>CM063169.1:183952333-193952333 GCA_031835075.1 Saguinus oedipus
TTTCAAAGCTGCTTCCTTATCTGTAGTATGGGAGCGTGTGGTGGTGCCTATCTTCTAGGGGAGTGACAAGGCCGGGCACCTGGTGGGACCTCCGAACGTGGTGAGTATTGCTGCTTCCTGCTCACCTCCAGCAGGGTTAGGGTAGGTGGTGGGCATGAGAACCACACCACATGCCCCTCACTCAACCTGGACACTGGAGCTGCAGCCACATCTGCAAGGACGTGATTTTGCCATCTGTGGCAGGCTGAAGAACTCCCTCCATCCCCACAACATCCACGTCCCAATCCCTAGAACCCATGACTGTGACTTTCTGTGGCAAAAGGGACTTTTCAGATGGGATTTAGTAAGGATCTTGAGATGGGAGAGATGATCCTACTTTATCTGGGTGAGCCCAGTATAATCAGAGGGGCCCTTCCAAGAGGGAGGCAGTAGAATTAGAGAAAGTATGTAAAAACAGACGCTGAATTAAGAGAGATGAAAGGACATTGTATGAGTCAGACAGGAGAGACGTTACCCTGCGGGCCTTGAAAATGAAGGACATCGTGGCCCAAGAAATACCAGTGGCCTCTAGAAACTGGAAAAGGGGGCCAGGCTCGGTGACCCATGCCTGTAATCCCAGCACTTTGAGGGCCCAGGTGGGTGGATCATGAGGTCAAGAGATCAAGACCATCCTGGCCAACATGATGAAACCCCATCTCTACTAAAAATACAAAAATTAGCTGAGTATGGTGGCAAGCACCTGTAGTCCCAGCTACTCAGGAGGCTGAGGCAAGAGAATCGCTTGAACCTGGGAGGCAGAGGTTGCAGTGAGCTGAGATCACGCCACTGCACTCCAGCTTGGCGACAGAGCAAGACTCCGTCTCAAAAAAAAAAAACAAAAAAAAAAAACTGGAAAAGGGGACGAAATGAACTCTCCCCCGAGTCTCTAGACAGAACGTAGCCCTGCACACACTTTGATTTTAACTCTGTGAGGTCCACTTCAGGCTTCACCTGCCAGAGCAGATTTCCCCACTGCACTCTAGCCTGGATGACAGACCAACACAGAGAATGAAGCTGTGTCGTTTTAAGCATTAAGTCTGTGGTTATTTGCTATAGCAGGGAGGGGGAACCAGCACGTGGCTCCACTGACTTCCTGACCATCACTTGACTTTTCTGGAACTCTCTCCCCAGGCAAACGGTTTGATTCTTTATCACGATATCTACCCAAAAGACCCCTTCCTTGACTCTTCGGTAGAAAGCCTCAATGGGCCGGGTGTGGTGGCTCACACCTGTCATCCTAGCATTTTGGGAGGCCAAGATGGGCAGATTGCTTGTACTCAGGAGCTCGAGACCAGCCTGGGCAACATAGGGAGACTACATCTCTACAAACAAACTTAAAAATTAGCTGGGCATGGTGGTGCTGGCCTGTAGTCCCAGCTACTCGGGAGGCTGAAATGGGAGGATCACCTGAACCCGGAAGGCTGAGGCTGCAGTGAGCCATGATCTCCCCACTGCACTCTAGCCTGGGTGACAGAGCAAGACCCTGTCTCAAAACAGAAAGCAGCATCAATGGTTTGTGTCCTAAGGTTCTTTAAACCCCTCACCTCAAAATCCTCATGGTGGCCAGGCGCGTTGGCTCACACCTGTAATCCCAGCACTTTGAGAGGCCAAGGGGAGTGGATCACCTGAGGTCAGAAGTTTCAGACCAGCCTGGCCAACACGGAGAAACCCCCTCTCTACTAAAAATGCAAAAATTAGGCAGACGTGGTGGCAGACACCTGTAATCCCAGCTACTCAAGAGGCTGAGGCAGGAGAATCGCTTCAATCTAGGAGGTGGAGGTTGTAGCGAGCCAAGATCATGCCACTGTACTCCAGCCCAGTGACAGAGCAAGACTCTGTTTCAACAGAATCCTCACCTTGCTGCATCGTGCCCCCTTCCCCAGGTTCTGGGCAGGACTCTACAAGGGCAGGGATTTTGTACAGGGTTCTTGCTCATTTGTTTTTGCCGACACTTCGGTTTTGCTGAGAGGTACGCTGGGGAAGCAGGGCAAAGGGAAAGAAAAAGCCAGCCTCCCATGCCTGCTGCGCTCTTGAGCTTGACCAGGTGCTTTGGGACCGCACCTGCTCAGAGGGACAACTGTGTCAGTCCAACCTATGCCCCAAAGACCCAGAGATCAAAGGGAAGATTAACCAGAGCCAGATTTAGCCGGCTTCAAATCCCAAAGCCAGCCTTCAGCTGCGGCTCTGTGGCCTTGGGCAGACAATTTCCCCCTCTGAACTGGTTTCCTTAGCTGTCAAATGTAGCTGACCCTGAGTGACTCCCACTGCAGTTGTGGGAGCTAAAAGGAGTCTCGTCTATCAGTCATAATCATTAAGCCCCTGGCACACAGGTAGCCCTCCATTCAGTATCAGCCTCTGAGCTTCAGGTTCCTCCTGCTCAAAGCGAATAATGATCCCTCCCTAGCAAGGCTGTCAGAAGAAAGACTCATAGAAAACCCTACCCTTGCTGCTGGGGGAGGCGGGTGGGAGCAAGGTGGGGGTGGCTCCTTGCCCATTTGCTGTGTGCCAAGCAGTCCTTTATCCGAACAAAAGATGTGCTTGATAAACTGGCTCCCATGGTTCTAAAGCATGGGGAACTGCCAGGCCAGGCTGTCCCAATCCCGCAAGATAAATGATAGGTCACCATACCATCAGGGACGGGACATGGAACGTACGAGATGTCCTGAGACACGTTTTATCTCTGTTGTATGTCAGAGGAGCTGTGCAAGCTCATTTCTTGTGGATATTTCTGTCGGAGAAGAGAAGACATCTACCTCTCCTGCCCCCAGCCCGAGGAGACCCCGGCAGGTAACTACCTTCCCTGTCAAAAAGCTCAGTTATGAGGTTGGGGCCTGGTGGCTGCACCACCCCCAGAATCATGGGCCAGACACAGCCCAAGAGGGGCCCTTTGCTTGTCCTCCTTGGACTAGGGAGCCTGGCTCTTCCCTGCTTGGTCTTCTGAAATAACAAGATAGAAAGCAGAGGCTGGGAAAACCAGCGTGGGGCAAAGAGCAGATGATCAGCTCTTGCTCCCTTGAGCCGAAAATCAGAGAGACGTGGCCAGGCACTGTGGCTTATGCCTGTAATCCCATCACTTTGGGAGGCTGAGAGGTGGATCACTTGAGGTTGGGAGTTCGAGACCAGCCCGATCAACATGGAGAAACCCCGTCTCTACTAAAAATACAAAATTACCCGGGCAGGGTGGCGCATACCTGTAAGCCCAGCTACTCAGGAGGCAGAGGCAGGAGAATCGCATGAACCTGGCAGGCGGAGGTTGCGGTGAGCTGAGATCACCCCATTGCACTCCAGCCTGGGCAACAAGAGCAAAACTCTGTCCCATCTCAAAACATTAAAAAAGGCAATTTTTCTGTAGGGGAACTATGACTGACGGGTATGACCTCAAGGTAGGAATCTTTTCCTTACTGTCTACTGAAATGAACCTGCTGAGCCAGGGCCTGCCAAGGAGGGCACAATCTCTGATATTTGGCCAAGACATTCCAGGAATCTGCCCTTGGCCAAGGGAAGCTGCTGTTGTGGTTTTTGGGGTCATGGTGATGGTGGTGTCACTTCTCTCTGAGCTTCCATTTCTTTGCCTGTAAGATGGGCTTGGTGTCCCCTGCCTGCAGAGGGTAGGGGACAGGAGATGGCCTGTGTACAGGGCTGGGGGCTGGGGGATACTCACTGGGGCCTGGTTCTGAGGCCCACAGGACCCACAACAGTGTACCCATACCAGTGAGGATAAGATAAGCCCCTGGAAATATTTTACATCTTGTCCTGGGTGGTAATTACCCAGGTGGATACATATATCAAAAGTCACTGAGATGGGCCGGACCTGGTGGCTCACGCCTGTAATCCCAGCACTTTGTGAGACCAATACAAGTAGATCACTTGAGGTCAGGAGTTTGAGACCAGCCTGGCCAACACAGTAAAACCTTGTCTCTACCAAAAATTCAAAAATTAGCCGGATATGGTGGTGTGTGTCCATAATCCCAGCTACTCAGGAAGCTGAGGCAGGAGAATCGCTTGAACCCAGGAGGTGGAGGTTGCAGTGAGCCAGGACTGCACCACTGCACTCCAGCCTCAGTGACAGAGCAAGACTCCATCTCAAAAAAAAAAAAAAGTCACTGAGATATATCTTCAAACCTTTTTACTTTATTATGTTTTCTTTGACACACAAAAGTGAAAGTTCTTCCTCTCCCCATTCTACAACCTTGAGCGGAGGCGCTGCCCTGTCAAAAGCCATCCTGTGGCTTCGTCCAGCGCCCTCCTTGGCATTTCCTGAGGATCAGAAACCAAGCTCTTTACTCTGGCTGATTGTCCCTAACATCAGAGGAGGCTTAGAGAGAGGAGGAAGTGGCCCTGCCTCGCTGCTGGTTCCTGACTTTTGGGAGTATTGCTAGGCTTTCTGTAGCCAGTGATGGGGAAATAAATGCATGGTGATTTTTTTTTTTTTTTTAGACAGAGTTTCACTCCGGTTGCCCAGGCTAGAGTGCAATGGCGTGATCTCCGCTCATTGCAACCTCCGCCTCCCACGTTCAAGCAATTCTCCTGCCTCAGCCTCCAGAGTAGCTGGGATTACAGGCGTTGGTCACCACACCTGGCTAATTTGTGTATTTTTAGTAGAGACGGGGTTTCTCCATGTTGGTCAGGCTGGTCTAGAACTCCTGACCTCATGATCCACCCGCCTCGGCCTCCCAAAGTGCTGGGATTACAGGTGTGAGCCACCGTGCCTGCTCACTGTGATTTAAAAAAAAATGTAGCTGAAATGACTCAGACTTGCACCATAGTCATGGCTGCGGCACCAGCACTCATTAAGATAGCTGTGTTTGCGAAATGTGGTGTGTGGTCTGCAGGCACAGCGCTGTGCAAACCTACATCTGCAAGTGCTTTCCATGGCTCTGCAGCAACCCCCCCTCCCCGGCCCAGACAAGAACCCCTGGACTTCCCCTAGGATGAGCAACTCAGTGAGGCTCCTCTCTCTAAGCTTCCTCTGATGTCACAATCAGCCAGCGTGAAGTCAATGAAGGACTGTTGTTTTTGCCAGCTCACCTCTCCCTCCCACCTTCTGGGAAATCATACCCTTTTTTTCAGGGACTGTACTCCTTTTGACAATGATTCTTTTTTTGTTTGTTTGTTTGTTTTTAAGACGGGATTTCACCATATTGGGCAGGCTGGTCTCAAACTCTTAACCTCAGGTGATCCGCCCGCCTCAGCCTCCCAAAGTACTGGGATTATAGGCATGAGCCACCACGCCTGGATCCTGACAATGATTCTTATGGCATTGCCAAGAGGAGCACCCCATCCTTTTGGTAGTCATAGCCATGTGACCCAGGCCAGCCAATCACACAGTTCCTGGCATCTGGCCCCACTAGGGGCAAATCAGATAATTTTCCCAGGGGTTTCTATTCTAACACTGATAGGGAGACCCCCCTGGGTTCTAGGATCTTGCTGGGCTATGGGGTGGGGTAAATCTGAAGCTGTGTGCAGCCATGACCCCTTCCTACATGAAGGCAGCCTGTATCCAGCAGGAGAGAATGAGGCCCCAGCCTCTGACTCAGCCATGCCTAGAAATCTAGGATTTTTCGTTTTTGTTTAAAAAAAAAAAAAAAATCAGTCAAATCACTTCCTTCCTTTTCAGCAGATACTGCAGTGGCTCCCATCTGGCTCAGAATAAAAGCCAACCTCTGGACCACGTCCCATGGTCCTGTCCTGGTTGTCCCCATTTCTCTTGGAACGCCTCTTTTTTTCCGCTCCCCTCACTCACTAAGCCCAGCCACGCTGCCCTCCGTGCTGGTCTCGACCCTGTCAGACACAGTCCTGCCTCTGGACCCTCGCTGTGGCGGACCCCTCTGCCTCGAATTCTCCCCAGGCTTCCACGTGGCTGACATGTCATTTCCTTCAAATCGTGGTTTGAATCTCAGCTTCTCCATCAGGCTGGTCTTGGCCACCTTATCTATTCATATGTTCTGAAGTCTTCCCCGCCCTTCCCACTCCTGAGGCTACTTCTCTGCCTCTACTTTTTTTTCCATAGCGAATATCACCCAATAACACAACATGGATTTTTTTTTTTTAAGGCAGAGTCTTGCTCTGGAGCGACCTCAGCTCAGTGCAACCTCCATCTCCTGGGTTTAAGTGATTCTCCTGCCTCAGTCTCCTGAGTAGCTGGGGGACTACAGGCGTGCTCCACCACACCCAGCTCATTTTTGTGGGGGGTTATTTGTATTTTTGTTTCTGTGTTTTTGAGAGACGGAGTTTTGCTCTTGTTGCCCAGGCTGGAGTGCAGTGGTGCAATCCCAGCTAAGTGCAACCTCTGCCTCCCAGTTTCAAGCAATTCTCCTGCCTCAGTGTCTCAAGGAGCTGGGATTACAGGCATGTGCCACCATGCCTGGCTAATTTTGTATTTTTAGTAGAGACAGGTTTTCTCCATATTGGCCAGGCTGGTCTCAAATTCCCGATCTCAGGTGATCCACCCGCCTCAGACTCCCAAAGGGCTGGGGTTACAGGCATAAGCCACTGCGCCTGGCCTAATTTTGTATTTTTAGTAGAGACGGGGTTTCTCCATGTTTCTCCATTTTGGCCAGGTTGGTCTTAAACTCCTGACCTCAGGTGATCCACCTGCCTCGGCCTCTTAAAGTGCTGGGATTATGGTCATGAGCCACTGTGCCCGGCCTCACATTATCTAATTTATAATCCTTACTGCCTAACATCTGTGACCCTGGGGCAGGGCTCTTGGATCACCCACGAACCACAGGCGCCAGTGTTGTGCCTGCCATATAGCGCAACCACAATTGTTAAATTGAACTGAATTAAGCTAATTTGGTTTGGATTTCTCTCCCTTCTAAATAAAAGAGTCTGCACTGTCATAAGTGAAAACCTCCACTTCTCTTCCAGGAGCTTGGCTCTGGGTCCTGAAGCTTGACCCTGGGTCCTGACTCCCGCCTGCCTACTTCCTGGAACACCCGGGGGATCCTGGCTGACCTGTCTTCTGATGGGGAGAGAGCCAGGAAAGAGGCCTGTGTGTCTCCAAGAGGGGCTGGCTGCTGGGCAGGCTGGGATCAGAACAAGGCCACCAAGGCCGTGCCGCAGCACACCTGCCTTTGTAACCGTTCTGTTGGGACCGGAAAAGACCATGCATTTCAAATTTACTTTGCATGTTGACACCACAAACACCCAACCAGGAGTGAAGAACACAGAAGCTGACATTTATTGACGTGGTTAGGACTGGAAGCTGCCTGTTAAGGAACCACTAATTGGCCAGGCGCGGTGGCTCACACCTGTAATCGCAACACTTTGGGAGGCAGAGGCGGGCAGATCACGAGATCAGGAGTTTGAGACCAGCCTGGCTAATATGGTGCAACCCTGTCTCTACTAAAAATACAAAAAAAATAGCCAGAAGGGTGCTAAGTGCCTGTAATTCCAGCTACTCGGGAAGTTTAGGCAGGAGAATCGCTTGAACCCGGGAAGTGGAGGCTGCCAGTGAGCCGAAATCGTGCCACTGAGCTCCAGCCTGGAAGAAAAATCGAGACACCATCTCAAAAAAAAAAAAAAAAAAGACTGGGCATCCACACAATGGAATATTATTCAGCCATAAAAAGAAATGAAATCCTGACCTGTGCTGCGACGTGGCTGAACCTGGAAAACATGATGCCAAGGGAGAGAAGCCAGACACAAAAGGTCACTTTTTTTTTTTTTTGAGACTGAGTCTCGCTCTGTTGCCCAGGCTGGAGTACAGTGACGCCATCTGGGCTCCCTGCAACTTCCACCTCCCAGGTTCAAGCGATTCTCCTGCCTCAGCCTCTGGAGTAACGAGGCCTACAGGCGCGTAGTCACGTGTTTGATAAGGAGTCCACGCATATAAAACGTCCAGTATAGGCAAATCTATAGAGAGAAAGCAGAGGGGAGGCAGGGGAAATGGGAGTGACTGCTTCATGCATATGAAGGTTTCTTCTGGGATGATGAAAACATTCTGGAAATGGCTGCTAAAGACGGTTGCAAAATGTGACTGTACTAAATACACAGAATTGCACGCTTGAAAATGGTTTGTGTTATGTTAAGAAAAAAGACAAACTGGGCTTCTGTCTTATTCATGGCCGGATTTACAGTGCCTAGCATGGTATATGCTCAGAGTTGTGCTTGGTAAATATTTGTGGAAAGACAGACAGCCTGAATGTGCGCATTAGGTGCGGGGGAATTCCTGGAGCCAACTGTGAGGCCGTCCTCTCTTTCTGTCTCTGGAGAGACAGACACACTTGTGGCTGCCTGAGCTGTGACCACAGTGTAGCAGCCCCTGATGGAGCCCATCTGCTCCCCGGACTCTGGGCCTCTGATCCCACAGCTGATGTGCAGGGCTGTGGTCAAACCAGGAGCATTTCCTGGCTGTGGCTCACAGGACAGGCAGATAGGGGAGGAGGTAGAGGAGAAATGTTTGTCTCAGCACAAACCACTGCCATTTCCAGGGAAGCTGCTATCACCCTGAGTGTGGCTTGAGGCAGAGGCTCTGGGGTCAGAGGGAGCCAAGACCCTCCCATGCCCAGCTGCCCCTGCATTAATTAGGCACAGATAGTCTCGTGCGCACACACACACTGCCCATGGATACTGTTTTCCCACGGTTACTCTTTTCCCACGGCTGCGGAGGAGATGGGCGATTCCTGTGTGCAGCTCTCAGATACATCAGGGACCCATTTCCAAGGAGCCTGAGCCAGGGAGCTCTGCATTCCTCGGATTGGATTCAGCCAGTGATTAGCTCCTGGGAAGTTGGCTGGAGTTTTTAAACACAGAAATGATGGGAACTGCTCCCACTTTTTCAGTAGCCTCCAAGCCCAAAACAACCTTGATTACACAAGCATCACCACCCCTTTCCCTGAGGTACTTGGTCACGGGACAGAATTTTATGACTGGTTTGCGGTTTTTCGTGTGTTTGTTTTGTTTTGTTCTTGAGATGAAGTCTTGCTCTATTGCCCAAGCTGGAGGCTGGAGTGCAGTGGCACGATCTTGGCTCACTGCAACTTCGCCTCCTAGGTTCAAGCAACTCTCCTGCCTCAGCTTCCCGAGTAGCTGGGATAACAGGCATGTGCCACCATGCCCCACTAATTTTTTTGTATTTTTAGTAGAGATGGGGTTTCGTGTTGGCTAGGCTGGTCTTAAACTCCTGACCTCAAGTGATCCGCCTGCCTCAGCCTCCCAAAGTGCTAGGATTACAGGCATGAGTCACGGCGCCTGACCGACTGGTTTTTATTAATCATCCAAATATGCCAGATGCTGCAATTGTCAAGAGGGAAATGTGTGCGTCTTCTTTTACCTCTGACACAAGGGTCATCTCTGCAACTTGCTGATGGCCCATCTCAATTGCAACCTTTCCAGGCCCGGGAAACTCATTACTTTACATTCATAGTAATAACAACAGCAAACGGCCAGGCGCGGTAGCTCACGCCTGTGACCCCAGCACTTTGGGAGGCCGAAATGGGCAGATTGCCTGAGGTCAGTAGTTCAAGACCAGTCTGGGCAACATGGCGAAACCCCGTCTCTACTGAAAATACAAAAATTAGCTGCGCATGGTGGCAGGTGCCTGTAATCCCAGCTACTCGGGAGTCTGAGGCTGGAGAATCGCTTGAACCCAGGAGGCAGAGGTTGCAGTGAGCCGAGATTGCCTCCAGCCTGGGCAACAAGAGCAAAACTCTGCCTCAGAAGAAAAACAGCAAACAATGGATGTTATTTGCTAGGCACCTCCTATTGGCCAGATACCCTTTGAGTGCTTCATATTTTATCTTCAGTGTCATCACCCAGTGCTGTAGAGCAGAATCAGGCCCACATAACCACGGGAGAAACAGGGTCAAGCTAGTGAATGACCTTATCTGAGATCACAGATGTGGACAGAGATGTAGCTGGCTCCAGCCAGAGCCCAGGCTCTTGACCCCCAGGCATAGCTGAGGTTTGAGTTTAAGCCAGCTGTTCCCTTCTTGCACAACTTTCCATGTTCAAAATTCTTCAAGATTCTTGCCTTATACTGAGCTGGATCTGCCCTTTAGGGCCACAGAGAACACACACAAATACACACACACACGCACTCACTTAGTCGCTTTTCCTCTCCACTGCCCTTCAGAAATTGGACACCACCCAGTTCACCCAAAATCTTGTCTTCCAGGCAAAACAACGGCCGCCCCGTTCGCTCACTCCCGGAGCTCAGGTTTCCCAGCCCCTGTAACCACTGGTTCCTTGCAGTTTGTAAAGGTCCTTCTTAGAGGGGGCTTATCCCATGGGCTGCTGACTCAGCTCAGACTACATGGGGCCTCCTCCATCCTTTGCTGGGAGCCCCTCACTGCTATAAGCAGAGGAAGAAGTCCAGTGCAAAATGAAAATGCAAACCCCTTGTTCAAAAATTGTTCAGAACTTCAGGACAGGGACAGAGAACATTAAAGCAAGCCTGGGGCGGGGGTCGTTCTTCATGTGGGCCCTGCGTGACTGCAGGAAGCCAGCCCAAATTCCAAGCTCAGGATGACTCAGCATAGGGTGAGTAAGGAAGGCATGTCCTACTCAAAACCCACACAAGGACAACATCTGAGATAGCTGAAGATGCCATCGGCTTGATAAGGCCTCTCATGATATAGCAAATGCCAACGTTTTATTATGAATAATAACATGAGCAGTAAATAGCAGCCAGTATTTTTTAGTGCTGTGCTTCCCCCCAGCCAAGAAACATGTAATTAGTATTATTATTTTTTTGAGATGGAGTCTCGCTCTCTTGCCCAGGCTGGAGTGCAGTGGCACAATCTTGGCTCATTGCAACCTCTGCCTCCTGGGTTCAAGCGATTCTCCTGCCTCAGGCTCCCAAATAGCTGATATTACAGGTGTCCACCACCACGCCCTGCTAGTTTTTGTATTTTTATTAGAGACAAGTTTTCACCATGTTGGCCAGGCCGGTCTTGAACTCCTGACCTCAGGTGACCTGCCTGCATTGGCCTCCCAAAATGCTGGGATTACAGGCATGAGCCACTGCACAAAGCCTAATTTTTGTATTTTCAGTAGAGACAGGGTTTCACCACGTTGGCCAGGCTGATCTCGAACTCCTGACCTCAGGTGATCTGCCTGCATTGGCCTCCCAAAGTTCTGGGATTGCAGGTGGGAACCACTGCGCCTGACCCTGAAGACCCCGTTTTTCAAGGCTCCTAGGCTCATATGAACTTTTGGCCTCACCTGTCCCCACCTCTGGCCAGGTGGCATCTTAAGTTCCAGCTCAAAGGAACTGCTCCTGGGTCTCCTGCTGGAAGCACTGCTCCCTCTGGAACTAAGATCTTCTTTATTTATTATTATAATTTTTTTAGAGACGGGGTTTCACCATGTTGGCCAGGCTGGTCTCGAACTCCTGACCTCAGGTGATCCGCCTACCTCCGCCTCCCAAGGTGCTGGGAATACAGGTGTGAGCCACTGCACCTGGCCTAGATTACTTATTGCTACCAATACCAATACTTCTTGCTCACGAGATCCAATCAGAATAATGTCATCAGGTCGGGTGCAGTAGCTCACACCTGTAATCCCAGCACTTCGGGAGGCTGAGGCAGGCAGTTCACTTCAAGTCAGGAGTTCGAGACCAGCCTGGCCAGCAGGGTGAAACCCCATGTCTACTAAAAATACAAAAATTAGCTGGGTGTGTTGGCTTGCATGTGTAGTCCCAGCTACTCAGGAGGCTGAGGCGGGAGAATTGCTTTAACCTGGGAGGTGAAAGTTGCAGTGAGCTGAGATCGAGCCACTGCTTTCCAGCCTGAGTGACACAGCAAGACTCTGTCTCAAAAAAAAGAAAAAGAAAAAGAAAAAAGAATGTCATGAATGTAAAGGACCAGTGTGGTATTTTGTGTAAGATTATGCTAACTAAATTATGACACAGGGTTGGAGAGGTGACGTACCCCTAATAGGACAGTGAAGGTACATTGCTGGCCTTGCCGGATAAAAAGAGCCAAACTGCCTCTGGCAGCCTTCCGGACAGGAATGGAGAAAAAGGTATTTGCTAGGCCAGTAGCTGCTACCAGGTACTGGGGGTGTGTTAATTTGCTCAAGCAATAAAACCACAGCTGGTACAGCAGCTGCAATCGGAGTAACCAAATATCTGGTTAAATGTATAATAATCCACTGTCATCCTCCAAGATCCGTCTGTCTTCTGCACAGGACACATAGGAGGGTTGAATGGGGAAGTGGGGACTCTGCCTCTTTCGAGTCCTTGATGGTGGCACTCATCTCTGTCATCCATCCAGGAATAAATTGCTGATTTTGATTTACTAGGTAGAGGCAGTTCTAATGCCTTCCACTTGACTTTTCCCACCTTCAGGAAATCAGCGTGGGATTCTCCCAGCTGCTGGTATGTCTATTCCAATTATGCATCTGGAGCTGCGAAAATAGCCACAGGATGGGCTTGGGGGCCCACTGGACCCACCGTGAGATGGACTTGAGCTAAGACCTGTGGATCACGTGACCATCATAAACCCCCTGCTCTGACTAGGGGGCCACAGTGACATGTGAGGTCTCCTGGCGTCAGTATCAGTTCAGAGCCAGTGTCCAGTCGTCTCTGAGAGATCTGATTATTTCCTTCCCCCAGCATACAGTTACCCTGGTAAAGGTCTCTTTGGGGGAAGGCTGGGAGAAAGATTGGGAGTATAAATTTTCAGTAGCATACCGAGGTCCTTCACCATGGGACCCAGCCTCTTCTTCATGTAAGAGGTCCCGGCTCTATAAACTGTCTCAAGGGTGAGAATTCATGGAGGGGACATGACTCTCTGTTTCTATGATTCAGGTTGAACTTTTGTTCAGTTTATTTAGAACTTTTCTGCCTATACAAGTCAAGTAAGAATTTAGTGGGCTTCCTGTCTATTTCACTTCTAGGAACGAGTGATCGCTTAACCAACACTGCAGGCCTGTGGAGTCAGACTGAGCACAGTAGCCACGCCCACCTTGCCTTAGGCCCATGGGTGTTGCCACATGGCCGCTGCCACCCCGCTGGATCCAGTTGCTCCCACCGCATTTACAGTTCCTGATTTGGTGACTGCAGTTCCCACTTCGAGGTCTGGCCTGCAGAGTAGACTGATCACAGAGCTTTTCAAGGATGTCTGGACCCCTCTCAGATTTATTTCTCACAGTATTGATGGAAGGTGTGTTTCCCCTGCCCCTTCCAGTGTGGGTGAGGAGGTCTCAAAGGACTAGGCCAGGCCAGTGCCTCACGTCTGTAATCCCAGCACTTTGGAAGGCCACAGTGGGTGGATCACTTGAGGTCAGGTGTTCAAGGCCAGCCTGGCCAACATGGTAAAACCCCTTCTCTACTAAAAATGCAAAAATTATCTGAGCATTGTGGCCAGTGCCTGTAATCCTAGCTACTCGGGAGGCTGAGGCAAAAGAATCACTTGAACCTGGGAGATGGAGGGTGCAGTGAGCTGAGATGGTGCCACTGCGCTCCAGCCTGGGAAACAGAGCGAGACTCCACCTCAAAAAAAAACAAAAAACAGGCCAGGCACAGTGGCTCACGCCTGTAATCCCAGCACTTTGGGAGAACAAGGCGGGTGGATCACCTGAGGTCAGGAGTTGGAGACCAACCCGGCCAACATGGTGAAACCCTGTCTCTACTAAAAATGCAAAAATTACCCGGGCGTGGTGGCAGGTGCCTGCAGTCCCAGCTACTCGGGAGGCTGAGGCAGGAGAATTGCTGGAACTCGGGAGGCAGAGATTGCAGTGAGCCGAGATTGTGCCATTGCACTCCAGCCCAGGGCTGTCAACAGTGAAACTCTGTCTCAAAGAAAAAAAAAGTCTCTTCTATGTTCTAGCATTCCAGTCTCCCTAAGCCTTTGAATCCCTTCCTCAATGCTGGTTGTTCTCAAGCTCCTGACCTCATGATCCACCCACCTCAGCCTCCCAAAGTGCTGGGATTACAGGCATGAGCCAGGGCGCCTGGCCTCCATCCTCAGTGCTAAGCCCAGGCGTGCTCAATGTTTCCAGTCTAATACGGTGGGCTACCTCCAGGTCCCTGCTTCAGCCAAGCAACCAGACCACCAGAGCCTTTTCACTCCCCGGGCTGCATCGCTGAATGCAGAACAGCTGCTTAGTGAGTCCTCGTCAATAAATTTGGCCTGGCCAGGCAGGGTGGCTCACCCCTGTAATTCCAGCACTTCGGGAGGCCAAGGTGGGAGGATTGCTTGAGGCCAAGAGTTCGAGACCAATAGCCAATATAGAAAGATCCTGTCTCAAAAATAATTAAATAAATAAATTTGTCCTGAAACTTTATGCTCCTTCCATCACGATCCCACACTGCTTTTTTTTTTTTTTAGAAAGACAGGGTCTGGGTCTGTTGCCCAGGCTGGAGTGTGGTGGCATGATCATGGCTCACTGTGACCTCAAACTCCTCAGCTCAAGTCATCTTCCTCACTCAGCCTCCTGAGTAGCTGGGTCTACATGTGCCTTCACATCTGGCTAATTAAAAAAATTTTTGTGTGTGTGGAGACAGGCTTCTCTATGTTGCCTAAGCTGGTCTCAAACTCCTGGCCTCAAGCAATCCTCCTGCTTCAGCCTCCCAAAGTGCTGGGATTACACTCATGGGTCACCATGCCTGCCAGCCTATCCCAGACCTTTAGCATCCATTCCTACACACATTCCCCAGATTTCTGTCTGTATAAATTAGAAACTCAAGTAGTCCGGGCAAAGGGGCTCACAGCTATAATCCCAACACTTTGGGATGCTGAGGTAGGAGGATCACTTGAACCCAGGAGTTTCAGATCAATCTGGGTAATATAGTGGGATCCTGTCTCTACAAAAACAAAAATAAAACATTAGCTGGGTGTGGTGGTGCATGTCTGTGGTCCCAGCTACTTGGGAGGCTTAGGCAGAAGGATCATTTGAGCCTGGGAGGTGCAGGCTACAATGAGCTGCCATGATCATGCCACTGCACTCCAGCTTGAATGACAGAGTGAGACCCTGTCTCAAAAAAAAAAAAAAGGCAAACTCAAGTAGTTCTTCTGGAGTATGGAGTATTAACATGCCTCCTCACTCTTAAACCTGAGAAGGAGGTCATGAGCGTCTCTGATTTAAACCCGTTGGTTGGAAGCACAGGCGACAATCTGGACTTGTGATTGACATCTGCAGGGAGGTTAGTCTTGTTGGCCTGAGCCTTTTTTTTTTTTTTTAAGACTCAATCTCGCTCTGGTCCACCAGGCTGGAGTACAATGACGCAGTCTCGGCTCACTGCAACCACTGCCTCCCGGGATCAAGCGATTCTCCTGCCTCAGCCTCCCAAGTAGCTGTGATTACAGGCACCTGCCACCACACCAGCTCATTTTTGGTAGAGACAGGGTTTCACCATATTGGCCAGGCTGGTCTCGAACTCCTGACCTCAGGTGATCTGCCTGCCTCGGCCACCCAAAGTGCTGGGATTACAGGCATGAACCACCATGCCTGGCCGGCCTGAGCCTTTAAACTGTGGAGTCCATGCTAACTCCTGGCAGTTAGTTTCAGAAATGAGGCTTGGTGTGGAAAATCCACACATTAGGTGTCAGAAGTACTGTGAGTAGCAGAAGAAAAAAATTTCTTTTTTCAATGACTATATATTACCATTTTAACATGTGATTAATATTTACAAATTATTAGTGAGACATTTTACTTTTTTTTTCCATGTTAGTTCTCGAGGTCCAGCGTTGATTTTACACTCACTTGCGCATGTCAGTTGGACTCAATTTCATCACATTTTGGGTGCTTGGTGACCACGCCTGGCTTGTAGCTGCCATATTGGACAGCATAGTTGTATAAAAAGAGATGGCGAGTGTCATTTACTTTTTACTATGTAATAAAGTGTTCTAGGCCTGGTGCTGTAGTGGTTCACGCCTGTAATCCCAGGACTTTGGGAGACCGAGGAAGAAAGATTGCTTGAGCCCAGGAGTTCAAGACCCCATCTCTCCAAAGGAACATAAAAAATTATCGGACCGTGGCAGCATGGGCATGTAGTCTCAGCTACTTAGGAGGTGAAAGCAGGAGGATTCTGTAAGCCGAGGAGCTCAAGGCTACAGTGAGCTATGATCATGCCTGTGAATAGCCATTGCACTCTGACCTGGGCAACATGGCAAGACCCTATCTCAAAAACAAAACAAACAAAGCAAAGATGAAGCTGCTTTTGAGGGATGTGCCCAAGTCACAGGCTGATCGTGAGCAAGCTGGTCTTAAAGGTCACCTCCGCAAACCCCAACTCAACGCAGAAAGAACAGCAAAAATTCCTCTTCCCTCCATCTGTGAAATGGGAAATGTAGGAAAAAGAAAAAGAAAAATTCCCCTTTCTGGCTGGGAGAGGTGGCTCACACCTGTAATCCCAGCACTTTGGGGGTCTGAGGTGGGTGGATCACAAGGTCAGAAGTTCAAGACCAGCCTGGCCAAGGTGGTGAAACCCCATCTCTACTAAAAATACAAAAATTAGCTGGTCATGGTGTCACACACCTGTAATCCCAGCTACTCAGGAGGCTGAGGCAGAACTGCTTGAACCCGGGAGGCATAGTTTGTAGTGAGCCAAGATCCTGCCACTGCACTCCAGCCTGGCAACACAGACTCCTTCTCAAAAAGAAAAAAAAAGAAAAATTCCCCTTTCCATCCAAGATGATAATCCCAAACTAGGGGCTGAGTTTCATTGTTTGAAAAGTGTTTATTTTCTGTGACCACTTCATGCATTAAGCCTTTTATTTTATTTATTTATTTATTTTTTAGATGGAGTCTTGCTCTGTCACCTAGGCTGGAATACAGTGGTGCAATCTCAGCTCACTGCAACCTCCGCCTCCCAGTTCATGCCTCAGCCTCCCTAGTAGCTGGGATTACAAGTGCCTGCCACCATGACCGGCTAACCTTTTGTATTTTTGATAGAGACGGGGTTTCACCATGCTGGCCAGGCTTGTCTTGAACTCCTGACCTCCAGTGATCCGCCCACCTCGGCCTCCCAAAGTGCAGGGATTACAGGCATGAGCCACCATGCCCGATTGCATTAAACCTTCTTAACGCACTTGAGGACTAGGGGAAACTGAGTCCTAGAGAGGCCAAGTAACCTGGAGATGGCCCGTCAGCTGAGGAGCAAGAAGGAGAGAAGCCCTGAGCCCCTGCCTGGTTACTACCAGGCACTGTTGCTTCCCAGCTGAGCACCATACTGAGCCTCACTTCTTCCATCTCTAAAATGGGGCATGATAATAGACCTTCCTTTTAAGATTACTGAGAGAGCCCAGGTAGCAGGGAGCCATGCCTGGTGTTACATGTAAGCTAACACTGCTATTGGTATTGCTGTTGTTATTTTAACAACTGAGACTCAACCAAGCCAGGCTAATCCCAGAGGAAAAGTTTTTATGCAGAGGACAAGCTTTTATCCAGTCCCACCAGCTAAAAGGGGTGGGAGTGAGTGCACCACCAACCACATTTACTCTGAGACACTCAGCAGCCGCTTAGGACACACAAGGAAGTTAACTCACCCCCTGATGACCTGGATTGCCAGGGTCAGACGTGCTCCTGCCAGCACAGCCCAGGGAGGACGGAGTGTTTCGTGGGAGCTGCCTACCACCCCATCCTCCGCACACACTTTCCCACAGCTACTGGGTAAACACTCACCCAGCAAACCCTGCCAGAGGCCCAGGGGCGGAGCGCATGTGTGAAAGTCTGCAGCCCCCCACCGATTCTCAGTGCAATGGGGGTAGAGACTGGAAAGAAATCATTGTTGGGCTCACGCCTGTAATCCCAGCATTTTGGGAAGCTGAGGCAGGCATATCACCTGAGGTCGAGAGTTTGAGATCAACCTGACCAACATGGAGAAACCCCATCTCTACTAAAAATACAAAAATTGGCTGGGCATAGTGGTGCAAGCCTGTAATCCCAGCTACTCAGGAGGTTGAGGCAGGAGATCACTTGAACTCAGGAGGTGGAGGTTGCTGTGAGCTATCAGGCCTTTGCACTCCAGCCTGGGCCACAGAGTGAGACTTCGTCTCAAAAAAAAAAATCATTGTCTCAGGCCGGGTGCTGTGGCTCATGCCTGTAATCTCAGCACTTTGGGAGGCTGAGGCAGGAGGATCACTTGAGCCTTAGGAGTTCGAGACCAGCCTGAGCAATACAGGTAGACCCTGCCTCTACAAAAAGTAAAAAAAAAAACGTAGCCAGGCAGGGTAGTGTATGTCTATAGTCCCAGCTACTTGAGAGGCTGGGGTGGGAGGATCGCTTGAGCCTGGGAGGTCAAGGCAGCAGTGAGCCGTGATCATGCCACTGCACTTCAGCCTGGGTGGAAGAAAGAAAAAAAAAGAAAAAGAGACAGAGAGAAAAAAAGAAAAGGAAGGAGGGAAAGAAGGGAGGGAGGGACAGGTTTTCTCTCAACATAAGAACCATAATGAAGACATGTGTGTCTGCCAGGTAAGCAGAGAAACACAGAGGAGAAAGTGGGGGTTTGGTGGGTCCCCCGGGAGCCTGGTTGGCTGGTTGGAAGCCAGAGGATGCACTGGACAAGGTCCAGAATGCCGACCTGCCTGGTGCTCTGTAAGGGGTCTTCTCCCCATCCACAAGTAGACACATCTTCCCCCAGGGAAGCAGCCCTAAGCCACTCCTCACTGCACGCTTCATGCTCCTCTCCCAGCTCCCTCCACCACGGCCACAGCTGATGGGCAGGGGTGGCAGGCAGCCAATGGTGAGGCCAGCCAGCAGCCGAGGAAATCCACAACTTGGCCAGAGCTCCACCCAAACTGGGCTTCCCCGGTGTGAACTGAAGATGCCAGCAAGAGACAGAAAGGTGGGTGCGGACCTGGGCTGAGACGCACCCCCCACTCTGCCCCACCAGGAGGAGGCTGGGCTCAGGGTCAAGGACTTGGCTGCCAGCAGCAGGAGCAGCCAGAAGAATGTGTGCCCCGGGGGAAATCCACTTCCTCAGTTCACCTCTGGCCCAGCAATGGCAATGAGACCAACAAACTGCCATACACCAGCGCTGGTTCCCATGGCTCTGCCACCAGCTCTGTCGGAGGCTGGGGTCCACCACCACCGGCTCTGTCGGAGGCTGGGGTCCACCAGAAGCCAAGGCCCCCACCAAAAGTCATTTCAGGTCTCACTTGTCATCCGGGCACTTAGGGTAAAAGGGGATATTTTCTTTTTCTTTTTTTTGTTTTTGTTTTGAGTCTCACCCTCACTCTGTTCCAGGCTGGTATGCAGTGGCGCAATCTCGGCTCACTGCAATCTCCACCTCCCGGGTGAAAGCAGTTTCCTGCCTCAGCCTCCCTAGTAGCTGGGATGACAGGCGCTCGCCACCACACCCAGCTAATTTTTGTATGTTTAGTAGAGACGGGGTTTCACCATCTTGGACAGGCTGGCCTTGAACTCCTGACTTTGTGATCTACCCACCTCAGCCTCCCACAATGCTGGGATTACAGGCATGAGCCACTGCACCCAGCCAAGAGGATATTTTCTCTGCAAGCCCCTCACGCTTCCCTGTCTCTCCCATCCCCTAACTCCACCACCATGAAGGCCTCCCTGCTTTCACCACTCCAACAGCTGGGTTTTCCCTGGCACCGATAGCACAGCACAGACCCAGACCAGCTCTTTGCCACGTGTGTCCTGCCAGGTTATTCTCCGGACATGATTCTGGCCACACGGACCCATCAAGTGGCAGTGGGGCCATGGGAGTGTTGCATTGTGATGCATGTCGCTGCAGCAGAGGAGAGGAGAGACCAACCAGCACCCTGGGGAGGGGGTAGAGCAGAGGGTGGGAAGCCACAGTTTGGCTTCAAGCTAAGCAGAAGATCTGGCCAAAGAGAACCGGCTCATACCTCCTGGACAGCGTGGCCAAGAGACAGGGCTTCAGCTGGGGCTGGGACACCAACTGGGCAATAAAATTAATGAAAAGAATGATTGCGATGTAACAATGTCGATGATGTTACTGGCCAACTTTACCTGCCAGACATTGTGTGTTTCCTATAGATCAGCTCATTGTCCTCATGTAGCAAACCGAGGAGGTGGGTCTATTACTGTCCCCATTTTATTTTATTTTATATTTCTTAGAGGTGGAGTCTTGCTCTGTCACCCAGGCTGGAGTGCAATGGCAGAATCTTGGCTCACTGCAACCTCCGCCTCCCAGGCTCAAGCAATTCTCCTGCCTCAACCTCCTGAGTAGCTGGGACTACAGGTGCATGCCACCACGCCCAGCTAATTTTTTTTTTTTTAGTAGAGACGGGGTTCCACCATGTTGGCCAGGCTGGTCTTGAACTCCAGGCCTCAGGTGATCTGCCTGTCTCAGCCTCCCAAAGTGCTGGGATTACAGGCATGAGCTACCATGCCTGGCCTATTATCCCCATTTTAAATATGAGAAAGTTGAGTTCAGAGGAGTGACATGACTCAACCAATGTCTGTGCTAAACTACAGTAAGATGATAGATAGATAGATAGATAGATAGATAGATAGATAGATAGATGATAGATTGATAGATAGATGATAGATAGATAGATAGATGACAGATAGATGATAGATAGATAGATAGATAGATGGATGATAGATGACAGATAGATGATAGATAGATAGATAGATAGATAGATGATAGAGGATAGATAGATAGATGATAGATAAATGATAGACAGGTACATAGATACATAGATAGATGATAGATAGATAGATGATAGATGATAGATAGACAGATAGATGCTGGATAGATGATAGATAGATGATAGATGATTGATAGATAGATGATAAATAGATAGATGATAAATGATAGATATATAGATACATAGATAGATGATAGATGATAGATAGATAAATGATAGATGATAGATAGATGATAGATGATAAATAGATGATGATAGATGATAGATAGATAGATGATAGATAGATGATAGATGATAGATAGATGATTGATAGATAGATGATAGATAGATAGATGATAGATAGATAGATGATTGATAGATGATAGATAGATAGATGATTGATAGATAGATGATCGATGATAGATAGATAGATGATTGATAGATGATAGATAGATAGATAGATAGATAGATCTATCAATATCACATAGATCCTGTTTAACACTTGTATGGGCAAAAGGCTGTGACCTCTCTCTTTGTGATTTATCAATCTATCATCCATTTATGTATCTATCTTTCTATCTACCTACCTACTAATCTGCCTACCTCTCTATCTATGTGATATAATGTGAAAAAGTCTCTTCAGAGAACTGATGAGGAGCTGATGCCCGGAGCAGGCTGCGGGAGACCCATCGAGCTGATCTCCCAGCTGGGCCCTATTGGATGTCCTGACCTTACTCAGAGTATCCACATTCCAGTTTGACTATCTGGGAATCACGGTTAAGGGGCGTGGCACTGCAGTCGACCACTCAGCCCAGAGCACAGGGCTGGGTAACCTTATTCCCAAAGGGTTCTGAGGCTGAAGCCTGGAATGGGCCAGCTATGCCCCTTGCCATCCAGCCCCACCCCTACCCCTGCAGCCAGGGACCCAGGGACCCAAGAAGCTCAGCTTGACGGTCCTGGGAGGCACTGACCCCCCGCTGGGATCTCATCATCAGCAAAGCACCCAGGTCCTGGGGACGACGTGGTCTGGGGCCTCTGCACTGGCCATTATTCTAGCGGGAAGCAATGCTTCTCCCTCCTGGCTAAAAGCTGCCTTTGCTCTAAGTGATCAGTTTTCCGCAGCTCTGCGCAGACTGACCTGCACACCCAAGCAGGCAGACACAGTAGGCCTGAGACCAGAAAGCCAGGGTGGAAGGCCCAGGCCGAACAGCCATTGGAATGGGATGCCAGAGTATCCCAGATGATGCCCGGGGGTGGGGTGACTGCTCGCCATAACAGAGTCTCCAACCGGGGCCCGGCTTCACCCGAGACAGCCTTGGCCCTCCCTCTCATCTCTTACCCAGTCCCAGGCGCCTCTGCCTGAGCTCATCAGGCAATGACCTCAGCGACGTCACTCATCACTCTGGAGGCCTCGGCCAGCTTGAAATCCAGGGGGCTCTGGGCGCCTGCCTGCTCCTCCCTCTCTCTCAAACATGACTCAGGCGGGACTGGCCCTGGGCTGCAGAAAGGCTCTCCACTTTTTCGCAATCGCTTTCCTCACTCAAACCACAGGCCCCGTGGTGGCCCCCACCTCTGTCTCTCAACCCTCTGTGGTCAGGATTCAGACACTGGGCAGATGAAGACCCTGTGTGCTGCGGGAGGCCAACACCAAACCTCAGGAAATTGCCACAGTGAAGGGATGCTTCCTCCAGAGACACCCTCTGCCCTGAACTACTGGGTCCTGTCAGAGTCTCTTCATCCTTCCTCCTCCTTCCTCCTCTTCCTCTTCCCATCTCCTCCTCCCCTTTCCTCTTCTCTGGCTAAGAAAGTGACCTGATAACCAAATTCAACTGGTTAGTGATGGACCTATAATTTTTCCAAAGCGTTGCTAGATCTCTGGTAATAGAACATGTGTTCTTTCATTCATTCACGGAGGCATGGAAGAGCAGTTAAAGTCATGGTCAGACACCCTGTGGGTGTGTCCCAGCTCCGCCATTTGCCACCTTTGCAACCATGGCCCAGTGACTTCCCGTCATTCCCCTATCCCCTCATCTGGGCTGTGGCTCCGGCTTGGTAAGATGAGGCTTGCTGGGTGCTCACAGCAGTCAGGACCCAGCCCAGGACAAGGTGATGATTAGGAGAGAGACTGAGGCTGGGTGCAGTGGCTCATCCTTATATTCCCAGCACTTTGGAAGACTGAGGGGTATGGATCACCTGTGGTCAAGAGTTCAAGACCAGCCTGGCCAACATGGTAAAACGCTGTCTTTACTAAAATACAAAAAATGAGCCAGGTGTGGTGAGGCACGCCTATAATCCCAGCTACTCGGGAGGCTGAGGCAGGAGAAGTGCTTGAACCTGGGAGGCGGAGGTTGCAGTGAGCCAAGATCTCACCACTGCACTCCAGCCTGGGAGACAGAGCGAGATGCTGCCTCAAAAAAAAAAAAAAAAAAGACCGGGGATGTTCTGCTCCCCAATAAGACAGTGACCCCCTGGGGATGGTCACTGTCTGGACACCTACAGGGTGTCCAGGAAAGAGACATGTGACAAGAGACCCAACCACAGCACACAGAAGACAACTACTGAAGGATGCCATTTAAGAGAAGAAAGAGGATGTCTCCGAAGGAGATGGAAGGGTTCTAGAAACGCAGAGAGCAGAGCTGGCCCCAGGGGTGGGGAGGCCCAGAAGGCAGATTTCTCCTTAATCACAAGGAAAGAAAGAACATTTTCTAGCAACAGAGAGGCTCCAGGTTCGTGAGTTGCACAGCCTCAGGCCCAGAGCACCTATCACTGAACATGTTCCACCGTCCTGCAGGGAGGGAGGCAGGCCGCAGGAGGTTCAGACTCCCCAAAGAGGAAGGCACAGAAGCTTCCTGTCCACCTTAGTCAGCTCAGGCCTGCTGTCCACCTTAGTCAGCTCAGGCTGCCATAATACAATGGCATTGCCAGGTGCAGTAACGCACACTTGTAATCTCAGCACTTTGGGAGGCTGAAGCAGAAGGATCACTTGAGCCCAGGAGTTCAAGACCAGCCTGGACAACATAGCCAGACTTCATCTCAAAAAAAAAGCCAAGCGTGGCGGCATGCACCTGTAGTCCCAGCCACTCGGGATGCTGACACAGGAGGATCCCATGAGTCCAGGTGTTTGAGGCTGCAGGGAGCCATGATGGTGCCACTGCTCCCCAGCCCAGGTGACAAAACAAGACCTTGTCCCCAAAATAAATAAATAAATTAAATGACACAGACTGGGTGTTTAAACAACAGGAATTTATTTTTCATGTTTGTGGAGACTGGGAAGTCCAAGATCCAGATGACTTCTCACTGTGTCCTCACATGGTGAGAAAGAACGGAAGCAAGTTCCTGGTATCTCTTCATATAAGGGCACTAATCCAATCTTGAGGGCCCCACCCTCATGGCTTCATCAAACCCTAATCATCTCTGAAAGGCCCCGTTTCCAATACCATCACATTGGGCATTTGGAGTTTGACACACAAATACTAAGGGGACTCAATTCAGTCCCTAGCAAAATGCCCCAATGGGTGTCTGCCTTGCCTCTCATAACTGCTCCCCACACCAGCAAAAGCGGGTACCAACCTCCATACTAGCTTCCAAGAGTGATTTATTTACGTTTATTTATTTATTTATTTATTTATTTTTGAGATTGAGTTTTGCTCTTGTCACCCAGGCTGGAGTGCAATGGTGCGATCTAGGCTCACTGCAACCTCTGCCTCCTGAGTTCAAGCAATTCTCCTGCCTCAGCCTCCCAAGTAGCTGGGATTACAGGCACCCACCACCATGCCCAGCTAATTTTTTATTTTTAGTAGAGGCAGGTTTTCACCATGTTGGCCAGGATGGTCTCAAACTCCTGACTTCAGGTGATCCACCCGCCTCAGCCTCCCAAAGTGCTGGGATTACAGGCATGAGCCAGCGGACCCAAACAATTCCAGGGGTTATTAAGGAGACACTGAATGAGCCTGTGTGTTGGGATCGAGTTGGGTGTGGGAACGGTGGGAATAAGGCAGCTGGAGTTCCTGGCCTGGGAATACCCCCATCTGTGTTCTGACACACCCGAAGCTGGTGGATGAGGCGCAACGAGCTGGAGCCATAGGAGAAGCGGGTTTTTTCTGCCCAGGGACTGCCCCAGTGTCCTTCCCGCCCCTTCCCAGATAGCGAGGAGAGAACTGGTTCCTTTAAAGTGACCAGAACTTAATTCCATACGCTTTCAGTCACTTTTGTTATCAAAACACTTAAGACTGAGATTATTTAACAATTCATGTGTTTTATCCAATGCACCACTTCTAGCCTCCCCGTTGCTCCTGCCTGGTGTTGAGTGGAGGCCGGGGTCTCCCTTCATGGGTGCCTGGGGTGGATCCGAGGCCCCCACTTGGGCTGCTGACCTAGCTTGTGGCCCAAGGGTCCGTCTCTATGTAGAAGTATGGACAGATGGCCGAAACACCCTGACGTTTCTTTTTAACTTGTAAAATTTTGGAACAGTATGTTACATTTCTTAAGACAACAAGAGCTATTGTATCAATCTCTTTTTTTGTAAAAACAAAAGCAAATTTCCAGGCATAGAGAGCTGTGCCTTTGTATCAGCAGAGCAAAAGGTCTGGAAGAAGGAACATCCAGCCAGCAGCAGCGTTCACCATCTCAGGGATGAGGATCGGTAAAGGCAGGGTGGGTGTGGGCGACCTCCCGTCCTTAACTGACACACATCTGCATCACCGGGAATTCTATTCACAGGCTCGTCTCACACCATGAAGCCTCATTTTATGTGTTAGAGTTCTCCAGAGAAACAGAGTAGGAGATAGAAATATAGAAACACACACGCATATATATTTTACATATGTTTATATATATTTATATGTAGAAGAGAAACAGAACCAATAGGAGATATAGAAGCACATGCACACACACATATGTGTGTATTCTACATATGTTTATACAGAATAGAAACAGAACCTATAGAAGATATAGAAGCACATGCACACACACACGTGTGTATTCTACACATGTTTATACAGAATAGAAACAGAACCTATAGAAGATATAGCACACACACACACGTGTGTGTATTCTACACATGTTTATAGAGAATAGAAACAGAACCTATAGAAGATATAGAAGCACATGCACACACACATATGTGTGTACTCTACACATGTTTATACAGAATAGAAACAGAACCTATAGAAGATATAGCACACACACACACACACACGTGTGTATTCTACACATGTTTATACAGAATAGAAACAGAACCCATAGAAGATATAGAAGCACATGCACACACACATATGTGTGTATTCTACACGTTTGTAGAGACTAGAAACAGAACCTATAGGAGATATAGAAGCACATGCACACACACATATGTATATACTCTACACATGTTTATAGAGAATAGAAACAGAAACTATAGATGTTATATATATGTAACTACATATATATGTAAATATATAATATATAACTATACACATAATATATATAACTAGTTATAACTAGTTTTATATATATATATTATGAAATATATAAATGCAGTCAAGTGCAGTGGCTCACACCTGTAATCCCAACACCTTGGGAGGCCAAGGCAGGTGGATCACCTGAGGTCAGGAGTTCGAGACCAGCCTTACCAACATGGAGAAACCCTGTCTCTACTAAAAATACAAAATTAGCCAGGCATGGTGGTGCATACCTGTAATCCCAGCTACTTGGGAGGCTGAGGCAGGAGAATTACTTGAACCTGGGAGGTTCCAGTGAGTCAAGGTCATGCCATTTGCACTCCAGCCTGGGCAACGAGATCAAAACTCTGTCTCAAAACATATATATATAGCCAGGCACAGTGGCTCATGCCTGTTATCCCAGCACTTTGGGAGGCTGAGGTGGGTGAATCACCTGAGGTCAGGAGTTCAAGACCAGTCATGGCCAACATGGTGAAAACCTGTCTCTACTAAAAATACAAAAATTAGCCGGATGTGGTGGTGGGCACCTATATTCCCAGGTACTTGGGAGGCTGAGACAGGAGAATTGCTTGAACCTGGGAGGCAGAGGTTGCAGTGAGATCACGTCACTGTACTCCAGCCTGGGAGACAGTGAGACTTTGTCTCAAAATAAATAAATAAATAAATAAATATCTATATATGTATATTTCCTATTGGTTCTGTTTCTATTCTATATATAAACATGTCTAGAATATATGTGTCTATATGTATAACTATATATATATGCTTATATATTACCACATATAGTTTTATATATTATATGTAAATACCATATATATATATATATATATATTTTTTTTTTTTTTTTTTGAGACACCCAGGCCAGATTGCAGGGATGCAGTCTCAGCTCACTGAAACCTCTGCCTCTGGGGTTCAAGCAATTCTTGTGTCTCAGCCTCCTGAGCAGTTGGGATCACAGGTGCACACTTGAACCTGGAAGGCGGAGGTTGCAGTGAGCTGAGATTGCGCCATTGTACTCCAGCCTGGGCAACAAGAAGAAAATTCTGTCTCAAAAAAAAAATATATATATATATATATACATATATATGTATGTATATATGGCTGGGCACGGTGGCCATCACACTTTTTTTAAGATGGAGTTTCGATCTTGTTGCCCAGGCTGGAGAGCAATGGTGCGACCTCAATTCACCGCAACCTCCACCTCCCAGATTCAGGCAATTCTCCTGCCTCTGCCTCCAGAGTAGCTGGGATTCAGGCATGTGCCACCATGCCCAGCTAATTTTGTATTTTTAGTAGACACAGCGTTTCTCCATGTTGGTAAGTCTGGTCTCAAACTCCCAACCTCAGGTGATCTGCCCACCTCAGCCTCCCAAAGTGCTGGGATTACAGATGTGAGCCACTGTGCCTGGCCTACACACACACACACAGACACACACACACACACACACCCCATATATGTTTATATATAGGATACAGAACCAGTAAGATACACACACACACACACACACACACACACACTCTATGTATGCTTATATATAGGATACAGAACCAATAGGATACACACACACACATCCTCTTGCTATATTAGAGAGAGAGATCTATTAGAAGAAATTGGCTTACACAATTATTCATGAGTTCTCAGCAAGGTGGAGACCCGGGAGAGCCATGCAGTCAGTTGTTCCAGTCCAAGTGAAGGCCTGAGAACCAGGAGGCCTGATAGCACAGGTTCCAGCCCTCAGGCAGGAGCTGATGCCCGGCTCCTGCAGTTGGGCAGGCTACCCTCCATCCTAGCCAGCCTTTTGTTCTCTGCCGGTCTTTGGTTGATTGGATGGGCCCACACACATTAGAGAGGACAATTCACCTTAACCTACCGATTCCAATGTTAATTTCATCCAGAAATGACCTCATAGACACACCCAGAATAATGTCTGTCCAAATGTGTGGGCATCACGTAGCCCAGTCAAGTGGACACATATAATCACCAGCACACTTTAACTTCCAGCTTGGAAGAAATACAGGGAGTAGGGAATGAGTTGAACAATGTCAAGAGCAGCAACAGATCCAGGAGGTGGGGTTCCCCATGGGACATCTGGCCCAGTCCTCTCTTGGGGCACTGTCACCAAAAAGGGGGCACACCAGACTAAACCTCAAGGGCACAGCGATCGGACGTAGGACACAGTGCCGGAATGCACAAATCAGCTGTAAAGATAATTTTGAGCCTGGCCAACATGGCGAAACCCTATCTCTACTAACAATAAAAAAAATAAAAATAAATCAGCCAGGTGGCATACGCCCATAAGCCCAGCTACTCAGGAGGCTGAGACAAGAGAATCACTTGAACCTGGGAGGCAGAGGTTGCAGAGCCGAGATTGTGCCACTACGCTCCAGCCTGGGTGACAAAGCAAGACTCTGTCTCAAAAAGAATTTTTTTTTTTAAAGATAATTTTGAGGCTGGTTCACATGGCAAAACCCCGTCTCTACTAAAAATACAAAAAAAAAAAAAAAAAAATAGCCAGGTGGCACATGCCTGTAATACCAGCTACTGAGGAGGCTGAGGCAGGAGAATCACTTGAACCCAGGAGGCAGAGGTTGCAGTGAGCTGAGATTGAGCCACTGTACTCCAGCCAGAGTGACAGAGAAGACTCTGTTTCAAAGAAAAAAAAGGAAAGTAAGTTTAGGCGCGGCTCACACCTGTAATCCCAGCACTTTGGGAGGCCAAGGCAGGTGGATCACCTGAGGTCAGGAGTTGAAGATCAGCCTGGCCAACATGGTGAAACACCCTTCTCTTTTAAAAATACAAATATTAGCTGGGCGTGATGATCACACCTGTAGTTCCACTTATTCGGGAGGCTGAGGCACGAGAATCACTTGAACTTGGGAGGTAGAGGTTGTGGTGAGCTGAGATCGTGCCATTGCACTCCATCCTGGGTGACAAGAGCAAAACTACATCACACACACAAAAAAAAACTTTTGGGTTCACTAAGAACATCTTTTTTTTTTTTTTTTTTTCCGCTCTTGTTACCCAGGCTGGAGTGCAATGGTGCGATCTCGGCTCACCACAACCTCTGCCTCCTGGGTTCAGACAATTCTCCTGCCTCAGCCTCCTGAGTAGCTGGGATTACAGGCATGCGCCACCATGCCCAGCTAATTTTTTGTATTTTTAGTAGAGACGGGGTTTCACCATGTTGACCAGGATGGTCTCGATCTCTTGACCTCATGATCTACCCACCTCAGCCTCCCAAAGTGCTGGGATTATAGGCGTGAGCCTCCATGCCCAGCTAAGAACATCTTAATAAAACCTTGTTTTAGATCAGATAAAAATCTAGAAAATGTAAATTGCCAGTTGACTAAAGCAGGTTATAACACAGTGAATTTTGTTTTGTTACCACCAAATGAAATCACATGAAGGTTCTTCAGTCAGGCTCTTGCCTTTAATCCCAGCAATTTGGGAGGCCAAGGTGGGAGGATCACATAAACCGGGAGTTCAAGACCGGGCCGGGCACGGTGGCTCAAGCCTGTAATCCCAGCACTTTGGGAAGCCGAGGCGGGTGGATCACGAGGTCAAGAGATCCAGACCATCCTGGTCAACATGGTGAAACCCCATCTCTACTAAAAATACAAAAAATTAGCTGGGCATGTTGGCGCGTGCCTGTAATCCCAGCTACTCAGGAGGCTGAGGCAGGAGAATTGCCTGAACCCAGGAGGCGGAGGTTGCAGTGAGCCGAGATGGCGCCATTGCACTCCAGCCTGGGTAACAAGAGCGAAACTCAGTCTCAAAAAAAAAAAAAAGCCAGGAGTTCAAGACCAGGCTAGGCAACATAGCAAGACCCTGTCTCTACAAAGAATTTAAAAATTAGCTGAGTATGGTGGTATGTACCTGTGGTCCCTGCTACTTAGGAGGTTGAAGTGGGAGGATTGCTTGAACCCAGGAGGTCAACACTGGAGTGAGCCATTATCACAGCACTACACTCTAGCCTGGGCAACAGAATGAGAAGCCATCCAAAAAAGAAAGAAGAGAAAGAAAATTTAAAAAGGAAAGGAAAGGAGAAAGAAGGAAAGGAAAGGAGGAAGGGAGGAAGGGAGGAAAGGAGGGAGGGAGGGAGGGAGGGAGGGAGGAAGGAAGGAAGGAAGGAAGGAAGGAAGGAAGGAAGGAAGGAAGGAAGCAAGGAAGGAAGGAAGGAAGGGGGATTTTATTTAGGGCCGGGTGCAGTGGCTCACTTCTGTAATCCCAGCACTTTGGGAGGCCAAGTCGGGCGGATCACCTGAGGTCAGGAGTTTGAGACCAGCCTGCCCAACATGGAGGAACCCGGTTTCTACTAAAAATACAAATATTAGCTGGGCGTGGTGTTGCATGCTTGTAATCCCAGCTACTGGGGAGGCTGAGGCAGGAGAATCGCTTGAATCCGGGAGGTGGAGGTTGCAGTGAGCGAAGCCTGGGCAACAAAAGTGAAACTCTGTCTCAAAAAAAAAAAGAAAAGAAAAAAACGTTAAAAAACGTATTTAATCAGCATCTCCTAAGAACGATAACATTCTTATATGAAACCGTGGCTCCCAGCAGCCAGTGATCCGGTCATATAAGATCTTAGCTGGGAAAACTGAACTGAAGCAAAACTTCAATATGCAATGCCTGGAAAAAGCTTTGGGGGCTGTGTGCTGATATTTAAAGAAAAATAGTATCAGTGGTAGGGATGTGAGGTTTCTGTTTATTTTTGCTTGTTCATATCGTCTGCTTTTCTTCAACACATGGCCTGTGTTTCTGTCATTTAAAAAATATATCTTAAAATATACACACTCATTATAGGTGCTTTTTTTTTTCTCCCTTAATTCTCAAGTCAAAAGAAAAGACATGGGCCAGGCAGGGTGGCTTACACCTGTAATCCCAGCATTTGGGAGGCCGAGGTGGGCAGATCACAAAGTCAGGAGATTGAGACCATCCTGGTCAACCCCGACTCTACTAGTGAAACCCCAACTCTACTAAAAATACAAAAAATTAGCTGGGCGTGGTGGCACGATCCTGTAGTCCCAGGTACTCCGGAGGCTGAGGCAGGAGAATCGCTTGAACCTGGGAAGTGGAGGTTGTAGTGAGCCAAGATTGTGCCACTGTACTCCAGCCTGACGACAGTGAGACTCTGTTTCAAAAAAAAAAAATTGCTGGGCTAGAGAAAAATTGGAAAGAATTCAAGCATTCATCAACTGATGAATACGTGCAATGTGACGTATCCTTACAATGGAATACTACCGGGCAATAGAAAGGAACCATCCCCAGAGAGCTGCTGCAACACGGATGAAACTCCAAGACATGCTCAGGAAAAGAAGACGGACACAGAAGACCACATATTACATGGAGCATTTCAGTGAAGTATCCAGGAAAGGCAAAGCTATAAAGACAGACGCTAGATTAGTGGTTGTCTGGGTAGGAGCTATAGCAGAGACTGGAACTTTCTTTTTTTTTTTTTCTGAGACAGAGTCTCACTCTGTCACCCAAGTTGGAGTGCAGTGGCACGATCTCGGCTCACTGCAACCTCTACCTCCCGGTTCAAGTGATTCTCCTGCCTCAGTCTCCCAAGTAGCTGGGATCACAGGCACCCGCCATCATGCCTGGCTGAAGTTTGTATTTTTGTACAGATGAGGGTTTCACTATGTTGGCCAGGCTGTTCTTGAACTTTTGACCTCAGGTGCCCCCCACCTCGGCCTCCCAAATTGCTGGGATTACAGGCATGAGCCACCACTCCCAGCAAGAGACTGAAATATTTCAATGTGCATGAGAGATCAGATTGGGCAACATAATGAGATTCTGTCTCTACAAAAAATAGAAAAACTAGCTGGCTGTGATATTGCACACCTGTAGTCCCAGCTACTCAGGAGGCTGAGTTGTAAGGAACGCTTGAGCCCAGGAGGTCAAGGCTGCAGTGAACAGAGATTGTGCCACTGCACCCCAGCCTAAACAACAGAGCAAGACCCTGTCTCGGGGGGGGGGTCATATTGGGATGATGAAAATAATTTAAAACTGACTTATGGTGGTGGTGGCACCATAGTACTTTAGATTGACTATGATGGATGACGTGGTAAAATTGCTATGTCGCACACTTTAAAAGGGTGAATTATGATATGGAAAATATGCCTCAATAATGTTATTTTAGATATTCACTGGATCAGACCATGTTGACTTATTTATTTATTTATTGAGGTGGAGTCTCACTCTGTCACCCAGGCTGGAGTGCAATGGTGTGATCTCGGCTCACTGCAACCTCTGCCTTCTGGTTTAAGTGATTCTCCTGCCTCAGCCTCCTGAGTAGCTGGGATTACAGGCACATGCTACCACAACCAGCTAATTTTTGCATTTTTAGTAGAAATGGGGTTTCACGGTGTTGGCCAGGCTGGTCTCAAACTCCTGACCTCAAGTGATCCACCTACCTTGGCCTCTCAAAGTGCTGGGATTACAGGCTTGAGACACCACATTCGATCTATTTTTTCTTTCTTTTTCTTTTTTTTGAGACAAGGTCTCACTCTGTCATCAGGCTGAAGTGCAGTGGCATGATCTCAGCTCACTGCAGCCTCAGTCTCCCAGGCTCAGGTAATTCTCCCATGTCAGCCTCTGGAGTAGCTGGGACTACTGGCACACCACCATGCCTGGCTAATTTTTAAATTTCTCATAGAGATAGGGTCTTACTATGTTGTCCAGTCTGGTCTCAAACTCCTGGACTCAAGTGATACTCCCACCTCAGCCTCCCAAAGTGCTGAGATTACAAGAATGAGCCATCACACCCAGCCCTGATTTGTGTGTGTGTGTTTATTCCAAAGAATTTTAAGTTTATCCCTGCGCTGGCCCTGGGATATGAGCGAGACAAACACCACCCCTTCCCAGAGGAACACACAGCTCAGTCTGGGCAGAGCAAATGCATGAGGATTCTAGGGCCAACAAGAGGGCAGAGATTATGATCACATGAGCTTAAGTTCTGAGGCCCTAGGTGCCTGCTGGAGATAGCATAGTCATCCCACTCTGTTGCCCACACTGGGTGCGGTAGTGTGGTCACAGCTCACTGCAGCCTTGAACTCCTGGGCTCAAGGGATCCTCCTACCTTAGCCTCCCAAATAACTGGGACTACAGGCTAGGTAATATTATTATCATCCCTACTTTACAGATCAGAAAACAGAAGCCTAGAAAGACTAAAAGAATCACCCAGAGTCACAGAGCTGGTCAGGAACAGAGCCCAAAGGTGGACTCAGGGCCTTTAGGCCAAAGCCCATGCATTTCAAAGGAACACAGGTCATTCCAGCTCCAGAAGGTGCACACACCTCCGGGTGGTTCAGTGAATGGGGGTGGAATGATATCTATCAGACAGAGGGATGGGGGCCCGGCGCAGTGGCTCACGTCTGTAATCCCAGCATTTTGGGAGGCCGAGGTGGGTGGATCATCTGAGGTTGGGAGTTCGAGACCAGCCTGGCCAACATGGCAAAACCTTGTCTCTACTAAAAAATACAAAAATTAGGCTGGATGCAGTGGCCCATGCCTGTAATTACAGCACTTTGGGAGGCCAAGATGGGTGGATCACAAGGTCAGCAGATTGAGACCATCCTGGCCAATATGGTGAAACCCCATCTCTACTAAAAATACAAAAAAATTAGCTGGGTGTGGCATGCCTGTAATCCTAGCTACTCAGGAGGCTAAGGCACTAGAATGGCTTGAACCGAGGAGGCTGAGGTTGCAGTGAGCTGAGATCAAGCCACTGCACTCCAGCCTGGGAAACAGGGAGACTTCATCTCAAAATTAAACAAACAAACGAAAAAAAACAAACTCAAAGGGATAGGAACTGGAATTTCCCTGAGCCCACTGGCATCTGTTTTAATGCTTAACAACTGCATCTTGGGTAACTTCCACCTAGAAAATAGGTACTTTACCAACACCCGTGGATGGTGTTGCTACTTTAGCCAGGGGTTCTTTTGTTACCTGACTCCTGTTTTTCTTTTTCGTTTTCTTTTTTTCCAGACAGAGTTTCACTCTGTTGCCCAGGCAGTGGCACGACTGTGGATCACTGCAGCCTCAAACTCCTGGGTTTAAGTGATCCTCCTGCCTCAGCCTCCAGAGTAGCTGGGACTACAGGCACCATGCCACCATGCCTGGCTAATATTTTATTTTTTGTAGAAACAGGGGTCTCACTAATGTTGCTCAGGCTGGTCTCAAACTCCTGGACTCAAGCAGTATGCCCTCCTCAGCCTCCCAAGGTGCTGGGATTACAGGCGTGAACCACCTCGCCCAGCTGTGACTGCTGTTTCTACCTTCACCTGTCTGTCAGGTTCTCAGGTAAATTCTCATCCTGTTTCTCTCTGGCAGGAACTGATTCCTCCTTGTGTTGAGTAGCCAGAAGGATCCCACATCCCTCCTTCCGGTCCCCCCATTTCTAACCCATAGCATTGGCCCCATCTAGTGGTTAGATTGGGGAAGTACCCCAGGCTCCCTCCGCCTCTGGTGAGGCACGGTTTGGGAGAAATGGATGCTTCCTAGCCCTTCTCTCACAGGCAAAAATAGCAACGCTCTTGAGGTGACCAAAGACCAGATATTCCAGATGTGTGTAAGCTACTCATCTAGAAACCATCTTAACCTTTTTGTTTAATTGTAAACTATTTCATCAAAGATAGAGGAGAGAACATACTCTCCACCCAGATTTAACAGAAATTACATTTTGCTGTATTTGCTTCGGATCTCTGTATCCTTTTTTTTTTCTTTTCTTTTTTGAGACAGGCTCTTGCTCTGTTGTCCAGGCTGGAGTGCAGTGGCTCAATCACGGCTCACTGCAGCCTCAAATTCCTGGGCAACCCTCCTACCTGAGCCTCCCCAGCAGCCGGGACTACAGGCGCACGACACGACACCCAACTACTTTTTGTAATTTTTGTGACACGTGCCTAGTTCTAGCTACTTTTGAGGCTGAGGAGGGAGCATAGCTTGAGCCCAGGAGATTGAGGCTGCAGTAAGCCATGATCGTACTACTGCACTCCAGTCTGGGCAACAGAGTGAGACCCTGTCTCTCTCTCTCTCTCTCTCTCTCTGAGAGGGAGTCTCACTCTGTAGTACAGGCTGGAGTGCAGTGGAGCAATCTCAGCTAACTGCAACCTTCAGTTCCCAGGTCCTGGTTCAAACAATTCTCCTTCTTCAACCTCCCAAGATGTGATTGCCAGTATGCACCACCATGCCCAGCTAATTTTTATATCTTTAGTAGAGATAGGGTTTTACCATGTTGGCCAGGCTAGTCTTAAACTCCTGACCTCATGATCCACCCACCTCCATCTCCCAAAGTCCTGGGATTACAGGCATGAGCCACTGTGCCCTGCTGACCCTGTCTCTTAAAAAAAAAAAAAAAGTCCCTATGGATACAACCCATCAACCTCCTTCTCCATCCTTGGGTTGGTACCTTGGTGATATGTGATCCTTTGGACAGCAGATGTTTTTTGCTTTGTCCACTATGTTTTGCTTTTTAAGCAGGTTGACAGCCCTTGAGTCCACACCCATTGGGAGGTCAAAGGGTGGGGGCAAGTCTCAGGGTAAAAAGAAGCCAGCTCTGGGATAACCATATTCTGCAGAGAACTCACAGGTGAACAACTGAGGCTTGACTAAAAATAAATAATGGCAAGGTTTCACAGTCCGTAGTGGCATGGCTGGGCTTCAGACCAGTCATTCCCACACCCAGCGCTTGGCCATCCAGTTTGTGATGGGTTTGGGGCTGGAGGTGGCCCTTGGTAAGGGAACAATAGTGGGAGGCCAGAGTAGTGTATATGCACAAGCCCAAAGAGTCTTTCAACAGCAGCGGCAACGTCCTTGGGGTGTATTTCAACAATATTGCGCTTACAAAGAATTCTCCACGGGGCAGCAGAAAGAATTCTTATCTCAGGCAAGGTTGGGAGAGCTTGGAGGAATGAAGCTGGAGGGACTGTGAAAGTGAAGTATGTGCCTGTACTTCCCCCAGCTCAGCACTCATCCCACTGGACTGTAATTGCTAGAGACTTGCCCCACTGCTCCCACCCCCTGGCCAGATGGGCGCCCTGGGAGGTGACGCCAAGTCTTTCTCATTCACTATTGAGTCCCAATACCTGACAAAGAGGAAGCCCCTGGCCACAGGTAGATGGTGCGATGCATTTCCAACATGGGCAGGACAGATGATAGTGGCCCAGAGTTGAAGGAGAGAACTTCCTGGAAGTCTTGGCTCCCACACCAGCCACACCCTTTTTATTTTATTTGAGACGGATTCTCTGTTGCCCAGGCTGGCATGCAATGGTGCCATCTTGGCTCACTGCAACATCTGCCTCCTAGGTTCAAGTGATTCTCCTGCCTCAGACTCCTGAGTGGTGTCCGCCAATATTCCCACCTAATTTTTTGTATTTTTAGTAGAGACAGGATTTCACCATGTTGGCCAGGCTGGTCTCAAACTCCTGACCTCATGATTTGCCCACCTTGGCCTCCCAAAGTGCTGGTATTACAGGCATGAGTCACTGCACCCGGCCACTGGCCACCCCCTTATGATCTCCTGGTTCCTGCACGTCTGTCTCACTGTACTCACATCCCACACTGTGGCCACTTGTTTACTGCTCTGTCTTGAAAGGTCTCTGCTGAGAGGCCTCCTCGCTCATCATCTCAAGTGATCTCAGACAACCCCATAAGGCAGGGACAACCATGCCACCAACAAGGAAACAGACCTAGAGGGGTTGGACAACCTGCCCAGGGTCATGGTCATGGTCATGGCAAAGGCAGAATTGGACCCCAGGCAGTCTGCTCCTCCCTGTTGGACTGTTGGGGGAAAGAGAGGCAGGACAGACAGTGGGGTGGAACGCCATGTGTCCTGGCTCCAGCACTTTTTTTTTTTTTGAGACTGAGTCTTGCTCTGTTGCCTGGGCTGGAGCGCAGTGGCGTAATCCGGTTCACTGCAACCTCCACCTCAAGGGTTCAAGCGATTCTCCTGCCTCAGCCTCCCAAATAGCTGGAATTACAGGCATCCGCTACAATGCCCGGCTAATTTTTTGTATTTTTAGTACGGACAGGGTTTCACCATGTTAGTCAGGCTAGTCTTGAACTCCTGACCTCGTGATTCGCCCACCTTGGCCTCCTGAAGTGCTGGGATTACAGACGTGAGCCACCGCAGCTGGCCTCTAGCACTTTCTATATGTATAGGAAGTCCCTTGGCGAAGTTATTTCATTTTCTGCATGTCACCTTCTTTGCCTGCACAACGCAGATTTCCACTGCCTCCCCACAGGGTTGCTTTGGATTTAAATGAGATAATGACTGGAACGTTCCCACAGCCTGGCACTGAGCAAGCATGTCGTAAATAAAATACTATCTAGTAACAGGATTTGTAACAGTATAAAAAGTATACTAATCTATAGTGACAGAACGAGATCGGTGGTTGACAGGGAAGGAATGTGAGGGAGAGAAGAGAGGAAAGGATGACAAACTGGCACGAGGAATCTTCTGGTTGTGGTATGTTCACAACCTTGTTAGTGGCAATGGTTGCATGGGTGCGTACAAATGTCAAAATGTAGCAAATTGCACTGTTTTTTTCTTTTGAGATGGAATTTCACTCTTGTTGCCCAGGCTGGAATGCAGCGGTACCATCTCAGCTCATTGCAACCTCTGCCTCCCAGGTTCAAGTGGTCCTATCTCACTCTCCCATGTAGCTGGGATTACAGGTGCTCACCACCACGCCCAGCTAATTTTTGTATTTTTAGTAGAAATGGGGTTTCGCCATGTTGGCCATGCTGGTCTCAAACTCCTAACCTCAGGTGATCCACTCGCCTCGGTCTCCCAAAGTTCAGGGATTAAAGGCTTGAGGCACAGCGCCCAGCTGCAAATTGCACACTTTAAATATGTGCAGCTTTTTTCTGTATCAATTATACATCAACAAAGCAGTGTGGGCCAGGTGTGGTGGCTCACATCTATAATTCCAGCACTCTGGGAGGCCAAGGTGGGGGTGGATCACCTGAGGTCAGGAGTTCGAGACCAGCCTGACCAACATAAAGAAACCCCGTCTCTACTAAAAATACAAAATTAGCCAGGTATGGTGGTACATGCCTGTAATCCCAGCTACACGGGAGGCTGAGGTAGGAGAATCACTTGAACTTGAGAGGCAAAAGTTGCAGTGAATCAAGATCACGCCACTGCACTCCAGCCTGGGCAACAAGATTGAAACTAAAAAAAAAAAAAAAAAAAAGCAGTGTGAAAGCACATGTGATATTCCACGATCTTAAGACTTCATAGAAATAGGGCTGGGCTCAGTGATTCACACCTGTAATCCCAGCACTTTGGGAGCCTGAGGCAGGTGCATCACCTGAGCTCAGGAGTTCAAGACCAGTCTGGGCAATATGGCAAAACCCCGTCTCTACTATAAACTACAAAAATTAGCCAGATGTGGTGACAAGTTCCTGTAGTCCCAACTACCCAGGAAGCTAAGGTGGGAGGATCACTTCAGCCTGGAGGTCAAGACTGCAGTAAGCAGCTTTGTTTTTTTGTTTTTCTTTTTTTTCAACAGGGTCTCAAACTCCTGGACTCAAGCAATCCACCCACCGTGGCCCTCCAAAATATTGGGATTACAGGCATGAGCCACAGCACCCAGCAGAACTGTTGACATTTTAAATAATCTAGGCTTTTGAACTTTTTCTTTTTTCCCCTGTCTATCTGGAGGTTGCAGATAAGCCCAGCTGCAGGTCCTCAGACCTGCAGCTCACCAGCACGCTCTAGTGCCTCCTTGGTGTGAGCACATGAAGTCTCCTAGCTGTGGGCAGTTTCCCGTCTATCAGCACAAGGACACCTCTCTTTACAATCCTCAAGTCTGACGCTGGGTGGGAAACCGGTGTGGACCTGGGGCGCTGTCTGTGGTCCTGAAAGTCACAGTCAGCCACGAAACCAAAGTCCAGATCCCTCTTTGCAGCTGAATCACCCCTCCACGCCTTTCCCGGGCCCTCTTTCCATTGATGATGGCCTCAAGGAGTTCAGCTGGTAGTTTTGAATGTTTTGGATTGACTATTTAAATGTCACAGGCAACGCTTCTGGAGCAATGATAGAGTAAAGAGAATGGGGAACAAGTGTGAGATGAGTAATATGCTGGCCTTCCAGCAACTCAGGACGACAGCCACCACAGGCTCGGACAATTTATGAAAACCAAATATAGTATTAAAATAGAACGTAGACCTAAATACCTGGAATTGCCCCCTTGGCAAGATTTCTAATAAAAATATTAATATGAGGCCAGGCACAATGGCTTGCATCTGCAATCCCAGCACTTTTGGAGGCCAAGACGGGTAGACCACTTGAAGCCAGGAGTTCAAGACTAGCCTGAGCAACATAGTGAAAGCCCATCTCTACTAAAAATACAAAAATTAGCCAGGCATGGTGGCAGGCACCTGTAGTCCCAGCTACTTGGGAGGTTAAAGCATGAGAATCGCTTGAACTCGGGAGGCACAGTTTGCAGTGAGCCAAGATCGCACCACTGCACTCTAGCATGGATGACAGTGAGACTCTGTCTCAAAAAAAAAAAGAATTAATATGAACAGAGTTAACAATTTGAATGGAGTAGTGGACCCAAGAGCCATATTGGTGCTGACAAAATGGCAGCATTTATTACATGAAGCTTCAAAGTGGTCCTGCAAGAGCTCCGGCATCTAAGGACATCTAAAGAAAATGTGAAACTCCCTGAGCTGCCTGGAGGCCAGTGTTATGGCAGCTAATTCAAAGGAAAAGCCACAGGTCCGTCCTGCCCTTTTGATTTAAGCAGTCTTCACTGTCCACAACAATAAATTTTCTTTTCTTTTCTTTTCTTTTCTTTCTTTCTTTCTTTCTTTTTTTTTTTTTTAAGACAGAGTCTCCCTCTGTTGTCCAGGCTAGAGGGCAGTGGTGCCATCTCATCTCCTTGCAACCTCCACCTCCTGGGCCAAGCCATTCTCCTGCCTCAGCCTCCTGAGTAGCTGGGATTATAGGTGCCCACCACCAAGCCCTGCTAATTTTTGTATTTTTAGTAGAGATGGAGTTTCACCATATTGGCCAGACTGGTCTCGAACTCTTGACCTCAAGTAACCAACCCACCTTGGCCTCCCAAAGTGCTGGGATTATAGGCATGAGCCACTATGCCTGGCCCACAGCAGTAAATTTTCTAGATATGTTTTGCAGAACTCAAATAACTGAAAAGGAAGTTATCACTCAAGGGAAAATTATCTTTCTTTCTTTTTTTCTTTTTCTTTTTTTTTTTTTTTGAGATGGAGTCTCACTTTGTCACCCAGGCTGGAGGGCAGTGGCACAATGTAGGCCCACTGCAACCTCTGCCTCCGGCTTCAAGCAATTCTCCTGCTTCTGCCTCCTGAGTAGCTGGGACTACAGGCACGTGCTACCATGCCTACCTAATTTTTATATTTTTAGTAGAGCTGGGGTTTTGCCATGTTGGCCAGGCTGGTCTTGAACTCCTGACCTCAGGATATCCATTGCCTCAGCCTCCCAAAGTGCTGGAATTACAGGCATGAGTCACCATGCCCAGCCCAAGGGCTAATTATGTTAAGATACTATAAATGTCACCTGTAAATGTGTGAGAATTTTTTAAAAGATACTATAAATTATGCTAACTTTTGCAGATTTGAAATATATGTTGTTTTGTTTTAAAATGTTTGCACGGTGGCGCACGCCTATAGTCCCAGCTACTCTGGAGGATGAGGCAGAGCAAGACTCCATCTCAGAAAAAAAAATTCACTTTGGGAGGCTGAGGCAGGCAGATCACCTGAGCTTAGGAGTTTGAGACTAGCCTAGATGACATAGTGAAACCCTGTCTACACACACACACACACAAATACAAAAGTTAACCAGATGTGGTGATGAACACCTGTATTCCCAGCTACTTGAGAGGCTGATGTGTGAGAATAGCTTGAGCCCAGAAGTCGGAGGTTGTAGTGAGCCAAGATCGAGCCACTGCACTCTTCCCAGGCAACAGAGCCAGACCCTGTCTCAAAAATAAAAACTGGAAAAGGAAAAAATTGTTAACTCTTTTAAAAGAGGAGGAATGCGCCAGGCACAGTAGCTCATGCCTGTAATCCCAACACCTTGGAAGGCCAAGATGGGCAGATCACGATCGAGACCATCCTGGCTAACATGGTGAAACCCCGTCTCTACTCAAAACAAAAAAATTAGTCAGGTATGGCCGGGTGCGGTGGCTTACACCTGTAATCCCAGCACTTTGGGAGGCCGAGACGGGTGAATCACAAGGTCAGGAGTTTGAGATCAGCCTGGCCCATATGATGAGACCCATCTCTACTAAAAATACAAAAATTAGCCACGCGTAGTGGTGGGCTCCTGTAATCCCAGCTACTCAGGAGGCTGATGCAGGAGAATCACTTGAACCCAGGGGGTGGAGTTTGCAGTGAGCCGAGATCGTGCCACTGCACTCCAGCCTGGGCAACAGAGCAAGACTCTCTCTCAGAAAAAAAAAAATTAGTTGGGCGTAGTCGCATGTGCCTATAATCCCAGATACTCAGGAGAATGAGGCAGGAGAATTGCTTGAATCTGGGAGGCAGAGGTTGTAGTGAGCAGAGATTGTGCCACTGCACTCCAGCCTGAGCAACAGAGTGAGACTCAGTCTCAAAAAAATAAAATAAAATAAGAGGAACGGGGCACAAAACAATGTCAGGATCATTACGTAGTAGGGGCAGGGAGCAATTGCTCAGGCCACCCAGAGCGCTCGCTTTGAGGGTCTGAAGGCCCTTTACCCTGCTGCTGTCTTCCCATGCTCCATGGATTTCAGTGGCAAACTTTGAGATAAATGCTCAAATGACAAATGAGGAAATACCCACACTTTTTTTTCTTTTTCATTATTATTATTTTGGGCACCAAATTTTAAAATGTGTGCATTGAATGAAGAGACCCCCCAAAAAAAACAGGCTTTGTGTGAGCAACGTGGCTGTTTATTCACCTGGGTATAGGTGGGCTAAGGCCAAAAATGGTGTTCGCCCCCCTTTTTTTTTTGAGACAGAGTATTGCTCCTTCCCTAAGGCTGGAGTGCAGTGGTACGCTCTCAGCTCACTGCAACCTCTACCTCCTGGGGTTCAAGTGATTCCTCTGCCTCAGCCTCCCGAGTAGCTGGGACTACAGGTGCCTGCTACCATACCCAGCTAATTCTTGTACTTTTAGTAGAGGTGGGGTTTTGCCCTGTTGGCGAGGCTGGTCCTAAACCCCTGACCTCAGGTGATCCATCCACCTCAGCTTCCCAAAGTGCTGGGATTACAGGCATGAGCCACCGTGCCCAGCTAATAACCACACTTTTAAGGGTACAAAATGTTATCCAAGTAATTAGAGTAGCACAAACTAGGGGCGGGGAGACCCAGGCACAATGACCCCCAGCCCATGGCTCCTTGATCCAAGGTCAACCGTTGAGCCGATCACATTCTCTCTCTGCAAACTTGAAGTTGAACCAAGCGTGCAGGTATGGGAAGCTGCCAAACCTGATCCTCCTGTGGGCAATGCCCCAGCAACAGGGTCCCCAACTCCTGCCACTGAGTCCTACACGACACCCCCGGGGACCCTGCTCGTCCTGAGACTTGGTCAGTCCTCATTTTCTCATTTTTGAGAGTCACCCTAAGTTCCTCTAACAATTCCTACAAAAGCCCAAGTCAGGGGAAGCTTCTGCTGCTTGGAAACAAAGAACCTGAACTGATAGAGTAATTGGCCACTGAGCAAGTGGGAGATAGACAGCAGGTGCTTAGGGAAATGTGGGGACTAGGGATTGATTACTGAGCCCATGTGGAGAAAATGCAGGGAGGCACCCCCCTTCCCATCACCCATCCAAAGTAACAAAGCAGCTAAGCCAATATCACCTGGACCTCCCTGGGGACCATCTACCTCCATGAGATCAGCCCCAGCACCCTGGGAAGCCAATGCCTCAGGCCAACCAATGGAGGGGTGACAGAAGCCAAGATCCCACCACCACCACCACCCAGGACAGAGCAGTGGCTCCTAATCCAAGTGAGACATTGAAAGCTATTCAAAGGTACCTTCACCGGTCATGGTAGCTCACGGCTGTAATTCCAACAGAGGCTGAAGCAGGAGGATTGCTTGAGCCCAGGAGTTCGAGACCAGCCTGGGCAGCACAATGAGATCCCAGCTCTACAAAAAAATAAAAACTTAGCTCGGCATGGTGGCACACGCCTATAGTCCCAGTTATTCAGGAGGCTGAGGTCGGAGGATCACTTTTGCCTCTGAGGTTGAAGCACCGTGAGCCGTGATCACACCACTGCACTCCAGCCTGGGTGACAAGGTGAGAGCCTGTCTCTAAACACAAACATATCAGTGCTATATTTTGGCAAGTTGTAATCATTGGAATGATGACTCGATTCAGAATTTTTTTGTTTTTCTAAGACAGAGACTCACTTTGTCGCCAGGCTAGAGTGCAGTGGCCTGATCTCGGCTCACTGCAACCACCGCCTCTTGGATTCAAGTGATCGTCCTGCCTCAGCCTCCCGAGTAGCTGGGACTACAGGTAATTGTGAGCGCCTGGCCCACTGTGAGTTTAAATGATCAGAAAAGACTTGATTTGCACTTTAAGATAACACTGTTGGCCGGGCGCGGTGGCTCATGCCTGTAATTCCAGCACTTTGGGAGGCTGAGGCGGGTGGATCACGAGGTCAAGAGATGGAGACCATCCTGGCCAACATGGCAAAACCCCATCTCTACTAAAAATACAAAAAAAATTAGCTGGGCGTGGTGGCACGCACCTGTGGTCCCAGCTACTTGGGAGTCTGAGGTGGAAGAATCACTTGAACCCAGGAGGTGGAGGTTTCAGTGAGCCGAGATTGCACCACTGCACTCCAACCTGGTAACAGAGCAAGACTCCATCTCAAAAAAAAAATAATAATAACACTGTTGTATTGCTCTTCTAGTTACTCAGTGGACTCTAGATGCCATAGCAACTGAACCGCCCATCATCCATGTATCAAACATATGAACAAGTCAGACCCTATGATCTTTTTTTGCACTAGAACCCATATTTCCACTCCGCTCTCATCAAATGTCATGTGAATGAAACGTTTTTGTTTGGTTGGTTTTTTGCCTAACAGTCTTATTGATCATACTAACTTATTTCTCTGCAACAGAGACATGTACATGCTACAAATTAAAACCTAATATAGGCTGGGTGCAGCCTAAAACTGTAAAACTTAATACGGTTTTGTTGTGACCACGAAGTCCTAAGTACTAAGTATTTCTTTTGGATTATTTTTAGAACACAATTGCTGAAAATAACATAAATGGGTTACAAACTTTTTATTCGTTTGTTTGAGACAGAGTCTCACTCTGTGGCGCAGGCTGGAGTTCAGTGGCATAATCTGGGCTCACCGCAACCTCCGCTTCCCCGGTTCAAGTGATTCTCCTGCCTCAGCCTCCTTTTGTATTTTTAGTAGAGGCGGGGTTTTGCCATGTTGGCTACACTGGTCTCAGACTCCTGACCTCAAGTGATCTACCTGCCTCTGTCTTCCAAAGTGCTGGGATTACAGGCACAAGCCACCATACCTGGTCAAATTTTTTTTTTTTAAAAAAAGAAATTTATGGTGCTCGCTTCAGCAGCACATATACTAAAAATTGGAACGATACAGAGAAGATTAGCATGGCCCCTGCACAAGGATGACACACCAATCCGTTAAGCATTCCATATATATATTTTTTAATTATAAATTTTTAAAAAAAGAAATTTATGGCTGGGCGCAGTGGCTCACGCCTGTAATCCTAGCACTTTGGGAGGCCGAGGTGGTGGATTGCCTGAGCTCAGGAGTTCAAGACCAGCCTGAACAACATGGCAAAAACCCATCTTATTAAAAAAAAAAGAAAAGAAAAAGAAAGAAATTTCTTTCTCACAGTTCTGGAGGCTGGGGAGCCCAAGATCAAGATGCCAGCAGATTTGGTGCCTGGTGAAAGCTGCCTTCTTGCTGTGTCCTCACAAGGCAGAAGGTGGAAGGGTCTAGCTGGTTCCCTCAAGCCCTTTTTTTGAGACAGAATCTCACTCGGTTGCCCCAGGCTAGAGTGCGGTGGCATGACATCAGCTCACTGCAACCTCCACCTCCCAGGTTCAAATGATTCTCCTGCTTCAGACTCCTGAGTAGTTGTGATTACAGGCACCAAACACCACACCTGGCTAATTTTTGTATTTTTTAGTAGAGACAGGGTTTCATCATGTTCGCCAGGCTGGCCTTGAACTCCTGGCCTTAAGTGATCCACCTGCCTCCCAGAATGCTGGGATTATGGCTGTGATAGATGGTGCCCAGCCCCTCAAGCCCTTTTTATAAGGGCATAAATTCCATTAATGAGGGTAGAGCCCTCTTGGCCTAATCACCTCGGAAAAGGTCCCACCTCTTAACACCACCACAGTGGAGATTAACATGGCACCAATCCACTTGTGTCTTGCAGGCATTGTGTGTATTTTGTTTGATGAATACAAGATACTGAGCTTTTGCAATTCCAGATCTAGCTAAACACCACTCATCAAATCCTGCCAGCACCTCAGCATAATCCTTAAAGACCACAAATATTTCCTTTGTGAGCTAAACCGTCCTGATGTGAATTTCACAGGATCGTTGAGAGAGTCAAAGGAGATGATAGTCCCAGCAAATGGATCCTACTGAACTCTAACTGTAGGCAGTGCTAAGTGCTCTGCATGACTAGCTCACTGGTACCCCAACAACCCCAAGAAGAAGGGACTATTGTGATCCCCACTTTACAGATAGAGAAACTGAGTCCAGAAAGGTAGCATCACATTTCCAAAGCCACTGAGCTAGGAAGAGAGGGAACAAACCAGGTTGTGATTTACAGTTACAACCTCTTCTCCCTCCCAACTTCTGATGCTGCAAAGCCCCTGGAGACAGCAGAGCTGCCCCTTTGTCCCTTGTGGCTGCACTCTCACGAACATGCTGGACTCGCCCAAGGCAACCTCTCAGTCCTCAGGGCCTGGAGAAGCGTTTCCATTGGACAGTGCAGCACTGGGTGCCAGGCTGCTGGTTACATGGCCGTGGGAGAGGTGCTGGTGCAGCCTGCCTTTTTCGGGCAGTGGTGGTGACGTTCCTTGTGGTGGGACTTTCCCTGCCCTAGGCTAGCCCTCTTTAGCCTGGAGTATGTGACCCTCTGAGGTAGGTGAAGACTTCCCAAAGGTGCATAAGAGTGGATCACTCTGGCCGGGCGTGGTGGCTCACGCCTATAATCCCAGCACTTTGGGAGGCCGAGGTGGGTGGATCACGAGGTCAAGAGATTGAGACCATCCTGGTCAACATGGTGAAACCCTGTCTCTACTAAAAATACAAAAATTAGCTGGGCATGGTGGCACGCACCTGCAGTCCCAGCTACTTGGGAGGCTGAGGCAGAATTGCTTGAACCCAGGAGGCAGAGGTTGCAGTGAGCCGAGATCGTGCATTGCACTCCAGCCTGGGTACCAAGAGTGAAACTCTCTCTCAAAAAAAAAAAAAAAGAGTGGACCACTCTAAGGATCCTAATTCTAGAAACAACCTCTTTCCTCCCTGGCTGTGGCACCGGTGGCCCCAGCCGCCCCATGCTCCTTCTCATCTCCCCTTTCTGGAGGTGCCTAGGAAGGGAAAAGTCATTTTGTAATTTTCTCCTGTGGACATATGAAGTAAAGGGAAAAGAGAGAACCTCCATCCATCCTATTAAGAGAGAGATTTTCCAGCCAGGCACGGTGACTCATGTCTGTAATCCCAGCACTTTGGAAGGCTGAGGTGAGTGGATCACCTGAGGTGAGGAGTTCGAGACCAGCCTGATCAATATGGTGAAACCCTGTCTCTACTAAAAATACAAAAATTAGCTGGGCATCATGGCAGGCACCTGTAATCCCATCTACTGAGGAGGCTCAGGCAGGAGAATAACTTGAACCCTGGAGGTAGAGGTTGCAGTGAGCCGAGATCGTGCCACTGCACTCTAGCCTGGGTGACAGGGTAAGACTCCATCTCAAAAAAAAAAAAAAAAAAAAAAAGAGAGAGAGAGAGAGAGATACATTTTCCAAACATTTTTAGTTATTTAGTTACTTATAAAAAGTTTGTGGGCTGGATGCAGTGGCTCACATCTGTAACCCCAGCACTTTGGGAGGCTGAGGAAGGAGGATCACTTGAGATCAGGAGTTCAAGACCTGCCTGGCCAACACGATGAAATCCTGTCTCTACTAAAAATACAAAAAATAGCTGGGCATCGTGGTGCACATGTGTAATCTCAGCTACTAGGGAGGTTGAGGCAGGAGAATCGCTTGAACCTAGGAGGCAGAGGCTGAAGTAAGCTGAGACCATGCCTCTGCACTCCAGCCTGGGCAAAAGAGTGAGCTTCTGTCTCAAAAAAAAAAAAAAAAAAGTTTGAGCCACTTCCCACGGCCAACTTCTATTCCTTTGTCCATTGTCATTCCTGCCATCCAGCAAGGGGCCTGCCACCTAGCGTGCTGAATGAAAGAATGGACCTTGGGGTTTGAGTGTGGAAACCTGGGCAGGTCTGCCTTGGTGTTGCTGCATCCCCAGTGCTCAGCCTAGGGCCCAGCATGGAGAGCTTATAAACTGTTTCAGGAAGAAGGCAGGCGGAGGGTGGGCAGACCCGAGAAATGCACATGATAGCTCCAGGGAAGTGAAGGGAGGGACGACAAAGCAAAGCTTGAGGGCTCGGAGAAGCTCTCAAGAAAACAAACCCAGGCATGAGCCCGCACCTGTAACCCCAGACTCTGGAAAATCGAGGCGGTTGGATTGCTTGAGGTCAGGAGTTCGAGACCAGCCTGGGCCACATGGCGAAACCCCGTCTCTACTAAAAATACAAAATCAGCCAGACGTGGTGGCGCATCCCTGTAGTCCCAGCTACTCGGGAGGCTGAGGCCGGAGAATTGCTTGAACCCGGAGGCGGCGGTTGCAGCAAGCCGAGATCGTGCCACTGCACTCCAGTCTGGGAGACAGAGCCAGACCCTGTCCCCAAAATTATGTATATATATATTTGACGAGAAAAGAAAATAAAAAAGTTTTAAGAAAACTTTTAAAAGAAAGAAAAGGAAAACAAGAGTCACCGACACCTTCGAGCCACTTCACGAGGATAATAGCATCGTCCTCCTCTCCGCCCCTCACCAACATGACCGCCCCCAGGGGGATAAGCGGGTCTGCGGGGCGGAAGTGACGCACAGCGGAAGTCCGTCCTGCCTGTCAGCCACGGGGCCCCGAGCTCAGCGGAGGCTCCGGGCTGCGGGTTGCGAGGTGCGGCATGTTGCAGGCCGGGTGGCTCCGGGGCGACGCGGTGTTGGCGTTGCTGCTGGCGACCCGAGTGGTGGCGGCGTTTGAGCCCATCACCGTGGGTATCGCCATCGGGGCCGCGTCGGCCATCACCGGCTACCTGACCTACAATGACATCTACTGCCGCTTCGCCGAGTGCTGCCGCGAGGAGCGGCCGCTCAACGCCTCGGGTACGGCGCGCGCGCGCGAGCGGCGGGTCGGCGCTGCTGGGGGCGCCGGGGTCTCTGTGACCCCTGGCGGGGCCCTGGCGCGCGGAGGGACGGGCGCGCGGCCTCTAGACGGCGGTGGTCCCAGCTGGGGTGGGCGGGGAGCGGAGGCGGCGGCCCTGGAAACCGTTCGACCGTTCGCGGTAACGCGGTCCGGACTCCAGCCCTGGAAGCAGCGCCTTCGCAAACCGCCTCCAGATCGTGGGCCTCTGCCTAGCGCCTTTATGAAGTTCCCGTTCCTGGGGATCACAGGCTGAAGAAACGGAAAGTACTATGGCCGGCCCTTCTGCGCCCTGCCTACCCTATTAGGTGACTTTCAGACGTGCGGCGTCACCCACAAAGCCCACATTGGGCCCCCGGTTTTCCTACAGGCCAGTAGGGGTGGCTGGGAATAGAAAGCTCTCAGTCGAGCGATGGTTCATATCTGGATGGATGAGCGTTTAGTCTCCCTGTCGGACGCCGAAGCGTTAAGGACCTCCACATAATGCATTTCCTTGAAAGTGGTATCAGTGCCTCAGTGTCGTGCTGGCCCTAGGGTTTGGCAGACCCCCTGCTGGGTCCCTGAATAATCGGTGCTTCTCGTTTTGACCAGCTGGGATAGTGCTGCGTTGCTGATGCATTTTTAACGTCTGTTTCTCTCTCTGTTCTGGGGCTGTTCCTGTAGCCCTCAAGCTGGATTTGGAGGAAAAGCTGTTTGGACAGCATCTGGCCACCGAAGTGATTCTCAAGGCGCTGACTGGCTTCAAGAACAACAAAAATCCCAAGAAACCACTGACCCTTTCCTTACACGGCTGGGCTGGCACAGGCAAGAATTTTGTCAGTCAAATTGTGGCTGAAAATCTCCACCCAAAAGGCCTGAAGAGTAACTTTGTCCACCTGTTTATATCGACTCTGCACTTCCCTCATGAGCAGAAGATAAAACTGTACCAGGCAAGAGAACCCACTATTATCTCGTCCACAGGCCACTGGGACTGGTCTGGGTGACCTGCTCACTAACTCTGGCCTCTGCTTCTCTTTCCTTTGTGTTGCAATAGCTCCTGGCTCCACTGAGTTAAGGCACACTTAGTCCAGGTAGTTACAAAGCTCTCTTACAACGTTTCTCTTACTCGGTTCCAGTGGGGTAGGGCATGTTATTTCCATGAAAAGATGAAGCCGGCCAGGCGCGGTGGCTCAAGCCTGTAATCCCAGCACATTGGGAGGCCAAGGCGGGTGGATCACGAGGTCAAGAGATCGAGACCATCCTGGTCAACATGGTGAAACCCCGTCTCTACTAAAATTACAAAAAATTAGCTGGGCATGCTGGCGCGTGCCTGTAATCCCAGCTACTCAGGAGGCTGAGGCAGGAGAATGGCCTGAACCTAGGAGGCGGAGGTTGCAGTGAGCTGAGATCGTGCCATTGCACTCCAGCCTGGGTAACAAGACCGAAACTCCATCTCAGAAAAAAAAAAAAGAAAAGAAAAGATGAAGCCAAGGGCTGGGTGTGGTGGCTCATGCCTGTAATCCCAGGACTTTGGGAGGCCAAGGCAGGCAGATCACTTGAGGTCAGGAGTTTGAGATCAGCCTGGCCAACATGGTGAAACCCCATCTCTACTAAAAGTACAAAACTTAGCCAGGTGCGGTGGTGGGCACTTGTAATCCTAGCTTTGCCAGTGGCTGAGGCAGGAGAATGGCTTGAATGCGGGAGGCAGAGGTTGCAGTGAGCCAAGATTGCGCCACTGCACTCCAACCTGAGCGGCACAGTGGGACTCCATCTCAAAAAAATAAGATGGATGTGGGCAAGGATGGGCGCAGTGGCTCATGCCTGTAATCCCAACACTTTGGGAGGCTGAGGTGGGTGGATCACTTAAGGTCAGGAGTTCCAGACCAGCCTGGCCAACATGGCAAAACCCTGTCTCAACTAAAAATACAAACACCAGCCGGGCGTGGTGAAGCACATCTGTAATCACAGCTGCTCAGGAGGCTGAGGCAGGAGAATTGCTTGAACCCGGGAAGTGCAGGTTGCAGTGAGCCGTGATTGTGCCACTGCACTCCAGCCTGGGCAACAAAGTGAAGCTCTGTCTCAAAAAAAAAAAAAAAGCTGAAGCCTGGAGCTAAGAAAGGCAAGGTGACTTACTCCCTATAATCTTTGTGGCAGAGCAGGAACTTGAACCAAAATCTCCTCACTCCCAGTAGACATGGTAGCCACCTTCTCCAGTGAGTAGAGGCATTCAGCATCCCCAGCAGTGCAGTTGGTGAGAGGGTCATTCAGTCTTCAAGGATTTCCTTGGGCATGGCTTCATTCAATTCTGCCCACCTCTGGTGCAGCCTCAGCTTTGCCTCTGCTCTCTCTCTGCGATGTAGCCTAGAGGTCTTCTTTCTCCCAGACAGGTTTATTTCATTTGTTCCTCTCATCCTTCACATCCTTGTCATTGTTTTCTTCAAAGGAAGCCTCAAAGAACTGAACCTTGGGACTGTTTCTCCTTTTGAGATCTTCTTTCCACATTTATTTTGTATTAAGTTGTCTAGGAGGGTTAGTTCTCATTTAAATGAACGTTGTCCTTGTCAAGGTTAGCATTCCCACTGGCAATATAGCAAAACCCCATCTCTACAAAAAAATAAGAAATTAGCCAGGTGTGGTGGCATGCACCTGTAGTCCTTCCTAGCTACTTGGGAGGCCAAGGTGGGAGGATTGCTTGAGCCTGGGAGGCTGAGGCTACAGTGAAGCATGTTGTGTCACTGCGTTCCAGTCTGGGTGATAGAGCAAGACTCTATCAAAAAAAAAAAAAAAATTCCTCCTGTTAGGTGGGGACTGAAAAAAGAAACAGAAACTTAACTGAACAAGGAAGTGGAAGGGTTTGCCATCCAAACTGGCATGAGACAGAGAAGACTGCCAAAAAGAAGGAGGATTTTCTTGTTTTCTACATTCTTTTATAAATCTCCAGAAACAGAATAATAGAGATGGATGAGGGCATGTCTGGGGGAGCTTCATGGTACAGCCTTTCACACTTTCAGGTTGAGGGCTGGTTGCTTGAGTGCCTTTATGTTTGCTTCAGGGAAGCATCTGCAACAGATGCTTTTCATGAAATGTGGTCGAGTCAGCTCTGTTGGTCTGGGGCACCGTGCACTGTGCAGGTCTTCATCTAGTTCCTTCCTCCTCAGCATGTGTGGCAGTACGAACTTGAGACTAATCCAAGAGAGATTAAAACTATGGATAGGTTCACAGTGAGTGTTAATATTCACGGATCTGGCTGTGTGGCTCATTCCTATAATCCCAGCACTTTGGGAGGGTGAGGTGGGTGGATCATCTCATGTCAGTAGTTCGAGACCAGCCTGGTCAGCATGGCAAAACCCCATCTCTACTAAAAATACAAAAATTAGCCAGGTGTGGTGGGGGATGCCTGTAGTCACAGCTATATGGGGGTGCTGAGGCAGGAGAATCGCTTGAACCAGAGAAGTAGAGGTTGCAGTGAGCTGAGATGGTGCTGCTGCACTCCAGCCTAGGGGATAGAGCGAGACTGTCTCAAAAAAAAAAAAAATCACAGATCTTGTACCTCTTATACCTTAAAAAGGTTACATTTAATATATATCATTTGAGTTAGGAAAAAACTTCTCTGCGCTTTAGCACCCATCTGCCAATTTCTACTTTTTAGACATGAGGTTTTGGAAAAGCTGCTGCCCAGTGAATGCGGGTGAGGGAGCAGTTCTAAGGCTTTGGAACAGCTGCTACGCAGCGAGTGGGGTGAGGGTGCAGTTGTAAGAGCTCTGACCTCGACTTTCAGTGCAGGAGGAGCAGATGCTGCCCGCGCTCCTCTTGGTGCACCCTTTGAGCTTCGCGTCCTATTTCTTCTTTCACGGCCGGTCCAGGACCAGTTACAGAAGTGGATTCGCGGTAACGTGAGTGCATGTGCGAACTCTGTTTTCATATTTGACGAGATGGATAAATTGCACCCTGGGATCATTGATGCAATCAAGCCGTTTCTAGACTACTACGAGCAGGTTGACGGAGTTTCTTACCGCAAAGCCATCTTCATCTTCCTCAGGTCAGCGGGAGGTGGTTTCTTGGGGAACACAAGCACCTCATTCTCTCAGTGATAAAATGAGGTCCTCAGCACCATCAGCACTTTATTTACCAGGACAGAAGTGCCTGCTGGGCACAAGGCACTTACCTGCTGCTTTCCTTCTCCTTTGCCAGCCTCAGCATGGCACACAGTGTGGGCAGGGGAAATGAACTAAAGAAATAATTGCTGATAGCAGGCAATTAGCCAGGAATGGTGGCATGGGCCTGTAGTCCCAGCTCCTTGGGAAGTTGAGGCAGGAGGATTGGTTGAGCCCAGGAGTTCCAAGTTTGACTGAGCTGTGATCATGCAACTGCACTCCAGCCTGGGGGACACATCAAGATCCCGACTCTAAAAATGAAATCGAAATGAAAGCAGGTAATTTTATTAACTGCACATGTTGGTTTTTAGAGTTATAAAGGCCTTATCCCAGCTAGTTGTGAAGAAACATTTTGTGTTCCTTGAGATTAGACACTTTTTTGTCTAGTAGCACTCAGTAAATACTCCTTGATGAAAAATAGATCTTCAGCCAGGCATAGTGGCTCACGCCTGTAATTCCAGCACTTTGGGAGGCTAAGGTGGGAAGATCACTTGAGGTCAGGAGTTCGAGACAGGCCTGGCCCACGTGGTGAAACCCCCATCTCTACTAAAAGTACAAAAATTAGCTGGGCATGGTGGCACGCACCTGTAGTCCCAGCTATGCAGGGGGCTAAGGCAGAAGAATCACTTGAACCCAGGAGGTGGAGGTTGAAGTGAGCTGAGATTGCATCACTGCACTCTAGCCTGGGTGACAAAGTGAGAAGACTCCATCTCAAAAAAAAATGGGCATTGTGGCTCACGCCTTTAATCCCAGCATTTTGGGGGAGGCTGAGGCAGGTGGATCACGAGGTCCAGAGATCGAGACCATCCTGGCAACATGGTGAAACCCCGTCTCTAGTAAAATACAAAAAATTAGCTGGGCATAGTGGTGCATGCCTGTAGTCCCAGCTACTCGGGAGGCTGAGGCAGGGGAATCACTTGAACCAGGAGTCAGAGGTTGCAGTGAGCCAAGATCGTACCACTGCACTCCAGCCTGGCGACAGAGCAAGACTCCATCTCAAAAAAGAAAAAAAGAATAGATCTTAGAGGAGGTTTATTTCTTGGTAAGACACAGAACTCTTAATATGTTATTTTAATCTTTATTTCTCTGGCAAACTCAGCAATGCAGGCGGGGACCTTATAACTAAGACGGCTCTGGACTTTTGGCGGGCTGGAAGGAAGCGGGAAGACATTCACCTGAAGGACCTGGAACCTGTGCTGTCTGTTGGAGTCTTCAATAATAAACACAGTGAGTCTGCCAGGGTGAAGGAGCTCCTTAACTGTCTGGCAGTGAGCCGTCTTCTCTTTCATTGAGTGTTTCACAAAGCCACAGAATCCCACTGGACTTGCTGGCTTTGCTAAAGTTGGGAATTTTCTTAGGGCATTCTGTTCTAGAAACCAGTGAGTGAGCGTCCAGCTGAGTCTCACAAGGGCTTTTTGGACACTGACAGAAGGACTCAAGGGGCACAGATGTGAGGAACATGCTGAGGGTTGGGATCAGAGTTTGTCCAGGTGGTGGTGGCGGTGGGAAACCCAGCTGTGTCTTGTTCTGCAGGTGGCCTGTGGCACAGTGGACTGATCGACAAAAACCTCATTGATTACTTTATCCCCTTCCTGCCCTTGGAGTACAGACATGTGAAAATGTGTGTGAGGGCCGAGATGAGGGCCCGTGGTTCTGCCGTAGATGAAGACATCGTCTCGAGTGTGGCAGACGAAATGACGCTTTTCCCCAAAGACGAGAAGATCTACTCAGACAAGGGCTGTAAGACTGTGCAGTCACGGCTTGACTTCCACTGAGCTCCTATCCAGATGGGGAAGGAGGCAGCCGGGAGGCTCAGCACACCAGAGGCCTTGCCTTTTGGGAGAACTCTGAAGACCCCTTTGGGGTTTTGCCTGTTTGCACCTTAGAATTTTGGGATATAGAATTTTTTTTTTGAGACAGCGTCTCGCTTTGTTGTCCAAGCTGGAGTGTGATGGTGCAATCCTCAACTCGCTGCAACCTCCACCTTTCGGTTTGAGTGATTCTCATGCCTCAGGTAGCTGGGATTACAGGCATGAGCCACTTCGTCCAGCTGGGATCTAGCATCTTAGAGCTGATTCTGGAAAACAGGTGAATCTATTGCGTGTATTTATCATTCTGCAAGATGACAGAAGTCCAGCTGTTCTCTGCAGCTGAGAGTGAACTTTTAAAATCCCCTTCATATTTAATGTACTGACAGAAGTGCCTGGAAACAGGTGTGCATGGCTGGCCCGGCAGTGGTTTCTGATCCACAGCATCTGCACCTCAGAAGCTGCTTTCAAAACTGAAGGAGTCCAGAGACCTGCTGCATGCTTGGGGGCACTGGGTTCCACCAGCCAAAAAACATCCTTTTGCTCTGTTCCATTCTTTACACAGAGAGAGTTCACTGACTTGAAGTATATTCACTTTAAAATCGGGGATGGAGGTGCACACGGTGTCTGATGAGAGGACAGGCCGTGCCTGCTGAGTGCTCTTGATCTGGGCTGACCTGTCTGTATGTGGGGTGGAGCCTCCACCTAAGACCTCTGCAGCAGACCTGGCAGACAGGTCCCTCCCATCTGTCCATTGCTCTGGCTAATACAACCCTGGTTGTGGAATCCTTCACCATCTCTCAGCTGGCATCAGCCCCAGCCTGCCTTGTGCCACATCTCAGCTTGGCTCACTGTGGCTCACTGCTCGAGTCCCCCCAGCCACACCATCAGAGCTGAATCACAGTGACACCGTTGGCTTTGGATTTGAGTCCTTGGTTCCCACAGGAGATGCTTGACTTTATACTTGGGTCAATCCTCTCAGTTACATTGTGGAACCAATTGAAATCCTAGGATGCACTCGTCCTGGAGAGATGACATGGGCCCAGGCTGAATAGTCAGCTTGCAGAAGTGAGAGCATTGTGTACTCGGAATGCTGAAGTTTTTGAGGATGTGTATTTTTTTAAATAACGTTTTTACTTCTGAATCTTAGATAATGGAAGTATAGGACATTGCTTATTTTAAAACGAGGGAAGGACACATCATGGAATGATTGCTTATTCCTTTCTCAGATACTCTTAAAAAAAAAACATTTTTTATTGTTAAATTTGTGGTAATACATGGTCACAATGTGGATCAAACAAGGTCAGTCTAAAGTTGTGGCAGGTCCTGGGTGTCATCTGATGGTACCACCCTCTGTGGCAGCGCCAGGCTGGACTGCCCTGATCCGTGGGAAGTGAGACTTAGATTACAGCCAGTGTGAGTCACTGTATCTCCCATAATCACAGCACAGCTGCAGACACAATCAGAACAATGTGCAGCATTTTTACAAAAAAAGATGGTAGAATTTGTGACATGGAAATGCCTTATGGGGGTCACACTTAAGTCTTTAAAAAACACCAAGGTGAGGCTTACACTTTTTACTATGTATCCTCAAAGTGAAGCTAAGTTACACTTTTCTAACCTGTTGGGCATCTGGTCCAGAGGAGACAAGATTTTTCTCTGTTTACAATGATGCAATAAATACGTGTTCGCCACCTTTGGACTGCTGTTGCTGATTTGTAACTTGAAAAGGCTATGGTTGATCATGACCCCGCCTCCCCCCAGCCCTGTAAGATGTGGATGGGAGCTTTATTGACCTACCGAATATGAAATAATAAAGCCCAGATTTTATCATGTGAAATGTCACTTGCTAACTTCTTTTTCTAGTTTATTTGGTATCAAAGTTCAGAATGAATTTCAGCAGCACAACTGCTGAGACTTGCCATAACCTGGACAGGCAGTCGGTGTGATACAGAAGCAGTATTTACCTTAAATACTCTTACCCCCAAATAGAAGTTAAATTAGCTGATGGTTATTTCATCAAAGAGATGGACTTCCAACAAATACTTTCTCCCAAAATTAATAGAGGAAATTGAGGTACTGGTAAAGTATGATTCACCTCTGACATCCTGAACCTGAGCCCAGGTGAGGAAACCTAGCCAGTGGGTCTTCCTGCCTGAAACTGGTAATCTTAGTTATGCTAACCTGATCTTGGCTTAATGACACATAACCTGGTATCATCTCACATCAGTAAATAGCTAACACTCACCCTCTTTCAAAGGATTGAGAATTAGCAGATTTACTAGAAAGTTCAAACCTGCATCACCATCACGTCCCTTAGGAATTTCTCAACAGAAGGTACTGAATTCCCAGGAGACCGACTTTCTAGGTCTGGTTCTGTCTAATGCAGTTCCTGTTCCACCCAACACTGCCTCATCTACAAAGACAGAACCTTCCAAAATTGTCAGAGGACCCCTGCGTTCCCTAATTAGGGACTTCTGATGCCACGGCTAGTCTTCAAATGAATGACTAGAACTAATCTGACTCCAAGGGGCATAACAGGCCAGTTGCAGCTTAACACCAAGAACTTTCTAACAGATGGAACCATCTTTAGGTGGCCTGGGCTGCCCTAGGGGAACCCCATGCAGGCTGGGGAGCCATAAGGCAGAGGGGTCTTGCATAAGACCTGCAGCTGAGGCCACCAACTTGTCTCTGTGCCTACTAGAAATAGTCCCTGCAGCACTCTCGCAGCAGCCGCACCCATGGGAGCACAGCCCACATGCAGGGACACAGGTGTGTTGCATAACAAGGTGTGCTTAGCTTAGTCTATGCCACCGTTCTTGCTGGCATCTCAGCTGTACTTGAACTCTGTGGCTGGGCGTCAGGAGCTCCAAGAACCCCCGATGGAGGGCAACTTCCCAGACCACTGGGTGAAGGGACAGAGGTGTCCTAGGATCCTCAGAGCCCTGTGTGAGACTTCGTTTCATTCCAACCTGGATTGACCTGCTAGGTCTTCACTGGCAGCCTCACCTCATAAGGCCTACACCCTCTTCAAAAATGTACTCACCAGTGACATACGCAACATTTTATTGTAAAACGGTAGCCATTTGCATTTATAAATAAAGACACCGTTCTCAGCATCCTCAGGGGGCAGCTAAGCTTTTTAGGTTTTGGGAATTCTGATTGAACATAACAGAAAATGTGATAAATTAAGATTTAATATGGCAAAATTCACATAATTTAGATTCCAGCAGAGAGCACATGTGGCTCATTCAGGAATGGACAGTGAAGGGCCGCCTTCTGCAACACGAGTGACTGGGAAGTGACAAGCTGCAAATGCTTTTCTAACAATTGCTGACAATGTTGCCAAGATCATTCCCACAAATCCCACTGTTGGGGGTTAAAACCCTTGGTGAGGCCATTTCAGGCTTATCTGCAGTGCCTAAAGGCCTCCTCTTACCAACTTGTCCTTCATCTAAACACTTTATTGTCCTGGCAGTGCCTGCTGGGACCCTCCTGGGACAGAGCTGGCTTGTGCTCCAGCCACATCCCCAGCGATGCCCTCCTGTGGAACCGATGCCATGCATGTGCACTTGGGCTCATTTGCAGTAAAGATACATCACAGTCTATGTTATGATGACAGGAACTTAAAAAACACACACAAGACCAACAACCCAGAATCTGAGCAGTCTCTCACAATGTTAAAAACCATTTTAGATAAAGTTATCACATTTTCAATAAAACTTACTCATCCTTCCTTGAAACAGAAACACTTGGAATTAAAACATAATTTTTAAAAACTCATGAGCTCTGCAATGAGTGTGCTGGGAGCTGGCTCCTTCCTTCTCTGAGGGCTCAGGAGGCCGCCTGTCCTCACCCATGGTCCCAAGTGGCCTGCAGGCACCAGGGATGGAAACCATGCCCGGAGAATTCCTGTCACATCAAACAGGAAACATTCACTTGAGTCCTCCTCAGGGGAAGGAGCAGGGGGCAGAGGCATGGGAAGGACTGAGTGTGAAGTTTCCTCTCCAACTCCAGGCAGTGACTCTCAGTGTCAATCATGGCTGTCAATCATCGTAGTAATAATCTAACTTGGTAAACACGGTTTTGCAGCCTTTATCTGAGAAAACTCTCTCCTCTTTGGGGAAAAATGTCATCTCCTCAGCCACTCTGCTTACAATGTCTTCATCAATGTCATAGCCTCGGGACTGCATTTCGACTCTGATACACATTTTTAGGTGTTTGTATTCCAGGGGGAGGAAGGGAACAAAATAATCAATGAGGTTCCGGTCAATTAAGCTGCTGTGCCAGAAGCCACCTGGAAGAAAAAACAAGTGCTGTTCATCGGCATCCACCCACCCGCCCTATACATTTCTCCTGGGCTCACTCACCCACCCCACCCACACACGTCTACTGGGGGTCACCCACCTACACACCCAGAATCTGAGCAGTCTCTCACAATGCTAAAAACCATTTTAAAGTTATCACATGTTCAGTAAAACTTATTCATCCTTCATTGAAACAGAAACACTTGGAATTAAAACATAATTAAAAAAATTTTTTTTTAATTTTTTAAAATTTTAAACGTATGGGACTCCTATCCGTCCCACACTCCTGGGGGTCACCCACCCTCCCATCCATTCCACACACATCTACTGGGTGTGCCCTCTCCCTTATGAAGCTCCGGACCAATGAGGAGCAGATGTTAACAGGCACCTGCACACTGAGATGCTTCTGTGACAGAGTGGAAAGGGACACCATCTTTACACTGCAGCTGGGGGAGGCCTCCCAAGGTGTGACTTAAGAGATCGGAGGTGGGAAAGAAGGTCACGAGCCCAGGGTCCTGGGGCCCAGGAATAAGCAGAGGTGCGGAGTGGGGAAGGCAGAGTTCCACAGAAAGCAGAAGCAGGAAGAGTTACGGGAATGACTCTACCAGCCACACCCCCTTATTTGGGAAAATTCTGACTCTCCCGGAGTTTCAGCAGCTGGACCAGCCACAGGGTAGAAGCCTGCTGCCACTGCCACAGTGCCCAACCCCTATAGAGCATGTGGGCACCAAAACTAGCCTCGGGAGTGCTGAACCCACACTGAGCTCCCCATGAAGGCCTGGCCTCGGCCGTTTTCTCCCAAGTGAGGACAGGCTCTGCACCTGCCCCGTCTACTACTCCTGCGCTCCTGGAACTCCTGACCCAGGACATCCACTCCCAGCCCCAGATGACACACACACTGCATCGTCAACCAGACCATGGGTGTCTTCCGGTGAGCTGTTTCCCTTCTGCTCTACCAGGTAATTCCGGGACTCAGTCCCCAACCCAAGCTCCTCCTCAATCACTGGGTTAATGCTTTTCATGCCCAACAGTGCTTTGCACACAACCGATGCTCAGTAAATGTGTGGCTGACTGGGTAGAGTGGAGCTCATGGCCAGGGAAAGAACAGAACCAACCACTGAACAGGAACAAGGGGCAGTCTTGCTATCGCAAGCTCACATGCGAGGCTCGTTCTTGGAGGCCTACTCTGTGCCAGGCATGCCCTGGGCCTGGGGACACAGCTGAGGACGGCCAGCCCTCACGGCTTTACCACGCTAGGGCACGAGACACCCGACAATTGTGCTAGGAAACAATCTCAGATGGTGCTGGGAGCGGCAAATGCCACACAGAACAGACATGAGGGTGGGAGGCAAGGGCCAGGTGCTCCCGTGAAGCCGGGCTGGGCAGGACCCCAGGGCAGTGCCCGAACAACTAGGACCCAGCCACACGGACCAGGGAGTGTCGGCAGAACAGGTGACCTCAGGCAGCCCTGAGACTTTACAAGCATTTCCTGAGGACTGCCAGGTTTGCCCTCCTAGCCTGAAGGCCTCTCTGGAGCTCCACCACTCTGCTCTGATGTCCCAGATGCCATTGCTCACCGAGCTCATCCATCCTTCCTGCTGTCACTTCCCTTCAATAGCAGGGCCATCCTTCCCATCACTCAAGCCAGGTCCTTGGTTCTTCTCTCATTCCCATGTACAATTCTGCAGAAGTCTTACAGGTTCTACCTTCAAAACACACCCAGAACCTGACCGTGTCTCTCCACTGCTTCCATGCTGAGCTCCCTGCCCCTGTGACTGTGGGTCTGTCCTCCACCCAGTGGCCAGCAAGGTCCTGGGAAGACCCCGTCAGATCAGAGCACCGCCTGCCCCGGACCCTGCAGCCTCTCTCTTCCACTTGGAATAAAAACCAAGGCTCACATGGCCCACAGGGCTTTCCATGGTCTATATCTCCACCCCAAATTTCACCTCTTCTATCACCTCCTGTTCCCCTCCTGTTTATCCTGGACCAGTCACAGTGACCCAAGCACAGGCCCCCTCAGACCCCTGGAAGTGCTGTTGGCTCTGGGGCATGCTTTCCCTCAGACATCCTACATGGCTCATGCCCTTGGGTCAGCCCAAATGCCACCCTCAAAGGGAGCTTTTCCTGACCACTCTATTAACGTAGAGCCCATCCTTACCCTGTACCCCAATGTCTTTCTTGATTTTTCCCCTCTTAGCCCTGAGGGGAAAGATATATATGTTTATGTGTGTCCATGTGTGATGTGTGCGTATGTACTGCACGTATATACACACATGAACACATTAAATACATAAACATATGTATCCCCCACCATCTGATACTCTCTTTTCTCTTTTTCTCTCTTTTTTTTTTTTTTTTTGGTCAGAGTCTTGCTGTGTAGGCAAGCTGGAGTGCAATGGCACGGTCTCACCTCACTGCAACCTCCACCTCCCAGGTTCAAGTGATTCTCCTACCTTGGCCTCCAGAGTAGCTGCAATTACAGGCACTCGCCACCACACCCTGCTTATTTTTGTATTTTTATTAGAGACGGGGTACACCATGTTGGCCCAGGCTGGTCTTGAACTCCTGACCTCATGATCCGCCTGCCTTTACCTCCCAAAGTGCTGGAATTACAGGCATGAGCCACCGCACCCGGCCCATTTTCTTTCCTTCTTATCACTAGGATGTAAGATCTGTAAGGGCAAGAATTTCTTTTATTTTCTTTGAGATGGAGTCTCACTCTTGTTGCCCAGGCTGCAGTGCAGTGGCACAATCTCAGGTCACTGCATCCTCTGCCTTCCAGGTTCAAGCAATTCTCCAGCCTTAGCCTCCGGAGTAGCTGGGATTACAGGTATGTGCCACCATGCCCGACTAATTTTTGTATTTTTAGTAGAGATGGGGTTTCTCCATGTTGGTCAGGCTGGTCTCGAACTCCCAACCTCAGGTGATCCACACACTTTGGCCTCCCAAAGTGCTGGGATTACAGGTGTGAGCCACTGCACCTGGCCTAAGGGCAAGAATTTCTGTGTTTATTCACGGCCATCCCCAGTCCTAGGTATGATTCCTGGAACCTACCAGATGCTTCACATACGTTTGCTGAATGAGTTCAGCCATCTACCCGGGGCCACAGTCAGTCTGTGGGCCAGGGCTGCCCGACTCCCAAGCCTGCACTCCGGAATGTCGTGTAACTTCCATTACGTGGGTTCTAGGCCACTAGCCTCATCCACCTCAGCATTTCTACAGTTTCTGCTGCATGTGTGCATGCTTTTTGGCAAGCTAAGAAACTGTCCAGCATGTTACAAAATACTTGTCTTCCCTCAGTAGTATTCCACTTGCACAAATTGATATACAGTGCCCCACGCTGTTCACTAACTATATTATGAACTTCCTGGCAAGTCTGTTTCAAATGTGCCCTTCTGTTCTGTCATCTCCAGAACTTGAGGAGCAAAGACGTGAATAGCCCTGTACAACCCACAAGTGTCGGCTGATGAGTCAGCCTCAATCAAGCTGGCTTTCTACCTCCCTGGGTTCAAGGTCAAAGGTCTCATAAGAATCCCAGACTGCCTGGCCCTGGGCAAGCTGCCATATATTTTTGAGTCTCAGTCTCTACCCTACAAGGTATGGGGAAGACTGAGTGAAATCCGCAGGCACAGTGTTTCACACGGCACCCAGTACAAAGTAAGGGTCCGGCCACGATTTGGCTGTTGCTCTTGGGCAATGCAGAGAAAGGGAGTAACTAATGGGTAATCCCTCCCCTTGAGCTGCCCACAGCAGCCTTCCTTGCTCAACCACTGGCTCTTTCTTCTACAAAGAAAATCATATAGCTGAAGAAAATGGGGAAACTGACTGGGCGTGGTGGCTCACACCTATCATCCCAGCACTTTGAGAGGCCGAGATGGGCGGATAACCTGAGGTCCGGAATTCAAGACCCGCCTGCCTAACATGGTAAAACCCCGTTTCTACTAAAAATACAAAATTTAGCCAGGTGTGGTGGCAGGGGCCTGTAATACCAGCTACTCAGGAGTCTGAGGTGGAAGAATCACTTGAACCTGGGAGGTGGAAGTTGCAGTGAGCTGAGATAGCACCACTGCACTCCAGCCTGGGCAACAAGAGCTAAACTCCATCTCAAAAAGAAAAAAAGGGAGGGGGGAACTAATCTTCAAGATCTCAACGATCAACAATTTTCCTCATTACTTAAAATAGCAGGCCAGGTGTGGTAGCCCATGCCTGTAATTCCAGCACTTTGGGAGGCTGAGGCAGGAGGATCACTTGAGTCCAGGAAGTCAAGACCAGCCTGGGCAACAAAGGAAGACCCCGTCTCTACAAAAAGAGAGACGGCGACACAAGTCTGTGGTTCCACTTATGTGGGTGGCTGAGCCTAGGATGTCAAGACTCCAGTGAGCTGAGATCACACCACTGCACTCCAGCCTGAGTGACAGAGCAAGATCCTGTCTCAAAAAATAAACTGGGCGCAGTGGCTCAAGCATGTAATCCCAGCACTTTGGGAGGCCGAGGTGGGTGGATCACGCGAGGTCAAGATATCAAGACCATCCTGGTCAACATGGTGAAACCCCATCTCTACTAAAGATACAAAAAATTAGCTGGGCACGGTGGTGCGTGCCTGTAATCCCAGCTACTCAGGAGGCTGAGGCAGGAGAATTGCCTGAACCCAGGAGGCGGAGGTTGCGGTGAGCCGAGATTGCGCCATTGCACTCCAGCCTGGGTAACAAGAGCGAAACTCCGTTTCAAAAAAAAAAAAAAAAGAGTTCAAGACCAGCATGGCCAACATGACAAAACCCATTTCTACTAAAAATATAAATATTAGCCGGGCATGGTGGTGTGCACCTGTAATCCCAGCTAAAAGGGAGACTGAGGCACAAAAATTGCTCGAACACGGAAGCCGGAGGTTTCAGTGAGCCGAGATCTTGCCATTGCACTCCAGTCTGGGCAATAGTGAAACTGTCTCCAAAAAAATTAAAATAAAACAGCACTTTTCAAACATCAGTGTTCATTAAAGTTACCTGGAATTTGTCAACAAAGATTCCCCTCATGAGTTCTGACTCGGAAGGGGACTGAGAATCTACATTTCTACCCAGCTCCCAGGTGATGGTGACGGTGACCCTAACACTTTCACGATTAGGGTGCAGGATTAGGAACCAGATGGGACTGGTGGTGGACAGCCCTACTCACTGTTTTTGTTATTGAAAACCGACACAGACAAGGCGTGTTCAATGTCTTTGAGCTTGATGTCTTCCCTCTGCTTTCCACTCCTCCAGAAATCTAAAGCCACATCTGTGATCCTTTCTGCTCCAGCATTGCTGCAAAACAGTTCCAGTGGGTAAGGACAGGTTTTCTCCCAGAGCTCAGAGGCTCAGGCTCAGGGCCCATCCCTCATGTCCTAGCCCAGACCTTACCTGAGAAATATGAAGATGGCTTTCTGGTAGGAGACCCCATCCACCAGGTCGTAGTAGTCAAGGAAAGGCTTGATGGCATCTATGAGACCTGCATGCATCTTATCCATTTCATCGAATATGAAGATGGACCTCGCACAGGCACTCACGTTGCCTCGAATCCACAACTGTAACTGGTCCTGAAATAGAAGGGGAAAAGCCAACACAAAGTTCTCAGCCAGGGCCATCGGGCAGCTCCTTCTACCACTGAGAGCCATAGCTTCACTTACAGAACACTGTGCCCTCGGCACCAAAAACTTCACACGTGCAAAATCTTCTCTGTTCCTAACATCCCCGTGGAGTGGGCACTCTCATACACATTTCACAGATGAGGGAACTGAGGCACAGAGATAGCTTACTCCACTTGCCCAAGACTATAAAATGAGTACATGGCAGAGCTGGGACCTGAACCCAGTCCTGCCTGATGCCAAAGCCCAACACTTTGATTCCTGCGCTGCAAGACACCACATGGATGCTGAGAGCTGCTGCTCTTTTGTCACCAGAGGTCATGCGGGATGTCAGGAGGATACTGATCTTTATTTAAAAAGGGGGTGGGGCTGGGCATGGTGGCTCACACCTGTAATCCCAGCACTTTGGGAGGCTGAGGCAGGCAGATCAGTTGAGGTCAGGGGTTTGAGACCAGCCTGGCCAACATGGTAAAACCCCCTCTATTAAAAATACAAAAATTAGCTGGGCATGGTGGCAGGCACCTGTAATCCTGGGTACTCCGGAGGCTGAGGCTTGCGAATCGCTCGAACTCGGGAGGCAGAGATTGTAGTGAGCTGAGATCGCTGCACTGCCACTCTAGTCTGGGTGACAGAGCAAGACTCCAGCTCAAAAAATAAAAATAAAAAATAAATAAAATAAACAAGGATCCACTCAGTCCTGTTAATCTCCAGCAGCCAAGGTTTTCCTACTCTGGTGACCCAATTTATACGTGGTAATAGAAAACATGTACTGAGCGCTCACTATGGGCATGACAATATTCTAAGCACTGTTCATATATATATATATATATATATATATATATATATATTTTTTTTTTTTTTTTTTAAAGACAGTGTTTCACCATGTTGGTCAGGCTGGTCTTGAACTCTCGACCTCAGGTGATTTGCCCACCTTGGCCTCCAAAGTGTTTGGATTACAGGCATGAGCCACCGCGCCTGGCCCATATATATATTTTTTGAGACAGAGTCTCACTCTGTTGCCCAAGCTGGAGTGCAGTGGTGTGGTCTTGGCTCACTGCAACCTCCGCCTCCCAGGTTCAACTGATTCTCTTCCCTCAGCCTTCTGAGTAGCTGTGATTACAGGCAGCTGCCACCACACCCAACTAATTTTTATATTTTTGTAGAGATGCAGTGGGGTTCACCATGTTGGCCAGGCTGGTCTTGAAATCTTGACCTCAAATGATCCCCCTGCCTTGGCCTCCCAAATTGCTGGAATTACATTAATGACCCACCATACCTGGCCTGTTCACAAAACATTTTATTGTGACCTCCTAAAACCCATCATGGTAGTTACTGCTGTGCTCCTTTTACAAATGAGGAAACTGAGGCACAAACAAGTGAAGTAACTTGCCCAAAGACACAGTTATTCTTAGTGAAACCTCAGTTCTAACATGACCAACTCATCCTGATTTGTCTAGAATGGTTCCTGTTTGTTTAGGACAGGGTATCCCTCTGTCGCCCAGGCTGGAGTGCAGTGGCTCTGTGCTCACTGCAGCCTCAACCTGCCAGTTTCAAGCCATCTTCCTGCCTCAGTCCCTCCAAGCAAGTGGGACTACAGGTGCGTGCCACCACGCCTGAATAGATTTTTTTTATTTTTTTAGTAGAGATGGGGTTTTACCATGTTGCCCAAGCTGGTCTAAAACTCCTGAGCTCAAGTCACAAGCCTGTTTCGGCTTCCCATAGTGCTAGAATTATAGGGGTGAGCCACCACATCCATAGAACGTTCCCGTTTTAGTACAGAACCACTAGATAGTGGGTGACCCACCTGCTTACCCAGACAAAAGGGAAAAATGTATCTGGGCAGTGGCTCATGCCTGTAATCCCAGCACTTTGGGAGGCCAAGGCAGGTGGATCACCTGAGGTCAGGAGATCAGGACCAGCCTGGCCAACATGGTGAAACCCCATCTCTACTAAAAACACAAAAATTATCTGGGTGTGGTGGCAGGTGCCAATAATCCCAGATACTTGGGAGGCTGAGGCAGAACAGCTTGAACCCAGGAGGCAGAGTTTTCCGTGAGCCAAGATCACGCCACTGCACTTCAACCTGAGCCACACAAGATCTCAGTCTCAAATAAAATAAAATAAAATAAAAAACTGATTGTTTCGCCCATCTTGCAGGGTCTGTTACAAGGATTTACAAGGCAACAGTTAACATCCGTTTGTAATATGCACCAGGCATGTTACACACTTGACAAAGCTCCCTGGATTGTTACAAGCAACACTTTGTAAGTCAGAACCTATGTCTCAGATCAGGCAACTTTCCCAAGACTCTGGAGCTAGGAAAGTTAGGACTGAAATCCAGGTGTGTCTGCTGCCAAAGCCTGAGCTGCTAATCAGGGAGTTCAACCATAAAAGCAGTTTGCAGCTGGGTGAGGTGGCTCACGCCTATAATCCTAGCATTCTGGGAGGCTGAGGTGAGCGGATCACTTGAGGTCAGGAGTTCAAGACCAGCCTGACCAACATGGGGAAACTCTGTCTCTATTAAAAATACAAACATTAGCTGGGTGTGGTGGTACACATCTGTAGTCACAGCTACTTGGGAGGATGAGGTAGGAGAATCACTTGAACCCAGAAGGCAGAGGTTGCAGTGAGTCAAGATGGCATCACCGCACTCCAGCCTGGACAACAGAGTGAGACTCTGTCTCAAAGAAAAAAAAAGCAGTTTGGAGGCAGTAGGTTCAGCAAATTTAGGACTTGCTACATGATTCCTCTTTGACCAAATAAATGAGATATGTCCAGGCGTGGTGGCTCACGCCTGTAATCCCAGCACTTTGGGAGGCTGAGGCGGGTGGATCACCTGACATCAGGAGTTTGAGGCCAGCCTGGTCAACTTGGCAAAACCCCATCTCTACTAATAATACAAAAATTAGCTGGGTGTGGTGGCACATGCCTGTAATCCCAGCTGCTCAGGAGGCTGAGGTAAGAGAATTGTTTGAATCGGGAGGTGGAGGTTGCAATGAGCTGAGATCATGCCACCGCACTCCAGCCTGGGCAACAAGAATGAAACTCCGTCTCACACACACAAAAAGAAAGAAAAGGAGTGAGATGTGATGATCTCTAAGATGGATCTGATCATGTCCACCTCTAAAATTCCATGACCGTACATACTCACTGGACCTGTTTCCAGAACCCACCAAAATGCAGCTTTGATGGTGTTAACTGCTCCATGCAGTTCAAACTCTCTGTAATTTCTACACCTTTCAAAGGGGAACTGAGACGTGAACCATTTTCAGGACTCGTTCATTTCAACACAGAATTCCCAAATCTCATCCCACAACAAAGAGATCCCAAACCCCATGACATCCAGGAAAGGGTCCCAAACTTCCATCCTCGCCTTGTACAAGGTGATGTTTGAGGCATGTGGAAAGTGCAGTGTGGCCACAAACAGGTGGACATAGTCACTGTTGAGACCACCCTCGTAAATATTCTCCGCGATGATCTTGCTGACGAAATTTTTGCCGGTGCCTGTCCACCCATGCAGGGAGAGGGTGAGAGGTTTCTTGGGCTTTGGGTTGTTTATGAAACCAAACACAGCATTTAAGATGATTTTCTTTGCAAGATGCTGTCCAAAGAGCTTGTTGTCCAGATCCTTCTGCAGCGCTGGAAAGACAAAGGCAATCGGGAGTGGGGAAGAAACAGTGGCAAAATGTAGCCACATCTACAGCCCATGAGAAAGCCAGTAAAGCCTCCTACGCGCTCTTCAAGCACCTTGCGAAACCTTAAGTACTACGGGATGTAAGCTCCTGGCCCAGTGCGGACGGCGGTCCAGGGCCTCCCTTTGCTGGTCCTGCCTATTCTAAAGCCCTGGCCCGGCTCCTTCCCGAAAAGGGCCTCGGTGCCCATGCCACAGCCACCAGTTTGCACCCCTAACTCCTGTGCTGCTCCTCCCACCCCAAGGCAGAGCGAGGAAGGGAGGCAGTTTGGCTGCTCCTGTCGGCTCCGGAAGAGTCCTCACCATCCTTCCTGTCTCCCGTTCTGCTAGAAGGCAGAACCCTCTTCGGAGGGAGGTTACCACCGGTTCCCCACTCTGCCCAGCGTGGCGCGAAGCAGCCCAACCTGCAGCCCGGCTCCTCAGGTCACCGACTGAAGTCCGGCACGTCTGTGGTCGTGGGCAAGGAGCCAGGCCTCATCCTGCAGGCGGGCCGCTCGGCTTCCGGGGTTCGGCCCCGGTGGACTCAGCTCTGCCCAGGCCCGGCCGTCCTGGGATTTGACCCCTATCCCGGCCGGGCCCTAGTGCCATCCCCCATCCCCCAGCCTCCATCCCCGGGTCCTGGCCTGGCCCTAGTGCCATCGCCCAGCCCCAGCCTCCAGCCCCCTCCCCATCCTACCCTCCCGGCTGAGGCTCCGCTTCTGGCCGCAGCACTCGGCGAAGAGGCAGTAGAGACGCGGGTAGATGTAGCCGGTGAGGACGCCGGCCAGGGCCAGTCCCAGGCTGATGGGCTCTACCGCCTGCACCACGGACGGCGCCAACAGCAGCAGGCCCAGCGCGGCCCGGCTCAGCTTCATGCCCGGACCCGCGCCGCCCTGCGCGTTCTGGCGCCGACAGCGCACTAGTACCGCCTCCAGACTCGCGCTTCCGGCTCCTCCTACCGCGGAGGCCATCTTTCTTCAGGGCAGCCCTCCTACCGACGCCGGCGGCCGCCATCTTTGTTCCGGACAAAGCCTTGTTTTGCTTCCGGAAGGTCTGTTCTGCACTGCCCTTGTAGGCCACGTGTTTTTGTTTGTTTGTTTAAAGTAATCGAGGTTGGCCGGGCGCGGTGGCTCAAGCCTGTAATCCCAGCACTTTGGGAGGCCGAGGCGGGTGGATCACGAGGTCAATAGATCGAGACTATCCTGGTCAACATGGTGAAACCCCGTCTCTACTAAAAATACAAAAAATTAGCTGGGCATGGTGGCGCGTGCCTGTAATCCCAGCTACTCAGGAGGCTGAGGCAGGAGAATTGCCTGAACCCAGGAGGCAGAGGTTGCGGTGAGCCGAGATCGCACCATTGCACGTCCAGCCTGGGTAACAAGAGCTAAACTCCGTCTCAAAAAAAAAAAAAAATTTAAAGTAATCGAGGTTATTTTTGCGGGCGTGGTGGCTCACGCCTGTAATCCCAACCCTTTGGGAGGCTGAGGCGGGTGGATCACCTGAGGTCAGGAATTCCAGACCAGCCTGACCAACATGGTGAAACCACGTCTCTACTAAAAATATAAAATTAGCCGGTGTGGTGGTGTGTACCTGTAGTTCCAGCTACTGGGGAGGCTCACGCATGAGAATCGCTTGAACCTGGGAGGCGGAGGTTGCAGTTAGCTGAGATCGCACCACTGCATTCCAGCCTGGGCGACAGAGTGAGTCTGTTTCCTGCCCCTGCCAAAAAAAAAAGTAATGGACTTTATTTTTTAGAACAGATTTACAGAAAAATTGAGAAGATAGTATAGAGAGTTCCCATGTGCCACTCCTCCCTGCAATTTCCAGTTACTAAAATCTTTTTTTTTTTTTTTTTTTTTTGAGACGGAGTTTCGCTCTTGTTTACCCAGGCTGGAGTGCAGTGGCGCGATCTCGGCTCACCGCACCTCCACCTCCTGGGTTCAAGCAATTCTCCTGCCTCAGCTTCCCGAGTAGCTGAGACTACAGGCTCGCGCCACCATGCCCAGCTAATTTCTGTATTTTTAGTAGAGACAGGGTTTCACCATGTTGACCAGGATGGTCTCGATCTGTTGACCTCGTGATCCACCCGCCTCGGCCTCCCACAGTGCTAGGATTATAGGCGTGAGCCACCTCACCCGGTCTACTAAAATCAAATTGTTAGTGTGCTACATTTGTTACAATTAATGAAGCACTGTTGTTATATTATTATTAACTAAAGTGTACAGTTTATTCAGATTTCCTTACTTTGACTTAATGCCTTTTTCTGCTCCAGGTTTCTGTTGAAAAACGCGTGCTTTGAATGAAGAGACCTTCCAAACAGGCTTTGTGTGAGCAACATGGCTGTTTATTTACCTGGGTGCTGGTGGGCTAAGGCCGAAAAGGGCATTAGCAAAGAGCAGTGGGATAGGAGTTGGTTTTATAGGTTTGGGTAGTTTTTGAGGGGGGCGGGGATGTAAGTTCAGTTACAGTGGTGGGGGGTAGGGGCAAGGGAGTATACATGACCACAAGTTCAGTTACAGTGGCAGGATTGGGTGAGAGGTATTTACATTATCATAAGAACAGTTAAGTTGGCAGGGTTGGGTGAGGGGATCAGGGACAATGGCGAATGCAGGCTGTGGGTGGGAGACTTCAGCCTATGCAAGCAGGACTCAGAGTTTCAGGCTCCAGGCTTGCATATGGAGACCTGGCAGTTTCCATTCAGGATACCACATTACATTTAGCTGTCATGTCTTAGACTCCTGTTAGTGGCAGTGTCTCAGCCTTTTATTTTTATTTTTTATTCTGTATTGTAGTGATGTGGTCTCAGCTCACTGTAACCTCTGGCTCCCTGGTTCAAGCGATTCTCCTGCCTCAGCCTCTGAGTAGCTGGAATTATAGGCGCACACACCACCACGCTCGGCTAATTTTTGTATTTTTAGTAGATGCGGGGTTTCATCATGTTCACCAGGCTGGTCTTGATCTCCTGACCTCGTGATCCGCCCACCTTGGTCTCCCAAAGGGCTTTGACTACAGGCGTGAGCCACCGTGCCTGGCCTCTGCCTTTTATTTTTGATGACCTTGATAGTTTGAGGAGTACTGGCCAAATCTTTAGTAGGCTGGCCCTCTATTGGAATCTGATGTTTTTCTCAGGATTTGACTAGCGTTATGGGGTTTTGGAAGGACAATCACAGTGGTAAAGTGCTATGCTCAACTCATCCTACCAAGGGAGGGTTCTTACCGTCAACATTACTTATCACTATTGGCGCTGACTTGATCACTTGACTGAGGTGGTGTTTGTCAAGTCTCCCCACTGTACACTTACTCTTCTCCCCTCCCCTCTATACTGTACTCTTTAGAAGGATGTCCCCATGTGTGGGAAGAGATGGCCAGGGCAGACCTGTTACTTATAGTTAAATGATTCCAAGCTTGCTTTGCTTTTTATACACTGAGATTTGCACCACAGATCACATCCAAACTATGGTGCAGTAAAATAAAAGCGAGATCAAGCGGTAACAGGAGGCCTGTGGTAAAGACCATCTGAGAGCGCCCTAGAACTGCGGAACACTGCAGTGTGGCTGCAGAGCAGGAAAAACTGCTTTGGTCACACAGATCTTCCCAACATAGAGTTTGTTCAAGGATCTTGTAAAGGGAGCTTATGCAAAAGACTCTGGGAAGGAAATGCAACATCTGCTCATAAGACTCAGGAGGGTCTTCCCAGATGGGTGCTGTTAAGGCCGGAAAGCCTTGTAAGGCAGAGACACCAGAACGCCACAGGCTGTATGTTCTCACAATATGGAGCAATTCTGATTGTTGTGTGTCCACAATGCTGGGGAGATAAAATCCCCTTGATGCACTGGGTGTGGTCAGACCTTATGGCACCTTATCTGCTGCACCTCTCTTGCCAAAACATCTGGATAGACAATGGGTGGTAAAGTCTGTGTCCTTAGCATGCTGTTGAATGCTGCAGACCCGTGCTCTTCCTCCAGCTGTCTTCCTCCTCAACCCCCCTCCTCACAGCCTGCAGTATTAACAAGATACCTAATAAAAGCTCTTGAAGCCCAGAGCTCGATGCCAACACAGATCACTCACCATAGTGTGTTGGACCCCTGGACCCATGCTTTAAAATTCTATCCTTGTGTCTTTTCTCATTCCGTCACTGCCAGGACACGGGGCACCCATGCACAGGGTTGGACTGGTTCCCAACATCACAGATGAGAGAACTGAGGCTAAGAGTGAAAAGGATCTGTCCAAGGCTACAATTAGTAAGCTGTGAGCTGGGCTCAGATCTGACTCCTGGGCCAAACCACTGTAACCACAATTCCTGCTCTAACCCCCCAGAAGTCAGCCGATCTGCTCTGTCCTCTTCCAGACCCACGTTAGCAGGTAGCAGCATGTCTATGACTTTTGAAATCAATGAGAAAACCCATCTTGGTAATTCAGCGTGACATCTGCACTACCCAAACCCTGAGCTTTGACAATATTCCCTGACTCGTATGAGGAAACATAATACAAACAATAAGGTATTTAATAATTAAATTCTAATAGTAATGAGAAACATAGATTTGCTTTTTCTTTTTTAATGAAAACAAGTAATTTTGTAAAAGTCAGAAACCAGTATCCTCATCTCATCCTAGATTTTTCTGTCAGCTGGACCCACTGTAATCAATGGAGGCAGCATTTCTGACCCCATTCCAGATATGTGAAAGCAGAAGACATTATAATGTCATTATATAATATCATTATATTATATATCATTATAATAATAATGAAAGCACAATCTAAAGGATATTATCACACTACGAACACAGTTTCTTCCTGACCCAGAGCGAATATTAAGAGAAAGTCAATATATTTAAAAACAAGATTTAATAATGCTCACAAGAATAGTTTGCCCCCAGGTGGAAAATTACATATTGTTCTGTTTCAAAAAGTTATAAATGTCGTGCTTGAAAAATCCAGCAGGTAAGCAGAAGGACTAATAGAGGCTGTTTCCCGAGCTGTCTGCTGGCAAATGAGCACGCTCTGTCCAGGAAGCCATTTCTCCCGGGAGGGATGTAGGGAGAGGAAGGCAGTATTTACAGCCCACTCCCCGCAGCTCAGTACCGCCTATTCATCTTCTTGAACTTCTCATAATGATAGTCATCAGTTGCCTTCTCGTTAGCAGGACGCTTACGGTTAGGAGGGGACCCTGAGAAGGAAAGAACAGGAAAAGTGGTTTGCTATGCTGGAACCCACTGCTAGACTTTACTCCACGCAGGAAAGGACAACTGCTTGTTTCCTTCCCCACAGGAGCCCCAGCACCTAACCCAGTGAACAGAGTAGGGCCTAAGTAGATACCTTTATTCTTTTCTTTTTGAGACCAAGTCTCGCCCTGTCGCCCAGGCTAGAGTGTAGTGGCACGATCTCGGCTCACTGCAACCTCCGTCTCTCAGGTTCAAGTGATTCTCCTGCCTCAGCCTCCCAAGTAGCTGGGATTTCAAGCACCTGCCACCATGCCTGGCTGATTTTTATATTTTTAGTAGCGACGAGGTTTCACCATGTTGGCTAGGCTGCTCTCAAACTTCTGATCTCAGGTGATCTGCCTGTCTCAGTCTCCCAAAGTGCTGGGATTACAGGTGTGAGCCACTGCACCAGGCTGATACTTTTTTTTGAGACAGAGTCTTGTTCTGTTGCCCAGGCTGGAGTGCCGTGGGGCAATGGAGTACAGTGAGACTGAAGCCTCAGTCTCCCAGGTTCAAGCAATTCTCCTGCCTCAGCCTCCTGAGTAGCTGGGATTACAGGCACATGCCACCATAGCAGGCTAATTTTTTTTATTTTTAGTAGAGATGGGGTTTCACATGTTGGCCAAGCTGGTCTTGAACTCCTGACCTTAAGTGATCAGCCCACCTGAGCCTCCAGTGCTGGGATTACAGGTATGAGCCACTGTGCCTGGCTGATACCTTTTTTTCTTTAAAAAAAAAAAAAAAAAAAAAGATGTGGTCACACTTTGTCACCCAGGCTAGAGTGCAGTGGTCCAATCATAGTTCACTGCAGCCTTGAACTCTAGTCTCAAGTGATCCTCCTGCCCCAGCTTCCCCAGCAGCTGAGACTACAACTGTGTGCTGCTGCACCCAGCTAATTTTATGAGTAGCTTTTAATTTCTTTGTCCTTACTGAAATTTTCTAACTTCTTGAGTCTCTGCTGTGCTTGAAAATATGAGACAGTATGCTTGATGGCAAATTCTCAGAGCAATCCTAAGAGGTAGGTTCTATTAGGATTCCCATTTTATAGATGAGGAAACTGAGGCTTAGAAACAGAAGGCACATAGTCATGGTCCAGATGCCCTGGTTCCAATGCCAAGTTCTGCCCTGCCCCCACTGCACCCTGCCTCCATGGACCCCCCCACAGTGCCGAGCACTCCAGGCAGCCCTGATGCCTTTGCTGCACTCACGCTCAGGCTCTGGCTTCTCCGTGTCGCCTACTCTCAAGGGCCGGGCTTTGGGCTCTTCTTTGTTTCTCCGTATGGGCGCATTGAGCTCCTCATGATAAACTGAACCAAAAGAGACCAGGGGACATGTCAGACAGAACATGAGGTTCCTAGGGACCTCAACCCAAACAGGGGAGTGGGCGCAAGATTGCTCTCCCCGAGGGGCTTACATCTGTTGTGCTGCACGTAATTCACAGCCATGTTGGTAGGCACAAAGGAGGTCTCACTGTCTTTCTTCTTGTTCTGCTGCTCTGCCAGCAGACGAGCCTTGGCATCCTCCGTGGAAATGATATTTTTTATTTTAGCACTATAGAGAGAAAGAAAACCACAGCACTTATAAGATCATAGCGCCTTACTCCTCAGATGGAAATGAGCATTGAGGCTGGCAGCCCAGCCACATGATAAGAAAATCATGTGTCCTGGGGCACAGCTCTCCAGTTTACCAAGCACACTTGTAGTCCCATTCTCACACCATCAGAGAACCAGTTACTCTGCTCTTCTGATCAAGAGCAAATTGAGCTTCAGAGGAGTAAAATGCCTTAGGCATTTTGGGTAAAGATCACTTTACCTCTGTGATCTTCCTTCCAAAACCTCGTAACACTAGTCTCATCCTGAGAAAAACGTCAAATTCCAATAGAGGGCCAGCCTACCAAAGATTTGGCCAGTACTCCTCAAAGCATCAAGGTCATCAAAAACCTTTTCTGGCTCAAGTTTGCAAGGGCAGAAAAGAGCCCAGAAGCCTCCCAGCTTTTGACTGTACTAAAAGATGATTCTGACAATTGCACTTCTCCTGTGACAGTCCCCTTTTAAAGTAGATATTTTGTAGTTAAAATGAAAGAAGGACCATGGGGAGAAAGGATGGGTGAGCCTTTAACATGGCTCCTGCTAGAAGAAAACAGAAGAATAAAGCTGTCAACAGAGGCTAAAGAACCACTTTTGCTTTCAGCAGTCAGGGACCCTTACTACTCTGACCAAGCCTTCAGCGAAACTTCTAACAACAACCTGCCAGAGACACTCTCGTTTCTATTTGTAGGATTCTAAGGACACAGATAAGAACACGGGGTTTCACTACATTGCCCAGGATGGTCTCGAACTCCTGGGCTCAAATGATCCTCCCACCTTGGCCTCCCAAAGAACTAGGATAACAGGCACAAGTCACCATGTCTAGCCCTCTTTTTTTTTTTTTTTTTAAGACAGGGTCTTGCTCTGTCACCCAGGCTGGTGTGCAGTGGTTCAATCATGGCTCACTGTAGCCTCAACTCTGAGCTCAAGTGAGAGCCCAGCTAATTTTTTAATTTTTTTGTAGAGACAAGGGTCTTGCTAGGCTTCTCAGGCTGGTCTCTAGCTCCTGGCCCCATGTGATCCTCCTGCCTTGGCCTCCCAAGTGCTGGGATTATAAGCATGAGCCACCACACCTGTCCCCCATAACTTTTAACTACAATGCACTGTGTCTTCTGCCTAGGGTCTGAAACATACTCGATGCCCAGGTCCACCTCAGGAATGCCACTCAGCATCTGGTTAGAAAGCATCTCCTCAGTTTTCTTTGCTGAGGAAACACGGATATTTTCTGGAAGTTCATAAAGACAGTCCTCTGCGTTCTTTGGCTTCACTTTCTGTTCCTCATGTTCCACGATTCCTTTCCTCTTCTTTAGCTCTGTCTCAATGTACTTCATCCTGAAGTAGAAACCCACATGTGTCAGGGAGGGGTGGGAAACACAAACCAGGTGCTCTCTAAATGACTGGTCCCCAACACTGTCCCACAGACCAGTGACGGTCCATGGAGAAACAAGAAAAATAAAAAAAAAACCTGAGTTTTTTCATCAAGTTAGAAATTTTCCACTTAAAGAAGCAACAACCTATGAGATTATGGCCTATTAATCTATTGGTGTTATGATGTATAAGATTCTTTGAAGACAGAAAAATGATAGTTGCCAATGCCTTGCTGGCAAAATAAAAAGTGGGCAAGCCTATGTTTTATCCCTGCAATGTTTTGGGGAAATATTACTAGTCATAGAACCACCTTTGAAAAGAACTTTTTTTGCGGGGAGGGAGATGAAGTTTTGCTCTTGTTACCCAGACTGGAGTGCAATGGGGCAATCTCAGCTCACCACAACCTCCCCCTCCTGGGTTCAAGCGATTCTCCTGCCCTAGCCTCCCAAGCAGCTGGGATTACAGGTGCTTGCCATAACACCTGGCTAATTTTGTTTTTAATAGAGACAGGGTTTCTCCGTGTTGGTCACGCTGGTCTCGAACTCCTGAACTCAGGTGATCTGCCTGCCTCAGCCTCCCAAAGTGCTGAGATTACAGGCGTGAGCCACCACACCCAATCTGAAAAGAACTTTTAAGAGGTTTGCAAAGTTCTTAAGCTGGGAGGTAGAAAGAGAGGGGCCAACTTAGACGTCTTCTAGAAAATTCTAGAAATGTCACCTGTGACTAAATATCTTAGACTCTGACTGGAGTCCAGCTCCAGTTGCTCACAGCCAAACAGACTGACACTTACATGTCTGCATCTTCATCCCTTCTGTTGGTTTCTGCAGAAAATGACGTCCCCAGGTGCAGGTCCTCCTCGTCACTAATCCTGAAGGGAGAGAACAATGAGGCAGAGCTTTCAAGTCACAAATCAGTGAGGCTGAGTCTTATGTTCTGAGAAAACAAAGACACAACAGGAATTTATATCGTATTTATGGTTGGCAAAAAAAATATGCTATAAAAAAGAAATATATGCTATAGTATAACATGTAAATAAAAGAAACTCTAGAAATATATACAAACAAACTGTTGGCTGCTAGTGATACCTCCAAAGATTGAGTGGATACAGTCATCCTTAGGTATCCATGGGGGATTGGTTCTAGTACCCCTCAAGGATACCAAAATCTTCGGCTAGTGAAGTCCCTTATATAAAATAGTGTGACCTATGCACATTCTCCCATCTACTTTAAATCATCTATAGATTACATATAATACCTAATAAATTGTAAATGCTATATAGCTGTCACAAAATAAAAATACACAGTGTACTTTTATCTTTTAAACTTTTGAATTATTTGAATGTGTTATTTTTTTGAGAGGGCATTTTGCTCCTGTTGCCCAGGCTGGAGTGCAATAGCGTGATCTTGGCTCACTACAACCTCTGGCTCCCAGATTCAAGTGATTCTCTTCCCTCAGCCTCCTGAGTAGCTGGAACTACAGGTGTGTGCCACCTTGCCCAGCTAATTTTTTTTTTTTTTAATTATAATTTTTTTTTCTTTTTAAAGATGGGGTTTCACCATGATGGCCAGGCTGGTCTTGAACTCCTGACCTCAGGTGATCCACCCACCTTGGCCTCCCCAAGTGCTAGGATTACAGACGTGAGCCACCACGCCAGGCCAATTTTTTTTTTTTTTTTTTTGCCAATCATTGAGAGCTTGTAAGGTTACTGAAGTTGGTTGGCCTTGAACTCTTGGCCTTGCCTTCGCAAGCGCCACGACATCCGGCCGGAGCCACTTTGGGCCCCCCCCCTTTTTTTTTTTTTTTAAGACGGGGTTTCACCATGTTGATCAGGCTGGTCTTGAACTCCCAACCTCAGGTGATCCGCCCACCTTGGTTTCCAAAGTGCTGCTTGGATTACAGGTGTGAGCCATTATGCCGGGCCTTGCCCAGCTAATTTTTTGTATTTTTAGTAGAGACAAGGTTTTACCGTGTTAGCCAGGATGTTCTCAATCTCCTGACCTCGTGATCCGCCTGCCTCAGCCTCCCAAAGTGCTGGGATTACAGGCATGAGCCACTGCACTTGGCTGAATGTTTTATTTATTTATTTTTTGAGAGGGAGTCTTGCTCTGTTGCCCAGGCTGGAGTGCAGTGGTGCGATCTCAGCTCACAACCTCTACCTCCTGGGCTCAAGCTATTCTCCTGCCTCAGCCTCCCAAGTAGCTGGGACTACAGGTGCGCACCACCATGCCCAGCTAATTTAGAGACAGGGTTTCACCATATTGGCCAGGCTAGTCTTCAACTCCTGACCTCATGATCCGCCTACCTCAGCCTCCCAAAGAGCTGGGACTACAGGCATGAGCTACCATGCCCGGCTAATTTTTATATATATATATATATATATATATATATATTTTTTTTTTTTTTTTTTTTTTTTTTTTTTTCTGAGACAGAGTTTCACTTTTTGTTACCCAGGCTGGAGTGCAATGGCGCGATCTTGGCTCACCGCAACCTCCGCCTCCTGGGTTCAGGCAATTCTCCTGCCTCAGCCTCCTGAGTAGCTGGGATTACAGGCACGCGCCACCATGCCCGGCTAATTTTTTGTATCTTTAGTAGAGACGGGGTTTCACCATTTTGACCAGGATGGTCTTGATCTCTTGACCTCGTGATCCACCCGCCTTGGCCTCCCAAAGTGCTGGGATTACAGGCTTGAGCCACCGCGCCCGGCATTTTTATATTTTTAATAGAGACAGGGTTTCACCTTTTTGGCCAGACTGGTCTCAAACTCCCAACCTCAGGTAATCAGCCCACCTCAGTCTCCCAAAGTGCTGGCATTATAGTCATGAGCCACTGCAGCTGGTCTGTATGTATTATTTTTGTAATTGTGTTTTTATATGAAACTTCCCCATGGGTTCACTTATTTTATTTTTTTGAGACAGGGTCTTTCTCTGGAGTGCAGTGGTGTGATCACAGCTCACTCAACCTCCCTGGCTCAAGCTCTCCCACTTTAGCTTCCTGAGTACCTGGGACTACTCACCACACCCAAATAGTTTTTTTTTTTTTTTAATGCCACCACACCCAAATATTTTTTTGTAGAGACAGGGGTCTCATTATGTTGCCCAGGCTGGTCTTGAACTCCTGCTCTCAAGCTATCACCCTGCCTCAGCCTCCCAAAGTGTTGGGATTACAGGCATGAGTCATCATGTCTACAATATACGTTAACAAAAGGAGTCTACCAACTTGGCTCTAGGTTAACTTTTAAAGAGTTTTTGCTTTCTTTTGTTTTTAAAGAACATACCCTTTGCAAAGCACAAAACCTGCTTCAAGATGTCCCAGCTCTGCTACAGGCCCCAGCTCTCTGAGGGAACCCAGACCCAGGCGGCGGCTAAAGGTGAATTTGTATATCAGCCTGTCCTGCACTCACTTATCTTTGCCTCTTTCCTTCAGTTTCTTCATATCCACCATACCACCTGTCTTCATCTGAAACGGATCATCCTGTGGAAAGCAAACACAGTTAAGAGGAAGCATCTAAGTAAACGGCAGTGGAATATATTTTTTTAAAGCACAACCACTCACTGAAGAGCACTGCATGGAGGGCTGCCATAAAACCCAGGGAAGACCCCATAACTTACCACTAGAGTGGTCTCTTCCTGTACCTTCTCTCCCACCAGCAGGGCCACAGCACTGAGCAAAACCAAAAAAGGAGAGGGAGAGAGAGAAATGGCATCATTCAGAGATAAGGAAGAACCCTCTCAAGTTTGTGGATTGCAACATTTGAGGGATTTGAGGGGTGGGCAGGCAAGCCAGCTGGAAGAGCCTGTAAGCATAAAACAGGGCTCAACAAGCACCATAGATGGTGGAAGAAGGGTGGGCTGGTGGTGAAGCAGTACACTTTCCCACTTTCCTCTAAAGCCATTTGTCATTATCTTGGCCCAGAAATCTCATTTCTAAGATATTCTCATCATGGAAAGTGCAGCTAAAGATAATTTTAAAAGAATATCCATTGCAGCGTTATTTCATAGTAAAAATTTACAAAATCACCTGCATGTCCCAAAATAGAGAATTTGTTAACAAATTATGATACACACGTCTGGTAGAATATTATGCAGCCATTAAAAAGCTTTTCTGAAAAATATTCCACAATACGGGTGAATGCCCACAATGCCATAATGAGTTGAAAAGATCAGGGAATAAAAGTACTTAGGAAGTTGTTTACAATCTGAGAGAGAGAGAGAAAACACATTGGAAAGAGTATTAAATATTAACACCAGCGCATTCTTGGGTGGCTTTGCAAGGAAAAAATATGTTAACACTGGTTATTTCTGGATGGGAGAATTACGGGTGCTTTTTATTGTATTGACTGTACTTTCCTAAATCATCCAAACTCTTAATGATCGATATGCATCTCACAATTAATTGGTTTTAATAAAAAGTGCGAGTTAGTGACCTGTTTCTGTACCTCTGGAGCACACCCCAAGACGACACAGCTTAGGGCATGTCCTGGTTAAACATTTGCAAAGAACGCTGTTCTCCTCTTTGGGCAGTGGCAGTGGAAGGTGTCAAGAGAAAAATCTACGTCTCTGCAGATAGTTGTAACAGCAACCCCGGCGCGGGTGTGTCTGTCGTCCCCGCCTCCTCCTCCTCCCCCTCCCCCCGTGGTACCCACCTCACCCCGTTGGGCCTCTTCCTCAAGTTCTGTACCTCTCTGGTCTCTTCCAGTTTTAATCTTAAAAAATAAAAAAAAGAATAAGGAAAGTATAGGCTGAGTGACTCCCCGCGGAATCCAAAACCAACAGAGGCAGCAAGGCACCTTCGAGGGCATCCCAGCCCGGCTGCTGAGCCACCACCACAGGGGTCCAGAGGACGACCTTGTGCCTAGACCCACCGGGAGTCAGAGCCACTGCGCATCTCAGAAGCATGTCGCCCAACTGTGCGAGCTTGGGGCGGCGGCCTCACTCCTTCAGCCTCAATTTCTGCGTTAGCAAAAGGAATAACCGCCCCGGCTCAATTAACAATGTCAGCGAAGCGCCCGACCGGTGGTGAGTCCCCCAAGTAAGTCTATCTCCTCCAGGCCCACGGGAGCTCCGCCCCAAACGCACCGAACCTCCTCTGAGTCCTGCTCATCTTCCTCTGACTCCGAGTCGCCCCGGCGGCGACGGAAAATCTTCCTGACGACCGGCATGTTGACAACGTCCCTGCTGTCTAGCCGCCGCGCCGCGGCCCAAGCTGCTTCCGGCGCGCCGCAGCACTGTCAGAGCGCCAGCCCCGCCTGGCCCCGCCCCCAACCGGGCGTTCCCCGCCCTAGGCACGCACCGCCCCTGTGACCACGCCCCCTCCTCTGGCGCCAGCCTCTTCCAATTGGACAGCAGAGGGAAGGAGGTGGGGCGTCACCGGACGGCCCCACAACCCTGTGCGGCGCAGCGGAGGGGGCGCGCTTGACTGACAGGCGGCGGCGGCGGTGGCGCCGTTGCTAGTGCAGGTGAGTTCCGGAATGCCACCGGCAGCTTCTGTGGGCCGGGCCTCTCCGAGCTTGGGCGACCCCAGCCCAGCTCCGGGCTGACAGGGCCTGGCCTCGCCAGGTGCGCCAGACGCCGCGGCCAGGTGAGCCCGGGAACCCCGGCCGCCGCCCCTCTCCCCTCCTCGGGTCGGCGTCCAGGGGTTCCTCAGGGCCCCAGCACCCGACTCTGAGCCCCGTGGGGGCTCGTGCCTTCTTCAGAACCCTGGCCGCCCCCCTCTTATTTCTGCCGGGGCCTTACCTAGCGTTGAAAGCATCCGCGTGGCGTCTCGCGGCTGGGGCGCTGACTTTTCTTTCCTCGGGCTCTGAGCCCTGACGTGCATGTTTTTCTTTAGGAACAAAGGATGACCACTTCCCTGCGGTGCTGAATTAGAGTCCCAGCGCCGACAGCCCCGCAAATAATGGCCTCCAGCTTCTCCGCGAGGAGAGGCGCGTCTGATGTTTTGAAGCCAGCCACGCAGGAGGGTTTGAGGCCAGGGAGGCTCCTCCTCAGTGCTTGCCGGCCACCCCTCTGGACCTTCATGGGTCTCATTTTCCTCCTTTGGTCAGGAGGTCTGTCGCTCTACCCTCCGCCCCTTCCACCCCGAAGATGCAGTGAAGGATAAAGTTTATTCGAAAAATTGGTATCAGCAAACGCTTAGGAAATACCAACATGCATGAATAATGGCTTCTAGGACTTTTAAGAACCCCTTAAGCAACAAGAGTTTTCCTTTTCTCAGTATCATCCCTTTGAGAACTACCTCTTGTGAACCAGTTACTTACTATGTGGCAGGCCTTGGGCTAAGCATAATCTCATTGAATTCTCCCAGCAATCCTTTGAGGTAGATTGTTTTTTGTTCACAAATGAGAATGTGGAGTCTCGGAGGGGCAGTGCGCGCCTCAAGTTACACAGCTGGGAGGTGGAGCAGGAATTGGTTGCAGGTCTGTGTCTGCCGCACGGTTTGCACAGGGCCTTGCACAGAAGGAGTGCTGTAGGTGTTTGCTGCTGCAGCTGCTGTGACATCTCATTGGCTTGGGGGAAGGGGCGATGGGGACTGTTCGGGGTGCCCTCCTCTGGAAGACCACTCCGAAGCAGGGCAGCATTTCTGGAATGCCTTGTGTTTTCTCTGGCACAATCTCCACTGAGATTGTTCTTCTCTTCTTTGGACTGGAAAAAATAGACTCACGACTTTCTGCAGCAGCCTTTTATCTTTGGTCAAAAGCCATATATTAAAGTCTCAAAGCCTTGCCCTCTGCAGACTGGTTAAGCCAAAGCCAGATGCATGTGCACTCACTGGACGGGGAGTCCCTGTCAGATGATGGAGACTCCTTGGGCATTACTGCAGGAGCCCAGGGAGTCAGTGTCTGCAGCTCTCACGCTCTCAGAGGTGGCTCTGAATCTGTCCATCCAGCAGCCCATCCACCAGGGGTTACCGGACACTACTAAGGAAAGGGCAAGAAGGCCAGGGGCATTTCTGGACCCTCCTCCTCATCTGTAGTCCCAGGTTACAGATGAGCTGCCCACACCCTTGCTCCATGAGGCCAGAGTACCCAGTAATACCCACCACCTGTGCTGTGGCAGATCTAATTGAGTGCTGTGTAGCAAAAGGAATGCTGAAAAAGTGGTAGCTATGAATCCGGCAGTAAGTGACTTTGCCGAGAGACTGCAGCCCAAGTCTTGCTGGGTCCTTTTTTGTTTTGTTTTGTTTGAGATGTAGTCTTGCTCTGTTGCCAGGCTGGAATGCAGTGGCGCAATCTCTGCTCACTGCAACCTCCACCCCCTGGGCTCAAGCAATTCTTCTGCCTCAGCCTCCGGAGTAGTTGGGATTGCAGGTGCACGTCACCACGCCAACATAATTTTTGCATTTTTAGTAGAGATGGGGTTTCACCATGTTGGCCAGGTTGGTCTTAATCTCCTGAGCTCTTGATCCACCTGCCTCAGCCTCCCAAAGTTCTGGAATTACAGGTGTGAGCCACTGCGCCCGGCCCTTGCTGGGCCCCTTTGAGGGTAGGGTGAGACTGCCTCTCAAAAAGACCCTCCCAGAAATACAGGTTCTATGCAGTTCCAAGATGAGTCCTAGATCTTAGTTTCGTTTGGGAGTTTAGTTGTTTGTACAGATGCAAACTAGGTTTGGGTTGGTTTCCTAGCTCCTTTCTGGAGCCAGATGAAATGTGGGCTCATTTCAGGGTTCAGGGAGCATTCATGTCTGGGTAAATTTGGGATCCAGCATCATGTTACAGTTCACAGCCCAACTAGAGTCAGGATTCAATAAATGCATTTATTGGATCAATGTATTCAACAGATGCTGTTCTAGGTGCTTGAAATAAGCAGTGAGCAGAAGACAAAAGATCCCTGATTTTGTTGAGTGTGTGTTCTGATAATAAAGTATGTAAAGTATGTTAGAAGATGATAAGTGCTATGGAAAAGTAAAAAATAGAACAAGGCAAGGGAATTGCCTCCAGGAGGGAGGGAGAGTGGAGCTGCAAATTAGCGCATTCTCGTTTGTGATTTGGCTAGGAAGTAACAGACACAGCAGTGGATGGACTGATAGGCCTTGGGTTCCCATCGCTGCCTGGTGGTTTTAAGGGTCTGTAAGCTTGAACTTTATTTTACAAAAGCTTTTATTTAGAATGTACACCTTGAACTCAGGTCCTGATTGTGGAGTATTTAACAGTGATGAAAGAGCCAGGCTTTTCTTAGCTTTTCACCTTAACAAGACAGATATCCAGCTGGTTCTTATTAGCATGAAAGAGGACACTTGGAGAAGTCATGTGAGTTGACAACAATTTTTTTTTTTTTTTGAGACAGTCTCTCTCTATCACCCAGGCTAGAGTGCAGTGGCTCAGTCCCGGCTCACAGCAACCTCTGCCTCCTGGGTTCAAGTGACTCTTTTGTCTCAGCCTCCCAAGTAGCTAGGACTACAGGCACCTGTCACCATGCCTGATTAATTTTTGTATTTGTAGTAGAGACGGGGTTTCACCCTGTTGGCCAGGTTGGTCTCAAACTCCTGGCCTCAGATGATCTGCCAGCCTCAGCCTCTCAAAGTGCTGGGAATACAGGCATAAGCCACTGCTCCCGGCCTAGAAACGTTCCTGTTGATGGAATCATGTATTTGTTTCCCAAACCTGCTGTAACAAAGTACCATAGACTGGATGGCTTAAACAACAGAGATTTATTTTCTCACAGTTCTGGAGGCTGGAAGTCTCAGATCAAGGTAACAATGGGTTTGGTTCTTCTGAAGGACCTTTCCTTGGCCTGCAGATGGCTGTCTTCTCGCAGTGTAGTGGCTTGGTCGGTCTTCTCTGTGAATCCACATTTCTCATCTCATAAAGATATCAGTAAGATTAGATTAAGGCCTGCCCTAAGATCTTATTTTAACTTAATTACCTGTTTAAAGACATTATCTTCAAATCTGATTACATTCTGAGGTACTGGTGGTTAGAACTTCAGCATATGAATGGGGGAGAGAGAACAATTCAGTCTGTAACAAATACTGTCCTGCAATAGGTAGTCCGTACTCAGACGTGCTGGTTGTCCCAGTGATGTTCTTCGTGGCATCCCCCGACTTGATCCACGATCCAGTTTTGTCATGTCTCTTAGTGTCTTGCCTGGAACAGTCAAACCTTGTCTCAGCCTTGGTGGAGAAAGGGAATCTTCAATTTGCAAGGAAGCAGAAGTGCTCAGCAGGAATGAGGGTTCAGGAGCACAGGCTGCCCCAGGATAGGAAAGCTGTTGAAGGATTTGCTCTTGTCCATGAAGTTGCCTATCCTGGCTTTTTCTTTGATGTCAAAAGCACCAGGAGGTGAGTTTGGATCTTAAGTGCACCAGGACTCCGTGAATGAGTCACCTGCTGTGTGTCTGACTCCATCACCATGATGCCTGTTTGTTGGCGGGCTGGTTGGCCTGCAGAGCCCTGAGTGGCCTCATGGAGGGCGCCCTTCTGAGTGACTTTGAACATGTGACTTCCATTCCTACGAATTTCAGTGTCCTAATGTATGAAACAGCCAGTGACGGCCAGGCACAGTGGCTCAGGCCTATAATCCCAGCACCTTGGGAGGCCGAGGCGGGTGGATCACGAGGTCAAGAGATCAAGACCATCCTGGTCAACATGGTGAAACCCCGTCTCTACTAAAAATACAAAAATTAGCTGGGCATGGTGGCATGCACCTGTAGTCCCAGCTACTCAGGAGGCTGAGGCAAGAGAATTGCTCAAACCCAGAAGGCGGAGATTGGGGTGAGCTGAGATCGTGCCATTGCACTCCAGCCTGGGTAACAAGAGTGAAACTCCGTCTCAAAAAAAAAAAAAAAGCAGCCAGTGACACAAATTATAGTAGTAAACATTTTTTTGAGCGTTCTTGTCATGCAAATCAATAGAAAATCTGAGCCACCCAGAAAGTCATTAAGCAGTGTTTACTGTGCATTGGGTCACTTCATCTTCTCAGGAACCCTCGGTGGAGACCAGGCGATGTATTTATCTAAAGTCACAGACTTGCAAGGGGCAGAGTGAGGTGTTGAACCCACAGCTACTTGTCTCTGTAATTTCCTTCCATAGTGACCGTCACCTCCTGGGATAATGTATGTACAACAGCTGACCCTCAGTGAGTATAGGAAAAGGTGGTGCTGGTGGTGATTATCACCTCCCTAGTGGCTGCTTGCAAGTACCCTGAGGTTGAAGTATGGAACTCTGTGCCCCACAAGAGCAGGACCTGTGCCTGGCTGTTTCCCAGGACCCCAGGTTACATGGTCAGTAACCTGAGGAGGTTACATGGTCAGTATTGGTTGGGTACCAAAAGAAAGCAAAATGATAACTTTCAGACAGCTGAGATATGCACCCTCCTGTCGACCCACGTGCTTCAGATACTTTAGGTCCTGTGTGTGGGATTTTTTTTTGAGATGGGGTCTCATTCTGTCGCCCATGCTGGAGTGCAGCGGTGTGATCTTGGCTCATTGCAACCTCTGCCTCCTAGGTTCAAGCTATTCTCCTGCCTCAGCCTCCTGAGTAGCTGGGTCTACTGGCATGCGCCACCACGCCTGGCTGATTTTTGTATTTTTAGTAGAGATGGGGTTTTACCATGTTTGTCAGCTTGGTATCAAACTCCTGACCTTGTGATCCGCCTGTCTCAGTCTCCCAGAGTACTGGGATTACATGTGTGAGTCCCCGTGCACAGCCCTGTGTGTGTAATATTAAGTACCCAGTGTTTTCCATACTACTGCTCTTTCCCTTTGTATAAATGATTTTTAACCATTAATTTAAAAAATGTTAATAAACCCTTAACTTTCTATGTTGCACATATTCATATACTGCTGATAGTCAGATAAATTTATATAATCTAAAGGGAAGCTTATCAGTATCTATGTGGAGCCTTCAAAGCACACATTTTGACCTAGTAATTTTTCTTTTGGTCAAAGATGTAGGCTTGGTGTGGTGGCTTACACCTGTACTCCCAGCACTTAGGGAGGCTGAGGTGATTGGATCACTTGAGGTCAGGAGTTCGAGATTAGCCTGGCCAATGTAGTGAAACCTCGTCTCTACTAAAAATACAAAAATTACCTGGGTGTAATGGTGAGTGCCTGTAATCCCAGCTACTCGAGAAGCTAAGGCAGGAGAAACGTTTGAACCTTGGAGGCAGAGGTTGCAGTGAGCTGAGATCATGCCACTGCACTCCAGCCTAGGTGACAGACTAAGACTGTGTCTCAACAACAACAGTAAAAAACAGGCTGGGTGCAGCCGCTCATACCTGTAATCCCAGGACTTGGGAAGCTAAGGTGGGCAGATCACCTGAGGTCAGGAGTTCAAGACCAGCCTGGGCAACATGGCAAAACCTTGTCTCTACCAAAAATATATAAATTAGCCAGCCTCATAAACTGGTCTCTAAATAAATAAATAATAAATAGGTAAAAATTAAAAACAAAAATACAAAAAAACACGTTGTTGAGTGCACATCTTGACCTGAGTGAGTCACGTGGAGAGGTGTGCTTGGGAACCATCCAGGTAGCAGCTTTGGGGACTTCTGGGACCACTCAGATGCTGCTGCCCCTTCTCTGAAAACCACCCTGTGTAGGCCCAGGGCCATACCTGGCACAGGAACCTGGAGAACTCCAGGGGACAGAGGGTCTGTCCCCTACGGTGCCCTCGGGAATTGGGAAAAGCAACATACCTAGGAAGCCAGTTACGCACTCTTCCTATTTCTTATTATGGAAACTTTAAAAACCATTAAAAGTAACCAATCTTGGTGTTCTTTTTTGTTTTTGTTTATAGGAGCAGAGGTTTTACAGGCAAAAGAAATAAAGGAAAACAGCTCTGTCTCTAGTGAGAGTGAGGGGACTGCAGAGAGGAAAAGCATTTGTCGTTTTTGGATGATGGTTTTTTAGAGATGGGGCCTTGCTCTGTCGCCCAGGCTGTAGTGCAGTGCCACCATCCTAGCTCACTGCAACTCTGAGCTTAAGGGAGCCCACCTCCTCAGCTTCCCAGAAGCACCAGGATTACAGGTGTGAGCCACTGTGACTGGCGTTATTAGATTATTAGATTAGAATGATGATAGCACAGTCATTCAGGAAGCAAGTATAGGAAGAAAAAAGGCAACACTAGTTCATTGTAGAAAATGCAGACAAGCAAAAGGAAATAAAAATCACTTGGCTCTATCCTCCAGAAGTGATAATAGCATCCTTTCCTTAGGCCCAAAACACAACATTATTTCACCAAAATAAGAGTTTATTATAATAAAAGTTCTTTCCCCCACCTTGACAGGGCCTTGCTGTGTTGCCCAGGCTGGAATGCGGTGGCGCCATCATAGCTCACTGCAGCCTCCTACTGCTGGGTGCAAACTATCCTCTTGTCTCAGCTTCCTGAGTAGCTGGGACTACAGGTGCATGCCACCATGCCCACCTAAGTTTTAAATTTTTCCTAGAGATGGGGTTTCACTGTGTTGCCCAGGCTGATCTCAAACTCCTGGGCTCAAGCAATCCTCCTGCCTTGACCTCCAGAAGTTCTGGAATTACAGGCATGAGTCACACAACATGGTCTAATAGTGTTTTGTTAACTGTATTTTTGAACCATTCAGCAAATATTTTCTGAGAAGTTACTGTCTCTTTTTTTTGAGATGGAGTTTTGCTCTTGTCACCCGTACCTGGGATTACAGGCATCCGCCACCACACCCAGCTAAGTTTTGTGTTTTTAGCAGAGATGAGGTTTCACCATGTTGGTCAGTTTGGTCTCGAACTCCTGACCTCAAGTGACTACCCATTTCAGCCTCCCAAAGTGTTGGGATTTCAGGCGTGAGCCCCCGCACCCAGCCTGACTTGTTTTACTGAGCAGATGTCTTTAAGGGTCATCTGTCTTGTAGCATGTATCCGAATTTCCTTTTGTGGGCTGAATCATATTTCATTGTAGGGATATATCATATTTTGTCTGTTTATTTATCGATGGGCACTTGGTTTGCATTGTCTTTTGGCTGCTGCAGTAATGCAGCTGCGAACATGGGTGCACAAATATCTCTTTGAGTTGCTGCTTTTAGTGCTTTTGGGTGTATACCCAGATGTGGATTGCTCAATAGTGTGGTACTATTTTACAGTTCTTGAGGGACCACCATACTGCATTCTGCAGCAACTGTACCATTTTACATTCCCACCAACAGTGCACAGGGCTCCAATCTATCCACATCCTTGCCAACACTTTTTTTTTTAGATAGAGTCTCGATCTATTGCCTAGACTGAAGTGCAGTAGGTGATCTCAACTCACTGCAGCCTCCGCCTCCCAGATTCAAGTGATTCTCCCACCTCAGCCTCCCGAGTAGCTAGAATTACAGGCGCCTGTCACCACGCCCAGCTAATTTTTGTATTTTTTTTTAGAGGCATGTTTCACCATGTTGGCCGTGCTGGTCCCGAACTCCTGACCTCGTGATTTTCCCACAGCCTCCCAAAGCGCTGAGATTACAGGTATGAGCCACTGTACCTGGTCTCATTCTGATTTAAAGAGCTTGTAATCAACTTTTTTGAGGTATAATTTACATGTAATAAAATACACGCACTTGAAAGATACAGTTCACATGATTTGACAGGTGTATACACCTGATTAATCCCCAACCCAGAGAAGATCTAGAACATTCCAACAACATAGAAAGTTCCTTCTTGTCTCTGCAATATAGTTGTGCCCTTTGTCCCAGGCAACCACTGATCCTGTTTCTATCATCATAGGTTAGTTTCGTCTGTTTTGAAATTTTATATAAATAGAATCATACGGTGTGTTTTTGTATCTGATTTTTTTTTTCTCAGTGTAATGCCTCTCTAAATCCGACTCATGATTTAGAGCAAGACTGCACCAGACAGATCTGATCAGGGCTACACCTGTTACAAACTAGCCAAATGATCGACCTCACACAAGTTCCTGAGTTAGTTAAGTTCCAATTCTGTTTCTTCATATGTAAAATGGGAGTAGTGAGAATACATTGAGGGCTATTAGCTACAGGACAGAGTTTTCTCTCTGAAGTTGCAGGAATGTGCACTTGCAAATCAAGAGTGGGCCTGTTAAATTAGTCAGGCATGGTGGCACACGCCTGTAATCCCAGCTACTTAAGAGGCTGAGGCAGGAGAATCACTTGAACCCGAGAGGCAGAGGCTGCAATGAGCCAAGATTGTGCCAGCATACTCCAGCCTGAGTTGGCAGAGTAAGACTGTCAAAACAAACAAACAAACAAAAGAACGTGCCAAGTTGTAATCTGCCCCCCCCCACCAGCCATCTGACTGGAGAGATGAGCACGTACCAAAGATGCTACAAAACCCTCACCCTGCAGCTTACAGGGTAGGACCAGTGCCAGCTCAGGGCACGTGGCCTCAGCAGAAACAGCCAAGAAAACCAAAACACTTGGCTTCAAGTGAGGAGGTTTGGAATTTGGAATCTTGAACCTGTCATTGTCATGTGACTGTTTTAAATGGTAGCTTCTAACTGCCTCTCCCTCTTTGAGAGTCTGCATCTGGGAGATGGTGACCTGCCAGTGAAGTGTGGGTAGTGGCAATGTGTGGATGAACCCATTTGTCTATGGCCTGGGTTTGCTGAACATTTGAGGGTTGGGGGTTCTCAGGGAATCCCTGAGAGGTCAAAGGATGATCTGAGGGACCTGTTGGGCATGCATGGAAGGGGCTGGGCTTTCCTGTGCAGAAGGTTGATAGGTTGTGGCAGCCTGAGTGGACAATAGAGAGGTCCTGCAGACCCATCCAGCAGACCTGTGATGGTTTCCTCCTGGGGATCACCAAGGTAATGCCCCAACAGTGACTGGTGGAGGCCAGCACTCCCTAGGAGGGGGCTGCCCCATTGCCACCTCTTCCTGAGCCTTGGTCAGCTATTCCAGGAGTGATGTGGATTCACAGGGAGGAGTTCTAGCCTGTGGATATCCTGAATATTCCAAAATCCACTTGTTCCTCCCAGGAGGAATGCTGGGCCCTTTTTAGCTTCTAGTTGGTGGTAAGAGTGATTTTAAAATAATGGAACTGGCTGAGCACAGTGGCTCACGCCTGTTATCCCAGCACTTTGGGAGGCCCAAGGTGGGAGGATTACTTGAGCCCAGGAGTTGAAGACCAGCTGGACAACAAAGCAGGACCCTGTCTCTACAAAAAATTTTAAAGAAATTAGCTGGGTGTGGTGATGCACACCTATAGTCCCAGCTACTTAGGAAGTTGTGGTGGGAGGATCACTTGGGCCTGGAAGGTCAAGGTTGCAGTGTCCAGCCTGGGCAACAGAATAAGACCCTGACTCAAAAATAGTAATAACAGAGCTGTGTGAAATGCACTGGTTCATCCCCCAGGTTCCTTGCCAGAGGCCTCTACTCACTCCAGATCACTGCAGCCCATCGCTGTCAGCTGTCAAAGAAGGATGCGAATGCTGGCCGCTTCCTGCAGGCTTTGCTTCACCCAGAGGTAAGCCCATGGCCTCCTCTCAGGTGTGTCCCTTCAGCATGGACTGAGGAGGACACATGAATTTTTCTCTTTAGGTGAAATCATGGAATTGTGATTATGGGTTGTTTTTTTTTTTTAAGTTCTTATCTCTTAGAAAAATACACAGATGAAATGTGATTGCCTGTGTGACTGGGATTTGATACAAAAGCAAGAGGAAGCAGGAGGTTGAGATGAAGCAAGATTGGCTGTGAGTTGTTAATTGATCAGTCTAGGTACATGGACACGTGGAAGTGTGTTATACAGTTCTGTCGACTTTTTTTTTTTCTTTGCCCTTGTCTTCAGTGTGCCAGTAAGTTCTGCCTGCTTTTGCACATTTACAGTTTCTTTTTTTTTTTTTTGCCCCCTCATGTTGGTGACGAGCACATTTATACTTTCTATAAGTTCAAAAGCAACTGAGCAGGCCCTTAGGATCTGAGCAACTTGAGTTTCAGCTTTAGCGTCAACAGTCCTGTGAGTCCTTGGACAAGAAGGAGCCTCTGTTTCTTAGTCTGTGATATGGGGCTAATCACAGCTGCCTCAACCATCGATGGGCTGGGAGAGTTTTTCATAAACGAATGCACGAAAAGCACTTAGCTTAGTATCTGATACCTAATCATTGCTAGTAACTCATGCACCGGCTGAGAATCTGGCCAGTTGACCCCAGCTGACCATTTGGAACAGGGAAGGGCATGTAAGGAGGAATCTGGGGTCTGCCTCTTAGATCAGGTGGGCACACATGTGGCTTCTGTCTTCGTTTTTGTTCTGTTTTTAAAACGCATGCAGTCCCAGTTTTTCTGCCTTTGGGTAAAGCAGTCTTGGCTCCAGTTACAGCTTTGGTTGGTTTGGACCTTTAATCAGCAGTCAGATTCCTGGATGTGATTCTGCTAAAATACTGTAGGTGAAGGATTTATTTAGTTACTCATTTTTTTTTTTTTTTTTTTTTTTGAGACAGAGTTTCGCTCTTGTTGCCCAGGCTGGAGTGTAATGGCACGATCTTGGCTCACTGCAACCTCTGCCTCCTGGGTTCAAGCAATTCTTCTGCCTCAGCCTCCCAAGTAGCTGGGACTACAGGCGCGCACCACCATGCCCAGCTAATTTTTGTATTTTTAGTAGAGACCGGGTTTCACCTCGTTGACCAGGATGGTCTCGATCTCTTGACCTCATGATTCACCCGCCTCAGCCTCCCACAGTGCTGGGATTATAGGCGTGAGCCACTGAGCCCGGCCAAGACAAGGTCTTGCTCTTTTACTCAGGCAGGAGTGCAGTGGCATGGTCATGGCTCACTGCAGCCTTGAACTCCTGGGCTCAAGCAGTCTCCTACCTCAGCCTCTCAAGTAGCTGGGACTATAGGCATGCACCACCATCCCAGCTAATAATACATCTTAGTATGTCTGTAGAACAATCAGTAAAGTGACATTGGCTTAATCCATGGAGCTTTTCCAGTTTCACTAGTTCTGCAGGCACTGGTATATGTTCAGTTCTTTGCACTTTTAACACACGTGTAGATCCATGTAACCACCCCGCAATCAAGATACAGAGCTGCTCAGCACCACCACAGCGCTTCCTTGAGTGAAGCATTTATCTTCTAAGACAGAAATCTTTTTCCCCCCCCCGATTTAAAAGAAAGAAATGCAGAAGAACGTCGGGAAAGATGTTTGCTACATGTTAGCAGTGATTTATTTCACTTTGTGCTTTCTTGTTTGAGTTTTGTTTCTGTAATGAAAATCTATCAGTTGAACAAAAGCAACAGAGCTTTTTTTTCATCTTGAAACCCATCACCCAGATGCACCACTGTTGACGTTTTGCAAACAGGATTTATTTATTTACTCATTTGTAAATACTTCCAGACTGCTTTCTAGGTTGTTCTCCTGCCTTTCTCTCTGACTTTCTCCATACTCTCAGAAGACATTCTGTGGAGGCAGTGCCACATGGCCTGTCTCTATGGTGGTCTGGTGTTCAAGCCCCACTCCCTGTGGGCTCCCACAAGAAGCGGGATAAGTCACCTGCCAGCACGTGACCTCCCAGAGGTTCTTGAGAGACCAGAGTCAACCTCGGCTGCTTGCCTTTTTGAAACCCAGCCTTTCTACACTGCCCCTCCTCTGCCTGCATCCTTGGATGGACATGGATTTGGCCTCCTTCTAACAAGACATCCATGGTTTTAGATTGTCTGGTGTGCAGCTCTCTGCATGCAGGCAGGACTCCCGTGTCTTCCCTACCAATAATTTCGATCATGATACCTGCCACCTGCCCTGGGCTTTTCCTGTATCAGGGACTATGCCAGGCATTTGACAGACATTGTCTCCATGAATCCTAGGAGCAGCCCATTGGGAAAACTGTTACCTTCTTAGATAAGGGAAGTGATGCTCAGAGAGGTTAAGCAACTTCCCTAGGTTACCAGCTGGTTTGTGGCAGACCAGGACTTAAGGGCACAGTCATGTACTTAACCACTCACCTCCCCACTTCCTGTCAGCACTGGCTGCCATTAACCCAGGATTGCTTGTGTCTTCTCCTAGGTGAGCCCAGGCCAGGATGGGGGACTCCAGGGACCTTTGCCCTCACCTTGACTCTATAGGGGAGGTGACCAAAGAGGACTTGCTGCTCAAATCTAAGGTAAAGGGTCAGACCTTAGGGGCCAGGGCCCATACCCAGGGCCACCTCTTTCCTGGGGTGTGGACATTTCTGAAGGAGTAGAAAAACTGGCTCCCTGACAGTCTGTGCTCAGCCTTCTGTGTAAATGGAAATGCTGGCATCTGCTTGGGAGGCCACCTTCCAGGTCTCTGTCCTAATAGCCATTAATTATAATTTATACCAGGCCATTTGGGAACCACTAATGCTCTCTGTCCATTAGCTGTTGGGGCAGGTGCACAGAGCCTCTCCAAAGCAGGGAATGAAAGCTGCTTTCAGAATCCAGGAGTGTTTTTACAAATGTGGCCTGAGGAAAGCTCAGGGAGGCCTGGGCAGGAAGCTGGGCCTCCTCTCAGAGTAGGAGGATGCATTGCCATCCTTTTCGTGTTGTTAAATCAAAGTTTTTGAAAAGGTAATACTTGAACATGGTTAAAAACAAACAGTATATTTCTGTTAAGGAATCTGAGAGCAGGAACAGTATGAAGCAGGTGGGAGAAGGGAGGTAGAGCACAGGAAGGTTTGCACTGGGACTGGCAGCCTTTCAGAAGCCTGTTAGTGCCTCTAGGGCAGAGACTGGGCATGTTTGGGGTGCTCTGGGCCTGTGTGTCAGAGAGCACAACTTCAGTTCCTCTCTGGGTATCCAGAAAGTTACAAAAGAAAACCAGCACTGTTCTAAAATACTCATAAAGGGTAAAGATATGAGCAGGTATTTCCCAGTAAAGGAGATGGAAATGACAAACTTTTGGAAAAAGATGGCTGACCTCACTCTCGTGCTTATGGATATTACTAATGAAACAGGATGATAACCATTTTACAGATGGGTGGAAAGAGACTGATCCCACTCATAGCTGACAGGGAGAAAATGAGCCACTCACGTTGTGGTAGGGCTGGGAGTTACTGTTGTAACTTTTAGGGAAGCACTTCTGCTTCTGGGAATTTATCCCGTCAAATGTAATCACAGTTATAAAGATATGATATAGCAGTAATTTATTGAGCGTTACTTGTAAAAGGGGAAAACTGATGCCACCTGAATATTGCTCAAGAAGGGAATTGATTGCATGGCTGTATCCAGAGTATGCAGTTATCACAGAGGAGATGCAGTCTTTATATACGAGTTTGGGTGATGCTAAAAGGAGACACAGGTACATTACAGAGAAATATGTATTAAGTGATCTTATTTTTACTAAAAGTCAACCCTTCAAGATCTAGGCATCCATGTTTTGTATAAGAAGAATGTACAGAGGGAAATATTTCATATCATATACAGCATATAGATGTCATCTGAATTGTTATGGTAAGTATAATAAAAGTATGTAAGATACTTTTATAAATCAAATAACTGAAATGGAAAGAAAAACCTGAGAAGAGGTGGGTGAATTGTGAAATCAAAAAAATCACAAGAGAGATGACAAATCCAGGAAGGTTCAGGGCAGCAGCTTTGATTTTTGCTAAGCAGGCTGATCTCCTGGCACTCTCAGCTTCATCTATGGGATGAGCTGCTTCACTTCAATCCCTTGTTCAAGCTTTTTACAAACACGGCTGGGATCTGGGTGTAGTGAGCCGACATGGCCACCATGGGGGAAGCCAGGCTTTCTTGTTGGGAGATTTGGTGACCTTGCTGCACTGGGGTCCAGGCTCCTTGGCTTCACCTGCTGATCTTGCTCTGTGACAAGGGTGTGACCTCTCTGAGTCCCCATTTCTCATCAGTGAAAGGGGGATGTTGGTGGGCCCTGCTACAGAGACTGGAGGGGATTATGTGAGCATTGTGTAAGAACTCAGCTGGAGGCCAGGTGCGGTGGCTCACACCTATAATCCCAGCACTTTGGGAGGCCTAGGTGGGTGGATGACCTGAGGTCAGGAATGTGAGACCAGCCTGGCCAATATGGTGAAACCCTGTCTGTACTAAAAATTACAAAATTAGCTGGGCATGGTGGTGCACACCTGTAGTCCCAGCTAATCAGGAGGCTGAGGCAGGACAATTGCTTGAACCCAGGAGGTGGAGGTTGCAATTAGCCAAGATCTCGCCACTGCACTTCAGCCTGGGTGACAGATTAAGACTCTGTCTCAAAAAAGAATTCAACTGGAGGCTCTTCAGGGGTCCACTTCTACCATGGTGGAGCCTGATACTGTAGCTGCTGTCAACCAGTACCCGTAGTTCCTCCCACAACTGATGGAAGCACGACAGATGCTGTAGGGCCTCAGCTGGGAACTGCTGTTGTAGAAATGCAGATACAGTTATTTGGGGCACAACTGGAGTTGCTGTGATAGAGTCCCTGAAATAGAGTGGCTTAAATGAGATAGAAGTTCCTGTTTCTCTCACAGAACAGACCAGAGGTAGGTAGGACTGGTAGGGTGCCTCTGCCATTCTCAACATGGGGCTTTCATCTCCGAGTCCAAGGTGGTTGCTTCAGCTCCTGCCATCACATCTATATTCCAGCCAATGGTAAGAGGAGAAGGAGCGAGAGTAGCACACAGCTCAGAAGTGGCACACATCATTTTTGCTTTCATCTCATTGACTAGAACTGAGCCACGTGATCATGGTGGAAGCTGGAAAACATCATCTGCAGCAGGCTAGCTGTGTGCTTAGCTCAAATCCATGCATCTGCTTATTAAAGCAAGGAGGAGAAAGGATACAAATAGACACAAAGCAGGCCCTGTCGCCCAGACCACCAGAAACCTGGGGTGTCCTGTGATTTGCCAGGTCCTTGAACTCTTCATTTATACCAGGCCCTGTGGACTCACAGGGGCTGGTAAAGCAGGCCATCCCTCTGTCACAGAGCCCTGGTCTAATGGGTAGAAAGGCTGAAATAATTCAGTGCAAGGAAAGAAGAGTAGAAAGAATAGTAAGAGAGCATGTTAACAAGTCTCTTACATGATTTTATTTTCCAAGATTAGGTTATAGACACTAAAATAAAATGTTGATTATGTTTTTACAGGCATATGATAGAATTCAAACAGTAATGTGTAAAGGGCTCCCCTGGGAGCCTAATTTGGACAGGTAGTCTGGGTAAGGCCTTCCAGGGCCAGGGCTTGACACTGAGACCTTTTCAGTGAGTATCAGCCAGGTGGGTCCTCCAGGCAGGAGCAGCCCCAGGGCTCAGCCCCCCATGGGCTCCTCATACCTGCTCTTTCTCTCTCCTCTCAACCCACACAGGGAACCTGTCAGTCGTGTGGGGTCACCGGACCAAACCTGTGGGCCTGTCTCCAGGTAAAAGATCCTTGTGGGTATTGGGGGTATGGAGCTGCTTCTAGACTCTGGGCTGGGAACTTCCATCCCTGGTGGGCACTGCCAGGAACCTTGGGCAGGGGCACAGGGCTCCAGAGTCAGTGAATCTGAGCTGGCCATTCTGCCAGCCATTAAAAATGACAGGAGAACAAAACAGGTTGGAGAAGGCGCTAGCCCGAAGGCTCCCGTCTTCATAGGACACATAATTCTAGCTTGGCATGCATGTGTGAGAGTCGATGTGGGCGTCTTGGTGTTGAGGCCTGGCACTGCTGCTTAGTAGCGTCTCTCCCTGGGCCAGTCTCATTTTATCCCTGAACCTTCATTTCCCATCGATAAGAAAGGGGATGCAACACTGACAGCTGATAGCTGTCCCCGCCTCATGGGGTTAGGGTGGAACTGGACAGGACAGGTGCCTGTGGCCGGCCTGGAGACTGCATCCAGGAGAAGCTGGAAGGGTTTGGATGATTACTGGTTACTAAAAGGAGTACAAGTAGATGTATGAAAACATGACAGTTTCCCCTGAGTGGTAGAATTACGGGTAATTTTCATTTGTTTTCTCTATAGTATTTTAAAAAGGTTTGCAAGTATATACTTTTATGGTCATACCAAAAATGACTGTTACTTAAAATTTCTTTTAAAAAAAAAACAAAAACCCAGGAGTAGAAGCCACAAAGACAGCCTCAGTGGGTGAAGACATCTAGTCAGTCTTTGCAAAAGCGCAGGGGCCCCGGTGGGACTCTGGCCTCTTCTGCTCTGGCGTGTCACTCAGCACAAAGTAGATGGCAAGACACTGGTATCCAGGGGGCAGCAAGGAGTGCCAGATGTTATCTCCTGGGCTGTTAAAAGTGCAGGACGTGGTCCTCCCTCATAGGAGCCACAGTCCCCTCAGACAGATGTGGGAGCCTGATGCAGAACATGGTACGTGCTTTCTGAGTCAGCCAGATGGTAAAGATCCAATTGATTCCACCGTTTTCCCAAAAGGCCCTCACCAGCCTGTGCAGTGCTGATCCTGTAGAGAAGCCTTGGCCATTGGCTGCTGGCTGGCATGGAGGCCCACAGTGGAGGCACTGAGTGGGCCTTGGAGGATAGGTAGACTTGGATAGGAGAGTGTGAGGGCAAAGGCAGCGTCTTCAGGGACGTGCAGGCCCTGCTGTGGGGCACTGGGTCGGTACTGGGCTCCCACTACCTGTGCACCTTGTTTCAAACACCTGGAACCCATTCAGCATCCCCCACTAGAAAATGCTGTGAGGCCTAGCATCCCCACCAAAAACGTAGGTCCCAATAACTGCCCCCCTTCCACGAATGGTTTTCCTGGAGGAAAAGGATCTGGGTTCCGAGCAGCCAGTCCTCATCTGGGACCCCGTCTGGGCTTCTTGCTGGAGAGCTGCAGCCCAGGACATACTGCTCATTTCATGCAGAAGGCAGTAACTATGAATTTTTATAGAAAAGGCTTCAGAAACATGAAATATCTTGGTTTTGTTTACCATCCATCACTACTCAACAGAACTTAAGGTGTACAAACCCACAGGCCTGTGTTCCTTTGAGATGGCAGAGCCTCAATCCCTTGTGATCCCTGTTCAGGAGAGGTGGGTGCACTGACTTTGGGCTGGAACCAGAGACACTATGTTGACACCATCCTTTTGGCAAGCTCCAGTCCACTCTCCTACCCTCTGTCCACAGGTGGCCTGCCCCTATGTTGGCTGTGGAGAATCTTTTGCTGACCACAGCACAATTCATGCACAGGTGAGTGTGGTGGCTGACAGCGTGGGCCCTACAGATGGCCTTGGGTTCAAACTCCAACTCCACCTTCCTGCTCTGGGCCTAAATGCTGGGGCGATAAATGATGTCATATGAGCATGGCTTCTGCAAAGAAGCAAGAGATGATGCAGGTAAAAACATTTTGCACCTGCACCATTTGATATACAGTAGCCCTCAGGGTCCTGACTGAGGGGTAAGCGAAATTCAAGCTTCCAGCCTCTTTCCTGACAGGGCCACTTCCTGAGAGGCTGGGGAGTGGAGCAGCCATCACAGGTTGGGGGCACCTGTCAGGCTAGAGTACCTTGAACCTTGTTTTGGATATCGCCCTCTAGACAAAAAAGCACAACTTGACCGTGAACCTGACCACGTTCCGGCTGTGGTGTTATGCCTGTGAGAAGGAGGTGTTCCTGGAGCAGCGGCTGGCGGCCCCTCTGCCGGGCTCCTCCTCCACGTTCTCTGAACAGGTAAGCTGTGTGGTGGGCTCTGTTTGGTTGTTGGCAGCACTGTGTTGAGGATGGGGTGGTGTGACCTGAGCATCTGTGGAGCTTGGGTCAGTAGGTCTCAGAGGTGTCTGTTCCTGGGTCAGTATGTTTTCAGGTGACTTTGAGGAGCTCACATCCACACATGCTCACTGAGCGCACTCTGTGCCAAGGCATGAGTAAAGCCCTGAGGGTGCAGAGGTGACTGAGAGTAGGGCCTCCCTTGAGGAGCTCAGGGGCCATGGGGTGGCCCTGCGGAGTACAGGGGTCGGGTGGGCCCAGGGCTATGGGGTGAGTGTAGACCCTTCCAGGCCTTATGGAGAGGGTTGATAAGGTCACAGATGGCCTGGGCCATCCCAGATGTGAATCCGTTCCTAAGGGAATTCCAGGTAGTTACTACAGCACACTTTTCTATGGAAAATGCCCAGAAACCACCTCGGTAACATCAACCAGAGAATGGGCCTTTCATCAGCAGTACTGTGCAGCCTTAGAGGTGGCAGGTCACCAGGCTCACACCCTGGAGGTCCCAGCCCCAGGCCTGTCCTCAGAGAATGGTCAGTCACCCTGGATGGCAGAGCTGCCTGCTAGAGGAGAAGCCAGGACGTATGTGTGCAGCATCTGCATGGCTGTCTCCTCCATATTTTTAATAGTTTGTTTTAGTTTAGTTTAGTTTTAGTTTTTGAGATCAAGTCTTGCTCTGTTGCCCAGGCTGGAGTGCAGTGGTGCAATCTCAGCTCACTGCAACCTCTGCCTTCTGGATTCAAGTGATTCTCCTGCCTCAGCTTCCTGAGTAGCTGGGATTACAGGTGCCTGCCACCATGCCTGGCTAATTTCTGTTTTTAGTAGAGTCGGGGTTTCACCATGTTGACCAGGCTGCTCCTTGAACTCCTGACCTTAAGTGATCTGCCTGCCTTGGCCTCCCAAAGTGCTGGGATTACAATCGTGAGCCACTGCACCCAGCCTGTTCTGTTTAGACAGTCACATAATAGGGTTCAATAAGTGCTTATTGAATGCATCTGTGAACTTGGTAGATGTTTATGAACTTTTGTAGAAAAGGCTTTAAAACAGTATATGCAATATCTTGTTTTTGTTGTGCATATGTATTAACAGTTAAATGTCTGTATAATACAGGCTGGGCACGGTGGCTCATGCCTGTAATACCAGCCCTTTGGAAGGCTGAGCAGGAGAATCACTTGAGCCCAGAAGTTTGAGACCAGCCTGGGCAGCATAGTGAGACCCTGTCTCTACAAAAAATCAAATGAGCCAGGCGTGGTGGCATATACTTGTCCCAGCGACTTGGGAGGCTGAGGTGGGAGGGTCACTTGAGCCAAGGAGTTCAAGGTTGCAGTGGGCTATAGTTGTGCTACTGTACTCCAGCCTGGGTAACAGAGCAAGGCTCTGTCTCTTAAAAAACGTCTACATAGGCCGGGCGCAGTGGCTTACACATGTAATCGTAGCACTTTGAGAGGATCATTGGAGCCTAGGAGTTTGAGACCAGCCTGGGCAAGATGGTGAGATTCCATCGCTACAAAATATTAAAATGTTAGCTGGGCGCTGTGGCATGCACCTGAAGTCTCAACTACTGAGGAGGGTGAGGTGGGAGGATCCCTTGAGCCCAGAAGTTGGAGTCAGCAGTGAGCTCTGATGGTGCCACTGCACTCCAGCATGGGTGACAAATCAAGACTTTGTCTAAACACACACACACACACACACACACACACACACACACACACACACACACACACACACACACACACACACACACACATATATGGGAGTTCCCAGGGAAAGGCTACCAGTCCTCTCTCTTTTCACAGTGCCTTCTGCACAGTTAGAGTGACTCAGCCCAGCGGGGGCTTCTGGGCAGTGGGGCTGTATTTCCAGCCCTTGGGAGACACCTGGGCCTCTGACCCCAGCTCCTCTGTTCCCCATTTTCCTCATTTTGGGTCTTTAACACAGGACTCCCCACCACTCTCCCACCCTCTGAAAGCTGTTCCTATTGCGGTGGCCGACGAAGGAGAGTCTGAGTCAGAGGATGATGACCTGAAACCTCGAGGTAATGGCCCCCACAACAGGGGAAGCTGATGGGCCAGCCAGGGCCCTCACCTGGAGGCTGGAAAGCGCCACAATCTTGTCTCTATTTGCACCTGCTATCTGGGCAAGGAAGGGTGGGGTGTGACGGATGAGCTGTATAGCATGATGGCTTCCCTCTGGAAGCTGACTGGCCCAGCCAGTGTTCTGGAGAGCCAGCCATTTTGTTCCCTCTCCCAGTTGTGTGACCCTGGGCAGGCAGGCCCCTCTGCTATATGGTCTGGTTAGTGGGCCTGACTGGGCAAAGGGGCAAAGCAGTTCATCTGTTTAAAATGCTCAGGTACTCACCACTGTTGTGAGCAGGAAGCACGTTAATTTTCTGGGAAGATTCCTGGGGTGGAACACTTCCACCATGCCCTCTTCTCGGGTCCTGGGCAGTTGAGAGCCACAGCTTTGTGATAAATGTGAATTGCAAGGTGTCCTTGGCAGGCAGGGTGCTCACCTGCTCCTCCCCATTGTGTTTATTTGCCAGGCCTCACGGGCATGAAGAACCTCGGGAACTCCTGCTACATGAATGCGGCCCTGCAGGCCCTGTCCAATTGGTAGGTCGACGCTTTGTCAGAGAGCGGAGAGCTGCCCCTAGCAAAGCCCTGGAAATAGCATCGGTAGCACCCCCAGGCAGTTGCCCACAAACACATGCTTAGGACGCACAGCCAAATTCCTAAAAACACCCAGGCCCTTTGACCCAGCAATCCCCGCAGTGGGAACGTACCCTGAGGAGATAACCAGAGATGCTGGGGAGGTTGGACATGCCAGGAGGCTCCGTGCTCTGTTGTTTATTGGAAGCAGTTTAAAGGCCCATCTGCAAGGGAATATAAATTCCCATAGCCCAGCCTTGCAGCAAGTGCAGGAAAAATGGCGCAAGACAACATACATGGAAAGAAGAAGGGGTTCAGAATCTGGTGAGGGGGGCAGAAGAGGAGGTTATAAGGCATTTTATGGTACAATCCCGTTTTAGGGGAGAAATGCAATTTTCCATTAGGGATAGGCTCTCAGCTCCATGAGGCCAGGGATGTCTCCTGTGCCGGACATGCTTCTCCTATGCAGTGATTAGAGATGGCAGTATATGTATTCAGGAAGCAGAGAGGGAATGAGTACAGATGTGCAGACAAGTCTGGAAGGCTACGTTCCAAAATGTTCCTAGTAACCTCAGGTGGCAGAATGAAGGTCAATTATTGTTAATAATTGACCACACTCAAACTGGGCACAGTGGCTCATGCCTGTAATCCTACCACTTTGGGAGACTGAGGAAGGCAGGAGATTGAGACCAGCCTGGCTAACAAGGTGAAACCCCATCTCTACTAAAATTACAAAAAATAGCTGGGTGTGGTGGCATGTGCCTGTAGTCCCAGCTAGTTGGAAGGCTGAGGCAGGATAATCGCTTGAACCGGAGAAGTGGAGGTTGCAGTGAGTCAAGATCATGCCATAGCACTCCATCCTAGGCAACAGAGTGAGACTCTGTCTCAAATAAAACAAAATAAAATGAAATAATTGACCACACCCAGGCTCACCTCTTTAAAAGCCCTGTCTTGGCTGGGTGCAGTGGCTCATACCTGTAATCCCAGCACTTCGGGAGGCCACGGTGGGTGGATCGCCTGAGGCAGGAGTTCACCAACTTGGCCAACATGGGGAAACCCCGTCTCTACTAAAAATACAAAAAAATTAGCTTGGCGTGGTGGCATGTCCCTATAATCCCAGCTACTCTGGAGGTTGAGGCAGGAGAATCACTTGAACTCAGGAGGCAAGGTTGCAATGAGCCGAGATTGTACTACTGAACTCCAGTCTGAGCGACAAGAGTGAGACTCTGTCTCAAAATAAAATAATAAAATAAGATAAAGTAAAAATGCCCTGTTTGTAGATACAGCCACACTCAGGTACTGGGGGTTAGGGCTTCACAGATTAATTCTGGAGAATACAATTTTGCCCATAATTGGTAGGATCCTTATAGTCATCTTCAGATGTTTCTGGGTCCAGGTCCACTGTGTTCTCTGTGCAAGCACTCATGGCTCCCCACTACGCAGCCTTTTCTAAACCATGCCATGTCCCTCATTTGCTCTCCTGACCTGGTTCTCTCTCCCCTGCCCCAGCCCTCCACTGACTCAGTTCTTCTTGGAGTGTGGAGGCCTGGTGCGCACAGACAAGAAGCCAGCCCTGTGCAAGAGCTACCAGAAGCTGGTCTCTGAGGTCTGGCACAAGAAACGGTGAGCCATTGCATCCCTAGCCTCAGGTGGTGTATGGGCCGGGGTTTCCTGTCAGCACCCAAGATTGAGCACTTCCTGTGGATTCAGCCCCCAGGGAGCACTTGTCTCACTTTGTCCCGGGTAATTCTTGCAGCGAGCCTGTGGGGTGGAAGTTGCATCCAGTCCTGTTGTACAAATAGGGAAACTAAGGTGCAGAGAGCTTTAAGTATCTTGCTCAGGTCATAGAACCTGCGAAAGGTGAGCTAGAATTTGACCTGCTGTTGACCCTAGCCCAGCCTGAGCCACAACTGTGTGTGTGGGAGGAGGTGTGGGGCAGGGGGGCGAAGACTGGATGGAGCTTCTGGCACAGAATGAAATGAACTGAAAGACCAGAGCCTGGGATTTGACCTGTTTCTCCAGGAAAAGTCGAAGTTGGGAATAATTAAAAATGAGCACATAGAAGTAGGTATTACATGTAGAAGCAGATTACAAACCAGTGTGGGGCCAGGCATGGTGGCTCATGTCTGTAATTCCAGCACTTTGGGAGGCCAAGGCCAGTGGATCACAGGTCGGGAGTTCAAGACCAGCCTAACCAAAACGGTGAAAAACGCCGTCTCTACAAAAAATATAAAAATCAGCTGAGCATGGTGGCAGGCACCTGTAGTCCCAGCTACTCGGGAGGCTGAGGCAGGAGAATAGCTTGAACCCAGGAGATGAAGGTTACAGTGAGCCTAGATTGTGCCACTGCACTACAGCCTGGGCAACAGAGCGAGACTCCATCCCGGAGAAACAAAAACAGAAAACCCAGCATGGTACAGTATAATTCCGCCCATGTCAGGAGCCAACTTTCAGTGTCTATCTGTATGTATTTTTATATATGCATCTGTAGTTTCACAGAAAAATCCAGAAATCTAATGGTAAGCATCCGGTGCCACTAGTGGTGGTGTTTTTCTCCTGTGCTTTTCTGAAATTTTAGATTTGTCAGTAATGAACATTGAAATGAGAAAACCACAGTAAGCGTTTTAGAACAAAAACAAATCATGTTGAGGCGAGTTTGTTGTGCGCCAGCAGGAAATGGTGCCATCTTACTTGAGCTCTTCGCTTAATTGAGGCAGTTATGACTTGACGTTTTCTTCTTGTCTGTAGAGATGTGTGATCCTCTTGGGGCTCCTGGCTGGGTAGGTGCCTCCCCAAATGTCAGGAAACAAATGTCAGTCTGGTCCAGCCTGGCTGGCCAGCTGCCTGCTTCTTTTGGGAATGAGCAGCTCAAGGCAGCCTCCCTGTGCTAATGGGTTTGGCCTTCCTGCAGGCCAAGCTACGTGGTCCCCACCAGTCTGTCTCATGGGATCAAGTTGGTCAACCCAATGTTCCGAGGCTATGCCCAGCAGGTAAGCCATCTGAGCTTCCCAGGGGACACCCAAGGCTGTGACCCACTAGGCTTGGCTTTGATGCCAAAACCAGAGTGGAAAATCGCAATGGCAGCTGAGCACTGGTTGGTAGGTCTCATGGACCAGGCTGTCACTCCTGAGCCCTTCATACGTGTGGGGACAGTGGCGCCTCCCAGCAACCTGCTGATATTTAACCCCACTTCACAGACGGGCAGACTAGGGTTCAGGGGGCCGAGTCATTTGCACAGGCCACATAGCTGGCAAATGGTAAAGGGGAATTCTTTTTTGGGCGGGGCAGGGTACAAGGGTCTCACTCTCTCATCCAGGCTGGAGTGCAGTGGTGCAGTCACGGCTTACTGCAGCCCTGACCTCCCAGGCTGAAGCAGTCCTCCTGCCTCAGGCTCCTAAAGAGCCCAGATTTGAACCTGGGCAGCCTTGCTGCAGGGCCTGTGCCCCTCTGCATTGCACCCAAAATGGCACGGGTTTTCACTTCCCCAAATGACAGGTGAAATCGCACTTTCATTAAAGCAAAAATTTTGATTAAGAATTTTTTTTTTAACGTAGAGAGCCCCTTTGAAACCAACCACATTTTTCTATTTTATAAACTCATAAGACCAAGACAAAGAGTGCAGCCACACGTACACCTCAGCCCTGGGCTGATGGCTTCTGCCCTCTAGCCTCCTGCCCCAGATGGCCCACGGCAGAGCTGGACCTGGCTGGGTTCCCTCTTTTGCTGCCTGAATGAGGGCCATGGATGGAGTGGCAGTCATGTGGGGACACTTCCACCCTCTCCTTTACCCTCTGCCTGTGAGCTCATGGGGAAGGAAAAAGGCAGTACCACATTCAGCCCAGTGACCCTTCACCCTATAGGAGAGGCAGTGGAGGTGGGCAGGGAGCTGGCAGAAGGACGAGGGAGTGTGATGCCGAAAAGGAGGGCTCACCTGAGTCCTGCCCCAAGCCATGCCACCCACAGGCCAGGCCACCTGCGTGACTCACCCTTCCTCTGGCTCCCCCTTCTCCCTCACACCCTGTGCCAACCCCCACATACGCTCGCTCCCTGTCTCACCTTCCCACAGACCTGGGCATGACTTAGACTAAGCTGCCCCTGCAGGCAGTCCCAGGGTGAGGGCTGTGGGGCCTTTGGGTCCTGCTTGAGAGGCTCAGCACTGCCTGGACACCTCTCTTTTTGGGGAGTGATAGTCATCCACAATGACTAACATTCCTTGTGTACCATTTAAGTGGCCACAACTTAGTCCTCACAGAACTCTCACCAAGTGGGCAGTGTTGTCACCCCCATGTTATAGGTAAAGAGCTGAGGCTCAGAGAGGTTCTTCCCCTCACCCATGTCACACAGCACATCCTGGCAGAGATGGCATTTGGGCCTAGCTGAGCCCATCCCTCAGCACAGTGCTGCCCTAACTCTGTAAGGTGTCCTGCCGGTTCTCAGCTCTGGGTCAGGATGCTGTTACAGAGGGCCACGCGCTGCTACAGGACTCCACCTGGACTCCAGCAGAAGCATCCCTTCCTCTGGTTCTACGACGTAATGCAGAGGACGTTTCTGAGGCTGAATTGTAGAGGCAGCTGTGGGCCCCTCTTAAGGGCCAAAGGATGCTTTCATGCTTCCACATGGATTGAGATTTTGGCAAGGAACACAGTATTTTTGTTGAAAGGAAGAACCAGAAAGAGAAGTAGATGGTATATTGAAAGCCTATTCTTGAAAGGGCCCTTGATCATGCCTGCCACAGGTCACATGTCCCCTCCCTGATGCAACATAAGCTAGTGGTTCCTTCCTCTGATCTTGGAATCTGACACTGCCACGAGGAGTCCCACTCAAACCCCCCCCTCCCCTGCACCTGAGCAGAGAGAGCCGGGCTCTTCTCTCCAGATGTGTGACACAAGGCTGGCTCTGGCTTCTACGTGACTGCTGCCTCCTGGGGGTCAGGGCCTGGGCTGGCGGCTACTTATAACATCCAGGTCAGGGACTGCTGGGGCTGATTTGGGCCTGGAACCCAGGTCCTTCTCCATTGCCCAGCACCACTCGAGCACCCCCCAGCTGCCGGGGGTCTGCTGCTGCCACCACTTTCTGACCTCCCAGCACACCTGGTGAGTGCACAGCTCTCAGTGGGGCTCACTGGGCGCCTCTGCCCGAGCCTCTGCTGCCTTGGCTTCCTGCTGTGCTGGTGGCCCAGTCACAGAGTGGTCAGGACAAAATGGTCATTGCTGTGATTTGAGACCCAGGCAGCCTGCAGAGGCAGCTTAGTCTGAGTCATACCCAGGTCTGTGGGAAGGTGAGACAGGGATCGAGAGTATGTGGAGCACAGGGATTGAGGGAACGGGGAGCCAGAGGAAAGGTGGAGCACGCAGGCGGCCTGGCTTGTGGGTGGCATGGCTCGGGGCAGGACTCAGGTGAGCCCTCCTTTTTGGCATCACATTCCCTTGTCCTTCTGCTAGCTCCCTGCCCACCTCTACTGCCTCTTCTGTAGGGTGAAATGTCACTGGGCTGAATGTGGTACTGGCTTTCTCCCTCCCTGCTCTGTGCTCTCAGCAGAGGCAGGCGATTCCGAGCATGAGCCGGGAGTTGCATGGACCTAGGTGCATACCTGGCTCTGCTACTTGACAGCTGTGTGTCCTGGTGGGAGTCCTTTAGCAGCTCTGAGCCTCAGTGTCATCCACAGAAGAATGGGATTAGGACAGACCATCCTGGGAGGCCACTGTGGGGGTGAGCAGCTCCTCTGCAGGGGGTACCCATGAGGCCCTTCTAGATGGAGGCTGGTGCGCTCTCATCAGCCGCAGGGTATTGCAGTCTGCTTCCTCCTGCCCCCAGTAGAGCCCTGTTAACACAACCCCGGGTTCTAGGACACCCAAGAGTTCCTTCGCTGCCTGATGGACCAGCTGCACGAGGAGCTCAAGGAGCCAGCAGTGGCCACGGTGGCGCTGATGGAGGCACGGGACTCAGACTCAAGTGACACGGATGAGAAACGGGAGGGTGACCGGAGCCCGTCAGAAGACGAGTTTTTGTCCTGCGACTCGAGCAGCGACCGGGGTGAGGGTGACGGGCAGGGTCGTGGCGGGGCCAGCTTGCAGGCAGAGACGGAGCTGCTGATCCCAGAAGAGGCGGGCAGAGCCATCTCCGAGAAGGAACGGATGAAGGACCGCAAGTTCTCCTGGGGCCAGCAGCGCACAAACTCGGAGCAAGTGGACGAGGACGCTGATGTGGACACCGCCATGGCTGCCCTTGATGACCAGCCTGAGGAGGCCCAGCCCCCGTCACCACGGTCCACCACTCCCTGCCGGACACCAGGTATCAGCTGGCCAGGGGCTTCGGCAGGAACGTCAGCCTGTGGCCCGGTACCTACTGGGTGCTGAACATTGATATGCAGTAGCCCCCGGGGGGATAGGTTCTTCCACTAGACTCAAATGACAGTTGGGAAGTCAGCTTCCAGGGTACTAAGTGATGCGCCCAGGTTCCCCCAAGCTAATAATGCTGGAGCCCCATTCACAGCCCTCTCCTGGAGCCCTGGGCCTTCAGCCAGAAATGGGAGTGGACAGCTCTGCTCTGGCCTGTGTGCTCAGGCCCAGAGTTTTCATGTGACAGAGGAGACACATTGGGGTCAGGCCTTTGTCCCTTTAGGAGGGGCTGGCAGGCCCTCTTCCTGCCCACTTACGGAGCTGGCATGGCTGTCCTGGCCCAGCAAGTTCCCCTTTCTGCCCCCAGAGCCGGACAACGATGCCCACCTGCGAAGCTCCTCTCGCCCCTGCAGCCCCGTCCACCACCACGAGGGCCATGCCAAGCTGTCCAGCAGCCCCCCTCGTGCAAGCCCCGTGAGGACAGCACCGTCGTATGTGCTCAAGAAAGGTTCGGGGGGCAGAGGGGAGGGTCGGTCAGCTCAGGGCTGGGAGTGCGGATTGCACCCATGGCTGCCTTTCTCATGGCTCGCATGTGGCTGAGGGACAGGCTATAGGTTCCTCTCAGGCACAGCTCTGAGACACCAGTATGGGGAGCCCCGTTTTGCAGAGGATGACATGGAGACACAAGGAGGTGAATTGCTTACCCAGTCACATGACTCACAGATGCCACTGCACATCCTGGCAAAAGAAGCACCAGTGCCTGCACCTTGCCCTGGCCAGGCTGGTGGAAGCTGGGCTAGTCCTGCGCTGTCTCTCCAGCCCAGGTCTCGAGTGCTGGCAGCCGGAGGCGGAAGGAGCAGTGCTACCGCAGTGTCATCTCCGACATCTTCGATGGCTCCATCCTCAGCCTCGTGCAGTGTCTCACTTGTGACCGGGTGGGTGCCCCAGGGATGGGGGAGCTGGGCCTGGCTGCCAGCGGCCTTGGCAGCTCTTGCCCTGACTGGGTGCAGGGTGGGCTCTCCATGGGTGCTCCCTGCTTTTGTTGAGGCGAGGGCCCTTCCTGTGTGGATCCCATGTCTATGGCCTGGGGAGCAGGCCCTCTGCCCCTCACCTGCGGGCTGGGGGTTGGGGTGCCGACATTGCCAGAGGACAGGCACCAGACTGACCTTCAACCCACAGGTGTCCACCACGGTGGAGACATTCCAGGACCTATCACTGCCCATTCCTGGCAAGGAGGACCTGGCCAAACTTCACTCAGCCATCTACCAGAACGTGCCCGCCAAGCCGGGCGCCTGTGGAGACAGCTATGCCACCCAGGGCTGGCTGGCCTTCATTGTGGAATACATCCGACGGTGCGCCCACCTTGCCACTAGTGGGTGACATGGACCGGGCCTTGCCCTGGTTTTCCTGGGTGGGAGATACTACACAGCCAAGTCCACACAGTTGAGGGACCAGGAAGGTCCTGGAAGGAGCTGGAGGCCGAAGGCTGGAGAGGAGTTGGCTTAATAAGCAGGGGATTTCTTGGCTACTTTCACGTGGCCAGGATTGGATGGTCCCTTGGAGCTGGAGGGCAATAACAGCAGGGAGTTGACCATGTGGCAGGTTGAAGGGAGGGCAGCAGCAGGACACATGCCTGGTGGGCAGTAAGGGCAGCAGCTTTCCCCGGGCCTCCTCACTTGCCCAAGGCCATGGACCCATACTGCCCCAAGGAGGGGGCAGCATAATCATGGCCCCATCACAGATGAAGGCCAGGCTTGGGGAGAGGTGATGTCACGTGGCCCAGGACATGGAGGGGTCTGGCTCCAGGCCTCTGCCCCAACCCACCATGCCTAGCTGCCTTTGGGCCTCAGGTCTGGCAGAACTCAGCCAGAGTCCCCTTAGCTCCTGTTCTTGCCCAGGCCCTGGTAGCAGCTGCACTCTTTTCTTCTCTGTAGGTTTGTGGTATCCTGTACCCCCAGCTGGTTTTGGGGACCTGTTGTCACCCTGGAAGACTGTCTGGCTGCCTTCTTTGCCGCTGATGAGCTGAAGGGTGAGTGGCCTGGCTGGCAAGGGTGCGGGAGGTGGGGAGTTACAGGGACGGGTATGCAGACCCCTGTAGGCCAGCATGCAGCCCAGGGCTTGTGGGACACACAGCCAGGCTAGACTTTGCCTCCAAGGTTGAACCCATCAGATTCCCACTCCCTCTGCCAGCCAGGCTGGGCTGGGGCCACATGCCCTCCTACTCTGATCATCTTACAGCTCTTGGGTGTTTACTTATTATTATTATTATTTTTTTACCAATTTGGTGGGCAGAAATGATATTGTACGTTAATTTTGCATTTCCTTGATTACTGATGAGTTTCTACATTTTTTGTTAAATATACTGACTATTTGTATTTAAACCTTGCCCATTCCTGTTCTTCCCCTTTTTCTCTGTTGGCTATTTGGCATTTAAAACTTTGGGAAAAAAAAATTTTTTTTTTTTCAATTTTCAATTGTGGTAAAATACACAGAATTTAAAATTTACCACCATAAACATTTAAAATGCTATTTTGAGCAGAAAGTGCACAGTTCATTAGTGTTAAATACATTCACATGGTGGTACAGCCCATCCTCCCATTCATCTCCAGAACTTTCTCATCTTGCAAGCCTGAAACTCAGCATCCTTAAAATAGCTCCTAGTCCCCCCTCCCAGCCTCTGGCCACTTCCGCATTCGAGTCTCTGTGAGTATGACTACTCTAAGGACCTCAGATAAGTGGAATTAGACAGTACTTGCCGTTCTGTGACTGATGGCTTTTACTGAGCAGGACGTCCTTAAGCGTCATATGCGTTGCAGCGTGTGTCCAAAGGTCCTGCCTTTTTTAGGCTCATAATTGTTCTGTTGTATGGGTAGCTGGGGTCATTCTGCTTATTCGTTCATCCATCAGTGGCCATGGGCTGCTTCCATTTTAACTATTATGTGTATGTTGCACCCCTCTCTTTTTTCATCCCTTTGGGTATATGCGCATTTTTAATTTATTGAGGAGCCACGGTACTGTGTTCCACAGTGGCCGGCCCATTTCACATTCCCACCAGTGATGCACAAGAGTTCCAGTTTCTCCACATCCTTGCCCACACTTACTTTCTGTTTACTTTTTTGATAGGAATCAGCCTCATGGGTATGAGGTGGTGTCTCATTGTGGTTTTGTGTTCTTGTTTTGTCTTTTTTGAGACTGAGTCTTGCTCTTGTTGCTCAGGCTGTAGTGCAGTGATGTTGGCTTACTGCAGCCTCCATCTCCCGGGTTCAAGCGATTCTCCTGCCTCAGCCTCTCGAGTAGCTGAGGCTACAGGTGCCTGCCACCATGCCTGGCTAATTTTTGTATTTTTAGTAGAGACGGGGTTTCACCATATTGGCCGGACTGATCTCGAACTCCTGACCTTGTGATCCACCCGCCTCCCAAAGCGCTGGGATTACAAGCATGAGCCACTGCGCCTGGCCTCATTGTGGGTTTTTTTGTGTTGTTTTATTTTGTTTTTGAGACAGAGTCTTGCTCTTGACACCTAGGCTAGAGTGCAATGGTGTGATCTTGGCTCATTGCAACCTCTGACTCCCGGGTTCAGGCAATTCTCCTGCCTCAGCTTCCTGCCTCCCTAGTAGCTGAGATTACAGGCATGCACTACCATACCCACCTAATTTTTGTATTTTTAGTAGCACAGGATTTCACCATGTTGTCCAGGCTGGTCTGGAACTCCTGACCTCAGGTGATCCACCTGCCTCAGCCTCCCAGAGTGCTCATTGTGGTTTTGATTTGCATTTCCTAATGAGTAGTGATGTTGTGTGTCTTTTCATGTGCTTGCTGGCCATTTGTAAATCTTTGGAAAAACGTCTGTGTGAGTCCTTTGCCTGTTTTGTTTTTTGTTGTTAGTTATAGGAAGTGTTTTTTTTTTCTTGAGACAGAGTCTCACTCTGTCACCCAGGCTGGAGTGCAGTGACACGATCTTAGCTCCCTGCAACCTCCTCACCCCACCCCCCAGGTTTGAGCAATTCTTCTGCCTCAGCCTTCTGAGTGGCTGTGATTACAGGTGCACACAACCACGCCCTGCTAATTTTTGTATTTTTGGTAGAAACGGAGTTTCACTATGTTGACTAGGCTGGTCTCGAACTCCTGACCTCAGGTGATCCACCTGCCTCGGCCTCCCAAAGTGCTAGGATTACAGGCATGAGCCACCAGGTTTTATTTCTTAAGCAGAAATCGTAATCAGTTTTTCTGCTCCCCCATTTCCCATCCCTGCTAACTTCTGACCCTTGTTTTAATGCCCTAGGTGACAACATGTACAGCTGTGAGCGCTGTAAGAAGTAAGAGCCTTCCCGAGCCTTTTCCCTAACTGCCCGTTTCTGTGCCCTACATACTTCCCTTGGGTTCTTGCAGAGAGCCCACCCCCCATCCTGCCTTCCTGGAAGGGAGCTGGGTGGAGGGCTGCTCTCCTTAGCCCTGCCCCTGACTCTGGCTCGTGCTTCCTCCCCAGGTTGCGGAACGGAGTGAAATACTGCAAAGTCCTCCGGTTGCCTGAGGTGAGGGGTGGCCTTGGCAGCCTCCTTCTCAGCTATCTTGAGATGCACACTAGCACACACTGGGTGGGGGCTGACCCTGCTCCACTGCTCCGGAGCTTCTGTGCTGCAGGGGCCATGGAGATTCCATAGCTTTGGTTGAGAAACCTCTGGGAAGGGTGGGCATGGGACACATTTTTCTGTCTGTGACTTGGTGCCCTCTCTCGGTGCCTCAGCACATATGTGGTCTAACATGTTGTGTGAGGGCCCAATGGGAGGCAGGTGTGTGGGACGCTGAGGCCCCGTCCCCAGTGAGACAGGTGTGGCCCCTGCCAGCTGCAGAGTAGCCTGAGGAGAGTTGGCCTGGCCGGGGCTGTTGTCTTGGCCCTTCTGAGGAGTGACATCTGAGTGAGGCCTGGAGGGTGTAGGCTGGTGTCAGCGTTGACAAGGGAAGGTGCAGAAGGAGCAGACAAAACCCCAGTGCAGGAGCAGGCCTGTCCGCACCAATGAAGGCATGCGTGGCTGGAGCAGAGAGGAATGCCTCAGGCAAGGGGATACAGGATGGGGCTGTGCTGCCTCGGGGAAGGTTTGTGGCTTCTCAAAGGCAGTGCTGACAGAACTGGTAAACTTGATGGTCCAGTCCAGCTGTCAGGGTCCAGTTCTCAGCAGTGGATCTGGGAGTGATTGGTGTGACTTAGAGCGCGCCCGGTCTGGCCCCTATGTGAAACTCTTGTATTTGTTCCAATGGAGTCAGCTTGCATGATCCCATCAGGTGGCCTGGGCCTGTGGGCAAGGCTGCAAGGGTCCACGTCCTTTCTGCCTAGATGACCAGCACTCCCCTGTGAGGAGCCGTATTGCTTCTGCCTAGATGACTGGTGCTCACTCTCTGTCCCACAGATCCTGTGCATTCACCTGAAGCGCTTTCGGCATGAGGTGATGTACTCGTTCAAGATCAACAGCCACGTCTCCTTCCCACTCGAGGGGCTTGACCTGCGGCCCTTCCTTGCCAAGGAGTGCACATCCCAGATCACCACCTACGACCTCCTCTCGGTCATCTGCCACCACGGCACGGCAGGCAGTGAGTTGCATCCCCTCCCCCACCGTCCCCATCTGCTGGGTTCCCTGTGACCCATCTGCTCTGCCGCCACAGGTGGACACTACATTGCCTACTGCCAGAACGTGATCAACGGGCAGTGGTATGAGTTTGATGACCAGTATGTCACGGAGGTCCACGAGACCGTGGTGCAGAATGCCGAGGGCTACGTGCTCTTCTACAGGTGGGCACCAGGCCTGGCCTGGTGGAGGAGCCTCCCCACCCCTGTTCCCTGGGACCTGTGGGCCTTCTGCGTGTGTGTAGGGGACAGCGCCCGGAAGGGTTTTGAGCCAGGGAAGTAAGGACTTGAATTGTTAAGAAAGAGCCCTCTGGCTGCTGTGGGGAACCCGAGAAGGCAGCTTGGGGCCTTCTGTAGGGCCCTGGCTGGTGGCAGGGGCTGGCTGCTCACATGTCGAGGACCCAGGAGGTGGTAGACAGGGCCAGTAGCTCCAGGTGCGCTGGGATGAGGGGCTCTGCATGTATCTGGACATGGCAGCCATCAGGCACAGCTCCTTGCCGCCTCCTCATCCTACAGGAAGAGCAGCGAGGAGGCCGTGCGGGAACGGCAGCAGGTGGTATCCCTGGCTGCCATGCGGGAGCCCAGCCTGCTGCGGTTCTACGTGTCCCGAGAGTGGCTCAACAAGTTCAACACCTTCGCGGAGCCAGGGCCCATCACCAACCAGACCTTCCTCTGCTCCCATGGAGGTGAGGCGCCTCCCTGTGGTGGGAGAGCAGGGTAGGTGGGAGAGCAGGGTGGGTGGGCGGCCAAGCCCCAGCTTCCCTCCCTGTACCTGCTTCCCAGGCATCCCGCCCAACAAATACCACTACATCGACGACTTGGTGGTCATCCTGCCGCAGAACGTCTGGGAGCACCTGTACAACAGGTGAGAGCCCGGGAGGCTGTCCCGCCTCCGTCCTGTCTGGGGCCCTGCTGGCAGGAAAGGAGGGGAGGGCAGGGAAGGAATGCTGCCAGGACCCCACGCTAGGCACCCACTCCTGGCTGGCCTCCACTCGGGCAGCACAGAGCTGCCTTCACTTGTCTCATGGAGAATGACACAAGTCGTCTGTGGGAACCCGTTTGGATTCTTCCAGTCACAAGGGACAGGAAACTAGCTGAAGCACAACCGAGTGCCTTGGCCTGTCAGCCCCTCAGCCTTGAAGCAGGGCCTCCTGGGGGCTGTGGGTGCTGCTCCCTTGCAGGCTCCGTGGTGCTCACAGGGTGTGAAGAAGACAGAGGTGCACACAGGCCTGCGGCAGGCATGATGGGGAAGTGGAAGGCAGTGATCGCTCTCCCCTCACCGGTCCTGCCTCAGACTGTGTCTCTCTCTCCCTCCATCCTGGGCAGATTTGGTGGTGGCCCCGCTGTGAACCACCTCTACGTGTGCTCCATCTGCCAGGTGGAGATCGAGGCACTGGCCAAGCGCAGGAGGATCGAGATCGACACCTTCATCAAGGTGTGTGCGGCGGGACAGCTCTGCCAGCCTCTGCCTAGGGCGGCTGGGGACTTGGGGACAAAAGAACCCTGTGCAGTCCCTCACGAAGTTTGAAAGGAGTCTTTTGAGGCTAGGTGTGGTAGCTCACACCTGTAATCCCAACACTTTGGGAGGCTGAGGTAGGCAGACTTGAGGTCAGGTGTTCGAGACCAGCCTAGCCAACATGGTGAAACCCCATCTCTACTAAAAATACAAAACTTAGCCAGGCATGGTGGTATATGCCTGTAGTCCCAGCTACTCAGGAGCTGAGGCAGGAGAATTGCTTGAACCCGGGAGGCAGAGGTTGCAGTGAGCTAAAATTGTGCCCCTGCACTTAGACTGGGCAACAGAGTGAGACTCCATCTCAAAAAAAAAAAGGGAAAGAAAGGAGTCATCTGCAGGAGACTAGATGGCCAGGTGTGTGAGAGACTTTTCCTGGTGGGAGGGTTGGCTTGAGTAAGTGAAGGCCCAGCTGTGGCTGTGTTATTTTGGGCCAAACCATTCTCTATTGTGGGGCTGTCCTATGCATGGTAGGATGTTTAGCAGCATCCTTGGCCTCTACCCACTAGTGCCAGTGGCAACCAAAATGACCTCCAGACATTGCCAAGGGTCCCCTGGGGTGCAGCGTACCCTCCGTGTTCCGGGTGAGAACCACTGGGCTCTCCAACTGCCCAAGATAAGCAGGAAGTGAAAAGCAAGGTGCAAACAAGAACTCGTATGTGAGTGTGTTTAGAAGCGGGACTTCTGCAAGGGAGCTGAGTGCACTTGAGGCTCCTGGCACACTCCTTTCCTGCCATGCTGCTTCTGACAGGGACAGGACACGCTCCACTCATAGGGAGGGCCAGTTGACAGACACTGAGGGCCGCCCGTGCTTTGTGGACTCTAAGAAGGGATTCTGTCAGCCCGGCACTGTGGCTCATGCCTTTGATCCCAGCAATTTTGGAGGCTGAGGCAGGAGGATCACTTGAGCCCCAAAGTTCAAGACCAGCCTGGCCAATATGGTGAAACCCCATCTTTACAAAAAATACAAAAACTAGCCGGGTGTGGTGGTGCACACCTGTAGTCCCTGCTACCTGGAGGGCTGAGTGAGGTGGAAGAATCACCTAAGCCTGGGAGATTGAGGCTGCAGTGAGTGGTGATTGTGCCACTCTACCCCAGCCTGGGCAATAGAGTGAGCCCCTGTCTCAAAACAAGAAAAAGATGCTGTCAGGGCTGGGCATAGTGGTGTGCACCTGTGGTCCAGCCTCCTCAGGAGGCTATGGTGGGAGGATCACTTGAGCCCAGGCGGTTAAGCCTGCCGTGAGCCATGATTTGTGCTGCTGTGCTCCCACCTGGGTACAGAGAGAGACTCCCCCATTAAAAGAAAGAAAGAAAGAAAATGCTTCTGTCAGAAGGAGAGTTGCTGCTCTAAGCAGATAGGAACATTTTATTCCACAGGGAGAAGTGGCATCTCCCTTGTGCTCTCAATTGGGTCAGTTATTGAAGCGAGTCCCCAGAATGTCACCGCAGTCCTCTCTGAGTGACGGGTGTGTTTATTTTGTTTGAGCATGTCTGGGGGTTCTGGTTTTTCACCTTGAGTATCTGATGTTTTTGTAAGAGTCTTGGGCGAGGGACTGGGGCGGGGGCCTTTGGGAAATCCCTGCTGAAGGTAAATAGAGGCTGACCTGCCCTCTCTCCCCTCCTGACCCTGTCGGCCGGCCCAGCTGAACAAGGCCTTCCAGGCTGAGGAGTCGCCGGGCGTTATCTACTGCATCAGCATGCAGTGGTTCCGGGAGTGGGAGGCCTTCGTCAAGGGGAAGGACAATGGTGAGCTGAGGGGGGCCTGGCTCTTTCCCACCGTGGGGGCCTCCTGGGAGATGGGATGCTGGCAGGGGAGGGCCAGCACACAGGGGCTCCTGCAGGCCCTGGGCCTGCCCCCCGGGTGCCACCCATCCAGGGCGAGGAGAGAGCATTGGGCTCTGCCAGTCCCCAGCGGGGATCGCTGTCCCTCCCCAGAGGCTCGCCTCCTTGGCATGCCCAGCAAGCTGCTCCGCCCACCTGCAAGGCTCTTTCTTCAGAAGATGTTGCCCAAAATGACAGATTGTTGTCTGACCCCTTGAATTTATAGAGGTAGAGACAGGTGCCATCACGAGGAAGCTCCCAGGGCCCCCAAATCCCCAGTGCAGAGCAGCAGAGCCAAGCCATGGTTGCCTGTGGCTCAGGGTTCCAGCAGGGTGGGCAGAGCCTGTGGTTCTGCTTGTGGGACCCTTTGTGTGGAGCCCGAGCAGCCACCTGTGCTTGGGAAATGGGAAGTCTCACTGCCATCCTGCTTGTCAGGGAAGGTACCAGGGCCACCCTGAGGCCTCTCTGGTGTTGGCTGAGGCCTTCAGGGCGGCCGTGGTTGAGAATGTAACTACAGAGTCCCTACCCTGGCCTGGATGCTTGCCTTCTACCAGCTGTGACCTGAGTGGTTACTTCACCTGCTCAGGCCTTGGCTCTGGCTCCGTAAACCTCTGTCTTGTTCTGTGGTTGCCAAGGCTAAATGAGACAGCTGGGCACAGGGGAAGGGGCACAGTGAGTGGCAGCTGCCAACAGATGAGGCCGTGGCCACCCACCCCAGCTCCTGCCGCCTGCACAGACTATCTCGTGTGTCCTAGAAATTCCCTCTGCTGGGTCCTCAGACTGCTACAGAGGAGCATTGGGTGGCCCAGGTGCCTGGCTCCTTTAGAGACTCCATGCTAACCCCAGGGCTGGGCGGCCTCACTTGGGATGGCTCTGCTGCTGTGGAGGGTGGAGGGCATGGAGGGGCTGAACCTGTCTGCTGTGTCTTCCAGAGCCCCCAGGGCCCATTGACAACAGCAGGATCGCACAGGTCAAAGGAAGTGGCCACATCCAGCTGAAGCAGGGTGAGTCCCCTGGGGCCAGCCAGACTCCCCTCTGCCCCTCCTGGCTGCCAGGCTGCTGCCCAGTCCTGCCCTTCAGGAGCCCCCTTGTCACCTGTCTTAGAGCCAGGCTGAGACTTCCACTTGAGTCCAGGCCCAGGCGGCTGAGAGATGGCCCACGGGACTTGGTCTCTGCTTGTGTCCTCCAGGCCCCACCCCTCCGCCTGCCTGCCCTGCTGTTTCTGTCAGCCTCACCCCCAGGAACAGAGGACACAGCCAGAGATGGGTTCTCAGGGACAGATGTTCCTCTGGGAAATCCTTGTTTCCATCTGACAGTTTTGCATAGAAGTCCTGGTTGCCCTCTCCCCGATTCAGGTCCTGGGCCTCAGGAGCTCCCACTGCCCAGGCTGGTGGCCTCCCCGAGGTGGCGAGGGTGAGCCCAGGGGTGCCTCTCGTGCCCTGCAGGAGCTGACTACGGGCAGATTTCAGAGGAGACCTGGACCTACCTGAACAGCCTGTATGGGGGCGGTCCTGAAATCGCCATCCGCCAGAGCATGGCGCAGCAGCCACCGGTCCCAGAGAGCCTGCACGGGGAGCAGAAGATTGAAGCCGAGACCCGGGCTGTGTGACTCACTGGGCCGGTCTGTAAGTTGCTTGGCTGCTCCCTCCACAGCACTCTGGGTCCTCTCCTCCCTCTCCAGGGATCTTGTGTGTCCCCTTGAGCATCTGAAGAACAGGTCCCTGAAGGCACCTTCTGGAGGCTGTGGGAGGCCATGCATGCGGCCTGGCCCCACCCGCTGAGTGCCCTTGTCCCCACAGCCCCGTGTGCCCCACCTGCAGAGGGCGTGTTTATGCCCAGAAGAGAGGCCAGCCGCTGCAGAACCCCGCTGTGTAAAGAGGCAGTAAAGTTGGTTTGGTTCGCAGTGAGTAATGCTGCAACTAGAAAATACATGCACTTCAGGCTTGTTTAAACGACCAAGACTCTGTGATGTTAATTTGGGTCTTTGTCCTGACAGTGCCCCTGCCAGTCACTGTCATCATTGTGTCCCCTACAACTGCCCTCTTGCTAGCTCAGCCCAGCTTTATCCCTGGAGCCCAATTCCACCCCCCTCAGTCAGAGGCTTTGACCTGGGACAGAGTCGGGGAGAAGCTGCCAGGGAGAAGCTGCTGCTTCCACTCAGCCCGGACTGAAGACTTGGAGGGAGCTGCTCAGAGCTGGTGAGCGCAGCCAGAAGCCCCTGCCAGGGAGGAGCTCACAGGTCCTCCCTGATGGTCCCTGCACCCCTGCCTCTCCTGGTCATCACCAGAAAGGCCCTGAAGTCCCAGGCTGCTCTCAGCACTTTTCCTGCAGACTGAAGACTCTGGACTCATTGGTGATTTGGATTGCCAGGAGGAGAGGTTGGATTTCCACTAGTGGGGAATGTTTCTGGAGGCAGCTGGTCCCCTGCACCGCGTCCTGCTGAGCCTGCCCCCTGGATGGATTGTAATTGGCCTCGAAGTTCAGCAGTTCATCTTCACAGGAGATTTGCCGAGCCCCCACCAGGGACCCAGATGATGAAACAGGGATACCTCACAGCGCTGCCATTTGCTGCGGAGGCAGCTTCCCGGGCCAACACCAGGGAAGACAGACTTTCCCTTCCTCCCAGCTCCAGCAGTGCAGACCCGGTGTGCATGGGGCAGCGCTCAGGCGGATCCTGGGAAGTGGCATCTGGATGCTGAGTGGAGGGACCCACTGAGCACAGCAAGGCACCAAAGCCCCTGGAGAAACCACCAGGGTGAGAGGTGCCACCATCATCAGGGTCAAAGCAGTCAGGGCGTGGGTGGGGAAGGGGCTCTGGGACCAGGCCCCTCTCACAACTGTGGTCATTAGTCTCTAGAAGCAGATGCTGGTGGAAATTCTAGCAGGTGGGTCCAGCAGAGGCCCCGAGGCCTCACTTTTCAGATCTTCTCCCAGATCCTGCTCCCTCCCTGCTGAGCCTGGGGTTCCCTGGCATCAGCCCCAAAGCCACTGCTGCAGCCAGAGGCCACAGGCTGCACTGTGGTGATACAGTGAGGCTGCTGTGCAGGCTGTGATCTGACCCCACATCTGCGCTGTCTAGTGTGTGTTCAGAATGTCAGAATAAACACAGAACAAACATTCCCATGGCCGCACTGTCGTCTCTCCTTCACTGAGGTTAATTCTGTTACTGGAGGGAAGGTGAGCCTCTGCGCCATGGGGACAGCCCGCCGAGCCCTGGGGCTCACATTGCAGGTCACCAGGCCCAGGAAGGGGCTTTCCATGTGACTTTCTGAAACCAGAGACCACCTGGAGGCTGCAGAGGCGAGCGGAAGAGGGGACCCAGTTGCTTTAAAGGCCCATTGTGTCTCCTTTCCTGGAATCAGCCCCAGCCTCGGAGATGTAGGACCAGATGTGGCCAGTGGTTGAGGCCAGCACATCCCACCAGCACGCCTTGCCCCACTTGAGGTAGCTCCTTGGACACAGTTCCTTCATCCTCCTTTTCTTTTTATTGCTGAAAAAAGCTTCATTTTAAAATTGAGCTTTCTGACTGTGCTTGTGCCTTTAACACCTTCCCAGCAACTTTCTGCTCCTTGGTGAGGAAAGCACACTTGATCCTGTCAGGTACACATTCACACAGAAGCACCAGACGCCCTGCTGACGGGTTTGTTTGTACACAGGGTCTCACCTTGTTGCCCAGGCTGGCCTCAAACTCCTGGGCTCAAGTGATCCCTTCCTCAGCCTCCCGATGGTGGGGATGACTGGGAAGACTGGTGTGAGCCACGACACCCGGCCGCTTGCTGACATGCTTTTGGTCTTGGACAGTCTCATAGGCACATTAGGTCTCACAGCACAAACCCCTCGAAGTCAGCCCAGCCCACGCCATGTGCAGACTTTGGCCCTCTCCCAATCTTGGTATAAAGGTAAATGTTTCTTTTCTCAGGGGTGCAGGATGGCCTAGCGTTGCTAGAGGCTGCATTCTAGGAAAGTGTGTGATGGTTTGTGAAACTGGACCCTGCTGAGTGCCTGAGGACAGCGTCCCCAGAAGAGGAAAAGGCAACCCTGGTCTTCATGGTTACATGTATGTGGGAATCTCTAAGTAGTATTTTTGGCTTCGTTCACATTTGAAGGTTAGCTACATGTCAATGTGATTGATGTTTAACAAGGAAAATGAGAATGAAAGCTTTGTCTGGAAGACAGGAGGTTTGGAGACAGTTCTTGCACTACAGGAAGGTGAGCTAGAAGTAGGTACCAATTTGCCTTAAAATGTTTTCCTTATGTCTTCCTTGAAAATACCTGGCTTTCAAGGAGTTCGGTCAGACTTAGATGCTGGGATCTGTAGTCTGATTGATTAGTGAGCAGGGACAGGGAGTGCCCTCTGGCTGGGGAGGCTGGGCTCAGGCCTCGCTCTGAGTGTGCTGCGCACGGTGGCTGCTCCTCTGCACTGAGCCAGGGTGTGGCTCCAGCAGCGCCTCATAGAGGAGTTGGAAAGCCGCCCCTGCACAATGTGGGGTGTTGTGGGGGCACCTGCCGCCTGCCTGTGGTTCTGTCAGCCATGGCACTGCTCACAAACCTGCATCTGAATATATTTGCAAGGTGCAGCCCCCAAAAAGTACAGTTTCCTACCTTCGTTCTGTTTTAAATTCAGTGCAAACATAAATTATCCTGAGGGGCTTAATGCTACCTAATGTTGAGCCACAGAGAGCCTTGGGGGAAGTGAGCATGGGTTTCGGAATCACAGCCATCTCTGGCTCTTCCCTCCTCTAACTCCAGTTACACAGACGCCAGCTAACTGGAGGGAACAAGGGTGAGACGGGTGCAGAAGAAACGCATACCTTTGGGAAAGCTAGGAGCAGTAGATAGCCTGGGCAGTGCATGCTGTGGAAAGGTGTCCCAGTTCCTCAAGGTGCAGCCTCCATTCCTTCCTTTGATTTGACCCCCCAGCCTAGATGGGGGGGGGGGGGCGTGTGGAGAACTGGAACTGGGACAGGTTCTGAAGGGCCAAGCTTGGCCCAGCGCAGCCGCCAGAGGATGTGTGGACTGAATGCCGCCCCGTCCTGGGCTCCAGCAGGTGGCGCAGGGCAGAGGGGAGCCTTTTCTCCATCCCCATGGGGAGAGTGGGGTGTGTTTCCTCCGCAGCTTCTGTCCCCTTAGCTCTGAGGACAAAGATATGGTCGTTCCTCTGCTTCTCTTGTGGTCCGGAGATGTGCCCAGGCATCGTCACTATACCATCTGGAGGCCTAACGGGAGGCAGAAGGGCTCAAGTCAAGGCCAAACCCTGGAGAAGCAGCTGACACACCAAGGGACTGCCACGTGCCTGCTGGCAACCTTCAAGTGCTCATGCCAGGTCTCAGAGGGCGCTGGCAACACAGATCCCAGCCTTCCCTCTCGGGAGAGGGCTGCAGGGTCCAGGGAGGAGGAGGCTGTCCCCACGCGGGTGCACAGAGCCAGTGACCGGTCTGGAAGGTGGCTCTTTCCCACCATGCGTCTCTGGCAGCAGCAGTTCAGAGTTGGGCTTCCAGACTGTCCCATGAATTACTATTTCTGAGTCTTTCACTTCAATAAAACAACAAAAAAAAATAGCAGGGGGCATGCCTGAGCCCCACCTCTGCCCACCTCCATCTCATTCCTCACCTCAAGGCGGCCTCCTTGCTCCCCTCCACTGCCGCAGTGTGTCATCTGCTCCCGCTAGGAGTCCCCACCACCTCTGTGCACAAACGAGCCGCCTCCGAGGCCCAGGCATGCCCAGGGCGGGTGGAGGGCGTGGGGTATGGGGAGGGCCGGTATTTCCTGACCCGCCGGCCCCACAGGCTTGTGGCCTCGCTGAAGCCTGTGAGTCAGGAGCTTCCTACTTGAAGAGGCTTCCCCAGTGCAGCAGAAAACAAACTAGTCACCCCCACTGCTCCCGACCTCTGTGACATCCACACCCGCGGAAATGGGGGCCCCAAACCAGCAGGCTCAGCTCTAGGCGCCTCAGCACTGGTGCAGCTCTTGGAGAAGGAAGGCTGGGGAGGAGGGTCGGGGGCACAGGTGGAGGCTGTCTCCACCCCACAGATTGCTGGGCGCAGTCCCGAAATATTCTTCCCAAATGGACTTTTTACTGACAACCTAGAGGAGAGGGTTTGGGGTAGGTTGACAATAGACCCAGCTTGTTCCCTTTTGCCATGCTGTGTCACAGTGGGAACCAGGAATTCTCAATGGTGCCTTGAAGCCAGCTGCCTGTGCTAGTGGGTAGAGGTTCCCAATGGCCCCTCATGGATGCCCTCACCTCCTGCCCTCTGTGAGGACACTTGGCATCAGCAGAGCTGCCGGGCCTGCACTTGGTGTCCTGGACAACTGTTTTCTTAAAACGGTGCTAAAAAACCCCTTAGGACATAGAGAAGTGTGGGCACAAACCAATTGCATCTTCCCCCAAAAGGCCGGTGTGCAATTTTCAAAGCTGGCTGTGGAAACAGGGCCTCCCTCTGCACATGTCCAGTGGGTGCCAGGCACAGGGCTGCTGCCTCTCTGAGTTGTCCACATGAAACAGTTCTGCACTGCCTGCAGAGTCACAGGAGTGATTCCAGCCACACGACCAGGCGTACCGGCTTGAGCACTGCTGATACCAGATCAGTGAAACTCAGGCATGCCCTCATTTCACCACCTCCCCCTGCCCCGGCCCCGAGCAGTGGGGTCCCCAAAGAGCTAGAATAGCAAGTTAAATACTCCTAGCCATAAGGAGCCTCTTGGAATCCCTGCACTAAATCAGCCTGAATTTCCTGTCACCACTGTCTGGTGGGGATGGAATTTAGAACTATCTAGGCCTCCAGCTCCTCCCACAGGCCAGGCCCCCAGCCCAGGGGGCTTCCAACGACAGCAGAGTGCTTTCACGACTGACTAGGCTTCTCTCTTCATGCAACAAAACAGTCCCGTGACACAATGCCACAAGTTATACTTTATTTTAACACTTAGAGGATTAACACATAGTTGCAAGGTCAATGGAAGCACTTTATTTGGTTTAATTCCATCTCCAGAGACAAATCGGCAACTCGAGGACCTTTACAGTGGTGACGGGCTGCACAACAGCAAAATGCCTCCAATGTTTAGAATTAGTGCAACACACACACGAACGTTTTAAAGGTGCTGTACATCAGGTTAAAATAGAATTCTGGACCTTTTTTAAAAGAAGTTTTTGGATGATGTAAGCACAGAAGGCGGAGCCAATAAGAAACATGAAACCAGTATTTCTGGAAAAACACTTAGCATGAACATCATAACTTTTTGACGTTGTGTAAACTTTCTTCTGTAATGACAGATGTTACCAAAAGGCATGGAGAGCTTTGTGCTGTGCCGGTCAGACAATTCGCAGCTCATCCCCACGGCGAGCGGGATAAAAACCTCCGAGGAACATCTCATGACAGCCCTCTGTGCCCTTTTCTACTTTCCCATCCTGCAAAGAAAAAACTGGGTAAAGGACAAGTTCCTCTCTTCCATTCGTTTCTAAGTCATTTTCAGGGCAGGTTCTTTTAAAATTAGTCATCTTACAACACAACGGTATCCTAGCACAGCGGCGAAGTGACAGGCGGCAGAGACGGGAGGAGGGAGACGCTCATGGGAAATTCCACGTTCTACTCTAGGCAAACTGCTCCGTAAAAATGCAGGCATGATTTCACAGTAGGCTTCCCAGAGTAAATGACACACTCAGCTTTCCTGGGACTACTGACCTCTAAGAAGCCCGGCTGGGCAGCATCGAGCTTTCCACGGAGCCACGCAGGCTGGCCAGGAAGCAGCACCCAGGTTCAGCATTTAAGAGCACTCGTTTTGAACACAGGTGGTGGAGAGGTTTTTAGAAAGGCAGAGTTGTTACAGAGGGATACAAGCATATCCTGTACCGGAGATGACAGTCATTAAAAGAACAAAGTAATGCAGCTTAGACCTTTTCACTGTGTTGCGAGAAATGAATGTACCCTGCAAGATGCAGTGTGCACGCATTCCCGAAGCTCCAAAACCAGATTTTAAAGAACCGTTTCACATCCTCGTGGACTGGAGAGTGGTCATCTTGGCTTGGTGAGGTCAGAAATTCCTGGCAATCCCTGTCGGGCCTGTGGACGGAGGCGGCCTTCTCAGAGCTGTGGGGGCCGCCACACTCACCGTGCACCTGTTGGTTTGCAGGGCCAGAGGTGCGGCCCTGACTCTGTCCACCCTGTCATCCCGGCTTCTCTTTCGACTGTCAAGCCAGTCCTCCTGCATGACTGATGCGCTGTGCACCATGCTCAGGTCGCCTGTTACAGGGACTGGAAGCCCACGGCTTTGCCAAGGCCCTGAGCCTGCAGTGGGTGGTGTGCAGCCCCCCGGGGAAGTCAGGCTCACACTCGCCCACTTTAAAAACCCGAAGCCACTTCCTCTTCACCTGCCGAGCCTCGGCGTCTCCTCGCTGTGGTTTCTCGTCCCCGAGGGCTGACTGAGCTGCTCCGGAAGGGTGGTGTGTGGTCAAGCCTGGTTGGCTGAGAGGAGCAATTTCCTGGTTTCCCTTGGGACCGGTCCTTTCTGTCCCTGTCTCTTTGGCTCCTATAGGACTTCCTTGTCTTAGATTCATAACGTCAAGAGGAACTAGGATGCTTGAGGGGATACCTAGTTACCAAAGCCAAGCAAAGAATAAAGCTGGCCTACGCCATCCCCAGGCTTCTGTGGCGCTCTCGGTCACAGGAGCCCTCAGCCAGTGGTTCCTCTTGACTGTTTCTGCACCAAATGAGGAGGGGCTGCTTTGCTCTAAGGTGTGGGGGCCACAGGTTAGGAGACCCCAGATTTTCCTAAAAAACCCACTCAGGGAAAGAAACAGCCAAAAAAGCAAACTCAACTCATTCCACATGCCCTGAAGAGCTCATCATAAAATACAGGGCTGGTGGCCGTGGGATCCCTCAAAAGACCAAGAGAGGCACAGGGTCTTTGGTGATGAAAGTGCTAACCTCAGCTGGGCGCAGTGGCTTACGCCTGTAATCTCAGCACTTTGGGAGATGAGCGGGCAAATCACCTGAGGTCAGGAGTTAGAGACCAGCCTGGCCAACACGGTGAAACCCCGTCTCTACTAAAAATATCAAAAGTAGCCAGGCGTGGTGGTGCATGCCTGCAATCCCAGCTATTTGGGATTGGGAGGCTGAGGAAGGAGAATTGCTGGAGCCCATGAGACAGAGGCTGCAGTGAGCCGAGATCCCACCACTGCACTCCCACTCCAGTCTGGGCGACAGAGTGAAACTCTGTCTTAAAAAAACAAAAACAAAAAACACCAAGAAAGTGCTAACCTCCTCAGATGCTCATCCTGGGGCTCGTGGAAAGAAGACGATGGTCGCTTTGCAATGAGTCGGTGCAGCGGGGAGGGCCTCGCTCACAAGCGCATGATCTGCCATTCTAAGGGACAGCGAAGTGATAGGGAGGGCAAGGCTGGCCCACGAGCTGGAATCTGACTTCCAGAGTGGACCTTCCCAGGCCACTGAAGGCAGGGCGCCAAACCAAAGCTGTGTGTGTGTGTGCACATGGGTATGTACTGGTGAGGGTGCACGTGTGCCTGTGGGTGTGTGTGCCCCTGCCCCCTGCCCACCAGATGCTCTCAGGTCGAGGGGATGGTGAAGAGTCAACGTTTAGTATGAGGTGCAAGCCTAGAATCAGAAAACGACCACTGAGGACTTCACAGACCCAGGAGAAGAGGAAGTGTTTTCTACAGCAGACAGTCGGGGACACACGGATGACATCAGAGTGCTCAGTCCGCCTGGTGTGTGTTGGACCTGCCTTGTGTCCTCAGGGGACCCGTGATGACATTTTCACAAAAGGCACTGTGTGAAGCACGGAAGGGCTGCCAGGACGAGCTCGGGTGGACCAAGGGCCCAGGAAGGAGCTGGCAGGGGGTGTGTGTCCCACTGTCTTGGTGGCCTGAGGGGTGGGCAGGGGAAGCAATGAGGACTGACCAGAGCCATGGTGGGGGGGGCTGGCGAGACTTGTCCCCCAAGAGGTGGCTTGGGCCAGACGGGAGGGCAGGGCCGCAGGGAGCATGCCGTAGAGAGAGAGGGGGGCTGCCCCTCAGGGATGGGGCTGCAGGACGCTGGAGGCCTGTGGGGACAAGCAGACGGAGGCTCCTCCAGGAAGGCTCACCCAAGGCTCGAGGCTCACTGGCACTCCCCTCTAGGAATCTACAACACAAAGAGAAACAGAGAAACTCTCTGTTAGACAGGAAGGCGCAGGTTCTAGGCGGGCATTTTGCTCTTGGCTACAAACTGCACCGCCTTGTGGGGCAGGGGAGGGAAGGGGTGGGAGGCGGCATCTTAGAGCAATTGGTTACCACAGGGCAAGTCTGAGATGAGGAACTTTCACGGCTTTCTCCCTGGCCTTCAGCTGGTCTCTCCTTCAGGGAAGGAGAAGCCCAAACAGGACACTGATGAGGCCATCCGCCCCAGCTCATCTTTCTCCTAAGTTTAGTTTTGAGAGAAAGTAAGAAACGGAGGCTGGGGACCAGGCATGTTTGCTCACACCTGTAACCCCACCACTTTGGGAGGCCAAGGCGGGTGTATCACGAGAGCAAGACCATCCTGGCCAACATGGTGAAACCCCATCTCTACTGAAAATACAAAAATTAGCTGGGCATGGTGGCATGTGCCTGTAGTCCCAACTACTCAGGAGGCTGAGGCAGAAGAATCACTTGAACCCAGGAGACGGAGGATGCAGTCAGCCAAGATCACGCCACTGCACTCCAGTCTGGCAACAGAGCGAGACTCCATCTCAAAACAAACAAAAAAACACAAAAACAAAGTAACAGAGGTTGGGGCCAGACTCATGGCTCACACCTGCAATCCCAGCACTTTGAAAGGCTGAAGAGGGAGGCTCTAATGAGCTCAAGAGTTCAAGCCCAGCCTGGGCAACATAGCCAGACCCCATCTCTACAAAAAATTTAAATAAATTAACCAGTATGTTGGCATGGGCCTGCAGTCCTGGCTATTCGGGAGGGTGAGGTGGGAGGATTGCTTGAGCCTAGGGAGGTCGAGGCTGCAGTGAGCCAAGATTGCGCCACTGCACTTCAGCTTGGGTGACCTTAACTTTGCAGTGAGACCGCAAGCCCCCCAAAAGAGAAAAAAAGGCATCAGTTTCCTAGAATGGTGCAAGGGACATGAAGGCCCGATTCTCTCAGAAGGAAACTCTTGGCTCTTCAGCAGTACAATGTAAAACCTTTGGAGAAAGGAAAACCTGTCGTTCTGTGTTCATTCAGTGAAAAACAGTGAAAAGTTCTTCATCTCAAGGAGAGAGAAAAGCAACAAAAGAAACAGACTTCCCAGGCCCTGAGTGCACGCACGATCAGAAACAGGGGAGGTGCCATCATTTAAAGGAAGAGGCGGGGGTAGGATGCAGAATTTTTAAAAAAGCATTTGGCTAGACAATCCCCTGTTACTGGAGATGAAAGAGTTAAATATTCACATTACACAGAATAATTTTTTTTGGAAAGATGAAAAATCACTTAAAATACACAATACTGAGAAAAAATAAAACATTTATTAGAGAGGCAGATACGAGGGTACAACTAAAAGATGCCAGACAGAGTCTTTCTTTTAGGATAAGAATAGAAAGAGACAATCATGTCGCTGTATTCAAAGGAAAACTTACTCAGAACCCCAGAGTTTATAATAAACTCAAGTGCGGAGCCGCAGCGGGGGCTAGCTCCCCATGCGAGAGGCTTCGCGGCTTTCCGGCAATTATAAAAACAGAAAGGTCATTAGGCAGCAGGACACCCATAAAACAAACAGATAAAAGTACAACATTAAAACAACGCATTCAAGTACTCCTTTTAGTTTTTAAGTTGCAGTATATACACGTCTTCTGTGGGGGGGAATTATGGAAATATTTAACAGCAATTAAAAAAAACACAAAAGAAAGTCACAATGCAGTTGTCCCATCAGAAGTCACTCTAGTCTAAATATTTTGGCAATTATTAAATAAGCACATTGTAGGAACACACACACACACACACACACACACACACACACACGGTGCACCGGCATTATTAAAACAGCTGTACTGAGTTATGGGCCTCAGAACACGTGGCTTTGCCCACATCATATGGGTTTAAGGAGGGCAGTGTTTGTGGAGAGGTTGGACAGACTTATAAACAGAGTAGGGAGAAAAGGCTTCTCTGTACATATTAATCTCTAAGTGTAACTTTCAAATAAAAGGAGAAAATTGTGTAAGTAGCTGAGATTTTGCTTCTTTTAACAGACTTTTATTTAACTGCTAGCAAAAGATAAAGTATACTTTGGGTGGAAATGGAGATTCTCAATTCTATGGGTATTGTTTTCTACTATTTCACCCATTGATGAGATGGACCTGAAATTTACGAAATATCTTCAATTGTTTAGTCAATATTACAGATTCACCTGTTAGAGTACTGAGGCATACAACGTAATGATCATAAATTTAAAATTATCATCATAAATATATATGCCCAAACCCCTCCCACCCCATTCCCCCTGAAACCAACTGAGCTAGTTTCTGAATTAAATTTGAATAACTAAATTTGAATAATTAAGAAAATACACAGCTTGACAGAATGCCTTTTTGCAAAGCAGGCTTTTACAAAGTTAATGTTGTCTTGCCCTATTTTTGTTTTTTCAGTGTTTTAGTTTGCTTTGTCCAGGAGTTAACAGATTGGAAATGAGTTTGTCATTGGATAGAAAGGTCAGATTTTAATAACTTAGAAGTTTCCCATTTACTTGATTACTCGGGTGAAGCTGGAAACTTCCTACTGCTCATTTAAACAGATCCCTGTGGTTGAAGGGTCAGCTTATTTTTTTGCTGCAATCCTTAAAAAGGAGAACTGAAACAGTTTTCCTAATGAGGCCTGGCGCCAGGGTGGGTGGCTTTATTGATACTATGTCAGCAAAAATATCCAAAAGAAATGTGGGCTTGGCATGGTGGCTCCCCCTGTAGTCCCAGCACTTTGGGAGGCTGAGGCAGGAGGATCACTTGAGCCCAGGAGTTTGAGACCAGCCTGGCCAACATGGTGAAAACCTGTCTCTACTTAAAAAAAAAAAAAAAAAAAAAAAAAATTAGCAGGGTGTGGTGGTGGGCACCTGTAATCCCAGCTACTTGGGACGCTGAGGCAAGAATTACTTGAACCTGGCAGGCGGAGGTTGTAGTGAGCCAGGATCACATCACTGCGCTCCAGCTTAGGCGACAGAGTGAGACTCTGTCTCAAAACAAAAAAAGAAATTTGAATTACAAAGTTAATATATATTTTACTACTCAGGCTGATAATATGCTGTATAATTGTGTAAGAAGAAGCCATTGGGGGATGGTGGGTGAAGGGCACCGGGGCCTCTCTGTCCTATCTTGGTAACTTCTCGAGAATCTTGTTACTATTTCAAAATAAAAAGTATGTTTAAAAAAAATCAGGCTGTCACTAAGTGAAGGTTAACTGGCTGTGAGAATCTTGAAACAGAGTCACAAGCAAATGTGCAGCTAATGCTTGGCAAACCAGCTTTAAATGGACGTGAGCTTATTAAATGAACCCATGATGTAGAGGCGGGGGCTAATTTCCTACCTGAAAGTAGGAGGGACACAAGGAAATAATTTTCAAAAGAGAAGCTGAAACTGACACCTTCATTCTGACCCATTTGCAGTGGGTTCTCTATGATCTCGGGGTAGACTCTGAAAATGGGCACAGGGAGATGCCTGGCAACCATCTAGGTGTGTGACCAATTTCACTATCTACCCTCCCACAGCAGTGCCAATTTAAAAAATGCAAATTCTCATGTGGCCTAGATTCCTTTCGATGTGGTGAGACACTTTATTTCTTTCTGGCTATAGTTAATTGTATAAAATGAGCCAGACATTCTAAAATAATTTCCAGTAAATCCAAACTTTGCCAATGATTGAAAACAAAAAAAGCCAAAAGCAAACCCCAAACTCTGAACAGCAACGTGCAGAGACCTATGTCTATGGGTGGAGCATTTGCTGCCACACCACGTTCTATTTATAGCCCCACCTGGGCAAGCGTGAGCGCAACAGAAACAGAACCAAGGGTGAGAGAAAATCACAGCCAAAAGGAGCTGATGCGTGGATACACCCTGCTTTTAACAACTGCATCTAAACAGCACTAGCACGTCTGATCAACTGTCAATTTGGGTCAGGCACAATGGCTCGTGCCTGTAATCCCTTTGGGAGTCAGAAGCAGGCGGATCACCTGAGGTCAGGAGTTTGAGACCAGCGTGGCCAACACAGTGAAACCCTGTCTCTACTAAAAATACAACAATCTGCAGGATGTGGTGGTGGACACCTGTAGTCCCAGCTACTCGGGAGGCTGAGGCAGGAGAATCGCTTGAACCTGGGAGGTGGAGGTTGCAGTGAGCCGAGATCGAGCCACTGCACTCCAGCCTGGGCAACAGAGCCAGAGCCTGTCTCAAAACAACAACAAAAACACAAACACACACCAAAAAACCTGCCAATTTGATGACATTTGGAAAATCTGTAATCCCATGTAAAAATCAACTGGTCAATTCACCAAACTTTTCCAGCTTTCAGTTGGTTGTCTGGGATCATACAGACCTTGCAGGCTACTCGTGATATCCTACCAAGGGTGCTGGCCATGTTTAAGTAAAAATACACACTTTGGATGCCAAGCTAAGAATCTTATTTACTGCTTTAGTCAAGAAGGAGATAGTCTTTACCTGTGACGTCCTCCCAAGTGAATGAGTTTACCATTTAACAAACTAGCACAGTTCAGTTTGTTCAGTTACAATGTTAACCTCAGGTAGCTCAATGTATGGTGGATACTAGATACAAACAAGAGAAGGGAAGTCTTTTGCACCTCCAGGATGTGCTGGCTTTTAAATTCAGAAAGATTAATTAGAAGCTACAGTGCAACTAATTTTTATCTACAGATTCGGCCAAAATAAGAAATGTTTATCAGATTTTGAATGACACGGTTGCAAATTGGCAGTTGGCAGCTTTCCACATAATTTTCATCAGCAAGTGAAACTTGATCATAGCCCAAACGAGACAAGGCAATTCATGTGCCCGGGCCCTGAAGTCCACTGTGAGACTACAGGAACACGGCACTGTGGTGCTTGCCAGCCAGTCTCTTGAAGAACTGCCTGTAACAGTCACAGTTGTGGGGAGAAACAACTCCATTTTTTTAAGTTTTTTTTTTTTTTAATGGTATTAAATATAAGTCTTAGCACCTTTGGCATTTTTGTCCAAATAGACTTCGACATAGGAAGTGGGGACATAGCCCTCTTCATCTTCATTCCTCCGGATGCGGGTCCAGCCGTCGCCTTTGTCTTCCTCTATGACATAGAGTGTTTCCCCTTCAACTACAGAAATCGTTCCTTCATTCTGACCTGAAAATGCAATATCGGGACACTTTAGATTTCTTGGCAAATGTGGGTAGAAAGCAAACTCTGGCCATCATGCCTGTAATCCCAGCACACTGGGAGGCCGAGGTGGGCGGATCATGCGGTTAGGAGATCGAGACCATCCTGGCCAACATGGTGAAACCGAATCTCTACTAAAAATACAAAACCTAGCCAGGTGTGGTGGCACACACCTGTAGTTCCAGTTACTCGGGAGGCTGAGGCAGAAGAATTGCTTGAACCCCGGAGGCAGAGGTTAGATTGCAGAACCCCTCAGTGAGGTGAGATTGCGCCACTGTGCTCCAGCCTGGTGACAGAGCAAGACTCTGTTTCAAAAAAAAAAAAAAAGCAAACTGTGGCCTTTGCAATGAAACAACTGTCATCAAGGATGAAGTCCAGGCCAGGTGCGGTTGTTCACACCTGTAATCCCAGCACTTTGGGAGTCCAAGGCGGGTGGATCACGAGGTCAGATCGAGACCATCCTGGCCAACATGGTGAAACCCTGTCTCAACTAAAATACAAAAAAAAAAAAAAAAAATTAGCCAGGTGTGTTGTCACACACCTATAGTCCCAGCTACTTAGGAGGTTGAAGCAGGGGAACTGCTTGAACCTGGGAGGCGGAGGTTGCAGTGAGCCGAGACTGTGCCACTGTACTCCAGCCTGGCAACAGAGCGGAACTCCATCAGATGCAATGACCCTTTATCCACTGCTGCAAAACTTTCTCCTTCCGCACAGAAACGTCCAGGTTCTTACTGTCTCTCTAAGAACCCTCTCTACGTCCTCCATGGCTTCTTTCTCCTACCTCCCGGAATGGCAAGTCTCTCCCCCAGGAAAAATCTTTGGTCCACTTCTCTAGTCTTCTGTTTCCCTTTGATCTCTCTCAGGCAAAAGGTATTTCCATGGTTGCAACTGCTTCTCTCTTTTTTTTTTTTTTTGAGACAGAGTCTTGCTCTTGTTACCCAGGCCGGAATGCTATGTCGTGATCTTGGCTCACTACAATCTCCACCTCCCAGGTTCAAGCAATTCTCCTGCTTCAGCTTTCCAAAGGCACCTGCCACCACGCCCAGCTAACCTTTGTATTTTTAGTAGAGTCAGGGTTTCACCATATTGGCCAGGTTGGTCTCAAACTCCTGACCTTAGATAATCCACCTGTCTTGGTATCCCTTTTTTTTTTTTTGAGACAGAGTCCTGCTCTGCTGCCCAGGCTGGTGTGCAATGGCGTGATCTTGGCTCACTGAAACCTCTGCCTCCTGGGTTCAGGCAACTCTCCTGCCTCAGCCTCTTGAGTAGCTGGGACTACAGCCACATGCCACCATGCCAGCTAATTTTTTATTTTTAGTAGAGACGGGGTTTTACCATGTTGGTCAGGCTGGTCTCGAACTCCTGATCTCAAGTGATCCGCCTGCCTCAGCCTCCCAAAGTGCTGAGGTTGCAAGTGTGAGCCGCCACAGGTGGTCACTAGGCTCATCTTTCTAACCATCCTCCCTGTGTTCTAATTGATCCTACACTTCTGACAATGACTTTCCTAAGGTACAGCTCTCATCGCATCAACATCCTGCTCAAGGACCTTCAATAGCTCCTCAGTGTTTGCCACATAAAATCCAGATGTTTCTCTAACCTCGCCGCAATTGGGACTTCCCACTTTTTAGTGCCGTATTTCACTATGAGAACTTCAGACATCTAAGCTCCAGCAACACGACACCCATGCTTGGCCACACAACCTCATGCATGGCAAGTTCTTAAAACTTCCTTGAGGAAGCGACCTCATTCTCCTCTGTCCTCCCCATTCCTCTGTATCCCTCCTCTGGCAAACACTGCAAGCTGCTGCTCCTTTTGATTTTTAAAATTTTTATTATTTGTTTATTTTTGAGATGGAGTCTCATTCTCTCACCCAGCCTGGAGTGCAGTGGTGCTATCTCGGCTCACTGCAACCTCTGACTCCCTGGTTCAAGTGATTCTCCTGCCTCAGCCTCACAAGTAGCTGGGACTACAGGCATACGCCACCAAGCATAGCTAATTTTTGTATTTTTAGCAGAGATGGGGCTTCACCATGTTGGCCAGGATCGTCTCAATCTCCTGACCTTGTGATCCATCCACCTCGGCCTCCTAAAGTGTTAAGATCACAGACGTGAGGCACCGCACCCAGCTAATTTTTGTATTTTAGGTAGAGATGGGGTTTCACTATGTTGGCCAGGATGGTGTTGATCTACTGACTTCATGATCCACCCGCCTCGGCCTCCCAAAGTGTTAGGATTACAGGCGTGCACCGCCACGCCCGGCCGCTGCCCGCTCCTTAAGTGTGTCCTGGCTGATTTCCCTCTGGACAGGTGCCATATCGTATCACCTGCATCCCACTCCTTCATGGGCCTTCACAAGACAGGAGTTCTATAGATACTAGATATTAAATGAATGGATGAAATCATCATCTTCCATATCATCCACTGCAGTGAAGTTCTCTGGAAGCTGTTAAGTTATACAAACCACAAGTCAAAACACACAACCAAATAATAATCATACCATGAGCAGGATAAAAGCATAGTCGAGAAAGATTTAGAAGGCTGCTGCTGCTGTTTTTTTTGAAACAGAGTCTTGCTTTGTCACCCGGACTGGAGTACAATGGTGCTCTTAGCTCACTGCAACCTCCGCCTCCCGGTTCAAGTGATTCTCATACCTGAGCCTCCCAAGTAGCTGGGATTACAGGCGCGTGCCACCATGCCCAGCTAATTTTTGTATTTTTAGTAGAGATGGGATTTCAGCATGTTGGTGAGGCTGGTCTTGAACTCCTGGCCTCAAGTGATGTGTCCCTCTCAGCCTCCCAAAGTTCTAGGATTACAGGTGTGAGCCACCACACCCGGCCAGATCTAGAAGACTTCTAAAGAAAGTTCTGGTCAGAGAACAGTGTGGCTAGGCACAGTGGCTCACACCTGTAATCACCACATTTTGGGAGGCTGAGGCGAGAGGACTGCTTGGATCCAGGAGTTCAACAGCGGCCTGGGCAACATAGTGAGATCCCGTCTCTACTGAAATATATAAAAATTAGCCGGGCATGGTGGTGCTCGCCTGTAGTCCCAGCTACTCAGGAGGGTGAGGATGGAAGATCACTTGAGCCCGGGAGGTCAAGACTGCAGTGAGCCAATGACTGTACCACTGCACTCCAGCCTGGGCAAGAGAGTGAGACCCTGTCTGGGGGGGGTGGGGAAAAAAGGAAGAAAAGTGAAAGAAGAGTGACTCAGATATTGTGGTTTATAAAAGGCAGGGGAATCCAGCAGACATGAATTGTCACCTTCAAACGTGTAGAGAGCTTTGCATGTCCCTATGGCAGGGAGGGGCTCCTCATCATCAAACTCGTCGTCAAAATCTGTGGCCAGCACCTTCACCTCACTCTCCTGACTCTGCTCCTCTGTGTAACTGCCATCTGGGCTGCTCAAGAAAGGAAAACACAAAGCAACTAAAGCGACTGGCCCAGGGAGGATTCAGAGTGAGTCCCTGTGACTGCAAAGCACAGGGACTCACCGCGTGCTGTCACTGAGACCACGGTAAATCATCCGCACACTCAGATCACCCAGCCCGTGTGGAATTACAAATCTGCATCATGGGGTAAGTGACAGTTCCATCGTCGCAGGCATTTTGGCATTGAACAAGTGCCTTATGCTTATTTCCAGATTCCAAAATTTAAAAATATAAATACAAAGCCAGCAGGCTCCCTTGCCGGAGGCAGGTGCTGTGCAGATACTGTACCTCTCACGGTCCTGGGCACAGTTGTTGACAGTGGGTGGGTTCTGGTTGTCGTACATTCCGCTCTGCCGGCGCGTCTGCTCGCTGCGTGCTGGGAGCCGGCCTTCAACCTCAGCCAGCCAGGCCTGGAGACAAAAGCAATGAGAAACTCCAATCTAAGGTCATCTGAGGGCCAGCCCAGAGCGTCCTAAGGTCCCAAAGGCCATCGGAGGGCCAGCCCAGAGCATCCTAAGGTCCCAAAGGCCATCGGAGGGCCAGCCCAGAGCGTCCTAAGGTCCCAAAGGCCATCGGAGGGCCAGCCCAGAGCGTCCTAAGGTCCCAAACTCAGAAACTGTTCTTGGTCATCTTAACCCAATGTGAGAAGGTCCACACGGGGGCAGAATGGCCACATTTTCTGCATTTGACTGTTTAAATGTACTCAAGGGCGGGTGCTTTCATTTCACCCAAAGGTGGAGACGTAGAAGCAAACTCACATTTATGTGGTTGCCCATGACAGGGCAGAAAGGCGGACTGTGCTATTCCCCTGGGCTTTTAAGCAGTGGTGCAATCTTGGATAAATCACTTCTGGTTCCTTTTTTTTTTTTTTTTTGAGACGGAGTCTTGCACTGTTGCCCAGGCTTAAGTGCAATGGTGTGATCTCGGCTTATTGCAACTTCTGCCTCCCAGGTTCATGCGATTCTCCTATCTCAGCCTCCCAAGTAGCTGGGACTATAGGCACCCACAATCATGCCTGGCTAATTTTTTGTATTTTTTTTTAGTAGAAACGGGATTTCACTATGTTGGCCAGACTGGACTCGAACTCCTGACCTCATGATCTGCCCGCCTCAGCCTCCCAAAGTGCTAGGATTACAGGTGTCAGCCACCATGCCCGGCCCTAGTTCCTTCTTGACCATGAGGTCACCCTATGATACCTGAGGGTACAGCCATGCTTAAGCAGTGACTTGGTTTGAAAGCCACATTTCCCATTTTTTAACTTCTTTTTGATAGAAATGAAATTTGTACTTAAAAATTAAAGTAGATAAAATAATTTTCAGCAACATTTGAAGCAGTATAAAGAAGTCAAAGGAATAAAAATGACCAGAAGCCTGGGCAAGGTGGCTCAGGCCTGTAACCCCCGCAATTTGGGAGGCTAAGGTGGGCGGATCACAAGGTCAGGGTTTGAGACCAGCCTGGTCAATATGGTGAAACCCTGTCTCTAATAAAAATACAAAAATTAGCTGGGCATGGTGGCCCGCGCCTGTAGTCCCAGCTACTCAGGTGGCTGAGGCACAAGAATCACGGAAACTCAGGAGAAGAATGTTGCAGTGAGCTGAGATGGCACCACTGCACTCCATCCTGGGTGACAGAGTGGGACTCTGTCTCAAAAAACAAACAAATAAACAAAAACAGAAAAGGACAGTTCTAAATTCTAAAAGCTTAAATGAACTTTTGATGGATTCTGAAAAGAACGAAAAAGTTGGCTGGGTGTGGTGGCTCACGCCTGTGATCTCAGCACTTTGGGAGGCCAATGTGGTGGATCACCTGAGGTCAGGAGTTTGAGACCAGCCTGGCCAACATGGTGGAACCCTGTCTCTACTGAAAATACAAAAATTAGCCAGGTGTGGTAGAGTGTCCTGTAGTCCCAGCTACTTGGGAGGCTGAGGCAGGAGAATTGCTTGAACCCAGGAAGTGGAAGTTGCAGTCTGCCAAGCTCATGCCACTACACTCCAGCCTGGACAACAGAGCGAGACTCCGTCTCAAAAAACAAAAAATAATGAAAAAAGCCATAGCTGAACTTTCAGTGCTGGAAACAATCCATTCTGATTGGTGGAATCGGTTGCTGATGTATTTTTCCATGCTCTGTAGTCTTTGAATGTGGTGTGGAGAGTGGGTTAGGGAGGCTGTCGTTGACAGCTTTGAGTGCTCCTCTCCCTCCCTCAAACCTTTATGATTTATGTTTTCTGCTTGTTTCTCATTGTGTTTCCTGCTGGTTCTCACAAACACACCCTTTCCATAATGGGCATAGAGAACAACTGCATACTTCAGTGAATTTTTCGTTGCTTTTTTGACTCACTGGGATAATGGACTGCTCTATACTCCCAATTATATTACCATGAGATGTAGCAGAATAACTAAAATTACAAAAAATACTGACCAGGTTCGGTGGCTCACATCTGTAATCCCAGCACTCTGGGAGGCCAAAGTGGGAACATGGCTTAAGGCTAGGAGTTCATTAAACACTGTCAGTTTTTATGGTTTTTTTTTTTTTAGATGGAGTCTCACTCAGCCGCCCAGGCTGGAGTGCAGTGGTGTAACCTCTACCTCTCAGGTTTAAAAGATTCTCCAGCCTCAGCCTCCCGAGTAGCTGGGACTACAGGCACGTGCCACCATGTCTGGCTAATTTTTTTGTATTTTTACTAGAGATGAGGTTTCACCACACTGGTCAGGCTGGTCTTAAACTCTTAACCTCAGGTGATCCACCCACCTCAGCCTCCCAAAATGCTGGGATTATAGGCGTGAGCCACCGCGCCCCGCCTCAACACTGCCGGTTTTTACAGACACAATTAAGATAGGCTATGATGAGAAGGTTCAACAGCGAACAGTGTATTTTTCCTTTGACCGTAACTCATGACACAAACTGCCATTCCCACTGTCTCCCCCAGTGAGAGGACTGTCAGGGCCCCACACCATTCTACACCAAGGAACATCTTTTCTTCTTTATTCCAACAAAGCTTTTTGACAATGGAAGTTTCATACCTCAAATTTCTGGGTCTCTAGTCGCAGTTTCTCTATATTTTGGCTGACTTCTGCTAATTTGTGATCCAAACTGGCCGGGTCTCCCATCTGAGGATTCTTTAGGTAGACATCTTTCATTTTTGTTATGGCATCTCTGAAAGGAAGAACAAGTAGAATGCTGTAAAGGTTGCTTTCTATTTTTTAGATGGAGTTTTGCACTTGTCACCCAGGCTGGAGTAGAGTGGCGTGATCTCGGCTCACTGCAACCTCCGCCTCCTGGGTTCAGGCAGTTCTCCTGCCTCAGCCTCCTGAGTAGCTGGGATTACAGGTGTGTGACACCACGCCCAGCTAATTTTTGTATTTTAGTAGAGACAGGGTTTTGCCATGTTGGCCAGGATGGTCTCGAACTCCTGACCTTAGGTGATATACCCATCTTGGCTTTCTAAAGTGCTGGGATTACAGGCATGAGCCACTGTACTAGGCCAGTGTTACTTTTATCAGCCAATATTTTACCACTTTGAAAAGCAAATGAGAGCCCGGTGCAGTGGCTCACGCCTGTAATCTCAACACTTTGGGAGGCTGAGGTGGGCAGATCACGAGGTCAAGAGATCAAGACTATCCTCACCAACATGGTGAAACCCCATCTCTACTAAAAATACAAAAAATTAGCGGGGCATGGTGGCATGTACCTGTAATCCCAGCTACTCAGGAGGCTGAGGCAGAATCACTTGAACTCAGGAGGTGGAGGATGCAGTGAGCCAAGGTTGTGCCACTGCATTCCAGCCTGGGTGACAGAGTGAGACTCCATCTCAAAAAAAAAAAAATAGGTATGAATGGAAATGTGGGAAGATTAGAGTATGGATTATAAAGGACTACTGGGCCAGCTTTCATTCTGGCAATTCTCTATAAGAATTCTGCTCCCAAGGGCTATAAATACAGAAGCTGAGTTCTAAATTCTAGTTTCCATCCCTGGATGGTATCTCCTCATTGTCCCCAATAAATGAGGAACATAAATTAATCCTGCCCTTCCCTTTGCCCCAAACAACAAGAAAAACAAACAAAACCCAAGAATTAAAAAAAATTTTTTTATTTATTTACTTATTTTGAGACCAGTTTATAAGACTGGGTAATTTTTGTATTTTTAGTAGAGAAGGTGTTTTTAGTAGAGAAGGCGTTTTTTGTCATGTTGCTCAGCCTGGTCTTGAACTCCTGGCCTCAAGCCATCCACAGATCTTGGCCTCCCAAAGTGCTGGGATTACAGGTATGAGCCACCGAATCTGGCTTCAAAACCCAAGTATTCCCACCATAGTGAAACCCTGCCTCTACCAAAATACAAAAATTAGCTGGGTGTGGTGGCATGTGCCCGTAATTCCAGCTAGTTGGGAGGCTGAGGCGGGAGAAGGGCTTGAACCTAGGAGGTAGAAGTTCCGGTGAGATTGTGCCACTACACTACAGCCTGGGCGACAGACCGAGACTCTGTCTCAAAAACAAACAAACAAACAATCCAACAAATATTTCCACATGTGCATTCTTCTTGCAAACCCAAGCCACGCTGGCATCCTGGGTCTCATGGGCTGCAATATGCTCACCTGACAAGCAGTTACTGCTCTGGCAATGTTAACACACATCCATTTCAAAGGTTAAGAAACTGAATCCACAGCTAGAATCCACGACAGGTAAGCAACAGAGCCTTAAAGCTACACAGGGTGGGTCCCACGTCCTTACTGAAACGCTGTTTGGAAGCAGCCCATGGCAGTGTGGGCTGGCATCCCTGGAGAAGTTCGGGCGTGTTGGGGTTTAAGACCAAAGGGCTCTACTCATTTGGCCCTCATGGCAGGGCACCTCTGGTAGGCTTTGAGTCATGAAGTCTAGAGCAAATGACTGCCAGGGTTAAGGAGCCAACTTTGATGAGTGGCAGCAAAAGAAAATGCAAACCAGGCCATAAGATACAATCCGAAGCCAACAGACAAACCAAAAGATACATTCAGAGTCATGAGAAATAGTTTAACAAAGTACACAAATAATAAGAGAGCTTCCACAAGTCCTCACCACCCTCCACCTTTGAGCCTGAGACCCACTTGGACTCCCAGCTGCTTTATCTTGTTTCTTTCCTCTCTTCCTTCCTGTCTTCCTCATTTCCTGCCTGCCTTCTTTCCCACAGCACGCATCATTCATTATTATTAGGCTTATTGTTCACTGTCTGTCTCCTGCTGTTAGAATAGAAGCTCTTGGAGGAAGCTCCATGAGCTCAAGTTCCGTTGTTAACCTGATGTATCCCAAATGTCAGGACCATCCCCGGCACATAATAGATGCACAATAAGTATTTGTCAAATAAATAAATATTTAAATAAACATTTAAAAATAACATTTATAAATAATTTTTAAATAAACAGTTGTAAATAATGTTAAATGTCCTTAAAAATGTTTACAGAAACATTTATTTATTTAACTAATATATTTAACAAATAATAAACATTACAAACCAAGTGAAATGGTATCTACCCTTATGATGTCCTTTTTTTTTTTTTTTTGAGATGGAGTTTCACTCTTGCTGCCCAGGCTGGAGTGCAGTGGTATGATCTTGGCTCACTGTGGCCTCCGCTTCCTGAGTTCAAGTGATTCTCCTGCCTCAGCCTCCTGAGTAGCTGGGATTACAGGCATGTGCCAACATGCCTAGCTAATTTTGTATTTTTTGTAGAGATGGGGTTTCTCCACGTTGGTCAGGCTGGTCTCAAACTCCTGACTTCAGTTGATCCACCCATCTCAGTCTCCCAAAGTGCTGGCATTACAGGTGTGAGCCACTGTGCCTGGTCTCCTTTCTGAAACCCCTCTCTTGAGTTTATGGCCCACACCTCCAGCTACCTCACTATTTCTCAGCAAAACTCCCCCACAGAGTTGTCTGTATCTATTTATCTTTTATTTTATTATCCTCTCAGTTTTTCCTAACCAATCTCTCCACAAGTTTATCTACTTTATCTTTTTAAGGAACCAACTTTTAGATCTGTTGAATTATATATTTTATTTTATTATTTTATTTGTTTTTTTAATTATTTTTGAGACAGGGTCTCACTCTGTCTCCCAGGCTGAAGTGCAGTGGCATGATCTTGGCTCACTGCAACCTCTGACTCCTGGGCTCAAGCAATTCTCCTGCCTCAGCCTCCCGAGTAGCTGGGACTACAGGCGCCTGCTGTCATGCCCAGCTAGTTTTTGTATTTTTAGTAGAGACAGGATTTTGCCATGTTGGCCAGGCTGGTCTTGAACTCTTGACCTCAGATGAGTCATCCACCTCAGCCTCCCAAAGTGCTGGTATTACAGGCAGGAGCCACCGTGTCCAGCCAAATTGTATATTTTAAATTTTAATTAATTTATGATTTTTAAAAATTATTTCTTTTTTTTTTTTCTTAAGACAGGGTATCGCTCTGTCACCCAGGCTGGAGTGCAGTGGCATGACCTGGCTCACTGCAATCTCAACCTTGTGGGCTCAGGTGATCCTTCCACCTCAGTCTCCCAAGTAGCTGGGACCACAGGTGTGCACCACCATGCCCTGCTAATTTTTCTGTTTTTTTGTAGAGACAGCATTCTGCCACATTGCCCAGGCTGGTCTCAAACTCCTGAGCTCAAGCAACCCACCGACCTCAGCCTCCCAAATTGCTGGGATTACAGGCGTGAGCCACCAGGCCTAGCCTCTTTTATTTCCTTTGGGCTTAATTTGCTGTTCTTTTTCTGACTTCTTGAGATAGATCCTAAGTGAGGATCTAAGTGAGTAAGGCTCACTGGTTTTTACCTCTCTGCTTTTAATATGCATTCAGAGCAATAAATCTCTTTATAAGGATGGCTTTAATGACATCTCACACACTATATATAGAATGTTAAAGTTCAGTTCAATTTCATATACTTTCTAATATCTACTATGATTTCTTGTTTAGTTTGTGGCTTATTTAAAGGCATATTTCTTAATTTCTTACTATTTCTTATTGGTATCCAGCTTAATTGCAGAGTGATATATATCACTCTGAATGATATCTATCCTTTGAATGATACATGTCCTTTGATGTTTGTTGAGATTTGCTTTATGAAACCAAGATATACTCAACTTTTGAAAATGTTCTTATGTAGGCTTGAAAAGAATATTGATATGGTTTGGCTGTGTCCCCACCCAAATCTCATGTTGAATTATAGCTCCCATAATCCCCATGTGTCATGGGAGGGACCCAGTGGGAGGTAACTGAATCATGGGGGCAGGTTTTTCCTGTGCTGTTCCTGTGATGGTAAGTCTCACAAGATCTGATGGTTTTATAAAGGGCAGTTTTTCTGCACACACTCTCTTGCCTGCCACCATGTGAGACGTGCCTTTGCTCCTCCTTTACCTTCTGCCACAATTGTGAGGCCTCCCCAGCCACATGGAATTAGGAGTCCACGAAACTTCTTTTTCTTTATAAATTACTCATTCTCGGCTGTCTTTATTAGCAGCATGACAACAGGCTAATACAGTGTATGCCCTGCAGTTGTTAGATGTTTATGTATCAGGTCAGTTTTACTAACTATATTATTTAAGTCTTCTGTAATAATTTTGAGCACGTTTTTTTTTTTTTTAATTTTTTAAATTTTTTATTTTTTAAAGATGGGGTTTCACCATGTCGGTCAGGCTGGTCTTGAACTCCCGACTTCAGGTGCTCCGCCTGCCTTGGCCTCCAAAGTGCTTGGATTATAGGGGTAAGCCACCATGCCTGGCCCGAGCACGTATTTTTTTTTTTTTCTTCTTTTTCTTCAGCCCAAAATCCAGCCTTGTCACACTGGTTTCATTCATTTTGACTGGCACTTGCATGGTATAGCTTCTCTTCCATTTGTTTACTTTCATATTTCTAGATCTTATGAGTTAGATGTGTCTTTGTAGATACCATACATTGCTTCACGTGTTGGGTTTTTTTTTTTTTGGTCCAGTCTGAGAATCTTGATCTTTTAATTGAAACTGTTTACCTTTAACATACTAATTCTTTTTTTTTTTTTTTTTTTTGGTCTTTTTGTTTTTTTCCTTTTTGTGGAGAAAGGGGTCTTGCTATATTGCCCAGGCAGGTCTCAAACTCCTGGGCTCAAGCTATTCTCCTGCCTCTGCCTCCCTAAGAGCTAGGATTACAGGTTTGAGCCACAGTGCCTGGCCATATTGATTCATTTTGTTTCCCAGATTGCTTACGTGGCAGGCACCGTTTCAAGCATGTTATGCACATTGCCATATCAGCAGTAGTCAAGTGCAGAGCCAGATCTGACCCCAGGGGATGTGGAGTGCTTGCTATTTAATATCTTTCATCCTACTTTGTGCTTTTATCTTGGAGACAAGGTCTTGCTCCATTGCCCAGGCTGGAATGCAGTGGTGTTCTTCTTGAGATAGAGCCTTAGCTCTTGATGCTAGTAGTGAGGGTGTGTGAGTGTGTGTGTGTGTGTGTGTGTGTGTGTGTGTGCGCGCGCACGCGCATGACTTTTCCTACAGCTGTTTTTTTTTTTTTGAGATGGAAAAAACAGCTCTTGTTACCCAGGCTGGAGTGCAATGGCGCGATCTCGGCTCACCGCAACCTCCGCCTCCTGGGTTCAGGCAATTCTCCTGCCTCGGCCTCCTAAGTAGCTGGGATTACAGGTACGCACCACCATGCCCAGCTAATTTTTTTTTTTTTTTTTGTATTTTTAGTAGAGACGGGGTTTCACCATGTTGACCAGGATGGTCTCGATCTCTTGACCTCATGATCCACCCGCCTCGGCCTCCCAAAGTGCTGGGATTACAGGCTTGAGCCACTGCGCCCAGCCCCCAGCTGTTTTAATGAATGCACCTTACCTTCACAGACGCCCTCCTTCTCTGTGGCATATCTCTGCTTTATGGCAAATGGGTTTTGATTCTTTTCTTTTTTTCCCTTTTTCTTTTTTCCCATGAGTCATAGGGAATGAGGGTTTTGATTCTTAAGCAAATAGCCCACTGCAGCCTCCACCTCCCAGGCTAAAGCAATCCTCCCCACCTCAGCCTTCCAAGTAGCTAGGACTACAGGTACACCCCATCAAGCTCCGCTACTTTTGTTTATTTTTGTAGAGATAGGGTCTCACTATGTTGCCCAGGCTGGTCTCTCTCTCTCTCTCTCTCTCTCTCTTTTTTTTTTTGAGACAGGGTCTCATTCTGCTTCCCAGGCTGGAATGCAGTGACATGATCATGGCTCATGGCTCATGGCTCATGGCAGCCAGGACCTCCTGGGCTTAGGTGATCCTCCCACTTCAGCTTCCCAAATAGCTGGGACTACAGGTGCACACCATCATGCCTGGCTAGTCTTTTTCTTTTTTAAGGGGTTTTGCTATGTTGCCTGGGCTGGTCTTGAACTCCCGGGCTCAAGTGATCCTCCTGCCTTGGCCTCTCAAAGTGGTGGGATTACAGGCACTAGCCACCACGCCCAGCTTGAACTTGAATTTTATTTTTAAATTTAAATTTTAATTATTTTTTATTTTTATTTTTTTGAAACAGAGTCTTGCCTATTGTGCAGGCTGGTGTGCTGTGGCGTGATCTTGGCTCATTGCAACCTCTGCATCCCCGGTTCAAGTGATCATCCTGCCTCAGCCTCCCGACTAACTGGGATTACAGGCGTGCGCCACCACATGGCTAATTTTTATATTTTAAGTAGAGATGAGGTTTTGTCATGTTGACTAGGCTGGTCTCGAACTCCTGACCTAAAGTGATCCACCCACCTCAGCCTACCAAATTACAGGTTTGAGCCACTGTGCCCAGCCTTGAATTTCTTAATATGTCATGATGATGCACTGTACCTTTGATCCATCTCCTTCTGAATTTCTTTATTTAACTCATCGACTTTCTGCTGCAGCTTTTTCCTTCTTTGTTCAGGTGGGAGGTTGCTGAAATCCTCTGGTGTCGCGCCCTGCAGACACAAATATAAATAAGAAGCCAGAAAGCCCCAGGTACTCCTTGAAAGAAGGCCAGAAGCAAAGCCTGCAGCCACGGGCAGTGCCGATGTGGCTTCATAAAATACATTAAGCTCTTTCCCACTACACCCAGCTGAGAGGCAAAAGTCAATGCATGCAAACTGCAAAAGTCCCCAAAACCATTCCCAGTTCCATGGATGCTGGCCAGAATGCCCCAGAAAAAGCAGTGAGCCACGCTACAGGAAAGACAGGGAAGAACAGATATACTTCTGACTCCGGGGAGAATCCATAAAAAACACATTTTGAGACAGAGTCTTCTTCCTTTTTCTACCAAGTATTACCATCAATGTCAGTGGCAACACTGAAGTGTTAATGAAAACCATATTTCCTTAATATAAACCTCGTCTACCACTGCGCGTCTAGCTGCCACCTTTCACACAGGCTGAGGTCAAAAGTCTCTTCACACAGGCTAAGGCCAAAAGTCTCCATCCCTGTAAAGCAACAGATGGGACATCACATTCCTCAGAGAATGTGGGTGAAAAAGAACATTAAAAAAAAAATCTCAGGCTGGGCTCAGTGGCTCAGGCCTGTAATCCCAGCACTTTGGGAGGCCCAGGCGGGTAGATCACGAGGTCAGGAGATCGAGACCATCCTGGCCAACATGTTGAAACCCAATCTCTATTAAAATACAAAAAATTAGCCAGGCATGGTGATACATGCCTGTAGTCCCAGCTACTCAGGAGGCTGAGGCAAGGGAATTGCTTGAACCAAGAAGGCGGAGGTCACAGTGAGCAGAGATCGCGCCACTGCACTCCTCCAGCCTGGGCAACAAGAGCAAAACTCCGTCTCAAAAAAAAACAAAAAAAAACAACTCTCTCTCTTGTCTGAATCCCATGCACACTTCACTCTGCTGCCTCTAAAAGTCTAGTTACTCTTTTTTTTTTTCCTTGAGATGGAGTCTCACTCTGTTGCCCAGGCTGGAGTGCAGTGGTGCGATCTCAGCTCATTGAAACCTCCGCCACACAGGTTCAAGCGATTCTCCTGCCTCAGCTTCCTGAGTAGCTGGGACTACAGGTGTGCGCCACCATGCCTGGCTAATTTTCCATGGTCTCAAAGTCTTGGAGGTGATCCACTCAACTCAACCTCCCAAAGCGCCAGGATTACAGGCATGAGCCCCCACGCCCAACCTAGTGACTTCTTTTAGGCACCTTTCGGAAGCATCTGAGAATTCAGAAAGAATGCCCTCCCTGGACTCAAAATCAATTCTCCACAGTGTATGAAACTGATCTCTGCAGTTTTTAATGTGTCAGAAGAACTGTACTTTGGTATCTTGACTCCCTTTTCAAAAGCAACTGCTCTCTTGACTCTATGCCTGTGCTTATAGGAGAAAGTGTCAACAGTTTCAGGCTTTCCCATATGCTTACTTGTTAGAAAGCTATGGTACACTGTGGCATCAAGTGCTTTTACTTAAGTGAGGCTATGTTCATAAAGAGAGAAATTTCCAGCCGGGCGCAGTGGCTCACGCCTGTAATCCCAGCACTTTGGGAGGCCGAGGCAGGTGGACCACGAGGTCAAGAGATTGAGACCATCCTTGTCAACATGGTGAAATCCCGTCTCTACTAAAAATACAAAAATTAGCTGGGCATGGTGGCGCATGCCTGTAGTCCCAGCTACTCAGGAGGCTGAGGCAGGAGAATTGCTTGAACCCAGGAGGTGGAGGTGCGGTGAGCCAAGATCACGCTATTGCACTCCAGCCTGAGTAACAAGAGCGAAACTCCGTCTCAAAAAAAAAGAAACCATCTCAAAAAAAAAAGAAAAAAAAATACAAAGAATTAGCTGGGCGTGGTGGTGGGTGCCTGTAATTCCAGCTAGGCAGGAGAACTGCTTGAACCGGGAGGCGGAGGTTGCAGTGAGCCAGGATGGGACCACCACACTCCAGTGCAGGAGACAGTACAAGACTGTCTCAAAAAGGAGAGGGAGAGGGAGGGAGGGAGGGGAGAGAGAGAGAGAGAGAGACAGAACTTCTTCAAATATCCAGGGGATAAGCCAGGGCATTCAGAAAAGAGATTTTACTTTAAACCCTCAATTCTTTTAAAACAAGGGCAAGACTGACTTGGGGCAGGGCAGAATGAAGGGACCCAGTTAATGTAATTCCAGAAGCAAGTTGCATTTGCCAAGCAGCTTACATGGCAGCTTGTGACTGAGTTCCTAGGCTGATTATGATAAATTGCCAGGGGGATGTGCTGGGAAGTGTGTGATTCAGCAAATAGTTGACCACAAAGGCCACGCAAAGAACTTTCTGCTACTGTTCTCAAACACACTCGTCAGACACACTAACTGACTCTAATGTGTGCCTGTGTGTGTGTGCATGCGTGTGTGTGTGTGTGTGTGTGTGTATTGGAGATAAGAGTTGAGTGAAACCAGAATGGAAGTTACTATTCCTAATACCAAACCGAAGAAGTTGAATTTGACTCTAAATCTAAGATGAAGCAAAACTAACCTTTAATATAAAAATGAAGACTTGCTTTCTTTTCCATATACTATGGCACTACAATATTTATTTGAAAATTGAAAACTAGATTATTATTTGCTTTTCAATTTGTTTAATTCAATCATTGAGCTCAAAAGACTCTGTGCTTGTGATGAATTTACTTAAGGCAGATCAGCATTGTGACAGCATCACACACACACACACACACACACACACACACCACACACACACACAAACGAGTTTTCACTCACAGTTCCTGGCTCATAAGTCCCATACGGTGTGTTTTTGTTTGTTTATTTTTTTGAGACAGAGTTTGACTCTTGTTGCCCAGACTGGAATGCAGTGGTGTGATCTCAGCTTATTGCAACCTCTGCTTCCTGGGTTCAAGAGATTCTCTTGCCTCAGCCTCCCAAGTAGCTGGGATTACAGGTGCCTGCCACCATACCTGGCTAACTTTTGTATTTTTAGTAGAGATGGGGTTTCACAATGTTGGCCAGGCTGGTCTTGAACTCCTGACCTCAGGTGATCCTCCTGCCTCGGCCTCCCAAAGTGCTGGAATTACAGGTGTGAGCCACTGCGCCTGGCCTCTTGCTAGTCTTTTGTTAAAACATCAGAGCACTTTCAGCCTCAGAAAACAGAATCTCTCTCTCATCTCCCCATGCCCTTCTCTTACTTTCTAAAGGTAGCATTCTGATTGTGGCTATATGACTCTCATTCAAGAGGATCCTGCCCCATACCCTGGAGGAAGGAATGCTGCACAGGGAGGCCAAAAAGAATCTGGACAGACAGGCCCTGCTGGGTGTCCCCACCTGGTCAACTAGGATTCTATCAGGCCCTTTTTGTCCAATCTCATTCCAGCATGGCTGTCCATGCATCAATCATGCTTATCTGATGAAGTCTCATAAAAGGCCCAAGAGGACAGGGTTTTGGGAGTTTCTGGATAGCTGAACACACAGAGGTTCCTAGAGAGGGGTTGCCCAGGGAGGGGATGGAAGCTCTGTGCCCCCTTCCCCATATCTCACCCTAAGCATCTCTTCATCTGTATCTTTTGTAATATCCTTTGTAATAAACCAGTAATTGTGTTTCCCTGAGTTTTGTCAGCTGCTCCTGCAAATTAACTGAACCCAAAGATGGGGTCACGGGAACCCCAATTTGAAGCCAGTCCATCAGAAGTTGTGGAGGCCAGCTGAGCGCAGTGGCTCATACCTGTAGTCTCAGCACTTTGGGAGGCCGAAGCGGGTGGATCACCTGAGGTCAGGAGTTCGAGACCATTCTGACCAACATGGTGAAACCCCGTCTCTACTAAATATACAAAATTAGCCGGGCATGGTGGCACATGCCTGTAATCTCAGCTACTCAGGAGGCTGAGGCAGGAGAATCGCTTCAACCCAGGAGGCAGAGGTTGCAGTGAGCCAAGATCGCATCATTGCACTCCAGCCTGGGGGACAGAGCAAGACTCTGTCTCCCAAAAGAAAAAAAAAAATCAAACCCTTGCTTGTCAACAGCTTCCCCCGCAACCCCCAAACAGCCCAAGCCCCATGTAATATTACTTCTTTAGATTTTTTTGTGTTGTTTTTATAGTTTTTTTTTGAGACAGGGTTTCATTCTATCACCCAAGGCTGGAGCAGCTTTGACCTCCGGGGCTCAATCAATCCTCCTGCCTCAGTCTCCTGTGTAGCTGGGACCACAGGCACATATTACCATGCCCAGAAAATTTTAGTATTTTTTTGTAGAGTCAGGTTTCACCATGTTGCCCAGGCTGGTCTAGAACTCCTGACCTTAGGTGATCCACCCGCCTCGGCATCCCAAAGTGCTGAGACTACAGGTATGAGCCACGCACCTGGTCCCACACCTTTTTTTATTTTTTTTTGTTTGAGACATGGTCTTGCTGTGTCACCCAGGCTGGAGTACAGTGGTGCAATCATAGCTCACTGCAACCTTGAACTCTGGGCTCAAGCCATCCTCCTGCCTCAGCTCATCCTCCTGCCTCAGCCTCCCAAAGCCCTGGGATTACAGGCAGGAGCCACTGCACCCAGCAGCACTGCACTTCTTTGCTGGCTTCAAGGTAATGGTAGAAAGCAACAGTTCAATACCAAATTGGTAAAATAATTTGTTTTTCAAACAGAAAGACTGCCTGAAAATATTACCTTTTGCTGCTAGCACCCAGAAAACAATGAATAAAGGGTAAGAACAAAACCCTGGCAGCTGAGAAGGCCTCCTCGTGAATAGATCCAATTCCTCCCAAGCTCATACTGCTCAAGAACCTGTAATTCATTTAAGTATCTAGATGTCTTTCCTTCATGTAGAGACTTTAAAGACTCTTCTCAGGATTTTATTTCACAGCCTAAGAAATGTTTAACTTAATAAAATATTATTTTTCTTTAGGGTTGGGTCCATTACCAAATACTGAGTCATGTTGAAAAAATTATGTATATACATACATATGTATATATACACACATGTAAATATTTACATATTTTAAAATCACCATAAAATACTATCCTAGGTTATCAATAGTGTGCTTATACTGCTGATCTTATTCCCAGTTGAACTGTCACAGTTGATCACTGTCCCATTATTTTAGGATATTCTTAGCTGTGGAATTTGAGAAGACTATGAAACTATTATAGATATTTGAAGCACAGTTATAGGTTATGTTAGTTAAGTTACTTTTAATAAATGTAATGATTAGTTTGCTTGTTTACTAGGCATATACAATTAAGTACAAATGACACAAAACACTGAGTAAATAATTCTAAAAAGGCTTGGAGGCTCTTTTCACTGTCCATGAAAACCTCCTGTGGCCTCTTGAATCAGCTATGCACAAGGCACCAACATATCTACGTCGCGCCAGAAAGATTCCAGTTTTCCATTCCCACGGGTGGCCTCAAACCTGGGCAGCAGCTGCCGGCTGGGATCATTCCTACATGGCTCTTTCAGGCTCCCAGATTTTTTCATCTACTTCTGTGGTTCTCAAATAGGAACATTCTTCAACTATTAAATTTACTTTTAATCAAAATGATCCAACACCCCCAAGATTTAATATTTATTTTTTTTGTTTTTTGGAGATGAAGTCTCTCACTCTGTCACACGGCTGGAGTGCAGTGGCACAATCCTGGCTCACTGCAACCTCTGCCTCCCATGTTCAAGCAATTCTCTTCCCTCAGCCTCCTGAGTAGCTGGGATTACAGGCACACGCCACCACGCCTGGCTAATTATTTGTACTTTCACAGACATGGGGTTTTACCATGTTGCCCAGGCTGGTCTCGAACTCCTGAGCTCAGGCAATCCGCCCACCTCGGCCTCCTAAAGTGCTAGGATTACAGGCGTGAGCCACCGCGCCCGGCCTTTACATTCATATTCATAGACACTTTATTCACATTTGTCCTCCTAAGGCCCCAGTAATAAAGAACACCAAGTCATGATTCAAGTCATGAGTTAAGTGTTAATTTTCTTAGCATCTTGAAAAGATTAAGATCACCTCTATTAGATTCTGGACCTTTGTATCCAAGAAGTCTAATAAGGAAACACCAACAGAAGCACACATAAGAAACACAAACCAAGTTAACTTTGAAGATACGTTGTGCATGGCATAGCATTCACAAAACACACGCCGAAAACCTCATTAGACTCAGGACATGCATGGAATAATTGTGCTTACCAGCTTGAGAGAAAGCTTCATGTAAAAATTGGAGAGGTATGGGAAAGAGAGAGAGAGAGAGAAAGAGAGAGAGAGAAAGAGAAAAAAAACAACAACGCATCAGAAGAAGAGGAACTTGGTCAGTTCCACCATATTAAAATAACACATACGTCCACCCGCTGATTTATAAAAATGACTTGTAGCAGATCTGTGCAAAAGTTCACAAGAAGGGCTGCTCCCTAATGAACTTTTCTCAGGCTCCATATTGGCAGAGCAAAGATCAGATAGAAAAGGAGGGTTTCTGTTACAGCTCCATATTGGCCCCTCAGCCTTTATGTAAACTAAAGTAAGCTTGTAGTCGGTGACACATAATGACTATCAAAGAAAAAAATATAATCACACAACCTTTTGTTCTCTGAATTTCCCATGGAAAATTTTACACAGACTAAAAAAAAGTATGAACACCAATTACTTCCATGATAAGCAAGTAATATTTTTATTTTAAGGAACTGTAATAAATATAAACATTGGCCAGGCACGGTGACTCACTCCTGTAATCCCAGCACTTTGAGAGGCCAAAGCTGGGCAGATTACTTGAAGCCAGGAGTTCGATACCAGCCTGGCCAACGTGGTGAAGCCCTGTCCGTCTCAACTAAAAAAAAAATTATCCAGGTGTGGTGGTGGGAGCCTGTAATTCCAGCTACTCGGGAGGCTGAGGTAGGAGGATCGCTTAAATCCAGGAGGCGGAGGCTGCAGTGAGTCAAGATCATGCCATTGCCATCTAGTCTGGGCAACAAGGGCAAAACTCTGTCTCAAAAATAAATAAACAAATAAATTGGCATGAAGGCAAAGTCTGAAATTGGTGAATTGGTAACAAAGGACTGACTAGCAGGTGCTCTAAGAAACTACCTGCAGGACCTGAAATGCCTCCCGCAGCCAGGCTAGAGGACAACGTTCCCTCCCACCTGAGCACTATGTGTTACCCTTGCTCAGTGGACGGTGTCTGCTGAGGCTTTCCATGAAACTCTGAGCCCCATCCATAGGCGTTGGGTATTTGGAGAATTATCCACTGTGACTGCTCTTTTAAAAGTACTTACTTACTCATCAATTTACTGATTTTTGGTTTTGTTTTTGGAGACAGGGCAGATTGTACAGTGGCACAATGTCAACTCACTGAAGCCTTAACTTCTAGGGCTCAAGTGATCCTTACACCTCAGCCTCCCGAGTATAGCTGGGACTACAGGTGAGTGCCACCACACTTGATGAAGTTTTGTATTTTTTGGTAGAGATGGAGGTTTCACCATGTTGCCCAGGCTATCAAACTCCTGAGCTCAAATGACCCACCCACCCCAGCCTCCCAAAGCGCTGCAATTACAGGTGTGAACCACCACACACAGCCTAAAAAACGAATTCTTAATTTAAGATTGATTCAAAGTTGACACTTCTTTGTAAATAAAAAATAACCTTTTAAAGAAATTGTCCCTATATAGGAACATGAGATTTTAGAAGAAACAGAAAGGCAAGCCTTTGTCAGGGGAAAATGGTACATTATACAGTCACATTCCTGACTGCCTGACGTGGGCTGTCTATAAGTATTTCAGCCCGCCTGTGAACTTGAGCACAGATCTACTTAACACAATTGGAATTAATTGTATGCACAGACAAGACTTACGGTGCACAGCAGAAAACTCCAAATATGTTTCCTACAAGGCACACTATCATATACATTTTCTTACACATTATTGTCTAAACATTACTAATTCAAATAACTAACATTTCAACTAGGTATACTACTTGCTCTCTACTTGGCTACTTTCATTACGCAAAGTTGTATATTCTTTCTTAAGCATTCCACAAACAGAATTCTCACCTCAAAATATTGTATAGGAAGATTATAATACTTCATAGTAAAAACAAGTCATCAGGATTGAACATAAATCCCCATCGAATAGGAAATACCAAATTCTCAGACAAATCTGATTTTATTTGTGACGGATAATCTATTAATATAAGAAGTGCCATCACAGTACACGGAATTTCTTTTTAATCATTATATATTGGTTTTCAGTCTTAAGCTGTAAGCCAGCCAATTAGAATTTCTCTTAAAATTAGAAAGCAACATCATTGGCTAAAATAATAATTTTGAAGATTCCATTAAGTGCATTGCTAGACACCTGAAGAATTAAAAAGCTGTCAGTTTCAGGCGACAGTTAAAGAGCCGTGGGAGCCACAAGCGTCAATAACACATGGGGAACACAGAGCTGGCAAGCCCATGTGTTATTGGACAGTCACAGTACTAACCTCAAGTACAAAGAAAGGGGACAGCGAAAATAAATGTATAGATACATAGAAGAAAACTCATTTTACTGTGCTAGGAAATCACTCACGTGTCATCGATTTGTTTGTTTGTTCTCCAAGCATTAGGGCATAACTCCCTTAAGGATCTGTTTATTACAAACATGGATGTGGGACTGAGCTACACTGCCGTCTGTAAGAGCATCACTCTCCCGTGACCACACATTGCAGCTGTGTTTTATGCGTGAAATTCTGCGGTGAAGTCATACCAGTGACATCTCAGACGGCAGTCACAGTCCCAGAACTAGAATGAAAAGAGAAAAACAGGCTGGGTGTGGTGGCTCACGCCTGTAACCCCAGCATTTTGGGAGGCCGAGGCAGGCAGTGTACCTGAGGTCAGGAGTTCAAGACCAGCCTGACCAACATGGAGAAACCCCCATCTCTACTAAAAATATAAAAAATTAGGCCGGGTGAAGTGGCTCACACCTACAATCCCAGCACTTTGGGAAGCCGAGGTGGGTGGATCACGAGGTCAAGAGATCGAGACCATCCTGGTCAACATGGTGAAACCCTGTCTCTACTAAAAATACAAAAAAATTAGCCAGGTGTGGTGGCGCACGCCTGTAGTCCCAGCTACTCAGGAGGCGGAGGCAGGAGAATCAATCACTTGAACCCGGGAGGTGGAGGTTGTGGTGAGCCGAGATCACGCCATTGCACTCCAGCCTGGGCAACAAGAGCGAAACTGTGTCTCAAAAAACAAAAAAAAAAAAAAAAAAGAAAAAAGAGAAACAAACAAACAAACAAAACACCAGGCTCAGCTCACCACTGTTATTAGAAAGTTTGCTTCCTTTATTGATGCAAGTTTTTCAGATAAAGTTACCTATGGATGAATTTATACAATTAGCCTGTTTTTTCCCTCTCAATTAATAATTTCATTTCGTAGTGTGGAAGCATAACAGAGTGCCTCTGGGTCCCCAGTCTTGGTGCTGTGAATGGGGTTAGTGGCTGTGCCGTGACTGTATGACCTGGCCGTCACAGGTAACTTACAACATAGTCCCTAGCCTCAAAGGCATACGTGGGTTTCCCTATTGTCCTCTTCATGAGTTCTTTGTGAAAACAGAAAGACTGAGTCTGCCAATAACCAGCAAGAGAACAAGATAAAATAAATAAAATTAAAGTAACCATAAGACTTTAACATATGACAAACAGTTGGTAAGGATTTTCAAAATCTTTTGGTCAACACTGATGGTATTTTTCCATACAATTAACTCTAAAATATGAAAAATGTATCTCCATATTTTAGATATAGACGTCTCTTGCACAGGCCAGAAAATGAAATCTTAGTTTCAGCAACAAAATTACCCTTTGTAGATGGCAAACTGAGAACATACTATCTAGTTTCATTTTCCTTCAACTTACGTAAAAATGAAATAATGGTTAATGCTCTGGTGGTATCTTTAAAGATATTCGGTGAAACAAAATTTCCTTATAAATATCAACTGCTTACAACACATCACATTTTATCCTGTTTAATTATTTGGAAACAAAATCAGTTATGCTGAGATATGTCTGCATGGGATTTATATACTCCGATGATAGAAACAAATTATTGACATCTGAATCTGAAAGCTGCAAAACATGAGAAATTAAAAGACATAATAAAATCACAGATTTTTTATTCTCTCAGGAACTTTTTAAATTAAATTATTGTTGGCATAATAGTGTTAAAAAGTAGAATGAATGTGAAGGTAGGAGGGGCTGTATCATTTTGGTCACAGAACCTGTCAACCATGCTAGGCACGTTCCATGCTGAGACTGCTTAAAAATGAAATCTGTTTCTCCAAACTTCAGATTCCTTTTGAGCTTGCGCTTCTTCTTTTTTTGCACTGCAGCTTCCCAGAGGAAGGAAGAACAGACTAACCAAAAGTAAAAGAAGCAAAAATATATCTCTACTTCTTTACTATGGCTTCTAGTAGATATATGTATGTGGCTTAACCTCAGGAAAATAAACTCACCATTTGGGGAAAAAACATTTTTTTTTTGAGATGGAGTTTTGCTCTTGTTGCCCAGGCTGGAGTATAATGGCACAATCTTGGCTCACTGCAACCTCCACTTCCCAGGTTCAAGCGATTTTCCTGCCTCAGCCTCCCCAGCAGCTGGGGGTATAGGCATGCACCACCACACCTGGCTAATTTTATATTTTTTGTAGAGACGGGGTTTCTACATGTTGGTCAGGCTGGTCTCGAACTCCCGACCTCAGGTGATCTGCCCGCCTCGGCCTCCCAATGTGCTGGGATTATGGGCATGACCATCGTGAAGTATTTTTTAACAAAGATTTGCTGAGCACAGATTTGAGGAGTAAGAAATACAATTCATATTGCTGATTATGGTAAAACAGAGATTTTCCTTTAAATCATCAAAAGAATCAGTTTCTCATTTCCCATTAAGTGTTACATTTTTTTTCTAACTATCCTCTTCTTACATTTATCAATGACTGAATTCTTTGTTTTTTTTTCTAAACATTTAGCAAATGCCATGAACCACAGATTCACAAACCATATTCAGCCAATTGCACATTTCAGACTGTGTAATGTTAAGTGAAAAGTAGAATTGACACATAAACAAATGGTAAACAATCCATGAATATTCATCATGAGAGTTCAAAAAATAGAGATAATATATAAATATAACACATGAATGCTTGGTAAAATGGCAGAGATGGGTTAACTGACAGTCCAGACAAAACTTTCAGTCTAGCAAAAACACCTCGTCATGGAAATTCTTGGATTAACAATGAGTGGAGTTCTAAATGCCAGCATCATTGAGCCAAGAAGCTGCAGATTCTTCAAGTCCTAATAATACAGCTCAGCTTAATCCATCATCTACTTTTTTTTTTTTTGAGATGAAGTCTCACTCTGTCGCCCAGGCTGGAGTGCAGTGGTGCGATCTTGGCTCACTGCAACCTCTGCCTTCTGGTTTCCAGCAATTCTCCTGCCTCAGCCTCTAAAATAACTGGGATTACAGGTGGTGCCTGCCACCATGCCTGGCTTATTTTTGTATTTTTGGTAGAGACAAGATTTCACCATGTTGGCCAGGCTGATCTCGACCTCCTGACCTCATGATCCTCCTGCCTTGGCCTCTCAAAGTTCTGGGATTACAGGTGTGAGCCACTGCACCCAGCCCCATCATCACTTTTGAAGCTGTACTCTGCCTTCCATCAATACCTTTTTTCATATCTTTCAGAAATTACATTTCTAATTCTTTTTTTATAAATTTTTTTTTTTTTTTTTTTTTTTCTGAGACGGAGTTTCGCTCTTGTTACCCAGGCTGGAGTGCAATGGCGCGATCTCGGCTCACCGCAACCTCCGCCTCCTGGGTTCAGGCAATTCTCCTGCCTCAGCCTCCTGAGTAGCTGGGACTACAGGCACGCGCCACCGTGCCCAGCTAATTTTTTTGTATTTTTAGTAGAGACGGGGTTTCACCATGTTGACCAGGATAGTCTCGATCTCTTGACCTCGTGATCCACCCGCCCGGCCTCCCAAAGTGCTGGGATTACAGGCTTGAGCCACCGCGCCCGGCCTACATTTCTAATTCTTAACCTGATATGCTAGATAGCATTAAAGCAAGATAATTCTACCAACTATAAATCTGAGATTCTCATATTAAAGGAACTCTGCATATAATGAAATATTTTCCCCCTATTTAAAAAAACTAACAACCTTGTTATCGACTATGTATTTACATTTTTTTTTTTTTTTTTTTTTGGAGAAAGGGTCTCACTCTGTTGCCCAGGCTGGAGTGCAGTGGTGTGATCTCGGCTTACTGCAACCTCTTCCTCCTGGGTTCCAGAAATCCTCCCATCTCAGGCTCCCAAGTAGCTAGGACTACAGGCACATGCCACCACACCTGGCTATTTTTTTGTATTTTTAATGGGGGACAGGGTCTAGCCATGTTGCACAGGCTGGTCTCGAACTCCTGAGCTCAAGCAATCCACCCACCCTGGCCTCCCAAAGTGCTGGAACTACAGGCATGAGCCACTGCTCCAGGCCTCTTTTTTACACAGAGTAGTTTTTGTAGAAATGTGATTGTCAGGTTAACAATGACTACTGTTATTCTTTTACTGGTAACCAGCTATTGATTCCAAGTCCAAGAAGGACATCTCTCCCCTCTAGTTAATTAGTTGTAGTTTAGAATCTTTTCCCATGCCAATGTGTCAGCTGACACTCAAGAAAAGCTGGCATCCAACTCTGGCTTTGGGGCACTACCAGACACTATTTGGAAAGAAGTAACCCAACTGTCAGTTGACTGGAGAGCCCAGGAGAAGGGAAAAGTAAAACTTATGTTTGCACCAGAAAGCATTCTGCTACAGCTGTATCACAGCTCCCACAGGGCGGGATTTTTTTTTTTTTTTTTAAGGTAAAAAAGATATGTGAATGCTGCAGGGATTATAGGCGTGGGCCACTGTGCCTGGTATAAATATCTGTTTACTCATTATATTCATCATAAAAGATATTTTGGGAAGGCTCAGACTAGACTGACCATTTAGAACGATGTGGGAATCAACATATTACTTTATGCCAGTCTTTCTCTATAAACCAAACCGGCATGTACATTAGATGGCTACCTCAATTCCATTAACTCTGTGACTTAAGCACATCAGTCTCAGTTAGGATGGAGAACTTGAATCTTAGTAACATCCACTTACGAGTCAACATAGTAGCTGCTCCCTGAAGTTGGACGTCACAGAATCGCAGACTCTGTAACCAGACTCCCTGGATCTAAATCCCAGCTTTGCATCTTCCTCACTTTGCCTTTGTATGCCTCAATTTCCTCAGTGGTAAAATAAGGAAATAGGAGCACTATCTAGGCTTCACAGTGTGGCTGGAAGAAAGTCAATGAGCACACGGCACAGAGCTTTGCACACAATAAGCGCTCAGTAGGTGTCAGCTGCTTTTATTACTGCATGCTTTAAAGTGAAATCCTGCATTAGGCCTCTTCCAATCAACAGACATTTTATGAACTCCTTATAATCTCACTAAAATTACGAATGAAACCACTGTGACTTATGACTCTTCTCCTTTGAACCCTGAGGCATAGCTCAGGGAAGTATCTTCATTACACTCACATTGCTTCAGTAATTATTAAGGCAATATTTTTTGACTTACACAGTCACTTCCAATTCCTTATCTCATAGGTTGCTAGTTTGTTTGTTTATTCATTAATTAATTTATTTAGAGATGGGATCTGACTATGTTGTCCCAGCTGGTCTCAAACTCCTGAGCTCAAGTGATCCTCCCACCTCAGCCTCCCAAAGGGCCAGGATTACAGGCATGAGACACTGTGCTTGTCCTATTTATTTTCATATACATATATTTTAAGAGATGGGGTCTCACTATGTTATCCAAGCTGGTCTTGAACTCCTGAGCTCAAGTGATCCTCCTGCCTTGGCATCTCAAACTGCTGAATTACAGGTATGAGCCATCATGACCGGGCTCAGGTCGCTCGTTTTAGAAATGAAATCTTAAGTTTCTTTTTTTGGTTAAAATTAAGGTAAAAGATTAATGATTTGGATGCTTTAAAGAGGAAGAGGGGTAAAGTCCTTCCAAAATGTAACAGAAACAAACAGAAAGCTCTGGGATGCCTGGCATTCTCCTTCCTTCTATGTGCCCTGCTTCCTTCTTTCTTCCCTCCTCTTTCTGGCTTTTTCTTTCCAGCTATAATGGTTTTTTAACTTTTTTATATGTTATGGGAAAACACAATGGATTCATTCACAAACAAAATTAGTTATGCAGAACCGAACATGCAACAAAAGCACGCCAGAGAGACAGGATTCCGGAGCGGACTTACCCCACGCTTTAGGCTCCTGAAGCAGTGGATTTTGGGTTTGGAGGTCATGAACTCGTTGAAGCGGTGGGAGAGGGGTTCCTTTTGCTGCTTGGGAGACTGGGGGCCGTTGGGAACAGCAGAGGGTGAGGCAGAGGCAGGAGGGGGAGGGGGAGGCTGATGGGGGGATGTTAAAAGGGACATAAGCTACATGTAAGAGATGGAGCCGTGACAGAGTAAAAATCAGAAACAAGAAGATAAGACACAAAACAAAAATAAGCATCAAATCATATTTGAAATCCAACGCAAGTAAAACACAAACAATTAAATTTTAGGCCATGGTCCAAAAGAAAACATGTAGGAGGTGGTTAAATGAAGAATATGATGAGAGTTGGGAGGTTTAGTAAGTAACGCGACAGAAGAAGAGCAAGAAATATCTGACAAGAAGCTCGTGCAGACTTTCCCATGCAAACTACAGCTCTAGTTAGTTATTCTAAACCAGCTTAAGCCAGAAGGTCAATATTTCCATATCACCTAAGCTAACACAGCCTGATGGGGAAAAATGGAAGACCTTCAATGCTAAGGTTGTGAAAACAGTAGACAGTCTGTTTAAATTAATAAATATTAAGTCATTCTAAAGTTAAAGCAGTAATGCTGCCTTGATCATATTCTACAACCCCAGGTTAATGCTGTCATGCACCTATGTATCACACTATGCAAAGAAAATGAAAAATGCTCATGGATACGCATGTTAACATGAGTTCAAAACCAAGTTTTTAACATGGCAACAGTTTCAATTAGATGTGCGGATAAAGTGTTACAGGAATTTCGCACTACATCCTCTCTCCCAGCCAAGATCACCAGCAGTCTAGGAGACGAAGGAGTGGAAGGTATGATGCGAAATGGTGGAGAGGTCAGTAATCTGTTAGTGTGGGTGTCACGGTAGGAGGATAATGCTTCTGAAATAAGACACAGGGCCATGGCAAAAATACCACCACCAAAAAGAAATACTGCCTCAAAATACAAGGAGCACACTAGCTTTTCTATTTTGCATTCAGAAACTACAGGTCTAAGATCTTAGCTTTGTAAGACTCAAAGATCAAGTCAAAATCTCCACACCTTATAAAACTCATTTCACACTGCGTCCAACCATCAGTACCTTATTCTTTTTGATGAACGGCCACAACTTTCCTTTGGATTTGCCACCAAATTTGAGGTCTGGTTTGCCTTCTCCTCTGGAATTTGAAAGGCTGTTATCCGACACGGTACGCTTCATTGGCTGAGTGTAATCCTCAAACTCAATGTCTCCAGGAGGCTCAAACCCTGATTTATAAGCTTCTATTACCAGCTGTGAATCCTGAAATTATACCCGAAAGCATATAAATACATTCAGAAGCATGTAAATACTTTTTAAACAATGAATTATGATGACCTCATACAGATGATACCTAAGGAAATAACACTGATTGATACTAACTTTTTTCCTAGTAACTTTTTTCTTTTTTTTTTGAGATGGAGTCTCACTCTGTTGCCCAGGCTGGAGTGCAGTGGTGCCATCTTAGCTGACTGCAACCTACACCTCCCGGGTTCAAGTGATTCTCCTGCCTCAGCCTCCTGAGTAGCTGGGATTACAGATGCACACTATCACACCAAGCTAATTTTTGTTTTTGTTTTGTTTTGTTTTTTTGAGATGGAGTCTTGCTCTGTCATCCAGGCTGGAGTGCAATGGCGTGATCTTGGCTCACTGCAACCTCTGCCTCCTGGGTTCAAGCGATTCTCCTGCCTCAGCCTCCCAAGTAGCTAGGACTATAGGTGTGCACCACCATGCCCAGCTAATTTTTGTATTTTTAGTAGAGATGGGGTTTTATCGTGTTGGTCAGGCTGGTCTTAAACTCCTGACCTTGTGATCCGCCCACCTTGGCCTCCCAAACTGCTGGGATTACAGGCGTGAGCCACTATGCCCAGTCTAATTTTTGTGTTTTTAGTAGACATGGTGTTTCACCATGTTAGCCAGGCTGGTCTTGGACTTTCTATCTCAGGTGATCCACCCACCTAGGTAGGCTTCCCAAAGTGCTGGGATTCCAGGTGTGAGCCACCACACCTGGCCAGCTTTTTTCATTCTTTTCAGAAGCCATCAGTAATGTTCATTTGAGTTTTTAGAACACAGAACCACCGTTTTCTGATTTTTTTTTTTTTTTGAGACAGAGTCTCGCTCTGTCACCCAGGCTGGAGTACAGTGGCATGATCTTGGCTTGCTGCAACCCCTGCCTCCTGAGTTCCAGCAATTCTCGTGCCTCAGCCTCCCAAGTAGCTAGGACTACAGGCATGTACCACCAAGTCCAGCTAATTTTTATATTTTTAGTAGAGATGGGGTTTCGCCATGTTGGCCAGGCTGGTCTAGAACTTCTGGCATCAAGTGATCCACCCACCTTGGCCTCTCAAAGTGCTGAGATTACAAGTGTGAGCCACCACACTGGGCCAGCTGCATAACTTTTATGTTAAATATTTCAAATTAAGAGTAAAAGCCTAGGCTGGTGTTCTAGTTTACATTTTTATTGAGAGAAATAGGTTTCTAGGAATTCATGGGTCCCCAAGCAGTATTCTCAACTAAAGAAGGTTTTGCCCTCTCAGGGACATGCTGCAATATATGGAGACATTTTTAACTGTCAGAACTTGGGAAGTGCTGCTGGCATCTCCTGGGTAGAGGCCAGGGATGCTGCTAAATGTCCTGTAATGCCCCCAACAAGAAAAATGATCTGGTCTAAGATAATGTCAAAAGTGCCTGAAGAAACCCTGTCTTGGCTGGGCACAGTGGTTCACGCCTGTAATGCCAACACTTGGGAGGCTGAGGCAGGCGGATCAACTGAGGTCAGGAGTTGGAGACCAGCCTGGCCAACATGATGAAACCCCGTCTCTACTAAAAATATAAAAATTAGCTGGGCGTGGTGGCACATGCCTGTAGTCCCAGCTACTTGAGAGGCTGAAGCAGGAGAATCACTTGAACCTGGGAGGCAGAGGCTGCAGTTAGCTGAGATCGTGTCACTGCACTCCAGCCTGGGCAACAAGAACAAGATTCCGTCTTAAAAAAAAAGAAGAAGAAGAAGAAGAATCTGACTTACAGGAAACAAAGTCTTTCCCTTTTTCCAGAAAACACTTTTCCAGAAAACAGAAACTCAATTCTGTCATCTCTCGGACAATTTTACCACTTAATTGTGTTTTCCAAAAAAGGAATCATAAAGTTAAATCCAAGACACAGAGCATGTATGACCACTGAAAGCAACTACCCACCATGAGATGATTCAATGAGGTCATATAGAAAGGGGATGGGGAGAAATAATGGAACTGCAAATAGTTATCAATGAGGCTCAAATGGCAATACTTACATTTTTCTGATCAATGGACTCGGCTGCTTTTACTATTCCATCCAAGCACTTCCCAATGATGGGTATCACCTGCCGATCAACCTCTGCATACATCTTCATGGAGTCTCCAATCCTCACAATCCTCCTTTCCTCCATCTCTTGTATTTTCTGCAACATTAGATTTTGTATAAAGTCAGTCTGGTCCATGATTATTAAATGAAGTTGTTTTCTGGCAGCAACTGTTACCTCTAACGAGTTCTCTATGAGGAAAAATGGGTTAGGGTTAGTGTGGCCATAAGTATATAGTGCCTCCATATTAGCCAGCTGTACACTGATTTTATAAACTGTTAGGCATGTTAGGCTGCCTAAATATATGTTTTGTATGATGAATGCCAAACTCAATAGTTTTTTTGTTTGTTTGTTTTTTTGAGATAGAGTTTTGCCCTTTTGCCCAGGTTGGGGTGCAATGGCATGATCTCAGCTCACTGCCACCACCGGCTCCCAGGTACCAGCGATTCTCTTGCCTCAGCCTCCCAAGAAGCTGGGATTACAGGCACCTGCCATCACATCTGGCTAATTTTTTGCATTTTTAGTAGAGATGGGGTTTCACCATCTTGGCCAGGCTGGTCTCGAACTCCTTACCTCAGGTGATCCACCCACCTAGGCCTCCAAGGTGCTGGGATTACAGGCATGAGCCACCCATCCTGGCCAACAGCTTTATTATAACACCATTTGTAGTCCACTTCAAACATTTTCTCCATCTTTAATCTACTAACTTTACCTTTTACCAAAAGCACAGTATCTAGTTAACTGTCTCAACCCAACACAGGTGGGCATACCTTCCAACTGTCATTTGGAAGTACTTGTTTGCTGTGTGTGTAGACACTAAGAAGCAAATATTTATTATTCTTTTCTACAGTTGGACTCAAAGTTGCAAAAGATCTGTAAAATGGAAGAACATATGCCTATCTTTTCTCATACCATTTTTGACAACCTAACATGGGCAAAAGAAAACAATCCAAAAGAAAGAACTGTCTTGTTCAAATCCAGCAACTCTATGAATGCTACTTTCACTTCTCTAGTTAAACTGGCTTTTTTTTTTTTTTTTTTTTTTGATACATTGTCTTGCTCTGTTGCCCAGGCTGGAGTACAGAGGCGCAATCTTGGCTCACTGCAACCTCTGCCTCCTGGGTTCAAGTGATTCTCCTGCCTTAGCCTCGTGAGTAGCTGGGATTACAGGTACGTGCCACCACATCCAGCATAATTTATGTATTTTTAGTAGAGGCAGGGTTTCACCATGTGGGTCAGGCTGGGATGGAACTCCTGACCTCGTGACCCACCCACCTGAGCCTCCCAAAGAGCTGGGATTACAGGTGTGAGCCACCGTGCCAAGCCTAAACTGGCATTTTTATAACCACAATCACCCCTTTAGCAAAGAGAGCATTAATCAGAGAACCATAGTTTAAGACTGACAAATAATTGGCTGCAGGTGCAAACCATGGAAGTTTGCAAAGTTTATTGATTAATCTTGGGATTATATTTCATTCATATTGCTAGTCAATGCTTGATCTAGATGCTTTAAAAAATGATTTATCATGCCTATAATCCTAGCACTTTGGGAGACCAAGGCCAGAGAATTGCTTGAGTCCAGGAATTTGAGGCCATCCTGGGTAACATAGCAAGAACCTATCTCTACAAAAACTTTAAAAATTAGCAGGGCCTTGTGGTGCATGTCTGTAGTCCCAGCTACTTAGGAGGCTAAAGTCGGAGGATCCCTTGATCCCTTGAGCCCAGGAGTTCAAAGCTGCAGTGGGTCATGATTGTGCACTGCATTCCAGCCTGGGCAACAGAGTGAGACTGTCTCAAAAAAAAAGGGGCCAGGTGTGGTGACTCAGGTCTGTAATCCCAGCACTTTGGGAGGCGAAGCCAGGTGGATCATCTCAGGTCAAGACTTCAAGACCAGCTTGGCCAACATTTCTTCTAAAAATACAAAAATCAGCCAGGTGTGGTGGTGTGCATCTGTAGTCCCAGCTACTTGGGAGGTTGAGGCAGGAGAGTCACTTGAACCCAGGAGGCAGAGTTTGCAGTGAGCCAAGATCACGCCATTGCACTTCAGCTGCACTCCAGCCTGGGTGACAGAGCAAGAGCAAGACTCTGTCTCACAAAAAAGAGAAAAGAAAAAGACTTAGTGGAAATTTGGAATTATATAAAGACTCAGAATACAAACCCAGCAACCATGATTCAGAGCATCGTCTTTCTAAGGAAAGCAGAGCATAAAACACAAAATCTGAGAGGTGTTCAGGACTTACCTGGAAGATGTTGGGGATGTGAGTATGGTAATATTCATGCTGCTCATGGTTGAATTTCTGGAGAATGGATGAGTAATCTGCTTTGCTGTCCTCTGCCATTTGGTGACGTATTTGAGCTTGTTGTCGGGCCTTAGGGCAAAAACATGAATACATCATCAATAAAAGCCTGGCTGCAATCAATAACAGCCTAGAGCTGCGCACTGGGATGCCCAGGGCCACATTTACCTCAAATCTATTTAGCAGGTGCTATTTTTTAATGTTCTCAAATTGAATTTACTTTAGGTAAGCAACGTGCATCCTAGTTTGCACAGAACTCCACCATTCCCTATTGTTTTTACATGGTGTGTACCTTTTAGTTTGACATGTGACTCTATATGGTCTCCACTTGGGCCAATTCATATATTTATGTTAGTTTGCAAAGTTTATTGATTAATCTTGGGATTATATTTCTTTGTGGGAACCTTTGCTCATACACACATTTCTTTGTTTTTTGAGACAGTCTCATTTTGTCACCAGGCGCCAAGCTGGAGTGTAGTGGCACAATCTTGGCTCACTGCAATCTTCACCTCCTGGGTTCAAGCGATTCTCCTGCCTCAGCCTCCCGAGTAGCTGGGACTACAGGCACACGCCACCAGACCCAGCTGATTTTTGTGTTTTTTAGTAGAGATGGGGTTTCACCATGTTGGCCAGGATGGTCTCCATTTCTTGACCTCATGATCCGCCCGCCTCGGCCTCCCAAAGTACTGGGATTACAGGCGTAAGCCACCTCACCTGGCCACATATATTTTTCTTGAGGGGATAAGAAATCTATAAATTTTCTTTTTTGTCAAGACAGGGTCTCACTCTGTCAACCAGGCTGGAGTGCAGTAGCACAATCCCAGCTCACTGCAGCCTCAACCTCCTGGGTTCAAGCAATCCTTTTACCTCAGTCTCCTGAGTAGCTGGGACTACAGGCATGTGCCACCAGGCTCGGCTAATTTTTGTATTTTTTTGTAGCGATGAGGTCTCACCACATTGCCCAGGCTGGTCTTGAACTCCTTGACTCAAGCAATCCACCCGCCTCAGCCTCCGAAAGTGCTGGGATTATCACTGTGAACCACGGGGCCCGGCCGGGAAATCCATAAATTTTTAAACCCAGTTCTCAATGGGATTCATGAAAAAGGCATATAAACCACTGACTGAAGTAGACCTTTCTGAAGCTCTCTACCATGCTTATTTTTAGTATATACATTAAAGAGGCAGTAAGTATGGCACCTTCTTTATGCTTTTTTATGTTTTTTGAGGGTCCTATTTTATGTTTTACTGCATTGTTTTTCTCCTAAAACATAATAAAATTTACAACTTTGTTTTCCTCTTCTAATTCATATTGCGATTAATCCCATACCTAAAAATGGGCAACAATTATTGACTAGTTGCAGAATTGACTTTAAAGGTCAAACAGGAATGTCTACAAACTCTAAAGTCATCCAGAAGTACCGGAGTTCACGCTGTTAATTCATAGAGCACTGTGAATTCATAGAGCACTGTGGCACTATCTTGATAAATACAATCTCGTGAATCTCTTACACAATTTGAGGTCCACACAAGGCAAAAAACTACCTCCTGCCACATAAAGATACAGTTTTTGGTCTTTCGGTGACCTGGCAAACTCACTGCATTGAGCCAAAAACACAACAGGAGATGGGCTGTCTTCCAACATAACCAGGGCAACCATTTGTTTGCTTGTTTTCGTTTTGTTTTACTGAACCAATGTCATAGAAAATTAAGACCTGGCTGGGTGTGGTAGATCATGCCTGTCATCCCAGCTCCATGGGAGGCTTGGGTGGGCAGATTCATTTGAGCCCAGGAAATTGAGACCAGCCTGGGCAACATGGTGAGACTCCTCTCTCTACAAAAAATACAAAAATTAGCCCAGCATGGTGGTGTGCACCTGTAGTCCTAGCTACTTAGGAGGCTGAAGCAGGAGGACTGCTTGAGTCTGGGAGGCTGAGGCTGCAGTGAACTGAGACTGCTACCACTGCACTCCAGCCTGGGCAACAGAGCAAGACTCTGTTTCAAAAAACAAAATGAAACAAAACAAAAACACCACAGAAACAAATTTAAAAAAAAATGAGAAAATTAAGATCTAATCATGAAAGAAAGAAAATCAAAAGGTAAGAAGACAAAAGGAAAGAAAAGAAAGGAAGGAAGGAAGGAAGGAGAGAAAGGGAGGAAGAAAGAAAAAGAGAGAAAGAAAGGAAGAAAGGAAGCAAAGAAACACAGAGAAATATTCAAATGTCAACCCGAAGGGGAAGGCTGAAGTCGTTGTTCCACTTTCTGCTTAACGGGAACATCTAGCATCGACCTCTTTTTCGTGTCCATGTTCTTTATTGGTTTCCTGCCTATGTGACTTGAAGGCTTAACCTGAATTTCACTTTACACATTTGACTCACAGCATCTGGTGAAAGCCTAAGGTAATTCACAGTTGCTTCCTTTCTTTTCTTCCCTATTCACACACAAACACTTCCCAAATGAAGGTAACAATATCAGTGTTTCCAAACGCACTTCCTTACGACTGAGGCTTTTTGAGTTTCTTAAGGCCTTTTGATCTCGGTGCCATTTTATCCTCTCTCTCCCCTCGGTGCGTTTTCAGCTGCCGCATTCTTCCTCTTTGTTGGTGGCCTGTTAACTCCCTTCCTGACCATATGCCTTGGCGTCCGCTTCTTCCTGTGTCCACTAGTAAATATATTAGTGTAGCCTCAAAATGTTAAGTACTCGGCTACCCCCAAAAATCCACCCCCTTCCAATACACAGTAGCCCTCCTCTGTTTAAATAATAGCTTTCCCACCTACATGCATTCCATCTGTTCCCTGAAACCGTCCAGCACAAATACCCTATTAACTCTTCAGCTGCTGACATTTCATCGTGTATCATTTTGTTATGAAGGTTAAAAAAAATTCCCATGTAACCTCAAATTTCTAAAATAGTCTCTATTTTATTCACAAGCTTTCCTCAGAAAGTCTCACAAAAATCCAGTGGGGATTTATTCATCTCTTCTGTAAAGAACGGTAAGAGAGCTGGGCTTGGTGGTTCATGCCCGTAATCCCAGAATTTTGTGGAGGCGGAGGCAGGTGAATCACCTGAGGTCGGGAGTTCAAGACCAGGCTGACCAACATGGAGAAACCCTGTCTCTACTAAAAATACAATATTAGCTGGGTGTGGTGGCGCATGCCTTTAATCCCAGCTACTTGGGAAGCTGAGGCAGGAGAATCGCTTGAATTGATCCCAGGAGGCAGAGGTGGGCCAAGATTGTACCACTGCACTCCAGCCTGGGCAACAAGAGCGAAACTCTGCCTCACAAAACAAAACAGTAAGAGGTCAGGAGACAGTTTCCTCATTTATTTTGGAGAGTCTATCTAAGTGAGTTTTTAAAATAACTGTTCAGAAACAGGCATCACATCAGAATGCCATCATCATATAGAATACGTATGTATTTACATGCACACACATATACACACATCCCACACGAGCAGATAAAAGCTTCCCGACAATAAATTCACTCACACCTATATTTTAGAATATTTTACCCAAGTAGAATTTTTTACCTATGAAAGCTGATGCCACCAGTACCCCAGCACCATTTGGTCGGAAGTGACTGTGATCTTCTTCCTGTAGCTCCACAGAATCCCTAATCATGTTTTAGCTGTAGCTGCATAATTCCTTCTGTAAGCTTATTACCTCCTAATTGATTCATGATGCCGTTTGCCTTGTTTCTATGCAGTAATCCTGAAAACATAACAAGGGCCCTAGACATGAATGGAGGAAGACGCTGAGTAAGGACTGATGTATCTATAGTCCAGCCTAGAAAGTGAGGTGTGTAGAAGAAAATAAATCAAAGAAGTATATTTTAGAGAGAACAGGTCTGCCTTTTATGCTAAAGGAGTGTTGCCTCTCTGGGAGTTTTTCTTCCATGCAAAAGATTGCACATACGATTGCAAAGGCCTATTTCTACACCTCTCACTCACTCTCACACTAAAACTATAGGGAAACCTTCAAAAAACAGTGAAATATTGTGATATATCAAATTCTGTAAAGCTGCAGCAGAAAGACAGGACTTTTTCTCCGTCCCTCAATCCAGCTGCTTTGAATTAACAGCCACTTTTGAAACTCTGGCCTAGGAATGCACCGTTGTTCTCACCAAGTTTCACTATGGAAAATCTATTTCTGTTTAGTAAACTGTTTATTTAGCAATGGAACTTAAGAGTCTTTCTCTAACGCTAGTGTTGAATCAATTACTCATTATGACAAAAATACCTTTAAAATATCTTGTATTTTCAAGAACGTACTTGGAGTACTGTTAACGATATCTTGCAGACTATCTCCTAATGTCCAGGACTAACTGGAGCTAATAAGCATCATGACTCCTCATCTCTTTTTATAAGTCAGTCTAAAAATAACAACCATTACCTCAAAGAGATAGTATTTCCATTCTAAACCAGGCCAGAAGCTATTCTTTCAATTACATTAAGTTTCCCATTCTGAGAATAAAAGACACTGCATCTTACAGCAACATTACCACAGGGAAGGAAGATGTACAGAGAGTTGGCTTGTTTTGTTTTACTTTCAATGACTCAGTGTCACAGAATTTCGAGATAATTTTCTAAAAATTCCAGAATAACTCCGCTGCCTAGGCTGGGTCACAGACATCTTAGAATCAGATCTATACCACCTTTGTTGTCTAACAGAATTTAAACTTGAGAATTTTTTGACAAACCCTTGGGAATCTCCCTCAAATAAATCCAAATAGGCCTAAGGATGTATTGCTTATATATGACTTCACTTCTTGGTAATCCCTTTTTTTTTTTTTTTTAGTTCTTTGAGAGGGAGTCTTGCTCTGTTGCCCAGGCTGGAGTGCAGTGGCACGATCTTGGCTCACTGCAACCTCCTTGTCCTGGGTTCAATGGATTCTCCAGCCTCAGCTTCCTAAGTAGCAGGGATTACAGGCATGTACCACCAAGCCCAGCTAATTTTTATATTTTTAGTAGAGACGGGTTTCACCACATTGGCCAGGCTGGTCTTGAACTCCTGACCTCAAGTGATCCGCCTGCTTCTGCCTCCCAAAACACTGGAATTACAGACATGAGCCACCACGCCTGGCCCACTTCTTGGTAATTCTTAACATAGTCTATTGTCAACATCATTATGGAAGTTAAGTCATATTGACTAAAAGGTCAGAGTTGCAATTTCTAAATAAAGAAAATAATATTTTTAGAAACTGAACTGTAGCCCAAATTTTGAAATTCTATTAAAGACAAAAATACTGTCATCCATTCAGTTAGCTAAATTTAGATTATTAGCATGGCCTAAATGTGTAGCTATTTCCTGTTTAGCTCATTTTTTTTTTTTAACACAGGGTATCTCTCTGTCACCAGATTGGACTGCAGTGGCACCATCATAGCTCACTGCAGCCTCAAACTCCTGGGCTCATGCCACCCTCTTACCTGAGCCTCCCCAAGTGCTGGGATTATGGGTGTGAGCCACCATGCCAGGCCTGTTTAATTCAATATTACTTTTTCCTTAATAATTTAAAATATTAAGGACAATAACACTTTTGGCAGTGTCTCAATTGCCGTAAGAAGAGAATACAAGTGCACTAAGAAACTTGCTCATTTCACACAGGTACAAGGTTATAACTAGGTTATAACCTTGCCTCTTACCAAGTCATACTCTTGCATCAAATTTTTTTTCTTTTTTTGAGACAGTCTCATTGTGTCCCCCAGGCTGGAGTGCCGTGGCACAATCTCAGTTAACTGCAACCTCCGCCTCTCAGGTTCAAGTGATTCTCTGGCCTGAGCCTTCCGAGTACCTGGGATTACAGGTGCCCGCCACCACACAGGCTAATTTTTGTATTTTTAGTAGAGATGGGATTTCACCTTGTTAGCCAGGATGGTCTCGATCTCTTGAGCTCATGATCGGCCCACTTCAGCCTCCCAAAGTGCTGGGATTACAGGCGTGAGCCACCGAGCCCAGCCCTCTTGCATTATTTTTCAAGCCTGCCTATGGCCTTTGACCTTTTAACCAGATGAGCAAATATAGGCTGGTTCTATTTATACATTGATCCAATGAATAAATAATGAGACTAACTTTTTGAATGTGGCCCCAGATCTCTCGATTTTATACACTGCTGTTCCTTCAATGACAAACTATAGGTTGGTGCAAAAGTAATTGCCGTTTTTGTCATTTAAATGGAAGGGCAAAAACCACAATTACTTTTGCAGCAACCTAATACTTAGAGCAGCAGTCTCCAGAGCTTTTGGAAAGCAACTTTTCCTATGTTTAAAGGCTATAACTAATTATAAATGGCCATCTTTTGTCACCGAAAGTTTGGGGAGAGCCATGTGGAATATTTTACAGTACTACTGGTAGCCCAAACAACAGTCAATGTTTTTTGGAACGGCTGCATGTTTAGCATTTTATGTCACTGTTCTCATAAGAAGAGACCAATTATATTTTAGGCTGGATGGAGAAGGGGGCTTAGTTTAGATTTTATTCCCTTTCCTCTAAGAATGTACTATTTTGTCCCCAGAGAGGATGCCTATAATCATTATTCAGTGAGCAGCATCCCGAAGCAGCTCCTCCTGACTGGCAGATGGGCCTGGCAGGTACCCAGAGGCTGGGGGCACAGCAAGAATCCAGCATACCCTCACTGATCCCGATTCCCTCCTCCCCAAACTACCTGAGCCACAGACCTCATTTTGTGGACAAAATTAAACCTGGGTTATCTGGTCACCTTTTGTTCTTTTCTCTCCTGCTTAAAAAAATGTTTGCTGTAGAGAATTCAAATTTATAGAATTGTATGGTTTAAGAAATAAAAGCTTCTGCACATTCCCTCTCCTGAAAACCACTAGAGGATCGTGACTTCCACAAGTGGCCAGGTAAATGAGATTTTCGTAGCATACAAATGAGGTAGAGGCCACTGGATATTATTTTCTATTTCTAGGTATTTTTGAGAACAGAAAAAAGAGCAACCTGTGTGAAATTCATGAAAATCCTATTAGCATTTCTCTAGGATTTGTCAATGGTTAGGAATAAAACTAATGCCCAGGTGCAGTAGCTCACACCTCTAATCCCAACACTTTGGGAGGCTGAGGCAGGTGATCACCTGAGGTCAAGAGCCCAAGACCAGCCTGGCCAACATGGTGAAACCCTGTCTCTACTAAAAATACAAAAATTATCCAGGTATGGGGGCATACACCTCTAGTCCCAGCTACTTGGGAGGCTGAGGCAGGAGAATTGCTTGAATCCAGGAGGCAGAGGCTGTAGTGAGCCGAGATCGTGTCACTGCACTCCAGCCTGGAGGACAGAGTAAGACTCTGTCTCAAAAAAAATAATAATTTTACTCTAATCTTTGAATCAGAAATTCTGCTTCTGAAAATTTATCCTAATGATATAACAAAAGATATCCATCAGAGCTGTTTATAATAGCCAATAATTTAAAATAATTTGAAACAAACAAATGATTGGTTTAATATTATGTCACACCCTTGTTTTAACAATGTAAAGTAGTATCTAATAAGATGAAGTAAATGTACATATAACTTTTCATAATTTTTCAAGTTTATCAGAGTTTGTCTTTGACAAATTTGTAAGGGCAGTTAAAACACAAAACAGAAAAGCTTTAATAAGTTTTTCAAAATAAGTTAACCAAAGAAATATGCTTTATATAACTTATAAGTTAACCAAATTTTTAAAAAGGCTAGGCACAGTGACTCATGCCTGTAATCCCACCATTTTGAGAAGCTGAGATGGGCATATCACTTGAGGGCAAGGAGTTTGACACCAGCCTGGCCAACAGGTGAAACCACGTCTCTACTAAAAAATACAAAAATTAGCCCAGTGTGGTGGTGTGTGCCTGTAATCCCTGCTACTAGGAGGCTGAGGCAGGAGAATTGCTTGAACCCACGAGGCAGAGATTGCAGTGAGCCGAGATCATGCCACTGCACTCCAGCCTAGGTGACAGAGTCAGACCTCAAAAAATAAATTAATTAATTAACTGGGGGGAAAAAAAGCTCTGAAAAACTAATGGAGTAGAAGGGACACTAGCAAAGGAAGAGATGAGAAAGCTCTTTGTACGGAGCAAAGTTGTTGTATGATAAATGGCATTGTTTAAATTTTCCAGCCAACTGTTGCATCTAGAATACATTTTCAATTTCAAGACTAAGAATGCATTTAAAAATTCCTATTCAGATAGAGTGCTGTGAGTTTCTGTTGGAGACTTCCAGGCCGGGAGCTTGCCAAAACAATGAGTCTGTCCTTGATAAATTATAAGGGCAGCTAGAATAGAAAACAGAGAAAAACTTCAAAATAAGTTAACCAAAGAAATATGCTTGAACTATTTCAGCAATTTCCTGAGTTTTTTCTTTTTTAAAAAAAAAACAGTCTTACAACTTTCTCGCTCCAGTATTGTAGGTGGAAGGCCACTGAAATAGAAGGAGAGAATACGGAAAGATAGCCAGTGAGACCAGCATCTCAATCCCACATGGGTCATTCACTCGCTAAGCAGTTTTAAGAAAAGACCTTCTGTTTCCCTATGCTCTGGGTGCCTTATTTGAAATATCTATTTACTCAAGGTGAGTGACAATTTCTGCTGAAGGAGAAAAGGCCAATACTGATATTTCTCATCACGATGTTGGCAAGCCTCCAAGGGAGGCTGGTGGAAGAAATTCAGCACGTGCTTAGAGATGTTCCTAAGATGTAAATGATGGTTTCTAAGATTTGGCTTCCTTCTCCTCCCTACCATTATGGTAGGTTTGAAATTGATTATGATTATTATTTTTGAGATGGAGTATCGCTCGTCACCTAGGCTGGAGTGCAGTGGCATGATCTCAGCTCACTGCAACCTCCACCTCCCAGATTCAAGCAATTCTCCTGTTTCAGCCTCCCAAGTAGCTGGAATTATAGGCACCCGCCACCACTCCTGGCTAATTTTTGTACTTTTAGTAGAGACGGGGTTTCACCATGATGGCCAGGCTGGTCTCGAACTCCTGACCTCAGGTGATTTACACACCTCAGCCTCCCAAAGTGCTGGGATTACAGGCATAAGCCACCATGTCCAGCCTGAAATTATTATTCCTTTCCCTTCTCTTCTTCATAAATAACCTCACCCTAGAATATGAGACTTGCAAGGTTTCATATTCTTGCAAGATATATAGCTGAAGACAACAGGCAGGATTCCAGCTGAAAGTTAATGTCCATATGATCACCATTCTCTACTGCTGCAGAGTTATTATGATGGGCAGAAATGCTTAAAACACTGTATAAATGCAGTTCTAGAAAAGATATGTTCCTTAGTAGTGTAAATAAATGAGTCATGTTACATAACTCAGGGAAAGAAATGAAATTACATACTTCCATTTCCGGATAAATCTGAGGTATCTGGTGATTAGCAGCTGTTCACCCTTAGTCTCTAGTCACAAGAGACGCTTAATCGAGAATGCTTAATATGAAAAATCTTGGCTGGGTGTGGCGGCTCACACCTGTAATCCCAGCACTTTGGGAGGCCGAGGCAGGCAGATTGCCTGAGGTCAGGAGTTTGAGACCAGCCTGAGCAATATGATGAAACCCCTGTCCCTACTAAAAATACAAAAATTAGCCAGGGGTGGTGGCCTGCGCCTTTACTCCCAGCTACTTGGGAGGCTGAGGCAGGAGAATCGCTTGAACCTGGGAGGTGGAGGTCACAGTGAGCCGAGATCATGCCTGGGCAACAAGAGCAAAACTTAATCTCAAAAAAAGCAAAAATAAAAACAACAACAACAACAAAAATCTTGCACATGCTATCCCGTAATATACTATCCATGAGGTAAAGATGTAAGGCTGTAAGCCCTTCCTACATTAACCTCAATGTTAGTTCTGTCTTCTTTCCTTTAGAAGAGAAATAACTGGAGAAACTCCTCGTGACCGCAGAAGACCAAGAAGCTTATGTAGGTCTCAAGCTGTGGAGTGGGGGAAGAGTATCTTCTAAAACACAAAAGCTCCAGTCTGTGCTGGTACAGATGGTGCAAGAATCCCCAAGCCAAGAAATTAACATAAAAATTAGTTCCAGGTTGTCTGGCAGAAACACCATAAAACCTCACTGGGGGGATACTTCTACAATCCTGTTTTTATAAGATTCCCAGAGAAAAAAAACAACCTCTATTGAAGTTATGCTTAGACAAAAAAGGTAATAATAATAAAAATGCACAAGGAAATAAACCACCATGAGAGCTGATGCAACAGTGAGAAAAATAATTACTGAAAGAACCTGAGCTAAAAGAACAATCTGAAAGAAAATATAAAAACAACATCAGGCACAGCAGCTCATGCCTATAATCCCAGCATTTTAGGAGGCCGATGTGGGAGGACCACTTGAAGCCAGGAGTTTGAGACCAGCCTAGGTAACATAGTGAGACCCCATTTCGTTTTTCTTTTTCTTTCCTTTCTTTTTTTTTGGAGACGGAGTCTCACTCTGGCGGGCTAGACTGCAGTGGTGCAATCTCTGCTCACTACATCTTCCGCTTGCTGGATTCAAGTGATTCTCCTGACACTGCCTCCCGAGAAGCTGGGACTACAGGCTCCCGCCACCATGCCCATTTTTAGGAAAGACGGGGTTTCACCGTGTTAGCCAGATGGTCTCGATCTCTTGACCTTGTGATCCGCCTGCCTCCACCTCCCAAAGTGCTGGGATTATACGCGTGAGCCACCATGCCTGACAGTGAGACCCCGTTTCTACAAAAAAATTAAAAATAAGCAGGGCATAGTGGTATACACCTGTAGTCCTAGCTACTCTGGAGGCTGAAGTGGCACTTGAGCCCAGGAGCTCAAGGCTGTAGTGAGCTATGATTGTCCCACTGTACTTCAGCCTGGGCTTAGGTGACAGAATAAGACCCTCTCTCAAAAACAGCAACAAAACAACAACGACAACAAAACGAGGACATTTTGAAGGACTAAGGAAGTGAAAGATGCAACAGGAATCATAAAAAAATAAGATGTGTCCTGTCTCTACTGAGAGTACAAAAATTAGCTGGGCGTGTGGTGGGCGCCCGTAGTCCCGGCTACTCAGAGTGCTGAGGCATGAAAATCGCTTGGATCCAGGAGGCAGAGGCTACAGTGAGCTGAGATCATGCCACTGCACTCCAGCCTGGGTGACATCTGTCTAAAAAGAAAAAAAAAAAAAAAAAATATATATATATATATATATATAAAGGCTACGAAATAAAAGGTAAACCCTGAAAAAAAAAATAATAAGATGTGATAAACATAGATCAGGTATATCTGCAAAAGAATAAAATGGAACTTGTAGAAATAAATACAGTCACTGAAATTTAAAAACTCAACAGATGAGTTAAACAGCAGAATAATTTGAAGACACTTCATGAAATAGCTGACATGACACAGTTACACAATACGTAATATATAGGAAATGAAATCTATGAAAAAGAAGTGAAGGTTGGGCGCGGTGGCTCATGCCTGTAATCCCAGCACTTTGGGAGGCTGAGGTGGGCGGATTACTTGAGGTCAGGAGCTCGGGACCAGCCTGACCAACATGGAGAAACCCTGTCTCTACTAAAAATACAAAATTAGTCCAGTATAGTGGTATGCGCCTATAATCCCAGCTACTCGGAAGGCTGAGGCAGGAGAATCACTTGAACCTTGGAGGCGGAGGTTACAGTGGGCCAAGATTACGCCATTGCACTCCAGCCTAGGCAACAAGAGCAAAACTCCATCTCAAAAAAAAAAAAAGCTTAAGAGACATGGGGAACAGAATGAGAAATTTCACACACATCTAATATGAATCCCCAAAACCAACAATATAAGAAGAGTTAACACCTAAGAGTTTTCATCTATTTATGAAAGGAACAAATTCTCTAGGAACCCCAAACGGAATATATTAAAAATAAAAAGTCTGTGCTTTGAAACATCATATTGATGCCATGGAATATCAAAGGGAAATACAAGGTATTAACAACTACAGGAAAAAGTAAAATATCTACAAAGAAATGCTATTAACTAGAATGTAAAATTCCCAAGAAGACCAATTGACAATGATAGACAATGAAATTACATTTTCTTTTTTATTGAGACTGAGTCTTGCTCTGTCAACCAGGGTGGAGTACAGTGGTATGATCACAGCCCACTGCAGCCTCAACTTCCCAGGCTCAAGCAATGATACTGCCTCAGCCTCCTGAGTAGATGGGACTACAGGCACATGCCAGTATGCCCAGCTAACTTTTTTATTTTTTGTAGAGACAAGGTCTTCCTTTGTTGCCCAGGCTGGTTTCAAACTCCTGGGCTCAAGTGATCCTTCCACCTTGTCCTCCCAAAGTGTTGGAATTACAGGCATAAGCTACTACACCTGGCCTGGAATGGTATTTTCAAAATGTTTAGGCTGAGCACAGTAGCTTATGACTGTTATCCCAACACTTTGGGAGGCCAAGGCGGGCAGATCGCGTGAGGCCAGAAGTTCAAGACCACCCTGGCTGACATGGCAAAACCCTGTTTCTACTAAAAATATAAAAATTAGCCAGGCATGGTGGTGGGCACCTGTAATCCCAGCTACATTGAGAGGCTGAGGCAGGAGAATCATTTGAACCTGGGAGGTGGAGGTTGCAGTGAGCCGAGATCGCATGACTGCACTCCAGTCTGGGTAACAGAGTGAGACTCCATCTCCAAAAAAACCAAAACCAAAACAAACAAAACGTTTAGAGAAAATAACTGTCAACCTAGAATTCTATATCTAGCTAAACTATCACATTAGAGTGAGGACAAAATAAAGACATTTCAAACAAATAAAGAGAATTTACCACTCACAAACTCTCATGGAAAAAAATTAAAACAACCCATCTTCCAGGAAGAAGAAAATTCAACTCAGAAAGGAGTGACATACAAGATGTGACAACACTTGGTCTGCATTATCAATAGCTACAGCTGTGTAAATAGATGGTAAATAGTGGCCGTTCTGTTTACATGGGATGTAGCTTCCTAGATCAGGACAGCCCCCACCTCTCCTTACTGGGTCCTGATACTGAGGCCCTGTGCTAATAGCTATTTGTCATCTTACCCCAACCCACCAGTTTCACACATCTATCATCTGCCTAGTTCTGTAGGAAAAAGCGGTGGCTAAGAGTAAGGAGCTCATCTAATATAATCCAGTAGTAAAGCTGAATGGTAAACAGGCAAGAACACTAAACTTGAGGCATAGAAACATGCTTCAGTCTTGGTACCATATCCTGCAGGGCCACTTTAGGCTAATGGTAATTGCGCTTTTTATAGGTTCACCCTATTTATCTATAAAGGGATAAAGGAAATAAAAAGAGGACTAAAAGCCCTTTAGAAAATACAAAAACACTTTCAAGTGTAGGTTTTTTGAGTAGGTTCAATAGCAGTTTATCAGGGTCACATTCATCCTGCCATTTGGCTTTATAAAATTCTTCCTTTTCTTTTTTTTTTCTTTTGAGATGTGGGTGGGTTGGGGGTGTCTCACTATGTTGCCCAGGCTGATCTCGAACTCCTGGTCAAGCAATCCTCCTGCCTCAGCCTCCCGAAGTGCTAGGATAACAGGCATGAGCCCATTGGCTTTAAATCTTTCACAAACTGTTCTCATTTTACTTCTTCAGCTAGGTCCCACAGAGTCCCCTGTCCTGGCAGGAAGGTCAACATCAGCAACAGGCTCCTTCAGTGCCCCAGATCAAGTTGTCTCCACCTCAATGGCGCTCTTTCTTTTCCGTTTCTGCCTAATCTTCATATTCAAGTCCCAATTCCACTTTCAAGCCTATCCCAACAACCTACAGTCAGCACAGACCTTTTTCAGACACAGAATGTAGGAGCAACTGTTGAGCTCCTAGTGTTTTGCTGATCATAGGACCAGGTGATTTCATATATGATGGACCTCACTGATTGACTTTATAATTTTTGTTTTTATAATTTTCTTTTCCTTTATCTCACTGGCAAGTATGTAGAGCAATCATTAATTGCTTTTTTTTTTTTTTTTTTTGAGAGGGAGTCTTGCTCTTGTTGCCCAGGCTGGAGTTCAGTGGCATGATCTCAGCTCACTACAACTTCCGCTGTGTGGGTTCAAGCGATTCTCCTGACTTAACCTCCCAAGTAGCTGGATTACAGGTGTGCACCACCATGCCCAGCTAATTTTTGTATCTTCATAGAGATGGGGTTTCACCATGTTGGCCAGGCTGGTGTCTAACTCCTGACCTCGAATGATCTACCTGACTTGGCTGGGAGGATTACAAGCATGAGCCACTGCACCCGGCCTAAATGCTTTTAAACTGCTATCGTTCTGATAATCCTCACACAATTTGGCATGCTACATGTCAGACTCTACCTTATTCCCCAACTGTCTTGTTTTCCTTCTCTCTCGTGTCATGCCTCTCTCATCCGTCTCTCTCTTGTCTGCTAACTGGGGACCTCATGAAAGGTATCTATTATAGTCCTATTGGTGCTATACACACTTTGTCCAAAGAACATTCTTGCTGAATGTCTAGATGCCCAGAATGCCTAGAATGTTAAAAATACACCAGGCATGGTAGCTCACACCTGTAATCCCAGCACTTTGGGAGGCCGAGGTGGGTGGATCACGAGGTCAAGAGATGGAGACCATACTGGCCAACATGGTGAAACCCATCTCTACTACAAATACAAAAATTAGCTGGGTGTGGTGGCATGTGCCTATAGCCCCAGATACTTGAGAGGCTGAGGCAGGAGAATCACTTGAACCTGGAAGGCAGAGGCTGCAGTGAGCTGAGATGGTGCCACTGCACTCTAGCCTGGCAAGAGAGCAAGATTACCTCTAAAATATATATACGCACACACACACACACACACATAAATACATACATTATACATATATGTGTATTTACACACACACACACACACACACACACACACCCCGAATCGATTAATAGTAGACTGAAGGGTGGCCAGGCATGGTGGCTCATGTCTATAATCTCAGCACTTCAGGAGGCCAAGGTGGGAGAATCACTTGAGGCCAGGAGTTTAACACCAGCCTGGCCAACATGGCGAAACCCTGTCTCTACTAAAAATACAAAACTGCGCTGGTCATGGTGGTGTGCACCTGAAATCTCAGCTAATGGAGAGACTGAGGCAGAAGAACCGCTTGAAACCAGGAGGTGGAGGTTGCAGTGAGCTGAGATGATGCCAATGCGCCCCTGCCTAGGCAACAAGAGTGAAACTCCCATCTCAAAAAGAAGTAGATTGAAAGGGAAGAAATGAGGAGGGAGGAGGCAAAAGTAATCCAAGGAGAAGGACACAGGCAAAATACAGATGGTAATAACAGTGTCAGCCAATTAATTGCAGTCCAAAAATAGGCCACTGTACATACATCACACACCACTGAAATCTCACACCCAGCCCTTGAGGTGCAGACTTGCATCCTTATTTACAGTACAGGAACCAGAGATGACGTAAGTTGCCACATGTCATGCCATTTGTAAGTGATAGAAACAAGATTTGAACCCACTTCCATGTAATATAAAGATCAGGAACAAGCTCCTGGCCATGGGCTAGGCCATTTACACTCACTGAAAATTGAAAGACCTTATTAAATGACTTACCATACAAAAACCTTTAGGACAGTTCTAAGTGCCAAGTGTTGAAGCTAAACACACACACAAATAAACATGTACATTTCAGGGAATTCATGTCTTCATTTCTGTCTTCTGATCTAGGGTATAAGAATGACCTGCCATGCTACTCTGCTTTACTGCTATTTGGCACATTAACTACAGGCTTGTTTTTGTTTTTTGTTTTTTGATATGGAGTCTCACTCTGTTGCCCAGGTTGGAGTACAGTGGCACGATCTTGGCTCACTGCAACCTCTGCCTCCTGAGTTCAAGCAATTCTCCTGCCTCAGCCTTCCAAATAGCTGAGATTACAGGTATGCACCACCACGCCCAGCTAATTTTTGTATTTCTAGTAGAGACGGGGTTTCACCATGTTGGCCAGGCTGTTCTTGAACTCCTGACCTCAGGTGATTCTCCCGCCCTGGCCTCCCAAAGTGCTGGGATTACAGGCGCGAGCGACTGCGCCCAGCCCAGTCTTGTTAATAATTATGCTTTCAGGAGTTAATATAAATTCCACAAACAAGAGAATAAGAAACATGTCTTTTCTAGAATCTTTGATTTGAACATGGATCCACTTATAAAAGAACAGTTATGGTAACAATATCCATTTTTGGTAATACTTATAATAAGATTCTGTATACTTTTCTCTTGTTTGCAATAAAAAGGATTTGAAACTTTTTTAAGCCTAAAGATTAAGCTGCAGTTGCAAAATGTATTTCCTGCATTTATACTAACCACTTCCTCTTTAAAAAAAACTGTTTTCTAAATTGTTACAGCGAACAATTCCTTCAGATAACTAGAGTCAGACATTTTAGAAGAAGAAACAGAAACGTGGGGAATGAAGATATCAACATGTTCAATAAAGATGTCAACCCAGTGCCACAGCAATGGTAAACAAGAAGTTTAATAGCACAATTCCTTATACGTACAATAACTGAAGTAGCCATCGAGCGAGAGACTGTTTCCCCAAATGGTAAAAAAATTTAACACTCTGCTACGCGGCTGGCTTCACTTAGAACGGAGCCAGCTCCATCCTGTCTGCTTCACAGAGCTGGCAACACGGATTCCAACTGACGAAAATCTAAACTACTCAGTTTTGTTTGTTTTCTTGAGATAATCATCAAAATGATAATCATTTAAAGTAAGCTCCTTCATTCTTGCTTAAAATTGGCATAGATTCCTTTCTATAATTTTATTTTTCTCTTAAAAATATTCTATTATATTGTTTCCTATGATCCATGTTAGAAATAAAAATAAAAGAAAAAAAATCTATTATATAATACATGACACATAAAAAATTACATGTAGTCTGGGCAGGATGGTTCAGACCTATAATCCCAATACTTTGGGAGGCCAAAGCAGAAGGATCACTTGAGCCCAAGAGTTCGAGATCAGCCTGGGCAATGTGGCGAAACCCCATCTCTACTAAAATTACAAAAAAATAGCTGGATGTGGTGGCGTATGCCTGTAGTTTCAGCTATTCAGGAGGCTGAGGCATAAGAATCACTTGAACCCAGGAAGTGGTAGTTGCAGTGAGTTGAGATTGAGCCACTGCACTCCAGCCTGAGAGATAGAGTGAGACTCTGTCTCAAAAAAAAAAAGCAATGAAATTTTATTTTGTGTTATGTATGTCACAGAATTCTATTTAATTCATAAATGACTCAGGATTTCCTATTCTGCTTCACAACAGGGACATCTATGTAGAATTAAAAAGTTAATCATGGCCAGGTGTGGAGGCTCATGCCTGTAATTCCAGCACTTTGGGAGGCCGAGGCAGGCAGATCACCTGAGGTCAGGAGTTTGAGACCAGCCTGGCCAACGTGGTGAAACCCCATCTGTAGTAAAAACAAAAAATTAGCCAGGCGTGATGGCATACACCTGTAGTCCCAGCTACTCGGGAGGCTGAGGCAGGAGAATCGCTTGAACCCAGGAGACAGAGGTTGCAGTGAAACGAGATCATACCACTGTACTCCAGCCCAGGTGACAGAGTGAGACTCCATCTCAAAAAAAAAAAAGTTAAATCACATTTAAAGCTGAATACTTTGAGAAATCATAACTGTATACCAAAAAAATGGAATGCAAACTCCCAAAGAAACTGATACGTTGTTCAGTGCTCATGGTTAGGATTTTAATTTTTAAAACATTTCCTCGGCCAGGTGAGGTGGCTCATGCCTTGTAATCCCAGCACTTTGGGAGGCCGGGGCAGGCAGATCACCTGAGGTCGGGAGTTTGAGATCAGCCTTACCAATATGGAGAAACGCTATCTCTATTAAAAATACAAAAATTAGCCGGGTATGGTGGCTTATGCCTGTAATCCCAACTACTTGGGAGTCTGAGGCAGGATTGCTTGAACCCGGGAGGTGGAGGTTTCGGCCATTGTGCCATTGCACTCCAGCCTGGGCAATAACGTGAAACTCTGCCTCAAAAAAAAAAAAAAAAAAAAAAAAAAAATCCTCAAATTGGGTTACATAATAAAAACTCCTAATTAGCCAGAAATAAGGAAACTTCTCATACTGTATAGAGAACTCCTCTGGCCATTCAGTACTCAGAATCAATTGCAATGAATTTGAATGAAGAGGCACCGTTAACTTGTGGTGGAAAATATCAACTCATAAATTGAGACTCTAGCAGAAAAAGACCATACCAGTTAAATGACACCAGACCTATAAGAAAAGGAAGAAATTGTTTGTTCCTGGAGTTTTAAAAACATAACTTGAACTTAACTAACAATTTCTGCAGCTGTTTATAACCACTAACTGCAGTTTCTGTTAGACAATATCCTATTTTGCATTTAGAAATTATGTAAGAGCCAACAGTCACAAGGGAAGGCAGAATTAGAGAAAGGGAATTATTCATTGCCTGACATGGATGAACTCAGTTTAATGCATGCATTTAGAAAACACTGTTCTCTCTGTTCAGAAATATTAGTTCACATTCCATTCATTTTGATAACCTTTTCCTTTTTCTTCACAATACCACACTAAACCACTTCTGCACTGTCGGAACACAAACAATAGGTGTGTCTCTCATCCAAGTTTGTCAGCATGGTGTACTTCAAAGCAGAGTGACAGACAAATCCTGATTTTAAAGTCTTCGTCACCAGAATGCCATTCAAGAGTTGTTTAGGTGGGCAAGTAGGAAAATTCACAATACAGAAAACCAAACATTAGAAAAAATACAGGCCGCACGGTGGCTCACACCTGTAATCCCAACACTTTGGGAGACCGAGGTAGGTGGATCACCTGAGGTCATGAGGAGGTCGAGACCAACCTGACCAACATGGTAAAACCCCGTCTCTACTAAAATACAAAAATTAGCCAGGCGTGGTGGCGTGTGCCTGTAATCCCAGCTACTCGGGAGGCTGAGGCAGGAGAATTACCTGAACCCAGGAGGCAGAGGTTGCAGTAAACAGAGATCATGCCATTGCACTCCAGCCTGGGCAATAAGAGTAAAACTCCATCTCAAAAAAAGGGGGAAAAAAGAAAACAAAACAAAAGGCAAGTTCCTCAGAGTCAAGAATTGTGTGATTACGTGTTGGTATCTACACTTGCACACCTTACCAGTAGATGGTCAGTGAACAACAGGCAAGGCAATGAATGAATACATGTGAACACTTCCGGACTTAGGAATTTCACTAATGAGTTACTTTTTTTTGGGGACAGTTTCACTCTTGTTGTTACCCAGGCTGGAGTGCAATGGCGCGATCTTGGCTCACCGCAACCTCCGCCTCCTGGGTTCAGGCAATTCTCCTGCCTCAGCCTCCTGAGCAGCTGGGATTACAGGCATGCGCCACCGTGCCCAGCTAATTTTTTGTATTTTTAGTAGAGACGGGGTTTCACCATGTTGACCAGGATGGTCTCGATCTCTTGACCTCGTGATCCACCTGCCTCGGCCTCCCAAAGTGCTGGGATTACAGGCGTAATTTTGTATTTTTAGTGGAGACAGGGTTTCTCCATGTTGGTCAGGCTGATCTTGAACTCTCAACCTTAGGTGATCTGCCTGCCTTGGCCTCCCAAAGTGCTGGGATTAAAGGCGAGAGCCACTGTGCCAGCTGAGCTACATTTTTTAAAAGATGAGAATAAGACCATGAAGTCATAATTCAACTAGAATTTCCATAAATTAAAAAAAAAAAAAATTGGGGTCAGGTGTGGTGACTCACGCCTATAATCCCAGCACTTTGTGAAGCTGAGGCAGGAAGATAACTTGAGGCTAGGAGTTCAAGACCAGCTTGGGCAACACATAGGGAGACCATGTCTCTACTAAAAAAAAAAAAAAACATCAGCTGGGCATGGTGGCATGCACCTGTGGTCCCAGCTACTTGGGAGGCTGAGGCAGGAGGATCACCTGAATCACCAGGTTGAGGTTGCAGTAAGTTGTGATCACACTACTGCACTTCAGCTTGAGCAACAGAGCGAGACCCTGTCTCAACAAACGAACAAAATACCTATTTTATTTAATTTACTTGTCTTTGCTATTGCTAATGAAAAGCACCTCTTTTTAGTGTTTTTCTTTTTTTGAAATGGAGTTTTGCTCTGTCCCCCAGGCTGGAGTGCAATGGTGTGATCTCAGCTCACTACAACTTCTGCCTCCTGGGTTCAAGCGATTCTCCTGCCTCAGCCTCCCGAGTAGCTGGAATTACAGGCATGTGCCACCACGCCCAGCTAATTTTTATATTTTCAGTAGAGACGGGGTTTCACCATGTTGGCCAGGCTGGTCTTGAACTTCTAACCTTAGGTGATCCGCCCACCTCAGCCTCCCGAAGTGCAAGGATTACAGGCATGAGCCACCATCCCTGGCCCAAAACACCTGTTTTAACAGGGTTCAAAAGGACACACATCAAGGGGTTAAAAGTAATTACCTCTGAGAAGGATGGCAAAGAATACTGCATCTTTTGCACTAACGGCTCAAAGTGTGAGAACCCATTCTGGATTTGTCTGAAATTGTTTCACCAATAAAGATAATAAATAAATGTTTCTTTCAAGAAAAAAAAGAATACTTTATCTTGGTATTTTAATCAATTAATTCTTTTTTACAGGAGTAAGATGCACGTGGCATAATTTTCCCATGTTCCTTTGCAGTTTCCCTCTCAATATCACAGAACAGAGAGTAAGGCTGTCTAGTCCACCTTGTAGAAAGGGTGGCAGGGGAGCCTGTTTCACCTTCAACCGAAACACGGGGGTCATGAGCTGCAGGATGACCTACCCCAACGTACACTGCTTTTTTTACAAACCCAGATGAACTAATTCCAAATCACTCGAGCTTGTTCAAAGCTGTCAGTTTCAAAACTCTATGATGATAGCAAGTTGTCAAAGAAGGAAAAGAGATGGCATGGTTCCTTGAGTTTTCATTGCCAATAATAATTGTTCAATTAAGTTGATTTTCTCTCTTCATTGTTCCTCTAAGGAACATGGCATCCAAATCTGCACTCTTGCCCAGAGATAAAAACTGCTATTTTTTTCTTTCTACTTTTTTGAGATGGGGTTTCACTCTTGTGGCCCAGGCTGGAGTGCAATGACATGATCTTGGTTCACTGGAACCTCCACCTCCTGGGTTCAAGCAATTTTCCTGCCTCAGCCTCCTGAGTAGCTGAGATTATAGGTATGTGCCACCACACCTGGCTAATTTTGTATTTTTAGTAGAGATGGGGTTTCTCCATGTTGGTCAGGCTGGTCTCGAACTCCTGACCTCAGGTGATCCACCCACCTAGGCCTCCCAAAATGCTGGGATTACAGGGATTACTAAACATCCGGCCACACGCTGGCATCTAACATGCAAAGGCAAACTGAAGTCTGAGAGTGGACGTGGACTGATGGAGGTGATCTGAACACAGTCCTGGCCAGGCACGTTGGCTCACACCTGTAATCCCAGACTTAGGGAGGCAGAGGTGCGAGGACAGCTTGAGCCCAAGAGTTTGAGACCTGCCTGGGCACATAGCAAAACCTCGAACACCACAAAAAGTAAATAAATAAACACCAACAACAACAAAACAACAGTGAACACAGTGCTAATGAAAATGTGGTTTCGGCCAGGCATGGTGGCTCAAGCCTGTAATCCCAGCACTTTGGGAGGCCGAGGCAGGTGGATCACGAGGTCAAGAGATCGAGAACATCCTGGTCAAAATGATGAAACCCTGTCTCTACTAAAAATACAAAAATTAGCTGGGCATGGTGGAGTGTGCCTGTAGTCCCAGCTATTCGGAGGCTGAGGCAGGAGAATTGCTTGAAACCGGGAGGCGGAGGTTGCAGTGAGCCGAGATTGTGCCACTGCACTCCAGCCTGGTGCCTGGCGACAGAGTGAGACTCTGTCTCAAAAAACAAAGAAAATGTGGTTTCAATCCATATCTGGGCATTAACTCCACAAAAAGAAAAGAAAATGAGGCTTACACTCAGGATCCGAAGTAGTTTAAAAAATGCAGACATGCCTATAGTTCCTAACAACTGTATCACCAAGTGAAAAACAGAGTTCACAGGTGCAATGCCTTTGTAAGCACAGGCTTACCATTCCCAGTGCTGTGTGGCTGGCTGCCAGAAAAAAGGAGAAGGAGCTGTTTTGGATACAATTAGATAATTTCATCATTTGCAGGAACTGAGGGGGAAACATTCATGTTAGATTGAGAGACTGTCAGAAACCATAATGGGAGATGACATTAAATAATGATAAGAACCGAAACTCTGCCTCCGGTTAGCTTGACAGACAGAAGGCTTCATAGGCAACAAAGTAAAAAATTGATAGAACAGTCAAAGAACTGAATGTTTTGGGAAATTATAGTGTTTCAAGTCATTTCCAAAGCAAAATAACTTAAACATTTCAATGTTTAGACACGGCTGCTCCCTCAGCTTCAATGTTTGTGATGCCAAAATAGGGTAATTCATCATATCCTTGGAGAGGAGGTAAGTGATACTTACATAAAAATAGCAAAATGAGGCTCCCAGTGTAAGAAAGTTGAGGATAGCAATTCAATTTGGTAGCACATGTCCAAAGTCCTAAAATCACCTTTAGATTCAGCAAGTGAACTTTTTAAAAGTTAAAACTTCATATCGAACCAAAAAGTTGCCCGCATAGCCAGGACAATCCTAAGCCAAAAAAAAAAAAAACCAGAACAGAGGCCTCAGACGTAATGCCACACATCTACAACCATTTGATCTTTGACAAACCTGACAAAAACAAGCAATGGAAAAGGATTCCCTATTTAATAAATGGTGTTGGGGAAACTGGCAAGCCATATGCAGAAAGCTGAAACTGGACCCCTTCCTGACACCTTATACAAAAATTAACTCCAGATGGATTAAAGATTTAAATATAAGACCTAACACCATAAAAACCCTAGAAGAAAACCTAGGCAAAACCATTCAGGACACAGGCATAGGCAAAGACTTCATGACTGGAACACCAAAAGCACTGGCAACAAAACCCAAAATAGACAAATGGGATCTAATTAAACTCCAGAGCTTCTGCACAGCAAAAGAAACAATCATTAGAGTCAACCAGCAACCAACAGAATGGGAAAAATTTTTTGCAATCTACCCATCTGACAAAGGGTAATATCCAGAATCTACAAAAAACTAAAACAGATTTACAAAAAAAAAAAAAACAACCCCATCAAAAAGTGGGCAAAGGATATGAACAGACGCTTTTCAAAAGAAGACATTTATGCAGCCATCAAACATATGAAAAAATGTTCATCACTGGTCATTAGAGAAATGCAAATCAAAACTACATTGAGATACGATCTCACGTTAGAATGGTGATCATTAAAAAATCGAGACAACAGATGCTAAAGAGGATATATAGAAATAGGAACACTTTTACACTGTTGGTGGGAGTGTAAATTAGTTCGACCATGTGGAAGACAGTGTGGCAATTCCTCAAGGATCTAGAAATAGAAATTCCATTTGACCCAGCAATCCCGTTACTGGGTACATACCCAAAGGATTATAAATTGTTCTGCTATAAAGACACATGCACACGTATGTTCACTGCAGCACTGTTTGCAATAGCAAAGACTTGGAACCAATCCAAATGCCCATCAATGATAGACTGGATAAAGAAAATGTGGCATATATACATCACGGAATACTATGCAGGCATAAAAAAGGATGAGTTCATGTCCTTTGCAGGAACATGGATGAAGCTGGAAACCGTCATTCTCAGCAAATTGACACAAGAACAGAAAACCAAACACTGCATGTTCTCACTCCTAAGTGGGTGTTAAACAATGAGGACAAATGGACACAGGGAGGGGAGCATCACACACCGGGGCCTGTTAGGGTATGAGGGAGCTAGGGGAGGGATAGCAGGGGGTGGGGGGGATTGGGGAGGGATAATATTAGGAGAAATACCTAATGTAGATGATGGGGGAATGGATGCAGCAAACCACCAATACCTGTGTATACCTATGTAATAATCCTGCACGATCTGCACATGTACCCCAGAACTGAAAATATAATAAAAATAAATAAATAAATATAATAATCTAAAATTTACCGTTAAAAAAAAAAAAAGTTAAACTGCCTTGGATCTGGCCTCAGAGAGAACAACAAAGAAAAAAGTCGTCCTGGAAATTTCTGAATCACAAAGGGCCAGAATTTAGAGCATGTGGACTCCAAACCCCAAGTTGAAAATTGACACGAATGCAGCTTAGTAATGAACCCAGGTAATGCCTGCTTCCTAGACCACCCCCTCTAGTCTAGGCCTCCATCACCATAGATAAAGTTCCATGAAACACACATTCATAATTACACACAGTCTGCTCTGAACCTCACAGGTTTCTCTACGATGACTTGTACCGTTTTTTTTTTTGTTTTTGTTTTTCATTTTTTTGAGACAAGGTCTTGCTCTGTCATCCAGGCTGGAGTGCAGGGGCGCGATCACCGCTCACGGCAGTCTTTACCTCCAGAGCTCAAGAGATTCTCCTACATCAGCCTCCTAAGTAGCTGGGATTACAGGTGCAAACCACCACGCTCAGTTAATGACTTGTATCATTTTTTATTTTTTGAGACAGAGTCTCTATCTGTCATCCAGGCTGGAGTGCAGTGGTTCCATCCCTGCTCACTGCAACCTCTACCTCCTGGGTTCAAGAGATTCTCTTGCCTCCACCTCCCAAGTAGCTGGGATTACAGACATGTGCTACCATGCCTGGCTAATTTTTGTATTTTTAGTAGAGACGGGGTTTCATCATGTTGACCAGGTTGGTCTCAAACCCCTGACCTCAGGTGATCTGCCTGCCTCAGCCTCACAAAGTGCTGGGATTACAGGTGTGTGCCACCATGCCCAGCCTAATTTCTTAAGTTATTTTGTAAAGACAGGGTCTCTCTATGTTGGCCAGGCTGGTCTTGAACTCCTAGCCTCCAGCACTCCTCCCACCTCAGGCTCCCAAAGTGCTAGGATAACAGGCATGAGCCACTATGCCCAGCTGACTTGTATCTTCTTATATAATTTTATTTAGTTTTCTACTTTATTATTTTTTTTCCTTTTTAGATTACTCAGTCTTGGATACGTTATTTATTTTTTTTAGACGGGGTCTTGCTATGTCACCCAGGATGGAGGGCAGTGGTACAATCTTGGCTTACTGCAACCACGACTTCCCAGGCTCAAGTGATCCTCACGTTTCAGCCTCCAGAGTAGCTGGGACTCCAGGTGCACACCACCATGCTAGGCTAATTTTTAAAAGAGTTTTTGTAGAGATGAGGTCTCACTATGTTGCAAAGACTTGTCTGAAACTCCTGCACTCAAGAGATCCTCTTGCTACCTCCCAAAGGGCTAGGATTACAGGTACCAGCCACTGCACTCAGCTTTATATGACTTCTTTTTTTCATTTTTTTGAGACAGAGTTTCACTCTTGTCACCCAGGCTGGAGTGCAATGGTGCAATCTCGGCTCACTGCAGCCTCCGTCTCCCAGGTTCAGGTGATTCTCCTGTCTCAACCTCCCACGTAGCTGGGATTACAGGCACCCACCACCATGCCTGGCAATTTTTTTTTTTTTTTTTTTTTTTTTTTAGTAGTCAGGGTTTCACCACATTGGCCAGACTGGTCCTGAACTCCTGACCTCAGGTAATCCACCCGCCTTGGCCTCCTAAAGTGCTGGGATTATAGGTGTGAGCCACCGGGCCCAGCCTATGTGACTTCTTATATGGAGGAATTCTCTTGGAATAACCCAGAAGTCTTGCTGGTATGTCTGCAGTTTTTCACAGCATATTCATGTTTGGAAACAATCACAGGTGAGCTTTCTTGTAACAGTGAACTTGAACAATATCGTGAAGAGCATGAAAAACAGGCTAAGGCTGGGTGTGATGGCTCACGCCTATAATCCCAGCACTGTGGGAGGCCCAGGCGGGTGGATCACCTGAGGCCAAGAGTTGGAGACCAGCCTGGCCAACATGGTGAAACCCGGACTGTACTACAAACACAAAAATTAGCTGGGTGTGGTGCCTGTAATCTCAGCTACTCGGGAGACTGAGGCATGAGAATGGCTTAAACCTGGGAGGCAAAGGTTGCAGAACCTGAGATTGCCCCACTGCACTCCAGCCTGGGCAACAGAGCAAGACTCTATTTCAAAAACAACAACAACCACCACAAAAACAGGCCGGGCGTGGTGGCTCATGCCTGTAATCCCGGCACTTTGGGAGGCTGAGGCAGGTGGATCACTTCAGGTCAGGAGTTCGAGACCAGCCTGGCCAACATGGTAAAACCCTGTCTCTCCTAAAAATACACACAAAAAATTAGCCAGGCGTCGTGGAGCATGCCTATAATTCCAGGGCTAGGGAGGCTGAGGCAGGAGAAACACTTGAACCCCAGAGGCAGAGGTTGCAGTGAGCCGAGATCACACCGCTGCACTCCAGCCTGGCGACAGAGGGAGACTCCATCTCAGAAAAAAAAGAAAACTGTTACAAAAGTTGCAATATGCCATAGATTTAGAAATTTAAAACCATGCTTCTAAATGAATCATAGGTGAGAGATTAAATTGTAAAAGAAAGGACAAATATCTGAAAATAGACGACATCAGTAATACCACATACCAGAATATGTGAGATACAGATAAAACAGTACTTAAATGGGAAGTCTGTAATCTTAATGTTTATTCTGGAAAAAATAAAGACTGAGTAAGCATCTAAAGAAACTTCTTAGAAGAGTAATGGAATAAATCCAGAGGTAATGATAGAAGGAGAAGGAGGGGAATGGGGGTGGAAGGAAGAAGTGAAGTAAAATAGAAAATAAAAATAGAAAAGAGAGGCTCCACAAAGATAAAATCTGGTATTTAGGTTCTTAGAAAATACTAATAACAATGATTTTAAAGATGGGCAGAGTGGTTCATGCCCATAATACTAATATTTTAGGAGGCTAAGGCTTAGGCCAACCTGGGCAACATAGTGAAATACCATATCTACATACAAAAAATAATAATATAATAAAATAAATGTAAGTATTTTTTTTTAAAACATATCCAGAATACCATAAAAAAGGAGAAAAGAAAAGAAAAAGGAAAAAAAAAATCCAGAAAAAAAAAGTATAAAAAAAACAGTATCAGGAGTAAATGGGGGAGATATAACATATGCAGCAAAAATTAAGGTGAGAGCTGGGTGCAGTGACTCACGCCTGTTATCCCAGCACTTTGGAAGGCGGAGGTGGGTGGATCACAAGGTCATGAGTTCAAGACCAGCCTGGCCAAGATGGTGAAACCCCATCTCTACTAAAAATTCAAAAATTAGCCAGGCATGGTGGGTGTGCCTGTGATTCCAGCTACTCAGGAGGCTGAGGCAAGAGAAACGCTTGAACCCGGGAGGCAGACGTTGCAGTGAGCTGAGCCACTGCACACCAGCCTGGGCAACAGAGCGAGACTTCATCTCAATAAAAAAAAAAAAATTAAGGTGAGAAGATATTATGATTATGGGCAACTTTTTTTTGCCAATAAATTTGAAAATTTACGATGAAATGGATATATTATTACAAAAAGATAATCCACTAGGATCGACCCAGAAGCAGACAATAAAAAATGGAATCAGTAGTTTCTAACTGCTTTACACAAACAAGTATCATAAAACATTTAAGAAATAGCGATCTCAATTTTATATACATTATTTCAGTAAAAAAGAGCAAACACTCCAAAACTCATAAGAAATGCAAAGTAGATTTAACAGACAAGAAAGGAAAATGATAGAACAACTTCAATGAATACAGACCATTTCAATAAAAAATCTTAAGTAAAATATTAACAAAACAAATTCAAGTATGCATAAAAACATAATATATCATAATCTAGTTGAATTTGTTCCAGGAACACTAACTTGGCTCAATGTAAAAAAATCGATTAATATAACTGACTACATTAATGAATTAAAGGAAGCAGAACAAATATTTAATGATATTCAATAATAAGTCAAGCTTTAAAAAAAGCTCTTGGCAACACAGGAAAAGGAAAATTGTTTAACCAATAAAGGGAATATTAAAATCATTCTTCATGGGGAACCTTTAGACGCGCTCTCTTTATAATCAGGAACAAGCTGAGCAAGTCCGTAATGATGATGCAGCAGAACAGAGGGCATAACTAGCAGAGTTAAGATAAGAAAAAATAAACACAAGGCATGAAGATTGGGAAAAAAATGTAACTATCATTACTTGCTGGTGATATGACCATCTCTACAGAAAGAACAAAACAGAAATAAAATGACAGTTTAGAGATCAAGAGCTTTTTTTTCAGACAGGGTCTGGCTCTGTCACCCAGGCTGAAATGCAGCAGCAGACTGTGGCTCACTGTAAACTCTGCCTCCCAGGCCTAAGCAATCCTCTTACCTCAGCCTCTGGAGTAGCTGGGACCGCAGGCATGCGCCACCATACCTCACTAATTTTTCTGTATTTTTTGTAGAGACAGGGTCTCACCATGTTGCCCAAACTGAACTCAAACAATTGAACTCCTGGACTCATACCATCTGCCTCCCAAAGTACTGGGATTATAGGTGTGAGCCAACACATCCCACTAAAAAGATACATATGTATGTTATTTATTTATTTAGAGACAGGGTCATTAGCAGGGCATGGTAGGTACCTGTAGTCCCAGCTATTCGGGAGGCTAAGGCAGGAGGATCACTTGAGCCCTGAAGGTAGAGGTTGCTGTGAACCAAGATCGCACCACTGCGCTCCAGCCTGGGCGACATAGCAAGACACTATCTCAAAAATAAATAAATAAAATAAAGAATAAAAATAAACATAAAAAAACAAAATAAAAATATAGAGACTGTCTCATTATCTCTAAAATATATGCAAATATACTTTTTTAGCACATATATATATATACATACATATGAATGATACATACACTGATTTGCCCCATTCAACCTAAAATATTGTTTTAAACTTTGGGCCAATCTAACTTATTTGAATTGAATAATATTTTAAATATTTAACTTTAGCAGCAAATTAATGTATTTTGATAAAGTAAGTAGCTCTACTTTGATATCAAATACAGATATTGAGAACACTTCCCCGCCCAAGATGGGGTCTGGCTCTCTTGCCTAGTCTGGCCTTGAACTCCTGGGCTCACGCAATCCTCTCGCTTCAGTCTAGGGTGTGTGCCACAGCACCTGGCAAGAATTTGTATTTTAATATATTAAGTGATTTGAGAGGAAGGCATAATAATGCTAATGTATACCTAGTCTCCAAGCAAGGAATTTGGCAGAATTGGGCAAATAATATTTCACACTATTTCCCAGCTCAACTCATCTCTAATCTGTCAAAAGCTCAACAAATCTAAGAAAACTCTGTGCTTTCACCCACATACAGCATAAGGCTGTGAATGCCCAAACAGTCACGGGCAGTCATGAATGAATCCTGTTATGTAAAAGCCTAATTTTGTTTACACTGTATTGATGACTTTTATAAAAAGAAAATTCAGCTTCTAGGGAAAAAACACATATTGAGCCACAATGAGAAACAGCATATGCTTTATAACATTTCTAACTGGCAAGACAAGTCCATTTAGAGAAAAGCTTTTGAGAGGCCTTAAACATCCCAGCCTTCAACTACCTCACTATTATTAACCAGGTGGAATCAATTAGAAGACAGACAAGCAGTGAGGCTCTTTATGGCTCTAAAGGAACCGTTATAAGCAGCCAAGCTCTTCCAGATGGCCCTGTCGTGTCTCCTCCAGCTCTCAAGAAACGGACTTTCTCTTTGAAAAGCCATTAAGAGCCACCACCTTCTGCAACATTGCTCCCAGATTGCTCATGGTCTAAGTCTCCACTTATCACCCTGATGACTCAACAGATAAATGCCTCAAATCCTAACACTGAAGAGTCCCCACACTTGAGCTTCTGGTCCCCACAGTGGTTGATGCAAAATGAAAATTATTCCCTGTCAAGTGCCTTTTGTGGCTACATCAGAAAAGGGAACTTGGTGACAGGCAGTCGGTGATGAACACTCATAGGGGAAATGAAAGACACACTTGAGCTTTCTTTTTTCCTTTTTTTTTTTTGGAGACAGAGTTTCACTCTTATTACGGAGGCTGGAGTGCAGTGGCACGATCTCGGCTCACTGCAGCCTCCACCTCCCAGGTTCAAGAGGTTCTCCTGTCTCCCGCTCCCGAGGAGCTAGGATTACAGGTGACCGCCACCACACCCAGCTAATTTTTGTATTTTTAGTAGAGATGGGGTTTCACCATGTTGGCCAGGATAGTCTCGAACTCCTGACCTCAGGTGACCCACCTGCCTTGGCCTCCCAAAGGGCTGGGATTACAGGTGTGAGCCACAGCACCTGGCCCACACTTGAGCCTTCACCTCACCTTTTCAACATCTGCTTTTGTGACGTTGATATCAGCGTCCATTTTCTCAAAGTACTGCTGCGCCCTGTCCGCCTCTTTGCAATCGCGTTCAAATCGCCTTTTACTCTAAAATCAGAGGAAAATAATTATTTATGAAACAATGAGTCCTATTGAAGACGTAATTTTATCTAAATCCCCCAAAGAGCATTGTTCTTTTTCGTCTTCATTTTTTTTTGAGTCCGGGTCTCACTCTGTCACCCAGGCTTGAGTGCAGTGAGTGGCACCATCTTGGCTCATGGCAGCCTTGACTTTCCGGGCTCAGGTGATCCTCCCACCTCAGTCTCACTAGTAGCTGTGACTACAGGCATGCACCATCATACCCAGCTAATGTTTGTATTTTTTGTAGAGACTAGGTTTTGTCATATCACCCATGTTTGTCTTGCTTGAACTTTTGAACTCAGGCAATCCTCCCACCTTGGCCTCCCAAATTGCTGGGATTACAGGCGTGAGCCAATGTGTCCGGCCCAAGAACACCTTTCTCTGAATTGATTTCTTATATGTCATAATTTCCAGAAGTTATTTTAAAATCTGCATTTATTTCCATCAAAACTGTCTAATCTTTGTTCTTTTCATGTGACTTTTAGAAAAATACTGAACTTGAGCTCTTTTGGCTCACCTTTAGATAATGGTTCTAGAAACAAATTAAACGAGAAATCTATAAAGATGTTTCATTAGTGTTTTTGTGTGCATGTTTTCACTTACTGATTGATTCAAGCTTAAATTAAGTTGAAATTAGAAAATCTATAAAGACATTTCTTAGGCCGGGCACAGTGGCTCCCACCTGTAATCCCAGCACTTTGGGAGGCTGAGGAGGGCAGATGACTTGAGGGCAGGAGTTCAAGACCAGCCTGGCCAACATTGCAAAACCCAATCTCTACCAATAATGCAAAAATTAGCCAGGCATGATGGCATGTGCCTGTAATCTCAGCTACTTGGGAGGCTGAGGCAGGAGAATCACTTGAACCCAGGAAAGCAGAGGCTTCAGTGAGCCGAGATCACGCCACTGCACTCCAGCCTGGGCAACAGAGTGAGACTCCATCTCAAAAAAGAAAAAAAGAAAGAAAATCTATAGAGCCATTCCCTTTTGCCGTGCGTTGTTCACTTACAGATTCGAGCTGCTTCCAGCAAGTCTCGATGTGCTGCTGTGCTTTCCGGCCATCGTGGAAGTTCTGCAAAGGGGAAAACACACTGGTGATTAGTACCCTCTGCTTCTCTTATGAACCTAGGAGAAAACGTTTTCATCCACTTAAACAACATTTAAATATTGAACCTCTAGGATGTATGCTCCAAAGAAATGTAAGAGTTTAAAGGGGTAGCCGGGCACAGCAGCTCACATCTGTAATCCCAGCACTCTGGGAGGCTGAGGTGGGAGAATCGCCTGAGCCAAGGAATTTGAGACAGCCTGGGCAACACGGTGAGATGCCCTCTCTACAAAAAATAGAAAAATTAGCTGGATGTGGTGGCACAGACCTATAGTCCCAGCTACTCTGGAGGCTGAGATGGGAAGATCACCTGAGCCCAGGGAGGTTGACATTGCCACAGTGAGCTATGATTGCACCATGGCACTCCAGCATGAATGACACAGTGAAACCCTGCCTCAAAAAAAAAAAAAAAAAAAAAAAAAAAAAAAAAGGGAATAAAAAGTTTAATGTGGAAATGAAAACAAGAATAGTCATCACAAATGAAACAAGTTTCACTTGGGGAAAAAAGGAGTCGCAGAGCTCCCTTTACAGCTTTAGGTACAATTGTATAAAATTTGAAGATTGGCCAGGCATGGTAGTGCCCAAGCCTATAGGCCCAGTAACTTGGGAGGCTGAGGTGGGAAGATCACCTAAGCCTGGGAGGTGGAGGCTTACAGTGAGCAGTGATTATGCCACCACACTCCAGCCTGAGTGACAGAATGAGACCCCATCTCAAATACATAAAATAGGCTGGGCAAGGTGGCTCACACTTTTAATTCCAGCACTTTGGGAGGCTGAGGCAGGCAGATCCCAGGTCAGGCGTTCAAGTCCAGTCTGGCTGACACAGTGAAACCCCGTCTCTACTAGAAATACAAAAATTAGCCAGGCGTGGTGGCACACGCCTGTAGTCCCAGCTACTCAGGAGTCTGAGGCAGGAGAATTGCTTGAACCCAGGAGGTGGAGGTTGCAGTGAGCCAAGATTGCACCATTGCACTCCAGCTCTGGAAGACAGAGCAAGACTCTTTCTTAGAAACAGAAAACAAAACAAAACAAATAAAATCAAATTTGAAGACATATATGCCACTTGGAAAAATGACAAGAATGTTTTATTAAGACAGCAATCGCTTCGATCATCTTTTTTAAATGCTTTGAGATGTGATTCAAATATTATGAGTTATGTTTAAACTGAGCAATTCAATGGTTTTTAGCAGTCACAAAACTGTATAATATCATCATAACCAATTTTAGAATATTTTCATCACCCCTAAAAGAAACTTGTACCTCCTAGCCATTACCCTCCACCTTCTTCAGCCCGAGGCGGTCTGTTTCTGTCTCTGGATTTATTTATTCTGGATGTTTCCCATAAATGGAAATGCAGTCAGAGGCTTCTGGTGACTGGGATGTGTCCATTATCTCCTAATACCCACGTAGCATGATTTCAGGGTCCATATTGTTACATGTATCAGTAATTCATTCCTTTTTATTGCCAAATGGTTATGCCATTATGTGACTATCCCACATTTTGTTTATCCATTCAACAAATGATAGACATTTGAGTTGTTTCCAGGTGTGGGTTATTATGAAAAATGCTGCGGGCACGGTGGCTCACGCCTGTAATCCCAGCACTTTGGGAAGCTGAGGCGGGTGGATCACGAGGTTAGGAGTTTGAGACCAGCCTGGCCAAAATGGTGAAACCTCGTCTCTACTAAAAATACAAAAATTAGCCGTGCGGGATTACAGGCGAGCACCTGTAATCCCAGCTACTCCAGAGGCTGAGGCAGGAGAACTGCTTAAAACCTGGGGGGCAGAGGTTGCGGTAAACCGAGATTATGCCACCACACTCCAGCCTGGGTGACAGAACAACACCCCGCCTCAAGGAAAAAAAAAAGAAAAATGCTGCTACAAACACTTGAGTAAGAGTTTTGTGTGTTTTGTGTGCATGGCTGTTTTCAATGTTGGATTATTTTCAATCTAAAGATAAATTTCCCTCCTTGCCATCTGCAAAGGCCCTGAAGCAGGCTCTGGTGTGGTGTTAATCTGGGGACTAGATCTGGAGGAGCCTTGGGCAGAATATATCACGTGAGGTCACAGAAGAAAGAGGGAGTTGCCCAGGGTCGTGCAGGCTTTTTTGTCTGAATGAACCAGAGTCAATGAGTATCTCTAAGTCCAGATGTTGTGAAGGGAAGATTGCAGGTGGTAGGAGGCTGTTGTCACAATCCTGGAGTGACTGCCACGTGGACAGGTCATATGTAACGAGCAATGCAGGTCATGAGAGGGGTCAGGTTCTGGGTGCCCTTTGATCACCCAAACCTCCAGGATTTTCTCGGAGATGGGATCAGATGTGCAATAATGAGCAGCCCAGAGTGACTCCTAAGTTGTCAGTCTCAGCTTTAGGAGAGGGAAGACAGAAAAGTGGGTCTGAGGAAGGAAGATCATACACGTAGTTTCAGATGTGTTAAGGCTGATATTTCTTTGAGACTCCCACGTAGAGAGACTAGCTGGATGTGGTCATTCCTGTAATCTCAGCACTTTGGGAAGCTAAGATGAGCAGACCACCAAAGGTCAAGAGTTTGAGACAAGCCTGGCCAACATGGCGAAACCCTATCTCTACTAAAAATACAAAAATTAGCCAGCATGGTGACACATCTCTGTAATCCCAACTACTGGGGAGGCTGAGGCAGGAGAATCGCTTGAACCGGGAGCCAGAGGTTATGGTGAGCTGAGATGGTGCCACTGCACTCCAGCCTAGGTGACAGATATTCCATCTCAAAAAAAAAAAAAAAAAAGAAAAAGAAAAAGGCTGGGCACGACTACAGTGGCTCACACCTGTAATCTCAGCACTTTAGGAGGCTAAGGCAGGTGAATCATGAGGTCAGGAGTTTGAGACCAGCCTGACCAAAATGTTGAAACACCATCTCTACTAAAAATACAAAAATTAGCTGGGCATGGTGGCGTGTGCCTAGAATCCCAGCTGCTCAGGAGGCAGGAGAGTCATTTGAACCCAGGAGGCAGAGGTTGTAGTGAGCTGAGATCACACCAGTGCTCTCCAGCCTGGGTTACAGAGGGAGACTGTCTCAAAGAAAACAAAAAACAAAAAAAAAAAAGAGAGAGAGAGAGAAACTAATATATACTTGGACTCATGGGTCTGAGCTCAGGGAGTGGTCTGCACTAAACACCAGTTTGGGAGTCTTCCATATAAAGTGGGTAGTTAAAACCAAGAGACCAAAGAAAACAAAGATCTCAAGGAAGGAAATGCTAGAAATATGCAGAAATGTTAAGAGAATGGTGTCCCTTTTTGTTCAGTGACCTAAAATCACCCAGTTCCCTAAATCCTTTATATTTTTTATTTTTTGAGACGGAGTCTTGCTCTGTTGCCCAGGCTGGAGGGCAGTGGTGTGACCTCAGCTCACTGTGACCTCTGCCTTCCTGCAACCTCTGCCTCCTGGATTCAAGTGATTCTCCTGTCTCCCTAGTAGCTGAGATTACAGGCACAAGCCAACGTGCCCAGCTAATTTTTTTGTATTTTTAGTAGAGACAGGGTTTCACCATGTTGGCTAGGCTGATCTCTAACTACTGGCCTCAAGTGATCTGCCCGCCTTGTACACCAAAAGTGCTGGGATTACAGGCGTGAGCCACCACACCCAGCCTCTAAATCCTTTAATATCCTTCCACTCCACCATGGCTGACTTGGTCAATGTCCTGCGAATTTCCCAAGTGCATTCTCCACCCTGTTCTGCGTCCCCAGAGGCTCACATGCAGGGATCTCATGAACCCTTGCCTTGTGGTTCTGATGAGATTTGCCACAAGGAGATTCTGGTGACCAGAGGGCAGCAAATTATACCTGCAGCTTCTCCTTGCTGAGATGATACAGGTTGGCTGGGTCTTTGAACCAAAGGGCACAGCTCTAGTCAGATGGTGACCTGCATGCAGCTCACCTTTGAAGTTCCTAATCTATGAAATTCCTGGAAGGCTTCCCCAGCCCTGTGAGGCCTGCGGGTCACGGCAGGTCTCTACTCTGACTAGCTCCAGGGTACTGCACTATCCTTACTGCTTTTCCCAAACCCTATCCACCACATCGTAAATGCTCCTTTTAATAACCAACCTTCCGTCACTTACTGGGTTTGAATGTGCTGTCTGTTTTCTGGCTCACAAGGTAAGCATTGGTGTTAGGGGCACAGTATGGAGAAGGTCAGGCGAAGGAAGGATAGAAACAAAGAGGTCCCCTAGGTACAACCTCAGAGCTTTTCCCGTAGCTCGTCAGAACCTAGGACTTAGGAGAGTCAGAAAAGACAGCTGACAACTAAAAAGGCTGGGAAGGCAGAGACACAGAGACAACATCAGATTTAGAACAGTGCTCCTTTATAAGGGAATGTTTTCTTGTCTCTCTTTTGAGGTCGAGTTTCACTGTTTTAAGCACCTCTTTGCAGTCATTTTTATCTATCCAGCAATTTTTTGGTCTCTGCAAACCCAGGGGTAGCCCCCCTGGAGCTTCGTTTTTCAACTCTTGTAATGGACACAGGGATAGAACAGAAAAGAAGGGATCCAGGCTGCAGAACAATTAAGAAGTAGAGCTGAGGGCAGGGTTAGGGAAACTCTAGACCTTGGAAGGGAACATACAGAAAATGCAAGCGTCTGAACGGCACACTTTCAGGGAGGACTCCCAGGAGACGAGAGTGTCTATTTCAAACCACCTGGGCTCAAATGTGCCCTTTCCGGAAGGCACCTCTGGTCCTGAAAGTCTTTACTGGGTTACTTCTCTGCCAAGAGAAGGATCCACATTTCCCAAAGGAGAGCACCGAGTTATGCAGTTTGCTGAAGAGATACAGCCACTCCCAAAGGTTTGAGATTCAAAGACAGGCATATAAAGAAAGATAAAACCCCAGCACCAATTCAGAGCTGTACTCTAAGTTTACATTCTCTCTCTCCAGCAACACTGAAAGTGAATGTTTTAACAAAGTGAAAGCTCCCTCCAGCTTGGGGCAACGCCGTGGGTGGAGAGAGGAAATGTACACAGAAGCCCAGGCAATGACAAACAATGCCTGTGACATGTCATCTCAGCTTTGATATAAAAGAAATCTTCTCTGAAGACAAGAGTCTTAAAAAAAAAAAGTCAGCCAGGCGCAGTGGCTCATGCCTGTAATCCCAGCACCTTGTGAGATCAAAGCAGGTGGATCACCTAAGGTCAGGAGTTCGAGACCAGCCTGGCCAACACGGAGAAACCCTGCCTCTAGTAAAAAAAAAAAAATAGCTGGGTGTGGTGGCGGATGCCTGTAATCCCAGCTACTCAGGAGGCTGAGGCAGGAGAATCACTTGAACCCAGAAGGCAGAGATTGCAGTGAGCTGAGATTGCTCCATTGTACTCCAGCCTGGGCAACAAGAGTGAAACTCAATCTCAAAAAAAAAAAAAAAAAGTCATATTTTAAAAACACAAGGGATGATTTTGATTGAAAAATCCGTAAATTATCTTGCTGCTCCTTAGTTTAAATGTATAATAAATATGCATTTGTGTCTCAGGCATGGTGGGCACCTTGAATTTGCTGCTAAGTTCTCTCTCATGAAGACTCCTCGGTCACACTTCTCCCTGCATTATTAAACCACTACCTGAAAACTGCAATTACCATCCTACCATTTCATGGGGCTTAGGAGATTGTGGATGACGCCCATCTTCTGTCCAGCCTTTTTTTTTTTTTTTTTTTTTTTAATGGAGTCTCTGTCACCCAGACTGGAGTGCATGGCACGATCTCGGCTCAGTGCAACTTCTGCCTCCTGGGTTCAGGCAATTTTCCTGCCTCAGTCTCCTGAGCAGCTGGGTACCATAGGCACGCACCACAATGCCCAGCTAATTTTTGTATTTTTAGTAGAGATGGGGTTTCACCATGTTGGCCAGGCTGGTCTCGAACTCCTGACCTCAAGTGATATGCCTGCTTCGGCCTCCCAAAGTGTTGAGATTACGGAGCTGAGCCACCATGCCCGGACCCAGCCTTTTTCACAATACCTGTCCTTCTATCATTTATTTGGCCATAACATACAAAAAACTGTCTGTGCTGGGGGATCATTTAGGAATTAAGGGATGGAACAAAAGCCCTCCTCAGTGCTCTGTGCCTACCTTGACCTGAATAGCAGGGGTCTATTTCTAGCTCTATCTTCCCTGCTTTCACCGGAAAAGCTATTTTAACAGTTACAAAGTTAAACAAATAAACCAGCTTTGCCAGATGTATTTGTTGTTTACCAACGACAGAACATTTCTTCTCTGGACAGTGAGCAAGTGTGTGTCTGAAAAGTGTGCCTCTAAGCGCTAAAGAAGGAGGAATTGTTCTCTGGACAAAGATAAAAAGTGCTCCTTTTGGAGCCATGGAATGAAGTCATCACAGCTCCTTTCTCTCCTATCAGAAAAGGCAGGAGATGCCATTTCTAGAGACTAGAGAAATGCTTCTCACTTTCTGCTGTAATGAGATGCTTTTAGTTTCTTTTAAAACATAATAATTCGCTAAAAAAACAAACAAACTTTAATAGTATCTGGGGTGACAGCTACACTTACTTATTTCAACTTTTTCGTTGAAATAAAAGTCTATATAGATCAAATCATCCTTCAAGTTTTTTTTTTTTTTTTTTTTTTTAGAAATTTTCCAGTGAACAGAGGTGGCTGAGATTAAAAAAAGAAATCACAGAGAATCTAAAATAAGCAAGCATTAACTTTAAGAAAAACGACAATGGCAAAGCTTTTGAGACAATTTTACTGAACTGCAAGAAATTGCAGACAGAAGAGACAGACTCACACAAATGGTGGGCAAATGTTTAGTATTCACATTGCAATCAGGTACAACAGCTGCTCATTTTTGCTATTTATATAGATACTAAACCATTAACAGTTAAAAGAGTAAAATATGGCACTGATGTGAGAACAGCTATTTCAAAAAAAGGAGAAAAAAAAAGTAAGAATAAACACTCAACTGAGAACAGTCAACCATCTGGAATTTTAAATAAAACTCAGATTCCACAGATGCAAACAAAGAAACAAAAAGACTCAAAAAGGGCAAAGAAAGAAGGCGCTTCCAGAAAACACGTCTGTGACAAATCCTGTGCTTCCCCTAAACTCACAGTGTAGTAGTGGGTTTGAACATCAGCAGCTTCCAAGTCTGAATCAGGATTCCCAGTTTTAATTTAACGAGAAATCTAAGGGGTGTGGATATTTATAAGGACCATGTGGTGTAATGGCAAAACGCCTTAGTGCTGTTCAAGTGGGGATTTCGTACCCCACTTAAAACCCAAACCAGAAACCAGAAACATTCACTAAGGGACACGCATTCTGTTTTTATTTAGTAAGGCTTATTTTTCCAAGTCCATCTACAATAAAAACGCCTTCCTAAGGAACGTGTTGGGAGTTTTCTGAATGCCTACCTCCCAGCGTCATGCTCAGTCGCTTGGCTTCACCCTGAACACTGAGCAGCATTAGCACTGGGCCAGGGTCAGGCCAAGCAGCAGTGAGGCCAAGGTTCCCCTCCTTCTCTGGTTGCTCCTCTGCTCACTGTTCCTCAGTTATTCTAATCCAGAAGGCTCCACATGCAGCAATTTACCTAGACTTCGGTGACCTTTTATCTGTTTTTCAAAACAATCCTGTCTTCACATTCCTTGAAATTCTAATCCCTAGGCCGAATGCAGTGGCTCATGCCTGCAATCCCAGCACTTTGGGAGGCTGAGGCAGGGGGACTGCTTCAGGCCAGGAGTTTGAGACCACCAGCCTGGGTAATATGGTGAAACCCTGTCAAGAAATGAGAGAGAGAAAGAGAATGAAAGAAGAAAAGAAAGAGAGAGAGAGAAAGAAAGAAAGAAAGAGAAAAGGAAGGAAGGAAGGAAGGGAGGGAGGGAGGGAGGGAGGGAGGGAGGGGAAGAAAAGGAAGAGAAAGAAAGGAAGGACGGAAAGGAAGGAAGAAAGGAAGGAGAAGGGAAGAAAGGAAGAAAGGAAGGAGAAGGGAAGGCAGGGAGGGAGGGGAGAGGAAGGAAGGAAGGAAATCAAGAAATCCTAATTCCCTTCATGGAATGGCTCATGCTTCTTGCCTGATTCCTTCTGAGTATATAAAGCTGTTACTTGTAACCCTAATTTGGAGAATCTCCATCACTAAGAGTTTTGGATATAGTGCCAGGGTGATGGGTGAAGATTTCAGGGCAGCAATCCTTCCCCGGGGCCAAAAGCTCTTAAAGGCTAGTTCACTCATGCATTCATCCCATGTTCATTGTGTGCCCACATGTGCACAGGGCTGCTCCAGGCAGGAGGAAAGCCATGTGAATAAAATAAAGCCCCGTGTCCCCGTGAAACTGAATGGATCCAGAAGTAAGAGAAACAGGGTAAAGGAACAAGGAGGGATGGGTGTGGGTAAAGGTAGCTATTTTAGACAAGGGCAGTCAGGGGTGACATTTGAATAGGGACTTGCACAAAACATGGGAGTGAACTTACAAGGCTCTGGGAAATACCCTCCAAGCAGCAGGGAGAGCAAGTGCAGATGCTCTGAGTGTGAAGGAGCTGGCCCTGTTTGAGGAACGGCTGGATGCCAGTGCTACTAAACCAAGGTAAAGGGGACAGGACTGGAGGGCAGGCAGGGGCTTGACCATAGACAGCCTCACCAGCCACAGTAAGTATGTTGGAAGACTTAAGAAAGGAAGTGATGGCTGGGCATGGTGGCTCACAGCACTTTGGGAGGCTGAGACGGGTGGATCATTTGATGTGAGTTTGAGACCAGCCTGGCCAACATAGTGAAATACAAAAAAAATTAGCTGGGCGTGGTGGCACGCTACTTGGGAGGCTGAGGCAGGAGAATTGCTTGACCCTGGGAGAACCTGCAGTGAGCTGAGATCGCGTCACCACATTCCAAGCCTGGGTGATAGGAGTGAGACTCCATCTCAACAACAACAACAAAGGAAGTGACATGGTCTGGTCCACATTATTCCAAGGTCAAGCTGGCTGCAGCAGGGGATGCTGCTGCACTTGCACTCTCTCTAAGGGAGAGCTGGTGGCAGCTCTGAGATGGAGATGGGCAATTAGATCACTGGCCGCAGGGTAAGAACAGAAGCAGAGAGATGAATTAGGAAGCTCAGCAGATTCCTCCAGGTGACAGCTGATGAGGCACAGGATGTGGTAGGTAGGGATAGATGTGGAAGAGGAGGTGAGAGGTGTTTGGACTGAGATCATTTACTGAAGGCAGAGCCAACTAGACTTGTTAACAGATTAGAGATGCAGTGTTAGAGAGAAGCCTGGGTGACTACATTTTTGGCCAGAGCACCTGAGTTTAAGAAAAGGTGCCCCATTTATTGAGAACTGGAGGGAGTGCAGCTTGAAATGGAATATGGATAAGGACTTTGGGAGATCACAAGTTTGTTTTGGGGCCGGGCACAGTGGCTCACGCCTGTGATCCCAGCCCTATGGGAAGCCAAGGCAGGCAGATCACCTGAGGTCAGGACTCTGGGACCAGCCTGGCCAACGTGGCGAAACCCATCTCTCTTAAAAGTATAAACATTAGCTGGGCAGGGTGGCACATGCCTGTAATCTAGCTATTCGGGAGACTGAGGTAGGACAATGGTTTGAACCTGGGAGGCGAAGGTTACAGTGAGCTGAGATCGTGCCACTGCCCTCCAGCCTGGGTGACAGAGTGAGACTCCATCTCAAAAAAGAAAAAAGTTTGTTTTGGGGTGGGTTAACAGGGTCACTGCACTGCAGCTTTCTGGGGCCATCATTCCCACCTGCTGGACTCAGGTGTCTGCTGACAAAGGTGCAATGGTGACGATGCATACGTATCTAAGGAGAGATGTCAAACAGAGGCTGAACAAGTCAGGTGAGATATCAAACATGAGTCCAGTAATTCTCAAAATTCCCAGAAGAAAAAGAAAGTATCACTAATTCCAGCTTACAAAAGGAGAAACACAAAATCGAACATCAGATTTCAAGCCCATGAAATCAAGAAAAGAATTTAAGTGTCCTGTTTATTAAGTATGTTATCACATGAATGATAATATTTAAAAAGAAATTTTTTTTTAGAGACGGGGTTTCACCATGCTGGTTAGGCCAGGCTGGTCTCGAACTCCTGGCCTCGTGATCCATCCGCCTCAGCCTCCCAAAGTGCTGGGATTACAGGTATGAACTACTGCACCCAGCAAAAATTTTCTTCTTGAGATGGGAGTCTCACTATGTTGTCCAGGCTGGTCTTGAACTCCCAGCCCCGAGCAATCCTCCTGCCTCAGCCTTTCAAGAAGCTGGAAAAATTCTTTTTTTTTTTTGGCTCACCAGACCAGTGTTTTTGCGGATGAAACAACCACAGTGTTGAAAGGGCCCACTCTAAAGGAACAGAATGCCACTTTTACATGTTCTTTCAAAACAAAGAAGATGCCTGGGCACACTAGCTGACACCTGCAATCGCAGCATTTTGGGAAGCTGAGACAGGTGAATTACCTGAGGTCAGGAGTTTGAGACCAGCCTAGTCAACATGGTAAAACCCTGTGTCTACTAAAAACACAAAAACCAGCTAAGTGTGGTGGCAGGTGCCTGTAATCCCAGCTATGTGGGAGGCTGAGGCAGGAAAATTGCTTGAACCGAGGAGGCAGAGGTTGCCATGAGCTGAGATCACACCATTGCACTCCAGCCTGGGCAACAAGAGCAAAACTCCATCTCAAAAAAAAAAAAAAAAAAAAAATCAGAAATGAACTTGTAAATAGCTAGATTATATACATAAACTGCTTTTAGTTTTTGCTTTCCTTAATGCTAAGCTTTACCTATTTGCTGTCATCTCTTATAAGAATATTTTGTTTTCGGGCTGGGCATGGTGGCTCACGCCTGTAATCCCAGCACTTTGGGAGGCCAAGGCGGGTGGATCCCAAGGTCAAGAGATAGAGACCATCCTGTTCAACAAGGTGAAACCCCGTCTCTACTAAAAGTACAAAAAATTAGCTGGGTATGGTGGTGCGTGCCTGTAATCCCAGCTACTCAGGAGGCTGATGCAGGAGAATTGCCTTAACCCAGGAGGCGGATGTTGCGGTGAGCCGAGATCGCGCCATTGCACTCCAGCCTGGGTAACAAGAGCAAAACTCCATCTTAAAAAAAAAAAAAAAAAAAGGATATTTTGTTTTCTTAAATGTATTGGAGCCAGTCCATGCTACAGAACTTGCTGATAGGAAATTAAGCCCCTTCATAAGGTCCATAAATAGGACCTAGGCAATATCTAACTTTAAAAAGAATGTTACGGGTTTTAGTGCAGAATCAATTTTCAAACATTTCAGAAACCTCGGGAAAAATTTTAAATGGTCAATTCGAAGTAATGTGGGGTCTGTAAGCATATAGGTCTCAGGTTTATAAACATTTTAGTGAGTCACTGAAAGTATTGTATAATTGTTTCCTTTAGACTCTTAAGATGACTGCTGCCAAAAATGATTCTGCTTCTGGCCAACACTTTGTGAGTAATGAACCATATTTTTCCACCTGCAGGGAGAGGTTTTCTTGGAATTCCAGAAAATGTTGGCAAGAACCTCCTGGTTCTCCTTCTGGAGCTGTAAGTCCTCACAAATTTCTCATATGTGATTAGTGATAATCGTGGAAAAGCCCAGACATACTCAAAGGCTGGAGCTACACCAAACAACCTCTAAAATGCTTTTCTTCAATGAACTTGACCAGTGTTCCAATGATAAGAGTGCATTTACAGTAGTTCTTCTGGAGGAATATCTTATCAACTCTGAATTACCCACATCTCAGATAAGCTGATTCACACCTATGTTGATCGTTCCAGTGACATTTGGAAATCTAGCTATCTGTTGATAAATCTATCAATAACTCTATATGTAATTCTACTATAATTATCTGATCATAAGTGACCAGAACTTTATGAAGAACCATAAGTCCCAGCACTTTGGGAGGCCGAGGCGGGTGGATCTCGAGGTCAGGAGATCAAGACCATCCTGGTCAACATGGTGAAACCCCGTCTCTACTAAAATACAAAAAATTAGCTGGGCATGGTGGCGCGTGCCTGTAATCCCAGCTACTCAGGAGGCTGAGGCGGGAGAATTGCCTGAACCCAGGAGGTGGAGGTTGCGGTGAGCCAAGATTGCGCCATCGCACTCCAGCCTGGGTAACAAGAGCGAAACTCCGTCTCAAAAAAAAAAAAAAGAACCATAAGTGATGTATATTTAATCATGTATGCTGTGACCTCATAGTCTCACTTCTGGAAATTCAGCTTGGGGAAATAATCTCACCGCACACACAATGCAGCTATGGAAATAAAGAGTTTACTGCTGTATTGTTTATACAACTAACTAAGTAAATGAATCAAAAACTGGTAATAGCCTATAAATCAAACAACACAGAATTAGTTAGGGAAATTATAACTTTGTTAGAATAGTACATAGCTACTAAAATTGCAAATATTTTTTCTTTCTTTTTAAACTTCTCTTCCAATAACTTTGATAAAACTCCAATTATTAAAACTACGCTTTCAGGCAGGCACAATGGATCACTCCTATACTCCCAGTACTTTGAAAGGCTGACTTGGGAATATTGCTTGAGCCCAGGAGTTCAAGACCAGCCTGGCCATATAGCCAGCCCCATCTCTAAAAAACATTTGAAAATTAAAAAAAAAAAAAGTATATATATATATATATATATATATACAAAAACATATATTTTTTCAGGTAAAAACATTGAAAATGCTTACAATATTAAATGGGTAATCAAGAAGAATATATATTATAGTTATATTAGGATTAATATTCCTTTTCAGATGGAGTCTCGCTCTGTCACCCAGGGTGGAGTACAGTGGTGTGATCTTGGCTCACTGCCACCTCTGCCTCCCAGGTTCAAGCGATTCTCCTGCTTCAGCCTTTAGAATAGCTGGGGTTACAGATGTGCGCCACCATGCCTGGCTAATTTTTGTATTTTTAGTACAGACGGTGGGGTTTCACCATGTTGGCCAGGCTGGTCTCCAACTCCTGATCTCAAGCAATCCACTTGCCTTGGCTTCCCAAAGTGCTGGGATTACAGGCATGAGCCACTGCACCTAGCCAATATTCTTAAACATTATACATATCTGTAAATGACACCAGGAAGGAAACTTTGAAAAATGAGGATTTTGGTTTATAAAGGATTGTGAGATTTTGCTCTTTAATTCAGTTTTAGTAATATTCTTTTTATATGCACCCACAAGGACTGGCCACTGATTCCATTATGTCTAAAGAGATTGTGAGCATCTTACCGAAAAGACAACTGCCCTAAGTGGAACCCACTAAATGAAGAAACTATATAGGGCCTCATTGTCCGGGGCTTCTAGGACTGCTCCTGTTTTCCTAAGAGACAGATGTAGGCTCAGATGACAGGCAGCAAAGAATTTAAACTGCTAAGCTCTTGCAGAAGGAAAGGTTCTCTTTTTAGTTAATCTGCTTTTTTTTTTTTTTTTTTTTGTAGACAGAGTCTCGCTCTGTCACCCAGGCTGAAGAGCAGTGGTATGATCTCAGCTCACTGCAACCTCTGCCTCCCAGGTTCAAGCGATTCTCTTGCCTCAGTCTCCTGAGAAGCTGATGTTACAGGTGTGTGCCACCATAGCTGGCTAGTTTTGTTTTTTTTTTTTCTTTTTTGTATTTTTAGTAGAGATGGGGTTTTACCATGTTGGTCAGGCTGGTCTCAAACTCCTGACCTTGTGATCCACCTACCTCAGCCTCTCAAAGTGCTGGGATTACAGGCGTGAGCTACTGTACCATGCTGTGAATCTGCATTTTTGTTTTTAACGAATGAGAGGTTCTTATGTTGACCAAGCTGGCCTCAAATGCATAGCCTTGCCTCTTCAAGTGCCAGGAAAACTGGCCTGAGCCACCTCAGCTCCCAAATCTTTTTTTTTTTTTTTTGAGATGGAGTCTCACACTGTCACCTGGGCTGGGCCTTGAGAGCTCATGTGATCCTCCTGCCTCAGCCTCTAGATTGCCCTCTAGTAGCTGGGATTACAGGCACACACCACCATATGCAGCTAATTTTTTGTATTTTTCAGTAGAGACAGGTTTCGCTATGTTGGCCAGACTGGTCTCAAACTCCTGACCTCGTGATCCGCCCACCTCGGCCACCCAAAGTGCTGGGTTTACAGGCATAAGTCACTGCACCTGGCCTGAATCTGTATTTTTTTAAAAATCAACATATTTTCACCAAAATGAGCCTACCAATTTGTGCGTCAGGACAAACAATGGTTATTCATAGCATTAAAATGCACTGCATTGTGGTACAAAAATATAGTATACGTGTAGCATAAAAAGCAACTTTTCTCCTAGATACTTAAATAGAAGCAGTCATCCTATTTTATAGTTTTATATATATATATATACTTTTTTTTTTTGAGACAGAGTTTCACTCTTGTTATCCAGGCTGGAGTACAATGGTGCGATCTCGGCTCACTGCAACCTCCACCTCTGGGGTTCAAGCAATTCTCTGGCCTCAGCCTCCCAAGTAGCTGGGACTACAGGTGTGCGCCACCATGCCCAGCTAATTTTTGTATTTTTTGTAGAGATGGGGTTTCACCATGTTGACCAGGATGGTCTCGATCTCTTGACTTTGTGATCCACCTGCCTCAGCCTCCCAAAGTGCTGGGATTATAGGCGTGAGTCACTGCGCCCGGCCACATTTTTGTTTTTTGTTGTTTTTATTTTTTTGAGACAAAGTCTCGCTCTGTTGCCCAGGCTGGAGTGCAGTGGTGCAATCTTGGCTCACTGCAACCTCCGCCTCCTGGGTTCAAGCGATTCTCCTGCCTCAGCCTCCTGAGTAGCTAGGATTACAGGCACATGCCACCATGCCCAGCTAATTTTTGTATTTTTAGTAGAGATGAGGTATCACCATGTTGGCCCGGTTGGTCTCAAACTCCTGACCTCAGGTAATCTGCCCGCCTCAGGCTCCCAAAGTGCTGGGATTACAGGAATAAGTCACTGTGCCCAGCCTACAGTTAGATTTGAAAACTTAAAGATCAAACAGCTGGTATGGCCACAAAGGCAACAATGCCAATTGCCCCCCTACTTCTACTTCCTTCCAAATCCATACAAAAAAAGGAAGGAAACATCATCTTTGCACAGAGAGCCATTTTTCATCATGCTAACCCTTATCCATTCAAACACAGCAAAATGTAGGTAAAAAGTAATTTTCAACCAATATTCTCCACTGAACTTGGGCATTCTTTCTAGATGCAGTAATGAGATCCAGCAGTAATCCTATAAATTCTAAATCCTTTGGGCAGCCAGGATCCTGCCACTGTAGGATCAAATGACCCAATCTGTACTATGCTGATAGTTGAGGACGGTACTTTAAGTAAGGCATTATTTCTAGTCAGTCATGAGAAATAGTAGCTGGGTTTAAAATGTTAAAAGCAGCTTGTTTCTAACCGGGCGCAGTGGCTCACACCTATAATCCCAGCACTTTGGGAGGCCGAGGCGGGTGGATCATGAGGTCAAGAGATCGAGACCATCCTGGTCAACAAGGTGAAACCCTGTCTCTACTAAAAATACAAAAATTAGCTGGGCATGGTGGTGTGCGCCTGTAGTCCCAGCTACTTGGGAGGCTGAGGCAGGAGAATTGCTTGAACCCAGAAGGCAGAGGTTGCGGTGAGCTGAGATCACACCATTGCACTCCAGTCTGGGTAACAAGAGCGAAACTCCATCTCAAAAAAAAAAGCAGCTTGTTTCCTATGCCATCAACCAATTCCACATTTTATTTATTTGCTGATTAACTGATTAAGATGGAGTCTTGCTCTGCCACCCAGGCTGGAGTACAGTGACACAATCTTGGCTCACTGCAATCTCCACCTCCCATGTTCAAGAGATTCTTCTGCTTCAGCCTCCCGAGTTGCTGGGATTCTAGATGCCCGCCACCACACCCAGCTAATGTCTGTATTTTTAGTAGAGATGGGTTTCGCCATGCTGGCCAGGCTGGTCTTGAACTCCTGATCTCAGGTGATCCGCCAGCCTCGGCGTCCCAAGGTCCTGGGATTACAGGCGTGAGCCACCACTCGAGGCCAGCATGCTCCTTTTTCTGTAACAAACTCTGATCAAGAAGCTCTGGGGTGGAACTGAGATTCTGTATTGAGGAACAGAATGATTACAGCAAGAGAAGTCGCATATTCAGCACCCATATGTCAGTATACCTGAACGCTGTGCTATGAGGTTCATATTTGTCTTCTCACAATCGTCCCCAAAACTCCCTAAGGTGACTGTGATCGGTCTAAGCTTACAGATGCATAAGTGGATGCTCAGAGAGCTTCCATAACCTGCCTAGGGCAGGGCTGCCAGAAATCCTGAGCAGGGTTGTTAGCTAAAAATCTTGTGTCCTTCCTCTCCTCTGCCCTACCACCAAGCAGGGGGCTCCTGCTCTGTGAACACAGAACTTATATGGCCTTTCCCCATCCTTTAAGACAGACCTGAAGTACACTGCCAGCCCCGCATCACAGCCCAGTGGGAAGGTGACTGAATCTGGCCTCAGACGACCTGGATTTGAGTTCTAACTCTGTTATGCTAAGTCCGCCAAAAATTAACCTCAACAGAAGACAGAAATGATAGCATTCCACTGTTAAGAGTCATCCTTACAAAAATTAGTGTTTACTAAGTAAAGTCCGGGGAGCCAAAAGTAAAAGCTCTAAAGGAGAAATGTTGCTTATTACGAGAAGGTCTTAAATAGTTCCTTTTCTTTTCTTTTTTTGAGAGAGGGTCTCACTCTGTCACCCAGGCTGGAGTGCAGTGGTGCCATGTCAGCTCACTGCAACCTCCACCTCCCAGGTTCAAAGAATTCTCATACCTCAGCCACCTGAGTAGCTGAGATTATAGGTATGCACCATCATACCCAGCTAATTTTTTAAAATATATTTTTATATTTTTCATATTTTTAGTAGAAAAGAGTTTCATCATGTTGTCAGACTGGTCTTGAACTTTTGACCTCAAGTGATCTGCCCACCTCCACCTGCTGAGTGCTGGGATTACAGGCGTGAGCCCCTGCGCCTGGCCAAATAGTTCTTTTTCTAAGGCTAGCTGCAAATGAAGATAATCCTACTGGTTACTCCAGCATCCTTGAAGGTATGTTGGAAAAAAACTCAATGGAAACAAAACCATGCATGCAAACATGCACTGCCCCATGAAGGAGGCAGCCTGTGGGGGACACCCAGCTCCACCACAGAGCAACACACCCAGTTCACTTCACCTTCCTGTGCTCCAGAGTCCTTATCTTGGGTAAAATCTAGAAAACTAGCAGTCCGCATCCCCCAGGGATAATGTGAAGGTTAACTTGTGAAAATGCAGTTGAGGTTAGCCATTATAATCTATAACAAGCACAAGGCTAAAAACTGGGCCTCCCAAAGTGCTGGGACTATAGGTGTGAGCCACCACACCCGGCCTCCAATATTACTGGAATAATTTTTTTAAATGACAGTGATTAGTATACCATAATGCTAATTCATTATTTATTCATTCAAAATAATGGAAACAATTATGCAGAGAAAAGAAAAAATAGGCCAGGCATGGGGTTGCCTATAATCCCAGCACTTTGGGAGGCTGAAGTGAGAGAATCACCTAAATCCAGGAGTTTCAGACCAGACTGGGCAACACAGCAAGACCTTGTCTCTACAAAATTTTTAAAAATTGGCTGAGCATGGTGGCACATGCCTGTGGTCCCAGCTACTTGGGAGGCTGAGATAGGAGGATCACTTGAGTCCAGGAGGTTGAGGCTAAGTGAGCCATGATCGAACCATTGCACTCCAGCCTGGGCAACAGAATGAGACTCTGTCTCACAAAAAAAAAAGAAAGAAAGAAAAAAGGAAAAAGAAAAAATGCCCATGAGGCATTATATTAAAATAGCATTAACAGGTCAGGTGCAGTGGCTCACACCTATAATCCCAGCACTTTGCGAGGCCAAGGCGGGCAGATCACCTGAGCTCAGAAGTTCGAGACCAGCCTGGCCAACATGGTGAAACCCCGTCTCTACTAAAAATACAAAAAAAATTAGCTGGGCGTGGTGGTGCGTGCCTGTAGTCCCAGCTACTTGGGAGGCTGAGGCAGGAGAATTGCTTGAACCCAGGAGGCAGAGGTTGCAGTGAGCCGAGGTCACGCCACTGCACTCCAGCCTGGCGCCTGGTGACAGAGTGAGACTCTGTCTCAAAAAACACACACACACACACACACACACACACACACACACACACACACACTAGCTGGGCATGGCAGGGTGCTTGTAATCCCAGCTACTCAGGAGGCTGAGGCAGGAGAATCGCTGAAACCCAGGAGGCAGAGGCTGCATGCAGTAAGCTGAGTTTGCACAATTGCACTCCAGCCCGGGCAACAGAGTGAGACTCTGTCTCAAAAAAAATTAAATAAATAAAATAAGATAACACAAATAACACACATTAGTTTACTGATATTCTTTCTAGTATTTCAAAAGGTTTCATGATCTTCTAAAATGTGGTTTTGATTTAATTACAGAATGTTTCAGAAGAGCATGATGTTAACAGCTCCTCCCAACAGAACGTCTGACTCAGAAACCTGTACTCGCAGTTCTCCTAAAAATAAAAGGAACACTATGTATTGCAAGACATTTAATGTGGATCTGTACTTCCTATAATTTATTCCATAAATTACTATAATTTTTGATTAACAAAAGGAACTAAATCCAAAATAAAGATATGACTGACTATAAAAAAGTCATAATTAACACTGAGTAAATAAAATACAAAACAACTTGGTCATAACGCAGCAAAGGAATATGAGGGGTCGCAGTGGCTCATGCTTATAATCCCAGCACTTTGGGAGGCCGACACAGGTGGATCATTGGAGGTCAGGAATGTGAGACTAGCCTGGCCAACATGCTGAAACCCCGTCTCCACCAAAAATATAAAAAATTAGCCGGGTGTGGTGGCATGCGCCTTTAATCCCTGCTATTTGGGAGGCTGAGGCAGGAGAATCACTTGAACCCGAGAGGCGGAGGTTGCAGTGAGCCGAGATTGCGCCACTGCACTCCAGCCTGGGCAACACAATGAGACTCCCTATCAGAAAAAAAAAAAAAGAGACAAAGCACTGACAAACGAAACCAAACAGGAAGAAAATATAAACCTTTGCAAGGTCAAGGGAAGTCCAGGGTCCAGGGAAGTAGTCCCAAGATCATGTTAAGATTGATTGTATTCACTTTATCATTATATTAGACATTTGTGCTTCATTCTGAACCTTAGTATTGTTTCACTGCATCCTTCTGTCACTAAAGAAATCACTAATGAATGGTCTAGCGAGGCTGTCATCTCATTTAGGGCTCCAGTGCAGGGTTTCTCACGCTCAGCACTAGAGACATTTCGGGCCAGGCCACTCTTTGTTGTGGAGCTCTCCTGGGCATTCATTTTGGGCTGTTTAGCTGCCTCCCTGGCACAACCAAACAATCTCTGGATGTTGACAGGTGTTGCTGGAGTAGGGAGCAAAACTGTCCCTAGTTGAGAGCCATTGCGCTAATGTGAACAGATGAAAATTTCTCTTGGTTTGTCGGCACAGTGCTGTTGTTTTAAACCAATGGGTTTATCTTAAGGCATTTATCTCTTCCCAACTTTTAAAACTATCCAAGGCCAGATGCTACGCATTTCTAGTTTAGAAAGAACTAAATTGAGATGTTTTCAAACGCCTTCCTGCCCCAGGGCCCTGGCTGCTCTCTATTGAATGCTTTTCCCAGGCAAGTCCTACTCATCCCTCAAGTCCTGTTAAGTAGCCTTAACTGTGAAGCCCTTTCCTGACCCCAGAGCATGGGCATGTCAGGAATCCTATGGTATGTTCTCTTAGCACATTGTACTCTTACTTTGTGGCAACTACCATAACTGCAATTAAATAATCACTTTGTTATTATTATTTTAAGTCACCTCCATTTCAGCACAAGCCATAGCAATCTTGTTGGCTCATGTCTGTAATCCTAGCACTTTGGGAGGCCAAAGCACGTGGATCACCTGAGGTCAGGAGTTGGAGACCAGCCTGGCCAACTAGAACTCTACTAAAAATACAAAAATTAGCCATGTGTGCTGGTACATGCCTGTAATCCCAGCTACTCTGGAGGCTGAGGCAGGAAAATCGCTTGAACCTGAGGGGTGGAGTTTGCAGTGAGCCAAGATTGTGCCATTGTACTCCAGCCTTAGCAACAGAGCCAGACTGTCTCAAAAAAAAAAAAAAAGTTTATCAGTGGCCAACGTGGTCACTTTATCACTAGTAACAAATGATTCTGTACTACACATGTAATCAAAGTACAATGATACAGACCATGGCTTAAAGATAAATCGCTTAAGGCAAAATCGTAACTAAGAATATACTTTGAGCAAACATTCTTCTCTTTGGTTAACAACAAGACCTGTTTATGAAAAGACGGTAATGGTGGCAAGAGGAACAGTAACGTCTGCTTCATTAGCAATGAATGAGCCAGGGAACGGAATGCATTGAACTGGGGACATCTTTCCATTTTTTTTGACCTACATATAAGCACTAATTTTTTTTTATATATATACAGAGTTTTGCTATTGTCACCCAGGCTGGAGTCCAATGGCACTATCTCAACTCATTGGAACCTCTGCCTCCCAGGTTCAAGTGATTGTCCTGCCTCAGCCTCCCGAGTAGCTGGGATTATAGGCACCCGCTACCACACCCAGCTAATTTTTGTATTTTTTAGTAGAGACAGGATTTCACCATGTTGGTCAGGCTGGCCTTGAACTCCTGACCTTGTGATCCACTCTCAGTCTCCCAAAGTGCTGGGATTACAGGTGTGAGCCACCATGCCTGGCGGGATCCATAACTTTTACATGATTCTCAAAGGTGTGAAGTTTAAGACCCACCGTCTTATATGGTTTTATTTAATTTTAATCTTCTAGGGATATTCCCACTGCGTTTGGTCCATCTTGTAGGAAGAAAAAGAATAAATTTTTGCTCACCGATTTCCTCTCCTGTTTCAGTTCCTGAACATAGCGTGCCAAGTCCACAATGATCTGTGATGCCATGTTCTCGGAGATAACCTCATGCTGCCCGGCATAATCATTCATTTCGTTCAGGGTGGAAATGAAAGCTTTACATGACGTATACCTATGGAACAGAACACACACCACAGCTTTTCATACAAGGCCACATTCATTCTTATTCTGCTTTACACCAAGGAAATATTAATTAAAATGAGGTTAATTGGCATCCACCTCCCAGAGGATCCTGAGTATTCATTACACATCCAGTGTTCTCATCAAAATGGGTCAGAATTAATTACAATTGAAACACTTTTCATTTTGCAAAACTGAAGCGCTCCATGTAATGTCATATTTGGCTTCGTTCATACTTAGCCCAGATATAATCCAAAATTCATATACATGCTATATGTACTAATGTAAAGGGTATTTAGATCTACATTAGAGATATAATACTTCAGCTGTCTAGTGTTAAGATGCCTTAATTGCTGACTGAAATGGACATATTTCTTGGATGAATGACTAGCATGACAGGTACTCCTGATAGTGCCAAACCAAATCAAGACTCCAGAATGCAGATTCCATACTTCCTGTTTTTGCTTAATTACATTCTAAAGTTTTCCTAATTACTTTAATTGAAATAATCTGTTACAGCTCCAGTGACTCCATATAGGAAAAGTTAATTATGTTTTTATTGTTCTCTTCCCCAATTTAAAAACTGACACAAAACAAATGGGAAATGCAACTTATTTTGATAGACATGTATTTCTCCTTTCTGTGTGTCAGCATCAATGGCACGTGAGCATTACCAGACAATTTTTCATGGTAAACATACTTGTATTCTTCTTCCTCCTTCGAGTTCTTTTTAGGTTGGTACTTCTTTGAAAGATTCCTGAAATAAAAATGCAGACATGTCAGCTTTATACAGAAAGATAATTAAGAAATCAGGAATGAAAGATGACATTAGTGCTTTTGTTACACGTTTTAAAACAAACAAAAAAAATGTCCACAGCTGAAATCCATTTCCTTCAATCTTTCAACATGCATGATGAAGCTCCTGTTATTAAGCACTTGCAGGGCTTTTCGTCTTTTGTCTCCAAGGCAGAGTAAACAAGAACAGAATTATTCAATTGGAGAGGACCGACCATGTGTAAATATGCAGTGGCTTTCTTTTTTCTTTTTTGAGATAGAGTCTTACTCTGTCTCCCAGGCTGGAGTGCAGTGGTGCGATCTCAGCTCACTGCAACCTCTGACTCCCGGATTCAAGCGATTCTCCTGCCTCAGCCTCCCAAGTAGCCGGGACTACAGGTGTATGCCACCATGCCAGGCTAATTTTTTTGTATTTTAAGTTGAGACAGGGTTTCACCACGTTGGTCAGGCTGGTCTCGAACTCCTGACCTCAAATGATCTGCCTGCCTTGGCCTCTCAAAGTGCTGGGATCACAGATGTGAGCCACCGCGCTTGGCCATGCAGTAGCTCTCATTTGTAGCACTGAGGTGTTTTCCTTATCAGGCCACCATTCTCTCGTGGTCATCCTGAATTGGGGCATTACTGCTCCAAATCCAAGGGAAACTGTGTCCAAATGTTTAAATTAAAAATCAAAGTTCCAGGGGCATGTTTCTAAGGCTGTGTGGCTGCTCTACCAGACAGCACATGAAAATGACCTGTGAATAAGTCTTCCTGAAGGAAATTGAGACAATATTTTGGGGGTGTTGATGCTAAGACATTTAACTAGAAAAACTTTTACCCTGCCTAGCAGGTTTGCATTGAACACATTCAGATTAGCCAAAATCATCCAGTTTCCCTTCCTAATCTCATCTCCAGGTTAAGAATCTAAATATTTTCCTTTATATTCTCAAAAAGACACAAAAACTATGAGGTAATCATGGGGAAAAAAAAATCCCAAAAAACAAAAAAGTATCACTAACACTGGTTCTACTGACTGATTTCTCTTGGGTCCTGACTTTAGGTGACCATAGTTAGAGAAACAGCCATAGCATGTTTTCTTGTTTCTTTGAGACGGAGTAGTGCTGTTGCCCAGACTGGAGTGCAGTGACGTGATCTTGGCTCACTGCAACCTCCGCCTCCTGGGTTCAAGTGATTCCCCGGTCTTAGACTCCCAAGTAGCTGGGATTACAGGCAGGCACCACCACACCCAGCTAATTTTTGTAGCTGGGCTACAAACACGGGTTTCACCATATTGACCAGTCTAGTCTCGAACTCCTGAGCTCAGGTGATCCGCCCGCCTTGGCCCCCCAAAGTGCCACTGCACCTGGCCAAGAAATAGTGACAGCATGCTGAGCAGTCATCCACAGTAGGAACTCTCCATGTGTCAGCATCTCAGTGTTCACTTCCTTATTAATTCCCTGTTGCTATTCCTCTTTATTATTTCACATTTTACTTCTATTTCTTCTACTTCCCCCAAATCTACAAATGTATGATAACCAATTTACAATTTTGATCACGGTACTTTTGCATACCAAATGACATGTGGTTTCAGCTGTAACAAATGCTACCAGATGATGGGAGAGGCCCCTGGCTTTACTATAGAGGGCACTGCTCTGGGAATGGAGAGACCATGTGCCCGGACAGCATGACCTCAGCAAATGAGCCCATCTGGGTTTCCTGTTCCTAATCTGTACGTCAGCAGGGGTTGGACGACATGACCTCTATTGTCCTTCTTGTTTTGAAATTCTAAGGGACTAGATAACATCCAGTAGAACATCAACTGTCGCAATTATTCACAAAACAGACACATGTATATAATAGTTTAAAAATTATAATTAGACTAACTGATTAAAGAAAAATGTACTCAATTGAAGACTTCGATCATGTCGGCATAGCCTTCAGCATATAAACTATACATGCTTTCTCTGCTGATACTGCAGATACATGGCAGTGTTTAATAATTCTAGAGCCAAAATAATGTGAAAAAGCAATTATTTCCTTAAAGAATGTCCCTTGGAGAAAAAAAAACAATGCAAAAAAGATAAATACTTTATGTCAAGAGTAAAGTACAGGTCTTTGAGTTGGCTTATCACAACCACTCCTTATACGACAGATGTAGTAAAAACACCATCACAAGGATCAAGAATGAAAAGGAAGCCGGGCGTGGTGGCTCACGCCTGTAATCCCAGCACTTTGGGAGGCTGAGGCGGGTGGATCACGAGGTCAAGAGATCGAGACCATCCTGGTCAACATGGTGAAACCCCGTCTACTAAAAATACAAAAATATTAGCTGGGCATGGTGGCGCATGCCTGTAATCCCAGCTACTCAGGAGGCTGAGGCAGGAGAATTGCCTGAACCCAGGAGGTGGAGGTTGCGGTGAGCCAAGATCGCGCCATTGCACTCCAGCCTGGGTAACAAGAGCGAAACTCTGTCTCAAAAAATAAAAAAAGACTGAAAGGGAAGTGTGTGCAAAACAGATGACTACATAATCAATGGGTTATTTTCCAAATATATTGAGAGCAGCACATATAGGAGATCAGAGTATCAGAAAAGCCTAGTGGTTGCATGCGAAATACTTTTAGTGCATGGTTTATTTAAAAATTCATTTTTATTTAATATTTTTTTAGATACAGGGTCTTGTTCTGTCACCTGGACTGGAGTGCAGTGGAACAATCATGGCTCACTGCAGCCTCAAACCCCTGGGCCCCAGGGATCCTCCCACTTTAGCCTCCCAAGAAGCTAGGACCACAGGTGTAGACCCCCATGCCCAGCTCATTTTTATTATTATTATTTTTTTTTTGTAGAGACAGAGTCTTGTCATGTTGCTGAGGCTGGTCACAAACTCCTAGCCTCAAGCAATCCTCCCATCTCAGCCTATCAAAGTGCTGGAATCATAGGCATGAGCCACCATCTCCAGACTACCGCATGATTTTAAATATTAATCATTTCTTCTGTTACCAGTAACTTACAAATTGAAAATACCATTTCTAAATTCACACTTCATATAAAAATTATTTCACAATGTTAAATCCACATTTTCTTTTTAGCTTCTTTCCAGTCCTTAGCAGCCATAAAAATCATATGAATTGTATATCTAGTTGAAGGACACCTCAGTTGAATCTGAATCTTCTGATACTGGTAAAACCAGTACTCATTATAGAGCTCTTCCATCAGTCAAATCCTAAAGAGGATTAAATTCGATTCCTTGCAGGTGATATTCTGTAAAGACCATTGAGTTCTGATAAAAGGGAATCACTTTGACAATGCTGGCATATATAGCATTCCAAGTGCTTCTTAAAAGCACTAATGAATAATTCACTCTATAAATACCAGCATAAATCTAAAAGCTAAAGAGATCTAGAAGTGAACCTCATTTCTAAGGATAGTTCTCTTGAGTACTACTACAGAAAAAGACCAACTTTCCACTCTGTTCTCTTGGGACAAACTTTTTGCCCTATTTGTATTATGTTACTTAAAAAAACGAACAAGCTAAGAAAAATTTAAAAAATAAATAAAGAAAAAAACAAAAAAATTTTAAAAAAGTGAACAAGCAAATAAATCACTTTTAAAAAATCTTTCAATTTATGGGGTCTTTCTGAGAAATCTGATGTGTTTTCAGGCAGAATCTCAATTTTTCAGGTAGTCTAACTAAAAAGGCAAAAGAAAAAATAAACATCCTTTTATAAGGATGATGGATTTAGACCTGGCTGATTTGAAGAACCACAGGATGGTTTCAAAAATTAAATACTCGGCCCTATTCCAGACCCTCTGCAACAGAAGGTCCAGGGTGGGGCCCAGGAATGTTTTGTTTTGTTTTGTTTTTCACTCTTTTTTTTTTTCTTAAGCTCACCACAAGGTTTCTTGGTCAAGATGGCAGAATAAAATCCAGCCAGAGAATTGCACTTTCCCAACAACAAAAGGTGAAAAAATAAAAGCCAGGGAATTTTTAACAGCAGAAAATTTCTTTAAAAAAATGAAGAGGCTGGGTACAGTGGCCGATGCCTGTAATCCCAGCACTTTGGGAGGCCTAGGCTGGCTGATCACGAGGTTAGGAGTTTGGGACCAGCCTGACCAACATGGTGAAACCCCATCTCTAGTAAAAATACAAAAATTAGTTGGGCGTGGTGGTGGGTGCCTGTAACCCCAGCTATTCAGGAGGCTGAGACTGGAGAATCGCAACCTGGGAGGTGGAGGCTATAGTGAGCCAAGATCGTGCCACTGCACTCCCATCTGGGTGACTGAATGAGACTTGTCTCAAAAAAATAAAAAAAAAAGAAGAAAGGAGTCTAACCTCAGTCCATACACTTTAGAAAGTGATGACCAAGAAGAGAAACAGAAAATTCTGGGACAGCTAAGAATGGAAGCTGACTCCTTTCTTCCCATCAGAGGAAGAGAAATACATCCACTAACCCTGAAAATCAACCCAGACAGGAATAAACTGAGATGTAAGCACTCAGAGAATAGTGACAAAAAAACTGTGAGAGAAAGACATCCATGCTGACCACCCAAGGCCTTGGGCAGGAGCCGGGGCTCACCCCCGGGAAGTCCACTTTCCAGGCCTCCAAGCTGAGTGCCCTGGGGGTTCACCCCAAACCCAGGGATTCCACGGGATTAGGGATATGGTTTGGTTGTGTCCCTACCAAATCTCAACTTGAATTGCATCTCCCAGAATTCCCACGTATTGTGGGAGGGACCCAGGGGGAGGTAAATCATGGGGGTTGATCTTTCCCATGCTAGCCTCGTGATAGTGAATAGGTCGCATGAGATCTGATGGGTTTATCAGGGGTTTCCACCTTTGTGTTCTCATTTTCCCTCGTCTCCACTATGTAAGAAGTGCTTTTCACACCCCTGCCATGATTCTGAGGCCTCCTCAGCCATGTGGAACTGTAAGTAAAATTGAACTTCTTTTTCTTCGCAGTCTCATGTATGTATCTATTAGCAACATGAAAACGGACTAATACAATGAGGAAAATCTTTGCCCTAACGGCGTAAACCCCATAACAGAATCTCTAAGTTTAAGAAGGAATGACAGAGTCGAGTCTCAAAGCCAGGCCCTTTCCCTCTCCCGATTCTGTAAACACCTGTCCTCAGCTTTCAGCAAACCAGGCAGACCATACAACACCCCAGCCTCAAGTGGAACTCAAAGGGAAAGGCCAATGGTACCAGAAATAGAAAGAAGCGTGGCAAGGGAACACTCACCTACACTCCATCAGAGCAGACAGGACGCTGCACGGCTTACGCAGAAACAAACATGCCCAGGTGTTGGCCTAAGACCTCGACACTCTTTACCTCATTAAGCCCAGTCAGCAACCTTATAAGGTGAGGAGGAGGAGGATTCACATTTTACAGATGAAAAAGAAACAAGGAGAGTAATTTGACCCAATTCATAGCGCTGTTAAGTGGAAAAACCAGGATTACATCCCAGGCATTGCGACTCTTGAGTCTCAACTCAACCTCTTCGCTAAATTGCCCTATTAAATATAAGCAAGGTGGCTAGGTGAGTTGGCTCACACCTGTAATCCCAGCACTTTGGAAGGCTAAGGCGGGTGGATCACCTGAGGTCACGAGTTTGAGACAAGCCTGGCCAACATGGCAAGACCCCGTCTGTACTAAAAATACAAAAATTAGCCAGGTGTGGGCCAGGTGCGGTGGCTCATGACTGTAATCCTAGCACTTTGGGAGGCCTGAAGTCAGGAGTTTGAGACCAGCCTGACCAATACAGTGAAAACTCAGCTCTACTAAAAATACAAAATTGCCCAGGTGTGGCAGCGCATGCCTGTAATCCAGCTACTTGGGAGGCTCAGGCAGGAGAATTGCTTGAACCCAGGAGGCGGTGGTTGCAGTGAACCCAGATCGTACCATTGCACTCCACCCTGAGCAACAAGAGCAAAGCTCCATCTCAAAAAAAAAAAAAAAAAAAAAAAATCAGCCAGGCATGGCGGTGTGCACCTGTAATCCAGCTACTTGGGAGGTTGAGGCAGGAGAATCGCTTGAACCTGGGAGGCAGTGGTTGCAGTGAGCTGAAATGGCGCCACTGCACTCCAGCCTGGGCAACAGAGTGAGTGAGATTTTGTCTCAAAAAAAAAAAAAAAATTAAACTAATAAATACAAGCAAGGTGAAAGATATGACAGGTAATACAGAAGGAAAAGAAAAAAGAAACCCAGTCTGCAAGAAAACATAAGAAAAATAAGCAAAAATCACACTCTCCCAGATTATTTATACCATAGACAAACTTAGCAAAAACACAAAGGCAATAAATCAAGAATCCTGTGGCCAGGTGCTATAGCTCACACCTATGATCCCAGCACTTTGGGAGGTCGAGGCAGGCAGATCACCTGAGGTCAGAAGTTCTAGACTAGCCTGACCAACATGGTGAAACCCCATCTCTACTAAAAATACAAAAATTAGCCAGGTATGGTGGCGCATGTCTGTAATCCCAGCTATTTAGCAGGCTAAGGCAGGAGAATTCCTTCAATCTGGGAGGTGGTGTTTGCAGTGAGCCGAGATCATGCCATTGGACTCCAGCCTGGGCCACAGAACAAGACTCTGTCAAAAATAAAAAAAATCCTAACAGTACGGGATAAAATAAAATGGGATGCGAAGGAAGACACAAAGCTGAGGAAATGAACTAAGGACTAAAACATACCACTACAGAACCCATCAATAAATGGGGGAGAATATCAAATTTAATAGAGGAAAGATGGTTAATAATAACCATCATGTGAAAACAATTAAAATAATCAGAAAAAAAATTAAAGAATAAGAAGATGAAACATAAGGATAAGTCATATCTCTGAAGCACATGACCCAGTAAGTAGAATAGAAAAAAACAGACATAATCAAACAAAGTTCCCCTGAAATAAACGAAGCATAGAATTTACACAGGAAAGAGTCTAAGAAAAACTCAGAAATGATGATCAATTCCAAGGCATTGCTTAGTGAAGTTATCAGACTGCTGAGCTGAACTAAATATTTGCTCAGGAACAGCCATGTTACCTACAGAGAAAACCATCTGGCTGGCCCCAGACTTTCTCATCAAAAGGCGATGCAGCCACATTGAGAGAAAAACTGTGACCAGAGAACAACTGAGTCAAAGTGTTGTATAGTAGCATTCTCAAGCAAGAAAGAACTCAGGCAGCACGTCCCAAGATCTAACTGGGGAAAAATATCCTTCCTTAATGCCAAGAGTCAAGGAGAGAGACTGCAGTGGAGAGAAGTGCTGAGAAGGGTCTACATTCAAATACAGAACGAAGACAAACCAACAGGGGCCTTCGGGTTTTAGAACCAAGTCATAACTCAACTGGAAGAAGCAAAACATGTAAATGTTATTTTTCTTATCTTTCATAGCAGTGAGTCAATTGAGCCTGTGTAAAATTTAAACACGGAATTAAACACACACACGTACACAATAATGACATCCTACAAGCTTTTCATAATCTGTTTGACATATTTTACAAAAGTTTAATATCTATTTTTTGAGACAAAGTCTGTCGCCCAGGCTGGAGTGCAGTGGCATTATCTTGGCTCACTGCAACATCTGCCTCCCAGGGTCAAGTGATTCTTGTGCCTTAGCCTCCTGAGTAGCTAGGATTACAGGCACCCACCACCACACCCAGCTAATTTTTGTGTTTTTAGTAGAGAGATAAGGTTTTACCATGTTGGCCAAGCTGGCCTCAAAAACTCCCAATGTTAGGTGATCTGCCCGCCTCAGCCTCCCAAAGTGCTTGGATTCAGGCATGAGCCACCACACCTGACCCAAGAGTTTACTATTTAAACTTTAGCAAATCCCTCGATTTTACTGTACTGTCGTTTATACTGCTAAGTTTAAATCCATTGCTTTATATAGCTATATAATATATATAAAATATGCAATATGTTGTATAAAATGATTTCTATTTAATTACCCTTTATATACAGTGAGCTCCAATTAAAAACAGATCAAGACTTGAATGGTTCACTTTTTAAAAACATAAATGGTGCAAATGTATCAAAAGATGTTCAACCCCATTCATACTAAGAGAAAAGCAATTTAAGATCTAGATGTACCAATCGTTAAGTATCAAGTTGACAAAGATCAGTATGGTAACAGAAGGCAGTAGTGGGGGTGAGGCTGAGCAAGCCCTGCCACTCTGCTAATGGAGTGTCAGGGGCCACAGTTTCTGAGAAAGGCACCGGAGATCATGCCACTGCACTCCAGCCTGGGTGACAGAGACTCCATCTCAAAAGTAAATAAAATAATATTAGGCTTGTCAGACTTGGAAAAAAATATTAGGAATTTCAACCTATACTACCCTGAAGAGACAGTGATCTACAGCAGGGGTGGGCAAACTTTTTCTGTAAAGGACCAGAGAGTAAATATTTCAGAATTGCAGGTAACTGCATCTCTGTAGCAACTACTCAACTGCCAACGGCCTTGCAAAAGTGGCCACAGACAATACACATGGCAACGTTCCAACAAATCTTTATTTACAAAACCAAGCGGATGGATTTGACTCATGCTAAGACCTGACCTACAGGAATCAAAGTCTCAAATAAGTTTATGTCTAAAATAAGTTAGCATTTCCCCCTGCAGTGTAGAAAAAAATTATTTAATGATAGATGTCTCTCCCAAAGGTCACATTGATTTTTTTTATTTTTGAGATGGAATCTCGCTCTGTCACCCAGGCTGGAGTGCAGTGGCATGATGTCGGCTCACTGCAACCTCCACCTCCTGGGTTCAAGCAATTCTCCTGCCTCAGCCGCCTGAATAGCTGGGACTACAGGCACGTTCCACCACACTAGGCTAGTTTTTGTATTTTCACAAGAGACCGGGTTTCGCCATGTTGGCCAGGATGGTATCGATCTCTTGACTTTGTGATCCGCCCACCTTGGCCTCCCAAAGCTCTGGGATTACAGGTATGAGCCACTGCACCCAGCCAACATTGATTTTTCAGCATCACCTTACTATTTCAAGCAAGTGTCTGTTGAATATGCTGTAGCCACGCTGGCCTTTCTATTCCTCATACGTGTTCCCATCTCGGTACATTTGCACTTGCTGCCCCCTCATCCTCCCATGCCTGGCTTCTTTTTGTGATTCACTTCTCAAGCACTGGGTTTTCCCTGACCAGCCTAAGTAAGTAACCGCCCCCTACTTCATTCTCTATTGCATCACTGCATTTACATATTTGGAGTCATAAATGCTATCTTTAAATGCTGGAATTCTTTGCTAATTTGCATGCAGTTCTGCTTTCTGCTGTGAGGAGGTGAGCACTCCAGGTTCAGCCACTTCCTGTGTCTCGTTCATTAAAGCATCCCCAGTGATTGAGACTCAGCTGGCACGCTGTTGTTCTACCTATTGTTATTAAAACCTCATCAGCTCTCACAGGCCGGTGCAAACACATACTTCCCCATAAAGCAAAGCTGGCTAAATGTCTTAGGCCTGTACCCTACCAATTTACTCAATCTACAGATATTTAGTGAGTACCTACTATGTGCCAGGCACTATTCCGCACTATGATACATTAGTGGACACAACCCAAAGATCCCCATCCTTAAGGGGCTTGCATTCTAGCTGAGAGGACGCAGGAGACCATGAGCAGAAAATATAATACACAGGAGATTTCTATGGGAAGGTTTGGGGAGATGTTGTTCAAATGAGACAAAAATTTTTATTAGAAGAAAGAAGTTCAAGAGATCTATTGTACAACATGGTATCTTCAGTTAATAACAATGTATTGTATACTTGAAAATTGCTGGGCCAGGTGTTAACGCCTGTAATCCCAGCACTTTGGGAGGCCTCGGCAGGAGGACTGCTTGAACCCAGAAGTTCAAGACCAGCATGGGCAACATGGCGAAATTCCGTCTCTACAAAAAATACAAACATTAACTAGGTGTGGCAGCGCATTCCTGTGGTCCCAGTTACTTGGGAGGCTGAGGTGGGAGAATCACTTGAGCCCAGGAGGTAGAGGTGAGCTAAGATCACGCCACTGAACTCCACCCTGGGTCACAGAGTTGAGACCCTGTCTCAAAAGAAGAAAAGGAAGGAAGGGGATGAGAGGGAAGGAGGGAAACTGCTAAATTGTTAGAAGAGTAGATTTTAATGTTCTTACCTCAAAAAAAAAAAATTAAGTTTGTGCAGTAATGCATATGTTAATTAACCTGATTTCGGCATTCTGCAGTGTTACATATTTCAAAGCATCATGTTATATACCATAAAGACATGCAATTTCATATACAAATAATATAGAAACATTTTGTCAATTTTCAAAAATAGATAAATGAAAAAATTATATAAAATGGTAGAAAGTTACCATTAATATAGGAAAAGTGGAAAGCAAAGCAGGCTAAGTGAGCTAGGGGATGAAGTCAGCCTCACTGAGCAGGTACTGGAGGGAGGAGAGGGAGTCAGCTACATGGAGCTGGGGAAGAACACAGAGGTGATATCTATATGGAAGGGTCAGCACAATGCCTCTCTGGTGAGGGTATGCCTGGCATGTACAAGAAACAGGAAGGAGGCCTCTGTATGGTTACAGCAGAGAGGAGGAAGCGAGTTAAAACATGTCACAAAGGTGTGGGAACCAGATAATACAGGGTTTTGTAGGACATTCACTGTAAGGTTTTTGGATTTACTCAGAATGAAATGGAGATGCACTGGAATTTTGAACAGAGGAGTACTGTCATCTGGCTGCTTTGTAGAAATCAGGGAATAGGGGATACAGGTAGAATAAGGGAAACGAGTCAATAGACTCATAATAACCAGGCAAAAGATTAATGGACTACATGGGCCAAGTGACATGGACCACAGTGGCAGCAGTGGAGGTGATAACAGGTGTCAGATCCTGGATGAATCTGTAGAGTAGCCAGGATTTCCTGATGGTTATCTTTCACACGAAAGATAACACTGCTTGACTAACAGTGCAATATTTAAATAATCAGCGTGAAACAGACCATGTTCTATTCCTACTTTCAGTTCGAAAAGCCCTGCAGTGTTTACCAGGCTGATATGCACTCAGGGCACTAGACACTGATCTGGATTCTCTACTTAGAAAAATTATTTCCTTGTGCAATGTTTTACGTTATTCACTCAATGAAAAAATCTGAGGCCAGGCGCAGTGGATCCCAACTGTAACCCCAGCTTGCTGAAACAATAACAAAAACCCTAGATGAACACATACCTCTTATACAGATGATCTTTGTATTAAAATTCAATGGTGAGGGAGCTTGAAGGAAGTTTTTTAAAAAAAAAAAAGAAAAAAGGGCTGAGCACAGTGGCTCATGCCTGTAATCCCACCACTTTGGGTGGCCGAGGCAGGTGGATCACATGAGGTCAGGAGTTCAAGACCAACCTGGCCAACATGGTGAAACTCTGTCTCTACTAAAAATACAAAAATTAGCTGGGCATGGTGGCACACGCCTGTAATCCCAGCTACTTGGGAGGCTGAAGCAGGAGAATCACTCGAACCTGGGAGGTGGAGATTGCAGTGAGCTGAGATCACACCACTGCACTCTAGCCTGGGTGAAACAGTGAGACTCGGCTCAAAAAAAAGAAAGGAAAACTAAATGTTTCTAAATCAAAATCATCTAGCTCTTTAACAAGCCTTAAAACAACATTCACAAACCAATTCAACTGCAAAACAAGAAATCATTAAAAAGATTTTGTATGCCACTTCAAGTTCAAGCTTAGTTCTACCAAGAACTTTTAAATATATTCTATAAAAACACAAATTTCTTGGATCACCTCATCATTAAAGATGTAAGGAGATCCAAAGTACATAAAGAAAAAATAGAGACGGGGGTCTCACTGTGTTGCCCGGGCTGGTCTTGAAATCTCTGGGCCCAAGAAATCCTCCCTCGTTGGCCTCCCAAAGTGCTTGGATTGCAGGCATCAGCCACCATGACCAGCCCCAAAGTCCTTTTTTTTTGAGATGACATCTCACTCTGTCACCCAGGTTGGTGATCTCGTGCAGTGGCACAATCTCAGCTCACTGCAACCTCTGGCCTCCTGGGTTCAAGCAATTCTCATGCCTCAGCCTCCCAAGCAGCAGCTGAGATTACAGGCATGCGCCACCATGCCTGGCTAATTTTTGTATTTTGAGTAGAGATGGTGTTTCACCATGTTGTCCAGGCTGGTCTCGAACTCTTGACCTCAGGCAATCTGCCCAGCTCTGCCTCCCAAAGTGCTGGGATGACAGGCATGAGCCATTGCACCTGGCCCGAAGTACTTTTAAAATACTATTCCATGGGCCCACTGAACACATTACTGGAGGGAGTGTGAATTAGTACAAGCACCTTGGAAAATGGTTTAACCCTATCCACTAAAGCAAAGAATACGAGGAGCTGAGACCTAGCAATTCGAATCCCAGGTAGATCCTAGGAAATGTGTTCAGATACGCACAAAAAGTTTTGTACGGTAATGCTCGTTGGAGTGCTACTCATTATATGCCTAAATTGGAAACAACCAGATCGCCTAGTAACAGCAGAATGGATGAGTTCTGGTGCATTCATATACCAAAATACTCCACAGCAATGAAAATAGAAGACTCCCACCACATGCTACCACATGGTGAATCTCACAAATGTAATATGGAACAAAAGAAGCCAGATACACAAGAATGCATTTCAAATGATTACACTCGCGTAAAGTTCAAAAGTGGGCACTACTAATCCATGTGGTTAGAAGTCAGGAGAGTGGTTACCGTTGTGGGGAGAGTGGGAAGCTGGAAGGGGCCAGGGGGGCCTCCTGGGCTGGTCTTTCTGTTTCTTGACCTGGGTGCCCGGTTACATGAGCGTGTTCACACTGTCAAAATTCATGGAGCTGCACACTTATGATTTGTGTACTTCTCTGTACATATGTTATTAATATATTTCAATAAAAAGTTTACTGAAAAACAAGTTGCTCTGAAACTCAGCAAATATCCTGTTGAAAAAAGCTGGGCCTTAAAGCAGTAACTTTGTTTTTACTTTTAATGTTCTATGAAAATTAATTTTCCGTATGAAAAACAAAATCACTTCTGTTGAAATATTACCTTACATAAAAGGAAAAATATTTAAAATATGATACACTTATACTATAAAATGAGAATATACATTATCCTGACATCATTTTGCAGTTAACAAATAAGGTTTTTCAATATCAACTTACCTGAGTTGCTTTGCATAGCTGAGTTCAATCTCTGTCCTCTCTTTCACAAATTTGATATATTTCTCAAGAATATCAATTCCCCACTGTGTGTGTTTTTCTAAGTTGTCAAACTGATCCTGTTAAAACAAAACAAGAGAGAAGTTATAGTCTTTCCCTGTGATTAACATAATTTCAATGAAAATTCTCTTAACAATATATTGCTACATACCAAGTAGTACTAGCATTTTCCATGATTATACTTGGGGTGCTTTTTCATTGAGCCATTTTAAATCAACATTACCAAATATGGTTTGAAAACTGCCTGGAGTAGTGAACTCTGACCTATTCATTCATATATCCTATTACTTTTAGAAACATAGTTTTTAGATACAATTGATGTCCCAGTGCAAAGAAAAATGTCATTCCCAGATACCAAAAACTGACAGGTGAAACACACACAAACGCATCCACACACGGTTGGCACCTTAACTGTTATCTCTATGTAATCATTCAAAACAGCTGACTGAATTGCACACAAGGAACTGGAAAAGTAGAGTTACAAAATTTTGCCTTCCTCAAATGATTAAAGTAAAACACATGGATTTTATCCTTTCAGACATACATCAAGCCCACATTGTGAGCAAGGAACAGTGCCTGAAGCTGGAGAACCAAAATGAACAAAAATACAGCCTAAACTTGCACTGCGCCTGGGGGTTTATAGTCTGGAAGAATGAGAGGGAGCCTGGGTAACATAGTGAGACCCCCATCTCTACAAAAAATTTAAAAAACTTATCTGGGCATGCTGTTGTACCACTGCACTCCAGCCTGGGTGTAAGAGCATGAATCTGTCCCCTCCAAATAAAGAATGAGAGGGGACAGGTATGCTAGCAACAGCTAATGCAAAGACATGGAGATATCCAAGAATCAGGTGGATTTGTGCTGCTTGAGAGTGAGGTGGGGATGGGTGGGGCACAAGGAAACTGGAGTTGGTGAGGGATGAAACTAGCTAGCCCAGGGATAGATCACCCAAAGCCTTGAAGGCTGAATTTAGGAGTTTAGACTCTCCAGCAGGCATAGTAGGACTTGGAATAGGAAGCCAGGAAATGGTTCCAACAGTCTCAATGAGACAAAATAGGCACAGAAGGGAAGAATTTTAGGGACATTTAACAAACACAATCAACTAGTGTGTGAGTGGCTGATTGGATGTGAAGGCTGGGAGAAGGGTCTGTGGGAGAGGGAGGATTCCAGATTAACTTTCAGGTTCTGCTTCCTGGGATTAAACAGAAGATCCAGATAAGAAAGAGCCACAGCTTGGGGGTGAAAATTAAATGTCATTCTGACATGTTGAATGAGGGACTGGCATGTCCAGAAGAGAGCTGGAAACACAGAACGATTCAGAACTCAAGGAGGGCAGCCAGTGAGTAGGTGGATCTGAAGCAACAGCTGAGGATCAGAATGCCAAAGATGATGGCGAGGCTGCACAGAATCAGCAAAGAGGGCCTGGCCCAGGAAGCAGAGCCTGGAAAAGACCATGGGGGTGAGCCGGAGAGGGCATGAGCACATCACAGGGAAGAGAGAATTTCAATGGAAATGGAATTATTCTCCACGGAAAATTTGCTGCCTCCTGAGAGGTAACAGTCATAGATGAGGGTTCCAGCCCCAGCAAAGGGAATTTACAGAGACAGGCCCCCAAATATTTCAAGTTTTAGTCATTTGCCTATAAAACAAAGATATAATCTAATTTCCTAATTTCAGACAGGATCATGCAAAATGGGGAAGTGCCAACTCAAATATAAAAATACAAAGCTAGGCCGGGCGCAGGGTGACTCACGCCTATAATCCCAGCACTTTGGGAGGCTGAAGCAGGTGAACCACCTAAGGTCAGGAGTTCGAGACCAGCCTGGCCAACATGGGGAAACTCCATCTCTACTGAAAACACAAAAAAGTTAGCCAGGCGTAGTGGCAGGTGCCTGTAGTCCCAGCTACTTGGGAGGCTGAGACAGGAGAATCACTTGAACCCTGGAGGTGGAGCCAAGATCACACCACAGCACTCCAGCCTGGGCAACAGAGACTCCAGTTTCACACACACACACACACACACACACACACACACACACACACACACACACAAATATATATATAAAGCTAGTATTTAATCCTATCACGTTTGTGCAATCTAACAGTGTACATTCAATGTCTTACTTCAGACTGTTTTTTTGTTTGTTTTGAGATGGAGTCGTGCTCTTTCACCCAGGCTGGAGTGCAGTAGTGCCATCTCAGCTTGCTGCTGCCTCCCAGGCTCAAGCAATCCCCCACTTCATCCTCCTGATTAACCCGCCACCATGCCCTGGCTAACTTTTGTATTTTTTGTAGAGAGGAGGTCTCACTATGATACCCAGGCTGATCTCAAATTCCTGGGCTCAAGCAATCCTCTGCCTTGTCCTCCCAAAGTGCTGGGAAGCCAAGCAATTTCTGATTGAGTAAATATTGATAGGTGTAACTCACTCATACAAAATCTCTTTGGGATTCTCAGTGATTTTTTTTTTTTTTTTTTTTTTTGAGACAGAGTCTCACTCACTCTGTCGCCCAGGCTGGGGTGCAGTGGTGCAATCTCAGCTCACTGCAACCTCTCCCTCCCGGGTTCAAATGATTCTTGTGCCTCAGCCTCCCAAGTAGCTGGGACTACAGGCATGTGTCACCACCCCCGGCTAATTTTTGTTTTTATTTTTGTTTTGTAGAGATGAGTTTTCACCATGTTGGCCAGGCTGGTCTTGAACTCCTGTTCTCAAGTGATCTGCGTGCCTCAGCCTCCCAAAATGCTGGGATTACAGGCATGAGCCACCATGCCTGGCTAGTTCTCAATGATTTTTTAAGAGGGCAGAGGGGTCCCCAGAATGACTTTATTGAGATATGATTGAGCTTTTGGCCAGGCGAGGTGGCTCATGTCAGTAATTCCAGCACTTTGAGAGGGCCAGGTGGGTGGATCACCTCAGGCCAGGAGTTCGAGACCAGCCTGGCCAACATGGTGAAACCCCATCTCTACTAAAAATACAAAATTAGCCAGGCGTGGTGGCTGGCACCTGTAATCCCAGCTACTCGAGAGGCTGAGGGAGGTGGGAGAATTGCTTGAACCTGGGAGGCGGAGGTTGCAGTGAGCCGAGATCACACCACTGCACTCCAGAGTGGATGACAGAATAAAACTTCATCTCAAAAAATTAAATAAAAAATAATCAGTGCAAAATGTTTGTCTTTATAACTAATAATTTTTTATATTTAAAGTTAATTCTCAATATATATATATATATATTCCACAACCCCCTGGATTTCACTTTAAGAAATGCTAGATTATTTATGTCATCTATAAAGTCAAGGGCCATCAAGTAAGCTAATAGTGTAAACAAGACTGCAGATCACTTTAAACTACTTGAGAGAACAAATATACATACAGTTCAAGCTATGATTACAAATCATTCTTACAAATTGAGAGCAAGACTTCTTTAAAGCCCTCTGCTTATCAGTAACCCTTTGTGGGTCTATTTTCAGGGCATCATGGCACATGCTTGCAGTCCTAACTACTAGGGAGGCTGAGGCATGAGAATCACTTGAGCCCAGGAGTTCAAGGCTGCAGTGAGCCATGATCAGGCTACTGCACTTCAGCCTGGGCATCAAAGCAAGACCCTGTATCAAAACACCAAAAAAAACAGAAACATAAACACCCTTCCCTCTACTTAAAAGCCCTCCCAGCTGGGTGCAGTGGCTCACACCCATAATCCCAGCACTTTGGAAGGCTGAGGTGGGCAGATCACTTGAGGGCAGGAGTTTGAGACCAGCCTGGCCAACATGGTGAAACCCTGTCTCTACTAAAAATATAAAATTAGCCAGGCATGGTGGCACCCACTATAATCCCAGCTACTTGGGAGGCTGAGGCAGGAGAATCACTTGAGCCCGGGAGGTGGAGGTTGCAGTGAGCCGAGATTGGGCCATTGCACTCCAGCCTGGGCAAAAAGAGCAAAACTCCAGCTAAAGAAAAAAAAAAAAGCCTTCTCCCTGTATGATTTCCCATCATCTCCAAAGCCTTGCTTATTTTCAGCAGCCATAAGTGCCACCTTCAAAACTTGCTAAGAGGATATGCTCTTAGGTTTCATTCTTGGCCTATTAACAACCTGACTACATATTTTCCCTGGTCATGTCACTTTGCATTCAAACTGATGTATGCTATACAGAGCAAGAGCTTTCCATACCACAGCCCTTACACACAACAAAAAAGCCCATCTACATTTGAATTGAGTCCACCTTAAGAATTACTGGCCTCAATCCAACAATATGTTTTGCCATAAATTCATCTGTATTCAAGACCATCCTACAAGCTATAATAAAGCATTTACCAAGATGACAGAGTCCAAATAAGATAGAAGATCTTAATAATAAAAACCTGACTCAGTAACAACTAAACTAGTGCTTGTTTGTGACTACAGCAGAGTTCTTTGCATGCTCTATTAAGCTCGAGGATGCCCCCCACTCTTGCTATCACGTGAATCGCTGCAGCACTGACTTGACAGCAGCTAGAAGAAAATTCAAGACAGATGAAAAACTAATCAACCCACTTACATTCTTGACCAAAATGTGGAAAACTTAATGGGAAAAAAATCCAAATCTTAAAAGGACTCCTTTGTGAGCAAATATTATAAATGGTTCTTTAAAAACAGCCTTTGCTACTTTGGGGATGGTATCATCAAAAATGCATCCCTTCCTGCTTGATGTCACATCACAGTCGTTCTGGGGACCCCTCTGCCCTCTTAAAAATCATTGAGAACCAGCCAGGCATGGTGGCTCATGCCTGTAATCCCAGCATTTTGGGAGGCTGAGGCAGGCAGATCACTTGAGAACAGGAGTTCAAGGCCAGCCTGGCCAACATGGTGAAAACTCATCTCTACAAAACAAAAATTAGCCAGGGGGTGGTGACACATGCCTGTAGTCCCAGCTACTTGGGAGGCTGAGGCACAAGAATCACTTGAACCTGGGAGGGAGAGGTTGCAGTGAGCCAAGATTGCAGCACTGCACTCCAGCCTGGGCGACAGAGTGAGTGAGACTCTGTTTCAAAAAAAAAAAAATCACTGAGAATCCCAAAGAGATTTTGTGTGAGTGAGTTACACCTATCGATATTTACTCAATCAGAAATTTTAAATGGGGAGATTTTTAAAGTATTTATTCATTTTAAAAGGCAATAAATCCATTATATGTTAATGGAAATAGCATGTTTTTTTTTTTTTTAAAAAACCATACTTTCCAAAACAAAAAAATAGAAGAATGGCACCGTGTTACATTTTTGCACATCTCTTTCAAGTCTAGTTTAATGGAAGACAGCTGGATTATCACAGAGTCTTCTGCATTCAGTCTATTATGATTCTTTACTTTGGTTGAAGTATGTGGAAAAACACAACTTCACACAGATACACAGCTAGAAAATGAAGGAGTGCTGCAATACCCTTTTCAGATCAGTGCCGCTTTGATACCACACCAAAGCTTGACAAATCGTAGCTTCTCGAAGGCTAGTTGCAACGTGAAATCTGAAACCCAGAGATGAAGTTTTCATACTCAGCTACAATAAGATCCACTGGTCCATGTTACATTTGGAATGGATCTTTTACCTGCTTATGATCGTGTACATTATTCATTGACCATTTAGAAAATATTATCTCACTGATACATGCAGATCTTCCAACTGTTGAAACATTTCTTATCAAATATTTTTTTGAATCACATTTGTTTATCTCAGTACCAGTCTCATCTTTTCTGATGAGTCTTTAAATATTTGGAAGCTGTCAGATTCACAGTGGAAATACGATTTCCTCAAATTCTAATTTTCAGTTTAAAGCTAGAATTTTATCACTGGCAACAAACATTGCCAGCTGTTTCCCTGAAGTGACAGGCTCACTTCATTTATTTCTGAGAAAATGTTTGCCAAATACGCAAGAGCTTGTCTGTCAATCACTCTTTGAATTAAAAATGGTGTTCCATGAAAAAAGCAGCTAGTTTCAGTTTACAACTCAGGGTCATGTATTTCGGTCTGCACTGAAGTGCTTCTCATCTTACTACACATACTATTAAAATGATGTATCTTTGGGCCGGGCACAGTAGCTCAAGCCTGTAATCCCAGCACTTTGGGAGGCCGAGGCGGGTGGATCATGAGGTCAAGAGATCGAGACCATCCTGGTCAACATGGTGAAACCCCGTCTCTACTAAAAATACAAAAAATTAGCTGGGCATGGTGGCACATGCCTGTAGCCCCAGCTACTCAGGAGGCTGAGGCAGGAGAATTGCCTGAATCCAGGAGGCAGAGGTTGCAGTGAGCCGAGATCGCGCCATTGCACTCCAGCCTGGCTAACAAGAGCGAAACTCGAGTCTCAAAAAAAAAAAATGATGTATCTTCAAGGTCGAGATTTCATAAAATGAATAATCTTTACTGTTTCATTGAGAACATTTTCAAGTAAAACTGAAATATTTTTTAAAAAAACAGCTAATAGTGAAGAATATAGTAGTTATCAGTGCAATTTGGAGTCACAACCTTGATTCAATTCATGCTAAAGCATCAGTTTTACCCACCATTCCTTTTGTACCATTGGTGCCAATGTCAACACAGGTAAAACCTTGTAAACTCCATGAGAAGGTTTCAGGAACCTCTAGAGGGCCAGGGACCATACTTTGAGAACCACTATCATATAACATATATGCTAAAATTTATATTTAAGGTCGGGTGTGGTGGCTCACAGCTGTAATCCCAGCACCTTGGGAGGCTGAGGGAGGCAGATCATCTGAGGTGAGGAGTTCGAAACCAGCCTGGCCAATATGATGAAACCCCATCTCTACTAAAAATACAAAAATTACTTCCTGGTCAAACGTAGTGGCTCATGGCTATAATCCTAGCACTTTGGGAGGCCGAAGTGGGTGGATCACGTGAGGTTAGGAGCTCAAGACCAGCCTGGCCAACATAGTGAAATCCTATCTCTACAAAAATTAAAAAAAAAAAAATATATATATATATATATATATATTTCCCCCCCCTCACTACTGCACTTGACTAGTCTAAAAAAAAAAAGAAAAAGAAAAAAAAAGCCAGGTATGATGGTGGGTGCCTGTAATTCCAGCTTCTAAGGAGGCTGAGGTAGGAGAATTGTTTGAACCTGGGAGGCAGAGGTTGCAGTGAGCGAGGATCATGCCATTGCACTCCAGCCTGGGCAACAAAGTGAGACTTCTGTCTCAAAAAAATAAATAAAAGCTGGGCGTGGAAGCCCTCGCCTGTAATTCCAGCTATTTGGGAGGCTGAGCCAGGAGAATCACTTGAACCCACCAGACAGAGGTTGCAGTGAGCCGAGATCCTGTCATTGCACTTCAGCCTGGGCAACAGAGCAAGACTCTGTCTAAAAAGAAATAAAAATAGGCCAGGCATGGTGGCTTACTCCTGTAATCCCAGCACTTTGGGAGGTTGAGGCATACAGATCACAAGGTCAAGAGATCGAGACCATCCTGGCCAACATGGTGAAACCCTCGTATCTACTAAATATACAAAAATTAGTTGGGTGTGGTGGCACACGCCTGCAGTCCCAGCTACTCTGGAGGCTGAGGCAGGAGAATCGCTTGAACCTGGGAGGTAGAGGTTGCAGTGAGCTGAGATCATGCCACTGCACTCCAGCCTGGGCAACAGAGCGAGACTCCATCTCAAAAAATAATTAAATAAATAAAATAAAAATTCTATTTCAAAGTTGCACATTCTAAATATTAAGAAACTCAGGTAACAACCTAACAGAAAACAATGTCTATTTTAAAAGTGCATGCTGTGTATATATACTGCTATAGTTTGGATGTTTGTCCCGCTCAAACCACATGTTCAAATTTGATCCCCAAAGTCAGAGGTGGGGCCTAATGGGAGGATTTGGGTCATGGGGGCGGATCCTTCGTGAATAGTCCTTGGTCTACTAGTGACCGCCAGCTGGTTGTTAGAAAGAGCCCAGCACCACCCCCTTCTCTATTGCACCCTCTCTGGCCATGTGACCTCTGCCCAAGCTGGCCCCCCTTCACCTTCAACCATGAATGGAGCAGCCTGTCACCCTTTCCGGATGCAGATGTCTCATCTTGTTTTTTTGAGATGGTGTCTCACTCTGTCGCCAGGCTGGAGTGCAGTGGCGTGATCTCCGCTCACTGCAACCTCCGTCTCCTGGGTTCAACTGATTCTCCTGTCTCAGGCTCCCGAGTAGCTGGGATTACAGGCGCACACCACTACGCTGAGCTAATTTTCGGATTTTTAGTAGAGATGGAGTTTCACCATGTTGGCCAGGATGCTCTCGATCTCTTGCCCTTGTGATCCACCCACCCCGGCCTCCCAAAGTGCTGGGATTACAGGCGTGACCCACTGCGTCCTGCCATATTTTTTGCTTTATAAATTACCTAGTCTCAGGCACCCCATATAAGCACCACTAAACAGATTGCAACCCATACTTTCAACTAGTAACTCTAAAATTGCCACGAGGACTACAAAAAGATTTTTCCAAGCTGTTGGTTACAACCTGGTAGTACCTTTCAGGAACCTTACTAAAGCACTCACCTGACATCACACTGCCTCTTGACCTTACACTCTCCCTTGACCTTACACTCCCCCTTGACCTTGACCTCACACTGCTCCTTGAATTCAAACCAAAGGTTTGTGCCAAGTGCTGTTAGCTATGAGACACAGAATAAGCTGAAGAGTTGAATGAGGAAAGTGTTATTGTGTTAATATGCAATTGCCATATTTTACAATTATTCTCACGTCCAGTTTTATGTACTATACTCTGATTAAGCTCTTTTATACATTGAAAATTAAGTTAGAATAAGCATGGGCTATGGCACTGGTTTGGATCATTATGCCTTCATAAGTTTTAAAAAAAATAAATCCTGCCTTCACAAATCTGTAATAAAAACCTAACAATTGGTGTTAAGGCTGGTCTCTCTAGGTCAATGTATAATGACTATTCTTACTTATTCAAGTAGTCTTCTGGCGGGGCATGGTGGCTCATGCCTGTAATCCCAGCACTTTGGCAGGCCAAGGCCAGCAGATCACTTTAGGTAAGAAGTTGGAGACCAGCCTGGTCAACATGGTGAAACCCTATCTCTACTAAAATTACAAAAAAATTAGCTGACTGTGGTGGCGCACACCTGTAATCCCAGCTACTTGGGAGGCTGAGGCAGGAGAGTTGCTTGAACCTGGGAGGCGAAGGTTGCAGTGAGCTGAGATTGCATCACTGCACTCCAGCCTGGGTGACAGTGCAAGACTCCATCTCAAAAAAACAAACAAACAAAAAAGTAGTCTTCGGTAACCTATTTTTTTTTCAAATTATGCAAAAGAGTTGTCACAAGGACTACATTCAGAAAAGCCATTTACTTTGAGATGAGGAGGCCCAAGTCATCCAAAAGGAAGTTTTCCTCCAAAGTCTAGGTCAACTTTAATATGGTGTTTTCATGTAATTAAAAAGTATACTAAACCGGCTGGGCAAGGTGGTTCATGCCTGTAATCACAGCTGCTCGGAGGCTGAGGCAGGAGAATCACTTGAACCCGGGAGGTGGAGGTTGCAGTGAGTCAAATTCACACCACTGTATTTCTAGCCTGGGTGATAGAATGAGACTCCGTCTCAAAACAACAACAACAACAAAAAGTGTATTAAACAAATGTTAATTCAAAATCCCCAGAATAAGCCAATCTAGTAAGAGACTAAGTTGCTAAAATTACTTCTGTGTAAGTGGCACAGACTCCAGGAAAGGGGGTCCTGAGGCCAGTCCCCCTCTACAAGCGAATCTCTCCTTCTGCATTAAATCATTCACCCACTGAAAGGAATTATCTCTTCCACACTACTGAGACTACTTTGGTCTGTGCTATCTAGACTACTATTTTTAGATACTCTAGTTGTTTTTGTTTTTTTTTTAAATAATAAATTCACCTTCCTGAGGACTTAGACATTTTAAGAAGCAGGTCTTAAATGGCTCTGTTTGAACAGAATCCCTTAGGATGATTTTACTAGCATTAGCTTCCTCAAATCTTGGAAGAAAATGTGTCAGATGGTATAGATTTACTCAAAGTGTAACTGTAAGAAAATATCCATTTAAAATGTTTTTTAGAAATCAATATTAAAGAAGCTGCACTTCTAGAAACAAAGTTTTATAAAACGTTACAGGCCACGTGCAGTGGCTCACGCCTGTAAATCCCAGCACTTTGGGAGGCTGAGGTGGGTGGATCACCTGAGTTCAGGAGTTCAAGACCAGCCTGGGCAACATGGGGAAACCCTGTCTCTACTAAAAATACAAAAATTAACCAGGCATGGTGCGACTTGTAGTCCCAGCTACTTAGAAGTCTGAAGCAGGAGAATCACTGGAACCCAGGAGGTGGAGGTTGCAGTGAGACAAGACCGCGCCACTGCATGCCAGCCTGGGCAACAGAACAAGACTCTGCTAAAAAAAAAAAAAAAAAAAAAAAAAAAATTGCTGGGAGTGGTGGCCTGCACCTGTAATCCCAGCTATTCAGGAAGCTGAGGCAGGAGAATCACTTGAACCAAGGAGGTGGAGGTTGCAGTAAGCTGAGATTGTGACACTGCATTCCAGCCTGGGTGACAAAGCGAGACTATGTCTCAAAAAAGAAAAAGAAACACTTTACAAACAAAAATGTGCCATTACAAATACCAACTGAAATTATACTTCTTGGGCTTTTAACAAAGAGTTTAATTTCCATGGACAAATTGAGAATATTAAAAGTAGAATAAGAGCTTTAAAAATAATAAAAAAAAAAATAAAAAAGTAGAAATACTCAAATATCTTTTTCAACCTAAAAGTGATGAAAAGGGATTACTCAAAAGTGACTTCATTGCTTGCCCACAAAAAGAATAAAATGTGGCAGGTGTGGTGGCTCATGCCTGTAATCCCAGCACTTTGGACTGCCGAGGACGGCAGATCCTAAGGTCAGGAGTTTGAGACCAGCCTAACCAACATGGAGAAACTGTCTCTACTAAAATGCAAAATACACAAGGCGTGGTGGTGCATGCCTGTAATCCCAGCTGCTTGGGAAGCTGAGGCAGTAGAATCGTTTGAATCCAGGAGGCAGAGGTTGTGGTGAGCCGAGATCACACCATTGCACTCCAGCCTGGGGGACAAGAATGAAACTCCATCTCAAAAAAAAAAAAAAAAAAGAAAGAAAGAAAGAAAAAGAATAAATAAAATGTGAAAGGCAGAATTAGGTTTGTTTTTTCTTTTTGTTGTTTTTCTTGCAAACACTATGGTAACTTAGGAATAGAAGATTTATTTCAAGGATCACAGAGGGCCGAGCGCGGTGGCTCACGCCTGTAATCCCAGCACTTTGGGAGGCCGAGGCGGGTGGATCATGAGGTCAAGAGATCGAGACCATCCTGGTCAATACGGTGAAACCCCGTCTCTACTAAAAATACAAAAAATTAGCTGGGCACGGTGGCGAGTGCCTGTAATCCTAGCTACTCAGGAGGCTGAGGCAGGAGAATTGCCTGAACCCAGGAGGCGGAGGTTGCAGTGAGCCGAGATCGCGCCATCGCACTCTAGCCTGGGTAACGAGCGAAACTCTGTCTCCAAAAAAAAAAAAAAGGATCACAGAAACCTTATGTTTTGAAAATAGGAAAGGTGCAGATTCCACAAAATCATATACTCATCTACTGTTTCTGAGCCTGGTTTTTGAATTAGGGTGGTGTGCTCCCTGGGTTGAAAATGCCTCCCTCCTATAGCAGGAGCCTGTGAAGTGACTGACAAAAAGGGGCTCCAGCACCGCAGTGACCTGGTTGTACATTCAAGTTAATACAACGGATTTTAATTAAAGAGAAAAAGCACACAAAATGAAACGTCTTACTGAATCCAAAACTCATTAAAATGCAATTCTAAAACTAACCATTAAAAACAGGTACAGGCTGGACATGGTGGCTCACGCATGTAATCCTAGCACTTTAGGAGGCCTAGGCAGATGGATCACTTGAGGTCAGGAGTTCGAGACCAGCCTGGCCAATATGGCAAAATCCCATCTTCACTAAAAATACAAATAAACTAGCCACGCAAGGTGGCATGTACCTGTAATCCCAGCCACTTGGGAGGCTGAGGCAGGAGGATCACTTGAATCTGGGAGGCAGAGGTTGCAGTGAGATGAGATGGTGCCATTGCACTCCAGCCTGGGCGACAGAGCAAGCTAATCCATCTCAAGTAAATAAATAAAATAGAAACAAGTACAAACTTAGGCTTAATTGTTATAATTAGCCATAAGTCTGTTTCTGTTGTAGAAATGAATTACTCTGTGTTCATGGCTCTTTCTAGTTGTATTCTAAACATAATAGATACAAATGTAAGCAAACATATTATAAAAATGTACGTGTGGGTTAAAAAAGTAAAACTTAGCTGAAGTTTAGGAGGCAGCTGCATAGGGATGAAGTTAATGACAGAAAGAATGTGGAGGCCAAGTGTGGTGGCTCATGCCTATAATCCCAGCACTTTGGGAAGCTGAGGAAGGAGGATCATTTCAGCCAGGGAGTTTAAGACCAGCCTGGGCAACATAGCAAGACATACAAAAAAAAAAAAAAAAAAAAATACAAAGTTAGCTGGGCATGGTGGCACATGCCTATAGTCTCAGCTACCCAGGAAGCTAAGGTGGGAGGATCACTAGAGCCTGGGAGGTCAAGGCTGCAGACAGCTGCGATCAAGCCACTGCACTCCAGCCTGGGCAACAGAGTGAGACTCTGTATTTTTTAAAATGCAGAAAGATACACAGAATACAAAATGTTGCATTTTCATATTTTTTATAACAATAGTTACATTGTGTAAAAGGGCATGAAGGAGGCTGACTTGGATATGCAACAGTGGAAGGGCACAGAAAGTAGAAGACTCCAAGCTAGTGAATGCAGGGGCACTATCAGCCAAATGTGTTCTGAAATGAAGAGACAGGGGGAAACTGTAACCTGTAGAAAAAGTACCCGAATTTTGGCTGTGCTAGAGTTTGAGCAGATGAGATTAGGAGGGGAAACTGTTATGGAATGCATTCCTTTAAGAGACAGCAATAAACTTCTAGCCTATTTAGATGTTCTTAGAACACCTGAGTCACTTTCAGTTCCTCTCTGTTTCTATGGGTGCAGTAAAAGCAACGAACAAAAACAAACATCTCTAACTGCCCCAAACATGCTGAGTGAAAGACACTGTAAAGAATATGATTTTTGGTATGATTTTCAGGCTCATGCCTCTAATCCCAGCACTTGGGGAGGCCGAGGTGGGTGGATCACCGCAAGGAGTTCGAGACTAGCCTGGCCAACATGGTAAAACCTGTCTCTACTAAAAATACAAAAAATTAGCCAGGCGTGGTGGTGCACACCTGTAATCCCAGCTACTGAGGAGGCTGAGGGAAGAGAATCACCTGAACCTGGGAGGTGGAGGTTGCAGTAAGCCGAGATTACGCCACTGCACTACAGCCTGGGTGACAGAGTGAGACTGTCTTGAGAAAAAAAAACACACCTAATTCCTGCTGGGTGTCATGGCTCCTGCCTGTAATTCCAGCACTTTGGGAGCCTGAGCAGGAGGATCACTTGAGCCCAGGAGTTCAAAACCAGCCTGAGCAACATGGCAAGACCTAGTCAGTACAAAAAATAAAAATAAAAATTAGTTGGGCATGGTGTCACGCGCCTGTGTCCCAGTTACTTGGGAGGCGGAAGGATCACCTGAGCCCAGGGAGGTCGAGGCTGCAGTGAGCCATGATTGTGCCATTGTGCTCCAGCCTGGGCAACAGAGTGAGACTCTGTTTCAAAAAATGAGCCAAAAAAAAAAAAATCAAAATTTTTAAATAGTTTAAAAATTACTCCTCCAGATTAGGGATAATGAAGTTATAAAATTAGTCTTAGGAGGATGGATATAACTTGTAACTGTTGGGCTGCTTCAACGCTAATGAAAGAAGCTAACCTCAGAAAGCAAAATCTTGCTTTTTATAATTTAAAAAATGCTCCATTTAATTGTGACAGAACGCAAGAAGAGCTTAGTCAAGCCATGACTAAGATACCCATCTTTAACACAAACATTCAGTATCCTCAGTGTCTGGCTTCAACCCGGAAACGGAATGTACTGGTTCATTTCCGGCCGGCGTCTACAGCCACACCCCCCTGACAAGCGCCCAATCTCATTTCCTGATTCCTCTGCATAGACTGGACAACCAAGCCTGTCTAAATATGAATTGGTCTCTTTCCCAAGCTTGATCAATCAGCAGGCGCAAAGGTTCAGCCAGCTTCCCTGCCTCTAGCTGTCTTGCATTCTTTCCAGCCCTGGAGAACCAACTGTGCCTCTCAAACATCCCATACTAGTCTCCACAGGTGATTCTCTCTCCCCAGAAAACAAGTTCAAGACTGATCCAGGAAAGGAAGAAAAGAGGGCGATGGAGAGAGGAAGAAATCTCACTCTAAATACCAGGGAGAACTTTGAATGCAACCCAAAGACTGAAGAAGAAAGAAGTATACAAGGTAAATTATTAATGAGAAGAAAAAGCCAGATTTTTTAAGTCCTGACTTATTTCTAAACTCTATAAATATTTCCAAGTTGGAGGGGGCAGTGGTAGAGTGGGTGCAAAATATTACAGGAAAAAAATGTTTGAGGCCCTGGCATCTGAAACTTAGTTAACACCAATGAAAAAGATTTTCCACTAAAATACTTGCCAATTAACTCACTTCCCATTTTAAGATGGCTCTGCAAACACATGGGTGATGTCCCTTTCTAAGAGAAGGGATCACAGTTCTCAACCCCACTGCCATAGCTGAGCATCTGACTCAAGGACTTGCATGGGAATAGAGCTAAAAGGTAAAAATTGCTAAGAGGGACAGGGTGAGGTGGCTCATGCCTATAATCCTAGCACTTTGGGAGGCCAAGGCGAGCAGATCACTTGAGGACAGGAGTTTGAGATCAGCCTGGTCAACATGGTCATCTCTACTAAACCTCATCTCTACTAAAAATACAAAAATTAGCCAGGCATGGTAACACACACCTGTAATCCTAGCTACTGAGGAGGCTGAGGCAGCAGAATCCATTGAATTCAAGAGGCGGAGGTTGTAGTGAGCTGAGATTACACCACTGTACTCCAGTCTGGGTGATAAAGTGAGACTCCATCTCAAAAAAAAAAAAAAAAAAAATTGCTAAGAGGCAATTTTTGTCCATGTGCATGCCAAATTAGGGGAAAAACACTAGTCTGCAGAGATGAAGAGGAAAGCAGATACAATACATTATTACCCCCATACATTCAAAATGCATGCACCTGTGGGCTTTCCCCTGGCTGATTCAAGTCCCTTGTGAGACTGACCTGTTCATTCAGCCACTGGTTCTGTAAGATATCCCTTGAGACATACACTTGGCTGAGCATCTTGGCTGACAATCCAGCAGCTATCCCCCACCCATCCCATCTTCCCTTTGGCAGAGCACCTGTCTTATCACAGGATCACTTTCTCCATCTCTCTTGCAGCACAGACACGGGCATGTGACATTACCCTGGCTAACAAGATGTAGGGGATATCTACTAAACAGGTACTAAGAAAAGTTTCCTCCCTAATAAACCCGGCTGCTCTTTGTATTTTTAGTAGAGATGGGGTTTCACCATGTTGGACAGGCTGGCCTTGAACTACTGGCCTGAAGTGATCGGCCCCGCCTCGACCTCCCAAAGTGCTGGAATTACAGGCATGAGTCACCATGCCCAGCTCCTTCCTCTTCCTTACTTGACGTGGTCATAGCTACCTGTGATGCCTGGAATGGCAAAGCCAGAGGTGGAAAGCACCTGACTTTTTGATGACGATTTCTCAGCTATTTATTACTGAACTGAGTGAGACACCAAACTGGAATTTCCCCATCTCTGGACTCCTTGTAATGTGAGATAGAAAATGTGCCCTTATTGTCTAAGCCACTTTTCTTTGGGTCTTTTTTTGTCTCCTTCCAAAATGTTGCTATAATTCAACCATTCTTATTGAGAGCTGACTCTGAGCCAAGTTCTGTACTAGGCACTGGAATGAGAGCAGGGAACAGCAGAGTGCTAATGGGTGTTATGCTAAAAGAGCAGCAGAAACAAGAACTGCAGGGCTCAAATACACATGGGATTAGGGAAGGCCTTTCAGAGGAAGGGATTTCTAAGATGAGATGAGAAGAATCAGTAAACATCAGCCAAGCCAAACAGAGAGAAGACAGGGAAGGCGGAAAAGCAAGAGACATTCTAGGCAGAGGGAAGGGAATGTACAAAGGCCTGAGGAAGCAAAGAACATGGCAAGTTGAAGGAAATGGAAGATATCCAGTGTACCTGGAATGTGGGAGACAGCGGGGAGAGGGAGGAACCAGAGCAGTTGGGGCTCTGGAGACCACAGCCGGGATTTCCTACGACTAGTGATGAGTGTTCACCAACCAAGTCAATTTTGAGGTGAGTTTCTCATCTCAAAATCCCTTTTTCTCTCTAAGCCTTCTTTGTGACTTACAGCCTGTGTTTCAAAAAAAATTTTAATGAGGTTTGGAGATGTAATCTATCATTCTGAAAAGAGATTGTTACTATTACTATAGAAGTCCTCTATCGGCTGGGCACGGTGGCTCAAGCCTGTAATCCCAGCACTTTGGGAGGCTGAGGCGGGTGGATCACAAGGTCAAGAGATCGAGACCATCCTGGTCAACATGGTGAAACCCCGTCTCTACTAAAAATACAAAAATTCAGCTGGGCATGGTGGCGTGTGCCTATAATCCCAGCTACTCAGGAGGCTGAGGCAGGAGAATTGCCTGAACCCAGGAGGCGGAGGTTGCAGTGAGCCAAGATCGCGCCATGGCACTCCAGCCTGGGTAACAAGAGCAAAACTCTGTCTTAAAAAAAAAAAAAAAAAAAAAAAAAGTCCTCTATCCCACTAAGAAGAGAAACCTAATTTTTGAGAAAAATCAAAAGCTTTATGGACCAATACTGTCTTCTACTTAAGTCAATAAGTTAGACTCAGAAGTTCTAAATTTCATCTTCCCAAAGATTCCTAAGCAGAAGCGTGTAACATAACAGCTTTGGACTTGGAGCCTGGACACCTAGGTTCAAATTCTGATGCTAATAGTTATGTCATATTATGTCAGGCAAGATCTTTTCTTTCTTAAGCCTCAGTTTCCTCACCTGGCAAATGGGAGAACATCCTTCCCGACCTCAGACAGTTTATTTAAAAAACAAAATGACATACAATATACACAAATATAAGATTTTGTTATTCAAACTGTTAATATCATATCATGAAATATTATTTATTTCAGTTCTGCATTCCAAAAACAGTTCTGACATTCTCAGAACAGGAATTAAAATGATAAAACAAAATTGACAACAAGGAATAATGAGACACAAAGGCTGGATTTCAAAATAACTTACTGAGTTAAATACCAGGATGGGGTCATATGACTATCTTAATGCAGGCTCATGGTTCCTTATTTGCAAATCAAAAATCAAAAATTCCTGAACAAGTTTTTTTTAGCTCATCTGGTGACAAACCTCCCCTGAGGTTATTTAATCACCATCTCACTCAATGTAATTATTCATCTATTTCATGGCAGAAATATTATTTAGTATTACACAATATATATTTATTGTAGTTTCTTTCTAAATCCCAAAATATCTGGAATTCCAAAACACAGCTGTCCCCAAAGGGTTTGGATAATGGATTGTAGACCTAATTTCAGGAAACTGGTTGCTCACTAAGACAAGATGATACAATTAATTACATAGCATAGACAAAAAAGTCTGCTGATAAATTATCAGAATTAAGAACTTTTTAAAAGTTTGAGATATAAAATTAATACATAGGATGCTATCATTTTTCAGTATGCCAGCAACAAACAGAATGAAATATTAAAAATATTCCTTGTAATAGCATGAAGAATTACAAGTATACAGAAACAAACATAATAAAAGGTATGTAAGAACATAAAAGAGCAAAGTATAAAACTTTATTAAAATGCATTTGCTAAGGTTTTAATGAATGTGTCCTCCAAAAGTCATGCTGGAACTTAACCTCCAAAGAGATAGTATTAAGAGCTGGTGCCTGTGGGAGGTGATTAGGCTATGAAGGCTCCACCTTCATAGATGGGATTAATGCCCTTATGAAAGATGCTTCAGGCCAGGAGTGGTGGCTCATGCCTGTAATCCCAGCACTTTGAGAGGCCGAGGCAGGCGGATCACGAGGTGAGGAGATCAAGACCATCCTGGCCAACATGGTAAAACCCCGTCTCTACTAAAAATACAGAAATTAGCTGGGTGTGGTGGTGCACACCTGTAGTGGCAGCTACTCAGGAGGCTGAGGCAGGAGAATTCCTTGAACCTGGGAGGCAGAGGTTGCAGTGAGCCAAGATTGTGCTGCTGCACTCCAACCTGGGCAAAGAGTGAGACTCTGTCTCAAAAAAAAAAAAAAAAAGAAAGAAAGACTCTTCGGAGAGCTGCTTTTGCTTTTCCATCCCTTCCCCCATGTGGTAACACCTAGACAGCACCATCTGAGGAATGGGCCTTCACTAATCACTGAACCTGCTGGCACCTTGATCTTGAACTTCCCAGCCTCCAGAACTGTGAGAAAAAAGTTTCCGTTGTTTATAAATTATCTACTCTCAAGTATTTTGTTATAGCAGCACAAATGGACTAAGACAACGTTAAAGAAAAACAGAATAAATATAGAAATATACCATGTTCATGGATTAGAAGGTTATATATTATACATACATCAGTCCCTCCCCCCAGGTTATCTACAGATTCAATGCAGTTCAATTAAAACCCCAACAAGTCTTCTGGAGAATAAAATTATAAGATTTAAATCAAGATGCAAAGGTCAATTAATAGCCAAAATACTCTTGAAGAAGAACAAGGTAGGAATATTAATTGTACTGGATACTAATTTATTCTAAAGTTAATCAAGAGGCTTCGTGGTATTGGCCAGGGACAAAGACATAGACAAATACAATGAAGAGAAAGGCCAGGAACAGGTCCATGCAAAAATGACTCTTGATTTAGGATAGACTGATCTAAAAGCTATGTAGAAAAGATGCAGAGCCTAATGACTAAGGTTCTAGATTCTGGAACTAGAATAAATTGGTTTGAATGCTGGCTCTTTAACTACCAGCTATGCCACATGAAGCAAAAAACCTCTGTGTTGCTGTTTCTCATTTCAAAAGAGGATAGAAGCAGGACCTAGCCATTGAGTTACTAAAAGGATTAGTAAATTACCTCCTGCTTCGCATATGCCTGGCACATGGTAAGCTCTCAGTAAGTGTTAATGTTATCGTTTTAATGACCATCATCATCATCATCATCATCATCTTCATCATCATCAACCAATGGGGAAAGGACAAGCTATTTAATAAGAGGTACAGAGATAATTGTATATCTATTGGAAAAAATAAAATAAAACCTCTACTTTTAAAAATATACAAAAACTTATTCCAGATAGATTAAGAATTAAGAACCTAAATGTAAAAGGCTACGCTATAAAACTTTTAGGAGACAACACAGGATAATATCTTCGGGATTTTGAGGTAGGAAATGATTTTTAAACAAGACATCAAGAAGTGCACACCATAATGAAAAAAGTCAATACATTTGACTATGTAAAAACTAAAAAATTTCATTCACAAAAAACCAGCACAAGGAAAGTGAACGTACAACGTACAAACTGGGAGAAGATCTTTGTAACACATATGATCAACAGAGAACTGGTATCTAGAACATAGAACTCCTTCAATTGTTCTATTTTTTATGTTTTTAAGAGACAGGGCCTCATTATGTTTCCCAGGCTGGTCTCAAATTCCTGAGCTCAAGCAACCCCCTTGCCTCGGCCTCCCAAAGTGCTGGGATGACAGGTGTGAGCTACTGTGCCTGACTCAACTGTTCTAAAAAGAGTCAAATAACCTAATAGGAAAAGAGGCAAAAATAAATGAATAAGAATTTTAAGCAGTAGGGCCAGACGCGGTGGCTCATGCCTGTAATCCCAGCACTTTGGGAGGCCAAGGCGGGTAGATCACGAGGTCAAGAGATTGAGACCATCCTGGCCAACATAGTGAAATCCTGTCTCTACTAAAATATAAAAATTAGCTGGGTGTATTGGCGCGTGTCTGTAGTCTCAGCTACTCAGAAGGCTAAGGCAGGAGAATTGCTTGAACCCTGGAGGCGGAGGTTGCAGTGAGCCGAGATCATGCCACTGCACTCCAGCCTGGCGCCTGGCGACAGAGCAATACTCTGTCTAAAAAAAAAAAAAAAAAAGAATTTTAAGCCGTAAGTTATATTTATCTTATTTAGTAACAGGGAAAATGCATATTAAACCACAATGAAATACCATTTCACATCCATCAGTCTGGTAAAAATGTAGAGTCAGATAGTACCAAGTGTTAACAAGGATGTGGTGTAATGGGAACATTCACACACTGCTGGGGACCACGGAAAATAGGTTGGTTTCACCTAGTAAAGGTGAACTGTGCCTCTTCATGATGTCCCTAGGTTCAGGAGCTAGACAGTAACTCTTGCTCATGTGCACCAACAAACATGCATAGGAGTGTTTATAGCAGCATAATTCATGGGAGAAAAACATTAGAAACAACCTGCTACGGTTTGAATGCGTTTCCCAAAGTTCATGTGTCAGAAACTTAATCCCAAAGGCAACAATGTTGGGAGATGGGGCCAACTAAAAGATGGCAGGTCTCATGAATGGGGTAATATCATTATCAAAGCAGTGGATTAGTTATTCCAAGAGTGGACTTGTTACAAAAGGGAGTTCGATGCCCTCTTGCTCTCTTGCCCTCACTAGGTGGCAAAAAGGCTTTCACCTGGTGCCAGCACCATATTCTTGGACCTCCCAATCTCTAGATCTGTAAGCCACATACTTTTCTTCTGTTTACAAATTACCCAGTTTGTGGTATTCTGTTATAGCAACACAAAATAGACTACGACAAACCCACCTTTCCATCTGATTCCATTTGAAGTCCAAAAATAGGCAAAACTAAACAGTGTATTTTATTGGTATATTCATACATGATGACACTACAAAGGTTAACAGAATAATATTTTCAATGCAAAATTCTGAACACTTACTAAATCAGGGAGAGGCTTAGAAAGGAACGTGATCAGGGAGAAGCCATCAGGAGATTCTGGAATAATATTCTATTATTTCTTTTTCTTTCCTTTTTTTTTTTTGAGACAGAGCCTCACTCTGTCTCCCAGCTGGAGTGCAGTGGCATGATCTTGAACCTCCCAGGTTCAAGCGATTCTCCTGCCTCAGCCTCCAAAGTAGCTGGGACTACAGGTGCCTGCCACCACGCCTGGCTAATTTTTGTATTTTTAGTAGAGATGGGGTTTTGCCATACTGGACAGGCTGGTCTCAAACTCTGACCTCAACTGATCTACCTACCTTAGCCTCCCAAAGTGCTGGGATTACAGGCGTGAGCCACTGTGTTCAGCCTAATGTTCTATTTCTTAGCCTGGGTGGCATGTACATGGATGTGCATTTTACTGCTATTCTTGTGCATATCATTCTATACATATATATTTTCATATATTCTTTTGTAATATGCCATAATTATTTGTTAGTTTACAATTTGATTGATGGGAAAATCTGCAGGATAAGAGATACTTAAGATCATTTGAGCGTCTGCCAATTAGAGATCAAAAACAAAGGAAAAACATTTATGAAAGAAAAACTAAAGTCGATAGAAAAATCTATTAAATAAACTATTGAACTATTACTTTTTCCTTGAATGATGTACCTCTTATTTTCTTCCCATAAAAAATATAAATTTTTTCAGAAAATGGGCATCATTTAATACCCAAATATGGATTGATGATTGATTGCAAAAAAGCCGTCACCCTTAAGGGAAAAACTTCTAAAAAAAATCCAGAACTACTGTCTAAAAACCAAAAATATTTTTCATATACTACCAAAGTAATATTGATATGAGAAATACTCTGTCAAATGCTCTTAAAAGAGAACACAAACATTACAGTAAGCAACAATGCTGTTTCCACTGTATGCCCAAAACACACACACCCATCTGTTCTTCCAACAAATATTTTATTCAGCACTTACTATGCCAGATACTATTCTAGAAACTGAGGGCCTAGCAGGGAACAGAAGACACAGATTCTCTATTCTCATGGAGCTCTCATACTAGTAAATCTTTACAGTATAGAGTTATAAAGAAATATCAGAAAGATTAATTCAAAATTTACATTCCCATGAGGAAAACCAATAGGTCTCTGGATGTGAACATTTTAAAGCTGCTTGATACCTAGTAGCAGGAGTGATAATAAAAATATTTAACCACCCATCATCAATAGACTCCCTGTCCGATCAGAAGAGGCCAGCAGTACTGAAGGGCATCCTGGCTAAAAATCCAGCCTCGCCTATTGCCCAGGTCTTTTCTAGAAAAGGTGAACCAGACTGGACAAAGAAAATGTGGCACATATACACCATGGAATACTATGCAGGCATAAAAAATGATGAGTTTGTGTTCTTTGTAGGGACATGGATGAATCTGGAAACCATCATTCTCAGCAAACTGACACAAGAACAGAAAATCAAACACCGCATGTTCTCACTCATAGGCGGGTGTTGAACAATGAGAACACATGGACACAGGGAGGGGAGCATCACACACAGGGGTCTGTTGTGGGGGATAGGGGAGGGACAGCGGGGGATGGAGAAGGTGGGGAGGGATAACGTGGGGAGAAATGCCAGGTATAGGTGATGGGGGGATGGAGGCAGCAAACCACCTTGCCATGTGTGTACCTATACAACGATCCTGCATGATCTGCACATGTACCCCAAAACCTAAAGCACAATTAAAAAAAAAAAAGAGGCCGGGCACAGTGGCTCAAGCCTGTAATCCCAGCACTTTGGGAGGCCGAGGCGGGTGGATCATGAGGTCAAGAGATCGAGACCATCCTGGTCAACCTGGTGAAACTCCATCTCTACTAAAAATACAAAAAATTAGCTGGGCATGGTGGTGCGTGCCTGTAATCCCAGCTACTCAGGAGGCTGAGGCAGGAGAATTGCCTGAACCCGGGAGGTAGAGGTTGCGGTGAGCCGACATCTCGCCATTGCACTCCAGCCTGGGTTAACAAGAGCGAAACTCCGTCTCAAAAAAAAAAAAAGAAAGAAAGAAAAAAGAAAAGGTGAACCAATTACATAACCACCAACAGTATACAGTATACAAGGATCCCTAACTTGCTGAACCCTGACTAGGACTGAATACTACCATTTGCAAAACAAAAGACTAACAAACAAACAAACAAAAAGCCACTTTGCTTATTTGGTAGGCAAACTGCCTTTTGTGCATTTATTTGTCTTGTTTTGGAGATAGGGTCTCACTCTGGTGCCTGGACTGGAGCGCAGTGGCACGATTTCGGCTCACTGCAATCTTGACCTCCTGGACGTAGGTGATCCCCCTCACCTCAGCCTCCTGAGTAGCTAGGACTACAGGTGCAAGCCACCATGCCCAGCTAATTTTTGTATCTTTTGTACAGATGGGGTTTTGCCATATTGCCCAGGCTGGTCTTGAGCTCCTGGGCTCACATAATACGCCTGCCTCAGCCTCCTAAAGTGCATTTATTTGATTATTCATGAAATTAATGTTTTAGACATTTTCATTTGGAATTTAGAATTCCTTTTGTAACTGTTCTCCTCTTAATCTTTTTCATTTATCTATTAGAAATTTTGTATTTGTTGTTTTGCATAAGCTCCTTATATATTAAGGTAACGGTCTTATTTTGAATAAATGTTTATCCTAGTTTGATTTAAAATTTTATATATTATTGTTACAGACTGAATGTTTATGGCTCCCTTCCCCAATTCATATGTTGAAACGTAATGCCCAATGTGGTGGTATCTGGAGGTGGGCCCTTTGGGAGGTGATTAGGTCATGAGGGTGGGCCCTTTGTGAATGGGATTTAGTACCCTTTATAATACTCCACTTACCAGGAAGGAGGTCCTTCTGGAAAGTTCAGGTAGTTCTAACACAAGGTGTTTCTTTGCAATACCTGATTCATCATAGCCCCTACTATAAGTCAAGACACATGGCACTACCAACCTAGATGTCCTTTAAAAAATATTTGCTGAAGGCATGAATGAGTCAATGGAAACTTCTCCTACTGAATTCCTTCTAGCCTGTGGTCACAGTCAGTTTCGTTCACATACATCGTTTATTATCCTGGGTTTCAGGAATGTACCAGCTACTCTGCAAGGTGCTGGGGATGTAACTGCAAACAGAAGAGTGCCCTGATCTCATGGAGCTGTTAAAAATGTCATTTGACCAAGCACGATGGCTCATGTCTATAATCCTAACACTTTGGAAGGTTGAGGTAGGAGAATCACTTGAGCCCAGGGGTTCGAGACCAGCCTGGGTAACATAGCAAGACTCCATCTCTTTAAAAAAAAAAAAAAGGTAATTTATGAAAAGCATACAATAACATGAGAACTTTACTTATTAAAAAAAAAATTCAATCATACCATGAGAAGTTCTTTAAGTCCCTGAGATCAGCTGTAAAAAAAAGCTAAAAAAAAAAAAATTCTCTAGCACGTGGCTGCCTTCCCTAAGCTGTTGTCAAAGAATGTGAGCTATCTAAGTGTTTATATGCCGATAAACCTAGCACAAGTGTTTTCTTTTCATTAATTCTACACGAGTAGTCAGTTCTAACACTACTCTGCTTTAAAAAATAAACATTAACAGATATTTCAAAGAAATCCCACCCTGTTTGGCTCCACTTTTAAGAGGCTGTAAATTATTTGTTGCTTCATCTCACTTCAATGTTTTGAGCTCCTATTTCTGTTACAAATTTCTTCTAGGCAAATGCGAATGTAATTAACGCAGTAATATTATGTTTTGAAAACAAACCCAGGCTGGGTGCAGTAGCTCACGCCTGTAATCCCAGCACTTTGGGAGGTTGAGGCGGCTGGATCACTTAAGGTTGGGAGTTCAAGACCAGCCTGGCTAACATGGCAAAACCCAGTATTTTGTACTAAAATACAAAATACTAAATTTTAGTATTTTGTACTAAAAATACAAAATACTAAATTTAGTATTTTGTACTAAAAATACAAAAATTAGCCAAGTGTGGTGGTGGGTGCCTATAGTGCCAGCTACTTGGGGAAGGCTAAGGCAGGAGAATCGTTTGAACCCAGGAGGCAGAGGTTGCAATGCAGTAAGCTGAGATTGCACTACTACACTCCAGCCTGGGTGACACAGCAAGACTCCAACTCAAAAGAAAAAAAAAAAGGACATCTTAGTCTGGTCTAATGTGTCTTTTTGACCTCCCCTAATACAATACTCTTCTTTAAAAAAAAAAATGTGTTTAAATTGTGTGTGTGTGTGTATCATGAAATTTGCCATTTTAATCTTTTTTTTTTTTTTTTGAGATGAAGTTTTGTTCTGTGACCCAGGCTGGCGTGCAATGGCTCAATCTCAGCTCACTGCAACCTCCACCCCCTGGGTTCAAGTGATTCTCCTGCCTCAGCCTCCCAAGTAGCTGAGATTACAGGCGCGCGCCACCAGGCCCGACTAATTTTTGTGTGTTTAGTAGAGACGGGGTTTCACCATGTTGGTCAGGCTCGTCTTGAATTCTTGACCTCAGATGATCAGCCACCCAAAATGCTGGGATTACAGATGTGAGCCACCTTAATAATTTTTAAGTGTACAGTTCTGTTGCATTAAGTACAATACTATTATTATTTTCACTTATGGATGAGGAAACTAACACAGCAGTGAAGTGATGTAACCCCTACTAGTAAGCCAGAAACCCTGAGACTGACATGCAGGCAGCCAGCTCTAGTGTCTCAGGCTGCAGAGCCTATACACCTCCCACTTCCCTGCAATAAGACTTAGTGTGACCAACAGTGCTGTAAGTTTTTAGTTTACTCATTTGGGTATTTATTTATTTAGAGACAGAGTGTCACTCTGTCACCCAGGCTGGAGCACACCGGTGCAATCTCAGCTCACTATGCTGCCCAGGCTGGTCTCGAACTCCTGGCCTCAAGTGATCCTCCCATCTCAGCCTCCCAAAGTGCTGGGATTACAGACATGAGCCACTATGTCCAGCCAAAATAGTACGCTTCTAAATACAGTTACTTATCACATAAAAAAATAAGAATATAGTGTATCTAAATTGTGCAAGGAGAATTTCTACAAACTGAAAATACTTCTTCCCTGAAAACCTGAAGTGGGAAATTTAAGCAAGCAAAAATCATCTTTTGCTAGCTAGAAACAGTAAATTAATACATCAGAAAAGATGATTAGGGCTGGGCACAGAGACTCATGCCTATAATCTCAGCACTTTAGGAGGCTGAGGCAAGCAGGTCGCCTGAGCTCATAAGCTGAAGACCAGCTTGGGCAATATGGTGCAACCCTGTCTCTACCAAAAATGCAAAAGAAAATTAGTCAGGTATGGTAGCCTGAGTCTGTGGTCTCAGCTACTCGGGAGGCTGAGATGGGAAGATGGCTTGAGTCTGGAAGGCAGAGGTTGCAGTGAGCCACAATTGCATTAATGCACTCCACTCCAGCCTGGATGAGAGTGACTTCCTCTCAAAAAAGAAAGAAAATCAAATTGCTATATTTCTCCCCCAGACAAAAACAAACATAAGCCAGCCACAGTGATTTTTTTGGCTAAACTAACAATTAGATTGCATAGGTTTCATAAAAAGTCCTTTGGGTTCAGTAGTGATGTCAGATGAAAGATACAACTATGGAGTGATTTAAGAAAATATTGGGCAGGGCACGGTGGCTCAAGCCTGTAATCCCAGTACTATAGGAGGCCGAGGCGGGCAGATCACTTGAGGTCAGGAATTTGAGACCAGCCTGGCCAACACGGTAAAATTCCCATCTCTACTAAAAATACAAAAATGAGGCAGGTGTGGTGGTGGGCTCCTGTAATCCCAGCTACTCAGGAGGCTGAGGCAGGAGAATCACTTGAACCCAGGAGGCTGAGGTTGCAGTGAGCCGCGATCATGCCACTGAACTTGAGAAACTGTGTGAGACTCGTCTCAAAAAAAAGGAAAAAGAAAAAGAAAATATTTTGGAATATAAATTTTGTAATTTGCTGAGGTTTACAAAAATCAATGACTGAACTTCCAAAAGCAGATCAGCATGACTGCTCCATCTGGAACCAAAATCTGCCATATAAATTCAAATTTGACAATGACTACCTGGAAAGAAATAAATGATAATCACTCTTGCTTGTTTTGCTGTTTCTTTTGATCTTTGGAGTAATGGCTAGGCAGAGAGAAACCTCATTTTTTTTCCAGTAGTCAAATGCACAATGCTTATTTTATTTTATATTTTTGCTTTTTTTTGGAAACGGAGTCTTGCTCCGTCGCCCAAGTTGGGGAGCCTCCCAAAGTGCTGGGATTAAAATCGAGAGCCACCGTGCCTGGCCCACAGTGCTTATTTTATCTATGCAAACGCTGGACTGTTTTCACAGGACCCCACTAGAATAAAAACAAAGCAAAACAAAAAAGGCTACAGAACTTGAGTGGCTGCTACGGTCCCTTTAAAAGCTGTTCTAGCTGGTGATGTGCCTTTTAGGCAACAGAACGATGTTTAATCACATTTCTCAATGTGAATACTAAGAAGGAAATTCCTGTTGGCTGTCAAAATGCTACCATGATGCAAACAGCATCAAAAGCAGTGACCCTGCCCAGGAAACAATGTGAATGATGTTTATTTTCATATCAACAACATAGATCTCATTTCATCAGAGTACTCCAACATGGTCTTTTAACTTTTCTTTTTTCTTTTCTTTTGAGATGGCTTTGTCACCCAGGCTGAATGCGGCAGGGTGATCTTGGCTCACTGCAACCTCTGCCTCCAGGGTTCAAGCAATTCTCCTACCTCAGCCTCCTGAGTAGCTGAGATTACAGGCTCTCATCACCACACCCAGCTAATTTTCATATTTTCAGCAGAGACAGGGTTTCACCATGTTGGCCAGGCTGGTCTCAAACTCCTAGTCTCAAGTGATCCACCTGCCTTGGCCTCCCAAAGTGCTGGGATTACAGGCACGAGCCACCGTTCCCAGCTTATTAGGCATTTTTTTTGTTTGTTTTACTAAGTACTGCCTATTTGATAACAGCAATACAATAAATTTAAAGCCACGGTTTCTGTAACACTTAAACTATTTCACATCAACATAAAACCAAAAGGCACTAAGAATTTAGCAACAACAAAAGTTACCAATAGAAATAGAAAATTAATATGCTACACCAACTCAGCAGAGACACAGTCCAATTCAAACTCTAGGTTTCTTGTACTGTGCTCTAAATGCCTTAACAGATTCAAGGGAGGCTAACACTCGAGAGATTTGAAAAGCAGCCATTTTTTTCATGTGTCAGGCAGCTTTCAGGCCTTTGTTCCCATTGCAGGAACAATGGGGAATGTAAAATGAGATGGCCCCATTAGGTTGTGGCACTTAGACTTACTTCCAACATCCTCCATCACTGAAACAAACTGAAATCACTGTGATACACACAGAGCCCTGCCTCTGTTTCTCTTGTTTTGTTTTGTTTTTTGAGATGGAGCCTCGCTCTGTAGCCCAGGCTGGAGTGCAGTGGCGTGATCTCAGCTCACTGCAACCTTCACCTCCTGGGTCCTGGTTCAAGCAATTCTCCTACCTCAGCCTCCCAAGTAGCTGGGATTACAGGCACGAGCCACCATGCTCAGCTAATTTTTGTATTTTTTAGTCGAGATGGGGTTTCACCATGAAAAAGCAGACCATCCATCACTGCTGCTTGCTTGGTTGGCGAAAAACAGAATACAACATTTATCCAAAACAATGTCAAATTGTTGGTTATTTTATTTCCAAGTCCTTCTGACATAGGACAACAAAAAAAGTGGTCATTCAGAACAGGTGAGTTTTAAGCAATGACACATGAGTATGGCAATATCTAGAAATCTCACCCCTATTAAACTTAAGGACAATTGTCAAGCCATTTCATATCTGTTCCTTGTGGCACCTAAATCAGTGCCTGGCGCAATACATGTTTGTGGAAGTGAATCACAACACAGGTAAACTGAATGATGTTTATAGTCCATCTAACTAGAGTGGTTTAAAAGAAGAACCAAATAGTTATTTTCAGCCACATGCTGTAATTACTGTAAGGCATTTTTTAAAGTCCGCCTTAAACACTCACTGCAAATACCATTTTCTGCTACTTCAGCTTACTTCTCCCACATGCCATGAGAAGGCTACCATTAGCCAACTTGACTAAAGGCCACTAAATACTGGTTTTAGTAAATAGCTTATTTGGTGGAAATTACATTGCAGGAATAACAATTCCCAATTAATTCTTTGAATTTAGTTTAATGTTGTGGGTGTATTTTAAAATAGCACCAATATACCCTCATTCCCTGTTTTGCAACAAGAAGTACACAGATAATCATTAAGGAGTCTTCAAAAAAACACAGCGACCTTTCATTACTCAGGAGAAAATTTATAGAGCCCTCTGAACCATTAAAGACCAATTGTTTTAGACAGCATTTGCACTGCCTTTTCCATTTCCAAAGACCAAGGAGTGTCCATCCCAAATTAGCCCTTTGTCGACTAGTACCAGTCTGTTTTTGTTTTTTCTTGAAACAGCGTCTTGCTCTGCTGCCCAGGCTGGAGTGTAGTGGTGCTATCTTGGCTCACCGCAGCCTTGACCTCCTGGGCTCAGGTGGTCCTCCCACCTTAGCCTCCCAAGTAGCTGGGACCACAAGTGCGGGCTACCATGCCTGGCTAACTTTTGTGTTTCTGAACAGACAAAGTCTCACTATGTTGGCCAGCTGGTCTCAAATTTGTGGGCTCAAGTGATCTGCCTGCCTCAGCCTCCCAAAGTGCTGGGATTATAAGCATGAGTCACTGCACTCAGCCTTTTCCTATTTTTTTTTTTTTTTTGAGACGGAGTTTCTCTCTTGTTACCCAGGCTGGAGTGCAATGGCGCAATCTCAGCTCACCGCAACCTCCGCCTCCTGGGTTCAGGCAATTCTCCTGCCTCAGCCTCCTGAGTAGCTGGGATTACAGGCACGCACCACCGTGCCCAGCTAATTTTTTGTATCTTTAGCAGAGACGGGGTTTCACCACGTTGACCAGGATGGTCTCAATCTCTTGACCTCGTGATCCACCCGCCTCGGCCTCCCAAAGTGCTGGGATTACAGGCTTGAGCCACCGCGCCCGGCCCCTTTTCCTCTTTTTAAAAAAATTGAGGTGAAATTCATCTAACATAAAACTATTTATTTATTTATTTATTGAGACAAAGTCTCGTTCTGTCACCAGGCCAGAGTGCCATGGCCAATCTCGGCTCACTGCAACCTTCGCTTCCCAGGTTCAAGCGATGCTTCTGCCTCAATCTCCCAAGTAGCTAGGACTACAGGCACGTGCCACTACACCCAACTAATTTTGTATTTTTAGTAGAGACAGGGTTTCACTATGTTGGCCAGGCTGGTCTCGATCTCCTAACCTTGTGATCCACCCACTTCAGCCTCCCAAAGTGTTGGGGTTACAGGCGTGAGCCACTGTGCCTGGCAAAATTAACCATTTTAAAGTGAGCAATTCCTTGGTATTTAATACATTCACAGCGTTGCACAACCACCACTACTCTCTAGTTCCATAGCATTTTCATTATCCCAAAGTAAAAAACCTGTACCATTACGTGGTGACTTCCCACCCCTCCCCGTCCCTCAGACCCTGGCTTTTCTATCTCTAAGGAATGACCCATTCTGGATATTTTATCTAGATGGAATCACATAATATGTGACTTTTATGCATCTGGCTTCTTTCATTCAGCATGGTTTGCAGTTTATCCAAGTTGTAGCATGGATCAGTACTTCATTCCTTTTTATGGCTAAATAATATTCCATTTTATGGATATACCACCTTTGCTTTATCCATTCACCCATTGATAGACATTTGGGTTGTTTACACCTTTGGCTATTGTTCATAGTGTGCTATGAACCTTTCTGTACAAGTATTTGTTTGAATACCCCAGTTTGGGGGAGTTTGTATACAGAGAAGTGGAATTCCTGGAACATCTGGTAAATTGTATGTCTAACTTAACTGCCAGATGGTTTTCCCCAGAGGCTGAACCATTTCACAACCTGCCAGCAATGCACAAGGGTTCCAATTTCTCCACATTCTCTCTAACACGTGTCATTTTCCTACACTTTCCTGATTATAGTCACCCCAATGGGTATCTCATTGTGATCTCCATTTCCCAAACAAGTAATGATGTTCAGCATCTTTTCTTTTTTTTTTTTTTTTTGAGACAGAGTCTCACTTTGGCGCCAGGCAACAGGCTGGAGTTCAGTGGCGCTATCTTGGCTCACTGCAACCTCCGCCTCCCAGGTTCAAGCAATTCTCCTGCCGCAGCCTCCCAGGTAGCTGAGACTACAGGTGCACACCACCACAGCCAGCTAATTTTTTTTTGTATTTTTAGTAGAGACAGGGTTTCACCATGTTGGCCAGGATGGTCTCGATCTCGACTTCGTGATCCACCCGCCTTGGCCTTCCAAAGTGCTGGGATTACAGGCCTGAGCCACCACGCCCGGCCTGTTCAGCATCTTTTCATGTGTTTATTAGCCCCACTTGGATGACAATAAATAAAAATAATCTTAATCTTTACTATCGCTTTCTTTAAAACTGACCCCACACAGTTACTTTTTAAATCTGTGTTTGAAAGTCACATGAATTAAATAAGAGCTTAAACTGCTCTGTTATCAAAGGGCAAAATCCAAGATGGTTTCAAGCTTGGCAACTGTTACATTTGTTGAGCATCTACTTTGTGCGATGTACTGTTCCAGGTGCTGATAACACAGCACTGAGGCAAAACAAAAAGCCTTGCCCTCATAGCGCTTACTTCCCAAATAATGTATGATCAATACTAAATCTTATTAGCCTGGAAAATAAACACAATAAAACGGCTAACTTGAAGTTTTCATAGAAATAGTCAAAAATATATAGAACCCAAAAATAAGCCATGTAGGGTACTTGTACAGTGAAAGAATATCTTTTCTTTTTTTTTCTTTTGAGACAGAGTCTCACTCTGTTGCCCAGGCTGGAGTGCAGTGGCATGATCTCAGCTCACTACAACCTCAGTTTCCCAAGTTCAAGTGATTCTCTTGCCTCAGCCTCCCGAGTAGCCAGGATTACAGGTGCATGCCAAGACATCTGGTTAATTCTTTGTATTTTTAGTAGAGATGGGGTTTCGCCATGTTGGCCAGGCTGGTCTCGAACTCCTGACCTCAGATGATCCACCTGCCTCATTCTCCCAAGGTGCTGAGATTACAGGCGTGAGCCACTGTGCCCAACTGGAATATCTTACTTTTTACTGTGAAGAATACTGTTTGGTATACGAATCAGGCATATTTTACATAATTACAGGTAGAAAATGAGTTACAAAGCTTTGGGTCCAAAGTATAGAACAACAATACTTTGTCTTAATATCCTCAATAAAAATTTCACACAAATACCAACACTGTCTCTTTTTTTCTCACTCTGTGGCCTTGGCTGTGTGCAGTGGCGCAATCACCAGACCAGCCTGGGTAGCAAAGCAGGACTCTGTCAGAAAAAAAAGAAAGAAAGAAAAAAGAAACAGAAGAAGAGGGATTAATAGTTACATTAAGAAAAATGAGGCAGCTGGCCAGGAGTGGTGGCTCACACCTGTAATCCCAGCAATTTGGGAGGCCGAGGCGGGTGGATCAAAAGGTCAGGAGATCAAGACCATCTTGGCCAATATGGTGAAACCCCATCTCTACTTAAAAAAAACACACACACACACACAAAAAGCCAGGCGTGGTGGCAGACACCTGTAATCTCAGCTACTTGGGAGACTGAGGCAGGAGAATCACTTGAACCTGCAGACTGTCAAGAGACAGAGGCTGCAGTGAGCTGAGATCATATCATTGGACTCCAGCCAGGGCCACAGTGTGAGACAGAGTGAAAAATAAAAAGGTTGTCTAGCCAGGGTGGTGGCTCACGCCTGAAATCCCAGCACTCTGGGAGGCTGAAGCCAGCGGATTACGTGAGGTTGGGAGTTCGAGACCAGCCTGACCAATGTGGAGAAACCTCATCTCTACTAAAAACACAAAATTAGCTGGGCATGGTGGCACATGCCTGTAATCCCAGCTACTCCGGAGGCTGAGGCGGGAGAATTGCTTAAACCCAGGAGGCAGAAGTTGCGCTGACCGGATATCGCACCACTGCACTCCAGCCTGGGTGACAGAGTGAGACTCTGTCTCAAAAAAAGACAAGGGTTGTCTAAATGGAGATTTTACTGGGAGGTGTGAAGTCCTTGTCGGTTTCTGCTTAGACCTAAGACCCACCGACTCTGTTAGGTGATTTAGGTTCCTCAGTGTTCTCCCACTCCCAACAGTATTTCTTGGTGATGCCTACAGGATCCCATAGATGGGTCATCCTTTTTTCGTAAGGATTTGGCATTTTACTCAGTTTCCCTGAACTAAACCTTCCATCCACATGAATGTAACCTACATTTCCCTCAAGTCTTTTTTTCCTTTCCTTTCTGTACTTTTGCCCCATGTCCATAGGACTGGCCCACAGTTCAGACTGGTTACCAAGTGCATAGCGTATAAGGTAGTACCCTTTAATCTCCCTTTGAGCTGCCTTGCCTGATCTCTGCCACATCTGAAGAATCAAGATACACATTAACCAGTCAGGCGCGATGGCTCACGCCTGTAATCTCAGCACTTTGGGAGGCTGAGACAGGCAGATCACAAGGTCAAGAGATCGAGATCATCCTGGCCAACATGGTGAAACCCCCCGTCTCTACTAAAAATACAAACATTAGCTGGGCACGGTGGCAGGCGCCTGTAGTCCCAGCTACTTAGGAGGCTAAGGCAGGAGAATACCTTGAACCAGGGAGTAGGAGGTTGCAGTGAGCCAAGATCACACCATTGCACTCCAGCCTAGTGACAGTAGAGACTCTGTCTCAAAAAAAAAAAAAAAAAAAAAAACAGAAAAGATACATACAACCTTTAGCTTGGCTTACATTTGCAGTCATTTAACCCCCAGCCCCCTCACCCTAAGCTTGTCAGCTGGCTGAGATCCATACTTCAAACAAATATTATCTAAATAAACAGAACTTGACCAGGCTCAGTGGCTCACAACTGTAAGTAATTCCAACACTTTGAGAGGCTGAGGCAGGAGGATCCCTTGAGGCCAGGAATTCAAGGCTAGCCTGGACAACATAGTGAGATCCCATCTCTACCAAAAGAAGGAAATAATAATAAGAAATTTATGATATCAAAAAATTAGCTGGGCATGGTGGTATTCACCTGAGTCTTAGCTACTGGGGAAGCTGAAGTGGGAGGATGGCTTGAGGACAGGAGGTTGAGGCTGCAGTGAACTTTGATGGCACCTGGGTGACAGAGCAAGACCCTGTCTCAGACTATTGCACACTGGTGACACCTAATTGAACACTGCTAATGGAGAGTATCCATTGCCCACTCAGGCAATTAACATTTTACATTTTTGTCCGAGTGCGGTGGCTCACACCTGTAATCCCAGCACTTTGGGAGGCCAAGGTGGGCAGATCACGTGGTCAGGCGTTTGAGACCAGCTTGGCCAACATGGTAAAATGCCATCCCTACTAAAAAAAAAAAAAAATTAGCTGAGCATAGTGGTGCACACCTGTAATCCCAGCTACTCAGGAGGCTGAGGCAGGAGAATCACTTGAACCCGGGAGGCAGAGGTTGCAGTGAGCTGAAATCACACCACTGCACTCCAGCCTGGATGACACAGTGAGACTCTATCTCCCAAAAAAACATCTTTTTACATTTTCAATCTTTTTTTAAATAATGCAATGACAATTTCTAGATCTGCTTGAAGTTATCAGAAACAGTCTTTATCCCACCCAACTACTTCCAATTTCTCTCTAGGATTTTCTTCCATCTCTAATTGTTCCTTTTTCTCAATTACTGGCATTTCATAATCCAAGGAAATTGAGAAAGTGAAGGAAGAAGCCATGGTATCATCCTATTTTTCATTTCCATCAGGTGGTTGAATCCTTTTGGTAAATAAAGCACTTGACTGCCTAAAATTTTCTACAGTGACATTATTTATCTACCTTACTGACTTGCTGATCTGCCAAACTGACAAAAGAAACAAAAAACCTTCTTAGCCAAACGGTTTCTGTTCAGCAAAATGGTCCCTGACACTTCTGCCTATGGAGTCACAACCAAGATATTCAATCTATGTACAGAGTGCCTCACAACTTAAGGAATGTGCCTGATGAGTCTATTTGTGTCACTTTTTGAATTGCTGAACCCTTTACAAACCCATACTGTTAACATTATTAGCATTTATTTGCTCTATGGTGTGAAACTCAACATAAAATTTCTAAGTAGAGTTTCTAGTTTAGAAATAGTCTACTGTAATTGACATTGCAATGTTCTCTGCTCATTATGAATCAGTACTCCTAGGACAGCTATTTCAGGGTCAGTTGATCCTGCAACTCAGATTACCTTAGAACACTTGAGTTGAAGGGACTTGAGATCACACAGTATAGTTTACACCAAATTCATCGATCACGTCATCCACAGTACCCCTAAAAAGGAAGTGATCACTCAGTCTCAACATGGAATTCAATATATCAATGGAAGGTGGGTGCAGTGGCTCATGCCTGTAATCCCAGCACTTTGGGAGGCCTAGGCAGGTGGATCACCTGAGGTCAGAATTTCCAGGCCAGCTTGGCCAACATGGTGAAACCCTATCTCCACTAAAAATAAAAAAAAATTAGCCCAGTGTGGCGGCGCATGCCTGTAATTTCAGCTACTTGGGAGGCTGAGGCAGGAGAATTGTTTAAACCCGGGAGGTGGAGGTTGTAGTGAGCCGAGACCATGCTGTTGCACTCCAGCCTATGTGACAAAGCAAGACTCTGTCTCAAAAAAATTAAAAAAAGATATCAATGAAATATCATCACAACCAGCGGCATGGGGAGGTAATCATAACAGCCAACCCGGTAGAGCTCATTGTGTCACACATTCACTGCTCGAATAATTCAGATACCCTACGGAGTAGGCACTAATTATCCCCATTTTACAGATGAGGGAACTGAGGTTATATGACTTGTCCAAAATCAATCAGTTAATATCAGGATATGAACCAAGCAGTCTGGCTCCAGATCCATACTCTTGAACAATATGATACACTGACTAAATTGTAGAATCTTATAAGAATGAGAGGATTTTAGGCTGAGCATGGTGGCTCATGCCTGTAATCTCAGCACTTTGGGATGCTGAGGTGGGCGATCACCTGAGGTCAGGAGTTTGACACCGGCTGACCAATGTGGCGAAACCCCATCTCCACTAAAAATACAAAAATTAGCCAGGTGTGGTGATACACACCTATAGTCCCAGCTACTTGGGAGGCTGAGGCAGGAGAATCACTGGAACCTGGGAGGCCAAGGTTGCTGTGAGCAGAGATTATGCCACTGCACTATAGCCTGGGGGACAGAGCAAGACTCTTTCTCAAAAAACAAAAACAAACCTGAAAATAAATATCCTTTAGAGATCTGAGGAATGAAGACAGAGTGAATGAGTAGCAGAGACAGAACTAGATCTAAGATGCCTAACTTTCTTCTGGCTGATTTCCTGCCTCCAGAACAGTAATTCTATTTCACAACTAAAGCTATAGAAAGTTTTGGGTCAGGTGCAGTGGCTCATGCTTCTAATCTCAGCACTTCGGGAGGCCAAGGCAAGTGAATCACTTGAGCCCAGGAGTTTGAGACCAGCCGGGGGTAACATAGCTAAACCCTGTCTCTACCAAAAGAAAAAACAAACCCAAAATTAGACGGATGTAGTGGCTCGCACCTGTAGTCCCAGCTACTCAGGAAGCTGAGGTGGGAAGATAGCTTGAGGCCACGAGGTGGTGGCTGCAGTGAGCCAAGACTGCACCACTGCACTCCAGCCTGGGAGACAGAGCCAGACGCTGTCTCAAAAAAAAAAAAAAAAAAAGAAAAGAAAGTTTGGCATTTTGTTTTCTATTCCTCAAAGCAACACTTCTGAAGTAGATTAGCATGGCTCATATTTCAAACTAGAGGAAATGAAATTTGGGGAGCAGGGAATGGCAGAACCATATCTTACAAAAGAAAATTGCAATAAAATGTCCCCTTCGCAACTCCGTGGTTATGCGGTTATGACAATAATGTAAAAACCCTGAGATTTTATGAAAACTGACACAGAATCACCATATTCAAAGTATATGATCTTGTGACAAGAATCTTAGAAAAAGCTCAGTCTATGGAGTTTGTGTTTTTCTATCAGTCTTAATGTCTTCACAGCAGAGTTTTGGTTTACCATTTGCTCATCTGCAGAGAAAAAAGTATAAAACTCCTTGAATGTTCCTCAACTTTTAAATTTCATACTCTAAGCATTTATTCAAAGAGAAGATGATCTCATTTTATCTTTAAACTAGAATAAAAGGATTGCATGGTAGCTCTGTCCTTTAATAAATGAAGAAGGAGTAGTGTTACTATCTATTACAACCTCCAATGATACTCTTCCAGTTACTATTGTTGTATAATAAATCACTCCCAAAACTTAATGGGAGATAACCATTTTATGATGGGTCAAGAATTTGGACAGGGACAACTTTTCTCTACTCCATCATTGCTGAGGCCTCAGCTGAGAAGGCTTAAAGTCTGGGGGAACCCAACTGCTGGGCACTGGAACCACCCAGAAGCCCTTCACTCATATGGCTGGCAGCTGAGTATGACTGTTGGTTGAGATCTCAATTGAGCTGTCAACATGAACCTCTGTAAGTTGGCTTTTCTATATGTCTCTCTATGTGTGCTGTTTGGTCTTTCCTAACAATATGGCAACTAGGTTTTAAGAGTAAATATCCTGGCCAGTCATGGTGGCTGATGCCTGTAATCTCAGCACTTTGGGAGGCCAAGGCAAGCGGATCACGAAGTCAAGAGATCGTGACCAGCCTGGCCCACATGGTGAAACTCCATCTCTACTAAAAATACAAAGATTAGCTGGGCATGGTAGTGCACGCTAGTAGTAGTCCCAGCTACTCAGGAGGCTGAGACAGGAGAATCGCTTAAACCTGCGAGGCAGACGTTATAGCAAGCCAAGATCCCGCCATTGCACTCCAGCCTGGGCAATAGAGCGAGACTCCATCTCAAACAACAAAAATAAAATAAAGTAAGAGTAAGTATCCTAAAAGAACAAGGAAAAAATACACGGCATATTTGTGATTCTGCTTCAGAAATCATAAAAAAAATAGGGTCTCACTATATTGGTCAGGGTGGTCTCAAACTCCTGGGTTCAAGCAGTCACCCCCTTCACCCCCATCCTCACCTGGGCATCCCAGAAAACCTGGATTATAAATATGGACCACCATGCCTGGGAGCATCCCTTTCACCATACTCTGTTGGTCAAGGCTGTCACACAAATCTGCCTAGGTTCGAGTGGAAGTGGTATAAGCCCCCCTCACCACTCAATAGGAGGAATCTTGGGGTCACATTGTAAGATGAGCAATGTGGGATGGGCAATATTGCTGTGAACAACTTTCCAAAATATAATCTGTCACACATGTGAAGGATCTCTAAGAAAGATAAAGAGGAAAATTCAACAATATCAGGTTCAGCAGAAATCTCAGTCAACAGATTGTGAACTGAATAATTCTAAACTTTCTCTCTTCATCTCCATGTCAGAATAAGCACATGGGCAGGTTTCAAATGAAGAGTCTACACTATCAGTCTGTCTTCAAAAGCCTATTAGAATGAAGTGTGACATTAATTTCTGATTACTACCAAAAACTGAATGCCCATCAGTGGCCACTTTTTCCATTTGTGACTTGGTACATTAGTTCTAATTCTAAGCCTATCAGAGCTTCCAGCTCCACTTATTATGCTGTTATAACAATTTGCAAACCAATTAACTCTTAACAGTTGACATCCATTCCCAATCTAAAACACAGTTCACACAATGGTTCTCAGTGAGGTAAACACTTTGGCAAACACAGAGCAGCCTTACTGTCCACAAGGACAACACATCATGACAGCTGTGCTAAGTCATAGATCTCTAAAGTTAAATAAAGTGCTTGGAGGAATACGACTATGCCAAGAGCTTAGCATTTTACCAGCTTCATTCTAGCTTTCTGGTTATCCAATTTTTTTTTTTTTTTTTGGTGACAGTCTCTCTCTGTCGCCCAAGCTGGAGTGCAGTGGCACGATCTCGGCTCACTGCAACCTCCGCCTCCTGGGTTCAAGAGAGTATCCTGCCTCAGCCTCCCAAGTAGCTGGGATTACAGGCGCATGCCATCCTGCCTGGCTAATTTTTGTATTTTTAGTAGAGACTGGGTTTCACTATGTTAGCCAGGATGGTCTTGATCTCCTGACCTCGTGATCCACCCTCCTCTGCCTCCCAAAGTGCTGGGATTATAGGCGTGAGCCACAGCACCCAACCTCTGGTTATCCAAATTTATATCTCCAGCCTAGATCTCTTCCCTGGGCTCCAGATGCATATCTTAAGCTATCGATGCAATATTAGATAATTAGTTACGTAACAGGGATCTTGTAAAATGTCCAGCACTGAACTTCTGTTCTCCCCATCAAGCTCAACCCTACTGTTCTCAGTCTGTCACTCCCTTCTGTTTCTCCATAGCATTTATCATTATGTGATACACTATAAATATAGATTATATATAACTGCAACATTTTTTACTATTTGGTTAATTGCCATTTTCCCTTTGCCTAGAACAATGCTTGGCAAATAGTAGTTTAAAAATATTTTGTTTTCTTTTTTTTGATATGGTCTTGCTCTGTTGCCCAGCCTGGAGTGCAATGGCACAGTTACGGCTCACTGTAGCCTCAACTTCCCAGGCTCAAGCGATCCTCCCCCTTCAGCCACCAAGTTCAGCTAATTTTTTGTAGACATGGAGTTTCACCATGTTGCTCAGGCTGGTCTCAAACTCCTGGACTCAAGCGATCCACCCACCTTAGCCTTCCAAAGTGCTGAAATTACAGGCATGAGCCAGCATGCCCAGCCCACTAATCTTTCTCAAATGAATTAATGAATGATGATTTATCTGGGTACCTGAGTAAGTCATTACTAGAAAACCATAAAGAACAAAGAGTACCTTAAAATGATTATGATGTTTGTCAGTAGCTGACTGGGTAAGGAAGTAGAATGTTGTTAGATTGCTATAAAGAATAAAAATGAGCAAGAACTGAAAATGCATGAGAAGAAATCGAGTGTTAAACAGTGCTACCTAAGCCACATCAAAACGACTTAGAAGAGCTTTTAACATTATAGATTCTTATAAATGGCCAGGTGCAGTGGCTCACACCTGTAATTCCAGCACTTTGGGAGGCCAAGGTGGGGGGATCACTTGGGCTCAGGAGTTTAAAACCAGCCTGGGGGACGTGGCGAGGCACCATCTCTACAAAAAATACAAAAATCAGCCAGGTGTGGTGGTGCAGTCCTGTAGTACCAGCTACATGGGAAGCTGAGGTGGGAGGATGGCTTGAGTCCAGGAGGTCAAGGTTGCAGTGAACCTTGATTGAGCCACTGTACTCCCAGCTGGGTGGAGTGAAACCCTGTTTCAAAAAACAAATAAAAATTACAGATTCTTATAAATAAAGAAAATACAGATTTCTCAGACTTGCTAGTTTGGGAAATGCTGGAAAGTGATGAGATAATAAATATACAACATTCAATGTGGGTACCTGGATATAATCTCAGGCATGCAAGACTGAAAAGAGACTGGAATTAAAATGATCTAAACAGGGCCGGGGGCACTGGCTCACACCTGTAATCCCAGCACTTTGGAAGACCAAGGGGGTGGATCACTTGAGGTAAGGGGTTCAAGACTGGCCTGGCTAACATGGTGAAACCCCATCTCTACTAAAAATATAAAAATTAGCTGGGCATGATGGAGCACACCTGTAATCCCAGCTACTCAGGAGGCTGAGGCAGGAAAATCTCTTGAACCTCGGAGGCAGAGGTTGCAATGAGCAGAGGTTGCTCCACTGCACTCCAGACTGTGTGATGGAGCAAGATTCTGTCTTCCAAAAAAAAAAAAAAAAAAAAAAATCTAAACATAACTAATTGTGCTATAATCTGCCTAAAGAAAGGATGGGTCGGGAGCGGTGGCTCACGCCTGTAATCCCAGCACTTTGGGAGGGCGAGGCAGGCCTCGGACCTCTCCACAAGGTCAGGAGATCGAGACCATCTTGGCTAACATGGTGAAACCGCATCTCTACTAAAAATACAAAAATTAGCTGGGCACGATGGGGCATACCTATAATCCCAGCTACTCAGGAGACTGAGGCAGGAGAATCTCTTGAACCTCGGAGGCAGAGGTTGCAATGAGCAGAGATTGCTCTACTGCACTCCAGACTGGGTGATGGAGCAAGACTCTGTCTTCAAAAAAAAAAAAAAAAAGAAAGAAAGAATGGGTTAGCAGGAAAGGAACCATCTACACAGCATCTATAAAATAGACTGTTCTATCTGTAACGTGGATCTGTCCTCTAGAAGAGGTAGATGCCTAGTGCTCCCGCTGCTTGGTGTCATCAGCCACTATATTCATCCAATCCTATTTTCATTTTATGCTCTCCAAGAAATGCTAGACAGAATTTAGCTTTTCACAAAGAGTAGCCTACAGGGAGAGAACGCACGGATCCAGCAAACATGAATATCCAGTCTGCTTATGAATATACTTCTCACTATACGTTTAAAATTCATTCTGGTGTATTCAACAGGCTTGGGAATTTGGTGGTGTGAGTCACCTCAGGCATACTGAAAATAAGAAACCTGCTAGTTTAAAAAGAGCTGGGGAACAAACCCCACTAACCCTCACAAGGTTGTATCATCTGAGCAGAGACAGAGACAGAGAGGACAAGAATAAAGTGATGGTAGGTTTAGGTTTTGTACTAGGCTGGTGGGAAAAAAAGGACCCATGGCTGATATTTGATTTATCCCACAAGCCAGAGCAGGGAACCCACCTCCCCATTGAACATCCTGAAGTGGCAGGAGGCAGAGGATGGCCTTCTTTGTTCACTACTAGGTCTTCCCTTGAACATCCAAGGCTCCCCAGCAATTCATTTTCACCTAATTCCACCCACATAAACAGGTTGAGAAATGCAATACATAGAAAGGCTCTCTTCTCAAACCCACTCCAGTAATCCAGCCAGCCAGTAGGCCTGGCACCGCCTGCAGCTACCTAGCTCCTCTCCATCCTTCTCCATGCTGAAAACTGGCACCACAGCCACCTGTCTTCAGCAGTTCAGGGGTATTTCCCATGCCCTCACGGTGCGGTCATAGTCCCTTTTAGCTACTATCTACCTTTTCAGGCTCCTCTTACAACTTCATCACCTGCTCTGCTCATTTGAGAGCTCCGTGCCCTCTGTGACCCTCTGGAAATACCATTTCCTCCCTGTTTTCCTGGAAGGCTCTGTCCAGATCCCCTCCGCCTTTCTGACCACCCCACGTCACTTGTGTAACTTACTAGTCCTTCAGGACTCCAGTCCTTCAGGACTCCCCTTGGATGCCACTTCCCCACCTGAGTTACACTCCTGTGTACATTTCCATGGGGTTACCCTACCTTCGTCCTTATTACACAATAATTTCTTTTCTTTCTTTTTTGAGAGGGAGTCTTGCTCTTTTGCCCAGGCTGGAGTGCAGTGGCACAATCTCAGCTCACTGCAACACCCACCTCCTAAATTCAAGTGATTCTCCTGCCTCAGCCTCCCAAGTGGCAGGGATTACAGGTGTGCGCCACCATGCCCAGCTAATTTTTGCATTTTTAGCAGAGATAGGGTTTCACCATGTTGGCCAGACTGGTCTCAAATTCCTGATCTCAGGTGATCCCCGGCCTCCCAAAGTGCTGGGATTATAGATATGAGCCACCACGTCCAGCCTACACAATAATTGCTTGTCTACATTTCTGTACTCCCACCAGGATATAAAGTACTTGACAGCAAGAACCATGTCTGGGCACTTAGTAGATATTCAAAAAATACATACTGTGCATAAAAGATTTAAGTCTCAAGCATACTCATCACGTCTGTATCTCTTTTCTGGTATAACGTAATTTTTCTTTTTTTTTTTTTAGACGGAGTCTCGCTCTGTTGCCCAGGCTGGAGTGCAACAGCGAGACCTTGGCTTACTGCAACCTCCACCTCCCAGGTTCAAGTGATTCTCCTGCCTCAACCTCCTGAGTAGCTGAGATTACAGGCATGTGCAATCACACCCGGCTAATTTTTTTGTATTTTTAGTAGAGATGGGGTTTCACCATGTTGGTCAGGCTGGTCTCAAACTCCTGACCTCATGATCCCCCTGCCCAGGGCCTCCCAAAGTGCTGGGATTACAGGCATAAGCCACCACACCCAGCCTAATGTAATTCTTATAATTTTGATTGGTTTCCTCTTGCACAAAGTCATAAATATTTAGCACTAACACCACCACTCCTCTTGCCAAAAATGGTCAAAACAAGAACAAAACCTCTCCTAAGATGACAGGGAGACTTCAAATGTATACTTTACTTTTGAAACTGGACAGTGTAAATAGTCTTATTATTATTTTTTTTTTTTTTTTTGAGATGGAGTTTCACTCTTGTTGCCCAGGCTGGAGTGCAATGGCACGATCTTAGCTCATCACATCCTCTGCCTCCCGGGTTCAAGTGATTCTCCTGCCTCAGCCTCCCGAGTAGCTGGGATTACAGGCATGCACCACCACGTCGGGCTAATTCTGTATTTTTAGTAGAGACAGGGTTTCTCCATGTTCCTCAGGCTGGTCTTGAATTCCCGACCTCAGGTAATCCACCTGCCTCAGCCTCCCAAAGAGCTGGGATTACAGGTGTGAGCCACCGTCCCCGGCTGTAAATACTCTATTTTTAAGGATAAGTTAAAATAAACATTTTTTCTTTCAGACAGAGTCTTACTGTCACCAGGCTGGAGTGCAGTAGCACAAGCTCACTGCAGCCTTGACCTCCTGGCCTGAAGTGATTCTCCCCTCTCAGCTTCCCAAGTAGCTGGGGCTACAGGCACGCACCACTATGCCCAGGTAATTTTTTAATTTTTAGTAGAGATGGGATCTCAGTATGTTACCCAAGCTGGTTTTCAACTCCCGAGCTTAAGCTATCCTCCTGCTTTGGCCTCCCAAATGGCTCATTACAGGTATGAGCCACCGTGCCTGGCTGATAAGTAAAATGTAAATTTAAAAAGTCAGAGTCAGGTTGGGCGCGGAGGCTCATGCCCGTAATCCCAGCACTTTGGGAGGCTGAGGCGGGTGGATCATGAGGTCAAAAGATCGAGACCATCCTGGTCAACATGGTGAAACCCCGTCTCTACTACAAAATACAAAAAATGAGCTGGGCATGGTGGCATGTCCCTGTAATCCCAGCTACTCAGGAGGCTGAGGCAGGAGAAATGCCTGAACCCAGGAGGTGGAGGTTGCGGTAAGCCGAGATCACGCCATTGCACTCCAGCCTGGGTAACAAGAGCGAAACTCCATCCCCTCTACAAAAAAAAAAAAAAAAAGTCAGAGTCATTGTGAAAAAAGTATTTTATATATACATGTACACTCATGAAATCTAAATGTCTCTGCCTAAACATTTCCAGAAATTTCCATATATATCTGTTCCAATGGAAATATTTCTAAACCTCCTCATTATCTCTGCCAAGAAGAAATCAATCCCAAACTAAGCTGATAGGCAGAATAATTCATTAGATGTTTCAAGCAGCAAATATCCAGCTTTTTAGGCGAGGAAATAATATGACTTCAGTAGAACATTTTTTAAAAAGTGGTAATAATAGCCAAAGAAAACTATTTCCCCCTAGGGAAAAACTTAAATTAAATCTTTAGGAGGCCCAAGTATATTGCTAAAAATTAGTATGATTACTGTTTTGGAGTGGATTTTATTTTTCTTCAAGGTAAAAAAAGAAAAAAAGAAAAACATAAACATGCTGTTGGTATAACCTCCTGAAATCCAGATTTTCTGTCCAAAGTAATGATTTCCAGGCATTTTCCAAATATTAGGTTTATTTTATTTTTAACATGTATACCAAATTTTAAGTCAGAAGGCTGAAACAGAAAATAGCTCATTTTTCTCCTGCTTACAGCAAGAGAGTTCTACAATTTGTTCCCAAGGACCAGGATTTTTTCATTAACCCTCCCCGTGATTATAATAATTCATATTTACCTACTACCTTTCATCCGACAACCTCAAAGTACTTTACAAACAGTCTCTGATCTTTATGCCTTCTTGTCAAGAGAAAGGCAAACATGACACCATGCTTTATAGATTGGGAAATCGAGGGACAGAGATGCAAGGACTTGCCCCAATACTAATAAATATTAGATTAGGCAAGCAATGCAACCCAGACTGAGCCTTCCAGCACTGCCTCACTCAACTGGAAGCACCCATACCATTTATCCCCAGAGCCCATCTGGTCTTTAAATGGATTTCAGAAACCCATTCTCAATTTTGGCTGGGCAAACAGAAGTACGAGAGGAACAGATTCCTTTACAGGTCCCAAGTTTTCTTCTGCTATAGATAAGGGAGAAAGTATTTAGTTTCTTGTTTCTGTAGACCCAGAACTTTGAAAACCTGAATGTGGGGCAGGTGTGGTGGCTCACACCTGTAATCCCAGCATCTTGGGAGGCTGAGGCAAGTGGATCATTTCAGGGCAAGAGTTCAAGACCAGCCTGGGCAACATAGGAAGACCCCTATTTCTACAAAAAACTTTTTTAAAAAAGTTAGCCAGGTGTGGTAGTGTACACCTGTGATCCCAGCTACTCAGGAAGCTGAGGCAAGAGGCTTGCTTGGGCCTAGGAGGTTGAGGCTGTAGTGAGTCATGTTGGTGCCACACTGCATTCCAGCCTGGGTGACAGAGTGAGACTCTGTATTCCTCCTTGTTCTTTCTCAATTTCATCAAAAATACTTTTCACCAAGACATACTCTGTTAGGCAAATTCAGAAACTTGATACTATGCCTACTAATTAATAGCCTCACAAATTAATTTCTTTAAACTAGAAAAGAGAAACAGTCACTGGCTTTGAAAGGATTAGATCACTAGACATCCATGAAACATCTGCTTGAATACAGGCTTCATTCATGACTGCTTCTGCTGGCTCTGCAGTATTTAGTGGCGTGAGTCATTGATTCTCAGTGATTCTCAATATGAATAACATCAAATGTTTTATAAAGCAAAATCTACAGCAGTGACGGGGAAATAAGAGTGAGTGATGGGGATTAAGGGAACTGTGCACTACTGACACAGAAGATCCCGTTTTTGGCCAAGTGGCTCAGGCCTGTAATCCCAGCTTTTTGGGAGGCCAAGGTGGGAGGATCACCTGAGCCCAGGAGTTCAAGACCAGCCTAGGCAACATAGGGAGACCCGGTCTCTAAACAAAATACAAAAATTAGCAGTGTGGTTACGTGCGCCTGTAGCCTCAGCTACTCAGGAGGCTGAGGCAGGAGAATCACTTGAACCCGAGAGGCAGAGGTTGCAGTGAGTGGAGATCGTGCCATTGCACTCCAGCCTGGGCAACATGAAGAAGTGCTGAAAAATAACTTGCTGCCCAGCTGCAAGGGCTGTGGCTAGCATACAGTTCCTTTACACAACACCTCATCTTTTGAGTCAAGGTCATCTCTTCTTGTAGCACTCCGAACTAATGACTGACCCACTCTTCTTGGGACGACCTCTGGCCAATGATAAAGCTAGCCATTTCTGCCAGAGGATTCTTGCATCTGCTCTGGAGCTCCCCATCAGCCTGGTGGAGACTGTCAGGACTGCATCATGATCTGATGGCTTCCACTCTTTTCACTTCACGGGTGTTACTTCCCAATAAGCCTGCACTCCTGACTCCATCTAAGTACCTTCTTCTAGGATATTGGCGCAAATGGTACTTACCTTGCTGGATTCTTGTAACAAATAAACAAGATGATGGATGTAAATACTTTGCCCAGCACCTGGGACATGGCAGGCACTCAATAAATGGCAGTGATGGCCGGACACAGTGGCTCACACCTGTAATCCCAGCACTTTGGGAGGCCAAGGTGGGCCGATCACCTGAGGTTGGTGTTGGGGGTAGACCCCATAAGTGCCAAGGCAGGAGTCAGAAGCATCAGCCTATTCCCACATAAATAATGAAGAAGAAAATAACTAGAGATACAATCATAGAAGTTATTCACAGGTGGTCTTAGTTATTCATATGTGATTTTAATTATTCATAGGTGATCTTAGTTCTTTTACTAATTCCTCTCAGGTCTCAGAGTGTGAACCTGGGGTGACACTGTGAAAGGAATAACCCTAAGGCAAGAAGCTTTAAGCCCTCTGTCATGCCAGCCCATGTAAGGGCTGCTGGAGGGCGCCTCAGCTGTGCGGCAGCACCAGCACCGGGAAAGCGCCTACTGTTTAGCAAGCTGAGGAAGGAGATGTCAGAGATGTCTCCTTCCCCAGAGGAGTTAGGAGAAAACTCCGCTCCTCCAAGCTTTTGCAGTAGGCCTGATGGCTCTCAGGGAAGCCACAAACATCCAGGGGCTTAATTGTCTTTATGTGATGCTGTGTTTCAGTGGTCACGTTCCATGTCCACTCTCACACTCCGCTTCTGCACCTGGTTCCTTTTTTCTTAGAAAAGATAATCCATAAAAATATATGAATCTTAATGTCTTTGTTCTTTCTTGACAAGTATGGAAAAGTGCTGATGCATTATGCTCCTTACCTCATCTCGGCTACTAGAAAGTCTTGGACCCCTACCTATATGACACGTGATGTACTTGACCCTATCACTGACCACCAATGCCATGCCCTGCCTGCTCTGCCCCCAGCTTTGTACTCAATAAAAGTCAGAGTGTGCGGACACTCGGGCACTGCCAGACTCTGTGGTTGGCAGTGGACCCCTGGACCCAAACTCTCTTTTCTCTATCTCTGCATGTTGTGTCTTTTATTTCTACAGTTTCTCGTCTCCACACCAGCAGAGAGGGGCTCAAAGGACCCTGCAGGGCTGGACCCTACAGTTGGGAGTTCAAGACCAGCCCGACCAACATGGAGAAACCCTGTCTCTACTACAAATACAAAATTAGCCCAGCATGGTGGCTCATGCCTGTAACCCCAGCTACTTGGGAGGCTGAGGCAGAAGCCTCGCTTGAACCTGGGAGGCAGAGGTTGCAGTGAGCTGAGATCATGCCACTGCACCCAAGCCTGGGCAACAAGAGCAAAACTCTGTCTCAAAAAATAAATAAATAAATAAAAATAAATGGCAGTGATGATGACAATCATTCAAGAGTTTAAGACAATAGGGGATGGCACATGTGAAAATGTTATGGTAACTATAGAGTTCCTGCAGTTATAAGCTATTTCCAGTCTTGGAACCCACAGAGATAAAGTAGACAAGTACAAATGGAAACTGTGGCTGCTGTACTGTATACATGGAAACCACAGGTGTTGGTGCAGGAATTCTTACTAAAAACCTAACTCCAATCACAAGAACTATATGCTCTAATTTAAAAAGTCTTATTGTTGCCAGGCACGGTGGCTCAAGCCTGTAATCCCAGCACTTTGGGAGGCTGAGGCGGGTGGATCACGAGGTCAGGAGATTGAGACCATCCAGATCAACATGGTGAAACCCCGTCTCTACTAAAAATACAAAAAATTAGCTGGGCATGGTGGTGTGTGCCTGTAATCCCAGCTACTCAGGAGGCTGAGGCAGGAGAATTGCCTGAACCCAGGAGGCAGAGGTTGTGGTGAGCCAAGATCGTGCCATTGCACTCCAGCCTGGGTAACAAGAGCGAAACTCCATCTCAAAAAAAAAAAAAAAAAAATCATATTGTTTATATGTTATGGTTTTACAGGTGAAAGGTATTATGGCTTTTGCAACAAGAAAATGGAAGTTCCATCTACCTTTTTTTGTTGGTGGGGGTGGTGGCTTGAATCTATAAACAATTGAGGTTGTTAAGCTTTATGTAAGTTTAACATGAAATTTTACAAACAGGATGCGGTTTGAGTTAAAGGTTGATCTGAAGTGGAAGATCACAATAAACTGATATTAAAAACTTAAGGCCGGGGGCAGTAGTGCACACCTGTAATCCCAGCACTTTGGGAGGCGGAGGCAGGTGGATCACCTGAGGTTAGGAGTTCAAGACCAGCCTGGACAACATGGTGAAACCAGCCTGGACAACATGGTGAAACCCCGTCTTTACTAAAAGTACAAAATTTGCTGGGCATGGTGGTGGGTGCCTGTAATCCCAGCTACTCAGGAGGCTGAGGCAGGAGAATCGCTTGAACCTGGGAGGCGGAGGTTTCAGTGAGCCAAGATTGCTCCACTGTTCTCCAGCCTGGGTGATTTGAGACAGACAAAAGCAAAACTCTGTCTCAAGACAAACAACAACAAAAAAAACCTTACATACCCTCCAAATTACTCTCTAATATAATACACATATTTGGTCTCTTACGATTTAAAAAAAGTAGTTTTTTAACTAAACACATTACTAGGCTCAAGCTAGTATGAGCATACAAGTAAAACAGAAAACAAATATTCCTTTATAAACACTAATTCCAGAAGACCTCACACCCACATTCTAAAATCTCATTAGATTAATTTCCCAGGGCATTCATGTATTCTTGGTAGCTTTCAATTTTTAAGCGTCAAAGTAAAGCCTTATACTTAAATGTGGGTGGTGTTGATGAAACGAGTGTGAGTAATACTTGCAGGAAACACAGTATTAGCTTTAGCTGGTTAGAATAGTCCGTCAAAGAAGCACTTTCCACATCTCTCCAATGTAAAGCACGAGTTGTAATGTGTTCGCACAGTAAGTATAGACACTTACAAAACTCTCTTATGTGCTTAAAGTACAGTTTTGCCCACCAAAATGCCAAGTAACACACATTTTCAGGATTTTGCCTTATGTACAAAGCAAAGGCAACAAACTGATGTCTAAATATCAACTGTAACATCTCCAGGCCTCCCACAGTTTGTTTTCTTTTAATATCTACTGAACAGAAAAGACATGTGCCAAATTTGCTCTCTTGGAGAAGTAAGGACAAAACTAAGCTGATTTTGTTTCTCTTCTGAGATAGTTCTGCCCTGGTCACCACGGGTCAGGGACTAATCTCCCCGTTGGTCTTACCATGTTTAACCCAAACAGAAATCTCTGAAGGGTTAAGAAAAAAGAGGAGTGGCCGGGTGCGGTGGCCCAAGCCTGTAATCCCAGCACTTTGGGAGGCCAAGGCGGGTGGATCACGAGGTCAAGAGATCGAGACCATCCCGGTCAACATGGTGAAACCCCGTCTCTACTAAAAATACAAAAAATTAGCTGGGCACGGTGGCACGTGCCTGTAATCCCAGCTACTCAGGAGGCTGAGGCAGGAGAATTGCCTGAACCCAGGAGGCGGAGGTTGTGGTGAGCCAAGATTGCGCCATTGCACTCCAGCCTGGGTAACAAGAGTGAAACTCCGTCTCAAAAAAAAAAAAAAAAAAAGAAAAGAAAAAAGAGGAGTAGAGGCTGGGCATGGTGGCTCATGCCTATAATACCAGCACTTTGGGAAGCCGAGGCAGGCAGATCATTTCAGGTCAGGTGTTTGTGACCAGCCTGGCCAACACGGTGAAACCCATCTCTACTATAAAAAATACAAACATTGGGGCCAGGCACAGTGGCTCACGCCTATAATCCCAGCACTTTGGGAGGCCAAGGCGGGTGGATCACGAGGTCAAGAGATCGAGAACATCCTGGTCAACAAGGTGAAAGCCCGTCTCTACTAAAAATACATAAATTAGCTGGGCATGGTGGTGCACGCCTGTAGTCCCAGCTACTCAGGAGGCTGAGGCAGGAGAATTGCTTGAACCCAGAAGGTGGAGGTTGCGGTGAGCTGAGATCATGCCATTGCACTCCAGTCTGGATTACAACAGCGAAACTCCGTCTCAAAAAAAAAAAAAAAACAAACATTGGCTGGCATGGTGGTGGAGGCCTACAGTTATTCGGGAGGCTGAGGCATGAGAAACACTTGAACCTGGGAGGCAGAGTTTGCAGTGACCTGAGATTGCATCACTTGGTGACAGAGCAAAACTCCACCTGGGTGACAGAGTAAAACTCCATCTTAAAAAAGAAAAGAGTGCTGGGAACTATTGTTAATAGTGTACTCCAATTTAGCATTCAAGGGCAGTAAGAAGAGGTAATAATTCTCCAATATCTGGAACTGTTAATGATTAGTGACTTTAAGGTTAGAAACACTAGTTTAAAATTTCAACACACTGTAAAGTATTCTTATATAAACATACGTACACATACAAGGCCTAAGTAGAATGAACAACAGAGAAGGGATAATTTTTCAAACCCTACTTTAAAGTCATGGCCAGGAGTGGTGGCTCACGCCTGTAATCCTAGCACTCTGGGAGGCCGAGGTGGGTGGATCATCTGAGGTCAGGAGTTCAAGACCAGCCTGGCCATCATGGTGAAACCCCATCTTTAAAAAAATAATAAGGCTGGGTGCAGTGGCTCAAGCCTGTAATCCCAGCACTTTGGGAGGCTGAGGCGGGTGGATCACGAGGTCAAGAGATCGAGACCATCCTGGTCAACATGGTGAAACCCTGCCTCTACTAAAAATCAAAAAATTAGCTGGGCATGGTAGCGCATGCCTGTAATCCCAGCTACTCAGGAGGCTGAGGCGGGAGAATTGCTTGAACCCAGGAGGCGAAGGTTGCAGTGAGCCGAGATTGCGCCATTGCACTCCAGCCTGGGTAACAAGAGCGAAACTCTGCCTCAAAATAAATAAATAAATAAATAAATAAAGTCGGCCCAGCACGGTGGTTCATGCCTGTAATCCCAGCACTTTGGGAGGGTAAGGCGGGCACACCACCTGAGGGCAGAAGCTCTAGACCAGCCTGACCAACATGGAGAAACCCCGTCTCTACTAAAAATACAAAATTAGCTGCGTGTGGTGGTGCATGTTACTCGGGAGGCTGAGGCAGGAGAATCACTTGAACCCCGGAGGTGAAGGTTGTGTTGAGCTGAGATCTCACCATTGCATTCCAGTCTGAGCAACAACAGCGAAACTCTGTCTCAATCAGTCAGTCAATCAACATAAAAAAATAAAGTCTGGTTGGGCGCAGTGGTTCACACCTGTAATCTCAGCACTTTGGGAGGCCAAGGCTAAAAATACAAAAAATTAGCCAGGCATGGTGGCTCATGCCTGTAATCCCAACTCTCGTGAGGCTGAGGCAGGAGAATCACTTGAAACTGGGGGACAGAAGTTGCAGTCGGCCAAGATCACACCATTGCACTCCAGCCTGGCAACAAGAACAAAACTGTGTCTCTAAAAAATAAAAAAATAAAAAAGATAAAGTCTATTTTCCAAAAACATAACTAGAATTATATATTTTTTACAAGTGCCAAAGTTCAGAAAGGTGTTATAATTATTTTCCCATTGTTTTTAAAAAGCAAATGTTAAAACAAAAGGAAAAAAAGGGATTTATTCATTCATCTGATAAATATTTACTGAACTCCTACACTGAGTCAGGCATTGTTTCCAGTACAGTTGGTAGACAGTCCTCACGTGGCTGCCTCTTGAAAGTGCACACCACAATCAATGTCAACATATCCAACAGCTGAATGTACATTATATGCCTGGCATGGTTCTAAAACTCACAGGTTAAAAAAAATTACATACAATCAACACAGGTGGCTTCTTACTATGCTAACCAGTATGCATCACTCACGATTCTCTGTTCTCTTCCTTGTATCTACTTCATTTCTCATTAGCACCAGAGCAAATAAAGATGACAGAGAGGATACTAGGAGACAGCAAAACCAGCTTCTGTCACTGAATAATTTGTTAGCTGCAAAGAGTAGAATAATTATGAGGCAGGCTTAACTTTCCAGTGGATTTATTCATACTTCACACTAATGAGCAAGCTAATAAAAAGCTGAACTAACACTTCAGTAACCTGTCACTTCCCTCAATAAGTAGTCAAGAAAAAAATCCAAATGTAAGCAACTCTTATTTTGCCATTTCTCCCACAACCAGCCACAACCTCAACAAGTCAGTGAACATATTTACCTTACTAACACTGCCTTTTTAACAAGTCTTGAGTAAATGTATTTTGGTTAATCTTACATAAAAATATTAATTTTTTTCTTTTGACTCTGATGTTATAGGCTAGAGGTAAAACCTACTTTATAAGCTTCCACATAGCTATCTTTCAATGTATACAATGTAACTTACAATAGATTCAGGCTGGTGTCCAGCACACAGTAGCTGTTCAATAAAAATTTTGAAAATTGATTAAAAGGCAATGTTATAAAGAGCTGTAAACTATTTTACTATAACCTAATCACTTCAAAATGGCCACTTAAGCCTGGGTGAGGTGCCTCACTGCCTGTAATCCCAGCACTTTGGGATGCCAAGGTGGGCGGATCGCCTGAGGTCAGGATTTTGAGACCAGCCTGGTCAACATGATGAAAACCCATCTCTACTAAATATAAAAAAAAATTAGCCAGGCATGGTGGCGCACAGCTGTAGTTCCAGCTACTTGGGAGGCTGAGGCAGGAGAATCGCTAGAACCCAGGAGGTGGAAGTTGCAGTGAGATCACGCCAGCCTAGGCATCAAGAGTAAAAGTCCATCTCAAAAAAATTTTTTAAAAAGGCCGGGCACAGTGGCTCAAGCCTGTAATCCCAGCACTTTGGGAGGCCAAGGCGGGTGGATCACGAGGTCAAGAGATCGAGACCATCCTGGTCAACATGGTGAAACCCCATCTCTACTAAAAAAAATACAAAAAATTAGCTGTGCATGGTGGCGCATGCCTGTAGTCCCAGCTACTCAGGAGGCTGAGGCAGGAGAACTGCCTGAACCCAGGAGGCAGAGGTTGTGGTGAGCCGAGATCACGCCATTGCACTCCAGCCTGGGTAACAAGAGCGAAACTCCGTCTCAAAAAAAAAAAAAAGAAGTTTATTTCTATGGAGGGGTTAAAAAAAAAAAAGTGAAAAAGAAAGAGGAAGAGAAAGGTTGTACTCCCTCTACAAAGCAGGATGTGGCTTAGGAGTAGGCCTTTAATGTAAAATGCACATTAAAAACCCTTAGCTTGTAAAAGCCTATATTGATGCTAACCTGAAGTCCTACAATGTATGTAAAATCTAACAGTATTTGTGAAGGTCCCTGAAAGCTGCAACCACCTGTTACAAATAACTCATGGCCACCCAAACCATAGCTCTGTCTTTCTCCATCTAGAAGAATAATTCTGCCAAGTTTGGCTTTAGTGCCCCATCATTATCTCATTATACATGTGCATGATTCCAAAGCCACCATTCAAGGAAAACCCTTAATCACTGCCCTCCGCTGGGCTACCCATGTACCGCACATCACCAAGTCTGACCACCAGAGAAATTGGGGCTTACTTTTCATAATCCTTCATTATTCTAGTTTTTTTAATCTCAAAAGCTACTAGGTCTTATACATCTTTGCATTTCACCTGAAAACTTCAATTTTGCATTTCTCTTAGTAGTGCAATCGTGTGTTCATTCCTTTCCCTATATTAAACTATAAGCTACTCAAAGGCAAATGCTGGCACTCATGTCTTTTTTCAAGGCCAGGCATGGTGGCTCAAGCCTGTAATCCCAGCACTTTGGGAGGCTGAGGCAAGTGGATTACCTGAGGTCAGGAATTTGAGACCAGCCTGGCCAATATGGCAAAACCCCCTCTCTACTAAATACACACACAAAAAATTAGCCAGACATGGTGGTGGGCACCCATAGTCCCAGCTACTTGGGAGGCTGAGGCAGGAAAATCGCTTGAACCCAGGATGCAGAAGCTGCAGTGAGCCAAGCAACAGAGCGACAGACCAGCCTGAGCGACAGAGTGAGACTCCATCTCAAAAAAAAAAAAGTATTTTAAAACTCCTCATTGCCATACACTTGCATATACAGAACTGTTAACTAATTCATTCTTCCTCATAAAATTATCAAGTGAAAAAATTACAAGTAGTTCACACTCTTCTTTAGAAATAATTTCCAATTTTTATTGTAGAAAATTTCAAATACACATAGTACAAAGAATAGTGTAATGAACCCTTCTGTACCAAGCAACTGGCTTCGGTAACGGCCAACTCTGTTTCATGATCTCCCATCTACTAACAACTCAAATTATTGTGAAGCAAGGCCGGGCGCGGTGGCTCAAGCCTGTAATCCCAGCACTTTGGGAGGCCGAGGCGGGTGGATCACGAGGTCAAGAGATCGAGACCATCCTGGTCAACACAGTGAAACCCCGTCCCTACTAAAAATACAAAAAATTAGCTGGGCATGGTGGCGTTTGCCTGTAATCCCAGCTACTGGGGAGGCTGAGGCAGGAGAATTGCCTGAACCCAGGAGGCGGAGGTTGCGATGAGCCGAGATCGTGCCATTGCACTCCAGCCTGGGTAACAAGAGTGAAACTCCGTCTCAAAAAAAAAAAAAAAATATTGTGAAGCAAATCTAAGATTTCATATCATTTATATTTGTATATATCCCAGTTCCCATTTATTTTCTTTTTGCTTTTTTAAAAGAGCTGGCCTCTCAAGATATTGCCCAAGCTGTTCTTGAACTCCTGGGCTCAAGTGATTCTCCCGACTTGGCCTCCCAAGGTGCTGGGATTCCAGGCCTGAGCCACTGCATCCCGCCTCTCTCATTTATTTTCAACCACTCTTAACCCTGCCTTCCTTCCCACTCTTCCACCCTCAAAAAGAAATGTACAGAATAATGCAGGCAATTGCTGCTGTTTTAGCAGTTTTGCTCATAGCCACTCCCTCTCTTTGAGATTATCTTCTGTCCCATTTACCAACATCACGGAATATTGTGTTCGGTCCCTGTTTCACTCAGAAATATATTGTACCCTTTCCCTCCTTAATTTCATTCTCCTGTTTGAACAAGTGAGAAAAAATCGTACGGCAATTTCTACATCTTGATAAAGATTACTTCTGATTTGCTTCCCCACCCCAGATAAGCTAAAGACAGCTAAAGGAAGTAGAAGGATTAGAAGAGGAAAGAAACTTCAATATAGCACTCAAAGTGGTAGATTTTTGCCTAAACTGGTGTGTGCAAATATTTTAAACTATGTTATTTTCAAAATGATACTTGTAAACATCAGCGGAAATTCTGTCATGAATCCCTTTTAGGCAGAAGATGTTTATAAAAGGAATTATCTTAATTTAAAGGGGCTACTGCCCTCAGGATTTTGGTAATAACCGTAGCTGCTTCTGAACCTAACAAATGGTTATGTAAAAACACTTAAAGCAAACGAGCGGGCACAGAGACAGACACACACACACACACACACACACACACACACACACACACACACACACACATACACACACAATTAAGGGAGGATGCGCTATGTTTCCGTAATTGTTCTAACCTTGTTTCATTTTGACATGAGATTTCTTGGCCTCAACACCACCCTATACTTTCTCCTCCACACCCTTTGCAAATAGAATTCCAAAAGGTAGTGAGACACTTCAGAGTTCGTCTGGGAAATGGCTCATCTTGAGGGCATTTCGATGCAGTAACTGAGACTTCGTCTGCTCCTTCCTGGGTCGCCTCGCTGCCCGTCCCCTGCCCAGTGATTTCCCCAGGAATCCTGGGAGGGCAGGGAAAGAGCTCCATTCACAGTCGGCCCCCTCGTCGCCACCCTGGCACCCCCTGCACGTCCTCAGCCCCAAGAGCTGCCCGTTTACTGTGCGCACCGCCACGACCAAGCATCTCTGCGAGGTGCCCCTCGCCGCCAACCTTTCCCACTGGAAACTTTCCTCCGAGCAACCGTTAAAGATCACTGACCCCGAGAACACCTCTCGCTGAGGGAGATCACGTAAGATCTCTCCCCAACTCCCACTACTTTCCCCTCCGGATCAGATGTCGCAGTGCCCACATCCCACTCAGGATCCAAGCTACCCCGAGAGAACAAGTGCGCGCGGAATCGCCACGGGCTAGAAGTCCTAGTCTCCAGAGCCAAGACCACACTCTCGCCCCGGCACCCCAAAACCCGACCCCGGAGCCCGCCCAGGCCGCCCCGCCCCCGGGGAGCGCGCAGTCCGCCAGCGCCTCCGCGGAGCCAGGACAGAACTCGCGGCCCGGGCTCCCAGAGACCCAACGCAGCGCCGCGCCGCGCCGCCGGGGCCTCCACGCCCCCACGCCCGGTCCCGGCCCTACCCGGGCATCCGCGGCTCGCCCCGGGGGATTAGGGCTCTGCCCGACACACACAGCCCGCCCCGGGGCGCCAGGGACAGGGAGGCCTACCCGCGCAGCTCCTCAGGCCGCCGGGGACCCGCACCAACTCCCCTCGCCTCCGAAGGACGAACCGGCCCGCAGCTCCCGCTCGGACCAAGGCCGACTAGGGGCACAGGGACCCCGCCTCCTCCCCAGGCCGCGGAGACCCAGACTAGTGCGCCCTCGCCTCCACCGGGCAGCGCTGTCCGCGCACCCTCCCCAGGCCGCAGGGAAATGCAGCGCGCGCCCCGCATCTGCCCGCGGGCCCAGCCCCTCACTTACCCAGAGCTCAGTGCCCCAGCTCATGGTGCAGGGGGCGCGAAGGGGCGCTCCGCGCGGCGGGCGCGGCTCTCCGGTCCTCTTCCCCGGCGATCCCTTTGCTCCCCGAGATCCCCGCGACCGCGGAAAGCCCGGAGCCCGCGCGGCCTCCTCTGGCTCGCAGCTCCTCGCTCGGGGTCTCCTCGGCGGCTCCTCCTCCCCGCCGCGCCACAGCAAAATGGCCCGAGGAAGCAGCAGCCGCGGCGGCCGCAGCGCCCGCCCGCCCTACACCCGAGAGCGGGGGAGGGGCGCGAGAGGAGGGGCGCAGGGGCGGGGCGCGGGGGGCGGGGCGCGGGGGGCGGGGCCAGCCTGACAGCTCGCGCACGCGCGCCCTCCCCGCCCAGGCCCCCTCCCCCGGGCTCCCCCGGCCGGGTCTGCGTCGCCCCGGGGTGCGGAAGGAACCGGAGGGAGGCGTGAGGCACGGCGGGACCTGGATCCCGAGGACTCCCCCTGCCAATCTCCTAATGACTTCCTAGTGACCACTCTGCTCGTAGGACTAGCGCTCGCCTTGGAACGCGACCCGCCCGGGGGATCACCGATGCTCCGCCGCGGTCTAAGATCGCTCCCCTGCGCGCAGCGCCGCTCGGGATTTAAGGACAATACTTTCCCCCGGCAGCCATGCGCGTCGTGCAGAGTCAGCCCGGAGGCTCTTTTCCCACCGCCCGTGGGAGGCCTGAGAGCCCGGTAGGCTGGCGCGGTGGGAGTGGGATCCGGTACGTGGTATCTGCGCGCTGTGCAGATAGGGACGTCGAGGCCACCATCAACGGCCTCGAGTGGCTGGAGAAAGAATCCAGGGGCGTGCACCCGGTGATTTCCAATCTCTGAAACCAGTGATTTCCAACTTGTTCAGCCAAGAAACTCTCGGATGTGAAATCAGGTTACCGCCTAGTGGATAAAAGCAAAGGCGTTGGGTACACAGATAACTCTTGGTTCAAATCCAGCCTCCGACATGTGCCCGCCAGGTGGAAGTGGACAATGCCTCCACCGCTGGAAGCGCAGAGCGCAGTCCGCTTAATGGAGGCAATAACGCGTCCATCTGACTGTGCGTCCCTGAGGATCAGGGAGGTGAGCCGAGGCCTGGGTTGGTAAACCCAGCGCTCATTTTATCAGTAGACGAACTCCTCTATATATTACAGAGGTCTGCACAAATGTTCCTGACAAGCTATGGAGAATGTTTGGAGTTCCAACTCCTCTGAATCACTAGGCCTTTCCCCACAGCTTATCTTTCTCCCTTGGTTAATGCTACTAACCGATCGTTTTCTGAATAACCATGTGACTCTCAACATGGGGCCCAAGTTTAAAAATAATTTACAATGATGCATTTCTCCAATCCCACCCCACCATTTTCAATCTGCTTATCATTCTCTATTAAAAGGTGGAGCTGGCCGGGCGCGGTGGCTCAAGCCTGTAATCCCAGCACTTTGGGAGGCCGAGGCGGGTGGATCACGAGGTCAAGAGATCGAGACCATCCTGGTCAACATGGTGAAACCCCGTCTCTACTAAAGATACAAAAAATTAGCTGGGCATGGTGGTGCGTGCCTGTAATCCCAGCTACTCAGGAGGCTGAGGCATGAGAATTGCCTGAACCCAGGAGGCGGAGGTTGCAGTGAGCCATTGCACTCTAGCCTGGGTAACAAGAGTGAAACTCCGTCTCAAAAAAAAAAAAAAAAAGAAAAGAAAAGAAAAAAAAAAGGTGGAGCTAAACCAGGTCTGGTGGCTCCCACCTGTAATCCCAGCACTTTGGGAGGCCCAGGCCGGAGGATGGCTGTATCCCAGGAATTTGAGACCAGCCTGGGCAACATTGCAAGACCCTATCTCTACAAAAAAAAAAAAAAAAGCCTAGCTGGGCATGGTAGCATGCAAGTGTGGTCCCAGCTAATCGGGAGGCTGGGACAGGAAGATTGCTTGAGCCCAGGAGGCTGAAGTTGCAGTGATCTATGATCATGCCATTGCCCTCCAGCTTGAGCAATACAGCAAGACCCTGTCTCAAAAATATTAACAATAATGAATTAAGGCCAGGGGCAATGGCTCATGCCTATAATCCCAGCACTTTGGGAAGCCAAAGTGAGTGGATTACCTGAAGTCAGGAGTTTGAGACCAGCCTGACCAACATGGCAAAACCCCATCTCTACTAAAATTACAAAAATTAGCCAGGCATGTTGATGGGTACCTGTAATCCCAGCTATTTAGGAGGCTGAGGCAGGAGAATTGCTTGAACCGGGGAAGCGGAGGTTACAGTGAGCAGAGATCACACCACTACACTCCAGGCTCAGTGACAGAACAAGACTGTCTCAAAAAATAAAAATAAATAAATAATAATGAGTTAAGAGTTCGAGGAAAAAAAACACTCTTGCAGATAAACCTCCAAGTCTACTTCCTTTGTTGGGCAGTCGCAATAAATTTAAGTTGTCAAAACTGTTTTTGGTCTGCCTTTTTTCAGTTACAACCCTCCCTTCCTGCCCACCCCCATTTTTGTGTCTGTATAAATATTTTGCTCTCAGTTACCAGGTCTGAGTTCTCTTCCCTCCAGAGACTGGAGGTCTATATACTCCAGGTATATAACAATCAGAACAACCAGCTACCCATGTCCTAAGGCAGATTAATAGCCAGAGTGAGTTGGAGGGGGAAATTCAAACAATGCTGCACAGTTTAGTCTGCTAAAATTTGGAAACGGTACATGCAATGCAGGTTTATCTAACAAGACTGCCTCAGTAATCACCTTCCTGCCAAGGCTTGACTTTTCAAATACAATGATCTAATCTTGACCGAGTTCTTGGAGACTTCTCAAAAACGGTGACCACTTGTGAAAATACTCTAATCAAGAAGTAAAACAACCTGCTGCTTTAAAGAAGAGAAAGAGGAAGAGGAAGGGACAGCAGAAAAAAAAAAGAGACCACATGAAGATGAAACTTTTTAAGATGAGTAAGCAGGAAATTGTTAGTTATATGAACTCATTAAAAGCTGCTGCAGAGCTCTATGGAAGTGAGTTATACCACACTGGGCCAGGTGCCTGTAATCCCAGCACTTTGGGAGGCTGAGGCAGGAGAATCACTTGAACCTGGGAGGCGGAGGTTGCAGTGAGCCAAGATCATACCACTGTACTCCAGGCTGGGCAATACAGTGAGACTCTGTCTCAAAAACAAAAATTATATACCACACTGCAAATATTTTTAACTTCATTAAGCTTTGGCAGTAACTGGGAAATGCTTGAACGTGCCAGAATCTTAAAAAAATAAAGGAGAAAGACGCTAATGATCTTGAAGCAATGAGAACAGGGTTTGGGATAAAATGAATAAGCCAGCAGAAAACAAGGATAAAATACAGCACAGCATTTTTTAGGAAGAACCAAATCCATTTGAGTTTCCCTTCAGAGTAGGAGGAAGTGATTCTAAGACAAGGAACTATTCCTACTAACAAACTACTGTGACCTGACCTACTTAGAAATGTTTTCAATAGGGGTATTCTAAACTCTATGTAAATGCTGGTATTATCTAGGGGGGGAGTCTGGGTTCCATACATCGGTTTCACCTCTCAATAAAATCTAGAGAACACTGATTTACAAAATTATGATCTTATGTATTTGGACTTTAACCTTGTTTCCTGAAGTATAACTCCGAAAATCCTTAAAAACCCCAAAGTGACGTCTTTTTGTATACTAGTGAGATGACTGACAACTGACAGTCCCTAAGTATTAACAGCTTCAAGATGGGGCTGGTCACCAGAAGGACCAAGACAAGATTAGAAGCTTGGGACCTTTATCTGTGCCCACACTGTTGCCCCAACCTCTAGGGATCGGGGGGAGGTGCTAAGAGTTAAGTTGCTCAGCAATAGTCAATAGTTTAATCAATTATGACTATATAAAATAAAGCTTCTATTAAAACTCCAAAAAACAAAGTTCTGAGAGCGTCCAGATAGCTAAACACATGAAAGTTCCCCGAGGGTGGCATGCCCAGAGAGGGCATCGAAGCTGCAGTCTCCCTCCCCATGCCTCACTCCACGGATCTCTTCAGCTATATCCTTTATAATCAACATGTTTCCCTAGGTTCTGTGACGCACTCTCATAAATTAAACCCAAAATGGAGGACTTAGGAGTTCTGATTTATAGCCAGTTGGTCAAAAGGACAGATCATATAACCTAAGACTTAAAACTGACACCTACTAGGGGTAGGGGCAGTCTGGAGGACTAAGCCCTCAACCTGTGATATCTGACACTACCTCCGAGTAGATAGCGTCAAAGTAAAACTAAATCAGGAGCCCAGCATGGTGGTGCGCACCTGTAGTCCCAGCTACTAGGGTGGCTGAGGCAGAAGTTCAAGGTTGCAGTGGGCTATGATCATATCATTACATTATGGCCAAGGTGACAGAGCAAGACCCTGTCTCTAAAAATTAAAATTAAAATGGCCGGGTGCGGTGGCTCAAGCCTGTAATCCAAGCACTTTGGGAGGCCGAGGCGGGTGGATCACAAGGTCAAGAGATAGAGACCATCCTGGTCAACATGGTGAAACCCTGTCTCTACTAAAAATATAAAAAATTAGCTGGGCATGGTAGCATGTGCCTGTAATCCCACCTACTTGGGGGGCTGAGGCAGGAGAATTGCCTGAACCCAGGAGGCAGAGGTTGCAGTGAGCCGAGATTGTGCCATTGCACTCCAGCCTCGGTAACAAGAACGGAACTCCATCTCAAAAATAAATAAATAAATAAAAATTTAAAAACGCTAAAGGATGCTCAGCTAATGTCCACTACAAAAATTACTTGCTTGGTGGTGGGAAGAAATCCCAACACATTCTGTCACAAATGTCTTCTATGTTAATTATTAAGTAAAAAACAAAACAAAACCCCATAAGTTTATGTTTTTTTCCTACTCTGAGTGTGGGACTCAAACATGCTCCACTGAATAATCTGATCACATGGACAATATTAGCAATGAAATAAGGTATCTGGACAAACAGAACAGAGACAGACCCTCTATAGGTTACTGTGTAGTTAGAGGCAAACAACTGTATTAGGGCTTTTTGGCAATTCTAACCCTGCTTACAACTAAAAAACATCTAATTCAGGCGCTTAGATGTATAGATATTTATATAGCTGTAGATAGATAAGGGATTTTTAAAGCAGACAGGGTTTTTTTTTTGAGACGGAGTCTCACTGTTGTTACCCAGACTGGAATGCAATGGCACAATCTCTGCTCACCGCAACCTCCACCTCCTGGGTTCAAGCAATTCTCCTGCCTCAGCCTCCCGAGTAGCTGGGACTACAGATGCGTACCACCATGCCCAGCTAATTTTTGTATTTTTAGTAGAGACAGGGTTTCACCTTGTTGACCAGGATGGTCTCCATCTCTTGACCTCGTGATCCACCTGCCTCGGCCTCCCAAAGTGCTGAGATTATAGGCGTGAGCCACCACGCCCGGCCGCAGATAGGGTTTTGAAACTGTTAAATTGAGATCCGGTGTTCCACTACTTACTAGTTGTATGGCCTTCTGCATCCTACTTATCCTCTGAACTTCAGTTTACTCATTCAGAAGACAGGGACTTGGCTGGGTGCAACAGCTCACGCTTATAATCCCAGCAATTTAGAAGGCTGAGGCAGGCAGATCGCTTGAGGCCAGAAGTTCAAGAACAGCCTGGGCAACATGGCAAAAAACCATATCTACTAAAAATACAAAAAAATTAGCTGGGCCTGGTGGTGTGTGCCTGTAATCCCAGCTACCTGGGAGGTTGAGGCAGGAGATTCACTTGAACCTGGGAGATGGGGGTTGCAGTGAGCCAAGACTGCACCACTGCACTCCAGCCTCTCCCTGAGGGAGATCATGGAAGATCTCTCTGAAACTCTGTCAAAAAAAAAAAAAAAAAAAAAGAAGGGTGCATGTGACTCATGCCTGTAATCCCAGCACTTAGGGAGGCTGAGGCGCATGGATCACAAAGTCAGGAGTTTGAGACCAGCCTGACCAACATAGTGAAACCCCAACTCTACTAAAAATACAAAAATTAGCTGGGCATGGTGGCATGTGCCTGTAATCCCAGATACTGAGGAGGCTCAGGCAGAAGTATCCCTTGAACCCAGGAGGGGAGGTTGCAGTGAGCTGAGATTACACCACTGCACCCAACTTGGCAGCCTGGGTGACAGAGCAAGACTCCATCTAAAAAAAAAAAAAGGAAGGGATCTCATAGGTTGTTATTAGACTGAAAGGAAGGAGCTGGGGGTGAGCACACACTTTGGTGTTAGCCAGATTTGGATAGCTCTGTCCAGAGAGCTATAGACAGCTTTGGCCAAATTACTTTCCTTCTCTAAGCTCAGTTTCCTCTTCTTTAAAATGGAAATATGACCAGGCACAGTGGCTCACACCTATAACCCCAGCACTTTGGGAGGCCAAGGTGGGCAGATCACATGTGCCCAGGCATTCAAGACCAGTTTGAGCAACATGGAAAAACCTCTTGTCCACACACACACACACACACACACACACACACACACACAAATTAGCCAGGCATGGTGGTGCACACCTGTAATCCCAGCTACCTGGGAGGCTGAGGTGAGACGATTGCTTGAGCCTGGTAATTGAGGCTACAGTGAGCCTTGATCATGCCACTGCACTCCTGAAAGTGAGACCCTGTTTCAAAAATCAAACAAGCAAGCAAATAAAATGGAAATAATGCCAATTCAAAGTTTATTGTAAAGGATGAAAGAAAGGTGGCTCATGCCTCTAATCCCAGCACCTTGGGAAGTGAAGGTGGGAGGACTGTTTGAGCCCAGGAGATTGAGACCAGCCGGGCAACACTGCAAAACCATGTCTCCCCAAAAATATAAAAATAAGCCTGGCACTGTTGTGTGTGGCTACCTGGAGACTTGAGGCAGTAGGATTGCTTCAGCCTGGGAAATGAAAGCTGTAATGAACCATGATCCCACCACTGCACTCCAGCCTGGGCCACAAAGTGAAACCCTATTTAAAGAAAAAAAAAAAGGCCGGGTGAGGTGGCTCATACCTGTAATCCCAGCACTTTAGGAGGCCAAGGCAGGTGGATCACCTGAAGTCAGGAGTTTGAGACCAGCTTGACCAACATGGAGAAACCCTGTCTGTACTAAAAATACAAAAAAAAAATTAGCCAGGCGTGGTGACGCATGCCTGTAATCCCAGCTACTTGGGAGGCTGAGGCAGGAGAATTGCTTGAACCTGGGAGGCAGAGGTTGCAGTGAGCTGAGATCACACCATTACACTCCAGCCTGGGCAACAAGAGTGAGGCTCTGTCTCAAAATACAATAACAACATCAAACACCAAAAAATCAAAATTAAAATAAAGAATATGTGTAAAATGCTTAGCACATAATATAAACACAAGTATCGGTTCCCTTGCCTCTTCTCCTGTTTTCTGGAGGATTTTTACTTGTTGTAGAAAAGATAGCAATTCTTTCAGCATTTCCTGTTTTTGTGTATGTGTGTTCTGTGTTTTTTGTTTTTAGAGACACCCTGCTCTGTTGCCCAGACTGAAGTGCAGTGGCATGATTATAGCTCACTGCAGCCTTGAATTCCTGTGTTCAAACAATTCTCTGCAGTAGCTGGGAATACAGGCCTTTAACATTTCCGATGCAGCAGGACAGCTTCCGTGAACTTACAGTTGATTGGTTATCTATCGGTGAAGAACTACTTCTAATGAAATTCTCAGGATTTTTTCTTTAAAATAATTTGTTTTTAGCTTAAAATTTCCAACTTCTTTTGCATTCAAACTACTTAATAGGGACCAAAGAAAGCAATCAAGTGGAAAAAGTGGGAGTAGGAGAAAACCAGGAACTCAATGGTGAGTAAAATGTTAAAACTGCAACGAGGGCCAGGGATGGTGGCTCATGCCTGTAATCCCAGCACTTTGGGAGGCTGAGGCAGGCACATCACCTGAGGTTGGGAGTTGGAGACCAACCTGACCAATGTGGAGAAACCCCGTCTCTACTAAAAATACAAAATTAGCCAGGCATGGTGGCAGGTGTCTATAATCCCAGCTACTCGGGAGGCTGAGGCAGGAGAATCGCTCAAACCCAGGAGGCGGAGGTTGCGGTGAGCCAAGATTGCACCATTGCACTCCAGCCTGGGCAACAAGAGAAAAATTCCATCTCAGACAAAACAAAACAATAAAAAAACTGCAATGAATTTTTACAACAAATAATCCAATTCCCTTGAAAGCCTGTAAAGATGTACATAAAATCAAGAAAAACTGCCCGTCCTATGGCTGAGCAAGTTATACACTAGGGTCCACAGGTTGAGGAGTGATTTTGAGGTTCCTCTCCAATCCACAGGACTCACAGTGTGTCACAGCCTGGCTTTTCCATGATCACTTTCTGCACAGAGATGCACTTGAAGGCTTCCCCAACACCCCAAGAAATGCACAAAAACTTTCTGCAATCCTGGAAGAAATGGTGTTTCAAGTCAAAGAATGAGAAGTAGTATTTAACTTCTGAATGTATTTCTAGGCCCCAATTTGACCACTAGTTCTCTATACCATCTTGACAGAGACTTTTGGTCTGCAATATCAACCAGCTTCTTTTTTTTTTCTTTTTTGAGACGGACTCTTGCTCTATCGCCCAGCCTGTAATCAGTGGCATCAGTGGCACCGTCTCCACTCACTAAAACCTCCACCTCCCGGGTTCAAATGATTCTCCTGCCTCAGCCTCCTGAGTAAGTGGGATTACAGGCACCTACCACCATGCTTAGCTAATTTTTTTTGTATTTTTAGTAGAAATGGTGTTTCACCGTATTGGCCAGGCTGGTCACAAACTCCTGACCTTGTGATCTGTCTGCCTCAGCCTCCCAAAGTACCGGGATTACAGGTGTGAACCACCATGCCCGGCCCTGATATTAAATAATTATTTGATATTGGATTAGACATTTCCAGAACTCTTAAGTAATTAATGGGTTAATATTCTCCAGTTTAATAAAGTATAATTGCCACTTGTTTTTCTTGTCAAAAGACTTGATAGGCCTGGCTGGTATCTCATGCCTGTAATCTCAGCACTTTGGGAGGCCAAGACTGCCGGATCACTTCAGCCTAGGATTTGAGAGAACAGCCTGGGCAACATGATAAAACACCTTCTCTACAAACAATGCAAAAATTAGGCCAGGTGCAGTGGCTCATGCCTGTAATCCCAGCACTCTGGGAGGCTGAGGTGGGTGGATCACCTGAGGCCAGGAGTTCAAAACCAGCCTGGCCAACATGGTGAAACCCCATCTCTACTAAAAATACAAAAATTAGCCAGGCAGGCTGGGTACGATGGCTCATGCAGGTAATCCCAGCACTTTGGGAGGCCGAGGTGGGTGGATCACGAGGTCAAGAGATCAAGAACATCCTGGTCAACATGGTGAAACCCCGTCTCTACTAAAAATACAAAAAATTAGCTGGGCATGGTGGTGCATGCCTGTAATCCCAGCTACTCCAGAGGCTGAGGCAGGAGAATTGCCTGAACCCAGGAGGCAGAGGTTGCGGTGAGCCGAGATTGTGCCATTGCACTCCAGCCTGGTTAACAAGAGCGAAACTCCGTCTCAAAAAAAAAAAAAAAATTAGCCAGGCATGATGGCGCACGCCTGTAATCCCAATTACTCAGGAGGCTGAGACAGGAGAATCACTTGAACCAAGGAAGCGGAGGTTGCAGTGAGCCAAGATTGCATCACTGCACTCCAGCCTGTAAGACAGAGTGAGACTGTCTCAGAAAAAAAAAAGGAAAAATACAAAAACTAGCCAGCACGGTGACACACACCTGTAGTCCCAGCTACTCAGGAAGCAGAGAGGTGGTAGGATCACTTGAGCCCAGGAGTCGACATTGAAGCCACGACACTTTTATCCAGTTTGGGTGACAGAGCAAGATGCTATTTTTTTTTTAAAAAAGAAGGTCTGGGCACGGTGGCTCACGCCTATAATCCCAGCACTTTGGGAGGCCGAGGCAGGTGGATCACAAGGTCAAGAGATCGAGAACATCTTGGTCAACGAGGTGAAACCCCGTCTCTACTAAAAATACAAAAATTAGCTGGGCATGGTGGTGCACGCCTGTAGTCACAGCTACTTGGGAAGCTGAGGCAGGAGAATTGCTTGAACCCGGAAGGCAGAGGTTGTGGTGAGCCGAGATCGTGCCATTGCACTCCAGTCTGGGTAACAACAGCGAAACTCTGTCTCAAAAAAAAAAAAAAAAAAAGTCCAGGTGTGGTGGCTTACACCTGTAATCCCAGCACTTTGGGAGGCCAAGGCAGGTGGATCACAAGGTCAGGAGTTCCAGACCAGCTTGACCAACATGGTGAAACCCTGTCTCTTCTAAAAATGCAAAATATTAGCCAAGCATGGTGGCAGGCGCCTGTAATTCCAGCTACTCAGGAGGCTGAGGGGAAAAATCATATATTAATAGCACTCGATTCAACACTACACATTCTAGTAGTAACCTTTAGTTGATCCTGAAAAGTTAGAGAAAATAGGCTGGGCAGGGTGGTTTACGCCTGTAATCCCAGCACTTTGGGAAGCTGAGGTTAGCAGACCACTCGAGGCCAGGAGTTGAAGACCAGCCTGGCCCACATGGTAAAACCCTGTCTCTAGCAAAAATATGAAAATCAGCTGTGCATAGTGGCACACGCCTGTGGTCCCAGCTACCCAGGAGGCTGAGGCATGAGTATCCCTTGAACCTGGGAGGTGAAGATTGCAGTGAACAGGTATCACACCACTGTATTCCAGCCTGGGCAACAGAGTGTCTCGGTCTCAGAAAAACAAGAGAGAGAGAGATAAAAGAGAAAAATAAAATGTACTTGACTAACAGAGTAACGCTAAAAGTTAAGCTCAGGAGATCAATCTTTCTAGCCCCTGCGGGCTTTTTCAGTCAATACCTAAAAGTTTAACGTCCCTTTGAAAATGTTGCCAGGAGAAGCAGGCATAACTTGTTCTGTTACTCAACATGTCTGTTCCCAGTTACAGCATCATGATTATGCAAATAATCTTTTCTTGAAACCATGAAATCACATGCCTAAAGATAATTGTCAAGGTAGCAGTTTTCTCAGAATTTAAGAAGTAACTGTAGAGAAAATGCTCCACAATGTCTTTGTAGTCAGTTTTCCCTCATTCTTTTTTTTTGAGACGGAGTTTCGCTGTTGTTACCCAGGCTGGAGTGCAATGACACGATCTCGGCTCACCGCAACCTCTGCCTCCTGGGTTCAAGCAATTCTCCTGCCTCAGCCTCCTGAGTAGTTGGGATTACAGGCACGTGCCACCATGCCCAGGTAATTTTTGTATTTTAGTAGAGACAGGGTTTCACCTTGTTGACCAGGATATTCTCGATCTCTTGACCTCATGGCCCACCTGCCTCGGCCTCCCAAAGTGCTGGGATTATAGGCGTGAGCCACCGCGCCCGGCTTCCCTCATTCTTATTCCTCTCAATTCCAAAATAACAACTGGCGCAATATAGCTTTCAAATATGTGAGAGAAGATATTCCTCTTAAACTCCTGGGCATACAGCACTGGTATGACCCTATGTAGGTCACATCATAATACCCAAATATAAAAAAGTAAGGCATCTTAAGAACCCAGTTTTAATCTCTTATAAAACTGTTTTCCGGAAACTAAGACAAAAGCCTTCTATTTAAAATTATTTTAGGCCAGGCGAGGTGGCTCACACCTGTAATCCCAGCAATTTGGGAGGCCGGGGCAGGTGGATCACGAGGTCAGGAGATCGAGACCATCCTGGCCAACATCGTGAAACCCCGTCTCTAAAAAAAAAAAAAAAAAAAAAGGCCGTGTGCGGTGGCTCATGCCTATAATCCCAGCACTTTGGGAGGCCAAGGCAGGTGGATCACGAGGTCAAGAGATCGAGACCATCCTGGTCAACAAGGTGAAACCCCGTCTCTACTAAAAATACAAAACTTAGCTGGGCATGGTGGCGCAGGCCTGTAATCGCAGCTACTCAGGAGGCTAAGGCAGGAGAATTGCTTGAAACCAGGAGGTGGAGGTTGTGGTGAGCCGAGATTGTGCCATTGCACTCCAGCCTGGGTAAGAGTGAAACTCCGTCTCAAAAAAAAAAAAAATAATAAAACTATTTTAATATTTCATCACTGTTGTATTATTAAATGGGATTAAGATTCTTACCTGATTTTTTTTTTTTTTTGAGACAGAGTTGCTCTGTTGCCCGGGCTGGAGTGCAGTGGTGTGATACTGGCTCACGGCAACCTCTACCTTCCGGGTACAAGCAATTCTCCTGCCTCAGCCTCCTGAGTAGATGGGACTACAGGTACATGCTACCACGCTTGGCTAATTTTTTGTATTTTTAATAGAGACAGGGTTTTACTGTGTTAGCCAGGATGGTCTCTTATCTCCTGACCTCATGATCATCCATCTCGGCCTCCCAAAGTGCTGGATTTACAGGAGTGAGCCTCCATGCCCAGCCTTTTATTTCTTATTGAGACAGAGTCTCACTCTGCTGCCCAGGCTGGAGTGCAGTGGCATGATCTTGGCTCACTGCAACCTCCGTTTCCCAGGTTCAATTGATTCTTCTGCCTCAGCCTCCTGAGAAGCTGGGACTACAGGTATGCACCATGACACCCAGATAATTTTTGTATTTTTTATAGAAATGAGGTTTTGCCATGTTGGCTAGGCTGGTCTCGAACTCCTGACCTCAAGTGATCCACCCACCTTGTCCTCCAAAAGTGCTGGAATTACAGGCACAAGCCACTGTGCCCAGCCTCATTTTGTAGTACAGTATTATATTCAAATTTAAAACCAGAGATTCTCAAAGATGACACCTAACTTTAAAAGATAAAAAATACTCCAAAGTGGGCTGGGCACGGTGGCTCATGCCTCTAATCCTAGCACTTTGGGAGACAGAGGTGGGTGGATTGCCTGAGGTCAGGAGTTGGAGACCAGCATGGCCAATATGGTGAAACCCCAACTCTACTAAAAATACAAAAATTAGCTGAGGCTCAGGCAGGAGAATTGCTTGAATCCGGGAAGTAGAGGCTGCAGTGGGCCGAGATCATGCCACTGCACTCCAGGCTGGGTGACAAAGTGAGACTCCACCTCAAAAAAAAAAAAATAATAATTCCAAAGCATTGCAAACTACTTTTGAAAATGAAATTGCACTTAAAAATCACCTTTCCCTTTAACATTTAGTTTCATAATAAAGTGAGAATCCATGGTCTTCACTGTTTCAAGAAAATATTGGCCAGGTGTAGCCTGGCCAACACGGTGAAACCCCCTCTCTACCAAAAATATAAAAATTAGCCGGGTGTGGTGGTGCATGCCTGTAATCCCAGCTATTAGGTGGACTGAGGCAGGAGGATTCCTTGAACCTGGGAGGTGGAGGTTGCAGTGAGCCAAGATCATGCCAGTGTACTCAAGCCTGGGCAACAGAGTGAGACTCTGTCTCAAAAAAACAAAAATGAGGGAGGCTGAGGCGGGTGGATCACGAGGTGAAGAGATCGAGCCCATCCTGGTCAACATGGTGAAACCCCATCTCTACTAAAAATACAAAAAAAGTTAGCTGGGCATGGTGGTGCGTGCCTGTAATCCCAGTTACTCAGGAGGCTGAGGCAGGAGAACTGCCTGAACCCAGGAGGCGGAGGTTGCAGTGAGCCAAGATCGCGCCATTGCACTCCAGCCCGGGTAACAAGAGCGAAACTCAGTCTAAAACAAACAAACAAACAAACAAAAAAAAAACGAAACAAAACAAAAATCACTTCTTTTACATACTTACTCTTCTTGCATATTGCTGATTTTAAAAATGCTTTCTAAAAGTTTCTCCAGCATTTCATTAGATAACATGTTGGTTACTCAGTCTCTAGGTTTTATCTCTTTAGAAAATTTAAATGGTAAAAATTAACCATGTGTGGTAAAGTTCAAGAAGTACAGATCCAACTCTGAAGCAGCTGAGGTTCTAGTCCTGGTTTAAAGATGCCTGCTGAACATTACCCAATCAATCAGTTGTGTGATCTTGAGTAAGTCATTTAAGTTTCTTGGATTTGTTTTCACATCTGTTAAGTAAGTTGGATGGGTGTGTTGATTTTCTAAGGACCCTTCCAGCCTAATGTGCAAATGTGTTTTCCTTACAATTCAGAACAGAGATTATAAGCCAGGCAGGGTCTGGATGAAGGTTCCAGGCAGGTCATTTGTAAATAAGCAGACCATCCTTGAATAAATTACATAACCTAACTAAGCTTCATCTGGAAAAAGAAAAAAAAAAAGAAATAAAAATATACCTAATAAGGTTTTCGTGATGTTAACTGAGTTAATGTACATATAAAATACTTAACAGAATACTTGGCATATTTAATTACTTAGTAAATAAATCTATTATCTTCCTGTGTGGATTCACAAAACAATAATTACAGTTTCTTATTCTCAGTTTCTTTATCTGTAAAAGGGAGGTAGTAGAATCAGATGGAAATTCTGTTCAAACATTTAAGAGTCCATATTTGTAACATACAGCCAAAGATCAGAGGTTGGGGAAGAAAAGGGATACTCTCCACCAAGTAATCATTACCCTTCTCTCGGAGATCATCACAGGTATTTTACAATAAACTACAATCTTCCTGGCTCCATCGTGGTGCCCTACTTTTGTCTTGCGAGAGTGTGACAGAACTTGTATTGGTTTTTGAATCAAGGGAAGAATTCAAATTAGTCGGGCGTGGTGGCCAGTGCCTGAATCCCAGCTACACCAGAGACAGGAGAATTGCTTGAACCCAGCAAGCAGAGGTTGCAGTGAGCCAAGATCATCCCACTGCACTCCAGCCTGGGCAACAGAGCAAGACTTACTCTCAAAACAAAACAAAACGAACAAAAACAAAAAAACAAGAGAAGAAACCACAGATTCATGCCTTTCACTAAGATTCAATACCACTGAACAAAATAAAGGACCCTCCCTTGTCTCCTCTCCATCTTCCACGGTTCTGTACTTTCCCGATTGATTATAGAGTTTATAGAACTTTAGCACCCGGAGTTTATAGTTTAACCTTTATAGACCCTCCCTTGTCTCCTCTCCATCTTCCACGGTTCTGTACTTTCCCGATTGATTATAGAGTTTATAGAACTTTAGCACCATTAAAATATATCATTCATTTCGATTCCTAGTTTCAGTTAAAAACTTAAGACTCTCTGGCAGTTACTTGGTAGTGGGATTCCTCGTGGCTTTTATTTTTCCCTCCTTCAAGTGATTACACAAAAAAAAGGATGCATTGCCTGCCTGGCAAGCTAAACAAGAATCTAAAAACGAAATAAACCTGGCTAAACTACCAGCAATTTAAATAAGCATGTTCTTTTATAACTCCTTGATAAAGAATGGTGAGAAGGGGACTCACTACTGAATCCGTCCATCAAAGAAGTTCCTATAGATTGTAAAAGAAGCAAAAAAAGTTTCCATACAGAATTAAGATGAAAAAGTTAAGACCCAGACTCTAGGGCTTGGATGAAACAGCATGAGGCAACAGAACACAGGAGTTAAGAGCTTCCGTGTGACTCCAGCTTAACCTGGAGCAAATGACTTACTTCTCAGAGCCTCAGTCTGCTTACCTGTAAAGTAGGGATAATGATAATACCTACCTCCTAGCTCATCAAATTGTCCCAAGAATTAAATGCAACAAAAGGCCTAACAAATTTCCTCATAAGGGCTCAATAAATCATTACTGCAACCATTTCGCCTGATACCTAAGTGTGAAGAGCCTGGAAAAAAAAACAAAGGACCCCTACGACGAGCCGGGAATTTTCTGATATTTTCCACCGAGTCAATGCTCGGTGAAATCAGTTAATCAGTGGCCGGACACCGTGCGGCTGACACACCGTATCCCCCGCCCGGTGCCCAAGGGCGTTTCCAGAGCTCTGCGAGGCGGAGGTAAGACCCGGGCTGGTCCGGCTCGGCCACCGTTGTTATGGCAACCGCCAAGAAGCGGGGCTTCATCTCTTAGGGCTAAACCGAAAGTTTGCACAGGAGGGGCCAATCGAAGGGCCCCGAGGTGGCCAGCACAGGCCCCTCGGCGACTTCCCAGGTCGCACTCTCCTGGAAAACCACCACAGGCTCAGCCACACCAGCCGCCGCGCCCCACTCGCCAGGCCCTTCCGGCGGCTGCGCCCTTTAACCCCGGAAGTGGGCGGGAGAGGAAGAGGCTGGTGATGCTGGAACAAACATGGCTGCTCTGGCGCTTGTCGGCTCCTCTGGCTCCCGCCGTTCTCGGCTGGCCGCGGGCCTCCGGCTGCTCCCGATGCTAGGGTTGCTGCAGTTGCTGGCCGAGCCTGGCCTGGGCCGCGTCCATCACCTGGCACTCAAGGTAAAGCCTGGCACGGCCGGGCCGGGCCGGGGGGCGGAGGCCGAGGCCACTCCCCCGGGTTTTAGGGCAACTTTGGCCCATTGAGGACCTATGAGCCATTGGACCACCTCTTTGCCCCTGACCGCAGCCTTTCTCTGAGAAGTGACGGGGGCTGTGGGGAAGGCGGGCCTGGGCGGCGCTGGGGTCCTCGAGCTAACTGGCAGGGGCGGGAAGACTCGAGCTGAGGGAGGGCAGGGGGCTGAACTGCGGCTTAACCCCCAAGGACTCGGGAGGCTGCTCTTCAAGCCCTGCTGGCTTCCCTGAGTCCCTCTCGCAAGGCAGCCTGCTAGTTCTTCTGCTTTCTCCCCTCCAACTTTTATGCCGGCTTTCCTTTTCCGCGGTCTCCGCTCTTCCGTGCCCTTGTACTGTATCTGCGGTTTGAAGGTACTTAGAATCTTAGCCTCAGTTTCCCATTTTGGTTTAGGGCGCTCTCTGGAGTGAAAATTTTCAGAAGGAATTTCAAATCTTGCTTAAAACACGTGACTGAGAATTTAAAGCCAGCATTAAAAATGTGCCTCTAATTAAGGGGACTGCTTTTTCTTCGTGTCCCGTCATTGTCTAGGGAGGAGAGATTTTCGATAAACCTAGAATGACCCCCTGGATCTTGCTTTATAACTAGCAGAGAAAAGACCTATAAGCCTGAAATATGCCCTAAAGTGGTTCAGCAGGTTAATAAATCCAGGAAATTTGCCAGGTACTGTGTCTCATGCCTGTAATGCCAACACTGGGAGGCCTAGGCAGGAGGACTGTTTGAGCCCAGGGGTTCAAGACCAGCCTAGTCAACATGGTAAGGACCCCCTCCTCAACCCCTAATCTACAAAAATTAAAAATTAACCAGGTGTGGTGGCACATGCCTGCAGCTTCTGGGGAGGCTGAGGCAGGAGGATCACTTGAGCCCAGGAGGTTGAGACTGCAGTGAGCTGTGATTACTCATTGCACTCCAGCCTGAGTGACAGAGCAAGACTCTGCCTCAAAATATATAAACAGAAAATTAGAGGAATAGAAAAGTAAATTGTTATGACCCAAACTCTTGTACATTGTTTTCATACCATACAGTCTTCTAAGAAGTGGAACTGTAGAATTTGTCTTGTAAAAACACATTGCTATAGCAAACTATGAAGCTAAATAGTTTAATTAGCTTCATACTATTAAATTCTACATTAATAGTAAAATTTAATATAGAATTTAAATAATACAGAATGAATTTGGCCTAAGCCTGTAATCCCAGCACTTTCGGTGGCTGAGGCAGGTGAATCACCTGAGGTCAGGGGTTCGAGATCAGCCCCGCCAACATGGCGAAACCACCTCTCTACTAAAAATACAAGTATTAGTCAGGTATGGTGCCACACACCTGTAGTCCCAGCTACTTGGGAGGCTGAGACAGGAGAGTTGCTTCAACCTGTGAGGCTGAGGTTGTAGTGAGCTGAGATCATGCCACTGCATTCCAGCCTGGGTGAAAATAATACTCTGTCTCAAGAGAAGTAAAAAATAAAAAATAAATACGAGCCTGACTAGATCCATACAACCATACTTTTTTTTAAGACAGGATTTCACCATGTAGGTCAGGCTGGTCTTGAACTCCCAACCTCAGGTGATCTGCTCGCCTTGGCCTCCAAAGTGCTTGTATTACAGGCGTGAGCCACCACACCCGGCCACAACTATACTATTTGATATCAACTTTTGTTGTTTGTAAGTAAAAATTATCCTGATTAAAATGGTTCAATCATGGGGGTGGGGTAGGTAAATTTTGACTCTTTTTGAGAATCTGTTGAGAGCTATAGAACCTCTCTCCGGAAAAGTGCATGTAGAAATGTAGACAAAACTTGGCTGGGCGCAGTGGCTTATGCCTGTAATCCCAACACTTTGGGAGGCCGAGGTGGGTGGATCACTTGAGGTCAGTAGTTCAAGACCATCCTGGCCAACATGGGGAAACCACGTCTCTACTAAAAATACAAAAATTAGCTGTGTGTGGTGGCTGGTGCCTGTAATCGCAGGTACTCAGGAGGCTGAGGCAGGAGAATTACTTGAAGAACCCGGGAGACAGGTTGCAGTGAGCCGAGATCATGCCACTGCACTCCAGTCACCTGGGCGACAGAGTGAGACTCCATCTCAGAAAAATAAATAAATAAATAAATAAATAAATAAATAAATAAATAAATAATAAATGAATGAAGGGAGGGACGGAGGGAGGGACGGAGGGAGGGAGGGACGGAGGGAGGGAGGGAGGGCGGGCGCAGGGACTCACACCTGTAATCCCAACACTTTGGTAGGGGGAGGCAGGAGGATTGCCTGAGCTCAGGAGTTTGAGACCAGCCTGGGTAACATAGTGAAACCCTGTCTCTACTAAAATACAAAAAATTAGCCAGGCATGGCAGCTTGTGCTTGTAATCCCAGCTACAAGGGAGACTGAGGCAAGAGAATCGCTGGAACCCAGGAAGCAGAGGTTGCAGTCCAGCCTGGGTGACAGAGCAAGACTCCATCTCCAAAAACAAACAAACAAAAGAAATGTAGACAAAACTGTCTTGGAATTTCTTGCAAAAGCTTATGCATGGGTCCCAGCGCTAGGTTTATGACTCCAGGTTAAGAACACCTGATCTGGCCGGGTGCGGTGGCTCATGCCTATAATCCCAGTACTTTGGGAGGCTGAGGCGGGCGGATCACGAGTTCTTGAGATCAAGACCATCCTAGCTAACATGGTGAAATCCTGTCTCTACTAAAAATACAAAAAAATTAGCTGGACATGGTGGTGCATGCCTGTAGTCCCAGCTACTCAGGAGGCTGAGGCAGGAGAATTGCTTGAATCCAAGAGGTGGCGATTGCAGTGAGCTGAGATCATACCACTGCACTACAGCCTGGGCAAAATTCTTTCATTTTACTTTAGGATCTTATGTCTTAGATTAAGGAGTTAGCTGAGTTCATACAGCTTATAAATGAGAGACAAGGCTAGGACTATGTCTCATGGCTCCTAGTGCAGTGCTTTTTGTACATTTATAGAATTAAAATGTTAGGTGGTTACCATCATTAAATAAATGCTGGCAATATTGGTATAGATGGGGTGAAAGCAAATTGAATTGGTATAATTCTGGTGATTGAGTGAGTTCTCCCTGTTTTTCTAAATTACTTAATGGTTTTTGTCTTATGTTTCATAATGATGTGGTACTCAGTCCATAATTAACACTATTAATTGTTTTTTTTTTCTTTTTTCATCAAGTTATCCCTCTGAATATAATTGTTTCTTCTTTCTTTCTTTCTCTTTTTTTTTTGAGACAGAGTCTTGCTCTGTCTCCAGGCTGGAGTGCAGTGGTATGATCTCGATCTTGGCTCACTGAAACCTCCGCCTCCTGGGTTCAAGCAGTTCTCCTGCCTCAGCCCCCTGACTAGCTGGGACTGTAGGTGCCCACTACCATGCCCCACTAATTTTTGTATACTTTAGTAGAGACGGGGTTTCACCATATTGGCCAGGCTGGTCTCGAACTCATGACCTCGTGATCTACCCGCCTTGGCCTCCCAAAGTGCTGGGATTACAGTCATGAGTCTCTGCACCTGGCCAATTGTTTCTTTGAAAATAAGCATCGTAAATCAGGGATGTCCAATCTTTTGGGTTCCCTGGGCCACACTGGAAGATGACAAAATGTTTTGGGTCACACATAAAATAGACTAACACTAATCATAGCTGATGAGCTTAAAAAAATTGCAAAAAAAAAATCTCATAATGTTTTAAGAAAGTTTACAAATTTGTGTTGGGCTGCATTCACAGCCGTCCTGGGTCACACGCATCCTGGACAAGCTTGTTCTGAGTTCTTGCCCAAGGAAATGGAAATCATCTGAAGAGAGCCTGTCAGAGCAGCAACTTTAGATTGCCTGTCTATCAACTGAGAGAACTAGGAGACCTGATCAGATTAGAGACCCATACTGGCAAGGATAACATGAAGAGGTCACTGAGTACAAGGAATATGCACAGATCTCTTAAAACTTGGCTGGGCCTGGTAGCTCACACCTGTAATCCCAGCACTTAGGGAGGCTCATTTGAGGCCAAGGGTTGGAGGCTGCCGTAAGCTATTATGGCACCACTATACTGCAGCCTAGGCAACAGAGCAAGATCCCATCTCAACAACAGCAGCAACAAAATTAGCCTTACATGGTGGCACATACCTATAGTCCCAGTTACTAGGGAGGCTGAGGTGGGAGGATCCCTTGAGCTCAGGAGTCAGAAGCTGTAGTGAGCTATAATGGCACCACTGTATTCCATCCTGGGGGACAGCATGAGACTCTATTTCTTTTTTTTTAATTTTTATTTATTTTCTTTTTTTAACTTTTTTTTTTTTTAGGAGACGGGGTCTCACTGTGTTGCCCAGGCTGGAGTGCAGTGACTCTTCACAGGCGTGATCCCACTACTGACCAGCCTGGGAGTTTTCACCTGCTCGGTTTTTGACCTGGGCTGCTTCACACCTCCTTAGGCAACCTGGTGGTCCCCCACTCTTGGGAGGTCACCATATTGATGTTGAACTTAGTGTGGACACCCAATTGGCATAGCGCACTACAGCCCAGAGCTCTCGGGCTCAAGCAATTCTCACACACCTCAGCCTCCTGAGTAGCTGGGACTACAGGCACGTGCCACTGCGCTGGCTGAGATCCTATTTCTTTAAAAAAAAAAAAAGACAAAAGAAAACAACCTTTTTATTATGGAGAAATTCAAATATACTAAAGTAGCTAGAATAGTATAAGGAACTCCCATGTGCTTGTCACCCTCAGTAACCATCAACCCATGGCTAATTCTGCCTCATCCCCACGTAAATCAATTTCTTGTTCTTATTTTTCATTATTTTTAAAATTAGAAATGAGTCCTCTTATATTTTTATTCCCTTTTCTTATGCCATGCTAACATTTTCCACCGTTGTTCTGGCTTTTCCAATCTTCTCACATTCCATCTTTTTGACCTTTCTCTATATTCCTGGCCCTTTTATTTATTATTATTGTTTTCTTTTTTTTTAAGACTGATTTTTGTTCTTGTCACCCAGGCTGGAGTGCAATGGCTCGATCTTGGCTCACAGCCATCTCCACCTCTTAGGTTCAAGCAGTTCTCCTGCCTCAGACTCACAAGTAGCTGGGATTACAGGCATGTGCCACCATGCCTGGCTAATTTTTGTATTTTTTAGTAGAGACAGGATTTTGCCACGTTGGTCAGGCTAGTCTTGAACTCCTGACCTCAGGTGATCCACCTGCCTCGGCTTCCCCAAGTGCTGGGATTGTAGGCGTGAGTCACTGTGCCCAGCTATTTATTATTTTTATTTTTTAAAAGACTTGTCATCAGGAAGTAATCCTTGCCTTTTAAAAACAACTTTGTTGATGTATAATTTACATACTGTAAAGTCACCTATTTTAACTGTATAATGTAATGATTGTTAGGAAGTTTACTGAGTTATACAACTATGACCACAATCCAGCCACAGAACATTTCTGCCACTCCGAGTGTTTGGTTTTAGAATCAATTCCCATTTCCACCACTAGTCTCAGGCAGCCACTAATCTACTTTCTGTCTCTATAAACTTGCCTTTTCTGGATGTTTCATGTGAGTGGAATCACAGGATAGGTAGTCTTTTCTTTTCTTTTTTCTTTTCTTTTTTTTTGAGATGGAGTCTTGCTGTGTCACACAGGCTGGAGTTTAGTGGCGTGATCTCAGCTCACTGCAACCTCTCAACCTCTGCCTCCCGGGTTTAAGCGATTCTCCTGCCTCAGCCTCTGGAGTAGCTGGGATTACAGGCGCCCACCACCATGCCTAGCTAATTTTTGTATTTTTTGTAGAGACATAGTTTTGCCATGTTGGCCAGGCTGATCTCAAAAGCCTGACCTTGTGATCCGCCTGCCTCAGCCTCCCAGAGTGCTGAGGTGACAGGCCTGAGCCACCGCACCCGGCCAGGTTTGATTATTTTAGCAAGACTACTTCATAGTAGTGCTGTGTTCTTCCTTTGGGAGGCACAGTGTCTGATTGTTTCTTTTGCCCCTCTTGATGCTTGGTGCTTACATTCCTTAGTTCATTAGATTTATTGTGATTTAGTGATGCTATTTAGTGTCAAAGGATAAGACTGTTAAATTATATGTTTTATTTTTATTTCACTTTTTGAGACAGGGTCTCATTCTGTTGCCCAGGCTGGAATGTAGTGATGTGAACACGGATCACTGCAGCCTCCGCTTCCTGGGCTCAAGCAGTCTTCTTGCTTTAGTCTCCTCAGTGGTTGGGACCACCCGCCACCATGCCTGGCTAATTTTTAAATTTTTTGTAGAGACAGGGTCTCACCATGTTGTTCAGGCTGGTCTCAAACTCCTGTATGACCTCCCAAGGTGTTGGAATTAACAGGCATGAGCCATGCACCTGGCCGAGTTGTATTTTTTTATTGTACAGTAGATCTTGTTATGTTTCTCTCAGGTGGCACGCAAGACCAAAGAAGTGTATAAAGTGCAAACAAGTGTCACTCCTTAGGCATTCACATGCTCAGGTAACATTTATGGGTTGCTTACGTTAGGCACATTTCACTTCCACAGAGGTGAACTGTGTGTAATGTAAGCAGCCTAAGGCAGCAAAGAAAACAGATAAGCTCTTCCACATTCTGAGTACAGTCTAGAATCTCCTCTGTTGATGGGAATTTTTCTTAAGTATCTTACTCTTCTTGACTTCTTAGACTTATATAGAGTGTAATTTAGCCATTTCTGGATGACAGGTGATTAACATATTCTTACTCATAACTTTTAACATGGGAATGTTTACATGGTCATTGATATTATTTTAATAGTCATTTTCTTTCTTTTTTTTTTCTTTGGAGACAGAGTCTCGTTTTGTCGCCAGGCACCAGGCTGGAGTGCAGTAGCGCGATCTCGGATCACTGCAACTTCTGCCTCCCAGGTTCAAGCAGTTCTCCTGCCTCAGCCTCCCGAGTAGCTGGGACTACAGACGCGCGCCACCACGCCCAGCTAATTTTTTATATTTTAGTAGAGATGGGTTTTCACTCTGTTGGCCAGGATGGTCTTGATCTCTTGACCTCGTGATCCGCCCGCCTCGGCCTCCCAAAGTGCTGGGAAATAGTCATTTTCTAATCCATTTCTTCTTAATAGAATAAAAATGATAATTCAAGTTTTTCATTTTAGAGTTTGTGGGGGGGGTCTCACTGTGTTGCCCAGGCTGGAGTACAGTGGCTGTTCACAAGTGCCAGCATAGCACACTATAGCCTCCAACTCCTGGGCTCAAGCTGTCTTCCTGTTTCAGCCTCCAGAGTAGCTGAGAGTGCAGATGCTTGCCACTGTACTCAGCTAGTCCGAGTTTTATGTCAAAAACTGTCTGAATATGGTTTTTATATTGCGTTTAAAAACCAAATGTTTTGATGACTGATCATTCTAGCTTTCAGGTAGGTGATGCAGATGAGCAAGTGGACAGGAGTTGCTTTGCTAAAGTCTCAGAAATTTGGGCATTTCTTGGGTTGGATACTTTTATGACAATTATCCGCAAATCATAATTCAAATGCTCTAGACTTTATGCCAGCAGCTTAGCAAGCCATTTAGTAAAGAGCAGAACTTGGAAATAGCCAGATCAGCAGTCCTCACTGCTTCCGAGTGCTGTGTAACTTCTGGCTAGTCACATTAGAAGCCTTCCTTGCTCATGGGATCTAGACTAGAAGATGTTGGATGAAAGATAAGTTAAAGCAGAACATCACACAAAAGGAATATGTACCTGAAACTTTATTTCGACGTAAAATCTGCCAATATACATTCATTGACTTAAATGAATGACTTATTAAGCTTACTGGATGACTCTGCAACACATGCCTTCTGTCTGTCTTACTCATTTAACAAATACTCTTCAGATGTCTTTTGTATCCTAGGTGGCCACTTCTAGACACAGGCTGAGTCAGTGAGCAGGACTAAGCCCCTACCTACATGGAGTTTTCATTCTAGTGGTAGTGGACAGCAAGCTTCTTTTTTGAGATGTAGTCTCACTTTGTCGCCCAGACTATAGTGCAATGGCGTGATCTCAGCTCACTGCAACTTTTGCATACCGGGTTCAAGGGATTCTCCTGCCTCAGCCTCCTGAGTAGCTGGGATTACAGGTGCATGCCACCACGCCCGGCTAATTTTTGTATTTTCAGTAGAAACAGAGTTTCACTATGTTGGTCAGGCTGGTCTTGAACTACTGATCTTGTGATCCACCTGTCTCAGCCTGTCAAAGTGTTGGGATTACAGGCATGGGCCGCTGTGTGCCCGGCCTGGACAGCAAGCACATGGATGCACAAATAATTTAAAATTGGGGCAAATTGATAAGAAAATAGAACAGTATTGGAACCAAGAGTAATGGAGTTGGAAGCTAGTCTGGAGAGAGCCTCTGAAGAGTTAATATTTGGACAGACTTAATGGATGAGCCAGGCATTCAAGGGTCTAGGGAAGAGTATCACATGCAGAGCAACAGGAAGTGCAAACTCCCGGAGTGTGACCATCTTTGTGTTTCCTTGTCTGTGGAGGCCCATATGGCTGGAGCAAAGTGTTCTAGTGGAGAGGTGCACATGAGCCTGGAGGCCATGGTAGGATGCGTGGATTTTATTATGAGTGATGAGGAACCTGCCCTGGTTTTTGGCATAAGGAAGCAGTTTCCTGAAGAAGTGACTTTAAAGCTGAGACTGGAAGAGGAAGAATTAGCCAGTGCAGGCAAGGCATGGTGACTCATACGTATATCCCCAGCACTTTGGGAGGCAGAAGCAGGTGGATCCTCTGAGGTCAGGAGTTCAAGACCCTCTTGGCTAACATGGTGAAACATTGTCCCTACAAAAAATATAAAAATTAGCCAGGTGGAGTGGCAGGTGCCCATAATCCTAGCTACCCAGGAGGCTGAGGCTGGAGAATCGCTTGAACCTGGGAGACGGAGGTCATAGTGAGCCCTGCACTCCAGCCTGGGTGGCAGAGGAAGACTCCATCTCAAAAAAAAAAAAAAAAAATAGAAAAAGCATTAGCCAGGGCAAAATGAAGTGAGAGCTTATGTGTGGAAGAAGTGCAAGGGATTGGATTCTTAGTTTCCTATTTTGTAAAATAGGGATGAGGGTAGCTTTCCCACAGGGTGGTTATGAGGATTAGACACAATTACGTTAAATAATAGCACTGAGGCTGGGTGAGGTGGCTCACACCTGTAATCTCAGCACTTTAGGAGGCTGAGGTGGGTGGATCATCTGAGGTCAGGGGTTTAAGACCAGCATGGCCAACATGGTGAAACCCCATCTCTACTAAAAATACAAAAAATTAGCCGGGCGTGGTGGCAGGCACCTGTAATCCCAGCTGCTCGGGAGGCTGAGGCAGGAGAATCGCTTTAACCCAGGAGACAGAGGGTGCAGTGAGCCAAGATTGCCCCATTGCACCCATTGCCTGGGTGACAAGAGCGAGACTCTGTCTCAAAAAAAAAAAAAAAAAGTAATAGCATCGAATAGTAGACTGGTCTAAGTAGTAGTTCACTTATTCAAGATTTATTAAATGCCACTATGTGCTAGACACTAGAGAGACAAAAATGAGACAGGCCCATAAACAGGTAGTTATGATACAGCATGGTGGCTCTTTCACCTGCCTGCCTGCCTTCATTCCTTCCTATCTTATTTATTTATTTAAAGACGAGGGTTTCACCATGTTGGTCAGACTGGTCTTGAACTCCTGACCTTAGGTGATCCACCCACCTTAGCCTCCAAAGTGCTTGGATTACAGGCGTGAGCCACCACGCCTGGCCCGGCTTATTTCTTTTTTTAAGTAATAGAGTCTCTTTCTGTTGCCCAGCCTATAACTCAGTGGTGCAATCATAGCTCATTGCAGCTTCAAACTTTTGAGCTCAAGAGAGCCTCCCACCTCAGCCTGCCTAGTAGGTAGGACTACAGGTACACACCACCACGTCCAACTAGTTTTTTAATTTGGGTTTTTATTTTATTTTATTTATTTATTTATTTATTTTTTGAGATGGAGTTTCGCTGTTGTTACCCAGACTGGAGTGCAATGGCACAATCTTGGCTCACTGCAACCTCCGCCTTCTGGGTTCAAGCAATTCTCCTGCCTCAGCCTCCCAAGTAGCTGTGACTACAGACGTGCACCACCATGCCCAGCTAATTTTTGTATTTTTAGTAGAGATGGGATTTCACCTTGTTGACCAGGATGGTCTCGATCTCTTGACCTTGTGTCACCCACCTTGGCCTCTCAAAGTGCTGGGATTATAGTGTGAACCACCACACCTGGCCCTTATTTTATTTTTAAAGATGGGGTTTCACCATGTTGGTCAGGCTGGTCTTGAACTCCCAACCTCAGGTGATCCACCTGCCTTGGCCTCCAAAGTACTCGGATTACAGGCATGAGCCACTACACCCAGCCAATTTGGTTTTTTTGTAGAGATGGGGTCTTGCTTTTTTTTTCCAGGCAGGGATCTTGAACTCCTGGTCTCAAGCAATCCTCCCACCTTGGCCTGGAACTCCTTATGAGAGAATAAGACAGGGAAGATTTAGTTGTTTTAATACCAACATCTGGCATATTTGAACTAAAAATACTCCTAACCTTAGTGTACACTGTCAATTATCTTTTTTTTTTTTTTTTTTTTTTTTTTTTTTAGACGGAGTTTCGCTCTAGTTACCCAGGCTGGAGTGCAATGGCGCGATCTCGGCTCACCGCAACCTCTGCCTCCTGGGTTCAGGCAATTCTCCTGCCTCAGCCTCCTGAGTATCTGGGATTACAGGCACGTGCCACCATGCTCAGCTAATTTTTTGTATTTTTAGTAGAGACGGGGTTTCACCATGTTGACCAGGATGGTCTCGATCTCTTGACCTCGTGATCCACCCACCTCGGCCTCCCAAAGTGCTGGGATTACAGGCTTGAGCCACCGTGCCTGGCCCTATCTTTTTTTTAATAGACATTTCAGGGTTTCTTCTCTTTTAAGTATGAGTATTAATATTTATTAAGCAGCTGCTTTTCAGCCTGTGTGTATATGTAAAAATATAACATGCTTTTTAATTTAAATTTTTCAAATTTTAATTATTTTTTCCTAGTATCAGTTTTTCTTCTTTTTTCAAGTTTCCACAGTCCGCATTATACATGCCTTTTTGAGTGACTGCTTTTTGGTGGCATGTATGCCAGTGTGCTTCCTTCTGAAAATACTAGTGTAGGATAATAAAATATTTGATTGCTGGGATTTCTTTTTTTTTTGAGACAGAGTTTCGCTCTTCTTACCCAGGCTGGAGTGCAATGGCGCGATCTCGGCTCACTGCAACCTCCGCCTCCTGGGTTCAGGCAATTCTCCTGCCTCAGCCTCCTGAGTGATTGCTGGGGTTTCTTAATAAAACAACCTTGGAGAATTCCAGCGATTGCTTTGTCTTTTTTTTTCTTTCTCCTTTTTATTGCCTTTCTTTACTACTGCTGTGTTGATTTTTTTCTTCATGGAGTTTTGTTTTTGTTTTTGTTTTTGGAGATGGAGTTTTGTTCTTTTGCTCAGGCTAGAGTGCAGTGGTATAATCTCGGCTCACAGCAACCTCCATCCCCTGGGTTTGAGCAAATCTCTTGCCTCAGTCTCCCAAGTAGCTAAGACTACAGACATGCACCACCATGCTCAGCTAATTTTTTGTATTTTTAGTAGAGATGGGTTTTCACCATTTTGGCCAGACTGGTCTTGAACTCCTGACCACAGGCAATCCACCTTCCTTGGCCTCCCAAAGTGCTGGGATTACCAGCATGAGCCACACTGTGCCTAGCCGGGTTTATTGTTTTTGTGTCTAATAGAAAAAAATTAGGGGTCAAGAAATTGTATCTGGATTATAAGATAGCGTTTCTTTATCCCTTTCTACATCTGTTTAGTTGCAGAGTGACAAAAATATGGGTCAGGTAATTAAGCACCAAAAGATTTCAGTGTAAATGAGTAAGTGAATGGATCTGTATGTGTTGAGTTGACTGGCGTCCCCCAAGTTCATGTTTACTTGGAACCTCAGAATGTAACCTTATCTGGAATAGGGTCTTTGCAGTTAACATTAGGTCATGCCGGGGTTAGGGTAGGCCCTATTTTTAGTGTGCCAGGTGCTGTTATGAGAAGAGGAGAGGGTACAGAGACATACGCAGAGGGAAGAAGGCCATGTGATGGTGGAGGCAGAGCCTGGAGTGAGGCAGCTACAAACCAGGAATGTTAAGAATGCTGTCAGTCACCGGGAGCTTGAAGGAGAAGGAAGGATTCTTCCCCAGAGCCTTTGAGGGACCAAGGCCCTGCTGACGCCTTGATTTTGGACTTGCAGCCTCCAGAACTGTGAGATAACAAACTTCTGTGGTTTTAAGCCACCTGGTGTGTGGCTGTTTGTTACAGCAGCCTTAGGAAGCTCTGCCTTCATAGCAACGTGTTATTACTTTTATTTTTGAGTTATGTTTGAGAAAACATATTTAGCCATTAAATGATGTTTGCAGCTGGCGCAGTGGCTCGTTCCTGTAATTCCAGCACTTTGGGAGGCCAAAGTGAGTAGATCACCTGAGGTCGGAGTTTGAGACCAGCCTGGCCAACATGGTGAAACTCCATCTCTACTAAAAATACAAAAGATTAGCCGGGTATGGATCCTACCTACTCAGGAGACTGAGGCAGAAGAATTGCTGGAACCCAGGAGGTAGAGGTTGCAGTGAGCTGAGATTGTGCTATTGCACTCCAGCCTGGACATCAGGAGCGAAACTCTGTCTCCAAAAAAACCCCAGAAAACATTATGTGATGTTTGTAGGCCAGGCGCGGTGGCTCATGCCTGTAATTCCAGCACTTAGGGAGGCCAAGGCAGGCAGATCACTTGAGGTCAGAAGTTTGAGACCAGCCTGGCCAGAATGTTGAAACCCTGTTTCTACCAAAAAATTCAAAAAGTAGCTGGGCACTGTGGCATGTGCCTGTAGTCCTGGCTACTTGGGAGGCTAAGGCAGGAGAATCACTTGAACCCAGGAGGTGGAGGTTGCAGTGAGCCAAGACTGCGCCTATTGCATTCTAGCCTGGGCGACAGAAAGAGGCCAGTCGCAAAAAACAAAACAAAAAACCCACAGTGATGTTTGTAAGGAAGTAAATCAAATCCTTTGCACAAATGCTCCAGAATTGGTGCCAGTCAGGACCCACCTGATCACTCCAGTTTTATGCAGTGGATCCTTCTCAACTCCATTGGCTGCAGCCTCACAAAGCACATAACTGCTTTGTGAATTCCCAGTAGGGAGGGATGCATTTATTCACTCCCTTCCAAAAGTATCTGGAAAGTTTGGGGAAATTAAAAGAGGATTTTCCTGGCCGGGCTCGGTGGCATAAGCCTGTAATCCCTGCACTTTGGGAGACCAAGGCAGGTGGATCACCTAGGTCAGGAGTTCAAGACCAGCCTGGGCAACATGGTGAAATCCCGTCTCTAATAAAAATACAAAGTTAGCCAGGTGTGGTGGCAGGTTCCTACAATTCCAGCTACTCCGGAAGCTCAGGCAGGAGAATCACTTGAACCCCAGAGGCAGAAGTTGCAGTGAGCTGAAATTGTGCCACAGCACTCCAGCCTGGGCAACAAGGGGGAAACTCTGTCTCAAGAAAAATCAAAATAAATTTACAGAGAATAAAAGAGGATTTTCTTAATCTCATTCGCATTGATTGTTATTGCCTATTGATGATGCTAATTATGATGATTGTGCCTCATCTCAGGCCCGTTGATTATTAGCAGCTCCATTCTGGTAAAGCTCAAACCTTTCCTAGGCATGCCTCCAAAACTGTGATCAGTATGAAAAATTAAAAACTGGGTGCATGTCCATCCGTAGGTAAGCCATGTCTGTCCAGAATTTTGAGCGGACCATGTGGACCCAGTGGTGTGGACAAGGAGATAGTGTACTGCTGTGGCAGTGTGAGTGCAAGCCCAACACCATTGTTGTAAGTGTGGAAAGAGCTTGGTTGTGGCAGCCAACAGCTTACTCAAGTGGACTTGGATGGAAGGACAATAGGAAGAGAGCTGGGAGAGTGTGACACTGAGGGGGATGCTGTTGACACATCTAGTGTTCTTTTAAATCTTTCTTCCCTTTTAAATATGCTGACAGAATTCTAGTAAAATGAGACTGTCCTGTGTCCACAGAAAGGTTGAGACTGCTGAGCTAGTGATAACTGTTCTGAGCTTACTTGGGGAAGGTGAAGTGTCCTACAGAATCAAAATTTTAAGTGGTAGTCATAGCTGCTTGTTATTAAAGCATCTGTGATGGGTCAGAGACTCTGCTAAATATTTGATGCTTTTTATTCATTGACCCCTCATAGCAGCTGTTTGAAAAAAATGTTATTATCCCTGCTTTATGAATTTTAGGAAATGGAGCTCTGGCTAAAAAAGTGGAGGAGCCAGAATCTCAACCCAGGTTAGTGCACCTTCCATTTTACCTGCACTGGGTAAGCTTCTGGTGCCTAAAACCCTCAGTAACTGTCTAAGAGGATAGTCCGTTTGCCAGCACCTTAGTCTTCTGCGTAGTCCTCTCACTTCACTTGCTTAGCTGTTGGATTTTTGAGTGAATGTGAGTGAATTTGACTCCTTTCCATTCGTGAATTGCCATATATGTGCAATGAGCCAAGAATTTTTAATATTAAACTTCTTAGGTTAGTTACTCCCTCCACTAATAGAAGGTAGCGAATGACTGGTAGTCCCCGTCACCCTTTTTTTTTTTGAGACACTCTCGCTCTGTCACCCAGGCTGGAGTGCAGTGGTCTGATCTCAGCTTACTGCAATCCCTGCTTCCCAAGTAACTGGGATTACAAGCGGGCACCACCACTCCTGGCTAATTTTTGTATTTTTAGTAGAGATGGGGTTTCACCATATTGGCCAGACTCAATTGCTTGAGATTAAGTGATCCTCCCACGTTGGCCCCCCAAAGTGTTGGGGGTTATAGGCGTGAGCCACTGAGCCCGGCAGTGATTGGTAGTCTTACTGTTTTTTATTTTTATTTTTCTGTATTAGTAGAGAAACTGCTGATGGTGCCTGAAGATGCTTTTTGCTTACTTTTCAGATCTGATTTTTGTCTTAATCAGTGGTCGCAAACTCGGATGCGGTTAGAAGCCAGCTTGGTTTTGTAAGTGAGCTGACTCAGTGAGACTGTAGGGGAAGGGGCCAGAAGAGCACAGGCTTCTTCCATAGAGGCCACTGCTCCTTGCTCCAGAGAATGGGTTCTTACTATACTGGAACGTGGCCTGCAAGCTCTGGATCTTGTGGCTCTTTTTTTTTTTTCCTCTCTCTTTTTTAAATAAGAGGAGCTGGAAATTCATGTTATTTTTGCAGCATTCATTGGTAACTAATTCAAAATTAAAAGCAAAAGTAAAACAAAACACTGTGTTGGCCATATATAACGCGTGGGTCAGTACGCTGTAGACCAGTGGGTGAGCTGAAGCTAGCTCAGTTAAGTGTTACTGTATTTATTATTTTCTAAGATTCAGTTTATAAGAAAACCTAAATCAAGGTATCATTACCTTTTTTTAATGACTGAAAGCAGTTTAATATGAAGTTGTTGCGGAAGTTCTGACATTTAGTTAAAATAGCATTGTCAGTATAAAACAACCGTTTTTAAAGTGAGGACAGGAAAGAGCAAAAACATAAAAATAGTATACGCTTTTTTTTTTGAGATGGGGTTTTGCTTTGTCACCCAGTCTGGAGTGCTGTGGCGCAATCTCGGCCCACTGCAACCTCCGCCTCTTGGGCGGGTTCAAGTAATCCTCAGTCTCCTGAGTAGCTGGGACCATAGATGCATGCTGCCACACCCAGCTACTTTTTTGTATTTTTGGCAGAGATGGGGTTTAACCATGTTGGCCGGGCTGTTCTCGAACTCCTGACCTCAGGGGATCCACCTACCTAAGCCTCCCAAAGTACTGGGATTAAAGGCATGAGCCACCACGACTGGCCTCTTTTTTTTTGAGATAAGGTCTTGCTCTGTTGCCCAGGACGGAGTGCAGTGGCATGATCTCGGCTCACTGCAGCCTTGGCCACCTGGGCCCAAACTATCTCAGCCTCTTGAGTGGCTGGGATCACTTGCTTGTGCCATCATTCTTGTGCCACCATGCTCAGCTCATTTTTTTTTTTTTTTTTTGATAGAGATGGGGTTTTACCATGTTGTCCAGGCTGGTCTCAAACTACAGGGCTCAAGTGATCCTTCTGCATTAGCCTCCTGAGTAGCTAGCATCACAGGCACCTGCTATTATTCCTGGCGATCTATCAATCTGTCTCTCTGTCTATTTATCTATCTATGTATCTATCGACAGAGTGAGACTCTGTCGTCCGGACTGGAGTGCCATGGCATGATCTTGACTCGTTACAAGCTCCGCCTCCCAGGTTCAAGTGATTCTGCCTCAGCCTCCCAAATAGCTAGAATTATAGGCGTGGGTCACCACTCTTGGCTACTCTTTGTATTTTGAGTAGAGATGAGGTTTTGCCATGTTGGCCAGGCTGATCTCAAACTGTTGACCTCAGCCGATCCACCTGTCTTGGCCTCCCAAAGTGCTGGAATTACTCGTGTGAGCCACCATGCCCAACTGATGCTGTTTTTTTTTTTCCTTCTTTTATTTTATTTATTTATTTTTTTGAGACGGAGTTTCGCTGTTGTTACCCAGACTGGAGTGCAATGGCACGATCTCGGCTCACCGTAACCTCCGCCTTCTGGGTTCGAGCAATTCTCCTGCCTCAGCCTCCCGAATAGCTGGGATTACAGGTGCGCACCACCATGCCCAGCTGATTTTTTGTGTTTTTAGTAGAGACGGGGTTTCACCTTGTTGACCAGGATGGTCTTGATCTCTTGACCTCGTGATCCACCCACCTTGGCCTCCCAAAGTGCTGGGATTATAGGCATGAGCCACCGCGCCCGGCCCTTCTTTTATTTTTATTATTGGTTCAGTGTCCCTGGAGAGATGCTGCTGTTAGTGTTTAAAAGAGTGTTCAAAAATCTGTTTTTCACGGCATTGTATCATCAAATGAGATGATGTTGCAAAGGTAAAAAAAAATAGTAAAGGAATGTACTGTTTATATGGGGAAAAAGTGCTATCAGGTTGCAATTGAACATTTTCTAAAAAAAAAAAAGAAAAACAAACGTAGAAAACCTGTATTGTGTTGGACTGAGTGAGTGTAAATGAAACACTTAGCAGTGAGCTTCATGCTGGATCAATTAGAAAAAGCATACTTTAAAATTTAAACTTTATTGAAGTATTATATTCATTGTAAAAATTACTCATTATAAGCAAACAACTCAGTACATTTTCAGAATGTAGACACACTCATGCAGCCGGCAGGAAATGAGGCAGAACCATTACCAAGCTCCTCCAGAAGCACCCTAAGCCTCACCTTCCCTCAAGTGTCAGGAAAGCTCCTTTCTCCTGAGTAGTCACTGTCTTCACCTCTGTCACCACAGATGATTCCACTGCATTCAAGTTTGTTTTACATGAATATGGCTGTGATTCACATTCATTGTTTTATGTGGCAGGAATTGTGTGTTCATTTTCCCTCATCTCTTCCTTCCGGGTCCTGCTCCACTGAAGATTCTGTCAGAGAATTAAGACCAGTGTGCTAAGGCGTCCATTGTATGTAGTTGAATAAATTTCTCCTGTGCCTCTAGGATGGTAGTTGTCATGTACTGTCCTTGAGAGAACTGAGAAAATAGATACTTAAGACATTTTCATTGGGTTTAATTCTCTCAGATAATTCTAAGAAAGGCTGGGAGCCTTAGCTTTTCTGCCTTTTACCATTGACCCGCTCTTGTGGATTCCAGGAGATGACCTCTGTTATCCTATCTGGCTTTTCTAATTGTTCTCTCTGAGACTGTTGGTTTGCTGCAAGCCACTCCAGCCCACCAGGGAGTGGAACTCCAGCAAACATGTTTTCACCACATAGCTGAGGTCCTAAGAGAATAAGGGAAATTCCCAGGGGCCCAAAAAAGGGAAGAAGGAGCTGAAACTCCAGTGGGCAAAAGAACAGGGAAGCCAGGACCGCCCTGTGTCGCAGCAGAAACTTTAAGCCCAGAGTCCTGGGTTTTAACAGATGTTGAGAGGAAACAGGGACCATAGCCTTAGGCCTGAGCAGGGAGGCAACTTGGAACTGTGTCCCTCTGTGTCTCAGCCCATAATCTAGGACTGTCAAAAAGCTATATTCCTGGAATGCAAGAGTGGGCAGGAAAGAAAATCCTGCTGGTCATAGTGCAGTGTGGTAGAGCTCTGTGGGGGAGGGGAGGGGATTTGATTTATACTGTTTCTGCCGAAGATCTGCTTCACAGCCTCTCTTCACAGGCCTTTGGTGTTTGCTATTAGACTACCCGTGATGTCCAGGAAACCCCAAATCTAGAAATAAAAAGTTACCCTTCACACAAAGAATCAAACTGCAAACTTATGGAAGGTGTTGCAGTTTAGCCAAATCTCAATATGAAACTCAATCTTTTTTTTTTTACTTTTTTTTTTTTTAAGATGAGGTTTCACCATGTTGGTCAGGCTGGTCTTGAACTCCCGACCTCAGATGATCTGCCTGTCTTGGCCTCCAAAGTGCTTGGATTACAGGCGTGAGCCACCATGCCCGGCCTGAAACTCAATTTTTATACAACATAAAGTGTGTTTGTAGAAGCCCAGTTTTAGAAGTGTTCACTGACCCCATTATTCTATCAGCCCTGCAATGTACTGACTTAGTTGAGATTGGAGTCATGACATTGAGACAGCATCATGCAGATGGGATAGGCATCTGCCTGTGTGATGCAGTCTCACCAAACCTTAGGATTTTCCTGTATCCAAAAAACTGTCTCCATGTCGCTGTTTCCTGTTCCTGGGATTCCTCTTGCATAGGGCTTTGTTCCCTGAAAACCCATCATATACTGTATCATTTTTAGGTATAAATTCACCTTTTAAAATAATTGAATTATAGCTATCAATGTGCAGATCCCATTCTTCACCCTGCAGGGGAGGAGCCAGGTACACACAGATTGATAAGAGGATTTATATAAATGAGTGTGTCCTTGGAGCAGCTTTAGCCACTCCCTTTCTTCCTCCCCACCCCTCAGCATGTTTTGAGTGCCTACTAGATGCCAGGCACTGTAGTATCAGGAAGGATATGGGGATGATGAAAACATGGTTCCTCCTGCCCTGGAATTCACATTCCAGCCAACCTCTGAGTTTGCTCCTAGAACCCATACCAGTGCATTGGAGTGAATTTGAATCCATTCAGTACCTCCTTCTGCAGAAACCGTTGATATCATTTGGATTTCTGAGGAGTTGCCATCTTCAGCTTTTGGAGAAAGGCATGTTACCACAGCTGCGTGTGTTACTGAGCATATGGAAACGGCTGGCTAGCAATGTTTGTGAAATGAGATATCACAGTTTTTCAAGAAAACAAATAGGTTAAGTAATGAAAAGCACTTTTCCATGTGACTGATTCCACCACTTCACGTCTCTTTAGGACGATGTGAGGCATAAGGTTCATCTGAACACCTTTGGATTCTTCAAGCATGGCTACATGGTGGTTAATGTCAGTAGCCTCTCAGTGAATGAGCCTGAAGACAAGGGTGTGACTGTAAGTACCTTTTAGTGAGATCCAAGGGTTTACTCTTTTAGCCTGGGTGAGAGCCACCTTCCAACCCCAGTGCTTAAATGTAAAGTATCAGAATATGGAGATAATGAAGCTTGTGAGTAGCAAATTATATGTCAGGCATCAAATAATTTCACTTTTATCACTTAAGATGTAATGCTGTAATAATTCCAGTAATTACTGACTTGACTTGAGTAAGTTTGCCTTCTTACAAAATGAATGCTGAGGAAACCACGTCAGAAGTACCACCTTTTCTGCTTTTTGAGTAAGAAAAGTATGGACAGTTGTGTGGATATTTACTTCTACTCTTTTTACTCCCCATTAGATTGGATTTAGCCTAGACCGTACAAAGAATGATGGCTTTTCGTCTTACCTGGTGAGTATTAAATGTGTGACCTGGTCCATGTCTTCATTTGAACTCAGGCCATTGAATGGGAACACGCTAACTTCCTATAGTGCCATTTTCAGTTTTTTGGAGTACAGTAGCACAGTCAGCTTACTGCAGCCTTGACCTTCCAGGCTCAAGTGATCCTCCCGCCTCAGTCCCGAGTACCTAGGACTACAGGCATGCGCCACCATGCCTGCCTAATTTTTGTATTTTTAGTAGAGACAGGATTTCACACTTTCTTGGCTATATCTCAAACTCCTGGACTCAAGTGATCAGCCCACCTCAGCTTACCAAAGTGCTAGGATTGCAGGCGTGAGGCATCACGCCCAGCCACAGCACCGTTTTTTTTTTTTTTTGAGACAGAGTCTCAATCTGTCACCCAGGCTAGAGTGTAATGACAACCTCCGCTTCCCGGGTTCAAGTGATTCTCTTGCCTCAGCCTCCTGAGTAGCTGGAACTACAGGTGACTGCCATCACACCCGGCTAATTTTTGTATTTTTAGTAGATAGGGATTTCACCACGTTGGCCAGGATGGTCTCGATCTCCTGACTTCGTGATCCATTTGCCTCAGCCTCCCAAAATCCTGGGATTACAAGCGTGAGCCACCGCGTCCAGTGGTTTACTATTTGAATGGAGTTTGAGCCACTTATTTGCTGTGTTCCTGAAAACTTTCTGTTCTTGTTCTAGCATGAATGAATAAGATGATGTAAAATTGGCTCTTCCTTTCTCAGGATGAAGATGTGAATTACTGTATTTTAAAGAAAGAGTCTGTCTCTGTCACCCTTCTAATCCTAGACATCTCCAGAAGTGAGTAAGTAATTCTAAAGTTCCTTCAGTTCAGTTCTAAAGTAGAGTTGGGGAGAATTTAGTAGTACGCTAACATTCCTTGGATGTCTGCCATGTGCCAAAGACCATGCTGAGTGCTGGGGATTAAAGACAAGGCTAGGGAGACAGAGGCCCTGTCCTTGATGGGGGAGACAGAATGGCAGTACACATGATTACAGCCAAATAGAGAGGCTGAAGGGAAGAAGAACTCATGAAGTACAGAAAGGAAGGAGAGGCTTCAGATAAGTGTTGTCCCCAAGCTTTTAAAATAGTCTCCATGATAACCTCTGTTTTCATTTTTAAAAAATGATCTGATAGTCTCCTGTATTAGGCTGCTTTTGGCAGCAAGCAACAAAAGACTTGACTTAGACTCCGGCATATGTAGTGAAGAAGACATTAATAACCTCACCTGTCTGCAGTGGGGCAGGCGAGACAGGCCTGCAGTGGCTTGCTGACTCTGGTTAAGGACTCTGGTGCGTTTCATCTCTCTGCTCTGCCATCCCGGGTGTTAGCTTCTTCCTCAGGCAGGTTTCCCAGCCATCACCAGGTGGCTCTGCTCTGTCATCCATATCCAGCCAAGGGACAGAGAGCAGGCTTCTCCCCTAGTTAGAATGAGAAGTGCTTGAATGTGCCAGCTTAGATTGGGCATCCACTCAGGCGTGGGAACTGTCACTGGCCCCTCCTGGGTGGGATGGAGTAAACAAAATCGGGTCTCATGAGAGACGGGAGGGGTGGAAATGGATATTAGGCAGCAACTGATGGTGCCACTGCCCTTTCGTGCTTCCTGGGATTTCACTTTATTTATTTTTATTTTTATTTTTTGAGACAGAGTCTCTCTTGCTCTGTGGCCCAGGCTGGAGTACAGTGGTGTGATCTTGGCTCACTGCAACTTCCACCTCCCACATTCAAGCTATTCTCCTGCCTTAGGCTCCCGAGTAGCTGGAACTATAGGCACATGTCAACATGCGTGAACAATTTTTTTGTAATTTTAATAGAAACAGGGTTTCACCATGTTGGCCAGGTTGGTCTCAAACTCCTGACCTCCAGTGGTCCACCCAACTTAGCCTCCCAAAGTGCTGGGATTACAGGTGTGAGCCACAGCGCCTGGCCTGGATTTCACTTTAAAGTCTTACTGATGTTTTATGTTTTGTTCCGTTTCTCTCATGCACCAATTTGCTGAACATTTTAAGGATACTTGAGGGAAAAGATGTACCTCAGATTTATGTGGTTGCTAAGATCTTAGGCCTAGGAGAGACTGCCTGGATCCTCGCCCAGCTACTTACTATAGGTGCTCTTGGGCAAGTTATTTAACTTTTCTGAGCCCTGGTTTCAGTATTGCAGAATGTGGATAATAGAATCTGTGTTGTAGAACATCATGAGGACTGCATGAGCTTGGCACAGGGCCTGTACGCAGCATGTTCAGTGGCCAGGAGCACTGCTTTGACCTTTTTTCCTTCTGTCTTGTTTAAATGTAGGGTAACAATAAAGTCTCCACCAGAAGCTGGTACCCAGTTACCAAAAATCATCTTCAGCAGGGATGAGAAAGTCCTTGGTCAGAGCCCGGAGCCTAATGTGAACCCTGTTTCAGCAGGCAGCCAGACTCAGAAGACACAAGGTAAACTGTAAGGTGGAAACTGGCTTTAATTTTCACTACCTGCTTCATAGAAGCTTTTTTTCTTCCTAAGCAAAACATGATCTGTTGTCCTAGCATTATATTTTGGAAGTTACACAAAAATATATAAACGTTAAAGAAGAATGTGGAAAATATGAAGCAGATGGAAAAACAGCAGTCATTTTTCCTAATTCCCAGTGTTTAAAGTTTTAGTAATTTATGTTTTTATATAAGCTTGTTTCATAAGTCTAGAATATTTGATTTTTGAAATTCAGTCATGCTTATAATTTATATGCATGCCTGATGACTTTTTAGCTCATTTCATACCTATCATCTGTCCTGCTAAGTGGATACTGTAAGTTGCTCAATCTTTCCTCTTAAGGAGACACATTTCCATTTTTGTGTGATTATGAATGTTGCTGCAGTGGACTTCTTTATGCATAGAACTCTTTTCATATATAGAACGTTCTTTATGGTGGTTTTCAGAATTGGAATTTCTGGTTCAAAGGATATGAATGCTTTCGAAAATACTGATATATATTTTTAAATTCCTTTCCAAGTGAGTTGTGTGGATTTATATTCTTACTGAATATATGTAGGAATAGTGTGCACATTATTATGTCCAAGCCAATATGTGGTATTTTCTTTTCAAAAAAAATCCTAAAATGACAGGCAAAAAAGATATTCCTACACACACACACACACACATTTTTTTTTTTTCTGAAATGGAGTCTCATTCTGTCACCCAGGCTGGAGTGCAGTGGCTCAGTCTTGGCTCACTGCAACCTCCGAGTCTCGGGTTCAAGCGATTCTCCTGCCTCAGCCTCCCTAGTAGCTGGCACTACAGGCATGAGCCACCTCGCCTGGCTAATTTTTGCATTTTCAGTAGAGATGGGATTTCACCATACTGGTCAGGCTGATCTTGAACTCCTGACCTTGTGATCTACCCACCGCAGCCTCCCAAAATGCTGGGATTATAGGCGTTAGTCACGGTGCCTGGCCACTGTTTTTTTTATTTACTCTCATTACTGATGCTGCACTTTTTCTCCATGTGTTGATTAGCCAATTTATTTTTATCACCTTTTTTTTAAATTAACTGTCAAGTTCATCTGATGATTCATGTGAGTTCATAAGATAATTTATGGCCAGGTGCAGTGACTCACACTTGTAATCCTAGCACTTTGGGAGGCCAAAGTGGGAGGATCATTTGAGGTTAGGAGCTCGGTACCAGGCTGAGCAACATAGCGAGGCCTTGTCTCTGCAAAAATAAAAATAAAAAAATTAGCCGCGCGTGGTGGCATGTGTCTGTAGTCACAACTCCTCAGGAGACTGAGGCAGGAGGATGGCTCAAGCCTGACTATTGTAGGCTAGTTGAGCCGTGATGCACTGCAGCCTGTGTGACAGAACCAGATCCTGTCTCTGAAATAAATGCATACATACTTACTACTTAGTTTTTTTTTCTCAATTTGTTAGTCCATTGCATTGCTGTAAAGGAATACCTGAGACTGGGTCATTTATAAAGAAAAGAGGGCTGGGTGTGGTGTCTCATGTCTGTAATCCCAGCACTTTGGCAGGTTAAGGCAGGCAGATTACTTGAGGTCAAGAGTTCAAGACCAACCTGGCCAACATGGTATAACCCGTTTACACTGAAAATACAAAAGCTGGATGTGGTGGCACGTACTTGTAGTCCAAACTACTGGGGAGACTGAGGCAGGAGAATTTCCTCAACCAGGGAGGTGGAGGCTGCAGTGAGCCGAGATTGTGCCACTGCACTCCAACCTGGGTGACACAGTAAGAGCCAGTCTCAAAAGCAACCACCACCACCAGCAAAAAACAAACAAACAAAAAACAAAAAAAAGAAAAACTTTAATTGGCTCACAGTTCTGCAGGCTGTACAAAGCATGGCACAGACATCTCCTGGTGAGGGCCTCAGGAAGCTTCCAATTATGGCAGAAGGCAAAGGGGGAGCAGGCAGGTCACATGGCAAGAGCAGGAGTAGGAGTGAGGAGGTGCCGCCCTCTTAAACAACCAGATCTTGCATGAACTCAAGAGCAAGAATTCACTCCTTACCACAAGGAGGGCACCAAGCCATTCATGAGGGACATGCCCTCATGACCCAGATATTTCATGCTAGGCCTCACTTCCAACATTGGGGATTAGAGTTCAACATGAGATCTGGAGGGGACAGACATCCAAACTGTGTATCACTCAGTCTGTCCAACTTGACCACAGTTAAAAGCCATACAGAAAGACTCCATTTGGCTGGGTGTGGTGGCTCATGCCTGTAATCCCAGCACTTTGAGAGGCCAAGTCTGGTGGATTGTGAGGTAAAGAGATAGAGACCATCCTGCCCAACATGGTGAAACCGTGTCTCTACCAAAATACAAAAAAATTAGCTGGGCGTTGTGGTGTGCACCTGTAGTCCCAGCTACTCGGGAAGCTGAGGCAGGAGAATCACTTGAACCCAGGAGGCGGAAGTTGCAGTGAGCCAAGATCTTACCACTGCACTCCAGCCTGGTGACAGAGCAAGACTCCATCTCAAAAGAAAAAAAAAAAAAAGACTGTGTTTGTGCAATGGGGTAGGTTAATGCCTGTGAACCATCTCCCTCTTGTCTAGGTTCTTTGTGTTCATATCACCATTCCTGGGAAGAAAATATTATTTTGTTTCTTTTTATTTTCTCCCTTCCTGCAGGGAGCTTGAAGTCCAGTCTTTCCGCAAAGAATATCTTAAGTGAAAACAAGAAATTCTGTTCCATGAAAGGAGCCATTAGCAATCATACTTCTTGCTGTAGGGAAGAAAGTATTATTATGCTAGGATTACTTGCTATTAACTTTTCCAAGTCTGTAAATGTATTTCATAGTTTTTTATTATTTATTTATTTTTTTGTCGCCTGGGCTGGAATGCAGTGGTACAGTCTTGGCTCACTGCAACCTCTGCCTTCCGAGTTCAAGGGATTCTCCTGTATCAGCCTTGCAGGTAGCTGAGATTACAAGTGCATGCCACCATGCCTAGCTAATTTTTGTATTTTTAGTAGAGACGGGAGTTTGCTATGTTGGCCAGGCTAGTCTCGAACTCCTGACCTCAGGTGATCCAACTGTCTCGGCCTCCCAAAGTTCTGGGATTACAGGGGTGAGCCACTGCACCTGGCCTTTTTCTTAAAAATTATGTTTTCCAATGTGATTACTTAAACAATTAGGAAAGTCATTCCATATGGCTTCTCTGGCAATAACATACACTAGAATATCCAGAACTGAATTCTCTTATTGATATCACCAGTTACTCCATACCATTTGTAATATAACAAGGTCTGATTTGCTGCTTCAACAATATACATATTATGTTTTGGGACCTGAGAAAATGGCACCAAGATTATTTTGTTTTAATTATTTGATATTAGATAAGCTATAGCCTCATAAAATGATACTTTTATGTATATATATCTCTGTAAGTTGAGTAATGCAGTGCTATCTTTTAAATGTTTCTGCTTCTAGACAGTGGAAAGTCTAAAAGAAGTACAGTGGATTCAAAGGTAAGAACTAACCACGCTTTTGTGCTCAGCTTTCCTGGATATTGTGTACATTTGTGTGTTGTGTACGTGTGTGTGTGTATTGATGTATATCCATACATGCATTCACACACAAATACATATACAGTTGTCCCTCGGTATCCACATGGGATTGGCTACAGGAACCCTAGTGAATATCAAAATCAGTACATGCTCATGTCTCTTATGTAAAATGGCATAGTATTTACACACATCCTCCTGTGTACTCTAAAGCGTCTCTGGATTACTTATAATACCTAACACAATATAAATGCTGTGTAAATAGTTGTTACACTGTGTTGAGGTTTTTTGTTTTTTGTGTTTTTTTGTAGTGTTTTTTTTTTTTTTTTTTGAGATGGAGTTTTGCTCTTGTTACCCAGGCTGGAGTGCAATGGCGTGATCTCGGCTCACCGCAACCTCCGCCTCCTGGGTTCAGGCAATTCTCCTGCCTCAGCCTCCCGAGTAGCTGGGATTATAGGCACGTGCCACCATGTCCCCCTAATTTTTTGTATTTTTAGTAGAGACGGGGTTTCACCTTGTTGACCAGGATGGTCGCAATCTCTTGACCTCGTGATCCACCCACCTCGGCCTCCCAAAGTGCTGGATTACAGGCTTGAGCCACCGTGCCTGGCCTGTTTTTTATTTTTTTTTTGAGACAGAGTCTCTCTGTCATCTAGGCTGGAGTTCAATGACGTGGTCTCAGCTACTGCAACCTCTGCCTTCTGAGTTCAAGCGATTTTCCTGCCTCAGCCTCCTGAGTAGCTAGGACTGTAGGCATGCATCATCATGCCCAGCTAATTTTTTTGTATTTTTAGTAGAGTGGGGTTTCACCACGTTGGCCAGGCTGGTCTTGAACTCCTGACCTCAGGTGATCTGCCCACCTCAGCCTCCCGAAGTACTGAGATTGTAAGTATGAGCCACCATGCCTGGCTGATTTTTTTATTTGTATTATTTGTTACTGTTGCTTTTTAATCTTTCTTTTAAAAATATTTTTGGTTGGTAGTTTGTTCAGTCTGCAGATGTGGGACCTGCAATACAGAGAGGTAACTATATATATATATATATGTATATATATATATACACATATCTGCCGAGGGCCAGGTGCAGTAGTTCATGCCTGTAATCCCAGCACTTTGGAAGGCTGAGGCAGGGGGACCACTGGAGGTCAGGAGTTTGAGACCAGCCTGGCCAACATGGTGAAACCCTGTCTCTATTAAAAATATAAAAATTAGCTGGACATGGTGGTGCATGCCTGTAATCCCAGCTACTCTAGAGGCTGAGGCAGGAGAATCGCTTGAACCTGGGAGGCAGAGGCTTCAGTGAGTAATCTACAGAGACTGCGCCACTGCACTCTAGTCTGGATGACAGAGCGAGACTTTGTGTCAAAGAAAAGTTTAAAAATTTTATCTACAGAGAATTTTCTCCTATTTTGGGGGAGAACATTGACATACTGAAACAATTTCAAAGAAAAATTGATTCCCTGCTGGGCATGGTGGCTCACACTTGTAATCCTAGTGCTTTAAGAGGCTGACGTGGGTGGATTGGTTGAGCCCAGGAGTTCAAGACCAGCCTGGGTGACATAGTGAAACCCTATCTTTACAAAAAGTAGGAAAATTAGCGGGTATGGTGATACGTGCCTGTGGTACCAGCTACTCTGGAGACTGAGGTGGAAGGATCACCTGAGCCTGGGAGGCTAAGGCTGCAGTGAGCCATGATTGTGCCACTTCCCTTTAACCTGGGTTACAGAGTGAGACCCTGTCTCCAAAAAAAAAAAGTACAAGAAAGTTGATAATTGATTTATAAGTTGTGTGGCACTTACATGATATTGGGTCAGGTAGTTAGTTAGGGAAGGAAGATGCCAGACCATCAGAAAAGCCCTTTGGAAGGAGCTGTCGCTGGGACTTAGTTTGCAGTTTGTTCAGTGAGGAGGAAGAGAAGGAAGGGGAGGAAGAATGCCATATGCAAAGACTGGATGAGACAGATGCTGGGCACTGGCTTGTGTAAAGTGAAAGACTCGTATATGGGAGCAGAGAGATCTCTTAGATAATGTAGGACCAGGCAATAGAGGGAGTAGATGCACAGGCAATGGGAAGTCATCCTGAGTTCCTGATTGGGAAAGACTGTGTTTATTAAAGATGATGATTCTGAAAGTAATGTGCCAGGTATTCTTGGAGAAGGAGATAGTGATGTTAGAAGGACCAGGAAGGGCACTGTTGTGGTAATACAGGTTTAGGGTGATGAGGATCTGGACTAGAGCAGAGCCTTGGACGGTAAATGACTGGGAAGCCACTTAGGGTGATGGGAGGGAAAGAGAAGAGCAGAGGAGTGGGTGGTAGAAATAGCAGAAGTGGAAAAATTGGGAAAGTTTGGGTTTGCGATGTCTTGATTTCTCAGTGAGGGGAACATCTAAATGGTGATGTTTTGTCTTACAGCTTTGTTAAAGTATAATTGACAAAATAAACTGCACATAGGTAAAGCAGCAATTTGATAACTTTGACTATCAATCAAGAGAGTGAACTATCCATCACCCCCAAAATTTCTTCTGCCTTTTTGTAAGCCCCCATCCCCAAACAATCACTGATCTGTCACTATAGTATAGTTTTATATAACTTTATACAACTGAATTATGCAGTACTTTTTCGTCTTATATTCAGCGTAATTACTTTGAGTTTATCCACATTGTTGCATGTATCATTTTTTTTCATTGCTTAGTTTTATTGTACAGATGGCATACTTCAGTGATTTTTCTTTTTGCTGGAGGGAATGGAGTCTCACTCTGTCACCCATGCTGGAGTGCAGTGGCACGATCTCAACCTCTGCCTCCCAGGTTCAAGCAATTCTACTGCCTCAGCCTCCTGAGTACCTGGGATTACAGGTGCACTCCACCACTCCTGGCTTATTTTTGTATTTTTAGTAGAGATGTCATTTCACCTGGTTGGCCAGACTGGTGTTGAACTCTTGACTTCAAGTGACCACCCACCTTGACCTCCCAATGTTTTGGGATTACAGGCGTGAGCCACTGCACCTGGCCAGTATTTTGATCATTTGATGTCAGGAGTGGAATTCAGGGGATGTGACAGGGCATGGCCAGGGTCAGCACCCTTAGTCTGGCTGAAGCTTCAAGGGTAGACAAGCTGTCTAGCAGAAAGATTCAAGGCAGGGTGGAGGTAGGGGTTAGTTCAGAAGCAGAAGAGACAGCTGAAGAACAACCACCATTTTCTGTGAAAGCAGATTTCAGACCTCTTGAAAGGATAGTTTTATTTTCAGAGAGCTCTTGAAGGTCAGCAAATTCAAAGTTTAAGAAACGTGTTTTGTTTCATTTAATAAATTAGTTTTAATTAGCATACTTTCTATGCCAGTGTCATCCTAAAACATATTGTTATGTCTTTTTAGGCCATGGGAGAGAAATCCTTTTCTGTTCATAATAATGACGGAGCAGTGTCATTTCAGGTATGTATGTTCTTTGTGTAAAACCTCATGGAACTTCTTTCTGCCATATAAAAGGGTAATTTTTTTTTTTTTCAGAGGAATTTTGAATTTAGGAATAACAACTTAGATATAACCTGTATCAGTCACTTACATGCAATAGCTCTCTCTATAACAAGCTCACAAAGGTGCATATGGTTACCTATCTACTTATCAAATAATAAGTCTCTGAGAATAAATAACTTTGTGACTATCTAGTGTAGGTGACAAGGTCAGTTTCCAACCCAGTCCTGCCTGGCTGTTCCTGTGACCCCTCTGTCCTGACCCAATGCTACCTCCCCTTCAAAGTGTGCCAGAAACATAGTACTCTATGCCTGAAAGGACCATTGGTTATAATTTAGAATGATGATGTAATTTTAGAGACTTGTAATTTTCACCGAGACTTGGAGGCTTTGAGTGACCTGCTCAGCTGTCACAGTTATTAATTGCCCATGAGTGTTTAGTGGCAGCATAATAGCATATGTATGGGAATAAGATACTGCACTGGGTTTCAGAACCCACTTACTAGCTGGGTGATATTGGATACCTCACCGAATTTCTTTTGGTTTTGTTTTTGAGACAAGGTTGAATTTTGAGACAAGGTTTGAGTCAGTCCAGCTGCCCAGGCTGGAGTGCAGTGATGCAGTTATGGCTCACTGCAGTCTCAACCTTCCAGGCTCAGGTGATCCTCAGCCTCCCAAGTAGCTGGGACTATAGGTGTAGACCACCATGCCTGGCTAATTTTTAAATTTTTGTAGAGATGAGGACTTGCTCTGTTGCCCAGGCTGATCTCAAACTCCTGGGATCAAGCAGTCCTTTTGACTGGGCCTCAGTCAAGATGCTGGGATAACAGATGGGAGCCACCCTGCCTAGTCTCACTTTCTGAACCTCACTATTTAATCACCTAAAAATGGCAGCGCATGGTGGCTCACGCCTATAATCCCAGCACTTTGGGAGACTGAGGTAGGCGGATTGCTTGAGCCCAGGTGTTTGAGACCAGCCTGGGCAACATGGTGAAACTCTGTCTCTACAAAAAATACAAAAAGTAGCCAGGAATGGTGGTACGTGCTTATAGTCCCAGGTACAAGGAAGGCTGAGGTGGGAGGTTCACTTGAGCTCAGGAGTTCAAGACTAGCTTGGGAAATATGGTGAAACTTTGTCTCTACAAAAAAAAAAGAAAAACAAACAAAAAATTAGCCAGGTGTGGTGCTGCATGCCTGTAGTCCCAGCCACTAGGGAGGCTGAGGCAGGAGGATTGAAACTTGAGCCTGGGAGGTCAGGATTCACATAGTAAACCCTGAGCATGCCACCGCACTGCAGCCTGGATGACAGTGAGACCCTGTCTCAAAAATAAAAAAAGGAAAAAAAAAAATTTCTACAGTGAAATGCACAAGTCTTGTCTTGTGTACAGTTTGTTCAATTCTGACAAATACATATACCCATGCAATTCACTCTCGATATATCAAGATTTCTGTTTCCATCTTCTGAGAAAGCCCCTCTGTCCCCACAAACACTGTTCTGATTTTTTACCGTAGATCATTTTGCCTATTCAACAATTTTTGTATGTTCTTTAAGCTTAGTAACCATCATTTCATCACTATCCATATTAAAAGCTAACAGTTATTGAGAACTTGCAGGGTGCTCATTTGCTCAGAATCCTCCAACAGCTTTCCATCTGTCTTGGAGTAAAGCCCAAGTCTTCCCACTGGTCTGCAAGGTCCATGTGGTCCAGCCCCTGTTGTCTGTCTGACCTCAGCTCCTGTTATTCACACTCTGCTCTCCCACACAGGCCGCTTTGCTCTTTCTGGGACAGATCAGCCTTTCGGCTCTGCTCTAGCTGTTCCTACAGGCAGGAATTCTGTCTCTCAGAATTCCACAGGTCTTTGCTGAAATGTCACCTTCTCAAAGCTTCTCTCAATTGCAGCTCACTCCTGTTTCCCTCATTGTGCTCCGGTTTTCCTTAGCGTTATCCTTCCAACATGCCATTTGCTGTACTGACTTATATTTATTATCTGTCTCCCCCTCTACAGAAAGTACCTTAGGGGTGGGGTTTTTTGTCTCTTGTTGTGTCTGAAATTCCTTATCTTGGCCTCTATTTACAAAAACTAATGAACCAATGCTAGGCATTGTGCTAAGTGCTTATATGTCATTATCTCAGATCATCCTCTCAACAACTCTGTGGAGTCGGTACTGTTACTTTTTCTCTTTTACTGATGAATTACTGAGGCTCAGAGAGATAATGTAACTTGCCCCAAGGGAAGGATTCAGGTCCACATTATTTTGACTCCAAGGCGCATGTGTTTAACCACTTTGCCTTTTACCGCCTCCTTGAGAAAATACAAAAGGTCCTTTTTTCTCATCCTTCTCTCACCTTAAAATGCTTGTTAATCAAATGAGTTTTTACCCCCACTTTAATCACAAAGGAAAGTGTGATAGGATGCACATGTGTCAGGCATAGTCCTTTGTGTGGGGTGAGCATCCAGGCACAGCAGTCTGTGTGGTGATGAACACAGGCCGGAACAGCCCATCCACACGGATCTTGGGATGTGCGGAGCAGGCCATGGATGGGTGGTTTGCTTTTCTCTGGCTTTCCCCCACCTTGGAAAGAAGTCGTCGTGATTTCTTGCTGTTCTACCCGATGTCTCCCGGTCTCGGTCAGTGCAGTCCATTTTGAGCTCTTCTGCTTCATTCATGGCATGGGGATAGTGGTTTATCTACCTAATGCAGGAAGGGGATTGTCAGGCCTTATTCCAAGTCTAGAGTTCACAGTTTTGTTTCATTTTTGTCTCTAAGGGTCAGGTGCCTTCTCTGATCAACCGTGGTGATTCTATTGATTTTTTAAAAATATTGTATCTTTTCAACTTTTATATCTTTTTTAGACTTCCCCTGAATCTTACTTTTAGAATAGAAGTTGTCAATGTGTTTAGGAAAGTTTCCTTATTCTGGTTAGCTCAGGGGACTAAAATACACATTCACATTCACAACCACAACTGAGTTTGGGACATGGTCTAACTGTTTGGATAATTCCAGCTCACATGTTCTTGGTCTTTTATTTTTATTTTGGTCAGATGTCTTTTTTCCCCCGATTCTTCTAAGTTGTGAGGTACTATACATGCAGAAGACCGTAAAGTACTTATATTTAGTTTAAGAAGTTAAGAAAGAACAGTCACCTTTATGTGAGCACCTGAGAAACCTTGTGTCTCCCTAGCGTTCCTTCCCAACTCTAGAGTAACCCCTATCATGAAAAATGCTACCATAGTCATTTCCTAGCTTTTCTTTGTAATTTAATAGGTATATATATGTAAACCTAAAAAGATATTTCAGGCAGATTTCTTTTTATTGGTAGAACTTACGGCTAAAGTAAAATTTTCTTAGGCTTGACCAAGAAGTCATATTCTCTGAGTCTGTCTTTTGGTTTACATTAAACTTCATCTAAACTCATGAAATGTATGAAAAACAGAAAACTGTCTAAATATAGAAAATGTAGCTTTTGTTATTGTTCTCTAAAATCATAGTTGTAAATTTTAATGAAATACTGGTTGTTTTCAAGTACGAGGTGAGCCTCTTTTTTTAAGAAGTATTTTATGCCTACAAAGAGCAAAGTAATATGTTAGTTTGAAAACTAGATAAATACGTCTTAGGTTATCTTTGAAGACTTCTGCAGAGACCATCACAAATGGCTAGATCTGTGATAGAGCAGGCATAGAAAAATGTTCATTGTAGAAGCGAGGTTGTGGCTATGTAGTTTTCACTGTACAATTGGCAGCTGTTCTGTGTACTTGAAAATTGGACCAGGCACGGTGGCTCAAGCCTGTAATCCCAGCACTTTGGGAGGCCGAGGCAGGTGGATCACAAGGTCAAGAGATCGAGACCATCCTGGTCAACATGATGAAACCTCGTCTCTACCAGAAATACAAAAAATTAGATGGGCACGGTGGCGCATGCCTAAAATCTTAGCTACTCAGGAGGCTGAGGCAGGAGAATTGCCTGAACCCAGGAGGTGGAGGTTGCGGTGACCCAAGATTGTGCCATTGCACTCCAGCCTGGGTAACAAGAGCAAAACTTTATGTCAAAAAAAGAAAGAAAATTGTAACAAAATATCAGAGGGGAATCATAGGATAAGAAAACATCAGTTTAAACTCTGCCATGAGAGAGTCGATAATTTAAGCAGTCTGTCTTTATTTCCTTCAGTCCATTAATATTCATAATTTATTTATAAGGTTTAAAAATACAGCCAAATAGAATTTGAAGAAAAAAGTAAACAACACTTTAAAAATAAAATAAAATATATATATAGCTGAGGGTTTGGGTACCTTTAAATGTTTTCTTCTTCACTTTCAGTTTTTCTTTAACATCAGCACTGATGACCAAGAAGGCCTTTACAGTCTTTATTTTCATAAATGTCTTAGAAATGAATTGCCGAGTGACAAGTTTTCATTCAGCCTTGATGTGAGTACTGTCTGGAGATTGTTCTATGTGGATTTTGTCAGCATAAAATGCAAGATTTACTTCTGTGTAAGATTAGGTTTTAAGAACATTAAACCTGGGAGGTGGAGGTTGCAGTGAGCCGAGATCGTGCCATAACACTCCAGCCTCAGGGAGAAGAGTAAAACTCCATCTTAAAAAAAAAAAAAAGAATGTGGTGGTTACAAGTGGGTGACTTGGGTTAAAAAACAAACAGAAGGCCATTTGCAGTGACTCACTCCTGTAATCCCAGCACTTTGGGAGGCTGAGGTGGGCAGATCACCTGAGTCCAAGAGTTTGAGGCCAGCATGGGCAACATGGCAAAACCCCCTCTCTACAAAAAAATATGAAAAATTAGCCAGGCATGGTGGTGTGTACCTGTAGTCCCGGCTACTCAGGAGGCTGAGGTGGGAGGATTTCTTGAGCCCAGGAGGCAGAGGTTGCAGTGAACCGAGATTGCACCACTACACTCCAGCCTGGGCAAAAGGGTGAGATGCTGTCTCAAATTAGGAAAAAAAGGAATGTGGTTGTTATTTGCTGGTATTCACATTTTTTTCCCCCAAGACTGAGTTTCACTCTTGTTGTCCAGGCTGGAGTGCAGTGGCATGATCTCAGCTCACTGCAACCTCCACTTCCCACTTTCAAGCAATTCTTCTGCCTTAGCCTCCCGAGTAGCTGGGATTACAGGTACCTGCCACAACACTTGGCTAATTTTTTTTTGTATTTTTAGTAGAGATGGGGTTTCATCATGTTGGCTAGGCTGGTACTGAACTCCTGACCTCAGGTGATCCACCCGTTTTAGCCTCCCAAAGTGCTGGGATTACAGGTGGGAGCTACCACACCTAGCCGCTGGTACTCACTCTCTAAGCCTAAGTGAGAGAGCTGAGATTCCAAATTGCTGAATAAAGGAGGATGTGTTCCTGAAAAGTAAAAATTAATTTCATGCTCGTTTCAGATTGACATCACAGAGAAGAATCCGGACAGCTACCTCTCAGCAGGAGAAATTCCTCTCCCCAAATTATACATCTCAATGGCCTTTTTTTTCTTTCTTTCGGGGACCATCTGGATTCATATCCTTCGAAAACGACGGTAAACTATTACCTGTAATCCCAGCACTTTGGGAGGCCGAGGCGGGTGGATCATGAGGTCAAGAGATAGAGACCATGCTGGTCAACATGGTGAAATCCCGTCTCTACTAAAAATGTAAAAAATTAGCTGGGCACAGTGGTGCGTGCCTGTAATCCCAGCTACTCAGGAGGCTGAGGCAGGAGAATTGCCTGAACCCAGGAGGCGAAGGTTGCAGTGAGCCAAGATCGCGCCATTGCACTCCAGCCTGGGTAACAAGAGTGAAACTCCGTCTCAAAAAAAAAAAGAATGAGTTGGGATTTGGATAATTTCAGCTTTTGTGGGCTTCTGAACTTGGAGGCAGTTGGCATTAAGCAGTCTTGTTTCTTTCGAAGGGCGTCTTCCCGGAAACACTAGGAAGATTTTTCGGGAGCATTATGGTGTGGGAGGCCTTTGCATGCCTTGGTGTCTGTTCACTTCCCGTTGTTTGTTTAAAAAGCACATGTAAATATTTTTAATAATATGCAAGCAAAATAGACTGTATAATCTAAGTGTTTCCATAGTGGAGATCCCATAGTCCAGGACTGGGAGTAAACACATGGGTCTCATTCAGGGGCTGTTTATTCTGGAGAGGAAGTTAGTGACGATGACTGCCTGGCGAGAGCACTGAAGGCCTTGGCTCAAAGTTGTGCTGGGATAGATTCTCTGCATTGACTTCCAGATGCTTGTCACTGGACAAAACCTTTTCAAAGCCCATCTGCCTGGCTTTTAGTCTTTTTCTGAAACCCCTGAGGCTTTAACTTCCTGTACTTGGTTCTTGAGGGGAGCAGCTGCATATGCAGGAATTCTTTCTCCTTCCAAGAAAATTGAAAACAAAATATTAATATTCAGTTAGAGAATCGTGTAAAGTATTATAAGACCCATAAACCGAGTAAGTGGTGGTATGCGAATATGCTATTATAATATAGATTGATTTAAATTCATATTTAAGCACCCTGAAATACCTCTTTCTCTGGAGTGGAAATGGAGGCTTCTTTAATCCCTGCTAGCTTGTTGTGTTTTAATGGACATGCTCAGACTCTGGTATATAGACTCTGGGTGGGTTCAGTTGCTGTTACCTATTTGTTGTGATATCCTGTATACCCACCAGATGGAAAGATTTTCTTGTTTACTTGGGAGGAACCTACGTAATCATATTTGGACTAGATTAACAAGCAGCAGTTACTAAGAAAGGATCCTATGGGCTGAGGGTGGTAGCTTAGGCCTGTAATCCCAGTGCTTTGGGAAGCCAAGGCAGGAGGAGCACTTGAGTCTATGAATTTGAGACCATCTTGGGCAACATAACAAGACCCCATTTCCTTTTTTTACTTTTCTTTCTTTCTTTTTGAGATGGAATCTCACTCTGTCAAATTGTGGTAACAGTTTTCAATCTGTGGTTAAATGAGGCTGACCTATTGTGTATAAATCTCATCTTTAATTTTTGTTGGAGTATAGGGTGCATGGAGGAAAGTCTCTCACTTAAGCCCTGCCAGTGTTTTCCCAGGAGTCTTAGAGTCAGTTCTGGTAGGTTGGAAACCCACATGATATAAAGGCATGTGACCAAGGCCACGAGGCACATTTCACAGGCCCCTGAAAGCTGAAAGCCACTGAGAGACCTTTGCCTAATTTATTGAAACCCAGAGAGGGGAAACGAGAGCCAGTGTCACCCGACAGAGCTAGGACTGGAACCCGGGTCTGCTTGCTAGTATGTATCAGGCCCCTCCCAGCTTCGAGTGTAGGTAGAACTATTATTTGAGCCAAGGTCAGTGAGGCTTGTTCTTTCCATCACATCTCTGCCCCCTCTGCCCCACACAGTCACGGCTCACTGTACTTCTGACTGTGGACTGCAAGTCAAGGTTACCAGAATGTGTGAATGAGCACAGCTCTTTGCAGTGGGTGGTTTTATACTCTGGGTAAATCTCATTGCCATTCAGTAGATACAGATGATTCTGGCCTTGACTTCCTTTTTGACCTTCAAGTAGGTGAGCACTGGAATAGGAAAGTACCGGGGAGGAAATGAGCCCGGAAACTGACATCACATTGTGGCACACTCTCATTATCACTCGGTGCCAAGCCCTCTCTATTGGTCCCTTTCATTTCCTGTCCCCTCTCCCACTCCTTCCCAACCATGGAGAACTGCTCAGATGTGTTTTGTATGCAGTTTTGGATATTTCTTTTTTTTTTTTGATTGAGACAGAGTCTCTATCACCCAGGCTGGAGTGCAGTGGTGCAATCTTGGCTCACTGCAACCTCCGCCTCCTGGGTTCAAGCAATTCTTCTGCCTCAGCCTCCCGAGTAGCTGGGATTATAGGCATGCACCACCATACCTGGCTAATTTTTGTATTTTTGGTAGAGACAGGGTTTCACCATGTTGCCCAGGATGGTCTTGAACTCCTGACCTTAGGTGATCTGCCCACCTTGGCCTCCCAAAGTGCCACGCACCCAGCATAATTTTTGGATATTTCTGTATTCTTATAAATAAGTACTGTTTATTGGTGTTGCATGTATTTTAAATTTACATAAAATATTTGTAGACATTGTTCTTGTACATTTTTTACTCAGTAATATCCTTTCTATGATCTAGCCATATGGCTGAGTGTGTGTCTCATTCATTGATTTTTTACCTACTCCACAGCATCCCATGCTCTCTGTCCTCATGTTTGACTGCTTTGGTCCTTTAGTTATGGACACAGCCTGGGCTGCGTACATTTCCCTGATACCCCAGCCAATGCTGGCATGAACCTCCTAAGGTCCCTATGGATCTGTACAGCCTCCGAGCTGCAGTTCTGGAAGGAAGCACACTGTGCCATGGGTAGTTAATTTCTTTTCTTTTTTGAGACAGGGTCTCACTCTGTCACCCAAGCTGGAGTGCAATGGCACCATCTCGGCTCATTGCAACCTCCGCCTCCTGAGTGCAAGCAATTCCCGTGCCTCAGCCTCCTGAGTAGCTGGGACTACAGGCACACACTACCATGCCTGGCTAATTTTTGTACTTTTAGTAGAGATGGGGTTTCACCATGTTGGCTAGGCTGGTCTTGAACTCCTGGCCTCAAGTGATCCTCCTGCCTTGTCCTCCCAAAGTGCTGGGATTACAGGCATAAGCCATAACACCTGGCCATTGGTTAATTTCATTAAGGGCCAGATTGCCTTCCAGCCTGGCATAGAGGTTTATACGTCTACCAGTGGTGCATACATAAGGTTTGCTGTTTCTCCACATTCTCACCAATACTGATGTCTTAATTTTTGCTAGTCTGATGGGTATACACTGGTAACCTCTTTTATTTTGCATTTCTCTGAATATTAGTGATGTGGATTATCATTTTGGGGACTCGTTAACCATATCAGTTTCCCTTCTTGTGGCTGCCTGTTGCTTTTTTTTGAGACAGGGTCGCACTGTGTTGCCCAGGTTGGAGTGGTGGCGTGATCAAGGCTTACTGCAGCCTCAAACTCCTGAGCTCAAGTGATTTTCCCACCTTAGCCTCCCGAATAGCTGAAACTGTAGGCACACACTACCACTCTTGGCTAAACTTTTGTTTTGAGACTGTTTGTTTGTTTCGAGACAAGGGCTCACTGTGTCTCCCAGGCTGGAGTACAGTAACATAGTCACGGCTCACTGCAGCCTCTGCCTCCTGGGCTCAAGTGATTCTCCCACCTCAGCCTCCCAAGTAGCTGGAACTACAGGTGCACACCACCACACCTAGCTAACTTTCTGTATTTTTGGTAGAGACGGTTTTGCCATCTTGTCCAAGCTGATCTCAAACTCTTGGGCTCAAGTAATCCTCCCACCTCAGCCTCCCTAAGTGCTGGGATTACAGGCATAAGCCACTGCACCCAGCCTTATAGTAGTCTTATATGTTCTATTAGGTTAATTCTTAAGGGGAGGCAGGAAAGAGTAGAGGCATTTAATGCCCAGCAGCCCAAAGGTGGACTAGTATCTGTGATGGGGTGGGCAGGGGAATGGGTGCTTTATCTCACTGGCGTGGTGTATTTGCAGACACCAGACATGAAGGAGAGAGAAAGGAGCATGACCCCAGCACTTCCCCTCACACATCTCTGCTGCTGGCTCCCAACCCCCCTACTCTGGGCTGCAGACTTCCCTACAGCTATTTGTAATCGCTTTCTGCTTTTCTGGGTGTTCTGTGTTGTTTTCTCAGGTCCATCTACCTCATTCTTGCCTTTGGCTTTCCCAGGGTGGTTTCCGGGAGCAAGCTGGCAGGCTGTATTAGATTTCCATTTACTCAAGAGTTGGAACCTGTCATGTCTGGCTTCAGTGCATAACTCTTCAGGTTCATTCACAACATTAAATTGTGTATCAGAGATTACTTTAGGACTCTATTCAAGATCTTTTTGACCAGCAAAAAGTACTTTGTTAAAAAAGTGGCCGGGTGTGGTGGCTCACACTGGTAATTCTAGGACTTTAGGAGGCTGAGGCGGGTGGATTACTTGAGGTCAGGAGTTCAAGACCAGCCTGGCCAACGTGGTGAAACCTCATCTCTACTAAACATACAAAAATTAGCTGGACATTGTGGCACACACCTGTAGTCCCAGATACTTGGGAGGCTGAGGCAGGGGCATCTCTTGATCCCAGGAGGCAGAGTTTTCAGTGAGCCAAGTTCGTGCCACTGCACTCCAGCCTGGGTGACAGAGCAAGACTCCATCTCAAAAAAAAAAAAGAAAAAAAAAAAAGTTTTTATCTGGATGTAGTGGCTCATGCCTCTAGTATCAACACTTTGGGAGGCCAAGGTGGGTAAATTAGCAAAACTCTTTCTGTATAAAAAATACAAAATAAAATTAGTTGGGCATGGTGGTGTACACCTGAAGCCATCCTCCAACCTCAGCTTCCTGAGAGCTGCTTGATCACTTGAGCTGAGGAGTTCAAGGCTGTAGTGAGCCTTGATGTCACCACTATACTCCAGCCTAGGCAATAGAATGAGACCCTGTGTCAAAAAAAAAAAAAAAAAGTTTCATGTTTGTGGTTTGCACAGATTGTATTTCCTGCCTTCCTATAAATATAGCTGATATCTGGAGCTTTGGCTGTCCTTTGGGAGAATGGAATCTTCCTTTAATTTTTTTTCTCTCTATTTTTATAGGAATGATGTATTTAAAATCCACTGGCTGATGGCGGCCCTTCCTTTCACCAAGTCTCTTTCCTTGGTGTTCCATGCAGTATGTATTAGCATTTTGAGGACCGTTCATGAAATTACATATAACGCCTATACGAGCAGGCAAAAGAAATTTGAAGAAAGGGGATAGATTGGTGGGAAACAAAGATGGAGAATACATTTTTCATAAAGCCTCCTCTTGTCTGGGAGGGCCTGGCCACGCGGATAAATGGTTACCACCTCCCCTCATACCAGACTTCAGACATCTGATACTGCTTATAGATCTACAGTTTTTCCAGAACACTTACTGTTTCTATTTATTAATTTATTTTTTAGCATTTCTAGAGATGAGTGTGCCACCTGCTAAATTGAGCGTGCCACCTGCTAAATTGTTTCCATGACTTTTTTATGTTTCTAAATATTCCCTCATGTTCCTATGTGATTTGAAGTTCAATTCAGTATTGGCAGATTTATCTGAGAGAAAATCAATGCGATAAAGCTGGAGGCATGAGAACTGAGCTTTAGCTTTGGGCATTTAGAACTTAGGCAAATTAAAATGAACTTGCCCATGGGGGTAACATCATGACTTCCCCTGTCTGTGGGCCTCCAAGTACCTGTGGACTACACTTGCAAGGGTGACAGTCTCTAGACGTGTACTCTTCGCTGCACTTGAAAGTGTCCTCTTTGGAAAAGGCAATCATGTGACAGTGCCCCAAAATGACAGTTACTTGGATAATTTCCCTTCTGGGTCCAAGTTCTAAGATTCTTTTTGGAAGCACGTAGTAATGAGTGATTCTGAACTGCAGTTGTTTGATTTCAGATCGACTACCACTACATCTCCTCCCAGGGCTTCCCTATTGAAGGCTGGGCTGTTGTGTACTACATCACTCACCTGTAAGTATGCAGGCACACGTGAAATACACCAGGAAATGACATACAAGAGAAGTGGGGGTGGGCAACAACCTGCACTCCTGTGGCAGCCTGTCTGGGACCCTGCCATACGGGAGGAATGGAGCTCATGGGTGGCTGTCCAAACTTGAGAACTTGGGCTTAGTGGCATGCTCCTGCCTCTCTGTGGCCATTGGCTGTTCAGGCTGTGGGGTGCAGAGCTAACTTTGTGGCTCATGTATGATGGATTTCCTGAATTTGGCTGTCTGTCTTTTGTAAGAAGCTTGTGAACTCATAGAATGAGCTGTGCAATCTAACTGGCAGTGAGAGTCTAAAGAGACCCGCTGGCGTCTGTTCCTTGTTTTCCCTTCCAGTTTGAAAGGGGCACTACTCTTCATCACCATTGCACTCATTGGCACTGGCTGGGCTTTCATCAAGCACATCCTTTCTGATAAAGACAAAAAGATCTTCATGATTGTCATCCCACTCCAGGTAAAGGAACACTCGTCCTGTTTGTCACTTCCTCTCTTGGCACTTAGCAGGGCTCCGCGCCAAGCCTGTATGGGAAGAGGGAATAAGCTTACCCTGAAACCCCAGCTTCTGCTAATGGAGGTTGAAGACTGGGATTATCTTCTGAATTCTGAATAGACTGTTCAGATCATTGCACTGGGAGATGCTTGGCCATCAGCCAGCCACTGGCCTTTGGGCGCCTAGATTTTGCATAGAGAGCTGTTGACAATGTAGGAGACACACAGTACTGTTTTTTCTTCATACTGTTTCCTTTATAACAAAATGGTGCTGTTGGTGAGGAAGCTCAGAGATGTAGTGATTTTATGAACAAAGTATTTTAAAACTGTTAATGACGCCAGTGAGTTTCCACAGATAGAATATGTAGTAGACCCGAGGGGCAAACATTTCCTAAATCCTTACCATGTTTGGGGCTGAGGGCCGAGGCCAGCCTTATAAGGCTGTGAGTCTCTTGGGGGTGGAGGCTTGTCTTACTGGTGGCTGAACTTGGATGTAAAGAACTTCCAATAAACAGAGAGATTATAGCAGGGATGCACAACTATTCTGCTCTGTTTGACCAGATAGCATTTGTTTGATGAAGTTGTCCCCATCAGCTATTCTCACACTGGAGCATAACGTAAATGTGGAAGATGGTGGGTGGAAGGGGACAACTCCCGAGGCACCCACATCAGCCCTCCTGACTCTGGCAGAGTTTGCAGCAAAGCTCCTCTCTGAGTTCTAACAGACCTTGTCCACCCTCATGTTCAATGATGAGGAACGTGTGTTGACATCAAATGAATGGGACAGGCCAGTTGCTCTGGGTTTCCGGGGAGAGAGTAAGCGCTCAAGTTGGAAGGATCAAGGAGGGCTTTGTGGGAGATGGGGCTGGTCTGGGTGTTTAAGGAGAGGAATGTGACAGAGGCAGGGGCGTGATCCTAGTGTTACAGCTGTTTTAGAATTTGTTTAGTGGGTTTTCTGGGTTTTGCCAGAAAGCCCCTCTCAAAAAGAAAAAAAAAAAAAAAAAGATACAGGTGACCCTGCTGCCTGCTAAGCACACGTGCTGAGGAACTCTGCTGGTCCCCGGTTGTCGAGCCACCAGGGCCACTTCAGCCAGACAGGCCTCCAGCCTGCGAGGTCTCAGAGTTGTGAATGATGGAGCCTGGGTTGCCACATGGCTGCCTGTGCTGCTTCCCTTTAGTAGATTCCCTCATCCTTTAGAGTCTGTCCCCAGCAGCCTGAACTGTGCTGTCATGGGGCATAGCCCTCCAGCTTCCCTGTCCTGGGCTTCCCTGAAAGGCAGGCAGGCAGACAGACACACAGACACACAAACACACCCACCCACCCACCCCCAGAATATCACTCTGAGAAAATAAGGACATTTAACAAATTAAGAAAGTTATGACTATTTAGACAATGGAACTAGTCTGAGAGGGCCTTGAATGCCAGCCTGAAAAGTAAGAACTGCTTCCTTTTGGCCACGGGCAGTGACTGAAAGTGTCTAGGTAAGGAGTAAATGGCGTCCATGCAAATGATGTTTCAGGAACACTCTGGGCACCCTGTTCAACACAGGCACCTCTGGGAACATTCTTTCTCTCATGTAGTGTGTGAATTAAGGACAAAATGGAATTTTGAATTTAAGACGTGAAAGCCTTTGTTTTCTACTTTTGTCTTTTTATTTTTAGACTGTGTCACTCTGTTGCCCAGGCTGGAGTGCAGTGGTGATCATGGCTTACTGCATCCTTGAACTCCTGGGCTCAGGCGATCCTCCTGCCTCAGTCTCCCAAGTAGCTGGGACCACAGGTGCACACCATCACACCTGACTAATTTTTAAATTTTTTTTTTTTAGTAGAGACAGGGTCTCACTATTTTGCCCTGGTGTCGAACTCCTGGGCTCAAGTGATCCTTCTGCCTTGCCCCACAAAGTGCTGGGATGACAGGTATGAGCCACCGCACCCAGCCCTACTTTGTCTTTTTAGATAGAGCCGCAGATACAAATGTTTTGGATAGACAGGGCTTCATGAGGACCTCGGGACAGGGAAGAACACAGAAGCTAGGTGGCAGTGGGAGACTGACATTTCAGATAATTTTTGCATTAGTATTAAGTGAAGCCTCAGTGATAATTTGATTTCTAAGTCCTGTATAGAAAGAGAAATTCCACTTAGAGACTTCCCAAATAAGAGCACTACAGATTTTACATGCCATGCGAAAGTGTGAAGGGTTACCTTTACAGCAAGTCAGCCAGAGTGTTGGGGACCATGGACTTCTTATGGGTTGTATAGGTGGAATGATAATCTCTGCATCCCTTCCCAGTGGTAATCTTCAAAAGGATGTGTTATAAGTGGTAAGTTTCCTTTATGCTTTTTTTTTAAGACAGAGTCTGGCTCTGTTGCCAGGCTGGAATGCAGTAGTGCGATCTAGGCTCACTGCACCCTCTGCCTCCCTGCCTCCAGCAATTCTCCTGCCTCAGCCTTCTGAGTCGCTAGGACTATAGACGTGTAACATCATGCCCAGCTAATTTTTGTATTTTTAGTAGAGATGGAGTTTCACCATGTTGGCCAGGATGGTCTCCATCTCTTGACCTCATGATCCTTCACCTTGGCCTCCCAAAGTGCTGGGATTACAGGCATGAGCCAGCATGCCTGGCCCAGAAAGACTTTTTATAAATACTTTTATTATGCTAAGTATATTATTATACTTTTATTATGTAGCCCACAGGGAGGTATATTATAAATACTTTTATAATGAAGAGTGTATTATATAAATATAATATAAAAGTATATTATAAAAGTATACTTTTATAATATAAAATATAAAATATATATTGTTATATTTAATATATAAAATACTTTTATAATATAAAATTTAAAAGTATATTATAAATACTTTTATAATGAAAAGTATAAAAGTATAAATATATTATAAAGTATATTATAAATACTTTTATAATGAAAAGTATATAAATATATGAAAGTATATTATAAAAGTATACTTTTATAATATAAAATATATATTTTTATATTTATATATAAAATAGTTTTATATAAAATATATAAAATATAAAAGTATATTATAAATATAATGAAAAGTATATAAAGTGTATTATAAATACTTTTATTATGCTAAGTATATTATTATACTTTTATTATGTAAAAAAAGTATATTATTATACTTTTATTTTGTAGCCCACAGGAAGGGAGGCCACGTGACAGCTTGGCTGTCAAGCCTGCCAGCTGAACTGGGCATTCCCAAATTGATCTCAATTGCATGGGATGTGTGTTTAAAAGTACAGCTTTCAGGCCTAATTGTGGGCCTGAGTACATGAGGCAAAGCCTTTAGCTTTGGAAGGAAAAGCAGTGCACGGACACTGGTGAATCTCAGAGGAAGAGCTGGGCCGTGTCCTGTGTTGGGGGAGCTGGACTTGAAGGATCCCGTGAACAGCAGCGTGGCACCCAGCTGTGGGGCTGGAGTCAGTCATTATCACTGCTCTGGTCTCTGAAAACACAGTTCCATTGTCTGGCGCTTAGATGAGTTATTGTCACTGAGCACCAGAGCCTGAAAAGTGTGGGCATTGTGACTCAATAGGGTGTTAAGTGCCACCTATCCAGCACCTGAGCAACTCCACTAGGTTTGGGGTATCTAAAAAGCAAAGTGTCCTTGTTATCTATTGCTGCATAGCAAATCACCCCAAAACTCAGTGACTTAAAACAGCAGTAACCCTTCATTCTCTCAGTTTTTGTGAGTTAGGAATTCAAGAGTTGCTAGCGAGGTAGGTCTGACTTGGGTCTTGTGGTCATTGTCACACCCTGGCTGGGAGCATCTTGAAGTCTCCACTTGCATCTGTCTTCTGGGTTGAGAAGCTTGCTCAGGTGGGGATTGGGACACCTGGGGCTCCTGGGGCGTCTTTGGGTGTCTTTCCATCTCTGCATGGTCTCTACAGCATGGCAGTTTCAGGGTTGCCAGACTTCTTACAAGAAGGCTTAGGGTTCAAAGGTCCCAAGAGAGCTGGGTGGAAGCTTTATCTACTTTGGAAATCACACAGCATCCCTTCCATCTTGCCGTATTAGAGCAATTACAGGCCTGTTCAGGTTCAGAGGGATGGCATAGAGACTCTGCTTTTCTATAGCAGTTATGGCAGAGTTTTGGAAGAGCATGTGGGACTGGAGAAAATGCTGTGGTCACAGATTGGGATCTAGATAGAGGCAAAGGTGTATACCCCACACTGGGGCTGCTAGCATTGTAACAGTTCACCCAGGCTTTGGGGCCTCAGCAAATTCTCATGTCTGTAGGTCCTGGCAAACGTAGCCTACATCATCATAGAGTCCACCGAGGAGGGCACAACTGAATATGGCTTATGGAAGGACTCTCTGTTTCTGGTTGACCTGCTGTGTTGTGGTGCCATCCTCTTCCCAGTGGTGTGGTGAGTAGCCCACAGGAACGGAAGCCACGTGACAGCTTGGCTGTCAAGCCTGCCAGCTGAACTGGCCATTCCCAAATTGATCTCAATTGCATGGGATGTGTGTTTAAAAGTACAGCTTTCAGGCTGGGTGCGGTGGCTCACGCCTGTAATTCCAGCACTTTGGGAGGCCTAGGTGGGTGGATCACGAGGTTAGGAGTCCAAGACCAGCTTGGCCAACATAATGAAACCCCATCTCCACTAAAAATACAAAAAATCAGCTGGGCATGGTGGCAGGTGCCTGTAATCCCAGCTACTCGGGAGGCTGAGGTGGAGGTTGCAGTGAGCCAAGATCGTACTCCAGCCCAGGCAACAGTGCAAGACTTGATCTCAAAAAAAAAAAAAAAGGAATTACAGCTTTCTGAGTCCCAGATTGACCTGAATCAGTCTCCAGGAGCAGAACCCTGTGTCTTTTTCAAGTTACCCATGGGATTTTGGTAGAGTTAAAGAGTCACCATGAGCTGGCCTTTAACAGAGTTCTAAGACAACAGAGAATTGGGAAATGAGAACTCGGTAGCAATTGAAAGTAGCAGCCTGAATTTGTGGTGGTGGAGGGGGAGTTGGGGTAATTCCATAAGCAGCCAGTTCCTGCCAACTTAGGTGGAAAAAAAAATGAGGAAGTTCATTAACATAAAACTAGTGTTAGTTCTCAGCACACAAACATTTTTGATATCTTCAGAATGGTTTGCTCCATTCCTGGAAATGGCAGAGTTTAGATGCATAGATTGTGCTTTGGTTCTGTGTAAAGAAGTGTTAGTGTCAAGTTAGTGGTTGATGAGAGAGAATATCCTTATTAAATCACATGCAGAGTGGCAGAAATTGAGAAGGCTAGCAGCAATAGAACACTTAACTTCACCCTTAGCGATCGAATTCCATGGCTTTTGGAATGCAGTTCTTTTGAAATAAAGTTTGAAGAAAATAGATTTACCTACGTTCTTCCATTAGAAGTGAGGTGCTTCTTTTTTTCCCCGCCTCAAGACGTCGTTTCGCTCTGGTTGCCCAAGCCAGAGTGCAGTGGCATGATCTCCGCTCACTCTAACTTCTGCCTCCCAAGTTCAGGTGATTCTCCTGCCTCAGCCTCCTGAGTAGCTGGGATTACAGGCATGTGCCATCACTCCTGGCTAATTTTTTTTTGTATTTTTAGTAGAGACAGGGTTTTGCCATGTTGGACAAGCTGTTCTTGAACTCCTGACCTCAGGTGATCTGCCTGCCTTGGCCTCCTAAAGTGCTGGAATTACAGGCGTGAGCCACTGCACCTGGCCAAGGTGCTGCTTCTTGCAATGCCCCATCCAGTAAATTAATATTTTTGAGGATGCTGGGGTTTGTCAGTTAATGGTATCAGTGGACAGTACTTCTCATTCCAGCCGGTTAGATTCACTCTTCACACTAATTCCATCATACATCACACATGATCTAGTTATATATCAGTTCAGCCAACAGCTACCAGCATAGAAGAGAGTATGAATGATGCTTCCTCCTCAGCCTCCTGGGTAGCTCACACTACCATACCCAGCAAATTTTTTGTAGACATAGAGTTTTGCCATTTTACCCAGGCTAATCTCAAACTCCTGGGTTGAAATGATCTTCTCACCTCAGCCTCTCAAAAGTTCTAGGATCCCCTGTACCCACTGGAATATGAATGACTCTTTGTATTCACTGCAGTCTCCTGCCGCCCTGCACAGGAATTAGTTACTTGGGCATCTGTAACATAGGGTCTCCAGCATTGTTTCCAGATAGAAAGAGCATCTTACTAGGGAACAGAGGTTCATGCCCTACTTTTACACATGCCACTATCAGAACAGTAAAATATAAGGAACCTCAACAGGCTGTGGAGTTGTAAGCAGCCATTTCCTGCCCTTCGTTAATTTCAACACTAATGAGCAGATGCCAAATGCAAAAATTCCTTAAGGTAAATATCCTGAAAATTACTGTAAAATGAAAAAAGTAAGTACTGGAGAGGCGATTCAAGATTAATAATACTTTTAAATATTCCTGTTCAGCCAGCATTGATTCAGGGCCAGCAGTGTACTGGGTAACTTGCATGCGGTGTTGCATTCAGTTCGCAGGCAGATAGCCCCTCTCACGGGTGAGCAAATTACGGATGATTTAGGAAAAGTAATCGATTCGCTGACTAGAGTGAGTGACGGTGTCAGACCCATGCTGGCTTCCCTCATGCAGCCCTGTCTGCCTGTGCCCTGCTCATCCCTCAGGCCAGTCTCTCCATTGGTGGCTTTGCATGGTGCCTCCACTTCTCACCTGCTGCTTTTGTAATAATGTTAATGTTCCCCTGCCTGAACTGTAATGATGGTCATTAGTTACCAGCACATCACAGCCTAAAACGGCCCCTGCAGGCTGGCATTTTTCAGGAATATTAAAAATCTCCACTCAATGAAATGAGTTTGCATGGAGCTGCATATTCACAGCTCCTGGACTTAGACTCTAGAAGTCAGCTGGTGACTTTCTTCTGGGTTTATTCTCTCCTTGTGGCAGGTGGGCTCAGTGAGGCTCCATTGTCGTGGGAGTGTTGGGTAGGGGGATGGTTGTGGGAGTGGAGTTTTGTTTTCTCCTCATACTCTGGTTTCTGCTAGACTGCCACAGATTTGGCCAGCAGAGGGCGACTTTACCTCTCAGACGTGTTGATTATCCCCATCCTCCGTTTTAGGGAGAGTAAAGTGATCTAGTCCAACCTTTCAGCATATAATTGAGGAATTCACCGCCCCAAGTTACTAGAGCTGGAAAGAGAGAGGAGTGCAGATTTGTCAGCTAACTTTTTGTTCTCTAAATGTTTATTTTTAGGTCAATCAGACATTTACAAGAAGCATCAGCAACAGATGGAAAAGGTAAGTTCCCTCTTGCTCATTTTGTGTTCTTCAGCTTGCTCTGAACCCCCATGCTGGGGAACTGCGGAGGAGTAGGGGCAGCCTGTGGTCTCAAGATGCTGTCTTCCTGGGAGGTGAGCTGGGGGAGGCCTGCAGCCCACTTCCTGAGAGCAGCCAGAGATGGTTTGGAGAAGGAGGTGCAGCACCAGTTGTATGAGGAGGAGGCTGGGGGTGACTGCTGCTTATTAAGATGATTCATTTCATTTCCACTCGTGATTGTGATTGTCACCTTCTCAGAACTGAGTCAGGAAGAGAAAATCTTGTCTTGGAAGAGCCGGATAACACTTCACTGTGAGAACAGGACGGATAATGGATTGGAGATGGCTTTGTATAAGGAGCTCTGGCTGCTGATTTCACACACTTTCAAAATAGATGTGTTGGTGTTAATTTAAAGTGAGACTCTGATGACAGAAGGAACCTTGAAAACTACCTGATATGAAATGGTTGTGCCCTTTGTAGTCCTTTTGCATCTCTTTAATTTTCCAGTCATGCCCCCTAAGTCAGAAGAGAAGCTGAAAAGAAAATGTTTTGTGTGGTTCTGGTCTTATTTGAATAATGTTCATGACCACAGGCTGCCATGGCACCAGTGGGAATTTCAGACCCCAAGGATGTAAGGGGCAGTGCTCTCTCCGAAAGCCCAGAACTGCCTCGATCCATGGTATTATACGCCAAGTGTAGATATTAACATTCTTTAAGGCAGGTTATGAATAATAAACAGCTTTTTGTTGTTAATAAAGTTTCATTACTGACCTTATTTCTGATTATAAAGCCAATGTAGATTCATTTTAGAAAATTTGGAAAATGTGTAGTGGCTGTAAATCTTATTAATAACACATTTCTTTAAGTTGAATTAAACATGACTTTGAGCTTCACGCCAGGGTCAACCCTAGGTTGTTATTTAGCGCACAGTATTCCAGAGGATCTTGCCAGTTTGGGCCTGGAACAGATAGTATGGCATCCTGCTGTCCAGGCTCATGTCACTCTTGCTTCTGGGCAGCCTGTGTGCAAGTCTCACCCAGGCCAGGAGCTTTGGTCAGTGCTCAGAGACCAGTCTCCCAAGGCCCACTCGGCTTCTGTGACCTGCGTCAGCATTTGTTTTGTTTCTAGTCCTGGGAATAGCCCTTCTCTCGTTTTCTTATTTTATCCCTCAAAGGCACTAGGTTCCCTTCTTTTCCCTCTGGAGTGTCTTGTGATAGGTTCTTTTCAGTGGATTTTAGCAGGAGTCGCAGAGCTTTTGCTTCTAGCCTGGCTGTATAGCCTTTCTTGGAGCTCAGTAAAGCATGCTGCCATCAGTAGAAAAACTCAAGTCAGGAAATACAAATCTGCCTCTGGGGATAATTGTTTGGGCATGTTCTTCCCCCCCGCCCCCACCCCCACCCCACTATTTCCAGTAATGGCTATAAGCAAATGTTCTTTTTTTTTGAGACAGAGTTTCTCCCTGTCACCTAAGCTACTGGAGTGCTGTGGCACGATCTCTGCTCACTGTAGCCTCTGGGTTCAAGCAATTCTCCTTCCTCAGTCTCCGGAGTCGCTGGGATTACAGGTGCTTGCTATCACGCTTGGCTAAGTTTTGTGTTTTTAGTAGAGATGGGGTTTCACCACATTGGCCAGGCTGGTCTCAAACTCCTGACCTCAATTGGTCCACCTGCCTCAGCCTCCCAAAGCGCTGGGAGTACAGGTGTGAGCCGCTGTACCCAGCCTGTTTGGGGATATTCTTGTCCTTATTTTTCTTCTATTCCTGTGATATAAGAAGGTAACTCTATTATATTTGTAACTTGGCGAACAGGTAGGATTTTTCTTATTAAGTCATGATGAGACTGTTTTAACTTTTTCATCTTATACACTTCTGTATTTCTCATTGGTTCTTCCAGCTGTTTGGCTAAAAGTGTATTAAAAAATCCCAAGGGCAGTGTTTTCCATTGGCGAAGCTTACCTGTGTGTTTCTCCTTGCTCCATCCTGCCCCTTGGTGAATTCCTGCCTTCTTCACCTCCTCCCTGACCCCTACTTCAGCCTCCTGACTCGCCTGCCTCTTCACTCTTCCATCTTGTGAGCTTGGGGTGACTGTGGTGTCTGCCACATTTATTCCACCTGAGGTTGGTTGGTAGCTGAGGATCTTAGTAAGGTGCCCTGTCTGGAGTAGATGGCACAGCAGGTGAGGCAGCACGGGGTCAGCATTGTCCCCCAGCATCTATAGTAAAGGGTAACTTTCTTCAACAGGAATGCGTTTGTCGTGGCCTGGGCACACAAGGCAGTTTCTCATTTTTTTCCAGCAGGTGGCAGCATGGAACCTCTTCAGCAGAGAGCGAATTTAAGAGCAGGAAGTCGCATAGGTAAACCAGGGTTCACATTCCCCTTTCTTAGGAAGATATCTGCTAAGGAAGCACCCATTTCTCATCATTTGATATCACAAGCCCTCTGAAAGAAGGACAGAGCAGATTAGAACGGGGGTATCGTTTTGATTCATGTGCTTTTCCCTGAATTGATTGAGGCTATGAGATGTTCTTGGCGTCACTCTGTATACCCTGAAAAATGGTTATGCTTACACCATTCCCAGACCCAGAGCAGCCGTGTTCCCAGCTGAAGCTTCGCCTGCAGAGAGGTCTCAGGAACGGCCCTCTGTGCTGGAGCGACCCTCGGGTGTGACTGTGGGGCGGCCGTGTGCTGTGAAGCTTGCAGGAAAGTGGGAGTGAGCATGCTGCTAGTTGCTGGTTCTGGGACCCATGGCCCCATCCACCCTCTGTGCTCCCCTTGATTCACTCCTCCTGAGATGTGGAGGCAACTGGGAGCACACAGACCATGAGCAGTCATATCTCCTATTAGATTTGGAAGCTTTGCTGGATGGAACCTGACATTCTGTTTCCTATTCTCAGGCTCATCATTCCAGTGACTCCTTGCATGGCCTTGACAGTAACTTGGGCTTGTCTTTTTTTTTTTAATTTAAAATTTTCATAGTGATGGGGTCTCACTATGTTGCCCAGGCTTGTCTTAAACTCCTAACCTCAAGCCATCCTCCTGCCTCAGGGTGTAAGCCACTGCATCTGGCATTTTGGGCTTAAGAATCTCATTTTTACACCAGCCATGGTGGCTTATTCCTGTAATCCTAGCATTTTGGGAGGCTGAGGCAGGAGGATTGATTGAGACCAGGAGTTTGAGACCAGCTTGGGCAACGTAGAGATATCCCATCTCTACCAAAAATTGAACAAAGAACTATGGCAGACCAGCCTACAAAAAAAATTTAAAAATTAGCCAGCCTTGATGGTACACGCCTGTAGTCCCAGCTATTTGGGAGGGTGAGGTGAGATCACTTGAGCCCAGGAGGTCAAGGCTACAGTGAGCTGAGATTGCACCATTGTGCTCCAGCTTAGGCAGCAGAGCCAAACCCTGTCTGAAAACGACGACAACAAAAAACCACTATGGCAAAGAATCTCATTTGAAGTTTAGATGCAGTCCCGACTCAGTAATTGCAAGTGAGAGAAATGCTATTTGTAGTTTTCCTTCCTGCATTTGGGGTGAATATAGCTTTCAGAGAGTGTCTGGCTTTTGTTAATTTGTGTCTGGATTCCTTTTGACCAAACCTGATGGAAATCTAAAGGGAAACATTGAAGCCGAATCTGCCCACGTCTTTGTCTCTCCTGTCACACACTGTGGCTTCTCTCAGGTCCTTGGTCACTGAGACGCAGCTGCACCGCATCCTGTGAGAGGGAGCGTAATTGAGTCTCGTGCAGACACACCTAGTGCTGGCCCCATTCCGTCTCTCCTGCCGAGATTTACTGGCTCTGACTGCCCTTGAGCTCACATCCCCATTCCCTTCTCTTTCCGGTGTCATTACCTTATAGGACTGGCTCAGAGATACACACCGTAAATTTAATTAACAGTCTCTGCTGCTGACCATCCTTTTATTGGCCTTGTGTTTCTGGGGAAAGATGTATTCTGAAGAGCCTGAGCTTTTACGTGAGCTTCAGAAGTATTTAAACAATCCCAGTTGGCTGCTGCCGAGGTGATGGAGGAACGGCTTCATTCCGAGGTGCCGCCATATTCTGAAAGTAGCCGCGGCCGTGCAAGGCATTTTTTAGGGTTGGTGGTTCTCAAGGGGGTCTTCAGGGTCAAAACTGTTTTCATAATCATATTTTTGTAATCATATGGTATTGAGTATCTTGTACTGTTGACATTTGCCTGATGGTGAAAAGCAGTGGTGGGTAAAATTGCCAGTGCCCTCACGTGATTCAAGGGTATGGCACCAGACTCTACCAGCAGCCACTGCATTCTTTACTGTCACAACCTCCTCACAGGGGGTGAAAAAGGCTCACATCACTTAAGAATGATTTTGAAATAATAAAACTGTTCACACGATTACCTCTCAACCTGTGCCTTTTAATGTTCTGTGATACAACACGGGCGGTGTGCATAAGCACACTGTGAGCCTGGAGTGTGATGGCTGTGGCCTTGAGGGAAAGTACCTGTGCATTGTTTGAATTGCAAGTTGAACTAGCTGCTTATTTATTTATTTATTTATTTATTTTGAGACAGGGTCTTGTGTTGTTGCCTAGGCTGGAGTCCAGTGGTATAGTCCTGGCTTACTGCAGCCTCAACCTTCTGGGCTTAAGCGATCTTCTCACTTCAGCTCTCAAAACAGCTGGGACTACAGGCATGAGCTACCATACCCGGCTAATTTTTTGTAGAGGTAGGATTTTGCCATATTGCCCAGGCTTGTCTTGAATTCCTGAGCTCAAGTGATCCACTTGCCTAGGCCTCCCAGAGTACTGGGATTACAGGCGTGAGCCACTGTGCCTGGCCAGGCTGCTTTTATCTGAAAGAATGACTGACTGTTATGGTTACACAGGCTTGGGTTTTTGCTGGGCATTTTCTTGAAAATGAATGAAGTGAATGAACATATTACTTCAAAAAAAAAAAAAAACAATTAACAGTATTTGTTGCCAGTGATAAAGAAAAACTTGTATTTATCCCTGTAAGCCTGACAGTTTCCTAACTGACAGTTCCCAGTTTTTTTTTTTTTTTTTTTTTTGAGACAGGGTCTGGCTGTCACTCAGGCTGGAGTGCAGTGGCACAATCTCAGCTCCCTGCAGCCTCGACCTCCTAGGCTCAAGTTAGCCTCCCACTGCAGCCTCCTGAGTAGGTGGGACTACAGATCTTTGCCACCATGCCTGGCTAATTCTTGTATTTTTTGTGGAGATGGGGGTCTTACTTTGTTGCCCAAGCTGGTCTCACACTCTGACCTCAAGTGAACCGCCCACCTCAGCCTCCCACAGTGCTGGGATTATAGGCATGAGCCACCATGGCTGGCTAGTTTCCCACTTCTTATAAGACTTCTTCAGATGACAAGTGGATAAGGAAATAATAATTTAAAAAATAAGACTTCTGATGTAAGCAGAGGTGATACCAAAAATGTAATTTTTAAAAAATTCTATAATGTTTCTGTATCTGGGAGATCTATATAATGCTCTGAAACAGCGAGCTCCACGAAGCCAGTGCAGGATGCTCCATAGTCATGCTCAGGGGCAAAAACGCTCCTGAAAAAGTACAATGGACCAGTGGAGTTTAATGTAAGAATGCGGAAAGTTCATTGATACAGTTCAGAGTCTCCACCTGCCTCATCTTCAGAAGCTACTACCACTTGTCAGGTTTTAGTACAGAATCACAGACTATTCACAGTAATCTGAAAAGGCCTACATCTGTCTGTATGGGGCCAGATTTTCTTCATATATTTCAACCAAATGCTCCCTCACAGCAAGTTGAATGCTGATTGAAGCAAAGATGAGGACCCAGCTGCATCTTATTAAGCTAGACATTAAAGAGAATTACAAAAATGGAAAATAATTCCACCCGTCTCATTCTTTTTTTTTTTTTTTTTTTTTTTTTTTTTTTTTTTTTTTTATTTTGGGGCCAGGTGTAGTGGCTTACATCTGTAATCTCAGCACTTTGGGAGGCCAAGGCAGACCGATCACCAGAGGTCAGGAGTTCAAGACCAGCCTGGCCAACGTGGTGAAACCCTGTCTCTACTAACAATACAAAAATTAGCTGTGCATGGTGGTGCACACCTGTAATCCCAGCTACTCAGGAGTCTGAGACAGAAGGATTGCTTGAACATGGGAGATGGAGGTTGCAGTGAGCCAAGATCATGCCACTGCATTCCAGCCTGGGCAACAGAGTAAGAAGACTCCATCTCAAAAAAAAAGGTTTTTTTAATTTTTTTAATTTTTTTTTTTTTTTTTTTTTTTGAGGCGGAGTTTCCCTCTTGTTACCCAGGCTGGAGTGCAATGGAGCGATCTCGGCTCACTGCAACCTCCGCCTCCTGGGTTCAGGCAATTCTCCTGCCTCAGCCTCCCGAGTAGCTGGGATTACGGGCACGCGCCACCATGCCCAGCTAAGTTTTTGTATCTTTAGTAGAGATGGGGTTTCACCATGTTGACCAGGATGGTCTCGATCTCTTGACCTCGTGATCCACCCGCCTTGGCCTCCCAAAGTGCTGGGATTACAGGCTTGAGCCACCGCGCCCGGCCAATTTTTTAAATTTTTAACAGAAAATGTTGCTTAGGTTAACATGTAATGAGTTTATGTTTGTTACTTTTGAATGAATTAAATATTCCTGAAATTTCTTTTTTTTTTTTTTAATGATTAATTAGTCCAGGCATGGTGGCTCATGCCCATAAGCCCAATGCTTTGGGAGGCCGAGGCAGGTGAATCATGGGGTCAGGAGTTTAAGACCAGCCTGGCCAACACGGTGAAACCCCATCTCTACTAAAAAAAAAAACAAAAAAAAGCCTGATGTGGATTAGCCAGGTGTGGCGTCAGGCATCTGTAATCCCAGCTACTTGGGAGGCTAAGACAGAGAACTGCTTGAACCTGGGAGGTGGAGGTTGCAGTGAGGTGGGATCATGCCATTGCACTCCAGCCTGGGCAACAGAGTGAGAATCCATCTCAAAAAAAAAAGTAATTAATTAATTAATTTTAGAGACAGGGACCTACTGTGTCACACAGGCTAGAGAGCAGTGGTGTGATCATAGTTCATTGTAACCTCGAACTTCTAGGCTCATGTGATCTTCTCATTTCAGTCTTCCAAGTAGCTAGAATTACAGGTGTGCACTAATTGTAGAGATGGAGTCTCACCATATTGTCCAGGCTGACCTTGAACCCCTGGCCTCTAGCTTTCCTCCTGCCTCAGTCTCTCAAAGGGCTGGGATTACAGGTGTGAGCCACTGGACCCATCCTGTTTTAGTTTCTGATGCATATTTATAGATGTAATCATATTAACAGAAAAACTTGTGGTCTTCAAGAACTTTTAAAAGTGTGAAGAGATCTTCAGACCAATAGGTGGGGAACTGTTGCGTTAGAGATGAGGCTTGTTGAGTCTCTCATAGCCATGGGGATGTGAGGACAAGTGAAAGTCTGTCTGGTTCTTTTCTTCCTTTGCCTGTTGAGCTTATTTCAGGCTTAGTTGGCCAGATGCTTATAGTTATTTAAGATGTCCATTAGCCCAGGGCAGCTTATGCCAAAGAACTCTGTTGTATTTGGGTGTGTTCATATAAACAGACCTAACAGGAAACTTACTAGGGAAGACAAGAAGAGAAATAATCATTGTGTGCATCATGGCTGCAACTCATGTTTATATATTCTTATTTTTCATCCTGGCTTTCCTTGACTGGTGGTTTTTATCCCTTTGTGGAATAATAGGCCTATTAGAGAATCTAGTGAGAGGTGTAGACTTCCCCATGTCTACGGAGAGTTTTCCATGGAGTATCATGGAATTCATGGACCCCAGATTTAATGACCTCTTCTTTAGATTAATTTAAATCATCTTATTACTCTTCTATAGTGATTTGGATGGGAACGTACCAGCCTCTTTATGATGTGAGTCTGCCCTGGAAGGACTCATTCCCAGGAGAGATCCTCTCCCTTTTTCCTCTCATTTTTTTTCTTGCTTTCTCTTTTCTGTCATTTCCATTGGAAAGGACCTCAAAGAACAGTTCTGCTCTGGTGTTTTTTCTTTTCTTTAAAAAAAAAAAAAAAATAGGCCAGGTGCAGTGGCTCTCACCTGTAATCCCAGCACTTTGGGAGACTGAGGCGGGCAGATCACAAGGTCAGCAGTTCAACACCAGCCTGGCCAAGATGGTGAAACTCTGTCTCTACTAAAAATACAAAAATTAGCCAGGCATGGTTGCGCACGCCTATAATCCCAGCTACTGGGGGCTCAGGCGATCTGCCCTCTTCGGCCTCTCAGAGTGCTGGGATTACAGGTGTGAGCCACTATGCCCAGCCGATATGTGTTTTTTATTAAGCTGGTTTAATACAGTGATTTAAAATTTTTTTAATCACCAAAATCCTCTTGTTGTTACTTTTCCTTAGCAGATTGCACTACATTCTTGTAATGCCATCAACTGAATCACAGCTTCTGATCAACATTATGAAATAATTCACTAACCAGTGATACCACTCTTGAGTTCATATAAGCTACCCCAAAAGCAGAGGCCTATCATATCATCTGGCTGAGGAGGAGCCTTGTCTTGGACACATTGCCAGGTTTTTTTTGGCCTTTAAAGTGTTGGGAATCTAAGTACTTTTTGGGGCCCACAGCCACCAAGAGGGCCTGGTTAGTGGTCCGTGGTGGCATACCCTCCCTGGATCTGTCTGGGCTTGGTTCTTCTCCCTTCAGGTGTTAACATGCATGTGGTTTCAGTGGGTCTTGAGACATCGTTGAGAACCAACTCTTCTCAATTGATGACTGCAGTATTTAGGGAAGGTCAGATTCTCTTGCTGAGAAGGTTTTGCCTGCTATTAACCAGCCTTTGTCATCAAGCATTGGGAAGTCTGACCTTCATCGTCACCTAGCTCACTGCTGACTGACTGTGTGCAGTGGATGTGGGGGTGGGGGGAGCTGTGCACCTCAGCCCAGCTGCAGTGTCGCATCCCAAGTCTCCCTGGCAGAGCTCACAGTATTGTGACTGCAGGCTGCAGCTGGCAGAGAAACAGGAGAGACTGCTGAGAGCCAGGTCAGAGACCGGCGTGGCCCTTTGCACACCACCCTCTCGCAATGCCTTTGGTGCATTGTGGTTCTAGAATTGAAGGTAAAGAGGAGCTAGAAACCTAGCAGGCTTGACAGCAGAAGTCCTTTTCAGAGCTAGCCTTTCCTGGTACTGTGAGGTCTTTAGTTCTCTCAGGAGCCATTTCTGCTGCTTTTCTTTGATGCTATTTATTTATCACTTAAGATATAATTTTGTGGGCCGGGCGCGGTGGCTCAAGCCTGTAATCCCAGCACTTTGGGAGGCCAAGGCGGGTGGATCACGAGGTCAAGAGATCGAGACCATCCTGGTCAACATGGTGAAACCCCGTCTCTACTACAAATACAAAAAATTAGCTGGGCATGGTAGCAGGTGCCTGTAATCTGAGCTACTCAGGAGGCTGAGGCAGGAGAATTGCCTGAACCCAGGAGGCGGAGGTTACGGTGAGCCGAGATCGCGCCATTGCACTCCAACCTGGGTAACAAGAGCGAAACTCCATGTCAAAAAAAAAAGATATAATTTTGTTTAAGATGCACAGTCCTTAACTGTTCAGTTTGATGACTTTTGATATCCCCTGGGTCATTGCTTCAAATGTATATTGGAAATTGGAAATGTATTTTTTTTTTTTTTTTTGAGGCAAGAGTTTTGCTCTTGTTGCCCAGGCTGGAGTACAATGGCGCAATCTTGGCTCGCTGCAATCTCCGCCTCCCAGGTGCAAGTGATTCTCCTGCCTCAGCCTCCCGAATAGCTGGGATTACAGGCAAGTGCCACCACACCTGGCTAATTTTTGTATTTTTAGTAGAGACAGGGTTTCACTGTGTTGGCCAGGCTGGTCTCGAATTCCTGACCTCAGGTAATCTGCCCGCCTCGGCCTCCCATAGTGTTGAGATTACAGGCATGAGCCACCATGCCCGGTCATGACTCAACATTTTGAAGATCAGAGAATTTCATGCTCTGTGTAGTTGTTCCTGACCATTCCCAGTCTTTCCCATACTTGCTCCTGATAATGGTCTTTGAGTGGGATTAGTGGGATCTTTTTTTGGTGGAGGCCAGAGGGCAGCTCGTGAACTAAACCCTTCCCAGAAGGGACATTTCAGGCCAGTGTGGTCCCAGGTCAGCACAGGGCCTGATCCTTTGGTGTCTTTCTGGTGACTGAGAGAAGCCAGACTTTCAGACCCGTGCCTGACGACAAACTGGGGAAGCTCCTCTGTCCCCCATGCTGAGTGAGCTGGAGCCCAGGGCTTAAGCAGATTGTGGAAATGCCAAGACTCAGAGTGAGTCAGAGGTACTCTTAATGCCAGTCTGTCGTCTTTATTTCTTTAATTTTTGTGTTTGACTCAAAGTTCCCTCTGAAGCACAGCAGAGAGGAAGCAGACAACAAGGATAAAGAGTAGGTGGGGGTATTTCAAGGCTCTGTGGCTGACCTTACACCCAGGGAAGGGTTGTTTTGGAAATTTTTTACCTTTTAAGTGGCTGCTGTGGACCTTTGCTTCTGTGTGTCCCATAAATTATGTGGTATAAACTCCTTAGAAAGGATTACTGCATGCTCTTGGGCATTGCCCAGCATTTTGAGTCATGACTGTATCATCTTGAACCGCCAGTGGACTTGAAGGTTCTGGACCGCCTTTCACTTAGCATGAAGCATAGGTGTTAAGCTGATCCTTGGAGGGAGGTGGACTTGGGTTTGCGTATTGGCCTCTCCACGTACAAGCTGGGGAACTTTGGTAATTTGCTAAACTTCTTCAGGCCTGAGTGCATCATAGGCCTGCTTCCCTCACAGAGGTCCTCATGAGATGAAGCATGAGAGGTGCCCTGCTCGGCCCCTGGCATACGGTGATCACACAATTTATGGCAACAACCAGTGCTGCTGTTTTTGACCTTTTCGAAGTTCCAGGATCTTCCTGGGAAGTCATCTGGGAATAAGGGGATAATTTGTCTCCTTGCTGGCCTTCCTACTTCCTCTTTCACTCAAAGAGGACGGAGTACCGTCTAGGGCAGGGGCAGCACCTTCTGTGCCCCATGGGGGCGTTGGGTCTTTTGCTGCTGAATCAGGGAGAGCATTGACTTGTGGGGCATTTGCATGGGCTGTGGCATTTCCTGCCTCAGTGGGCACTGGTCCTTTTCTCATCAGTAAGAAGTATTTGCCAGAATTGAGGGGCATGGTTATTTTCCTGAGAGTGAGTTGGAGGGAGAAGAACCGACAAGAGGTCAGCCTTACAGGAGTCCCTAGAGCAGGTTGACATGACGTCCCTCTCCACCCCTGTCTCCTTCCCTTCTCCCCTGCAGAGGTTTCAGAGTCTTCATAGCTGGACCTGATTCCGTAAGATGGGAGGGGGCAGAGGCGGCCTGGGCATCTATACTTAAAGTTCTCCGGGTGATTCTGGTGCTCACCCCCATTAAGAACCATTGCCGTACAGGAATGCTCCTCCACATGAGGAGATCGATGCCTGGAAACAGAGGGGACAGGCCAAGGGCAGGCCCACCAAGCTGGGACGGGGCAGGGCTGGAAGGCAGGCCTCCTGGATCCTGCCCGGAGCCTCTTTCCTCTCCCTGTGCTCATTCTTTTACCATATTTGCTGCCCCTCGTGGTGAGGTCAGAAATAGCCCGCCCAGCTTTGGTGAGCCTTCACTCCCACGGAAGCCCAGCACCCAGCCCGCCACAACCTAAGTCTAGGAAAATCTTTGGAAGAACAGTGGAGGGAGGCCCACGGAAGCCCAGCACCCAGCCCGCCACAACCTAAGTCTAGGAAAATCTTTGGAAGAACAGTGGAGGGAGGCGTGGGACCCCAGGCTGCGACCTGCTGCCTCGCTTCTTACTGCATCATGCTGCTTTCACCCTGTTCAGAGTGGGCTCAGCCCTGCTCCGAGTCCTGGCTCATCCTGTGCATATGGTAGCACTGCTTGCAGGAGAGCCCAGGTGCTCTGGCAGTCCCCAGGTCCGCATTAGTTCCCGTTTTACTCGCTGGATTCCTGCCAGAGGTGGCAGCCACAGTGATATAGTAGATGGCACATTTGGTATTGGGCTAATTCTATATGACACTAACACTGTCACAGCAAGTAGCCAGCTGCTCACTGCGAGCCGATTGCTTTCTGTGTACTGTCCCATTAATTCCCCTAGCAACCCTAAGGGCAGGTATCGTTACTCCTGCCTTAACAGATGAAGAAACTGAGGCTCAGAGAGGGTTGGTTAGCTGACTTATCTGAGGCCACACAGCCAGTGAGCAGCAGAGTTGGAATTTGAACCCAGGATGTTCAGTTATGCAGGGCCTGGACTTTAAAGCCCCCTGCTCTCCCTTTTTTTTTTTTTTTGAGACAGATTCTCACTCTGTTACCCAGGCTGGAGTACAGTGGCGCAATCTCAGCTCACTGCAACCTCCACATCCTGGCTTCAGGAGATTCTCCTGCCCCAGCCTCCCGAGTAGCTAGGACTACTAGCCTGTGCCACCACTCCCAGCTAATTTTCTGTATTTTTAGTAGAGATGAGGTTTTACCGTGTTAGCCAGGATGGTCTCGATCTCCTGACCTCATAATCCTCCCACCTCAGCCTCTCAAAGTGCTGGGATTATAGGCGTGAGCCACCGTGCCTGGCCTGCTCTCCTTTTTTTACTCCATGAGTAAGTTCAGTCCCTGCCTCTGCGGCTTCAGCTGTGACTGGAGCTCCAGTGTAGGGCTTGGGAGCTCCAACCCTGCAAACTGCTGTCTGATAAAGGACTGTCCTGTGTGTGACTGGAAATTATGTCATCACGACTGGTGGGCTTTTTGTTTGTTTGTTTTCTTGTTTTACTGAGAAAGGGTCTGTCTCTGTCACCCAGGCTGGAGTGCAGTAGCACAATCACAGCTCACTTTGGCCTCAGCCTCTGCTCCCACCTCAGCCTCTTAAGTAGCTGGGACTACAGGCATGTGCCACCATGTCCAGCTGATTTATGTTTATTTTTAATAGAGACAGGGTTTCCCTATGTTTCCCAGGCTGGTCTCTCCCTCCTGGGCTCAAGCAATCCTCTTGCCTCAGCTTCCTAGAGTCCTGGGATTATAGGGATGAGCCAGCCTGGTGAGTTTTGGAAACAACTGTGAGCTAGACAGCACTTCTTCCCAAGGTCCATTTGTCAGTCTTGGCACCTAGATGGCCTAGCATCTGTGTGTGATGTTTCTTCGTTGGCGCCTGTGTGGGGTGTACAGGCTCATTTATGGAACAGCTCACAGCCCGCCTCCAATCGGAGAGTGTCCTTCCTGAGCCTGGAGGATGTGACAGGGTGACACATGATGCCAGGGAGGTGCCAGGCATAGTACCTTCCCCTCCTTTGCTCTCACCCAAGCCTGGTCCTTAAGTGGTTAAGACCTGCAGTGCCTTAACCCCTTTGCTTTCTCTCAGTCCCTTCCCCATCCTCATTTCCTTCCCTGTGAAAATGACAGACCCGTCAAACTTTACCTTAAGATCCTTTCTGCTGTCTTCAACTTCATTGCCTTGTTGCTCTTCCTTCTCTCCTAGCAGCCACTGAGGGGGGTCAGCCTGATGTTCACTGCCGCATCCACACCTTGATTGCTCCATACGGACTGACGTCTACTGCCTTGTAGAGGGGCCTCTGGAGACTACGTCTTTGACTCACTTAGGCTCTTATTTTTTTTTCCTCTCCATTTTTCCTCCACAGGGATTATTCTCAAGTGTAGACCTGATCATGGTGTTGCCCTGCCTAAAACCTTTGGGAGGCTAGTTCGAAGGTGGTTGTGACTTCTGTCAATTTTTCATAGTTACAGATCAAACTCATTCCACTCTTTCCCTCCTTCTCCCTGCTGCCGTTGACTAGTTTAAAAAACAAACAAAAACCAGCTGGCAGGGTTGCTCACGCCTCCAATCCTAGCACTTTGGGAAACAGATGGGAGGCCTTCTTGAGCTCAGGAATTCGAGACCAGCCTGGGCAACATAGTGAGACCCTCTTTCTGTAAAAAGTTAGCTGGATGCAGTGGTGTGCACCTGTAGTCCTAGCTATTTGACAGGCTGAGTTATTTAAGTCCAGCAGGTCAAGGCTTCAGTGAACTGTGATCATGCCGTAGCACTCCAGCCTGGGAGACAGAGGGAGACCCTATCTCAAAAAAAAAAAAAAAAAAAAAAGAAAAGAAAAAAGAAAACAAACCCTTTAGAGCAGGAGTGTCCAATCTTATGGCTTTCCTGGGCCACATTGGAAAAATGATTGTCTTGAGCCACACATAAAACAAACTAACAATAGCTGATGAGCTAAAAAGAAAAATAAATAAAATAGTTGCAAAAAAAACTCATGTTTTAAGAAAGTTTACTAATTTGTGTTGGACTGCCTTCAGAGCTGTCCTGGGCTGCAGGTTGGACAAGCTTGCTCTAGAGGTTCTCTGGGACCCTCAAAACCAACCAGGAGCACAAGCTCAGTCTTCTGTGTCTTACTGAATGTGTGCCTTTTCGCAGCCCTGCCCCATTTCCCAGGCTCTCCACAGTCCAACCTCTTTGAGCTGCTTTTCCTTCCTTACATGTGCAGCTCTCTCACCTCTGAGCCTCCACATCTGCTGTTCCCCAGCACTCGCCTCGCTTACCTTTTCCACCCTGGCTTACTGCCGATCTGTGTTTAGGCCCTTTGGGAAGCCCTCTCTTTCACCCCATTCCGCTAGTCTGGCTTGGAAGCCCATGCTAACCCCTGTCAGGGCACCTTGAAACCCAGGAATGAAAACATGATACTTCTGTCTGGCTGATTTTCTCAGTTGAAGCAAGTCAGGAGTTTTGTTTGTCAGGACTTAGGCAAGCAAAATTCAGAGGAGACTTTTAAAGCATTTTTTATCACTGTTGGTGCTGTTCAGAATTGAGTGTTCTTGTTGAAGAACTGTTTACTGGTTTGGGAGGACCACAGTTCCGGTCGTGCTGCTGGGCAGAGTACAGTGTGAGCTGGTCATTTCATTGTTCCCTGCCAGTGGGAGCAGCAGGTGTGCGTCCAGAAAGGAACACAAAAGGTTCATCCCAGAGGGTGAAGGTTATAATCCCTGGGAGTGCATCATGATCGGTATCTGATGCTTCTCAGTTCTCATGTCTTGTCCTCTGAGAAGGCCTTTCCATCCCCCAGTGAGGAGGAGCATTTGCTCGCAGGCCCGTCGGCAGTGGCTATGTGTGTCTGTCACTCAGTGAGTGCATTTGTGTTTTGGTACCCTTCTCTCCTCACAGGATGGCAGCTGCCCGGTGGGGTAGAGGGTTCAGCTGTTATGTATGCTGCTGTATTGCAGGGCCTGGCTCAGAGTCGGGACTTGGTAAAGTTGTATTGACTGAATACAAAAGAGATGAGTCCAGACACGGTGTCTCACACCTGTAATTCCAGCACTTTGGGAGGCTGAGGCAGGCGGATCACTTGAGCCCAAGAGTTAGCAACATAGTGAAACCACATCTCTACTAAAAGTAAAAAAATTAGTGGGGCATAGTGGCATACACCTATGGTTCCAGCTACTCGGAAGGCTCAAGTGAAAGGATCTTTTGAGCCTGGGAGGTCAAGGCTGCGGTGAGCTGTGATTGTGCCACTTGCACTACAGCCTGGGTGACAGAGCGAGACCTCGCTCAAAAAAAAAAAACAAAAAAAAGAAAAGATGAGAACCAGAGAGATTTGATTTTTAATTTACTTTTTCTGTTGTTTTTTGAGACTGGGTTCCTTCTGTCACCCAGTCCGGAGTGCAGTGGCATGATTTCAGCTTACTGCAACCTCAGTGTCCAGTGCTCAGGCATCTGTTTCCCAAGTAGCTAGGGCTACAAGTGCATGCCATCACACCCAGCTAATTTTTTTTTTTTGAGACAGTCTCACTCTGTCACCCAAGCTGGAGAGTGCAGTGGTACTATCTCAGCTCACTGTAACCACTGCCTCCCAGGTTCAAGCAATTCTCCTGCCTCAGCCTCCCAAGTAGCTGGGATTACAGGCACCCACCATCATGCCCAGCTAATTTTTGTATTTTTAGTAGAGATGGGTTTCGCCAAGTTGGTCAGGCTGGTCTCAAACTTCTGACCTTAGGTGATCTGTCCACCTCGGCCTCCCAAAGTACTGGGATTACAGGTGTGAGCCATTGTGCCCGGCCTATTTTTTTGTATTTTGTAGGGATGGGGGTTCTATTGTGTTGCCCAGGTTGGTCTCAAACTCCTGGACTCAAGCAGTTCTCCTGCCTTACCCACCCCCAAAGTAGCCAGCACACCCAGCTCATTTTTAATTCTTTTTTTTTTTTTTTGAGATGGAGTCTCGCTCTGTAGCCCAGGCTGGAGTGCAGTGGTGCAGTCTCAGCTCACTGCAACCTCCACCTCCCAGGTCCCGGTTCAAGCAATTTTCCTACCTCAGCCTCCCAAGCAGCTGGAATTACAGGCATGAGCCACCATGCCCGGCTAATTTTTGTATTTTTTTTAGTAGAGACAGGGTTTCAATATGGCCAGTCTAGTCTTGAACTCCTGACCTTGTGATCCACCCGCCTCGGCCTCCCAAAGTGCTGGGATTACAGGTGTGAGTCACCGCACCTGGCCTTAATTCTTTTGAAAGACGGGTCTCACCCTGTTGCCCAGGCTAGTCTCAGACTCCTGGGCCCAAGGGATCCTCCACCTTGGCTTCCCAAAGTGTTGGATTGCAGACAGGTATGAGCCACTGCGCCTGGCTGAGATTTAATTTTTTCAAAATAACAAGACTGCTGTAGACATTGCCAGAGAAGAAAGCTGCTGTGACTTTGCGTCTTCAGGTGTTATGTGTGTGCCTGCATGATCTGCTGCAGCCCCAGGGGCAGGTGTTCTATCTTCTCAACTGTGAGACTTTTTGAGTGTCCCCTCATTAATGCATTTGGTTTCTCCGAGGAGGTTCTGTTAGTTGATATTCATCTTGAAGATAATTTAGGATTCCAGGAATTTCTTTTGGAATCCTAAGCCTGAAGTCCCCCTCCTCTCCCCACAACTAATCATGAGCCTAAAGGAGGAGGAAGAGGAAATTTGAACCTTCACCACCCACAGTCCCATTCTTAAACTGAATCAGTAATTGAATGCTATTAAGCAAAATTAATTTCCCTCCTGCAGGAAGGTTTATGATGAATGAAAGGATTGCTGATCTGGCAGGGAGCCAGGCTTCCCTCTGCTCATCAATATTTCAGAGACACAGGCAGTGTGAGGAAAGTAGCTGTCCTGGCTTGGCTGACCTTGAGCATGCATGAATATAGGATCTGGCCAGGGAGGTTGTACTGAAAGGGCTTATTACAAGTCACTTAATGATAACTTAAGTGAAATTTGCAAAATGCACCTGTGGGTTAATTGAATTTACACCCTCAGCTACTGGAAGGCTCCCCCAGCTGGTTCTCTGGGACCAACTTGAGACTAGTTCCAGTGGAGGTCACAGCTCTGTGTAGAGCTTCAATAATTAATGCTGGCTCTCTGGGGGGGAAACATTCCTGATTTGTAGCATCTGCCAATTCCTGTGATGTCAGTATACTCCCACCATAGCCAGGTTACAGCTGCTGACCCTGGGAATCACTGGAGCAAGCCAGCTCCAGCTCACGTCTGGGGCCATGCCGCTCCCACATTTTTTCCTGGTAATTGGAGGAGAGCCTACCCAGTGGACTTGATTCCAGAGAGATGATGTGCCTCTGAGTGGTACTCATCTGCATTAGAGGTGGCCTCTTGACTGAGAGGGTGCCTAAATGAGGCCTGCTTTTAAAAATGAGAAGTTAACGAGCTCTTCATTTTCTTTCTTCTCTCTAGCTGCTATTAACTTAGCAAAGCTGAAACTTTTCAGACATTATTACGTCTTGGTAAGTAAAAAAAAAAATCCTCAGTCTATAAATAAAATCAACTCAAAGAGTAGAGCAAGTGAGCTTGCAAAGAATTGGTGAAAGGACAAGATGTGCCACCTGGAGCTGACTGGTGTGGCTTTTCTTTTTTTTTTTTTTTTTTTTTTGAGACAAAATCTCTGTCACCCAGGCTGGAGTGCAGTGGCACAATTTCAGCTCACTGCAACCTCCACCTCTCGGGTTCAAGCGATTCTTCCTGCCTCAGCTTCCCAAGTAACTGGGATTACAGGCGCCTACCATTACACTTGGCTAATTTTTTGTATCTTTAATAGAGACAGGGTTTCACCATGTTGGCCAGGCTGGTCTTGAACTCCTGACCTCAGGTGATCCACCCACCTTGGCCTCCCAAAATGCTGGGATTACAGGCATGAGTCACTGTGCCTGGCCAGTGTGGCTTGCTTTTCTTCTTCTTCTTTTTTTTTTTTAAGACTGAGTCTCTCTGTGTTGTCTTAGGATGGACTCCAACTCCTAGGTTCAAAAGATTCTCCTGCCTCGACCACCTGAATAGCTTAGACTGCTTATGCACACCACCATGCCTGGCTTTCATTTTATAAAATCTAGTTGTATATTTTAAAATGGGAAATTAAATACCTGAGTTACATCCTTTTTTTTTTTATTAAGAGACAGTCTCCCTCTATTTCCCAGGCTTGAGTGCAGTGGTGCAATCTCGGCTCACTGTAACCCCAGGTTCAAGCAATTCTCCTGTCTCAGCCTCCTGAATAGCTGGGATTACAGGCACACACCACCATGCCCAGCTGATTTTTTTTTTTTTTTTTTGTATTTTTAGTAGAGACAGGGTTTCACCATATTGGTCACGCTGGTCTTGAACTCTTGACCTCAGGTGATCCACCCGCCTTGGCCTCCCAAAATGCTGAGATTACAGGCGTGCCCAGCTGGTGAGTTGCATCTTTTTAACTTTAATTTTAAATTTGGCTTTAGGTAGTCAGAAAAATAACACATGCTTGATGTGAAAACAAAAACAAAAACTGCAGAGGTTATGGAAACACAGCGCAAGCCCTCTCCAAGCCTGATCTTCCCCCTCTCCAAGGTGATTACTGTTAACAGCTTGGTAGTTATTTCTCTGGGTTTTTTTCGCTAGGCGTTTGCCATACATACCTGTTCCTTTGACTTGCTTTTTTTTTTGGAGACGGTCTCACTCAGTGGCGTGATCTTGGCTCACTGCAGCCTCGACTTCCCAGGTTCAGGTGATTCTCCCACCTCAGCCTCCCAAGTACCAAGTAGCTGACACTATAGGTGCACACACACCACCATACCTGGCCAATTTTTTTGTTTGTTTGTTTTGAGATGGAGTCTCATTCTGTTGCCCATGCTGGAGTGCAGTGGTGCCATCTTGGCTGACTGCAATCTCCACCTCCTGGGTTCAAGTGATTATCCTGCCTCAGCCTCCCCAGTAGCTGGGATTACAGGCACTCACTACCACCCCCAACTAATTTTTGTATTTTTAGTAGAGATGGGCTTTCCCCATGTTGGCCAGGCTGGTCTCAAACTCCTGACCTCAGGTGATTCACCTGCTTTGGCCAACCAAAGTGATGGGATCACAGGTGTGAGCCAGCAAGCCTGGCCCTGGCTTACTTTGTATTTTTGGTAGAGATGGGGTTTTGCCATGTTGCCCAGGCTGGTTTCAAATTGCTGAGCTCAAGAGATCCACCTGTCTTGGCCTCCCAAAGTGCTGGGATTACAAGCAGAAGCCACTGCACCTGGCCACTATTTTTATTCATTTAGAAAAATGGGATCACACTATCATGTTCTTCTGCAGCCGTTTTTGTTTTAGTCATTTGAAAACCAGTTACATGTTGTGGTAATAAATTTCCCTTAAGAACAGAAAAATTAAGACGGTTGTTTTAAAACCTTAGAAACAGGACTCTGATGGACATGAAAAGTTGTATTAGCTGGCACCAAGAGACGGAGCTTGCTAGAAATTGTTAGGATCATAGTTTCTTGGAATATAGAAGGCACAGGCCTCCCAGAGTTAGTTTGCTTCCTGCCTCTTAAAAGAAAATTTCCAAGTCTCCCCTCTGTGGGTTTGCCATTGTCACTTCAGACAGTTCCTTTGTTCACGCAAACAGCAGATTTCAGTGATAGAGAGCGATGCAAGAGCAGACACTCCACTTGGAGTTGCTTTTTTCTCTTTTCTTTTTTCTTTCCCGTGGATTTTACGTCATCCACCAAACAGGCACAGGTCATCACAGAACCTCTCTGATTGCATGTGGTGAGAATGCGTGGACCTTGACGGCCAGGCCAGCTGAGCTTAGTCCCCATGCACAGGCCATGCTCTACTGGCCAGCACAATTGAGTCCTTATCACTGCAAGGAGAAATGAAGACATCCTCCCTTGCTAGAGAACTTGGTAGTATTTGTACTTCTGTGAGTGTGGACCACGAAATGCTTACAGCATCTGCCAGTGAAGAGGACAGAAGTCAGTAATTTCCCTTTGTGGCTATATTTCGCTATCACTACCGTTAAATATTCCTCAAAGCCTGAGAATAAGAAATACAGTCTTTGGAGACTGAAATCAAGGGCGTATGTCTGTGGATAGGGTGAGGAAGGGTTAATAACAACCCGACTGAAGTGTCTTGTGCTCCCCATGGGTGTGGCTGTTACCAATAACTTGGTCAGGTAGAGAAAGTGAGAAATTCTTTCAAGTGTAACCAGCAGGGTAGCCATGTCTCTCCACTGCATGTATTAATTCACACTATACATGTCACATGCTTTTCTTTGAGTGAATCTGTTTTCTGTTTCCTAGTTCATTTGTGAAAGAAAATTGTTAAAAGTGGTGTCCTGACTTTTATGTTGATTTGATGTCCTGTTTCTTTTCTCTTCATACAGATTGTGTGTTACATATACTTCACCAGGATCATTGCCTTTCTCCTCAAGCTTGCTGTTCCATTCCAGTGGAAGTGGCTCTATCAGGTATGCTGCTCACAGGCATAATGCCTGTGAGCAGGATAAAGTCTTGAAGTGTAACTTAACGGTTGTTACTAATTTGTCTGGGAATGACCACTAATACTTTTCATCTCTTCTTTTTTTAAACATTTTTTTATATTTATTTTTTAGTTTTTGAGACAGGGCCTCACTCTGTTACCCAGACTGGAGTGCAGCAACCTCCACCTCCTGGGTTCAAGCAATTCTCCTGCCTCAGCCTCCCGAGTAGCTGGGATTATAGAGGTGTGCCATCACACCCACCTAATTTTTGTATTTTTAGTAGAGACGGGGTTTTGCCATGTTGGCCAGGCTGGTCTCAAACTCCTGACCACAGGTGATCCACCCACTTTGGCCTCCCAAAGTGTTGGGATTACAGACGTGAGCCACCGTGCCCGGCCTCCTTCCATCTCTTCTAATCTATAATTGAGATGATCTGTTTGTCCAGAAATGCTGCTGGATTCCATGCGGAATCTGAAAATAATTGCATTCTTTTAGTTTTCAGTCTTAGAAGTCTGAAGAGAAAAGCTTCAGGCAGAGAAAGATTTACCCTGAATAATTAGAACTTAGATGAGATGGGGTCTTTTCCTTTAGTTACAGGGCTTAGAGTAATTAGAATTCACGCTTCCCTTCTTCTTTGCCCATTTTATTATTTCAGTAATAAAGTATCTTTGCAATAAACTAGAACTAGCTTAACTACTAGAGTAAGCCACCAAGTGACTTTTTCTTGCATGCTGTAGGGACTGTAGGAGGATGTGGGTATGTGATGCGCTCTTAAAAGCTACCAGTGAAGACCCGTTAAAGCAAAGCAGAGCACGGACTCTGAAGTGTCATCCCTGGGCAGAATGCTCCTAGTTGAGGCTTCAGCAGGTCTAAGGAAAATGTCCTGTAGCAGGAACTGGCATTTGAGTGAAGAACCAGTGAGTGGTGGGTTGTAGGGAAATATATCCATTTGTTTAGTTCCATTGCTTTCTGAAGAACAGTGTTGCTAATCTCTTTATTTTTGGTGGTTTTTAAACTTGCAGCTCCTGGATGAAACGGCCACACTGGTCTTCTTTGTTCTAACGGGGTATAAATTCCGTCCAGCTTCAGATAACCCCTACCTACAACTTTCTCAGGAAGAAGATGACTTGGAAATGGAGTCTGTGTAAGAAATCTTTCTTCACTCTTCCTTAGCCCTGACCCCTCTGCCTAACTAAAAGCAGCACAGTGTGAATTGGGCCAGCTGCTCTCTGCATTTCGTGACTCCAGGGGTGGTTCCTCTCTTTTTAGCAAAAGAAAATGGACACTGGAGCCCCAGGCTGTCTTACTTAGTTTGAAGTACAGTAACTGCCAGGCCTTGCCGGGTCTTGTCAGGGATGATGGAACTTGCCATCCACTGAGCATCACTGGAGCCTGCTTCCAAGAACTTGGTGGCAAGGACTTAGGGATATGCGTGGCCCGTTCACGAGGGAAAACAAGGAGCCCACTTTCTGTCAGGCCGCTGTCAGGCGCTTATGTCTGAAAATGGAATCTTCTGAGTCATCTCTGAGTCTGCTAATGATCCTCAAACATCCTCTATCGTCAGATAACTACGTGGCTTTTCATAACAGTGACTTTGACCTATATTCGAGCACTAATCCGAGTCACGGAGCGAGTGATTCTAGGGTCCTGTTTTCTGGGAAAGGGCAGTCATTGTCTAGAAAAATGAATAGCGATTAAGCATATTTGCTTGTTAACTCTGAAATGTGATAAGCCAGGTCAATTGCTGTGTTTGATGATTAGCCTAAGACGGAGTGTTCTCTTCTTGTTTCACTGGTATTGTGTTCTGCCCCCAGCCCTGGCAGCCTTTGAATTCTTCTCAGTTTGGAGGCTGAGACTGGCCCATGCTAGGCTCTGCTTGGCCGTCAGCAGGTCAGGCAGCATGGGACAGCTCTCTCTGCTCAGCTCCATGGCAACAGTACATGGAAGGCAGGTCCTGCTAAGGGCCCCAAACAGCCTCTCCCCATGCAGAGAAGACAGTGGAGAGGCATGCAGGAGGACCATCAGCTGCCTTTCCCACGAGCAGCAGGATCTCAGCAAGTGTCTCTTGGTTGAAGAGGCACACACGTGCCAGTCTGGTAACCAGCAGCATCAGGAAATAACCTAAAATATGTGTGTGTCATTCCCCTGCTGGGAGCCTTAAGCTTGGTGCCTCTGCATTCTGCGGGCTTCCTCGGATAGGCAGCTAGAAGCCGAGTGGCTGGGTCACAGCATCTTCTCCTTTATGCTCTTGCACTCCACAGTGGTCTCGGGGTGCCCGCTGCCCACACCCTTTCCCTCAGCCATCACCTCTTAGAGCCTGGATACATTATGAAGGTCTTTTTGTTTCATTGCAAAAATTTTTTTTTAATTTTGTATTGGTGCTTGTTTTCTCTCTGACAGTGCGGACCACGCGGCTGCCCTCAGTGCAGCCATTACCCCACCAGTCCTGCCACAGCTTCTCTGTCTGGGCCTGGGAATGAGGGCACAGTTCAAAGTAACACTGACTTTCTGTCTCTTTCCCCTTCTGTTTCTTTGACCATGTCTCTTTAGGCCTACCAATTTTGGCAACAGAAGTTATCGGTAAATAATCAGCAAGTTAAAAGTATTGGATGTGATTTCTATTATCAAACTTAGTAGCTGCCTCCTAGGCTCTGTTTATCCTCAATGATCTGAATGACTTGTCATCTTGAGGAGTGAGAATGGAAAGAAATGTTTGGTGTGTGGGTTTCTCCCTGGGGTTCCATTCCAGAATGCTGTCCACATGATTGCTGTTCACCCCTCACAGCTCCCTGCATTCTCTGGAGTGGGCGGGGAACAAATGTGGAAACAGGGATTGGAGACTAATAGAATTGTCTCTTCACCAGTCGCCCCAGATTTCCCGAAAACGCTTTTTAGTTAGAGAAACGGATGTATCCATGGACCACTTGGGCCCAAGCCACATTTGATCACAGTCTTGTGTGGCAGAAGAAACCTGTGTCCCATTCAGCACTTTTGATTGCAAGCACGGAGACTTGGGGCTTTGCGAGGAAAGGGGGTTACAGTTTCGATGTCAAGGAAAGAATCTTGTCTGCGGCGTAGTTGCTGAAGTTGGCCCTTCAGCTGTTTGCCTCTTAAGTGCTTGTACCAAAACTAGGACACCCATTGAGGTGCCTGCAAAGCCCCATCACCATGTGTCTCTGCCTGGGGAGGCTTTCAGATGTTCATCTGACCCAGGTTTCTCTTCTCCCTGCAACAGAGCTTGAGCCCCCGGGAGCATCGCCGGCACCCTGTCTGCAGAGGACTAGCCAGGCTTCCCCACAGCATGGGTTCCCAGGTGTTCAACTTCCCAGATGCGTGCTGGGCAAACAGGCTGCAGTGCCCACCCTACCCTGGGCATCTGCCATCAGCTTTCTTCCTCTCTTTGAGTTTATTTCTGCTGCTCCCAGTCCTGGCCACATGCTGAAGCTCCCGGTCACCTGCCCTGCCTTTGATACCCTCCTGTGCTCCCACATGCCCTTAATTTCTGTTCTCTCTCTTCTCACTCCCAGGACTCACCCTCACCCAACCTAGGGCTGCCACTGCCCCTGGCCCCTCCTGAATGCCAGGTGCCTCTGTCCTCCTGCTCCCTGTCACCTCAGACTTGAAGCGGCACTCTTCCTGTTTCACACCAAGCTGGCCCCGCCCCAGCATTCCCACAGGCCTTGGCGGCGCTGACATCCGCCCAGTCTCCCGCAGCCATGGCTGAAACACCTCCCTCTTGCTCAGCCCGTGTGGAGCACTGATCACGTCTTGAAGGCCTCACTTTGTGCCTCTCACCCCAGCCCCACCCCGCCTCTTTGTCTCGTGCCTGGGGTTTGTGGTGGCTGACCTCTTCACCCCTGATCCTGTCCCCTTCCTCTCCATCCTTTTATTCCCTGGAGACAGGGTCTCACTCTGTCACCTAGGCTGGAGTGCAGTGGCGCGATTACAGCTCACTGCAGCCTTGACCTCCCTGGGCTCAGGCAGTCCTTCCACCTCAGCCTCCTCAGTAGCTGGGACCACAGATGCGCACCACTATGCCCAGCTAATGTTCATGTATTTTTTTGGAGAGACAGGGTTTTGCTCTGTTACTCAGGCTGCTCTCAAATTCCTGGGCTTAAGCGATCCTCCTGTCTCAGCCACCCAAAGTGCTGGGAATGCTGGTGTGAGCTGCCTTGGGAATACAGGTGTGCCGGCCTTTCCTCTCTGTTCTTCTGAGCTCTAGAATCACCTGTAGAGTGTTTTTGCAGTGCCGGCTTCCTAGCTGCGCCTCTGGAGACTTGGATTTTCACTTCAGAATCTGTGCTTTTCTCACTCCCGAGGGCAGTCTGAGTAGGAGGCAGGGCTGAGAACCCCTGGAGTAAGAATCATGGTTATCCTTGGGTGTCCAGGCCGACTGGGCCCTCAACAGCCCTGCTGTCCTGTGTCCACCCATGCCTGTCTTCCTGCCACTCTCCTTTCCAGACTGGCTGGAGCTATTAAACATATATACTGTAGGCTGGGTGCAGTGGTTCATGCCTGTAATCCCAGCACTTTGGGAGGCTGAGGCAGGCCGATCACCTGAGGTCAGGAGTTCGAGACCAGCCTGGCCAACATGGTGAAACCCCTTCTCTACCAACAATACAAAAATTAACTGGGCATGGTGGCACGGGCCTATAATCCCAGCTACCCAGGAGGCTGAGGCAAGAGAATCGCTTGAACCCCGGAGGCACAGGTTGCAGTGAGCCGAGATCACGCCATTGTACTCCAGCCTGGGTGACAGCGAGACTTCATCTCAAAAAATAAAGTAAAATAAAATAAAAATTAAAAAAATATATAAATATGTATACACTGCGACTACTTAGCACTCCCGGACTTTCTGGGAAAGGTCCTGGGTTTTTCCTCCATGCTTTTTGCTTGTTATATTTCTTCTTTTTTTTCTGGCTTTTATATTTCTTCTTCCTGACTTCCTCCCATCCATCTTGGGGCTAGCTCCTCTGTGTCTCATGACAGGCTTCCTGGCTTCCCAGTTTCCCAGCAGAGGGGATTCTTCTCAGCCCAAGCCATCACCCAGCTCGGTTCCCAGCACTCCTGTCTCTGTTGGAAGCCGCCTTACAATGTCGTTCAGGAAGACCATCTCTCCCCTCCTGCGCTGTGGGCCCCCTGAGAGCAATAAGTCCATTTTTTTCCCCTCTGTGACCTAGCACAAGGCCTGTCTTGAAGAATGAAAGTTGTTTTCTCTCTTGGCCCACCATGTGGAGAGGAGTATTTTCTTAGAGAAGGACAAGTAGAACACGTTTTCCCAAGTCTACTGTCAGGGCCGTACCCGGGTCACAGGGAAGGTGCTTTACCGCTTAGTGTCAATGTGCACTGAACTGCTTGTCCTTTTTAACAAGACGCAGTGACATAAGACCCATAAAGAGATTTAGACTCAACGAGACAGAAAATTAATAAGGATATCCAGAACTTGAAATCAGATCTGGAACAAGTAAACTTAATAAGTACTTGTAGAGCTCTCCACTTTAGATACATAAAATATACATTCTCCACTTTAAATACACAAAATAATGATTGGCCATTATTAATACCCATTCATAGAATAAAGCAATATTCCTGTTCTCTCCCTCTTTTTCTTCCTCTCTTTTCCTCTCCAAAAAAAAACAAGACGCAGTGATCATGGGACTACATGATTACTGGAGTGTTTCTGGAAGACGTCGGGTCGCATTTCTTTGTGGTCTAAGTAGCTGTGGAGAGGCACGGGGGCTACTTCAGGGCTCAGGGCAGGGAGTTCTCTGGCTTGCGCAGAGGCCCCACCTCCTGTGTCCTCATCTAGAGAAGGTCCCTTCAGGAGCAGCCTTGTGCACATGGATCCCTCCTGGGGGGAGTGTCTTCCTAAGGAGGCCAGGCCTGAGACAGGAGCCAGCTGGCAGGAAGTGATACTGGGCAGCTTCAGCTGAGGCACGTTCCTTCGTCTTGGGGTATGCTTTTAGACTCACAGCATCTGTGGGATCCGGCCACACGCCTGGTCCCAACTTTGCTTTAAGTACAAATAACCAGTGAGTCTGAAGGACTCATTTGAGAAAGGTCTCAACCCGGGGCTGGGGGAGGGATTCTTTGAGCTTGGGTATGGTAGCACCTTGGTGGCAAGAATGAACAGACGAGGAAGAGGGGGAGGTTTTCTTCTTTTACCCCATACAAACATTTACTTACCATGAGGTCCAGCTGCATGCACTCTAGATGGGTCACATATAAGGCCCCTTTGTCACCATTTGTAGGGGAAGGGATGAGGTAGTTGGCAGGGGGATGGGTTGGGTCCTTGGAGAGAGTCTGTTGAGTTGATTTATTTTACTGCTGAGAAAATTTCTTTTGGTCCACAGCGGGGGAGCATAAGTTCTCCTTGTTTCCTAGAGTACAAGGGAGATGATGGGCCCAGTGACTTTGGACCCAGTATCTCTCCCTAGTTCTCCTGATACTTACAGAGCCCCACAGACCAGCCCACCTTCTGTGAGACAAGAGATTATCCTCTTGAGAAGGTGGGGCCTGTGCATGTGATTGCTTCTGATGGAAAGGGCTGCCTTGCTTAGCTCCTCACGCCCTGTGAGACCAGCGATCTTCCATTCTCAATTCTTGAATTCAGTGAATGGCTCCGTGGAGCTTCCTCAGAGCCAGGCACCAGCAGACAGAGCCCTGGGAGCTCACAGAGTGGAGGCTGAGGCCATGCACCGATGCACAGCCACACGACCTGGCCCCAGCCTAAGAAGAAGACAGCCAGTTCTCTGTCTGCAGTGGCCAAAGAATCTGGTCCTAGAAGGTTCCTCTAAACCTGTGATTCTGTCCCCTGGCTCAGAAATGATCCATTGCGGCTGGTTATTAAAATGTGTGATTAGCTAATGAGCTTTCTTTTCTGAATGTCAATTAAGACTCAGATTTCAGTCTCGTAACCATAACTGTCACATATCTATGTGCCACAAAAATGACACAAGCTGTGACAAAAAGATTCATGACGGTTGTAATAATGATAGCTGGTGTTTAGGCACTTTGGAGAATCTTGTTTTCCCTCATGACAGTTCTGAAAAGTTGAGAATTATTTATTATACTTAAGCATAGAGAGGTCAAGGGACTTGGCCAAGGTTATACAGGCCAGGAGTCAAACTTAGATTTCTGTGTTTCAAAAACTTAACACCCATTATCAGTCCTCACCACCGTGCTGTGGTGGAGACGGCCTTTTACACTAAGAGACTGTGAGGTGTTCCTTATCTTCTTTTTCTTTCTTGTTTAGCGTGACGACATCTGGGGTGATGGAAAATATGAAGAAAGTAAAGAAGGTGACCAACGGCTCCGTGGAGCCCCAGGGCGAGTGGGAAGGCACCGTGTGACGGAGTCGACCTTGAGGATGGCACTGTCCAAGGAAACTTTTATTCATAGTCCTATTGGAGAGCGAGAGCAGCTCCTACAGTGAACTATTGGCACCTCCGACAGTGACACCAGGGCACGTGGCTGGGAGCACAGTGCCGCGGAAACCTGACTTTGTACTCTTCTTTTATGGAAACTGGATCTGTGGCTGGTTAGAGGCAGCTGGAGTCCTCCTTCAGGTGGGAATGGGAGGAGGGGCACAGAGAGGAGGAGTGGAGGAGAAAAGGAATCACTCATTTTCAATTTAGTTTCTTTTTTTCTTCTTCATTTGGGAGCTCTGAGGTGTATGCAGTTGTGACCCCACGTGTGGGGCAGTGGTGAGGACGGCAGGTGGAGGGGGAAGGAAGGTGCAAGGTGTCTGTCTGATGCTTTAGGAAATGTCTATAAGGACACCGGGACTTAGGAAGGAGGAAGGGGAGAGGGGTGCCATTACAGGAATGAAAACAGGTGATTTTAGAAAGCAGAGTCAAAACCCAGCTTCAGATGTAGCACCTGTCCCAGGATTCCTGCCCTGAGCATTGCCCAGACCCTGAGAGTGACTGGGATGGCTGCTCCTGAGGTCCAGTGGCCTTTCCAACAGGAATAGGAGGCTATGATGTCACTGTCAGGTCATGCCTGTGGCACAGTCCAGGTGGTGGGAGGGGATTTTCTGATTTGAGATGTTGCCTGATGGATGGAAAGAAACATTTTTAAGCTCAAAGGCCTTAGCCTCAGGAGTTCCCTGGACGTCCACTCCCTGACTGCCCAGAGCACCCCGTTTTGTTTCCTTTCACGCCTGTGGCTCTGTTTTGTGTGATCAGAATTTGGGAGGAAATGGAAAGGAGTTTTCCTTAAGGAGCAGCCGGGGCAGAATAGGTCGTATTTAAGCCAATACTTGTCCAAGCAAATCATCCCCATTAAAAAGCTGCTTCTGTAGGCCAGTAGGATTTCTAAATAGATGAATGCAATAGACTTGGTCCCCATAGTCCAAGAGTGTGTATGTGAAGAAAGGGAGCACAATTCAACATTTTCACTCAGGGATTTGGGGATGGTGAACTATTTCACAGAAACGTAGTGAAATTCCCTTCCACACTTTCAGAGCCTGGGAATGAACACAGAGCTGCCTAAAGTGAGCAGTATTGCAGCTAGAGAGAAAAGCATTTGATTAGTGGGACAAGCTCAGAAGGTCCTTTGTGACTGAGGGCTTAAAAGGAGACCAAAACATGGCCCCATCAGGTATGCTTCTTAATGCCTGGGGGGCCAGCTAGGTAGGGTTGCTTCCAGAAGCTGGAGCCCACCCCTGCCTGGGCTTGTCAGAGAGCCACACCTGTAGGGGGAACCCGGACCTAGGCGGGTGATAGTCATGGTCTCTGGGAGTTGTTTTCTCACCTCTAGCTTAGAAGGGTCAGAAACCACAGGGCATGAGGTCGCACTCACTGTCACGGGTTTGGGAACCTGAAAAAGTCTCCATTCAGAAAACGGTTGTTTTCCCTCTCCCATGCCGTTTTCTCTTCCTGAATGACTAATGAGGAAGCGGGTGTTATTTTTCTGCACTTTGGTTTGCCATCTGGGTGCTGTAGGGTGCTCTGGACGTGCAGGCTGCCTTCTGAGGCAGGTGCTCCTGGAGGCTGCTGTGGAGGACTGGCACGCCCCTCCCCAGGCCACGGGTGCTCACGTGTCGGCAGGTGTTTTAGGGAGGCATCCGTGTCTTCCCAAACGTGCCCTAACTGTTCACTTCTGGACCCTTTTAAAGTGAACTCAGGACTGGACTGTGCGACAGGGAGTTGGAGGGGGAGGATGGGAGTCTTTTTAACACTTGGTTTTCCTGTGCAGAAACACAATACCAGTTTTTACAGGAATGTGTCACAGTCTGTGCCTGCCAAAGCCCTCCTCAGTCCTTCCCTCAGAGGGACATGTTTGCTATTTCTCCCGCAAGCAGAAGTTGTTGATGAGGTGATAGACTCCTTGGCAAGAACAAAAGGTGTGATGAAACCTCCCTGCTCGGAAGGGTCTCCGTGGAGGTGTCCTTATTTCACATGCTGGGTTTTGCCAGCAAGGAAGTCAGGGAGTGGAGGAGCCAGAGGGAGGCAGGAGTGTGTGTGGACAAGCGCTGGAGCCTCAGCCATCAGACTGGCACGGAAAGGCCAGCCTTGGGTGTTCAGATCCCACGTGTATGTCTGGGCTCACTCACAGCATGGCAAGTGTCTGCAGTGCTAGTCCTGACCCTTCCGGAACAGCAGTGGACAGATGAGGTAAGACTGTGTTTCAGAAACAAAGATGGCCACCAGCCTTCCTAACAAACAGGTCACCTGGCTGTGTGTTTATTACAACTGGTAAAAGGCTTCAAGTCAGATTGGTGGTCCAGAAAAGTCAAAACCCCAGCCCAGGATTGGTGAAGCAGGCAGTGGTTCTAAGCTTTTAAAAAATTATTTAAGCTCTCCATCCTGTTCTGTGAATGTATTTTTCCTTCTCCTTCACGTCATAGCTGTGACCCACCGTTCATCTCTGTTTTTGCGTGAAGATGACGGATGGAGTCCAAAGCCCGGTGGCTTCACCAGCTGACGAGCCACCCTCATGCAGCCTGAGTTTCACGGTCCGCTGGCTTCATTGCAATTCGGTGTTTGAACAGTTAAAGCCTTGCAGTGTTTCAAGGATTGGGCAAAAACTGTCGGATGCATATAGCGGAGCCATTGGTGGTGTTCATAGCTTTGCTTTATGCTCCTCCTCACTGTTTCTGCCCATGCAAAATAGCCACGTTTCCTTTGAGAAATCTGTGTGGACTGAAAGCGCTGCTGGCTGTGAAATTTAATAAAGTGTGTATGTTTCGCTGGAAAATTATTTCTTGGACAATAAGAACAGTCACTGATCTCTTAATCCTGGCTCTTAACAGTGGCCAAGGACTCCATCGGCCCATTTCTTGGTCCCTCAGTGCTTTAAAATTTAAGTGGCAATGCATTTCATAATGTTGAATATGACTCTGGTGAATTGTAGGAGGCCCTTGTGAGGAGGTGCTTGCTTCAGCCTGAAAGTTGCTTCTGGCCTGAGTCCGTTTAGTTTTCTTTCAAGAAACCACTTTCAAGTAAAACATCCAGGGCTTCCCCGCCCTGAACATGTCCAGCCTGCCAAGGCAGCACACAGCCTCCTAAGTCCCCTTCACATGGCTGTTAGGGTGAGAGCTCCTGCAGGATGACCTCATCGCCAGCTCTGTACTCATTCCACACCCTTACTTCCTCTTCCCTCCCCCTCCTTCCTCCTCCTCCTGCTTCTCTATGATCCCTCCTCCTCCTACCATCCCTCCTCTGCCCTCTTTCTCCCTATGCCTATTGATCCCACATAGGCTCGTTCTGGGCACACAGGTGAAAGGCTTTGGTGCATTGCAGCATTTTCTCCCAGTGGCTGTGTGAGAGATGCATTTTCTAAGCCAAGGAGAATTTTCTCAAGAGAGTGCATACTCATGCCATGTATTACTGCTTTGAGCCATATAGGATGGTCTTCCTCCACACTAAAGCGAGTGTCCTGTTTTGGTACTTACAAGAGTCTACTCCAGGCAGCCAGTCCGTGCAGACTGAGGAGGAGCAAAAATGATGCCTGTTGGAATTGCAGGTGGCATTCTGGCCTTCTCCCCCATCCTGAAGCATTTTCTTCGAGGAAGGCCCTTAGAACATTAGACAGTCTGCTGAGGTTGTTGGCCCAGCTCCATACACCCAGTAGAACAGCAGAACAGTTCATGCTTTATGCTGCCAAGCTGCTGGATTTCAAAGGAAACAGATCCTCGCCCACTCCTCCACCCCTGCTTCCACACGCCGTACTTCACCCCTCTGCTTTTCTCCGACCCACCCCTGGCCTTGTCAGACTGACCATAAGCTACGTCCAGGATGCCTGTGGCCTGTGGCTGGTTCTGCCCTTTAGGATACAGCAAGTTAATGGCTCCCCCGCTGCAGAAGTTAGACTTTGACTTGACACCTCTTGGTGTATCAAAAGGTATTCATCTGGAACGTACTAAAGGTTCTGAAAGACCCGCTCTTCACTCCAGTTCTCCCTAGGGTGTTTCTGGCAGGGCATCTTTAAAAGGCATCTACCTGAGTTGACGCTAATACTTGTCACCACCTGGAATGTAGTTATTGGTTGGCAGGCTGAACATACTCCAGATTCCCCAGAGGCCGCTTCTGTAGCCCGGCAGTGCATCTGTACCTCTCTTCATGGTTTATGCTTGAAAAATAGATAACACTTTTAGATGGCTCACTGCCGGTACCAGGCCCCGCACATCTCAGGCACCATGTAAGGGAGCGCACTGAGATGGTAGGGGGGTGAGTGGGCAGGGCTTGGCCCAGCCGCCTCAGGGACCTGCTGGTGGTCTGGCACTAGTGGGTATGCAGGTCGGCCATGTGGGTCAGTGTCCTGGGCAGAGTCAGAAAGGTCAGAATGAAACGGAACAGGTAACTCACCCACAGGACAGCTTATTTTGAGGCAGGGTTTTAGATTTCGAAGGGGGCAGCCAAATGAGATGGTGAACCTTGAGAAGGTCAGCCTTTGGAGCATGTAAGATGTTATAGGGTCCAGAAATCACATCCACACTGGGGACTTTGACTCTTCCGACAGCTTTTGCAGATTGTATATTGCATTTGCCTAGTCATGTGACCTCAGAGAATTCAGACACATTTAATCCAGAAATAGTTTGGTGTGAGGGAGGGCTCGCAGGTCTGTACATAGCATTTGCTTTCCTGGTTAGAGGTTGGGACGCAGAAGCAGTTTCAGTATTTTTTTTAAACATTAATGATCATTGAAGAGTATTTATGTAAACATATAATGTATAACAGGTGGGGGATCTGATCACGGTGATGTACGGGGTGAATTCTCTTGCCGTGTTGAAAATGTGTAAAATAAAGATTACCTGGCAGAACTGTGTGTGAGATCTGGGGAGTCGCCGGCTCCTGGTGCTTTTCTCTCCTCCACATCCCTCTCATAATCTTTTTCTTTGTGGTTTTTGTTCATTAAATTAGTTAACTGCCTCCCACCAGCTCCTGCTGACAATAGTGACACCTACTAGAGAAGTCCCAGGCATCTCAGCAGATCTGTGGCAGCCAAGGTGAAGACCCAGATGACTGAAAAATGTTTGTAGGTTACCGATGTCCGGCTCATGCTGGAGGCAGGCGATGCCTCATGAACCGGTGTCAGGGCACTGCTGCCATTTGACGGGAGGTCACAGCAGGGGCCTGGGGCAGAGCCCGCTCTGTGACAGGCAGATGTGAACCTCCTCCTGGCGTCATTATCAGTAGCTCTGTTACCCTACGTTGTGAGCAGAGAAATCCAGGATTTTAGACTCAAAGCATTTTTAGAAGTCATTCAGCCCCAAAGCCCGTATTTTACTAAGAATGTTTTAAATTGAGGCATATTTTACCTACAGTAGAATCCATCCTTTTTTTTTTTTTCTTGAGACAGTTTCACTCTTGTTGCCCAGTCTGGAGTGTAATGGCATGATCTCAGCTCACAACAACCTCCACCTCCAGGGTTCAAGTGATTCTCCTGCCTCAGCCTCCCAAGTAGCTGGGATCACAGGCGTGCACTACCATGCCCAGCTAATTTTGTATTTTTGGTAGAGATGGGGTTTCTCCATGTTGGTCAGGCTGGTCTTGAACTCCTGATCTCAGGTGATCCACCCACCTACAGCCTCCCAAAGTGCTGGGATTACAGGCATGAGCCACCGCACCCAGCCAGAATCCTTTTTAAATGTACAGTTCGTTGCATTTTGACAAATGGATATAACAGTCCTGAGGCCTCCACCACAGTTGAGATCCAACATCCATCCCCGTTACCCCATGCAACCCCTTTTTGCCCCTTCCCAGTCCAAACTGCCCCCTTTCTGAAACTACCACAGCCCCGGCTCTGATTTTCCCATAGTCCTGTTTGCTTTGTCTAGAACTTCATGTGAATGAAACCATGCCAGGTACCCTCTTTTTGTGTGGGGCTGCTTTCACGCAGCATACTGATGTGTGATTCATCCCTCCAAAGCCCTGCCTTCAAAACTACAAAAATTGGGGCCTAAAGAAGGTTCTGCCACTGCCCACCCACATCTTTCCCCCTTTTCCCGCAGCTGGTGTCAGAGCTGAGACAAGAACCCAGGCCTGCTGACTCCAGCCTTGTTGGGTTAAGGATGAAGTCAAGGGCGTGGCCCAGTGCCCCGCACAGGAAGGCCTCAGAAAAATGGGTCTGTTGGTTACTGCTGTTGTGCTTATAAAAATGTGAGCATGGGCCAGGTGCAGTGGCTCATGCCTGTAATCCCAGGACTTTGGGAGGCCAAGGCGAGCGGATCACCTGAGGTCAGAAGTTCGAGACCAGCCTGAGCAATATGGCAAAACGCTGTCTCTACTAAAAACTACAAAACTTAGCTGGGCGTGGTGGCACATACCTGTATCCCCAGCTGCTTGGGAGGCTGAGGCAGGAGAATCGCTTGAACCCTGGAGGCGGAGGTTGCAGTGAGATGAGATCCCACCACTGCAGTGCAGCCTGGGTGATGAAAGCAAGACTCCCATCTTGGGGGTGGGGGGGCGGAAAGTGAGCATGAACCTCAGTTGACCAGATCATAGAATTTCAGAATGAAAAGGAGACAGAATCTTGGGCCAGGTGCGGTGACTCATGCCTGTAATCTCAGCACTTTGGGAGGCCGAGGCAGGCGGATCACAAGAATTTGAGATGGGTCTGGACAACATGATGAAACCCCATCTCTACTAAAGATACAAAAAATTAGCCGGGCATGGTGGTGGAAGCCTGTAATCCCAGCTACTCAGGAGGCTGAGGCAGGAGAATCGCTCAAACCCGGGAGGCAGAGGTTGCAGTGAGCCAAGATCGTGTCATTGTACTCCAGCCTGGGCGACAGGGTGAGACTGTCTCAAAAAAAAAAAAAAGGAGACAGAATCCACGTCTATGGCCAAGGTTTCCCAGCTAGTAGTGGTCATGCCCAACCCACAGCTCTTGTCCCTGACTTTCCAGAGGCCTTGCCCATGCCACAAAGAACGAGCAGGAGCATGGGGTGTCCTGAGAGTGCGAAGCCCAGGATTCAGCACCCAGGCTGAGAGACGCCAAGGCAACTCAGGAAGGGGACAGCTGAGAAAACAGGAAGGACCTTGCCGATCATCTAATCCCGTGGTCCTCAAACTCAGCAAGCACCCATGTCCCCGGTAGAGTACTTGGGGGGCCTGAGAATCGGCATTGCTAACATGAGCCCAGCTGGTGCTGACGTGGCTGATCTGGACCACACTAAGAACAGATTCAACCCAGTTCTCTTCCTGAGTCTTGGGCCAGTCTCCAGCTGGCTACAGGGACAGGGGCCCACCTTGCACACAGCTCCTGTGGGACAGAAGTGAGCGGCTCTGTCCTGCCAGGGGGGCACTGCAGTGGGGACCAGGTGAGAGACTGCAGGCAGGTGCTGGCAGAGGCCTGGCTGTCCTGCTGCTCCCCTGAACCATCCCACGTGGGGCCCCCTTGCTGTTTCAGGTCTCTCTGGCCGCTTCCCCCACCACTAGCGTAGAGCTTTCCCAGTTAGAAATGCAGCAGCTGACTGAGGATGAGCTTGAGAAGCCTCGGTGCCTGTGGGTTTGGCATCAGAAAAGCCCATGCCCATGAATCTGACCCGAGCTTCAATAGCTGAGCCTTGCACCCTTCTTGGATCAGTGTCGTCAGAGAAAGAGCCCCCTGGCACAAAGCAAGTGCTCAGCAAATGAGAGCCCTTCAGTGCCTGTGGTGGGCTGGGCTTCAGCAAGACCACCTCAGAGGGCGATGGGTCATTTCAAGGTCATTTCAGAACATTCCCTTTGCCTTCTCTGTTTGCCAAGCTTTCCATCACTAAGGGCTCTGACTGCATAAACACCATCCTGCCAGGAGCTGCAGTGTGAGGCTGAGGAGACCATCCTGCCCTGCTGGCCCCAATGACATGGGTCGTACCAAGCCCATGTATTGATTTACTCTGAGTATAAGCACTCACAAGCACTTACTCTGTACAGCACTGTAGCGGCTTAGACATCACAGGTGCTTAGTAAATACCGACTGGACACCTGAACCTACACCAGCGCCCCGGGAGGAGCAGTTCTGTCCCAGGTGGTCTGGAAGCCAGCGTGGCGATTGGCAGGCATTGTCAGGGGAGCCAGACGCCTCCCGGGCCGGCCGCCCTCATCAGCTGCAGCATCTGATTTCTTCTCATTGTAAAGGAGGCCTGTCACGTCATTGGTCATCTCCAGCTGGTCCACTCTGATTGGCAGCTGTCATTGCTGGAAAAATATAATTGTCAACAGCTCTAGTCTGGTGGGCAAACTCTTTTGAAGTGAGAGAAATAACTAACAGGTTCTGATCATTGAGAGGCTGGGCACTTTCTGCTTGTTCTGATAGGCAGTGCAGGCTAAGTCTAGCGCAGATATTGGCTCCAATGTGTGTTTCTGAGAACAGCCCACTGTTCCCAGGCCCCAGGACCCTGAGCAGATCCTCCCTGCCCCTACCTGGGCTCCTTAATTATCGCAGCTGCCGTTGGGTAGTCTGCCCTTCACCATGAATGGCAGGTCGGCAGACTGGTATCTGTAGACTCCCCTAGGCTAAATAACAAGGAGGCCAGGTAAGTGGTTACCCTAAGGAGAGAAAGCATGGACTTGCTGGAGGCTGGCATTGGCTTTGCCCTCCTATAAGCCACTTGCATGATAGGACGTTTCTGAGAATCCGTCCTGAGCCCCTCGGCACCAGCCCACCCACCCCCACGAAGGGAAGCACAGCAGCTGGGAACTGGATGTTGGGGGGTTGTTGTGACCCACTTGGGAGCTGTACCCTAAATGGCTCCTTCCCAGTTTGCCAAAGGAATGCTGACCTTTGCAGAAACGAGGAAGCTGCTCATTAACACACATCTGCAGGAATGAAGCTTGCACCATCTGTGCATGTCCTTAGACATCACTGCGTCTCTGTCATTCAGAGCCCTGGTTCCGGTTGGCCCCCACTGCCTCAGGCTGAACATCGTTTAGCACGTACCAGCATGGGCAGGGCCTCAGATGAAATGAGTAAGCCTGGCTCTGCCACATGGGAGAACAGTACTGGGGCAGGGAGCAAGCCACGGGGCAAAGCCATGGGGCACAGCTGAACGGCGGCACAGCACCTCCTCCCTTCCCGCTCACGCCTGAGCTAGTGGCTTCCTCCACTCCTTCCCTCCACCTTTGCTGCGGTCTCACTGTCTCTCAGTCCCCTCACTCTGCATCTTCGCCCTTTCCACATCACCCGGCCCCTTCCATCAAAGAATCAAGCTTGTTCAAGTTTTTCTGTTAACAAAAACAAGCTCGACAGCTGCAGCTCCCACCCACTTCAGAGCTCTCTCGGGTCTGCCAATTCATCTTCCAGCCGTCCCCGGTGCGATGCGGTCCAGTTTCCACCCTGCCACAGTTGGGCTACAGTTACTCAAAACCTCTGGGAGCCTGCCTATTGTCTTCCTTGACTTTAGCAGCTTGTAACACAGGGGACATTCTTCCCCTCTTGCGATGCCCGCCACCACCCCTCATACTCTCCAGCAACCAAATTCAACTTCCTGTGGTTTTCCAGACTCCCATCCACCCTTCAGTGCCAGGTCCTGGGCTCTGTCCCAGGTCTGACCCAGCCTGGTCTTTCCCACTGTCTGGCTTTCTGGCACCCAGGAGTTTATTACAGCCTAACACCGTCCTGAGATCCTCATGGCTCATTCTGCTGCCTCCTGGGCTGAGGATTTTTGTTTGTTTGTATGAGACAGAGTCTCACTTTGTCACCCAGGCTGGAGTGCAGTGGCACACTCTTGGCTCATTGCAAACTCCCCCTCCTGGGTTCAAGCGATTCTTCTGCCTCAGCCTCCGAGGTAGCTGGGATTGCAGGTGCCTGCCACCATGCCTGGCTAAATTTTTGGATTTTTAGTAAAGATGGGGTTTCACCATGTTGGGCGGATGATCTCAATCTGCCTGCCTCGGCCTCCCAAAGTGTTGGGATTACAGGTGTGAGCTACCATGTCTGCCCTAATTTTTTGTATTTTTGGAGACGGGGTTTCACCATGTTGGCCAGGCTGGACTCAAGACTCTGACCTCAAGTGATCCTCCTGCCTTGGGGTGCTGGGATTACAGGCATGTGCCACTGCGCCCTCCTGGGCTGTTTTAAAGGCACATCAAAAGTCATACTTTCAAAATGAAATGACCACATCTCTCCCTGATCCTGGTTAAAAACAAGAAAACAAAACAAAAACACACCTGGCCCTTATCCTGGATGCTTCCCTCTCCCCACCTCCACCCCATCCTCTGGTTGAAGTTCACCCGCTTCTGTCCCCACTGCTACTGCCCGGGCCAGCCACCCTCATCTAGATGACAGCACCAGCCACCTGCCAGCTGGCAGCCAGGCCTCTAGTCTTGCCCTGCCTGCAGCCGATTTGCCATGTGCTATATACTTTTCAGAAGTGCTTATCCTCTGTGTTAAGTATAGAGACTGCAGAAGTGAGCCAGGAGGGTCCAAGGTCAAGGTGAAAAACAATTGTTTGCAATAAACAGTTTAAAGAAAATAACTTTATTTACAATAGCATCAAAAAACAAAATAGTAATAAATGTAAGAACCACAAAACTTATACTCTGAAAACTGTAACACATTGAAAAAAATTAAAGAAAAACGAAATGGAAAGACATCTCCTGTTTGTGGATTGGAAGACAATATTGTTAAGATGACAATACTCCCCAAATTGATCTACAAATTCAATGTAATTTCTATCAAAATCCCAGATGGGTTCTTTGCACAGAATCACAAGCTGAAGTTCATATGCAAATACAAGGAATCAAGACACTTCCCAATTTTCGTTTTGCTTTTTTTTTTTTTTTTGACGGAGTCTTGCTCCGTTACCCAGGCTGGAGCGCAGTGGCACAATCCCGGCTCACTACAACCTCCGCCTCCCAGGTTTGAGCAATTCTCCTGCCTTAGCCACCTGAGTAGCTGGGACTACAAGAGCCTGCCACCACAACTAATTTTTTTTTTTTTTTTTTGAGACGGAGTTTCGCTCTTGTTAGTCAGGCTGGAGTGAAATGGCATGATCTCGGCTCATCTCAACCTCCGCCTCCTGGGTTCAGGCAATTCTCCTGCCTCAGCCTCCTGAGTAGCTGGGATTACAGGCACGCGCCACCATGCCCAGCTAATTTTTTGTATTTTTAGTAGAGACGGGGTTTCACCATGTTGGTCAGGCTAGTCTCAAACCCCTGACCTCAGGTTATCTGCCCTCCTTGGCCTCCCAAAGTGCTGGGATTACAGGTGTGAGCTACCACCCCAGGCCACTTCTTCGTTTTAAAACTTACTACAAAACTGCAGTAACAAGAAAGTGTCGTACTGGCAGAAGTATAGATATGATATGTAGATCAACAAAACAGAACCGAGAGTCTGAAAGAGCCGCCCAGGATGGAGTGCAGTGGCCATTCACAGGCACGATCACAGCTCATTGCAACCTCTCACTCCTGGGTTCAAGCCAGCCTCCTGCTTCCTGAGTAGCTAGGACTAGACGCTCATGCCACCACACACAGCTTTTTTTTTTTTTTAATTTTTTGTTGAGGCTTGTCTGTGCTAGTCTCAAACTCCTGGCCTCAAATGTTTCTCTCTTTTTTTTGTTTTTGAGATGGAGTCCTGCTCTTTTGCCCAGGCTGGAGTGCAGTGGCATGATCTTGGCTCACTCACTGCAACCTCTGCCTCCTGGGTTAAAGCAATTATCCTGCCTCAGCCTCCCAAGTAGCTGGGATTACAGCTGTGTACCACCATGCCTACTTTTCGTATTTTTGGTAGACATGGGGTTTCGCCGTGCTGTCCAGTCTGGTCTCAAACTCCTGACCTCAAGTGATCTACCTGCGTCGGCCTCCCACAGTGCTGGGATTACAGGCGGGAGCCACCGTGCTCAGTCTGCTGTTTTTAATCATGGTCATCCAAAGTGGCATTGCATTATGCATATGATTTGCATTTTCCTAATGATCAGTGGAGTTGAGTATCTTTTCCAGTGTTTACTGGCCATTTGTATCTCTTCTCTGGAGAAATGTCTACTTAAGTCCTTTGCCCATTTTTGTTTTAATTGGGGTAAAATATACAAAACATAAAATTTACCTTTTTTTTTTTTTGAGATGGAGACTTTCTCTGTCACCAGGCTGGAGTGCAGTGGTACGATCTCAGCTCACTGCAACCTCCGACTCCCTGGTTCAAGCGATTCTCCTGCCTCAGCCTCCTGAGTAGCTGAGATTACAGGCACCCACAACATGCCCGGCTTTTTAAATTTTTAGTAGAGTTTTCACCATGTTGGCCAGAATGGTCTCAATCTCCTGACCTCATGATCTGCCCACTCCGGCCTCCCAAAGTGTTGGGATTACAGGCGTGAGCCACCGCGCCTGGCCAAAATTTACTGTCTTTTACACGTCCAGTCCAGTCATGCTAAGTACTTTCACCAATCTCCAGAACTCTTTATCTTGCAAGAATGAGTACTCTACACCTATTCCACGGCTCTCCATTTCTTCCTGCTCCTGACCCCTCCCATTGCCAACCACCGTTCGTCTTTGTGAATCTGACTATTCTAGAGACTTCGTATAACTGGAATCATACAGTGTTTATCTTTTTGTGACTGACTTATTTCTCTTGGCACAACGTCCTCCAGGTTCTCTATGCCTATTTCAATTTTTTTTTTTTTTGCTTTTGGCATCCAATGATAGCCAATAAATCATTGCCAAATTCAATATCAGAAGATTTCCTCTATGTTTTATTATAAGAGTTTTCGTTTTTAGCTTTTCTATTAGAGCTTTGGTCTATTTTAATTTAATTTATTTTATTTTTGAAACGTGATTTCACTCTTGTTGCCCAGACTGGAGTGCAATGGTGTGATCTCAGCTCACTGCAACCTCCGCCTCTCGGGTTCAAATGATTCTTCTGCCTCAGCCTCCCGAGCAGCTGGGATGACAGGCATGTGCCACCACGCCCAACTAATTTTTTGTATTTTTAGTAGAGACAACATTTCTCCATGTTGGTCAGGCTGGTCTTGAACTCCCGACTTCAGGTGATCTGCCCACCTCGGCCTCCCAAAGTGCTGGGATTACAGGCATGAGCCATGGCACCCAGCCCTTTCTTCCCTATTCTAGACTGGACTTCAGATTCTTCAGGCTTATGGTTTAGGTGGGACTGACCCCCCACTCCTAGCTCTAAGCTTGGACCTTAATTGGCTGAAGCTTATCAACACACCCCTTCTCTCCCCTCCTTGCCCCTTGTGTTGATTGGTTCAAGAATAGACAAACGACCCCCTTCAGGCCAATCTGGACCAATGAGACCCAGTTCCTAAGACTTGATTGGCAGGGTCAGGAGTGGGGAAGAAGTGATTCATTTTTAGTAAGAAACGAACACTGAGTAGAAGCCCTAAGCTGCTGCCTTCAGCCGAGTGGAGTGCCTTCCTGGGAACAGCTCTACTACCAAGGAAGCAGGGCCAGACACAGAAAGGAAAACCAGATTCTCTCATGGCCTGTGAGCCCTGGATCCAGCTTTGCCTGAAGGCATTGTTGCTGCACTTAAGTTTCATGAGTCAAAAAGTTCTGGGCCAGGTGTGGTGGCTCACGCCTGTAATCCCAGCACTTTGGGAGGCCAAGGTGGGCAGATCACGAGGTCAGGAGTTTGAGACCAGCCTGACCAAATGGTGAAACTCCATCTCTAGTAAAAATTCAAAAATTAGTTGGACATGGTGACACATGCCTGTAATCCCAGCTACTCAGGAGGCTGAGGCAGAAGAATCACTTGAACCTGGAAGACAGAGGTTGCAGTGAGCCGAGACTGTGCCATTCCACTCCAGCCTGGGCAACGAGAGCAAAACTCCATCTTAAAAAAAAAAAAGTTCCTCTTTTGCTTTAGCCCATTTGGGTCAGGTTTTCTGTTGCTATAAAGTGCTTTTGCAGATAATTGTTACTGGAAAGGGGTCCAGATCCAGACCCCTAGAGAGGGTTCTTGGATCTTGCACAAGGAAGAATTTGAGGTTAGTCTGTAAAGGGAAAGCAAGTTCATTAAGAAGGTAAAGGAATAAAGAATGGTTACTCTGTAGACAGCACAGCCTCAACGGCTCCTGCTTGCCCATGGTTATGGTTATTCCCTGATGATATGCCAAACAAGGGGCGGATTATTCATGCTTCCCCTTTCTAGACCGTATAGGGTATCTTCCTGATGTTGCCATGGCATTTGTAAAGTGTCACCGCGCTGGTGGGAGCATAGCAGTGAGGAGGTCACTCTCATCGCTGTTCTGGTTTTGTTGGGTTTGGGCTGGCTTCTTTACTGCAACCTATATCATCAGCAAGGTCTTTGTGAACCTGTATCTTGTGCTGACCTCCTATGTCACCCTGTGACTCAGAATGCCTTAATCATCTGGGAACGCAGCCCAGCAGGTCTCAGCCTTACTTTACCGAGCCCCCGTCCAAGATGGAGTTGCTCTGGTTCAAACACCCTGACAGAGCAACACACAAGGCATCAGGAGCCTGAGAGGCCTTCAGTCTCCCTGGAGCATCTGGGAAGGCTCCCCAGATAATGTTGGGGCAGAATTCTGAAAGAGGAGTAGCAGGTAACTAGGGAAGGAAGGGCAGTGCTGTCACAGGGAGAATGATTGAGACAGAGTGTCCCTCCTGAGACTCTGCAGGTATTCATTTATCAGTAGTGGCCTAAGAGTGACCTGTGGGTCAGGCCTTCACTAATGCCCGGTTCGAGGATGAGCTGATCTGGGGGCAGAGCCAATTCAGCCCCCTCTCATGCTCTCAGTGTTGCCTTGGAGTCAGGGTCCAAGCGTGAGAGGGGGCTGAGTTGGCACTGCCGCCAGTTAAGCTCATCCTCCCAACTTCTTTTTTTTTGAGATGGAGTCTTGCTCTGTCACCCAGGCTGTAGTACAGTGGCACGATCTTGGCTCACTGTCATCTCTGCTTCCTGGGTTCAAGGTTCAAGCAATTCTCCTGCCTCAGCCTCCTGAGTAACTGGGATTACAGACACATGCCACCACGCCCAGCTAATTTTTGTACTTTTAGTAGAAATGGGGTTTCACCTGTTAGCCAGGCTGGTCTCAAACTCCTGACCTCAGGTGATCCGCCTGCCTCAGCCTCCCAAAGTGCTGGGATTATAAATGTGAGCCACCCAACCCAGCCCCTCCCATCTTACTCTAAGATGAGGTCTGGGGGATCACCCAGGAGCCCTGGCTGGGAAGCCGAGCTGTGCTGTCTCCTGGGCCAAGTCCTTTCCAGCCACCGAGCTGGACTTTGGCTGGAAGCAAACCTTCCAGGCCTGAGCCCGAGATAAGGCTGATTTTGTTGTTTTTGAGAAAAAGCTCCTTTGCCTCATCTAGAGTTCCCATTCTAGAGGGCTCCTTTGCCCTCCCTGCTTTTCGGTGAGTTTGCCTATGTCTGCTGCCGTTTTGCTGTCCAGGCGTCATAAAATCCATCAGCGGGTGGCCGGATTGAGTTTTCATCATGTTTGACCCCTGTGGAATGAGTCTCTCTGGACCCTTTGGAACCGCTCTGAGCATTGGGCCTCCAGAGCATCTTGCGCTGGACGATTCAGACAGAATTATGAACAACGCTGGATTTACTCCTCCTGAGGGGCCTGCTGCGAGCCTTGTCCACGAGGCAAAGCAGGGGAGTGTCTGTCTAGGGCCACTCAGAAGGCAAAGGGCCCAACTGCTGCAGGGTCTTTCTGGCTCAGGGCTGAACCTCGCCCTCCAGCCTGTAGACCATCAGAGGCAGTTGGTAATGACGGGTGCTTAAATCACCCGCAAGCCACCAGGCCATTTGGAAGATGCTTAAACCTACACATTCCCTTCTCTCTGTCTATTTTCATTCTGTCCCCCAGCCCTCTGAAGGGCACCCAGTGGCCAACAAGACCCTATAACCAGCTTGGTGTTGACAGGTATCTTTGTCTGTGTGGGCTGCTATAGCAAAATACCATAGACTGAGTGGCTTATGAAAAACAGAAACAGGCTGGGCGCAGTGGCTCACGCCTGAAATCCCAACACTTTGGGAGGCTGAGGCGGGCAGATCATGAGGTCAGGAGTTCAAGACCAGCCTGGCCAACATGGTGAAACCCTATCTGTACTAAAAATACAAAAAATTAGCTGGGTATGGTGGTACATTCCCGTAATCCCAGCTACTCAGGAGGCTGAGGCAGGAGAATTGCTTGAACCAGGACACAGGCGGTGGAGGTTGTAGTGAGCCGAAATCGCGTCACTGCACGCCAGGCTGGGCTACAGGGTGAGACTCTGTTTCAAAAAAACAAAAACCAAAAAAAAAGAGAGAAAAAAATCCCCGGAAACGTATTGCTCCTGGTTCTGGAGGCTGGGAAGTCCAAGACCAAAGTGTCTGCAGATTCCACCTCTGGTGGAACCTGTTCCTCGTCGCTATCTTCTCACTGTAGCCTCACAAGGCAGGATTTCTCTGGGGCCTCTTTTAAATTTTTGATTAATTAATTTATTTATTGAGACAGAGTCTCACTCTGTCACCCAGGCTGTAGTACAGCGGCATGATCTCGGCTCACTGCAAGTTCTGCCTCCTGGGTTCAAGCAATTCTCCTGTCTCAGCCTCCTGAATAGCTGGGAATATAGGCATGTGCCACCACACCCAGCTAATTTTTGTATTTTTAGTAGAGGCGAGGTTTCACCATATTGGTCAGGCTGGTCTCAAACTCCTGACCTCAGATGATCCACCTGCCTTGGCCTCCTAAAGTGCAGCCACCTCGCCAGGCTGGGGCCTCTTTTTAGGGGCACAAATCCCATTCATGACAGCTCGATCCTCTTGACCTGATCACTTCCCAAAGGCCCCACCTCCTCACACCATCTTGGGAGTATTTCAACACAGGAGTTTAGGGGAGGCTGGTGTGGTGGCTTATGCCTGTAACCCCAACACTTTGGGAGGAAGAGGCGAGATGATCGCTTGAGCCTAGGAGTTCAAGACCAGCCTGGACAACAAAATGACTCCCTGTCTCTATAAGTTAAAAATGATAATAGGCCAGGCACAGTGGCTCACGCCTGTAATCCCAGCACTTTGGGAGGATGAGGCAGGCAGATCACCCAAGGTTGGGAGTTTGAGACCAGCTTAACTAACATGGAGAAACCCCGTCTCTACTAAAAATACAAAAAATTAGCCAGGCCTGGTGGCACATGCCTGTAATCCCAGCTACTTGGGAGGCTGAGGCAGGAGAATTGCTTGAACCCAGGAGTTTGCCAAGGTCATGCCATTGCACTCCAGCCTGTAAACAAGAGTGAAACTCCATCTCAAAATAATAATAATAAATAAAAAGGAATTTTAGGGGAACACAAATGTTCAGTCCATCACAGCCTGTTTCCTTCCAGTGGAGCAGGGCTGAGGACCACAAGGAGTGGAGAAGCTGGGTGGTCAGGAGCTGCAGAGAGGCCAACCTCCATGTACTGCCCCCCATTTTCACCTCTTCTTCCACTTCCTGCCCCCAACCCAGGACCCAGCTCTCAGCAAAGGCAACTGGGTCTTGCTGTTGTTGCTGGACAGGAATGGAGCTGAGGAGCTGCTCCACTCCCTGGTCTTCATATTTCATCTGGTGGGAGGATAGGAGGGGCGGCTAGGTCACTAGGCTGGGTGCATTTCAGAGCCCAGGGAGCAGATACTATTGTTTTGCAAATGAAGCCCCAGAAGGTAGGGGGCTGTCCCAGACTTCCTGTCTTGCTGTCCCAGACCTCCTCCTTGACCTCCTGTCCTAGAGAGTATTCCAGAACTTCACTTAGGCCTCTAAACTCTGGGCCCTGTGCCCCCACCTAATTGAGGACTTTTCCTACATCCTTGTTTTTATTTTTTGAGACAGAGTCTCACTTTGTTGCCCAGGCTGGAGTTGTGCAGTGGTGTGATCTCGGCTCACTGCAACTTCCACCTCCTGGGTTCAAGCTCTGCCTCAGCCTCCTGAGAAGCTGGGTTGTAGGCACCTGCCACTATGCCCTGCTAATTTTTTTTTTTTGAGACGGAGTCTCACTCTCTTACCAGGCTGGAGTGCAGTGGTGTGATCCCGACTCACTGCAATCTCCGCTTCCCAGGTTTAAGTGATTCTCCTGCCTCAGCCTCCTGAGTAGCTGGGACTACAGGCATGTGCCATCACACCCGGCTGATTTATTTTTTTATTTTAATAGAGACAGGGTTTCACCATGTTGGCTAGGATGATCTCAATCTCCTGACCTCATGATCTGATAGGCCTGGTCTCCCAAAGTGCTGGGATTACAGGTGTGAACCACTGTGCCTGGCTTTTTTTTTTTTTCCTTGAGACAGGGTCTCACTCTGGTTGCCCAGGCTGGAGTGCAGTAGCGCAATCAAGGCTCACTGCAGCCTCCACCTCCGGGGCTTGGGTGATTCCCCCGACGTCAACCTTCCAAGTAGCTGGGACTATAGGCGCGTGCCACCACGCCTGGCTAATTTTTTTGTATTTTTAGTAGAGATAGGGTTTTGCTATGTTTTGCTATGTTGTCCAGGCTGGTCTCGAACTCCTGGACTCAAGCAATCTGCCCACCTTGGCCTCCCTGAGTGCTGGGATTCAGGTGTGAGCCACTGCACCACCTATTTTAAAACATTCTGCCTCTCTGTTCCTCGGAGTCCACAATAAGTGGGACTGTCCAGCAAGCTGCCCTTCCTGCCTCCTGTCTGCTGTGGCTCTGTGACCCCTGCATAGCCCATCAGACTGCCTCTCCCGGGACCAATTTTTTTTTTTTTGAGACGGAGTCCTGCTGTGTTGCCCAGGCTGGAGTGCAATGGTGTGATCTTGGCTCACTGCAACCTCTACCTCCCAGGTTCAAGCGACTCCCCTGCCTCCGCCTCCTAAGTAGCTGGGATTACAGGTGCTCACCATCACGCCCAGCTATTTTTTAAATATTTTTAGTACAGATGGAGTTTCACCATGTTGGCCAGCCTGGTCTCAAACTCCCCAACTCAAGTGATCCACCTGTTGTGGCCTCCCAAAGCATTGGGATTACAGGCATGAAGCACCATGCCCAGCCTCCCTAGGACTGAATTTTGAGCAAACGACTGCACACAGGGAGGAGAATGGCCAAGGCTGATGGCTGTATCCTGAACTGGCAGCCCGGAGACCCCATGCCCTTGCTCCTACTATGTTGACCCCAGATCCTGCAGATTCCCAGGCTCTGCTCCTCCTCTGCCCTGAGTACTTCCACACGCATGTTGCCAATTCTGCGGCCCTTAGCCACCTTTGGTTTCTGTTGCAGGCCTCCCTGGAGCCCAGGGTGGCTGGAGAGAGGAACCAGCTCCCTCCCAGTGACTGTCCCCACTGCGGGTGCCCTGGCAGGCTCTCCTGCCTTCTACTAAGTGTCTCTTTTGCTTCACTGGCTTGGGAGCTTCTAGCCTTACAAACAAAGATTTTCTGACCTTCCTTCTGACATAGATGAAAACTGTGAGTGAGGAAATGACAGACAAGTGCTGGGAAACACAGCCAAGCCCCCTGGCCCCCAGGTATACAGCTCAGCTCACCACTGCCCCATGCTGAGTACCAGGAAGCCATGGCCAGCTGCCCAGACTGAGAAGAGACTTGCCTAGGCCCTCCTTGATGCCTTGATCACTGGGGAAGGTGAAGTTCAGAGATGGCATGTCTTTCCCAGGCAGCAAGAGGCTTCAAGGACCAGAACACACTGCCTGATGGCTCCCTGGAAAGAGAGCGGAGAGGTCCCTTCTCACTAGCAGGTACCTAAGAAAACCAAGGAGGGGCTGGGTGCAGTGGCTCACGCCTGTAATCTCAGCACTTTGGGAGGCTGAGGTGGGTGGATCACCTGAGGTCGGGAGTTTGAGACCAGCCTGGCCAACATGGGGAAACCCTGTATCTTACTAAAAATATAAAAATTAGCTGGGCGTGGAAGCATACGCCTGTAATCCCAGCTACTTGAGACAGGCCATGTCGGGAGCAGAGGGCCGAGGACTATGATCAGCCTGCTCCAGTGGGAGGACGTGAGCCAGGCCTGTCCAGTAGGGCTTCCACATCCTCTTCTGGAACAAGGACCTGGGAGATACCTGTTTCATGCCCTGGAGGTCATGATAGCACCTATCAGTGTTAAATGCCGTCTGGTTCAGCTGGGCATGGTGGCTCACACCTGTAATCCCAGCTCTTTGGGAGGCTGAGGTGGGTGGACCACCTGAGGTCAGGAGTTCAAGACCAGCCTGACCAACATGAAGAAACCTAAAAACAAAATGAGCTGGGCGTGGTGGTGCATGCCTGTAATCCCAGCCACTTGGGAGGCTGAGGCAGGAGAATCGCTTGAACCTGAGAGACAGAGGGTGCAGTGAGCAGAGATCGCGCCATTGCAGTCCAGCCTGGGCGACAAGAGTCAAACTCTGTCTCAAAAAAGAAAAAAATGCCATCTGGTCCTCACCTCGCAAGGAGCCGGTCCCCAGTGAGAGTGTGACCACCATGGCGACAGCTCTGACTTGTAGGGATGAGCAACTTCTGGTCCTGTCTGAACACAGCCTTGCAAATTGCCATTTGCCCTGAGTGGGGAGTGCTGTGCCCAGGTGAAGTGCAGTCAGCCACGTGGCGGGCGAGGTGGGTGGGAGACTGTAGGATTCTTCCTAAGGGAGCGTGGAGACACCTGTGCCCTGGTTGACTCCGCCTCCCCAGTGACTATGATTGATGGCTTAAGGAGTCGAGCCACTCTCTCCAGCTGAGTCTGTCTTGCCACCCATTCCTCCTGACATAATGGTCCAGCAGTCACTACCCATGGGCCGGAGTTGGTGGCCTGCTGAAGAGAATGGTGGGGACAAGGGAGAACCGCTCAGCTGGAGCTGGTACGTGGTGACTGAGCTCCCGCTGTGGACTGGCCACCTGCTGATGTGACATCAGATGCTGAAGGAGCTGGTTGCTGGGTGGGCCCTATCCAGCACTGCCCACCCTGTGAATTTGAGCACTGTATTTTTTTTTTTTTAAGACGGAATCTCGCTCTGTCACCCAAGCTGGAGTGCAATGGTGCGATCTCGGCTCACTGCAACCTCCGCCTCCTGAGTTCAAGTGATTCTCCTGCCTCAGCCTCCCAAGTTGGAATTTTTGGTAGAGATGGAGTTTCATCATATTAGCCAGGCTGGTCTCGAACTCCTGACCTTGTGATCTGCCTGCCTCAGCCTCCCAAAGTGCTAGGATTCCAGGCTGGAGCCACCGTGCCTGGCCTCAGCACTGTATTACTCTGTTCTCATGCTGCTGATGAAGACATACCTGAGACTGGGTAATTTATAGAGGAAAGAGGTTTAATGGACTCGCAATCATGGTAGACAGCGAAAGTCACATCTTACGTGGCGTCAGGGAAGAGAGAATGAGAGCCAAGTGAAAAGGGAAACCCCGCATAAAAACATCAGATCTCGTGAGACTTACTACCACGAGAACAGTATGGGGAAACTGCCCCCATGATTCAATTACCCCCCACCAGGTCCCCCCCACAACACGTGGGAATTATGGGAACTACAATTCAAGATGTCATTTGGGTGGGTACATAGCCAAACCGTATCAGGTACATTCCACAGCATCTACTAAAGGCTGCCTGCTTCACTGTCTCCTGCCAGGGTTCAGTGTCACTCCACTCACCTGTAGGAAATCTGCTCTTTACTACCCAACTTCTTCTCCCAGGGGAGTAGGGACTCATATAACAATGGGCTCCTCATGGTTTTTCTTATATTTTTTTGAGTTGGGAGCTCTCTCTGTCATCCAGGCTGGAGTTCAGCAATGTGATCATAGCTCACAGCAGCCTTGAACTCCCAAATTCAAGCAATCCTTCTGTCTCAGCCTCCTGAATAGCTGGGTCTACAGGCACGCCACCAAGGCTGGCTAATTTTTAAAAACTATTGAGAGATGGGGTTTTGTGCTGTGGCCCAGACTGGAGGGCAGTGGTGCAATCATGGCTCACTGCAGTCTCAAACTTCTGGCCTCAAGTGAGCCTCCTGGCTCAGCCTCCTGAGCCGTCACTGGGATGATAGGTATGAGCTACTGTGCCTGGCTCTCCTTATGGTTAATTATTCCATAGGATGTTGGTTCTTCAGCATGCTAAAAGGAGTTTTAAAAGAATGTCCTACCTGAGTAAGTGTGAAATATGCTTCATTAAATAACACAGATTTCTTTCCTGCAGGACTCCTCAGAGCATTTACTATGCTAACGTGCATCATGATGGTCAAAAGGGTGCTTATAGTATGTGATGATTCCTAAAAACACTTGACAAAGGAATTTGTTTTACCACAGGACATATATGCCATAGAAACTGGGTTTTCTTCCAAAGATACTGGATTATATACTTTCGACAATCTTTCTTTTAGATTTGGGGAACAAAATACGATCTAAAGCTACTTAATTATTAATAAAATACGGTTTTGGCCAAGTGCAGTGGCTCGTGCCTGTAATCCCAACTACGGGGGAGACTGAGGCAGGAGAATCACTTGAACTTGTGAGGCGGAGGTTGCACTGAGCCGAGACTGTGTTATTGCACTCTAGCCTGGGTGACAAGAGTGAGACCCTGTCAAAAAAAAAAAAGAGAGAGAGAGAAAATAAAATCTAAGCACATCTGAATTGTTTTTGTTTTTTTGTTTTTTGAGACAGAGTTTTCCTCTTTTTGCCCAGGCTAGAGTGAAATGGTACAATCTTGGCTCACCGCAACCTCTGCCTCCCAGATTGCCTTAGCCTCCCGAGTAGCTGGGATCATGGGCGTGCGTCACCATACCCAGATAATTTTGTATTTTTAGTAAAGAAGGGGTTTTACCATGTTGGCCAGGCTGGTCTCCAATTCCTGACCTCAAGTGATCTGCCCACCTTGGCATCCCAAAGTGCTGGGATTATAGGCGTGAGCCACCAGGCCTGGTATTTTTATTTTTTGAGACAGAGTCTGACTCTGTTGCCCAGACTCGAGTGCAGTGGTGAGATCTCAGCTCACTGCAACCTCTGCCTCCCAGGCTCAAGCTGTTCTCCTGCCTCAGCCTCCCAAGTACCTGGGATTACAGGCACATGCTGCTACCACTGGATCATTTTTGTATTTTTAGTAGAGATGGGGTTTCTCCATGTTGGCCAGGCTGGTCTTGAACTCCTGACCCCAGGTGATCACCCTGTCTAAGCCTTCCAAAGTGCACATCTGAAATTTTAAACTTCCTAGTTGGCACGTTGGCAAACAATTTTAATGAATTTAAAATTAATTTTAATGCTATACATTTAACCTAAAACATTTATCAATTCAATATACAATCAAAATAAAAATATACACATTAGGTGTTTGTTATTATTTTCCTTATACACGAACCTTTGGAGTTGGTGTGTATTTTGCGCTCATTGTGCCATCTCAGTTTGGACCAGCCACGTTTTAGGTGCTCAGTGGCCATGTGTGGCTGGGGGCCTCCCTGTTAGCCATCACAAGTCTAGGCATTTGCTACAATAAGTGGGGAGACGTCTGTGAGAGTTTGGATGCCATGGTTTGGATCGTAAGAGGAACAGAGAGGCAGGCAGGGCCTTGTAAGCCTTGTAGAGGCTTTCCCCTGAGAGCAAAGAGAAGCTTCGCTGGTGGGGATCGATGCAGAAGATTTTTTCTTTTTCTTTCTTTTTTTCTTTTTTTTTTTTTTAAGGTGGAGTTTCACTCTTGTTGCCCAGGCTGGAGTGCAATGGCACAATCTTAGCTCACTGCAACCTCCACCTCCTCCCAGGTTCAAGCGATTCTCCTGCTTCAGCCTCCCGAGTAGCTGCGATTATAGGCATGTGCCACCATGACTGGCTAATGTTTTTGTATTTTTAGTAGAGACAGGGTTTCTCCATGTTGGTTAGGCTGGTCTCTAAACTCCTGACTTCAGGCGATCCACCCACCTTGGCTTCCCAAAGTGCTGGGATTACAGGCGTGAGCCACCACACCCAGCCAGAAGATTTGCATTAGAAAGTCTCACTCTGGCTGTGGCAAGGGGACTTGAGAAGGAGCATGAAAGATGCTGCGGCAATCAGCAATCGCTTCTATGGCTTGGTGAGAGGGTGGTGACTGGATTCCACTGAGTGTGGTGGAGGGGCAGAAAACTGTCCAGGCTTGAGGGCTCTTTAAGAAGTGAAACCAACAGACAAGGTGTGGTTGATGGCATACAGAGGACGGGATTCTGGGGAGCAGGAAGGGTCCGGGGTGTTTCAGACTCTGGCTGGAGCCTGTGATTGTTGGGGGGACCATTTGTAAGGGAAGAAGGATCCTTTTTGTGGGGACTGGACTGCGGTGAGTGATGTTTAGGATCTGTTGTCTGGGTGCCTGTGTGACACGGGAATGGGTACTCCCAGTAATGCACCCACTTATAGGTCCACAGACTAAGCCCCGGGAAAGGGGATGGACCACGGCTGTTCATCTGCAGGGGAGGAAACTGGAGCTTAAGAGTGTAGTGACCGAGCAGAGCATTTGTTCCAGTTTGCCCGACGCCGTGTTTAAGTTTTCCCCACAGACTTTCTGGAAGAGCAACCGAGCAAGCTTCCCTAACCCTAACCCTAACAAGCCTAAGCAAAACCTTAACACTAACCCTATGCCTAACCCTCACCCTCACCCTCAGAGTCACTCTTCCAGGTGAGCCTATGAAACCATAGAAGGGACCCTTTTTGCTGAAAGGCAAGAGGGAGGGTTAGAGGCTGGGTTAAAATGCAGATTGCCAGGCTATACTCCCTCATTCACATTCATCATGTCTGGAGTGGAAGCTGAGGATCTGGGTAATGGACATGACCCCTGGGGGTGTCTCAGTGATTCTGGAAGGCTCTGCCTTGGGATATCTATGGATAAGTGAAAGAATTTGAGGCCGGGCGCGGTGCCTCAAGCCTGTAATCCCAGCACTTTGGGAGGCCAAGGCGAGTGGATCACGAGGTCAAGAGTTCGAGACCATCCTGGTCAACAAGGTGAAACCCTGTCACTACTAAAAATACAAAAAATTAGCTGGGCATGGTGGTGCGTGCCTGTGATCCCAGCTATTCAGGAGGCTGAGGCAGGAGAATTGCCTGAACCCAGGAGGCGGAGGTTGCGGTGAGCCGAGATCGCGCCATTGCACTCCAGCCTGGGTAACAAGAGCGAAATTCCGTCTCAAAAAAAAAAAAAAAAAAAGAATTTGACAAAATACTGTTCTTATTCAAAAGCAATGTGTGAGCTGGATGTGGTGGCACATGTCTATAATCCCATTATTTTGGGAGGCCAAGGTGGGAGGATCCCTTGAGCCTAGGAGTTCAAGACCAGCCTGTGCAACATAGTGACACCCCATCTCTATAAAAAATGTTATAAATAGCTGGGTGTGGCGGTGTGTGCCTGTAGCTCTGCTACTAGGGAAGCTGAGGCAGGAAGATCACCTGAGCCTGGGAGGTCAAGGCTGCTGTGAGTCGTGATTGTGCCACTGCACTCCAGCCTTCCTGACAGAGTGAGACCCTGTCTCAAAAACAGACAAAAACCCCGAAACAAAGACACTAAAGCAACGTGTTTAATTGTAGAAAATAATTTGCATAAAATACAGATGAGGCCGAGCATGGTGGCTCATGCCTGTAATCCCAGTACTTTGGAGTACTTTCGGGTGAAATCTCCTGAGGTCAGGAGTTCGAGACTACCCTGGCCAATGTGGTGAAATCCCATGTCTACTAAAAATACAAAAATTGGCCGGGCATGGTAACTCACACCTGTAATCCCAGCACTTTGGGAGGCTGAGATGGGCAGATCACCTGAGGTCAGGAGTTCGAGACCAGCCTGGCCAACGTGGTGAAATCCTGTCTCTACTAAAAATACAAAAATTAACTGGGTGTGGTGGCAGGTGCCTATAGTCCCAGCTACTTGGGAGGCTGAGGCAGGAGAATCGCTTGGACCTGGGAGGTGGAGGTTGCAGTGAGCTGATATTGTGCCATTGTACTCCAGCCTGGACGCCAAGAGCAAAACTCTGTCTCAAAAAAATAAAAAAAAAAGAGAAAAAGAAAAAAATACAAAAAAATTAGCTGGGCATGGTGGCAGGTGCCTGTAATGCCAGCTACTCGGGAGGCTGAGGCAGGAGAATTGCTTGAACCCAGAGGCAGAGGTTGTAGTGAGCCAATATTGCACCATCACACTCCAGCCTGGGCAACAGAGTGAGACTTCATCTCAAAGAAAAAAATAATAATAAAAGATGAGATTCTGCTGAATTGTGTGCACATTTAAAATGACAGATTTTATGTGAATTATATCACAAGGAAAAAATGCAGATGAGAGAAAAAACTAAAGTGACTTGTCCATCTACCTACACTGAAAACGGATAGGACTCCCTGGAAGTCTGTCCTTCAGGGGCAGAGATTTATTTTCATTATTCTATATACACTGGTTTATAATCTGGGTTTAAAAAAAATTATTTAATTTTATTTATTTTTTTTTTGAGATGGAGTCTCGCACTGTTGCTCAGGCTGGAGTGCAGTGGTGCAATCAGCTCACTGCAACCTCTGCCTCCTGGGTCCAAATGATTCTCATGTCTCAGCCTCCTGAGTAGCTGGGACAACAAGCGTGCACTACCACGCCCAGCTAATTTTTGTATTTTTAGTAGAGATGGGGTTTCATAAGTTGACCAGGCTGGTGTCTAGCTCCTGACCTCAGGAGCTCTGCCCACCTTGGCCTTCCAAAGTGCTGTGATCACAGGTGTGAGTCACCTCACCTGAGCTGTTTTTTTTTTTTTTTTTTTAAACATAGAACTCAACATCTCCCCTTGGGTGTTTCAGAGACATCTCAGATCTATCTCTGAGATCATCACCCCCTCTTCAAACCTGGTCTTCCTCTGGTGACCCCATGTTGAGCAAGGCATCTGTCCCTCAGGTGCTCCTGGACACCACCAGGGAGCCACCCCGACCCTCTCTCCCCCGTGTGGCTGCTCTCCCCAGCCTGGAGACCCATGGTCATGCCTTCCTCTCTTGTCCCTCCAACCCACATCTAATCAATGGCCACTCAATTTCCCAGGTCCTCGATGGTGTCTCTGCCTTCACCCTGGCTGCTCCAATCTGCACAGCAGCCAGAAGGACCCTTCAACCTGTGAATTGGCGGTGACACCCCAACTGGAAGATGGGCTGCACTTGTTTGTTTTTGAGAAAGAGTTTCGCTTTGTTGCCCAGGCTGGAGAGCAGTGCTTCGATCTTGGCTCACTGTGACCTTCACCTTCCAGGTTCAAGGGATTCTCCTACCTCAGCCTCCTGAGTAGCTGGGATTACATGCGTGCACCACCACATCCAGCTAATTTTTGGATTTTTAGTAGAGACCATGTTGGCCAGGCTGGTCACGAAATCCCGACCTCAGGTGATCTGCCTGTCTTGGCCTCCCAAAGTGCTGGGATTACAGGTGTGAGCCACCGAGCCTGGCCTGGGCTGCATGTTTTTTCACTTAAACATCAATGTCCTGTAGCAGAAAGACGTGGATCCTCTGCTCCTCAGATTGTGACTGGGGCATCAGGGAGCAGATCCGAGCCCTTCATCCGGTGGCTCAGGCTCAACTGTTTTCAGCTGATGTGGGCAGGGACCTTTTCAGCTGAAAACCAGGTCAGGAAGAGGGATGGCTGGTCCCAAGGCCCAGCACTTTCTCACATGCTGTCCCCACACCACTGGGGTCCAAAACACTCTGTGCACCCTTCCCCATGCAGTTCCCAGGCTTCTCCTTCCTTCGGAAAGCACGTTCTCCCCCTGGGACTACCTCCTGGGGGTCTTCCCACCTCACCGCCGGCACCTCTGCTGTCTCCTGAACCTGATCTTCTCGGCCAACACTCTCTCACTCAGTGACCTCATGCTGTCTCGACTTTAAAGGCCATCTCTGCCAGGATGGCTCCCAGTGTATACCTGCAGCCTGGACCTGTCCCTGAACTCCAGATGCCTGTGCCACCTGCTTTCTCCCATCTCCACTTGGACATCTAGTTAGCATTTCACACTTCACCTGTCTGCAGTAAGATTCCAGCTCTCCCTGCCTCCAAACCGATCCACTCCCCATCTTAGCAAGTAGAAACCCCACTCTTCTCACTCAGAAACCCCGCTTTGTCCTCAAGACCCCACTCTCTGTCTCACACCTTCCAGCCCCCATGTCCCTCCTGCCTCTAAGCATACTCCATTCACTCCTGCCTTCCCCTGAAGCCCCTGCCCAGCCTGAGTCCCGGGCCCCAGGAAGTCTCCAGATGGGGATGGACTTGCTGGCCTGGAGGACCTCATTCTGCAGAGGACGTGGGTTGGGCCCCAGCCGGAGAGATCTGGTGTAGACTTGGGAGCAGCATGTCCCAACCTTGAGGACTAACTCAGAGTGGACAGCAGTGAGGGGATCCTGCTCTCACTACCCTCAAAATGTCACTGAGTCTAGCCAGTTCCTTCCATATCCTCCATGGCCACACTACACCTGGCCACCACCACCTCCTGGCTGATGATACAGTGACCTCCAATGGGTCCCCATTCCTACCTCTCTGTGTCTGAAGTCAGTTCTCCCTGCAGCCGCCGCCGAGGGGGCCGGCTAAGCACATCAGATCCCTTGAGTTGGGAGTCTGACCTCGCCTGCCCACTCTGTGCCTTGCCTTCTAAAGCCCGCCTCACCGCACCCCTGCTAGGCCACACAGGAGGCTGCACATGGGCCAGCTGGGCTCCACCTGGGCTCTGCCACAGGGCCCGGCGATGCTTCCCCTCCGCTATCAGTGAAGCTCCTTCTCCAACAAAAAACACACACTTCCTGTCCTTCCCATTTTCTCCCTGCCTCGTGTTTCTTCTTTCACCTGTGCGATGCATTCTCCTCGAGAGGCGTGTTGATGGTTTCTACGCTGCTGCACTTTCGCGTGTTGATTATTGTTTACGTCACTCTCCCCTCACTAAATTGTAAGGTCCGTGATGCAGGGATCTATGTCCCCAGAGCCCTGCACATAGTGGGTGCTTAGTAAACATGCCTTGGAGGATGGGATGGGTCTGTGAAGTCCAAGTTCCCTGGCACGTGTTCCCATCTATGTTCTCCCACCTCCCCATTCCTAGCGTGGTGTTTGCTGTCAATGTGATTTTGTGTTTGCTGTGCAGCCATCGTGTCAGATCCGTGAGCTCCCACGTCGGTCTCAGTGCCCAGCATGGCGCCTGGCACAGGGGCAGTGAGCAAGAAATACTGGCAAGATGAGCACCTGAATTTCTTTTGTGTGTGTGTGAGTGTGTGTGTGCGTATGTGTTGAGACAGGGTCTCATCACCCAGGCTGGAGTACAGTGGTGCAAACAGGGCTGACTTCAGCCTCCACCTCCTGGGCTTAAGCAATCCTCCTGTCTCAAATAGCTGAAAGTCTCTTGAGTAGCTGAGAGGCTCCTGAGGAGCTGAGACTACAGGCATGTGCCACCATGCCTGGCCCTTCCTTCCTTCCCTCCCTCCCTCCTTCCTTCCTTTTTTCTCTTCTCTTTTCTTTTCCCTTCTCTCTCTCTCTCTCTCCTTCTCTCTCTCTCTCTCTGTGTGTGTGTGTGTGTGTGTGTGTGAGAGAGAGAGAGAGAGAGAGAGAGAGAGTCAGGGTCTCTTTCTGTCACGCAGGCTGGAATGCAGTGGCACAATGACAGCTCACTGCAGCCTCGACCTACTGGGTTCAAGCGATCTGCCCACCTCAGCCACCCGAGTAGCTGGGGCTTAGGCATGTGTCACCAAGCCCAGCTAACTTGTAACATTTTTTTGTAGAGATGAGGTCTCCCTGTATTACCCAGGCTAGTCTTGAACTCCGAGCTCAAGTAATCCTGCTTCAGCCTCTCCAAGTGCTGGGATTACAAGCATGAGCCACTGCTCCCAGCCTGAGCACCTGGGTTTCTATAGGGCTTTAACTACTACCACTGTCATCCCACCAGGCCCTGGTCCCCATGCAGGCTCCACCTCCTCCCAGGCAGGATGCTCAGCAGAGTCTGGTCAACTCTGAACCCCCCACTGTGGGCTCCTCACTGCCGTTCATTCTGAGCTGGTCCTCAAGGTTGGGACATTCTGCTCTCAAGTCTACACCAGATCCCTCCAACTGTGCCCACCTCCTCTGCAGAGTCAGCTTCCCAAGCCAGCAAGTCCATCCCCATCTGAAGACTTCCTGAGGCCCGGGACTCAGCCTAGGCAGGGGCTTCAGGGGAAAGCAGGAGTGGATGGAGAATGCTTAGAGGCAGGAGAGATATTGGGGGCTGGCAGGCACTCGGCATGCCTCAGCCTTCCTCTGAGCTTTCTAGACCCTCTGAGGTTAGAACACTGTGGGAAGAAGGGAGGAAAAGAGACGTGGATCCTGCCTCAACCCTGCTGCCCCAGTGGAGGGCTGCCTCACCCTCCCTACTCGCTCCCCCACGGGGCTCCAGCATGGGGTGTCATTCCCTCTTCAGTCCTTCACTCATACACAGAGATTTGCTGGGTAATTAGGACACCTCAGGGGCCTTCTAGGTGCTGGAGATGCCTCTGCCCTCTGGGAGGGTGTTCTCCCAAGGAAGAGACAAACAGGACCCAGAAAACAGGTGACGTTTGTGGAGGATGCAAAGGAGAGAAACTAAAGCTGGAAAGGAGGATGGGAGAGGTCTGAAGACGTGCTGGCATTTTGGATGAGGTGGTCCGGGAAGGCTGAGCTGGACTTACCCCCTGGACCCATCCCCCACGCCAGTCCACGGGCCTCTGTCCATCCAGGTGGATGGAACCTGTCACCCCAGCCTCAGCTCAGAGAAACAGCTCTAAACAGCTCTGACCTATCACTCCCTGCTGAAGTCCCTTCAGGCGCGCTGGTGGGCAGGGGCCCAGCTCATTGGCGAGGGGCCTCTCCAGGCCTGCCCCATGAGCCCTGCCCTTCTCCCAGGTCCTCTGTGCCTGTAGCCGTGGGCAAGCTGGGGAGCTCTCCCTCCGGCGTGCAGGCCTCTCCAGGCCTCTCCAGGTTGCCGAGGCCACAACAGCTCCATCCACCCCCTGCTTCCTAACCCTGGGCTTGGAGGTCACCTTCCCACAGGCCGAGAGTAGGCGTCCCCACCGCAATCTGCGGCACTCCGCACAGCGAGTGCCCGGGCGCTCTTGTCCCGTAGGACGTTGTGTCCCCGGCCCCCCACGAATCCGTGTCGAATGAATGAATGCCTCATTCGCGTCCGATCTTCCGGGCCCTCTCCGCCATGGCGGGGGCCAGAGCGCCCGGGCTGGATTCGGGGAGGGGGCAGCGGGGGTAGCAGCCCCCTACACCAGGGCCGTGATGAGCCGAGGGGACGCCCCTTTGGCGGGCTGGGGTCCCACGGGCGGAGGCCGCGGCCGGGCGGGTGCGGGGCGGGAGGTGGCGCCGGGCGCTGAGTGGCGGCTCCGGGTCCACCCCTGGCGCGCGGGTGCGGGCGGGAGGCGGGAGGCGGGGAGCGCAGGGGCGGCGGCGGGCGGGAGGCAGCAGCGAGCATGTGCCGCGGAGCCCAGTAACCAGGGACGACCGCGGCCACACCGCGCCGGCGCCGGCGCCCAGCCCAGGCAGCCCCGCGCCGCGGCGCCCGGACCGCCCGGGCCTGCCCAGCGGCCGCCCCACGCCCCGGGCGCCCCGGCTCCGACAGCCGCGCAGCGCAGCGCGGGCGCCGCAGACAAAGGCGCGGCCCCGGCCCAGCCCGCCCGGCCCAGCCGCTCCCTCTGGGAGCCCCGACCGGGTCCGGCCCGGGGGGCGGGGGCCGCGGCCGCCGAGGATGGGGAAATCCAACAGCAAGTTGAAGCCCGAAGTTGTGGAGGAGCTGACCAGGAAGACCTACTGTGAGTGCGCCCGGCCCCCGCCTGCGCCCCCCGGTGGCCCCCACCTCCGCCGCCCCCGCCCCGGGACCGGCGAGCTACCCGATCCGCGCCGCCGCCTCCCCTCCGTCCTCCTCGCCTGGACTCCGCCGCGGACCCCTCGGTGGCTCCCCGGCCGCGCCCCTACCCCCGCCCGGTCCCATTGTTCTGGCACCCCCAGCCGGGGAGTGAGTGCGCGCCGGTTGGCGTTCGCGGCGCCACCCCTAAGTCCGGAGGGGCAGCCCCAGCCCTCCTGCAGCCCCCTCTCTGCACGGCTGTCCCGACGGGCAGGGGGCGTGCGAGGGCGGGGTGGTGGTCCCGGGAGGGGCGCCGGGCTGCGTGGAGCCGACTGGCAGGCGCGCGCAGGGCTGGTGATTCATGCATCACGATGCCGCCGCTGAGAGATTGGCCTGTCGCCCCCTCCCTGGCCCGATCGTGTGTGGAGGGGTGGGTGGCGAGACTTGGCACAGAGCTCGTCGCGCAGTGACGGCGGCGAAGGGTCCCCAGCACCCCTGGGTTGCCGCACTTACAGGCTGGGTTCTCCCCTGGCCGCATCTGTCTGCCAGACGGGGAAATGGGTTTATACATCCCGGGCCATCTGGGTGGGCTGCGTGTGATCATTAGCTGTCCGGGGCAGCCCCGAGGAGGAGGGCCTGTACTTTATGGACGTCTCCAGATCAGTTTCAGTGTGTCTCCTTCCACTTGTTCAACTTCACAACTCTGCAGTCCCCTAGCAGCCCCAATTTCTCCATACCAGGCTTTCCCCTTCCTGCAGCGTCTCCGGAGGTGCGCCAGCATGCTAGGGGTTAATGGCACTGGGTCCAGACTACCCTGTCTTTCTTTGGGTATGGCGAGAGGGGAGGCATCGGGGTCCAGAAGGACCTCCGCCAAGGTGTTTGGCTCGGAAGTGGACAGTGGCTCTGGGCTTGGGTTGCAATTCGAAACCCATCCCCGGGCAGCTGGGCAGCTGCGTGGGCCGAGGCTCTCTGCACCACCCCTGGAGGCAGCAGCTTGACTGTCAGCCCCGTGTGTTGATGGAGGCTGGGGAGGCAGCTCCTGGTGGTGCATTGCACAACCTCTGCTCCCTGCTTTCCCCCACTCCATCGGTCTTCTGGGCACGTTTGCAGCTCTGTCCAAGCCCACGCTTCAGCTCCATGCTCCTCACCCAACGTGATTGGAACAAAGGGGGCTTTCCTGAGCGGGTGCCAGTCGGCTTCGAGGTGCGGGCCCTTCTCCTGTGGAATCCTGCAGCACGCAGCTCACAACCCAGGAGCTGCTCCTGGAAGGGGTGAAGCCCCTTGGCCCAGGGCCTGCTCTTACCCTCTCTCCAAGGTGGGTGGCCCATTCCGGTCTGACTGCTGTTGTGTGAGATTCGCTGGGTCCTCCTTCAAGCTAAGTCCAGATGAGGCCCACAGCTGCCAGCAGGTGGGAATTCCTGGGTCCCTGTGCTGGGGGAGGCTGAGGACTCAGTGGGCTTCATTGGGAGTGGTGGGCATGGGCTGCCCAGGATGCCTCCATCATGGTGGGGCAGAGGAGTGAAGCTAGGATTCCTGCTCATTGAGCATGTCATGTGCCAAGCTCTTGGCATCATTAGCACCTCGACTCCACCACAACGGCTCTACCAGGTTGCATGCTGCTATGATCTCCATTTACAGATGGGGACACTAAGGCCAGAGGGACAAAGTGGCATGCCTGCGATCCAACAGCTAGTGACTAGGCAGTGTCCGGACTCAAATTCTGGTCTGTCCTGCTTCAAGGCTAGCGAGAGACCTCAGAGCTGATGCCAAGAACTCTTCTGGGCCTGGAGAGGTGGCTCATGCCTGTAATCCCAGCACGTTGGGAGACCGAGGCAGGAGGATCACCTGAGGTCGGGAGTTTGAGACCAGCCTGACCAACATGGAGAAACCCCGTCTCTACTAAAAATACAAAATTAGTCAGGTTTGAGCTACTTGGGAGGCTGAGGCAGGAGAATCGATTGAACCTGGAGGTGGAGGTTGCAGTGAGCCGAGATTGTGCCATTGCCCTCCAGCCTGGGCCACCAGAGCAAAACTCTGTCTCAAAAAAAAAAAAAAAAAAAAAAAGCTCTTCTGGGTGTATGTTTCTGACTTTTGCTAGAAACCCACAATGGTGGATTCTAAATGAGAAGGGCCTGGGGTGATCATCCTGTCCGGCCCCCTTTTCCAGGCAGACCTGTCAACTTTGAGAGAAGTTGAGTCAACAAAGCTTTGTTAGGAGCTGGCCCTTGTGGTGCTGGGCTGGGCTATTTTTAAAGGTCTTTGGAGACGTGGAACAGTTTTGGGCAGGGAGAGAGTTGGCCTGGGTACTTTTCCTCTGTAGAAGGCCTTATTAGGGGTGGGCCACTGGAGGTGGTGGTGGGTTCATTGGCCTCCTGTCTGCCTCCCACGCTGACGTCAGCTCCCTCAATGCAGGCCCTTGTGTGTGGCACTCACAGCTGTGTTCTCCCCATGTGTTGGCCTTTGGTAGGTCCACAGAATGAAAAGTCTCCCAACAGGACAAGCAGAGAAAGCCTCCCGCTTGTTCTCCAGCCCCCAGATGGGCTTCCTTCTGATGGGGAGTAGAGCCATCTGCTCTTTGTTCTGGGGGATTCTGTGTATGGGGTCAAGAGGAGCTCCCCGGGAAAGACTCTCAAATGTCAGCATCTCCTGGTTGATTAACACACACGAAGGTGCCTGGGCTGCCCTCCCAGATTTCCGATTCTTTGGGTCTGGCTGGGGCCCAGGAATTTGCATCCTTGACACGTGTTCGTGGTGCAGATTGTGGTCCTGGGGAGCCCGGATTGAAGACCACAGATCTGGTGTATGCTGGGGTCCCAGCTAGCCACAGTGCCCATGAGGCCCATAGGGGAGACATGGGTCCACGTCACTACACTGGGCAGCGTCCTCGGTGGGTGACTCTGGCTCTGTCTGTGGTGTCTGTGTGTGTGCAGAAGGAATGTTCTAAAGGCTCCAGGAGTGTGGTCCTCACTGGACATGCCGGATTCTGCCTGGCTCCAGCCCTAACCTGATCCTCAGCCTTCCACCAGCAACAGTCTAAGGAAGAGGTGGGTGGGGTCACCCTGCAGCCAAGACTTAGATGGTGGCGGTCAGCGTTGCAGACGGCCCAGTTTCTTTGAGGTCTGGCCCACGCTCTTCCAACCTGCTGGTGAGGATGCTGGCATTCTTGTATGCCTGGGGACGGGCCAGTCCCCTCACCTACCTGAGCCTCTGTTTCCTCATCTGCAAAATAGGTGTGCTCATGGTACCTGACCCGAGGGGATGGAGGAGTCAGCGGGGTAACTCAGGTGCAGCATGGGGCCTGCTGTGTGGTGTGGGATATGTGGTCAGCAAATGCCAGGGATTGTTAGTAACGTTTATTTGTTCTTTATTTTTGGAGACAGGGACTGGCTCTGTCACCCAGGCTGGAGTGCAATGGTGCAACCATGGCTCACTTAAACCTTGACCTCTTGGGCTTAAGTGATTCTCCTGCCTCAGCCTCCCCGGTAGCTGGGATCATGGGTGTGCAACGCCACACCTGGCTAATTAAACATTTTTTTTGTAGAGTTAGGGTCTTGTCCTGTTGCCTAGGCTGGTCTCAAACTCTTGGCCTCAAGCAATTCTCCCGCCTTGGTCTCCTGAAGTTCTGGGCTCACAGGCCTGAGCCACCGTGTGCAGCCTTAATATTGTTTTGACCATACAGTACAGCTTCATCTTGAACTGGGCTTTTTCCTGTGTTTTGTGGGCAAATTTCTTCTCTCCACAGAGGAATCTTCCTGCGACCCTGGTCTTTGTGCCTGGCACAAGGAAGAGGACCTCTGTGACTGCTGTGCTGAATCCCAGCAGGGGCTGCTCTGATGTGCAGCGGTCTCCCCAGCCCCACTGGTGAATCATGAAGCCGCCCTGGCCTGTTCCTCAAGTGCTCACTGTGTGCCAGGCACAGAGACAGGAGTGACGGAGAGAGACGGAATTCCTGTCCTCAGGAGGAAAGCAGCCAGGTTGCCTGAACACGCGAGCATAGGGGTACAAGTCACTGGTGGTGGTCTGAGCTCCATCCACGTAAAGCCTTCTGAGGCCACGGCAGGCCCAAGCCAGCCAGGCCCCAGAGGCAGAACCTCTACCCTCCTCCCCGCTCCTTCTCCTTCTCCCAGGATGTTTGCGGGCACTTCCTAGGGACCCTCAGTCCAGGACCCAGGGGCGGCCATTTCCTCCCTGTTGCTCGTGCTCAGCCCAGGCTCTGCCTTGACCTTGCCTGCCAACCTTGACTCTCTTCTGCCTTTTCCCTGATGCCCAGAATGGTGCCTGGTACGTAGGAGCTTGTGGAGGGCAGGAGCCCGTGGCTGACGCCTCTGTGACCCAGAGCAGAGGATGGGTCCCTGGCTCCAGGTGGGATCAGCAGTTGGGCTCTTGGGTCTCTCTGGTTGTGGACTATTCTGGGGCCCATGAGGGTCCCTTCCTCTAGGGTGTGGAATATGCTCTGATCATCACTCCCCACCTGACTCTGCTCAACAAATTCGTGGCAAGAACCGATTTCTTCCTGTCAGGGCAACACCCACTGTGCCGAGGTGGGTTGTCTGTTGGGATTCAGATAGGGATGTCTTGCTTTCTGTCTGTCTGTCTGTCTATCTATCTATCTATCTATCTATCTATCTATCTATCTATCTGTTTATTGAGATGGCATCTCACTGCGTCACCCAGGCTGGAATGCAGTGGTGAGATCTCAGCTCACTGCAACCTCCACCTCCCAGGTTCAAGCTGTTCTCCTACCTCAGCCTCCCAGGTAACTGGGATTACAAGTGTGCGCCACCACGCCTGGCTAATTTTTTTTTTTTGAGACCAAATCTTGCTCTGTCACTCAGGCTGGAGTGCACTGGCGTGATCTCAGCTCACTGCAACCTCCGCCTCCCAGGTTCAAGCAGTTCTCCAGCCTCAGCCTCCAGAGTAGCTAGGACTACTGGCATGTGACACACACTCAGGTGATTTTTGCATTTTTTAGTAGAAACAGGGTTTCACCATATTGGTCAGGCTGATCTTGAACTCCTGACCTTGTGATCTGCCCACTTTGGCCTCCCAAAGTGCTGGGATTAGAGGTGTGAGCCACCGTACCTTGCCTAATTTTTGTATTTTTAGTAGAGATGAGGTTTCACCAGGTTGGCCTGGTTGGTCTCAAACTCCTGACCTGAAGTGATCCGCCCACCTTGGCCTTCCAAAGTGTTGGGATTCCAGACATGAGCCCCCGCGCCCAGCCTCGGGATGTCTCGCCTACTTCACTGAAGTCTTCTGCTGGGGTTCATCTTGCCCCAAAGATCTCTAGCATCCTGCTAAGGAAAAAGCCGATGTAAGTTAAAAAGCACATCATCATTACGGTCATGACAAGATGAATCAGTTTTCACATTCTGTGTGTGAACTATTTACCAGGGCAGGGAGCGTCAGAGCTTACTTTGCAGCATTTCTAGGTAACTTGAGATTGGGGTCATGGTTTGACTGAGGGCAGGACAGCAGGTGCTGAGGCCTTGAAGGTCAGTTCTGCTGTTTTATGGCTAGGCAATCCTGGCCAGCTCCTTACGTCTCTGAGCTCTGAGGTCCCTTGTGCATGAGACAGGGATGGACACACAGGAATCTGCACATAGTAAGTGCTCAGTAAACGCTCTCCCAGGAAGGAGGCGGCTGGGCCGGTCGTGTCAGGGACAGCTGTTCTTGGCCACTCCCTGGGTAGTCGCAGAGTGAGGTGTCACAGGCTCTCGGCTGAATTGGGAGTGAGTGGCAAACATGGAGAGCCTCTGTGGTGGCCTGTCTGGATTGGTGGCTGGATTGTTCTGTATCCGGCTTGGCTCGGTGAGTTGGAGAGGGAGAGGCGGCTGTGGCAGGTGGGTTTTAGGCTCAGGCTGCCCAGGGGCTCAGGGCAGACAGCAGCCTGCCTGGACTTCAGTCCCAGAACCATCATGGTCTGGACAGTGGCTTTGGAGTCACTAGTTCCCTCTAGGACTCAGTTTCCCTTTCTGTACAATGTTCAAATTGCCAGACAGTGACACCAGGTGGGGAAGGTACGCCAGGCCCCCAGGGACGGAGTGTGCTTGGGCTCTGGTGTTCACAACCCAGGCCCTTGGATCTTCTCAGCCTCAGGCGTGGTTTGCAGCCTCTCGACGCCTCAGTTTTTGTATCTGTGAGTTGGGGATAAGGGACTTCTACAACGCAGAGCTGTGTGTGGGATTTGGAATCACAGACGCTGCTCACCAGTGGTGGAGGAGGATCTGCCGGCCACAGTGCGGGATGGTCAGCGGCTGTCGCTGTGGTGAGAGTCTGGTATTAGGCACGTTCTGCGTGGCCCAGGCCTTTCCTTGGTGTTCACATGTGTTCGTCACTAACTCCACCCAGGAGCCCCATGGGGTCCCTGTTTTACAGATGAGGAAATGGAGGCTCAGAGTGGACAAGAGCTGACTGATGGTCCCATGGCTGGAGAGTGGTGCTGCTGGGATCTGACCCCATCCCCTCTCAGCCTGGGGCCCATACACTGAACCACTGGGCCACGGTGAGGGGCCCTGCTTAGCGGAGGTGCCAGGGAGCTGCCACGGAGGTGTGCAGGTGAGCGTGAGCGGGCCTGGGTGCCTGGCGTGGGTGTTGCAGGCAGGGTGGGTGCTTTGGGGCACGTGGGCAAGTCCCGATTCACATGGGCACGCTCCGAGCGTGAGTGACGGGGTCACGGCGTGTGTCAGGAGTGGGTGAACCGGCACGCCTGTGCGCACGCGTGTGTGAGGGCAGCGCTCTGCAGGTTGTAAATGTCGGTGTGCCTGGGGGTGGGGGATGCTGGGGAGAGAGGCACAGACAGGCTGGGAACTGCGCCAAAGGCTGGGAGCTCAGCTGCCACTCTGGGACTGGGTGACAAACTGCCACTCCCGGAGGCAGTGGGGAGTATCATGGTCGAGGGGAGGTGACAGCAATGACGACCACTGTTACCCAGTAGACACTCGGGGCCAGGAATGCTGAGTGCTGCCTTCTCCCCAAAGCCCTGGGAGTAGGGACTCTCATACCCATTTTACAGATGAAGAAAGGGAGGCCCAGGCAAGCTGAGCGGCTCAGGCTCAGCTCTTTGTGTGGCCAGAGCCATGCCCTTCCCACTAGGCGCCTGCCTCCCACTGTCTCTGTGAGCCTCAAAACCTTAGAGCTGCCTGCCGAGGGTAGGGAGCTCCCCATCCCAGGAGCATCCAAGCCACTGCTGGAGCTTCAGACACTGGCCAGGCGTCCCGGATTCCTGCACTGGGTGTGAGGTTGGTGGTGGGTAGGATCCTTCTTGCTGGTTCCAGAGGTTCTGCCTTCTGCTAGGGATATGGGGCAGCCTCCGCCAGGCAGGAGGCGGAGCTGAGGCCTTGTGGAAAGGCAGCAGGAGGAGAAGCGCTGATGAGTGTGGGCCGCAGCTGTGCCCACAAAGACATCCTCAAAGGCATCCTCAGCCTCCACCCATACTAGTGGAGGCTCAGGCGCTGGGCTGATCTCAATGGTGATCCTCCTGCCCTGGGAACTCAGGAGCAATGTGCCCCATCTTTTTTTTTTTTTTTTTTTTGAGGCGGATCTGGTTCTGTCTCCAGGCTGAAGTGCAGTGGTGCTATCTCGGCTCACTGTAACCTCTGCCTTCCGGGTTCACACAATTCTCCTGCCTCAGCCTCCCAAGTAGGGTGAGACTACAGGTGCACGCCGCCACCTCGTCCAGCTAATTTTTGTAATTTTAGTAGAGACGGGGTTTCACCATGTTGGCCAGAGTGGTCTCGAACTCCTGACCTCATGATCCGCCCACCTTGGCCTCCCAAAGTGATGGGATTACAGGCATGAGTGACCGTGCCCGGCACAGTGGACCCCATTTTATATGCTGCACCACCCCTTCTCCTGGGAAGCCCTGTCCTGGACAAAGTAGTGAGGACTGAGTACCCCTGACCGTCGTGCGCTGCCCTGTGCCTGGCTCAGCCCAGGTGCCTTCGGAGGTATCTGTCTGATGGAGAAAGAGACCAAGTCTTCATAGGTGCAGTGTGGGCTTGGGGGCATGGTGGCCGAGGGGACCCCCGTGACTTTAAGCTCCTTGAGGGCTGGGCCACATCTTGTGGTCTTTGGTGTCTGTGGGATGCGTGGCCCAGGGCATCTTCGCCCCTGCAAAAGGCTGGAATCCTTCCGAAGAGTTTTTCCATGCAGTGCTGTGGTCTGCTTTCCCTGGTGACCAGGACAGGACCTGCTGGTGCTCCTGACTTGCAATCTGTCGGGGAAGGGGGACAGCCAGGGAGCTCAGAGTTGGGTCCTGGCTCCAGCCTGGTCTGCTATGGCCTCTGGCTGCTGCTCCTAGGGCCACTGTCTCCCCATCTGTTCCACTCTCTATGAGATGTGGTGTCACCGTTTCTCAGCTCCGTGTGCCCTGACTGTGCTGCGGGTGGAGGTGCTGCTTGCCCAGGACGGGGTGCAGGGCAGCTGCACTTCTGACCACCGAGGGGGCCCCAGGAAGCTGGTGAGGCATCCAGGCCACTGTGCTCTGAATTCCCTGGCAGGGGAGCAGGGGGAGGGTGGGAGGAATGTGGCTTTGAGGAATGTTTAACCCAAGGCAGAAATAGCACTCTGCCTTTTATTTCAGGCTTGAGTTTTCAGCAGGGAAGTGGGTTCAGTGTGCTTTCCTCTCTCCCCAGCTGTGGGGCCATGGCCACCCCGGCTCCCCCACAGCTCTGGCCTTTGGGGATGGAAAATGACCTTTCTTTCTTTTGCCCCCCATTCCCTCCCTCCCTCCCTTCCTTTCTTTCATTTCTTTCTTTCTTCTGCTATGAGGAACAGAAAGAGCCCTGGACTTGGAACCAAACAGAGCTGGGTTCAAATCCTTGGATCTCCACTTCTAGCCCTATGACCACTTCCTTCTCTGGATCTCTGCAGAATTGGGAGAGGGATGCTGAGCTGAGATGGCTTTCCTGCTGGCCTGGTGTCTGGGGCTCCTCTCAGGGACCTGCGGGCCTGGATTCAAATCCCAGCTTCTCTACTTGTTAGCTCTGGGACCTTGGCCTGGCCTTTCCCATCTGTGAAATGGGCAGATGCCTCTCAGGACTGTGAGTGGGATTCATGGGAAAACCTGGCACGGTGCATCCCAGGCTTTTAATCCCTCCTGCTGCGTCCTGGTCGCGGTGTCTTCACCTAGGAAACAGGAAGACAATGCCTCTTGTAGACTTTTCGCCAGGTAGGATGAGGGAGCCATGCAGGGTGCTGGGGCAGCCCAGAGCCACCTTTTAATCGGACCCAGCCCTCTGCCTCCTCCCACTGGCCATGGGTGGGACCCATCTTCACCCACACTCACACCAGAGCCCAACAGCTACTTCCAGGGGAGGTGTCTCTGGTGTTGGCCTCCTCCTCAGTCCTGGTGGTGACGACATGCTTCACTGCCCCCTACTTCAGCTTGGAGCCGTGAGGACTGACTGCATCTCATTGTGAGGCTCCCAGAACAGAACAGAGCCTGTGCGTATTGTTGGAATGAATGAGAAAACAAGTACATAAATGAGCAAGCCAATGAATGAACGAAGTTCCTTCTTATCCATCTTGGGCTTTGCTTTCTGTTTCTGTCCAGCCCCCTCCTACCTCCCGGGCTGGGGGAGGGGGGTTTCCTCCATGGCTGGGGGATCCTGAGAGGTGGGGACGTAGGGAGGCTGGGCCCCAGCAGGCCAGACCTCGTGAGGACCCCAGACCCCTCTTACCTTCTGGGGCTGGGGAGCTGAGGAGGGGTCCAAGCCAACAGCCAGCCAGCCAGCAAGCCCCTCCTCCCAGCCCTGCTCCTGCCTCTTTGTAGGAACCGAAAGATTCCTGTTCAAAGGCAGGAGCTGGGGCTATTTTTGGCACTGTGGGGGAAACAGCCAATGCTTTCCTTCTGTTCAAAAATATATGGTGTGTGTGCCGGGTAGAGGAGGAGCTCTGGCATTCAAAGCCTGTGCTGGCTGGCTTCCTGCCCCTTGCCCCGTGGCCCCTCCACCCCCTGCGTGCCCAGCAGCCCACGAGGCCTTGCCAGGCCATTATTGTCTTCAGGCTTCCCGTGATTTGGCCCTTGCTGTGCCCAAGCGGAACATGATGTCAATTAAAATGAAGAGCAGCTGTCAAAATCGCAGAGAGGAGCCTTCCTAGGTGCCCTAGCCATGATATCCCAGCTCAGGCTCTGAGGGGCTGGGGACGGCCTTGAGAAGGATCTAGGTGCCTCTCAGGGAAGGAGGCCCAGCCAGCAGGGAGCAGAGGGGAGGCCCTGGGACTTGTGGGGGGTGTGTCTGGCCAAAGGGGTTCCTGGGCCACCTTGCCAGCCCTCACTCCTTGATTCAGACCATTTATGGAACAGTTGCCTTGTGCCAGTCCCTTCGGATGCTGGGGACATGGGGCAGGCTGGCTGGCTGGATTTCTGGCCCTGCTGACATTCAGTTTGGCGGGGAGGCAGATGTCGGGTCGGGATGAGCATCAAGACAGGGCTTTGCACAATGCACTGGGAATCTCCCTGGTCTGGGGTGTATCTGGGAGGGCTTCCTGGAAGAGGTAATATTGCTGTTGAGACCCGGGGCTAGGGTTGCCAGATGTACTAAAAAATGGTTTGCTGTTTATCTGATATTTGAACTTAACAGGGTATCTGTATTTTTGTTTGTTGAATTTGATAGTGCTACTTGAGGGAGAAGAGAAGTTTGTGGGGAGGGTTTGCGTTGGGCACGGTGACGGTGCTTCAGGTGGCAGGAACCAAAAGATTCCTGTTTAAAGGCAGGAGCGTGTTCCTGGTCAGTCCTCACCTTCCAGGGTCCCCCAACCCCCAGCCCCAGGAAGGGGTGGGAGATACACAGCTGGTCTCCAGCACAGCTCAGGCAGTAGCCAGATTGGTCACAGAAGCCACACAGCCATGCCTGTGTCACAGCCAGTAGAGCAAAGAACCCTCTGAATGGAAGTGCCTTCTAAGGAGGCGTTAAGGTTTGGCAACTCCTGAAATTGCATGGTGACTGCACACAGAGGGCCTGTGGCCGCGAGGGCACTGATGGCCGGAGGGCTCGTGCTGTGCCCCTCCCCTCGGCTCCAGGCGTGCGGGGCACTGACGAGCGATTGAGCAGCTCAGAGATGAGCTCATGTGGCCGGAAGCAGATCCACGGAAGTCCCTTGGCCTCTCTGAGCTGCGGCTTCCTTGTTGTGAGTGGGGTGCTGGTGGCCCCTGCTTTGGGAGGTCCCTGGAGAGGTGGCTTGGAGGGGGGCAGTGGGTTGGCCCCTCAGAGTTGTTGGCTGACCTAGCAGGGCAGAGGCCCCGCTAGGAGGGACGTCTCGGAAAGCAGGGGAGCGACATGAGGCCGCAGGGCACACCCAGGAGACGGATCTTGCCCAGGGAGGCACCTGCAGGCATCCCAGTCAAGGTCACAGTCCGGCCTCCAGTGAGCTCCGGCCAGGCTGAGGGGTCTGCGCCTGTGCCTTTCTGTGCCCCGTTGCCGCCATCCCTGGGTCCTCCAGCTCTCTGAGCACCATGACAAGGACCCTGATGAGTCACTCTGTGCCTCCTCCAGGAGGGCAGGTCAGGGCTGAGCCTCTACCCTCCACTCTTAAAGGGCCAGAGCCAGGGCCACTGCCTGCTGGTGGCCGGGGCTGCCTGGGTGCCAGCAGCAGCCCTCGCCAACCCTCTGCCAGTCGCCCTGTAAGGCATGTCCCGGAACGTCCCGTGGTCCCTGCAGGAGCTGCTCTGCTGCTGTGTGGCTCAGGAGCCAGACCTCCATGTTTTAGGAGTGGATCCGCAGCATTCTGGGAGGGGAGGTGCTGGCGGTAGCTGACACTGATTCCACCCCGGGTGTTGCCCTCGCTCAGTCTCTGCGTCCCTGCCACTGCTGTCTCTGCCTCTCCCTCTGTGGGGGGCCTGGTACCTTCACTGGGGTCTCTCTTCACCTCTCGCCTCTGCTCCATCCTGGGAGCCTCTCAGTGCTTCCATTCAAAGCGTTCCCTCCTCTCTTGGCTGTGACATTAGGTGTGACCGTGTGCCTTCTGTGACCAATTTGGCTTCTGCCTGAGCTGTGATGGAGACCAGCTGTGTGTCTCCACCCCTTCCTGGGGCTGGGGTTGGGGGGCCCTGGAGGGCGAGGACTGAAGCAGGAATGTGGGGACTAGGGTGGGGAGGCAGATGCCACATGATCTGAAGTGGGGGATGGGGTGATGCCTGCTCAGCTTCTCGCAGTCCCTGCTCCTCCTGGGTGCCCCCGTTACTGGCCCTGGCCATCTGGCCTAGTCTTTCGGCACTGTGACTCCTATATTAATAATAGTGGCAATTGTTAACATTTTGGGACACTCACTGTGTTCTCTCCGCCTGGATCACACCACGCTGCCTCTGGAAAATGCTTTGTTCTAGTGAGATGTGGCTGCTTGCGGTCCCTTGAACTCACTGGGCTCTGGATGACCTCTGAGCTTTGGACCTGCGGCCTCCCCTGGAAAGGGCTGCTGCTTCCCCTTTGCCTGGCTAAGGCCTGCTCATGAGCCCTCGCTCAGGGAGTGAGCCTGAGCCCCTAGGATGGGTTGGGTTCCTGCGTCACATTTTCATTAACCCTGAACTTCCCTTTTTTTTTTTTTGAGAGGGGGTCTCGCTTTGTCACCCAGGCTGGAGTACAGTGGTGCGATCTTGGCTCACTGTAACCCCATCTCCCAGATTCAAGTGATTCTCCTGCCTCAGCCTCCTGAGTAGCTGAGATTACAGGTGCCCACCACCACACCTGGTTAATTTTTTGTATTTTTAGTAGAGACAGGGTTTCTCCGTGTTGGCCAGGCTGGTCTTGAACTCCTGACCTCAAGTGATCTGCTCTCTTTGGCCTCCCAAAGTACTGGGATTACAGACATGAGCCACCATGCCTGGCCTGCAGTGAGCCTTGATTGCACCACTGTACTCTAGCCTTGGGGTTGACAGAGGGAGACCTTGTCTCAAAAAAAAAAAAAAAAAGGAACTTACAGATTTGCATAATCATACCACAGAAAGTGTGGTGGGATTGCAGGCACCTGCCACCACGCCTGGCTTATTTTTGTATTTGTAATAGACATGGGGTTTTGCCATGTTGCCCAGACTGGTCTCAAACTCCTGACCTCTGGTGATCCACCCTCCTTGGTCACCCAAAGTACTGAGATTACAGGCATGAGCTACTGGGCCCAGCTGAACTTTCCTTTCTTATGACAGATAGACAGCTGTGTGGGTGTGTGCTAACAGGGTGCGTCTCCCCAGTTCTATCAGGGACCCGGAGAACAGGAACCTGTGTCTGGGTCATTGCTGTGTCCCTGGAGCCCAGCTCAGGTTCTAACCCATTGAGGTTGCTCAGGAATTAATTGCTGGATGAAGGACGGGGTGAAAATCCTGTTTGTTCCTTTAGCCACCCTGCAAGAAAGGTATTGTGACCACCATCATTCCCATTTGACAGCTAAGGAAACTGAGGCTCAGAGAGGTGAATTTAGCTGCCCAAGGTCACACAGGGGCTAACGAGTCAGTTTAGACAAAGACCTTTCCTCCATGCCTTCCGCAGTGTCTGACCTCGGCAGTTTGGAAAATTCTTGTGGAATGGGACTGATCTGAATCCCCGAGTGCTGGGCTTGGCTCTGAAATCTTTGAGAGGGTCAGGAGTCTTGAGAAAACTCCACACACACAGATTTCCTCAAGGTCTTGGCCAGGCGCGGTGGCTCACACCTGTAATCCCAGCACTTTGAGAGGTCAAAGTGGGCGGATCACTTGAGGTCAGGAGTTCGAGATCAGCCTGGCCAACACAGTGAAACCCACCTCTACTAATAATACAAAAATTAGCTGGGTATGGTGGCGCACACCCATAATCCCAACTACTCAGGAGGCTGAAGCAGAATTGCTTGAACCTGGAAGGTGGAGGTTGCAGTGAACCGAGATCGCGCCACTGCACTCCAGCCTGGGCAACAGAGTCAGAGTAAGACTGTGTTTTAAAAAAAGAAAAAAAAACCCAAAAACTAGTTCTGGAGCTCTGGGCAGGTGGCTTTACCTCTGGAAGCCTCTGTTTCCTAATCTGTCTAGTGGAGATCATCAAAGTCCTTGCCTCACAGCGTCATTCAGTCATTGAATGAGATTAATGCAGACAAAATGCTCAGCCCGGATCAGCACATAGTAAGCAGCTAATGATTGGCAGCTTTTTCTTCTCATTATTCCTGGAGGTCACAGGATGAAATGGATGGTCCTGCAATTTTACTTGAGAGTTCTGTTGTGGGGTAAGGGAGTTATTTACCCTACATAGAGATGAAAATCGATGTATTTTACAACTTTACAGTAAAGAAATACTCACATATGATGAGGCAGAATGCAACTTTGCAGAAATATGTGAGCTAGAATGCAGGATTTGAACTAAACCTGGCCTTTGGTGGCTTCCTGGGAGTCTGTCCCCACTCCTTGGGGAGGTACTAGCCTTCTCCCCTTGGGGGCTTTGTGGAGGGCACCTTTGGGGGAGTCCTTGGACCCTCTTGAGCGCAGGGCCCTGTTTCAGGGACAAAGCACATTCACCTACTCGTGAGCTAGTTCAAGTGAACATTCTTACCCCATTGATCAGATGAGAATGTTGAGGCTTGCAGTGGGAAAGCGAATCACGGAGATTCTGGCTTTATTTTGGTAAATCTGAAAGTGGGAAGTGTCAGAGCACCCAGGAGGAAGATGGAGACAGGGCTTGGCTCTCCCAGGGGGCACATGAAGGGGCACTTTGGTGGGCAGCAGTTGGGTGCTCCCACTGGACTCTGCCCCAGCCTCATCCACTCCAGTGCCAGGCACACAGCAGGTGCTTAGCAAGCGCTTGCCATGGCCTGGGGGCCTTGGTGGGCAGCCCCTTCTTGGGGATGACATCTCCCCACTAAAGCCTTCCTGAGCCCCGGCTCCGGAGTCTACGAACCTGGCCTCCACCTCTACTCCTTCACCCCTGACTGCATGATCTTGGTCCAGCACCTTGCCTGTCTGTGAAATCTCCATTTCTTTGAAGTGGGTTGGTAGGGATCCCCGGCTGTCAGCACAGGGCCTGGTGCAGCATGAGGGCTCAGCTGTCCTAGCCATCTGGGGCTCGGGGAGGATTCTGAGGGACTGAAAGGGAACCAGGGCTTTGGTTTTGAATCTGAGCTGCCCTAAGCAGCCTCTCGCCTGGCTCCCCTTCCTGCGGTAGCGACAGCAGCTTGCTGTCTTGGTGTCCACCCGACAACCTGGCCCTCTGACTATTGAAACCCCACAACTCCTCATCAGCACAGCATCTCCAGGGCTCCCACCACGTGCTGGGCTCTGTGCTTGCGACCTGTATCCTCTTGCTGGCCTCTGACAGGGAGCATGCTGACCCGGGGCGCACGGCAACTGGAGAGTAGGACCTGTCTGTGCAAAGGCCCTGGGTGATCCTGGCTGGACTGTGTTTCCCAAGCCGAGAGCCTGGCTTTAGGGAGCCTTGGGCAGGGCAGCCAGGCCCAGGTGCAGAGCGGCTGAAGTTCACCTGGCCCTGGCTGGAGTCTGCCCTCCGGGGCCAGGGACCCATCTACTTGCCATTCCTGAAGACAGGCCTTGTGGGCCGGATGATCCCCCGACAGGTGAAACACCCCCAATTCAAGTGCGCAGGCTTCCTCCCGCCTCTTACCTAGAGGCTCTGGCCTCTCTTACGTGGAGGTAAGGCTGCCGTGGGGGTATAAGGAAGGGAGGTGGGGGCCGGTGGGGGGTGGTCAGAGCCTGGTCAGCTGTGTGGCCTTGGGCATGGGACTCCCCTGATTAGGCCAGGTGCCTCATCCTGAGACAGACACAGCAACAACCCGTGGCCTGTGTGAGGTTCTAATGAAATGCGGGTGCAGGCAGGTGCAGGGGAGACTGCAGTAAGCACCCAATGGCAACAGTGGCCATCACATTGGCTCACAGCTGTGTATGGCAGTCCGATGGCCCTGGCAGGTGGCCTGCTTGGAAGGGGCAGTGTGTGAGCAGAGCAGACAGGGCCCGCCCACCTTTCCTGCCGGTTGCCGTGTGCCCCAGCCCAGTGCTGGACCAATCCTGGCTGGCACTCAGTGAACCAGGGTAGAGACAGTGACTGCCAAGGAGGTTGGGTCACTACTCCCACAGTGGGGACACGCGGTGGGGGGCTGGAGCCCAGAGGGGAGGGTGGAAGGTCTGGGGAATGCGCGGCTTCTGGGTCAGGGCGAGGGGCTCCTGCAGTGGCTCTGCTTGGCCGGGAGTGCCCGGGAGCTCTGGGGAGCAGGCCAGGCCCCCCTTTCTGGGGCAGCTCAGGCCTGGTGCTGGGGCGTAGCTGCCCCTTAGCTGGGCAGTGGTGGCAAATGGGCATGGGATGGGGGGGTGGTCTCTCCTCTCACCCTGGCAGGGGCGTGGAATCCTAAGTACAGCAGCAGCGATGATCATGCTGACTGCCTCGTGCAGGCGGCTCCTGCGCCTGCTGTCACGTTACTCTGAGCTTGCGGGCAGCACCAGCGAGCGCTCTGCTTTAGAGAAGAGGCTGCACCTTGTTCAAGGTCGAGGGTTAATGGGTCTGGGGCCTGGCCACATTGGCCCAGAGCCGGTGCCCACCTTCCTGTCCTCACTCTGACCCTCTCCGGGGCTGCTCTTCCTGGGACACGGGGCCTGTTGTCCGTGGGAAATGCGTCACTCTAGCCCCTTGTTTACTTGTTGCCTGAAGGTCACTTTGTGGAGCGTGGGAGCTGGGGGGCCTGGAGGTCTCAGGAGCTGAGCTCTTTCCCAGGACAGAGAGGGGAGGGTGCGTGGCCAAGTTCATGCATTGTGTCAGGAGCAAAGGGGCTCCCTGCCCATCCCAGGAACACCAGAGTATTTCCTTGGGGCCTTTGGGAACAACCTGACACTGCCATGTGACTCCAGGGTGGTGCTGTGATCCGCGGGGGCCAGTGCTGCAGGGGGTGGGGGAGTGATCTGGGACCTTGGGCACCTGGGGGATTGGAGCGTGCAGGTGGTTGCTCCCCAGCCCTCGAGTGTGGCAGGACACTGGGCGGGAACCCTGCAGGCGTTTCACTCCCTTTTCTGTCCTCTCCACCTCCTGGTGTGTGGCACTCCATGGTTGGCACAGCCAGTAATGTCCCCTTTCACAGATGGGGAAACTGAGGGCCAAACTAGGGAAGGAACCGGTCACACAGCAGGAGAGTGGCAGATCCCTGGAGTTCAGGATCCACTAGAGACCACCACTGCCTTTGCTATGAGGAACTGCCCCTCCCCAGGGGCAGGCCCGGTGTGGGGGCAGGAGGGGGCATTTGGCCAGCCAGCAGTGTGTTCCCTCCGCTCACTGACTTAGCTTTGCTGTTGCTGCCCAGGGAGGGCTTGGGGGAGAGCCCCCATTCTCTGAAGATGGTACCGAGGGGGTTTCTCAGGTGCTGTGGGGAGAACACAGCTGCAAGGCGCTGTGAGGAGGGGCAGGGGAGGCTGAAGAGGCTGGAGATGCACTGGAGGCTCTGGAGGAGGATTCCAGGTGGGGAGGGGTGTGACCACATCAGGGATGTTGGCAGCTTCGGGGTGGGGACTGGATGGGAGAAGGGATGGGGTGGGGCTGAGAAGAGGCTGGTGCAGTGGCTGGGATGGTGTGGGGGCTCCGTCCAGTCAGCCCCGGACAGTGGGGGTGTTCTCGTGTTTTTGAGGCAGCCGGGATGGGTGGGACTTGTCTGCAGTTGGCATAGGACTGCCTGTAGGGCAGGAGGAGGGAGTTCTTAGGATGGGGACCTGGGAGGAGGCCCAGGGGATCCCTTTGGGCCATATGGGGCCTGAGGGGTCCCTGGGCCATCAGCGAGGAGCTTAGTCAGGGTGGGGGGTGGGGGTATGAGCTGAAGGAGGGGCCAGCTGGGGAGAAGACAGGGAATGAGGGGTGCAAGGAGCAGAGCTGCCTCCAGAGAGCATGTGAGCTGGGCGCTGGGAGGGGCCCGGGCACTGGAAGGTGAAGCACAGGAGAGGCGTGGGTCTGGGAGAGGTTTCTGAGGCCAGCTGCGCTTCTGGAAGGAGGACAGTCAGTGATCAAAGGGGTCAGGACCAAGGGGACTGTCTGATTTAGTAAGACAGGTCACTCGTGGCCCCGCTTTCTGCTTTTGTGCTGCTCAAACCCAGAGGCCCCCTTGCTGATGCGGTTTTCCTGTAGCTGTGGTGGAGGTCTGGGGCCTGGTACAGAGACATGCAGGCAGGCTTCGTCCCTGGAGATGGGTCCAGGGCCAGGTCCGCCCCAGGAGGGGTGGTGGGAGAGGCTGGATTGGCTGGCCGTCTGCCCTTCATGCCTCTAGCTGCAGCCAGTGCCGGGAGGGGGCTGCCAGCCCCTGCCTTTTGCTCCTATGATGTTTGAGCTGAGCTTCAAGCAGGAGAGGTGTTTTGCTTTAGGGAAATCAAAATCAGACTCAGCATCCTCCTGGGCTCCTGGGACTGGCTCCTGTGTGCGTTCCTGGCAGACGAGAGCTGTGTGGAAGGAGGAGGAGCCAGAGTGGGGAAGCTGGGGACCTCAGGAGCACCTGGGGGGTGGAGAGGAGGCTGTGGGCACTGTGGATGCTTCCTGGCTGTGGGATATGGGCCTGGAGTCTGTGAGTGAGGGGGTGGGGTGAAGGATCCCCTCTCTACTCTGAGCCTGCAGCTGCCCTCCTCGTCTGCAGCCCTGGCTCTCTGGGGGGGGTCAGTGAAGGTGAGTAGAGTGGACACCCAGCCCCCCTCTCTCCCCGGGCCCTGTGTGGGCTCTGACTTCTCCACCGACTCAACACCCCTTACAGTGGTTCTGCCTGGTAGGAGTTTATACCCCATCCTATAGGTGAGGACTTGGAGGTTCAGAGAGGTTAAGTAACTTGTTCGGAATGACCCAGACTTCAAGTGGCCCCGACAGGATGACACCCCAGGGCTTCCCACCGTCAGGTCATGTGCAGAGCGTGGCCCATGGCCAGTTTTAAATCTTGGTTTTGGTATGAGCCTGGGCCTGCAGGCCTGGAGGCTAAGTGTGATGGAGAAAGACAGTTCGTTTTAAAAACTGGCCAAAGCCAGATGCAATTGTGAACAGCACGTGAGAAACACATTTGAGGACATGCTGTTAAACCAGCCCAGTGTCTGGATGATGATGGAGGAATCGGCAGGAGCTGTTCTCTGCCCCCGTGTGCAGGGTGCTGGGCCAGGCTCTGAGGGCAATGCTAGGATGGGCGAGGAGAAGTGACGCTGCAAGCTTAACGTCCAGCTGGGAAGGTCAGGGGAAGGCGCATCTGCCTCCCACTTGCCATGTGCTGAACACTGGGTCAAGCACTTCAAGTCCCTCCTGTTCCTGCCAGATGCCTGAGTCCCATTTTACAGATGAGCAAACTAAGGCTCAGAGATGTGGGGTCACTCCTCTGAGGCCACAGATCAGAGGGAGTCCCTGCCTGAAGACTCCCTGGGCTGGCCAAGGCCCTCTCTGGACCACTGTACTCACCACTGCCCCCGGGATGTCCCAGCTGGGCTTTGAGCTTTGTGGTTTTTTTTACAGTCTTGCTCTGTCACCCAGGCTGGAGTGCAGTGGTGTGATCTCAGCTCACTGCAACCTCTGCCTCCTGGCTTCCAGCGGTTCTCATGTTTCAGTCTCTGAGTAGCTGGGATTACAGGCGTGCACCACCACGCCCGGCTACTTTTTGTATTTTAGCAGAGACAGGGTTTTGCAATGTTGACCAGGCTGGTGTCAAACTCCTGACCTCTACTAATCCACCCACTTCAGCCTCCCAAAGTGCTGGGATTATGGGTGTGAGCCACCGTGCTCAGCCCCAGCCGGGCGTTGAAAGATGGGTAGGGGTTCCCTGGGCAGAAGAGGTGACGTGAGGAAATGTTCTGGGCAGAGTACAAAGGCCTGGAGTCTAGAACAGTCAGAGGAACTCCAGTGGGGTCACTAGTCAGGATGCAGGCCACGGACCCAGGGAACCAGCTGTGCAAGGATGGCCTGTGTTCCGACCCTGCCCTGAGCCCTAAGCCTGGAGCCCAGAGCCCAAAGCCTGGAGGGTGGACCTACTGAGGGAGGCGGAGGCGGAGGCCGTTAGTTTCACATGTGATTGGAGGCTCTGGGAGGAGGCTGGGAGCTGAAGCCTGGGAAGTTTGCTCTGGCATTGGGTAGAGGCTGAAGCAAAGGGAAGCTGAACATCCAAATGGTCCCCGTCTCCCTCCCTCCCAGTGCCTGTCTTGGTCAGAACTGCTGAAGGCACAGGACCTGGGGCAGGACCCTTCAGCCCTCTTGGTGTTGTGCAGTGGGAAGAGGAGGCAGGCACACGGGTTGTGGGGCAAAGAAACACATTTCCCTCAACTTTTTATTTTGAAGAATCAAGAGGAACATTGACGTGGTGGTGTAGGGATGCCTGCGTGTCCTCAAGCCCCTGGCTCTGCTGTGTCTGCCCCCCACCTTTCTACATATGTAAGTGTGTATATTTCTTTTTTTTCTTTTCTTTTTTTTGAGACGGAGTCTCACTCTGTCGCCCAGGCTGGAGTGCAGTGGCACGATCTTGGCTCACTGCAACCTCTGCCTCCTAGGTTCAAGCGATTCTCCTGCCTCAGCCTCCTGAGTAGCTGGGATTACAGGTGCCTGCCACCACACCGAGCTAATTTTTGTATTTTTAGTGGAGGTGGGGTTTCACCATGTTGGTCAGGCTGGTCTAAATCTCCTGATCTCGTGATCTGCCTGCCTCAGCTCCTAAAGTGCTGGGTTTACAGGCATGAGCTACCATACCTGGCCGAGTGTGTATATTTCTAAACCATGTCATGAGGCTGCAGGCGTCCTGACCCTCACCCCAATGGCTCAGGGCACATCAGTGGGCACAGTGTCTCATGCCTGTAATCCCAGCACTTTGGGAGGCCGAGGCAAATGGATCACTTGAGGTCAGGAGTTTGAGACCAGCCTGGCCAACATGGTGAATCTCCATCTCTACCAAAACTACAAAAATTAGCCAAGTGTGGTAGCAGGTGCCTGTAATCCCAGCTATGCGGAAGGCTGAGGCAGGAGGTTGCAGTGAGCCGAGATCAGCCATTGCACTCCAGCCTGGGCAACAGAGCAAGACTCCTTCTCAAAAGAAAGAAAGAAAGAAAGAAAAAGGGCATTAGCCTCAGTGCTGTTACCACCTCACCTCATCCCTGTGGCAGTACCTAATTGCCAGTCCACAGCGTGGCTTCCCAGCTGGCCTAGTGACAGCCACGATAACGGTTTTTCCCTCCTGATCTGGACCCGATCCAGGCATCTGGAGTTACATTTGGTTTTCTCGTGTTCAGACTCTTTTCTGGAACAATCCTCTGACTTGCTTTGCCTTTCCTGGCCCCGACTTGAAGTGTCCTGGTCTATTGTCTTGTAGAATGTCCTGCAGCCTGGGATTTGTCTGATTACGTCCTCATGGTTAGGCTCAGATTAATTATTTTTGGCAGGAGACCTCCATGGATAATGCATCCTTCCACTGCATCGGTTAATGGGTACATGATGGTGGGTTGTTTCATGGCTGAAGGCGGGATAGGTTTGATTAAGGATGGTGGCTTTTAATTTTAATTTTTTTTTTTGAGATGGAGTCTTACTCTGTCACCAGGCTGGAGTGCAGTAGTGTGATCTTGGTTCACTGCAACCCCCACCTCCTGGATTCAAGCAATTCTCCCACCTCAACCTTCTGAGTAGCTGGGACTATAGGCACTCGCCACCACACCCAGCTCATTTTTGTATTTTTAGTAGAGATGGGGTTTCACCATGTTGGCCAGGATGGTTTCGAACTCCTGACCTCATGATCTGCCTGCTTCGGCCTCCCAAAGAACTGGGATTACAGGCGTGCGCCACTGAGCCCAGCCTATTTGTTGTATTTTTTATTGTGTATTAGAAAAGATACCACCAGCAGAGTCACTGGTAACTTATGGATATTTTTGCTTAGGCTGAAGCTTGATAAGGCAGGTAAGTAACAGCAAATTGAGATGATTTCAAGAAAAATCCTGAGTGAATCACTGGACAACTGGACAGAGAAGGATCTCGAAGGTGATCTAGGAAGAGTTGAGCTTCTGGAAGCCCAGATAGACTGGTTGAGAACACAGGCCTTGGTGATGGGCAAACCCAGCTGAGGCCGAGACCGTGAGCACGTTCCTTCAGTCGCCTCCCCCCCAGCTCAGCTTCCTCTCCAGGTTGGGGTGGTAGCTGCTCAGCAGGGGGCTGGAATTTGGACAAAGGACAGCCTGACCCATGCCAGAGTTCCCTGGTTGGCGGGAGGACTGGAGGCAGGTGGCCAGGAGCCCAGAGATGTTCCTCTGCCTGTTGTCTTCAAGACCTTCCAAGGCCCGGCTCGCTGGTTCACACCTGTAATCCCAGCACTTTGGGAGTCTGAGGTGGGTGGATCACTTGAGGTCAGAAGTTTGAGACCAGTCTGGCCAACATGTGAAACCCCGTCTCTATGAAAAATATAAAAATTAGCTGGGCGTGATGGTTCGTGCCTGTAGTTCCGGTTGCTTGGGAGGCTGAGACGTGAGGATCACTTGAACCTGGGAGGCGGAGGTTGCAGTGAGCCGAGATGGTGCCATTGCACTCCAGCCTGGGTGACAGAGGGAGACTTTGTCTCCAGAAAAAAAAAAAAAGACCCTTCAAGGTCCCAGGCAGTGAAGCAGTTAGGATTGCGGGCCCCTGGCTGGGTGCCGGGGACACCTGCCGGCATCGACTGCTTCCTAAAGGTCAATTCACTGCTTAAAGCATGGGCCGGGCTTATCTCCCGTACCCTAACTCCAGTTCCCTGGGGCTTGGCCCCCTGTTGATCGCCCAGGGCTCTGTGGGGGCCTTTCTAATGGGGAACCTTAGTCATGGAGTCTCCTCCTACTGTCCTATTGCATCCTGGGGGTGTAGTGGGGGTGAGGAAGGACTCAGAGGCTGAGGCAGAAGCAGAGAGCCCTGGGGGAGGGCTGCTGGGAGACATGGAGTGGGGGGGTCAAGGCAGAGTGGGCCTTCTGAGCTGGCGGTCCAGGGAAGCCCCTCTTTGGCACTATGATTCCTGCCTAAGGTCAGCAGTGGCCATGCCCCCTAGCTCCTGCTGTTTATGTTGAATGCTGCAACTCCTTGCCAAGGTCATACAAGGTCATGCAGACTGAAGGGGGTGTACCCGTCCTGATCTCCGGGGGCAAAGTCCTGGCTCTGCTGTTTCCTGGCAAAGGGACCTCAGGTGATCCCAGACAAATAAGTGGACCCGTCGGAACCTCAATTCCTCAGTGGGAAAACTCCCTGTGGGGTTTTTGTGAAGCTGAGGGGCAGCAAGCACTTAAGTTTTCCCAACAATCCCATTTCACAGATGAGAAAATTGAGGCTCAGACAGGGGAAGCAATTTGCCCAAGGATGTACAGTGCCCTGTGGGTCTGGATTTGAACCCAGGCAGTCTGGTCTGGCTTTAGCACCTGTGGCCCTGAACTCATGCTGGTACCATGATGTGTCGCCTGTGTCTCCAGGTTTGGGCTTTTGGCATCCGCCCCACAGCCCCGGCTGCCATCATGGGGACAGGCCCAGGCAGCCAGGCGGGATCAGACCAAGGATACCTTTCTTCTCCACCCATGCCAAACCCTGAATCCCTTCCTGCCCCATACCGTTTGCCAAAACTTTATCTCAGAAAATTGCTTTCTTTGACTCCAGGCCCGGTGTTTCTGGGTAACCGGCGTCTCCCACTGTTGCCTCCTCTCTCTCTCTCTCTCTCTCTCTTTTTTTGAGACGGAGTCTTGCTCCCAGGCTGGAGTGCAGTGGTGCAAACTTGGCATACTGTAACCTTCGCCTCCCAGGTTGAAGCCATTCTCCTGCCTCAGCCTCCTGAGTAGCTGGAACTATAGGTCTGTCGCCAGGCTAGAGTGCAGTGGTGCCACCACACCCGGCTAACTTTTGTATTTTTAGTAGAGACGGGGTTTCACCATGTTGACCAGGATGGTCTTGATCTCTTGACCTCATGATCCACCCGCGTCGGCCTCCCAAAGTGCTGGGATTACAGGCGTGAGCCACCGCGCCCAGCCTTTCTCCTCTCTTTTTATCCGAGGCCTACTTGCAGACAGGTCTCTTGCTTCCATTTGGGCTAGTGGGGGAGAGTGCTAACCAGCGCGGGAGTGGAGGCTTCTAGTCTGCCCAGGAATCCGGCTGCCGGATTCTGAGCCGCAGACCTGAGGGTCAGACCCTTGCCTTGCCACTTCCTGATCTCTTCGTTCCTCAGTTTCCACATTTGGAGCCAGGGCAGAGTTGCGCCGTCCTCCCTCCATGGTGTCCTAAGAGCAGCTGCGCCAAAGCACAGAGGCCGCCCTGGGTGCAGATTCGGGCTTACGGTGGACTCTTGGTATTTGGCAGTTGCTGTTTCTGAGTGGTTTTTGAAAGCGGCTTCCTCAAGTCTGGTCAGGCAAAAACAATTCACAGAAACCTTTTTGGGCTTCCTTCCCACTTCCCTGGGAATAGATTCCAGTTCCTTTACTCATCTGACCTGAACATGATACCCCTTTCCATTCTGTTCGTTTGTCCGTTCATTCCTTCCTTCCTTCATTCCACAAGCCAGTATTGAGCACATTTGAGGTCCCTACCCCAAACCCTTTGCCAAAATTTTCTCTTGGAAAATTACATTCTTTGATGCCAGGCCTGGCCTTTCCAGGTATATGGCACCCCCGGGGATTCCATGCCTTTGTGACTGTGTCCCCCCAATGGCTCTGTGTGGCAGGGGCTGGTACTATGATGCGTACATTTTGGATAAGGTGCCTGAGGCAGGGAGTGCAGGAGGAGCCATCCTGTGCTCATGCTGGTAGGGAGCGAAGGTGGCCTTGGTGGTGGCTTGATGTTCTTGTTCGCTTACCTTAGAGAGCACATTTATTTGGTTCCAACTTGAAACGATTCTGTACTTTTCAGAAAAACCATTTTTGTTTGTTTCATGGCTCAGTAGAGTGAGTCTGTGGGTGTGTCTTGAGGCTCAGCTGCTTTCTGTGGCCTCTTCCAACTTTTGGTTCATGGCTCTGTTCATGTCTTGCCAGCGAAGGAGCCCGGACTGACCACGGAGAGGGGCTGCGGGGATGGGCCGATGGGGAGGGTGGTCCACTCTTCTGCTGAGAGCTGCCCCTTTGCAGCTCCCCGCAACACAGGCGGGCAGTTGAGTGCCTGGGGAAGCTGGGGCCTTCCCTGACATCGCGTCCCCAGGGATTGAGAGATGGGAAAGAGTATGTCTTGGACGTTGGTCTGGGAGCAACAACCTGCCTGCCCACTCCTAGGACTGTGGGGAGAAGCCAACCCTTGAGTGTCACGGGGTGGTGTTGGGGCTTTTCCCAGCAGCAGCAGCGGTGGAGGGCAGCACGTGGGTGCCGGGAAGGGATGGGGCCAGTGTCCCCTGCCTGGGTGGCGGGTGCAGAGCCCCTGACTGGGACTGCTTAAGGGAGCATTTTCTTGTCCAGAGCAGGCCGATGCCCGGGACATGGCACTTGAGGAGGGGAGGACTGGAAGGGAGGCCCCCAGTGAACGTCTGTCCACCTCCTGGGACACTGACCCTGAGCTAAAAGCCTGCTTTTCTGTTTTCTCTTGCAGTTACTGAGAAGGAGGTCCAGCAGTGGTGAGTAGCTGCTTTTCCTCACACCGTGTGGAGGGTTGGGGTGTCAGCTTTGTGCTGATGGGGACAGCAGTCCAGCTGCCCAGGACTGGAGCACGTGGAGGGGCCCCTGAGCATGGGGTCTGGGCAGGCTTTGTTCGGTTCCCTTGTCCTTGTGGGACTGACGGGGTTGCAGTGGCACTGGGCTGCGGTGGCGTTGAGTGTTTGCTGGTGGTCTTTGTTTCAGTAGCATCTTTAAGGACCAGCAAGCCCTGAAGGGTTGATTCCAAGCCCTGCTCACCAAAGAGAAGGGTTTGGATAAGACAGTCCTTCTGTGACCTTGAGAAGTCCTTTCCCCTCACTGGGGCTCCATCGCTCCTTCTATAAAACAATCGATTCTCTTGGAGCAGGGATGGCAAATGGGATTGCTCTTGGATGCCAGGTCTAATTAATCCGTCGTAGCTGCCTGGAGGGCCGTGATAAGGAGGATTCCGAGGCTATACGTCATGGAGCAAATGGAAAAGCAGCAGTGAGGGATCGGTGTGGCCTGTAACGGATGAGTGGCGCCTGGGCTGGGCAGAGGGGAGGAGGGTGGCTGTCCGTCACTGTGGAACGTGGAGCAGACTGGAGGCTCGCCCTGTAAGGTGACTGAGCTGCAGGGGCAGTGTGTAGGGACATGAGCTTGGAGACCTTCCAGGTACCCCCAGGAGCCTCCAGGGCCACCTTCTATACCTACCTGCCTCAAGTCCAGGCTGCAGATGGGCTCTGCTGGCCCGCCTGGCTCTTACCTGGGCCCAGCTTCCACCCTCACTTTTCACTTTTCCCTGTGTGAGTGCCTCAGAAATGCCCTCCTTCTAGGTCTTCAGTCCTGTGACTCTCCTTTCCTGGAATGCCCACCTTCCTTCCTGCACCATCTGAACTCTGCCCCTCCCAAGGCTCAGCTCAAGTCGCCTCCTCCATGAAGCCTGCGTAGATGCCCCATCCATACATGTTCTCCCCACCTTTGCACATGCCCTCCAGTGGGGTCTTTTTGAACAAAACCCGACCATGCCAGACGTCTGCCAAAACCGTCTCTGGACCTCAGGGCGAAGTCCTCACCCTTGGCGTGGTTATGTGCTTACGAGGCCTGGTTCAGTCTGGCCCTGCTGACCCCGCAGTCTGGCCTCCTCTGCCCTTTGGCCTTTGCCCTCTGGTCAGCCTGAACTGCTGCTGGTTGCTTGAACTCACCTTTGTCTCGGGGCTTCCTGATGTTTTCCCAGGCCGCTCTCCCTGCCTGCTGGGCTGTTACCTCCTTGCCCCTCCTCCGCCCCTCCCCCACTGAAACCCCTCAAGCCCCTGTCGGGCTTGGGGCCTCCTCTGACCTCCCATGACCCTGCACCTCCCTGGGATAGCCGATGACATACCGGGCAGCAGATAAGCATTGCATCCCTCTCTGCCTCTCACAAGGGCTCTGAAGGCTGGCCAGCTTGGCCTTGTCCGTGGCTGTGTCTCCAGGGCCTGGCCATGGTGGGTGCTCGGCACCCAACGGTATCGCCCCTGGTGCTTCAAATTCATGCTGCCATTGACTTCTGCTTTTTTTCTTTCTTTTCTTTTTTTTTTTTTTTGAGACAGTCTTGCTTTGTCTCCAGGTGCCAGGCTGGAATATAGTGGTGTGATCTCAGCTCACTGCAAGCTCTGCCTCCTGGGTTCGAGCAATTCTCCTGCCTCATCTTCCCAAGTAGCTGGGACTACAGATGCACGCCACCACACCAGGCTAATTTTTGTATTTTAGTAGAGATGGGGTTTCACCATGTTGGCCAGGATGGTCTCGATCTCTTGACCTCGTGATCTGCCCGCCTTGGCCTCCCAAAGTGCTGGGATTACAGGTGTGAGCCACTGCGCCCGGCTGCCTCTTTCTGTTTTGTTTTGTGTCGGAGTCTCTTGCTCTGTCACTCAGGCTGGATGGCAGTAGCTTGATCTTGGCTCGCCACAGCCTCCACCTCCCGGATTTAAGTGATTCTCCTGCCTTAGCATCCCGAGTAGCTGGGCTTACCGGTGTGTGCCACCAGGCCCGGGTAACTTTTGTGTTTTTAGTAGAGACAGGGTTTCACCATGTTAGCCAGGCTGGTCTTGAACTCCTGACTTCAAGTGATCTGCCCGCCTCAGCCTCCCAAAGTGCTGGGATTACAGGAGTGAGCCACTGCGCCTGGCCTGCAATTGACTTCTGGGAACAGTACTGAGGGTTGACAGAGCTCATAATTCCACATGGCAGATGAGGAAACTGAGACTCAGAGAAGGTCGGTTGGGAGGTGGCAGGGCCGAGATGAACCATAGGCATCCAGACTCCAGAAGCTGAGCTCTTGCCTCCAGGGTGTGTGTGTGTTATGTGTATACATTTTTTTTTCTTGAGATAGAGTCTCTCTTATCTGTTGCCCAGGCTGGAGTGCAGTATTGCCATCTCAGCCCACTTGCAGCCTCAACCTCCTAGGCTCAAGTGGTCCTCCTGCCTCAGTCTCCCAAGTAGCTAGGACTACAGACACCCACCAAGACACCTGGCTTATTTTTCTATTTTTTTGTAGAGACGAGATTTTGCCATGTTGGTCAGGCTGGTCTCAAACTCCTGGGCTCAAGCGATTATCTTGCCTTGGCCTCCCAAAGTTCTGGGATTACAGGTGTAAGCCACCATGCCCGGCTTCCGTTGTGAGTATTTGAATGCAGGATGAGTGAGTAGGCAGCAAGCAGTCTTCTTCAGACCCTGAGAAAGCTCAGTGTCTCCCAGTGAGGGCCAGGGCAGGGGAGGGCAGTGGTTAGAATTGCTGGGTGGCCGGTAAGGGATAGATGTGAGCAGTTGTCCCCCTTTTCCATGCCCTGGCCCTGATTGTGGCTGCTCATGACCAAGGCATCTCCCCTGGGGTCTCAGGGGACTGGGGGCTGAGGAGGGGACACTGGGACCTGTCTGGCTGGGCCTCATCCAGGGCAGGAAAGAGGACAAGGTGTATCTCTGAGAGATGGGGACACTTTCCAAGCACTGCTGTCAGCCAGGCAGACTCCCAGACACAGCCTCATTCATTTCCTTCTCACAATGACCCAGAAGAGACAACCCCATCATGGCATCTCGGCATATGATGGATGGAGACACTGAGACCTGCCTGTGAGCGCCCCCTACTGGTGTCCCCCCTCCCCACACCTGGGCCTTCTGGAGCCACAGGTGACAGAGTGGTTGGGATCACCGGCTTCAGAACCGGGCAGGCTGAACTTGAATCCTTTAATTTTTAAATTAAAATTAAAAAAATTGTTTTTCAAGACAGAGTGTTACTGTGTCACTCAGGCTGGAGTGTCATGGTGCAATCCCAGCTCACTACAACCTCTGCCTCCCAGGTTCAAGTGAATCTCCCGCCTCAGCCTCCCAAGTTGCTGGGATTACAGGCGCCTGCCACTATGCCCGGCTAATACTTTTGTGTTTTTTTTAGTAGAGACGGGGTTTTACCATATTGGTGAGGCTGGCCTCGAACTCCAAGTGATCTGCTCTGCTCAGCTTCCCAAAGTGCTGAGATGACATATACTTAAATTATTATTAATATTATTTTTTCAGAGACAGGGTGTTGCCTTTGTCGCCCAGGCTGGAGTGTGCTGGTGCTATCAGAGCTCGCTGCAGCCTCGACCTCCTGGGCTCCAGGGATCCTCTTGACTCAGCCTCCTGAAGAGCTGGGACTACAGGCATTTACCACCATGGCTGGCTAATTATTTAAAAAAATTTTTTTGTAGAGATGGGGCCTTACTATATGGCCCAAGCTGGTATTGAGCTTCTGGCCTCAAGCAATCCTTCTGCCTCAGCCTCCCGAGTAGCTGAGACCACAGGTGCGAGCCACAGAGCCCAGCTCTAGGCTTGAATCCTGAATTGCCCACTTCCTGGCTGAGTGACCTTAGGCAAACGACTAGACTTCTTAGGACCTCAGTTTCCCCCTCTGGAAAGGGAGGGTGATAATAGTGAAATGTTCTAGGAGTAGTGTGAAGAATAAATGTGCTCATTCACATAAGACATTTGGAACAGAGCCTCAGAAACCTTCTCTCTGCTGGCATCAAAACCTTAGTAATCACGGTCCTGATGTCATCAGTGCAAACCACCGAGCAGCCCTGAGATTGAGGACTTCTCCACATTAGGCAGGTGAGGAAACTGAGGCCCGGGGAGTGAGTGACTTTGGTTTGCTCATCAAGCATCAGTAGAGCGTGCTGTCTGTGCCAGGCACCGTCCCACCCTGGGACACACTGCGAACTGGACAAAACCCCAACATACACATGAGTACAAAGCGGGGTCACTGCGGGCTGAGAAATACGTCATGGGGAAACGCAGATTCGAACGCGAAGGGGTGGGGGTGCCGTTAGGATGCAGAGGTCAGGTGCGGCTGACATTTGAGCTGCAACCTAGGCAATAAGGACTCTGGTGGAACCTGGATTGTATCCAGTCAGGCATAGAAAACAGCAAGGACCAGGGCTGGGAGTGGGGCCTGGCAAGTTTGAGGAGTGGCAGGGAGCCAAGGAGACTGGCCTGAGGGGACTGTGTGGAGGCCCCCACAGCAAAACAGGCACCTTGACTGTGTGACACCCTGTCCTCACTCCTCACTGTGGGGGCACTTCCCCTAAAGAGCTTATAAAGATAAAATCAGCCTGCTTTAGGCATGCACCTATAGTCCCAGCTACTCAGGAGACCGAGGTGGGAGTTTGGCTTGAGCCCAGGAGGTTGAGGCTGCTGTGGGCTATGATTGCTCCACCTCAGGCAATAGAGTGAGACCTTGTCTCTTAAAAAAAAAAAAAGGCCAGGCATGGTTGCCCACACGTGTAATCCCAGCACTTTGGGAGGCCAAGGCAGGAAGCTCACTTGAGCCCAGGAGTTTGAAACCAGCTTGGGCACATAAGGTGACTTTGTCTCTATGAAAGAAGAAAAAAATGCTGGGCATGCTGACACATGCCTGTGGTCCTAGCTACTTGGCTGAGGTGGGAAGATCTCTTGGGCCCCAGAGGTCAAGGCTGCAGTGAGCCATGATCGGGCCACTGTAGTCCAGCTTAAGTGACAGAGTGACACCCTGTCTCAAAAAAAAAAAAAAAAAGACAAGAAAATAGGTGGCATTTTGAGAAAAGTTCTATCTGTCTCAAGTAAATATCCTGTGGTCACTTTGGCAGTACCTTCAAGGCTAGGAGACAGCTGAACCAATCCTTTCTGTGGCTCTCCTGGGTCAGCCCTCCGCCCACCTCGCTGGTGTATTCTAGAATGGTCCCATCCCCTCCAGCCAACGCTAGACCAGGGATGGTTAGACAGTGACACTCTGCCCTCCTGTGCACGTGGCAGACATCAATAATGGATCACAGAGTGTGTTGCTCTGTGCTCTGGGAGTCAGCGCAACTGCAGTTACCACACAAAATAAACCACTTTGCTATTCCTTGATTGTCCTAAAACTCATTGGTTAACCCGGGACCGAAACACAAACCCGCCTACTCACAGGCTACATCCGCTGGGCTCACCGTCCCCTCTGTCCTTTGCACAGAAGGCTAATGAGATGAGCACCTGCATCCCAAACAACCTGGCCCATTTTCAGAGGGCGTTTTCTCACCATGGGCCCTGCTTGTTCTTTTTTTCCTCTTCTTTTTTGAGATACAGTCTTGCTCTGTTGCCCAGGCCAGAGTACAGTGGCACAATCTCAGCTCATTGCAATCTCTGCCTCCCGGATTCCAGTGATTCTCTTGCCTCAGCCTCCTGAGTAGTTCGGATTACAGGCACACACCACCATGCCTGGCTAATTTTTGTTTTTTAGTAGAGACGGGGTTTCATCATGTTGGCCAGGCTGGTCTCGAACTCCTGGCCTCAGGGGATCCGCCTGCCTCAGCCTCCCAAAGTGCTGGGATTACAGGCGTCAGTCACCGTGCCTGGCCTTGTTCTTGTTCTGAACAACTCTCAGATGCCCAACAGCTGGTGACTCTGCCCATGCCTGCTCCTCTCTTGGGAAAACTCGGGATTCCTGAGCCCAGGCTGTCAGGGAGGGCAGTGGAGGGCCTAGCCATCCTGGGCGGGAGTGGCAGCGGGAGGGAGGGACATTCAGGAAGCAGTGGGCCCCGGTGGATGTAGTTTTCCTCTCCCGCCTGAGAAGCACCGGGGCAGTTTCAGCTGCGGAAGTGGCTTTGATGCCTCCCGTGTCTCTTCATCACACACATGGAACTCCCCTCTCCTCCACACACTCATTATGAGGCCAGGAGGGCCTTCACCTCCAGAAACCTCAGTTTCTCCTTCGGTAAAGTGGGTGGGATTGGCCTCGCCTCCTGGATGTTGGGGTGATTGGGCAGAATTGTGCCTGGAAAGCACCCCGCCCCATGTCTGGCTCTCAGTGGGTCTCCTGAATAGCTGTTAGAATCAGATGGTTATGGTGGTTCCCCAGAGCTTATGGGGGTCCCCAGAGACCATCTAGTTCAGCGGTTCTCAACCGGAATGCTTCTGCCCCTGAGGGGATATTTAGCAGTGTCTGGAGACACTCGGGGTTGGCCTCACTTGGGGAGGGGGTGCTACTGGCATCTGTGTGGTAGAGGCTGGGGACGATGCTGAATGTCTACTGTGCACAGGACAGGTGGGGTGGGACCCTGGTCTAGCATGAGCCACTTATTTTACTCACAGGGAAACCGAGGGCCATTGTGGGGAAGGGGTTTGCTCAGGGTCCTCCCCCAGCATGACAGGTTTGGGCCAGGCCTGGAGCACAGGCCCGTGTCCCAGCACCAGAGCAGGTCTGGCGGCAGCATGTCTGAAGGTGAGAGGGAGGGACTGGTGGGAGGGGAAGGAGGAGGCCCGGGCCTGTGGGAACCCGACCCTGGACCAGGGATGGGGATGGAGTTGCATCTCTCAGGCATCCTGGGCACAAGATTCTTGGGCATGATCTTCATCATCCAGCCAGCAGCTCATTAGGGTACCCACTGCAGGAGAGGGTGTGCGGCTGCTTTGGGGTGTCCTGACTCAGCTAGCCGGTGGCAGATGGGTGGCATGTCAGGCTGGGATCGTGGTGTGAAATCCCAGCCTCGGAGCTGCGGTGATTTGCAGGGTGGTAGAGGCCTAGGGGTGGCTGGGGTGTCTGGGAAGTTTCAGACCCCCCCACCCCGTCTCTGCTCCGTTTGAGGCAGGCTCCCTCCTCCACCTTCTGATGATGAAGAGGGAGTTACGTAATGTTTGGGTAGCAGTTGCTTTACCCATGCGCTTACACGGGGGCGGTTTGCCAGAGGGTGGGTGAGGCGGGGAGCCTGTGAGGCAGGAGCCTGCGTCTGCGCCCTGTTTCTGCTGGTGACTTGCTGTGTGACTTTCGGCCTCTCTCTCCCTTTCTAAGCCAGTCTCCATACACAGAGGGTGGAAGCACATCACTGTTTTTCTTCTCTTCCCTTCTCTTCTCTTTTCTTTTGGAAATGGAGTCTCACTCACTCTATCACCCAGGCTGGAGTGCAGTGGCATGATCTTGGCTCCCTGCAACCTCCGTCTCCTGAGTTCAAGTGGTTCTCCTGCCTCAGCCTCCTAAGTAGCTGGGATTATAGACATACACCACCAGGCCCAGCTAATTTTTGTGTATTTAGTAGAGACAGGGTTTCGCCATGTTGGCTAGGCTGGTCTGGAACTCCTGACCTCAGGTGATCCCCCCACCTCTGTCTCCCAAAGTGCTGGAATTACAGGCGTGAGCCACTGCGCCTGGCCATGCACCAGTGGTTTTCTTACTGTGCCCACAGAGCTCTTAGGTCCCAGCTGGGGTCTCTGGGGGTCCCTGTTCCAAGGGCTCAGGAAGAAGGAGCCAGACACATCGGCTCTTGCTCCCTCTGCCCCTGCCTGGGAATTTGTGTGTCTATTCATTTAACTCACTAGACAAACATGCACCAGGCCCACTTTACACGCCAGGCCTCATGCGGATCATCAGGGCACAGGGGTGTCGGGAGCCTACGTTCCGGTGGGGACTGGCCTGGAGGCACATATGGTGTAGTGTGGTCCACTCTGCTGGGACGGACAAGTGGGCTGGGGAGTAGAGGAGGCCCCGAGGGCTCAGAATGGCTGGGCCGACTTCCTGAAAGAAGCAACATCAGCTTGGTGCAGTGGTTCATGCCTGTAATCCCAGCATTTTGGGAGGCCAGAACAGGTGGATCACGAGGTCAGGAGTTTGAGATCATCCTGGCCAACATGGTGAAACCTTGTCTCTACTAAAAATACAAAAAATTAGTTGGGCATGATGGCAGACACCTGTAATCCCAGCTACATGGGAGGCTGAGGCGGGAGATTCACTTGAGTGAGCCTAGGAAGTGGAGGTTGCAGTGAGCCGAGATTGTACCACTGTACTCCAGCCTGGCGACAGAGCAAGACTCCATCTCAAAAAAAAAAAAAACAAAAAAAAAGTCAGGAAGGCTTCATTCAGGACTCTTGCAATAAGTGTCAGGACTATCACAACTCCGGAGAGAGAGGGGCTCAACCCTGAATTCGAGGAAAAGTGAGGCTTTACCACCAGTGAACAGGTGAGGGCTCAGTGGGTAGAAACTGAGTAAGAGGAGGCCTCCAGGGCAGGGCATTCCTGCTGAACTGACTGGGCAGGCTGATGCAGGGGGCAGGACGAGGACTCACCAAGGAACTTGAGCAGATATCGTGGTGTAGGGATTCTGGCTACACTGACTTAGGATTCTTGCTACAGCTGGGCCAGGCAGGCCGAAGACCTGGGGCTGGGGCCGGGGACAGGTTGAGGCCGAGTGAGAAGTGGGCTCCAAGGAGCCTATCCAAAGTCTGGGTGTGGAGTATGCGGGGTCTGGCAGGAGGAAGCTGGAGCAGCAGGCTGGGCAACCCCTCATGGGCATTGCTTCAAGGGGGGCTTCTTGGGGCCCTGCTAATGACATGGAAGGGGGCTGGGGCCCCACAGTGATAACCTCTGCAGTGGTAACCGGGTAGGCCCCCGAAGGCTCCCACTGAGGCTGGCTTCCCTCCGCACAGACCCTCATTGCCCGCCTTACACAGCTGCGTGCCGCGCAGACTATGTGCACAGCCTCCCCCTCCTTAGAGCGGCCCCTGTGAGCCATCTGCAGGGACGCCTTTCGGTGCCTTTTGTTTTGTCTTTATTGTTTTTAATCACCTTTTAGAATCACTCAAGTAGCACAGACCCATTGTGGATAAGTTAGAAGGTTTGCATGAAGAAGTAACCACCTGGCATCCAGGGAGGTCTGGCAACAGCTGGGTGTGTCCCCACACGGGTCATTATGTCCTGGTGCCAGGCATGTTTCCCCCGCTGCCCAGGGGCCCATCCTGGCCTGGGGTTCTGGGGTCATGGGCCAGACTGAAACAGAAGAAACTAGAAAGAAGCAGGGAAAAGGCAGCTTTGAGGGCTGGGAGTGGGGGTGGCTGTGTCTCTTCCTCCTGCTGTGGGAAGGGACTCGAGATCCACAGTGGCATGATCTTGGCTCAGTGCAACCTCTGCCTCCCAGGTTCAAGTGACTCTCCTGCCTTAGTCTCCTGAGTAGCTGGGATTGCAGGCACCACCAGGCCTGGCTAATTTTTGTGTATTTGGTAGAGACGGGGTTTCACCCTGTTGGCCAGGCTGGTCTTGAACTCCTGACCTCAAATGATCTGCCCACCTCGGACTCCCACAGTGTGGGGATGACAGGCGTGAGCCTCCGCGCCTGGCCTCACACCCATGGTTTTCTGACTCTGTCCTGCTTTGCTTCCTTCTTGCCTGGCTGATCCAAGCAGGGGCTCAGAACAGATCTCAGGGCTGAGCAGAGGCCAGTAGACCCTGAGAGTCCCGCCAGGCTGCAGGGATTCTGGGTGGGCCTGCGGTCATTACCTGCACAGGAGGGACGGATGCTGGGGTTGCAGGCTGGCTGGCAGGGCAGAGGACAGGAGAAGCCGAGCTGGCTCTGAGTCTCACGAGTTGCTGTGGATGAATCTCCTGACCTCTCCGTGCCTCAGCACCCGCATCTGTGAAATGCGTTGGTTGGGCCGGCCGCCGGGGGTGTGCAGGGCGAGTTGAGGGGGAACTGCCCAGTGTCACAGTGCCCTAGATTGGGTTGCTGTCATGGGTTGCTACAAAGGCCGGTGGTTCCTGAGCCGGGACCTACCTCCCTGGGCCTCTAGCACCCTTCAAGGTGTTCTGGGGTAGGGACAGGAAAAGGTGCAGAGGGCTGGCCTATTCACGGCCTCCTGCTTGCTGTGGGCACTGCCAGGACGGTCATGTGCCCGCTGTGGTTTGATTAAAGAAGAACTCCCCTCCCTCCCACATCCCACCCCATCTTCTCTGCCCTCCCCTATCCACTTCCCCCACTCAACTGCCCTCACCCTGGCAGCAGCAGCCACAGTACTGGCGGGAGGCTGGGTGCCTGAGCTTCGCCATTCAGGCTGCAGAATGTTCAAGGGTCCCACCCCTGGGTGCCCCGCATGTCCCTTCAGGTCCTCGTGTGCCCAGGGTCCATTCCAGTCCCTTAGATTCCTCTTTACCGGGGAGGGGGATGGTTGCTTTTCCACGTGCGCCCTCTCTGGATGGGCCCTAATCACAGCACCTTGAGAATTTCCTGCACGGTCATCCCAGAACCCACTCTGATGTTGGAGGGAAGGGTGGAGGCTTTGCGTGGGTCACATTGAAGGGGGAACGGGGGGCGGTGTGAAAGTCTGCAGTGATCTGGCTTCTTGAGCATTGGCCTCTTCAGCATTCACCTTTGATTCCCACCTCCTCTGTAGCCTGGGCTTCGAGGACTTGCAAATGTCTTCCTCTCTCTGAGCCTGTTTTCGCATCTTTAAAATGAGCTTCCTCAGCCTGGCACCATGGCTCATGCCTGTAATCCCAGCACTTTGGGAGGCTGAGGCAGGCAGATCACCTGAGGTCAAGGGTTTGGGACCAGCCTGGCCAACATGGCGAAACCCCATCTCTACTAAAAATACAAAAATTAGCTGTGGTGGTGTATGCCTGTAATCCCAGCTACTCAGAAGGCTGAGACAGGAGAATCGCTTGAACCCAGGAGGTGGAGGTTGCAGTGAGCCTAGATCATGCCGCTGCACTCCATCTTCGGCAACAGAGAGAGACTCCATCTCAAAAAAAAAAAAAACAAAACCAACGCTTCCTTCTAGTACCTTCTCATAGGGCTGTTAGGAGCATTCTGGGAGAATAAGGTATGCAGAGTTCCCAGTTGGGTCTGACCCTGCAAAGGTAATAGCTGGTATTGGTGACAGCTGACTGCTTTCTCTGGCTTCCTGTTGTGGAAGGAATCGTCCTCTGAGGAGTGTGTGACCCCTGTGGTGGGGCGGGAGGGACGGTTCAACTGCACACAGGAGCCAGCTTGTGAACTGGTTTAGAACAACACATATTTAGGTTCACAGTTCTAAAATTCACACGATTGACCTGTTTTTGTGCCGAGCCCTGTGGTTACATGCACCATGTCCCTCATACTGACAAGACAGGTGTGAGAACCATCCCTTCTTATAGATGAGGAAACAGGTAAGGGCATTTGCTTGAGGTTGTACAGCTAGTGAATGGCAAAGATTTGGCCTGGGATTGGGGGTGCAAAGCCGTCCACCATCAGCCGCCTGGGGATCTGGAGGATCTCGTGCTGGGTACCAGGACTGTAGGGCAGACAAGTCTGGTTGGAACAGCCAGGGTCCCTCCATGCTGTTTACCCAGTTCCCTGGGAACAGAGGCTGAGGGGCGGGGTGTGGGCATGTGGGAGGGGCCAGCTGCCCCCTCCATATGGTGGTCTACCCACCAGCACCCAGCAGCAGCCTGCCCAGCTGTGATGCCAGGAGGGGCTCAGTGGAGAAGGCGGGGAGGTGGGAGGGTCTTGCACAGGCATGTGGCTTCTGCGAGGCCATTCATGTGACTCAGCCCCCTTGAGTGGAGCACAGGGCTGTGTGGCCACGTGCTCACTCTGTGTGCGGTATCTGGGTTAATTACTATGTCAGCTCTTAACCCCCTCATGCAGACGAGGCTCAGAGCGGTGAAGTCTGTACCCCAGGTCACACCACAGTGAGAGGCAGAGGTGGGACTGTGCCCATGCCTGTCAAGTCTGGGTCTGTGCCCACAGCCCCATGTGGCACCATCTCTTTGAACAAGGAGCCACAGCTTTCCTGGGCCCTGGGCGGGTGATGTTGGTGGGTGGGTGATGTTGGCATCTCTTTTACCCTCTCTGGCCTGGTCTACTGCCTCCAGGTACAAAGGCTTCATCAAGGATTGCCCCAGTGGGCAGCTGGATGCAGCAGGCTTCCAGAAGATCTACAAGCAATTCTTCCCGTTCGGAGACCCCACCAAGTTTGCCACATTTGTTTTTAACGTCTTTGATGAAAACAAGGTGAGCTGGGAATGGATGGGGCCCGAGGCAGCCCAGAGCCTCTTCCCTCCGGCGGCAGCTGGCTCAGCTCCCGTGGGCACCTGCAGCGTCTCCACACCCACTCTCTCCTGCTGATGTTCCCTCTGGAGAAGAAACATACACACAAGGGCATGCTGGCACGTACACATATATAGTTGCACATCAATGCATGCACATGTACACATGCAGATACACGATAAACACAGCTGCATCCAAATGCATGCAAACGTGTGCACACATATGTACACCCACTCATGCACTGTTATGCACGTCTAAGCTCTCACACAGAGGTGTATGTGCACATACACTTGAATACCATGCACACACACAGGCACAAATACAGGGAGATGCATATGAACACACATGTATACTCATACAGTGCACACACATGAACACACATGTACTCATACAGTGCGTACAAACACATCTATGCTCATACAGTGCACACACGAACATACATGTATACTCATACAGTGCACACAGACACATCTATGCTTATACAGTGCACACGTACACACGTGTATACTCACAGTGCACACACATGAACACACGTGTACACTCATACAGTGCACACAAACACATCTATGCTCATACAGTGCACACACATGAACACATGTATACTCATACAGTTCACACAAATGCACACATGTGCACAATGCATGGATTTGCAAGTGCACACATGTGCACACAGACACACATACACATGCACATGTATACCATGTACACACATGCATGTAACACATATATATATGCATGTACACCCTGACATTTCTCTTACAAGCATAAATGCAAATGCCTCCAGTGATAATAACAAGATTAATAATAATAACCAATATTTACTGAACATTTACTATGTATAAGCTCTTCACACGGATTTTTTTTTGAGACAGAGTCTTGCTCTGTTGCCCAGGCTGGAGTGCAGTGGTGCAATCTCAATTCACTGCAACCTCTGCCTCCCAAGTTCAAGCGATTTCCCCTGCTTCAGCCTCCCCAGTAGCTGGGATTACAGGTACCTGCCACCACGCCTGTCTAATTTTTGTATTTTTAGTAGAGATGGGGTTTCACCATGTTGCCCAGGCTGGTCTCAAACTCCTGACCTCAGATGATCCACCTGCCTTGGCTTCCCAAAGTACTGGGATTACAGGTGTGAGTCACTGCACCCAACCATACATGGATTATTTTTAATGAGGCCTTACAAGTACCTGGGATCTGGGTACTTTAATGCCCATATTGTAGGTCAGGAAACTGAGGCTCTGGGAATCATAAGCTATAGGATCTTTTGTTCCTGGCTTTTTCCACTGAGCATCACATTTTCAGGACTCACCATGTGGTAGCTCGTGTTCCCTTTGGGCAGTGGCTGCACCAACAGCTGTTGGGTTTTCTGCGATGAACCTGGTTCTGTCCCATAGTAGCATTTGAGGGTGGATTGACTGTCACTTGTCCCTGTACCCTCTGCTGCTGGCACCGAGGAGGTTTCTGTTCTGTCACACCCCCACCTTCTCCCAGGTTCCCCCAGTAACACTCCTGACCCTGGGGAGGGCTCTTCCCTTCTTTGGCCTCAGTTTCTTATTTGCATATAACAGGTGGAATTGAACAGCCTTCAGTGACCCTCCCTCTGCAAAAGCCCATGAGCCCACAGCTCCAGGCTGAGGGGTTTCCAGGTGCCGTTGCTGAGAGGGGTGCAGGTGTTGGTGCTTCTGGCACCTTCTCCCATCGGGAGTGGAGTCAGCCTCTCTGTTCAGTTTCAGCCCCTCTTCCTGTCCCTCCCTCCCAGCCCCTCCCACTTCTAACCCCCACCCAGTCCCCAGCATCTGCTCCTGGCCCTCTCCTTGCCTCTTGCCCCCCATCCCTTCAAGCCTGCCCTCTCCACCTGAGTGTTCATTGGTCACAGTGTCTGGAGCCTGTGACTGCCCTTCGCCCACCTCCGGGGTTCAGCCTGACCCGGTGGCCTGGCCGGCACTGACCAAGATCATCCCCTCTCTCTCCTGTCAGGACGGGCGGATCGAGTTCTCTGAGTTCATCCAGGCACTGTCGGTGACCTCGAGGGGGACCCTGGATGAGAAGCTGCGGTGTAAGTCCAGCTCCTTTGGCCCTGTGGGGCAGCAGCTGGCGTGCCAGGCAAGAGGGAGGCAGCCCTCCGCCCTCACCAGGCAGGGGCACCAGACGCCCACCACAGTGACTGCAGATGGTGTCCCAGCTCTGTCTGTCCACTGAGGGCAGGCCTGGCCCTGGGCAGGTAGCCCTCACATGGCCAAGTAACTAGGCCGGACCAGCTGTCCCGGGTTCAGAGAGTAGCACAGACATTGGTGCTTCTAGGTCAGAGGGTTTCCTGGAGGTGGAGGGCTGCGGGCAGAGGCTGGCAGGAGCCTTGGCTACACTCTGGCAGGTGCAGACCTGGGCAGCGGGAGGGGCAGTGGGGACCCAAGACCCAAGTTCAGTGCCAGACCCACCTCTTTCATAGCCACTGCTTTGATTCCAGCTTTCACTCCTTCACTTACTCACTTGTTCATTCGCCAAATGACGACTGCACGCAGCCAGCTGTTGGTACCAGGGACCCACTGGGGGATAAGGTAGATAGGTCCTGCTCTCATGGTTGTCAGTCTAGCGTGGCAGCAGGATTTACCAAAACCTCAGGAAACTGTAGACGAGGGGGAGAGGGAGTCCTGAGCAGGAGGGGACCTGCCTGGTAGGTGCTGGGCTGGGGTGAGGGGAGCTGGGGAGGGATGCAAGGGCTCCAGGTAGGGGGCCCGCATGTGCGAGGCCCATAGAGGGAGGCTAAGAGGACAGGAGGAAGGCTGTTCAGGCGCCTGGCGGCATTAGCAGGAATGCAGGGAGCGTGAAGGGTGGGGAAGATGGAAACCATGTGGCCAGAGCTCCCTGCTCGGGAAGACTTTCACACTTCATTCCGCCGGCAGCCAGAAGACCCTGCAGTTTCTATTGATTGATTGATTGATTGATTGATTGAGGTGGAGTCTCACTCTGTTGCCCAGGCTGGATGCAGTGGCAGGATCTTGGCTTACCACAACCTCTGCCTCCCGGGTTCAAGTGATTCTCCTGCCTCAGCCTCCCGAGTAGCTAGGACTACAGGCACATGCCACCACACCCAGCTAATTTTTGTATTTTTAATAGAGACAGGTTTTCACTATGTTGGCCAGACTGGTCTCGAACTCCTGACCTCGTGATCCGCCTGCCTTGGCCTCCCAAAGTGTTGGGATTACAGATGTGAGACACTGTGCCTGGCCGTTTTTTTTTTTTAAGGAATAAAAGAGAATTTTATTTATGCAAAAGATCCTCCTCGTGTTGCACTCTTTATTATCTAATGTTGACTGTTGGGGCCGAGTGGATCATGGGGAGGAGGCGGGGCTGAAGTGGGGGAGGGAGTGAGGTGGTAGGTAGACTCCTCTGGGCCACACCCCAGGCCCCTGGCTTCCCACTCACTTGGCTCCAGCCTCTGAGGCCTCGGCCCTGGCAGCCCAATGCCTCTTCCCTTTATTTTATTTATTCATTTAGAGACAGAGTCTCGCTCTGTCGTGGAGTGCAGTGGTGCGGTCTCGGCTCACTACGACCTCTGCCTCCCGAATTCAAGTGATTCTTATGCCTCAGCCTCCCAAGTAGCTGGAATTACAGGTACCCACCACCATGCCTGGCTAATTTTTGTATTTTTAGTAGAGACGGTGTTTCACCATGTTGGCCAGGCTGGTCTCGAACTCCTGACCTCAGGTGATCCACCCATCTCGGCCTCCCAAAGTGCTGGGATTACAGGTGTGAGCCACTGTGCCTGGCCCTGTTTTTTTAATTAATTAATATATATATATATATACACACACACACACACACAAATATACATATATATATACACACACACATATACAGATACACACACACACACACACACACACACACACACACATATATATATGGAGAGAGAGAGAAAGTGAGAGAGAGAGAGGGTCTTGCTCTGTCACCCAGGCTAGAGTGTAGTGGCTCGATCTCGGATTATTATAACCTTCACCTCCTGGGCTCAAGCCATCCTCCCACCTCAGCCTTGCAAGTAGCTGGAACTACAGGCACATGCCACCACGTCTGGCTAATTTTGTATTTTGTAGAGATGGGGTTTTGCCATGTTGCTCAGGCTGGTCTCGAACTCCTGGGCTCAAACAATCCACCAGCCTCAGCCTCCCAAAGTGCTGGGATTACAGGTGCGAGCCACCACACCCAGCCTTATTTTTTTTTAACCCTAGTTGCAATGGTGTGTGCGTGTGTGTGTGTGTGTGTGTGTGTGTGTCCCTATCTTGATGTAAATATTTGTTGACCTGATGAAGAATGGGCCATCCGGTCTCTAGCTTCATGTTGGGGTACAGAGACGAGGGGTGAGCTGTAGACCCCTCCCAGCCGCCCCAGCCTGGATCACTCAGCGCTGGCTGCTTGCTTACAGGGGCCTTCAAACTCTATGACTTAGACAACGATGGCTACATCACCAGGAATGAGATGCTGGACATTGTGGACGCCATTTACCAGATGGTGGTGAGAGGCTGGTTCCCATGGTGTGGGGGGGTGGCAGGAGGGGCAAAGCCAGTGACTGAGAAAGAGACAGCGCCTATGTAGCCGTGCCCCTGCCCAGGGTGGGAGTGGGGGTCCCTGGTTGAGCTGTTCTGTTCTGTACATCTCTGCCTGGGCAGGTAGGCAGGCAGGGGCTGGCAGATAGTGGGGCTGGGGTGTGGGATATTCCAGGGCAGAATGGCAGGGATGGGGAGGGGAAAGAAGAGGGAGGCAGTTCTCATCGGGAACCTGCCAGGTGTGGGGGGCAAATGTGTGGCCAAGAGCCCAAAGCCCAGGGTGCCAGGCCCCAGTCCCGCCTTGTCCGTCCCTGCAGGGGAACACCGTGGAGCTCCCAGAGGAGGAAAACACTCCAGAAAAGAGAGTGGACCGGATCTTTGCCATGATGGACAAGGTGAGGTGGGGCTGGGGCTGGTCCCGGACCCGGGAAGCAAAGGGTCGGGGCAGGAATTGGGGTCCCTGGAGCCTGGGCCCGGCTTTGCTGCCATTGCGTGTGGGGCTGGCTCACGGCAGGCGGCATGGCCTGGTGGCACATCCACGGTCAGCAGCCAGCTGCATCCAGTGTCCAGAGTCTTAAGTCAGTTTGCCGGTGTGTTTTCTCTAATCAACCAAAGTCCTCAGGCTTTATTTTTTCGGTTTGCCGCAGACCCCTTTGGCATTCTGGAGAAGCCTACGGACTTCTCAGAATAACGGCTTTAAGAAATCAAAAAGGAAGCTGATTATTTTAGAAAACAGCTGTCAGAGTATTTTTAAAAAAGAATCTGTGATGTAGCATTCTGTGAGCTGCTCTTCTTAACGCATTAACTAAGATGTAGTGGTGGGGCTGACAAGCCCCGAAATTGGGAGCTGTCCTATCTGCAGCAACTGGGATGCTATGAAAATACCTGTGACCCCACTGTCGACAGATCACGGGACTGCAGGTCCTGTTGGGGACCATCATCTAGGTTCCTATCAAAGGAAAAGCTACATTTCAGTTAGAGGTTAGTGAAAAGAAAGACTGATTTTTTTCCCCCAAGTTCACAGTCCTGCTGACTTCTATCTACAGTCCCAAGGTTAAGAAACCCTTCTTTAAAGGGAACCATAGGCCGGGCATGGTGGCTCACACCTCTAATCCCAACACTTTGGGAGGCCGAGGCAGGTGGATTACCTGAGGTCAGGAGTTTGAGACCAGCCTGACCAACATGGTGAATCTCTGTCTTTACTAAAAAAAAAAAAAAAATTACAAGAAAATTAGCCGGGCATGGTGGCACATGCCTGTAATCCCAGCTATTTGGGAGGCTGAGGCAGGAAAATTGCTTGAATCCAGGAGGTGGAGGTTGCAGTGAGCCAAGATCACACACTGCACTCCCGCCTGGGCTACAAGAGTGAGTCTCAAAATAAAAAAAATTAAAAAGGGGGCCAGGCGCAGTGGCTCACGCCTGTAATCCCAGCACTTTGGGAGGCCAAGGCGGGCGGATTACAAGGTCAAGAGATCGAGACCATCCTGGCCAACATGGTAAAACCCCGTCTCTACTAAAAAAATACAAAAATTAGCTGGGTGTGGTGGCGCACGCCTGTAGTCCCAGCTACCTGGGAGGCTGAGGCACGAGAATTGCTTGAACCCACGAGGCAGAGGTTGCGGTGAGCTGAGATTGCACCACTGCACTCCAACCTGGTGCCTGGCGACAGATCAAGACTCTGTCTCAAAAAAAAAAAAAAGGAACCATAGACACCGGGGCCCTCTTGAGGGTAGGAGGTGGGAGGAGTGTGAGGATTGAAATCCACCTATTATGAGGTACTATGCTTATCATCTGGGTGATGAAATAATCTTTACAGCAAACCCCCACAACACAGGATTTACCTATATAACAAACCTGCACGTGCATCCTTGAACCTAAAATAAAAGCCTAAAAAAAAGGACTCCAAAAAAAGAAGGAATCCTTCTTTAAATCAAACTTTTTTTAAAACTAAAATAACTTTTTTTTTTTTGAGACGGAGTTTCGCTCTTGTTACCCAGGCTGGAGTGCAATGGCGCGATCTCGGCTTACTGCAACCTCCGCCTCCTGGGTTCAGGCAATTCTCCTGCCTCAGCCTCCTGAGTAGCTGGGATTACAGGCACACGCCACCATGCCCAGCTAATTTTTTGTATTTTTAGTAGAGACAGGGTTTTACCATGTTGACCAGGATGGTCTCAATCTCTTGACCTAGTGATCTACCGCCTCGGCCTCCCAAAGTGCTGGGATTACATAAAATAACTTTTTAAATGGAAATTTGAATTAATGATGTTAAGGAAATCTAGGTGTTACTTGCCTTCAGTAAAATAATATAAAATGGCCAGTCATGGTGGGCTCACACCTGTAACCCCAGCACTTTGGGAGGCTGAGGCAAGTGGATCACTTGAGCCCATGAGTTCAAGACCAGCCTGGGCAACATGGCAAAACCCCATCTCTACAAAAAATAAAAAAATTAGCTGGGTATGGTGGTATGCAGCTGTGGTCCCAGCTACTTGGGAGGCTGAGGTGGGAGGATTGCTGGAGCCTGGGAAGTCAAGGCTGCAGTGAGCCCTGATTGTGCCACTGTACTCCAGCCTGGGTGACAGAGTGAGATTCTGTCTCAAAAAAAAAAGTAAATACAAAATTAAAAATATCATAGAAATTCCTGTAACTCAGAGCTGCTTATTATATTCTGGCTGGAGACAGCTGTTTGCCCTAAAAGCTTTGAGCCCGAGGCCTGTACTTTCTTAACTAAAAAAGGGAGTTCAGCCCACGTTAGAGAGTTGGTAGAGACATGCTGGCCTCAGACCCAGCTGGCCTCTTGGTAATGATCTGAAGATGTATGGACAGAGCGTGGAGCACGGAATAATGAGTTTCTCATGGTGGCCTCCATGTGGCTTGGTGCCATGCACTCCTTACCGCCCCACTGTCTGCACCTCCCTCATTTTGGGAAACAGCACAGACCCTGTAGTCACATGGACTGGGGTGTGAATCTGACATCAGCATCTCCCAGCCCTTGGGCCTGGGTAGATGACAGAGCCTCAGTTTCCTCACTGGTAGAATGGGGCTGAGAGCAGCACCCTCCTCTTGGGTTGGCCGTGTGGGTTCCATGCCCTGAGGGTTGCTCCATCCTTGGTGTGGGTCGTGTACGCAGCAAGCGGTCCCTGAGCATGGCTGGGGTGTGCGTCAGGGCTGTCATTAGTGTGTGTCCCCTCTGGGTACCCGAGGTCATGTAGGTGCTCTCCGTGGCCGTTTTCTTGTGGTCTCACGGGCTTCCTTGAGAGATGTTCCAGGGGAAGGGATTCTGGCCCAAACCGTCCCCTCCCCAAGAGACCCACTAAAGTTCCTCTGTCTGAGCCGTGCTCAGCCCCCTGCTGGGTCTCCCAGGGTCTGGTGTGGGTTGCTCTAAGGGCAGTTTAAATGCTTCCCAAGAGCGACCCCAGAGAACTGCATGACACTCTCAGCCTTGTCGATTACGCACATAGATGGGGATTAATAGCAGTGACAATGACGTGTGGAGTTACGGGGCAGTTCCAGTTGGTCAAGCACAGAGCTGTAGCCCCAAGACTTGGAGGAAGCCAAGTAATTACCCTCCATCCCCAGGGAAGAAACAGGCCCAGAGAGGTGGGCCATGGCCCAAGGCCACCCCACTGTGAGTGCCGAGGTCTGTCCACTGCCAGTTTCTCATAGGCCCTGCGCCACGTCGCCTCCCTCCTGATCTACCTTTGGAAGGGCTTTTGGGACCAGCCCTGGGCTGAGCTTGTCCAGAGCCCTCTCCTGGGAGGCCCTGCACCCTTAGCCGTCTCTCTCTGCTCTCAGAATGCCGATGGGAAGCTGACCCTGCAGGAGTTCCAGGAAGGGTCCAAGGCGGACCCGTCCATCGTGCAGGCGCTGTCTCTCTACGATGGGCTGGTATAGTCCCGGGCCGGGCCGGAGCAGGGTGAGTATGCACTTGGGGGCTGGGGTGGGTCTGGGGTGGGTCCAGCACCGGGACACCTAGGGTTGGCAGGTAAGTACTTGGGTCTCTGGGGATTTTGGGGTCAGCCCAGGGGGGACATAGCTGGGAGGGGAGGCTGGAAGGGGGGCTTTCAGATTGGTCAGAGCTCCTCTGTTTTGATCATTTTTTTATAGACCCAGATTGGCCTGCGAGTTTGCTTGAATTGAGTTTTTCTGGGTGGGTCAGGTGCGGTGGTTCATGCCTGTAATCCCAGCACTTTGTGAGGCTGAGGTCCGGAGTTCGTAACCAGCCTGGCCAACATAGTGAAACCCCCATCTTTACTAAAAATACAAAAATTAGCTGGCCAAGGTGGTGCACGCCCATGGTCCCAGCTACTCGGGAGGCTGAGGCAGGAGAATCACTTGAACTCTGGAGGCGGAGGTTGCAGGGAGCTGATATTGTGCCACTGCACTCCTGCCTGGGTGACAGAGCAAGACTCTAACTAAAAAAAAAAAATTTTCCTGGATGGAAGACACTTTGAAAATCAGTTCCCAGCCAGGGTCAGTGGCCTGGGAGAGCAATCTCTCATCCCCTCTCTGAGAAATGGGTCAAAGACCTAAGCTCCTGGCTGTCTGGATCAATAGCTCAAGTGTGTGTGTGTGTGTGTGTGTGTGTGTGTGTGTGCTGTCCAGTTGGATCTAAGTGTAGAATGATAGCATGCCCGGTGTGTGTGTTTGTGTGTGTGTGCATGTGTATCCATGCGTTCTGTCCAGTTGGACTTGTTGTAAGTGTAGAACGATAGGATGCCCGGTGTGTGTGTGTGTGTGTGTGTGTGTGTGTGTGCATGCGTGTCCAGTTGGATTTGTTGTAAATGTAGAACGATAGGATGCCCGGTGTATGTGTTTGTGTGTGTGTGTGTGTGCTGTCCAGTTGGATTTGTTGTAAGTGTAGAATAATAGCATTCCCGGTGTGTGTGTGTGTGTGTGTGTGCTGTCCAGTTGGATTTGTTGTAAGTGTAGAATAATAGCATTCCCGGTGTGTGTGTGTGTGTGTGTGTGTGTGTGTGTGTGCATGTGCTGTCCAGTTGGATTTGTTGTAAGTGTAGAATGATAGCATGCCTGGTGTGTGTGCCTGCGTGCTGTCCAGTTGGATTTGTTGTAAGTGTAGAATGATAGCATTCCCGGCAGAAGCTCCTGTTGCTGGTAGAGAGCAGTCTCCCTTCTCTCCTTCTCCTGCCCTCTCCCCTCTTTTCCTGCCTCTTCTCTGTGGAGTGTTTGATGTTGTCTGGGGGAACTGGTCATGAATAACACCCAAGGTCTCGTCTAGCTGTCAATGCACTTGTCTGTGTCCTGGTGAGCCACTGGATGCCTGCTGTTATGTCAGGGTGGAATTGCTGGGATATAGGATGTGTGTAATATTTAGCTTTGGTAGTTACTAGTAAACAGTTTTCCAAAGAGGTTGTGCCGTCTTGCAATCCCACTAGTAGAGTATAGGGTTTCAAGTTGCTCCTCTTCCTTGCCAACATTGGACATTTTCTATCTTTTCAAATTTTAGCTATTTTTGTGAGCATGGAGTGATAACTCCTAAGTTGACTTTGCATTTCTCTGATGAGCAGTGACATTGAGCGCCTTGTTGTTAAGTGTATCATCCATTTTAATGTGCTCATTTGTGACATGCTAGGTTAGTTATCCATTGCTACATATTACGTTACCACAAACAGTAGCTTAAGAGCAAACATTAGGAATTTGGCACAGTTAAGCTGGGTGCCTCTGGCTCAAGGACTCTCAGGAGTATGTAGTTCCCCTGTCAGTAGGGTTTGCCTGGGTCTATCCTGGATTTAGCAGTGTGAGTTCCATGTTCTAGGAAACTCCTCGGTCCCGGGAAAATTGGGATAGTCAGCCATTAGCCAGGGCTGTGGTCTCATCTGAAGGTTTGGCTGATGGCAACCTGCTTCCAAGCTCACTCATATGGTTTGGCAGCCTCGTTCCCTTGCCATGTAGACACCTGCGCTGGGCTGCCTCGCAACATGGCTGCCAGTGTCCCTCAGAGCTTTCCGAGAGGGATGGAGAGAAGGAGAGCCAGGATGAAAGCCACTGTCTTCTTCTTTTTTTTTTTTTTTTGAGACAGAGCCTCACTCTGTCGCCCAGGCTGGAATGCAATGGCGCGATCTCAGCTCACTGCAACCTCCATCTCCCAGTTTCAACCAATTCTCCTGCCTCAGCCTCCTGCGTAGCTGGGACCACAGGCACGCGCCAACATAGCCGGCTAATTTTTGTATTTTTAGTAGAGTCAGGGTTTCACCATGTTGGTCAGGCTGGTCTCTCGAACTCCTGACCTCATGAGCTGCCCACTTCAGCCTCCCAAAGTGCTCCACTGTCTTTTTATAACACAATCTTGGAAGTGACATTCATCACTTTTTCTTTTTCTTTATTTCTTTTTATTTCTGTGAATGGGTCTCACTCATCACCCAGCTACCAGGTCATGGCTCACTGCAGCCTTGACCTCCCAGGCTCAAACAAGCCTCTCACCTTAGCCCGCAGCCTCCCAAGTAGCTGGGACTACAGGCATGTGCCACCATACCTGGCTAACTAAAGAAGTTTTTTTTGTAGAGTCTCACTAATGTTGTCCAGGCTGGTCTCAAACTCTTGACCTCAAGTGATCCTCCTACCTTGGCCTCCCAAAGTGCTGAGATTACAAGTGTGAGCCACTGTGCCCAGCTATAGATTGGTTTTTGAATGCTAAGTCACCTAGCATTCTTAGAATAAACTCCACTTTGCCATGGTGTGTTATCTTTTTCACATATCATAAAATTTGATTTGTTGGTATTTTGTTTAGGAGGCCTACACTGTTTTTTGTTTCTTTTTTTCGAGACAGAGTCTCACTGCATCACCCAGGCTGGAGTGCAGTGACACAATCTCAGCTCACTGCAACCTCCACCTCCCAGGTTCAAGCAATTCTCCTGCCTCAGCCTCCTGAGTAGCTGAGACTACAGGCATCTGCCACCATGCCTGGCTAATTTTTGTATTTCTAGTAAAGATGGGTTTTCGCCATGTTGGCCAAGCTGGTCTGAAACTCCTGACCTTAGGTGATCTGCCCACTTCGGCCTCCCAAAGTGCTGGAACTACAGGTGTGAGCCACTGTGCCTGGCCAGTGTTTTGAAGCTTTACAGTGTTTCGAATTATTATTATTTTATTTTTTGCAAGAAATCCTTTTTTATTGAATAGATGTCAGACAATATGTTCAATGAGAAATCCTGAATTAAAAAGTTTATTTAAAAAAAAACCGTTATGCATGACCCAGATGTAAACACAGTGAGCATTTTAGTGTCCAGAGTGATTTAAAAAGAATTGAACACTTACAAAACTTAGTGCTCAGTAAACAGAGTCACACAGAAATATATAATTAAAACCAATTTATAAAGAAACTCTCACCATTTTATATATATATATATATATATATATATATATTTTTTTTTTTTTTTTTTTTTTTTTTTTTTTCTTTTCTGAGACAGAGTTTCCCAGGCTGGAGTGCAGTGGCGCGATCTTAGCTCACTGCAACCTCCACCTCCTGGGTTCAAACAATTCTTCTGCCTCAGCCTCCCAAGTAGCTGGGTTTACAGGCGTTCACCACCATGCCCAACTAATTTATGTATTTTTAGTAGAGATGGGGTTTCACCATGTTGGCCAGGCTGGTCTCAAACTCCTGACCTCGTGATCTGCCCACCTCAGCCTCTCGAAGTGCTGGGATTACAGGAGTGGGCCATTGCACCTGGCCAGTATTTCTATCATAGAATTGCTTGACGTGTACCTTGACGTGTCCCATGGTAAACGCTGATACGTTGTCTAATTTTTCACAGTCCCCTTTTGCAAATCACCATGTTACGTTATTTCCATGACAAGCTTGTCAAAGTGACCGGAGCCCTCCCATGATATGACCCCGCCCTTTCTATTAGCTCTTCCAGGAAATGGCCTTCCTTCTCCTATAGGGCTGTTCTTTGTGCCTATGCTGTAGTAATTATATCTGATTTGTGTTCTAATATTTTGATGATTTATTTGCCTCCTCGGGTTCCTGATAGCTCATAATTCCTAGATCACTTGCAGTTATGTAAGTCATTGACTTATTCAGAAACTGCGATGAGGCTTATTTTCCACATCATTAAATGTTGAGACCACCATTTTTCATAGCTGCATAGTGCTCCATCACGTGGTTGGGCCATAATTTAACCAGTTCTACATGTTAGACACTCAGGTTGTTGGAAATTTGGGGAAGAGATTAAAAAATTAACTATTATGGGCCAGGCATGGTGGCTCATGCCTGTAACCCCAGCACTTTGGGAGGCCGAGGCGGGTGAATCACTGGAGGTTGGGAGTTTGGGACCAGCCTGGGCAACATGGTGAAACCCTGTCTCTACAAAAAATACAAAAATAAACCGAGTGTGGTGGTGGGCACCTATAATCCCAGCCATTTGGGAGGCTGAGGCTGGAGAATCACTTGACCCTGGGAGGCAGAGGTCACAGTGAGCAGAGATCACGCCACTGCACTCTAGCCTGGGCGACAGAGCAAGACTCTGTCTCCAAAACAACAACAACAAATGATCTGTTATGGAAGCATTCAGACACAGTGGTAGAGAGAATAGTGTAATGCTGGCCAGCTGGGTATGGTCACTCACTATAATCCCAGTGCTTTGGGAGGCTGAAGTGGAAGGATTGCTTTAGGCCAGGAGTTCGAGACCAGCCTAGAGAACATAGAGAGACCCTGTGTCTACAAAAAATACAAAAATTAACCAGGTGTGGTGGCACATGCCTGTAGTCCCAGCTACTCAGGAAGCTGAGACAGGAGTATTGCTTGAGCCCAGGAGTTCAAGGCTTCAGTAAACTAGGATTGTACCACTATATGCCAGCCTAGGTGATAATGTGAGACTCTGTCACTTAAAAAAAAATAAAGCATAATGCTATGTACCCATCACTCAGCTTCCCAGTTTTTCTGCCAACCTTGTACCGTCTATGCCCTCCCCCTCCCACCCCCACTCTTGGTTATTTTGAAGCAAATTCAAGACATCATCATACTTAATCCATTTCAAAATGTATTTCTAAAAGATAAAGATTCTTTAAAAAATTTCATAAAGCCAGAAAATCAATAATTCCTTAATTCCCTCTGATCTCTCTCTAGTTGCTATTCTAGTTTTCTGTTATCTCACCATTTTTTTTTTTACTTTGTTTATTGAAATTAGAATCTGAATACAGTCTACCCATTGCAATTGGTTGATGGGTCTCTTAAATTTATTTAGGCCACGTGCCATGGCTCACGCCTGTAATCCCAGCACTTAGGGTGGCCGAGGTGTGCGGATCACTTGAGCCCAAGGGTTCAAGACCAGCCTGGCTAACATGGTGAAACCCCATCTCAGGCTGGAGTACGTGGTGTGATCTCGGCTCACTGCAACCTCCGCCTCCTGGGTTCACGTGATTCTCTTGCCTCAGCCTCCTGAGTAGCTGGGACTACAGCCACGTGCCACCACACTTGGCTAACTTTTGTATTTTTAGTAGAGATGGGTTTTCACCATGTTGGCCAGGGGAGTCTCGAACTCCTGACCTCAGGTGATCCACCCACCTCGGTCTCCCAAAGTGTTGGGATTAAGGCGTGAGCCATCACACCTGCCCTGAGTATCGGTCTTTGGTTCTTTGGGTATATACCTAGGAGTGGAGTTGCTGGGTCATATGGTTGGTTAACTGTATGTTTAACTTTTTGAGGAACCACTAAACTGATCTCCAAAGTAGTGACACCATCTTGCATTCCTGGCAGCAGTGGACAAAGCTTCCAGTTTCCCCACATCCTTGCCAACGCTTCTTATTTTCCATTAAAAAAAAGAGATACCCATCCTAGTGGGTATGAAGTGGTTGCCTCACTGTTTTTCTTTCTTTCTTTTTTTTTTTTTTTTTTGAGACAGTGTCTCACTCTGTTGCCCAGGCTGGAGTGCAGTGATGCAATCTTGGCTCACTGCAACCTCTGCCTCCTGGGTTCAAGTGATTCTCCTGCCCGAGTCTCCTGAGCAGCTGGAATTATAGATGTGTGTCACCATGCCTGGCTGAATTTTGCATTTTTGGTAGAGACCAGGTTTCACTGTGTTGGCCAGGCTGGTCTTGAATTCCTGGCCTCAAGTGATCCTCCTGCCTCAGCCTCCCAAAGTGCTGGGTTTACAGGTTCAAGCCACCGCTCCTGGCCCTCCCTGTGGTTTGGATGTGTGTTTCCCTAATGACTTGGGATGTTGAACATGTTTCATGTGCTTTCGGCCATTCTATGCATTGTTTTTAATGGTTGTAAACAGTTTTGTTCTGTGGGTGTGTCCTGATGTACTCCACCACCCCCCGATACGGGACACCTAGATTATTTTCTCTGCCTCCATTTTGGTTTTTGGTTTCTATTACAGATGATGCTGTGGTGAACATTTCATCAAGGATACATATGCAGAACCCAATGGGTGCCTCAGAGGTTATGCACATTTTTAGGACTTCTAACATAGAGTGCCACCTTGCCCTCTATCGCCCTTCCTGCCAGCTCTGTGTGTCTGTCCTCTGTGGCTGGACCTCAGCCCCTATCCCCTGCAGCCGAATCTTTACCCCATCTTCCCTCCTTGTGTCTTCCAGATGCCTGGGAACCACTCACCTCCTCCTGTGCCATGAGGCCGCCTCAGCCCCAACACCACCCCCGTGTGTCCACCCAGCCTTCTTCCGCACCCACACACAGCCGGCTGCCCTTGACCCGGGGGGCCCCGGCTCTCCTCTCCCCTGCCCCGCACCCACCCGCCGCCTGAAGCCACCGGCTCCAATTGCCAACAACCTCTGCTTGTCCGAAAACGGCAACGCAAAATGGAAAAGGCTACAGCCCTCTGCAAAACCAAGGACTGGGCTGCCTCGCCGGCTGCGTCTCCGTTCCTCCCGCTCTCTTGCGCGTGTGCTTTTGTTTTTTGTTTTGAACAGACGTTTTAAAAGAAAAAAAAAGCAACTACCTTCTATCCTAGAAGACACAGACTGACAGATGGGGAGAAGGCCTGGGGACCTCAGAGAACTCTGCCTCGCCCCTGTCCCTTGCCCCTCGGCAGCCAGAGAGGCTGTGGGCAGGCCGGGGGTATCTGGGGGTTCTGCCTGGTCCACGTTATTTGTCGTCCCATCTTTTAGCAGCAAAGCCACCTGCGTGGCTAGGAGGATTCATTATGAGGATGATGGTTTTATGTGACAACAGTATTGTGCTTTTTGTGGGGAAAGTGAGGTTTTTTTTTATATATATATATATACATATATAATTGATATCTTTTATTTATTGGTTGTTAACTGTTGCTGCTGCCTCGTGTGTCCTCAGCTCCCAGGGCTGGGGGCCACCGTTTACATGTGCACGCCCTGATCCACCTGCCCACGCTGACTTGGGAGGATGGTGGCCTGCAGCGGCCAAGAAGCCAAAAAAAAATTTTTTTTTTTTTCAGATACTGTGCTTGATTTTTTGGAGAGGGGAAAGGTGGAAATTCCTAAATGGCTAATGCACTGTTCCCTCCAGCCCAATGCCTCCTGCCGAACCCCTTTTCCCTGCTGCCTCCGTCCCCCCCATCCTTGTTCTCCTCTGAGTCCCGAGCATTTTTTTGTAAGTTGAACAGGGGACCTCTTCAGTTTCTCAGCCCTTGCTTTGGTGTTTGCCGCAGCATGGAAAGCAGCGCCTAAGGCTGGGAGGCAGAAGAGCAGGCATGGGACCAAGGCAGAGTCGGAAGACGTGGTCTTCGAAGGAAGGAAGCAGAAATAAAGAGGACCTCTGCCTCCTTGGGCTGGGAGGGGATTTGAAGGTAGTTCATGACTCTCTGACACTCTGCCTTCCCGCCTTCCTATCTGCTGTTCCCAGTAAACTGCATGGCGTCCTTCCCTGGCCTTCTGTTGGCTCAAAGGCTGGGAGGGAGGGAAGGAGAAGAGTTCCAGGCAGTCCCATTGAGGTAGTCCCTACCCCTGGGGCTGTGGCCCCCACGTCTTCATGGAGGCTTCCAGCTCTGCCTGCCAGTGAGGCAGGGGTGGCCCCAGAGCCATCACCAGGAACGTGAGGCCACCCTGGACCAGAGGTATTAGCCCGAGGTCTGGCCTTCACTCTGTGATTGTGTTAAGCCTCCTGCGCACTCTGGGTCTCAGGTGCCCCATCCACAGAGCGAGGAGGCCTGGGCCGCTTGGTCTTGAAGGCCCTTTTCCATGCTGACATTGTGTAGTTTTAGGCTTGCGGTTCAGTTTCCTGTGCTTGGCGATTCTGTGGCCTGTGGCTGAGTTTGCCTGACCCCAGCAGGCTCAGGACTGTCAGTCACAGCACAGCCCCCATAGTGACTCTTGGCCCCATCTTCAGACGGAGCCACTGCTGGTTGCTGGTGTGTGGGGTCTGTTCCAGCAGATGAATGTGTCACGTGGCACACTTTGTCCTGTCCTGCATTTCCTGGTCCCCCGCAGACCCTTGAGCTCCCTTTGAGGCCCAGAGCGATTCCTTGGCCAGGGAAGGCTTCCGAGGTGAGAAGCCACTTCGTAGACTGTCAGGGCCAGGCCTGGGTCTGAAATTCTTGCTGCTGCTTTGCAAAGGCAACAGCCTATCATCCATGTTTTAGAGGGGACACTTTGACCCTCAGTTCCCACCCTCAGCAAGCAGCTCTCCAGACACAGGAAGATCTCCACTGGAGCGCCTTTGCCATGTGGGGCTGTGTGGCTGTTCCCGGTGGCCGGAGCAGTCAGTGAACCCCAGCAATCACCCCTGAGAGCTGCATGCCAGCCCCATTATAACCCACCCCACCCTCTCACCAACATCCTGCAGGGATGCGGTCAGTGGTTTCACCGTCACAGGCCGCTTTGAAGGGCGGACTCTCTGAGGCCCCTCCCAGGCAGCTCCCTGCTCAGCCACTGGCCTGGGCTAGCTGGAACTCGGCTCCGATGGCTGAAGTTTCTCAGCCGGGCTCTGACCTGGGGTCGGGGCAGGGGATGAACATCGTGGCTGGAGTTGAGAGGATAAGGGTCTTTCCCAGGTCGAATTACTTTTCTTTGGCCTCTGTCTGAGCCTCCATTTGCCCCTCTGGTCCAGTGGGACTGACACTGCTGTACAGCTGGACCTGTGGCTGAGGGTGTCTGGGGGCCAGCAGGTGGACCCCTTCAGTGTGCCTGGCCTTCCTCCACAATCCTGCCCTTTGGCCTTTTGGTTTGGAGCCACAGGTGTGGGTTTGGCCTTAGCAGATGGCATCCTGGTGGACTGCAGCCCAGTATACCGGTGGGCCCAAGCTCCAAGCCAGCCCCAAGCTGCTGGGAGGGCTACCCTTCTTCCCGGCCCTGACGGGGTGCTGGACACTGGCCATTTTCACTGGAGGTTTCTTGGCAGGGACGGATCTCTGCCCTCCCTCTTCCCACGCCTCTGGCTGCAGCAATGCCGCAGCATCCTAAGCCAGGTGCCTGCCGAGCAGTCCGTGCGCCTCTCCACAGTGGCGTTTCCACCTGATGCGGCTCCCTTCAGATGCTCTGATGCGGAGGCCAGCCCATCATCCCTCTGCAGAGCCTCACTCTGGGGGGGCCAGGGCAGGCGCCAGCCCCAGGCGGCCAGCTGGCCACGGCCTGGCTTCGTCCTCGTAGCGTCTGCGCCTCACTTTGTGTTGATGGTGGCTTGGGAGAATGTTCCGATTTTCCATTATCTAAGCAGGCCGCGTTTAAAATAACATCAAGGCAAGTGTGCGCGTCACCCTTTGTACTGACATCTCTGCCCCTGAAATGCTTTTCAGTTTGACAGCCCATTTCCTAGATAAGTGCACCTGGGGTTTCAGGAACTTTGTCTCTTTTGGGAGGGGGTTGGGGGAATGGTCGCAATGCCTGGGATCCTTTCCTGGAGAGTCAGCCTCTCTCTGGAGAAAGCCTATATTACTTGCCTGCCAGGTGGAAAGTCACCCTGTTCCCAGCGCGGCTTCTGCATTTAGTTTTAAGGGAGCTAAGGAAGCACGGGGCGCCCCCTGGTGCTAGTAAGCCACCAATGCACCTGGGCTGCAACCCCACTGGACAGGAGGTCTGGAGGGAGGCTGGAGCGGGAGGTGAGGAGGGGGCTGTGAGTCCTCAGAGGCCCCAGGCCCCCACATTTCTGGCAGTGTTTCTGAGACACCCCTCTGCTAGGCCATCCCTGGATAGCAAGTGAATTAACTTAAGGGCACTGTGATGGGAAGCCTTGCCCCCCCCCCTTTTTTTTTAATATCTGCAGAATAAACCCAATGGTTAATTTTTGAATGAATAAAAGGCTTTTGTTGAATAAACAGCTGGTCCCATCTTCTGTCTTGGCATTTTAGCATCCAGGCTCAGGCTCTGCCCCCTCTCCAAGATGGGGTAGCCCCGAGTCACCCTCCTCAGCCTGCACATTCCCCCATTGTCCCTGTGTCTGTCGTGGCCCCCCGGCCCCAGGGAGGCCCACCTCACTCCCAGCCTGACTCAGTGGCCAGCTTCCTCCAGGACTTTGTGCAAGTCACCTCTGCTCATTGGGTCTCAGTTTCCCCATCCCTCGGATGGAAGCAACAGTCTCTGCTGGGCCTGCCTCCCAGGGGCCTGGTGCCCCCGAATGTGAGTAGTGTCATCAACAAAGCCCCTCGCAGAGGTGGAGGCGGTGCCCAGGGGTGGCGGTTTGGACTGTGGCTGCCTCCCACCGGGAGCCTGCACTTGGGAGAAAAGTTGGCATAACGCTTGCAAAACAAAAGGCAGTGTCTTCTGGCTGTGGCGATTTCCTTTCCTGCTTGTCTTCCCAGCCCCCTTTGAGTCTCTTTTCTGGGTGCCCATCCTGTCTGAACCTGCTGGTATGTGTCTCTGGGGCCAGTGTTAGGGTGAAGCTTGGAGGTGGACAGGGGCTGTGTAGTTTGCCCCGGCCTCCCCAGCTCCTGCTGTATGTTGTCCATGTCACGCCAATTAAACACGCTTCCTGGACCTGTCCTCGCCTCCCTGTGTGGGCCTGTTGCTTTGTCTGTTTCTATTCTTTTCCATTTCATTTTCGGTTTCTTCCCCTTGTGACACCCTTTCTCTGGCTTTGGGTGTTGTCTGCCCAGTTTCCTTAAGAGAAAGAATATGTAGGCCGGGCGTGGTGGCTACACCTGTAATCCCAGCACTTTGGGAGGCCAAGGCGGATCACCTGAGGTAAGGAGTTCAAGAACAACCTGACCAACATAGTAAAATCCCGCCTCTACTAAAAATACAAAAATTAGCTGGGTGTGGTAGCAGGTGCCTGTAATCCCACCTACTTGGGAGACTGAGGCAGGAGAATCACTTGAACTTGGGAGGCGGAGGTTGGAGTGAGCCAAGACCACGCCTTTGCACTTCAGCCTGGGCGACAAGAGTGAGACTCCATCTTAAAAAAAAAAAGAGAGAGAGAAAGAATGTGCGAAGTGAAAACCTTGGGCATACGATTAAACCAGAAAAATCTCCAGAAAAATCTCCAGGAGTGTTTTTGCGAGGCCAAGAGTTGAGCAGGGGGAGGCCCCGCCCATTGCCTCACCCGCAACATCCCCTTTCCTGCCTGTTTCATCTGGTGGAGGGGTCTTGAGAGGGCAGCTGCTGCTTTAAAACTGAAAACCATTGGCCTGGACCAGTGGCTCTCAAAGTCGAGTGTGTCTCACCTGGATTGGAGGCTGTTTCAAACCCAGCTTGCCAGCCCAGCCCTCGAGTTTTTGATTAGGAGCATCTGGGCCGGGGCCTGGGAATCTGCATTCTAACAAGTTCCTGGGCTGTGCTGCTGGTACTAGTCTGGGAATCACACTTGGAGACCCCTGGGAGATGTGTGTAATGCAGTATGTCCAGTTGGGTCCTGCCTCCGCTGGCTTAGGGATTCTGGCTAATCATTCATTCACCCCATATGACTTTTGCACCTGTGATGGGCCAGGTGCAGATGGCCTTGAGATTGGTTGCTGACCACATGGAGGGCTGCATCAGGAGGGAAGGTGGGGAGATGAGTAGCTATTGTGCAAGCTCCCAGCAGCCACCCCGAGAGGCAGTAGTCTGTGTGGCTGCCTTCCTCCAAGCCACCCTTGGCCTGGAACCTGGGATCAAGGAAGGCCCTCCTCTTCCCTCTCTGGTCAAGTAACCCCGGGTTTGCTCAGTATGCATGGGCCCTGCCATGGTGGGGACAGGGGATCAGAGGAGGTGGTGCTTTCAACTTCCATAGCTTGTTAAAGGAACATTAATTCAGAGAGCAATAAAGGCCAGCGTGGACTCAGGAGCGTAACTGCTGGTTAAATTCATTGCTCTCGGCCAAAACCTCTTGAAAGACGCATGAAGAGTGTAGATTGATAAGATCAAGCAGCCCATGTTAGAATGAACCACCGCCTGCAAACACAGGCCACGTTTCAGAGTGGGTTTTGTGAAAGGTATCGTCAGATCACCACCACCTTCCAGGCAAAGCTGGAGGGCCCAGGTGACTTCCGCTTTGGGGTTGAAACAACCATTGAGAAATGGACGCAACAATGTCACCCTCAGTGGCCATGCTGAGCATCCAGCATTGTGCCTTGCTCTCATGGGTTCTAGAGTGAAGATGCCAGAACTCCCCAGACCATCCAGAGGGTTCCAGAGCAGCATGGAAAGGAAGTGTGGGACTGTGGTTGGGGCCACAGGTCGGGAATCTGACCTGTTTCCCAGCCAGACTCTTCCACTTGACACTGAGCGTGGGCTCTGACGGACAGGGGTCTTCTGGTAAAAATGTGGACCCTTAATGAGAGGCAGATGATGGCTTGACAGCCCCTGTCCCACAACCTTGCCAGAGGTGGAATGTTGCAATGAAGGCAGGTGTTAGATCAAATTCTGCCAGAAGTCCGGATGTTCACTAGCAGGTAGATACAAAGAAATGCACACACCTGTACCTGTCCATCCAGGGGGTAGGGGCTCCACGACCCCAGGAGCCCTGCCCCTGAGCACCGTCCTGAAGCACCAGGCTGCTGGGCTTCCCTCATGGTGCACGGTGCTGAGCACCAAGAATCTTTCTAGCCAAGCATGTATCTTCATCACATTACACTTCTCCTATGAAAAGGGACAGCTAACATCCTTTGTGCTGGTAAACTCTGTGGTGTAGATTTTAATAACAGTACATATTTAAAATGCTAATGTGACACCCTCTGGAGGGCTGATTCCTGACTAGAGTGTTTCACACACTTGGGGACTGTCCCTGAGGCAGAGATAGGAGGTAATTTACATGGCCACACAATATGCTGTTTCAACCGAAGCACTGAAAGGAAATCTGTGTATGGGCCCCTTTCTTTGAAAATACCAAGCTCTGGCTCAGAGGGCTATAGTGAGGGTAGCTGGGGCATGTTTCCAGCAAAGGGTGAGCTTGAATGGGGGTGAGCTGTTGGTGAAGGAAACTCAGTGCTTTTCCAGCAACTTTGGGTGTGGTGTCTACAGGAACCACGGTTCAGAAACCCTGTTTCTGAGGGCATATGATAGGTCATGGTCCCTTGCTCTGCTCTGGGTCAGGCTAAAGCCTATGCTGACTCACCTGGCCCAGCCTATGCTGGATGGCTTACTGTGGGCTCAGTAGAAGCACAGACTCGGCCACCTGCTTTACCAGGATGGCTCATACTGGCTGCCATTCCCTGGGTGTGAGCACCAGTGAGTTCTCCTAGAGGGACCATCCTAGAGGCCCAATTTCTCCCCACCTCGGGCCTTCCACCTTGTCCCCCCTGACACTCCCAAGCCCCATGTTAGAAAGTATTTCCCTAAATTGTACTCCCCAAAGCCCAGCTCAGGGCATCCCCAGGCATAGAGAGGAGAAGAGTAGGGAGTTGGGCTGGGGGTGGGAACGCAATACAAATTTCTGCTCTACGTGGTTCCCTCCTCCCTGCCGTCTTCCTGCTTAGGAAGTACAGAGGCAGAAACTTACCCTCCAGGTTCCTTGGTCTGGAAAAGCTGGTTCAGGGCAGTGGGCATGGAAAGGATCTGCGAAGGGCCCCTGAGCTTAGGTAAAATGAGCTTGTGTAGGTATGGAAAAGCCTTCTACTTGTTCCCCTTATCTCTTTTTAGCTGGGCACAGGGCCACTTGGAACAAATGACTACATATCCCAGCCTCCCTTGTGGCTGAGGGAGGCCACGTGACCCAGTTCTAACCAATAGGATGAGAAGGATGAGCATAACTCTTCCCCCTCTTCCCTCTTCCGGCTGGCTGGCTGGAGGACTCTGAAACAAGCCTTCCTAGAACTGGGTGTTTGACCCCATGGAGCTGTCACACCAGCCTTGGACATTGCTGCTGGGGCTCGTAGGAGGAAGAGAGACAACTTTATCTTGATTAAGCCATCCTGAGTCTCTGTGTCAACAGCCCAATTTATATTCTCCCTAATGTGCCCAGTGATCTGCTGGGTCGCTTTCAGTGACCTCATGCCACTTGCAAATGTTTGCATCTAAACTTGCAATGTTTGCCAGAGTGATTTAACAAACAGCTGTATGGTGCAATGTGCTGGTGCTGGTGTAACTACTGCTTGCTCATGCTTTTCCACCCTGTCTTCTTCCTTTTCCCTCTCCCTGTCCCACTATGCCCTCCACCTCCAAGGGCTACAGGGGACTGAGGGTCCCAGCCTGAGGGACTCCTCGCATAAAGGCTTTCTTGTGCTGAAGGACTAGGGACCTCGAGGCTCTAAGTTACTGGGGAGCCCAGGGCAGCTGCTGAAGACTGGGCCAGTTAGGTTTTCACTGGGTAACCACAGGAAGGGGACTGGGCAGGCTGGCCTCAGAAAGGATTCTGCTAAGGGCCTCAAGACTTGGGGACCAGACCTTTTCTTCTCTCTACAATCTCCTGCCTCAGAAATTGCTCCCTCCCCCGAGAGACCTGAAATAAGCCATCCACATGAGCAGATCTTGGGGGTAAAAAATGTGATAAAAAGTAAAACAGCTTTTTTCAGAGAGTCAGGGAGAAGGGCAGGAAGAGTCCCTTCAGTATCATTGTCAGGTGACCGAGAGCAGGTTCTGTTTTAGTCACTGGACTGTTGGTTGTCCCAGAGGCGAGGGGAAGTCTTTGTGATATTGTGGAGGGCCCACTTTATTCTTCGAGGATTCCGAAGTCCCAATTCATATGTTGGGCATCAAGAGGCCTTCCTGCCTTAGAAGGGGCAGATCTGTGCAATGCCAGAGCTGGGACCTGTGGGTGAGGGTGCAAGGGCCAGCCTGGGAGGAGGGAGAAAGGGAGCTCCCAGGTGGGGTGCGGTGGCTCATGCTGCTAATACCAGCACTTTGGGTGGCCGAGGCAGGTGGATCACTTGAGGTCAGGAGTTTGAGCCCAACCTGGCCAACATGGTGAAACCCCATCTCTGCCAAAAATACAAAAATTAGCTGGGTGTGGTGGTGTGTGCCTGTAGTCCCAGCTACTTGGGGGGCTGAGGCAGGAGAATTGCTTGAACCTGGGAGGTGGAGGTTGCAACAGCTGAGATTGTGCCACTGCACTCCAGCCTGGCGACAGAATGAGACTGACTCTCAAACAAAAACAAACAAAAAGAAACGTAGCTCCCAGTCGCTGGAAAGGAATCACAGGGAACTCTGAGATTCAGATTCTACCCGCATGCTCATGCATCAGTTCAACTAATACAATGCTGGATGCTGTCCAAGTGATTTCTAGACAGAAGCCTAAAACTAACCAGAGTCCTTCACCTGTTTCTACAGGGACAAATGAGAGCCTGGAGTGTGTATCCTGTGCAGCTATAATGCCAGGCTTCGGCCACAGCCTGTGATGAATTCGTAGGCTGGTTCAAGAAACAAGGCCGAGTGCAGTGGCTCACATCTGCAATCCCTGAACTTTGGGAGGCCAAGGCGCATGGATCACTTGAGGTCAGAAGTTCAAGACCAGCCTGAGAACATGGCGAAACCCCATCTCTACAAAGTACAAAAAATTTAGCCAGGCGTGGTGGCACTCACCTGCAGCCCCAGATACTCAGGAGGTTGAGATGGGAGAATTGCTTGAGCATAGTGAGACTGAGGCTGCAGTGAGCTGTGATAGTGCCACTGTACTCCAGCCTGGGTAACAGAAAGCGAGATCCTGTCTAAAAAAAAACGGCTGGGCACAGTTGGTCATGCCTATAATCCCAGCACTTTGGAAGGCCGAGGGGAGTGGATCATGAGGTCAAGAGATGAAGCATGGTGAAACCCTGTCTCTACTAGCAATACAAAAATTAGCTGAGCATGGTGGCATGTGCCTACAGTACAAGCTACTCAAGAGGCTGAGGCAGGAGAATTGCTTGAACCTGGGAGGCAGAGGTTGCAGTGAGCCAAGATCATGCTACTGCAATGCACTCCAGCCTGGTGACAGAGCAAGACTCCGTTTCCCCCCCGCCTCAAAAAAGCAGCAGCACATACAGGAGGATTATGAACACCAGCCACAGATGGGCAGTGCCAGGCCAGTGATGCACTATGGGGCAGGGATTGGGCTGCTCTTCCTACCTCATTCCCCAGGGGCCTCCCTGGACAAGGGAAAACCTGAGCTGCCTTTAAAGGATGGCAGGATCTAGGTGGGCAAGGAGGCGAGGGAAGGGCATTCCAGGCTGTGAACAGCAGGTGCAAAGGTGCAGAGGAAGGACTGCAGGGAATCAACCCACAGAGGGAGAGAGGAATGCAAGGGAGTTAACAGCGGGTGCCTGGGTGGCAATGAGACAGCAGATTTTTCCAGTGGATGAACCTGCCAGAAAGAAGAGGCACGAGGTCACCTTCTAAGAGTTGACGCTGACTGGCACAGGCCTGGGCGCTCTGAGCACACAGCACCGAGGCTCTTCCTGAGCTTTTGGGAAGCCCCGCAGAACGGCTGTCCTCTGTAACTCCGCCCATTTTAATGATTAGCAAAGTGATAACAGGCAGGAAGGAGCAGGATCATGGCAACCGAAGCGGAGGGCTTGCTCTGAGCTGGGGTCACCTGCGTGATCGCATTGAATCCTCCAAGCAGCGCCCCTTGAGGCCAGTGCTGGTATTACCGTCTTGCATTTTACAGGCAAGGTCACTGGGGCCCCAAGGGGAAGTGGGGCTTCCAGTCTGACAGCCCACGAGGGGCTTCCGCGCTCCGCCCACATTGTCTTTGGTCAGACGCAGGGAGACGGGGGAGAATGTTTCTGTTAAGTCCAGATTCGGCAGCGGCTTACTGCCCTGGTCCCTCCTAGATGCCTGTCGCGTGGGGAGGTGAGGTCTGCAGGGGAAGGCGCGCGCCCCGCTGAGATTCGTCCGTGGGGGCCCCGTGTCTGGAGGGAGAAGCAACTCGGAGGTGGGTCGGGGGAGGAAGGGGACTGAGGCAAAGGCACTGAGGCAAGGGCAGGTGAGGGTGCTTGCCTTGCTGAGCTCTATCAGTGGGCCCCCGTGTCTGGAGGGAGAAGCCACCTTCCTGGTGCAAGCACAAGTCAGATCCACCCATCCCCAGTGGCTGCAGGGTAGCGGGTGTCCTTGGCTGGCTTCTGGCCTGTCTCTGCCCTGGGCTCTCCCAGAAGTAAAGGAAGGTGATGAGCCGGCCACTCCTGTGAGCCCTGAGACCCACGAGGCTCGGCCCCATCCTCCCCCTTCTGGCCAGTCTTGCAGCAGGGCTGGAGAGGGGGTGCCCCCATAAGAGGGAATCTGATTGGCCAGTGGGGAACCCGGGGAGGCCTGGAATACCGCGGCCAGATACCACCAAAGAAAACCAGCTCTCTTTGCTGCTCTTGGCTGGTTTTCAGATGTCTTGAAGCCACTGTGCTCGCCTTACCCATCCGGCTGTAAATTAAATTGGGGGCAAAAGTCCTTCTCCAGAAGTTTCTCATCTCACCAGCATAACTGGCAGTTAAGGTTCTTCTCTGGGTTCCAGTGCTGGCGGCATCCCCACCAGCAGTTGGGTTTGGATTTAGACTGAATCTGAACTTCTCTGAGCCTCAGTCTCCTCCTCTGTAAGGTGGGGCTAATAGAAGCACGTTTCTCACCGAGCTGTTGGGGAGTATCTGTGTGATGCTCAGATGATCTGTCTGAAGGCCCTTCCTACGTGGAAGCAGTAAATGGTACTGACATTGTCCAATTCTCTCCACCCCAGAGTTGCTGCCACTTCATTTTGGCCCATCAATTTGGCTCTCGGCTTTTATTTCTTGCCGCTTCGGGCATGGGTGAGGCTGCACTCAAGATCTGGGTCCAAGTCCAAAATTCTGGAGAGAAAAACTCCTTGAACCAGGAGCTTGTCATGAGCTAGTCAATAGCTGGGGGCGGCTTCCCACTGCCAACATACCTTCCACCCCACCAACCCCAAGGGACCCCTCCACAACCACCCAGGGAGCTCTCTCTGGGGCACCTAAATGCCTAAAATCCTTGAGGTACGAAGAGGTGCTTTGAGGAACAACGGGGGGTCAGGGGAAGCCCCTGCTTCCTGCTCAGCGGGGTCCAGGGAGTGTAAGGTCTTTGTCCTCATGGGCAAACCTGCTAAGTGGGTCTTAGGTGGGTGTTTAGAATTGACCTGGCCCAGGCGCGGTGGCGCACCCCTGTGATCCCAGCACTTTGGGAGGTTGAGGCGCGTGGATCCCTCAAGGTCAGGAGTTCAAGACCAGCCTGGCCAATATGGTGAAACTTTGTCTCTACTAAAAATACAAAAATTAGCCAGAAATCACTTGAACCTAGGAGGTAGAGTGAGGTTGCAGTGAGCCAAGATCATGCCACTGTACTGCAGCCTGTGCGACAGAGATAGACTCCATCTCAAAAAAAAAAAAAAAGAGAGAGAGAGAGAGAGAGAATTGACCTGGCCCTTGCTCCCACCTTTTCTGGAGCCACAAGGACCCATATAGCCAGATAAACAGGAAAACTGGAGCCTGCGATGAGTTTACATTGAATGGTGATTGCTGTATGTAATCACTGTCACTAGAATCACTACTTGGAAATTTCCTAGCTCAGTCCCCCGAACAAAGTGGGCTAAATTTTTCTCAGTGCCAGAGGAAAATTGAGAGCTTAGAAAGACGCAGGTGACAGAGAAGGATGATAAAATGATGTTTCCCATCAAGTGAAATGAAAGGTTTTGCAATGTGTCCCTCTATTTTCTTACAAGTAGAAACAGCCTCTCCAGCGATCACCAGCTTGGAGGACACTGAGCCACTACCAGAGCCCCTGTCCCTGCTGCCCATAGGGGTAGCATGTCACCAGTGCCATTTCTTGGCCTCTGAGTCAACAAGACCAAGCTCAGACCCAGTGGGAACACCAGCTGGTGACTCTGAGCATCTTCTTTCCCTAATCTTTTTTTCTTTTTTTTGAATCAGGGTCTCACTCTCTTATCCAGGCTGGAGAACAGTGGTGCAATCGTAGCTCACTGCAGCCTTGAACTCCTGGCCTCAGGTGATCCTCCCATGTCAGCCTCCCAAGTAGCTGAGACTGCAGTCGCATGCCATCATACCTGGCCTGTTCTCTAATCCTGTGGGTGTGCGAGCGTGTGTGTGTGTGTGTGTGTGTGTGTGTGTGTGTGTGTGTAAGGTTGATAATTATAAAAAATAATATACTTTGCACCTTAATGCTATGAGTGCTCTTCAAATATGAAGAAGAAGATTAAATTATATCCAATGGAATGGGCTTGAAATATGTCACAAATCCATACCAAAAACACAGAAGAAAAAGCCTTTTTATTCCTATGAATCTTGGTTGTTACTTCCGGCTATGGTTTGACTGCTCCTTCCAAGACACGTGCTGAAATGTAATTGTCATTGTAACAGCATTATGAGCTGGCACCTTTAGAAAGTGATTAGGCTGTGAGCGTTCTGCCCTCATGAGTGAGTTAATGCCTTTTAAAAGGAGGCTTTGGCTGGGTGCATTGGCTCATGCCTGTAATCCCAGCACTGAGAGGCTGAGGCAGACAGATCACTTGAAGTCAGGAGTTAGAGACCAGCCTGGCCAACATGGTGAAACCCTGTCTCTACCAAAAAATACAAAAATTATCCAGGTGTGGTGGCCCATGCCTGTAATCCCAGCTACTCTGGAGGCTAAGGTGAGAGAATCACTTGAATGTGGGAGGCAGAGGTTGCAATGACCCAAGATTGAACCACTGCACTCCAGCCCAGATGACAGAGTGAGACCCTGTCTCAAAAAAGTAAAAAAAGGCAGATTTTGAGAAGCAGCTTCTTTCTTTTTCACACTCACTTGCCCTTCCCCTTTCTGCCATGATATGAACACCATGAAGGCCCTTACAAGACACTGGCACCTTCATATTGAACTTACCAGTCTCTAGAACTGTGAGAAATAAATTTCTTTTCTTTTTTTCTTTTTTGAGACAGTTTTGCTCCTATTGCCCAGGCTGGAGTGCAATGGCATGATCTCGGCTCACTGCAACTTCCACCCCCTGCATTCAAGCGATTCTCCTGCCTCTGCCTCCTGAGTAGCTGGGATTACAGACGTGCGCCATCATGCCTGGCTAATTGTGTACTTTAAGTAGAAACGGACTTTCACCATATTGGTCAGGTTGGTCTCAAACTCCTGACCTCAGAGGATCCACCTGCCTTGGCCTCCCAAAGTGCTGGGACTACAGGCATGAGCCACTGCACCTGGCCTATTTCTTTTGTTTCTAAATCACCCAGTCTGTGGCATTCTGTTACAGTAGCAGAGAATGCACTAAGGCCCTTCCTGATACTATGTATTTCTGACACAGCAAGCAGTAATTAACTGAGAATGTAAACTCTATAAATTGAGTTGGACATTTGGCAACATAGTTGTCTCTCCCATGCTTTTTCTTTTCTTTCTTTCTTTTTTTTTTTGAGACAGATCTGGCTCTGTCACCCAGGCTGGAGTGCAGTGGTATGTGCATAGCTTACTGCAGCCTCAAATGTCTGCACTTAAGCAATCCTCCTATCTCAGCTTCCTGAGTAGCTGAGAGACTCCTGGTGGACATCATGACATCTGGCTAATTAAAAAAGTTTTTGAGATGGGGTCTTGCTATGTTGCCCAGATTGGTCTCAAACTCTTGATTGCAAGTGATCCTCCCATGTCCAGCTCATTATTCTTTTTTTTCTTTTTATTGAGACGGAGTCTCGCTCTGTTGCCCAGGCTGGAGTGTAGTGGCGTGGTCTTGACTCACTACAACCTCTACCTCAACCTGACCTTTACCCTGCTGGGATTCCAGCGATTCTCCTGCCTCAGCCTCCTGAGTAGCTGGGATTACAGGTGCCTGCCACCATGCTCAGCATTTTTTTTTTTTTTTTTGTATTTTCAGTAGAGACAGAGTTTTCCCATGTTGGCCAGGATGGTCTCAAACTCCTGACCTCAGGAGATCCGCCCACGTTGGCCTCCCAAAATGCTGGGATTATAGGCATGAGCCACTGCGCCTGGCCCATTTTTTAATAGAAGTAATATTCATATAACATAAAGTTAATCCTTAACTGTCGTAAAGCACACGACTCAGTGGCGTTCCATACAACCACTGTGACGCGCAGCCACTACCTCCATCTAGCTTCAAAACATTTTCATCTCGCTAAAAAGAACCTTGTTCCCATTAAGCAGTCACTTCCCATTCTCCCTAATCCCCCATCCTCGTCAGCCACTAGCAAGCTCCCTGTCTCCATGGCTTTACCTATTCTGGACAGTTCATCTGAATGGAATTACACAGCGAGTGGCCATTCGTGTTTGGTTTCTCTCTCTTAGTGTGATGTATGCCAGGCTCACCCACGTTGTTGCACAGGGTCTGGACTTCCTTTTTTATGTGCTTCCTAATCTTTAAAATGGGGGTCATTAGCTGAGCATGGTGGTTCATGCCTGTAATTCCAGTACTTTGGGAGGCTGAGGCAGGAAAGTTGCTTGAGCCCAGGGGTTCAACGCTGTCCTGGGCAATATAGTGAGATCCTTTCTTTACAACAATTAAGTCACCCAGGTGTGGTGGTGCATGCCTGTGGTCCCAGCTACTTGGGAGGATGTGGTGGGAGGGTTGCTTGACACCAGAAGGTGGAGGGCTGCAGTGAGCCACGATTTCACCACTGCACTCTAGCCTAGGTGATAGAGCAAGACGCTGTCTCAAAAGTAAAGTAAAAATAAAATAGTGATGAGTAAGCCCAAATGGAGCCAGTGGGAGAGAAGGAAGCTCCTCCCCACAATGGGCTTCACTAAGGATGGACTCTCCACGTGGCACCCGCCCACGCCTGGAGTGCCCAGCAGGGTAAAGGTCAGGTTGAGTTTTACATGAGACCACCATGCCATACCCATATGGTTGGGAGTAAACTGTTACACACAGAATCCTTGTAACAGCAGGGTCAGTCCTCTCTCCATCGGCTCATCTGAAAAGTAGGAATCACAATAGGACCTGCCTCCTGGAGTCAGTGTGGGACTCACCCGGGAGCATGCATGGAAAAACCTTCCCACATAGAAAACACTCAGCAAGCGACATGATGAATCTCATCACTGTTTCTCTCCCATGAAGGCATCCCTCGAAAGCTCCATTGTAGTCAGAAGGACTCTTAATTTGATAAACTCTAAGGGCCAGGGGTTGAGGTCTCATCTCAGGGACATTCATCTTCAGGGCCAGGAATGAAGGTTTCCCTCCCTAGAGTGTGCTGGGTGGTGACTGCCCATGTCTGTCTCCATTCCTGTCTTGATTTCAGATATGCCAGCAACGGGTCCTGAGTCAAGGATTCAAGGGCAAGAGTTCATTTGAGAGGCGATCTCAGGTTCATTTCCTTTCACAAATGTAATATTGAAGATGTGACACAACATACATGTCTGATTATAGAATATTGGCTAAAGAGATGATGGTATATCCATGGTACAATGGATCGCCACGCAGCCACTAAAATTCAAGTTGTAGAAGGCTCTGAACTGACAGAGTGTAAAGGGAAAAAGCAGATTCTCACACTATTGGCACAGGATGATGTCATTCTTGTTAAAAACAAGGCAAGACAGAGGTCTGAAGTTATATTCACCAAAATAATAGCAGGGGTTATCCTTGGGAAACCGGGTTAAAAAAATCACTTTTAGTTTCCTTCTTCACGTGTCTTTGATTTTTCTAATTTTCTATAATGAACATGTCTTGTTTTTATGAGAAGAGAAATATTTTTATTTAAAAATCTCACATATGAAAATTGATTCAGAACTATATATTTGTAGCTCTTACTATTCTGCAGTGATCCCTTTAGGGTTCTGTATTTTCGTGTGTGTTGGGTTCTGTATTTTTATGTATGATCATGCCACTGCACTCCAGCTTGGGTGACAGGGTCTCACTCTGTCACCCAAGCTGGAGTGCAGTGGCATGATCATAGCTCACTTCAGCCTCAACCTCCCAGGTTCAAAAGATCCTTTGCCTCCCCAATAGCTAGGACCATAGGTACATGGCACATGCTTGGCTAATTTTTAAATGTTTTGTAGAGATGAAGTTGCCCAGGCTGGTCCCCAACTCCTAGGCACAAGTGATCCTCCCGTCTTGACCACCCAAAGTGCTGGGATTAATGGTCTGAGTCACCATGCCTGGCTGGTTCTGTATTTTTTAATTTAATTTTTTGAATTAAAGTACAGTAGAACTGACTTTACTTTTGGGTGTAAAGTTGTATGAATTTTAACATGTAAAAATTTGCGTGACCATCACAACAGTCAGGATGAGAACAATTCCATAACCTTAAAAAAATTCCTTCATGGGGTCCAGGAGAGGTGGCTGACACCTGTAATCCCAGCACTTTGGGAGGCTGAGGTGGGTGGATCACTTGAGGTCAGGAGTTTGAGACCAGCCTGGCCAACATGGTCATGTCTACTAAACCTCATCTCCACTAAAAATAGAAAAATCAGCCTGGTGTGGTGGCATGTACCTGTAATCCCAACTACTCAGGAGGCTGAGGCAGGAGAATCACTTGAACCCAGGAGGCACAGGTTGCAGTGAGCCGAGATCGTGCCATTGCACTCCAGCCTGGGCAACAAAGGGAGACTCCATCTTAAAAAAATAATAATAAATGAAAGTTGCAAGGAAAAAACAAAGATTAAAAACAAAACAAAAAGCTTCATGCTACCCCTCTGCAGCCACATGCTCCCCTCACTCTGTGCCTCTGGCAATGGCTGATCTGTTCTTGTCACTACAGTTTTGCATTTTTCAGAATGTGAGGGAAATGGAAACATACAGTGGGTAGCTTTTTGGGACCAGCGTCCTTCACTCACTCTCTAATGCCTTGTAAATGGATTCAGGTTGTTGCTTGCCTCTACAGTTTCCTCCTTTTTGTTCCATGAATGGGTGTACCATGATGGATGGGTGTACAATGAATTATTTATCCGTTTATTTGTTGAAGGACACTTCCAGTTTTTGGGGATGATGAATAGAGCCGCTATGAACATTCATGTATACGTTTTTTCTTGGACCTGTTTTCGTTTCTCTAGGGTAAATACCTCACAGTGGGATGGTTGGGTCCTATGACAGGTGTATGTTTCACTTTAAAAGAATCTGTCAAACCATTTCAGGAGTGGCTGTACCATCATGCATTTCTGTCCTTAATGAATGAGCGTTCCCAACCCAATACATCCTCACTAGCACTCAGTATTTTCGCTGTTCTTTGTAAATCCTGCCATTTTACTAGGGGTGCAGTGGTGTCTTGAGATGGCTTTCATGTACATTTCCCTGATGGCTAATGGTGTTGAATATATTGGGCATTGCCTTTCTTTGGGTTATTTTCTTATTTTTCAATTCTGAGAATTCTCATTCTGGATAAAGTCTTTTGTGGGATATGTGATTTGTACATATTTTTGTACAGTCAGTAGCCTCTTTTTTTAATCTCTTAACAGGGTCTTTTGCAGAGAAGACATTATAATTTTTTTTTTAGACAGGGTCTTACTCTGTTGCCCAGCCTGGAGTGCAATGGTGTGATCTCGTCTCACTGCAACCTCCACCTCCCAGGTTTAAATGATTCTCCTGTCTCAGCCTCCCAAGAAGCTGGGATTACAGGCATCTGCCACCACAGCCAGCTAACTTTTGTATTTTTAGTAGAGATGGGGTTTCACCATGTTGGCCAGTCTGCTCTCGAACTCCTGACCTCAAATAATCTGCCCGCCTCGGCCTCCCAAAATGCTGGGATTACAGGTGTGAGTCACTGCACCCAGCCACATTATGAATTTTGATGAAGTCAACTTCTCAAGTTTTCCCTTCATAGTCTATGCTTTTGGTGTCATGTGTAGGAATTCTGCCTATCCTCGGGATGAATATTTGTTCTCCTATGTTTTTTCTAAAAGTTTGATAGTTTTTTTCTATTTAGATCTATGACCTTCTTTGAATTAATTTTTATATAAGATGTGAGGTTTAGGTCAAGGTTCATTTTTTATTGTTTTTTTTCCATATGGACGTCCAATTGTTCTAAAGCTATATGTGGGAAAGATTATCCTATCTCCACAGAATTTGCACCTCTATAAAAAATCAATTGGCCACAATTGTGTGGTCTATTTCTGGACTTCCAATTCTGTTCCACTGATTGATGTACCCCTTGGCCAATACCACACTGTCTTAATAACTGTTGCTGTACAGCAAGTCTCATAATTCAGTCATGAAATTCCTCTCCCTTTGTTTTGATTTTTCAAAATTGTATTGGGTATTTCAGTTCTTTTGCCATTTCAGCATAAATTTCAGACTCAGCTTGTTTATATCTTAAAAAAAAACTGCTGCAATTTTCCTTGGAATTGGATTAAGGCTACAGATCAGTCGCTGTGTTGAGCTTTCCACTCCGTACATGAGTATGTATTTCCATTTCTTTAGGTTTTCTTTGCTCACTTTCATCAGGATTTGTATTAGTTTTCAGCACATGAATCCTGTATATACTTCGTTAGATTTATACCTGATATTTTTTATTTTGGGAAGCTATTATAAATGATGTTATTTTACAATGTTTGATTTCCAGTGGTTAATTACTAGCATATAATAAGATTAATTTTTGCATGCTGACCTTGACCCTGCCACTTGCTAAACTCACTTATTAGCTCTGAGATTTCTGAGGGGTAAATTCACTGGAATTTTCTATTCTTAGAGTCATTCACCTGAAAACATGAACAGTTTTATTTCTTCCTTTTCAATCTATATGCCTTTTATTTTTCTTGCCTTACTGAGCTGACTAGAACATACTGTAGATGTTAAATAGGAATGGGGAAATGTAGGCATCCTTGTCTTGTTCCCAATTTTAGGGGGAAAGTGTTCTTTCTATGGTAGGTATGACGTTAGCTGTAGTTTTTTTTTTTTTTTTGTAGATGCCATTTATCAAATTAAGTAAATTCCATTTCTTTCTTATTTGCTGTGAGTTTTTTCATGAATGGATATTGAATTTTGTCAAATGCTTTCTCCGAATCAATTGATATGGTCGTACGGTTTTCTTCTTCAGGCTGTTCATATGGTGAATGACATATTGATTGTTTTTGAAAATTGAGCTGGTCTTACATTCCCAGGAAAACCCCTGCCTAGTCTTGGCGTAGTATTCTTTTTACATATTTCTGAATTTGATTTTGATATGCTAAGATTTTGTTGAGGATTTTTGCATCAATGTTCATATGAAATATTGGTTTGTAGTTTTCACTTATTATATGTCTTTAGTTTTGGTGTCAAAATGAATTAGACAGTGTTCTCTTCTCCTTTATTGAGGAGAATTGGCTCTTTTTCCTTTAAACATTTGGTATAATTCAGCAATAATCCATCTTGGCATGAAAACCATCTTTTTAAAAAGTTTTACAAATTCAATTTTTTTCTCCCTCCTCTTTCCCTCCCTTTCTTCTTTTTCCTTTCTCTTCCCTTTCCCTTCACCTTCCCCCCCACCTTTTTTTGAGACAGGTCTCACTCTGTTGCTCAGGTTGGAGTATGGTGGCACCATCATGGCTCACTGCAGCCTCGATCTCCCTGGGCTCAGGTGATCCTCCCACTTCAGCCTCCTGAGTAGCTGGGACTACAGGTGCATGCCACCACACCCAGTTAATTTTTTTGTAGAGACAGCATTTCACCATGTTGCCCAGGCTGTTCTTGAATTCCTGACCTCAAGTAGTTTGATCACCTTGGCCTCCCAAAGTGCTAAGATTACAGGTGTGAGCCATTGTGCCTGGCCACAAATCCAATTTCTTAATAGTTACAGGATAAGTCAGATGATCTATTTCATCTTGGGTGAGTTTTGGTACTTGGTAGTTTTGGGGGAATTTGTCCATTTCATCTAACCTGTTGGGTGTGTGTTCATAACTGTTCAGACTATTCCCTTACTGTCCTTTTAATGTCTGTGGGGCCTATTATCTCTTCTTTCATTCCTGGCATGGATAATTTTTCTCTTTTCCTTTGTCAGTCTTTCTGGAAGTTTATCAACCTTAATGATCTTTTCGAAGAACCAGCTTTTGATTTCATCTACTTTTTTCTATTATTTTTCCGAATTCTACATTATTGATTTCAGCTCTTTATTTCCTTCCTTCAGGTTTCTATTTTGTGCTTTTTTAGTTTGTTAAAATGGAAGGTTAGACTAATTTGAGGTTTATTCTTTTCTAATGTGAGCATTTAATGCTATAAATTTTCACCAAACCCTGACTTACCTGCATCCTGAATATTTTGATATTGTTTTTATTTTCCTTACTGATTTCTAGTCTAATTCCATTATAGTCAAAGAACATACTTTATATATCTTAATTCTTTTGAATTTCTTAAGGTTTGTTATGACCCAGGATTTGTTCTATCTTGGTGACTGTTCCAGTCGCAATAAAAAAGAATGTGTGTTCTGATGCTGTTGGATGGAGGAGCCTGTAAATGTCCATGAGATACATGTGGTGGATGCTGTGGTCATTCTGTATCCTTGCTGATTTTCCATCTACTAGTTTTATTAATGACTGAGAGAAGTTGGGCCACCATATGCAGAAATTGGTCAAGTAGAGGACAAAATGCTACTTCTGAAGGACAAGATGACTTGGTCACCCAGTAGTCTGAGTCAGAGCATGGTTCTGGGTCTTCATGGCAGCACTCAAGTCATTAATGGCACCATCTTGGGAGGGAGACACACTTTGGTTTGAATCTTGCCAGTCCTCCTGCTCCAATGCTTGAGTTTCAGGCATCACCTATGAACATCCGAATATAAGTACACTTGTTTGTTTGTTTTTGAGGCAGAATCTCTCTCTGTCACCCAGGTTAGAGTACGGCTGTGTGATCTTGGTTCACTGCAACCTCTGCCTCCTAAATGTAAGTGATTCTCCTGCCTGAGCCTCCTGAGTAGCTGGGATTATGGGCATGCACCACCACACCTGGCTAATTTTTGTATTTTTAGTAGAGACGGGGGTTTCACCATGCTGGCCAGGCTGGTCTGGAACTCCTGACCTCGTAATCACCTGCTGCAGCCTCCCAAAGTGCTGGGATTACAGGTGTGAGCCATCATGCCTGGCTGGTTTTATACATTTTAGGGAGAAATGAGACATCAATTAATACATGTAAGATTTTCATTGGTTTGATCTGGTAGGGTGGGGGGCTTCCAGCCCATAGGTACTTTAAAAATTGGTTAAAAGGAGAGAGATCCAAGATGGCTGATCGCTAACAGCTCAGGATTGTAGCTCCCAGTGAAAGCTCGGAAAACGTGAGGATACCACATTTTCAGAGGAATTTTCGTCGCCCACGGACCAGAAGATTTCCAGTGGAGGAGCCCCGCGGGTCGCCAGCGCGACTTCTGTGGCCAGCGCAGCAGTTTCGTCATCGCCTCGGCGCGGCAGCTCTTCGTGCACAGTGAGCGGGACTGGTTCCCCTACTGACTGGTGTTTGGAGCTCCGGGAAGGCAGAGCCGCTTGTTGTGGACTCAAGAAGGAAGCCAGACCGGAGATTCCCAGGCAGAAGAGCACCATCAGTCTTATCGCTGCTGTTTTGGCCGGCGCAGTGGGTTGCTCGGATTCCAGCCCTGGGAATCAATAAATTGGACATCCTCTCAGGAACTTAATCAGAAAGGCGCTAATTGTAAAGACATCAGATGGATAAATTCACAATAAAGGGGAAAAAACAGCCTAAAAAGGCCGAGAAAACCGAAAGTCAGAACCCCTCTCCCTCTACAGGGGATAGCAATTCCTCATTAGCAACGGAACAAGCCCTAATGGAAGAGGACTGTGTTCCAGTATCTGAAGGAGGTTTTAGAAGGTGGATGGTAAAAAACCTCTGGGAATTGAAACAACTTGTTCTAACCCAATGTAAAGAAACTAAGAACTTTGAAAAAAGGTTAGACGAAATGTTAAAAACAATGGACAATATAGAGAGGAATATAAATGAACTAATGGAGTTGAAAAATACAACACGAGAACTTAGTGAAATATGCACAAGTTTGAATAGCCGAATTGATCAAGCAGAAGAAAGGATATCAGAGGTCGAAGACCGACTTAATGAAATGGAACGAGAATACAAGAATAGAGAAAAAAGAATAAAAAGGAATGAGCAAAGTCTCCAAGAATTATGGGACTATGTGAAAAGACCTAATCTACGTTTGATAGGTGTACCTGAATGTGATGGAGAGAATGAATCCCAGATGGAAAATACTCTTCAGGATATTATCCAGGAGAATTTTCCCAATCTAGCAAAGCAGGACACTATTCAACCACAGGTAATACAGAGAACACCACAAAGATATTCCTCAAGAAGAGCAACCCCAAGGCACATAATCATTAGATTCACCAGGGTTGAAACAAAGGAGAAAATACTAAGGGCAGCCAGAGAGAAAGGTCAGGTTACCCACAAAGGGAAGCCTATTAGACTTACAGCTGATCTCTCAGTAGAAACCCTACAAGCCAGAAGAGAGTGGGGGCCGATATTTAACATCCTTAAAGAACAGAACTTTCAGCCCAGAATTTCATATCCTGCCAAACTAAGCTTCACAATTGAAGGAAAAATAAAATCTTTTATGAACAAGTAAGTACTCAGAGATTTTATTACCACCAGGCCTGCTTTACAAAAACTTCTGAAAGAAGCATTACACACGGAAAGGAACAACCAGTATTAGCCTTTCTAAAAATATACCAAAAAGTAAAGAGCATCAACATAAAGAAGAATTTACATCAACAAATGGATAAAATAGCCAGTTAACATCAAATGGCAGTAATCTTAAATTGAAATCGACTAAATTTTCTAATTAAAAGATACACCCAAAACCTAACGGTATACTATATCCAGACACATTTCATATCCAAAGATACACAAAGACTAAAAACAAAGGGTTGGAGAAAGATTTACCAACCAAATAGAGAACAAAAACAAATAAATAAACAAAAAGGAGTTGCAATTCATGCATTTGATAAAACAGATTTCAAACCAACAAAGGTAGAGTGGTATAAGGATCAATGCATCCTAACACCCAGATATGTAAGACCCATAAAGAGATTCAGACTCAACGAAACAGAAAATTAATAAGGATATCCAGAATCTGAACTCAGATCAGTAACAAGTAATCTTAATAAGCACTTGTAGAGCTCTCCACTTTAGATAAATAAAATATACATTTTCCACTTTAAATACACAAAATAATGATCAGCCATTTTTAATACCCATTAAAAGCAATATTCCTGTTCTCTCTCCTTCTTTTTCTTCCTCTCTTTTCCTAAAAAAAAAAGAAAGAAAGAAAGAAAAGAAAAGAAATATCTACTGGTCCCTCAAGTCCCACCCCAAAGTCCCTTCCTCTAATTGAGCCCTAAATCCTGAAGGATTTTGCCAATCTCCTGACTCCTGCTCTCTCAGCCCTGCTTACCAAGGCTGTGCCCAAACCCACCTCCACCATCCGACTGACAATAAACCAGTAAAGAGACATAGAAATAGGCCGTGCACAGTGGCTTATACCTCTAACCCCAGCACTTTGAGAGGGCAAAGCAGGAGGATTGCTTGAGGCCAGGAGTTCAAGATCAGCCTAGGCAACATAGCAAGACCCTATCTCTGCAAAAAAAAAAAAAAAAAAAAATTGGTTAAAAGAGTTATTATTAGTAGAAAGTATGGAAAATAAAAAGTTCCTCTTTAAAGTTTCCCTTCTTATTAAAGAATAAACAATAAATGTTAGAAATAATAGTTTCTTCTAAAGACTAACTTCCTTCAAAGCCTTCTCACTTTTTGCTAATAGCTTTTTGTGAAGCCCTATCCTATGCAGCTGTTAGATATAAAGGAATGAGTGCATTCTATGTTCTTGTACTTTAAGCAAGATATTTGTTCTGGACATGCTCAGGCATGTCCCAGCTTGCAGCCCATAACCCTTCCTTATTTGGAAGTGTTACCACTTTCCTAAGTTCTTTCACAAGCAACTTCCTTTTTTCCTTTGTTCTCCATTGCTTTTACCTTTTTAGGAAAGTTTTAAGTTGTTAGCCAAAGTTTTAAGTTGTTTACCTTAGATTGTGTGAAGTCTAGCTCCAACCACCAGAGATAGGACACAGCAGTAAGGACCCAATGCATAAGGAATAAATATCCCTGACTTTCCTTTGTTCAATGTGCTCTTGTGGCAAGATTGCTGATGAGTAGTACCCTTTCTGCAGAAATTAAATTGCCTTGCTGAGAAAACTTTTTGTCAGAATGCTCATTTTTCCTTGCAGCACCTAGGAACAAGCATCTCTAATGGAAAAAAATGCCTCTGTTACAATAAAGTGTTACAGAGACCAAGGTTTTATCATGCAGATGAAGCCACCAGGTTGCAGGCCTCAGGGAAAATAGATCATAAATGTTTCTTATTACACTTGAGGTCTGTGTTGATATTCATGCTGGAGGGGTGGAATGAGGTACATCCAATCCCTTTTCCATCATGGCCTGATCTAGATTTTAAGGTTAACTACACAATGCCCTTGGCCAAGAGGAGGAGTCCATTCAGAGGGTTGTCAGGGGGCCTTAGAATTCCATTTTTGGTTCCTCCTTCTGGCCAAGTTAGTGGCCACCAAATTTTCATTTTGTCCTGTAGTATTGCCAGGGTGACATAGCTGCCTGCCTCACATCTATCCTATTTTTATTGCCTTTGAATTTCAGGTGATTACCTAAGAACCTTAAGATGAATATATGGCTATTTTATCAATAATTCAAGATTGAGCTGTTTTCATTAAACCCACAATTTTTTAACCTTATTGGTTAAAAAATTACACAAGCAAAGATCATTCTGTTTGTGGCTGGGTTTATAGTTTTATGACTTCTATGGCAAATTCTGACACCTTATAGTATATGGTAGAGATAAGTATGAAATGGCTTGATCAATAAGTTATGTGAACTTGAAAAGTATTTGGGCTTATTAATTTATGCATATTCTTTAAGCTTAATCCAAATCTGTTGCCTTGTGATCAAAAACACATAACAAAATACATGTACATACAGATAAACACACACATACACACTCATATAAACAAAGATCTTATAGCTTTTGCTTCAGAACTCTAGGCATGAGATATTAACACAGACTCTTGGGTTTGCAAGACAATAAGAAAAAGAAATGATTGGATGCAAACAGTGGATTTTATCTTAGTAGAGAAGTAACTGCAGCTTTAAAGCAGGCAGAAAAGAAAGCAGAGAGATAGAGAACTTAGGAACTTTATAGTTGCAGGTTGACCTTAGGGCTCTGAATTTTCCTTAATGTAATTTGCCTGTCAGTTTAAAATGTGCACAAGAAAAAAACCTAATATATGACCAGCTGGAGTATTAGAAAACCTGGCACACCCTTCCATTTACACAACCACGTGTAAGTAGAGGAGCCATAAAACCAAATGGGGTGTCAAGGGGGGTTCGTTCTCCTTGTCTTTCCCCATTCTTAGATGATTTGTTTCCCATATTTTTTCTTAAAAGAAGGAACTGGGTTGTGACCTAGGTTTTTGTGTAGTGGATCAAGATGTACTGATTGTGGCCAGGACTCCACAGTGTGTTACCACTGAGTCATGTCTTCCCTGTTATATGCCTTAGTTTATCCCTCTGGAGGTCTAACACCTCTGGGAGGGCTCACAACATGAAGTGAACAAGCTCCCATACGTTTCCTGGACAAGCCTTTTAAAACTAATTTTGTGCCGAGGCGGGTGGATCACAAGGTCAAGAGATCGAGACCATCCTGGTCAACATGGTGAAACCCCGTCTCTACTAAAAATACAAAAAATTAGCTGGGCATGGTGGCGCGTGCCTGTAATCCCAGCTACTCAGGAGGCTGAGGCAGGAGAATTGCCTGAACCCAGGAGGTGGAGGTTGCAGTGAGCCGAGATCACGCCATTGCACTCCAGCCTGGGTAACAATAGCGAAACTCCAACTCAAAAAAAAAAAAAAAAACCCAACTAATTTTGTTAGGAGTTCCCTGCACATTGTGGGGTGGAGAATCAATCCCCCAGACACTCCCACTTGGCCCTTGGTCACCCAGGGGTGCCTTTTGGTTGAGAGGAGAAAAATGCCTTTTCTCTTTAGAGCTGAGGAAACTTAATTTCTCATTTATTACGAAAATGACCATTCAGTTCCTCATGCAAATGTGCAGGTGAGCCAATTGAGATTAATTTTAGGAGGAAAGGTAATGGAGAAGACTCTTTAGAATGCACCTTTCAACTAGAATTAGGATCCCAAACAACAACTTACTAAGAGGAAATGAATAAGTAAACAGCTAAGAACACTTCCTATAAACTGTCCTCAGCCACCCCTAACTTTGTAGCCCTCATCTGCCATTACATACAGCAAGGTCAAATCCTCTCACAGCATAAGGTAATCTTTGGTGCCTCCCAAAACCAAAGAGATCAGGTAATGCAATACAGGAAAGCAGAACTTTAGACCTAAGAAGAATCGCCCCTCACCCTGAAACTCCACAAAGAAAACAGAGCACTCCAAGAAGGAGTGAGTGGTTCCCTTGTTTTGAGTTCTTTGAAGGATTTGAGTCATTAGAAGTGTTCTCTAGATTTTTTATTGGTGCCAAAGATGGCAAAGGGAAGGGAGGATTATAGTGAGAGAAAATTAAGACAGGAAGCAAACATAGAAACCAAGAGCATGGTTTTTTTTTCCCCAGCTGTGAAAAATTTTAGCCAATTCAGAGGCCTTAGTGCACCATAATTTGGAATTCTCATTCAGATTTGACCACGTTGGGTATTGCTGGTAAAAATCTGATGGGAGAAAGACCACCACCACCACCACAACAGTCAAACCCCAGCATTATGATTACTGAGTACTCTAATGGAAAGGAGAAATTAATGCCAGCGGGTTGTTAATCCTAACATTGGCCAAGATGAAACCCCAATTCAGTTACTTACCTAGGAATGAGGCCCTGGCCAAAGACTCCTCTCTTCCATTGTAGAAGCAAGAAAAAAGTCAAACTTGGCTTCCTTGTTGGAAGTGAGCTTAAAACTCCAGAAAGGAGTTGCCTGCCTTCCACGGTCATGGAAGCAGGAAAATTTCCCTTCCTTGTTGGAAGCAAGTTAAACTCCAGAAAAGGAGCTGTACAGTAAAATTAACTTTATTTAAATAAATTTTTTTAAGATGGAGTTTTTAGGCAGAAGAGCAACAAGGAAACAGAAGACTCAAACAGCTTCATAGTCCACCAGACCTGAAAAACACATGCAAAACATTCCACACGACAATGAGAGAAGCTACATTCTTCTCAAGGACACATCAACATTGTCCATCATAGACTCTATGCTAAGCCATTAAAGGAACTGAACAGCACGTACTCCAATCACAATAGAGTGAACCTAGAAATTAATAACAAAAAAGTGAAGAAACTCAAATATGTGAAAATTAAAGAGCACATGCCCAAATTACTAGCCAAAGAAGAAATCAAAACAGAAATTCGAATATATACTTAGAGAAATGAAAATGAAGTCACAACATACAAAACTTAATGAAAGACAATTAGAGCCATGCTTACAAGGAAATTTATTGCTGTAAATACATGTAATAAAAAAAGAAAAAGATTTCAAATGAATAACATAACTTTTGACCTGACACTGGAAAAAGAAGAGCAAATGGAAGCTAAAGTAAGCAGAAGGAAGGAAATAATAAAGATCATAGCAGAAACCAATGAAACAGAATAGAAAAGCAGTAGAGAAAAACAATGAGCCCAAAGCAGATTCAAACAAGCTTAACAAATTGACAAACCTTATTGCCATGAAAATGTATTTCGGTTACATGACTAGGAAGTAGTGAGTTGTAGGACACAGTAACTGGAGGACCAGGATAACTGCTGTTGCTAGGAACATCTCCCCTGCTTCCCCCCACCTTAAAAGTGTTGACCAGATTGCAGGAAACCCAAACAATTCCTTTAAGTAGAAAGTAAATAAATTAAGCAAGCAATTGAGATGGCTTCATTTTTCTTTTTTCCCTTTTTCTTTTCATGATATAAAAGGTTAGACAGGCATGCACTGCAAGTGCATGTGTGGGGATCTGCCTCACCTTTCTGCTGCCCACGACTCTCTCAGCAGCTGCTCCAGAACAAATCTTTGACTGTCTGCCAGGCTTGAATGGACTGTCTCTTTCTTTGGTCTGAGCTTCCTCTCCATTATGTAGGACTGTTCTCAGTTCCGGCAGAGAGTTTTCCTAACATTTTTCTAGACTGACTAAGAAAAATAGAGAGGAGAAAACTCAAGTAGCTAAAATCAGAAATGAAAGAGGATAAATTACTGCCAGCATTGCAAAAAGAAAAGAATATTAAAGGAAAAATAATATGAACAATGGTATGCCAATATGTGAGGTAATTTAGATACAAAGGAAAAATTCCTAGACACAAACCAGTGACACTGATGCAAGAAAAAATAACCTGACTGGACATAACAAGTAAAGAGATTTAATTATTAATCAAGAAACCACTTCACACGAAGAAAAGCCCAAGCCCAGAAAGTTCACTGGTGAATTTTGTCCAATATTTGGAGAATATTTAGGATCAATTATATCCAAACTCTCCAAAAAATAGAAGTGATAGGGACATGTCCCAACTCCTTCTATGAGGCCAGTATTACCATGATAGCAAAGACATACAAAGACATCACGAGAAAAGAAAAATTCAGACCAATATATCTTATGAATACAGATGCAAAACTCTTCAATAAAATACAAGCAAACAGAATACAGCAACATGTAAAATAATTATACCTCATGACCAAGTTGGATTCATCCCAAGTATACAAGGTTGGATAGCAGCCAAAAATTATTTAATATAATACACCATATCAATAACAATAAGCAAAACCACAGCATCTCAATAGTTGCAGAAACAAAATCCAACATCCTTTCTTGATGAAATATTCACCTAAGAAGGAAAGAAGGGAATATCCCTAAACTAATAAAGGGCATATGAAAAACCACAGCCAATATCATATTAATGTTGAAAGCCTATATACTTACATCCTAAGATCAGGAACAAGATAGATTTATCCACTCTCACAACATCAGTTCATCATTGTGCTGGAGGTGCTAGCCAGGACAATTTTCAACAGAAATAAACACAAGTGGCAGGGGCACTGGCTCACGCCTATAATCCCAGCACTTTGGGAGGCCGAGGCAGGCGGATCATGAGGTCAGGAGATCAAGACCATCCTGGCCAACATGGTGAAACCCTGTTTCAAGTAAAAATACAAAAAAATTAGCTGGGCATGGTGGTGCATGCCTGTAGTTCCAGCTACTTGGGAGGCTGAGGCAGGAGAACAGGAGAATTGCTTGAACTCAGGAGGCAGAGATTACAGTGAGCTGAGATCGCACTGCTGTACTACAGCCTGGAAGCCGGTTTAAGTTTAAGAAATAACAGAATACAGATAATATGTAAAAATGAATTCCTTGTTTATTTCTGTAAACAAGGAATGAACAATCCAAAGATGAAATTAAGGAAGCAATTGTAGTTACAGTAGAATTAAAAGCAAAATACTTAGGAATAACTTACCAAAAAAAGTGTAAACTGGAACACTGAAACCTGAATACATAGCGAGTGTCAGAAACACCATGTATCATCCATGGGCCTGATCTCCTTGGCTCTGAGGAGTTTATCTTCACGGAGAGAGGAAAGGGACTGTATTCTTGGCTTTACTCTTATTAGAGGTGAGCTCAGGGTAAGATCTATACATTCAAATGTGTGTTACTATATCCATTTTTATGGATAGAAGTCTGAGGCCCACAAAGAGAGGAAATGACATTCCATATCGTAGAAGGTGAAATATTAGGCACTGATTTTCCCTATGTAACCCCCACCAATTATTCTGTATTTAAAGGATTCCCAGATACCATACCAATATGTGTTTAAGAGAGAGGCCTGAGATCCAGGTGTCCGAGGAAAGAAAGCTAGGAATGCCAAAGTCTCAGGCAAGAGTGCCCTGGGAAGATCAAGGCTGACTTCCCTGGATCTGCAGAATAGTCACTGAAGGGCAATTGTAGGATCAGAAGACAGATAAACTTGAAAAAGGCAGGGCATACATTAGGAAAAGAGAAAACCAGGGATAGTCCTTGGGCAAGAGTGAAGCCTCTCACACCCTCTATCCACCCATCCCTAAGCTTTATTCCCTTTCACCCAACCCCATTCCTCTTCTCAAGCCCATATCAACCCTGATCACTCAAATTGGCCATTTTTCCCTGTTTGAAGAGGAACTTCAGTGGTAATGGAAGCTCTGAGGAACCCCTGTGCCTAGATTTCAGCAGAAAACAGAAAAAAAAAAAAGAGGGCAAAGTTCAGGTCTATTTCACACAAACAAGAAGTAAAGATTAGATTGATAAATGGGTGGATGGATCTTGGGGAATCTCTGGCGAATAAAATTCAGACACTTGTAGTGTAAATTGGCACAAGGACCCTGGCGTGCACCTACCCTATGATCCTGCTATTGTATTGCAGTGTGTACCCTAGAACATGCTTCCAACTGTGTAATAAAATCCACTGAAGCTCACACCTGTAATCCCAGCACTTGTGAAGGCCAAGGAGGGCAGATCACTTGAGGCCACGAATTTGGGAACAGCCTGGTCAACATGGTGAAACCCCGTCTCTACTAAAAATACAAAAATTAGCCAGGTATGGTGGTGCGTGCCTGTAGTCTCAGCTCCTGGGGAGGCTGAGGCAGGAGGATCGCTTCAACCCGGGAGGTAGAGGCTGCAGTGAGCCGAGATCTCGCCATTGCACTACAGCCTGGGTGACAGAGTGAGGATCTATCACACACACACACACACACACGCACACACACAGATGTTTGTTCAATAACAGCAACATCTATATCAGAATTTAAAAAAAAAGGAAGGTAACATAATCGACTAGTTGGCCCGCATTCAAATTTTTTCATTATTCTCACAATATGCCTGGTTGTCAAACCGATTTAATAAAGAACCAGATTCCACGTCTGTCAAGCGGATAGACTCCAATCCTGATCCATCCTCGGCTCCTGCTTGGAACAGAACTTCCCGCCTCAGTACCGCAAGGTCTCTTGGGAAACGCAGTCTCGGCTCCCAATGACGTCACCAGCACAGGATGGTGGGGCCTTTTGGATTCCTTTGCGCATGCACCGCCCCACCCACTTCCGCAATCTTCCGCCTGAGAATCTCACCTGTTACTGCCATCGAGAGGCTGCTCATGAGTCTCTGAGGTGGGTGTCTTCGTCCCTTCTGGTTGGTGGTAGGATGGAACAGGAACTGGCGGGCTTGGGGACACCCTAGGGAGACGGGACCGACGTGCCACAGTTGATGGGAGCAGAGGCGTGGGCGCATCCCGGGTGGGCGGGACCTGACGTGCAGGTGAGTGTAGCGTTCTCGGGCAGGGGCTGAAAGGGCGGCGCTGTTGGGAGGGCGGGCGTGGGGTCCTGGCTCTGAAGCCAGTTCCAGAAGCGCCGGAGACGGGGAGCGAGGCCGGTGGCGCGGGGACGGGGTCTGCAGGCCGCTGGAGCCTGGAAGCTCTGCGGAGACCTTGTGGTAACCTGCGCGGCGTTCTGTGCACCCCCCTGTAAGGTCAGCATGCGGACGGTTTTAGGGAGATCCCCCTCGTTCCCAGAGCAGCGCGTGCACAGAGTCTATACTACTTGGCGATTTTATTAGTTGGGTTTCCCAGTGTCTCCTCAGCAAGTGAAGATTCTGCTTGTGTCACCTTCCTACCCGTTCCGTCCCCACTTTATAGGAGTTTATACAATATCTGGTTTCTAGGGAAGATGGGGTCTCAGATGATGCTTCTGTTTTCTTTGTAATAAATTAGGTGTTGCAAAGTTTGGAGGAGGGCACCCTTTGGAATCCCACTTAAACACCCCTCTGAACTCTCTCTCTCACTAGTACCTCAAAGCAGAGAAGTGTTACAGGTGAAGAACCCAGCTTGTATGACCCGAGCAATTATTTTCCCACTCCTCAGAGTGCTCAAGGTTTGGTTGATAATACGTTATCCAGTAGCTCTCAAAGACTGGTTGATAGCAGAGGGTTTGGACCAACATTCAGAAGGAAGAGGCGAATTTGGCTGAGAATGACAGGCAAGGACCAAGGAGATGTTACTTATTGGAGGGGACTTAACTGTGGTCTTAGGTGGAAAAATAAGCTGATCCTGAGAGGATCTGTTTGGAGGTGAGTGGCAGATGAGCAAGCATTACTGCCTGAGCTCTGCCTCCTGTCAAATGAATGGTGGCATTAGATTCTCATAGAAGCACAAACCCTATTGTGAACTATGCATGTGAGGGATCTAGGTTGCCTGCTCCTTATGAGAATCTAATGCCTGATGAACAGTTTCATCCCCAAACCATCCCCCCTCACACCCTGGTCTCTGGAAAAATTGTCTTCCACAAAATCTGGTGCCAGAAAGGTTGGGGATTACTGCTGTAGGCCACAGGATCAACTCTCCATTGAGTGCTTCTTTGTAGCTATCCAAAAGACACCTCAAGCTTAACAAATCTGAAATAAAAATTATTTCCTTCTCTCTTCCTGTACATATGGTATTAGATTAAAGAGTAATTAGATTCTACCTCTCAATAAGAGGAATAGTAAGAATCTGTATCAGTCTTTAATAAACCACAGTTTTTCCCCTGGCCACAAATTATTTGCATTCCTCCCACATGCAAAATATGCTTACCTTTAGAGATAAGTATTCACCCATGGAACCATCAGTACAAACAATGCAATAAACAACCTTTGCCTCCACAAGTTTCTTCCTCCCCACTCCTGCCCCTTTTGGGATACAACCATTTGACATAAGTTACATTCTCTGTATTGGTTCATTCTCCCATTGATATAAAGAACTACCTGAGACTGGGTAATTTATAAAGAAAAGAGGTTTAATTGGTTCATAGTTCCATAGGCTGTAGGAAGCATAGCTGGGGATGCCCCAGGAAACTTAAAATCGTGGTGTAAGATGAAGGGGAAGTAGCCATGCCCTATGTGTCTGCAGCAGGAGGAAGTGGGTGGTGAAGGGGGAGGTGCTGTACACTTTTAAACAACGAGATCTGAGAATTTACTATCACAAGAACAGCAGGGGCAAGTCTGCCCCCATGATCCAGTCACCTCCCACCAGGTCCCTTCTCCAACCTTGAGGCTTACAATTTGACATGAGATTGGGCAAGTATACAAATCCAAAGCATATCATTCTCTTAACAAAATTTTAAGTATACATGCATTGGTCTGTGGATTCGATATTTAGGATTTACTCATTGCATAAACTAAAACTTATATCCTGTAACCAATACCTTCCTACTTACCCTTCCCCCTCAGACCTTGGTAACCACCATTCAGCTCTATATTTTTATAAGTTTAACTGTTTTATATTTTTATTTAAGTGGAGTCCCACAGGCTCTACAGGAAGCATGGCTTCATTTATGCTGGAGCAACAAAATACTTCAGACTTGGTAATTAATAACAGAAATTTATTTTTAACAGTTCTGAAGGCTGGGAAGTCCAAGATCAAGGCACTGTCATCTGGTGCCTGAGGAGAGACTTCTTCCTGCATCCTTACATGGTGGAAGGCAAAAGAGTGGCAGAGAATGAAGGCACTCCCAGTCCATTCAAGAGGGCCCTAATTCATTCAGGAGGGAAGAGCCCTCACCTCTCAGGGAAGAGCATCACTCCACTGAGGCCTCACTTTCTAATATTATCATCTTGGTGATTAGATTTCAACATAGGAATTTTAGGGGAATACATACATCCAGGCTATTGCAAATGGGATTATGTATTACTTTGTTTGGGTGTGGCTCATTTCTTCACTTACCACAATTATCTTCCAGGTATGTGCATGTTGTTGCAAATGGCAAGATGTTCTTCCTTTTTAAGGCTGAATAATATTTTGTTACATGTATAGATCACATTTTCTTTATGCATTTATTATTGAGAGTTCTTATTACAAATGGGAATGTGTTTTTTAATATTGATTTAATTTTTGTTATTAAAAACATTTTTAGATGGTTAGATTTTTTTTTTTTAAAATAAATGTACTTTATTTGTTAAGGCAGTTTTAATTTCACCGCAGAATTAAGAAGGACATAGATTTCCCATATACCCTGATCTGCATATGTATGTAGCCTTCGCCCATTTCAGTACCTCCCCTCACCATAATGATACATTTATTAAAATGAGGAGCCTACATTGAGACATCATAGTTGTCCAAAGGCCGTAATTTACATTAGGGCTTAACTCTTGTGGTTTTACATGCTATGAGTTTGAGCAAATGTATAAGGAAGGAGATGTATGTATCCAGCCTGATAGTACCTCATAGAATACTTCTCTTGTTGTAAAAGTCATTTCCGCTCTTCCTGTTTGTTACTTATTCCCTTAACTCTGCAAACCATCTCCAGCATTTTGCAGAATGTTAATTAGTTGCAGTTATACAGTAGCCTTTTCAGACCAGCTTCTTCTACTTAGTAATAGGCATTTAAGTTATCCTTATCTTTTCAGGACAAGATAGCATTTCCTTTTAATGCTGAATTATATTTCATTGTGTGTACCATAGTTTTTCTATTCACTTACTGAAGGGCATTTTGGCTGCTTCCAGATCTTAATTATTTTGAATAAAGTTGCTATAAATACCTGTTTGCAGGTTTTTATGCTATCATTAATTTTCACTTCCTTTGGGTAAATGCCAAGGAGTGCAGCTGCTGTATCATATGGTAAGAATATGTTTACTTTTGTAAGAACAACTAAATTGTTTTCCAGAGTGACGATACTATTTTGCATTTCCACTATTAGTGAATGAGAGTTCCTGTTACTCCACATTCTCACTGCCAGATTTTGGCCATTCTGCTAAGTTCGTAGCGGTATCTTGTTTTAATATATTATCATAATGTTATACAATATAATGTAACCTTTTACATGTTTATTTCCTATATGTTTCTCATCATTGATGAGGTATCTGTTAGGTCTTTGGTCTGTTTTATTAGGTGGTTTTCTTACTATAGAGTTTTAAAGCCGGGCACGGTGGCTCACGCCTATAATCCCAGCACTTAGGGAGGCCAAGGCGGGTGGATCACGAGGTCAAGAGATCGAGATCATCCTGGTCAACGAGTTGAAACCCCATCTCTACTAAAGATACAAAAATTAGCTGGGCATGGTGGTGCGCACCTGTAGTCCCAGCTACTCGGGAGGCTGAGGCAGGAGAATTGCTTGAACCCAGAAGGTAGAGGTTGCGGTGAGCCGAGATCGTGCCATTGCACTCCAGTCTGGGTAACAACAGCGAAACTCCATCTCAAAAAAATAAAATTAAAAAAAGAAAAGTTTTAAGAGTTTTTGGAATGTTTTGTTTAACTGTCTCTTTATCAGATGTGTCTTTTGCAGATATTTTCTCCTAGGCTGTGGCTTTTCTAATTTTAATGGCATTGGCTTTTGTAGAACGGAAGTTTTCAATTTTAATGAAGTCTTGCTTATGAATAATTTTTAGATGGATTTTGACAGTGGTATTATATCTAAAAAGTCATTACCTTTCCCAAGATCATCTAGGTTTTTATTTTATTATTTATTTTAATTGGATTTTAGGTTTTGAGGTACATGTGAAGAACATGCAAGATTTTTGCATAGGTACACACATGGCAGTGTGATTTGCTGTCTTCCTCCCCATCACCTATATCTGGCATTTCTCCCCATGCTGTCTCTCCCTGACTTCCTATCCCCCACTGTCCCTCCCCTATTTCCCCCCGACAGACCCCAGTGTGTGATACTCCCCTCCCTGTGTCCACGTGTTCTCATTGTTCAACACCCATCTATGAGTGAGAACATGTGGTGTTTCTGTTCTTGTGTCAGTTTGCTGAGAATGATGGTTTCCAGGTTCATCCATGTCCCTACAAAGGACACGATCTCATCATTTTTTATGTCTGCATAGTATTCCATGGTGTATATGTGCCATATTTTCCCTATCCAGTCTATCATCGATGGGCGTTTGGGTTGGTTGCAGGTCTTTGCTGTTGTAAACAGTGCAGCAACGAACATTCATGTGCATGTGTCCTTATAGTAGAACGATTTATAATCCTTTGGATATATAACCAGTAATGGGATTGCTGGGTCAAATGGAATTTCTATTTCTAGGTCCTTGAGGAATTACCACATTGTCTTCCACAATGTTTGAACTAATTTACATTCCCACCAACAGTTTAAAAGTGTTCCTATTTCTCCACATCCTCTCCAGCATCTGTTGGCTCCAGATTTTTTAATGATTGCCATTCTAACTGGCGTGAATTAGTATCTCAATGTAGTTTTGATTTGCATTTCTCTAATGACCAGTGATGAAGAGTATTTTTTCATATGTTTGTTGGCCTCATGTATGTCTTCTTTTGTAAAGTGTCTATTCATATCCTTCACCCACTTTTGAACGGGCTTATTTTTTTTCTTGTAAATCTGTTTTAGTTCTTTGTAGATTCTGGATATTAGCCCTTTGTCAGATGGGTAGATTGCAAAAATTTTTTCCCATTCTGTTGGTTGCCGATTCACTCTAATGACTGTTTCTTTTGCCGTGCAGAAGCTGTGGAGTTTGTTTAGATCCCATTTGTCTATTTTTGCTTTTGTTGCCAATGCTTTTGGTGTTTTGGTCATGAAGTCCTTGCCTATGCCTATGTCCTGAATGGTTTTGCCTAGATTCTCTTCTAGGGTTTTTATGGTGTTAGGTCTTATGTTTGTCTTTAATCCATCTGGAGTTAATTTTAGTGTAAGGTGTCGGGAAGGGGTCCAGTTTCTGCTTTCTGCACATGGCTAACCAGTTTTCCCAACACCATTTATTAAACAGGGAATCCTTTCCCCATTGCTTGTTTTTGTCAGGTTTGTCAAAGATCAGATGGTTGTAGATGTGTTATGTTGCCTCTGAGGCCTCTGTTCTGTTCCATTGGTCTATAATCTCTGTTTTGGTATGAGTACCATGCTGTTTTGATTACTGTAGCCTTGTAGTATAGTTTGAAGTCCGGTAGCGTGATGCCTCCAGCTTTGTTCTTTTTTCTTAGAATTGTCTTGGCTATGCACACTTTCTTGTGGTTCAATGGAATTTTAAGGTGTTTTTTTCCAGTTCTGTGAAGAAGGTCATTGGTAGTTTGATGGGGATAGCGTTGAATCTGTAAATTACTTTGGGCAGTATGGCCATTTTCACGATATTGATATTTCCTAACCATGAACATGGAATGTTTCTCAATCTGTTTGTGTCCTCTCTTACTTCGTTGAGCAGTGGTTTGTAGTTCTCCTTGAAGAGGTCCTTTACGTTCCTTGTTAGTTGTATTTCTAGGTATTTTATTCTCTTTGTAGCAATTGTGAATGGCAGTTCATTCTTGATTTGGCTCTCTTTAAGTGTGTTATTGGTGTATAGGAATGCTTGTGATTTTTTGCACATTGATTTTGTATCCTGAGACTTCACTGAAGTTGCTTATCAGTTTCAAGAGATTTTGGGCTGAGACGATGGGGTCTATACAATTATGTCATCTGCAAATAGAGACAATTTGACTTACTTCTTTCCTATTTGAATACCCTTTATTTCTTTTTCTTGCCTGATTGCTCTGGCTAGAACTTCCAATACTATATTGAATAGGAGTGGTAAGAGAGGGCATCCTTGTCTACTGCCAGATTTCAAAGGGAATGCTTCCAGTTGTTGCCCATTCAGTGTGATATTGGCTGTTGGTTTGTCGTAAATAGCTTTTATTTTTTTGAGATATGTTCCGTCAATACCGAGTTTATTGAGGGTTTTTAGCATAAAGGGCTGTTGAATTTTGTCAAAGGCCTTCTCTGCATCAATTGAGATAATCATGTGGTTTTTGTCTTTGGTTCTGTTTATGTGGTGAATTACATTTATAGACTTGCATATGTTGAACCAGCCTCGCATCCCCGGGATGAATCCTACTTGATCATGGTGGATAAGCTTTTAGATGTACTGTTACAATCGGTTTGCCAGTATTTTATTGAAGATTTTTGCATCTGTGTTCATCATGGATATTGGTGTGAAGTTTTCTTTTCTTGCTGAGTGTCTGCTGGGTTTTGGTATCAGGATGATGTTGGTCTCATAAAATGATTTGGGAAGGATTCCCTCTTTTTGGATTGTTTGGAATAATTTCAGAAGGAATGGTACCAGCCCCTCTTTGTATGTCTGGTAGGATTCAGCTGTGAACCCATCTGGACCTGGGCTTTCTTTGGGTGGTAGGCTCTTTTTTTTTTTTTTTTTTTTTGAGATGGAGTTTTGCTCTTGTTACCCAGGCTGGAGTGCAATGGTGCGATCTCGGCTCACCACAACCTCTGCCTCCTGGGTTCAAGCAATTCTCCTGCCTCAGCCTCCTGAATAGCTGGGATTACAGGCACGCGCTACCATGCCCAGCTAATTTTTTGTATTTTTAGTAGAGACGGGGTTTCACCATGTTGACCAGGATGGTCTCGATCTCTTGACCTTGTGATCCACCCGCCTCGGCCTCCCAAAGTGCTGGGATTACAGGCTTGAGCCACCGCGCCCGGCCTGGTGGTAGGCTCTTAATTGCTGTCTCAACTTCTGCCCTCGTTATTGGTCCATTCAGGGTTTTGACTTCTTCCTAGTTTAGGCTTGGGAGGATGCAGGTGTCCAAGAATTTATCTATTTCTTCCAAGTTTACTAGTTTATGTGCATAGAATTGTTTGTAATAGTCTCTGATAATGGTTTGTATTTCTGTGGAATCTGTGGTGATATCCCCTTTATCATTTTTTATTGTACCTATTTGATTATTCTCTCTTTTCTTTCTTATTAATCTGGCTAGTGGTCTGTCTATTTTGTTGATCTTTTCGAAAAACCAGCTCCTGGATTTATTGATTTTTTTTTTGAAGGGTTTTTTGTGTCTCTATCTCCTTCAGTTCTGCTCTGATCTTAGTTATTTTTTGTCTTCTGCTAGGTTTTGAGTTTTTTTTTGATCTTGCTCCTCTAGCTCTTTCAATTTTGCTGATAGGATGTCAATTTTAGATCTTTCCTTGCTTCTCATGTGGGCATTTATTGCTGTATATTTTCCTCCAGACACTGCTTTAAATGTGTCCCAGAGATTCTGGTATGTTGTATCTTTGTTCTCATTGGTTTCGAAGAACATCTTTATTTCTGCCCTCATTTCATTGTTTATCCAGTCAATATTCAAGAGACAGTTGTTCAGTTTCCATGAAGATGTGCGGTTCTGAGTTAGTTTCTGAATTCTGAGTTCTAACTTGATTGCACTGTGGTCTGAGAGACTGTTTGTTATGATTTCTGTTTTGCTGAGGAGTGGTTTACTTCCAATTATATGGTCAATTTTAGAGTAGGTATGTTGTGGTGCTGAGAAGAATGTATATTCTGTGGATTTGGGGTGGAGAGTTCTGTAAATGTCTATCAGGTATGCTTGGTCCAGGTCTGAGTTCAAGTCCTGGATATCCTTGTTGATTTTCTGTCTCGTTGATCTGTCTAATATTGACAATGGGGTGTTAAAGTCTCCCACTATTATTGTGTGGGAGTCTAAGTCTCTTTGTAAGTCATTAAGAGCTTGCTTTATCTGGGTGCTCCTGTATTAGGTGCATATATATTTAGGATTGTTAGCTCTTCTTGTTGCATTGATCCTTTTACCAATATGTAACATCCTTCTTTGTCTCTTTTGATCTTTATTGGTTTAAAGTCTATTTTTTAGCTCTTCTTGTTGCATTGATCCTTTTACCATTATGTAGTGTCCTTCTTTGTCTCTTTTGATCATTGTTGGTTTAAAGTCTATTTTATCAGAGATGAGAATTGCAACTCCTGCTTCCTTTTTTGCTCTCCATTTGCTTGATAAATCTTCCTCCATCCATTTATTTTGAGTCTTTGGGTATCCTTGCATGTGAGATGGGTTTCCTACATATAGCACATCGATGGGTTTTGGCCTTTTATCCAATTTGCCAGTCTGTGTCTTTTGATTGGGGTGTTTAGCCCATTTACATTTAGGGTTAATATTGTTATGTGTGAATTTGATCCTGCCATTTTGATGCTAGCTGGCTGTTTTGCCCATTAGTTGATGCAGTTTCTTCATTGTGTTGATGCTCTTTAGCATTTGGTATGTTTTTGGAGTGGCTGGTACTGGTTGTTCCTTTCTATGTTTAGTGCTTCTTTCAGGAGCTCTTGCAAAGCAGGCCTGGTGGTGATGAAATATCTGAGTAATTGCTTGTTCATAAAGGATTTTATTTCTCCTTCACTTATGAAGCTTAGTTTGGTTGGATATGAAATTCTGGGTTGAAAGTTCTTTTCTTTAAGGATGTTGAATATTGGCCCCTACTCTCTTCTGGCTTGTAGGGTTTCTGCTGAGAGATCTGCTGTGAGTCTGATGGGCTTCCCTTTTTGGGTAACCCGACCTTTCTCTCTGGCTGCCCTTAGCATTTTCTCCTTCATTTCAACCCTGGTGAATCTGACGATTATGTGCCTTGGGGTTGCTCTTCTTGAGGAATATCTTTGTGGTGTTCTCTGTATTTCCTGGAATTGAATATTGGCCTGCCTTGCTAGGTTGGGGAAGTTTTCCTGGATGAGTATTTTCTGGCATGGATTTATTCTCTCCATCACATTCAGGTACACCTATCAAACAGAGATTAGGTCTTTTCACATAGTCCCATACTTCTTGGAGACTTTGTTCATTCCTTTTTACCTTTTTTTCTCTAATCTTGCCTTCTCGTTTTATTTCATTGAGTTGATCTTCGACCTCTGAGATTCTTTCTTCTGCTTGGTCAATTTGTCTGTTGAAACTTGTGTATGCTTCATGAAGTTCTCGTGTTGTGTTTTTCAGCTCCATCAATTCACTTATATTCCTAAGTTGTTTATTCTCGTTAGCATTTCATCAAATCTTTTTTCAAGGTTCTTATTTTCTTTGCATTGGGTTAGAACATGTTCTTTTAGCTCAGTGAAGTTTCTTATTATCCACCTTCTGAAGGCTGTTTCTGTCAATTCGTCACACTCATTCTCCATCCTGCCTTGTTCTCTTGCTGGTAACAAGTTGTGATCCCTTATAGGAGGAGAGGTGTTCTGATTTTGGGTGTTTTCGTCCTTTTTGTGCTCATTTCTTCCCATCTTTGTGGATTTATCTGCCTGTCATCTTTGTAGTTGTTGACTTTCAGATTGGATCTGTGAGTGGACATCCAGTTTGTTGATGATGAAGTTATTTCTTTCTGTTTCTTAGTTTTCCTTCTGACATTCAGGCCCCTCTGCTGTAGGACTGCTGAGGTCTACTCCAGGCCCTGCTTGCCTGGGGATCACCTGCAGCGGCTGCAGAACAGTAAGGGTTGCTGCCAGTTACTTCTTCTATCTTTGTCCCAGAAGGATACCTGCCAGATGTCAGTCTGAGCTCTCCTTTATGAGGTGACTCTTTGTATATATGGGGATCAGGGAGCTGCTTGAGGAGACAGTCTGTCCTATATAGGAGCTCACGTGCTGAGCTGTGAGCTCCGTTGTTCATTCAGAGCTGCTGGGCAGGTATGTTTAAGTCTGCTGCAGCAGAACTCATAAACGCCTTTTTTTTCCCCTGGGTGCTCTGTCTCAGGGACTTAGGGCTTTATTTATAAGTTTCTGTTATGCTGCTGCCTTTATTCAGGGCTGCCCTGCCCAGCAAGGAGGCAGCCTAGTCACTGTCTGCCTGCAGAGGCTTTGTTGAGCTGCTGTGGGCCCCACCTGGCTGCTGTGTGAACTTCCCTGCAGTCCTGTTTATATGAGTATAGTTAAAACTGCCTTGGCAATGGCAGCCCACCTCTGTAATGGCAGACTCTCTCTGTGATGGTGGGCTGCCTTGGCAATGGCAGGCTGCCTCAGCAATGGCAGACTACCTCCATAGTGGTGGACTGCCTCGGTAATGGCAGACACCCCTCCCCCACAGAGCTGGACTGTCCTGGGTTCAGCTGTGCTTGCTGTGAAACTCTCAATCCAGAGGGTTTCAGATTGCTCTTTTTTTTTTTTTTTTTCCTGTGGGGGTGGGACCAGCTGAGCCTGATCACCTGGCTCCCTGCCTCAGACCCCCCCCTTTTTTTTTTTCAGTTGAATGGGTGACTCTGTCTCCCAGGTGTTCCAGTCGCCTGTTGAAAAGGCGCAGGGATCTGTGTGATTTCCTGTGCGGCAACCCACTGCGCCAGCTGAAACAGCTGCGCTGAGATTGGTGGTGCTTTTTTGCCTGGAAATCTCCTGGCCTGGCTCCCTGTTTCAGTCCCCTTTTTATCAGTTGAATGGGCAACTCCATCTCCCAGGAGCTCCAATCGCCAGCTAAAATGGCACCTGGACCTGTGTATTTTGTGCGGAGACCTGTCGTGCTGGCCAAAACAGCCATGCTGGCCACCCGTGGGGCAGCTCTGTCTGGGAATCTCCTGGTCTGTGGGCAATAAAAATCCATCTGGAAATGTGGCATCCACTCACCCTCCATGCTTTTGCTGGGAGCTGCAATCCTAAACTGCTCCTAATTGGCCCTCTTGGATCTGTCCTACGTTTTTTTCCTTTGTTATTTTCTACAGTTTTATGCTTCTGCATTTTATATTTAAGTCTATGATCCATTTTGAGTTAATTTTTATGATGGGTGTAAGATCTATGTCTAGATTCAGGTTTTTTGTATTTTGTTTTTTTAAATGTGGATTTCTAGTTGTCCCCATAACTTTTGTTGAAAGTAGCAACTTTGCTTCATTGTATCAGTTTACTGTATTTGTGGGTGTATTTCTGGGCTCTCTGTTCCATTGATATGCTTGCCTACTTCTGAGTGATATTACAGTGTTTGATTAGTGAACCTTTATAATAAGGCTTAAAGTTAAGTAGTTAGTCTTCCAATTTTGTTCTTCAGTAATTGACTATTCTTGGTCTTTTGCTTCTCCATGTGAGCTTTAGAATGAGGTTTATTCTGATTTTGTTTATTAAGGTTTTATAGTATTCCTTGTATAGATCTTGTTACATTTGTTAAATTTATACATAAGTATTTCATCTTTTGGGTGCCAATATAAGTAGTACTATGTTTTTTTATAGCAAACTGCACTTGGTTGTTGCTGGTGCATTTGAAAGCAATTGACTTTTTCTTTTAACTTTGTATTCTGTAATCTTGCTTTTCAGTTCCAGAAGGGGTTTCTTTCTTTCTTTCTTTTTTTTTTTTTTTTTAAAGATTTTCTATATAGAAATTCCTGTCATCTGTGAGCAAAGTCGTGTTTTGTTTCTTCCCAATCTGTATGTCTTTTATTTTTTGCATTGCATTAGCTAGTATTTTCAGTATGATACTGAAAGGAGTAATGAGAGTTTACATCTTTTCTTCCTCCTGATATTGTGAAAAAACTTTTGAGTTTCTCATTATTAAGTATGATATTTGCTGTAGTTTTCTGTAAATATTCTTTATTAATTTCAGGAAATTCCCCTCTTAGCTTATTGAGAGTTTTTATCATGAATGCATGCTGGATTTTGTCAACTGCTTTTTCTGCACGTGATCATGCGATTTTTTCCTTTTTAGTCTCTGGATGTTATGAGTTACAATAATTGCTGTTCAAATGTTGAATCAGCCTGCTATGTGCAGAATAAATCCCACTTGGTAATGGTATATAATTCTTTTTATATATTTTTGGATTTGATGTGCTAATGTTTTTGAGGATTTTTGTATGTATTTTCATGAGAGATCATGGTCTGTGGTTTTCTATTTTGAAATGTCTTTGGTTTTGTCATTGGAATAATGCTAGCCTCACAGAATGAACTAGGAAGTATTTTCAGCAGCTTCTGTCCTCTGAAATCAATTGTAGGGAATGGGTATAATTTCTTCCTTATATATTTTGACAATTCACCAGTGAACACATCTGGGTCAGGTACTTTCTGTTTTGAAGGTTATTAAAATAATAGGTTATTCAGATTGTGTATTTCTTCTTTGCGTGAATTTCAATAAATTGTATCTTTCAAGGAGGTGGTCCATTGGAACTAGATTATCAAATGTGTAACAGAGTTGTTAATAGTATTTCTTTATTATCCTTTTGATGTCCACAGGATGTATAGTAGTATCCCGTTTCATTTCTGATATTAATTTCTTTCTACTGGCCGGGCATGGTGGCTCATGACTAATCCCAGCACTTTGGGAGGCTGAGGCGGGTGGATCACAAAGTCAAGAGATTGAGACCATCCAGGCCAACGTGCTGAAAGCCCGTCTCTGCTAAAAATCCAAAAATTAACTGTGGTGGCATGCAACTGTGGTCCCAGCTACTTGGGAGGCTGAGGCAGGAGGATTGCTTGAACCCTGGAGGCAGAGGTTGCAATGAGCCAAGATTGTACCACTGTACTCCAGCCTAGGTGACAAAGTGAGACTCTGTCTTAAAAAAAAATTTCTAGGGCCAGGCACGGTGGCTCACGTCTGTAATCCCAGCACTTTGGGAGGCTGAGGCAGGTAGATCATGACGTCAGGAGATTGAGACCATCCTGGCCAACATGGTGAAACCCTGTCTCTACTGAAAATACAAAAATTAGCCAGGCGTGGTGGTGCACACCTGTAATCCCAGCTACTCAGGAGGCTGAGGCAGGAGAATCGCTTGAACCTTGGAGGTGGAGGTTGCAGTGAGCTGAGATCGAGACACTGCACTCCAGCCTGCTGGGCAACAGAGTGAGACTTTTTTTTTTTTTTTTTTAAATCTGTCTACTATCTTTTTTCCTCAGCCTGGCTGTAGGCTTATTAATTTTATTGATCTTTTAAAAGAACCAGCTTTGTTATTGATAATATTCTCTTGATTTTCCGTTTTCAATTTCATTGATTTCTGCTCTAATTCCTATAATTTATTTTCTTCCTTATTTGGATTTAATTTGCTCAATTTTTTCTAGTTTCCTAAGGTGGAAACTTAGAGTCTCTAATTTAGATAATACTTATTTTCTTATATATGAATTTGATGCCATAAATTTTCTTCTAAACTGTGCTTTTGCTGTATTCTACAAATTTGTATAAGTTGTGGTTTTATTTTCATTTTTATTTAGTGAAAATATTTATTAGGCCAGGCATGGTGGCTCACACTTGTAATCTCGGCCAAGAAGGCTGAGATTGGGGAGGCCAAGGCAGGAGGATTACTTGAGGCCAGGAGTTTGAGACCAGCGTGAGCAGCTATAGCAAGACCCTGGCTCTACAAGACAATTTTAAATAGCATGGAGACATGTGCCTGTATTTTCAGCTACTTGTGAGGCTGAGGTGGGAGGATTGCTTGAGCACAGGAGTTCAAGGCTATAGTGAGGATTTTTTGTATGTATTTTCATGAGAGATCATGGTCTGTGGTTTTCTATTTTGAGTCTTTGGTTTTGTCATTGGAATAATGCTGGCCTCACAGAATGAACTAGGAAGTATTTCAGCAGCTTCTGTCCTCTGAAATCAATTGTAGGGAATGAGTATGATTTCTTCCTTTTGAAGGTTATTAAAATAATAGGTTATTCAGATAGTGTATTTCTTCTTTGTGTGAGTTTCAGTAAATTGTGTCTTTCAAGGAAGTGGTCCCTGAAAGACCAAGTGAGACCCTGTCTTTAAAAATATATATAAATAATAAAATATTAATTTATCTTGAGATTTCTTTTTTGATCCATACATTATTTAGAAGGTCTCTTTTTTAATCTCACTGTATTTAGAGGTTTTCCACTTGTCTATCTGCTGTTAATTTTAAGTTTGATTTCATTGTGATCTAAGAGCACATATTGCAAGAATTGTTATTTTAAATTGGTTAAAGTGTATTTTATGGTCCACAGTGTGGTATACCTTGGTGATTATTGAGCCTGAAAAGAATGTATATTTTACTGTTGTTGGATGAGGTCTATAAATATAAATTGTATTTGTAAGAATTAAAGAGGAGAGAAACATGAAAGGTGGCTTGCCAGTTAAGACAGATTTATTTTAGAGAAAAGAAACCTGAGAGGTGCCTTCTGGCTGAGTTAGGCCAGACTTTCTTACAGACTAAGAGTTTTTAAGGATTCAGGGAGGGAGAGTTTATTAGAGGCTTGGACTGCTTCTGTGTCTCTTTGTTGTGCTTATCTGGAAGAGAGAGTTGTGTGTCTGTTCCCATACATCTTTCTGCAGCTGCAGGTATTATCCCCCAAGTCTGCTTTGAGCTTCCCCATCTTAGTGCACCTGAAGGGAAAGGAATGTGCTTATGGGTAATGTGCAGTGGGCCTACTGTTTTACTGGGGCCCATTGTATGAGGGTGAAGTTTGGCAGTTACCTAAGAGACTTTTCCTCCACCTCCCTCATTCCCAAGCTGTCTTATCTGTGTTTTACTGTCTGCTCTTTCTGGCTGCTTGTAGTTAGAAGAGAAGTGATTTCCTTGAAATGCATGAGGCTGGAACTTAAAGGGGTGGTGTTTGTCTGAGATGATGGTGCTCCTGCTCTGTCAGTATCATTGGTTTATGTTGGTATTGAACTCAACTATATTGTTACTAATTTCTGCCTGCTGGATCTGCCTGTTTCTGATGGAGGGTGTTGATGTCTTAGATGGTGACAGAGGATCCATCTGTTTCTCCTTCCAATTCTGTTTTTGCCTCATGTTGTTTGACAATCTATTGTCAGGTGCATACACATTAAGGATTGTCATCCTCTTGGAGGATTAACTGCTATGTCATGATGAAGTACCATTCTTTATCCATGATAACTTTTCTTTCTTTGAAGTCTACTTTGTGTGAAATAAATATAGTTACTCCTGCCTTCTTTTTTGTTGTCAGAGTTTCACTCTTGTTGCCCATGCTGGAGTGCAATGGTGTGATTTCAGCTCACTGCAACCTCTGCCTCTTAGGTTCAGGCGATTCTCCTGCCTCACCCTCCCAAGTAGCTGGAACTACAGGTGCCCGCCACCATGTCCAGCTAATTTTTGTACTTTTAGTAGAGACAGGGTTTCATCATGTTGGCCAGGCTGGTCTTGAACTCCTGACCTCAGGTGATCCGTCTACCTCAGCCTCCCAAAGTGTTGGGATTACAGGCATGAGCCACTGCACCTGGCCTCTACTGCTTTCTTTTGATAACAGTTAGCATTGTATATTTTTCTCTGTTTACTTTTAATTCATATGTGGTCTTATATTTAAAGTGGGTTTCTTGCAGACAACATATAATTGGGTCTTATATTTTGATCCACTCTGACAATCTCTGTTTTAATTGGTGCATTTAGGCCATTGACATTAAAAGTGATTATTGATATAGTTGGAATAATATCTGCCGTATTTGTTATTGTTTTCATTCCCATATTGTTTGTCTTTCATTCTTTCTGCCTTTTGTGATATTAATTGAGCATTTTATATGATTCCATTTTCTTTCTTAGCATGTATTTTTTATAGTTGTATATTTTTAAACTGTTTATAATACTATACCACTTCACAAGTAGTGTGACTGTTTTCTAACGTATTTTTAATTTCTCTCTTCCATCTTCCTGTCCCTTATTGTCATCATTCATTTCAACCATATGTAAGTAATCATGTGTATGTATATGATTGCATATATTTGTACATGTTATCATGTACAAACTGTTATCTGTTGGATTGGTTAAGATACTCTCATTTCTTTACTTTCTTTACTACTCTTCCTTTCTTTATATAGATCCAGGTATATGATCTATATCTTTTTCTTGGGTAGTATGAAAATGATAATTTAAAAAATTGGTTTGATTGATACTTAGCGCATACAATATGTTAGGCATGATTCTGAGCCATTGCACATATATATTTAATAGACATTTTACATCAGAGTTTAAAATTAGGAACCCATAGATTCATTAGTAGTGACAAATTGACATGTTTTAAATCCTATTTGATAACTAAAACTATCATACAAATTTGCTATTTAGGTTTACAATAAATGAGCATACAGATGTTAAAGAATTTTATTAGAAAGTTTAGGCTGGAAGAGAAATAGGTAGCACAGTTGAACAGTAAACAGATGATACACATTATTAGCAAATGATAGACAAAAGTATTTTAGAAGAAAAAATACTAGGATCAAAAAAATAAGACTGAATTTGTAGCAGCAGAAATATAGCAGATCACATTTTGGGGCGCTGTGATATGCTAACTTAAACTGTCATTTAATATGGAACCACAGTCCATTGTACTCCTCATTATACCAAATAACTTTTAAAACTAATAAACTAATTCAGTAAAGTTGCAGGATATTGGGTCAGTGTACCAAAAATATCACTTGCATTTCTATATCCGAGCAGTATATCTGACAAAAGTCAGAAATCCACTTAGCATAATGTCAAAAAGAATAAAGTACTTAGGAATAAATATAACCAAGAAGGTGAAAGATGTGTACATAAAAAAACGTTATTAATGAAAGCAATCATAGGAGACACAAGTAAAGAAAGGTTTGTTTCTGAAAAAGTTTTGTTGAAACATCCATACTGCCCAAAGTGATCTACAGATTCAAGTCAGTCTTTACCAAAATTTCATTAGCATATTTCACAAAAATAAAATTCTCAAGTTTAGAATCATGAAAGAGTAAAGCAGTTTTGAGTAAGTAAGGGCAAAGCTGGAAGCATTACACTTCCTGATTTTTTTTGTTTTGAGATGGAGTTTCACTCGTTACCCATGCTGGAGTGCAGTGGTGTGATCTCGGCTCACTGCATCCTCCACCTCCCAGGTTCAAGTGATTCTCCTACCTCAGCCTCCTGAGTAGGTGGGATTACAGGAATGTACCACCACACCCAGTTAATTTTGTATTTTAGTAGAGATGGAGTTTCTCCACATTGGTCAGGCTGGTTTCGAACTCTCGACCTCAGATGATCTGCCCACCTTGGCCTCCCAAAGTGTTGGGATTACAGGTGTGAGCCACCACACCCAGCCCTGATTTTAAACTGCATGGCAAAGCTGTAGTCATCAAAAGAGAGTGATACTGGCATGAAAACAGACACATAGACCAATGGAACAGAATAGGGAGCTCAGAAATATATCAGTCAACCTGGCCTGAGTCGACTAATTTTCAACAAAGGCATACAAATACACATGAGAAAACAAACTCTTCATTAAACGATGGGAAATCTGGTTATCTACATGCAAAAATATTGGACCCATATTTTATACTGTATACAAAAGCCAATTGAAAATCATGGCAAGTTGTGAAAACAACCTAAATGTCTGTAGACACTTAATTGAATATAGAACATGTTAAATAGTTGCACATGGTGGCTGCAATCCCAACACTTTGGGAGGCTGAGGCGGAAGGACTGCCTTAGGCCATGAGTTCAAGACCAGCCTCGGTAACATGATGAGACCTCGTTTCTACAAAACAACAACAACAACAAAATCAGCTGGGCATAGTGGTATACTTCTGTAGTCCTAGCGACCCAGGAAGCTGAGAAGGGAGGATTTACTTGAGCCCATGAGGTTACAGTGGTCTATTGTGCCACTACACTCCATCCTGAGTGACAGAGTGAGACCCAGCAGCAGGACGGTCTGGGTGGCCCTTTTCTCTGGGGAGAGGCTGGTGCTGTGCAGGTGCTGGGAGTGCCTCTGCTTAAAGAAATGATTACCATGTGTGTACTTGGTTATCAGGAGAGCAGCATAAGTTCTACAAGGCAGACATCCCTAATTTTTGGAAAACACAGTAGGAATAGGCAGGTTCCAAATTTTTCCATATGTGAGCTCATTTTTCTAGATAACTTTGGCCTGGTCAATTGTGTGGTTTCAGTGTCATCAAAACATATCTCCCAATAGTCCAACCTTGGCAATCACTTGAATTTGTATCTTCCAAATCTTGCAGTAAAATTAGAGATTAGGCTTCTACATATTGATTTTGGGGGACACAAACTTTTAGAGTATACTCGAAGTGGTCTGTAGTCCTATCAATAGGCCTTATTCTTTTAGTGAGCTGTTCTTGCTTTTGAACTGTGGACTTCACAAGTGTTACTTTTTTTTCTTCTGTTTTAGGTGGGACCTGATGGCTAGAGTGGGTTGGCGTTGTGTATTTTCCCTCACCTAGGTCATTTAGCCTCTAATAATACACCAGCCTAGGCTCTGGTTAAGTAGTTTCTCCTGAGTGCAGGCCTTGTTAAAAACAACGCAGTACTCTTTCATATTTCAGAATGATTTGCCTTTTTGCCTCTTGCAGGTAGAAGCAGGAGGGGAGTTATCTCCAATATTTACTATAGGAGCCTATTTAAGCTCCTAGAGGTAAATTTCACAATGGTGTGGAGTCACCCCTATGACTGGGTTCCTCTGGAGCCTTTAACTTTTAGAGTTGTCCACACTGAGCCTGTCAGAATTTGTCAGTTACAATCCAGATTTTCCTGCTCCTGCCAGCGCAGGAAATCTCTGTTCCTGTTTTTGCCTGTCTGTATCTCCAATCTTGGGGCAGTGGATAGTCCTGTGTTTTCCCTCCCTTACAGATCCAAGAGAGTGGCTGTTTTTCCAGTTTCCTCAGCTTTTTATTTGTTGTTAAGATGATGAAGCAGGAGCGGCTGCAAGAAACAGACCTCTTGAATACCGAACTGGGAAGGAAGGGGTGATTTCAGCTGGGAGCAAGGTAGCATGGTTGCCTAACAGCCAAGCTCATCCAACAAAGCTCAGCTCTCTGCCTTTATATAGGTTTACAACTCCAGATACCACATGCCAAAGGGTCTTGGGTTTACAGCTTCCTTCTGCTGTGGGGAGGCCTCTTTCTTTGTATGTGGCTCCATAGACATGTAAAGTAGCTAAGGCACATTTACAGTCAGTATAGAATTAACTATCTGTTGTTTTGCTGGTAATAAGGCTCTTGTTAGAGCAACTAGTTCAGCCTTTTGAGTATAAGTTCCTGTAGGCAGTGATTGTGCTTTCCCTACTGTTCCTTCATTTGACCTAAAATTATACATCACCACGGCATATTTGGCTGCGCGAACTCCATCCGAAAGGGAGCTACTACCATCTGTAAAATAGTCTAGGTTTGAGAGTTGTTTTTTTTTTTTCCAAAGGCTGATCCTTTAAGTTTTTTTCTGCTTGAGAACACCTTGTCTACTACATCTTTACAATAACGTGATGGGAATTCTTTTGATTCCCCTATGAGCAACAAAGCAGGTGGATTTAGGGTCTTCACTGTCTCTACAGTTATATTCACAGAGCAGTCCTTGATATTTAGCCATTCTTGGATGAGACAGCTAGTGATTCTCTTTCTGGTCCAACAGTGTTATTACAGTGTGTGGCACTCAAATAGTTAACTCGTGTCCTAGTGTTAATTTGCCAGCTGCTTGGGCCACCAAGGTAGTTGTGCTACTGCTCTAAAGCAGTGTGGCCAAGCCAATGCCACTGTGTTTAGTTGTTTAGATAAATAGGCCACAGGTTTATGCCACGATTCTAGCATTTGTGTTAAAACTCTTAGCACTGTCCCTTTTCTTTCATGTACGTACAAGAAGAAAGGTTGGGAGGCCTGAAGCTAGGGCTTGTGTAAAAGGCCTTTTGCTGTCTCCCAGAGGAGGGACTCTTTCTTACCCCGCTCCGTAGCTTAGCTAAAAGTGAAAACTTCGGGATCCAAATGCAGCAAATAGCAGTTGAGTCATTAGAAGCAGTGAAGAGGGTGTTAGTTTAAGTAACAAGGCAGAAAAATGTAGATTAGAAGATGAGAAAAAATAAACAAATCCTAAGTAGGATTTGCTTAGCCTTTTGCGTTGTCCTCTTCAGCATTCCCCAGGTAATGTCTGAGACTTGTGTTCTAGGCTGGCACGAGTGTTTCTCTCCTGTCAATCCTTTGACAAGGATGCAGTCTCTTGGCTTGTGCTGGTACTGGAAATTCTAGGGTTGTGCCTGTGCTGAGAGACTTTTATAATCTTTGTTAAAGACCAGGTTAGTGCTTTAAGTAAAACTTGTTGTGCTTTACCTAGATGATACTTTTAAACTTTTAACCAATATGTTTGCATACACAATTTCTTTTTCAATTAATGTTTTAAAACTTGCTTAGGCCTTTAAGACAAAATTTATACAACCTACTTGCATAAATTCCCTTCTATAACATTTTTATAACTTTCACTGACACTCAGACATGCGTAAACTTTCTCTGTTTCATAATCTTCCTTACTAAGGGTGTAATCTTATAACTTTCTTAATATTTCTTTCCTTCTTCCTTTATCTTTCTCTCCTCATCTTTCTGTGACTCCATTTCTCTCTTTGCCTTCCTACATCTCTTTCTCTCTCTCTCTCTCTCTCTCTCTCTCTCTCTCTTACTCTCTCTCACTAATTTTGTCTGTTTAGGTCAGTGATGTCATCACTTGTAGTTCGCTTGTGCATTGCCATAAGCCAATGGGCTATGCAGTGAGCCCTGGACTCAAGATTAGACTTTAATTAGGACTGTTTCAAGATTTTATATTAAATAAACTGAGTATGCTAAGTCCCTTAATTATGTGGTCTTTACTAGACTGCACTCTTCTCTTGTTTACCTGACTTATGAGTAAACAGTATTGCAGCATTAGGCCTGGAGAATCTGTCTTTGCCTTCCTTAAAGGAATTTTGATGGTATTAGTATTAACTTAGCAACTGACTACATTAATCATTAAGATGGTGGGGCCAGGTGCGGTGGCTCACGCCTGTAATCCCAGCACTTTGGGAGGCCGAGGCAGGTGGATCACGAGGTCAAGAGATCGAGACCATCCTGGTCAACATGGGGAAACCCCGTCTCTACTGAAAATACAAAAAATTAGCTGGGCACGGTGGCGCGTGCCTGTAATCTCAGCTACTCAGGAGGCTGAGGCAGGAGAATTGCCTGAACCCAGGAGGCGGAGGTTGCGGTGAGCCGAGATTGTGCCATTGCATTCCAGACTGGGTAACAAGAGCGAAACTCTGTCTCAAAAAAAAAGATGACAAGTTGAAATTGGTAACACGAAATATGAAAATATGTCTGGAAGCAGAGACTTAAATAATATACTTTAAACAAGTGCTTAAAGCCTCAGGTAGGATAGCTTAAATCTCACAATTGAGAGAGCAAGTGGGAGCACTTTACCCCCAGTTTTCTGCCTGTTATGGTGCAGCACGCATTCTCTCTCCAGTTGGGCCCTGCCACACTCAGAATTACACACCTCGAACCAATCAAGTCAAGAACAGAGGCAAGATTGCTAGTACCCACATAGAGACTGAAACAAGTTCAGGTACTGAACCAGTTACAGAGAAACGAAATCAAATCCCAAGTGCCGAGACTGGCATGCCTTGGGTGTTCAGGCCACGCTGCCACCCAAAGCTGGTGGGCAGGTTTCCCAGGATCGATCCTACCACGTTTCTGTTGTCTGTACCTTCCAAGTGCCCATTTCTTCTCGGTGTTCAGCCACTAGGTGGATCCACACTGCAGGGGCTTTCCTGCATTGCTCTGGTGAGGCTTTCCACAGGGCCAATACCTGCCCAGGAGTGCTCTCAGGAATTGCATTGCATGAGCAGGCGGGAGCACCCCACAGGGATGCTCCAAAGGGCTAGGCAAACCACTTGAAAGGCTGTGCCGGCTGCCTACCCACCGAAACTCACTTCTGGGTCAGGGAACCAAATGAAGGAGGAGCGGCCGCAAGAAACAGACCTCTCGAACACCGAACTGGGAAGCAAGGGGTGATTTTTTCAGCCAGGAGCAAGGTAGCATAGTTGCCTAACAGCCAAGCTCGTCCAACAAAGGAAACCTCTGTCTTTATATAGGCTTACATCTGTAGATATTATATGTGAGAGGGTCTTGGGTTTACAGTTTTAGAAAGTACCTGTGAGGGGGTCATGGTTGATGTAGTAAGCATAGGGGTTTGACAAGATTGAATGGGAACAATAGAGGGCGTTTCTCCATATCACCCCCACCCTTAAGACCGCCTGAGATCTTAAGGTTGGAGGGGTGGGGGGTTTAATCTTTAACCTCCAGGCCACTGACTTCATGCTTGCTATGTCTCAACTTTTACTTCCTCCTTCTTTGAGACAAGAGACAGGAAAGACGGGTTTCTTTCCTCAAATGGAATGATGACTTTCAAGCTTCTTACATGCAGAAATAGAAACCTGGAATGTGTTTCTAAAAGTACCTTGTGTATGTCTATGTGCAAAATTGAAGGATTTTATAGAACTATGAATATGATTATCTATATTAGTATACTTATTAATACTGAGTTCTATTTGTAGAATAAACTTAGAAAGTTTCTCCTGGTGAGTGTTTTTATAGATTCTGCATTTGTTCCTTTTTTCTTTCAGTCTCTTAAACGATGATGGGTTCAAGTACCAAACAAATTCTGATACTTTCCAAATATTTTCCTTCGGCTTAGATATCTTTTCTGAACTCTGGAATCGTATATTCACTTGCTAGTTGGACATTCCCATGTATGATACCTCAGATGTTTCCCATATGATGTGTCTAAGTCTGTGTCATTGTATTTTTAATTTTCTAAATTTTACTGTGTAGTGCCAGCACCTCACTAGACGTGACTATGCATCATCTGGAAGTAAAACTCCCCACTCTCTGCATAACAAATTAGTGCCAAATTCTTTTTCGTTTCTCCTTTTCCTTTTTAGGTATTACTTCCCTGTTCTGTATTCTTTTTGTTTGAGACGGAGTTTCACTCTCATTACCCAGGCTGGAGTACAATGGCACAATCTCAGCTCACTGAAACCTCTGCCTCCTGGGTTCAAACAATTCTCCAGCCTCAGCCTCCTGAGTAGCTGGGACTACAGGCATGCACCACCATACCCAGCTAACTTTTGTATTTTTAGTAGAGATGGGGTTTCACCATGTTGACCAGGATGGTCTCCATCTCTTGACTTTGTGATCCACCCGCCTCGGCCTCCCAGAGTGCTGGATTAAAGGCGCGAGCCACCACACCCGGCCCCCTGTTCTGTATTCTTAGTGCTCTGTGATAGGGTGACTGTGGTCATCTATCACTCTGTTTTCTTCTCCTCTGGCTCTTCCTGAAGTCCTTACCCATTCTCCCTCTAGGCAACTGTTAAAATGCGTATTTGGTCATGTAACATACTTGTTCTTACAGGTATTTACACACATTACACTCACAAATGAGTGTAAATATTACACAAATTTGTACACTATTTACGCTTGGTGGTTAGGAAAATAGGAGTATTCACCCTAGGGTGGACACAAGCAGTCATTTAGCATGTAGGAAGGAAATGTTCAGATGCTTGTGTACATTATTTTAATTTATAAATAATTTAAAAATAAATTCTGGAGATAGGTCAGATGTTTAAATGCAGAATCACTCCCTAATCAGTTCCTTCAGTGTTGTGTTCTCTGTCATCACAGCCCAGCATCATTCACCTAGATGTGGTTCTATGTGAGTTCCATTAATGTGGTATGTGTTCTTCATGTTATTATGAGTCGGCTTTGGTGTTGCCTCATAGTCATGAGAACACATGGTTCACGTGGATGTTCTAAACATCTTTGGTTTTTCAATGAAGTGCAACCTTACAATACAATATGAAGCTTTATTTTCTCCTTTCTTACTGTAGTCAACATTGAACTATGTCTCTACTGATTCATCTCCCGTATTGTCCCAGGTATGTATTTGTAATTTTTGTCGTCATACCGGATTACAGCAGAATTTTATTCCTACTTTTATCTTTCACAATAAGGATCATTCTACATCTAAAGGCAAACTTTGTAATCTTATTAACAAAACATTATTGTAGTGGCAGGATATTTCTTACTGTGCTTGTTCTTTCTCCATATAGAGTACAGAGAAGCTACAGTTTATGTAAGATACACATAAGAGACATGCATCTGCAGAAGATTGAACCCTGACATTCCTGTTCTTGTGAACCTGGGCTGATGGCTTGAGGAGAAATGTGCTGTTACAGGGGTTGGTGTTCTTTGAGGAGGTAGCTGTGCATTTCACCTGGGAGGAGTGGCAGGACCTGGATGATGCACAGAGGACCCTGTACAGGGATGTAATGCTGGAGACCTACAGCATCTTGATATCATTGGGTGAGTGAAACTTCCCAGTAACCTCCAGAAGTAACACTTCCTATATCCTAAATATAGGAAGCATTTATAAGGTTTAATATTATTTAAGTGTAAGATTCCATGGGAAGAATGTGTCAACCCTCTCTAACAAAAGACTCAAATTGGCTCCTTCATTATACAGCTTCTGAAACGGAGCTGTTGTCATTCTGAAAAGGACCTTACTTTGCAGTTTGGCTAAGTCCTCCATTATTTCCCATTACTAGGCCATTGCATTACCAAACCTGAGGTGATCTTCAAGTTGGAGCAAGGAGTAGAGCCATGGTTAGAAGAAGAATGGGCAAACCACGGCCTCTCAGGTTAGTCAATGCATACTGGGCAGGGAAGCCAGGAAAAGTCAAGGCCAGTGTTGACTTGTTTTCACCAATTTCTCTCCCAAGTCCTGTACCTGAGGACAGCTGGTTTTTATGCATCAGTTCTGTGAATTATATCATCTCCAAGTAGGGCTGTCATATATATGTATACCTGAATTTTATTTTGCTGGATACTTTAAAATATTTACTTAAAACTTAATCCCTACCTTGCTCTTCTTAGATATTTTTCTTTGCTATTAATTTTCTCAGTTTTCTTAGTTGTCTTCTTTTCTTCCATTTTCATGGACTGTTTTCTTCCCCAGACATTTATTCATATGTCCATTTATTCTTTCAATATATCTTAACTGAGTAGCTGGTAAGTCTTGGTAATTTTATATTTACATTTGTAACGGCAGTGGTCAAAATAATTTTTTTCATAAAGCGTACATTTTGATAAGAGAGAAACAAAATAATGTATGTTAAGTAGTTGTAAAAGAACCACGTGGAATGTTTAAGCAGCATGAAGAAAAGGTATATGATTTAGGAAGGATGGTAAGACAATGTAGTATCAGAGGCATTGTTAACTTTGGTATAGCTCCAGTTCAAGTTAACTCTCTTACTTGTGGCACACAGTAGATGAATATAAATATAGATGTAAGAGTGGACATTACAATTGGAGATACAGACTTAAAAATTGGTAAGTCAGAGCTGGTGTTTAGAATCATAATTATAGAGGAGGTCACCTAGGGAGTTGAACCAAAATAAGAGGAATCTAGGAGTGAACCTTTTGTATAATGACATCAAAAAAATCCTTACAGTGAGGAGGACCCAGCATAGGAGCATGGAAAAGAATAGGCCTGGACTTCAGAAGAGAACCAGGGGATTCTGGGTTCCAAGGTCTATTGAAGCAAAGGTTTCATATTGAAGGGCTCAGATCTCTATTTGTCAGTAGACAATGAGAAGTGTACAAGAGAGTCCATTTTTCTCTGAAACTAGGAAACAGCTGAAACTTGAACCACAAAATAAAAGCCTTCAGAAGCATTGAATTATGAAGCAGGGATGCATGTACCAGGAATTTTGGGGGAGAAGATCAGGACTGTTCATCACAGAGGGACCTAATAAATGACTTATCAAAGATAGTGGACACTTCCTGAGTTGCAGAACTGAATCCTTAGGACCAGCAGGGAGGGGATGCCCACAGTGATAGAGTGGAGCTTCAGGTACCTATTATAATTCTGAGAAGCAAAAGGAGTCAGGTGAAACTCAAAATTTGCAAGAAGCAGTCTTCATCTAGTTTGGAGGAGAGATTTTGCATTTGAAAAATGCCCAGATGCTGGCTGGGCGTGGTGGCTCGTGCCTGTAATCCCAGCACTTTGGGAGGCCGAGGCAAGTGGATCACGAGGTCAGGAGTTTGAGACCAGCCTGGCCAACACAGTGAAACCCCTTCTGTACTAAAAATACAAAAAATTAGCTGGATGTGGTGGCAGATGCCTGTAATTCCAGCTACTCAGGAGGCTGAGGCAGGCGAATCGCTGGAATGTGGGAGGTGGGGGTTGCAGTAAGCCAAGATTGCACCACTGCACTCCAACCTGGGTGACAGTGTGAGACTCTGTCTCAAAAAAAAAAAGAAGAAAAATGCCCAGATACATATAGCCATTCCCAGGGAAGCATGAAAACTAAGGAAATACTGATGTAAAATCTGGTCCTGAGGACAAGTGGCCATCTTGTGCACCTGCAGGTAGCCGATCCAGGAATATCTTATCATCTTCAAAGGAGAATAAGAAAAATCGCACACAAGCTACCTCCCATTGTTACAACAATAAAATGGAGAAAAACAACAGAGAAAACAGTTGGCAGTTGATAAGCACTTAGGTGAAAATTGCAGCTAGGTGTAAGTGAATATTTTTTACCAATTTTTTAATGAATTGAAACAAAATTAAAAAACAATAAAAAACATGATTTTACATGAGAAAATTTATTAATGTAATTTCTTATATTAAGAACAACCATGTGCTTATAAAGCCAGTACTGATAATTGATTTTTAAATAATCTCACACCACTAGGCGAGAAAGTAACTTCATTGTCTTTACATAAGCGTTTCACAAAAAATGCCTATGTGCGTTCATGGTTTTTTTCTGTTTTTCATTTCAGATGTCCAGATGGTTGACATAATTGAAAGAAGCCAGGAAATTCATCATAGACATATGTGGCAAGTGGCAATCACCAACAACAAAACATCAACTGAAGAAACAGCTGAATTAGGAAAAATACTTAATTTGAGCTCAAACCATATTCCAAGTGTGATGGTATCAATAGCTTGATAATGCAAGCTATTCAGAAATGAGGCCTGAGGAGTTAAATATAAGTCAGAAAATATTTCTCTCTGTTGAGCCTCATGAAATGCAGGCAAAAGGAAAACCTTATGATTGAAGTATAACTGGGAAATCTCTCACACATGGTGAGTATCTTAGTCACAATAACAAGGTTCATATGAGGCAGCAGCTTTTTGAATATAGTGGACAAGGAAAAGCCTTCAGCACTCAGGCAGAGAAGAGTCATGGGGGAGAGATGGCATGTATATATAATGAATATGAGAAATCCTATGAGTCAGCACTCACTTCCCAGAAGATAACTGCTGAATATAATGTATGTGGGAAAATGTTTCATAAAAAGTCTAAGCTTACCAAACATCAGAAAATACACACAGGAGAGAAACCCTATAAATGTATAAAATGTGAGAAATCATTCATTAAGAAATCATATCTTGCAAATCATCAGAGAACACATATGTGGAAGAAACCCTTTGCATGTACCAAATGTGAGAAATGCTTCTGTCAGAAGTCAAACCTAATTGTTCATCAGAGAATCCACACAGGGGAAAAACTCTATGAATGTCATGAATGTGGAGAAACCCTCTGCCAAATGTCAGCCATTATTTATCACAGAATACACACAGGGGAGAAACAGTATGAATATATCGATTGTGGGAAAACCTTCTACCAGAGGTCAGCCCTTAATGTACATCAGAGAATTCACACAGGATAGAATCCTTATGAATGTAATGAATGTGGGGAAACCTTTTATCAGAAGTCAGTCCTCACTGTACATCAGAGAATTCACACAGGTGAAAAACCATATGAATGTAAAGAATGTAGGAAAACTCTCCCTCAGAAGTCAAAACTTACTGTACATCAGAGAACTCACACAGGGGAAAAACCCTATGATTCTAATGAATGTGGAAAAACATTCTGCCTGAATTCAGTTCTTATTATACATCAGAGAACTCACACAGGTGAGAAACCATATGAATGTAATAAATGTGGAAAAACCTTTAGCCAGAAGTCAAACCTCAGGATGCATCAGGGTACTCAACACAGGGGAAAAACCCTATGAGTGTAATGAATGTGGGAAAACCTTCTACCAGAAGGCAGTTCTCACTAAACATCAGAGGACTCACAGGGGAAACACCCTATGAGTGTAATGAATGTGGGAATTAGCCAGAAATCAAACCTCAGGATGCATCAGAGTACTCACACAGGGGAGAAACCCTACAAATGTAATGAATGTGGAAAATCCTTCTACCAGAAGTCAGTGCTCACTACACATCAGAGAACTCACACAGGGGAAAAACCCTATGAGTGTAATGAATGTGGAAAAACCTTTCATCAGAGGGCAAACTACAACAGGCATCAGAAAACACACACAGGTGAGAAACCTTATAAATGTAATGGATGTAGGGAAACCTTTTTCCAGAAATCAGCCCTCAGCGTACATGAAAGAATTCACACAGGGAAGAAATCCCATTAATGTAATGAATGTGGGAAGTCATTCTGCCAGAAATCATCCCTTACTATACATGGAAGAATTCACAAAGGGGAGAAACCATATGAATGTAAAGAACGTGGGAAAAGCTTTTGTCAAAAGTCAACCCTCAGTAGACATCAGAGAACTCACACAGGTGAGAAACCATATGAATGTAAAGAATGTAGGAAAGCTTTCTACCAGAAGTCAGCTCTTGCTGTACATTGTAGAACTTACACAGGTGAAAAGACCTATTAATATGCTGAAGGTGTGAAAAGCCTTATTAGCAAATCATATCCTACAGCACATCAGTGGATACGTACAGGAAATAAACCCTGCTCATGTAACCAGTGTGAGAAATCCTTCAGGCACAAGTCAAGCCTTACTATCCATCAGAGGTCACACAGGGAAAGCCCTATGGCTGTAATGAATATTGGAAACAACTTTTAGCAGAAGCCAAACCTTAGGAGACATCAATAAATTCATACACGAGAGAAAGCCTAAGAGTGTAATGAATGTGCAAAAACCTTTTGTCTAAAGTAACACCTTAGCAGGTACTAGGGAATTCACATAGGAGAGAAGTTCCATGCGTCAGAGACTGGCTATGTATTCTACAAAATTCACCCTTTTTTTCTCTTGGACACATGGACTGCATTTCTCAGCCCCATGTTATGTGACTGGGACATACAACTGACCTCTGCAGTAGACTCTGTACACAAGTTAGGGTTAGGGTCAAATATTCCTCCTTGACATTGAAAAAAGAAACATTTTATTTTCTTCAGACATTGAAGCAGGACTTTAATGTATGCTTTTGGAGGAAGTCATGCAGAGTCCATACTTGAGGAGTGGTGAGTTAGCCCCACCTCCTTGATGGCTGAGTGTCTATATCAGGTATTTGGAATTCTGTATAAGAGATTTCTATTCAGGCCATTTATGTATCAATTTAATCATAAATAGATACCAATATGGATGCTCAGTTACTTTAATGTTTTGGTTGTTATCCAATTCTGCAGTTATACCCTGTGGCCATTGGGAGCTCTTTCCACTGGCTCCTTTGACATAATTTCATGTATGTATGTATGTATGTATTTGTTTATTTATTTACAATTTCTTTCTGTTACTTCAAAAGTACCCTGGGTCATATATTTTCTGTCGCAGTTCTAGTTTCAACCAGTTTTTCAAAGACCCCTGATTTCCTTTGTTAGAGAATGGTATTAAAAACTTATATCTGGCCACTAAATGTGGTTATTGCATCGTGACCCTCACAGCTGACAGTGCAAACAAATATATGTGTGTATTCTAACTTATATGTACCCACTTAATTATACAGGTTTCTACATGGAACGATTTGCATATATATATTAAGTTAAATGTGAGTTTATATCTACATTTTATATATGTATTCTGATCCATTATCACAGAGATCATTCCAGGCTTCCCACATTTCTTATCTGTAACTTCTCACTCTAACAGTGAGGAACCTGGCTGTCACTGTCTGCCATTTATTTCATCCCTTGTTCCATTGGGAACAAGGAATTTATTCTTGATCCAGATTCCAGGTTGGGATTTAATGAGAAATATATTTGGTCTCTGTCTCCAGTTCATAGTACAGAGCTCCTAAAACTTTTATAATTTCCTGAACAATAGGTGTGCTAGTAACATCTTGTGTTCTAACATTTGGTCTTTGGCCCTGGTTCCTGACGTGGAGTTCTTAAATTCCTTGGAATCTCCTGAGTGATGGGAATGGCTTCTGTAAGGACCCTCTGTGGGTTCCTGGATGGTTTCAGGATGGGGGATGGTCACCAGAAAGACCAAGCCATTATAAGAAGCTTGTAACTTTTAGCTTCACATGCAATCCTTTGAGAGTGTGAAGGGACTGGAGATTTAGTTAATAGTTGATCATGTCTACATGATGAAGCCTTCATAAAAATTCCGAAAATATGGAATCTGGAAAGTCCCAGATCAACTCTGTCAGATTTGATGTCTAGTGAGGGCTCATCTTTCATAGATAGTGCCTTCTAGCCATGTCCTGTCATGGCAGAATTGGGGGGAAAAGGCTCCTAGATTATTTTATAAGGGCGCTGGTTTCATTCATGAGGGCAGCACCCTCATGATCCAATCACCCCTCAGTTACCTCTGAATACCATCCCTTTGGGGATTATGTTTCAACATAGGAGTTTGGAGGGTATACACACATTGAGACCATAGTAACTAGTAAATGTAAGTAAGTGTTTCCCTGAGTTTCATAAGCCATTATAGCAAATTACCAAACCTGAGGAGGGAGTGTAGGAGTGCATAGTTTCTAGCCAAATCATAGAAGTTTGGGTAAACTGAGGATTCACTACTTTTGTTTGGCATCTGAGGTTGGGGACAGTCTGGTGTTACTAAGCCCTTAACCTGTAGAGTCTGTGCAAACTTCAGTAATTAATGTTATAATTGAACTATAGGACACTCAGTTGTTGTCCAGAGAGTTGGAAAATTGGTTGGTGTGGGAAACATCACCCACCCCAATTTGTTGTCAGAAGTGAAGTGTTAAGAGTATGGGGGAAATCATGGTTATTTTTCTTTTTACAGATACAATGGTTTCAAAATTAACTATTATCTCTATGGGTAATAACTTTATAAAATAGATTCCAGTTTATGTATAGTACATTTTGCTTTTAGTGTAGATTGTGATTTGTTCTTTGTGCTTTAAAATTCTGTGGGTTTAAGTATATACATAGCCGGGTGCGGTGGCTCAAGCCTGTAATCCCAGCACTTTGGGAGGCCAAGGCGGGTGGATCACGAGGTCAAGAGATTGAGACCATCCTGGTCAACATGGTGAAACCCCATCTCTACTAAAAATACAAAAAATTAGCTGGGCATGGTGGCATGTGCCTGTAATCCCAGCTACTCAGGAGGCTGAGGCAGGATAATTGCCTGAACCCAGGAGGCGGAGGTTGCGGTGAGCCGAGATCGTGCCATTGCACTTCAGTCTGGGTAACAAGAGCGAAACTCCGTCTGAAAAAAAAAAAAAGTATATGCATAGTGTCGGATATCCACCACTAAAGTACCAGAATACTTCAAATCCCCACCCCAGTCACTCATGTGATTATCATCTCTGTAGTTGTGCCTTTTCCAGAATGTCTCATGAATGGAGTAATATAAGGTATAGCATCCTCATGCTGCCACCCTTCACTTTGCAACATACATGCAAGATTCATTCATTCATTTTCATGGGTTGAAGGTTCATTCCTTTTTGTTGCTGAATGGTATTCCATTGCATTGTTGTACTTCAAGTTGATTATGCTAGTTTTTGTTTGAAAATAATTTTTTCAAAGCATCTGTCTAAACATATACATTTTAGGGGTGCATTTGTTGGATTTTAGGTAATACTTGTTTATCTTTGGGAAAAACTGCCAAACTATCTCCCAAAGTGGCTGTACAATTAATGCATTCTGCTAACTGAATGACAGTACCTATTGTTCCTCAACCTCCAATTGTTATTGTTGAGCTTTTCTTAGAGTCTTGCAGTTCTACTAAGTGTGCAGTGTTATCTCAGCATTATTTTAATTTGCAGTTCCCCTAATGGGACGTGATGTTGAACATCCTTTTGTGTAATTATTTGCTTTCCGTATATTTTTGGTGTTTTTTTTTTTTTTAAGACAGTGTCTCGCTCTGTCATTCTGGCTGAAGTGCAATGGAGTGATCTTGGCTCACTGCAGACTCCGCCTCCTGTGTTCAGGCAATTCTTTTGCCTCAGCCTCTCAAGTAGCTGATGCCCACCACTGTGCCTGGCTAACCTCTAGATTTGGAGTTATTTTTCAGGATCGGTTTGGCTTTTCAGGATTCCTTGAAATTCTATATAAACATTAGAATCAGCTTTCCTGTTTCTGTTCCAAGGCCTTTGTCATTTTTGTAGGAATAACGTTGAATCTGTAGATTGCTTTGTGTAGTTTGGAAAAGTTAATGAATGTCGTCTTCAAATCCGTGAACATAACATGTTTTTACATGTATTTGGGCTTTGTTTAATTTCCTTAAGCAATGTCTTATAATTTCCCCCTTACCCTAAGATCAAAGTCTTACCCTTTGATTACATTTGTTCCTAAGCATATTATTGCCATTGGTATTATTTAAAGTGAATTTTTTATAATTTTATTTTCAGATTATTCATTGCTAGTGTATATGTATAAAATGGATTTTTTGGCCAGGGACAGTGGCTCACACCTGTAATGCCAGCACTTTTAGAGGCCAAGGCAGACAGATCACCTGAGGTCAGGAGCTGGAGACTAGACTGGCCACATGGTGAAAACCTGTCTCTACTCAAAATACAAATTTAGCTGGGTATGGTGGCATATGGCTGTAATTCCAGCTTTATTGAAAGCCCTTTCTGTAACAGCTGAGAAAATTATGGGGTGTTTTTCATTCATTCTAACAACACTATGTGTTACATGAATGGTATTAGTGTGTGGAACCACTGTTGATTTACCAGGATAAAAAAATCATGTTCATGGTGTCTGATCCTTTCAAAATGCTGTCGGTTTTAATATCCTATTATTTTGTTGAAGATTATTAAGTCTATATTTCTGAGGTTCTAGATCAGTCCTTGAAGTGGCATAGCACTGAGTAGGATAGATCAGGATGAGATTGTGTGTAGACTGCAGTTCGTATTTACAGAGTTAGTGTGTCAGGATATTGTAAAATCAAGAGATATGGGTTGACGGGTTCAGAGTTTACCAATTGAAGATTATGGCATGAGGACTTCAAGTAGGAGACTCAGGTTGGTGGTTGGGAGCTGCATCGTAAGACATCAGCGAGAGAGATCAGGTGAGTAACCAGGGTTAGACTGAGAGGTCAGGATTACGGTGAAGAGTTAGGGTGAAAGGGTAGTGAGGTTTAGGATTAGGGTTACAGTAAAGGTGTGAGCAGGTTTAGATTAAGGTTAGAATTAGAGTGGGTAGAAGTAAAGTTAGAAATTATGGTTGAGGGTTACCGTAAGGTTAGCTTTAGAGATAAAGGTAATCAGAGTAGGGTGGTTGAGGTTAGGGGTTAGGGTTGGGGGTTAGGGTTAGGGGTTAAGGAACATGACTTACTTATATTTGTTTTGGTTTCTCTCAACTGTGATTCATGGTTTTCTGAATGCATATTTACATACATTTTGTTACGTTCATACTTAAGGGATTCAACTTTAGGGGTGCTATTGTAAATGGCATTTTAATGTTTCCAGTTCTAATTATTTCCATTCATCATTGCTGATGTGAAGAAACGCAACTGACTTTTGCCTACTGGACATCTTTTTTAGTTTTTAAAATCTCCGTTCTGGCCAGGCATGGTGGTTCACACCTGTAATTCCAGCACTTTGGGAGGCTGAGGTGGGTGGATCACCTGAGATCAGGAGTTTTGAGACCAGCCTGTCCAGCATGGTAAAACCCCATCTCTACTAAAAATACAAAAATTAGCAGGAAATGGTTGCATGTGCCTGTAATCCCAGCTACTAGGGGGCTGAGGCAGAAGGATCACTTAAACCTGGGAGGTGGAGGCTGCAGTGAGCTGAGATCATGCCACTGCACTCCAGCCTGGGCAACAGAGCAAGATTCTCTTTAAAAACAAAAGAAAACCCTCCATCTTTCTGTCAAGGCATGGAATGGTGGGCTTGATTTCAGTTGAAATTTCAAAAATTATAGCCTGAGATAATCTGAACACTGATTTTGCAAGATTCCTCAGGGCTTCTGCCAGTGGGTGCCAGCTCCTGCCGAACCAGGAGTTCGAACAGGAACCACAGTGGATTCCTCACTCGTGCCCTGGGGCTTCAACCCTGAGGAAGGAGACTCCTTTTCTCAGGATCTGCCACCCGGGAGAGGCCGTGGTTCAGGACAGTCAGTCACCAGGTGAGGGAAGGAGGAAAATGCTTCCTGTCAGCAGCCACAAGTGCTGAGGAGGGAGCACTGCCATGGGCCTTACTTCCCTGTCATGGTCTATGCAGCCTATTGTGAAATGGTGTCTCTTCTGCCTGACGTTGACAGTGTGTCAAGACAGCTGAGTGCAGCTTGTCCTAAAGATCCGGGCTTGTTTCTGGGGAGAGATCGTGGTGCTGAGAAAGGCATGACACTGAGCAGTGCCATCAGGATGGGCAGGGGGGTGGTGGCTGGGGACCCACAGGTGCTGCGGGGTCACAAACACTTTTACTCATGTTTTAATAGCTCATTTGTCTCACAGCGTTAGAGTAGTTGAAACACTATGGATATATTTAACAGGCCACATGATAACTAGAAACGTTAAGTTTAAGTATATTTATTGTATATACCTCTCCACGCAAAATAACATATATCAAATACTAATATATAAATATGTAAAGATTGTGAGCTGAACAAAGTGCAGATTTAGCTTGAGAATCTTGGGAGGGGATATGATGTCTTGGACCCTTTGCTGTAGCTGCCAGAGTATAGCAGATGCAGGAACAGGTCTTACTTTAGATTGAAGGCTGCGTAGCCGGGGATCTGGGCAGAAGCAGTTCTTTTTGTTGAGGTCCGCACAGCTGTGGACCTGGGCAGGAGCAGTTCTTTTTGTTGAGGTCCGCACAGCTGTGGACCTGGGCAGGAGCAGTTCTTTTGTTGTTTTAGGTCCGCACAGCTGTGGACCTGGGCAGGAGCGGTTCTTTTGTTGTTTTAGGTCCGCACAGCTGTGGACCTGGGCAGGAGCGGTTCTTTTGTTGTTTTAGGTCCGCACAGCTGTGGACCTGGGCAGGAGCGGTTCTTTTGTTGTTTTAGGTCCGCACAGCTGTGGACCTGGGCAGGAGCGGTTCTTTTGTTGTTTTAGGTCCGCACAGCTGTGGACCTGGGCAGGAGCGGTTCTTTTGTTGTTTTAGGTCCGCACAGCTGTGGACCTGGGCAGGAGCGGTTCTTTTGTTGTTTTAGGTCCGCACAGCTGTGGACCTGGGCAGGAGCGGTTCTTTTGTTGTTTTAGGTCCGCACAGCTGTGGACCTGGGCAGGAGCGGTTCTTTTGTTGTGTTAGGTCCGCACAGCTGTGGACCTGGGCAGGAGCGGTTCTTTTGTTGTGTTAGGTCCGCACAGCTGTGGACCTGGGCAGGAGCGGTTCTTTTGTTGTTTTAGGTCCGCACAGCTGTGGACCTGGGCAGGAGCGGTTCTTTTGTTGTTTTAGGTCCGCACAGCTGTGGACCTGGGCAGGAGCGGTTCTTTTGTTGTTTTAGGTCCGCACAGCTGTGGACCTGGGCAGGAGCGGTTCTTTTGTTGTTTTAGGTCCGCACAGCTGTGGACCTGGGCAGGAGCGGTTCTTTTGTTGTTTTAGGTCCGCACAGCTGTGGACCTGGGCAGGAGCGGTTCTTTTGTTGTTTTAGGTCCGCACAGCTGTGGACCTGGGCAGGAGCGGTTCTTTTGTTGTTTTAGGTCCGCACAGCTGTGGACCTGGGCAGGAGCGGTTCTTTTGTTGTGTTAGGTCCGCACAGCTGTGGACCTGGGCAGGAGCGGTTCTTTTGTTGTTTTAGGTCCGCACAGCTGTGGACCTGGGCAGGAGCGGTTCTTTTGTTGTTTTAGGGCCGCACAGCTGTGGACCTGGGCAGGAGCGGTTCTTTTGTTGTTTTAGGGCCGCACAGCTGTGGACCTGGGCAGGAGCGGTTCTTTTGTTGTTTTAGGGCCGCACAGCTGTGGACCTGGGCAGGAGCGGTTCTTTTGTTGTTTTAGGTCCGCACAGCTGTGGACCTGGGCAGGAGCAGTTCTTTTTGTTGAGGTCCGCACAGCTGTGGACCTGGGCAGGAGCGGTTCTTTTGTTGTTTTAGGTCCGCACAGCTGTGGACCTGGGCAGGAGCGGTTCTTTTGTTGTTTTAGGTCCGCACAGCTGTGGACCTGGGCAGGAGCGGTTCTTTTGTTGTGTTAGGTCCGCACAGCTGTGGACCTGGGCAGGAGCGGTTCTTTTGTTGTGTTAGGTCCGCACAGCTGTGGACCTGGGCAGGAGCGGTTCTTTTGTTGTTTTAGGTCCGCACAGCTGTGGACCTGGGCAGGAGCGGTTCTTTTGTTGTTTTAGGGCCGCACAGCTGTGGACCTGGGCAGGAGCGGTTCTTTTGTTGTTTTAGGGCCGCACAGCTGTGGACCTGGGCAGGAGCGGTTCTTTTGTTGTTTTAGGTCCGCACAGCTGTGGACCTGGGCAGGAGCGGTTCTTTTGTTGTTTTAGGTCCGCACAGCTGTGGACCTGGGCAGGAGCGGTTCTTTTGTTGTTTTAGGTCCGCACAGCTGTGGACCTGGGCAGGAGCGGTTCTTTTGTTGTTTTAGGTCCGCACAGCTGTGGACCTGGGCAGGAGCGGTTCTTTTTGTTGAGGTCCGCACAGCTGTGGACCTGGGCAGGAGCGGTTCTTTTGTTGTTTTAGGTCCGCACAGCTGTGGACCTGGGCAGGAGCGGTTCTTTTGTTGTTTTAGGTCCGCACAGCTGTGGACCTGGGCAGGAGCGGTTCTTTTGTTGTTTTAGGTCCGCACAGCTGTGGACCTGGGCAGGAGCGGTTCTTTTGTTGTGTTAGGTCCGCACAGCTGTGGACCTGGGCAGGAGCGGTTCTTTTGTTGTGTTAGGTCCGCACAGCTGTGGACCTGGGCAGGAGCGGTTCTTTTGTTGTTTTAGGTCCGCACAGCTGTGGACCTGGGCAGGAGCGGTTCTTTTGTTGTTTTAGGGCCGCACAGCTGTGGACCTGGGCAGGAGCGGTTCTTTTGTTGTTTTAGGGCCGCACAGCTGTGGACCTGGGCAGGAGCGGTTCTTTTGTTGTTTTAGGTCCGCACAGCTGTGGACCTGGGCAGGAGCAGTTCTTTTGTTGTTTTAGGGCCGCACAGCTGTGGACCTGGGCAGGAGCAGTTCTTTTGTTGTTTTAGGGCCGCACAGCTGTGGACCTGGGCAGGAGCGGTTCTTTTGTTGTTTTAGGTCCGCACAGCTGTGGACCTGGGCAGGAGCAGTTCTTTTGTTGTTTTAGGGCCGCACAGCTGTGGACCTGGGCAGGAGCAGTTCTTTTGTTGTGTTTGGGCCGCACAGCTGTGGACCTGGGCAGGAGCAGTTCTTTTTGTTGAGGTCCGCACAGCTGTGGACCTGGGCAGGAGCAATTCTTTTGTTGTTTTAGGTCTGCACAGCTGTGGACCTGGGCAGGAGCAGTTCTGTTTGTTGAGGACCGCACAGCTGTGGACCTGGGCAGAAGGGCTGTTACTTCAGTTCATGCAGATGTGCTTTTGTGCAGGTGCAGTTCTTCTCTTAGGTTGATGGCCATAGCTGTGTACTTGGGCAGGAGCAGTATTTTAGTTTGAGGGCTGCACACCTGGGGACTTGAGCAGGCATGCTGCTTATTTTAGTTCGTGGGCTGCGCTGCCTCAGACTTAGGCAGGAGCAGTTCTTTCTTTAGTTTGAGGACTGTGCAACTGGGGACCAGGGCAGGAGTGGTTCTTACTTTAGTTTGATGGTGCAGGAGTGGTTTTTGCTTTAGTTAGAGTCAGAGATTCCAGAGAATCTGGTACTGCCGTTGTAGAACAAGTGTAGATTAGCTGGAGGCCTTGGGAAGAGTCAGTGATGCTGTTATGTCTGATGTTCTTGGAGCTAAACATGGAGGAAAAGTTGGGAAGGAGAGAGAGAGAGAGTCACCGGAAGGTACCTGAGAGTGTAGGTGTAGGTGTACACCAAGCAAGCTGAGTCTGGGAGTGTCTCAATCCTTGGTATCAGTGCATTCTCTTTCCTCCCACACAGTTGGAATTTGTTTTCTGTTTCACAAGACAGAAAGACCCTGATCAATATCCTCAGGAATTGAAAAGCTTTAAAAAAATGAAATGATGTTGGCAATAATAGTAGAAATTTAACCAGGATTATCCTGACTGATAGAGACAATATCACACATATACCCAATATATATCTTTTCAATAGTTACTAAAATGAAAATAAATAGAAAAATAGGTCCAAGTAAAGGTCTACAAAGTTGTTTCATGGAGAAGGGCTGAAGACAGAGGTGAATTTGAGAGTTGCTGCTGATGGACACACGGAGAACTTACCATTTTCCCCACGTAGTTTCAGTGCACAATTACCTTCTGCGAGACCTGGCAGCTGGGTTGCTTCGCACAGCTGGGGATGCAGCGGGTGTCACAGAAGGACCCCATCCCAGCCAGTCCTGCCCCTCTGCTGTGATGAGTGCGGCTTCTGATCTCCGACAACTGACTGAGTTTTGAGGGGAGGCCTGGCCTGGGAGCACAAGGGTATCCATGGTGAGGTTCCATGGGTGGAATGTCTCGTATGTGCTTGAGGTTCCTTCCTGATGCTCATCTGCCATTTTGCTCTTTAACACATCTTGTTTATAACTGTTTTCTCAAACTGTATTAGAAATAAGCACTTGTATAGTATGGGTCAGGTATAAGGAATGTTGACACATTGGACACACGGGACCTCCACTAAATTTAAGGAATAGAATCTGAAGAAACCAAACTTAAGATGCTCCCTGGAGGCCCCTCCTGAATCCCAGTCCCTTTCCTTCTCCATGAGAGGGAGTGGCTTTCTGCTTTAGTCTTCATCATTGCCATACTTTTTTTCATGGTGCATTTCTTTCCTTGCATTTGTGCACATACCTAAACAATACTGCTTGTGGTTTTTGAACACTCTGTTGTCTTTTTGAGACAGGGTCTTGCTCTGTTGCCTCGTCTGCAGTTTTGAACTTTGATGTGAAGAAGTCCCCTGTGTGGCTGCTCCTCTGCTGCACTGGCTCTGAGCATTTGCTCCGTGTCTATTTTCATCCTCTGTTCTCTTCCTGAGACCTGTGCATTCTGACCTGATTCATTTTCATTGCTGCATGATCTCTCGTGGTGGAGGGGACCGTGGGAAATGTCTTCATTTTCCTGCTGATGAGTGATTGGCCAGGTTTACCCCTAGGACCATGTTACTGTGAAGGTTCTTGGGCATTTCTTTTGTACACAGTGCAGTTTCTTCTGGTCAGTAGCTTTCAATTTTTAAAATTTCATTTCAGTAAGAAATGTAATTTTCCTCATAACCCACAACACACACCCTTTCATAAGCAAGCATAGCAAAAGTAATTCACAATTATTCTTAGTGCTGGCTGAGTGTTCCTGTGGCTCTCCATTCTCCCCAACACTTGCATCGATTGTGGGATTTTTTTTCCAGTCTGCTGAGTGTCACCTGGTATCTCACCCTGTTAGGTTGAGACCCTGTTCATGTTTTTATTGGGCATTCCTTCACATTTTTTTCTTCTGTGAAGGGCTGGTTCAACTCTTTTGCCATGTTTCTCTTTACTTGTTTAAATTTTTGCCTTTTTCTTTTATTATTACTATTATTATGTTTTTGAGATGGAGTCTTGCTCTTTCGCCCAGGCTGGAGTGCAGTGGCACAATCTCAGCTAACTGCAACCTCTGCCTTCTGAGTTTAAGCGATTCTCCTGCCTCAGCCTCCCAGGTACCTGGAATTACAGGTGTGTGCCACAATGCCCAGCTAATTTTTGTATTTTTACTAGAAACAGGGTTTCACCATGCTGGCCAGGCTGGTCTCAAACTCCTGACCTAAGGTGATCTGCCTGCCTCAGCCTCCCAAAGGGCTGGGATTATAGGCATGAGCCACTGGGGCAGGCAGGTGGGGCTTGCAGGCTGCTGTGAGGACTTGGCTCCCTCTCTGAGTAAGGTTGGATTAGCAGGGGATTTAACCAGAGGAACCATGGGATCATTCTTATGTATTTCTGCCATGGTTGACTCAGCTGATCGCACCTCTTGAACAAGACTTGGCCTTGGACACCCAGAGGCCTGTGGTTGAGGGTTCCCTCCTGGTGTGGCCACTGACACATCCACATTTGGTGCTCTTATAGCGGATCAGCCCGAGACCTGCTCTGCCTGGGCCTCTTATCAGTGGCATTTCTCAAGTTCATCCCCTCCCAAGTCTCTCCCATTCGTAAAACTGAACACCTCTCTCTGCTAGATGGAAACCCCTGTCAGCACCTCCCTGACTCACAGGGCATCCTGTCAGCATCACAGTCCTGACTTTCCCACGTGGGCAAGCCCACGGGACCTCTGATTGACCAGGACAGTGCCAGCACTAAGACATCCCCTGAAACTCACAGGAAGAGCGGACTAAGAAGACGGGAAGAGCACAGGGCGCAGGCAGAAGAAATGCCCACAATACTCGACGTTTGTCACAGGCCTAATCGTAGAACATGATGCTATAAAACCTTTAGATAAAAATGGGAACATTTGCACAGCCTCGGGTTTGGTGAAAAGTTCTTAGACCTGACACCAAAAGCATGATTCATAAAAGAAAATATTGACTTATTAAATTTAGTAATAAATTTAAAATTGTAACTCTCTATAGCAATATAAGAATTTAAAGAGAATGAAAGTACAAACTATGGTCTAGAAAAACATATTTGTGAATCACACATTTCACAATGTACTGGCACGCAGAATATATGAAGAATCGTTAAAACTTAACCATAAGAAAGTGAAAACCTCGGTATAAAAGAGAGGGCGAATATTAGAATGGAGGCCTCATCAGAGAAGGCATCAGCAGGGCAGATTGCCCAGGACAGACACTTAGCCTCACAGAGATGTTGGAGAAATGCTGATCAGCAGTTTCTCTGCAAATCCATTAGAATGTCTAAAAACAGAAACCAGTGGCCAACTCAGGCTCTAGTGATGACGCAGAGGAACTGAGACCCTCTTAAGCTGCAGTGGGAATGGGAGGGGTCCCACTATCCTTACCACATCATCCTGCAACCCCACTCCTGGAATTTCCCCCAAGAGAATATAACGAATGCACATCAACCTGCACAGGAGTGTTTAGGCCTATTCCTCATTACCAATTACTGGACAAGAACAAAGTGTCCATCGACAGGAGAAGGTGTGAACCAATGTGATGCTTCCACACGGGGCACCAGCCAGCATGGAAAGATGTGCCCCGAATGCAGCAGCTCTCCCAGGACACTCGGCCAGGGAAGGAAGCCGATTTCAGTGGGCACAGGTGAAGGATCCTGCCACGTGACATCTCGGGGGAGGCAGCACTGCCATGTGCGGGAGAAGGGCAGTGGTTTCAAGTGGCTGTGGGTGGAGGGGTGAGGGGAGGAGCTCTCCAGGGCGATGGAGTGAGCCGCTGCACCTGACCATGGGCACTTCGGCTGAGAGGCTGTGCGGCAGACACTGGCTTCAGTACACGCAGATGGAGAAGGCTCCCGCAAGTCAAAGAGGGTGTCCCCTCCACAAAACAAAAACGTATTTCAAAAACCCTCCTAAAATTAAGAAAATCATGAAAAGTATTTCATAAGATCGTTGGACTTTGGGTTGACACAGTCTACCTCAGAGCATAGCACTGAAAGCACCGGCCTGGGAATCCCGGAGGGAGGCTGTGGTGTTAGACATCAGCTAAAGGGGCTCAGTGCCTTTTTATCTCATTCCCAAAACCCCTGCATATGATTTTAAACTGAGTGTGAGTCATGTCTTTTACAGTGATACGGACTCCAGATCTTTAGAATAAAATGCTCCAAGGTTAACTTAAAATCTTGTGGTGTTCTGTACTTTGCATTTTACATGCGTGTCTTTGGTGATATCATCAGTTGGGCCCAGGAGGGAGCAAAGATCTCATGGTGCTGGTTAAAGGGAGAGTCTCCAGGGCCCGAGGTCTGAGAAGGAGCCCATTCCTCAGCTAGGAGGAAATCAACACAGATGGCAAAGCCATCCCGGGAATACCGCAGAGGAGAAAGTGCCCGTTTACGTGAGTGGCCACAGAATCATCGAGAATCACTGAGCTCATTTAGGAAGGAGAATGAGGCGGCACCTCTGCCGTTTCCCTCTCCCTGCTCTCCCTCTCTCTTTTTCTCTTTCTTCCTTTCATCTGGGTCTAACTGAGCTTGTTTGTCTTCAGCATCCCTGGGAAACTTCATGAAGTTTTAAACTTCAAGCTCAATATGCAGTTTAAAAATCGAGTGCAGAAATGTCAAATGAACCACTCCCATTTGCCCAGCCAGTGTCTGGCAGTGTTGGTCACACTAGAGTTCAGGGGTGGCCACACATTTTGTGGTCTTTCTATTTCTGATGCATAAAGTTTTCATTTAAATGAGACTTGTTAGCCGGGTGCGGTGGCTCAAGCCTGTAATCCCAGCACTTTGGGAGGCCGAGGCGGGTGGATCACGAGGTCAAGAGATCGAGACCATCCTGGTCAACATGGTGAAACCCCGTCTCTACTAAAAATACAAAAAAATTAGCTGGGCATGGTGGCGCGTGCCTGTAATCCCAGCTATTCAGGAGGCTGAGGCAGGAGAATTGCCTAAACCCAGGAGGCGGAGGTTGCGGTGAGCTGAGATCACGCCATTGCACTCCAGCCTGGGTTACGAGCGAAACTCCGTCTCAAATAAATAAATAAATGAGACTTGTTATAATGCATAACACAGTTTTGAAAGGCAAAGACAATGTGAGGCACACACTCATTATGAGGCAGCCTTGCCTGCGGGAGGGAGATGTGGACACTCCCTGGGGACCCACAGCAGGCAGTGGGCTGGACCTGAGGACAGAGCCTGAAATACCAGTGCTTGCAGCTACCAACAGGCGTTGAATGAATAGAGCTGTTTTCAAACGTAAATAAGCGATACATTTTTTTTAGCATTTCTATCTAATTGCAGTTCCTTTCTCTTTTGTTCGTGGATTCAATATTCTCTGCTTTTAATTTTATTTATTTTTTAATTAAAGATGGGGTTTCACCATGTTGGCCAGTATGGTCTCAAACTTCTGACCTCATCATATGCCCGCCTCGGCCTCCCAAAGTGCTGGGATTACAGGTGTGAGCCACTGTGCTCGGCTATTCTCTGCTTTTTAAAAACCTATATTCCTTCTAATGAGGCCCTGTGTTTTCACTGAGTGTCAGGTTTGGAATGTTGTAAAATACATGTAACACTCATCACATTCAAAAGGTGTAGAAATGGATTATTAAGAGGTACTTGCAAGATTTTGTGTGAAAGCTGAGATAAAAGGTGCAAAATATTTAATGTAATAAACTTTAATGAATAATTCAGTTTTCAGGTTACTTGAAAACGATACCTTCATTTGTATTACACACCTCTGCCCGCAATCATGTCAGTGTGTTTTTCTTGAATTCAGTTTTTGGGTAAGGACAGTCCTTGGAAATCCACCTTCCAGAAGGTTCCATTATCCAGAAATTTCTGCTGTCGCAGCTCTGGGATGGGGAGGGGGATTTGCAGGAAGGGATAATTGAGAGGGGCCTCTTCTCCCTGCTCTGGAGACACGGAGGCTGCCTGTGATTCATGGGACCCCCCCCCTTCAGATCCAGAAGACACTGAGAAGAAACACAGGGATTTGAACCTAGGCTGGGGCTCCTGGGGCCGGGTGGCTGTTACCTCTTGCTGAGAGGATCCACACACTTGAAGCAGCACCTCACACAGTGGGTCACCTCGACTCCCCATGATGTCTGCGAGACTTGTTCCTGTCTTCTTATGACCAAGAAGACTATGTGATTTATAAACTCCATGTAAAGAAAACCCGAAAGCTGTGTTCAAAGAAATGCCCTTGAGCAAGAAGGGCAGCCATGGGCACCACAGGTGGGGCCTGTGGGGCAGCCGTGGGTGTGGCAGGTGGGGCCTGTGGGGCAGCCGTGGGTGTGGCAGGTGGGGCCTGTGGGGCAGCCGTGGGCGTGGCAGGTGGGTCCTGTGGTGCCTGAGGTCGTGGCAGGTGGGGCCTGAGGGGCAGCTGTGGGCACAGCAGGTGGGGCCTGAGGGGCAGACATGGATGTGGCAGGTGTGGCCTGCGGTGCCTCAGGTCGTGGCCAGCAGCCCCCCAGGAACGGCTCTGCTCCAAGGACATCTTAAGGCCAGTAGGGCTATTTGCATGATAGAGGCCGCACCCTGAGAGTGGTTGTTTCCACAGAGCTGGACATGTCCACAGGACCACGGAGGGCAGGGTCAGAGCTGAGCACTGAGAGCCAAGCCATGGTGGGTGAAGGAAAGAGTGGGCAGGGATGATTCTCCGGAAGAGGCCTGGATCTGGGCCTGAGCAGAGCCACTGTGGAGCAGACACAAGCAGCTACCACAGCCAAACCAGATTCCTGGATCCAGTTGATGCCCTTGGAATCCACAGAGCTGTTCTCAAGCGGTTTTCATTTTGCCCGGCATGGATCAAGGTTCTTAGTCTACAAATGTTCAAGGGTTTATTTCAAGGCCACAATCCATCAACACTGCCAGCCAGGCTCCTGCTATCCCAGGTCCATTTTCTTACTTTAGCCCGGCCTGCAGTCCCTGAGATGGATGGGTGTGAGCAGAGCAGTCCTGAGTTGGGTGGGTGCTAGCAGAACTGGCAGGAGGGCAGCCCCTACTTTTGAGAAACACCTGTGCCTCATTGGGCAGATGGCAGGTGCGGCCCCCGTAGCCTGCAGGTGGGAGGCGGGATGGGGCCAATTCAGAGGTCAGGCATGGAAAGCCACAGCCAAGGCCGGCATCTGCTAAGTCTCCTCACAGTGGGATGGGGCCAGTTCAGAGGTTGGTAATAGAAAACCACGCAGAGGGTGTATCCACTCATTCCCCTCACAGTGGGACAGGAACAGCTCAGAGGTCAGGCGTGGAAAGCCACGCAGAGGGCGGTATCCCCTCACTCTCCTCACAGTCCTCTCAGCTGGACAGAGACACACATCCACACTCTCATGCCACAGAGCTGGACATGTCCACAGGACCACAGAGGGCAGGGTCAGAGCTGAGCACTGAGAGCCAAGCCATGGTGGATGAGCACATGGCCATGCTCACCACATACACACAGACACGGGCTCTTGCACACATCACACCTACTCATACGCACACTTATATGATACACACAAAATCCTGGTGTTCCAGCAGAGGATGTGAGGATGCAGGAGTGAGTGTGGGCTGCCTGTCCCGCTGTGCGTGTTCAGGTGTGTCTGTTTCTTCTCTGTGCCAGGTCCTCACTCTGCTGCCCCCACATTTTGTGGCTGGGAAATTGTGATCGCTGTTACTTTTCTCATCAGTTATAGCTGGAACCCACACATCTCTGCCACACACCCATTAACACAGTCATGAGGACATCACTTCAGCAGCCGGGAGGACATTACTTCACAAAGCTGTGAGGACATCACTTCAGCATCCAGGAGGATGATGTTACTTCACACAGCCATGAGAAGTGTGTCACTTCACATAGCCATAAGGAGGACATCACTTCAGCAGCTGGGAGGAGGACGACACTTCAGCAGCCATGAGGAGGATGTCACCACTTCACACAGCAGTGAGGAGGAGGTCACTTCAGCAGCCGGGAGGAGGACGTCGCTTCAGCAGCCAGGAGGAGGACATCACTTCAGCAGCCGTGAGGAGGATGTCACTTCAGCAGCCAGGAGGAGGACATCACTTCAGCAGCCGTGAGGAGGATGTCACTTCAGCAGCTGTAAGGAGGACGTCAGTTCAGCAGCTGGGAGGAGGACATCTCCTCAGGAGCCGGGAGGAGGACATCAACGTGTAGCCTTGACTTCCTGCAGGGCATTAGCCAGCTCCGTGGCTGCTGGGCCATGGGTGGGGCTTCATCACCCCCTGACTAAAGCCCCACCCCCATCACACCCCTAACTGGAGTAGCCCCAACTCACAGGCTGTTAGTCCTCACCATCAAGCACGCCAGATATTGTAAAATGATTTATCAAGCCAGCACAGAAAGACAAATGCGGCACTCTCCCTTACTTGTCAGATTTAAACATTGGAACAATTGAATTCATGGCCGTGGGGAGTGGAAGGACGGCTGCCAGAGGCTGGGCAGGGCAGCAAGAGGCAGGGGAGGCGGGGTGGTTACAGGTGAATGAGTAAGACCTAGTGTTTGGTAGCACAACAGGGGCTACAGTCAAGAATAACTCGACTGCACATTTTAAAACAACGCAGGGAGTATAGTTGGGTTGTTTGTGACTCAGTGCTTGAGGGGACAGATGTCCATTCTCCATGACATGCTTATTTCACATGGCACACCTGTATCAAAACATCTCACACACCCCATAAATATATACACCAGTGGATCCACAGCATTAAAAAAAAGTCATTTACCAAAGGGCGAAAGTGGAGGTCCCTTGGCTTCACCAGCTTCTCTTCCCTGCCTTTTTGTTTTTTGGGATGCACTTTCCTTGAACCCCTGACCTCAGGTGATCTGCCTGCCTCAGCCTCCCAAAGTGCTGGGATTCGAGGCATGAGCCACTGTGCCCTGCTTTGTTTTTTGATGAGGCTGGGGGTGGTTTGGGTAATCATTGCCTTTTCTTCCTGATCTCCTAATGAACATTTCGTTGTTTTCTTTGAAGCTTTGTGGGCTGAAGGAGGGTAATCGGTGGAAACATTGGAGCAAGCCTAAAGGGGCTACATTTATTTGCATTTGAAAAAGAGCTTATTACTGTTAGAAGGAGATAATTACATTTTACTTATTTATTTTTTTAAAGGCAGGATCTTGCTCTGTCACCCAGGCTGGAATACAATGGTGTGATGGCTCACCATAACCTTGAACTCCTGAACTTAGGGAATCCTCCCACCTCAGCCTCCCAAGTAGCTGGGACCACAGGTGTGCACCACTATGCCTAGCTGATTTTTAATTTTTTTATAGAAACAGGGTCTCACTATGTTGTTCAGGCTGGTTTTAAACTCCTGGCCTCAAGTGATCCTTCCACCTCAGCCTCCCAAAGTGCTGTCATTACAGGTATGAGCTACCATGCCTGGCTGGGAAAAGCACAGATTTGGAAGGGAGAGGAGAGCTGAAGCAAGAGAAGGAAAAGAGAATTTAGAGGAGCAGCTGTAAGGATGACAGGCATTGTGGGGAGACGTGTTGAAAGGGGGTTTTTGGGAGGTCGAGCAGGTGGTTTTGTGGAGTGATTCTGCCTTTGCTAAAACTCCCAACAGTTTTCAGTAGGGAGCTACTTGACTCTGACGCCTTTGAATCTCACCCGTGTTTCTTTGGCTATGATGCCTCACTGAGTGAGGCTTGAAGGTCAGACAAAGGCCAAGCTAGCGTGCCCAATGGGTTGATTTCAGCAACTGGGAGTGAAGGGGTGGAGGGTTAGTCTTTCTCTCATTCCAGGCCCAGAGGTACAGATTTGAGTTCCCTAAGCCAGGAGGGGAGATTTGGCAAGAATGTTCCAAGCTGGAATTCAAGGAACTCTTTAATTATTAAAGTACTCTATTTAAAGTTGATTGCTTTCTCCAAGAGCAGATCACCAGCTCCCTCAGTGAGCACAGTTTTCTAGTTATATCAAAAAATATGGCCAGGTGCAGTGGCTTACGACTGTAATCCCAGCACTTTGGGAGGCTGAGGCAGGCAGATCACTTGAAGTCAGGAGTTCAAGACCAGCCTGGCCAACATGGCGAAACCCTGTCTCTACTAAAAATACAAAAATTAGCTGGGCGTGGTGGTGGACACCTGTAATCCCAGCTACTGGGAGGCTGAGGCAGGAGAATCACTTAAGCCTGGGAGGCAGAGGTTGCAGTGAGCTGAGATTGTGCCATTGAACTCCAGCCTGGGCAACAAGAGCAAAATTCCATCTCAAAACGAAAGAAAAATGTATCTTTCCCTTCTTGAAGTTCACAGAGCTAGGAAAAACCACTTGGGGTGGGGCCTTAGAGATGTTTGTTTAAAAAAGGGGCCAGAACCCATCCCAAACTCTGAACCCAACCTTTCCGTCCCCTTGTAGCTGACCTAAAAATGGAAGAACCAATAGCACCAATGCTAATCATAGTTTGTCGTACCCAGCACTCACTGAGTGCTTGCTGGATGCCAGATCATTTTTCATATGTTGCAAGTGCTTAGGCAGGACCTGGACTAAGGAAGATGTTCAATTGATGTTTGTTGCCTCACTGATGTTGGCCTGCTCTGCCAAAGATGTTTCTGTGCACAGGGATTTTTGTTTCTTTTAACTGTAAGTCAGTTGTCATTTCAAGGGAAAGGCCCATGAGGCCATGTCCTGAATAAAGCAACATTTCTCCACTTCCATTATTTAGGATTTTTGTGGCAAATGGCAAAAATCCAATCCAAATGAGCCTAGACAAGAAAAGGGAATTTATAGGGCCAGGTGTAGTGGCTCACACCTGTAATTCCAGCACTTTGGGAGATCAAGGCAGGTGGATCACTTGAGACCAGGAGTTCGAGACCAGCCTGGGCAACATAATGAGACCCCAACTCTACCAAAAACAAAAAAACTTAGGTGTGGTGGTGCATATTCGGTTCCAGCTACTCAGAGGCCAAGGTGGGAGAATTGCTTGAGCCCAGGAGCTCAAAGCTGCAGTGAGCCTTTTCTTTGTTTTTTCTTGAGATGGTATCTTGCTCTGTTGCCCAGTCTGGAGTGCAGTGGCACAATCTCGGCTCACTGCAACCTCTGCACCCTGGGTTCAAGCAAGTTTCCTGCCTCAGCCTCCTGAGTAGCTGGGATTACAGGTGCCTACCACCACACCTGGTTAATTTTTTTCTATTTTTAGTAGAGATGCAGTGTCTCCATGTTGGCCAGGCTGGTCTCAAACACCTGACCTTAAGTGATCTGCTCGCCTCAGCCTACTAAAGTGTTGGGATTACAGACGTGAGCCACCGCGCCTGGGCTGCAGTGAACCTTGATTGCACCACTGGACTCCAGCCTGGGTGGTGACAGAGGGAGATCTTGTCTCAAAACACAAAAAAGGAAGTTACAGATTTGCATAATCATGCCACAGAAAGTATGGTGGGAGCAGGGAGTCAAAGGATACCAGGCTTCTCTCTCTTCCTCTGTCTCCGTTCTTGTTTCTATTGGCTTCACTCTCTCCTGCTGCAGATGATCTCCTCCCTGAGGGTGGGGAACATAGCAGCTGTCCCCCCCAAATTTTATAGTCTTTGAGGGATTCTTCCACAGAAGAAACATCCCAGGGAAAAATGCTGATTGGCTCTGTGTGGGGGTCATAGGCCCAACTCTAGACCAATCACTGTGACTGGAGGGATGGGACGCTATGATTGGTTCAGGTTGGGTCACATGACTACTCCTTAGGAGGACGGGGTGTGTTGGAAGCCATAACTAGAAGGAGTGAGCGGGTTTTTTGTTTTTTTTGTTTGTTTGTTTTTGAGACTGGGTCTTGTTCTGTCACCTAGGTTGGAGTGCAGTCTGAACTCACTGCAACCTCCACCTCCTGGGCTCCGGCATTGCTCCCATCTCAGCCCCTGAGTAGCTGGGACTACAGGCCTGCGCCACCACCCCCGGCTAATTTTTGTATTTTTTTGTAGAGATGGGTTTCCGTCATGTTGTCCAAGCTAGTCTCAAATTTCTGGGCTCAAGTGATCTGCCCGCCTCCACCTCCGAAAGTGCTGAGATCACAGACCTGAGCCAGCACACCTGGGAGGTGTGTTCTTAATTGAAGGCCACAGAAGCCAACTTTTGCTGATTTAAGCAGCGCTGTTAAGTGCTCACAGGTGAGCTACAGAATTCTGCTTGGCGCTGCCGAGGCGGAAACAAGCCGCTGACGTCATCGCAGCCCTCGTCTGATGACTAGAGACTGTGGCTCACTCAACCGCCCCTACCACAGCAGGATGCTTTTGCTGCCACTGCCACTAAGGGGCCACCAGCTTCTTTGTGTCTCTGGTTCCAGATCCAAAGGCTAGCGCGACTGTATTTGGTGGGCAGAGCCCGTGACAATCCCCCGCCTCAGCTGCAGGAGAGAATGGGAAAGTGAGGAACTGGCATCTTAGCATCTGCGGTAGCAGGCAAGGCCCGAGTTCCACTAAACCTCATAAGCAGGGGCATTCCCAAACTCGATGTTTGGGTGGCCCAAATTCAAGACAAATGTATATTTTGTATGTGTGTGTGCAGCAGCCACTAAGCATTTTGTTCTTGAGGCTTTCATTCCTGGGATGTAGGCTTGTTTCTACTAAATGTCAAGTGAGATGTGATTACACCTCCTTTGTAAACGGAGTCCACCCCATAAATCTTGGCCCTTGGCAAGAAGCTCCTCTTCAGGCTAAGAAGGTCATGGCTTATTGTCTGGGCTGGGAAGCATTTCTCTCCTTCAGATTTTCCAAATGGTGTTTCTTGGGAAGCAGCTCCAGGCACCATTAGTTAAACATCTTTAATCTGATTCCTTGTGCAATCCTCTGCTTTCATCAAAGGTCAGCTGTTGTGGCCCAGTGGTTAGGATTGATCGTTTTCCTTGATTGATGTCATCTTGGTGACTCTGGATTCTTTGGTGGAGACTTCAGAAGACTACATTGAATTGACAGGTACTTAAAGGAGATGAGTGGGGAGGGGTCCAAGGATGTCAGAAAGTTCTGGCCTGGGCCCAGAATCACTCCCACTGCAGGGGCTGGGCTCAGCCTCACTTAGACGCAGAGGGTGGCCCCAGCTGGCCTCCCCAGGTCCCCTGGTCGTTTGAGATCCCCTTATTTTGGTTTTCTAGTCAGTCTTCCCAGGCAGTCATACTGGTTTTTGTTGTTGTTTTGTTTTATTTTAAATGTGATCATTGTAATCCCAGTGCTTTAGGATGCTGAGGTAGGAGGATCATTTGAGACCAGGAGTTCAAGACCGGCCTGAGCAGTATAGAAGATTCCCCTCTCTACAATTTTTTTTTAATTAGCTGAGGCTGGGCACAGTGGCTCATGTCTGTAATCCCAGCACTTTGGGAGGCCAAGGCAGGAGGATCATTTGAAGTCAGGAGTCTGAGACCAGCCTGGCCAATATGGTGAAACCCTATTTCTATAAAAATACAAAACTTAGCTGGGTGTGATGGTGCATGCCTGTAGTCCCAGCTACTTGGGAGACTGAAGCAGGAGAATTGCTTGAGCCTGAGAGATGGAGGCTGCCGTAACTGTGATTGTGCCACTGCACTCCAGCCTGGGCAACAGAGCGAAGTTCTGTCTCATTGAAAAAAAAAATTAGCTGAGCATGGTGGTGCGTGCCTGTAGTCCCAGCTACTCAGGAGGTTGAAGGGGGAGGATTACTTATGCCCAGGAGTTTGAGCCTGCAGTGAACTCTGATTGTGCCACTTCACTCCAGCCTGGGTGACAGAGTGGGACCCTGTCTCAAAAAAAAAAAAAAAAAAAAAAAAGAAAAGAAAAGAAAGATGAAATACACATAACATAAAATTCATTACATTATTGTAATGATTTTAAAGTGTACAGTTCAGCAGCATTGAGTACATTCACGATGTTGTGTGGTCATTACCACTGTCTAATTCCAGAACATTTCACCACCTCAAGAAGAAACCCTGTCCCCATTTAGCAGCCACTCCCTCCCTCTCCTATCCTCACCCCCTAGCAACCACGAAACTGTTTTCGGTCTCTGTGGAATTGCCTATTCTGGGTTCTTTCAGATTCCATTTTTGTAATTCTGCGTAAATGGAATAGTAAAATATGTGGCCTTTGGCAACTGGCTTCTTTTATTTAGCATAATGTGTTAAAGGTTCGTCCACGTTGCATCATGGATCAGTACATCATTCTTTTTTATTGCTGAATAATATTCTGTCGTATAGTTAATACTACATTTTGTTGGCTGGGCGAAATGGCTCGTGCCTGTAATCCCAGCACTTTGGGAGGCCGAGGCGGGTGTATCACAAGGTCAAGAGATGGAGACCATCCTGGTCAACATGGTGAAACCATGTCTCTACTAAAAATACAAAAATTAGCCAGGTGTGGTGCACCTGTAGTCCCAGTTACTTAGGAGGCTAAGGCGGGAGAATCACTTGAACCCCGAGGTGGAGGTTGCAGTGAGCCGAGATTGTGCCACTGCGTTCAGCCTGGCGACAGAACAAGACTCCATCTCAAAACAAAACAAAAAACAAAAAACTACATTTCGTTTATCCCTTTATTTGTTAATGGATAGTTGGGTTGTTTCCACCTTTTGGCTATTGTGACTAGTGCTGCTATCAACATTGTTGTATGTGCTTTTGTGTGAACACCTGTTTTTGATGCGTCTGGCTATATACCAAGCGGTGGAATTGCTGGGTCATATGGTAATTCCACGTTTAATTTTTTTGGTGAGCCGCCAAAATGTTTTACGCAGCAGCTGCACCATCTTTCATTTTCACTGTGCTCTCTCTTGACCTGGCATCTTTAAGTGCTTTGAAATGATTTTTCTTGGCTGTCATGCTTCCCTTCTACTCCCTTGAAGACAGCTTTCAGAATCTTCTGGTTGACAAGAGCTTATCTCCTGAACAGTCCAATCCACTGGGCGGATGGGTAAAGGGAAGGGCCGTCTTGTCTGAGCCCAGTACAGTATCACAGGGGCTTCTGGGGCAAATCTCTCCATCTTTGCTGCTTAACACAGAGGAAATGGTGCTAATGGGGGGAATGTAGGTGGAGTGGGACCGTGGCTGTGACAGGAGGCGTCCTGGTTTGGGAGCAGGTCAGGCTGTATAGGAATGCCTGCTTTGACCAGGCACAATGCCTCACATCTGTAATCTCAGCACTTTGGGAGGCAAAGGCAGGAAGATTTCTTGAGTCCAGGAGTTCAAGAAAAGCCTGGCCAACATAGTGAGACCGTGATATAGTTTGGCTGTACCCACCCAAATCTCATCTTGAATTGTACCTCCCATAATTCCCATGTGTCATGGGAGGGACCTAGTGGGAGGTAATTGAATCATAGGGGTGGTTTATGCCATTCTGTTCGCATGGTAGTGAATAAGTCATGAGAGCCGATGGTTTTATTTATTTACTTACTTATTTTTGAGATAGAGTTTCACTGTGTCGCCCAGGCTGGAGTGGAGTGGCACTATCTTGGCTCACCACAACATCTGCCTCCCAGGTTAAAGCAGTTCTCCTGCCTCACCCTCCCGAGTAGCTGGGATTATAGGCATGCACCACCACACCCAGCTAATTTTTGTATTTTTAATAGAGATGGGGTTTCACCATGTTGGCCAGGCTGGTCTTGAACTTCCCACCTCAGGTGATCCGCTCACTTTGGTCTCCCAAAGTGCTGGGATTATGGGCATGAGCCACCATGCCTGGCCAAGATTTTATGGTTTTATAAGTGGGAGTTCCCCTGCACCAAGCTCTCTTGCCTGACACCATGTGAGATGTGCCTTTGCTTCTCCTTTACCTTCTATCATGATTGTGAGGCCTCCCCAGCCATGTGGAACTGTGTCTATTAAATCTCTTTCCATTATAAATCACCCAGTCTTGGGTATGTCTTTATTAGCAGTGTGAGAATGGACTAATACAGACCCTGCCTCCAAAAAAAAAAAAAAATTAGCTAGACATAGTGGTGTGCACCTGTGGTCCCAGTTACTCAGGAAGCGATGCAGGAGGATCACTTAAGCCTAGGAGGTTGAGGCTGCAGTGAGTCATGATCATGCAACTGCACTCCACCCTGGGGACAGAACAAGACCCTGTCTCGAAAAAGGAAAGAAAGAGACACAGAGAGAGAGAGAGAAAGAAAAAAGAAATACCAGCTTTAATGGCTCTGTCCCCAACACAGGGACTGCCCAGTTCTGATAACATTCTTCAAACGCCTGGGGAACTTACTAAAGAAAGAGTGTAAATTAAGGGGAATTATTAAAGAAACTAAGATATGGCTTATGTATTTTAGTTGTACTGATCAGGCTTGCGAGCTTATAATACAATGAATGAAAGGGCTTGGACTTTTCTTGTTCTATCCATCCATTCATACAACACTTATTTATTGAGCTCCTGCCGTGTTCCAGATGCTGTACTTGGATTCAAGGGTATGCATGAGAATGAGTCAGCTGTGGTCTCTGGCCTTTGGAGACACTTTGCCTTGTGCATCACTTTTGGCACTGGACAGTCACAGCCCTTTCCTCAGGGTGCTTCAGCGACTGTCCCAGGGGTTGGATTCCAAAGTTAACAGAGAAGGAGAAATCTAGGTACAGAAAAATGTTTAGCAGTCCTTAAATTCCACATGAAAGTCAGTGTTCATGGTTTTGTGTTTATTACCTGAACAGAAATAGTTATATAAAACTCTACACCATAGAAGGGAAAAAACCAAAGCACAGGCGTGTCTTAGTGGGAATGCTTTTGGCTGCAAGTAATGGAGAATGCAATACAGTTAGCTTAACAATGAAGGAAAATGCATCATTGCACATAGCAAGAAAGCCACACGGAGGGCAGCTCTGAAGCTGTTTTCTTTCCCTGCTGTCCACGGGCTCTGTCCTCATGGTTCCAAGATGGCTGCACAGTTCCTCCCCTCCTATGCAGACATCACATCACTAAGTGAAAGAAGAGGGGCTCCACTTTCTCTCTTCCTTGTCTTTGTTTTTCTAGACATCTTCTAGTTTCACTCTTCCATGGAGGCCTGTAAATCATTTGCAATTAATCTTTGTGTCTGGCATGAGGCAGGGATCCAGGTTCATTGTTTTGCCATACAGATATTCAGTTGTTCCCACACCATTCATTGAAAAAGACTTTCCTTTTCTCCTTGGCACCTTCCTCAAAAATCATTTGGCTGGGCCAGGCACAGTGGGTGGCTCACGCTCATAATCCCGGCACTTTGGGAGGCTGAGGTGGGTGGATCACCTGAGGTCAGGAGTTCAAGACCCAGCCTGGCCAACATGGTGAAACCCTGTCTCGACTAAAAATATAAAAATTAGCCAGGCATGGTGGCATGCGCCTGTAATTCCAGCTACTTGGGAGGCTGGGGCAGGAGAATAGATTGAACTTGGGAGGCAGAGGTTGCCGTAAGCCAAGATAGTGCCACTGCATTCTGGCCTCGGTAACAGAGCAAGACTCCATCTCAAAAAGAAAAAAATAATAAATTGGCTGTAGTATTTGATAGCACAACAGGGTAACTATAGTCAATGATAATTGCACATTCAAAAATGACTAAAGGTATAATTGGATTGTTTGTAACACAAACGATAAATGCTTGAGGGGATGGATACTCCATTTCCCATGATGCAATTATTATGCATGCATGCTTGTATCAAAATATCTCATGTAGTTCATGAATAAATACACCTATTATGTACCCACAAAAATGTAAAAAGTCTACAGGCTGTGTATGTGTAGATCTGTTTCTGGACTCTCTGTCCTGCACCATTGACTTCTTTGTCTTTCCTCTTGCCTTTTCCCTGCCATCTTAATTACTGTTGCTTTAGAATAAGACTTCAAGACTTCCAGGCAGTAGAGGTCCTCTGACCTGCTTCTTTGTGTCTCTTGGAGAGACACTACCACACACTCGTTCATGGCCCATTGGCCACAACTGCATCAAATGCCCATTCCCAGCTCGGTCACTGGCAAGGGGGATGGGATCATAGGGTGACCTAGTCCATCAGAGTTTCCTTTGGGGAGAGGTAAGGGTTCACCTTCCTCAAGTCACGTGGAGGAAGAATAGTTACCTGAACCAGAAAGCTAGAAAAAAAGCCAGGCTTTCCAGGAAGAAGGTAGGGAAGAATTTAGGGTAGGAAGCCAATGGTGTCTGCCAAAATATACATAATGGTTAAATGGAATTTTTAATTATGAGACAGAGAGAGAGAGAGAGAGGACACACAGAATAAAAGGACATACAGTAAACTTCAACTCACTGTTGATATTCTTGCCAGCCACTGATGACAATGATAAAGGTGACAAAATGGCCATAAATGACAACAAGGCTTAGTTTACTGCCCGAACAGTGAGCAACAACCCCTAACAATGAGGCAGGCTCCTTCTCCCCTGAGGGCAGCATCAGGGGCTCAGTAGGGTGTGAGCCCTGTCCAGGGTATACCAGACCAGCCTGGGAGCGAGTCTCGGAGTGCTTGACCCTGGTTTAGCTTTAACTTGTTTGTTCTCGAAACATGGGGATGGGCAACAGTTCCTGCATCTCTTGAGCTGCCCAAATATTTCTTGGGATGGTCTCAAACCATTCCTTACGGTCCATGTGACTTGGAGGCTGGTCCACAGAGGGACTGGATTCAGCAGTAAATCAAGTGCTGGCTGCCTGGAGCGCTCGGCGCAGGCACACAGATTCTAGCTTCTTGGCTCCTCCGGCCCATCCTCAGTAGCTTCATCATTCCCAGTTGTTTGTCAGTTCCTCTGACTTCCTGCTAGTCTTGTTTTCCAGGCCCCCACTTAATTATTTAATTTTTCCTAGTGGAGCGAAACAAGGATTTGAAACTGTTTTTAATTTTTAGGCCCTGGGAGGGCAGAAGGCCCTGCTTCATTCCCTGGGTGATTTGTCTGCCTCCTCTTTTTGCCCAGGCCTTCTTGTGACACATGAGTAGGCTGTGACTATTCCAGCCTTTCAGTGCTTAAAGTCTGAAGCTTGAGTCTGAGTCCAGGCTGGGGAACTGCTCAAGAGGACTCTGAATGCCTGGGGAAGACACCAAGCTCCTGGTTAGTTCTAGAAGAAGTGCTGCCCACTGGGATTCCTGTACAAATCATTGCCCCATGTTTTTGGGGCAGTATGGAGTGGTGGAGGGGGTTACAGGCTTTGTAGGAAGGGACACGCCAACACACAGCCCAACCCGGACACAGGACTTCACCTCTCGAAGCCTCAGTTGTCTCATTCCTTCCATGAAGAGATGTTGACATTAAAGGTTGCTGAGGGGGCGCATGAGGAGGGGTCAGTACAGGGGCTGGCCTTCCTTGAGGCTCTGGCCAATCCTCTCCACCCTTAGTGTTTTTACTCTCTCAGAGGAGCAGAGAGGATTCCCCAAGGAGGGCTGGGATGGGACGAAGTGAGTGGGGGGATGTTAGAATCACAGATTTATTCATTTACTTTTTTTTTTTTTGAGATGGAGTCTCTCCCAGGCTGGAGTACAGTGGCATGATCTTGGCTCACTGCAACCTCTACCTTCCAGGTTCAAGAGATTCTCCCTTGGCCTCCCAAGAAGCTGGGATTATGGGTCCCCCCTACCACACCCAGCTAATTTTTGTATTTTTACTAGAGTTGGAGTTTCTCCATGTTGGCCAGGCTAGTCTCAAACTCCTGACCTCAGGTGACCGCCCACCTTGGCCTCCCAAAGTGTTGGGATTGCAGGTGTGAGCCACCTCGCCTAGCCTAGAATCACAGATTTAATGTGGCCAAGACTAGAAGGCATTTAGGGAGCAGAGCTTAGGGGAGAGGAATGAAGGGCCACTGGTAGAGAGGAGTCATTTTTCCTGGCCAAAATGGACTGGCCATGTGTTCAGAGTCCTGGGTTTTGATCTGGCCCCTCTGCACACTGATCCCCAGTACAGACACAGTCCGCAGAAGTGGGTTCGTGAGCCAGGGCTGAACTCAGCAGGTTGAGCAGTACCCATGTGTGCTTCCTTTAAGTGGCAGTCCACAGCACATGCTTGCTCTCTATGGCTGTCTACAGCAAATGTGCTGTGTTAGGAAACACCTCCCCTGAGACCAATTCTTCTAGAAACAGAGGAAAAATGTGGGATTTCCAGGCAGCCTGCTGTCAAGTCAAGGTGGTGGGATGAAATTGATCGATGAGGTTCAGGTGTGTTTTCTCGGGGGGGGGGGGGGGGGGGGGGCGCCTGCTCTGCAGGCCTTGCTCACTTTGGTTACGTGTGATCACGGTTACATTCTTGGGAAGCCCTGAGCACTTGGAGAGGATGGTGCTTGGGGCAACACCTCCAGTCACCCTGGATGGGCATTGGGATCAGGCCAGACATTACTCTTTGATGGAGCTATGGCAGACAGATGACGGATGCCTGCAGAAGCCTCTCTTCTCTGGCAGTTGGGGGAAGCAGTGCCAAGGTGAGCTTAGACTTTCCCTCATACCTTTCCTGTGTCTCTGAGGGACAAGAGTGGTGGTTCCAGAGAGGAAATCCTGCAAGAAACATCAGAGGTCATCTTGTTAGCCTCCCTTCCATCTCAAAATCATTTTATGAATGAAGAGACCCAGCTGCAGGGAGGGGAGGGCTTTGCTTCAGGTAGTCAGGCTGTTTCAGGACCCAAATCCATGATTCCATTTGTCCCTGGTGACCAGCTTGGGTAGAGGCATCTTGCTTGCTTTCTTTGGGGCCAGCTCTGCTCTTGTGTCCTTGAGTAGGTTTGTGGCTTCCTGGCATCTACAAGGTCCACCCTCTGAACTTCTCTGCTGTGACCTGTCTGAAATGCACATCAAATCAGGTGACTTCCTGGCCTGCATCCTTCAGTAGCTCCCCAGTGTCCTCAGAGAAACCACAGTGCATTCGCAAGATACCAAAGGTCCTTTGTGATCTGGTCTTCGTTCTCTGCTTCCCATCCCCTGGCTGGTTATGCAGGGCTACCTGCCAGTCGGGATCTCAGATCTTTCTGCCTTTGCACATGCTGTTCCTGTTCCTCAAATACCCTTCCCTGCTTGTTCTTTAAGACTTCTCAGCTTCATTCTTTGGCCTCCTCTGACCTCTTAGGCTCAGCCACTCCTTCCTGTGAGCTCCCAGAGCTCTTGGTAATTCCTCTGTTAGCACTTATGTCATTGACTTAGAATGATTTGTTTACATGTATCTTCTCCCAGGGGTGGGAAGCGAGTCTTCTGCATCCTCACCTCCCCCCGCCCCAGCTGCTCTCACTGACTAACAGAGTGCCTGACCACAGCTTCGGCTCAGCAAATCTTTGTGGTATGAATGACTGAAGGACCTTTGTCCCCAAATGTTCACTGCACTGTGGCTGGAATGTCACCCTCTGTGAGTCCTGCCTAGTTCCTGGCTCCTGTTGGCTTTTGCCTCCCCACAGCTGGGGCCTCTCTTCTCTCTCCAACAGCTGGCCCAGCCCTGCCCAGACTCTGGGGGCAATCACAGACTTAGCCCAGGGAGATTTAAAGAGCCAGCATTCAGAAGTGCAGGTGACTCAGCTTCCATTGAACTTGGGTGGGTGAAAGTTCCACTCCCTTGCTGGGTCTGGGCAGCTCCGTGGGAGACCATTTCCCTGGGACCCCAGCTGTCTGCTAGAATGGAGTCCCTGGGATGTCTGCTGCCTCCCACCGTGGCCAACGCCTAGCTGCCAAGCTTCTCTGATGTCTGCTGCCCCATTCAGGTGGCAGACCTTCCTTAGGCACCTACCATATGCCAGGCAGAGCGTCTCTGCCATAGAACTTATGGTCAGAGTAGGGGGGTAGACCCACAGACATGACGTGCATGTGGTCAGAACCAGGACAGAGCTCAGAGAAATGTGAGCTGCAGGTCAGGGGTTGAGAAGCAGCCTCAGAGACAGGGTCTGAGCTGAGATCATAGGGGAAACAGGAGCTTAGGGTGGGGGGCTTCCTGGCTGAGGACTCTGAGGGGACAGGAGCTCAAGAAAGCCCCCGCCAGCCCTGACTCACAGATCCAGCACCCTCAGCCGTGTCTCTGGGAGCATGGAGTTCTGAGAGAAGGGACTGAGGGGGTTAGCTACCTCTCTCACATGACTCAAAACCAGGCATATCCACAAAAGCCGCCATTTGTTTATTTAGGCAACATTAGTGACTCCCCACCATGTGCTTGGGTCTGGGATGGGAACGGGGGCTCATCCAGTGTAGACCAAGGCCCAGCCCTGCCCTCAAGTGGCTCATAGGCCAGTGGGGAGAGAGGCGTGAAACAGGTCCTGAGAACACAGCCTGAGATGAGCAGCCATGCCTGAGCCCATCTGGATCTGCGGCAGCGCTGTGTGGGGCGGGAGGCTGAACCCAGCCCGGGGAAGCACCTCAGGTAGGACACAGCATCCACACAAGCAGCCCATAGGGCTGGGGAGGCGGATCGGCAGGAGGGTAGCCCTTATCTTCTGGAGTCACCAGGTGACTGGTGGCAATGTCTTTTAACACAAGGGAGGCAGCAGAGGCTGGGCCTTTGGAGTCTTTCTAGATCTGGTCTCTAATCTTGTCTTCATTGCTTGAGAACTGAGTGAGCTGGTGCAAATGTCTTCACCTCTCAGAGCCTCAGTTTGCTCATCTGTAAAATGGGTTTAGGGGTCGTGTTTCACTCTAGGGTTGCAGCCAGCCTTCAGGCGAATAACAGAAAATGCTTAGAATGTGATTAACAAGACTTCTTGTTGATTATAACAACAGTAATGATCGTAATAACCAGGAAGCAGAGAGCCCACCCAGCAGAAAGAAAAGGCATGGCGGAGTTTGTGTGTGTGTTAGGGGGCAGGGGTGGGGGATGTTGTGGCAGCACTGGGTGGAGGGAACTGCAGAAGCCAGGGTCCGCCTTGGCCAGGCAGGGGTGGGGGAGTTGGGGTTGGAGGGTCGCATTTTCCCCTCCTCTTCCACCCCTGCAGCGTGGCGTGCCATCAGCGGGAGGCGCAGGTGTTCACTGCATCCTGCATGTCCCCATCCCTCGCCGCCCTGGCTGGGGCCCCAGCTTCCTTCTGCCGTCCGCCCAGCGTCCTCCCCTAACCTCGGATCTGGACGGGAGAACAGTGGGGCTGGGAAAGTTTGAGTCATGGTGGGGGGAGCGGAGGAGGCGGGCCCGTGACCCTGAACGGGGTGGGTTCTAGGACCCGCCTCGGACTCCCAGCAGAGGGACCCACTTCGCGCGTGCCCCTATCCCTCGCGCACTGGTCCTACAGGCGCGAGCGAGGCACTGGCTGCAGCCGCTGTGTGCACCGGGGCGACCGTTCTCGCTCCGACCTGCGCCTCTACCGCAGAGCCGCGCTCAGCATGATGCCCGGGGCGCCTCTCCTGAGGCTGCTGACGGCGGTTTCTGCAGCAGCGGCGGTGGCTGTAGCGCCTGGGACGGCGATGCTCCCCACCACGGGGGACGCCACCCTGGCCTTCGTCTTCGATGTCACTGGTTCCATGTGGGACGACCTGATGCAGGTGATCGACGGCGCCTCACGCATTCTCGAACGCAGCCTGAGCCGCCGCAGCCAGGCCATCGTCAACTACGCGCTGGTGCCCTTCCACGACCCAGGTAGCGCCCCCGCCCGCTGGACGCCCCTTCGCGGTGCGCTCACCTGCCCGACCCCCTCGGTTGGCCTGGCTCCGAACGAATCTGCATGTTGTGGGCTGCACTGCTGCTTGGCGGGCACAACTTCTCGGCACATCTGCGCCGTGGGGACCCTGGGCACCTGGGCACTACTTGCAGCCGTCCCTTCCCTCCCCTGAACATTCCCTCACCCAGGCAACTGGCTCTCCCGGCTCTCCTGCGCCGTGGTGAGACTTCAGCAAGGGACTTCACCTTCCCGCGCCTTGCCGGCCCCACATATGAAATGGTGAGGACGGCCTCCCAGACCTGCTGAGATGTTCAAATGAGGTGTTCCTGTCGAGGACTTGGGACGCCGCGAGCTTTTGCAGGGTTTTCCCTTTGGCTAATTCTTAGAATTCGCTCCCAGCATAGGCTTGGAGACCGGAACAGGTCCCAGAGGCAGGCGTTGGGACGAAATGGGGTCCACCACGGACCCGCAGTGGGGAGCGGACTCACCCTTGCTGGTCTTGCTCCCTTGCCTGTCTTCCTCGGGGAAAGAGTAGCGCCCCTCCTGCGCTGGCCCGGTGACCTCCACCTGTTGTGTTCTCGCAGATGAGTCACGCCCTAACTCCTCCTTCCCTGCAGGCTGCACCTCTGCTTCCCCTTTAACCTATTCTTGCAGCTCCGTGTTAGGGGTGCCCTTGAAACGGTCCCTATTTAACCTCTTCTTGTAGCTCTGTGTTAGGGGCGCCCTTGAAAGGGTTCCTAGGAGGCTCCACTGTGGAGTCCCAGGGAAAGCAGTTGCTGAGTTAGCTGCAGGTTCCCAGCCGCGAGGAGCAGGACTTTCCCCAACTTCTATTTCTTTCTTTCTTTTTTTCTTTGAGACAGAATCTGTCACCCAGGCTGGAGTGAAGTGGTGTGATCATGCCTCCCTGCAGCCTCTAACTCCTGGGCTCAGGCAATCCTTCTGCCTTAGCCTCCCAAGAAGCTGGGACTACAAGCACGCACCACCATGCCTGGCTGATTTTTAAAAATTTTTTGTAGACATGGAGTCTCTCTGTATTGCCCAGGCTAGTCTTAAACTCTTGGCCTCAGTGATCCTCCCACAGCCTCCCAAAGTGTTGGGATTACAGGCATGAGCCACTGCACCCAGCCTCCCCCCGTTTTTTTAAATGAAAAATTGTAAAGTTACAGTAAAATGGGGAGAAATGTACATTGAACAGCCTCTGCTCACCACTGAGAGCCTCTGAGTCCTATTTGGCTTTATCACATCTCTCCAGCATTCACCCCTCTGTCAAGGTTAGCTTTCTAAAGCAAAAGCAAAAACAGAACAAAACAAAAAACGAAATTTCTTACAAAACTGTACTGAAAAGTGCTCTTGTGCTGAGGAAGTAGACAGTGGCCATTGGCTATGTGAGTTAGCAAGTCCTTTTAGAAGGATTTGCATTTCTTAATCACAATATCATTACAGGTTCTTAGAAAATGGACAAAACTTTGGCAAGATATCGTTCTCCGTAGGCTTCAGGCTGAGTTTGTGGTCTAGGGGTTTGGAGGCCCCTCTGCTTCCAGGAATTCTGGGCATCTCATGGCTCTGCAGATCAAAGCTGGGAAGCCAGGGCTCTGGACAAAGATTTCAAGGAACATCAGATGGACAGCTTCTACCCTGCAGTCAGGTGCAGGCAGGTGTGGGGTTGGGAGGAGCTGGGCTGTGAAGTGTGCTCTGGCACTTGAGCTGGAACGCAGGTCACCCTCCATCTCCCCAGCTCTCTCATCCCCTTTCTGAATTCCTCTGGGGCTTCCAAAGACATCACATTGAAGGAGTTTAAGATTGTCGTATCTACCCTTTATCTTACAGTTGGAGAAACTGAGGCTCAGGACACTGAGGAGACTTCCCCAAGGCCACCTGCCAGGATGATGTCATTCCTGAATCATAACCCACATTTGTCTCTGAAATGTGTGGCTCCAGTGGCCACGCAGGATAGCAGCCTTTTGGAGCCATATGTCATGTCCTGAAGCCCAGACCAGGGCTCCTGAGGCTGTCCTTGCCGCCGCCTCTGTGGCCACGAGCCTCAGGAAGCCCCGCTCCTACTCCTCCCCTTGCCTGTCCTCTCCAGGCACTGAGCTGATATGCAGCTCTCCAGCTCTCACCAGGCTCAGCCCCTCACTCCATCATCTATGAAACAAAAAACCAGTCCTCCATCCTGGGTCCCCACATTAGCTTCTGAGTGACACCCCTAGGTTCAGATGTTGGGGAGATTTCAGCCTCATGGAGCCCTTGTTCTGTGTAGAACCTAGGGAGGCTCACGGTATGAAGGAGACAGGCTTCATTCCCAGGGCTGGCAGCTCTCCAGGACAGGCCGGTTGGGAAGTAGACAGTGACATGTGGTGGCTCTGGTGTCAACTCCTGGGCATGAGCCAGTAAGCAAGGAAGGGGATAAGGAAAGACACCCTGAGGAAGCAGCATGAGTGAATGTTTGAAGAACATGAGTGAATGTTTATAGGGTTTTGGCCGTTTGCCTGGCAGATGCCAGGTGCTGGGGACGCAGCAGGACAGAGGACTCCCTGGGACGTGTGGAGCTGGCTGGGTAAGGACCGGGGGGTGGACAGGAGGGCTGACGTGGAGGGACAGATATGTGTGGGAGCTGTGTGTGCAAGGCAGGAATGGAGCGGGAAAGTGGGGAGGGGCAAGATTGGACGCAGCCGTGACTACAGGACTGATGCCTTAGCGGACTTGGTTTTCTTCTTCCTTCTATGGGCTGTGAGCAGCCACCGAGGGCTTCTGAGCAGCAGTTTGGAGCTGTGATTTAGGCCTGGCTGTGCCTTTTGAATCCACAAATAGAATCCCCATTGGTGGAAGAGGAGCGTGAGAAATAGGGGTTGTAGCTGTCTTTTCCAGTCCCAGAGCTGCACGCTGGGAGGGTTTTCTTAAAGGAAGCCCCTCTCCTAAACCCCAAGAGGCAGGTGCAGGGCAAACAGCGGTGGTTCTGGACTGTACGTGCTTGGAGACAGACTAAGATCTGTGCTTTGGAAATCTTTTTTACAGTTTCTAAATTAAAAAGTTGTATGTTCCCAGAGCGGAAAAGTTAGAAATGTGCTGTTTCAAAAGAGTCCTGGTTCCTTTTTTGTTTTTCTAATGGTAGTAGAAACCAGGATCTGGTGCTAAAATTTAGGTTGTTTTCAGTTTTTCTCGATTAAAATGTCACTAAGACATTCTCTTGATAAAATCTTTGCATGTTTCATTGGTTTTTATGTAGGCTTAAGTTCCTCAAAGTGGAATTCCTAGGCCATTTTTAACACACCGAGTGGGTGGATGACTCTTCAAGTTGTTTTCTAGAATGTTTCAGGAGATGGAACTTCCACCAGAAGCATTTTAGGGGCCCGTTTCAGTGCAGCCATGCCCAACACTGGAAATTAATATAGAAACATTTCTTTTCTAATTCAAAAATGGAAAGTGATATATTCTTGTTTCGATTGCTAGTGAGGTTCAATGTGTCTTTCAAGTGTTTACTAGATATTTTTGGTGTGAATTTCTTCTTTTTGTAAACTGTCAGTTTCTTTGCACATTTTTCTTTCTTTTTTTTTTTTTTCTGAGACAGTCTTGCTCTGTCACGCAGGCTGGAGTGCAATGGCTCAATCCTGTCTTGCTGCAGCCTCCGCCTCCTGGGTTCAGGCAATTCTCCTGCCTCAGCCTCCCAAGTAGCTGGGACTACAGACACACCCCACCATGCCCAGCTAATTTTTGTATTTTTAGTTGAGACAGGGTTTTACCATGTTTGCCAGGATGGTCTCGATCTCTTGACCTTGTGATCCACCTGCCTCGGCCTCCCAAAATGCTGGGATTGCAGGTGTGAGCCACCGCGCCTGGCCCTCTTTGCACATTTTTCACTCGAAGTTTTAGTGGTTTTATTTTTAGTTGGAATGAGGACTTTATGCTGATGATATTAACTGTTTTTTTTTCTTTTTTTTTTCGAGATGGAGTCTCACTCTGTTGCCCAGGCTGGAGTGCAGTGGTGTAATCTTGGCTCACTGCAACCTCCACCTCCTGCATTCAAGCGATTCTCCTGCCTCAGCCTCCTGAGTAGCTGGGATTATAGGCGCATACCACCATGCCCGGCTAATATTTCTATTTTTATTAGAGACAGGGTTTCACCATGTTGGTCAGTCCGGTCTCGAACTCCTGACCTCGTGATCTGCCCACCTCAGCCTCCTAAAATGCTGGGATTACAGGCATGAACTACCATGCCCGGCCTTAACTGTTTTTTTTTTTTTAATGTGGTTAGTATTTTTCCTGTTTGCTTGTCTTTTAGTATTTGTAATTCTTGATGTTCTGAAGTTTTACATGTTTACGTAGAGAAATCTATTTTTTCCTTTGTGATTTCTTAGGTGCTTATAAAGGTGTTTTTTGTTTTTTTTTTTTCTATCACAAAACCAGTTAGGTAGATGTCCTAGGGTTTGTATATGTGTGTATTTTGTTTTATTTTCCTCTCTTTACATTTATTTATTTTTTATTTTATTTATTTATTTTTTTAAATTTTTATTGCATTATAGGTTTTGGGGTACATGTGCAGAACGTGCAAGATAGTTGCATAGGTACACACATGGCAGTGTGTTTTGCTGCCTTCCTCCCCTTCACCCACACTTGGCATTCATCCCCAGGCTATCCCTCCCCAGCCCCCCCCCACTGTCCCTCCCCCATTCCCCCCAATAGACCCCAGTGTGTAGTAGACCCCCTCCCTGTGTCCATGTGTTCTCATTTTTCTCACCCACCTATGAGTGAGTATATGCGGTATTTCTTTTTCTGTTCTTGTGTCAGTTTGCTGAGAATGATGTTCTCCAGATTCATCCATGTCCTTACAAAGGACACCTCTCTTTACATTTAATTATTTGACTTGAAATTAAAAAATTGGTAGGCTTGGCTCAGTGGTTCTCACTTGTAATGCTAGTACTTTGGGAGCTGAGGTGTCAGGATTGCTTGAACCCAGGAGTTCAAGGTTGCAGGGAGCTATGATTGCGCCACTGCCCTCCAGCCTGGGCAATAGAGCAAGACCCTGTCTCAAAAAGAAAACATTGACAGCAAAAAGAAAAATAGAAACTCTCAATAAAGTGTGGACTTTGGTTAATTGTAATGTACAATATTTGTTTTATTAGTTGTGATAAATGTCGATAGTAACGTAAGATGTTAATAACATCAGCCTCCCGAGTAGCTGGGACTATAGGAGCACACCAACACACCTGGCTAATTTTTTGTAGAGATAGGGGCTGGTGTCAAACGCTTGGCCTCAAGTGGTCTTCCTGCCTCTGCCTCCCAAAGCAGGGGGATTACATACATGAGCCATGGCGCCCAGCCTTCCTTGGTTTTTCTTTAGTCCCCTTTTTCTGCTCCGGGATCCCATCCAGGATACATTAATTGTTGTGTCTTCTTCAGCAACTCAGGTTGTGAGTTTCTCAGGCTTACTTTCATTTCAATGACCTTGACAGTTTGGAGGAATACTGGTCAGCCATTTTCCCTCAATCATGATTTGTCTAATGTTTTTCTCAAGTTAGACTGGGTAATGTTTTGGAGACGAAGACCCAGTGTTAAAATACCGTTCTTATCATCTCATGTCAAGAGAACTCGCTGTCACTGTTAATGTCAAGCTCGATTGCCTGACTTGGGTAGTATTTTTCAGATTTCTCTACCATGGAGTTACTTGTTTTTCCCTTCTCTCTTTCCATGCTGTACTCTCTAGAAGAAAGTCACTCACTATGTGAAGCCCACATTTAAAAAAGGGGAGCTATGCTCCACATCCTTGGGGGTAGAGTATCTATATGGGATTATTTGGAATTGTTCTGCATGAGAGTTGTCTCTTCTGCTCCATTTATTAATTAATTCAATCACTTATCCACATCAGTGTGGAATCATGGCTAGCTATTTTATACTTTAAATTATGATCCTAAACCAGTTTATTTCACTCCTCAGATGTTGCTGGCTGTGGTCATTGGGAACTCATTCAGTTGGCTTCTGTGTCCCTTGGACACCCCCCATTGTTGTGTATCTGGGTTTTTTTTAAGCACATTCCTACTTTCTGGCGCTGATAGAGGCTCCAGGTTCATCTTCTGTACTTCCTGCCTCAGTCCTTGAATTTGCTGTTTCCCTCCAAGGAGCCCTGGTTCCTGTGACTGGAAACCAGGAATCTGTGCTAAGTGTGTTTATTGGCACTGTGGTGCCATTACTTCTAAAACCTCCCTTAGCTGACAGGGCAAGGAGATGTGTGTTGTATATATAACCTGTGTATGTACTTGTATCTATAAATATTTTTATATGTAATTATCTGTGTCTATATTAAGTTAAACATGAGTGCATGCTGGTATCTCCAACTCTAATTTATATTAGATATAGGATTAGATGTATTAGGTATATGGATATTCAAACCTCTTCCCGTTCCTTATTTGTAACCTCTGCATCTAACAGTGACAAACCTCCTGCCATCCACCATCCCTTTCCTTTGCTGTTTAGTTCCCGTATACACTGACGGTGGCTTCAGACTTCTTGGGCAGGACCCCATGGGAAGCAGCTTTATTAACTAGAATACAAGATTAACTTGCCTTTAATCTTACAGAGGGCATTAACATCCAGAGTTATTATGCCAACACCTTCTTCAGCTGCTGCTGCTTTTCAAATTATTTATTTATTTATTTGTATTTTTTGAGGTGGGGTGTCACTCTGTCATGCAGGCTGGAGTGCAGTAGCACAATCTTGGCTCACTGTAACCTCCACCTCCTGCGTTTAAGGAATTCTCCTGCCTCAGCCTCCCCAGTAGCTGGGATTACAGGCGTGTGCCACCATGCACAGCTAATTTTTGTATTTTTAGCAGAGATGGGTTTTCACCATGTTGGCCAGGCTGGTCTTGAACTACTGACCTCAAATGATCCTCCCGCCTCAGCCTCCCAAAGTCCTGGGATTACAGGCTTGAGCCACCATGCCTGGCTGCTGCTTCTTTCTTCTTTCTTCTTCTACTTCTACTTCTAGACAGGGTCTGATTCTGTTGCCCAGGCTGGAGGGCAGTGGCACAATCATGGCTCACTGCAGCCTCAACCTCCCAAAACTCTGGTGGTTCTCCCATTTCAGCCCCAGAGTAGCTGGGACCACAGGCACATGCCACCACGCCCGGCTAAGGTGTGTGTGTGTGTATTTGGTAGAGACAGGGTCTTGCCATGTTTCCCAGGTTGGTCTTGAACTTCTGGGCTCAAGCGGTCCACCCACCTTGGCCTCCCAAAGTGCTGGGATTACAGACCTGAGCATCTTCTTTTTATTCCTATTCTTGATTTTCAAAATCTTCTTGAGAATTTTTTCTTTAGATGACATATAGACAAATTTGTCAACTTCCAAACAATTTTTTCTACTGTGACTTTTCTTGGAATTGTGTTAAATCTTAATTTTGGGGAAGAGTCATCATTAAAAAAAGAAAACGCCATCGTTCTCATCCATCAGGCATGCCCTTCTTCTGTCCACATTTATTTCTTTTGGTAAAGATCATAGTGTTTTTTTTTTAATAAAGATTCAGTTTTTTTAGGTTCCACCCATTTTTTTAAAAGATTATTTTAAAATATTTTGGTTTTTGTTACTATTTTGCTGAGAGTTTTTTTCCATTACATTTTTTACAAATGAGTATTGCTAGTATGTTGGAAAGCAATTCATTTCATATATTAATTTTCTTTCCAGCTTCTTTACTGCAGTTGTTTTTTTTTTTTTAACTACTTCTAATTTTTTTGGTAATGTCTTGAGTTTTCTAGGTTGACAGACACAGCTTGTCCAAATATAACACTGTTGCTTCTTTTCCAATCAAATATTTCACATATTTTAAGTGTCTTTTATTATTTATCAGCAAAAACTGTCAGAACAGTGCTAAATAGTGGTGATGGCTGCACTTATCTTGTCTTGCTTTTTTTTTTTGAGACAGTCTCTGTCACCCAGGCTGGAATGCAGTGGCACAATCTCAGCTCGCACAACCTCTGCCCCTCAGGCTCAAGCGATTCTCTTGCCTTAACCTCCCGAGTAGCTGGGACTGCAGGCGTGTACCACCATGCTCAGCTAATTTTTGTATTTTTAGTAGAGACAAGGTTTCACCATGTTGGTCAGGCTGTTCTCAAACTCTTGACCTCAGGTGATCCACCTGCCTCGGCCTCCCAAAGTGCTGGGATTACAGGCATGAGCCACTGCACCCGGCCTTCTTGTCTTGCTTTTAATTTTACACCACTCATTGTGTAATATTGATTCTTGGTTTGAGTTTTGCCATTAAGCGAAAGAAGATGCTTTCATTCCCAATTTTACTAAAAGAAAATTAACTCAAAAAACGAGAAAAAGCAAAAACAAAACAAAAAATTCAAACAGGCATGGGCGCTGAATTTTAGCAAGTGATTTTCTGCTTTATTGCAATGTTTATAAGATCATTTTGTTGACCTATTAATGTGATGCATTAATTTTTTTCTTGAGAGATGGAGTCTCACTCTGTCACCCAGGCTGGAGTGCAGTGGTGCTGTCTTGATTCACTGCAGCCTCCACCTCCTGGGTTCAAGTGATTCTCCTGTCTCAACTTCCCAAGTAGCTGGCACTATAGGTATGCTCCACCACACCGGCTACTTTTTGTATTTTTTTTAGTAGAGATGGGGTTTCACTAGATGTTGGCTAGGCTGGTCTCGAACTCCTGACCTCAGGTGATCTGCCCACCTTGGCCTCCCAAAGTACTGGGATTACAGCCGTGAGCCACCATGCCTGGCCAATGTGTTAATTTTAAACTATTTTTGCGTTTCTTGCTTAAGTCTTGCTTGGTCGTGGTGGATTATTCTTTAACATGCACCTGGATGACAGTTTCCAGTATTTTGTTTAGGCGCTTTGCCTTCTATTTCATGTGTGTGATCTGTAAGTGGTATTTTTCCTTTGTATTTTTTGTCAAGTTTTACCATCAGGGTTTAGCTTTTTCGGTTAATAATCCACTCCCTTCAAGAATCGCAAAATTAATACATGCTTGTAAAAGATTCTAATGCTACTCTCAAGAGGTGCAAACACTTAATATTCTGCTGTCCTCCCAGATCTCGTGTGCATGTATGTGTATACATTCACTCGTGTACATAAACACACCTACTTAAAAAATTATAGTACATAAAGATTTTTACAACTTGCTTTCTTCCCCCCATATCATATGGCATGGATACCTCTTCCTGTCAGGAAACACAGATCCTCCCCATTTTTTGAAATGGCTCCCTAAGAAGCCATTGGAGGAATTATCTTAATTTACCCACCCATCCCTCTATAGTGGAGAATAGGCTGCTTTCAGTTTCTTCACAATTAACACACACATATTTGCAAACATATCTATAGAATTGATTCCCAGAAATAAAATTGCTTTGTTAAAGCATAGGAGCATTTTCCACATCGATAGACACCATCCAACTACCCTCAAACACACTGTGCCATTTTGCGCCCGGGCCCACGGAAGATGAGACTGCGTTTCCCCACACCCCTGCCGGGACATCACTCCGCTTTCCCCCCCCCACTTTTTTCTTTTGCTAGTTTGCTAGGTGGGAAATGGTGTCCTGCCTTAATCTGCATGTGTGGATTATTGGTGACCTTACAGTCTTCTGGAGTTTCTCCCTGGGTGTCTCGGGCTCCTGGTGCTCCATCATCTTTCCCAAGTGAAGAGGTGGCTTTTGCCAGGCCGGTCAGAGGTGAGGATGCTGGCGGGCAGAGCAGATGTGTGGGGGCCACATACTTGCCTGGGAGCTGGAGTGGCTTGACTCTGGCTGCGTGTTCCGGGTTGTGCGTGGTTGTGTGTGTGCATGTGATTTTTATTGTCACCCTGAGCGACATTGCTATTTTTATTTATTGATTTATTTTTGAGATTGAATCTTGCTCTGTCCCCCAGGCAGGAGTACAGTGGCATGGTCTCACCTCATTGCAACCTCCGCGTCCTAGGTTCAAGGGATCCTCCTGCCGCAGCCTCCCGAATAGCTGGGATTACAGGCGCCCGCCACCACACCCAGCTAATTTTTGTGCTTTTAGTAGAGATGGGGTTTCACCATGTTGGTCAGGCTGGTCATGAACTCCTGACCTCAGTGATCTGCCCGCCTTAGCCTCCCAAAGTGCTGGTATTACAGGCGTGAGCCACCATGCCTGGCTGTGACATTGCGATTAACCAGCCTCACCTCATGAAGTAGAAACAATCAGTCTTTGTTCTGAGGGGAAAATTCACTCTCTTAACCTGGCCCCAGGCATGTCTCTCCTTGGAGGTCTGGAGGTCTGAGCAGCCTGTGAGCTGTGAGCTGGACTAGGCACGTCCCTGTCATTCCGAGGGCACCTGATGGTTGGCCAGGAGCGGCCTGGCTGGGCCAGATAACACCTTGTCAAAGGGCTTTCCAGGCAAGGATCTGTGCAGGGGAGGGGTACTAGAGAGAGATGGCCAGGGTCTTTGCAGGAGGAGGACCAGAGGGTGAGGAAGCCATGGATCTCAGGGCAGGAGGTCCTTGGAGGGGCAGAGGTAGGTAGGTGTGTTAGGTCAGCCTGTACAGCCTGAGCTGATCTGGTTCCCAGGGATACCAATATACCCATTAATCACTTAGTCCATCTTCAATTCTCAAGGGCTCCCCAGGGACCAGGCAGGGTAATGGCTTGCCTGGCACCTGCAGTCTAGCCAGGAAGGCCCATGGCAAATAGCCAAGTTCCTAGGCATCTCATCACAGCTGTGGCTGCTCCCGCAATGACATTCCTGAGTGAGTGACATTGAGCTGAGTTGGCAAAAAGCTGGGTGGGTAGGGGAGAGTCAGAGCAGGACTATGAACAGCACTCCAGGCAGAGGGAACAGCAGAAGCAATGGCTGTGAGATTGGCAGGAATATCTCCTTGATTGCACATTAGTGGGTGGAGCTGACAGGGACATGCAGGGCGGAGCTGGGCTCCACCACTGGGTATTCAGGGAGAGGCCCTGGGGAGGAGACCCCAAGGAGAGTTGCTTTCTGAACTCCTGGACACTGAAGCAGAGGCAGAGAAAGGTTCTGGAGCCATTTTGGCTCTTTGGGAAAAACCACCCGCCCAGTTGGCTCCTGTGCCATTGTGTCTGTCCCTCCAGGATGCCTTCAAGGGTATCACGTTTGCCCAGATGGGCTTAGGGGCTGTCAGAATTCTAGAAATCTTGACATCACTTTCTCCAGCCCCTTCCCTTTAGAGATGGGATAGCTAAGTCTTGGGGAGTGGAGGCGGTGTGAAGATGATGGTGGCTGAGTGCGAGACCTGCCTGGGGTCACTGCAGCTGGAGGAGGGGGATGTGTGGACCCAGGGCTCACTCTAAAATTGCAGCCGCACTTGGAGAGAGAAGCAAGGGGCAAGGCAGGCCCCAGGAAGAGGCCTTGGCCTGAGATATTTCTGAGACTGATTTCTGAGTGCCTGACTGCAGTCTTGACCGTGTCCACTGGGACACATGAAGCTGGGTGAGGGGCTGGGCCATTCCACCCATGTGTGCTCCTCACATGTTCGAGACAGTTTGTGGGGCTTGCCACACCCTCCACTTGCCCAGTGGAAAAAACCCCGCCTGTGGAGTGGTGGTTCAGGCCAGGCTTCTGGGGCTCACATGCTGGAGGGTGGCTTGCGTGAAGCCAAGGTCACAGGTTTAATCATCCATGTAGCTGGCGGGCCTGCTCAGAGGGACTCCACGCCACATCTGCCCAGACGTTTGGCAAGTGCCCATCCTCAGTCGTGAACCTCCCTCCCTCGGCAGGCGCAGGACAAGAGTCTGGGGAATGAGTTCTGAGTGTCTACAGCTTCACGGGTGGTTGACAGCTTGGATCTGGGGTCAGAGTAACCTAGATCAGACTCTCATTTCTGCCGCTTCCGAGTTGTAATTCCTCAGGCAGGTCACTTTACCTCTGTGGGCCTCCATTTTCTCAGCTATAAAATGGGGATGATAAATAATAGACCTCATAGGTGGCTGTAAGGCTTTTATCAGCAAATGCATGTCAAATGCTTAGAACAAAACTTGGTGCTTAGTAAACATCAAAACCATGGTAACATCACCATCCTCATCATCCTCGTCACCACCATCACTGTTTTTGGAGGCAGTACAATGAGTGGCAGAGGGAACAGGCATTGGGATGAAACATTTGTGGATTTGGACATTGTGCTAGGTTGAAAAATGTCCTTCCAAAATTCATGTCCTTCCTGGGACGGCAGAATGAGACCCTATTTTCAAATAGGGTCATCTCAGATGTAATTTGCTAAGCCACGATGAGGTCATACTGCAGTAGGGTGGGCCCGTAATCCAATGTGAATGATGTCCTCATAAGAAGCAGAGCAGGGACACAGGCACGCAGGGAGAAAGGCGGCCCCACGATGATGGAGGTAGAGATCAGAGGGAAGCATCTACAAGCTGAGGAGCAGCCAGGGCTGCCGGCATAGCATATGCCAAGAGAAAGACTCGGAGCTCATTCTTCCTCACAGCCTCGCAGCAGGCGGGCAATGCTGACCCCTGGATTTTGGACTTTTAGCCTCTAGAACTGCAAGAGAAGAAATTTGTGTTGTGAAGCCACCCCCCACCCCCAGTTTGTGGTACTTGGTGACAGCAGCCCCAGGAAGCTAGTATAGACATTAACTAGCATTTACTACCTGTTTGTCACCAAGGCCGTTGCTTCTCTAAGTTGGCCTCTTCAGTTGTAACAGGGAGAAACTAATAGGACTGAGCTAAGGCCTGTAAAATAAGAAGTGCTCAATGCATAGAAGCAGCTGTTAGCACCACCACCACCATCATCATCAGTATCATCATCAATATCATCAATGTTATCATCTCAACATAATTGCCATCAATATCATTTTCATTGTCATCAGCATCAACATCATCATCATCATCATCAGCAGCAGCAGCAGCAGCAATAGCATCAGCCTGGTGCTAGGAAGGACAGCGTGTTAGGACCTAAGATGGTTGGGACATTTTGTCCAGGGCCAGCCCTGCCTGGATAGGGTGAGAGAGGGAGATAGAAAGGGACTCAAGTGACTCCTCTCATGGGTGAGCTCCCATGGGGACAAGCCAAATGTCCTGCCCTGTTCTGTCCCGGTGCCTCACTCCATCCTGCTGGAAGATGGGCCTTGAAAAGCCACCCTTGCTGATAGCCCTCTGTCCAGGGGAAGCTTCAGGATGGTGATCGATAATGGTGCAGCAGTCCCGGGAATGACAAATGAAGCCATGAGCCAGCCTGAATTAATGATAAGGAGGCATCCATCTCTGTCTCACTGCCTGGAGCTGCAGGTTGGTGGGGGCAGGTAGACAGCAAGGAGGACGGATGGGGAGTACACCTCTGCATCCCCATCCCCTTCTTGGTATCTTGGAAGCTGGCCCTGCCCTGGGAATGATGGGAATGGTTGGCAGGACCTAGCTCCCAGGGCAGGTTTGGGGATTGTCTGTTCAGAGGTTGCACGGGAATTGTGTGCGTGCGTGCATGCATGCGTGTGCACGTGTCTGAGTGCATGTGTGTGTGTGTTGTGTGCGCTCTTCTGAGAATCTTCTTTGTTCATAACTTGGGGCAGACTTTAACAAGCTCTTGCCTTCGGTCTTTGCCGGGGCCTTCTCTCTATCTCCAGAGGAATCACAGACACCTTTCCTGATCTGGCCAGTGCCCCCTGAGTGTGGCCAATCTCTCCACATGTCCAAGAAAACCACATTTGCTTTCCTGCCTTGTTTTGGATCTATTTCTCTGGGCAAGGGGCTGCAGCATCCTGTGGTGGGAGAGCCTGGAGCTCGGGTGGGCCTGGCATTCGGCAGTATTTGTTGAGTGCTAATTGGATGCCTGGCATTGTGTTGGGGACAGAATGTAAAGATAAGTGAAACTTGGGTGTCGATCTGGAGCTGCTCAAGCAGTGTGAGATTCATTGAGAAGTTTATTAATTCACTCCTTTGAACAACATTTATTCAATATTTATTTAAGCACTTCCTGTATGCCAGGCACTCAGCTCAGTGTGAGGCTTGCTGTAGTGAACAGCAGAGATGGGGCCACTGCCTGCATAATGTATCCAGTCAACTCTTGCCCCAGAACTTCACCCTGATATGGAGGGGCTCTCTTCTCTCTAGGCCTCAGTTTCTGCATCTTTAAAAAGATGTAGGGGGGAGGTCTTCAGATCTCTTCCTCCTCAAAATTGTTGTTTTATTTTGTTTGTTTTCAGATAGAGTCTCGCTCTGTTGCCTAGACTGGAGTACAGTGTTGTGATCTCGGCTCGTTGCAACCTCTGCCTCCCAGGTTCAAGCAATTCTCCTGCCTCAGCCTTTTGAGTAGTTGGGATTACAGGCATATGCCACCACGCCCAGCTAATTTTTGTATTTTTAGTAGAGATGAGGTTTCACCGTGTTGGCCAGGCTGGTCTTGAACTCCTGACCTCTCAAGTCATCCACCCACCTCGGCCTCCCAATGTCCCGGGATGACAGGACTGAGCCACCGCGCCCAGCCCTCTCATTATTATGTTTTGCACATAGGTTGTAGTCAAATTGGCTTTTCTGAAGTTCATTCTTGCTAAACTGCAGACTACTTGGGGATTCTGTGCTCTGGAAAAGAGGAAGGTGCTTCTGGGAGCCACGTCCCTTAGCAAGGCCTGGGCCTCCCCACGCAGCAGTGTAGAATGATGTCCTCCACACTGTAGAATGACATCCACCCGAAGGTGTCTATGTCCTACTGCACAGAACCTGCAAATATGTGACCTGCCACGGTGAAAGGAACTTTGCAGGTGCGACAAGGTCATGGATCTTGAGATTGTCCTGAATCATCCAGGTGGGCCCTTTATAGTCACAGGGTCCTCACAGGAAGGAGGCAGGAAGCTCAGAGTCAGAGAGGGAGCTATGAGGACAGAAGCACAGGAAAGAGAGACGCCCTGCTGCTGCTTTGAAGACGGAGGAAGGAGCCGTTATCCAAGGCCTCAGCAGCTGGAAAAGGCAGGGGAACCAATCCTCCCCTGGAACCCCCGGAGGGAATGCAGCCCTGCCGATGCCTGGATTGAGGACCGCTGACTTCCATAACTGTGTGTAGTCTTCAGGCACTGAGTTTGTAGTAATTTGTCACAGAAGCAATAGGAAACTGAGACAGAGGCCAACCTTAAAATCCTTTCCAGGGCTCTCTGGTTCAGAGGATCTTTCCCAGCTCCTGAAATGTCCCAGGAATTGCATTAACCACACAGGCCCTGGCACTCGGCATGTGCTGGCTGAGGCCTTGGGGCATGAGGACGTCAGAGGAGGAGGTTGCTGTGTGGGGAGGCCTGGGCCTTGCTGAGGGATGGGGCTCCCAGAAGCACCTTCCTCTCTTCCAGAGCACGGAATCCCCAAGAAGCCTGCAGGCGACGGATGGCCAGGCGTCAGGCAGTGGATCCGCAGCCTCCCTGCCTCCAGCCGCAGGGCTGCCTAGACTGCGGGTTTCTCAATCCAAAATTGCCTAAAAAAAAGAGCTTAAAAGAAAAAACAATAAAGGGAACAAACATAGGTGGCAAACATTCTACTTACCAAAGTAAAACTGAAAAAAACATCAGCTCTCTTGTATTATTATGAGCCTTTCATGAAAGAAAGAATAATCCCCTCTCCCTCCAGGCAGGAAGTGCCTGGACCCCGGTGAAGGGCAGCTCTCCCAACCGGACTGCACTTACTTTATGAGGACTCACCTTACCAGCTTCATTTTTTCCATGTCCCTTCAAACGGGGCCGGTGTCCATCTAGCAGTGACCTGGCATTGGGAGCCACAGAGTTAGGTGGACACTGATGACAGACTCTGATGGGGAGGCTAGAGGGGGCTAGATTCAGAACAGAGCTCTGTGACAGCTTCGTGTGGCTTGCTTGCAGGCAATGGATGGTCACTGGGGATTCTTGAGCAGGGGAGACGTGGGTTCCTCCAGCATGTGCAGGTTGGGAGGATCGGAGGTGGGAACATCAGGGGATGGGGAGGAGTTACAAGATTACTGATTTTGCATCCGGAGTTTTTACAGATGCTGTTGCCATTGACCCAGCAATTCTGCTTATGGGAATGTATCCTAAGAAAACAATTGAGCTACTGCCTAAAAGCTACTGATGAGAAGATGTTCTTTTTTTTTCCCCCGAGACAGATTCTGACTCTGTTGCCCAGGTTGGAGTGCAGTGGCACGATCTTGGCTCACTGCAACCTCCACCTCCTGAGTTCAATTGATTCTCCTGCCTCAGCCTCCTGAGTACCTGGGATTACAGTTGCCTGCCCCTATGCCCGGCTAATTTTTGTATTTTTAGTAGAGACAGGGTTTTGCCATGTTGGCCAGCCTGGTCTCAAACTCCTGACCTCAAGTGATTCCCCCCGCCTCAGCCTCCCAAAGTGCAGGGATTACAGGTGTGAGCCACTGTGCCTGCCTTGAATATGTTTTTAATAACATTATTCATTATAAAAATTGGTACCAAAAAATATGGGATTGGACAAGGCTGTTATTAGCATTTGTACAAAGGAAATACTTTGTAGCTATTAAAATGATGTTTGAATAACCTTCTGGAAAGTTTGCTCACATTTGTTCAGTGAAAAGAATTGGGTTAGAAATAGTATGTTATTTATACTTCAATAAAAATTCTTCTTAAAAATAGTATGCATTTTTGTAAGATGTATTTATACATTTAAACATATGAATATAAAATTTGAAGATTATATACAAAAGTGAAAATGATTATCTCTGGTTAGTAGAAATACAGGCAGTTGGCTGGGCATGATGGCTCACTCCTGTAATCCCAGCGCTTTGGGAGGCCAAGGTGGGTGGATCATGAGGTTAGGAGATTGAGACCATCCCGGCCAACATGTTGAAACCCCTTCTCAACTAAAAATACAAAACTTAGCTGGGTGTGGCTTCATGCACCTATAATCCCAGCTACTCGTGAGGCAGAGGCAGGAAAGTGGCTTGAACTCAGGAGGCGGAGGTTGCAGTGAGCCGAGATCACACCACTGCACTCCAGTCTGGTGACAGAGTGAGATGCCATCTAAAAAAAAAAAAAGAAAGAAAGAAAAACAGGCAGTTGTGCTCTTTCCCTTTTTTGTTTTGTTTTGTTTTGCCTGCCAGGAATTTCTATGTCTAGTTCCCTGAGAGCAATAGTTAAGGAGAGCTCTGTTCTTGAGGTTGTCCAGACCTGGGCTCATCCCAGCACTGCTGCTTATTGGACAAGTCACTGTCTCTGGGCTTCCATGTTCTCCTCTGTAAAAATGTGGGTAACACTCAGACCCCAGCACTTTGGGAGGCTGAGGCAGGTGGCTCACACGAGGCCAAGAATTTGAGTCCAGTCTAGCCAACATGGTGAAACCGTGTCTCTACTAAAAACACAAAAAAATTAGCCAGGCATGGTGGTACATCTCCGTAATCCCAGCTACTTGGGAGACTGAGGCACGAGAATCGCTTGAGCCTGGGAAGTGGAGGTTGTACTGAACTGAGATCATGCCACTGTACTCCAGCCTGGGTGACCGAGTGAGACTCAGTCTCAAAAATAAATAAATAAATAAAGGCCGGGTGTGTTGGCTCATGGCTATAATCCCAGCACTTTTGGAGGCCAAGGCAGGTGGATCACCTGAGGTCAGGAGTTTGAGACCAGCTTGGCCAACATGGTGAAACCCCATCTCTACTAAAAATACAAAAATTAGCTGGGTGTGGTGGCGGGTGCCTGTAAAATCAGCTACTCGGGAGGCTGAGGCAGGAGAATCACCTGAACCTGGGAGGTGGAGGTTGCAGTGAGCCAAGATCACACCACTGCACTCCAGCCTGGTGACAGAGCAAGACTCCATCTTAAAAAACTTTTTAAAATGACTTTTGAACCTACCAGGTGCTAGGAAGAATTCAATGAGCTATGCAGAAAGCATCTCAGCACACGGCCTGGCACTTACTAGGTAGTAACTGTCATTATCATTCATGTCATGTTAATTTCTTTTTACAGTGAACACATGTGATTACCTAACAATGAAATAACCAGCACTGAGTGAAATGATTGCTCTTCTTAGAGTAGAATTCTAGGACCTCATATTGAAGCAGGACTGTCTTTGCACTGTGTGAGCACACCCGCTGGAGCCTGGCCAAGCGCACTCTCACGTCAGCAGCGCCACTTCCCATTGGCTGAGCGCTTTCCATGCCAAGCCAAGCCAGGGGTTTAGCTACCTGGCTTCACTGAATTCTCACGGTGATAATTCTTGGTGAGGAGAAATGGTGGTACTACATGTCTCGTTCTACAGATGAAGAAACTGAGCTTGAGGCAGTGAAGTGAGCTCTGCCCCAGAGGCCCCATGGCCCAAAAAGGACAAAGGAAGGATTCCAGTCAGATCTGGCTGAGCTCCAAGGCTAAGGACTGAGCTGCTGCAGTCGGGCTGAATTTGTTATTGTGGAGTTCAGAGGAAAGGACATGTGGGGACAGTCAGGGTAGGCGAGGAAGGGCAGTGTGGGATGCCATGGATAAACACAGAGCAGAGGGGCAGGGGCCCCAGGGGAAGCTGGTGGCAACTCATCCTTGATCATGGTGGGGGATGCCGGATAATTCCGCAGGCTTTCTTTTCTAAGAAGGAAATACTGAGGTCCACCGACTGGTTGCCGAGAATGGTAGTTTCTTTAGGGAAACTGAGATTTAGAACTCCTGAACTAAAAATAGTTCATTATTAGAGCTCACCAAGGCTGGGCACAGTGGCGCATGCCTGTAATCCCAGCACTTTGGGAGGTTGAGGATCAGAGGGGCCTGATCACTTGAGGTCAGGAGTTGGTCAGCCTGGCCAACATGGCGAAACCCTGTCTCTACTAAAAATACAAAAATTGGATGGTGTGATGGCACATGCCTGTGGTCCCAGCTACTTGGGAGGCTGAGGCAGAATTGATTGAACCCAGGAGGTGGAGGTTGCAGTGAGTTGAGATTGTGCAACTACATTCCAGCCTGGGCAACAGAGTGGAACTCTGTCTCAAAAAGTAAAGTAAAATGAAAATACATAGAGTTCACTGAGGACTCAAATATTTTTCTAAGAAACCTGATGTCCGACCAGCCTCGCAGAATCCCCACTGTGTGCTTATCTGCAAGGCTTCTTGGAGCCCTGGCCCAGCGTCCAGCACTGGTAGTGTTGTCTTGCGTTGGCATGGATCTCCACTACTATTTTTTTTTAAAAAAAATACTTTTTATTAGTAACAGTTGTTCAAATATATACAACATAAATAGAAGAGAATAATGAATCTCCATGTACCCATCACCCAGCATCGCCAAATATTAAACAGCCCCGTCATTCTTGTTGTCCTCCGTACCTCCTCCCACCCCCGACCCCCACTCAGTGACGATCATTTGTTTGCTTATGAGGTAAATTGACATACATTGAAATGCTCCGATCTTAGCTGCACACTTTTGACAACGATACACCAAGGAACTCACGCTCCTTTCACAATATAGAGACTTTCTGTCTCAGACGCTTCCTTCCAAGTCAGGCTCCTCAGGCAACCTCTGTTCTGGTTTTCTTCACCTTAGACTGATTTTGACTGTTCCAGAACTTCCTATAAATGGAGCCATACCGTACACGCCATTTCGCGGCTGGCTTCCCTCGTGTGGGAAGCGCCCCTGTTGTTGCTTGTATCGGTGGTTGTCCTGTCTTCCTGCTGAGTCCAACCTGGTTCTGTGATTTTACCTGTGTCTATCTCTCCACTGGATGATGGACATCTGGCTTGTGTCCAGTGTTGGCCTATTATGAATCCAGCTGCTATGAACCTTTGAGTACAAGCCTTTGTGTGAACATACGTTTTCATTTATCCTGGGGACATACCTAGGCTTGGAATGGCTGGATCCCATGGGAGGTGCATACGTAATGTTTCAGAAACTTGCATTGTCTTCCAAGCGGTTAAACCATTGTGCGTTCCCACCAGCAGTGAATGAAAGTTCCAGTTGCTCCATGTCCTTGCCAACCTCTAGTGCAGTCAATCTTTGTCATTTTTACTGCTGCTCTTTTTAAAATGAGCTCATACATAGATGGGGTTGCTGGAAGGTTTTCTCTTGTTGAGCAGCTGCTGTTGGAGAGTTGCTGTGTATCCCAAAATGGATCGTTTGTTTGCTCCGCGTTTGTCTTCCCGGAATTCCTTCCCCACTGAGTGGCAGCGGGTGGGTGGTGGAGACCGGGGTTCTTAGGGGAGTCTTGGTCACCAAAGGTTGGGAGAGCTGCTGTCCAGATGGAGGGGCTGGGGCTTGCCCTCTGCCTCACCTCTGCTTCCCTGGAGCTTGGGCCCTGCTTTGGCACCGGGCACGGGGCAGAGTGGTCTGACCTCGTTTCCTGGTCTTCTCCTGCAGCTCCGAGAGCTGCTCCCTGATTGCTCCCTGTCTCATGTGCCAGCCTCAGCTCCTCTGAGCATCCATCCTGTGTCACTGACAAACCAGCCACCGGGCTTCCCTCTCTCTTCTCCACAGATATTGGCCCAGTGACCCTCACGGCAGACCCCACGGTGTTTCAGAGGGAGCTGAGAGAACTCTATGTGCAGGTGGGCAGCCCCACCCATCCCCTGACCCTCCGTCCCCCTCTTCCCAGTCTGTGCCCCACCGAGAGGGTTTGGGGAGGAAGCTTCGAGTGCTTCTCTCTTGCCCAGCCTCCACCTCCCCCTCTTCCTGGGCAACTGTGTAGCTTCCTGAGGCATCTGTTAGCTGCTTCCATGGCCTCCTCCCTCCTTGCCCACTCAGAGTACTCGGCACAGTGCCGGGCTTATTGGTGTAGTGACTGACTTCCATGCCAGATTCCGTGGGGGTGGGCCCATGTCAATCTCGCATTGATGAATGAATGAATGAATGAACGATGCTGCTTATCTACAGTTAAAGCAGGTTGGATGTTATTTGTGTCCCCAGGAAGGAAGTGACTGGGTGGGTGGGAGGTGATAGTTCAAGATGACTCCCAAAGCCCAATGGTTTTGGAGGTGTCCCTGGGTGGGTCCCATCTGGAGGAGGCAGTGGCAGCTGCTGACATGCTCCTGCCCTCCAGGGAGGTGGTGACTGCCCCGAGATGAGTGTGGGGGCCATTAAGGCTGCTGTGGAGGTCGCCAACCCCGGCTCCTTCATCTACGTCTTCTCGGACGCCCGCGCCAAAGACTATCACAAGAAGGAAGAGCTGCTGCGGCTCCTGCAGCTCAAACAATCACAGGTGGGTGAGCCGGCCACGGGGCTCCCGAGGAAGCGGGGTCTCTCATGCAGCAGTCCTGAGCTGCCATCGGGAGGACAGAGCTGGGCACTCCTCTTCCTTAGCCTTGGGTCTGCCTCTGCCATCCGTGGCCAGAGCCTCGGAACCAAGCTGGCCCAGGAGGTCTGTGCTCTCACGCTCTAGGCCCCGGCCGGGGCTCACACTTCCCTGGTGCAGCTTGTTGCAGATGAAGACCTACACCACCCTACTCCTTTCACCCCCATCGAAATCCAGCAACCTGTCTTCCTCCTTCCTTCCAACCAGCCACCTCTGCTCCTGGTCTCTGTCGTTCATGTCCCCTTTGCCATTGTCCCAGGGTTTGGAAGATGTGTTTGATCCCTTGCTTCTGGCTTTGGCAGTGAGGACTGGGAGAGGGGAGGTGCTGGAGGAAGGGAGGAGGGCCAGCTCTTTGGCATCCTTGGGCAAGGTGCAGAGGGCCCAGACTGCTTCTCTGCTTCTGCGTCCAGAACTGGCTTGGGTTCTTCAAGGTTCTTCAGTTCTGCAGCCTCCAGGGGCCACTGTGAGATGAGTCAACTTCCACACCCTTCTTTGTTGTTGATTTAATAGCAGTTCCCAATATGGAGCACCTACAGTTTTCCTGGCTCTGTGCTGAGCACTTGCCCTGCGTCAGCTTCTGATCTTCGCGAGATGGGCACTTCTGTTTTCCCTTCTATTAATGTGTCATGTGTCATTCTATACATGTGCCAGAGAGAGGAAAGGGCTCACTCCAGGTCACTCCACCCTGGTTGGGCTCTGCTGCTCATCCCTGAAGCAGCTGGCCAGGGAAGTTGAGAGCAGGCTGCCTGTCCACCTTCCAGGTGGTCTTTGTGCTGACCGGGGACTGTGGCGACCGCACCCATCCTGGCTACCTGGCCTACGAGGAGATCGCTGCCACCAGCTCTGGGCAGGTGTTCCACCTGGACAAGCAGCAAGTAACAGAGGTGAGTACTGGGAGGGGGCACCATCCCAGAGCCTGTCGCTCAGGCACGGTGAGGACCTCGGCCATCCCTGTGGCTCCAGGAGGTTGAATGGCAGTCAGCCACCCAGAGATGCAGGGATCTGGATACAGCTGAGCAGCTCTGGGAGCACGCCTGTGACAGACACGGGGAGCACTGTGCTCAGGCACTACCAGACCCTTCCACCAGCCCCAAAGGCAGGTGCTTCCATGTTTCCGGGCAAAATTTTGCAGGTAAAGAGGGTGAGGCCTGACACAGCCCCTTGGGATGGCCTGGGTTCAGCACGTGGTCCAGGCTGACAAGGCGTCCTAGAAGAGTGTGGCAGAAGTGTGCCTATGGGGCATCTTCTCCCCAGAGTCAGGGATCCTGGGTTGGGTGGAGGAACACAGGAGCTCTCAGATTCAGGCAGCAGTGCTGGGCACTTGGCTTGCTGTGTGGCCTGCAGTGCCGGGATCTGGGTTCACTCAGAGCCCAGTGCTTCCGAGGTACCTGCTGCCTAGTCTTGCTCCTGGACAGGGGTGTGTCCTTCCTCCCCTCGGGGCCCCCTGGTATCACCCTGTTCAGGGTTGTCCCTGCTTTCCCTCCACCCCACACTCCCATCCCCTCCCAGGAGCACTGGGTCCTTCCAGGGGCCAACTGGAAATGATGAACAATGCTCTCTCTGGAAAGGACAAGCACGCCCCTTTCCATGGTGTAAATACTCCCACCTTGGCTGATTCCAAGTCCGAGTTGGGAAGTGGCGCTGACACTTGCCTTTCCTGAGCCTACACGAGTGGCTTCCACACAGGCACATTTCACCACCACTTCCCTCCTGCTTATCCCCTGAAGAATGTCCAGCCCCTTATCCGACCCCTCCGCTTTTCTGGTCCCCCTGTTATCCCCTTGCCCAAACTTGCTGCCCTGCTGGCTTCTCTGTTGTCTCTCCAGTGTCCCACACTCCTCCCTGCCCAGGGCCTTTGCTGGTGTGACCTTTTCTTCCAGCTCCTTCTCCACTGACTCCTCCTCACCTTCTTAGTTCTGGCTAAGAGCACGTCCTCACAGAGACCCTCCTTGATTTCCTCTCAAGATTAAGTCTCCTTCTGTGCCCCTCCCAGCTCCCTGTGCTGCTTTGCATAATTATAACTTTATAACTGTGCAATTATTAAATGTCACTAGGCCGTGAAGTTTCAGGAGCTGGGTGGTGAGTCCCGATGTCCACAGCCTCCCCAGCACTTCATGTTTCCCAGCTCAGAGCAGGTCCTGGGTAAATAGCTGGTGAATGGAAGGGGTCCCTTGTGCCCAAGTCCCTGGGAAGAGGAAGGAGAGAGAGGCAGGGTGTCTGAGGCTGGCGTGGCCTCCAGCCAGTTCTGCTGTGTTGCCTCTGGGAGAAGGTTTTGTGTGTATATATTTATGAGCTGTGGAAGGCTATCTCCAGGGCTGTGTTTAGATTAGTGTGCCTTCACTCCCTGTTGACAGATGGCGTTGATGATTCTCTGCGACACTTGAGGCTTCATTTCTTGGCATGTCAGCCTACCCTGTCACCGAGTCACCCAAGTGAGGGTGGGAGGCATTTCAGAGTGGAGGGATGGTTCTTGCTTTTGGGGAGACCTATCTGGGCAATTACGTGGGTTCCCATCAGGCAAATTAGACACAGGGCAGCTGAGCAGGTTGCTGGGGGGCCACTCACCCACGTGTGAGGCTGGGAACCTGGGCGAGGCCACTACTTCCAGCTGTGGGTCCAGCTTTCTGCTGTGAGAGTCTGGCCGGACAGCACGTGTCTGACTGGGTAGGACCATCAGTGGCCAGAATTGGCTGCCTCTGGGTAGGGGCCTGGATCCCTCTCCTTCCTGGACACAGAGCTCTGTCATTCTTCAGCTTAATGCCTTGGACCTAGCCCCTTCCAGATGTTCCCAGACATTTGTCAAGCCTGGGAAGGTGGCTGGGCAGCCAGGGCTGTGGTCACCCTCCCAGGAGAAATGAATGGTGCCTTCGCCAGAGCCAAGGGGCCTCCAGCTGGGAGAACTCCCCAGAAGTTGCAAAAGACTCCACGCTGTGCATGCATAGTTAATCCATTTACCTCTCCAAGTGCATTCATGCAGCCCAAGGGGCATCATGCACTCTTTTCCTTCATTCACCAAGCTGCTGCCTCGTGCCAGGCGCAGCTCTGAGTGCTGGTGCAGAGGTGGCCGGCAGTCACAGCAAGGGCTTATGCTTTGGAGCATTTTGGGTTTTTTTGGTTGTGAGGTTGGCCTCACTGGCACCTGGATCACCCTTTGGGGTTCCAGGGTAACTAAAGGAAGGTGAGGATCTCTCCCTGGCCAGGGAAATTGGGAGCTTTTACAACCCTCAGACAGGGGACCATGTCAGAGGCAGGCAGCCTTGAACCTGCCCCACAGGTGTGCATTTTTGATTAAGACTTAGATAGGTCCAAGAGGCTGCTGTGCCTCCCCCAAGTTCCCCAGCAGACACACAGCTCAGCACACTGTCACCAGCCCCGACAGTGGTGGGGTTGGGGAAGCAGAGCTGGGCAAACCTGACTGTCCTGCAGCTGCCTGAGAAGGCCCCTCCGTGTTTTTTTTCGGGAGGACATTGGGCCCCTTGCTCTCCTCTGCTTCCCTCACCCCACAACTCACAACGTAGGTCCCAGCACGGCCGGTTCTGGGGACTGGGAGTCTTCCCATGTTCAGCACCAGCAGGCACAAAGGGTGAATTCCCCAGGTTCTACACATCTGCTAGGAGAAAGGTGTCCTTCTGAGACAGTGAGGGCAGGCGGAAGAGGGGGATGAAGGAGAGCGGCTGGGGCAGCTTATGACCAGGTGGCTCTGATTAATAGGTCAGCAGGGGCCCAGAGATGACTTTATCCTGGACCCCTCCCAGGGGCAGGCGGTGAGGGCTTGGACTCCAGGGTAAATAGCTGGTGAACGGATGGGGTCCCTTGCACCCAAGTCCCTCTGCCTTTGTGGCAGATGCCTGGCTTCAGACCTCAAAGCTCTGCCACTTACCTGCAGTGTGACCTCCAGCACAGTCCTCAGCCTTTCTGGGCTGAACTTTCTTCTTGGGTGCAGTTGGGTTAATGAGAGCCCCTGGCTGGTGAGATGGTAGTGAGGGTGAGAGGAAGCTGTGCATGGGAAGCCCTTGGTAAGAGTTTGTGATGACTAAATGCCGTCCCACCCACTGTGCTTCAGTGTGGAACCCACAATATGCCCCTCAGTGTCATCAATGCCCCCTGAAGAGTAAGAGCTCTCTCTGGAAAAGATTCTCTGAAAGGGAGAAGCTGGGGTGAGTGCCCAGGGTGCCCAGCTGGCAAGGGGCAAAACCCCCAGTCTAGGGTGCTCTCTCCATCACTTCATGGTGAGCCTCCTGTCACAGGGCCTGGGACCCACAGCCTTGTCCGCAGTGTTCTCATCTGTGGCTCAGGGACCCATCCGTCCCCCAGCTTTCCTTCCCTGCTTCCTTAGCCGCCCTGGCTGTCAAGTATTCTGGGAGGAGCCTCGGGGATGATTTATCTGCCACAAAGTGCTGAGCAGCAGCCATCTGGCTGGGGGAGCAGTGCCAGACTTCTCGTTCCTTCCCCGTCGGTGACAGAAAAGGCTCCCTGGCCCTCCGGCCCCTCTAACATCTGGAAGCCATTGCCTTCACCAGATAAACATTGAGCTGGCTTAGTGAAGGCTCTCTGCTCCCACGGCTCCCCAGATTCCACGCTGGAGCCCTGGGGTTGCTACAGGTCTAGAAGGCCATGCCTTCAGGCCTGGCCCTAAGGGGGTCTGGTCCTGCTGTGGGCAAGAGGGTCAGCCCCCCAACTCCCAAGCGGGGATGTGCTTACAGGTCAGGCCATCCTGAGGGTCACTGGCTTTCTGTCTGGCGTCCCAGCCCTGTCTGTGGTTCAGTAGCCTGAAATGCGGTGCATCCTCCCGTCAGAACGTCCTAGAACAAGCTTGTAGCAGCAGTTGCAACACAGTAGCGGGTGTGACTCCTCTGGGCTATTGTTGACTGGTTCTTTGCTCAGTGATGATTCCCTCCTGACCCCCTGTCAAGGCCTGGCCCGGGGGAAGGGGACAGCGGTCAGCGACCTGCTTCTTTGCTGTTGGGGAGTTGCCTCACACGTTGGCCGGTTTCTGTGGGCCTCTCCAGCTGGGAGACCTCGGCCACTGCTCCCTTCTGTCCACCCCCACATGGAAGAAGAACCATGTCCTCATTCCTTGGCTAAGACAGGTGGGACCTTTTTAAGACACACATTACTTAGAAAGCTAAGAAAGACAGAACAATGAAGTAGCTCCAATTATAAAAACAGATGTGTTTTCAGAATACGGAATTCTTACCATGTGATAGTTGAAATCCAGCCAGTAAACTTCTAGGCACCTATCTTCTAGCTCAGTCTGAAAAAAAAAATGCTGATTTTCTAATTCTTTTTATTCCTTTCCCTTTTGTAAAAGATCACATGGTAAGCAGAGCTGAAGGGCTATGATTTAGAGCAAGAAAGACCAGTAAGTAGCACGCAAGACACCACTTTCAAAACCCATATTCGTGGCAGGCATTGCTAGTCAATCACAGAACTTTTTCTACTTGGGGCTGAGTGTGGCTTTGCCTTTCTTCTTTAGACAGCTTTCCAGGAAGCATTTCCAGTAGATTGGAATTGGTAAGCAACAGTTTGCTGTTGTGATTGTTCAGGTGGATATTAAAGTCACAGAATACTTGGCGGGGTTTTTTTTTTTGAGATGGAGTATTGCTCTTGTCACCCAGGCTGGAATCCAGTGGCACAATCTTGGCTCACTGCAAATTCTGCCTCCTGGGTTCAAGTGATTCTCCTGCCTTAGCCTCCTGAGTAGCTGGGATTAGAGATGCCCGCCACCATGCCCAGCTAATTTCTACATTTTTAGTAGAGACGGGATTTCACCATGTTGGCCAGGCTAGTCTCAAACTCCTGATCTCAGGTAATCTGCCTGCCTCAGCCTCCAAAGTGCTGGGATTACAGGCATGAGCCACTGTGCCTGGCTGCATACTTATTATTTTTAAATGACTTTTACTTCAATAAAAAAATTACTGTGAAGAATTTCCAAGATACAGAAAAGTAAAAAGAACACACTTATCAACTATATTCAACAATTGTCAACATTTCTGCTCGACTTGCTCTGTCTGTCTCTTTATACTTTTTGCTAAACTGTGACACTTTATCCATAATTAATTCAGCATGGATTTCTGAAAAAAGATAGTCTTCAACGTAACCCACAATATCATCTAATCACATTAATAATAGTTTCCTAGTGTCATCCAATGCACAGCCCGTGTTCGAATTTCCCTCTCTTCAAACTGTCTTTGATCGCAGTTTTTGTCAAATCAGGATTTAATCAAGGACCGTGCATGTCCCTCGGTTGTTACATCTATTAAGTCCTCTTCAGCCTGGAGCCATCAGCTCTGTTTTTATGACACTAAGCTGTTGAAGATGCATGAATTGGAACCCTCTCCCATGTTCTGGATTCTTCTGATTATTTCCTTGTGGTGTCATTTTCTTTTTGTTTTTTTTTTTTGAGATGGGGTTTCACTCTTGTTGCCCCAGCTGGAGTGCAATGGCACAATCTCAGCTCACTGCAACCTCTGCCTCCCGGGTTCAAGCAGTTCTGTTTCAGCCTCCCCAGTAGCCAGGATTACAGGCATGTGCCACCATGCCCGGCTAGTTTTGTATTTTTGGTAGGGGTAGGGTTTCTCCATGTTGGTCAGGCTGGTCTTGAACTCCTGACCTCAGGTGATCCACCTGCCTTGGCCTCCCAAAGTACTGGGATTACAGGTGTAAGCCACTGTGCCTGGCCAACTCTTTTTTCTAAATCCCCTATGTTTCCTCCACACTGGGTGAGTCCAAAGGCCTGATTTGATGAAGGCTGACCTTTTTGGCGGGAGTGCTTCCTAGCTGGTGCCGAGTGTGTCTTCTGTTGCATCACAGCAGGAGGCAAATCATGTCTGAGTATCTACTATTGCTGATAAGTTTGATGACTGGGTTAGGGTGGTGACAGCCAGCTTTCGGCGTGGTCGAGTGTGCTTTTGCCTTTATGATTCAAGTGGCCTGTAGGTAATGTTCTGGCTCTGTGCAGACATCCAGTTCCCATCAACCTTTCAGTTAATAGTTTTAGCATGCACTGAGGACTCTTTCCTGAAATGATGATTTCACTGGGGGCTGCAAAATGATGCTTTCCTAACTGTAGCATTCCTCCCACATCTGTGAGTGGGCATTCTTCCAAGAAGAAGACCTTTTATGCATCAAAAGTGATGGATGGTTTGGTTTCTCTGAAGTACGATTTCTATGGAAAAGACATGGAATCACACTTAGTTCCTTCTCTTCAATGAAGGAGTCACTTCAGTAGTGGCAGGGGAGGTTTGACTGCTTTGAATTTTGCTTTCTCTTTTCTGAGTACTGTTATGTGCACATGGATTATGTCATTCAATGTGTTTCAATTGAGTACAGTTATTAGTCTTTTTTGGGCTGGTTCCTTGTCCTTTTGATATGTCCCTTTTTGTCTTTGAGCATTTGTTTTATGGAAAAACCCATTGTCCCAGGCTTACCTTATAAATTGACTGCCCCAGGCCTGGAGTTAGCCATTTCTCCAAGGAACCCTAGTGGGGAATGGTGTTCAGAAACCAAGATCTGGGGACTGGTGGTGATCATTGATAGTGAGATTTTTGGCTATCACTGCTTCTGGATCAGTTGCTCTGTCTGTCTGTCTGTCTACCTACCTACCCACCCACCTAGCAATCTATCATCTGTCTCTATCTGGAGAGCTTAAACTGAGATTTCCAATCCAAATTCCGTATGGTGGATCTTTTACTTAGCTCATCTGATTTTATACTTGCAGCTCTCTCTTACATTTGTTTATAAGAAAAAAATCTTGATTCAGAAAATATTAACATCTTTACTTATTTGCTTTATCCAACAAGATACATAAAATGGTTTCAAAACCACAGTGCTGATAGTTCTTCTGACTTGAATCTACTAACTAAAGTGTTTTGTTTTGTGCGCGCATGTGCGCGCGTGCATGTGTGTGTGTGTTTTGCGGTTCTTTTTGTCCTTTTGCCGAGAAAGGATAGTTGAGCCAGTGGGTTCAGAATTCACTTCGAGTTGTTCTTTTTCTCTGTGGCTATGGTACTGACTTTATGGCTGAGCTTATTTTGTTTCAGTTTTAGGGTTTGCACAGGATAGATGCTCTTTGAGATAACTTGGCCTGGAGAGAGAAGGTCCAGACTTGAGGGCCCCCTTTCTCTCCCTTTTTCCTGGTTTCCTTGCTGGTACCTAGGTGACTTGGCTATTGCAAAGCAGGAGGCATGAGCTGAGTAGAGGAGGGACGTGGAGTGAGGTGCCTGAGAGGCGGGATAGAGGCCAGTCTGATGGCTTTGCCTGGGAGACACACGTCCTGCTGAACTCAAACAACTGGCAGATGCCTCCTGAGTACCCATCCTGTGCCTGGCAACAAGCTCAGGGCTGAGACACACATGGGCACAGCCAAGGGTCTCTGCCTCCACAGAGCTCCCAGGCCAGTAGGGTTGAGAAGCCCAAATGCAGTAAGTGTGAATGAATGGAGTGCAGATTGCTGCAAAATAGTATGTACCAGAGAACAGAACCTTTTCCAGATTAGAGAAGCCTCCTCAAGCAGAGAGGTGAAGAATAGCCAGAAAACGGTCGATGAGGGGACAGGGCGTTCCTGCAAAGAGCACAGCATATGTGTGTGTGTGGGCTGCCTGTGGGAGGGGTGGGGTCCAGCATAGCAGGCAGCGGGAGGCAGTGGCACAGTGACCTTGGGTTGGCTGATGTGCCCAGGACCATATAACATAGGGGCTTGAAGGCCTTGGTCAGAATTTGTAGAAACTAAAGAAGTTTGTGTTCAGTTTGTGGTAGAGGAAGTATCTTTGAGGGAGTTTGGGGACCTCCTAAAATCATACCCTAAATGTTTACCTAAGGGGTAGGATGGTGTCCCAGGCAAAGGGTCCTTACCTTTTATCTGATTCTCAGTGGGACTTGTCCAAAAGATGTAAGATTCTAGAATGAATAAGCAATTACAGAAGCCAAGGATTTAGGATTTCTCAACATCGTGAAAATCCATCCAGCAATTCCTCACCTCTGTGGATTGCGAAGAGACCTGAAGTCTTTGCAGCAGTGCCTCTTGTTCCTGCCTAGGGGATGTGGCACGCTGGTGGGAGCACAGGTGGAGGCCTCTGGGATGATTGGTCATGAACTACGTGGGTCTGGGGGAGTTTCCAGGTCTCCAGGGTTCATTGTGTGTACGAGGCACCAAGAGGGCTTTGTGGAGGAAGTGTGGGTGCTGTGGAAGTAGGCCGGGTGGAGAAGTGGAAAAGAATCTTCCCAGCAGAGGGTCACGTCCTTGCTCCTTCCCTCTGAGCTGAGTCCTCCGAGTGCTTCCATTCAGGCTTTACAGCTCAGAGCCCATAGAAGCCAGGAGGGTCACAATGTGTGAATCAGGCCTGTTGTTGGACATGGGGCACGGGGTGGCCTTGGGCAGCCTGAAAAATCTGTACGCTGCCTAAAATCCGTGGGAGGGGGAAGACATTGTGGGCACCTGCTGGCATCAGCTTCTCATACTTACCTCCAGGTACTGAAGTGGGTGGAGTCAGCCATCCAGGCCTCCAAGGTACACCTGCTATCCACAGACCACGAGGAGGAGGGGGAGCACACATGGAGACTCCCATTTGACCCCAGCCTGAAGGAAGTCACCATTTCTTTGAGCGGGCCGGGGCCTGAGATTGAAGTCCAGGATCCACTGGGTATGGACCACCTTGGGGCTGGCCTTCTCTTTGGCCCCAGGACTGAGCTGGTAGCCCAGGATGGGAAAAAGAAAGAGACCAAGGGTGGCAGGGCTTCAGACATGAGGCTTCGGGAATAAGGAAATGTGCGGGGGAGGGCACAAAGTGGAGAGAGGGTGCCCGTGGTGTGCGAGGAAGCAGGAGGGCCATAGCAGCCAATGATGGGAGTTAAAGTAATGGTGCTTCCTGAATCGTGTGGCTCTCCCCGAGCCTTTTCCATGGTACCCAGTGGATTCTCATGGTGGTAGGAACTCATAGCACATCATACAGATGGGAAGCTGGGGTTCCCAGAGCTGAGTACTCATCAGGGTCAACAGAGGCAGGGGCAGTGTGATTCAGATGAGGTCACTTGGCCTCAGGGCACTCTGAGGATGTCATGAGTGCCCAGATCTAGAGGTCGGGTGCACAGCCCACCCTGGGAACCCCTGAGTGTGGAGTGTGGAGCGAGGCAGTGGCTGAGGACCACCAAGACCTGTGTCAGTTCCGAGAAGACTGGGGCTAGTGTATGGGGCACTGTGGATTCCTGGAGACAGGTGGGGCTCCTGCCACCCCCAGGAAAGGGACTGAGCAGCCTTTGGGGCTTCCACAGGGAGGATCCTGAAGGAGGACGAGGGCCTCAACGTGCTTCTCAACATCCCTGATTCAGCCAAGGTCGTAGCCTTTAAGCCTGAGCATCCTGGGCTGTGGTCCATCAAGGTAAGGTACTGAGTTGCAGGAGAAGGTGGACCAGCTTCTCTGGACTGGAACCATCTTCCTTCTGCTTGCTCTGAGGAGCCTGGGGTCTCAGGAAGCGGATGGCTAGAGTGTGGGTGGTGATGTGGTCATATCAATAGTAGTAAAGGGTCAAGGACAGAGGAAGGGCATTCTGCTTTGTACCAGTGAGAAGAGGTAGAGTGGTTTGGGGTTAGTTTGGGAACATCTAAGAAGGAGTTGGAGAAATTACTTCAGGGTTCAGAGATGCCTGACCAAGCTGTGAAGAATGTGTAAAGAAGCAAGAGGAGCTTTGGTGGGAGGCCTCAGTGGGGCAGGGCTGGCAGGAAGAGAGGGGTCTGCTGTAATCTACAAGGGGCTGGGAGCCAGGAACTGCAGGCCAGCTTGGCTCCCAACAAAGCATCCTGGGGTGAGCGGACTGCTGCCCTGGAGGAGTGGGGGGTCCTGGTGCCCAGATGAACATTTAGTGAGCACCTTCTGCAGGCAATGTGCTAGGCACTGCAGGTGAAGTGGCAGTGTCACCACCTGCCTTTCAAACTCAGAGCACCTTAGAGCCAATAGCTATACTGCCAGTGGGGAGAGCAAGGCAGGGAGTTGGACATGCAGGGGGCCAGACAGGGCCTGCAGGGGCTGAGGCAAGCTGAAGGGCGGCGCAGCCTCGAGTGCCGCTCAGGTTGGGGTTATAAGCTGGGGCTTCAGCTCCTTCATCTGGGGAGCATGGTGCTGGGCCCCCTGGGAGCAGGTAAGTTTCCCCTGTGTCTACAAAAGCAGGAGGATTTCAGCTGCTGATGCAGGGCTGGGTCAGGTTGGGCGCCTCCTGCCCTAAGCTGGTATGCTGGAGTCCCAGCCTCTGGTGACGTGAGACCTGGGCCTGTGCTAGGTCTACAGCAGTGGCCGCCATTCAGTGAGGATCACAGGTGTCAGCAACATTGACTTCCGAGCCGGCTTCTCCACTCAGCCCTCCCTGGACCTCAACCACACCCTGGAGTGGCCCTTACAAGGTATAGCACCCTGACCCTACAGACACTGCTGAGCTGCCTCTGAAAACCTGGGGCTTGGCTTTGGGAGGTGGTGGAGAAGGTGTGGGGGGAACGCTTGGCTGTGTGTGACCATGGAAGGGACCCTGTGGAGTCTAAGTGGGGCCGTGCTCCCAGACCACGGTGATGTAGACCAAGCTTCTAGGCCAGCTTTCCACCAGTCCCAGCCCAGGCAACATTGTGACATTTACCTTTAGATCATCCTCCCTGCCTCCAAAGTCAGTGTCCTAGAGGACACTGACACTGTGGCCTTTGTTACCAAGTTCATACCTCCTTTCTTTTTGTCAAAACTTGTCTGCCTAGAGTCCTGCTTCTTCAGTTTTCCAGCAAACAGCAGGCTAGTTCAATGAAAGAACAGGTGCCAGCAAGCTGACAGTGACCAAAAAGGAGAGCAGTGCCTTACCGCAAAGGAAGGAATGTCCTGGGGGACATTTGGGTGCCCCAAGACTGAGGAAGGTTGGAGGAGCCTGGGAGGACGTTGAAGGTGGAGGTACAGGCTTCCAACTGGAAGCCATTCACCAGGGTCTGAGGATACCTGTGTGCCCGCTACAGTTCCACTGGAAAAGCCTGGGTCCCGAGGCAGGCTTCTGGCGCAGGATGCCTGAGCTCCATGCCAGAAAATACCATCTGGTGGCCAGATCAAAGGTCTCAATTTATAGTTTGGAAAATATGGTCCCTGCCATGGAGCCATTTGGAGACTTTTGCGAGACCAGCTCAGCTCAGCTCCTCCTGGGAGGAGCCTGGATCAGGTCAGGCTGACTCTGGACCCTGAATAGTGACCAAAAATGGTGCAAGCCAGACCTTGAGGGCTTGCTTTCGAGTCCGTCTACTCTAATGTTTATTATTCTTGTCAGCCCTGGCCGGTTTTCCTGCATATCTCGAAAGTGAAAAGGGGCTGCTTGCTCAGTTTGTTTGTTTTGCTGATAGCAGAAAGGGAAGAAGCAGGAAAACTTTGATTCTACTGTTAAGCCAGGAGAGCAAGGAAATCCTACATGTAGTGATGGTGTGGGAATTGAAAACTGACCTGTCCCCAGTGGAAGTGGGTACAGGAGGTCTCATGTGACCCTGTTGGGTTTCTGCTTTTGATAAAGATGTATAGCCAAGATAATTTTGTTTTTGAGATGGAGTCTCGCTCTGTCACCCAAGCTGGAGTGCAGTGGTGCAGTCTCTGCTCACTGCAACCTCTGCCTCTTGGATTCAAGCGATTCTCTGCCTCAGCCCTCCGAGCAGCTGAGATTATAGGTGTGCACCACCACACTCGGCTAATTTTTGTATTTTTAGTAGAGATGGGGTTTCACCATGTTGGCCAGGCTGGTCTTGAACTCCTGACCTCAGGTGATCTGCCTGCCTGAGCCTCCCAAAGTTCTGGGGTTAGTTCTGAGCCACTGCACTAGGCCAAGATAATTTTTTTAAAGATAAACATTTGGGAGGCCAAGTTGGGAGGATTGCTTGAGGCCAGAAGTTCAAGACCAGCCTGGGCAACACAACAAGACCACATCTCTACAAAATTTAAAAAATTAGTCAGGCATAGTGGTGCATACCTGTAGTTCCAGCTATTTGGGAGGCTGAGGTAGGAGTATTGCCTGAGCCCAAGAGTTTGAAACTGCAGTGAGCTGTGATCGAATCTAGCCTAGATGACAGAACTTTTAAAAAGAAATTATGAAATCTGACTCCAGTTCTGCCTCTTCTGAGATAGTGTGAAAAGTACGACATTTCCATCAAGACAGAAAAGAAAACCAAACAGAACCTGAGCATGGGGAGAGTCTGCTCAGAATTTCGAGTCCCCAAACTTGGTGTTTGCTTTATCTGAGGCCATTCCCTGAAGCCTATCTGATTATGGCCCACAGCAGAGTTAATGGGGTGGGGACAGTTCTACTCCATGTGACTCCAAGTCAGTGCAGACAGAGGGAATGCAGCCATTGGGAAGCCATGTTTGGATGATTGTGATGTTTCAGCACCACGGACAGTAGCAAGGGTCCTTCTCTACCTATCCCACCCCCAGCAATGGGTCAGCATGGGGGTAGGTAGGGAAGGAGGGACGAGGTAGGGAGGGCCAGGCAAGCAGGACCCCGGGGTGTGGTTCAAAGGCTCCTACTTGAGGGGGATCACAGAGCCAGACACTTACACCAGCACCTTGTTCTACCCTCTCTCTGCAGGGGTCCCCATCTCCCTGGTGATCAATTCCACAGGCCTGCAGTCACCTGGCCGCTTAGACTCGGTGGAGCTGGCACACAGCTCAGGGAAGTCCCTCCTGACCCTGCCCACGAAGCCCCTCTCCAATGGCTCTACCTACGAGCTGTGGGGTGGGCCGCCCTTCCACACCCCCAAGGAGCGGTTCTACCTCAAGGTGAAGGGCAAGGACCATGAGGGAAACCCTGTCCTTCGTGTCTCTGGAGTGTCCTACAGTGGGGTAGCCCCAGGTGAGTGGTTGGCTCTTTTGTCCTCCAGTTCCCTGGCTCACTCAGAGTCTCATTTCTTCCTAGAGCCTTCCCTGACTGTATTAGATTAAATTAGATTAGAAAGTGTTTGTTCATTAAGCTTCTATGGACAGCTCTTCCCTATAAGGCATTATGTTAAATACTAAGATGCTTCAGATGTGGCTCTCAGCTCAAGGATTAGAACAAAGTCATCCACTCACCCGTCTACTCACTATCCATCCATCCATCTACCCATTCACTCACCCACCCCCCCACCATTCACTCACCCACCCACTCACCCATTCATGCATCCACCCATCCACCCATCACCCACCGTTCACTCAGTTACTCGCCCATCCATCCACCCACCCATTCACTATTAATTTACTTACCTATCCATGTATTTATCCATCTGTCTACCTATGCATCCACCCACCTATCCACCCATCCACTCATCTGTCTATTCAGCATTCATTTTGAATGTCCCCTATGTATGAGTCATGGTGCTAGGCACTGTAGATACAGCAGTGGGCAGGGCAGACATGGGCATTTGCTCTCCCGTGATCACAATCACTGTCATAATCACAATCATCCTAGTCACCATTTGGATACTTTCCATGGGCCAGTCCTGGGCCATGCTCCTGCCATGTGCTAGCTCACTTATGCTTACAACTTTTCTGAGGTGTGCCCTACTTCATAGATAAGGAAACCGAACCCACCTGCCTCACAGGGCTGCCCTGGTGGTATCCAAGCTAATGCACACAAGACAGCATTTGGGTCTTCAGAGGCCACATGCAGGATGCATCCATCTGTGGGCAAGGGCCCTCCGGTGTGGCAGCTGCTGTTACTGTTGCATCATTGCAGGAACACATCATTTTGTTGTCCAACCTTTGGCCGTGTTGTGTTGGTGTCCATGTGTGTGGCTTTTTGCTGGTTTCCCATGTGTCCCTGAGGTCTCACTGTTCAGGCTGGAAGCTGAAGGGATGTCTAGGGCACTGGCCATCTGGCCTCCTCGCTGGCTTCATTGCCTTTCTGTGGCCCACTGTCTCCCTCCCCTGGAGGTGGCCTGAGAGGAGCTTACAAAGGTAGATGTCATCGACATTCTAGCACTTCTTTGTGGGGGATCTCAATGAGAGGCATCCTTCTCTGTCCATTTCAAATAGGGATGGAGGGTGTGGGGGGAAGAAGGGCCAGCTCTTGAGGCTGGCCATGGTGCCCATGGTACCTGTGGTGCCCCTGGTTGGGGCAGGGCAGGGCTGGGCAGGAGAGCTGGAGACCTCTTCTTTCCAGCCTCCCAGCTTCCACTCCCCTGCTGTGGTTCCTGGGCCTCTCTTCCCTTGGCCTTTGTAGCCTTGAGGAGGAACTTTCAGGAAGGAATTTCAGCAGGGGAATACCAGCCTCTGTTTTCTGTCCCCTGTTCCTTCAGATGAATCCAAGAGTTTGCAGTTTAGCTCTGACTTTTGTTCTCTCTCAGCTCTAGATTGAAGTGGGGGGAGGGATGCAGTTTGGATTTTTGCTTCCTTCCCGCCCTCCAGGTCCAGGAGGCTGGGATTTCACCTTGCAGCAGGTGGCTCTGGGTTTGGAGAGATGAAGGTGGACCTGCGGTCCCTTTCAGCTCATGGAAGCAGGGAGTCCAAGCTGGCTTGGCAGAGGCTCCCAGGGTGCGTGGGTGAGCGGCGGCTGCTTTGCACACAGCTGAGGACGTGGCTGGATGGTTGGACACCCCTCCCCCTCGGGACAGTCGTGGCAGGGAGCCTGGAGCATGATGTCACCGCCGCCTGCTCATCCCCAGCCCGGGCCCCGAGGAGGTCTACTGCATTGTCTCACCCCCGGAGCATCTCTGCTGGGCTCCTCTGCTGGTGGGGATGGGGAGATGGTGACACAAAGGTTGAGCCCCTGCCAGGGGGCGCCCAGCTCTGCTGGGCCACGGCTGACCCTGTGGGGCAGTTTCTCAGACTTCTCCGTTGAAGTAATTCCAATAGCCAAGGGAAGAGACTGTGTCGCTCCAAGACCAGGGTCAGGCTGGGGGGCAGTGGCGTCTGATAGGGGTCCCATGGGGCTCATTACAAGCTATGAGATTTCACTGAAGTCTCTGGTTTTATCACAAAAATGCGTGTGAATTTTGCATTTATAGCCATCCTCCAGCTGTGCTTACTTTTAAATGAAAAGGTTTCCTTCCAACAAATTTGGGTAAAACCGATGTTCTAGGCAGAGGAGCAATTGCACAAGCCCACCCATACCCCTGGGGAGCCTAATCCTGGTCGGTGGCATTTCATCAGATTTTAGAACTGGTGCTAATACGATAGAGATGGTGCAGCAGAAGGGTCTGGTGCAGGCTGGCCAGCCTTGAGTCGAACAGTCTCATAACCCACAAAAGCCCCAGGAGCTGTGCCAAGGGGCGATGGTGGAGCCACATATATTGTGCCACGAGGTCTCCATGCACCTCTTCTCACCAGTTCCTTAGGACAACACAATCTGGATGGTACCATGATCACTCCCATTTTGCAGAGGTAAAAACTGAGGCTTAGAGAGGTGGAAACCAAATGGAGGAACCAGGGGTTGAATCCTGGCCTCCTGGATGCTAGGGCATCCCTGCAGGTCTCTGTCACCAGGTGTGGCTAGGGGGTAGTGGGGTGACATTCTGAGTCCCGGTCCCCACCCCCAGGTGCTCCCCTGGTCAGCATGGCACCCAGGATCCATGGCTACCTGCAGCAACCCCTGCTGGTCTCCTGTTCTGTGCACAGCACCCTTCCCTTCCGGCTGCAGCTGCGGCGAGGTGAAGCCAGGCTGGGCGAAGAGAGGCACTTGCAGTAAGTGGCCCACGGCAGCTGATTGTCCCTGGTCACAGGACTCCTGGCTGCTGAGGCCCTGGAGGGATCTCAGAGGAGTGGGTGGCAGGAGAGGGACCCTGGTCTCTGTCATTGTCCTCCTGGGCAGCCCAGCCTGGGACTTCCAGTGCAGCCGGGAATGGAGAAGAGTTTGTCCCCAAGACTCCCACCACTGCTGGGTCATCAGCTCGTGAAGGAGCTGCGGGCCTCCCTCAGCTCCTGGAAAACTCAACCCATGCGGGGCCCAGCTGTGGGTCTCAGGGAAGGAAGGATGGGAGCCCAGGACTCAGAGAGAGGAAGGGCCTGCCTGCAAACCACACAGCGCGTTGTGGAATTTCCACGTCCCTGGCTGTGTACCTCTCCTTATTGCATCTCACAGAGGAATTGGGGTCTCTCCTTCGGGCGGAATTCAGGGGACTAGGTCCCTGAGGGGCAAAGGAGGCCAGGGGCACCCTGACCGGAGTCAGTGTGATTGTGCCTCTCCTTCTGCTCCCTGTTTGCAGGGAGTCAGGAAACAGCAGCTGGGAGATCCCGAGGGCCTCCAAGGCTGAGGAGGGGACATATGAGTGCACGGCCGTCAGCAGGGCTGGGACCGGGCGAGCAAAGGCCCAGATTGTCATCACAGGTCTGTCCCTTGGATCCCCTCCGTGTACCCCTTTCCTTACCCTCTTCCCGGGTTCTTCCCTCTAGGATTTCCTCCCAGCGATTATCCAGCCAGCTGCTGGGACTGTCCGTCATTCCGGGTCTGGCTGCCCAGGCTGCCACCTGCCTGCTGCCCCTCATTTGGGGCTGTCTCACCCCAGAACGGCCTGTGGGTCTCAGCTGGAGGAAGGCTGAGGACCTGACTAGGGTCTGCCTGCCCTGCCCAGCTTCATTGCCAACTCTGACTTCTTAGGGCTCATCTTTCAGGGGCCACCGTCCAACTTGTGGTCAGAACCCCTTCCTGCCTCCAAGTCCTGGCCAGGATGGTGCCATCGAGCTGGGGAGGTTGGAAACACCACAGACTGTCTCCAAATGAAATCGGTTTTATTTTTAAAATCATGAATGCAGGCTGCTTTGTAGAGAAGAAAACCCGTAAGCCTGGAAAGATCAGCCACTCTACATTGACAGCTAGAAATTCCACATGCTCCTAGTAGGAAGGCTGAAAAAATATAAACAACCAAAAAGATCAAAGTAACTTGTAGTCCCTCCATTTTTGCCGGATTTACTTCCTTTCAGGCCTTTTCCTGTGCCCGGCAGTCTCTGATCTTGCCACTTCTTGTGGCTTTTTGCTATCCAGATAGTGGTTTGCTTAGCGCCTTCCTCCTTCGGGGCATATTTGGTTGCTATAAATAGCCCTGCCATTGGTACAGAGAGTCGTTGTGAACACATGACTCTCTTCCCCTGGCTGGAGGCTTTGAGGCTGTATTCCACAGTGTGGTGTCTTCAGCTGGGGGACATGAGAGAGGTGCCAGAGCAGGCACAGGCAGTGCAGCCCCCGGGGGTGTATAATGGTGGTGGGAGAATGACCTCCCACTGGGGTGATGCCTGATGGTGAGTGGATGCTGGTCACCCATGCTGCTGGCTGATGTGTCCTGCACGATCTGGTTTGGGTGGACCTCAGGGTGAGGCACCAGGGCCTGCACGATGACCCCTCCCTTGCCTCAGCTCCTCGGTTCCTCCTGTGCTCATGTCCCTGCAGACCCCCCACCGCAGCTGGTCCCTGCTTCCAATGTGACCGTGTCCCCGGGGGAGACTGGCATCCTATCCTGCCGGGTCCTAGACGAGGCCCCCTACAACCTGACGTGGGTCCGGGACTGGCGAGTCCTGCCAGCTTCTACAGGCCGAGTCACCCAGCTGGCTGACCTATCCCTGGAGATCAGCAGCATCGTCCCCACAGATGGCGGGAGGTACCAGTGTGTGGCCAGTAATGCCAACGGGGTCACAAGGGCATCTGTCTGGCTCCTGGTGCGAGGTGAGGCTTGTTCTGCTGCTGCTCCCCCAGTTTAGCACTCGACCTAGTGTTTACCCCAGAAGCCATGAGTCCCTCCCTCTCCCCAGACCTTGTCTTTGGCAGGCAATAGCAACCCTTTCAGCGTTTTTTGAACTTTCAGGGAGAGAGAATTCTGTAGCCTCCTAGCCACTCTAATGGCTCTCGCTGCTAGGAAGTTCCTCCTAATATCTAACTTAAGTTTCTACTGCTGTAGGCCAAAGCAGTTTCACTGTGTCATGTCCTTTTTCCAGTCATCGAGCCCCTCCATTGTTCTCCACTCCCCACTGCACCCTGCCCAATATGTGGGGCAGGGACTGAATACTGGACCCTTGTGGGAGCTCAGAGTCAGATGTGTGTTTGGCAGTACTGACTGGATGGGGGTGGAGGAGACCATGCCAAATTCCCCACTCCCCACTGCACCCTGCCCAGTACGTGTGGCGGGGACTGAATACTGGACCCTTATGGGAGCTCAGAGTCAGATATTTGTTTGGCAGTACTGACTGGATGGGGGTGGAGGAGGACATGCCAAGAGCACCCATTTGGGAGTTTTCAGATCTGGATGAGGCTTCAGGTCTACCCAGAATCTAGACGGAGCCTTCTCCCCAAGTGTAAAAACGAGCACGTTGGACAAGTGTTCTCTCTTGAGCCAGCGGCTCTTGAGTGGCTGCTGGAGTGTGTCGGGCAGGATTCTGAGGCTGTGTCTGGGCTCTCAGGAAGGAGGGATCCACTGGCGTGTGTGCTGCCTGTGTGGGAGGGCTGTGCTCACTGTTTCTACGTGAAACAGTGTCTCGGGCCCTGTGAGCTCTGTTTGCGTCTGACCAGCCTGCTTTCTGAGTTCCCAAAATACCAGGTTAGAACCTAAGATTGGGGCCAATAGTAGGACAGACCTTGGGGTCAGCCTCAAAGTTACTGGAGACAAGAGCCATCCCCAGCCCTGGCAGCTGCCTGACATCTCCCTAAAGCTCCCCAGCTTCCAGGAGCACAGGGCTCCAGGTTGGGATTGTTGGAAAATCAGCCTCCATGTGGCCTGAGGATGTGCCTGGTGGCATCCTGGTCTATCTAGTTCCCAAAGAAGCCACCCCTGGGGGATTAAAGCCCTTTGGGGGTCTTTGCTTCCTCTGTCTTTCACCTGTGGCTGTGGGAGGGGAGGGGCCCGGGGCTGGTGCCTGGGATAGAACGGCTGCTCTGATGCGCTCATCCTCACCTATCCACTTTTTGGATCACAGAGGCCCCGCAGGTCAGCATCCACACCAGCTCCCAGCACTTCTCCCAAGGTGTGGAGGTGAAGATCAGCTGCTCAGCCTCTGGGTACCCCATACCCCACATCTCCTGGAGCCGTGAGGGCCAAGCCCTACAAGAGGACAGCAGGTGAGGTGCCCAGAACACGGATCTCGGGGACTCGCAGCAGGTGGACAGGACTCCCAGGGTCCTCTCTGGGCCTTGGCCTTCCCACCTGTAAATGGGGGAGTAGCATCTGCTTTCCTTCCCCCTGGGATCATTCCAGACTCAAGAGTGAGATCACTTTGGAAACATGGCAATGATGCCACCGTGTGGGCTCAGTGGTCAGGGGCTCAGGCTATGCGGACCTGCTCCCAAATCCCACCCCTGCCATTAAGCCTGTGCAGACCTGCTCCTGAATCCGGCCCCACCATTCAGGCTGTGTGACCTTGGCAAGTCGTCTTACCTCCCTGAGCCTCGTGAATTACATGTACATAAAGTGCTTAGCAGAGGCCCAGAGCAAGCTGTCATTGTTAGTCGCATTGTTCATTAACTTGTTCTTAATGACAACTGTGGAGCAACCCCTTGTGTGATCCAATGTGTTTTTATGGCACAACCCCAGAATTCATGTGGACGCAGAAGGAACCCTGATTATTCAGGGGGTAGCCGCAGAGGATGCTGGGAATTACAGCTGCCAGGCCACTAATGAGGTTGGCACGGACCAGGAGACGGTCACCCTCTACTACACAGGTACCCAGGCCAGGATCATCGCATGGCAGGAGAGGGGCTTCCTTCCCCGCCTCCCTCCTTCCCTTCTCCCTCCCTTGCTCCCGTCCGTCAGTATTTATGGAGCATTTATCTGTGTCCCACACTGGGGGCACAGCAGTGAACACACGGTCCCTGTTGGGTGGAGCTTGTATTCTAAGGAAGAGGCACACATAGGCCAATGGGATGTTTCCCGATGCTGAAGATGCTGCGAAGAACAGGGAGCTGGCTGGTGTGAGGGAGGGACCTGTGCTGGAGGCGAGAGGGAAGAGGCCACTGTGTGTAGGACTTGGCCACAGCCTCTCTGAGCAACCCTTACCATAGGGTCACTATGGGAACAGCGTTGCAGGTGGAGGGGCCGGGAGGGGGTGCTGAGCCTGGGGTGCCCCAGAGGTGGCAAGGAGGCTGGTGTGGCAAGAGTAGGGCATGGTTGGGATGGGGGAGGGGGCTTCCTGAGGCTGTGCTGTATGACCTTTGAGGGTTGGTCCCAAATTCTGCATTTCTTCCCTGCGCAGACCCACCATCAGTCTCTGCTGTACATGCTGTGGTGCTGGCTGCTGCTGGGGAGGAGGCTGTGCTGGTGTGTGAGGCGTCTGGGGTTCCCCCGCCCCGAGTCATCTGGTATCGAGGTGTGTTGGTGGGGAGGGGCCTTGGAACTGTCCCACTGGGGCCCTGAAGGAGCAGCTTTCCAGAAAGAAGGGAGGAGGAGGGAGGGGGTGTTCTGAATGAGGAGTCTGGGAGAGCTGGTGTTCTGGTGCCCCCAACCCTTGCCCCCAGCCTGTGCTGGAGCTGGTGGGTCCCAGCCCCTGACCCTTACCCCCAGCCTGTGATGATACAGCCGATGTAAATGTTCAGAGCAGCGCTGAGCCAGACCCAGATTTGAATTCCAGCTCCCCTGGGTGATTTTGGGCAAGTGACCTGGCATCTCTGAGCCTCAGTTTCCTCATCTGAAAAATCAAAGATAGTTTGGTTGTGTAGGATTAAATGAATCCATATGAGCAGAGGTTTTATTTTTTATTTTTTGGTTTTATTTATTTCTTTGAGACAGAGTCTCACTTTGTCACCCAGGCTAGAATGCAGTGGTGCAATCTCAGCTCACTGCAGCCTCCACCACCTGGATTCAAGAGATTCTCGTGCCTCAGCCTCCTGAGTAACTGGAATTACAGGCGTGTGCCACCAGTTCTGGCTAATTTTTGTATTTTTAGTAGAGTTTAGGGTTTCACCATATTGGAGAGGCTGGTCTTCAACTCCTGACCTCAAGTGATCCTCCTGCCTTGACCTCCCAAAGTGCTGGGATGACAGGCGTGAGCCACTGTGCCTGGCCACATGTGCAAAGGTTTTAGAACAAGTGTGGCACATGAGCTGCTCTTGACATTCTCAGTGATAGTGCTGAAGACAATGTGATTATTTGAAAATGACAGTAATGATGACAGGGTTGTCCTTAGACCCTGAGGTCGTGGGCAGAGTGTTTTCATAGTCCCTGCTGCTGGGCTGGAGTTTGACAGGTCCTGGGGTCGCACTAGGTCTTTCTGGGAACTGTATACCAGGCTTCCTCTCAAGGGTCAAATGGGGTCAGCAATAATGGTCCCTCCCCTCTGATCGTGCCCCATTTCTTGCAGCACCTGCCTGGGACCTCGTCAGAGCCTCACTCTGACTCTGAGATAGGCGGGTAGGGTGGTGTTAGCTCAGAGTTGAGCATTTTGTTTAGGGTCACGAGCAAGTGGGTGGCAGAGACTTCTGGACTCCTTCCTCAATGCATATTCTGGTCAACAGCCCCATCAACACAGCCCTAGAGCCCCTCTTGGAAAGGAAGCCTTACCATGAAATACTCTTCCATCTTCAGAAGGAAGGAGATTCTCACACATGCTACATGGATGTCCTGCTAGGTGGATGCTATTCTAGGTCAAATCAGCCAGACACAAAAAGACAAATATTCTCTGATTCCACTTATGTAAGTTCCCTAGAGATGTCAAATTCATAGAGGCAAAAAATGGAATGGTGTTTGCCAGGGACTGGAGAGAGGAAAACATGAGGAGTTTCAGTTTGAGGAGACCCAAGTAGTTCTGTGGAGGCCAGTGATGGGCACGCAATGGTGTGGATGCACTGACGCCACTCAGCCGGCTGCACACCTAGAAATGGTTCAGATGGTCAATTTTGTATTATGGATATTTTACTGCAATAAATAGAATAATTACATTTAAAAGGGCGGTCAGAATCAGGGGTGGAGGGAAGTCAGGCAAGAAAAATGAGGGAGGGGCTGGGCACGGTGACTCACGCCTGTAATCCCAGCACTTTGGGAGGCCGAGGCGGCCAGATCACTTGAGGTCAGGAGTTTGAGACCAGCCTGGTGAACATGATGAAACCCTGTCTCTACTAAAATGGCAAAAAATTAGCCAAGTGTGGTGACATGTGCCTGCAATCCCAGCTACTCAGGAGGTTGAGGCAGGAGAATCACTTGAACCCAGGAGGCAGAAGTTGCAGTGAGCTGAGATCGTGCCACTGCACTCCAGCCTGGGTGACAGAGTGAGACTCTCACAAAACAAAAACAAAAACAAAGAAAGAAGAAGAAAAATGAGGGAGCTCAGGGCTCCCCAGATCCCTCCTAGAGCAGATCCAGACCCCTGGACCTGGGTGGTGCGGTGGGTACCAGCTGGGAGGTCCAGGCTAGAGTTCTTGGGTCATGAGCCTGACATGTAGGGCCTGGCTTACCCCAAATCCTCTTCAACAGAGGGGCTTAGGGAAGACCCAAGCCCCCTGCAGGACTGGACCCAGGGGTCCTGACTTTGGAGCTGAAACCTGCCTTCACCCACTGTCCCCCAGCCCCAACCTTGTGGAGCTGCAGGAACTCAGGTTCAGGCTCGAGCAGCCTCCCACCTTGGCCTCCATGGTACCAGGGACACCGGCCTGATGCATTCTCCTCTTTGGTCCAGGGGGTGTTGAAATGATCCTGGCCCCTGAGGGCTCTAGCTCTGGGAAGCTGCGGATCCCGGCGGCTCAGGAGAGGGATGCTGGTGTCTACACCTGCCGGGCTGTCAATGAGTTAGGTGACGCCTCTGCAGAAATCCAGCTGGTGGTTGGACGTGAGTGTACACCTTGTCTCCCCCTCCCCTTCCCCTTCTTTCCCAGCACTCTGCCCTGCTTCTGAGCAGGGAGGGGAAACTCTCCCACCCAAGTTGCCAGTGTGGATTGTATCATGTGGATCTGAGCATGTGGGGACAAGGGAAATCCAGGGGAGGCGGTGCATGCATTAGCTCTTGCTGGGTAACAAATAGCCCCCAAATTTTGTGGCTTAAACGGTAAGTATTTATTATATCACAGTCTGAGGATCAAGAATCTGAAAGTGGCCTGGCTGAGTAATTCTGGCTTAGGGTCCATTCTGAGATTAAAATCAGTATGTTGGCTGGGGCTGCAGTCATCTTAACACTTGCCTGGGTCCAGGGGATCCACTCCAGGCTTACACATGGGGCTATTAGCAGAAGGCTCCCAGAGAAAGAGTGAGAGAGAGAGAGAATCTCAGAGAGAAGCCACAGTCTTGGAAGTAACAAGCCATTGCTTCTGCCCTACTCTTTGGTCCCACAGAGCAACCCTGGTGCAGTGTGTGTGAGAGGGGCTATCCAAAGGTGTGAATACCAGGAGGCAGGGATCACTGGGACCAGCTTGGAGGCCCCCCGCCAATAGTTTGGTTCAGCTCAGGATGAGACCTAAGTTCCAGTCTCATCTCTGTCCCCACCTATGTGCTTTGGTCTTTTCAAGGAGCCTCAGGTTCCCATCTGTAAAGTGAGGCTGACTGCACTACTCCCCTCCTTGAGTTGCTGTGAGGATTCAGTGAAATCAAGCCCATTAGCACAGGGTTGGGCCTATAGCGATTGCTCCATAGATGGGGTAGGGGGTGATCATCCACTTGCTGCAGATGTGGAGTCTGAGTTCCTCAGTGGCCAGCACGTGGCCTTGGCTGTAACTTCCGGGATGTCTCAGTCCCAGGTCAGGGTTCTGGGCACTGGGACTTGCTCGGAAGCTGTGGGCACAGCTTCTTGGCACACGGAGCTGGGACAGATCAGGCTCCGAGTGTTTGTTGAGACCACGGCGAGAGAAGCAGGTGCTGGAGTTCTAGAGAAGCGCAGAGAATCGAGAATGTGCTGGTCTGGGCTGAATGGGCCAGGCTGGGCCAGGGCTGGGTGGGGCGGCTGAGGAGGCCGAAGGCAGGCCAGGCTGTGGCTGGAGTGGGCCTACGTAGGAGGGTCTGGCCTGGGGGTTTGTGCTTCCTCAGGGTTGAGATCCTCCCAGGCTTGGGGTGCTCTTAGCCTTCCTTCATTTGCTCCATCATCCATCCTCCAACATAGGGTCACCAGGTGCTTTTGTACCAGCCATGTGCTGGGGACACAGGGCAGGTGAGACACAGCATCAGCCTTTGTGTTGCTCATGATGTCAGGCAGAGAGAACAGAGGACAGGCAATTAGCACACACAGGGCACCAAGTGGCTGGAACGTTGCATCCTCAGGGGCTGTGGGTGCCCAGAGAAGGCTAATCCAGTGCTAGGGACCAGAAAGGCTTCTTGGAGGAGGTGACATCTAAACTGAAACCAGAAGTACCCAGAAAGTTGATGAGCAGGGGAACAGTGTTCCAGGCAAAGGGAACAGCATGTGCAGCCCTTCCCATGGCAAGAGAAGTGAGGCAGAGAGGGAGGGTGGGGAGGGGGCAGCAGGATAGCTGCCACCTGGTACCGATCACTCCTGGTCTGGGGAGATGCAGAGGAGTTTGGTCTGTGCCTTAAGGGGGTGGCGAGAGGTTTCCAGGAGGAGGGCAGTATGTTCAGATGTTTCCACTGTGGCTGGGCCACCAGTGGCCTCTGGCCTTAACTTTAGGTCAGGGAAGGGATGGACAGTGGCCCAGCACCTGTGGGTCTAGGGGGAGCTGGTCTGGCAGCGGTGGTGGGAAATGGAATTTCCTACCCATGTATGTGGCAGCTGTGGTTCAGCCTTCCTGGCCGGGCTGGTAGAGGTCAGGAACGGGTGTGCAATGTGCCTGCTTCCTGCTGTTGAGCTGGAGGTGGCTTCCTGGTAGCATCTGGGGCATAGGAAGGGAGGCAGCCTCCTCCTCCAGCCAGGAGGGCCTGCACTTGCAGACCAGCCTGTGAGGTGCTGGTGCATCATCTTCTGGGCCTGGCATGTGCCGGTCAGGAGTCCTGGCTCCATGCCCAGGTCCGCTGATACTTGCCTGCATTATTTACCTCTTAGAGTCTCTCTTTCTGCATCTGTGAAAGGGGAGGGTGGTAGCAGAGCTGTGCTCATAGGGCCCCCGAGAGGCTTCCTGAGAATGTGCTTCACTCAGGGCTTGCGTGGAATAAATAATCAATGCACGTGGGCATCCTTCCCCAAAACCTGTGTCCAGGCTGGCTGAGCTGACCAGGGCCCAGTGAGGTGGGGTGACTGGTCACATGGCTGGTGCCCTGTGTGTGGCACCCCGTCCTGAGTTCAGTGCCCTGAGCTGTGGTCTGTTTTTATTTGATTCCTCTCTAAATGGATGTGTGTCCTCTTTTTTTTCTTTTGAGAGGGAGTCTCTCTCTGTTGCCCAGGCTGGAGTGCAATGGCACAATCTCAGATCACTGCAACCTCTGCCTCCTGGGTTCAAGTGATTCTCCTGCCTCAGCTTCCCAAGTAGCAGGGATTACAGGTACACACCAGATGTTCAGATGTTTCCACTGTGGCTGGGCCACCAGTGGCCTCTGGCCTTAACTTTAGGCCTGGCTAATATTTGTATTTTTTGTAGAGATGGGGTTTCACCATGTTGGCCAGACTGGTCTTGAACTCCTGACCTCAAGTGATTTGCCCACCTTGGCCTCCCAAAGTGCTGGGATTACAGGTGTGAGCCACCGCTCCCGGCCTAAATGGATATGCTTCCTCTTTCTGTTCTCTCATTTCAGTCTCTGCTTCTTAGTCCCAACCTGGAAGCTCCTGGTTGCCAGGGGCCGACTGGGGAACAAGGAGATATGCTGTTTTATACACTAAAGATCCTCTGGCCGGCCTTGGGGGAGGGGAGCTGGGAAGAAATGGGCGAGGCTCAGTGACGAGGGGACAATGGCGAGGCAAATTCTCCATCGGGCACAGCAGGCATAGGCAGAAGGCCCCGCACTTATAGGGGTCCAGGACGCCTTTCTAATTTTGATTTCTTTTAAAATCAGAAGAAAAAAATAACCAACGGTGAATAGATAAAGACAAATCCAGCCTTCGTCGTGCATGTCTTTGTGCCAGTGCAGTAATGAAATATGGTTTTCCATGTTTTCTTACAGAGGCTGGAGCTGGGCTCTGCAGTCGGGCTGGGTGGAGCTGGGGAAGGTAGTCTGTTGGGTTGTTCTGCTCAGGGCAGGTGGGGCCCGGTGGCAAAGCTGTACCCCTGGGGGCCAGGGCTCTGCAGGAACCGTGACCTTGTCTAGGGCGAGCCCAAGCAAAGGCTTTCTGGGATTCTGGGATTGTGAGCTTTCGAGGCTGCCAGGCCCCGATGAGAAAGGGTGGTGTCTGAGGCTGGGTCCAAGACCGTCTTCCTCCATAGTAATTTTCCAAATTGTGTTTTTATCTCCCTGGAACTTCCCTAATCCCCAAGGCCAGGAGGGAAATTTGATGTCATGATTTGGATGGATGAAGGATATTTCTGGGGACAGATGGAAAGGACAAAGAGGCAGATGCTTTTCCATGGTGCCAGACTCAAAGGGTTAAAAAACAAAACAAAACAAAAGGCCAGGGATCTCCCTGCTGCAGGGGCCTGCCTGAGGACAAGGACCTGAGGACAGTGCCCAGAGGCTGCGGAGGGAGAGACCTGCACGCACTTGGCTTAGAGCTGCTCCTGGCCTGCTGAAGGAGAGACGGGAGCTTGAGTTCCTGTGTTGGGAAATAACTTGATTCTTTTTTCTGCTTCTGATTATAAAAGTCAAATGATGCTTAGGAAAAAAGAAGATTTGGAAGAAACACTGCAAGCTATTAACAGTGGTTACCTTAGGGAAGGGTGTGGGATCTGGGGCGTGTGGAGCAAGAATTAGGAGAATTTCCACGCTTTGTGTATGTATTAGAATGTCTCCGAACTCCTGGTGACCAGGACAGCCCTTGTTTAGCCGATTGTCCTTGGGTCACTATTAATGCAGCCCCTTTTCACTCCTGAGTGGCCCAGTTCAGACCCTAATGTTAGAGTCATGTTATTTATAACGAGCAAGTTTTAATTCTGTGGTGGTGTTTGACATGCTCTTTACAAAAAAGTTCAATCAACAGGGCAAGCTGTAGAGAAGAGGGTGAAGAAGACCTATAATCCCCCATGACGCTGGCTATTTGGGGTGGCAGCCACAGAAAGGGGGAAATGGCAGCTGAGTCCAGCCAGGCCCCCCGGCCACGCGCTCCTCTGCAGAAGTGGGCCTGGCTCAGGCCAGGGGATTAAGCATCAGAGGGAAGCTCAGGACCCCACAAGAGGAAACCCCTGTGACCCAGGAGGAGGGGAGGCGTGGGAGAGGGAATGCAGGGGTTGAAGTGAAGGCTCACCCTCAGCTCCTGTGTGAGTGGGTCACAATCAGACTCAGAAACACATCTTGCAGCCCCTTGGAGGGGTTTTCTGAGAAGTGTCACAGCCAGAAGTGGGCATGTTGCTTCTCTGCACCTCTGGGGTCAAGCCAGGGCCCTGAAACCCCACGTACCATCCCACGAGTCACTCCCTTTGCCTCATCCCAAGAGCTCTCCAGGGGTGGATGCCATTCAGCTCAGGTTGACCCTGGAGCCCTGGACAGGAGTCGGTCCCTAGGTTCGCAAGGGCAATGGTATGGGGATGGGGGAGAGGGGAGGCAGTCCTCTAGGAGAGGCCACTGAGCAGGTCCCGCCTCCAGGCAGGGTTGACGGGTCTCCTCCCTGCAGATGCACCCCGGCTGACGGAGCTGCCCCGGAACGTCACTGTGGAGCTGGGGAGTAGTGCCCTCCTGGCATGCCGGGCCACAGGCCGCCCGCCCCCAACAGTCACCTGGCACCGTGGAGACGGCCAGTCCCTGGGGTCCAGGCTGGGGCCCTGGCAGGGCAGCAGAACTCGGCAGCCGGACTCGGGAATGCTATTCTTTGAAAGTAAGATATTGAGGTTGGGGCAGGGTGGGCAGGGAGACAGGATGGCTTCCGACACCCTAAACCCCCAGGCCGGGTGGCTGGGTGGCCAGGTGGCCGGGAGCAGGACCCTGACCCCCAGCACTGACCATGGAGCAGGCTGATGCGGGGTCACACTTTGGCTGGGTGGCTCTGGCCAAGTCATTCTACTCTTCTGGTCCTGGTCATAATCATGAGTAAAACCTATTACCTGCCTGGCTGATTAAAGCCACTTTATGGGGCTGTTGTGTGGATCATCTGCACTGAGTGCTTAGCACAGTTCTTGCCACATGATAACTGTCACACACGTGTAAGCTATGATGATTACTGTAATTACCACTGGGGCTACCCACCGCCCACTTTACCACACGCCAGGCCCAAGGTGGGCACATTGTCGACCCCTTCCCATCACACTACAAGGTACGGTCCAATTACCCCCATTCCATAGATGAGCAGACTGAGGCTTTCTCACCCTCCCGGGGTCCAGCTGTGTCCCTCACCCCTTCCCTCTCTGCCATCCCAGCCTTCCCTCCTGAACCTCATAAGGCCAGGCCATGCCGAGGGCTCTCTCTGCACTGGGGAGCTGGAGCCTGTCCAGGTGGCCAAGGGAGAGGTGGGGTCAGGGAGGCTATGGCTGTGGTGTGCCCTGGCAGTCGCACTTGTCTCTCTCATGCCCCTCAGGTGTGGCCCCAGAAGACCAGGCCCTGTATGTCTGTGAAGCTCGAAATGTCTTTGGGAAGGTCCAGGCCGAGGCCCAGCTTGTTGTCACTGGTCACGGTTTGCTGGTGGATCTGAGAGCCATGGGAGGTGGGAGGTGGGAGGTAGGAGGTGGGAGGTGGGAAGCAGGCGCTCCCCAGGGGCACAGCAAGGCCATGGGCATCTCCAGGGAGCCTCTCCTGGCCCATTTGTTGGAACAAACAAGTCCACAGTTAAACTCCCCAAGAGCATCACCTGTACCCCTGTGTCCTGGGCAGTGTCCTGAGGATCCTGTGACTCTTCAGGGTCCCCAATTCTGATGCATCTCCCAGTTCTCTGGGGAGGGAGAGGGGAGCAAGCGCCTCTGTCCCCCAGACGACCACCCAGGGCACTTATTGTGGCTGACACCAGCTCCTCTCCCCACAGCCCCCCCACAGATCGCCGGCAGCGCCCCCACCATCCGTGTCCTGGAGGGGCAGCCCGTGTCCCTGCCCTGCATCATCCTGGCCGGGCGGCCCCTCCCAGAAAGGCATTGGCTGAAGGCCGGCCAGCCTGTGAGTGCTGGGCTCCTCTGGGTGCAGTGGGCAGTGGCACCTGGGGAAGGAGGGGACTGTCACAGCCAAGCCTCAGTCTGTGCTTGGCTGCTCCCCCTCCTGGAAGTGTCCTCTTCCTCCTTTTGGCCTCATTTTGGAACCTTCTCTGATAATGCACTGATGCCATTCGTTGCCCTCTAAAGTCCTGCCGACTGTCACATGGGTCATAGCTGCTGGGTCCCTGGGAGCTCTGCGGGGGAATCCTGTGCACCGGGAGAGCCGTGGACCAGGGATCAGGGATTCTGCGGAGGCCCAGTCTCAATGCAGTGGTCTCCCAGTTCTTATGGTTCCAGAGCAGGGATGTGCCCTGTGCAGTTTAGCGTCTGCCCCAGATACCAGCGCACGGCTGAACGCACGGGGGTTGCCTAATCCATCAGCTCACATCCGTGTGATTTTCTTGGCGTTCCTCTGTTTGGCCTCTCCTATCAACTCTTTCATGACCTCTTCCCTTTCCTCAATTCTTCTGCCTGGTCTCAGACACCTGGGTCCCTGTGCCCTGCAGGCTGCAAAGAGGTGCCTTCTCAACTCTGCATTCCCAGGAGAGACTCATGGGTCCAGCTTGGGTCAGGCTCACCCTGGTCCATGTGGCCAAGGGAGAGGTGGGGTCAGGGTATGCAGGGGTGAGACCTACCCAGCCTTGCAGGGTCTGTCGGGGGCTTGATTGGGCACCCAGGATGGGAACTCACAGAGCTCCTCAGCCTTCTCCGAGCCCCCAGCCTCTCAGTCCTGCCTGCTCCCTGCTGGCCTGGTGGGTGGCATAGTTTCCTGAGGGTTCTCTCTCAGCTGCCTCTGAATGAGGCCCGAGGCTAAGCTGGCTCTTCCTCACCCCCACCAGCTCCCAGCTGGCAGCCGGCATTCCGTCCGAGCAGATGGCAGCCTGCACCTTGACCGGGCCTTGCAGGAGCACGCGGGGAGGTACAGCTGTGTGGCCACCAACACTGCCGGCTCTCAGCGTCGGGACGTGGAGCTGGTGGTCCAGGGTGAGTCCTGGGGCCTCTGAGGTTGTGGTCATGGGGCAGGGAACATGATGGGGTAGGGGGAATGTGCAGAGGTAACTTGATCTCGAATGCCTTTGCTTTAAAAACTGTACAAGTGATACATATTCTCTGTGGGAAAATTAGGGATTTTACAAGTTAAAAAAATACTCTCGTAACACCAGTAGCTGAGAATAACCAGATTTTACATTTTGACATGTATCTTTTCATACTCTCTCCACACACACTCTCTCTATATCACACGCACCTGTATGTAGTATATACATCCACTATGTATACATAGAATATATATTCTTTATGCATGATACATACAGCGTCTCTGTATGTTTTTTATATAAATCATACAAAAGTTATCCATCATCTGTGTATCATCTATCCATCTAATCTATCTACCTGTTTACAAACCTATTTAAAAACCAAATAGGATCACGTGCTGCCATTGTCTTGCCACCTACGTGTTTCCTCATCAGTATGTTATGGCTGTTCTGTTTTTTGTCAATTAAGATTCAGAGGCATCAATTTAATAAGGGGATAATGGTGTCCCCTGATTATCTAATTATCTGATTATCTGTACCCTCCTGAGTCCCTGCGACCCTGGGCACGAACAGCCTCGTGCTTACACATTGCAGGTGACCTCGTACCTACATGACCAAGTCTTTCCTTAGGATAAACCCATTAGTGTGGATTCAGTTTTGCGTTACAGAGATTGTACGTTTTTGGAGTTTTTAGTGTTTTGCCCAACTGCTCTCCTGCTCCCAGCGCTGGGTTCTTTTGTTCACCCAACCAGGGAACCACTGTGCTTTTTAATGTAAGACGAGAAGTTTAAAACTAAATGTTATATTTTGTGATTTACCGAGTATGTTTATATCTTCTTTATTCTCATTTGTTTCATGAAACCCCCAAGGGCTTAGTGGGAAGAATGCTCGTTCCCCATTTTATAGTGGGGAGCCAAAGTTCAGAAGGACTGGGCTGAGCACTCAGGTGTAATTCCGGGTGCCACTTCCTCATAATTCCAGATCCAAATCGCTGTCCAGGGTTGGGTGTGTACCACACGCCAGGCGTCTGCTGGTTTCTGTATGTGATTCCACTCAGTGTCACCCCCTAACTTCCCACTGTGCCCCGCACAGCCACTTCTGCAGGGTTGACATGAGCAGGCTCAGTGTCTCCTGGCTCAGTTCATTTCCATTCAACAAATATGTGCGGACCTCTGCTGGCTTTGGCCACCTGGGAGGCCAGAGGCCATTTCCCTCCTAAAGGAGCTCCCAGTGCTGGCATCAGAGCCCCTGGCTTCCAGACTCCCCTCCTGGCTTCTCCATGCCTAGTTGTCCCTCCCTTGATCCCCTTAGGGTCCCCCGTTTTCAATCCTGGGAATCTGAGTGGTGCCCAGGGTGGATGTGACACCTGTTTTGAAGCTCACTGTGTTGCAAAAACTCTGCTCGTCTGCCCATCCAGAAGGGATGACCAGGGAATTGGGGTTAAATTCGCTTTTGTGCTGAGCAGGGAATATGGGCACCAAAAGATTAAGTGATTTATCTGGACCCCCAGAGCAATGAATCAGCGCAGCTGGTTCCCAAGCATGTGCTGCCTTCCGTATGGGGAAGGCTAACTGACAATGACAGGCAGCGGTGGCTGCAGATATTGTGCCATTTTTATTCGCCTGTTGAAAGCTTTTATTTTTTAAATTTTTATTTATTTATTTTTGAGACGTAGTTACACTGTCACCAAGCCTGGAGTGCAGTGGTGCAGTCTTGACTCACTGCAACCTCTACCTCCTGGCCTCAAGCGATTCTCCTGCCTCAGCTTCCGGAGTAGCTGGGATTACAGGCATGTGCCACCACGCCAGCTAATTCTTATATTTTTAGTAGAGACAAGTTTCACCATGTTGGCCAGGATGGTCTCAAACTCCTGACCTCAGGTGATCTGCCCGCCTCAGCCTCCCAAAGTGCTGAGATTACAGGGTGTGAGCCACCACGCCCGGCCTGATAGCTTTTAAAATTGTTAAATATACATAAAATAAAATGTATTGTTTTGATGATGTTTAGGTGTGCAGTGGTGTTACTATATTCACACTGTGGTGTGACTATCCCCACTATCCATCTCCAGAACTTTCTCACCATCCTGAACTGAAACTCCATCCCCATTAGACATTAACTCCCCATTCCCTCTCTCCTCAGCCCCCGGGAGCTGCCCTTCTACCTCTGCTCTCTATGACCTGGCCTATTCTGGGGACTTCCTATAAGTAGAATCATACAGTATTTGTCCTCCTATGTCTGGCTGATTTCACTTAGCAGGTTTTTAAGGTTCAGCCATGGTGTAGCATGTGCCAGCATTTTATTCCTTATAAAAAAGTAGACTGGACTTTTAAGAGCAGTTTCAGTTCATAGAAAAATTGAGCAGAAGGTACAAAGATTTCCCACATACCCCAGCCCGGCTGTGCAAGCCTTCCTCACTGTCAGCTCCCTGACGAGCGGCCCCATTGTCACCGTTGAAGACACGGCATCCTCACTCCAAATCCCAGAATTTACACTGGGGTGCCCTCTTGGTGTTTTTTATTTTTATTTTTATTATTTTGAAACACAGTCTTGCTCTGTGGCCCACACTGGAGTCTAGTGGCTCGATCTCAGCTCACTGCAACCTCCACCTCCTGGGTTCAAGCAATTCACTTTCCTCAGCCTCCCAAGTAGCTGGGACTACAGGTGCCCACCACCAGGCCCAGCTAATTTTTGTATTTTTAATAGAGATGGAGTTTCACCATGTTGGCCAGGCTGGTCTCAAACTCCTGACCTCAGGTGATCCACCCGTCTCGGCCTCCCAAAGTGCTGGGATTACAGGCGTGAGCCACCACACCCGGCCCTTGGTGTTGTTTATTTTGTGGGTTTGAATAATGCTAAGCGATGTGGATCTGCCACTGCAGTATCACCCAGAGTAGCTTCACTGCCCTAACAGTCCTCAGGGCTCTGCCTCTTCATTCCTCCCTCCCCCAGCCCTGGCAACTGCTGATCTTGTTGCTGTCTCCATAGTTTTGTCTTTTTTTCCTCCTTTTCTGTCTTCTTCTTCTTCTTCTTCTTTTTTTTTTTTTTTTTTTGGAGACAGAGTCTCATCCTGCCTCCCAGGCTGGAGTGCAGTGGTGCGGTCTTGGCTCACTGCAACCTCTGCCTTCCAGGTTCAAGCAATTCTCATGCTTCAGCCTCCTAAGTAGTCGGAATTACAGGTGCCTGCCACCACACATGGCTAATTTTTGTATTTTTAGTAGAGACGGAGTTTCACCATGTTGGCCAGGCTGGTCTTGAACTCCTGACCTCAAGTGATCCTCCTGCCTCAGCTTCCCAAAGTGCTGAGATTACAGGCGTGAGCCACTGCATCTGGTTTCTTTGCCTTTTCCAGAATGTCATACAGTTAGAGTTAATTTCCTTCCTTTTTAAGGCTGAATAGTCTTCCCTTGCTTACACCCACCACATGTTGTGTGTCCATGCATCGTTGATGGACATTTGGGTTGCTTTGCCTTTGGCCACTGTGAATGAGGCTGCTCAACAGTGAGTGATGGCAGCCCTGCCTGGGAGAGGGGCTCAGTAGATGTGGAGACAGAGAGTCCCAGCTCCGCCCTGTGAGTGACCTGCTTTGACCCTGGTTTGTTATAACAGTGCCACCTAGAATCCATCCCACCGTCACCCACCACATCACCAACGAAGGGGTTCCTGCCTCTCTCCCCTGCATTGCTTCAGGAGTTCCTGCCCCCACCATCACCTGGACCAAGGTAGGCAGTGCTTGTTACCGAGAGGGCAACTGGCGAGGTAGGCCGAGTGTGTCACGGGTTGGAGCTGTGGGCTCTGCTGATGTCACCTGTGCCTCTGCCCTAGGAAACCAATGCCCTGACCTCCGGAGGTCCCCTCTACAATGTGAGTGAGGAGGGCACCCTGCTCATCGCCCAGCCGTCCGCCCAGGATGCAGGGGCCTATGTCTGCACGGCCACCAACACCGTGGGCTTCTCCAGTCAGGAGATGCGGCTTTCTGTCAACAGTGAGTGATGGCAGCCCTGCCTGGGAGAGGGGCTCAGTAGATGTGGAGACAGAGAGTCCCAGCTCCGCCCTGTGGAGCCTGACGGGGAAGCTGTCACATCAGCAGTCCTGCAGAGTCCCGTGGCTCTGCACGGGATGCACACCCAGAAGCCCCCTCACCCACCTCTCTCTGCCCCAGACCCTCTGGCCTCCTTTCTGTTTCTGGAACAGTCTATCCTGCCTGTGCACATGCAGTTCCTTCTGCTTGGAATGCCGTTCCCTCACCTCTGGGCCCAGCCGACTGCTCCCATCTGTTAGCTCTCAGCTCTCCCCGATCCCCTAGGCTGGTTGAGTCACCTTGCTGTAAACCGTGGAGTATCCCCCTCCTGGCACCCGTCACAGCTGTGGTGCAATGCTTGATCCCATAGGGAGCTTTTTGGTACCAGTGTTGCCCAAGGACCCTGAAGGCTGGGAGGATGGGGCAGGGCTGGCACTCCATAAATACGTCTGGGAGGAGTGAGCACATGTATAAGCCAGGCTTTTTCTCTCATAGACCCCCACGGTCAGTATGTTTATATTACAAGTATTTCTTAATGGGGGAGCATTTCCTCTCTGAACTCCAAATGTAGGGGAAACACGGGAGGGCTAGATGGGTTTTGATGTCCCCAGCTGGCTGGCTTGTTTCTCTTTTTTTCTTTTCTTTTCGTTTTTGAGACGGAGTTTTGCTCTTGTTACCCAGGCTGAAGTGCAATGGCTCGATCTCGGCTCACCGCAACCTCCGCCTCCTGGGTTCAGGCAATTCTCCTGCCTCAGCCTCCTGAGTAGTTGGGATTACAGGCACGTGCCCCCATGCCCAGCTAATTTTTTGTATTTTTAGTAGAGACGGGATTTCACCATGTTGACCAGGATGGTCTCGATCTCTTGACCTCGTGATCCACCCGCCTCGGCCTCCCAAAGTGCTGGGATTACAGGCATGAGCCACCATGCCCGGCTGGCTTGTTTCATTGTTGCTCATGTAGCAAGTGCCTTCCTTGTATAAGCTAGAAAGACAGAGGAGGGGAGGGAGGAGGAGGGAAGGGTACCAGGCAGTCTCTCCCGTCAAGGGGTCTTCAGCTCAATGTGAGAAAGAGGTGACCTGCCCAGATTGCCATAAATCCCTGACCGGAGAGGTCCCTCAGGACCGAGAGGTCCGGAGGGAGGGTCTGTGCATTCTTTGGTGGCTGATATCATAGGAATAAATGAATGAGCAAGAGGAGAAGGTAGAGAGCGAGGAGGAGTTCAGAGTCTACCAGAATGTCCCTGGGGAAGGGACGGCAGGATGAAGAGAAGCCAGAGGAGACACAGACCTGGGGCAGGAGGGACCGGGTCAGGGTCCTCAGAGCAAGATGATGGTAGGGAGGTGAGTAGGGGAGAACTGAGTGAAAACCCTGGGACCTGGATCTCACCGGCAACCTGCACTCTCCCTCTTCTGACAGCCACACCCGCCTCTGGACCTGCTGAGCGTCAAGGTTGCAGCACTGGCTCTGCTTCCTGGTGGAGCTGCCTGGTGGCTGAGGGCACCCGTGGACCCCTTTCCCCTCTGCCCTGCTGACAGGTCCTACTTCCTCTCCCCACAGCCAAGCCCAGGCTTCGTATGAACGGGTCACATGATGCAGATGTGCCTCTGAGAGTCACGGCGAAGGCGGGCGAAGAGGTGACCCTGGACTGCGAGGCCCAGGGCTCCCCACCCCCACTGGTCACCTGGATGAAGGACTCCCACCCTCTGCCACCCACCACCAACAGGTAACCCCAGGCCATGGCCTCAAGTCAGGAAGGGACAGAGCTTAGGGCTGGAGGGAAACCTGCCTCAAGGTGACCAGTGACCCCGCAGGGGTCTTGCATCCTGCAGACTCTCCCGTAGGATGCTCCTGGACTTCTGCACATGGGGCTGCTATCCATGGGCCCCCAGAAGCCTGGAAGGCCCTCTACAGGGTGCCTGGAAGCCCAGGGTGAGAATTCCCGTCTGAAATCACGCCCACGGGGCACCTTGTGCGCCAGCCACTGGGTGTTGCCTGTGGGATCCGTTTAATCTGCACAGCCACCCTTGATATCTGACAGGACACTGACGCTCGGCCAGGGACTGAGCTGCTCGCCATCACCCGGCTAGGCAAGAGCAAAGCCAGGGCTGGGACCACATCCCCACCATGACACATTCCACCCCCATGCCTGCTCTGCCAGACCAGGTGTCTGGCGGATGAGCTGTCTGACTCAGCTGCTCCCGATCCAGGATCCTGGGAGTGGGCGGACAGGGAGGAGGCTGGCTTGGGTGTCCTTCAAAGCCACGCCGTACCCCCCAGGAGGGGATGCGGGGGATGCTAGGGCCCTTGCCCCTGGCTGGGGGGGTTCTGTGGCTCAGGCCGGTGACATCAGCCCTGGCAGGGTCTTTGAGATGTTCCAGAACCAGAAGGTCTCAGAGCAGCCTGCTCTGTAACGCATCTCCCCCAATCCACGTCAGTGCATCTCAGAACATGTGTGGTGAGTCCTGCCAATCCTTGCAGCGGGGCACCCCTGAAGGTGGCAGGGGCCCAGGGAGCCGGCCCTAGGCAGCATCTCCAGGGCCCCCCATGCCCTGTTGGCATCACTGCAGCTCTATGTTGTGGGCTAGGGGTGTGATGGGGGCTTCCGAAGCTCCCTCAGAAAACCTGGTCCTCACTTTCGGCTGGCTGGTGGCCCTTGTTGGGAGGATGTGTATTGATTTACGGCTTGTTACTGAAATGGGAACCGCATTCTCAGTTGTTCACCCCTCCTCACTGTGGTGCGTTAATGGGTCAGCCGGGAGCTGTAAATTTGTGCGAGCCGCTTTTGCAATCCCAGGGTGTTGTGTGTTCCCTCTCCCTTGCCCTCTTCACTCCGTGCTGGCTTACACTGTTTTCTCTCCAAATTTGGGAGATTTGGGAGTTTATCTACAAGAGGAGGAAAATATGCTGGGGGCGGGGTGGGGTTAAGTGCTCAGGCCCTGGAGCTCCCCAGAGCCAGTGCTGATGATCTTTTTTATTTTATTTTATTTTTTATAAAGACGGGGTTTCACCATGTTGATCAGGCTGGTCTTGAACTACCAACCTCAGGTGATCCACCCACCTTGGCCTCCAAAGTGCTTGGATTACAGGCGTGAGCCACTACTCCCGACCCAGTGCTGATGATCGATCTGCCTGCTCCCTTCTTAGTTGTGTGACCCTGGGTGGCCACTGGCTCCTCTTAGCCTGTCCCTCCATCTGCAAGGTGGATGTTATTTAAATAGTACCCTTTTGGGTTAATGTCGACTGTGTAGTGCTTAGGAAGTCAGATGTGCTGAAAAATCGCTCCCTTTCATGTTATTTCCCTGCTGTTGCTGTTCACAAACTGAGACATCAACTCCAGCTTTTACTAATTTATCCTGTCCTACCACACCTGTTACATCAATTCTCACCCACTTTTTAAGTGTAAAAGCTTTAAGCCTGGGTGAGGTGGCTCACACCTGTAATCCCAGCACTTTGGGAGGCTGAGGTTGGAAGATTACGATATCAGGAGTTCGAGACCAGCCTGGCCAAGATGGTGAAACCCTGTCTTTACTAAAAATACAAAAATTAGCCAGGCATGGTGGCAGGTGCCTGTAATCCCAGCTACTTGGGAAGCTGAGTCAGAGAATTGCTTGAATCTGGGAGGTGGAGGTTACAGTGAGCTGAGATCGTGCCATTGCACTCCAGCCTGGGTGACAAGAGCAAGACTCCATCTCCAAAAGAAAAGCTTTATTGACATATAATTCACGTACTGTATCATTTGCTTATTTAGAGTACACTGTTCAGTGTTTTCTAGTATATTCGAACTTGTGCAACCATTACCAGAACCAGTTTTAGAACACGTTCATCACTTTCCCAAAAAATCTTCACATTCAGTGGCAGCCACCAGCCGCCCATTCCTGCCCTGTTCCCAATGCAGCCCCGACAGCCACTAATCTGCTTTCTGCCCATTCTGGGTATTTCATATAAGTGGAATTGCGTGTGGCCTTTCGTGTCTGGCTTCTGTCACCTAACTTCACATCTTCCAGGTTCATCCATGCTGTAGCCAGATTAGTGCCTGCCTCCTTTTGATGGCTGAGTAGTGTCCCATCCTGTGGGTGGCTTGTCTGGCTTGTCCCATTGCTTGGGTGGCTCACCTGTTGTGTATCCACTCATCAGTTGATGGGCACTGGGGCTCTTTCCACCTTTTGGTGACTGTGAATACCCTTACTTTTTTTTTTTTTTTGAGACAGAGTCTCACTCTTGTTGCCCAGGCTGGAGTGCAGTGGCACGATCTCGGCTCACTGCAACTTCCACCTCCTGGGTTCAAGGGATTCTCCTGCCCCAGCCTCCCGAGTAGCTGAAATTACAGGTTCCTGCACCATGCTCAGCTAATTTTTGTAGTTTTGGTAGAGATGGGGTTTCACCACATTGGTCAGGCTGGTCTCAAACTCCTGGCCTCAGGTGATCCACCTGAGTGGGGGGACCTTGGTCTCACTGGCAACCTGCACTCTCCCTGGCATGAGCAACTGTGCAACTGGCATGAGCCACTGCGCCCAGCCATAGCCTCACTTTTGATGGTGCTTGAAGCTTTGTAGACTCTGGGTACTCTGGTTCCCTCCCTGCCCCACACAGCAGTGTCCACACACACAACCACACTCAGCCTCTTACAGACACACCACACCCCGTCCCTCAGTGACTCGACAAGAATGTCACAGAGACTTTTTAAGTTAAGTGGAAAACACACAGCGAGACTTTCTGTCTGTCTGTTTCCTTCTCCCCTTTCCCTCCTCCCCCTCCTCCTCTTCCTTACATCCTCTTCCTCTTCCCCTCCCCATCTCCCTCTTCCCTTTCCCTCTTCCTCCTCCCTTTCCCCTGCCTTCTCTTCCCTTCCCCCTTGTCCTCCTCATCCTTCCTTCTCCAAGGACGTCCCCAGGCTCAGCCTCAAAGCTGCCCTTCTGGAAGCTGGAGAACTTACCTGGATGATGCAGCTGATGAGTCGTAGATGAGAGGGGTCAGCCGCCCTCCATGGCCCTTCCTTCCACAGCCCTCCCTTCCACGGCCCTCCCCTCTACAGCCCTCCACTGTTCCCTTGCTCCTCTTATTGCTGAGTTGCCCCAAGGACAGGGCTCCATGGCAGCCCCTTCTCCTGTCCGTGGGGAATTCTGTGGTGTTGTCAGGCCTGAGAGCCCAGATGTGCTGAGCCTCCGAGGCCCCGTCCATTCCCCCTTGGCCAGGGTTGGCCCTCTCCTGCCAGTGCCCTGGAGGTGGGTGGGGTGGATGGCACTGTGCCCAGGGTGCTGAGGAGGAAACAGAAACACATGGGTGTGACGTGGAACCTGACCCTGCAGCTCCCAGGGCTGGGCCCTGACACACACACAGACATGCAGACACGCACAGACACACACCAGGGACATGCATGTCAGGCGGGCCACTGCTCTCTGAACTCTTTAGGTATCTTCGGCCCCCTGAGTCAGCGAGTTCTAACAGAGGAAGCATCCTAGGAGCCCAAGAAGCCATGAAGTTCTGAGCCACCCAGCCATGTCCCCGTCCCTTCGGAGTGGCTCTGGTCCTGGTAGGGGTGTCCTAGAGTTAAATCTCATGCATCTTATATTCTGTCCTCATCACAGATTCCTTTCCTCTTTTGCATTTTCTCAACTCATCCTGGCCCACGTCACTTGCTTTTCCTTTTTATTTATTTATTTATTTTTTGAGATGGAATCTCACTCTGTTGCCAGGCTGGAGTGCAATGGCATAATCTTGGCCCACTGCAACTTCTGCCTCCTGGGTTCAAGCCATTCTCCTGCCTCAGCCTCCCGAGCAGCTGGGATTACAGGTACACACCACCATGCCTGGCTAATTTTTTGTATTTTTAGTAGAGATGGATTTCACCATGTCGGCCAGGATGGTCTCAATCTCCTGACCTTGTGATCCCCCTGCCTCAGCCTCCCAAAGTGCTAGGGTTACAGGCGTGAGCTACTGCGCCCGGCCTGCTTTTTCTTTTAAAGGGCAAAGTAACATTCCAGGGTGCTCAGCTCCCATCATCGCTAGGCCATTGCTGTGTGTGGGGCACAGCCACGTTGCTAGCTCTCTTGGTCATAAATGAGATTCTTTGAGCAGCTTTGCACAAGGCTCCTCTTCATCTCCTGGATCAGTTCCTTGGCGGATGATCCCGAAAGCCAACAGTGAAGTTCAAGGGTGGGAATGGTCACTGAGGGCTTCTTTCCTGTGGGACATTCAAGTTGTAAATTCGAAATTGAAGTCAGCAGTATCGACTGAGCAACATCCTGTACCCAGGACTGTGTCGAAGTCTCGGAGACACAAGACATGGGCTTGGGCTGGGTGTGAGGTCAGGCGGCAGAAGACCTGGGGTCCCATCCCAGCTTCTCCCCAGCTTGCTGGTTGACCTTGAGCAAGACCCTCCCCTCTCCCCTCCCTGGGCCTCAGTCTTTCCATTTGAGAAATGAAAGAGTTGAACAGGCAATGGCGGCCAGAGAGCATCTCAGGGCCGTGGCCCCATGATTCAGCCCAGGGATGCTGGGGCGAGGCAGTGTTTCCAGGCAACAGTGTTTGTTTGGGATTCCGATGAGGAGATGGGACGGCTGTGAGCACTCCTGGCTCTGGCTCTAGCTCCCCGAGGCAACCTGCCAGCATCCACAGGCCAAATCAGGGCCAAATCCCAAATCCCTAACCCCCAGCCCGGTGGGGGGGCAGTGAAGAGGATGGTGTGCTCCTGTCTCCTTCCTCCAGCTTTCTTCTTTTCATGCCCCTGTCACCCTTCTCTGCCCCTTCCCAAACACACTGCAGGACAGGCCACCCACCCATCCTTCTCCTGGAAGGAGGCGACTGGGAAGGCTCATTAGAGGCGAGAGGTGGGGCCTGCAGCTGGGATCTGGTGACTTGTGACAGGGAAAGCAGCTCAGTGCTCTCTGCAAGCCAGTGGCATGCCTGCACTGCCCAGCGCCCTGCATGGGGACTGTACCTCGGTGGAGCCTCCAAGCACTTGTTGGTTTCTGGCCTGGTGGCTCTGGAGTCGGTCTTGTCAGTCTGTGGCCAGTGGCTCTCTTTCTGGAGAACATTTAAGTTTTCTCGCCTTCTGAGCTGGACATTTACATCACCGTGGCAGCTAGGAAGGAGCCTGGCTGCAAAGCGTGAGGGTCAAGTCCTACCTGTGTCCTGGCCAGCTGAGTGGCCGTGCACACCAGGACCTCACCTCCGGAGGCTCAGTCTTCTCTGCAAAAGCGGGTGTGGTAGCAGGGTCTGCCTGCCTTGTGGGTGTGCCTACTGGGAGTCTAGTGAGAGTGTGCTTAGTGGCACAGTGACATACAGAAAGGGCTCCGTAGTTGACAGCTGTGTCTGGTGTCAGCACCATCCTTGGCACCACCAGCATCGCAGGGCTCATACCCTCTGGGCTCATGGGATGGCGTGGGCTCCGTTTCCTTCCACCTGTTTATTAAGCTTGGCTCCTTGGCGGGTCTCAGGCACCTCCTCCTGAATTTCTCCAGCATGACTTTCCCTCAGGGGCTTCCTCACAGGGTCTGTGATGCTGGACAGGTGTGAGTCGGGGAGGTGGTTGCCAGGAGGGATGCTCTCTAGCCTGCCTGCCCAGGCTCAGGCCCTGTCCCGGCCCCAGCAGACACAGGGCTGGCATCCACTGGCACATAGGGGGCATCTGTTCAGTGTTGCCTGTGCGTTCTGTGCTGAGGACCAGCCCTGCAGCAGGCTGCATGACTCTGGGGGGAGTGCCGTTCATTCCACAGCTGCTGGCCCTGCTCCCGGATGCTTTAGAGACAGAGGCAGTAAGAACAGCAACGTGGGAGACAGCGGGGTTCTGGGAAGGTCAGGAGGGTAGTACTGAGATGGTCTGGGGTGAGGGAGGGAGAGCAGGGACCAGTGTCAGTGAAGGTGGGGAAGGCAGTGTGTGGAGTGGACAGGAAACAGCTACAATTTGCTATGAAATATTTATTGAACACCTAATATGGGCCAGGCCAGGGCCCATGCTGAGCTGGGGACATGCTGGCAACCTGGGCAGACCTGGCTGTCCCCATCGTGGAGCCATCAGACAGCACAATGGCAGGTGTGGTGAAGTGCATAACAGCGTGGGGAACGAGCACCGTGAAGCAGGGCATTGCCTGGGGCAGCAGAGAGGGCTTCTCTGAGTGCTACAAAGGTGTATGCTGGGGCTGAGGTGGACAGGGGAGACTGGGAGCTGGCATTATTCCCGACACTTTCTAGCAGATGCACTTTGCTCTCCCTGGGCAGCCCTCGGCCTGTGAGCCCCTCTTGTATCTCCCCACCACTCTGACATCTGCGTGCGCCTCACTGCAGGGGCTCAAGCCAGATGCATGTCATAAACAGGAAATTCCCCTCGAACCTCTCCACTCTAATCTGGGTGCTGCACGGAGCCATCTGGCCGTGCATGCTGCGATGAAGTCTGCCCCGCTCTTCACACCACTCGCCCAACAGCAGCCTGTTCCTCAGAGTCTCTGTGGCCTCCTCCCTTTCTCCCATCCCTCTACCGCCTCCCCTTCCCTGCTGGGCTACAGCCCCCAAACCTCCCACTGAGCCTCTGGGAATGTGGCGGGAGAGCGCTGGGGTGCAGAAGGTGCAGGTGGTGGGCTGCCCTGGAAACCCCAGACCTGTAGATGCAGCTTCACCTTTTCCCTGAGTCTTGGCAGAGCATGGGAAGGGTCATCTCTCTGTGCCTGAGAGATCTCTCTGTGCCTGAGAGATCTCTCTGTGCCTGAGATCTAAGCACATCCTGGAAATACCAAGGCAGATAAGACAGATGTCCCCTTGGAGCCACAGGCAGGCAGGTGACAGGTGGTGACAGCCAGTGTGGTGAAGGCTATGAGGGCAGGAGGTACAGGAAGCTATGGGAGCCTACAGGATGGACCTGCCAGCCTGGGGCATCAAGTCAGCCTTCCTGGAGGAGGTGATGTCTCTGTATTGAAAAATGAATCTGGTATTATCCAGGTGAATGGGAAGTGCAGGTGTGTCCCAGGAAGAAGGAACAGCATGTGCTAAGTCGGGGTGTGAGATGGACCTGACCCCCTGGGAAGAACAGTGGTCCAGGCCCCCATGCAGGGGAGCTGGGTGGTCTGTGTAGGTCCACACGGGCCATGCTACTGCACTTGGATTTTGTCAGGGAGTGACAGGCAGCCACAAAGGGTTGAGAGCAGGTGAGGATGTGGCCAGTTTGGCATTTGGAGCAGACACAGGCTCTGCTGGGCAGTTCCTGGGTCCTTTGGCTTTAGCTTGTCCGTCTATAAAATGGATTCCCCCATTTCTTCCTTGGTGATGTAGCAAGTGGAATCCTCCCCCTAGGAAATGACCTGTGGCTGCTCCTAAGAAAGATAAGATACCTGCTTCTGTTGTTGTGAATTGTTAACACTTTTAGAAGCTGTTTTCAGAAGCCCCCACTCCCTGTCTTTTTAAGGGTTTGGTGAGGAGGGAGCAGGGCTTCTACGGTCCTTAAAGTTCTGGAGGCAGCTTCTCAGATAACAAGAGTCTGGAGCTGCCTTCTTTTCTTTTTTTTCCTCCTTCCCTCCCTCCCTCCCTCTTTCTCTTCCTTCTTTCCTTCCTTCCCTTCTCCGTCCCTCCTTCCTTCTCTTCCTTCCTTTCTTCCTTCATTTTTCTTCACATAGTCTTGCCCCATCGCCCAGGCTGGAGTTCAGGGGCACAACCAGAGATCTCAAACTCCTGGGCTTGAGTGATCCTCCCACCTCAGCCTCTCAAGTAGCTGGGACCACAGGCATGTGCCACCATGCCAGGCTAATTTTTATTTTTTGTGGTGACGAGGTCTCCTCATGTTGCCCAGGCTGAGTGCTGCCTTTTCAAATATGAAATGGGGCTGAGAGATATTGACTGCCCTGCCTGGGGCTGCACAGCATGTCTCAAGCACAGTTGGACCTCAGATCCAGAACTCCAGTTCCTACCTTCCCACTGACCCACATTACCCCCGTTTGCCAGCCCAGGTATGGCGACAATGTCCAGGGAGCGAACCGCATCCCAGCCTAGAATGTGATTGAGTGTATCTGTTTCCACATCAAATGGGTTTGGCTCTTGATAGGTGGATATCGATGTATCAACATTATTTAATTTTTCAAAAAGCCATAGAAGAGAAAATGTAAAGCCGGGTGTGGTGGCTCACACCTTTTATCCCAGGACTTTGGGAGGCTGAGGCGGGAGGATGGTGAGGTCAAGAGATCAAGACCATCCTGACAAACATGGTGAAACTCCATCTCTACTAATAAAAGGACAAAATTTAGCCAGCTGTGGTGGCATATGCCTGTAGTCCCAGCTCCTCAGGTGGCTGGGGCAGGAAAATTGCTTGAACCTGGGAGGTGGAGATTACAGTGAGCTGACATTGCACCACTGCACTCCAGTCTGGTGACAGAGCAAGATTCTGTCTCAAAAAAAGAGAAGAAAATTCAAGCTGGAGTGGCAGACAGAGTAGAGCTACGCAGGGGAAATGTTTACCCATTGCCAAGACACATACGTACTGATGGGGTGTTTTCCCACTTTTTCCTTTGCACTATAAAGACTGAACAACCTGTGCAGGGCTGCCCAGCTGATTGAAGACCGAGGAGAGATCCCAGACCCTGGCTGGGGATTTGTATCACATGAATGGCAAGGCAGTATAGGTGACCTAGAGGAGGTGATGTCTCAGTATTAAAAGATGAGCAGGTGGGCTGGGCGCGGTGGCTCAAGCCTGTAATCCCAGCACTTTGGGAGGCCGAGGCGGGTGGATCACGAGGTCAAGAGATCGAGACCATCCTGGTCAACATGGTGAAACCCCGTCTCTACTAAAGATACAAAAAATTAGCTGGGCATGGTGGTGTGTGCCTGTAATCCCAGCTACTCGGGAGGCTGAGGCAGGAGAATTGCCTGAACCCAGGAGGCGGAGGTTGTGGTGAGCCGAGATCGCGCCATTGCACTCCAGCCTGGGTAACAAGAGTGAAACTCCGTCTCAAAAAAAAAAAAAAAAAAAAAAAAAGATGAGCAGGTGTCATCCATATACTATGTCCCGAAAACCTCAGGCTTTGTGTGCGTGATGTCAGCTCATACTTGCCACCTCCTATGATTCTAGATAGGGACACTGACACTCAGGAAGATGGCGTGCTGGCCCAAGGTCAGCCTGTAAGAGGCAGGCTGGTGATTCTCACCAGGACACTTACCATCAAAGACCCACACCCATCTGCTCTGCCATGCTGCTTCTCAGGAAAGGGGCACTTCTTCATGTCCCCAGGCAGTGTCTCCCTGGAGGTGGTTCCCCGGCCACTTGTATCAGCTACCTAGGGCTTTTTAGTAAAACCCCAATTCCCACCTCCTCCATGGAATCAGAGTCTCTGGGTAAGTCCTGAGAATCAGCATGTTTCACATGCAGCTGGGAGATTGATGAGAACCCCTGCCCTACAAGGTGTGAGACCTTTGAGAGCAGAGGGTGTGAGCCTGTAGTCCAGGAGACCTGCTCCAGGGCATCGGAGACACAGACAGCAGTGTGTCAAGAGCTCTGCTGGTGAAAGAAAGTGGCGGGGGAGGGAAGGAAGCGGAAGGGAAGAGAAGAGGAAGGGAAGGGGAAGGGAAGAAAAGGAAGGGGAAAGGAAGAGATAAAGAAAGATCTAAATGTTGAAATGTCCGCTCAAAAGGGAGCAAGTTAATACATTGTGGTGTAATCATACAAGGGAATATTACACAACAGTCAAAAATGAGTGAATTAGACCTGATACATCCGTACGATGCCATTTATGCCGTGATATAGCTCATGATGCAAGTTTTCAAACATGCAAAACAGCCCTGTGTGTTATTTATGCGTGTGCTCTTGTCTCCATGGAAGCAGCTGACTTTGTTGAGTGCCTCTCTGTTGCAGATGCTGTGCTGTGAATTAGGTCATTCAGTTCTTTTGACAGCCTGTGAGGGACGAGCACAGCTGATGGCTCTATTTTCTAAAACAAGGTGACTTAGGCGCAGGAAGGTGAGGCGACTTGTCCACCCTCACACAGGAAGCACATGGCTAAGCAGGTTAGACCCAGGCGATCCAGCCCAGTGCCACCACCCACTGTGCCATCCACAGCCATCCTCAGAGAACTTGTCCCAAGAGGCTGCTAGATGCTGGGGCAAACGGATGGAGTGGGTGGCTGGGAAGGGGTGTCATTGCCCCACTTTACAGATGGGGAGATAGAGGCTCAGCAGTCAAAGCCCATAGCCCAAGGTTGCACAGGGAATGAATGATGGTATTGACCTTGATAATGACTGCATGGCCCTCACTTCACTTACCACATCTCATGTGATTCTTGCAGCTGCCTGAGATGTGGGGGCTATGAGGAGCCCTAAGGATTTTATAAGGGGCTCTGTGATCCCTGTTTGGTAGAGGAGGAAACTGAGGCTCAGCAGATAGCAAGGCGGGGTCCAGGACTGGAGCATCCCAGGCCTGCTGGGTTCAGAGTCCCCTGCCCCCATGCTGGCGGCGTGCTCTTGGGGCCAGCCAGGGTCAGTGGCCGCAGCTGTCCTCCCTATTTTATGGAGGCAGGGGCTGTGCGGAGCCAGCACATATGGGCCGGTGACATCATGTCTGCGGGAGGCCCTTGGGGTCCATCCCAGCTGCAGGAACCTGGCTGGGGGTCCTAGATTCCTGTGGGATGGGGGTGATGTGATGTTAGCAAGGTGAGCCAGACTGGGGAGGGTGGTGATAGCAGTGGTGGGGCAGGTGGGGGGTCCGTAGCTTCCTCCTGAGCCACTCAACACAGCTCTGGACGTAGGAGCACCAGGGGACTGCTGTAAGAGACAGATCAGCCCTGCACCAGACCAGAGGGCCTCAGGGCTGTCAGCTTCTTCATCCCACACTCAGGACAGGTATGTGTGGCAGAGGAGGGGGCGTTGCCACCGCAGTCAACAGGTGTCAAACGGTGGGCAGGCTCTGGCCCTGGGCTGAGCCTGTGATGGAATCCGTTTACCAGCCCTGGCCCAGGCACACGCCATCTTGGCATGCCCATTTTACAGATGAGGAAATGGAGGCTCCAAGAAATGAAACAGCTTCCCTGAGGTCACAGGTAGGAAGGATTTAGAGTTTAGACTCGAACCCAAGCCAGTGGACTCCTAGTCCAGTGCTCTTCTTCTCTTACACCAGTAGGCATGGGACTGGCCCTGGCCTACTGGTTCAGGGAGGATGGAGGCAGCGGTAGGGGCCAGATGGTGGGTGCTGTCTCATTCCCAGAAGGCTTCCTGGTTGAGGTGGCTGGTTCAAGTTGGGTCTCGAAGCCTTCCCGTGGGGGTGGGGTCAGTGGGGGTCTCACCAGTGCTCCCCACTCCTGCAGGCATGGCCTCCTCCCATCTGGCTCTCTGCGTCTGGCCCAGGTCCAGGTGGATGACACCGGCCACTATGAGTGCACAGCCAGTAACCCCGCAGGGTCCGCCTCTCGTCACTACGTTCTTGGGGTGCAAGGTAGGACCAGCTGGCAGCCCCAGTCCCTCCGTGTCCCCCATCGCCTCGCCTGTCCCTCAGGCCTCTCAGTCACCCTCCTGCAGCCCATGCCCAGGTCTGTCAGGCGCTGCCACCTCTCCCTCCCTGCGCCTCTGCCACCTCCTCTCGCTATCCCCACTTCCTGTCTTTCTCAGGCCTGTCTCTCCTCTACCCTTTTTCTCTACCTCTCCCCATGCCCCTTGGTGGGGACCTGGAGATGCTGTTCAGAGGCCCCTGAGAACACAGGGCAGACCCCAGTGGGGACCTGGGTTTGGGCAGGGGTCAGAGGGGAACCCATGAAGGTGGATCTGAGAGCGTCTCTGCCTGGTGTGCAAGGCCCAGCCAGGAGCCTAGGGGATGGCAATGGGAAGAGGCTTGTGAGATGCCACAGAGCCCGCTCCTGCTGGGAGCATGTAATGCCCCCAAGCGGCCCTTCCAAGCCCCTGCTCCCACCACTGCCATCAACGAGGCACTTTGTGTACCTGTAACAGGAGGTGCCGCGCTGTCTCCACACATCCCCACGCACCCCACTGTGGCTCTGGTTCCCAGCCTGGTGCAAGGTCCCAGGAGTGGGCGTTCCCCTATGAGTCCAGGGCTCATTCAAAGGGAGCCAGCAGGTTGGAGTCGTGTGCCAGAGAGTCAGGGTGCTCGTCATCCGAAAGAACACTGAGATGCCTCTGAGACAGGCCCAGCTCTGGCCCATCTGCCCTCCTGTTTTCAGAGATCATGAGCCAGTGAGGAATGGCTTCCACTTGGTAAAATAATTGGACATGCACCAAAAAACTAACCCAATCATATTTTATGACACTTCAAATTTATCTGAAATTTGAGTGTTGGCCAGACATGGTAGCTCATGCCTGTAATCCCAGCACTTTGGGAGGCCTAGGCGGGAGGATGGCTTGAGCCCAGAAGTTAGAGACCAGCCTGGGCAGCATAGCAAGACCCCATCTCTACAAAAAATAAAAAATTACTCACTTGCAAGGGTCCACACCTGTAGTCCCAGCTACTCAGGAGGCCAAGGCAGGAAGATCGCTTGAGACCAGGAAGTCGAGGCTGCATTGAGCTGTGATCGTGCCACTGTATTCCAGCCTGGGCAACAGTGTGAGACCCTGTCTCAAAACAAAGCAAAACAAAAATTCAGTGTTTATAAATACAAGTTTTATCTGAACACAGCCACACGTGTTCATCTACATGCAGCCCGTGGCTGCTTTATCCTCTGACGGCAGAGGTGGGAAGTGGAGGGAGCCTGCCTGGCCTCACAGCCCACCTTTCCAAACACCTACTCTCTGCAGAAAGTGTGCTGCTCCGGATCGAAGCTCATACCCCATTTTACAGATGCACAGGCTGAGGCCAGATGGAGAAGGAGCTCCAGGGTTCCGTAGGTTTGCATGGGGGCGTGAGAGACAGGAACAGGGAGGCAGGGTAATGAGCAGGGCCTCAACGTCAGCAGAGCTGGGCTTGAATCCTGACTCTGCTACTGACTGGCTGTATGACCTTAGGCCAGACACTTGGCCTCTCTGAGCTTTGCTTTCCTCCTCTATAAAGTCAAGGCCACAATAAAGCCCATCCCATGGTGGTCAGAAGGTCTCAAGGACATTGATTGCTCAGAACAGTGGAAGCTGTTACTGTTTTCAGTGGGTGTGTGTGAGAGAGATCAACAGGTGGGCAGGGCATCCATGCTCTCTGTGCTCCTGGGCAGGGAGCACTCCTGGCACACAGGCCATGGACCAAGGGGCTGGTCTCTGCCCAAAGGCCAGGTTCCCATGGGTCATATAATCCAAGCTCCTTCTCAGAAGCTGTGAAGGGAGTGGGTGCACCTCAGCTTCCCTCGAGGGGCCAGGATACTTGTCCCAGGGTCCCATGCAGTGCCTGGAGCAGGGTGGCCCCTGGGCTCTGAGAGTTCTCTTGTGCCCATCCAGGCTGGCCCCACGGTGGCCTGGGCCCTTGGACACTCAGAGCCAGGGTTGATGCCAGCACCTCTCCACTGAGGGAGGGGGTGATTCTGGCCAAGTCATATAACCTTTCTGAGCCTCAGCATCCTGCTCTGCAAAATATGCAGGCATGGATGGTATCACTTGCCAAGTAGGAAGGACCAAGTGAGAGGAGGATGGGAAAGTGATTTGAAACCACAAACGGAAAAGAACGGGAAACCACAGCTGTGGGAGGGAAGGATGGGGCAGCGATGACATCTAGCCGGGGTGACTCCAGCCACTGGGCTCTGTGCTGGCTGCTTTCGTGCTGCACCTCATTTCATCCCACAGGGCGGGAGGGCTTGTGACAAGGGGAAACTGAGGCTCTGGCTGGAGCAGGGTCCTTTGGCTCTAAGGAACTGAAATGGGACTGGAACCATCTCTGTACATGCTGCCTCCCAACCTTGCTCGGGCATTATGAGTCAGTCCCTCTACCCTGCCTCGGTTCCCCCATGTGCACTGAGCTGCATGAATCCCAAGTGGCACTTTTTCTTTTTTTTTTTGAGATGGAGCCTCTCTCTGTCGCCCAGGCTGGAGTGCAGTGGCACGATCTCAGCTCACTGCAACCTCCGCCTCCTGGGATCAAACAATTCTTGTGCCTCAGCCTCCAAGTAGCTGGGATTACAGGCGTGTGCCACCACACCCAGATAATTTTTGTATTTATAGTAGAGACAGGGTTTTGCCGTAGTGGCCAGGCTGGTCTGGAATTCCTGACCTCAGGCAATGTGCCCATACCGGCTTCCCAAAGTGTTGGGATTACAGGCGTGAGCCACCGCACCCAGCCCCGAGCGGTGCTTCTTAAATGGAGTCAGAATCTTTCATGAGAGTGTGTGTGTTCAGGTGAAAGACCAGCGCTCACTCTTTAGGGGAGTCCACGAGGGTGTCCCAATGTGTTTTCCTGCCAGCCTTCAACTGTGCTCCATGACAATTTTGCTGGTTGGTGACATCCGAGATGTGGCTTGGGTCTGGGTTCTGGGACCCCCTCACCCGGGTCCCCCACCTTGATGCCCCTCCTGTGGCCTATCAGTCCCCCCTCAGGTGCAGCCAGGCCCTCGGGTTCTGAAGGTGCTGGTGGGAGAAGCCCTGGATCTGAACTGTGTGGCTGAGGGCAACCCAGAGCCCCAGCTGAGCTGGTCCAAGGATGGCATGGCCCTGCGGGGCCGGGGGCCTGAGGGCTCCATCCACTTCGCAGCCATCGGAACCTCTGATGCCGGGAAGTACCACTGTGAGGCCTCCAACAGCGTCGGGGTGGGTGCCTGGGACGTGGAGCTCAAGGTGCTAGGTGAGTCTCCCTGGCCCCAGAACTCACTTCTCCCCAGCTCTCCCAGCACAGCCTGGTCTTGGGAGGTGCTCATCTCTGTTCCGGGCTCTGTGCCTTCCCGCTTCTTTCTGGGGACAGATAGAGCCTTGGCCCTCTCTGGGACCTCACAGCTTTGGGCCATCCTGTGTCTAGGAGCCTTTGTCTAGGAGACTGGACATAGACCAGTCTCAGAGCTCCCAGCAGAGGTTTCCTGCACTCTTTCCCCTTGGGCAGTGACTTGTGGGCCCTCTCAGGACCTGGGTGGACAGAGGCACCTAGGGCAGGGACCGGGGAGCAGCACTGGACCCAGGGCCATCCGGACAGTCATAGGCCAGCCACCTACACTCTGTGACCCCAGTGTTCTCACCTGCAAAGTGGGTCCAATAGTCTGTGAGGGGTCCATGAGAGTGTGTGTGAAGCGCCTGGCATATAGAAAGTTCTGGATCAGTGGTGCTAGCAGTTTCACTATTAGGAATTTCAAACAAGCTTGTGGCTGAGTGTGGTGGCTCACTGAGTATGGTTTACACCTGTAAACCCAGCACTTTGGGAGGCTGAGTTGGGTGGATCGCTTGAGCCCAGGAGTTTGAGACTAGCCTGGCCAACATAGTAAACCTGTCTCTTAAAAAAGAAAAAAAAAAAAAAAAAACACTTGCAAAGCCACTGCTGTGAGGGACCACACGTGGCCTTTTTATTTGAGGGCACAGCTCAGCCTCCCCAGCCTGTGGGGCTCAGCCCTGGTGGCTACACCATGGGGCCGCCCTGCAGGGGTGAGCCAATACCCTGGCCCTGACTTGCCAGGAGTCTAGGGGCTGGGATTCTGGAAGGGGATGCTTCCCTGTGGGCCCAGGGTTCCTTGGAGGCAGGGGGTGGGGGCGCCAGGCTTTGGGCTCAAGGCATGAGCGTGGTCGTCTTGCTTCCCTCCAGAGCCACCGCACTGGGGGGCTGATGAGACCAGCGGCTTGCTGGAGCGAGTGGCCGGAGAGAATGCCAGCCTGCCGTGCCCTGCCAGAGGTGAAGCTGCATCTAGGGTGGGCCTGGGGAAGTGAGGGATGGGCTGGCCTAGGAAGGAGCCTCCACTCATATTCCAGTGCCCTGGGCTGCCCATGGCAGGCAGAGGCCGCGGGACCTGTGCTTCTGGTCAGCACCATGCAGGTAGTTCATCCCATTGCCAACCCTGGAGGCTGGGTGTTAGCATTCACTCCTTTTTGTTAGGGGCAGTTCAGGCCCAAGGGGGTTGACTTGCTGAAGTCACATAGCCAGAGCGTGACTCAGAGTGTGGACAAGTGTGACCCCTGCCCTACCCCACTGTGCCCATCAGCGTCTGGGGGCGGGATTGCCGGGGCCGAGGGCGGCCCAGGGTCCTTGTGGGTTGGGTGTGGTGGTCAGCCCGTCTTTCCCCATGCCCCTGACTTTCCCACAGAGGATGGATTCAGTGGTCCTGGCCAAACCAGATTTTCTGGGCTCGTCTTTGGGGCAGGAGCACAGTGTGGGGCTGAGAGCCACCTTGGGTCAGCTGCCCAGCGCCCAGCCCTGCCCCGGCCACTCCTGGCTGTGCGACTCAGAACAGTGTCCATCTCCTTTCTAAGCCTCACCTTCCCTGTCTACCTCGGGGTTGTACCCCCCGCCTCCGCGTGGGGCTGCTGTGAACTTAGCAGGACACTGTGTGTAAGGGGCTGGCACCTTTGGAGGGCTTGGGAAATGTGCCGGAGGCCTGGCTTCTGCCTTTTGCACACCCCCAGCCCCACCCAGCAGATCCCTCCTCAGCCCCCGCCACTGCCTCAGTTGCTTCCCTCGGCTTTGGGCTCCTCCTAAGCTGGGAGTGCTGCCACCCTCTCTGGAGGGTGCTTGGTGTCTGGTAGCAAGTGGTGGGTCACAAAAGCCTGGCAGGAGCCTGGGGGGTACCTCTAGTCTCGGTCGTTCCTCTGTGAGCCGCAGGGTGCCCGGGAAGGCCCCAGAATAGGACCAAGGGAGATGCAGGTAGGGGCGGGGCTGGCACCCACCCAGGCGGGGGCGGGACCTGGGTGGGAGCTCTGGGAGGCCCTCGGGATGGGAGCCCCCCAGGTCCTGGGCCCTTGACCATGGTGCCACCTTGTGTTGGTCTCTGCTAACAGCAAGCAGCCATTCAGCGCTTTTGGGAAGTGGGAGATGGTGGAAGGTGGGACCCACCCAGCCCCAGGATTCCTGCCCTGTCCTGGGAATTCCTGCCCTGACATGCAGTCCTGGTCAGTCAGGGGCCAGCCCTGAGCCTGTCAGCCTCACCCAAATCCCCTCTGATAGCACCGCCTCTCCCCACCAGGCCTGGCACCTGGGCTGCCCCAGCCTCCTTCCTGGTCAGGAGGGTCCCTGCCTGGTGACAGTGGGGGACCCCATTTCACAGCCCTGTGGCCTTGGGCTGGGAGGGCTCTGAGGGCTACGGGGATGGGACTGAGCCCAGCACCCTCATGGGAACTCCCTCGGCCCTACACCATCTGCCTCTTCCTCATGGGGTGGGGTGGGGTGGGGCGTGAAGGCCCAGAGCCTGGACACCCACTTGGTGGTGTGTGTGGTGTGTGTGGTGTGTGGTGTGTGTGGTGTGTGGAACTCTGCGCAGTGGGGAGAGGACAAAGTGAGTGACTCTGGGCAGCAGTTGTTGCTCGGGGACTTCCTTGTCAGAGCTTCAGGGCCATCCTGCACTTTAGGGTGCAGACTTTAGGGTGAGATTGTCTGTGCTAAACAGAGTTCCACAGCAGAAACCCATCACCCCTCCCGACCAGCAGCCCTGAAGACCTGGCCCCCAGGGTGGCGGGAAGTCCAGGGACTCTCCGGGAAAGCTGAGGAAGATGAGAGGGCGGTGTGCATGTGTGTGTGTGTGTGTGTGTGTGTGTGTGTGTGTGTGTGTGGATATGGGGTGTGGTCTATGTATATGGTGTGTGGTGTATGTTGTGTGTGTGGTGTGCACAATGTGTATATGGTGTGTGGTATGTATGTAGTACATGGTGTTTGGTGTGTGTTGTGTGTGTGTGTTGTGTGTATGGTGTTTGGTGTGTATGTTGTGTATGTCGGTGTGCATGGTATGGTGAGTGTGGTATGTGGTGTTTGGCATGTACTGTGTGTGTGTAGTGTTTGGCATGTATGTTGTGTGTATTGTGTATGTATGGTGTTTGGTGTGTGTGGTGTATGATGTGTGGTATGTGGTGTTTGGTTTATATGTTTGTGGTGTGTGTTTGATGTGTATGTAGTATGTGTGTATGGTGTGTAGTGTGTGGTATGTGTGAATGTGTAGTGTGTGTGTATGGTGTCTGGTGTGTATGTTGTGTGTGTGGTGTGCATGGTGTTTGTGTGTGGTGTCTGTGGTGTGTGTGGTGTGTATGTAGTACATTGTGTTTGGTGTGTGCAGTGTGTGTGTATAGTGTCTAGTATGTATTTGTACATATTGTGCGTGTATGGTATTTGGTGTGTATAGCATGTGATGTGTGGTGTGTGTATGGTGTTTGGTGTATATGTTTGTGGTGCATGCATTTTGACATGTATGTAGTATACACACACAACACACATACACACCACCATTTGTATATGGTGGTGTGTGTAGTGTATAGTGTGTGTGGTGTGTATGTGGTGTATGGAGTGTTTTGTGTGCATATTTGTATATGGTGTTTGGTGTGTATGTGTGTTGTGTGTGTATAGTGTTTGGTGTGTATATTTGTATGTGTTGTATGCTGTGTGTATGGTGTGCAGTGTGTGGTGCATACGTGTGTGTGTATGGTGTTTGGTGTACATGTTTGTGTGTGGTGTGTGCATGTTTGATATGTAATGTGTGTGTATGATGTGTACTTTGTGGTGCATATGTGTGAATGTATGGTGTATGTGTAGGTGTTTGGTGTACATGGTGTATAGCATGTGGTGTGTATGTTGTGTGGTGTGTGTATTGTGTTTGGTGTATGTAGTATGTGGTGTGTGTGGTGTGTATGTGGTGCGTGTATGGTGTTTGGCATGTATGTTGTATGTGATGTTTGATGTGTAGTATGTAGTGTTTGGTGTGTATGTTGTGTGTGTAGTATGTCGTGTGTGGTGTGTATATGGTGTGTGGTATGTATCGTGTGTGTAGTGTGTGTGGTGTGTGCTTGGTGTGTGGTGTGTATGTTGTGTGTGATGTGTGTGTACAGTGGTGTGTGTACTGTGTTGTATGTGGTGTGTGTATATGGTGGTGTATGTATGTAGTGTGTGTAGTGTTTTTGTGTGTATGTGTGGTATGGTATGGTGTTTGGTGTGTATGTTGTGTGTATGATGGCTGTAGTAGTTAATGTGCATGTTTGTGTGTAGTGTGTGTATGCTGTTTGGTGTGTATGGTATGTGTTGTGTGTTGTGTGTGGGATATGGTGTATATGTGGTGTGTAATGTGTGTGTAGATGGTGTGTGTAGTATGTGGTGTGTGCATGGTATGTGATGTATATGTTTGGGATTTGTATATGGTGGTGTGTGTAGTGTATAGTGTGTGTGGTGTGTATGTGGTGTATGGAGTGTTTTGTGTGCATATTTGTGTATGGTGTTTGGTGTGTATGTGTGTTGTGTGTGTATAGTGTTTGGTGTGTATATTTGTATGTGTTGTGTGCTGTGTGTATGGTGTTTGGTGTGTATGTTTGTATGTGGTATGTGGTCTGTGTGCTGTGTGTGTGTTGTATGGTATGAATGTTGTGTGCATGGTGTGTGTATGGCGTTTTGTGTGTATGTATGTGGTGTGTAGTGTTTTGCGTGTGTGGTGTTTGTATATGTATATAGCGTGTGTTTTTTTGTATATATGTTGTATGTGTGGTGTGTATGTATGGTGGTGTGTATAGTGTGGTATGTGAAGCATTTAGTGTGTATGTTGTGTATGTGGTGTGTGTGGTGTGTATGTGCTGTGTGGTATGTGTCATGTTTGGTGTGTATGTTGTGTATGTGGTGTGTGCAGTATGTGGTGTGTATGTGGCCTGTGGTGTTTGTGGTGTTGGTATGTATGTCATATGTGGTGTTTGGTGTGTATAGTGTGTGGTATGTATATGCTGTGTGGTGTGTGTCATGTTTGGTGTGTATGTTTGTGTGTGGCATGTGTATGGTTTTTCATGTGTGTAGATTGCAGATTGGCATGTCACTCCTACCCACCTTCTGCTGCTACCACTGGTCATCAGGATGGGCAGTGTGGATAGGTGTGGGGGCACCGACAGCTCTGAGGGAAATGCTCCTCCCAGCCTCGGGGGTATGGAGGTGCCTGGAGCCATCCCTGGAGGGCCAGCCCCTTTTGCACAGAGATGTGTGGGGGACAGTGCAGGTGTGGAGGGGTAGGTGTCAGGGTGTATGTACTGATGACTCTATGCATCTTGCCAGGGACACCCAAGCCACGGGTCACATGGAGGAAGGGCCCGTCCTCAGAGCCCCTGAGTGGCCGGCCAGGTGTGGCAGTGCTGGAGGAGGGGTCTCTGTTCCTGGCCTCTGTCTCACCCATGGACAGTGGAGACTATGAGTGTCAGGCCACCAATGAGGTGGGCTCCTCGTCCAGGAGAGCCAAGCTGGTGGTCTATGGTAAGCTGGGGGCAGGAGAGGAAAGCGGTGGGGACCCAGGGACGGGCCTGTCTTCCTCCTGGGATCGCATCTGGCCAGAGGCCCACAGTGATGCCGGGGCCACAGGGTACCCAGGTGTGGCAGTGACAGTTCTCCAGGGCCCAAGACCTCCCTACACAGGAGGATCAGGTCCTGCCATCAGGTGCCAGTGACAGGAAGGGCTTGAGGGGCCTGGGAGAGTGGCAGGTTGCATTGGACACCCCACTTCCCTAGAGACACCCCCACGGAGACAGTATGGGGGAAGCACCTGGACCTCCATCAGTGTCTGAGATCGGTCTAGAGGTGAAAGCATTTTAAAATGACCCCTTGGCTGTGTGGAGTGGCTCACGCCTGTAATCCTAGCACTTTGGGAGGCTGAGGTAGGAGGATTATTTAAGCCCAGGAGTTTGAGACCAACCTGGGTGACGAAGAGAGACCCTGTCTCTACAGAAAATAAACTTTAAAAATTATTTTTTTTAATGAGCACTGATGGCAGCGCAGAGCCCCAGAGCCCACCTCCAGGTTAAAACTGTAAACACTGGCCTATTCTCACATTCCTGTTCCCAGCAGGGAGAGCACCCACCCCCACATCCAGGGTGCTATGTGCAGAGGAAGGGGAGCCCCCTTAACACGGGCAGTGAGGGTAGGCCAGGAAGTACTCCCTGCTGGCAGGATGAACTGGCCTTACTTGGGCAGTTCTAACAGCTCCTAATGCCACCTGCCACTTCCCCAGGACCAGCTGCCCTGGCTTGCCCTGTAATGACTTGCTTGAGACGTTTGTTTCAAAAGCGCAGCCAGGCCTCACCTTCAGAGATTCTGACTCAGGGGGACCCTCCCCGGTGACTGTGACACCAGGTTGGGTGTAGAAGTGGATGGATCTAGGGGGACTCTAGTGCCTTGCAAAGCTGAGTGTCAGAAAGGGTGGCACCTTGGCCTGGGCATGACTGGGGGCGTGTCGGTCCCAGGGCAAGGCCGCTGCAGCCATCTGCAGGTCCACAGGACGCTTTGTGGCTGGGTGGATGGGGACAGGCAGACCTCCTCCGACCCCAGTAACAAAAGGGAGGGAATGGCCCAGGTGAGTCCTTTCGGCTGTGGCGCTGGGGGCAGGGAAGCAGCTCCTCGACTCTCCTTGTCCCCAAGTGCCCCCCAGCATCCGGGAGGATGGTCGCAAGGCCAACGTGTCAGGCATGGCTGGGCAGTCCCTGACGCTGGAGTGTGACACGAGCGGCTTTCCAGTCCCTGAGATTGTGTGGCTGAAGGATGGGCAGCTGGTGGGTGTCCCCCCGGCATGGGTGGGCTATGGGTGGGATTTGGGCTGGGGACAAGCCTTCTGAATGGGCGTTCCTGCATGTGCCAAGGTAGGGCGGGGGGATGTGACGGGTGTCTGGGGATGCTCTGGGGTTCCGGGCAGTAGAGGACTGTGGTCACGTGATGAAGCCTGACTGGCAGAGAGCACAGCACCGTTCCGGTCACCGGCCACTTCTCGGGCCTCAGTTTTCCTCCTCATTACTGGCACTGGAGGGGTGGCTGGATCCCTGTTTACCAGCTCCCTCTGGCCTCTCCTGCCCAGATCCCCAAGGTGGGTGGCCACCGCCTCCTGGATGGGGGCCAGTCCCTCCACTTCCCCAGGATCCAGGAGGGCGATTCTGGCCTCTACTCCTGCCGGGCAGAGAACCAGGCTGGGACAGCGCAGAGGGACTTCGATCTCCTTGTGCTCAGTGAGTGAGGCCTGGGCCCCACAGCTCCCATGTGTGCCTGGCCCTGTAGCCCCAACTCTTGCAGGCACACTGTCTGCCAAGAGCAGGGAGCACAGACCATGACAGACCAACCCCCATCCTCACAGAGCTGTCAGACTCAGGGGACAGAGAGTAGACAGTCAGATGATTAGCCAAGTCATTACTGTCCCAAGTGCTACCAAAGAGTAGTCTGGGTCTGAGGGCTGCAGGGCAAGCCCATCTGGCCAGAGTTCTGGGGGCTCCCCAGGAAGGTCGGGTAGGAGGGGCAGAGCACCCAGACGGGGGTGAGGGGTCTGCATAGACAGAGGCCCTGTGGTAGGCGAGGCTTCAGGGTTCAAACAGTTTCCCACCCCTCACCCTCACCCCTTCTCACCCTCAGTCCCTCCTTCAGTGCGTGGAGCTGGGGCCACCCAGGAGGTGCTGGGGCTGGCTGGTGCAAACGTGGAGCTGCAGTGTTGGACCTCAGGGGTCCCCATGCCCCAGGTGGAGTGGACCAAGGATGGGCAGTGAGTACCCCCTCCCCTGGAGGACTGTGTGGGATGGTGCCCAGACTGGGCTTGCTGGATGTGGAGGTTGGGGGAGGTTGAACTCTTCTAGGGGAGCTGATAGGCATGGCATGTGCCACCCAGGGCCCAGGCTGAGTGCTGTAGGGGCACTTCCAGCCCAGCAGGAGATTAGCCAGGGAGACCCCACTCTTGCCTCAGCAAGGTCTTCTCATCACGTAGCCTTTCTTTTTGTTTTTTTTTTTTTTTTGGAGACAGAGTCTTGCTCAGTTGCCCAGACTGAAGTGCAGTGTAACGATCTCAGCTCACTGCAGCCTCAAACTCCTGGGCTTCTTGGGCTCAAGAGATCATTCCACTTCAGCCTCCCAAATAACTGGGACCACAGGTACACCAACCAACAATGGACTAATTAAAAAAAAAAAAAAAAAGTCTGTACAGATGGGGTCCTGCTTTGTTGCCCAGGCTGGTCTCAAACACCTGGCTTCAAGCAATCCTCCCACCTTGGCCTCCCAAAATGCCGAGATTATAGGCATGAGCTACCATGCCCAGCCTCTTTTTTAAAACCCATTTTTTCTCTAAGTAAAATTCACATAACAGGCTGGGTTCAGTGGCTGACACCTGTAATGCCAGCACTTCGGGAGGCAGCGGTGGGTAGATCACGTGAGGTCAGGAGTTATCAGCCTGCCCAACATAGCAAAACTTTGTCTCTACTAAAAATACTAAAAAATTAGCCAGGCATGGTGGTGTGTGCCTGTAATCCCAGCTGCTTAGGAGGCTGAGGAAAGAGAATCACTTGAACCTGGGAAGCTGAGGTTGCGGTGAGCCAGGATCACGCCATTGCACTCCAGCCTGGATGACAGAGCAGACTCTATCTCAAAAAAAAAAAAAAATCACGTAACATACAATTATAATTAGCCATTTTAAAGTGCACAGTGCAGTGACATTTAATACATTTACAGGATTGGGCAACTTTCACCTCTGTTTAGTTCCTGACATTCCATCACCCCAAAATGACACCCTGTGCACATCAGCAGTCAGCCACTGTCCCCTTCTCCCCAGCCCCTGGCAACCACAAGTCGGCTTTCCTTCTCCATGGGCTCACCTGTGCTGGGCATTTCACATCACTGGCATAGTAAAATGTGTGGCCTTTTGTGTCTGGCTTCTCCCACTCGGCGTGTTTTCCAGGTTCATCTATATTGTGGCGAGTGTCAGAATTGCCTTCTTTTTTCTGGCTGAATAATGTTCCGTGGTGTGGATGGACCACATGTTGTTGATCCGTTCCTCGCTTACTGGGCCCTTTTGTTGCTCCCACCTCTTAGTGCTAACGAATGGCCCAGCCTCCCTTTTCACAAGCCACATACTCCCTGTGTACCGCCTGCCCCACCAGCGCCTCGGCCTTACTGGAGCTTTTCCCTTGCCTGTCCCTCCAGGCCTGTCCTTCCAGGAGGCCCTCACCTGCAGGTCCAGGAGGATGGCCAGGTTCTCAGGATCACCAGCAGTCACTTGGGGGATGAGGGACGATACCAGTGCGCAGCCTTCAGCCCAGCTGGTCAGCAGGCCAAGGACTTCCAGCTCCGAGTTCATGGTGAGCCCCAGCGCCTTCTGGGACCACGCCACAGGCTACTTGGGAAGCTTCCCACCAGCTGGCTGCTGCCTTGGAGGGAGGGTGAGGCTGAAATGGGGGAACTGGTGAGTGATCCCTGAGTCCAAGAAAGCCAGGATCAGGGTCAGGAGATGGAGGGTATCTGGCCCAGCATTTTCCAAGTCCGTGGTTTGCATCCCACCTCTAAAAATTTAGTACTTTTTTTTTTTTTGAGATGGAGTCTCACTCTGTTGCCCAGGCCGGAGTGCGTTGGCACAATCTTGGCTCACTGCAACCTCCACCTCCCAGGTTCAAGTGATTCTCCTGCCTCAGCCTCCTGAGTAGCTGGGATTACAGGTATCCTCCACCACACCCAGCTCAATTTTGTGTTTTTAGTAGAGGTCGGGTTTCACCATGTTGGCCAGGCTGGTCTCGAACTCCTGACCTCAAGTGATCCCCCTGCCTTGGCTTCCCAAAGTGCTGGGATTACAGGCATGAGCCACCATACCTGGTCCAAATTTACTACTTCTGATACCCCTTGGAATGATGATTTCTTTTACTTTTCTTTAAATGTGTCAGACTTCCTTACCCTGAAACATGTCAATTTAAATATCTCTTATTCTTACAAAGGATATTTAATATAAAATCTGTAAGCAGGAAACCAGTGCTGCTTGGCTAAGCAAGCTGAAAAAGCAGACACACCCCGTAGAGCAATGCTGCAAATCCTCGAGGTGTGGGCTCCGCGGAGGGCACCCAGCATGCGTCTGCACTCTCTGTGCTAAAGAACGGAGAGGAGAAAGTGCTAGAAAGATCAGGGACATGCGTAGTAGCACCAAACACAGCCTGTCCTTGCTGTAATCGGGATAGAAGGAGATTTGGTGGGCGGGGGCATAGCCATTCCATTCTGAGATGCGGTTATTTCATGCTGTGTCCATGTGCCCCTAGAAATGACCTGGGTAGCATCAGTGGTGGGTGCCCAGCCCTGTGTGACATCTAATCTAGTCCAGCTCCTCATTTACAGATGGGGAGACTGAGGCCAGAGAGGGGAAGTGACTTACCCCTAGTCTTCCAGTGAGTCGGAGGCAGAGTAGGGCCCAGGACCCAAGCCTGTGGGCCCACCCACACCTCCTGCACCTTCCACACCATGTTGGCCTCTCCCATCTGTCCCCAGACCCCTGTCCTCTGTGTCCCTCATGCCTTCCCCACCCCTGCAGTAGAAGCCTGTGGCGTGTCTTGTGGCCTGAGGGCATGAGACTGCTGCTCTGGGGAAGATGCCAGTGGCCTCAGGGGCTGCCTGTGACCAGTCCCCACTGCCTTCCTTCTAAGCACCCCCCACTATCTGGGGCTCCAACGAGACAGGCGAGGTGGCCGTCATGGAGGGCCACCTGGTGCAGCTCCTGTGTGAGGCCCGAGGAGTGCCCACCCCGAATATCACCTGGTTCAAGGATGGGGCCCTGCTCCCCGCCAGCACTGAGGCTGTCTACACTCGGGGTGGTCGGCAGCTGCAGCTGGAGAGGGCCCAGAGCTCAGATGCCGGCGTCTACACATGCAAGGCCAGCAATGCTGTGGGGGCCACAGAGAAGGCCACCAGGCTGGATGTTTACGGTGAGCAGCCAGGGGCCACCGCAGCCGGGGTGGGCAGTGGGAGGGACTCAGCCATGGTGGCCTCTGCCTGTCTCCAAAGAAAGGCTAGGTGGCCACCTGCAGTGGTCAGAAGCAAAAGGATAATGGGACCAAGGCATCATCCAGGGAGAAGGGTCCTCCCAGCTCATTCAACTTCCCTCACACACATAAGGAAACTGAGGCCAGGGGTGGACGGCCTGTCTAGGAGGCCATGGCGGAGCCAAGTCTAGCATCCAGGTCTCCTCTTGTGGTGTGGGTCTTCTCACTAAACCATGCCCAGGTGCCTGTGACCACCACAAGAATTAAACGCCCTTAGGTAATCACTTCTTTTATTTGTTTTGAGACGGAGTCTTGCTTTGTTGCCAGGCTGGAGGGCAGTGGCCCGATCTTCGTTCACTGCAACCCCCACCCCCAAGGTTCAAGTGATTCTCCTGCCTCAGCCTCCTGAGTAGCTGGGATTACAGGCATGCATCACCACACCCTGCTAATTTTTGTATTTTTAGTAGAGACGGGGTTTCACCATGTTGGCCAGGATGGTCTTTATCTCTTGACCTCGTGATCTGCCTGCCTCGGCCTCCCAAAGTTAATCACTTCTATAAGCTAGACTAGAGGGTCACTTTGCAGCATCAGCTCATTTGATCAGCTGGCAAAGGGACTTGGGCTCTCAGGTCCCACTTAGAGATGGTCACAGTGAAGCTCTGGAGCAGAGAGGCTTCCCCAGGATCACGCCACTAGCAGGTGGTGGGACCTGGCCCATATGTGGGGACATCTGACTCCAAATCTCACACTGTGAACCTCAGCGTCAGCTCAGCTAGAAGGGGTTTGGCTCTGGGGATGGACATTTGAAGGAGAACTCAGAGACAAGGGTGTGGTGGCTCTGGAGGAGTCTGAGCAGGGCCTGGTAAGGTATGAGAGGGCAGAGTGCAAGCTGATAGGGGTCAGCACCCGCTCCGTGGGGAGTCAGTTCAGAAGCTCTGGCTTCCAAAGATGCAAAGGGCTTAGGTGTTGCAGCCTCAGGGACCCCAGAGGGCAGCTGGGCTGCGTGGGGTCCGATGGCAGCCTCTGAAGATGGCCCTGCTACTACTTGGGGACTCTTATTTTGGAACCTGAGGGCCCCCTGGGAAATGGAATAGAAAATGTGTGTATCTGTTTTCATTAAATTCTCAAAGGGTCTTACACCCAAATAAAGTTAAGAAGCATTTCCCAGGCCACAGTTGCCCCTTGTCCCCTGGTAATGGCTTCATCATCTCAGCAACTTGAGGGGCTCCTTGAGAGTAAGAGAGAAATTTCCCATCTGGCGTGGCCACCATGGGCTCTGAATGCAGATAACATCTTGTCCCTTTGGCTGTCGCTGGCTGAGATAGGAGCCCACCAAGCCAAGCCGTCTGGCTCAGGTCTGCCCCAGTCTTCTGCCTCCTGAGTCCAGGGAGGGAGGGGACTTCCAGAAGCAGAGCTCTGTCCCGGTCCTGGGGATCTCATCTGAGTCCAGCAGATATTGGACCTGCCATGTGTAGACATCAGGGAAGCAAGAAGACCAGCCCTGGTTCCACCCATGCTAGGCCTGTGGGGCTGGCAGCGGGGATGGAGAGGCAACGTCAGTGCCCTGGCAGGGAAGGGGCAGTACCCAGGGGCCGAGGCGGGTGAGAAAGCTGCCCCGGGTCTGAGCAGTGGGTCCAGCCAGTGGAGGTGAGGGAGGAAGTGTTTCACATGGAGTGGGGTCTGTGAAGGGCTTGACCGGGTCTGTTGGGCTAAGATGAAAGCAGGCTGGAGTCCGTGTGGTCCTCAAGCAGTCCTCTGCCTCTTTTCCAGTCCCACCCACCATCGAGGGCGCTGACAGAGGACCGTACGTGGTGAAGGCTGTGGCTGGGAGGCCCATGGCACTGGAGTGCATGGCCAGAGGCCACCCGCCTCCCACCCTTTCCTGGCACCACGAGGGGCTGCCCATGGCAGAGAGCAACGAGTTGTGGCTGGAGACAGGTGGCAGTGTTCTGAGGCTGGACAGCCTGGGGGAGGCGTCGGCCGGCCTGTACAGCTGCGTGGCCAGCAGCCCCGCCGGGGAGGCTGTGCTGCAGTACTCCGTGGAGGTGCAGGGTGAGCCCAGCCCGCCCCACTCAGAGCTGCCTGCGCTGTGGCCTCTGCCCAGGCTGCTGCATGCTTGTCCCAAGCCAGCTCCTGCAGTGGAGGGAGGGTGGGGAGAAGTAACCAGTGTCCCCACATTGCATGACACAGATGTGGACACTGAGGCCTGGGCTGTGGGGCCGGCAGGACTAGGAGTGGGCAGGGTGGAGCCCCACGATCAAAGGTCCCTGCCTCTTCCCAGGACCCTGGGCCGGGTCACCCAGGATGGAGGACCCCGTTCTGCCTTCTGCCAATGGAATGGCCCTTTATGGAGACCTTCCTAAGGCCCACTTGTGGGTGTGGTCCCGGGAGGGCACTGGGGACTTCGCCTGCCCTTCCGTCCATTGCTGAAGCATCTCAGGTATTAGCTGTGCTGGCCCTGCATGGCGCTGGAAATGAAGCTGGGAACAAGGCCAACTGGACTCCTGAGCCCTCAGTCTACCAGGGAAACAGATGTTAAATAATCAGGCCCAAGCCTGTGGAAGCCAGGGTGTCCCCTCACTCCACCTTGCGGTGGTCCTGGAAGGCCTCCTGGAGGAGGGGCCACTAATAGGGAGACCTGAAGGGTGAGGTGTGGCTGGGCCTTGTTCTGAGGGCACTGGGGACTTGGGAGGGTTTGAGGCCAGTGGCTGCTCAGCTCCAAACACCCAGGAGTGGGTTCTTCCTGCAGTGCCCCCACAGCTCTTGGTGGCTGAAGGCTTGGGACAGGTGACCGCCATCGTGGGCCAGCCCCTGGAGCTTCCCTGCCAGGCCTCAGGCTCCCCAGTACCCACTATCCAGTGAGTCTGGGGCGGTGGAGGCCAGCGCTGGGGTGGGCAGGGAGCATGTGCTTTGGGGGTTTTGGGGGGAAGTGGACAGGAGAGAGGCTTCCTGTTTCCAGGAGCAGGAGAAAGGCCTGGAGCTGCAGCTGGTGAGAGCAGCTGGGAGGCGCTTCTAGGCTTCCAGCTTGTCCTGCCTGGCCAGGCCTTCCCTGGCCTCAGGTTGACCTGCCCCCCTCCCTACTCACCTTAGGTGGCTGCAGAATGGCCGCCCAGCTGAGGAGCTGGCCGGGGTGCAGGTGGCCTCGCAGGGGACCACACTGCGCATTGACCATGTGGGGCTGGAGCACTCGGGCCTCTTTGCCTGTCAGGCCACCAATGAGGCAGGAACTGCCGGGGCTGAGGTGGATGTGTCTGTGCATGGTGAGTGGGCACCTGCGGTTCTGGGGCTGTGGGCAGCCTGAGATGCCAGGGGTGGGTGGAGCCAGAGGGCTGTGGCAGGCTTGGAAGGGCATGGGGCTGGTCTTCTCTGGATGGCATTTCTGGGCTGGGCTTCCCAGTTCCCCACAGAGATGCAGTGCAGGTGTGAGAGGCTGGTCTGGGCCAGGTATCACACTTACCCTGTCCCGTCCAGCCCCTCGGCTTGACTCCTCTCCCCAGCTTCCTCTCTCTCCATCTGTTCTCTTTATGCTAACCACACAGAACTTCACCCAGTTCCTTTAACACATTAACACTCTTTCTCTCACCTTCCAGTCTGTGTACGCTGTTCCTTCTACCTGCAACATTCTCCCTCCTCTTTGCCTGCCTAGCTCCTCCGTATCTTTCAGGCATATCCTGAAATACTCTTCCTCCAGGAAGCCTTCTTTGATTCTACCATGTTTCTCATCTGCACTGCCCAGCTTCTCAATACCTTAGCCCTCCACCCACTGCATTGGGATTGCATATTGGGTTATCCACCTCCACTGTCCACCTCTGTGAGCTTTGAGAGGGCAGTGTGGTAGCTGCCTTTCCCTGCTGTGTCCAGGGGCCCAGTATAGTTCTCAGCACAGAGTAGATGCTCAGCACACAAAAGGATGCATGGGTAGATCAGTGGATGGATAGGTGGATGGGTGGGTGGGTACATGAGTGGACAGATAGAAGTGTGGATGGATGGATGGGTGGGTGGGTGGATGGAAAGGTAGATGGATGGAAGGGTGTGTAGATAAAAGGTGCATGTATGGGGAAATGAATGGGTGGATGGGTGGATGGGTGGATGGATGGATGGATGGGTGGATGGATGGGAGGGTGTGTAGATAAAAGGGTGCATGTATGGGGAAATCAATGGGTGGATGGGTGGATGGGTGGATGGGTGGATGGATGGATGGATGGGTGGATGGATGGAAGGGTGTGTAGATAAAAGGGTGCATGTATGGGGAAATGAATGGGTGGGTGGGTGAGTGGATGGAAGGGTGTGTAGATAAAAGGTGCATGTATGGGGAAATGAATGGGTGGATGGGTGGGTGGATGGATAGATGGGTGGAAGGGTATGTAGATAAAAGGGTGCATGTATAGGGAAATGAATGGGTGGATGGGTGGGTGGATGGATGGGTGGGTGCGTGGATGGGTGGGTGGGTGGATGGATGGATGGGTGGATGGGTGGAAGGGTGTGTAGATAAAAGGGTGCATGTATGGGGAAATGAATGGGTGGATGGGTGGGTGGATGGATGGATGGGTGGGTGGATGGATGAGTGGGTGGGTGGATGGATGGATGGGTGGATGGATGGAAGCGTGTGTAGATAAAAGGGTACATGTATGGGGAAATGAATGGGTGGATGAGTGGGTGGATGGATGGGTGGGTGGATGGATGGAAGGGTGTGTAGATAAAAGGTGCATGTATGGGGAAATGAATGAGTGGATGGGTGGGTGGGTGGATGGATGGAAGGGTGTGTAGATAAAAGGTGCATGTATGGGGAAATGAATGAGTGGATGAGTGGGTGGGTGGATGGATGGAAGGGTGTGTAGATAAAAGGATGCATGTATAGGGAAATAAATGGGTGGGTGGGTGGGTGGATGGGTGGATGGAAGGAAGGGTGTGTAGATAAAAGGTGCACGTATGGGGAAATGAATGGGTGGATGAGTGGGTGGATGGATGGATGGGTGGATGGAAGGGTGTGTAGGTAAAAGGTTCATGTATGGGGAAATGAATGGGTGGATGGGTGGATGGATGGATGGGTGGATGGGTGGAAGGGTGTGTAGATAAAAGGTGCATGTATGGGGAAATGAATAAATGGATGGGTTGGTGGGTGGATGGGTGGATGGATGGAAGGGTGTGTAGATAAAAGGGTGCATTAATGGAGAAATGAATGGGTGGATGGGTGGGTGGATGGATGAATGTGTGGGTGGATGGATTGGGTGGGTGGGTGAATGAGTGGATAGGTGGGTAGACGGATGAGTGGTTGGATGGAAGGGGGTAGATGGATGGAAAGGTGGGTAGATGGATGAATGGGTGGGTGGGTGGGTGGATGACTGGTTGCATGGAAGGGTGGGTGGATGGATGGATGGAGGGTAGATGGATGGAAGGGTGGGTAGATGAATGAATGGGTGGGTGAGTGCATGCATGAATGGATTGTTGGTTTGGTGGGTGGATGGCTGGCTGGCTGTATTGGTGGTTGATGGATGAGTGGATGTGTGGATGGACAGATGGGTAGATGGATGAATAAATACATGTATGGATGCAAGAATTTTTAAAGGGAATAACTACTCTGCTGGCTTTAGTCGAGTTCTTTCCCCTACGCTGTGTGTCTGGGGGATATGGTGGGCAGAATCTAGATGCCAGCCTTTGGCCAGCCCTTCAAGGCCACCTTCTTACCCCCAGGTATCAAGGGGGTTGCTGGGTGCCCACAGTAGCCCTCCTGATTCTGACCCAGGCTTTTCCTGACTGTTGCCCTCCTTAGAGTTCCCGTCAGTAAATATAATTGGGAGCGAGAACATCACAGCTCCTTTCCTGCAGCCCGTGACCCTCCAATGCATAGGGGATGGGGTGCCTACCCCAAGCATCCGTTGGTGGAAGGATGGTGTAGCCCTGGCAGCCTCTGGGGGGAACCTACAGGTACGTGCAGGTGCCCCAGGGCTGGCAAGCCTGCTGGGCACAGGTGGAGGGGCTGCCTGGGGGCCTCTTGGAGACTCAGCAAAGCCCAGCAGCCTGGGAGTAGGACAAGCCCAGAGCCCTCTCAGCCTGAAAGGGCAAGCCTCAGCCTCTTCCGGGTCCTAGGAGCTTCGGTGGTCAGAGAGAGAAAATGTTGGCGGGGACAGGGAATGGTACACCTGGAGATCTGAGGAATCCCTGGAACCCGAGTGCTTGGCTCATAACTCTACGCCAGAGCCAAAAGTGTCCCCATGCCTCATTACTCCTGCCCCTGGGCTCAGCGGCAACCTGGCCACTCACCATGTCCCGTCGTCACTCTGACTTCCCTTCTGTCTGGGCTCTGTGGTTTCACCACATACACAGCCCCGTGGCGCACACTTTGCCCTCTCCCCTCCAGATTGAGAAGGTGGACCTGAGGGATGAGGGCATCTACACTTGTGCCGCTACTAACCTGGCTGGGGAAAGCAAGAGGGAAGTGGCGCTGAAGGTTTTGGGTGAGGATGTGGGTGCCAGCAGGGCCCAGGTTGGGGATGTTGGGTGACTCCTCGAGGGCCCTTGGGGCTGGGGTGTGTGGCCAGGGAAGTGGGGGAGGTTTTTAAATCATAGTTGTGCCCTTCACTTCAGAAGAGGTAGAAAGCCCTAAAATGAAAACATTAGCGAAAGCTCTGTAGTCCCTTTTGGCTGCTTTTGATGGGATTTTTAGTAGCAGACCTTGCCCACGTTCATACTCACCTTTGCTAATTTTGGGGTTTATTTGCAGGGAAATCCTATCCTTCTCTTCCCTGGCTATGCTGGCTGTCGGCTGTCCCAGGGTGGGGCTGGGTGCTGGTGCGGGCCTTGTATGTTTGCTGTGAGGATGGCGGCCTGTTGCTCCTTGTTCTTGGGTTTGGTTCCAGGAGTGGGGTTCCTTAGTCTGAGGACTTGAGTGGTTTTAGAGCCCTGGTTGTCTAGGACTTTCTGGGGGGAGGAGGAAGCAGCACTGGGAATGGCTGTGATTCGAGCTGCCTGGAGCTTGTGCCTACCAGGCTGGGCCTCTCCTTGTCTCCCCTTAGTGCCCCCCAACATCGAGCCAGGCCCCATCAACAAGGCAGTGCTGGAAAATGCCTCAGTGACCTTGGAGTGTCTGGCTTCGGGCGTGCCTCCTCCCGGTAAGAGCCCTCCTCTTGGCTGAAAGCTATTTCCAGCCCAATTCACCATCTAATGAGGCTGGTGAGTGACCCAGGGACCCTCTGACTGGATGTAATGGCAAGAAATCAGCAGGCCTCCGCCCCCCTCATTTCTCTCATTTTTCTCTCTTCCTCTTCAATGATGTCCTTCACACCGAGGCACTGCCAGGGTCCAGAGCCTGGAGTCTTAAACAGGCCTGCCAGGCGTCTACTCACAGTAAACTTCACAGGGCTGTCTGGGGCTGGGGGTGAGGACCAGGATCTCAGAGTCACCATCCGGTCTGTAGGAGCCCCCCTCTATACCAGCAGTTGAGGAAAGGGCGCTTGGGGCTGGGTGTTTGCATAGAGGACTGGGAGAGGCTTGCGGTGGCCCAGGAGGAAGGCGCCTCTCCTGCTCCCATCTGAACTAGACCCACCCCGCTTTGCCTGGAGCCTGTGAGCCCTGGGGATATTTGCCCCCTCTTGTGGGGACCCCTGCTGAGTTCCAGGGGGGCAGCCTGGCAGGAGGCAGGGAAGCTGCAGATACATGCAGTCCAGCCTACCTTTGAGGCTGCTGCTTTGGGCTGGTCTGTGTTCTCTAATGTCCCCTAGGTGAGGGGGTCACCAGGTAGGCGGAGGGCAGGGCTGAGTTTGACTCTCCCTGCTCCTGGCTGCCTCAGCCTCTGCCCATGGGGCTTCTTCTCCACCCTTGGTCTCGTCTTGGGCGACACTGTCCAGTTCCACCCCGGCTCCTGTTCCTGAATGAAGAACTCTGGCCTTCTCCAGGACCTGAAAAACATGATGTGGCCACCCTGGAAGGTTCTCTTGGATCCCACCAGCCAGCAGAGTCTGAAGAGCTGACAGCCCTCTTGCATCTCTCTTCCATTCCACAGATGTCTCCTGGTTCAAGGGCCACCAACCTGTCTCTTCCTGGATGGGAGTGACAGTATCAGCGGATGGGAGAGTTCTCCGCATTGAGCAAGCCCAGCTTTCTGATGCTGGGAGCTACCGCTGTGTGGCATCCAATGTGGCAGGTAGCACAGAGCTGCAGTATGGCCTACGGGTCAATGGTGAGCTTCCCTGGGCCTATGAGGGTCCTTATCCAAAAAGTTCTCTTTTTATACATTTGTCTATTAGTCTGTCCATCCACCTGTCCACCCACCCAGCCACCCATCCATCCATCCACCTCCCCATCTATCCATCCATCCACCCATCCATCAACTCATCTACCCCTCTGTCCATCTACCTATCTACCCATCCATCCATCTATCCATCCATCCATCCATTTATTCATCCATCCACCCCTCCATCCATCCACCCCTCCATCCATCCACCTATCTACCCATCCATCCACCTATCTACCCATCCATCAATCCATCCATACATCCATTCATCCACCCACTCCCCACCCATCCATTCACCCATCCATCCATCCATCCATTTATCCACCCAACCAACTGTTCATTTATTTATCTACCCACCTGTCTGCCCACCCACCCATCCACCTGTCCATTTGTTTGCCTGTCCACCCACCCATCCATCCATCTACCTACCCATCCACCCATTCACCATCCATTCACCTATCAACTACCCATTCTTCCATTGATCCATTTTCTATCCAACCATATTTATTGGGTCCGTGCTCTGGGGCAGATGCTGGACCTACAGCCCTAAATAAGACCTAGGAGCTTTCAGTCTAGTGAAGGACACAGCAATTACATCATTTCCCAGAGGACTACTTGATGTCAATTGTGATAGCAGCTGGGAAACATGAGGTGCACCTGGACATCTATAACAGGGCTCTGACCTGGCCTGTGGAGTCCAGGAGGCATCTTTGATACCTGGATACCTAACTGAAGCCCCTGCCAAGGCCTGAGGTTGCAAAGACCTGGGGAATTCGAGAAACTGAAAGGAGGCCACGGGGCCTGGGGTTTATAACAATGAGAAGAGGGCCAGGGGGCTGTATGAAGGCTAGACCTCTCAGGCCTCGTGGGCCATGGAGAGGTTGGGTCTAAGGGCAGGGGTCACTGGGCAGGGGCCTAGGACCCTGGGCATCACGGCCGGTGCCTCCCAGATACAAGGGAATCTTCCAGCTATTTTCTGCCCAGTGGGGACTGCCTGTAAGATGGCATTTCATCTCACACCCCTGAGTTAGGAAGTGGCCCTGTCCAGGGACCCTTGGTCCCTCCTCGTCCCCGTGATAAATGACCTGCTGACCAGAGGCCTGAGTGTGAGTGCTGTGTCCTAGCTGGTTGGCCTTGGGCAGGTGACTTCCCCTCTGTGAGCCTCAGTTTCCCATCCATAGAAGCCTTGTGTGGCATTGAAAGGAAGGAATGAGCAGCCTCAGGGGCGGTGGAGTGGCTCAGGGCTCGTGTCCGGATGGCTGTCTTTGTGCTTTTGCTGTGGCCGTGTGCTCCTGCAGGGGTGCCCAGTGATGGGCCCTGCCTGCTTTGCCCCAGTGGGGCTCAGCCTGTGCCCCATGTCACCCCTGCCCTGCAGTGCCCCCTCGAATCACGCTGCCACCCAGCCTGCCAGGCCCTGTGTTGGTCAACACCCCTGTCCGGCTGACCTGCAATGCCACTGGCACCCCAGGCCCCACACTGATGTGGCTGAAGGATGGAAACCCTGTGTCCCCTGCAGGGACCCCTGGCCTGCAGGTCAGTAGGGCTGGATAGCCCAGATCGGTTTCCTGCACCTCCCGTAGGTGCTGAGAACAGAGGTCAGGCCCTGGGAGCTTAGGGTGAGGGAGAAGCGGCAGTAGCCCAGGGCAGAGGGCTGGAGGGCGGAGGGGCTGAACAGAGAGGCGAGCCCCGCTAGTGACCTCAGTTACCTCACATTCCCAGCGGTAACTGAGAATGTGAACCATCTCCGTAATTGTAAATGTTCTTGTAGCCCCAGTATAGTGAGTAAAAAGAAACAGGTGAGATCAATTTTAATAATACATGTTAGTTAATCCAATAGATCCAGAAGAGCTTCATTTCATCATGAGATCAATAGAAAAAATTATTGAGATATTGCCTGTTCTTCTCTGCATATTAACTCTTTGAAGTCTGTGGCATATTTTGTACCTGGCGCCCCAGTCAGTTCGACCCGGCCACATTTCAAGGGCTCACTGGCTGTGTGTGGCACATGGACAGAGGGGCGCTAGAGGACTCATCCTGAGGACCAATGTCATTGCCCATCAGCTGGCAGAGGTCCGGAGGCCCAGCTGCAGCTCTGGGTTTCTGTGCATCTTGAGGGGCCCTGAGGGTCACGGCAGGCCGTCCAGGCATGCTTGGCAGCAGGGACAGCTTGTGCTGGTGACATTCTACCCCTTGGGGTGCAACAGCAGGACAGTTGTCTAATTCGGGCTTCCCCCTGGGGTCACAGATCTTCCCTGGGGGCCAGGTCCTCACTTTGGCCAGTGCCCGGGCCTCCGACTCTGGGAGGTACTCCTGCGTGGCTGTGAGCACGGTGGGCGAGGACCGCCGAGATGTTGACCTGCAGGTCCACAGTGAGTCACAGACTGGGGAGGCCACATGGTTCACAGCAGGAACTCCAAGGAGGTGGGGTGGGGGCATCCCCAGTCACATCCAAAGGGAGAGAGGGTGGGTGGATGGAGGAACACCCACCTGAGAGCGGCCGCCTTCCAGTAGGGATCGTGAACCTCCAGAGACCTGCCCTGGGGTGTGAGCGCCCCCAGTGGGTGGGAGGGTGGGCAGATGCCACACATGGCCATGACCTGTGCCTCATGTTTAGGGAGAGGCAGAAGGGTTGGAAGGAGCAGGAGCAGTGTGGAGTGGTGGCTGGGAAAGCCGGCCCTTGAGTGTCACCGATACGGGATTCAAACCCTGCCTCTCCTTGAGTGTCACTGATACGGGGTTCAAACCCTGCCTCTCCTTGAGTGTCACTGATGTGGGGTTCAAACACTGCCTCTGTGACTTTGAGCCGGGCACTTTGCTTCTCTGAGCCAGCATTTCTTCATCTGCAAAATGGAAAGGAGAGCGTTCACCTCATTAGTTGCCATGGGGACTCACTAAGCTTGTGAGCTCACGAAGCTGCTGTAACCACAGTAGCTTACGTTTAAATGTCCTCATCTAGGTTTTTCTGGGGCTCTGTGGAGGTATAAGAAAGAATGCTGGGAGCTGGGTGCAGTGGCTCACGCCTGTAATCCCAGCACTTTGGGAGGCCGAGGTGGGTGGATCATTTGCGGTCAGGAGTTCGAGACCAGCCTGGCCAATGTGGTGAAACTCTGTCTCTACCAAAAACACAAAAAATTAGCTGGGTGTCATGGCGCATGCCTGTAATCCCAGCTACTTGGGAGGCTGAGGCAGGAGAATCTCTTGAACCCCGGAGGTGGAGGTTGCAGTGAGCAGAGATCGTGGTCACTGCACTCCAGCCTGGGCGACAGAGCAAGACTGTCTCAAAAACAACAACAAAGAGAACGAATGTAGCCTTGGGTAGGAGGTGGGAGGAAGGGTTCGATTCCAGCTCTTTCTCTTTACTGGAAGGAAGATGGTGGTTAACATGCTGTGAGCCTAAGATCCCCGCCTGTGCTATTGGATAACCTCGTGGCAGCCCCACCAGGTGGGGATTTTTCATGATCCCAACTTTACAGATGAGGAGACCGAGGCCCAGGAGTGTGAGTAGCATCCCCAGGGCCTTGTATGGTGAGCACATGGTGGAAGGCAGGATTCCGCCCCAGGAGCTCTCACCCTGGCCCTGTACTCCTTCCTGCAACTCCGCACTGGCTATTTTTGTTCCAGGGGCAAAAGGCAGATCTGAGACATGCTTTAAAAAAATTTTTTTTTAAGATTTTAAATTTTAGAGTGTTGAGATCGCTGTGGATAACTGTAGATTCCGACATCTGTAAGAGCGAACAGGGAGACCCTGAGCTCCCTTCCCCAGCTTCCCTCCATGGAAACATGCTGCAGGAATCTGGGACGTAGATGTCACTACAGTCCACCCATCTCACCCAGACTGGCTCCTTCAAAGCAGGACTGAAGCCAGTCGAAGGGTGGTCACCCCTGGCTGGGAGCAGCTGGGCCTGACCCAGGGCATGGCCCCTCCTTGCTGGCCCCACCCATGTGCCTGAGGGAGTCCCTCTCCTACCCCCTCCCGCAGTGCCCCCGAGTATCCTCGGAGAAGAGCTGAATGTGTCCGTCGTGGCCAATGAATCCGTGGCCCTGGAGTGCCAGAGCCACGCCCTGCCCCCACCTGTGCTGAGCTGGTGGAAGGATGGGCAGCCCCTGGAACCACGGCCTGGAGTCCACCTCTCCAGAGACAAAGCCTTGCTACAGGTGTGTAGCCCCTGGGCCAGCCGACCAGGCCTCCACTGTGGGCCATGGGTAGGACAGGGCCTGCAGATGCTCCAGCTCAGTGACCTGCAAGCCCCCTCCCCACCAGGGAATGGGGTAGGAAACTCCAGGACTGGGTCCTCAGGGCCTCCATCAGGGCCCCTGATGCAGCTGAATGGCACCAGCTGTTGAGTTAAAACCTTCCTCACCTGTCTGCTCCTTCTCCTCCTCCCACCCCTCTACACCTTGTGATATGATCATTCCCAACTCAGAGCACTGCCATTTGGTTTCCCCTCCTTTCCGTTCATTCTTCAAAGCCACAGCTTAGCCCCAGCATCCCCACGTCAGATTCTGACCCTGGAGGAGAGGTCCCTGCACCCCACCAGCCTTCTTCCTCCATCTTCTCTTTGGGTCTGTTTCCTTGGTTCCAAGGAGGCTGGGAGCAGATAAAAAGGCAGGAGCAGGTCTGACCCAGTCACATGCCTCCCGCTTAGCAGGTCTGGGCTGTGGCTGTGAAGGTGGGGAGGCTGGCAGGGCTGCCACGAGGGGCCTTTCTCAGGCCCACCGCAGGCACTGGCTTCTGGAAACTTCCCAGTGCAGCTGGCAAGAAGATGCTGTCACTGCCCCGTGCTCCAGGTGGGGAGGTTGGGGCTAGGCAAAGTCACATGACTTGCCTGCGGTCACACAGCCTGTCCAGGGGGCACCCATCTCTGTGCTGTCCCTGCCCATGGGGTGTCTTTGCTCTCGGCCAGGTGGACAGAGCCGACATGTGGGATGCAGGCCGCTACACCTGTGAGGCACTGAACCAGGCCGGCCACTCAGAGAAACACTACAATCTGAACGTCTGGGGTGAGGGGCTCCCGGGCCTGGCAGGGGGAGGGGCTGTTGCCTTGTTGGGTCCCAGGACACAGCCCTCCTCCAGCCTGCCCACCTCGCTCATCCCCTCCCCATCTCAGCCCCACCCCCACTCACCCTCTCTCTGCTCTGACTCAGTTGCTCCAGTGTTCCCCTCGAGGGAATCCCGCACCGTGACTGTGAGCGAGGGGCACCCCACCATGCTGTCCTGTGAATGCTGGGGCATCCCCTTCCCCAAGATCTCCTGGAGGAAAGACGGTAGGATTGCTGCCCTCGCCCAGCCCCACCTCATTGCCAGGACAAGGAAGCTGCGCCCAGCCCCCACTGTGTACCCCCACCCCAGAGCCTAGCTGTGATGGGTGGGCTTATGCCTCTAGAGGGTAGGGATGACACTTCCCCCAGCCCCTCTCTGCTCACACCCTGAGCCTGCAGAAGCCCCTGGCCCCATCCTGCCCTGCCAGTAAGAGCTGGATTAATCTTCAGGCCTCACATCAGATGTCCCCTCTTCCAGGAAGCCCTCCTTGACTGCCAGGCTGGGGCAGAGCCTCCCCAATGCAGTCCCTGTCACTTGTCATGTCACTCACATTAGTGCTTCTGTGTCTGCTCCTCCATGAGTCTGTGACCCCTGTGAGGCAACACCCTGACCTCTGCTGAATTCCAAGCTCAGTGCATAGCACAACAAAGGTGCTCAAAAAACATTTGGAATTCACTTCACCATTTTTTTTTTTTTTTTTTTTTGAGACAGAGTCTTGCTCTGTTGCCCAGGCTAGAGTGCAATGGTGTGATCTGGGCTCATTACAGCCTCCACTTCCTGGGTTGAAGTGATTCTCCTGCCTTAGCCTCCTGAGTAGCTGGGATTACAGGCAGGTGCCACCATGCCTGGCTAATTTTTGTATTTCTAGTAGGGACAGGGTTTCACCATGTTGTCCAGGCTGGTCGTGAACTCCTGACCTCAGGTGATCTGCCCGCCTCGCCCTCCCAAAGTGCTGGGATTACAGGCATGAGCCACTGCACGCAGCTCATTTAATGCATATGTATTGAGAGACTGTGCCAGGCCCTGTTCTAGGCACTGGAAATACAGCAGAGGATAAAACAGATCCCCTTACTCACAGTGCGGGCAGTCAGATAATAAACACACAGTTAGTAAATGACTCCGTACCTTAGGTGATAAATGCGGTGGAGGAAAATAAGGGCCGAAGGAGGGAAGATGTCCTGAGGAGTGGTAGGGTTCGCAGTTTTAAATTGGCTGGCCCAGGAACGCTTGACCAAGCAGACTTGAAAAGGAAAGGGATGAACATGAGACTATCACAGGGAAACACATCTCAGGCGGAGGCAAGGGTGAGTCCAAGGGTCCTAGGGCAGGACTGCTGGTTGGATGGGAGAACGAGAGGAAGCAGGGAATCAGGGATGATGGAGGAGCGTGGAGCTGCCGTTACCAGGATGGGCGACCCCAGGGGCAGGTATGGTGGAAAGACCTCGTGTTTGGGGTGAATTAATCTTGAGACATCTGCTAAATGCCTAGTGAGGGGTCAAGTGGATGGCGAGGGACAGGTGTCTGGAGCTCAGAGGAGAGGTTTGGGCTAGGAAGCAGTCTGGGAGTAGCGAGACAAGCTGAGGTCACCAGGACAGAGGGAGGAAGCACCACCAGGAGGCCACTGGGCCTCCTTTCCCGCTCGGACATGCATCGAGTCATGACCCAGCGAGGGGGCTGCTCCTCTAGAAACACAGGTGGAAGCATTTAATCCAGCAGATTGAGGTTGACACATCCTTCTCCTCCGAGAGGTCTACCAACTGCCTGATCAACCTCCTCAGGCCACTGCAGAGGGTCATTCTGTCAGTAGCCTTTTGAGCCCTGCCATGTGCCTGGCCTTGGGGAGCCACTAAGAATCCCAGAGAGAGGCTGGTTGTGGTGGCTCATGCTTGTAATCCCAGCACGTTGGGAGGCCAAGGTGGTGAATCACCTGAGGTCAGGAGTTTGAGACAGCCTGGCCAACATGGCGAAACCCCATCTCTACTAAAAAATACAAAAGTTAGCCAGGTGTGGTGGTGCACACCTGTAATCCCAGCTACTCGGGAGGCTGAGGCATGAGGATCACTTGAACCCAGGAGGTGGAGGCTGCGAGATTGCACCACTGCACTCCAGCCTGGGTGACAGAATGAGATTGTCTCAAAAAAAAAAAAAAATGGATCTCAGGAGGAAATTGAGGCAGGGTCTGCCATTCTGGAGGGTCCAGGCCAGGGTTGGATTTAGATGTGGCACCTGTAGGCAGATCTGTGATGGGGAGAAGCCTGGAGGATAGCGAGGAGCTCAGAGGAGGAACCAGGACCACATGTGGCACTCACAGAAGACTTCCTGGAAGAGGCAGTGTCTAAATGGACACCTGAAGGATGTGCAGGAGTTGGCCAGAATGGGTGGGAGGACAAACTTTCCAGGTAGAAAGATGTCACGTCCTTGCAAATGCCCTGGACCAGGAGCTTCTCTTTTATTGCACCCAGGTAAACCCCTGCCCAGGGAGGGGGCTGGCTTCCAGCAGGTGTCGGCTGTGGGGAGGCTGCTGTACCTGGGACAGGCCCAGCTGGCTCAGGAGGGAACATACACCTGTGAGTGCAGCAACGTGGTGGGGAACAGCAGCCAGGACGAGCAGCTGGAGGTGCACGGTGGGTGAGCCAGGCAGGGGCTGGAAGGGTCTGGGATTATGGGCTGGCTGGGCAGACACCGCCCCGGAATCGGAGCAAATACAGGGAAGTGATGGTGTGTGGTGCAGGTTTTCTCCTCCCTCAGATTCCTGGGGTGTGAGTCCTTTCTCACACTGCTCTAAAGATACTTCCTGAGACTGGGTAACTTATAAACAAGAGGCTTAATTGACTCACAGTTCCACATGGCTGGGGAGGCCTCAGGAAACGTACAATCATGGCAGAAGGTGAAGGGGGAGCAAGACATGCTTTACATGGTGGCAGGTGAGAAGGGGGAAGTGCCAGACACTTATCAAACAACCAGATCTCACGAGAATTAACTCACTATCACGAGAACAGCATGGGGGAAACCGCCCCCGTGATGCAGTCATCTCCCATCAGGTCCCGCCCTCCACACATGGGGATTACAATTCGAGATGAGATTTGGGTGGGGACACAGCCAGACCATATTATATCACCTGGCATTTTAACTGCCCCTCCCACACAGCTTCTCACTAACCCAAGCATAGGATGGGGGGCAGCATGATCCCCAAGGACCCCCCAATGGTCCAGGGGAGAAAAACCACATCTGAAACAGCTGGAAACCCAAAAGAAGTGTGAGCATTATGTGAAGCTCCTATGCATGGTGGAAACCTAAAGCCCTATCTACTTGTCCTGCCGTGATGAAATGAGATCCCTCAGCTTTGTAAAAATCCTGCTAGAAAATAAACCCAGGGAGGCCGGGCGCAGTGGCTCAAGCCTGTAATCCCAGCACTTTGGGAGGCCGAGGCGGGTGGATCACAAGTTCAAGAGATCGAGACCATCCTGGTCAACATGGAGAAACCCCGTCTCTACTAAAAATACAAAAAATTAGCTGGGCATGGTGGCGCGTGCCTGTAATCCCAGCTACTCAGGAGGCTGAGGCAGGAGAATTGCTTGAACCCAGGAAGCGGAGGTTGTGGTGAGCCGAGATCGCGCCATTGCACTCCAGCCTGGGTAACAAGAGCGAAACTCTGCCTCAAAAAAAGAAAAGAAAAGAAACCCAGGGAAAGTTCTGCTTAACCTGTTGAGGAGAAACCCACCCATAAAATAATTTTCCACCCCAACCAGTCCCAACAGCTGTCGAAGCTCCAGAAGTCTCTGGTTTTTGAGGAAGAAAACCCCTCACACCTCCTGAAAGGGCTGTGTTGTGAGCTTGTTCCCCAAAGAGCAGGCCTGCCTGTGAGTCCCAGGCTGTAGTGGTAGGGTACAGTTATGACCCCATCATTGGGAAGGAGAATGGAGGCCCAGAGAGGTGAGATCACAAGGTCACACAGGCAGCGATGGCAAGGGGAGAGGGTGTGTCCCTATGGGGCCCGGGACAAGTGTGTGGTGCCTGGTGGCCCCAGCAGCTTTCTCTGATGGGCTTCTTTCTCCCCACCCCAGTTCTCCCTCAGATTGCTGGTCCCCGAGAGCCCCCCACACAGGTCTCCGTGGTCCAGGATGGAGTGGCCACTCTGGAGTGCAATGCCACAGGGAAACCCCCCCCGACAGTGACGTGGCAGCGGGACAGCCAGCCCGTGGGGGCTGAGCCAGGCCTGCAGCTGCAGAACCACGGTCAGAGCCTGCTTGTGGAGCGGGCCCAGGCTGCCCACGCCGGACGCTACAGCTGCGTGGCTGAGAACGTGGCTGGGAGGGCCGAGAGGAGGTTTGAGCTCTCCGTGCTGGGTGAGGAACGGCAGCTGCTGGAGGAGGGTGGGCTGGGGCAGATTAGAGAGGGCAAGGCCAGTTCAATCTCCAGACATAGCCCTCAGGCTGTGCTCTTGGGGTCACACCTGTTCTTTCTGCAGTCAGGGCTCTAATGAGAACCGCTGTTGCAGAAGCCATCGACACTGCTGTCAGAATCACGACAGGTCCCAGATGGCCCCAGTTTCCCCCCATTCACCTCTCTTCCCTCCCTCTCTCCCTCTTGCGTTTATCCTCCCCTGCTCTGTTCTGGGCACTGGGGAAGTATTCAGTCCCTGTCCTGCATGACTGGTGTGTGATGGGGAGAATTCAGGGGCTTGTAAGAGACCAGGAAAACCTTGAATACTGTTGGGGCAGGTCAGGCCAGCCTCCTGGAGGAAGTGCCCTTTAAGCTGGACCGTAAAGGGTGAGTAGGAGTTAGGACCTGCTGGATGAGAGGAAGCGTGTGGCTGGAGCAGCCTCGTGCATTCCAGTCCTTTACTGAGCTCCTACTGTGTGCCCGAAGGATAATTCAGGGTAGACACGGAATGTAAGACAGGGTGGGAGAGGTGGGCAGGGTTCGGTTTAGGGAGGAGCCCCCGTCATCCCCTTCACCGTTGCTGGGGCCTTGAGCCTCACCCAGGTACACCCAACACCCCACCCCCCGGGTAGAGAGTGGCTTCCTTCAGGAACAGCCGCCTTCAGAACTGCAGTGTTGCTGCTTCGCTTCTGCATGTGGATTTAGGAAGCACGTCCCTCCTCACCTTTGCACTAATTCCAGTCCCATTGACTCTGCACTGTTTCTGCCCAGGCCCTGGACTAGGCACTTTCACGTGTTCCTATTGGATCCTCCAGCATCCCGCTGAGGGCTTGGGGAGACTGAGGCCCAGGGAGTCTGCCCGACTCCAGAGCCCAGCCTGTAGCGCCACTGGCTCCCTTCTCGGTGTCCTTGCTTCAGGGGGAGCAATTCTGCTGTCATCACTTCTGCTCCTCCGACTCTCCCAACTGGGTGGAGTTGAGGGGCAGTCAGTGGGGCTAGGTGGGGTTGGGGGGCAGGTAGTGGGGCTGGGTGGAGTTGGGGGCAGTTAGTGGGGCTGGGTGAAGTTGGGAGAAAGGCAGTGGGGCTGGGTGGAGTTGGGGGCAGTCAGTGGGGCTGGGTGGAGTTGGGGGCAGTCAGTGGGGCTGGGTGGGGTTGGGGGGCAGGTAGTGGGGCTGGGCGGAGTTGGGGGGCAGGTAGTGGGGCTGGGCGGAGTTGGGGGACAGTCAGTGGGGCTGGGTGGAGTTGGTGGCAGTCAGTGGGGCTGGGTGGAGTTGGGGGCAGTCAGTGGGGCTGGGTGGAGTTGGGGGGCAGTCAGTGGGGCTGGGTGGGGTTGGGCAGTCGGTGGGGCTGGGTGGAGTTGGTGGCAGTGGGACTGGGTGGGGTTGGGGGGGCAGTCAGTGGGACTGGGTGTGGTTGGGGGGCAGGTAGTGGGGCTGGGTGGAGTTGGGGGTAGTCAGTGGGGCTGGGTGGAGTTGGGGGCAGGTAGTGGGCTGGGTGGAGTTGGGGGGCAGTCAGTGGGGCTGGGTGGAGTTGGGGAGCAGGTAGTGGGGCTGGGTGGGGTTGGGAGGCAGGTAGTGGGGCTGGGTGGGGTTGGGAGGCAGGTAGTGGGGCTGGGTGGAGTTGGGGGGCAGTCAGTGGGGCTGGGTGGGGTTGGGGGGCAGGTAGTGGGGCTGGGTGGAGTTGGGGGGCAGGTAGTGGGGCTGGGTGGAGTTGGGGGGCAAGTAGTGGGGCTGGGTGGGGTTGGGGGGCAGGTAGTGGTGCTGGGTGGAATTGGGGGCACGTAGTGGGCTGGGTGGAGTTGGGGGCAGGTAGTGGGGCTGGGTAGAGTTGGGGGGCAGGTAGTGGGGCTGGATGGAGTTGGGGGGTAGTCAGTGGGGCTGGGTGGAGAAAGGCAGTGGGGCTGGGTGGGGTTGGGGGGCAGGCAGTGGGGCTGGATGGAGTTGGGGGGTAGTCAGTGGGGCTGGGTGGGGAAAGGCAGTGGGGCTGGGTGGGGTTGGGGGGCAGGTAGTGGGGCTGGGTGGAGTTGGTGGCAGTCAGTGGGGCTGGTTGGGGGCAGGTAGTGGGCTGGGTGGAGTTGGTGGCAGGCAGTGGGGCTGGGTGGAGTTGGGGGCAGGCAGTGGGGATGAGGAAGGAGCATGAAGCACACAGCCCTGATCTGTACCCTGAATGCAGCTTCTTCTGTGTGTCCAGTGCCCCCAGAGCTCATCGGAGACTTGGACCCACTGAACAACGTCACAGCTGCCTTGCACAGTCCCTTAACTCTGCTCTGTGAAGCCACAGGGATCCCACCCCCGGCCATCCGCTGGTTTCGAGGGGAGGAGCCTGTCAGCCCTGGGGAGGACGCCTACCTGCTGGCAGGTAAGACACCAGCCAAGGTTGGAGCCTGGGAATCAGCTCGGGCCTTCTGCCTCTGCCCATTACATGCCCATGACCTCTGACCCTGAGCTGCCAGGCCTGTTTAGAATAATCATTCCAGTCGCTGGTTCCCAAAGAGTACAGCCCAAAACACTAGTCAGGTGAGGTGCTCCAGGAAAAAAAAAGTCATTGATTTAGATACATTTGGAAAAGGCTTTCTGCTCTGCTCACCTAGAGAACCACAGTAAACATCTGCATAGTAAAGGTTCTGATAAGTACTGCAGCAAAAAAAAAAAAAAAAAAAAAAATCTTTTGGCACTTACATATAACGTCCCACAGAGCAGTAACAAGCTTTTAGATGTGATGATCTAAGCACCTTCTCTGAACATTCATCCTCCTCATAAAATGGGTTTGTAAGGTTCTTGCTGGTGTAGGGACGAGGAACCAAGGCCCAGGAATCTCTGTCCCATCCAAATCCTGCAAGAATTTCCAGGCCCCCTGAGGCTACGCCTCAGTCACCCATCGGTTCCAAGGGGCCCATCATGAGATGGCAAATACATTTCTTCCCGGGCCTCACTTCTGAGCACTTGGTAGGAACTGTCAGACGCATTCTGTGGATAGGAATTCAGAGACTGCATTGGGCCTATTGGAAAGGAATGTGGCGATCAATTAGTGATGTCTGCTCCGGGTGCAGTAACAGCAGTGGTGGTCTGTGTCCTGTGTTTCTGCCCTCCCCACACCCGTCTTGAGAGACCCTTGGGTTCCATTGAGAGGAGCTGTCTCTCCCTGAGAGGTCTTTGGGAGGAGGAGGCCTTTTACTGTGTTTGTCAGAGTAGAGCAGAGGTCTGCATAGGGCCAGGACTTCTTAACCCCTTGCTTTCCCTTCAGCTCCAGCCAATCCCCAGAGCCAGGGGTGGCCAGGGTGACAGATACTTCTTGCTAGAACAGGGTCCTCAGATTTATTCTGATACATGTCTAATCTCCAGGCGGTTCCATCCATTTGTTTACCCTCCTGGGCCTCAGTTTCTGCATCTGAGGAATGGGACACAATGGGAAACAGATACATACATGTCTAATTATAATGCCTCTTCCTGCTGGGCAGCAGAGGGGCTCAGCTTGGGACAGAATCACCCCTCCTCCCCAGGTGGCTGGATGCTGAAGGTGACTCAGATGCAGGAGCAAGACAGAGGCCTCTACTCATGCCTGGCAAGCAACGAGGCTGGGGAGGTGCGGAGGAACTTCAGCGTGGAGGTGCTGGGTGTGTTGCAACCCCATTCTCATGGGTGCCCTATGAACCCTTTTCCACTGCCTGGGAGCTCCCAGAGGCAGGGCCCCAGACTCACAGGTCGAGCTGTAGCAGGGGCCTAGCACAGAGAAAGAGGGAGAAGCTAAGCCTTGTATGCTTTGCCTCATCAAAACCTTTGTTCAAGCCTGGGCAACATGGCAAGATCCCACCTCTATGAAATATACACAGATTAACTGGGCATGGTAGTACCTGCCTGTAGTCTCAGCTACTCGGGAGGCAGAGGCTACAGAGATTGTGCCACTGCATTCCAGCCTAGGTGACAAGAAACCCCCATTCTGAGGCTGCCATGGAACTCTCCAGAAACAGCAGGGACAATCCAAAGTGGAAGGGGGGCAAATATTTCCAACACCACTAAGACTGCCTGCATCTCATCAGAGTTTTCTCCTGAGGCACTGGTACTTCCATCAGCCAGCAGGAAATATTTCTTAAATTCACCGCCCTATAGAAACAGGCATGGGATGGGGAAACTAAGGCACAGGAAACAGTGGGCTCTTGGCTTCCTGTTCTGTGATAGTGTAGCCTGAGTGGGCCAGACCCCCCAGTCACTAGCCATCTGTCTCCCTGCTTCTCTCAGTTCCTCCCAGTATTGAGAACGAGGACCTGGAGGAGGTGATCAAGGTCCCTGAGGGACAGACTGCCCACCTGACATGCAATGTCACAGGTAAAGGCCACACAATGTGGTGCGCTGGGAGAAGGGGTGGGAAGGCAGCTTCAGAAAGGAGGGGCCCCTGGGGATCTGCTCACCTGCCCCAGCCCCACTCCTCCTGACGGTGGGGGGGGGGTCTCTCTACGTCTTGGACTCAGCACCAGGTCCTGGCTCATCTTTGCACATGTTCTTCCATCCCAAATACTCTTCCCTCTCCCCACCTCACTATAGATCTCAGCTTCTACGACCCTCCACAGGAAGTCCTTGGCTGGCCCCTGAGGCCCATTGGGCCCCCTCCATTGGGTTCTCACAAGCCCCAGTGCTTCTCTGTCCTAGCACTGACCATGCTGGACCATAGTGGCCTTGTGGCATCTGAGCTTCTTAAAGACCCGGGGGCTGCCTGGTCACCATGGTTTCCCCAGTGCCTGGCAAAGTAGGCTCCCATTAATGCTATGGGTTGAAGGACAGGTGGGTAGATGGATGGGTGGATAGATGGATGGATGGAGGATGGGTGGATGGGTAGGTGGGTGGGTAGATAAATGAATGGGTGGATGAATGAATGAATGGGCAGACGGATGGGTGGATGGGTGCCTGGATAGATGAATGGATAGATGGCTGAATGAAAGGATAGGTGGGTAGGTAGATAAATGGATGGTTGGATAGTTGGATGGTTGGGTGGTTGGGTGGATGGGCAGATGGATGGGTGTGTAGATGAATGGAGAGATGAATGGATGATTGAATGGAAGGATAGGTGGTAGGTAGATGAATGGATGGTTGGCTAGTTGGATGATTGGGTGGATGAGTGGTGGATGGGCAGATAAATGGGTGTGTGGATGAATGGATTATTGAATGGAGGAATAGGTGGGTAGGTAGATAAATGGATGGTTGGATGGTTGGGTGGATGGGTGGATAGATGGGTGGGTGGATGAATGGAGAAATGAATGGATGATTAGTTGAATGGAGGGATAGGTGGGTAGGTAGATGAATGGATGGTTGGATGGTTGGGTGGATGGGTGGATAGATGAGTGGGTGGATAGATAGAGAGATGGATGGATGATTGGCTGAATGAAAGGATAGGTGGGTAGGTAGATGAGTGGATGGTTGGGTGGATGGGCAGATGGATGGGTGTGTAGATGAATGGAGAGATGAATAGATGATTGAATGGAAGGATAGGTGGTAGGTAGATGAATGGATGGTTGGATAGTTGGATGGTTGGGTGGATGGGTGGATAGATGGGTGGGTGGATGAATGGAGAAATGAATGGATGATTGGTTGAATAGAGGGATAGGTGGGTAGTAGATGAATGGATGGGTGGGTAGTTGGGTAAATGGGTGGGTGGATGGGCGGGTGGATGGGTATGTGGATGAATGGAGAGTTGAATGCATGATTGATTGAATGTAAGGATGGGTGGGTAGATGGATGAATAAATGGTTGGATGGATGGATGGGTGGGTAGTGTGTGGGTGGATGGATGGATGGATGGAAGGAATAACTTGTTTTTCTGTCTTGCCTATGTGTACCAAGCCATCTCTACCCATTCCTCAGTAAGAAAAAGGCAGCCAAATCACAGAGGAAGGGGCACAGGCCAGGCCTGGTGGCTGCTTCTGCTTCTTCTTGTCCTTCATGGGCCTCTGGGCAGAGATGGAGAATTCACATCCCCTGACCCATATGGGAGCAAGCAGCCTGCGACCGTGGAGCTCCCCTAGTCAAAGCCTGCCAAATTGTCTCATTCTCTGCTCTGCATACAGGCCACCCACAGCCCAAGGTCACATGGTTCAAAGATGGCCGGCCCTTGGCTGGTGGAGATGCCCACCACATCTCCCCAGATGGAGTCCTCCTGTGGGTCCTCCAGGCAAACCTGTCCAGCGCTGGCCACTACTCCTGCATTGCAGCCAACGCTGTTGGGGAGAAGACTAGACACTTCCAGCTCAGTGTCCTATGTAAGTTCTAGGCATGTCCTGGCCACCCCGGGTGCTGGCGGGAGGGAGAAGCAAGGTGACTGGCACTGGGTACCAGCCCCAACCCCGAACGTGGGTGCCATTAGTCCTGGCAGTGGCAAGGGATTGAGAAAAGGAAATAGAAACAAGAGTAGAACTTACAGCATGGGTCCAGGGAACCAACACAAGCGTGGGAACCGCATTGGCCCAGAGCTCTGGGTTCCAAACCCTTTTATTATGTACACAATCTCATTGATCTTATGGGTGTGGAAGGGGAGGGTGAAGGGGTAGGTAAGATGGCTGAGGGGAGAACACTTGAAATCCTTCTAAGACATGCTAAGCTAGTGCTCTGAGTTTATCACCGATAGTTATCAGGCTGCATCAGAAGTATAGCAGATGAGGAGCCACTGGGTCTGACCACACCCAATGCATCGGGGGCCTTTTATATCGGGGGCCTAGCATCGGGCACACAGAGCAATTAAAATCACTCCATACTGAGAATGTAGGCAGAGCCCTGTGAGCTCTGCCCTGCAAAGCTTGTCTCCTCCTTGCCAGCTCCCATCTGCAAAGACCCTCCCAGATCTTGTGAGCAGAGGTCACCACCCTCCTCAGAGATCTTTGCACAAGCCCTCTTTACTGGGCCCTCATGCAGTCTCCATGTTGAGAAGCGTTCGTGGGACCACAGCAGTATTCCCTGCTCTGCAGCCACCCCGAGGTGCTCCCAGTGTCACTGCGCTCTCAGATGGTCTTTACCTTAGGCCCCTGTGGCCGCGTGATTTCTAATTAACTGCACCAGTAATACAGTTTAGTTCAATGTGTAAACTTCAGTGTCCTCTGAGCCAAGCAAGCTTAGAATTATTGAGCTAGAACGAACACAGGTCTCCCCCGGCCATCTTGACCCACGGCCAGCTCCTTTCAGAAAGCTTCCCACGAACCGTTCTATTTTTCTTCTAATTCTCCAAGTTTGACAACAGCAAAAGTCATAGAGCAACTCTGTTGACTGAGCGTTTATCATGGGCCAGGCATTGCAACAGGCCTGATGGATGGAATCTTCACAGTGACCCTAGGAGGTGGGAGATGTGCTTGTCCCCATGTCACTGACAAAGCCCTGAGGTTCAGAGAGGTGACAAGAGTTATTGCCAGGCCCCAGGGTGGTGGGTTCACATCCAGGCTTCTCTCCATCTCTGAGGGCAAGGCCTACTACTCTTCCCTTAGCCTGGAGAAACAGAGCGTCAGTCAGATGAGAGGGGCACAGACCAGCTTCCAGGGTTTCTCTTTGTTGGAATCCCCCTTCCCTCTATCTCTGTATGGGGGAGCTGTTTTCTTCTTCCTTCCTTCTCTCTTGCCTAGTAAACTCTCTGCTCCTTAAAACCAAAAAAAAAATAAAGAAAAGAGGGGCTGGGCGGGAGGCTGAGGCAGGTGGATCACAAGGTCAAGAGATCGAGACCATCCTGGTCAAAATGGTGAAACGCAAAATCTGTTTCTAAAACTCTGACAGTTAAAGGGAGAGTCCTCTGCAGGAGCTGAAAGAAGAAATGTTGGGACCAATGAAAGCAAAGTGACTCTGCTCAGCAGGGAACAAAGCCCCCCAGTTCCCACTCCCCCACTCCCCCACTCAAACAGGATTCAGAAGCCTCTGGTTAATGGGTGGAGAGGCTGCATGCTGAGAAGCTTTGGGGAAAATGGAGGCAGACATTACTCAGCTTTCCCTTGTAGTATTGCTTAGTGTTGGAGAGCCGAGCTCTGGGTCACACAGTCAAGTTCAAGCCTGGCTGCCCTGAGCATGGGCTTCTCTGAGCCTCAGTTTCCCATCTCTGTAATGTAAGTGACAGAAGCGCTGAGGCCAAGCACTGGGGTCTAAGGTTTTCCTAGTCCTTGGGAAAGGAACCTCTGCTCACAAGTACCCCACTTCCCCCACCACAGTGGCTCCCACCATCCTGGGAGTGGCAGAGGACAGTGCAGATGAGGAGGTGACCGTGACCATCAACAACCCCATCTCTCTGATCTGCGAGGCGCTGGCCTTCCCTTCCCCCAACATCACCTGGATGAAGGACGGGGCCCCGTTTGAGGCCTCCAGGAACATCCAGCTGCTCCCAGGTGACGCCCTCTGGCAGGGAGGAGGGAGGGGACAGGTGACATGTCATCAGGGTCGGAGGAGAGGACCAGTGAGCCTCTCCTTGTCCCTGACATGAGGCTGCAACTTCAGGGTGACCCTGGCCCCTGGCCCCCACACAGGTACCCATGGGCTGCAGATCCTGAATGCCCAGAAGGAAGATGCTGGTCAGTACACCTGCGTGGTCACCAACGAGCTTGGGGAGGCAGTGAAAAACTACCACGTAGAAGTGCTCAGTGAGTCGGGGACCCTGGGGCATAGCTGGCTGGGCAGAAGATGGCCGGGAACCCAGGGGTCCAGGCACCTGAGCCCCCCTTGGTGCCCTGGGGTGCCTCCCTGTGGCTTATGCCCTCTGGCAGTCACTGGGCAGCTAGGGCAGGCTCCAGAGGACAGACTGAGGGGACCCACTACAGTCCTGGCTTCCTCCTGCCACTTCTGCTTCAGGGTATAACCAGATGCTCTGCAGATTGAGACTTGGGACCCCCAAAGAAGGCCTCTGAGGTGACCCCAGGAATTCCCCTGCCTCAGACCTGCCCCGTCCTGTAACCCTTGCAGACAAATGCTCTCCCCTAAGTGAACAGCCAGGAACAGGGTGGTTCCAGGATCCCCGTGTCTCTGGGCTGGCCCCTATTTCTGGGGCTGCCCCCAGGACTAGGGTAAGGTCAGGGTCTCAGACCCCTTGTGCTTTTCAGTCCCCCCTTCCATCTCCAAAGATGACCCCTTGGGGGAGGTCAGTGTGAAGGAAGTGAAGACCAAGGTCAACAGCACCTTGACCCTGGAGTGTGAGAGCTGGGCTGCGCCCCCGCCCACCATCCGCTGGTACAAGGATGGGCAGGTGAGTGTGGGACCCCTGAGCAGCTTCTGGCTCTCACCTGTGCTTCCGGCTGGTTCTGCTTGGAACCTTCTAGAAAAGGCTTCCCTTAAAGCACTTGGCCCTAGAGCTGGTCCAGGACCCACCCACCCTTTATTTATTTTATTTTTATTTTTCCAAGATAGAGTCTTGCTCTGTCACCCAGGCTGGAGTGCAGTGGTACAATCTTGGCTCACTGCAACCTCTGCCTCCCAGGTTCAAGCTATTCTCCCTGCCTCAGCCTCCTGAGTAGCTGGGATTACAGGTGCCCACCACCATGCCCAGCTAATTTTTATAATTTTTAGTAGAGATGAGGTTTCACCATGTTGGCCAGACTAGTCTCAAACTCCTGACCTCAGGTGATCTGCTCACCTTGGCCTCCCAAAGTGCTGGGATTACAGGTGTGAGCCACGTCGCCCAGTCTTTTAAATTTAATTTTAATTTTAATTTTTATTTTTGAGACAGAGTCTTGCTCTGTTGCCCAGGCTGGAGTACGATGGCACTATCTTGGCTCACTGCAGCCTCTGCCTCCCAGGTTAAAGTGAGTCTCCTGCCTCAGCCTCCTGAGTAGCTGGGATTACAGGTGTGCACCACCACGCCCAGCTAATTTTTTGTGTTTTTAGTAAAGACAGGGTTTCTCCACGTTGGCCAGGCTGGTCTCGAACTCCTGACCTCAGGTGATCTGCCCACCTTGGCCTCCCAAAGTGCTGGGATTACAGGTGTGAGCCACTATGCCTGGCCATATTTTTAAATGAAATGTTGAGCTCTTTGGAAACTTTAAACTCTACTATTTGCACCCATGTATGGCCCTTCTCATTTTTATGCTCTGTGGATTTGGTTTTGTGAACTTCTCAGCTGTTCCCGTCACTTCCTGCTGCATATTTGGAGAATGTTTTGAGAAATAAGCGCACTTGTCTTGCTCCTCTCAGCCCCTCATTTCTCATCTCCCTTCCCCCGACTCCATCGTCCTCCTCGCAGCCCGTGACCCCCAGCCCGCGGCTGCGCATCCTGGGTGAAGGGCGACTGCTCCAGATCCAGCCCACGCAGGTCTCAGACTCGGGGCGCTACCTGTGTGTGGCCACCAATGTGGCTGGCGAGGACGACCAGGACTTCAATGTGCTCATCCAGGGTGTGTGTCACCAGTGGGCAGGGGGCGGGGCATTGGCCAGTGTGAGGACATTGAGGGGCTGGCCCTCTGGAGATCCCGCCGTGTGTCTTCCACATTGGCTTATCTCAGCAGCCCAGAGCACATCCTGCCCCAGCCCCTCTGCCTCGAGGGACCAAAGCCAAAGATGAGGGCTCTGGCCCCAAACCACAGAATTGAGTGGTAGAGCTGGACTGGTCTGGTTGAGCCAGAATGCCACGCTCTTAACCCCTCTGCCAAATGCCTCTCACTTTGTTAGGGAAACCTGGGGCCCGGCTTCAGAATCTCTGGTCGAGAGGAAGCTGAGTGGCTGCCTCGATGGTTGAAGCTGCTTGTGGGTTCATGGGGCTCGTAATATTCTTCTCTCACTTTCAGTGCTGGACGTTTCCCTTTTTAAGGGAAGGAAGGAAAGGAGGGAGTCCGGAGTCAGAGAGTCTGGGAGGCTGGGAAGGGGAGGTTGGGAGGGGGAGGCTGAGTGGGGGTGCTGAGAGGCTAGAAGGAGGAGGCTGGGAGGGGATGCTGGAAGGCTGCACAGGGGAGGCTGGGGAGGAAACTCGGAAGGGGAGGCAGGGAGGCTGGGATGGAGAGGCTGGTAGGCTGGGATGGGGAGGCTGGGATGAGGAGACAGGGAGGCTGGGAGGGGGAGGCCAGGAGGAGGAGGCTGGGAGGTAGGAAGGGGAGGCAGGGAGGTAGGAAGGGGAGGCTGGGAGTGAGAGGCTGGGAGACTGGGATGGGGAAGTTGGGAAAGTGAACCTGGCAGGGGGAGGCGGGGAGGCAGGGAGGCTGGGAGGAAGAGTCTGGGAGGTGGGAAGGGGAAGCTGGGAGCAGGAGGCTGGGAGGCTAGAACGGGGAGACAGGAAGGCAGGAGGCTGACAGGCAAGCTGGGTGGTGGATAAATGTCGAGAACCAGGTTTTACTGCATGGTGGAGTGCCCATGGAGCGTCCTGGCGGGAGGAGCACCCGTTCTGGGCTGCTCATTCCCTTCCTCACCTCCAGTGCTTCTGGCCACCAGCCTCTAGCCCTGGCTCTGTCATTAGCTAGTTATGTTAATGACAACTTGGGGATGACATGGCCCCCTCCAGGCCTTAATTTTACCCTTTGTAAAAGCAGGTGATCAAAGCGCGTGACCTTGAGGGCCCCCTCTATTTCTAATGCTGATGATTTGGTGCCTCTGTGCTCTGATAAACAAATGCTGGCTAAAGCTTAGTACCTGGCTTCCAACTGTGGAAAATATGTCCATGTTACAAGGAGTCTTTAGCACCCATTAGGCATGAGCTGCTTAGGGAAGGGACCTTATCCTAGTCCCCAGCACATAGTAGTTGCTCCATAAACACTGGTTTAGGGAGTGAGGGAATTTAAGAAATGCCTTGACCTAAGGGAATGGCTCAAATAATGGATTTCTGCACCTGGGAGAGGCAGGGATGAGAATCTCCATGAGCAGAGGAGTATCCCCCACTCTGCTGTGTCTCCTGAGGACTTTGTCTCCCCCACCCAGTACCCCCCATGTTCCAGAAGGTGGGTGATGCCAGTGCAGCCTTTGAGAGCCTGTCCTGGGAGGAGGAGGCCCGGGGCACAGTAACAGAATACAGGGAGATCGTGGAGAACAACCCAGCCTACCTGTACTGCGACACCAATGCGATCCCACCTCCGGAGCTCACCTGGTACAGAGAGGATCAGCCCCTCTCGGCCGAGGACGGGGTGTCTGTGCTGCAAGGTGGGTCAGGGCTGCATGAAGAAAGTGGGTGCTTTGAGCTGCCTGCTGCGTGACCTCAAGCAGGGCACACAACCACTCTGGACCTTAGCTGCAGTTTGTAAACTGGGGCTGCAAGTTCTTTGCCTGTATGAAGGCAAAGACTGGATTACCCTTTGCCTCTGGTTTATAGATGGAAGCCTTTTACCATGGGGCATCCCCTTCTGAGCTTCAAGATCCATAATGTCCTTAAACCATTGGCAGAAACTGCCACTTTCTCTGCAGAGGCAGCTGGCTACTTCGGTAATCATCAGCAAAGCTCATGACCCCGAACGCTGGCAAAGCTCTAACCGGGCTTTGAAGACCACTCTGGTGGCTGAAGCTCGTGTTTTGCGTGTCTGTTTTTTCTTTTTTCTTTTACCACCTTAGGTGGTATTTGTTTATTTAAGGTAATTTCATTTTTAAAATCAAGCCTTTTATTTTAGAATTTTTTTTGTAGGTGATTTGACTTAAAAGGCTCTAGGGGTGGGGCTTAGAAACGCCTGGCCCACTGGCTCATGAGGGAAGTCCAGGTGGTCCCTCGGTTTGAGATTTGATCACTTGAGGCCAGACAGGGGCCAGCAACGGGGCTGGTTTTGGGGAGAAGTGGTCAGTTGCATGAGCAGAATCAAACCAGGGTTTCTACTTTGGTGATTGCAAAAAAAAAGGAGGTGGCCAGGTATGGTGGCTCACAGCTGTAATCCCAGCACTTTGGGAGGTTAAGGTAGGAGAATCGGTTGAGGCCAGGTATCGAAGACCAGCCAGGGCAACATCATGAGACCCTGTCTGTAGCAAATATTCTAAAACTAGCTGGGCACGGTGGCATGTACCTGTGGTCCCAGCTACTCGGGAGGCTGAAGCAGGAGGATCCCTTGAGCCCAGGAGGTCAAAGCTGCAGTGAGCCATGATCACACTGCTGTACTCCAGCCTGGGTGACAGATCAAGACCCTGTCTCAAAAAAAGGAAAAAAAACCAAAGGGCCTCTCGCAGATCCGGGAGTGCAGCTCTCACTGGCCGGTGCTAGTTCCTGATAGAAACCTCTGGACAGACCCTTTAACCTGGCCGCTGACCACTTACCCTGACCCCAAGTCCTGGTGCACAGCAGGCTCGGTCACCTGCTGATCCCGATCAGACTCTAACCAGCAGTTAACCATAGCTGACCCCAGCCCACAGCCACCAACCGCCCTCCGCTCCTACCCACTCACCTCCAACCCACCGCTTACCTCTCACCCTGGCCACTGACCTCTAACCTCTGTTCTCTGAGAACACAGGTGTCATGGTCACAGCTGATCTGAATTCTTACCCTGACCTTACACTAACCTCAAACATCAACTGACCCCCACGACGCCACGGCTGCCCCAGTCCTGCCACTAGGCTTTGCAGGCTCTTAGCTTGATCAAGTCACCCATAGCCCGGGCCGGCCCCAACCCAGAATGCTGAGCACGCAGTAACCCTAACCAGGCCCCACTGGAGATCAACTCCAGTCTCCATCGATACCAGGCTCTGGCCCTGGCTGGCTCTTTTTTTTTTCTTTTGGCTCTCTCTCTGTGTCACCCAGGCTGGAGTGCAGTGGAGCAATCTCAGCTCACTGCCACCTCCACCTCCTGGTTTAAAGTGATTCTCCTGCCTCAGCCTCCCGAGTAACTGGGACTACAGGCATGCGCCACCACACCCGGCTAATTTTTGTCGTTTTAGTACAGACGGAGTTTCGCCATGTTGGCCAGGCTGGTTGTGAACTCCTGACCTCAGGTGATCCACCCGCCTCGGCCTCCCAAAGTGCTGGAATTGTAGGTGTGAGCCACTGTGCCTGGCCCTGGGTGGCTTTTGGTCACATAGGGTCCCAGGTGATGCCTTCCCTGCCCCCACCCGTACCCCCACCACCACCACAGCCCTGGGAGCTGCCTCCCTTGCCTCCTGAGTCTCCCTCCAGACTCTGTCCTTGCCAAGGAGCTGAGCTCGGCACGACAGCAGAGCTGAGCCAGGAACCACTGCGTCACACTGGGCACTGCTGTGAAGGCTCAGGTTTGCCGTCAGTAGGATGGGAGTGACAACAGCTCATGCCCCACAAAGGTGTTGTGGGACAGGCCCAGAATGTGCAGCTCAGGGCCTGGCGCACACTCCTGACTCGACCCCCCTCCACCCAGGAGCTAGGCAGGACAGGCTGATTCACTTCATTTCACAGATGAGGCAGGAAACAGTGACATGTCCCAGGTCCATTCCAGAGGCAAGAGCAGCTTCCTTGCTCTTGGGGGTGACTCTTGTGCCTGAGCTCAGGCATCTGTCCCATGTCCTTGCAGGAGGCCGGGTGTTGCAGATCCCCCTGGTCCGGGCAGAGGACGCGGGGAGGTACTCGTGCAAGGCCTCCAACGAGGTGGGCGAGGACTGGCTGCACTACCAGCTGCTGGTGCTGAGTGAGTGGCGGGGCCACAGGTGGGGAGTCCCAGGACTGCATGCCCCAGAAGGGCCTCCCTTGGAAGGGGCCAAGGCACAGAGCACTCAGTCGTGCTGTACTCAGAGGCTGAAAATGGAGTTACAAGCTTGGCCTCAAAAATCATGCAGGACTGGGCACAGGTTCCAAGCAGAAGCTCCTGGCTGTGTGACATCGAGCAAGTCACAACCCTTTCTGGGCCCCGATTTCTTACCTGTGTCAGGGACTGGGAGGGCTTGGAGAGAAGAGTACAGGGTCCCAGCCAGGGCTTGATGCCAAGTACCACCCTCACCTTCACAGTCACCCCACTCCCAGACACCTGTGCTGGCCCCTCAGCCTCCTTTTCCCCACCCCCAGCCCCACCTGTGATCCTGGGCGACACAGAGGAGCTGGTGGAAGAGGTGACGGTCAACGCCAGCAGCACTGTCAGCCTGCAGTGCCCGGCCCTGGGAAACCCCATGCCCACCGTCTCGTGGCTCCAGAATGGGTTGCCTTTCTCCTCGAGCCCACGGCTGCAGGTCCTGGAGGACGGGCAAGTCTTGCAGGTCAGGACAGCCCCATGCACAGACTGGGGCAGCAGCTGCCGGGTCCCAGCACCACTTGTCTGGGAGCCAGGGAGGGGTCGTTATCTGCAAATGAGGCTGTTCGCTGGGAGCCAGGCTGGAGCCCAGCAAAAAATCACCTGTGAGGAGCCTGCTGGGCCAGGACAGGGCTGTGCACAGCATCCGGAGGCTCAGGAGACAGCTAGCAGAGGATCACATGAGCAAGGACCAGAGCCCAGCACTGCACAGAGCAGCCTTCTGAGGGACTGCCAGATGACGCATACGGAGCCGTGCCCAGCACTCACACATCAGGCGGTTCCCCCAGTCACCCCATGTGCAGACTCAGAGCTGCAGGGAGCCCTGGAGCCCAGCACACACAGCACAGCCTTCCACGGGGGCCGGGGAGGCTATTGTCACATCGGGTTTGCTGCAGAGAACCACCCGACACCAACCTCACATGCCCGCTCCTGAGCATCACACAGGCCCTGGGTGGAGGCAGTTCCAGGTCTCCACGAGCTGCCTGGTGCCTGCGTTCCTGGCATGGGATGGGAGGGACAGAGGGAGGGAGTCCTCGCGGTCATTCCCAAGGGTGGTGGTGTCCGAGGGGCTTCAGGCATCTCCCAGGCATGGCTCCCTGCACCCTCAGGTTTCCACAGCAGAAGTGGCCGACGCCGCCAGCTACATGTGTGTGGCCGAGAACCAGGCAGGCTCTGCTGAGAAACTCTTTACCCTCAGGGTTCAAGGTGAGCTGGGCCAAGCAGGCAGCCCCTGTGGCTTCCTTTACCCTCCCCAAGGAGCACCACCCTGCGGCTTCTAGTGTCCTGGGCTCTGGGCCCTGGACTCAGGGTTCAGGAATCCCAGCCTGGCACCAGCCTCATCCTGAGACAGACAGCATTTGGGGGGCCCTGATCACTATCAGGCCACCCCCAGGTGATTTTAAGCCACTTTGGAGGTGGCCAGGGAACAGCTCTTTTGAGGTGTTACACCACTGTTATTGAGCACTTCCTGTGTACCTGACACGAGGCCCAGCACTTTCTCTGGGCTGACTCCTTCCAGCAGAGCTAGGACATTAGCCCCGCTTTGCAGCTGTGGCAGCAGACTCGGGGAGGTCGCCCTCAGAGAGGAGGTGGTGGTCCCACCGCCCTGGAGCCTGCACTCCCAGCCTCTGCAACTCATGACTTACTTTGCACTGAGGTGGCTGTGAGTTCTGTCTCCAGATGCCAGGACAGGTATGGTCTCAGAGATGGAGGAAGACTGTTGAGCCCTCAAGGTCACGGGCTTGAACCTGTAGCTCTGCTACTGACCATCAGTGTGGCCTTGGAACAGGGACTCTCCCTCTCTGATCCCCTACCCAGTGTCCTTATATGTAAGAGAGTTGTGGCAAATGGAGGTTTCTGAGTTAATTTGAAGTTGTGTTGGGTGAGGCTCAGGGTTTCTCTTGGGCTCCAGGCTCCCCTGCCGGTGTGATTCTCATGCCTTTCTCTGTCGTGGTGGCTGTGGGGATAGTCCCACCACGAATTGCAGGCCTGAACTCGGAGCAGATCACTGCCATCCTCAACAGCAGCATCTCCCTCCCTTGCGACGTCCACGCTCACCCAAGCCCCGAGGTCACATGGTACAAGGACAGCCGGGCCCTCTCCCTGGGTGAAGAGGTCTTCCTCCTGCCTGGTGGGTAAACTGAGGCTTCTGGCCCAGGTCTAAGGTTACATGGGGAAAGAGTGGCTTCCCCCGCCTCGGACAGGGCTGTGGGTCGGGCGGGATTTAGGATGGGGGGCTGGGCTAGAATGCTGGTGTGAGGCGCTGGCTCTCCTGGCAGGCACCCACACGCTGCAGCTGGCTCGAGCTCAGCTGTCGGACTCTGGGACGTACGCCTGCGAAGCCCTCAATCCTGCCGGCCGAGACCAGAAGCTGGTGCAGCTCAGTGTTCTGAGTGCGTCCACGTCTGTGCGTCCATGTCTGTCCCCAACTCATGCTGTCCCTCACCCTTCAGTCAGCCCTCAGCCCACACCCCCCGGGGAAACAGAGCCAGGAGAGGGGCAGGAGGCGTGGGAGAGGCTGGGACCCCCGCATGGGTCAGCTCTGAGGAGGGGGAGCGACAGGATGGGCCCCAAGAGCCTTGCTGGGGAAGAGGCGTCCCCAAGCCTGTGTGGTCAGGGAAGCCCGTTTCACTGTGGAGCCTGTTTTAAGGCTCGTGGGCTTCAGAATCCTCCTGGGGAAAAGCTGGGCCAAGGTGTCTTGAGCAAGGACTCACTGGAAGGTTCTTTCAGCCCTGAGGCTGGTTCCTTCACTTGCATGAACACCAGCCACACACTGGGCCAGGCCCTGTGGACTCAGCCATGTGGAAGGGGTGCTTCTACATTGGTTTGCTGGAGCAACAGGGGGCTGAAGGGGCCCCCACAGAGGGCTGTGACCCAGCTGGGGCCTGCCCCATGCAGGAAAAGCCTGGGTTGGGGCAGGCATCAGCATCTTCCCTATCTAGGAGGCTGAGGCTCAGAGAGGCAGGAAGCTGTCCACGGTCACTCAGTGGGTCCTTGGCGTGCTGGCCCGGTTCTCTTCCTCCAACTCCCCTGGGTCTGCGCCAGCCCTGGGGCCGGGACTGCTGGGATGGGTCTGCTGTGTGACCCTGGTGGGTCTCCACCGGCATTTTCCCTGTGGCTGAATGTGAAGGGTATGGGGACAGTGGCAGTGCCTTACTCTGCTGTCTCCTACCCCCAGTTCCCCCTGCCTTCAGGCAGGCTCCCAGCAGCCCCCAGGATGCCATACTGGTGAGGGCTGGGGACAAGGCTGTCCTGAGCTGCGAGACAGATGCACTCCCTGAGCCAACTGTGACCTGGTACAAGGATGGGCAGCCCCTAGGCCTGGCGCAGCGGACCCAGGCTCTGCGGGGTGGTCAGAGGCTGGAGATCCAGGACACCCAGGTGAGCGACCCTGGGGGTGCGGGTAACCGTGGGCAGCTGCGGGAAAGTCGCCTCCCAGCCCTGGCAAGCTGGGGGTAAGAAGGTGGGCAGGATGTGGGCTGCTGCCTCCTTGGCCTGTGGGACCCCAAACCGAGTTGATTAGCAGCTTCCAGAGTGAAAGACATGGCTCTGGAGTCACGTCCAGACCCAGCCCTGCAGTCGAGGCCCGAGCCCTTCCTGCCTCAGTTTCCTCAGCATTTAGAAGCTTTTGTCCGGGTTGCTCTGGCTGGCTGGCCGAGACTCCTGGAGTCTGCCCTGCCCTCCCTCCTTGGTGTGGATTAGGTGCTCACAGCGTTTGTTGGATGAGTTTGCTGCCCCTCTGGACATCCATTCTGGGCTCCTCTCCTGGCCAGGCTCCATCCCCACAGCAATGGGGAGCCTCTTTCTCCCCACTTGGCCCAGGGAGTGAGGCGCCCAGAGCCTGTGTATTCACTATTGAGGGGCCCTCCTGCTTCTTGAAGCTCTTGGAAAAGTCCAGAGGGATCTGATTCCCTTTGGCTCCCCAGTCAGGACCAGCATATGTGGGGGTCCCCTGCTCTGGAAGTTTTGGGGGCCTAGATGCTTTTAGGGAACCTCGCACCGCAGCCCCAGCTCCGGCACACAGTCAGCATGTGCTCTTCCTCTCCCAGGTGTCAGATAAAGGAGTATACAGCTGTCAAGTCAGCAACGTGGCAGGGGAGGCCGTGCAGACCTTCGTCCTCACCATCCAGGGTAAGCCAGGGACCAGCCTGGCCAATGTGACCATGGAGCCCCTAGCAACACATGGGGCTGCCAGGGAGGAGAAAGACGATACCTGAACAGTCAGGGCTGCCAAGTGCTGAGGGCACGCTTACTAGAATTTCTAATATCTCTATATCACCTATACTGTATCTATGTCTGTCTATTTCTTTTTGTAGAGTTGGGGTCTCATTATGTTGCCCAGGCTGGTTTTGAACTCCTGGGCTCAAGTAATCCTCCTGCCTCAGCCTCCCAAAGTGCTGACATTACAGGCAAGGGCCACTGTACCCAGCTGATTTCTAAAATTTGAAAGACTAGGATTAGCAGGCTCCAAATAGAACATGATTCATGGGGCTTAGTAGAGTGAGTTTTCCCTCAGAGCCTAAGGTTTACCTCCAGTGAATAAGTCTAAAAGCAGTAGCTGCCTGCCAGCCACATTGGACCTACCCGATCCCATGGACGGTGTCTATAAAGTGCTGGGCACAGGGCCTGGCACGTGGGCACCAGGATGAAGGAGCCATATGAGACCAGACACACAGGAGGCCATGTCACCTGCATCTTGATCCCTGAGAGGGCCTGTCCCATCCGCCCAAGGATGGAGCATGAATGCTATTTGATTGGACATGTGGCTCCAGCTGGGATAAGGGGGAGCCTATTTACACCATCCAGGGAACCTGGCCAGATTTTCTGGGGCTCAGATGTTATGTTAGAACTTAGACTTAGCCTTGCAACAAAGAAACCCCAAAATGTACCTGAGTAAATGAGAGAGTTTAACTCTCATTCAAAAGCCCAGAGGTAAGTACGTAGGCTGGTGGGTAGCTCAGCTCCATGTGGTAGTTCAGGGACCTGGGTTCCTTCCCTCCTATTGATCTTCCGTTTCTTAGGGTGTTGTTCTTGTGCCTATGGTTGAAGCTGGGACACTGCATCCTGTCCTGGCCCACAGGAAGCAGAAAAGAGCAGAAGTGGCAGGCAAGCATGTATTTCACGCAGAAGTAGCACCTGTCCCTTCTGCATATATTCCATTAGTGCGCGCTCAGGCAGCTGGCTGTGGGGACACTGGGAAATGTAGTTTCTGCTAGAGTGACCATGGGCTCAGCTAAAACTGTGCTGTGCACAATGGGAAGAATGGGGTGGGGGGACACTCGCTGTCTGCCACAGATACCTAAGCCAGTAGCCTCCCAACTGGGTGAGCAGTGGGCACATGCAGCCCTGAGCCATACGCAACACAATCTTCGAAAAGAACTGACAGACGGAGTGCAGGGGGCCACCTGTAATCCCAGCATTTTGGGAGACTGAGCCAGAGGGATCACTTGAGTCCAGGAGTTTGAGATCAGACTGTGCAACATAGTGAGACCCTGTATCTACAAAACAAAGAAAGAAAGTAACAAGAAAAAGACTGACACCAGGCTTGCTGCTCGAAGCTTGCAGCCCTTTCTGATGGCTACATTGATGAACAGTGGAAAGTGGGGGAATATCTGGTCCCTGAGGGCAGAGGCATTTCATCTGGAACCTGGTTGACTCTGTTCTACTGGTAGTGGCTGCCTGGGGTGTGTGACTTCATCCTGGTGGAGCCGGAGAGAGCGCTGGGATTGATTATTGATGTCTGCCCTGGCACGAGTTAAGGACTGTGGGTGCGTGAGCCTCCCATTTACCATCCTTGGGCTAAGTGGACCTGGCTGGAGCTTTGCTTTGTTATGCTTTAAAATAGCCAGGTACTAGTTCTATTTACGTTTGTGAACAAAACAAAATGGGAACTCCTAACTACTGGGACCGGCTTCGAAGGCCTCCATGATCTGCCTGAGGGAAGGAAATGGGCGAAGAGTCTCAGAATTCTGACAGCCTGGCTTTTTTCCTGCAGTGCCCCCAACGTTTGAGAACCCCAAGACAGAGATGGTGAGCCAGGTGGCTGGGAGCCCCCTGGTCCTGACCTGTGATGTGTCTGGGGTCCCTGCACCCACGGTCACTTGGCTGAAGGACAGGATGCCCGTGGGTGAGCACATGTGCCCTTGTCAGTTTCATGTAAAGCATTCTTGTCTTTAATGAGATGACAGCAGAAGCAGAGGAAGAAAGTTGTTGGTTGTCAATGATTTTGGCAAAACCGGAGGCTGGCTGTGCCATGTTGGCTCCGCCCTGTTTGTGTTTGAGCAAAGCATTATTTATTGGCCCTTGGAATTCAAACATCAGGAGCGTCTCCCGCTGGGGCTTGGAAGCTCCTTTGCATCCACGTCCTCAGTCAGCTCCCATGAGACAGCAGACGTGGACTCTCCATTGTTCAGGGCGAGTGCTGAGGGCCGTGGAAAGCCCACTGGCTGTCAGTGGGTTCAGCATTGGCCCCCAGAGCTGCTCCTTGGCAGCAGCTGAGCTCTGTTCTAACTGAGCCATTGGTCACCCCCACCCCCCAGCCAGCCTCCCCATTCTGGCCACTGCTGTCCCCACTATTCCTCCACATGAGGGCAGAAGCCCCACATGGTCTCTTGGGCCAGCTATGCCTCCCATGCAGGCTCTGTGAGGGGCAGACAGGTCTGAAGGTGCAGCGCGGAGCTGGTCCTTTGTCTGGGGGAAATCTGTCCACAGCAGGGGCCTGCACCACCGGCCACCTCTCCCTGGCCCCCTACCTGCTAAATGTGACTGTGCTGGGCTCCTGAAACCTGCCCCTCTCTCTCAGTAATAGTTGTATTGGGATATAATTCACATGCTATGTAATTCACCCACTGAAAACATCTAATTCAGCGATTTATATAGTACAGTCACAGAGTTGTGTGACCATCACCACACTCAAATTTAGAACATTTTTATCACCAAAAGGACACCCCATACCCATCAGGAATCACTCCCTGTTCTCCCCAATTTCTTCTTCCCCAGACCCAGGAAACCACGAATCTGCTTTCTGTCTCTGTGGATTGGCCTGTTCTGCCCCTTTCACTTCAATGGCCTCATAGAGGGTGTGGCCTTTTGGGTCTGGCTCCGTCTGCTTAGCAGGCTTTCAAGGTTCATCCACGTTGTAGCACCGATCAGTACTTCATTCTTTTTCTTTTTCTTTTCTTTTTTTTTTTGAGATGGAGTCTCACTCTATCGCCCAGGCTGGAGTGCAGTGGCGCAATCTCGGCTCACTGCAACTTCTGCCTCCTGGGTCCAAGCGATTCTCCTGCCTCAGCCTCCCGAGCAGCTGGTATTACAGGCGCGCTACCACACCTGGCTTATGTTTGTATTTTTAGTAGAGACAGGGTTCCACCATGTTGGCCAGACTGGTCTTGAACTCCTGACCTCAGGTGATCTACCTGCCTCGGCCTCCCAAAGTGCTGGGATTATAGGCATGAGCCACCACGCCCGGCCAATTTAAAAAATTAAATGTTGTTCTTCATTCCTTTCTGTGGCTGTGAATATTCCACTGTGTGGCTATGTCACTTTTGTGCATCCACTGGTCAGTTGTTGGGCATTTAGGTATCTGTACCTTCTGACTCTGATGCTTAGTGACACTGTGATGCTCGGTGCTGCTGTGAACCTCGTGTCTGTGTTTCTGCGTGGACCTGTGTTGTTGCCTCTCTTGGGTCAGGTGGCTGCAAGCCCCACCCCCTCTTGTGTCCAGCTCTATCTTGGCACATGTGTTCCCTGCCTGGAATGCCTACCCTAGGCTCCCCTGGTCACCTCTGCTCCCCACTGGCTGAGTCCTGCTCAACAGTCACGTCTCAACGGAGACTCGCATCCTCCGGAAGCCCTCTTTGACCCCTCCAGCCCCCCGGGTTCCCCGGCTCCATCAGGGCCTCACAGGGCTTGTCAGCACTGGGTCTCCTTGTTTCACTTCCCTGCTCCTGATCCGTTGTGAACTCCTCAAAAACCGGGATGGAGCCGTCCTCATCTCTGATTCCCAAGCTCCCTGCTAGACTCAGGGAGTTGCCCAGGTGTTTGTGTTGAGAGGCTGATGAGGATCGGGGCAGGGAGATCAGCCTGCGCTGGGGCAGTTAGGGATGGCTTTGGGTAGGGCTGTGGCTGGAGGGAATGAAGGAGGAGCCCCGAAGGCAGGGAGCAGAGGCTCAGGGGGAGGCCCCAGGGTGACCTGTGTGGGGTCAGTGAGGAGCTGGTTTGACTTGATCAGAAACCTTGATAGATGGGGGTAGAGGGGCAGGGCAGGGAGAGAGAGGAAGGGAGGTGAGAGCTGGGCCGAGAGCAAATGCTGGACACTGAAGGGAGTGGGTCCCTCAGGAAGAGCTGTCCCAAGTGGAAGGAAACAGGGAGGATTCTAAGGAATAGAGACCGGTCTGGGGAAGAGGGGGACATAAAGGAAGGAGCCCTTGCCTCTGTGGCCTCAGTTTCCTATTTGCACAAGAAGCGGCCGTGGGATTCAGGGGCCCCCCTCTGTCCCACAGAGAGCAGCGTGGTGCATGGCGTGGTCTCCCGGGGGGGCCGCCTCCAGCTGAGCCGCCTGCAGCCAGTCCAGGCAGGCACCTACACATGCGTGGCTGAGAATGCCCAGGCCGAGGCCCGCAAGGACTTCGTAGTGGCAGTGCTGGGTAGGTCTGCGCCCTGCACCTCCTGTCCTCCTCCCAGGGCAGCCCCTTCCGTTGCCCAGGGCCTCACTGCACCCCTGCCTCAGTGCCCCCCCGGATCCAGAGCTTGGGCGCAGCGCAGGAGCACCACATCTTGGAAGGGCAGGAGGCGCGGCTGGACTGTGAGGCCAATGGGCAGCCGCCGCCAGACGTGGCCTGGCTGAAGGATGGCAGCCCGCTGGGCCAGGACATGGGCTCCCACCTCCGGTAAATCTCAGCCCATGCCCTCCCCACAGGTGGCAGCACCCAGGCCCCCTTCACACCCTGCCCTCGGCTCTCCTTCCCCACCACAGATTCTACCTGGATGGCAGCTCCCTGGTGCTGAAGGGCCTGAAGGCCTCAGATGCAGGCGCCTACACCTGTGTGGCCCACAACCCAGCTGGGGAGGACTCCAGGCTGCACACAGTGACTGTGCTGGGTGAGGAGCCCTGGGGCACTGGGAGGGTGATGCGTGGGCCAGGGCGTGGGTGATAAGGTGACATTTGAGCAAAGCCCACACTGTCGCCTGGGCCACAGGTCTCACTTCCCTGGGCTTCTGTGCCCCATCCTCAAATTAGAGGACAATAACACCAGCCCAGAGTACAGACAAGATTGGGGGGTGGGAAGAGTCAGGGAGTGGCTGTGCCCCTCCTGCAGTGCATCCCTCACAAAGGCAGAAGTTCGGGTCTCCACTGCTGGGAATTTCCCTGGGAGGGAGAATTCTTCCCCCCAAGACTTCCTTACCACCCGCCTTTCTTCTCTCCACCCACTCCCAGTTCCTCCCACCATTGAGCAGGGAGTGGACAGCTCGGGGACCCTGGTGAGCAGGCCTGGGGAACTGGTGACCCTGGCATGCCCCGTGCGGGGCTCCCCGCCCATCCACGTGAGCTGGCTCAAGAATGGCCTGCCCCTCCCACTGTCACAGCGCACCCACCTCCATGGCTCTGGCCGCACCCTCAGGTAGGGGAGATGACAGACAGGCACTGGCTGTGCCACTCAGAGTGGACATTTGGGGATTGTTACCACATGGGAGGTGCTGGAAGCCAGGACTGGCTACAACACCCACCCCATCCCAGAGCGAGTGTGGGCTGCGCCCCAGCTGCTAGTGTTAGGATGGGTCTCAGGGACCAGGGAAGGGGAGGTGGGCGGGGTAGGAGGAGATGCAGGAGAAGTCAGGTTTCGGGGACGGAGAGGCCAGCAGGCCACAGGAGAGCAGGCCTGAGGACTGACTGTCGGCTTTGGCGCCGTGGCTGTGACTGGGGATGGGCAGGAGCAGCTCAGGAGGAGTGGCGTGGGCAGAAGGGCTGGAGAGAAGGTGGGAGGACAGACAGTGAAGCCAGGAGCCGAGAGGACTCCAGGGAGTTCTGACAGCAAAGAGGGGTGCGTAGACCATGGGAGCTGAGCTGTCCATGTGGGACGAGGAGCTTCCCGAATTTGGGAGGCAGGATGTCTGGCTTCAGAATGAGATGGCTGGGAGCAGGCAGTGGTGGTGGGGGCAGTTAGGGGCTTTATCCTGGGGACACGGGAACCCAGGTAAAGACTTTAAGCAAAGGCTGAGCTCAGTCACCGCATCCCCTCTGGCCAGCAAGCCTTTGGGGACAAAGGATGGAAAAGGGAGGAAGTCTTTCCATGCAGCCAGCCTCTCCTGCTTCTGTCCCTCTCTCCCTGTCCCTCCTTTCCCTCTCTCCTGCTCCCTCTCCTCTCGGAGGATTCAGGATTTCCCAGGTGCAACTGGCTGATGCTGGCATCTTCACCTGCGTGGCTGCAAGCCCAGCTGGCGTGGCAGACAGAAACTTCACCTTGCAGGTGCAGGGTATGGAGCAGGGGGTGGGGCAAGGGGGTCTCTGGCCTTGGTAGGTGAGAATCAAGACCCTTGGCCCCTCTGCTCATCTGGGTGGAACCAAGGATGGGCCCTGGGGATGTTGAGGAGAGCAGACACTGCGGCTCAATCTCTGACTCACTGGATTGCGCCTTTGCGCTCCTGATATGCCCAGGATAGGCGGGGTCAGAAAGGCTCTGCCCCTAGGAGGCCAGTGCAGGAAGCAGCTCTATAAAAAGAGAATCAGAATTCCAGGCAACTAGTGACACCAGGGGACAGAGCGAATGCTGTGGGAGCACAGAGGAGAGCCCCTCACCTGGCCTTGGGGGATCAGGGTGGCTTCCCAGAGGAGGTCACGTCTCAGCTGAGTACTGGAGGTGTGAGTCCTGGAATAAAATGGCTCCTGCCCACCTTTCTGCCCTCCACAGTGCCCCCTGTCCTGGAACCGGTGGAGTTCCAGAATGACGTGATGGCAGTTCGAGGCTCCCCAGTGGAACTCCGGTGTGAGGCCCGGGGCATTCCCCAGCCTCTCGTGTCATGGATGAAAGATGGGGAGCCCTGGTTGCCTCAGAGCCTCGAGCAGGGGCCCAGCCTGCAGCTGGAGACGGTGAGAGCTGCTGACTCGGGGACCTACTCCTGTGTGGCCGTGAGCGAGGCAGGGGAAGCCAGGAGGCATTTCCAGCTGACAGTCATGGGTGGGTCCTCTGGCCTCTGGCCAGCTTCTGTGGGCTCAAGGGAGAGGGTGGGACTCTGGGGGCAATGGGGAGGGCAGTGAGGGAGGTGAGCCCGGAGGCCTGGGCTGCCACCTGGGAGCAGAACTCAGGGAGCTTGGTTCCGGCTGGGACTCTTCTCTGGCCTTGCTCAGAGGGCGAGGGTGACCGGGCTTTGATTCTCCCAGAGCTGTGCTCCTGGGTTCTTTCCACCAAACCTTGGTGGCAGACCCAAGAACAAGAGCCACCAAAATCTGGGAGCAGAGCCCCTGGACTCAGCATGGTGCTTTCGCCTGCGACGCCATCCTGGAAATGTGTGTCACTGTGTGTTCCCCTCTGTGGGTGGCTTGCAGACCCTCCTCACATCGAGGACTCAGGCCAGCCTGCAGAGCTGTCGCTGACCCCCGGCACCCCCATGGAGCTCCTCTGTGATGCCCAGGGCAGCCCCCAGCCCAACATCACCTGGCATAAGGACGGGCAGGCCCTGAGCAGGCTGGAGCACAGCAGCAGACCCACACGAGTGCTCCGGGTGGAGAGTGTGCAGGTACCGCTGTGGCCGCTGCAGGATGAGGCTGGAGGTTGGGAAGAGGCTGGGTTGGGGGAGAGGGGAGGGACTGCAGGTTCCCCAGACACAGTCGGCGGTTGGCAGGGTTTGGCTGAAGTGCCTTCTCTGTGTGGGGCGAAGGTGTAGAGGTGACCCACCTAGGCCGTGCCCTTTGGAGCCCCCAGCAGGGTCAGGGCCCAGGCCGATGTCAAAAGCAGATGACTTCCCATCTAGACCAGAGGAGGGCTGGTGTAGTCAAGGGGGACTTCTGGGAAGAGGCAGCCATTGCACCAGCCCTAAAGCAACAGTGAGATGGAAGGAGCGGGCAGGGGTTGGCTGGGAAGGTGGATGGCAGACCTCGCAGGGCTGAGTTTGTATTCTGGGTCCCTCGCTGCATAAGAGGGAAACCAGAGTGGGAGGTGGGCAGACAGCTGCTCAACTGCTTTATCCCCAGGTTGGGGATGCCGGGCTGTACACTTGCTTGGCTGAAAGCCCTGCAGGTGCAGTCGAGAAGAGCTTCCGGGTCAGGGTTCAAGGTAAGCAGTGGGGGTGGGGTGGGGGCAGGGCCAGGAGGCAGGATGGGCCCGCGGCAGGGGTGAGTCCACCTCTCACGTCCTCTTGTGCTACCCGCTTCCCAGGCCCTCCAAACGTTGTTGGGCCCCGAGGCTCCCGCTTTGTGGTTGGCCTGGCCCCAGGGCAGCTGGTCCTGGAGTGTCCGGTGGAGGCAGAGCCAGCGCCCGAGATCACGTGGCACAGAGATGGCATCATGCTGCAGGTGGGCGGGGGTTCAGGGCACTGCCTTCTGTCCCTCTCAGGCACCAGACCTGACCTGGCTGGATCCTGGGTCCCAAAGACCCACTCTGAGCTGTATTTTGTACCCCGCCCCGCAGTGTTGCTCCCCGCATTGTCATTGTCACTCCCATTTTATGGATGGGGACACTGAGGCGAGGCTCAGGTCACTCAGGGCTTCTGAGGCCCACCCAGTGTTCTCCCCCTGGCTCCTTCAAGCTGTGCTAGCGGCTGTGTGGCCTGGGCCTGTGACCAAGTCGCCCTTTGTCCGTCCCTCAAATGGGGTCAGTTTGCGGCTGTGGATTCCAGGGTTGTGGGTGTTCTGACAGGAACTCCAGGGACTGGGTTGTATTTCCTCCCAGAGGAGTGCATTTCCTCAGCAGGTCCTCCGTGGGGCACAGTCAGGGCCTGCGGTCAGCCTGGAAGGACAGAGCCACTGTCCAGCCTCACGAGTTCCTTAGTCCTCTACGCCTGGTGCCAGGGGCTGGCCTAGCGCAGCCGGGCACTGATGAGGGTCTCTCCACCCTGGTGCACTCTCCAGGAGGATACCCATACACAGTTCCTGGAGCAGGGTCGGTTCCTTCAGCTGCAGGCCCTGAGCACGGCTGACAGCGGCGACTACAGCTGCACAGCCCGCAATGCCGCGGGCAGCACCAGTGTGGCCCTCCGCGTAGAGATCCACAGTGAGTAGGGCCCACCCCACCCCACCCTGCCCACCGTCTTAGAGCCACAGCTCCCAACCCCATTCCCTCTGTGCCCCTCTCCAGCTGTGCCCACCATCCGATCAGGACCATCCTCAGTGAACGTCTCAGTGAACCAGACAGCCCTGCTGCCCTGCCAGGCCGACGGCGTGCCCGCACCCCTCACGAGCTGGCGGAAGGATGGGATCCCCCTGGATCCTGGGAACCCCAGGTGAGAGAGGGAAGGGGTGGGCCTCAGGGAGGCCCTCAGGTGCCTCTTTGAGGGTTGTAAACAAAACTCACTTGGGCAGTTGAAGCAGAAAAGTGACTTTATCATCAGGATGTGGGGTGTCTCAGAACACAAGGACAGGCCCACCACTCATGAAGGGCTCTTGCTTGTTTGACTTGATCAGAAGCCTTGATAGATGTGGGTAGAGGGGCGTGAATGGGTCTCACAAGCTCTGATGGTTTTATAGCTTCTCTCAGTGTGGGCTTCATCTCTCTCCCTCACCTTCTTCCTCAGTGAACGTGGCAAAAACACACCCTCTGATACCCCCATGGCCTCCAGCCCCAGGTTTACAGCTCCTCTGCTCACTAGCGAGTCATCTGTGAATTCCAATTCTAAATTCCCAGGTCATAGAATATCATTGGCCCAGCCTGAGTGACATGTCCGTCCCCTGTCCAATCAACTGTGGCCGGGGGCGGGATTGCACACTACAGACATGGTCCTTAGGAAGAGCACTTTTAAGATCTAGGGACTGCCCTAAGGAAGAGCAGGGTGGGGCTCCTTCTGCCTCTCAGGAGAGGCCAGGCCCCAGACAGTGTCGGGGAGGCCCAAAGCAGCCCTTCTCTCTCTCTTTCCAATGTTGGCCTGGGGTGTAGAGAGCTGCTTGTGGTTCTGACCCCCTGACCTTGGCCTCATAGATGCAAGACTGTCACCTCCAAGTTAGCATCTGTATTACTCCATTTCCATGTTGCTGATAAAGACATACCTGAGATTGGGCAATGTACAAAAGAAAGAGGTTTATTGGACTGATAGTTCCACATGGCCAGGAGGCCTCACAATCATGGTGGAAGGAAAGGAGGAAAAAGTTACATCTTACGTGGATGGCAGCAGGCAAAGAAAGCTTGTGCAGAGAAACTTCAGGTTTTAAAACCATCAGATCTCATGAGACCCACTCACTATCATGAGAACAGCATGGGAAAGACCCGCCCCCATGATTCCATCATCTCCCACTGGGTCCCTCCCACAACATGTGGGAATTATGGGAGCTGCAAGATGACATTTGGGTGGGGACACAGAGCCAAACTGTATCAGCATCCTCTCTGATAGTGGGGTCAGAGGGAAGGGTCTTGCTGGAGACAGCCCTCCTCCAGCCCCACTGGCCCTGCCCATCTCTAGGGAGACCCCCCACCATCCTTTCCAGGTTCGAAGTTCTGCCTGAGGGTTCCCTGAGGATCCAGCCAGCCCTTGCCCAGGACACTGGCCACTACCTCTGCCTGGCATCCAACTCTGCTGGCTCCGATCGTCAAGGCCGCGACCTCCAGGTCTTTGGTAGGTGGCCAGGGGAAGGGCTTCAGAGTCCAGTCCCTGTCGGGGTCCAGTCCTGCTTAGTTTCTGGGTCACCCCAGCTGTCAGGAGCCCAGAGCCAATGGTCTTCAAATGTTTTTGACCATGAAGCCCATCAGTAGAAAGTTGTGATTATGCATGCTCAAAGGACACAGTGGTATTTTAGTGTATAAATTACATAACAAACAGCGATTCTGTTCAGTAATAAAGCATGCGCAGAAGGTAAAACAAGTCTGGGAGGCCGAGGCAGAAGGGTCGCTTGATCCCAGGGGTTCGAGACCAACCTGGGCAACACAGTGAGACCCCATCCCTACAAAAACATTTTTTTTAAATTAGCCAAGCATGGTGGCACATGCCTGTAATCCCAGCTACTTGGGAGGCTGAGGTGGGAGGGTCACTTAAGCCCAGGATTTTTAGGCGACAGTGAGCCGTGATCATGTCACTGCACTCCAGCCTAGGTGGCAGAGTGAGATTCTGTCTAAAAAAAAAAAGGCAAAACATGTGAAAGGATAAAATTCAAAATCACTAGAATCATTTGCCCCAATCTCCTCCCACTCCAACGGATCAGCTTGTGTGGGGCTGCTCTGGTGGGGCCCAGCCTCAGGCGGGGCTGATGGGGAGGGGAGCCTGGGAGCCTGGCATCCTGGAGGCCTCGGTCAAGGAAAGGCAGTGAGAGGCTGCCCGGCTCAGGGATGGGGAAAGACCAAAATGGTCAGCTTCGGGAGCCTGTTTGAAGCTCTCCCTTTGAAGTTTCTCCTGTCCTCTCCCTCTGTGCCCACTCAGGGATGGGTGGAAGGTGGGAGGCAATGGCATTGCCCCTGGGCACAGCCTCAGAGAGCCCCCAGCCCCCTGTACCTGTCTCCTGACCACTGTGCTCTCCCCAGAGCCTCCAGCTATTGCCCCCAGCCCCTCTGACCTGACCCTGACCGCCCACACCCCAGCCTTGCTGCCCTGTGAGGCCAGCGGCTCCCCTAAGCCCCTGGTGGCCTGGTGGAAGGACGGACAGAAGCTGGACTTCCACCTGCAGCAGGGCGCCTACCGGTAATGACTGGACTTTGCAGTGACTTCCTGAGACACGTGGGGTGGGGAGGCATGGGGCAGGGACAGGGGTGCGCTCAGGTCTCACCGGAGCCAGGACCAGAACTAGTGTCTCAACTTTGGGGATCAGGGGGTCTTCACACTGAGATGGGGTGAGGGCATTGGGGACAGAGAGCTCAGCAGAGACATCTGGGCTTTATTTATATCCACGAGAGTCACTTCTGTCTAAAAACAAAACATGAACTGGGAGTGGTAGCTCACACCTGTAATCCCAGCACTTTGGGAGGCTGAGGTGGGAGGATTGCTTGAGGCCAGGAGTTCAAGACCAGCTTGGGCAACATAGTGAGATCCCATCTCTACAAAAAAATTAAAAATTAGCAGAGCATGGTCTGTGGTCCCAGCTACCCAGGAGGCTGAGGTGGGAGGATCCCCTGAGCCTGGGAGGTCGAGGCTGCAGTGGGCTGTGGTGGTGCCACTGCACTCCAGTCTGGGAAACAGAACAAGACCCTGTCTCAAAAAAAGAAAAAATAGAATGTCAATTTAAAAGAATTGGAAAACCAATGTAACAAGCCTAAATTAGTAAAGATGAAATCAGTAGCGAAGACTCTGAGCCACTTTGACACAGTTGTTATTACAGAAGTTATCATAGCAAATGTGCAGGGTTACAGAGGAACAGGGATAAAAAGGAAAATCACAAATCCACCAGCTAGACCTTTGGGGTAGAAACTTCTAGAAGACAATTCTAGAGTCAGGGCTGGAGGCCAGATACAGGAAGGGGAAATGGGTGTGAGACCCCCACATCCAGACAGCCCGGCCGAAAAGCCACGGCTGGTCTCTGTCAGCCCAGCAGCCACTTGGCCACCCATCTCTCTGTGCCAGGCTCCTGCCCTCCAACGCCCTGCTCCTCGAGGCCCCTGGCCCCCAGGACTCAGCCCAGTTTGAGTGTGTGGTGAGCAACGAGGTGGGTGAGGCCCGCAGGCTCTACCAAGTGACCGTCCACGGTGAGTCAGGGAGGTGGTGGAGGAAGACGCCTGGGGTGGGGGCAGTGCCTTCCCACTCTTGGGTGCTCTCCCTGCCTGCAGGGAATTGTGTGGCTTGCCCGCACTGCACTGGACACCTCCTCCAGGAAGGCATCTCAGATCCTGCCCGGTCACATTGACTTAACCCCAGCACCGGTACAGTTCCTGGCACACAGTAGCTCACGGGAGAGGCCCGCCTCTCCCCAATCCAGAATGTTCTAAACTTAGATCTGACCTTGTCATCACCCCTGTTAAAAATCCCTCCCTCCACAGCTGCCCGTTGCCCTCAGGATAGAATGCAAGAGTTTAGCTGGACCCAATAGGTCCTGTGTGGTCTGGCCTGCCAAGCCCCCAAGTTCAGTTCACACAGACCTGCCTCACTCCAGGGTCTAATCAAGCTGCTCAGCTTTTTGTTCCTTGCCTCAAGGCCTTCGCACATGCTGTTCCCTTTGCCAGGAACACTCTTCCCTTCCCTCAGCCAACACCTGCTTTTCCTTCAGATCCCGGGTTAAATGGCACTTACCCTGTGGGTCTTCTCTGTCCCCCCTCACTCCAAGTAGGAAACCCACAAGTAAATCCCTGCGAAGTTACCAGGCCAGGGTCTCCATAGAAAGCTGTATCCTTCTGGGTGCAGTGGCATTTGCCTGTGGTCCCAGCTACTCGGGAGGCTGGGGCGGGTGGGTCGCTGGAGCCCAGGAGTCCTGGGCTGTGAGTCCTGGGCTGTTGTTCACTATGCTGAGTGGGTGTTTACACTAAGTTCAGCATCAATATGGTGACCTCCTGGGAGCAGAGACCTTGCCTAAGGAGGGGTGAAGCTGCCCAGGTCAGAACAGAGCAGGTCAAGACTCTCGTGCTGATCAGCAGTAGGATCACACCTGTGAATAGCCCTTGCATTCCAGCTGGGGCAACAAAGTGAGACCCCATCTCTGAAAAAGTACACTTTTTTTTTTTTTTAAAGAAAGAAAGCTGTAGCCCTGTGCCCAGAAGGATTTGCTGAGTGGGCAAATGTGACTTCTCCCTCTGTTGCCCCACCTCCCTCCCTGGCCCTTTGTCACTAATGTCACCTTGTGCACTAGCTTTGCCCCGGCCCCACAGCCGTGAGTCCCCCGTGCATGCCAGTAGGGCCTCAAGCCTTGTCTTGGCTTTCAGTGCCTCCCACCATTGCCGATGACCAGACAGACTTCACCGTGACCATGATGGCACCTGTGGTCCTCACATGTCACAGCATGGGCATACCAGTCCCAACCGTGTCCTGGAGCAAGGCAGGCGCCCAGCTAGGAGCTCGGGGGAGCGGCTATCGTGTCTCGCCATCGGGTAAATAAGGATGACCATAGAGAGAGGCAGCCAAGGGGAGACTGGGACAGCAAGTGGAGGGGGTGAAAGAAGGTCACATGGTGGAACAAGATAGGACAGTCTGGCCTGGCTCTGCCTCTCCTGGCTGTGTGACCTGGGAGGACCCTCTCACCCTCTCTGAGCTCCGTATTCTCCTCCATGCTCTGCAGTGTTGAGACCCATCAGTTCCTGAGGCCCTCTGGCATGCAAGTGCTGTTTCGCGGCAAAATAAGAAAAATAGCTGCTCCCTGAAAGCCTTTGTAAACCTGGTTTTATCCCTTCAGAAGAATCGTCCTTTATTCTGAAATTATCTTTTAGTGTTGAAACTTCTTTTTCTTGATGAGATTCAGATAATAGTACATGGTGTTTTTTGTTTTTTGTTTTTTGTTTTTTTTAAGATGGAGTCTCGCTCTGTTACCCAGGCTGGAGTGCAAGGCACAATCTCTGCTCACTGCAGCCTCCACCTCCCGGGTTCAAGGGATTCTCCTGCCTCAGCCTCCCGAGTAGCTGAGATTACAGGCATACACCGTCATGCCTGGCTGATTTTTGTATTTTTGTAGAGACGGGGTTTCACTATGTTGGCCAGGCTGGTCTTGAACTCCTGACCTCAGGTGATCTTCCCACCTCAGCCTCCCAAAGTGCTGGAGTTACAGCCACCGTGCCTGGCCTAATGTGATTTTTAAAATGTCTTTGCTTGTCAAAATAACAAGTTGGAAGCTTTATGGAGAATCTCCAGATTTACTTTTTACTTGGTTAATGAAAGCCTAAAGTCTAGGAACCGCTAGCCAGACCTGTGATTTTCAAACTCTTCCAAAGCAACAGAACTTCCTTCCGGGCCAGGCACAGGGGCTCACACCTATAATTCCAGCACTTTGGGAGCCCGAGACAGGATTGTTTGAAGCCAGGAGTTTGGGACCAGCTGGAACAACATAGCAAGACCCCATCTCTACAAATAAATTTTTAAAAATTAGCTGGGTGTGGTGGTGCATGCCTGTGGCCCCAGCTACTTGGGAGGCTGAGGTGGGAGGATCGCTTGAGCGTAGGAGGTCAAGGCTGCAGTGTGCCATGATCGCACCACTGTACTCCAGCCTGGGCAACAGAGTGAGACTCTGTCTCAAAACAAAATACAAAACAAAAGCTTCCTTCCGATAAGTGCGGTAAGTGCTAACAGCAAAGTCCAACAAGTAAAACGAAGCACAGTTCTGGTTCCATCTGGGGCTGCGGCTGGGGCAGGCGCTGTGGGTGGCCAGGGTGCAGTGGGCCTTGCTCCCTTCCCCCACCAAGCAGGCTCCCAGGGGTCCACAGAGGACAATTTAGAACCCTTGTCACTTGGCTGCCAAGGTGCAGCCTGCAGTCTGGGAAGGTTAAAATGGTGTTCACCGAGGAACCAAGGCTAAGGCCAGGAGGGTAAAGGGAGGACCGAGGAGGCAGCAATCCTGGGAGGCTTCCTAGAGGAGGGGAGTTTTTAGCAGAGCAAGGTGAGAATAGCAGGGTGTGGATCTGTGAGCAGGGGATTACAGGCAGGAAAGTCGAAGATCCTGGAGCTTCATAGCCAAAAGGGTCTAGAGACCATCTTGTCTGATTCTTCATTGCACACATGGAGAAACTGAGGTCCGGAGAGTGGAAGGAACTTGCCCATGCCTCTCCCTTGGGCAGGGCACAGAGGCAAACCTTGACTCCAGGTTCCCATGCAGTCTCCTCCCCCGGGCTGTTTAGAAATGGTCAGAGGAGGCAGGCTGAGTAACCAGAGACAGAGTGGGGTTGTGTAGCAGCCCTGCCACCTCCATCCCTGGGGACCTCTGTCCTGATCCCCTCACCCTGATTCCACCTGCAGGCGCCCTGGAGATCACGCAGGCCCTCCCCATCCATGCAGGCCGCTACACCTGCTCAGCCCGAAACTCTGCTGGCGTAGCCCACAAGCACGTCATCCTCACCGTGCAAGGTAAGGGTCCATGGCCCAGACCCTAGAGTTCCTTGGGAGCAGGTGGAGAGCTAGAGGCGGGTGGGGCTCAGGCTGGAGGTGAGGTCCTGGGTCTCAGAGGCACAGACCTGCCTCTCATGGGATTCTTTGCGAGGAAAAAATCAGCCATGGCATCCTTGTTGCTGCAGCTGATGTTTCTAGAACCCCTGTTCTCCTAGAGGCCTCACTCTCTGGTGCTCTGAGGCCCCCTGGTTGGAGGAGCTGTGTTAAGGACATTTTCAGTGCCCTCTGCACCCCCGTTCTTTGCAGCCTCCCCAGTGGTGAAGCCGCTGCCCAGCGTGGTTCGGGCCATGGCAGAAGACGGGGTGCTGCTTCCCTGCGAGGCCTTGGGCATCCCCCGGCCAACCATCACCTGGCAGAGGGAAGGGCTCAACGTCCCTGCGGGTGAGGGCCCCTGGCAGCCAGCCTGGGAAGGGAAGAGAAGAGTGTGGGGCTGGGGGGCCCTGCTTCCTGTCCTGGGAGACCTTGAGAGCTGCTGAGAGGTCCCAGAAAATCCCTGGCCTGCCTAGACACACCTCCACCCTCTGGCCACCCCCTCCCCAACATTTCTCCTGTCACCATGGCCTGAGATGCCATCTGAGGCCAAATTGGGAGGTCAGGAGGAGGCAGCTGGGCTGGACTGTGGGCCAGGCTTGTTGGCTCTTTCTGTCCCTTGGCCACTCTGTGACCCCAGCAAGTCATTTGCTGCCTGTGGGACAGAATAGCCCAATCTACCCACCTTGGGGGTCCCCCATCCCAGCTCCCAGCCCCCCAATTTTCTTCTTCCTCATTCAGGAGTGAGCATCCAGGTCCTACCTGGCGGACAGCTGCAGATTACTCATGCCAGCCCAGAGGATGCCGGAAACTACCTTTGCATCGCCAAGAACAGTGCAGGCAGTGCTGTGGGGAAAACACGGCTGGTGGTGCAAGGTGGGTGTGAGGCTGGGGCCGAGCTGGGCCCTGGCAACTGCGGGGCTTGAGGCTCCTGCAAGCTTCTCCCTTCCCTGCCTGGCGGGGCACACTGCTTATAGTCCCAGAAGGAATTAAGGGAAAAACACCTCTCATTGGATGCCTGAGTTCTGGACTGAGACACGAACTCCTGTCCCCTCTGCCTCTTCTCTGGCCCTCCTGGAATACGAGTCTAGCAGCTCTCATTCCTTCTGGTTTCCAGTAACTGTAGCCTCTCTGGACCTACTCTGGCACACACACCACACACACAATTACATGTGCCCTTCCCTTAGTTTGACTGATCATTGGCTTCAAAGATAAGGTGGCATCGCTGGCCAAAAATCTGCAAAGTCTGCTGGGAGTATTCAGATGGGCCGGTCGTGTCCTGGCCTCAGTGGCCTGCTTTGTGGTGTCTCCGTGGCCGTCCCCACCCGTAGCTGTGTAGGGCTGGGGTCGGACTTTGGCTGTGAACTCAGAGGGGCTGCTGGCTCCAGGCTTCCTCTGCACCTCACTGTCCAGCGTGTTCTCCCCTCGGACCTGGAGCATTGCTGATCACCAGACCAGCCAGCCACCAAGTCAGTGACCCTCACTCTGCCCAGCACAGCTCCTCTGCTTTTGGTCCTGAGGGTGGCCTGGTACGATGAGTCTGTACCCAGGTGGGCCCTGCCCAAGGTCTCCGTCCTGCAGCTTTCAGTCATCTGTGTGTGTGCGCGCATCACTGTCCCAGCTTCACCAGACTGAGGGAGTCCCCAGATCATCCTGACCACGGGCAATGGCCTGTAACTAGGGAGTTGGAGGGGGCAACTGATGGCCAGGGAAGACTGAAGGGCTGGGCCAAAGGCCAAGGGCCCTGCGCTGGGGTCAGCCGTCTGTCTCCCCCAGCCTGGGTTCCAAGTGGGCCTCCCTCTGCCCGCAGTCCCACCCATGATCGAGAACGGCCTCCCAGATCTGTCCAGCACCGAAGGCTCCCACGCCTTCTTGCCTTGCAAGGCCAGGGGCAGTCCCGAGCCCAACATCATTTGGGACAAAGACGGCCAGCCCGTGTGGGGCGCTGAGGGGAAGTTTACCATCCAGCCTTCTGGAGAGCTTCTGGTGAAGGACCTGGAGGTGAGGCACTGCCCCGAGTGCACAGCAGGGAAGAGTGGCTGAGGCCCCTGTTTGTCTGGCTCTGCACTAAGCTCCGTGAAGCCTTTAACCCCGGAAGCCTGGGGAAATCGGCGTTACCCTCCCGGGTACAGACGGCCGGAACTGAGGCTCAGAGTGTACCTAGGTGTCCACCACTGCCAAGAGGCAGAACCCAAATGTGAACCTGGACCTCGGCAGCCAGCTCCTGGAGAACGTGGGGAAGGGGGGGACCCGGACTGGGGCTCGGGTGTCCCGAAAGTCTCCCCGTTTGTTCTCAGCCATGCATTGGCATTGACCGTCCTCTGGGCTTTGGGGAGTGTTGAGCCAGGGGTGTGGGTGGGACCCCCTGACCCCCTTCCCCTCAGCACTCATCAGATTCTGCAGTTCTGTGATGAGACCCTCTCCAGATGGGTTCAGTGGACACACCTAGAGGGGTCGGGGCATTGGGCGTGGCCATCCAGGGAGCCTGGCAGTGCAGTGGTGAGCGCACCGGCCCTGCTTGAATGCACCACGAAACTCCTCCTCTTGGAGCCCCTGCTGGGTGCTCTGTCAGGCACCAAATGCAGGCCCTGCCATGCAGGTCAAGTCCTAAGCACAGGGTGGTACACAGTAGGTGCTTGTTAATATAACTATTGTGCTCAGGCAGTCAGGGCTGGGGTTATGAAGAAGCAGAGCCTGTGAACGCTGCAGGATGGGGCGGGGCGGGGCGTGGTTGTGATGCTACCCGTTTGCTAGCTGTGTGACCTTGGGCAAGTCACTTCACCTCTCTGGGCTGGATACGCCATGAGAACCTTCAAAGAAGTGGGTCCCAGGGGCATCCCAACCCAGGCCGAGGTGGGTCACAGTTCTCCAGCCAACCCCTTTCTTTTGCTCACAGGGCCAGGACGCAGGCACCTACACGTGTACTGCAGAGAACGCTGTAGGCCGGGCCCACCGCCGTGTGCACCTCACCGTTCTGGCACTGCCTGTGTTCACCACCCTGCCTGGGGACCGCAGCCTGCGACTCGGGGACAGGCTGTGGCTCCGCTGTGCAGCCCGGGGCAGCCCCACCCCTCGCATTGGCTGGACCGTCAACGACCGGCCAGTCACAGGTCTGGGTCTGCTGGGCGTGGGTGGGACAGAGAGTCAGGACCCTGGGAGCTCAAGAAGGGAGGGCAGGTGGGGAGCCCCAGCCTAGCGGACAGGAAGAGGTTGTGAACCAGTCCTACTGGTTCCGGGTCTTCCAACGTGGCCCTGTGTAGAGGGACAAGGCAAACCCAGCTGTGACCATATGTGGCAAGCCATATATCAGAGCTGGCAAGAGGCCACCTGAGAAGACTCAACCCAGAGACCTCAGGGCCAGGAGGGGGAGGCCTGTGTTCCAGCCCAGAGCTGCTGCTCCCATGGTGGGACCCTCAGCAAACCCCTTTTGCTGGGAGGGAGGGGGTGGGGGGCTCTGTCCTCCTACCTGAAACCCAGGTGATGTATAGGGAGGCACGGGGCCTGTGGAGTACCTGGTGGGTACTCACTGACTGCCTGTTGAATTGATAAATTGCTAAGTCCCCTCCACTGCAAAATGAGACTTTCCTACATTAGGATATGATATCATATGTTCCTAGCTCTGAGTCCCCAGGTGTGGAATACCTGTGCACAGCTGTGGTGAAGGCTTTGCTGGTCCCCACCACTTCCTGGGCAGGGACCTTGGGCACGTATAATAGTTTGGCCTCTCTGAGCTCTTTGTCAAATGGACACAACCAGGGGTCCTGAGGTCAGAATGACAATGGAGAAGCCGCCTAGATGCAGACCTGGCCCCGAGTAGATGCCCAGCTGATGGTGATGTTGGTCCTTATTCCTCTCCTGGAGGCAATGGCTAACCCCAAAGGCAAAGTACATTATTAGAGTCTTTCTCTTGGCTGGGCACGGTGGCTCACGCCTGTAATCCCAGCACTTTGGGAGGCCGAGGCGAGTGGATCACCTGAGGTTGGGAGTTCAAGACCAGCCTGGCCAAGAGGGTGAAACCCTGTCTCTACTAAAAATACAAAGTTAGCTGGGCATGGTAGCATGTGCCTGTAGTCACAGGTACTCGAGAGGCTGAGGCAGGAGAATTGCTTCAATTGGGGAGACAGAGGTTGTGGTGAGCCGAAATTGCGCCATTGCACTGTACTCCAGCCTGGGCAACAAGAGAGAAACTGTCTCAAAAAAAAAAAAAAGAACCCTCTCTAGAAATCATAGCGGTGCGTCAGTGAGTCAGTGAGTGCCCTGTGCTGAGAGTTCCCCAAAGACCTGCCTTTGACCGTTTATCGAACACACAGTGTGCACTGGAAATGGTAGAAGGCAGGCTCGTTAACTGCAGCCTCGGTGTGGCCCGTGCCTCCCAGGAACAGGTCTGACTTGGTTAGACTTCTCCCGGGACCCCCATCTGTTTCTGCATCTTTGTTAAGTTCCTGCAGGTACCCAGGCTCCAGGGAAGCGTTTCAGGCAGGAGTTCCCTGCACCCGACTCAGAGTCCCCTCAAGCTTCTTTCTCCACCGCAGAAGGAGTGTCTGAGCAGGATGGGGGCAGCACACTGCAGCGGGCAGCTGTCTCCAGAGAAGACAGTGGGACCTATGTCTGCTGGGCGGAGAACAGAGTGGGTCGCGTGCAGGCGGTCAGCTTCGTCCACGTGAAGGGTAGGGCGCGTTCCCCAGGTGGCTTCTCTCTCAAGACCTCCAGTCTATTGGGACCCAATCTATGGGTTCCCTAAGAACCTGCCCTCCTGTCCTCTGAACTTGGGGCTGCCTACCCTGGCTACACGTTAGAATCCCCTGGGGGACTTTGTAAAATCCCGAAGCCCAGGTTCTACCACCAACTCTGTAAACCAGCATCTCTGGGTGAGGCCTGGGCATCAGTATTTTTGACATTCCCAAGACAACCCTGGCTGCAGGCAGAATTAGAATCTGACCAATCGCCCCATAGCACTACCTGCAGCTGGATGGTACCAGTGTAGGAGGAGAGCATGGGGGCCAGGGAGCCCTGGCAGAAAAATGCCAGAAGCTCATCAACTAGCCAGTTGTCCCCTATGGCCTACCCATCCACCAGGAGTAGCACAGGAGCTCTCGGTGACACCATGACTTAATTTGCTCAACTTCAGGATGGGTGGGGCTGGATGGAGGGAATGAGCAGCCTCAGGCACCAAAAGAGAACTGGAGCTTTTTGGTAGATCCAACCTCAGGAAACCAGGAAGGATATAAGCCGGCCCAGAGCATCCAATAGCGTTTTGAGATTAGCATGAATCTCATAGTGTTGCTTCATAACAACAGAGGTGTCCAGGGTTCTTGTTTTTTTATAGTTATTGATTTCCAAAGTACCCGGCAGGCACTCCGCTGCTAGTGTAATCCATCTGTGAGAGAGAGTATATGACACACATAACACTGTGTTCCTGCCTGTGCCCCTCTCAGGCATCACTAATCAATCACCACACATAACACTGTGTTCCTGCCTGTGCCCATCTCAGGCATCACTAATCAATCACAGCACTCTTTTCATTCAGCTTCAGATGTTTCTCAGCACAGTTCCTGGAAACTACTCCCAGTCTTTGTGACTTAGCCCATGACATGGACACTGTTTGCTATCCCTCATGCACTGAATACACACAACCATGCTGGGCTAGCAGGAACCCCTGGAGGCAGGGGTTGGGCAGATCTTTAGAGATGGGTTTATGGAAGGCTGAGGCTGTAGGGAACCTCTTTTCAGCAAACTCACTCGATGTCACCCCATACAGAGGCTCCTGTCCTACATGGAGAGGCTTTCTCCTACCTGGTGGAACCTGTGGGGGCCAGTATCCAGCTAGACTGTGTGGTGCTTGGAGAGCCAGCACCGGACATCCGCTGGATCAAAGATGGCCTTCCACTGCGGGACAGCCATCTCCGGCACCAGCTACAGAATGGCTCACTGACCATCCGCAGGACCGAGGCAAGGCGGGGTCTGGCACCTTGGGTGGGGCCACCAAGGACAACTCTACACTTTTTCTGATTGCTCAGGAGGGTTCTGATTTTGCCTCCAACCCCTGCTTCTGCAGTCTACAAAGCACCTTCCTGCCCATTCCCCAGATGTCCCTCCCACTACCACCAATAGTGACCTCCAGCCACTAGGCTTTTTGTACCTCCATCATCCACCCATTCAATGGAGCAAATTCTTTCTCCCTCATAGTACTGTAATGAGAAACCAGGGAGGTGACTCAGACCCATTGTTTAAGAGTGATCTGTAGGTAAGGCCCCCAAAATGTTATTATTAACAACCTCAAGGGGCAGGGTAGGCAGGTAATGGTGCTCTTTTTTTACAGACAAAGATACTGTTTTTTGGTTTTTGGTTTTTTTTGAGATGGAGTCTCGCTCTGTTGCCAGGCTGGAGTACAGTGGCGCGATCTCGGCTCACTGCAACTTCCACCTCCCGGGTTCAAGCAATTTTCCTGCCTCAGCCTCCTGAGTAGCTGGGACTACAGGTGTGCGCCACCACACCCAGCTAATTTTGTGCTTTTAGTAGAGATGGGATTTCACCATGTTGGCCAGGATGATCTCGATCTCTTGACCTCGTGACCCGCCTACTTCAGCTTCCCAAAGTGCTGGGTTTACAGGTGTGAGCCACTATGCCTGGCCCAGATGAAGACACTGAGGTTCAGAGAGGCCCACAGCCAATAACCGCAGGAGACAGGGCCCCCCACCCCCAGGTCTTCTGCCTCTGGCTCCATGCCGTTTCCAAAGCCTTGGGTCCTGGGGAAGCCCCCATCAACTTCCATTTTGTGTCTCAAGTTCTGATGATTGTGCGGAAATCCCCAAGTCAGTCTGACTCAAGTTCATCTTAGGGGCCTTGATCTCACCCATTTGGGAGCCTTTCTCTGTGTAGTAATAATAATAGGACTAGTAATCAGAGTAGCAGTAAGAGCAGTGGTAATAATGTTCCTGTTACCCAAGTACTAACTGTGGGCCAGGCACGGGGCCTCACACTTAGCAAGCGTTATTCCATTTAATGCTTATAAGATCCCAGCAGTTATCACTCCCATTTTACAGAAGGGAAAACTAGGGCTCTAGAAGCATGAAAATGTCATAAGTAATGGGTTCAGGGCAGTAAGCAGTGGGGCCAGGATTCAGTCCCATGTTGGTCTAACCTCCAAACCTACACTCTTAACTTTGTGCCATGCTGTCCCCCGCAGTCCCTTGGGTGTGACCCCCCCAGATGCCATCTTCTGGGAGTGGACAGTGGCCTCAGGCTGCCCCAGCCCCATCTCCTGGTGGTGCTGCCACTCAGAAGTGATGTGAGCCAGGACACTACTGAAGTCCGACACAAGTCCATTGATCACCTGTTAGGGAAACGCTGCCAACCGTCTCCCTTCTGGAAGACTCACTTTGCACACTGGCACAGTAAATGCCCTGAGAAGTCCTGCAGTTCAGAGTTTAGTCCTGTTTGTACAACAGAGGTGTCTAATGTTCTTGTTTTCCTGTAGTTATTAATTTCCAAAGCACCATAACATGTTGTCTAACTCAGTGTCTCCCAAACTTATATGGAATCCTTTTTTCCAAGGAAGCTCAAATCATGTGCCATGGGACAGTAAGATTTCAGCAGTTTGGAAGAGGTGGATCTAAACTGTGCTTTTCCAGCAAGACATTCCACCTAGAGCAACAAGGACCTTAGTCACCACCCCCAGTTTCGGGCATGAAAAGGGGCTGGATCCTCTTTGCGTGTCTGTTAACAAGTGGCCACAGAGGCCTTTCTGATGCTCTGGGGGGTTCAAGTGTCCCTGGCTGGTTTACAGCCCGAGCCCTGGCCTCAGTCCCCTACCCAAGTGTCTGAGCTGCTCTTCCTCTTCTCTGAGCACCATGCCCCCCCTCCTGTGCCCACTTACAGAGGGACGACGCGGGACAGTACCAGTGCCTGGCAGAGAACGAGATGGGTGTGGCGAAGAAAGTGGTGATCCTCGCCCTGCAGAGTGAGTCTCAGCCTCAGCAGAGTGGGGACGTGGGGAGTGTGCTTGGGGACAGCACTGGCGTGTGCAGCCCAGAGGGCAGGCAGCGGGGCCAGGACTTGGAGTTCTTTCATTAATGCTTACTTGGAACACAAACTGAATCATGTCAAATGTTTCCCAAATGTGGGGTGAGTGAGACTCAGGGTTGAGCTAAAGAAAACCTCGCAACCTGGGCCTGGGGGGAGCTGGCTGCTTAAACTCGGACCAGCCGTCCAGATCCCCACAACAGCTCTCGCCTGTGCCAAGCAGCTCGTAGTTTACCAGGTGCTACTTGAGCCTCAGAATAACACTGTGAAGTCGTCTCACTAGGGATTCTGTAGAAAATGTTTTATTGATGATGAACACCTGTGGAGAAGACCGAGCACCCTAAGTACAGAGCTCAGCGAATTCTTAGTGTGAAAATGTGAACCCACCCAGTTAACCAGCAGCCAGATCCAAAAAACAGGGCAGGCCCAGCTCCCAACCTCCGCACGCCCACCTCTATTCACTGCCCCTGTCCTAGTAGTCCCTGCCCTGGATTCTGCCTGTTTAAAAAAAAAATTATTGAGTTATAATTCACATACCATAAAATCCACCCATTCATACAATGCAATATTACTTAAAAAGGAAGGAAATTCTAGGGCCAGGCACAGTGACTCATGCCTGTAATGCCAGCACTTTGGGAGGCCAAGGTGGGTGGATCACCTGAGGTCTGGAGTTTGAGAACAGCCTGGTCAAAATAGTGAAACCCTGTCTCTACTAAAAATACAAAAATTAGCCGGATATGATGGCGGGTGCCTGTAATCCCACTTATTCAGGAAGCTGAGGCAGGAAATCACTTGAACCTGGGAGGTGAAGGTTACAGTGAGCCGAGATCGTGCCACTATACTCCAGCCTGGATGACAGGCAAGACTCAGTCTCAAAAAAAAAGAAAAAAGAAAAAGAAAAAGGGAATGAAATTCTGACTCAGGCTACAACATGAACATTGAGGTCATTATGTGAAGTGGGAAAAACCAGTCACAAAAAGATAAACACTGTATGATTCTGTTTATGAGGGCCCTGGAGTGGTGAAAAGCATAGAGACCCAACGTAGTATGGAGTCTGCCAGGGGCTGCGGGGAGGGGGAAAGGGGGATTTATTGTTTAATGAGTCCAGAGTTTCAGTTTTGCAAGATGAAAAATTTCTGGAGATTGTACAACAATGTAAAATATTCAACATTACTAGACTGTACACTTATAAATGGTTCAATTATAAATTTAATGTAATGTGTTTTTACCATAATTATTAATTTTTTGAGACAGGATCTGGTTCTGTTGCTCAGGCTGGAGAGCAGTGGTACCATCTCAGCTCACTGTAATCTCTGCCTCCGAGGTTCAAGTAATCCTCCCACCTCAGCCTCCCAAGTAGCTGAGATTACAGGTGCCGGCCACTACACCTGGATAATTTTTTTTTTTTTTTTTTGAGACAGAGTTTCGCTCTTGTTACCCAGGCTGGAGTGCAATGGTGCGATCTCGGCTCACCGAACCCTCCATCTCCTGGGTTCAGGCAATTCTCCTGCCTCAGCCTCCCGAGTAGCTGGGATTACAGGCACGTGCCACCATGCCCAGCTAATTTTTTGTATTTTTAGTAGAGATGGGATTTCATCATGTTGACCAGGATGGTCTTGATCTCTTGACCTCATGATCCACCCACCTCCACCTCCCTAAGTGCTGGGATTACAGGCATGAGCCAACTCGCCTGGCTAATTTTTGTGTTTTTAGTAGAAACAGCTTTCACCATGCTTGGCCAGGCTGGTCTTGAACTCCTGACCTGGGGTGATCCACCTGCCTCAGCGTCCCAAAGTGCTGGGATTAACTTGTGCTGGTTTTTAAATAGTGTGGTTTATCCTACTTTAGTGCATTCCTGGAGTTCTTTATGTGGCATGGAGTAAGCCCTTTATCAGACACGTGATTTGCAAATGTTTCTCCCGGTCTGTGGCTTGTCTTTGCCTTTTCTTAATGGTGCCTTTGAAGAGCAAAAGTGTTAAAATTTGATGAAGTCCAAATTTATCCCTTTTGTATGTTTTTTTTTTTCTTTGAGATGGAGTTTCACTCTTGTTTCCCAGGCTGGAATGCAATGGCACGATCTCGGCTCACCGCAGCCTCTGCCTCCTGGGTTCAGGCAATTCTCCTGCCTCAGCCTCCTGAGTAGCTGGGATTACAGGCACTCACCACCATGCCCAGCTAATTTTTGTATTTTAGTAGAGACAGGGTTTCACCATGTTGACCAGAATGGTCTCGATCTCTTGACCTTGTGATCCACCCACCTTGGCCACCCAAAGTGCTGGGATTATAGGCGTGAGCCACCACGCCCGGCATCCTTTTGTATTTTTTGAATGTGTTTGGTGTTATATCTTTAAAAATCTTTGCCTAACCTAAGGTCATATTTTCTCTTTTTTCTTTTCTTTTTTTTGAGACAGAGTCTCACTCTGGTGCCCAGGCTGGAGTGCAGTGGTGAGATCTTGGCTCACTGCAACCTCCACTTCCCAGGTTCAAGCAATCCTTGTGCCTCAACCTCCCAAGTAGCTGGGATTAGAGGCAGGCCCCACCACACCCGGCTAATTTTTATAATCTTAGTAGAGACAGGGTTTCATTGTGTCGCCCAGGCTGGTGTCAATGCCTGGCCTCAAGCAATCCACCCACCTTGGCCTCCTAAAGTGCTGGGATTACAGGCGTGAGCCCCTGCGCTCCACATTTTCTTATATAATGTTTGTAGTTTTAGTTCTCACATTTAGGTCTGTGATCCATTTTGAGTTAATTTTTGTGTGAGGTAAGGGTCTAACTTTCCTTTTTTGCTCATGGATAGCCAATTGTTCTAGCACCATTATGATTTGATCTTTAATTTCTTTCGGTGGTGCTTTGTAGTTTTAAGTGTACTCGTCTTATATTTTTGTTAATTTTAAGCATTTTTATTATTGATGCTGTTTTGGGTGGAATTGTTTTCTTTGATTTTTGTTTTTTTAATTGCTAATATGTAGAGATACAGTTTAATTTGAATAGGGACAGTTTGACATCTTTCTTTGAAATCTCTGTACCTTACAGTTTTTTGTCTTGCCCTATTGTCTTGGCCAACCTCTGGCACACAGCTGAGGCAGTGAGAGCGGCCATCCTTGCCTGGTTCCCTGGTTTAGGGGGAAAGCAGTCAGTCTTTCACCACGAAGTGTGGTGTTAGCTGTGAGTTTTTGTGGATGCCCTTTCTCCAGCTGAAGAAGTTCCCCTTTTGTACTTCGTTTGTTGAGACTTTTTGTCGTGGATGGGAGCAGTTTCGTGGTTCCAGACGAGGTAGTGTAGATACACTTCTTATTTCTCCTGCTAAGCACAGCTGAAAATCATGGGCTTTATATAGAAGCAAACAGAGAGAGCCTCTGAAAAGTAGAGAAAAGAAGGAGGATCAGCTACCGATCTTGGGAACTGAGGAGCAACGTGGTAGTGAATACCGTGGTGTTCCTTTTTTGTCTCTTCTATCCTGGGCTGAGCACTTGAGAAGCCAGCAACCTGGAACCACCAGTGGGCTCAGACACACACACACACACACACACACACACACACACACACACACACACACACACACACGTGCGCGCGCGCTTCAACAAGAGCCTGTCCTCTCTTGCAAAGGACTAGGAAAGGGACAGCCTAGTAAGAAAGAAAACTTGTAAGTAGCAATATCTGGCCAGGTGTGCTGACTCATGTCTGTAATCCCAGCACCTTGGGAGGCTGAGGCGGGCAGATTGTTTGAGCTCAGGAGTTTGAGACCAGCCTGGGCTGTATAGTGAAACTCCATCTCTACTGAAAATACAAAAATAAAAATAAAAAATCCAGGCATGGTGTAGCACACTGTAGTCCCAGATGCTTGGAAGGCTAAGGCAGGAGGATTGCTTAAGCCCAAGAGACAGAGGTTGCAGTGAGTTGAGATTATGTCACTGCACTCCAGCCTGGGTGACAGTGAGAAACTGTCTCAAAAAAAAAAAAAAATTATCTAGCCAAACACCATGAAAAACACCCCAGCCCCATAATCAAATCAAGTGGGGCCTGCATTTCCACCCTCACCCACTATACAGAGGTACCTGCTGTCCCTGTCACCTGTAGAGTGGGAAGCTCCTCCCCCATCAGGCCAGGTGGGCAGCCAGGGGGGTGCCAGCCAGAGGCCCAGTGTAGATGTGCCTCCACCCATGCCCAGCAGTAATGAGGCACCCTTCCCTGTTCTGGGGTGTCCATGGAGGCCACGTAGGGAACCTGGATTCCACTCTGACCTGGTGGAAGTGAGTGGCCCTGCTTTTTCTTGGCAGTGTTCCATCTCTGCCAAAAACGGATTTAAATAAAAACCCGAGTCTTACAATACTGAAACTCACGTACCAGGAACAAGGAAAATCTTAACAAAAGCAGGCCATCAACAGATGCCAACTGAAGTGGCACAGATGTTAAGTCATCTAGTAAGGACTTTTTTTTTGAGACAAGATCTGACTCTGTTGCCCAGGCTGGAGTGCAGTGACGTGATCATGGCTCACTGCAGCCTTGACTTGGGTGATCAACTCACCTCACCCTCCCAAGTAGCTGTGACTACAGGCACGTGCTGCCACACCCGGCTAATTTTTATTTTTATGCATTGATTTTTTGTAGAGGTGAGGTCTCCTTATGTTGCCTAAGCTGGTCTCAAACTCCTAGGTGCAAATGATCCACCTGCCTCAGCCTCCCAAGGTGGTGGGATTACAGGCATGAGCCACTGTGCCTGACAAAGACTGAACTGTCACATTGTCACTCACTGAGTGAGAAGCCTCTTCCCTGCACAGGCCGGGTGGGGAGCGATAAGCAGTGCCCCTCTCCCTCCAGCCAGGATGGTGCCAGCAGAGGACCGGTGTGAAGCGCCAACTCCCACCCATACCCAGCAATAATGAGGCACCCCTCCCTGTTCCCGGGTGTCCATGGAGGCCATGCAGGGACTTTGACTTCCACTCTCACCTGTCAGAAGTGAGTGGCACTTCCTTCCCCTGGCAGTTTTCCAGGTCTGCTAAGATGGAAGATTTAAATAAGAGCCCAAGTCTTATACTGAAACTGACTTATACCAGGAACAAGAAAAAATCTCAACTTGAATGAGAGCCAACAATCAACAGACACCAACTGAGATCTGCAGAGGTTTGAGTAATCTGAGAAGGGTTTTTTTATTTTTTGAGAAGGGGTCTTGCTCTGTCACCCAGACTGGAGTGCGATGGCACCATCACAGTTCACTGCAGCCTCGACCTCCTGGGCTCAAGCAATCCCCCCACCTCTCAGCCTCCCAAGTAGCTGGGATTATAGGTACGTGCCACCGTGCCTGGCTACTTTATTTTTTGTAGAGATGAGGTCTTGCTGTGTTGCCAGGCTGGCTGACAGGCTGCTTCTGTGAGCAATTGTGAACATGCTTGAAACAAGTGAAAAAAAAAGACAGAAAATCTCAGCAAAGTGTGGCTGTGGAGTCATCTGAAGTTCAGGCAGTTTTCAAGTCAGCCTCAGTTTACTGTCCTTTGTCCCCCACAGGTCTCCCCTGCACAGGTGCATATTTCCCACGTTGGCCAGGGGTTGTAGGGAGCCAATCCAGCCTGTCTGTGGCTCCTCCATTTCCAGGTTCTCTTTGTTAAATTGCTGGCTGGGCCCCTGCTCTACTCGGCCAGGACCGTGCCACAGGCCAGCAGAGCAGACACTTCTCTTGGTTCCTACCTATCGCTCCTTTTCCTGATGACGCTTCTCAGGGCATGCTTCGTCTTCTACCGCACATCAAGGCAGCCCCTGGGGGTGGCAAAAGCTGTTGGTTTCCACAGCTGTCCTTAATGAAACCACTGCGACTGCCATGGTAGGGTTGGGATGGCACAGCTCTAGGCAGGAGGGCCAAAGGGTTCCCTGATTTTTATTCAAAGTTCTAGAGGCATTTTTTATTTCTCTCTTTTTTTTTTTTTGAGACAAAGTCTCTGTCACTCAGGCTAGAGTGCAGTGGTGCAATCTTGGCTCACTGAAACCTCTACCTCCCAGGTTCAAGAGATTCTCCTGCCTTAATCTCCCAACTAGATGGGATTATATCCAGCTAATTTTTGTGTTTTTTATTGAGACAAGGTTTCACCATGTTGGCCAGGCTGGTCTCAAACTCCTGACCCTAGGCCATCTGCCCACCTCAGCCTCCCAAAGTGCTGGGATTACAGGTGTGAGCCACTGCACGCGGCCATAGAGGCTTTTTATGGATAAATGCTTCTCAAGGCCTGGCACAGTGGCTCACAGCTATAATTTCAGCACTTTGGGAGGCCTTGGTAGAAGGATTGATTGAGTCCAGGAGTTTGAGACCAGTCTGGGCAACATAGTGAAACCCCACGTTTACAAAAAATCAATAAATTAGCTGGGCATGGTGGTGCGCACCTGTAGTCCCAGCTACTCGGGAGGCTGAGGTGGGAGGATGATTTGAGCCAGGAGGTCAAGGCTGCAGTGAGCTAGGATCACATTCCAGCCTAGGCAACAGAGTGAGCTCCTGCCTCAAAAATTAAAAAAGACTCACAAAATGTAAATGCTTCTCAATTCGTTGTGCACCTTTGGTTGATTTTGAGAGCCCTTAAATAGTTATTTTGGGCAAGCGTGTCCAGTTTTCTGCTTGTTTGCTGACCTCATCCCTCAGCCACAGCTGACGACTGATTCTTGCTTGTTCTGACTGACCTCATATATTTTTTTTTTTAATTTTTTTTATTTTTTAAAGACAGGGTTTCACCACATTGGTTAGGCTGGTCTTGAACTCCCGACCTCAGGTGATCCATCTGCCTTAGCCTCCAAAGTGCTTCGATTACAGGCGTGAGCCACTACACCTTTTATTTTTATTTTTTAGATGGAGTCTCACTCTGTCTCCCAGACTGGAGTGCAGTGGTGCGATCTTGGATCACTGCAACCTCCACCTCCTGGATTCAAGCAATTCTCCTGCCTCAGCCTCTCGAGTAGCTGGGATTACAGACACCCACCACCACACCCGGTTAATTTTTGTATTTTTAGAGACAGGGTTTCATCATGTTGGCCTGGCTGGCCTTGAACTCTTAATGTGATCCTCCCGCCTCAGCCTCCCAAAGTGTTGGGCTTACAGGTGTGAGCCACTGCGCCTGGCCTTGGCTTTCATTTAAATAGAATCACCCCACATGTGCTCTTGCATGGACTTCTTTTGCACATGATTGATTACTTATGGCATTCATCTAGATTTGTTTATTGGCTCTGATTGCTGTATGTTTTTCCATACATGGATGTACCACAGTTTATTCATGTATTCCACTGTACGTTAGTTTCCAGTTATACGCAGTTAAGAACAGCGCTGCTGTGACCTCCTTATACACGTCATTGGTGAACAGGCACACACACACTCATGTTGGGGTATTCGTCCAGGAGCCGAAGTGCTAGGTCACGTGGTACACATGTTCCACTTTAGGACACACTGGCTGTGGTGGGATCTGATAAGCGGCTCCCAAAGGCATGTCCACGTCCCAGTCCCTAGGGCCTGTCAACGTTTCCTTACTTGGAGAGGGAATCTTTGCAAATTAATTAAGTTAAGGATCTTAAAGTGAGCGGGTTATCTCGGTGGGCCTACATGCTATCACAAGGGTTCTGTTGTTTGTTTTTTGTTTTTTGGGTTTTTGTGTTTCTCGGTTTGGTTTTTTTTTTGAGGTGGAATCTCGCTCTCACCCAGGCTGGAGTGCAGTGGCACAATCTTGGCTCACAAAAACCTCTGCCTCCGAGGTTCAAGCAATTCTACTGGGTCATCCTCTCAAGTAGCTGGGATTAAAGGCACACGCCAGCACACCTGACTAATGTTTGTATGGTTTCACCATGTTGGCTAGGCTCTTCTCAAAGTTCTAAGTTCAAGCAATTCACCCATCTCAGCCTCCCAAAGTGCTGGGATTACAGCCATGAGCCATCGTACCTGGCTACAAGTATTCTTATAAAAGAGAGCCAGGGCTGGACATGGTGGCTGATAACTGTAATCCCAGCACTTTGGGAGGCCAAGGAGGGCAGATCACCTGAGGTCAGGGGTTCTAGACCAGCATGGTCAATATGGCAAAACCCCATCTCTACCAAAAATACAGAAATTAGCTGGGTGGGGTGGCACATGCCTGTAATCCCAGCGACTCAGGAGGCTGAGGCAGGAGAATCACTTGAACTCGGGAGGTGGAGGTTGCAGTGAGCCGAGATGGTGCCATTGCACTCCAGCCTGGGTGACAGAGAGAGACTCAGTTTCAAAAAATAAAATAAAACAAAATAACAGCAGATATGGCCATATGATATTTTCACGAAGAAACAGTATCTAGAGGGAACTATTCAGGAACAGTGACTGGGTGGAAGGATCCCGTGTGGTCCTTACTTTCTCCTTTCTGCCTCTCTGGATTTCCCAGTGTGTCTAAATGAACATATTCCATTTGAATATGCAAAAATAATTAAATCTTTCTAAAAGCCACCTGGACCTCCCACAGGTGCTCCAGTGTTCCAGGTAGAGCCCCAGGACACAAAAGTGAGATCCGGGGATGATGTGGCCCTGCGGTGCCAGGCCACTGGAGAGCCCGAGCCTACCATCGAGTGGCTGTGGGCGGGTCGCCCCTTGCAGGCCAGCCGGCGGCTCCGGACCCTGCCCGATGGGAGCCTGTGGCTGGAGAGCGTGGAGCCTGGGGATGCAGGTGCCTACGACTGCGTCGCTCACAACCTCCTGGGCTCTGCCACAGCCCGGGCCTTCCTGGTCGTGAGAGGTATGGGGCATCCCTGTCTGGACCTTTGTGGACAGAGGGAGGATCTCCTGCTGATGGGAATTGTGTGGTGCTTATGGGGGACCTGGCCCCCTGCCTTGCCAGCTCCCCACCTCTTCCCTTTGCTTCATCACAAGCCCATAGTGAACCCCTACCCTGCCCATTTAGAGTCTTGGAGGTGCTAAGTGTTTGCTGCTCATCTTGGACAGGGAACACTGGCTGTTCCTGCTTAACTGACACATATGCATGTCCTCTGTCTGGACACTGCACAGCCCCAGGAAGCAGGCAGAGGAAGACAAGGGCATTCCCAGTGCCCTCAGGGGCTGCTATGAAAAAATCTATGCATCAGCATGTGTCCCAAGTTCACACATTGCATGGCCATGACAGGTGGTGGGAAAAGAGATGGCTTCCTGGTGGGACAGAGCCCTGCAATCTCGCATTCCTCAGTCACCTCCCTTCTCCCTTGGGTCAGACCAAACTTTAAAATTAAGATAAGGTCTATCCTGAGAAACCACAGTAAACAAATTCAGCCCTGCATAAAGGCAAGTCATAAGATATTATTTCTGTGGCCTGTGCCTCTGAAGGGAACACTCCCTATGTGTGGCCATGTGTCTCGTTCTCTGTCCCTGGCAGACATCACTAATCTATCACCACATAAGCTGGCAGAATCTTTCTCTAATGAGTCCTCCCAGGCAGTACCTCTCAGCTATTTGGAAGTGGGACTTAACACTTGGCACCCTGGAAATCCACATGAAACCCACTGCCAACCAAATGTGAATCCCTTCCTGGTTCCTGCTCCTGCTCTCATTGTCTCTTGTAGGCTGGGCAGGGTACCAACGTATACAGCTCTGAAAGTTCAGCGGTTCTCTGACCCGCAGCTGGAGATGTGGCCTCAGAGATAGCCTCAGGTCTAAGCAGAACCCCCTCTATTTCAGGCCTAAGCAGAACCCCCTCTATTTCAGGCCTAAGCAGAACCCCCTCTATTTCAGGTCCCACTTCTTACCCTCTCCTGTTGGCAAGCCCCAGTCCAAACCACAGAGCTGTGTACGTGGCCTCTGTATTTGTTCTCTGGGGCTGCTGGTAAAAAACCACAAGCTGGAGACTTAAACGGCTCGGATGGACCCACAGTTCTGGAGGCTAAAGTCCAGGATCACACTGCCAGCAGCCCCGCCTCCTGAGGACTGTGGGAGGATCTGGTCCGGGTCTCTCTCCCGGAATCTTGCGGTGGTCCTCGGCATTCTGTGGCTTGCAAAACATCACCCCCACCTCCACCTTCATCTTCCCGTGGCCGTCTCCCTGTGCGTCTAAGCTTCCCTGTTTATAAGGACACTAGTCGCATTGGATTAGGCCTGCCTTAATGACCTCATTCTAACTGGCTTCCTCCATAAAGACCCTATCTTCACATAAGGTCACATTCCGAGGTCCTGGGGGCTAGGACTTCAACTGAAGTATGAATTTGGGGTGGGGTGGTACAATTCCATCCGTAACCCAGCCTCCATTTCTTTTTGAATAACAAGTATTCTTCCTTTATGTATGTCAGTTGTAGAAAGGCCAGATACTACAGAGATCTATGAAGAAAAGGCTAATTCTCTCCCCTAATTCAGTGACCCAAAGTAACTTAGGCAATTATTTGGGGAGCTATATTCCTCTGCACTCTTTTCTCTGGATAGAAGAGGTATACTTTTCTTTTTATAAATGTCACGTTTACAACCTCTGTGACCTGCCACTGTTCCTTCCTCTGTCTTGGAAGACATCCCATTGTGATTAACATCAGCCCACGGCTTTCTCACTGTCTTCGTGTCATTCCATGGGAACGTTTTTCATCGTCATTTCTCCCGGCTCTGTCAAACAAGCCATGTAGTTGGATTTTCTGGTTCCCATTCCCCAAAACTGCACCATGGTACTGTGCGTCCTTGTGTGTGGCCTGAATATTTCCATGGGACAATTTCCTGAAGGGGCACTGGTGGGTAAGGGGAGTTCTGGGTTTGGGAGCCTCTCACTGTAAACCTGTTTTCCCTTCTGACTGCCTCATTGTTTCTTCCCATCAGCCTAGCAGGTCCCAGTCCTGGCCTTGTGGGGGACAAGCAGCTACGTCACTGTATGTCCGAGATGTGGCGGTGGCTTGCTGTACATGGGTTACTTTCCTGTTCCCTGCCGAAGCTGCCCGGGTCACGCTGCAGCTTTCTCGTCTGCAGCTCCCGATTCCTTCCTCACCCCCCTATTAAAAGGCCAGGGATAGGTTCGTGGCCCTTCTCCTGTCCCCCCCCCCCCCCAGAGGCCCCAGAGCATCGGATACTGATGAGAAACATACCAGATGGGCTTCAAATCTCATCAAACCCCAACTACGGGCTGCAGGAAATGGCCCTGCTTCCTAGAACCCAAAATTATCCAGCCCCTTGATTCATCCATTTAGGGTCCTAGCAGTTGAGTGTTTTATGTTATTTTTTGACAGATCATGGGCAATTGGTTGTTAATTTCCCCTGAGAGTTGGTGAGTGGAGAGGCAGGCTAACTTCTGTCTCTCATCCCCTGGAATGCCATCTGCCTCAACAAGACAGCTGGCCCATTAGTCAGAGGAAGCACCCCCCATGCCTGCACCATCCGTTTGATTAGCACTAAAGAGCATCTGCTCACAGATGACCTGGCGGGCAGATGCTAGGAAGCCAGCCCACTCAGCGAGGCCAGCTGCAGGGCAGCGGGAACCAGCAGCACTGATGGAATGGGGCTGCTCAGGTGACAGTACCCGGCTCTGGCTCAGTGCCCTGGCTCCTGCAATATGCCAGCCATGCCATCCTGGGCCGCTGGCACTCCAGATACCCACAGGTCTTCTATTGGTTTGTGGTCCTACCTCCTTATTTTACAGGTGAGCCAACTCAGGTGTGGCTTGGGGGCCTGGTGTGGCCAGGTTTCAAGGAAGGCATTCGCAGAGCCAGAATTAGAAGCCAGTCCCGTGCCCCCAGCCTAGGATTCCTCCTGGCAGCCTCCCTTCTCTTTTAGAGCCGAGATCCCCCAGGCTTTGAGTCCATCACCCCTTAGCTGTGTGACCTTGGACAAGTGGACGTGAACTCTCCCAGCCCGCATTTACTCCTTCAATGAAATGGGAATGACAAAAGAACCTGCTTGTGCTCTGGGTCCCAGGGGTGGATAGTCAGTGGCACGATCGTTCTTTTCCCTCCTTACAGGGGAGCCCCAGGGGAGCTGGGGCAGCATGATGGGGGTGATCAATGGCCAGAAACTTGGCGTGGCCACGCTCAACACCAGCGTGATGCAGGAGGCACACTCCGGGGTCACCAGCATCCACAGCAGCATCCACCATGTCCCAGCAAACATTGGTGAGTGGGAGGCAGAGCATCACCTGCATCTGGGCCACTTCCTGGCCCAGCAAGGATCCTCTGGAGCATGTTGGACCTAGGAGGGGCAGAGCCCATGTTCTGAGTCTTGCTCAGGGCCAGACGCCCAGAGCACTTCTGAATACCCCTCAAAGCCGAGTGCAACCCAAATGGACTGAGGTGCAGGCAACTTCCTCCCCCTCCCAACCTCCCCAAAACAAAGTAACTGCATTTGGCTGGGCGCGATGGCTCACACCTGTAATCCTAGCACTTTGGGAGGCTAAGGCAGATCACAAGATTGGGAGTTCGAGACCAGCCTGGCCAACATAGTGAAACCTTGTCTCTACTAAAAATACAAAAATTAGCCAGATGTAGTGGTGGGCACCTGTAATTGCAGCTACTCGGGAGGCTGAGGCAGGAGAATCGCTTGAACCAGGAGGTGGAGGTTGCAGTGAGCTGAGATTGCACCACTGAACTCCAGCCTGGTGACAGAGCAAGGCTCTGTCTCAAAAAAAAAAAAAAGCAAATACATTTATAGTCAGACCAAGAGTATGTGAAATGGTCAGTGTTCTGGGGGTGCAGGCACTCAGAGTGTGTGTTCTGGGGGTGCAGGTGCTCAGTGTGTTCTGGGGGCACAGGCGCTCAGAGCGTGTGTTCTGGGGGCACAGGCGCTCAGAGCGTGTGTTCAGGGGGCGCAGGCGCTCAGAGCGTGTGTTCAGGGGGCGCAGGCGCTCAGAGCGTGTGTTCTGGGGGCGCAGGCGCTCAGAGCGTGTGTTCTGGGGGTGCAGGCGCTCAGATTGTGTGTTCTGCGGGTCCAGGCGCTCACAGTGTGTGTTCTGGGGGTCCAGGCGCTCAGTGTGTGTTCTGGGGGTGCAGGCGCTCAGAGTGTGTGTTCTGGGGGTGCAGGCGCTCAGAGTGTGTGTTCTGGGGGTGCAGGCGCTCAGATTGTGTGTTCTGCGGGTCCAGGCGCTCAGAGTGTGTGTTCTGGGGGTGCAGGCGCTCAGAGTGTGTGTTCTGGGAGTACAGGCGCTCAGAGTGTGTGTTCTGGGGTGCAGGCGCTCAGAGTGTGTGTTCTGGGGGTCCAGGCGCTCAGAGTGTGTGTTCTGGGGGTGCAGGCGCTCAGAGTGTGTGTTCTGGGAGTGCAGGCGCTCAGAGTGTGTGTTCTGGGGGTGCAGGCGCTCAGAGTGTGTGTTCTGGGGGTGCAGGCGCTCAGATTGTGTGTTCTGCGGGTCCAGGCGCTCAGAGTGTGTGTTCTGGGGGTGCAGGCGCTCAGAGTGTGTGTTCTGGGGGTGCAGGCGCTCAGTGTGTGTTCTGGGGGTACAGGCGCTCAGAGTGTGTGTTCTGGGGGTGCAGGCGCTCAGAGTGTGTGTTCTGGGGGTGCAGGCGCTCAGAGTGTGTGTTCTGGGGGTGCAGGCGCTCAGAGTGTGTGTTCTGGGGGTCCAGGCGCTCAGAGTGTGTGTTCTGGGGGTGCAGGCGCTCAGAGTGTGTGTTCTGGGGGTGCAGGCGCTCAGAGTGTGTGTTCTGGGGGTGCAGGCGCTCAGATTGTGTGTTCTGGGGGTGCAGGCGCTCAGAGTGTGTGTTCTGGGGGTGCAGGCGCTCAGAGTGTGTGTTCTGGGGGTGCAGGCGCTCAGAGTGTGTGTTCTGGGGGTGCAGGCGCTCAGAGTGTGTGTTCTGGGGGTGCAGGCGCTCAGAGTGTGTGTTCTGGGGGTGCAGGCGCTCAGAGTGTGTGTTCTGGGGGTGCAGGCGCTCAGAGTGTGTGTTCTGGGGGTGCAGGCGCTCAGAGTGTGTGTTCTGGGGGTGCAGGCGCTCAGAGTGTGTGTTCTGGGGGTGCAGGCGCTCAGAGTGTGTGTTCTGGGGGTGCAGGCGCTCAGAGTGTGTGTTCTGGGGGTGCAGGCGCTCAGAGTGTGTGTTCTGGGGGTGCAGGCGCTCAGAGTGTGTGTTCTGGGGGTGCAGGCGCTCAGAGTGTGTGTTCTGGGGGTGCAGGCGCTCAGAGTGTGTGTTCTGGGGGTGCAGGCGCTCAGAGTGTGTGTTCTGGGGGTGCAGGCGCTCAGAGTGTGTGTTCTGGGGGTGCAGGCGCTCAGAGTGTGTGTTCTGGGGGTGCAGGCGCTCAGAGTGTGTGTTCTGGGGGTGCAGGCGCTCAGAGTGTGTGTTCTGGGGGTGCAGGCGCTCAGAGTGTGTGTTCTGGGGGTGCAGGCGCTCAGAGTGTGTGTTCTGGGGGTCCAGGCGCTCAGAGTGTGTGTTCTGGGGGTCCAGGCGCTCAGAGTGTGTGTTCTGGGAGTGCAGGCGCTCAGAGTGTGTGTTCTGGGAGTGCAGGCGCTCAGAGTGTGTGTTCTGGGGGTGCAGGCGCTCAGAGTGTGTGTTCTGGGGGTGCAGGTGCTCAGAGTGTGTGTTCTGGGGGTGCAGGCACTCAGAGTGTAGTTTCTGAAGCCAGTGATGACTCCCTGAGGCTTCTCCCCATTATTAAGGTCCAGGCTGATGGAAGTGGAGGGATCTCCAGTTATGAGTGAGGTGTGTAGGCTGGAGGTGACAGGAAGTGGGAAACATGGAGAACTGAATTCTCTAGAAAATCTAGAGGACCAAGAAGAGTCACCTGAGCACGGAGCTGTGCCCGGAGTCTGAGCGATGAATGCTCTGAGAGACTTGCAGAGCTTGTGACAGCCGACCTCACTGTCTCTCCCTTCCCAAGGACTCCATGACCCCTCATGGGGTCCAGATGGGGCAGTGCTCATGGGGTCTTCACTAAAAGCAGCTCCTCTGAAGCTGCCCTTGACCATGGTCCTGCATGAACAGTGTAGGTCAGGGGATTGTGCTGGGGGAGGGGATCACTCCGAGTTGACTGTGGGCAGACAGCAAATGAAGCAAGACGCTGCCCAGACTTGGTTGCTTATTCCAGCTGCGGGAGCATGAGCCCTGGAGAAACGTGGCCCCAGCCCAAGAGCCAGGCCCTGCTCCATGGAAACAGATGCACAGAGAGGCTGAGAAGGTGGTGCTTATGCATGGGCCTGGCTGGCTCCTGTGAACCTTGCAAAGCTGGCACGGTCCCTGACTCTGAGCAAGGGGGGAGCAGGACACTCTGGGCAATGTCCCCTTGCCCAGTCCATGGCTCCACCTGGCCCTATGTGGAGGGTAGGCCATCACAGAAGGTCTGAGAATTCACATCCAGGGTAAATTTTTTTTTTTTTTTTTTTTTTTTTTGAGATGGAGTTTCGCTTTTGTTGCCCAGGCTGGAGTGCAATGGTGTGATCTCAGCTCACCACGACCTCCACCTCCCAGGTTCAAGTGATTCTCCTCCCTCAACTTCCTGAATAGTTGGGATTACAGGCGGGTGCCACCATGCCTAGCTAATTTTTGTATTTTTTTAGTAGAGATGGGGTTTCACTATGTTGGCCAGGCTGGTTTGTATCTCTTGACCTTGTGATCCACCTGCCTCACCTCCCAAAGTACTGGGATTACAGACGTGAGCCACCGTGCCCGATTGTCTAGGGCAATTTTTTGGTTCTTTTTTTCAATTGGTTTGGAACAATCCTCCACCTCCTGGGCTCATCCAGAAGAGATCTGCAAGTTAGAAAAGTTGGTTGACTTCAACTCAGCAAATTTGTACCGACAGTGGAGTCCCTGGCTCCGTGGTGACCCAGGCCCTCAGCTGGCATTTGTTGAGCTGAGTTGAATATCAGCAAGGTACACGCATTTCTTTCTTCTTTTTCTCTTTTTGAGACTGCCTCTGGCTTTGTTGCCCAGGCTGGAATGCAGTGGTGCAGTGGGTCACTGCAGCCTTAACCTGCCAGGCCCGAGGGATCCTCCTACCTCAGCCTCTCCCGGAGCTGGGACTATAGGTGTATGCCACCACAGCTGGCTAATTGTGTAAATATTTTTATTTTTTGTTGAGACAGTCTCACCATGTTACCCAACATTTCCTTGTATAAATTTATTAACTGCACAGCTACGCCAGGAAGTAGATTGTTTGCCTCCACCATTTCCTGGATTCTGGTTAAATAATTGGCATGGCAGTCACAAGGCTGAGTGTAGGCGGCAAGGGAAGGGGCCAAGCTCTCCTGGGGGTAGTGGGGAGCCATGAAGGGCCCTTGAGCAGGAGAGTGGCCACCCTGAAGATCAGCCCTAACTCATCGTCCATGCCCTGCCCCACCCAGGGCCTCTGATGCGGGTGCTCGTGGTCACCATCGCCCCCATCTACTGGGCCCTGGCCGGAGAGAGTGGGGAGGCCCTGAATGGCCACTCCCTGACGGGGGGCAGGTTCCGGCAGGAGTCACACGTGGAGTTTGCTACAGGTAAGCAGGGCCTCCCACAGGTGGACCAGGTAGGGCTGAAGCAGGAGCCCAGGAGCTCCCTGGTGACTGTGCTGGGTGGGGATGGATTGCAGGGGAGCTGCTTACGATGACCCAGGTGGCCCGGGGCCTGGATCCCGATGGCCTCCTGCTCCTCGACGTGGTGGTCAATGGTGGTGTCCCCGAGAGCCTGGCTGCCGCGGATCTGCACGTGCAGGTGGGGGTCACGCCCTGGGGTGTGCAGACAGGGTGAGTGAGAGAGATGGAGGCACCCGGCTCTCACCCACCCCTGAGCAGCCAGGCCTACAACCGTAGGGCTGGGTCACAGTCTGGCCTTGAACTTAGGGTAGGATGAGCAGTTGTAACGGGCTTAAGTGCGAGCCCATGAGGGAATGCTCTGAGCCCTGCGACCCCAGATCAGAGTGTTCTCCTGGTTCCAAAGCAGGAGTCCTGAAGAGAGGCGAGCTGCCCAGCGCAGCCGAGCCGGTTAGAAGAGGCTCTAGGAGGCTCACGACCTCTCCTCCCAGGCCTCCCCCAGCCCCTGACTTGGGGTAAGGGTCTTAGGCTGCTTGGGAGCTGAAATTTCCTCCTCCGCTTCCATCCCTGACCTCTGTCTCCCTCTCCCCCTCCCCTCCTCCTCCTCCTTCCTCTTCCTTCTGCAGGACTTTGAGGAGCGCTATGTGCAGATGGGGCCTGGCCGGCTGTTCGTGGGCTCCACACAGCGCTTCCTCCAGGGCAGCCTCCCCTCGTTCCTGCGCTGCAACCACAGCATCCAGTACAACTCAGCCCGGGGCCCCCAGCCCCAGCTGGTGCAGCACCTTCGGGCCTCGGCTATCAGCTCAGCCTTCGACCCAGAGGCTGAGGCCCTGCGCTTCCAGCTCACGACAGCCCTACAAGCAGGTGAGGGCCCCCTGCTTTGTCCCACCCCCACCGCCCCAGCTAAAACCTGCCAGGGGCCGAATGCACATGGCTGGAAGCCACTCCTGCCCCCAACATCCACTGACCATGGACCAGAGACTGGGGACAGAGACGGCCCACCTGGCCTGTCCCCACTCCTGTCCCTCCTCACAGGGACACAGCTCTCTCAGCCACCCCCGTCCCAACCTCTGGATCCTTTCCCCAGGCCCCAAAGAGAAGGTCCAGCCACCCCAGGCTGATGTGCAGGGATTGAGTCACCCCACCCTCTTCTCCCGAGGGCACTTGTATGGAGGCCCCACCCAGGGGACCAGGAACCACTGTTGGAACCCCTGGCGAACCAGAGGAACACGCTTTCCGTTCTTACCCAGTGAACGCAAAGATAGACGTGTTCACATTATTTGAGGTCCCAGCATGTTTTGAACATTGAATAAGCAACAGTGATAAGAGCACAGCTTTAAGGTCAGGCAGACCATGGTTGAAATCCCAAGTGCACCACTTTCTGGCTCTGGCATCTTGGGGGCAATGTCCTGTTCCTCCCTGAGCCTCAGAGTTTGCATCTGCACAGTGGGCATGACATGGCCTTCCTTGCAGGGGGTCACTGTCTAGAGGTTGTCTCTAAAACCCTAACCTGGCCCCTAGTGGCTGCTTCATTAAGGGTGGCTGTCCCTACAACTATTTGGACCAAGCTTGTCCCACCCACAGCCCACGGGCTGCATGCCACCCAGGACAGCTTTGAGTGAGCGCAACACACATTTGTAAACTTTCTTAAAACGTTGAGATCTTTTTGTGATTACTTTTTAGCTCATTGGCTCTCCTTAGTGTTAGTGTGTTTTACGTGTGGCCCAAGACAATTCTTCTTCCAGTGTGGCCCAGGGAAGCCAAAAGACAGGATGCCCCTGATTGAGACCGCCTTGTGTCCTTCCCGCCTCCAGAACCCAGCTCCCCCTCCCCTGCCTTTGTTCTTGCTGCCCGCCTGACGCCATCCTCTGCTCCTCCTGGTGCTCTCCTGCATTGCCGCTGGGGCCTCAGGAGGGCCATTCTGCACGTGTTCACTTCCTGCATTTGATTTTAATGGTTTCCTGGGGCTGCCTGACTCACTGCCCAGCCCCACTGGGAGCCCTTCAGGACACATTTCCTTGACTGGATGCCCTTCAGTCATCACCTCCAACAGGCCTGGGCAGGAAATGGGCTCGCTGACTCTCTGGCACCATCTTGGCTCTGCCTGGCCAAGCTGGCAGTGGGATGGGCAAGGGGGAGAGGCTGCAAGCCTGGGCTATAGCCAGCACGGCCGTGGGAGAGGACACCCTCACGTCCTTAGGGTCCGTCCTCTTTGCCTTGCAGAGGAGAATGAGATCGGCTGCCCTGAGGGTTTTGAGCTGGACTCCCAGGGAGCTTTTTGTGTGGGTGAGCGCCCCCCCCAACCCCCCGACCCCCCCTGGCATGGATGTGTGAGGTCTCTCAGCTCGGGATAGTGGGATAGATGGGCTCTCCCAGCCAGCTGGCAGGAGGGCCTGGGAGCAGAGACCACCAGACCCCTTCCTGCCCCAGACAGGGATGAATGCTCAGGAGGCCCCAGCCTCTGCTCCCACTCCTGCCTTAACGCACCCGGCCACTTCTCCTGCGCCTGCCCGGCTGGCTTTGCCTTGGCCTGGGATGACAGGAACTGCAGAGGTGAGGGGCCCCTGGGAGGAGAGGTGCTCCTCGGACCTGGCCCAGGTGTGCAGAAGGGTTCCCAGGGCCAGGACCCTGGCTGGAGCCACAGACCTACAGGGTGACCCATCATTGAGGGCATTCAGTGTCAGCCTAGGGTCCCAATGCCATATCCCCACCAGGCTCCTTCCTGCTATGGGAGCTGCAGATGAGTGAGGCCCAGGTGTCAGAGGGTGATGGGAGCCCCAGAGGTCTATATGCAGTTTTCACATGCTCATGGCATTCTGAACCTGAACAGGCCTCAGAAGCTTTCCCAACACTCAGCATCATTTCCAACTGACTGAGACTGGCAAGTGAGTTGTCTGCCTTGGCAATGGTGCTGGATGACAAACTTGACCTTGGGAGATAGTCATGATGCTGACCCCCAATCTGCATCCCTGTACTCCCACTGGGAGGGCCTGGTGCCACTAAGTCTCTGCTGGGCTGCAAGCCGGGTGCCCAAGGGAGCACTGTCTACAGCCTTGCATTGGAAGCTGCAGGCCTAGGCACTTGGGTCCCTTGGAGTGGGCCCTGTGTTTTGGGGTGGGAGAAGGGTAATGGAAATAGCTAGCAGAAGGGGTGGGGACCTTCCTGCCTGTGGCTCCTGGGCCTGGGGATGAAGCCTCTGTGGATAGGCTGGGCCAGGGCCAGCTGGTGAGGCAGGCCTAGGGTGATGTTCACACAGCCATCTTCCCTGATCTGCCCCCAGATGTGGACGAGTGTGCATGGGATGCCCACCTCTGCCAAGAGGGACAGCGCTGTGTGAACCTGCTGGGGTCCTACCGCTGCCTCCCTGACTGTGGGCCTGGCTTCCGGGTGGCTGCTGATGGGGCCGGCTGTGAAGGTGATGGGGCCACAGCGTGGGGCCTGTCCTTACTCCTGGAAACCCAAAGGTTTCCAGGGATCAGCGGATGGGGCTGTGTGTCCCTGGGCTTCTGGGTTCCAGGGAAAACCGGGACTCTTGGCAGAAGGAGCGCAGCAAGGCTGGTGAGGAAGCCTTCGCTGGGCTCTGGGGGTCTCAGCCCCACCCTGGCTCCTGGCAGCGTGCCCCTTCTTTGACAGGGGTGTTTTCCTCTCTGGACCTCAGTTTCTTGTCTGCTTGATAAAGAGGGAGCCAGGTCAGGGATGGCGAACACATGCTCCCTCTGCTGCCATCCGTTCTATTCCCCCAGGAATCAAGGCCCAGCTAGAGGCCACCTCTGAATCCTTCTCATCCCGGCAGCCCCCCAGCCACCATGGAGCAGGTGCAGTCAGCCTTTCAGATGAAACCTAGGTGCCACCCCTGGACGGGTGACCTCAGTGGTCCTTCCTATTCTAGTGGTCTCTGGCTGCGGGATTGTGGACCCACTGGCTTCTCTGAGAGACTGCCCAATGGAGAGGGAAGCATGGTGGAACCTGACCCCAGAGGATCAGCCATCACACCCTGTGGCCCCAGGGCCCTCAGAGTGCCCAGCAATTCACCCTGACACCTGTCTTCCTTTCTCACCACGTTTTTAGCTCTTCCCACATACCAGGCTCCCTCCTCACCATGACCCCACAAAGAGGTCACATCTTTTTTTTTTTTTTTTTTTTGAGACGGAGTTTTGCTCTTGTTACCCAGGCTGGAGTGCAATGGCGCCATCTCGGCTGACCACAACCTCCGCCTCCTGGGTTCAGGCAATTCTCCTGCCTCAGCCTCCTGAGTAGCTGGGATTACAGGCACACACCACTATGCCCAGCTAATTTTTTCTATTTTTAGTAGAGACAGGGTTTCACCATGTTGACCAGGATGGTCTCGATCTCTTGACCTCGTGATCCACCCGCCTTGGCCTCCCAAAGTGCTGGGATTACAGGCGTGAACCACTGCCCCCGGCCCCAAAGGTCACATCTTTACCATCTTTACAGAGGAGGACACTGAGGCTCAGAGAGGGAGCGTTCCTTGCCCAAGGGCTAGAATATGGCGGAACTCAGCGGAACCCAGGACTCTGCCCCCAAAGCCCACCCTTTAAGCCCCTTCCTTTCTTTGGGACCAGGAACCCTCTTGACCTCCAACCTGGTATAACTGGGGAGGTGGCACGAGGGTTGCCATGCAGCCTGGTGGCACTGAAACTGGAGGAGGGGACAGAGAGGAGGCCCAGATATGGAAGGGGATGGTCTGTCCCTCTGAGGAAGACTTGGGCTAGACCTCGCCCCCTGACCATGCCCCTGCCTCCCAGATGTGGACGAATGCCTGGAGGGGGTGGACGACTGTCACTACAACCAGCTCTGCAAGAACACCCCAGGCGGTCACCGCTGCAGCTGCCCCAGGGGCTACCGGCTGCAGGGCCCCAGCCTGCCCTGCCTAGGTACGGGGACACCTACCCTCTGGCTGGCACCCCCAGCTCAGGGGTGTAGGTGACTATGGCGCCCATGCTGGTGAGTTCCGAGAAGAACCAAACAGCAGCCGACACTGTGCACTCACTGGGTGCCTGCCTGTGGCCAAAACCTTAGCCCAACCCTGTGGGGTCATCTTCCAGGGAATCTCAGGAGGGGGAGGATGGTGGAGGCAAGTGGGTCGATCTCAGAGAGGCTTAGGAGAGGGCATGGATCTAACTGGGGTGCTGTGGGCTGAGGGGGAGCTGGAGGCTGGAATGATGCTGAGAGCCGTAGGTGGAGTCAGAGAGGAGGCTGGGCTTGGCCCGAGGAGAGGGGCATGCCGTAGCCCATATGCAACATGGGATGGCTCCGTCCTATGGAGCCCTGGGCCACCTGCGCACACGCCTGCCCCTGCCCCTCTGCAGATGTCAACGAGTGCCTGCAGCTGCCCGAAGCCTGCGCCTACCATTGCCGCAACCTCCAGGGCAGCTACCGCTGCCTGTGCCCCCCAGGCCAGACCCTCTTCCGAGACGGCAAGACCTGCACCTCACTGGAACGGAATGGACAAAATGTCACCACCGTCAGCCACCGAGGCCCTCCAGCCCCCTGGCTTCGGCCCCAAGCCTCCATCCCCGTCCCCAGTGGCTCCTATCATGCCTGGCTCTCTCTCCGGCCAGGTCCCGTGGCCCTGAGCAGCATGGGCCGGGCCTGGTGCCCTCCTGGTTTCATCAGGCAGAACGGAGTCTGCACAGGTAAGGCCAGGCCCTGACCATCCACAGGACACAGCCATGAGGGCATCTTGGGCTTCAGGGGGTGGTTATGCACAGGCTCCCCACCGAGCTCAGAAACCCAGACCTTCCAGGCAAGCGGGGTGGCTGATGTGGTGGATGGGGGCTTCTCCCATGCAGAGGGGCTCAGAGCCTTGGCTGTGCTACTGGGCAGGGGGCTTCCGAGATGGGGGTGGGGTATCTTTTAAACCATTTGGCTTCAGGATGCTTTGCCCAGAGGGAGGGCATCTGAGGCAAGTGGTATCCAGAACCCTCTTTGAGAAACACTCCTCTTAGCAGTCAGGGAGGGAGATTCTCAAGGGTGAAGAAGAATGTTCCAGGTAGACATGAGAATGTGATAAGGGACTGCTGGGTAGAGGGGTGGGGGTTGGGAACGGCCCCTGGACCCTGCAGAGAGGAACAAAGAGGAGGTGGCCTGCCCCAGAGCTGATGTGTCAGCATTCTCACCTGGGCTTCCTCTATTTCTTGGCAAGCACGGGGTAGGTAGAGTGGGGCTGCCCGCTCTCACCAAGCCCAGGGACTCCCCCAGACCGTTAACCTGGGCTGGGAGGGGCAGGACAGGGAGAAGGAGCAGGGCAGCTCTACAGCCCAGCAGGTAGGCATGTAGCCACCTCAGTGTCTGTGGCTCAGTGCATCTCTCTGCCCCCACCCCCACCTGCCCTGCCCCCCCATGCCCGGGCCAGACCTTGACGAGTGCCGGGTGAGGAACCTGTGCCAGCATGCCTGCCGCAACACCAAGGGCAGCTACCAGTGCATGTGCCCCACCGGCTACCGCCTGCTCCCCAGCGGGAAGAACTGCCAGGGTGAGCCAGTCTCAGGCCAACGCCCAGACACCCTTGGGGTTAGGGAAGGCAGCATGGGACGGGGCATGTGGGTCTCTCACCCACTCCGTTCACTCCAGCCCCTTCACAACCATCCTGTGAGGTGGGGGCGGGGATGCAGGCTCAGAGGGGTTCCATGAACACCCCAGGCTCCCACAGCCACAGCAGGGCCCATGCTCCGAACAGGAGCTCCAAGGGGTTACTCAGGCAGCCTCTGAAAGCAGCCCTGCAGGGCCAATCCCAGCTCAACTGTGTGTCCCTGGGAAACTCACTTCACCTCTCTGAACCTCCGGCTTCCTCATTAAATGAGGCTAGCACAGTCCCCCTCAAATAGCGGGAATGAGAACTATGGAGGTTGGGCACAGGGCACACAGCTGCTGCTGGCGGTATAGTAAGGGGCTCTAACTCCCAAGCTGGGCTCGGTTTCCCTGGTGTACTCCCGGCTGGGGCCAGGCATGCTACTTCCTCTGCCTTAAAGAACAGGGACCTGCCCTGCCTGTCTCCATCCCTCATGCTGCCATGGAGGTCAGCGAACATCCTCTGAGAAGGGCGGGGCGTCCACTGAGGGAGACAGGGTCAGGTGTTCTGCCTGTGGGCAGTGGGCACTCTGGATCTTCAGGCAAAGCAGCCACCCAGGGAAAGCCCCATCTCTCCCAGGCCCTCCTACCCAGCACTCGCTCAGGAGCTCCCCATGGTACCCACCTACATGCCCTGGAAAACCCCGGCCCCCAAGGGGGTGAGAAGGTGCTGGGGGCCTCCAGGCTGGGTGGTCATGGGTCAGACTGGCTGGGGACAGGAGGAGAAGGGCTGCTCACCTCACTGGTCCCCCAAGGGCCTTCTCCCCACATACTCCCCACTTGTCCTTTCTCCTTTTTACCTCCGTCCCCCACTTCACCCCCCCCACCCCCATCCAGACATCAACGAGTGCGAGGAGGAGGGCATCGAGTGTGGACCCGGTCAGATGTGCTTCAACACCAGAGGCAGCTACCAGTGTGTGGACACGCCCTGTCCTGCCACCTACCGGCAGGGCCCCAGCCCTGGGTAAGGGCTGAGTTGGCAAGGCCTTGTGCCCTGGGGAAAAGCACATTTTTTCAGTCACTCAGGGTGCAAGCTAGCCCTGTCATTGTCATTCCCCAACACAAGTGATGCAGGCAGGAGCGCCTGGGGCTGTGGGGGCAGGGAGAGGCCGGAGTGGGGGAGAACGGGGACACAGGCACACCATACGCACACACACACAACCCAAGACTCAGACACACCAGCACCAAACCATCCCTTCCACGCCACTCACGTCACGGCGGCCATGGACACTCAGTAACACGCACAGAGATATGGGGACCTTAGGGGTAGCAGCTGCTGCCCTGGGAGGGTCTCTCCCGGTGGGCGACCTGCTCCGGGCCTTACAGCTCGAGAAACCTAGGCTGGGGTTGGAAGCGGGTGCACGTGCTGCCCTCTGCCTGGGGCGCCCTGGGAGCATGGCCCTAGAGAGTCCGCCGGAGGGAGGCCTCTGGAGTCTCCGGGCCTCAGTTTGCTGATGTCTAAAACGGGCCAGTGGAGGTGCCCGCAGAGACCTGTGGGGCGCTGCGGGGGAAGCACTGGCAGCGCGCGGGCGGAACTGCAGCGCTGGCGGGAGGTCGGGTCTACTCGGTCGGCTGCGCTCCGATGGCAACCCGGGTCAGCCCGTCTGCCTGTGTCTGTGCTGCCCGCAGGACGTGCTTCCGGCGCTGCTCGCGGGACTGCAGCTCGGGCGGCCCCTCCACGCTGCAGTACCGGCTGCTGCCGCTGCCCCTGGGCGTACGCGCTCACCACGACGTGGCCCGCCTGGCCGCCTTCTCTGAGGCTGGCGTCCCCGCCAACCGAACCGAGCTCAGCGTGCTGGAGCCCGACCCGCGCAGCCCGTTCGCTCTGCGCCCGCTGCGCACGGGCCACGGCGCCGTCTACACCCGCCGCGCGCTCACCCGCGCCGGCCTCTACCGGCTCACTGTGCGCGCCGCGGCGCCGCGCCACCAAAGCGTCTTCATCCTGCTCATCGCCGTGTCCCCCTACCCCTACTGAATGGGAGAGGATATCGGCGGCCGCCCGGGCGTGACCCCTGAGGAGGGGTCGGGGAGGAGCCCTGATCCACGCCACCTGCTGGGGCAAGCGTAGCGTCATCCTCTCCTGCCCTGTGCGTCAGTGAGACCTTGGGTCAACACGACCCTGCACGCAGCCTTGATCCCTGACAGCGAGGATCTGAGCTTGCAGAGGGAGGCGTCCAGGACGGCCCCTGGGTGGCCAGGCCAGCAGACAGGGCCCTGGGAAGCCTCCAGGCCTGATCCGCCCCTCCGTGGGAGCTGGACAGGGACACAGGGCACCTGGACGCCCAGGAAAGGGAACAAACCCCCTTTGGGGGGCAGCAGCTGTCGCCTGGCCACACCTGGTGGTGTCATTCTGAACCTTGTTACAATATAAAAACAATTGTATTTTAACCATCTAGGTTTCTTTGTCTAATTATTTTGCTTTGGAGGGAAGGGTTTTGGCTGGGAAGGAGACCACGCCTTCTGTTCTGATCCAGGAGCACTGCAGTTGGAGTCCACCAGCCTCCTCTCCTTAGCAGTAGGGCTGCCTCAGCCACCTCCTGGCCTGTTTCCTCATCCATCACATATTGCAATAGGGCCCTCCGTTCCCCCACAGGGCTGTGGGGACAACTAAATGAGGAGCAAATGTGTTACACAGACAGCAATAGGCAGTGGCAAAAAAATAATTCTTACTTTTTTTGTAAAAATAATCCCGGCGGTGATGAGGGATTGAGAAAAGGAAGTAAAGATGGAGACACAAGAGTAGAATTTACAGCATGGGTCCAGGGGACCAAGGCAAGACTGGGAACCGCGTTGGCCCAGAGCTCTGGGCTCCAAACCCTTTTATTATGTACACAATCTCATTGATCTTATGGGTGTGGAAGGGGAGGGTGAAGGGGTAGGTAAGATAGTTGGGGAGAGCACTTGAGATCCTTCTAAGACGTGCTAAGCTAGTGCTCTGAGTTTATCATCGATAGTTATCAGGCTGCATCAGAAGTATAGCAGATGAGGAGCCACTGGGTCTGACCACACCCAATGCATCAGGGGGCTTTTATATCCCCAGCATCGGGCACACAGAGCAATTAAAATCACTCCATATTGAGAATGTAGGCAGAGCCCTGTTATCTCTGCCCTGCAAGGCTTGTCTCCTCCTTGCCAGCTCCCATCTGCAAAGACCCTCCCAGATCTTGTGAGCAGAGGTGGCCTCTCTTCTCAGAGATCTTTGCACAAGCCCCCTTTACTGGGCCCTCATGCAGTCTCCATGTTGAGAAGCGTTCGTGGGACCACAGCAGTATTCCCTGCTCTGCAGCCACCCCGCGGTGCTCCCGGTGTCACTGCGCTCTCAGATGGTCTTTACCTTAGGCCCCTGTTGCCGCTTGATTTCTAATTAACTGCACCAGTAATACGGTTTAGTTCGATGTATAAACTTCAGTGTCCTCTGAGCCAAGCAAGCTTAGAATTACTGAGCTAGAATTAACATAGGTCTCCCCTGGCCATCTTGACCCACACCTGGCCTTTATATTAATTCTTAATGTTTTATGGCCGGGCGCAGTGGCTCAAGCCTGTAATCCCAACACTTTGGGAGGCGGGTGGATCACGAAGTCAAGAGATCGAGATCATCCTGGTCAACATGGGGAAACCCCATGTCTACTAAAAACACACACACACACAAAATTAGCTGGACATGGTGGTGCATGCCTGTAATCCCAGCTACTCAGGAGGCTGAGGCAGAAGAATTGCCTGAACCCAGGAGGCGGAGGTTGCAGTGAGCCGAGATCGCGCCATTGCACTCCAGCCTGAGTAATGAGCGAAACTCCGTCTCAAAAAAAAAAAAATGTTTTATTGTACATATATGTAAGGCATACAACATGATGCATTGATATACATAATGAAATGGTTCCTATAGTCAAACTAATTAATATATCCATTTGGGATTTTGGGTGAGCTTGAAAAAAAAATCCATCATCTCGTGTATGCTTATTTTTGTGGCAAGAACACCTAAAATCTCCCTTAGCAAAATCCCAATGTGATATTATTATTTTGAGAGAGGATCTCCCTGTCACCCAGGCTAGAGTACAGTAGCGTGATCTCAGCTCACCTCAACCTCTGCCTCCCAGGCTCAAGCAATCCTCCCACCTCAGCTCCTGAGTAGCCAGGACCACAGGCATGCACCACCATGCCTGGCTAATTTTTTTTTTTTTTTTTTTTTTTTTTTTTTTGAGATGGAGTTTCGCTCTTGTTGCCTAGGCTGGAGTGCAATGGCACGATCGCCGAAACCTCCGCCTCCCGGGTTCAAGAGAGTGGTTGAGATTACAGGCATGTACCGCCACGCCCAGCTAATTTTGTATTTTTGGTAGAGACAGGGTTTCTCCATGTTGGCCAGGCTGGTCTAGAACTCCTGATCTCAGGTGATCTGCCCACCTTGGCATCTCAAAGTGCTGGGATTCTAGGCGTGAGCCACCACGCCCAGCCTAATTTTTGTATTTTTAGTAGAGACGTGGTTTCACCATGTTGGCCGGGCTGGTCTTGAACTCCTAACCTCAAGCAGTCCACTCGACTAGGCCTCCCAAAGTACTGGGATTAGATGTGAGCCTCCCTGGGGTAGTTTTTAATAGGCTGTCAGGGCAGTCCTCACTGAGCAGCTGACTCAGACCTGAAGAAGGTGCAGAAGTTACACATCCATCGCCATAGAGGACAAGGGTGTTCCCGAAGAGGGGACAGCAGGTAGTCAGGGCCATCAAGCAGGAGGGTCCAGCTGGGAGGCTGGGAGGCTGGAGATGAATGAGGTGGGAGAAAGGGGAAAGGGAGATTGGATCGGAAAGGTTGAGGGGGTGGGGCGGATCCTGTGGGGTCTTTGGGCCACTGTAGGTGAAGCAGGAAACAGACTGCTGGAACACAGAACTGGGAAGGAAGGGGTAATTTATTCGGCTGGGAGCAAGGCGGCATAGCTGCCTAACAGCCTAGCTCGTCTATCAAAGGAAACCTCTGCCTTTATACAGGCTCACAACTCTACACATGAAAGGGCCTTGAGTTTACAGTTTTAGAAAGTACATGTGAGGGGATCATGGTCGATGAAGTAAGCATGGGGGTTGAGCAAGATTGAATGGGGGCGTTTCTCCATATCGCCCCCACCCTTAAGATCGCCTGAGATCTTAAGGGTGGGGGGGACTTAATCTTTAACCTCCAGGCCACTGACCTCATGCCTGAAATGAGGCCACTGACCTCATTTCCTTCTTTGAGACAAGAGACAGGAAAAGAGGGGTTTCTTTCCTCATAGAGACTTTGGCTTTGATAAGTGAGCTGGGGAGAGACAAGAGTAAATGTGTGGCTAGGTGTGGCGGTGCATGCCTTTAGTCCCAGCTATGCGGGAAGCTGAGGCGGGAGGATCGCTTGAGCCCAGGAGTTTGGGGCTATAGTGAGCTATGATTTGGCCACTGCAGTCCAGCCTGGGTGAGACAGCGAGACCTCATCTCTAAAGGAAATGGTTTTTTAAAAAGTCATTGCATGTCTGCGTGTTGGCCTGCCTCCAGGTTCTGGGTCTTGGGAGGTGGGCGGGTGAAGCAGAGCTTGGCAGAAGCCCACGCTGCTGCTGCTCCTCCTCCTCCTGCCCCTGCCCTTCTCCCCCGGCTGGCAGCAGCCCCTGTCTGGGTGGCCTCTGTGTTGCCAGCTGCCCCCAACACAGCCTCTGGGAGAGCAGGTTTCTTTTTTATATGGTTGTGAAGAAAAAAGTTCCTCTCTCCCTGTTCCTCCTACTCAGTGTGGCATGGTCATCTCCCCACAACAAGAAAGTTGTCTTGAGTTATTTCCTCTTGGGGCAAACGACAATCAGGCTGTCTAAAACAAGCCATCCTAGGTACACAGAGAAGGAATCACTGTGTCAATTTTACAGAGAAAGGGGGGTTGCAGGGAGGGAACATGCTCTAGTCACTTGACTAAGGTGTGACTGGTTAGTTGCCAAATGGGGACTCTTGATTCCCACCTAACATCCCAACAGAACCCCCAGGGTGCTTCTTCCTGCAGGTTTCCTTTAAACCAGTCTGCAAAGTTTTTCTCTTAGGGGCCAGAGAGTAGTTACTTTGTGCTTTGCGGGGTATTCTGGCTCTGTCAAAACGACTTACCTTTGCCATTGCATTGCAGAAGCAGGCCCAGAGAACTTGTGAACAGATGGGCACGGCTGTGTTCCAATAAAACTTTATTTGTGGACACTTACATTTCAAGTTTATGATCATTTCCATGTGTCATGAAATATTATTCTTCTTTTGATGTTTTTCAACCATTTACAAATGCAAAAGCCATTCTTAGTTTGCATGCAGGCTTTACAAAACCAAGTTCAGACCAGAGTTAGCTGATCTCTGGTTTCAACCAGTGACTTCTGGGTGGAGAGATTAGAGGAGGTGGGAAGAAGTGGGGGAGGGGCTTCCCAGGCCTTACTGTCCCCTATTCGTCCAGGGTCCACCTGTGAGGGCCTTGCTTGGGCTGAACGCCCCCTCTTTGTGCAACTCCAGGGGTCAATGGCTCAGAACTGGATCCCTGCTCTTGGCTGGGCTGTTAATTTTTTATGGAGCTGGGGACTTTGCAGAGACAATCAGCCCGGGCGGAGGCAATGCAGAGGTGGAGAACTGCAGAGGGGCGGCGGACTCCTCTCTCACCCCTGCTGTCTCCTGCAGGTGGCTCCCAGTCTCACCCAGGCCTTCCATGTTTGTAAAACTACAATTCATTGAGTCTCCATCCAGTGTCTTATAGACGTGGGTTTATTAGTCCTCCCAGGAGCTCCAGAGTCAAGACAGTGTCCCCATATCACAAATGAGAGAATGAGAGCTCAGAGAAGGAAGCCACTCATCTCATCTCACACAGCCTGGAGGGAAGAGAAGGACTCAACCCAGGCCCATCTGACTCCAGAGCCTGGGCTCTGACCATCACGCTTTCCTGCCTCCACTTTCCAAGGAAGGGGATAGAGAGGGCCAGGGGCAGCTGAAGACAAGGGCCCTTGGCAATTCAAGACCTGAGGAGCCAAGAAGGGAGTGTGCGTTCAGCCCCCTGCCTCCCTACTTTTCTCCTCCTTTTCCATTTGAGGCTATGGAGGGGAGGCTGGAGGGAAGGAGTGACTTGCTCACGATCACACAGAAAGCCCAAGGTAGGCCAGACCTTGGAGCCAGGTTCTGACCCAGTCCCTTCCTCCCGAACACTCCAGCTGCTTACCCCACCCCCAAGAATGGCTCCGGAGCTGGGGAGGTCCCTCTCAAGCAAGCCGCTGCCAGAGCCTGAGAGTATTTTCCATCCAAGAAGGGTGTCTGGCACTTCTGTTTCCAGCTGCCAGCTGTCACTGGCCGAGGCCCTGTCCAAGCCGCCCAGCCCCCTGGTGCCCATGACCTCCGAGACTCTGTTTGCACCGTCAGGGGTGGAAAACAGGCCTGCAGGTCGCTCATTAAACTCCCTGATGTAGATTTTCCAAGAACCCGACGACTGGACTCTGTGTTCCTGTGGGCGGGGACTGGCAACCTGGGGTTTGGCCTGGAGGACGCTCTCTGTTCCTGGGGCCAATGCCCAGGCTTGGTCAGTGGCAAAGTAGCTTCTGGTGCAACCACCTAGAAGCATCTACATACCCAGGCCCCTTCACACTCAGCAGGCAGAGAGCCCTCGGGTGGCAGAGGTGAGAGAGGAAGGGCGGGAGGGAGTTAACTCCAGGGCTCTGTGCACTGGCTGCATCTATCCCTTTAGGTGGCTGGGGGCATTTGATGAGATCACATCCACTAAGCTTGCTCTGCAGCTATTCAGACAAGTGGCCACAAAAGTTAAAGCTGATTACAGGCGGGGTGCAGTGGCTCATGCCTGTAATCTCAGCACTGATCTCGCCTGAGGCCAGGAATTCTAGACCAACCTGGCCAACGTGGGGAAACCCCTTCTCTACTAAAAATACAAAAATTAGCCAGGTGTGGCCAGGCACGGTGGCTCACGCCTATAATCCCAGCACTTTGGGAGGCCGAGGTGGGTGGATAATGAAGTCAGGAGTTTGAGACCAGCCTGGCCAACATGGTGAAACCCTGTCACTACTAAAAATGCAAAAATTAGCCAGTGTGGTGGCGGGCACCTGTAGTCCCAGCTACTCAGGAGGCTGATGCAGGAGAATCGCTTGAACCCGGGAGGAAGAAGTTGCAGTGAGCTGAGAACGCTCCACTGAACTCCAGCCTGGGTGACAGGGTGAAACTCCATCTCAAAAAAAAAAAAAAAAAAATTTAGCCAGGTGTGCTGGTGGGTGCTTGTAGTCCCAGCTATTCTGGAGGCTGAGGCAGGAGAATCACTTGAACTCAGGAGGTGGAGGTCATAGTGAGCCGAGATTGCGCCATTGCACTCCAGCCTGGGCGACAGAGCAAAACTCTATCTCAAAAAAAATAAATAAATAAAGGGCCGGGCGTGGTGGCTCACGCTTGTAATCCCAACACTCTGGAAGGCCGAGGCGGGCGGATCACTAGGTCAGGAGATCAAGGCCATCCTGGTTAACATGGTGAAACCCTGTCTCTATTAAAAAAAAAAAAAAAAAGGTCAAAGCTGACTCTTAGAAAAGCCCCCTGGCTTTTCTAATTAGAGCATGGAGCAGAGGAAAGTCACTCCTTCCCTCTGGCCTCCCGTGCACAGCCTCAAATGGAAAAGGAGGAAAAAGTGAGGAGGCAGGGAGCTGAATGCACACTCTTTTCTTGGCTCCTCAGGTCTTGAATTGCCAAGGGCCCTTGTCTTCAGCTGCCCCTGGCCCTCTCTCTCTATCCCCTTTCTCGGAAAGTGGAGGCAGGAAAGCCTGGTGGTCAGAGCCCAGGCTCTAGCGTCAGATGGGCCAGGGTTGAGTCCTTCTCTTCCCCTCCAGGCTGTGTGAGATGAGTGGCTTCCTTCTCTGAGCTTTTTTCCGTCTCTTAGAAAAACTCCCTGGTGCCGGGCGTGTGGCTTACGGCTGTAATCCCAGCACTTTGGGAGGCCTAGGTGGGCGGATCCCCTGAGGTTGGGAGTTCGAGACCAGCCTGACCAACATGGAGAAATCCCGTCTCTACTAAAAATACAAATAAATTAGCTGAGCATGGTGGTGCATGCATGTAATCCCAGCTACTTGGGAGGCTGAGGCAGAAGAAGTGCTTGAACCCAGGAGGTGGAGGTTGCGGTGGGCAGAGATCGTGACACTGCACTCCAGTCTGAGCAACAAGACTGAAACTCCATCTTAAAAAAAAAAAAAAAAAGAGAAAGAAAAAAGCCCCCTGGATGCAATGTGGAGCATGGAGCAGAGGGGATGGGGGATGGTGAGCACAGGCAGGAAGGTAAGTGAGGTGTCTCCTGCAGAGGTGCATGTGAGAAGTCACAGTTGTCCAGGCTAAGACAGCAGCAGTGAGGAGACAGCAGGAACCAGAACACACATTCTTCCATTTTCTTGCTGGAGCCCTCAACCCTCTGCTCTGTGCCAGCATCAGAGCTTACGACAAGCAACTGATCTGGTGGGGAGGTAAAAGGTAAGAGAGGCGTCACTAAGGAGCAGTGTGTGGAGAGACCGCCGCAGGCAGGCGGGTAGCAGCGGTGCGGTGGGTGAGGGCAGAGGAGGAAGCACAGGCATTGAGACTTGATCCTGGGAGTCATGGGGACCTAAGAGTCATCAAAAACTTGTTTAAGAAACCATTTTATTCATTAATATTGCAGGATATAGCTCTGAAACCTTACAAATCTTTCAATAAAATAACTACAAGCCGGGTGCAGTGGCTCGTGCCTGTAATCCCAGCACTTTGGGAGGTCGAGGTAGGCAGATTACTTGAGGCCAGGAGTTCAAGATCAGCCTCGGCAACATGGTGAAACCTCATCTCCACTAAAAATACAAACATTAACCAGGTGTGATGGCACACGCCTATAATCTCAGCTACTCAGTAGGCTGAGGTGGGAGGATCACTTGAGCTCAGGAGGTGGAGGCTGCAGTGAGCCAAGATCGTGCCACTGCACTCCAGCCTGGGAGACAGAGTAAGTCCCTGTCTCAAAAAAAAAAAAAAAAAAAGTAACTACAATATCATTATTATTACGCCTAAAAATCAATAGTCATTCTGTCTTGTTATTATTGACTATCTCTCAGTGTTCAAACTTCCAATTGCTTATAAAGAAAAATTTTGGCACTTAAAAGAAATCAGGATCCAAATGAGGTCTACACATTGTGATTTATTTTATTTTATTTTATTGAGACAGAGCATGCTTTGTGCCCAGGTTGGAGTGTGCAATGGTGCAGTCTTGGCTCACTGCAATCTCTGTCTTGGCTCACTGCAACCTCTGCTTCCCAGGTTCAAGCAATTCTTGTGCCTCAGTCACCTGAGTAGCTGGGATTACAGGCATATGCTGCAATACCTGGCTAATTTTTCGAATTTTGAGTAGAGACAGGGTTTCACCATGTTACTCAGGCTGGTCTTAAAGTCCTGGCCTCAGCAGGTCTGCCCACCTCAGCCTCCCAAAATGCTGAGATTACAGGGGTGAGCCACCACACTCAGCCTTGATTTTATCTTTTTTATCTCTTTTAACTCAAACATTCCCCTTCTGTCTCTCTTTCTTTCCTTAAAAAGCAACTTAGTTGAGATATAATTTTTTTCCAGGAATACAAGGTTGGTTCAACACCTGAAAGCCAATCAATGTAATTCACCACATTTATACAATAAAGAAGAAAAATAGGGCCAGGCGCAGTGGCTCACGCCTGTAATTCCAGCACTCTGGGAGGCCAAGGCGGGTGGATCACGAGGTCAAGAGATCGAGACCATCCTGGTCAACATGGAGAAACCCCGTCTCTACTAAAAATACAAAAAATTAGCTGGGCATGGTGGTGGGTGCCTGTAATCCCAGCTGCTCAGGAGGCTGAGGAAGGAGAATTGCCTGAACCCAGGAGGTGGAGGTTGCAGTGAGCCGAGATTGCGCCACCGCACTCCAGCCTGGGTAACAAGAGTAAAACTCCGTCTCAAAAAAAAAAAAAGAAGAAAAATCATATCATTTCAATAGATATAGAAATAACATTTAACAAAACTCAGTACCTACTTATGTAAAAATCTTTCAACAAATTAGGAAGAAAAGTGAACTTCTGACAAAAAAAAGACTGTGAAAAACGTACAGGTAACATTGTACTTAATGACAAAAGACTAAATGAATGCTCTGCCCTAAGACCATGAACAGATCACTGGGTGCAGTGGCTCACGCCTGTAATCCCAGCACTTTGAGAGGCTGAGGTGGGTGGATCACCTGAGGTCAGGAGTTCGAGACCAGCCTGACCAATATGGTGAAAACCTGTCTCTAAAAAAAAAAAAAACAGATCATGAACAGGGCAAGGATAGCTACTCTTACCAATTCTATTCAACATTCTATAGGGGATACTGATCATTGCAATAAGGCAAGAAAAAAAGGTACAAAGGTAATAAAGGGGAAAGTAAAACTGTCTCTATTCATAGACAACATTGCTGTCTACCCAGAAAATCCTAAGGTATTTACAAAAATCTACTAGAGTCAATCAGTGAATTTAACAAGGTTGCAGAATATAAGGCCAATATACAAAAATTGATTTTATATACTGGGAACAATTGGAAAATAAATTTTAAAATATCATTTATGATAGCATCAAAAAAATGAAAGTTCTTAGAAGTAAATCTGATGGAAAATAGGCAAGACTTGTACACTGAAATTCATAAAACATTGCTCAGACATCTGAACCAAGATGGATGTTTTGTCACTGCCACTGAAACTGAAGACTTACCCTGATTTGATCATTACACATTGTATACCAGGATCAAAGCATCACGTGTTCTCCAAAGTATGTATAACTAAGATATATCAATGAAAAATAGAAAAAAAAAAAACAAAAACAAAATAAAGAAATTGAGGACTTTTATACTACCCATCAAAGATATATCAACCTACCAGGTCTTCCTCTCCACTGAATGGAAGACTTAGGTCTTTGCCTGGGAACAGGCCTCCACCTGGCCAGTCACCCAAGGTGTCCAATAAAATATTTATCTCAGAGCTGGACCCTGGAGCACCCATACCTGTCATCTCAAGAAACTCTATCGGCTGGGCACGGTGGCTCACGCCTATAATCCCAGCACTTTGGGAGGCCAAGGCGGGTGGATCACAAGGTCAAGAGATCGAGACCATCCTGGTCAACAAGGTGAAACCCCGTCTCTACTAAAAATACAAAAATTAGCTGGGCATGGTGGTGTGCGCCTGTAGTCCCAGCTACTCAGGAGACCGAGGCAGGAGAATTGCTTGAACCCAGAAGACGGAGGTTGCGGTGAACCGAGATCGTTCCATTGTACTCCAGCCTGGGTAACAACAGCGAAACTTCGTCTCAAAAAAAAAAAGAAACTCTATCACTTCTGACATCAGAAGTAGCCTTGATCACACCAATGCCACAGACCCCGGACCATCCCATCATGGCTCCATATTGTGTCCTATGTGAAGGATGTCTAACCCAACCTGCTCCATTTGGAATACCTGCAAAGTGTGGAGACTTCATAAGGTCTCTTGTCACCTGCAGAGACCTTATGAAACTCCAACTCTTCCAACTCTGGGTCCTGCTAGTCTCTATGTTGAAAAGATTCTTTTTTTTTCTTTTAAAGATGGGGTTTCACCATGTTTGTCAGGCTGGTCTTGAACTCCTGACCTCAGGTGATCCTCCCGCCTTGGCCTACAAAGTGCTTGGATTACAGGCGTGAGCCACCACACCCGGCCATTGAAAAGCTTCTTGACTGGGATTTAACATCAACTAAAGGAGCAGTTTTCTGACACTCAAGAATACAGTTGACCTTGAAAAGCACAGGGGTTAACAGTGCTGACCACCTTGCACAGTTGAAAATCTGTCTACAATCTTTGATTCCCCCAAAACTTAACTAGAAAAAAAACACTATTGACTGGAAATCTTACCAATAACATAATCAGCTGATCAACATGTATTTTGTATATGTATTCTATATATTGTCTTCTTGCAATAAAGTAACCTAGAGAAAAGAATGTTGTTAAGAAAATCATAAGGAAGAGAAAATATATTTACTATTCATTAAGTGGAAGTGGATCATCATAAAGGTCTCATCTTCATCTTCACCTTGAAAAGGCTAAGGAGGAGGAGGAGGAAGAGATGTTGTTCTTGCTGTCTCGGGGTGGCAGAGGCAGTAGCAAGTCTGCATATAAGTAGATCCACACAATTTAAACCCGTGTTGTTTAAGGGTCAACCATATATACTTGAATATATCCTAGAGCTACACCTCTGGTTTAAACTAAACATTGAAATCACCACAAGTCAAGATCATCTCAAGATATAACCTCCTACGGATTGACCTGTTTTAGTTCCTTTCCCATTGTTCACATATATAGCAATTAATACTTTTGTAATGAATTAAGTTTTTTTAACTGCTGGGGAAATTTAAGCCGATATAAATAAACAGACATACCATGTTCATGAATTAAAAAATGCAACAGTGTCAATATGTCCACTCTTCCCAAGCTGAAACATAATAATATGTTGTAATTCCCAGTCAAAATCCCAGCAGGCTTTTTATATAAACTGATAAGCTGTTTCCACTATTTATATGAAAATAGTTTGGTTCTGTGTCCCCACTTAAATCTTGCCTTGAATTGTAATAATCCCCATATGTCAAGGGCAGGACCAGGTGGAGGTAGTTGGATCATGAGGGATGTTTCTTCCCTCATGCTATTCTCATAATAATAAGTGAGTCTCACAAGATCTGATGGTTTTATAAGCATTCGGCATTTCCCCTGCTGGTACCCATTCTCTCTCCTGCTGCTCTGTGAAGAGGTGCCTTCCACCATGATTGTATGTTTCCTGAGGTCTCTCCAGTCATGTGGAACTGTGAGTCAATCAAAACTCTTTTCTTAGAAATTACCCAGTCTCAGGTATCTCTTCAAAGCAGCATGAGAATTGACCTAGAATAGCCAAAATTGTTTTATGAAAGAACAAAGTTGGAGAATACACACTATTTGACTTCGAGATTTACTGTAAAGCTACAGTAATCAATGTGGTATGGTACTCGCATAAGAATAGGTAAATAAGGCTGTGCATGGTGGCTCACACCTGTAATCCCAGCACTTTGGAAGGCTGAGGCGGGTGGATCACTTGAGGTTGAGACCAGCTTGGTCAACATGGTGAAAGCCCGTCTCTACTGAAAATACAAAAAATAGCCCAGTGTGGTGGTGCATGCCTGTAATCCCAGCTACTTGGGAGGTTGAGGCATGAGAATTGCTTGAACCTGGGAGGTGGAGGTTGCAGTGAGCTGAGATCATGTCACTGCACTCCAGCCTGGGCGACAGAGTGAGACTTTGTCTCAAAAAACCAAAACAAAACAACCAAAAAAAAAAACCCTCTCAGGGCAGAGCACCTGAAGTCAGAGAAGTTCAAGACCAGCCTGGTGAACATAGTGAAACACAGTAAAAATACAAAAAGTAGCCAGGTGTGGTGGTACATGCCTATAGTCCCAGCTACTCAGGAGGCTGAGGCAGGAGAATAGCTTGAACCAGGGAGGTGGAGGCTGCAGTGAACCAGGATGGTGCCACCATACTCCAGTCTGGGTGATGGAGTGAGACTCCAAATAATAAAAAAAGAATACATGAGTGTCTCAGATCCCAGCACCTCTGTTTCTGCACCTGCTCAGGCCTAGTTGCTGCTCTGTTTTTAGGAATGCCACCAAGATCACTTACCGAGAAGGTACAAAGGCTCCTGGAGGAGCGCTGCCCCATGTGTGGCCAGGGGATAAGCTGAAAGTCAAAGACCATGGAGGCCCAGCGTCAGGCTGGGGAATCCCCTCGGGCCACGCCTCACTTTGGCCCCCAGCACTGCTCTGCAGGGTGAGGGCCAGGGCAGGGTTGAAGGTTCACCTGGCCGATAGAGGGGTGCAGGTAGAATACGGCTCATTTAGACGCTGGCCAGTCCTCCCAGACCTTGGTCTCTGCCTCTGGGAAACCACTCACCCCGCTGTTGGTGGCAGGAAGGCGGGGCAGAGGCTGCTGGCAGTTTGGGTCCCTGTTTTCTTCTCAGGAGAGCTGTGACCTCGCTGCCCCTCATGTCACTGGTGCCTGTGCGTCAGGAAGGGTTTGTTCCCTAGGCCGGAACCATTTCTGCAGCGGGGAGTAAAGGTGCTGACAGCCCATGACCCTGGGACTGTGACCTCAGTTTAGCTGAGGCCGGAGCTAGAGCAGAGAGTTTGGGCCAGAGCTTCAGATGCTAGATTGTAGCTCTGCTCTATCACTCATATGCTGTGTGGCCTTGGGAAAGATACACTGTCTCTCTGTGCGGCAGGTGCCTGCCTGTACCATGGGGATAGCAATCACAGGTACTTCATACAGGGTCATCGTGACGGTGAAAACAGAATGCTGGCTCTCTCCGGGGCAGCCTTACCAATGAGAAAACAGGCTGTGGTGAGGAGTGACAGCCCCAAGGCCACACAGCTGCTGCAAGGGTGTCGTTTACTGGGTGTTCTGCACTTGCCTCCTGCTACTGTGGAAGGCCCAGAGGCTCCACGAGGCCCCAGGCCAGTCCTGTGAGAGGGCCGACGAGGCCAGTTGTGATGCCACCTCCCAGCTGGAAGAGGCCTCAAGCCACCACATGCACCTAGCCCCACGTGGCTCACTGGGGGCGCCCTTATCAAGGGTCACCTCCCAGGTTTAGGTGCCAGAGGACTAAGGGGCTTAAGAGAGAATTGAACTGTGGCTTTATGAATCAGTTTGATCGCTTTTTCAGTCTAGAAGGACTTACAGCTACTGCTGCTGGCCACAAGCTTGAGGGGGTGGTGGGGCTGGCTGGCAAAGGGGCTGGCAGAGGGGCTGAGAGTGGATGGTGATTAAAAGGAGTGAGACTCCAGGATAGCGGCTGGGCAAGGCTTGGGGCTCCCAGCTTCCCCAGGTTCACAGCTGGCTGAGGACCTGGAGTCCTCTCCTTTGGGGTCAATGCTCGCTATGGAGCGACTGCCTTGGATGGGGTCCCAGGGCCTACTGGTTTTTTTTTTGTTTTTTTTTTTTTTTTTTTTTTGATACGGAGTTTCGCTCTTGTTACCCAGGCTGGAGTGCAATGGCTCGAGCTGGGCTCACTGCAACCTCCGCCTCTTGGGTTCAAGCAATTCTCCTACCTCAGCCTCAGGGGTAGCTGGGACTACAGGCGCGCACCACCATGCCCAGCTAATTTTTTGTATCTTTAGTAGAGACGGTGTTTCACCATGTTGACCAGGATGGTCTCGATCTTTTGACCTCGTGATCCGCCCGCCTCGGCCTCCCAAAGTACTGGGATTATAGGCGTGAGCCACCGAGCCTGGCCAGGGCCTGCTGTTTTACTGGGGCCGTGGTTGCAGTGATCAGAGCTTTGGAGCCGGCAGACCAAGTTGGGAATCTGATGCAGAGAAACTTCTGAAGGCTGGCCTGGGGTCACGGGCTGGCCTGGGGTCACGGCTCCCAGCTGCTTTTTACAAGCGAGAAACTTCACCGCTCTGAGCCTCAGCCTTCTCTCCTGTCCAGGGGGTCCGCAGCCAGACAGTCTTTTACCTACTGCTTGCTGGTTGCCCTCTGGAGTCTGGGCAGGTGCCAGGCCCTGAGAAGACAGCCAGACACCAGCCCTGGCCTGAGGTATGAAAGCCGGGCCTTCCCGCACCGCCCTCTCAAACGTACTCGGCTCCCGGGGCTACGGCGGGGAGGGAGGGCTCTGGAGGCTGCGGGGGGGGGCCCAGGCCGCCGCCACCGGATGGAAGTAAGCACGGAGCTCCCTACGCCCGTGGAACTCTTATCCCCACCACCACCTCGAAGTGTTTGAACGCTTCCCCAGGGCCAGGCGGCAGGTCTCTGGGAGGATGGCTGCGGCCACACCCCCGCTCCCAAGTTATGCGGGTCGCAGCCACTGCCGCCTTCCGTGGCGCCACCAGCCCATGGGCCAGAGCCAGGAGCCCCGCGCCGCCTGCGCCCCCGCCCGCGCGCCCCTGGGATGGTGAGTGGGCGCCGGGTCCAGGCGGGGACCTGGGGGGAGGTGGTTGGAGGTGGGGACGAGGTGTGGCTGTGGAAGCTGAGCAGCTCCAGACAGGGGCCGAGCCCGGGGGCGGAGTCTCTTGCGCGCGTTCCCCCACGTGGCCCGGGTCCCCGGCCCTGCCCCCGGGTCCTGTGCTTATAACCCGGGATGCACACCCCTGCCGGCCCTGCTCTGTCGCCTGCAACTGCTGCCCGGGCCGGGTAAGGAGCCCCCGGCCCCTCTCGCTGGCCACTCCCTAGCCGAGGGCACCCCCTCTCCGGACCCCGCCGAGGAGGCGGAGGGGACGCTCGCAACGGGGCCCTCGGGAGCAGAGGGCGGACCCTCGATCGCCACTCGCTGGGAACTGGGACCGAGTGGGGAGGGAAGGGGCTCCCGCTGCTCAGACGCCTGGCGCCGGATTCCAGGTTCCTGGGGCCTGGGGGACGTGGCGGGGGCGCGAGTCCCCGAATCCGAGAGCAGGTCGGGTCGTTTGTTCCCTGCGCGGCCGCGTCCTTTCTGGACTCTTTCTAGGATCCGGCTTACTCTGTGTCGTGAAGTCCCCACATGGGGGGAGTCCGGGGCTTGTGGCGGCGAGCTCCCGATTCTCTCTCCCGCTCTCCCGCTCGCCGTCTGTCTCCGCCTCTATTTCTCTGCGTAAAACCAGGATTCCAGCCCCTCTGGGGCTTGGACGTATCGCTTTCCCCTGAGCCTCGGTTTACCCCGGTCAGATGGGCATGGTGGCAGCAGCTGCCCGGCCCTGGCCCTCCCCGGTGGGGCTGGCGGCTTCGCGGCGGTTTCCTGCTGGCCTGGGCTGGGCTCTGTGGGAGGGAACGTGCCAGGAATATCCTCCCTCCCCGCTACTGTTGCCTTTGGCCCCTGGGAGTCTGCGCTATCCAGGGAGGCAGGGTCATTGTGAAAGAGAGGAAACTCCTCTCCCAGTCTGCCAGGGCTGTTCTTGACGAGGGCTGCCCTGGCCTCAGTATTCTTTTCTGAGAAGTGGAGTGTCCCTTCCCGAGCAGAGCGGCCGGGCCCGGCTGCAGGTCTCAGTGTAGAAACAGACCTGTCCTCTTCCCAGGGGTAGATAAAGACAGAGGGGTCCTGGGCTTTCATCCTCTTGCTCTCAGCCTGCACAGGCCCAGTGATGGGGAGGGCTGGTCAGGCCTCAGATCAGCCTCCAGCTTCCCAAGCTTCCGTTTCTTTTTCTTTTCTTTCTAATAATTTATCAGAGATGTACATATTGCCCAGGCTGGTCTCAAACTCCTGGGTTCAAGCCATACACCTCCCTCCGGCCTCCCAAAGCGCTGGGATTACGGGCTTGAGCCACCAGAGGCGCCTGGCCCCCAACCTTCAGTCTGTTAGAGCTGGCTGGCGCTGAGGGCTCAGGATACATCTGCAGAGAGTGAGGCTGCTAAGGGCTCTCTAGACTGTTGAGTGCTGGGCCTGAGCCCACTTGTACAATAACTGCCTAGTTTAGGTTCTGATGGGATGGAGGGAGAAGCAGCCACGGGTTGGGAGGCTCTGCTAGAAGCAGGAACTGGAGGAGCCTCTATTCCAAACTCCCTCCCGCTCCCACACCCCTTTGGCCCAGGGCCTGGGGTGGCGAGCTTGGGTGTGGGGGCGGGGGTCTGTCCTGGAGGGGCCATCTGTGTACCCTGCTGAGAAGTAATTCTGGTTCTGCTCTGTGTGGGTGGATCAAGTGAATGAATAGTGACTCCTGCCTGCTGAGCCCGAGTTGGGGTGGGGGGGGCAGGCACGTGGTGAGGGGGAAGAGGAGGCCTCACTCTCAGCAGTCTCCCCATTCCTGAGCACTTGGCAAGCAGGCCCAAGGAGCCTTGGGGTGGAGCCAGGCCCACAACCACCCACTGCACCCCCCTCACCTCTCCCCGCCCCATCCCATCTCATCTTTGCACTGTGGGTGCAGGAGGCCAGCCAGGTCGACCAGATGCCTCATTTGAGCACTGACCACACAGCGCCTGAAGTGAGCGGCTTGCCTGTGGGCACCAGGCAACTATGTGGAAAGAGGCACCCTCGCCAGAATTCAGAGTCTAAGGCTCAGATTTCTGATGTACTTTTGGGCAAAGCTGATCTTCCAGGGCCTGGCTCCCTCCCCAGACTTGGGGTAGACCAGGCACCAGGTTCCATTGGCTCTAGCTCTGGATATAAGCTGAATGAATGAATGAATGAATGAATGAATGAATGTGCTCTTCTTCCATAACCAAAGACAAACCGAGCTCAGCTGAGTTAGAATGTCAGAGAGGGCTTGCGGGAGAACCTCCCATGGGCCTAAGCTGTAGCACACAGGCTCTTCAGAGAAATACAAGTCACGGGCTACACACGGTGGCTCATACCAGTAATCCCAGCATTTTGAGAGGCTGAGGCAAGTGGATCACTTGAGGTTAGGAGTTGGAGACCAGCCTGGCCAACATGGTGAAACCCTATATCTCTACTAAAAATACAAAAATTAGCTGGATGTGGTGGCAGCCACCTGTAGTCTCTGTTACTTGGGAGGCTGAGGCACAAAAATTGCTTGAACCCAGGAGGTGGAGGTTGCAGCGAGCCGAGATCACACCACTGCATTTCAGCCCAGGCAACAGAGCAAGACTCCGTCTCAAAAAAAGAGAAATACAGGGCAGGTTGACCACGATTCACTCCTGAATCATGAGTGAAGCGGAGAAGATCCGAGGTCTCCCAGGAGCCAGGGAGCGTAGGGCCTACTGCAGGGAGGAGCAGGTGGCCTGCAGTCAGACTGGGTTTGAAGCCACTGGCTTGTGACTGCGGCTAGCCAGTTAGCCTCCACATCCTCCTCTGTAAGTAGCCTCCACCTTGAAATGATGCACCTGTGACTGAACATAGTATCTGCTTTTGTCATCATTCCAGCTCTGACATTTTCAAGTAGCATGAGTTTTCCTTAGTGTCAAGTGAGCGTCAGCCTGGCCTGTTGGCTGGAAGTTGGCCAGACAGCTGTGGCTGGGGCCAGAGAGAATGCCACGCCAAGGAAAGCCAGGTGGCTCTGCCACCTTCCCTCCTCCCAGGTGTCTTCTGGTAAAGGAGGGCTGGGCTGGCACTGGGAGCTGGGGGCAGTGGGCATTTGCCTGGGAGCTGGAAAACCTGCCATGGCACGTTCTGGGGGGTGTGGTGGGGGTGGGGCTGGGACTAGGGGAGGCTGAGTTCAGCCAGGACCTTCCAGGCACCGCTCCCAGGAAGAAAGCCCAGTGTCCAGGAGTGTCGGAACCCAGAGGGCTGTTAGGTTGTGCAGATGGGGAAACTGAGGCTTCGAAAGCCAGGAACGTGGCTGAGGTCAGCCATGGCAGCGGTGCACAGAGCTTAGTAGGCACATGTTTGGTGCCCAGTTCGGGCTCCTTCCCCAGCATCTCACTGAATCCTTACAGTTGTCCTGTGGAGGGCAGGCTGTTCGCACCCCCACTTCGCAGCTGAGCAGTTAGGCTAGAGAGCTGAAGCCCATGTCTGGTGACCTTGACCTCTGTGCTGTGCCTGCAGTGAGCTGGATGGTAGCTGTGGTTCAATCTCTCCCTGTCACTCCCTCCCCGACATCAAGCCCTCCATTTCTTTCCTTTTTGGCTCAGGCCTCAAATGCAGCCCAGGGGCCTGCTGAGGCTGAGGGAGGAGGGTGCCCCACAGCTGCTGGGAGGGCAGGAGCAACGTTGCTGTCTGATTACATCATCTTCCCAGGCCCATCTGCCCAGCTCATTTCTCTGCATGCACACACAGGCCCCAACACCCACACACATGTGCATGCACACAGGCATGCATGTACAAGCCGACACGTCACAAACACACGTGTGCACACAATGTACTCTCAGGTACACACCCCCAGGTGCACGCACACACACACAGAAACACACACACACACAGTCTCAGGTACACACATGCGGTCCATGCTGCTTCACATTGCTCAGCCCCAGAGGCTGAGGGCCTCAGAGCCCACACATGCCCAGATACAAGCTGGCAGGCAGGAGGGGCTCACTGGTTTCTTTTTGTTTACTTAAGAGTTTCACCAGGCGAAGTGGCTCACGCCTGTAATCATAAAGTCAGGAGTTTGAGACGAGCCTGACCAACATAGTGAAACCCAGTCTCTACTAAAAATACAAAAATTAGCCAGGCCTGATAGTGTGCGCCTGTAATCCCAGCTACTCGGGAGGCTGAAGCAAGAGAATCGCTTGAACCTGGGAGGCAGAGGTTGGGGTTAGCTGAGATGGTGCCACAGCACTCCCCTCCACCCCCCGGCAACAGAGTGAGACTCTGTCTCAAAAGAAAACAAAACAAAAAACCCATCTCTACAAAAACAAAAATTAGGCAGGTGTGGTGTCACGTGCCTATAGTCCCAGCTACTTGGGGATGGTGGGGCTGAGCTGGGGCAAGAGGATCGCTTGAGCCCAGGAGGTCGAGGCTGCGGTGAGCTGAGATCACATCACTGCACTCCAGCCTGGGCGGCAGAATGAGACTCTACCTGAAAAGAAAAGGTACAGCTGTGATGGGAAGGAGGCATGGCAGGTCACTGGAGCGATGCCGGCCATCTCCTGGTTACCGGGAGCTGCCCGTCTCTGTACCTACCCTCAGGGCTCCAGGTGGCTTTTCTGTCCACCAGTCACACAAGAAGCAGGGCAACTTCCTCAGCCCAAGCCTCAGTTTTCCTGCCTCTAAAATGAGGATGACCCCAAACGGAAAGGCTTGGCCTAAGACGGACATGTCCGTTACCTTGATTGTGGTGTTGGTGTTGCAGATACATCTGCATGCTGAAACTTGCTCAATTGGACGCAAATATGTGATTTTTTTGATAGTTCATGAGTGTGCTGATTGGGCATTCTCTCGTGTGTGTGTGTGTGTGTGTTTGTGTGCGCGTGTGTGTGCGTGTGCTCGAGGTGCCACCCTCAAACTTTGTTATGATGTGGCACATTACCCAACTGATATGAAAACAATGCAATTTATGATAAGTCAGACTGCGATGGAACTGTTTTAAAACCTGCAGCAGGATTTCCCCAAACGCAGCCACACCACCCGCGTCATCACACACAAACAGGGGTAGGCTTACACACAGTTCCTGAGTGCCTTCTGGGGCTCCTGGGCCTCCCCCGCTCCATGAGGCTGCTCACAGGGGATTGGATGGCCGGGAGGTAAGGTTTAGGGTCTCTGGCACGGTCGGGACTGCCTGCAGGCAGCTGAGTAGGCTTTGCTTTTGCAGAGTGGTTCACTGCACGGTGAAGACAGATTCCAGACGCCAGGAACTCTCAACTCCAACCCCAGGTACTGCCCTCCTCAGTTCTCCCTGCCTCCCTTTCTCCCTCCTTCCCTCCATGCTGGTGGCCAGTTGCCTGGCTGTAGTTGCTATGGGTACCACCGGCTGGCTCCAGGGGAGGGGCCTGCTGAGTCACCTGCAACTCAGCGCCTGGCAGGGGGTTGAATGCCCAGTAGGAGGGAAAGTTATGGGCTCCAACCAGAGCCACCCCCCTCTGCCCCAACTGCCTGGACCATGAAGTGCTTCCCCTTCTAAGTCCAAAGGGCAGCAAGGGCCTGTGAGCCCTGGCTGACTGGCAGGTGGGCCTGTGTGACATGCATGGGACTGCGTACTCCAAAGTCCACCTGGCTGCACGGCCAGGCTCTGCAGCACAGGGCGGGTGGCCTGGGAAAGCCACTTCCCTTCCGCGAGCTTCCAGGCACATGGACAGTGTCCAGGATAGTGACGCCTGCGTCACTGCAATTGTGATGGCAGGGGGACCCTTCTGCATTCCACTTCCGAAATAGTGTCTAATAAAGACCCTAGGTGACTCTGACCTTGTCACATTGGTCAGACTCAGGTAGAAGCATTCCCACGCAGAACAAACACGCCCTGAACATTTGGGAAATGTGGGGTGCTGGGGCAGGTGACCTCATCTTCCTAACCCCGGTTTCCTGTTCAGCAATGTGGGCACGTAACGGCACCCAAGCTCAGGGCCACGGGAGGCGTGTGGAGGAGGCAGGGTGAGCTCAAGGACAGACCAGGATTCAGGGAGAGGCCCCAGGGAAGAAGCATGGCTGCAAAGACCTGAGGGTGGGGCAGGGTGGGAGACTGCAGCCGCTTTCGGGCTGCAGAGGGCCCGCTTTCCCATCTGTGCCCCTGGGAAGCACCGCTATCTCCTTCCCTCCCTGGGCCTCAGTTTCTCTACCTGCACACTGGCGGAGCTGCTCTCTGAGCCCTCCAAACCAGGCATTGGCAGAGTTGAATTCAGAGGTGCTCAGGGTCCCTGGTGCTCCCTGTCTCAGAGGTTCTCACATCTGGAAAGAGAACAGGATGCCTAAAATTCCAATCAGTGAAGCTTCCATGGGGTTCCAGGTAGGAGGGCCTGGGGCTGGGCGCCTGCCCCACAGCATCCTGCTCCACCTGCAGGTGGGAGGAGGCACTGCATACTGGGGAAGCAGGGATCCACGTTCCCTCTGTGACCCTGAGCCTGCCACTGACCTCTCTGAGCATGAGCCCTGCTGTCTGCCTTCCCAATAGGGATGACCACGCTTACTTCATGGGGTTGTAGTGGGGGCTCAGGGGCACAGGGAGATCCGGCTGGGGCTCCCAGGGCCCTGCCTGGGGCTTGGCAAGGAACAGCTCTGACAGGGGATGTGTCAGCTGCCAGAGTCTGGGTGCGAAGGCCTCTCCCACATCCACCTGTGTGCGTTCTTTACATCCTGGCCTTGTGCCAAACTGCTCAGCCTCAGCCGCCTTCCTTCACTGCTGGGGCATCAGGTTCAAGAGAGGCCTCTCCCCGGCTGGCCTAGGAATGCAATCAGCATTTCCAGGCCCTGTGGGGCTGTGAGCAGAGTGTGCGAGATCAGGGTCCCTGGGGGCGGCAGATACTGAAGGTGAACATCTATTCCCGATCTCCAATGGTGCCTTGCCCAGGAGACAATGCTGTCCAAGGCCAAGGTCGGGGCTGGACCGTCTGCAGGGGCTGGCGGAGGGTACTGGCTGTCTCAGTGTCACTCAGGTTCTTCCTCGACTTCCCCCAGACGCTATGTCCAGCAAAGGCTCTGTGGTTCTGGCCTACAGCGGCGGCCTGGACACTTCCTGCATCCTCGTGTGGCTGAAGGAACAAGGCTATGACGTCATTGCCTACCTGGTGAGGGAGCACCCTGGTGTCTTCCGGTGTCTGTCTGTCTGCTCACTGTCACTCCTTCAAGCCTGGCTTCTCCTCTCTAAGCCTGTCTTGAACTGGAACTGGGAAAATAGCTTCTCATTGTACTGCCTTACTTTCTCCACCTGTAAATTAGGCATCCTTGAAATACCTTCCTGAGCCAGGTGATGGGGGTGGGGGAGGGCACAGAAGTGTCACTTCTGTGACATTGGCAGTGCTGCTGGGTCAGACTGCTTGCAGAGAGGTGGTGGGCTGGGACCTGCTGCCCGCCCTGGGGAGGCACCCAGTTTTTCCATTTCTAGAGTACATTGTCAGCCTGTGGTAATTCAGCAAAGATTGTGGAATCCTGAGCTGGAACGATCCTGGGAGGTCACCTGGTTCTGGGATGGGACGTAGGTCATAGGTAACGGGTTATGTGTGATGCCACTTCCCCATCCATGGCCCATGGCAGTCATCCCTCTCCAACCAGCTCCTCTTTGACTGAACCTGGCCACAGCCTCTGAGTCCTTCTCTGTGTGGCTATGCTATTTGGCCTGTTGGGTGTGAAGTTTAGAACTTCAACTCAAACCAACTTAGGCAGAAAAAAAAGGATGATTCTTGGCTCACATAACCTAGAAGTCCAGGGATAGGATGGCTTCAGGCAAGGCTGGACCCAGGTGCTTCTCCAGATCTGTCTCCAGCTCCACGTGGCTTCATTCTTGACCTCTCTACAGGGCAGGCAAGGCTCATGGTCATCCTCATGGCGCACCTTTCCTGAAAACGAGGGCTCAGCCAGCAGCTCTGACAGTGGGGCCCATGGGGACCCACCATGCATTATTAGTCACTATGGCTGCACCGTGGGGTGCTAGGCTTGAGCCATGAGCCTACTCCTGCAGTGGGCAGGATTTGTTCCCCGCCATCCCTGTGGAATGAGGTCCACCCAGGAAAGAAGGTTCTGTTTCCAGAGGAAGTGAGGCTGGGTCTCTGGACAGAGAAAACTTAGCTCTGGGGCTTCCAGGGCCCTGCCCTGGGCCTGGCAAGGAGCAGCTCTTGCAAAACAAGCCATTGTTTGCAGCCAGTATGCCATGCCCTTGTCATACTGTGCCCCATGTCCTTGTCATTCAGGTTGGGGACAGTGAGTCCCAGGGGAAGAAGCACTTTGCTGACAGTCACCTGGTGGGTGAGAGCGCAGCCTTGAGTGTCTGCAAAGAGCCCAAGGTGTAGCCATGTCACCATAGGCAGCACAGCGGGGCAGTCAGAGCTGGAGCTGGCTGTATAGGCCCCTGGGATACCACCTGGGGGAGCTGAAAGCTGAACGTGATTCAGACAAGCCTCTGCAGCTGGGCCTTGGCAAGATTCCAGCATCTGGTGAACGGAACGCAGGGAGCTAGGGCCGAGGTCGGGATCTGGGAGGCAGGCCAGCTTCCAGGCAGCAGGAAGCATGCCGGTGTCTAGACAGGGGCCGTGGGTGGGGCCACGAGGTCAGGGCATTAGCAGCAGGGACAGAGCTGGAAGTTTTTGAGCACGAGCCTCTGTCTCCCGACTCTCAGCTGCCTGAGGATGGCCAAGGCGTGGTCCTTGCCTGGGGGGGGAGAGCGGGAGCCTGGGCAAGTCCTGACAAGCCAATCTTTGCACCGGCTGGGGAAGACTTTTCTGGAAGAGGCAGATGAGTTTCAGGAGAACCCTAGACCTAACAACGAAAGCAAATGGTTGTCTCCCAGCGGCCTGTGTGGCCAGGGCCAGGCTCAGCCAGTGTCCAACCCATGGAAGCCACCGGCCAGACCACGCTGCAGTCCAGCTCCCCGTCTCGCCTCCTGGAACACTCTCACCTCTCCAGGCCTTGGGCTTTGTCCTTCTTCCTTCCTGCTGTGACCTGTCCATGGAATGGAAGCTGTGTTTGTATCGGGGGTGGGGGCTGCTGTATGCAGACGGTGAGAACCCAGGGCTCTCCCCAGGGGCTGACGGGGCCTCTCTGCTTCTGCTCCTCAGGCCAACATTGGCCAGAAGGAAGACTTCGAGGAAGCCAGGAAGAAGGCACTGAAGCTTGGGGCCAAAAAGGTATGAAGAGGGAGGCAGGGGTTTGGGCTGGGAGCAGGGTGGTGATGTGAAGGGCGGTGGATGCCCCCCGCCCCAGGGCTCCTGTCCCTTTCAATGTGTTTTCTTGCTTCTAAGTCATGCTGCTCTCAGGTGTGTGAGCATTCCCCCAGGCCCTCTTCCACCCACCCACCTTCCCATCCAGGTGGAGTGTCTCTTTCCCACCCACCTACTGCCCGTCTCTTTTATCTCTCTGTCCATCTATGCACCCTTTTACTCTCTTTTAGTTCTATTCATCCACTCATCTACATATTCATCCATCATTCATCCTTCCATTATCCATCCATTCATCCATCATCCTTTTATTCATCATCCATCTATCCATCCATCCATCATCTGTCCATCTATCCATCTGTCATCCATCCAACCATCCATCCACCATCCTCCATTATCCACTCATCCACATATTCATCATTCATCCCTCCATTATCCATCCATTCATTCATTGTCCATTCATCCATCATCCATTTATTCATCATCCATCCATCCATCCATCATCCATCCTCCATTGTCCATCCATCCACATATCCACCCATCATTCATCCCTCTTGTCTACCCATCCATTCATCCAGCCCACCAGCCATTCATCTATCCACCCTCCATCCATCATGCCATCCATCATCCATCCATCCATCATCCATCCATCCATCCATCATCTATCCATCTATCCATCCATCATCCATCCTCCATTATCCACCCATCCACATATCCACCCATCATTCATCCCTCTTGTCTACCCATCCATTCATCCAGCCCGCCAGCCATTCATCTATCCACCCTCCATCCATCAATCCATTCGTCATCCATCATCCATCCATCCATCCATCCATCCATCCATCACCCCCCTAAGTGTCCTTCCCTCTTTTATTTCTCTGTCCACCCATCCATCCTTCCATTCACTCAACAGAATTAGAAAACTCCAGTTGAGTCCAGTGCATTGATTGTGAGTCTAGGCATGTGGCAAGCAGCCCCCGTCTCCTATGGGGCATATATGGTGAACATGGTCATCATGACCCCTGCTCACCTGTGCTGACTCCCCATGGAGAAGTCCCTGCCACTTGTGGTCCTTCCTTTGCAGGAGTGAGCAGGGGACATAGCAGGGATGATGTGAAAGGCCACCAGCCCACCTGCTGGGTCACAATTGATCCCTCTGTGGGGTGCTTCTGCAGGGTTGCCAGGGCGATTAGCATGTTAAAATGAACACGTGAGGGAGTGAATGCCCCAGTCCCAAGTCACCTACCGGCCACAGGCCTGGAACCAGAATGTCCCTCCTTGGTTCTGTGTCTCCCAAGTCCTGGAGAGGAGGGGTTTGTCTGAGCAAGAGCTCAGGAAGGGGAGAAAGGCCCCTGAGCACTGATGATCCCAGTGCACACTCAGCGGCACGGGGGCCGGGCTTTGGCTCAGCTTCCACTTTTGTCCTTTAATCTAGATGAGAAGTTCTCACACCTTTCTGTCTTGGGAACTCTCCACCCTCTAATTTATGTGGAGTTTTTAATGTTTATTTTCTTGCATGTAACATTAGGATGGGCTGGGCTAGGATGGGCTGGGCGTGGTGGCCCACACCTGTAATCCCAGCATTTTGGGAGACCAAGGTGGGCAGATCACCTGAGGGTCAGGAGTTCGAGACCAGCCTGGCCAACATGGTGAAACCCCATCTCTACTAAACATACAAAAAATAGCTGGGCTGGTGGCACACACCTGTAGTCCCAGCTACTTGGGAGACTGAGGCAGGAGAATTGCCTGAACCCAGGAGGCAGAGGTTGCGGTGAGCCGAGATCTCGCCATTGCACTCCAGCCTGGGCAATAAAAGTGAAACTCCGTCTCAAAAAAAAAAATAGTCCCGATTTGTTTCTTTTCTTTGCCTTTTTATTTCATTTTTTTGAAGTTTTTTCTTTTTCCAAGATAATTATAGATACACAGGGAGTTGCGAAAGCAATAACAAGAATTTATCAACTCTTAAAAATTATTGAAGGCCAGCTGGGTGCAGTGGCTCATGCCTGTAATCCCAGCACTTTGGGAGGCTGAGGCAGGCAGATCGCCTGAGGTTGGGAGTTTGAGACCAGCCTGACCAACATGAAGAAACCCCGTCTCTACTAAAAATTCAGAATTAGCCAGACGTATTGGCATATGCCTATAATCCCAGCTACTCGGGAGGCTGAGGCAGGAGAATCACTGGAACCCAGGGGGCGGAGGTTGCAGTGAGCTGAGATGGCACCTCTGCATTCCAGTCTGGGTGACAGAGCAAGATTCTGGCCAAAAAAAAAAAAAAAAAAAAAAAAAACTATTGAAGGCCTTAAAGAGCTTTTGTGGATGACATCTGTTTATGTTTATTGCATTAGAAATAAAAACTGGCCAGGCGCGGTGGCTCGTGCCTGAAATCCCAGCACTTTGGGAGGCAGATTATGAGGTCAGGAGTTTGAGATCAGCCTGGCCGACATGGGGAAACTCCGTCTCTACCAAAAAAAAAAAAAATACAAAAATCAGACAGGTGTGGTGGTGCACGCCTGTAATCCCAGCTACTAGGGAGGCTGAGGCAGGAGACTTGCTTGAACCTGGGGGACGGAGGTTGAAGTGAACTGAGACTGCCACTGTGCTCCAGCCTGGGCAACAGAGTGAGACTCCAACTCCAAAAAAAAAAAAAACCACCACCATTGATTAGCAATGTCTGCCATGAGTGCAGGAGGGAGAGTAACAGTGTGCTGGGATTGATGAATGATGCCTACTACAGATGCAGAAGCACTGGCGACAGTCTGGGTGGCCCCTTGTAGGTCTCGGCTAGCTGAGGCCCCTGGGGCTTTGTATGCCAACTGGTCCCTGTCCTTGCCGACTTCTTCCTCTGGGTTTCTCTTCCCGTAGGTGTTCATTGAGGATGTCAGCAGGGAATTTGTGGAGGAGTTCATCTGGCCGGCCATCCAGTCCAGTGCACTGTATGAGGACCGCTACCTCCTGGGCACCTCTCTCGCCAGGCCCTGCATTGCCCGCAAACAAGTGGAAATCGCTCAGCGAGAAGGGGCCAAGTATGTGTCCCACGGTGCCACAGGAAAGGTGAGGTACCTGGAAGGGCCCGGCAGGGGGAGATGCAGGTGGAGGGGCGTGGGAAGGAGATGAGCATCCCTCATCAGCCAGACTTGCTGGAGGTGGTTGCTTGGTTTAGACACCAGTAAGCAGGCCTGAAGCCCGTTCTGTGTCCTCACCTCCACCCTTTGCTGTGTGAACGATGTCACCCCACTTGGCAGACTTGCTGCTGAGGCCTGGGAACACTGTCACTGGCCAAGGTCACAGCATGAGTTCCCGGGGGACACACAGGAAAGTATTGGGAACCCCATGTTGCCAGAGTGGGGTTCAAAGCCAAGCTCAGCTGCTGGCTCACCAGGTGTTCTCAGCTGGGGCCCTTCCCAGCTTCCTGAACCTGTTTCTTCCTTTGTAAGATGCAGTCATGCCCTGTCTGCTTCCCAGGGCTGGGGTAACCAAATGTCTCACACTGGTGGCTTAGAACCTACAACTGTTCCACCTCGAGGTTCTGGAGGCCTGAGGTCCATAGTGCGGGCGTGGGCAGGGCCACACAGCCTCTGAAGGCACCGGGAGGCCTCCTGGCGCAGGCCTCTCTCCAGCTTCCAGTGGCCTCTGGCGTCTCTTAGCGTGTGGCCGCATGCCTCCCGTCCTCCCGTCCTCCCCTCCTCCGTCTTCTCGCCCTCCCGCCCTTCCTCCCATCGTCCTGTCTTCCCGCCCTCCCGTCCTCCGTCTTCCCAGGCTGTCTTCCCCGTGTCTTCGCGTCTTCTTCCCTCTGTTCACCTTCCCACTTGCCATGGGACCCCACTCTTGGATTAGGGCCCCACAATGACCTCATCTTAATTTGCTTACTTCTTTTTTTGAGACAAGAGCTCTGTGGCCCAGGCTGGAGTGCAGTGGCTTGATCTCAGCTGACTGCAACCTCTGTCTCCCCAGTTCAAGCAATTCTCCTGCTGCAGCCTCCTGAGTAGCTGGGATTACAGGCACCTGCCAACATGCCCGGCTAATTTTTGTATTTTTAGTAGAGACAGAGTTTCACCATGTTGGCCAGGCTGGACTCAAACTCCTGACCTCAAATGATCCACCAGCCTCGGCCATTCAAAGTGCTGGGATTACAGGCGTGAGCCACCGTGCCTGGCCTTCACCTGGTCACTTCTGTCAAGACCACACAAGGCTTGAGGGACTGGAGTTAGGACTTGAACCTATCATTTTGTGGGGACACAAATCAACCCGTCCACACCCCTTCCCTCCAGGCCATGTGTCCCAGAGCAGACTGTGGGGTCCCCCTGGGGTGCAAGACAGGAAGCCCCCTACCTGCTGTTCTTTGGAAGGCAGTCCTCAAGAAACCAGATTCCTTACACTGCTGGCAACTGTCAGCGATGTTTTTATAGACTTGAGTCTTGAGTGCCTACAGCCAGGGACACCACACCGCGCCAAGAGCCTGGGACAGGAATTGACTGTTTCCCAGCCCCACAGTCAGAAGGCTTGGAACCTCCCCAGTGACAGGAGCTCACTGCCTCGCCTGCCCCGGGCAGATCAGGGTGCTGATGCTGGGAACAGGTCCTGGGACATACGCAGCTAAGATGATGATGGTGGAGACATGACGTGAGGGTGGCCTTGCAGACAGCCACCCACCAGGATGGCACCAGTCATGTTGTTTCTTCATTGGAGCACTGGTTCAGCAGGCTTGCACTGGGTATCTGCTGGGAGTTGGGCGCTTGCTGGCACGGGCACAGTGCTGACTTTCTTGGCCTCATGGCCTACCCTCAGAGATCCCATGTCCTAGCAAGAGAAGAGCAGGTGGATGTGTGATGAGGAATGGCGGGGGTCTGTGCCAGGGAGCTGCAGGGGCAGCAGGCAGGGGCTGAGGATGAGTCTAGAGGAGTGAATAATGCTGTGGAAGTGGGTACCGGGTATAGGGAACAGCCTGTGCAAAGGCTGAGAGTGAAGAGGCCCTGAAGGACGGTCAGTCTGGAGTTCTGGAGCGGGAGCTATTGCCCTGGAGGAGGCAGTAGGGCCAGGACTGGGCGGAGGCCTTGCTGGGAGATTTGACTTCATCCTGAGGGCATTCAATTAGGGAGCAGAAGGGGGTCTCAGGTTGGATGGGGGTGGCCAGTGACTCCCCCACAGGATGTTGGGGAAGAGGCTGCAGAAAGCTTCTCACACAGACTGCGGCTTTGGTTTTCCCTGTGACTCCAGCTGTGGGTGATGGGATGATGATGACAGGAAACCAGGCAAGGAGGGTGGGGCGGGCCTGGGTTGTTGGGCAGGGTCATGCGTGTGCTGCCATCCATGTGGAGCTTGGGGCAGAGGAGAAGGGCACAGGAGGGAGAACCCAGAGGTTCCGGATTCGGGATGGGGACCTGCACGGCTGTGTGCACATCCTGGCTCTGCAGCTTCCATCTCATGTGACTTTAACTCCTGAGTTTCAGCTTCCTTGTCTGCAAAATGGGAGTGAAAATAGAACCCGGGTCACAGGTGCTTAGGGACAAGTGGGAGCTGGCTCCAATCAAGAGCTCAGCATTGGCCTGGCACATGTGCAAGAAGGAAGAGTCTTGATTGTGACATTACCAGACTGGTTCTGGGGGCGTAGGAAGCCCCATTGACAGCATATAGTGTGGGATGTATGCTCTATAGAAAAAAGCTCCCAGCTGGGTGCAGTGTCTCACGTCTGTAATCCCAGCACTTTGGGAGGCCAAGGCGGGCAGATCACGAGATCAGGAGTTGAAGACCAGCCTGACCAACATGGTGAAACCCCATCTCTACTAAAAATACAAAAATTAGCCAGGCATGATGGCACATGCTTGTAATCCCAGCTACTTGGGAGGCTGAGGCAGGAGAATCGCTTTTGAACCTGGAGGCAAGGTTGCAGTGAGCCAAGATCACACCACTGCCCTCCAGCCTGGGAGACAGAGAAAGACTCTGTCTCAAAAAAACAAAAAGCTCTCGACCCATCTGGCCTAATGGAATGAGCTGGGGAGTGAGCTCCCTGTCTCAGGAGGCATACAAGTCTGGGGCAGTGGATCAGAATTCTGGGAGGGGTCCTGCCCTGAGGTCTTTCTGACGGTACCATTAAGGTTCAGTAGGGCGGCATTCAGGGCTGGGTGGGTGTGTGGGTGAGTCTGCTCTGGCTGGGGTAGACTCCCAACCCAAGTCAGCCCACATGTGGCCTGGAATAGCCGCCCACAGCCATGTGCGCCGCTCCATGCGGCCACCAGAGGGCGCCAGAGACCGGAGTTTGAGGCTGTATCGGCGACAGAGGTGGGAGGAGGCGGCAGAACCACTGGGCCCTCTGATCCCCATCCTGGCCCTGCAGGGTGTGGTTCTGTGAGCGTCTGCTGACCCAGGTAATGCTGTGGCCACTCCGGATTGGGAGCGCCCCTGTATTCACACTCAAGGGGATCCAAGAGGGGACGAACTCTGGGAGCAGGTGCTACCTGGCACGGCCCTCTTTCCTGGGGTTGACAGGCAAGGCACACTTCTGTGCCTCCATTTCCCTGACAGTACTCAGGAAGCCTCCAACAGCCTCTGGAGAGAATTTCCGAGAACTGGAGGTGAGAGTGGGGATCCAGGAAGGCTGGTGGGGGGTGGGAATCCACAGGCTTGGAGGTGCTGGTCCAGCTTTCAGACATTTACCCCTGAGCACCTCCAACCCACAAGTATCCCGCTGACCCCGTGGGTATCCACCCAGCACTGTCCCAGGCACCATCATGGGATGGCCAGGCGGAGGCCCTCAGGGCTCTGGGCTCAGGGAAGGTGGCAGGGAAATGGCCGGGGGAGCACGCATTGGCCTGGGATTCGAGGGGGAAGGGCATCCAGGCAGCAGGAACAGCCTGAGCCCAGCCTGGAGGCAGAGGCTGAGGCCGAGGCAGCCTCCCTCCCAGCGCCTGCGAAACAGCACCTGGTGCAGAAACCGAGCCGCCCTCTCCTGTCCCATCCCCTGTGGCCAGCCCCACCCCTGCCCACCCAGAGAGCTGCTCAGAGGCTGGGTGGCCCTTGCGGGGCTCCTGTCTCCCCCAAGTTTTAGAAGAGGGCCTGGAAATCTGATTCTGAGACTCTAGCAGGGGAGCAGGAGTTTTGTAAATGGTACCATCTGTATGACTGCCCCAGGGCAGATGGGAGACCCCCGCCCCGCAGTCCCAGAGGGCCTGTGTTTACACACATATTTACACATGTGTGCACAAATAGCATGCAGACACTTGGTGTGTGAGAGACGTTACTGTCCCCTTGTCCTGGGAAGCACCGGGAGCTGCCCTGGGGGTGGGGTCTTGTGGTGGCCTCCTTGGCACTTGCCTGAGACGAGGGCAGAGTTTGAACCAAGGAGGCGTTTGTTTGGCATCTTCAAGGATCTCTGGCTCCTGAACAGATGGGGGTCCCCACAGCAGCGTCTGGAGGGGCCGAGCCTGGCTGGCTGGCGAGGCACAAGCCGTCTTTGTGTTGTGGAAACTTGAAGCTGTGGAGGGGGGAAATAGCCAGCTGAGCAACATCAGACCCGCCTTAGGTCTAAAACCAGACTTAGTTTTAGTTCCTTCAGGAATGGGTGGACCTAGGGTCCGCAGGCAGATGTGACCGCCCCCACCCGTAAGGTGGGGGCTGATAGAACCTGCCTCCTGGGGCTGCTGGAGGGACTCAGTGAGTTCATTATGCACCGCCGCCTGAGTGAACTATTAGAATGAGCGTGTTTGCTGTGTTGCCCTGGGCCAGTGGCTGCGCCTCTCTGAGCTTCACTTTCCTCATCCATAAAACTGGGCTAAACAGGTCCCGGGGCCCTGGGGGCTGTCTGAGTGACAGCACATAGTAGGTGCTCACTAAAGGGGCTGCGTGGAGGGTGAGTGAGGTCAGCTAGGCCTGCGCTACACACACGGCTCCCGGCTCTGCAGAGAGTCGGTGCCGCCTGACGGGAGCCTGGAAAATAGCATGTAATTCCCGCGGCTGCCTGGCTGCGCCCATGCAGTTTTCACAGTAGGCGAAAGGCCCCTCTGTCATTTCCACAGCGCTTACGTCTCCTCTGGGTCGTGAGCCCGTGGGGAAGCAGGAGATGCAGGCAGCCATTTTCTCTCCGGGGACTGAGTTGGGCTGGCGGATGCCTGCACTGGCCCCGGCCACTTCCTCCTCCTCCTCCTCCTCTCCGCGGCATCAGTGTGGATGGTGGTCCCAGCTGTGTCAGGGTTAATGTTCACAGCTCAGCGGGGTGTTAGGGTGTCTCCATTTGCCAGCAGAAGATGCAGGCAAGGCGACCTGCCCGAGTGGCTGGCTGTGGTGCTGGGGACCTGGGCACGGGTCCTGGTCCTGCCCCATCTTCGTGCCCTTTGACTGGTCCCTTTCCCTCTCTGGGAAAAAACCAGCAGAAACCTCCTCCCTGAAACCAACCATTGCAGAGATGGGGAAACTGAGGCTCAGAGAGGTGACAGGGTTCCCAAATGTATCGGTGTGGGGGAATCAGCACCCTGGTGCCCCAGCCCTGAAGTGAGCTGATTTGGGGCAGGGCAGGGACAGAAACGTGGGAGCCTTGAGGAAGAGACGATAGTGGAGGCAGCTGTGGGTGCAGGAACAGGGCCTGGCCTCCCAGGTCTTGGCAGCAGCTGGGCCTCCAGCCCCAAGGACACAGACGTGCCCTGCACCCACCCACATGTGTGCCCTCCTATACTCTGCCGTGTCCCCAGACGTGCACACCTCCCTCCTGCCACAGGCCCACACATACGCAAGCCACGCTGCAGGACCCCACATGTCCACACGCTCTGGCCAGCTCTGTCTCTGCCACGAGCTGTCCTTGTCCCCACTTCTGCCCACAGACTCCAGAACCCCACCCCGTGGCCCTGACGGTCCTCTGTTCTGCATTGCAGGGGAACGATCAGGTTCGGTTTGAGCTCACCTGCTATTCGCTGGCCCCCCAGATAAAGGTAGGATGTGGCTCTCCCCTTAGCGGGAGCACTGACAGCCCTGGTGGGGAGGAGGGTGCGGGCTTCTGGGAGATTCCACAGGACAGGCAAGAGTGTGCTGCAGAATCTTCTCCATGGCAGGGGTGCCCTCCGGTGGAGGAGGGAGCCTGCTGGCTCCCTTCACTAGGGCCAGCTCCAGGGGCACACATTCTCCCATGCCATTCATTCTTCCTGGAGGTGCTGTCCAGGGGCCGGGGCACGGGAGAGACAGTCCCTGCTGCTCTTCAGCCACTTCCCTGGCCTTCCCCAGCTGTGGGCAGGGGTGGTGCTGGGATGTGGTTGCTGCTAGGAGTCCTCCTAGCCCTGGTCAGAGCCCCCAGCTATGCCTGTGCCTGGCCCCGGCATCTCCGACCCTTTCCCAGAGTTGGGAATCACCACAATCTCAGGGCATCAACCTCCCTGGCCTGCGGCATGTCACCCAGGCAGGAGGGCACCTATGGGTACTGCCCAGCCTGTTACAGCCACCCCCACCCCTCCAGCGTGACCCTGGACCTGGCCGGTGTAGTGAGTGAATGAATGGCTGTGTTCATTCCTTCACTCGCTCGCTCATCTTCATCCACTGTCTACTGGGCACTGCTCGGCTCCCAGAGCACCATGTGCAGGGCGCAGGCCAGGGCTGGGCAGTGGGAGTTCGATGCAACCCGCCGTGGCAAGCTGCCCAGTTTGTTTTATTTTGTTTTGAGACTCACCCTGTCGCCAGGCTGGAGTGCAGTGACGTGATGTCACTGCAACCTCGGCCTCCTGAGTTCAAGCAATTCTCCCTGCCTCAGCCTCCCGAGTAGCTGGGACTATAGGCATGTGACATGCGCCACCACGCCCAGCTAATTTTTGCGTTTTTAGTAGAGATGGGGTTTCACCATGTTGGTTGGGCTGGTCTCGAACTCTTGGCCTCAAGTGATCCACCCGCCTTGGCCTCCCTAAGTGCTGGGATCATCGGTATGAACCACCGTGCCCGGCTCTAGTAGCCATATTTAAAACAACAAAACAAGTGACACCATTTTAATAACATGTTTTACCCAACCCCGTGTATCCAAAATATCGTTCCTCATGTAATTAATGTAAAGAAATTAATGAGATGTTTACATTCTTTTTTTTTTTTTTCCTGTGCTGAGTCTTCAAGACCCAGAATGTGCCAGACGCGGGCACGCCTCGCCAGCTGGCTGCATTTCAGGTTCTCTGAATGGCCGCCCGTGACTCGTGGCTGCCCGAGGTTCATGGCCACCTGTGGGCAGTAGAGGCAGAGGCTGAGCTCTTTTGAGGCCAGTTTGGGTCAAAGCCCTAGAAGAGTTGCCCCAAGGGCTCTCAGGAGTTTCCATTTGTTCTTTTTTTTTTTTTTTTGAGACGGAGTTGTTACCCAGACTGGAGTGCAATGGCACGATCTCGGCTCACCACAACCTCCGCCTTCTGGGTTCAAGCAATTCTCCTGCCTCAGCCTCCCGAGTAGCTGGGACTATAGGCGCACACCACCATGCCCAGCTAATTTTTGTATTTTTTAGTAGAGACGGGGTTTCACCTTGTTGACCAGGATGGTCTTGATCTCTTGACCTCATGATCCACCCACCTCGGCCTCCCAAAGTGCTGGGATTATAGGCGTGAGCCACCACGCCTGCCTCCATTTGTTCTTCTAAGAGGAATCTCTTTCCGTCCCTTTAACCAGCCGCAGCTGCTTGGGTTGTGCGGCCTGGAGGTGAGCCGTAATGAGCTCTAATGATCTGCTTTGACCCCAAACGCCAGGCAGCAGAGTGGCGGGGCAGCAGCTGCTTGTGGACTTGCTGCCGGTGAGGCCACCACCACACAGGGCCCTCCCTCGGTTCCCACAGCAGCTTGGGGGTCAGGGGGCCAGTTTCCAGGCCCTCGTCTGAGAGGCCAAGCCCAGGCACTAGGATGGGATTGGGGCAGGGCCGAACTGCTCCAGGAGCTGGGATGGGGCTGTGGTCTTCCCAGGGCTGCTCATTGGTTTGTTTGTTTGTTTATTTGTTTGAGACAAGTCTCACTCTGTCACTCAGGCTGGACTGCAGTGGCACGATCTTGGCTCACTGCAACCTCTGCTTCCCAGGTTCAGGCAATTCTCCTGCCTCAGCCTCCCGAGTAGCTGGGAGTACAGGTGTGTGCCACCACACCCAGCTAATGTTTGTATTTTTAGTGGAGACGGGTTTCACTGTGTTGGTCAGGCTGGTCTCAATCTCCTGACCTTGTGATCCACCTGCCTCAGTCTTTCCCCAAAGTGTTGGGATCACAGGCTTGAGCCACCTCGCCCGGCCCCAGAGCTGCTCATTGTACGTCTCAGGGCTGCAGAAGTGGCGGGCCCCTTCCATCACCCTGCACCACCATCAGCCCAACAACCCACATATGTGCCCCGAGTCCTGCTCAGAGGCAGGGGCCTGGTGAACCCCAGAGCTGAGTGGGCTGCTCCATTTCGTAGCTCACGCCGAGGGGCTCAAGTGCAATGAGCTTGGTCCCTCAGCCAGGCTCAGAGTCTTCCCCATTTGTTTCCCTTCCACACCCAGAGAAGTGGCAGGGGGTGGGGGGCAGCCTATGCCTTTCTGGGCCCCCGACCCCATGTGGGGTCAGGCTGGCGGCGTAGCTCTGTGGACTCTCCCTGGATCATGGAGGTAGCCCTGTGGCTGAAGACGCCGGCCAGGACCCTAAGCCCTGGCTAATTCAAACTCTCAGGTCTCCACTGGGGAGACTGAGGCCCAGGAAACAGGGACCCTCCCTTCTCCCCCCGACACAGCCCCATTCTGCCATAGAGTGCAGGCTCTGTCCAGCTGGCCCCGGTGTGGGGGTTCGTGTCCTCCCCTACTTTATGGGGCTCCCTGCCCACCCTCCGTGACAGCATCCTCTCTGGGGACATGCCAGAGACCCCCATGCGCCCCTTCCAGGAGAGGCCAGCACTGCAGCTTGTGGGCCAGAGGAAGCCCGCATCTTGGCACTCCTGGTTCTCAGCTCTTGCCCTGTCCAGGTCATTGTCCCCTGTCCCTGTCCAGGTCATTGCTCCCTGGAGGATGCCTGAGTTCTACAACCGGTTCAAGGGCCGCAACGACCTGATGGAATACGCAAAGGTATGGCCACATCTCCCCAGCACCCCCAGCCTTTGCCTACTGCCCCCCTCCCTGGGCACACCCTTCTGGGGGCTGTCTGAGCCAGTGGCCTGGGCCAGGACTGATCCCATGTGCTGGGGGACTGAACTTCCAGCCCAGCTGCCTGCACACGTGGCCTCTGTCCCCTGGGCCAACCCCACAGAGGTGTGGTTATCTGCCAGGCCCGTTGCTGGGGCGGAGCCTTTCTGAGGCCATTTCCCAGTCCACTGAGCCAGAGGACACAGGGCTCACTCTCCCTGGGAGCCAGAGACCAGAGCCCTGCTTGCCACCTCCGAGATGTGTGTGTGGTGAGTGGGGGTGGCCGGCCGGCTGGGGGATGTGATCAGGAGCTGTTCTCAGCACCCCAATTCCCTGATACTCATTGTCCCCAGTGCTTTCCCGGGAACAGGTAAGGCACTCCAAGGGACAGTAGCAGACAAAGCCTATTGTGCCACCAGCCCTTTTTTTTGAAGTACAAGTTGCAATAAAACATATTAGAAGTTTTGCATCAAGATCCTGAGCCACTCCCCAGGGCACCTTTCTTTTTAGCGACTCAATGGCAGCCCTTGACAAACAGCCTCAATCAATCAGGCTGGGGAAAAGCAACTCAGTGCACACACCAGAAAATTGCTCGCGTTTTTAAATAGCAGTCTCTGTGAGCTCTCGCTGCAGCCAAGGTGTCGCGTGGTAGGGGACGCGGCAGGGACACAGCCCTGCCCCCGCCGCCAGCATCCCATTAAGACCTGGAGTGCTGGGAGGGAAGACCACCTCTGCCATCTGTTGTTTTATTATTAAGAGGGGAGTTTACAAGAGCAAGCCCATATGTTGCCAAACAAATTGTCAAATAGCAGAGCTATTAAGGGAGCTGGGTTGGTGAGGTTTCTCCCCTCGGCTCCTTGATAGAGAATACGAAGCGCGTTTCATCTTTAAGAATAATGAATTGGAGCCTCACCTCAGGCCTCAAGTCCGGGATAGAGAAGGGCAGGGCTGACCCATACAACGAACTTCCTTTCCATGAAGTCCCCAGACAAAAGCGGCTTCTGGTTTTTCAGCAGAGATGAGTCCCGGGAGTGCTGCTGTCCTTCCTTCTCGGGTTTTGGGGAGAAGGTGCTGAGCTCAGCGTCCATCCCAGATAACCTTTTGAGCAGGAAAACTTTCCCAGGGAAAGATGAATGTGACCCCCTTGGCCACCCACCCTCTCCTGGAGATGGGTTTCATCAGAAATGATTGTGGGGAATCTGAACATGTTCTAGAAGGAGGCAGAGGCTGTTTCTGCACCCGGGAACTGATCAGAATGACTGAGCAGGGATGGGGCCTCCTTCAAAATTCCAATGGAGGAGACAAAAATCAATGGGGCTTTGAGAATCTCTGCTCTCAAGACCCATAGGTAGCCAAGGCCAAAGGTGCCAGAGGACTCATAAAATACATGCCTTTGCTTCCCTTGCCATCCTCTCCCAGCCCATCGTCCAATGGAAAAACACTCAGAACCACCCCATCCTTGTCATTGTCACCACAATATAAAAATACTTTTTTAGAGACAGTGTCCCACTCTGTCGCCCAGGCTGCAGTGCAGTGGCACAATCCTAGCTCACTGCAGCCTCCACCTCCTGCGCTCATCTGATCCTCCTGCCTCAGCCTCCCGAGTAGCTGGCGCTATAAACATGCACTAGTACATCTGGCTCATTTTTGTTTTTTCTTTTTCTTTTTTTTTTTTTTTTTTGAGACGGAGTTTCGCTCTTGTTACCCAAGCTGGAGTGCAATGACATGATCTCGGCTCACCACAACCTCTGCCTTCTGGGTTCAAGCAATTCTGCCCCAGCCTCCCAAGTAGCTGGAACTACAGGCGCACACCACCATGCCCAGCTAATTTTTGTCTTTTTAGTAGGGACAGGGTTTCACCTTGTTGACCAGGATGGTCTCGATCTCTTGACCTCGAGATCCACCCCCCTCGGCCTCCCAAAGTGCTGGGATTATAGGCATGAGCCACCACGCCGGCCTGTTTTTTCTATTTTTATTTGTTTTCTTAGAGACAGGGTCTCACCATGTTGCCCAGGCTGGTCTTGAACTCCTGGACTCAACTCCACCCTCCTTGGCCTCCCAAAGTACTGGAATCGCAGGTGTGAGCCACTGCCCCCAGCTTTGGCTAATTTTTATTTTTATTTGTTTTATTTTTGTTTTGTTTTGAGATGGAGTTTCCCTCTGCCACCAGGCTGGAGTGCAGTGGCGCAATCTCTGCTCGCTGCAACCTCCGCCTCTGGGGTTTAAGTGATTCTCCTGCCTCAGCCTCCCGAGTAGCTGGGGCTACAGGTGCCTGCCACCATACCCAGCTAATTTTTTGTATTTTTAGTAGAGACAGGGTTTCACCATGTTGGCCAGGATGATCTCTATCTCCTGACCCTGTGATCCGCCCACTTCAGACTCCCAAATTGCTGAGATTTCAGGTGTGAGCCACCATACCTGTGCTAATTTTTAATGGTTTTTTTTTTTTTTTTTTTTTTTTTTGGTAGAGACAGGGTCTTGCTATGCTGCCCTGCCTGGCTATGCTGCCCTGCCTGGCTGTAATTATTATTTTTATTTATTTATTTTTAAAGATGGGGTTTCACGATGTTGGTCAGGCTGTTCTTGAACTCCTGACCTCAGGTGATCCGCCCACCTTGGCCTCCAAAGTGCTTGGATTACAGGCGTGAGCCACCACGCCCGGCTATAATTATTATTTTTTAAGCTAGACTACAAGGTGGGTGCTAGAAACAGGATGGTCTCATGTTGTGTACGTGTTGGAGATCATTTTGTTTTCTGTCCTCAATTACAATGAGTATGTGGGAGGCACGTCAGGACAGAGAGAGCCTGGGAAACATAAATCTCTCCGGTCTCGGAACGATCACTGTCACTGGCCCTTTATCCTCACCCTGCTCCTGGAGGGAGGCCCACTGAGAAGGGAGGCAAGGACAGGCTCCATGGAGGCTGGCCGGCTGTTTCTCTTAGCACCCAGCCTCTGAGCTGAGTGAGGAGCGAGGATGGAGCTCAGCAGGCCACTGGCACATCTCTGCTGGAGGGTCCAGCCTGGCCTTGTACAAGGTCTGGGTGCCCATGCCTGACTAAGGCACAGGGCAAGAGCGCAGACTGAAGAGTCCTCAAATTCTAGAGTATATCCTGAGCTGGTTTTTGTTTTTTTGAATTTTGTCTTCATTTCTAATATGGTAACTTTTGTTTGTTTGTTTGAGATGGAGTCTCACTCTATCGCCCAGGCTGGAGTGCAGTGGTGCGGTCTTAGCTCCGCCTCCTGCGTTCAAACCATCCTCCTGCCTCAGCCTCCTGAGTAGCTGGGATTACAGGCGCCCGCCACCAGGCCCAGCAAATTTTTGTATTTTTAGTGGAGATGGGGTTTCACCAAGTTGGCTAGGATGGTCTTGATCTGACCTCATGATCTGCCTATCTAGGCCTCCCAGCGTGCAGGGATTACAGGCGTGAGCCACCATGCCTGGCCTAATATGGTAACTGTTGATGAGATAACCTACATAAACTTAGGCTGTAGCACTGAAATGTCCTTTAAAAAAAAAAACAAAACAAAAAAACACTTAGGCTCTTTGGGGCCCTCTGTTATTTTTTCTTTTCTTTTTTTGAGATGGAGTCTCACTCTGCTGCCCAGGCTGGAAGGCAGTGGCACTATTTCTGCTCACTGCAACCTCCGCCTCCCAAGTTCAAGCGATTCTCCTGCCTCAGCCTCCTGAGTAGCTGGGGCTACAGGCCTGTACCACCATACCTAACTAATTTTTGTATTTTTAGTAGAAGTGGGGTTTCTCCATGTTGGCCAGGCTGGTCTCAAACTCCTGACCTCAAGTGATCCACCCACCTTGGTCTCCCAAAGTGCTGGGATTACAGGTGTGAGTCACCACACCCAGTCTTACAGCCTGTTTTAAAGTGAGTCTCCTGGCTTTCTAGAAAACCCCAAACCCAGGGGAAGCAGCTGCTCCCTGGAGGAGCCTCTTGAATCTCACGGAAATGAGCCTAAGTAGGGTGAACCCTATCAGGAGAGAGATGGGGGTGTGACCTGGTGGGGGCTGCCTGTGGTTCCCACAGGGACCCAGTGGGGCCAAGGGGCTGAAGGGGCTCAGAGGCAGAGCATCCATTCTTGCTGGCTCTGAAGGGCCGCTTCACTGCACTCTGTGCCCAGTAAGCGTGGTGGGGGCGAGGGAGCAGCGCCAGGTGTCCGAGTGCAGGCAGAGGCTGCAGTGCACGTGCTGGATTCCAGTTGGGTGTCAGCAAGTGTGGTGCGGGTCACCAGGGCAACCAGCCTCATCTTCCTCCTCCCCTTAAGGCTGAGTCAGGTGGGCCTTCCACGAGTAACCTGCAGCCTTTTTAGCGTGGGCAGAGGTGGGCAGAGGTGGGTATCTTCCTGTAACAACAGACTGGACCATTTGGAAAGGAAAACAGCCAGAGCCGAGTCCCGTGGAGATGGGGGAGTCTGCCGGGCGGCTGGGGGAAGGGTGCTCCCGGAAGGTGCCGGCCGTGAGCTGAAAGCTCTCCCTGTGTCCCACCTATCCTTGGGTCCACAGGACACACCACATGGGAGCTGGTGCCAGGCACCCTGGTTCACTTCCTCGTCCGCAGTGGGAGAGGGTTCACACCAGCCCCAGATCTTGCAGGGGCAGCCTGGTGAGCTGGTGCTGGGAGACCTAGGCCACCTGCTCAGGGCTTCAGGGGTCCCTGAAGTGTAGACTTGAAAAGTCTTCTGGAAGGAAAGGTCAGCATCTCAGACACACGGTCCTGCAGTTTTTCTGGGGCATGTCCAGCAATAGGGTCCCCACAGGGAGGTGACCGACACTAGGAGGTAGCCGGGGTCTTGTCTGAATGGAGGCCCAAGTTTGGGGCTCTCTGAAGAAGCAGGGCCCTGGGACTGCCCTCACGTCTCCTTCCAGCCGCCTCACCCCTGCCCTGTGTTGTCTCTTTCCTCAGCAACATGGGATTCCTATCCCGGTCACGCCCAAGAATCCGTGGAGCATGGACGAGAACCTCATGCACATCAGGTGATGCCCACCCTCCACTCGGTCCTCCTGGGCTCATTCCAAAGGACAGCCATGTGCTGCCCTAGGACCTGCTACCCCCGTGGTCCCTGCACCAGTATGTGTGCTGCTGACTCCCTGCATCAGTGGTCCCTGCCCTTGGGGAGCTGAGAGGCCTCAGGCAGGACAGATGTGGAAGCACCCAGCTCATGCACTGCCCTCATTGCACTTTTGCTCAGTGTTATTGGGGAGATAGATCATGGGGACCTGACCTCATCAGGAGTATCAAAGAGGGCTTCTTGGAGGAGGTGGCATTCCAGGTTAAAACCTCAAGGATGGAGAAGAGGCCCAGATGGGGCACAGGGAAGAGTGTTTGAGGCAGAGCCCCCCACATACACACACACCACCAGGTGCAGAGCCCTGGAGCAGTCCCCTGAAGGCTGAGGGAAAGGCCCCAGCTCTTCCTTACAACCTGCGGCTCCACGGGTGACTGTGGTGGGCCCAGAATGTTCCAGGCAGGTTGGCAGCAGATGCTCTGACAGAGAGTAAAAGGCAGACCAGGCTTGTGGGCACAATGGGGTGTGTGTGTTGGGGGGTGGGAGTATGTCGTGCCCCTCCCCAGCTGACCCCGTCTTTCCCCTCCACAGCTACGAGGCCGGAATCCTGGAGAACCCCAAGGTAATCCCCTCACCCCCATCTCCTCCCAGCCGGCCACCTTTGGTGGTGGCTGCTCCGTGCCGATGCTGTCTGATGTATTTGTAGCCTAATTTGAAATTTCACGGGGGCCAGCCATGGGGCTGGGGCCGAGCCCTGCCTGTGTTCCCCAACCCCCCCACCAGCCCTCCTCCATCCGCCCTCTCCTAGGCTGCAGCCCTCTCCTAGGCTGCGCTGGAAAACCTCCCCCGCCCTTCCTCTTCTAATTGCCACTGGGATGAACAGGGGAAGGAAGTATCTCAGGGCAGCATAGAGAGTGTGATTGTGAGACAATAAAGAAGTAATTAGGCAGATGAGACACTTGGGGGAGGGCCCAGCCTGTGCCCACCAGCTCCCAGAGCTCCCAGGCTGTGCTGCTGGAGTCTTGGTTGGGGGGTGGGGGCATGGCCAAGAGCCCCAGACCCCATTTGTCCAGATCCGTGTAACGCACCCACCACCACCGTCCACCCTGATCCCATCCCAAGCCTCCCGGGTGGGATGGGCTGGGCCCTGAGCTCATTTTGAAGTTTAGGGTTTCTCTGCCAGGGGTAGGGGGCTTCTTTGTGTATTCCCCTGCCCGTGGTGGGAGGTGGGGGAGGCAGGGCCGAATCTATCATGGGAAGAGAAAAATCTCTTTGTCCCTGGGGACTGTGTCTCATTCCTGGGCCCAGCCCCACGCCCTGGGGAGGCTGGTTTGGGGGTGGGAAAGTGTGCCTGTTGAGGGGGTGCAGCTGGGCCCCCCTGGGGGGGAACCAAGAAGGCCAGCTGGAGGGGAGGGTGCCCCGGGAAGTTTGGCAAAATTGGGAAGAGCCCTGCCCAGGATTCCCCAGGGCCCTGGCGTCTGTCACTCTCACCGCTGCCTCGGTGTTGGCTGTAATATGACATGGCAGTCACCATGTCTGGGGAGCAGGCCTGGGGTGGCATTGTCCTGGCTCAGCTTCCCAGGACGCTGGCTGGGAGCATCCTCATTTTATGGGTGAGGAGACTGAGGCCTGGTGCGGTGTGCCAGCTGCTCAGGCAAGGGAACAGGCTGGTGCCCTCCAGCTCTGTGGCTCCCCCACAGCCCCCTCCCTGTCCAAGCCTGTCACTCAGTAGAGCCGGCACCCTTGCCCCCTGGGGGCTGATGGCCCCTGCATGTGGCTGCTGCCTGCTGGTCACAGGTTTTTCTAGTTCATGCTCTGCTGACCCCACAACACTCAGGCCAGCCACCCTAATTAGCCAGTCAGTCAGCTCCAAGGGGGGCAGTGAGGCTGGGTCTGCAGAGTGGCAGGGTGTCCTTGAAGGCCTGTGGGCCCCAAGCAAGTTGGGAAACCACTCCCGGCCATTCTCCAAGCAGCCTGGGCCTCTGCAAGCAGCCTTTGGGGGCAGAGAGGAGGCCCCCCAGAATAGAGGACCTCAGGATTGAGAGAGCAGAGCAAGGCCAGAGGGAAATCACCCGTCTGACGGTACAGGAGGGTCCTCGGCCCTCAGGCCTGGAGCACATTACTGTGCTACTGTGGCCGGCCCTGTCCCCTCCTGGGCCTCCCGTCTCATCAGGGCATTGGATGGAGAAGTCGGTGCTAAAGAGAATCTGGATTAAGGATCCTGCTACCTCACCCACACTTGGGTCTCAGAGACAGGAAGCCAAGCCAAAACCCCAACTTTCCTCCTTATTGCTGTGTGCCTTGGGCAAGTTACCCAGCCTCTCTGAGCCTCCAGTACCCCTCTCCCAAACTGGGAAAATACAGCACCTCCCTCCTGGAGTATCTAAAGCGCTTGGCCTGGCACAGGGCAAGCCCTCAGTGATGGAGCTGGGGTCCCAAGCTCCCTTCTCACAGGTGGAAGGGTCCAAGGTCCTCTCAGCATCCCCTCTCAAGAAAGGCTGGGCTGGGCTGGGTGTGAGTCACGGGGAAACATCATTCCTGCTGGGAGGCCCGGGGCACCCAGGCACCCAGAGTCCAGCCACTCTGGAAGAGAGTTTGCGGCAGCGACGCAGACTCCCCGAGGGCTTCGTGCTGGGGGTGGGGCTCGACACCAGGACACACCCTTGCATCTCTGGACGTGGCAGCCCTGTCCCCCTTGGGATGAGCTCAGGGGGACAGAGCTTGGGGAAACCGTGCCCCTCCCCCTCTCCAAAAAAAAGCCGGGAGACCTGCAGAAGGGAGGGCTTGAAGGCAGATGGCTGAGCCATTTTCTGCCTCCGTGAGGGCTGATTGAAGGGCAATGAGGCAGCTAATGCGAAGAAAGATAGAAATTTACTTGCTTTAACTTCATACGGCCCACAGTGAAAGAGTTCATTCAGTCGCCGGCCCGCCATGGCTGATGGGTGAATAAACCATTTTCAGCATCGATCATGCCTCTACATCATGGTTCCGTTCATGGGCCATTTGCTCCCAATTTCTCCTTCCCGGGCCCTGTTTCATGCTTTCTTTCGCCCTTTTCTCCTACCCCCCACTCGACTCTCTCTCCCTCTCTCTTTTTCTTCACTTTCTTCGCTCCTCCCCCCCACAGAGGACATTGGAAGTGAGCCCTCCCGCTGGGAGGGATAAATAGATGGCATTGATACTCGGCAACAAACTATTTGTCATTTGAACTGGGCTTTTAGGAGGGAGAGTAAAAAGGCAGTCGCTTCAGCCACCGCGGAATGCAAAGCAAATGTCATTTTATTTCTATTTAGTTATTTTGTGTAATCGGCGCTGTCAGGTGCCTGCCGGACAGCTGCCTCCGACTTCCACTGCAGTCTGCGGAGATGGAGTCGGAGACCCGTCCTCCGGTCTCCCCATCCCTGCTCCTTCCAAATGCACGCTCTGTCAGCCTCCAGTTCGGTCTGGGGCTCGGTAAGGAAGTGTGGCGGGAGGGAAAGTGACAAGCAACGCACTGAATAGAGTTGACAGTCCGGCCCAGCGTGGATGGAGGTGGGAGAGCTGGGCTTGGCAGGAACGGGGCCCTTGCGCCGGCACCCTGGTTAGAGTTAAGCCCAGGTTTGGGGGAGTCCCAGGCAGATGGTTATGGGGCTGTGGAGTTGTGCAGTCACCCCAAGATCCAGTCCAGTTCATTTCACCTTTTTGCTGAGGACGGGCCTTGGGGCCTGTCTGTGCCCAGGGAATGTGCCAGTTGGCAGGGCCCAGTGAGCCAGCCCTGATGCCCGCCTGCGGCTGTGATGCTGACTGGCTCCAGCCACAGGCCTCACCCTGTTCCTCAGCTGAGGTTACTACAGCGGCTGGGAACTGGCGTAAGGTTGCTGAAACAGCTAGCCACATCTAGCTTCAAAGCATGGTTTAGAGAAGCCACCTCTCAGCCTCAGCTTTCCCTATGGTCCATAGAGGCATCGGGCTGGAGGGCCTTCAGGGCCCCTCCTACCTCCTAGAGTCTGTCTTTAGGGAAAGTTCTGGGTTCTTGTTCCCTCCCTACGAATGGGCACCAATGCAGGGATACAGTTGGCCCTGAGTCACATGGCACCTTAGAGGTAGGGGTGGAGGACCCACCACAGTCTGAGCTGAGAAGAATCAGTTATCCCGGTTGACCCAGGACTAAGGTTTCTTAGGACAAAGGACTTTCAGTGCTAAAACCAGGAGAAACCAGGGCGCTTGGTCACTCTTACATAGAGCCACAAGCAAGTGACCACAGCTGAGTCTCCAGGGCACTTAGGTAGCCCCATCCCACGCAGGAGACTGGGCCGAGCCTGCACTTCCACAAGCGAATTCCAGCTGCCCTCTCTACCTTCAGAGCACATTCCAGTTTGTTCCAGTTGTGTGTTTTCATGTCTAGTTGTAAGATAGTCAAGGGCAGGTATCATTTTCCCCATTTTACATTTGAGGAAACTGAGGCTGGAGGAGGCAAAACAGCTGCTCCAAGGCCCTGCAGCCTGAGACCTGCAGAGCCTGGGCTTAACTCCAGCCAGGGTGTTCCTGCGAGGGCCCCGTTCCCGCCCAAGCCCAGCTCTCTCCCACCTCCACCAGCGCTGGGCCGGACTGTCAACTGTATTCACTGCGTTGCTTGTCACCTTCTCTCCTGCCGCACTTCCTAAGGGAGCCTCAGCCCAACGTGGAGGCTGACAGTGCGTGCATTTGGAAGGAGCGGGATGGGGAGACCGGAGGACGGAGGACGTCTCCTGGCATGGGTATGTCCCATCACTCTGAAATCCAACGTATATTTGGTGAGGACCTCATGGGGCTCCTGTCCTGGGTGCCAGGGAACAAGTCCCACGTGGTCTCTGCCTGCAGGGAACTCACAGTTGGAGCTACAGTCTCTCCCACTCAGCCTCAATTCCATGTGTAGATAGGGTAAGGGCGCTGGACCTTCTTACCAAATGGGGCTGCTAAGAACTCCCCCTGCAATTGGGAAGTGGCAGGTGAATGTCTGCAAAGGTTTTTTAAAGTAAAGATGACATTGCAGTTCCTAGATGTCAGCAGGTGAACAAAGCCCCGGGCACAGGATGCCCATGGGAGGGACCTGAGCAGTCAGGCCCAAGAGTCCCCAGTCCCCACAGTGGCAAGTGTTCAAGCCGCAGCCTGGGGGAGCCAGGGCCTCTGAAGGTGGGAGGGAATCTCGAGTTCCAGGCAGCACGCAACCCCTCCACCACCACTTCAGATGAGAGGCCCGTTTTCCAACACGCCCAAGAAGAAATATACATAAAGGTTGATGTGTTTTCAAATGGGTTTTTGCTTTGCTCTTCTCTTTTCTCCCTGTGAGTATTAACCTTGGGGACCCCAGGGACGGCTCGGCTTGCCGGAGCACCTGCTGGGTCACACGCAGTCATTAGCTTTGCGGTCAGTGCAGAATAAACCCCAATTCCCTAGCCGGCGAGAGCGTGCGTGCCTCTCCCGGGAAGCCCTGGGAACGCCGCCGCGCTCCTCCAAAGTCACACTTTTCCTGCCTGACTTGTTCCTCTCCTGCTATTCTACCTCCAGCTGTGGGGGCGTCGAAGAAAAAGATGAGATCAAGTTGAGGGGAAAAATTGTCTGATTTCTTGAGCCCTTTGTTTCCCAGGCCCCTGGCAAGCGGGGCTGGTGCTAGGCTGGGGGCTGGGGTGTCTACTGGACCCCATAAGCTGGTGGGGAAGTGGACAGGGGAGAGGGGTGCAGATCCCTGTGGGGGGTGGGGTACAGGGGTCCTCAGACTGGCATGTCATCCTCCCACCTCTTTCTGTCTTTTGTCAGAACCAAGCGCCCCCAGGTCTCTACACAAAGACCCAGGACCCGGCCAAAGCCCCCAACACCCCTGACATTCTCGAGATCGAGTTCAAAAAAGGTACGTGCCACTTGTGGGGACTCGAAGGGGGTGGACTCTTGGGGCCGTGACCCCTTTCCCCTCCCAGCCTGGGAACTAAGGCCCTCTTTACCCGCCACCCCCCTGCATCCTGGAAGCCAGAGTTGAGGCAGGGGCTTCAGGGGCTCCCCACAGCCCACTTCCCCAGACAGTATGAACATGGATGCCCCTAGGCCTGGGAGGAGCATGCCCTCAGCTGCCCATCACACAGGTTCGTGGGCACCAGGTCTGGAATGAGAGCACTCTAGTTCCTGAACAGACTCAGCTTTCCTGGGCCTCATTTTCCTCGCCTGTATCTGAAGATGAAAGAGTGCCTGCTGTTTTCTCGGGGTAGAATGAGGCCTGCGTGGGAGCATCCAGCCCCAGCCCCAGGCCCTGGCCCCAGAAGGTGCTTGGTAAACTGTTTGTGAGCTGGCCTCAGGGACCCCTGGACCCCAGATGGAAAGGCTTCCCCAGTCCTCACAGAGCTGCTCCAGGCCTCACCCTGCCGACACCAGGTTCAAAGCTGCAGCTACGCTTGCTCCCCTCGGCAGTGGGGGCTCTCCTGATCACTCCCTCCTCCTTGCTGCTGTCAACCAGAAGTGTTTGCTGGCCTGGCTTGAGTGCCTGGGTATCTGAGATTGGGAGAGGCCATCTCCTGACCTGGAGGAAGGAGAGAGAAGCGAGGCATGCCTGTTCAGGCTTGGAGGGCTCAGAGGGCCTGACAGGGGCACCTTTTCAGGAGATTGCAAAGATCAGGGAGGCTTCCTGGAGGAGGTGGTGCTGGGCACGAGCAAGGGCACCCCAGAACCAGGCAGGGGGCTGGCCTGCCCATCCACAAAGTGCCTGCCCACACTGGAACTGGGATGAGAGGGAGAGAAGCGCCTGGAGAGGATGAAGGGGTGGGGAAGCACCAGGCTGGTGGGTAAGCAGAGCCGCAGGCCCCACTCTCCCTTTGCTGGTGTGACCTTGACAGTCAGCTTCACCACGCTGGGCCTTGGGTGCATCATCTAAAAACGGGCCACGGAGATGAGGATCACAGGTGCCCAGCGTGGTGCACGGAATGGGGTCTTGGAGGCTGAGCACTTTAAGCCTTTCTGAGCCTTTCCCAAGAGCCTGGCTAACCCAGCGAGCATCTTCCTCGCTCCTCTCCATCTGTCCCAACCCACTGGGGGTCAAAGAGGCCCCCGAAGGCAGCTGGATCCCCAGGCCTGTTTGCAGGCACAGAACCTCCCTCGAGAATCATCTCTGAGAAGATGGTGGGAGTGACCCCAGTAGCACTTCCTGGCTCCCTGCACCGGGCCCCCCAGGAGCCCGGAGAGCCCCAAGGGTGGGAGGTGGGTGGCAGCCTGCGGAGGGTCCCGGGAACCAGCAGCTCTGCCCAACGAACAGGGCAGCTCCGAGGGCTGAGCTGGATAAGAAACGTGACCCATTGTCCTGATTTGGGGACTGTCTGGAAGGAAAAAGAAAGATGGGAGGAACCCTCCCCTGGCTAGTGCCCATTCACTCTCTAGTTAATTTATTTGAAGTTTTAATCTAATTATTAACTATTTTAAAGGCTAAGAGGCTTTCTCCGGCAGCAGCACCAACAATGTCACCCCTTCTCCCGGGCAGGCCCCATCTAAGGCCCCAGTGAAGGCCGATAATAGGACCGGGGAGGGAGAGAAAGGGAAAGGGAGAGGCAGGGGGTGGCGAGAGGGGCTTAAGGTTCATTATTGGGCAGACTTACATTTAATAGCAATTTACAACCAAGTTATAAAACCCCTGGAAATGGGGGTTAAGAATGGCGAGGCTGACAGCGCCTTCAGCGAAGCCCCTCCGAGCGGCGCCTGGCTAATAAAGCCGCTATTGAGGCCTGATTGGCACCCGATGGCTCGCTCCATGGTAATGAGCCGGGCAGATGGGTGGGGGATTAGCCGCCAACTTTGAACAGCTTTTCTTTGTCACTGTTTCAGCTCTCTTGTTAGCCCCAATACATTTATTGCTCATTTCACACCGCTCGAGAAAGTGCCCCTTGCTATTCAGAGTCAACCCCGAACCCACCCACTGCCCCCCCACCCCCTACCCTCCTGCCCTCCTGCCACCCAGACCCAGCTCCTCGGATTCAGGGACGCTGCTGACACCTCGCCTGCTGGAGCGGGCACCATGTCACCCCCATCAATCAGATGGCTGCGTGTGGGTCTGGGGTACAGGGTCGGGGCTCGGGGTCCGCCTGACAGACGTGGCAGGGGGCTGTGTGTGCGTGTGTGTGTGTGTGTGTGAGCAAGCGAGTGTGTGTGCTTGAGCCCAGCCACACCTCGGCCAGGCGGCCCCCGGGTGACTGGTGGGACAGAAGGTGCTCTCGGAGTAAGACAATAGTGGAGCGTGAAATTCAATTAGTTCAGGGCCTGGTTCCAATTTCACAGCCCCTAAATGCAAAAGGGGCAAAGAGAATGAGAGGGTGGGGGAGAGCGTTTTTATTGCATTTTCTCTTTCATTCTGGGGGGCTTTCTCGCCCCTTCTCTCCCTGCAGCAGGCCTCAACCTGCACAGGGCTTTTGAAGGAGTCATTTGGAGTCCATATCTGTCACATCCATTTAAGGCGTTGCGGGAGGAGGGAGAGGGTGGGGAGGCGGGTGCAAGCTTCTCCACTGAGCCGGGCCCAGAGGCCCACTGCCCTCTCTTCCCACCCTAGGGGTCCCCGTGAAGGTGACGAACGTCAAGGATGGCACCACCCACCAGACCTCCTTGGAGCTCTTCATGTACCTGAACGAAGTCGCGTGAGTGTCCACCGCCCTGTCTGGCCTCCTGGGAATCGCTGTTTCGGGCGAGCCCCAGCCTGGATCATCGCAGCTAATGGTTGAGGCAGAGGCTTGGCACAGAGTCCAGGCTGCGTCCCATACCCATGGCTACAGAGTTTCCCTGACCAAGGCGACCTGTTTGGCAGGAGGGGCTCTGTGGTCCTTAGCCTTGGAAGATACAACCCCAGGGGGTCTCCTGCCTCCTGACCGTTAGGCTGGGGTTCCCAGGCCCTCAGCTGGAGGCAGAGCAGGATAGAAGAAAAGGTAGCCAGAAAGAGAAGGTGCAAGGCAGGGCCCCAGGACACAGATAACAGAAGGAACAATTTGAACTCACACCTGGGCAATCCCTTCTCTCTCTGGGCCTCAGTTTCCCCACCCATCCAGTGGGCACCTGGGCTAGGTGACCCGGCTCAGATGTCCTCTGAGTCTTAGATCCTGAGGTGTTGCCTAACGTGTGGCCTAAGTCATGCCCACCCTGGGGCAGCCCAGCTGGGTGGGTGACTGAGCCTTACAGTAGCACCTGGACCCAACTGACCGTATCTTCCCACAGGGGCAAGCATGGCGTGGGACGAATTGACATCGTAGAGAACCGCTTCATCGGAATGAAGTCCCGAGGTGAGTCTGCTCAGCGCCCCCCAGGGCCCAGCAAACCCCTGAGACCCGGTCCCATTTAGATGCTACTACCCCATGCTACATGGGCGACCTGGGGCAAGTCCTTTGACCGCACCTCCGAGACTGTAGTGTCCCTCCTGCCAATCGGGGATCATGGGCCCTTTGCCACTGACTTTCAGGGTGTTAGAAGGGCTGTCCAAGGACTGGGAGGGGTCTGGCAAGGGCCGGGAGTCTCCGAGGAGCAGGGAGGCCAGGGCCAGGCCTGGAGGTCAGACTGTCTTGTGTTTGGGGTGGGCAGGCCGGGTTTGGAGGCAGACCGTGCAGGCCCAATTTCGTGGTCATTAAGGCCGCATGGAGGCCGCCAGCCAGGCAGGGTGGGAATTCTGCCAGGGGTGGGCGCTGTAGCTGCACAGGCACTGGGAGCCAGCCAGGGCCTGAGGGCCTGTCCCAGCATCAGGCAGGGCTGGTGGGTCCTTTTTCCAGGGATGGTTGGGGCTGAGGCTCAGTGTGACCTCTAGGCTGCCTAGCCCCGTATCTGCCCTGGCTGGGCCTAGGAGCAGGGCAGCTGGTCCCCAAATAGGTGTCTCTGCCTTCTCTTAGTAGTCAAAAGCCTGTGATTCCCTTGGTCAGCCACTCACCATTTCATCTTGACCACACCCACCTCTCCAGGACTCATTTTCCCCATTCATACACCAAGGGGATCTCAGGTCCCTGAGGGTCTGCCAGTGTGTGATAAAGTCATGCTGCATTTTTTCTGGTGGAGTCCTAAGTGGGAGAGGGCAAGCTTTCAGCAGTGGGAGCCCCTGAACTGGGAACCTGAATTTTTAATACTGATAATGGGGTCAGGGCTTCCTGTTTTGGTAAGTGTTCGGATCTCTTTGCTTAGGGTCGATTTGAAAAGACACACGGTATAGTCACCGCCCCATGTCCCTTGGGCTATTTTTACTAAGACTATAAAATCCACAGAAAGCTCATCACCCCATGTGGGCCAGTAGAAATGCTGGTGGTCCCAGGTTTGCCCTGCCTTCCCCAATGACCTTGGACTTGTCCAAGGCCTCAGTTTCCCCAAGTGTAATGTGTTAAGTGTTGAGAGTTGCATCACTGTGGCTCTGGCCTGTTTGCATTTAGCTGGAAAGGCATGGGAGTGCAGAACGGGGGCGGTATGCCTCTTGTGGTGTTGGCTCCTTGCTTGCTGTTACTCAGGAGAAACAACCTAACTGAAGCGCCGGGAAGGCCTTGAGAACAGTTGCTAATTAGCTGCTCCCTTTCATCCGCTTACCTTTGTGTCTTACCTATATTAACATGTGACTAGGTGCCCCTTTGTCGCAGCCTGCCCTTGGAAGCCAGCCCGGTGTACACCCTCCAGTGAGAGCTGGGAGGGACCTTGGGGAGCCACAGATCAGTACCCCATTTACAGATGGGGAAGCCAGGGCCGGGAAGGGGTGGGATAGAGGGCTTGCTCCGAATCCCAGGCACTTCAGTGGCAGGACCAGGACTGCCATCTGGGCCCAGAGCAGCATGGAGTGGACGGCTAAGAGCTTAGACTGGAGTTAGAGAGATCTGGGTTCAAACTCATGTATGGTGGCAGGAACCGGTAAACTGGAAGTGCTCCATAAATAGCCATCCGTCCTCAGGGGGTGTGGAATGGGGACAGAAGCAGCCCAGACGCTCTGGGAGCTGTCAGTGTGCCAGCAGTGGGGCGGGGGGGGGTTCCAGTACTGCACCTGTGGTCATGCCCTTGCCATGCCCGTGGCAGGCATCACCAGTCGATGCTGGCACTATCCTGTTGACTGCAGAGGTGTCTCAGGGCTGCTTGCAGGCACTGTGATCAGGATTGGCACGTGATGAAAATGTATTGCCTTCCCTGTTGGAAAGATGAGGACTGACCTGAAGTCTCTCTGAAATGGCATCCGCTGGGTGGGGATTGTCAAGCAGAGTCTAGCAAAAATGAACTGAAGGAGGTGGTTAGTGAGGAAGATCTGGACTGCACATTCTGGGAGGACATCTTGGAGGAGGTGGCAGTAGAATAGGCTTCATGGTAGAATGTGGAATGGGAGCTGAGAGCATTCCAGAGGGTAGTAGACGACGTTGGGAGGCACCCAGGTGGCCTGTTGGGTCTGATGGGGACCGACAGCCGGAGACCTGGGAGACGCACTAAAGAGCTGGTGTCAAAGGTCAAGGCTTTTGGTGCCAGGCCTAACTCCCGATGTTGGCTCCGTCACCACTGGAAAAGCAACTTAGCTTCCCTGAGCCTGAGCTTCTTCATCTGTGAAAGGGGTTATTGTGCAGATCAAACGCAGAGCCCTCCTGATGCTCTGATGCACGACAGGTTTGGGTCTGGATGGCAGACTTCCTTTTTCCCAGAATGGGGGCCTCGTCCCCATAGAAGGCCAGAGCCATGAGATCAGTAGTCTGTTCCAACCCCCGTGGCTCCTCACCCCCACCTGCCGAAAGGTTCCTGGAGCCAGCCTTCACTCTGCCCTGGTACTTGGTGGGCGCTGTTGGAGGCTGTCCCCAAAAGCACAGAATGTAGCCAGCATTGTACAGGGAGAAAATCAGGATTCCAACTGCAAGAACTTGCCGTGTGATCTTAGCCAGGTTTCTCCCTTTGGAACTCCAATTGTCAAGGGGCCAGACGAGGAGGTCACATCGTCTCCCCCCGGATGTCCTCACTCACCTATTTTCTTGCTTTGCATTGCGGAGAGAAGAGAAAGTTGCTTGGTAATTTTAGGGTGATGTCTTGTTTTTATTTCTCTACTCCAAATATTTCATGTGAGAAGGAAAGAGATGATAAATTAAGGCGCTGGGGGTCCTCCCATCACAAGGTTTTTTTATTAAGTGTACAGTAATGAGAGAAGCTGGTATCGTCAATTACATTGAGGGAAGAGCAGAAAGGTGCTATTGTCCGTATCTCGGTGTACAAGGGGATGATGTCATTTGTATTGATTTTACAAAGCTCGTAACTGAAATTCATTAAGGGCTGATTTTTTTCTGGGGGGTGGGGGTGTGTAGGGAGTTGGGCAGCGCCAGCACCATGGGTCTGGGGTGGCCTGGTCAGCGGTGCTCAGGGTCAGGGACAGTGGGCTGGGGAAGCTGCTGCTGGAGTAGCTTTCTCTATATTGTGGCTGTTCACATGTCATTATCACATTATCTTTTTAACTCTGGAGGGGGGCTAATTAAGTGAAGTAAATGAAATCAGTGGGGAGGAGAAGGGGGGCACGGCAGGCTGGAGGGAAGCAGGGAAGGAGCCCATGCACGTCCTTGTGCTTACCTCCTTTCTCTCTCCCCTCTCCGCTCTCCTCCCAGTCCTGCCCATCTCACTCCTCCTCCTCGCCTCCCTTTCCTCCTGCCTCTCCCTTTCCTCCTCCTTCCCCTCTTCCCTCCCTTGCCCTTCCCTCTTTCCCCATCCTCCCCTCTCCTCTCTTCCCTCCTGTCTCCCTTCCACCTTACTCCTCTACTTTCTGGCCAAGAAGGAACAAGGGCTGCCACCCACTTTCCCAACCTGCCCACCCACCATCTGGAACATTCCAGATGGAGAATGGAGGGAGATCTGTGAAGCAAAGAGGTTTTCAGCCTCAGAGGCCCACCCAGGATGGGGCCTGCCAGGCACCAGGAGCATAGAGGATGGCTAGAGTTCCCACCCTGACCTGCCTCCCATCACCATGGCAACTGCCTCTCGCCTTGGCCCTGGTACCTAAGAGGGGAGCCCTTGGGCTCCAGCCACCCCCCCCCCGACCCATGCCCCAGATTTTCCAAATATCGCTTCTTCTGCTTTCCAAAAGGACCAGAGCCTTTAGTCCAAGTGCCTTCACCCCCAGCCTGGGCCCCAGCTGAGCTGGTGGATCCCACTCAATTCTGCAAAATCGCTCATTCCAGGCTAACGTGGCAGCCTCAGGGACAGATGAGAAGAATCTGAGCCACAGCAGCTGTTTGGTCCCCACCTCTTCCTGCTTGTCCACTCTCCCCACTCCGCTGCCCCTGGCCACCCCTAGCTCCTTGCCCTTCTCCACACTCCCCCCTGCACCCTTCTTGGCAGTAATTATGGTGTGATTGAAGCTGCTCAGCAGAGAAGTGCTGACACCTCTGTCTTTTTCCTGTAAACACGGGGAGATGAAAATAGACACTTGGAGCCGCTGTGCGTGTCACTCCGAAGATGTCTGTTGTCTCTTCCGCGGCAACACAGAGGCTCAGCTGTCATTTCCTCCTTCTCTCTGCGCGGTGGTTTGTATGCCAACTGTCAAAAGCCCGAAATCCGTAGCCTTTTAGCATCAGGTTTCTGTCACTGTTTTTTTTTTTAAGTCTTTTTATTTTCCAGAAGAAAAACAGACATCATCTGTACCCCCTACCCCTGCGGAGAGGAGAGGGAAGAGCCTCAAAATGCATGCACGCGTGTGTGCGCACGCGTGCACGCACACACACACACACACACACACACACACACACACACTTGTGACAGCAGCAACTGAAAAACAAGCTTTTTGATCAGTCACAATTAACATAGGAGCAGGAGTATTAATCGTGCTGGTATGTTTCAAGGCTGCAGCCTCTCGTCTTGCCGAGGAGCCCTCTGGGTGGCAGCCGTGAAGCTGGTGCTGGGGGCTCAGGAAGAGGAGAGTTCTGCCTGGCCTCTGCCCACCAGGCACTCTCTGCTCCCCGTGGCACTGGCTTCATTTTCCTGGGGACACCTGTGATGGGCCAGTAGCTGGAGGACCTTAGGCAAGTCTTAGCTCTTCCTGGAGCCCTGAACCCCACCTGCGTTCTCCCCTCTCTGGACTGATGGGAGGTGAAGCTGTGGCCTAGAGTGTTCTCGAGACAAGACCATGAATAAGTAGGGCACAGTTGGATACTGCAGTTGAACACTTACCTTCCATGTAGGTTCCAGAGGAAGCTGGAACGTCAGAGCAGCAGAAACTGGCAATCTTGTTTTCCAGACGGGTTGCCTGGCTCTAAGAGGGGGCTGAGACCGGCCAAGGTCACACAGCAAAGCCAAGCTGGGCACTTTCTGTAAAGGCAGGTTGCAGGACCCTGGTGCTCAGCCCCAGCCCTGCAAATATAGTTTGGACTGTGCCCCCCAGTTGGCCCAGCTTAGGACAGAAAAGCAGGGAGGCAAGCCTGGGTCTCTAGGAATTGAAAATTAGGACGGCTTCTGTTACTGGCCTGCCCGGGATGGCACTATTGTGACTCTGTGGCCAGTATAAGGACAGGCTTTTCACATTTCTGGAATTTTCCAAAATGTACCCAAACTAATCACTAGAAGGCCTGTTTTCCAGCCATGTGCCGGGATGGGAGGACCAGCAGGGCTTTGTCAGTGTCCTGCTCTTGGTGGCTCTCGGGAAATCGCTTTATTTCTGGTCATCAGGTTTCTAGGCTAATTGAAGACTTGCTCCTGGAACACTGTTTTAGCTGCCGTTTTGGAGACAGATTTCCGAAGGTTCTGCACGCATCGGTCTTTCTAAACACACCGCTGAGCCATTCCCATTTCTGGTGGCTTGGCACTGTCATGTTTGTTGTTTTTTTTTCAGAGAGGGTCTTGCTCTGTCACCGAGGCTGTAGTGCAGTGGCACAGTCACGGCTCATGCAGCCTCAGTCTCCTGGGCTCAAGCAGTCCTCCCAAGTAGCATACACACCTCGCCCAGCTCATTTATTTATTTATTTATTTTTTTTGTAGAGATGGGGTCTCTCTACATTGCCCAGGCTGGTCTTGAATTCCTGGGCTGAAATGATCCTCCCACCTTGGCCTCCCTAGTAGCTGGGACCACAGGCACATGCCACCACACCCTGATAATTTTAAAGTTTTTGTAGAGATGAGGTCTCACTATGTTGCCCAGGTTGGTCTTGAACTTGGCTTAAGCAGTCTTCCCGCCTTAGCCTCCCAAAGTGCTGGGATTACAGGTGTAAGCACCCACACGCCTGGCCTGTCCTCAAGGCTGTCTGTAATGACTTTTCTCAGCCATTCCTCTGCTTCTGCCTCCATCAGCTTTTTTTTTACCACTTCCTGGTTTGTGGCTCTGAGCTGCTCTGCAGAAAATGACGAGGGACCAATTTGAACTGTGTTTACAAGAGTAATGCTGAGGCCTGAGGAACTCCCGAGGGATTTGAGGGCTTGGGCCTCTGCGTAAACTCGGAAAGAGGCCATTTCCTACTCCGAGGTCACAACTAGATTTAAATGGTGGAGACTGCCAAGGGCTGCAGCCCCCACCAATGACTCAGGGTGGGCTCTTTCGTGGCACGCAATACTCGTATTTGTTCCTGGTGGCTGTAAGGGGCTTTCACAGGCGTGTGACCTGACACCAGCATATCAGAGCCTCAGTGAGAACCCAAGCATTTCCTCTATCACAGCAGCCCGGACTTGGCCGTTTCTCTCCAGCTCTGGTTAGCACTCGGTCACTTTCCCAAAGGCCCTTAGAGGCCACCTGGAGCTAAGATGGGAGACCCAATGCTGGTCCCATTCTGCCTCCGGTTGCCTAGGGAAGCCACTCCCTTCCACAGGCCTCAGATTCTCATTTGTAAGACTGGTGTGGGACTAGATTAAAGGTGAGTCCAGAATTTGCAGAGGGTCCTCTGCCCTCTCTTCTGCATGCTGGGCTTCTGCCCCCGCTGTCTGATACTGGGTTTGCACCGGAGTGATCCTAATGGGTCTTACAGCAAGCTCTGACATTTCCATGATTCTAAGACTTAGAGATCAAAGACTGGCGGAGTTCTCCAAGGAGGAAGCTTCTGGTTAGTGCATGAGGGCTTGGCGGACTCAGCCTCCCCAGATCTCCATTGGGCTTCAGAGTCAAAACCCATTTCCTTCGTGGTTTTTAAAACATTTTTAAAATTATGGTAAAATACGTGTAACATAAAATTGAACATTTAAAAAACGTGTAAGTATGCCGCTTCGCGGCCCATTCACAGGCCTGTGCAGCCATCACCACCCTCCACCTACAGGACATTCTCATTTTGCAAAGCTGAGATTCTGTCCCTATGAAACACTCCCCATTTTCCTTCCCCCAGCCCCTGGCAGCCACCATTTCTGTCTGTATGATTCTAACTACTCGAGGGACCTCCTATGGGTGGAACATAGAGTGTTTATTTCTGTGTGCCTGGCTTGTTTCACTTAGCATAATGTCCTTAGGCTTATGCTGTGGCATGTGTCAGGATTTCCTTCCCCCCCACCCTTTTTTTTTTTTTAAGACTGAGTCTTGCTTTGTCACCCAGGTTTGAGTTCAGTGGTGTGATCTTGGCTCACTGCAATCTCTGCCTTACTGGCTCAAGTGATCCTCCTGCCTCAGCCTCCCAAGTAGCTGGGACCACAGGGGTGCACCACCATGCTCAGCTAATTGTTTTGGTATTTTTAGTAGAGATGGGGTTTCATCATGTTGGCCAGGCTGGTCTTGAACTCCTGACCTCAGGTGATCTGCCCACCTCGGCCTCCCAAAGTGCTGGAATTATTACAGGTGTAGCCACCGCACCTGGCCTCCTTCCTCGAGGCTGAATGATATTCCACTGTATGGATGGACCGCATTTGCTTATTCGCTCATCCCTCCACACCTAGCTTGCTTCCGTCTCTTGGTTGTTGTGATTAATGCTGCTACGAACATGAGTGTACAGATCCTTCGGTTTTTTTTTCCAAGCAGCCAGTGTAGAAAAATGGTGTTCGTAGATGACTAAGGATCTATTAGTAGATTCCCAGGATGATTGACAGCCTGCCCCTTTCAGTGATGTAACATCGTATGGTGGAAGAAAGGAAGCTTGCCGCATAGAATCCATGGAGATGGGGGGCTTCAGCCCCTGCTCCATCCAGGCAGCAGCTAAGGGGTGGGTTTGCCCAAGGCCAGCTCTCTGAGGTTGATTCGAGAGGTTGCATTCCTGGTGGCCTGGGCTGTGTGACGTGAGCAGTCCTGCCTCTTGGCGCCCCACTGTCCTCCAGTGCAGTAGGGTGCTGCAGAGGGGGCCTTCCCCAGACCCAGATCAGCCCAGGGCTAGGCACCACTGTGTCACTCAGAGATCATCTGTTCCAGGCAGGTTGTTTTGCAAATGGAGGGACTGGGCCTCATGTCACAAGAGGGGACTTGAGCAATCCCATCCCCCTGACCTTCCAGGGTGGGGCTTCCATGGCCAGTTGACCCACAGGGCAGCAGATAGCACTGGTGAGGGACTCGGAGGCCTAGATCCAGTTCCCAGCTCCTCCTAGAGCAAACCATTTCTCTTCTTGGGCTCAGTTTCCCCATCTGTATAGTGGGGTCAGCCCAGGTGATTGCCCAAGCCCTCTGTCACCCTAGTGGCCTCTGGAGAGACCTGGCCCCAGGGGCCCCTTGGGCTGAAGGTGGCACGTGTGTACACATGTGTACTCATATGCACAGCCACCCCCGTCCCTGGCTCCCTTGTGGAAGGGAGGAAGGGATATTTGGGGCCCCAGGCTCTACCGTAGTGGCTTTAATTATAGGCTTTCAACCTTGGGCCGGTGGGCATGCATGGGGAGGGAGGGGTTGCTGCTCCGAAACCCTGTCATTTTCTAGCGTCTGAGGGCCCCTTCAAAGGGGGCATCTAGACATTTTCTCCACAAGCCGCAGAGTGGACTGTCGTGGCCCCAGCATGAACATAATGACAGATGCATTTTGTAGCAAGCTGGGAGTGAATGGGTCCAACCGGCTTGTCTCCTGTCAGACGAATCATTATTTTTTTTTTCTGTCATTTACTGACAGTTTGGGTTTCATGCGTTTCTCTCTTTTTCCTCCTTTTCCCCCTGCCTGGAAAAATGGCTAGGTATCTACGAGACCCCAGCAGGCACCATCCTTTACCACGCTCATTTAGACATCGAGGCGTTCACCATGGACCGGGAAGTGCGCAAAATCAAACAAGGCCTGGGCTTGAAATTCGCTGAGCTGGTCTATACCGGTGCGTAAGTCTCTGTGGCTGTCCCCTTTAACCGCCCCACAAGGGATCCCAGATCACCCTCATGTGAGGCCCCAAAAGACGCGGGCTAAAGGGGGTTGAGGGTAAGTGCAGGGAGCAGGGGCTGCTGAGACCTGCCTTGCCATGGGGCATGTCCAGGGAGATGCATCAGCCTCCCAAGGTGTCCAGCAGCCTCCACCGCCCAGTTTGCCTGACTCCAGCATGTGCCAGGTGCTGGGCACTGTGGCAGCATGCCTCATCCCACGTGGTCCTCACAACCTTCCCAGGACGTCTGCAGCTCCCTGTACACGTGAGGAGACTGAGGCTGAGAAGGAAAGGATAAAACCAGAGGTGGCCTAGCTGGGTTTGACCCCCAGGTCAGGCTATCTCTAGGCAGAACCTGGATCTACTCCAGGAATTCAGCCCCAGATCCCAGTACTGCAGGAGCCAGATCTTGACTGTGAAAACACCGGGGTGGCCATGGGGTGGCAGGCCTGAGCCTTGCCACACCCCCAGCCCATGTGTGGAAGGACCAGTGGGTGACATGAGCACCCACTGTGGGGGGTGTCCCCGTTTTGCAGGTGAGGAGCCTGGGTTTCCAGACCTCCTGACTCAAAATCTAACCCTCATGTGGTATAACAGGGGTCTCCAAACTACAGTCCCCGGGTCAAATCCAGCCTGTCACCTTTTTCTTCAGCCCATGAGCTAAGAATAATTTTTACATTTGTATTTTATTTATTTATTTGAGACATTTTCACTCTTGTTACCCAGGCTGGAGTGCAATGGTGTGATCTTGGCTCACTGCAACCTCCACCCTCCCTGGTTCAAGTGATTCTCCTGCCTCAGCCTGCCGAGTAGCTGGGATTACAGGCACCCACCACCATGTCCAACTAATTTTTGTATTTTTAGTAGAGACAGGGTTTCACCATGTTGGTCAGGCTGGTCTTGAACTCCTGACCTCAGGGGATCTGCCCGCCTTGGCCTCCCAAAGTGCTGGGATTACAGGCATGAGCCACTGTGCCTGGCCAGTTTTTACATTTTTAAATGGTTGGGAGGAAAAAAATTTTTTAATACTATTTCATGACAAATTATATAAAATTCAAGTGTCACCAGGCACGGAGGTCAGGAGTTCAAGACCAGCTGGGTCAACATGGTGAAACTCTGTCTCTACTAAAAATACAAAAATTACTTGGGTGTGGTGGTGCATGCCTGTAATTCCAGCTACTTGGGAGGCTGAGGCACGGGAATCACTTGAGCCGGAGAGGCGGAGGTTGCAGTGAGCTGAGATCGCACCATTGCACTCCAGCCCTAGATGTCAGGGGATCCGTGCAAAGTTAGGTAATAGAATAGCTATCTGGGCTAAGCTCTCCTCCCTGCCTCTTCCCCTCTACTCCCAGGGTTTGTTTCCTTTTAAGCCTCCTAATCATGGTAACTCATCTCAGGATTTCAGAGGTCTCAGTGGTTGTTGGGTGGTGGTATTTCTCCCTACCATTGTTCCTGGCAGCTTTGAAGCTGAGTTCTGTCCCCCTTCCCAGGTATAGACAGGCGCTTAAATACCATTGTCTCCTGCAGGGCTTTTGTCCAGCCTGGAGGGATTGCAATCCTGAAAGGAGGATTTTGGTTGCAAAGTGAGCGAATCATTAAGACGTGGCAGAGGAGAGCACACCAGGCCTGGCTGCTCTGGGGGCCGCTGCAGAGGCTGATGCCACTGGCCATGGCTGCCACTAATCCTGCTGTCTTGCTGCCAGGCTGAGCCGGGCACCTGACAGGCATTATCTAATATTAGCTGTGCAGAGGTGAGGAGATGGAGGCCCCCAGCTGAAGGCGGTCGCCCAGGCTCTCCCGGCCAGCTTCAGCGGCCAAGTTCCCAGTTACTCCACCAGATTCCAGAATGCTCGTGATCAAGGGGTGCGGCGGCACGGACAGGGGAGCCCCGGACGTAGGGCATAATTTGGCTCCTGGCTGCAGTCACGATGCCTCTACATGGGGCTGGCTGGGTCGAGTCCCTGCTCTGTCAGCAACAAGCCCTCTACATCCTAAACTGAGGTACGATGATTAGGAAACACAACTTCAGAGTGGAGGCGAGGGAGAGGAGGGGCTTCTTCCTGGTAGTTATGAGAGAGGTGAGGGAGAGGAGGGGGATTCTTCCTGGTAGTTATGAGAGAGGAGGGGGCTTCTTCCTGGTAGTTATGAGAGAGGAGGGGGCTTCTTCCTGGTAGTTATGAGAGAGGAGGGGGCTTCTTCCTGGTAGTTATGAGAGAGGTGAGGGAAAGGAGGGGGATTCTTCCTGGTAGTTATCAGAGTAGAGGTGAGGGAGAGGAGGGGGATTCTTCCTGGTAGTTATGAGAGAGGAGGGGGCTTCTTCCTGGTAGTTATGAGAGAGGAGGGGGCTTCTTCCTGGTAGTTATGAGAGAGGTGAGGGAGAGGAGGGGGATTCTTCCTGGTAGTTATGAGAGAGGAGGGGGCTTCTTCCTGGTAGTTATGAGAGAGGAGGGGGCTTCTTCCTGGTAGTTATGAGAGAGGTGAGGGAGAGGAGGGGGATTCTTCCTGGTAGTTATCAGAGTAGAGGTGAGGGAGAGGAGGGGGCTTCTTCCTGGTAGTTATCAGAGAGGAGGGGGCTTCTTCCTGGTAGTTATCAGAGTGGAGATGAGGGAGAGGAGGGGGCTTCTTCCCAGTAGTTGTCACTAATACTGACTTTGCCCAGGTCTGCTGAGGTCCAGGGCCCCACAGACGTCAAGATCAGCCTCGGGCAGCAGGCTGAGTGCCACAGCTCAGAGGGGCCGTTGGATGCGATTTTCCCATGAGGGATACAGATATGGTATAGACCAGGGCTTTGCTTGAGCATGTTACTTAACCTCCCGAGGCCTCAGTTTTCCCATGCAAAGTGTGGGGATGAGTTCTGTCTGGTGGTGAGGACTAAATGCATAAGTATTTGGGAAGCATCTGAAGCAGTGTCTGGCATGCGAGTGCTTACTCCAGCATGTGAAATAACTGCGCACACCTGGCGCGCTTTCCCAGCGTGGAGGCGGGGCCCTGGCTGGGTTAATGGTCTCGAGCAGGTCTGTGGCTTCCCCGAGCCTCAGTTTCCCCTCCTGTCAAATAAAGGGCAGCCGGCTGAGAGCAAGCCAGGGTCTCTTCCCAGTCCTGTCTAGCTCATGGGTAGAGGGCCCCCCTCACGCTGAGGTAGTGCTTGGCATCCTCAGAGCCCCTGTGGTCTCAGGGCACAGATAGGGAGGATGAGGCACAGGGAGGCCCTCCAGTCCCAGCCTTACTCCTAGAGGCCCTGGGTTCTGTGATCACTGCCTCCCTGCATCTGTGTCTATGCGGCTGGCTGGCTCCTGCTCCTCTCCTGCCATTTCCAAATTTCCTGGTCTGGCTGTATGGGCTGCAGGCAGACTGTCTCCAGGAATGGTGTACAGGGTTGGCCTGGCAGGACCCAATGGAGCATCTCATTTAGGGGGTATAGCTCGCCTCTTCTTCCCTCACCTCCATTTCTTCGGCCGTAAAATGGGTATAATGTACAACTCACACAGCATTGTTCCAGTTAGAAAGGATCGCAGGTGTCTGGCTGGGCCTAGCAGCATGGGGGAGGGGTCCCTCCAGCTCAGCCCTAAGCCCTGCCCACAGTTCATCTGCAGGCCTGGGGGGTACAGGGTCTCCCCCCATGCAGTTCATGCCAGTTTCTCTGTCCCCCAGCCCAGGCTGGGTCCGCTGGGAAAAGAAATCTGAGCAGAAGACCCCCGTGGGGCAGAGGTAGAAGATTCTGAGATAACGCTCGGGCCAGTTGCTCCCACGGAGATCTGTCTTCCCTATCTCTGCCTCCATCTCCTGCCTGTCTTCCAGCCTGGAAACTTGATGGGCTAATTATCCCAGCTCCATCAAAAGATGGCCAAGCCCAAGACACCAAGGCCTAGGGGGCTGGGAGGACAAGGGTCTCAGGGTGTGTTGGAAAAAGCCCTAGGCCAGAGTTAGGAGAGCGTGCTCTTCCACAGTCTTGCTGTGTGGCCTTGGACAGGTTCTTTCCCTCTCTGGGCCTCTCTCCCCTGCCCCCGCCGTGTACAGTGAGGGTTGGCACAGGGCATGGTGTTCAAACTGCAAATGCAAAACGCTTAGTGCTCTGTGTGCATTCTCACTGAAACCACACAACCCTTGGTGAGTGATATTTTCTCACTGTGCAAATGAAGAAACTGAGGCACAGGGAGGTTGCAGCACTTGTTGAAGTGTGGCTGGGATGTGGACTCAAAGGGTGGGACCCTGGAGAGCAAGGATTCAACCTCTACTCTCCCTGACTGGCCCTCCCCCAGCTCTGCAAGCCCTAGGACCCCATCCCAGAGCAGGCCTGTCCCTTTTCCCACGGAGGGCCTCAGCAGGTGCCCCCAGGGGCCTGGGCCTCCCACAATAGCCGAAGCTCCTGGCCTGACCCAGCCCTTTATCAGGGCAGGAGATCATGTGCCATCTGGCCCCGCAGCTGCCCAGGTGGGCTCACCTTCCCAGCTCTGTTTCAGGAAACCCTAGCCTTGCCTTGTCCCTCCCCCTCTGCCGGGGCCTGCCTGCCTGCCCCTTGGTCCCAGCCTCCATCCTCAGGGACTAGAGAGAGGCCCGGGGCAGACTGGGGTCTGAGCACTACCCCTCCCTGGCCTTTAGTGCTCTGGGGGAGAGGGAAGGGAGCCTGTTTCTCAGGCACCTCCAGCCCCCGCCTTCACACCAAGGGATGTTCCAGTCACGGAGAAAGCTCCAAGTGTATCATAGGAAGCGGAGTTGTTACAACGTGTGCCAAGAGAAGTCAGATGCAGGCTCCCCACTTCCGGCCTGTGTGATCCCAGAGAAGTTTAACTTCCCTGAGCCTCCCTTCGTCACCCAGAAAGGAGAGAGGCTGAGGGCCATCTATGAAGATTGAAGGAGCTGGCGCAGATGAAAGCCCGAGCGCAGTGCTGCTGCTTATCTCTGCAGACATATTCCATCTGCCTAGGAAAACAGTAGCAGGATGCAAAGAACAGCTCACCGAGTCCAGGGCGCCGGCCCGCCCTGAGGGGCAGGCTCCAGCCAGGACTCCGGTTTGCAGTGGCCCCTAAGGCTGGTGCTGCTCAGTGCTAGGGCCTCCACAAGCAATATTACTGTGACACCCCTACTCAACAGATGGGGAAACAGAGGCACAGAGAGGGAAGGCTATACATGGCCATGGTCTGATCCTGAACCACCACCCGGCTGCGCACTGGACACCCACGTGACCAAGCCCCAGGCAGCATGTGCCTCTGAGTCCTGAGGTCTTCTGCCTCCCCACCAAGATTAGAGCCCAAGGTGGGCTGGGGATGGGGTTCCTCTACCACTGTGCCCCCACTTGCTGGCATGTGGCGCTTCCTGAACACCTGTGGCATGAAGCAGTGGGTCAGTTCCCTCCTGACCTTTAGGAAGTGACCTAGGTGGCTTCTTCCTTACCCACAGGACAGGACTATGAAAGCATGGTCTTCAGTTTGGTCACGGGCAAGTGCATACTGTGCCAGACTCGTGTGAGGCAGTCAAGGTCTGTGTGGCAGGGCGAAGCATTGGCACCCTTCCTGTGCTCTCACCCATGGCAGGCAGTACTGGAGGCCTCCCAAGTACCCTCTCGTTTTCCTCCCCTCAGGTTTCTGGCACAGCCCTGAGTGTGAATTTGTCCGCCACTGCATCGCCAAGTCCCAGGAGCGAGTGGAAGGGAAAGTGCAGGTGTCCGTCTTGAAGGGCCAGGTGTACATCCTCGGCCGGGAGTCCCCACTGTCTCTCTACAACGAGGAGCTGGTGAGGTAGGTGCCCCACACCTCGCCCTGTCCCCCGCTTATGCACGGAGCCTGGCTTTTGACTGGATCCTCTAGACATCTGTACCTGAGCACATCAGGAGCTGTGCAGAGCACAGAGAGACGGTCATGGAGAGTATAGACACCGCCATGCCCCGGTGGAATGTACAGGCTAGCTGGGGAGAAAGGCTTGGATCAAACTCACCAGAATGTAGAATTAGACAAAGTGGTGATGGTCTTGTCTAAGGTGAGGAATGCAGGATACTCTGGCTGGGTATAATGACTGGGGCTGGCTAGGAGGGATGGTGCATGCCTGGAATTTCAGCCACTCAGGAGGCCGAGGTGGGAGAACTGCTTGAGCCCAGGAGTTTGAGGCCAGCCTGGGCAGCATAGAGAGACCTTTTCTCAAAATATATATAAAGAATAATTGTGGTTGTGGAGAAGCTCCTTTGCTATTCAAATAATAGCAGAGGAGTTAACAGATGAGGAGGAGGAGTGGGAGGGTGAAAGAAGCCAGGGGGAGGGAGTCGAAGCTAGGTCTTAAAGGGAAGTGCAAGATCAGTTATGTGCATTTAGAGAGTCCTCCTGGCTGCTCTGGAGAAAGGATTTGAGTAGGTTGGGAGGGGAGAGGGCACCTGTGGAAATGCTGGCAGCTTGGACCAGGCTGGTGGTTCTGGGACTAGATAGCAGTGGGGAGATGTGACAAAAATCTGGAAGGGACTGAAATGGCGGGGTCACGAGCAGCTGGGTGCAATCCCTGGATTGAGAAAATGCTCTTGAGGAAGGTTCATGAACTTGGATTTAGGTGTCACTAGCATGGGTTTCTTTTGAGCTAGCTGGGAAAACTAGAAGGCCACTGTCGGACAATGGGATCTAGAGTGGAGGAGAATCTAGGTCGAAGGCACTGGAGCATCATAGGCATTTTGATGTTCTCCAAAGCCCTGGACCAAGAGGAGACTGCCTAAGGGAGAGTGTGGAGTGAGACAAAGGAACTAGCCAGGCAAGATGGCTCACGCCTGTAATCCCAACTCTTATGGGAGGCCAAAGCAGGAGGATCGCTTGAGGCCAGGAGTTCAAGACTAGCCTGGGCAACATAGCAAGACCCCATCTCTACAAAAAATTTTTTAAGTTATGCCAGGCATGGTGGCTCATGCCTATAATCCCAGCACTTTGGGTGGCCAAGATGGGAGCATCCCTTGAGCTCAGGAGTTCAAGACCAGCCTGAGCAACATAGTGAGACCTGGTCTCTACTAAAAAATCCAAAAAATTAGCCAAGCATGGTGGCATGTGTTTGTGATCCCAACTACTTGGGAGGCTGAGGTGGGAGTGTCTCTTGCTTGAGCCTGGGAGATCAAAGGTGTAGTGAGCCATGATCATGCCACTGCACTCCAGCCTGGATGAGTAAGCAAAACCCTGTCTCAAAAAATACATAAAGTATTAGCCAGGCATGCTGGCATGTACCTGTAGTTCTACCTACTCAGGAGGCAGAGACAGGAGGATCACTTTAGCCCAGGAGTTGAAGGCTGCAATGAGCTATGATTGCAGCACTGTACTCCAGCCTTAGCAACAAAGCTAGGCACTGTCTCTTAAAAAAAAGGGTGGAGGGGAGGAAACACAAGTGGAACTGTGAGGAGCTTTCTCAGTGATGGACCAGGCAGAGGGTGGCTGCATAGGAGCCCCTGGAGAGGCAGGAGGGCCCTGGAGAGGCAGGACAAAGGTAGCAGGTAATGATTGGCTACTCTCGTGTCTGCCCCATGGATGAGAGTGACCTGCACCAAGGGATGAGCTGTCACCTCCAGAGGTCACCTGGCCAAACAGGAGATGGGGCATGCCGCTGTGGGACAGACAGCCCTCACTGGACATGGGTCCCCCAAGGCCCAGCTTGGCTCAGGCTGAGGCCAGCCCCTCCCTCACAGAGGCCAGTTGGGAATTAAAGTACGCGTCTTGTTTGGCAGTCAATATTATTTTTTTCTTTCCCTTCTCCTTGCCATGTTGAGTTTCTCCCCCCTTCAATCTTTCTAAACACTTTATAAGCCATAAATACAACTGAATCAGTTTAGATCAGTCGGGGTAAATGTCAAATTATCTTCTCTCTTTCTCTCTCTGGCTCTTTCTTCCCTCCCCCTCCAAATCAACAGCCTCTAATAATCTGTCCAACCCTTCATTAAGCCTTACAGTCTCACTCAGGGAGATTAAATGAATAAAGTAAAAAGGGAAAGGGGGAAGAGAGAAAAGCAGGAGCATTTATTCTCACTGTGTCTCCGACCATTTCCCTTTTCTTTTTGATTTCTACATCGCTGGCTTGAAAGCCCTTGAGTGACAGCGTCACAGGGACCAGCGAGGAAGCCGCGAGAGGTAGCAGAACTGGAAATGCCGCGGCACAGTAGGTAGAAAGTAACGTAATTATAGAGCAGGTCAGAGCCACTCGAATGAGCAAAAATAAAAGCACAGAGGTTTTCTGTAGACCGTCAGGGGAGGTTAAAAAAAAAAAAAAAAAAAAATCATTGTAAACTCTTTTTCCACCTCCACCCTCACCTCAAACCACAATTTTAAAAAGAGGTTTTTTAGTTCCTGAGAAACCCCTCTTGAAATTCCCAGCAGCCTCACGGGACAAGTTTGCCCTGGATGTGGACCCTCTCTGCAGGAGCGACCAGGGCAGTTGGGAGAGTCCCACCTTGGGGTAGGGGATAGGAGAGTTTGTTGTAACTTGTGAGAGAAGGAGGTGAAGGGACAGATGGACACAGAGGTGGGGGATTCTGTGTCCTGCGTTTTCTTTGGGTCGAATACAGGGGCCGGTTGGGCTGAGGCTCAGTTTCCAAAACAAGGTCTGTTTAAGGGATCAGAGGAGATTGGTGGTCTAGTTTGGTCCAGCCCTTCCTAAGCAGTGACTCTGCACGCACAGTAACGGGTAGCCAGCATACCCCTGCCATCTCCTCCTCTTCCAGGGAACTCAAGCTTCTGGTAGCTTCAGTGCCTGAGCCCTGGAGGGGCCGTGGAGGTGTAGAGGAGGGAGGGAGGGAGGGAAGGAGGGAGATCGAGGAGGTGAAGGAACATGGGGGTGGCTTTGCAGTGTTCCATATGCCCACCGGCTTCAAGGCCTGGTGAAGGTCAGGGCCCAGGTCCCGAACAAGCCACCGGAGCCGCACAGATGCAGAGACCCCATTAGTTCCTGTAGAAAGTCCACAGTCCCCAAAGAACCAGTCAGAAGTCCAGCCTCAGGGTCTCAAAGCAGCAGATCCTCCTGCCTCCACCCCCCACCACTGCTGCCAATCTCACCTCTCAAGAAGGGCCCCTGTGGGGACAGCCCACCTCCTTGTCATTGGGAACCTTGAGTCAGTGTTGTGCCAGAGCTGGAGTTCTGCAGACAAGACACTGATTCAGAGCAGGACATGACAAGGGACCCCATCCCTTCAGAGGCTGGCCTTGTAGAGTGGGAGGCACCTGAGTCCATGTGCCCTAGGTACTTAGCACAACTGTAATTAACAAAGGTGATGGGTGATTGATTGCTTATGTGTGGCCCCTCCCTGTGGACACCACTCTTGCTGTTCCTTCCTTGGCACCTGGCACAGCACCTGGCAGGCAGCAAGGGCTTAATAAATGCCTGAACAAATGAATGAGTGAATGAATACTGTTAGTACTAGCAGGTACTCACCATGTGCCAGGCACCAGCTATGTTATTTCATATGGAGCCAAAAGTGACATTGAGAGCTAACCACCATCACACATCTCACAAGTGTGAGGCTGAGGCTCCGAGTGCACAAATACTCGCCCTGCGCTCTCTGGTGGTAGGTGGCAGAGCCAGGAGGCAAACCCCAGTCGGCCAGACTGGAGTGACGGCCACAGTTAGGAAGGTTGGAATGCCCCAAAGCAGAAGGCTGGTGAGTCTGGGTGATGGAAACTGTAGAGAGGTAAAATCTCTGCTGAGTACAGCAGCGGTCAACCTAGCATTTTCCATGACAGGCTGGTGGTGGGTGCCCAGGTTTCAGGATGGATTAAGTGAGGTCTAACTGGTTGGACAAATGAGGGGAAAGGTGACTTAGCGGGCCAATCCTGCTGTGAATGCTAGAGGCCTCCCTGCAGCTTGAGAAATGCCTTTGTGGGGTTCCAATTCACAGCCCAAGGCCTCCTGAGCCTTCAGGTCACTGAATGCCATCCACAGAGTCCCAAGGGCACAGCTGGTTGGACGAATACTCCGAATTTACAAACGGAGTGCCCTGGTCAGTAGCATTTCATAGGGTGAGTTTTGGGGCTGCTGCTCCTAGCCTCCTGCCACGTTACGTAGCAGGGAAGAGGCTGCTGTGTGCCCCACTAAGGCTCTCCAGCCTTTGGGCTGGTGCCTGGCCCAGAATAGGGTTCCCTGGGTTGTACAGAAATTAAACGGGGCCGGGTTCAGTAGCTCATGCCTGTAATCCCAGCAGTTGGGAGGCCGAGGTCAAGAGATCAAGACCATCCTGGCCAACATAGTGAAACCCCTTCTTTACTAAAAATACAAAAGTTAGCTGGGTGAGGTAGCGCACACTGGCAGGAGAACTGCTTGAACATGAGAGGTGGAGGTTGTAGTGAGCCGAGTGGCACCACTGCACTCACTGCACTTTTGAGACAGTGAGACTGTCTCAAAAAGAAATTAAATGGAAAGCCAGTGTGCAGGGAGGGTTTAGACCCACACAGGGGAAATGACCTGGCATCTGGGAGGTAGGGCTGCTCCTGGCCCCAGCAGTCCTCCCTTCAAGCAGAGGCCAGGGCCAGACTGACCTGACAAGCTTCTTCTCTCCTTGCAGCATGAATGTTCAGGGTGACTATGAGCCAATTGATGCCACCGGCTTCATCAACATCAATTCCCTCAGGTAAGACACTCAGCCCTGATAGGCCTTCAGAGCCCCCAGGTGTAAAGGGTAGGCTTTGATGGGACCTTGATTGCTGCCCTGCCCTAGACAAACCCCACTTTTCCTGTCCATCTGCCCACAGCATCCTCAGGCATTCCTTGTTAGCCAACAGTAACTAGAGGGTCCGAGGCATTGGGGTCCCAGGTTCCTGTGTCCCACCCGGTGCCTCTGATACTTGCCCTTCCCTCCCTCTAAGCCACAGAGACTCCGCTATGAGCTCCTTTGCTGGGCAGGTTAAACAAGGAAATAGCCTAGAGGTGGAGAGAAGCCTTGGTTTTCTGTCACCATACCTGAGCTGGAAGCCATCCTAGCCACGTGCATCTCCATGGCCCAGGCGGGTGGTGCATGTCATCTGAAGCCACTCAGACCTTTGATTCTCTGGGAGTCGCCAGCAGGGTGTCAACTGTACCTGCCTCACAGATGCAGCAAAGGTTCAATCTGAGCCTGTAGAAATCAAGCATGCAGCTCTCAGGCTTAGAGACTGGGATGCCGGAAGAGCCAGGGGCAGTGCCAGCAGCAAGCACTCTCAGCCCAAGGCCACTGTGCTCACCATCAAACAGGCTTGTTTGTCACCAGAAGCTAACACAGACTAAGCTGCTCTGGGGCACTCTCCTAGGTCGTCTCACTTAATTCTTACACAAAATTTGCAACTCCCCGGAAATAGGCTGAGTGGTTAAGTAAGGAGGACGAGGTGGAGCTGATTCCGAAGGCCTGTCCCGGTCCTTCCTCACCAGCTCCCTTGAGGACTGGGGTCTAGAAGAAGACCCGGGTCTCTCTCATCTTGCTAACAGCATGCCCTGGGCACAGAGCCACCATTTTCTCCTAGAGCCAGCCTCTTGTCCCTGGAGGCGCCTCATGCCCCGAGAGACACTGGATCCCGTCCATCTGCCCAGGGTCCTCTCCCTTCCTCTCATCACCTCCACCCCCCTGCCTCCTGCACCCTCTGTTTGTTTTTTATGACTCTATAAACCCTTTTAAATGGCCCAGAACACACGGGGCTTTCATAATGGCCTCTTCATGTCTCCCATTGCCAGTTAAATGCTTTGTCTTCAACAATGACAAACAATGTTCTCCCTCTAAGATAAATTAATTACATTATCCTGATTGGAGGCCAGGAGGGGCCAGGGCGGGAGAGGGAATAGAAAAAAAGACAACTTCACACACATCTTAACAAACAGCTGCCCCCGCCACCCCAGTTCTGCCTGAATTAATGGAACCCAGGGTGTGTTGTTATTGTTCATTTACATTTTTCTTTGTTTTGAATCTGGTTTACAGGCTGAAGGAATATCATCGTCTCCAGAGCAAGGTCACTGCCAAATAGACCCCTGTACAATGAGGAGCCGGGGCCGCCTCAATTTGCAGATCCCCCAAGTACAGGCGCTAATTGTTGTGATAATTTGTAATTGTGACTTGTTCTCCCCGGCTGGCAGCCTAGTGGGGCTGCCAGGCCCCGGCTTTGTTCCCTGGTCCCCCTGAAGCCTGCAAACCTTGTCGTCGAAGGGAATGGTGTGGGGGTAGCTGCAGTGGGAAGCTATAAAATGACAATTAAAAGATACACTAGTCTTTTGTTTCTTTATTTCTACAGTGTGTGTGTGTGTGTGTGTGTGTAGTTAATTATGCTTTTCTTAGCCCAACTTTTGTGTTTTCGGACTAAGTGCTGTCGAAGGCCACCATTTGCCAGACATCCTGTTATTCTAGGAGAGTTTTCCCTTCTCCAGCAAAAACTAGGAATCCAGAATTGGCCGCCTGGGTCAGATCCTAGCCAGCAGCCTGGGAATCTGTCACCAATTGTGGCCCTGTGGCATATGCCAGGAGGCCAACAAAGTTTAAGGGATGCATTTTGGGGACAATGCCCACAGGCCTTTCTCTGGGAACCACGTTTATTCACAGACCACAGGGAGCTTCTACATAGATCCGCCATGAGTGACCCTAGAATACTCCCTCACCACAGATGCCTGGCCTAAAGTAGCCTAAATCATGGAGGAGGAGGGAGAGGCCTGAACAGAGGAGAAAAAAGTAGGCACAGGACTTAACACTACCTTCCTTGTTCCACACACCAGGCCCTAAAGTGGCCATATTTGTACTGTGATTCTGCCCCCCCATCATATCTGATTGGACCGTGGATGGACACCTGACCCAAGCTAGCCAATCAGAACACCCAGGAATTGGGCAAGTGGCCGGAAGTGCCTGAAGTGAGAACATGTAACACAGGTACTCACCGTGGGAGGCTGTGGACCTGGGCACCAGAGCAGAAGGAAAAGTATGGGAAAAGAGGGTCACGGGATTAAAGTCCCTATTCCTATTCCAGTACTTCATGAAAGCTGGTGACCATCTCTTGGCCTGGTTTCCCTGACACCTGATCTCATAATGAATTCAGGTCTCCAGCTCAGTGAGGGAGTTTCTGGTCCTTGCAACCAAAAGCATCTTCACTGGGAAGGCATGAGTGCTGCTTGCGCTGTGCCTTGTCCTGGTTCTGAACTCAGACCCTGACCTCAGGGATTGCCTGGCCACTACTCCACTGCCTGTGTCCATGAGGTGTTCTCACAAAAGAAGTTTTGCCTTTAAAACTTATTTTCCTCAGATGACAAATGTCCATGGCAATAATAAATAATATTAGCTTTGTGCCAAACACTTTGCTACACACTTTATTCACGTTATCTCATTAAATCTTAAAAACCACACTATGAAGTGGACACTTTCATCTCCATTATGCAGAGGCGGCAACGATAAATCGATTTGCCAGAACCCCTCAGCTACCCAGTGACAGAACCAAGAACCAATCCCTGGCCTGACAGCCCTCAAATCTTGTGTGTTTGTCTTTTTTTTTTTTTTGAGACAGAGTCTCACTCTGTTGCCCAGGCTGGAGTGCAGTGGCACGACCTCAGCTCACTGCGACTTCCGCCTGCCAGGTTCAAGCAATTCCCCTGCCTCAGCCTCCTGAGTAGCTGGGATTACAGACACCTACCACCACCACACCTGGCTATTTTTTAGTAGAGATGGGGTTTCACCATGTTCAGGCTGGTCTCAAACTCCTGACCTCAGGTGATCCACCCGCCTCAGTCTCCCAAAGTGCTGGAATTACAGGCATGAGACACTGCGCCCAGCCATTATGTCTTTAACCATAGTGATAAGCTGCATCTTTAAGAAAAGAAAAAACTGGCCAGCACTTTGGGAAGCCAAAGTGAATGGATCATGAGGTCAGGAGTTTGAGACCAGCCTGGCCTCAGCCTCCCAGAGTGCTGGGATTACAGGCATGAGCCACCACGCACAGCCATATTTGGTATATTTCTTGTCAATCCTATTTTTTCTCCCCTTTTTTTTTTTTTTTTTTGCTTTTTGGCAAACATCCTATGATGCATATACATTTTTTTCTTATGCTTATAATATTTCTGCAGTTATTTAGGCTAAAGTATAAATGCTTTAGATTTTATAATTAGAAATGTATACCTTATACTTTAAACTTTATATATTTATGCCTTAATGTATATACTTTGCACCCTATTTTTAAATTTTTAACATATCATAAATGCTTTTTTATAATTTTAAACACTCAATTCTTTTTTTTTTTTTTTTTTTTGAGACGGAGTTTCACTCGTTACCCAGCATGGAGTGCAATGGCGCAATCTCGGCTCACCGCAATGTCTGCCTCCTGGGTTCAGGCAATTCTCCTGCCTCAGCCTCCTGAGTAGCTGGGATTACAGGCACGCGCCACCGTGCCCAGCTAATTTTTTGTATTTTTAATAGAGACGGGGGTTTCACCATGTTGACCAGGATGATCTCGATCTCTTGACCTCGTGATCCACCCGCCTCGGCCTCCCAAAGTGCTGGGATTACAGGCTTGAGCCACGGCGCCCGGCCCAACACTCAGTTCTTAAGTCTGGGCACAGTGGTTCACGCCTATAATCCCAGCACTTTGGGAGGCCGAGGTGGGAGGATCATTTGATTGCAGGAGTTTGAGACCAGCCTGACCAATATAATGAGATCTCATCTCAATAAAAAAAATTAAAATATACTTTTAAAACTTCTTAAACATTTTCAGCAATTACATAATATTTTGTTACATTGATACTCCCTAACTTAATCTTTCCCCATTTATAGATTGTTTTTCCATATTCTAAATTATTTTTCTGCCCTTTGTTGAATTTATTTTTTATTTTTTAAAATAAATAGAGATAGAGTCTCACTTTGTTGCTCAGGCTGGTCTCAAATTCCAGGGCTCAAGTGATGATCCTCCTGCCTCAACCTCCCAAAGTAATGGGATTACAGGAATGAGCCACCATGCCCAGCCCTTTTGAATTTAATGGAATGTTTTTAATAATTGGTTATTAGCTATACTTAATTTTTAGTTGTTGCTTTTTAGTAGCCTCTCTGGGAGTTATGCCATACACCTTGAACTTACCACAGTCTACCTTCAATTAATAGTGTGCCACCTCGAGTGTAATGTAAGAACTTTATAACAGTACAACCTTAGACATTTCACTTTATGCTTTTGTCATAGATATTCTACAAAATCCCATAATACATTGCTATTATTTTTGCTTTAGACAGTCAAATATCACTTTTAAAAGATTTTTAAAAATAGTGGGCTGTGCCTATAATCCTAGCACTTTTGGAGGCCAAAGTAGGACGATTACTTAACCCCAGGGGTTCAAGACCAGCCTGGGCAATATAGGGAGACCCCTATCTTTACAAAAAAATTTTAAAATTAGCCAAGCGTTGTAGCACATGCCTGGTTCCAGCTGCTCAGGAGACTGAGGATCACATGAGCCTGCAAGGTAGAGACTGCAGTGAGCCGTGGTCACAGCACTGTACCCTAGCCTGCACAACATCTCAAGACTCTATCTCAAAAAATACAAATAAACAGTGAGCTAAGATTGTGCCACTGCACTCCAGCCTGGGCGACAGAGTGAGACTCTGCCTCAAATAATAACAATAAAGATTAAAAATAAGAAAAGAGTATATCTCATATTTATTCATATATTTCTTTTCCTGATGCCCTTCATTCTATTGAATCAAAGTTTCTGCATATAACATACCATTTTCTTTCTGTTGAAGAACTTTTAAAAGTATTTCTTTTAGTGGAGTGATTGATTCTTTTAGCTTTTTTTTTTTTTTTTAGATGAAGTCTCGCTCTGTCACCCAGGCCGTAGTACACTGGCATAATCTCTGCTCACTGCAACCTCTGCCTCCGGATTCAAGCAATTCTCCTACCTTAGCCTCCTGCAACCTCTGCTTCCCAGGTTCAGGCAATTCTCCTGCCTCAGCCTCCTGCAACATCCTCTTACTGGGTTCAGGCAATTCTCCTGCCTCAGCCTCTTGAGTAGCTGGGATTACAGGCATGAGCCACTGTACCCGGCCCAGATTTTATTTCTTTGAAACAATTTGTTTATAAGTAGGTCCTTGCTGCATTCTGAGTTCATTACTGTGTAGGTCGTGATTCAGGATCAAAGTTTATTTTTTGAAAATACCAATGTTTTGCTGCTCCAGCACCATTTCTTAAAAAGTCTATCTTTTTCCTATTATATTACCTTAGCATCTTTGTCAAAAATCAGTTCATTAGGCCAGGCGTTGTCGCTCACGCCTGTTATCCCAGCAGTTTGGGAGGCTGACACAGGTGGATCAGTTGAGGTCAGAAGTTAAAGACCAGCCTGGCCAACATGGTGTAACACTGTCTCTACTGAAAACACAAAAACGAGCCGGGTGTGGTGGTGCAAGCCTGTAATCTTAGCTGCTCAGGAGGCTGAGGCATGAGAATAGCTTGAATCCGGGAGGTAGAGCAGTGAGCCGAGATCGTGCCACTGCACTCCAACCTGGGCTGGGCGACAAAGCGAGACTCTGTCTCAAAAAAAAAAAAAAAAAAAGAGCACATGGGTATGGTTCTACTCTTGGACTCTCTGCTTCATTAATGTGTGTGCCTAGCTTTATGGTAAAAACTCTGACTTGCTTATTGTAGCTTATAGTATATCTTAAACCTCATTCTTTTGTTTTGGTTATTTCGGGTCCTTTACTTTTCCATATAATTTTTTTTTTGAGATGGAGTTTCACTCTGCTGGAGATCAGTGGCATGATCTCGGCTCACTGCAACCTCCACCTCCCGGATTCAAGCAATTCTCCTGCCTCAGCCCCCCGAGTAGCTGAGACTGTAGGCACATGCCACCACACCTGGCTAATTTTTGTATTTTTACTAGAGACAGCTTTCACCATGTTGGCCAGCATGGCCTCGATCTCTTGATCTCATTATCCACCCTCCTCTGCCACTAAAAGTGCTGGGATTACAGGCATGAGACACGGCACCCGGCTTCTTTTTTTTTTTTTTTTTTTTTTTTTTGAGAGGGAGTCTCACTCTGTCTCCCAGGCTGGAATGCAGCAGAAGTACCATCTTGCCTCACTTGCCTCTGCCTTTCGGGTTCAAGTGATTCTCCTGCCTCAGGCTCCTGAGTAACTGGGATTACAGGCATGCACCACCACCTCTGGCTAATTTTTGTATTTTTAGTAGAGACAGGGTTTTACCACATTGGCCAGGCTGGTCTTGAACTCCTGACCTCAAGTGATCTACCCACCACAGCCTCTCAAAGTGTTGGGATTACAGGTATGAGCCACTGCACCCAGCCCATATACATTTTTAAAACAAATTATTCATTTTGTCAAAATGTCTGCTAATATTTCATTGGAATTGCATTAAAATGGATTCATCCGAAGAGAGTTGTCATCATTAGTCCATTTGCATTGCTATAAAGGAATGCCTGAGACTATTTATAAAGAAAAGAGGTTTATTTTGGTTTATGGTCCTGCAGGCTCTACAGGAAGCATAGTGCTGGCATTTGCTCCTGGTGAGGCCTCAGGAGGCTTCCAGTCTTGACTCTTGGAAGTTTCCAATTATTGTAGGTAAAAGGGGATATACAAGGTCCTATCACACATCAGGAGAGGGAGCGAGAGAGAGAGGGAGAGGTTCCAGGCTCCCTTTTAAACAACCAGATCCCAGGCGTGGTGGCTCACACCTCTAATCCCGGCACTTTGGGAAACCAAGGGGGTGCTTGAGATCAGCAGTTAGAGGTCAGCCTGGCAACATGGAGAAGCACCATCTCTACTAAAAATACAAAAGTTAGCTGGGTGTGGTGGTGCACAACTAATTACAGCTACTCAGGAGGCTGAGACACAAGAATCTCTTGAACCTGGGAGGCAGAGGCTGCACTGAGTTGACATTGCACCACTGCACTCCAGCCTGGGCAAGAGCAAGACTCGGTCTCAAAAAAATTAAAAATAGACAACCAGATCTTAGGTGAACTCATTACTGTGGGATATATATATATATAAATTGGGAGTTGAATTTTGTCAAATGTTTTTCCAACATCCTTTGATATGTTTTCTCCTGTATTCTGTTAATATGAATTACATTAATTGATTTTTGGAATGTTAAACCAAGTTTACATTCACATGACAAATACCATTTGGATTTAACTGGCTAAAATTTTGTTAGAGATTTTTGTGCCTGTACTCATGTGGAATGTGGAGCTGTAGTTCTCTTGTGATTCTTTGGTTTTTGTGTCAAGACAAGAGTGGGTCCCCCCAAAAATACATTCAGAAATGTCTCTCCACCTCCTCTATTTTCTAAAACAGCTTTTGTATGGGATTGGTAATATTCTTTCAGAAGTCTTTGATAGAATTCACCAGTGGAAGTTTTGGTTGTTCTGGGTCTTTTACAGACATGAGCTTGGTGGCTCAGGCCTGTAATCCCAGCACTTTGGGATGCTGAGATGGGAGGATTGCTTGAGCCCAGGAATACAAGACCAGCCTGGGCAACATAGCAAGACCCCCAACTCTGCAAGAAAATAAAAAGAAAATGAAAACAGAATTCACCAGTGAAGCCATCTGAGCCTGGAATTTTGTATGTATACCAGGCTTTTATTTTTATTTCTATTTGTTTCTTGAGACGGAGTCTTGTTCTAGTCTCCCAGGCTGGAGTGCAGTGGCACAATCTTGGACAGAGCAACCTTTTTTTCCCCCCGAGACAGAGTCTTGCTCTGGCGTCCAGGCTGGAGTGCAGTGGCACGATCTCGGCTCACTGAAACCTCCACCTCCCAGGTTCAAGTGATTCTCTCGCCTCAGCCTCCTGGGTAGCTGGGATCATAGGTGCCTGCCACCACGCCCAGCTAAGTTTTTGTAGTTTTAGTAGAGACGGGTCTCTCTATGGGTCTCATCATGTTGGCCAGGCTGGTCTCAGACTCCCGACCTCAGGTGATCCACCTGCCTCAGTCTCCCAAGAACCGGGATTATAGGCGTGAGCCACCACGCCCAGCCTGAGGTTTTAAAAAATAAATTTGGCCAGGTACAGTGGCTTATGCCTATAATCCCAGCACTTTGGGAGGCCAAGGTGGGTGGATCACTTGAGTCCGGGTGTTCAAGCCCAGCCTGGCCAACATGGCGAAACCCTGTCTCTACTAAAATTACAAACATTAGCCAGGGGTGGTGGTGCACAGCCTGCAATCTCAGCTACTTGGGAGACTGAGATTGCAGTGAGCTGAGATTGTGCCAGTGCACACCAGCCTGGGCGACCAAGTAAGACTCTGTCTCTAAATAAATTGATAAATTAATTAATTCAGTTTGATTTATGTAAGGCTATTTGTCTGTTTCCTCTTGGATCAGCTTTGGTAATTTGTATCTTTTGAGGGATCTGACCATTTCATCTAGGTTTTCAATTTTATTAGAATTTATAATTCTCCTTATAAGCTTTTCGTACCTATAGGATTAATATTGAGCCCACGCCTGGCCCCTTCTAGGTTTTCTACTTAATGATTCTTATCATTAAGTAGTGAAGTCTCTCTACTCTGGCTGGGGAAAACTCAAAACAATTCTCAGCCTGTATAAGATTCCCAGTAATTGTTTTCCCCATCAAAAGTTGCTCTTGGCCAAGCATGGTGGCTCATGCCTGTAATCCCAGCATTTTGTGGGGGTCGAGGCGGGCAGATCAGGAGGTCAGGAGTTGGAGACCAGCCTGGTCAACATGGAGAAACCCTGTCTCTATTAAAAATACAAAAATTAGCTGGGCATGGTGGTGGGCACCTGTAATCCCAGCTACTCAGAGGCTGAGGCAAGAGAATCACTTGAACCAGGAAGGCGGAGGTTTCAGTGAGCTGAGATAGCACCACTGCACTTCAGCCTGGGTGAGAGAGCGACGAGACTCCATCTCGGGGGGGTGGGGGGGAAGTTGCTCTTGTCTGGTCTCGTGGGGTTTCCACGGCACTTGAGGAAACTGGTACCCACCAAAGACTCAAATGGACACTTAGACTGCTGGCTGTCAGTTCCACAGAGTTCAGCTGTATTAGCTTCCCCAAACCCATCCATCTTCTCAGCCTGGCATGTCACTGGACTCTGTGTTCTCCCCGTTTTGCAGTTTTGGAATTTCCAGGAAGTGAAAGCCAGGGGATAAAAGGGCTTGCCTTGTGAGTTTCTCTTTCCTCAGGAATTATGGCCCCATGCTACCTGTTGTCAAATGTCTGAAAACAGTTGTTCCTGGCGTTCTGTCCAATTTTCTGTTGTTTACAGTGGGAGTGTAATTCTGGACCATCTCAGTCTTTTGTGGACAGAAATGAAAGTTGTTTTTTTTTTTTTTTTCTGAGACAGAGTCTTGCTCTGTTGCTCAGGCTAGAGTGCAGTGTGCTGCTGGCTCACTGAAACCTCAAATTCCCAGGCTTAAGCCATCCCTTCACCTCAGCCTCCTAAGTAGCTGGGACTACCAGCATGCACCACCATACCCAGTTAATTTTTGTATTTTTTGTAGAGACAGGGTCTTGCCATGTTGCCCAGGCTGGTCTCAAACTCCTGGCTCAAGCAATCCCCCCGTCTTGGCCTCTCAAAGTGCTGGGATTACAGGCATGAGCCACTGCACCTGGCCCGATGTTTTTCGACATAACAGTAATATAATCTAAATGCCCGTAGGCCACCCTGACCTGAGATCACACTTGATATCTTGTTAATGTGAATCATGCAGTTTCTCATCCTAACTAACATTCCACCCCTCATTGGCTCCCATCTCACTCAGCATAAAACCCCAAACCCTTACTCTAGCCAGCACCAGCTACCAGAATGAAAATGAGACCACATGGGAACTTCCATCCATAGGCAAGCTTGACAGCAGCGACCCAAAGGATCCCACATGAGACTAGCGAAAGAACTGCCCAGGCCACTACCTGCAGGCTTATGAGAAATAAAGGTTTTAGTTTTAGTTTTATTTCAATCATTTTTGGGGTACAGGGTTATTGGTTACGTAGATAAGATCTTTAGTGGTGATTTGAGATTTTGGTGCACCATCGCCTGAGCAGGGCACACTGCATCTAATATAGGCACTAAGTTTTATGGTTGTTTTGGATGCAGCAACAGATAATTTGATGCATTTATTATGGCCTACCAGCCCTTTCATGATCTGGCTCCCTATGACCTTCCTTCCTCCTCTCCTTCTCACTCCACTACAGCCCAGTCTTACTTGCTGTTCCTCAAACAAGCCAAGCTCTGCCTGGAACATCTTCCCTCCAGATAGCCACAAGACTTACTCATTACAGCCCCAATGTGGCACTGACAATACCTTTATCCTGCCTCCGTCTTCTCCCCAGCACATACCACCACAAAACATATGCATTGGTTTGCTTTGTATATCTAGTAATTTTTTATTGAGTGCTGGACATTGTTGAGTATCTCTCCCACAAGATGGGAAGCTCCATGTGGGCAGAGACCATGTCTGCCTTATTTGCAGCTATGTACTGGATGCTAAAACCATGCCTGGTCCATAACAAGTATTCAATTAATATTTGTTAAAGGAGTTGAATATTCATCCTCAAGTGGGTTCAGAACCCCCCTTGACGGACGTCAGGAATACGTACTTCCTTCCCCTGCTCCAGGAGCCCATAAAATGGTACCTAGGCATTCAGAAGCTATTCCAATCCAGTCCTCATGCCACAGCCCAGGACCTGCTCTCATTTACCTCTTTGTCCCTCCTGTCACTCCTCTCCAGCCACTGCCTACACCCTTGACATGCTGTTGTCCCTGCTGTCAACACGACTGACCCCAGCTCCACTGAGAAGTGGATAGGAAACCACCACCTTAGGGAAGCTACAGTAGGTTTGTTTGGATGCGGAGATGTTAGGACTCTTAGCTTGTCATGTATGCAGCCCCTCTGCATGTGGGCACAGCAGTGTGGCCAAATGGTCTTGATTGGTGATCATTTCAACAAACACCCTCCAGCAGCCACCAGAACCTGTCCTCTAGCTCTCATATCCCACTGTAGAAATTAGCTTATTGGGACTGACTCTGCCTTCTCTCAGAGTAAATTGTCTTTGGTAGACCCCAGATCTGCCTACCCCATGGCTATAAGGCTTCCATGGAGTTGCCTCCAGACCAACACTGAAGACTGGGTATGTCTGAATCCAGGTCACTTCCAACATTGAAAATCTTTTCCAGGAATGTCCTTAGTCCTCAAGTCAATCTGGAAATGCAAATCAATACTGGGGTATAGATAGAATTGTTGGTATCTCACAACCATTGTTTATCCGGGCTCAAAGTGTCCAATAGAATAATATTGAAAATTACAGACTCAGAAAAAATCCTTAAAATTTTTTATTGTTTTGTTTTTTGAAACACAATCTCGTTCTGTTGCCCAGGCTGAAGTGCAGTGGCACAATCTTGGCTCATTGAAACCTCCACCTCCCAGGTTCAAGCAATTCTTGTGTCTCAGCCTCCTGAGTAGCTGGGATTGTAAGTGCTTACCACCACGCCCAGCTAATTTTTGTATTTTTAGCAGAGACAAGGTTTTGCCATGTTGTCCCAAATGGTCTCAAACTCCTAGCCTCAAGTGATCCACCCACCTCAGCCTCCCAAAGTGCTGGGATTACAGGTGTGAGCCACCACACCTGGCCCAGAAAAATATTTTTATGTCCGATTCCAACGTCTTCATCAAAATGTGTTGGTTAATTTTCAGATGCATTTCTTGCCACTTTTTCATCTGCACATTTGTTTACATTGTGCACCTGCGCATTCATTTCATTTAACATAGCAGAATTAATTTTCCATATTGCTGATAGGCTCCAGAACCAACTTGAATTGCACACTTAAAATAGGTACATTTTGGCTGGGTAAGGTGGTTCATGCCTGTAATCCCAGTACTTTGGGAGGCTAAGGCAGGAGGATCACAAGGTCAGGAGTTTGAGATCAGCCTTATCAACATGGTGAAACTCTGTCTCTAATAAAAATACAAAAATGAGCTGGGCATGGTGGTGCCAGCCTGTAATCCCAGTTACTCAGGAGGCTGAGGCAGGAGAATCGCTTGAACCCAGGATGTGGAGGTTGCAGTGAGCTGAGATCTTGTCTTTGCACTCCAGCCTGGGCAATAAGAGCAAAATTCAGTCTCAAAAAAAAAAAAAAAAAAAAAAAGGTACATTTCGTATGATGTGTAAGTCACACGTCAATAAAACTGTTAAAAGCCAGGCTCGGTGGCTCACCTCTGCAGTACCAGTGCTTTGCAAGGTAGAGTTGACAGGATCGCTTGAGGCCAGGAATTCGAGACCATCCTGGGCAACATAGTACAAACCTGTCTCTGCCAAAAAAAAAAAAAGGCAGCCAGGCATTGTGACTCACACCTGTAATCCCAGCAGTTTGGGAGGCCAAGGCAGGCAGATCACTTGAGGTCAAAAGTTCAAGACCAGCCTGCACAACATAGTGAACCTGTCTCTACTAAAAATTACAAAAATTAGCTGGGTGTGGTGGCACACACCTGTAATCCCAGCTATTCAGGAGGCTGAAGCCAAAGAACCATTTGAACCATGGAGGCAGAGGTTGCACTGAGCCAAGATCGTGCCACTGCACTCCAGCCTGGGCAACAAAGCAAGACTCCATCTCAAAAATCAAAAAAAGAAGAAGAAACATTAGCTGGGTGTGCTGATGCACAACTACAGTCCCAACTCAGGAGGCTGAGACAGAAGTTTTGCTTGAGCCCAGGAGATTAAGGCTGTGGTGACAGAGCAAGATCCCCTCTCAAATACATATATACATACATAAATGCTGTTAAAAATATATGTATTTTTTGAGACAGAGTCTTACTCTGTCACCCAGGCTGGAGTCCAGTGGCACCACCACAGCCCACTGAAGCCTCATGCTCCTAGGCTCAAGGAATCCCATCTCAGCCTCCTGAGTATCTGGGACTACAGGTGTGAGTCACCACACCCAGCTAACTTTTTTTTTTTTTTAGAAATGGGTTTTCACCATGTTGCCCAGGCTGGTCTCAAACTCCTGTGCTCAAGCAGTCTCCCCACCTTGGCCTCCTAAAGTCCTGAGATTACAGCAGTGAGCCACCCACACCCAGCCAAAAACATAAATAATTTTGTGATATGAGAGGGAGAAAGATGGCAATGTTAGAGCAAGGCATTGAGAAGAACTGGGCTGGCAGAGTGCTGGGCTGCCGCAGAAGCAGGGGGAGGGGCGGCATCTGGCCAGAGCAGAGCCAGGGATCCTCCAAGGCTACTGTGGGCAAGGCAGGTGGGAGGAGGCAAGGGTCAGGTGTTGGACAGGCACTTTGGCCTTTAAGGAAGGTGATGTGGGATGCAGAGTGAAAGGGGAGAGCCCCAGCTCAGGGACCAGATGTAGGTTACACATATTAAATCCTGGTTCCTTCCCCTTTCACTGTGAGAACTCGGGCAAGGACTTTACCCCCTTGAACCTCAGTTTCCCCATCTGTAGGATGAGATTGCAATGGCCCATCCTTCCAGGGCTATTAGAGGATCCAGGAGGCCCCCAGTGGACCGTCAGTAATGGAAGCCTGGTCTGGGTCACTATCCACGGGGCATTCTGCAGCATCAAGCTGGTCAGGACAAACAAAAACTGCCTGATTGGTGGGTGCAGTAGCTCACACCTGTAATCCCGGCACTTTGGGAGGCCGAGGTGGGCTGATCACCTGAGGTCAGGAGTTTGAGACCAGCCTGACCAACATGGCAAAACCCCATCTCTACTGAAAATACAAAAATTAGCTGGGTGTGGAGGCAGGTGCCTGTAATCCCAATTACTTGGGAGGCTGAGGCAGGAGAATGGCTTGAACTTGGGACACAGAGGTTGTAGTAAGCCGAGATTGTGCCACTGCACTCCAGCCTGGATGATAGAACGATAAATAAATAAATTTCATTTATCTCTAAATAAATAAACACTGCCTAATCTTGATGGGCCCACACCTGTAATCCCAGTACTTTGAGAGGCCAAAGTGGGTGGTCACTTGAGCTCAGGAGTTCGAGACCAGCCTGAGCAACACAGTGTATGCCTGTCTCTTCCAAAAATATAAAAATTAGCCAGCCATGATGGAACACACCTGTGGTCCCAGCTACTCAGGAAGCTGAAACAGGAGAATCCTGTCTCAAAAAATGAAAAACCTAGCTGGGTGAGGTGGCTCATACCTGTAACTCCAGCATTTTGGGAGGCTGAGGCAGGTGAATCACCTGAGGTCAGAATTTCAAGACCAGCCTGACCAACATGGTGAAACCCCATCTGTACTAAAAATACAAAAATTAGCCAGGCGTGGTATCACATTCCTATAATCCTAGCTAATCGGGAGGCTGAGGCAGGAGAATTGCTTGAACCTGGGAGGCAGAGGTTGCCGTGAGCCGAGATCATGCCACTGCACTCCAACCTTGAGACAAGAGCGAGATGCCATCTCAAAATAAATAAATAAATAGGCCGGGTGCAGTGACTCACACATGTAATCCCAGCACTTTGGGAGACTGAGGCAGGCAGATTATGAGGTCAGGAGTTCCAGACCAGCCTGGTCTGGAAACCCGTCTCTACTAACAATACAACATTTAGCTGGGTGTGGTGGCTGGTGCCTGTAGTCCTGGCTATTCCTGAGGCTGAGGCAGGAGACTTGTTTGAACTCAGGAGGCAGAGCCAAGCTTATGCCACTGCACTCTAGCCTGGGTGACGGAACAAAACTCCGTCTCAAGAAAAGAAATGATCCTTCCTTGCCGTGTGCACGGGTTGGCGGCTCAGAAGGCGCTCCCCTCCTTGCTTATGCCAGCAGAGCCTCACAACCATCACGGAGAGGAAAGGAGGTAGAATGAGCAACCCACTTTCCAGCTGAGGCAGCACAGACCTGGGTTCGAATCGTGGCTCTGTCACTTCCTAACCCGTGACTTGGAATGACTTCCTTAGCATCTGACTGGCCTCGGTGTCCTCGGCGATAAAACCAGGATAACATTAGTGCTCCCCTTACTTGTGAATGTCCAGGGGACTACATGCCATCCATGGTTTTGTGCTAGAATCAGTATTCAGTAAGGTCTCAGGAAATACGATTGGAGAGGGGAGGTGTGGAGAGGAGCAGCTCCCGATAGCCAGAGTCCAGGTGAGATGCCGCCGGTAGCCACCCTTTCCCCTCTGTCCATGAAGTTCACCAGCATCTACAGTAGAAAGTTTCCAGCATGCTGACAGCCTCCTCCCTCCAGCCCCTCTTGGACTCATCATGTTTGTTATTTCCTGTATTTTATGATGTTTTCACATCCTGGGGCCTTGCTAATCCTAGAGAGACTGCTTCTCCCAGGCCTGGCTAATTCCTACAGCCAGCAAACAAAACACCTGCAAACATGCCTCTCATGTACAAACCAATCCAGAGCCTGTGTACCCAAAAGCATCTCCTTCATCTAACTCTCATACCCCAAGCCAGTATTTCCCCTGCCCTAAATCAATCCAGGGCCCCTTCCCAGACAACTAGAGGTCACCCCTAGAGCCCAGAGCCTGCCAGAATGCTCAAACTAGCCAGTTTCAAACTTGCTCAAACGTGCCTACCCTGCCCCTGCCCTGGCTCCTGCTGCCTCCTGACCCACCCTGGTGCCTCCCAACAGGGTGTGGGGTCCCTCTTCTAGAAACTACGAGTCATCAGTTCTTTCCGGGAAGCTGTCTCCGTGTCTGCCATCTTGCTACACCCAATTAAAAAAAAGTCCTGGGCACATTTAAAAACATCTGCAGCTCACTTCTTTTCTGCCTGACACCTTTCCCCAGCACCCAAGAAATTTGCTGAGTCACATGTACCCCGGAAGTGCAAAGAAATTGTCTCCACCAAGGCGGGGGAGTGCAGAGGTCTGGATGCCCTATTTCCTGCCACCAAAGGCTTTTTTTTTTTTTTTTGGAGACAGATCTCATTGTCACTCGGGCTGGAGTACAACATCTTGGCTCACTGTGACCTCCGCCTCCTGGGTTCAAGCAATTCTCCTGCCACAGCCTCCCAAATAGCTGGGATTGCAGGCACACACCACCACACCCAGCTAATTTTTTAATTTTTAGTACAAACAGACAGGGTTTCACCATGTGGGTCAGGCTGGTCTCGAACTCCCAACCTCTTGATCCACCCGCCTCAGCCTCCCAAAGTGCTGGGATTACAGGTGTGAGCCACTGTGCCTAGCCTCCTGAGGGCTTTCTTTGATGACAGGAAGTGGAGGTGGGCAGTGGTGGAAGCCAGGGTAAATGCCCAGCTCCCTGTCCTTCCAGCACATTGTGCACAATGCCAGGGAGGGCCCAGGCCAGGTGCTGTGCTTGCAAGCACTTGGATCAAGCTCCATCTGCTCACGGAGAGCTTCCTATCCACCTCCAGCAGATACCAACACTCCCAGAAAATCCAGTTTCCTACCAAGTGGAAGAATGAGGAGGTACTAACATTTAAAGCTGAAAAAAATGACTTAGATGTCTCCCTGTTTATTCTCCTTAAGAAATACATTTATAGGCCAGGTGAGGTAGTTCACACCCATAATCCCAGCACTGTGGGAGGCCTAGTCAGGAGGATCAATTGAGACCGGCCTAGGAGACATGGCAAAACCCCATCTCTACAGAAAAGGCACACATGCACACGCCTGGTGTGGTGGTGCATGCCTGTGGTCTCAGCTACTCAGGAGGCTGAGGCAGGAGGATGGCTTGAGCCTAGGAGGTCGAGATTGTGCCACTGCACCTCAGCCTAGGTGAAAGAGTGATACCCTGTCTCAAAAAAAGAGAAATGCATTTATAATAGAATTTTACTTTTTGTGTTTAGTAATCCTTTATCTAAATTCTCCTAACAACAGGGAGCTGCAGACCTTAGGAGCTGCCAGCAGGCAGGGGTGCCTGGGCAGAAGGCCTAAAGCACAGGAGGACAAGGGCAGTGTTAAGGTCCTGTCACCCCCTGGCCTCGAAGCTTCCACTGTCCTCCCGAGTGCCAAGTGCTGGCATCAGGCCGTCCCCAGTCTGAGACAGCCCCCTGTCCACTCCCCAGAACCCAGCCAGGCATCTCCTTCTGGCACTCAATGCAGACCCAGCCGGAGGCAGTTTTTTTCCATCTTCACACTTTTGCTACCACCCCTTTGCCCCCTTCTCATCTCCCATCTTGAAATCAAAGAGCATGGGGAAAACAGGCTCAGAGCCAAGGCCTCAGCCTGCTCCGAACCTCCGTGCCGCCAGCCCAAATCAGCCCACCTGGTGGGGCCACTGTCAGCTCCACCTGGATCCAGAAGCTCCTGGCTGCGTGGAGGAGGCCAGAGGGCCTTGGCCACCTGGAGCCAAGAGCCACAGGCCACAGGCTGAGTGCTGAGCTTATCTGCACGCCTCTCAGGCTGGGGAAAGGGCTCGTCTGGGGTCAGTGCAATCGATATCTCATCTGCAGCTCTCCTAGCGGAAGTGATGGCTATTGGAACATGGTAATGGGTGTTGTCTAGTGGAAGAGACTAATCTTCCCAGCTGTGGAGGGCTCCGCAGGTGGCCCACGCGCCAGCAGGCTCGGCTCAGCAGCTCACTGCTGTCACCACCACCGCTGCTGATGGGGCTATCGAGGCACTTTTTCTTTTTTTTAAGCCCACATCCAGTGACCTATCAAATCAAGGCACATTTAAAGCCACAGCAGCCTCGTGTCATGCTGGCGTCCACCCCAGTCTTCCTGGCACAAAGCCTCAGAGCTGATCCTGACCCAGTCCTTCCAAACACAGGTGGGGATACCAAGGCCAGTGATTTGCCCAAGCCCATGCACTCAACTGGAAGAGGGCCAGGATGAAATGCCAGCCTCCTGACTCCCCACCAGTATCACACAGAACACTGACCGTGACCAACCCATGGCCAGGGGCCTAACTTGGCCCTTAGGTATGCCAAGGTTACCATTGGCTGGCTCAATCCTTCTTGAAAAAGCTAGAATTCAAATGTCATCAATGTATTGGCTACAGTCCTTCCTACTCCCTAATGTCTCACACTCAGCCAGCTTCACTCACTTTGTCACCTATCTGACCTTGGATCAGTAAAACTGAGGTCTCCACATAATGGGGTGAGGAGGAACAGAATCATCCTCCCCCTCTGGAGAGTGGGAATCCAGATCTGTCCTCTTTGTCCCAGCTCACAGGCCACGGAGCCTGGTAGGTGGTGTGCCCTGCTGCCCGCTGCTGTGAATGATGCTTACTGCACCTTTCAGTAAATAATAACCGAGCAGCTGCTACATGCCAGGCCTCAGGGACTCATCAGCCCAGCTAACACAAAGCCCTTTATTTTTTCTTTCATTTTGAGACAGGCTGTCACTCTGTCACTCAGGCTGGAGCACAGTGGCACGATCGTAGCTCACTGCAGCTTTGAACTCCCAGTCTCAAGCAATCCTTCTGCCTCAGCCTCCCAAGTGGCTGAGACTGCAGGTGTACACCACCATGCCCAGCTAGAAGCCTTTATTTTAATGGCTTCATGTGCTGCTGCTTTACAGAGCCCTCCCAGATGTTCGCAGTAAGCACTGACCCTCTTTGTGGTGGAATTCCAAACACCTGTTACCCCGAGCAGCTCGATGTCATGGGAAGTGACTGAAATGACTGTACCATGAGCTTGCACAGTTCCTTAGGCCAGATCCTTGGGCAAGGCTCGGAACGTTTCTGGCTTAGAACATTGGGGTCCCTTGCTTTCTCCAAATGTAAAACATGAGCCCTGAAGAATGTAGATTCCCTTTCTCTTCAAATGTCCTTTTTAGAATTTGTGCAATTTTGAAAGCCCCTCTGGCACTCTCCTGCCACAGCCCCTGAGGGCTCCCCACAGAGCCACAGGTATTCTGGGGAGCCAAGTGGTCACAAGCCCCAGTTAGAACTCAGGCAGAACTGGAGCATGTCAATTACTCCATCTCTGAGTCTCAGTTTTCTGGACCTGATAATAGTACTTATCTTACGGGGTTGTCCTGAGAAACAAATCATGCACATAAAGAGCTTAAAACAGGGCAGACACCAGGTAACTGTCCCACACATGAGAACTTCTGACCTATTGCTACTGATCATCACCATTCCGCCCTCACCCTGTTGTAGTAGTGTCTTTTCACACGTTATAAAGAAGTACCTGAGACCAGGTAATTGATCAAAAAAAAAAAAAAAGATTTAACAGACTCACAGTTCTGCGCTGCTAGGGAGGCTTCAGGAAACTTACAATCATGGCAGAAGGCGAGGAGGAAGCAAGACACGTCTTGGCGGCAGGAGAGAGGGTGAGAAGGGGGTATTCCCACACACTTTCAAACCATTAGATCTCGTGAGAACTCACTATCACGAAAACAGCACGGGGGAACCACTCTGTGATGGAATTACCTCCACAGGGTCCCTCTCTCGACACATGGGGAATACAATTCAAGAGGAAATTTGGGTGGGGACACAGATCCAGACCATATCACCTATGCACTGGCTTCTACCTCGAGCCCCTCCCCAGCACCCTGACCCTGGAGTGGTGGCAGGCACCAGTTGTTACTAATTATGACACAACCCCCACCCCCACAGGCCTTGCAGGGACCCAGCTGCCACTCAGTTAAGATGGTAATGAAGCGGCTGTGAAGCAGGAGGCCTTTCCGTCTGCAATCCCAGCTGACCTGACTCCTTCCTGATGCTGTGTGGATGCTGCCCCCCCCCCGCCGCCCAGCTGTTTATCCCTGGTGTGATGATGGCTCAGGCTTACTGCAGCCTCAGCCTCCTGGGCACAAGTGATCCTCTCACCTCAGCCTCCCCAATAGCTGGGATTACAGGTATGCACCACCACGCGTGATTGAATTTTTTTTTTATTTTTGATAGTGATGAAGTTTTACCACACTGCTCAAGCTGGTCTCAAACTCCTGAGCTCAAGTGATTCTCCTGCCTCAGCCTCCCAAAAGGCTGAGATTAGAGGCATGAGCCATCGTGCCCAGCTGCAATCACTTATTTAGGTCTGCGTTAACCTGCTTGCAGGCCCAGCTCCCACCTCATTTGCCTCTGTGGAGGCAGCCCCCGCGGAGGCAGCCCCTGCCCTTGGGCCCCTAAACGATGGAATGGGGGCACAGTGTGGCGAGCTGGAAGGAGGACAGTGCACCCTTCCCCTTCCTCTGGATGGGAGTGGTGGAGGGGAACACTCTACAGCTGTAGGTGAGATGGCATGGCCCTAGAAAAGTTCTGGAATGTAGCATGCAAGGGCGAAGGTCCTGGCTGCTCCTCCCACTCACCACGGAACTTGGGAAGGGGCTTGACTCCACCTTGGAGGAACAGTGACACCAGATTCATTCAGAAACTGTTTATTGACTTGTATTTTCCGGGTGTGCTGGGGGAGGGAGAGCGAGGGCAGCCTTGTGAAAAGTGCAGGAAAGGGCATTCCAGGCAGAAGGAACAGCATGCGCAAATGCCGGAAGGTCAAGGAACTAAAAGGAGTTGAGAGTAGGCTCAGGAGAGAGAGAAGGGGCTGGAGAGGCGTGCAGGGCACGGGTATGGGGTCGATTCTAAGAGACTAAGAAGCCATGGGTGCTGAAGTGGTTGAGAAAAGCCAGGTCAAGGGCAGCCAGGGAACTCCAGGGCCCAGGAGTCCTGCTCTCAGCGATCCCAGGCCCCTCAACCCCACCCTCCCTAACCTCATGGGCTGGGGGCTCAGTGAGGTTCCTGGCCCTGCTCCTGGGAGCAGCTGACCCTGTGCACCCTAGTGAGCCCCTGAGGGGAAGCTGCTCTCTAGGGATTGTGGTCCCTGCTCCTTCCGAGCCCTCTCAACAAGGCGGCTTTGTCTGGCAGCCCCAAGGACCCCCGTGCTCCTCCCCAGGCCCCCTACAGCGGCCTGTTCAGAGCTCTGAAAGGGGGCTTTATTTGTGTCCCAGGCCAGATTGCTGGGAAGTGAGTGGCCACGGCTGGCACATGGGGGCAGCAGCAGCCGAGGCCCCGACTCCTGGGGCTGCAGACACAGAGAGATTCCAGGACAAAAGGGTGCCCTGGGGGAGCAGCCCTGCCCCAGAGGAAGACAAGAGGACTACACAGGCTCCCCCCCACCCCCTCCCCGGCCCCCCAATCTGGTCACTCGATCGCAGTGGTCAGTGACATGGGCCTTTGTGCAGCCCCTGCCCCAGGGGGGAGGAGGAGGCAGGTAAGGCAGGGCTGCCTGTAATCAGACCTCCTGGGCCCTGCTGCCTACTCCCTTTCTCTGGTCCTGGGAAGCTTTGGGAGGGTGGAAATGGTTTGTCAAGAAGAGTACCTTTCCAAATGAAAAGGAGCCTCTGGGAAGATCTATGCCCTAGGCCATCACCGGCCGACTGGAGGGAATGAGAAACAGAAAGAAGAAAGGCCAGAAAGGCGGATAGTTCTGAGCCACCTCTTCCTGGGTGCACGGGAGGTCGCGCCTCTCAGCCGGGTTTCTGCCGCCCTGCTTAGCCCTGGCTAACGTGGATAATGGCAACGATGATGCATTCCAAGTGCTTCTATGGAGATGACCTCTACCGTCCACAACGACCCTTTGTGGCCAGGAGCAGCAGCCCCATTTTAGAGGGACAGGTACAGAGGCCGAGAGGCTAAACCTCCTGCCCAAAGCCACCCAGCACGCAAGAGGCCCAGCCAAGATCATCTGATGCCAGAGTCCAGGCCTTGTACAGTGTGCCTCCCTGTTTGGCTAGGCCCACCCATCTGCCAACACTATGTCCAGAAGCCTCACATCAGCTCTGTCCTGGCTGCAGACATCCTGGATGTAAGAGGTGGGAGGAACCCCAGCCATCACCGCTACAAAAAATTTAAAATTTAAAAATTAGTTCAGGCATGGTGGCTCACGCCTGTAATCCCAACACTTTGGGAGGCAGATCACTTGAGGTCAGGAGTCTGAAACCAGACCGGCCAACATGGTAAAACTCCATCTCTACGAAAAGTACAAAAAAACCTAGCCAGGTGTGGTGGTGTGTGCCTGGAATCCCAGCTACTTGGGAGGCTGAGGCAGGAGGATCGCTAGAACCAGGAAGGCAGAGGTTGCAGTGAGCTGAGACTGTGCCATTGCACTCTAGCCTGAGCAGCAGAGCGAGACTCCATCTCAAAAAATAAAAATAGAAATTTAAAAATTAGCCAGGCATGGTGACACATACCTGTAATACCAGGTCCTCAGGAGGCTCAGGTGGGAGGATTGCTTGAACACGGTGGCAGGGGGAGCGTGGAGGCTGCAGTGAGCTGTAATCTCACCACTGTATGCCAGCCTGGGAGACAGAGCAAGATTCTCTCAAAAAATAAGATAGTTTATTAACATGACTGATGGTAAATTTTATGTTATACATATTTTGCCACAATTTCATTTTTTAAATGTCCAAACATAAAGAAAAAGTAAGTCTAGCCAGTATTCAAAAAGCGCTAAGCAAAGCGACACCAGCCCAAGTCTCCCTGATGCAGGGAGAATTCATGGAATGGAATGGAAGAGAATGAAAAAGAGGATACATTCAGGGCAGGCGCAGTGGCTCACGCCTGTAATCCCAGCACTTTGAGAGGCCGAGACGGGTGGATCACCTGAGGTCAGGAGTTTGAGACCAGCCTGACCAACACAGTGAAACCCCTTCTCTACTAAAAATATTAAAAAATTAGCTGGGTGTGGTGATGCACACCTGTAATCCCAGCTACTCAGGAGGCTGAGGCAGGAGAATCACTTGAATCCGGGAGGTGGAGGTTGCAGTGAGCTGAGATCACACCATTGCACTCCAGCCTGGGCAATAAGAGCAAAACTCTGTCTCAAAAAAAAAAAAAAAAATGCATTTATCACAGTGGGCCCAATGTTCAGATGTTCAGCCCAAATCATCTTTTGGGCCACCAGGTGTGCCTGTTGCATTTGGGAAATGCCAATTATTGTACAAATGGGAAGCTGAGGCCTATAGAGAAGAGCACACCCTGACTCGGGGCCATAGTCAAGACCAAGCTATAACCTGGGGCCGCCAGCCTCTGGATGTGCCTCACCCCAGGGGGATGCTGCACGTTAACCCCGCAAGGAGTTAATGCTGCTGGGAGGACAGAGGGATGCCGCCTGGATCTTGCCCCCCAACCCCAGGAAAGGGCAAAGGCGAAGGAAAAAATGGCTGGATGCCTCCCACAGTGTGTCCCCTCAGCCCATCTGGGTTGGGCACCAGGGACTCTGCAGGTGTGCAGACTTTACCTCCTGCAGACCCCAGAAGGGCTCTGGCATTGGGAGGAGACTGAGGCTGCCTGGCCGAGGGGAAATGGGATGGTGACAGCGGCCACATTGACAGCTCTGCCCCAGTCACTGCTCATCTCAGCCAAACCTCTAACTCTCATAGAGGCACAGGCAGGGAAACTGGAGCTCAGCGAGAAGCCACTTGCAAGTCAGGGGCAGAGATAGGATTTGAACCCAGGTCTGTAGCTCCGGGCCCTGTGAGGAAGTGCCTAGGAAGATGGTGGGGGCCCGAGAGGAATCATCGCAACCAAACCAGTTTCCCTTCTGACCCCGCACTGAAGCCATGTTAGCTTTTCTGAAACACAATTGTGTGTTATTCCTCCTGCCCTCACCTGAGCAGAAACCCTCCTGGGGCTCCTTATGGGGGACACTGGTCCCTGGCCACCTCTGGGGCCCTGTCCCCACCTGTCTGAACTCCCTTTGGATTTTGTCCCCCAGCTAGACTGACCCATTTGCAATCCCTCAAAAACTCTGCCACCTGCAAACAGGGCCACCTGGGCCAAAGCTGAGCTCAGTGTCTTCCGCACCATCCAAGTCTACACCAGCAAGGACAGAATGTGGAGGGTGTATGGTGCTCGCTGTAAAGTGGGGTGCCCCCAATACATGACAAGGGAGAGTGGATCGAACCCGGCCTGGCTGCAGCTGGTGAACACTGAGAGTACAGCTGCTCAGCCATGGGCTCTCGCTTCCCTGGCATGCCCCTCACTGCCTCCTCCCGCCCCTGTCCTCACTGTCCCCACTGTCCCGAGGGGAGGCAGATCCACCCCCAGATTTACTAGGGCATGTTAAGACTCGGTTTGAAGCCATCTCCAAGGTCACAAGGTCATGGCAGTTTCCCATCGATCTATTTGTCCCTCCCTTGGCTGGAGCCCTTTGCCCCCACTGGCCCCCAGAGCCATATCAAACTTCAGCAGCTTCTCCCAAGCCCCAAGGAGCCAAAACACAGGGCAGGGCCTTAAAACACAGCCAGCGGGCGATTTACCAGCTGGGCTGCCCAACCCCTGACCTCTGGAGGAGATGTAATGCATCTCCCTGGTTTAGCCGGATCAATGGTGCTGTGAAAAACAGTCCCATGTGGGCCAGTTGGGACAGGAGGGAGACCCCCGACCCACCAGAAATCCCACCCTGACAGCCACGGAGCCAGCCTCTGCGCACACACGCGGCCCCCGGCCCACGCTGGGTTTGCCCATTGTTTCACCGAAACATGTCAGGCAGGATCTGGGATCACTGAGTTCAGCCCCCTAGAATTTGGATGGGGAAACTGAGGCTGTGGGACTTCTCAAGGTCCTGGAGCAAGTGCAAGGAAGTCTCCAGCTTCTCCGGGGGAAGCTCTTCCTGCTCAGCTTCTGTCATCTCCTGTGGGCAAAGGTGGCCTGTCGTGTGGGGCAGTTGTGGTATTGGGGGTTTCACAGGTCCCTGAAAGGCCAACAACCTTGGCTGTCTCACAGCCTCTGGGCAGGACCAGTGGACCCAGTATGCTGATAGGGTGGGGCTTCCTGCCTTTGACTCTGTGTTCTGCCTTCAACACAGGGTCCTGCCTGAGTCACAACATCCCAACGAGGGCAGAGGCCAGAGGCACCAAGACTCCCAGAGCTAGGATCCCCTTGCCCCCCAGAAAGCACAGTAACCCACATTTAAGGAGGAGGGTTAACGAGAGCAGAAGAGCTCTGTGTCCAAATTCTCCTCAGTCCTCGTGCAACCCCACCCCCTACCCTCCAGCCTGAGCCAGCAGGAAAAACAGGTGGCTCTACAGCCTCCCTCCTTCAAGCAGGGGCCACAGACCAACAGGGGCCCCGAGAGCTCACTAGAAAGGTAGCATCTGAGCCCCTTTCGTCCAGACCTACTGACCGTAGTCTGCATTTTAACAATCCCAGCTGATCTATGTGCATGCCAAGGCTGACAGCGCTGTGGTACAGAATCTCCCGGAGGGAAACGCGGAGGGGTCAGTGTGGACGTGTGTGTTCGTGTGGGCGTGTGTGCGTGTGCACTTTAAGATCTTTACCCTGAAAAAAGGACCTGAGATGAAGAGGGAAGGTAGGAAGGAAGGGAGGAAAGAGAAGATACCGTGCCGATGTCCAAAAAGCATTTGGAGTAACTTCATTGACCTCCCATTTCTTGACTGCACAAACATTCATTGAGCATCAGAGACATGCTAAGCACTGAGCTGAGCACTGGGGTAGAGCAGCGAGCAAAATGAGTGGAGCCCCACATGCCCCACCGCCCCACGTGCCCCGCTACCTGACAGCTTACAGACTCTCTTTTTTTGGGGGAAGGGGGCAGAGTCTCACTCTGTCATCCAGGCTCAAGTGCAGTGGTGTGATCTCAGCTCACTGCAACCTCCACCTCCAGGGTTCAAGCAATTCTCCTGCCTCAGCTTCCTAAGTAGCTGGGATTACAGGCATCTGCCACCATACCCAGCTAATTTTTTTTTTAATAGAGATGTGGTTTCACCAGGCTGGTCTCGAACTCCCAACCTCAGGCAATCTGACCACCTCAGCCTCCCAAAATTTTGGGATTACAGGCATGAGCCACCACACCCGGCCAGCTTACAATCTCAAGCTATGCTGTCCAGAACAGTAGCCCCATGACATGTGAGCATGTAAACCGTGGCCAGTCCCCACTGATATGTGCTGTGAGTGTTAAATCCACACTGGATTTCAGAGACAGTGCAAACTGGCCAGGCGTAGTGGCTCATGCCTGTAATCCCACGTTTTAGAAGGCTGAAGCAGGAGGATCACTTAAGCCCAAAATTTTGAGACGAGTGTGGGCAACATGGTGAGACCTCATCTCTACAAAGAATTTTAAAATTATCCAGGTGTGGTGGCATGCACCTGTAGTCTCAGTTATTTGGGAGGCTGAGGTGGGAGGATCACTTTAGCCTGGGTTTAAGTTATATATAGTCAATTGCACAAATCTTAACTGCACTCCAGAAGCGTTCCATGCTGCTCCTGGTCACTATGGCTGCAATGGTGCATTAGCTACCTATTGCTTCAAACAACACACATTGATCTCACAGTGGCTGGGGCTCTGGAGTCTGGGCACAGTTGCATGGGTCTTGTCTTCAGGGTCTCATCAGGCGGCAATCAAGGTGTCAGCCGGGATGCATCTTCTTTCGGAGTTTGGGTCTTCTTCCAAGGTCTTGCAGTGATCAGCAGAATTCAGTTTCTTGCACCTGTAGAACTGAGGTCCCTCTTTTCTTGCTAGCTGCCAGCCAGTGGCCCCCTGCTGCCACGTAGGCATCTCTATGGCAGTTCACACCATAGAAGCTTGCTTCTGCAAGTTTCTCTTAAGGTTTGTTTCATTTTTTTTGAGATGAGGTCTCACTCTGCCACCCAGGCTGGAGTGCAGTGGCACGATCTCAGCTCACTGCAACCTTAGCCTCCCAGGCTCAAGGAATCCTCCCACCTCAGCCTCCCAAGTAGCTGAGATTACAGGCGTGCACCACCACACCAGTCTAATTTTTATGTTTTGGTAGAGATGGAGTTTCACCATGTTGCCCAGGCTGGTGGTCTCAAACTCCTGGACTCAAGTGATTCGCCCACCTCGGCCTCCCAAAGTGCTGAAATTACAGGTGTGAACCACTGGTCCCCACCTCTCTTAAGGTTTTACCTAACTAAGTCCAGGTTTTACCTAATTAAGATCAGGTTTTACCTAATTAAGTTCATTTTCAATGAACTTCTTTGAGATCTAAATTACATCTGCAAAACGCCTTCAGCTTTATCATCTCAGCCAAAAGCACATCCCTAGTCCCACCCATGGTCAAAAGCAGGGGTTGCAGAGAGCGTAAATACCAAAGGTTAAAAGTTAACAGGAGTCAGCCAGGCATGGTGGCTCCTGCCTGTAGTCCTAGCTACTTGGGAGGTTGAGGCGGAAGGATCGCTTGAGCTCAGGAGTTCAAGACCAGCCTGGGCAACATACCAAGACCCTATTTCTTTTAAAAAAATTATGGGGTCACTTTAGGGCCTGTCTGCCACAAATGGTAACGACAATTCTAACTTCAACCTCAATTAAAAATTAATCATTTACTAATAAACTTATGAATTCATCAATTAATTGTATCAGGCTCCTTTTTTTCTTTTTTCTTTTCTTTTTTTTATTTTTTGAGATGGAGTCTTACTCTGTTGCCCAGGCTGGAGTGCAGTGGTTTGATCTCAGCTCATTGCAACCTCTGCCTCCCAGGTTCAAGCAATTCTCCTGCCTCAGCCTCCTGAGTAGCTGGGATTACAGGTGCCCACCACCATGAATGGTTAATTTTTAGATTTCCCCATGTTGGTCAGGCTGGTCTCAAACTCCTGACTTCAAATGATCCACCCGCCTCGGCCTCTCAAAGTGCTGGGATTACAGGCGTGCACCACCGCGCCCTTGCTGTCAGAATCCTTTCACTCAACATTGTGGCTGTGAAATTTCTGTGTTGCTGCCACATCTGTAGCTTGTTCCTTTTCACTGTTGCATCCTTTTTTTTTTGAGACTGAATCTCACTCTGCCGCCCAGCCTGGAGTGGAGTGGCGCAATCTCAGCTCACTGCAGCCTCCTCCCCTAGTATTCAAGTGATTCTCCCACCTCAGCCTCTCAAGTATCTGGGACGACAGGCGCTCACCACCATGCCTGGCTAATTTTTGTATTTTTAGTACAGACGGGGTTTCACCGTGTTGGCCAACCTGGTCTCAAACTCCTGACCTCAAGTGATCTGCCCACCTCGGCCTCCCAAAGTGCTACGATTACAGGTGTGAGCCACTGTGCCCAGCTGGCATCATATTTCATTATAGGAATGCACCACAATTTATTTACCCCACTTCTGTTGACAGATTTTTGGGTGTTCTCAGTTTTCTGGCTATTGAAATAGAGCTGCTAGCATATGGGATTCTGGACCAGATTTTAGACAATCCAAAAACATTAATGAAAAAACTGATGAAATCTGATTTAATTACAAATATTGTTCCAATGTTAATTCTTAGTTTTGCCCAATGGGCCATGGTTCTAGAAGCTGTTAACTGCAGAAGAAAGTGAATGATGAGTATAAAAGAGCTCTCTGCACTGTCTTTGCAACTTTTCTGTGAAGCTAAAATTATTTTGGGGCCAGGCACGGTAGCTCATACCTATAATCCCAGCACTTTGGGAGCCAAGGTCAGAGGATCACTCGAGGCCAGGAGTTCAAGACCAGCTTGGTCAACAGAGTGAGACCCCCATCTGTACAGAAAAAATAAAATAATTCTAAAATAAAAATGTTTATAAAAATAAGTAAATTAATAGCAAACACCTGCTATAGGCCTCGGTAAAGCAGTGGGTATACAATTAGCCCCTGACAAAATCTGTCAGGGTACTGTGTCCAGTGCAAGACCACAGATTCCGACTGTACAAGACACAATTCCTCTGAGAAGGGAAACCCGTGAGGCGAGCCCCACAATCACCAGATCTCTGCCTGGGGCCAATTTCCCAGCCACAGACCAGAGAGCGGGGATCCAAGTGGACTCCAGTCATCCGGCTGAGCTGAGAAGCAGAGATCAGGACACGGAGCTGCTGAAGCTGCTGGGTCTGCAGAGCTGGAGAAAAGGATGATGCCAGGGCTGGATTTCCCTTTTTTTTTTTTTTTTTTTTGACAGTCTTGCTCTGTCACCCACGCTGGAGTGCAGTGACCCTGACACAATCTCGACTCACTGCAACCACCGCCTCCCAGGTTCAAGCGATTCTCCTGCCTCAGCCTCCCAAGTAGCTGGGACTACAGGCATGCACCAAGCTCAGCTAATTTGTGTATTTTTTAGTAGGGATAGGGTTTCATTATGCTGGCCGAGGCTGATCTCAAACTCCTGAGCTCAGGCAATCCACCCACCTTGACCTACCAAAGTGCTAGGATTACAGGTGCAGGCTGGGTTTCTTAGCAAGTCTTTGATAATAACATGGGGGACACACTCAGGATGAGACCACTTGGGGCTGTCCAGAGAGCAGCTGCTGTGAGTGGGGTGTGGGGCAGAGATCCTTGAAGACCCGCTGAGGGGAGAAGATGGGGGATGGCAGAGGAAAGGATGATGGCAGATGACACAGGCCCTGAGGGCTGAGAGGAGGGCTTGGCTTTTGCTCTGAGCAAAGTGAAGACACCAAATGGTCTGGGCAGAGGAGTGCCCTGGCCTGTCATTGATAAAGAGCCCATCAGATGTGCAGTGGGGGCTTGGGTCAGAGCCGAGGGTGGAGGTAGCGTCAGTGTCAGGGCAGAAGCCACACTGAAGGTGGAGCTGGTCAACTGGACCTGGGGTTGGGAGGAAGACAGGAGCCAGGAGGGCTCCCAGGTTCTGGCCTGTGGACTTCTGAGACACTTGGCTTTCCTTTTTTTTTGCCTTTGGAGAACCAGGTCATAGACACCTGGCTGCTGCTTAGAGCAGGGGTGCACTACTATTATAATAAGAAAGCCCCCAAAAGACATACCTTTTACTGGCACAGGAGAAGGCTCTCTCCGTGTTGAAAACATTCTCTACTCCCTTCCCGAGTGGAGCCGTGAAGGAGGCACCTGTCTTTCCCAGGTACCCCCTGGCCAGGTGGTCTGCCCCTGGCTGCTGCAGGAGGTTTGTCTCTTCTTTTTCTTTCTTTTTTTTTTTTGAGATGGAGTCTCCCTCTGTTGCCAGGCTACAGTGCAGTGGTGCGATCTCAGCTAACTGCAACCTCCGCCTCCCAGGTTCAAGCAATTCTTCTGCCTCAGCCTCCCAAGTAGCTGGGATTACAGGCGCGCACCACCACACCTGGCTAATTTTTTTTTCTTGCGGTTCGAGTCTTACTCTCTCCCCCAGGCTGGAGTGCAGTGGTGCAATCTCAGCTCACTACAAACTCCACTTCCTGGGTTCAAGAGATACTCCTGCCTCAGCCACCTGAGTAGATGGGACTACAGGCTCCTGCCACAACACCCAGCTAATTTTTGTACTTTTAGTAGAGATGGGGTTTTCCCATGTTGGCCAGGCTGGTCTCGAACTCCTGACCTTGTGATCCACCCACCTCAGCCTCCCAATGTGCTGGGATTACAGACGTGAGCCACCACTCCCAGCGTAATTTTTGTATTTTTAGTAGAGACAGGGTTTCACCAAGTTGGCCGGGATAGTCTTGATTTTTTGACCGCAATCTGCCCAAAGTGCTGGGATTACAGGCGGGAGCCGCCGAGCCTGGCCACTCGTCTCTTTTCCTTGCCTCTTCCTGCTGTGAACATCCCTCCTGTCCTCCAGCCCCTGAGCAGGGCCTGCAGAGATGGACAGGGGAAAGAGCCAGCACTGGGCCTAGTGGGGGTGGGGGAGGGGTGCAAGAAATTCAATGAAAGACTTACCTTTGATTAAAAAACTAAAAATTTTTTTAAAAAGAGCATCTTTCTTCCCTGTTGACTGAATTCTCAGCCCAGACACCTGGGCATATTCCGGGCGAGGATGGCCTTTGGGGCCAGCAATGTTTGTGACCATGACTGGCAGAACAGGGACCTCTCTTGGTCTCACTCCTGTACCTAGTCTCTTGAGGCCTCACTGGCCCTAGATGTGGCCCCTCCTGCCCCTCAGGGGTCCCTTCCCTCCCCAGAATCTTTCTTTTCTTTTCTTTTTTTAATGAGATGAAGTCTTGCTCTGTCTCCCAGGCTGGAGTGCAATGCTGCCATCTGGGCTCACTGCAACCTCTGCCTCCAGGTTCAGGCGTGTGCCACCATGTACATGCACAGCTAATTTTTAAATATATATTTTTAGTAGAAACAGGGTGGCCAGGCATGGTGGCTCACACCTGTAATCCCAGCACTTTGGGAGGCCAAGACAGGGGGATCAGGAGGTCAAGAGACCACGACCATCCTGGCCAACATGGTGAAATCCCGTCTCTACTAAAAGTACAAAAATTAGCTGGTCGTGATGACACATGCCTGTAGTCCCAGCTACTCAGGAGGCTGAGGCAGGAGAATCACTTGATCCCCAGAGGCAGAGGTTGCAGTGAGCCAAGATCTCGTCACTGTATTCCAGCCTGGCAACAGAGCAAGACTCCATCTAAAAAAAGGAAAGAAAAAAAAAAGAAAAAGAAACAGGTTTTTCACCATATTGTCCAAGCTGGTCTCGAACTCCTGACCTCAAGTGATCTGCTCACTTGGCCTCCCACAGTGCCAGAATTATAGGCGAAAGCCACTGCCCCATCTGCCCCAGAACCTTCTCCATGTTCTGTTACCCAGACTCCTCCTTTCCTGCCCACCTGGGGCTCAGCAGGTGAGTACACAACTAGCCCTTGACAAAATCTATGAGGCTACTGGGTCCAGTGCCTCAGGGCTCAGTGTCCCAGGGACCCTCATGCCCCTCCCCCCAACAGTCTCCCCACCCATAAAATTCTCTGCCTCCAGGAGACCCCAAGATTCTCCAGCCAACTTGGGGCCTGTTAGAGGCTTGTGTGACTCCCTCAGAGCAGGGTCACAGCTGTAATGAATGATTATTGCTGGGATTTTTCATTCACTATCTATCCCCTTGCTAACCTGGGAGCTTCTCGTTCACCTCAGGATTCCCAGTCCCTAGCAGAAGACCTGACCCAAAATTTATGCTCAAAAGATACTTATTAAATCAAATTATATATAACTTAGAGATGAGTACATCTGAACAGGTGGCACACAGGAGCTAGCACGCCAAATGGGCTTTGAAAGTGGATACAATTTCACTAAGCAATGATGGAAGAATGGAGTTTTCCAGGGAGAGAGCTCACCATGAACAAAGAAAGGGAAGCAGGAAAGCATGTGTCAACCTCAGCACCTGGAAGCAGATGCGCAGCACAAGACAATTATTCTTAACCTTTTAAAAAAAAAAAACTGGGAGTCTCTCTGAACCTGTTTTGGTCTGAGAGTGCCCAATTCATAAATCACCAGAGTAAGTAAAAATGTGTAAATAAATCCTTATGGCCGGGTGCGGTGGCTCACGCCTGTAATCCCAGCACTTTGGGAGGCTGAGGCAGGCAGGTCACTTGAGGTCAGGAGTTCTCCAAATGGCCAACATGGAGAAATGCCATTTCTACTAAAAGTACAAAAAATAGCCAGGTAGAGTGGCACAGGCCTATCAGCTACTCAGGAGGCAGACACAGGAGAATCGCTTGAACCCAGGAGGTGGAGGCTGCAGTGAGCCTAGATTGCCCCACTGCACTCCAGCCTGGGCAACAGAGTGAGACTCTGTCTCAAAAAAAAAAAAAAAACTGACCGAATGAATGACTATTTGGAAGGGTGGATGGATAGACAGGCAGATGGGCAACAGATTAAAGCAAAGCCCCTCCTTTTAAGGAAACGGAAACTGAGGGTTGGAGGGAAAGGGGGCTCCTGAAGATGACTGCAGTGCATTTAGGCAAAAGGAACACTGTCGTACCTTCAGACCATCTCTCACCATCACCCTGCGTGACCACTGCCCAGACCACTCTTTCCTCCTCCAGAACCCCTGCCCCCCACCTCCAGCATCCCCCTCAGTGTCCCCCTCACAGGTAGCTACTTTCCTGCTCATTACTTTTTACCAAACCTGGAGCCAAAACCCTGAGTGCACAGCTGGGGAGGGGATGGGCCCTTTGTCCAAGCCTCAGCCCGAGGGAGGGTCAGGTGGGGGATGAAGCTGGGGGCTCTCTCCTCTCCGCTCTCTCTGCCATCTCCCTCGCTGACTTTTGTCCTTGGTTCGCCTGCGTGATCAGAAGAGGTTTCATTCTCTGGCAACTGGGCAGCCATTAGGAAGAGGCAGACGCATTACCCTCTCACCGCACAATAGTTGGCTACTTCAGTTATTCTATTTCACCTGAAGACTTTATTTGTAGCCGAGTCTCCCCTTCAGAGCGGGGCAGGCCCCATCTGTCGGACAGTTTGCTCCAATGTCTCCGGCCATTAAGCCTCCACTTGGAGGACAGGATGGTATGTATGCATGGAAGCAAGGGAGAGGGAGAGAGAGCTGGGGAGAGGGAGAGCTGGGGAGAGAGAGAGCTGGGGAGAGAGAGAGCTGGGGAGAGAGAGAGCTGGGGAGAGAGAGAGCTGGGGAGAGGGCGCGTGTCCGCCTGCCTCTGCTCCCTCCCTCTTGTCTCTTTATCATTCTCCCAGGGCCGAACAGAACTTGCTCAAAAGACTGATGTCAGACGTGTGCAAAACAGAGCGATAAAACCTAATGCACTCACGCCCCTTTGTCTGCCTGATTCTCCTCCTGAACATTTCCCACTCAGAAAGCCACTTAAAACACATCAGCAGTAACTCCACAAAACAGTCACTTGTTGGCTAATTGTGCTAAGCAGCTGCCAGCAGGGCCGGGGGCTGGAGGCCCCTCCACTCCCCCAGCCAGAACCTGGCTCCTGGGGAGGACGCCCAGCCATCGCCTCCCTCCCCTGCCTCTGCACCTCAAGGCTCTGCAAGAAGAGAGGGGGCAGCTCTGTTCACTGGGTGGAGGGCCGGGAGGCGAAGAACTCAAACCTGGGGGCTGGGCTGGGGAGCCAGGAGGGCAGGATTCTCTGCTCTGGAAGTCACTGGCCATCTCTGGGCCTCAGTTTCTCCGCTCACTCCATAAGCAGATTGGACGGTGGCTTCTGAGGTCCCTTCCAGCTCCAAAGGCTGCCTGGTGTTATGCTCCAGGAGCTTCCAACAGACCTGGGTTCAAATCCCGGCTCTGCTGTTCGACCTGTAGCCTCAGGCTCACTGAGTGTGTTTCCTCATCCAGAAAATGAGATACCCGCAGTACCTGCCATGACGGGGTACTATGAAGTGGCACCTGGATAGGTCTTGGAGCCAAGGAGCACGGGCTTTCCCAGGCCCTCGGGAATTCTCAGTCCAGTGAATAGACAGGGGCTGCTGGGGCCCATAACAGGGTACCCTGGCCCAGACCTGGAAACTAAGGTGAACTAAGCTGAGACCAGAAGAATAAGGACCTCACCAGCCCAGGGTGTGGGCACAGGCAGGGCTGGCGCACAGCGGGTAGGAATGGCATATGCAAAGGTCCTGAGGCAGGGCTGAACTGGAGGACCAGAAAGGAGGCCAGCGTGAGTGGAGTCCCAAGGGAGGAGCCAGAGAAGTGGCCAGGGCCAGGTGAGAAGGACCCAGCAGGCCATGGTAAGGAGCTTGGTTTTATCCTGGCAATAGGGAGCCATGAAGGGATGGGAGCAGCCAAGTGCCTTTTTCAAAGACCCCTCCTGGTTTTAGGTGAAGAAGCCGGTGGGCAGGGTTCAAGAGCAGGAGCAGGCAGCTCTCCCTCCCCTGTTCCAAAAGCCCAGGTTGGGTGGCAAAAGTGATGGATCCTCCCTCGGAGGGACAAGGATGAGACGGTGGAACCAGTGCTCCTGCCCAGGCTCCGCAGGCCACTTTCCTCACTGGCCAGGCTGGAGAGGCAGGGGTTAAGCTCCATGGCCTGTCCCCTCAGTCACACACACACCCTGCCCTCTGTGGGCGCAACTGTCACTGCTGTGGGCTGGCTGTATCAGGACACCTTTAGGGAGGCTCAGGCGGCAGCTTGCAGCGGTCAGGTTAGGAGGGTGGTGAGTTCTGGCATTCCTACAATGGCACTTGAGGCCGGCTGGGTCCGCTGGCCGATGCTGCACCTCCTTCCGCCCCTGCGGCAGAGGAGAGAGAGCCACGGGCACAGCTCGAACTAGCATGTGTAGGTTCAGAGGTCCAAGAGGCCAATTCCCGCTACCAGACCTCGGAGTTGGTGCTCATCGGCAAGGTGAGGACAGGGGTGACTTCCTCCCCAAATAGCATGGAGACAGTTCAGCGGCGCTAGGCTTACATCAGCACTCAGCAAAGCAGAGTCGCCGTCACTGTTTCCCCTCAGCCCTCGATCCCCCTCACCCTGCAAAGCATGGGCTCTTTTTTCACCCCATCTTCCACCCCTGCCGACTGCCCTTTGGCCTTGTCCGGGAGGCTGTAAGTCAGGGTGGATTGTTCATCAAAATAACTCACCCTTCCATGTTCCCAACGTAATTACCGCCCCCTTCGGCTTTGCTCCCGATGCCTCTTTTGTTTTTTCTCTGTGAACTTTATTTTAACCATCCTTTGTGTGTGTGAATGCTTTAAAAAAAAAAAAAAAACCTTGCAAGTGAAAATAACTTAATTGCTTTTTCTGATTTTTGAAGTAACACATGCTCATTATCAAAAACATCCAGAAAACAAAGAAAGGTAGAAAGGGAGGAAAAACAGGTTGTTTTTGTTTGTTTGTTTGTTTTGAGATGGAGTTTTGCTCTTGTTACCCAGGCTGGAGTGCAATGGTGCGATCTTGGCTCACCGCAACCTCCAGCTCCTGGGTTCAGGCAATTCTCCTGCCTCAGACTCCTAAGTAGCTGGGATTACAGGCACGCACCACCGTGCCCAGCTAATATTTTGTATTTTTAGTAGAGACGGGGTTTCACCATGTTGACCAGGATGGTCTCGATCTCTTGACCTCGTGATCCACCCGCCTCAGCCTCCCAAAGTTCTGGGATTACAGGTTTGAGCCACCACGCCCGGCCCAAAACAGGTTGTTTTTTAAAAGTAGCTTCTAGTAGTTTGTAGCAGAGTTGGGATAAGGAAGCCCTCTCTTTAACAAACTGGGGTGCTCCCCACCTGCACCCAGCCCTCACCCACCAAGAACTTGTCCACCATTTAAACGCCAGCTCAGGTTCTTGCTCCTCAAATAGGCTTCCTAGACTCCCACAGCCCAGGGCGATCCTTCCTTCCACTGACTTCAATTATTCTCCCCCTCCCCCTCTCTTTGAGACTGAGTCTCACTCTGTCGCCCAGGCTGAAATACAATGATGTGCAATCATGGCTCACTACAACCTCGACCTCACCGGCTCAAGCAATCTTGATCCTCCCGCCTTAGCCTCCTGAGTAGCTAGAACTAAAGGTATGTGCCACCATGCCTGGCTCATTTTTGTACTTTTTGGTGGAGACAGTTTTGCCATGTTACCCGGGCTGATCTCAAACTCCTGAGCTCAAGCCATCTACCCACCTCCCAAAGTGCTATCAGGCACCAGCCACCACACTCAGCAATTCTTTTCATTTCAACAAACATTTATTGAGCCTCTACTTTGAGCCAAGACACAGGATCTGGCCATCTGGATTCACCCACTTCTGACTGCATTTCATTGGTTTTTCCTTATTTTTCTGCCTGGTGTCTAGACTCCTGCTCTCCAGCCTGGACTCAGGTCCCTGAGAGCAGACCCACAGCTCTGTCTCTGTATCCCCATCCCTGGCATCAGCAATTTCTGGGAGGGATCTCATAGGTGCCTGCAGGGAGGGCAGATGCCATAGGCACATGCTGGACACCATGTCAAGCCCTTGACACCAATGATCTTGTGTGATCACCGCCTTAATGATGGGAGGGGTGTGCTGTAATTAGCTTCACTTGGCAGGTGCAGAAACTGAGTTTATATAAGCTTGCCCAAGGAACTATGATAGGTGAGCTGAGAGTTAGGAATTGAACCTGAGACTCTGAGACCGAGGCCTGAGCTCTGAGTTTCTTCCTTGTACAGCTCAATAATGGCACAGGGCAACAGACAAATGCTGTCAGCAAGGAATGCCTAGGACAGGAAGGACAGTGCCATTGTCCTGAAATGATGCTTGACCAAGTTTCTTTTTTTTTTTTCGAGACGGAGTTTTGCTCTTGTTACCCAGGCTGGAGTGCAATGGCGCCATCTCAGCTCACCGCAACCTCCACCTCCTGGGTTCAGGCAATTCTCCTGCCTCAGCCTCCTGAGTAGCTGGGATTACAGGCACACGCCACCATGCCCAGCTTATTCTTTGTATTTTTAGTAGAGACGGGGTTTCACCATGTTGACCAGGATGGTCTCGATCTCTTGACCTCGTGATCTACCTGCCTCGGCCTCCCAAAGTGCTGGAATTACAGGCGTGAGCCACTGCACCCAGCCCTCTTTTTTTTTTTTTCTTGAGATGGAGTCTTGCTCTGTTGCCCAGGCTGGAGTGCAGTGGTATGATCTCAACTCACTACAGCCTCTGCCTCCCAGGTTCGTGATTCTCTTGCCTCAGCCTTCCAGGTAGCCTCTCGAGATTACAGGCACACACTGCCATGCCTAGCTAATTTTTATATTTTTAGTAGAGACGGGGTTTCACTATGTTGGCCAGGCTGGTCTTGAACTTGACCAAAGTTTGAGCTGCACAAGAGTTAGCCCAATAGAAAGCATTGAAGAGGAGGCAACAGCCTGTGAGTCAAGCCAAAGGTGTGAATCAGTCGTGGTGGGAGAACCATGGGCCATTCTGAGTGGATGGTGCAGGTGCACGTGGACCAGGGCAGGGAGGCAGGAGAGTGGGCTGGCCAGTTGGCTCCACCACGGTGTGCCTTATACAGTCTAACCAAGCCTTTGGACCTGAGCGGTAGGCCAGTGGTTCAACCTGAGCTCCCTGGAATCCTCTGGGCTCCTCAGAGGCCCCTTGGCACCTGGAGGAAGGGAACCAGAGGGAGGGAATAGGCCAGACGATGCAGGCTCTGCACCCAGCCCCACCTGGCTCTCAGGGAAGCTGCACTTTCATTGGTTGTTCATTTACATTTTCAGTGTAAGATTTCATTGGAAGGGTTTGCAGCAAATGCATTTGAAACTGCCTTGTAAACTGGGAGAAGTCTTAAGCCAGAAGTGACATGACCAGCATTTTATGATTCATTTGTTCTTCAAAAACTTGGCAGCGGCCAGGGACAGTGACTCACGCCTGTAATCCCAGCACTTTGGGAGGCCAAAGTGGGTGGATCACTTGAGGTCAGGAGTTTGAGACCAGCCTGGCCAACATGGAGAAACCCCGTCTCTACTAAAAATACAAAAATTAGCTGGACGCAGTGGCGGGCATCGGTGATCACAGCTACTAGGGAGGCTGAGGCAGGAGAATCGCAAGCAACCGGGTGGCAGAGGTTGCAGTGAGCCAAGACTGTGCCACTGCACTCCAGCCTGGGTGACAGAGAAAGACTCTGTCTCAAAAAAATAAAAAATAAAAAATAAAAATGGCCAGGTGTAGCAGCTCACGCCTGTAATCCCAGCACTTTGTGAGGCCAAGGTGGGTGGATCAGCTGAGGTCAGGAGTTTGAGACCCACCTGGCCAACACGGTAAAACCCTGTCTCTACTAAAAACATAAAAAATTAGCCAGGCTTGGTGGCGAGTGCCTATAATCCCAGCTACTCGGGAGGCTGAGGCAGGAGAATTGTTTGAACCCAGGAGGCGAGATCGCGCCACTGCACTCCAGCCTGGGCAACAAGAGCAAAACCCATCTCAAAAACAAACAAACAAACAAAACAACAACAGTGAACTTGGCAAAGCTTCACCCTCTGTCCTCCTGGCTCTGACTTAGGGAGGGTGTGTTCAGTTGTGCCTGCCTTGGGGATCCTGTGTCACGGGCCCAAGGTCAGAATACTGGTCTTCTAGTCCCAGCTCTACCTGAGACTTACCAGGGGGATTGCACCAGTTTCCCCATCTCTGGGTCTCAGGATTCTGGTCCTCAGCCTTGAACTTGACCCCTGCCTGTGGCTACAGACCAGAAATAATCTTACCCGGCCAGTTCTCTGCCGGGCAATTGTGCACTCCTGACAGGCCTCCCAGACTAGAGAAAGAACCATGACAACCACAGCAGCCACTGCCAGAACCAGTATCCCAGGCACTTCTTTCTCACTGAGTCTTCACAACCACCCATTTTACAGGGAGGAAAACTGAGGCTCAGCAGTGAGGTCACTTGCCAGACCCTCCTCAGCAGCTACATAGTGCAGACAGGACTTGAGCCCAGCTGGGATTACAGGCCTGAGCCACCACGTTCTGCTAGTTTCTGTATTTTTAGTAAAGATGGAGTTTCACCATGTTGGCCAGGCTGGTTTCAAACTCCCGATCTCAGGTGATCTGCCTGCCTTGGCCTCCCAAAGTGCTGAGATTAGGTGTGAGTCATGTGCCCAGCCATCAAACACCTTTTCTAATAGAATGCTCATTTTGAGTATTTTCTCAGATATGTCAAGTTTATGTAAAGTCAAGACTTCTGTTAAGAGGTGCCCATCTTCAGGCCAAGTGCAATGACTCATGCCTGCAATCCCAGCACTTTGGGAGGCCGAGGCAGGTGGATCACCTGAGGTCAGGAGTTTGAGACCAGCCTGGACGACATGGCGAAACTCCATCTTTACTAAAAATACAAAAACTAGCCAAGTGTTGTGGCACACACGTCTGTAATCCCAGCTACTAGAGAAGCTGAGGCATGAGAATCACTTGAATCCAGGAGGTGAAGGTTGCAGTGAGCCAAGATCACGCCACTGCACTTCAGACTCCATTGAAAGGAAGGGAGGGAGGGAGGGAGGGAAAGAAGGAAGGGAGGAAGGAAGGAAGGAGGGAGGGAGGCAGGGAGGGAGGGAGAGAAGGAAGGAAGGAAGGAAGGAAGGAAGGAAGGAAGGAAGGAAGGAAGGAAGGAAGGAAGGAAGGAAGGAAGGGGCGCCCATCTTCATTTATGATGAAAAATGTGGCTATTCTCACTTCCGCAGCTTGGATGAGAAGAGAGAGCCGGTTCTACACTTTTTCTTTAATCTGCTCCTTTAGCAAGTAAACGTTGAGCTCCTGCAGTGTGCTTGGAGTGTAAATTTGAAAAAGGCAGAGGCAGGCACCAGCCTGGGGGAGCTCACAGGCTAGAGGAGAAACAGGTCAGGAGTCCCCTTGTGACTGGCAAGCCCCATGTCGGGGACCATGAAGGTGGGGTGGCTTCATGGCCTCAGGGAGATGAGGAGCTCATCCCTGGGGAGGTGAGGTCTGGCCAAGACCTGGAGGAGGAGGATTAGCCATGCAAAGAGGAGGGGAAGGTGTGCTGGGCAGAAGGAACAGCACAGGCAAAGGCTGGGAGGGAAGAGGGAGCTAGATCTGTCTGGGGACCGCAAGGACCCATGCGGCAGGAAGGAGACACCCAGCCAGCAGCGATGTGGCTTAAGGGAGACAGGAAGGAGATGAGGCAGAAGACAAAGGCGGGGTCAGGCCTTGCAGAACCCTGGGGCAAGCCCAGGAGTTTGGAGGCCACTGAGGAGGATTGTGCAAAGAAATGACCCAATCCAAAATGCACTTAGAAAAATCTCTCTGGAGAAGCATTATAGATTAGCAGTTGGGGCCAGGTGCATTGGCTGACCCCTGTAATCCCAGCACCTTGGGAGGCTGAGGTGGGAGGATCACTTGAGCCCAGGATTTTGAGACCAGCCTGGGCAACAAAGTGAGACCCCATCTCAATTTTTAAAAAAATGTTGAAAGTTCGGGAACTGGCATTCCAAGGGCCTGAGTTCAAGTCCTGGTTCTGCCAGTAAGTGAATGATCTTGGGTAAATTGATCAAGCTTTCTGAGCCTCAGTTTCTCCAGCTATAAGATGGGGACAGTAATAGTCTCTAATGCCAAGAGCCATGGGAGGAGTCAGGGAGACGTCACATGAGGTGGATGCCCAGAATGGCAGCTGTCAGGGGCAGGCTTTCCATCAGTTTCATTCACTGCTGCATCTCCATACCTGGAAGATGATAGAAACTCCATAAATATGTACCCAGTGAATGGAGAAATGGTTGCTGAGTGGATTTTGGACTGGAGGGGCAAACAGGGATCCCTCCTGACTATGGAAAGCAAGAGGACAATCAGTATAGCTAATTCAATAATCACGCAGGCTCAAGACACAAGATGTTCAGCAATGTGCATACATTAGTCCCCCTCAAACCCGACATCTCCCTCAGTTACAAGGGAGAGCATTGAGGCTCGGAGGGGTTCGATGCATTGCCCAAGGTCACCCAGCAAGAGAGCACTGAGCCTGGAATTTGCACCCGGTCCCTTTGCCCCGGAAGCCTTTGAAGTAAAGCACAATGCCAGTGCCCTCCCAATGCCAGGCACTTCGCTGGCTTTCTTACTCTGTTGGCAGCTGCCTGCAGCTAAGGCACCTGCAGGTGTGGCATAGGAGGGGGCTGGTGGGCATAGAATTCAGTGGTCCCCAGAAAAGGCCTGGTGCCAAGGGCATTTCCATCCATCGCCAGCTATTTATTGAGCACCTATGATGTGTGCTCTTTATAAAAAACTACAGAATTGTGAGGCAGGGTGGGGGCTTGCAGACTTGTGGAAGTGCCTGCAACCAAACTGAGAATTACTGCAGGGTGGAGGCACATGGACAGGGATAGACAGGCTGATGGCCATTGGCAGCCACAGTGATTAAAACACAACTGGAGTCCCAGCCACTCAGGAAGCTGCAGCATGAGGATGGCTTGAGCCCAGGAGCTCAAGGCTGCAGTGAGCCATGATTGGGCCACTGCACTCCAGGCTAGGCAACATAGTGAGACACTATCTCAAAAAATAAAATAAACTCAATAAACACTGGATGCTTCCTGTGTCCATTTCCCTCACCCGGGTCCTGCTGCACCTGCCTCACCACAGCCTCCAGGATCCTGTGGCTGGGATCTGATTGGCTGTTCCCTGTCCCTATGCTGGTGCTGTGAAAACCTGACCTGATGGCTGGGCACAGTGGCTCGCACCTGTAATCCCAGCACTTTGGGAGGCCGAGGTGGGTGCATCACCTGAGTTCAGGAGTTCGAGACCAGCCTGGCCTACATGGTGAAACCCCATCTCTACTAGAAATACAAAAATTAGCTAGGCATGGTTGCATACGCCTATAATTCCAGCTACTTGGAAGGCTGAAGCAGGAAAATCACTTGAATCCGGGAGGTGGAGGTTGCAGTGAGTAGAGATCACACCACTGCATTCCAGCCTGGGAGACAAGAATGAAACTCTGTCTAAAAAATAAAAGGAAAGCCTGACCTGATGCATGGGGAGCTGCTTGAGGAGGTGCCAATTAAGTAATGCTCAGTGAGGGTTAAGTGGGTGGAGAGAGAGAGAGCAGGGCAGGGGAGGACCCACAGCTACAAGGCCCAAGGTAGGAAGGAGCCATGAGTTTGAAGACAGAATTCGTGATGAAGCTGGGGAGGAGGTGTGACCAGGCCACAGGGCCCTGTGGACCGGGGGAGAGATCTGGCTTTGATCCGAGTCCGGCAAGGGGTTGTATCCCAAAGTCAATGAGTCATGGAGGTTCTAAGCAAGGGAGGGGTGTGGCCTGGTGGGAGGGACCCAAGGGGTGCAGGGAGGTAGGGGATGGCACCACCCAGGGCAGAGGTGGGTGGGAGGCACAGAGCCCAGGGACGGTGGGATGGAGAGAGGTGTGTAAGAGGCAACTCGGACTGGCAGGAGTCCCTTTCTCTGCATGTCCTCAGCTTCAAGGCCCAGGACCTTATGCTCGGAAACCATTCCTCCCAGTCCTAGTGCCCCCAGAGACTGTTCTGGAGCCTGCAGCAGGTTGCAGGGCTGGGACCCATTGTCTGGCAGAGCGGGAAGGAGTGAGAGCTGCCTCCAGCCCTGGCTCCCCAGAGTGCCAATTCCGAAAATGACAAACGGAGAGCCAATAAGAAGGTTGGAAAATGGGCACCTCCGTGCCTCCCTGCGTCTATTGCAGGGTTTGGAAATAGCTGAGATGAGCTGCTAGGAGGGGTGCCCACTGGGCAGAGGAGAGGCCCAAAACTGCTGCTCCTGCAGCAGCGGCAGAAAATAAGAGGAGAGACTGGAGGGGAGGGGAGGGGAAGGGAGGGAAGAGAAGAGGGGGGAGGGTGGGCAAGGGAGGAAAGGAACAGCAGAAGATGGAAAGGACAAATGTCAAAATGGACACACAAAAAAGACTAGCTGTGGTGTGTGGCCTAGGATTGTGGGAGGTGTGCATGCCTGTGTGTGTGTGTGTGTGTGTATGTGATAGAGAGAGAGAGAGAGAGAGAGAGATGCGGGCTTTGAGGAGCAATTCAAAAGCCTCTGGCCCTTCAGCCCATCTGAACACCCCCCTTCTCTCTTCACCCCCCAACCACCAAAAAAAAAAAAGAGAGAGAGAGACAGACCGAGAGAGAAAGAAGGAAAACAAAATATCTACAGTTGTCGAGACAAGAGGAGAAAAATAGAGGCAAACATCCGTAATTTTCTCTGTGGGGCTTTGCGGTAATTGAGCCATTTGGATAAAAATAAAGGCAGCAGGCCCCTTAGGTAAGAAGAGCTTTTGCAATCTAAGAAGCTTGAATTATGCGTCTTGTGTCACTTGAAATCCCCCATCCTCCCCCTTCCTTGGGCGACCCAAACCACTTTGCCTTTTCTTATTATTTTTTTAAGTACCCTGTCAAAATGTCGACTGTAGAGTAGAGAATTTCAGCTGTCACAACTAATTTCAATTTTTCCATGTGCTTTCCCTCTTGGGGGGGGCCTCGGCGGAGCCCCCTTTCCCTCCTTATTGCATCCGCTCACTCTTTTTATTTCTCATTATTATTATTATTTTAAAAGCAGATTTACATCATCAGCTTGTTTGGGGAGTGGTTAAGGGCTGCAGTTTGCTCCTGTGGAAGGCTGCGCCTGGTCCTGTTGGTTTCTGGCTCCCGCCCCCACTACAGCCCCTCATGCAGGCTCCCACCTCCACCTGCCTGAGCCCCTGGGACTCCCACCTCTCTCTTCCTGGTCCCAAGCTACCAGCCCCATTGACCACCCACTGGGGAAAATCCAGACCTCAGAAGAATTTTGAGGTTCTAGGACAGCCATGGGAACCATGCACATTTCCCTAGCAAGAGGGGGTTCCAGGGCAGGTGAGTTCCAGAGGGGCAAGTGTCAGTGACTTCCCTTCCTCCCCACTCTCTCTGGTTTTTCCATCTTTAAAAAAAAATTAATTCGTTTGTATAGAGACAAGGTCTCACATTATTGCCCAGGCTGGTCTTGAACTCCTGGAATCAAATGATCTTCCCACCTCAGCCTCCCAAATTGCTGGGATTACAGGCCCAAGCCACCACACCCAGACTCAGCAGTTCCAACTTCTGCCACATCTTTCTTGCCTTCTCAGTGCATTCATTCAGTGGGCATCAGTCCAGGGCCACTTCTGTGAGCCGGTCCTGCCAAGCTGCTAGGCACATCAAGCTGAGTAAGACACAATCCTTGCCACTGAGATGATACCTTAGTGGGGTCTGGGAGACAAAAAGACAGGCGGATGGTGCAAAGTATCTGATGTGCTGGCCAGTGCTGTGCAAGGATGGCGGGACAGGGAAGGGACGGCCCTTCTAGCCCAGCTGCTGAGAGGTCTGCTATGGTTTTTATTTTATTTTTTATTTTTTTTAAATGGAGTTTCACTCTTGTTGCCCAGGCTGGAGTAAAATGGTGCAATCTCAGCCCACTGCAACCTCCACCTCTCAGGTTCAACTGATTCTCCTCAGCCTCCCGAGTAGCTGGGATTACAGTGTCCGCCACCTTGCCCGGCTAATTTTGGTATTTTTAGTAGAGATGGAGTTTCACCATGTTGGCCAAGCTGGTTTCCAATTCCTGACCTCAGGTGATCCACTCGCCTCTGCCTCCAAAAGTGCTGGGATTACAGGTGTGAGCCACCATGCCCCAAGAAGGCCCTCACCAAGCCAGGTGAGGTGGCTCACACCTGCAGTCCCAGCAGTTTGGGAGGCAGAGGTGGGAGGATCACTTGAGCCCAGGAGGTGGAGGCTGCAGTGAGCCATGATTACACCACAGCACTCCAGCCTGGGTAACAGAGAAAGACCCTGTCTCAAAAAAAAAAAAAAAAAAAATCGCTACACAAAATAAAAATTAATAAAAAGAAGGCCCTTACCAGATGCCAGCACCAGAACTTGGACTTCTCAGCCTCCAGAACTGAGGAAAATGCATTTCCTCTTAAATTACGCAGTCTAAGGTGTTGTGTTAGAGCTGCAAAAGCAGATGAGATAAAGTCTTCACCGAGGAGTGGTGCCCTCGTTGACTTTTCACAAGCAAATGGATGATGTGCCTACTGGGCAAGCTGGGGAAGGGAGTTTCCGGCAAAGGGTGTAGCATGGGAAAAGCCTTATGTCGGGGGCCAACCTGAGTCCCCACTAATTCATGTGTTGAAGTCCTCATCCCCTGTACCTCTGAAGGTGACCTTATTTGGAAACAGGGTTATTGCAGTTAATTGAGATAGGTCCTGCTGCAGTCCCTATAACTGGAGTCCGTGTAAAAAAGAGAAACTGGGGGTCAGGTGCAGTGTCTCATGCCTGTAATCCCAGCACTTTGGGAGGTTGAGACAGGAGGATCACTTGAGCCCAGCTGTTCAAGACCAGCCTGGGCAACATAGTAAGACCCTGTCTCTCTTTTTTTTTGCCTGTTCTGAAATGTTGGTTTTAATAATTTCTTTTTATTATTATTATTATTGCATTTTAGGTTTGGGGATACATGTGAAGAACATGCAAGATAGTTGCATAGGTACACACATGGCAGTGTGATTTGCTGCCTTCCTCCCCTTCACCTATATCTGGCATTTCTCCCCATGCTATCTCTCCCCAACTCCCCACCCACCCCCCCCCTTTTTTTTTTTTAAAGGCCGAGGCAGATGGATCTCCTGAGCTCAGGAGTTTGAGACCACCCTGGGCTTTCTTTCTTTTTTTAAAACGAGTAAGACCCTGTCTCTACAAAAACTAAAAAATGGGCTGGGCGCAGTGGCTCACGCCTGTAATCCCAGCCCTTTGGGAGGAGGCTGAGGCGGGTGGGTCACCTGAGGTTGGGAGTTCAAGATTAGCCTGGCCAACATAGAGAAACCCCATCTCTACTAAAAATACAAAATTAGCTGGTCATGGTGGTGGGCACCTGTAATCCCAGCTACTCGGGAGGCTGAGGCAGGAGAATCACTTGAATCCAAGATGCTGACATTGCTGTGAGCCGAGATCACACCATTGCACTCTAGTCTGGGCGATTAGAGCAAAACTCCAACTCAAAAAATAAATAAATAAAAATTTTTTTTTAATGGAAAAAAAAAAAAAAACTGGCCAGGAGTAGTGGCTCACACCTGTAATCCTAGCACTCTGGGAGGCCGAGGTGGGCGGATCACTTGAGGTCAGGAGTTTGAGACCAGCATGACCAACATGGTGAAACCCCGTTTATACTTAAAAAATAACAAAAATTAGCCGAGTGTGGTAGTGCAGGCCTGTAATCCCAGCTACTTGGAAGGCTAAGGCCAGAGAATCACTTGAACCTAGGCAACAGAGGTTACAGTGAGCCAAGATTGTGCCACTATACTCCAGCCTATGCAACAGAGTAAGATCCCATCTCCAGAAAAAAGCAGGGTAGGCAGAGTTGGACACAGACACACACACAGAGGCAGAACACTGTGGAGATGAAGGCAGAGATCAGGATGATGCCTTCACAAGTCAAGGGATTCCAAAGATGGCCAGAAAACCACCAGAAGCTTGGGGCTTGGGAGAGGCAGCGAACAGACTGTCCCTCACAGCCCTCAGAAGAAACCAACTCTGTCAACACCTTGATCTCAGATCTTATAGATCTCAGAACTTCGAGATGAGAAAGTTCTGGCCAGGTGCAGTGGCTCATGCCTGTAATCCCAGCATTTTGGGAGGCTGGGGTGGTGAATCACAATATCAGGAGATCAAGACCAGCCTGGAAAATGTGGTGAAACCTCATCTCTACTAAAAAAAAAACAATAAAATTAGTAGGGCATGGTGGCGGGTGCCTGTAATCCCAGCTACTCGGGATGCAGAGGCAGAGAATTGCTTGAACCCAGGAGGCGGAGGTTGCTGTGAGCCGAGATTGTGCCACTGCCCTCCAGCCTGGGTGACAGAGTGAGACTCCATCTCAAAAAATAAAAAAAGAAAGTAAGTTCTGCTGTTTAAGCCCCTGGACATTGTAGTTTATTACAGCAGCTCCAGCAAACAAACACAAACGGAGACATGAAACAGCGCATTCTGAGAATTGCTGCAATTGAGCAAGGTGGATGCGTGGCATTTGAAAGTGGTAGCAGTTGTGGTGGAGTACATAGAATCGGGGACATTAACTACAGGGCGGTGGAGAGTCAGGGAGGGCATCCATGCAGGGATAGCAAGCAGGAAAGAGATGGGATGAGATGAGCTTTGTTAAATGCACACCCTAGTTACCAAGAAAGCAGCAGAGGGGCTGAGGCACCTTTCTCCTCCCATTCCTGGCTCACCCTCCCACTCTCTCCCGCTCCCGCTAGCACTCTCTGGGGATGGGCCTGGCTTTACTCATCTGTGGGTTCCGGGGCCCAGGACGGGGCCTGCCCCTCATAGGCCTCCTTGACCAATTTGTTGAGTGACAAAATAGGCCCATCAGCTCCTGGTTTCTCTGCTCTTCCTCCTTGGTTGATGGCCCTCCTGGAGCACCCTGGTGTGCAGAACGCGGGATCGAGGACTGGAGGAGGCACTGTGGGCAGGTGGAAGGAGCCACAGGTGCCAGTCCTTCGCCCTGAGAAGCTACTGGATTTTTATTTGTTTCTTTCATTTTGTTTGTCTGATTTGAGACAGAGTCTGACTCTGTCACCCAGGTTAGAATATAGTGGCACAATCTTGGCTCACTACAACCTCTGCTTTCCGGGTTCCAGCAATTCTCCTGCCTCAGGCTCCCGAGTGGCTGGGATTACTGGCGTCCGCCACCAGTCCCTGCTAATTTTTTTATTTTTGGTAGAGACAGGGTTTTACCATGTTAGCCAGGCTGGTCTTGAACTCTTGACCTTAAATGATCAGACTGCCTCGGGTTCCCAAAGTGTTGGGATTACAGGCATGAGCCACTGCGCCGGGCCAGTAGGCACTGTTTAAATGAGGGTGGTGAGCGACAATATGTCCAAACTGGTACAGAGGCAGAAGGAGAAGCAGCCACCTTGGAGCTGGCATTACCAAACAAGGGCTCCTGTGGACAAGGTGGAGAACTGGGCCCCTGCTCCTCAAGGTACCTCCTCCTTGGTCCAACTGGGTTCCCAGTGAGAGGGGCTTGGCCGTTTCCCATGTGGTCCTGCCTTCCTCCCCTGCCCCTGCCGCCCCTGTGAGAGAGAAGGGACAGGCTTAGAAAAGGCCAGGACTCTTCTCTAGGAGTGGAGGAGCCTGACCAGTGGCATTACCTGGGATGAATCAGGCTGGGTCACTCCTGTGTCCCCAGTGTCTGGCATAAAACCTACACTGAGAATGGTCCAACTGCCATCCACCAGGCCCTGTCCCAAGTACTCTGTATGGATTCACTCACCAGATTCTCACAACAGTGATAGGTACTTTACTGTCCCCATTTTACAGAAGGGAAAACTGCGGCACAGAGCGGTTACCTGACCTGCCCAAAATCCCACTGCTGGTAAGAGGTGGAGTTGAGGATCCAACCCAGGAAGTTTGGATCAGAGCCCTCACTCTGAAAACACACATGCTGCCCCCATGAGGGCCCCAGTGGGCACTCAATATCTATTTATCCACTTCAGTACTCACTTCCAGAGAGGCAGTGTAGCCTAGTGGTTAAGGGCACAGTCTCTGGAGTCAGAGAGCCTGAGGCTGAACTTCAGCACTGCTCCCTCCCAGCTGGGCCACTGAACTGCTCCAAGCCTCAGTTTACTCACCAGTAAAATCAAAATATTAGGTTGGTGCAAAAGTAATTGTGGGGTTTTCTCATTACTAGTAATACTAATGGTTGGCTGGGCGCCATGGCTCATACCTGTAATCCCAGCACTTTGGGAGGTGAAGGTGGGTGGATCAGTTAAGCTGTGGAGTTCAAGACCAGCCTGAGCAACATGGCAAAGCCCTGACTCTACAAAAAAAAAAAAAAAAAAAAAAAAAAATACAAAAATTAGCCAGGCATGATGGCACGCATCTGTAGTCCCAGCTACTCAGGAGGCTGAGGCAGGAGAATCAGTCATTTGGGCCTGGGAAGTGGAGGTTGCAGTGAGCCAAGATCATGCCATCATACTCCAGCCAGGGCAACAGGAGGGAAACCCTGTCTCAAAGAAACAAACAAACAAAAAGAAATACCAATGGTTCCTACCAGCAGCAAGTTCTGGGTGCTTTTCAACAAACTATCTCCTTTTCCTCCCAGGTACATAGCTAGACTGCATTTCCCAGGATCCCTTGCAAGCAGGTAGGGCCAAGTGGCTGATTTCTGGCCAATGAAAGATAAGGAGGACATGACATCATCACTTCTGGTCCTGGCTCCTAAAACATCCTGCACCTCCTTCACGCTCAGGACCCTGGGTCCATGCATGACTTCATGGAGCAGATCCCACACCTGACACGTCTCCTCATACTGGACTGTGATGTGAGCAGGAAACAAGCTCTTACTGTGGGAATACTTGTGTTAAACCAAGATAGCCTAAAGCTGCCTCCTTAACCTAAATGGAATTGTAAACAGACAGTAGCCTACATTTGTATCAATCACCAAGATTTGGCCAATCAAATGTGGCCAACTGTTAAAGCCATGTTAAATAAGGCAAATGCCAAGCTTTAACCAATCTGGCATTTTCTCGGCCTCCCAAAGTGCTGGGATTACAGGCATGAGCCACCGTGCTGAACCTCTCTATGAATTTTATAACTCCAGAGACCTAATGCAAGTGAGGTCATAGTATTTGTCATTTTATGTTTGACTTACTTCACTTAGCATAATGTCTTCAAAGGTTTATGTGTCAAAATTTCCTTCTTTTTTGAGGACAAATCATATTTCATTGTATGGATGGACCACATTTCATTCATCCATTCATCCATCAGTGAACCCTGGGTTGCTTACACCTTTTTGCTATGTGAATCATACTGCTATGAACATAGGTATACACCTACAGAAGGTGGTTTTTGATGCCATGACTGAGATACTGAAAAAAAAAATTTTTTTTTAATTTGAGATGTAGTCTCGCTCTGTCACCCAGGCTGGAGTGCAATGGCACAATCTCGGCTCATTGCAACCTTTGCCTCCTAAGTTCAAGTGATTCTTCTGCCTCAGCCTCCCTAGTAGCTGGGACTACAGGTGCCCACCACCATGCCCAGCTAATTTTTTAATTTTTAATAGAGACAGGGTTTTGCCATTTTGGTCTTTAACTCCAGACCTCAGGTGATCTGCCCGCCTCAGCCTCCAAAAGTGCTGGGATTATAGGCGTGAGCCCCTGCATCTGGCCCAAAAAAAAAATTTTTTTTTTTTTTAAGAAGCTGACATTTTAGAAAATTTGAGACAGGGTCTCACTCTGTCCCCCAAGCTGGAGTGCAATAGGGTGATCATGGCTCACTGCAGCCTTGACCAGCTGGGCTCAAGCCATCCTCTGCTGAGCAGCTGGAATACAAGTGTGTTCTACCACCCCCAGCTAATTTTTTTGTGTTTTTTGTAGAGATGAAATTTTGCTGTGTTGCCCAGGCTGGTCTCAAACTCCTGGACTCAAGTGATCCTCCTGCCTCAGCCTCCCAAACTGCTAAGATTACAGATGTGAGCCACTGTGCCTGGTCAAAAACTGATATTTGAAGTCAATGTCATAAACAGGGGGCAAACCAAGAAACTCCCCTGACTGGTTTCTTGCTGGGGAGAATCCTGGGGGAGCCATTGGTTGGCAGAGACATTATCATCTCTTTCACAGATGAGGAAATGAGGTGCAAAGAGGAAGGACAGGCAACGTGCTAAAAGTCAAACTGCCCAGAGTGGCGGAGGCAGGATTTGAACCCAGGACTGCTCTTTGAGGCTGTGCCATCTAACCACCCAACCACTGTGTTGTTCATCCCTTCTTTTTATTTTTATTTATGTATTTATTAGGTAGAGTCTTACTCTTTCATCCAGGCTGGAGTGCAGTGGTGCAATCTCAGTTCACTGCAAACTCTGCCTCTGGGTTCAAGCGATTCTCCTGCCTCAGCCTCCTGAGTAGCTGGGATTACAGGCATGCACCAACACACTTGGCTAATTTTTGTATTTTAGTAGAGACAGGGTTTCACCATGTTGGCCAGGCTGGTCTCGAACTCCTGACCTCAGGTGATCTGCCCACCTCGGCCTCCCACAGTGCTGGGATTACAGCGTGAGCCACCATGCCTAGCCTTGTTCATCCCTTCTTTCAGGCAGATGGCACTGGTTTCCAGCTCACACCGGTGCTGGTTCAGCGACAGCCCTGTCAGTGACCCAAAGCCATCCCAGAGAGGGCGATTCCTCAGTGCCGGGTGGCTGGCTATGGGAATCTGAAACCTATTTTGTTCATTATGAATGAAAAGCAGATGTGATTTTAAATGTTGTGCTTTGGCTGACTAGCGCTGGGTGGAGCAGGGCCCCAGCAAGCAGTCACACCAAATAAAACATATTATTTAGGAGTGATTGGAAGGCAGACAAGCTGAAACATTGTGCACGGAAGGGCTACTGCAATTCACTCATGAGCATCACAATCACTTTCCCTGGGCTTGTAGGTGGATTCACATTTAGGGCAATTTCCCTCACGGTAGCTCAGCTCTGTGAGTGGGCTCAGGCTGGAGGATGAGCGATTTCCCAGCGAAATGACTTCCAGCCTCTGCACAGAGCACGGGGCTCGGTGGGGCTCGGCTTCTCTGAACTGAATCCATGTTACCCATTGAGATATGATCTCAGATGTAGCTCCTCAGCTCTCAAGACCCACAAGAAGGGTGGGCAGAGCCCTGCCCCCATGGTTGAGCACCTGCTGTATACCATAATCAGCAGGCCGAGCCCAGGATTGGCAAACCAGGAAACAGCTTAGAGAGGTTAAGGTGTGCATCCAAAGTCACACAGCTCTTCTCCAAGGAGCTCCTAAATGTTAGGACGGCACAGCTGTCTAGCAGCTGCAATTTTTTTGTGGTGCTGGAGCCACTTGCACAGAAACTTAGACAGAGGAGTCAGTATAGCACTGTCCACATGATGGCACTTAGGGGGTTCTGAGAGCCCTCCTAGGATGTGGCCCTCTGAAGGCTCCTCAGACCCCTGCATAAGAACTCTGAAGCTGGGTGCAAGGGCTCACGCCTGTAATCCCAGCACTTTGGGAGGTCAAGGCGGGCAGATCATGAGGTCAGGAGTTTGAGACCAGCCTGGCCAACATGGTGAAACCCCATCTCTACTAAAAATATAAAAATTAGCCAGGTGTGGTGATGGGTGCCTGTAATCCCAGCTACTCGGGAGGCTGAGGCAGGAGAATCTCTTGAACCCGGGAGGTGGAGGTTGCATTGAGCCCATACCGTGCCATTGCATTTGAACATAGGGTCTGGGGCATCACCAAAGGCTGAGGATCCCTACAGGGGGAGTGGAACATCTTCTTCACCCTGGGATTGGAGGCAGGGCTGGGGCTGCAGCTACAGCAAGGAGGAAGGTCACCGAGGCCAAGAGCCACAGTATCTCAGGACAGGAGACCAACGAAACCCCATGCTTAGAGACTGAAGGTCTGGGATGGGAACGCTGGCCCAGACACAGGCACACAAAGCATCCAGCATGCATTTACTGAGCACCCAGCAGGTAGCAGTCTCTTGAGGCTTAGAGGGAGGGAGCTATGGGATGATGACAGATCACTACCTGGGGCTTTCCCAGCACCCAGCGCTGTGCCAATCCCTCTGGGGAGACTCACTCTCTAATTCTCCTGAGAGCCCTGTGGATAGCGTGTTCCTTACCATAAGCCATCTACCTTAGCAAGTGTTAAAAGTAAAACTTCCCCGGGCCCGGTGGCTCACACCTGTAATCCAAGCACTTTGGGAGGCTGAGGCAGGCTGATCACCTGAAGTTGGGAGTTCAAGACCAGCCTGACCAATATGGAGAAACCCCATCTCTACCAAAAATACAAAATTAGCTGGGCATGGTGGCACGCACTTGTAATCCTAGCTACTTGGCAGGCAGAGGCAGAAGAATCACTTGAACCCAGAGGCGGACGTTGCAGTGAGCCAAGATTGTGCCATTGCCCTCCGGCCTGGGCAACAAGAGCAAAACTCCATCTCCAGAAAAAAAAAGAAAACTTTAACTGAATTAGATTTAGAAGAGTTCAGCTAGGCATGGTGCCTCACACCTGTAATCCCAGCACTTTGGCCAAGGCAGGAGCATCACTTCAGGTCAACAGTTCGAGACCAGCCTGGTCAACATGGCGAAACCCCATCTCTGCTAAAAATACAAAAAATTAGCCAGGCATGGTGGCGGGTACCTGTAGTCCCAGCTAATCAGGACTGAGGCAGGCAAATGGCTTAAAACCCGGAGGCGGAGATTGCAGTGAGCTGAGATTGCACCACTGCACTTCAGCCTAGGCGACAAAATGAGACTCCATCTGAAAAAAAAAAAAAAAAACTCATCTTGAAAAAAACTGGAAAATATTTTCAGCACTTTCACCTGGAAAGCCCTGGAGAGACATCAAAATGGGAACTGCTGAGTTTCTATAATTATCATCTGGTATCAAAGCAGGCGCTGCTGTTGAGGTACTTTCCTGCTCAGAGGTAAAGCCAAGGCCACCTGAAATAAACAGAGAATAGACCTACAGACTTGCCGTCTTTGTAGGCATTAAATGTGGAGACCTCCAGAGAGAAGGGGGAGGTTGTGTGGACTGGGCTATCTCGGGGAAGTCTGCATTTATTCACTCATACATTTATTTATTCACATGTGAAACAAAATCAAGCACCTACTTCCTCCTTTTCTGAAAAGAATTTACAGAGCACTTAATGAGAGGCAGGTGTCATAACTACAGAGGTGAGCAAGACAGGCAGACTCCCAACTGGATGCTAGAGGCACGGCAGCTAGCTGGGCACCAGGAGGGTCCCGGGGAGGGAAGCCCCCACTCCTGTTCCACCAGGAGGCTCTGGTTTGGTTGGGGAGACAGACATGGGGAGAATATGCAAAGCGTATCCTGGAATGTAACTTTGGTCTGCTTCCTGCTTCCTGCTTGAATAGATGCTGATTGCCCACAGATGGGAAAAGGAAGGCCCCAGGACGTGCCTGGTCCTTGGACATTGATACATGTCACAGGGCTGGGTGTACTGGCTCATGCTTGTAATTCCAGCACTTTGGGAGGCTGAGGCTGGTGGATCACTTAAGCCCAGGAGTTCAAGACCAGCCTGGGCAACATGGTGAAACCCCATCTCTACAAAAAATACAAAAATAGCTGGTCATGGTGGCAGGTGCCTGTAACTCCAGCTACTCCATGTTGAGGGTGGGGGCTAAGGAAGGAGCATCTCTTGAGCCCAGAAAGTCGAGGCTGCAGTGAGCCAAGACAGCACCACTGCACTCCAGTTTGGGTGACAGAGCAAGACCTTGTCTCAAAAAAAAAAAAAGTCATAAAACCATTGCAGCCTGAGTCTGGACTCTTCTCTCCTGTCTGGGTTTCTGGAGCGTCTCATCCCCAGAGAAGTCCAAAAGCAACACCAGGCTCTGTGGAGGCAGGGGTGCAGGTTTCAAACCCTGACCCCATCCCAGTGCAGCCTCTGCTTCACCCGAGCCTACCTGCTTAGCCAGCTCCGGAGGTTACCCACAAGACAGCTCCAGGCCTGCGTGGAGGCTTCCTTCCCTTTTCTGCCTGGGGCGGGCATGCTTGGCCCACCTGAGGGGCCAGCCTGAAATGCCAGCAAATTAGTGCCCCAGGAGTGACCCTCAATCAGTGAGAGGGAGGAGGTGAGCAGTTCTTAGGGGTGCCCCCACACAGCAGCTCAGAGGGCCCCCACAAAACTGAGCGCTAGTTGCACCCTGTTCAAAAGACTATTGTAGCAACCGTTTTATTATGCCTGCAGATTTGCGGATCCAAAATTCAGACTGAGCACACAGAGGAATGCTTGGCTCTGCCCCCCAGTGTCTGAGAATCCAGCTGGGAATACTGGAATGGTTGAGGGGCAACTTCAATGCCTAGAGATAAAAACCCGCTGGTGGCATCATTCGCTGAATGCCAGGCACTGAGCTGGGATGATCTGAAGCCTCAGCTCAGCTGGGGCAGATGACTAAAGTGCCTACATGTGGCCTCTTCACGTAGCTTGGGCTTCCTCACTGCATGGCGGTCTCCGGTAGTCAGACTTCCATTATAGCAGCTCAGCGCCCCAGGAGAGGCAGCAGGAAGCTCCATTGACTTTTATGACCTCATTGGGGATGGAAGTTACACACTGTCACGTTTGCTTTGCTATATTGGATGAAGTTGTCACAAGTCCACCCAGATTGAATGGAAGAGGGTGTAGACTCTACCTCTTCATGGGAATTTGTGGCCATTAAAAAATTGCCCCTCCCCGGCTGCTGGCAAGCAGCCAATCGAGGATGGATTGGCTTTCCTCCCCTCCTGGTCTCTCTGCCCATCACCCAGACTGCCTGCACCCAGATGCTTGCCTCACTAACTCCCTAACCTCTCAGCCTCGTTTTCCTCATCTAGAAAATGGGGATACTAATGGTCCTGCCTCCCAGCGTCAGTGTGAGGAGTAATCAAGATGTACACATACAGTGTTTGTAGCAGAGTGCTTAGCATGGAGATCAGCCTTTTTTTTTTAAGACAGAATCTCAGTCTGTCACCCAGGCAGGCTGGAGTTCTGTGGTGGAATCTTGGCTCCCTGCAACCTCCACCTCCCAGGTTCAAGCAATTCTCCTACCTCGGAGGCTACCTCTCCTAGCCTCCCAAGTAGCTGGGACTACAGCATGAGCTACCATGTCACGCTGATTTTTGTATTTTTGGTAGAGACGGGGTTTCACCATGTTGGCCAGCCTGGTTTCAAACTCCTGACCTCAGGTGATCCACCTGCCTTGGCCTTCCAAAGTGCTGGGATTACAGGCATGAGCCACCACGCCTGGCTGGAGGTTAGCTATTTTTATGGACGATTTCCTCACAATTGTGGCTAAAGCCAGCTCTTATACCCACTCACCTCACTCCAAGAAAACTGCTGGTGCTCACTCACAATCCTAGGTCCCAAATCCCTTTTGTGCAGGCTGGCTACTCCCTCAAGGATGGCAACCCAGAGGGCAGCTATGGTTCCTGTTTAGTGAGCAATTGCAATTTCAAATAACTGCAGCAGTGCCTCTTCCAGCCCACAGCTTATCCACAGGTGACTGATTCTCCTGCCCTCCAAAACCAATGCCTGTGTCTCCTCCCCTTGAATCAGAGGGGGCTTTTGTTGTCTGGCAACCAATACAGAAAGGCAGAGGTGATTTCCCAAGCAAGGTCAAAGAGGCAAGCAGTGTATACCTTGCTGGCTGTACCTCTCTTGAAGAAGCCTTGAGCCGCCATGTAAGCCGTCTAAGGCCCTGAGGCTGCTGTGTGATGAGGCCACATGGAGAGGATCTGAGATTCATAAAGACAGACAGAAGCTCACTTAGCCCCCAGTGGTCCCAGACTCCCCGCCAACAACAGCTTCTGCCCGCCCCTGCTGTTCCAACTCCAGTTATCTGATTGCAGCCCCACACAGGAGAAGCTCTCCTGCCTGAAACACCCAGCCCAGCTCTCTCAAATTCCTGACCCACAAAGTAAGCACAAGAGAACGCTTGTTTTAAGGTGGTAAAGTTTGGGGTAATTTGTTATTTAGTAAGAGTAATCAGCTGGGTGCAGTGGCTCACACCTATAATCCCAGGACTTTGGGAGGCCGAGGCAGGAGGATCACCCAAGGTTAGGAGTTCGAGAGCAGCCTGGCCAACATGGCAAAAATACTAATAAAAATACAAAAATTAGCCAGGCGTGGTGACCAGCACCTGTAGTTCCAACTACTCTGGAGGCTGAGGCTGGAAAATCACTTGAACCCAGGAGGTGGAGGTTGCAGTGAGCTGAGGTTGCACCACTGCACTCCAGCCTGGGTGACAGAGCAAGACTCCATCTCAAAAAAAAAAAAAAAATAGTAACCAGAGAACCAATTTAGGAACCATCCTGTAGCAGGTAGCAGGGTAACTGGGCAAGAAAATCCGTTCCCACTTAGCTTGCCACTGTCTCTCCTGAGCCAGTCACTCCTGCAGGAACATCTAAAAGGTCACCCTCACATGCCAGCCTGGCACCTCAATGCTCTATGTTCCCTAAAAGCACAGCTTTGAGGCCTCCAAAGGGGTAAAGTGTGGTGGGTCGGCAAGGTGCGGTAGCTTATGCCTGTAATCCCAGTGCTTTGGGAAGCCAAGGCTGGAGGATTGAATGAGACCAGGGGTTCGAGACCAGCCTGGGCATCATAGCAAGATCCCACTTCTATTTTTATTTTTTAATTTTTCAGGTGTGCTAGATTATCTAGTTCACTTCTGTGAACTCCTAGTGAGAACCAGACACCAGGGATCAGCAACCTGGAATCCCTTGGCCCCATGATACATCGATCTATTATCTATCGATCTATCTACCTACCTACCTGCCTACCTATACCTATCTATTTAGAGATAGAGTCTTGCTCTGTTGCCCAGGCTAAAGTGCAGAGGCTTACCGCAACCTCTGCCTCCCAGACTCAAGTGATTTTCCTGCCTCAGCCTCCAGAGTAGTTGGGACTACAGGTGCTGGTCACCACGCCTGGCTAATTTTTGTATTTTTAGTAGAGATGACTCTGTCTCAAAAAAAAAAAAAAAAACCCATCAGGTGGCACAGGTGAGCCCAGCTGGGATGGGAGTGCCCTCCTGCTGCAGGCAGGAGTCAGGCTGAGGCAGCAACAGGAAGGGGAGGGTAGAAGCTGCCTGGCCTCGCTGTGGTCTCTGCTACCAGTGGAAATATTCCCAGTTCAGTGGCTTAGTCTTTGAGACCCGGCCCTCGGCTCTGTTGGTGATGCCAGTTCTCATACCAGAGCATCCTCTTGCCATTTGCCAGCATGGTCTAGGAGCCTCCCGCATGGATTCCACAGCACCTCTCTGTGACACACCCATTTACAGAGGAGGACACTCGAGTCACTCAGAGACTCAAGAGGCTTGCCCCAGGTGACCAAGTGGCAGAGCGGGGGCTGGGGCCAGGCCCACTGGGCAATACCGTCCTAGGCAGGACAGCTAGAACAGGTTCCCAACCTCGCCCAGGACTCTCAGAGTTTTGGGGGTGCCCCCACAGTGCCCCCCACACAGTGCCCCCAGCCGCCTGTTTCCTCTGCCCTGTTTCCTTCTCCTCCTCTGCACCACCTTTTCTTCCTTCCTGCCTCTCACCCACTGCTGTTTGTTTGTTTGTTTTGAGACAGGGTCTTACTCTGTTACCCCGGCTATAGTGCACTGATGTGATTATTGCTCATTACGCCTGATTTCCTGTGTTCAAGTGATCCTCCCACCTCAGCCTTAATAGCTGGAACTACAAGCATCACCCCACATCAGGCTAATTTTTGTATTTTTTGTGGATACAGGGTTTCACTATGGTACCCAGGCTGGTCTCGAACTCCTGGCCTCAAGTTGATCTACCTGCCTCGGCCTCCCAAAGTGCTGGGATTATAGGCATGAGCCACCATGCCTGGCCTAATTTCTGCCACTCTCTGACATTCTTGGAGAGAAGAGGGTCTAGAGTCAGCAAAGTTCTAGAGGTCCTCTCCACTGCTGGGGAAAAATGCCACCGGATGGCATAACATTATAGTTAAAAGCTGAGCTCATGAAGTCAAAGCCATGGCTGTGAAATTCAGCTCTGAACTTACTAACCTTGAGCCTCAGGATCCTCATCTATAAAATGGGAATAATTAAAAGTACCCAACTCATAACGTAATAGGCTTAAATTATATAATATAGATTAATGGTTTAACCCAAGGCTACCCCTAGCTCAGTAATATCAACTAACATAATCGTCACCACCATCATTACTTGTAATAATGAGGTGGGTAAGTGATAGGCACTTAGCAAATATTAGGTTTTTGGTTGGGAGGGGGTGGTTTGAGACAGAGACTCACTCTGTCGTCCAGGCTGGAGTGCAGCGGGGCAATCTTAGCTCACTACAACCTCTGCCTCCCAGATTCAAGCAATTCTCCTGCCTCCTGCCTATAGCTGGGACTACAGGCACTCACTACCACACCCCTGGCTAATTTTTTTTGTATTTTTAGTAGAGGCAGGGTTTCACCATGTTGGCCAGACTGGTCTCAAACTCCTGACCTCAAGTGATACTCCCAGCTCAGCCTCCCAAAGTGCTGGGACTACAGGCATGAGTCTCGGTGCCCAGACAGCAAATGTTAATTTCTATCCTTTCTTTATCTGATCTTCAATATACAGTTGGCCCTTGAACAATGAGGGGGTTGGGGTTCTGACGGCCCCATGCCCTGCAGTCTAAAATCTGCTATAACCTTGAGTCCCCCAAAACTTAGTTACTAATTGCTTACTGTTGACCAGAAGCCTTACTGATAACACAGAAAGTCAATTTGTCAGAGACGTTTGAACTGATGCAACGTCCTCTTGAATAGGGGCTGGGCAAAGTGAGGCTGAGACCTTCTGGGCTGCATTCCCAGGAGGTTAGGCATTCTTAGTCACAGGATGAGATAGGAGGTCAGCACAAGATACAGATCACAAAGACCTCTATGATAAAGCAAGTTGTGGGAAAGAAGGGGGCCAAAACCAAGATGGCGATGAAAGTGGCCTCTGGTCCTGGTCACTGCCCATGACACACTAACGTTAATACATTAGCATGCTAAAAGGCATTCCCACCAGCACCTAGACAGTTTACAAATGCCATGGCAACTTAAGGAAGTTATCCTATATGGTCTAAAAGAGATGGGGACCTTCAGTTCTGGGAATTGCCCATTCCTTTCCCAAGAAACTCATGAATACTCCATTCCTTGTTTAGCATATAATCAAGAAGTAACAAATATAAGCAGCTGAGCAGCCCAGGCCTCTGCTCTGCCTATGGAGTAGCCATTCTTTAATTCCTTTACTTTCCTTTTTTTTGAGACTGAATCTTGCTCAGTCACCCCAGCTAGAGTGCAGTGGGGCATTCCCAGCTCACTGCAATCTCCGCCTCCCAGGTTCAAGTGATCCATCTGCCTCAGCCTCCCAAGTGCTGAGATTACAGACATGAGCCACTGCGCCCGGCCCGATTCCTGTACTTTCTTTTTATGTTTGTTTGTTTTTCCTTTACTTTCTTAACAAACTTGCTTTCACTTGATTCTATGAACTTACCCTGAATTCTTCCTTGTGCAAGATCCAAGAACCCTCTCTTGGGGTCTGGATCAGAACCCCTTTCCAGTAATAGCTAGGACTACAGGTGCGTGCCATCATGCCTGGCCAATTTTATATATATATATATATATATTTTTTTTTTTTTTTTTTTTTAAGACAGGGTTTCACCATGTTGGTCAGGCTGGTCTTGAACTCCCGACTTCAGGTGATCCGCCCGCCTTGGCCTCCAAAGTGCTTGGATTACAGACATGAGCCACTGCGCCCAGCCCGATTCCTGTACTTTCTTTTTATGTTTTTATTTATTTATTTATTTATTTAAGACCCGGTTTCATCATGTTGGTCAGGCTGATCTTGGACTCCCAACCTCACGTGATCCGCCCACCTTGGCCTCTGAAGTGCTTGGATTACAGGCGTGAGCCACCACACCCGGCCCAATTTTTTTTTTTTAAGTAAAGACAAGGTCTTGCTATGTCACCCAAGCTGGTCTCAAACTCCTGAGCTAAAGTGATCCCCCAGCGTTGGCCTCTCAAAGTGCTAGGATTACAGCCGTGAGCTACTGCTCCCAATCCTGCTCCCATGTATTATATACTATATTCATACAGGAACAGAGAAAAAGATGCTATTAAGAAAATTGTCTGGGGTTGGGCGTGGTGGCTCACGCATGTAATTCCAGCACTTTGGGAGGCCAAGGATCACCTGAAGTCAGGAGTTCCAGACCTTCCTGGCCAACGTGGTGAAACCCTGTCTCTACTAAAAAATACAAAAATTAGCTAGGCATCATGGCAGGTGCCTGTAATCTCAGCTATTTGGGAGGCTGAGGCAGGAGAATTGCTTCAACCCTGGAGGGGTCACCATGCCCAGAAACTCCTGATTCTTTAAGAGATAACAAATTTTGGTTTTCTTGCTTTTTTTTCTTTTTCTTTTTTTGCAAAGGAGTCTTCCTCTGCCCCCAGGCTGGAGTGCAATGGTGAGATCTTGGCTTACGGCAACCTCCACCTCTGGGGTTGAAGCAATTCTCCTGCCTCAGCCTCCCAAGTAGCTGGCATGACAGTCATGCATTTCCACAGCCAGCTACTTTTTGTATTTTTAGTAGAGATGGGGTTTCACCATGTTGACCAGGCTGATCTGGAACTCCTGACCCTGTCTTACAAAAAAAGAAAAATCATAACCTCTGGATAATAAATGGAAGTAGTTTCATAAACAACCAAATAATGTTGTATTGTCTGGCCAGGGAAGAAGACAACTCTATCCAATGTTTAGAGAGGATGAGTGTGACCAACAGGAACACACATTCTGTTTAATTTTAAAATTTTTTAGACTGGGTCTTGATATGTTACCCAGACTGGACTCGAACTCCTAGGCTCTAGAGAGCCTCCTCTCTTGGCCTCCCGAGTAGCAGGTCTGAGCCACCTTGCCTGGCTAAGGTCACAGATATTCTTTTTTTCTTTTTTTTGAGATGGATCTCTGCCACCCAGGCTGGAGTGCAGACAATCTCAGCTCACTGCAACCTCCACCTCCCAGGTTCAAGCAATTCTCCTGCCTCAGCCTCCCAAGTAGCTGGGATTACAGGCATGTGCCACCATGACCAGCTAATTTGGTATTTTTAGTAGAGACGGAGTTTCACCTTGTTGGCCAGGCTGTTCTCAAACTCTTGACCTCAGGTGATCCGCCTGCCTCAGCCTCCCAAAATGCTGGGATTACAGGTATGAGCTACTGCGCCCAGCCTGGTTTTTTTCTTTCTTTCTTTCTTTTTTTTTTTTTTTTTTTGACAGAGTCTTGCTCTGTCACCCAGTCTGGAGTGCAGTGGTGCTATTATAGCTCACTGCAGCCTCCATCTCCAGGGCTCAAGCTATCCTCCTGCCTCAGCCTCCTGATTAGCTAGGTCTACAGGCACATGCCACCACACTCAACTAATTTTTTTGATTTTTAATAGAGACCAGGACTTGCTGTGTTGAGAATTCAAACTCCTGAGCTCAAACGACCTTCTCACCTCAGCCTCCCAATGTGCTGGGATCACAGGCGTGAGCTATCACACCCAACAGATCATATTTTCTTGTGTTTATGGACCGTTACTATTTCTCTTCCTTTACAAAGTGCCTGTCTATTTTTTTTTTTGCCCATTTCATTGCGTTGTTTTTGTTTTTTTATTATTACGTCGTAGGGTTTTTCGTTGTTGTTTTTGAGACAGAGTGTCATTCTGTTGCTCAGGCTGGAGTGCAATGGCACAATCCTAGCTCACTGTAACCTCTGCCTCTCGGGTTTAAGCAATTCTCCTGCCTCAGCCTCCCAAGTAGCTGGGATTACAGGCGTGCACCACCATACCCAGCAAAAATTTGTATTTTTAGTAGAAGTATAGATTTTACAAACATTTTCTCCAAGACCGTGACTTGCCTCTCTACTTTTTTTTTTTTTTTTTTTTTTTTTTGAGATGGAGTCTCGCTCTGCTGCTCAGGCTGGAGTACAATGGTGGGATCTCAGCTCACTGCAACCTCCACCTCCCAGGTTCAAGCGATTCTCCTGCCTCAGCTTCCAGAGTAGCTGGGATTACAGGCACCTGCCACCACTCGGCTATATTTTGTATTTTTAGTAGAGACAGAGTTTCACCATGTTGGCCAGGCTGGTCTCAAACTCCTGACCTCAGGCAATCTGCCTGCCTTGGCCTCCCAAAGTGCTGGGATTACAGAGGTGAGCCACCATGCTGGGCCAATAAAACTGTTTTTTTTTGTTTTTTTTGTTTTTTGAGATGGAGTCTTACTCTGTCACCCAGGCTCGAGTGCAGTGGTGCAATCTCTGCTCACTGCAATCTTTGCCTACCGAGTGCAAGCAATTCTCTGCCTCAGCCTCCTGAATAGCTGGGATTACAGGTGCCCGTCACCATACCCGACTAATTTTTGTGTTTTTAGTAGAGATGAGGTTTCACCACCTTGGCCAGGCTGGTCTTGAACTCCTGACCTCATGATCCATCCACCTTGGCCTCCGAAAGTGCCGGGATTACAGGTGTAAGCCACTGCGCTCAGCCAATAAAACCGTTTTAAAGAAATATTGGAGCTGGGTGAGGTGGCTCACACCTGTAATCCCAGGGCTTTGGGAGGCCAAGGTGAGCAGATCACCTGAGGTCAGTGGTTCAAGACCACCCTGGTCAACATGGCAAAACCCCATCTCTACTAAAAATACAAAAATTAGCTGGGCATGTCACTGCATGCCTGCAATCTCAGCTACTTGGGAGGCTGAGGCAGGAGAATCACTTGAACCCAGAAGGCAGAGGTTGCAGTGAGCTGAGATTGCACCACTGCACTCCGGCCTGGGTGACGGAGTGAGACTCCATCTTAAAAAACAAAATATATATATTTTGTTGGTTTTTTCCTTTTTCGCTTTTTTTTTTTTTACATTGATGAGACTCAAAGTTCTGCTGAATACATTTTGTTTTTTAAGCCAAAATATATATATTTGTTTGTTTGTTTTTTAAGATACAGTCTCACTCCATCCTATATATATGATGCTAGAAGACAGTAAGAGATGGCTTCAGTGTTCTAAAGGAGAATTATTTACAATTCAGAGCTCTATAACTAGCTGCATCATTAATTAAGTGTAAGGGGCCAGCTGAGGTGGCTCATGCCTGTAATCCCAGCACTTTGGAAGGCCAAGGCAGAAGGATTGCCTAAGCCCAGGAGTTCAAGACTAGCCTGAGCAACAGAGTGAGACCTGTCTCTATTTTTCTAAAAAAAAAAAAATGGCCTGGTACGGTGGCTTATGCCTGTAATTCCAGCACTTTGGGAGATTGAGGAGGGTGGATCATGAGGTCAGGAGTTCGAGACCAGCCTTGCCAATATGGTGAAACCCTGTCTCTATTAAAAATACAAAATTGGCTGGGTGTGGTGGGATGAGCCTGTAGTCCCAGCTGCTTGGGAGGCTGAGGGAGGAGAATTGCTTGAACCTGGGAGGCGGAGGTTGCAGTGAGCTGAGATCATACCACTTGCACTCCAGCTTGGGCGACAGAGCAAGACTCTGTCTCAATAATAATAATAATAATTTTCTAAGTGTAAAGCCTGAATAAATTGTTCTGGATGAGTGTGGTCCCAGAAAATTTACTAGCCATGTACTTAGGAACTTTCTTGAGGGTGTGGTACTACTCTATGGTACCAGCAGGGTGGTACAAGGCCAAGGGAAGAAGCAGGGAGATACACAGTCATACAGTCAGGTTCCTGTCAACAATGGACAGCATATGTGATGATGGTTCCATAAGATGATAACACTGAGCCAAGTGTGGTGGCTCACGCATGTAATCCCAGCACTTTGGGAGGCTGAGGATGGTAGATCACCTGAGGTCAGGATTTCGAGACTAGCCTGGCCAATGTGGCGAAACCCCGTTTCTACTACAGACACAAAAATTAGCTGTGTGTGGTGATATGCACCTGTAATTTCAGCTACCTGGGAGGCTGAGGCAGAGAGAATTGCTTGAACCCAGGAGATGGAAGTTGCAGCGAGCCAAGATCACACCACTGCACTCCAGCCTGGGAAAAATATATATAACACTGGATTCTTTCTATGTTTTGATGTATTTAGATACACAAGTTCCTACCATTGTGTTACAACTGCCTACGGTAGTCCATATAGTACCATGCTGTACAGGTTTGAGGCCAAGGAGAAATCGGCTACACGGTACAGCCTAGCTGTTGTAATAGGTTTGTGTAAGTATGCTCTGAGATGTTCACACAATGATGCATTTCTCAGAACATACTCCCATCCCTAAGTGACAATTACACATATACACATGTATTCCCTGTTAAAGGTAGAGTCTAATGTATTATCCGATGCTGAGACAAAGAGCACTATTCTAATCGTCGGATCACTCCTGTTGCTCTGAGGCATATCTTTATCCCTCAGTCACCATGGGAGAGTCTTTATAATTCTATTTTAAAATTTTTAGACTTCATGCTGACATGCTGTTTAGTCTGCACTTGAAATTCCAGTGGACCCTTGATATTGGAAAAGGACTAGGTTGGGGACCTGTTAAAATCTCTAAATGGAGAATTTTCTCACTCATGATTCATCGCTATAAGCTATTTCTGCCTTAGAGATATAAACAACTCAGGCCAGGCGTGGTGGCTCACGCCTGTAATCCCAGCATTTTGGGAGGCCGAGGTGGGCAGATCACAAGGTCAGGAGATCAAGACCATTCTGGCTAACACAGTGAAACCCCATTTCTACTAAAAATACAAAAAAATTAGCAGGCATGGTGGTGCGTACCTATAGTCCCAGCTACTTAGGAGGCTGAGGCAGGAGAATCACTTGAACCCAGAATCACTTGAACCCGGGAGCAGAGATCGAGCCACTGCACTCCAGCCTGAGTGACAGAATGAGACTCCATCTGAAAGATAACAACAGCAAAAAAAAAAAAAAAAAAAACAGCGCAGCTCTCGGGATGGGAATGCAAAGCTTCCCCAAATTTCAAGTGGCCAGAGGCCAAGGGTCTTTAGGGTAATTCACAAATACTAGAAACCACCCATGTTATGTCCTTTAAAGGATGCTGTGTAACATTCTCCATATTTACTTTTTCTCTCGATTTATTTGAAAAACTATGTTACTATTCAAACATATTTGCTGTTTCTCCCTGCAGATGTACTATATTTCTCTGCCACTTGGTCAGTGCTTGGCCACCGCTTGCTTTGGCCAATTAAATGTGTGCAGAAGTGCCATATGCCACTCACTTCTAGGCAAAAGCTTTAAAAGGCAATGCATGCTTCACACTGCTGCATCTTATTGACAACAGGCAAACTTTCTTCCACCAATAAAACATGAACAAGTTCGTGCCTAGCACTTGCGGCAGAAGCCTTACAAACCATTTCGCACTTTGCCACTCTCTACTTCCACCCTGATGAAGTTTAATGCTCCAGACAGAGGCCGCTATCAGCCGTGGCTGAAGAGTGAACAGGACGTGTAGTGGAGGTACCACTACGTTCATGTATCAAGTGAGAAATAGCCTGTATTGCTGTGAGCTACTGAGATTTTTTTAGGCTTGTTACTGTAGCATAACCTAGACTTTCCTTATTGATACAGTTTCATTTTAGGGTGACTTCTAGTTGGTAGTATCCAGAGGCAGTTCAACGTTATCAGTAACTTGTAACTTATCTCCAAATCTCAGAGAGGAATGGTTTGTAAAACTAGTCACAATCACAGTATGTGAATTTTTCTTTTTTTTTTTTTTTTTTTTTGAGATGGAATCTTGCTCTGTCGCCCAGGCTGGAATGCAGTGGTGCAATCTCAGCTCACTGCAACCTCCGCCTCCCGAATTCTCCTGCCTCAGCCTCCTGAGTAGCTGGGATTACAGGCACACATCACTGAGCCCAGCTAATTTTTGTATTTTTAGTAGAGATGGGGTTCACCATTGTTGCCCAGGTTGGTCTTGAACTCCTGACCTCAGGTGATCCACCTGCCTCAGCCTCCCAAAGTGCTGGGATAATAGGCGTGAGGGTTATTGTTTTGTTTTGTTTTGTTTTTTTGTTTTTTTTTTTTGAGACAGAGTTTTGCTCTTCTGGCCCAGCCTGGAGTGCAATGGCGTGGTCTCGGCTCACTGCAACCTCCGCCTCCCAGGTTCAAGCAATTCTCATCTCAGCTTCCCAAGTAGCTGGGATTACAGGTGCCCACCACCACACCCAGCTAATCTTTGTATTTTTAGTAGAGATGGGCTTTCACCATGTTGGTGTGGCTGACCTCAAACTCCTGACCTCAGGTGATCTGCCCAGGTCGGCCTCAGAAAGTGCTGGAATTACAGGCATGAGCCCCCGAGCCTAGGCAGATTTTTCTTTTTTAACCTGTAAGAATATTTCTCTATCCTCTTTGGACAAGATCATTCTCATTCATTCATTTCACAAATGCTGAGAACCAACCACATGCCAGGAATTGGTGCTAGGTGGTAAGGAGAGCAATTAACAAGACAAACAGACCTTGTATCAGTAGAGGCTTTATTCTAGTGGAAAAGGCAGACAATAAACACATAACTGCATGATGATTTCAAAGCATCTACGGTAAGTGCTGTAACAAGGTGATGAAGTCCAGGGTATTAGCAGAACATTTAACAGTGGACATGACAGGCTTGGGGCCATCTTCGTCTTCTGTACCCCCAAATATAAGTGACCTGTTCAAAGTTACTCAACCAATAAAAGAGGGGGAAACAGAACTCTGTCTCCCTACTCAGGGATTATCTGGTCTTTGGACCAAACGTTGGAATATACCTTATATTTAGGCCAACAGCCTTGTTTTCACTATTTATACTCATAGGGAAAGCCAGCTGAAATATGCATGAATCAATATCCTAACCTCAGAAATACATTAAAAAATTCAAAACAGAGGTTATCATTGATATTTGTTTCACTTGAACGATTGTGATCATCAAAGTTCATACCACTGCCATTCCTTGATTTTTACAACTGAAGTTAAAACACTCAACACACCCAGAATGGGCAATAAATAGACGTGTTGGCATGGTCTTCTTCATGCTGGCACTTCAACAACACAGCAAGTTATGTACTTTTGAACAGGGTTTGAAACATTTTTCCTGAAAGTAATCTTCAATCTTGCAATTTTGCCAAATTCTTTTATTTTGCCATAATCTATGAATTATTCTACTTGGCATTATTGAATGCAACGTAAGTTTACTAAGCACCTACTATGTGTCAAACCCTAGCGATACAGGAAAAAATAAGTCTCTGCTCTAAAGTAACTCACAGTCTAGGAGAGAAGTCATGAACAAATAACTATGCTCTGATTATTGGCCAAGTACTCCTCACACTTCTTTAGAAAGCCCAATGCTCTCTTGCCATAATGACACAGTGGGAGGAGAGGGTGGGGTCATCCAGAAAAGTCATATGGGACTTTTTCCCCAAATAGGGTCTTGCTCTGTTGCCCAGTCTGGACTGCGGTGGTGGGACCATGGCTCACTGCAGCCTTGACCTCCAGGGCTCAGATAATCCTTCCCTTCCAGCCTCCCAAGTAGTTGGGACTATAAGTGTATGGCACCATGCCTGGGTAATTTTTGTATTCTTTGTAGAGTCGGGGTCTCACTATATAGACCAGGCTGGTCTTGAACTTCTGGGCTCAAGAGTTCTGCCCGCCTTGGCCTCCCAAACTGCTAGGATTACAGGCATGAGCTACTGGACCTGGCCCATATTGAATTTTAATTCTTTATTTCCTTTTCTCGCTGCTCATATTCCTTCATAACTTCAAGATGGGCATAAAATGTTTGCCAACATCGTTCTTCATTAAGTCCAACTCCTCTGCATAACAGGGCTGGGGAAATATTAAACACGAGGACAATCGTGCTAATACAACATTTATGGGCGCCCCCTAAATGTTGTTACTTGTTTGCTCACTTCTAAGAAGAGTCACCTCAAAGGCTCAACTGAATTCTAGCACTAAGATTCCTTCCTTGCTGTAGAAGATCTATACCTTGTCACATCCATTAAAGTTACCTAGGCGTTCCAAGGAGCCTCCCGCAAGTTTTGACTGAGCAAGAACGGGAGCAATAATGGTCCTGTGGTATTTCCTGCACCCCATAGAGTCCCAGAGTTTGTGAAGTAGTGGGTAAGAGGACACCACGTTGGCTTTTCAGTGGGCGCGTCCCTCCTCGGCGGCGTCACCAGGCAACCCCGGGCGGAAACGGCAGCGGTCCATCCTCGTGCAAACTGCAGTGTAAGAAATGGGGCCCGGGACTCTCCGCAAACGTGGGACACTGACATTCTGTGATACTGTCCCTTGCCCTCCATGCCTTTTCAAAGCGCTCAGCCCCCAAGTTCCCAACCAGTAGCCATTTCAGAGAGGTGCTCAGGACCAGGCTTTTGATGAACCATAACTGCTCAGGGTGCCGTCTTGGGATAGCCACGTCAGTCCCTCTGAGATTCCAAACAGCCGACAGCGGACACCTCTAAGCCACATCCGAGCCTCAGGGATCTGTCACGACGCCATCGACGGTCCTAGACCAAATCGCAACCAGACCCTCGAGACCGACAGCTGCCCGGCGCTCTGAGCCCACCCCGGCACCGCCCCCACTTCCGGTCGGTCAAACGTCAAGTGCCCTGATCCCGCCCCCGCAGACGCCGCTCCTCTCAGAGTGAGCTTCCCGGCTTCCCTTCCGCCGGAAGTACGGCGACTTTCCCTTTCCGGCTACGGGTCCCCAAGCGGAGCGGGAGGCCGGACCGGGGAGCCGAGCGGCGGCGTCGGCGGCGGGGGCGACGGCGGCGGGGGCGACGGCGGCGGGGGCGGTAATGGCGGAGCTGGTGCAGGGGCAGAGCGCTCCTGTGGGGATGAAGGCCGAGGGCTTTGTGGATGCCCTGCACCGGGTCCGGCAGGTACGGGCGCAGCCGGCTGGCAGGACCACGAGACCCCGAGGCGGGGCCGGGCGGGCGGGGAAGAGGGGTTCGGGCCTGGGAGCGGGAGGCAGCCTCAACCGACGTCTCAGCCGGGCCGGGCTGTTCCTTAGGGTTCCTGCAGCCGAGAGGAGCCGGGGGGATGAAGTGCTACTGCGAGGCCCAGGCCGACCTGTCTGGCGGGTCTCCCGGGTGCCTGAAATCTCTCGAAAAGGATTTGCTTAAAGCGTCTGGCCCCATCGTGCCCCAGCGGCCGACCTGGCCCTACAGGGTAGCCAGCGCGGAGTTTTGAACCTCGCGATTAGAGAAATCCGAGGAGGATCTGGGTGTAGACATAAGGCAGCTCCCTCACGCCCAGTAGCTTGTTAAAACTTGGGGAACATCGTCTCTAGACTAACTGTTGAGTAGAAGGAACTGGAGGGCATCTTATATGTGAGGGTGCTATTTGAAGAGGGGAGAGAGGGAGGAGTTGTGTGTGTGGGTGGTCCCCAAGAGGTAGAAATTTCTCATGGCAATAGTTTACCTGTACTGGGGAGAATGATGTGGCCTCATTCCGACATTGAAACTTTACTGTCTGACAATGTCGTGCATTTTTTCAGAGTTAAATTAACTGGGTTTTAAAAGGTTCCAAGCTTCCCTGTAGAGTGAATATGGGACCTGCCAAAAATACTCATTGGCTTCTGGCATGGCGCTTAGAACAGAACGTGTCCTTAAATTTTATCTAAAACGTACTTACAAGTTAGTCCTAATGCTTAAACTTACTCTATTGAGTGTCTCATGTCCTCCTCTCTTCTTATGTGATTGTAAGCGCACTGATACTTTAAAAGTTGGGCTATAACTAATTACTGCTTGATTCCTAACAGAAAGCCACAGGACCCATTGTATTAGAAGAAGGTCTTCACTCGGGCGCTTGAAGATATGGTCTTTACATCTCTTTCCAGTATTCCAGGGGAGGGATCACTACCTGTTTCCCTGATACTGACTTTTCATGTTATATATTGATGCTCCTATAGACATTATATTGGATCCCAGAACTTTCCAAACCTGTGGTTCCACCTAAAATCTTATCTGATGAATTGTTACTTTACTGCCTAGGTGCCAACCAGTACAGTAGTGAGTATCCATCTTACTTAGACTTCAGATCCACCCATGGCTGTAATGGATGAACATGCCACCCAGCTCCCCTTCCACCACTCTGCTTGCTGGCGTGTTACAGTGCTCTCCTCTACAGTACAGGGTCCTGAACCTTGTTTCTCACTGGCTACTAATATGTAATGGCTTTCGCTCTGTGCTGATGTGTGACAGTCACCTTGTTGGCCTTCTGTGTCCAGGAAGAATTATAGTCACTGCCCTAAAGAGCTCAGATCCTCAGTTGGCAGAAGGCCTGTAGTTGAACATAAAGTGAATTTTGAACCATTGAGAAGACATTCCGCTTCTCTTGAGCCAGTGGTTGAACTCATATTCTTGGACAACCTGCTCCAGAGGGAGACCCTCTGTTAAATGCTGACCTAATGTGGATGGTTGAAGCAGTGGTGTTTCAGTGAAAACTTCATTGGAATTGTTCTCAGCTCTGAAATGCACCATTGACTGGAGCAGTAATAAGCCCAATGGAGACAGGGCTGTAAGTGTGTTCCTTCTGAATGTTAACAGCTGGAGGTCCATACTATCTCCAAGGATTTGAAGGCCTTTAAAAACTAAAGAAAAAAAACAGGTTGGTGGGTAATTTTAGGTTTATTGTCTATAGATTTACATTGGGCAAGAATGGAATGTTAGAAATCTGTAAAACTGTATGTTTATGGTAAACTTACTCAAAGGATCTCATATTATTTGGGCATCTGGAAGGTGATGGTTCTATTTCTTTGTTATGTGCACAGCATGTTGCAGAGATGTGATTTTTCTCCCCATTAAACAGAACTAAAAGACAGTCTATTTAAATGATTGCCAAGTTTTTTGCCCTTTTATATCTCCTCAGAAACCCCAGAGATAGTCTCTAAGGCACTCTTAAATTTGTCAAAGAGCAGTTAAGTGTCTCATGCTCAGTTTTTCTAGCAGATTAATAATAGAGTCTCAGTTGACCCTGCCAGGATTTGAACCTGCAGTTTCTATTAAGTCTGGTGTGTGAAGTCCAACACCTTAACAACTAGGCTTCCCCTCCAGCACCTTGAAGTCTCCACGTATAGCCTTTGGACTCTTGGCAGCAAAATGCATCAGTTGTTGTTAGTTTACTTGAGCATAGTATTCTTAGATTGAAAAGGAGTCTCTGAAGATGTCAAATAAAATATAAAATTTTCCCAAGCAACATGAAGCCTAGTGAGTTAATGCTTGGCACAAGCAGTTAATTTACATCTGTTCTATAAGGTGGTTGAAATGTGATCTGGTCAAATCAGAGTGGCTCAAACCTATAATCTCAGCACTTTGGGAGACTGAGGTAGGAGGACTGCTTGAGCTCAGGGGTTTGAGACCAGCCTGGGCAACATAGCGAGACCCTGTCTCTACTAAAAATTTAAAAAAAAATTAGCTGGATGTGGTGGCCCACTCCTGTAGTCTCAGCTATTTGGCAGGCTGAGGCAAGAGTATAGCTTGAGCATGGAGATCAAGGCTGCAGTGAGCTGTGATTGCTCCACTGCGTTCCAGCCTGGGTGACAGAGTGAGACAGTCTCAGAAAAAAAAAAAAGAAATGTGATCTCATTCAGTTCCATGGATGAAGATCTAAAAACTGCTGGATATTAAAAAAAAGTCAGGTCTACTTTTCCCACGTCATTGGCCGATTAGCCAAAGTAGTGTTTCTTCAACTAGTTCAGATAAGACAAAGTCCTGAGTAGTTCATCCTGTTCCACAGCCGTCCCCTGCACTTCTGTGCTGTCTAAGGTTACAAGGGGGCCTCTGGGTGAGTAGATCCAAGTCTGGTTTATGTTGTTCCATTTTTCTAAAAATATTTTAAAATGTTCCTAGAAAGTCTACTGCTAGAAGCTAAGCAAGGTCAAGCCTGGCTGGTAGTTGGATGAGAAAGTCTACCGCCTGATAATTGAGTAGCATCTGTCATCACGTACAAGCAATCCCTTGTTAGGATAGCGTGATGCCACAGTGTGTTACCACAGTGTGTTATAGATTCATAGCAGCCTTCCGCTAGCTGTCTGCCAGTCATCACCTAAATAGAAATTGTTCTCCTGAGAAACTACTAATGCTTTTTAGGACTTTAAAAAGCCTTAGATCTGTTTTGATCAGATAGACCCATTCAATGCCTCTGGATTGTATACTATAGAATATGATGTTCATACAGAATGCAATCTAAATGATGCTTCAGGGAATTCAGCATCATGGTGGCACTACATTCAAATCAGTGTGACCAAGTCATTGTAGAATTAGTAGAAAGTAACCTTCTGACAGATTTTTAGGCCTGAACCTCTAATTCACTGGCACCTTTTTTGGGGAAAATGTCAATTGATGCAGAGCCTCAGAAGTTCCACAGTCCTGAAAATCCCTCCCAGTGCTGCTATTTCACACTTTAAGCCTGAGCAGTAGGTAATTTGGAATGTGTACTGGACACCCTGGGCTGATTTAGAACTTTAGTGTTTTAAGATTCTGGCTTTTTAGGACAAGCACTAAGTTTCTTTTTAAGAGGACACTGTACATCTACCATTAAAAGAAAAAGCCTCATTCATTGGCCAGTGGGTTCGTCCTGCGAAGCTCATTGAACGTGGTTTTGACTCCCAGTGTAGTCAAGTGTACTGAACACTCAAGAGATCTAAGTGGTACTCCACTGAGACTGTCTTGTACATGTCCAGTGATTGAATAGCTCAAGTCAGCATTTCACAACAGACTCACTCCTGCCTGTACACTCATTTTAGCTTTCATACACTTGAAGGAAGCTAATGTCTGCAGGAAATCCATGGCTGCTCCTGTAGCTTTACACAGTTGGGACCCAGTAGAGTACCTAGCACAGTGAGTCCTCCTTAAAGGGTTTTGGTGACATCACAGAGTGCATATGCGTCACCGCATGTTAACGGAAGTGCTGAACTTCATATTGGGTTTTGGAAAATAGATAGTAAATAAACCATACATTCCACTGTATGTCTTTAAGGCTTTTCTCATTTCAGGTGAGAAAATTTAAAATGTGATAATTTATCATATAATTATTTATTTTGGGGTGGAGACAGGATCTCACTACATTGCCTAAGCTGGTCTCGAGCTCCTGTCCTCAAGCAATTCTCCCACCTCAGCCTTTCAAAGTGCTGGGATTATAGGTGTGAGCCACCATGCCCTCATGCCCAGCTGTCTTTATTTTAAAATCTGATAGCCCATGTGTATCGTCAAACTTTGGTTTCTTCTGAAGTACCAGTTATTTCATACAGAAATCTACCTAGACCACAGTTCTCAAACTTGTGGCCCGTGGGCTATGGAAGACTTACAGTGGGCCTGCAGGCATGCTTTGTTTAACCCACAGCACTGGCTCTTAAAAACTAGAGTGATTATTGGCTGGGTGTGGTGGCTCATGCCTGTAATCCCAACACTTTGGGAGGCCAAGGTGGGTAGATCACGAGGTCAGGAGTTGGAGACCAGCCTGGCCAACATGGTAAAACCCTGTCTCTACTAAAAATACAAGAATTAGCTGGGCATGGTGGTGGGCGCCTGTAATCCCAGCTACTCAGGAGGCTGAGGTGGGAGAACAGCTTGAACCCGAGAGGCGGAGGTTTCAGTGAGCCAAGATCACTCCATTGCACTCCAGCCTGGGCAATAGAGTAAGACTCTCAAAAAACAAAAAGCAAAACAAGAGATTAGAGTGATTTTGCATTTTAAAAAATGAGATTTAGGGCTGAGTGCAGTGGCTCACGCCTGTAATCCCAGCACTTTGGGAGGCTGAAGCAGGCGGATCAGCTGAGGTCAGGAATTCAAGATCAGCTTGGCCAACATGACAAAACCCCATTTCTACTAAAAATATAAAAAATTAGCTGGGTGTGGTGCCACATGTGTGTAATCCCAGCTACTCGGGAGGCTGAGGCAGGAGAATTGCTTGAACCCAGTAGGTGGAGGTTGCAGTGAGCCAGGATGGTACCACTGTACTCCAGCCTGGGCCACAGAGCAAGACTTCGTCTCAAAAAAATAAATAAATAGGTTTTGGCCGGGCACAGTGGCTCATGCCTGTAATCCCAGCACTTTGGGAGGCAGAGGCAGGCAGATCACTAGAGGTCAGGAGTTTGAGACCAGCCTGGCCAACATGGTGAAACCCTGTCTCCACTAAAAATACAAAAATGAGCCAGATGTGATGGCGCACACCTGTAATCCCATCTACTTGGTAGGCTGAGGCATAAGAATCACTTGAACCTGGGAGATGGAGGTTGCACTAAGCTGAGATCACACCATTGCACTCCAGCCTGGGTGACACAGACTGTGTCTCAAAAAAAAAGAGAAATTTCTAGTTTCCCTAGAAAAGATCTGGCCACATTGCTCCCACAGCCTTCACAGCAATACTTGGAAGGAGCTGAGTAGCTGCTGCACTTTTCACGTGAGGTATTCACACTCTCCGGGTTGCCTTCATTCCTGCCATCTTGCTATTGTTTTATACCGTTCTTTGGGATGGCTAATTGACAGTTTTTTTACTTACCTTTTTCCAAATTGTGAGCCCACTGTCTCTGGTTATTTATTTGAAATTTTCTAATGGAAAGACCTCTGGATGGAGAATTAGGTCTGCGTTTCTGGTAAGCGGATGCATGACCTGGGCTGGGTTGGCCTTTCCTAGCATTTGATCTGTAGGCTGTTTCTAGATCTTCCATGGAAAAGCGATCATGGGCAGCTGAATTTGGGGAATGCAAGATTAAATAAAGGTGAATTGGTTTCTTTACTGTAAGACTTCTCAGAACCTTTCCCATGCTTAATGTGCATTCACTTCCACAGGGGTGTAAGGTGTGTATTGTAAATGTCCTGAAGTTACATCACTTCATGCCCTCTTCACGGAACCAAATCACATTCTGGGCGTGAAACCCAGGAAATATGGGGCTAGATAATTTCAGCAGTCCCTTCAAACCCTTCAACATTCAGAGCTTCCATCAAGCTGGATCTGGAAAAAGCTCATCATGTTATTTTGGTCCTTCTGCTTTCCCGTGTTATATCTGCTGTCTGTTCATACTCCCTTCTCTCCCCTTCTTTCTGTCTAGTCTTTATTCTGACATTTATCTTAGAATTATCCCAACTGAAAATGTTCTGCATTTGGAGTTTTATTACAAATATTTTGTTTGTTGGTTTTGGGTTTCTTTGAGGCAAGGTCTTGCTCTGTTGCCCAGGCTGGAGTGCGATGGCATAATCACAGTTCAGTGCAGCCTGGACCTCCTGGGCTCAAGCAATCCTCCCACCTCAGCCTCCCAAGTAGCTGGCATCTGCCACCACACCCGACCTACACTTTCATTCTGATACCAGGTGGTTACAAATCACTTGCAAGACTGAGTAGTGTGTTTGGAAGTAGTGATTTGATTCAGATTACTTAGCATTAATAGAAGATCCACTGAGTCCAAGGCCTCTTGCTGGATGCTGGGCCAGTACAAAGATAAATGAGACAAGTTTGTCTCAGCTCACTACAACCTCTGCCTCCCAGGCTCAAGCAATCATCCCATCTCAGCCTCTCCAGTAGCTGCCACCATCCCCCGCAGCTAATAAGGGCTATTAATTCTCATTTTATATTTGAAAATAATGAGCTAGAGGGATATTAAAAAGCAGTTTTCTCAGAGGTACACATAGTGAATATATGCAGTAGTTCTTGGACCCATGCCCTCTGCATTTTAAGAAGGACTTGGTTCCTTAGCAGGGGTAGTTGGGTAGTTTTTCATCTCAATGAGATGGCTACAGCTTTGAGACTGAGTCTCGCTATGTTGCCAGGCTGGAGTGCAGTGATGCCATCTTGGCTCACTGCAACCTTCGCCTCACAGGTTCAAGTGATTCTGCTTCAGCCTCCTGAGTAGCTGGGACTACAGGCTCATGCCACCATGCCCAGCTAATTTTTGTATTTTTAGTAGAAACGGGGTTTCACCATGTTGGCGAGGCTGGTCTTGGTGAGCCACTGTGCCTGGCCTAGCAGTCTTTAAACAGCATTGGAGGGGTGCTGGTGGAATTAGTTGGAAGGGAGGGGAAAGCTAATGGGTGTGTCACATTTAGGGCCTCTGGTGGGAGTGACCCACCTGCAACAGTATTTCAGCATAGAGCCTCCCCTAATCATCTTAGCATTCTGCCTGCAGATGGGCCTCTCAGTATCCACTTTAAATTGAACAGGTGTGTGATGAGCACCTTCTGTGTGCCAGGCATTTTGCTATGCATTAGGAAAGTTGTTCTTTAACTTTTTCAGAACATGGACCTTTCTGAGACTCAGAACTTTGACCTTCACCCCAGAAATATTTATTTTTATTTTATTTATTTTTGAGACAGAGTCTCACTGTGTTGCCAGGCTGGAGTGCAGTGGCGCGATCTCGGCTCACTACAACCTCTACCTCAGCCTCCCGAGTAGCTGGGACTACAGGTGCATGCCACCATGCCCAGCTAATTTTTGTATTTTTAGTAGAGACAGGGTTTCACCATGTTGGTTAGGCTGGTCTTGAACTCCTGACCTCATGATCCACCCATCTCGGCCTCCCAAAGTGCTAGGATTACAGGCGTGAGCCACTGCGTCCGGCAGAAATATTTAAATAGTTTAGGATATAATTTTGGGAAGTTATGAATTTTCTAAAACTAAACACTAGGGCTCCCAATTAAGGACTCTGTCCTAAGGGTACCAAGATGATGGAGAAAGATTGAATCCTCAGCTCTCGATAGTGGGGAGACAGTATAATTAATGGGTTACTCAGTGAGAGTAGGCTATTTAGATACAGTTTATAAGGTGACTGGCAAACTCCAGTAGGGGAGTATTTAATTCTGCCTAAGCATAGGAGGGGTGAGGTTGTCAGGAAAACCTCCCAAGAAGAGGTGCATCTTACTCAGTTGTCAAGAGAATTCCTTATTTCAGTTATTGCCAGTAAGTAGGGCAGGATCAGTCAGGGCTCCATCTCTGATACAACAATCGTGCTCATTCATTGAGCCCATGTTGTTCTGGGTGCCAGGCAGGATTCTTATATATGTTTTTTCATTTGATGGTCACAGAATTCCCAGGGATGGTGTTGTGATGTGATTCTTAAGACACAAACGAGGTTCAGACGGTATGAGTGCAGGTTCTGGTTCTGTCACTTACTAGTTTGGCTTTGGGCAAGTTATTTAACTTCTTTCAGACTTAGTTTTTTCATCTGTAACATAGAAATAGTTGATGGTAATAATTTTTTTTCCTTTAACCAGTTTAGAGAAGAGATGGTAGTAATAATTTTAAAAGCAATAGTTAATGTTAGAAATTAGGAGGTTACCCTGGGTGGTAGGTCGGTAGTGACTGAAGAGGGGATGAGGCAGCTTCTGGGGTGCTGGTGATGTTTCTTGATCTAGGTGCTAGTTACATAGGTGTTTTTGTATCTGCAAGTTTGGTGAGCTATACACTTAAGGTCCATGTCTTTTTCTGTATCATTATTGTTCTTCAATTAGAGTTAAAATTGGAAGCATTTCTGGTTCCTTACCATGTACTGCTTTGTTTCTAGTGGTTTACATTTGTTATCTTGTTATCCCTGTGGATACAATTCCAGGCACACTAGTTCCAAATCCCACAGTATGAAGAATAGTAACTACTTTGGAAGGTCACTGTGAGATTAAACAAGGGCACTGGTCAGGCACTTAGTAGGTAGTATGTTTGCTGCACTGTCTTCTTTGTAACAGAAAAGGTAGTGGGATGCAGGACTCAGACTTGCCCCGAGGGACCATGACTCCAAGCCTGTCTTTGAATTTGTTCTTAGCCACTGGGCCTACTTCCCTGGCTTCAGACTGTTTCTTCCTGCTGTGGGTAGTACAGACTTGCAGTCCAGCCTCCCTTTCTCCCAGGCAGGACCTCTCTGGGTGGCTGTGCCACACAGGTTCTGGGAAAGGAAGTTCGGTTCCTACTCCTTGGTGCTGGTGTGAGCCTTCACCTCTGCTTGTTGTATCCGTGCGAATCCACAGGATCTGTGTTGAGTAGCATGGACACATGTGGATGGCATCCAGCTGGCTTTGCCTGTTTCTGATTGGCATAGAGTTGTAGTAAGCATGAAGTTGTGGGGATATTTGCACTTCTTACTTGGATTTATTAGGTGAACTACTTTGATGATGAAATTTGTCAGAGAATTTTAGTCTTGAAAATGTGCACAAGGAATAATTAATAGCCATGATTTCTAACTTTAGTGATTTGTATATCACCTTTATGGTTTTTGCCATATTACTGGACCTTCAATACATGATTTCTTAATATTCTTAAATTTAGATTATTTATTTTGAGATGGAGTTTTGCTGTGTCACTCAGGCTGGAATGCAGTGGCTTGATTTGGCTCATTGCAACCTCCACCTCCTGAGTTCAAGCGATTCTCCTGCCTTGGCATGCACCACTATGCCCAGCTAGTTTTTGTATTTTTAGTAGAGACAGTGTTTTACCATTTGCCCAGGCTGGTCTTGAACTCCTGACTTCAAGGGATCCACCGGCCTTGACATCCCAAAGTGCTGGGATTACAGGCATGAGCCACTGCACCCAGCCAGATTTATTTTAAATATATATGCATATATATTTTTTAAGAGACAGGGTCTCACTCCTGTACAGGCTATAGTGTGGTGGCTCAGCCATAGCTCATTGTAACTTCAAACTCCTGGGCTCAAGGGATCCTCCTGCCTCAGCCTCCTGAAAAGCTGGGACTATAGGCTTGCACCACCACACCACACTCGGCTAGGGTTTTTTTTTTGGCCTGTGACACACCCTCAGGAGATCCTGTGAACATGTGCTCCTAAAATATTGTTTAAAGGGAAACTAAGTCATTATCATAAGTGGAAAACTTTGTCATGCGTAGAAGGTAATTGTAAGAACAATGTAAGTCTAAAAACATTCATCCATGTGCCTCCCAGGATCACCTTGTGCACTTCTCTTGGGAAAACACTGGTTCAGTTTGCCCCTGCGTTTTCCAGGTGAAGATACCAAGGAGCAAGGCTCTTGAAGGTCTTGCCCAAGGTCACACACGAGAAGAACTGGCTGGGAAACCAAGACTGTTGACTGATTCCTAGCCCAGTACTCTCCTCCCCTGAGTCTCCACTAACTACTGGTAGTGGAGGCTAAGTGTCTATGACATTGATTTATTTTTCATTTATCACTGTGCTTAAAATAGCATGGGTAGTGAGATAACCCATTTGCCTCCCCCTGAAAAGGGGGAAAATAACTCGTGTGGTAGAAAATTGGTAGCAGAGTCCCGTCAAGGTCATGCTTGCCCATAAGGAGTAGAGTGGCCTTGGTTTTGTGGACTATCCTGGCTTTCATCTGCTGGCCTACGCCTTTATGAACTGAGGACTGTACCTCCCTTCCGTTAAGTAGCTACTGTTTAAAATGATCGATGTAAAGAGTTGCTTGAGCTCTGTGCACTGGAAGTCATTAGGCTTTATTTAAGTCCTGAGGAACTGAGATGTGTTTAAGAAAATATTAGGTGGAGGGAAGGGAGTGGCCAAGTGGTCAGAGAATTTTAGTCTTGAAAATGTACACTGGGAATAATTAACTGGAAATAGAAAATTAATGTTTTCTAACTTTAGATTTGTGTACCTCCTTTATGGTTTTTACCATATCATTGAACCTTCAATCTACTATTTACTTGGACTCCAGAGTCAGGGAGACCTGGGTTTGAATACAGTTTCTGCCACTTTTTTATTTTTGTAAACTGAAAGCAAGTTTATTAAGAAAGGAATAAAATAGAGCAGCTCATTTCTGCCGCTTATGAGATGGGTGACTTTGGGCAGGTCACTCCACATCTGAGCCCATTTTTCTCATCTTAAAAAATGAAAATACTACCAACCTCCTAGAGGATCATGGCGAGGAATAAATGAGGTAGTGTATTTAAAGTGGTTTAGCTGAGTAGCTCTCACTACATCTTCATTCTGTTTTATTGGGCATTTAAAATCATTTTTTAGAACGAGGTTGTACGTGGATGAATGAAGTATATTGTTGCTTTACAGTATAGTGTATGTAACATAGTCTGTATCATAGTATAAATGTAAATTATATATTATAGTGTTGAACTCATACTTAACACTTGATTAGCCAGGGTGCAAATGTAGTTTCCTCACTTCAGAGCTGTATCTCAGCTGTGATTCTGTACTGCTTCTCTCAGTAGAAATTTCCCAAATTGTAGATAAAGAAGTAAGCGTGAATTAAGAAGTAACCTGAGGTGGGGCTCAGTGGCTCATGCCTGTAATTCCAGCACTTTGGGAGGCCAAGGCAGGCGGATCACAAGGTCAAGAGATCGAGACCAGCCTGGCTAACATAGTGAAACCCTGTCTCTACTAAAAATACAAAAAAAAAAAAAATTAGCTGGGTATGGTGGTACCCACCTGTAGTCCCAGCTACTTAGGAGGCTGAGGCAGGAGAATCACTTGAACCTGGGATGTGGAAGTTGTAGTGACCCAAGATCACACCACTGCACTCCAGCCTGTCGACACAGCAACACTCCATCTCAAAAAGAAAAAAAAAAAACCTGAAAGGTTCATTCACATTTTGGAAGAAGGCTTGTTGATTTAACCTAAATTAGGAACAAGAAGCTATCGTAACACTTTTATCATGTCAGTTTTGGAGGAAAAAATGACATGAAACTACTACATACGTTAAAAGGCAGGCCAAGGACTCAGCAATACAGTTTAGCTACTTTAGAAGGAAGAGTAAATGGCTGAGCGCGGTGGCTCATGCCTGCAATCCCAGCACTTTGGGAAGCTGAAGCAGGTGGATCACCTGAGGTCAGGAGTTCGAGACCAGCCTGGCCAAGATGGTGAAACCTCATCTCTACTAAAAATACAAAAATTAGCTGGGCGTGGTGGCACAGGCCTGTAATCCCAGCTACTCGAGAGGCTGAGGCAGGAGAATCGCTTGAACCTGGGAGGCAGAGGTTGCAGTGAGCCGAGATCGCCCCACCGCACTCCAGCCTGGGTGACAGAGCAAGATTCCATCTCAAAAATAAGGAAGGGAAAAGATCTGGAAGCTCAGAGGTGTCATTGAAAGGGAGCAGGGATAATACCATGTAGAGCTTGTGTTTGAGGTCCTGTCTTTTTGTTTCGTTTTATTTTTGAGTTGGAGTTTTGTTCTGAGATGAGTGTGGCTGTGTTCTAATAGAACTCTAATTACAAAGGCAAGTGCTTCACCAGCCGTAGTTTGCTGAGCCCTGGCCTAGACTACAGCAGTCTCTCCTAATGCTGAGTCTGGCTTAGACTATCTTTTCCTTCCTTCCTTCTTCCTTATCTTGTCTCCTAGCAGTCAAGGGAATCTTTTTGTTGTTTTCTGTTGTTGTTTTAAAGAGATGGGGTCTTTCTCTGTCTTCCAGCTGGAGTGCAGTGGTGCCATCGTAGCTCACTGTAACCTCAAACTCCCTGGCTCAAGCAGTCCTCCTGCCTCAGACTCCCAAGCAGCTGGGACTACAGGGATGCCCACCATCAAAGCTAATTTTTAATTTTTTTGTAGAGTTGGGGTTCTCACTGTGTTTCCCAAGCTGGGCTAGAACTCCTGGCCTCAAGCAGTCATCCTGCTTTGGCCTCTCAAAGTGCTGAAATTACCTGTGCTAGCCACCATGCCTGGCTGGGGATCTTTTAGAAGCATAAATCAGCACGTTACTCTCCTGCTTAAGACTTGTAGTAGCTGCCCATCAGCCTTCCTGTGAAGTTCAAGTGCCTCACCATGACCTGAAAGGGTCCAGTGTGAACTACCCACCTTTTGGAACACATCTAGTTCCTTCCACGCTGGCAAGATTGACTTTTCCAGGCTTGTACCTGCCAAGCTTGCTCCTGCCCCAGGGCCTTTGTGGGTTTTGTTTTTTTGTTTTTTGGTTCTTTTTTTGAGATAGAGTTTCATTCTTGTTGCCCAGGCTGGAGTGCAATGTCATGATCTTGGCTCACTACAACTACCACCTCCTGGGTTCAAGCACTTCTCCTGCCTCGGCTTTCCAAATAGCTGGGAGTACAGGCATGCGCCACCGTGCCCAGCTAATTTTGTGTTTTTAGTAGAGATGGGGTTTCACCATGTTGTCCAGGCTGGCCTTGAACTCCTGACCTCAGTTGATCTACCCGCTCGGCCTCCCAAAGTGCTGGGATTATAGGCGTGAGCCACCGCACCCAGCCCCACAGGCCCTTTGTACATGTTCCTCTGCTAGAACATACTTTCTCAGATTTTTATGTGGCCAGCTCCTCATTGTCACCTAGGACTCAGATGTCACTCCTCATAGTGGCCTTCCCAATCACCCTATTTAAAGCAGCTTTCCTAAGCATGCTCTGTGTGACATTATCTTCTCTTACTGTGGTAATGGTTATCACCTGCTGAAATGATCAGTTTATTGATTACCTGGTTTACCTTTAACTTCCCCCCCCAGCTGCTGACTCTTAAGTACCAGGCCTGGTGGTTCTTCACCACAAAAGCTGCAGTGCTTTAAAAAGTCCATCACACAGTAGGTACTTAACATTTATTGGGTGAATGCCTTGTTTTACAATCCTAGTATATTTGTGGTGTGTTCAAGTATTCCTCTGCCTTCAGATATCTTACTACCTTTTCAAAAACTGTGAAATGTACGGTATTACCCTGGGGCCTATGCAGAGAGGAAGGAGACTTACCTCAGCATCACAGAACTAGTAAATGTAAGCAGACAGTGATGTCTGCTGTTGAAATCCTGCATTTGGTTTTCAGTATCATGATTGTTATTGGTTGTTTATTTGTTTTAGGTAATTTCTGTTAGTCCCAATAGATCTTAGACTTCTGGGAACATTTGGACTAGCTCAGAACTACCACTGAAGACTTTGCTCAGGGGGACAGCTATGCTAGCTGTCCCTTGATAGACCCCTGCTTATTAACTTTAACTGAGGGATTAGCATCAAGAGTAGTTGCTGTAAATATTCCTTTGGTTAAATGAAAGAGTTGATTTATTATAAAGATCACATTCAATATCCTGCTGAGAACAAAGTAGATAAGAACTTCTGCATACCATTTGTTTCTGGGGGTATTTTTTTTTTTTTTTTTTTTTTTTGAGACGGAGTTTTGCTCTTGTTACCCAGGCTGGAGTGCAGTGGCGCGATCTCGGCTCACCACAACCTCTGCCTCCTGGGTTCAGGCAATTCTCCTGCCTCAGCCTTTTTAGTAGCTGGGATTACAGGCATGTGCCACCATGCCCAGCTAATTTTTTGTATTTTTAGTAGAGACAGTGTTTCACCATGTTGACCAGGATGATCTGGATCTCTTGACCTCGTGATCCACCCACCTCAGCCTCCCAAAGTGCTGGGATTACAGGCTTGAGCCACCGCGCCCGAGCTGAAATAGCTCTTAGAGATCACCTCCCTCTCCCTACTGCAGGAATCCTTCTAAAATTGTTTGGACACTTCCAGTAAAGACAAGCCTATAGATCACACACCAATTTATAGACATTAAAGTTTATAGGATGGGTGTATTCCTAAAGAATTATCAGGCTGAGCACCACAACTCACACCTTTGAGCCATGGGATTAGCCAAGTGCTATTCCCAGCAGTTTGTGAGACAGGCAGGAGGACTGCTTGAGCTCAGGAGCTGGAGACCACCCTGGGCAACGTATTGAGACCTCGTCTCTATTGAAAACAAAAAAAGTAGGCCTTTGGGAGGCCAAGGCAGGCAGATCACCTGAGGTCAGGAGTTCGAGATCAGCCTGGCCAATGTGGTGAAACCCTGTCTCTAAGCTGGGTGTGGTGGTGCATGCCTGTAATCTCAGTAACTTCAGAGGCTGAGGCAGGAGAAGTGCTTGAACCCAGGAGATGTTTCAGTGAGCTGAGATCGCGCCATTGCACTCCAGCCTGGGTGACGACAAGAGCAAAACTCTATCCCCCCAAAAATATGAATAAATAAATAAATTTAGCTGGGCATGGTGGTGTATACTTGTAGTCTCAGCTACTTGGGAAGCTGAGGCAGGAGGATCACTTGAGCTTGGGAATTATAGGCTACAGTGAACAATGATCACGTCACTGCACTCCAGCTGGATGACAGAGCAAGACCCCTTTGTAACATTTGAGCACACAAGGCCTTTCAAATATTCTTGAGGAATTTGTTGCATAAGGGAACCCTGTGAGAAAACCTAAACCTTTTGAAGAAAGTTCTCCAATTGTTGGCTTGTTTTTTTTTTTTCTTAAGATGTGGCATGCCTATGTATTAAGTGGTGACTTAAAAATACTAATTTGTGGCCGAGTGCAGTGGCTCACGCCCATAATCCCAGCACTTTGGGAGGCCGAGGTGGGAGGATCGGCCTCAACCCTGAGGTTGAGAGTCCGAGACCAGCCTGACCAACCTGGAGAAACCCCATCTCTACTAAAAATACAAAATTAGCTGGGCACAGTGCCGCATGCCTGAATCCCAGCTACTTGGGAGGCTGAGGCAGGAGAATCGTTTGAACCCAGGAGGCAGAGGTTGCAGTGAGCCGAGATTACGCCATTGCACTCCAGCCTGGACAACAAGAGTGAAATTCCGTATCAAAATAAATAAATAAATAAATACTAACTTGTTGGTAGAGACACATTTTTGAAAGTATTCTAAAGACATATTATTATTGAGACCAAGGGAAAATTCACTTAACAGTGAAAAGTACTTGTGCTCTTATGGCGGTGCCTTACATTAATCTAGGTCAGGGGAGAAATGGGATAACAGCCCTTTAAAGAGGCCGCTTGTCTTTCTCCCTCAGATAGAGCCATGGTTTGTTACTGAGTATTTAAATCTGATTCTCTCTGTAGATTGCTGCTAAAATTGATTCAATTCCTCACTTGAATAATTCCACACCTCTAGTGGACCCCTCAGTATATGGATATGGAGTACAAAAACGGCCCTTGGATGATGGAGGTAAGTTGCCATAAATATCTTTGCTTTTCAGGTAATAGTGAACCTGCCAGTTAAGTTTGAATTTGTCAGCCATTACCTTAGTGACTCTCTAGTGTCACTGTGTTGAGAGGAATTCTTGAAGGGAAGAATTCAGGATGATTTTTCTCAGCAGTTCTTCAGCATTTGAGTTCCTATTTGCCTGGATAATACAGAAATCATTTCAGCTAGTCTCTGAGATAAAGACTTGGCGCCTGAGCATCAGCTTGGAAGTAATTTGACCTATTTGAGAATTTTGTTCGATTTAGCCCTCCGTTGTTCTTCAGCACACATGGAAATCAAAATTCCCACTTTTCTCCAAAGAAAAGCTAAGATTTGGTGCATGGCTCTCAGGAAGCTGTGGCTACATCTTGACCTGAAAGAAAGAGAAGAATGGTGTCTTTCTATAGTCTAGTTGCCAAGTTTTTCACCATTCCCATTTATGACAGGCTCTTTCTAGAAGCGTCCCTTTTCTTTAATTCGTTTATTTATTTGTTGTTTTGTTGGCTGGTTTATATGCTGTACTACATCCCAGAAAGAATTTGAGAACACTTAGAAGTGCTCGTCGCCAGCACTTCGGCAGAGTACCTCTCAGATATGTTTCTTGAGGGAGCTTGGACATCTGATCGTATTTTGTCTTCTGTTACTGTAGAAGCAATAGTGAAGTACACTAGATGAACATGAATTTGCCTGTAGTCAAGTGAGTCAGTGTCTTCTTTTGTGTTCTTTTTCTGTCGCTTTGTACCTAATCATTTATGTCTGTGCATATTTCTATGATGTATTATGTGAAAAACAAAGGTGTAGAACTGTATGTATTGCTTAGTCTTTTCTCCCAAAAGTGCATGTTTTTATGTACATAGAAAAATATAATTTGCCATGACTCATTTCTCTGGTCTCTAGGAATTCTTGTTGCTGTTATTGTTTTTAATCTCCCCTTGGAGATGGGATCACACAGGTCTCAGACTAGAGTACAGTGGTGCAGCTGAACTCCTGGGCTTAAGTGATCTTCTCACCTCAGCCTCCCAAGTAGCTAGGGCTACAGGCATGAGCCACCAAGCCTCCTAGTACATTTCTAAATCCTCCAATTTATATACTTGTTCACAAATCTTAATGTCCTGAATAAACCCTATATTAAGGTTCTTTTTAGTTAACTTAAGAGTTGAAGTATTTTTTTTAATTTATTTTGAATTTTTGTGAGTGCATAAGTGTATATATTTATGTGGTACATGAGATGTTTTGGTACAGGCCTGCAATGCGAAATAGGCACATCATGGAAAATGGGGATATCCATCCCCTCAAGCATTTATTTATCTTTTGAGTTACAAACAACCCAGTTACTCTCTTTATTTTAAAATGTACAGTTATCACTGGCTATAGTCACCCTGTTTTGCCATCAAATAGTAGGTCTTGTTCTTTCTTTTTTTCTGTACTCATTAACCCGCTCCCCCCAACCCCCTCAGCCCCACTCCCCTTCCCAGCCTCTGGTAGCCATCCTTCTACTCTCTATGTCCATGAGTTCAACCGTTTTGATTTTTATATTGCACAAATAAGAACATGTGATGTTTGTCTTTCTCTGCCTGGCTTAATTCACTTAACATGATGATCTCCAGCTTCATCCATGTTGTTGCAAATGACTGAATCTCATTCCTTTTTATGGCTGAGTTGAAGTATTTTTAAATAGACCCAAATAATACCTCCAAAATTCTAGAGGACTGAACTTTAACCCCCTAAAGGTTAAATAACCCTGCTTCAAGGGAGAGTTAGAAAGTTCGTATTGCTAAAGAAGTGATCCGATAGCTTCTGTCAAAGAAAATCCAAGCCAAACCAAACAGCTACACAGCCTTTGGAAATCTTTAGTGCTAAGAAAAATGTGCCAGAATTCCAGCCACTTGGTCTGCCTCTGCTTTTTTAAACTTCATCACACCATCAGTAAGACTGTGAGCCTAGAATGGCTGCCAGGTAAACATGAACATACTTCCCTTCACAGGATCTGCTTATTCACATTCTTAGTCTCTTAAGAGAGTGGCCCAGTGGCCTTACCCCTACCAGAAGACAGCTGATCGCCGCAGACCTCAAATTCTACACGTGGAGAACAGCTTGGAGAAAAAACCATATGTGTAATCCTATCATTTAAACAGTGCTCAGCAGAAGACGGGATTAATTTTATTGAGCTGTAATACAGAATGTAAGAAGCCTGAGGGAAATTCCTTGTTCTTCAAATTCAGTCTTATTACGTAAGACCAAGTGTCCTGGGATGATCAGAGATTCGGCATGGCACAGAAACATTCTTGCTTGCTTGCTATAAGAGGGCTTAATATTTAGAGGGAGGAAAAAGAGAAACCATGGTCATTTTCTGTTTGTAAAGACTTATTCTCCAAAAGGCAGATGCAGAAAAAATTATGGTTATCAAAACAAAGAAATGAAAATACACAATATAATAATGAACCCAAGGTTTTTAGCAAGATTCCGGACCTACTGGCCGATCTTGGCCAAGTCGGCTACATCCGCCTATGACCCAGTTCTGTTTATCAACATGGATAATCTCTTCATTGGTGTTAATTTCTTTCAAATGTGTGTGCAGTGGACTAATGGGAGAAAAATGTCTGCAAAATGCCAGAGGGTTTCATTTGCAAATACACAGGTATTCCTTACGCAGAGGACAGCAGATACCTGCTCACTGCAAGCACAAGCTTTAACACTTCAACTCCAAGCAGTGGGTGAAAAAAACAAGGCTGAATTGTGAAATTGTTGTGAAAGGCTGAATGAGTTGTGAAATGTATTGATCTCGAATTCTGGAAACACTGGGCCAGAGAGACACTGTCCATTAATGAGATGTGTGCACAGAGGCAGACAACTTAGTTTTGTTTTTATGTTGCTGACTCCTAAAAGGAACAAAAGCATGCTTGCCCTGAAAAGGTAAAAAGACTACTTTGCATTACAACTTTCTGCTAAGGCAAAAAACGCAGATAATGCAGTCATCCCTATTTGGTCTAGGGAATCTCTAACACCAGTCAAATGTAAAAAGATCACACAGAGCATACCATTTTGGAGAAGCAGTTTACATGGTTATCTTAGTTCCGGTGGCCCCGGGGTGAATTTTCTGTTTTGTGGTCATAAACGCTTTGTAAATACACAAGAATTTTTACAGTCAAATGAGTGCTGTCCCCTTAAAAGTCTTCAGTGTGAGTCTAAAGAATTTTCTCCAAAGGTCTCCCACATCTAAAAACAACGACCATCTCCTCTTAGAATTCCCAGAGATGGCCAGCATGGTGGCTCACACCTGTAATCCCAGCTTTCCCAGTGGTGGGAAAACTTGAGGCCAGCCTGGGCTGAACATAGCAAAACCGTGTCTCTTAAAAATACGTATTTCAAGTTGTTTTTTTTTTTTTTAGGTGCTAGGCAGTGGAACAAGGGAAGTGATTTGTTCCTGATATAGAAAGGGGTTTGGGTCATTTGTGTTTTGGGGAGTGGCAGTTTTGAGCTGGCTGTTGCAAGGCTGTTCATGAGTCTGCTTAAACCTCAGAAGCAGAATTTGGAGCTCAGTTTGAAAGCCTGCCTGGATGCCTCTCCCTGGGAAGCTCAATCAGCAGTCCCTCCACCACCCTCCAGCTTTGGATCAAGCCATTTTAACCTTTTGCATCTTCAGTCTTGACACCGACATGTTCCAGCAGTCTTTGAGATGTACCCTTGGCACCCTACCAGTTCAGGAATCTGCCTTCCGGTCTCAGTTGTGGCACCTTTTCCATCCAGTGCTTCTCTCATGCTACAGCTGGAGCCTCCCTGGAATCAGTCCAACCAGTTTCATTCCTCCAGCAGCCAGGGAGGTGCAGATCTTCCAACCTGGCCATCGCCTGCCCTCCCTCCTGGGCTCGTCCCCGTGTGGCACTCTGTGGAGCAGCCTGGCCGCTGGCTCTTCTCTTGCTCTCCCCACCCAGCTCTTACCTGGCCAGCTCCTGGTCAGCCAACTTCCTCCTAGAAACCAGTCCTCTTCCTTATCTTATGACTTTCTTCAGTGCTCAGCCCATATGCCACCTGGCCTCTTGGTCCGTCTTCCCTCCCTCCCTCCCTTCCTCGCTTCCTTCCTTCCTTTTCCCCCGCTTCTCCCTTTTTCACACACCCACCTCACCAGTGGATATTGCCATATCCTTGTCTGAATTTCTAAAGCAGTGTGTTTGCCCTCTGATCAGGGCAGACAACACCACCGCCTTCCTTCTGCGGTTACTGGGTCCTGCCATGCACCTCTCCTAGTAGAGCCTAGAGATGTGACCGTAAGACTGGCTTCATTTCCCATGAACTCCTCATGCCCAAAGTTCCCCCTTGTTTGCTATGATTTGCATTTTAAAACTTTCGGAAAAGTAAGTTCCAAATTTAAGAGAATAGTATTAGCTAAATAGTTTAGAAGTGCAAATTTAAATTTAATCTAAATTAGAGATTAACAAGGTTTTTCTTTCCACTTTTTTGAGATGGAATCTAGTTCAGTTGCCTGTGGGCTGGAGGGCAGTGGCATGATTTCGGCTCACTGCAACCTCCGCCTCCCAGGTTCAAGTATTCTCCTGCCTCAGTCTCTCAAGTAGTTGGGAGAGCAGATGCCTGCCACCTCGCCCGGCTCATTTTTGTATTTTTAGTAGGGAGGGGCTTCACCGTGTTACCCAGACTGGTCTTAAACTCCCGACCTCAGATGATCCTCCCACTTGGGCCTCCCAAAGTGCCGGGATTACAAGCATGAGCCACTGTGCCTCATCTTAAGCTTTAAGGTTTTTTTTTTTTTTTTTTTAAAGACAGGGTCTCACTCTTGCTGAGGCTGGAGTGCAGTGGGACAGTCACAATTCACTATAGCCTTTACCTCCCAGGCTCAGGTGATCCTCCCACATCAGCCTCCTACATAGCTGGGACTACACTGCACCTAGCAATAAGCTTTTTTATAAAGGACCAGATAGTAAGCAGTTTAGGGGCTGGACAGGGTGGCTTATGCCTATAATCCCAGTACCTTGGGAGGCTGAGGTGGGAGGATTGCCTGAGCCTGAGAGGTCAAGACCACAGTAAGCAGTGATTACGCCACTGCAGTCAGCTTGGGCGACATAGTGATCTCAAAACAAAAATAAATGTAAGCTTGCATGCTGCATATCCCACCTACTAAGATGTGCTGTTGGGGTTCAAAAGCAGCCATAGAGTCTACATAAACAAATGGGTATGGCTGTGAGCCAATAAGATACTTCATGGAAACGGGCAGCTGGCCCTCAAGCTTAATTTGCCAGCCCTCATCTAAAATCAGCCTCAGCAGGTGATTAACATTGTCTTCATCTTGAGTTAGGGAAGTGTATAGAGTTTCCTTCAACAAATCTCCCATCTTGTGTTTGACTCACTGCCCTGACCACCTGAAACAAGTGATTGCCCATGTCCGCCCAGCACTGATGGACAGACGGAGAGCCCCTTCCTGTTTGCCCCTTTGTATCTCTCCTGATGAGGAGCAAAGCCTTTCTAGTTCTCTTCCCCAGGAGAGTTTTAGGGAGTCCTGTCCCCTTGAACTTTTTTAGTTGAACTAAGCAGACCTCACCCTCTCCCTGCGCTCTGTGTAGAGGGTGGCACCAAAACCAGGACTTCAGAAGAGCGCAGTGCTGTCCTCACCACTGGGGTAGCAGGGGAAGGCCACGTGAGGGGCTTTGAAATTATGCCTGCCTCTTCAGCCAAAGACTCATCTTTGCTATTTATGTGGCACCTTTTTCCCCCTTTTTATTCTTTTTACTTCGTGCCCTGCTGAAGAACAGCGTCTTTTATATGGTACCACACTTTCTAATTTTGATCATACCCCATGACTTCGTTTTCCATGGTTTCAGTTACCCATGGTCAACCACTGCCGAAAATATTAAACAAAAAATTCTAGAAATAAACAAATTCCTGATTTTTAAGTTGTATGCTGTTCTGAGTAGCATGACGAAGTCTTGTCCCATCCTCCCTGGGCATGAATCATCCCTTTGCCCAGTGTGTCCACACTGTGTACACTACCCACTCACCAATGTATAGGAAAAAATGTAGTGTCTGCAGGGTTCGATACTGTTCACAGTTTCAACCATCTCCCAGGGGTCTTGGAACATATCCTTCATGGATGAGGGGGAACTGCTGTATTCTTATGGGGTAAAGGACGAATTCTGGGATATACTATCAAATGATTTGTGGGAAGAGTGAAATAGACTGTTTCTATGATCCTTTCCATGCTTTGTTTTAGTACTTGTGGCATAGGGTAAGGACTGAAAAGGAGGAAAGGAAGGATGCAAAAAGGAATGAGGATAAAAAGACATTTGACAATCCTAGCCCTTCAGGAGAGATAGGAGGTACAAGTGCTAGCAGGTGGTGAGAGCCAGGACCCCTGCCTGTGGCCTGCACACCAGTCTCCACTCTGGAAAGAGGAAAGTGAACCTCACAGGTGTTGATACTTTCTCTGAATGGGGGGTGATGACAGATGCTGGAAAGATGAAAAGCCAAGACCAAAACCTAGTTCCTGAGTAGGGAGTTAGGAGGGAGGTTTGCCTTTTGTGAAGAGGGAAGAGGTAAAGTGAGACTGGCATGTGGTTGAGCAGTTGTCTTCAAAGGTAGATGAAAGCTTTCCAGGGGCAGGTGGGCATGGGCACCCTTCCCAGGGTCCTTTTCCAGCTCCTTGCCTCCTGTCTGCCCTTTTCCCTAAAACGGGCCTCTCTTAGAGTCTCGTCTTTGCTCTGGAAGGTTATGCCCTTCCTGCCACACCCCTTCTCCCATTCCCCAATTTTGGTGTATGGTGGGCAGTCACTTGGCATGGAAAAATCCTCAAACAGCGGGACCAGGCAAGAATTCTAAATGGAGAATCCCTAGGTAACAAAGTGTAGAGCCTTGGGAGGCTGGGTAGAAGGGAGGCTGGGTGTGGTGGCTCATGCCTGTAATCCCAGCACTTTGGGAGGCTGAAGTGGAAGGATCACCTGAGGTCAGGAGTTTGAGACCGGCCTGGCCAACCTGGCAAAACCCTGTCTCTATTAAAAACACAACAAGAAGCCGGACATGGTGGCGCACACCTGTAATCCCAGTTACTTGAGAGGCTGAAGCATGAGAATCATTTGAACCCGGGAGGCAGGGGTTGCAGTGAGCCCAGACCACGTCACTGCAGCATAGGTGGCAGAGCAATACTCTGTCTTCAAAAAAAAGAAACAGTGAAGGGGACAGGGTCTGGTTTTATCCAGATGACAACTCCTGGCAAAGGCTCCATGCCCTGCCCCCACCCCTCTGTGCCCTGCCCCCACCCCAGCCACCTTCATTTGTTTCTTCCTCCCTCCCTTCACCCATCTATCCATTTTAGGATTGTAATTCAGAAGTGAGATCATGGTCACATGGGTACATACATATGTGTAAGTTGGAAAAAGGCAGTGAGAGTTTTCCCCTTGGCAAATATCATCTGACTGGTTGGGTCAGTTGGCTTAGTTAGCTAGGTAAAATAGTAGACATTTTCTGCAAAAAATGAATGAGCTAAACCTGTGGCATCAATGTTGTGACAGAAATACAACTCGAACTCATATACAATGCCTTTGCAGCTGTTAATAGGGAAGAAAAGTAGTTGCCAAATTAAAAGAAGATTCATAGGTTTCCAGAGTTCAGCTTGATGGAACAACCTCTCTCAAGTACAGTTTTGCAGTGTCACAAAACTAAACATGCACTTACCACACAATCCACAATCGAACTCTTGGACCTTTATACCCAAGAAATGCAAATGTTCACACAAGAGCCTGTTCATGTAGCAGCTTTATTAATAATAGTCCCAAACTGAAAACAGCCCGTCCATCCTTCAACTGGTGAATGGTTCTGTGGCGCTACAGCCATACCGTGGAATAGCACTCAGCGGGAAAACGGAACAAATGCTGGCTGCATCCAATAACTTGGTGAATCTCCAGGGAATTATGCCGAGTGCCAAAAGCCAATCCCCAAAAAACGACAAACTGCATGATCCCCTTTATGTAGCCTTTTGGGAATGGAGAACAGATGAGTGGTTGCCAGGGGTTAGGGATTGAGTTGGGGGAGAGGGAGCCGCGTAAGAAAATATTGGGGTCAGAAGGGAGCCTGAAGCTTTAACGTCTACTGTTTTAGGTAAGGACACCAGTGTCTGGGTAAGTAAGTGGTTTGACCAAGGCCGGATAGATAGATGGTAAGTGACAGAGGGAGGTTGAACCTGGGTCACTGTCTCATGTGCTGTAATAGTGTGGTACTTAAACCTGTGGACTTCAGAGTCTGATAGATCAGGGTTTGAGTGCCAGTTTTGCTAGTTGTTAGCTGTTTGACCCTGGGCAGACTCCTTAATGTCTCTGAGCCTCTGTTTCCTCATCTGTAAAATGGACCTGATGATACCTGCCTCATCAGATTATCATGAGGGTTATATCATGTTATTTTCAAACTTTAAGAAATATTATTTCACTCTCGGGTTGGGTGTGGTAGCTCACACCTGTAATCCCAGCACTTTGGGAGGCCGAGGCAGGCAGATCATGAGGTCAGGGGATTGAGACTATCCTGTCCAAGAAGGTGAAACCCCGTCTCTACAAAAATTAGCCAGGAGTGGCGGTGCACGCCTGTAGTTCCAGCTACTTGGGAGGCTGAGGCAGGGGAATCGCTTGAACCCGGGAGGCAGAGATGGCAGTGAGCTGACATCATGCCACTGCCCTCCAGCCTGGCATCAGAGTGAGACTCCGTCTCAGAATAAAAAAAAAAAAAAAAAGAAATACCACTCCCAATGTGAGAAAAACTGTTCCCATCAGAACTAGTTAGTACAGACATATTAAAACACATATATGACTGAAAGTTTTATGAAAGACATTACCTTGTTACATAATGGTACATTGTATTTTCTATTTTATTTTTTTTGTAAAGCTGGTTGTGACCCCCATATTGATTTCGTGACACTCACCTAAATGAAAGCAAAGCTTAGGGCTATGAATATAGTATCATAGAATTCTTTTTCTTCTTAGGCACTTGGGGAGAAGGTGCAGGGCCCAACACACCTGTGGAGGCTAGCGTAGGCCGCCTCATCTGTTGCCTTCTGCCTTCCCTGCTAGACTCTAAGCTTCCTGAGGGCAAAGGTGACTTTGTTGACTGTTTTATCCTAAGGTCTTGTTACAGTGCTCAGCACCTGGAAGGTACTGACTTGTCAGATGAAGAATGATCAAGAGATAATAACAAAATTGAACAGTGATGTGTTAAAACCCACAAGATAAAGGACAGGGAAGATGAAGGGGTACAGAGATTGCATGGGCACGAGGCCCCTCACCTGCATGCCAGTCTGAGGGCTTGGGTGCCGTGTGATTGCACCTTCCTCTTCAGTAAGATGGGAATGGCAGTGACAGCAGCTGTCTCCAAGGTGGGTTCTCACAGGACCAAGTGGTTTCATGCAGGTGAGGTGCCCAGGAAAGCAGCTAGTGTTGCTGGGGGTGGTGCTGTTTTCACTCACAGAAGCTTATAGTAGATTACAGGTAAGAGTGACGTTATTGGCTGGGCGAGGTGGATCACCTGAGGTCAGGAGTTCGAGACCAGCCTGGCCAACATGGTGAAACCCTGTCTCTACTAAAAATACAAAAATTAGCCAGCCATGGTGGCACACACCTGTAATCCCAGCTACTTGGGAGGCTAAAGCAGAAGAATCGCTTGAACCCAGGAGGTGGAGGTTGCAGTGAGCCGAGATCGTGCCATTGCACTCCAGCTTGGGAGATAGAGCGAGACTCTTGTCTCAAACAAAAAAAGACATTATTGAGATAAACTTGATTTTACTTTTACTTTTTAAAAAATAGTAATTTGCAAAATTAATGACAAATTACATTTGCCAAAGGACTTTCAGCTGAACTTAGCATATCAGCGTTTTGTGGCCCTGGAGCAAGAGTTGCTGCCTAGAACACAGGAAGCTTTTGTAGTGTCCCTGGGGAAAGACTTTCTAAAAACTCCCTGAATCCTCACCGCTAAGTGTGTGTTACTGACTGGGCTGGGGCTCGGAAAGCCATTGGTAGTGAGAGGAGACAGCCAATCCAAAGAAGAGGCAGAGGAGAGAGGATTGTTTTCAAAATCTAAAGAGGAAGGTTTGGGTTATTTGTTTTTGCAGTCATAAAAACTGACATTTTTCCCCTGGCAGACTCACTCATCTGCCTCTGGCCAGTGGTTCCATTCTGTGTGGGTGCCAGCCTGTGCTGGCTGAGCTGTTGGGAAGGAGGAATTGGCACTTTTGTTCCTTGGGCTGGGGTCGGAGTTGGGGTGAAACTATGATAGCTGATGCATATTGCAAAGTTGGGTGTATTTTACAGTGCTTTTTTTGTTTCTTTTGGAGGAGGGAAAAAAAAATGAGATCTTTTTTCCTCTTCACTAATAGAGAAAAATATGTGTCTGATCACCTTTTTTTTTTTTTTTTTTTTTTTTTTGCTATTGTTTGTTTTATTTACTTTTGAAATAGTTTTGCTACGTCAACCATACTGGAGTGCAGTAACGTGATCTCAGCTCACTGCAACTTCTGCCTCCTGAGTTCATTGTGTGTCAGCCTCCCAAGTAGGTGGGATTAAAGATGCGCACCTTAAAACTCAGCTCATTTTTTATTTTTTAGTAGAGACAGGGTTTCGCCATGGTGGCCAGGCAGGTCTTGAACTCCTGGTCTCAAGTTATCTGCCCACCTTGGCTTCCCAGAGTGCTGGGATTACAAGCATGAGTGACCGCACTCAACCTGACGACCTTTTTTTTTTTAAAGATTATTATTAAAATTGGCAGAGTATTATTCTTGAGAAAGAATTTATGATCTTGTAGAACGACTTACAGCCCAGGCAGTTCATTACTGCACAAGGTAAACCAGAACTACACTGCATATGCTGGAATTGCACCAAGGGGAACTTCTGAAGCAAAAAGATGCATTGTCAACCAGCGCACACCATTAGTGGAAATAAGACTGCTTTTGCTCAGCATTTTTTCTTTTTTACAGGCAAATGACTGTAGTTTCATTCAATTGAACATGATAGGTGTTCCCATCTGCCTCCTCAGTGTGACCCCTCCTCATTGTGCAGACTGAGGAGAGGTCCGTGTCCCTAAAGCTGGACATAGAAGTCGGCCATATGAGTACCCAGTGTGCCTTATCTAACTGCTGGTTTTCATTTTTAGGCACCACATGGGAGTGTTCCAAAGGAATGAAACTTTTTTTTTTTTGAGACGGAGTTTCACTCTTGTTACCCAGGCTGGAGTGCAATGGCGCGATCTCGGCTCACCACAACCTCCGCCTCCTGGGTTCAGGTAGTTCTCCTGCCTCGGCCTCCTGAGTAGCTGGGATTACAGGCACGCGCCACCATGCTCAGCTAATTTTTTGTATTTTTAGTAGAGACGGGGTTTCACCATGTTGACCAGGATGGTCTCGATCTCTTGACCTCGTGATCCACCCACCTCAGTCTCCCAAAGTGCTGGGATTACAGGCGTGAGCCACCTCGCCCAGCAGGAATGAAACTTGAATCACATGTTTCAGCCTTGGGCTCTAGCATTTGCATGGAGGAGGGATTTATCCTTCCTAAGCACCCACCAGCTCAGAGTTGACTCTGGACTTGAACCTGATTTCTTCTCAGTGGTACAGCTCTCAGTAGCCCATCTGTTTATGGGATGATAGTGTGTACATTTTCACCTCTAGTCATGAGCGCCTCCACGGTGGCTGAAAGCAATCGTGTCGTGTGCGTGGCACCTGTGACACATACTTTGCCAACAAAAAGGAATTGCCACTTTTGTGATGAGCACAAAATTTCAAATCGCTTTTGAAAGGAAGCCTCTGAATATTCTCATGAATCTCAGGAAGTTCTTTATGGTAGCAGCACTGCCCTTTACTCTGTTTCTGTGGCTTTTCTGGTGGAGACAAATTTCTGAAGATCATCAGCCCTTTGAGATCCTTTACCAAATAACAGTGGACCAGAGCCCACAGCGCGGCCTCATTTCCCCAGTTCAGGACTGCTGAGCACCTCTTCTTCCCCTGTGTTCTCATCATTTCAAGACATTTTAGTTCTGGCTTGACTAGGTTTTTTTACCCACTAAGAGGGGAATACTGATAGCAGTCTGGGAAGCTGAGCTTGGCCCATAAATAGAAACAGCTAACCAAGCTCAGGGGCACTGTGCTGTTGACATTCTCCTTTGGTGTGTTTCTTTTCCTCCCCACTGCCCTAGGTGGCCAACATCCCTGCCTCAGGAATGTCTCAGCCCCAACATCATTCAAGGGCTGAGTCTGATGAGGATTCCTTTCTTGAGCTGGTGATTGTCCGGTTTTCATGCAAAATGGGAATTGTGACCACTACCTGTTTCAAGCAAGAATGTTATATTCAAATAGATATGCAAAAAGAAAATTGTAAGAGTCAATAGAAAACAATTCTCTTATCCCTGAGATAAGCAGATTAATAGTGTCTAGTGTCAATATTTTGGCTGTAGACCATTATCTTGTTATTGATCCAGAAGAAATACGGTATTGACTCAGTAGCGTTGTTTACTTTTTGCTAGCGTTGTTTTGCTTTGCTTTTTCTTATTTTTAAATGTCATGGTCTGGTTTTTTTCCTTTGTCTCTTTACTGTCCAGTCAGAGAATGACAGCAGTAAGTTTAAGCGCAAGAAGAGCAGTTGGCTGTCTTATTTCAGATGCATTTCAGATGTCAGACCATTTCACTCTCTGTCCTCAAGTTGTTGTCATCGATCCTTTCTGACTCATCTCATGTCCTTGTAATAACTTTCCCCAAAGCTGTATTTCTGAATGCCCTTTTCAGCATCTTGGAAGGTGCATTCAGTTCTTTGTGATATGTTTAGGATTTGTACTTTTCATTGTCTGCTGACTGTGTTTCTTGAGGTACATTTTCCAAAAGACAAACACCACAGAATCGTTTTTGCTGATGGCTGGTGAAGGAGACACTCATCAATAGCTGAAAGAGTAGAAACTGGAACAAAGAGCTTAGCTAAAGTGGTTTTGTGGGAATGTGATTACCAAGTTGATTTTAATAAGTAGAGGCAGTTTGGCACTGTTGTCTCTGTGAAATGGGCTTGAAAGGCGTTGCTCATTCTTAGTGTCCGCTGCACACGGACTGCTGTGGTGGGTCTGTGACGAGGCCTGTGGAGGGAGGAGGCCGGATCCTCTCCCTAAGATGCTTAAGCTGTTGGTGGAGGGGCTGGGGGAGCGTCTCCTCCCCCATGGCCAGGAGGAGCATATGTGCATGTTCTTCATGACTACAGCTGCTGTTGAGCAGTCTTTGACAATGCATCCACGGAGGTTAAATCTTCTCATTTGTTTTTAAAAGAGAAAGAAGGATCTCTCTCCATCTTTACATTGAGTTTGGATCCAGAGCTGGAGGGAGGTAGGAAGGTAGAGGGATTTAGGCTAGCAGGATTTTCTCCCAGGCCTCTCAGCATGTGGACACACAGATCAATTTCTTATCCTGCGTTCAGCTGGACACTGGGTTAGAGACTGTGTTGATCAAGATGTCCCCTCCTGTTTCATATCATATAACGCATTCATTTCAGCCACTGAGCCTAAATTACTGTTTGCTTTCTTTCTGCCTTTTCCGCCCACCCGCCCCCCGCCCTTGAAATGGTAAGAATGGTAAGGATGAAGTTAGTTTATCCGCACTAATGCTTTGATTTTTTCTTTTCTCTTTCTCTTTGCCACAGTAGGTAACCAGTTAGGGGCCTTGGTACATCAAAGGTAAGCAGTGGGTTATGTTTTATTATTTATTGATCATTTCTAATTGTTTATTGATCCGCCATCTGTACTAGAGTGCTAGGAAGTCAGAGGTTATGAGAGTGAAAAACCATGGGTTAGGCTTCTTTAAGACTCGAGTTTTTTGCTAGCCATTTCCAAGATAGTGTCGGCTCTGGGGTAAACTAATATAAGGCATTAAAAGTCAGCCATTATTGCAGTAACTTAAAATACTTGTAGAAGATTGGAGTTGCTCTTTCTACCAATGTACATTTAATTGAAAAGGAGAGAATGAGATTTTCCTACCTGTTTTTGTGGTGTTTTAAGTATTTTATTAATCCTCAGCCCCTTCACCTGAGAAGAGACACCTTGAAGTGTGAGGGTCGGGTGCTCACAAGAGAATGCTTTGGGTGCCCAGGGAGTGTGGGTGGGAGGCCAGAAGCCAGGGTTCCATCCCTCTTTGGAGGGATAGGGACTTACCAGAGAGCCTCAGCCCAACTGATTCTGTGTTTCTGTGTCAAACGTTGAGGATTTAAGAGAGATACAGCAAGAGCCCTGACTTTTACAAAGGCCAGTCTGTAAGATGGGATATTTGTGGTCACAGTGGCCCTTGTGAAACCACTTCAAAAAGGAAAATATATACAAGAAAAACTCTGCCACAGTTTCTCTTCTGGAAGGACGAGTTTTGTGCTTATATCTGTTGCTGTAACGTATCCTTAACCTTCTTTCGGCATTCTGTCATCTTGTATTCTGCCTAGATCAGAATTTGGGTTTGGGAGTGTCTAGAAATCACTGGGCATCAGTTAGGCAAAAGATTTATCCTGGGTTTTTTGATTATTATTATTATTGTCTCTTTGTTGATGAATTAAAACATTTAAATGAGGTGATTATTAGTATCAAATGCTGGCTTTCCTATAAAGCCATAACTAGTCAGGATTTTTTTCTGCAAGGTGTTTATACTTTATACCTTAGACAAATTTCAGCCTTGCATTTAGATTAGAACATTTTCATCCTGGAAACCCAGAGCAGTTTGTGTTGGTACATTTCTTCCTCAGAGTCAGCTAAAGTTATTCCTCAGGGCCAAGAGCTGCCCGGGCTTTGTGACATTTGGTATTGCAGTAGTGCTGAAGCCCCTCTAGTCAATTTCCAGGTCATATTTTCTGAGAGTAGCCAGCTCATGCTACACAGGATGTGAGCAGCAGCCTCCTGGCTACACATACAGAAGCTCTGCCATCCATCCCTCACAGCAGAGTCAGGAAGCACATCCCGACAGGGACCTGGCTTCTACACAACCCGCTGGGACACCAAGGCTTGGCATTGACACCCGTGGCGTTACTGATTAGGAAGCTGGGAATGAATTGCCTGATTTGGGGAGGACACATATACCCCAAGAGAATCCCGTCTTGCACATAAGCTTGAGAACGTAAACTCCACAAGGAGAAGACTGTTTGTTCCCATCAAAATGATATGGTGGCAAGTGCTGTTTATGCTATTGCATTTCTTCTAAGTGCTGCACTTTCCCGAAAAACATGCACTTATTCAATCCTTTCCATGATGGGTAAAAATCCAGCTGTGTGAGAGATGTTTAAAAATGCTTGCTTTTTTTTTTTTTAAACTACTTGCATTTAGCATCCTCCCAAGGTAAATGTTTAGATTTAATTGCTTTCTGGGGTGTTGGACAAATTGGACATTGTCCACAATACACTGTATGGCAGAATTGAAGGTTTGTTTGAAAAAAACCAGTGCAGTAGTAGTTTGTTTTTTTTTTTTTTTTTTTAAAAAAAGGCACATAATGGATGGGATAGCATTTAACAGAAGTACCTTGCAGAGTAAGTGAGGTAATTACTCTGTCCTGGTCAGCACTGATTACGCTGCCATCAGGTGCTGGTTCCATTTGGGGCCTCTCACCTTAAAAAACAGACATAAATTAGAAGGAGGCCAGAAAACAAGACAAAGATTAGGAAACAAGGAAGGGTGAAGAAAAGTTGGGTATTTCTTCATCCAGAGAGGACTCCATAATAGAAGTCTAAACCTCTCCCACGGCCCTGGATGACCTTTTAGCGACCAGGGATTGATGACCCGTTGGGTAGAGAGCACCTAACCAGACAGAATGAGGCAACACTGAGAGCTGCTGTATGAAGAGAAGGCAGCTGTTAGAGGAGCTGATGGTTTCATGAAAACCCAGAGGTTCCTTCCTCTGACACAAGGAAATGAGAGGCTTAGATCTCTGGGAGGAATGATTGACCAGAGGGCTTATTAAGTGACACTCTTTGTAGATGGTGGTAGATGTGTTGACCAAATTGGCCTGATGTATTTTAAGCTTTTATCTTGCAACATGGCCAGTGTGGGCAGTTTGGGGACCTAAAATGGCTACAAAATTCTGTATTCTATATTTTTTCCAAAATGTTCTTTGTTTTTAGGACAGTAATAACGGAAGAATTCAAAGTGCCTGACAAAATGGTTGGATTTAGTAAGTATCCATGTTGTCTACCTTTTCCCTGATTCCTGTCTCGACTTTTTTCTTTTTTTTTCTGAGCTCCTTTGCCAGGATGTTCTTTTTGTTATCATCTCTCTCGTGTCACCTGTAGTAGAATGCTTTGCACATGCCATTCCTCACAGCCCTGAAATGCTGCAGGTCTCTTCAGGCTGAGTGAGAAACCAGAGCATTGGGCCCTGGGTGCCCCCCGCTTCCCCACCTCTCCTCACCTCAGCTAGAATATCCTCTGTAGGCTTTTCATGCAGGCTTTCTGCTGCCATCCTGCCCAAAGAGTGGATGGGCTCACTGGGTCAACTGGATGTGTAGAGTGTGAGCCAAGCGTAACAGTTGATGGGATTAAGTGGATCATTCGTGCATGCCTGGTGAAATACGGAATGGGGGCTTGTATTCTGACCATGTTCAATTTGTTTCAGTTATTGGCAGGGGAGGTGAGCAGATTTCACGGATTCAAGCAGAATCTGGTTGCAAAATTCAGATTGCTTCAGGTAAGGGCTTTTAAAAAATCGATATCAATTTGATAGAAATCAGTATTTTGCAAAAATGTCCAGATTCGGTACTTTGCTTGTTGCTTGGGTAAGTATAAGCAATTGGTGTTTTCCTTGCACTTCTGGAGTTAAACTCCTGAATGAGAACCAGAAGGGTCAGAGCAAAGGTGGGCCCGGAGATAAGGCCTCCTATGTGGCTTCTGGGGTAAACGCTCCCTCAGCTCTATGGCCAAACATGGCCCCTTACCAAACACCTGCTATTCTAGGACCTGATGTTTTCTGCACCAGAATGTTATGCCAGACACAGTGGCATAGTGGGACCTGTAGGAATCCTATGGCTTTGGGGTCACTCCCTGACTGCACGCTGGCTCCCCTGAATGTGACTGTCCCTTCCCTTTTTGGGAAGAGGATAGTTGGGGGTCCTGGCTGAATTAGCACTCACTGAACATGTTTTAGGACCTTTCCTAGCTGGTCCGTTTGACCATGCAATATGGAGAGAGATGGAGTGAAGAACAATTTTTGTTTTATTTTTGGTTTTATCATCTAAGTTGAGTTTGACCTCTTTCCATTGCAGAGGAAGGAATTTGAAGGACATTTGGCTAGGGAAATGTTTGTCATTTTAAAAGATACTTACTACAGTGTCTTGAAGGCAGTAACTCCCATTAGCTATTTCTCTTTTATTTTTTTGAGGAAGGATTTTAAGAACAAATTTTTAGGAACAAAATGAGGCATCATGTGTGGTGTTGGAAAGTAATGTGTTTCTCGTGTTAAGTGGCCCAGTTCCACATAGATGTCACTGATCTCTTGGGACATTCATGCAGTAACTGGTCTGGTCCTGATGTGCATGTCATTAGGTTCCTTCCTAGTGTACTAGCTTATTAGCTATTAGACAAATAATAAGCATATTAGCTTATTAGACAAATGACCATTAAACTACAGATGGAGAGTCTGAGAAATAGCGCAATAAAGTGACTTAAACAACTACTAGCATGCAAGTGGGTCAGAAGTGAAACTGAGACGTATCAGGACCAACTCAAACCTCTGTTGTGCCCTTCCAGCTTCCCCTGTGGGACTTGTTTCTACTTCAAGAACCTAGGGTGGAGCCACCAGCTTAATATTCTGTCCACAAGTGGAAGCAAACTGTCTTTTTCTGGGAGCCTGGGCCTCTGTGGGGCTGGCATAGGAAGCCCCTAGAGAGACAGTCTGTACAGGGCAGAGGTGCATGTGCCCGATGCCCACCAACACCCCTCATCTTCTTGATTCTTCTTATAGAGAGTTCTGGGATTCCAGAGAGGCCCTGTGTACTTACCGGAACCCCAGAAAGTATTGAGTAAGTTTATTTTATTTACTTTTTCTTTCACTCTTCTTCCTCCTTCCCCAAATGGGGAGAAATGGAAGGGCAACACTGTTATTGAACACTGTCAATCTGTGCTGCAGTCTGGCCACACAGGCAAATAATTCTCTAGGGAAGAAAATCTGGGAGGTTACTGTGCCAGGGGTTTTTCTGTCACCTTAAATCCATGAGGTATCACCTTTGTTCTAAACCCCACAGCTGTCATAACATCTCCTTCAAACCAGGGTCTCAGGAGTGTCCATTCACCCCACCTGAATGCTCTAATCAACTTACTTCTTCCTTGTTAACACCTTCACCTGAGCAGGTCTGGATTAGTAAGTCAGTCACTTGGTGAACTACTGAGAATCCTGGTACCAGGTCTTTTGGCTGGGGCTGATCCTGTTACCCTTCTGATATTTGTGAACCAAATGAATCAACTCTTCATGACCTTTGCTCTACTCAGAGGGCCGTACAGACTGGCCAGAGGATGTCTTGCCTTTTGGCGCCCTTGCAACAGCCTTAAGACTAACACCGCTTTCCTACCCTGTTACTCACATGCTTGGAACCTTGTGCCAGGTGCAGGCCTCATAAATCCAAGAATCTCCCGGGAAAAGGGAACGTACTGCCTTAGAGCCTGCTCGCTGTCCTTCTTCAGTCTACGGAGCAGCACTGCATTTGGGGACAGGGTGCTAAGATTATATCTGGCTCAATAGGTAGGGTTGTTTTATTGTTTCCACTTCTCAGGGAGTCTAGATGAGTTTAAATTCTCTTGTTCTGCCATCACATTGCAAGCAGTGAACCAGAATAAATATCGCTGGCAGGTGTGCATTACAGGGCAAGCCGGATGGTTTTGCTGGAGTCAAGGCATTTTTCTTCCAACACAGGTTAATCTAGTACACTAGCAAAATATTAAAACGCTGCTGTAACTGAGAAGATACACGAAGCTGATTCCGTGCACAAAGGCTTAACACTACGAAAGGCAACATCTATTTCCTGCCTTTCTTGTCTTTCTTCCTTCTCTTCTAACCATTCCTGCTTCGTGTCTACCCAAGGAGTGGAGGCGGTGGGATTCTAACTTTAGGTGGAAACAAACTGCATTTTCTTCAGTGAGCAGCACAGCCAGCCTGTTTAGTAGCTGAATTCTTCTCCATTAGAGAAGCCAAAAAGCAGATGGTGTGTGGCAATGTAGAGAATAAATACGAGAAATAACAGCCAGGAGAAATTCTGGTGCAGAAAAGGAAATTGGCACAACAGATAACTCTGGTAGTCTGGGTGGTGCTGCTGCAACATTGCAGTTTCCCTCCCCTGCTGCCAAATAAATCAACACAAATAGCAGGACACGTGACATGCGGGGGTCCCAACTTGGCTGACATGGAAAGCTCCAAGCAGGTGTCTGAGTGCGCAGCTGCATGCAGCACCGCCTCCCCCTTCCCACCTCTTGGAACCAAACTGGGATTCGTAGCCTTAGCTTAAAAGTCATAGAGCAGTGTTGTTGGTTATGAAGAAGAAGCGGGGGTATGGGAGTTCAGACAGTGAGTACTAATTCTTGCTTTCTTTCTTCCCATCTTTCTCATTGCTGGCTGTCTCTCCTGCCTGCATTTATTTAACCAATATGTATTGAGTATACTCCGTGAGAAGGATTACGTTGGAACAGAGAGATGTAACGGGGTAAAAGATGTTCTCTGCCCCCAGAGCAGCTCTTATGCTAATAGGAGACAACACGTTTGTGGAGGCACAAGCGTGAGCAGAGGGCAGGCTTGAAAGGGGTGGGGTCTGGCAGTAGCCCGCTCATCACGGCTCTTTGTCGCAGCATTGGTACTGTGGTGTGTGTTGCTTTTAAATTCCAGCCCAGTAGCGTGGCGGATGGCAGAGAGACCTCCGGGTTGTGGGGGCAGGAGCTGGAGCTGATGGAGGGCTGCCCTGACTCCCTCAGGTTTTTCCCTCAGTGCTGTTTGCCTGTCTTGCACACAGTCTTCTTTTAATGCTGGTTCTCTTATGGTTCTTTTCCCTCCCAAAGACAAGCCAAACGACTCCTGGGGCAGATTGTGGACCGCTGTCGAAATGGACCTGGCTTTCATAATGACATAGACAGCAACAGCACAATCCAGGAGATTCTCATTCCTGCATCTAAAGTGGGTCTTGTCATCGGCAGAGGAGGGGAAACAATCAAGCAGTTGCAGGTATGTGAGCCTGGAGCCTGGAGCACGGCGGCCGTCCTCAGCAGTTCTTCAGCTTCCGGGCCCAGGAGATCTGCTCTTGGCCAGCATTCCCTGGCGGGGCTGGCTTTGTGGAGCTGAGGCTTGCTTCCTTCCTCCGTTTGACAGACAGCTTCTGAACATATACCATGGCCATGCCTGATGCCAAGTACTAGGCCAGGTGTGCCCTAGCAGGGGCCCCTGTGAACTTTGAGCAGCCTTTTTGGTAGTGAGCTCTGTGAAGGCTGCTTTTATCATCAGAGGACCGCATCTCAGACGAAATTGCCATGTTTGGAGGGAGGGGCCCTGACCCAGCATTCCTCCTTCCTAATTGGTTGGTCTTAAATGTGCTCATTTACTTTTTGAAGGTTCGGGGTCTTTGTGTGTCAAAAGGGGCAAGTGCTTCACTGTTGTGATGGAGCTGAAATAATCGCTGTTCTTTTCTTTTTATATAAGAGCCTATTAGTGAGTGAATGCTCCATGAGCATTAGCTGCTATTAGTGCCAGAATCCCTCATCTGAGACACTTGGAACCAAACAGTTTTCAGAATTTGACACTCCCAGCAAGTTCTGGGGCTGTACCCTGAAATGAAAAGCATATTTCTATAGCTAAATAGAATAATACACTCAGAGAAAGGCAAAAGATATAATGACATGGGTTTAGTTACGCTGCCATATTAGTTATAAGCAAACTTTTCTTTCCTAAAAGGTTTTGCAGTTGTGAGTAAAGGACGGAGGCTTCCCTTGCGTGCCCTCTCATAACCCAGTCCTTCGGTCCTGGTTGTAAGGATGGTATCCTAATGTAGACTAAGAGTTTATTATTTGGGATCCCAGCCTCCAGATTGTGGTCCCCTACTCATTAGCCCTGGATCCAACTGCAGCATGCTCTAAAGTGGAAGACGGCAGGACTTCACTCATAGTTCCGCAGAAGTTCTGATCAGATCATGTGAAATGGAGTGCATGCCCAGTGCATGGCATTCAGTAAAAGTAGCTCCTTCGTGCTTAGCCACACCAGGGACTGGAAAAAGTGGAAAGAATCATTTTAGGAGATAGTTTTACATATCCTGTTTGGACATGGGCTTACCGGACCTTTGCTGTCACGGAAGCCAGCTTTGGCCCAGGTTGCAAGGCAGCCCCTGGTGGTGGGTGGGATGTGGGCTTATGGTGGGTGTGACTAGATCCCATTTTGTGCTGCCCTGTATCCTTGTTCATGACAGTGAGGGCTGTGCTGGTGTGTGTTCCCCCACAGGAGCGGACAGGTGTGAAGATGGTCATGATCCAGGACGGCCCATTGCCCACAGGAGCAGACAAGCCTCTTCGTATCACTGGAGACCCATTTAAAGTACAGGTAGGAAAGAAACTGTGGGTTGGGTGAGTCCTGGACTTGGGACTATGACTTGTGGTAACCTAGAGCTTTTATCTTCCCTCAAGTCATTGTGAAACTGTTTTCCTCAACAGAGTTGGGCGATGAAAAGAATCTAGGTTTGTGCTGCCCAAAACCAGAGTCCTTAGCTACTTGTGGCTATTTAAATTCACTCAAATTAAATAAAAACAGCTCCTCATTTACACTGACCACATCTCAAGTGCCCAGTAACACCTGAGGCTGGTGGTGAGCATTCTGGACTGTGCACGTGCACAGCATTTCCAGGCTTTTGCTGGTAGCACGGGTCAGGTGCAGCTGGTTTTTGTTGTGCCCCGCCCCCCCCCCCCCCCCCCCCGGCCAATCATCCCTCCAGGTGCAATTGTGATTTGCTGATCTGTGGTAGCTTAGATACAGGCTCTGCTTGGCTGTTATTTGCCTGCTCTCTTCTGGGCTTATTTTGCAAGCCCTTCAGCTGAGGTTGGAGGTGAGCATAGGTACCAGAGCGACCCAAGTGGCTGTGGCTATGCAGCATCATAGCAAGTGTCGTGCACCCTGAGCCTCCCGGGGAGACAGCCCCACTGGCTGAAAGCAGTAAGGGGCTTGGTTTTCAGTCCCCTGGGGTGGTCCTATCCTTCCAACTCTTCCTAGTAGCAGGAATTCAAGTGAGCGGAGAGTGTAGAGTTTTTGTCTGTTCTCAGTGAAACACAAATGTACCTTTTTCCTACCACCTGCAGCCTGTCTTGCCATTGCCACATTCAGAGTAGCTCCGGGGTGATACTCCTCGGCGAGCCAGGCCACCATCAACAGCGGGTCTTCTCTGGGAGCATCGGGGTTTTCTCTGGGAGCAGTGAAGATTTCTATCCCTGGCAAAATATTTCCCCTAATTCTGAACCCTATCCTTCAGCTAAGCTGGTTAAGGTACACCTGTAAAATAACAGTTTTGGAACAGGAGTGAGGGCAGTGGTGGGCATGGTTCTGCCCAGGGACTCCAGTCAGTGACGTGGTCCTTCGCTTCCATCAGGCCAGAGTCCCCATGCACTGCCTCCTCCAGGGCGCCTGGCCTTCTCTCAGTGTGAACAGTTGGGTATTTAAGGAGTCAGATTGCCTCTCGCCTTTCTCCACCCTGCTAAGAGTCCAGCCGTGGGCTCCGGTATGATGGTGTCAGACTCCAGGCCTGTGACAGGCTGGGGGTGCCCACAGAGTGCCTGCGTCTCAGCCGCCCTCCTTCAAAGGCCTTCTTCTTCTATCACAGCCTTTGATGGTGTCTTTTGTAGGGAAAAACCCCAAGCTTATAAATAACATACCATTAATGTTTCATAAATTTGCAAGAAAATAATTTTAACTTAATGGGTTTTAGTATTTTTTAAATCTTAAAACTGTATTTCACATTGTTTTATTATTTAGGAGATGGAGTCTGCTATATTTACGGCACCTATATATCCCTTCAAACTGCGTAACATTTGCTGTGTGTATGTGCGTGTGTGTGTGTTTCTTTACCATTGTAATTGGCAGATATTATGACCCTACCCCTAAATCCTTAAGTATGTATCTCCTAAGAAAAACCAGGCCTAAGAAAATGGGACTTCTAAACATCATCCCATGTCCAGGTTTCTCCACATGTCCTAAGGTTTAAATTGCTGTTGGGTTTGTTTTGTTTCTTCCCAGACACAGTTCTCACATTCCCTTGAGTTGTAAGGTACAGTAGGTCTTCAGTGCAGATTCCTGTGTGGCTGGTGCTGCCATGGGCTGGCCGACTTGCAGGGATAGACTTTCCAAGTGCACGTTGAGGGGAGAAGGGCAGTTGAATCTGGAGTGCCCCTGTGATGTGAAGTCTTGACAGAGTCCTCTGTCATGGACCTGCCCTCAGTGGGAGCTCTCAGACACCCTTCCTGCTAGAAAGAAATGGCATCAAGAAACACCTAGGTCAATCCACTTTGTTGATCAGAAAGAAAAAGATTTAAACGTTTAAAAACACTTAAGGGCGATAGGAATCCATTTGTGATCACATGCAGATGTGCTGACCCAACTGAGACTTTTTAAGAAGGGGGACCCTTACCTGTGTGGACATTTGGGTAGTATAAAGAACACATCACTTAAGATTTGATGCACACATTCCTTACATGTCCCATAAGCAATAAGTGACTTGTGCTACAGCTATGCGCCTTCTCAATCTTTAAACCCAGCTTAAGAGGTTTCGATCTTGAAATTTCAAGAAAGGTTTTATCTTTTTTCAGGATTTTTTTCTCATAATGCTTTTTGTTTGTGTTTATGCAGCAAGCAAGAGAAATGGTACTAGAGATTATCCGAGAAAAAGACCAAGCTGACTTTCGGGGTGTACGCGGTGACTTCAGCTCCCGAATGGGAGGAGGCAGTATAGAGGTATGCTTAAATGACAGGTTAGTAGGCAAATAAGATGAGGAGTAAAGTTGTAGGTCACAATTCCGTTTGCTCCTTAACCTTGAGCAAGTTAGTTAACTATTGTCTCAAAACCTCTGAGAATTTGCCCACTTCTTAGGGCAGGTGTGAGGGTGAACTGGGTCAGACTCGGCCTGCAGTGAGGAGAGCTGGCTGCATTTCCTGGCATGGGCCATTTCCCCTGGTTTTGAAGTTTTGCTTTAGATGTTAACCAGTTGCCCAGGTAAACACCAAAGTTCATATGTTCTTGGTGATGTATGTCCTGATTCTATCAAACTCAGCAGCCTGTGTTTATTGATGAGGTTGCATTAGGATCAGACTCTATTGTAGACAATGAAGTTTTGTTATATGCAACAACATGGTTGAACCTTATGAACGGTATGCTCAGTGAAATAAGACAGATACAGGACAAATGATGTGTGATTCCACTTAATCTGAGGCAGCTAGAAGAGGCAGATGCATGGAGACAGAAAGTACAGTAGCAGCTGTCATGCTGTTAAGGGTACGGAGTTGTTGGGGATGACAAAACATTTTGGATGTGGATAGTGGTGATGGTCACACAACACTGTGAATATATGTGATGTCATTGAATGATAAATACTGTGTCTATTTTAGCCACAATAAAAGAAAAATGAAGGAAAAAAATACATTTTAAAGAACCTCTAGGGCTAGGCATGGTGGTACACGCCTATAATCCCAGTGCTTTGAGAAGCTTAGGCAGGAGTACTACTGGAGGTTGAGGTAGGCCTGGGCAATATAGCCAGACACTATCTCTGCCAGAAAAAAAAAAGATTCTTTTAAATTAGCCGGGCATGGCACATGCCTATAGTCCCACCTGTTCTAGAGGCTAAGGAGCAGAGAGATCACTCCTCCCAGGACATCAGGGCTGTAATGAGCTACAATTATGCCACTGCACTCCAGCCTGGGTAATAATAGAGCAAGGCTGTGTCAAAAAAAAAAGAGCTACCAGTATAATCAATGTGAATCAATGTGTGTAGTGTGTTTACTGGAAAGCAAGATTACTACTTTTCATCTTTTTATTTTATTTTATTTAAAGACAGGGTTTCACCATGTTGGTCAGGCTGGTCTTGAACTCCCGACCTCAGGTGATCCGCCCGCCTTGGCCTCCAAAGTGCTTGGATTACAGGCGTGAGCCACCACACCCGGCCTACTTTTCATCTTTTATCTATCTGTAAGGTTTATTCATTTTTATATTTTGATCATATCATAATATTATTCCTAAAAGGGAAAAATATCCTTTATTATATCATTTCCAGGAATGCACTGTAATAAAAACTAAGTTGTGTGTTAAAAAAATATGTCCTGGGCCTGGCGTGGTGGCTCATGCCTGCAATCCCAGCACTTTGGGAGGTCAAGGCAGGTAGATCACTTGAGGTCAGGAGTTCAAGACCAGCCTGGCCAACATGGCAAAACCCTGTCTCTACTAAAAAATACAAAAATAAGCTGAGCTTGGTGGTGAGTGCCTGTAATCCCAGCTACCCAGGAGGCTGAGGCAGGGAGAATGGCTTCAACCTTGAGGGCTGTGTGGGGGCGGGGCAGAGGTTGCAGTGAGCCAAGATTATGCCACTGGAACCTGGGCGACAGAGCGAGACTCCTCCACGAAAAAAAAAAAAAATGTGTTCTGGCCGGGCACGGTAGCTCACGCCTATAATCTCAGCACTCTGGGAGGCCGAGGCAGGTGGATCACCTGAGGTCAGGAGTTCAAGAGCAGCCTGGCCAATAAGGATGAAACCCCGTCTCTACTAAAAATACAAAAATTAGCCAGGCGTAGTTGCAAACACCTGTTGTCTCAGCTACTCAGGAGACTGAGGTGGGAGAATCATTGGAATCCAGGAGATAGAGGCTGCAGTGAGCTGAGATCGTGCCACTGCACTCCAGCCTGGGCGACACAGCGAGACTCTGTCTCAAAAAAAAAGCATGCTTTAAAAAGATAGGTTTTTGAAAAGTTCTGATGAGGTTTGGTTTCTCTCTACCTAGGTGTCTGTGCCTAGGTTTGCTGTGGGGATTGTAATAGGAAGAAACGGGGAAATGATCAAAAAGATCCAGAATGACGCTGGTGTGAGGATCCAGTTTAAACCAGGTTGGTTTTGATTATTTAAAAATCCTTAGTGTTATAGGATGATAAAACACCTGACGAAACAAGGCCACCGGTTCATGTGTGTTCACCTTCTCTTCCTGGCAACATTTTGCTGCCAGATTACCAATCTCAGCGTCTTCTCCTGCCCTTCCTTCCTCTCCCTGGATGTATGTTGCTCACCTTTCTCCAGAATGATTTCCAGGCCTTTCTTTTTTTTCTCAGACTAGTAGAATGCATAGTATGTCAGCTTTTGATTTTGCCAAGTAGAATTTAAATATGTATATATTTATGTATTTAAATATATATAAGTATTAAAAATATATAAATATTAAAATATATATATATTTGAATCTATATATAATTTTGATTTTATTAAATTGGAGATAATTTAAACCCACATAAAAAGACAAAGCATCTTACAATAAAGGACAAATTTTTAAATTTTATAAATTTGCCTTTATGAGCAAAATTTTCTACATGGTCTGAAAAGAGGAAAACATGGCTGGCTGATTTCTGGGAACTGTTGGCATAGCTCTACTCCATTGCCCTTGGCTTTTTCAAAGTCAAGTTTTGTTTTAGTTCTTTAATGATATATTTTTTAAATGGTTATAACTGTATAAGATTTGAGCATTGACCAGAAACATGCCAAATGATATAATTACACACACATTTTCCTATCAATCACATCACTCCCAAAGAGTCCCTGGAGCTGGTGATATTCCTGTTGCCCCTTTTGGCACTTCGGGGAAGAGTATTGATTGGGAATCAGATTATTGATTGGGAATCAGATTAACCTTTGTTTCCTTCTAACGTTGGGCTTTTTTCTAATCCTGTCTCTTACCTGGCTCCTCAGACGATGGGATTAGTCCAGAAAGAGCTGCACAGGTCATGGGCCCTCCCGATCGGTGTCAGCATGCAGCGCACATCATCAACGAACTGATTCTTACAGCCCAGGTGGGTCCAGCTCTGTGGAACTCAAGTATTTCAAATGCAGAAGTGGAAAGTGCTACCTGGGGCTCCCCAGGCAGCACCACAGAGCAGTCGCCCAGAGATGGTGCAAGTCAAGGTTTTGGAAGCCAGCAGTTTCTCTGCATCAGCCTCTTTCCCGCCTTCATGAGGTTTTTTTTTTCTGCTCATTAATTACACTTCTACCTTATTTACCTCAGCATCTCGATTGCCTTTACACAGTAAGTTTCTAGCTGTTTAAACTATGTGGGGAAATACCATGCAGATTGACCACCAAGTTTCAGATAATCAAGTGTAGTTAATATTAAACTATGTTAAGTGAAATCCAGTCCTAGTGGTAGAAGGCACTTCAGAGTCCTCCAAAGTCCTGAAGCTGCCTTTATGCACTAGATTTCATGCACATCTTTGGACTGTGAGCCAGCCTGTGTGATGGTGCTAGGAACCTCTGTAATTGATGGCAGAGGACTGAGGATAAATCTGAGAATGACCAGAACTGAAGAATAAAGCAAGAGATTGGAAATTATAGTCCCAGCTCTGACATCAGTCATGTGACCTTGGAGCAGCCTTTGAACCCCTGGGTCTGATGTTCTCAGCAGCAGACTCAGGCTTTTTACCAGGCAGTGCTCTCCCTGTGATCCCCTAAGAGCCATCTGGTGGTTCTTACTCAAATCACAAATGTGTAGGCCCCTACCCCAGATCTGCTGAATCGGAATTTCCAGGGGAGGGTCTTGGGTCTTAACTAGAGATCCAGGCAACCCTTTGGTTTATAAAACAGCCACTAAATCAAGCTTGTTCAGCCCACAGGCTACACATGACCCGGGAACGACATTGAACGCAGCCCAACACAAATTCGTAAACTTTCTTAAAACGTTATGAGATCTTTTTTAGGGCTTTTTTTTTTTTTTTAGTTCATCAGCTATCATTAGTGTTAGTGTGTTTTATGGAATTGCCCAAGACAATTCTTCTTCCAATGTGGCCCAAGGAAGCCAAAAGATTGGGCACCCCTGCTCTAAATGATCTGTAACATCCTTTTTTGTCAGAGTTTATGAACCTTGGCCAGGTATGGTGGCTCACACCTGTAATCCCAGCATTTTGGGAGACCAAGGCAAGCAGATCACCTGAAGTCAGGAGTTCGAGACCAGCCTGACCAACATGGCAAAACCCCATCTCTACTAAAAATAGAAAATTAACTGGACGTGGTGGCTCACACCTGTAATCCCAGCACTTTTGGGAGGACAAGGCGGGTGGATCACCTGAGTTCAGGAGTTGGAGAGCAACATGGTGAAACCCCATCTCTACTAAAAATACAGAATTAGCCAGGTGTAGTGGCACATGCCTGTAATCCCAGCTACTCAGAAGGCTGAAGCAGGAGAATTGCTTGAACCCGGGAGGCGGAGGTTGCAGTGAGTGAAGACCCTGCCATTGCATTCCAGCCTGGGCAACAAGAGCAAAACTTCATCTCAAAAAAAAAGTTTATGAACCTTGAGCTGCAGAGGCTGAGATGTTTGGGAGAGAACCTCATCTTTGAGATCTGTGGCATGCCCAGAAAGTTGGCTGTGCACTCGCGTGCATGTGTGAACATAAATTCCTAAAATTGCCTTGTTTACTTGGCAGTTGTCTCTCCTAAAAGCAGAATAGGGGGGAAAAGCACTCCAATTACCTCAGCTTTCTGCTGGTTTAGATTCTGGGTAAATGTTCAGTTTACTCTTAGTCAGCGTGAGCAGGTTTTGCCCAAATTTCTTCAGTGTGTTGAAAGTCTGTGCAGCTTCTCCCTTCCACAAAATAGCTCTTAGCTTGACAAATTCACCCTCAACATTTAAAAGAGTTTCAATACTGCAGCTCCAAAATGACTCAGAGGACAGCAGCTGGAATGAGACTTGTTGCCTTCTGAATGAAAGGACTCTTTCTCTGCCAGGTATTAGATTGAGGTTTTTCTGTGCGCTGGGTGAACAGTGGGAGAATGACTCAGAGGCTTCTCCCATTTGGAGAGGAGGCCCTGGCTGGTTCCCTCTGTCTCTCCCTTCTGAAGTAGCCCCGAATGCTCACTCTTAAATCTGTTGCTGCTGCTGCTGCTGCTGCTTGAGGGCACAACAACCAACAATAAAATCCATTCCTCCTTCTTGCTTATTGGAGTGCCAGGTGTCGTGACTCACAGCAGTGCCAGATCGGGGAGAGTCAGCAGGCTGCGCACACCTGATTTCCCATAGGCCCAGCATGTGTCCCCCACAGGAAAGAGCGGCCTCAGCTGCAAGGGAAAAACTAGCTCTTGATTCCATTGAGGAAAGCTCCAGGGAAAGGCCACTGGGCTTCAGCCTTGGAGTTTGTATCTGGGTACATTTGAGCTGTTCTTGTAACCACGTGCTGCGTGCATCTGCACACGTCCTCCCCGGATGCACCTGTGATTGGTATTCATTCTGGTTGGAAAGAGCCCTTCAGAATTGGAAGTGTGGAAAGGCGCTAGGTTCTAATGAGTGGCATTGATTACATCCTGTCACTTCACCTCCTCCCTGGAGAAGGGGAGCAGTGGTGCTGTGGCAGTGGCAGTCACTAGAGCCCTGTGATCTTTCCAGGAAAGAGACGGCTTTGGAGGCCTGGCAGTAGCCAGAGGAAGAGGTCGTGGCCGTGGCGACTGGAGCGTGGGAGCCCCTGGTGGCGTCCAGGAGATAACATACACGGTGCCAGCCGATAAGTGTGGCCTCGTCATAGGCAAAGGTAAGAGGCAGCTGCGGTTTCACGACCCCCTCCAGCTGTTTGGCTCAAAGGAAGGCAGGTCACATGGCCCTCCGGAACCTGCGGGGAAGTCCCTTTGCAGCCACAGGCTGGGGCTGCCCGGTCTGGGGCAGTAGCTGCCTTCTGCCAAAAGCCTGCTTGGCGTGGTTCTCTGAGGCTGCTGATGGGCCTGTTGTGAGGAGCAAACTGGATTTTCCGCTGTGAGTAAGGAGAGACAACAGTAAACCCCCTGCCTGTTGTGGCAGCTTGGGTTGGTGAAAACATACCCTGCACAAGATGGGGGCCTTCGTCGATCTACTGGTGATAACTCACCCCCACGGAACTTTGAGGGACGGTTAAGACCATGTCCTCGGTGAAAATTCCTTCTCGACAGCGTGTCGCTGCTTTCCCTTACCAGATTTCAGTATCTGGTCTTGGTCCGCACAACATGGGAAAATGGTTTCTATCCTTTCTACAGGATAAAAGGTTAAGAACCGTTTTTTCTTATCATGGCCGTTCTGTGGAGCAGGTAAACATTGAATTATTAGTTGTTTCTAGGCATTTTGGTGACATTAGAAGGAAACCCTCATTCATGGCTACTGTAGCTCCTTCCAGGCCTTCACTGAGAAACAGGAGAGAGAACAGGCATATTTCTCAGCTGTTGGCAGCAGTTCATTTTGGTCATCCTTGGGACCCAGAAAGGCTGCTGAGACCAGGGCCGACGCTGTGGGGCCTTTCCCCAGCATGGCAGCAGGGCTTGGCTTCCGTGGGGCTCTGAGCCAGGCCTCAATGTCAGCGGGGGACTCGCTGGGTTTCGTATTTGCCTTCATTAAGTACTTGACAGCCTGTGGAGAAAATAGTCTTCTTTCCAGAGTTTCTCAGATTTCTTTGATCACCAAATACCTCTTAGCTTGAGGTGTGCTTGTATTTCATAGGCAAGACTTGGGGATGCTTCACCAGCAGAGACCTCCAGAGCTGGGCAGGGCAGGAGACCCCCACACTCACCTCCCAGGAGCTGTCCTTGTGTCTGCTCATGGACACTGGGATTTATGCTCTTGCAAAATGCAAGCAACCATGTTGTCTTTTAGATGATGAACCATTCAGAGCTGGTAGGAACAATATGGGTTCGTGTTCTTTTGCTGGCAGGTGTATGGGCTGATGAGTGTTTCAGGATGTTGCAGGCTGCACCAGAGGCTGCCAGAAGTCGCACACTGTGCAGGCCATCAGCCTGACTGCTGTGAGACTGCAGCTAGTCGATCCCTGTAGGTTGAGGATTAGCTAACTATCCAGCTTTCTTGGCCTTTTGCAAATCATTTTGTCAGCGAAGTTTTCATTTGCTTGTGTCTCTACACCCTGACCGAGCGTCGTTGCCTCACCATGACGGGTCCTCATAGTGAGCCCCTGGTGTGACAGAGAGCCCCTCGTAGTTTGTTTTCCACAAAGTCATCCTGAGTGATTCCTAGAAGACAGTGACAAGAATGAGGCAGTCACTGATACTGTGTCCCATCCTTGAATAGCAGTCTACAACTCTAATAAATGTCTCAGATGTGGGTGGGTCTTTCCATGTCACACACACACACACACACACACATACACACCCCAACTCGGGGCCCCTGTGAGGCATCTTTTTTCCTTGAGATAGGCGCCTGGGCAAGGGAGAAAGGAGCCCCACACAGTCAGACCCAGCTTTCCTTGGCCTCTGGCCTGGACAGACACGGAGCCTCCCTGGCCCCTGCTGGATTTCCATGATAAACACGGCAACATTGACAGATAGTGCAGCCAGCCTGCTCTTGTCAGCCAGGCCTTTTTTGCAGGTTTGATTAATTGCTTTACGATTTCACATCCAGTCAGGGGGCCACTGGTGGGGCGCTTCTGCCCCCCATCAGGTAGAAGAATGGAGCAGGCTACTGAATGAGTCTATAGACAGCCACCATGTGCCAAGCTAGTGACCTCATTTTGAAGGAAGATGAACTTAAATTAACTCCTTCTGGCCCCAAGCGGTTTTGTGGCGCCTCCTCACCTTATTATCATGCTCCCAAGGCCTGGGGATGAGGGTCTCAGGGCCCAGCAATGAGGGCTGGGGTCTCAGCTGTCTGGGGACCCCAGGGCTCTCAATCTGAGACACTTGTGCCCTTGTGCTTTTGCCTCCAGACCAAGTGAATCTGGCTGGAGGCTGGTAGGATTCCCTCGAGTCTTAGGTGTGCCTGTGAAAATGGTCTCCATTTTAGTCTCTATTTTTGTTTTTGGAGATGGAGTTTTGCTCTTGTTGCCCAGGCCAGCGCTGTCTTGATTCACTGCAACCTCCACCTGCCAGGTTGAAGCGATTCTCCTGCCTCAGCCTCCTGAGTAGCTAGGATTACAGGCATGTGCCACCATGCCCGGCTACTTTTGTATTTTAAATAGAGATGGGGTTTCTCCGTGATGGCCAGGCTGGTCTCGAACTCCTGACCTCAGGTGATTCGCCTGCCTTGGCCTTCCAAAGTGCTGGGATTACCACCACACTCAGCCAAGTTCCTATTCTTTATTGCTCTCCAAAAACTATTGCCTAGGAGCCTGCCTTTCATGGTGCAAAGAAGATAAAATCTATGGCTTCTGAGTAAAGGGCAGAAGTAAAGATTCCCCAGGAGGAGCTCACACTGGCCCAGAGGCAAATCAGAGCTGTGGGCATTGGCCTGGTGTGCCCCCAGGAAGAGGCGGGATGGCCAGGGTGGAAATGTAGGGAGGCTTCTCCGGAACTCAGCCAGACTTTACGGAAGTCACAAGCACAACATTTGGTTTTGTTGATTTTTTTTTTTTTTTTTGAAACCACTCTAAACTGACCTCTTCTGCACATGATCTTATCTGCATGCCAGGTCTTCTGGGTCTTTCCTCCCTTATAAGGGCTGTTTCCGCTACCATCAGGAAGGACCACCTGCCTGGGTCTCCTTTTTCACTCCTTGACCCCTGTAGAGTCCTGCCAAGAGGCAGCTTATGTCTGCCCTTAGCCTCCCCTCCCACCTGGCCTGATAGGTTGTTGAGGTGGGGCTTTTCTGGGAGTGGGTGGAGGGAAGCTTGGAGTGTTTGGATGGTTGTGGAGGTGTCTCAGGGAGGTGACGCGTGGCCTTTAGGGTCCATTTTGACTGGGCAGGGAGGAATGGCTGACACTGGCACCTGGTCTCTGCTGTTGATCGTTGCAGCTCACTGCTGCCCTTTACCAGCTTTGGAACGGATGGATTGCCTCTTTCTCCACTTTTGCCAAACTCTGCTCCAAGTTATCCTTGTATGCTGGATCCTAACAAACGCCATCCCCCGCAGAGTAGATCAAATAGATCCGCAAGTTCTTCAGAAGAAGAATCTAGCCATTGTTAGCTGCTGGAGCTTTTATTACGCAAATTTCATTAAGAGACTGAGACTCTCACAGATTTTTGAACGATACCAACTAAATTTTCATTAGCTCTGTTCCACCCAGGCCTCTTTGACCCCCACCCCATCCTTGCACTCCCTGTCTAGACCCATCACCCCTTGGAGGAGGCAGAGTCTTGAGAAGGGTTGGATACTAAAGGCCCAAATGGGCTCCAGGCATGGTTGGAGCCTGTGGTCATCTGTTTGGCCTGTGGAAAAAGTTGCCCACAGCCAGGCTCAAGACCCCAGTTGTGCCATGGAGGGGCCCTTGGGTCACCGTTCTTGTGCTAAGCAGGGCAGTGCTGTTCCCAGATGGGCAGGAGCCCCACAGCTGGCCCCCAGGGTGAGCGCCATGGTGTGGACCCACAGGCCTCAGCTCACACATGGGCATCCACATAGAGGTGCCACATGGCATCTGTGGCCTCAGCTTGGCTTTGAGAAAAAGTCCAGCTTCACTCCAAACAGCTAGTTTTGCAAGTGAGAGAGCCCTGGTTTTGTTAGAACCACTTTAGAGTAGAGAGTAGTTTTCTACTGTCAGGGCAAGTGCTGACATGCAGAAAATACCCCCGAGTCCTGTTCTGGCGTGAAGTGCCCCATGGCCTCAGGGGTTGCCCCAGTGGCTTCTTACTCTTCTGTCTGTGTTGTACTGTCTGCAGGGGGCGAGAACATCAAAAGCATCAACCAGCAGTCAGGGGCACATGTGGAGCTCCAGAGGAACCCCCCTCCCAACAGCGACCCCAACCTGCGGAGATTCACCATCAGGGGAGTTCCCCAGCAGATCGAGGTGGCCAGGCAGCTCATAGATGAGAAAGTTGGAGTACGTACCAGGTCCTTCCCCCCCGGCTTAATCATAGCTGTTTTCTTTTGGATGTTCAGGGTACCAGCTGCTCCCGCAGCCTTGTGCTTACGCCTGTTGGTTCTCACATCACACGAGGGCAGCCCTCTCCTGCTTTGCCGAGGGGGAGGGTCAGCAACCCAGGGAGTGCCAGAGCCAGGCCCAGAAGCAAGGAAGGAATCCTGGCAGGGTGCACTAAGACCGCAGCAGCCCAGGCCCCAGAGCTGTCCCCTGCAGGCTTATATGAGCAGCTGGGGCAGCAGCCTCCCCACCAGCACTGCCCCGGGACTCTGCTGGCATCGCCCTGGCGGCCAGCCCAGGAGGCAGCTTTCATTGACTCTGGCTTTAGTTTCAGGCACCTCAAGGCAGATAAAGGGAGTGTTGATGGAGGACAGATGGGCCACTGCTCACCTCAATGGGGACGTAGAATGGCAGAAAGAGCCTTGGGCCAGCCTAAATTGACGGGAGAGTCAAGCAGGTTGGTCCCTACCCCCAGGGTGATGTGCCAGGGCGACTGTGGTGGTGCCAGGATTAGCTTTGTGGTGGTATTTGTCACTGGAGGGCAGGAGCCATCTCTGAAAATGCAGCCTGTTGTGGGAAGGAAGGCTAGTGTGAGTGCACAGGTGCCCTTAGTTCACTCAACTCCAGCCCCGCAAACGCTGGGGTTTGCATTGGGGTGGGCCTGGGCAGAGGGCAGAGTTGTGCAGCCAACAGCGGGTGAAAGCTCCCTCTGTGCCGCCACAGGGGACCAGTCTTGGAGCACCTGGAGCCTTCGGACAGAGTCCCTTCAGCCAGCCACCTGCCCCACCTCATCAAAAGTGAGTCTTTCACGTCAGCCTTGCCTGGGAGAATTCACTTGCTCCCAAGAGATCCACTGTCCTTTCCAGCTCCTTCTAGGGAGGGCTAGCCAGGGCTTGAAGTTCTGGGTGTGGGCAGGACTCGTCTCTTTTCCTCTCACCAGTGGTCCTTCCAGCCTATCACTCACTGACTTCAGCAATGGGGTGGGAACCTCCAGAGGACAGAGGGTCTTCCTGTCCCACCGCCCCTTGGAGGAGAGCTCAGTGCCTGGGGCTGAGGGGAGGGGCCGAGCCCTGCGTTGGGGGGTGCTCAGTTGCATTGGGGGTGCTCAGTTGCATTGTGTTTCTTTCACCTTTTCCCAGCACCTTTCCTCCAAGGAGCTCTGGGTGCTTCCCAAACATGGCTGCCAAGGTGAACGGGAACCCCCACAGCACCCCCGTGAGGTAGGTGACCTGCTGCGACTCAGCTGGGGGCAGATGGGACTAGGGTCATCACTTGGCCGCTGCCAACAGGCAAGGGTCCGGTGATGCCTGGCTGGGGTGAGGGAGGTGAGCAGTGAAGAGGGAGACATCCACAGGAACGAGTGACTCTCTTGTCATCCACAGTGGTCCTCCGGCCTTTCTGACCCAGGGCTGGGGCAGCACCTACCAGGCGTGGCAGCAGCCCACACAGCAGGTCCCAAGTAAGTGACTCGGGGTGTGGAGTGCAGTGCAGTGCATGCCCTCCAGAAAGGCAGGGGCCCACGGAAGTCAGGGGGCTGAAACGCCCTCACTCAACTGAGCAGGCCCAGTCTGTCCCTCTCAAATGATAAGGAGCCCCCCAGGTAGGGCTTGGGGCCACCCGCAGCCTATACTCGGGGGTGCACATGCTCAGAGAAAGGCCCCATGTTTGTGAGGGAAACTGCACAAACCTCAGGCGGGCTGGGGACTCTGGACTGGCTCTTGACCCACCTGTCCTCAGAGCTCTGGGCCTCTGACACTCTTGTTCCCCACACATGGGTGGGCCATGGGTATGGGTTGAGCCAGCTTCTGCCCCTCCTCTTCTGGTGGAAAAGGGCCCAGCTCCTGGCCCCTCAGTTCCCTCCCCCAGCTTTGGGTGGCTGCCTTCCTCTCCTCTCTCGAGCTTCCGTCTCCTGAACTTTTCAGAAGCAGTTAGGGAATGCCCTCTGCTGCATACCGCCTCTCCAGGGAAAATGGTTGTGAAGGAGAAAGTTCTGGTGGGAATCAGAGTGACTGCCCACTGTGTCCCTATAGCAGCTTCAGGAGCCACCGCTGGGTTTCAGAGCTGGTCTGGCAGCTCTGGCATGGCCTTCACAAAGCAAAGCACAACCCTTACCTTAGTACCAGCCAGGTTCTCTTGACCCATCTGAGTTTCCGTCTGTGTCTGGAAAGCCTTCTTCAGTGTCTGGATTCTCACAGCCTGGCTCAGAGGGCCTGAGCCCCCTTTCTGGGGTTCTGCCACTCAGGCTTTTACAGAGTCCTCAGGCACACGCCGCCTTCTCTGGGGCTCCACTTGTCACATGTGAAAGGAAGGGCTTGGCAGTGAATTCTTGCACGCTCTGAAATTGTAGAGTTGGGTTCCTTCACTTTTTCCCCAGTATTTTAGTACGAAACGTTTCAGGCATCATCGAATGCTCCACAGTGAGCACCTGCACACCACCCAGATCCCACCATTCCCTTCCCCTCTGCTTGCTTCTCCATGGCGTCCTGCCCTGCTTCGTCGCCTCTGACCTCTTGGTGGGAGCTGCACTCATGGTGCCAGGGCCTTTGGGTGCTGTTCTCGTGTGAGGGAATCCTCCAGGCAGCAAGGTGGCCAGGATTGACTCTGGAGACACTGAGGCCTGGGAGGCCTTTGGAGGAAATGGCTCCCTGAGGGGGGTGTTGCCAGCTTTGGAGCTGGCAAAGGACTGTGGGAAGAGGAAGGGGACGCACAGGAGCCGCCGGTGGTCCTGCCACGGTCAGGCAGCCTTCGCCTCAGGTGTTTGAGTGTGGCTCGTTGGTTTGTTCAGGGGCTTTGTGGCTGACAGCTGGTCGGGTTGGTGGAATAGTGTTTGGCAGCAGAGTCCTGCTTGCTGGCGCCCTCTGTGTCTGAGGGAAGAATGTTTGCTGCCTATCACTCCCTCGTCCTGCCCCTGTGGGAGGAAGTGGGGTGTCTCCTTCCCTCCTGACTCCCCCTGCGTGCTTCTTCCCACACTCCTCCTCAGCCTGCAGTAAGTGAACTAGCGGAGAAAACGTTCAGCTGTGCGCTCTCTGCAGTGGCTCGTCCTTCCTGCCTGCTTCAGGCCGTAGTCCTCACCGGAGAAGGGATAGTGAGGGGGTCTTTTGTGAGCCTTGACAGGTGAACACTTGAGCCAGCCCCAACCTGGGCAGAAGGAAATGTCCTGACTCTGACTCACTGCTGTGGTCAAGTCTTTGAAACCACTCTTATTCCTGGCAGGGTGCTGAGGCTCTGTTCCCCAGCGCCTGCTGTTTCTCCGCCTCCCCCAGTCTTCACTGCCCGCACAGCCTAGTGGGTGAACCCAGGGTCCTGCAGGGAAGAGAAGGGCAGGACCACCCCGACACGTGCATCCCCTTTCCCTCTTCCCCTCCCCAGCATGGCCTGAGGCCGGGCAGGGTCCAGGAGCCTGCTGGTACTGCCTACTCCTGCACCGAGTGGCCCCTCTACTTCCACTGGTCCAGAGGCACAGCCCCCAGCCCTTGAGCAGAGGGCCAGGCAAAGAGCGTGGTCAGCAGCCCCTGGAGTCTTTGTCCTTTGGAAGGCTGACTGGGGAGCCCCAGAACAGCGGTGGCTGTGGCCCTTGAGCCCTCTCGTGGACCCACAGCTCGAGTCTCCATCTGAAGGGGGTCAGCCTAGTCTTCTGGTTGTCTTGTGAGGGGCTGCCCATCTGCCCAGCCCCTCCCTTACAGTGATCTTAGTTACACCCTCCTCCCAGCCCTGCCAGCTCACCTCCTTCCCAGGCAGGGCTGTGGAGCCGTGTGTGGCCAGGAGTGAGGTGGAGGAGTACAGGGCAGGGTCTGCAGTCGGCAGGCCGGGGCCGAGGCTGAGGAGCCGGAAGGCCTGACTGCTTTTGTGTTCTTCGCACAGGCCAGCAGAGCCAGCCGCAGAGCAGCCAGCCCAGCTACAGCAAGGCCTGGGAAGACTATTACAAAAAGCAGAGTGAGTGCCCGGCCCTCCTCACATGCGGCTCCGGCAGCAGAGTCCCCTCCAACCCGCAGACTTCATAGTCAAGGCTCGCTGTCACCTTCCCCGTGTGCCTTGAGCTCATTGTTTCTTCACCCTGTACCCTGGTGCCTGCCTGCCTGTCTCGTCGGAAGTCCAGGCATAGTCAGTCAGTGACCGCAGGCTGCCCTGCCGCCCGGCACAGACCTGCCATCCTCTCCTCCATTCTCTCCCTGCTGGGTCCGGCGGCATTTAGAGGTGTGCATGGCGCCTGGAAGTGTGGAACCCTTAGGGACGGAACAACTCCGGTTGGGTGCTGCCTGGCCAGCAGACAGACCCCCGGGCGTCCTGTTCTGGGTCTCGGTGCTTCAGGGCAGATGAGAAGAGAGGCGGAGACTCAGGGAAGGGGGCCTCACATGGGCATCGGAGCTGGCTGCTTAGTTTCTCCTCTTAAGTAGGCCCATTTTCTAATTACCAGAAACGAAACCAGCCTTCGGAGCAGGGCAAGGGACCCAGCAAGCCGAAGGTCTCCGGGGAGTCATCTAAAATTAGTACCAGACTCTGAACAGATTCCACAGTGACTAGACCGGAGGACTGGGGTCTTGTTTAAAGAGGAATCTCGCATGCCTGGTGTCTGGAGGGTGTTTCCTGCTAGTTGGAAGAGGGGTTGAAGGCCACCAGAGAAATGGTCCCGCTAATGTTGGAATCATCGCTGGGTTCGTGGCCCCTCTAGGGACTGGAGGTGGAAGTGTTGAGTCATTGTCACCGGGGAATCTGGTGGGAGCTCAGCTGCCCAGTCTTCCCCAAATCCCAGTTCCCAGACAACACTGGGCCTGTGTTTCAAGCTGTTCACAGGATTTGGACACCATCACAGGCACCCAGGCTAGGCACTCCTGTCTTCCCCACCCCCAACCCCAGAATCCCCCCTTCTCTCTCTGTCATGGGCCCCTGGGAGCTGATGGGGCAGGCAGGCAGATGCGGAGAATGCACTTCCGCAGAGAAGGCAGGCGTGAGGATTCGTCTTCACAGGCGGAGCAGGGCCAGGCAGCAAAGGCTAACAGCACCTTTTGTAGCAAGCACTCCTGCAGCACCAGCTGTGCCGCACCACACGCCCCCCGGCCTTCCTACCTACCGGCATACGGAGGGAGAGCCTCCAGAGAGTGGATGCCCAGGGCCTTCGGGAAGGGCCCCTGCCCTGTGCACCCTCACTCCCGTTAACCTGCATTTCCTTCTTTGTCAACCAGGTCACGCCGCCAGCACGGCTCCTCAGGCCAGCTCCCCGCCGGACTACACAATGGCCTGGGCGGAATATTACAGACAGCAGGTCGCTTTCTACGGGCAGACATTAGGGCAGGCGCAGGCCCACAGCCAGGTCTGTAGCTAATCACCAGCACCACACCACTCCCCAGCCCCAAGCCCCTGCTCTCTTGCCTCCTGTTTCCTGACCCCAGGGTGAGAGCACTGGGCTAGGAGGAGCCTCTGGGCCCATTGCTCCTCAGCAAGGCTGTCTCTGCTGAGAGCCCAGCTCCGGCCCCTCTGTCCCTCCTTGCTCCAGGGAAAGAGTTTAGTAGGGAGATTGGTGGCACAGCCCCTGTGAGGAAGTGCCTGATCTTTCCTTAAGTCCAGGCCCCAGACCTCAGGGCTGTGTAGTAGTCTCTGTCTCTCTCTAAGCCACAGCTTCCCTAATTGCAAAGGGCCGAGTGCAAATGGTGCGCCCCAGCAGCTGCTCTCCAGGAAGGTGGAGTGGCCAGGCCGTCAGCCATGCCCCAAAGCAGTAGGAGGCAGTGGTGGGGGGTGGGGGGGAGTCCAGCTCTCCTCTCCTACGCAGAACCTAGAGGGTTCTGTTCAGAGGCCAAAAACGGATTTCTTATTCAAGAAGGGAAGACGTCCAAACGTTCCCACAGGGCATGTTTCCCACCTGATGCCAGTCAGCTCCTCATGGATAATATTTCAGTTACCTCCTGGCCCTGGACTCAGCTGTTTGGGACTCCCACTGCCAAATTGGCTCTCTGGGTCTAGTCCTGGGGAAACAGGTGTCACGGCTGGTGGCGACGGAGAAGCGCGGCTCACACTGTCCACTCCTCCCTGCCCTGAGTCCCCAGCAGAGAGAGGAGCGCAAGACCTCCTCTTCAACAGAGGTTTTGTCTGGACCAGCTCCCGTGACGCAAGACCCGGGGGAGGTGCAGAGACTCGGCCCTGTCTGTGTGTGCCGGTGCCGGTGTGGAGCCAGTGGGAAGAGGGTGACCTGTCACCTCCCCACTGGCACCCAGACTTGAGAAGCTGCCATCACAGACTAACTCCTCTTCCCTTGCGCCCACAGGAGCAGTAGGACAGCGTCCTTGCGGCCGCCTTCCCCTCGAATCATGGTGAAAGAAAATCTGTTTGTAACAGAGGTTTTTAGATGTGCAGACCTTTCGATGAAGAACCTTTGTTTTGTTCTGTGAAACACTATTTAGATTTAACGGAACTTTTCTAAAAATCGGGAAAATTAGTTACTAAAAATTGCTGATCATTTTTGTTTCCTTATTTTTGTTTGTGATTTCAAGTGTGTAAGCTCTGGGGCTCTCTTTGGAGCCATAGCTGCACGTTCAGGCACCAGAGCGCGCCTCAGAGCTGTGACATTTCAACACGAAGCTTTTGCTTGGGTTTTGTTTTTGTTTCGTGTCCTTTTTATTTGCAGTTTTTTCTGTTGCAACAGAAAGTGGCTTGGAAGTCTTAGGTGGTATGTAACAAATTCTTTTTAAAAATTTTAAAGCAGTATTTAAGTATTCTTAAATGTGTACATTCATTAAATGTTTTACTTCTAATTTCTTGTATCTTGGCTGTCTGGTTTTATTGCATTTTTTAAAAAACTGAACTATTATGTATTGTAATTAATTATGTGAATTCTGAATTGAGACAGATAATTGTATTGCTGTCCGACAGGGTTGGGAGGGGCATTTTCTAGGGTCTGTGTAATTTCTAGAGTTCTAAAGGGGTAATATAAAAATGTGTTCATGTGTTTAGCATACGTTTTTTTCGTGTCTCCATTACCAGTTGCAATTGTGTATCTAAGACCTCCAAGCTTGTTTTTAAAACAAAACAAAAAACCTTTCTCTATTCTCTCAGAAATATAAATAGTTATTTTTAATATTAAGAAATTCAATATAACTTTTAACAAACACTGTGGAACATTAAACCGTATAAAAACGTAGTTAACTATTTTTTAATTCCAAGGTGGTGTTTGCTTTTTCTTTTAAATATTTTCTTAATATTTTGTCAGATTAACTAGATGAATAAATAAATCTAGTATTAACCTCAGTATGAATTAAATAAGTTTGATTTAATAAAGGGATAATATGATTTCCAATGTTTACTGTAGTGTATCTTGTACAGATAACATGTATTTTTAAAGGAAAAAAAAACGGAATTGAGGCTATTTTTTCTTGCATTTCTAATTGACCTGAGGGACATTCCGTTCGAAATGTACTGAAGTTACAGTTTCTGGTTTTTTCTCCTTATTTTTCTTATAATGCTTGAAATGTCTAACTATTAAAAAAGACAATTGAAAAATGTTATGCATGTATGTGGTTTTTTAAAATAAGAAAGTGTTCTTTTTATTTGACTGACAATTCATTTTACACTCTATATAATAAAATTTCCACAAGACATCTTGTGGGCAAAGTCTTTCTAGCCTGTTTGCTTTCCATTCGTGGGGTCGTCCCCCTGCCCCTGCCCACTGCCACCGAGAGGGAAAGAGGGTTCCAGCGGGCCTCGCCCATCTCTCACACCATGCCAGCCCACCTTCGCTGGTACACAGCCTGGATGTCTAGCTACGTCGTTAAGCTAATTTCATTTTAATGACTTTGTATGATTTGACAGCTTGACTTGAGAGAGGTAGTTGAGATCAGCTCCTCTTCCCTGTCACAGCCAAGCCTCTCTAAGTGAGAAATCAGTACGGGAGTGTCATCGGATGGAGCTGGGAGATGCATCGAAGGGTGTGCAGTGGGTCAGCCGGCTTCTGCCACTGGCTGGGTGGCCCCTTGCCCTCCACCCGCTCCCCTTCCCGGCCTGCCCACGAACGCACACTCACCCATGTAGGTGGGCTGCCCTAGGCCTGGCTGGGTGTCCCTGGCTGTTGCTGCCTGACACCCCCACCTCCTTGTCCCCAGCCTCACCTGTGGCCCTGGTGGTAGCAATTTCTCACAGCCCCGTGCCCATGGTGGGACCCCAGGTTGCCAGGAGGACTGGGAAGCATCAGCACATATGCTCATTCTCTGCTGTCCTTTCATAAAGATACAAACGGGGCATCCTTTCCCAGAGGTGTTAAGTTACAGTCTTAGGATTCGCGGGGACAGGGTCAGCCCCAGACTTGGAAGGGCGTTAAGAAATAAAATTCAGCCTTGCCTTTTTTTTTTTTCCTTCTTCCTGTCAGTTGGGGTGACTGGCTTTGAGCACAGTGTCTGCTTTCATGTCTGAGCGGCCCCTGCCTTGGCCCTCAGCCTTTCTGTGCAGGCCGCCTCTACTTGGTGCAGGGTGCTGTCTCCATCCTGGTCAGGACCCTCGCAGGGCTTGCTGGGGTGTGCCTGGCCAATACCAACCTCTTGTCTGTACTCCAGGCTCTGACAGGAGGGGGGAAAAAGCATCTGTGGCTCCTTCAGGCTGTAAAGGGGTGTGGAGAGCAGCCTGTCTGCAGCCATGGCGGGCCTGTTGAGAGCCGGAAGACAAAAAAGAGATGTGGCATCTTTAACTGCACCTCCAGAGAATCGAGTTTGACGTTGAGAAATTGAATAGTAAAAGGCACTTGGAAAGTGGGGGGAGGGGCCGAGTGGGAGGAGGACGTAAAGGCTGATGACGGTAATGGGAATTCGGAGAGGGCATTACAGAGAAGACTTCCTTCTAATTCATCTTCCAAGCTCTGTGCCAAAACAGCATTTGGCATGGTTCACAGGGAGCGATTGTGTGATAATGAACCCTAAGGTGTCCCTTAATTGAAGACTGAGCATTGCGGTTTGTGCCAAGAGTCATAAATGGTACAGGCTTGCGGAGGATGCATTTTCTTAAATGTATCGGTAAGTACAGATTAGCACTTGTCCCCAGTGAAATGCCCATACTATAAATTATGGAAATCTCTTTCTCTCTGATGCAATCTTTTATTGCGGGGAGGGGGTGTAGTACAACAGGAGGCAGGGGAGAAAGTTTGCAAGCATATGAAATTTGGCCTCTCATTAACATGGCGCCCAAGGAAGATGATTTTCATCAGCAGTCTGCTGTACTGGAAGGCTAAAGTGCTTGAAATGTACCAAGTTCAGCGGTTGTGTTCCATTAAGAAAGATGCATGGTCATCACTGCAAGGGCGGTCGGGATCGGGGAGGCAGGGTGGGCGAATGCCCAGTCTATCTTCTCCCACCTGCCACCACACTTGCCTACTGGGTCTCAGCCAGCTGCCCAAGCTCAGGATTCATTGAGGACCCTGCTGAGCTGATCCCAGCCCCACCCAGAAGTTTGGGCTGGGGTTGGGGAGTTCTCAGCCAATGTGCCTCAATCAGTACCCTTGGCCTCTTATCAGGTAGGAGGCACCATCCTTCCAGGGTCACTCAAAAGTGGTGACCACCCATGATGTCCCACAGCCCCCACAGATGGCACAGTGCAGTGCTGGTCCATGAGAACATAGCTTCTAGCTGGCTACAGCCCCACTGTCTCCCAGCCCCACTTCTGGTCTACCAGGGCCCAGCTGGGGGCTTTTAAGATGAGAAGATGGGCTGGAGCAAATGGGCCTGATAGATGCTTGGAGATTAATGGCCAGAAAGTGGCTTGACACTCAATTCCGCAGGGGGCTGCCGGCCCTGGGTCTGTGTCTTGGGTGGAAGGAAAAGTGAAGACAACACTCATCGCTCTTGAAACAATGGCCATCTTGGCTGTCCTTTGTCTTGAAGGTGTTTCTGTAGCATCTACCAAGGGGTCCTGGCCCTTTCCAGACATCTGCTTCCAAGGTGGTCTCTGCACCCCGGGAGGTAGAAAGACTTAATCTCCCCATTTCACAGATGAGGGCTCAGTCAAAGGCTGAGATCTGCCCTTACTCACCTGGGCATGGAGGGGCCAGTTGTGTGCCAGGTTCTATGCTGCACACTCCAGCTAGGGCTTCAGAAGAAAGCGTGACCACTGCCCACTGTGGGCGCACTGACTTTTGTCACCACCAAGGAAGATGGTTGGCAGGATGGGGAGAAGATTTTTTTTTTTGAGACAGAGTCTCATTTTGTTGCCCAGGCTGGAGTGCAGTGGCACGATCTCAGCTCGCTGCAACCTCCGCCTTCCGGATTCAAGCAATTCTCCTGCCTCAACCTCCTGAGTAGCTGGGACTACAGGCGCACACCACCACTCCCGGCTCATTGTTGTATTTTTAGTAGAGATGGGGTTTTGCCATGTTGGCCGGGATGGTCTTGATCTCCTGACCTCATGATCTACCCACCTCGGCCTCCCAAAGTGCTGGGATTACAGGCATGAGCCACTGTGCCTGGCTGATGAGAAAATCTTAAAAGTTAGGGTTGAGTACCAACCACGGCCAACCTCGGAAGTGCATTACAGTCAATCATCATTTTCAATTTCATATTTGCAAATTCACCTACTCACCGAAATGTATTTGCAACCCCCAAATCTGCCCTCACAGGGCATTTGCAGTCATTCACACTGAAAAATGTGAGTGACTCAATGCACCTATTCCCAGCTGAGGTGGAAAAGGCAATGCTCCGCCTTCTGGTTTCAGCTCTTGTGCCATAAATAAGCACTTTTCCTTGCAGTCTACTTAGTGTCAAGGTTTTTGCTTTTTTTTTTTTTTTTTTTTTTTTTTTGGCAGCTTCACTGTCTAAAGCGGCCCCCAAGCATAGTACTAAAGGGCTGCCTAGCATTCCTAAGCACAGGAAGGCTGAGATGCGGTGATAGAGATAACGCATGCGCTCTGCTTCTTGCAGGCCTGAGCTACAGTGCTGTGGGCCTGAGTTCAATGTTAATAAATGAATAATGTACATATTAAATAAGGGACCTATTTATTTATTTATTTATTTACAGATGGAGTCTTGCTCTGTCGCCCTGGCTGGAGTGCAGTGGCACAATCTCGGCTGACTACAACCTCCACCTCCCTGGTTCAGGCAATTCTCTTGCCTCAGCCTCCCGAGTAGCTGGGACTACAGTCTCCCACCAACATGCCCAGCTAATTTCTTTGTATTTTTAGTAGACACGGGGTTTCAGCATGGTCAGACTGGTCTCAAATTCCTGACCTCAAATGATCCACACATCTCAGCCTCCCAAACAGTTGTGATTACAGGTGTGAGTTGTCGTGCCCGATCAATACAGTCTTTAAACAGAAACACACATAAAACAAGATTATGGAGTGCTGATTCATGCCTATAGTTCCAGCTACTAGGGAGGCTGAGACAGGAGGATCACTTGAGCCCAGGAGTTCAAGGCTGTAGTGATCTACGTTCGTGCCTATGAATAGCCACTGCATTCCAGCCTGGGCAACATAGCAAGATGCATCTCTTAAAAAAATGAAAAAGATGATGTGTAGATTGGCTACTGGCTTGCAAGAACCTTGCCTTGTATTTCCCTTAGGAGCAAGAGTTCAGTATTTGATGATTCAGTGTTTTCAGAGTCTTTATACATCACGACCATGAACAGCTAGAATCCACTGGATCTTACTTTCCTATAAGAAATATGTGATTTTTTTTTTTTGAGATAGAGTGTTGCTCTTGTTGCCTAGGCTGGAGTGCAATGGCGCAATCTTCACTCATTACAACCTCTGCCTCCCAGATATGAGCGATTCTTCTGCCTCAGCCCCCCGAGTAGCTGGGACTACAAGTGCCCACCACCACACCCAGCTAATTTTTGTATTTTTAGTAGAGATGGGCTTTCACTATGTTAGCCAGGCGGGTCTGAAACTGCTGACCTCATGATCCGCCCACCTCAGCCTCCCAAAGTGCTGGGATTACATGCCTGAGCCACCGTGCCCGGCCTGACACCTGGTTCTTAATGAGCTCTCAAAAACTGACAACCAGCCCAGTGCAGTGGCTCACAGCTGTAATCCCAGAACTTTGGGAAACCAAGGTGGGAGGATCGCTTGAGCCCAAGAGTTTGAGGCCAGCCTGGGCAACATAGTGAGACCCCATCTCTACAAAAAAATTTTATTTTAATTAGCCAGGCATGATGGTACATGTCTGTAGTCCCAGCTACTTGGGAGGCCAAGGTGAGAGGATCCCTTGAGTCCAGGAAGTCAAGGCTGCAGTGAACTGTAATCAAGCTGCTGCACTCCAGCCTGGGTGACAGAGCAAGATCCTGTCTCAAAAAAACAACAAAGAAAAGGGCGGATGTGGTGGCTCACACCTATAATCCCAGCACTTTGGGAGGCCGAGGTAGTGGATCACCTGAGGTAAGGAGTTCAAGACCAGCCTGGCCGACAAAGTGAATCCCCATCTCTACCAAAAATACAAAAACTTAGCCAGCAGGCACCTATAATCCCAACTGCTTGGAAGGCTGAGGCAGGAGAATCGCTTGAATCTAGGAGTCAGAGGTTGCAGTAAACTGAGCTCATGCCACTACACTCCAGCCTGGGCAACAAGAGCAAACCTCTGCCTTAAAAAAAAAAAAAAATTCCTGGCAACCAATAGTAATGACTGAGCACAGAATTCTGACTGCTTCGGTGCCTTTGTCTGCTCCACTCTGAGTGCCCGGGACAGCCTGTGCGATGTGACAAAATGTCAGCTCAGCACTAACCCACCGGCTTCTCCTGGGAGCCCAGGGGCCTGGAGTCACATTAGCTGAGCGGCTGGGAAAGAACAATGCCCATGGGGCAGGTGAGGCAACTCCAAGAGAGACCGGGACCGCACCTAGCCCCACAGCTGCGAGTAACGGATGTGTGGGTGACAACTTGGTCCATGGATGGGTGGAGTGAGGCTGTTCAATACTGGCCCACAACCCTACTTTGAGCACATTAAAAGGAGTCAGATCTTTGGGGTGTCTCCCTGTCGTATCAGATTCTGTAACCTTGACTTCCCCTAGAAGAAGCTGCCTTGGACCCTGACCCGGGACCAGGGCCCTCCAACCATCCCAGCTGTCACTCACTACCAACCATTCAGCTGAGCTCACAGTGAGCCCCAGAGATCCACACACCCTCCATTTACTAGGGTTCAGTCACAGTCTTGAAGCTGCAGCTCTGTGTTTAAGAAAAAAAGGACAGGCTGGGCACAGTGGTTCACCCCTATAATCCCAGCACTTTGTGGATCACCTTGGGTCAGGAGTTCGAGACCAGCCTGGCCAACATGGAGAAACCCCGTCTCTACTAAAAATATAAAAACTTAGCCAGCATGGCGGCACATGCCTGTAATCACAGCTACTCAGGAGGCTGAGGTAGGAGAATCGCTTGAACCCAGGAGGCAGAGGTTGCAGTGAGCCAAGATCCCACCATCGCACTCCAGCCTGGAGGACAAGAGCGAAACTGCGTTGCAAAAAAATAAAGAAAGAAAATATAAAAGAAAAAAGGACAAAAAAATACAAGGTGAGCAGGGCACAATGGCACCCACCTATAATTCCAGACTTTGGGAGGCCGAGGTGGATGGCTTGAGCTCAGGAGTCTGAGACCAGCCAGCCTGACCAACATGGCAAAATCCCATCTCTATAAAAAATACAAAAATTATTGGGGTATAGTGGTACTCATCTGTAGTCCCAGCTACTTGGGAGGCTTAGGTGGGAGGATCGCTTGAGCCCCAGAGGTGAAGGTCACAGTGAGCCGAAATCACAGCACTGTACTCCAGCCTGGGTGACAGAATAAGATCCTATCTAAAAATAATAATTAATTAGAAAAATAATTTTAGGCCAGGCACAGAGGCTCATACCTGTAATCAATCCCGGCACCTCAGAAAGCTAAGTTGGTTGGATCACTTGAACCCAGAAGTTCAAGACCAGCCTGGGCAACATAGTGAGCCCCCATCTCTATTAGTGAATCATGATTCTTTCTTTGAGATGCAGTCTTGCTCTCTTGCCCAGGCTGGAGTGCAATGGCACGGTCTCGGCTCACTGTAACCTCTGCCTTCCAGGTTCAAGTGATTCTTCCACCTCAGCAGCCTCCCGAATAGCTGGGATTACAGGCACCCGCCATCATGCCCAGCTAATTTTTGTACTTTAGTAGAGATGGGGTTTCACTATGTTGGCCAGACTGTTCTCCAACTCCTGACCTGAGGTGATCCATTCACCTCAGCCTCCCAAAGTGCTGGGACTACAGGCGTGAGCCACTGCCCATGGCCAATAATTTTTTTGAAAAAGATTAGTTGGTGACATGAAGGGACAATGGCTTTTTAAATATACTTTTTTCTTTTTTTTAGACAGAGTCTTGTTCTCTGGCCCAGGCTGCAGTGCAGTGGCATGATCTTGGCTCACTGCAACCTCCACCTCCTGGGTTCAAGCAATTCTCCTGCCTCAGCTTCCTGAGTAGTTGGGACTGCAGGTGCGTGCCACCAGGCCTGGCTATGGTTTTGTATTGTTTTGTATTTTTAGTAGAGACAGAGTTTCACCATGTTGGTCAGGCTGGTCTTTAACTCCTGGCCTCATGTGACCTTCCAGCCTTGGCCTCCCAAAGAGCTAGGATTACAGCTGGCTGTTTGTATACTTCGAAAGGTTCTTCCCTAACTCCGATTCTTCAGTCAGGGGGAGAGAACGATCCACAGTCCCCTTCTGACAAAGGGTCCCCACAGACCTGGCTTCTGTTCCCATGTTGGACAGATGACTTGCTGCGACTTGATCACCGCTCTTGATCTCAGTTTTCTTTACTTGGAATTGGACCACACAAGTGACTTCCAAATTATGTTAGGTTGGTATCAGGGATTTCATGGTTGTTTGATTCAAAGTTCAATAAAACATAAAATGTTAAATGCATTTAAACTTTTTTTTTTTGAGGCAGAATCTCACTCTGTCACCCAGGCTGGAGTGCAGTGGCACAATCTCAGCTCACTGCAGCCTCTCCCTCATGGGTTCAAGCAATTCTCCTGCCTCAGCCTCCCAAGTAGCTGGGATTACAAGCACTCAACACCACGACCGGCTAATGTTTGGATTTTTATTTTTATTTTATTTATTTATTTATTCGTTTGTTTGTTTGTTTTGAGACAGAGTTTTGCTCTGTCACCAGGCTGGAGTGCAGTGGCACGATCTTGGCTCACTGCAACCTCCAACTCCTGGGCTCAGGCCTCTCGAGCAGCTGGGACTACAGATGTGTGCTACCATGTCCAGCCAATTTTTGTATTTTTGGTAGAAATGGGTTTTCACCATGTTGGTCAGACTGGTCCTGAGCTCCTAATCTTTTTTTTTAAACCAGGGACCTCTTGATGAGCTCCTAATCTTGTGATCTGCCCGCCTCTGCCTCCCAAAGTGCTGGGATTACAGGGGTGAGCCACCATGCCCGGCTAAACATTTGTAAAAACAATTTTTAAGCATAACGTCTTTTAAAAAACACCATGCAACAAGTACGTTATATGCTGCATTTTCTTTTTATTTTTTTGAGATGAAGTCTCTGTCCCTGAGGCTGGAGTACATACAGTAGCACAATCTCAGCTCACTGCAACCGCCACCTCCTAGCGTCAAATAATTCTCCTGCCTCAGCCTCCTGAGCAGCTGGGATTACAGGCACCTGCCACCAGGCCCAGCTAATTTTTTGTATTTTTAGTGCAGACAGGGTTTCACCATGTTGGCCAGGCTGATTTTCAACTCCTGACCTCAAGTGATCCTCCCTCCTCGTCTTCCAAAATTGCTAGGATTACAGGTGTGAGCCACTGTGCCCAGCCTGGATTTTTATTTTAAATCTGTTTGTCTATCTGATATCAATCCAAAACTGTCTGTTGTTGTTTTTCCCCCGAGACCAAGTTTTGCTTTGTTGCCCAGGTTGGAGTACAGTGGCACCATCTCAGTTCGCTGCAACCTCTGCCTCCCGGGTTCAAGCGATTCTCTTGCCTCAGCCTCCCGAGAAGCTGGGATTACAGGCTCATGCCACCATGCCCAGCTAATTTTTATATTTATAGTAGAGACACAGTTTTACCATGTTGGCCGGGCTAGTCTCGAAATGGCTGATCTCGAACTCCTGACTTCGTGATCCACCTGCCTTGGCCTACCAAAGTGCTGGGATTACAAGCGTGAGGCACTGCGCCCGGCCAAAACTGTCTTAATGATTGTACTTTCGCAGTGAGTCCTTCAGCTTTGTTGTTCTTCAAGATTGTCTTAGCTACTCCCAGCTCTCTGTACTTCCATACAAATTTCAGAATAAGCTTGTTGATCTCCCATCCCCCATAAAACAGATTTTAAATTTGCTGGGATTTTGACTGGGATTGCATTGAATCTATAGATCAGTCTGGGAAGAACTGACAGCCTAACAATGTTGCAGTTCTCTCAGATTTTCTATGTTCACAGTTGCATCATTTAGGAATAATGATGCTGTTACTTTTTTTGTTTGTTTTTGAGATGGAGTTTTGCTCTTGTTTCCTAGGCTGGAGTGCAGTGGTGCAATCTCGGCTCACCGCAACCCGAGTTCAAGCGACTCTCCTGCCTCAGCCTCCCCAGTAGCTGTGATTACAGGCATACACCACCACACTCAACTAATTTTTTGTATTTTTCATAGAGATGGGTTTTCTCCATGTTGGTGAGGCGGATCTCGAACTCCCGACCTCAGGTGATCTTTCCGCCTCCGCCTCCCAAAGTGCTGGGATTACAGGCATAGCCACCGCCCTGGCCGCTGTTAATTTTTTTCCTTCCTAATGGTTATGCCATTTGTTCTTTGTACTGGTTGACTTCACTGGCCAAGTCCTCCAGTATCTTGTTGATTGAAAGAATGAGAGTCATCATTCTGGTCTCGTTTGCAGCCTCGGAGGGAATGATTACAGTTAGTCACCACTAATTATGCTTCTGTATGTTCGCTGTACATCTGATAAAGAGGTTTGCTTTTGTTTCTAGTTTGCCAGGAGTTTTGTCATGAATAGGTAGTTTACCTGCCTGTCATTATTTTTTTGTTTTTGTTTGTTTTTTTGAGGCAGAAGCTTGCTCCGTCACCCAGTCTGTAGTGCAATGGGCAACATGGTGAAACCCAATCTCTAAAGTACTAAAACTTTAGCCAGGCATGGTGGCACGTGCTTGTAGCCCCAATTACTTGGGAGGCTAAAGTGGGAGGATTGCTTGACCCTGGGAAGCCAAGGATGCAGTAAGCCAAGACCGTGCCACTGTACTCCAGTCTTGGAGACAGAACAAGTACTAGTCTAAAAAAAAAAAAAAAAACAAGACCGGGCGTGGTGGCTCACGCCTGTAATCCCGGCACTTTGGGAGGCTGAGGCAGGCAGATCATGAGATCAAAAGTTCAAAACCATCCTGGGCAACATGGTGAAACCCCGTCTCTATTTAAAAATACAAAAATTAGCTGGGCGTAGTAGCACGTGCTTGTAGTCCCAGCTACTCAGGAGGCTGAGGTAGGAGAATTGCTTGAACCCGGGAGGCGGAGGTGGCGGTCAGCCGACATCACACCACTGGACTCCAACCTGGTGCCTGGTGCCTGGTGACAGTACAAGACTCAGTCTCAAAACAAAACAAAACAAAACAAAACAAAACAAAACAAAACTTGGAAGTCACTACTCTCATTATTACAATTTTTAAAAAATGGACAAACTAAAAATTGATGACTTTTCTTGCAGTTGAAACTTTTCTTGAAGTTCTCTGAGGTTTCTTGGACCCATCAGACAACTGAGTTTGCAAGGCAAAGCTCCACCCGAAGTCGGGAGAGACAGGAGAGCCTGGATAATCCCAGTGACATCTGCAGACCCGGAGCAGAAGTCACCGGAGCCCTAACTGGAAACACAGATGGGAACTTGGAGGAATCGCCAGAGCCCAGTGTGGGCTGGCACCAGAGGGCCTGGCCCTAGGGTCTTCAGTCTAGAGAGTGCCCCACACTTTCATGGGTTTCCCTCCAGGAATCCCACTTTATTCTAAGAAAGATCCCGAGGGCTCTGGCTGGGGTGGGGTGGGGAAGAGAATCCTTGTGAAACACTCAAAGCCTTCTAGCCAAGGCCCCATTCCAGGGGGAATAGCTTTGCCAGAGCCTATCCCAGGTGTGGGAAGGGAATTCTCCTTCTAGCCGGCTCCCTTCCCAGAGAACAAGCACAGTGCTTAGAAGCCAAGCTGCAGGGAATTAGGTCGGGAAGAATCCTGAGCCAGAGAAGGGAGTAAGTGGCAGGGGGAAAGTGACACCATTGCAGGGATACTTGTGAATGTCACATCCCCAAGATGCAGGCCAGGCGACAGGGCTGATGACAGAATGTTCCCCGTTTCCCACACCTCACCACACCCACAGCCTGCAGTACAATCATGGGAGTCACAGGCAACAGAGCTGAAGGCTCAGACCTCCCAAAGTCAGGAGGGAGACAACAATGAGGACACCGGGAGGCGTGGAGCTTCTGGCACCTGCAGCCACAGCAAACACCAAACACTGTCCAGCTCCTAGACAGAGTAAAGTACAGCCTTGGTCAGGGGTGGGGGCTCAAGCCTGTAATCCCTGCACTTTGGGGTCCAAGGTGGGTGGTCACTTGAGCCCAGGAGTTCGAGGCCAGCCTGGACAACATGGCAAAACCCCATTTCTACAAAAACTACAAAAATAATTAGTTGAGCTTGGTGGTACGTGCCTGTAGTCCCCGCTACTCGGGAGGTTGAGGTAGGAGGATCACCTGAGTGTGGGAGTTAGAGGCTGCAGTGAGCCTTGATCATGCCACTGCATCCCAGGCTGGGCAACACAGCAAGACCCTAACTGAAAAAATTAAAATAAATAAATAAATGATGAAATATACCCAGTCAGGCATGGTGGCTAACGCCTGTAATCTCAGCACTTTGGGAGGCTGAGGCGGGTGGATCACAAAGTCAAGACATCAAGACCACCCTGGCCAACATGGTGAAACCCCGTCTGCACTAAAAATAGAAAAAATTAGCTGGGCGTGGTGGTGTGTGCCTGTAGTCCCAGCTACTCAGGAGGCTGAGGAAGGAGGATTGCTTGAACCCAGGAAGCGTAAGTTGCAATGAGCTGAGATCACACCACTGCACTCCAGCCTGGGTGACAAGAGTGAAACTTCGTCTCAAAAACAAACAAACAAAGAAAAAGAAACATGTTTTGAAACCCTTCCTCCCCCATAAAAAGCTTGGCTGTGAAAGTGCAGTTCCCCTCTGCATGGTGAGGGGCACAGAGCCGGGTGTGGTGAGCTGGTGGCTCTAAGCAATCCCTCTAAGAGAGCTCTGAGGAACAAAAGGACATTCTATCCAGCTAGAGAACAAAAATGAGAGGGTTTTTCCTTTGAAACTCCATAGAAAGCAGGGGTTCGAGGCTGCAGTGGGCTATGATGGCACCACTGCAGACCAGCCCTTGTGACAGAGCGAGACCCTGTCTCAAAAACAAAATGAAACAAAGCAAAACCTTGCCAGGCATGGTGGCTCATGCCTGTAATCCCAGTACTTTGGGAAGGTAAAGCAGAACGATCACTTAAGACAAGGAGTTTGAGACCAGCCTGTGTAAAACAGGGAGTCCCCAACACTACAGAAATAACTTTAAAAATGAGCCAGGTGTGGTGGCATGTAGCTGTGGTTACAGCTCTTCGGGAGGCTGAGATTTGAGGAAAGTTTGTGCCTGGGAGGTCAAGGGTGCACTGAGCCGTGATTATACCCACTGCACTCTAGCCTGGGTGACAGGGCAAGACCTTGTCTCAAAAAAAAAAAGAAAAAGAAAAAGAAAAGAGGGCAGGTGCGCTGGCTCTCACCTGTAATCCCAGCATTTTGGGAGGCCGGGGCAGGTGGTTCACCTGAGGTCAGGTGTTTGAGACCAGCCTGGCCAGCAAGGTGAAACTTCATCTCTACTAAAAATAGAAAAAATTAGCCAGGCGTGGCCATGCCTGTAATCCCAGCCACTCAGGAGGCTGAGGCAGGTGAATTGCTTGAACCCAGGAGGCGGAGGTTGCAGCGAGCAGAGATTGTCCCATTGCACTCCAGCCTGGGCGACAGAGTGAGACTCCATCTCAAAAAAAAGAAAAAGAAAGGACAACATAGTGCCCTTAGTTGATAATACTGTATTTTACACTAGAACATTTGAGAGAGTGGATCTCAAGTGTTCTTACCCATGATCCCCCACCACCAGCCCTGGCACACACATGGGAGCAGGGGGAAGCTTTTGGAGGTGATGAATATGTTTATTACTGTGATTGTTGTGATGGTTTCAGGTTGTAAGCATATGTTCAAACTCATCAAATTGTATACATTATATATGTGCAGCTTATATATTCATTACACCTCAATAAAGCTATTTTACAAATAAAAATTAGAGCCAGACATGGTGGCTCACACCTGTAATTCCAGCACTTTGGGAGGCCGAGGTGGGTAGATCACCTGAGGTCAGGAGTTCAAGACCAGCCTGGCCAACATGGCCTCCACTGGAGGCAGAGGCTGGGGAAAGCTGAGGCCTTGGCTGCTAGGAAGGGGAGGGAATGGAGGGTCTTCAGCAGACCCAACCCACTGCAGCAAATCCCTCTGGCTCCAATCTGGGGTCAGAAAACGTGCCAGCTGTTCTTGTCTACTCAGGGGGAGCATTTATGACTGGGCTTCAGCATCTCTTCCCACATCCTCACTGGGCCCCCAGGTTCTGAGGATCTGGGCTGCCCTGGCCTGTTGGCACTTTCCAGAGCCGCTATCCACTTTGCTGGGATGCAGAGGCTCCTTTCTGCCACCCAGGAGAAGCAGGCAAGGCCAGAGGCCTCACTATCCTTCCCCAACCTGTCCATGCCATGGTGGCTTCATCTTCCCTGTAATTCATTCACAGGCTGAACACTTGCTGTAAAGCCATTTGGGCAGGAGCCCTCAGAGACAGCTGTCCAGAGAGGCCTCAGAGCCGCCAGGGTGACCAAGGAGAAGCTCTGGCCCACCAGGGTATACCGCCTAGAAGGTGGTCTGAGAAGGCAAGAACTGCATTTGCCCTGGTCACCTGGTGTCCCCAGAGCCTTGTATGGAACCTAGTATGCAGTAGGTGCTCAAAAAATGTTTGTTGAACAAAGCTACGATTTCCCCTGAGGCAGGAGATGGTATGGATGGCAGCAGGTGGCCTAGGGAAGCAGCAATCAGGGCACAGCACCCTGACCCCAACCCCCATCTGCTCTGGAGGCAATGCAGGGAGGATGTCCCCGGTAGAACTGACTGCAAGGTTCTGGAAGGCAGGAGGCCAAGGGAGGTCGTGGAGGAAGGGCTGAGTGGGAAGGAGCTCCGGCGGAAGAGGAGGAGGTTGTGAATGGGTCGGGGAGGGCTCCTTCTGGCTGCCCCTAGACCTACAGGTGGGGCAGGCAGCAGAGAAGGGTGAGCTGGAGGCCGGAGGGGCCAAGGAAGACCGACAGGGACAGCGCGCTGCCTCCGGGACCCCAGAGGGCCTGCCCTCTTCATCCTCCCCCTACCCCTGCTTTCCCCAGGACTTCTTTTGCCCCCACACTCCAGTCTCTCTGTCTGAAGCACCCTGTTCCTCCCTCTTGGTGGTTCAGCTCTTGAAAGCCTCTCTCTCCAGGCCTCGGGTTCCTTCCGAAGCCCTGCCTCTCCCGCTCTCGTCCTTCATCTCCGCCTCAGCCTTTCATCTGCTCCCCCCACCTCGGCCTCGCTTTGCCTCAGTCTCCCCCCCCGACCCGTCTCGCCCCCTCTGCCTCCAGAAGCCTGCGCCTCTGTCTCTACCACCTCCCCATCTCCTAGTGTCCCCGGCGTCTCTTCCGTCGTTCCCGCTGCCTCGATGGGCCGGAGCTGTGGAGCTGGCATCGCGGGCCTGGGGACCAGGATGTGGGCGACGGAGGGGGGTTCCGGCAGGTGCAGGGGAGGGGCTTCCCCACCCGGGGCGCCCGGGGAGACTCTCGTGCCAGTCGCCTGCCGGCCTGGGCGCCGGCTTCGCGCCTACGCGCTGGACGTGGGAGCCCCGGGGCTCTCCTTTGTCTCTCCCGAGCCTCGAAGGCTAATTAGATTGGGCGGGAGAGGGGTGGGGTGGGAGAGGGGGCCGGTGTCCCCATTCACCGCGCCGCGGCCGCCACTCAGCCGGCAGCCCCGCGCAGGCCCGGCCCCGAGTCACGTCTGTTGAAACCGTTTCTTCGGCCTCGCTCCCACACGCCTCGGCAGCCCGCCGCGCCTTTGTACACGCCGGCGGGGGCGCCCTGGAGCATTGAACCGTCCTACGGGATGGGGTGGAGGGCGGGGAGCGACGCGGGGCCCACGCGGGAAGGAATTTCCTGGGCCACTGCGATAAGGGGGACGAGAAAGATTGAGGCTCAGAAAGCCAGAGAGAGACGTGCGAGGAAGAGGAGAGGGGCCGGAGCCGCAGCGAAAGGGGAGCGCGGGGGAAGGGAGAAGAGCAGGAGACTGGGAGAAGAGAGACAGGAATGGGGGCGCACGACGACAGCGGGCGGAGGAGGGGCGCGGACGGGAACGTGCGCGCGAGGGAAGCCAAGCCGGAGCACCGCGCGGGCAGGGGACGGTCGCGGAGGGGCTGTGCCGAGAAGTCAGCGGGGAGGCTGGACCGCGGGCCGCGGGACTCCTGGACAGCGGGAGGCGGCACGAGGGCTCCACTCCCTCTGCGGGGCTGGGGCGAGGGGGCTGGGTGGAGTGGTTGGGGGTCTGGGCGCGGCGCGGCCGCATTCTTCGCCTTTTCTTCCTCCGGCTCATTCCGGCCAATCGATACCTGCGCGGGACCTGCCCCCGCCGCTAATATCTTTTTAATGAGTTCGCCAGGCTTAAAGCCAGCGCGATCTGCCCTCCAGGGTGGATTTTCCCCCGGCAGATGTTTCGGGAGGAGGAGGCGCTCCGAACTCCCGGGAGGGGGGACAAATCTCTCCCTCCGAGGGGCGAGAGCAGGAGACTTTCTTCTAAAGTTCAAAAGAAAGACGGGCTTTCACTCGGCCCCCAAAAAATGTATTTCTCCGCGGACAATGGGCTTCTTTCTGCGCCTCTGAAGGCCGGCCGGGCGGGAGAGGCGGGGACCAGTGCGCTTTGGCTCTGCCTGACCTACTCGCACCCCCCACACACACCCAGGCCGGGGCCCCCGAGCGAGGACACAGGAGCCGCGAACCCAGCCGCCCCTCCGAGCATCCCCATTAAGCGCGCTGTCTGGACCTGGCCGTCCCGGAGCTGAGCCCCGGCGCACCGGCGAGAACCAAAGTGTCCTGCGGGCTGGGGCGCGGGGCCGGGGGAGCCCTGGGAGGTCCCACGCGCCCCCGGTCTCGCAGGTGCCTCATCCGGGCCGAAGGGGCGCGCGCTGGTGCCTCGAGGGGAGGCCGGTGGCATCTCCGGGCTTGGGCCAAGTCATCCTTCCTCTCGGCGCTCTGCCCTGCGCTGGGCAACAAGTAGAAATTAGCCGGCCCCGGGCAGTTGCCCGGCTCTGAGCCTGTCTTGCCTGCTCGGGCCTGGCCACCCCTCTGGGTCGCCCCCTGCCCGTCTCCTCCACTCCCCCTTAAGTGTCCCTCTATGGGGCCGTCGGCGTGCCGCGGCAGCCTGCTCTCCACTCTCGTGGGCTCCGGGGAAGGGGGCACCCGGGCGGCGAGGTGACCTCCGAAGAGCCGCGGCAGATTGATTCGTTTCGCCCGGAGCCGGGGCCGCGTGAATAGGGGCCCGGGCGGCGGCGGCAGCGGCGGCGACGGGGATAAAGATGTTCTCCTGAAAGGGGGAGGGGGCGCGGAGCGGGAAGCGGGGCCATTCACTCCTGGCCCGGCCTCTGGGGAAACCGCGCCGAAGAAAGGGAGCCGGGGCCTATTCAAGTCCTACGAGCCGCCCACAATGGCCCGATATACTGGGGGCCTCTCTATTAACGCCCATGAATATTAAAGAGATCGCCAAGAGGCGGCCAGCGGGCGAGGGGGGCGGCAGTGTCCGCGAGCTCCCGGCCGGCCGAGGGAAGGGAGTTTTGGCGCGAGCACATTCCGCGCCTGGGCCTCGTGGAAAATGACAAAACGACACGGGTCATCCGCTGGGAAAGCTCGGAATGTTTCCCCTCGAAATCTCCTCGCGGGAAGATGCCAGCACAGGGTCTTGTTCCCGGTTTCAATGCACCTTGATTCCGGGCGCTACCTACAGACTCCCTTTTCGCGGGGCGGGGGCTCCGGGTGGGTTTGCGGCTAGACCAGAAGCACAAAACGTGAGCACAGTGGAGACCTGGGCGCACCAGCTGGGAGGCTGTTCTGGGCCCCGCTTCTGCCCCGTTCCCAGCAGGGCTCCCCGGGTTTGCGGGTCCGGAGGAGAGAAATGGGATTCCCTGGCCGCAGTCCGAGCCCTTGGTCACTGCACCAGCGGAATCCAAACTTCTCACTCTGAGCCGGGGTCCAGGACTCAAATGCTGCGCCCTAGCACAGAGGAAGCACAGACCTAAGGGCTTCCCGCGGTGGGACGTGGCCCTGGAGAGGGCCAAATCCTCGGGGCTGTCGCGGGAAAGTGATCTGACCCAAAGTGAGATCAAGCAAGAAACAGTTCAATTTTTTCAAAAAAGAAAGAAACAGTTCACAAAGTCTAACCCAAACCATTGCACAGACAGGGACACTGAGGCCCAGAAAGGAAAGGGGCAGTCCACACGTCACTCAGCAGTCCTCATCCCTCTTTGATCTCCTGGAGGAAATGAGGTAGCTTTCGGGGCTTAGGATCTGCCGCAGCGCAGGGCTCCTGGCAGCGCTCCCCGACGACGTCTCCTCGGCTCTCAGCACTTTCTCCTCTCCACCTAGGTCTTGCTAGAAGCCAAGAAGTAGGCGCCGGTGAGGCTGCCCTGCAGGAGCCATCGGACTCCATACGCCCCCTCAAGACTCCAGCCCTGGCCAGGGAGCCGAAGTGACCCTCGGGCTGCGTCGGAAAAGGAGTGGAGGTTTCGGGGACCCTAACCCATCTCCCTCCTCAGCAGCGCTGCCCTCTGCTGGCGCCCTGCCCAACGGTCCTGCTTTCTGCAGGGTGCGCCCTTCCCTGGGCGCCAGCCTCAGGCGGACCCGGGCGCCGGGGCTGAAGGCCAGCTACCGCCGTCTTCCTCCTCCCTTTGCGTCCCAGTGGGGACGGGGGATGCCGGAGACTACTGGCAGGAGCTGGGGGACAGGGGTCTGGAGTCTGGCTGTCAGGGGTGAGGTCCTCTTAGCCAAGGAACGCCCGAGTGGTGGAGGGGCCTCTTTGTCAAGAGGCGTTTGGACAGGGTTTCGCTTACGGAAGGTCAGCTCGCTGCCCTTCCACTCAAGTCCCCGCGCTGCGGGAAAGGTCTGAGGAATCCACACCGTACAGCGGAGACTACCCCGTGAGCCTGACCCACGCCGCGAGGGTCCAGGCACCTCCGTTAGCGGCATTGAAATTGCAGCCTCGTGGGGGGAGCCAGAAGTGCGGCAGGTGGGGAGGTGTCCCGAGCGCTCTCACCAGGTGTGTCCCGTTTGGGGTCTGAGGCTTGAGGCTGACCTGGGGGGCGGCGAAGCCTGCAGGAAGCGAGGGCCTTCCACCAGGCTCAGCAGCTCCCGGCTTCGAGAGAAGGAACCGCTGGGCTCCGAGGTGCCTCGAAACCGCCGCAAAGCAAGTCTACTCTTGGGGTGATGTGCAGGAGGAAAGGAGAGAAGAGAGAGGCAGAAGAGAAAGAAAGAACCGGGAGGCAAGAAGGAAGGGGCGCTGCAACGCCGCGGGCTTCCCCAGGCTGCCGCTCGGCCAGGAGCCCGGAGGACGAGCCCGCACCACGGCCTCTCCCGGAGCCGCCTGCAGTTTCGGAGGGACTTCGCTTTCAGGCACGCCTGCTCCCACCTAGAAAGGGGTCTGGGGACCCCTTTCAATCCCCCTATGTCCCGTAGGAAATTCTTTTCCCAGCGACAGGCTGCCAGTGCGATTCCGGTCCGCCCATCTCGAACTCCGACCTGGCCCCGCAAGGGCCGGGAACCTGGCCGCCCACGAAGCTGTCTCAGGCCCGGACCAGCCTCAGCCTCGACGGCGGCTGTGGCCCCGCCTCGGCAGACTCCTGAGCCCGCGGAGGAGCTTCGCACCCGGCTGCTCACAGCCAGCGAGTTGGCGCGGCCGGCCCCTTTGAAGCGAAGCGCCGGCTTCGGCAGAGCGGTCTGCGCAGGGGATCCGCGTGGCCACCGGGGCTGCGCGCGAGCTTGGGGCGACTGTGGCGGCCGGGGGAGTGCAGAGCCGCGGAGGGAAGAGGACGTGGGCCCGGGCCAGGGAGGGAGAGCGGTGCAGGGCTGGACCGTCCGGCCGGAGCAGCAGAGGAAAGGTGCACCCCGGGGCTGGGCCAGGCCGGTGAGCGTGCTTCAGGCCTAAAGGGAGCGCGGGGCCCGAAGCTAGGCGTCCCCTCTAGTCCACCCCGCTCCCTGGAGACCTGGCGAGCCTCGCTGCCCCTCTCCCCTGCTCAGTCCCCTCCTCTCCTCACAGCCCACAGAGCCTCCCTCCCTGCCCCGCTCTTCCCACGGGGAGAGAAGAAAAAATAGGAGGGGGAAGGAAGGACCAGGGAGGGGAGGGAGGAGTGGAGGGGGACTGTTCGGAGAGGTCCGCGCGCCCCCGCCCCTCGAGCTCTCGCGACGAAGCTCCTCGAGCCCGGCGGGGTACAAGTCTGTCCTCCGACGTCAGGGGGTCATTAATAACCAATTAGGAGGGTCACTGCGGCTCCTATAAAGGCGCTGAGATTTTGCCAAGGGGAAGACGGCCCCGGCCGGGTGTGCGAGAGGCTAGTGGGCGTCTGAGAGCCCCTCGCTGCCGCTTTCCGGCAACCACCCGCCTCTCTCCCACCCCGCACCCGCCTCCGCCCCCACCCACGTCTCTCCACCCTCTGCGCCGCCTCTGCCATCTCTGCAGATTTCCCCATCTCTCTTCCTCTCTGCCTGTCTCCCCCTCGTTCACTTTCCACCAGCCGCCCCCTCACCTCCTGCTCCTTCCTGTGTCCTCCTCCTCTCCGTCCTCCCCCGCTCCTGTTCCTTCTTCTTCGCAGCCCTCTCCTCTCGATCCTTGGGCTCCTCTCTCGCCCGCCCACCTTCCCCGTCGGCCGGGCCGTCCCCCGGCGCCGGGGAGCCCCGGGCCGCCCATGATGGGCTCTGTGCTCCCGGCTGAGGCCCTGGTGCTCAAGACGGGCCTGAAGGCGCCGGGGCTGGCGCTGGCCGAGGTCATCACCTCCGACATCCTGCACAGCTTCCTGTACGGCCGCTGGCGCAACGTGCTCGGGGAGCAGCTCTTCGAGGACAAGAGCCACCACGCCAGCCCCAAGACGGCCTTCACCGCCGAGGTGCTCGCGCAGTCCTTCTCGGGCGGTGAGTCCAGCCGTCGGGGCCCTGCTCCACCCCTCCTCCCGGCAACCCTTATTCCGGTCCTGGCGGTGCGCGAGACGCGGTTGGGATACCCGGCCTCACTGCTGCTCGCGCCAACTTGGCGCTCCCGGCGCTCCGTGCACCTCAGTTTCCCCGTGGGTCAAGCCAAGGCGCGAGCCGCCAAGCAGAGGTGGGTCGCAGAGCAGCTCCGCAGCCCACAAGGCTCAAGGACAGTTCCCGGCGACCCCGTCGCCCCCGCCGGCCCCTCCCTTCCCCTCCCGCGCTGGAGCTGGCGGGTTCCCGACATTTAAAGCCTTACTAGGCGTGTAATAGCAGTTGACTCAAAAAGAAGGGGTTTTAAATTCATTTAGTTAACTTGGGCTTGACCCGCGAAAGTTCCCACTTAAACCAAGAACTTTAAAAGGCAGCCAGGGCTGGGGAGGGGGCGGAGGGCGGGCAGGCCGGGAGAAAAAGCCGCGGGGAGAGCGAGGGAGAGAAAGAGAGAGCGAGAAAAGTTTCTTTTCTTTAAGATGTCTCAAGTTCTTATTCCTCATTCATCAACCCGCAAACAATATCTTTCCCCGGCTCTGGCTTATCTGCGCGTCGCCCTCTTTTCCCCCTTTACGATTTCTGTTCCTCTCTTAATTTACCGTGAAGACTAATTCCACTTCCATTCACGCTATGTCAACCATCTAATCCCCCCTTTTTGTAAGGGGAATTCCTCGGCCCCTTTTAAACAAGTCCCCTCCGCATTGAGCTACAATTTACTGCTACAGCATTCTTCCAGGGCTAATGAATTTAGAATTAGCAATTTCTTTCGAATGGAGCCGAGTGAATGCGATCACTTTAACAGCGTGACAAATTGCCCGCCGCGCCGCAATGGACACCGTTTAACCCCCCCTTTCAGCCTGCCCGCTCGCCGGGTATTTTCCCAGGTAGCTTAGAGGGGAACCTTGTAAGACACGGAGGCCGCCCCTGTGCACCTCGCAGCTCCCAGCCTGGCCGCAGAGGCCCGAGAGGGGAACCCTCGGGGGGCTGAGTGCCGCCGAGGCTCCTCCCAGTTCAGAGAGGACATCGGGGTTTGTCTGAGCCCGGGCGCTGCCCTCCCTGGCACCCCAGGGCCTGGGAGAAGAGAGGTACTCGGAGCGCCCGGGGTCACACAGCGAGCGCGGAGCCTGGCCAGCTGCTGCCAACTGCTGTTTCTTTGGCACCTCCAATGCCGTCCAGCCCGAGGTCTGTCCCCAGCGCTGACCACATCCGGGCTCCTCTGCCAGTGCCCAGAGCTCAGACGCACAGTGGGCTTCCGGAACCCCGCTAGGCGAAAGAGCCTCGGGTTGGCCTTCACCTCCTTTCGGGACTTGGCCTCAGTTTCCTCGTGCCTAAAACCGCTCACTGCCGTTGGCTCACTCATTCTTAAAAACTTTTCCGGGGCAGAGGACGGAAGAAGTTGTGAATGTGTTGAAGATTCGTGGAGAGACTAAAACCCGCTTTTAAAAATGATCCCCAACGCACCACTGGCTTTCCAGGGCATGGAGGGTCCCCGGGTTGCAAACAGAGGAGAGGTCGTTGAGCCTCCGCGCATCCGACTGCCCCCACCACCCGGGTGACCTCTCTGGATTTGGGGCCTACTTGGGGTTGGCCTGTCGGGGCAGGACCGAAGCCTGGGTCCCTGCGGGGAAGGAAGAGCCAGGCCTGCCTGCCTCCGGCTCTGACTGGTTTCCCTGCCTCCGCCGCCGCAGAGGTGCAGAAGCTGTCCAGCCTGGTGCTGCCGGCGGAGGTGATCATTGCGCAGAGCTCCATCCCTGGCGAGGGTCTCGGCATCTTCTCCAAGACGTGGATCAAGGCGGGCACCGAGATGGGCCCTTTCACCGGCCGGGTGATCGCCCCAGAGCATGTGGACATCTGCAAGAACAACAACCTCATGTGGGAGGTAGGCGCGGGCTGGAGCCGAGGGGCGGGGCGGGAGGTCGGGGGGCGCTGGCTCAGGGTGGGACCCGGGCTTCGGGCCGTCGCCACTTCCACCCGAGATGGGAGCAGCAGGCACTCCTGGCCTGGACAACCCCCTGAGCCGGTACTCTAAGCCGCCCGAACCTGGAGCTCACCCCGAACCCGGAGCTCACCCCGACTCTGGGCTCCCCCCAACACCTTGCCGCCTCAGAAGGCAAGGGAATATCCGACCCTCCTTCCTCCAGGACACCCGGGCAGAGCAGGACTGTTGTTGGCTCCACTTGGCAGATGAGGGTACTGAGACCCAGAGCAGCTAGGTCACTTATCCAGGGTCCCCACCACCCTCCCTCCAGGTGACCTCCCAGCCCCTTACATTCTTTCCCTGGCCGGGGGAAGCAGCTCCAGGAAAGCAGCTCAAGGCCATTCCTGGCCTGGGGGTGAGGTGGGGCTGGAAAGGAGAATGCCTGGTGAAGGCAGAACGACATTCACAATGACTGCGGCTGAGCTGCCCTTGAGTCAGCTTCTGTGTCCACGGTCTGAGTCACGGATGACCTCAGCAGCCCATGCCTTACTATTCCCATTTTACAGAGGGAAACCTCAGCTCCAAGAGGCTTCCATCTTATGCCTTCCCACCCCTCACTGTGACAGGTGCCAGGGAGGGCCCCACTATACTTCCTCCTACCTTGCAGGGTGGAAAACACACTGAGGCCAGACTGGTGCACCCCCTTCCTAGTCCCATTCCCTCACCCGCTTCTCCCAACCAGCCCCCTCCTGGCAGACCCTGAAGAAGCCCAACTGGATAGAATTAGGGAATGGCCCAGAGGCCTCTCCTGACCTAATCTCTCCCTCCTCTGGAGGCCTGGGCCACTACCTTTTCCAGTTGCTGGGTCAGGAAGTTGGGGTCCAGTTTGACTTTTGAGTGGCCTTGGCAGCTCCCATGAAGGGGCTTAGACCATGCTAGAGTGCCACAGAGAGCCAGTCCTCCCTCCTGGGGCTCTAGTGCCCTCCCTCTCTGAGGCCCTGGCTGATGTTCTCAGTGCCGTGGGGAGCACCTCTGCATCTCCTGAAAGAGCTCAGGGCCACTTTGGGCAGTGACACCTTGGAGACTCTTTTCCTCTGAGGGCAGGGAGGACATGGCAACAGGAGCATGGATCTTGGTCAGCCCACTGTGCCCTGGAGACTGACCCCCTGTGGGCCACTTCCAGATGGCTAGCCTCAGGCAGGTCCCTGCACCTCTCTGGCCTTCCTTTCCATGACTGGAAAATGAAGCTTCATCCACTTCCCGGGGCTGCTGTGAGGATGGAGAGTATGTGTGTGCATGTGCGTGTGCGTGTGTGTGTGTGTGTGTGCCTGGAAGATCCTACATGTGGCATAGCCCTGCCTTACCTGATCCTTGATCCATTTGTGCCCAGGTGTTCAATGAGGATGGCACGGTGCGCTACTTCATCGATGCCAGCCAGGAGGACCACCGGAGCTGGATGACCTACATCAAGTGTGCACGTAACGAGCAGGAGCAGAACCTGGAGGTGGTCCAGATCGGTACCAGCATTTTCTACAAGGCCATCGAGGTGTGTGTGTGCACCATTGTGCAGGGACCAACCAGCAAACCTGGTGGGGGGAGGTGTGCAGGGCAGTGGCATCCAAGAACCATAGTGGACAGTGGGGACCCGACACTGGCCTAGCCAGCCTTACTCAGGCCATGTGGCTGCAGCAGACAGCTGGTCTCCAGACACCCTGCTCTCCCATGTGTGACCTCCATGCGAAGCTTTCTGCTGCAGATCAGAAAGGATGGAACTCTCAACTTGATGCCATTGGGAACGTCACAAGCATCTCAATAGTAAGGTCCCTGGAGGTTGGCTGGGGTGTCCCAAGGTTCAGGGGTCAGAGAGACACAGAGAAGCAAGATGGGGAGAGGCAGCCCAGGGAATGCATTGGTGGGGAGGCAGGGCATGTGTCTGCCGCGGTTTAGCTGTCTGAGGTCCCTCATTCTGCATGCACGAGCACCAGTGGCTTATGGCTTGTGAGTCCAGTCTCAGCGATGGCTCCCTGTGTGTCAGGGTTTCAGATAATAGATATGCAGTATGGCCTTTAATCCCCACGGACCCCCAGAGGAGGATTTTGTGATTATTTACAGACCAGAAAACCAGGTCTCCCTCGGTGGCAGCAGACTTGGGAATTTTGCAGGACATCTGGGGAGATTGTTAGCACTAATAGCTGTGCTTCCTGAGCCTTCTCAGAGGAGATAGGGCCAGATAACAGTCTGGATGCACTGGCTCATGCTTGTAATCTCAGCACATTGGTTGGCTGAGGTGGGTGAACTCCTGAGGTTAGGAGTTCAAGACCAGCCTGGCCAACACAGTGAGACTTCGTCTCTACTAAAAATACAGAAATTAGCTGGGCGTGGTGACAGGAGCCCAGGACAGAGGTGGCTTGAACACAGGAGACAGAGGTTGCAGTCAGCTGAGATTGTGCCACTGTACTCCAGCCTGGGTGACACAGTGAGACTCCATCTCAAAAAAAAAAGGATAACAGACAGGTAAATATCAGTTCCCATGGTGCGGCAGGGGTGAGGCTGAGCCAAGAAGGTTCAGGGGAGGATAGGAAGAGGAGGGCTTCCTGGCAGGGCAGTGCTTGGGCAGAGGCAGGAAAGCTCCAGGTGTCTGCGCAGGGCTGAGGGTGCAAACCAAGCAGAGAGCTGGTCGCCAGGCAGGCCAATACGGGACCTGCCCTGGATAGTGTCCCTTGGCAGGAAATCTGGCCCAGGAGTAGAGGGAAGCTACCCGCCAGCTGGTGGGAACAGGCTGGTGTGGAGGTGGTCAGGCTCTTCCTATCACACTTCTCTGCTCTCCGTGAAGTGGGGCTGGGGCTTGGTGGAGTTTTTCAGATGTTCCGTAGGAGCAGAGAACGACTGACCTTTAGTCCATGTTCCATTTTCTCCCCGGGACTCAGATCCTAAAGCTCTTTCTAAGACCCCCGGGGGCACCAGGGCCTAGTAGCTTCTGGGACAGGTTCCTTTGGTTGTCCCTGAATAATAAGGCCCTAGGGACTGTCCCAGAGGTGACAGCAGGGGGCCTAGCCTGGGTCCCAGCTGAGGGGGGTGCTTGGAAGAGCAGGAGGTGGAGGGTAGAAACAGGTGAGTGGTTCCTGGATTGGGCTTCAAGTGAGGTAGGATGGCCGTGGGGCAGGGTCCAGAGAGGACTGAAGGTGGCCAAGGCCCAGGACAGAGGTGGCTCCTGTGACCATCTGGCTGTGCCACCACATCCTAGAATTGACTTCCAGTGTAGTTGAGCCCCACACCTAACAGAATGCACCCTCCCAGATCCTCACCTCACCACCCTCTGTCACACACATCTTCACTCGCATACCCTCCTTCCAGCCATCCTTGTACAGATGCAATGGAGGACTCCCACTCCCCTCACCCCCCTACACACACTGGTGTGAACACAAGAGACAGACCTACATCATTTTGGCAAGAGGGCTCCAGGCTGGGGCAGACGTGGGGGCCTGAGTCTCATCTGTCTGTGCAGGTCACACCAGTTAGAAGCCAAACAAACTCAGGAAATATGAATAGATATTTAGAAATTCAGTCCAAGGGGAAGAAGCTGAAGAATACCTTCAGGGAAGCTTCTGAGTTTATAGGATTAGGAAAAATGGTCATCTACATTCGATCGGGAATGTATTGAAAAAAGAGGATCAGGCAGGGACGGTGGCTCACGCCTGTAATCCTAACAGTTTGGGAGGCTGAGGTGGACAAATCGCCTGAGGTCAAGAGTTGGAGACCAGCCTGGCCAACATGGTAAAATCCTGTCTCTACTAAAAATACAAAAATTAACCAAGTGTGGTGGCAGGTGCCTGTAATCCCAGCTACTTGGGAGGCTGAGGCAGGAGAATTGCTTGAACCAAGGAGTTGGAGGTTGTAGTGAGCTGAGATCAGCACCATTGTACTCCAGTCTGAGTGACAAAGTGAGACTCCATCTCAACAATACAAAAAAAAAAGAGGATCAGGACACACTCAGACACAATATCATATATGTGATACAGACAGGTCCACTGATTTGGCTATCAGTGCTTTCCCTTCTAAGAAGGGACTGTTTGCGTGAAGGACGAGAAAGCAAAATGCCACGCATTTTACTTTTAAAGTAAATTTGGACACATTTTTTTGGAAACCATTTTGTCAAAATGTCAGATTTCACTTACCGGATAAATTCCACCCTCGAGATGAGGCTGAGGCCCAGTGCTCATGCAGCCCTTCTGTGCTAGACCAGAAGACACTGCTGCTCCCCAGGCCCCTCCCAGGATGCCTCAGGAATCAGTTGGCTGTTTGTTCTGTGCGTGTGGGTGAGTTAACCAAGGACAATGACCTCTACAGTGATGTTTTCTTGAACTTTCTGCCACTCAGAACCACTATTCATATTTCATAACAATAACCCATTACTTGCCAAAAATAGGAAGGAACATCTTTATTCAACAAGCAGAATATACTATTGCTGCTCTAAAACTTTTCATAAATACAGAATAACAGCCGTCTCAACAGAGACGAAGGCAACAGGGCTTTAGAGCCCAGGCGGTGAGTGGAGGGTCCCCAGCAGGGTGTGCATCTGGCCAGATCCACTGACGTGATCCCTGGCTTACTCCTGGCTTACTCCAGTCACAGAATGTACTATAACCTCAGGTGCCCAAAATGACAGTTCTAGAAAGTGCCTGGCACATGGCAAGTGGCCACTAAATGAAGGAATAAAGGGGCTTAGCAACTTTTTTTTTCTTTGAGACAGAGTCTTACTCTGTTGTCCAGGCTGGGGTGCAGTGGTGCAATCTTGGCTCACCACAACCTCTGCCTCCCGGGTTCAAGCAATTCTCTTGCCTCCCAAGCAGCTCAGATTACAGGCTCCACACCAGGCTAATCTTTGTATTTTTAGTAGATTTCCCCATGTTGGCCAGGCCGGTCTCGAACTCCTGACCTCAAATGATCCACCCACCTCGGGCTCCCAAAGTGCTGGGATTACAGGTGTGAGCCACTGCACCTGGGCAGCAACTTTTAAAAAATAGAATCTGCTCAGCCCTTGGTGTGCTGCTCTCTATTACTATCCCTATTTTTATAATGGTAAAATTAAAATGTTCAGGGAGATTACGGGAGGTTGTTGAGCTGTGATTGAAACCCAGGCTCGTCTGACCCCAGAGCCGGAGTGCTGAATCAACATGCCATGTGGCCTCCCTGGCCAATATCTGTTTGCTGGAACTCTATTAATTGGTGTGTCGGGACATCTGTGGTACAATGGAAATTGATGTTTGTCCAGATGACATTGAGATCCTTTTACACTGGGGCTGCGGCTCCCTGGAGAAGGGGAGGGTATTTGCAGTCTCCAGGGAGCGTGTTCAGTGGGAGGACATAAATTTACAGCAGGAAAACAAGCCAAAAATTCTGTCATTTCCAATTTATAATAAAAATTCAGAAAGTGGGGCAGGACAGGCCTTCTGGGCTCATAGGGATGGTTGAGAAGCACGTTGAGAGGGTATGTCTATTTGTCAACAAAAGACTCAGGCACTGGTATTCCAGAGTTTTGCCCATGTAGATTTTGTGGTATAGGACTCAGTTCCTTTGGGAATTGCTTTGTTTGTTTTGTGTTCTAAGCCTATTCCTGCTCCCCAGAAAAGTGACAGACCAGCTGATCCTGCTTCTCCGAGCCCCAGCAGAGAGCCTGGCCAGCCAGGCCAGGCCCGAGTCTCAGCAGTAAAGAGTCAGTGCTGCTGAGGGGGCCTACAGACCACGGTGGCTGTTCTTTGCATCTGGGCGGTCGGCTGGTGGGACCCTGGGAGCCTCTGCACAGTCAGCCTAGGGTTCCAGGGAAGAAGCTGCGGGTTCCAGAGTTTCCTGGGCTGGATAGTAGAAGTTTGTTAACGGAGGGTACCTGTGAGCAGGCAGACACCAGAGGCCTGGGCAGGGGACACTGAAGGGCAGAGAGAGACTCCCAGTTCCCCTGCCTCTGGGCAGGTGAGGCTGTCTCCCTACTGCTGCTGGCTACTAGCTTGCTGGAAATACACATCATTCTCATTTCCAGTAGGCTCTTGTTTTTTTCTTTTGGAGACAATTTTGTTCTGTCTCCCAGGCTGGAGTACTCAGCTCACCACAACCCCCACCTCCTGAGTTCAAGCAATTAAGCGATTCTCATGCCTCAGTCACATGAATAGATGTGAGTACAGGCATGCACCACCACTCCCAGCTAATTTTTTCTTTCTTTCTTTCTTTTTTCTTTCATTAATAAAATGAATTTTAGTACATTAAAAGCATTCTAGGCTGGGTGGCTCACACTTGTAATCCAGCACCGTGGGAGGCTGAGGTGGGTGGATAATGTGGTCAGGAGTTGGAGACCAGCCTGGTTAAGATGGTGAAACCCTGTCTTTACAAAAAAAAAAAAAAAAAATTTTTTTAAATACAAAAAAACCACATTCTTAGTAAATAACTCACCCTTATACTACAATACTCCCCATCAGAGCTCTTATTTTATTTTATTTTATTTATTTATTGAGATGGAGTTTAGCTCTGTTACCCAGGCTGGAGTGCAGTGGCACAATCTCGGCTTACTGCAACCTACTCCTTCTGGGTACAAGTGATTCTCCTGCCTCAGCTTCCTGAGTAGCCAGGATTACAGGTGTGCACCACTATGCCTGGCTAATTTTGTATTTTTAGTAGAGACAGGGTTTCACATGTTGGCCAGGCTAGTCTCAAACTCCTGACCTCAAGTGATCCACCTGTCTCAGCCTTCCAAAGTGCTGGGATTATAGACATGAGCCACGGCACCTAGCAAAACTCCTTCTTTTCTTTTTTCCCAAGATGGAGTCTTGCTCTGTCACCCAGGCTGGAGTGCAGTGGCTCAATCTCGACTCACTGCAACCTCCACCTTCCAGGTTCAGGCAATTCTCTTGCCTCAGCTTCCTGAGCAGGTGGGATTACAGGCACATGCCACCATGCCTGGCTGATTTTTGTATTTCTAGTAGAGATGGGGTTTCACCATGTTGGCCAAGCTGGTCTCAGACTTCTGACCTAAAGTGATCTGCCTGCCTTGTCCTCCCAAAATGCTGGGATTACAGGCATGAGCCACCGAGCCCTGCCTACTATTATATATTTATTTGATATTTAATAATAGTTATTTTTAATTAAAATTAAAAGGCTAGTGTTGGCTTAGTATTTGCTGACCCCCCCCCCCCACCCAGACCTGCAGCCTGGAGGTAGAGTTCAGCTGGGGCTCCCTGAGCCTCCCATCTCATCCCAAATCTTTGCTGGAGGAGTTGGCTTCTCTTCTGGGGAGATGGGGCTGGGAACTGGGAGTACCTTCATGGGGCTGGTGTCATTGGAGTATTTGGGCCCAGCCTGTGCTCTTGCTGGACACTGAAGGCAGAACCCCAGGTCACCCTGGGCTTCCACGGTTCCAGTGGCCTCTGCCACGCTGCTTGATCAGTGAGTATTCGTGCAGGGACTTGGATGTGCCAGAAACCGCCACCAGCTTCTCTGAGAGGCAGGCAAGCTCCAGGAAAATAATCGCTGGCGCTTCCATGTCTGGACTGTGCAAAGAGCTTTATGCATATGGCTCTGCCGCACCCCAGAAACCACTTAGTGAGGCCATGGCAGTGTGAGGAAACAGGCCCCGTGACGTGAGGGAACTTACCCAAGGTCACTCGCTCAGCAGATGGGGAGCCCTGGCGGACCCCCACATGTCTAACTCCAGACTGGGCAGGAACCCTCTGCAGGGCATGTTCAATGGTCTGGGGGAGGATGCTGATTGCTTTGAAAGAACCATGACATCAGCATGTCTGGTTTCAGCCAAGACTTGAAGCCAAGGATTGGCACATGTTGGAGGTGACTAACAACCAAGAGTCTTAGAGTTGGGGGCACCTCAGGGACCATATTCCTTGACCCGGTCATTTGAGGAGCACAGAAAAGCAAAGTGACTTGCCTAAGGTCACACAAGGACCTGGTGAGAGAGGACTCATCTGAACCATCTGATAGACTTACTTCCTTCACAATTAATTTATGTGAAATGTTTCAGTTCCATCATCTGCATTTCTGGGAGGTCCACAAAACCTCTTCCTTCCATCCCAGTGAGGTCTGGCAAAAAAGTAAAATTTTTAAAACTGTAAAAAACGCCGGGCGCGGTGGCTCACACCTGTAATCCCAGCACTTTGGGAGGCCGAGGCGGGTGAATCACAAGATCAAGAGATCGAGACCATCCTGGTCAACATGGTGAAACCTGTCTCTACTAAAAATACAAAAAATTAGCTGGGCATGGTGGCGCGTGCCTGTAATCCCAGCTACTCAGGAGGCTGAGGCAGGAGAATTGCCTGAACCCAGGAGGCGGAGGTTGCGGTGAGCTGAGATCGCGCCATTGCGCTCCAGCCTGGGTAACAAGAGTGAAACTCGGTCTCAAAAAAAAAACTAAAAAACAAACAAACAAACAAAAACCACCCAAATCAGAAACTCTTTCTTCTCTGCCCCTTTCCAGCTGAGGCCTCCACCTCTGACCTGCTGGCCTCCTAGACAGCAGCTATGACTGTGAATGAGGAGAGAGGGCACCAGGACTCTCGCTGTGGTGCCAGATTCTAATCTGTCTGCTTTGTTGGAGGTGCCATCTAACTTTCTGTGGCTTCTGGAACTGCACTTGGTGTTTCCATGCTGGCTTCTTGTCACTTACTGACCCTGAGGCTCACTATGATGCCCTGTGAACCATGGGAGGACGTGGAAATGCTTGTGGTGATTCTAGGCAGATGTCAGGAGGATTACCATCACCTAGGCCCCCTCCCACCCGCTGTTCTCACCCCTTTTCTTTCTACTTCCTTCCCCATCTTCCTTTTTTTTTTTTCAGACAAGGTCTTGCTCTGTCACCCAGGCTGGAGTGTAATGGTGCAATCTCGGCTCACTGCAACCTCTGCCTCCTGGGATCAAGCAATTCTGCCTCAGCCTCCCAAGTAGCTGGGACTATAGGCATATGCCACCACGCCTGGCTAATTTTTCTTTTTTTTGTAGAGACAGGGTTTTGCTATGTTGCCCAGGCTAGTCTCAAACTCCTGGCCTCAAGGAATTGCCCACCTTGGCCTCCCAAAGTGCTGGGATTACAGTCATGAGCCACTGTGCCCGACCTCCACTTCCCCCTTTTCAGGGGTGAGCAGAGCTTGCTGCGATGGTCTGAGGGTCTTCCAGGCTCTGAAGGAGGAAGGAAGATGTGGTGAACAAGAGTTCTGAGTGCTGGCTATGCAGGCTGAACCAGACAGAAGCAGAGGAGGCCTTCTCTCCAACCACAAGCCAGTGTGGGGTTCTGCTTTGGCATGGTTTCAGACAACTCTATATTTGCTTTTTTTTTTTTTTTTTTTTGCTTTTTTTTTTTTTTTTTGAGACAGAGTCTCACTCTGTTGCCCAGGCTGGAGTGCAATGGCACAATCTTGGCTCACAGCAACAACCTCCACATCCTGGATTCAAGCAAATATCCTGCCTTAGTCTCCCAAGTAGCTGGGATTACAGGCATGCGCCACCATGCCCGGCTAGTTTTTTGTATTTTTAGTAGGGACAGGGTTTCATCATGCTGGCCAGGCTAGTCTCCAACCCTCTAACCTCAGGTGATCCACCCACCTCAGGCTCCCAAAGTGCTGGGATTATAGGCATGAGTCATCGCACCTGCCTGGGTTTCAGACACCTCTAGATGGAATCCCATGTGATCTTTTGTGCTTCAACTAAAAAAGGAACCACCAGGGAAACAAACCAGCTGTTGCCTGAGAGTGTCTGGGTTTTTCCAGGCCCATCAGATAGTGGCCCCCAGGGTCAGGTGCCAAGGCCAGCACTTCTGGGATCCAGGCCTCGGGAGAGTGACAAGTGTCCCCTCTCTCATATGCCCTGCCTGGCTAGGGCCTGGAGCTTCCCCACTTGGGAGGGGTAAGTGGCTTCCATGATAGGCAGGCCCCTTGGGATGTCCTGGAGTGTGTGGTGTTTATGATTAGTGCCACCCCAGGAGCAGGACCCTTATGGCTCCCTGGATCGCCACTGCAAAACCCTCTGACCAACATCCTTTGCCATGATTCTGAGGCAGGTCCTCCCCCAGAGCAGCAGAGCCCCAACACCATTTGTGAGGTTCTCTGTCATCGACCTAGGACATGGTGAACAGGACTCTGTGTGAAACAGTGCACGCCAGCGTTTCCTGGGGTAGAGGTGTTCATCTATCCAAATGGGGCTTTTTAGCATCTGCCACATGCATGGAGACACTCAGAGCCCTGTGCTTGGTCAGGAAGTACCTGACGAAGGTACTTCCTTGATGGGGGCTGCCAATGGGAGCTTTAGATAAGAGATGTTTCCCGAACATTATCCCCACAGGGAGTAGCCAAGTACCCTAGGGTGCCCCACAGCCCACACTCGAAAACATCTGGCTCAGCCCTGCAGCCCCGGGGGCTGGCTGACTCTAGTTCCCCTGCATAAGAATTGAAAAGTCTTCTAGTTTTCCATCTTCCATTACTTCTGCTTGCTGCAAGGCATCCATTCTGGTGTTGTCAGCTTGGAAGCTCTCCTGTGGCTGGAGCTTGGACAGAGATGGCAAGAGGGCCTGGGCAGGGAGAGGAGAGTAGAACGGCTTGACATCCCAGGGCCTTTCGTTTTTGTGCAGCTTACCGGGATGGCTCAGTGGAAATGGGCCTGTGTGGCTTTCTGGGGGCTGAGACTGGGTCCAGATCTCCTGGCTGCGAAGGGTTGCTCAGAGATCCCCGACTCTCACCTCCCGGCTGCAGCCTCCCTGACCTCCTCTTGCCCCCTTCCCTGCAGATGATCCCGCCGGACCAGGAGCTGCTGGTGTGGTATGGAAACTCACACAACACCTTCCTGGGGATCCCTGGTGTGCCCGGGCTAGAGGAGGACCAGAAAAAGAACAAGCATGGTAGGTTTTCCCCATGGGGCCACTGAAACACAAAACCATGGAGAGGGGAGCCCAGGGAGGCCAGAGAGAGAAGGAGAGAGGCAGGGAAGCTCCCGGCCTCCAGGGACCTTGGTTCAATGTCTGGCAGCGTTGAGCAGCTAAGACATACAGGTCCAAGGAGGCTGATGCCACTGGAGCTGCCGCATGGGCCAGGCAAGGGTGGAAGATGGTCCTCCTGCTTCCTGGCCAGAAGAGACTGGGGAGTATGTGGGGGAGACCAGAGAGGCAATGAGGTGTGGCAGGAGAAGAAAGGAGCTGGGCAGCAGGAGCCTGGACTGAGTCCTAGTTCCGCTGTGCAGTTTTGGAAATGCCCTGTGCTTTAGTTTCCTCATCTGTAAAGGGAAGGTGCTGGGCAAGATCATCTCTAAGTTCCCTTCCAGCTCTGACAACCTGTATATTTCCTTGCCTTGTCGCTGATGTCTGGTGCAGGGCCTGGCACAGAGTAGATACTCAGTGTAAGCCTTTAGAAGGAAGGCGGGACAGAATGTGCCTGTATGTGTGTTGGGGGACGCTGCCTATCACAGCAGAGACCATTTGCTCAACACCTATTTCTTGCCAAGAATTGGGCTAAGCCGGGTGTGGTGGCTCACGCCTGTAATCCTAGCACTTTGGGAGGCTGAGGCAGGTGGATCACGAGGTCAAGAGATCAAGACCATCTTGGCCAACATGGTGAAACCCTGTTTCTACTAAAAATGCAAAAATTAGCTGGGCGTGGTGGTGCGCACCTATAATCCCAGCTACTCGGGAGGCTGAGGCAGGAGAGCTGCTTTAACCTGGGAGGGAGAGGTTGCAGTGAGCCGAGATTGCACCATTGCACTCCAGCCTGGAGCCTGGCAACAGAGCAAGACTCTGTCTTAAAAAAAAAAAAAAAAAAAAAAAGAATTGGGCTAAACCTTTGGCAGGTATCATCCCACTAGGTCTTCCTAAAACCTCTGTAAAAAAAATTTTTTTTTTTGAGATGAAGTTTCACTCTGCCACTCAGGCTGGAGTGCAGTGGTGCAGTCTTGGCTTGCTGCAACCTCTGCCTCCCAAGCTCAAGCAGTTCTCCTGCCTCAGCCTCCAGAGTAGCTCGGATTACAGGCGCCCACCACCACACCCAGCTAATTTTTGCGTTTTTAGTAGAGATGGGGTTTTGCTATGTTGGCCAAGCTTGTCGCAAACTCCTGACCTCAAGCGATCTGCCTAACTTGGCCTCCGAAAGTGCTGAGATTACCTGTGTGAGCCACTGCACCTGGCCTGTGAACTTTTATTATCCATCTTTTTATTTATTTTTGAGACAGGGTCTCTGTCTGTCACCCAGGCTGGCAGTGGCATGATCTTGGTTCACTGCAGTCTCAAGCTGTCCTCCCACTTCAGCCTCCCAGGTAGCTGGGACCACAGTCGTGTGTCACCACACCTGGCTAATTTTTAAAATTTTTTTGTAGAGATGGGGTCTCGCCATGTTGTCCAGCTTGTCTGGAATCATATGATCAAATGATCTCCTGCCTCTGCCTCCCAAAGTACTGGGATTATAGTCATGAAGCACCGTGGTCAGTGGTCCTTATTTTTGAAGGATGAACCTGAGGCTGGTGAGCTACTGTTTATTAAGCCCTTGCTCTGCAGCTGATGTTTTACAAACAATTTCTCTAGGCCGGGCACAGTGGCTCATGCCTGTAATCCCAGCACTTTGGGAGGCAGAGACAGGAGGGTTACTTGAGCCCAGGAATGCCAGATCAGCCTAGGCAACATGGCAAGACCCTATCTCTACAAAAAAATTTAAAAATTAGCCAGGTGTAATGGCCCAAGTCTGTGGTCCCAGCTACCTGGGAGGCTGAAGTGGGAGGATCGCTTGAACCCGGGAGATCGAGGCTGCAGTGAGCCGAGATGGCACCACTGCACTCCAGCCTGGATGACGGAGCTAGACACTGGCCAAAAAAAAAAAACTTTTTCACTGATCCTTACCAGGTTTATGAGGGCGATGCTAATATTACCTCCATTTCAGGAAGGAGAAAACCAAGGCGCAGTTCCCTGGTACAGAGTAGACACTCAGTAAATGTTTGTGGTATGAGTTAATGAAAGGTTTGTCGGCGGGGGCCATCATAATTGCCTGCTCCAGTCCAGGCACCCTTCAGACACCAGCTAAGGCAGGTCGGGGGCTTAGCGCAGAGACTTTCCATCGACGTCTTTTCTCATCCTCTTGGGCAACCGTGGGCCAGCCCGGAGAGGCAGCGCTAGGTTTCCACTTTACAGATGAGAAAGCTGAGGTTTAGCGAGGCTAAGTCAAGTCCCCGAGGTCTCGCGTCGTGAGGGAGTCCAACTCCTATTCGACCCCCTAGGGGACCCTTCGTTGTCCCGTCCGTCTGTCACCTTCCAAGCAACAGGGCCCGGGCGGGGGGCGCTGGGGGCCCGGGCCGCGGGGTGCCGGTTCTAACGGGGCTGCTCTCTCCCGTTCCCCGTCTCTCTTCCCCCGCCCGGCCCCGCGGCCAGAGGACTTCCACCCGGCGGACTCGGCGGCGGGCCCCGCGGGCCGCATGCGCTGCGTCATCTGCCACCGCGGCTTCAACTCGCGCAGCAACCTGCGCTCGCACATGCGCATCCACACGCTGGACAAGCCCTTCGTGTGCCGCTTCTGCAACCGCCGCTTCAGCCAGTCGTCCACGCTGCGCAACCACGTGCGCCTGCACACGGGCGAGCGCCCCTACAAGTGCCAGGTGTGCCAGAGCGCCTACTCGCAGCTGGCCGGCCTGCGCGCACACCAGAAGAGCGCGCGCCACCGGCCGCCCAGCGCCGCGCTGCAGGCGCACTCGCCCGCGCTGCCAGCCCCGCACGCGCACGCGCCCGCGCTCGCCGCCGCCGCCGCCGCCGCCGCCGCCGCCGCGCACCACCTGCCGGCCATGGTGCTGTGAGTGCGCCCGCGCCCCCGCCCGGCCCCGCGCGCCCCTCGCCCTCCGCCCAGATCCCCTGCCTGGCACTGTCGCAGGGCCCCGCGCGCTGGGGGTGCTCACCGGAAGTGGCTCCCAGGCACCCCCGCCTCGCCCCATCTCGCAGATGAGGACACTGAGCGCGGCGTCCCTCCCCAGGCCGCGCAGCTGGTGCGGCTGCTCGGCCGCCTCCTCTGGGAGAGGGGGGGTCCTCCTGCCCGACCTCCGCCCGGAGTTCCCCTCCTGCTGTAGAGCCGGGTGCCTAGGCTGGCATCCCCCTCGTGGGTGGCAGGAGAGCGGACTTAGAGCCTCCCAGGGCCCCTCAGCAGAGGAAGGGGAGTCCCGACCTCCGCCAGCGAGAGTCCGGTGCTTCGGAATGGAGGGAGGGCGACCTCCTCGTCCGGGTGCGGCCTGGTGCGGGGGTTGGGGGGGCGCCATCTCCTTTTCCGTTCCCTGGGACTGGTGTCCTGAAGTGTCGGGAGACCTGACGCAGCCTGGACAGGCGCGAGCTACTGGAGTCCATCGGAAGCCAGAAGAGACCCGGAGAGATCTGCATCTTCAGGGTCCCTCTCTCCTTTAGGCCACCTTACCCCAAACCTGGCTCCTGGGGATGGATGAGCAAGGAGTTCTTTGCAGTGCGCCAGGCAGGTCGAGAGTAAAGGCACAACGGAAAACCTCTGTAGGACCCGGAGCAAGACCCTGAACCACTTTTGGCCTCAGTTTCCCCATCTGTAAAATGAGGGAGTTGGACCAATGCCCCCTCCCCTTCAGCTGTGACATAATGCCTGGGGAAGGCGAAAGTTTCCCCCAGCCCCTTCCAACACACACATTCCAGCGAGAGGAGAGCAAGACTGGAACCGCTGCCCTGGTGGTGACGGTTTCTTCTGTGGCCTAGAAGCGTTTCCAAAGTGTGCCCAGTCCCAGGACTTCCGCCCTCTCTGCCCACACTTCCTCAGTCCCTGTCCGTTTCCCCAAACTCCGGCCGTGCGCGCCCTCTGATGTCACCTCTTACACCTTGCAGTCATTTATCAGGATTCCCGTGGGGCGTTTTGTAAAATAAAGAAACTATAATATTAATGAAAAGTTTAAAATGTATAGAGTTTTCAAGAAACTGTGTTCTACTTCCAGAAAAATGGTCACTTTAACCTTGTAAATATTTATCTAAAATGATATTTACAAAACTGTGATATAATATTATTTGATTGTATATGTACAACTGTAAATACGTTTGTACCTCTCTTGTATTCTAAAATAAAATTACTTGGAACATTTATCATTTAGCACCTGAATGGGTGGACACTTTTGTCTGCATGAAGGAAAAATAGCAAGTGCCTAGAAGCGGCCGGGCACGCCTGGTTGGGATCACGCCTGTAATCCCAACACTTTGGGAGGCCGAGGCCAGCTAATTACCTTCAGCAACAGTGGGAGACCTTATCTCTTTTAAAAAAATTGTTTTGGGGCCGGGTGCGGTGGCTCACGCCTGTAATCCTAGCACTTTGGGAGGCCGAGGTGGGTGGATCACCTGAGGTCAGGAGTTCAAGACTAGCCTGGCCATCATGGTGAAACCCCATCTTAAAAAAAAAAAATTGTTTTGGCTGCGAGCGGTGTCTCACGCTTGTGATCCCGGCACTTTGGGAGGCCGAGGCGGTAGATCACGAGGGCAGGAGTTTGAGACCAGCCTGACCAACATGGGAAACCCCATTTCTAATAAAAATACAAAAATTAGCTGGGTGTAGTGGTGCACACCTGTAATCCCAGCTACTCAGGAGGCTGAGGCAGGAGAATCGCTTGAACCCGGGAAGCAGAGGTTGCAGTGAGCTGAGATCAGGACACTGCACTCCAGCCTGGGCAACAGAGTGAGACTCTGTCTCAAAAAAAAAAAGAAAGGGGCTGGGCAGATTTCTCCTGGTTTCCAGCTGGCTCAAAAATCAGTGCCTTATTTTGTACCTTCCCCCAAATAATTATTTTTTCATTTTAATGGGCATCTCTAAGGAGTTCAAACAGCCAGTGGGAAAGGGCCAAGATGGCCACCAAGTACCCTCCCAATGCTTAGACTCTCCAAACGTTCTGGGCACCCATTTCCAGACCCTTTTGAAGAAGACCAAGGAGAAGGAAGGCCTCAAGTTAAAGCCAGAGGGCTTCATGGTTCCTATAGGGCCAGACTCACCTCTTCTTTCCAAGAAAAAGGTGCATGCAGGGGAGAGTGAGTTCACACCTGTGCTCCAGCAAGCACCAGACACAAGGGTGTCATCTTCCAACCCACTGGGTGTGTTGCTTCCTGGCATCTCACACGTACAACTCTGCATCTTTGTTTGTTTTTGAGATGGAAACTCACCCTGTTACCCAGGCTGGAGTACAATGGTGCAATCTTGGCTCACTGCAACCTCCAACTCCCAGTTTCAAGCGATTCTCCTGCCTCAGCCTCCGAAGTAGCTGGGATTACAGGTGTGCAACACTGTACCTAGCTAATTTTTGTATTTTTGGTAGAAATGGGGTTTCACCATGTTGGACAGGCTGATCTCAAACTCCTGACCTTGTGATCCACTTGCCTCAGCCTCCCAAAGCACTGGGATTACAGGCAACTCTGCGTCTTCATCTGGCACATGTGTGCATACAGGCACATCGGCAGACACTTGGGAATTCACACTTGGACACACAGGCGAGCCCCATTTGAAACTTCAGGTGTGCACTCCCAAAGACCCCCCCCCATACTTTGAGGGATTTGTCTGGCACCCTGGAAATAGGGACACAGGCAGGGTTGGACATCTGATGAGTTTGCTGGCAGGCCCCACCTGGGGTTCACTCCCTCAGGCCAGTGGGGGAAGTCACCTTTGGCTCTCCTCCCACTGGAACCTTGCTTGTCCTTTGACACCCCACCGTTAGGCTCCCGATGCCTCTGGTGCCCCTGCATTGTCCCCTCCCACACAGCCCCCACCCAGGCCTTTCATTGCTTTGACCAAAGCGTATCTGTCCTGAGTCCCCCTGCCTTGGATGCCAGTGGGTGAAGTGGAATTAAACTCCCTCCTGCCCACATGTTGAGACTCTCAGGAAATAACTCTGGTTCCTGAAGTAGGGCCTGCCAGAATCAGACCTCAGAGAAGTCAGTGAGGCCCTCGAACAAAAATCTCAGTAGTTGTTCATAGGTCATTCTGTTCTGTGAAGTCTGCTAAGATTCCAGGGTCCACATCCTAGGCTCCAGAACCCACCTGGTGGCAGCTGGCTGTAACTGCAGATCGAGGTGTCTGGTTTGCCCACAGATCTGTTTCCACAGAAGTGTGCTGCCCCGGGTGCCAGGGCCTGGGATAGCAGGGTGAACAGATGTAACTTGTGGTTTGCACGCTGGAGGGAGGCCTAATGCTGAAAAGCCTAACCTCTTACTTTTTGCTTTTCCAGCAGAGGCCTGAGGCCCTTTTCCTGAGAGTGTAGCCCCCCACCCCCCCACCCCGCCACTCCCCAGTCAAAGACATGCAAACACAGCCATGGCAGTTTCTGTGGGCCAGCCCTGGGCTTGGGGCTTTATTTTTATTTTTATTTTTGAGATGGTGTTTCGCTGTTGTTGCACAGGCTGGAGTGCAATGGCTCACTGCAACCTCCGCCTCCGGGTTCAAGTGATTCTCCTGCCTCAGCCTTCCAAGTAGCTGGGATTACAGGCATTTGCCATCACGCCCAGCTAATTTTTTTTTTCACATTGAGTTGTACATACTTAATGTCAACAGCAGAATGGAATTAATCCTAACGATTACTTTTTTATTGATATATAATAGATATACATATTTAGAGGTACATGTAATATTTTTATACATTTATATAATGTGTAATAACCAAATCAGGGTAATGAGGATATTCATCACCTTAAACATTTATCTTTTCTTTATGCTGAGGACATTCAAGTTATTCTCTCCTAGCTGTTTGGTTGTACATAGATTATTATTTATTCACTATACCTTTTTATCTAACACTAGATCTTGTTTCTTCTATCTACCTATATTTTTGTACTCATGAATCAACTTCTCTTCATCTCTTCTCTCCCCACTACCATTCCTGCCCTCTGGCAACCACCAAACTACTCAAATAATTGTTTGCTTTTTGGTGATGGTAGAGTTGCGTGCACATTTTTTTTAATCAGTGGAGTGATTTGGGGGATTTATAGGTTTTTAGGGTATAGTCACTATTAGGGTTACAAAATGTATGAAGTCACAATACTAGTTATGGATTTAGGAATCTTGTTTAATAAATTCTACTCCTCTTGAGGCAATATAAGGCCAATGCTTATGGATGAGAAGTAAAAAAATTCTATTACCATTCTATTATTATTATAGTAAGCATTATGTCAACTATATAAATATTTAGTGGTAAATAATGTTCTGAAAGATACCTGAACAGGCTTTCGAATTTTTCTTTGTGTACACATATTATTAGTAACCTTATGCACGATTACTGAAATGGAGACTAAAACATTCTTTAAGGGTAGTACATAATATAAATGACTTTAAGAAAAAAACAAAAAAGGTATACTAGAAAGAATGCCAATTTTTTAATTCCTATACTTTCCAGGTAAACTACTATAAGTCAGAATCTGTCAGAATCCCTTATAGATGGATACAAAATCAGAATAGTGAATTCATTTTACAGAGTTAGTGTGTGGATAAAGGTCACAATGGCAATGAAAAATGTAACCCATAGAAAACTGTGAAACAATTAGGTATTAGTCCATTCCATTCCTGTCAGCTATTTGATCATTAGGTTAAAAAGTTATCAAAGAATTCAAGGACTTTTGCACAATGGCACAACTTTTCAAGAACTAGCTGAAATTCTGGCAGTTGCAAATTGGTTTAATCTTGCCAAAATAAAATCAAGTTCTATGAGTTTGACATGAGCATGCACATGTTTTGATATACATTTCTATATCATAGTGGGGAAAGTAGCCTTTTGAGTGAGACCTCTTGTTAAGTTTTTTTTTTTTTTTTTTTTAAAGGAATGAAGGGGAGGAAGAAAGAGGAAGAAAAAGAGGAGGGAGAGAGAATGGGAATGTAGCTTTTTTCTAAAAATGGGTATTAATAATGGCCAATCAATATTTTGTGTATTTAAGGTGTACAAAATTTTTTGTAATTTTAGTAGGGATAGGGTTTCATCATGTTAACCAGGCTGGTCTTGATCTCTGGATCCGCCCGCCTCAGCCTCCCAAAGTGCTGGGATTACAGGCGTGAGCCACCACACCCGGCCAAGGGAGGCTTTGTTAATACAAGCATGGCTTTGGTGGGTGGAGGGCAGCAGATGCTTCTACCACTCACCCCACTGGGCAGCCCCAGGAGGACATCTGAGGCAGCTGCTCGCACTCCCTTCCCACAGCCCTTTCTGATGCCCACTGTTCTTGAATATCTTGAAGTAGAGGAACAGATATCCTGATTTTCCAGCTTCCCTCCTGCCTTGCAGGTGGCCTGCTGTGATGTGTGTCTGTGGGTGAGCAGGGGAAGTTCTGGATGGAGGCAGGTTAGCTGTCATGCATCGCTCTTTCTCCATAACATCATTGTCTTGGGATAATCAGACTTACCTGTCAGCTCAGGGCTTCAAAGGCAAGTGTTTCAATAGAACCAGGAGGAAGTTGAATGGTCTATTCTGACCTCGCTTTGGAAGTCACAGACAGGCATTTCTAACATATGCTGTCCATCAAAGCTGTCACAAGCCCATCCTGTGGCAGGAGAGGACGCACCGACCCCACTTTTTTTGTTTTGTTTTGGTTGTTTTGTTTGATACGGAGTTCTGCTCTGTTGCTCAGGCTGGAGTGCAATGCTGCAATCTCGGCTCATTGCAACCTCTGCCTCCCAGGTTCAAGCCATTCTCCTGCCTCAGCCTTGCAAGTAGCTGGGTTTACAGGCACCTGCCACCATGCCCAGTTAATTTTGTATTTTTAGTAGAGACAGGGTTTCACCATATTGGTCAGGCTGGTCTCAAACTCCTGACCTCAAGTGATCCACCTGCCTCAGCCTCCCAAAGTGCTGGGATTACAGGCATGAGCCACAGTGTCTGGCCAGGCCCCACTTCTTGATTGAAGAAGTATGAAAATATTCAGGGACATGCTTAATATAACTATAGACATTGATGCTGTTTCTAATACTTTCAGAAGCAGTAACGCTTGATGAGCAGCCTTAGGCTGAAATCTATGTGTACATCTCTGCTTAGAAAGTTTATGTAGTTAGGCTGGGCATGGTGGCTCACAAGTGTAATCCCAGCACTTTGGGAGGCTGAGGCAGGTGGTTCACGAGGTCAGGAGTTCAAGACCAGCCTGACTAACATGGTGAAACCCCGTCTCGACTAAAAATATAAAAATTAGCTGGGCATGGTGACACATGCCTGTAATCCCAGCTACTCTGGAGTCTGAGGCAGGAGAATCGTTGAACCCAGGAGACAGAGGTTGCAGTGAGCTGAGATCCCGCCATTGCACTCCAGCCTGATCAACAGGAGAGTCCATCTCAAAAGAAAAATAAAAAAGAAAGTTTATGCAGTTGGCTAGGCACAGTGGCTCATGCCTATAATCCCCGCACTTTGGGAGGCACGAGTGGGCAGATAACTTGAGGCCAGGATTTCAACACTAGCCTGGCAAACATAGGGAAACTCTGTATCTACTAAAAATATAAAAGTTAGCCAGGTGTGGTGGCAAGGGCCTGTAATCCCAGCCACTTGGGAGACTGAGACATGAGAATCACTTGAGCCCAGGAGGCAGAGGTTTCAGTTAGCCAAAATCATACCATGGCACTCCAGCCTGGGCAACACAGCGAGACTCTGTCTCAAAAACAAAAACAGAAAAAAGTGTATGCAGTTATTTCAGCATTTTGATGGAACTCAGGTTGGAGCCAGTAAGTGGATGAGGAATGAGCCTAGAGTTTGGGGCTGCAGAGTCCCGGCTGCCCCTGTTTTCACATTTTTCAGGATTTCCTTGCCAGTTACTTTCACCTGGAGTTCACTTGTTCCATTGGGTCTATGGTTCAAATGAGCCTCATTTCAAGGCTCATTCAAATGCTACCTCTGTCAGGTGGGCTTTTCTGTCTGCCCTCCCTCTCCCTTCCCCATCCTTGAACATCTTAGCGCCTCGATGACTGGGGCTTCAAATGATCCAGCTCTGTGACCCCACAGCACATAGCTGGTGCCCAGCAAATGCCTGTTGAAAAAGTTTATTCGACCAGGTGCAGTGGCTCACGCCTGTAATCCCAGCACTTTGGGAGGCTGAGGCGGGCAGATCAAGACCATCCTGGCCACCATGGTGAAACCCCATCTCTACTAAAAATACAAAAAAATTAGCTGGGCTACTCGGGAGGCTGAGGCAGGAGAATCACTTGAACCAGGGAGTTGGAGGTTACAGTGAGCCGACATCACACCACTGCACTCCAACCTGTCGACAAAGTGAGACTCCGACGCAAAAAAAAAGAAAAAGAAAAAGCTTATTTATCAATTCAACAGAGATTTACTGAGAGCTGTCCTTTCTTTCTTCTTTCCTTCTCTCTCTCTCTCTTTCGCTCTATCACTCAGGCTGGAGTACAGCGACATAATCTTGGCTCACTGCAACCTCCACCTCCCAGGTTCAAGTGATTCTCCTCTCTCAGCATCCACAGTAGCTGAGATTACAGGCACCCCCCACCACACCTGGCTAATTTTTGTACTTTTAGTAGAGATGGGGTTTCACCATGTTGGCCAGGCTGGTCTTGAACTCCTGACTTCAAGTCAATCCACCTGCCTCAGACTCCCAAAGTGCTGGGATTACAGGTGTGAGTCATTGAGCCTGGCCCAGAGCTGTTTTAAGGGTCCTAAAAATCTGTTTTAATCAAGTATTGTAAGGTACGCTAACATGGAAATGACTGTCGTGAAGAAAAATCTTTGTTCTAGAAACGAGGCAGGGCACGCTGTGCAGAGCTGCTCCAGAAAGCGCCAGGTTGGTCAGGAGGCAGAGGGAAGGAGGGGAAAACGTGAGTGAGAGCTTTTATTGTGGTTTCCATGGGGAAGAATGGGTGAGGCAAGGTAAGCAGGCTGAGGATTGGTTGGTTTGAATAATTGCAGGAGGTGCTGGGGTAGAAGGGTTTTCCCTACTTGTCTGGTGGCTGGCCTTGGGATGATCAGGGCAGCTGGATACTGGCCCTGAGTGAGAGCGCCTAATGAAGGAGGCGTGTGTGGGTATGGGCTGTGGATTGGATGGTGTGCATTTGCAAGGCACGTCCTGGGTGAATTGTTCACTCTCTCCAGGAACCGGTTAACCCTGGGTGGGGCAGTCCCTCTGGAAAGAGCGAGGCCCCAAGATATCAAAAAATCTGAGTACAAAAAAGCAAAGGCATGGTTAATACAAAGGCCTACTATTTATCAGGCATAGTTCTAGGAACTGGGCAGCAAACAAAATGGACAGTCTGGGTATTTGTGGGAAGACAGGCTATGAGCAGACAAGCACATCTGTATTTTGTAAATATAGCGTATTTTTTCAACACATATTTTATGGCTGCCTGTGTGACAGGCCTGCTTCTAAGCATTGATATCTGATTAACAGAACAGATAAAGTCCCTGTTTTCAGCACACGCATGTTCTAGTGGAGGGAGACTGCAATGAATAAACAAAAAAAAAAAAAAAAAGAAAAAAGAAAATTCAAGGCTGGGCGTGGTGGCTCTCACCTGTAATCCCAGCACTTTAGGGAGGCTGAGGCGGGCAGACCACTTGAGGTTAGGAGTTTGAGACCAGCCTGGTCAACATGGTGAAAACCTGTCTCCCCTAAAAATACAAAAATTAGCTGGGCATGGTGGCAGGCGCCTGTAATCCCAGCTACTCTGGGAGGCCGAGGCAGGAGAATCACTTGAACCCAGGAGGCAGAGGTTGCAATGAGCCAAGATGGCACCACTGCACTCCAGCCTGGGTGACAATAGCAAGGTTCTGGTTCAAAAAAAAAAAGGAAGGAAGGAAGGAAAAGAAAATTCAGTGACAAGAAGTATAACAGGATCAAGGGCTAAAAAAAGGACTGGAGGGTTATTCTAGATAAGGTGATCAGGGAAGTCTTCTCTGAGGAGGTGATGTTTGAGCAAGACGTGAGTGAGGAGAAGGAGCCAGCCACACAAAAACCTGGGAGAAGAGAATTCATGCAGAAAGAGACCAGAGTGAAAAGCCCTGGAGTGATGATGAGCTTGGTGCTGAAGCCGTCTGGTCTTGAGACAGGAGAAAAGAGTCTGGAGGCAGGGAACATAAAGCTGATTTATGCTGACTTTCTATAACTAAATTAAAAGGAAAACCCCAACTTTCCACGTCCAAATAACAAAAGAACCAGAGGCTACTCCCTTTGCAGTTCCCGCTTTTCTACGTAGCCAATGAAAAACTGAAAGTACCTCTGATTGGTCCCTTCCCACAACCAGTCAGGCTGGTTGGGGCCAAGTCTTCATCTGCATAGGAATATAACTTTCTTTCTTTTTTTTTTTGATCCAGGTACCTTCTCTCTCATCCTGTTAGTAGGCTGAAAGGAGAGCAAGGTACAAGTAGGGAGTATAACTTTCTAACTTAACTTCAGCCTCTGATTGATCACTTTCCACAACCAATCAGACATTTGCATAGGGTGTAACTTGTAACTTCATTTCGGCCTCTGATTGGTCACTTTCCACAACCAATCAGACTGATCATGGGCCACTCCTTCATTTACATAGGGTGTACACCAAATAACCAATGGGAAACCTTTATACGATATTTATTTATTTATTTAAACAAGGAGTTTAGTTTTATTTTCTCTGTGCATCTGCACATAAAACATAAAAAAGAACCAACATAAAAAAGTAATACCTCCTGTGGAAAAAGTTACATTAAAAATGGGAATGGGTTGGGATGCTGAAAGAGATTAGTGCCTTAGCCCCAAGGAGCTACAGCATCTCTGATTGGTCCAAGGAATCGAAAAGCTACTGGGAAGATGTAACAGAAGGAAGGAAAATGTGAATTTACTGAGGGAGAGGGCCCCGAAGCAGGCCTCGAGGGGGAACTGGTGGTCAGGGAGTGGGTCTGGGTGGAGGGAGAGGCCCCTGCTGGTAGCCATAGGATGGAGGTCGTGGAGGGCCAGTGTATCCATGGGGGGCATCAGTGGAGGAGGTCCACACATACCATGTGGAGGCATAGGACCTGAGTGACCCATGGGAAATCCAAATGGAGGCCCTCAGGGGGGCATGCCCATTGGAGGAGGTCCAGGATGAGGCATTCCAGGTGGTGGTCGGGGCGGTGGCTGCCCCCCAGAGCCTGGGGGTCCAGCCTGGGGATGTCCTAAGCCATGAGGGCCATGGTGTGCCAGCTGCATCTGAGACATCCCTGGATGGGGCATCTCACCTGGTGGGAATGGATGAGGATGTGATTGTCTGTGACCAGGATGTCCTGCCCCTGGGGTTCCTGCTGATGGGAGGCCATGTCCTGCAGCCCCGGAGGCATAGGTGGTGGGGGCATGGCTGGAGGTATCCCAGGTGGGAGGGCTCCAGGAGGCAGCACTGGGGGTGGGAAGGAGCCAGGAGGAGGCATGCCTCATGGAGGAAGCCCAGACCCCAGTGATGATACCACAGGATTGGGGGCAGAGGGTGGAGGAGGTGCATCTGCAAACAGCTGATGAGGGTGGTCAGCCTGGGACAGTGGGTTCTGAGCTGCCAAAAGCCTGACTGCTGAGCCATGGCGCTCACCCTTGGAGTCCTTGAAGGCATAAGACACAGTGATAGGGCGGTTACAGAGGTACTGCCCATTCATGGCTTCAACTGCTGCATCCGAAGCATCAAATGAAGCAAAATTAATAAATGCATAACCTTTGGAGTTGCCTGTGTCAGGGTCCCGCATAATCTTAGGGGTTTGTAAGATGACCCCAAAGGCGCTGAAAGTATCATAAAGCAACTTCTCATCAATCTCAGGGTCCAGGTTGCCAATGAAAATGTTGGCTCCTACATCCAGGTTTTTGTTGTGAGCTGATGCCTTGTTCACCCGTATTGGCTTCCCATAGAGTTTGATCATGTTCATGATCTTAATGGCATAGTGCATCTTCCTCACTCAAGAATTCCACAAAGCCATAGCCTTGGTGCTGGCCAGTGACTCTATCCTTTGGCATGTGAGTGTTGACTACTGGTCCGGCCTGGAGAAACAGTTCCCACAGCAGTGGTTCACTAACCTTCTCATCCAGGCCCCCGACGTACACAGTGGCATCCTGGTTCCGCTCGGAGATCGGCCCAGCAGCCGTGGCGAAGGAGCTCCCGCCGTCTCCTATACGGTATTTAAACCCCAGAAACTTCTGTAAGGAGGCGTTTGAGCTCCTTTGTTGGGCTGTTCTCACCCTGTGGAGTGTACTTTTGTTTTTCAATAAATCTCTGCTTTTGTTACTTTATTCTTTCCTTGCTTTGCCTGTGTGTTTTGACAAAGACACCAAGAACCTAGGCACCCTCCACTGGTAACAGTCTGGCTGCAGCATAGTGAGTAATGCAGTGGGTTAGGACGAGAGTGAGGTCAGAGACAGGTAGGAGTCAAGAAGTGTGGAGCAGGGAAGTGATTTAATCTGCTTTTAAAGCTCCCTCTGGCTGCTGTGTGGAGATTGGATGGTAGGAAAGACAAACGTAGAATTAGGAAGACAAGCTAGGAGGTTATCTCCCTGGTAAGAGATGCCACTGATCAGCCTGGGGTGGTGGCTTTGGAGATGCACAGATGTGGGGGCATCAGTGAATCTTAGAATTTGTCCGCCACTGAAATTACATAGGGAGTTAAAACAGGCACGGACTTCTGGACCTTACCTTTGCAGAGCCTTGTGAAAGGAAAATAAATCTTGGGGCACCAAAGTCACTAACCTAAAGGGACAAGTCAAGCTGGGAACTGCTTAGGGAAACCTGCCTCCCATTCTATTCAAAGTTACCCCTCTGCTCACTGAGATAAATGCATACCTGCTTGTCTCCTTTAGAGACACTAATCAGAAACTGAAAATAATGCAACCTTTTGTTTCTTATCTACCTATGACCTGGAAGCCCCTTTCCAGCTTTGAGTTGCCCGCCTTTCCAGACAGAACCAATGTTCATCTCACATATGTTGAGTGATGCCTCATGTCTCCCTAAAATGTTATAAAATCAAACTGTGCTCTGACCACCTTGGCATATGTCGTCAGCACCTCCTCAGGTTGTATCGCAGGCCTACATCTTCAATATTGGAAAATAAACTTTCTACATTAACTGAGATCTGTCACAGATATTCAGGGTTTACAGCCTCAATGCCTAAGGAATCTACACTTTTTTTTCTGAGACAGAGTCTCACTCTGTCACCTAGGCTGGAGTAGTGATATGATCTCAGCTCACTGCAACCTCCGCCTCCCGGGTTCAAGTGATTCTCCTGCCTCAGCCTCCTGAGTAGCTGGGCCTACAGGCACATGCCACCACGCCCAACTAATTTTTTATTTTTAGTAGAGATGGGGTTTCACCACATTGGCCATCCTGGTCTCAAACTCCTGATCTCAGGTGATCCACCTGCCTCAGCCTCCCAAAGTGCTGAGATTACAGGCGTGAGCCACCGCACCTGGCCTGGAATCTATACTTTTAACAAGCCCCCTGGGATATGCCGCTCTGTCTCTGGGTGCCCACTTGTCTACTGGTGGTAAAGGGGTAAGTGTGGCCAGGCTCGGTGGCTCTTGCCCGTAATCCCAGCACTTTGGGAGGCCAAGGTGGGCAGATCACTTGCATTCAGGAGCTTGAGATCAGGTTGGGCAACATGGTGAAACCTCGTCTCTACAAAACAGATACAAAAAATTAGCTGAGCCTGGTGGCACGTGCCTGTAGTCCAAGCTATTCAAGAGGCTGAAGTGGTAGGATCACCTGAGTCCAGGAGGTTGAGGCTGCAATAAGCCATAATCATGTCACTGTACTTCAGCCTGGCTGATAGAGTAAGGCCCTATCTAAAAAAAAAAAGGGTAGGGGTGGGGAAGGGGAAGTCTAGCATCTTGGATTCTAGTCCCAGCTACGGGTCTGTTTGTGGGGGCTCAGTGGCCCCAAGTGATCATCAGGGATAGCAATGCCTGCCTCTAAGTCACGCTGAAAATGAGGAATAAATAACAGCGTTTGTGAAGCAGTCGGGTTACGTTTGGTAAATGGTGCAGGCTCACCGGCAGTTGGAACGCACATCGGCCTTGCAGCCATCTGCTAATGTGAATTCCAGTCCTTTTGGGGCTTCGATTTCCTCCTCCATAAACTGGTATTCATAATGCAACCTTGTGACAGGCTCCGTAAATGTGAATGTTGTGAGAATGTGCAGGGTAAAGGCAACGTCTGTCTCTCGGGATGAACTTGGATGGTGTCAGGCCTACACTCTCCCTCCGCTGGGCCTGGCTGCCCAGCTGCCGGGGCTACGCCGGCTCAAAGTACACCATTGCCCTCTTATGGCCGAGGAAGGACTGGGCGGTGGGGCTGGTCTCTAGTGCCTTCCTCCAGGCACCGCGGAGGGCAAGGGTCTGGCAGCCCAATTACCCAGGGCCTTGGGGCACTAGCATTCACATCATCTACTGCCTGGCAGGGTTGGCAGATTTTTTTTTTTTTTTTCGAGATGGAATCTTGCTCTAACGCCCAAGCTGTAGTGAAGTGAGGATCACTGCAACCTCAGCCTCCCAAGTTCAAGCGATTCTCCTGCCTCAGCCTCCAGAGTAGCTAGGATTACAGGTGCACGCCACCACACCCGGCTAATTTTTGTATTTTTAGTAGCGAGGGGTTTCACTGTGTTGGTCAGGCTGGTCTCGAACTCCCGATCTCGTGATCCGCCCGCTTCGACCTTCCAAAGTACTGGGATTACAGACATGAGCCACCGCACCCGGCCCAGGACTGGCTTTCTTAAGTGTGGTCGTGAGCCTTAAGTGAAAGAAATGTTGACCCTTTGGAGATTGATAAAACAATTGGCTCAATGGATCTTTCTTCAAGGTGGGCTTGGGTTACCTGCTTTACTGACCACAGCTGATGCAAATTATTTCATTTAATCCTCTTTAGAGTCCCCGTGCATGGGGAATTATCTTCCCCAATTAGTTTCTCGTGAATGCTGCAAACCATGCAGGGCAAGGAGAGCGAGAGGACAGTGGGGGACGGGGAGAAGGGGTGAGGGGTACGTTCCTATTAAAACGGAGCTGCAGCTGGGCGTGGTGGCTCACACCTGTAATCCCAGCACTTTGAGAGGCTGATACGGGAGGATCACGAGGTCAGGGGTTTGAGACCAGCCTGACCAACATTGTGAAACCCAGTTTCTACTTAAAAATACAAAAATTAGCCCAGGGGTATGGCATGAACCTGTAATCCCAGCTGTTTGGGAGGCTGAGGCAGGAGAATTGCTTGAACCTGGGAGGCAGAGGTTGCGGTGAGCCAAGAGCGTGCCTCTACACTCCAGCATGGGCGACAGAGCAAGACTCCATCTCAAAATAAAAAAAAACGGAGCAGCAGAAAAACCCACAGAGACATCCGTCTATTCCCCGCTGAATCCTTAGAACAGCGCCTGGCACACAGCGCTCAATTTGCTGTATAACTAAATGCAAGCCAAGATCTTTGTATTATGTGCGCACTTGCCTTCCGTACCAAATATATTGGCTTGCAAGTATACTGTTTTCTTAGACGATTTTTTACTTTTTTTCCAGAAGAAATATTGGCGTAAATTAGCTCGCTCAAAGGAGTCTTTATGAAAAGACAGAACCAAGTGAGAAGCATCTGGAGCCCGGTTTGGGGGCTATAGATGATGATGCTGAGCCAGCATCCACGGGGCGGCAGGGACGTAGAATACTGGGACTACTAGGAATGGTGTGGAAAGGGGCTCTTCTTTCTGTTCAAATAGTGTTTCTGTAGATCCCATCTCTTCATCCTCCTGAGCTCTCTCTTACAAAATATCGGATTTCAGCAGCTTAGAATTGGACAGAAACTCATAATTCCGTTTTTCAATTATTTCTAACCCTGGTAAACAATAAATGGGATGATAAGTACAAGAGAGTTTTGGTGGCCGGGCGCGGTCGCTCACGCCTGTAATCCAAGCACTTTGGAGGCCAAGTGGGTGGATCACCTGAGGTCGGGAATTCAAGACCAGCCTGACCAACATGATGAAAGCCCATCTTTAAATTAAAAAAAAAAAAAGAGTTTTGGTAAAAAGTTACACAACGTGAGATTTTATTATTCCAAGGGTGCTCCCTTACCAATAGTAAACATGGCAGCTCGGTTCCCTTCCCTTCGGGTTCGCCTTACGGTTGCCCATTGTAAACATGGCCTCCAGGCCGTGAGTTCTTATTGGCCGCTGCACCGAGGCCCCGCCCTCCCCCGCCCCTCCGGACGCGGCAGGGAGTTGCGGAGCCGGGTATCGCGGCTCCGGGCTGAGCTGCGTCTGCGCAACTCTTTGGCGCCAAGATGGCGATGGACATGAGGCTTCCGGTGGCTCGCAAGCCTCTTAGCGAGAGACTGGGCCGCGACACTAAGAAACATCTAGTGGTTCCGGGGGACACAATCACTACGGACACGGGATTCATGCGGTACGTGGTAACTTGGGGGAGTCTAAGCTTCAGAGAGCGCTTCAGGGTCCTCTGCACGTGGCCCAGGCCTCGTATCCCTGAGTGTCCATAACTCACCGCAGGACCCAGGGCACATCGCCTGAGCATCCTACTCGCCTCGCTTCCGAGCCTCGCGCTTCTTACCCCCGGCATCTTGTGTGTCCCCGTCTGCATTCGTTTCAGCTCCCTGAAACCCTCCACTCCTGACCTCCGGTGGCTGTGACTTTTGGGTTTTCTGCCTGAAGTTCAAATCTTTGAGGCTTCCTTGTAGGAGACCTGGAAAACTGGAGAGGGTTAGGAGCAGGCTGTCTTTCCAGTGTTCAGCTGTCTGAGGGGACGGTGAGCGTTCTTGACTTGGTCTCCTTCTCTTCAGTTTAGAATCCTTAATTGTTCGAGCTTAGGGCAAACCGTTATATTGCGCTGCCTGCACCCATTTACACACAGTTTGAAACTAAGGGGTGCAGTACAGTGCGTTGTAGTTAAGAGGGCAGGCTCTTGAGTCAGATAATTGGGGTTCCTTCCAGTCCTGCTACCATCGCATTTATTAGCGGCATTCCCTCTGCCCCGGCCAGTTTCCTCTTCTGTAAGATAATGATAATAACAGTATGATACGGTAATGAGGAGTAAATGAGATCATTATGTAAGAAAAGAGGTACAGCCAGCCATTACATCATCATCATAGTTAACACTAGTGGTATTTCAAACTTTTATTTTTTTGTACCTGTATATATACAAGGGGCACAACATTCATAGCATTGCCCTTTAACCTGTTAGTTTAAGGTTAGTGGATCCTAGAAGATCTCCCCCTCCCCCCTCCCCCCCCCCCCGCCCCCCGCCTTTTTGAGAGGAAGTCTTGCCTTGTCGCCCAAGCTGGAATGTAGTGGTGCTGTCTGGGCTCACTGCAACCTCTGCCTCCCGGGTTGAAGCGATTCTCCTGCCTGAGCCTCCTAAGTAGCTGGGATTACACCTGCCACCAGGCCCGACTAATTTTTGTATTTTTAGTAGTGATGGGGTTTCACCGTGTTGGCCAGGCTGGTCTCGAACTCCTGACTGCAAGTGATCCACCGGCCTCGGCCTCCCAAAGTGCTGGGATTACAGGTGCGGGCCATCATGCTCAGCCCCTAGGAAATCTTCAGATTCATTCTTTGATTAATGCTTTCAACATATGTTTACATTTTGTGCAGTTGGGATACAACAGCAGAGTGAAAAATCTCTGTCCTGGTGGAGTGCTAACAGGGAGAGATAGACAATAAGTGCATCGAATAAGTTATTCAGAACATTAGGCAGTCAATGGAATGGGGAAAAAGTGGAGCAGGGTAAATGGAATGTGGTGGGAAGATGGTGGGAGGGTGGCAACGCGGTTGAGGGGGGCCGTGTTTTCAGTGGCCTAGTCCAAGTGGGCCTGCTGGAGAGAGTGCCATCTGAGCAGACCTGAGTGAGAGGAGTGACCTCCGAGTAGATGTCTGAAGAAGGAGCACTGAAGGCAGAGGGAGCAGCCAGTACAAAAGCTAGGCTTCACAGGGGGAGCCTATTAGCTTTGAGGAACACATTGTTCTTGAAGGGAGAGAGGGCACCTCAAGAGTTACCCTGGGATCCTTTCTTTGTGTCTTCACCTTGCGTCAGGGGCCATGGAACGTACATGGGAGAGGAGAAGCTCATTGCGTCTGTTGCCGGCTCTGTGGAGAGAGTAAACAAGTTGATCTGTGTGAAAGCTTTGAAAACCAGGTGAGAACAAAAGGTGTGTATTCCCTTTCTTGCGGCATCCAGGTTATACGACCAGGCTTTCTGCCTCCTCTTATCCCCCAGCCTACCTCTGCCTGCCCCATCCTGCTGTTAGTCTTCGGTTTTGACCATGACTATAGGTGGGTGGTGCAGAGCAGCGCAGGCTTCAGAGGTATCCCCATGTTATGTCACCTCTCAAAGCCTTGGTTACCTCCTCTGAAAGTGACTATATAGTATGGCCTACTTCATAGGATTTTTTTTTTTTTTTTTTTTTTTTGAGACGGAGTCTTGCTCTGTCATCCAGGCTGGAGCTCAGTGGCACCATCTGCTCACTGCAACCTCCACCTCCCAAGTTTAAGCAATTCTGCTGCCTCAGCCTCCCAAGTAGCTGGGATTACAGGTGCCCGCCACCACGCCCGGCTAATTTTTTCATATTTTCAGTAGAGACAGGGTTTCACTATCTTGGCCAGGCTGGTCTCAAACTGCTGACCTCAGGTGATTCACCCCACCTTGGCCTCCCAAAGTGCTGGGATTACAGGCATGAGCCACTGTGCCTGGCTTAGGATTTTTTAGAATTCAGTGACATGGTGCATGTATTTAGCACAGGGCCTGATACCTAGAAGCATTTAATAAAGGTTAGCCCCAGAAAGCAAGACAGTAGGGTTGGAACAGAGTGAGTTAAGCGGAGAGCAGGGGCAGATGGAAGCTGAGAGCTGAGGTGGGTGGACGTGCGCCTGCCTTCTTTGCCACAGTAAGCATTTTGGCTTTTAGTTTGCATGATCTGGGAAGCCACTGATAGGGGTGGAGCAGAGGAGAGACTTGATCTGGACTTCAGCTCACTCTGGCTACTGATGGGAGATTGAAGGGGGATAGGGCAAGCGTAGGGAGATGGATTGGGGACCATACTCGTGATCTGAAGCGGTGGTGGCTCGGACTAAGTTGGTAGCAGTGGAAGGTAGAGGAGCAATTTTATTTTCTGAGTGTTTTTTTAAATCATGAAAAAGTGTTGGGTTTTTGTATTCTTTGTGCTTCACTGTACATAGGACCTAGTCATCTGTGAATAGAAATAATTTTTTATTTCTTACCTTCCAATTTGGATGCCTTTTATTTCCTGCATATATATATTTTTCTTTTTCTTTCTCATATGTTTTGTTTTTTCTTTTTCTTTTTTATTTTTTTTTTTTGAGATGGAGTTTTACTCTTGTTTCCCAGGCTGGAGTGCAATGGCGCCATCTAGGCTTACCACAACCTCCACTTCCCGGATTCAGGCAATTCTCCTGCCTCAGCCTCCGGAGTAGCTGGGATTACAGGCATGCACCACCAAGCCTGGCTAATTTTGTATTTTTAGTGGAGACGGGGTTTCACCATGTTGGTCAGGCTGATCTTGTACTCCTGACCTCAGGTGATCTGCCCACCTTGGCCTACCAAAGTTCTGGGATTACAGGCGTGAGCCACCGCGCCTGGCCTCCTGCATATGTTTTAAGGGTGGAGTCAGCAGGATTTGCTATTGGACTTGTCCTGGAGCATGTGTGAGAGAGAGAAGAATCAAGGAACTCTCCAAGGTTTTTGGCCTGAGCAACTGAGGGGATGGAGTCCCTGTTGACTGAGAAGGGGATAACTCATCTCCTATCTTGGTTTGCTATGGCAGACTGGAGGGGGCTTAGTTTGGCACTTGATACATTTGAATATGCCTATTAGTTACCTAAATGTCAGGGTTGGATAGCTAGCAGTTGAGTAGGATCTGGAATTCAGGAGTGTGGCACAGTCATCAGTCGTGTTTTAAAGGTATGAGGTTGAGTGGCTGAAAAGTGAAGAGATCTAAGGACTTAGTCTCAGCACCAAGTACATCTCATTAGAATCGTGGATGAGGAATCAGCAAAGGGGCTTGAGAGGAGCAGGCAGCGAGTGATTGGGGAGACAGTGAGCAGACTCTTGGGGTTGGCGTCCTGTCTCAGATTTCCTTTCTCTTCCTCTAGCTGGTGCAGAACTCATCCACATGCTGCCGGAAAATAGTCCATGTTTTTCATTGTGGTGTAATTGGACAAAATAGGGTTTTTAGGCTAAATGAACTACTTGGATAGTGATATGTTTAAGGATAGTTATTGGAGACTATGCATGGAGGAACGCTTGAAGTTAGCAATTTCTGAAAATAAGGCCAGACACTATAGTTACATGAATTTGCTGAATCTGGTGCCTGTTCAAAGCTCTCATCCTGTTTAACCAGCGTCTCAAATGGTGTGTGGTCTTGTAAGAAAGTCTGCTCACGGATGGATGAATGTCTTGTGTTTTATCTTTCAGATACATTGGTGAAGTAGGAGACATTGTAGTGGGAAGAATCACAGAGGTAAAGTCGATATCAGATTGGTTTCTACAAAGTCAGGTCAGGCTGGTGATTTAATAAACGGGACAGTCATTCTACATGTAGTTACATGAAAAAGGCGTTCATTGCATTTGGCTATTGTGTGACCGTAAATATGTGGCTTGTTCGGTTTGAGATGACTGGTGACGTAGGATGTGAGCTCCTGTCCCTGGAGCATGTGTCCAGGTGTGGACCTTGGCTTATAGGTTCAACAGAAGAGGTGGAAGGTGGAGACCAACTCCAGGCTGGATTCGGTCTTGCTGCTCTCGTCCATGAACCTTCCTGGAGGAGAGCTGGTAAGGGCTGCAGCTGGGGCCATGGACTAGGGCTCCGTGGGCTGGGGGGAGCTGTGGGACCCTCTGTTCCACCAGAGGATTTTGCTTTACAGTGAGGTTGCCCCTTCAACTCCCGTTTGTCTGCTGTGAAGTTTGCTGCCTGGATGTGTATGTAGACTTTTTACCTTGCCCAGGTCTCCCAAAATAGGAAGCAGTTGGCATATGGTAGGATGAGAAACATCCATGGGGTGAGATCCCAACAGAGTTGGGGAGAGAAGCTCTTAGATCCTTGGAATAATTTTCCTTTTCTGGACATACCAGCTTTGCACAATGAAGATGTTCCTTGAAAAGTTGTCTTTACGTTAGTTTTTTGTGAATTGAAAGGCATTTGGTTATTCCAGACAGCCACAGCAACTAAGCCACAGCCTCTTGTAAAATACCATGGTTCACCTTTCTCTTCAGTCCAGCATGTATTTACAGAGAGGCTTACTGTGCCACGCTCTGTGTGGAATGCCAAGCACGGTTGAGTTCCCTGGCAGGGGATATAAGATAACTGATCTACTACCTAGCAGTGGAAGAATACCTAAGCGTGTGGTTGTGCAAAAGGAGTGGTTAATTTCAGTGAGAGAAGCTCATAGGAAAGACAGGCATTGGAGTTGATCCTGGAAGGATGGAGAGACTCGAAATGACTAGTTCAAGGAATCCGAGATAAAGGGAAATGTGTGAGCACAGGTACATCCACGCAGGAGTCAGTCTAGTCCTGCTGGACCACAGAGAGCTGTTGTGGGAGATGAGTGTGGAAATGTTGAGAAGGGAGCGAAAGAGGAAGAGAAGAGGAGCTGTGAAAAAGTCTCTTGAGATGGAAAGCCTTGATTATCACTCTGATTCCCCTCAAGCGGCTTGGGTATACTACTCTTGCCATAGATCTCAGTGCTTGAATATTGTGGTTGGCCTCACAAATCTCAAAAGGAAGTGAAAGAGGAAGAAGTGATGGTGACCTTTCTGAGGATTTGGCTTAATTCATGTCATTTCTTTGTGTATTTCAGAGGAGAAGATCTGCAGAAGATGAGCTTGCAATGAGAGGTTTCCTACAAGAGGGCGACCTTATCAGTGTATCCTGCACTTTGCGCTCCAGCCTCTTGATGCTTTTCTATGAGGCTAGGCAATGGGCCTTCCACTGCAAGTCTGTGACAGAGGAGCCATGTCATCCTTGGAGGGATCCGAGTCTTAGACCAAGTGTCGGGCTCTGCTGCCTCCTTTCTCAGCCTCCTTAACTCAGGCTGACTCCTCAGCTCTTGTTCAGACCGGCTGCTAAGTCTTTCCTTTGGGTCTTGTAACTCACGATGGCCTTTGCTTTAAGCCAGGCTTTTCTTAATGACGTTAACTTTTATCCTAGGGAGTGGAAAAGGTGTTGTTCACATCAAGGTATTAATGACAGGCTGGGTGTGGTGGCTTATGCCTGTAATCCCAGTGCTTTGGACAGCCAAGGAGGGAGGATTGCCTGAACCTAGGAGTTCAAGACCAGCCTGGGCAACATAGCAAGACCCCCATGTCTACAAAAAAATAAACCAAAAATAAATTAGCTGGGCGTGGTGGCATGTGCCTGTATTCCTAGCTACTCAGGAGGCTGGGTCCAGAGGGTTGCTTGAGCCCAGGAGCTCAGAGCTGCAGTGGGCTATAATCACACCACTGCCTTCCAGCCTGGGTGACAGCAATACTGCCTCTTTTATTTATTTATTTAGAGACAGGGTCTAGCTCTGTTGCCCATCATGGCTCACTGCAACCTCCGCCTCCTGGGTTCAAGCGATTCTCCTGCTTCAGCCTCTCAAGTAGCTGGGATTACAGGTGTGTATAATGCCTAGCTAATTTTGGTATTTTTAGTAGAGATGGGGTTTCACCATGTTGGCCAGGCTGCTTTTGACCTGACAGGTGATCTGTCTGCCTTGGCCTCCCAAAGTGCTGGGATTATAGGCATGAGCCACCACACCCGGCCTTTGTCTCTTTGTTTTGTTTTGTTTTGTTTTGTTTTGTTTTTGAGATGGAGTTTCGCTTTTGTTACCCAGGCTGGAGTGCAATGGCGCGATCTCGGCTCACCACAACCTCCGCCTCCTGGGTTCAGGCAATTCTCCTGCCTTAGCCTCCCGAGTAGCTGGGATTACAGGCACCTGCCACCATGCCCAGCTAATTTTTTTGTATTTTTAGTAGAGACGGGGTTTCACCATGTTGACCAGGATGGTCTGGATCTCTTGACCTCGTGATCCACCCGCCTCGGCCTCCCAAAGTGCTGGGATTACAGGCTTGAGCCACCGCGCCTCGCCTGTCTCTATTTTTTTTAAAAAAGGTATTCATAAAAACCAAGGGGAGAGGTAACGTCACAGTGATATTCTCTGGGTCTGTCTAAGATTGTTGAGCTGGACCATTGCAGATGGGAGGAAAAGATGGAGGTGTGGGGCCAAGGGGCAGAGGCTGCTGGGGACAGGACCGTGTGTGGCCAGGGCTGCTGTGTTCCTTTATCACCCTGGCCAGGCTGAGGTCCAGGCAGTGTTCTCTGACGGAGCTGTCTCTCTGCACACGAGGAGCCTGAAATATGGAAAAGTAAGTCAGGCTTTTGATGTTCCTGTTTGCTGACCAAGACTCCAAGGCTGTTTCTGAATCCCCATAGCTCTCTGGAATTCTGGCCTAAAGATACCCAGTAGCTAAGCGTTAATAGAGGCTGGGATCCCACAAACTGATCGTGATCCTTGAACATAACAGCAGGGAGGTCAAGGTTCACAGGGTGATGGGTCAGTAGCCTTGTAAAGGACAAGTTTTTTTTTTTTTAGGACAAGTTTTATCCTTTTTCTCCAAGTAGACTGATTCTTCTAGCAGAAGAGCCCCTCCAGCTGTGCGCTGGGAGGCTCAGCTGTCTCTCTTCCTCCAGGGGGCGCTGCAGCTCAGCACTGGGGCTGGGGCTGAGGCCATCCTGGGAACAAACGGAGGCTGGGCCTGGTGAAACAGGCCTTTGACACACGTCCAGTCAGTACAGTGGATGTTACTGCTGGCAAAGCTTGCTCTGTCATCTGAGCCTCTAAATGGAATTTCACTGCTTTTCTTGTATGAGGTTGCATTATTGAAGCTATTTATTATTGTAAGGAGAGCATACTTCCTAAAACAAATGAGGATTTACTAGTCTCTTAGCTTTATCTGGGTGAATGTTTTTGTTTTCTGAGTGAAACAAAAACCTCTTCCCTTAATGGAGTGGCTGCAGCCAGTCACGTTCATGTACATGGAGTAGGTGGAGGACTGCTGCAATAGGCTGACTTTCACAGCCCTGGGTCCTACGGACTCTCCCTGGCAGGACCAGACATGGATTTGCACCCAGCTCCACCCAGCTCCTCTCTTACCCAGAGGTGCACATCTCACAGGCATGATGAGTGTTTGGGGTACAGGTGTAAGCTAGAGGCATGGAACAATACAGTGCCCCTGGGCCAGCAGGACGCTTGAGCTCACTTCCTCATTGGCTTCCGCTTCTCTAATGTCTGGCACATGAGCCCTGGCTTAGAGTGCAAGGAAGGCTGCAAAGGGAAATGACAGAGAAGAGATTGAAAGGCACCTTCTGTTGGGATGTGTGAATAACCTGTGAGTCCTAAAGTGTTCTCTGCAAGAATGTGTACTCTGTATGTGCGCGTAGGCGACAACAATTTCAGGCAGGAACGACACCATGTGGAATATACTTAGGGTGTGTATTGTGTAGTCTCCTTGTCATTCATCCCGCTGATCCTGCGGTGACCTAGCTTTGCAATGTGTTTCTTTAGCTAGGTCAGGGGGTTTTGGTCCAGGTTTCCCCCTCCCTGGTGAAACGGCAGAAGACCCACTTTCATGACTTGCCGTGTGGTGCCTCAGTGATTCTGGGCAACAACGGCTTCATCTGGATTTACCCAACACCTGAGCACAAAGAAGAGGAAGCAGGGGGCTTCGCGGCAAACCTGGAGGTGAGCAAACCCTGGCCGCCTTCGGTGGGAGGGGAGGCTCGGTCTTGTGGCTTGGTCTTTTGTGGCCGGCGGAGTTGCTTGTTTTTGACTATGTTATTGCTGTAGGCTGAGTCACTTTGACTTTCCATCAAGGTGTATTCAACCCGTATGGTCTTCTCTCTTCTAAAAGGATGAACTCAGTGAATGGTTTCAACTTCGTTGGCAGAGATGGCGAAGTTGCAGGGTAATAGCCAGAGAGCCTCTGAAGAAGTGAAGAAGCCATTTTTTCTTTTTTGAGACTGACTCTCGCTCTGTCCCCCAGGCTGGGATGCAATGGCACGATCTCGGCTCACTGAAGCCTCTGCCTCCAGATTCAAGTGATTCTCCTACCTCAGCCTTCTGAGTAGCTGGGATTACAGGCATGCACCACCATGCTTGGCTAATTTTTGTATTTTTAGTACAGATAGGGTTTCACCATGTTGGTCAGGCTGGTCCCAAACTCCTGACCTTGTGATCTGCCCATCTCAGCCTCTCGAAGACCTGGGATTACAGGGGTGAGCCACTGCACCCGGTCCCCTTCTTTTTAATCTCCCTTGGACTTAACTGGTGGTTGGTGTGGAGTTCCAGGGTGATGTTGTGGGAGTCATCAGTGATTTCTTTGTGATTTTCTTTGGCTGGTCACGTGTTTTGGTCCTGTCTATATTTCCCTTTCTTCCTCCTCTGCCTCCCCTTATAGCCTGTCTCTCTTGCTGATCGGGAGGTGATTTCCCGGCTTCGGAACTGCATTGTCTCGCTGGTAACTCAAAGGATGATGCTGTACGATACCAGCATCCTGTACTGCTATGAAGCATCCCTTCCACACCAGGTATTCTCCCCAGGGCTTCTTGCTTCTTCACTGATCAGTGAGCTGCTCTATTGTTTACTCAGAGACAATCTGCACATCTCCCCCATACTTTCCCAATATCCATCAGTATGGTCCAGCCTAGAAACGGCCTTAATGAGTGTCTGCTAGATCTTTCGCTGAGACACGTGCAATCTTCTCAATGTCTAGTGTCAATCTAAGGATCTGGTCGGGGATGGAGGTGTCAGGCGGGACTAGTTTATGAGAGCAGCCCTCTGGACTCGATCTTACTCATCCCAAATTTCAGCCATCTTTTGGATGAATGTCAGAATATTTTTGTTCTTGTCGGCTGTATCTCAAAATCTTGCTGATTTATTAGACTGCTTCTAGCAGATCGTATCTTGTAACGCTTAGTCTCTGAGACATCAAAGGAATACAGAAGGTTTATGTCAACGGCTTGATGTGTGTTTGGATTGGCTTGGTGGTCTGTTGATGGGTGGTTTCTTTTCTGAACAAATGCCTTTTCCTTTTTTCAGATCAAAGACATCTTAAAGCCAGAAATAATGGAGGAGATTGTGATGGAGACACACCAGAGGCTTTTAGAGCAGGAGGGATAAGGAGGTGCTCCAGAAGGACAGGACTGTGGACCTTGCAGGAGTGAAGACGGTGATGTGTGGTCCTCATATGTGGCTCTGCGAAGACTTGAGAGGTCATCACTTTGTCTGCATTGACGGCGCCATGGCTGCCTCCGGCTTGCAGGCCTGCTTTCTCCTGTCCTGACGCCAAGCCTGGGTGGCAGGTGAACAATGCTCCCTTGGTTAGCTGGCTGAGTCCCAGCATTAGGGGCTAGTTTTAGGTCTTCCAAAGTGCACAGTGTTCCAGCCGAATGGACTCCCATCCTGGATAATATGGAGAATCCTTTGTCTTCCACTCACGTCATTCGCAAGGCACAGTGCCCCATAAAATTGCCCCAGTAGAAACATGGCATCCCTGACCCCCAGATGGTCTGTTTTGGTCTCCATTCCTATATCCTTTAAATGACTGAGAATGCAGCTGGTAAAGTTGGAAGAATAAAGTTAACCAAGCAGGCCAGCCGCAGTGGCTCACGCCTGTAATCCCAACATTTCAGGAAGCTGAGGCAGGTGGATCATGAGGTCAGGAGTTTGAGACCAGCCTGGCCAAAATAGTGAAACTCCGTCTCTACTAAAAATACAACATTTAGCCAGGTGTGGTGGTGGGTAACTGTATTCCCAGCTACTCGGGAGGCTGAGGCAGGAGAATTGCTTGAACCCGGGAGGCGGAGGTTGCAATGAGCCGAGATCATGCCACTGTACTCCAACCTGGGCAACAGAGCAAGACTCTGTCTCAAAAAAAAAAAAAAAAAAAAACCCCAAGCAGTCTTTGCTTCATTGGAATCTGATTTTCTGTTGCATATTCCTTCTGGCCATAGATGCAATTATGTCTACACCAGGCTGCCTTAATCTGTCCTGCTTGGAGGGTTCCTTGTAAGATGCTGAATTATTCATGATAATAGAGTGAATGTTCTGGGACCATGTACTCTGATAAACATGAAGAAAATAAAATAAGAAAAATGGAGACTGGAAAAGGAAAGCTGTTTTCCTCCTATAACTGAAGTAGTGGTGCATTAATTTGTGGATAATTCAGGGTTAAAAGATAAAAAGATGGAAGTTCTACTGAAGAATGTGAATTCCTGTGCATTTTTTTTTCTGATGACTATCTAAAAATGGTGCCCTGATTTAGGCTTAGGGGAACTCCTTTTTTTTTTTTTGAGATGGAGTCTTGCTCTGTCGCCCAGGCTGGAGTGCAGTGGTGCGATCTCGGCTCACTGCAGCCTCTGCCTCCCGGGTTCCAGCGATTCTCCTGCCTCAGCCTCCTGTGTAGCTAGGTTACCGCACTTGGCTAATTTTTGTACTTTTAGTAGAGACAGGGTTTCACCATGTTGGTCAGGCTGGTCTCAAATTCCTGACATCATGATCTCAGCCTCCCAGAGTTCTGGGACTACAGGCGTGAGCCACCTCACCCAGCCTGGGGGAACATTTTTTAAAAGGGTACCATGTGCCTGTAATCCCAGCATTTTGGGAAACGGAGGTGGGGAAATCGCCTGAGGTCAGGAGTTAAAGACCAGCCTGGCCAACATGGTAAAAACCCATCTCTACTAAAAATTAAAAAAAATTAGGCGGGTGTGGTGGCAGGCACCTGTAATCCCAGCTACTCAGCACTCCAGCCTGGGTGACAAAGCAAGGCTCCGTCTCAAAAAAAAAATAAATAAAACAACTCGACTCTTGGGTTTTTTTTTTTTCTTTTTTTGGGGAGACGGAGTTTCACTCTTGTTACCCAGGCTGGAGTGCAATGGTGTGATCTTGGCTCACCGTAACCTCCGCCTCATGGTTTCAGACAATTCTCCTGCCTCAGTCTCCTGAGTAGCTGGGATTACAGGCACGCGTGCCACCATGCCTGGCTAGTTTTTTGTATTTTTAGTAGAAACTGTTTCACCATGGCCAGGATGGTCTCGATCTCAACCTTGTGATCCACCCACCTTGGCCTCTCAAAGTGCTGGGATTACAGGCCTGAGCCACCGCACCTGCCCAGTATGTTTTTTAAATAACACAGTGAACAACTTCTTACCTCACTTACTTTTTCTGAGACAGGGTCTTACTCTGTCACCCAGACTGGAGTGTGGTGGCATGGTCACAGCTCAGTGGAGCCTCTGCCTCCTAGGCTTAAGTGAACCTATCAGCCTCACGAGTAGCTGGGTACACAGGCACGTGACACCACCATACCTGACTTTTTTTTTTGAGACGGAGTCTTGCTCTGTCTCCAGGCTGGAGTGCAGTGGCGCAATCTCGGCTCACTGTAGCCTCTGCCTCCTGGGTTCAAGTGATTCTTCCACCTCAGCCTCCTGAGTAGCTGGTACCACAGGCGCGTGCCACTATGCCTGGCTAATTTTTGTATTTTTAGTAGAAACGGTTTCACCATGGCCAGGATGGTCTCGATCTCTTGACCTCATTATCCGCCCGCCTCGGCCTCCCAAAGTGCTGGGATTACAGGTGTGAGCCACCATGCCTGGCACCTGACTTTTTTTTTTTTCAGGCAGGCTTTTTTTTTTTTTCTTGTTCTGTCACCCAGGCTGGACTATAGTGGTATAGTTACGGCCCAACTTCCTGGGCTCAAGCGGTCCTCCAGCTTCAGCCTCCTGAGTAGCTGGGACTAGAGGTGCTGAGCTACCACATGCAGCTAACTGTGTTGTGTTTTGTTTTGGTAGAGATGAAGTCTGACTATGTTGCCCAGGCTAGTCTTGAACTCCTGAGCTCACACAACCCTTTTGGGGAATTTGCAGACAATTGAATATTCTGTAGGCTGTGCTGCAGCTTTAGATGGATTGGCCTGTCATGTGTTTGAGAAGGTTAGCCAGGCTCCATACCTCTGGAGAGAAGGGAATGGCAAAGAGTGGAAGTCTGAGTCAAGTTTGTTTGTTTTGTTTTTAAGAGACAGGGTAAAAAAAAAAAAAAAAAGAGAGATTCTACTCATGACAAAAAAAAAAGAGAGAGAGAGAGACAGGGTTTCACCATATTGGCCAGGCTGGTCTCGAACTCCTGACCTTGTGATCCACCTGCCTCAGCCTCCCAAAGTGCTGGGACTACAGGCATGAGCCACCGTGCCCCGCCTGGTTTTGTTTTTTTTGTTTTTTTTGTTTTTTTTTTTGAGACAAGGTCTCTCTCTGTAGTCCCCAGCCTGGCGTATACTGGCATGATCATGGCTCACTACAGGCTTGGGCTCAAGCAATCTTCCCACCTCAGCCACCTGAGTAGCTGAGTTTGGTTTTCACCAGGGCCATGTGTCAGCTTATTTACCCTCATTTGGTGTTTCCCAAGCCGCCAGCCTCTGCTGTTCATCTAGTATCTGCTTAATGGTGATTACCTACTAAGTGGAAATAATACAAAGGTCTTCTCTAAAAACAGTTTTTGGTGATTATCTCCTAACAGTGGCCCACTAGAGGGCGCTGTCGTTTAGTGTAATTCTGGTAGGTTTTTGTTTTGTTTTGTTATTTTAAATGGAATAAACGGAAATCTTTACATGGGTATTGAATCCCTTTAGCAGCTTGGTGGGTTGCTTTAACTTAATCACTCATAATGGAAACAAACTTGAATGAATTTATTCAATATTTGACAATATTAATTGTTTTTTTTTTGAGACAGAGTCTTTCTCTGTCCCCCAGGCTGGAATGCAGTGACACGATGTCAGCTCACTGCAACCTCCGCCTCCCAGGTTCAAGCGATTTTCCTGCCTCAGCCTCCCAAGTAGCTGGGATTACAGGCACACACCACCACACCACCCAGATAATCTTTATATTTTCAGTAGAGACGGGGTTTCGCCATGTTGGCCAGGCTGGTCTCAAACTCCTGACCTCAGGTGATCTGACTGCCTCAGCCTCCCAAAGTGCTGGGATTACAGGCATGAGCCACCTCACCCAGCCAAGCAATATTTACTTTGCCAGGCTTTGGATTCTAGTTTTTAATTCTTTAAAAGTATCATTCAGGGCCATATGTACTCAGGATCTCTTGAAACTGAGCCTTTGTTTCTTTAAAAAGTATCATTCTACAGTATTATACAGGGATTTAAAAGTATAATGCATCAGGTAGGCACGGTGGCTCACGCCTGTAGTCCCAGCACTTGGGCCAAGGCAGGCGGATCACCTGAGGTTGGGAGATTAGCCTGGCTAACATGGTAAAACCCCGTCTCTACGAAATATACAAAATTAGCTGGAAGTAGTGGCGCGCGCCTGTAATGCTAGCTACTAGGGAGGCTGAGGTAGGAGAATCGCTTGAACCCCGGAGGCGGAGGTTACAGTGAACCAGGATTACACTGCTGAACTCCAGCCTGGGTGACAGAGACTTCATCTCCAAAAAAAAAAAAAAAAAATAGGTACAGCACGTCTCTAGAAAAAAATATTAGAGTCTGGGCTTGGGGCTCACCTAAAACAAGAAAATAGCAAAGTGGAAAACTAGGGATAGGCCTTCAGATCAAGTGCAGTTGACCTCTGCTGTGACTCCTGGAAAGCATAGTAGCAATCTTTGTGGAAAACCAAACAAGGTCTAGTTTGACCCTCATAAACTCTGTCTCTCCAAAAAAAAAAAAAAAAAAAAAGGTGTGGTGGCATGTGCCTGTAGTCTCAGCTAATTGGGAGGCTGGGGGCAGAGGATCACCAGAGCCCAGAACGTTGAGGCCACAGTGAACTGAGATTACGCCACTGCACTCCAGCCTGGTTGACAGAGTAAGGCCCTGTCTTAAAAAACAAACAAGGTCGGGCCGGGCGCGGTGGCTCACGCCTGTAATCCCAGCACTTTGGGAGGCCAAGGCGGGTGGATCACGAGGTCAAGAGATTGAGACCATCCTGCTCAACGTGGTGAAACCCCGTCTTTATTAAAAATACAAAACAATTAGCTGGGCATGGTGGCGCGTGCCTGTAATCCCAGCTACTCAGGAGGCTGAGGCAGAATTGCCTGAACCCAGGAGGCGGAGGATGCGGTGAGCCGAGATCGCGCCATTGCACTCCAGCCTGGGTAACAAGAGTGAAACTCTGTCTCAAAAAAAAAAAAAAAAAACCAAGGCCAAAGGCAGTGGCTCATGCCTGTAATCCCAGCACTCTGGGAGGTCAAGGTGAGCGGATCACTTGAAGCCAGGAGTTCGAGACCAGCTTGGCAAAGATGGTAAAACCCCATCTCTACCAAAAATACACAGATTAGTCTGGCGTGGTAGTGGGTTCTTATAATCCCTGCTACTCAGGAGGCTGAGGCATGAGGATTGTGTGAACCCGGGAGGCAGAGGTTGCAGTGAGCAGAGATCATGCCACTGCATTCCAGCCTGGGCATCAGAGCAAGACTGTGTCTCAAAAAAGAAAAACCAAATCAAAAGCCTTGTGAAGTAAGCTGTGGCCTCTATTTACAGGCGAAGAAATGAACTCAGACCAGCTTGGCTAACATGGTGAAACCCCGTCTCTACAAAAATGCAGAAATTAGCCAGGTGTGTGGCGTGTGCCTGTAGTCCCAGCTACTTGGGAGGCTGAGGCAGGAGAATCGCTTCAACCTGGGAGGTGGAGGTTGCAGTGAGCAGAGATTGTGCCACTGCACTCCAGCCTGGGCCACGGAGTAAGACTCTCCCTCAAAATAAGTAAATAATAAAGATAAGAGTAAATAAAGGGGAACAAGGTCATTGACAGTTGAATAATGAACCTCAGTTCAGAACTAGGATTGTCAGCCAGATAAGTTTGTAAGAGAACAGAGCCAAACCAAATCACATCAGAATTTACCAGCTCCAGTTCTAAATCTCTACCGTTTTTCATGTTTTTCATTCAGTACCTTCCAAGTAACTAATTCCTCTTGAAACCAGTATCAAAAGTAAGTGGCATGTTTCAATGCAGCAGAAATATTTCTAAAATACTTAATAGCTGAATATACAACACTCTTGCAGTGTTCCTCAGATATCAGTAGCAACTTCTGAAAAATCATTGGTCTCAGAGCAACAGGTTTTTGAGACTGAATGGTACAGTGGGAACCATGGATTTTGGAGCAAGGTCAGCCTGGGCTGAAATTGTGACTGTCACATATTGGCCAAGTGCCTTTGGGTAGGGAGGTCATATCTCAATCTGTTTCCCCATCTGTAATATGGGGAATAGTATTACATGCCTCACTGGGCTACAGTGAGGATTACATGAGATAATGTAGTTTATGGAAAGTGCAAACAGTGCTGGGTATAAAGTAGGCCTGATAAGTGGATCCCTTCTTAAAAATGGGATCTTGGGCAGGGTGCAGTGGCTCACGCCTGTAATCCCAGCATTTTGGGAGGTCAGGAGTTCGAGACCAGCCTGGCAAAGATGGAGAAACCTCGTCTCTACTAAAAATACAAAAATTAGACACTCGTGGTGTTGCATGTTTGTAATCCCAGCTACTTGGGAGGCTGAGGTAGGAGAATCGCTTGAACCCGGGAGGTGAAGGTTGCAGTGAGCCGAGATCCGGTTACTGCACTCCAGCCTGGGCGACAGGAGCAAAACTCCATCTGAAAAAAGAAAAGGAAGAAAGAAGTGGGATCCCAGTCAGGTGCGCCGCTCTGCAGACGTGGAGAGCCAACAGGGGACCAAGATGCTTTTTAGTCGCAAAACGTGAATTATGTCAGGTGTGGCTTTGGCACGTCTAGGTCATTGGTTCTGTAGACTTGCTAAACCCAACCATCTGGGCATTTTCTCGGCTAACAGAGGATGTTTTCATGTGAACACGTGTTCACCTGTGACATGTTTATAATCTTAAAAGGTTCCTTCCGAGGCAAACATCTGACAGCGCCTGGCAAACTCTCCCAACAAATGCCATTTCTGTAATGAGTAAGCCTCCTAATGCCCAAATAAATAGTTGAATTCGTTAGCAACATGTCGGACGTTTTCCCTATTTCTGTATGCTTCTTCGCTTGTTCTAATATTTATGCCTTTTGGAGGGTGAAGGGGTTGAGAGGCGCCAAAAACTGATTTCTAGGAGAGAACCAAATTTTCTCCCTTAGAGACTGAAGGAAGTCATCAACGCCGGTTCTAGGAAAATCCAATCCGTAGTTTTTCCCTCGCTTTGGCTCTTCCCAGTCTCACTACTCGCGCCGGGCAGACGCGAGGCCGAGGAGTCCACCGGGTCCCAGGAGGGCGGGGCGGCAGAGGCCCGGCGGTCGGGGCGGGTGCCAGGATTCTCGGTGCGAGCAGACGTACGCTGGCGCCATGGGACCACAACTCCCGGCATGCATCGCGGACTGCACCAAACTCGGTTGGCTGGGAGATCCGCCCCTACTGCCCCCATTGACCAATGGGACGGAGGAGAGACAGTCCTGACCCGGATTCTCGGGGGCCAATGGCAGTACAGAGAAGGCGAGTGCTTCCTTATCACTCACCTTGCCCTCAGAGAAGCCACATTTAAAACGTCGTGCGGGGCTGGGCTCTTGCAGGCAGGGGAAGCAGAGCCGGGAGGAGCGGCGACATCCCGGGAAAGCGGCGCCGGGGGCATCCAGGTCCCCGCGAGGCGGGATCCAGACGTCGCCGGGGGCGGGGCCGAGGGCGGGGCCTGGCCTCGTTGTGGAGCGGCTCGTAATCCATCATGGCGGCCGCGGGGGTTGGTGTCTGTTCCTGAGCAGCGCTGGAGTCTGAGCCGGTTCCTGGGTCCTGCGGCTGAGGAGCTCCTTCGCTGTCCACGGACCCTATCGGCGGGGGGCGTCTGAGTCCCTCGGCGGAGCTCGGGGGATGTGACTGCCTGGGGGCGGTGGTGGTGTCAGTGTCCGGGGCCGGGGGAGGGGGTGTCTCAGGCAGAGACCCCCGGGCTTGGGGCAGCTGAGGCGGCCGGGCCTCCTCTACACGGCGCCCGCCTTCCGCTGTTGGGGCCTCAAGAGTCCTTCGTGCCTTATAGCCCCGCCCCGGCTCTGGGACACTGGGGGAATGGTCTGTTTCCCCCAGCTTGGGACACCCCATTTTCCGAGGCTTGGAAGAGCGTCGCCCCGGAGTAAGCCGCCCGTGCCGCGCCTCGGCAGCTTCCCTCAGCCCCGAGCCGTCCCTTGCTCCTGATCCCGGCCCCAAGTTTGGCCACGGAGCTTCCCATTCAAATCCCTCCCCTGCTGTCAAGGGGTCTCCCCTTCCCCCAAGGTGGCTCCCGCGAGCCTCTAATGCCCTGACTTCTTCCAATGTCACCTACAGCCCCCTTAGTCTCAGCTCAGCCAGAAACTTTAATGCAAAGGAAAAGTCTGGATTGGTTCCATAGGCCTTTTAAAAAGCGGACTTAAAAGTTGCTGGCAATGCATTCCTTTTCGTCAGAGTCGAGGGCAAACTCGCTGAAATCTGGGTGACCCGTGTCCTTTTCCGGCGAGCAGAGCAGAGAAGCGAGAGCCGCCGCTAGTTCGGCAGGAAATTTGTTGGAAGATGAAGAAGCTAAGATAGGGGGTTGGTGACTTCCACAGGAAAATTCTGGAGCAGGGGCCAAAGACGATCAGCGTTTCCTTTATATGTGGGAATTGAAATAACTAGCATTACTGACTTTTCAGCATCCCCTGTGAATATTTCTGTTTAGGTTTTTCTTCTTTAAAAGAAATTGTTATCCAGCCCGTAAAAAAAAGAAATCAAGAAACTTTTGGGTAACATTGCAATTACGTTACTTCAAATTGATAACTTCGAAAATAATTGGAACTCCTGTTTGCAAGTGTCAACCTAAAAAACGTGCTTCCTTTTATAATGGAAGATGCCTTTCTGTGATTGACTTCAATTGCTTACTTGTGAAGAAGAAGCGAATGTGAAATCCCACGTATATGCCGTCATTTCCCTCTATGCTTGCTGACCGTTCTGGAAGATCTTGAACCCTCTTCTGGAAAGGGGTACCTAGTATTACTTTATGGGGCAGCAGCCTGGAAAAGTTCTTGGGGACCAAAGAAGGCCAAGTTTGCCTGCCCTGCATTTTATCAAAGGAGCAGGGAGGAAGGAGTCCTCGAGGCATGGGGGCCCACACTGCAATGTTTTTGTGGAACATGGTGAGTGCTTTTCCAAATTTCTGCTCGTGGTTTTCCTTATGCATCAATTTTAGGCTTTCAGGGAACTTTTGAACAACAGTACTTGTGACAGTTTCTTCCAGTTCTACTTAATACCTTTGTTACTGTGGTTATCTCTTAAGTTTCTGGTGGAACTTTCTTTGTATAAGAAAAAGTTACTTCGTGACTGTGTATGGCTTTATTCAAAATCTGTTTGAGTTGCTTATGTTTTGCCTGGTTCCTCTTGGAATTCACTGCTGACCTTGGACAAGCCATGCCGCAGTTTCCTGAGGCGGTTGGACTTAAGTTGTGTCTTAGGATCCATGGTTCTATGATTCTGCTCTAACCGGAGTCATGGACTCTTTACTGCTTTGTCTACAGGGAGCTTTTATCATATTCTCAAAGTGGTTTGTGTTTCTGAGAAGATTAAGAATCACAGATACTGGCTGACACGAATATCCTTGACCTTTTCCATCATAAATTGAACTAGAAAATACTCACTTTGGAGCCATGTGGGAAAAATCAAGTGGGGAAGCAGCATTCCTTGTGAATTTTAGATACACAGCTTCTGCCTTACCTTCCATAAGGAGCATTCCCTTCCTTGTTGATCAAGCTTTCATCCTCTCTTCTGTTTAGAATGGCATTTGGGCCAAGAAAGGTTATCTTTGACATTTTTATGAACGTATTTGGCATTTGAGTGCTGACAGTACATTTTATGTTGTTGATGTCCAGTAATTCTGTGTGAAGGTAAAGCTGAGGGTCAGCTTACAGTGATGTCTATAACCAGTTAATTAGGGTTACTGTTTGTACTGTTGCAGCCTGACAGTTTTCAGATTGCGTCCTTTCTGTTAAAGATCAATTGAGCCTACCTATCCTGTAAGCAAACGTATGAAGTTGTGCAAGTGGCTTATGCTTTGAAATTCATTCAGAAATACCTCTTAACCATGGGTGACTGCAATCAATGGAGGTTTCTGTTGGATGAACTTGCATTTGACAGTTGAAGTTTTACTTTCTTGCAGGAAAATACTTACTTCATCTAAATAAATGTGGGTGCTTGGATTTTTACTTTGCTTTGAAACATTAGTTCTATTTTAGCTTTGTTTTCAGGCCGGCACATATGGTCATGTGTTAGGTTATGATGCCTCCCAAATTCAGGATTTAAAAAGTGAATTATTTACATTTTAACTAGATACGATCGTGCAACTTACATAGTGAAAATTGGTACAGACTTTTTGGAGAGTTTTGGCGGAACTTAACAGAATTTGAAATGTACGTGCCAATGACCTAGTAATCTCATTTCTGGGAAACTAGTATAGAAAGCAGTGTACTTCCCTACGTGACCCTCATATCTCTTCAGGGCTTCAGAGGCTAAAACTATTTTCATATTAATAGAGTACCAAGATCTTGTCTCTTTTGCTCTGTTGACATTTGCAAAACAAGTATCTTAGCATGAATCAGGGTTGTGATACTACACAACCTACAAATCTCAGTTACAATACTGGCTGTATTTGTAGTCATTGCATTCTTCATGACGTACACTCACAGTTTAAAAATATATGTACATTGGCCGGGCGTGGTGGTGGCTCATGCCTGTAATCCTAGCACTTTGGGAGGCCGAGGTGGGTGGATCACCTGAGGTCAGGAGTTCAAGACCAGCCTGGCCATCATGGTGAAACCCCATATTTAAAATGTGTGTGTGTGTGTGTGTGTGTGTGTGTGTGTGTGTGTGTGTATCCACTTTTCACTGAAAAATATCTTTTTTTTTTTTTTAATCAGTCTCACTGTGTCACCCAGGCTGGAGTGCAGGGTCATGATCTCAGCTCACTGTAATTTTCTCTTCCTGGGTTCCAGTGATTCTCCTGCCTCAGCCTCCCAAGTAGCTGGGACAACAGGCACACACCACTGACGCCCGGCTAATTTCTGTATTTTTTAGTAGAGACGGGGTTTCCTTTTTTTTTTTTTTTGAGACAGAGTTTCACTCTTGTTGCCCAGGCTGGCATGCAGTGGCACGATCTCAGCTCACCAAAACCTCTGCCTCCCAGGTTCAAGTGATTCTCCTGCCTCAGCCTCCCGAGTAGCTGGGACTACAAGCGCCTGCCACTATGCCTGGCTAAGTTTTGTATTTTTAGTAGAGACTGAGTTTCACTGTGTTGGCCAGGCTGGTCTCGAACTCCTGACTTTGTGATCTGCCTGCCTTGGCCTTCAAAGTGTTGGGATTACAGGCGTGAGCCACTGCACCTGGTCAGATTTCACTGGAAAATACCTTGATGCAGCAGCAGAAATTTATTAAATTTTGACCCTTGTGTATGTCTTTTTTTTTTTTTTTTGAGATGCAGTTTTATTCTTGTTGCCCAACCTGGAACATAGTGGTGATATCTAGGCTCACTCTGCCTTCCAGGTTCAAGTGAGGCATTGCAATGACATTGCTTCAGCCTCCCAAGTAGCTGGGATTACAGGCATGTGCCACCATGCCCAGCTAATTTTGCATTTTTGGTAGAGTCGGGATCTCTTGATGTTGGTCAGGCTGGTCTCAAACTCCTGACCTCAGATGATCCTCCCACCTCGGCCTCCCAAGGTGCTGGGATTACAGGCATGAGCCACCGTGCTGTGTATGTCTTCTTAATATTCTGTGGGTTAAAAAGGGAGGTATGCATCAAGCACTTTCACCGTGTTCTAAAGTATAATGGTTATCTCTAGGAAAAGCGCTTGGGTGATTGGGTTGCAAACTGAACTAGCCATTTTTTCATGGACTACCATTTTTACTTAAAACTATGACTGACAAACATGGTTGTTCAAACTAAAAGTGTATGCGGGAATCTTTCAAGGAAAACAACAGGTAGTATTTGTTGCCAATGATGAAATTTTAGCTTTTCCAGTGAAAATTAGGATTTTGGAGAAAAACTTTTTTTTTCTTCAGGACAGAGTTTCGCTCTTGTTGCCCAGGCTTGAGTGCAGTGGTGCAGTATCAATCAGCTCACTGCAACTTCCGCCTCCCGGGTTCAAGTGATTCTCCTGCCTCAGCCTCCCAGGTAGCTGGGATCACAGGCTCATACCACCATACCCAGCTAATGGAGAATTTTTATCTGCCACTGAGATAGAGATTGGTAGTAATATTTACAGAGGCCATATTTTAATATCTTATAAAGAAATAGATTATTTGGAAGTTCTACATAAATCAGTAAACCAATTTTTCTTTTTTGTTTGTTCTTGAGACAGTCTTGCTATGTCACCTAGGCTGAAGTGTAGCGGTGTGGTCTTGGCGTACTGCAGCCTGTCTCCCAGGTTCAAGCAATTCTCGTGCCTCAGCCTCCCAAGTAGCTAGGATTACAGGCATGCAGTGTCACATATGACTAATTTTTGTATTTTTAGTGGAGATGGAGTTTTACCACGTTAGCCAGGCTGGTCTCGAACTCCTGACCTCAAATGATCTGACCCTTAGCTTCCCAAAGTGCTGGGATTACAGGTGTGAGCCACTGTGCCCAGCCAAACCAGTATTTTCTAAATGATCAATGCATGATATAAAATTATGCACAGGTTAAAGATCCATTCAAAGTGCAAAATGGAGCCCAGGCACGATGGCTCACACCTGTAATCCCAACAATTTGGGAGGCTGAGGTGGGCGGATCACCTGAGGTCAGGAGTTCGAAACCAGCCTGGTAAAACCCCGTTTCTACAAAAAACACAAAAATTAGCTGGTAAATTAGTTGGCCAACATGGTAAAACCCCATTTCTACAAAAAAATACAAAAATTAGCTGGGCATGGTGGCATTATGTCTGTAATCCCACCTACTTGGGAGGCTGAGACATAAGAATGACTTGAACCCAGGAGGCAGAGTTGCAGTGAGCCTAGATCCTGCCACTGCACTCCAGCCTGGATGACACAGAGTGAGACTCCTCTAAAAAAAATGCAAAATGGACAAACAGATTTTAATGTAACAGAATACAGTTCATTGAGGCCAGATGTGGTGTCTCCCGCCTGTAATCCTAGCATTTAGAGGACTGGGGTGGGAGAATTGCTTGAGACCAGGAGTTGGAGACCACCCTGGGCAACAGAGTGAGATCTTACCTCTCCAAAAATTTTAAAAATTAGTCGAGCTCCCACTGGAGCCACGGAGTTGACGCTGCAATGAACCATGAACACACCACTGCACTCCAGTTTGGTTAATAGAGGGAGACCCTGTCTCTGGGGGAAAAAAAAAGAAGACAGTTCATTGGTAGGGTTTCAGATTCTACATGGCAGCCAGCCTTTGAGAAACTCTTGGCTGGGTACAGTGGCTCACGCCTGTAATCTCAGCACTTTGGGAGGCTGAGGCAGGTGGATCACTTGAGGTCAGGAGTTTGAGACCAGCCTGGCCAATATGATGAAACACTGTCTCTACTAAAAAAGCAAAAATTAGCCAGGAGTGGTAGCATGCACCTGTAGCCCCAGCTACTTGGGAGGCTGAGGCAGGGAAGTCTCTTGAGCCCAGGAGGCGGAAGTTGTGACCTGAGATCGTGCCACTGCACTTCAGCCTGGGTGACAGAGCGAGACTTTGTCTCAAAAAAAAAATGAAACTATCATTTACCATGTTTTGATGTAGCATCGAAGAGCAATATCTACAGTTATCTAGAAAGTCTGTTTTTGGGGGAGAAAGCAGTTATTTTCCAGTAATAAAAATATTTGTTTTTAAATGAATAATTATTTAAATTTCAGTTTTCATTTCTAATGTGGTAACTTTTGTGGAGATAACCTACACAAACTAAGGCTCTTTGGGGCCTTTGATGATTTTCAAGAGTGTGACAAGGGTCTGAGATTACAAAGTTTGAGGCCAGGCACTATAGCTCATGCCTGTAATTCTATACTTTGGGAAGCCAAGGCAGGTGGCTCACTTGAGCCCAGGAGTTCAAGATTAGCCTGGGCAACATATGGAAAACCTGTCTCTACAAAAAAAAAAAAGAAGAAGAAGAAGAAGGCCAGGATGGTGTCATGCCTATGTTCCCAGCTGCTTGAGAGGCTGAGGATCACTTGAGCTTGGGAGGTCAGCGCCTCAGTGAGCCATGATCACCCCACTGTACTCCAGCCTGGGTGACAGAGCAAGACCCCATCTCAAAAAAAGTTTGAGAACCGTTGCTATAGAAAGTCTATCAAGAAGGCACATAGGGATTTTTGTTATTATCATACTCTGCAGTACTAACATTGAATGAAGTCTGTGTTGTGGTAAGTAGAAAAAAGCAATTTAAAAATCATTCTTACTGGTATGACCCCATTTTTGTAAAACAAAAGTATCTATTTATTTGTGTATGTGCAGAAAAAAAAGTATGGAAGGATTTTAGACTGAAATTGTTATCTCTAGGGACTTGAGCTCTAGATGGAATAGGAGAAAACTTTCTCTTTTTGCTTTATGTGATGTTCCAAGTGTCTTTTTACAACAAACTTGGGTCATCTTGTAATACAAAAAATATGAAGATTTAAAAATTGAATTGATGACAGCCCAGTCCATCACTTTTTGGAGATACCTTTTTATGAAAGAATTTGCTTAAGTTGTGTCTGAAGACAAACCAATTTTTTTTGGACCCTGGCTCTTCTTTTTCTAAAAGAATGCCATGTTATTTTGTGTTATAGATAATTTGTGGTCTTCCGTAAGCTGATCTTTCTAGAGTTGGTTAATATCCATGTACATTAGATTGAAAAACTTGAATTCAGAAATATACAGTGTTGGATCAGTCATAGATCTCGAAGCCAAGAATAGTGTTGATTGTTAGTAGTGGTGAATCTGAAAGAGTGGGCAGATAGCAACTTTTTGCCAGAATCATTCAGGGTCAAAGGGCTAGTCATATTTACAAGGGAAAAAAAGGAAACCATGTTATTAAATATTTCATGCACCGTATGTTCCTTTCAAATTTCAGAGGCTTGACGAAGAAAATTCACTTTGGGAGAGTTGGTAAAACAATTGAAAGCATTTAGTAGTCAAGTTTTTCCTTAGTGTTTCCTTCTTTCTTTAACAAACATTCATTTTATTGAACACACACTATGCCAGGTAGTGTTCTAGTCGCTGATGATACATTTGTGAACAAAAAAAAATATCCCTGCCCTCGAGAATTGCTTGAACCCAGGAGGCAGAGATTGCAGTGAGCCAAGTTTGCGCCACTGCGTTACAGCCTGGGCAACAGTGAGAGATTCTGTCTCAAAAAAAAAAAAAAAAAAAAAAAAAAATCCCTGCCCTGGAGAATTGCTTGAACTCAGAAGGCAGAGATTGCAGTGAGCCAAGTTCACGCCACTATACTACAGCCTGGGCAACAGTAAGAGACTCTGTCTAAAAAAAAAAACTGAAGGAGGAAGGTGAGCAGCAAGACCTGTTGAAATAAGTGAAAGCAGCTGGGCACAGTGAGTCATGCCTGTAATCCCAGCACTTTGGGAGGCCGAGGCTGAGAGTTCGAAACCAGCCTGACCAACATGGAGAAACCCTGTCTCTACTAAAAATGCAAATAAATAAATAAATAAGCTGGGCATGGTGGCACATTCCTATAATTCCAGCTACTTGGGAGGCTGAGGCAGGAGAATTCTTTGAACCCGGGAGGCAGAGGTTGCGGTGAGCCAAGATTGCGCCATTGCAGTCCAGACTGAGCAACAAGAACGAAACTCTTGTCTCAAAAAAAAAAAAAAAAAAATCAGAGAGAAAGAAAAGAAATATGTGAAAGCATTTCAGGCCAAGGGAACCAGGATGCAGAGATGTGAGGCAGAGCTTGCTAGTTTCAAGGAGCAGCCTAGAGGCTACTGCACTAGAGCAGAGAGCAAAAGGAGAGATGCAGGAGGTAAAATGGAGGGTGGGAAGAGAATGGCTGAAGGAGAGGGTGGCTTCATTGGCCATTTCAAGGATTTTGACTTTGATTTGTATGGTGTAGGAAGGTCTTGGAGAATTTTCCAAGGGGACTCTACGATCTGTTTTATGTTTTAATAATAAATAGAATCTCTCCGGCTGCTATGATCTGAAGGAGAACAAGGGAGCAGGGTTACTACATGGGGGTTGCTTGCACAGAGCCAGATGAGAATGATGATGTTTGGACAAAGGTGGTGGCACTGAGTGGAGGGTCAGAGCCAACAAGATTTTCTCTCGGATTAGATGTGGGATATGGGGCCAAATGTGACTCCTAGGTTTTTGAACTGAGTAACTGGAAGAATGGAGTTGCCTTATATTGAAATGTAGAATAGAAGAACTGGTGGTGGGGGGTGTACAGGGGAATGAGGATCCGGAGCTCCTTTTGGGGTGTGCTGTATTTGAGATGCTTGTTAGGCATCCAGCTGGTTGTGTCAAATGGGCATTTGGGACACCGAGCTTGAATTCAGGGAAGCACTCCAGGCTGGGGAGTCAAGCTGCCAGATAGATGGAATATGGGAAGAGACGAGGTTATCAAGGGAGAAGTCTCTATATATGTGTCTTTCACATGTGTAAGGTAATATTCCTTTATGAAATTAAGACTTTACATTTTTATTTATTTAATTTAATTTAATTTATTTATTTTGAGATGGAGTCTTGCTCTGTCACCCAGGCTGGAGTACAGTGCTGCGATCTCAGCTTACTGCAACCTTCGCCTCCCATGTTCAAGCAATTCTCGTGTGTCAGCCTCCCGAGTAGCTGGGATTACAGGCGCATACCACCACACCTGGTTAATTTTTGTATTTTTAGCAGAGACAGGGTTTTGCCATGTTGGCCAGGCTGGTTTCGAACTCGTGACATCAGGTGATCCACCTGCCTTGGCCTCCCAAAATGCTGGGATTACCGGCATGAACCTCCGCTCCTGGCCAGACTTTACATTTTTATGTAGTTTGAATTTTTTGTAGGGGGAAGGTGACATTCACATTTTGCATGGGAATTATTTTAACTCTTCTTTAATTTTTTTTTTTCTTTTTGAGATGGTCTCACTGTGTGGCCAAGGCTGGCATGCAGTGGCACAGTCTTGGCTCACTGCAACCTATGCCTCCCAGGATCAAGCGATTCTCCTGCCTCTTGAGTGACTCGGACTACAGGTGTGTGCCACTGCGCCTGGCTATTTTTTGTATTTTTAGTAGAGATAGGGTTTCACCATTTGGCCAGGCTGCTCTCGAACTCCTAATCTCAAGTAATCTGCCCACCTTGGCCTCCCAAAGTGCTGCAATTACAGCCATGAGCCACTGCGCCCAGCCTTCTTTAAGTTTTAAATCCTGTTTCTCTAGATTTTTTTTTCCTACTAAGTCAAAAAGTTGCAGATAAAAAAATTGCACACATTTTTTCTTAATTTTCTTAGTAGTGAATTATTTATTTACTTATTTATTATTTTATTTTTGTTTGTTAAGACGGAGTCTTGCTCTGTTGCCCAGGCTGGAGTGTAGTGGCATGATCCCAGCTCACTGCAACCACCATGCCCAGTTAATTAAAAAATATTTTTCTTTCTTTTTTTTTTTGTTTGTTTGAGACAAAGTCTCTCACTGTCACCCAGACTGGAGTGCACTGTGATGATCCCGGCTTACTGCAGCCTCAACCCTGTCAACTCAAGCAGTCCTCCTGCCTTAGCCTTGCAAAGTGCTGGGACTACAAGGTATGAGCCTTGGCCTTGTAATGCTTTTCTAGCTAATGTTTAAAAAAATTGAAGCTTTGAGGGTTTATTTGTTACTTTTTCCCCTTCCTCTTTTTTTTCTGGAGACAGAGTCTCGCTCTGTCGCCCAGGCTGGAGTGCAGTTGCGTGATCTTTGCTCACTGCAACTTCAACCTCCTGGGTTCAAGTGATTCTCCTGCCTTAGCCTCCCCAGTAGTTGGGATTACAGGCGCATGCCACCACACCTGGCCAATTTTTGTATTTTTAGTACAGATGGGGTACACAGAGGAGAATAATAAAAACAAATTAAGAATAGAAATGATCAATAAAACCAAAAGCTAACTTTGAAAAATATTATTGATCTAGGCACACTTCTGGTAAGACTCATGAAGAAAAAGAAGTCACAATATTTAGAAAAAGAACAATATTTAGAATGAAAATGTAACTATAAATATTCTCTCAGTTTTTGTCTCTTTTTTTTGTTTGTTTATTTTTTGGAGACAGGATCTCACTCTGTCACCCAGGCTGAATTGGAGTGCAGTGGCAATCATAGCTCACTGCAACCTCCATCTCCCAGGCTCAAGCTGTTCTCCTACCTCAGCCTCCCAAGTAGCTGGGACTATACGCATGTGCCACACCATGTCTGGCTGATTTTTGTTTTTTTTGGTAGAGATGGAGTTTCACCATGTTACTCAGGGTGGTCTTGAATTCCTGAGCTCTAGCAATCTGCCCTCCTAGGCCTCCAAAATTGCTGGGATTACAGGTGTGAGGCACTGCGCCTGGCTGGTTCTTTTTTTATAGTTTGCATTGTTCTGCTGAGATTCACTGTTTTTTCATTCGTTAGGTCTATCTTTTCCTCTAAATCCTAGAAGGTATTTGTAAAAAGATCGTGCCTGTTAATTTAAATGTCTGGGTCATCTTGGGGTCTGTTTCTATTGATTGCTTTTTCTGTCCATTATGAGTCAGATTTTCCTGCATTTTTTAAATTCCCTCCTCCCCTTTCCTGCATTTTTGCATGTTAAATAATTTTGATTATATGCCAGACATGTGGATGTTATATTATAGGGATTCTGGATCTTGTTGTTTTTCTTTAAAGAAGTTTTCATTTTGTTTTGACAAGTAGTTAGGTTACTGTAGTTACTTAAATTACTGTGAGTTACTGGTTGTTAAGTTAGTTTGACCCTGCCAGGTTTGCTTTTATGCTTTGTTAGTATGCATTTATCCTTGGTCCAGACACGTGGCCCTTACAATAGAGGGTACTCTTTAGACTTAATGCTTGACGTGTTTGGGGTCTAAACAAAATGACAGAGGTGCTTAGCAAAGTCTCTCCACCCTGGATGAACTAGCACTTGAATGTCTTCCAGCACTGTGAAACTTCTATGTCTGTGCAGTTCTCAGCCTCATGGCCTCTGCTGTCTGCTAAACTTTACAGAGTCTGGAAGCCATGGACCCATAGGATGCCTCCCACCATCTTCTGTCTATCTCTGTGTTCTATTACCCCTGCCCTGCCCTCATCTTCTCTCAGATTTCTTGCCCTACAAATTCTACCTGCCTCAGCATCCTCAAATCCAAACCTTTGCTTCCTCAGTTCACGGAGATGGCTGCTGTCAGTTTAGATTCCATCTTCCTGCACTGTGGTTGGGAAGGTGCTTCAGGCAGGAAGTTGGAGGCAACATGCGACTTACCTTATGTTTTTCTCTTCCTTCAAGGGTCACAGCCCTGCCTTGCCTGTTGTCTAATGCCTGAAAACAGTTGTCTCAATATTTTATTCAGCCTTACAGTTGCTTAGGACAAATCTAATACCACTTTTACTGCATTATGGACAGAAGCAGAAGTTCAATTCTGCATATTCTGGTTTTTTTTGTTTGTTTGTTTTTTCAGATGGAGTCTCACTCTGTTGCCCAGGCTGGAGTACAGTGGCACAGCTTCGGCTCATTGCAACCTCTGCCTTCTGGATTCAAACGATTCTGCCTCAGCCTCCCATGTAGTTGGGATTACAGATGTGCGCCACCACACCTGGCTAAGTTTTGCATTTTTAGTAGAGATAGGGTTTCACCGTGTTGGTCAGGCTGGTCTTGAACTCCCAACCTCAGGTGATCCACCTGCCTTACCTCCCAAAGTGCTGGGACAATTCTGCATATTCTGACCTGTGCAATATATATATTTTTGTAGTTCGGCTACTTTCACTCAACATATGGAGCATTCACTCATGTTGCTGCAAATATCAGTAGTTTGTTCATTTCATTATTGTTTAGATTTCTGTTGTATAAATATTAAGGAATTTATTTGCCCGTGCTATTATCAGTGATTATTTTTAATTTTAGCTATTTATAATAATGCTGCTATGAAAATTCTTGTATATGTCTATATACCTAGAAGTGGAATTTCTGAGTCACATGTTATAGATGTATTCAGCTTTATATAGATATTGCCAAGCAGCTTTCCAAAGTCATTGTATCACATTAGCTCCTATCAATAGTATAGGAGAGTTCCAGTTGATTTATATTCTTGTCAAAACCTTGATATTGTAAGTCTTTTGTTTTATTATTAATTTTTATTTTATTTTATTTTATTGAGAAAGGGTCTCACTGTGTCTCCCAGGCTGGAGTGTGGTGTCACGAACATGGCTCATTGCCTCCTGGAAAGAGTGATTCTCCTTCTTCAGCCTCCTGAGTAGCATGGACCACAGATGTACACTGTAACGCTCAGCTAATTTTTTAGATTTTTGTGAAGATGAGGTCTGGCCATGTTGTCCAGAGTGGGCTCAAAATCCTGACCTCAACTGATCCTCCTGCCTCTGCCTCCCAAAGTGCTGGGATTATAAGTGTGAGCCACCATGCCTGGCCTTGTCAGACTTTATTTTTTTTTTAGATGGAGTCTTGCTCTATCATCCAGGCTAGAGTGCAGTGGCGTGATGTCAGCTCACCACAACCTCCACATCCCGTGTTCAAGCAATTCTTCTACCTCAGCCCCCTGAGTAGCTGGGACTACAGGCATACACCACCATGCCAGACTAATTTCTTTTTGTATTTTTAGTAGACGGGGTTTTACCATGTTGGCCAGGCTGTTTTTGAACTGCTGACCTCAAATGTTCCGCCCACCTCCGCCTCCCAAAGTGCTGAAATTACAGGTGTGAGCCACTGCCCCCAGCCCGGCCACACTTTTAAATGTTAGCCTTGCAGGTGACTGTGCAGTAGTATCTCCCAGCTTTAATTTGCTCTTCTTCGATGACTCATGAGGTTAAGTACCTTTTCATATGTTTACTGGCCATTTGGAATATATGTCTACCTGTGTATTTCTTGCCAGTTCACCTCTTTTGCCCATTTTTCTTTTCTTTTTTTTTTTCTTTGAGACAGAGTCTCACTTTGTTACCAGGCTGGAGTACAGTGGAGTACTCTTGGCTCCCTGCAACCTCCGCCTCCTGGGCTCAAGCAATTCTCCTGCCTCAGCCTTTCGAGTAGCTGGGACTACAGGCGTGTGCCACTATGCCCAGCTGACTTTTGTATTTCTAGTGGAGACAGGGTTTCACCATGTTGGCCAGGATTGTGATCCACCAGCCTCAGCCTCCCAAAGTGCTGGGATTACAGGTGTGCACCACCGCGCCCAGCCCCATTTTTCTATTTATGTTTACTCTTTATTGATTTGTAGGAATTATTTATGTATTCTCTCTCTCTTTTGTTTTTCTTTGTTTGAAGCAGAGTCTCATTCTGTCGCCCAGGCTGGAGTGCAGTGGTACAGTCTCGACTCACTCCAGCCTTGACCTCCTGAGCTCAAGAGATCCTCCAGCTTCATTCTCCTGAGTAGCTGGGACTATAAGTGTGCACCACCACTTCTGGTTAATTTTGTTATTTTTTGTAGAATTGGGGTTTTACCATGTTGCCCAGGTTGATCTCGAACTTATGAGCTCAAGCCATCTGCCCACCTTGGCCTCCCAAAATGCTGGGATTACAGGCGTGAGCCACTGTGCCTAGCTTGTGTACTCTCAATACAGGTCATTTGTTGAGTATATTTATTATGACTATCTTCTTAAACTTTTTGGTTCACCTTTTCACTCTATTTATTTATATAATTACAGTCATTGTGCTTTTTTACTCTTTCTCTTTTTTTCTTTTTTCTTTTTTTTTTTTTTGAGACAGAGTCTCCCTTTGTCACCCAGACCCCAGGCTAGAGTGCAGTGGTCTGATCTCAGCTCACTGCAACCTCCGCTTCCTAGGTTCAAGCAGTTCTCCTGCCTCAGCCTCCCGAATAGCTGGGATTACAGGTGCCCACTAGCACACCCAGCTAGTTTTTGTATTTTTAGTAGAGACAGTTTCACCATGTTGGCCAGGCTGGTCTCGAACTCCTGATCTCAGGTGATCCACTCACCTTGGCCTCCCAAATTGCTGGGATTACAGGCCTGAGCCACCACTCCTGGCTGCTTTTTCACTCTCTTAATGGGGTCTTTGATAAACCTTAATTTTGACTGAGTCTAATTTAATCTTTTCTGGTTAGTACTTTTTTTGTGGTCTGTGTAAGAAATCTTTGTGTCTACCCTAAGGTCACAAATAAGTTTCACTCTTTTACCTCTCATGTTTGTAGTTTGCCTGGAATTGTTTTTTCTGTGTAGAGGTGAAAGTTCACTTTTTTCCCTCATATTGACCTAGCTCTTTAATTGAAAAGAACATCTGCTGCTGTGTAAATCAGGTATCCATATATATGTGGATCTGCTGGGAACTCCCTCCCGTTAACTTGTTGCCTTTGTCCTTGCAGCAGTATTACACTGTGTTACTGTAGCTTTAAAATAAATCTTAATGCCTGGAGAATAAGGCCTCCAGTTTTGTTCTTCAAGATTGTCTTGGCTTGCTCCTTCGTATTTCTTTACACATTCTAGAGTGGGTTTTATCAACTTCCATACCCAAAAATAAATACTCATAGGATTTTCTCCTCTATGCTAAATCTGTAGGTTACTTTGATCCTAGAAATGAATAATAGAGTATAAATCATTCTTACTGATGAAAGAAAGTCATTTCAGGAGACTTTTTTTCTGTAAATGATAAAGGTTAAATGATTCCTGTCAATTGTTTCAAATTTTCGACTTTTAAAATACTTTCTACTTCTTTGCAATTCGCCTTTCTCTCTTTTTTTTCTTTCCAATTGTATTTTTCCTTGACACTCAGTATTTGTCCCTTGATAGTGGAGACCATGTTTATACATTTTCATGGATCAAACAGTATAATTTTTTACAGACTAGACGCTTAGCGGATGTGCAGTTGAATCTACTTGAGGGTTTGGCAGGTTCAGGCATTGAACAAGTACTCAGTGCCTGTTCTGTATCAGGTAATGTGTCAGTTTGTGGTAATAGAGCTGGGAACAACATAGCCCACAAAAGGCTCTTTGTGTCTAATTTACATTCCTGAGGGCCACCATTGGCCATCTGCTTGGGAGAATGGCTATGGCCCTGAATAAACAGTGTGGAGTGGGTCCAGGGAACCGGCGGAGGAAAAGGGGCATTTACTCAACCTGATCATCTTTGTTAAGCAGTGGAGAGACCCCTGGTGGAGCCAGCATTGCGTGTCATCCTTGCGCAGGGGCCATGCTGATCTTCTCTGTATCCTTCCAATTTTAGCATGTGTGCTGCCCAAGGGAGCACAGTAGCCTTTCTTTTCATCTTTTTTACATCAGTGGCTGCTTGTGGACTCTCACGGAATCTGGTGGACTCATTTTCTCTGTGTATTTAATTTTTCTCCTGGAAATGACTGCCAGGAGTGTGACTTGTTCAAGTGTCGCTAGGTTAATTGGTGTTAGCATTGGTAGGGATGAAATTGAGAAATCTTAAAAAGCAGAGAATTCCTTCAGATTTCATTCTTGAGAGGCAGAAAACAGGAAATAGAATTGCTAAATAGAGAAGGGGAGTGGTTTTTAATAGCAATATTTGTATGAGAATAAGAGGATGGGGCCATAATCTGAGGTTGCCTGTTTTGGTTGTTCTTTGGCTTAGTTAGGTCTTGGGTTGGTTTACCTCCTGTACAAATTGTGAGTTACTAGGGGCTGAATTTATAGTAATATCTAAACTGATTGGAATCTTCACTTGAATAGAATTTAGTTTTGGCATGTTCACTTTTAAGAGAAAGAAAGAGGCAGCCAACCCAGTATCAAGAGTTTAGTCAAACAATTCCAGATTTGCCCTGGTAGTGAATAGATTCAGCATAAATGTTTGTACTTTCTACTTCTTCAGTATCATATAGTAATTTATTATTTTGTTTTGTTTTGGGTTTTGGTTTTTTCTTTGAGATAGAGTTACACTCTGTTGCCCAGGCTGGAGTGTAGTGGTACAATCTTGGCTCTCTACAACCTCTGCCACCCAAGTTCAAACAATTCTCCTGCCTCAGCCTCCCGAGTAACTAGGATTACAGGCACCTGACACCATGCCCAGCCAATTTTTTTTGTATTTTTAGTAGAGGCAGGGTTTCACCATCTTGGCCAGGCTGGTCTTGAACTCCTGACCTTGTGATCCACCTGCCTCAGCCTCCCAAAGTGCTAGGATTACTGGTGTGAGCCACCACACCCAGCCCCAGTAATTTATTGTTTTCTTGGTGATTCTGCAGCATCTTAGGCTGCAAAGAGTATCTCCTGAGGATGCATAAAGTTAAAAAAAGGTTTTTTAATTGAAGCAGGGTCTCACTCTTGCTCAGGATGGTCTTAAACTCCTGGGCTCAGGTGATCCTCCTGCCTCCACCTCCCAGGTAGCTGGGAGTACAGGTCTGCACCACTGCGCCTGCCTCTAAAGCAGTTTCATATACTTTTTTGGGAGGTCTATGGTATAGGTAGGATGGGCATTATTCCTTTCTTTCAGTAGGAAAACTTGGACTTCAGGGTAGTAGTGTTTTGAGGGTTACATTGCTGATTAGTTGTAGAGCTGTGGTTGAAATCAAGTGTCTTTTGACAGCTTGAGTGTTTTTTTTTTTCTATTGGAAACATTACTTTTTGAAGATAGACTAATGCATTTTGAAAACATTTACATCATTGAAATGAGCGGGGTCTAGGTTTAGAATTAACAGATTTTTAATTTTTTCAGAATTTTGAGGTATGTTTTGGATACTCTATTGAATATTCTTATTCTTTCTTTCTTTCTTTTTTTTTTTTTTTTTGAGACAAGGTCTCACTCCGTCACCCAGGCATGATCTTGGCTTACCATAATCTCTGCCTGCTGGATTCAAATGATTCTCCTGTCTCAGCCTCCCAAGTAGCTGAGGTCACAGGCGTGTGCCACCAAGCCTGGCTAATTTTTGTATTTTTAGTAGAGACAGAGTTTAGCCATACTGGCTAGGTTGGTCTTGAACTCCTGGCCTTAAGTGATCTACCTGCATCAGCCTCCCAAAGTGCTGCGATTACAGGTGTGAGCCACTGTGTCCAGCCTCTATTGAATATTCTTACCCTTTGATATTTGGGTGTTTTGGAATGGTGGTGTGTACCAAACATCCTTATGTATCCTTATATATGATTTATAAATTTATGCTGCTATGAAATTTTATAACTATGAAGTTATTTATAATTTAAAAATGTATACTTTTTTGTATAAAATTTTTTTTACAAGCTTTGTGGCAGTTTTAAGATTTATTCTAAAATTAAATTGAACCCTTTTTTTTTTGAGATACAGCCTTGCTCTGTTGCCCAGACTGGAGTGCAATGGTGCAATTTTGGCTTACTGCAACCTCTGCCTCTTAGGTTCAAGTGATTCTCTTGCTTCAGCCTTTCAAGTAGCTGGGATTATAGGTACCCACCACCATATCTGGCTAATTTTTTTATTTTTAGTAGAGATGGGGTTTCACCATGTTAGGCAAGCTGGTCTTGAACTCCTGACCTCAGGTGATCTGCCTGCCTTGGCCTCCCAAAGTGCTGGGATCACAGGCGTGAGCCACCATGCCTGGCCTAAATTGAACACTTTTGAATAGAGAATACATTTTCTAATTTAAACTATAAAACTACAGTACAAACGTGTATTTTCAGAAGCTTGCTTGCACCTCTGCTACTCTATCCTTTTCCTTCTCCTACTCCTCTAGAAGCCTTTTTTTGTAGTTTTTAAAAATCCTTTCAGTGTTCTTTTTTGCAAATACAACCAAATATATACCTATTACACAAAAGATAGCATACGATATATACTGTTCTGTACCTGACTTTTTGTTTTTCCCTTAATAGATCTTCAGGATCTCCCCTTATTGGGTTATGGATATCTTCCTTCTTTTTTGGCTGCATTGAATTCCACTATATTGGAAGTGGAATTCCACTATCATTGGTTTTCCAACCAGTTGGTTCTGGATATTTCGAGTGTTTCCAGTCTTTAGCTATTATAAACAGTGCTTCAGGGCTTCAGGGATAAACTTATAGCTGTAGGAGAGATTCCTAAAAGTTGGGCACTGGGCTAAAGGGTACATGCTTTTGCCATTTCTGTTAGTAGATGGATTCTGCTTAGTAGATATCTACTAATTGATGTATATCTCTGTATATGTCTGTGTGTGTGTGTGTGTGTGTGTGTGTGTGTATATATATATATATATATATATATATATATATATAAATTTTTTTTTTGAGACAGGGTCTGGCTCTGTTACATAGGCTGGAGTGCAGTGACATGATTTCAGCTGACTGCAGCCTCAGTCCTCCAGGCTCAAATGATATTCCCACCTCAGCCTTTCTAGTAACTGGAACAATACATGTGTGCCACTATGCCTGGCTGTTTTTTGTATTTTTTGTAGAGATGGTGTTCTGCCACATTGCCCAGGCTGGTCTTAAACTCCTGGATTCAAGTGCCTCCTTAGCCTTCCAGAGTGTTGGAATTATAGGCATGAGCCACCACACCTGGCCTGTATTAATATAGGGTAATAGAGATCTGTATTGGTGGATATTTCCTAACTTTCTTCCATAGACATTATTCTGGTTTACTCTCCCACCACCCACTGGTGATACAGAGGATGCCTTCATCCCCAAAGCCTATGTAAGAGAGTATATTGTTAAGTTTTGGGACTTTTACCAATCTGATACTTAAAAAATAGTATTTTAGTATGGTTTTATTTTATTTTTTTATTTTTTTTGAGACGGAGTTTTGCTGTTGTTACCCAGGCTGGATTGCAATGGCGCGAACTCAGCTCACCACAACCTCCGCCTCCTGGGTTCAGGCAATTCTCCTGCCTCAGCCTCCTGAGTAGCTGGGATTACAGGCACGTGCCACCATGCCCAGCTAATTTTTGTATTTTTAGTGGAGACGGGGTTTCACCATGTTGACCAGGATGGTCTTGATCTCTTGACCTCGTGATCCACCCGCCTTGGCCTCCCAAAGTGCTGGAATTATAGGCTTGAGCCACCACACCCAGCCTAGTATGGTTTTAAATGGTAGCTCTTGTGTGAGTGAAGTTGAATGGTTTTCTCCCTTCCCCTCCCCTCCCCTCCCCTCCCCTCCCCTCCCCTCCCCTCTTCTCGTTTTGCTCTTATTGCCCTGGCTAGGTTGCAATCTTGGCTCACTGCAACCTTGACCTCCCAGGTTCAAGCGATTCTCCTGCATCAGCCTCCCGAGTAGCTGGGATTACAGGCATGTGCCACCACACACTGGCCAATTTTTGTATTTCTAGAAGAGACAGGGTTTCACCATGTTGACCAGGCTGGTCTGGAACTTTGAACCTTGCGATCTGCCTGCCTTGGCCTCCCAAAGTGCTAGGAGGCATAAGCCACTGTGCCCAGCCACCTGGACGTGTTTGAAGAACCCAGTACCTTAGGTTTATGGAGCTTTTATGTTTGGTCCAGACTACGTTTCAGGGAAGCCACAAAGCAGAGTTTAAAGCCTTTTGAGCAGTGAGCTGGTTGTTGGTGCGAACAGGGCTGAGACTAGTGAAAAAAGTCATGTTGAGGCATCCGCTTATTTCCACAGTTCCAGTGTCTTCCTTGACATCTGCTTGTACCCACTGTTTGCCCCCTTTGCCTATGTGTTAAAACTGCCTCTGTCTCAGAACAGTGTTCTTTTTTTTTTTTTGTCACCCAGGCCAGAGTGTAGAGTGGTGGGATCTCAGCTCACCGCAACCTCTGCCTTCTGGGTTCAGGCTATTCTCCTGTCTCAGCCTCCCGAGTAGCTGGGTTACAGGCGTGTGCCACCACACCTGACTAATTTTGGCATTTTTAGTAGAGACGGGGTTTCAACATACTGGCCAGGCTGGTCTCGAACTCCTGACCTCATGATCCACCCGCCTTGGACTTCCAAAGTGCTGGGATTACAGGCATGAGCCACTGCAGTGTATCTTGAGGAATTATGGTCTATTAAGAGGAAAACCAAAAGATAAGACCTAAGGCAAAGGAAATCTTAGTCTCAATGTAAAGATACAATCAGAACATTGCCTAAGGGGGAAAGAAATGTTATGATAGTGTTTGTATTTTAATTGCTTTTCCTTCTTTAGACCAATAGTAATAACAGGTAACTTGGGTTGAATGCTTACTAAGTTCCAGGCAGTAGTCAAATAACTTTTAATATTTAATACTCAGAACAGTAAGGGAGAAACGAAAACTAATAACTTACTAGCACATCCAGACTGTGTATTTCTTGAAAAGCTCATTAGAGGTGGTTGCTGGAATGAGATAGTTTGTGTGTGTGAACAAGAACACACAAAAAATGTGAAAACATGATATGAGTGACGGTAATATAGCAGGTCTCCAAATAATGGCCTTTCCTTCAGTGTCATTTCATTATGTTGATGAGAACAAAACATCAGTTTCCTACTGGAGGCACTATGTGTAGTTTACACATTCTCCCGTGTCCTTGTGGAACTTAACTCTTGTTTATATCAACCTGCTGATTGATCAACCAATCATGGAAAATTGGTTTTGTTATATGTCATTTTGCTCAAAGTCCCAGTTTCCAAGAACCTATCGACAACATTAAGTGAGAACTTACTGTAGTTACTCCCTCCTCATTCAAAACAAAATTATTGTTTAGTGGATATAAGGAGAAAAATTGTTTTCCCTCAGATGTATCCTTCTGTGTGATATGTGTCTTTTTCTTTTGAGACAGGATCTTGCTCTGTTGCCCAGCCTGGATTGCAGTGGCGTGATCTTAACTCACTGCAACCTTCGCCTCCCTGGTCCAAATGATTCTTCTCCTGCCTCAGCCTCCTGAGTAGCTGGGATTGAGGCGCACGCCACCATGCCTAGCTAATTTTTGTGGTTTTTTTTTTTTTAGTAGAGATGCGGTTTTACCATGTTGGCCAGGCTGTTCTTACCCTTCTGACCTCAAGTGATCCACCTGCCTCTGCCTGCCAAAGTGCTGTGATACAGGCATGAGACACTGCCTGGCCTGATATGTGTTTTTTTAGGAAATAAGTGCTTATGTTGTTTGTTAGTGGCATGCTGCCTTCATAGCTCTGTGTTACCTTGGCTGAGACGTGATGTGATGTTTAGTTAGTATCCTCTTCGGCACTGTCTTATTCATGATCATTGTCAATCTAAATGCATAGTGTTTCCTAATTTTTGAAGGCTTTTTAAAAAAGTTTAATTGATATATGGTTACAATGGAGAAAAGCCTTCAGGAAATATAAAAACATTTTGAAAAATAGCTTTTTTATTTATTTTAAGAACAACATAAATTTTGTAAATTATTCAATCAAGGAAAATTGATTCAGAAAGCCATTTGAAATTCAGTCAGCATGATCAATGATCATTTGAATAGGATTAACCCCTAAATCTTCTCCTAGTCAAAGTAAGGAAGATGTAGGTGCCCTAAGAACATTTTTCAGGGTGCATTTGGGTTATATTGCTTCCACTTCAGGAAATCTTAATTGTTGCATGGATTTTATAAGTTGATCAAACCATGGTATGACTTCTGTGGGTGCTGGTAAGTTCACATCATTGCTTTGTAATAATCTATAATCATGCCTGGGTGCAGTGGCTCATGCTGGAATTTCAGCACTTTGGGAGGCTGAAGTGAGAAGATTGCTTGAGCTCAGGAGTTTGAAACCAGCCTCTAACATAGGAGACTCCAGCGTAGGAAGACCTCATCGCTACAGAAAATAAAAAATAACAATAAAAGATGTGTAATAACAATGTTAAAGTGAATCAGAAGAGTTGGTAAGTTATGATCCTTTAATTGAAGTTTTTTGTTTAAATTGGCTTGCAGAGGAGTTTCCAATAAATTAATAATGAATTCTGTAAGTAATATTAATTGTTATTTTAATGAGGTTACTGCCCTGCATGCAACTTTCACTGAAGTGGGAAGATTTCACACCGACTCAGTGGACAATTAGCAATGTTCAGATTCACCATTTCCTGAGAGATTCACACACACACACAATCAATCAAGTAAATATTCACAATGCGGTTATTAAAGGCAGTAATTAGGGGGATAGTGAACCACAGGGGTGGCTCAGAAGGCCGGCACAGTGAGGGTCCTTCAAGTGGGTTGGAAGCCCCTTGGATACTGGTTATCAGGGAGTGTCTGTTCCTCTCCCAGAGAACCCCTGGGCGGCAATTGCCATGTTAGCGGGAGACCTCAGAGTTCTCATGGGCAAAGATTCCAAAGGTGCCCCAGACATCATCAGCACCTTGCTGTGTGTATGGTTGTCCACTGGTCTGTCCATTATCATGGTCTCAGTCAGCTCTTGGCTCCATTTGCTACTGGCCATGGTACTATGCCACAGTGGGTATTGCTATCTCACCACCTTATTGTTACACATATTGTTTGTTTGTTTTTCTTTTGAGACAAGGTCTTGGTCTGTCATCCAGGCAGGATTGCAGTGGCACGATCATGGCTCACTTCAGCCTCAAACTCCTAGGCTCAAGTGATCCTCCCACCTCAGCCTCCTGAGTAGGTGGGACTACAGGTGTGCATCACCATACCCAGATGTATATATTTTTTTTGTAGAGAAAGGTCTCACTATGTTGAATTCCTGGTGGTCTCAAGGGGTCCTCCCATGTCGGCCTTATAAAGTGTTGGAATTACAGGTGTGAGCCACTGCAGCTGACCTTTGCTTATCACTGAGAAGTAAACGGCTGCACTGTGGGCTTAATACCACTTAACACGAGTGACTCCATATTGAGACAGTACGATCACAAATTATTATTATATATTGGTGAACAGCCACAGGTACATAGGCTAAGGAGCAACATCCTTGCTCCTGGGATATCCTTTAGTCAAAGCGCTGGAAGGGTCCTGGAGGTTTGCCACTCCTCCATGTTGAGGTACAAAGTTCCTAGGCTAAGGGATTGGATGCATTGTTATGTGTGAGTGCTATTCATGGGGCTGTGTGGCACCCACAGATGCCACAGCAGACGCATGGTCGAGGGAGAGGAGCAGGAATACCAGTTACCATGCTGGAGTAACAGTTACTGCACTGGAATGCTAGTTACCATGTTGAAGTAACAGTTACCGCACTGGTATACCGGTTACCATGTCAGAGTGACTGTTTTGACCAAGGTCTTGGTTTTGGGTTGTATGGCAGGGGCGAGACCATGCCTGTCCTCAGGCATTTCCAATCTAGCATAGAGAAAAATAGGAGCAAGGTAAGAACAATGTACTGAAAAGGAAATTGGATGAGGGCTTAGGAAAAGGGGTAAAGTGAGCTGGTTGGGGTTGGGTGAGTGCCACATCTTCCTGTCCCTGAACAGATCAGTGCTGTGGTGGCTGTGGTGCCTCTGCCCCAGACCTTCTTAGACAGGGCCTGGGTGCCCTTTACAGACCAGTTGTGAAGAGAAAGGAACCTAGCCACATGACCTTTTGCCCTATAGACCTAGTCCCTTGTTGTGGTGCGAGGCTCAGTCCTCAGCCCTCTGATCTCATGTGTGTTCTCTGGTTACCCCTGGTTTTGGCTGAACTCGAAGGAGGGCCATTTGTGAGAAGTGTTGGTACCTTTTGCCGCTTTTGTGCTCTAGCTGTGGTGGGTGCCATTTTGGGGATTATGCTCAGCAGTGAGTCACATGAGATGCACACATAGCTTTTCAGTGATTAATCCGGTACAATGCCCTTATGGCATACTTCTGAGATGTACCGATGATGACTGCAGTTAAGGTTTTTTCTCCCCTGGTTAGAAGTTGAGACCCATTTCAACAAAATCACTTCCATCTCTTCTGAAATGCATTGGGAAAACTGGAGGCCATTACTAGATTTACAGACGATGGGCTATACTTAACCCATCTTAGCCAGACACCAGGTTTTGTCATATATTCCCTACCTGTTATGGCTGCCATTTGAGGGCTTTCTCAGTGCTAGGCACTATGTAGGGTTCTTGATGTATTTTTTTAAAGTTACCAAATAATGCTAGAGTCTTTATTCTCAAGTGCAAATCTAAGTTCAGGGTTCAGTAGCTTAAAACCCTTTGGTGGTTCCCATTATATAGAGTAACAATCTTTATTTTTAAAAAAGATCATGTACCCTTATTAGAATTTTGTAAGCAAACAAATATGTGTGTATCATATATATGTTTATATGTATAGCAGATGTATATACATAGTATATTCTATTAAGATTCTTTGTATATTATAAAGCATAAATGAAAATGAAGATGAAACAAATTGCATTATAAATATTTAAAACTTTAAAAAATGTGTTAACTGGTACAAATATTTTTGTTTCTAAAAAATTATTAATGAGCAATATGCCTGAATTCGCTTTTTAAAATCTTGGTTTAACATTTGCCATACAGCTATTTTAACATCTTACACTAAAGTTTATTCCTTTTCATTTTTTGGGTCTTACTCTGTTGCTCAGGGTGGAGTACAGTGGTGCGATTTTGGCTGACTGCAACCTCCACCTCCCAGGCTTAAGTGATCCTCCCACCTCAGCCTCCTACATAGCTGGGACTCCAGGTACACACCACCTTGCCCAACTAATTTTTAAATACTTTTGAGACCCTGTCTCAAAAAAGCAAAATTAAGTCTTCCTCAGACTTCTTTTTTTTGGTGAGATGGAGTGTCTTTCTGTCACCCAGGCTGGAGTACAGTGGCACAATCTTAGCTCACTGCCTCCTGGGTTCAAGTGATTATTTTGTCTCAGCCTCCTGAAGAACTGGGATTATAAGCATGCACCACTACACTGGCTAATTTTTGTATTTTTTTCTAGTAGAGGCTGTTTCACCATGTTGGCCAGGCTGGTCTTGAACTCCTGACGTCAGGCAGTCCACCCATCTCGGCCTCCCAAAGTGCCGTGATTACAGGCATGAGCCACCATGCCCTGCCCCAGTCTTCCTCTTAAAGGGAGACTTGTGATTACATGTAGGCCCACTATGATAATGGAGGATAATGCCCCATCTCAAGGTTCTTAATCACATCTCCAAAGACCCTTTTCTCCTGTATAGGGTAACACTCATAAGTTCCAGTAATTAGGACAGACATATCTTTTAGAGGTCCATTTTTTTTAGACTACTATACTTGGCTAAAGACCTAGGAATGGGTCACTAGGTTATGTGGTATATGTTTAATTTCATGAGAAACTGCCAAAACTGTTTTGCAGAGTGGCAGTCACTTCGTGTTCCTACCAGCACCCTCGAACACCAGAATTCCTGGTAGCCTCTGCAGAACTGGCTATTGTCAGTATTTTTTATTTTAGCCATTCTAGTGAGTATCTCATCATGGTTTTGTTTTCCCTGAGAGCTAATGAGGTTGAGCATCTTTTAGTGTGAAAACCTCATATCTTTTAGTTTTCCTTCTATTACCTGCGTAAGTATGAGGAATAAGAGTGTGAATGAATCATAACTAAAGGGAAGAAGAACATTGCTGTCTTAAAACAGACTCCTGCCTTGTCATTATACAGTATGGTACAATAATACATTACACATCTTGTTGAGTCCATGTTGTCTGTTAAATTTCTTTATAAAATTTGTTGAGTTGATGACATGCTTGACTTTAGTATAAGAAGTGACTGTTATATTGCTTTTTATTTTCTTTTTCTGAGACAGCGTCTTCCTGTGTCACCCAAGCTGGAGTGCAGTGGTTCGATCTTGGCTCACTGCAGTCTCCACTTACTGGGTGCAAGTGATCCTCCCACCCCGTCCTCTTGAATAGCTGGGACTATAGGCATGAACCACCATGGCTGGCTAATTTTTGATAGTTTTTTTGTAGAGATGGGGTCACACTGTATTGCCCAGGCTGGTCTAGAACTCCTGACCTCAAGTGATCTTACTGCCTTGGCCTCTCAAAGTATTGGGACTATAGGCATGAGTCACTGTGCCCAGCTTATATAGTTTTTTGTTTTTGAGACAGGGTCTCACTCTGTCGCCCAGACTGGAGTGGAGTGGCACGATCTCGGCTCACTGTGACCTCCGCCTACCAGGCTCAAGTGATTATGCTGCAGCCTCCCAAGTAACTGGGATTACAGGCATGCGCCACCTGGCTAATTGTTGTATTTTTAGTAGACACAGGGTTTCACCGTGTGGCCAAGCTGGTCTCAAATTCCTGACCTCAAATGATTCACCTAACTTGGCCTTCCAGAGTGCTGGGATTACAGGCATGAGCCACTGTACTTGGCCTCTATATAGGTTTTAATAAATAATAAAGACTCTAAATTATGCTTATTTACTCCCAAATAATCTTTTTAAATGAAAAATTTGTTGTCCCTCCCAGCCCTCAGCCACGACCCCAAGTGTGCAACAGTCATATCCATTTGCTGCTATTAGGCTGTGGTTCACACTGGTTTAGTATTGCTGTATATCACTTTTAGGGACATTTAATGATTTTTTTATATTACATCTTGAGCACTAGCCATTTATTTTCTCTTGAAGCAGTGGTTTATAGTAATACATTGTGCTCAATTCTTTTTTGGTTCTTTATCAAGTTGAACACAGTAGCTTCTGTTGCTTGAGTTCTTGTAGAGTTATGAGGGGAAATTAATGCTGGTGACCAGTATTTAAGAATTAAAAACCTCCGTTCAGAAAGGCAATGCAGAGTAGAATAATGAACTGATACTATAAATGACATATCTTGACATTGGGGTTTGGTATAAATAAATAGGTATTAGGTTACAATCTCTGGAAATTGAAAAGCTATTATTTACCCTAAAAATGGTCATAGCTCAGAAAACACAATTATATGGCATTTCCTTGCTAACCTGCCGGAGCCTACCCGCTCCAAAGATTATAGGGCTAAAGCCTGGTCCACTAAATTGTTGTCAGTCACATGGGCCTTAGAATATGTTGACTTGATCAAACATTTACTGTTTATAAAAATTTGTGGCCGGGCATGGTGGCTCATACCTGTAATCCCGGCACTTTGGGAGGCCGAGGTGGGTCAAGGTCAGGAGATCAAGACTATCCTGGCTAACACGGTGAAACCCCTTCTCTACTAAAAATACAAAAATTAGCTGAGCATGATGGCATGCGCCTGTAGTCCCAGCTACTCGGGAGGCTGAGGTAGGAGAATAGCTTGAACCTGGGAGGTGGAGGTTGTAGTGAGCTGAGTTAAGGCCACTGCACTCCAGCCAGGGTGACAGAGCAAAACTCCATCTCAAAAAAAAAAAATTTGCTTCTAGCTTATATCCTGACACTTAAAGCCAAGTGATCTTGTAGAAGTCACTTAGCTAATGAGGTAAAACTGAGTCCTTTCTCCATCTGTTGAATGAGGATGGTGATAGACTCTTTCTTTGCTCTCTCCCAGGGTGGGGGTATGAGATCAGGATAAGCTGATATCCGTGAAAGAGCTTTGGATACTATAAAGTGCTTTAGGAATGTATGGGATTATTTTATGAAAGTGTCGATTAATCTTCATAATTTTTGATACAAGATCTCTATTCTAATGCTAATGCTTATGAAAGATCTTTTCACTTTCTTAGAAAATATTGCCAAGGCCGGGCACAGTGACTCATACCTGTAATCCCAGCACTTGGGTGGCTGAGGTACTATGATCACTTGAGCCCAGGAGTTTGAGGCCACCCTGGGCAACATGGCAAGACTCCATCTCTACAAAAATTGAAGAAAAAAAATTATCCAGGTGTGGTGGTGAACGCCTGTGGTTCCAGCTACTTGGGAGGATAAAGAGGGAAGATCACTTCAGCCCAGGAGGTCGAGGCTGCAGTGGGCTATGATTGTCACACTCCACTCCAGCCTGGACAACAGAGTGAGACCCTGACTCAATAAATAAATAAATAAATAAAATATATCTCCAAGTATAATTATATACTTAGAGGTCAGTTTAATCACAGATTTCTCAATTTATTTCTTTTAATTTTTGTCAGTAAAACAGTAGGGATAAATTAAAGAGGAGGAAAGAAAAATCCTTCCTTCTTTCTTTCCTTCCTTCCTTCCTTCCTCCCTCCCTCCCCTTTTTATCTTATTTTATTATTTTTTTAAAGTGATTTATTTAGAGAGAGAAAAAGGAGAAGGAGAGAGAAACTGCTAACTCTCACACTGAGAGAAAGAAAAGCCACTCTCACACTGAGTGAGAAGGGTTCCCAGAGGGGGAAAACCAGAGAAGGAAAGCTCTCACACTGAGTGAGAGAATCAGAAAGATGGAATCTGGGAGAGGAAAGCAGCATTCACACTGAGTGGTAGGGAATTGAGAGAGATGGAGTTTAGGAGAGGAAAAGCAGCTTCCACAAGAGAGTGTTTGTGGAAGGGGACCCAAACATGGGTCCCCTTTTTTTTTTTGGACAGAATCTTACTGTGTCACCCAGGCTAGAGTGCAATGGCATGATCTCAGCTCACTGCAACGTCCCCATCCTGGGTTCAAATGATTATCTGGCCTCAGCCTCTTGAATAGCTGGGATTACAGACATGAGCACCCGACCTTACATGGTTCTTTTTCTTTCTTTTTTTTTGAGATGGAGTCTCGCTCTGTTGCCCAGGCTGGAGTACAGTGGTGCGATCTTGGCTCACTACAACCTCTGCCTCCCAGGTTCAAGTGATTCTCCTGCCTCAACCTCCCAAGTAGCTGGGACCACAGGCACATGCCACCACACCTGGCTAAAGTTTTGTATTAGTAGAGACAGGGTTTCTACTAATACAAATTCCATGCAGGCCAAGCTGGTCTTGTCTCCTGGCCTCAGGTGATCCGATCCTCCTGCCTTGGCCTCCCAAAGTACTGGGATTACAGGCATGAGCCACTGTGCCCAACTATTCAGCATTGTTTTAAAGACTTCCCTGTGTTGACACATGTAGACCTAGGTCCTCGTTTTAATTGCTGTGTAGTATTGTGTTACGTGATGAAACCATAATTTGTCCTTTCTCCTATTTATAGCCAATAATGTGTCTACTTTTTCCACCCTGACAAACAGTGCAGCAGTGAATGTCCTTTTATGTTTTTCTTTGTGTGTGGGGGGGAGTTTCTCTAGGGTGATGGATTAGGCAGGATAGGCTAGGCTTTCCTGTAGTAATAAACAGTCCCCAAATCCCAGTTGTTTAACCACAAACTGTTTCTCTTGTGGGGTGTGGTTGTGGGGGTGCTCTGCCATGTAGTCTCTCAAGGACCCAGACTGCTATGGGTCCTTGACAGAGCTCACACTGTCTTGTGGCTACACAACTGAAGTATGCAGCCTCCTTGCTGTCAACTCAGGGCAAGCAAGCAGGGAAAAGTGCATGTGGATTGACTCCCTCTGTTCAGGAAAAGGAAGGAGTACCAGTAATTGGTAATGCCTACTGAAGATGGACATCTAGAAGTGCTGGCCTAGACTATTTAATACTGCATATGTAGCACACTGCCTGGAACTGTTCCGTAAGCCCCCAGACAGAGTGGCAACCAGTTCTTCCCCAGATTAGTTAATTTGAAAAATTTGAATTTGGGAGCCTTTAGTCTTAAATTATAAATTGTTGTGTATCAAGGACCTAAAAAAATAATAAAGTGAAGGCTAGAATATTCTGTCTTAGGATTTGTACTTCAGTACAACTGCTACTTACATTTAAAAATTTAGAACAGAGATTTTCTGTTGGCCTGGGTTCAGTTACAGATAGATGAACCTACTATTTTTAATGGGAAGGGGTTGATTATAGAGTATTATATAGCTAACAGTTATGGGGAGGGCTGAAAAAGCAGGTTCTTGTTTGGGCTTCATGAGTGATTCCCAGACAGAACTGCCTCATAGACCTGGGCTACTGAGGAAGCTGCAGCCTCTTCAGGAATTGGGAAGGTGTCAGCTATAGAATCTCTGCCACAATCAAGGCCTTTCTGCTCCTGGCTCCAGAGCCAGTTTATGGTCAGCCAGCAAAATTAATGCCTTGCACTCTGCTCCTAACACCTACAATGCCAGTGCCTAGACACAGGACCGCTCGTTCCACCTCAGAAAACCAAATGCTTCCCAACTGGGCTTGCCCACAGCAACAGATGTGTGCTGGTCCTCTCATCTGCTTTCCAAATCCCGTGTGATTGTATCCAACTTGCAGACCCCAAATCACATTTAAACTCTAGCTGCAGGGGAGCTGGTGATGTGGCTTTAAGATGTTCAGCCTCTGCACTATAGGAAGGGACACTGGAAGGAGGAGGATGGAATGGCTACAGAGTATCCATCCATTATACTCACTCCAAGTTCGTAACCTGATATGGAGAGGTATGGGTATAATTTAGGGAGTCTTTGACCCCTGTAATTTTACGCATACTCGGGAATGTGCACAAGAACATTTTTCTTTCATTAGACTCTCAAAGGGGACAATGAGCGGCTAAGCACCATTAACCAGGTAAGTTAAGTAATTAAGCACCCAGATTCTGAAGGGAGGCAGACCTAGATGTGAATCCTGTCTCTTAGCTGTTGTGATTCCGGCATGTTATTTCACTTCTGTAAGTCTTAATTTTCTCATCTTTAAAATAGGGTCCTGAGGATACTTTCATGGAGGTTTCATGGGACCAGCATCCTACTGGGAACTGTAACTCCTGCTGCCCACCAAATATCTATAATATCTTTGGCTTGGCATTCGAGGTCATCTCTGAAGTAGCCCAGACATGCTTTCTTGCCCTACTGCAGGGTTGCTATGAGGGTGAAGTATAGAATGCATGTATGATAAATGCCTGGCCCTCACAAACAACCAATAAGTAGTCCTATCTTCCCAAAGCTGGTGTGGTTGCACTGTGTATTCATTCATTTCTCAGAAGAAAATGGCTAACATGAAAGTGATGGTTTGCTGCTGCCATGTCTGTTAAGAATACCCTTTGGTGGCTTGGTGCGGTGGTGGCTCACACCTGTAATCTCAGCACTTTGGGAGGCTGAGGCAGACAGATCACTTGAGGTCAGGAGTCCAAGACCAGCCATGGCCAACATGGTGAAACCCCGTCCCTACTAAAAATACAAAAAATTTAGCTGAGTGTGGTGGTGAGCACCTGTAATCCCAGCTACTAGGGAGGCTGAGACTGGAGAATCACTTGAACCCAGGAAGCTGAGGTTGCAGTGAGCCAAGATTGTGCCACTGTACTCCAGACTGGGTTACAAAGTAAGACTTAGTTTCTAAACAAAAAGAACACCCTCTAATAACTCTTACTTTTGCAGCAGAAGTGAACTTGGCTGTCATTTCCTCTGTTCCCACCGCATGTTGTGCTATTGCTGTGCTATTTATCACAGTGGTGTTTACTGTCTTGTATTTGCCTCTGTTCATCTCCTCTTTTTTTTTTTTTTTTGAGATGGAGTCTTGCTCTGTTACCCAGGCTGGAGTGCAGTGGTGTGATCTTGGCTCATTGTAACCTCTACCTCCTGGTTTCAAGCGGTTCTCCTGCCTTAGCCTCCCAAGTATCTGGGACTACACAGGCACGTGCCACCACACCTGGCTAATTTTGTATTTTTAGTAGAGATGGGATTTCACCATGTTGGCCCAGCTGATCTTGAACTCCTGACCTCAAGTGATCTACATGCCTCGACTTCCCAAAGTGCTGGATTACAGGTTGGAGCCATAGTGTCTGGCCTCATCTCTTCTTAAATATCTTTAGAACAAAGATTATGTCATAACTCTGGCACATAGTAAAGTGCCTAATTACATAGTAGATTTTTAGTAAATGTTTGTTACATGTGTGAATGGATAATGAATAAAGAAACCGGTTAATGTTGTTAGCTTGGAGGAGAGAAACCTAAGGGCAGATATGTTTGCTGTTTGAAAATACTTAGACTGTCATGTAAAGGGGAGTTGGTCTCACCCTATACTGCTTTAGAAGGCACAATTAGGAGTTGTGGATGGAAGTCACAAAATAAGGCATTTGGCCTCAGTATGCAAAGAGCTTTCAGATAATGAGAGAATCAAATAATGGGGTTGTGTCTTGGAAGCCAGTGATTATTGGTCATTGGAGGTATTAAAGGAGAGGCAAGATAGGAAGATATAGATGGGGTTTGAATGCTGTGCGTGGCTTCTCAGCACTCTTCCTTTTCTTAATGCTTTTAACAAGCAGACTAGGGAATATTAAGGATTGGGCCTTAATATAATAATAGAGAGATTATTGTCTTGCTCAGGGAGAGAAGATATATTCAGGTGGGAAAGGGCAAAGCGTGTTAGGAATGGCTTGGCTGGGATATTCAGGGGAATATGTGGAGTGAGGCAGGAAAGCATGTTTGGGCTACTTCAGAGATGACCTTGAGTACCAAGCCAAAGGTTTTGGAGATATTTGGTGGGCATTGGGCATTATAGATACCCAGCAAGATATTGGCACCATGAAAGCGCCACAAAAGTGTCCTGAGCACCTAGAGCAGTACTTGGCACATAGCAGATCTTCAATAAATAGTTGCTGAAGGAATTTGTGAGAGTATCAGAGCTATGATTTAAGAAAATTACCCTGTAATGTGCATTTAGGTTGTAAGTGGAAAGGAGTACCCTTCAGTAGGATGGAGGGAGAGCCTGAAGAAAGGCAGAAGCCACCAGTAGGCATCTTAGATGCGGGGTTGGTCAGAGGGGAGAGAGGTAAAAATGATTCCATGACAGTGAGTCTGTTGACTAGAAATGGGAGTGACATTCATAGAGCAGGGCGGTTCCCTGTAGTTCCTTCCTGTGCAGAAGATGAGGCTTTGGGTTGCTTCAGTAATAGCATTGGCCTATCAGTCTCTGTGCACTCTGTCCCGCTCAGTGGATTCTGTATATGTGTTGCTCACTCAACACTCTGCATGTTCATGGTTCTCACGTGACTTGAAAATCAAGGTCTCTGGAAAGAATTAATTGTAATGATCAGAACGATTGCCTGGTAGGATGTATTTCCTTTGAGTTCAGCAAGACACGCCACCTCACATGGTGTTCCTGTTCATTCATAAGGCTGTCATAGTGTACGAATTAGGACACCCTTTGGACCAGTTCTCCTATGTTTTCCATCTTGAAAAAACCAGAACTGTTTTTTCTTGAGCAAATGACCTTGCCACCAGCCCTGAAGCTCCTTTTCCTGCGTTTGTGGGGGTTGGTGGAGTCCTGGCAGTCTGCCACTCTTCCTGGCCTCCAGAGATCAGGGCTGTGACCTTCCATCTGCAGATGCCAGTTCTAGCTACGAGGTTGATGACCAAGGAAGACGAGCACACAGCTGAGGGCCTGTCTTCCAAGGGCTTCACTGTGTAGCAGCAGCGCTTTGTAGTATCAGAGATGAGTTTTTGTCAAAACACAGAGAAGATTTCACTTCTCATTTGTTAAAAACAACTTGATAGCATAGTAGATGGCTCCTTATATAAGCCACTTAGTGTTATTTCACAGGAAGCAAGTCCATGAGAAAAGGGGCAACCACTTTTCTCATAGAGAAGAATAGGTTTATAAACGCAAAGATCAACAAATACAAATGCTGTGGTATTTATACCGATTTAGAAAGGCAGTTGAGTTTGGGAGGCTATGTTTTCTCATTTCCCCTTTCTCCTTGGCGTTTGAAGGACCGTGTTAGCAGGAGCTTTCCCATTGATTCTCCTGGAGAGAGCTGCCTCTCCGGCTTTCTGCATTTGTTTGGAAGTGTTAATATTTTTTTTTTTTTTTTGTCAAAGGAAAGGTTGCCACTTCATTTGTTCAGATCTCCCACACACTGTTGCAGCAATCTTTAGATTTCAAATTGGCTAATTCAGTGAGTTACTTAATTCGTCACAACTTTTAAAATATTTTGAGTCTTTGAATACAGCAAAATTGGTGCCCTTTTTCAGCTGTTTTTCGGCATTGCTATGTTCCAAGCCATTGAGATCTGTTTTACGCTGACATTTTCTCTTCCCCTTTGGGATTCTCCTCACTGTGTTTAAGGCAACTCCATTGCATTTTGCCAAAAAAGAGAAGTTAGGGCTAGTGTGAGTTGAGGGGAAGGGGATGCTTCTGTTGCTGCTGCTTGCTGAGTTATCTTTAGGTATCTAAAAGATGCTTGTAACGCAGGCCCAGCCTGACATTGGCCTTTGCAGCGTCAGCCTTGATTGACCGTGCTCTAATAGGGATGCCTGATCTATATCCACTTTAACTTGGCTATAAGAAGGTTTTGGAAAATGTATGTCTGAGAATGTTTGAAAAGAAAATGGAAACAAAGCTCCTTTTTGCCTGGTGCTCATGGTTGGAATTTGGGCATTTAGAATCCTTCAAGCCCTGCCTGTCGTCTTCACTACACAGCTGTGCTCCAGAGCAGAGAGCCAATGGAAAGAGGAGCCGAGACCATTTCATTCTATAGAATTCCCTTCCGTCCCTCTGTGAGAAGGCAGTTTGGGCCCTTTTAGAAGTTTACTTTGTAAGTGAAGAACTTGAGGCTGGTTGTGTTCGTATTCTCAGAACTCGGTGAGAATGAGGTACTTTAGGCTCTAAGATCAGCACCATCAGCCAATCAGGAAGAGCTCCTCTGACTCCTGGAGGAGAAAGCCAGATGGGGAGAAGCATTCAAGTCCTATTATCCTATTGAAAACCTAAATTGGCTAGGCACAGTGGCTCATGCCTGTAATCCCAGCACTTTGGGAGGCCAAGGCAGGAGGATTGTTCAGGCCCAGGAGTTCAAGATCAGCCTGGGCAATGTGGTGAAACCCGCTATCTACAAAAATTAACTGGGGCATGGTAGTGCATGCTTGTAGTCCCAGTCACGAGGGAGGCTGAGATGGGAGGATCGCTTAAGCCTGGGAAGCAGAGGTTGCAGTGAACCAAGATTGCACCATTGCTCTCCAGGCCTTTTGTTTGTTTGTTTGTTTGTCTCAAAAAGAAAACCAAAATTGTACCTGAAAGACTGGAGAAAGCTGATAAAGATGTTGAGAAAGTGAGGAATCAGTGGCCCCTCCAGGCACACCCCAGTGCTGTCCCTTCTTTTCTCCCCGGTTCTCTTAGCTATAAAATGGGGCTTATAATAATCCCTTCCTTGAAAAGATGTTAACAGTGCTTAGATGATTGCTAACTTATATCAAGTACTTACTCAGACCCAGGTATCATACTGAGTGCTTGACATATATTATCTCTATTGTGTTTTGCAGAATGGCTGAGATATTTTTTTCTTTTGAGACAGAGTTTTGCTCTGTTGCCCAGGCGGGAGTGCAATGGTGCGATCTCAGCTCATTGCAACCTCCACCTTCCAGGTTCAAGTGATTCTCCTGCCTCAGCTGTGTAGCTGGGATTACAGGTATGTGCCATCCCGCCCAGCTAATTTTTGTATTTTTGCCATGTTGGCCAGGCTGGTCTTGAACTCCTGACCTCCAGTGATCCACCTGCCTTGGCCTCCCAAAGTGCGGTGTGAGCCACTGCACCCGACCACGGGTGGCTAAGATTTTGGGCTCAGGAATCAAGCAGAACTGGAATAGAGTACTGACTGTCCTTACTAGTGGTGAGATCTAGCTCGTTTTTCAACCAAAATCAGACCTATTTCACTGGGTTTCGGAGGCTAAGAGAGGGCATTGTCTCATTCATCAGAGTACAGGGGGAACTGATGAGATGTCTTCTGAAGGTTGTCCAGGGCTCTGGAAGACTGGGAGCCACTGTACAACTTTCAGACTTGTGTGCTGCAAGGGAGGAGAGTGTTTCCCAGGATATCAGCCATTTGTTGTAATAATTATTGAGTGTATGTTGTGCCTAGGATTCCCCTAGAGGTTTGCACGCAATCTCTCTTAATCTTCTAGTAGTCAGGCAGGGCCAGTGGAGCAAAAGTGACTGCAGTTTCAGATGGTGAATTTTAAATCATTATAACTAGGCTTAAACATATCTTTATTAATCAAAATAGGGAAGCATTATAATCAACACATTTTTACCAACGAGAAGTAAGTTTGTTTATTCCTGTAGTGTAAAGATCTGTGATTTGGGATTTGACAGACTCTTGGAAAGCATTTTCTGCATCCTGTTGGTTGTAGAAGAGTTTTCCCTGCAAAAAGTTGTCAAGATCCTTGAAGAAGTGGTAGTTGGTTGGCGAGAGGTCAGGTGACCAGATGAGGTGAAATTTCATAGCCCAATTCGTTCAACTTTTTTTTTTTTTTAAGTTGGAGTCTTGCTCTGTCGCTCAGGCTGGAATGCAGTGGCACAATCTGGGCTCACTGCAACCTCCACCTCCAAGGTTCAAGTGATTCTCCTGCCTCAGCCTCCAAGTAGTTGAGATTACAGGCGTGCTCCACCACGCCCGGCTAATTTTTGTATTTTTAGTAAAGACCGAGTTTTGCCATGTTGGCCAGGCTGGTCTCAAACTCATGACCTCAAGTGATCTGCCTAGCTCAGCCTCCCAAAGTGTTGGGATTACAGGCGTGAGCCACCGCACCTGACCCCGATTCATTCTTTTGACGTGTTGATTGTGAGACATGCGGTTGGGTGTTGCATGGAGAAGAATCGGGCTCTTTCTGTTGTTGATGAATCCTGGCTGCAGGTGTTGCAGTTTTCTGTGCATCTCATTGATTTGCTGAGAGTGCTTCTCAGATATAATGGTTTTGCCAGGATTCAGAAAGCTGTGGTGGATCAGACAGGCAGCAGACCACCAAACAGCAACCATGACCATTTTTTGATACTAGTTTGGCTTTGGGACGTGCTTTGGAACTTCTTTTGATCTGACCACTGAGCTGGTCATTGCTGGTTGTATAAAATACACTTTTCATCGCACATCACAATCTGATTGAGAAGGGGTTTGTTGTGTAGAATAAGAGAAGACGACACTTCAAAATGACAATCAATTATTTGATTTTTGCTCAGCTGATGAGACACCCACTTACTGAGCATTTTCTTTCTTTTTTTTTTTTTTTTTTTAAAGATGGGGTTTCACCATAATGACCAAGCTGGTCTTGAACTCCTGACCTCAGGTGATCCACCCACCTTGGCCTCCCAAAATGCTAGGATTACAGGTGTGAGCCACAGCGCCCAGCCTGAGCGTTTTCAACTTTACAATTTGCTTCAAATGCCAAACGGTGGGAGAATGGTCAACATTGAGTTCTTTGGCAACTTCTCTTGTAGCTGTAAGAGGATTCACCTTCTGTGATTGCTCTCAATTGTTCATTGTCAGCTTCCGATGGCCAGTCATTGCACCTCATCTTCAAGGCTCTCCTCTCCTTTGTAAAACTTCTTGAACCACCACAGGCACTGTAGGTTTTATTAGCAGCTCCTTGGCCAAATGTGTTGTTGATACTGTGAGTTGTCTCAACAGCTTTACTTTTAGATTTACTTCCTCTCCTGTTTATGGCCATTCACAGTGTTTGGCATACACTTCACATCCCATCATTGACTTCCAGGTGGGAGACTGGCATCTCTCTTTTCTCATGTTAAGTTCTTAGTCTGTAAACCTGCCAGTCCCTCCCTGAAGCCTCCCATGGTCTTTTCTCTCTCCCCTGTGAAGGAAAGGTCCCTGTTTTGAAGCATTATTCAGAGCAGAAGGACAAAATCAAGACAAGCTGAAAAACCCCTGTTTTAATCAACTCCCCTTTTAATTTTTTCAAAAGTCATTATTAAGCATCGGAAGCCCTTGGCTGTCATCAAACAATGAGTGCAGTATTTCTTCTCTGTGCCACACATGGTGCCACTCCTGCTACGGTGTGATCAGAACACTCACATTTATAGGAACATTACTTCTCTGAAGTAATTTGAATCTTCATTTAGTAGACTAACCATTTCTTCAAATTTTGTTTTTTAATATACAGGAAAGTTACAGGTTTTTTTCTCTTTTATTTAACAAATGAAAGTGATTTTATATTCATCTCATTACAAAATAAATAAATGCTCATTATTTAAAAAGAAAATTCACAAGTACAGAAAGAGATGCTGAAGAAGGTTAACAGTCTCCTACAGCCCCACCCCCTGGAGATATCCACCTTGTGGTAACGTTTCAGATTTATTTCTCTGCCATAGCCACTCTTGTCTGATGAAGAAGGGTTCATAATAGATACGCTGTTTTTGTTCATTTGCCTTTAAAAAAATAAATATTGTAAACATTCTTTTATGCCATTGAATATAAAACATGGTAATGTTTAATTTTGTGTGGTGTGCATATATGTGCACTTTCGGGAAACTTGTTTATAGTGACTTTCAAACTGTGTATTTACAATGAAAAAATAACAGTTGTTGGGTGTGTAGAGTGTGCAGGGTTTCTCTGAGCACTTTACGGGGGTGTCTTGTCGAGTCCATCACTTCCTGTGGGCTTGTACAATAGCCGCCTTACAATACTCCTGCTTTCGGTCTGCCTCCTCTGCAGCGTCTTCATATGAAAACCTGAATAATCTATCAGGAATGCAAATGAGATCATGTTGCTGCTCTGCTCAAAACCTTCCAAATAGCTTCTCCTTCCATGTCCAAAAAAAACCCAAACCTATAACCAAGATCTGGCCTAGATCCCAGTCCCGCTTCAGGTATCGTTGTTGGCCCGTCTTTCCGTTTCTTCGGCCTGGCATTGGTTTCAGCCTCAGGGCCTTTGCACTTCTTTCTGCTTTCCCTACCCTGGGACATTTGGATGGTTGGGTTTTTTTTTTTTTTTTTTTTTTTTGGTTTGTTTGTTTTTCATTTCAAGTCCTAGTTCGAATTGAATTCAAGTAAAGTGACCCCATAATACATGTTCATTGTGGAACAAAATTTAAATTTAGCAAAGAATAGAGCATGTCACTCATGACTCCACCATCCACTCAACATATTTGTGATTTTTTTTTCATTTTATTCATTCATTCTCTTAACACAGTGCCTACAATATGCCAGGTATATTATACTGGTGTTAGATTGGGCTCTAATATTAAAAAGGACAGTCGTGGTTCTTGCCCTTGAGGTCTGTTAGAGCATTATGCCTTCTGTGAAGGAGGCTACATGGTGTAATGTTTAAAAACTCACACTCTGAAGCCAGGCTAGGAGAGTAGAAAAATCCCGGTTCTACCCCTTTCCAGTTGTGTGGCGGTTTCTTATACTCTGAGCTCCACCAGTATTAGTTACTTATTTCTACATAACAAATTATTTCAAAATGTAGTGGCTTAAAACAACACATGCATCTTATTTCACAGTGTCTGTGGGTCAGTAATGCACAGGTGGCTTAGCTGAGTGGTTCTAGCTCGTGGTCTCTCATGAGATTGTAGTCAGGATGTCAGCTGGAACTGCAGTCATCTGAAGGCTCAGCTGGGGCTGGTGGACCTGCCTCCAAGGTGACTCACTCACAGGGCTGGCGAGCAGTGCTGTTGTTTGACAGGAGGCCACAGTTCCTTGCCACATGGACCTCTCTGCAGTCTTCTTGAGTGTCCTCACAACATGTCAGCAGCTTTCCCCAGAGCAGGCAATCCAAGAGATCACAAGACAGAAGCCATGTGTCTTTATAACCACAGATACCACCCTGTTGTTCTATAGTATCCTTTTGGTTCCCCAGTCTACCCTATTTGGTGAGGGAGGGTGTTCACTCAGCAAGAGCGCTGGGAATCAGTGGGGGCATTTTTGAGGCTGGCCACTGACTGTCTGTAAAATGAGCATCATAATGCACTGCTACCACCCTCTGCCAGCACAAGGGGAACATGAACCTAACATAATGGGGGCAGGAACGGGACTGAAGGGGCTTCCCAGAGGAGGAGACACTTAGGCAGAGACTGGGCTGCTGAGTGGGCGTTCGGGAGGTAAGAACATTCCAGGCCGAGGAGTGGTATATGGGAAGGTCCTGAGTGGGAAGGCACTCCCTGAGGTAGCACATGGCTGGAGGGGACAGCAAGGCAGGCCAGGGTCAGGGAGGCCAGGACACATATTCATCATTGTGCCCTTGAGGGAGATCTTTCTTCTCTAGGAAGATAGCTGAGCTTACCCCAGAAACCAGGGGAGAAAATAGGAGCCGAGTTTCCTGGGATGTGTTTCTTCTGCAAAGTGAGGTTTGTGTGTAGGAGGCATCTGTCTGGAGCTCTTCAGGTTTTATTTCATTATTGCTGGAGGGAACTAACTATGCTCTTTGGTTGGGACTGAACGGTATTATAGCTGACCCTTTCCCATGTGCCACCAGGAAAAAGAAATCTGTACAGGTGTCCGGGTTTACTGGATGCATTCATCAGAAGGAGAATCTGATGCTGCTAAAAAAGCTAAACACATTGTTACAAGAAGAAGCACAAAGCACAGCCCCCCTAATGGAAGAGGGAACTTTGAACATGGGGGGCTGTGCTTTGTGCTTCTTCTTGTAACAATGTGTTTAGCTTTTTTAGCAGCATCAGATTCTCCTTCTGATGAATGCATCCAGTAAACCCGGACACCTGTACAGATTTCTTTTTCCTGGTGGCATTATGTTTTCTTTTCCTTTTTGATTTTTTGAAATGGAGTCCTCCTCTGTCACCCAGGCTGGAGTGCAGTTTCGTGATCTTGGCTCACTGCAACCTCCGACTCCCAGGTTCAAGAGATTCTCTTGCCTCGACCTCCCAAGCAGCTGGGATTACAGGCAGCCACCACCACACCTGGCTAATTTTTCGTATTTTTAGTAGAGATGGGGTTTCACCATATTTGCCAGGCTGATCTCGAACTCCTGACCTCAGGTGATCTGCCTGCCTTGGCCTCCTAAAAGTGTTGGTGTTACAGGCGTGAGCCACTGCACCTGGTCTGTTTTCTTTTGCTTCTTATGTGTAAGGTCAGATATGTTGTGTTTTGGGTCCCTGACACCTTGAGCTTGGATAACTATTATCATTTAAGAGAATGCAAGTAATAGGCCAGATGTGGGAGCTCATGCCTTTAATCTCAGCACTTTGGGAGATCCAGGCAGGTGGATCACAAGGTCAGGAGTTCAAGACCAGCCTGGCCAATATGGTGAAACCTCACCTCTACTAAAAGTACAAAAATTATCCAGGTGTGGTGGCAGGTGCCTGTAGTCCCAGCTACTTGGGAGGCTGAGGCAGGAGAATCGCTTGGATTAGGTAGGCGGAGGTTGCCGTGAGCCAAGATAGCACCACTGCGCTCCAGCCTGGGTGACAGAGGATACAAGTAGAATTTGTAGTGTGCTGATTAAACAGAGTTCCTCCAAAGACAAGTTCCTCCACCCTTCTCTTTTTGGTCAGAGTTGATCATTTTCAGAATTCATCATTTTGTGAAGATGATTTTTTTTTTTTTTGAGATGGAGTCTTGTTCCTTCACCCTGGCTGGAATGCAATGGCACGATCTTGGCTCACTACAACCTCTGCCTCCTGGGTTCAAGCAATTCTCCTGCCTCAGCCTCCCAAGTAGCTGGGATTACAGGAACGTGCCAGCATGCCTGGCTAATTTTTGTATTTTTAGTGGAGATGGGTTTTCTCCGTGTTGGCCAGGCTGCTCTCAAACTCCTGACCTCAAGTGAACTGCCCGTGTCAGCCTCCCAAAGTGCTGGGGTTACAGGCTTGAGCCACCGCGCCTGGCTAGTCAAGATTATTTTTTATTGTTAAATATGAATAACATGCTTTCCTCCAGACTTTTAGGACTTCCTGAAATTACATGCAGACATTTGTGCAGTCTCATGTTTGGTTGTTGGTTTTGGGTTTGCTATTTTTGGGCGAGGAGGTTCATATCCTTCATTAGCTTCTCAAAGGGGCTCGTTAGAGGTGCAAGGGGCAGCTTTCATTTGTTTATGACAGTGCTACAGCCAGCAACCTGGGAGACACCTGGTTGATGACACCTGATGAATTTTTGAGACGGAGTCTTTTTCCTTCTCCCTGGCTGGAATGCAATGGCACGATCTTGGCTCAGCCTCACTTCAAAAAGGGTTGCTAGCAGGATGGAAATCATGTCTACGTGGAAATCCATGCAGTGTTGAATATGCCACGATTCATTTCTGTAAGCCTCTAACACTTCAGTTGTTTGTAGTTTTTCTCCCAGAATCTTCATGATCCATTTTTGTACATTCTTATGGCCTTAGGATAAACTTAGAATAAACTCCTAGAAGTGGAATTTCTACATCGAAAGAATAGAAACTTTTTTTTTTTTTTTTTTTAGAGACAGAGTCTTGCTCTGTTACCTAGGCTGGAGTGCAGTGGCATGATCTCGGCTCACTGCAACCTCTGCCTCCTGGGTTCAAGCAATTCTCCTTCCTCTGCCTCCCGCATAGCTGGGATTACAGGCATCTGCCACCACACCTGGCTAATTTTTGTATATTTAGTAGAGACGGGTTTTCACCATGTTGGCCATCTTGGTCTTGAACTCCTGACCTCGTGATCCACCCACCTCAGCCTCCCAAAGTGCTGGGATTATAGGCATGAACCACCATGCCTGGCCAAGAATAGAAACTTTTAAAGGTCTTTGATACATATTGCCAGTTGCCCTTCTGGGAGGTACCTGGGAATGTCAGTGTACCTCTCTGTTAACAGTGATGGATCAGTATTCATTTCTCTCAGAAGGGAGGAAATGAAAGTCATTTGGTGGCGTTGAGGCACAATTAGACCTGACAGCCTTTGTGTTTCTATTCTGTCCTGTAGGTCCCCCAATTCCCTTTACTGCTTTCTTCTTAACGCCACAGATTTAATGCTTTAACAAATGTTGAAGTGTTTGAAAGTGACTATGAATCTAATGGGGCATAATAGGCAGTTTTTCTTAATCCTGGCAATGACCAAACAAATCGCTTATCTCTGGTGGGTTGGTGGAAAAACAGTTTGTCAGCAGAATTTGGTAAAGAAACAGTCACAAGAGCAGGGTGTTGGTCTCATATTTGAGTGCTTCCCTGAGGAAAGAAAAGGGAAGAATTGGGTGAATTCAACAGACCGTATTTGGCAGATTGGTCGTGGGTGCAGGTCATCGCCCACGACCTGTTTCCCAGGCTTGCAGAGAAACTGCTGCTCAGGAGCTTGTGACTGTGAGTGCCCTGGGCCATGGCATGCGTTGGTGCACTCTGAAGAATGCAGTCATGGCACTCAGACACATACCAAACAGCTTTGGTCCCCAGTCCCCCTGCCAGCCTGCTCAGGGGCATGCCGGATGACTGGAGCTGGAAGGCGGGTCTTGCCAGGCAGGACAGATGCCTTACTGTTGGCTTAGGGAGAGATCCGTGATTGCAGATAGACTTCTGAGTAGGCCCTGAGGAAAGAGTGGTAAACATGCAGTGAAGGGCAGCCCCACCAAGGGTGGCTTCTGATGGGCAGTTCGAGGGTACATGTGCTGGATGGATATGGCTCATTGGGATACACATGAGTGTGCCCAGTGAGCACATGTTAGAAACATGGTGAAGTGTAGGCACTTGCAGGGGCCTTTTCTTTTGAGTTAGTAGGTTCCCACCAAACCTGGCCTTGTCTGTTTTTGATGCCTTAGGACTTGGAGAGAAGGGCGCAGCCTGTGACCACAGCATCATCTCCCCAGGGGCAATACCCCTGTAGCTTTCATCCGTGACTCCTACCTTGCCCTCTCTTTCTTGCCTGACACAGCAACAAGTGCCCAGAATAACTCTCACACCCACCCACTGCTCTGCTGTCAGGGCTACCACCCCAGCCCCACCCTGCCTTGTTTTGGCTCTTATCTTAAAGACTTTCCAGCCTCCTATTGCCGTCTGGGTCTGCCCTCCTTCCACTAGCAGAGAGACTCTGCCTCAGAAACTTACATCAGATCTTTTCACTACCCAGTTTCCTGTCCCTTGGTGGGTACCCATCTCGGTTAGAGTAATATTCAACTTCTCTCCACAGCCTGCGTGGTCTGGGCCTGGTTTCCCTCTTGAATTTCCCTCCTGTCACTCACTTTGTTTACTGCCAGTGCTTTTTCCTCTTAGGGCTCCTTGGGCCCTGTCCTTCACTCTGCTTCTGGTGCCCGGCTCTTCCAGACCCATACAGGCCCAGCTCACATGACATCTCTCCGGAAAGACCTTCCCTGATGGCCAGTCCAGACTCCCCACACCAGCATCAGCTCTTAGTCTCCATCCCCTTTTCATTTCTTTGCAGCTCATGCCATCTGAAACCACCTCAGTCAATTATTTATTTATTTATTTATTTGAGAACAAAGTTTCACTCTTGTCACCCAGGCTGGAGTGCAATGGCACGATCTCAGCTCACTGCAACCTCCACCTCCCGTGTTCAAGCAATTCTCCTGCCTCAGCCTCCGTAGTACCTGGGATTACAGGTGCCTGGCACCACACCTGGCTAATTTTTTGTATTTTTCGTAGAGATGGGGTTTCACTATGTTGGCCAGGCTGTTCTCAAACTCCTGACCTCAGGCAATCCACCCCCCTCGGCCTCCCAAAGTGCTAGGATTACAGATATGAGCCACTGTGCCTGGCTCTCATTCAATTATTGATAAATTTGTTTGGAATGCTAAGAGTCCCTTAGTGATCCCATTCTTCTAAAGGCTCACATGGCCTCAGAATGCCATGTGACAGTGGAGAGTCTGATTTCTTTCTTTTTCTTTTTTTTTTTTTTTTTGAGATGGAGTCTCGCTCTGTTGTCCAGGTTGGAGTGCAATGGCACATTCTCGGCTCACTGTAACCTCTGCCTCCCGAGTTCAAGTGATTCTCCTGCCTCAACTTCCTGAGTAACTGGGATTACAGGTGCCTGCCGCCAAGCCTGGCTGATTTTTATATTTTTTAATAGAGATGGGGTTTCACCATGTTGGCCAGGCTGGTCTCAAACTCCTCACCTCAGGTGATCCACCTGCTTGGCCTCCCAAAATGCTGGGATTACAGGCGTGAGCCACCACGCCTGGCCTGACCTCATGTTTGAATACCAAGTTTGAGTTCTGGAAGAGCTGCAGGTTGTATGAGAAGGGAACACATTTGATTCCTCAGAGCAGCCACAGGCCAGCTCTCCAAAATGCACGTGTGCATTTGTGTGCACTCACACACATGTACACACACATTCACAAATAGGGCATCTCTTTTAAACAGAAATAGCCACCCGCATTTGAGAAAATAAAGTTTCATGCAGCTCCTGACATGTTAAACTCAATCATCAAGATTTAGACTGTTGGGAATTGTACACAACAGATGAATTGGTGTAATTAACATGGAAATTGTAAGGAAAAAATATGAAGTGGAACCTATGGATTTAAAAATTAGGAAATTTTAAGATTTCCATAGTAATTTTTTAAAACCAATATATTTTACTCCCAAAACCTTGCATTTTCATATGGTAGCTATCTGCTGGAGCGTGGCTGCTGCTCTCTTAAGCAGCATCACCCAAGTGGGAGAGCCCCCTTGCCCCGCCCCATGCACTCCTTCTATGTGTACAACTTCCTGAGCCCTGTAAGCATTAGAGCTTGCAGCCTCCTCTTTTTCTGTTTCCTTCTTGATGGGAAGACTGGCAGCAGCATTTACTTGGTTGCCACATGTGTGAATTTGTAAAGTAATTCATGCTTTGCTGGGTTTGTAACTTCATGGGAGACATGGTATGTGCTGGCATTTAGCAGCAAGTCAGAGCTTATGGAAGACTTTCACTGGCAAGAGCAGAGTCCCCCCAGGATAGAACCAGTGATGACTGTCTGTGTATTCTCAGTCTGATGGAGGTGGAAGTGAGGCAGCACCAAGGAACAGAAACAGGAAGCTTCCCCTGATGACCACCCTGCCCCCAGCTAGGCTGAATGGCCTCCTGCAGTCCCCAGAGCCCTTGCATCAACCTGGGCTTGCGCTGATCAGGGGGTTTGGTGCTTCTTACAGCCCGTGAAGAAGAAAGGTAGTCAATTATATGATGGCCAAGACTCTGTCTGACCCTGTGTGCTGTAGTGTTCCTGGCATGGAATAGTATTTGTTGAAGGAACAAATTAGTACATCTTTGCAAGCCTTGGAGGACCTATCCATAATAGGCCCATTCTATAGGGTCTTTGTGAGAATTAAATTAAAACCTTTATGAGAAACTTACCTAAGTACAATTGGAAATAAATGTTTGTTAATTAGAAACTGCTAAATAATTTTGGCTGTCATTCTGTACAGCACTCTGTGGCTGTTACAGAGATAGAGGTAGTTTTATGTGGATTGATGTATTCAATGTGCTCGATGGAAACAGAAGGGTAATATAGTCCTATTTATACTACAGAGAAAAATTGGGTCTGTAAATGTGTTGAGAAAAGTCTGTCAATAGTGGTTATTTTTTGAGAGTGGAATGAATGGGGTGGGTATGGCATGGAGATGTGAGAGGGAATTTTTCATTCTATATTTCACATATGTCTGTAATTGGCACAGAAAAGCAGTAAACCTAAAGAAACAGAATAGTGCTTGTTATATAGTTAGATCAATAAATTATAAGCATTATAAAAGGTAGTTATAAAGTTAGCAAGGGCCAAAGGTCTAACTAGAGTAGGTCAGTTATAGAGAAAAACAATTTAATCAGTTGTTGTTTAACTTTTATGGAATCCAACTTCCTTAGCTTTAATTTGGAGAGCGAAACTATGGCCCTAGTCTTGGTTTTGTTTTGTTTTGTTTTTTGAGACGGAGTTTCGCTGTTGCCCAGGCTGAAGTGCAGTGGCGCAATCTTGGCTCACTGTAACTTGGTTCAAGCAGTTCTCCTTAGCCTCTCAAGTAGCTGTGATTACAGGCATGGCTAATTTTGTATTTTTTTTTTTTTTTTTTAAGTAGAGATGGGGTTTCACTACTTTGGCCAGGCTGGTCTCAAACTCCTGACCTCAGGTAATCTACCCTCCTCAGCCTCCCAAGGTGCTGGGATTACAGGTGTGAGCCACTACACCCAGCCCCTAGTCTTTTATTGTACTGGATTTTATTATTTTTAAATCAAGTTTACTGAGGTATAATTTACATATTGTATCTTTAGTATACAGTTCTATGGACTTTGACAAATGCATACACTTGTGAAATTGCCACCACTTTCGAGATATAGAACAGTTCTATTGCCCCCTAGAATTCCCTTAGGCGGCCCCTTTGTAGTCATCCTTTCTTTCTTCTCCCAGCTCCTGGCAACCTCTGACCTTTTAGTTTTGCCTTTTCCAGAATGTCGTATCAATGGAATCATACACTACGAAGCCTTTGAGTCTGGCGTCTTTCATTCAGCATAATGGGTGAGGAGTCAGTCACATTGCTGCATGTTCTCCATAGCTCCTTCTTTTGCATCTCTGAGTAGTATTCTCTTGTATGGCTGTACCACAGTTTGTTTATCCATTCACCAGCAGAAGGACAGTGCTCCAGGGTCATAGAACACAGAATTCTGGCTTTATCTTTATTTCTATTAGTTGAGCCTCTCTCTCTCTCTCTCTCTTTTTTTTTAAGCCCTAGAAGATTATCAATATTTGTAGGTCTAGGTATGGTGGTTTACACCTGTAATCCCAGTGCTTTGAGAGGCCAAGTTGGGAGGATCACTTGAAGCCAGGAGTTCAAGACCAGCTTGGGCAATGTAGCAAGACCCCATCTCTACAAAAAATTTTAAAAATTAGCTAGGTGTGGTGGTACATGCCTGTAGTCCCAGCTCCTCAAGAGGCTGAGGCAGGAGGATCGCCTGAGCCCAGGAGTTTGAAGCGGTAGTGAGCTGTGACTCCACTACTGCCCTCCAGCCTAGGCCACAGCACGAGCCCTTATCTCAAAAACATGTTTAAAAGATTTACAACATAGTCTTTTCAGAATCTCCATAGGAAAGGAGCAAGACTAAATACAAATTATTTGGCGGTTTCAAACTTTTAATTATTTGACACATATAGTGCTTACCATGTGCCAGGCACTGTTCTAAATATTGCTTTCAAATATTTAAAAGTGCTTAGAACAGTTACAGCACATAGTAAATGCCATATATCTGTTTGTTAAGTAAATAAAAATTTAAGTTTTCAAATAATTTGTATTTCACATAGAAGAGAAGAGGTGCTGGATAACGTAAACAGTCAGGACACCACAGTTTAGACCTAACACTATCACATTCCCAGCCTACCTTTAACCCTAGTCCCTTGGTGAATTATTGACTCTGGGTCTTACTAACGTATGAAATGAGGGTCATAATCTGAATCCTCCTGAAGGAACAGATAATATCTCAACTCTAATACTTGAACTCTAAAGTTTGGTTAGTATAAAATTAATGTTTTAAAATGTGGCTATATCTGTTTATTTTACATTGTATTGGGGCTGGATAATTTGTTTCTTCATTTTTAAAAGTATATAACATCCTATTGGGATCTGTATGAAAAGTGTACTAAAAACATTCACCACATGGTGGTGCTCCCTTAAAAAACCAAATTAATATAGGCCAGCATTGAGTATTAGGCAGGGAGTTGATTAGGGGCAGCTAGAGTCCCTACATGTATGTATGTATGTATATATTTAGAGACGGGGGCCTCACTATGTTGCCCAGGCTGAACTTGAGCTCTTGGCCTCAAGTGATCCTCCCACCTCAACCTTCTAAGTAGAATGCCAGTTTATATTCTGCATTTGTGCTTTAAGTTTTTTTAGGGAAGTAAGGTCCTGTCATTTTATTAGCTTGATAACTTATACAGATGCCAGGGTATTGGAACGTTTGTTCTGTCTTAGGTACTATGACATATTCATGTACATTAACTGATGTTATGCTTTTCAAATGTTCCAAATATCTTCACTCAGAAGTTTATGTGCTTGACAGGAAAAGAAAAAATACATCCATAAGGAAAATATTATAGATATTTCTCCTTCAGAAGCTGGTGTTTTTATCTGTTTATTCATTTTTAACCAGGTGTGTTCTTAAGTCATACTGGGATAGCAATATACAGCCTAAGACAAGCTGCAGAATATTTTCCTTTGTCAAGTGACTTTTTTTTTTTTTTTTGAGACAGAGTTTCACTCAACCTCCTCCTCCTGGGCTCAAGTGATCCTTCCACCTCATCCTCCTGAGTAGCTGGGAATTCAGGCACGTGCCACCATGCCCATCTAATTTTTGTATTTTTGGTAGAAATGGGGTTTCGCCGTGTTGGCCAGGCTGGTCTCAAACTTCTGGCCTCAAGTGATCCACTGGCCTCAGCCTCCCAAAGTGCTGGGATTACAGGCATGAGCCACCAGCCCAGCCAAAAGTTAGTGTTTTTTATTTTTTTATTTTTCTCAGAAAGATGGACAAAAGTTAGTGTTTTAAAAAAAATGCTTCTGGCTGGGCACGGTGGCTCACCTCTGTAATCCCAGCACTTTAGGAGGCCAAGTTGGGTGGATCACGAGGTCAGGAGTTCAAGACCAGTCTGACCATAATGGTGAAACCCTGTCTCTACTAAAAATACAAAAATTAAGGCCGGGTATAGTGGCTCACGCCTGTAATCCCAGCACTTTGGGAGGCCGAGGTGGGTGGATCACAAGGTCAAGAGATCGAGACCATCCTGGTCAACATGGTGAAACCCCATCTCTACTAAAAATACAAAAAAAATTAGCTGGGCATGGTGGCGCGTGCCTGTAATCCCAGCTACTCAGGAGGCCGCGGCAGGAGAATTGCCTGAACCCAGGAGGCAGAGGTTGCGGTGAGCCAAGATCGCACCATTGCACTCCAGCCTGGGTAACAAGAGTGAAACTCCATCTAAAAAAAAAAAAAAAAAAAAAATACAAAAATTAGCCAGGCATGGTGGCAGGCACCTGTAATCCTAGCTACTCGGGAGGCTGAGGCAGAGAATTGCTTGAACCTGGTAGGCAGAAGTGGCAGTGAGCTGAGATCACACCACTGCACTCCAGCCTGGGCGACAGAGGAAGACTCTGTCTCAAAAAAAAAAAAAAAAAAAAAGCTTCCACCAGGAACTGCCTTAGGGAGAACAATGTTAACATTTTAGTTGTGTTTCTCTTGAAGCACAGTATCCCTGCCTTTTAGATTTGAAATGGATACTTAGAAGCAGTTGTTGTGACTGACTGAATTTCAGTCATTTACATCAGAACACTGTTCTGGTCAACCCACCTGCATCTTTGGTAGAGAGATATCTCCCAAACATACTAGTTTCCCTTAAGGATTTTCATTCCTGCGTAGGCTCATGAATTCATTTGCCAAGTATTTACTGTTTATCCACATGAGTACAAGGCATTGAGCTTGTGCTATTGTAGATTCACAGATGGTTATGAGTTTCAGGAATTGAATAGAGAAGATGAAACACTGACATACTGGATTCCAGTGCAAGGCCTTACTGGGTTTGCATTAGTAATACATATATGAAGAATTATAGCGGTTGAGGAAAGAGACATCTCCTCACTAGGGTGATTGGTCAGGGAGAAAGATGGGAGTGGTTTTTGGTGGGAGAAGATGAGGAGACAGGGGATCTGGGCATATGAAGAGGCCTGGGGTACTGAGGTGTAATTTCATCATTCCTCAAATCCATAGAAAAGAGGAAAAGGTACAGGCAGAAGACACAGAATCTGGCCGGAGGGAATGTCCTGAGAAGGGCATGGGAAGAGGAAAACACAGGGGTACAGGAATTAGGTGAGGATCCAACTCTGAATGCTTGCCCGATGGGCTGCACTGTCAAAGGATTTTAAGTGAGATGGGGGCAAACATGATGGATGAACTTTAGGGACAATTTAGCATTGTTTTCAAACACAGGTATGAAGGAGACTTTTGCTGGTGATGGGACAGATTAACTGTCCTGAAAATTGACCTGGCAGAAATACTTAGAATGATCCCTAAAGTATAACAAACATCTTTTTAGTGAGAATAGCTGAACTTGCAAGAAAAAAGGTACATCCCCAAGGCCTAGAAAATAAAAGATGAACTGAAAATAAGAGAGACAAGCCAAAATTATAAATGTCTTGGCATCATTTGCTAATTTCAGTAACCAAGATGCTTTTTACCCCCAGCGTTTTGTTTTTGTTGCTGTTGTTTTGAAATAGGGTCTTGCTGTATCTATCGTTGAGGCTGGAGTGCAGTGGTGCAATCATGGCTCGCTGAAGCGTTATCTTCTGGTCAAGTGATCCTCCCACCTCAGCCCCCTGAATAGCTGGCACTGCAAGTGTGAGCCACCATGCCTGGCTAACTTTTTTTTTTTTTTTGTAGAGATGGGGTTTTGCCATCTTGCCCAGGCTGATCTTAAACTCCTGGGCTGGAGTGATCCTCCTGTTTCAGCCTCCCAAAGTGCTCGGATTACAGATGTGAGCCACTGTGCCCGGCTCCCCAGTAGTTTTATTGAGGTGTAATTGACATAAAAGAAACCGCACATAAAGTCTACAATTTGATGAATTATAACATATGTATACGCCAACAAAACAATCACCACAATTAAGATACTGAAAATGCCCATCATCCTCCAAAGTTTTCTTATGATTCTTTATCATTCTTCCCTGATTTACCTCCTTCCATTGCCAGTCCAACACTTACCAGTTTTCTGTCGCCATAATTAGTTTTCGTTTATATAAAATCCTAGAAAACACAGCCATATACTGTGTACTCTTCTCTGCCTGACATAATTATCCTGAGACTCATCCAAGTTGTATGAAACAATAATTTGTTTCTTTTAATGCTGAGTACTATTCATTGTGTGGTGTCCATAACTTGTTTATCTATTCATCTGTTGATGGACATTTGTTTCCCTTTTTGGGCTATTACAAATAAAGCTGCTAGAACATATGTGAACACATTTTATTTTATTTTATTTTTTGCCTTTTTTCTGCAGTACGAACAAACCTTTGTGTGGACATTTGCTTTATTTTCCCTTTGGTAAAAAGGAGCAGAATGGCTGGTCATATGGTAGATGTCTGTGACACTTGAGTCTTAAAGGCTGTTTGGGGAACAGGAGACAAAATCTTGGGCCTATGGTAAACAGGGAGTTGGAATTCAGACCACTCTATAAAGCTAAGATCATTGATTGGCTATACTTTTAGCAAAATGGTAGACTAGAAAAAATAAGCCATTGGCAGAATATTTAAAAAAGAAACTTGCCAGGCAGTGTGGCTGACGTCTGTAATCCTTAGCACTTTGGAAGGCTGAGGTGGGCAGATCGCCTGAGCTTAGGAGTTCAAGACCAGACTGGGCAACATGGCAAAACCTCATCTTTTAAAAAAAATGTAGCCCCTCCCCCACCAAGTAGCCAGGACTACAGGTGGTGTGCACCTATAATCCTGGCTACTTGGGGGGGAGGCGGGCTTAGGCTGGAGGATCGCTTGAACCCAGGAGGTTGAAGCTGAAGCTGAGATTACACACTGCACTCCATCTTGTGTGACAAAGTGAGACCCTATCTCAACATAAAAAGGAAGGAAGGAGGTCAGAAAGGAGGAATGAAGGAGGAAGCGAGGAAGGAAAGAAAACAAAGAAAGAAAAAGGAACTTGTCTGACTTGGTCTCTACTTTGAGTGAGAGGAAACAAAAATCTCCCCAGATAATTTTTATTCTAGGTGTGCCTTCTTTTGAACTTTGTTTGAATTTACCTGACCTCTGTAGTTTGTGAAATTCCAAGAAGAGACATATTTTAGAGAGATCCTAGGTTGCTAGAGTTCCTAGCTAGCTGGTAGAAGTCAATACATATCCTCTTGGACTATATATCTATCTTTATCTCAGCCTCAGCCTGGGATTCCCAAAGATAAAGCTTCTCCAAACATGATCTCACAATCCAAAACTAAGAACATGGGAAAATAAACAGTCTTGCATCACAGAGCAGGAAAATGAACAGTAGAACTACAGTACTTTATGGCTTTAGATATAAAAATGATCAGATTCAGAATATAGAATACTGGTTTAAAAACATTTAAGGAAAAAAAATTTGACCAGGCACAGTAGCTCACGCCTGTAATCCTAGGACTTTGGGAGGTGGAGGCAGGTGGATCACAAGGTCCGGAGTTTGAGACCAGCCCAGCCAATATGGTGAAACCTCATCTCTACTAAAGATACAAACAATTAGCTGGACGTGGTGGCAGAGATACCTGTAATCCCAGCTACTCGGAAGGCTGAGGCAGGAGAATCAATCGCTTGAACCCAGGAGGCAGAGGTTGTGGTGAGACAAGATTGTGCCATTACATTCCAGCCTGGGCAACAGAGCAAGACTCCTTCTCAAAAAATTTTTTTTAAAAAAAGTAAAATAGAAAACAAGTAAGGACTAAAATCCTATGAAGAAAAATCAAAGAATTGAAAAAGAACTAAAAAAGAAATAAAAACTACAATCAGTGAAATTAAAACTTCAATGGGTGTGTTTAACAAGTTAGACACAACTGAAGAGAGATTTATAAACTGAGGGGTAAAGCTGAAGAAATTATACAAAAGGCAGCATAGAGAGACAGAAGTCCAAAATATAAGCCTATAAGGAGAGAGAAAAGAAGACAATAGAGATAACAGATGAGAGGCAGTATTTGAAGAGATATTGCTAAAAAAAAAATTCCAAGAATAGTGAAAAACAAGAATCTTTAGATTCAGGAATCAGAGCAAATTCCACGTGGAGTTAAAAAAAAAAAAAAAAGCCTTATTCAAATATAAGGATAGTAGAACACCAAAGACAAAAAGAAGATCTTAAAAGCAATCAGGGAGAAACTGATTACCTCCCAAGGAACCCTATTAAACTAAAAGGATACTTCTCTACAGCAGCGATGGAAACCAGAAAGAAAACAGTGGAGTAGTATCTTAAAAGCACTAAGAGAAAAATTTTTGTCAACCTAGAAGTTTAAACTTAGCTAAGATATAATTTAGTCATGAGAGCATGATAATGACATTTTCAGATAAACAGAAACTTGATTCCTCCAGCACACTCTCACAAAGCAACTTTTATACTTCTAAAAAGAAAATGATCGGAAAAGGAAGAATGTCTACAATGCAAGAAAGAATAGTGAGGAAAAAAAGTGGAATGAGTGGAGAATTAGTCATGTGGTAACTTTAGAGTCCTGAATCCTGTTAATATTCTATCCTCTGTGAATTCAATTAAGTGAGCTTCAAGTTCACCTAAGAAGCTGTGGTGAGGCCAGGTATGGTGGCTCACGCCTATAATCCCAGCACTTTGGGAGGCTGAAGTGGGTAGATCACCTGAGGTCAAGAGTTCGAGACCAGCCCGGCCAACATGGCAAAACCCCATCTTTACTAAAGATACAAAAATTAGCCAGGCGTGGTGGCATGCACCTGTAGTCCCAGCTACTTGGGAGGCTGAGGCAGGAGAATCACCTGAACCTGGGAGGCAGAGGTTGCAATTAGCCTAGATTGTGCCACTGCACTCCAGCCTGGGTGACAAAATAAGACTCTGTCTCAAGCAAAAAAAAAAAAGAAAAGAAAAAAGCTGTAGTGACGCTTTTCTTGAGGTCTTTGGGAACTGCCTGTTGGTGGACAGGCTCGTGTGAAGTTGGTAGCTCTGGAGGAGCTGGGGGGAGTTGCAGGGGTAGTGCAGACAATCTACAGAAGTCATGAGGGGGGTGTTCTTTAAAAGGAGCTCTTTATTTTTCTTTTGGTTTTATTTTGAGATGGATTCTCACTGTGTTGCTCAGCCTAGTCCCAAACTCCTGGGCTCAAGCGATCCTTCTGTCGAGGCCTCCCCAGAGTGCTAGGGATACAGGTGTGAGCCCCTGCGCCTGGCCTCTTTACTCTTACTAATTTAACGTTGGTCTTCCTAGATCTTTGTCTTTTTTCTGGATTTGGGGAGATTCCTTGAGTATTTTTCATTTATTTCCTATTAATTTTTTATTTTGGCAGTCATACTTTTTAGCTACCACAGCTCATTCTTCTTTTAAAAATCCTTTTCCTAGTATCATGTTCTTGATTTCTGGGCATATAATCTTTATGGGTCTCTCTGAAGATATGAGTTATGGGTTTTTGATTTTTGTATTCTCTCCAGTTTCCTAAATTATCTGTTTCCTTCAGAGTTATCTAATCTGCTAATCTTGGTCTTTTTCTGTGATGCTCTAGAGTTTCCTCAACAGTCTGGTAATCCCGGTTGTCCATTCATGCTTAAGAATGTGGGAATGGAAGGGTTGTTGGGAGTTCTGTGTGTGTGGGTGGGGTTGTCTGTTGGCTGGTTTCAGTATTGGACTAATGAGCAAGGGAATCAAGGAACCCTCTCACGGCTTTGTGTTGGGACACTGAAACACTGCATTGTACTTTCCAGACTTCCCTTTATGTGCTTCGGAGAAGACCCCTCCTTGCTAGGGGTGAGGAGGTGGAGAAGTGGGTCAGGCGTGTGTCTTGGCTGGCTGCCGTTTCATATACAGATTTATAATCCCCTGATTTCCCCCGCCCTCTGTGTCTCACTCCCTTCCTCTGCTCCACTTGCCATCTTCATGTTTGGGGTTCTTCCGGGTGGATGGGCTTGCTCCTCACCTGTGATTCCTGTGCTCTCCTTTGCGGAGCAATGCTTACCCATTCATTTTCAGATCCTCCAAATTTGTAAAATATCTTATATGATGACAGCTTCTTTCTGTTCTCACCATTGTTGTGGTTTATACTTTTTTTACTCCTTTGCTGTAATTTAAAGGGGTCACAGGCAGAAGGGGGATGAGCACATGTGCTCAGTCCACCATCTTGACCCGGAACCCCAGAGCCATCGTTTCAATTCCTTTGATATTAGGTATTCCTACAGGTAGAAAAACCACAGGCCATTAAGCCAAATGTATTTCAACCCTTAGAGATTATCTGTAACTTGTTTAGAATTGTTTAAAAGGCCCTTATGTTTTGCAAATTTTTCATTTTCTCCTTGAAAGTGAAAACATTTGTGGCAAATAGGGAAGAAAAACTTTCAAGTTAATTGAGAATTAGGATAGGTGTGGTTTAAATATTATTAGATATTGATAAGAACTATGGCTTTAAAAAAAAATGTCGTCTTAGAATCAGTTTCTAATTACTTGTTCGCAGAAGAGTCCTGCAGCTGTGAGGTGATCACAGCCTTTGGCCTAAGCTGCTGCCAGGTGAGTGAAAGCCAATCTGGAGTCACAGAGTGGCAGTGACTGCACCGGAGATGTGTGTGCCATTTGTTAAGATGATTCGAATGGTAGTTATGGCAACGAAGATCCACAGAGGGAGAAAGAGATATTGGAAAAGCAGCAGCACAGTTTAGTAACAGTCATCGTTCATGATGGCAAGGTTGTTTACTATAAAAATTCCATCCTTCTTGCCTCTGTGCTGCCCCCCACCATTTTTCTTCTTGACATTAGAGCTTGCTGATTTATGGCATAACACAGTACATTTCACTTCTGAAACAAAGTCTGTAAAGTCTTGAGATACATTAAAGTCCTTTTTCCCCAGTGCTAAAGACCTCATACTGTTTAGCCCTCTCTACGTTTAGCCCTCTTATGCTTGAGAAGGGGGAGGTTATACATTTGTAGAGGGAAGGGGATTGGCAGTGGTATGTTTGGTAGTGAAATGCCTTGACTAAACAAACAAGGCTGCTCCAGAAACAGACACAGCAAACATATATGCCATATAAGTAACCTGTTACGTGGGGAGTTACTTTGGGTTTAAAACAAATGTCATACTCTTGATGCTTTTAGATAGCTATTATCTTGGTAAGGATTAGACAGAAATATGGTGAAGTTGCATCTGATTTTGAGGGATCCTGCTGGCAAACCTGACAGCCAGCTTGATTACTAGAGGTTTGATTAATTACAGCTGCTTTGCCATTGTATTAATAGAGCCACTCTGCCTCAAGGTACCATGGATGCCTTTTATAATTTGAATGTTCTTAAAAAGAACACTGTGTGAAAGTGAGCAGCCCTAAATGTGAACCACTTCAAAAAAAACACAACAACAACAAACACATTTTCCTCTGGCTGTTGGCAGTTTTAGGAAGGAAGCCATACGGTGAACCAGGTGATGCTGAAGTCATATGGATCCAGGCCATGCAGATATAGCCACGTTTACTTTGTGACATTGGGCTGATCTTGGAGCTGTCTGGAGCTGACCCATCTCCCGATGAAAACATGCAACTTTCATTTTTGGATAGTGCTCACCTCATATCTGAATTTGTACTTGCTATTTCTAGGTGAATTGTCCCCTTCTCCCACTTCCCTCATCTCCCTCTCTCCTCTGGCCAACACCAGGAAGGAGGAGTTTTCTTTTATTTAGATAAAAAGTTGACAGGAGGGAGCTACAATGTGTGGGATACTCAGCACTGGAGACATTTGGGCTGGAATTCTTGTTTCCATTCTTTTCTTACCATATGAACAAGTAAGTCCAAGAAAGTAGATTGGACTCTGAGTGGGCAGTAAAGGTGGAAATGTGGTCCTGAAGAGGATGGGCAAATTAAGAAGATTGTTTTCAGATGGTCAAATTGTTTTACCCATTGAAGAAGGTGATCAGACCCTAATGAAATTGAAGATAAGGAGAATGTTCCCATCTCCTGCCTGGTCCTAGAGACTCTGCAAATGGGTGCCTGACTGGTCTGTTGGCTCTGAAGCCAGCCTTTGCTGGATATAGTCAGTCTGTTTTGAAGTTGTGCAGAGAACCTCACTTGCGTCATTCTGAAGATGCAGTGAGTCAGTGCAGTCCCAAGAGAGCAGTAATGGCCCCAAACAGAAACTTGGAATGAAAAATAGCCATGGATTTAAAGACATAGCACTTTCTTCCTATGACTTCATTTGGTAATGGTAAGATTAATTCACAGAAAACGCTCCTTTAATGTCGGACATTAAACACATGTGGAATGATTTTTTTTCTTTGCTTTTCCCATTTAGCCTTTAAAACAGGATATGCAATAGGGTGATTGATTTGGAAGGGCACTGTTTCAATAACTCTCCACCTCTCACTTGCCCCATGTGGGTTCTCCATCCCCACCCTCATGCACGTACGCACTCCTTAGCTGCTTTTGGACTTCTCCAGCAATTTCAGAATAGTTTTAATTGAACATTCTTGACCCTCAGTTGTGTTGACATGCATTTGGATTTTCAGAGGGGAAGAATTGCCGGAGAAGAACCTTCCTCTAATTTTAACCATTGGCCATATTTATATATGCAGTTCCAGCTTGACTTTTAAATTGATAATCTTTTAATAGAATTACAGATAACATCTTACTATAACAAACACCAAGGGGATAATCCACATTCCTACTTGAAAATATGTCTTTTATATTAGCAGATTTGCCAGCTGCGTTATTATCTATTAGTGTATACTAAAAGTATATTATTTTGACTTATTTTGAGGTTAGATAATTCCCAATGGAATTTTCCCCTTAACCATGTAAATCTGTATTGCTTCTTTCCCCTTTAGCCTCCTAAACAGTGAGGCTTCTGGGCAGGAAATGAAAGAAGAGGAGGAGGTAATATAGAATAATATGCAGTGGCGCTTTTTTTATTTATATTTTTTATTTCTGAGCAAGTTAAGCCTGGAGAAATGCAGTGGCTTTCAAGCATTGTGACCTGTGTGAGGAATACATATTCCGTTATGACTTAGCATTCACATATGCACACATACATATATGTATACATATCACATACACAAATATGCATATATGTACATATACAGCTGAAGAAGGTCTGTGGATTAGTGCTTTTCCTTATTGTGGAGCACAGTGATATTTTCTTTCTTTCTCTTTTTTTTTTTTTTTGAGACAGAATCTCTCTCTGTTACCCAGGCTGGAGTGCAGTGGCACGATCTCGGCTCACTGCAACCTCCGCCTTCTGGGTTCAATCAATTCTCCTATCTCAACCTCCCAAGTAGCTGGGACTACAGGCATGTGTTACCATGCCTGGCTAACTTTTTTGTATTTTTAGTAGAGACAGGGTTTTGCTATGTTGGTCACGCTGGTCTCGAACTCATGGCCTCAAGTGATCTACCCGCCTCAGCCTCCCAGAGTGCTGGGATTACAGGTGTGAGTCACTGTGCCTGGCCAATATTTTCTATTTTATTTCATTTTGAAAAATGTAGGCTGTGACCCAGTATGGATCTCATGAATAAGAATGGATCCTGACCCAAGTTTGAGGAGACTGGTAGGGGTAAAGAGCATGGGCTCCAAAGTTTGTCTACCCAGTTTTAAATCCTGTCTTTCCCCTTAACTTGGGTGGGATCATACCATTAACCGTGTTACCAATCTGAAGCTTTGGCTCCCATGCCTGTGAGATGTGAATATTGATAACAGACACCCACCTCATAGGATTAATGAGAAGATGCCAGGATACAATGCACTGAAGGTCTTAGCATGCCTGCACAGAGCCCCAGCAACTGTTTGTTGCTGCCGCTGCTGCTGCTGCTGCCACCGCTGTGGTGGTGACTGTCCTTACTAAGATGCTGCAGCTGGATTGGTTTCTTGGGAAGTTGTGGAATTCTGTTCCCTGAGGATGTTGAGAAGGACAGATTGTACTTACCAAGAGCATTTATTGTTGCTTTATTTTCTTAAACATTTCTAATGAAAATCGTCAAGCCTATAAAGTTGAAAGAACAGTGCAAAGAACCACCTATATGCCCATCACCTAGATTCATAAACACTTAACACTTGCTATCTCTGTTTACATAGAAACATTTCCTTTTTACTAGTCTGCCTGGAAGTTGGCTATAGACTCATTAGCCAAGAACAAGAACACTCTCTTAACACCATCACACCGTTGCCACACTTAAGAAAATCAGCATTGATCCAGTAACATTGTTCGATATACCATCCATATTCACAATCTTCCAGGTATCGGTAATATTTTAAATATAACCCATTCGTTGGGCGCGGTGGTTCATGCCTGTAATCTCAGCAATTTGGGAGGCCAAGGCGGGTGGATCACGAGGTCAGGGGTTCGAGACCAGCCTGACCAACATGGTGAAACCCGTCTCTACTAAAAATACAAAAATTAGCTGGGCGTGGTGGTACACACCTGTAATCCCAGCTACTCAGGAGACTGAGGCAGGAGAATTGCTTGAACCTCGGCAGTGAGCTGAGATTGTGCCCCTGCACTCCAGCCTGGGTGACAGAGTGAGACTCCATCTCAAAAAAAAAAAAAGCAAAAAAAAAAAAAATGACCTATTCAATGAATTTAAGATGGATTAGATGACCTGTGGAGTTACTTATGGAGCTGAAGACTTCTGTGAAGTGAAAACCAACCACCCAGTGTTAAGTTTAACTCTCTTGTGGAATATTAAATCAACTGTGTGTTGTGAACTCTCGAGAGCTGATGAGATGGAAGCTGATGAATGGTTGTTTATGCTTTGTTAGCTTGGACAGTTAGCTTGACAGTAATCACAACAGCTTTAGGGAGTGGATTTTTTGCCAATTCATAAAGATGTATTCTGATAATGGGGGACCGAAAGGATATATCCTGATATGCAAAGTAGTAGAGCAATAGATTTCATTTGGATTTGAATGTAAGTGGCTGTGAATTAGAAATATTTGTTGGAATTAGAAGGTGTCTAGGTAGGAATTTAAGGTTTCCCCTCAGATCGAGAATGACAAGGCTGTATTCTAAGGACAGAATTTAAGGTGAACACTATGGAAATTTGTGCATGTGTGTTTTTAAGAAAACATACACAAAGTGAGGAAATTCAAGCAACCAAAAAAAAGGCATTCAGTAAACAATAAGTCCCATCTTGCTAGTTTCTTCTGTATTTCTTCAGGGCTACTTTAATTGATTCTAAAATGTACATTATTTCTCAGCTTTAAAAAAAAATCTCTAAAATCAGGGTATATCTTAAAAGCAATAGAATGCTCCGGTTTAATTGGCACATGATTTAGTGATACATAAAATAAAGGCACCTCTTGCATGACATCTTCAATTTGAAGAAGTAATAATATTCTGGCCAGACTCACTGGCGCATGCCTGTAATCCCAGCACTTTGAGAGGCTGAGGCAGGTGGATCACGAGATCAGGAGTTCAAGACCAACCTGGCCAACATGGTGAAACCCCATCTCTACTAAAATACAAAAATTAACTGAGCATGGTGGCGCGTGCCTGTAATCCCAGCTAGTCGGGAGGCTGAGGCAAGAGAGTTGCTTGAACTGGGACCCGGGAGGCAGAGGTTGCAGTGAGTTGAGATTATGCCACTGCACTCCAGCCTGGGCTACAGAGCGAGACTCCGTCTCAAAAAAAAAAGAAAACTGAAGTATAATATTCTATGAATATACAAATTTCTGTTTTTTTTTTTTTTGTCCCCCAAACTCCTGCCCTTTTTAAGACATATAGTAATATAGTGGGGTTATAGATTTATATACTACTACTTAGCGGTGCAGAGAAATTACAGTATTAAAAAAAATCACCAATCTGTCTTCTTCCTAAGTCGTCATCTAGAAATGGGGAGAAGCAAAGAATGGTGTTTTGGCTAGTTAATAAGGTCTTACATTCTTTTGGTTTAAGCAGTATCTTTTGGGTAAATTCTGGATTTTTTCATATATCCTGCCGTCCCCATTAAAAACCAGCGTTTGGTCTTGGGGGATTGTGAGATCTTGTGGCAGCAAGGGAGGCCTTTGCCTATGCTTGCTTGCCTTAGCTCACCTAGTCTGGTCTGATCTGGTCCCTGGGCCTTTTGCGGGTATCCCCTGAGGTGTGTGGTGATCTTGCATTTTTTTCTTTTGTCTCCATCAGGGCCAAGGAACTGTCTTTGCTTCCTTTTGTTACATTCACCCTGTGGCAGATGTCATGGCTCTCAGAAAAAGCTGCAGGAGGCTGAGCGTGCTAACACTCAGCTCCTTCCTCTGCCTTACCAGGCCATGCAACATCACCATTTTATTCTGTAGCCATCCATGTTGGGATGGTTGGAAGGTTGCATCTGCAAGGTGGTCTTCTCCTAGAGTTTCAATTGGGAAGTGGGGCAACAGCCCCAGTGCCATCCCCTCAACCTGACAATCAGTCTGCCCTCCCTCCACCTATGCCAGTTTTCAGTCTCTTGCTTGTTATCTCAAAATCCATTCTTCTTTGCCATGTTTCATGACATGGGAACTGGACTCTGTCAATGGTTTTCCTTTGCCAGCTGGCAAGATGTTAGGCTTTGTCAACAGAGTGCTGGAGGGACACTGCAAGGCCATGGTAGGAGGAGGGCATCCTTTCCTGTGCTAATTTTCATTGGTGAGTGAGTATCAGTGGACTGGCATGCAAGACGCCCCAGAAATACATAGCAGCCATCATAGACAGCCCACTGGGTGGTACCGTGGATCATCTCCAACTACACATACCCTTCAGGGAGTTTCTCCACCATGTGGTGGGCTGCTGCCCTGGGCCAGCTCTGGATCACGCCCTGTGACAAGCATGTTTGCCACCACAGGCTGTGTTCCTGTGGAGTTATGCCATCTCTGAACAGTCTGAATCTCAGCTTGGCTTTGGAGGAGGCTCTCCTAAGTTCTTAGTTCCTCCTTCTTCACTCTTCCTTGGCTCTAAGTTGTAGACACTTTGCTCATTTGCTACTTCTATACCCCTGAGTCCTCTTTTATCCCTCTGTTATTTGTTAAAAATCTTGGCCAGGCATGGTGGCTCACATCAGTAATCACAGCACTTCGGGAGGTCAGGGCATGTGGATCACTTGAGGTCAGGAGTTCGAGACCAACCTGGCCAACATAGTGAAACCCGCCTCTACTAAAAATACAAAAATTAGCAGGGCATGGTGGTGCATGCCTGTAATCCTCCTACTCGGGAGGCTGAGGCACAAGAATTGCTTGAACCTGGGAGGTGGTGGCTGCAGTGATCCAAAATTGTGCCACTGCACTCCAGTCTTGGCTACAGAGCAAAACTCTGTCTCAAAATAAATAAATAAATAAAAATCTCCTGTGGGACTTTAACCTGTGGAAGTGATTGCGTGATGGCACAGAAAGGCCAATGCCAATAAAATAAAATTTGTATTACATTTCCAAGAGGGGAGCATGCCATGCCACACCACACAGCCAAGCGGGGAGGCACCATCCACAGGAGCAGAAAGGAGCTGGGGGAAAGCCCGGTCCAGGGTCTTTGTTGGGCTTCTGTGGGAAAGGCCAGACAGAGCCAGGGAAACAGCTTAGGACTGGCTATTTTTGATAATTCTGGGGGGCCTGGGGCATAGGGCCTTCCCTGGTTGTCTGGTTCCTAGCTTTGTGTTATTTAGGGTAGGAGAAACATTGGCTTTGTGTGTGAGGATTAGATAAGGAGGTGGTTCAGAGTATGGGCTTTGGGTGGCAGGGGAGACAGCAAACAGCATTGGCTGTGAGTTTGACCTTGTGATTAGACTAATGGATGCCAAATAGATGAATACAGAATCTACGAAAACACAGAACACTCTTTTAGCAGTATCTACTTTTTGTTAACAATTCTTTTATTAAATTTTCCCTATTGAAATGACTGACGTGGCTTCTGTCTCCTGACTGGTACATTACTCTTTTCCCCGGAATTCACGGGCAGGGAAGTGATGATACATGTTTGACTGTTTGCCTCCTCTTCGTTCTCTGATGTGTGAGGGAAGGGCTGGACCCTTCTACATCTTTCTGTCTGGATGAAGCTCTGATGGTGTCATTTCCTCCTCCTTCCATAGTGCAGTAACCATCTCTGTCAGCTTGTCATAGAAGGTCATTTAAGTGACTTTGCCAACACAAACAGTACTGCAAGGAAGATATACCACACTTTGAAATTGGTTATTAGCTTTAAATAATAACCAATTTAAACTGTTTAAACAGTTTAATAACTTATGATATAGTAACTAAATAAGTGAAAAAAAAATCTTGGACCAATAAGGATGGAAGAAAAGTATAGGAATAACTGGTCAGAATTAAAAGGACTAAATCACGACTTTTATTTCTTTTTGTATTTTTGAAGCTCTGATCTTGGTCCGGGTCATCATGCCTTTTTCTTGAATTGATCTCTTTATCATTATCTACTCTTTCTCCTCATCCTCAGCAGTATTCCTTGCTCTGAGTCTACTTTGTCTGTTAGGCACTTCAGCCTTCTTCTGATCATGCTTGCATAATATACTTTTTCCCATCCTTTTACTTGTAGCCGGCCTATGCCATTGCCCTAGTGGTGAACTGCTGATGCTCTTTACTTGGAGCTGAGCCCATGGTAAGGGTGGTGACTTTCTTGGTTCTCTTAGTCCTGACTTCATCTTAGGCAGGTACTATGTGCCTGGACTTCAAGATAGGGCTTTCTTAGCATTGTGTGTGTCCACCTTCCATGCCACCTGGACTCTGCCTTATATGTGTGTGTCTGTGTGTTTGTGGTGGGGGCTCTTATGTAAGAGAGAATTTCCCATGTTCCCTCAACCCCCACCCAAAGCTGACTTTTGCATTGTATCAATGCAGAATCCAGCTGACGATGATATTTGCTGGTACCTCACCCCAGGAGCAGTAGATCTTTGCCTGGATCCTGGGGATAGGGTAGGTTTCTTGCCCTCCCTCCAGTGGATTAAGGTTTTTGCATTAGGTCTGAGAGAGGGGTTCAGGAAGTAGGCAGGATTTTACCCAAGTCCAGTACTGAGGGGTGCTCTCTGCAGTCTTGTGCTCAGCTCCCAGTTGTCCTCACGAGCACCTGGGAGTGGCCCTTGGAAAAGGGCTTACAAGTAAATTCAGCCAGGAATGCTAGTGTTACACTAGCCCATGCTCAGCTTTATAAGAATTCATTACAATTGAAGCTGTTTTCCTGTCACCTGTTTAATCTTCCTCCTGTGCTCTGTGAAGGGTCACAGGGTTTGCATGTCGCATTTCTCCTTGGAGGGATTTGTCACTTGTTAGAATTCAGTTCACCTGATTGCCTTGTGGCCTCAGATCTCTGATTAGCTCAATAAAAGTTATGATTTTGTTGATTATCTGGCCTCTTCTTTTTGTTGGGTTGAAAGTGATGTTCTCTTATGGCTTTCTGTATCTTAAGCAAGGATACAGAACTCTATTTATTTATTCACCTGTCCCTCAGCAGAATTATGTAAGTAAAATAGAATTTAGGTTCCTCACAGATTAGTGCAGTTTGCTAATACAAATACTGTATATAGTTTCTGTGCTTCCACTTCTACCATTGGTTTAAGTTTGAGTACCCCTTTTTTACTTTGTATTTTGAAATAGTTTCAAACTTACAGAAAATTTACAAGAATAGTATAGAGAATTCCTACATGTCCTTTACTTAGTTAGATTCATCAATTTTTAACATATTGCCACATTACATTTGCTTTATCATTTCTCCCCTTTCTATATGTGTATGGGTGTAAAATTTGTTTTTCTGAATCATTTGGAAGTAGGTTACAATATTTTGCCCTTTTATTCCTTAATATTTCAAGTGTATTTTGTAAGAACAAGCAAGGATCTTCTCTTATGTAACTACAGTATAATTATTAACTTTCAGAAATTTACCATTGATAGAATATTTTTATTTAACCTAAAATCCATATTCCAGTTTCCTCAATTCTCCTAGTAATGCTCTTTCTAGCACTTATCCCCTCAGCTGTAGGCTCCAGTCCAGGATCATGGGTTGCATTAATCTGTCATATCTTTAATATCTTGTAACCTGGAACAGTTCCTCAGTCTTTCTGTCTTGCCTGACATTGGTATTTTTCAAGAACATGGAGCAGTTATTGTATAGAATGTTTTTCAATTATGGCTTGAACATTTCAGTTTTGGTTTGTTTGATGTTTCGTTATTATTGAAGTGACATATTTCTGTTTTAGGATATTACAGTAGTAATGCTGTATCTTTCTCATGGTATTACATCCAGCTGCATACCTTGTCTTTCTGCCTGTCATTAGTGATATTAATTTTGATTATTTAGTCAAGGTACTGTCTGGTTCCTTCATTGGATAGTTGCTAGTTTTCCTCTTGCATTTGTTGTTTTTGTTTTTGTGTTTTTCCTTAACTTTTTCTCCCTGTGGCCGGGCATGGTGGCTCACGCCTGTAATCCCAGCTCTTTGGGAGGCCGAGGCTGGCAGATCACGAGGTCAGGAGATTGAGACCATCCTGGCTAACATGGTGAAACCCCGTCTCTACTAAAAATACAAAAAATTAGCCAGGTGTGGTGGTGGGTGCCTATAGTCCCAGCTACTTGGAAGGCTGAGGCAGGAGGAGAATTGCTTGAACCAGGGAAGCAGAGGTTGCAGTGAGCTGAGATCTTGCCACTGCACTCCAGCCTGGATGACAGAGTGAGACTCCATCTAAAAAAAAAAACAAAAAAACAACAACCTTTTTCTCCCTGTGATTTCCTGAAACCTCTTGCATCTAAAAAGCAATCTGTGGGGAGACATTTTGTGACCATATAATTAATCTGCTCCTTATAAAACATAAAATACAAGCCTTGGGTTCTCTTAGAGTAGAGAAAGGGATCAGTGATTCAGGACCATTTCTTGTAAAGCTTCTACAGAGAGGGTGTACCATCAGAGAGAAAATGTACTGGGGAAAAGCACTTTACACTGTTTCAACCAGCAAGGAATATTTCTGTCTCAGCTTTCACTTTGAGTGGAGGGCAAAGAAAAAAATCACATGAGAACTTGAAGCTGCTGACCAGCTGCTCCCACATGGGTTTAGAAAGTGGTTTTACACTATTTATGTGACCTCCAATAGCTGCAAGTTGGAAATCCTGATTTAAAGTGGACCTGAGTTTTTACTGTCTCTGAGTGTTTGACAAAAGCAAGTTTAAGTCTTCCCTAACTCAAAGTTCCCATAGATCATTGCAGCCAATATGAACAATATGAACCAAAAGAGACACACACACACACACACACTCACACTCTCTCTCTCACACACACACACTGAAACAAAATATCATGAACAAGAGTCAGTAGAAACAATATAACAACCTCTCATAATTTCAGATATTGGAAATATTGAATGTAGACTGTAAGTTAATTTAGTACCTTTGGGGAAGCAAGGGAAGGAAATGAAAATATGAGTAAAGAAAGAGATACTATCAAAAACAACCAGGCAATTTATTTTTAAAAAATTAAATACAATGTTCAGAAGTGAAAAGCATCATCATTTAGATAAAAAAATTATGGACTGGTTAAATATTAGAATAGAAACAGAATAGTGAGTTAGTGAAGTAGAAGGTAAATCTGAAGAAATAACACAGGCTGAAGCTTATAGAAACAAAGGGATGTAAAACATGAGAGGTTCAGAGATTCCGTGAGAAGATCCAACTTACGTCTAATTGGAGTTCCAGAAGAAGCTTCTACAGAGAGTGGCAAAGAGATAATATTGAAACAGATGATGAGTGAGAATCTTCATAATTGACGAACAACAGGCCTTTGTCTGTCATTTGTGGAGGTAGCACAACAATTTAAATGGAGGCCCACAGTCCATGTCTAAATATTTAAAAGTTACAAATGTGACAGACTGTGAAATAAAATGTGTCTATACTTCTACCTTGACAAATATGTCTCTGTGATAATCTAGAAGATGAGGTTTACATTTAGAGTTCTTGAACTCCACAGAGCTCTGTGCTGGCACGTAGCAGCACAGAGTGAGCCAGACCTTCTCCTGTGGCCCAGCCCTTTTGTCTTTTTTCCCAGCTTTCTTCATGCTGTGAGGGGCCTCATGCATACATGTGAAGATACTTCAGTGTGCATATCTAAGCTCTGTTCACACTCCTCAAAAGCATGCTTCTAGGTGGCAACTCTGGCCTATGCTCACATGCTGGTGCATTCTGCTTTCTTTTATTTTTTATTTATCTATTTTTTTAGAGACAGGGTTTTATTTTGTTGCCAAGGCTGGAGTACAGTGGCCTGATCATAGCTCATTATAGCCTTGAACTTCTGGACTCATGCAATTCTCCTGAGTAATTGGGACTGCTAATTATCATGCCTAGCTATTTTTATTTTTATTTTTTGTAGCTTTCAAACCCAGCCTGGTCTCACTGTGTTGCCCAGGCTGGGTTTGAACACCTGGCCTCAAGCAGTCTTTCTGTCTCACCTCCCAAAGTGCTAGGATTACAGGCATGAGCCACTGTGCCTACCCAGCATTCTGCTTTCATAATAGACCCGTGGAAAAGCCCCATGCAAAACCCTGAATGTGGCATAGATTCAATTAAGTAGGGAATTCCTGGATCCTGGATACCTAGAATATGATGATCAGACTCAGGATGGGTGCATATCCTTGGATCTTCAGACCCCTTGCCCTGTGGGGAGAGGTGGAGTCTTTTAAATTATAGAATCTAGGGTAGGGGCCTTGCTTTGAGTAGGTTCTAAGAGTGGTAATGAGAGACAAAAATTATCTGGTTCAGGAAGCTCATCAAATTCCAAAGCAGCAAAGAAAGAAAGGAAAGAAATTCATGTCTAAACATATCAGTAAACCTGTGAAACTATAGAACATCAAAACCAGAAAAGATTCTTAAAAATATCGAGAGAGAAAAGGCAGATCATTTACAAAGGAACCACAATTAGTATGCCAGCTGGCTTTTCTATGCCAAGAGTGGAACTCCTGAAGCAGTGTTTTCAAAGTTGGCAATGAAAATAACTGTTAATCTAGAATTGTGTAGCCATAAAACAGTTTTTAAAGAATAAGAATGAAGTGAAATAAAGACATTAGATAAATGAAAACAAAAAGAATTTACCACTGAGAATTCATCACTGTGATGGTTAATATTATGTGTCAACTTAATTGGGTTGAAGGATTGTTTCTGGGTGTGTCTGTGAGGGTGTTGCCAGAGGAGATTGACATTTGAGTTGGTGGACTAGGAGAGGAAGACCCACCCTCAGTGTAGGTGAGCACCATCCAATTGGTTGCCAATGCAGCTAGAACAAAGCAGGCAGAAGAAGGTGGGATAAGCTTGCTTGCTTGCTGAGTCTCCTGGTTTCCTTCCTTCTCCCATGTTGGATGCTTCCTCCCATTCCTCCTGCCCTGCAACATAAGACTCCAGGTTCTAAGGCCTTTGGACTCGGGCTTGTACCAGTGGCTTGCCAGGGGCTCTTGGGCCTTTGGCCACAGACTAATGGCCACACTGTTGGCTTCTCTGGACTTTAGGCTTTCGGACTTGGACTGAGCTACTACCAGCTTCTCTCTTCCCTGGCTTGCAGACAGCCTATATTGGGACTTTGCCTGGTAACCATGTGAGCCAGTTCTCCCAAATAAACTCCCTTTCGTATATACATATATCCTATTTGTTCTGTCCCTTTGCTGAACCCTAATACCATCACTAAAGAACATCCTTGAGAAGGGAAATGACACCAAGAAGGAAGGTTTAAAATTTAAGAAGCCATTAAGTTGATCCAGAGAGATGCATTTACTTGCTCGAAGATCACACTTGATTCAGAACCAAGCCTAGACTTAAACCCAGACAGGATGCAAGAAAGAAATCAAGTTAACAGGGCCAGGCGCGGTGGCTCATGCCTGTAATCCCAGCGCTTTGGGAGGCCAAGGCAGGTAGATCATGAGGTCAGGAGACCAAGACCAGCCTGGCCAACATGGTAAAACCCTGTCTCTGTTAAATATAAAAATTAGCCAAGCATGGTGGCGCGCGCCTGTAGTCCCAGCTACTCAGGAGGCTGAGGCAGGAGAATTGCTTGAACCCAGGAGGTTGCAGTGAGCCGAGATTGTACTACTGCACTCCAGCCTGGCAACAGAGCAAGACTCCATCTCAAAAAAAAAAAAAAAAAGAAAAAGAAAGAAAGAAAGCAAATGAATCACAGAATTATGTTTTCACCCAGGAAGTAGACACCAGGTCCCCTTGGGCTCACTTTGGGAGAAGGCTTACATTTTTGCCAGGATATACCAGGACCACTTAGGTTGAGTCTTACAGCCTCCAGTACTTTACTCTAAGCTTCCCATTGCTAATATGTCATTTTTCCTTTCTCTTGCTACTGAGTTGTTTGCTCAACTGGAGGATTTTACTTTCTGCCCTTCAGGTGGTCACATGGTAGCTCCCATGTTAACGAAAGTAAGTCTCAGCAGTGTTGACAGGGACAGGATGACTTTAATTTCATTCCTTCTCTTCTTGATACTTTTTTTTCCCCTTCCTGTTCTGCCCCTAGTGGTCCTATGAGTCCTTCAGTTCTCCCCATTTCTCCATGACACACCAGGAGCCATGTCAGATGTGATTTCTGTCCTGGGACCCTGAATGGTACACAGAGAGGAAGTACTGAATTGGGGTTGGGTATAAGAGGGCTTAAGATGCATGAAAAATGTTGAGTAGGGTATTTCAAGAGATAGTTGAAATAATATAGTACCTTTTGTTTATGTCACTGTACTTGGTAAATTTGATCATATGACATCTCATTTGATGTCTTTGAGATGACAGATCGTGTCCCTTCTCTAGTGCTAAGATCCTCAGAGAGGTTAAGTGACTTGATCACTAAGTTAGAAAGTGGCAGAGCCCCAAAACTACCCTTGCGGCTGCTTTCTAGTTTCTAATCAGATGCTTTTTCCCTAACACCATCACTAACACCATCTTGTCTCTATGAAGTGATGGCTTCCAAAATGCCACTAAAGGATAATACTTTTTATTTTTGAGATGGAGTTTCACTCTTGTCACCCAGGCTGGAGTGCTATGGTGTGATCTTGGCTCACTGCAACCTCTGGCTCCGAGGTTCCAGTGATTCTCGTGCCTCAGCCTCCTGAATAGCTGGGATTACAGGCATCTGCCACCATGCCCAGCTAATTTTTGTGTTTTTAGTAGAGACAGGGTTTCATCATGTTGGCCAGACTGGTCACGAACTCCCTATGTTAGGTGATGTGATACACCTTCCTCAGCCTCCCAAAGTGCTGGGATTATAGGCCTCAGCCACTGTGCCTGGCCAGGGGTAATACTTTTCAATCAGCCAATAAGATTCACATGGAATTTGCTTATTTTCAGTATTCCTGTCAGTATTGATGGATTTCTTTAAAAGCTTTTTCCATAAATCTATTTGCCCCCCACCTCCTCAACTCCTCCAGCATCTGCCCTCTTTCTTCCTTATACATATTGTGAAGTCTAACTTGGGCCTCAATCATCATGAGTTTTAAATTGGTGGTATCCATACTAACCAGGATTTCCTGTAATTGGAACATTCTTCGCACTTTGGGTATTTGCTGATTCTGCCCTCTCCATGCATTTTAGAAGTTTCAGACTATTTCTTCTGAGAAATAACTAGAGTTGGTGCAAGCTGTGTTGCACATTTTGACTGCAATTTTAGTAATGAGTGTTGCTTGCTTTTTAACAGAGGCAGGTAAACCAAGTTATTGAGTGCAGTTCAAACCCAAGCCACCACTGTCCCATAGATCAGGGGTCCCCAGCCCCCAGCCCCCAGGTCACAGACCTATCTGTGGCCTGTCAGGAACCAAGCCGTATAGCGGGAGGTGAGCGGCACGTGAGCAAGTAAAGCTTCATCTGTATTTACAGCCGCTCCCCATCTGGCTCATTACTGCCTGAGCTCTGCCTCCTGTCAGATTTTCATAGGAGCATGAAACCTATTGTGAATAGTGTGTGCGAGGGATCCAGGTTGTGTGCTCCTTATTAGATGAGAATCTAATTCCTGATGCTCTGTCATTGTCTCTTATCACTCCCAGATGGGACTGTCTAGTTGTAGGAAAACAAGCCCAGGACTCCCATTGATTCTACATTATGGTGAGTTGTATAGTTATTATATATTACAATATAATAATAATAATAATAATGATAGAAATAAAGTGCACAATAAATGTAATCCACTTGAGTCATCATAGAACCATCTTCCCACCCCCCACCCCCAGTCTGTGGAAAAATCATCTTCCACAAAAGCAGTTCCTGGTGCCAAAAAGGTTGGGGACTGTTGAAATTGAATCATATGACACATTGCTATCTTGTTGAGTTAGACATTGCAAGCTGCAACTTTGTAACTGCCTATAGGTCATTATTTATTTATTTATTTACCTATGAGCCCATATCCATAAAATTAGCAGAATATGTCATAGTCAAGAGACTTTGATTTATGAACCAGCTGATTTAGTTTGCTCACAAGCTTTGGAAGAATATTTTTTTAAAGGCCAAGTTTAAGACACCTTAGACCATAGAAATATGTGTATTTCCTGGCCTCTTCGATCATTTGAAGGCCAGATTTTATCAAAACAAATGAATCACTGTTTTTCCTTCCTTCATCATTCTTTAATTGGTTTCCAAAATAAAATGATTAGTGGCTGCGTTTCTCAACTGCATTGTTTTGATTACAGTCTTACTGGCTGTATTGGGTGGTACATTGGGAAATGCTTTCATAACTGGCGATCACTGTTGACTGGGTTACATGACTTCATAGAGGCCCAGATTCGTTACCCCAAGTAAGTCTTTGAAGGAGCAAGCTCTTTCTTATACTTTTGTTACTAAGTTAGGGAAAAATATTTTAAATAATGGAATCTTAGTTACAATGTAGGTTTTACTTTTCTTGAGATTTATGTTCGTTTTTAGATATGACAAAGGTGTGCATTTTAGAGTTCCTCTTCCCCCAGGAACAAGGGATTCACTTACTTGGCTTTCTTTTTTTTCTTTTTTTCCCTTCTGAGACGGAGTTTCGCTCTTGTTACCCAGGCTGGAGTGCAATGGCGCGATCTCAGCTCATCACAACCTCTGCCTCCTGGGTTTAGGCAATTCTCCTGCCTCAGCCTCCTGAGTAGTTGGGATTACAGGCATGCGCCACTATGCCCAGCTAATTTTTTGTATTTTTAGTAGAGACGGGGTTTTACCATGTTGACCAGGATGGTCTCGATCTCTTGACCTCATGATCCACCCGCCTCGGCCTCCCAAAGTGCTGGGATTACAGGCATGAGCCACCGCGCCCGGCTCACTTGGCTTTCAAATGGAGAATATGCTGAGTATTTCTGACTGCAGGTTTCTTTTTTCTGGAACCCTCAAAAGTGCGCCGTAAATACCAGCGAGTCCCTTCCCGTTTCTTCAGCACTGCTTGGTGTGAGTGGCATGGAGGCATAAAGCTGGCTTGCCTAGTTAGTGTGACCTAAGTGGTTTCTTGTGAGCATCCACTTGCTCTACAGTTGGGCCTTTTTTCCATTGGTGAACTGCTCCTTGCCTTGCTGTCCTGTAGCTAGTTTGCTACTGAGTATTTCCTTTATAAAACAGGAAGGAATCATTACCCTGATATTATGAAGTGGGTGGTTTTAGAATTCCACTTCAGATGGCACTGACCTTTTCTTAATACAGCTGGTTTCACTTAATACATTTTGTTTAAACAAAGTGTGTTCCTGGAAGTGGTTTCAGAATAGTCTGTTCCCCTTGTAGCTGTTCCTTTGCTCTTAATTTTTAAAGTGTTTTGCTGACAGTATCATACATGCTTGCACAACAGATTAGAAACTTCTGTTTGAAGTCATCAAACTTATGAATTACGCTCTGTCCAGATATGATATATTGATGATTGTATTCAGTAGCTTAAAAATATATATATTTTTAAGAGATGGGGTTTCACCATCTTGGCCAGGATGGTCTTGAACTCCTGACCTCATGATCCACCCATCTCGGCCTCCCAAAGTACTGGGATTACAGGTGTGAGCCACTGTGCCCAGCCTAGTAACTTAAAGATTTAAGGGATCGCTTTATTTTGCAAAACTGACCAAATTATTTTGTTGCTTAGGTAACTCCCCTTTAAGGCGCTCTGATGTCTAGCAATCTCAATGACAAAACAAATAAAATAGAGAATGAGTGTTTTTCACTTTGTAAAAATGAACAATTCTTAACAAAAAAGACAGAGCTGGACTAATTAAACAATCAATATGTTTTAAAGTGGAATATATACCTGAATGAAACCTTAGAAAGACTGGAAAAAAAGATAAATAAATAAAGTGGGATAGACATATCTTTTTAGGTGTGATACCAAAATATTTAAACTTTAAGAAAGACTGGAGCCCAATTTCTACGCTCACCGGAAGACGAAGGTCCTCTTTCCTTGCCTAACGCAGCCATGGCTCGTGGTCCCAAGAAGCATCTGAAGTGGGTGGCAGCTCCAAAGCATTGGATGCTGGATAAATTGACCGGTGTGTTTGCTCCTCGTCCATCCACTGGTCCTCACAAGTTGAGAGAGTGCCTCCCCCTCATCATTTTCCTAAGGAACAGACTTAAGTATGCCCTTGACAGGAGATGAAGTAAAGAAAATTTGCATGCAGCGATTCATTAAGATTGATGGCAAAGTCTGAACTGATATAACCTACTCTGCTGGTTTCATGATGTCATCAGCATTGACAAGATGGGAGAGAATTTCCGTCTGATCTGTGACACCAAGGGTCGCTTTGCTGTAGATCATATTACACCTGAGGAGGCCAAGTACAAATGGTACAAAGTACGAAAAATCCTTGTGGGCACAAGAGGAATCCCTCATCTGGTGACTCACGATGCTCGCACCATCCGCTACCCTGATCCCCTCATCAAGGTGAATGATACCATTCAGATTGACTTGGAGACTGGCAAGATTACTGATTTCATCAAGTTTGACACTGGTAACCTGTGTATGGTGACTGGGGGTGCTAACCTGGGAAGAATTGGTGTGATTACCAACAGAGAGAGGCACCCTGGATCTTTCGATGTGGTTCATGTGAAAGATGCCAATGGCAACAGCTTTGCCACTCGACTTTCCAATATTTTTGTTATTGGCAAGGGCAACAAACCATGGATTTCTCTTCCCCAAGGAAAGGGTATCCGCCTCACCATTGCTGAAGAGAGAGACAAAAGACTGGCAGCCAAACAGAGCAGTGGGTGAAATCGTCCCTGGGTGATATGTTAGCTGTTTATGCGTAATTAAAAATCATATGGCATGATTAAAAAAAAAAAAGAAAGACTGGATAGAAATACAAAATAAGGTATTAATAGTCCTGCTCTGACTTTTCTAAAGCAGGTTTATATTACTTTATTTTAAAATGTTTACGAGAGTACCTTTTAAAAATAAGGATTTATAGGCTGGGCATGATGTCTCACGCCTATAATCCTAGCACTTTGGGAGGCCAAGGCTGTTGGATCACCTGAGGTCAGAAGTTTGAAACCAGCCTGGCTAACGTTGTGAAACCCCATCTCTACTAAAAATACAAAATTAGCCAGGCATGGTGGCACATGCCTGTAATCCCAGCTACTGGGGGAGCTGAGGCTGGGGAATTGCTTGAACCTGTGTAGCACAGGTTGCAGTGAGCCGAGATCGTGCCACTGCACTCCAGCCTGGGTGACAGAGTGAGACTCTATCTCCAAAAAAAATAGGGATTTATAAAACATATATGCAACTCATTAAGAACTTTTTTTCTGGGCACCATGGCTCACACCTGTAATGCCAGCACTTTGGGAGGTTGAGGCCAGTGGATCATGAGGTCAGGTGTTCAAGACCAGCCTGGCCAAGATGGTGAAACCCTGTCTCTACTAAAATTACAAAAATTAGCCAGGCACGGTGGCAGCTATCTGTAATTCCAGCTACTCAGGAGGCTGAGGCAGGAGAATCACTTGAACTCAGATATTGTAGTGAACCAAGATCATGCCACTGCACTCCAGCCTGGGTGACTGAGACACTGTTTCAAAAAAACAAAAAAGAACTTTTTGAATAAACTTTAGTTTTGTTATATTCTATCATAGAATTAGTTCTTGTCTTTGGAGAACTTACTAACAGGATACTTTTTTGTCGTTGTTTGTTTTTGTTTTGAGACAAGTGCTTGCTCTGTCACCCAGGCTGGAGTGCAGTGGCATGGTCTCAGCTCACTGCAACCTCTGCCTCCCAGGTTCTAGCAGTTCTTATGCCTCAGCCTCCTCAGTAGCTGGGACTACAGGCATGTGCCACCACATTTGGCTAACTTTTATATTTTTAGTAAAGACAGGGTTTTGCCATGTTAACCAGGCTGGTCTTGAACTCCTAGCTTCAGGTGATCTGCCCTCCTCAGCCTCCCAAAGTGCTGGGATTACAGGTATGAGCCACCAGGCCTGGCTTCTGTATGTAAGTATTAGGTGGTGACTCCATACAAAATATTTAACAACTTGCTGGTTAACATTTAAATCTTTGTTGCCAAGACCTTTTCTGTGTTTTACAGTGATTCCAAACATGTTCCATATAGGAATAGTTTGCCAAATAGAAGAACATGGGATAATCTTCTTCTCCCATGGCTGATGTGTTGTGATTCTAGGTGCACATTTCTGTTTCCAATAACATGGACCCGTTCTCAAGTTCAAGCACCGCATCAAGAGACGGCACCACGTGCCTTTTCATTTTTTTTCCTCTCTTTATCTCCTCTTCCCCTCCTTGATTTAATTTCTTCAGCAGGTCAGAATCTATATAGCTTCCAAAAGAAATAGTAGTCATTGGCAAAGATTAGTTTTTAATTCTTCTTCTGTTAAATACTTTTTGATTGAAATTGTTTTCATTACAAAGGTAACATTTGCTTATTGAAAAACAAAATAAGAAAATTTTTTTTTAATTACTCACTCACTATTAAGTTTGTTGAATATTCTATCATAGCTTTTTCTCCTGGCTTTTTGAGTGTTTGAGACATGTCTCTCTGCCTTGCAGTTTGGCAATATTCTGTCCTACACCCATATATGAAAGTGAAAGCTCTGCTTCTCCGACTACAGTTTAATTTACTTTGTGGACATTATTAACAAAAGGCAGAGAAAGACATTGGACCATAATAAGTGTGGGACTTAGCAAAGCCGTATTACTGATTGTTATTAAGTATTGCTTGCAGTGGAATCTAACGTATTCCTGTAAAGTTATTCTAACTATCAAGATAGTGAAAGTGCGGAGGAGGCATGCCATGAGATTGAGTGGTATTTTCCTGCATGCTTTCTCTGCTTCTTGAAAATCCTGCAGCACTTTGCCATGGTTTCTTATCTGGATGAAATAAGGCAACTGTGCCTTAGTATTCCTGCCATGCCTTTGTATGCTATACTTGGCTTTGTTCTCCAGGCCTCTTCCCACAGTAGCAATGGATTCTTTTTTTCTCTCTCTCTCTCTTTTTTTTTTTTTTTTGAGTTGGAGTTTGGCTCTTGTTCCCCTGGCTGGAGTGCAGTGGTGTGATTTCAGCTCACTGCAACCTCCACCTCCTGGATTCAAGCGATTTTCCTGCCTCAGCCTCCCGAGTAGCTGGGATTACAGGCATGTGCCACCATGTCTGGCTAATTGTATTTTTAGTAGAGATGAGGTTTCTCCATGTTGGTCAGGCTGGCCTCAAACTCCCAACCTCAGGTGATCTGCCTGCCTCAGGTGATCTGATCTCCCAACCTCAGGTGATTAGCCTCCCAAAGTGCTGAGATTACAGGCATGAGCCACTGTACCTGCCCAGCCTCAATCATAACTTTTAAAATTTTGGCAGATGCAGATTTATATAAATTGGCAAGCCAGTTCTCATTATCAAATTAACTGGTCAAAAAAAAAAAAAAAAAACAGATTAATTGGTCAAATATAGATTTACTTTCTAAAATTTTAAGCATGTTAAACTAGTATAGCTGTGAGCACCCATGGCCCAGTCAAGTTGGCACATAATATTAATCATCACAAAAACTAACCCTAGAATAAATGCTACTCTGGTCCTGCTTAGCAAAGCTTATGAGTAAGACCAAAAAGATGAAACCATTTCCAAAAAAAAAAGCTGAAGAATATTTTTAGAGTTACAAAACTATCCAGGACCCAGTGTGGTAAATTGCACAATGTTTGCCAGCCATTCCAGAATTACTAGGTATGAGCAGAAGTAGTAAAATACAACCAATAACTGACCAGAAATGAGACAGATGATATAAGTAGGACATTACAGACATTAAAATAGTAATTATAATTGTATTCCATGTGTTGAAGAAGCTAGAGAAAAGATTGACTATGTTAAGTAAAGACATGAAAGATGATCGGTGGGTGTGGTGGCTCACACCTGTAATCCCAGCACTTTGGGAGGCCAAGGCGGGTGAATCACCTGAGTTCAGAAGTTTGAGACCAGCCTGGCCAACATAGTGAAAACCCATCTCTACTAAAAATACAAAAATAGCTGGGTGTGGTAGCGCACACCTGTAATCCCAACTACATGGGAGGCTGAGGCAGGAGAATCACTTGAACACGGGAGGCGGAGGTTGCAGTAAGCCAAGATTGTACGACTGCACTCCACCCTGGGTGACAGAGGAAGACTCCATCTCCAAAAATGAAAAGAAAAAATAATGAATGAACTTATTAAGATGAAAAATATACTGAATGAAGACTGTCAGAATAAACATTGCACAAGTAAAGATTTGTGATTTTGAAGAAATTTTTAACCATAGAAACTATCTAAAATGAAACAGATAAAAAAGAAACCCTGAAAAAATACATGAACACAACATAAAGTGAGGGACAACATCAAGTAGCCAAATGTATGTGGAATTGGAGTCCCTGAAGGGAGGGCATGAGGGATCCAAAAAAAAAAAAAAAAATAGAGAAAAAAAAATGGCTGAAAAATTTCCAAGTGTAATAAAAGCAGTAAACACACAGATCCAAGAATCCCAAGGAACTGCAAGCACAGGAAACATGAAGAAAAACTATATACTAAGGCACATTCTAAGCAAATTTCTTAAAACCATGGTTTAAATTGGCCAAAGAGGTACATGACATACCTAAGACCTAAGTTCAAGGTGACACCAGATTTCTTATTGGAAACAACGTAAGCCAGGTAACAGTGGAACAATATCTTTAAAGCAAAGAAAGAAAACAGTTGTCTACCTAGAATTCTTTTCTCAGTGAAAATACCTTTCAAAAATGGAGGCAAAATAAGGTCTCTTTTAGACATTAAAAAAAGGAAGAATTTATTACCAGTAGATATTCAGTACAAGAAATATCAAAGGATGTAATTAAATTAAAGCAGAAGGAAAATGATACCTGGTAGAAGACTGGAGCTGCAAGGAGTCCAAGGCTGCAGTGAGCTGTGATCACACCACCTGATTCCAGCCTGGGTGACAGAGTGAGACCCTCTGTCTAAACAAATGAAAGAAAACCGGAGCAATAAAAAGAAATGAAGACACTGCAGAGGTTAACTGTGGGTAAATACATAAGATATTTTTTCTTTTTGTTTCACCCTCTTATTAAAAGATATGTCTTAAAGGTAATTTACACATTGTAGCATTTGTAACTTACATAGAAGTAAAGTTTGTGACAACAATAGCACCAAGACTGTGAGTGGGAGAAGAGTACACTCTCTTAAGCTTTTTACACTACATGTGAAGTTGTATAATGTCAATTGAAGGTAGACTGTGATAAGTTAAAGATGCATATGATAAACTCTGTAGTAGCAGAGTTACAGCTAATACTTGTCGATAAAAAGTTGTGATAAAAATCTTTAAATAATCCAAAAGATGTCAGGAAAAAAGAAAAAAAAAACAGGAAAAGCAAACAGATGGGACAATAAGAAACAAAGAGCAAGATGGCAGGTTAAAATTCCTATCAATAGTTAATTCATCATTAAGCGCCAGGCAGAGTGGCTCATGCCTGTAATCCCAGCACTTTGGGAGGTGCATTAGGAGGATCATTTGAAGCCAGAAGTTGGAGACCAGCCTTGGAAACCAAGTGAGACCCCGTTTCTATGAAAAAAATTGGTTTTTAATTAGCCAGGTGTGATGGCTTAGTTCCACTTAGGAGGCTATGGTGGGAGGATCACTTGAGCCTAGGAGTTTGAGGCTGCAGTGAGCTATGATCACAACCACTGCACTCCAGCCTAGGAGACAGTAAGACTCCATGTTAAAAAAGAAAAAAATCCTCATTAAAAGCAGAGATTGTGAGATTGAATAAATAAGCAAGTCCCATTTATATGCTGTCTATGGTTATTCCACTTTGAATATAAAAAATACAAATATGTTAAAAGCAAAAGAGTGCAAAAGATGTTAATATGTTAACATTAATGAAAAGAAAACCTTAGTGGCATATTAAGAAAACTATATTTTAAAATGAAATGTCACCAAGGATAAAGGAGAATTATTTCATAATAATAAAGGGATAAATTCATCAAGACATAATCTTAAATATTTATGCATGTATTAACAGATTCAAAATACAGACTCTTTGAGGATAAATAAACAAGTCTATAATTATAGTTGAAGGTTTTAACAACTATCTCAAAAACTGATAGAATAAGTAGATTCAAAAAATCGAGAATATAGAAGATTTGGACAGTATAATCAACTGACTTGATTTAATTGATGTTCAGTAAAACATTTTGCCCCTAAACAGCAGAATACACATTCTTTTCAAGTACACATGGAACTATTCCCAAGGCAAATAATTTTCTGGGCCATTTAAAAAGCCTCAGTAGGCTGGGCATGGTGGCTCACACCTGTAATCCCAGCACTTTGGGAGGCCAAGGTGGGTGGATCACCTAAGGTCAGGAGTTCAAGACCAGTCTGGCCAACATGGTGAAGCATTGTCTCTACTAAAAACACAAAAAAATTAGCTGGGTGTGGTAGTGGGTACCTGTCCCAGCTACTCAGGAGGCTGAGGCAGGAGAATTGCTTGAACCCGGGAGGGGGAGGTTGCAGTGAGAGATTACGTCTCTCAAGCCTAGGCAACAGTGAGACCCCGTCTTGAAGAAAAAGAAAGCCTCAGTAAATGTAAGCTGATTCAATTTGTAGAAATTATGATCTCTGGCCGCATGGAATTAAATGAGGAATTAATATCAAAGGTATCTGGAAGATCTTTCAAAAATTTGGAAAATAACATAGTTTTAAATAAATCATGGGTCAAAGAAAAAAATCAAAAGTGAAGTTAGTATCTGGAACTGAATGAAGGTAAAAGTGCCACATAAAATTTGTGGGATGGAGCTAAAGGGAAATTTATATAGTACAGATGGTTCCTGACTTATGACGTCTCAACTTACATTTTTCATTTTCCTGATGGTTTTTCAGGATGTAACCCCATTTTAAGTTGAGCGTTTGTATTAGAAAGGAACAAAGGTCCCAAATCAATGACATTGGAGTCCCACTTTAAGAAATTAGAGAGACATTCTTCGCCGAGAGTCCCCGCGGCTTCCTGTTCAACTGCTTGGACGGAACCCGGCGCTCGTCCCCACCCCCGCCGGCTGCCCACAGCCAGAGCTCTCTGTCACCTCCACTCCGCACCCTCCGACCGCCCCAAGGCCCCTGTTGCCTTTCCAGCGTAGTGCAACCGCCGCCGCCACAACCTCATCTTCTTCGCAGGTGCGCCAGAACTACGACCAGGACTCAGAGGCTGCCATCAACCTCCAGATCAACCTGAAGCTCTAGGTCTCCTATGTTTACCCAGTCCATGTCTTACTACTTTGACCGCGATGATGTGGCTTTCAAGAACTTTGTCAGGTATTTTCTTCACCGATCTCATGAGGAGAGGGAACACGCAGAGAAACTGATGAAGCTGCAGAACCAACGAAGTGGCTGCATCTTCCTTCAGGATATCTAGAAACCAGACCATGATGACTGGAAGAGCGGGCTGAATGCGATGGAGTGTGCATTACATTTGGAAAAAAATGTGAATCAGTCACTACTGGAACTGTGCAAACTGGCCACTGATGAAAATGACCCCCATTTGTGTGACTTCATTGAGACACAGTACCTGAATGAGCAGGTGAAATCCATCAAAGAATTGGGTGACCACTTGACCAACGTGGGCAAGATGGGAGCACCCCAGTCTGGCTTGGCAGAATATCTCTTTGACAAGCACACCCTGGGAGACAGTGATAATGAAAGCTAAGCCTTAGGCTAATTTCCCCAAAGCCATGGGGTGACTTCCCTGGTCACCAAGGCAGGGCATGCATATTGGGGTTTCCTTTACCTTTTCTATAAGTTGTACCAAAACATCCACTTAAGTTCTTTGTACCATTTTTTCAAATAAAGAAATTTGGTACCCCCCCCCCCCGCCCCACTAAAAAAAGAAGACATTAGAAAAAAATGAAGACTAGTGAAACGTCAGTTAAGCAGAAGAAAAAGCCAGTGTGGAAATCAAGGAAACAGAAAACAGAAAAACAGTACAGAAATCATGAAACCAAAAACTAGTTATTTGAGAGAACAATAAAACTAATAAACCTCTACCCAGACTGATCAGGGGAAAAAAGGGAAGACAATAATGGTAATATCAGGAATGTAAGAGATGGCATCACACAGATTCTAAATATATTGAAAGTTTAATAAATGAATGTTGATCAGTAATCTAAAAGAAACACATTCCTTGAATGACACAGACTACCAAAATTACTCGAGAAGTAACCATCTAGGCTGGGTGTGGTGGTTCACGCCTGTAATCCCAGCACTTTGGGAAGACGAGGCAGGCGGATCACAAGGTGAAGAGATCAAGATCATCCTGGCCAATATGGTGAAACCCCGTCTCTACTAAAAATACGAAAATTAGCCGGGCGTGGTGGCACTTGCCTGTGGTCCCAGCTACTCGGGAGGCTGAGGCAGAAGAATCACTTGAACCCAGGAGATGGAGGTTGCAGTGAGCTGAGATTGCGCCACTGCACTCCAGCCTGGCTGGCGACAGAACAAGACTCCGTCTCAAAAAAAAAAAAAAAGAAGTAACCATCTAAATAGCCCTAAATCTGTTAAAGATATTGAGTTTGTAGTTAAAAACCTTCTCAAAAGGAAAACTCTAGGCCTGGATTGCTCCATGGGTGAATTCTACCAAAGATTTAAGGAAGAAATAATATTAATTCTGTACAACCTTTCCAGAAAATAGAAAAGGAGATAACGAACACTTCCTATCTCATTCCATGAAGTCAGTGTGATACCAAAACCAGACAAAGACATTACAGGAACAGAAAACTAGACCAACATCCCTCATGGCTCTTACAATTTTAGCAAACCCAGTTTAGCAAATCAACAACACATCCCTGTGATCATCTCAATAGATGCAGAAAATGAATTTGGCAAAATCTGATGTCCATTTCTGATAGGCAAATTAGGAATGGAAGGGAATTTTCTCAACCTGATGAAGGGCATCTATGAACAACCTTCAGCTCATATCATACTTCATGATAAAAGACTAAATGCTTTTCACCCCTAATATCAGAAGCGAGGAAAGGATGTCAGCCTCACTACTTTTACACAGCATTGTACTAGAGGTTCCAGTGTGTCCAGTATGGCTAAACAAAGGAATAAAAGACATCCAGATTGAAAAGGGAAAAGTGAAGTTGTCTTCATGCTCAGATGACATGATTGCCTATGTAAAAGATCTGATGAAATCTACAAAAAAGCTACTACAACTGATAAGTGAATTTAGCAAGCTGCAAGATGTAAATCGAATATGCCAAAAGCAGTTGTATTTGTATATATCAGCAACAATTGGAAATCAAATTCAGAGTAACATTTAGAGTAGCATAAGAAATACTTAAGGATAAATCTGGCAAGAGGTGTGTGAGACTGTCATAATGAAGACTAGAGAATATCATGGAGAGGGATTAGAAGGCCTACATCAATGAAGAGATCACTAAATTTATGGATTGGACAACTCTAAATGTCACTTCTATCACAAATAATTTATAGAAGCAACACACTCCAATAAAAATCCCAGCAGGTTTTTAGTAGAAATAAATCAGCTCATTCTAAAATGCATGTGCAACAAAGGATTTAGGGTAGCCAAAATAAGCTACTCTGCCTGACTTAAAGTCTTACTATAAATTAAAATAATCAGACAGGCCTGGTATGGTGGCTCACACCTGTAATCCCAGCACTTTGGAAGACTGAGGCGGGTGGATCACCTGAGGTCAGGAGTTTCAAACCAGCCTGGCCAACATGGCAAAACCCCATCTCTACTAAAAGTGCAAAAATTAGCTTGGCATGGTAGCACACTCCTGTAATCCCAGCTACTCAGGAGGCTGAGGCAGGAGAATCGCTTAAACCTGGAAGGTGGAGGTTGCAGTGAGCTGAGATCACGCCACTGCACTCCAGCCTGGGTGACAGAGTGAGACTCTCTCAATATAAATAAATAAAATAAAAATAAGAAACAGAACTCCATGTTTTGTCTCCAGATCTGATATAGTCACTTCTTCCTTTCTTCAGTTCAAGGTAGCTTCATGTTTCTGCTTTCCCAGGCCAATAACTTTGAGATCTTCGACTCTTCTTTTCCTCTCAAACCCTGCATCAATCTTTCAGGTAATTATAACTTCAGAATCTATCCAGGTTGTATCCACTTTTCACAACCTCTGCTTGTCCGCAAGCCACTGTCATCTCTCACTTGGATGATTTCATTAGCCTCCTGGCCAGGGTCCCTGCCTCTGCTGGTGTTAGTTTCTTCTCCCTACAGCAGCCAGAATAATCATTTTAAATGTCATATGTCTGTCTCACCTCAGCTGCAAACCTTCCAGTGCCTTCCCAGCTCCTGGGGAGTCACCCAGTCTCCCCACCCACTGTGCCCTCTGACTTACCTCCTTTTACACTCTTTGTTGCTGACTGTTCCTTCGACATTGGCCTCTTTGCTGTTGCTTGAACGATCCCGTCATCCTCCCTGCCCCAGGGCCTTTGCACTTGCTGTTCTCTCTGCCAAGAAGGCGCTTCCTCCATAGTTCACTCTTCACCTCCTTTGGGTCTTTGCTCAGGTGTCATCTTCAGTGATGGCTCTTCTGATCACTTTTTTTAATTTTTATTTTTTAATTAAAAAAATTTTTTTGTAGAGATGGCATCTCGCTGTGTTGCCCAGACTTATCTCAAACTCCTGGACTCAAATGATCCTCCTGCCTTGGCCTCCCAGAGTGCTGGAATTATAGGTGTGAGCCAGCGCACCCAGCCCCTGATCACCTTACTTAAAATTAGAGCTCCCAGCCCCCAACCCCAGCATCCCCGTTCCTCTGAACCTGTTTTTTTTTTTTCTCCCTAGCAGTTGTTACCTTCTTACATAACTCATAATTAAATAGTTCTTTTTGTTATCTGACTTCCCCCACTAGAATGTGAGCTCTGCAAGGGCAGGAACTTTTTGCCTCTATTTTACTTGTCATAACCCTAGAGCCTAAGATAGTACCTATTTCTTAGTAAGTACTTGGTAAGTGTTTGTGGAATACTTTATGTTTATTTCTTTCGGTAGTGCAGTGTCGTGATCTCAGCCCACTGCAACCTGTGCCATCCAGGTTCAAGCAATTCTTCTGCCTCAGCCTCCCGAGTAGCTGGGACTATAGGCATGCACCACCACGTCTGGCTACTTTTTGTATTTTTAGTGAAGATGGGGCTTCACCATGTTGGCCAGGCTGGTCATGTACTCCCAGCCTCAAGTGATCCACTTGCCTCGGCCTCCCAAAGTTCTAGGATTACAGGCGTGAGCCAACATGCCTGATCATGTTTATTTCTTAGTGACACTTTTGCAGCTTTTCTCTTAAGTCTTTCCCTCTGAAGTGATATATTCCCAGCTTGGCCTGTAATTTGGTTTCCAGGAGTGTTTAATTAAACCCATGGGGACACATGAGGGGCATTCCTCTCCTGTGTGAGAGGGGAGTGGGTGATTTTGAAAGCAGCATCAGGAAAGGAGAACTGGCAGGGATGTGCACAGGAGGATCAGTTTTAGAGAAGCTTATGGATGACATTGAGGATCTGAAAGTTGTTTCCTTCTTTTTTTTTTTTGAGACGGAGTTTCACTCTTGTTACCCAGGCTGGAGTTCAATGGCGCGATCTCAGCTCACCGCAACCTCCGCCTCCTGGGTTCAGGCAATTCTCCTGCCTCAGCCTCCTGAGTAGCTGGGATTACAGGCACACGCCACCACGCCCAGCTAATTTTTTGTATTTTTAGTAGAGACGGGGTTTCACCATGTTGACCAGGATGGTCTCGATCTCTTGACCTCGTGATCCACCCGCCTCGGCCTCCCAAAGTGCTGGGATTGCAGGCTTGAGCCACCGCGCCCGGCCAGAAGTTTTTTATTTTGATGAAATTCAGTTTATCTGCCCAGGCTGGGTGGCTCACCCTTGTAATCCCAGCACTTTGGGAGATTGAGGAGGGTGGATCACTTGAGGCCAAGAGTTTGAGACCAGATTGGCCAACATAGCAAAACCTCATCTGTACTAAAAATATAAAAATTAGCTGGGCATGGAGGCACATGCTTGTAGTCCCAGCTACTTGGGAGGCTAATGCAAGAGAATTGCTGGAACCCAGGAGGCAGAGGTTGCAGTGAGCTGAGATCCTGCTGCTGCACTGCAGCCTGGGCAATACAGTGAAACTCCGTTTAAAAAAAAAAAAACAAAACTCAGTTTATCAGTGATTTCTCTTAAGATTTGTGTATTTGGTATTTGTAGCTAAGGAATCTTCGTCTAACTCAAGTTTACAAAGATTATTTTATCTTTTTTTTTTCTGGAAGTTTTATAAGTTTTAATTTAACTTTTACGCTTGTAACTCATTTCACATTAAATGTTGTATGTGGTGCCAGGTATTGCTCGAGAGTCATCATTTTGCATAGGGATTTTGGATGTTCTAGCACCATTTGTTCAACAGACTAGCCTTTTTTCCATTAAATTGCCCTTTCACTTTTGTGGAAAATCAATTCAGCACATATGTATGGGTCACTTACATGTTTTTAATTGATTTCTAAATTCTGAAAGGAAAGTGATAAAAAGGAGGATTCTTCAACTATGTCTGCATTTCCGAGTTCTCCCCCAGGAACCCTTTCCTAACACCTGCAGGCTGAATTAACCACTTCTGGACCCCTGTAGCTATTGTGCATATATTTATTACTGAGTTTTTCTGGCCTTTGTGGTTCTTTCAGTATCTGATTCTCCCTCTCCCCCAGCCCCTTTCTCAAGACTGTGCATCCTTGGAGGTCAGAAATTGCCTCATCCCTTTTTGTCATCTTCATTGCAGCTGGCTCTATAATATTTGTTGAATGAAAGGGCCATTCCCAAATCTCCGATGAGTCAAGCATTTTAGGAGAGCTAAACCACCAGCCAAATGAGACCAGGAAGTGAAGAAAAATACCTACTTTTTTTTTTTTTAAAGCAGGAACTATTTCTCTTTCTACTTTGGTGTGACTTCTGCTTCTCCAGGTGTCCCTGCTATGGCCATGTTAGGCCAGGTATGTTTTGATCATTGGTGGACTCTCAGAGGACGCCTGGCTTCTCTATACCCTGTCTTTGTTCACTTCTGCTTGTTGGACTTTAGTCACTGCAGCTCAGAAGTTTCAAACTCATGAAATATTTATTATTAATTAATTCCAATATTTAATTGATTGCTTCTCTTTCTCAGCACTTGGGAAATATAATGTTTACTACCTAGAAATTTTCGTACAGATTTTGAATTCTTAACATTTTGATCGTAACCGATTTACCATGATACTTGGTTTCCATGAGAGATGTAACAGGTGGGACTATACTGTCCATAAGATGCGGGTGGGGTCATGGTATGTATTTGGGAACTCTACAAATGGCAGCCCTTTGTGCCTTTGCAAAGGCTGCAGGTGAGAAAGCTGACATTACTTGTGATGGTGTCCACGTGCTTCCTGAGAATGGGAGATGTGTTTCTGTGCCTCACCGTCTTCACTGTACTGAATTGCTGGCTTTCTCAGGTGTCTTTATTTGAGTCAACCTGCTTTCCATCTCCCCGCTCCCACCTAGTCTTGATCATCTCATTTGTGTATATAACAACCTTCCCCTCACACACACTTCTTTGCAGAAGTTTTGTTGCGCTGGGCGTTAGGAAGAGAGGCATTGAAGTTGGGTGGAATCATTTCAGGCTGACTCTCCAGATGTGGCTCTCATTAGAAGCATTGGTAAATAAGCTGAAAACCAGCAACACATATAGCACAGTGTTTCTGTTTGCAGCTTGGAACTGAGCAGCCCTCACTGGGTGCGTTTCTAAGCCTTTGTCCTGTCACTTGTATGACATCCACTTAGGGAAAGGTATCAAGGCTGGGTACAGTGGCTCACGCCTATAATCCCAACACTTTGGGAGGCCAAGGTGGGCCATCACCTGAGGTCAAGAGTTCAAGACCAGCCTGGCCAACATGGTGAAACCCCACCTCTACTAAAAATACAAAAATTAACCAGGCACGGTGGCAAGCGCCTGTAATCTCAGGTACTCAGAAGGCTGAGGCAGGAGAATGAATCGCTTGAACCCGAGAGGCAGAGGTTGTGGTGAGCTGAGATCGTGCCACTGCACTTCAGCCTGGGTGACAAGAGCAAAACTCTATCTCAAAAAAAAAGAAGCCAGCACGGTGGCTCATGCCTGTAATCCCAGCACTTTGGGAGGCCGAGGTGGGCATATCACAAGGTCACGAGTTCTATACCATCCTGGCCAACATGGTGAAACCACATCTCTACTAAAAATACAAAACTTAGCTGGATGTGATGCTGCACGCCTGTAATCCCAGCTACTCCAGAGGCTGAGGCAGGAGAATCACTTCAAGCTGGGAGGCGGAAGTTGTGGTGAGCTGAGAGTGCACCATTGTACTGCAGACTGGGCGACAGAGTGAGACTGTCTTAAAAAGAACAAAAATAGAAAAAGAAAAAGGTGTCAAAATCATATATCATACTGCTTTTTCCTCTTTTCTATTAGCAGTTTTGCTGAAGTGTTTTATATGCCATAAAATTTACCATTTTAATGTTCAATTCAGTGATTTCTGATAAATTTATAGAGTGTGCACCATAACCACAATCCAGTTTTAGAACATTTCCAGCATCCCCAAAAGATCCCTTTGTCCCTTTGTAGTCATTCCCGCCCCCACCTCCAGCCCAGGCAACCACTCATTTGCTTTTTCTATAAATCTGTCTTTTCTCTATGTTTCATGTAAATGAAGTTTTATACAATATATGACCTTTTGTGACTGTATTTTTCTCAGCATGCTTCTGAGGTTGATCTGTATTATAGCATGTCTCAGTACTTTGTTCCTTTTTATCGCTGAATATTATTCCATTGTTTGGATATACATTTTCTTTATTCATTCACTAGTTGGTAGACATTTGGATTGTTTCCAGTTCTGGTCGTTATGAACAATGCTACTATATATATTCACGTGTAAGTCTTTGTGTGGATATATGTTTTCAGGTCTCTAGGGTAGATTTCTAGAAGTAGAATTGCTGAGTCTTTTTTTTTTTTTTTTACGGAGTATCACACTGTCACCCAGGCTGGAATGCAATGGTGCAATCTTGGCTGACTGCAACCTTCACCTCCCGAGTTCATGTGATTGTTTCTCCTGCCTCAGCCTCCTGAGTAGCTGGGATTACAAGAGCGCACCACCATACCTGGCTTAATTTTTCTTTTTTTAGTAAAGATGTGGTTTCACTGTGTTGGCCAAACTGGTCTCAAACTCCTGACCTCATGATCTACCCACTTCAGCCTCCCAAAGTGCTGGGATTGTAGGCGTGAGCCACTGTGCCCAGCCGAGTCTTTCTTTTCTTTTCTTTTTTTGTGCCATCACACCCGGCTAATTTTATATTTGTAGTAAAGACGGTTTTCACCATGTTGGTCAGGCTGGTCTCGAACTCTTGACCTCAGATGATCTACCCGCCTTGGCCTCTCAAAGTGTTGTGATTACAGGCGTGAGCTACTGCGCCTGGCTGAATTGTTCTTATGGTAAGTTTATGTTTACCTTTATAAGAAACTGCCAAACTATTTCCTAAAGTGACTACCATTTTCATTCCCACCAGCAATGTGTGAGTGTTCCAGTTTTTCTTTCTTTCTTTCTTTCTTTTTCTTTCTTTCTTTCTTTTTCTTTCTTTCTTTCTTTTTCTTTCTTTCTTTCTTTCTTTCTTTCTTTCTTTCTTTCTTTCTTTCTTTCTTTTCTTTCTTTCTTTCTCTCTCTCTCTCTCTCTCTCTCTCTCTTTCTCTCTCTCTCTCTTTCTTTCTCTCTTTCTCTCTTTCTCTTTTTTGAGAGATGGAGTTTCACTCTTGTTGCCTAGGCTGGAGTGCAATGGTGCTATCTCCACTCACCGGAACCTCTGCCTTGTGGGTTCAAGCAATTCTCCTGCCTCAGCCTCCCGAGTAGCTGGGATTACAGGCATGTGCCACCACACCCGGTTAATTTTTTGTATTGTTGGTAGAGATGGGGTTCCTCCAGGCTGGTCTCAAATTCCCAACCTCAGGTGATCTGCCCATCTCGGCCTCCCAAAGTGCTGGGGTTACAGGGATGAGCCACCGCGACTGGCATGAGTGTCCAGTTTCTCCACATTGCCAGTAGTTGGTTCTGTCTGCCCACCTACCCCACATCACCCCCCTTTTTTTTTGAGACAGGGTCTTGCTGTGTTAGTTCAGGCTGGCCTCAAACTCCCGGGCGCAACTGATTCTCCCACCTCAGCCTCGCTAGTAGCTGGGACTGTAGGCACTCACAGTGCACCAGGGGTTGCCTGTCTCTTGATTGTAGCTATTGGAATGGGTGTGAAGCGGCTTCTCGTTGTTATTTTAGTTTCCATTTCTCGAATGACTAATGATGTTGAACGCCATTTTATGTGCCTATTAGCCATTTGTATTTCATCTTTGGTAAGCTGTCAGTTCGAATCTTTTGCCTATTTTTTAATTAAGTTTGTGTGCTGTCTTCTTATTCAGTGGTTAGAGTTCTCTGTATTGTGGGTACAAGTTCTTTATCAGGTATATGATAGCACATGTGGACTTTTGTCTTCCTTACACCAGTGCGAGTATATAGAAAGGAAAAGTTAATCATAGTAATACTTATTATTTGAGTGTTTTTAGGACCTGGACAGTGGGCTGTGTGTTTCACAGGGATGATTTGGGTCACTTTAATTTTCTAAAGTTTCTAGGACTGTTTTCAAGCACCTGCCCTTCTATTAACAGTTTTCAATGGAGAAAGAAAACAAATGATTGATTTGGGGAATTCTTAGGTTTATGCGAGTTAGAACTGACCTTTTAATGTTATTACCATAAGGACTAAATGGCTGTTAGAGACCCCAAATAGGAGCGGTCCAAACAAGTGAGACGCTTGTCTCTGTAACAGGCTGACAGTCACAGTCCTGGATGGACTTGGTGGCTCCTCAGGGTCAGACACCTCCTGTCCCATTTCTCTGTAAGGCACTGCTTCTGCCTGAGGATCCAAAATGCCTATGCCTTCTGCCTAAGGATCCAAAATTCCCGTGCCTTCTCTCTGAGGATCCAAAATGCCCGTGCCAGCTGCCATGGCCCCTCACAGGCATCGGATGCCAGAAAGAGGAAAGGGAGTGTAGTATGCCTGTTGCTTTGAAGAACCTGACGCACGTTTGCCCACATACCATCACTTAGTCCTGTGGCAGTGCCTGGCTACAAGAGAAGCTGGGAAACGGAGTCTATTCTGGGGTGATGTGTCCCATCTACAACTGAAGGGTGAAGGTCTAAAAGTTAGGGGTTGAAGGCAAGAGAAAAAAACAGATATTGAGGGCCAGTGTTGGGCTTGCACGATCCTGTGTGGGATTCCTGTGCATTTTCCTCAAAGAAAGTCTAGTTGATATGCAATTGCTGGCCTAAGCGTTATTGAAGAGTTAATTTTACTGTTGTTTTAGAATTACACCAGAACATTTGTCGTATGAAATAACTATAAATACGACTGATACTGCCTAGCATATTACAGTTCTCTCCAGAGACACAGGAATCAATAGGGTCTAGCTATCAGAATAGATATCCTAAATGTGTATCTTTAGAAGAGATTGATTATGAGGTATTGGCTTATGAGATGATGGAGCCCAAGAAGTCCCACAGTCTGCTCTCTGCCAAATAGAGACCCAGGAAAGCTGCTGGTGTAGTTACGAAGGCCTGAGGGCTGAGGGCCAGTGATGTGGATTTATCTGAGTCTGAAGTCTGAGAACTGGGAGTGCTGAGGGCAAGAGAAGATCCATGTTCCAGCTCAAGCAGTCAGGCAGAGGGAGGGGAAATCCAGCCTTCGTTTTTGTGCCATTTTGTTCTATTCAGGCCTTCAACGGACTGGAGGATGCTGGCCAAAGTGGGAAAGGCCATCTCCTTAGGCAGTTCACCATTCCAATGCTAATCTCTTCTAGAAACACCCTCACAGACACGCCTGGAAATAATGTTTGGTATCTGGGCATCCTGGGGCCTAGTCAAGCTGACACACACAGTTCACCACCACACTTAGGGAAGGTGAAAACAACTCAGACATTAAATTCGATTTTGGTGTTGCTGTAAAGAATATAGATCTTATGCACCAGCTGGTAGGAGGGTGGCAAGCACGGAGGACAGCTTTGACCTGGTTGCCTTTGGAAGCAAAACTCTGCTTTGCTGTTTTGTTTTCAGGTGGCTGCATGGCCACTGACCTAGCCCCTTCCTGCCATCCCCACAGTGCCACTTAGTGAAGTTTCTCTAAGGTTACCCTTCTCTTGTTCAGTTAATATGTGATTCTGGATTAATATGCCACATCTGTCACTTTAAGGAAGAAAAAGAGCATTTCTGCTTAGAGATCCCATGGCTCCTTTAAGGACAACAGTCATTTCTAACAAGTAGAGGGAAGAAATCTTCTGGTTCCATTTGTCCTTTGTGTTGAAAACCTTGACAGCAAAACAAATTGGTACTGAATGGTTTGAAGAAATAAACATTAACTCCCCTTTAGTATTTCATTTCTAGGGTTTCAAGCCTTGGTAACAATTACCAAGAACTCTGCTTTCGTGGGGTACAGCTCTAGGCTGCTGACAGGATCTTAATACCAGAGGAGCCTATACTTTTATAGCCAATTCCAACTGTCCCAGAGATAACTTGGATAAACATCATCTCCTCCACGTACCTCCTAATCCCTGCTGGGTTTTACACTGTGGGGAGGTTTAGACAACTTGTTTTCTTTCCCTTTTAGCCCTTCTCTCTACACTCCCCTCCAGCTGCCTTCTTCCCCCACCCCCAAATGTAACGTGATCTCCTAGGCCTGGTCTGCTGCTTTCGCAGATTCTTTTAGTCTTAGAGAAAGAGAGGAAAAAATTAACCATTGGTTTACCAATTCAAAGTTAACAAAACTTGAAACAAAAGGAGCTTGGCAATAACCAGGGCTTGGACTTTTCTTTTATCTGTTGCTCCTACTTGGCTGAGTTTACCTCATTATAAATCATATCACACAGATAATAATTTGAAGGCTTTAAGATTTTCACAGCTCTATTTTTGATTGTAACAAAGCTATAACATTGCTATTTTTGATTTGTTTTATAGATATCTTCATCTTTCTTCAGTACTCAGATTAAAAGCAAACAAACAAGACTTACAGGGATTTAAAATAAAATTATTTGGCATTTATTTAAAAAGTTAAAAGGACAGAGACATCTGATGAAAACAGGGCAAAATCTCTTTAGTTGAATTCAAGCACTTAGAGTTTAATATATCCCAAACCATTTTTGCTTTATAATATTTGTGGTTTTGTTTTTTTTTTTTTTGGAGCTGGAATTTCACTCTTGTCACCCAGGCTGGAGTGCAATGACACAATCTCAGCTCACCACAACCTCCGTCTCCCAAGTTCAAGCAATTCTCCTGCCTCAGCCCCCCTAGTAGCTGGAATTACAGACACGCGCCACCATGTTCAGCTAATTTTGTATTTTTAGTATTGATGGGGTTTCTCCCTGTTGGTCAGGCTGGTCTCGAACTCCCGACCTCAGGTGATCCGCCCTCCTCGGCTTCCCAAAGTGCTGGGATTACAGGTGTGAGCCACTGCGCCTGGCAATATTTCTGTTTATATTTAAACCTTAGGTACAGTATTGTAAGTGGATTTAAGAATTTAGAGTTTCGTTGTTTCTTCACCACCAGCAAAATTAAGATTTAAAACCAATAGTTTGTAACAAATTTTAGTTTTTCAGCCTACTGTCCTAAAACTTGTCTGTCAGCTCTTAATCATGGGTACCTAGTAGGTGTCATGTAATGGGAAAAGGATTTAAAGAGGGAGTTTGAAGATTTAGAGTTTTTTCTTGCTCTGCCACTAACTTGGTATGTGACCTAGTGGCAAGTTATATAACCTATCTGTGTCACAGTTGTCTGAAATGCAATCTGGGCAAAATAGATTCTTAAAATGACAATAAAAAGATTTAATTATTTACTCATTTATTTATTTTTTGAGACAGAGTCAGTGCAATCTCAGTTCACTGCAACCTCCACCTCCTGGGCTCAGGCGATTCTCCTGACTGAGCCTCCTGAGTAGCTCAGATTATAGGCGCACGCCACCATGCCCAGCGATTTTTGTATATTTTGTAGAGATGGGGTTTCACTGTGTTGCCCAGGCTGGTCTCAAACTCCCGAGCTCAAATGATCTACCCCCCTGGGCCTCCCAAAGTGCTGGGATTACAGACATGAGCCACCACCCCTGGCCAAAAGATTTTGTTTGTTTATTTGTTTGTTTGTTTGTTTGTTTTTTTGAGGTGGAGTCTCCATCTGTCCCCAGTCTGGATCTTGGCTCACTGAAACCTGTGTGCCACCACTCCCCGTTCCATTCAAGCGATTCTCTTGCCTCAGCCTACTGAGTAGCTGGAGTTATAGGCACGTGCCACTGTGCCTAGCTAATTTTTGTATTTTCAGTAAAGACAAGGTTTCACCACGTTGGCCAGGCTGGTCTCAAACTCCTGACCTCAGGTGATCTGCCTGCCTCGGCCTCCCAAAGTATTGGGATTACAGGCGTGAGCCACTGAGCCTGGTCCACTTTTTCTTTCTTTCTTTCTTTCTTTCTTTTTTTTTTTTTTTTTTTTTTTTTAAGTAAAGATGTATAAGGCCTAAAGGAGCCCAAAGGGGACAGTAGGGGATGAGAAAGTCCAAGAGGGAGGTAATAGATTTAGCAGAACCAAGAATGCCAAAACCTAATTTCTTCTGAGAGAGACCTTGATTAAGAGTGAGCTGGTTTGCCTGTAAGAAACTGGGGAAAGCTCAGAAATTAGATATATTAGTACCACAGAAAGCAGGGGAGTAAGGCCTGAAGCTGAAATCAAGGGCATCAATTGAAAGCCTGTAAAAGGAGGATTTAGATTCTTCAAACCCCTCTCCAACCCTATATATAGTCAGATGACCACCTCTCCTTCCCACCTACAGGAGAGGCATTATATTGAGAAATGCCCTGTAGAGGCTTTGGACTCAGGGATCTGACCCCCCAGCTGGGGTCCAGGTAGGCCATTGACTGAAAATAGTGGAGTGGGCAAGAACAGATTATTTTTTTGAGACAGAGTCTTGCTCTGTTGTCAGGCTGGAGTGCAATGGCACAATCTCCGCACACTGCAACCTCCGCCTCCAGGGTTCAAGTGATTCTTCTGTCTTAGCCTCTCTAGTAGCCAGGACTACAGGCCTGCGCCACCACGCCCAGCTAATATTTTGTATTTTAGTAGGGATGGAGTTTCACCGTGTTGGCCAGGATGGTCTCAATCTCCTGACCTCATGATCCACTCACCTTGGCCTCCCAAAGTGCTGGGATTCCAGTCATGAGCCACCGCACCCAACAAGAATGAATTGTTTAATATTAAAAACATTATATCCCAAATTCAAAATTCAACAGAGGATGTGGAAAATTGTCTCAGAGTGTATTGGGTTGGTACAAAAGTAAATGGGGCTTTTGCCATTCTAATGACAAAAACTGTGATTACTTTTGCACTAACCTAATAGAACATAAAGACATGGACTATTGAGAGAACTATAAGAGAGAACACAGAAGAAAATTAGAAACTCTTGAGAGGCCAAGACAGGACAATCACTTGAACCCAAAAGGTGGAAGTTGCAGTGAGTCGAGACCATGCCATTGCACTCCAGCCTGGGCAACAAGAACAAAACTGTCTCAAAAAAAAAAGAAAAGAAAATTAGAAACTCAATTCCAGGGCTTTAATATCCTTTTTGTAGGAATTCCAGAAAGAGAACTGAAAAAAAATAATGATAATAATGAAGAAATAAATGGAGGAGAAGAGAAGTTAAATGTAAGGAAAAAATTCAGAGTTTAGTGAAATATATTCCAAAGCTGAATAACATAAGTCTCTGAATTTATAAGTGTCCAGAATGATATATGAAAGAGACTCATATCATAATGAAAGTTCAGAACACCAAGAATGTTAGAAGATCCTGAAAGCTTCCAAAGAGAAAAAAGCAAGTCATTTTAAGGGGTCAGGAAGCAGAATGGGACTGCATCTCTAAACTATACTTACTGGAAACTAGATAGTAGTAGATAAATGCCTTCAAAATTCATTTGGGAAAATTATTTTCAACCTAGAATTCTATAGCCAGACAAACTGTCAGGGTAGAATAAAGGTATTTTTTTTAGACACGCACCCTCCCACCCCACCTCTGTGAAGCTACTGGATGATGAATTCCAGTCAAATGAAGAAGTAACTCAATAAATAGAACTGAGAATATTTGAAATGTTTTAGTGATTGGAAAAAATATCACTAGGTGTTAGAAAGATCTTTGAAGTATTTAAGGGAAATTAGTAATAGGTATATAAAGACTATGAGCCAGGAGCCGTGGCTCACACCTATAATCCCAGCACTATGGGAGGCTTAGGTGGGTAGATGGCAAAGTCAGGAGTTCAAGACCAGCCTGGCCAATATACATGGTGAAACCCTGTCTCTATGAAAAATATAAAAAAATTAGATGGGCATGGTGGCACACACCTGTAGTCCCAGCTGCTCAGGAGGCTAAGGCAGGGGAATCGCTTGAACCCAGGAGGCAGAGGTTGCAGTGAGCCAAGATCACGCCACTGCACTCCAGCCTGGGTGACAGAGTAAGACTCCAGCTCAAAATAAATAAATAAAGACAGATTAATTAAATGAAAACAAGACAATATCTTTAGGATAAACAAAATTGTATAATAAAGGAAACATTCATAGTATATTATTGGCTAAGCAGTGAACAATATTTATATCATCCTAATAATGTAAACACTGACTATTGATTTATGCTCCAAATTGTGATTCTGTTATTTTGGGGGGTTATGGATGTGATAGTATATAACCGCTGTCATAAGTTAATAGATAATGGATAAAGCTAATGAATTCAGAAACAGCAAGATGATGTTATTAGCTAAAAATCTGGAGGAGGCTGTCTCTGGGGAAACAGACAAGGGAATGGGATTGCTGTTTTTTATTACCAGATTTTTACAAGACTATTTTTAGCCTTTTTACAAGACTTTAAGTACTGTTTGAGTTTTAACCATGTTATCTATATTACTTTGATTAAAAAGAAAAATTAATTTTAAAGAATGAGCATACTAATACTATTAGTTTTCTCCTTCTAGAGAAAAATGTTTAACAGTTAGGTTTAGACTTGTTAATTATAAAAATACAGGAAAGTCTTACTGTAATGAGATTTTCTAGAAAGCGGATTTACTCTAAGGCAGTTCAGATTTGGTCCCCAGCTGAGAATTATAGCCTGGAAATACCAAGAGGACTAACAGAAAAATCAGTGTCATTTGAAGGATAGTCATATGTGCAGCCTGTGCATGAAATCTGGGGTCTGCATTAGGCCCCCATTCAAGATTTAGGGGTGTGAAGTTTGTGTTTTGCTGAAGCTGTGGTTGCAAACCTTTGCTATAGGATTAAAGGTAGGGCTCTCCTGTGACATTTGAACCTTAGTTACTACTCCTGCCTCACAGCTAGTGTTTCTTTCTTCATAAAACAGAGTTCCTTGTCCGTTGGAAAACCTCCAGACTGTGCTCTCTGGAATCATTTTCACATAGCATGTTTGTTCATTTGAGCCCTTGACTGAGTCACAGAAAGATGTAGGCAGGAACACAGACTTGATGCAGGCATAGTCTTCTTTTGGAAATAACAATAGCTGCTGTTTATTGAGCACCTTCTGTGCTTTGGGCAGTCTCCGTACATTACTCCCGATCTCCATCATAACCCTGTAAGATAACTGCTCTTGTGACCACCTCCCATTTTTTCAGATGAGAGAATTGAGGCTCTGAGAGGTGAAGTCCTTGCTCATGGCACCACAGTGAGTGGTAGATCTGAGACTCAGCACTAGCCTTTGTGACACGTAACTTGTGACCAGCAGGTAGTCCTACCTGACTGAAAAATCGTGAGACATAAAGGGACATATGTGTCTCCATACAGTGGCAAAAATTGATATGATGGAAATGACCTTTTAAGCTATCTTATCCTTTAGTTGGACAGACACTGAACCCACAGAGCTAGAGGACCTGGCAGGCTCACTGGACAATGTTTGCTGAATCAGAGAAGTGGGCTTTGTGGTATTTGCATGTGAAATAGTATGTACACACCTCAAGATCTTTGTTGTTCCCCCTAAAGCTACTGGCTGGGCTAGAAACACTGAAGGGGTCAGCCAGACCTGGGGTCATCTGCTCCTGGGGTCCCAAGCCAGGCCTCCTGTTAGGTTCATCTGTCTCTGTTCCACCTGCACTCACACCCAGTCTTGCTGCTGGGAGGTGGAGCATCCACATCCTGAATCTGGCCTTCTCTCCTTGACCCACTTCTGTGGTGGGTACTGCCCAACTTTTTCTTAATAGGACTGAATTCCAAATTTAAAAAAAAAATCAGCCTCTCTCCTCTAATCATCCAAGAAGAGCCTTCTTTTGGTAACTTGTTCTAGAGTTGTGCATATCTTAAATTCAGAAATTTGTTTCCAGAGTTTAGAAATATCCACTACTGTTTGTTCTATTCCCAGTGAAAACAAGAAGCAACTCTTCTCTCTTCCAAAACAGTGAATTTTTCTTTTTCTTCTCCTTCTTTTTTTTTCTGGAAATGAGTCTTGCTCTGTTGCCCAGGCTGGAGTGCAGTGGCATGATCTCGGCTCAGTGCAACCTCCGCCTCCCAGTTTCAAGTGATTCTCGTGCCTCAACCTCCTGAGAAGCTGGGATTACAGGTGCCTGCTACCACTCCTGGCTAATTTTTGTATTTTTAGTAGAGATGGAGTTTCACCATGTTGGCCAGGCTGGTCTCCAACGAGTGACCTCAGGTGATCCATCCACCTCACATTCCCAAAGTGCTGGGATTACAGGCGTGAGCCACCATGCCCGGCCAAGTTTGGCAGTTTTTTCAGTATTCATTGCCAGTAATTCAGTGTTTTGTTAGATCTATGGATGTATGACTTTATAACTAAAATTAAAAAGATTTGGGTATAGTTTATAAGTATTACTCATTTTAAGAGGATTTAAGAGGATAAGATCATTTTAGACTCAAGAGCAGAATATTAGTAATAATAATTAGCTTTTAAAATAAACTTATATACCAATATAAAGTACAGCACAAGGCAAACAAATATCTGGGCCTGTATTAACAGATGGTATTCAAGGATATGGTTAGAATTTCCAAAATGCCTAATAATGTGTAATTCTTGGCATTAAGCTGCCCATTTGAATATAGCCCTTTAATCTGAAATGCTATATAATGACAGACTTTATTATAGTCTGATCCAAGGCCCTTGAGCTTTCCAAAAGGTCCACAAAACAGACAGATATTGTATTTTTTTGCTTGTTCGTATTGGTGGCACCCTTTTGAGTGTGATTTTTGGCATTACGTGTAGAGGCTGAAAGATTCAAAGCAACACTAAACACATCAGCATTCATCGCATGCAAGCTGTCCAGCAGAATGACAGTGCCTCCCAGAACTTAGAAAGCATCCAGAGTCACTGCACCCATCCCTTGGTGCCCTGTAGTCCTGCATCTCCAGATGATGGGATTTGCAAACTTCCCTGATGGTGCCCTCTTGGGTGCTTATGAGGCCTGTTCTGGTACCATGACTCTAGCAGTAGGTCCATTCAATCCCAGTAAAAATACATGTTTTATGTTGATCAGAATTTGGCAGGACGTGTGTGAAAAGTTAATGACATCCAGGCCGAGAACCCCGTAATATATACTAGTCACATCCAGTCCAATTTGGAGTTTATATGTGCTGTTTTTGGCAGACCTAAGTGAAGATATTATTACTTAGCCATTCCTGATGTATTGAAGATAACCCAGGTTTTTGTCATTATAGGATAGGCTAGAAAGTAGCCAGGGTCTCATAACCAAGGCTTTCTCTGAAACATGTAATGACAATGCTAGTTATTTGACCAAAGATATCCAATTCTTTAATCTGCTTGGAATTTATTCTTGGTATGAAGGGCAGTGTCATCCACTGGTCAGGAGCCTGATCCCTGGAGCCGGGCAGACCTGGGCTGAGTCCATCTTCCGTTTCCAGCTGTGGGCAAGGTGCTTGACTTCTTTGAGCATCTGTGGGTTTTTTTGTTTTGTTTTGTTTTAACCTGAAGAATTGCGATAATCTGTTTTCTCATTGTGCAGATGTAGTACAGTAATGAAGGTAACATGGCATATAGGAAGAGCTCATGTCAACTCTTACTCTTCATGGCTAGAAGATGTGGACTGCAGTTTTGTGACCTAACATCATTTATGAAATAAATTCCTTTTCCTCTTACCTGATTTTTACTGAATTATTTGGTGCCATTGGGTTCCTTATTGTTTCCCTCTGACCTAGATTTCTGGGTCTGTGCCAGTAACACGATTGTCATTGTTGCTACTTTGTAACATTGTATGTGGTCAGTCCAAACAAGAGTTAAAAAGATATGAATGAATGGATTTTAAACAGTAGTCTCCCCCCTCCCCCACCCACCCATCCGTGGCCAAAGGAAGGGGAAACATTCTCTGTTAAAGTAAATGAATCGGGGAAGAGGCTCAGACGCTGCCTCTGAAAATTCTCACTGGGGGGACTAAGTCCCCTCACTCTGAACTCACACCTGCCTGTTCGCAGCCTGACCTCACATCCTGGTCTGGATGTGGGGCCTGACCTGATCGCACGTCCGTGTGGTTGTCCTGTGGGTGCCAGCTCTGTTTCTCCCCAGACACCTAGTGCCTCAGCCTTAGTCACAGCATGCGCACTGAGTAGAAATGAGACCAGTTAGTACTGGTAACTGCAGAGGAATCTGCATTTTCACCAGCGTTCTCCGGACAGAGGTTTGCCTGACACCGGCGCACAGGGAAACTCGCTAGAAGCGGTGCAGGTTGGGGACGCCCCAGGCCGCAGTGGAGTCGCGCGCTGCTTCTAAAGTGGAGGAGAGCAGGCCTGCGCCCTCTCCCTGCCCCGGGGGCTGGGGCTGCGCTTCCAGGTGAAGAAAGACCTCGGCGGGCCGCGCGCGGCCTTCACCCTGCGAGGATCTCCATTGGCCCGGTTTGGCTCAGGAAAACGGCGGTGGCTGTGGGCCAGGCTCGGCCTCGGGAACGCCGGGGGCCCCTGGGTGCGGGCGCGCGCGGCCAGGAAGGGGTTAAGGCTCAGGCGGTGGCGGGGCGGGGGCGGGCCTGGCGGGCGTCCTCTCCGGGCCCTTTGTTAACAGGCGCGTCCCGGCGAGGCGGAGACGCGGCCGCGGCCTTGGGCGGGCGTGGGCGCGCAGGGCGGCGGTGAGGGCGGCCTGGCGGGGCAGGGGGCGCCCGGGGAAGGGCGCGCGGGCCGAGCTGGGCCTCAGCCGGGCCCGCGGACCGGGCTGGGAAAGGGGCGCCGGCCCCCGACGTCGCCGGCGCGGGAAAATGTTGGAGATCTGCCTGAAGCTGGTGGGCTGCAAATCTAAGAAGGGGCTGTCCTCGTCCTCCAGCTGTTACCTGGAAGGTAAGCCCGGGCAGCGCGGGTTGGGTTGAGTAGCCGCGCGCCCTCCCGCCGCCGCTGGGCACTTCATAGGCCTCGCCGCCCGCGTGCTCTTGTCCGCGCCCTCCCCGGGTCTCCCCTTCTTCCCCTCCCGCCTTTTCTCTTCTCCTTCTCTCCATCTCTTCTTTTCTTTCTCTCTTTCTCGCGATGGCCCCTAGGCGCCGCCGGCGGATGTGGCTCCCAGCCCCGGCGCCAGCCCCGGGAGAGCCACGCTGGATGGTGACCGCGGCGTCCCGGGGCTCCACACCGTGGGCTCCGCCGAAAAAGTTTGAGAAAGCGAACTCGACAGGCCTTAACGTCCCTGGGATCCCACGTTGTGGAATCCACCGTTAATTGGGACTGTGTGTCAAAACGATCGACCGGTGTTTGTGAAAACATGCCATTTCCATTAAGCATCGCGTACACAGGGAACACCACTCTACCATTTATGGATACAGAATTTCAACTGATCTTTCCATCTCCCCCACCCCCATCTTATCTGCAGACCACGAAGAGGTTTTAGGAATTCGCTGTCTTTTCAGCGGAAGGGAGAGAGATCACAGCCAATTTAAGAAGGCATTTCGGTGGAGTCCCCCAGAGTACTAAGGTGTCATGTTCGGTTCCTTCAGTGAAACTCAGGCCAGGAGGGCTTCACTTTTGCGTTCTTTCTACCTACTCTCTTTCTCTAATTACATCTATTTTATTTTATTTTTCTTTCCTGTTGTTGTCTTTAGTTTTCTAAATGGAAAAAAAGTAAGTTGAGGATTATGGGTCTTCACTTTCGTAGCTACTAGGTGGGTATGAAATTGATCTGATTTGAGACTGGTGCTCCCAGACCATTGCCTTCAGCAGAAAGGCTGTCTGTGCTTCAGAGATGTAGTGGTACTTCTTTGGTTTTCATTTAAGACAATGTAAGAGTAGAAATGTGAAGCTCACTTTAGATCAAGTAGGATTTCTGCTAGAAGGCCATGTTTTTCTTTTTTAAAAAAGCAGGAGAAATAGAGGCCTCATTAATTTTCTAGCCTATTTTTCTTTCCTTTCCTGTCCTTCTGACTCGACCTTGAAGGCCTGCTTGGAGTTACAGATGTAGCTCAAACCGTAACACTAGTCATGTAGGTGAAACATGTTTACCCTTCTTGCCACAGGTTGTGTGCTTCACTCGTCCTCTCTCTCTCTGGGATTCCAGGGGGCTAATTGCCCCAGTGAAGGCTCCTCTAGGTGGAGTGGACTCACAGAGCCTATGGAGGGTGGAGATGGTTTATTTGTCCCTAAAAGTTGACTTCTGAGCAGTCCAAATAATCTTCAGTTAACACATTGCTTATTTTTTCCAAGTTGCTCAAAATTCTGAGCACATTCTCATTTACATCTGTAACGAGTTAGTGTTAGGCATCATCATCTCCACTTTGCAGATGGGTGCCTAAGGCGGGGATGAATGGACTTTTGTAACTGCAGAGCTGGAGCGAAGTTTAGGTCACAGCTTTGCCACAGCATTGTTTTGTTTTCCTGGGAGTAAACTGAAGATTTAGTATGGACCTGGCTGGTTTAATTGTTGTTTTGGAAAAAAGTCTAAAACATCTTATTCCAGCATGTCTTGAAATGAATTACAATGTTGACTCTCAAGCCTCAAAAAAAAAAAAAAAAATAAGTTCTAGTGCAGCAGACTGTGTTGGGTTAAGGAAGACGTCACTCTAGGAATTCCTTCTTAGTTTTCTTCTTTTTGTTGTTATATTTAATTAGGGAAAGTAAATGGAATTATCATTTTGCAGTTGATAGAATTTAACAAGCTTCAGTGATCATCTCTTAAAGCACTGGAAGTGCTGTTTGTCTCTTGGGAAAAATAGTTCCCAACATCTGGATAAGTAATCTAGGCTTTCCACTTTTACTGACAGCCAAAATCAGTCAATCAGTGTTTATTTACCCCCACTCAGTGTCCTAGGCATCCCATGTCAGGGAGAAAATTGAATGAGATCAGGTTTTTTAATGTTCTATCAAAGAAGCTTCTACCATAAACGTGGTTTGATGGTGCATGCTACCTGCTACTCGGCCTAGCTGTCAGAGCAACATTGCCCAACATGAAGATGGCTAACAGTTATTAAATGCTTACTGTGTGCCAAATACTGTTTCATTACTCTAGATGAGCAACTATACTTATCTTTCATGACAGTCCTATGACTATTTCCATTTTATAGGTGAGGAAACTGAGTCACCAAAAGGTTAGGTAACTTGTCTAGGGTCACAGAGCCAGTGAGTGGGGTAAAGGGATTTGAACTCAGGCTATCTGGCTCAGGAGAGCCCACTTTTAGCTACTTGATGTTCTACTGATTGTGACAGTTTGTCTCTTTTGGAATTCACTGTGGCTTTTTAAATGGTATCTTCAGAAACTCCTCCAATTAATCCCTGAAATATAAGGGTAGTCTCTTTTTCTCTTCTAGAAACCTGATCCTGGCAAAATGATTAGCTTTAGCAGTAGGATTAAATTTTTTCAAATTATGTAAAAATACCTGTCTGCAAGAAATCCTAAGTATTTAGTGAAACGTAATTCTCTCTCTTATTCAGTTTCCCCACCTAGAAGCAATCAGCCTGGAGTTTTATGTGTGTCCTTCTAGAATACTGTGTGCACATATAAGCATTTATAACATGTGAATTTTGCTCTCCAGCTTTTTGTGAATATGCATGCGTATAGCAGTATCTATTCACCAGGACCACATTTAGCTTTGCAACCTTTAGTCTACCTTGAACACTGAATTTTCTGATTATTTTCCTCCAGAGATGTCAAAAAAAAAAACATGAACGCTAGCCTTTTGAAATCAGGATTTTCTTTTCATTTTATTGTTATTTGTTCATGTGTTTGTATTTACATCCATTGTGCATGAATATTGTACATGAATGTGACAGTTGTACTGTAGAATCAAAAACTAATGTCTGTGAACTGAACTCTTCTTGAACTTTTTTGTTTTTGTTGTTGTTGCTGTTGTTGGAGATGCAACATTGTTCTGTCACCCAGGCTGGACTGCATGGCACAGCCATGGCTCACTGCAGCTGTGAACTACTGGACTCAAGGAATCTTCCCACTTCAGCTTCCCAAGTAGCTGGGGCTGCAAGGATATTCTACCTGACTAATGAAAAAAAATTTTTTTGTAGAGGCAGGGTCTCACTATTTTTACTAGTTTGTCCAGGCTGGTGTTGAACTACTGGCCTCAAGTGATCCTCCCACCTTGGCCTCCCCAAAGTGCTGGGATAACAAGCATGAGCCACTGCACTCAGCCTGAACTTTCGAAATTTATTTTAAGAGCCCACATTTAAATACTTCTTTTCAGCAGCTAACTTTCCAGCGGACACTTCATGTGGTGCCAGCCATACAGATTCACTTTTTGAACTTGAGCTTTGGAGAAGCTTATGCTTGCTTCTACTCTCTCCTGAGGTCATTAGATACTTCCCTTGTTCAGCAACAAAGAAAGGGAGACTCCTTCTCTTACCTAATAAAAGGCCAGTCCAGTCATTTCATTTTGGGTGACATTAACATTGTTGACCATTTAAGATGTCACAGGCCCTGGCGCTGAGCACATCATGTACAGCCTCACTTAATTTTCACACCAGCGTTCTGAGGTTTCTAGAGAAGAGGAAGGGCCCCAGTTTAATCTAGTACTTTTAGATGGCAGTACTTTTGAGTTTGGAGGCAGAAGATCCCAGTTTTCCTCTGACCTGACTGAGCTTCTGTGTTTTTACCTCTAAGACAGAGAGACCATCCTCTTTTCAGCCCCCACTTAGAGGATTGTTTTGAGGGCCTATAAGATGATTGAAGGAAAGCTCCGAAACGATAAAGTTAAATGTATGTTTGTATTCTGTTGATACAAGATTACTCTGAGATGCTGTTAAGTCCAGGCAGGTTTATGGCCCCCACGTGTTCCTAGGGTCCCATTCTCTTGTGCAGGCAGGCAGCTCCGGAGCCAACCCGCCTGGACCCAGATGCCAGCTGTGCTCTTGGCTGGTCGTGCACATTCACTGAGGCTCTCTGTACCTTGGTGTTCCCACTTCTAAAATAAGGCCCGTAGTAATCCCTACCTCACTGAGTTGCTGAGAGACTTTGTATAAATTGTTTAGCAGAGAGCCTGGCACAGATTAGAAGCCTAGCAGAATAATAAACTGTTGTTATTTTAAACATTTAGCGGCCTAAAATGATGGTTTTACTAGTTTGTCTTATGACTGAAGTGATGATAGAATTGAGCTCATCCCACCCATAGTTTTTCTTGTTAATGAAGCAGTTTGTTTCTAAGTTTGTTTTGATGCGTATAATTGATACTTCCTTTCCGTGATTTTTGGCTGAAAAATATCTTCTCTTCCTCTCACCTTCTGTTATTCCCATAGTCAATATTTTAATTGTGCAAAAGAAATTTCCCATTGGCTCATGGTTGGCATTTTATTTCTCCTGTCCAGAGACAATATTTCCACAGCCTCAAACGTGAAAACTGAAAATCTGGTGCTACTTATCACCTTGTAAAATAAAGTCATTGTAATTGTGCCAGTATAATCACTGATCTGAATTAAAAGCAGAAAAAAAAATCAGTGGACAGCTTTTTTAAATATATAAGAACTAAAGATCAAATGGGATGTTGGAAGACTTTAACTTTTCCTCCATAATGGTGGAACTTAATTAAACACACAGAAGAACAATTTATGAAATAAATTCATAGGTTGGTTTGTTCTTTTTTTTAATGTCAACTTTTAAAACTGTCTCTTTTTTTTTTAATTTCAAAAAATAGAGATGGGTTTCACTGTGTTGCCCAGGCTGGTCTCAAACTCCTGGGCTCAAGCAGTCCTCCCACCTCATCCTGCTAAAGTCCTGGGATGACAGGCATGAGCCACTGTACCCAGCTTAAAACTGTCTCAAAAGTAGATAGCTTAGTGAACTCCCATGTACTTATTATGTGCCTTTAACAATTAGCAGCTTATGGTAAGTCTTGTTTTCTTGAATAGTGAAGTTAGAGTTTCAAAGCTGTTAGGAAGAATAGCTTGCTAATTATAATTACTTAGTTTTGATAGTGTAACTTTGTCCCCAGACGAGTAGAACTGTTACTGTCTACAACAAGGGTGTCTAATCTTAGCTTCCCTGGGTCACATTAGAAGAAGAATTGTCTTGGGCCATGTAAAATATACTAAGGACAGCTGATGAACTAAGGAAACAAACAAAAAAAATCCCACAAAAATCTCATGATGTTTTAAAGAAAGTTTGCAAATTTGTGGTAGGCCACATTCAAAGCCATCCTGGGCCACATGCAGCCCATGGGCCATGGGTTGGACAAGCTTGCTCTAGAAATTTGTTTTCAGACTGGGCATGTGACTCATACCTGTAATCCCAGCACTTTGGGAGGCTGAGGTGGTTGGATCACCTGAGGTCAAGAATTTGAGATCAGCATGGCCAACTTGGTGAAACCCTGTCTCTACTAAAAATATAAAAAATTAGCCGGGTGTAGTGGTACGCACCTGTAATCCCAGCCACTCTGGAGGCTGAGGCGGGAGAATCACTTGAAACCAGGAGGCAGAGGTTACAGTGAGCTGAGATCTCCATTGAGCTCCAGCCTGGGCAATAAGAGCGAAAACTCCATCTCAAAAAAAAAAAAAGAAAGAAAGAAATTGTTTTTCAAATCCTTCTTTCTTTCTTTCTTTTTTTTTTTTTTTTTTGAGATGGAGTTTCGCTCTTGTTACCCAGGCTGGAGTGCAATGGCGTGATCTCGGCTCACCACAACCTCCGCCTCCTGGGTTCAGGCAATTCTCCTACCTCAGCCTCCTGAGTAGCTGGGATTACACGCACACGTCACCATGCCCAGCTAATTTTTTGTATTTTTAGTAGAGACGGGGTTTCACCATGTTGACCAGGATGGTCTCGATCTATTGACCTTGTGATCCACCCGCCTCGGCTTCCCAAAGTGCTGGGATTACAGGCGTGAGCCACCGTGCCCGGCCCAAATCCTTCTTTCTTAACCATGTTACACCATAAATATTTTGTTATACTGCTTGTGTTGAGTACTGGTGATAGGGAAGACAGGGAGAAACAGGTGGGAAGGGTACAGAGAGAAGGAGGGAGGGCGGGGAGACAGAAGTGGGAGAGAGACAGACTGAGAGACTGAGACAGGAAAGGGTAAACAAAGCTAGGAGGGAAGGAAGACTGAGAGAAGGGGGGCAAAGAGGAAGAGGATGGCCAGTGGGGCTGAGGTGGACGGGTACAGAGAGAGAAGGCGCAAGAGCAAGAGAAGCACAGGAGGTGTTAGATGATGGACAGGCAGCTGAGGTATGGATGGGTAGCTGGAGGGAGAGACCATCGGTAACTTCACCTCTCTCTGCTTCGGTGTCCTGCCCTCTCAAATGCCTTAATAATAGAGTCTACCTAATAAGATTATAGGGAGCAAGTGCAGATGAAGTGCTGGCACTCGGTTCAGGATCAGTGTTAGCTATTCTATCACATTCGGTTGCATAAACTAACCTCATTATACTTAAATTCTCTATAGAAAGGTAGTCTTTATCTATCTTACAAGCCCTCAAATTTAGATAATAGTGTTATACATTGAAAACCTTAAAATTATATTTAAAGACAGGCCAATGAATAGAATTAGGTATTGATTTTTGGAGCCAAAATACCATGGAGGTGGGAGGGTCATGTTCATTTACCTAGATTAGCAATAAAAACTCTAAGGCTAACAAGACTTTCTGGGGAAGTTGCCTGTCATTGGGTAGCCCAGTGACTCTGGTGTCAGCTGACCCAGGATTCCATGAAGACATGTTAAAGAAGGGGAAATGTGAAATGAATGCATTCAAACCATCCATGGTTGGCAGCAGAAGGGGAGGCTTTTCAGTCTGTTGCAAATGGCCTGCAACAATAAAAATTTGTGTCTTTGTGGTTGTTAGCAGGCTGACTGGACAGAGTGGATCTGCGGCCAGTGCAGAGATTCCCAGAACCTTTCAGGAAGGTGTCCTGGGATTTCACTATGGTATCTGTTAGGAATCTGTAACAAATCCTGTTTCTTTTGAAAGCAGAGAACTGTGTTTTTATGTTATACCTTTAGGATTTGGGCCATGGTTTTTATATCATTCAAAACAAATCATTGCGTTCCCTAGGCTTTTATATAGATTTTCCTCGTCAGGTTGCATTTGTTTTTCATCTTTTCTATCTGTCATTATTGCTGTTTTTATTACAGGTTAACAGAATATTAAACTGCACTTTTCAGTGCCTTGTTGCTAAAGACAGACAAGCGCAGGGTGTTCTGCATCTGAGCTCACCCAGCAGTGCTGTGCGTGTCACATTGCACTGAGCAGGCCCAGAAGGCTCTGAGATGCAAGGACTTGGTCTCTAGCCCACAGGAGTTTACATTGTTATGGTGACAGCCATAAGAGAAGGTGCAGTTGTTCTGCAGTGAGCTTCCCAGTGTCAGGTGCCACAGCTGGCCTCCATGCAGAAATCCTCTGCATGCAGGATGCAGTGAGCCCTCCTGACAGCCCAGCTAGGTTGATCCCATGCCATTGTTGCCCTACTGTGCAGTTGAGAAACTGAGGCTCAGAAACAAGCATCTTAAGACATGCTGGTGCTGAGATCTGAACAAGGCCTGTCCACCCAGAGCCCATGCTTACTGTACTGCAGGAGACATGTGAACAGATTGCTTATTGGGTGATAGATGCAGGGTGATAATAGAGACAGATACCAGGTACTCAGATGGATTAAGGGAGAAGCAGCCTGTTGTGGGTGAGCTGATGGGGAAGAGGAAGGACCAATTAGAGAAGGTTTATGGGAGGTAGGGAGGCCAGGAAAAGCAGAAGAAACTGAGGAGCAGGAACTCTAGGGAGAATAAATGGCACTTGTCACAGTGCAGTCAGGAGAGGCAGCAACAGGAGGCCTGGGGGCACTGAAAGGAGTTTGGGGAGGCTGGAAGGGAAAGCGGGGTAAAGAGCCAGATGCTCCCAGACTCAGCGCTGAAGGGTCTGGTTTGCCTTCTTCAGGAGCTCAGACTTTTACTGTAGCGGTGGAAGGAATAACAACCCCAAGCATTTTCTGAGGGCCTGTGCATGCCTAGGGCCTCAAAACCATGTACCATGTTAGCTGCAAACTGCCAGCAACCCTGCAAGGCACATCATCATCCCAGCATTGCCCCCCGTGACACTGCCAATAAGTGGTAGCTGACAGTGGGCAGGCAGGACCACCTCCCAAACCCATGCTCTCTTCTGTCTCTTGGCCGGCAGCCATCTCTAAGGGATTTGAAGCAAGAGTGACCTGGTTAGGTCTACATTTGAGAAAGGCGATGATAGTAGGGAGTGGAAGTGGAATGGCCTAAGAGAGACCCAGTCAGGGGTGTGGTAGAGCATGGAAAGGACAGGAGCGATGAGAGATTGAGGCAAAAGAGCGCCAAGATGCAGGGTGGGAACTGACAGAGGATGACTCCCAGCCTCGGTTCTGACATGGCCACGAATGGCAGGTGAATGGTCTTGGAGAGAGTGACGTCTCTATTTATGAGGGTCTTCCTACTCCGTTTCCAGTGGTTAGTGACTTTTTCACCAGAGATTCTTAGAAAGTGATAGAATTTTTTTTTTTGTCTTTTTGTTTGAGGGAGAAGGACAGGGACTGTGTATCTTCAAAATGTTAATATTTGAGGCCGAGACAGGCAGATTATTTGAGATCAGGAGTTCAAGACCAGCCTGGCCAACATGGTGAAACCCCATCTCTACTAAAAATACAAAAGTTAGTTGGGCATGGTGGTGCGCATCTGCGGTCCTAGCTACTTGGGAGGCTGAGGCAGGAGAATCACTTGAACCCGGGAGGTGGAGGTTGCAGTGAGCCAAGATTGCATCACCACACTCCAGCCTGGGCAACAGGGCCAGACTCTATGTACACCCCCGCCCCCGCCACCGACAAAAAAAAAGAGAGAAAGAGAAAGAGAAAAAATGTTAAGATTTGGACTGTTGATAGGGATAAAAGTTAGGTTAGAGAATAAATTTGTCTGGCTAAGACATTGTCATGTAAAAGATTCCAGGGGAAATATTTAAACCTCGGACTAATTTAAGTAACTTTATTTTTAAAGGAGGTTTCTCTAGAAACTAATTTAATCTACTGTTAATGTCTATAAGTGGAAAGTAATAAAACTGCATTTATTTTAAAAGAAAATTGCATAATTTGGACTTCTCACTAATTTATCCCAGTCTCCTTTTTAGGCTCTTCCTGTCAGAATGCTGGGGTTTTACTGAGTCAGTTCCTTAGTGCAGGAGCTGTTAACCTGGAAGACCCTGAGAGTCTGGGATAGAATTCAAGGACTCCATGTCCTCTGATAGGAAAAAATAAAACTTTATTTCACTAACCTCTCACTAAAATTTAGCATTGCGTTTTTTTTTTTAAGAAGATAGGTAACAAATCATGGGAGTATTACAGTGCTTGTGACTCTCTCCGGTAGAAACCAGGTATTTCTTTTTTTTTCTTTTTTTGGTGGGGAGACAGAGTTTCACTTTTGTCATGCAGGCTGGAATACAGTGGCGTGATCTTGGCTTACTGCAAACTCTGCCTCCCGGGTTCAAGCAATTCTCCTGCCTCAGTCTCCCAAGTAGCTGGGATTACAGGTGCCTGCCACCAAGCCTGGCTAATTTTTGTATCTTTGGTAGAGACAGGGTTTCGCCATGTTGGCCAGGCTGGTCTTGAACCCCTGACCTCAGGTAATCTGCCTGCCTCAGCCTCCCAAAGTGCTGCGATTACAGGTGTGTGCCACCGTGCCTGGCCAGAAACCAGGTATTTCATATCAGGTAACAGTTGTGGTTATTATTCACACCACTACTTTGCCATAATTACCACTGTATCTTGTTATTTAATATGCGAATAAAGAAACATCTATTTAATGCATTAATAAGAGCTGTATTACAAGTTCTTTATTTTGAAGACTGTTTCAAAAAGTCTTGTAAGAACTGTTTTCCTTTGCAATCCTCTGTATTTTATTTTTGCATTTAAAGACTTTATTGTAGGCCGGGCGCGGTGGCTCAAGCCTGTAATCCCAGCACTTTGGGAGGCCGAGGCGGGTGGATCACGAGGTCAAGAGATCAAGAACATCCTGGTCAACAAGGTGAAGCCCCGTCTCTACTAAAAATACAAAAAATTAGCTGGGCATGGTGCGCGTGCCCGTAATCCCAGCTACTCTGGAGGCTGAGGCAGGAGAATTGCCTGAACCCAGGAGGTGGAGGTTTCAGTGAGCCGAGATCGCGCCATTACACTTCAGCCTGGGTAACAAGAGCGAAACTCCATCTCAGAAAACAAACAAACAAACAAACAAACAAACAAACAAACAAAAACTTTATTGTGAGGAGTCCCTAGGCATTGCTTGCTCTCAGGGGTATCCATAGCACAAGACCTTAGTGTCCTTGGTGTGGCAGGCTGGCCATGGGTCCCTGGTGAATCCTCCTTCCCTTGTGAGGGACTGTCTTATTGAGGGTTCCCTTCCTCATCCCAGTGAGCTCATCCCCTCAACTCCTGGCTCTCAGTGTCTGTGCTCTTTGACTTATATATTCATCCGCAGGGCTGGGCACAGTAGCTGACATCTGTAATCCCAGAACTTTGGGAGGCTGAGGCGGGTGGATCCCCTGAGATCAGGAGTTCAAGACCAGCCTAGGCAACATGGTAAAACCCCATCTCTACTAAAAATATAAAAAATTAGCCGGGCATGGTGGTGGATGCCTGTAATCCCAGCTACTCGGGAGGCTGAGGCAGAAGAATCACTTGAACCCTGATTTATGTGATGGAGGTTGCAATGAGCCAAGATTGCACCATTGTATTCCAGCCTGGGCAACAAGGCTGCCTTGTTGAAACTGTCTCAAAAAAAAATTCATCCACAGGACAGCGCTGGCCTTCCATTAGACTTTTGATGTTGAGTCTGTACGTTTTCAGGAGCTTTGTTTTTCCCACGAGGAGCAGGCGCTACTGCTCGTTCTTTACGTCTTTCACCCACTGTCCTGCCCCTCCTGGTACCCTAGCAGCTGACAGTGTTTTGGGGTCTGAAGATAACACAGAGGCTGTGTTCAGTTAAACATATGTCTGTGTGTGTCTGTTTTAATAATTTTAACTGCTCTGGGTGAAGGTGTAAATTACAAAATAAAGGACCATGTACAGATAGATAAAATGACTTTCATCAAGCTCAAGATGTAGGAAATAATACTTTTCCTCTAAGCTCATATTATGAAAAGTTGTGTGAGGCTGTTATAAAATAACTTGAGAATAGTCTGAGCATGATCTCATCCTTTGGAACGAGTATGAAATAAAACACGAAGCCTCTTTTTAGAAGGATCTGTTTTATAGATTTTTAAATTACAGAGATTCCTTGAACTGGAGGATAGTAGTGAAGGACCCACAAAGGAAATATGAATAAAGCAACACGAGTTTACAAAATTGAATGTGAGCAAAATGAAAGGGAATGTTTGTCACGTCCTCTTGTCCCCCCCCCGACCCCCCCCCCCACACTATCTCTCTCTCTCTCTCAACCGTCTCAAGAACCTTCTGGAGAGCCCGCAGTGTGGACAGTAATGAATGCTGCATAGCTGGCTGCCTTGCACTCTAGTGGGAACTGTGATGTTGGGCACAAGTGCCAACAGAAAGGTGGGAAGCTTCCCGGGGATGTTTTTCCTGGAGGTAAAGTCCCCCCTTGGGCTGTGAACTGGCCGGTGCTGGGGCTCATGGGCATATCCCTTCTCTGACTGTTTGCCAACGTCCGGAGCAGCACCAGCAGCCCCTGGAAGTCTAGGCCAGATAGGCCATGTCCGAGAATCTTTTGTAAACATTTTTCATCAGTGACTCACAGCTTTGAGAAAGGATTATTTTTATATAAAACGATCTTTCAATTGTACTTTAAAGACCCAAACCATTTTCTTAGAATACTGTCTAAACAAGTTAATCATGCACAGATCCAGTGAATTTTGTGGCCTGGTTCTTATAAAATTTCCAAATAATACTCTCATAGCCAGAGCCAGAGCTTCTTAGAGGTTTAGAGGCATGTTTTAGATGTCACTGTTCTTGTTGCTCAGCTAGCTAATTAGTGACTTTTCCTGAGTTTAGTTGGTGAGTGGAAGCCTTTTTGTTAACATTATGACAAAATGATGATATGGTTTTAAGCAGAGTGAGAGGCACTTTGAAGATCCAGATCTCGAATCTATTTAAACTATGACTCAGAAAGGAGGCTGCAGAAAATGTTTACTAAAAAAATTTAAGAATAATAGCAGATGCTAAACTTTATTTCCCAAGACAATAGCCAAAAGATTTGCTGGAAGAACAGAAGGAGGGAACTATTTGGGGCATCTTTTTTTTGAATGAAGCCTTTGGGCTTCTTTGGGGGATCTCACTTCCTGACAGAGGGCTGGGAGGAAAGTTCGCGTCTTAAGCAAGAAAAATTTAAGTACATTCTGCAGCTTTGGCCTTGTAAGCTATGATCATTTTTAAGGTTGACGAGCATAGTTCACTATGAAGTGAAGCAAGTAACTTGGCATTTACACGTTGTGAGTCAATTTTGACATCAGCCTGGATTGGGAATTGACTGGAAGGTTTTGGTGTTGGACTGTGGCTACACTTCAGTGTCTCGGTCCAGAGGCATGCATGAGCAATACTTCCCTTTGGGCTTTGGCCATTAATTTGTGGAATAGAGCAAGAACTGGAGAGGAAAGTCCAGAGACTGCCTTGGATTGCCTGATGTCCTGTTGAATCAAAAAGCAGTGGGAGGCCCTTTCCTTCCTAACAAAGGCCTCATCCTCTTGCATAACATTCCCAGCATCTGTCGACATGTTCGGGACTGTCCCACTTTAACCCACACTTCAAGTTGATGGTCACCTCTGGGTGGGTATCTGCATTCTGCTTATTCCAGGTGTTTTCCAGGCTACTTCCCCAATTATGTAACTGATCAAATCCAGATGTGGCAGAATGTTTGATAGAAGAGGTAAAATGGCATTTGAGAAGAAAAGCATTTCTGTATTCATGACTTTGGTTTAATTTCCTGTGTGGGCCTGGTCTGCCAAAGTTGTTGCTCATGACCATGAGGTTGATGCACCAGAGAGAGGCACACAAGTGCCTTTTCAGGATAGCCTGAGGGGACTCTCCCTCCCCAGCGTGCTTTTTCATGTTTAATTATCAATTATGTAAGTTTAGGGCCAGGCACAGTGGCTCACGCCTATAATCCCAGCACTTTGGGAGGTTTAGGTGAGCAGATCACTTGAGGCCAGGAGTTCAAGACCAGCCGGGCCAACATGGCAAAACCCCGACTCTACTAACAATACCAAAAAAAAAAAATTAGCCAGGCGTGGTGGCTCATGCCTGTAATCCCAGCTACTAGGGAGGCTGAAGCGGGAGAATCGCTTGAACCTGGGAGGCAGAGGTAGTAGTGAGCCAAGATCGCACCACTGCACTCCAGTCTGGGTGACAGAATGAACTCCATCTCAAAACAAAATAAAAAAGTTTCAGTTGGCTTCTATTAATGTTTTTCTAGTTTTTTTTTTTTTTTCATTATTTTCTGGTAATAAAAGCAGTCTACATTCATTGTGAGAAATATACAGTAATATAAAAAAAGTATAAAGAAAATTTAAGGCCAGGCATGGTGGCTCATGCCTATAATCCTAGAACTTTGAGAGGATGATGCAGGCGGATCACCTGAGGTCAGGAGTTTGAGACCAGCCTGGCCAATGTGGTAAAACCCCATCTCTATTAAAAATGCAAGAAAATTAACTGGGCATGGTGGTGGGCACCTGTAATCCCAGATACTCAGGAGGCTGAGGCAGGAGAAACTCGTGAACCCAGAAGGTGGAAGTTGCAGTGAGCTGAGATCTCGTCATTGCACTCCCTCCTGGGCAACGAGAGCAAGACTCTGTATCAAGGGAAAAAAAAAAGTAAATTTAAAACACTTATAATCCCACCACCCTGAGTTAACTACTGCTCACAGTTTGGTGAAATTCCTGGTCTTTTTTCAGTTTTTTTTCGTAATTGGAACCATGCCTGTATACTGGACTGTAAATATAAACACTTAATATATTATTGTGAGTATATTCTGAAATTTAAATATTTTTTCAAAAATATTTTGAGTGGCTTTTAAAATATATTCTATTTTATGGGTACAGCATAAACTAACTTATTCTGTGTTGATAGGTATTTTGTACTTGCCTTTTTCCTGTGCTGTTATTTAAAATTAGTATATAGAAATCATTGTGTCGATCACTTAGGATAAATTCCTAGAGGTAAATTGGATGTTAAATTCTTTATAGACTTTTGGTTCATATTCCAGTTGCCCTCAATATATATACCTACTATCAGCATTGTGTGAGAGTGCCCATTTCTCCAAAGTCTTACCCACACTGGCTGTCAGTGTCTAAAAGATGTATCTGCAAATTTGGCAAGGAAGTTGCATTTCTTTGATTACTATCAAGAGTTCACATACTTTCCATGTTTAATGGTAATTTTTTTTTTAAGATGGAGTCTCACTCTGTTGCCCAGGCTGGAGTGCAGTGGCGTGACCTTGGCTCACTGCAACCTCCGTCTCCCAGGTTCAGGTGATTCTCCTGCCTCAGCTCCTGAGCAGCTGGGATTACAGGTGTGCGCCACCATGCTTGGCTAAGTTTTGTGTTGTTGTTGTTGTTGTTGTTGTTGTTGTTGTTGTTGAAGACAGAGTCTTGCTCTGTTTCCAAAGCTGGAGTTCAGTGTCGTAAGCTTGGCTCACTGCAACCTCTGCCTCCCAGGTTCAAGTGTTTCTCCTGCCTTAGCCTCCCAAGTAGCTAGGATTATAAGCACGTGCCACCACACCTGGCTAATTTTTATGTACTTAGTAGATACGGGGTTTTGGTCTTGTTGGCCAGGGTGGTCTCGAATTCTTGACTTTGTGATATGCCTGCCTTGGCCTCCCAAATTGCTGGGATTACAGGCATGAACCACCACACCTGGCCTAATTTTTGTATTTTTATTAGAGACTGGGTTTCACCAAGGTCAAACTCCTGACCTCAAGTGATCTCCGGCCTTGGCCTCCCAAAGTGTTAGGATTACAGGTATGAGCCGTTGTGCCCGGCCTTTAATGGTAATTTAAATTTTTTTGTGAATTTCTTATTCATGGCTTTGCCTATTTTTTTGCATAGTGGAGGGATTTTGCTTTTTCTTGTTGATATGTGAAGTCCTTATATGTCAAGAATGCTTTGCCTGACAGTTTTTCTTAATGTAATGGCAATGGAAGCTCTTAACTGGCTTCCACTTGACTGACTTGCTAAATTGACCAGCACTCTTCACTTCCTTATAAAACATGCCTCCCTCGTCCCCATGCCCCATGGCACACGGGATAGGGCAGCCATACTGCCACCCTCTGCTGCTGCACATGCTCTTGTCCACGAGAGCCAGTTGTGTTTATTCCAGAGATATCTATTGTTGCCATTACTTGGTTAATATGAAGCCAATGAAATGCAAGTGTGAAAAGAGAATTGTTTCTAGGAAAATTAAGATGAATGCCTTAGAAAGACTCAGCAAAGGAAGGTAACTTGTAAAAATTACTACAGAATTCAGTGTAAGACAACTATAAATGATTGGAATGGATTACAGGAATTTAGAAAGCTTTGGTGGTGGGAATGCTTAGTGAATAGCTCTAAGTTCTCCCTCTGTCTGTAGGAAACTGAAGCTGGAAGTGAGATGATACATTCATTATAGGTAGGCCTTACAGAAGAAAACATCAAGCTCTGATCACATGTCCGCATTTCATTTTATTTATTTTTTGAAATGGAGTCTTACTCTGTTGCCCAGGCTGGAATACAGTGGAGTGATCTCAGGTCACTATAACTTCTGCCTCCTGGGTTCAGGCAATTTTCATGCCTGAGTGTCCGAGTAGCTGGGACTACAGGTATACACCACCTCATCCAGCTAATTTTTGTATTTTTAGTAGAGACAGGGTTTTGCCATGTTTGCCAGTCTGGTCTCAAACTCCTGACCTTAGGTGATCTGCCTTCCTCGGCCTCCAAAGTGCTGGGATTACAGGTGTGAGCCACCACGCCCAGCCCACATACCCACATTTCAAAGGACAGTGTTTGGCCCTGCGGTCAAGACTGCCACACCAACGTATACTAGGTGGGGGTGGGGATCACATATTTTAATAAAATTGATAATCCCTAATAGTGATGGCCCTACGTGTACTTCTGGAGCCAGCGTAAATACTCGGGAAAGGGGCCTAACATGTCACTAAGCTTCTTCCACACTCTAGGAGATGGCAGTGTTACAAGACCCTGTTTCTTGGAATTATCTTTGCCCTCACCATTCAGAAAAATTACCAGATGTCGTAATAAGGTGATTTGGGACTTACTCTTTCAGGGAAACAGTTCCTGAAGGTTGGCTTCAATTAGTAGTACAGAAGCTAGACTTGAAGACCTTTGTTATTTATATTCTGTTGGTTTATCCCAAAGAGATATTTTAGAGCACATCCATTTCTGAAAGTTCTCTGGTCATGTTTCCAGAAGTTTAGCCTAGTCTCTCAGGTGGTTGTTTTTTTTTTTTTAAAGAGAATTCAGAATCAGGCCCACCCTTGATACAGTATTATTACCCAAGAAAGGATGCTTGGGGATCCTCTAAATCCATAAAGAAGGAAAACTAAAACATAATTTTGTTATCATTTGTGTTTGGCTCAAGCATCTGGTAGATCCTTCAATTCTTTTCAAATTAGGATTTTCCTCTCTCTTTTTTTTTTTTTTTTTGACATGGAGTCTCACTCCGTTGCCCAGGGTGGAATGCAGTGGGGCGATCTCAGTTCACTGCAGCCTCTACCTCCCAGATTCAACTGATTCTTCTGCCTCAGCCTCCCAGGTAGTTGGGATTACAGTTACACACCACCATGCACAGCTAATTTTTTTTTTTTTTTTTTTGAGACAGAGTCTTGCTCTTGTCACCCAGGCTGGAATGCCATGGCAAGACCTCCGCTCACTGCACCCTCTACCTCCTGGGTTCAAATGATTCTCCTGCCTCCGCCTCCTAAGTATCTGGGATTACAGGTGCCCACCACCACACCGGGCTAGTTTTTATATTTTTAGTAGAGTAGGGACGGGGTTTCACTGTGTTGGCCAGGCTGATCTCGAACTCCTGACATCAGGTGATCCACCTTCCTTGGCCTCCCAAAGTGCTGGGATTACAGGCATGAGCCACTGAGCCCGGCTTAATTTTTATATTTTTAGTAGAGACGGAGTTTGGCCACATTGTTAGCCAGGCTGATCTTGAACTCTTGACCTCAGGCGATCCACCTGCCAAGTGCTGGGATTACAGGCGGGAGCCACCATGCCTGGCCTTTATTTTTAAGATCAGAAAAATTACCAAACATCATAGTGACATAATTTGGGATTTACTCTTTCACAGAAACATCTCCTGAAGGATTACTTCAGTTAGTGATTTCTATTTTTATGGGTTTTTTAAATTTTTTTTTGAGATTGAGTCAAGTCCGTCTCTCAGGCTAGAATGCAGTGATGAGATCTCAGCTCGCTGCAACCTCTGCCTCCGGGGCTGAAATGATTCTTCTGCCTCAGCCTCATGAGTAGCTGGGACTGCAGGCATCCCGCCACCATTCTTGGTTAGCTTATTGTATTTTAGTAGCGATGGGGTTTCACCATGTTGCCCAGCGTGGTCTCGAACTCCTGAGCTCAGGCAATGTGCCCTCCTTGGCCTCCCAAAGTTCTAGGATTTCAGGTGTGAGCCACTGTGCCTAGCCCAGCTAGTGATTTTTACATTGTAATTCCTTAAATGAGTATTTTGGATTTCACTCCACAGTGTTCCTCAACTGTAAGATCTACTTGAGGTGATTTGATTTGCTGGTTTGCAAGAACCTGTCTACACCTTGTGTTTATCACAAAGAAATTCTGGAGAATTTGAGCACTGTTTAAAAAAAAAAAGACAAGAAGAAACTTTAAGAACAAATCATAATGTGTTTGACCCTGTAATGAATAATATTCACACATTTTGTTAATTTAAAAAGCTGTTGATTAATTTCCAACTTGTAGAATCTGTTTTAGACAAAACATGGAAGAGTTTAGTAACAGATTTTTCTATTCTGTAATAATAATTTCCACAAGGTAAAAAAAAGTAAAGAAGATCATATTTGAGGATGGCTATGGAGGCAGGAAAGCTGGAAGGAAGGGTGAGATGTTAATAGCCTTGTCTTGTGAAGTAAGTCCTTGAGAGACGCTGTCCTACCTGGAAGAACAAGCAGTATAGGTGTGTATCCAGTGATCTAGCTGATATTTAGAGAGGTGGGGTGATCCCCAAAAAACAGTTCTGCCTCTGGGAGCAGACAGGACTGGGATAGCAAATATTTGTCTTTCATTTTAAGCCCTTCTGTACTATTTGATTTTTGTTTTTTTTTCTTTTTTTCTTTTTTTTTTTTGAGATGGCATCTCGCCCTGTCGCCCAAGCTAGAGTGCAGTGGTGCGATTTCAGCTTGCTGCAACCTCCACCTCCCAGGTTCAGGTGATCCTCCTGCCTTAGCCTCCCAAGTAGCAAGGGATTACAGGCATGTACCACCATGCTCAGCTAATTTTTCGTTTTTAGTGGAGATAGCGTTTCATCATGTTGGTCAGGCTGATCTCAAACTCCTGACCTCATGATCCGCCCACCTTGGCCTCCCAAACTGCTGGGATTACAGGCCTGAGCCACCAAGCCTGGCCTCTTTTTTTGGAAACAGAGTTTCTCCTCACCCAGACTGGAGTGCAATGGCATGAGCTCTGCTCACCACAACCTCCACCTCCTGGGTTCAAGCGATTCTTCTGCCTCAGCCTCCCGAGTATCTGGGACTACAGGTGTGCGCCACCATGCCTGGCTAATTTTTGTATGTTTAATGGAGGCAGGGTTTCATCATCTTGGTCAAATTGGTCTTGAACTCCTGACCACAGGTGATCCACTCACCTCAGCCTCCCAAAGTGCTGGGATTATGGGTGTGAGCCACTGCGCCCAGCGAAAGCAGGGAACTTGCGCTGCATATTTGAAGTAAAAGGCAAAAACGTATGTGGATCAGCTGTTTTCATTTGACTAAACTCATATTGAATGAATGAATTTTAGAAGCTCCATCTATTTGGGAACAATAATTACCACCTTGTAATGAAAATACTTGATGTTTTTTACAAGATTTTAGTAAAGTAAGAGTTTTTAAAAATCCACCTTAATAATAGTATGTATTGATGTTAAGAAATGAAATAAATTAGGAATGTATAATGTTGGAAACAACCTTGTTTTTGCTTCTGAGATTAAAACTATTTTTTCCTCCTAATTTTCTCTTCCTTTTTCTTTTTTCTGTTCCCCTCTTCCTCTTCCAGAAGCCCTTCAGAGGCCAGTAGCATCGGACTTTGAGCCTCAGGGTCTGAGTGAAGCCGCTCGTTGGAACTCCAAGGAAAACCTTCTTGCTGGACCCAGTGAAAATGACCCCAACCTTTTTGTTGCACTGTATGATTTTGTGGCCAGTGGAGATAACACTCTAAGCATAACTAAAGGTAAAAGGGTTGTGGGCAGCTAGTGGTGGTTTTAGGAGACAGAGATCGGGGAATTGCGGTTTGACCTGCCACCCTCTGCTCATTGAGGAGCCACTTTGAAGTCTGGAATGCAGGGACATCCAAAACGACCAGCGCATGTTTCTATGGGAGTCGTCTCTCCTTAGAGGAGTTCTTGTACAATAGCCCTGAGCAAAAACACAACTTGCCCTAATTTTTATACTGAAAAGAACAGCTGGACCAAATACCGAAAGTAGTTTTTCCCCTAAGAAAACCCATTATTTCCCTAAAATGGCGTCTTATATTAGGAACAGAGCACTTGGATAAACATAATTGATTTATAAAAACTGAGGCGGTATAGTTCCCAACAGGAAGCTTCAGATATACACATGTATTCTTATACACTTGTAAATGCATATCTTCATGTGGACATGTTAAAATGAAATTGATATTTAGGAACTTGGGAATTTTTAATAATTATACAAGAATTAATGAAAAAATAATGAAGCTGGTTTCCAAAGCTGATGTGTCTGATTTGGTTCCTTTCCTCTAAGGTGAAAAGCTCCGGGTCTTAGGCTATAATCACAATGGGGAATGGTGTGAAGCCCAAACCAAAAATGGCCAAGGCTGGGTGCCAAGCAACTACATCACACCAGTCAACAGTCTGGAGAAGCACTCTTGGTACCATGGACCTGTGTCTCGCAATGCCGCTGAGTATCTGCTGAGCAGTGGGATCAATGGCAGCTTCTTGGTGCGGGAAAGTGAGAGCAGTCCTGGCCAGAGGTCCATCTCGCTGAGATACGAAGGGAGGGTGTACCATTACAGGATCAACACTGCTTCTGATGGCAAGGTAGGGGACCCCTGGCAGGGGGGCTGATGGGCCCAGGGCACGGGCAGTGGTAGTTGGTCCTTGGCCAGGTGAACCCTGAGGTCCTGCTGTCGTGTTAAGTTACTGCAAGAAAGCTCAGCCAAGAAGAAGATGTTTAAAGAAGCTTTCAAGTAAACAGTAAGAGTCATTCCATTAGCCTCATGAAGACCCTTTATTGAGGATCAGTTCTGTGAGATTACAAGCTCTTAGGCCTGATATGATTCTCTTATTGTTTTGCTAGAGTTTTGTTGTTATCAAGTTACTTAAAATAGGAGGAATATCTGTTGGGTTTTGGACACATTTTTTACAATAAGGTTTGTTCTTTTAAAAATATGTTTTACAATGATAGTAATCATCCTCAATGAGAAAAATTCAAATAATAGTTAAACTTCCTTAAAGTGAAAGACCACTTTAATAGCACCTCTCCACAAAAGCCTGGCATATGGCCTTCTTCCTATGGATTACCACATTCATGGAGAAGTGTGTGCCCATACATGCATACACATATGCAGTTGTTCATGAAAACCGGGATCAAGCTCATAGCTTTCCATACTCAAAGTGTAGTGTTGTAAGGGAGTTGGTGTATATGATTCTGTGGTCTTCATATAAAGAGTCCTTAAGAGTCCATAAAGAGAAGGGAGGAGTGAACATTTACTGAGGTATTGCTATAATACCTGCATTTTTGCATTAAAGAAAGGGAGGCATGAAGAGATCTTGCCTGAGATCACATAGTGAGTCATGATGGAATAGGCTTGCATCCCACAGTCTACTCTACTGCACCAGGCTGGAGTTGAGGTACAGTGTAGACAGGTGGGTTAAGGTGGTCCAGATGGTGTTTTTTTGTTTTGTTTTGTTTTGTTTTTTTGAGACAGAGTCTTGCTCTGTCACCTAAGTTGGAGTACAGTGGTGTGATCTTGGTTCACTGCAACCTCTGCTTCCCAGGCTTAAGTGATTCTCCCACCTTAGCCTCCTGAGAAGTAGGGACCACAGGCGCGCACCACCACGCCCAACTATTTGATTGTTTGTTTATTTTGAGATGGAGTTTTGCTCTTGTTGTCCAGGCTGGAGTGCAGTGGCCCAGTCTCAGCTCACTGCAACCTCCACCTCCTGTGTTCAAGCATTTCTCCTGCCTCAGCCTCCCAGGTAGCTAGGATTACAGGCGTGCACCACCACACCCTGCTACTTTTGTATTTTTAGTAGAGACATAGTTTCACCATGTTGGTCAGGCTGATCTCCAGCTCCTTGACCTCAGGTAATCCACCTGCCTCAGCCTCCCAAAGTGCTGGGATAACAAGTATGAGCCATCGTACCTGGCCGTTTTTGTAGTTTCAGTAGAGACGGGGTCTCACCATGTTGCCCAGGCTGGTATCAAACTCCTGAGCTTGATCTGCCCTTTTCAGCCTCCCAAAATGCTGGGATTAAAGGCATGAGACACTATGCCCAGTCTGTATTTTTTTAATAGTAGGTAACGCATCTATATGGTTAAAAAAATAAAAAGAACAAGATGAATTACAGTGAAAAGTAGTTGTCTCCTGATTCACTTTTTCTGCCCAGAGGCAAGCACTGTTACCAGTTCCTTCCAGAGTTACCTGGATATAGATGGTTTATAGATGTTTATATGGATGTTTATATTAAAAAAGGCACACAAATGATGTGTGCTCCAGGCTGTTCTGCATTGTGCTTCTCCCATGTGATAATACACCTTCCAGATTGTTTTATGTCAACAGGTTTAGAGCTGCCTCATTCTTACCAGTGACTGTGTACCACGGATGGACTGTCACTTATTTCAGTGGTTCCCCTGCTGGTTGACTTTTAGGTTGTTTTCAGTCTTTCATTATTGTAAATAAGGCTGATACGAGGTGGCTTTCAAGCTTTTTAAAACGTCTGGGTTCACTGTAAAAAAAACTCATTTTACATCACCACCCAGACCTCACAATATAACAAGTTTCATGAAGTCTTACCTGCCCTCACTGTATGTAAGGCACTCTGACTATTTTTGTGTGTGAGATGGAGTCCAATGGCGTGATCGTGGCTCGCTGCAACCTCTGCCTCCCAGGTTCATGCAATCCTTCTGCCTCAGCCTCGCAAGTAGCCGGGATTACAGGTGCACACCACAACACCTGGCTAATGTTTTGTATTTTTAGTAGAGACGGAGTTTCACTATGTTGGCCAGATTAGTCTTGAACTCCTGACCTCATGATCTGCCCACCTCGGCCTCCCAAAGTGCTGGGATTACAGGTGTGAGCAACTGCACCTGGCCTAATATTTTGTATTTCATTCTGTTCTGTTTCTTTTTTTTTTTTTTTTTAATTCTAGTTGTAAGCCACTAAAGCAGCAGAGCCTGTTGTCCATGTGTGACCACACATGGGTCTGTCAACTTGCTTTTTGTGTTATTGTTCTTATCCTGGAGGTGGAGCTACGCCCTTCCATTCTGAAGGATGTACTGCAAGGCAGTGGGCCCTTTGAAAGAGCCTTCAGACCACAAGGGTACCTTTCTGGTGAATCAGAGCACCAGGGTGTACTGCCCATGGGGGGGTGATTTTCTGGAGCAGACAGCTTGCTTCCCATCTGTGCTATTTATCCAAGTCATGCTGCACCAAGATAATCACTTGAGGTTTGTACCGAACAGGATAATGGTTTCTTTTCCCTAGAGCTATTTAATCAGCAGCCTTGGAACAGATGCAGGCAGGCATGATCTAGTGTGACAGCTCATTAGCTAGGAGTTGGTCTAAAATACTGTTCAAAGGGGCAGGGAAAGGCCTACATATGGTATATGTGATTTGCAGAATTTGAGGTTCATCCAAAGGGGGAGAATCTGCCTAAGATGCCTCTGTCTAAAAGCTAGTATATGCCAGGTGAGTTTGTTTCATTCCAGGTAGAGCACAGGGAGCTCATCTGACCAGATAGTGTCCCCCTTTGGGCAACACATCACACTTTCCTTGGCATCTTGCCTCCTTTCTCCCTCCCTGGCAAAGAGGCTCCCATCAGCTGTCTGGGAACCTGGGGACTCCAGAGCCCACAGCATCATCCAGAAGACAGTCTGAAGAGGTTCCTTCTTGTGAGGGCCACACTCGAGGGTGATGTGTTGGGTGGGATCATATCGCTGGAATGAGGGAACATCATTAGAGGGAGCTCCCACTGCTGTGTGTTTGTGACCCTGTGGCTTGGTGCTGAAAAATACTGCTCACATAACAGAACTTTGATGAAATCCTTTTTGGATTTCTTTCTTCTTTTTTTTTTTTTCTTTGAGTTGGAATTTTGCTCATGTTGCCAGGCTGGAAGTGCAATGGCGTGATCTTAGCTCACTGCAACCTGTGTCTCCTGGGTTCAAGCAATTCTCCTGCCTCAGCCTCCTAAGTAGCTGGGATAACAGGCATGTGCCATCACACCCAGCTAATTTTTGTATTTTTAGTAGAGACAGGGTCTCACCATGTTGGCTAAACTGGTCTCGAACTCCTGACCTCAGGTGATTCACCCACCTCGGCCTCCCAAAGTGTTGAGATTACAGGTGTGAACCACCATGAGGCGTGAACCCCTTTTTTGGATTTCTGAGGGGAAAATTTAAGACTGGTAGGAGGAACAGGCTGGGGTTGAATAAGTTTAGTTCTTATTTTTAAATTAGCTAATCTTTAGAAAACAACTGAATTTAGAAGATTCTTCTGTGAGGCCCCAAAGGATTTCTTTCTGCCTCCACCCTCTTGCTCTTATTGACCTCTCTTCTCGTGTTGTAAGCTTTTCAGCAGCGCTTGTGGCTCATCAGTCAGCCCAGGACCACCAGCTCAAGGTCCAGAGTTGGAGACTGGGGGTTTTGAACTGGACTCTTGAAGGGACCAATGCTGAACTGAGCCATTGCCATTTCCTGGGGGCCTTGACTGTCTCAAAAATCTCTGGATAGCCTGGGATTTGCCTCTCATTTTTCTGATACTTTCCCAAAGTTGTAACCCTCTTTTGACTTAGCAGAACTGAAGATAGATTTTTTTTTCGCCGCCTCCTGCCTAAAGTTCTTAGTTCTGAATGTTTATGTCCACACCTCATTGACTTCTGTGAGATGCTGCTGTCATGTTCCTCGATTCCTTCTAGGCCTTAATAGAGTCTTTTCTTTCTTGAAAGAAATTTGCCCAGTTGACATTTATTTTCATGGTTTGCTGAAATGACAGATCCAGGGCCCGAAACTTCAGCAGAGTGGCAGGAAGGGACCATTTGCACAGCCTCTTGGATGTTTAAGCTTTACCTGCCCAGACCGTGGCTCATGTGCCCTGGTGGAGGAGCTTGGACCGTTCTTGTGTACTTCGGGGCTTGCCTTCCTGCTGTGTGTGAGCAGCTCTCGGGGGAACTCACTTCCTGGCTGAGCAACCTGTAAACATTATGTCTGAGGTGGGACCCTTGGATCTGAGGGCCCAAGGCAGCCAAATTCTAAACTCTGTGAGTTAGGCCTGTCAGAAGAAACGTTTCTTTTTTTTTCTTTTTTCTTTTTTTTTTTTTTGAGACAGAGTCTTTCATTGTTGCCCAGGCTGGAGTGCATGCAGTGGCACAATCTCTGCTCACTGCAACCTCTGCTTCCCGAGTTCAAGTGATTCTCTTGCCTCAGCTCCTGAGTAGCTGAGACTACAAGTGCCCGCCACCGTGCCCGGCTAATTTTTGTATTTTTAGTAGAGATGGGGTTTCACCATGTTGGCCAGGCTGGTTTCGAACGCCTGACCTCATGATCTGCCTGCCTTGGCCTCTCAAAGTGCTGGGATTACAGGTGTGAGCCACTGCACCCTGCAAAACGCTGTGCTAAGAGTTTCTCTGACAAATCCTATCCTTCAGGTTCATGCATGATTAGGGAGAGGCAGCAGCCCTGGCTGAGCACCTGAGTGTTAATGGAACCAGGTGCATAGCATAATGACATGCCATTCATGACACTAACTTGACTTTCTTCCCTGAACATGCCACGAATTCCTGATGATCACACAGTTCCCCGGCAAATGCTGCTCAAAAACTAGAACTAATCAGAAGGAAGTGCCGGCCTTGACTGTTAATGGGACATGGGGAAGACGGCTGTAAACCGAATATGTCATGCATTTGAGGGAGAATGGTTTTAATATTTAGTAAGTGTCAGTGTGTAAGTTTTATGTTGAAAAATGAACTAAGTCACAAGGTCTATAAATTTAATTATTGAAAAGGATAAAGTTGGGCCTTTCAGTGAAACCGCCTGTAACTGAAATCTCTCACGCAGTAGCCTATGGGGGAATCAAATGAGCCCAGGAACAAATTCTGCCACAAACTAGGACTTAGGGCAGCCATTAGCATTCCATGCTGGAGTGAAGGGACCTGATCCACCAGTTGGGAAACACTCCTTTGAGGCCTGTGTGCTTCCTGCTCGGAAGGGAGAGAGAGATAATGAGACTTGCTCCCAGGTGCCCTGCCCTGCGGCCAGCAGGCCACACAGGATCTGTGACCTGGTACCATGCCACTGATTTCCAAGGTGGGAGTGGTGCTCTGATTCCAGGAATGTCTTCTTGGAATGGCGTTTCTCACTTCTGTAGACTCCTTGGTAGGGAACACACCATCCGCTGAGCTAACGGAGAAGAGGGGTGGGAGCACTTGCCACCTGCAGTGAAGTCATTAGACAGCTGACAGACTTTTCCGGAGGGGCGAGGAATTGGGGCTGACCCCACGTTGCACTCAGTTTTCCTTGTGTACAGCACTTGTGCTGGTGACTACCACTGAAGAGAGTGAGTGGACGTCACTGTGTGGGTGTGAAGCTAACGGCAGCCTCAGCGGGGCCGACTTCCGCTCCCCGAAGCATTCCTGTGTGTGCCTTCGTGGGTCTGAGCATGACTCATGGCATGTCCCTAGAGCAATTCACTCAGAGGCTTCTCTTCAGAGCTCTCAAGAATCAAATCCGGACCACCACATCCTGAAAAGTCCTGCCATTCAGAGGCCCTGTCTTGCAGAGGGATGAGCCAGTGGCCCCAGGCCACACTCCTTATACCAGGAACAAGTTCCCCAGAGTGGAACAATCTTTCTGGACAAGTTTTGCCTTTATCAGAATTTTATTTTAGTAAGATTGTTACCAAAAGATTATAACCCCAAAGTGTGTGCCTTTGGCTTGCCTGAGTTTTAGGAATGCACTTGTGTTATCTCCCCAAGCAAAACGAAAGAGAAACCTCGGTGTTGAAAAATCCTTTTTACCTTCTTGAGAGTTGTCGATGGGACTGACTTGTGTATTTTGTTGCTCAATGTTGAAAAATCCTTTTTACCTTCTTGAGGGTTGTCAATGGGACTAACTTGTATATTTTGTTGCTTCCTTCTTTTAAAAATATTTTTCTTATTTACTATTACAGACCTATAGTAGTGGTGCCTGATGTAACCCACAGCCAAAGGCCTTGGCCCTGCTGTGTGTATTTCAGGCTGCTGCTGCCCTTTTTTTTTTTTTTTTCATCCTCAAAGAGACACTCTCAGCAAGAACCCTCTTCTTTTTTTTAAGTAATAACATATTACAGTTATAGTCGAAGCCTGATCCTGTTCCTTTTTCTCCCTCTCGTCCCAAGCATCACCACTATCCCAAATCTGTTTCTTCTTCCCATGTCTTTGCAGTTTGGGCAAGTCTTCTGGATGTTTTTAAGTCATCTTTCCACCTTCAGTGATGGTTGGCTGCCCTGAGCAAGCCAATAGATTCAGTTATGTGCCTGGAGTCCAGATATTTTGTGTGGATTTTAATGTGGAATTGTTTTCGGTAAGGAAGCATTCCCTTGCCACACCAATGAGAAGAAAACAGGTAGCTGGCACCCCCTGTTGCTTTCTGCCAGCCTGCTCTTTCTCCTTCCTCTCCATCTCTGTTGTGTCCAGATGTGAACTCTGCATGCCAGGTTTGCCCTCAGGTCCCCACCTGCTGTGGCTCTCACACGGGGACCACATGATCTTGTGTCATAAATCCTTCCTTTTGCTTCCTCGGGTTTAAATGTATTTAGTGGTTTTCATCTTCTAATCACTATTTCATTCTAGATTTATTCCTTTTAAATTAAAAATTAAATAAATTTTTTTTCCTACCAGCAAATACTGAGTTCTATTGTGTGCTAATTTGATCAACAGTTATTTATTGAGTACTTACTACATGTTGATTTCCTGTTCCCAACATCAGAATGAAAACAGCTTAGGGCTCTGCTTTCATGAAGCTTCCCTGCTATTAGGTTGAGACAGACCGTAATTAAGCAGATAAACAGGAAATTATGAGCTAGTGGTGGGTCCAATGTCGAGAAGTAAGACAGGTGGTAGGACCACCAGTGCCGCATGATGACTCTAGATTGGGTGGTTGGAGAAGACTTCATGGACATTTAAACTGGCCTTGGAACGATAAGTGAGAACTGGGCACGGAGGATGGGGTGGGAGATTTCAGGCAGAGGGAGCAGCAGCAGGTACAGAGGCCCTGGGACCTTTTATTGTGTCTTTCTGCTTGAGCAAGTAAGTTATAGCACATAGAGAGAAAGACAGCAGTAGCGGTTTTCTAAACACTCGGTCCTATATGGGGAACTGCTTATCTGAGGTTTTGCTGTGCAGTGAATTAAAGCTCAGCCAAACTGGCTCACGTGAGCCCTTTGACCTGGCCTGTCTCTGTGGGCTGAAGCTGTTCCCTCTTTCCCTCAGCTCTATGTCTCCTCCGAGAGCCGCTTCAACACCCTGGCGGAGTTGGTTCATCATCACTCAACAGTGGCCGATGGGCTCATCACCACGCTCCATTATCCGGCCCCCAAGCGCAACAAGCCCACTGTCTACGGCGTGTCCCCCAACTACGACAAGTGGGAGATGGAGCGCACCGACATCACCATGAAGCACAAGCTGGGTGGGGGCCAGTACGGGGAGGTGTACGAGGGCGTGTGGAAGAAGTACAGCCTGACAGTGGCCGTGAAGACCTTGAAGGTAGGCTGGGACTGCCAGGGCACCCAGGGTACATGGGGTGAGGCATCTGCGGGCAGCAGCTGATGCCCCTGCCCAGAAGCCTGCCTTCCACCTGCCATCTGAGGGCTTCATTGGTGCCAAGGAATTGACTTTTCGGTCTTAGGTCATCCTTGTTTCTTCGTAGGAGTGGAATCATTCTCATAGTCCCAGTGTGTTTCCACACGTGGTGAGAGCTGACAAACTTGGAGGGGTTTTGGTGTAAAAGATGAGTCATTTGGAGAAGTTTTCTCATTCTATGGCAAGGTTCTCTTAAAGCCGTGGTTTCCATTCTGTTCGTGCAGCATGGAGATCACTTCCTACGGAGAGTTAAGGAGGAAAAAAGGATCTCTGAGTTTTGAAAGAAGATGTAACTGAAATGCGTTTGACTCCTGTGTGAATTTTGTTGGCTGGTTTGGAAGGCATCACCAGTGGGTTCCAATTCTGCAGCTGCCCAGACTCCTGCAGACAGAGATGGAAGTGCCCCGGCTAGAAAGGCGTCAGGGAAACTGGCTTTTTACCAACTCAGATACAGTCCGTTCTTTCTTGTTAACTGCGACTTTCACCCTCTCCACTAATGAATAGTGTTTGTAGTTTCCAGGCAGGTTTTTTCTTCTTTTGAAGTTCTTTGAAATCCTTAGGGTGCCAAGGGAAAGAAATTTTCATCTTCAGCCCTCTGTGTTCTTCAAAATGTGATCTAGGCTTTTCCCTGTGGCGAGGGTGTCCCCTACTGTTGACTTACATTATCTCCACTTGTTTTAAATGAACTTTGATTACATTGACCTTTGCACAGAAATCAAGAGAGGGACCCCCTTTTTGTAGCTATTGGGAAAAAACTGAAACATCCACCTCTGGGAAATATAGAACTTAGTTTGTGCATGTGTCTCAGAAGTCAGGTGCACACATTGAGACTGGTGTGGCCACATGCCTGCCTTTTAGGGACTCTGACTTACCTGATGCCTTCACTCAAAGGCATAGTGAAATGGGAAGTATGATCTCTGGCTGGTATAAAGCAGCTGCTTTAGAGAAAATATCACGTTCTTTAGTCCTAGAAACCAAAGGTGGTTTCCTGATGCTGTTACTCGACACGCCTGTCTTTGGGGCAGGACTGGCACTGGGGTGGGGACACGTTTTTGGGTCACCTTAAGGACCCTGGATATTTCTCAGATAGGACTTTTTCTTTTCGCCTTTCCTTTCCTTTCCTTTCCTTTCCTTTTCCTTTTTCCTTTTTCCTTTTTCCTTTTTCCTTTTTCCTTTTTCCTTTCCTTTCCTTTTTCCTTTCCTTTTTCCTTTCCTTTTTCCTTTCCTTTTTCCTTTCCTTTCAGATGCAGTCTTACTCTTGCCCAGGCTGGAGTGCAGTGGCATGATCTCAGCTCAGTGCAACCTCCACCTCCCAGGTTTAAGTGCTTCTCCTGCCTCAGCCTCACAAGTAGCTGAGATTACAGGCACCTGCCATCAAGCCCAGCTAATTTTTGTATTTTTAGTAGAGATGGGGTTTCACTATGTTGGCCAGGCTGGTCTTAGAACTCCTGACCTTAAGTGATCTGCATACCTCAGCCTCTCAGAGTGCTAGGATTATAGGTCTGAGCCACCACACCTGGCCCTGAACTTTTTTTTTTCTTTTTTTTTTTTTTTTTATGGAGACGGAGTCTGGCTCTGTTACCCAGGCTAGAGTGCAGGGGCATGATCTTGGCTCACCACAACCTCTGCCTCCCAGGTTCAAGTGATTCTCCTGCCTCAGCCTCCCGAGTATTTGGGACTACAGGCGCACACCATTATGCTTGGCTAATTTTTGTATTTTTAGTAGAGACAGGGTTTTACTATGTTGGCCTGGCTGGTCTCGAACTCCTGACCTCATAATCCGCCTGCCTCAGCCTCCCAAAGTTCTGGGATTACAAGTGTGAGCCACCATACCCAGCAGACTTTTTCTTAATTGAATAAATATCAGGTTCCTCACTTCTATTTGACAGTTCCTGGGCTGAACACTGGGATTAGAAAATGAATGGGACAGAGTTCTTTACCTGAGGCATGGGGTGGTCCAGGTAGTAGGAGCAAGAAGGATTGCAGCACAGCAATCCTCAGGACACCACCAGCGGGTGAACGAAGGAGGGACTGGGGAGCTGTGTGTGGTGGGCTGCGGTGAATAAGCATGGCTTGGCCGAGGGACAGGAGCTGGGGGGGTAAGGAGAGGCACAGTGGTGAGTCACGGTGGCCTTGAGGCCTGGCTAAGGAGCTAGGATTTTATGGAGGCAATGGGGAGCCAGCCATTGAGAGATTTGAGGCACAGGAATAACACGATCTGATTTCAGCTTCTCAGAGATTGTTACCTTAGAGAGCACCAGGACTCAGCGCAGGTGTCTTGTAAATACAGCAATCCCCTACAAATGTGGGTCGCCTATGGCTTGGAGATACCAGATTTTTATACCTCTAGCCACACTTTTACACATGTGCAGTTTAGTTCACTATCCTCAAATGAAAGAACTGAAAGAACAAAGCAGCCATTGCCCAGCGTCCCACAGACTGTGAGTTAGGCCGGGGCTGTGCAGGTGCCCCAGCTCCTTTGGTTGCACAGGGTTGAAGACCAGACCCAAGAAATGGGGCCTTGACCAGCCCAGCAAACTGGAAAAGGCCTAGACTTCACCACACTTTTACCAGGATTTGTAAAATGAGGATTAAAAGCACAAAATTCACTAGATTTCAACCAGTAAAGACTTGTCTGAAAACTTCAGAGATCAAGTTGTGCAACTCGACATTTGAGGAAACCCTGCTTCAGTAGATGATGCTGTGGCATTATTTTCTGAACAGCTGAAGGAGGAGATTCTGGAGGAGAGAACCTACTGGAGACCAGTGTGGTTTGAGGGGTGGGTTTCTTACATCAGTGAATCTAAAATGGGTGCCTTTCAGAATGTGCTTTACTAACACTGTGTTACTCCACTTTTAACTATACTTTAATAATTTTTCCCAAGAGCCTAATCGACTTATTATCTCACAGTTGGTAAAGAATCACAGGATATCATTGCATGGATTTCTGTGGGCAGTCACCCAGAGTGGTATGTAATTAGGAAAAAGGCAATAGGTCCCTTTCTAGAGGTGTGTTAACTGAAAATATGGTACTAAGCAGCTGCTAAATAAATTAGCCCTCCATCCTCCTGGCCGTGTGCAAAAACATCCTTGCAGTATGTTGCCTTTTTGCCAAATAAGATTAGTGCCAATATTGGGCATTTGCTATAGAAGCTGAAATTGCCGGGCATGGTGGCTTACACCTGTAATCCCAGCACTTTGGGAGGCCAAGGCCAGTGGATTGCTTGAGTCCAGGAGTTCAAGAACAGCCTGGGTAACATGGTGAAATTCCGCCTCTACAAAAAATACCAAAAAATTAGCCAAATGCGGTGGTGCGTCTGTAGTCCTAGCTACTTAGGAGGCTGATATGGGAGGATTACCTGAGCCCAGGAGGTTGAGGCTGCAGTGAGCTGTAATCACGCACTGCACTCCTGCCTGTGGAATGGAGTGAGACACTGTCTCCCAGAAAACACATACACACACAAACAGCTGAAATTCTTGCGTGGATTCTAAATGATGGCAGTGGCTAACATTCAGCTTTCACCGTGCCCTTGCTGTGTGCCTGGCAGAGGTCCCCGTGCTTGTTACACACCGCATCCCATTGATTCTTCCAGGCTGAGCATCCCAAACCCCCAAATTCCCAAATGCTAAATGCTCCTAAATCTGAAGCTTTTTGAGCACCAACATGCAGCTCAGAGGACGTGCATATTGGAATGTTTCAGATGTTGGATTTTCACATTTGGGGAGCTCATCTGGTACTACATAATGCAGATACTCCACAATCTGAGAATATCTGAGCTCTGGAGCACTTCTAGTCCCAAGCATTTCAGTTAAGGGACATTCACCCTGTATCAGCATTTTAATGCTGAGAAAATGGAAGCAAAGAGAGGTTAAGTGACTGGCCTGGCATCACACAGCCAGGAGTGGCAGCATCAGGATTTGAGCCCAAGCACTCAGCTCCACAGCTCAGCTCTTCTTTTTTTAAATTGAAACCAGATTCTTATTTCTCAAACACCATAAAAATTTACATAAGCCATAGTTATGCCTTTAAAAAAAAATCAACTTTTCCCCCACTCTCCCATTCACTTCCTTTACAGGTTGTGGCTGTGAGCTACCTTCCTCTTCAAAACCCTTGAAAAATCCTTGCAGCCTCGCCCAAGCATCCTTCCCTCAGCGGATTCTGGGTCTCTCAGGAAATAGGCCAGCCCATTTCCTATTGCTGGCCTCTCCAAGGACAGAGCCAGAGTCCTCCGTTGCCAGCAGGGGGAGCAAGGGTCTACTTTTAACCACGACTCGTTAGTGAACAAGTAAAGCAGCCTTGGGTCACGTACCTTCCAGGCAGAAGGAAGAGGGGGAAAAAAAGAAAAAAAGGAGGACGCTAGGCTGACCCTGGCATATGGGAAACTGGAATTAATTGGGAACTGCACCCTTGAATTTTGACAGTCTCGGGCAGGACATAGTCTTACTATCTGTGTTTTAGGGAGGACGTGCTTAAGAAAACCAACAGTCAAGTACAAGAAGCTCTAATTTTTTGGAGGTGTGAGAACGGGGTCTCACTGTGTTTCCCAGCTGGCCTCAAACTCCTGGCTCAAGCAGTCCTCCCACCTCAGCCTCCTGAGTAGCAGGGATCACAAGCTTGTGCCACTGTGCCCAGCTAAGAGGCTAGAGTTTTTAAATGAGCTGTATTCAAAGTTTGGACAGCAGTGTTTTTGTTTTTCTTTTTCTAAGAATCACTTCTCTAAGTAATAGACTTTGGAAAAGACCACCGTTGATCTGGCTGTGGCATTGAGATTGACTCATGAGCTAACTGACAGATTTACTACTTAAACAGTGGAAAATAATGTACAGGATATATTTTTTCCAGTTGGTACTATATGCACACAGTGCCCTCCCACCCTCGAGTTCTGTGTCTGTCCTGAGTCCACATACATGAACCTTTTCTTAAGCATGGGACAGCATCCTGTAGACACTGCTCTCTGCCTTCTGTTGTCCACATAATGTGTCCTCGTCAATATACATAAGGTTGTCTTGGCTTTCTGTGGATATATTTTTAACATGTACCAGCTTTCTGTGGGCCTTTGTCTTATTGCCAATATTTGGCTGTTACAAACAGCAGCACAGGGATTATCCTCATTTGTATATATGTGAAAGTCTCCTGGTGGGTCAGCTTCTCAGAACTCCTGCATCAGGAACCATGAGCATTTATGCCTTTTACCATACTGCCAAAGTGCCTTCCAAGGAGCTTGTGTCATCAGTTTGCACTCCCCTGTGGTGTTGGGAGAGTACCTGTTGACTCCACCTAGCACAGTGTATTTCAATTTTATTTTCTTTCTCCCAGGAAATGGGTGTTATTTGGGGAGCTTCAGAAAGACGCCAAGAAGGAAGGGCAGTCGTATACTTGGCAGTTGTACGCAGTGGCTCTCTGGCTGCACAGGGTGGGCCACACATAGGGAGAGTGGCCATGCAGCTCCGAGCCTGCTGTTGCCAGGCTGTACTTGCCCCTGCAGGATAGGCAGGAGATCCCCCTGGGCCTCCCAAAGTGCTGGGATTACAGGCATGAGCCATCACACTCAGCTGGCTATTGTTAATAGTTAAAATAATTAATTGAACTGCCGGGCGCAGTGGCTCACACCTGTAATCCTAGCACTTTAGGAGGCTGAGGCGGGCAGATCACCTGAGGTCGGAAGTTTGAGACTCACCTGACCAACATGGAGAAACCCTGTCTCTATTAAAAATACAAAATTAGCCAGGCATGGTGGTGCATGCCTGTAGTCCCAGCTACTCGGGAGGCTGAGGCAGGAGAATCACTTGAACCCAGAAGGTGGAGGTTGTGGTGACCTGAGATCACACCACTGCACTCCAGCCTGGGCAACAAGAGCAAAACTCCATCTCGGAAAAAAATTTAAAAAAAAAAAAAAAAAAATTGAACTAGGTCTGATTCCAGCAGGGGGAGACAAATTCACACTGATTTTTCTGTAAGAAAAAGAAGGAATTATTTATACTTTCCTCCCATGTGTTTGTGTGTATATAAGAGAGAAAAGAGAGACAGATGAGAAGAGTGCTGCCTTTGAAAGCCATGTTCCTTTTGCATGCACATGCCTCTCAAGATTATAACATGGGTTTGTTAGAAGAGGGTCAGTAGTTATAAAAGCAAATGACGTCTATGAAATGGTTTCATTGTGTGTGGTTTATTACGTGGTCTTCAAAAAAGAAAAACCCCACTTATTTAGAAAACTTCCTTTGAGAGCTACTTTTTAACCATACTGTTGATCAGGCAAGATTCTTGAGGCCCCAGTCCCGTACGTGAGCAGCATTGAATCCCTGGATGCTGGCAGGCATTCACTGTCCGGCCTTTGACATTAGCATGTCACCCTGGTAAATCAGAGCACTCCATGCCAAAAACAGCATGGTCTGCTGAGCACGTTAAGGAGCAGAGAGGACTCAGAAGAATTAAACGGCCAGTGGGGTGGCAGCAGGGGTGAGCTCTTTCCCCCTCGGACAGCCTGACACGGTGACTACCAATGAGTCTTAATTGACATTAAGAGCAGCTCACCATTTTTAAAGAGCAATAAATTGTTTCCAAGTTTCAGTCTCACAGAGCCCTGAGCTAAGAGATAATGGACTGACACATAGCCTCATTGGTCATGCTTCACTTGTAAACAGGATGGGCCAAAGCAAGAATGCTGTAAGTAAAGGTTGGCCCGTCCTCTGGAAGCCTCCCCCACAGCAGTGGGGGGAACCGGGGCAGCCACAGCAAGCAGGACTGTCAGGATGCTGTCTCCCAAAGGGGGCGGAACATATAAGGTTCCACACTTAACAGAAAGTTGATGAAGCCTTCCTCTTTGGGGAGCCTAGTTTTTAAGACGTTCACTCCCTGTTCCCTGTACAGTTTCTCTCCAAACTCTGTAAGCGTGGAGGCATCTCATTTCCTTCTTTGGCCTTTGTAGCCAGGTTTTTGCAGCAAACAGACCATATCATTTAACACCCACCTGCTTCTTTTTTGATGGCTGGTTCAGTAGACAGTAGCGTTTTTTTTTTTTTTTTGTCAAAAAGAGGCCAGGGTCAAGGCTCTGTGTGATGGGGCTGTCCCCAGGGCTCAGTGCCACAGCACTTCAAACTTGATCCCAGACTGAAAAGATGCGAGGACCTGTAGAAGTCACAGCCTGTCTGTGCTGGGCCCAAGCTCTATCTTTTCCTCCCCCTTGGCATTTAGATGCCATGGATTTGTTAAATGTGACATGTACTGATGATCCTTGTGAATTCGTTGTTAGGGGAGCTGCTGGTGAGGATTATTTTAGACAGTAATTGACCTGACGGACAGTGATGACTGCTTCATTAAGAGCCACAACCACGTGCCAGGGCAGTTCAGCATCCTCTTTGCTACCAGACTTTGAGACATCGCTCTTCTTTGTGATGCAGTACCTCTTTCTTGTCACCAGGGTCTCTTCCCCTACGTGAGGTACATTTCAGACTCTTCAGGTGATGTTTATGCTGAGTGTGTTAGCACCCCTTGGAAACCAGGTTCCCTGGGGAAAGGGTGCCACCTTTGTGGTGTTTGCCCGTGTAACTCTCCTGCACCACTGTGAACTCCAAGAGGTGGGGAAAACACGTGTGGCCTGCCTAGTAGGCACCAGAAGCAGGTTGTACACATGCAAGCCAGCTTTGCCCTCTCACTCTGGGGGAGAATTCAAAAGTTTGCTCCCAAAGGGGAAGGTTCTTTGTGTCATCAGGCTGCTGGTCAGCTGTTACGGAACCGTCTGTAACAATGTGGCCATCACAAGAGGCAGCCCAGGATGAGTGTGCGTTGAAGCTCCATTTTGTATTAACCATTCAAGTCATACTTACCCACTTAAAAGCACTTGCTGAAATAATTTCACCCTCATTATTTCTTTCTGCAGGAGGACACCATGGAGGTGGAAGAGTTCTTGAAAGAAGCTGCAGTCATGAAAGAGATCAAACACCCTAACCTGGTCCAGCTCCTTGGTGAGTAGGCCTGGGGCTCTATAGAGAGGGTCTTGCACCACACCTGCAGGGTGACACAGGCGCTGGGGAAGACGCACGGACGGCTCACTCCACAAAGCCTAATTGGAGCATTTGTGCTCTACCAGTACTCAGCCGTTGGTCAGATGAGGCCTGTGTGGGATGGGCACGTGTGCAAATATAAGTACGAGAGAGAAAAGGTGATAATTTTAAGTGGATACGTAAGAGCAGTCAAATGCAAATCTGCAATTAGTTTCTGAAGCTTGAGAATTTTCAGTTCTCTCACTGAAGTGATTCTGCAAGTAGACATAACCATTTGGTGGTAAACTGACAGTGGTGAAGGTCATTTGGGATGGGGCCAGGTCTGCTTCTGAACTCTGTGGCAGCCTCCCCCTGTGTGAATTCAAGTTCCCTGGCTTGAGAAGAAGAAAGGAGCCTGGCCATGTCCCTCCCATATGAGCACAGTCCCGGCACACGGGTGCTTGGGACCATGTTAGAAGCTGGGCCCAGGTCTCAGGAGCAGAGTCAGAATCCTTCAGAAGGCTTTTTCTTTAGACAGTTGTTTGTTCAGTGGGAGGGGAGCCACGTGCTGAAGTCCTCAGTGTCTTGTTGGCAGGCGTCTGCACCCGGGAGCCCCCGTTCTATATCATCACCGAGTTTATGACCTACGGGAACCTGCTGGACTACCTGAGGGAGTGCAACCGGCAGGAGGTGAATGCCGTGGTGCTGTTGTACATGGCCACTCAGATCTCATCAGCCATGGAGTACCTGGAGAAGAAGAACTTCATCCACAGGTAGGGGCCTGGCCAGGCAGCCTTCGCCTTGGAGCCGTGGGGCCTGGAGCTAGGAGCCGGGAGCCAGGCAGCCTTTACAAAAAGCCCCAGCCTAGGAGGTCTCAGGGCACAGCTTCTAACCTCAGTGCTGGCAACACATTGGACTTTGGAACAAAGGCAAACACTAGGCCCCTGGAAAAGCCAGCTTCAGTATGTGTCCAGGGCTGAATTCAGCCAGGCCTAGACTCTGGACCGGTGAAACAGTTAATCCCCGATGTAAGAAATATTTCATTTTTGAACCATTTTGGGCTAAGTGGAATATTAAATGAAGTTCATAAAAGGTGTCCTTCCTAATCATCACAGCTCCCTCTGAAATAGAGTGCTCATTGTTCCTCCGGGGCCAGCGTCCATCAGTAATGACCTCTCCCTGGGAGCCGCTGGCATGCTTTTACACAAACTCATGGTAACAGCCACTACTTGGGTTTTGTTTTTTAGTGTATTGTGTTTTTTTTCCCTGCTTTCTCTTTATTATCTTTTTATTCTCCACTTAACTTGCTGTCCTCTGGTTCAGGGATGTTTCCACAATTGTCAGAATTGTGTATATGGAGGTTTAGGTCTAAATTAAGTGTCTTTGCTGTTTGAAACCCTCAAGTGTTTTGACCTTCAAATGTGCCACAATTATCTTGGTCTTCGAATTCTTTGCTGGTGGAAATGGCTTCCTAGCAAAGCAAACGGCTGTGCAGGACAGAGCCTGATGGGCTTTGCCGGCGTCTTTTATACGAGATATTCTCCACGCCACCACTGTGACCTTTCCTACCCAATTAGCTCAAATATGAAACCTCTACATGAGACTTCATAGCAAGGAATAAGGGTAGCATGTGTGAAATGCTGGCGGCTCCTCGTAAGACAGATTTTCTATGCTCCACAAGAGCCTGAGCCGTACTGGCTTTCAGGAAAGTGAACCCTCTGATGCTGCAAATTGAGATTGCTTGACTTCTGGTTTGCCTTGCACGGCTGGGTCTGTTCCTTCTTCATTCAAGCGATCTTAAAGTGCTTTACCAAAATCCTCTTAGGCACAACTCTTCTGTATTTGATTTCACTCTCGTTGCTGATGATCAGGCTATCTCATGCAGCCATCGCCTCAAGCTGCTGCCTCCTCTCATTCCCTTCGTCCCATTTGCCTTGTGATTTCATGGTTAACGTTCATGAACCAAAGATTAGACTCCTACCTCCCTGGCAGAACCAGGAAGTGAGAAGAAGCAGATTATACAGGAGAGAGTTTTTAGGATACATTTGAGTAACCGTCAGGAAGAAAGGAGGAAGTAGGAAGCACAGTCTGGGTAAAGAATGCCACAGGCTTTGTTTTATTTTGTCCCATCAAGTCTGGATAGGACAAGTGGAGATGCACTCTGATGGAAGTTTCTTGCAGTCAAGGGCTGTTCATCTCTGTGCCTGGCATAGAGTAGCATTACACACTTACCATTCCCGGCACATCAGTCAAAGCACTTAGCATATTAATTAATTACACTCACAGCAACCCTAAGAGGTGGGTGCCGTTATTACTGTCTTCATTTTACGGATGAGGTAACTGAGTCTCAAGGTAATTAACTTACTCCAGGTCACGGGGCCAGGGAGCCCACTCCCAGCGCCAGCCTCTCCCCATGTTGGGATCTCAGGGTGTGTTTGCCGAGAGGCTGGCACTGTGCTAATTGCAGTGGGCATTAACTTCCAGGGCACGGGACTCAGTCTTCCCATTGTTAGCATTGCACCTTTGCTCAGCAGTGGTGGATTTGTGAAGTGAGGAAGTTGGCCAAGAGCTCTCATGGGTCAACATTTTCCTTTCTTAGAGATCTTGCTGCCCGAAACTGCCTGGTAGGGGAGAACCACTTGGTGAAGGTGGCGGATTTTGGCCTGAGCAGGTTGATGACAGGGGATACCTACACTGCCCATGCTGGAGCCAAATTCCCAATCAAATGGACTGCACCTGAGAGCCTGGCCTACAACAAGTTCTCCATCAAGTCTGATGTCTGGGGTAAGGGCTACTGCTGCGCTGGAATGGTCCTTCCTGGCTACAGGAGGCTTTTTTTTTTCCCTTCTTTTTCTGCCAGTTTCTTTCTCTTCCCTTTCTTTTCTTCATTTCTTTTCTTTTCTTTTTTGAGCTGGAGTCACACTCCAGCTCAGGCTGGAGTGCAGTGGTATAGTCTCAGCTCACTGCAGCCTCTGCCTCCTGGGTTTAAGTGATTCTCCTGCCTCAGCATCTCGAGTAACTGAGATTATAGGCGCTTGCCACGCCTGCCTTTTTTGGTATTTTTAATAGAGATGGGTGTTCACCATGTTGGCCAAGCTCGTCTAGAACTCCTGACCTCAGGTGATCCACCTGCCTTGGCCTCCCAAAGTGTTGGGATTACAGGTGTGAGCCACCATGCCTAGTCACCCTTTTCTTTTTTTTTCTAACAGTGTATTTGGCCTGAGGTCCTAATACGGTACACAGTGTTTGTGCTGATCTGTCTGTGAAGTCTCTTCTATAAGCCCCCTCTTTGTGTCTTTATTTCCCTTGCCATTTATTTATTGAAGAAACTGTCATTTGTTCCTCAGAGTTTCTTATGTTCTGGGTTTTGCTCATTGTCACCTGTGGTATGACTTAATATGTTCCTCTGACTTCAGTATTCCTAGTAAAGGGTGGTTGTATCTGGATGGCCTCATCACATTAAGGTTTGACTGTTTAGTTTTGTTTTGTTTTGTTTTTTTGAGACGGAGTTTCGCTCTTGTTACCCAGGCTGGAGTGCAATGGCTCACCACAACCTCCGCCTCCTGGGTTCAGGCAATTCTCCTGCCTCAGCCTCCCGAGTAGCTGGGTTTACAGGCGTGCGCCACCATGCCCAGCTAATTTTTTGAATTTTTAATAGAGACGGGGTTTGACCATGGTGACCAGGATTGTCCCGATCTCTTGACCTTGCGATCCACCTGCCTTGTTTTGTTTTTTTTTTTAAGTAAGAGTGGATCTGAGGAGATGGTATGCCCTTCCATCAGTAGATAGAGAATGCATGATTTTCTGTCATTTTTTTGTAGGGGTGGGGATGTAATTTTTAGCAGTTACTGATACACAGTGCCTAGATCCAGTAGTTTACTAGGGGTTACCAGACGGGAATTCTCTAATTCTGTCTTCCTAGTCTTTTATTAGTGGAGTACTTGTATGAGGAGAAACGGTTCCTCATCTGTTTTGTTACTCAGTGGTACAGTTCATATAGGAAGAGCAGGATCAATTCTTGTTTCCTTTTCTTTTTTTTGAGATGGGGTTTCACCGTGTTGGTCAGGCTGGTCTTGAACTGCCGATCTCAGGTGATCCGCCCACCTTGGCCTCCAAAGTGCTTGGATTATAGGCGTGAGCCACCACGCCCAGCGCAATTCTTGCTTCTTTGCTTTTATTTACCAGTTTTTAAAATAACGAGTTAGTTAGTTTTTTTTTTTTTTTTTTTTTTTGAAGACAGAGTCTTGCTCTGTCACCCAGGCTAGGGTACAGTGGTGCAATCTCAGCTCACTGCAACCTCCACCTCCCAGGTTCAAGCAATTTTTCTGCCTCAGTCTCCCAAGTAGCTGGGATTACAGATGCCTGCCACCATGCCTGGCTATTGTTTATTATTATTATTATTATTTTATTTTTAGTAGAGATGGGGTTTCATCATGTTGCACAGGCTTTGAAACAATGTTCCAGGAATCCAGTAACTCCTGAGCTCAGGCAATCTGCCCGCCTTGGCCTCCCAAAGTGCTGGGATTACAGGCATGAGCCACCATTCCGTGCCACAAGTTATTTTTTAATACCCTTCAGTGGTGGCCAAACAGGTTTTTGTTGTCGTTTGTCATTCATGGTGTTATTATGAACTCTCAAATGTATATATATTTGATGTGTTTCAATCCACTACAGTTATTTTCCCTGTTGATATTCAGATTGTCTCATCTTTGGCCAGTGGGAACTTCACATCAGCTCCTAGTCATTTTGACATTACCCTTGTAGTTTTCCATGACATCTGTGCCCTCAGATGACAATATATATTCCAGGTTCATTCTGTGCCCCAGGCCTGAATTACCCGTTTCTCCAAGAAATCCTGTCCTTTAACGGGAAATGGAATTTCAGGCCATAATCTGGGATTTCAAAACTTTCAAAGATTTCATAAGATTTTTATAACATGTTTAGAGTTAGAAGGGGCTTTGGAGATAGTCTTGTGCACCCAGAAATAGTGGTGGCCAGTTAGGCACAGAGCTGGTCGGTCACAGAGCTGTGAGTTAACATGGCCAGCTGACTTCCAGCGCCAGGTTCCTTCCACATATCCAGAAAGTTGGTCACATTACCTGAAAGACCCCACAGGGTCTGATAACTCATCATCTGCCCTCTTCCAGCGTGTTTGTCTGTGGGGTGAGTTTACTGAAAGTCTTATTCTGCCCTGGCCTTTTTTTGAGACAGAGTCTCACTCTGTCACCCAGGCTGGAGTGCAGTGGTAGGATCTTGGCTCACTGCAACCTCCACCTCCTGAGTTCAAGGGATTCTCCTGCCTCAGCCTCCCAAATAGCTGGGACCACAGGCAGTACACCATCACACCTGGCTAATTTTTGTATTTTTAGTAGAGAAGAGGGTTCATCATGTTGGCCAGGCTAGTCTTGAACTCCTGATCTCAAATGATCCTCCCACCTCGGCCTCCCAAAGTGCTAGGATTACAGGCGTGAGCCACTGTGCCTGCCTTGTCCTGGTCTCCTGATGATAAAGAGCCTGGGCTGCTGCTGGGGCGGTCCCTTCTGAGTCTGCTGCAGAGGTCACTGATTTTAAATGCAGTGTAATGCTATACATCTTGAACAGCCTTTCTTTTTGGGTTTTCTTTCAGCATTTGGAGTATTGCTTTGGGAAATTGCTACCTATGGCATGTCCCCTTACCCGGGAATTGACCTGTCCCAGGTATATGAGCTGCTGGAGAAGGATTACCGCATGGAGCGCCCAGAAGGCTGCCCAGAGAAGGTCTACGAACTCATGCGAGCATGTGAGCTTTCCTCAGCCCATTCGCACAAGTGTATGTTGGCATCACAGGAATTCCAACTGTGCAGGAGCGTGCACACAAAGTTAAAAGTCTTTCCATTAGCTCTCCATTCCAGTTATTCAGAAGCAGTTACTATAACCATTTGATACGTATTTTTTCAGTTTCTTCAGGGCCTCTATTGACCTTTATTTGATAGATAGTATATGTGTAACTTGTCTTTTAAAGCAAATATGGTGTTGATGAATACCAAACCTGGGTTTATTCCTAAATACAGATTTCCAGGCCCTACCTTCAGAACTTCTGCTATAGTAGCTAAGCATGCAAGGTGATTTTGTGTGTGTGTGTGTGTGTGTGTGTGTGTGTGTGTGTGTGTGATGGAGTTTTGCTCTTGTTGTCCAGGCCAGGTGCAATGTGCTAGCCCGGCTCACCGCAACCTTCACCTCCCGGGTTCAAGTGATTCTCCTGCCCCAGCCTTCCAAGTAGCTGGGATTACCAGGCACACAACACCATGCCCAGCTAATTTTTTTTGTATTTTTAATAGAGACGGGATTTCACCATGTTGGCCAGGCTGGTCTTGAACTCCTGACCATGTGTTCCTCCCACCTCTGCCTCCCAAAGTGCTGGGATTACAGATGTGAGCCGCTGCACCTGGCCTTTGGCTGGTATTTCTAAAAGTTGAGCTGTTGGTTCAAAGAACTGTGTGGATTTTAAGTTTTGATAAATCTTACCAAACCGTTAAAAAAGGTTGTACCAGTATCTCCTCCGGTCAGATGCGTATGGGAGTGGCTGTCTGTGGTCCCAGCACTAGGCTTTGTCAGGCTGTTTAGTCCTCATGTAGTCTCATTTTCATGAGAATTTCTTTACTTCAGACCTTGATAACCATGAAGAACGAATGTTGGGCTTAGTAATTTTCTATACCTACTAGAGTGAGGCTGGGAAAAATGTATTTGTAAATGTAGTTCTTGCTGTCACCATCTCTCTGGGGTTTTACAATCCATAATCCTGCCAACATCTATTGTCTTTTCATATTCTTAATGTCTATAATAGGACATGATGACATTCGTCATTTTAACTTGGTGCAGCAAAAGATGGTTAGCAGGATTGGAATGCTGCTTTCATTCTAGACTTTTCCTTGAGAACTGCTGGCCCTGTATTGCTAGCTGGACCTCATGGATGGTTTGACTTGGGTTTCATCTGTCCAGGTTGGCAGTGGAATCCCTCTGACCGGCCCTCCTTTGCTGAAATCCACCAAGCGTTTGAAACAATGTTCCAGGAATCCAGTATCTCTGATGGTAAAGTACCCATCCTGGGGTCACTGCAGTGGGGTGAAAGGGTGGCTGTGTGGGACTACAGCCTGGGTCATTGAGTTCACTCCCTGGTGGCAGTTCACAGACCAGCTTGTCCTCTGAGACCAGAAAGCTGGGCAGAGGTCTGGAGTGTTGCTCTCTTGTCTACTGCAGCTCTGCAGTTCTGAGAAATGCTAAGGGCTGTTTCTCCGGCATCTAGGTGCCTTTTCTTTAGTTGTATGCAGATGAGCACTGTTAACTTACAAAGAAAGAGAACCACCATACCAAGCTGACACCAGTAGTGATGGGTGCTGGATTTTTGTTTCTGTGCCTGTGTGATTCTTAGAAGTGGAAAAGGAGCTGGGGAAACAAGGCGTCCGTGGGGCTGCGAGCACCTTGCTGCAGGCCCCAGAGCTGCCCACCAAGACGAGGACCTCCAGGAGAGCTGCGGAGCACAGAGACGCCGCCGACTTGCCTGAGATGCCTCACTCCAAGGGCCAGGGAGAGAGTGGTATGTCCCCTTACTTCCCTGCTGCTCTTCCCCTCCCTGCCAGAGGCTCCATTTGGGCCAGCATAGGCCAACGGGAAGCTGTGAATGGAGCCCGCACAGAAGGGCAGGCACAGCCTCTGCCAACAGTTCAACTTCGGAAGGAGAAAGGTTCTTCTCTCCCCACCTGCCTCCTGTCCCCTTCCTCTGGGAGTCACCGAGGAGTATAGGCTCCAGCAGTGGGTTCTATCCCATAGGCAGAGGTGCTTCTGAAGCCCACCAGGGAGCTACCCATCTCTCACCTGTTACCCACGGCAATTGTGGTTGCTCTGTCAGAGCAGATGCAACAATAGTAAGCACCAGGCTGCCTGACGAGTAGCTCCGGGCAAAGGCACTGATGTGACAAGCTCGCCGCAGTCAGGCGGAACCAGGACATGCCTGTGGACAGAGCCGGTGTCCTGGTGGTCTCTGGGAAGAGCATCTCTCTGGTGCGATTCCCTAGGCAAGCAAGGGAGTCAGCTCAGGAGGGGTCTCAAGACACTAGCAAAATTAATACTTGCCAACATTCATGTAGTGTGCCTACAGGCCAGGCTCTGTTCTGTGTTGACCCCCAGAACCAGCAGTCGGGGTTCTACTGCAGACCAGCTGAACAAAAGCATTGAGGGGTGTATTAGTCTGTTATCACACTGCTAATAAAGGTATACCTGAGACTGGGTAATTTCTGAATGTAAGAGGTTTAGTTGACTCACAGTTCCACATGGCTGGGAGGCCTCACAATCATGGCTGAAGGCGAATGAGGAGCAGTCACATCCTACTTGGCGGCAGGCAAGAGAGCCTGTGCAGGGCAGCTCCCCTTTATAAAACCATCAGATCTCATGAGACTTACTACCACGAGAACGTTGTGGCAGAAACCACCCCCATGATTCATTTATCTCCACTTGACCCCACCCTTGACACGTGGCGATTATTACAATTCAAGGTGAGATTTGGGTGGGGATACAGCCAAGCCATATTGGGGGGGGGCGGTGGTCTAGGCCACCCGTCTGGGATTGTAGAGGATCCTGGGGATGGCAGTGGTGGACTCCATTCTAATGACCGCAGACTGGATGCCTGTGAAGGGACAGGACAATGCCCCGCTTTATGGAGATTTATGGTGGGATGTTTACTGACAGCAGAATCTATAGACCTGAGTTTTCTTTATCATTACTCATATTAGTGTAAAAAAAAAAAAAAGCTGAACATGCAGCCCACATAATATATATGGCATGTAAAGTACATATGTCCACTACCGTAGGAGTATAGCATGTATATTATGTACCAGAATGCACATTTAAAAGGCTTTCATGCTAAATGAGCCCAAATTAACAATATTTCCTGCCCCGCTGAGTTATCTTGCTCCCACACTTGGAGGTTATGGCATATAGACTCCAGAATCGTCCACCATTCCTCCTCCTGTTTTTTTCCCAGTTTCAGGGGGCTGAGCAGTAGGGAGGAAAGGCTCTGTGGGAACGCTGTGCTTATTAAGAGCCCAGTGATCAGTAGTCATGTTCATTTATGCCCGTCAGTTTCATCTGAGGGGTATTTTGATAGTGATCTCTTGGTGAGCCGAGTATGTCAATTAGCTGCTCAGCATTGAAACCAAGCAGTGCATAATTCATTGCTATTTCACTCTCCTGGCTTCCTTCCACTGGATTAAAGTTTTGGAAGGGCCTCAGCATTCCCTGATATCCTCTGTGCTGCCTTGGGTTCTGATAAATGCATACTGGTACCTCTGTTCTGAGTTACAAGTGCCAACAGAAACCCTCTTCTTGCAGCTGACCTCTAAGGGAGAATTCTGTCATTCACTAGCAGGAGCTTGGCAACACCAAAATGATTTTTTTTTTTTTGAGACGAAGTCTGATTCTGTCTCCAGGATGGAGTGCAGTGACATCATCTCAGCTCACTGCAACCTCCGCCTCCCAGGTTCAAGTGATTCTCTTGCCTCACTCAGCCTTACGAGTAGTTGGGAGTAGAGGCACGTGCCGTCACTCCCGGCTAATTTTTTTCTTTCAAATGAGTTGGTTTAATTTCAGGTGATACAAAGTTTAGGTTAGAATAAGGACCAAAGAGGAGATGAGGTTTCACCATGTTGGCCAGGATGGTCTTGATCTCTTGACCTCATGATCTGCCCACCTCAGCCTCCCAAAGTGCTGGGGTTGTAGGTGTGAGCCACTACACACAGCCCACCAGAAAGATTTCTTATGAACTATGATTGGTATGTAAAGAGTGCCCATTTAAAAATTGTCAGAGGTCATCCTTTCTTGTTTCCTGTGCATAATGGCCCATTGTCCCTTCCCCACTGTGGAATCAGGCACCTTATTCCCAGAGCTCCTCGTAGGCCTCTCAGCTAGGTGGCTGGCAGGAAAGCCACAGGTTTTGACCCTTTGCTTGGCCTTGTCATCGTTTTTACTCACCAGAGTGATGTGGGTGTGGGCTGCTGCCTTAAAGTAAACCAGTGCAGGGATGAAGAGGCCAGGGCCATCTAGCTATCCAGCTTTTTGTTCCCATTTTCAGGGAAAGAGACTTTTTTCTCTTTCTGAGCTGGAGTCTCGCCTTGTTTCCCAGGCTGGAGTTAAGTGGTGTGATCTCCACTCACTGCAGCCTCTTCCTCTCTGGTTCAAGCAATTCTCCTGCCTCAGCCTTACAAGTAGCTGGGATTACAGGCGCGCACTACCACACCTGGCTAATTTTGTGTTTTTAATAGAGACAGGGTTTCTCCATGTTGGTCAGGCTGGTCTCAAACTCCTGACCTCAGGTGATCCACCCACCTCAACTTCCCAATCTCATACCTCCTGGGATTGCATCTGGCTCAAAGCCTTTCCTGATGACAATCCTAACAGCAGTGATGGATTTATTGAGAGGAGCGTGACACGTGCTTCACCTTTGCGATGTCACCTGCATTCTGACAATGCTGTAGCGCGGTTACAAGTGAGCAAGCTGAGGACAGGTGGAGAGAAGGGGCTGGCCTGGCTTCATGGACTGCGGACATCAGAGCCGGTTATCAGACCCAGGCCTCTCTGAGCCCAGATGCTCGGGTGTTCCTCTGGGGAGCATGGGATGGGGGCAGCCCCAGCCTGGGCCACTGGAGCCTCAGTCTCGAGTTTTCAGCTCTTCCCCTTACATTTCAGATCCTCTGGACCACGAGCTTGCCGTGTCTCCATTGCTCCCTCGAAAAGAGCGAGGTCCCCCGGAGGGCGGCCTAAATGAAGATGAGCGCCTTCTCCCCAAAGACAAAAAGACCAACTTGTTCAGCGCCTTGATCAAGAAGAAGAAGAAGACAGCCCCAACACCCCCCAAACGCAGCAGCTCCTTCCGGGAGATGGACGGCCAGCCGGAGCGCAGAGGGGCCGGCGAGGAAGAGGGCCGGGACATCAGCAACGGGGCGCTGGCTCTTACCCCCTTGGACACAGCTGACCCAGCCAAGTCCCCAAAGCCTAGCAACGGGGCTGGGGTCCCCAACGGAGCCCTCCGGGAGTCCGGGGGCTCAGGCTTCCGCTCTCCCCACCTGTGGAAGAAGTCCAGCACGCTGACCAGCAGCCGCCTAGCCACTGGAGAGGAGGAGGGCGGCAGCAGCTCCAGCAAGCGCTTCCTGCGCTCCTGCTCCGCCTCCTGCGTGCCCCATGGGGCCAAGGACACAGAGTGGAGGTCAGTCACGCTGCCTCGGGACTTGCAGTCCACCGGAAGACAGTTTGACTCGTCCACATTTGGAGGGCACAAAAGTGAGAAGCCGGCTCTGCCTCGGAAGAGGGCAGGGGAGAACAGGCCTGACCAGGTGACCCGAGGTACAGTGACGCCCCCACCCAGGCTGGTGAAAAAGAATGAGGAAGCTGCTGATGAGGTCTTCAAAGACATCATGGAATCTAGCCCAGGCTCCAGCCCGCCCAGCCTGACTCCAAAACTCCTCCGTCGGCAGGCCATGATGGCCCCTGCCTCAGGCCTCCCCCACAAGGAAGAAGCTGGGAAGGGCAGTGCCTTAGGGACCCCTGCTGTAGCTGAGCCAGTGCCCCCCACAAGCAAAGCAGGCTCAGGTGTACCAGCAGGCACCAGCAAGGGTCCCACCGAGGAGTCCAGAGTGAGGAGGCACAAGCACTCCTCTGAGTCACCAGGCAGGGACAAGGGGAAATTGTCCAGGCTCAAACCTGCCCCGCCGCCCCCACCAGCAGCCTCTGCAGGGAAGGCTGGAGGAAAGCCCTCGCAGAGCCTGAGCCAGGAGGCGGCTGGGGAGGCAGGCCCAGGAGCAAAGACAAAAGCCACAAGTCTGGCTGATGCTGTGAACAGTGACGCTGCCAAGCCCAGCCAGCTGGGAGAGGGCTTCAAAAAGCCAGTACTCCCAGCCACTCCAAAGCCACAGTCCACCAAGCCATCGGGGACCCCTGTCAGCCCAGCCACGGTTCCCTCCACGTTGCCATCAGCATCCTCGGCCCTGGCTGGGGAGCAGCCGTCTTCCACTGCCTTCATCCCTCTCATATCAACCCGAGTGTCTCTTCGGAAAACCCGCCAGCCTCCAGAGCGGATCGCCAGCGGCGCCATCACCAAGGGCGTGGTCCTGGACAGCACCGAGGCGCTGTGCCTCGCCATCTCTAGAAACTCCGAGCAGATGGCCAGCCACAGCGCAGTCCTGGAGGCCGGCAAAAACCTCTACACGTTCTGCGTGAGCTACGTGGATTCTATCCAGCAAATGAGGAACAAGTTTGCCTTCCGAGAGGCCATCAACAAACTGGAGAATAATCTTCGGGAGCTTCAGATCTGCCCGGCGACAGCAGGCAGTGGTCCGGCAGCCACTCAGGACTTCAGCAAGCTCCTGAGTTCGGTGAAGGAAATCAGCGACATAGTGCAGAGGTAGCAGCAGCCAGGTGTTTGGTGTCAGGTCCACCGGAGCTGCCTGCGGGTCCACCCGTACCTGTGACAGTGGCTGACAAGGGACCAGTGAGTCAGCACCTTGGCCCCGGAGCTCTGTGCCAGGCAGAGCCCAGGGCCCCATGGAGTCCAGCTCTACTACCTACGTTTGCACCACCTGCCCTCCTGCACCTTCCTCCTCCCTGCCCGGGCACCCTGCTCCGTCTCTGTCCTCGAGTTTTATCTGTGGAGTTCCCGTTCTGCAGTGGGCATGCTGGGGCCCACCAGCCTTGCTCCTGCTTAGCTCTCCAGATGGCTCTCCAGGCCAGACGGGAACGGCTGATTCGGAGTGTCCTTTTTGTTTTCTTCCTGGAGCCCCTCTTCCCCTGGCTGGGCCTTTTTCTTCCACTTCTCCAAGAACGGAAGCCTGACTGAGGCCTGTGCGTCAGGCCCTCTGCCTGCACTCCCTGGCCTTGCCCCTCCTGTGCCTAAGACATGCTTCAAGAACCACATTTCGGGAAGAGCACACATGGCTGATCACTCTGCCCTCTGCTGCTGCCCGGGGTGGGATGCGCTCAACACTTCCTCACGTGCAGGACGGCTCTTGATTTGGGTGGAAAACGGTGCTAAAGCCAACCAGCCTTTTGGGTCCTGGGCAGGTGGGAGCTGAAAAGGATGGAGGCATCGGCCATGTCCTTTTTGTCTGTCCTCTCCACATCCCTGGAGCCCAGCTCTTGCTCTCTCGTGACGTGCACTGTGAATCCTGGCAAGAAAACTTGAGTCTCAAGGGTCCAGGTCACTGTCACTGCCAACATCCCTCCCCCAGCAGAAGGGAGGCAGTGGTAGTTGGGTGAACAGCTGGTGCCAGATAGCCCCAGACTGGGCCCAGGCAGGTCTGCAGGGGCCCAGAGTGAACCTTCCTTTCACACATCTGGGTGCCCTGAAAGGGCCAATCCCCTTCCTGCTCCTCTAACATAAGGGAGATTCTTATAAGGCCCATTCCTTTGGAACAAGACAGTCTTCACTTTTCTGAGTTCTTGAAGCATTTCAAAGCCCTGCCTCTGTGTAGCCACTCTGAGAGAACAGAGCTGCCACCGGGCACTTGCACACACGCAGGAGGAAAGGCCCTGACCAGTCACGGCCGAACTCTTAAACTGGGCGAGTATCTTATTTAATTACCATGAGTGACATAGCCTCATGTTCTATGGGGTTCATCAGGGAGTGTTAGGAAAACCACAAATGAAGCCCCTGAAAGCATCGAGTGTTTCACAGAGCACGCCTGGCATCTTCTCCCCGAGGCTGCCCCAGGCTGGAGCCCAGGTATGGGGGCTGTGACTCTGGGCAGGGACCTGGGGTCTCCTGGACCTTGACAGAGCAGCTAACTCCAAGAGCAGTGGGCAGGTGGCTGCTGCCCGGTCTCCACACTGGGAGAGCCAGGAGGAGCCGCCTTGCCGCGCCTGTGCTGCCTCGTGCTGCCAGCCTCACACGGGCCCTAGCTTTATGCTCGTCACCTAAACTTGGACTTTATTTTTCTGGTAGAAATGGTTTTCTCTGGATCGTTTTATGCGGTTCTTACAGCACATCACCTCTTTGCCCCCAACAGCTGTGACCCAGCTTAAGGGAGGCATTAGTCACCGACAGCGGCCTTGAAGACAAAGCAAAGCACCCACCCAGGTCCCCCGACCGCCTGTTTCTGTGAGGTACTGGTCCCTTCTTTTTGTTAGGTGATGTGCCACTATATTGTACCCATATCTCTCGGTATGCATCTTTTATAGATGGTCTTTATCAGTGGTGCGTGCACAGCGCCCACCCTGCTCCCTCGGACATGTGCGGTGGTTCCTCTGCGTCTCTGGGTCTAGTGCATTTTGTTTCTGTATATGATTCTCTGTGTTTTTTTTGAACCCAAATCTCTCCTCTGTAGTATTTTTTAAATAAATCAGTGTTTACAACATTAGAATCCTTGACAGATTGCTTCGGCCTGTGATCCTGCCCTGTTGTTCTGAGCCTGCGTGTGTGGGGGCCAGGATGCAGTGGGTTCTGGTGTCTCGATGGGACTGGAGCCGGTGTCAGGTCTCAGAGCTACGGTGGCAGGTTGGCCCCAGCTGCCCCAGGCCCCTGCAGCCTGGGAACCCACAACCATTTTTCAGACACTTGTCCTACTATGCTTGGACCCTTCCTATACCCTTGGCACTTACCTGCCAGCAGCCCAGCCCTGCCCGAATCACTGGGCGTGGGCTGTGCCACCAGCCTAAGGCTGGCTAAGGGCAAATCCCTCCCCATGTGTGCCTGTTCTCTCTCTACCTTTCCACCCTATGCCCCCAGGCACCCCTCACTCACCTGTGTTCCTCATGCCAGGTGTCTTAGATCTTTGTGTGGACGAGGAGGAGCGGTGGTGTGCTGGCCTTCAGAGCCTGGGAAGGCCATCCCAGACTGAGCCCCACCGCCCTTCCCCAGCTCAGTCCCCACCGAGCTCACAGCTTGGAAAGGGGTGGCTGGGAAGTGAGCAGCGCCCTCGGATAATGATACTCATCAAGCCAGCAGGCTTGTCGGGTGCAGTTCCTGCTCAGCAGAGCATGTGAAGATCACAGTTCGGTGAAGCTCCTCTCAGGAGACCTGGAGTGAGACGTGCTGTGCAGCAGGTGGAGCTCCAAGCGGGCTGGGGCCGGTGGCGCCCACCGTAGGGCGCTCAGAGCAAGTGGCTACGAGCAGTGCCAGGCACCAGATTCTCCCCCTATTGTTTCACAGGGACAAAAACAATCTGGGGCCCCCAAGTTCCTTGCCAGTTGAACCATAGCTGTCTACCAGACCTACCAAGTCTGGGGCTTTTCAGGGGTGTCCTCTGAATGGCTGCTCCCACAACTGAACAAAGATGTGAGATAACTCTGGTGACATCCACAGCTGGCGGCTGCTGCTTCTTATCAGATGTGGACTGTCGCCCCGCCTTCCCAGCACTTAGTGCTGAGGCTTCATGTCCAGAGTCAGCTCCTGCATATGAGGCCAGTCGGCCGCACTGGGCCAGGGTGGAGAAAGATGCCTGTCATCTCCTGAATGAGGATCTTTGATGGGTGTCTGTCAGTTTCTATCAGTCGAGCTTATAAAACTTAGTTTGGTCTAGCCATTCTAAGAGAGTGGTTTCCTAACCTTCTCAAGGTCACAGAACCTCCTGAGAACCTAATGAAAACTGTAGATCCCAGCCCCAGAAAAATGCACCTCTGTGCACACACCTAGCAGTTTCCAACTCATTTCCAGTCCCGCCTTTGAGGTCCTAAACCAGGGAATACCCATGGGCCAAGCCCAGCAAAGGGGCTGGCAGCTATTGTTACAAAACACCAGCCTAAGATATCACATTTTCTTGAAAGGCCAGGCAAGGTGGCTCATGCTTGTAATCCCAACACTTTGGGAGGCTGAGGTGGGCGGATTGCTTGAGCCCTTCAGTTCAAGACAAGCCTGGGCAACATAGTGAGACACCATCTCTACAAAAAAATATAAAAACTAGCTGGGTATGGTGGGAGGATCGATTGAGCCCAGGAGGTGGAGGTTGCAGTGATGGTGCCACTGGACTGTAGCTGGGACAACAGAGTGAAATCCTGTCTTTAAAAAATTTTTTCTTTGTTTTGAGACCAAGTTTCGCTCTTGTCGCGCAGGCTGGAAAGCAATGGGATGATCTCTGATCACTGCAACCTCCGCCTTTCAAGTTAAGTGATTCTCCTGCCTCAGCCTTCTGAGTAGCTGGGATTACAGGCACGCACCACCACACCTGGTTAATTTTTGTATTTTTAATAGAAACGGGGTTTCGCCATGTTGGCCAGGCTGGTCTCAAACTCCTGACGTCAAGTGATCTGCCCACCTCAGCCTCTCAAGGTGCTGGGATTACGGGACTTTTTTTCTTAAAAAAAAAATTCAAGGCCGGGTGTGGTGGCTCAAGCCTGTAATCCCAGCACTTTGGGAGGCCGAGGCAGGTGGATCACGAGGTCAAGAGATCGAGGACCATCCTGGTCAACATGGTGAAACCCGTCTCTACTAAAAATACAAAAAATTAGCTGGGCATGGTGGCGTGTGCCTGTAATCCCAGCTACTCAGGAGGCTGAGGCAGGAGAATTGCCTGAACCCCGGAGGTAGAGGTTGCGGTGAGCCGAGATCACGCCATTGCACTCCAGCCTGGGTAACGAGCGAAACTCTGTCTCAAAAAAAATAAAATAAATTCAGATGTTTATCAACAGAAATGAAGTGATAATCTCACCACATAACCATGAGCAGAGCAGCCGGACACCACAGAGCAGCACCAGAAGCCTCCATTCTTGTGCTTGCACAGCCAGCACATAGTGTCAGAAGTCGGGGCGGAGGGGAATTCGGGATGGAGAAGGTAGTGCCCTGGGTGTCCTGGGGGCAGATATGTTTCTGGGTGACACTGGCTAGCGGGTATGTCACTTAGTGGAAGTGTGTCAGACTATGCAGTTAGAACAGGTGCACACTCGGCGTGCAGTGCACTTCAGTGACGTTTTCTTAAACTTGCAGCCCATGTGTGAGCACATTCAGCATTCCAGCCACCCCACGGCCCTTCTCCAAGTTACCACTGGAAAGCCACATGCCACTTTTTTTTTCCTAGATGGAATCTTCCCTCTGCCGCCAGGCTGGAGTGCAGTGGTGTGATCTCAGCTCACTGCAACTTCCACCTCCCAGGTTTAAGTGATTCTCCTGCCTCAGCCTCCCAAGTAGCTGGGACTATAGGTGCACGCTATCACTCCCAGTTAATTTTTCTATTTTTGGTGGAGATGGGGTTTCACCATGTTGGCCAGGATGGTCTCGATCTCTTGACCCTTGTGATAGGCCTGATTTGGCCTCCCAAAGTGCTGGGATTACAGGCATGAGCCACTGCACCTGGCCCACCACTTTTTTTAATGAAGGAGTTTTTGTCACTGTCCTCTCACAGGTAAGGAAACTGAGGCTCAGAGAGGTGAAGTGGCTTGGTCAAGGTCACACAGCTTGGCACCTACTGTGGCAGGATAATTTGTAGACAGTGCAGCCGGTCCCAACAGGACCAGGAGAGAGCTGTGCCCCAGGGTCGGGTTCTTCCTTTCACAGTGGAAAGAAAGTATTCCAGCACTTGGGGAGGCTGAGGCGGGTGGATCACGAGGTCAAGAGATCGAGACCATCCTGGTCAACATGGTGAAACCCCGTCTCTACTAAAAATACAAAAATTCAGCTGGGCATGGTGGCGTGTGCCTGTAATCCCAGCTACTCAGGAGGCTGAGGGAGGAGAATTGCCTGAACCCAGGAGGCGGAGGTTGCGGTGAGCCAAGATCTCACCATTGCACTCCAGCCTGGGTAACAAGAGCGAAACTCCATCTCAAAAAAAAAAAAAAAATAGTATTCCAGCCAGCCCAGCTCCTTGGACAGCAGAGATCATTTACAGGGGAACTTACTAAATAAAGTGGCCTGGGGAAGCAAGCTCTAAATGTCCTCTTTCGAGAAGACATTAGGTGAGACCAGACTAACCACAGTGTCCCTATCAGCACTGCCCTCATCCCTGGGGGTCACCTAACATCTTGCTCCCCCACCCCCACACTCCAGTTGATATCACTTCTGTAATCAGGGAAGTCTCTGAGCTCTTTTTCTGGGAGGGCATTTCTGAGCCGCCGAGGAGCTGCAGATTGCAGGAGCACTGGCTGCACAGAGCATGTCCCAGCTCCTGGCCCAGAAGGTAGAAAGTACCTTGTCAGGTTTGGGCTTGTGAGTGCAATCTGTCAAGCAGCGTCTTTGACACTGGGGCAAAGTCAGGACGAGGTGGCTTCCCTCTTGATCGCTACAGTAGCTGTCTATGGCTGACTGCCCCCAGAGCCTGCCTTGTTTGGGATTTTTTCTTAAATATTTTTATTAGTATTTCAAACATACAGAAAAAAAATGTTTTCCATTCATCTTGATAGCGAAATACCTTTAGATCCACACACCAAGATGAAGAGCACCTTGTGTCTTGGATAGAAGTAACGGGCAGATGCAGGCAGCTCGCAGGTACTCTGGGCTGGAGGAGCTGTAACTGCCAGGCCAGGTGGAGTGAGTGGGCACCGCTCAGGGGAGCTTCATCTCTCTGCTTCCAAAATAAATGTTTTCTGGAGTCTCACCTTCACCCTCCTGGACAGGGGTAACCTTACCTGTGGAGGAGAGGGCGAGGGCTCAGGGGGCGCTGGGATGACATGAGAGGCCCGAAGACCTTGGCAGACACGGTGGGCTTGGCAGCAGGGCAGTGGGTTAAAGAGAAAGCTTAGCCAAGCCCAGCGGGAGCTGATTTGACAGCAGTGCCCTTAGCAGCTTGATTGTGCGGATTTTCAGGGCTATTGAGCTCAAGTGTACAAGCAAACTGGAAAGAATAGCTTTGTTGGGTTTTTTTAAATGATAAAAGCATAATGACAGCATATCCACTCCTTTGAAGGCGCCCCCCACCCCCGTGTTCTTTATCTCAGGTTTCTCCATCAAGGTTAACCTAATCCTGCTCAATTAACAGCCAGCCACTGCGTACCCAAAGAGCCTGTGGAAGTGTGCAGGGTGGCCCAGACTGGGTGTTCTCCAAACTAGTGACCATGGGTGGCTCCTTGCTCAGGATACAGAAGTTGGCAAGTGATGGGTGGCCAGGGACCTCGCTTAGGGGCATTCCTCTGCCCTCAGCCTGCTGTTTCCCCTGGTCTCCCGTGAGCACATTCTCCAGCTGCTTTGCGTGAATGAGCCAAGGGAGGGATTGATCTAGCTTACTGCCTCCCCTCCCTCGAGCCTCTGCTCTGCCCAGCCCGAGGCCTGCAACCACTCCCTGCTGAGCACGGGCTCTCCCTGGGGCAGAGAAATTGTTTTCCAAATGCTCCTTTTTCTTAGGAAACCTGGGAAGGGGCAGCCGAGTGGAAGAGAAAGGCACACCCTGTATTGAGCACACCTGCAGGTGAGCAAATCTGTCCATCCACCCTGTGCCAGGGCCGTCCTTACAGCAAGGACCCCAGGGTTGTGTCCGTCCCCATCAATGTCATGTTAGCAAGCGGTGACAACCTCCCTCTGCAGGAGGCATCCTGAACCACTCCGTTCTCGGACAGTGGCAGGGCCAGAGGGAACAGTGTGCCCTGCTCCCCGCCCCCCACCTCAGGAATCATTGTCTTATCCCCCTCACAGCCGCCCGAAGATTCAGGGCACATGCACCAAGCCCGGGGCCTCTGTTGCTGTGTGGGAAGTGGTGAGGCCCTCCCAGAGAAGGCAGCAGCTTTAATACCGGGAGATGTTCTGACTCCAGTGTTCGCTCCCATCTCAGCACCCATTCCTGCTCCCAGTCAGGTTGGTTCTTTGTGGCTCAGATCTATCACCTCTTAATGAAGTAGCTTTCTGGCTGCCAAGGATTGAGAGCTGCTACTGGGAAGTGTAAGTCACTAATAGCATGGAAAATACTGTGAAATACTCCAAGGTGCCAAGCTGGGCCCAGCCCACTGTGGTTCTAAAAGGCTAATAAAAATCCACCAATTAATTGTGACAGCTCAATGGGAAATTATTCAATTGTGAACAGGGGCAAGCTGCAGCTCAGAATAAGGAGGGGAGAGGTTGCCATAGTAACATCAATGTAAGTTCTCATCTCAGCCGCGGAAGCCAGCCCGGGAGTGAGCCTCATCCCACTGCCGCCTCTGACACGGGATGGGATGTCAGAGACACCAAAGCCGAGTTTGAAATGGATGCTCTCCCCAGCCCCGGGCCTGCAGCCTCTCCTGACTGAGTGCAGGCTCTCCCGAGGGCAGAGAAGTTGTTTTCCCGAATGCTCCTTGTTCTTAGGGAGCAGCCGAGTGGAAGAGAAAAGCACACCCTGTATTGTGTTCCTCTGCACCTTTGACCGACTGCCGGTTATGGGGATTTAGGGGATGGGTGTTTGGGTCCAGGCAACAGGAGTTCCATCTCCCTGAAGGCAAGGCACCCCGAGCTCGCACTGTGGGGAGGCCAGCATTCCAGTCTGGTTTTGCAGTTGTCACAACTTTTATTTCCAAAGATACACATGACATATTCTGATTTTGAACATGTGAAATGCAACGTTGTTCTAGCAAAAACGTATTCCTTCCCAATTCAACTCCCAGGAGACTCCCCTCCCAGCTGACACTGGTCTGTGGAGAAGGGCCATCAGATGGGAACGCACACCACAGCTTCTTGCTGGGGATATCCTGTGCTAATGGGACGGAGAAGGGGACTGGGTTCTTCTTTCCCATTTTTAACTTTCAGAACCATCTTTTGCACGCAGTGGAACATCCTCATTTGCAGTTGCCCTCTGACATCAGCCACAGTCGTCCCTATGGAGACTTATCAAAAAAAATTTTTTTTTTTGAGACGGAGTTTTGCTCTTGTTACCCAGGCTGGAGTGCAATGGCGCGATCTTGGCTCACTGCAACCTCCGCCTCCTGGGTTCAGGCAATTCTCCTGCCTCAGCCTCCCGAGTAGCTGGGACTACAGGCACCCGCCACTATGCCCAGCTAATTTTTTGTATTTTTAGTAGAGACGGGTTTTCACCATGTTGACCAGGATGGTCTTAATCTCTTGACCTCGTGATCCACCCGCCTTGGCCTCCCAAAGTGCTAGGATTACAGGCTTGAGCCACCGCGCCCGGTGCCTATCACAACTTTGATTACCTAACTGTAAGCACTCACCTCACTGCTGCTGCCTCGCTCTGCCATTCACATTGAAGGCCCCAACACAACCTCAGCTCCGTGCCCCTGGGGCCAGGGGGCAGCTGGGAGTCAGAGCCCTGGGGGAAGAGAGAGGCTGGGGCAACCAAGGTGCCAAGGCACAGCCTCCTTTTTTTTCCCCCATTTCTTTTTTTTTTTTTTTGAGACAGAGTTTCGCTCTTGTTACCCAGGCTGGAGTGCAATGGCTTGATCTCGGCTCACCACAACCTCTGCCTCCTGGGTTCAAGCAATTCTCCTGCCTCAGCCTCCTGAGTAGCTGGGACTACAGGCCCGCGCCACCATGCTCGGCTAATTTTTGTATTTTTAGTAGAGATGGGGTTTCACCATGTTGACCAGGATGGTCATGCTGGGATTATAGGCGTGAGCCACTGCGCCCGGCCTTTTCCCCCCATTTTTAAGATGGGTTTATTATACGGAAGTAAATAGTCATGCAACCACCAGAAAAATTTGGATTCATTTATATTGCTGAGTAAAATATAAGAACATAAAAAGAGTAAGGCTAAATTACAATAGCAGAATAAGGCGAAATCACAATTTGGAACTTCAGTACGACACAGAGTTTTCACTTTCTACAGTATGACCCTGTTAGAAATAAGAATAATGTTAAGGTGACTTTCTTCTAACAGCAAATTTCCTTTTATACTTTAGGTTCCTTTTTGACACTGCCTAGTTTTTCGCTTCAGCAAAGTTGGATATCAAAGGTAAGCACACACCTAATCCGTCCTACTGTGTGTCGTTATGGTAGCGGCGCCTACACGATCTCGGGGGCGTGGTCTTTGAGACTTGGGGAGAAGGCAGGAGTGACAACAGTGGGGTGAGTCCAAGAAGCAAACCCTTCCACGATGGCCTGGTCCTTCACCGCCGACCGAAGCGGAAGCTGAAGCCGCCCTTCTTCCTGCTGTAGCCATTGAGCTCCTCAGCCAGGTTGCCTAACGGGCCACTGGCCTTCTCCCCTTCAGCAGGGAGGAAGCCGGTGGCCTCACTGCCTTGGTCCTGCCTCCTGAAGTGGAATCTGTGGCTGACATGCTCTCTGCCCGACATCTGCAGCCCCTTGGCCATGACGAGCAGGGCCTGTGGCCGTGACCCTCTCAGCCACTGAGAGGAGCCCCACACAAAGTGGGGTTGGGGCCCCTTAGCCAGGTTGGCCCAGCTCCCTCCAGCTCCGATGCCACCGATGGCGTCTGTGGGCTCTCTTCTTTCCAGTAGAGGAAAGCAAGTGCTGAGCTGCAGGAGAAGGAGGTAGGCCAGGGGGTAAGGCCTTACCATCTGACCCAGAGGAAAGAGAGGCAGAGTTACAGGCTGCACACATGCCACACGCCACTCATCCGCAATGCTCCCCCGGGCCAGGCCGCCAGCAAAGGTGTGAGCTGGGGGCCCAGCTGAGCCCGGCTTCCAAGCAGTGCTGGGACTAGGCCACTGTTTTATTAGCAGGATCAGGAGGTGATGGTACCAATTAGGCCAGTTCTTCTGCAGTCCCCATGGTCTGCCTGCCTGGGCAGCTTCGCATGGTAAATCCAACCGCTGCTAGATGGCAGAGCAGTGCCCAGATGGCCCTGGGAGAGTGAGCAAATTCACGCTCATTTTTCTCTTATTATAAAATGGCCATATCATTGCAGAGCCGTGGGGTGGAAAGTTAAAAGCATCAATCTCCCTTAGTTTTCAACTTGTTAATAAATGGGTCTAGCTATGCTGTTTAGCTGGGACACCCTCCTGATGTCTCTTTCACGTGGGAACAAGTTGCTCCTGAAAGCCAGGAACAGATTTGATGGTCCTGGCTTAATTCGGACACCCACCTGGGAGGGAGCGTGCGGGCACAGCTGGGGCCTGGGCACCAGGTCCACCAGGCTCTGAGCTAAGAGTTCACACGTGTGATTGTAGTTCATCTTCATAGTAATCCTGCTGGGTAGTCCTGCCAGACCCAATTTTCAGGCAACAAAACTGTCCGAAAAGCTGAGATTGTGCCCAGTACACACAGCTAGAAAGTCAGGGCTCTGAATTTACGATTCTTTTTTTTTTTTCTTTTTTTGAGACAGTTTCACTCTTGTTGCCCAGGCTGGTTGAGATGACTAAGCTCACCGCAACCTCTGCCTTCTGGGTTCAAGCAATTCTCCTGTGTCAGCCTCCCAAGTAGCCGTGATCACAGGCATGCAGGCATGCACCACTGCCACCCCCAGCTAATTTTATATTTTTAGTAGAGACAGAGTTTCTCCATGTTTGTCGGGCTGGTTGGTCTTGAACTCCTGACCTCAGGTGATTCTCTCACCTCAGCCTCCCAAAGTGCTGGGATTATAGACATGAGCCACCGCGCCCGGCCTGAATGCAGGATTTTAATGGCCCGATGGCGTCTTCAAGAAGCATACATATCTGGTAGGGTCCTCCCAACCCTCCCATTTCATAGGGGTGGCATCAGGCTCAAACAGCTGAGGTGACTCATGGCCTTTTCAGTGCCAGAGCTGGAGTTCAAACCCAGATCTAACTGGGCTTGACTCAGAAAGGCATGCCCTAACTCCCCACTCCACTCCATGTGGCACTATGGGGATCTGAAACCCAGCCTCCTGCAATACACCTGGCTTGGTCACATTTGCTCCCTTGCCTGGCAAAGGAAGCCTTTTTGGTAATGACCTCGGGGGAACTGGAGCTGGCTTGTCCCCTGCTGAGTCAAACTGAAGCTAGAATAGAGAGTGCCAGCCCTGGAGAAGACAGTGCAGGAATCCCCAGAGCCCCTTCCAGAAATGGCTCCCTTGAACACATTTCAAAGACGTGAGCTCAGCCAGGAAGCTTTTGGAAACATAATAAATGCAACCCCACTTGCTACCCAAATCCAGAGCTAATCTCTAGTCCCCCAGGGATGGAGTGACCTCTCTCACACGCTGCCAGGCATCAGGACCCTATCCATCAGGACCCAGGCAGAGTGGGGGCTTCCATGAGGTGGTTTTCTGCAGGGGCCCAGCCCCATTCCCTCCTCCTCAGAGGAAGCACTTTGCTGACTATGGCGTGGACCGGAGAGCGGTTCCGTTCTGGTGGATAAATCCACTGGGGAGTGGGCTTGGGTGTCTAGAAAGGAGATACCCTGACACAGAGCAGCCCCTGGAGTGGCCCTTCTCCCCCTTTAGGGGGTCCTGCACCCTTTCAAGCATCTGGTAGAAACTGCAGATGTTCAGCGCTGGAAAGGGGGCGCCAGCACGAGTCAGGGCTTCAGGCTCCACATCTAGGAAGTGGCAGGGAAAGCACAGGGGCTAGGCTGGGTCCCGTGCCTGACAGGGTAGCCGTGACCCATTTGTGCTGCTCTGGGCTGTCGGCAGGTGAGGCACTGGTGTCCCCTCTCCGGGCCCTCTCTGTCCTCTGCTTCTCTGTGCCCTCTGCCCATGCCCAGCTCCTGCCTGGGTAGGGCCTGCCTGAGCTGGAGTTCCTGCCGGGGACAGGATGGCTGTGCTCACCGTGCGGCCGGGCCTGCTCCCAGGAGAGCTGGCTGGTGGATCCCTGTGCGCCGGGGCTGGGCTGGGTGGAGCTGCTCTGGGTCCTCATCCACAAGGCTGGGGCCCTGGGCTCTCCCTGCTTTATACAGCCTGTGGTGCGCTTGCCTCGGTGCCGTCTGCTTGCCTCGCATTCCTAACCCTGGGATTCCATTGGGGATGCCGGTGGTGAAGGGGGGCAGTGCTGACAGCGTGGATAAAAAGACCCAACAGACAGGATGTGGTCTGATGAGAGGGCAGGCAGGCTGCCCTTTGGAGGAGAGTGGACAGCATCGTTAACTGCAAATTGCCGGCTCAGACCCTCGAGTCCCTGGGTGGGGTTCCATGCCCACCCTTCATCACCCCCAGGATCCTGCCTCTGTTGGGTCAGCACCTCACTCTCCGGAGAGGGCGTGGAGTGGGTGGACATCTACCCTGACATACCTGCTACCCAGCTAGCAGGTTGGCTCTCGGGCAGGAAAGTCACAGAAACCCATGAGGCCCATGGTTCAGAGGCATGGGGCTGTGAGGCTAAGGCAGGTGCACCTCCTGGCAGGTGGAGCCCTCTGCAGCCTGTTCTCCAGGAACCTGGGATTCCATTGGGGACGCCGGTGGTGAAGGGGGGCAGTGCTGACAGCGTGGATAAACCAAGGGAGCACAGCAGATGCCCGGGGCAGCAGTGAAGCATTCTCCTGTGGCCCGCAGCCACTCCCATCCCATGCCCTGGGTGGCCCCACCCTGTCACTGAGGATCACCTCTGGAGGCCAGTAGAAGGACCTAGCCTCTGCTAGGATTCTCCCTCCACTGAGAACAGGCAGGTGTGTGATGAGGCAGCCCCACCCCCACTGTCAGGAACTGAGCACAGAGGACCTCCCCCAGTCCAGGGGCCCCACCCAGCTGACATACTCCTGTACCTGGCGTGTTGGGGGCGGGTCAGAAGTCATGGGAATAGAAAGCCTGTGGACACTTCCCCAGTGACCTGAGGACAGCACTGGAATCTCAACTTCTTTTTGGGCTGAGCACCCAGGTGCGGGCGGAGGGTCTGTGGATCGAAGCCCATGCCTGCGCTGTGCTGGCCAGAACTGGCTTCCATCCCCGAAACTGGGGCTGCCTCCGATGGCCTGAGGAGCCCCCGTCGTGGGTGTGTACATGTGTGTGTGTGCTTGTGGTGTCCTTCTGTCTCCCTGGTCAGTGCTGGTTGACTCTGACAGTGGATGCTAGGGTGCCGCCCACGGTGGGTCCCTGGCGCACTGAGAGCCTGGCCCAATGCCTGCCCTCTCCGTGTCTCAGTGCCCTGCGGTGTAAAATGAGGTTTGGCTTCCTGAGCTCTGCTTCGCAGAATTTCTTGGGAATGGCCATGGAATTTGGGGAGGGCAATGTTGGGTCCAACCCTGCAGGTACCCCCTACCCCACACGCACCCCTCTGCCCCACAGGCACCCCTCTACCCCACACCCCACACACACCCCCTGCCCCACACGCACCGCTCTATTCCACACACACTCTTCTGGCCCACAGGCACCCTTTTGCTCCACAGACCAAGCCCCAGCTTCCTGTGTTTGAATGTTGGGCTCCCAGAAAAGGTTCTGCTTTGACCCAGTGTCCTCTTTCAGGACTGAGGTCTGAGGCTCTGAGAGGGGCCACAGAAAGTTCCGTGTGTGGGGGGCTAGTCTGGGGTGGGAGCAATACTGGGGTGAGGATGAGGGGTCCCCACATGGCCCACATTTCCCAGCTTCAGGTCCCTGCCTGCCCTACTCAGACCAGGGTGCCTGGAACCCAGTCAGGCATTGGATTTGGCACCAAACCTGCCCAACGGTCCAGTTCCCCTCCCCCACCCCCCCCACCTCCACTCCCCCTCCCCCACCTACACCCCCCTCCCCTCCACCCTGGGAACTCCCTGACGGAAAAATTGCTTCCATATGTCCTTCCTGGGCTCCTGAAAGCATCTGGGTTCCCCCACCTCTTGAGCAATTGGGGGTGACAACTGTCTCACTGTTTCTGCCACCACCGAGGCGGGCAGGGTCCAGGCTGCTGGGCAGCACAGGGTAGCTGGGGCTAGATCAGTCCCAGGGTGGCAGTACCCATTGGGGCAGCTCCCAGCTCCTGTGTTGGAAGCTCTTCGTGCTGTTGGTTAAATGCAGGGGCATAAGGAAAGGGGGGGTGGGGCTGGTGGCGCAGGAAGCTGCTCTGGGGGTGGAGTCAGGGGCCACTCTCAAGCCTGTCGGGTTTCCTGGGAAGCTGTCCTGATAGGGGTCCAGGCCAGGTCCCAGCACGGCCAAGCTGACCAGCAGCCCCTGCCCGGGATTCCCAAAGCGAGGAGGCTGGGACTGAGGTGACAACGCCTGGCTGTGCTAAGCCCCAGCCCTGGCCCGGCTTGCAGACCCCTCCCTCCCAGCCCCCTTTGGCCACATGTCACCCCCAAACTGGGTTCCGTGGCCAGCTCAGCCACAGCCAGCCTCCACCTTACTGACCTTCCGATTCTCTGCCTGGCTGTGGACGACAGCAGTGCCTGTGTTGTGGGGTGGGGTTGTTGGGTGGCACCTTGTGCTCTTAGGCGGCGTTCAGTGCTGCTGTTGGGGAGAGCTCAGGGTGGCGGCCCCCATCTAGGCCCAGGTCCCCAGGGCTGCTGGCCAACCCCGCTTGCCCCGGGAAGCCACTTCCCATGCTGCTGGGCGGTTTCTGGCGTAAATGAGGCCCTTGTTTGAGGACCTCTGTGACTGAGTCCCTGAACCTTTCCAGGAGGCTGGTCTGGTGGTGGTGGGAAAGGGGTGGAGTTGGGCACGCCAGGCACGCACCTGGGTGGGTGTGGCCTGTGAGGAGGCAGGTGGCCATGATCTGTGACTCCTGTGGCGTGGGTCAGGAGTCTCATCCCCAGGCATCTCCACCTCTGCCCCTCCCTCCTCTCCCCCGCCACCTCTGCCCCTCCCTCCTCTCCCCCTCCACCTGTCCCCTACCTCTGCCCCTCCCTCCTCTTCCCCTCTACCTCTACCCCCCACCTGTGCCCCTTCCTCCTCTTCCCCTCCGCATCTGTCCTCCCACCTCTGCCCCCTAAAGCTGTCAGAGCAGCGGGCACTATGCTGGCTGAGTGAAAGTCCACAGTGGTGGCAAGACTGTGAACCTGGACCTGGAAATCTCCAGCCACAGGGTGGGTGTGAGACTCCCCAGGCTGCCCGCTCCCCACAGGTACAGGCAGAGGCCGAGGGCAGGGCAGTGCCACTGCTGTTCTTCCTAGTGGCCCCATGCGGCACCTCCAACACAGGCACTCGATAAATATTGGATTTTACTAAATAAACTCAGGGGATTGTTTTATCCATAAGCCTCAAATTGGTTTTATGAATACATAGCCACTGGGGATTGCTCATTCTTAACAAAGTGTTTCAGTTCCTTGGAACTCCAGCCCCAGCCACAGGAGGGACCCACGGGACAGTTTGTCACCCCAGGGACCCAGGAGAGATGTGGAGACGGAGCAGGCCCCGGGCTCATCCTCCGAAACTCAGTCCCCTGGGGGGACCAGGACAGGCCCCAGTGGGCACAGCTTGTGCGGGAGGCGGGCCCCGAGTCTGAGTGACCAGGCCCAGGCCATCTTGTAAAGCCCAGAGCTGGCCCAGTCAGAGGGTCCTGAGCAGCCCCAGTGGGTCCAAAGCTTTCTGGGAAATGCCTTTCGACTGCCTTAATAAAAATGGTGGCTGGGTGCAGTGGCTCACGCCTGCAATCCCAGCAATTTGGGAGGCCTAGAAGGAAGGGTGGCTTGAACCCAGGAGTTCAAAACCAGCCTGGGCAACAGAGCAAGACTCCGTCTCTACAAAAGTTAAAAACATTGCTGGGTGTGGTAGTGCTCGGCCGTAGTCTCAGCCACTCAGGAGGCTGAGGTTGGAGGACTGCTTAAACCTAGGAGTTGAAGGCTGCAGTGGGCCATGATGGTGCCACTGCACTCCAGCCTGGGTGACAGAAGGAGACTGACTTGAAAAATAATGATGGGGGGAGTTCAGGGGAGACAGAGCGAGAGGCAGTCCTGGAACACGTGGGTGTCTGACCCATGCAAGCTCTGACATGAGGCATGGAGTCAGGCCGGAGGCAGAGACTGGAGCTGGGTCACCACGAGACTTTATTCAAGACAGAATGCACAGAGACCAAGTGCCCACAGCCTCACCTAGCGACGCTCCCATACCAGGCTTCCTCCGCAGGCTGCTGTGCTGGCCCTCTGACCCTGGTACCCCCATGCCCTGGCCGGCGCTGTGTGGCTCAACTCAGACATAGCTGTCAGCACAGGGGGGACCAGCATGGCCAGCCTTGGGGCAGACCTCCCTGCCCCCACTCCTCCCAAATCCCACCAAGGTCCGACCTCAGCCCTCTCTGGGTTTCCCAAGTCCTGCCAGCTGCTCAGGCCACACAGTTTGGGGACACACTTGTCTCTGAAAGCAGTTGAAGAAATGGAGGCCCAAGGAAGGCCAGTCCGCTGAGACCAAAGCTTACTGTCCCATCTCCTTGTTCTTTCTGGATTTGGTGTGTCCCCTGCTGGATCCTCCTGCAGATGCGTTGCTCCTGAAGTCACAGGACAGGGGTCTGGCGCTGGCCACGAGCCTTCTTGTCCCCTGTCCCCCATCTCACACAGACAAATGGCAACTCCCCTCTTCCTTCTCCTGCCTGGAGCCAGCATCCTTGTGGTTCAAGATGGTTCAAGAATCCTCCAAATCTCTGCCTGCTCAGACGCGCCCCTGGGTGAGAGGGCCTCCGGAGACCCTGGCTCCCAGGTTCCAGGGCTCTGGCCCCAGCCAGAGTACTGTGTGGATGAGGACCGCTGGCAGGAAGGGTAAGGGGACCAGGAGGAGGTGGGCACTGGCGATACAGCTTCTGTCCCAAAGACAAGTATCACAAAACCAATTTCATTGCAGCTGCTCTGTTCTTATCTCCACCTAAATGCGCTGAGGTCACCACCATGGAAACCAAGTGTCCTTCCATCCTCTGGACCCAGGAGCTCAGGCGGCCAGCTGGGTGGACTTTGGTGTAACTCTCCGAGATGTGTGCAAAGTTTAGGAGAACGGAGGAAGGCCACTGGCTGATCCGTAGACCCTACAGTGCATGTGGAGGGGCAACGCACAGGTGCACCGCCTCCAGGGCCCTGTGTGGCCATGCAGAGACCCCTCCCACTCAGCTTAGTCTCAAGCGGAGAAGCAGGAAGAGGTTCGGTCAGGTGGCCTTGTGGGATGGAGGGCCACGGCCATTCACCCTCAAATCGGGCCCCGGGGGACAGGGTTTGGGTCCTGTGGGTCCCCAGAGACCCTGTGCACAGGCTACCCTTGGCCTGGTCACTCAGCCCTCAGGTCTCGAGCTGTCCCTGGCCCAGGGCTCTTCCAGCAGCCTCATCCTTCTGTCTCAGGTGACAGCCATTGACACTGGTATCAGACTGCAGGCTCTGCAGGGCTAGGGCGAGAGGCTGTGGCCCAGAGCAGGTACGTACGGACCGTTTTTCCCCAGTGCCAGACTTTGAAGGTGCCCGCGGGGAGGGTGAGGCCAGAGCACTGGCCTGGGCTCTCTCCACCATGCCAGGCTGTGCCCATTCAGCTGGTGTTTGGTGGGGCTTTGTGTTCTCACCTGGCCTGGGACAGGGGCTGGTACTGGAACTGGGCAGTAATGGGGCTCTAGAAGGGACAGACATCTCCAGTACAGCCGGCCACAGAGGACAGATGCTGCCCGGGTCTGGACCACAGGCTCCCAAAACCACCTCCACCTCCCCCTCAACCCCTTGCCAGGCTCCTTCTAGGGTGTGTCTGTTCTGCAGCCAAGGCCTGGCACAAGGGCCCCGGCACCTCCTGCTGCATCCGCACAGCTGCGAGTCCATTAACTTCACACTCACTGGGAGTTTGTTTGATGACACATCAAAAAGCGCTTGGCACTTTCTAGGCAGCACCTGGCACAGGGAGGCTGGTAGCTCCCACCCAGGGCTTGTCGGTGGGGGCTCCCAGGATGAGACTCAGGCCCCACCCAGCCCCTGTGACGTGATAAGGTGCCCTGGCAGTCTGGGTGGGCTCCCTTGGCTTCTAGAGGGTGGGAGAGAAGCAAAGGGAGGACTTCCCTTGGAATCTCCTGTGGTCATTTTGCCCGAATCTTGCCCCTCCTGGCCCTGTACCTGGGCTGCCGTGGCCTGATTCTTGGCTGCCCCTGCAGAGGGCAGGGACCAGGTCCTGTCCAGCACGCAGGGCAGGCCAGGCCCATGAGAGGGAAGCACTGCAGACATCTGTGCATGCAGATGACCCTCTGGCGCTAGAATGCATGACTGGGTCACTCGGCCTCTCCTGCCACCCCACTAGTGGTGCCAAGTCAGATTTGTTGTTTTTTAAGCACAAACTTCGGAGGGAGGGGAAGGGAGAATGGAACCCCATACCCCCCAGGCACCTGCCATCGGGTGTCCTTTGGAGGAAGCCACCTCCCTTCCTGCCCGAGAAGGGGCTGCTGGGCAGATCCCCCAGGCTGACTCCGGACCTCTCGGGGCCTTGGAAAACCCGCCCTTGCCTGACGCAAGTGCACATGGGTCGGGGCTGCTGAGCAGACAGCAGAGGATGGGGCTCCAGCCCTCTGCCCTTACAGCTGCTGGTCCTGGGAGTCTGCAGGTCTCACCTCTGTGTGCACACAAGAAGCAGGGGTGACAGAGTGCTGGGTGCTGGGAGGATTCAATAAGAAACTGTCCAGGTGGTGCCTGGTTTGGTGCCCAAGTCCCTCCCCGCCCCATTTGCTGGGTCTGGGTCTAGGTGGCAGTGGCCACAGTCACCGGCAGGGATTGACCTCCCGGAGAGGGTCATTGCCCCCAAGGCCCTCCTGGGAGGCCTCAGGACCCTTGAGTCCCTGGGAAATTGGGGGTGGGGGTGGCACAAGCCCCATCCCAGCCCTGCCTTGGCCCCAGCCCAGAAAACCCAAGAGCTCCCATTGGCACAGCCCAACACCATGTGCAGGCCCCACCCACCTTCCAGAGGCAGGGAAAATGGGATGGGGCTTGATGCCTGGGGTAGGAGGATGCCGGGAGCTGGGTTGGGCCTCATTTGAGACAGACAGCAGCTGGTGGGCACAGAGGTAAGGGGACTGGAGACCCCAGGCCTGCCGGGGCAGAGGGTGGGTAGCCCCCAGGGAACTGGCCTCAACCTTGGGGCGTGGGTCCCCGACTGCAGCAGCTCCCCAGCCTGGCCTCAGGGTATGGTGGGTTTTGACCACCCAGCCCACAGCCAGGCTGGGGCCCTTGGGGAAGAGGTGGGTTCTCCGGGCACTAGGGAAATGGGGGTGGGGTTGGCATCAGGAGGGCTGGAGGACACTGGCCTCAGACCTGACCTCGGAGAGGCCGGATGTTCCTTCATGATCTGCTAGGAGGGCTCCAGGGTGCTGTCTGCCCCTGCTTTCTGTCCCCATAATGCCTAGTGTTTGGGTGGGCAGAGCAGAGGGCTGCCTGGGGCATCTGCTGGAGCCAGGGCATGGGGCAGACTCCACCATCCTGGCTTGGGGACAGCAGACAGCGCGGGAGCCACGGTGGGGAAAAGTAGCAGTTGGGGTCGTCAAATTTCTCAGTCCCCATCAGCAGAGGCAAGAGACCAGTTAGCTGCCAAATGGAGCGGGTGGGGGCAGTGAGGTGATGTGTAACTTCACCCGCCCAGGGGGCTTTGTGTCAGGGATGGCCCGGCCCCTCCATCCTGGAGATTGGGTCCACCAGGCATAGGTGAGTGGAGAACGTTCACGAAGGAGTGAGGTGGGGATGGGGATGGGGCGATGGGGAACCAGCAGGGCCAAGGAAAAGGTGCACTAGTCTAGCGGTCCTCCCGGACCGGCCGGATCTTCATCTCGGAGAACTTGAGTGAGTACTGCCAGCCGGTCCAGGAGGACCACTCCACGCCATCAGCATAGGAGGCATGCGCCCCGCGCAGGTACTGCCCATTGAGGTTGGACGTGTGGCAGTTGCGGTACCACCAGGCGCCGCGGTAGAAGGCGGCGCAGTTGTTCTCTGAGTGGTCGCTGTCACGGTCCTTGGTGGTGAACCTCATGCCGCTGTGCTTCAGGAGGGAGTCACCTGCGCAGGGGTGCACACGCGTGTGGGCATGGGTACGTCCTCGGGTACACCACGTGAGCAGACACTGCGACACTGCACGTGAACCTGGACGTGAGTGCATACATGTGCACACGTGCTCTCACACTGATGTGCACATGTGCACACACACTTGCCCCTCCACACCCAGGTGCATCCAAGCAGCTCGCACGCACGCGGCCCCTCCTCAGGCATGCCTGGGGCTGCCCCTGGGTCTAGGTGGTCTCTATCCCTCCCTTGGCTTTTCCATTCTCCCCTCTGCTGCCTCCCCTTCCTCTGCCTGAGAGGGGCAAAATGGGAAAACAGTCCAGGCTCTGCTGGCTTCACCTTGCAGGGAGGGGTGAGGACCAGGTAGGACTTGGAGGGGAAGGCAAGTAGCCTTGACCCTGACCCCAGAGGGCCGAAGAGTGTGACCGGGCAGGACCTCCTCCATCTTTCGTCTTCCCAGGCTGCCCCCCTTCCCCATCCCTGCTGCAGCTGGAGCCTCACCTGCAGTGCCGGAATAGTCGGCCACGGTGAGCGGGTACCCATCTTCCTCAGGGTCTACAGAGAACAAGCCCACACTGAAGCTCCCATAGCGGGCATAGGCCGTGCCGTTGTCAAAGTCCTCCAGGTCCACGTGCAGCTCGTAGGCAGCCTGTGTGGTCAGGGCGTGGATCCTCTTGAGCCCTGAAGTCAGGGAGAAAATGGTGGGAGAGGCTGAGGGGCATCGGAAGCGACTCCTCAGGGGGAAATGATAAATGACAGCTGAGCTCATGCAGTTGGTGGCAGAAAGCAACAACCACCAAATGCGGGCACTTGGCCCTGGGCTGTTTCCTTCTTCCTGCAGGCCTGTGCTCAGCAAGCCCTTGAGGACGGACAGTTTGTCTGTTTGGTTTTCTCTGTTCTCTTTATGTGGAGCTCTGATGCTTTCCAAACGCTGAGGCTCTGAGCTGGCGGGAGGACTGCAGGAGGCAGAAGGAGGTGCGGGTGACAGCACCCCTTACCTGGACTCCAGCCAGACTCCAGCCAGAGCCAGACGCGATCCGGGATCTGCTGTTTGTGTTTTCCTAAACCTGGCCTCTGGACCTTTGCACATGCTGTTCCCTCCGCCAGGGATGCTTGTCCCTACTCTTCCTCACTTGGTTACCTTCTGTTTGTTTCAGGAAGGCTGCCGGACCTCCCGTTGGTGTTGAGGACCTCCTCTGCCAACCCACATGCCCCTTCAGTTTTTATTTTTCAGGGTCCGGCTGAACCTGTCTTGTCAGTTTTCCCACCAGTGCGGAAGTCCCATGAGAGCCATGTGTCCAACCACTGCTGACCCCAGTGCCGGGGCTGAGGCGCAGCAGAAGGGTGCTCACACAGCGCTGGCTTAGCATATGGGAGGCAGGAGGCGGCACCCTCATCTCTGTTGCCCCGGGGCCGGCTCTGTGCCCCCATCTCACTCTCTCCCTCCTCTCCCGCCGCAGCTCAGCTCTGCCCTGCCTATCCCCAGGGTCTCACGCCAGACCTCCCCCACCACACACACACATGCACTCAGACACTCAAGGTGCTTCCCTGCTGGTGTGATTACCTCTTGATTAAGGGGGCATTTAATGAAATGATTTACACGTTAGCAGTAGCGAGAGACCTTTCATCCGCTTCTCTCTCCTGCCCGCCTCTCCCCAGCTCCAAGCCTCCCCACCTGCCCTGGGGTCCCACCAAGGGGTCAGTGTGTGCCGCTGGAGGCTTCAGGGATCCTCTCCCATCCCGCCGGCTGGGACAGAAGCCTTTGGTCCCAACCACCAGGCGCAGGGACTGGAGAAGCTGCTGCGGAGGGGTCACAGCAAAGCTGACCCATAAGCCTTGTTCCTTCCTCAAGGACCTGCCAGGGCACAGAGGGTCTCACCCCGGTCCCCACCTCTCTCCCTGCCTCTCTGCTGCTCCCATGGTAGAGTCACTCTCAGGCTCTGAGCCCCGACTTGGCTCAGCTCTCGCAGGGCTGATGTGAGGAGCCAGGAGAGCGTCACACATGAGAGGGCAGAAGGGAGGGAATCATGACAACAGCCGCCACCTGGACGCACTCGCGGGGGTCGAGCACCAGTCTCAGCACCTTACACAGATGAGCGGATCCAGTGGAATTAGAGTGAGTCCAATTTAATTACAGATTCCCTGGGCAGCTCTTCTGGCAGGCCGGCCCATGCACACACGATCCAGGTGCTGATGCTGCTTCCCGAGGCCCGGGGAAAGGAGTGCCTATGATCCCATTTTATAGGGGAGAAAAATGAGGCCCAGGGAGGTTAAGGAACTGGCCTGGGTCACGCAGCTGGTGACAGTGCTGCGATTTGAACCCAGGAAGAAGGGCCCAGGCACCCTGCTGCTATCCAGACCTTACTCAGAACAAATCAGATGATGCAGGAATAGGGTGAGAGGGAGACCGTCCCGTCGTGATGCTGGAAGATTCCTTTTCCACTACTAAATGGCCGCTGTCACCCAAAGGCCACCATGAGCCACTCCTCTGGGTTGAGTGACACTTCATGATGTCCTGGGGCTGCTATGCAGGATGCCGGAGGGAGGGACAGGTGGGGACCCGGGGCCTGGGCTCCTCTCTGCCTTTCCTCCAGTCCATGCCGCCTCCTCCCGCCCTCACCTCCCTGCCTTTGCTCTCTGGCTTCCTCCAGCTCTCCCAGCTCTCCCCAGCCTTCCAGGACCCCCAGCCACGTTAGCTGTTCTTCCCAGATTACCTGGGCCCCTGGACGGTGACCCAAGATCCAACTCCTTCACCAGCTTAAATCTCAGAGAGCAAGAGACAGGGCTGACGGCTTGAAACAGACAGGAAGCCACTAAGACCCTAAACTTCACATGGCTGCCCAGTGGACTTCTGGCTGGACTAAAGCTCTCAACCTAAAACAATACTAGAAAAACAGAAGAAAAGGCCGGGCGGGGTGGCTCATGCCTGTATTCTCAGCACTTTAGGAGGCTGAGGCGGGTGGATCATAAAGTCAGGAGTTCAAGACCAGCCTGGCCTCTACGGCGAAACCCCGTCTCTACTAAAAATACAAAATTTACCCGGGCATGGTGGCAGGCACCTGTAATTCCAACTACTCAGGAGGCTGAGGCAGGAAAATCACTTGAACCCGGGAGACAGAGGTTGCAGTGAGCTGAGATCACGTCACTGCACTCCAGCCTGGGTGACAAAGCAAGAGTCTGTCTCCAAAAAAGAAAAAGAAAAACAGAAGAAAAAACACAGGAGACTTAAAAAAAAGTGAAACAAGGAAGGAAAGGAAACCAGGGGCTAAAACCCAGAAAGACAGGAAGCAAAGGGTGGCACAACTCACTGCATGAACATCTTAAATTTCTAGGAAATAAGTAATAATATGACCTCAAAAAAAGAAAAAACTAAAGACAAATTGCCAGGAGTTAATACCTGTCATGTGTATTGGACAAATGATCGATAGCCTTAATATATAAAGAGCTCCCATGACTCAATAGGAAAAGACAAAGCACTCAATGGAGGGGATGGGGAGGGTGTCGTGACAGAGGAGGGGCCGGTGCCTTTGACATTCCTGTCAGGGCTCATCTGCAGGATGCTGAAATCAGGACCTGCTTAAATGCTTCCTCGAGCACCGTCTGTGGCTGCTGATAGATTTCAATTAAGATACCATGAGCACGGGCACCACTGCCGCTCCGGGGGTGGGTGGTGGTGTGGGCATGCCCCAGCCCTGCTGCCTTGTCCTTATCTTTACCCCCACCTGGAGGAGCTGGAGGGGCCTCAGGCAGGGTCTCCCCATCTCCCCTCCTTCCATCCACCAGGCTCAGGGGATGAGGCAAGCTTGGTTGGGACCAAGCGTGTGGACCATACTGGGGCTCCCGCCACCCCAACCCATGCACACTAGTGACCAGGGACCTCCCTTTCCTGAGCCTCAATTTCCTCATCTCTAAAAGGAGGGGACGACAGCAGGGCCTCCACCTAGGTGGGCTGAGGTTTTGGGGGCAATCGGTTCGTGGGTAGGTAGTCAGCGTGGGGTGTGGGCATGAAGTCCACTCTGGGTGTGACCTTCCCTGCTGTCGGTATCCCTCAGGTAACAGGGCTCAGCAGGCAGGTGGGAGAGGGCCCTGCCCTTGTGGGCCCAGGTGAGGAGGGGCCATTCGTGGGTGGTGGATCTTGCCAGGGGCCTCTATGGACACAGGGGCCTCTATCGACACCCCAACCCTGCCCTTGGGGCTCCTGCCCCCATCTCCCAGGGGTGTCACTGAATGTCCTTACAGCCTGGGGCCCTAGTGACCCCGGCTGGTGTCCAGACTGCACTCTCAGCCTGTCAGGCGGTGCTTCCCACCAGCCACACCGGCCCACACCTTTCTCACCTCTTCCTTCCTGCCCAAGGCCCCCCTCAGCTCTGCCCCGCACAGGGGAGCTCCGTGGATGTCCTCATCCATCTCACCCTCTCCCTCCCACCCAAGGTCCCCCTCAGCTCTGCCCCGGACTGGAGGACTCCATGGATGTCCGCACCCTGGGGGCATAAATGCAGGAGGACACCATGAGGCATGCGAGGCCGCTCAGATGACACCAGGGGTGTCTTTGTGTTCCACGTAGATTCAAAACAAGCAAGGAAGTCATGTTTTCTTTCAGGAGTGAAGAACATGCTGTGGACCTAGTGGTGATGGCTACACAACGCTGGATATACTAAAAACCCCGGGGTCAGGTGCTTCCAGAAGGGGAACTTTGCCGTATGCCATATCAAGAACAACCAGAAAAACACGCCTTACTTCAAGCCATAGCCACCTCCCAAATACGTAAGTAGATAGGACCTCAAACTTGTGATTCTTTTAGGATATTTTGTTAAGATAAATATTTCGTGTTGACAAATTGAGTTTTGTTTAGAATATTTTGTTTAGATAGTGAAATTTTAAGGAAATTTCAAAAATTTTAAAATACTCAGTGAAGGCCCAGCACCATGGCTCACGTCTGTAATCCCAGCACTTTGGGAGGCTGAGGCGGGTGGATCACCTGAGGTTGGGAGTTCGAGACCAACCTGACCAACATTGCGAAGTCTCTACCAAAAATGCAAAATTAGCCAGGCATGGTGGCACATGCTTGCAATCCCAGCTACTCGGGAGGCTGAGGCAGGAGAATCGCTTGAACCCAGGAGGCGGAGGTTGCAGTGAGCAGAGATCACGCCATTGCACTCCAGCCTGGGTGACAAGAGCAAAAACTCCGTCTCAAAAAAAAATACTGAGTGAATTTGAAGGTAAATAATAATGCTGACAGAACCTTCTGAGCCCCTACTTCCTGCCAGGTAGGGGCTGTGTCCAGCAGTAGGAAGGCATGGGATGCCTCAAGCCCAAGCAGGAGCCCTGGCTGGGAGCACCACTGGCCGCTCCTGGGAGTTACATGCTGGGTGTCCCTGGCACCCTAGCGCAGGGCGGTGCCAGGGCCTACTCTGGCCTCCCTGGGCCTGGCACTGGGCCTGGCACACTGATGAGCATCTGCCCAAGCTCACCTGACTCAGGACAGCCAGCAGATCCAGTTGATCCCAGCAGGAACTGGCCTCCAAGGGTGTGTGGGGCCCTCTGTCTCCGCCTTTATGAGCCGTGTACATGGAACCCACCCATGCCAATCACTTTCCTTGGCACTGTCTGGCCTCATTCCTTCTGAATGCCTGTCTCCTTCATGCAGGACACCTGTGAGCTGGCTCAGGCATGCTGAGGCCAGGGAAACCCAGCCCAAACCCATGCAGGAAGCAGCTGGGACCCAGCTGTGTCCAGAAGGCATGGGGCAGAGGCCCACCGGGGCCGGGCGGGGCTCACCTAGCCAGTGCTCCCCGGTGAGCCTGCCGAAGCCTTCTCGGTATGCGTCCCAGCCCCGGAAGAAGTTCACAGAGCCGTCCTCCCGACGCTGAAACACCTGCAAAGGAAGAAGGGGATGGAGCATTGGCCCCAACCATCCCAGGACTCACAGCCCAAGTGAGCCCATCCCGCCCAGAGACTCCCCTCACCCTGCTCTCGAATAGCCCCTAGGGAGGGCAGGGGCCCTGGCCTCCCACTTCCTGCAACAGCCCCTGGCCCCGAGCCTAGAACACAGCAGGGGCTCCAGAGCTCAAGGTGGGATTGATCAAATGGCCACAGGTCCCTGAAACGGCTCTGCAGGAAGGAATTCCGGGCCAGGTGTGGTGGCTCACACCTGGAATCCCAGCACTTTGGGAGGCTGAGGCAGGAGCATCGCTTGAGCACAAGAGTTCAAGACAATATAATGGGACCTGTCTTTATAAAAAATTTTAAAAAAGATGCCAGGTGTGGTGCCAGGCACTTACAATCCCAGCTACTTGAGAGGTTGAGGCCCAGAGGCTGAGGCTGCAGTGAGCTGTGATCACGCCACTATACTCCAGCCTGCACGACAGAGCAAGACTCTCTTAAAAAAAAAAAGGTGGGGGTGTGGGCCAGGCACAGTGGCTCACGCCTATAATCCCAGCACTTTGGGAGGCCAAGGCTGGGGGATCACCTAAGGTCAGGAGTTCAAGACCAGCTGGCCAACATGGTGAAATCCTATCTCTACTAAAAGGACAAAAATTAGCCAGGCTTGGTGGTGCGCACCTGTAACCCCAGCTACTCGGGAGGCTGAGGCAGAATTGCTTGAACCCGAGCGGTGGAGGTTGCAGAGAGCTGAGACCACGCCGCTGCACTCCAGCCTGGGTGACAGAGCAAAACTCTGTCTCAAAAAATGAATTTCGGTGGGGTGGGGTGGGGTGGGGGAAAGCCAGCTTTGGGGTCCACCTCCAGCACTCTGCTCTGGGCTTCAGTTTCCCCAGTGGCCAAATAAAGCGGGGAGTGGCGGGGACAGGGTCCTAATATCTTTTTCCAGGTCAAAACAAAACTGAACAAAAGCCTAGCTCCAGTTTTTAAGGACCAAGAGCACCCCCACACACCCCAGGCTTGGCCTCCAGAGCCCTGTCCCCTAACAAGCTCCCCTTCCTCAAAACAAGCCTGGGCGGGGGTCGGGGTGCTGGGAAACCGGAGTCCGAGTGGACGCTCAGGAGAGGACAAGGCGCCCACAGCTGGCGGGATGTGACTTGAGTACCAACGAGCTGCTGGGCTGCCTCTGTTCTTCATTTTAATAACATTCTTGATTTGGGAGTCGGGAATCCCATCGGTTAAATTGCTTTGAAATAAGTACCACGTTGGTCCAGGCCAGAGCTGCCTGGAGTATTTACAGGATCTGCTGACAATCCGTCCCGGCTGGCCTCCCCGGCCCTCCCAGCCCCTCTTTCTGTTTAACAAGCCTTTTCCTGCTTATTCTCCGAGGCAGCTCCCGTGGCCCGGCCAGCCTCCATCTGTGTCAGAGTCTGATGTGGTGCCAGTGAACTGCCAGTTTCATTACGAAGCAGCCCGATTTCAGTCGCTTGGAACCGCCTGGGTGCCCGGTCTGACCCGAGGCGTCTGCCGGGTGAGCGTTTGCCGATGCTCAGCCCTCGGGGACCTGTCCCTCATGGCGTTTGGGCAGCTCTGACGTCAGGGAGCCGGAGGGAGATGACACCTCCTTTTTTGTGCTCTGCTGCCTCAAACCTGGCCTTACTCTGAAATCTGAAAGTCCGCCGGAGTGACCGGCTTGGGGCGGAAGGAAATTCGATCAGGCTTGGGGAGATCTGAGGAGCAGTGGAGAGCCGTATTGATGGCTGCATATTGGGACCCTGAGCACGCATCCTTTCAAAGGCCTAATCCTGGCAGAAGCTCAGGCGTTCCCCCCCTCCCCGCCCCGAGAAATCGGCGGGCAGCGGGAGCCTGTTTCTGCAGGAGGAGGGGAGCTGGAGGGACCTGCGGGCCCCGAAGCCCCCTGGGATGCCTGGCTGGCACTGGCTGTCGGCTGGGCCTCTGCCCTAGGGATTGGGACCTGGGCATGCTCAGTGCTGAAGAAGTTCCATGTCAGGCAGGAGAGCCCAGTGCTTGTGGATCTGGGTTCCAGAGCCCCCAGCTTTGCCTCAGAAAGCCCTGGAGAGTCCCCCCTCCTCTCCAGGCCACAGCACCCACATCTGCAGAGATCATAGCCATCCACTGAGAGTAAGTTCAGGGCTGGCACATGGTAGGTGTTCAGCAAATGCCAGCTGCATGGTGGGCCACAGCACCGAGGTTCAGGCCTGGGTGAGGGCTCCTGCCTCCCCACTCCTCTCTCTGACTCTGGCCTCACTTTCCTGCCGCCCTCCCGAGGCCCCTGTCCCAGCCTCTCCTTCCCACAGATGTTCCACCGAGCATCTCCCATCAGGCACCAGCTGGGAAGGCCAAGTCAGGGGGTACCAGGTACTCCTGCCCTCAGGGGCCTTAGAGCAAAGGAACATAGGTGAAGCCTGTGCTCAGGGGACCCCAACTGGGCGAGAAGCAGGACAGACTTGAGGGGTGGGGAGAGAGCAGGTGTGCCCAGCAGGGTGGTCCTGGAGGAGGGGCAGGGTCCTGGGCCCTGGGTCTGCCTGCTGTGGGGGCAGGAAATGCAGGGAAGCGAAGCTCAAGTGGGAGTGGTGGGGGTAGGTGGGGGCGGTAGGGGTGGTGGAGGTGGTGGGGGTGGTGGAGGCGGTGGGGGTGACAGGGGTGGTGGAGGTGGCGGGGGTGGTGGGGGTAGGTGGGGTGGAGGTGGTAGGGGTAGGTGGGGATGGTGGAGGTGGTAGGGGTAGGTGGGGATGGTGGAGGTGGTAGGGGTGGTGGAGGTGACGGGGGTGGTGGAGGTGGTGGGAGTGGTGGAGGTGGTGAGGGTGGTGGGGGTAGGTGGGGTGGAGGTGTTGGGGGTAGGTAGGGATGGTGGAGGTGGTAGGGGTGGTGGAGGTGATGGGGGGTGGAGGTGGTGGGAGTGGTAGAGGTGGCGGGGGTAGGTGGGGATGGTGGAGGTGGTAGGGGTAGGTGGGGATGGTGGAGGTGGTAGGGGTGGTGGGGGTGACAGGGGTGGTGGAGGTGGCGGGGGTGGTGATGAGGGTGGTGGTGGAGGTGGTGGGAGTGGTGGAGGTGGCGGGGGTAGGTGGGGTGGAGGTGTTGGGGGTAGGTGGGGATGGTGGAGGTGGTGGGGGTGGTGGGAGTGGTGGAGGTGGCGGGGGTGGTGGGGTGGAGGTGTTGGGGGTAGGTGGGGATGGTGGAGGTGGTGGGGGTGGTGGGAGTGGTGGAGGTGGCGGGGGTGGTGGGGTGGAGGTGTTGGGGGTAGGTGGGGATGGTGGAGGTGGCGGGGGTGGTGGGGTGGAGGTGTTGGGGGTGGTGGGAGTGGTGGAGGTGGCGGGGGTGGTGGGATGGAGGTGTTGGGGGTAGGTGGGGATGGTGGAGGTGGTAGGGGTAGGTGGGGATGGTGGAGGTGGTAGGGGTGGTGGGGGTGACAGGGGTGGTGGAGGTGGCGGGGGTGGTGATGAGGGTGGTGGTGGAGGTGGTGGGAGTGGTGGGGTGGAGGTGTTGGGGGTAGGTGGGAATGGTGGAGGTGGTAGGGGTAGGTGGGGATGGTGGAGGTGGTAGGGGTGGTGGGGGTGACAGGGGTGGTGGAGGTGGCGGGGGTGGTGATGAGGGTGGAGGTGTTGGGGGTGGTGGGAGTGGTGGAGGTGGCCGGCGTGGTGGGATGGAGGTGTTGGGGGTAGGTGGGGATGGTGGAGGTGGTGGGGGTGGTGGGAGTGGTGGAGGTGGCGGGGGTGGTGGGGTGGAGGTGTTGGGGGTAGGTGGGGATGGTGGAGGTGGTGGGGGTGGTGGGAGTGGTGGAGGTGGCGGGGGTGGTGGGGTGGAGGTGTTGGGGGTAGGTGGGGATGGTGGAGGTGGTGGGGGTGGTGAGGGTAGTGGGGAGACTTCAGCAGCCAGTGGCCGTGCCCAACCAGGCTGTATGTTGGCAGGCAGGCAGATGGACAGGTGCCCCGCTGTGCCGCTTCCAAAGGCTCAGAGGGAACATCCTGAATGAGAGCAAGAAGCCCCAGAGTCCAGACCACAGCCTCAGAGAGGGTCCCCAGGCTCTGCCTCCAGTGCTCACTCCCACCACTGGGATGCCTGGAACCTATGCTGCTATCCACGGAACTCAACCAGACCCCAGCCCTGCCCTGACTCTTCAGGATGTGGTGGGAGGGCTGCTCACACCCAGCATCCTGGCCAAGGGGATGATGGGCAGTCGAGTCCCAGGGGAGTGGGCTATGTCCTCTCTGCATGCCCATGTCACTCCCCAGAACTTTTCCCCAAGCCCAGGCGCCCCTCACCCTGTTACAGGCTGAAGCTGGGACACTGGCCACAGGTTCCGCTGCCGTAAGCAGCAGAAAGTGGGAGTCTGAGTACATCTTGTGCCTTCAGCTCCATGACAGTCTGGACCTACCCTTGCTACCAGTGCCCGAAGGCAGATGTCCTGCCCCCTGTCCACACTCTCGCTTGGCAGCAGGTCCACTGAGCAGGGTGGATGCAGCCTTCAGTTGCCCCCTACCCAGGCCTCTCATGCTAAGAGCTGATCCCTGCACAGTCCCCAACCCCTCTTTCCCACTGCCCTCCCACTCTGGGTGCCAATTACAGTGACCCCACCATCCCCCCTGGGCTCCTCTTTGGTGCCAATCAATTGGGGTGAGTACACCTGGCCCCCTGACTTTGCCTCCGCCCAAAAAAGGACACTGAAATCACACATGGCTGGAGCTCCTGTCCACGTAGCCCGAATCAACACCCATTTAGGAACTGCAGCAACTGTGCCTCACACCTGTAATCCCAGCACTTTGGGAGGCCGAGGTGGGCAGATCACCTAAGATTAGGAGTTCCAGCCTGGCCAACACAGTGGAACCCTTTGTCTACTAAAAATACAAAAATTAGCTCTGGGTGGTGGCGGGCACCTGAAATCCCAGCTACTCAGGAGGCTGAGGTAGGCAAATCGCTTGAACTCAGGAGGCAGAGGTTTCAGTGAGCCGAGATCCTGCCACTGCACTCCAGCCTGGCGACAGAGTGAGATTGTCTCAAAAAACAAAAAACAAAAATTAGCCAGGCATGGTGGCGGGCACCTGTAATCCCAGCTACTCGGGAAGCTGAGGCAGGAGAATCTCTTGAACTTAGGAGGCGGAGGTTGCAGCGAGCCGAGATTGCACCACTGCACTCTAGTCTGGGTGACAAGAGTGAGACTCCGGCTTAAAAAAGAAAAAGAAACTGCAGCAACTGGTGGCCAGCATGGGCACTCTAACCTGTGCGGTGATGGATTTCCGCCCCTCCCTTAGGGGCCAAGACACATCTGTGGTCTGGCCTTGGAGAAGTGATCTGCAGACTGACGTCACCACACAAGCACACACATCTGCATCTCAGCAGAAGCTTCCAGACTGTGTGCTTCGCTTTATGCAGAAGGATGTGAGCTAATATTTTCTTTCTTGTTCTATTCCACTCTATTTGATTGAAAAAAAAAATGTCGATCAGACCCATTTAGTTGATTTTGCCAGTGGCCAGCAGAGTACTGCACAAAGTTTGGGAACTGCTGACAGCCTGTGCCACGGGCTGTCCTGACTTGCTGGTTCAAGCCCCGAGTGGCCACCTGTGCCAGGCCCTGTGCTAGGATCTCAGGCTTGGAAACCCTGCCCCGACCTCGAGCCAATGACGGCCTAGCGTGGCCTGACTAGTCCAAGTGCCCAGGGCGGCCCAGATGGTCAGGGGGTTCCCCCAGCTTCCGCTGAGTTTAGTCTGACTAAATGGGGAATGTTTAGTCTGACTCTGAGTGCAGGGTGAACTGCAGCTGTGGTTTTGTATTTCTGACGAACAGCTGGACTTCAGTGACGGTGTACCTTGGTGATGCTGGATGCCTGGATGTGGCCAAGCAGAGGGCTTTAATTATAGAGCGAGGACCAGCAGGGTGGGAGGACAGGGGAGGAAGTGAGGAAAGGATCCAGCCCTTCACTTCCCTTCTTTCTGCCCCACCCACCAAATGTGAATCCCCACCCGGCAAAAACGGGTGCCAGGCGCGGTGCCTCATGCCTGTAATCCCAGCACTTTGGGAGGCTGAGGCAGGTGGATCACCTGAGGTCAGGAGTTCCAGACCAGCCTGGCCAACACAGTGAAACCCCGTCTCTACTAAAAATACAAAATACAAAATACAAAAATTAGCTGGGCGTGGTGGCGTGCACCTATAATCCCAGCCACTTAGGAAGCTGAGGCAGGAGAATTGCTTGAAGCCGGGAGGTAGAGGTTGCAGTGAGCCTGCACCATTGCACTCCAGCCTGGGCAAGAGAGACCCAGTTTTGTTTTGTTTTTTTAAGGGAGTAGGAGAACGAAAGGTAGGGAAACAAACAAAGATTACTGATTCATTTTCAGGCCAAAATATGAATTGGGAGCATCTCTCTTGGATCCCAGCTGGAAAATGATTGAGTAGAAACACTCACCGTGGCTGTGGCCTCTTGGATGGATGCCACGAGTGGGACGACAGATAGAGCGTGTTTTCCCGGTTCGGACTCTCGGAAGCCCGCCGCCAGCGCATCTTGGAAGTGCCACTCATAGGGGCTCTGCCAAGGGAGTGCTGGGCCCACATGGTCCCACAGATGGTACTGGGTGGGTTCAAAGGAAGGCGTGGTGGCTCTGGGTGCGGTGGAGGGAAGACAGGAGCCACCACCGACCGCCTGTGTTTGTCAGACAGGGCCTGGGACCAAGGGAGGCAGAGACGCCTCTGGGCCACTGTGGCCTGAGGCTCCACAGGCTGCGTCCTGTCCAGGCTGCCTCTGCAAACAGACCCTGACCAACCAGCTGCTGCTTTGCCACCGTGCGCAAACATGCAGCTGGCATCCTGAGCACTGAGCTGGGCTCTGTGGGTATCCCAGCACCCGGCCAGTGCCTTAGAGGATGACCACAGCCCTCCCCACCACAGCCCTGGAGGGAGGGCTGGTGCTCCCATTAGGCAGATGAGAAGACTGAGGCTTGGAGGAGTGGGCCACCCAGGTGTCCAAGGCTGAGATGGCCAGAGAAGTAGGGATGACAGTGCCCTGGACAAAGGCTGGGAGCAGCCGGCACGGTGCCCCATGGCTTCTCCACGCCCATGAGCCCACCTGGAGCTGAGTCCCAGGGAGCTCCCGTGCTGGCACCCAGGAGGCCTGAGTTCTACCCAGACTCCAGCCAACAGGGCTTCTTCCCTGCAGAATAAGGGCTGGTGCACCACACCGTGAGTGTGCTCGGGCTCATAGGGGTGACCTTGGCCCTCAAAGCTCATAGACCCATGAGAGTTGGATGCACAAGCCAGCAGCCACAGGGCAGAGCAGCTCCCAAACCCCAGGCCTCAGTTTCCTCATCTATAAAGCTGGGATTATAAAAGCCTCAACCCACAGAGTTTTGATGAGAATTAAGTGTGCTGGTGCACAGCATTCAACAGAGCTTGCTAGGAACCCTGAGAAGGAGTCCCTCTGCTGGGACAGTTGGAGGTGGTTATCTGGGAGGGCTTCCTGGAGGAGATGCCTGGCTGAACTGCACATTGAGCAGGGCCTTGCCAGGTGGTCAGAAAAGCCAAAACCCAAGGAATGGGGCAGGGGGTGTCCAAACCCTATGAGATTGGGAGAGGGGGTCTTTAATGCCTTAGAAGGCCTCCCGGGAAGCAGCAACGGGTTTTTCCTAGACCGGGATCAAACTGCTTCAGAAGCCTGTTACCGACAGGACTGTGCTGGTTGCGGAGCTGTGGCCACCAGCCTCCCAAGCTTCCTGATCAGGTGATTGTGGGAGGGGGCAGGGGAGTTCTGGCAGAGGAGGGTTCGTGTTTTTAAAGAACAAAGAACTGGGATGTGTGAACAACAGCAGCCTTCAAAGGCAGCCCCGGGGTGGCTCTGCAGCCTCGCCAGGAGTCTGGCTTTGCCTTAACTCCTTTGGGCAGTGCCCCCAGAGAGGTCTCTGGGCTCACTCAGGAACAAGGCAGAGCTGAGTTCAAATCCTGCCTGCCTCTCACCTGCATGTGGCCTCGGACAGGTCTCAAAACCTTTCCGAGCCTGTTTCTTCTGCGTAAGCCCCCGCGGGGCCCGTGGGGAAGACGCAGCCAAGTCAATGCGGAAACGGACAGTAGGTCTGACCAACATCACCACCCTCCCTTCAGAGCCAGCTGCTGAGCCCAGAAGGAAATCAGGCCCACTCCTTGTTTTTGACTGAAAATGGTACCCCCGGTCTTGGCACCCTGCCTTCATTCCCAGGCTTGGCAGTCGGCGCCTGCCGGCTCTTGGCACAGCACTGCCAAGCTGCCGTTTGTCGGGTGCTGAGCTGCATCAGGCACGGGGCTGGGTCCCGCACGTGCATCGGCCCGTTTACGTTCAAAGTTCGAAAAATCCAAACTGCTCCCACAGAGGTGCGCTTTTCCTGGGCAGATGACCCAAGGAAACGTGAGGGTGTTATTCCAGGTCACCGGTCACCTCACCATTATGAATGCGTGTGCTCTCCAAGGACCATTCCCCAAGGCAGGGCGTGGCTGGGAAGCAGCGTGGGGACACTGTGGCCCACCGATGTCACAGCAGTTCCCCTACCATCACTGTCTCTGGGACAAGGAGGGCTGGCCGCAGCCACAGCCGGAGCAGGAAGGATCCCAACAGCTCGTCTATTAGACACTGAGGTCCTGCTGCTCAGCCTCCCAGCACAGGGGCCCAGGCTGGCAGCGGGGGAGATCCCGGGAGCCTTCCATCCCTCCCCGAGCCTGCTGCTGGGTCCTTTGATGTTCTCCATGTGAGGGCTGGGTTTTCCTTCAGGCCTGGAGAGCTCTGGTGGGAGGAAGTGGAGGCCCCTTTCCAGGGGAGCCAATTAGAAGAGGCAGATGTGAACCGGCTGACCTGGCACACAGGAAGCACCTGGTGGAGGCCAGGGCCAAACAGAACAGGGTTGGGGACACTTGGCACTGTGGAGTCGGGGACGCTGGCTGTGCCAGGATTGTAGCAGGTGGGTATGGGGTCCTATCATGGCCCCTCCAAGTCCCTGCTGAAGGAGACGCTGATCTGGACCCAGCATGTGTGACCCCCGGCCAGTGATTATGCAATGATGGGGACTTGGCCATCAGGCCTGGGGAGCAGCACTGCTCCCGCAGACTGTGCTGGGGACAAGACTGTGTATCAGGGCAGGGAGGTGGGTGGCAGAGGGGAGCCCAAGTACTAAGGCCGAGCAGGGGCCCTCCTCTGCCCACCACAGCAGGTTCTGGGCACAGCCACCCCGTTCCCCAGGCCCTGCAAGGCAGGCAAGAGGTCCACCCCACTGGACAGATGAGCAAGCGGCCGCTCCAAGAAGGGATGTGGGCCAGGCCCCAGGGGGTTCACGCCTGTAACCTCAGCACTTTGGGAGGCCGAGGCGGGTGGATCACCTGAGGTCAGGAGTTCGAGACCAGCCTGGCCAACATGGCGAAACCCCATCTCTACTAAAAATGCAAAAATTAGCCAAGCATGGTGGCGCACGCCTGTAATTCCAGTTACTCGGGAGGCTGAGGCAGGACAATCACTTGAATCTAGGAGGTGGAGGTTGCAGTGAGCCAAGATCACGCCATTGCACTCCAGCCCGGGTGACAGAGCAAGACTCAGTCTCAAAAAAAAAAAAAAGAAGGCATGTGACCCTTGCAACTTACATGGCCAGGGGTGCTGGGGGTGGGGGTGAGGCTGGCAATGGCTGGCTTCATCCCACTTGGGACCTTCTGAATAGGGACATTTGGCCTTTCTTTTTACAACTCGGCCTCCCCTTGATTGTAAGATGCTACAAGGCAGAGCCAGATCCTCAGTTCACAGGGAACTCCAGGGGCTCAGCACTGACTCCCTCCTCCTCCTCCCCCTCACTCCTCACAGGTGAGCAGCCTGTGAAGCGTTCTGACTTGGCCCTTATCTGCAGAGCAGCACTATATGATACCCATTTAACAGATGAGAAAAGCGAGACTTACAGAGGTGAAGCTATACCGCCAAACAGTGCCAACAGCCACTCATCCGGCAAGTGTTTAGAGATCCCTGAGGGTATGCAAGTGCTGTGCCCACCCCAAGCCGGCTGAGGGTGTGGCTGCATGAGGGTGTGGTCCCTGCCCCTGGGACTCCTGCCACACAAGGGCTGGACCTGTGATGGGCATGATGACGGGGCCTGAGGATCACCTGCAAGACCCAGCCCCTGCCGCCTCCCCGCCTCATCTTGGACCCAGACCTCCTTAAACCAGGTAGGCCAGTAGCCCCCAGCTGCTGTGGCCCCCAAACAAGACACACTGTCTCGCTGCCCCTCACTCCTCCCACCCCTGAGACTGGAGTAGGGGCTTCTCCTCCCGGCCCCAGCGCTCCCCATCCCTGACATAAATCAGCTGTCATGTCCTTCTGTCCGCCAGGCCAGGAGCTTGCTGACCTGTCTAGTCGCTGCTGACCTCCCTGCGCCTGGCTTGCTTTGGACGCTCAGGGTTTGAACATAAGAATAAGTATGTGCCACTGAAGGGAGGACTGGAGGCTGCTGAGTGACCGTGGGCACATCCCGGGCCTTCTCCAAGGCTGCCCCGCCTGCCTCCAGGGATTGAAGGGCGCTGGTGTGATGCCAGGGGAGGGAACAGGGGCGTATGAACTGTAAAGTGGCCCTGGGGACAAGGCTGCTGAGCTCTGCCCTCACCCACACAGGCTCTGGAGGAAGTGTCCAGCCGCAGAGTCTCCAGGCCACAGCTCCAGGTGCCCTGTCCTCCAGGGAGGATCAGGTGGCGTTGGCACTCAAGGCCTGGCAGTTTGGACAGGGAACCTAATGAGGATGGATGGTATCCGGGGCTGGAGAGTCAGCAGCCAGCTCCTTCCCAAACAAAAATTGAGTTTCTGAGCGATTCCGTGTGGCAGGGGGGGCGATCCTGACAGATGTCCAGAGGTTCCTGGGAAAAGATTGCTTCTGATGGAGGCCCAAATGGATGTTAACGCTCCCCAGCCAGGCAAGCCCTTCCCAGATGAGAAGCCTCTCTTGCAGAGCCCCCAGAGCAAGCAGGGGCTATTGGAACGACCCGCCTCCCAGTCCAAATCCTGATTGACTTCCCGGGAGATTGGCTTCGCGTCCACCGGAGTGGAAGACGCATGGCCCACTCCGGCGTCCTGATCTTTCATTAAGCCTGTCCTGACCCTTAACTCTGATTTCTGGGTTCGGCTGGTGCCTTCTCACTGTTCCACCCGCCCAGGGGTTCCCAGAAGCAAATGCCATAACTCAGACGTTCTCGGTGTTAGGAAAACAAAAGAGCTTTTATCCTCCAGACGCAGATCCAGTACATTTAAAAGCTCTCCTCCGGAGCTTGAAGACCGGTTTAGAGATGTGTCTGTCTTTGGGGTCTTGGGGGGATTCTCGTCTGCTCTCACACTGGCTCCTAACACGGCCGGCTCTGCCCTGCTGGCGCACTCGCCCCTCTACTGCCCGCCTGTGCGGGCCTCCCCGCGTCCTGCCGCTGCAGGGGATGGCTGACCCCTTTCAAAACTGACCGGGGCTGCCTGCACCCCGCCTCCCGCCACAAATCCCCGCCAAGAGGCTTCCCTCTCTCCTGTTTCTTGGGCACTTCTTTTGTCTGATGTTAAACCCCTCCCCTAGACATTGTGGGCCTGGATATCAATACTCCAAGAACTGTCAACACCAGCCGGGCACGTTGGCTCACGCCTGTGATCCCAGCATGTTGGGAGGCCAAGGTGGGCAGATCACAAGGTCAAGAGATCGAGACCATCTTGGCTGACATGGTGAAACCCCATCTCTACTAAAAATACAAAAATTAGCTGGATGTGTTGGCGTGCGCCTATCGTCCCAGCTACTCAGGAGGCTGAGCAGGAGAATTGCTTGATCCCGGGAGGCAGAGGTTGCAGTGAGCTGAGATTGCACCACTGCACTCTAGCCTGGTGACAGAGTGAGACTCTGTCTCTCAAAAAAGAAAGAAAGAAAAGAAAGAAAGAAAGAAAGAAAGAAAGAAAGAAAGAAAGAAAGAAAGAAAGAAAAGAAAGAAAGAAAGAAAGAAAGAAAGAAAGAAAGAAAGAAAGAAAGAAAGAAAGAAAGAAAGAAAGAAAAACAGTCAACACGAAGATCCCAGGCAAGAAACGGAGGCACCGTGCAGGCCTCTTCTCATGCCCCAAGTCCAAGGTCAGAGGCCAGGGGAGCCTCCACCTGGGCACCCCAGGAAGGAGCCAGATTCCCACCTCCCACGGCTTCAGGCCCCCGTTCCATCTCCTGGACCACCGTGGCCTCCCTCTAGGTCGGGGGATGGGTGGGGGCAGGGTCACACACACTCTGGGTGGCAGGGGTGTTGCCAGTGCCTGGCACAGGGCGGTGCTCAGTGTCACAGCCATTCACGCTAAATGCTCTGCATGGGTTTGGTAACAGAAGCCTAGCTCAACCCCACGGAGTACCAAAACGGACGTGGGTCTTCTTGGCTGTCTTTCTCATCTTCTGAGGTTTGGCAGGAGGCACAGGTGATTCCCACCATGGCTGCCAAAAATGCCAGCTAAATGCAGGGAGGTTGTAGGCCTGGAACTCAGGCCCACCAACTGGAAGCAGCTGGGGAAGCAAGGACTGGAGGAATGGACCCAGTCCCCGCCCCACATCCATCTGGTTTGTGGGGGCACGCCCAGGTTGAGCTGCTTCCTGCACTCAGTGGGAGCAGCCCTGAGCCAGTGGGTTTCTCACCGGGCCACCCCTGGCCTGGTCTGGGGCCTCTGTTCCTGGCGTCCCCAGCCTCCCAGTCTCTCTCCAGCACATTCCCTCTGGGCTGAGCGCCCCACGCTCTTGTTAAGAGCTCTAAGGATGTAGGCAGGCGTCCTCATTTCACAGCCAAGGAAAAGGGGACTCAGAGAACTGAGGGAAGTTGCCCCAGGTCACACAGCAGGACTCAGAGCCATGCCCGGCGGCCTGTGGGTGACGGAGCCAGAACTCGAACCTCCAGGCCCCCTCCCTCTCTGACATCTGGTATCAGGGCTTCATCACAGACCTGTAGACCGAAAGCCCAAAACGCCTCCTCCTCTTCTCTCTTCCCACTGCCCAAGGACGCACACCGTGGAGTCACCTCTCCTGAGGCACAGTCCCCACCCCGTCTTCCTCTCAGCACCCCCGTAGCTCCTGAATGTCTGTTTCCACCCCGTAGCCTGGGGCCAGACACTCCAACCTCATCTCCTCACGCACCAAAAATCCCTCCAGCCCTGCTCCCTAAATGGCCGTGGGAGCCTCGTCAGGCCGCCCTTCCTCCTGGAATACTTTCTCCCTCCTGCCTGCGCTCAGAAATCCTCCCTGCTTTCATGGCTCATCAGAAATGCCCCCTTTGCCAGGAAGTTCACCCTCACCTCTGCTACAGTGACTTCTTCCACCCCGAATCCTCCCTGGCCTGTAAACTGCTCGGGAAGACTAGGACAGGGGCTTCCCCAGAACCCAGTATACAGTAGGTGCTCAAAAATGTCTAACTGAAATGAAATGTGAAGCTGAGAAGCCTTAAAGAGCCAGTTCTCCTGGCCGAGCAGCTTTTGGGGTGGCATGACCTCCAGGGACAGCAGTGCAGGCTGTTCACTGCTCAAGAGCACCTGGCCAGTGGGCAGGGCTCACATCTTTCTCTTCCAAGCCCAGCATCCCAGTGTGCACAAAGGAAGAAATATGCATTTTTAAAATGTGCGCACAATCCGTCAGCGGCCAGTGCCCAACCCCAAGCCTGAGCCTCAGAAGGGCGTCAGAAGCCCGGTGGCGGGAGAACGGGGCAGTGAGCTCGGCTCCCACCACCAGGGGTCACCAGCTCCAGGATGAAGTCAGCGAACCTCACCCAGAGGACAGCTCCTGCCAACCTCCCATACACAGCACGGGAGCTGAGAAAGGTCTGAACTTTGAAGATGTTTCTATTTTTTTTTATTTTTTTGAGATGGAGTCTTGCTCTGTCACCCAGGCTGGAGTGCAATGGTGCAATCTTGGCTCACTGCAACCTCCGCCTCCCAGGTTCAAGTGATTCTCCTGCCTCGGCCTCCAGAGTAGTTGGGGTTACAGGCACATGCCACCACACCAGACTAATTTTTGCATTTTTGGTAGAGATGGGGCCAGGCTGGTCTCAAACTCCTGACCTCAGGTGATCCACTCGCCTCAGCCTCCCAAAGTGCTGGCAGTATAGGTGTGAGCCACTAAGCCCTGCCTTAAGATGGTTCTTAAAAAATCAAAAGAAAAAAATTTAAATAACCACTTAATAACATTTAAGGAAGAACATGTGAAAATGTTATAAAATCCACATTTTGGTGTCTACAGGTGTCCCGGGAACGAGACCTCACCTGTGCCTTTTGGTTTGCTCTGCGGCTGTTTTCCCTGCAAAGGACAGAAGGAGGTTGCTGCCACCGAGACGTCAGTAGTCTCAGTGGCAACAACCTCCCTCCGTCCTTCGTGGAACTGTGCGGACCGCAGGCCTCGAAGCCTCCCCATCCAGCCCTTTGCAGACAAAGTGTGTCAACCCAGTTCAGGAAGGGGCTTCTGGAGACCCCTCTGGAGCTGCCCTGGGGTCTTCAAACCAGGGCCTCTGCCCCGTTCTCCCGGCCTGCCCTGTGGCTGGCAGTTGGGACATCTCCCTCGTTTCCCACCCAGGCAGGAACCAGGAGGCACAGGAATCAGACAGCTCTTGTCAGCCTGTAGCCTCGGGGGGGTCTCTGCTCCTAGCAGCCATACTCCTCCTTTCTCTTCTGCTCATGCACCATATACTGGGTAGTTCGGAAAGTCAGGCACTCACCAACATCAGCCCTTTGAACCAACATTAGCAACAGGCTCCTGCTGCCATGTGTCCTCCTAGGCCTGAACCCCAGCTTGCAGGGAAACCCCGCGTTGGAAGGACCACGGCTGAGGATTTAAGGGAGCCCATGGTGGCTCCTGCCTAATGTCCGCTCCAGAGGGGGCCCCCCAGGGTCTGCTCACCGAGTCCCCTGTTCCCCCCGTTCTGTAGGGGTGGGCTCAGGCCAGACAGAAGAGCACTGGGGGGCGAGGCCAGCCCACAGGTCCACAGTGGAGGGCTGGGTGGGGGGCTGCTGGGAAGGCTGAGGTTCAGGCACCTGGCCTCCCTGCCCCCATGCCTGTCCTGCTGCCCGCCCAGCCCCAGGCACTCACCGTCCAGCCACCGCCGTCCGTGCGCATGTCGCAGTACACCTGGAAGCCGGCCGGGTAGTGGGTGGGAAAGACGGAGTAGACACCATCGTCCTGCTGTCCGCTTAGGAGCACGTCCAGACAGTCTCGGGGCCGGGAGCCTGAGGCAGGCAAGGGCGTCAGAATGGCTGCAGCCCCAATGCGCTCCTACCCAGCCCCTTCACGCGCGCTGTCTGCCCACCGTGGGTTGAGACAGCACTGGGTTTGGGAGTGAGACCTTGGCTCTGCCACCCCCTCCTGAGGCTGGGTGAGTCAGTCACCCTCTCTGGGGCTTACTTTCCTCAAAAATGGACTGAGAGGGCTTCTGCACAGGCCACATGGAGGCAGGGTCCGGCCCTGGGAATATCATGGCTGGGGAACCCGCACCCCAGCTTCCCAGATCCCCAGACTGGGACCAGAGTCCCCGGAGGATGGCAGCCCCTGCCCCACTCACCAGTGGCACAGCCCCGGGGCCGGGCTCCCCGGGCAGGCGCTCTCTGAAGGTCGGCCTTGGTGCAGGACCGGTCCAGCCCCCGGTCCCTCTGCAGGGTATCCAGGATGTCGCTGACAGAGTTCACCAGATGCGCCATGTGGGCCTGGCTCTCAGAGAGAAGCTGCAGAGCACACAGGGTGAGCCGAGGGGGCAGGGACTCTGCTGGGGGTTGGGTGGCACACACAGAATGTTACTGGCCAGAGTGGGCCCTCCCCTGAGGCAGAGGTGTGCCCCTGATTCAATGGCAGCCCTCACCCTGCCCTGGCCCCTGGGTCCCTGTCCAAGGTGGTCTAAGGGGTCAGCCGGGCTATGATGGAGCCTGTGCTCTGAGACCCGGAGGGCTCAGAGGGCCGGGGGTCAGGCGGGAGGGAAAGCAAGCTCCAGCAGGCACCTGCCATCCCTGCTGCCCCAGGCTGTGTTCAGCCATCTCTGCATGTTCAGCCCAGGGGTGTAAACTGGAGGAAGCCAGGCCGTTCAGGGAGAGGGGCCGCTTGACGTTGGGCAAATCCAGCTTCAGCCCAGCGCATCCACTTGCCAGTTAGATGACTGGGGTAAGTGTCCTCACCACGCCTTGTCTCCCCTGGCTTGGACAAACTGCTATGGGGACCAGTGACAACATGTGGGAAGTGCCAGCCCAGTGTCAGTAAGTGGAGGGTACTCAGCACACCAGGTTCCCACGGACCTTCCAGGCTTCCGCATTCCCACTGCCACCTCTTCTGACCCTGAGCAAGGCTGCTAAGGTGGGGGTGACTGATCTGCCCTTGACAGAGGGGTGCCCTGAGGCTGGGGAAGCTGCAGGAAGCTTTGTGCAGCCCCCAGGCTTCCAGATCAACAAGGTTCCCCCAATCCCACCCCCACGCCCCATGCAACCATCATTCTGAGTTTCTGTGTCTCTCTGATGTCCATGACCTCACTGGGCCCCCCATAGTGCTGCAAAGAGGGAAGATTTAAGGTTGTCATCTCTTGTAACAAATAGGTAAACTGAGGCCCTGAAAGAGCGATCTCTGAGAGTGAAGGATGGCGTGGGAAGCAGGACTCAGGCTACTTCCTCAGGGCTGGCTGGCTGGCAGAAAAGGGGCCTGGGGCCGTGTTCTTGTGTAGAAGAGCAGGGTCAGGGTGGGGACGGGGCGGTGGTCTGGACCAGGTTCTGGTGGTGACTGCCTATGTTTTGACTCCAATCCCTCCCCCACTCACTAGCTGTGTGACCCTGGAACACCATCCGAATCTCCGTTTCCTTGTAACCCAAGATAACGAGCCCTGGTTCTCTGAGTCGCGGGATTCAGGGGAGCCAGCCATGGTTCTGCACCCTTCACTCCCGCCCTTCCCTCCATCACAGCCTGGGGCTGGAGCTTGCCAAGTGCAATGCTGTCCGCTAGCATCTCCACCTGTGTTGGCTGCCTCAAGGGTCTGGGGTCTGTTGCCCCCACCCTGGGCTGCAGGACCACGTGGAGGATGAGGCAGTGCTGGGCTACAGCTGGCCAGCCAGTGATCGTGCAGCTGGCCGGGTCTTTATACACTGAACCTGTCACTTGCCAGATAATAGCCCATTCGTGGAAGGAAAATAGAAATATACAGTGCCAGCAGTTTACAAAATATGATTCTCGGCTCGTCCAGAGGCAGGGGCCCTGCAAAGCTCTTAGTTTCCCTGTCAGTTTCCCCTCTGCTGAGCAGGTGATTCAGTGAGGGCTGGGACCAGGGTGAGAGAAGAGCTCAGATGGTGAGACAGAGTGTTTGAGCTCCATCGGGGGCACTCCAAAGAGGGACACAGGCAGCACCCCCCTCCCCGCCATGGGAAGACGGCAGGTGGGGGCCGCCCTACGATGTGTGTGCGGCAAAGATCACTTGGTTAATTCACACCGGTTCTGCCCGTTTATCTGAGTCAACACAGCCACAACACACTCAAAAAACAGACACGGCCTCCTCCCTCTTGCTAACGGGCAGGGAAGACCTCCGTTTAAACCAGCAGATGATTAAAGTTGAAAATGTACATATAAACATGCCCTGAATTAATGGAGAAGTCAGTCCCTGCTTGCTGAGCTGCACAGGCGCATGCGGGGGGTTGGCTGGGCAGCGCTTAGAGGCAGTGGCATTGGAGCTGCTGTTCCTGGCACTGCTCGGCTGTGTGAGCCAGTCTGCACGGGCACCTGCCACTTAGAGCTGCAGTCCCCCTCTCCATAAAATGGGATAACGAGGCCGGATTCAGTGACTCAGGCTGTAATCCCAGCACTTTAGGAGGCCAAGGCGGGTGGATTACCTGAGGCCAGGAGTTCAAGACCAGCCTGGCCAACCTGGTGAAACACTGTATTTACTAAAAGTACAAAAAAATTAGCTGGGTATGGTGGCGCATGCCTGTAATCCCAACTACTCAGGAGGCTGAGGCAGGAGAATCGCTTGAACACGAGAGGCAAAGGTTGCAGTGAGCCGAGATCGAGCCACTGCACTCCAGCCTGGGTGACAGCGTCAGACTCTGTCACAAAAAAAAAGAAAAAAGAATAAAAATAAAATGAAAGAAAATGGGATAGCAAATGTACCAACCTCCTGGGGTCATCGGGCTGCAAAGTGCCTTTCAGCACAGAGCCCAGCACACATCGTGGGCCTATCATTCCTATCGGAAAAGGGATTTTCCCCCCAACACAGCGGCTGATGCCTGTGATCTCCGCACTTGGGGAGGCCGAGGTGGGTGGATTGCTTGAGGCCAGGAGTTTGAGACCACCCTGAGTATCACGGCAAGATGTCTCTAGAAAAAAAAAAAAAAAGTTTTTTTTTTTTTTTTCGAGACGGAGTTTCGCTCTTGTTACCCAGGCTAGAGTGAAATGACATGATTTCGGCTCACCGCAACCTCCACCTCCTGGGTTCAAGCAATTCTCCTGCCTCAGCCTCCCAAATAGCTGGGACTATAGGCATGCGCCACCATGCCCAGCTACGTTTTTGTATTTTTAGTAGAGACAGGGTTTCACCATGTTGACCAGGATGGTCTCAATCTCTTGACCTCGTGATCCACATGCCTCGGCCTCCCAAAGTGCTGGGATTACAGGTGTGAGCCACCTCGCCCGGCCAAAAAAAAAGTTTCAAATAAAAAAAATTAGCTAGACATGGTGGTGCACACCTGTAGTGCCAACTACTCAGACGGCCGAGTGGGAGGATTGCTTGAGCCCAGGACAGGGAGGTTGCAGTGAGTCCTGATCGCACTGCTGCTCTCTAGCACGAGTGACAGAGAAAGACTATCTTAAAAAAAAAATGTGGAAGAGCATTTTCAATAGTGGCATGGTGGCTCCCCACAGTTTTACATTTCAGCTCACAAACCATTTCTACTCCAGGAATAAGGAGATGCTGATGGTGCAGACGGTGAGTATCCCCCACGTAAACAGATGCCAGCCCAGCCCTGCAGCCAGGCGCTCCCGTATCCCCTCAGCATAGACCAAGTTACGCACATGTCACAGAGAAGACCCAGCCCGGAGAGGGGATGCCACCTGCCCAGAATCCCACAGCTGGTATGGATGGGGCCTGGCCTGGGTCTCAGCTCTGCGGACTCAAACCCTCAGGGCAGAACAGCTCAGCTCAGCCGTCAACAGTAGACCGCAGGGACTGCACATGAGAATCACCCCTGGCCGGGGGGCTGCCCGAAGTTGGGGATGAGGGCCGGGAACTTGCCTTCTTTTTCTTTTTTGAGATGTAGCCTCACTCTGTAGCTTAGGCTGGAGTGCAGTGGCGCAATCTCAGCTCACAGCAACCTCCACCTCCTGGGTTTGAGTGCCTCAGCCTTCTGAATAGCTGGGATTACGGCGTGAGTCATTACCACGCCTGGCCAGGAAGCTGCCTTTTTTTTTTTTTTTTTTGAGACTGAGTCTCACTCTATCGCCCAGCCTGGAGTGCAGTGGCGCTATCTAGGCTCACTGCAACTTCTGCCTCCCGGGTTCAAGCAATTCTCCAGCCTCAGCCTCCCGAGTAGCTGGGATTATAGGTACCTGCTCACTGTGCCTGGCTAATTTTTGAATTTTTAGTGGAGACGGGGTTTCACCATCTTGGCCAGGCTGGTCTTGAACTTCTGGCCTCATGATCCACCCGCCTCAGCCTCCCACAGTGCTGGGATTACAGGTGTGAGCCACCGAGCCCAGCCGGAAGCTGCCTTTTAACAAGCACCTCTGGCCATTACAACCCAGGGTGCCTTCGGGAACAGCTTTGAGAAGCCCACGTCTGTGCTGATCGGCTGAGGGTCTGGGAAGCTTGGGAGGAGGAGTTAGGAGCGCGGCTCACTGCCTCTGAATGAAACATAAAGACACACTGTCTCTTGAATCATCCAGTCTGTGGGGAATGAGTCAAATCAAACATTTTTGGGGAAGTAAATATGTCAGATGAGCCCGCACTCCTGGGCCCAGAAAGGCTGTTAGTCTTGTGGGAACACTCTGTACCTCTGTGCAGGCCATTGGGAGGGCAGGGCTCTGGGGTCCCCCTTCTAAATCCCCCACTCCAGCTCAAAGGGTGGGCCTTCATGAGCTGGGCCTGAGCTGACCACAGGCTGAGTGATTTGGAGAATGAGGTGGGGGTCCCAGGTCAGCCAGAAAGTCAGGAGGTACCCCGACTCCCACCCTGCTGATGAGGCCTGGGGAACTGCAGACGGAGGGGTAGCCAGAAGGCGGTCCAAACATCCTCCCACCCCAGGAGGGGAGCCACCTTCCCATCAGTCACCCAGACAGGGTGATGAGGACTGTAATTTCTCCAGCTGCAGCCTTCAGAGGGAGGGAAAGGGCCCATTGCTCATGAGCGGCTGGGTAACCAAATGCCTGGTTCTCCTAGTGGCTGCTGGGGGGTGGGGCGGAGGGGGCTGGGGCGTCCGTGGGGGCGGGAACTTGGCTCCCAGCCTCCAGGGATCTGAGTTACCGGGAGGACGTGGCACTGGGCCAGAGGCTGGGCAGGGCTCCAGGGCAGCTGGATTCCAGGCCTGACCTGGCCACTGCACCCAGGAAAAGTCACCACCCCTTTCTGAGCCACCATTTTCTGTCCTGGAAAATGGCAGAGTCAGAGGAGATGATCCGAAATCCCTCATCCTGTGAAGGAGGAACTGCCTGTGGGTGGCGTCTCGGGCATGGTCTCAGGGCTGGAGTTGGAAAGCTTCATCCAGACCCACCTGGGCTGGCTGGGGAAAGGGCATGGGAGGGTGGAGGGGGTTTGGGACAGACTACGGGTGTGGCTGGGCTGCCTGGACTGGTCTGTCCGTCCCTGGAAAGCTGTGGACACTGCATAATCGTGAACTGGGACGAGGGTGGAGAGATGGGGTGCAGCTCTCTCTGACCTGGGAGCGCTGAGCAGCCACATGACCTTCAGCCCGTCACATCCCCTCTCTGAGCCTCCGTTTGCCCTGATGGGGCAATGCCCTACCTCAGCTGCATCTTGGCGCACTAGGGAAGCCCTCAAGCCCTGGATTTGACTGACCACCAAATGCCATGGGGTGCCCTACAATTACCCAGGGTCACTGGGAAAGTAACTGGGTTTGAATCCTGGCTCCCACAAGCTGTGCAGTGGGATGAGTGACTGCACCTCCCCAAGCCTCATGGCTTGTCTGCAGATGGGAACAGCAGTACCCCTTTGTCTGGGCCACTTGGGGATTAAGTGAGGCTGTGGACATCAGGCGTCTGGCACATAGCAGCAGCAACCCTTTGCCTCCAGCAAGACCCCAAGATGCAGACCCCAGCCCTACCTGGATGAGGCGGCCCTGCTCGCTCTGCAGAGCGCTGAGACCCTGGCCCAGCGTGCCGTGCCCCTTCCGCAGCCCCATGCACTCTGTCTGCAGCTCCGAGGCTCGGGCCAGCAGATGGGGCAGCTGGTCGGCCAGTGTGTCCAGCAGCTCCTGCTCCTGGTTGCCCACCAGCCGCGGCTGGGCCTGGTGCTCAGTCAGCGCCTGCAGCACCGAGGCCTGCGCATTCTCCAGGCGGGCGAAGCCATCCGTGAGGTCCGGGCAGCGGGGGTCGATGAGGATGCTGAGGCGCGAGCTGTCGGCCCTCTCCACGGTGACCAGGGCGCTGTTGGCACCCGCAGCCCCGGTGCTGACGACAGGCGGGGGCGCCGTGCCCGGTGTGTGGGTGTGGTTCAGGAAGAGCACGGCCCCAGTCACGGCCACGGCCAGCAGCACAGCCAGGGCCAGCAGCACGGTGCACAGTAAGTAGCCACAGCTCGGACGCTGCAGGCCCGCCCAGGAGGCACAGACACAGACAGACAGAGGGACGGGAGAGAGAAGGGGCAGCATTAGAGGCATACCCAGGCTCAGAGGACCCCCTTCTTGGGGGCCGGGCAAGGGTGTCAGAGAGAGACAGATGACACAGGCACCGAGGGCCAGTCCAAGGGGAGATGGAGAGACAGGGACAGGCACAGATCCAGCAGGAGGGACACAGCAGATGTGTCAGGGAGAAATTGGAGAGGCAGAGCTCCAGAGGGGAGACGGAGACAGACAGGATGGGAAAGAGAAACTGAGGCAGGAAGACACAAACACACAAGGAGAATGGTGAGCCTTCCCGACGCTGCCCTGGCCCGCCCTCATGCTGTGCATGGTGCCGGCCCAGGGAGCCATGCCCGCCTGTGTGTGTGGCCGTGTCACTCCCATGGAGCCCTCCCCACCCAGTAAGGGCTGGAGATGGAGACCCCACCGCTGCAGCTAGACGAGCCAGGGCTCAGATCTCTAAGCTGCATTTCCCACAGTGTGACCTTGGGCGAGGGGCCTCACCTCCATGAGCCTCAGTTTCCTTGCCTGTAAAATGGGGCAATACGGAGACACCCACCTCTCTATATATGGGTCAGAGAAAGCTGTGATGCCATAGCAGCGACACTAGAGATGGTCTCTCGATGTCCCTGGGAACGAGTGCCCTGGGGTGGTGGCACCCGTCAGGGGAGGTCCCTTCCAACTGCAGCAGCCACATCCCGTGTTCTGTCCCACTGTTCTCCAGTGCCAGGGCACACAGGAGCTCCTGGGAGCTCCCAGGCACCTCCTCACACCCTGCCCAGTCCTCTCTCCTTCCTCCACCTCTTCACAGAGCAGGCCCTTGGCAGGGCAAATGCCAACCCGCTGGGCCAGGTAGCTCGAAGGCAACCCTAGAGAAGAAGCCTGCTGCGCTCCAAGAAGGAGGGGGCCGAGGCAACAGGCAGCTGTCACTCCAGAACAAGCCGTGTCTCAAAACCGGGACCTAAGGCCAGGTGCAATAAAGACCTGCGTTGGCCAGAAGCCAGGGCTGAGGAACAGCTTGCAGTGAAAGGAGGTGCCATAGTGTGCCCGCACACACTTTCAGGGGTCCAGATTCACTGGGCAGACTCACTGGTAGCCCCTGAGCACTACGCACATGGGGAAACTGAGGCCCAGAGAGGGCAAGGGGCTGGCCCAGAGTCACACAGAAAATAAAAGCAGAAGTGGGATTGGGCCCCAAACCTCCTGCCTTCCTCCCTGGGCCAGGCCCCGCCTATGATTGAATTTCCTCAAACGTGTCCTTCCTTAGACACGTTTACCCCACATTTTCAACTTTCTGAATTTGAGACTTGTCTTTAAATGACTTCATATATTAAAGCGCTTGGAGCCGTGCCTGGCACGCTGTACTCTCGCAATAAATATTAGTGGCTTTTATTATCCCATGATCAATGTGCACACAGCATCTGGAGGGAATTTTTTTTTCCACCTAAAGTGTTATTTCGGTGTGTTGTCAATGCTGGGATGCACCTTCTCTTTTTTTCACGTTTTTGAATCTCCAATGGAGGGGACATCTTACAATTGTAATTGACAGCTTGCTTGCTTTCTTAGTGATATGTTAAACAGAGATAGGTGCCTCTTACATCATTGTGTCCTCCTACGGAGAAAATGCGGCAGAGGAAAGAGTCTTTTTTGTAAAGTCAAATTCTACAAGGAACTGCCGTATGACCTACTTGGCACCTAAAGAGGGTGGGGTGGAGGGGACGCGCCTGGACATGGAGGCCCCCCGGGAAAGAGATCTGTTTTGTTGTCAGGATGCGGAGCAGAGTTCCTTGGCCTGTCCCTGTTGTCATGCAGCTGCCAGGACTCAGCGCTCCATGCCTGCCCAGTCCCCTTGGGAGCCACGTCTAATCCCGGCTCCATGCTTCCAGACAATTTACTCCAGCCAGACCGAAACACACAGTTCCCCTCCACCAGCTCTGCACAAACTGCTCCCTTGGCCGGCCAGGAGCATCCGCTTCCCCTCCTCTTCCACTAGCCTAATTTATTCTCTTCTTTCAGGGCTCGGCTGTCACCTCCTCTAGGAAGCCTTCCCTGACTGTTTCCACTCCCCTCCTCCCAGCTTGGAGAGGCTCCTCCTCTGTGCTCTCCCTAAGAGGGTGCTTATCAAGATTAGACAGATTGTCGTGGCCTTTGACTTCATTTACTCACTTATTCATTTAATTATCGATTCCACATTCGCTAGATCTCTGCACAAGCCAGGCTCTGGGCCAGTCCCTGCTGAGGTATCGGGGACTAGTCAGCCCAAGCTCCTGCTCAGGGGGAGTTCCTGTTCTATGGACTGGGATTACTGGGATTCTTTTTTTTTTTGAGAGACAGGGACTCACTGTCGCCCAGGCTGGAATGCAGTGGCACAACGCTAGCTCACTGCAGCCTCAAACTCCTTGGCTCAAGCAACCCTCCCGTCTCAGCCTCTTGAGTAGCTGACTACAGGCACACATCACTGTGCCTTGGTGGGGATTTGACACCAAGGTTTCCAACTAATTTTAAAAAAATATTTTTTTGTAGCAATAGGGTCTCCTTACTTTGCCCAGGCTGGCCTCAAACTACTGGGCTCAAGCAATCCTCACACCTCAGCCTCCCAAAGTGCTGAGATTTCAGGTGTGATCCACCATGCCGGCTCCATAGACTGATTCTTGACTGATCCTTTTAGGGAGTCTTGAGAAAGCTGTGGGCACAGTTTCTGGGGATTTAGGGACTAGTGAATCCCAAGTCCAGGGAACTTGCCCTGGACTGTGAGCCCCTCCACAGACAGGGACCTGCTCACCACCTGGCACAGAGCAGACCCGACGGCCGCTGCTGGATGGATGGGCAGATGAACAGAGGAAGGAGCTGGCATGGGGAAGGGGGGGAAGGGGCATTCCTGGGATCTACCTGGCTTGGCAGGGCAGAGGCTCAAGACCCCGGCTGGGTCCTGGGCCCCGAAGCAGGGCTGTGTCTAACCCTGTGCCAACCTCTGATAGCGTGGCACAGAATGGGCAAGCTTCAGGCCATCCCCAGCCCCCAGGCGCCTGCAGGTCAGCAGCTTACAGACGGGAGGGTGCTGTGCCATCGCTGCCATTCCTTGGGCATGGACCACGTTCCCATCACTGAATTCTCCAAGTAACCTGCACACTTGGCGCTCTGGTTGAATTCACTGTGCAGACTGGAAAACTGGGGCTCAGAGCACAAGACCCTCATCCAATGTCTCGTGGGGGAGGTGCACTGGAGCCGCCACCCGGACCCAGGGCTGGACACTCCGGATGGTGGATGTGCCAGGGCGGCTTGCTCGGCCGCCCTGTGATTTCCTTCCTCTGCCTACAGTACGGCTGGGTTTGATAGACAAAGCTCTGTGTCAGCAGCTAAGTCCCTGTCACGCTCGTTCCTGGAGCCCATCGGGAGACACCTTGCCCCGAGCAGCTCGGGCCGAATCACCAGACACTGTAGCATAAAGGTCCCCCGGCTGGCGAGGCTGGCACTGGCGTGGCAGAGAGGTTGGCCGTCCCCCGTCTGCATCTCCCGCACCCCTGCCCTATCTTGCACCCTCCTCCCACCCAAGACCCTCCCTGGTGGGAAGGCAGAGGGTCCTGAAATGGGGAGGGGCTGGAGGAAGCCGCAGGGGGTCCCCTAGAGGCAGGGGCACGGAGGAGCTTGGAGATGACGCAGGGCACTCAGCAGAGGAGAGTGAGTCTTCAGAGACCACCTTAAGGATGAAGCACTGTTGGCTTTTGTGGGCTGCCGTTTACGTGCCTCTGGAAGAAATCTGCCTGAGATAATAAGGGCGACTCTGGGCACCAAGGAGCCCAACTGAGCACCTGGGGCTGGTGCCCACAGAGCCCCCAGCTCCCAAGACAGGGCATCCTGGGCAAGGATGGGGCCTGAGCCGGGAGTCCCAGGTTCAAGGCCCATTTCTGCCACTGACCGCTGGCATGTGCTTCCAGCTGGAGAGACCCAGCTTGGTTCCTTGTGAGACCCCCAGCACTCACCCAGAGTTGCCCAGGGAGCCTTGGCCAAAAGGAGGATAAGGCTCATGCCAGGAGGGCAGCAGGCCCCCAGGGTGCCTCGGGCGCAGGTGAGCCCTGTCCAGGCTGCCTTATCTGAGGCCCCAGCCTTGGGTCGTCTGAGGAAGAGAGTGGGGCTCAGGAGGAAGGGATCTGATGCCAAGGTGCTCTGCTAAACTGGGACGTCCCCTCCCCCCCCAAGGGAGCTGGCTGGCAGGAGTCCCCCCGCGGAGACTGGGGCTGCACTCTGCAGCTGAAAGTAGGAATAAGAAAGTCTCCCTGCAGGGGAGGCCAGGCCAGGCCAGGCCAGATCAGAACCAGCTGAGGGCCCTCCTGCCACCCACCCCCATCTCCTAGGAGCACCCAGCCCTCTACTGTTCAGCATGACAGAAACACATCCTGGGCTCCGTACCAGGGAATGGAAATTTGAAGGTGGCAGGGTCCTGTTGGCTCCGAATTCAGCAGAACCTTGCACAGAGCCTGGGTGGGGCCTTATAGGCTCTGTGGGTTGGGGGACCGGGCCCTGCTTCAGCCCAGAACCTTGGGGGCATTCCTCCTGTCTCCCCAGGAGCCCACTCTGTTCCGGCTGGGCACACGGCTGGTCACATGGCTCCCAGTAAGGGCTGAACTCTGAGCCCCTGGCCCTGGCAGAGGGAGGGTCCCCGGGACCCCCTGGGGGCAAAAGCTGGTGGTTCTGCTCACCATTCTGGGGGTCACAAAGACTTAGGAAGAGTCTGCAGGCTTGTTCTGTGAGATCTGAGTGGGAATCTTAAGCAGAACCCTGCTGAGAGCCACCAGGAGTCTCAGGCCACAGGGAGGGGTGCAGTAGGAGGGGCTGAAGGTGTCCAAGGGGACAAGAGGGCCCCATGGAGCTGCCAGCCTCTGCCCGTCCTGGAGGCTCAAAGCCCCCCAGCTCTCTCACTCCCTGGGGAGCAGCTGCTCTGGAACCACGGAGGGGGTTCTCCAGCTGTTTCCTATAAGGAGCTTGCCCATTCTCCCTACGACATACAGCTCTGGCGCCCCAGACAGCCCACCCAGGCCTCAAGCCCGCCGAGGCCCACACCAGCATCTCTCCAACCCAGGCCTGAGCCCTCCTGTTTCTCACCCAGCCATGGCACCAAACCCACCTGCTGCCCCGCAAAGCTGGCACTCCCCCTCAGGCCTCCCTCCCTCACCCAACATCTGGCCAGTCATCTGCTCCTGTCCATGCCACTCCCTCAGTCACGCCACGCCCCGGCTAAGCAGTGAGCTCAGAAGGAGGGGCTTGGGAAACCCCAAGTCTAGCACAGTGACCTCAACCCAAACCCCAGGGAACAAGAAAGAGGCATAGATCTTTCTAGCACCCATGATAGTTTGTAATCAAACCTGACCCATGAGCTTGTTCCTCCCATGAGACTCTAAGCTCCCTGAAGCACAGCCCATATCCATCAGGCTATACCTCCCAGCATGAGGTAGGGCCTCCCTAAATAGTCATTAAGTTTAATGCAGCAGGGATTTAGGTTAGACAACAGGAAGAACTTCCCAAAGATATTTCCTTTCTTTCTGAAATGTTCTGGGAAATTCTGAAAGCATCAAGAGCTCCTGCCTGGGATGGGTTGGAAGCTGACCTCCCTTTGGGGTGGCTTGGGGATGGCTCAGAAACAAGCCCCTCTGACCGGAGGAGACAGTTGGAGGGTGACTTCCTGCACCATGCTCCAAGACCAGAAGAATCATGTCTATTTCCAGATCCTTGCATCTGACGAACTCCAAACTCCTGGCAAATATCGTTTCACCCTGCCCCAAGGTGTGAAGGCCTCTTCCTTCTGTAGGGAGAGGGAGGACGCTTTAACGAAGTCCAAGCTGACAACTTGTCCAAGGCCACCCGGCAATGAGGCACTGAGGCTGAATAGGGCTGGGACACACAGGGCCCAAGGCGGTCCCCAGAAATGGCTGCACTTGGACAAAGGTCCTTCAGGACCTCTGGACCTGGGCTTTACCCACTCGCAGTGGGTGCTTTGGATGCCCTGAGAACCACACAGCCTGGACACGGGAGCCCTAACTCGGGCTGAGTGGGCTGAACCAAGTCCCTCCATCCTCCTCCAAGCCACTTGTCTGCTGCCCAAGAGGACCCAGGTTCGAGTCCCAGCTCCAGCTCTTAGTCTCAGCCTCCTCATCTGTCAAGTGGGTTTATCATCCCTGCCACCAAGCTCCCAGGGTGGCTGTGACCAAGAAACAAGAGGTGTCAGCTGGGCGCAGTGACTCCTGTAATCCCAGTAATTACAGGATCACACCTGTAATCGTAGCACTTTGGGAGGCTGAGATGGTGGATCAGAAGGTCAGGAGATCGAGACCATCCTGGCCAACATAGTGAAACCCCATCTCTACTAAAATACAGAAAGACTAGCCAGGCGTGGTGGTGTGCGCCTGTAGTCCCAGCTACTCAGGAGGCTGAGGCAGGAGAATCCCTTGAACCCGGGAGGCGGAGGTTGCAGTGAGCCAAGATCGTGCATTGCACTCCAGCCTGGGTGACAAGAACGAAACTCTGTCTCAAAAAAAAAGAGTAAAAAAGAAACGAGAGTTGTGGCCTGTGACCAGCTGGTGCCTGGAGTGTTGCGTCCACGTTATGCTTCCAGAGGAACGCCCCATTGAAAAGCCTCAGCCAGGCTTCTCTAATAGGAAGGAGCCCGATGCTCAGACAGGGGAGACCAGGACACAGCCAGCCTGTTGAGGGGACAGGCTGCTGTGAGACACCCTCCTCATGGGTACACACTGCTTCACAGTTTGCAAAACACAGCAGTATTTCACGTGGCTCCCATCACAGCCCTTGTGGAATGAGGAGGAAGCGGAGCTTGCTGTTCCCACTTTACAGATGGTGAAGCCCAGGCCCAGAAGGGAGGAGTAACTTACTCAGAGCCACACGGCTGCCAGCGAGTGAGGCGAACCTGGCTGCAAGGGAGGAGGGAAGGCTGGCCCAGGGGAGGGCAGGCCCAAGGGAACCAGGGCAGGCAGCACTCTATCTTCTGACAGCGGGCACAGGAAAAGCCTTGCCTCTTGTCTGAAAGCTTCAAACAAGCCCAGAGCTGGCACTGGGAACAGCCTGTCTACATGCTGGGTCACCAAAGGGGCAGGGAGGGGAGGCAGGCGCTTGCTATTGGCCCAGGGCCCTGGAGCCACAGCCCTTGAGCTGCCTCCGATGCCAAGGGGCAGACAGCTGGGCTGTGGCCTGGTGATGGCTGAAAGCTGTGCCCCCCCTTCCCCCGGGAGCAGCAGAGGGAGGCAGGGCCTGGCCTGGAGGCCTTGAAGCCACATTTCAAACACATCCCCCAGAAGGCACCACCCCTTGAGACAGACCAGTGCCTGCTGGCTGTCTCCTGAGGCACTTCCTGGCCGAAGCCTCACACAGTTTGATTCAGCAAACACTGTCAGTGCCTGACCTGAGCTGCCTGGAAGGAATGAAGCCTGGGCCCAGGGAGAGACCCAGAGATGGGCTCCAGAGGAGGCTGTGTCCAAAGGGATCGTCTGATACAGGAGGGGCCCGGGACAAGGTGGCTGAGTGGCACAGGCTAAACACTACTAGAACTTAGAGACACAGCCACAGGGCATCAGGGAAGGCTTCCTGGAGGAGGTGGCAGCATTTGAGCTGGGTTTTGAGTAGGGTGCCCCTGACTGAAGGGGTGTGTGTGTGTGTTGGGAAGCCTAGGGAAGCGCACAAGATGACACAGAAAAGATCTGGAACTGGGGCGGGGCGGCATGGTGTGGGCTCAGGGCTGGCAAATGACAACCAGTCGCTACCTGTAAGGGACCAATGGGAAGGCACAGTGGGCCGAGCTAGGGATGGCCTTGGAGGACAGGTCTAGAAGTTAAGACAGTTCTTGCTAAGCAGGGGAAGTCAGATCTCAGCAGGAGGGGACTCGTTATCTGGTGGTGGCTCAGTTGCAGACCTGACCCAAAAGAGGGGCCAGCCCATCCCTGAGAAGCAGAGGGACAGGTGTGTGCTTGGACCGGTGTTTGAATCCCCACTCTCTTGTCAATGTGCTGTGTGATGTGGGCATGCTCCCAACCTCTCTGATCCCTGGTCTGTGATGTGGGGATGTGCCAGCCCCTAGCCTGCTCGGAGAAGGGGGCTAGTGCAGGCGAATGCAAAGGGGCTTTGCAAACCCTAGAGGGCGGGGCCCTGGGCCACGGCTATGAGACGACAGGAAGAATGAGCAGGTTGCGCCCAGGCCTGCCCGTGCTGCCACCTCCCCTCCTGCAGCTGCAAGGATGAACTGTTCCTTCCCCAATGACATCTGTCTGGGAGAAATTTAAAATTTAAAATGGGCAGCCCTATTCTTTCCTCTCCTTCGTGAGCAAGCGGCCTCCTCATTTCACCAGTCTGCCCCAGTCCCTTGGCAGCCCAGCCCCGGGCAGCCCTGGGGCAGCCTGTCCACCTCTGCTTCCGGACTCCAGCCCCCTTGCTGGCCAGCCCGAGTGCTCTGCCCTCACCTGCTTCCACCGCACAGCCCTGGGCACCCTCCAAGCCCCACCCCCACCGCCCCTGAAGAGGTAGCAGGAAGGGAGAATGAACCAACCCTGGAGCATACAGTCCAGGGTTCAAATCCCAGCAGAGCTGCGTGGCCTCAGGCAGGAGCCAACGGTCTCCGAGCCCTGCTTTTCTTGTCTTAAAAGTCAGAAAATCACAATACCCAGGGTTCCTACAGGAGATGAATCTTTATTGATTCCCTACTGCATGCAGTGCCTTGGCTAAAGCCAGAAGGATGCAGAGAGGATTCGGGGGTCAGGTTCAGGACCAGGTGCCTGGCACAGGGCAGCGCCCAGAGTCGAGATTTTGTGGGTGGTTAAGATGCCCATTGTAGAGGTGAGGAAACGGAGACTCAGCAAGGGGGCTGATTTGTCTGTGGTCACACAGCGAACTGTAAGTCCCCGACTCCCTCTGCACCCGTGTGCACCAGGGGGGCCGCTGGGGGCTCAGGGACCGGGGAGATCTGGCCCGCAGCGCGCGTGGCTCCTGCAGGAGTGCCGCCCCCATCGATCTCCGAGTTCAAGCCTCGGTAAGGGGAGGAGGAGAGGAGGGTTCCCATCCCAGCCCGGGCCTCCGGAGCCTCAACCCCTTGCGGTCGAAGGGGTGCGCCCCAAACTCCAGCCCCCGGCACTGGGTGCCCGCCCCGCCGGCCCGAGCGGCCGCCGCCTGGCCAGCAGCCGGGGCCCCGTGTCCTCGTGCCCGCACGTACCTGCGGCTTGTCGCGCGGCCGGTCCTCAAGTTGGGCAGCGCCGCCCGTGGTCTTCCACCGGTCGTTGACCATCTTCCGGCAGGACAGGCGGGGGCGCCGGGCAAGGCGCGCCGCTGCGGAGCGCAAAGGCGGCGGGGTGGGCGCGGGCGCGGGCGCCGGGCGCGCTCTGCCCGCCGGGTCTCCGCCTCTGTGCCCCGCTCCGGGGCGGCCCGGGAGCGGGCGGGCGTGTGCGGGTGAGCGCGCCGCTGTGTGCGGGCGGGAGCGGGAGCGGGAGCGCGAGAGCCGCCAGCCCAACGCCTGCCGCTCGCGCTGCGCGCCGTCCCCGCTCCCGGCTCCCGCGCCTCCCCGGCGCGCTCCTCTCTCCTCCCTCTTCCTTCCTCCCTCCTTCTCAATCTCCGCATCTTTTTTGTCTCGGACTCTCTTCGCTTTTTATTGCTCCCTTCGGCCTCCCGCGACACACACACACCCGCGCGCACAACACACCCGCGGACTTGGATAGTGAACTCCGCCTCCGAAAAGGCCAAGAGAAAGGGGGCCGAAGTGGCCTCCAGACACCGGGGCCGGCCGGCGGGCAGCAAACAGCCGCGGGCGGCCCGGCTCCCGCCAGCACCAGCGGGGCCCGAGAACCACCCCCCCTCTCCGCTCCGACAGCGTCTCTGCACCAACTTCCTCCCGGGCGGGACTCGCACAACTCACCTTGCGCGGGGGGCGCGGCGCGGGGCGGGCCCGGAAGGCGCACCCGCCAGGCAGTCGGGAGTCTCGGGTAGTGGCGCGGCGCTCCTCGAGTCTCAGGGCGCAAAGTTGGCCCCGAGACTCACCCTGGGCCGGGGGCGGGGACGGCGGGGTACGCTCCCTGCGGGCCCCCTAGGTCTCGGTCCAGGTCCCGGGACAAGCGCGCCCAGCTGTGGGGGCTCCAGCCCCCGGGGACCCCGACGCGCGATCCTGGTCCTGGGGGCGCCCCGGCCCGCGTCCGCAGACCAGTGCCCTCGCGCTAGCGGTCGGAGAGCCCGCCCGACGCCACCCTGCCCGGGCGGCCCGTGGGCGGAATGGGGGTTCCCGCCGTTGCCACAGCCGCCGGCGCTGTGGTCACTAGTACCAGCAGCTCCGCGCTCTGCCCGCGCTCCCGGCCGATCGCCCGCGCTCTCCGGCGCGCACTGCGCGGTCCCAGCCCCCGCCTCCTCCTCCGCCGGGAGGGGATTTGTGCCGGGAGGGGGCTTCTTAGTTGCCCCTTCCCACCAGCAGCACTTTTAAAAGCATTTAATCCGCCCGGAGCGACCTTCGTAGGTAATTGACAAAGTCCTTAATCTGCGCGGCGAACGATCTGCTATTGTGGCTTCCGACTAGGAGGCGCCCACACTGCCCGACGCCGCGCTTCCCTCCCGCCGCCCCGCTGGGCCCGCCGACCGCCCCTCCCCCGCCCCTTGCTGCGGCCCCATCTTCTGCTCCCCCAGCTTCAGATAGACACCCCCGTTCCCCGCCCCCGCGTCTCCCCAAAGCTGTTTTCCGGCTCCCGGGGCGCCTTGGCCGCCGCGCTGTTCCCTGGCACCATCTCCGTCTCTCCCCCACTGGCTGCCAGTCTGTCGCCCCGTCTTCGTCCCTCTCCCGATCCCTCTCCGTGTCCGGCACCGGCCGGGCAGGCTGGCTGGGGGTGGGGGCCGCGTCCAGCCTGGGTCGGGGCACTCCCTGGGCCCCAGAACGGGGACCCCCGTGGCCCCATGTCATCCGGGGAGACTGCCACCCGCCAGGCGCTGGATTCACAAACCACCAGCTGTTTACCCCAGCCGCCTTTTCCTTCCAAGACGGCCGCTGGCCTCACCTGCGGCCCGATCCCGGCTTCCCGGACAGAGGCGGCCGGGGAGTTGGAGAGGATCCGCAGCAATGGCTGGGAGTCAGGAGACCCAGGTTCCAGTTCTGACCTCTGGCTCTCTCTCGTCCCTGGGCCTTTCCTATGAATTAAGGGGGTCAGCACGTGACCTAGAGAGCCCTCGGGCTTAGGAGGAAGGATGTGGTGGAGGGCACAGGGCCCTGGCTGTGTGGCCGAGGGCAAGCAACATAACTCCCTGAGCCTCAGTTTCCCCATGTAAGCCAAAGGGTTAACAGCACATGCTTCAGAAGGACTCTGCCACAGAGTGTCACAGCACCTGAGCAGGGCAAGGCTCAGATGTTCCTGCTGTGACCTTGGGCAGATTCCATGTCTTCCCCAAGCCTCGGTTTCCTAGTAAACAAGGACTTGCCTGTTGGTGGGGAGTGGTGAGGTTTGCAGGCCCCCGTGCAGTTACAGGCACAAAGCAGGCAGGTGGCAGAACTGCAAGGCTCTGACTCCACAGTTTGGGGAGAGGATGTAAACTCCAGACGCATGTGTGCACAGTTAAAAGATCACTCTGGCAGTAGGGGAAGCTGAACGGAGAATCTGAGGGAGGGGTGATAAGGGACAGTGGAGAAGGTCTTGGGGGAGTACTCTGGGCAGTCAGGGAAGCATCCTGGGATGGAGGGGTGTGAGCCGGCCCCCAAGGCTCGTGAAAGCAGCATCCAAACGTCTGGGTGCTGAGGGAAAACATTTCCAATGGTGGGTCTGCAGAAGGGAAGGCGGAGCTCGGGGAGTGACCAGGGTGTACCTGGGCAGGTGCAAACTGGACAACGGGAGGACCCTCTGGACCATCTCCTCCCAGGCCTGCAGAAGGGCGGTTGGACAGTTGAGCGGGGGCCACCTAGCGGCTCCTCCTGGGAGTGTTGGAGGAGGTTGGAGGTTGAATCATCTCACCCGCTCAGCCACAGGTTCCTCAACTTTCCAGCCTGCTGGTGTGCTTTACATGTGTCTTTGGCGGCAGGCCTCATTCTGTCACCCGCTCTGTGCTGACGCGTCTGCTCAGCACCCCAGGAGAAGGGTCAGCCGTGATGCAGGACTGGCGTGAGCCTGAGGGTGTCTGCTCAGACACACTTAGGGCATTGTCCTGGGAAAAGGGGGGCCGCCCCAAGCACTGGAGTCTCCGAATGCAGTGGAGAGGAATACAGTGGAAGAGGATTCCAGAAGCCAGTGCTGACCCACAGCCAAGATCTGTGTGAGAGAAAGAGCAGCCAACCCCACAGAGCGGACAGGCCCTCCACCCTAAGATGTCCCGTTGACAGGTTGATGGCCATAGAGCCCTGGGGGCAAGGTTGGCTGTGCTCAGCAGATGGGACAGGACAGAATCAGGGCTTTACAGCTGGCCCAAGACTGAGCATTCCTTGTCAGGGACGAGCCAGGACCTCGGGTGCCGGGACCCAGGACCTAGAGGCTGCCTGGTGTGCTTGTTCACTCTGTGCTCGTCCCCTCACTTCCCTCTCTCTGGCTCACCAATTCTGCCTGTTCCTACTTTGCCTTTCCAAGGCTACCTGGTTTTGATGGCCCCATCAATGGGCAACTCCTCTCTAGGACTGAACCAGGACATAGCAGTCATAGGTGGCAGATGGCCAAAGGTAGCTGTCCTTGGTCAGTGACCAATCCTCACTCAGAACTTGGTCAGATCCAGTGTGGGGGCATGGCTGCCAGGGTCCCAATGCAGGACCCTCAGCAGGGTGTGGGTGCTGGGCAGGCTGTCCTGCCTTGGAGGGGTGGAGAGAAGAGCCCATGGGGAGACAAAGAAGAGCAGCCAAGGACAAAGGGGGACAACATTCAGGGTGCCAGCCTTGACTAGCAGCCACCTATTGGCAGCACCTTTATGTTCAGCCTTGTAGTGGGCACCTCACATCCTCCCAGCCACCCTAATAAGTGGGTACTATTGTCCCTGTTTTGTGGATAAGGAAACTGATTTAGAAAGGTAAGTTACATACCTGGGTAATTGTGTAATTAATAAGGTGATATAATCAATATGGGGCCAGGCACAGTGGCTCACACCTGTAATTCCAGAACCTTGGGAGGCCAAGGCGGGCAGATCACCTGAGGTCAGGAGTTCGAGACCAGCTTGACCAACATGGTGATATCCCGTCTCTACTAAAATACAAAATTAGCTGGGCATGGTGGCACGCACCTGTAATCTCGGCTACTCTGGAGACTGAGGCAGGAGAATCACTTAGAACCTGAGAGGTAGAAGTTGCAGTGAGCTGAGATCGTGCCACTGCACTCCATCTGGGCAACAGAGCAAGACTCTATCTCAAAAAAACTACCAGTATGGAATTATCATTTACCAAACATTTTCCATGTACTAGATACAGCAATACCATTAACAATACCATCTTATTTTAAGTAATCCTCACCCAAGACCTGTAAATGTTATTATTAGCCTCATTTTCTAGATGAAGCAACAGAAGTTCAGAGAGGTTAAGTAACTTGATCAAGACCACACAGCCATTGGTGGGACAGAATTTGAACCCTGATCTCTGCACTTCCAGAGACCTTCTCTTTCTTCAATACCTCGATGCCTCTTGGTCTGCCAGAGCTGGGCCTGAGCCACCCAGCAAGTGGCACTGAACCAGCATTGCAGCAGGGCTTAGTGGACATGGGCTGAACAGCCAGTGTGCCAGTCTCTCAGGGCCTGGGGGACTGGCTGGCCAGAAGGTCAGGACCTCTGGTCCCCATCCACTCAGCCTCTAGCCTGCACTGCCAGGGGCACTCAGCTCTCACCATAAAGCTCTTTCAACTTAACTCTGACAGTCACATTTATCATTAAAAATAAATGTATCTTGGCTTCCCGTGGTGTGGAAAGCTACCGTGCAGTGATTCAATGGGCTTGTCACCCCTCATGGTTAGGCACGGGGAGCTGAATGACTGGATGGTCTCCAAAGCCAGCTCCTCATTTTCTGCGGCTGGAGCCAGAAATGTACGGTGGGCTGACATTTAATTTAGAATCCAACATACCTTGACATAAACCCATAATACAAAGGCGGGGGTGGGGGTGGGGGCTGCCAAGCCTGGTGGGGGTAGGGGGGTCCAAGTGACAGGGTGGATTTCTTTCTTTCTTTTTATTTTGCTTTGTCAACACTGAGTCGTGTTGACAGACGAGAGGCCGTGATCAAAGGCAAGAATTAGCACGGAGACTGTGTGTGTGTGTGTGTGTGTGTGTGTGTGTGTGTGAGAGAGAGAGAGAGAGAGAGAGAGAGAGAGAGAGAGAGAGGGAGAGAGAGAGCTTGTATGTAGCCTTTGTGTCAGTTCACGGGTGCATGGGTGGTGGGTCTGTGCCCCGAGCCTGCTGCAATGCTGTGTGTGGCATCTTGCGTTGTGTCTGAAGCTGGGCTATCAAGGCTGAGGCGAGAACCTGGGAGCAGGGAAATGTGGTCACTCTGGCTGCAGACAGTACCTGCCAGTTCTGTCTTTGTGTCTCTAGCCCTTCCTGTAGGTCTTCTAACACAGTCAGTGCTCAATAAATGCAGAGCAGGAAGGGGAAACGTGATTTTAAACACTGGATGCAGAGCCTCTTAGGGAGAAAACTGGCTTTTTTTTTCTTTTCTCAGCAGAACGTCCTGATGGATGATTTAGGTGTGAAAAGCATAGGCTCGAGGCTGACCTGGGAGAAGCTGCAGGAAACCCAGCAAGAAATGCCCAGGTAGTGGGGTGGAGGGGTGGAGGGGAGAGAGCATGAGGTGGGGGGCAGAGCCCCCAGGCAGGTGAGGTCCCAGGCAGGAGGCTGGGCCCTGGGAACCACAACCCTGACGCGGTCCACACCAGTGGATGTTTGCTCTTGCATGGGAAGTGATTTTCAGTGTCATGCTGCAGAATCCCATCCGTTATCCTCCAATATTTGGTATAAAGTCCGCCCTGCTCAATAGTCTTGTGTGGTGATGGTTTGAGGAAATGAAAAGAGTGGGCCTTGCCCCACACCGAAGTCCAGGAAGGGAAGAAGGAGCTGTCCAGCTACAGGGGGGTAGGGGAGGAGAGAGGTCCTAGTGAGACCCAGAATTCAAACCGAGCAGGGAATCCAACCGGGGTTGAGGAGGGAGTGCCTGAGCTTGCCTCACTTTAATCAGCATTTTAGACACACATTCTATCTCCACAGGTGCAGAATCTGGGGACAGATGCAGTATTTGGGGACCCCTGGGCAGCTAACACTTGGGGTGCAAATGTTTCTTATTGAATGAGAGGAACGGGGTGTAGTAAATGAGATTCTTTCATGGAAGTCTGAGTGCAACCAGTGGCCGCATCCTTATCAACCGACAGTGGCCAAACTTTCAAAAATGCTGCATCTCCTTCTCATCGTTCTTTAGATTCTGTCTACCAGAATTCCACCATCTGAAGTCCCTGGGGTGCAAATCCTGTTAGCTGTTAATTCTTCAGCTCTCATGTATGATGGCTTGTTGTGTCACGTGTTTTGCAATTTTGCATTGCGAGTTCCATCTCAGAGCTTTACCCGCGGGAATCCATGTGTCCAGGCTCCAGTCCGTCCCTCCCTGGGAGAAGAGCTTGTACTTTCACGAGGCACCAAAAGACACTCCAAACCCAGGACTGCCTGAAGTTTAGTTCCCATCTTGCATGTAGAATAAATGCAGATCCAAAATATTCATGAGAACAGGCCCGTGGTTATTAATTTACGGGGGAAATTTTTTGCTTGTCATCTTCCTTTTCCCCCTGCGGAGAATTTTCCAGGTCTGCCAGAGCACTGAGGGTGCGGTCCTGGCTTCATGTTGGGTTTGGCTCCCTGCCTCCTTGGAGCCCAGGGCCTGTGTCCTGGGCCGTGACACCCAAAGGACATGGTGCCCCTACCTGGTGATGCCCTGGGCCCCCATGGCTTCAGCCCAGCCTCCCTGGGTTTCCTGCTGCTCTTCGTTTCATATTTGGCTGTGTCTTGAAAAGGATCCAAGTTATCATATCCAAGTTTTTGTTTGGGTGTCTGGTCTGCCATATTGTTGGAAGCAAAAGTCTCTTCTTCTCAAATGCCTATTTTTCTTTTGTCTCTTAAACTTTAAAGTCAAATTTACATATATTAAAATGGACAGACTTGAAGGGTAGCATTGGGGAGTTTTGACCACCATGCTAATCAAGACACAAAACTTGGCCAGGTGCGGTGACTCACCCCTGGAATCCCAGAACTTTGGGAAGCTGAGGAGTCTGAAACATGGTGAGAATCCGTCTCTACAAAAAAACAGAAAAAATTAGCTGGGAGTGGTGGTGTGTGCCTGTGGTCCCAGCTACTCGGAAGACCGGTCCCTTGAGCCCAGGAATTCGAAGCTGCAGCAAGCCATGATCATGCCACTGCCCTCCAGCCTGGATGACCGAGAAAGACCCTGCTTAAAAATATATATATATATATACAGAGCATTCCTCTGATCCTAGAAAGTTCCTGTGTCCCTACCCAGTAGCTTCCCCTGCAACTGCTGTTGTGATTTCTATCAGCTTATTTTTGCCTTCTCTTACTTTATGTAAATAGAGGCCTGCAGGGTGTATGTTTTGGGGTCCGGCTTCCTTCGCTCCTTCGCTCCCCTGTTGAGCAGCGGGGGCATCCATGTTGTGTGTCAGCAGCTGTCTCCTTCATATTGCCCGTGTATTTCATCGTATGGTTCTGTCACAATCTGTTGAACCGTTTTTCTGTTGATGGGCATTTGGCCTGCTTCCAGTTGGAGCTGTTGAGAACAGCGTTGCTGCGGACATTTGTACGCAGGTCCCAGGTGCACATATGTACACATTCTTGGTCATAGACCTAGGAGTGGAATTGCTGGGTCATAGGCTGGGACTGTGTTTAACTTTCTCAGAAACGACAACATTGCTTTATGACGTGGCTGTCCTATTTGACACCCCCCACTAGCAGTACTGGGGTTCCAGGTGCTGGTTTTCTTCCAGCGTCCCTTGGAGTGTCACAGTGAGAGATGGTGGCTGTGGCGTGTCTGCTGGGCGCCCTTGTCGCTCACTCCCTCACTTCACTCATTCAGTCATTCCACAAACATCCACGCAGCACCTCCCTGCAGCCCCACCCACTCTGCCTTGCCCTAATTCCGTTTGGGCTCTTGGGATGGGGGCACCGCCTGTCGCTGGGCACAGCTCTGCCCTGGTAGGTATCCCCTTTTGCCTCCACCCCTGCCAAAGGGTGCGTCTTAAAGCCGTGGTGGCAGGGGGAAGGGCAGCTCAGCTGTCATCTGTGCCTCCGAGGATGTTGGCGTCTGAGTGAAACCTCAGAAACCTGCCAGTGGCATGGGAGTGCTGCCAATCACAAATCTGTTTCCCAGTCACCCCTCCCCACCTGCCCAACTGCAAGTGCCCAGCACCCTCTAACATCAGCCGCCACACAGCCAAGCCCTTGTGAAAAATGGCCACGTTGCTTTCCGACGTGGTTGCACTGCTTGACACTCCCACTGAAAGAATAAATTCAACCCCCAGATCTTCATGGAAACTGGCCGGTGGTTATTAATTTGCAGGGGAAATCTTCCTCTGTCATCTTCCTTTCCCCCAGGTAGAATTTCTCCCTGTCTGCCCATTCCCTGAGGGCATGACCCTGGCTTTTTGTTGGCTTCCTAGAGCCCAAGGCTTTGGGATTGGGGTTCTGGGTGCCCCACATCTCATATTCTGGGTCCCACTTTGACCCCCCTGCCTGGAGAAGGAGGTGAACTGTATAGAGAGAACCTCAGTTAGTGCCCCACCTGTTTTGCTTCTTGATGGGGAGATGCCTGCCTGAGCCTTGGGGGGATTCACAGGGCTCAGTGCTCCTGAGCAGTACCCCCAGTGGAACCCAGGTTTCCTCTGTAGGCCTACCCGAAAGCTCCCCCGGCCACCCACGCACCCAGGGAGAACTCTGCTTCTTGCGCCTCTTCCCCGCTCCCACATCTGATCCACCAGCAAGGTCTTTCAACAAATATGTATTGAACACTCCCATGTAGTTTAATTCTAACGAACAAATAAGACACATTCCGTGGTGATAAGAAAATGAAAACGGTGCTGTCATACAGAATGGCTGGGAAGGAGACTGTGAGGAGGTGGCATTTGAAGGACCACATGGGAGGTGCTGAGGGAGTGGCAGGTGCAAAGGCCCTGGGCAGGAACAAGGCTGGTGGCTGGTGTGTGTCAAGATGTGAAAAGAGGCCTTGCATTTGGAGCAGTGGGAGGAGCAATGAGACTGAAGAGAGGAGAGACAGAAGGTGCACGCAGGTGATGAATTTGAGTATCACATGGTTGCAATAGAAAACCACTGGGGGCCGGGCGCGGTGGCTCCCGCCTGTAATCCCAGCACTTTGGGAGGCCAAGGCGGATGGATCATGAGGTCAAGAGATCGAGACCATCCTGGTCAACATGGTGAAACCCCGTCTCTTCTAAAAAAAAAAATACAAAAAATTAGCTGGGCACGGTGGAGCGTGCCTGTAATCCCAGCTACTCAGGAGGCTGAGGCAGGAGAATTGCCTGAACCCAGGAGGCGGAGGTTGCAGTGAGCCGAGATCATGCCATTGCACTCCAGCCTGGGTAACAACAGCAAAACTCCATCTCAAAAAAAAAAAGAAAAGAAAACCATTGGAAGGGCTGGGCGCGGTGGCCATGCCTGTAATCCCAGCACTGTGGGAGGCCGAGGGGGGGGGGTGGATCACCTGAGGTCAGGAGTTCGAGACCAGCCTGACCAATATGATGAAACCCTGTTTCTACTAAAAATACAAAAATTAGCCAGGCATAGTGGTGGGTGCCTGTAATCCCAGCTATTTGGGAGGCTGAGTCAGGAGAATTGCTTGAACCAGGGAGGCGGAGATTACAGTGAGCTGAGATGGCACCACTGCACTCTGGCCTGGGCAACAGAGTGAGACTCCATCTCAAAAAAAAAAAAAAAAAGAAGAAGAGAAAAAAACCCATTGGAAGGATGTGGGTAGGAATAAGCCATGAGCTGACGGACGTTTTTGCAAGCTCACTCTAGCTGCTGTGTTGAGGATGGGCTCTGAGGGACTCTGGGCTGGTGGGGACCAGTGAGGAGGTGAGGCCAGCTTTCCTGGGAGGAGATGAAGGCAGTTCAGACTGGGGCATTGGCAGTGGATTCAGTGAGACGTGGATAGACGTGGGACCAGTTTTGGAGATGGTGCTGGGAGGTCTGACTGATGGAGTAATGAGTGAGGTCGTGGGACAGAGCTGAGAGCCGGGTCCACGATGCTAGTGGGTGGTGGTGCCACTCAGTGAGAAGGGGAGACCTGGGGAGGAACAGGCTGTGATCACGAGTTTTGTTCTGGCCTTGTTAAAAGTCTGAGCTGCCTTTTAGATATGGACACTTGCTGTGCATGGAGTGGGCGTCAAATATACAAGTCGAGTCCAGAGAGATCCAGGCTGGAGTCATCGACTCTGAGGGGCTGCAGGTGGGTGATGGCTCGGGGGAGTCACTGACTCCAGAAGAGGCTGCAGGTGGTGATGAGCTCTGGGGAGTCACTGACTCCAGAAGAGGCTGCAGGTGGGCAAGGGCTCTCGGGAGATGGAACCCTTGCTCCTAATTTCTCCCTCACTATTAGAGAATTACACATCCACACCTTTTGCCTGGTGACTTTACTGTGTGTCCTACCCCATCGACCTTGGACTTGGCTGTGACTTACCTTGGCCTTAAGAGGCACGCTCTGTACTTCCCTCATGGCCATGAGACATTTCCTGGGAAGCCACTGGTCCCAGAAGGCTGACAGACACGTGGCACAGGCCTGAACCTGGCAGAGCTGTGAGCCAGGAAAACAAATGCTGTTGCTGTAAGCCACTGAATGTTGGGAGTGGTTGTTACACAGCATAGTGCAGACACAGCTGACTGATACACAAGCAGAGGCGAGGTCCTGTCTTCCCTCCCAGGGCAGTGACAGAAGGAAATGAGGTCCTGCACCCCAGGATTTGGCCTGGGAGCCAGCACACAGCAAGTGTTCAGCACACATTCACTCGTATCACTAACCTGCAGTTCCCTGTGGGCCTGAAGCAGAGACACTCCCTAAGTGTTTTCCTCATGGTAGCCCCTGACACACGCCAACTATGTTTCTTTTCATTTTCACATTTTCATTCCAATTATAAAAAATCGCCTGTTGTCACTGTACTCATAGATAAGCCTGATTACTATTTTGGGGTGCTTCCTTCTAGTCTGTTTTCTTTTTTTTTGAGACAGGGTCTCACTCCATTGCCCAGGCTGTAGTGCAGTGGCATGATCATGGCTCACTGCAGCCTCTACTTCCTGGACTCAGGTGATCCTCCGATCCTCCTGCCTCAGTCTCCTAAGTAGCTAGGACCACAGCTAATTTCTTTCTTTTTTTTTTTTTTTTTTTTTTGTAGAGACAGGGTTTTGCTATGTTGGCCAGGCTGGCCTGGGCAACTCCTGGGCTCACAATATTCTTGCACCTCGGCCTCCCAAAGTGCTGGGATTACAGGCTGTGAGCCACTTCGTCCAGCTTCTGTTTTCTGAGTAATTGCCAGAGACTCGTAAATACTGGGCCGCAGGACCAGCAACTTCTTGGGAATCAATTTGTCTGTGCTGATGTGCCACATGGACGGGAAGAAGGGTCTCCGTGGCATTTCTGTGGCAGGCGCTTGGGGCTGGGATGGAAAACCACAGCAGCATTTATTCAACATTCACAGGTACCAGTGCAGCTAGCACTGACGGATCTCCATCCACTTAGCCACTCAGCGCTCGACCTTCCAGAATGTGCCAAGACCTGCAATTGCACCTTCTCCCTGCAAGGGCAGCCCTCAGCCAATGGCGCTGGAGGATGGAAGAGTCAGAGGATAAATACTCCAGCTCCCTCGCCCTTCAGGGATGGCATGTTCTACATGGTTCCCAGAGTTCCCCTGGGGTCTCCAGCCCCAGTGCCCAGTGCTGCATCTAACACACGGCACACCCAGTTACAGCTGCCTTCCTCTCCCTGTCTCCGCCTCCACTCCCCTTCCAGCACTTCCTGGGTCACCTCCGAAGAAGCAACTGGTATTTACATCTCTGCTTTGGCAAAAGCCATCACAAGACAAGCAGGTGCTGTGTGTTTGGGCTTGATGTGTCACTCCTGTTTCTTCTCAAAACCATTCAGCAAATCCTCCTTTAACCCCTGCTCTTGCAGTGTGAGCTGCTGCCATGTGACACTGACCGAGGAAGGGGAGTGTCTGTGCCCCACCGACCTGGTCTTGCCCAGACTGAGGTTATACGACAGTTCCCATGTGACTGTGAGGATTTCCCTCACATTCTTCAAAATCCAAAAACTCAAGCCAGGCGTGGTGGCTTATATACCTGTAATCCCAACACTTTGGGAGGCTGAGGCAGGAAGACTGCTTGAGCCCAAGAGTTCAAGACCAGCCTAGGCAGCATAATGAAATCCCATCTCTACAAAGAGTTAAAAAATAAGCCAGGCATGCTAGTGCATGCCTGTAGTCTCAGCTACTCAGGAGGCTGAAGTAGGAGGAATTCCTTGAGTCCAGGAATTCGGGGTGGTAGTAAGGTATGGTTGTACCGCTGTATCCAAAACCAAAACAAAACAAATTCAAAAACTCAAGCTGGGCAAGGTGGCTCACACCTGTAATCTCAGCACTTTGGGAAGCCAAGGTAGGAGCGTCACTTGAGCCCAGGAGCTTGAGAGGAACCTGGGCAACATAATGAGACTCTGTCTCTACAAAAAACAAACAAAAAAATTAGCTAGGTGTGGTTGCCCATGCCTGTGGCCCCAGCTACTCAGGAGGCTGAGGTGGGAGGATCACTTGAGCCCAGAAGGTCGAGGCTGCAGTAAGCCATGATCACGCCACTGCACTCCAGCCTGGATGACAGAGTGCGACCCTGTCTCAAAAAATAAAAATTAAAAATTAAAAAATCAGACATAAATAAATAAAACCCCCATACTTACTTTAAAACATAAGCTTATTTGACAGTGGTATTAGCTAATATGCAGAGAGGATGTTCTTTGTGCCAGCGGCTGAGCTGGGTATGTAACATGCCAACTCATCCAATCCTAATAGTGGCTCATTATCCCCATGCACAGGGGAGGAAGTGGAGGCGCGGGCAGGCCACACAGCTGAAGACGAGAGATCTACACCCAGGTCGTCTAACTCCAGGGTGGGTTGGGAGGCACATGGCGTCTATAAACCTCCCTTATTTCTGGGCATTTATTTCTGTTTTCTGGTTGTTGTAAACGGTGTATAGGGATCAGCCTTACCCTCAACTGCAGTCTGTCTTGCTAATTACTTCCTTAGGGTGAATTCCCAGGAAGAGAATTACAGGGTCAAAGAGCGGGAATGTCTAAGACTCTCCATCCCCACTGCCCAGCCCTGGCCTTGCTTTCCAATCTCCCATATTCTTTCCCACACTGTCTTAAGTCAATAGGAAGCGTACAGCCTTGGCCTCCCTCTGCCCTGCCCACACCTGCCTGTCTCTGCACCTGAGGATGTGGGGGTGACCTCCATTCCAGCACCCTGGGTCCCGTTCTGTGTCCCAGCAGGGAGAGTCTTCATGCGGGGGTTGCAGGTACCCTGGCATACAGTAGGGGCTTGGTCGTGATTGAAGGAATGAATCAATGAATGAATGAGATCCCTGGCTTACTTGGCTCCGCTTTCCATTGCAAAGCAACCACCTGTGGAGCAGCCTCCTCACTCTGGAGCCTAAAGGGCAGCCCTGAAGCCAGGAGGTTGGCTCCCCACTGCAGCATCAGAAGTGGGGAAGATCCCAACCGCTCAGTCTGTACCCAAAGTCCATTTCATCCTGATGAATGCTTCTCTTGCTGAAACAAGTGCTCCAGCCAGGACGCCTTTGCTTGAGCCAGCCCCCCGCCTGGAAGCCTCCCAGTTTGTTTTCTAGTCTGAACAAGGAGAACAAAAACGCTGTGTTGGATATCCATTGCCGCATAACAGATTACCCCAAAACGGAGCAGCTCAAAACATGCAAGGCTCAGGAATTCAGGAGCAGCTTAGTTGGGTGGGTCCCGTGCAGGACCCCTCAGTAAGTTGCAGTCATTATGTTGGCTGGGGCTGCATTATCTGATGGCTTGACTGGGGCTGGAGGATCTACTTCCAAGATAGCGCCCTTACATGGCTGTTTGCCTGGTGGCCTCAATTTCCTGACTTCACCATAGGGTAGCTTGAGTGTCCTCACAACAGTCCTCAAGAAGCCAACAGTGTGTCCCTCACAGCATGGCAACTTGCTTTTGAGGACACTTAACTTCACAGATTGCCAACCAGAGCAGGCAATTCAAGAGAGAGAGCAAGATGGGAGCCACAATCTCTTATGACCTACTCTTGAAAGTCACACTCCATCATTTCCAGCACATTCTATTGATTGGAAGTGAGTCCCTACATGCCATCCACACTCAAGGGCAAGGGAACTAAGCTTGTCCTAAGAAAGGAGTGGGTAGTTTTTGTTTGTTTGTTTGTTTGAGACTGACTCTCACCCAGGTTGGAATGCAGTGGCACCGTCTCCGCCTCCCAGATTAAAGCACTTCTCCTGCCTTGGCCTCCTGGGTAGCTGGGATTACAGGCATGCACCACTACGTCCAGCTAATCTTTGTATTCTTAGTTGAGACAGGGTTTCGCCACGTTGGCCAGGCTGGTCTCGAACTCCTGACCTCAAGTGATCTGCCTGCCTTGACCTCCCAAAGTGTCTCAAGGCTGTGCAGAGAATACAGGTGTGAGTCATTATGCCCAGCCAGAGTGGGTAGTTTTTAAAACCACCACAGTTGCCTGCCAGGGGTGCAAAGAGGACTCATGGGAATGGGCTTGAGAAGTGCTGAGCCCAGTGCTGGTCATCTGCAGGCACTCAGTAGGTGGTGGACACTGTTGTTTTATTGTGATTATCTAGCACCTGGCACCCAGTCTACTACAAATGGCACCATCAGCATCATCTTCCTGAATTTCACCACTCTCATTTCAACCCTTACTCTCAGGGAGCCAGGGGGCCCCCATTTTCAATAGGAAAAATCCCAGACCCTTTTGCTTGGCAGTCAACGCCCCCCAAACCAATCCCTCCTTTCTCTGCTGAATATGTCCCCCATGCCAGCCACTTCCTTCCCACCACCACACCTTAGCCAGGCTACCACCCACCAAGAATCCTGCCCCATCTTGAGCCTCTGCCTTCCCTTGAAGCCCCTCAGCTCCTGTGCCTCAGAATTTTCCTTCAGCTCCAGATCCCTGCAGTGCTACAGCCCTGTACACAGCCATCAAATTCTGGGCCTCTTCTGTCACTCACTGGTTCACCTCTGTCATCTTGTCTCCTGCCCAAGACTGCATCTCCTCTTGTCCCTTCTCTGAGAGACCTGTGGTTGAACACAGGGATGAATGAGAAAGAAACCCAGCCTGTCCTCAAGAAGCCAACAGTATGTCCCTCAAAGACTGGGCTCATTGCTGGTACCTCTGGGAGTTCCAATGTGGAGGACTTCAACATTACCATCATCACCATCAGCAGCAGCACCACCATAATCACCATTATTATCCCTGCCATCCTCATCACCATCATCACTACCATCATCACCATCATCATCGTCACCATCACCATGATCATTGTCACCATCACCATCATCACTGTCACCATCATTATCCCCGCCATCCTCATCACCATCATCACTACCATCATCACCATCATCATCGTCACCATCACCATGATAATCCCCACCATTCTCATCACCAGCATCACTACCATCCTCATCACCATCATCACTACCATCACTAACATCATTGTCACCATCACCATCATCACTGTCACCATCATTATCCCCGCCATCCTCATCACCATCATCACTACCATCATCACCATCATCATCGTCACCATCACCATGATAATCCCCACCACCCTCATCACCAGCATCACCACTGTTATCGTCACCACCATCATCATCATTACCATCACCATCAGTGGCACCATTTTTCAAAAGCAGCTCCTGAAACCATACCCCAAAGCAGGTGCCACTCAATTCCATGAGACCCTGCAGTCAGGAAGGGTCATGGGAGGTCCTGGCCTTCACCATGAGAACTGCCTTACCTGTGCTGATTTCCCCCCACATGGCATCAGAGGACCCCTTGCCCTGACGCTACAACTCTTGCCTCCTTGTGTAACCACCCCAGGGTCCAGCGCCAACTGTCCTGTCTACCTGAAGCATAACACCACGAGGTCCCCAGCTCCTGGCTCTCCCCTAGGGGCTTGCCATGGCCCTTTGGCCTGAGCTTTGGGGTGTCAGAAACCCCCATGGAGTGCATCGCTAAGAGAAGCCCACCCTCCTCAGCCTCCCCATAAGAAGCTTTTAATTCCTCATAGTGTTATAAGCTCCCCTGCCCCAGCACCATTCTGTGCCCCGCAGTGAGTGCAGCTGACTGTCACTCCTCCCCTCAAAGGTACCCAGGTGATAAGAAAGTGTGAGGACTGTGGAGGCATAAGAGTGGTCTCAGGGCTGTGCAGAGGAAGCCAGGGCCCCCCTAAATACCCCCAGCTCATGGGCATGAGCTCCATTCTGCCCGGAGACCCATGTCAGAGCCCTCGGCTCAGAGCAGACAACCATGATAACCCTGTCCCAGACTGGTGGCCGCCCCCACTGGGAGGGGGAGCAAGCTGCCCGGAAAACTGGTTCGGAGTGCCCGTTAGCTGTGGATGGCATCGTGGTTCCACCGGGAGATTATCCACACGCAGCTAGTCCCCAGCGGCCGACCCCAGCACCCTGAAAGAAGGCAGCTAGCTATTAAGGAGATTCATGGGCAGGGGTGAGGCAAGGAGGAAGGCTAATCAAGCCGTCCTGATTGTAATTGTCCGAAGGTGCTGGCCTCTCTTGGAAACGTGCCACCGCGGGCCCTGCTTCTGCGCCTCAGCAGGACTTCTCCCTGTTGGGACCGTGCTGGGTAATGTTCTTTCAACATAACTCTATTTAAATTCACATTTCCATCATCCCCCAGAGAAGCCGAGAGAGAGCTGAGCTGCGTGGTATAAGCCGGGAAAGGATTAGATGGGGTGGGTGTTTTTTTTTCCTTTTATTTCCCTTAGTGATGGAGATGGGGTTGTGGGGGGTGGGCTGTTCTAGAATCCTGCAATATTGGAACTGGAAGAGCTATTACAAACCATCCAGCTCAACCCTCTGGATGTCCAGATGGGAAACTGAGGCCCCCAGGGGCCCTCGGGATGCCCGGCAGAGCCCCCTTCTCAGATTCCTTCCCCCAATGAGACCCTGGGGTGGATGTAAAAGAAAGGCCCGGAGGTTGGGGGAACCCTACGGGGGCCTTGGAGGCCTGGAAAATGGCCTGTGTTCCTGCGCTAGTGGGCAGGTGGCACAACTTTTCTTCAAGTCCAAGTGCCAGGTTTCTGAGGCCCCCCAGAGCCCATCCCCCTCCTTGCTGCTCTGCTGAGCCCCTGCCATGAGTCACCTTTTTCCAGAGCTGCATGTTCTCTGCAGTGGCCCCTGGGGGGCTGGCAAAGGCCCTGGCCTCTCAGGAGAGGAGGGACAGGCAAGCGGGGCAGTGGGATCGCATGGACAGGAGTGTGCCTTCCAGCCCTCTGGGTGGAGGGTGGGGTGAGGGGCTGTGGCATAGACTGCAATTGAGACCCGGGGAAGCAGGGCCTCTGTCGCCTGGGGCTGGACCCAGAGGGTGAGGATGCCTAGGGCAGCGGACAGGAGGCAGCTGCTCTGGGGATGGAACTCCTAGCCTTTTGAGTGCCAGAAATGTTCAAATAAGCATCTGATTTTGTTTTTTGAAATTTCTCATGTTATCAGCCATTTGGATGCTGTGGAGGGGGCTGAAGCCAGGCCCAGATTTCACCTCCTTCCCCGGAGGCCTTGCCACCATAGTGACAGCAGGGTGGGAGTGGGGTCACTTCTTCCGAGAGGCCAAGCAAAGCCCTGTGGGGCCAGGTCCCGGGGAACAGCCAAGGCTCAGCCCCTCACCGGCGTGAGCTCAGAAAGGCTGCATCCCCTCCGCAGACCCTCACCTTAGACTGGTAGGAGGGGGGTTTGGTGTCATCTCCAACTGAACCCTCACTGGATCCAACAGGATCTCCAGCTGGAGCCTCTCCATCCAGGGTGAGCGGCGTTTTATCCTGGGCAGGGGTAGCCTCCTCGATGGATGTGAAGGCTCTGGGCTATCACTGTGTCCAGCATGAGCCTCTCCTGCACTCGCATGGACCCAAATTTTCTCATGTGCCAGGCCTCCAGTGAGCCCTCATCAAGGTTCAGAGAGGTTGAGATGTTCATCTAAGGTTGCACAGCCTGGAGATGTCCTTATCAGCGCCTCGTGGTGCTCGCTGGGTCTAGTCTGCCACTCTGATGGCCCCAGGGAGGTGAGTGGGCAGCCCCCAGGCTGAGCGTCAGGTGTCCTGGGTTCTTAGCCAGTCACCGCCTCAACCACACTCTGTGACCTTCATCAAGTCACATTCCCTCTCTAGCTTTACTTTCCCTGTCTCCTAATAAGGCCCACCCCTCAGAGCCTGTGGAGAGTTCAAAGAAGGCAACGTTGTGAAGTTATTTTGCAAAGGGCTTAGGGAGGAGTCACAGACGCAGATGCTGACAGGGCAGGTGGGTGCAAGGCAGCCTGGGGGATTGGGAGGGATAGAGGCGGAGGCCCGGGGTTTCTTTGGCCAGTCTCCCACTTTGTGTGCCTGCAGAAAGGGCCAGATATGAGAGGTTAGCACAGTGTAGTAGAGGCAGGCAGACGTGGGTGCTGGTCCCAGTCTTGCCACTTACTCACTGACCTTGGGTAAGTGATTCGAACTGTCTAAGTCTCAGTTTCTTAATCTGTAAATGGGGATGATAATAATAATGCAACAAGGTAAATCTCCTTGGGTGACCACAAGGGTGCAATGAGATTAGACACATCAACTCCATAATACAGGGTGTGGCACCTGCAGTGGCTCAGTAAGTGTTGTTATAATTATCACCACCACCACCACCACCACCTCCACCTCCACCTCCACCATCACCACCACTACCACCTCTACTACCATCACCACCTCCACCACCATCACCACCACTACCACCTCTACTACCATCACCATCTCCACCATCACAACCATCACCACCTCCACTATCACCATCACCACCTCCACTACCATCACCACCACCTCCACCTCCACCACCAGTATCACTACCACCACCACCATCACAACCATCACCACCTCCACCTCCACCACCAGCATCACCACCTCCACCACCATCACCACCTCCACCACCATCACCATTGCCATCACCACCTCCACCACCACCATCACCTCCACCACCACCATCACAACCATCACCACCTCCACCACCACCATCACAACCATCACCACCAGCATGATCATCAGCACCACCATCATCACCACCACCACCACCATCACTACCACCACCACCATCACCACCTCTACTACCACACCACCTCCACCACCACCATCACCATCACCATCACCACCTCTACTACCATTACCGCCTCCACCACCATCACCATCACAATCAGCATCACCATCACCACCACCACCATCACTACAACCACCACCATCACCACCACCACCACCTCCACCTCCACCACCAGCATCACCATCACCACCATCACCATCACCACCAGCATCACCATCATCACCACCACCATCACTACAACCACCACCATCACCACCACTACCACCTCCACCACCAGCATCACCACCTCCGTTACCATCACCTTCACTACCACCCTTTACCACCTCCATCACTACCACTACCATTACCATCTCCACCATAATCACCATCACTACCTCCACAACCACTATCACTGCCACCACCACCATCACCAACTGCACCACCACCACTATCACCACCTCCACTATCATTACTATCACGACCACCACCATTACCACCACCCCCACCACCATCACTATCACCACCTCCACCACCATAACCACAACCACCATCACTATCACCACCTCCACCACCATAACCACCACCATCACTATCACCACCTCCACCACACCACCACCACCATCCCCACGACCATCACTACTACCAGCACCACCACCACTACCACCACCATGACCACCACCATCACCACCACTATCATCACCACCACAACTGCCATTACCATCTCACCACTACCATCACCACCACCACCATCACCACTACCACCATCAATACCATCATCACCTACCACTACCACCAGCCATCACCACTGCCATCATCACCACCATCACCACCACCACTGTCACCACCACCACCATCACTGCCATTACCACCATCTCCACCATCACTACCACCTCCACCATCACCACCATTACCATCATCACCATCATACCACCTCAGCCAGCATCACGACTATCACCATCATCATTCTACCGCCACTATCACCATCACCATCATCATTATACCATCACTATCACCGTCACCATTATCCCACCACTATCACCATCACCATCATACCATCACTGTCACCATCACCATCATTATACCATCACTATCACCATCACCATCACCATTATACCATCACTATCACCATCACCATCACCATTATACCATCACTATCACCATCACCATCATTATACCATCACTATCACCATCACCATCACCATCATACCATCACTATCACCATCACCATCATTATACCATCACTATCACCATCACCATCACCATTATACCATCACTATCACCATCACCATCATCATTATACCATCACTATCACCATCACCATCATTATACCATCACTATCACCATCACCATCATCATCATACCATCATTATCACTATCACCATCACCATCAGCATTATACCATCACTATCACCATCACCATCAGCATTATACCATCACTATCACCATCACCATCAGCATTATACCATCACTATCACCATCACCATCATCATTATACCATCACTATCACCATCACCATCACCATTATACCATCACTATCACCATCACCATCACCATTACCATCACTATCACCATCGCCATCACCATCACCATCATACCATCACTATCACCATCACCATCACCATCACCATTATCCCACCACTATCACCATCACCATCATACCATCACTATCACCATCACCATCATTATACCATCACTATCACCATCACCATCACCATTATACCATCACTATCACCATCACCATCATTATACCATCACTATCACCATCACCATCACCATTATACCATCACTATCACCATCACCATCATCATTATACCATCACTATCACCATCACCATCATTATACCATCACTATCACCATCACCATCATCATTATACCATCATTATCACTATCACCATCACCATCAGCATTATACCATCACTATCACCATCACCATCACCATTATACCATCACTATCACCATCACCATCAGCATTATACCATCACTATCACCATCACCATCATCATTATACCATCACTATCACCATCACCATCACCATTACCATCACTATCACCATCGCCATCACCATCACCATCATACCATCACTATCACCATCACCATCACCATCACCATTATACCATCACTATCACCATCACCATCATACCATCACTATCACCATCACCATCATTTTACCATCATTATCACCATCACCATCACCATTTTACCATCACTATCACCATCACCATCATACCATCACTGTCACCATCACCATCATTATACCATCACTATCACCATCACCATCATCATTATACCATCATTATCACTATCACCATCACCATCACCATTATACCATCACTATCACCATCACCATCACCATTATACCATCACTATCACCATCACCATCACCATTATACCATCACTATCACCATCACTATCTCCACCACTCTCACATCAGCACTGTGACTACCACCCTGCGCCACCAGCGTGACCGATCCCCTTCACTAGCACACCTCCCCACTACTTTTACCCAAAGGCCCTCCTTTCACTTCTTGCATGTGGCTCTATTCTCCCCTAGACACTCAGCTGCTCCCTGGGGCCTGAGCTGAATCTGAGTGGGGCCTTGAGCCATGCCAAGGAGTTAAAACTCCCCACTTGCCCCCAGGGCCCAGCGTCAATTTCTTAATTACCAGGTTCCAAAGCCATCTAGCTCAGGCCCACCCTTTGCGGCCTGCTCATAAAGCACATGCCTATTTTAGGCCCAGATTTGCCTCTGGCACCCCCTACCTGCCACTTTGTCCACCCACTCCCGCTATCCCCATAAATTATCAATGTCACAAGGAGCTGGACGGAACAAACTGATCAACTCCAGCCCCAAAGGTGCCCATGGGGTCTCAGGCAGGTAGGGGCTACCTGGGGGGACCCAAGGGAAAGGGGGTGAGACTGGGCATCATTGGATACAGTTTGGCCAGGAGCCCAGGAATCCTGCCCTAGAGCCTGGACCCCCTATCCTTTGAGGTCCCAGAGGGAGACTGGTTCTAGGGATGATGACAGTGAAGGGAAAGTGAAGTAGAATTTGACTCTGTCCAATTCTGGAAGTCTCCATGTAGAGTTTCATCTAGCCTGGAACAACTCAGGTCTAAACTGCCCAGACCAAGGTGGTCTGTGAGGGAGCTCGTCCAGCGCCCCAGATGCCCACCAGGGAGGTGAGGTCAGTTCTCACCAGAGGCCCCAGGAGAACTAGGGCCAGGTAGGGTTGGTTTTCCCCTCTTGCCTGGGGCGAGTATCTGGACAGACCACCCAGGCTTTCATGGAAGGAGGTGGGGCTCTCAAACCTGGAGAAGGAAGGGAGGAAGAGCTGTGGTCATCTGTTCTGGCAGGTCCATGCACAGTGACTGCTGCCCATCGAGGCAGCCCCCTCCAGGACCCAGGATCAGTTCACACCCGCTGAGCAACCTCCTCCCTGTCCCTGATGAGGAGAGTGGAGGTCAGGGTCTTTCAACTCCTCCCTGCAGAAGCCAGCCACTGTGACCTTGCCCGGGAACGAAGGTCTTTCAGCTCATGTGACTGCTGGGAAGGACTCATGCCAGAGCCGAGGAGCAGGTGGCTGAGGCCAGGATGGGCTCTGTCACCCACATGGCTGGGCACCCTCAGACCTGTCACTTGCCCATTCCCCCAAACACTGACTGAATGGAAATCTCCTACCCCTAGAATCATTAAACCACTGAGGTTCAGCACCAGAGAATCTCGAATCATGAAATCACAAGCCTCCCAGGATGCTCGGGAGAATGTTTTTGTCAAAAAAGAGAGAGAGAGATAACAAATGTCAAAGGAATTAGAAAATGCTTCCCAAATGTGAGGACGACTGATTCCTTTGTGCTGCCTTGGAGGGTGGGTGTGGGGTGTCTGGCGGGGGGTGGAAACTTGAAGGGGGTTGGAGAGACATCACAAGGCTGCCAGGACACCTGCTTCTTCTCGAGCAAGAACCCAGAGACGTGACTAGCTACTCCAGATGTCACCACCCCCCTCCGCCTTCTCATGCTAACTTCCATCCCCGATGCTAGGTCCCCATGAGCCTGGGGCTCGGCAGTGACCAAGGGGAACACCCCTTAGTCCCCACCCCCCGCCCAGCTACACTTTCCCCAGCTGTCAAACGAGGTGTCTGGATTTGACTGTGGTTGCAATACTCTGTGCAAATGTAATTTCATACCGAACCACCGAGGGTTGGGAGGTGGTTACTGAAGGGCCCAGGGCACCCTGCTGGCCTCCCAATTCCTCCTCCAGCCCCTCCTGCCTCCAGCCACTACACAGTCGCTTCACAGAACCTGAGACTGCAGAGCCCATCTTCAAAGCCCTGGCCCGATGGATGTTCTGTGGATGCAACATCCCAAACCCCTGCTCATGGGAGAGGGACCCATTCTCATGCTGTGGAGTGACGTCACCCCATTCCAACTGGGCCAGCCTCCCAGCAGCCCTACCGGCCATGCTGACTGGGCCCAGGACAGCTGAGCCAGGCTCTCCAGACATCAAGGGGCATCAGGGGATGCAACTAGAGTAAGGGGTTGTGTCTCTGGAAGGAAGTGGCTCTTCTGCGGGTGGACCATGGGACATTTGGGGCTCAATAGTGCTGCTTTGGGGTCCAGGAACCAGGGCCTGACCCAAAGCAGGCTCTCCATCAAGGGCAGTTGGACAAGGGGTACCAAGTGGGTGTGGCCAGTCTCATGGGTCCCTGGGTGGTGCAGGGAGTCCTGAGGCAGAGGGTGCCGGCATCCCTGGGCACTGGGAGTGTCAGTGGCGCTTACGTCTGGGTTGGCACAGGGGTGAGTGGGAGGAATTTGGGCTCCTTACAGAGACAATCAGGAACCCACTGACAGGTTTTAAATGGGAGCCCCATGTGACCAGACGGCACTTGGAAATTCACTATGATCCTGAAGGGAATGGATGGAGGGCTGGCTGGGGCTGCACAGAGGCCAGGAGAGGTGGTGTGCCTTGGACCAGGGTCGGAGGAGGATGACAATCAGCAGGGCCTTAGGGTCTCAGTGCCAGAAACAGGTTTAGGAGAGGCAGGCTTCGAGGATCGTCCCTCAGCAAGTGTCTGGTCTGGGCCTTTTGACAATGGGACGCTGTTTACCTCAGCAGGGAGGTTTGGGCGCGGACCAGGCGTCGGGTAGATCTGGAACTCCATATTGGACGCACTGGGCTGCAGGAGAGCCCTTGAAACAAACCCATGGGGGAAGTGGAGAAGGAAGTGAGAGACCCAGAAGTGAAATACAGTTCACCTGGGCTTCAGGCACAGGTGGTGCTGCAGGGACAGGTGGTGCTGCTGGCTCAGGTTACAGGCATGTGCCGCAGGTACACGCTATAGCTACAAGTTGTACGGCAGGTACAGGCTACAGGCACGGGCTGTGCTGCCCAGGCAGCCTACAGGGATACACTGTGCATGTCTCTACATCACAGGTAACTGAGGATGATGGGCCAGTGCTGAGACCAGGACAGGGCACGGGGCTGAGTCTTGGGGACCTGCCACTTGAGAATTCCAGGTCACCGCCATCCTTTGCCAGGTGGAGATGAGGCATAAGAGGAAAAGCGTTTTCTGCTTCGAGGCCTGTGAAGACGTCGATCAGGGCTGGTGGGATCCTTGTGAGAAACCCTTGGAGACCCCAGAAATATCAGGGGTGATGTTGAGAGTAGGCTGCGGCCCGAAGGTCATGTCCATGTGGGTGGGGGAACAGCAAAATGATGGCCCTGTGGTTCTAGTGACTGTGTCGGAGCTCGCAGCCAGCAGGCCTGGACCTTAGGACTCAGGTGCATCCACCGCAGCCCTTCCAAGATGCCCTGATTCAAAGAATGCAGGATCTCCAAGACTTAGTTATTTCAGAGTCAATGACAGGGACCCCTCTTATCCCATCTCTGTACACCCCCACACCCAGGATGTCCCCAGCTGACCTTCCACTCCAGCTGTGGTTCCTGACATAGGGTGGGGAGCAGGGGGACTTAATGAGGAGGGACAGGCCTCCCACTCTGTTCCATGGAGGCTTCCTCGAATGGGGCCAGCATCCCTGCGACTCATGTGGCCCGTCAGACATCCTCATAATATTAATAATGAAAGGGCAGCTCCCTCGGAGACCACAGGCCTCCCTTAGCTCTGGCAAGAGCTTGGAATGCCAAGTTTTCCTAGGGACGCCACTACAGACAGATGACAGAGTGTGGGCTGCGGTGGGCAGGGCGGCTTTTGGCTTTCACAGCAGCCTGCCCCCGCCCTCCCAGGGTTGCTGTCTGGGATGTCTTTAAGGATGCTTTGTTAAGTCCCGTTAAATATGCATCAGCCCCCATTAAACTTTCATGTCCCACTTTTAGGTGTCACATTTTTCACCTCCTCCTGGGATGGGAGCCATGGAGAGCTGACGCCTGGCACTTGGGGACCCAGGCAGGGGCTAGGCTGTACGCAGCCTGGCAGTGTGTCCCCCGGCCAGCACCCAGGCCTGGAGCAAGGCCCATGGGAAATTGTGACCCTGCAGTGCGCGGTGTCTTGTGCCCCAAACGTCGCCACACCCCACCCCCAGGCTGGAGGGCTTCACCCTGAGAGTCAGAAAACTGTCAAGAGCCAGACAGTAAATGTTTTAGACTCTGCATATGCGTCTTTGATTTCTTTTTACAACCCTTTAAAAATGCAAACACCATTCTTAGCTTACTCTATTAAAGAAAAAAAAAATGATTCAGTGGCACTTGTGAAGACACGGCCAGGAAAACTTTATTCAGAATCATCAAGGACCACAGCAAGAGAGTCTGAGGCTTGGGGGACTGGCCTCAACTTGGAACACACCTGGACAAGTGGGGATTAATAGCTGAGCTGCAGGGTAAGGGGTCAGCGAGCAAAAAATCCCTGACCCCTGCGGGGGGTGGGGATCAGATCACTTGGGGGAAGGTGGAGGATGAGGAACCGGACCGGATATCCGGGTTAGGGGCTCTGACTACACTGACTTAGCAGGGCTCTTTGCTAAAACTGGATTTTACAAGGAAGTGCACAGATGGCCCTAAGCTGGGTATGGTGGTTCACGCCTGTAATCCCAGCACTTTGGGAGGCCCAGGCAGGCAGATCAGCTGAGGTCAGGAGTTCAAGATCAGCCTGGCCAACAGGGTGAAACCCCATCTCTACTAAAAATACAACAATTAGCTGGACATGGTGGCGAGTACCTGTAAACCCAGCTACTCAGGAAACTGAGGCAGGAGAATCTCTTGAGCCCAGGAGGTAGAGTTTGCAGTAAGCCGAGATCGCATCACTGCACTCCAACCTGAACAACAGAGTGAGACTCCATAACTCTTCCGGAGTTACCGTTTGTTCCAGCAGTTCCGCTCCCAGGTCTATACCCAAGAAAAGTGAAAGCTGACATCACACACGGTCCTGTACACCCACATCTCATTTTATTGCACGATTTTTACGCGTTGAAGAGTTGTGGCAACTCCGGGTCGAGCATGTCTCTCGGTGCCATTTTTCCAACAGTGTGTGCTCACTTCATGCCTCTGTGCCACGTTTGGTAATTCTCGCAATATTTTAAACGTTTTAAAATTTTTATTCATTTTATTTTATTTTTTAGAGACCATCTCGTTCTGTCACCAATGCTGGAGTGCAGTCACACAGTCATAGCTCACTGTAGCCTCAAGTTCCTGGGATCAAGGGATCCTCCCTCCTCAACCTTTTGAGTAACTAGAAAGATAGGCATGCACTACCATGACCTGTTAATTTTTTTAATCTTTATTTTCATAGAGATGGGGGCTTACTATGTTTCCCAGGCTGGTCTTGAATTCCTGGCCTCAATTGATCTTCCTGCCTCAGCCTTCCAAAGTGCTGGTGTCACCTGGCCCATCGAGAAACGTTTTCATTCTCTTTTTTTTTTTCTTTGAGACAGAGTTTTGCTCTTGTTGTCCAGGCTGGAGTGCAATGGCTCAATCTCGGCTCACAGCAACCTCTACCTCCCGGATTTAAGCCATTCTCCTGCCTCAGCTGCCAGAGTAGCTGGGATTACAGGTGCCCACCACTATGCCCAGCTAATTTTTGTATTTTTAGTAGAGACACGGTTTCACCACACTGGCCAGGATGGTCACGAACTCCTGACCTCGTGATCCACCCGCCCTAGCCTCCCAAAGTGCTGGGATTACAGGCGTGAACCCGTTTTCATTCTTATTTTATCTGCTGCGGTGACCTGTGATCAGCGATCTTTGATGTTATCACCGTAACATCAGTGTAACAATTGCAGTAAGCGATTGTTTAGCAGCACCACTAAGTGCATCCACAGACGTCAGCAAGTGTAAATAATAAATGCTGTTTGTGTTCAGCCTTCTTCACTGACCAGCCTTCCTGATCTTTCTCCCTCTCCTCTGGCCTCCCTATTCCCTAAGATACAATAACATTGAAATTAGGCTAATTAATAACCCTATAATGGCCTCTAAGAGTTCAAGTGAAAGGAAGGGTCCCAGGCCTCTCCCTTTAAATCAAAAGCTAGGCTTGATTAAGCTTAATGAGGAAGGCATGTCAAAAGCCAAGACGGGCCCAAAGCTAGGCCTCCTGTGCCAAGCAGCCAAGTTGTGAATGCAAAGGAAAAACTCTTGAAGGAAATTAAAAGTGCGACTCCAGGGAACACACAAATGAAAAGAAAAGTGAAACTGCCTTACGGCTGATAACAGAGAAAGTTTTAGTGATTTGGAGAGCAGATCAAATCGGCCATAACATTTTAAGCCAAAACCTGATCTAAAGCAAGACCCGAACTCTCTTCAATTCTGTGAAGGCCGAGAGGTGAGGAAGCTGCAGAAGAGTTGGAAGCTAGTAGAGGCTGTTTGATGAGGTTTAAGGAAAGAAACCCTCTCCATGACACAAAAGTGCAAGGAGAAGCTGCAGCAAGTTGTCTAGGAGACACTGATGAGGGTGGCTGCACTAAACACCAGGTTTTCAAAGTAAGTGAAACAGCCCTCTATTGGAAGATGTCATCTAGGACTTTCATAGCTAGAGGGAAGTCAACGCCTGGCAAAGCTTCAAAGGACAGGCTGACTCTTGTTATGGGACAATGTCACTGGTGACTCTTAAGTTGAAGCCAATGCTTATTGACCACTGCAAAAATCCTGGGGCCCTTAAGAGCTATGCCAAAGTGGGCCTGGCACGGTGGCTCGAGCCTGTAATCCCAGCACTTTGGGAGGCTGAGGCAGGCAGATCACCTGAATTCAGGAGTTCGAGACCAGCCTGACCAACATGGTGAACCCCATCTCCAATAAAAATACAAAATTAGCCAGGTATGGTGGCAGGCGCCTGTAATCTCAGCTACTCAGGAGGCTGAGGCAGGAGAATTGCTTGAACCCGGGAAGTAGAGGTTGCAAGATCACGCCATTGCATTCCAGCCTGGGCAACAAGAGTGAAACTCTGTCTCAAAATAAATAAATAAATAAAGGCTTGTACCAAATCTATGCTGACTGTGCTCTATAAATGGAGATCAAAGCCTGAATGATAGCAATTTTTTTTTTTTTTTTTTAGTCTCGCTCTGTCACCTAGGCCGGAGTGCAATGGTGTGATCTTGGCTCACTGCAACCTCTACTTCCCAGGTTCAAGCGATTCTCCTGCCTCAGCCTCTTGAGTAGCTGGGATTACAGGTACATGCCACCACACCCGGCTAATTTTTGTATTTTTAGTAGAGACAGGGTTTCACCATGTTGGCCAGGCTGGTCTCGAACACCTGACCTCATGATCCACTTGTCTTGGCCTCCCAAAGTGCTGGGATTACAAGCGTGAGCCACTGAGCCTGGCCTGGTTTACTGAACATTTTAAGCCCACTGTTGAGACCCAACACTCAGAAAAAAAGATTCTTTTTTAAAATTTTACTTCTCATTGACCATGTACCTGGCCACCCAAAACCTCTGATGGAGATGTGCAAGGAGGCTGATGCTGTTTTCATGCCTGCTAACACATCTGTTCTGCAGCCCATGGATCAAAGGGGAATTTCTACTTTCAAGTCATCTTATGCAAGAATATATTTCATAAGGCTGTAACTGCCATAGACAGTGATTCCTCTGATGGATCTGGCAGAGTAAATTGAAAACCTGGAAAGATTCACCACTGTAGACACCATTAGGAACATTTGTGATTCATGGGAGGAGGCCAAAATATCAACATTCATGGGAGTTTGTAAGAAGTTGATTCCCACTCTCATGGATAACTTTGAGAAGTTCAAAACTTCAGTGGAGCAGCCAGTTGCAGTGGCTCACACCTGTAATCCTAGCACTTTGGGAGGCTGAAGTGAGGAGTTCACTTGAGGTCAGGAGTTCAAGACCAGCCTGGCCAACATGGTGAAACCCTGTCTCTACTCAAAATACAAAAAATTAGCCAGGGGTGGTGGCACACTCCTATAATCCCAGCTAGTTGGGAGGCTGAGGCGTGAGAATTGCTCGAACCTTCGGAGACAGAGATTGCATTGAGCCAGGATGGCGTCCCTGCACTCCAGCCTGAGCAACAGAGTGAGACTATCTAAAAAAAAAACCCCAAAACAAACAAAAACCCCAAAGACTTCAGTGGAGGAAGTCACTGAACATGTAGCAGAAATAGCAAGAGAACTAGAATTAGATGTGGAGCTTGAAGATAGGACTCAATTGCTTCAGTCTCATGACCAAACTTGAACGTGAGGAGTTGCTTTTTATGGATAAGCAGACAGTTGTTTTTTGAGATGGAATCTAGTCCTGGTGAAGATGGTGTGAACATTGTTGAAATAACAACAAAGGATTTAGAATATTTCATTAACTTAGTTGACAAAGCCACAGCAGGGTTTAGAAGGATTGACTCCAATTTTGAAAGACGTTGTACTATGGATAAAGTGCTATCAAACAGCATCACATGCTACCGAGTAATCTTTCGTGAAAAGAAGACTCAGCGGATGTGGCAAACTTCACGCTGTCTGATTTTAAGACATTGCCACAGCTACCCCAACCTTCAGTAACCACCACCCTGATCCATCAGCAGCCACAACATCAAGGCCAGACCTTCCACCAGCAAACGGATGACAACTTGGTAAAAGTTTAGATGATCGTTGGCATTTTTAGAAATAAAATCGTTTTAATTAGGGTATGTACCTTTTTTTTAGACATAATGCTATTGCATACTTAGTACAGTACAGTATCATGTAAGCTTAACTTTTTTTTTTTTGAGACAGAGTCTCATTCTGTCGCCAAGCACCAGGCTGGAGTGCAATGGCGGGATCTCGGCTCACTGCAATCTCTGCCTCCCAGGTTCAAGCAATTCTTGTGCCTCAGCCTCCTGAGTAGCCGGGACTACAGGCGCATGCCACCATGCCCAGCTAATTTTTGTATTTTTAGTAGAGATGGGGTTTCACCATGTTGGCCAGGATGATCTTGATCTCGACCTCGTGAGCCACTGGCCTTGGCCTCCCAAAGTGCTGGGATTACAGGCATGAGCCACCGTGCCCAGCCAACTTTTTTTTTTTTTTTTGAGACGGCGTCTTGCTCTGTCACCCAGGCTGAAGTACGGTGGGGCAGTCTCGACTCACTGTAACCTCTGCCTCCCGGGTTCAAGCATTCTCCTGCCTCAGTCTCCTGAGTAGCTGGGATTACCACGTGCCACCATGCCCAGCTAATTTTTGTATTTTTAGTAGAGATGGGGTTTCACCATGTTGGCCAGGCTGGTCTCAAACTCCTGACTTAATGATCCACACATGTCAGCCTCCCAAAGTGCTGGGATTACAGGTGTGAGCCACTGCACTTGGCCAAACTTAACTTTTATATGCACTGAGAAACCAAAAAAACTGTGTAACTCCCTTTATTGTGACATTTGCTTCACTAAATGGTCTAGAATGAAACCTGTCATATATCCAAGCTATGCCTGGATACGAATGATAACAGCTCATTGTTCTCAATCACCAAAACACGGGAATAGTCCAGATGTTTCTCAGCGCATGAATGGGTAAAGAACAGGTGGGTATATCCGTGCAGTGGAATATTATTCAGCAATAAAAAGGAATAAAGTACTGACACATACTACAACATGGCGGAACCTCAAAGTATGTTCAGTGGAAGAAGCCAGACACAAAAGGCCACATATTATATGGTTCCATTTCTATGAAATGTTGGGAATAGGCAAATCCATCGATGAAAAAGAGATTAACAGTTTCCAGGAGCTGGAGGGAAAGGAGGGATGAAGAATGACTGTGTAATTGGTCTCTGTTTGGGGTGATGGAAAAGTTCACACGGCACAATGAGAACGGTCTAAATGCCACTGAACTGTGTACTTTAACATGATTTAAACGGGCCAGGCACGGTGGCTCATGCCTGTAATCCCAGCACTTTGGGAGGCCGAGGCGGGAGGACCACTTGAGGCCAGAAGTTCAAGATCAGCCTGGCCACGTGGCAAAACCTAGACTTTACTAAAAATGCAAAAAAATTATCCAAGAGTGGTGGCGTGCGCCTGTAGTCCCAGCTACTTGGGAGGCTGAAGTATGAAAATAGTTTGAACCTGGGAGGTGAAGGTTGCAGTGAGCCGAGATTGTGCCATTGCACTCCAGCCTGGGTGACAGAGTGAGACTCCATCTCAAAAAAATAAAATAGGCCAGGTACAGTGGTTCATAGCTGTAATCCCAGCACTTCGGGAGGCCAAGGTAGGTGGATCATTAGAGGTCAGGAGTTTGACCAGCCTGGTCAACATGGTGAAACCCCATCTCTGCTAATAATAGCCCCCCAAAAAATTAGCTGGGCATGGTGGCACACGCTTGTAATCCCAGCTACTCAGGAGGCTGAGGCAGGAGAATCGCTTGAACCCAGGAGGTGGAGGTTACAGTGAGCCAAGATTGTGACATTGCACTCCAGCCTGGGCAACAAGAGTAAAACTCCATCTCCAAAAAATGAAAATAAAATTAACTGATTAAAATGGTAACTATTACATTGTGTATATTTTATCATAATAATAGTGAAATACAGGGCCGGGCGCGGTGGTTCATGCCTGTAATTCTAGCACTTTGGGAGGCCGAGGCGGGTGGATCACGAGGTCAAGAGATCGCGACCATCCTGGTCAACATGGTGAAACCCTGTTTCTACTAAAAATACAAAAAATTAGCTGGGCATGGTGGCACGTGCCTGTAATCCCAGCTACTCAGGAGGCCGAGGCAGGAGAATTGCCTGAACCCAGGAGGCGGAGGTTGCGGTGAGCAGAGATCGCGCCATTGCACCAGCCTGGGTAACAAGAGCGAAATTCCATCTCAAAAATAATAATAATAATAATAGTGAAATACTTTAGATATAAAATACAACATATAAAATATTAATTTAGAAAATAAAATAATGTTGTGAGACTACGAGGACCCCGGGTTCTGACGTCTTCTTCTGTGCAGCCAGCAGGGGACACAGGTTGAGTGGCAGCCCCTGGAGGGAGCCTGGCTGAGGAAGGGTCAGTTCTAAAGAGCGAGCTCATGGGGGCTGAGCTGGGTCGAGAAGGGGGCGCTTTATCTAAAACCTTTTCTTCTATTCAAAAGGCTCTTCCAGACGGGCACAGTGGCTCACGCCTGTAATCCCAGCACTTTGGGAGGCTGAGGCGGGTGGATCACTTGAGATCAGGAGATCCAGACCAGCCTGGCCAGCATGGTGAAACCTACTAAAAATATAAAAATTAGCCAGGCATGGTGGCGCGCACCTACAATCCCAGCTACTCAGGAGGCTGAGGCAGGAGAATCCCTTGAATCCAGGAGGTGGTGGAGGTTGCAGTGAGCTGAGATCATATCACTGTACTTCATCCTGGGTGACAGAGCTAGACTCTGTTTCAAAAGAAAGGCTCTTCCTCCTGGAGGGGTGAGGATAGGAAGGGATCTTGCACGTGCCTGGCCACAGTGAGCAGCCAGTAACTGCCGCCTGGTGGTGGCGGGAAGAGCGACCTGCTGGGTTACCATCCAGGCAGATCTGATCTGCCTGGGCCTGGCAGAGTGGGGTGGGTGGAGCACACCAAGCCTCTGGGCCCAGCCCTGGCCACTGGAGTGGGGGTGCCTCAGCCCAGGGAGCTAGTGCATTGCAGAGGCTGTGGCCCTGGAGAAGGAGGTCTGAGGCCCAGCAATCTGTGGGTGGGAGAACTCAGGACAGGCCTACGAAGAACTGTGGAGGGATCGAGACACCTACGTTTTAAAATTGGGTTTATTTTGTTTCTTTTTCTTTTTTATTTTTTTGAGACAAGGTCTTACTCTCTCACCCAGGCTGGAGGGCAGTGGTTCACTGTAGCCTCAGCCTCCCAGGCTTAGATAATTCTCTGACCTCAGCCTCCTGAGTAGCTGGGACTACAGGCGTGCACTACAACGCTCGGCTAATTTTTGTATTTTTTGTAGAGATGGAGTTTCGCCATGTTGCCCAGACTTGTCTTGAACTCCTGTCCTGAAGTGATCCACCCGCCTTGGCCTCCCAATCCCATCGTGCTGGGATTACAGTCATGAACCACTGCACCCAGCTAAAATTTCGTTTATTAATAATGTACTATAGCCAGACACTGTAGTATGTCTCACATGTTCCAAAAGGAGGGGCAAGGAGGGAGGGAGGAAAGAGCGGGGGAAGGGCAGGAAGGAGGGAGGGAGGAAGGAGGGGGGAGGAAGGAGGGGGGAAGGGCAAGAAGGAGGGAGGGAGAGAGAGAGAAAGGGCAGGAAGGAGGGAAGGAGGGAGGGAAGGAGGAAGGGAGGGAGGAGGAAGGAAGGAATGAAGAAAGGAAGAAGGGAGGAGGGAGGGAGGGAGGGAATGCCTTTCTGCTGCTGGTGGCGGCCATTTTCCATCCTTAACAAAGAACCCTCCTGCTTTTGACTTTAAGAGGCATAGACTTGGGTGATTGAAATTCGTGTTCAAAACTGAAAACACTGAAAAGGCCTGCACCCCAATCCCACCTCTATGAGGGGCCGTTATGTGACCCCAGCCTGTTCTCTCATCCCTGCACCCCAATCCCACCTCTGTGAGAGGCCGTTATATGACCCCAGCCTGTTTCCTCATCTGGAGGTGGGAATTCTCTGAGCTGAACTCACTGATGGTCATTGGGTTTCAGGATGGACCTGGTCCACAGAAGCTTCCGGAAAGGGCAGCTGCAGCCTGTGTGCCCCTCATGCTCCTGAGGGGCCAGAGGACCAAGCCCAGACCCCAGTGGGCTACGGGAGGGGCCAGCACCACAGCAGCTTCTCCTGCTTCCCAAGGAGGCTCAGAGCCTCAGCCCCTGCCCCACCAGTTCACAACCAGAGACTCCCCTCCTCCCCTGGAGCACCGGTGTCTCCACCTCTCCGTGTCTTGGTATGTGTCTCTACATGTCTCTCCTTCTCTAGTGGGGAGGCCGGCCTGGGCTCTCTTTATCCTGTGGGGTGTGTCTGCCTGTGTGTCTCTGTCTCTGGTCTGTCTCTCTGTGTGTCTCTGTCTCTGATCTATCTCTCCATGTGTCTCTGTCTCTGGTCTGTGTCTCTCTGTGTGTCTCTGTCTCTGGTCTGTGTCTCTCCATGTGTCTCTGTCTCTGGTCTGTCTCTCTGTGTGTCTCTGTCTCTGGTCTGTGTCTCTCCATGTGTCTCTGTCTCTGGTCTGTCTCTCTGTGTGTCTCTGTCTCTGGTCTATCTCTCCATGTGTCTCTGTCTCTGGTCTGTGTCTCTCTGTCTCTGGTCTATCTCTCCATGTGTCTCTGTCTCTGGTCTGTGTCTCTCCGTGTGTCTCTGTCTCTGGTCTATCTCTCCATGTGTCTCTGTCTCTGGTCTGTCTCTCTGTGTGTCTCTGTCTCTGGTCTGTGTCTCTCCATGTGTCTCTGTCTCTGGTCTGTCTCTCTGTGTGTCTCTGTCTCTGGTCTGTGTCTCTCCATGTGTCTCTGTCTCTGGTCTGTCTCTCTTTGTGTCTCTGTCTCTGGTCTATCTCTCCATGTGTCTCTGTCTCTGGTCTGTGTCTCTCTGTCTCTGGTCTATCTCTCCATGTGTCTCTGTCTCTGGTCTATCTCTCCATGTGTCTCTGTCTCTGGTCTGTCTCTCCGTGTGTCTCTGTCTCTGGTCTGTGTCTCTCTTTGTGTCTCTGTCTCTGGTCTATCTCTCCATGTGTCTCTGTCTCTGGTCTATCTCTCCGTGTGTCTCTGTCTCTGGTCTATCTCTCCATGTGTCTCTGTCTCTGGTCTGTGTCTCTCCGTGTGTCTCTGTCCCTGGTCTGTGTCTCTCCGTGTGTCTCTGTCTCTGGTCTGTCTCTCCGTGTGTCTCTGTCCCTGGTCTGTGTCTCTCCGTGTGTCTCTGTCCCTGGTCTGTCTCTCCGTGTGTCTCTGTCTCTGGTCTGTGTCTCTCCGTGTGTCTCTGTCTCTGGTCTGTGTCTCTCCGTGTGTCTCTGTCTCTGGTCTGTCTCTCCGTGTGTCTCTGTCTCTGGTCTGTGTCTCTCCGTGTGTCTCTGTCCCTGGTCTGTCTCTCCGTGTGTCTCTGTCCCTGGTCTGTGTCTCTCCGTGTGTCTCTGTCTCTGGTCTGTGTCTCTCCGTGTGTCTCTGTCTCTGGTCTGTCTCTCCCTGTGTCTCTGTCTCTGGTCTGTGTCTCTCCGTGTGTCTCTGTCTCTGGTCTGTCTCTCCGTGTGTCTCTGTCTCTGGTCTGTGTCTCTCCGTGTGTCTCTGTCTCTGGTCTGTGTCTCTCTGTGTGTCTCTGTCTCTGGTCTGTGTCTCTCCGTGTGTCTCTGTCTCTGGTCTGTCTCTCCGTCTGTCTCTGTTGTGTAGCGCTGTATGTCTCTGTCTCTGTGTCTACCTCTGTTTCTCTCCTTCCCTCCTTCTCTGTGTGTCTGCTGTGTCTCTCTGCCCCTCTGTCTCTGTGCCATGTCTCTGTCCCTCTGTCCGTCTCTGCTGTTGTCTCTGTATTGCTCCAGGTCTCTCTGCCTTTCCCCCTCTCCCTCCCTTCAGTGGAATGGGTCTGGCTTGGGAAGTCCCACTCTTTCTCAGAACATTTGCCTTTGAAATCTCAGCAGTTGGGCTGGGGCCTTGGCTGGCACCTCAGGCTACCCGGCCACACAGCCCCTTGGGGGCCCAACAGGAGGGGGCTGCCCAGTGATGCCCACTTCCTGTTTGTGAGACACCAGTCCTGCCTTCTCTGAGGTCTCTGCCAGCCTTTGGGACAGTGATCACCAGCAGGTGGGTCCTGCCTTTTCAGTAGGAGGAGGTGGTATGAGGGACGGTCCCCGAGGGTTGCTGAGCCACCCCCCGCAGCCAGGGCCCCGTACGCTGTCTGCCCAGACCTGCACTTCCTTGTGGTTGTGCTGTGTGGAAGGGGTTACCCTGGTTCTGTGGGAACCCAGAGGCATAAGCACTTGAACACCAGGAGCATGGAGGCAAACCCAGGGTGACGGGGGCGGCACTTCTCTGCAGGTGCAGCTGTCCACCCTCGGGTGAGCTCTGCCTGCCTCCCGAAGCCTGGCCCCAGATTCCTAGATACCTCCAGGCCGTTTAAATGACCCTCCAGAGGCCGGGCGCGGTGGCTCAAGCCTGTAATCCCAGCACTTTGGGAGGCCGAGGCGGGTGGATCACAAGGTCAAGAGATCGAGACCATCCTGGTCAACATGGTGAAACCCCGTCTCCACTAAAAATACAAAAAATTAGCTGGGCGTGGTGGCGCATGCCTGTAATCCCAGCTACTCAGGAGGCTGAGGCAGGAGAATTGCCTGAACCCAGGAGGCGGAGGATGCGGTGAGCCGAGATCGCGCCATTGCACTCCAGCCTGGGTAACAAGAGCGAAACTCCGTCTCAAAAAAAATAAAATAAAAATAAAAAAATAAATGACCCTCCAGTAAACCTGGGAGGCTGGGGTGTAATTGTCGCCATCATCGTCTGTTTGGGTGGCTCCTGAGCGACTCAAAGAGTCTGGCTCTACTTTCTAGAGCGGAGGACAGGTGGTGGCTGACTAGGGCTGGGTGTAGACTCTGCCCTCTCCCGGGTGGGACAAGCGGGCCGGAGCAGATTGCTTCCCTCTGCTGACCCACGCCCACCTTCACCTGCAAGACAAAGCCAGATGCCATCCTGGGGGCTGCTGGTGCCCACCCCTCCAGCCAGTGCCACACTCCCTGTCTTCCTGGGTACCAGCCAGCCTGGTCTTCTTCAGCTCACAAAACACAAGCACCCCGCATCTATCTGTCTTTCCTCCCAGCCTTTGCATAAGCCGCTCCCTCTGCTGATCACCCGCCTCTGCCCTGCGTCGCAGTTCACCCCCACTCATCGTCAGGTCCAGTCTTCCCTGACCACTGGTCACCTGCCCCAGCTGTCACAGGTGCCTCTCACTGCACAGCCTGTACCTCCTGTCACAGCTCATGGCACAAAACTGTCCACTGGCTGCTCTGCCCGTGGGCAGTGGTGGCTGGAGTTGTGTCTCATGCTGCCTGGTCACATTCCCCTCCCTGACTCCAGCTGCTGCTCCTGAGTGGGACCCGCTGATGAAGGGGGAAAATGCTCCCAAAGCTCATTGCAGGGGGAGCCAAGGAAGCTGCAGGTTTCTTTGAGACCTTCAGTCATCTGCGGCCTCACAGTTACCACATGGCCATTCCTGCCCAGCTCTGTCCCCGAAGGAGGCAGTAAGTGGGGGCCACAGAGGACATACCTGACTCCCGGTGTCTCTAGGAGCCTCTCCCAGCCAGGTGGGAGGCACACAGAACTCCCCAGGGGCCGTGGGAATGAGGCCGACGCGATGCCCATCCAGGCCATGGACCCTGCAATTCCGGCTGCTCCCCCCACCTTCCCAATCACTGGCATTCCTCTCCAACCTCAGGGGCTTCTGCTCATCCATAGCTAACGGCGGCAAGAGGACCACAGGCTTGGAAACACCGTTCAGTAGAAAAGTGTAATCCCAGCATTTTGGGAGGCCTAGGTGGGCGGATCACTTGAGGTCAGGAGTTTGAGACAAGCCTGACCAGCATGGTGAAACCCCTTCTCTACTAAAAATACAAAATTCAGCTGAGCTTGGTTGTGGGCGGCTGTAATCCCAGCTACTCAGGAGCTCAGGCAGGAGAATCACTTGAACCCAGGATGCGGAGGTTGCAGTGAGCCGAGATTGTGCTACTGCACTCCAGCCTGGGCAACAGAGCAAGACTCTGTCCACCCTCAGGTGAGCTCTGCTCAAAAAAGAAAGAGAGAGAGAGAGAGAGAAAGAGAGAGAGAGAGAGAGAGGAAGGGAGGAAGAAAGGAAGGAAGGAAGGAAGAAGGAAAAACAAGCACTAGGGGTCTGGAAATACTAAGCCCCTCCTGAGCTCAGGGAGAAGACAGAATGATCACCGAATAGCCCCTCAATGTGCCTCCCCCAGACGCCCTTGTTCAGCGCCCCCGCCCGGCTCCAGAGAGCCTCGTGGGATGCCTGCGGCTTCTCCCGAGGTGAGGCCACCATCTGCGGAGGAGACAACCTTTAATGACCTCACACCTGCAACAGGTACCTCTGCCCCGAGAGTGCACACAGGTGAGTTTCCAGATGTGAAAGTCTCCACTGTCAATGCTCCTCTGGTCCTTCTGACTGCGCGAGAGAAAAGTCTCCTCTGAGAACTAACCCATGTTTCAGAATGCTTACTCACTGCTGGAGGGGACGTAAATTAGTTCAGCTGTTATAGAAAGCAGTGTAGCAAGTCCTCAAAGAACTTAAAACAATTACAGTTGGACCCCGCAATCCCATTATTGGGTATATACGAAAAGGAATATAAATCATTCTACCGTAAAGATACAAGCATCACAGCGCTATTCACAATAGCAAAGATACAGAATTAACCGCAATGCCCATCAGTAGTGGACTGGATAAAGAAAATGTGCATATACACGAGGGAATACTATGCAGCCATGATCATGTCCTTTGCAGCAACATGAATGGAGCTGGCAGCCACTATCTTAAACAAACTAAGTGCAGTGACAGAAAATCAAACACAGCATATCCTCACTTGTAAGTGGGAGCTAAACAACAAGAATACACGGACCTAAGGAGGGGAACAACACACACTGGGGCCTACTCGAGGGTGGAGACTGGGAGGAGGGAAAGGATTAAAGAATACCTATTGGGTACTATGCTTATTACTGAGGTGATGAAATTATCTGTATACCAACCCCCTGTGACATGCAGTTTATCCATATAACAAACTTGCACGTGTAGCCTTGAACCTAAAATAAAAGTTAAAAAAAGGTTAACTCATTTTTAATTAATTAATTTTTAGACAAAGTCTCACTCTGTTGCCTAGGCTGGAATGCAGTGGTGTGATCTCAGCTCACTGCAACCTCCACCTCCGGGTTTCAAGTGATTCTCCTGCCTCAGCCTCCTGAGTAGCTGGGGTTACAGGCATATGCCATCACGCCCAGCTAATTTTTATATTTTTAATAGAGACACAGTTTCGCCGTGTTGGCCAGGCTGGTCTCAAACTCCTGACCTCAGGTGATCTGCCCTCCTTGGCCTCCCTAAGTGTTGGGATTATAGGCATGAGCCACTGTGTCTGGCCTAATTTAATTTTATAGTGACCCAGGGCCCGTGACACAGCCCTCAGAAGATCCTGAGAACATGAATCCTTTTTTAACACCTTGAATTCCTCTTTAACACCTTGAATCTCTGGGTCAGCAGTCCCTGCCTGGAGCGTGCAGGTCCAGAGGGCAGGGCTGGGAGGCCAAGGTCATGACCATAACAGCTGAAAACTCCAGACACGGGCTGTGAATCCTCATGGCTGTGAATCCTCATGCTCTTGGAGTCGAGCATCATTTTATACCCATTCTACAGAGGAGAAAACAGAGGCTTCTACCAAGATATTCAGTGACTCTCTAAGGTCGCACAGCTAGCAGGAGGGACTGGAACATAGTCTCTCTGGCTCTGAAGCTCAATGTCTGTCTGATGGGTGACACTGCACCAGTGTGGGGCCCACACTCCAGGGCTTGAGGCCTGGCTCCTGGGAAGGAATGAGTGACTCTGGAGATGAACCTCGGGGAGCACAGGGCCTAAGCACAGGGGTCTCAGGTGCAGCCAGACCCATGAGTGGGAGGGACAGTGACTTCACACACGGTGACCCCTCTGAAGGGCTGGGGCTTATCCATGAGAGGCCTGGGTGTAGTCACCAGAGGGACAGCTGTGTCTGTGTCCTGGACAGACAGAGAAATTCAAATACCTTTTCCTTAACTCATGGCCACTCATGGTGTCAAGCAATGCAAAGCCTTCATTTACTCATTCATTCATTCATTCTGTGAATACATCCCTGGATATTGATGTGGGATTGGTTCCAGGACGCCTGCAGATACAAACTCCACGGATACTGTAGCCTCTTCTACAAAATGACATAACATTTGCATATAACCTACACACAACCTCCTATGTAATTTAAGTAATCTCTGCATTATTCATAATACCTAATGCCATATAAGTGCTGTGTAAATAGTCGTTAGATTGTATTGTTTAGGGAATAATGACAAGGAAAACAGTCTGTACATATTCAGTGCAGGTACAACCATTCTTTTATTTTTTTAAATATTTTCAATCCAAGGTTGGTTGAATCCACAGATGTGGAGCCCATGGATGTAGAGGGCTGATTGCATTCACTAAAGACCTCCTTTGGGCCAGGTGCTGGGCAAGACCCCTGGGATACAAAGTAATCCTCCTGCATGGAGCTGCTGTCCTGGTAGGGGAGATGGACCTTGAACAAGGAAATACAGAAAGCTTAACACAGGAGGGCTGGGGCTGGTCAGGGGCTGCAGCATCTGGGGTGGGTGTGAGGGAAGGTGGGGTTCACATGCACATACACAGGCATGCATGCACACACACGCACACACACATGCGCATGCACTTGCACACATGAGCACACAGGCACCCACGCACACATGGACACACATGCACACAGGCATGCATGTGCACGTGCACACGTGCACACATGGACACACGAGCACATAGGCACGCATACACACATGCACACGTACGCACGCACACATGCACACACAGGCATGCATGTGCGTGCACACACATACACACGCACACACATGCACAATGTTTGTGACTGGACCCCCGCTGCATTAGCCTCTTAGGTGGCTGATATGAGTCCTGAAGTTGGGGTGTGAATGAACCAGGCTAAAATTGCAGGGAAGAGTGTTCCAGGCAGCAGGAACAGCCTGTGCGAGGCCTGCAACAGAATGAGTGTGGTGTGTCTGAGGGACTGAAAGAGCCGGTGTGGCCGGAGCATCTGGCCCAAAATGAAGAGTGATGTGAGTGACGTGGAGAGGCCGGCAGCAGCCAGAGCAGGTGGGTCCGGCGAGCCACGCCGGGGCTCTTTCCCCAGGGCACTGGGGAGCCAGCAACAGGCCTTGGACAGGGAACATTTTGGAAAGATGGCCCTGCTCCTGGATGGACAATGGATTTGAGGGAGTAGGGGAGGGAGGAGGAGTCCTCGGAAAGACCAGGGCAGCCACCCCAAGGCCCAGAGGTGTGAGGCTGAGCACCCGGGGGTGAGTGGAGGGCTCTGGGGGATGCCTAGGTGTCGCTGGAGGGGACGTGTTGACAAATTGGCCTTCTGAAGAAGTCAGCCACCCCAGGGATGGAAGAAAGCTGCTTCGAGGAGGTGGTGTGGGGACTGGACCAGACTGGTAGCATGAGCAGCGTGAAGTTAAGAGACCAGCTCTGCGTCCCGGCTGCCCCATTCCCAGCAGCATGGCTTTAGAAAGGTTGCTGTGTGAGCCTGGCCCTGACTGTGTGCTTATCTGTTAATGCCCGATTGGCACAAGACACCGGGTAACAACCCCAGAACCTCAGGGCCTGGAAAGCGCAACAGTTTGTTCTTCGCTCACACGGGACACCCATCCCCCGCCCGGAAACCAGGCTGACCGGAGCCTGACCATGTGGAGGGAGAGCCAGAGGTTCCCACACTTGAGCGCAGTCCACATCCCCCACTGTCTGGATTCCTTGGCTGGAGGGAGCCATAGGGCCCCACCTCCCTCCAAGAGAGCCAGGCAGTGAGAGCCACTGGACATGGGTTCAGTGACATCCACTCCAGAGGGCGCTGTGAGGAGTGCGGTCAGCGAGGTGCTGCGGGAAGGGCTGACTGTGCGGAGTTGATGCTCGGGACAGGGCAGGAAGGATGATCCCAGGAGCCCGTCGCTGGACCCGCCTCTGCTTCCTCGGCAGCGCTCCAAAGGGGAGTGTGATCCAGTCTGTGTTCCCCCAACCTCTGTCACCTGCCAGACCCATGGGCCAGCAACAGTCACAGAATGGTTTTTTGTTTTATTTTATTTTATTTTTTAAATTTATTTATTTGAGATGGAATCTTGCACTGTCACCCAGGCTGGAGTGCAGTGGTGCAATCTCGGCTCACTGCAACCTCTACCTTCTGGGTTCACTCGATTCTCCTGCCTCAGCTTCCCAAGTAGCTGGGATTACAGGCACACACCACAACACCTGGCTAATTTTCTGTATGTTTAGTAGAGACAGGATTTCACTATGTTGGCCAGACTGGTCTTGAACTCCTGACCTCAAGTGATCTGTCCTCCTCGGCCTCCCAAAGTGCTGGGATTACAGGTGTGAGCCACTGCGCCTGGCCTATTTTATTTCTTTTTGAGACCAAGTCTCATTCTGTCGCCCAGGCTGGAGTGCAGTGGCATGATCTTGGCTCACTGCAACCTCCATCTCCCAGGTTCAATCAATCCTCATGCCTCAGCCTCCCGAGGAGCTGGGATTACACGCGTGTGCCACCACGCTTGGCTCATTTTTGTATTTTGAGTAGAGACAGGGTTTCACCATGTTGGCCAGGCTGGTCTTGAACTCCTGACCTCAAGTGATCTGTCCTCCTTGGCCTCCCAAAGTGTTGGGATTGGAGGCATGAGCCTCCACGCCCAGTCAGAATGGTTTTCTCTAAATCAACTCGCTTTTTGTTTGTTTGTTCGTTGTGTCACCCAAAGAGAGGGGCCCTAATTCAGGAGTGTCTAATTGTTCCTCTGTGCTTGAGGGCTTCTCTGAGTTTGCAGATCCAAATGTGTATATATCTAAGGCTGCCCCCATGTTACTCCAGCACAGAGTCCCTCTGCATAAATAATACATGAGACGTGTCGTCTATATTTTCCATGGCGAGGCCGTGGATTAGAGCATGATACGATACATGATATAATAAAAGCAGACGATCTATGCTGGTGTCATTTCAGCGCCTAGAACACGGCTCTTTGCTTCTAAGCAGAGAGCAGGGATTGGAGAGGAAGAGCAGGCTCTGAGTGAGGAGAGAGTGCTGGCTCGGCAGGGCAGCATGGGGCCACCATCTGCCCATGTGGGAAACCTCCCACGTGGGCAGAGCTGGGTTTGAACCCTGGCTCTGCCATTGCAAGGTGCATGACTTCAAGTCAAGAATGGGGAGGATCTTTGGTGTCCCTGCCAGGTGTCCGGTGAGTCCCCTCTGTGAGCACTGCCTCTGTTCCGCCAGCATCCCAAGCCTCTGCTTTGCAGCACTGGCTGGTGCTGGGTGCAGAAGCCCAGCTCCTGGCCTTGGGATGGGGCAAAGCTGAGGGGACAATCTATGCCCACTGCACCTCGTGCGAGCAAGCTGAGCCCAGCCCCCACCAATCACACCCTGTTGCCTTCTCCTTCTTCCCTGTCCTGCCTCTGCCACCCTTACCAGCTTCTCCTTCAAGCTCTTCCTTCATAAAATCACTTGCCTGACCAGGCATGGTGGCTCGAGCCTGTAATCCCAGCAATTTGGGAGGCTGAGGTGGGTGGATCACAAGGTCAGGTGTTCAACATCAGCCTGGCCAACGTAGTGAAACCCTGTCTCTACTAAAAAAATACAAAAAATTAGCCAGGCGTGGTGGCAGGTGCCTGGCTACTCAGGAGACTGAGGCAGGAGAATCACTTGAACCTGGGAGGCAAAGGTTGCAGTGAGCCGAGATCTGGCCATTGCACTCCAGCCTGGGTGACAGAGTGAGACTCCATCTCAAAAAAAAAAAAAAAAAAAATCACTTGCCCTGAAATCCTAGACTAAGGTCTCCTCCTGGAAACACCCCTCTAAATAGTAAAGGACTTCACCTCCTTGTGCCTCACTTATCTCATCTGTGAAATGGACATGGCATACCCTCCAGCATGTAGTTGGCGCAAAGGGTCTTAGCAAAGGGCCTCGAACGTGACAAGGGCCTAGGAAATGAACCTCTTCTGATTAATATGCAACACACGGGAACCTTGTTACCATACTGCTGAGGAGGGAAGCATTGCCCCCTGGGCAGTATGGGGTGTCCTGGGAGTCCTGCAGAGTGGTAAGGAGGAAGCCACTCTTGAAAACCTGTGTAACCCTTCCCAGGCCCATTCACCTGCTCATTAGAGATGTTCTCATCCTTAGCTCTCGGCGTGCGGCACAGCCCCCTCAACGGTCAGGCTGGGTTGGTGCTTTGGGGGACAGTCAGTTATGAGACCAGGTTTGGCCTCTCACATCATCACCTCCTCAAGACTCGGCCTAGGTATGTGGGGGCCTGTGTTAGAGCAGGCGGATGCTTGACAGGGTGCAAAGTCATGCCTGTTACAGGGAGTGGGCGTGCAGATGGGGGGCTCTTCACAGAGAAGGCAGAGCTGATGGGCTGTCAGAGCAGAGAATGTTGAGCAGAGGCAACCTGGACCCTCCCGCTCACCCGGGGCCACCCACCTCTCGGACCACGTCCTTAAAAGAGAAGCAACTTGAATGAATAATGGATCAATGGCGGAGGTGCTCCTGCCTGCGAGCGGTGGGGCGAGCTTCTCTTCTGTATCCTTTTGAGTCCAAGGGAGATGATTTTGCAATTCTGCAAGCCGCTGAAAAAAAAGAAAAGGAAAAAGAAAGAAGAGGAAGCTGCTCTGCCCTCCCGGACGCTGCCCACAGTTCTTCGGGTGAATGAACGTCTTGGTTAAGCTGGGCCAGGCCTCCCCACCCCAAGCCCGATCGTGGCAACACCATCTGTTTTGATGGGGCCATCCACAAGAGCTAAGGGCTTCGAAGCAACACTTCATTAACCAACCCAGGAGGTTTCAATGATCTTCCTGTTACTGATGAGGAAAAGGAAGTGACCGCTGGGAAGCAGAGGAGACTCACCGCCTACCCTGGCTGAGCTCTAACTACTGAGCTGTCGGGCCCACCTTGCAGGAGCCTCTCCCCCCTCCCCTCAGGGCCACAGATCCACTGGGTCCTTGCAAGAGCTATCCCTGGCCTGGGATGGGGTTTGTAACCTGAGGACTTTCCCCATGGGATACAGCTGTGGGGAGCCTCCTTCCCCTGCTGCACCCCAGGGGCCTGGCTTCTCCAGCACCGCACCCCCTCACCCTGCTCAGCCACATCTTAAACTCGGGATTGAGGCTTCCTGCAGAAAAGAATCCTCAAAGCTGCCTTTGGTCCTTATGAAGTCAGCAGCCCCCACCCCTACCCCCACGGAAGGAGGGTGCTGGGTGAGTTCTCTGCTCCTCTCCCGCCCTCTCCTTGCCGCACCTTTCATCACAGGGAAAAATCCCAGGAGGGCCAGCGTCAGCTCAGCTCAAGTTACCAAGACAACGGCCTCTGCCCACCCTTCATGCGGCTCCCCCACCTCCCTGTGGCCCCCGCCCTCCGCTCAGGGCCAGTGAGGCCCAGGCAGGTGCCCTCGCCATGGGGCTGTCAGTCTGGGTTGCAGGCAGTGGCTTTCATCTGTGAGACGCTGCTGCCTTCGAAGCGGATTGCATTCTGTCAGGTTCCTGGTGGTGAGATAATTGAGGAGGGAGTGACGAGGAGAAGGAACGGAATCCTCTCCACTGTGGAAAAAGCTCTGTCGCGCTGCCTCCTCCTGCCGCCTGGTCTGGCCGAGCCCATCGTAGCGGGGCAGGGCCCTGGGGAAGGACAGAACAGGGGCCAAGACCAGGAGGCTGAGGAGTGAGACCGGCCCAGCTCCACTGTTCTTAAGCTGTGTGACTCTGGGCAGGTTACTGGATCTCTCTGAACCCTGGTACTGAATGGATGCTGATTACTGTCTTCATGGGGTTGTTGCAATGGTCAAGTAAGAGAATGTGTGGGGCCAGCACTGTGGTTCACCCCTGTAATCCCAGCACTTTGGGAGGCTGAGGTGGGTGGATCACTTGAGGTCAGGAGTTCAAGACCAGCCTGGCTAACATGATGAAACCCCATCTTTACTAAAAATACAACAATTAGCCAGGCATGGTGGTAGGTGCCTGTAATCCCAGCTACCTGGGAGGCTGAGGCAGGAGAATCGCTTGAACCTGGGTGGTGGAGGTTGCAGTGAGCCGAGATCATGCCATTGCACTCCAGGCTGGGCAACAAGAGCGAGACTCTGTCCTCCCCGCTGCTTCCCCCCACTAAAAAAAAGAGTGTGTGGACAGCCTGGAGGCTGGTACCTAAAAAACACTCAGTAAATAAACTTCCTGCCCTGGCCCCAGCCTCCTTTGGGCGGAGCTCAGGAGGACACCACTGCAGAAAAGAGGACTGACATTTATGTAGAGCTCCCTAGGCACCAGGCCCCGCTCAGTGCTCACACCTGCACTGCCCAGAAGGGCACATGAAGGCCCTGTCCATGGTTGGTTCGTTTCATGGGTGACACTAGAGGGAGGAGCAACTTGCTAACATCGCTGGGTAGGTAAGGCCAGGTGGCCGCCTCCTCGCCCAGGCCCTTCCGCAGGGCTGGACTTCCTGGGGACTTCACTTGGTTTCTGTGGCAGCTGGATGGAGAGCCTGTGGTTGGCAAAAGCAGGAAGGCTGGGGCATCTCTGTGGCCCCCTTGGCCTTCAGACCGGCCCCTGCTTCCCAGGGCCACCCTATGCCCTGGGCCTCTTCCTGGACAGTGGCCATGTTTTCCTACCCCCCGTCCTTGGGGTGACCTCAGAACTGTTACAAAAGCCCTGGGAAATACAGAGAATCCAATCACCTGTCATTAGGTGTCCTCCACAGCGTCTGCCCTCGTGGAGAGGAGGAATATGAAAAGAGAGCACAGCAGAATGAGGCAGTAAACCGATTAGCTGAATCCAATCAGACTTCGGAGGAAGGCTCCGGGTAGGGGGCTTCAGACTGGCGTGAGCAGACAGAGAATGAGGCGCTGAGGATGCATCCGGCTGGCCAGGAGCCCCATGGTGTTCCATGTCCCATGAGGCAGCAGGTAGGAATGTGGGCAACCCAGTCAGGCCACACTGGGTTGTGGCATTCTGCCGGCTGAGAAAGCGGCCCCCAAATCACCAGGTGTGGCAAAATCCTTTCTACAATAAGCCAGCGTCTTTCAGCCCCAAAAGGTTTAGAATTAAGTATTGACGTGTTTAAGATAATCAAAACAATATAATAGCGTTTTTGTCTCAAAAGTTTTCCTAACTTTACAGGCCAGGCACAGTGGCTCATGCCTGTAATCCCAGCTCTTTGGGAGGCTGAGGCAGGCAGATCACTTGAGGCCAGGAGTTTGAGATCAGCCTGGAAAACATGGTGAAACCCTGTCTCTATTAAAAATATGAAAATTAGCCAGATGTGGTGGTGTGTGCCTGTATTCCCAGATACTGGGGAGACTGAGGCAGGAGAATCACTTCAATCCAGCAGGCAGAGGTTGCAGAGAGCTGAGATCTTGCCACTACACTCCAGCTTAGGTGACAGAGTGAGACCCTGTCTCAAAAAAAAAAAGAAAGAAAGAAAGAAAGAAGAAAAGTCTTCCTAACTTTACAAATACTGAAACCACCCACCATTCACACTGCGTAGTTTCAGCGTTTGTAAAGTTAGGAAGACTTTTGCTGATTAAAGGATGAGGCCAGCCTTGCGATTCTGACTTAAAATGTCTGAGCATGGGCCGGGCGCGGTGGCTCAAGCCTGTAATCCCAGCACTTTGGGAGGCCGAGGCGGGTGGATCACGAGGTCAACAGATCGAGACCATCCTGTTCAACATGGTGAAACCCCGTCTCTACTAAAAATGCAAAAAAAAAATTAGCTGGGCATGGTGGCGCATGCCTGTAATCCCAGCTACTCAGGAGGCTGAGGGAGGAGAATTGCCTGAACCCAGGAGGCGGAGGTTGCGGTGAGCCGAGATCGCGCCATTGCACTCCAGCCTGGGTAACAAGAGCGAAACTCCGTCTCAAAAAAAAAAAATGTCTGAGCATGTGGCTCAGACTTGGGGAACTTGAAGTTGCACACTGAGAAAGTTTGCAGACAGTGCTGGAATTCACCGCATCTGTAAATTCCGTGTGTTAATTACACAAAAGGTGCACTTCTATCTGTAGAGAGGCTGGTTTCTCAGTCAGGCCATGGAAGTACTTAGAAAGGAAACTGAGTATATTAAGTGTATGTATGCAGTTCAAAATGTTTAAAGGAGCTCGATTAACTGGCTCTGTAAATGGGACCAAATCAGTAACGAAACGGTCCTTAGAAGGGATTGTTCTAATGTGCTGGATTTTAAATAGAATAGTAACATGTGTAAAGTGAACTTAAAAGCTTAAGAAAGAAGAACATTTTTGAATGGGTAACATTCATGAAACAAATGTTAATGTTTCAAATCAAAGTCATTTTCTGAGTAATCTTTTTTATGCATAAGAGCCACCCCAGAGAACAGCAAACCACTGACAAAGATACATCCCTGTCCCCATTCCAAAGCCGTTTCCTCCTGTGCTCCGCACCTGCCTACCCCTTCCCAGGAGGTGAGCTTTCAAGGTGACAGGCTCTGCTGCTGTCACACTCACAGATTTACGGTTAATGGGCTAATGTCTGGTTTCAACAGGACACACTTGGGTCTCTGATAAAGGGGCTGCTCAGACCCCTTTAGTTAGCCCTCGCATTCAAGGGAGGAAGGATTCATTGAGCCCTGACCGTAGCCAGGAGGGAGTATTTAAGGCACCAAAGAAGTACCAGGAGCTAACAGTGCTATCATGTTCATCGTATACCAGGACGAGTGATGAAGCTTCTAGATACTAACTTCAGAAGGAAGGCTTCCTTTCGAATTTTCTAGATACTAACTCGTACAATTGCTGTAACAGTCCATTTCACCGAGGAGAAGATTGAGATGCAGGCTGATGAGTGGCAGCCCCAAAGACTCAGCCCCAGGGAGTCTGGTTGTGGAGCCTAAGTCTTCCTCAGGTTCCCGACCTTCAGGATCTTGCTGCATCGTCCCACCACCTCTGCCAATGACACATTGTTGTCCCGTTCTGCAGATCAGTTAACTGAGGCTCAGGGAGTCTGGAACCTCACCCAAGGCCACACAGTCTCTTAGGACAGAGATCCGGCAGCCACTGGCCCTTCCAACACTGGTGCAGCTCAAATCCAGTGGGGGATGGACTTTGCTATTGGTGAGACAGGGTCTCACTCTGTGGCCCAGGCTGGAGTGCAGTGATGTGATCACGGCTCACTACAATCTTGACCTCCTGGGCTCAATGGATCCTCCTGCCTCAGTCTCTTGAGTAGCTACAACTATAGGCGTGTACCACCGTGCCCGGCTAATTTTTTTGTGTGTATTTTTTGTAGAGACAGGGTTTTGCCATGTTGCCCAGGCTGGTCTTGAATTCCTGACCTCAAGCAATCCACTGGTCTTGGCCTCCCAAAGTGTTGGGATTATAAGCCTGAGACACCTCACCTGACTGGACCATGGCCTTTCAACAGACTGGACCATGGCCTTTCAACAGACTGGACCATGGCCTCTCAACAGACTGGACCATGACCTTTCAACAGATAGCACTGATGTTTGTTTTTTTTTTTTTGAGATGGAGTTTCGCTCTTGTTGCCCAGGCTGGAGTGCAATGGTGCAATCTTGGCTCACTGCAACCTCCACCTCTGGGTTTTAAGCAATTCTTCTGCCTCAGCCTCCCGAGTAGTTGGGATTACAGGCATGCGTCACCATGTCTGGCTAATTTTTGTATTTTTAGCAGAGACAGGGTTTCTCCATGTTGATCAGGCTGGTTCAAACTCTCGACCTCAGGTGATCTACCCACCTCGGCCTCCCAAAGTGCTGGGATTACAGGTGTGAGCCACCGTACCTGGACTGAATGGTTTTTAATTATAGTCATGCCAGTGTTTTGCAGGGGAAGGGCAGGAGCTCAGAGTGTGCAGTGAGAAGAGCTGCCTGGTCCAGGGACAGGAGGGGTGTGCCCAGGAAGTTGGTGTTGACGCTGAGACCTGACAGAGCTCAGCTGAGGCCCGGTGTGAGTGCACCTGGTGAGGAGAGGCCAGGGCAGCACCTGCTCACCAAGAAACAGCCTCTGAAAGCCAAGGCAAGAGGGCACTGGAGGGGCGCATGGGACACTTTGAAGGTGTATCCTGTTTTTGTTTTTTTTTTTTTTTTGAGAGAGGGTCTTGCTCTGTCACCTAGGCTGGAGTTCAGTGATGTGATCCTTCCACCTCAGCTTTCTGAGTGGCTGGGACTTACAGGTGCACGCCACCACACTCAGCTATTTTAAAAAGTATTTTAGGCCAGCTGTGGTGGCTCACACCTATAATCCTAGCACTTTGGGAGGCAGGTGGATCACCTGAGGTTGGGAGTTCAAGACCAGCCTGAGCAACAGAGAAACCCCATCTCTACTAAAAATACAAAATTAGCCGGGTATGGTGGCGCATGCCTGTAATCTTAGCTACTTGGGAGGCTGAGGCAGGAGAATTGCTTGAACCCAGGAAGTGGAGGTTTCAGTGAGCCAAGATTGCGCCATTGCACTCCAGCCTGGGTAACAAGAGCAAAACTCAGTCTCCCTCTCCCTCTCTCTCTCTCTCTCTCTCTCTCTCTCTCCATATATATATAGTAGAGACAGGGTCTCACTGGGTTTCCCAGGCTGGTCTCAAACTCCTGGGCTCCTGCCTCAGCCTCCCAAAGTGCTAGGATTACAGGCGTGATGCCACCATGCCCAGCCCCATCCTGACTTTGGACATTCTCCTAAGAACAGCTGGAGGTGATGGAAGGCTTTTGAGCATGAAAGGAATAAGGGGAGCCACATGCTTGTAAGCCATCTGTCCCAGGAGGGCAGCAGGATGAGGCAGAGGAGTGGGCTGCCACGGGCGTCCAGACGAGCATCTGGAGCCAGGACTGACCTGGTGGCACAGAGACAAGCAAGCTGGGCACATGGAGAGTTGTTTAGAAGACAGCATGGATGGGGTTGGCCGAGGTGGGGTGGGGTGGGAGGGACTGGGAAAGGAGGAGGCCCCCGGGGCCATGCTGGGCCGTGGGCCTGGAGTGTGGACATCTCTCTGCATAGACCCCTGGCCTGCCACACCAGGGCCCAGACCCCAGGACCTCTCCCCAGCCCAGGATGAGGCACAGCAGACTGTGTTATTGTCCAGAGAAGTGTCACCACGGGGGCAGTGGCATAGTGGCCTCTGTGGAAACCCCCCGGCCTGGCCCGAGGTGCCCTCGCAGCGACCTGAACCGCTTAACTCCTCCCAGAGGAGCCTGGGTAATTCGGTCTCTGTGTTTACTCCCGCGGTGAGCGCCTCTGAATCTTTCATCTTGACTGCTGACTGTATCAAAATTCCCGTGGTAATTGGATCAGGTGCAGTATTTTCCATGAGGATATTAAATCAGGCCTTCTGCCCGCGTCCAGAACGATCCGTTTCAGAATATAAAGACGCAGGAGATGGCATTACCCAAGGTATTTTTCCTCCTTTAAACTTTCCCCCCCATCTTAATCATGGCAGCTCTTTATTTGTTGCCAAATAAATTGGGTCGCCCTCCCCTCCCCCAGTTTGTAGCCAAAGGAAAGGAAAGATTCTTGTGCGTGGAAGTGGGAGACTGGGCGTGCGTGGGGGAAGCAGCCAGACAGGGCATGTGGGGTTGGATGGCAGCGCCCAGAGTCACCCAGGAGGGTCCCACCTCCAGGTGACCCATGGACCTAGGCAGAGTGCTCAACAGGGGAGAAGAGTTCACCCAGACACTGCCCTCAATCTCCCTGTCAGACCCAGGAGGAGGGGTTTGAGCCCCCAGCCTTGGTGGGAGCCCCACATCAGCCAGCCCTGCCCCACAGCCAGCCTCAAGGTGGGACATTTTGATTGATTGCCCTTAAAACACCGCAGGAGAGAAGCTCCTGGATACAGCAAGACTCCGGGTGGGGAGGGAGTTCGAAAGAAGCTCAGAGACATTTCGCTGTTTAAACAAATAGGCGAGGGAGGGTAATAAGGTCACTTCGGAGGCTGATGAGGCCGTGGCGGAATGGCTCCGTCACTTGGAAGGATCCGGTGGCGGCTGCACAACCGTGCGAAGGAACCAAATGCCACCGAATTGTTCACTTTCAAATGGGTGATTTTATGTTATGTGCATTTCATTTCCGTTTTTAAAAAACAGCTCTTGTGAAAATGCTCTGTTACCTACCAACAGCTTACTTCCACTGTTCAGCCAGTGTTGATCCATGTTGATCGAGCCTGCGTTCTGTGCCAGGCCCGGGTCTAGGCCCCCAGGAAGGATGTAACGGTGAACCCAGGAAAGATCTCTGCCATTGGAGAGATGACATGGTCAGGAGGAGACAGATAATGAAAAATGGGGTCTAAAATGCTGGGCAGAAAAAAGCAGGGAAGAAGGTGGGCAGTGAGAAGGCAACACGGAGCAGAGCCTGGGCGAGGGAGTGGAGACGGGAAGGGGAGGGACGGCGTGGAGGCCAGTATAGGAGAGCAGAGAAGGAGGGGAAGAGCTTTGGAGGGTCTCCAGCAGCAGGGAGGGCAGCAGGATCTCTCTGGTTGCTGGGGAAGGATAGATTTCGGGGGCAGAGGCTATCACAGTCACTCCAGTGGGCAGTCAGTGTAGTTATGGAGGTAGAAACACAAATTAAAACCACAGAGACCTCAGTACACAGCTGCCAAAGTGGCTAAAATTAACGACAGACAACACCAAGTGTTGATGTCCGCACAGAGCAACTGGAATGCTCCCGTGTTGCTGTGGGACATAAAACGCCCTGGCCACATCGAAGAAGAAGAACATGGCACTTTCTCATGATGTTAAACATACAATTCCCCTATGACCCAACAATCCCACTCCTGGGCAGGTACCTGAGGGAGGTCAGTGCTTATATTCACAAAAAGACTCACGCCAAAACATTCATAGCAGCTTTGTTCATACTAGCCCCAAATTAGAAGCAACTCAAATGTGTACCCACAGGATAATGGATGCACAAACTATGGTCCATTCACAGAATGGAATACTACACAGCAGTGAAAAAGAACCAACCCCCGACACTCATAATGATGCAGATGGACCTCTCCTACTTTAGTGATGAACAAATAAGAAAATAGACACAAAAGAGTCCCTGTTATAGGATTCCATTTGTCTGAAGTTCCAGAAGTTGCTGACTGTGCCCTGGTGATGGAAGACAGAGGTGATCTTGATGGCCGTGGGCAGAAGGATAAGGGAACCTCTGGGAGTGGCAGATGTTCTTTGCCTTGAATCTGTGGTTGCACATGTGAATACACGTGTAAAAATTCACTGAGCTACATAATTGTAATGCAAGTATTTCACTAAATGTGAATTATGCATGCTCCCTCCCCACAACACACACACACACAAAGTGGCAGGGGAGAGGATGGTGGCTCCCACCAGGTTGTAGTATAGTTGTAGATGGGCAGCAGGGGGACAGAGGGCATGGAGAAGCTATGCTCCCTCCTTGGGCTTGCCTCATCCAGGCCTAGGCCAGCTGGAATGCCAGCCACCTCCTGCCCTTCCTGTGGTCCCTCACTTTGGGTGGGGCAGCAGGGGTGAGCAGATGCCCCTTGAAGGGGACAGGTGGCCTGAGGAAGTGGTTATTGACTTTAGGGACCCAGCTTGTTTGTCTAACGGGGGAGGGGCTGGCAGCCAGCATCGCAGGACCAGATTCCTGATTATAACTTCATACCGGGCACTGGTGATTCGGGAGGTGCTGATATTTATGGAATAAATACAGTGCGATTTATGGCCGTATCTCCCTCTGATGTCCCATCTGATATGCAATTCAATTTCTTTTATTGTTTTTGGGCTTTTGCCATGGAGGAGAATGCATAAATAAATAAATATGTGGGCAAATGGCAGCCGGCAGGCCAGGCCGGGGCTGCCAGCCCGCCGTCTCCAGGCCCATATTAGGCCCATCGATCACGAGTTATGAAGCCAGAGCCTGTCCCCCAGCTGGGATGAGCAGCCAACGTGCCGGTCACTCCCCATTATTTAGGGGCCCCTGTTGGCGGGCTGCCCTGCCTGCCCTCTGCGTGCCACTGGGCTATGGTGTCCCTAATCAGAACCCAAGCCTGTGCTGCTCTGCCACTCGCTAGCAGGAATCCTGGAGGATTCTGCCCAGGGTTCAGGAGGGCATGTCCCAGCTTTTCTTCGGGCTGAGAGCACTGAGGACTGGCCTCTGGCCGGCTCTCCCAAGGGAACCCGATGCCCCACAGGACGAGGCTGCCTGGCTATGCCACTGGTACCTTCCTGCTTCCATGCCCACCAGCCACACCAGAAGTTCTGTTTTGGAGTCAAACCACATCTTCAAAAACCAAGCACCAGCATCTCCAAGCCCTGGAACCCTCCATAAGTCTCCCCATCCCTGGGCCTCGCTTCCTCATCTGAGCACAGGACAGCAGCTTCTGTCCCAGGGCTGCCTGGAGGATGGCAGGAGGCCCTGCTTGCCTGCATGGGCACAGCCAGGCACCCATTGCACAAAGTCGGTCAGGGACCAGGTGCCAGGGATGCGTGAACCTGCAGCCATTGTCCCAGCCCTTAGTGGGGCCCTGCCCTTGGGGTCACAGAGAGGCTCAGTGGCTGAGCCTGGGGTCATCACTGATCCCCAGGACTGTCCCCTACTGGGGACTGGACCCCAGCCTGTGGGAGGACTCAGCTGGAGAGCACACAGCCTCTCCTCTCTCCCCGTCTCAGGTGGACCCCTGGGCTCCAAGATTCAGGTGAGCTGCTGGGTCCCTCCCTGAGCTCTTGAGCCATCCACTATCTGCAGCCCCCACTTCCAGGTGCTCCCATCCTGTGTCCCCCCAACTACGACGAGCTCACAGCTCCGCTCCAGAGACCGCCATGGGCCTTGCTCCACCACCCAGCCCAGCCGCCTTCCTCCTCTGCCTGCGCTGAGGGCTCCTGAGCCAGACTCATTCCCCTCAGGGCCCTTAGGTCTGGCTGGGTCAGATACATCCCACAGATACACACCATGTGCACACACACATTCGCACCCCACACCACATGCACACACACGCCACCTCCATGCACATATGTACACACACAAACACACACCGACACACAGATACTCTCCCTGCATCCTCCCCTCACAGGCCCCAATGGAAACCCAATGCCTCTCAGTACATCCTTGAGACCTGTGTGTGCATGAAAATCAATTTGCAAAGAATATACCCGTTGCAGAGACGGGGGTCGGGGCTGACAACAAACTATGGAGAAGTCTGATCTCCGAGGAGACCTGCAGGGGAAGACGAGGGGGTGCAGCAGGAGGGTGTTCCGAGCAGAGGGAGTGACATGCGTGTGAAAGCTGGGCAGCCCGCACAGAGCTCCCTAAGCAGAGGGATTTCTAGCCAGACACTGAGGCTGTGGACTGTGTTAACTGGGGTTTGTCCTGGAAACTGGGAGAATCGGAGAGAGGGCAGGGCCAGGAAGCTGCCTGCGAAGGGAGTTGGAGAACTGGGCTTCCAACCTGCCTGTCCCTCTTGTATCAGTGGCCTCGGCAAGTCCCTCTTCTTCCCTGAGTTTCGGGGTTCTCATCTGCAGCCTGGGGCTAATGCCACTCCCTAATAAGATCATTTTTTTTTTTCTGAGATGGAGTTTCTCTTTTGTTGCCAGGCTGCAGTGAAATGGCATGGTCTCTTCTCACTGCAACCTCTGCCTCCCGGGTTAAGCGTTTCTCCTGCCTCAGCCTCCTGAGTAGCTGGGATTACAGGCATGCACCACCACATCCAGCTAATTTTATATTTTTAGTAGAGACGGGGTTTCTCCATGTTGGTCAGGCTGGTTTTGAACTCTCGACCTCAGGTGATCAGCCCGCCTTGGCCTCTCAAGGTGCTGGGATTACAGGCGTGAGCCACCAAGCTTGGCAAATAAGATCATCTTGAAGATGAATTGGGTGGTTTGTGTGGCAGGTGGTAGGGGTGGAGCCTGGCCCCACAGGAGTGAGCAGGAGGGGTCACCTCTCTGACTCTGGCACAGCAAGGGTACCCCTTAACCCCAACTGCTCTGAGTGGCCCCCGTTTTCACCCTGTCCCACAGAGGGTCAGGGGTTCCTCTGAACCCACCTCCCTGTCCTCCAGGGGCCTCCCCCAGGCCGTGCCTCCTGGGCAGGCATGGACTTGGCAGCCTTACAGTTTTATTTGCTGAGCCCCCTCGCCTGGCCTTCAAATCGGCCCCAGCAGGCGGCATAAATTTCCCTCAGCCTATGCAGGGCCCCATTTCTGCATCGCCGGGAATGCTAATCGGCTCCTGGCGGTCCCAGGCGGAGAATCCCGCCTTTCCCTGACATTTGTAAAGTTCACGTTTTCAAAATAAAGCCACGTGAAGGGCGAGGCACCCATAGATCACTTCCCCGTCACCAGGCTGCCGGCTCCTTCCCTGCCCTTGGCCTTCACTCCCCCACTTAAAAGCCATCAGTCCCGGGAGGACAGCCCTCCAAGCTTCGCTGGCCAGTTTCTTCCCCCCAGCCTCCCGCCTGCTTTCTGCCCTCCCTCCCTCCTTTCACATGCTCACCCATTCACTTGTTGTTTCATTCTGCGCTATTTTTTTTTTTTTTTTTTTTTTTTTTTTTTTTTTTTGAGACGGAGTTTCGCTCTTGTTACCCAGGCTGGAGTGCAATGGCGCGATCTCGGCTCACCGCAACCTCCGCCTCCCGGGTTCAGGCAATTCTCCTGCCTCAGCCTCTTGAGTAGCTGGGATTACAGGCACGCGCCACTGTGCCCAGCTAATTTTTTGTATTTTTTTTTTAGTAGAGACGGGGTTTCACAATGTTGACCAGGATGGTCTTGATCTCTTGACCTCGTGATCCACCCGCCTCGGCCTCCCAAAGTGCATTCTGCGCTATTTATTGAGCACCTAGTGCACACCCTTCCTGGGTGTAAGTCAAGGACAAAGCAGGAAGCCCCAGGATTCTTGTCCCCCAGGAGCTGACAGTCACATGGGAAAGAGGGACATGAAATAATGACAAGCGTGAGAGGTGCCACAAAGTGGGCCTCAGGGGAGGTGTCACAGGGTTGGGGCATCAGGGAGTGCTTCCCTGAGGAAGTGACATCACCCAAGCCTAGAGGAGGAGCAGGAGTCAGCCCCCACCCCACCCCGACAAGAAGAGGCAGAAGGGCATTTCAGGACCCGAGGGTACAAAGATCCTGGGATGGGGGCAAGGGATGCCTGAGGGCCTGGACAAGGCCCATGAGTTCTGAAGTCTTAGGAGCTTTGGCTCAAGAGATCCCCTTTGCCCAAGGGCAGTGGGGGTCCTGCAGGGTCGTGCCAGGCCTCTGGTGTGGACTGGGATCCTGCTCAGTAGATGTGGCACTCAGATAGGCAGGCCCTAGGGCAGCCAGAGCTGTGCATGTGCCTCCCATCCCTGGCTGGGTTCTACTGGTGACTTATAATTGCTCTTTCCTTGTCCTCAGCAGAAAAAGCTCGGAAAAGAAATGATTGTTTAAGGGCAGCCTCCCTGCGTGAGAACTGCTGGCAGAGACCAGTGTCTTGTAACCGCAGCCACACAGCGGCCAGTGAGGCCCGGCTCAAGGCTGAGAGGGGAGACAGGCCACAGACAGACAAGCAGAAGTATGCCTTGCAGGTGCGGGGAGGCGGGGTGGAAAACCCGAGGGGCGGGGCAGGGGAGTGCTGGGGAAGGTCGGCAGGAGGACCTGCTGCGGCTTTGCCATAAAGGGATGTGGGGACAGATTGGGATGCAGAAGAAAGCGAGGGAAGGGCTCTCCAGAGGCAGGAATGGGCTCTGTGTGATCGGGGAAGGAGGCCCGTGTGGCTGCAGCTAGCCCAATGGGCGTGGGTACAGCGTGGCAGGTATGGCCGGAGAAACCACAACTGGGTAGGGGGCGATCAAGTAGTGCCTCGTGGGGACAGCAAGGACTACACAGCTGGGGCAGAGGCCGCGGGAGAACCCAGGAAGGAAAGGCTCTCATTTCAAGGAGCACTCATTCATCATTCATCATGGACTCCCACTTCATTGATTCATCATCATTCATTCACTTTCACTCATTCATTCCTTTTCTGCCCATTCCTTCATCCACTTCCCATTCATTCACTGGTCTTTGCTCACACTCTGAGTGTGTGAGTATCCACTCTGCCACCCGCCCAGGGGAGAAGTCACACCCTCTCCCTGCCAGCCCTCAAAGGGCTCCTCGGCTGTGGTGTGGTCAGAGAGACAAGAAAGCCCACTGTAGGGGGGTGAGGTGTTTAATCTGCCCATGGGGTGGGTTCCTGGATCCCTGGCTGGGCCCATCTGTGGGTGACACGTAGCACCTGGAGCTGTGGGGGCCGCATCTGGGCACTGGCCAGGGGGTGCTGTGTCAGTGTGGACCTGGCCACCAGCATTTTATCAGGAAGTACCAGGCCCAATGGGAGCTGCTGGGGACCCTGGGTCTTTCTTTCTCTCCTTCCTTCCCTTCCCTCCCTCCCTCCCCACTCTCTTTCTTTCTTTTTCTTTGTTTCCTTCCTTCCTTCTTTTTCTTTCCTCTTCCTCTCTTCCTTTCTCTCTCTCTTTCCTTCCTTCTTTCTTTCTTTTTCTTCTTTCTTTCTCTCTTTCTTTCTTTCTTTCCTTCCTTCCTTCTTTCTTTTTGATGGAGTTTCGCTCTTGTTGCCCAGGCTGGAGTGCAATGGCATGATCTCAGCTCACTGCAACTCCACCTCCTGGGTTCAAGCGATTCTCCTGCCTCAGCCTCCTGAGTAGCTGGGATTATGTACTTCCGCCACCATGCCCTGCTAATTTTTTTTTTTTTTTTTAAGATGGAGTCTCACTCTGTAGCTCAGGCTGGAGTGCAGTGGCATGATCTTGGCTCACTGCAACCTCCACTTCTCTGGTCCCAGTTCAAGCAATTCTTCTACTTCAGCCTCCCAAGTAGCCGGGATTCAGGCATGCATGACCATGCCCGCTTAATTTTGTATTTTTAGTAGAGATGGGATTGCTCCATGTCGGTCAGGCTGGTCTTGAACTCCCAACCTCAGGTGATCTGCCCACTTCGGCCTCCCAAAGTGCTGGGATTACAGGTGTGAGCTACTGACCCCAGTCATCATTATTCATCATTATTCATCAGTCTGTCCCTTGTGCCCAGCCCAGGGCTCAGTAAACATCTGTTCAGTGGATATATGAATGAATGAATGGACAGCCATATTTACCTCCTTTGTAGCCCAGCCTGTGGCTCCTGCACCACCCAGAAGGGGATATCCTATATTCTTCTGAACCCCCTGAACTTGAAGGGCTGCCCAGGGCTGACTCATCCAGGCCCAGGCCCACCTCGGGCTGAGCACAGCAGGGAGGTTGAGACAGTTGCTAAACTGAGTAGTGACAAGCCCTGAGGCCAGCCATGTCCCTTGTCCTGTCTAAACCTGTTAACTCTCTGGGAGAAGATGCTCTGTGAGGTTGACAGCTGAGGGGCCCCTTGTCAGCTCCCATCAGCTCCCTCTCCATCCTGCCTCCCATCTCATCTTGCAGGTCTCCACTGAGCTGTCACCTCCTCTGAGAAGTCTCCCTGATTGCTCACACCTCATGGAGTTCATCCCAGCACAGTGTCTATTTCCTCTGTGGTGCTTACCATGATCAGTCACTACCTAATTCATCAGGTTGCTTCCTGGGTCACTGTCTGTCTTCCCGATTCTGTGGGGGACCCCTTGAGGTCCCAGACATTCTGTCCCCTGTACGTCAGCAACTAGCTCAGGGAGGGCACGGAACAAATGTCCCCTAAAGGAAGGAAGGAATGAATGGATGGATGGATGGATGGATGGGGAGCAAAGTGGAAAGGCTCATAGTCTCTGGGCCAGGCACACTGGGGTTTGAACCTGGCTCTCTGTTGCTGACAAGCAGAGTGGTCCTGGGCAAGGAGCTGTCTCTGGCTGGACCTCCACTTCCTTGTCTACAATATGGGGAGAATTAACAGTGCCTACTTGTGCAGGTGGTGCACTCAGCCCAGGTCTGGCCCCCAGGAGGCCACTCAGGGGGTGATCTTGTCCTTGCTTAGAGGGGCAGGGCAGTGCCCGGGGGGGATATTGCAATGCAGACAGATGGGCGTGGCCCGGCAGTGGGGTCCTAGGGGCCAAAGTCGCTGGCTGCTAACTTCTCTGTTCCATAGTTGTCCATAAGCCCTTGGCAGACCCCCAGTTCTTACCTCCTGCCCTTGAAGCCTACAGAGCCGGTGATGTCTCCTCACTGAACAGAAGGGAAGATTGAGACCCAGGCATGCAGATAGAGTACAGACTTAGCACAGCCTCGGAGCCAGACAGGGCATCACGGGAAACCACCTAGACCAATGCTGTTGGTGTTCACTCGGGGAACTGAGGCACCCTAAAGCGGCAGGGCCCCACCCAAGATACCACAGTGAGTCTGGGCTCCAAAGCTGCCGGGTGGGGCAGGGGTGGAGGGGAGCTGCCTTTCCCCTGTGGACGAGGCTGCAGAGCTGTCAGGAGAGATCAGCAGGGCCCTGGCAGATCTCCCCAGATTTAATTAACGGGCCTTTCATCTCTGTCCTGAAGGAATCAGCTCTCTTCTGTCTTCTTAATTAACGTTCATTAAGCAAATCAGAACAACAGGGTTTTTCTCCCTTCTTTCTTCTCCCGGAAGGTTTTAACCCTTGGTACGTGGGCTTCAGGAAGGGGAGACTGCTACCTTTGCTGGTAGCCCAAGCAGAAGGCCAGGACTCTGCAGGAGCCCCCTAGGTGCTCAGCGCAGGCACATTCCTCATCGGACACACACACACACATTGGACACACACTCACATATCAGACACATGGGACACACACACGTCGAACACACACATCGGACACACACACATCAGAGACACACACACATCAGAGACACACACACATCAGAGACCCACACATATCGGACACACGTTGAACACACAGATATATGGGACACACACACATCGAACACAGACACACACATCGGAGACACACACACATCAAACATACACACTGGACACACACACACATCAGAGTGACACACACACATTGGACTCACATACACACATCAGAGACACACACATTGGACACACATACCCATCCATACACCGGACACACACTCACATATCAGACAAATGGGACATACACACATCGAACACACACACACACTGGACACACAGGGACATACACACACCAGAGACACACACATTGAACACACACACCAGACACACACTCACATATCAGACACATCAGACACACACACACACACACACATCGGAGACACACATATACACATTGGACACACACACACATTGGACACACACATATCAGACACATGGAACACACACACACATGCACACACATCGGCTCCTCCTACCACACCACCTCCAGGCTGGTCCCCTGGACTCCACTCCCATCTTCCAAAAGGCCTGGGCGATCTGCTGCTCCAGAACCCTCCCTGGCTCCCTGCTATGGCTAGGACAATGGGCAGACCCTCACCAAACCCTGCCGGCTTCATTTCTGTCCCTGGTGGGCCCCATTGAAAGGTGCTGCTCAGAGCCTTCCCCCTGATGGAGAGCTGGTAGCCTTCACCCCGCTACCCCCACAGCGCATCTCAAAGGCTGGCTTGCTAGGTTTTTCTGGCTCCTTCCTAGCCCCTTCTGGAAATACAGGTGTTTATTGTCCCATTGCCATCCAGATGTGGGGGGTTATTCTGAGACATTTTTGTGGGTTTGCAGATAGCCCTATGCCTGAGGGGTGCACTTTGCTTCCTGAATTCCGTGGACACCCAGCCCCTCCCTGAACCCTATCCTAGGAGGAACCGACCACAGGGATAGGAGACACCTGGTCACATCCTGCCTTGAATGTGTCCCCAACAAACCGCTTCTCTTCTCTGGGCCTCAGTTTCCCCGTTTGTACAGCCTGTGCCCTGGATCCAACAACATTTATACACCCATTTTCTTGGATCCCAGGGCACAGGGAAGCGGGGGGACGTTTAGCCACCCCACCCACAGTGCCATCCCTTCTGTTCATGCTGTCTGAACATAGAGGTCAGTCTGAGAGGCCAATGCCCGCTAGCCCTCCCATGGAGGCTGAGGGGTCTCGGGATGGAGGCCCGGGGAGTTTGTCCTCAGGAGTGGGATGGAGGGAGGCCTGGCTCTGGCCCTGGGTCTGCCCACTACTGCTGTGTTCCTGGGAGTCGCCCCCGCTCTGAGCCCCTCCTTTTCGCTCTGGGGTCCCCATCAACCTGGCTGCTCCACGCTCAGCGGGGGCAGGCCCGAGCGGCTGGGGAAAGGCTGGAGGGGAGCAGACGGCAGTCTCTTGCTCTTGGGGCCGAGACGTGCTCGTGCCACTCACCCAGAAAGTGGCCTCGGTAAGGGGCTTTGTCCGATGGACCCCTGCGCCCCCCCGCGGCACTGGTCAGCTCCCCTGCCCTGTGCAGCCATGGACCGGGGTGTCCTGGGCCACCAGGGGCCGGAAAGGGGCCTGTCCCCGTATTGTGGCCAATATTGCCACCTGGTGGTTGGTCCCGGGTGAACTTGAGCAGCTGGACGGTGAGCGCTGGGAGAAGAGCCGGGAATGAGGGAAGAGGGTAGGAGCAGTGAGGGAGGGGCCTGGGAGACCTCTGCAAATGAGAAATGAGGTTGCCAGCTCTGGCAGGATGGTTCCCTCAAGGGCTGCTGCTAGGGCTGGGCGAGGTCCGTGAGGGCCAGCCCAGTTCCTATAGAATTAGTCTTTGCCCGCCTGGCGGTTCTCATCCATTCCAGAAAGGCTCCTGAACACCATTCAGGGCAGGCAATGGGGACACCAGGCCGGGGCACATGTGGTCCTTCCCCCCCCCCCACCGCCCATCCCCGCAGAGGCTCACAACTTCCAGCCCCTACAGACCCTCACAGGACAAACTGCCACTGCCAAGAGGCCCACGCCCTCTGGCCTCTGTGCCCTGCTCCGGTCTCAATCCCCAGGACCAGCTCCCTACCCAACGCTGCAAATGCAGGCCGACCTCCCCTGCTTGTGTGCGCCTCTGGGCCTTTGCGCGTGCTTCTGCCTGGGACACCCTTTCCTCTACCCATCCTTTACAGCTCAGCCTAAATGCCGCCTCTTCCGGGAAGTGTCCTCCAACTCCAGGCAGAACAAGCCACCCCCACCGTTGCCCCTGTTCCAGGCACTGTCTTTTGTTGCATGTGTCAGCCTGCACTCCCAGATCTATGCACATCACACCTCTGCCTCACTGACTTCGAGCCCAGGGGGGCAGTAAGTGGGGGGTTGACAGTGGGCAACAGTGCATTTGCTGAGGGACAAATGACAACAACTCACTCTTATAAAACAGGTTCGAAAAAGCCTTGGAGTGTCCTCTGGCTGTTTCCTTTTTTTCTTTAACTAAAAAAAGACCCTTCCTTCCTTCCATCTTTCCATCCTTTCTTTCTCTCTATCTTTCTCTTTCTCTTTCTCTTTCTCTTCTTTCTTGCTTTCCTTTTTTTCTTTTTCTTTTTTGAGACAGGGTCTTACTCTGCTGCCCAGGCTGGATTGCAGTGGTGCCATCACAGCTCACTGCAGCCTCCACCTTCCCAGGCCAGCCTCCTGAGTAGCTAGGACTACAGCTGTGTAACACCATGCCTGGCTAATTTTTGCATTTTTTGTAGAGACAGGGTTCTGCCATTTTGCCCAGGCTAGTCTTGAACTCCTAGGCTCAAATGATCCACCAGCCTTGGTTTCCCGAAGTGTTGAGATTACAGGCATGAGCCACCACGCCTGGCCAATCAGGCTATTTTTTAATGAGCTCTTTTCCTGTCTGACCAGACCATGGTCTCATAAGGGCAGGATCTTGGGGGAATCATAGCAATAACAATTTATGGAGCACTCACTCCACGCTGAGCTCTGGACCAAGCGCTTGCCAAGTGCTTGTGTATTTCCAACAGGAAGGATTGAACGCAGGGCACTGAGTGCTCAGGGGATGGTTGGGAGGACTAGAGGGGCTGACACCTGGGACACTACAGAACTGACCCACCAGGAAAGCCACCACCCCCTCTGAGGCTGCCACTGCTGTTGGCTCTGACAACTCATAGCTGTGCCTGCAATCCGGGGACTGGACATAAGCATCACTAAGCCACTGCTCCTGCTACTGCCACCACACAGAGGCCTCTCAGCACACGCGGGGCTGGAGAATGGGAAGCAGGTCGGGCTGAAAACCTCCCTTCTCTGTGACCTCACATGCCACCAGAAAAATCCACCAGAAGGGCAGAAGATGGCCTTTGCTCATTCCCACCTTCTACATCTCAAGCAAAGACACCTGGCTGGTGGGACTCTGCATGCAGGACTCTAGCGGCAAAGCAGCCAGGAAGAGTAGCTCCTAGGGTGGCAATCTGTGCATATCAGGAGGCATCAAAGAAGGAGGGGGAGCCAAGGTTTCATTACCCTCCACAGCCACACAGGTGGTGGAGATAGAATCTGAGCCCAGTCTGTCACTGAACACCATGCGGCCAATGGCTTCTGTGTCACACAGATTGCGTTGAGAAGATGACCAGTTAATTCATCCAAGCAGAGTCATTGACTGAGAATTAGGGTGGCGGGGGCAGGGTCTGCTTTGCCGTGGAGCCTGGGAGGAAGGATGCTGGCCTCCTTGTCCTCATCACCTCCCCTTGCATCATGGTCCTGAGCTCTGGAGGGTCCAGAACAAAGCCGGTCCATCCCACAGGTCCGTCTGCATGCCCCTGCCACCAATCTTGCTACAAGTTGCTAAGCCACTTGCCACTGTCCATGAGTTCCTGTGAATCTTTCCCAGGTGCACAAACACTGCGCATTGGGACCACTATCCTCAGGGCCACCCCAGAGTCAGCTGGAAGGGCAGTGGCAGTCCATTCTGGTCCCATAACTGCACACTGAGCTGGCTCACCTGAGAGTCAGGCTGGGATTTTCTCATCGTCGACTAGCTGGTCATAAGGAACACCTTCCTCCCAGGCACTAACATTTTTAAAAATTCTATTTGACAACTGCTTTGATCTAAAGACAGGTATATTAATATCATATGTTGAAACATGTTCTTTAGCCTAAAAGAGCTTTTTTTTCATTTGTTTCCTCTGACTTTAAAGAAATTAGAACAATGTTTGTGGGTTTCTAAAATTCCTGCAGGCTGCCATGTCTCCTGTGCCTGGAGGTGAGTTGGCTTTGAATGGGTTCACAGCCAGCTCAGGGTAGCAGGGTGGGCCGCCGAGAGTCCGCTGCAATCATGTTCTTGACCATAAAAGAAAACTTTAATGAAGAAGCCTCCATAACACCATCAAAAAATAATTTGGGATTACATTAAGTTGATTTTTTTTTTTTTTTTTTGCCAATCAATGAGAGCTTGTCAGGTTGCTGAGGTTGGTTGGCCTTGAACTCTTGGCCTCGCCTTCTCAAGCGCCACGACATCTGGCCGGAGCCACTTTGGGCCCCCTAAATTGATATTTTAACTTGGGCAGAATTTGTATATTTAAACAGTTGGAAATCCGTGAATACAGATGCCGGTTTCTTTAGGTTTCTGTCTCTCAGTAGTGTTATATAATTTGCTTCATTTATATCTTGTGATGTCATACTAGATTTATTAAGTGTTCTACCATTTTCTACATTATTGCTGGTATCCGTTTTTTTTTTTTTTTTTTTGAAACAGGGTCTTGCTCTGTTGCACAGGCTGGAGTATAGTGGCACAACCTTGGCTAATGGCAGCCTCTGCCTTCAGGATTCAAGTGTTTCTTGTGCCTCAGCCTTCCAGGTAGCTGGGATTACAGGCGTAGCACCACGCCTGGCTATTTTGTGTACTTTTAGTAGACATGGGGTTTCGTCATGTTGCCCAGGCTGGTCTCGAACTCCTGACCCTCAGGTGATCCGACTGCCTCAGCCTCCCAAAGTGCCGGGATTACAGGCATGACCCACCGCTCCCAGCCAGAAAATGCCTGTTGCTGGCATTCGTTTTTGCACTCTATCCTGTAGTCAGCCATCTTATTGAGCTCTTAATTTTAGTTAGTCGTCAGTAGAATCTTTTAGATTTTCTAGATATATCTTCAGGTAAATAGAAAATATAAGCATTTGTATCTTTTATATTTGTTGTCTTATAGCGTTAGCCAGAATTTCCAAAAGAACCTTAAGCACCAGTGGTAACATCATATAGTAACTGTACTTAGATATAGTTCTGAAAAGTAACTAAGTCCATGGGTCTATTCTGTAGTACTTTCCAGAACTGGACTGTTTTAATCATGTGTAAAGAACTGGTAGTGAACCACCCCACTACAGTTCATCTTGTTCCTGAACCTTTTCTTTCTTTCTTTTTTTTTTTTTTTTTGAGATGGAGTTTTGCTCTTATTGCCCAGGCTGGAGTGCAATGGCACGATCTCGGCAACCTCCGCCTCCTGGGTTCAAGCGATTCTCTCACCTCAGCCTCCTGAGTAGCTGGGATTACAGGTATGCACCACCACACCCAGCTAATTATTTTGTATTTTTAGTAGAGACGGGTTTCACCATGTTGGCTATGCTGGTCTCCAACTCTTGACCTCAGGTGATCCACCTGCCTCGGCTTCCCACAGTGCTGGGATTATAGGCATGAGCCACCTTGCCCAGCCAGGAAATTTATTTCTATTTTCCTTAGAGTTTTTCTGGTAATGGCTGCTTTTTTTTTTTTTTTTTCTGTGGCAGGGTCTGACTCTGTTGACCGGGCTGGAGTGCAATGGCACAATCACAGCTCCCTGCAGCTTGACCTCCCCAGCTCAAGGTATCTTTCCACCTCAGCCTCCCAGGTAGCTGGGACTACAGGCTTGCGCCAGGACGCTGAGCTGTTTTTTATTTTTTGCAGTGATAGGGTCTCACTGTTTTGCTCAGGTTGGTCTCGAACTCCCGGCCGCAAGTTATCCTCCTGCCTCCACCTCCCAAAATGCTAGGATCACAGGCGTGAGCCACGGCACACGGCCTGGCTGCTGCATTTTATCGAATGACTTTTCTCCTTCGATTTGCTAATGTGAATTAATGTGGAGTAAAGGGGGCATTTATGGGGGCTGGGGCAGAAGACAAGGAAGGCCTCTCCGAGGTGACATTTGTGACAAGACCAGGTACTCTTGTCACAAACATCAGGTTAGAATCTCTTTGCTGTGAGAGCAGAGAGTAGCCGGCAGCGGGAGTGCTTCTCAGGGTGAAGGGCGACAGGAGCCGTGCGGAGCCATCTCACAACCCTGTCCAGGGCGCGCTTTCTTGCTAGGAGGAGACACACAAACCGTAGCGATCAGGTAGAGATCCTCGTGTCCCCTTTTATCTCGGGACTTCCGAGGCACCGGTGAGCAGTTTCTATTTAATGAGCAGCATTGAAGCCTCTGAATGGCGTAATGAGGTTGCATCTTTACCGACCCCACTCCACAGACGAGGAAACTGAGGCCTCCCGGGCGGACTCCTGAGCGCGCACTGCCGGGCACGTCCAGCAGGTGGGGTGGGCGCCTGGGGACGCCGCGGTTCCTTGTATTTTTGGTCGGGTGGGGCTGCCGCCGGCCGCCCCGCCCTCCAGCCTCCCCGCCCCGTCGCTGTCCCGCCCTCCCGGGAAGGCGGGTCCTGGGAGCCCCGCGCGGTCCGCGCCCACCCGAGCCGAGCGGGACAGGCAGAGCGCGCGGCGTCGGTGCCCTTCACCATGGCAGCGGCCGCGCTCCTGCTGGGGCTGGCGCTGGCGCTGCTGGCACCGCGGGCGGCCGGCGCGGGCATGGGCGCGTGCTACGACGGCGCGGGGCGCGCGCAGCGCTGCCTGCCCGTGTTCGAGAACGCGGCGTTCGGCCGGCGCGCCCAGGCCTCGCACACGTGCGGCAACCCGCCCGAGGACTTTTGCCCCCACGTGGGCGCCGCGGGCGCGGGGGCACAGTGCCAGCGCTGCGACGCCGCCGACCCCCAGCGCCACCACAACGTCTCCTACCTCACTGACTTCCACAGCGAGGACGAAACCACCTGGTGGCAGAGCCCGTCCATGGCCTTTGGCGTGCAATACCCCAACTCGGTCAACATCACCCTCAACCTGGGTAAGCGCGGGCTGGGGGCGCACGCCCTGTCCCTACCCCATTGGGGGCCCGAGGCTGGGGCCTGAGCTGCTGTTCGGCCCGGGGTTGCCGCGCAGGGCTGCAGGACCCAGATATGGGGTGGGGAGTGTGGGGGCTCAGAAATAGGAACTAGGCTGGGCCCCATGGCTCACTCCTGAATTCCCAGCACTTTGGGAGGCCGAGCCAGGAGGGTCGCTTGAGCCCAGGAGTTCAAGATCAGCTTGGGCAAAGTAGTGAAATCCCAGCTTTACAAAAAATACATAAAAATAGGCCGGGAGCAGTGGCTTACGTCTATAATCCCAGCACTTTGGGAAGCAGAGGTGGGAGGATCACCTGATGGCAGGAGTTCCAGACCAGACCGGTCAACATGGTAGAACCCGTTTCTACCAAAAATAGAAAAATTAGCCAGGTATGGTGGTACCTACCTGTAGTCCCAGCTACTCGGGAGGATGGGGCAAGAGAATCCCTTGAACCTGGGAGGCGGAGGTTGCAGTGACCTGAGATGGGACCACTGCACTCCAGCCTGGACAACAGAGCTCGATTCCGTCTAAAAAAAAACAAAGAAGAAGAAGAAGAAAGAAGAGAAAAAGAAAAGAAAAATAGCTGGGTGTGGTGGTGCACACCTATGGTCCCAGCTACTCAGGAGGCTGAGGCAGGAGGATCACTTGAGACTGGGAGGTCGAGGCTGCAGTGAGCTATGATAGTGCCACTTCACTCCAGCCTGGGCTACAGAGCGAGACCCTCTCTCTTAATAAAAAGAAAGAATGAAGAAAGGAATAAAAGAAAGAAAAACAGGACCTGTACCCCTTGGTAGCCAGAAGGATAGACTGAGGGGTGCCCCGTGGGGCGGGAGGGGCCAGAGTCCCTTTAGGAGCTGAGTTCTAGGTTGCATTTACAGTCCCCTTAATGCTTTTCCATCCTAGACCTGAACTGTCCAGATGACACACCAGGGGGTGGGTTGGTCACCCTCCAGGGCAGGGGCTCCTGATCTTGGGTCTTCTGGTCAACTTCAGCTACTCAGTGGACCCCTGAGGCTGTCTGCCGTCCTTGGGTGGGTTCTGGAAGATGGAAGCTGTGATGGTCATCGCTGCACAGGCAAAGTTTAGCCCTTGGGGCAGGAGGATCAAGTGTCTTCCTGCTGCTGGGTAGCTGCTGTGGGTGGTGGCCTCTCTGCCCTGTTCATGACTTGCAGAGGTGCGGGAGCCCTTAGATCTCCAGGAGTCAGAATCCGGAGTCTGGAGCCGGCCCTGGTTCTCAGCCCCTGCCCCCACTTCAGGGAGCTGGAATGCTCTCTCCTCCCTCCAAGTTTAGCCCGATTCCCATGTCCTCTGTGGCTGGGTATGCGCTAAATGTCTTTCTGCTGCAGTCCCCACTGCCCTTTCAGGAGGGGCTGGTATCACTAGTTATACTCCCTTATCTTCGAGGTCAGTCTCCTGAAGCTTTGAAAACTCAAATTATTTTTATAACTCATTTTGGCTGCTAAACCTGACCTGAGGCTATTTATAAGCTATGTTTATCCTAGTGAGAATGAATATTCATTGGTTTTGCTGCTGAAATCTCATTTGAGTACAGCCTGCAGCCCCAGACCCCACTGGGGGTATTAGCACAATATATGGTATAAGGCCTGTATCAACTTTCTAAACTCTGAAAAGTTCTCAGGCCAGGCAGGGTGGCTCAAGCCTGTAATCCCAGCACTTTGGGAGGCCAAGGTGGTCGGATCTTGTGAGGTTGGGAGTTTGAGACCAGCCTGACCAACATGGAGAAATCCCGTCTCTACTAAAAATACAAAATTAGCCAAGTGTGGTGGCGCACGCCTGTAATCCCACCTACTTGGGAGGCTGAGGCAGGAGAATGGCTTGAACCCAGGAGGCGGAGGTTGCGGTGAGCCAAGATCATGCCATTGCACTCCAGCCTGGGCAATAAGAGCAAAACTGTCTCAAAAAGAAAAGAAAAGTTCTCAATTCCCAAACACATCTGGAGCCTGGGAGTTTAGATTAGAGATGTTGGGACTGTATCCTATGTTTCAGATGAGAAAATTGAGGCTCAGAGAGGTTGTTTTGCCCAAAGGCACACAGCTGCTAAGTGACCATCTGAGCATGGACATTCATGGACATCAGAGGTCAGAGCATAAAGTCTTTGATGTGAGTTCCACCACCTATCAACTGAGTTGGCTCCACCGCAGCCTGGCGACAGTGTCCTGGGGAGGGCTGGAAAGTGACATTGGAGTGGGGTGGGGGAGGACTGTGAGTCCCCTCTGCGGAGCACACCAGTACTGGCTGCCACCCCAGAAGCTCCCTTCTTCTGGGGCCACGTCACCTTCTCTCGGCCTATCTGGATCACTAGGTGGGGTTTCTAGATGGGACAAAGGGGGAGGGGACAGGAAACTGGGGGGAGGGGGGAGGCTAGGGGAGTTGTCTGGATGGAGCTGGCAGGACCCCAAGGCAACAGGGAAGGAATCTGGGACAGGGTGGGGAGTCGTGGGGGAGACACAGTGCTCCATGACAAAGGGTGTCACGTGTGTCCTGGGAACCCAGGAGCCAAGGAAAGGGCTCAACCCAGGCACAAACAAGGTGGGAGGAAGGTGGGGGAAATAGCCAAGTTTTTGGATTGGGGGCAGTTCCTGTTTACTGAGCATCTACTGAGTGCCAGGCCCTGTGCTGAGCTGTGGGACCTCTTCGAACTCTGCCTCGATCTTTAGAAGCAGAGTAGCTCAGATCCTTCTAAAAGCAAGGAACCTGAGAGCCTCCACACAGTCAATGCAGAGCAAAGGTGCACGCAAGCTCACACACGCATGCACACACACACACACACGCATGCACGCATGCGCACATGCACACACACACTCCCTGCTGTGTCTTACCCCCACCGTGAGCATTCTTTCTGTTTTGTCACCGAAAATCAGGAATACAAGAGAGAGTCCAGAAGTGTTTGTCCAGTGAGCAAAAAATGAACAAATGAATGAGTGAGTGACAGGGTCACCTCCTCTGTCCTGTGCTCTGGGCCCAACTCAACATTCTCTTTTGCCTGCTCTGGGAGGCAGAATAAAGTAGAAATCACGAAAAGGGGCTTTGGACTTAGTCCCAGCAGAGCCATTCACTGGGCCAGCGGCGTCCCCTCTCTCAGCCTCGGTTTCCTCGCCTGTACTGGGCGATGAGAGTTGCCACCTCCTGAGCAGCTGTTTGGGTTCATGAGCCCGGGTCGGAGCCATGGCAGTCCTCATGTGTGACGAGCATGGCTGCTGAGATGGTTCAGGGCCGAGGCTCCCCTTCGGGTGGGCCCTCCTGCAGGGATTGGGAAATGCTGCCTCCTCAAAGACATCCTGATCCTGGGCTCTGTTTACGCACAAGGGGTGCCGGGGGCCCAGCAGCCCCAGATCTGGCCTCTTTCTGGTTTCCTGTGACTTAGGTTTGCACCAGGCTAAGCCATGGCTTGCACAATAGTGGGGGAAGGAGAAGTCTGGGGTGGCTGGTGTCCCCGGTGGAGGCTGTCTGACAGCCTCTCCTCCTGGTCCCTAGGCTACCTCTGCTGGCTCCGTCCCCCACTGCTCCCTCTCCTTGAAGGCTCATGGGAGGGGAGAGTGGGCGGCCAGCTCTGGCCCAGGGTCCCCTGGAGGAAATGGGGTGAGGGGCAGGGGAGGAGATGGAGGCCGCCTCGTTCCCAGCCTCCTGTGGCTCTCAGACATCTGTTCAGATCCTCCCGTCATCTCTGAGCCGAGCCTTCCTGTCTGGGATGAAAGGCGGCATCGGGATCTGGCAGCCCCAGCCCACCACCAAGGCTCAGGGAGGCCGCTGGGCTGAGGCCTGGGAGTCGGTGGGGGTGTCGGGGGAGTGGACAGACCATTCCAGGGCTCTCACCTTGTGCCCAGGCAGCATCCCAAACCAGCATGCTTTGTTCATGAACAGACAGTGAAGCTGAAGCTCTGAGGGTGAGGTCAGTTGCTTAGAGTCACACCAGTCAATAAATGGTGGCCCCCAGGACCCTCCCCCTGACTCCTGCACTTGGGAATGAAGAGTCTGGGCTAGGCTGGTCCCTGTGCTTCAAGCCTCGGTCCTGGGAGGAACAGTGTGGGCTGTGGCATTCGGTGGGCTGGGGGAGTCTCCTCCCCGCTCGCACTCTTCGTGGGTCACTGAGAATCTCCTGGAACCACAGGAAGACCCAGGTCCCCAAGTGGACGAGTTTTCCCCTCCCTCCCCCACAGGTCCGCGATGCCCTGTGCGGAGTTGATTTCTTCTTGCTTGTCTTTAGCCGTTTGCTTGGTGGTCACCCAGCCTCGGCTGACTGGCCAGAGGAAGCAGCTGTGAACAGGGCCACATGTGGCCCCTGTCCTGGGGGGCTCAGGGCCCACCAGAAGGCAGCCTGTACTGAGCAGTGCTGCGAATGAGGATGTATGCTCTGAGAACGTGCACTGGGGTGCACGAGCCTCATCTCAGGGGTCAGGAAGGGCCTTGCTGAGACCTAAAGGATGGTAGGAGCTGACCAAAGAGGGAAGGGTGCTCCAGGCCGAGGGGACAGCACCAGGAGGCAGAGGTAGCTCCACGGGTTTTAGACCCCAGGCCTGGGTGGCCCGAGTGCAGATGCTGAGAAGACGCTGGGGTCTGGTCAGCCTTGGGGAGGAGCCAGGACCCGGGGGGCTGGATGTTAGGGGACCCTGTGGCCCCTGAGGGGCCCTGGAGTCAGCTGGGTCTCCAGAGCCTTGGCTCCATCGTGTCTTCCTGCCGAGTGGGCGGCTGCGTTTGCCTTGGCCTGGGCCAGTGCTGGGGGCCAAGTCCTCCCTCCTGCTCCCTGGGGGTTCTGGCTGGAACGCTAAGTCCCAAGCAGGGCAGGGGGTCAAGGCAGTGGCTGGTTGGCCTCCATCCACCCACCCACAGAACTGCCTGCCCCTCAGGTCCCTGGGCCCAACTGGCCTTGGCCACCTCGCTCTCTCTGGCCCTACCAGGAGGAATCCAGGAGTTGCAGGGGTAGGAAGTCCCAAAGCCCAGGAAGGGGATAAGCAGCCTCCCGTGGCCTCCTCTCCACATCCCACACTGCCCTTCAGCAGGACCTTGGCTGTGCGTGGCACTCTGTCTCCTCTGGCGTCTTGCATGTGCTGTGGCTTCGGCCTGGCACACTTCCCCTCCCACCTGCAGCCTAACTCACATCTCTTTCATCAACAAAACCATCGCATGCCTGCCGACACCTGTGCCCAGCCCTGGGGATGCCCATCTGCCCCAGTCAGCTGAGCGGTGCCTCCTCCGGAAAGCCCCCTCCCCCTCCAAGGTCAGGCACAGGGCCCGCCCCTGCATCCTTGCAGCCCGGACTCCTCCTTCCACCAGAGTCTGGGTGACGCTACAGGAGGGTTTGGTTTGTTTATGTCCAACCCTATCTCTGAGCTGCCAGAAGGAATGCCTGTTTTCATAGCTGTACCGCAGCGCCCAACCTGCATTTGCCCACTGTGCAGGGTGACGGGTAAACGTTGGTCAGGCGAATGAATGGAAGAACAGCTAAAATGTCATTGAGGCTGGGTGAGGCTCACACCTGTCATCCCAGCACTTTAGGAGACAGAGACAGGAGGGTCACTGGAACCAGAAGTTTAGGGCCAGCCTGGGCAACAAAGTGAGACTCTGTCTTTACAAAAATGAAAGGAGAAATGAACAATTTAGCTGGGTGTGGGGGCAAGTACCTATAGTCCCAGCTACTTGGGAGGCTGAGATGGGAGGATCACTGGAGCCTGGGGGTTAGAGGCTGCAGTGAGCCGTGATCACAACACTGTGCTCCAGCCTTGGCAGCAGAGCAAGACCCTGTCTCAAAAAATAAAAAAGAGGTAAATGTAGTTGAACACATGATGTTGGCCTGGGACTGTTCCAAGTGCTTCCAAGGCCTTTGCTGATTTAGCCCTGTTATTGTTATGCCCATTTAGCAAATGGGAAAACTGAGGCACTGCATTGCAGTCACTTGCCTAGTGAACCTGAGGGAGTTCAGGTATTTTACCCAAGGCCACAGAGCCAGGAAGTGGCGGGCCTGGACTGTGAGCCCCAGAGTTGCAAGACTTTGCTGTGTTTCCTCGCAGAGAGCCAGAGACTGAGGAATTCAGGGACGGGACAAAGGGCTCCCAGCCTTCCAGGTGCTCCCGTACTCTTAAGCCACCACGTTCACAGCAGCGCTGACATCCTCCCGGCCCAGCCCTGCCCTCCCCAGCTCTGCTTGCCCAGGCTCCAGTGGCTTGGTCTGTCTCCCCTCCCTGCAGCCCCCTGTCCCTGGACAGGCCTTCCCTGCAGCCGTGACCTTGCACAGCTCATGCCCTGGCTTTGCCTATTTGAATCGTGGTGGACATCCAGGACTCCACCTACACCTCCTGCCCTGGCTCAGTCTCCACCTGAGCCCTTGGCTGGTAATTGGAGCAGCCTCCTCAACACCGACCGCTCTGGATGTCATGCCAGGACCCCCATGTGCAAAGGCTGAAAGGGCCCCTCATGCACAGCAGTATTGCTTGCTTTTTTTTTTTTTGAGATGGAGTCTCGCTTTGTCACCCAGGCTGGAGTGCAATGGTATAATCTTGGCTCACTGCAACCTCCACCTCCCAGGTTTAAGTAATTCTCCTGCCTCAGTCTCCCAAGTAGCTGGGATTACAGGTTCCCACCACCCCACCTATCTAATTTTTTGTATTTTTAGTAGAGACAGGGTTTCACCATGTTGGCCAGACTGGTCTTGAACTCCTGACCTCAGGTGATCTGCCCTCCTTGGCCTCCCAAAGTGCTGGGATTACAGGTGTGAGCCACGGCGCCTGGCCCATAACAGCATTTTCACAATAGCCAAAGGTGAGGCAGCCTTAGCATCCACCGAGGGGCAAATGAGGAGCAAGAACAAATGTGGTCCATCCATGCAATAGAATATTACTCAGCCATGAAAAGGAAGGAGATTCTCACACAGCCCAGTATAGATGTACCCTGAGGTCATTATGCTATGGGAAAGAAGCCAGTTGGAAAAGAACAAATACTATGGCGTTCCACTTACATCAGGCAGCCCGGGATAGTCTAGTCCACAGAGATAGAAGGTAGAACGGAGGCTGCCAGGGGCTGGGGGAAGGGCACTGGAGAGGGGATGTATCGTGCAGACAGAGTTCCAATTTGGGACGATGAAGGCGTTCTGGGGATGGATGGTGGTGAAGGTTGCACAACCACGTGAGCAGCACAAATGGTTAAGATGGTTAATGCCATGTTATGTGTATTTTACCACAGTAAAAGAAGGTCTGGGCAAAAGTACGTGTTGGCCCTTTGGGAAGGCAGTTTGGCGACGTGGATGAAGACCCACAAGAATATTCCTGGCCTTCGGCAAAGGAATCCTACTTCTGGGAATTCAAATAAGGGAAGGGTCCTAACGCATGAAAACGTTCATCAAGGCATTCTTTATAGTCGGAAGAAATTGGTCCCATACGGGGATAGTTAAGTAAATTGCAGGACATAAATTCACATGGTGATTGGAGCCTTTCAGTGCAGCAGCTGACAAAGAGTTTGTAATACGCAGGGAGAGCCAAAGTCAAAATGTTGAATGAAGAAAAAGACACGAGTTGGCATATGTGGAATCATCAGATTTATATTTTAAAATCCCTAAAGAGTAGGCAAAAAAGACAGACGTCAAACTGGGAAGCTGTTTGTCCTCAGGACTTACAGCGACTTTTCTTCCATATTCCGTTTTTCTACATTTTCCCAATATTCTCTCATGAAGCTTGTTCTAATTTAAAAACTGGAGAAAACACATTTCTACACTTTTTTTTAAAAAGCACCCGCCTTGCTATGTTCCAAGATGTTTTTCAAAGTTCTGTTGCAGCACAGCTTGGCACCGTAACTCCTAACCCCTTAAAAGAAAGCGTGTGGAGCAGAGTCCGGATCTGGGGGCGGCCCGGTGTCTGTGGTGTTTGGAGCAGAGGCTCCGGGCCTTGGAACCAGGTGGGGGGCGGCCCAGATGTGCCTTCACTAAAGGATGCTGTGCGCGGGCTACTGCGGGTCGCCGTCGCAGACTCCTTGGTAAACATCTAACAGCCAGACACCTCTCGGGAGGGGAGCTTGGAGCCACTTAAAAGGTAGCTGGCAGCTAGAAGCATGATCGGAAAAAAGGCAGTCACTGGGACTTCGTGCAAACGAGCAGCCTCACGCGATAGGAAACATCCCGGCTTTTCTGTCCTTGCCAAACCAGGAGGTGAGAGAAGACGGAGCAGTATCACAGAGACATGGCAGGGACTTGTTGTGACGAGAGTTAATTAGAGGCTGGGCACGGTGGCTCACGCCTGTAATCCCAGGATTTTGAGAGGCTGAGGCCAGCGGATCACTTGAGGTGGGGAGTTGGAGACCAGCCTGGCCAACATGGTGAAAGCCCATCTTTACTGAAAAACAAAACAAAACAAAACAAAAATTAACCGAGCACTGCGGTGGGCACCTGCGATCCCATCCACTTGGAGGCTGAGGCAGGAGAATTGCTTGAACCCGAGGCAGAAGCTTCAGTGAGCCGAGACTGGGCCACTGCACTCCAGCCTGGGCGGCAGAGAGAGACTCCATATCAAAAAAATAAAAAGGTTTAATTAGAGGGGCTGAGAAAGCAGCTTAATCCCTGCTTTCTGAGGAAAAGATTTCTTTCAAAGGCAACCAAAAGGCTGGGAAAGGAATGGCCCCAAGATCTTTTAAACATCGACAAGAATTCACATCTGCTGCCCTAGCCCAGACCCTCATAAGCTGCAGGACTAATGAGGCTTCTGGGTGATTGAGACAGCTGTGATCCTATCAGGAAAGTAGAGCCAAGATGTCATCCTCAACTGGTAGCTGGTGGTGACACTGCTTGGGAGTACTTGGCTTCCCTCACCTCCAGGCTGCCCAATATGCTATTCCCTCTGCCTAGAATGCTGTTCCTTCTGCTCTGCTCACCTGTCTGGCTCCCATGCACTCCTGCTCATCCCACCAACTTATTGGATCACATGCTCCAAGCTTTCCTCTCACCACTGCCCCTCCTCCCTCTCCATGCTCCTGCCAGCCCGAACTACAGGCTCCACCACTAGGTGGCCCCTCTCTGCTGACATCCTGCCTGGTGGGGAATGCACCTTTTCTTCACCTTCCCTGGCAAATGTCTGCTTATCCTTGGGAGCATAGGTTTGGTGACTTGTTGATGCTCCCACAGCCTCCCTGGGCTGCTCTGTCCTGTTCTGTAAAGACCTGCCTGTCTTGGCTGGGCATGGTGGCTCACTCCTCTAATCCCAGTAGTTTGGGAGGCTGAAGCCAGCGGATCACTTGAGGTCAGGAGTTCGAGACCAGCCTGGCCAACATGGTGAAATCCCATCTCTACAAAAAGTACAAAAATTAGCCAGGCTTGGTGGCACACACCTGTAATCCCAGCTACTCAGGAGGCTGAGGCAGGAGAATGGCTTGAACCCAGGAGACAGAGGTTGTAGTGAGCCGATGTTGCTCCACTGCACTCCAGCCTGGGCAACAGAGCTAGACTCTGTCTCTGTCTCAAAAAAAAGAAAAACAAAACAAAAAACAAAAATATGAAAAACTGAGACCTTCCTCTCTCTCCCTGCCTGTAACCTCCCCTTGGAGCACGTGCCATGAATCCTTACAGCTGAGCGTGGCACCTGGCACACAGGAGGTGCTCAGTAAGCGCTCGACAGGTGAACGAGTAGACTCGAGGCAGGATTCGTACCTTCAAGGAGTTTATAATCCGGTGGCGACAGTAGGCAGGCCTGACGATGGATCACATGGCCCCAAGTGTGTCTGCCAGGCATGATCCCTGGGTGAGTCTCTGTTTAACAATAGCCAGCATTTAGTGAGCACCTTGCCAAGTGCTTCACCTGCACTGTGTGGCTGAGACGCCCAAACACGTCGTTTACTAGCGAGGAGTCAGGCTCAGGGAGAAGGACTTGCCTGCTGTCATGCTGTTTCTCTCTGACCACAGGCCCCGCAAAGCCACTCCTCAAAACCAGGGTACCCTCCTACTCAGGGGTCCATGGGGCCCCAGAGAGAAGAGGCTGCCTAGGAAGGGGGTGAAGGGGGTGCCGGTGCCCTTGGAGGTCCCACCTGCCCCTCCCAGTCTTCACCTGGCCGAGCCAGCAGCTGGGCACAGCAGAGCCGCCCCCCACCCCCCACCCCCACCCAAGCCAAACAGCAGGAGCTCCAAGCTGTGTCCTCTCCAACCAGCTGGAACATAACGCCCATCAAGAATGACACCGGGACAGTCATAAAATCAAGCCGGCCCACATCCGGCACTGACCAGGCAGAATGAGCTCAGAAGGAAGAGGCTTGCTTTGGGAAAATGGAAACAAAACAAAGCCCTTTAATTGGAGCCATCTGGGGAGCAGTGGCCTGCGGGGTGGGGCGGGAGGGGCCGGGGTGGAAAGCTGAGCTGGGAATGCATGGGTGAGGCTGCCCTGCCTACTTCGGGCATTAGAACCAGGCGGGGAAGCTGCTCCCAGCTGCGGGGGAGTCACATACAGCAGGGTCCCTGAGCTCCATGTGGCCACCCACTGTTCCTGTTCTTCCTCTCCCATCCCAGCTCTTGGCATTTCTGGGTATGGTGACTCCCTATGAGGAGCTTGGGACTCCCCATGGCCATGATGCCAGATGCCACAACACCCTGGCTAAATCAGGGCTGGGCTCCTCCCAGCCCTCCCACCTTGGCACTAAGTCTAAGCAAGCCCCAAATAGGAATTAAGATTGCCAAGCCTAAAAGAGCCAAAAAGATTGCCAAGTTATTCTCTAACCTGGGGAGAACAAACAGTTTTCCTTGGATTGGTTATTGCCTAGGACTTTGTGTTAAGAAGGATTCTGAGGTACGGTCTGAGCCGAGACATGACTACACATTTGCAAAGAGAGGTGGCAGGGCATTCCAGACCATTGCAATAAATCAGGGGACAGACGAGGGGCTGAGAGAATGACAGGGAGCAGGGCAAACACAAGGAATATTCCAGAGTATGAGCTGGTGATCTGGTGAATGCTGAGGTCACTGGCTGAGGATGGAGGTGATTCACCAGCTTCTTGTTTTGGTGCATAGAGAGACCAGGGGAGGAAGAAGGATGCCTTCATTTATTTATATTTATTTTTATTTTGAGATGGAACTTTGCTCTGTCACCCAGGCTGGAGTGCAGTGGCACAATCTTGGCTCACTGCAACCTCTGCCTTCCAGTTTCAAGTGTTTCTCCTGCCTCAGCCTCCCGAGTAGCTGGTATTACAGGCGCCTGCCACCATGCCCAGCTAATTTTTGTATTTTTAGTAGGGATGGGGTTTCACCATGTTGGCCATGCTGGTCTTGAACTCCTGACCTCATAATCTGTCTGCCTTGGCCTCTCAAAGTGCTGGGATTATTTTTTTTTTCCCAAATACATGTAACAGAAAAATTTTGGATACGCAGAAGTGGAAATGCTGGATCATATGGCATTTCTATTTTTAGTTTTATTGGGTTTTTTTCCCTCCCAAATGGACCAAAGCGACCCAACCTTTGAGCTTTTGTAAGCGTAATCAACCAGGTGAGGAGGGTAGGGCCTATTTCCCAACACTTCCGGTGTAAACTCAAATTGTAGGTTCTTGCTTGGAGTAAGACAGGCTCTTCCCTGCCTACAAGGTTATTCTTGAGTTGCAAAAATTCTCTCTCCATGCTTTTTCCTGTATCCCTCTGTTATATCTTGGCTGCCACAGAAAGCAGAAAGCAGTCAGAGAGAAAGCACGGGCGCGGTTTCTGCACGGCAGTGGAAACCTTAGCAGGCAGTAACTGCTCCAGGGCTGTCAAACTGATGCCCTGTTTTTAGTTTTCTCAGGAACCGCCAGTTTCCATAATGGCTGCACCATTTCACATTCCCACCAATAGAGCAGGAGGATTCGTTTCTCCACGTCCTTCCCAGCACTTGCTACTCTCTGTTTGTTGATAGTAGCCATCCTAATGAATGTGAGGTCCAATTATACACATAGATAACTGTGTAGGGAAAATCTCTCAAACGGTGTTTTTCCTCTGCTCTCAGACCACAGCCATCATCAACACAGAATACTTCTAGGACCAAATGTGTGGCTTTCCCCGCCATATAACAAGCAGCGGTACCAGCTGGGTGTCCTCTAATTCAGTTCCAACACAGTCTACTCAGAGGTAGCATCCCATCCCCCAGGTTGAGGGCTCAGTCCCCAAGACTGTCTTCTGCCACATACCCCAGTCGCAAGTCCAGACCTCAGAAACTTCGGACTGACTAGCTTCAACTTCCCATGACCCCCTCTTTGGGTTCAGTCAGTTTGCTGGAGCAGCTCACAGACTCAGGGTAACACATTGACCGGTCAATTGTAAAGAACATTGCAAAGGACAGCTGAAGAGAGGAGCAGGTGAGGAACGGTGAAGGGGCAGTAGCTTCCAGGCCCTCCCTGGATGAAACCTTCAGGAACCACCCCGTGTTCAGCCATCCAGAAGCTCCCGAACTCTGTCCTTGGGTTTTTATGGGAGCTTCATGCAGCAGCATTGCTTCCCCTGGGTGTAGGGTGGGATCCTGTCTTTGAGGGTCTTAAGACCCACAGGCAGAAATGTAGGGGAACTTCAGAGCGAAAGGAGGGCAGGAGAGGGCAGAGGCCTGCCCTTGAGGCCCAACACCCCCAAAATTCTAACAAAAGACTGTAAGAAGGCTATGGGGGTCATAAGCCAGGAGCTGTGGATGAAAACACACATATATATGTATTTTTTTTTGATAGAGACAGGGTCTTGCTATGTTGCCCAGGCTGGTCTCGAACCCCTGGGCTCAAGTGATCCTCCCACCTCGGCCTCCCAAAGTGCTAGAATTACAGGTGTGAGCCACCACGCCTGGCCTGAAAACTGGTATCTATCATAACACCACAATAACATACATAGTATATATAACAGCTTTAGGAGCTGTAATTCACATACTGTACAACTTACCCATTTCTTTTTTTTTCTGAGATGGAGTTTCGCTCTTGTTACCCAGGCTGGAGAGCAATGGCACGATCTCGGCTCACCGCAACCTCCACCTCCTGGGTTCAGGCAATCCTCCTGCCTCAGCCTCCTGAGTAGCTGGGATTACAGGCACACGCCACCATGCCCAGCTAATTTTTTGTATTTTTTTAGTAGAGACGGGGTTTCACCATGTTGACCAGGATGGTCTCGATCTCTTGACCTCGTGATCCACCCGCCTTGGCCTCCCAAAGTGCTGGGATTACAGGCTTGAGCCACCGCGCCCGACCTCAACTTACCCATTTCAAGTATACAATCCAGTAGTTTTTAGTATACACACAGAGTTGTGCACTCCTCACTGCAATCAATTTAGAATATCTTTCTTTGGGGGGTGCAGAGACAGGGTCTTGCTCTGTTGTCCAGGCTGGAGTGCAGTGGCATGATCACAGCTCACTGCAGCCCCTACCTCCTGGGCTCAAGCCATCCTCCCAACTCAGCCTCTCAAGTAGCTGGGGTTACATATGCTAGCCACCACACCCAGCTAAGTTTTTAATTTTTTCTTATTTTATTTTATTTTTTTTTAGAGACAGGATCTCAATATGTTACTCAGGCTGGTCTCAAATTCCTGGTCTCAAGCGATCTTCCAGCCTCAGCCTCCCAAAGTGCTGGAATGACAGGTGTGAGCCACTGGCCCTGGCTTGAAACACCTTTATTACCCTGTACCTATTAGCAGTCACTTTCTGTTCCTCCCTAGTCCCCACCCTGAACCCCTATCCTGTGACAACTGCCTGTCTCCTTCCTGTCTTGCCTGTTCTGGACATTGACGTGGAATCCCATCATATGTGGTCTTTGGTGACTAGCTTCTGTCACTTAGCAGGACGTTCTCGTGCTTCATTCTTGTGGTTGCGTGTGTCAACGCTTCGCTGCTTCTTGTAGCCCAATCCTATTCCATCATATGATTGGCCACGTTTTATTGATTCACTCACCAGTTGGTGGGCACTGGAGTTGCTTCCACACTTTTGCGGTTACAAAGCATGCTGCTGTGAACATCCATGTCTACGTTTTGTGCGGATGTATGTTAAATGTTTTCATTTCTCATGATATGTGCTGAGGAGTGGAATTGTGATAACCGTGTGTCTAACATTCTGAGGAACTGCTAGGCTGTTTTCCAAAGTGGCCGCCCCATTTTACATTCCCATCGGCAGGTATGAGGGTTCCAATCCCCCCACCTCCTCACCAACGCTTGTTATTATCTATGTTGACTCCAGCCAGCTGAGTGGGTGTGAAGAGGATCTCATTATGGTTTTGACTTGCATTTCCCTGCTGGCCGATGATATGGAGTATTTTTTCTTGTGTTTCTTGGCCATTCACATATCCACTTAGGAGAAATATCTATTCAAAACCTTTGCCATTTTTGTTTTTTCTTTTTTTGAGACAGATTGTCGCTCTGTTGCCCAGGCTGGAGTGCAGTGGTGTGATCATGGCTCACTGCAGCCTCAACCTCCTGGCCTCAATCAATCCTCCCACCTCAGCTTCCCAAGTAGCTTGGAGGACAGGCGACCATGCTTGGCTCATTTTTAAAATTTTTTGTAGAGATGGGCTTTTACCACGTTGCCCAGGCTGGTGGCGAACTCCTGGGCTCAGGCAACCTACTCCCCATGTGCCCGTTTTTAATTGGGTTGTTTGTCTTTTTATTATTGAGTTGTAAGAATGCTTTATATATTCTGGATAAGTCCCTTATCAGATATATGATTTGCAACTCCTTCGTCCCACTTTGTGAGTTGCCTTTTCATTTCCTCAGTGGCTTTCTTTGAAGGACAGAAGCTCTGATTAAGTCCAGCTTATCTGTTTTTTTCTTTTGTCACATGTGCTTTTGGTGTCATTTCTAAGAAACCTCTTCTAACTCAAAGTCCCAAAGATTTACTCCTGTTTTCTGGAGCACAATGGTGCGGTCTCAGCTCACTGAAACCTCCACCTCTCGGGTTCAAGCTATTCTCCTGCCTTCAGCTTCCCAAGTAGCTGGGATTACAGGCACCCACCACCATGCCTGGCTAATTTTTGTATTTTTAGTAGAGATGGTTTCACCATGTTGGTCAGGCTGGTCTCGAACTCCCAACCTCGGGTAATCCACCCGTCTTGGCCTCCCAAAGTGCTGGAATTACAGGCATGGCCACCGTGCCCAGGTTTTTAGCTCTTACCTAGAGCCAAGATGTTTCACCAGAGGACTAGAGTGGCTTGTCCTCATCACCTAAGGAAGACGGTGGCGGCAGCAGGCAGCCTCCTGGGGGCCTCTGAACCCAGGTTATGGAAGGATTAGAGAATAGAAAGTCGCCCAAGGGGAGGGAAGTGGGCATGTTCTGTGCTGCTCCAGAGGGTGAGAGGCTACTGCCAGCGGCAGACATGCAGGAGGGGCTCCCTGAATGGGCCGTTCTTCCCTTCCTTCATTCGTTCCTACACCAACACTCAGTGAATGCCTGCCAGGAGTCAGGCACATAGCTAGGCACTGGGGTGGCAGAGATTACGGGAGAGACACTGGTGCTGGCAGTGAGGAACTCCGTCCAGCGTGGGGAGCCCAGCGCTGAGCAGGTAACTCTGCAGGAGGCTAGCTATGGGGTCACGTTGCAAGAGACCCCTTCCTCTGGCTTCGGGGGATGTCAGGGCTGTGGGATTAGGACTTAAGGTTGAGTTGGGCTTCTGAGAGGAGGGGGTATGTGGATGGAGTCTTAAACTTGGGTGGTGGGGGGAGATGGTGGCATTTCAAGCAGTGGGCAACTGCCTTTTAAAATTCAGGCTGTACTTCCTTCTTATTATTAAAAGCATACCCACACTCAGCATAGAAGCCAGATACTTCCCAGCTCGAACTGTGGAAGGCAGCAGTTCTCCCGCGCCCGTAACCCAGCCCCCCTCTCCACCCTGCGCTGTCTGAGCTGCTTCTGTTCCCCGACACTTTTTATCGGGTGTTTTATCTCCCAGCCCTGTGCTCACTGCCGCCGGGGTTTTCCTCTTCTTAGGCATTGCCTGTCGACATCCCGTGAGGGAAGAGGAGGAATTAGGAACCCCCTTCCCTCTCCCACAGTCGTCCTTCCTACCCAGCCTCCGAGGATAGCTGAATCATGGGGACGAAGCCAGGCTGACTGTTGGGGGCGCTTCTAGGGTGGAGCAGAGGGCAGGGAAATGCCTAAAGCCTGTAGATCCCCCTTCTGGATGTTGGGGGCAGGTCGGGGAGTGGGGCTAAAGCCCAGGGAAGGGAGAGGACACTGAGAGTTCAGGGAGGAAGCGGAGGGCTCAGGAGGGGGCTGGTGCAGGCCCTGGGACAGGTGGCTTCCGAGGTGGTGGGCACGATTGGAGGCCCAGGAGATGAGGCGAGGCAGGGGCCCCTTGCCGTGGCCACAGGGGGCTGTGGGTGAGGTAACTTTGCAAGTGCAATGTCTTCTGTGGAGTGGCCCAGAGAAGCTGAGTTGCAGTAGGTTGAAGGCTGAGTTGGGAGATGAGGCTGTGGGGCAGCGATTTAGACTTCTCATGGGAAGTTTGGAACAGGAGGAAGATAGAAACTTGGAGGAATAAGGGGTCCAGGGAGGATTTCATTAGGATTATGAGGTCTGTATTCATTGCCAGGGAATGAGGCTGAAGACACAGTGGAAGGATCGGCTTTGTTGAGGTATAGTAAAAGAAATAACTTTCTAACGGTAGAGCAGGCTTTCTCAGAATGTGGCAACATCCTTTTGCTGGAGACATTTGAGCAAAAAGCGCTGGCTGCCTGTCAGGGTGTTACAATGGAGATTCCTGTGCAGGGTGGCGAGGTGACCCAGAAAAGGGACAGTAAATACTTGGGAAGCATGTGACATTGTCCTCTCCAGTGCCCCAACAGGCATCAGGAATGGATGGTGGCATGCTCTGTCCAGAGCTCCAGACAGCTTCCAACTAGTGCATGCAATGCAGCCATCTGCTGCCCCAGACCGGGATTCCATTTCTCCCTCCCCTTCCATGAAAATGAGCCCACATCTTCCTGGCTGCAGGGAAGGCTTACGAGATCACCTACGTGAGGCTGAAGTTCCACACCAGTCGCCCCGAGAGCTTCGCCATCTACAAGCGCAGCCGAGCTGATGGCCCGTGGGAGCCCTACCAGTTCTATAGCGCCTCGTGCCAGAAGACCTATAGCCGGCCCGAGGGCCAGTACCTGCACCCCGGTGAGGACGAGCGTGTGGCCTTCTGCACCTCCGAGTTCAGCGACATCTCCCCGCTGAGTGGGGGCAACGTGGCCTTCTCCACCCTGGAGGGCCGGCCCAGCGCCTACAACTTCGAAGAGAGCCCTGGGCTGCAGGTCAGAGAGGAGGGGTTGTGGGGTCGGGACGGGGTTGGGACTGGGTCACAGCAGCAGGAGGGTCTGGTGTGCCACAACACGGGGTGAAGAGCCTGCAGACCCCATGGTTTTCCCTTTTTTTTCAGACTGAGTCTTGCTCTGTTGTCCAGGCTGGAGTGCAGTGGCGCTCTCAGTTCACTGAAATCTCTGCCTCCTGGGTTCAAGCGATTCTGCCTCAGCCTCCCAAGTAACTGGGATTACAGGTGCCCGCCACCACACCTGGCTAAATGTTTTTTGTATTTTTAGTAGAGACAGGGGTTTCACCATGTTGGCCAGGCTGGTCTTGAACTCCTTTTAGTGATCCACCTGCCTCGGCCTCCCAGTGCTGGGATTACAGGCGTGAGCCACTCTGCACTCGGCCACAAAGCCCATGGTTTTCAAGCTTTCTTCCTTAGAAGCCTTTGCCACACCTGAGTCTTGTGGATGCCACTAATGAACCAGAACCAGGTGGGAGAAGGGCCGCTCAGTGGACCACAGCTGTCCCTTCTCTGGCCTCCTGGGGCAGAGCCCTGTGGCTCCCGGGAGCCTGTGAGGACCGCCAGCCCACCCAGCCCCTTCCTTATATGGGCATGGAAGCTGAGGCCTGGAGGGGGATGGCATTTTCCAGGGGCACAGATGAGACAGTGGAGGGGCCCAGGCCAGCACTGAGTGTCGAGGCTTCTGACTGGTGTTCTTTCTGGAACTTTCCGCCGCCGGGCCTTGCTTCCTCCTCCTGTGAGTTAATAACAGGGCCTGCCCGTGTGTCTCCAACGGCTCCTATGAAAACGGAAAAACGTGACAGGAACATGGGCTTTGGGGTCACGGAGCCCTGGGTTCCCTGCTGTAAGGCCGCACCAGCCAGCAGCACTTTCTGTGATGATGGACAGTGCCTCTAGCTGCACTGTCCCGCAGGGTGCCAGCAGCCACCATGAAATGTGGCCAGCACAGCTGAGGAACTGGATTTTATATTTAATTTTTTAGATAGCCACATGTGGCCAGTGGGGGCCCCTTTGGAGAGGCCGCTGTGGGGTAGCGGGAACACACACACACCCTGACCAGTGCGGTGCTTGGCACGGACAGCGTGCCCACCCATACTGTGGAGATACGCATGCACGACAGCTCCCATCCCTGTCCTCACAGTAGAGAGGGCGGCAGGCCTGAGGCCATGTTGGTCTGTTCAGGGCCCTCCGGTTCCACCCATGTGGGTCCGCCCCGGTGTGGGGACCTGCTGGTATCCACACCCATCTGTGTCCACATTGCTGTGTGTCCACAGCTGTTCGTCTACACGCAGGTGTGTTGGGTGGCTCTCTAGTCCACAAGTCCCCAACCCCTGGCTGCAGATGGGTCCTTGTCCATGGCCTGTCAGGAACCAAGCCACACAGTAGGCGGTATGCCTCTGGCAGGCAGGTGAGCATTCCTGCCTGAGCTCCGCCTCTTGTCAGATCAGCCACAGCCACGTTAGAGTCTCCTAAAAGCAACCAGGTGCACGTTCCACATGAGAATCTATAACACCTGACGGTCTGAGGTGGATCAGTTTCATTCCCAAACCACCACTTATCCCATTCGTGGGAAAATTGTCTTCCACAAAACCTGTCCCTGGTGCTGAAAGGGTTGGAGACCGCTGCTCATTTCCCTGGGTTCAGACCCGAGAGCTGTCTGAGCCCAGGGAACCTGCCCTCTCCTCCCCTCCAGACTTCCAGAGCATCTCCTTTGCCCATCTGGGATAACAAGGGAACCAGGATTAGAATCCTGTTTCCAGAGGGGACACTGAGACCCAAAAAGAACACGTGGAGTCGCTGTCTCGGTTCCCAGGACCACCCTTGGGTTTAGTGATTCGCTATAAGGACCCATGGAACTCAGAAGAGCTGTGAGGCTCAGAGCTGCGATGTTTTGCAATGAAAGGCTACTGGGATACTTTCATATTCCCAGGATCCAGGGCAAAGGGCCAGGCCCCTCTTTGGGTGAGCTGAATCCTTTATCACACAGAACTACATCTCCAGACATTCAGACCTTGCTCATCACACTAAAAATGTACACATGTCCTCATGATTGTTTAAAATTACAGTTTCTTCTCCACCGGGCTCCAAAGCTCTGTAGATTAGAACACATCAGCCAAGGCCAGGGGTGGTGGCTCATGCCTGTAATCCCAGCGAGGCCGAGGTCAGGAGTTCGAGACCAGCCTGACCAACATGGAGAAACCCCGTCTCTACTAAAAATACCAAATTAGCCTGGCCTGGTGGTGCGCACCTGTAATCCCAGCTACTCGGGAGGCTGAGGCAGGAGAATCGCTTGAACCCAGGAGGTGAAGGTTGCGGTGAGCTGAGATCGCATCATTGCACTCCAGCCTGGGCAGCAAGAGTGAAACTCCCTCTCAAAAGAAAGAGAGGAAGAGAGAGATAGAGGGAGGGAGAGCGTGTCAGCTGAGGGCCGGCCCGCTCCCACCTCTCTGTGTGGCCGCCACTCTGGGGAGACCCTCGGCCATTGGAGGTTTTCTGTCTGTTGCCTCATGTGTTTTGTACACTGTCCCTGATGGAGAGATGACCTTTTGAGAAATGTCTTCCCTGCTGTTTCTGGACAGAAGCCAGCAGAGAAGGACAAAGAGGCGAGTCTACCTTTTCTCCTCATGCTCCCTCTGATCACATTTAGGGGGCAGGTGCTTTCTCAAAGGACATGGAGTGTGGAAGGAAGGATGTCACTGCTGGGTCTTGGGTCCCTCTGACCCCCATGGAGGGGCCTAGGACTTTGGAGGGGAAGGCCGACCCGGCTATGGCGGAGTCAGACCACCAGAGTTGAATGGCCGCCTGAGCACCCCCTGGATATAGGGCCCAAGCTTTCCACCTCCTGCTTCTCCTTAATGCTATGGCCTGGGTCCTGGGATCCATCCAAAATCAACTCCAGTACACTCATAGCTTAAGCTGGAGATATTACAGGTTGCAAAATCCCAGTGCCTGGGTTCAGCCCTAAAATGACTTTTTCAGACAGTTTCACTCTATCACCCAGACTAGAGTGCAGTGGCGCGATCTCAGCTCGCTGCAACCTCTGCCGCCCAGGTTCAAGCGATTCCCGTCCCTCAGCCTCCCAAGTAGCTGGGATTGCAGGTGAGCATCACCACACCGGCCAATTGTTGTATTTTCAGTAGAGACAGGGTTTCGCCATGTTGCCCAGGCTGGTCTCAAGTGGTCCTCCTGCCTCGGCCTCCCAAAGTGCTGAGATTACAAGTGTGAGCCACCGCACCCAGCCCTAAAATGACCTTTAAGGCATCAAGTTGCGCCCCCTCCAATTTCCCTCTCCCAGCATCCATCCTGTGTCTCAGAGATTTTGACCTTGTTCCTTTACGACCATTGTCCTTGTGGACTGATGGCTTGGGTCCCAGGCCAGAAAGCAGAGGCGGGAGACCTTGAGCAGGTCATTGCCATCTCAGGGTCCCACGGGGATGTGTGAGGGCGTTGGAGTAGACACAGGAAGGCAGAGCAGCCTCGTGGTTAAAGCTGGGACCCTGGGATCAGATGGACCAGAATCCCGGCTCTGCCATGTACTGGTTGTGCAACTTGGAACAGAATGCTGAGCCTCAGTCTCCTCGTCTGTCAATGAGGGTAATAACAATGTCTGCTGCAGGGTGACTGTGAGGCCCGAGCCCTAACCACACAATACACGTCAGCTGCCGCCGCACCCCCCAGCTCTGATGACCAGTTGGTTTGAGTTCTCCAGGTGACGCCTTTTTCTGGAGAAGGAAGAGTTGCTGTGACTTCAGCTCTGGACTGCGGTGCTTCCTCCGCCCCAGGCCTTAGCACCTTGCTCCCGCAGCAGGTCCAGCAGCATCAGTACCCAGGCACTTGTTAGCAACACAAGCTCCCAGCCCCACCACTGACCTCTGAATCAGAAGCTGCACTTTCACCAGGTCCCTGCATGCACGCTGGCCTTTGGAAAATGCATCCCGGGGTCATCCGGGCCTGCGGACTCAAGCACAAGCTTAGCCTGGTGTAGAGGCTCCCACTGTAGCTTTCAGGTGCTGGATCCCTCTCCCAGGCCGAGGCATCCTCCAGCAGGGGCCCTGGGTCCCCAGCAGTCGCTCTAGTTGGCGAGCTCTGGGGGAGCAGGAGGGGCCCGCCGGCCTGAGTCATGCCGGGGCGAGAAGACGGCCTGCCAGGAGCTCATTTTCTGTACTGATGGGCCTGATTGCTAAAGCAGGGGCTCCTGGGCAGAATCGAAACACTGATTAATATTCAGCTGGAGCTGCTGCTGATGATAACAGCAGGCAGATGAAAATGTCAGTCTGCACGTGGGTTTTCCCCGACTTCCCCGCCACGCTCTTCCATGGGGAAGCTGCTCATTCAGGGATCAGCAGGTATTTATCGAGTGCCTGTGAGGGCCAGGCAGAGCCCAGCGCTGGGGAAACAGCGAGAACAACAGGCCCCAAGTCCCTAGTCTCATGGAAGTGATGTCACCTGGGGCAGATGACCTATCCACAGGAGCCTGATCCTCAGCATGTGAGAAGCCAAGAACCCAGGGTCTGCTGCATGCCAGGCCCCGCTGAGCAGGGGAGAAGGTCGCTGGGCACACCATCCCCCAGCTGTATCCCTGGAATGGGGCATAGGAGCTGCTGGGAAAAGCCAGGTGACCTGCATGATGGGGTCTTCAGTGGGCCACTTTGACCCCTGTTCCCCCAAACCTCAGCTGCTTCCTGACCATGTACCTGACCCCACAGCCAGCGCTGACACTGGCCACCCTCCTCCAGACACCTTAGTAGGGAAGGGACTATTTTTGTTCCATTTCAGATGGGAAAATGGAGGCTCGAAGACATTGAACAGACTTGCACTAATCGATGGCCTAGCCCCCAGTTTGGGGTGACCCCAAAGCACAGCCTCCTTATTTCTGCAGCATTCTCAGAATTGGCTCGAGCTTGGCCCGTCCCTGTGTCCTAGGAGCCCCCGGGGCAGCCAACTGGATCTGCCAGCAGAGTGAGGGGTAAACACTAAGTGCTCGGAAACCTGATGGCGCCCTCTCCCCTCTGCCCCAGGAGTGGGTCACCAGCACTGAGCTCCTCATCTCTCTCAACCGGCTCAACACATTTGGGGACGACATCTTTAAGGACCCCAGGGTGCTCCAGTCCTACTACTATGCTGTGTCCGACTTCTCTGTGGGCGGCAGGTAGGCAGAGGAGGGAGGCAGGGTTGCGGGACCCAGACCCAGGAGTGGAAGGTGGCTGCCATGGGAAGGTGGGGGGAGCGCAGAAGCCAGATGTGCCCCAGGGGAGAGGGAGGGAACACCTGCCATTCCAGGCCCTGGGGCCCCACCCTGCCCACCTCCTGCCAGGTCCCCCGAATCAGCTGCTTCGCCATGTGCCAACACACTGGGTCTTAGTGTTCATTGTCCCCTCAGCCTGGAGGCTCCTTCCCCTTTCTTTCCTTTTTTTTTTTTTTTGGAGGCAGAATTTTGCTCCTGTTGCTCAGGCTGGAGTGCAATGGTGCAATCTAGGCTCACCGCAACCTCCGTCTCCCGGGTTCAAGCAATTCTCCTGTCTCAGCCTCCTGAGTAGCTGGGATTACAGGCATGTACCCCACGCCTGGCTAATTTTGTATTTTTTTTTTAGTAGTGATGGGGTTTCTTCATGTTGGTCAGGCTGGCCTCGAACTCCCGACCTCAGGTGATCTGCCTGCCTTGGCCTCCCAAAGTGCTGAGATTGCAGGTGTGAGCCACCGTGCCAGGCCTTCTTACCCTTTCTAGTATAGGAATGTTACTGGCCTACAGAAAGGCGCTCCTGTGTGGCCCCTGGTCCTGGTCCTATGCGCCTTTAGCACCCATCAGTGCCCTGGGCAATTTGTCTCTCCTCCACCTCTGTCCCCTCCAGGAAGCAAGGGCTGCCCAGGGAGTAGAGGCCCATCTCCCACCTCAAGTCCCATGGCCTGTCTCACACGTGGCCACCTGGGACGGGGTGCCAGGGAGGGCTGTGGGACGAGGAGGCACAAATGTCTTCCACGTAAATGTTTCTCAGGTTTCTTTGAATGGAGAGAGGAAAACAGGTGTGTTCCTGTCCCAGTCACATGGGGACAACAGACACTGATCAGATTGCTCCCCAGTAAACGCATCAGCCCACACCAGGATGACAAGGAAGGGGAGGAAAGGGAGAGCATAATCTAGGGTCGGGGAGGATGGGAGCTGGCACTGCAGGTGGGACCTGGGAGTGGGAAGGCTGAGGCTGGGGCTGGGTGGAGGGTGGGCGGGTGGACGGGTGTGGAGAGGTTGGCAGAGTGTCAGGGCCTGTGCTGGTTTGGCCTCACCCCGCAGTCAAGAGGAAGCTGTGGAAGGATTTGGCCAGGGTAGTAACAGAGTCTGATATTTAAAACACCCCAAACCACTGAAAGCCAAGTGGGGAGGATAAGAGAGAGGAAGTGGAATGTCAGGAATCAGGAGGGAGATGGCTGCTTGGACATGGGGGTTAGGGGTCGAGGAGCAGGGGTCTGAACGCAATTGAGGACGGAAACGCAGCTCTGTGTGTGAACAATGAGCCGTGGGAGCAGAAGCAGGGATGACCCGATCTCTGAGCATCCACAGTTCAGAGGCACTTGGGCGGCATCAGAGAGATGGCAGGGGCACCAGCGAGATGCCCGAGTGCCTGCTTTGGGTGTGTGAGCTCCAGGGAAGGCCAGGGATGGTACCTGAGAGCCCGTGCAGCCGCGAGGGTCGCTCTGCTCCCACCTGCCCATGATGGGAGTCAGCAGCGGGCAGCTCCCCGGGGATGGCGGCTGTGGCCATGAGCTGCAGAGCCAGCTGTCAGGGGGCTTCGGGCCAGAGAACAGCTGGACTCCAGCTGCCAGAGCCAGACCACCCTCAGGCCGCAGCTGGCTGGGGAGGCTGCTCACGGTGGGGAACAGGTGGTCCCCACAGCCTGTGTTCACAGTGGAGCCCGTGGGTCTCACTCTCCTTCCCTGGGTCAGAGGGTTTCATAGGACAGGTGCTTGCAGCACCCCCTCCAAGACAGGGGCAGGCACTTGTCGCTTCCCTGGTGACCACTGTCCCCAGGATTACCTGGCACCTGCCTCACCCCAAGAAGCCCTGGGTGCCTCGTGCCTTCCCTGGGCCCTGTGAGGAAGGCGTGCCACGTGCCCTCCCACACACTCTGTCCCCATTATCAGCTAAAGCACCTGGAGCCCAGGCAGCGGTCGGCAATTCGTCAACACCCGCTGAGGGCAGAACGTGGAACAGGGCTTAAGGGAGCCACCGAGTGGCCCCAGAGGAGTGTCTAGGAGCTTGGGGTCCACTGAGTTGTTGAGGATGGGCTTCAGTTCCAGCTTATCTGCTTAGATCTGTCAGTTCCAAGGCCTGAGCCTGATTCCTCATGTGTGAAATAGGGATGCGAATGTCCCTTCCACCTCTGGTGAGGCTCTAGCCAGAAGCTATTGCCTTGGCCAAGACCGGAAGCTGTGGCTGTCTTCTGAGCAGCTCAGCCCGACCACTTGGGACAGGGACAATTACTTACTGGGTCAGGCTCCACTGAGCAGACCACGGGTTCCCAGGGCACCCTTTTTCCTTCCTGATTCTACCTGTCTCCTGACCCTGAGTGTGGAATGGGGACACAGGCCGGGCTGCTCTCAAAGACCCCACATTCGCCCATTCTTGTACTGCTGTAAACACCTGAGATGGCCATTTATTAAGAAAAGAGGTTTAATTGGCTCACAGGTCCATGGGCTGTACAGGAATCATGGTGCTGGCATCTACTTGGCTTCTGGGGAGGCCTCAGGAAATGTACAGTCATGGCGGAAGATGAAGGGGGAGCAGGACCAAGAGAGAGCCAGGGCGAAGGGGTGGGTGCCACACACTTCTAAACAACCGACCCCACAAGAACTCACTGTATGGTACCAAGTCGGGGGTGCTAAACCATTCAGGAGAATTCCAGCCTCATGATCCGATGGCCTCTCACCGGGCCCCACCTCCCACACATTGGGTTACAGTGCATGTGAGGTTTGGTGGCGACACTGATCCAAACTGTATCACATGCAGACTCACGGGGGATTTGGAGTGAGTCAGGAGCTGTCCCTGTTTGGGGTACCCTCTTTCCTGCCCTTTGGGACGCGGTTGAGGGATAGCTGCTGGAGGTGGGCTCTTGGCCCCCACACCTGTTGCCACTGTGACTGCCAGTGCCCTCTCCACTGGGGAGACTAAGGGGACTTCTTGGGTCCCTCTCAGGCCCCAGCTGGGGCTCCTCCCAGGCAGAAGCTTTCTGTGGCAGGCACTTGCTAACTGGTGGCTTTGGGCAGCTTTTCTGTGCCTCAGTTTGCCCATTGATTAAATGGGGCTGTCACAGGCTGGTGAAGACAGGGTGGGTTTGTTACAGAGCTCACCAGCACAGTCAGTTCTGTTACCGCTGCCCCCAGGACACATAGTGGGTGTTCAGTGAGGCCAAGATTGAGGGTGGAGTCGGGCTACACCTGCAAACAGGGGCTACCCTGTGACCGACCCCTCCTCTGCCCTGCTGGCACCTGCGGATCCCCTTTCCTCCCACGTCTTTTCCCAGGTGCAAGTGCAACGGGCACGCCAGTGAGTGTAGCCCCAACGCAGAAGGCCAGCTGGCCTGCCGGTGCCAGCACAACACCACTGGCACGGACTGTGAGCGCTGCCTGCCCTTCTTCCAGGACCGCCCATGGGCCCGGGGCACGGCCGAGGCTGCCCACGAGTGTCTGCGTGAGTGTCACGGAGCATCGGGGACCCAAGGCTGGTGTTTTGGGCTGGGGAACGAGCTCCCCCAAAACCTCACAGTGGCGGCTGCTCCTGATGTGCCTGGCAGGCAGCTTGGGGTCTCTGTGCTGCTGCAGAGATGAGGACCGGATGAAGGGGAGACTGGGAGGGTTGCATTTAAGCCTCAGTCCCTCCTCCACCAAGCCACTTCCCTGGACCACCTCCACCCCCACAGAAGCACCCGTGGTGGGAGGCTGAGGAGTCCCCTACTTGCTGCTTTTGTTAACTGCTCCCACCCAGCTGCTAATCAGAACCAGGCTGTCCCACAAGCAAGGGCCCACCCAGCCTCTCCCACGGGCCCCCAGGCAGCCCTTTGTGTCCCAGCCCCCTTGTGATGTGGCTTTGACCGCCTAACCTCAGAGAAGCGCTGGAGAGAGGATGATGCCAATGCCTTCTCCAGGGACATGGGCCAAGAGCGGGGACCCACTGCCTTCCTTTCTGGCTGGGGCACCGGCTGCAAGCCCCACCCTGTCCCCAGACAGCCTGGTTTCCTCCAGCAATCCGCGCAGAGCCGCTGTCACTGGGTGCCAGATCCATGCTGGCACTGCTGGCAGGAGCCACATCTTCACTCACAGGCTCACCAGGCAGGCAGCTTGGCCTCTATGCCCTGCTGTCCTCTTGGGCCTGGTCCACGGGCAACCAGAACTGGGCTGGGAGGGGACAGTTGTTCTGAGAGTGGGAGGCTGTCTGCAGGAGCTGCCCTTGCTGGCCTGCCTCCACCAGGGAGTCTTCCTAGGCCAAGGAAGCTTACTGGCTGGTTTCCACCATCCCAGCCTGCTGCTGTCTCCATGGTGGGGACACAGAGGCCATACTGCTTCTACCATGTCCTCAGCCCTGTGGTCACATCCGTGTCTCTCAGTCAGCAGCCTGGGAGCCAGGGTTTCATGCCTGACCCTTCGTCCCCACTCTCACCTGAAGCTGAGACAGCCCCAAGCACCGAATTCCGCCTGGTGCCCGTCACTGCAGTCCATCTAACTTGAGTCTGGTGCAGTCAATGCCTTGGGCCTGGCCCCGCCTTCCCTCTCTGAACACCTGAAGCTTCCTCTTACCTGCTGTCCCTCTCCCCAACCCTCCGCTACCTGCAGCTGAGGCTCTTTTCTTGAAACAAGGTGTCATTGTCACCTAGGCTGGAGTGCAGTGGCACAATCATAGCTCACTGCAGCCTGGAACTCCTGGGTGCAAGCGTTCCGCTCACCTCAGCCTCCTAAGTAGCTGAGACGTCACCGTGCCGAGCAGTTTTTGGTAGAGATCGCCTCTCACTGTTGCCCAGGCTGGTCTTTCACTCCTGGGCTCGAGTAGTCCTCCTACCTTACCTCCCAAAGTGCTGAGATTACAGGCGAGAGCCATGGCACGGGGCCGAGGCTTCCTAAAGGACAAATTTCATAACGCTCATCACCTGCTTAACCCTCCCACAGCTCCCACTGTGCTCCCAGCTAACGTCCACTGACCACGGCAGCCCAGCCTCCCTGGAGCAAGCTCTTAGAGGCTCTGACTCCATAACTGCCCCTGCACGAGGTCCCCTGTCCCTGCCATCAGATGACATGCCGCCTGCAGTCAGCCTCCTGGCATGCCCGCACCAGGCCACGCTTCTGTCTCTGGACATGGTGTAGCCCCTGGGCTTCCGCCTCCTGTCTGCAATGCCCTTCCCGCTCCCTCTGCCTTTGCCTGGCCTGTTCCTCACTGCTCAGCCTTCAGATTCAGCGCGGCTGTGACTTCCTCTGGGAAGCCTTGTCCCACCACCCCAGCACAGCTGCAGGGGCCCCTCCTTTCACCTCCCAAAGCCCCCTGCCTCTCCTGTCCCAGCCTTGCACCTGCAGGGGGTGTGCTTGCTTGCCTGCTGTCTGGCCTGTGGGCAGCATGAGGACAGCAGGTGTCAATGGGTTACGCCTTTCATGGATCCACCCCTGGGCTCTAGGAACCAAGGCAGAGCCAGTCCTGCACACAGACTTTTAAAAATTATTTACTGGGGAAATAAAAGGTGCCTTGTTCTTTCCGTACACCTGAGTGATCTCACACAATCGTGAGATTCACACTATGATTATGGCTTGGAGGACCTCCAGGAGCTTTTGGAGTGAGCCATGCTCCCCACTCCAGAAGGCACCCAGCCTCTGATCAGTGCCCATCTATCTGGATGTATATCCTGGTTTTTACTGAGAGGGTCCTCTTTCTGCCTGTTGTTTTGGTGTATTTACTGATGGTGTCCCCTTCGCTTTTAAGAGTGTCCTGTTTTAGAAAATCAATTGATCAGTCTCTGTAGCCTTGATCAAGCTGGGCCTGAACTCCATTCTGGACCATGTTCTTGCCCTTCTCCTAGCACTGCCTGCTCATTCAGCACAGGGAGGCTGACTGGTACAGATGTCCCCTCCTATCACATCACAGGGGACCCACACACCTTCCCCTGCTCCTACCCACAGCCTGCAACTGCAGTGGCCGCTCCGAGGAATGCACATTTGATCGGGAGCTTTTCCGCAGCACGGGCCATGGCGGGCGCTGTCACCACTGCCGTGACCACACGGCTGGGCCACACTGTGAACGCTGCCAGGAGAATTTCTATCACTGGGATCCTCGGATGCCATGCCAGCCCTGTGACTGCCACTTGGCAGGTGAGTGGGCCCCACCACCCCAGCCCCTGACCCTCACCCTTCCCAGCCTCTGCTGCCCTGTGTCCTTCCTCTCCCAGGCTCCCTACACCTCCAGTGTGATGACACAGGCACCTGCACCTGCAAGCCTTCTGTGACTGGCTGGAAGTGTGACCGCTGTCTGCCCGGGTTCCACTCGATCAGCGAGGGTGGCTGCAGGTGAGGGCAAGGGGTGGTCCAGTACAGATACATTGCACTGAGTGACAAGGAACAGAAAGAACAGGCTGACAGCAGTCCCTCCCTCCCTCCCTCCCTCCCTCCCTCCCTCCCTCCCTCCCTCCCTCCTCTGCTTCCTCCCTCCCCATCTTTCCCCAACCTTCCCTGTCTGCAACTATCTTGCCCTAATCCTGGTGAGGGCTAGAGACACCCAGCCCCTGGGGAGGCCAAGAGACAGAAACAGACCATGATGAGACCAGGCTGAGGCCTGTGGAAGCTCAGCAGATCTTGGGGGTGGAGGGCAGGCTTCCTGTAGGGGGTGCTGCTTAAGTGCAGGGAGAGGGGAAGGAGAGGTGTTTGAGGTGGGGGTGGGGTGGGGAGGCACAGCAGAGGCTCAGAGACACACTCTAGGTGGAGCTCAGGGGGTGAGCAGGGCAGGAGGATCCGCAGAGGAAGAGCATCTGGGGGGCCTCTGGAGGAGCTGTAGACTGGTGGAAAGCAGGTGGGGGTGAGGGGAAGCCAAGAGGAGGCTACAGCAGGAAAACCCCAGCAGCCTGCATGGGGGGTTGGCTCTGGAGAGGGAGAGCAGGGTAGAGTCCAGAGCCCAGTGCAAGGCGGAGCTGGCAGGACATGGTGACCAGGGAGCCAAAGAGGAAGAAGGGGTGGAGGCTGATCCTCGGGGTTCCCTGGGCCTCTGGGTAGCAGGGCCTGCAGTGTGGGGAGCAGGGGTGGGGGAGGCTGAGTGTCATCTGGGTGTGCTGAGCCTGGTACCCCATGAAACAGTCAAGGGGAGAGGCGGGCAGGAGCTCCTGGGGTGTGGACCCTACCCCAAAACGTTTGCCACCACTTGACTGAGAAAGTATACGATGACAAAAATAAAACCCATTATGAATTCAGAAGCACTTTTTCTTTTTTTTGAGACAGAGCCTCACTCTGTCATCCAGGCTGGAGTGCAGTGGCGCGATCTCGGCTCACTGCAACCTCCGCCTCCCGGGTTCAAGCAATTCTCTGCCTCAGCCTCTCGAGTAGCTGGGATTACAAGCGTGTGACACCACACCCAGTATCTCTGATGGATGGGTCACTTTCTTGGCAAGATAGGAACAGTAAAGCTGGGGCAGGCTCCTGTGTCAGCCTCACTCCTGATGTTGGGAGCAGGGAATGGTAGGGAGATTTCTTCCTAGGATGGGCTATTCCCATCTGAAGTTGCTCATTGCATTTTCCCCTTGTCCTTTCTCTTTGGCAGACCCTGTACCTGCAATCCCGCTGGCAGCCTCGACACCTGTGACCCCCGCAGTGGCCGCTGCCCCTGCAAAGAGAATGTGGAAGGCAATCTATGTGACAGGTGTGTGAGCTTGCTGCAAGTGACCTGGGGGCTCACTGATGAGGCACCAAAGCTGTGGAGTGCGGGGAGGAGCAAGGGGCACAGTCTTCATGGACTTGGGTGACCTTGTCACCCAGTGCCCTTCCTGGAGCACCATGAATCTGCCATACAGGAAGTTACTCAAAGGTTTTATGGCACTGTTTTTGCTTTGACCCAACACAACTGATCATTCATAAGCTGAGAAAATATGTCTTAGAAAGAAAACATGTCTTGGCTTAGAATCCTGAAAAGAAAGAGCTGGAAAGGATAGGAGAGACCATCTAATCCAGGGATAGAAAATACATGGTGGGCATGGCACTTGTACTACCACCTGCTATGGCAGACATCACTAATGGAGCACTATCACAGCCCTCCCCTTTCACACATACAGCAGACATATCTAATGGAGCACTCTCACAGCTCTCCCTTTTCATACCCACAGCAGACATCACTCATGGAGTATTATCAACCCTCCCCTTTCACACCCATATCGCTAATGGAACACTATCACAATTCTTTCACACCCAGACATCACTAATGGAGCACTATCCCAGTCCTCCCTTTTCACACTCACAGCAGATATCACTCATGCAGCACTGTCAACCCTTCCGTTTCACAGCCACAGCAGACATCACTAATGGTATACCCATGGCAAACATCACTAATGGAGCACTATCAACCCTCCCCTTTCACACCATGGAAGACAGCACTAATGGAATACCCATGGCAAACATCACTAAGGGAGCACTCTCACAACCTTCCCTTTTCACACCTATAACAGACATCACTAATGGAGCACAGCAGTCTTAGCCATGAGCCCTGCTATAACTTCAGGATCGTTTTCAGCACCCTGCTTCAGGAAGGCCCTACCCATTGAGCTGGAATTTGAGCCTGTTTGCCATCTTTGCAGTCTGATCATGGTACAAATGGGGCATCTGAAGCTTTACAAATCAAAGGGGCTCTCCCAAGGCCACAAAGTCCGTAAACTTCCTCTTTCTTTTTCTTCTTTTTTTTTTTTTTTTTTTTGAGTTGGAGTCTTGCTCTGTCTCCCAGGCTGGAGTGCAATGGCACGATCTCAGCTCACTGTAATCTCCACCTCCTGGGTTCAAGCGATTTTTCTGCCTCCGCCTCCCAAGTAACTGGGACTACAACACGTGCCCCCAAACCCAGCTAATTTTTGTATTTTTAGTAGAGACAGGGTTTCACCACTTTGGCCAGGCTGGTCTCAAACTCCTGAACTCATGATCTGCCCGCCCTGGCCTCCCAAAGTGCTGGGATTACAGGCATGAGTCACCACGTCCGGCCCATAAACTTCCTCTTTCAAGTGTTCAAGAGGCCCCCCAGCTCCAGCAGTGTGGCCAGCAGACAAACATGGGTTTTGTTCCTTGGGTACACACTGCCTCTTCTTCCTGGCTTTGTGTCTGACATTCCCCAGGGCTGCTTGGAGAAGTGGCTGATTCTGGGGCTGGGGCCGGAAAAAGGCAAGATAAGCCCGAAGCGTCTTATAGCATCAGAAAGCAAGGACAGGCTGAAAGACACAAACAAAAAAAAAACCCAAACCAGAATGGGGGCCCCCATCAAAAGGACGAAGGACACGGGAGCCAACCTGAAAGAGCTCCCAGGGCCGAAACAATTTGAGCAGCAAAATAAAGAACGACAGTATTGGATTATAACCCAGAGAATAAAGTAAAATCCACAAATCCGTACTGATGTAAATAGATGATTGAATACATAAATAGATGGGGATGAAGGGATGAACCTTCTTTGCGGAAGAATTCCGAGCAATGAATGCAGAAGAAGTGAGGGCACTCGGAAACCCCTGTTCAGACATCACAGTAGTGATAGCCACAGGCGAGAGCCGCTGATGCATACTGACATTGGTGGGCAGAAGTTTAAGGCGAGAGAGGGTATTTGCACAGCCTCGAAATATCAGTTAATTACTGTGGAGGCTCTAACATCTGTCCAGCGGTTCTTTGATACTCCTCCCTCCGGGAGGTCGAGCTTAATCCACGTTTTTGAGACTGGGCTGCATTTAGTGACTTGCTTTTTTGTTGTTATAGTTGTTGTTTTGTTTGTTTTTTTGTTTTTTGAGATGGAGTTTCTTTCTTTCTTTCTTTCTTTTTTTTTTTTTTGAGACAGAGTCTCACCCTGTCGCCAGGCATCAGGCTGGAGTGCAGTGGCACGATCTCGGCTCACTGCAACCTCCACCTCCCGGGTGCAAGCAATTCTTCTGCTTCAGCCTTCTGAGTAGCTGGGACTACAGGCGCACGCCACCACGCCCAGCTAATTTTTGTACTTTTTTTAGTAGAGACGGGGTTTCACCATGTTGGCCAGGATGTTCTCAATCTCTTGACCTCGTGATCTGCCTGCCTCAGCCTCCCAAAGTGCTAGGATTACAGGCTTGAGCCACCACGCCTGGCAAGAGATGGAGTTTCTTTCTTTCACCCAGGCTGAAGTGAAGTAGTGCAATCTCAGTTCATTGCAACCTCTGCCTCCCAGGTTCAAGCGATTCTCTTGACTCAGCCTCCTGAGTAGCTGCGGTTACAGGCATGCGTCACCACGCCTGGCTAATTTTTGTATTTTTAGTCGAGATGGGGTTTCATCATAATGGTCAGGCTGGTCTCAAACTCCTGACCTCATGATCCATCCACCTCAGCTTCCCAAAGTGCTGGGATTACAGGCATGAGCCACTGCACCCGGCCATTTTTTTCTTTTTTTATTTGAGATGGAGTTTTGCTCTTTCGCCCAAGCTGGAGTGAAGTTGTGCGATCTCGACTCACTGTGACCTCTGCCTCCTGAGTTGAAGTGATTCTTCTGCCTCAGCCTCCTAAGTAGCTGGGATTATAGGTACCCGCCACCAGGCCTGGCTAATTTTTGAATTTTTAGTAGAGACGGGGTTTCTCCATGTTGGCCAGGCTGGTCTCAAACCCCTGACCTCAGGTGATCCACCTGCCTCAGCCTCCCAAAGTGTGTGAGCCACCATGCCCAGCCTATGTAGTGACTTGCTTCTAATGACCGGAATGTGGCAATTGCCCAGTGGAGGACTGGCAGACAGCACCTCTAGCAGGTGATGGAGGCTGTCCTCGCCCGGGTGTCATGTGGGTTTCCTGTGCCCCCATGTGATATGACAAGAAGGGCTTGTCACCTCTGTGTGTTTCTTTCCCAAACCTACAACCCTGGTCTAATGATGGGAAAGCCAGGCAAGCGCACATGCATTGCAGGAAAATACCTTATCAGTGCTTTTCAAAGGGTGTCAAGATAGTAGCAGACAGGGAGAGCCCGAGAAGCGGTGACAGGTTGGGGGAGAACAAGGACACCACTGCATGTGATGTCGTGTCCCTGATGGGATCCTGCAGCAGAAGCCGGATGTTAGAGGAGAGAGTGAGAAACCCTGATGAGGCTGGAGCTTAGTTAACTCAGTTTTGACAAATGTACCGTGGCCATGGCAGACGTCAGCGTCGTGGGAAGCTGCCGAGGCAGGCGTGGGAACGATCTGTAAGGTGCTCGCTGCTCTTCTAGAATTCTGAGAAGAATGTGTTTTTAAGTGTCTGCAGTGATTCTAGACTCTCATGGGTCCAACTGGGCTACCCCTGCCCCGCCCCTTCCTGGCCGATTCATGTGGCCCTCGTGGGCATGTCCTGCCTCCATTTCAGATGTCGCCCCGGGACCTTTAACCTGCAGCCCCACAACCCGGCCGGATGTAGCAGCTGCTTCTGCTATGGCCACTCCAAGGTTTGCATGACCACGGCCCGGTTCCGGGTGCATCACATCCTCACCGATTTCCGCCAGGGTAAGAGGTGCCCCCTGCACACGCCTCCCCAGGGGCTACTCCCAGCCTAGTGACAGGCAATCCCACTCTGGGCAGATCTTGCCTCGGTGGATTCCCCATCGTGGAGAGGAGCCATGGGCTTGCACAGCCCAGGTGGGGTTGAGTGTGAGGAGCCTGCTCCCCAGGGCCCACCTGTGGCCTCAGCTTCCTCCCTGGCCCCTGACTCTTCTGTTTATACTCATGGTGGGTTGGGGGCCGGGTATGTGACCCTCCTTGGATCCTGCAGGGGAATTTCCACTCGTCCTGTTGAGACTGGCCTCCCTGGGTATATCTAAACACTGGGGATTCAGGCTCAGTCTCCTGGCCTCCACTTATTGAGTACCTGCTGTATGCCAGGCACTGTGCTGAGCTCCTTACATACAAGGATTCTCATTCCGCTTTTACAGATGAAGTAACTGAGACCCAGGAAAGGTAGGTCACACAACTTAGTTATGAGCACTGCGTTCGTCAGCTCCCAAGTTTTGCTTCTTTTTTTCTTTTTTGAGATGGGGTCTCGCTCTGTCACTCAGGCTGGAGTACAGTGGTGCAATCACACACAGCTCACTGCGCCACCACCTCCCTGGGTTCACATGACCCTCCCGCCTGAGCCTCCTGAGTAGCTGGGATCACAGGTGTGCATCACCATGCTGGCTAATCTTTATATATTTTTGTACAAACAGGGTTTTGCCATGTGTCCCAGACTGGTCTCAATCTCCTGGGCTCAAGTGATCTGTCCACCTTTGCCTCCCAAAGTGCTGGGACTACAGGCGTGCACCACCATGCCCAGCTAATTTTTGTATTTTTTCTTTTTTGTAGAGACAGGGTCTTACCATGTTGCCTAGGCTGGTCTAGAACTCCTGAACTCAAGTGATCCGCCCATCTCTGCTTCCCGAAGTACTGGGATTATGGGCTTTCGCACCCAGCTGTGTTTTGCTTTTAGCCACTGTGGTGGCCTCCACCGTGGTCCCCAATTCCAGGTGGCACAGCTGCATCTTTAGAGGGGAAAGCAACAGAGCTCAGCGCTCTACATTAACCCAGAGGCTGTGTGGGCTCCAGCCATGTCCCACGGAGTGCCCCCCACCTTTAGCCTCTCCCAAGGAAGGAGCAAGGTGTCAGCCAGGACAGAACCTCAGTGCCAGCGCTGGGGCACTCCAGACATGAGGGCCGCGCGCCCTCTGCTGGATTCTGTGCAGAAAGCAGGACCAAGAAGGTCCAGGGGTCTAGGATGTTAATTAGGCAGGATTTTTTTTTTTGAGAGAGAGAGTCTCGCTCTTTCGCCCAGGCTAGAGTGCAGTGGCACAATCTCCGCTCACTGCAACATCTGGCTCCTGAGTTCAAGCAGTTCTCCTAACTCAACCTCCCGAGTAGCTGAGACTACAGGTGTCCACCACCACGCCCAGTTAATGTTTTGTATTTTAGTAGAGATGGGGTTTCACCATGTTGCCCAGGCTGGTCTCGAACTCCTGACCTTGTGATCCACCCGCCTCAGCCTCCCAAAGTGCTGGGATTGCAGGCGTGAGCCATCGCACCCGGCCTGGGCAGGACTCATTTTCTAGACCCTAAGAACAGTGTCATGCTCTGTTCTCATCTTGGGCCAGGCACTGGGTGTGGCCAGCCCTTTGGAGGTGTCATCTCATTTTGTCTCACAGTTGCCCTGGCATTCTCAAACGTTTTGGTCTCTGGATTCCTTTTCCCTTTTTTTGAGATGGTGTCTCGCTGTGTTGCCCAGGCTGGAGTGCAATGGTGTGATCTCAGCTCACTGCAACCTCTGCCTTCCAGGTTCAAGTGGTTTTCCAGCCTCAACCTCCCAAGTAGCTGGGACTGCAGGTGCTCACCACTGTGCCCAGCTTATCTTTTTATTTTAGTACAGATAAGGGATTTCACCATGTTGGCCAGGCTGGTCTTAAACTCCTGACCTCAAGTGATCCACCCTCCTCAGCCTCCCAGAGTGCCGGGATTACAGGCGTGAGCCACTGCACCCGGCCACTGGATCCCTTTATGCTCTTGAAAATTATTGAGGACTCCAAAGTGCTTTTGTTTATGTGGGTGATTTATATGGATATTTGCTGCGTTAGAAATGAAAACTGTGGCCAGGTATGGTGGCTCATGCCTATAATCCCAGCACGCTGGGAGGCCAAGGTGAGTGGATCACTTAGCCAGGCGTGATGGCTGGCGCCTGTAATCCCAGCTACTTGGGAGGCTGAGGCAGGAGAATTGCTTGAACCTGGGAGGCGGAGGTTGCACACCACTACACTCCAGCCTCGGTGACAGAGTGAGACTCTGTCTCAAAAAAAAAGAAAAAGAAAAATGAAAACGGAGTGTTTTTTGTTTGTTTGTTTGTTTGTTTTTTCGGTCTTTGAACTGGAGTCTTGCTCTCTTATCCAGGCTGAAGTGCAGTGGCTCAATCTCAGCTCACTGCAACCTCCGTCTCCTGGGATGATGGGTACCGGCCACCATGCTGGGCTAATATTTGTATTTTTAGCAGAGATGGGGTTTCACTATGTTGGCCAGGCAGGTCTTGAACTTCTGACCTCAAGTGATCCACCTGCCTTGGCCTCTCAGAGTGCTGGAATTCCAGGCGTGAGCCACCGTGCCTGGCCTCCCAGTTCCTTCTACGTGCCTGTCTGCAAGCTTCTTTTTATGTTGCCATCTTCCTTTCTCTGGCCTCTTTTCCCGCTGCATCCCTTTCTTCCTACCCCTCAGCTGACCCAGGTGTTTGCCTCTGCCCCATTGCCCAGCTGTCCCCTAGAGAAGTACTCCCGTGAGGTCACTCACTGTGTGCTGGGCTGTGCTCCATGTTAACTGCTGTGGCCAGAGGGAGGAGGTACTGAACTGGCACTGGGGACCAGAAGGCCCAGGCTCCCATCCTGGCTGGGCCCCTTCCTAGCCAGGTGGCCTCCCTGCCTGCGGTAGTGTTAATGACATGGGTCACTGAAGGACAGGGTCATGAGGTTACAGGTGAGAAAGATCTCTGAGAACCTGAAGACAAGGTCAAGTCGTACTATTAAGAGATGGCCCTGATGTCCCAGGGCCCCCATGTGGGGTCCCCAAGCTGTCTTCATGTGGAGCTCAAAATACCACTGAAAGGGCAGGGCACACTTCCAGGTCAGACCATGCCCCAAGCACAGCCGGGTCCCTGAGCTTTCTAGCTTCTCCTGGGGCTCCCTCCCACCCCAAGGCCCCTGCTGGGGCTGGCACCTGGAGACCACCCTCTGGGGCCCCACACTGATCGAGGGGTGTCTGTGTTTGCTGCCTAGGAGCCGAAGGCTGGCGGGCCAGAAGTGTGGGGGGCTCTGAGCAACCCCTGCAATGGAGCCCGAGCGGGGTCTTCCTGAGCCCAGAAGACGAGGAGGAGCTCACAGCGCCAGGTACCTCCAGCGCCAGGTGGGCGCTGACTGCCCTGTGTTGGTTCCTCCTGCTGCTAAACACCTGCCACACATTAGAGGCTGAAAGCAAAGCCAGGTTATTCTCTTAGCGTTCTGGAGAAGTCAGAAATGGGTCTCGAGGAGCTAACACCAAGGTGTCAGCAGGGCTGAGTTCCTTCTGGAGGCCCAGGGGAAAGTTCCTTTCCAGCTTCTGAGATGGAGTTTTGCTCTTGTTGCTTAGGCTGGAGTGCAGTAGAGTGATCTTGGCTCACTGCAACCTCCGCCTCCCAGATTCAAGCAATTCTCCTGCCTCAGCTTCCCGATTATCTGGGATTACAGGCGCCCGCCACCATGCCTGGCTAATTTTTGTATTTTTAGTAGAGATGGGGTTTCGCCATATTGGGCACAGTGGTCTTGATCTCCTGACCTTGTGATCCACCCGCCTCAGCCTCCCAAAGTGCTGCAATTACAAGTGTGAGCACTGTGCCCAGCCTGCCTTTCCCAGCTTCTAGAAGCTGCCTGCATCCCTGGGCTCAAGGCCCCTTCCTCCATCTTCAAAGAAGCGAAGTTTGTCTCCTGCCCCATTGCTGGTACAGCTCCCCTGCCTCCATCTTGCGTATTTACCATTGATCTCTAATGATTGATGATGCCCAGGTGGATAACCCAGGATGCTCTTCCTCCCTCAGGTCAGTTGACTAAGAGCCTTAACGTCCCTCAGCCACAAAACATACCGTATTTACAGATTCCAGGGATTAGGATGTAGATGCCTTTGGGAGGCAGTTGTTCTGCCATTAGACCACAGTATCTGATGATAGCCCAATTTTTCTGGTCATAGCTTTGTCACCTAGGGCTTCTTCAGTGCCACAGAGCCGTAGCCAATGTCACACCCTAGAGAATCTCTATATTTCCTATCAGCCCCTCACCTGCCAGGCCACTGCACCCCAAGCCCAGGGCCATGGATTCTTGCAAAAGGAAGGGGGTTCTTGATAATTCTGACCTCTCCACCTGCCCAGTGAGGGGAACTGTGGTCTCCTGGCGACCGTCTCAGTCCCAGCACTCAGAGCTTAGAGCCCCGCTGTGGCTGATTCAGGTCCTGCCAGTTCCTCCGACCAGCTCTGCCCTTTCCCTCCCGCTCCCAGGGAGGCCAGGGAGATGATGTCACAGATGCCTTTGAAGCCATGTGCCCTGCAGCCAGGAAGCCAAAGGCCTCCATGGGCCCCTCTTGGGGCCCAGAGGCCTGTAAGCAGAAAACACACTGTCCCATGGCCACTTCGCTGGCATGTGTGGAAAAAAAGGGCTTATTCCTGCAAGAAGTGTGTGCTGGTGCTGGCTACACGGTAGGAGTGAGCTGGATGGACGGCCTCTCCTCACGGTGCTCTCAGCCCAGCCCGCTCTGGGGAGCCCTGAGCAGCTGGAGGTGAGGGCGTGGCAGGGAAACCCCTTGCTCCCAGAGGGGACACAGAAACAAGCCTCTGGGCTGGCTGGAAACAGCATCAGAGTGAATGAACACACAAAGCCTCTGGCCAGCACATCCACTTTCTGTATTCTGCCTATGGGGGCAAAGGCCAGGTGCTAGGTAAAGATGAGTATTCAGGCCGGTCACAGTGGCTCACACCTGTAATCCCAACACTTTGGGAGGCTGAGGCGGGTGGATCACCTGAGATCAGGAATTCAAGACCAGCCTGACAATATGGTGAAACCCCATCTCTACTAAAAAATACAAAAAAATTAGCTGGGCGTGATGGTGCATGCCTGTAATCCCAGCTACTCAGGAGGCTGAGATGGGAGAATTGCTTGAACCCAGGAGGCAGAGGTTGCAGTGAGCCAAGATCACACCACTGCACTCCAGCCTGGGCAACAGAGTGAGACTCCAACTCAAAAAAAAAAAAAAAGAAGAAGATGAGTATCTAATGATTTAATTGTGCAAGCTTGGGGCAGTCCCAGGAGGGGCTGAGTCGCCGGTTGGTGGACTGTGATGCAGCCTTCACAAAGACCATGGGTTGCAAAACAGTGTTGAAACCTCTCACGTGCAGAATGCGTGTGGCAAGGGATGGGGAGCGAGCTTCGCGCTTGCACTGGAGATTGATTCTGGAGGCTGAATTGGGGTGCAGCCAGGGTGTGCAGCCACCAGCCCCTGGGGCTCCCTGCTTCAGGCTTCTTCTGCACAGGTGACCAGTTCCTCCAGCCAGGAGATGCTCTGGGCAGAGGGATGCAGGGACTTTCAGTGTTTGAGGAGCTGCCCACCAAAGCTGGGACGGGCGCACTACAGAATTTGAGGGACACATTGCAGAATTAAAATTCCTCACCCCCCAAATAGGGGGAAAGTGCCATTTACAAATACTTTTTTTCTGCAGTTTTGCTCTTTATTTGTCATAGTGTTTTTTGGTTTGCTATTTGATGCAATTCTTGGTAAAGGACAGATTTATTAGCATGAAACATTTTAAGTTATAGCATGAATTTTACTTTTTTTTTTTTTTTGAGGTGGAGTCTCGCTCTGTCACCCGGGCTGTGCAATGCTGCAATCTCGGTTCACTGCCACCTCCACCTCCCAGGTTCAAGTGATTCTCCTGCCTCAGTCTTCTGAGTAGCTGTGACCACAGACACACACTCCCATGCCCAGCTGATTTTTTTTGTATTCTAGTATAGATGAGGTTTCACTATGTTGCCCAGGCTGGTCTTGAACTCCTGAGCTCAGGCAATCCACCTGCCTCGGCCTCCCAAAGTGCTAGGATCACAGGTGTGAGCCACCGCGCCCGGCCAAGTTTTACCACATTTTTACATCATACAGTGCTCATGCAAACATCAGCGCATTTAACTTGTATGCAGAATGACCGAAATGACTAACCGGTTCTCCATTGCTCACACATGGATGCGTGCTTTGTTCTTACAAGGACAGTGGAAATACCACACACCACAGGCCCAACCGCTTCTATTTTGCTCCTTGACACACACACGTTACGCGTGTTCGACCAACACAGCACACACCCAAGGCTTTCTTGTGGGCAAGGGAAAGACCATCAGGGAAGGAGGATAGAGGGTGGCCTGTGCTCTGTCCCCCTGGGTTACGATCTTCCAAAGAAATTATTGGCTGATACGATGAAATGACAAGAGTCAGAAGCGATTGCCCAGGGCTCCCGGGTAGTCCATGTTTCATGGTGCTCCAGTGCCTTCTTTCCGAGTACCAAGCAAGTTCTGATTGGAAGGGAAGGTGTGGCCTGGGGCCCATCAGCGCCTCTCTCCGCTGGCACACTCAGCCAGCTCACTTACCTTCCTGTCACCTGGAGTCCTGCTAAACTCCTGCTCCTGGGTGTTCCCTGGGAATTCTGTGCTCAAGGGCATCGTGAATGCTACATGCAAGCAGGCAGCAGCCTCTGTGGTCACACATATGTGTGTGTCCCCTTTGTTCATGTTCTGACTCCGTGTTCCACCAGACATCGCTTCTAAAACCCTAGTTAAAGATAAATTGGGGCCAAGCGTGGTGGGTCACGCCTGTAATCCCAGCACTTTGGGAGGCTGACTTGGGTGGATCATGAGGTCAGGAGATCAAGATTATCCTGGCCAACATGGTGAAACCCCATCTCTACTAAAAATACAAAAATTAGTTGGGCATGGTGGCACCCGTAGTCCCATCTACTTGGGAGGCTGAGGAATTGTTTGAACCTGGGAGGCAGAGGCTGCAGTGACCCGAGATCATGCCACTGCACTCCAGCCTGGGTGACAGAGCAAGACTATCTCAAAAAAAAAAAAAAAAGATAAAATTATTAAGAATGTGAAGATGGTTATAGCAGAGCATGAAGCCAAGCATGGGGTCATGTGTGACTGCACAGGTCACATGCCTGTGAAGCCAGGGATGGGCTGGGGAGGTGCAGGCAGGCCCCCTGCAGGCTCTGCTGTGCAGGGAGCTTTTGATTTTTTACCCACTGCAGTTTTATCTTGTTTGAATGTTTAGCTGCCGATAAAATCAATATAGACATTTAAATCAAGCTAACTGTATGAAGATTGTCAAAGCCTTCTTCTCTTGTCTTCAGAGAAGTTCCTGGGAGACCAGCGGTTCAGCTATGGGCAGACCCTCAGCCTGACCTTGCGGGTGCCCCCCGGGGGCTCCCCACTCCCTGTGCAGCTGAGACTGGACGGGGCGGGCTTGGCCCTGTCCCTGAGGCACTCTAGCCCCTCTGGCCCCCAGGATGCCAGGCACCCCAGGGAGGTAGAGCTCAGGTTCCAGTAAGTATCCGCTTCTGTCTTGAGAAATGGGGAGGTGGAGGGGTGTTCTCTGAGGTCCAGGAACATTTCAGATGCCCCTGTGGCCTGGGGGGGCTGCACCCCCCCCCAGTCATGGTACCGCCACCCTATGTCGGGATCTTGCTTTGACCACTTTTCCCGCCAGCCTGCAGGAGACCTCCGAGGACGCGACCCCTCCGCTGCCCCCCTTCCACTTCCAGCAGCTCCTCGCCAACCTCACCAGCCTTCGCCTCCACTTCAGTCCCGGCCCCAGCCCTGCCGGTCAGTAAAGACAAAGACGTGTCCAAGACCCAAGCCCTGCAGGTCTCAGAACTGGGCTCCTGCGGGCACAGCCTTGTTGGGGCCTCACGGCCGGATGGTGGTTGTCCCGTTTTGCCAAGAAGGAATCTGAGTCACAGATCAGGACAGTTGCTGGAGGTCCTAATACCCGTGGAGGCAGTAGGGATGGTGGCTGAGGTCAGAGGCAGGGACTGGATGGGCAAGAGGCCTGAGGGATGGGTCTCAGAGGCAGGTGTGCGGCCAGCAAGCCACCCAGACCCATTGAGTGTGGTCACTCCATCTTCACTGAATCCACCAAGTCCTCTGTCCCTGCTGGACGCAGCACATGCCAGCAGCCCAGAGTCCCATGGGAGAGCGACTCCCCTGCTGGTCACTGGCGGTATTGTACATAAGCCTTCCCTAAGAGGGGGCCGGGCCACCACGGGTCATTGATGGGCTCTGTACCACCCCCGACCCTGGCCACAGTGATTGACGGCCTTAGCCTCTGATCTGTTCCTCCTTATAACCTACCCGCACGCTATTTTAAAAATCAATATGTACTTTTTCGGGGGAGTGGGGGATGAGGGACAGGGGCTTGCCCCATCGCCCAGGCTGGAGTGCAGTGGAAGCATCATGGCTCGTGGCAGCCTTGACCCCTTCAGCTCAAGCAGCCTTCCCACCTCAGCTCCCTACGTAGGTGGGACCACAGGTGCACACCATCGTGCTCTAGCTGGTTTATACAAATAATTCTTTTTTTTTTTTGAGATGGAGTTTCGTTCTTGTTACCCAGGCTGGAGTGCAGTGGCGCGATCTCGGCTCACCGCAACCTCCGCCTCCTGGGTTCAGGCAATTCTCCTGCCTCAGCCTCCTGAGTAGCTGGGATTACAGGCACGCACCACCATGCCCAGCTAATTTTTTGTATTTTTAGTAGAGACGGGGTTTCACCATGTTGACCAGGATGGTCTCGATCTCTTGACCTCATGATCCACCCGCCTCGGCCTCCAAAAGTACTGGGATTACAGGCATGAGCCACCGCACCCAGCCCTCTTTTTTTTTTTTGTAGACAAGGTCTCACTATGTGTGCCCAGGCAGCTCTCAAACTCTGGGGCTCAAGCAATCCCACTGTCCTCCCACAGTACTAGGATTACAGGTGTGAGCTACCATGCCTGACCCCATGATATCCTAACTGTAATGTACAGAATACATAAAAGGAAAAGGGATGATATCACATACAGTCCTCTGAATTCCAAATTGTCAGTGCTCAGACGCCACCGCGCTAGAAGACGTGAGGAAGTGGCGAGACCTGCTGTCAGGAATAAATTTGGTTTTAGGAGAAGTAAGATGCTCAGAAGCCGTTTACACAGAGGGCAGGCAGTGCAGACAGCGCCGTGGATGGCTAACGCAGGAACGCAAACCAGGGTTGAGAGCAGCGGGAACAGACAGGCTCATGTGGGCAGTGTCAGCAGGGTCCCTCAGCGAGGGCAGTGGCCAGGAATGGAGCTAGGCTGGCTCTCCCAGTCACAGGCTAGAGCATGGGGAGTGCGAGTGGTGCAGCTCCCCCGCCTCGTAGTGTGCTGCTTCCATTCTGTTCCATTCCATTCTATTTATTTTGAGATGGAGTCTTGCTCTGTCGCCCAGGCAGGAGTGAAGTGGTGCGATCTCCGCTTTCCAGGTTCAAGCGATTCTCCTTCCTCAGCCTCCCGAGTAGCTGGGATTACAGGCGTGTGCCACCACGCCCAGCTAATTTTTTGTATTTTTAGTAGAGACAGGGTTTCACCACGTTGGCCAGGCTGGTCTCAAACACCCAACCTTCTGATCTGCCTGTCTCAACCTCCCGAAGTGCTGGGATTACAGGCATGAGCTACCACGCCCAGCTACTTCTTTTATTTTATTTATTTATTTATTATTTTTTGAGACAGAGTTTCACTGTTGTCGCCCAGGTTGGAGTGCAGTGGTACGATCTCAGCTTGCTATAACCTCCACCTCCTGGGTTAAAGGGATTCTCCTGCCTCAGCCTCCAGAGTAGCTGGGATTACAGGCATGTGCCACCACCCCCAGCTGATTTTTGTATTTCTGGTAGAAATGGGGTTTCACCATGTTGGCCAGGCTGGTCTCAAACTCCTGACCTCAGGTGATCCGTCTGCCTCAGCCTCCCAAAGTGCTGGGATAACAGGCGTGAGCCACTGCGCCCGGCCTGTAGCGAGGTTCTTTTAAAAGGCTTATTTAAGCCTTGGTGGTTTGGATTTATTGCTCCATTAGGGGAAAACACTTGGTAGAGTAAGTGTTGATCTGTGAGTGAAGCTATGAAACCGAGTTTCAGACGTTCCGCTGAATATGGTGACCCTTACTCTTTAAGTCCTTTGTGTTTGCCATTCTGGAATCATAACTAAGTGGGAAGATTTGCTGGATCACCATGGGTGGGGAAGCTACAGAGGGGGCTGCCGATGCGAGGGGCTGTGATGACGATGGTGACAGAAACCCCAGGGCCAAGGTGCCATTGTGGGTGAGTGACTGTAGGGAAAATTTGGAATGAAGCAAAGCGTGGCGTTCCCTCCATCAATATGGTGTCTGCATCCCTGAACAATGCCCTGTGCACTTAAAATGTTCAAAAATACCGTGGAGGCCAGTTGCAGTAGCTCACGCCTACAATCCCAGCACCTTGGGAGGTTGAGGCAGGAAGGATCATTTGAGGCCTGGAGTTCCAGACCAGCCTTTGGCAACAAACCAAGATCTCATCTCTACAAAAAAATGTTTTGAAATTAAGTCAGGTTGGACGAGGTGGCTCACGCCTGTAATCCCTTTGGGCACTTTGGGAGGTTGACACAGATGGATCATCCGAGGTCAGGAGTTCGAGACCAGCCTGGCCAATGTGGTGAAACCCCATCTCTACTAAAAATACAAAAATTAGCTGGGCGTGGTGGCAGGTGCCTGTAATCCCAGCTACCTGGGAGGCTGAGACAGGGGAATCGCTTAAACCCAGGAGGTGGAGGTTGCAGTGAGCCGAGATTGTACTGCTGTACTCCAGACTGGGCGACAGAGTCAGACTTCGTCTCAAAACAACAACAACAACAAAAAAAAACAGCCTGGTGTGGTGGCCCGTACTTGTAGTCCAAGCTACTCAGGAGGCTAAGGCTAGAGAACTGCTTGAGCCCAAGAGGTCAAGACTAGTGATTGTACCACTACACCTCAGCCTGGGTGACAGAGTGAGACCTTGTCTCTAAAAAAAAAAAAAACCCACATGTCTATTTGTAAAATGAAGGTGAGGTCTAGGCTCAGATGTTTACAAAGGGATTTTTCTACCCTTCCAACACCAAGCAGGACATTTGAAAGTCACGTGGGGTTTCTGGGAATATCAGTTTCTGGGAACTTTCGGCCTCTTCATCCACATGACAACCAACATGTCCTCAGATTTGCTTCTGGGGAGGGAGATTTTGCTCTTTTTGAGAACCTCTGGCTCAGATGGTCAGTTTTCCCCTGGGCCTCTTTTAAGTCCAAGGGTGCTGGGGTACACTGGAGAAGCAGGGGACATAGTGACCCTCACTCTCACCCGCAATCCCCAAGCTTCCTCTTTCCATGAGTAATGTTTTAGGAGGCCTCTCTCTAAACCCTTCTGTGTGAATGTACTTAACATCTGTTTCTGTTTGTTTCAGTTTTTGTTTTTGTGTTTTTTTGAGACAGTCTTACTCTCTCACTCAAGCTAGAGTGCAGTGGCCACGATCTCGGCTCACTGCAGCCTCCGCTTCCTGGGTTCAAGCAATTCCCCTGCCTCAGCCTCCTGAGTAGCTGGGATTACAGGCGCACGCTACCATGCCCAGATAATTTTTGTATTTTTAGTAGAGACGGGGTTTCACCATGTTGGTCAGGCTGCTCTCGAACTCCCAACCTCATGATCCACCCGCCTCGGCCTCCCAAAGTGCTGGCATTACAAGCATAAGCCACCATGTCCAGCTTGTATTTTTTTTCTTTAGCACAGAAATGTGATTACACAGCTGGGCACAGTGGCTCATGTCTGTAATCCCATCACTTTGGGAGGCCAAGGCAGGCAGATTGCTTGAGCAGCCTAGGCAACATGGTGAAACCCCGTGTCTACTAAAAATATAAAAATTAGTCAGGTATGGTGGTGTGCCCCTATAATCCCAGCTACTAGGGAGGGAGAATCGCTTGAACCCGGGAGGTGGAGGTTGCAGTTAGCCAAGATCACACCACTGCACTCCAGCCTGGGTAGCAGAGCCAGATCCTGTCTCAGAAAAAGAAACAAAGAAATAAAGAAATGTAATCATGCAGAATATTCTGCGACTTGCTTTTTGTCAGCTAACAGTGTGTTGTGGAGGCTGTTCCTTGTCATTCCGCGTAGAAAGCCTGGTTCTGTGTGTCCGCTGTGTAAGATTCTGTGGTATGGGCACTCTGTGAGGTTTTACCATCCCCCCTGTTGACAGGCACTTAAGTGGCCTGCAGTTTTCCCCATTACAACCGTGTCACAGGGAGTAGGGACCAGCCTCATAGAAAGGCCTTGGTATTCCAGTACAAGTGTTGCTTTAGGACAGAGCATTGGAAATGGAGGTGTTAGGTCCAAGCGGAGCATTTGCCGTTTTGATCGACACTGCCGAATTTGCCTTCAGAAGGCTGCTCCGGTGAGGCGCGTCAGCCGCCTCCAATCTGCCCGTTTTCTGTGTCTACAGATGGCCATTTTCATATTTTGCCTGGGGTTTCTAGGTGTTTTCTGTGGGAAGGTTGATCTGCTAGGATCCCCCACTCCTCTGTTACTGGAGGCAAAGCCTCCTGATTTGTATTCATACATCCACACTCATTTTTTTTCAAATATCAGATTTCTTTTTTAAAAATGTATACATCATAGTTTACCTAAATACAAAATGTTCATTTTCTTTGAGGCCAGGAGTTCAAAACCAGCCTGGGCAACACAGCAAAACTTTTTTTCTACAAAAACTTTAAAATGGAGCTGCGTGTGGTGGTGCATACCTTTGGTCCAACTGTTTGGGAGGCTGAGGCAGAAGGATCATTTGAGGCCAGGAGTTCAAAGCTATGGTTGTACCACTGCACTCCAGCCTGCGTGACAGAGCAAGACCCTGCCTCTCTTAAAAACAAACAATAAGAACAACAACAACAAATCTTAAAACTTTAGAAATACACCTTCAACTTTGCCTAAATGTAGCGTTCAGTTATGAGCAGGCCAGATGAGATTGCTATGCCCTCTCCCCCACTAAAATCAATCTATAAAATGTTAGCAGTCTGAGAGGTGGGAATGGTATCATCGTTGTTTAAATATCTTTGATAACCTGTGGAGTGGACATCTTTCCATAAAATTCTCAGCCATGTCTATTTCTTCTTGCAAACTACCAATTCAACTTCCTTACCCTTGAATTGACTATTTTTTTAAAAAAGTCGACTGGCACGGTGCTCACACATGCAATCCCAGCACTTTGGGAGGCTGAAGCAGGAGGATTAATTGAGGCCAGGATTTCGAGACCAGCCTGGGCAACATGGAGAAACCCCATCTCTACAAAAAAATTTAAAAATTAGCTGGGCTTGGTGGCTTGCCTGCCAGTCTACTTTGGGAGGGCGATGTGGTAGGATCACTGGAGCCTGGGAAGTTGAGGCTGCAGTGAGCTAGGATTGCACCACTGCCCTCCAGCCTGAGTGACAGAATGAGAATCTGTCTCAAAAAATAAATAAATTTTAAAAATTATCATTGATTCCCAGGCTGCCTCTATGTACGTGGGCCTGGTCCATATGTGACAGGAAGGTTTTTGGGGGAAGCACGAACAGGATCTTCTACCTCTCTCTCTTCCTCTCTCCCTTCTTGCTCTGCAGGCCAAGTGTTCTTGACTGAGGTCCGGCTCACGTCCGCCCGGCGGGGGCTTTCCCCACCAGCCTCCTGGGTGGAGACTTGTTCATGTCCCAACGGCTACACGGGCCAGTTCTGTGAATCTTGTGCTCCAGGATACAAGAGGGAGACACCACGAGGGGGTCCCTATGCCAGCTGTGTCCCCTGCACCTGTAACCAGCATGGCACCTGTGACCCCAACACAGGTGAGTCTCTGGGCACCCCATCCAAAGGCACCTGGGCTATACCCAGAAAAGTCAGGTGAATACTTACCTGAACAGGGCCAGCCTGGCACAGGCATCGAAGGGTTGGCCCAGCTGTGGGGAAGTGCGGGCACTGAGCTCGCCCGTGCGGTTATTGCCTGGAATTTATCGAAGCCTCAGGCTCTGTGCCAAGGACCTTGTATCCATTCGGTGAGAGCTGTAAGTCAGCTGCTCTGCGGGCCGTCTGTCCACGCACCGCCTTCTCCCCAGGCTGGCCCTTCTCCCAGGAAGGATCAGGGAAACACGTTGGGGGTCCTTATATGCAGAGGGAGCTTTGAGAAAGGGCAGAGGCATCAGTATGGCAGGTGACGGCCGAAGGGTTCTCATGAGGGTCACACAGGCGACAGCAGCTCATAAGCACCAATCCAGAGTCGTAGACCTGCCACTCTTACCCTTTAATGGCAGGAAGTGACTTGGGAAAGTCACTTCCCTCCCTGCTTCCTCTTCTTAAGGTGGGGATGATGACAGTGTGCACACTGCCTCTGTTTCTACAGAAAGCCACATGGAGGTCAGGAGACACGCAGGCTCTGAAAACACAGACCTGGGTTGCCCTGGAGCTCAGCTGTAGCTAACTGGGAGGGCTTAGGGAAATGCAGACAATGAAGGGCTCTACTTTTCAGGACACTTGGGAAATAATAAAAGAGCATCACCTTTTCTGCCTGTGCTGGTCACCCTTCTCTACACTGCATCGTTGACTCCCGCACACATCCCTGCAGGGGCCGGGACCCTTCCTGTCCCATCTCACAGGTGAGGGCCCCACACTGCAGGGTGCCTGCATGGCCAGCAGGTGGCAGAGCTGCGCCTCCCTCCAGCCTGGACTCCCAGGGCCTGGTCACTACTGGCTACTCATTCTCACTTCTCTTTATTTTATTCTGTGTTTTATATTCTATTTTATTTTTTGTGGGGTGGGGGGGGGGGCGAAAGAGTCTCACTCTGTCGTCCAGGCTGGAGTGCAGTGGTGCAATCTTGGCTCACTGCAGCCTCCTGCTGGGTTCAAGAGATCCTCCCACCTCAGCTGGAATTACAGACGCCCATCACCATACTCAGCTGATTTTTGTATTTTTAGTAGAGATGGGGTTTCACCATATTGAGGCTGGTCTCAAACCCCTGACTCAAGTGATCTTCCCGCCTCAACCTCCCAAAGTGCTGGGATTACAGGCTTGAGCCACCGTGTCCGGCCCACTGATTCCCACTTCTATAGGAGCAGACCTGGCCTCACTCAAGGTCATGTGGCCAGGAGGTGCCTGAGGAGGCTGGACCCAGGCCTCTCTGCACTCCCACACTGAGGTTGTAGTGCGCCGGGATTGTACCACTGCTCTCCAGCCTGGGCAATAGAGCGAGATGTCATCTCAAAAAAAAAAAATGTTAGCCAACCTAGCCAGGGAGGGCAAGCACAGCCACATACCACACACAGGGCACCGTCTCTTCTTGTGTCCATGGCAGGCATCAATAATCGAGCCTGGGCAAGGCCACATAATCCCTCCCTGCTGCAATGCTTCTCACAGCCCCTCTGGAGGCAGCAGAGTCCGCCCATGTCTGGGACCAATTTGTCATCTCCACAGAGCCTCTGGCCCTGCCACACTTCCCACTCAGCTTGGGCAAGTCTTCATCTGTGAAATGGGCAGCATAGCCCCGCTGCCGAGGCTGGGAGGAGGAGTGAGGCTATGGGTGCTGGGCTGAGGCTGGGACAGTTCCCCTTGGATGCCAGCCCTGCTGTGCATACATGGCCGGTACTCACTCTTTCTCCCAGGTCACCTGTGCCTTGGCTGCATTGCAGTGGGGAGCCTCGTCTGGGCTCGATTATCAATGCCTGCCATGGACACAAGAAGAGAGTGCCCTGTGTGTGGCATGTGGCATGTGGCATGTGGCTGTGCTTGCCCTCCCTGGGACCTGGAAGTGGTGGTCTTAGTTAACCCCTTCTCAGCCAGGCTTCTCACTCAATCCCTGCCAGTGGGCCTCCCTTCCCAAGCACCCCAGGCTCTGAGCAGATGCCAGCTGTGGTCAGCCTGGGGAAGAAGAATTTGCAGAAACCACCACCATCAGGAGTCAGAGGGAAGGGACAGGGGTTCCCTCCTCTGAGACTAGGTATCCCCTGTGCATCCCAAACCCCAGAAAGGGGAGCCTCTTCGCAAAGTCATGTGAAGGCCAGAATTCTGGGTCTGTGTATCCCTTAGGAAAAGCTGCTCTTCCTTTTGGCCCCTTGGAGTTAAGAGGACAACAGTGTAGCGAATGGTAGCTGTGTCACCTGTTGGTTCAGAGAGAGGTTTTGGAATACAAAATAATGACAGTGCTGGCTGGGCGCGGCGGCTCATGCCTATAATCCCAGCACTTTGGAAGGCCGAGGCAGGCAGATTGCTTGAGGTCAGGAGTTTGAGACCAGCCTGGCCAACATGGTGAAACTCCATCACTACTAAAAATACTAAAATTAGCCAAGTGGCGCACACCTGTAACGCAGCTACTTGGGAGACTGAGGCAGGAGAATCGCTTGAACCTGGAAAGTGGAGGTTGCAGGGAGCCGAGATTATGCCACTGCTCTCCAGTCTGGGTGACAGAGCCAGACTGCATCTCAAATAACAATAATAAGCACTGATGATGGTGTGTGCAGGGCTGTGCGGGGTACTTTGAATGCATGGTCTGGATGGACCTCGACAGGAACCCTTCGAAGTCAGTGCTGTGGTTGCTCCCATTTTGCAAATGAGGACACTGAGGTGTGGGGCCATTACACAACTTTCCCAGCTTTGCACAGGCAGTAAGTGGGAGACAGGAACCATGTGGTCCAGCTCCAGGCCTGGACTTTCAGTCCCCAGGCCCTGCTGCCCCCGCCTGGGCAAGTTCCCACGCCACCTACCCGGGGTGTGCCCCATGACCTCTCCCACCAGGATGCTCACCATCTCTGGGCATTCTGGGTCCAGAGAGTTGTAACAAGGTGCTTGTCTTGCCCTCAGGGATCTGCGTGTGCGGCCACTACACTGAGGGCCCGTCCTGTGAGCGCTGCTTGCCGGGTTTCTATGGCAACCCCTTTGCAGGCCAAGCCGACGACTGCCAGCCCTGTCCCTGCCCTGGTGGGTCGGCCTGCACAACCATCCCAGAGAGCGGGGAGGTGGTGTGTACCCACTGCCCCTCGGGCCAGAGAGGTGAGTGACTCCCACCCTGAGCCATGCCCCATGGAGGGCCAAGCCGCAATGCTGTGACTTTGCCCTGGGCTCTGGGGTTAAGGCCTCAGGTTCAGGGTGTGGCAGGTGAGGGAGAGCCCAGCTTATGGGCAGCAGACATGGCCTCTGGGGACATGGAGTCCCTTAGCCCCATAGACACAGCCCCAGGCTGCTGCTCATTGCCAGCAGAATTTGGGACATTGAGATTTTGGGCCATCTGAAAATGCCCATATCTGGTCCCTGGCCCCTTAGAGCCTGGGTTAGTGATAGGTGAAGAAGTTCCCTGGGTGATTCTGTTAAAACCTTGATGAAACCTCCAGCCTTGAAAAAAACTGTCATCAGATAACGTGTGAGGCAGATCCCCGCTCGCCCACCCCTATTCCCAGGCTTCCTGCGTTCTTTCCTGCTCTGGGACTAAGAGACATCCTCGACTCTGATTTTTTTTTTTTAAAGCAACTTTGTTGAGATACTATTTATATACCTGATGGTTCAGCCATTTAAAGTGTACAGTTTGGCTGGGTGTGGTCGCTCATGCCTGTAATCCCAGCACTTTGGGAAACCAAGGTGGGCAGGTTGCTTCAGCCCAGGAGTTCAAGAGCAGCCTAAGCAACATAGTGAGACCCCCATCTCTACAAAACTTAGCTGGGTGTGGTCGCATGCACCTGCTATCGAAGCTACTCTGGAGGCCGAGGTGGGAGGACAGTTTGAGCCTAGGAGGTGGAGGCTGCAGTGAGCCGAGATTTCACCACTGCACTCCAGCTTGGACAACAGAGCCGGGCCCTGTCTCAAAAACAGTTTTAAAAAATAAAGTACAATTCAATGACTTTTGTCATATTACAATATTTTTATTATGGCAAAATATATATAACATAAAGTTTGCCATTTTAGCCATTTCTAAGTGAACCACTCAGCATCAGGAAGTACATTTGCAGTGCTGTGCAGCTATCACTACCAACCATCTCCATCCATCTCTAGAACTTTTCGTCATCCCAGACAGAAACTGTACCCATCAAATGTATTGCTGAGGCTGGGCACGGTGGCTCACGCCTGTAATCCCAGCATTTTGGGAGGCCGAGGCAGGTGGATCACCTGAGGTCAGGAGTTTAAGACTAGTGTGGCCAACATGGCAAAACCCTGTCTCTACTAAAAATACAAAACTTAGCTGGGCATGGTGGCGGGCACCTGTAATCCCAGCTACTCAGGAGGCTGAGACAGGAGGATCTCTCGAACCCAGGAGGTGAAGGTTATAGTGAGCCGAGATCGTGCCATTGCACTCCAGCCTGGGCAACACAGTAAGACTCCATCTCAAAAAAATTGTGAAAAACTAAAAATATACTGTTGAGTAGCTCCTCCTCCCCCAGCCCCTGATAACAACTGTTCTGCTCTCTGTCTCTGTGAATTTGACTCATCTGGGTATTCCATGTAAATGGAACCATACAGTATTTGTTCTTTTGGGTCTGGCTTATTTCACTTAGTGTAATGTTTTTAAGATGCCTAGACAACTGATATTTATGTTGGTACCTGCGGCTGCATTAAATTGATTCGTCAAATGCCCTGTGCTTTCACTGGGACCATTCTGAAAGCAGCTCTCTGGCAGCCAACAGGGCAGGACAGGTGGCCCCAGAGCCGGGAGTTCAAGAACCAAGGGTTGGAGATTGTACCACAGGATCCTGCTCCCCACCGGCCACCATGCTGTCCCTCCATTCCCATTATCTCCTTACATTTTCCAGCTCTTGACCGTGGCTCCCCTGGCCTGCAGACATGTGTGAGCCCACCCAGTGAGAACAGACAGTTAGAGAAGCTCAGGCTGAGACTAACTTGAGGGAGGATGTCAGGGGAGCAGGCAGTGCTGTGAGCAGAGAGAAGCACCCTTGGGTCACCTGGAGTGGACTTTAGATCTGGGACCTCTGCCAGTGCCCTTTTTTTTTTTTTTTTTTTTTGAGATTGAGTTTTGCTCTTGATGCCCCAGCTGGAGTGCAATGGCACAATCTCGGCTCACTGCAACCTCTGCCTTCTGGGTTCAAGAGATTCTCCCACCTCAGTCTCCTGAGTAGCTGGGATTACAGGCATGTACCAACATGCCCAGCTAATTTTGTATTTTTAGTAGAGACAGGGTTTCCCTATATTGGTCAGGCTGGTTTCGAACTCCCCACCTCAGGTGATCCGCCAGCCTCGGCCTCCTGAAGTGCTGGGATTACAGGCATGAGCCACCACACCCGGCCCCAGCATCCTTCACATCCATACCAGTATCCTCTTGGCCGTGCGAGGGCCTAGCACACAGAGAGCTCACCTGGACCTCTGAGTCGGGATCAACCGAGGTCAAGCTCTGATTCTCACTTGTTCCGGAATGGCTCCTGCCTGCCATCCTGGCCCCTTAAACCCTTCCCAGGACCTCCAGAGCTGCCTCCTGCCCTGTGAGGTGTCCTCACCTGGTTCCAGGTGAATGGTCACTTAACCCTGGGGCTCACATTCTTCATCACCATTTTCAATCCCCCTCCCCGCCCCTCCCATCTTTCTCCTCCCGTCCCCTTCCCTTTTTCCCCTCCCCTCTCCTCCCCTCTCCTTTCTGTTCCCCCTTTCCCTTTATAGGGTTGTCCTTAGCTCTATTAACTTTTTTTTTTTTTTTTTTAGATGGAATCTTGCTCTGTCACCAAGGCTGAAGTGCAGTGGCACGATCTCGGCTCACTGCAACCTCTGCCTCCGGGTTCAAGTGATTCTCCTGCCTCAGCCTCCCAAGTAACTGGGATTACAGGTGCTTGCCACCACACCTGGCTAACTTTTGTATTTTTAGTAGAGATAGGGTTTTGGCATGTTGACCAGGCTGGTCTCAAACTCCTGGCCTCAAGTGATCCCCTCACCTCAGCTTCCCAAAGTGCCAGGATTACAGGCGTGAGCCACCATGCCTGGCCTGTACGGTTAACTTCATTTCAATTGACTGATGGCTTTTGAAGACACAGGGAGCTCACAACTATTCTTCACAATGACAGCAGATAGTTTTCAATTATAAAATTAGTACATACTCTTGACTGACTTAGTAACTTCAGAAAAAATGAAACAAAGATAAATATACATACTCATAATGTTGGAGCAGCGCAGAAATGTCAAGAGGAACATGAAAAAAACATTAGCAGCAGGGCACAGAGGCTCACACCTGTGATCCCAGCACATTGGGAGGCCGCGGCAGGCAGATCACCTGAGGTCAGGAGTTCGAGACCAGCCTGGCCAACATTGCCAAACCCTATCTCTACTAAAAGTACAAAAATTAGCTGGGTGTGGTGGTGCATGCCTGTAATCCCAGCTCCTTGGTAGGCTGAGACAGGAGAATCGCTTGAACCCAAGAGGTGGAGGTTGCAGTGATCCAAGATCGCACCACTGGACTCCAGCCTGGGTGACAGAACAGGAGTCTGTCTCAAAAAATAATAATAATAAAAATAGCCGGGCATGGTGGCTCGTGCCTGTAATCCCAGAACTTTGGGAGGCTGAGACAGGCAGATCACTTAAGGCCAGGAGGTTGAGACCAGCTGGGCCAACATGGTGAAACCCCATCTCTACTAAAAATACAAAACTTGGCCGGGCGTGGTAGCATGCGCCGAAAATCACAGCTACTCAGGAGGCTAAGGCAGGAGAATTGCTGGAACCCTGGAGGCAGAGGCTGCAGTGAGCTGAGATTGCACCACTGTGCTCCAGCCTGGGTGACAGAGCAAGACTCCTTCTCAACAATAATAATAAATAAAAAAGGAAGATGAAGCAGGTGATGATGTGAGGTTCTGGTGGGGAAAGTGGTGATGGTGACGATGATGGTGATGATGATGAGGGTGTGAGGACAGATGTGTGATGACAATCACTGCTGCTGAGTGCTTACTACATGCCAGGCCAGATGTTAAGTGCTTTTCACAAATTATGTCACTGGACCATGGGGAGCTGCCATTGTTGTCCCCACTTTAAAGATGAGAAACCTGAGTTCCTAGAGGCGCAGTACCTTGCCCAGGACCACACAGCTGTGGGCAGCCACTGGGGGCTGGCCCAGGCCCTCCTTCCTGAGCCTGTGCTCTGCTCCGGGGAGGCTGGAGGGATGCTCACTCTGCTTCTCATCCACCCTGGCGGGCCCAGCTGGCTGCGTTCCCCACACGTGCTCCCTTACACGCAGGGCGGCGCTGTGAGGTCTGTGATGATGGCTTTTTTGGGGACCCGCTGGGGCTCTCTGGGGCCCCCCAGCCCTGCCACCGGTGCCAGTGCAGCGGGAATGTGGACCCCAATGCCGTGGGCAACTGTGACCCCCTGTCTGGCCACTGTCTGCGCTGCCTGCATAACACCACGGGTGACCGCTGTGAGCACTGTCAGGAAGGCTTCTACGGGAGCGCCCTGGCCCCACGGCCCACAGACAAATGCACACGTGAGTACCTGCCTCCAGACCCCGGGGCGGCACGCGGTGGGCCCCTTCTCCTCTCCTCTGGCTCAGGACACAGAAGGTGTGGCTGAGGAACCCACCGGAACCAGCTGGCCCCTCTGCAAGGCTGTGCAGCCTCAGCTGGTTTCTCCCCTCCCTTGTCTTCGTGTCCAGAAAGCACAAGGGTTTGCCCCTCTCCGGGGTCTCTTTCAGCTGTGAGATCCTAGAAGCTCCGATCCTGAAGCCCGGATAGTCTAGTGCTTATCTCCCACTCTGCAGTTGGCTCATATGGCTGACGCAGTGATTGTCCTGCGCTAAGGGTCCCAGGCCATGCCCCCAGCATCGCCTCCATTAACACACAGCCCCTGGGAGCCTCCCAGAGCCCTGCAGGAGGGAAGCTCAGCCTTCGCCCCACACCGATGTGCTTGGAGCCCTTTCCCACGCTGCAGCTGCAGGTCCCGCTCACTCCTGCTTTGTGGAACCCCCATAGGAAATGCCACTCTGGCCCACAGCTAGATGCTGCCCTGGCGGTGGCCAGGAGAGCAGGGTCATGGGACTTAGAGCAGTGGGTGCAGGGTTGTACCTGTGACCCTCACCCACGTCTCTGGCCCTCTGCAGCCTGCCAGGGCTCAGGGCAGGCTCAGAAGGGCTGTCTGCCACCATGACTGTCCTGGGCTGTCCCTCTAAGGATACGGTCAATGGGCTGAGGCTTGAGCTCAGCCCTGGAGCCTTTTTCCAGCAGGGGCATCAGAATCTGGGCTGAATGTGCGGTATCATCAGTGGAGGCTGCCCCATCCTCTCTGCCTCTGTTGGACCCCGAAAGATGGAGCAGACAATCTGCACATTCCCAACACCTTTTCCTGCTCCCGCCCCCAGCCTGCAGCTGCCACCCACAGGGCTCAGTCAGTGAGCAGATGCCCTGCGACCCTGTGACAGGCCAGTGCTCCTGCCTGCCTCACGTGACTGGCCGAGACTGCAGCCGCTGCCACCCTGGCTTCTTTGATCTCCAGGCTGGGAGGGGCTGCCGGAGGTAGGTAGGGTGAGACTGTCGGTGCCCTGGGGAGTTCGCCAGGATGGAAGAAGGCGCCAGGCAGCCCCCAGGGAGGGGACTGGTTTGAAAGGTGTTGTCCCAGGCCCACTGCCACGTACATTGTGCCCTACACCGAAGGGGGGCAAAGGGACAGTCTCTTGACATCGGACTCATGGCTCTGCCAGCCCAGGATGTGAGCCAAGAGCAACCCTAAGAGATGTCCAGGTGGGCAGGCGGCCAGTCTGGTCTCTGATTCCCTTCTCAGTGACACCGTCACTGGGTGGCCTTTTGGCCACAGTAGCACCTTGGACAAGTGTCCTTAGGGAACAGCGGAGGACTCCTGGGAAACACCAAGTGGAGCAAACAGGTTTCTTCCTCGTAGGACTTCGCAGAGCCCTTAATGTGCTAATTGTATCGTGACTTTCCAACAGCAGGGTATGGGCTCCCCGAGACATGTTTGTCCCGTAGCCTTATTTTATCTTCATTTCTCCCCAAGCATCCTGGGAAAATGGTGCTTTCCAGAGCACAGCTGGGGAAGCTGTTCCATGTACCTGTCTCACAGCCCCTGCTGACCAGACCCTGCTTCCTCTTCATGGCGACAGGGTCTGGTCAGCAGGGGCAGTGAGCTGAGGCCCCACAGCTGCAGCCGGCAGAGGCTGGTCCAGGGGTGGCCCTCAGCTTGCCTCAGTCCCAGTTCCTTCCCTTATCACAGCTGTAAGTGTCACCCACTGGGCTCCCAGGAGGATCAGTGCCATCCCAAGACTGGCCAGTGCACCTGCCGCCCAGGTGTCACAGGCCAGGCCTGTGACAGATGCCAGCTGGGTTTCTTCAGCTTCTCCATCAAGGGCTGCCGGGGTAAGGAGGCTGGGTTCTTCCCAGGCTGCCAGGAGGGTGGGGCCTGAGGTCTCTGGGCAAAGATGACCAGTGGGGAAAATGGGTGCAGCGGGAGAGGATGGTGAGACAGGAGAGCAGCCGGAAGCGTGGAGTGAGTGAGTTGGGGAGGATGCTCAGGAGTGAGATGCTGCCCTGGCATTGACCAGGAGAGCAGGGTCATGTGACCCAGAGCAGTGGGGGCAGGGCTGTGCTTTTGACCCTCACCCAAGTCTTTGGCCCTCTGCACCCTGACAGCATCCTCATCCCAGCCAGGAATATAGTCCCAGATGCCCCTGTTAAGTGCCTGTGTGCCTGGGGCCATCATGTTACTCTCTGGGCCTCAGTTTCCTCACCTATAGAGTTGGGCTGCACTGGCAGTTCCTAAACCTGGGTGTCCTCAGATCCCCTAGGGAACATTGGAATAAACCAGGCTCTGTGCCGCCTTCAACCTTCTGAATCAGACTCTCCAGGGCAGGGCCCAGGAGTCTGTATTTGGAAACACCCAGAACCCAGCATGCACTGCCCCTGGCCCCTCCAGTCTGCAGGTGCTCCCCACTGGGCGCCGCCTCGGCCCAGTGCCAGGAGAATGGCACGTGCGTGTGCAGGCCTGGCTTCGAGGGCTACAAGTGCGACCGCTGCCACGACAACTTCTTCCTTACGGCCGACGGCACACACTGCCAGGAGTGCCCGTCCTGCTACACCCTAGTGAAGGAGGAGGTGGGTCCGCCAAGAACCGCTCACCTTCCCATTCATTCTGTGTCCCCAGTGAGTGCCAGCTCTGTGCCAGACATGGGAAACTGCCTGCTCACCCAAGCGCTCGGGCCTTGCAAGCCCACCACCCACCTCCCTGTGCCCACCCAGCTCTGGGTCTGTTCCAGCCCTGCTCCACCCTCACCCCAGCCCTTCCCCTGCTCTGGGTGGATGGGACTCTAGTCACCTGCTCTTCCTGACCACACTGGGCTGAAGTCTCACTTTTCTCAGGTTTGGTGGGGATGAGACCACAGATAACCCCTTAGTAAGGAGGGTCAACAGGAGGTGCTTCTGAGTGGAGGGGTGGGTGGTGCAGGAGTCAGGAGTTAAAGCTCTAGAGTTAACCCATTGGCCTTCCCCTCTGCCAGCTCCATTCATTGTCATGTGCCTGGGCAGGCAACAGCCTTGGTAAGCCTCAGGCTCTCTCCTACTCCAGACTGGAAATAGTTCAGACCTGCAGCCCTTTTCTATAAACCAGTGGGGCCAAGTTCAGACCTGCAACCCTTTTCTGGAAACCAATGGGACCAGCTTTCAGAATTTGTGGCATTGTAGAAAGATAAGATGGCATGCACTGAGGCCAGGCGCGGTGGCTCACGCCTCTAATCCCAGTACTTTGGGAGGCTGAGGCAGATGGATCACCTGAGGTCAGGAGTTCGAGGCCATCCTGGACAACATGGTGAAACCCTGTCTCAACTGAAAATATAAAAATTTGCCAGTGGAGGTGGTACATACCTGTGATCCCAGCTACTCGGGAGTCTGAGGCAGGAGAATTGCTTGAACCCAAGAGGCAGAGGTTGCAGTGAACTGAGATCACGCCACCACCGCACTCCAGCCTGGGTGACAGAGCGAGACTCTTGTCTCAAAAAAAGAAAGAAAAAAAAAGATGGCCTGCACTGAATATTACATAATTCCCCACTGTGAACAGGCCAGCCTCCATGGTCGAGCCCAGTGATATTTATGCAGGAAGACAGATGACTATTCCCACCAAGTGGGTAAATGGAGACCACAATGGCCTTTTTCAGAGCAGTTTACTTCAGGTCAGGTTTTGCTCTTGAGTGAGGAATGGAATGCCTTGTGGTTTTCCAGAATATTCTGGACTTGGGAATGGAGGACAGGGCCTGGGACCTGTGCCTGCCACTTAGAGCGGTGACGGGGGGAATCGGGCAGGCGTGTGGCAGGCATTGGTGCTGAGCCTGGCTCCTAGGACATGCTCTGTAAATGCAGTGATTGTTCGTCTGATGAAAACACGGGGCTAGGGGACGTTTATAGCCCACTCAGCCAGTGTCCATAGCGTGCCTTCTGGTGCAGCATCCTTGGGACACAGCGAATAGGACAGACAGAAATCCCTGTGGGGTGTCCCTTCCCATCCCTTCTTCCCTACCTTCCGAGGTAGGACAGCAGAGTGGTCAGTGGTGTCAGCAGGTGGCATGGGGGTGGGGAGAGAAGGGGCAGCAACCATGGGCTGTCAGGATTGGCTCTCAGAGCTGTGGCATACCCTGAGTGTTGAGGCCCAGGGGAGGATTTGGAGAAGGGAACCCACAGGGAGAGTGGCAGGTAGAAGCCAGGGGAAAGCCTGGGCTGGACCTCCATGCCACCAGCGTCATTTGCCTTTTCTTCCTGGTCGCCTCCAGGCAGCCAAGCTGAAGGTCAGACTGACTTTGATGGAGGGGTGGCTGCAAGGGTCAAACTGCGGCAGTCCCTGGGGACCACTAGACATTCTGCAGGGAGAGGCCCCACGGGGGGATGTCTACCAGAGCCCTCACCTGCTGCCAGGTACAGTGGGGGCAGAGTGGGAGGGTGGGAGGCAAGGGGAGGCCCCCAGCACCTGCAGCCTGGTCTTGTCGGATGCTTCGGGGGCTCTCACAACACAACCTGGTCACCATGGGCCTCTACTTCAATGTCCCTAGCCCACCTGTAACTTTATTAATATCAATCCTTGTCCCCATGACCCTGCCTTACCCAGACCCTAAGCTCAGTGAGACAGGCTGGGCTCATTCATTTAGTCACTCCCTCCACAAGGGGGTCACAAGGCACTGCTCCAGAGGCTGGACTTGGAGTGCCCCGTCGCTTTGATTCTTGGCCGTGTCTCTCACTGCTGTAGCCTAGCACGGTGCTCAGTGCACAGAAAATACTAATACCTGAGTAAATAAGAAAAAAGGAGGGCTGGGTGTGGTGGCTCATGCCTGTAATCCCACACTTTGGGAGGCCAATACAGGAGGATTGCCTGATCCCAGGAGTTCAAGATCAGCCTGGGCAACATAGCAATAGCAAGACCTTGTCTCTGCAAGAAAGAGAGAAAGAAAGAAAGAAGAGGAGAGAGAGAAGGAAGGAAGAAGGAAGGAAAAAAAGGAGGGAACTGGCTGGGTGCAGTGGCTCACACCTGTAATCCCAGCACTTTGGGAGGTCGAGGCCAGCGGATCACGAGGTCAAGAGATCGAGACCATCCTGGCCAACATGGTGAAACCCCATCTCTACTAAAAATACAAAAATTAGCTGGGCATGGTGGCCCATGCCTGTAGTCCCAGCTACTCGGGAGGCTGAGGCATAATTGCTTGAACCCGGGAGGTGGAGGTTGCAGTGAGCTGAGGTCTCATCACTGCATTCCAGCCTGGTACCTCATAACAGAACGAGACTGTCTCAAAAAAAAAAAGGGAACTCACTAAAGTCAGGAGGAATTTGGCCTGGGACCTGGAAATGGCGCTGAAATGGACTGGATTACTTTGTGAAGTTTTACATGTGTAAGTGCCACGCTCCTTTAGCAGCCAGACAGAGGCGAACTGAGAACCCGTTAGCAGGACTCACTGTGGACATAGGGGCTGTCAGATACCATGTCGTCAGTTGCCCACATGTGAGCCACCATGTCAATTGGAGCTTATTGGAGCAGGGGGTCCAGGACTGCTGGTGTGGCCGCAGAAGGCCTGGGTCCCTCCCGGTCCCTGTGTATGGCTGACTTGCTGTGGTTGGGACCTTGGGTCATGTTGGCCTTCTCTGGGCCTCAGCCTGCATCTGTAAAACAGGGGGCTCTTCCTTTGGGACTACCTGTTGGTGTTTGGGTTGCTGATGCCTGGGGAATGGAGGGCATAGAACGGGGTGGGGGCTTTTGGGTGACATCTCCACCACTCTGTGACCGCTGGGCTGTGGGCTTTCTTTAGGGGCTCGGGAAGCCTTCCTGAAGCAGATGATAGGCCTGGAGGGTGCTGTGAAGGCTGCCCGGGAGCAGCTGCAGAGGCTGAGCAAGCGTGCCCGCTGTACGCAGGCTGGAGCCCAGAAGACCTGCACCCAGCTGGCAGACCTGGAGGCAGTGCTGGAGTCCTCAGAAGAAGAGATTCTGCACGCAGCTGCCATTCTTATGTCTCTGGTATCCCAGGGCCCCCACCCCACCAACCCAAACACACCAAGCCTGGGCGTTGTTCCCTGCTCCAGCCCTGCCAGTGACCTGGTGACCTTGGGTATGACTCCCCACTTTGGGAGGCTCAGTTTCATCTGCAAAATGGGGATCACACAGTGCCTCCTCCGCGGATTCAGCGAGGGGACGTTTGCAAAGGGCGAGGTGTGTCCCGAGGAGACTGAATGCGGTGGGCAGCGTCCTTATTGCTGTTTCTGCATCCTGGGACTCCACTCACTGGATGCCGACGTTGTGGCCAGCTTTGTGCACTTACAAAACTGCTGGTGCCATCCAGTTTTGCCCTACCCTTGAGCCAGATACGGCCCTTGCCCTTTCAGGACAGGCTGTCAGTTTCCTCTCTTCCTCTTCTTTCTACAGGCGATTTCTCAGGAAGGGCCTGGCCAGCCCAGCAACTGGAGCCACCCAGCCACAGAGGCCCGTGCCCTCGCCAGGAGGTGAGTCCCAAGACATGGTGAGGTTGTCCCTGGCCCTTCTCCTGGGGATTCCAGGGTCACAGTAAGCCCACAGGTGCCCCCACCCAGGAGTCGGGATCAGACATTACAGGAGCTGCCTGGTGGGGGCAGTCCCACCAGTATGGGGAAGGGCAGGAAAGGTGGGTACAAGTCCAGAGATGTTGGGGGAAGCTTTGTTGACTGAAGGCATCGGAGAGCATCTGCTGGTTTTCTCTTTGTGACAGTTGTATAATACACAAGTTATTATATTGGGGTAGAGTTCACACACTGTGTAATTCAGTGCTTTTCCTGTATTCTCAGGGTTGCAAAGCCATCATCACAACCAATTTTAGAATTTTCTTTTTGTTTTTTTTGAGATGGAGTCTTGCTCTGTCGCCCAGGCTGGAGTGTAATGGCATGATCTTGGCTCACTGCGACCTCCGCCTCCTGGGTTCAAGCAATTCTCCTTCCTTAGCCCCCCAAGTAGCTGGGACTACAGGCATGTGCCACCACACCCAGCTAATTTTTGTATTTCTAGTGTTTCTAGTAGAGATGGGTTTTCACCATGTTGGCCAAGATGATCTCGATCTCTTGACCTCGTGATCTGCCCGCCTCAGCCTCCCAAAGTGCTGGGATTACAGGCGTGAGCCACCGCGCCTGTTCAGGATTTTCATCATCCCAAAAACAAATCCCCGGACCCATTTGCCACCACCCTCTGTTTCTCCTTACCTCCCCAGCCCCTGGAACCACAACTCCACTTTCTGTCTCTCTAAATTTGCCTATTCTGGGCACTTCATAGAAGTGAAATTAGGCAATGTATCACCTTTTACAACTGGCTTCTTTTACTAAGCACAGTGTTTTCAAGGCTCATCCATGCCATGGCGTGGACCAGCACTTCACTCCTTTTTATGGCCGAATAATATTCCATCGTATGGAAATGCCACATTTTGTTTATTCATTCATCTGTTAACAGACACTTGGGTTGTTTCATCTACTGCCTTTAAGAAGCAGCTTAAGGCTGGGCTCGATGGCTCACCCCTGTAATCTTAGCACTTTGGGAGGCTGAGGCGGGTGGATCACTTGAGGTCAGGAGTTCAATACCAGCCTGGCCAACATGGTCAAACCCAGTCTCCACTAAAAGTACATAAATTAGCTGGGCATGGTGGCACAAGCCTGTAATTTCAGCTACTTGGGAGGCTGAGGCAGGAGAATCACTTGAACCTGGTAGGGGGAGGTTGCAGTGAGCTGAGATCACACCACTGCACTCCAGCCTGGGCAACAGAGTCTCCATCTCAAAAAAAAAAAAAAAAATGGTGCTATTAATCCTTATGTCAACACAACAGTCACAAACTCCATGTAACAGGAACAGGGCTTGGAGTACCCTTCCTATCAGTCTTTAAAGTGTGTGACACAGAAAGGTAGAAAAGGAGTCCCCATCTTTGTGGCTATCCTCTGTTTGGGGAAGCAGGAGGCCTGGGTCATAGAGGGTGTAGTTCTGGTCCTGGGCCCCTTCTGTGTGAGCCCTTGCTGATAGTCAAGTGGGTGTCCTCACACAGCCACAGAGACGCCGCTGCCAAGATCACAGCCACTGCTCGGAGAGCCCTGCTTGCCTCCAACACCAGCTACATGCTTCTCCAGAGTCTGCTGGAGGGAAGGGTGGCCCTGGAGACCCAGCGGGACCTGGAGGACAGGTGAGGCCCCCCAGGTGTGGCTAGAAGCTTGGCATTGGCCTCCTGGAGTCAACAGGGCTCAGCCAGAGGCTGCTGCTTCCAGAACCGGCTCCCTTGAGTCCCAGTGTTCTTTGTCATTGGTGTCTGGGGTGTCTTGGGTCTGCATCCCACTCAGAGTGGGGCCATGGGGTCTTGGGCACACTCGGTGGTGAGTCACAGTAACCACTTGTGCCTAGCGGGTGTAACTCAGCCTCTCAAGAGAAGGGGCAAGAACCAGAACCCAGAGCGGCAGACTCCTCGCTCTCCCTCTGCAGCATCCCCTGAGCCCCCCAGCCCTGCGCCCCAGCCCAGGGCAGCTCCTCTGAGCTCCTTCACAGCACCAGCTTCTTTCTCTGCCTCTGCAGACCAGGCAGCTTTGCTTCTCTGCTTTGGTGACCCCCTCTGTCCCTCTCAGTTTAAAGGTCCATGGACGCTCCCCAGCATCTTGCTGAGCATTCCTAAATGAGAATGGAATTGACTCTGCTTAGATTGGGTGTCCAGGCCTGAGCCAGTCACATGAGCCACCCAGGGGCAGGGCACTGGCTCTCTAAAAAGGGGGAGGGGATAGAAGGGAAGCCAGGGGCCTCCACCCCAGCAGTGCCCTTGTCAGGGAGGAATGGGTGGGACAGCGTGTGTACAGCTGGTCAGGATGGAAAACCCATCCTAGCTGGTTGCTTATAAACACAGGCGGTCAGGGCAAAAGGACATACAGGTTCTGCAGCCCAGGGCCCTCCATTCATCTGTGGTGAGGACATGCCCAACGTCCCTGGGGAGGGCATGGCTGAGGCAGGACCAGGGCCGGGGCCACATTCACAAGGCATTTTCCTCTTCACTATTCACCCAGAAGAGCCAAACATTTGAAAACATGTGATTCTTGAGTGGAAACCAAGCAGAGCCCTTTCAGCAAAGTGTGGCTGAACTGAGTGATGCAGGAACAAGAATGTGGCCCTTTCACAGCCCGTCTGGCTCATTTGAAAGCTGCAGAGAGCGGCCACTTTCCAAGGCAGCTGTGCAGGCCCTGCAGAGGGCTGCTCTGCTTGGGAAGTTGGCAGAGGCCTTTGCAAACCAAGGGCTCCGGGCCGGGGCCCAGACAGGGGCGGGGTGGGCCAGTCTTGCCTCCGGCTCCACGGCCTCTGTTTCCTCCCAGGTACCAGGAGGTCCAGGCGGCCCAGAAAGCGCTGGGCATGGCTGTGGCAGAGGTGCTGCCTGAAGTGGAAAGCGTGCTGGCCACCGTACAGCAAGTTGGCGCAGATACAGCCCTGCACCTGGCCTCACTGGCTGCCCTGGGAGCGTTGGTCAGCTCAGTCGTCCTCAGAGATCTGTTTGGGGTTGGGGGATCTATTATAGAAGCTGGGGGCTGGGTACGGTGGCTCACATCTGTAATCCCAGCACTTTGGGAGACCGAGGCGGATGGATCACCTGAGGTCAGGAGTTCGAGACCAGCCTAGCCAACATAGTGAAACCCCATCTCTACCAAAAATACAAAAATTAGCCAAGTGTGGTGGTATACACCTGTAATCCCAGCTACTGGAGAGGCTGAGGCAGAAGAATCTCTTGAACCTGGGAGGCAGAGGCTGCTGTGAGCCAAGATAGCACCATTGCACTCCAGCGTGGGTGACAGAGCAAGGCTCCACCTCAAAAAAGAAAATAAAATTATAGCAGCTGGAGAAACTGTTGGGGCCCAGGCAGAGGCAGGGGCTGTGGCTCCTATTTAACTATATTGCAGCCAAGTCAAATGATATAAACTACTACGGGGTGGAGCTCAACCATTCTCTGTTGATGATAATATCAAGGCTGAGGCCTCTTCCCGTTACACTGACGTTAGCAATGACATCAGACAGACCTGGGATGGGATCCCAGCTCTGCCACTCCTGCTCTGTGACCTCAGCCAAGGACTTTCCCTCCCTGAGCCTCAGTCTGTCACATGGAAGTCCCCACTAGGTTATTTCAGAGCTGCTTCCATGGGAGCTGGACAGATTCAGAAGCTATGCACGAGGTAGCTGGCCGGCCCCTCTGTGATCGTCACCTTATACTCATCACCTCTGCGTGAATCGGGTCCATCATATCAGTTCAATAACCCTGAAATCCTAAAAAACTCAGAAACTGAACGTTAAAGAAATCAGCTTATGGCCAGGTGCAGTGGCTCACACCTGTAATCCCAGCACTTTGGGAGGCCGAGGCAGGTGGATCACAAGGTCAGGAGATCGAGACCATCCTGGCCAACACAATGAAACCCTGTCTCTACTAAAAATACAAAAAATTAGCTGGGCCTAGTGGCATGCACCTGCAGTCCCAGCTACTCGGGACGCTGAGGCAGGAGAATTGCTTGAACCCAGGAGGCAGAGGTTGCATTGAGCTGAGATGGCACCACTGCACTCCAGCCTGGCAACAGAGCGAGACTTTGTCTCAAAAAAAAAAAAAAAAAAAGAACTCAGCATATACAAATGTCTTTGGGACAAATGCTGATGCAGATTGATGCCCAAAGCCACCTATTTGAGGTCTTTCCTTCTCCCATTCCATGTGAAGAGTAATGCACAGCTGTTAGTGCATTTGAGCCCAGGTTCTGCTTCCGACACCCCTGAGGGTATTAGATCCTATGTAGGACCTGCATAATTCTTCCCTAAAGTCTGGAAGATTCTGCATTCTGACGCCATCCAGCCCCCAGATCTTAGTTCAGGACTGTGGAGTTGGGGAGGCATTCTCGCTCTGCAGGGAGGCAGTGTGGGTCAGGGAGGCTAGCTCAGTTGCTGGAGGCTGTGCAGCTAGAAGTTGTAGAGCTGTTATCTGAGCCTAACTGAGGGGTCCCCAGCCTGGCTCCTCTTGCCCTCACCCCTCTGCCTCCTGGGGTCCACACAAAGCCTCACCCCTGCCATCCCTGCCCCTGGGGCTTCTGAGCTACCTGGGGCATCAGGTAGGCTCACCAGGTTTTCAGGGGGCTTGGGTTCAGGCCTGGCAGCCAGGGGCAGACTTGCGGCCTCAGCCCAGCAGGGCACCTCCCCACAAGTAGCGTTTACCCTTCCTGCTGAGCCCATTGTCTCCCTGCAGCCTCAGAAGTTGGGGGTTGAAGACCTGGGCCTGAAGGCAAGAGCCCTGGAGAAGACAGTTGCATCAAGACAGCACCTGGCCGCTGAGGCTGCCCGAACCATCCAGGCTGCTGCCCAGGCGGCGCTGCAGAAAACAGAGCCCCTCACACAGGTCAGCTCTTGTGCTCTGAAGCAGGGGGCCTGGGAGAGGTTGGGGCTACCCTGAAGGTGATCTGGGGTCAGGGTTGCAGGAGGGAGAAGGGCAGAGACAGAAGTAGCTCTTTCCATCCCTCTGGTACCTCCTGCAAAACACACACAACCTGAGGCGGGGGAGGGGACCCTGATACCTAGAGAAGAGGCGATGGACAGACAGCGGACAGCAGCAGCAGCGCCCGGGCTACCCCGCCGTCCGGGGCTAGTTCTCCACGCTTCCATTCATTAGTTCATTCTCTAGATATTTTTGTTTGGTTTTGGTGCACTGCACCACTGCACTCGAGCCTGGACAATAGAACACAGTCTCGCTCTATTGTCCAGGCTCGAGTGCAGTGGTGCAGTGGTGCGATCTCAGCTCACTGCAACCTTCGTCTCCCGGTTCAAATGCTTCCCCTGTGTCAGCCTCCAGGGTAACTGGGACTACAAGCGTGCATCACCATGCCTAGCTATTTTTCTTTTTTGTATTTTTAGTAGAGACAGGGTTTCACCACATTGGCCAGGCTGGTCTCAAACTCCTGACCTCAAGCGATCCACCTGCCTCGGCCTCCCAAAGTGCTGGGATTATAAGCGTGAGCCACCACACTCAGCCCCATTCTTTTTTTTTTTTTTTTTTGAGATGTAGTCTTACTTTGTCGACCTGGCTAGAGTGCATGGCAGGGTCCTAGCTCCTGCAACCTCTGCCTCCCAGGTTCAAGCAATTCTCCTGCTTCAGCCTCCTGAGTAGCTGGGATTACAGGCTCACACCACCACCCAGCTATTTTTTGTATTTTTAGTAGAGATGGGGTTTCACCATGCTGGTTAGGCCAAACTCCTGATCTCAGGTGATCCACCCTCCTCAGCCTCCCAAAGTGCTAGGATTACAGAAGCAAGAATGGAAGTCTGGCTTCCATTCCTTTTAAAGACAGGATAAGGGGGCCGTCTGTGATGTGGGAGAATGTATCCGAAGGGCTGAGCCTGGTGCCTGGCAATTACCTGGGGAGCTTGGCTGTGCTGGGGCCCCGGGGTAGCACCTGCTGATGTGCTCCACTCCTTCATCCAGAGTGAGGATGCCAGGAGGAGCGGTGACTTCCCCAGGAGTCATGGCCAGGCCCCAGTGTGTACTGATGCCCCGCCCCACAGCAATCACAATAGGGCTGAGGCAGTGCTAGGTGGCTTCTCAAACTCTGGTACTTATTCATTCTTATGACAGTGTCATTCCCAGGGCATACAGTTACCCATTTTGGATTCAATGGCTTTTAGTACATTGGCAACGTTGTGCCACTTCCACGTGTCTAGTTTCAGAACATTTCACCACCCATAACAGAAACCCATGCCCACTCAGTGGTCAATCCTCACTTCCCCTCCTGAGGCCTGAGTCTGCTTTCTGTCTCTGTAGATTTCCTCGGTCCAGCTCTTTTTCGCAGAAACGGAATCATATGATATATATTGATTGCGTCAGGCTTCCTCCTGCTAGCATAATCTTCTCAGGGTTCACCTGCACTGCAGCCTGGATCTAGACTTCCTCCCTTTTTAAGGCTCAGTCATATTCCCCTGTGTGGGTGAAGCACATGTTTACTCATTCATTCATGTCATTCATCAAACCCAAATTCTTTTTTTTTTTTTTTTTGAGACAGAGTTTCGCTCTCGTTACCCAGGCGTGCAATGGCGCCTGGAGTGCAATGGTGCGATCTTGGCTCACCGCAACCTCCGCCTCCTGGGTTCAGGCAATTCTCCTGCCTCAGCCTCCTGAGTAGCTGGGATTACAGGCACACGCAACCATGCCCAACTAATTTTTTGTATTTTTAGTAGAGACGGGGTTTCACCATGTTGGCCAGGATGGTCTCGATCTCTTGACCTCGTGATCCACCCGCCTCGGCCTCCCAAAGTGCTGGGATTACAGGCTTGAGCCACCGCGCCTGGCCCAAACCCAAATTCTTTAAGTGTACCTAGTCCTGTTGAGTGGCAGTGAGGAACAAACTGAGTTTCCATAAATGAAGGTGGTATCATAAACAGATTGGTTGTGATTTTCGCATCCACTTGCTGAGATAAAGCAGTGTTTTTTTTTTTTTTTTTGAGATGGATTCTTGATGCCACCCAGGCTGGAGTACAGTGGCTCAATCTTGGCTCACTACAACCTCCACCTCCCAGATTCAAGCCATCCTCCTGCCTCAGCCTCCCAAGTAGCTGAGATTACAGGCATGCACCACCACGCCTAGCTAATTTTTATTTTTTATTTTTTGGTATTTTTAGTAGAAACAGGGTTTCACCATGTTGGCCAGGCTGGTCTCGAACTCTGACCTCAAGTGATCTGCCTGCCTCAGTCTCCCAAAGTGCTGGGATTACAGGCATGAGCCCCTGTGCCTGGCTAATAGAACAGGTGCTCTCGTTCCTTTAATTCTAGTGTTCCAGTTTTCCTCAGGAGCAGGTGTTCCAGTTTTAGTGGAACAGGTGTCTGCTTGGGAGATAGTCAGCGTTCAACTTTTGTGTAATAACACAGATCAGGAGCTCCTGGTGGACAGTGTGACCCAGAGCCAAGGATTTAGTGATGTTTTGGGCACCTGTATATGTGGTTTGGTGCCCGCTGAGCTGCCCCCAGGCACTGCTCCTGTGGAGCCAGCACCCAGCCTCTCCTCGTCTTTCTCCAGCTGCACCAGGAGGCCAGAGCCGCCCTGACCCAGGCTTCCTCGTCAGTCCAGGCCGCCACAGTGACCGTCATGGGAGCCAGGACTCTGCTGGCTGACCTGGAAGGTACGTGTGTCCGGCTGACCACTAGGCTTTGTGATACACAAACGCCCCTGACAGCCACTCAGCTGTTGCCTCGGCCAGCGCAGGCTTGTGGAGGACAGGAGTCTGGTCTTGTGGGCTTCATTAAGCCAAGTGGACTGTTCCCTCCACCTCTCAGGATCCCGCCCCCTCTCATAGACCCCTCACGTAGGACTTGCCCATGTGGCTCTCCTGTACACCCCTGGGTCATCAGACCACATGCAGAGCCCTCAAGACCCAGAAGGAGGAGACTCTGACGTTGTTGGCTGCCCACCCAGGTCAAGTCCGCTCTGGCCCGGGCTCCAGTTAGTTACCTGGTACAAATATGGCTGTCCTGGTCCAATGCTGAGCTGGGGCTATGGGAAGTGTGGAGTTTCTCTTTAGAAGGGGCTATGGTTTCATACCAGTCCAGGCCTTTCTTGAGCTCTAGGAAAATAGGCCCAAGTGCCCCCATTTTGCGGATGGGTAGACTGAGGAAAGGAATTGCGATTCATCCCTGGGTCAGAGCTGAGCTGGGAATAGAAGCCAGCAAATATTACGATTCTGCAAGTGTCGGCCTGTGTGATGGGCTTCTGTGATATCCAATTTGCTCCTGAGAGAAGCCCCCTCACCCTTATTTGTGGCTCCTTATCCAACGGGCTGGATAAGGCAGGAGCGCACTCTGAACCCCCAGATGTCTCTTAGGGTCTGAGGCCAGAAGCCAGGCTTCTGCTGTTGTCTCAGTTCTGTGGCCTCCCTCCCAACCCTGCCCACAGCCCAGAAGAGATGGAGCTCTAGGTGTGGACCCAGCCCCTCCGGGGCAGCGGGTGGGCTGGTCCGTGCCTCCTGATACCCATCTTCCTGGTGGCTTGAAGCCCTAGTCACCCACCTTTCGGGAGCCTCCTATGGGGAAGGTGTGGCCACGTGTGTTTAAGCAGCTAGAATCATATTTAGAAAAAGGTACATTCAACGATTCATAACGACAGAATGTTAGCATCTTTGAACTTTAGAATTATAAGAGGTCTTAAAGTCATCTGCTGCAAATCTCACACCTGGCAGGGGACCCATCCACTCTCAACTTGCTTAGCTCCAACCATGGGGGGCTTGCTGTTTTACAAAGTGCCACCTTCTCATTGTCAGGGTTTGAGAATGAGAAAGCTCTTGTGTGTAGCAGATGGAAATTTCCTTCCACGGCTCCCATATTCCACAGGAGGGCTAACCTCAAACCTCTAACCCCACGCTCTTTTCCCCATTCCCATCCCATTTTAGAGACACCCCCTCTTACCACCAGTTGGCCTGTACTCAGTTGCTGCTTAGGGTAAAAGGAAAATTCATGAAGTGAACTGTGGAGCAGTCTTCCCCAGGGTGTGGCCCGGGGTCTCCTAGCCTATGATACACTCTGCCAGGAGAGGATTTGTGATCAAATATGTTTAGGAACTGTCTCTCACTGCCGCATCCTCTTGAGGTCTTACAGAGAACACTTGAGAATATTAAAGGCTCTGAGAAGGCCTGTAATACAGAAACCTGCTTCACTTTAAACTTAATTGATATTTCCCTCTAATGTTTATTAACATCGTGGAGAATTAGGGCTCCGTAGAATACATGCTGAGAAACACCAATTTTGCGTATAAGGAGCAAAGCAGATGTAATTTCTGGATAGAACAGTTCTATAATACAATGCCCCAAAGATTAGAAGACCTCGTTCTTTTTAAAAATTGACTTTGACTTTGTCTACTGTAATCAGTACTTTTTTTTTTTTTGAGATGATGTCTCGCTCTGTTGCTAAGGCTGGAATGCAGTGGCGTGATCTCAGCTCACTGCAACCTCTTCCTCCCAGGTTCAGGCAATTCTCCTGTCTCAGCCTCCTGAGTAGCTGGGATTACAGGCACCCCCACCAAACCTGGCTTTTTTTTTTTTTTTGTATTTTTAGTAGAGATGGGATTTCACCAGTTTGGCCAGGCTGGTTTTGAACCCCTGACCTCCAGTGCTCCGCCCACCTCAGCCTCCCGAAGTGCTGGAATTATAGGCGTGAGCCACTGTGCCCAGGCTGTAATCAGTTCTTTTGATGATAAACTTCCTTTAGAATGTTTTTTTGAGTTGGGGTCTCACTCTGTCACCCAGGCTGGAGTTCGGTGGTGCAATCATAGCTTACTCTAGCCTCAACTCCTGGCCTCAAGTGGGCCTTCCACCTCAGTCTCCCAAGTCGCTGTCTATAGGTGTGTGCCACCGTGCCCAGCTAAACTTTTTTCTTTTTGTAGAGATGAGGTCTCACTGTTTCCTCATAGGCTGGTTTCAAACTCCTGGCCTGATCCTCCTGCTTCAGCCTCCAAAGTAGCTGGGATTACAGGTGTGAGCCACGGCACCTAACTAAATTTCCCTTAGAATTTTATCTAAAAGCAGAGGAAATAGCCTCTTTGTTTACAAAGAAGGAAACTGCTTCTTAGTGGATAATAAAATCTATGGAAATTGTAACATTTTGGCCAGGTGTGGTAACTCACACCTGTAATCCCAGCACTTTGGGAAACCAAGGTGGGTGGATCACTTGAAGCCAGGAGTTTGAGATCAGCCTAGCCAATGTGGTGAAACCCCATCTCTACTAAAAATACAGAAAATATATATATTAGCCAGGCATGGTGGTTGCACTTATAATCCCAGCTACTCAGGAGGCGGAGGCAGGAGAATCGCTTGAACCTGGGAGGCAGAGGTTGCAGTGAGCCGAGATCTCTCCACTGGGCGACAGAGTGGGACTTTGTATTTAAAAAAGAGAGAGAGAGAATTGTAGTATCTCCCTTTTTGTGTTGGTTGCTTGAGAGCTCAGAGGTCAATAGAACCTTTGGTTCCTGCAACGTCATTATCGAGATTTTTGGACACTTTTCCCTCCTTCTCCGTCCTTCCTCATCCCTCCAGTTACATCGGACTCTTGGTTTTCCATGGTAAGGATCCATTTGTTGATTTACCGGTCACTATACACTGCCTCAAAGCCTTGTTTAGACATAGGCGATACATGAAAATGCCAAGCTGAGAGGACTGAGCCGTGGACTGTGCTAGCTCCCACTACTGGCCCCAGCATTGACCACCACGTAATAGACATCCTCATAGAATATGCATCTGGAAATTCCCCAAGCAGTATGTCTGTGTCTCACTTGCTTTTGTTTTCTCCTGGAGAAGTCTGAGAAGGTGATACGCAGCTTTCATGCACCTTAAACCTCCACTCGTTGTCCAAGGGTCTGTGGCCAGCCAGGCAGCTCTGCCAGCAGCTGCCTGGGAGGAGCTGGAGGCATGAGCCCAGTTCTCCTGACTCAGCCTCAGCCGGGTTTGCAGGAATGAAGCTGCAGTTTCCTCGGCCCAAGGACCAGGTGGCTCTGCAGAGGAAGGCAGACTCCGTCAGGGACAGGCTGCTTGCAGACACGAGAAAGAAGACCAAGCAGGCGGAGAGGATGCTGGGAAACGCGGACCCTCTTTCCTCCAGTGCCAAGAAGAAGGGCAGGGAAGCAGAGGTGTTGGCCAAGGACAATGCCAAGGTCAGGGCAGTGGCTGTGACAACAGTGGCCTCTTGCCTTCCGGAGGGACCACCTTTCCGTGGGCCCTTTCCCGACATCCATGCTGACTCCTCCGCACTCACTCACAGTTCAGTGGGCCCAGGCACTTAGCTCAGGGACTCCAGGGGAGTGTGCCTGTGGGTTCCTCATGAAATAGGTGTCATTGCTGTCCCATTGCACAGGTGAGGACACTGAGGCGCAGCCAGGCTCATGGACTTAACCAGGACTCACACCTGGGTCTGGCTTTCCTGCCTAAACTTCTAGGTTTTTCTTTTCCTTTTGTTATCTTTAAGTTTGCATTTATTTATTTTACCTGCCTTTCTGTTTTTAATTTTTTTGTTTCTGCCATTTTTTTTTTTTTTTTTTGAGACAGTCTTGCTCTGTCACCAGGCACCATGTTAGAGTGCAGTGGCGCGATCTCAGCTCACTGCAACCTCTGCCTTCCGGGTTCAAGCAATTCTCCTGCCTCGGCCTCCCAAAGTGCTGGGATTACAGGCGTGAGCCACTGCACCCAGCCTGTTTCTATAATTTTTTAAGACAGAGTCTTATTCTGTGGCCCAGGCTAGAGCACAGTGGCGCGACCTCAGTTCACTGCAACCTCCGCCTCCTGGGTTCAAGTGATTCTCCTACCTCAGCTTCCAGAGTGGCTGGGATTATAGGTGTGCTCCACCATACCCGGCTAATTTTTGTATTTTTAGTAGAGCGGGGTTTCACCATGTTGACCAGGTGGTCTTGAACTCCTGACCTAAGGTAATCCACTTGCCTTGGTCCCCCAAAGTGTTGGGATTACAGGCATGAGCCACTGCACCTGGCTTAATCTCTTTTTTTTTTTTTTTTTTTTTTTTGAGATGGAGTCTTGATCTGTCACCCAGGCTGGAGTACAACGGCATGATCTCGGCTCACTGCAACCTCCACCTCCTGGGTTCCAGCGATTCTCCTGCCTCAGCCTCCCAGGTAGCTGGGGGTACAGGCATGCGGCACCACACCCAGCTAATTTTGTATTTTTAGTAGAGATGGGGTTTCACCATGTTGGCCAGGATGGTCTCGATCTCCTGACCTCAGGTGATACACCCCCTTGGTCTCCCAAAGTGCTGGGATTACAGGTGTATGCCACTGCACCCAGCCTAAAATTGGTGACAAATTCTAATGAGTGCGTGACTCCCCAGCTCTGCTCCTGGCTCTGTTGCTCATACACCAAGCAAACTGTCTTTATGTCTTTATGCCGGATTTGCAGTCGGGATCCCGTCTTTATGGTGCCTGGAGAATGTGCCGGGTTTGCATTTGGGGTCCCCAGGCTTGACTTCTTCTCATGCCACTTGGGCTTTGGCCAGCCCCTCCAATCCCCTATGCCTCTGTTTCCTCATCTGTAAAATAGTTGGAATTTCTCCTCCTGAGGGAAACAGGTGGTATCCAGCAGTCTGCGCTGTGCCCAGTACCTAGCCTGCATTCAGTACATATTTGTTGCATGCATGCATGAAGGATCTGCCTGGTACAGGCGACTGCTTGGCATTCTTGCCCTAAGAGCTATTTACCTGCAAAAGGACTTACTGCACTGACCTCTTCTCCCTCCACTGCTGCCCACCCCATAGCTCGCCAAGGCCTTGCTGAGGGAGGGGAAACAGGGGCACCGCCGTGCCAGCCGGCTCACCAGTCAGACACAAGCCATGCTCCAACTGGCATCCCGGCAGGTGCTGGCATCCAAAGCACACAGACAGGAGCTGGAGGAAGCTGAACGGGTATGTGTGCCAGGGCCCCCACCCCATCACCTCCTGCCCCCAGAAGCAAGGATGGGGGCGCCACTCAAGCTGTTTCTCCCTCTTCCCTCTGGAAGGTGGGTGCTGGGCTGAGTGAGATGGAACAGCAGATCGGGGAATCACGCATCTCCCTGGAGAAGGACATCGAGGCCCTGTCAGAGCTGCTTGCCAGGCTAGGTAAAGAGACCCCAGGGCTAGGCCCTGAACCCCTGGGTCCCTGGGGCACCTCTAGGATATTCCTGTGAGCTCCAGTCCTGGGGAAGATGTCCTCTCTGTCCTTACCTCCATGCTTCCCATGGCCCCATCTTTATGTTCAGTCACAAGCGTTTATAACCACGCCCAGGTCTCTATGCCTTGTGAGATGAGATTGGTGTCTAAAAGTGAGTTCACTTTAAGTAAATCTTTGTGCCTCCAGAGACCTGTATTCTTGGAGGCAGAGCAGGGGGGCACACAGAAAACTCACCACTGGCAAGAACACCTACAGGCACAGGGTGAGCAGGTCAGCCCTCGGGGACTGAGGGCTCAGGAGAAGAAGGACTGTCACGGCAGCAAGTGTGGTGTCAGGTGCTGGTTTGGAATCAGTCCAAGATTCAGGTCTGGCTCTGCCCTTCTTTGGCCATTAGACTTTAGGCAAGTCACTCCACCTCTATGAGCCTCAGATCCCCCATCTGGAAAATGGGGGTCCCCATGGGGTGATTTGGAAAGCGCTTACCACAGTGCAAGAAAAAAAAAAAGAGTGAGGAAATAGCAGGTCGTAGGAAGGAGGTCAGATTCAAGACGGGCCTTAGCAAGGAGGGATTTGAATGAAGGAAACAGCACCTCCCAAGGCATGAAGGTCCCAGAAGCCCGGTGTTGCAGAGACAGCAGACGGGGCAGTTGAGCTGAAAAGAACAGCATGTGGTTTTTCAAATTTTAAAAGACACATAATATTTTCTTCTTCCAGACAGAGTCTCGATCTGTCACCTAGGCTGGAGTGCAGTGGTGTGATCTTGGCTCACCGCAACCTCCGCCTCCCATGTTCAAGCAATTCTCCTGCCTCAGCCTCCTGAGCAGCTGGGACTACAGGCACACGCCACCACACTCAGCTAATTTTTTGTATTTTTAGTAGAGACAGGGTTTCACCATGTTAACCAGGATGGTCTCAATCTCCTGACCTCCTGATCTACCTGCCTCAGCTTCCCAAAGTTCTGGGATTACAGCCGTGAGCCACTGCGCCTAGCCAATATTTTCTGTCTTAACCATTTTGAAGTGCACAGTTCAGCAGCATTAAGTACATTCACTACTGTTCTGTCATCACCATTACCCATCTTTAGAGGTCTTTCATCATCTGTAGCTGAAGCTCTGTCCTCCAGAAACACTAACTCCCCATTTTCCTCCCCCAGCCCCGGCAGCCACCATTCTACCTTTGCCTCTGTGACTTTGACTACTCTGGGCCAGGCGTGGTGGCTCATGCCTGTAATCCCAGCACTTTGAGAGGCCAAGGCAGGTGGATCATTTGAGATCAGGAGTTTGAGATCAGCCTAATGAATATGGTAAAAGCCTGTCTCTTCTAAAAATACAAAAAAAAAAAAAAAAATAGCCAGGCATGGTGGCACACGCTTGTAATCTCAGCTACGCAGAATGCTGAGGCAGGAGAATCTCTTTAACCTGGGAGGTGGAGGTTCCAGTGATCCAAGATCGCGCTACTGCACTCCAGCCTGGGCGACTGAATGAGACTCTGTTTCAAAAAAAGAATTTGACTACTTTGGGGATCTCATATAACTGGAATCATACAGTATTTGTACTTTAAAAAATTATTTTAGAGACAGGCTCTTGCTCTGTTGCCCAGGCTGGAGTGCAGTGGCGCAGTGGTGGCTCACTGCAGCCTCAGACTCCTGGGCTCAAGAGATCCTTCGCTTCAGTCTTCAAAATAGCTGGGACCACAGGCACATACCACCATACCCTTCTAATTTTTGTTGTTAAGACAAAAATATATGTTCCCTATGTTGCCCAGGCTGGTCTTGAACTCCTGGACTCAAGTGATCCTCCTGCCTTGGCCTCCCAAAGTACTGGGATCACAAGCACGAGCCACCATGCCCAGCCTTATTTTTCTCTTTTGACTGACTTATTTCACTTAGCGGAAAGTCATCAAGATTCACCTGTGGCAGCATGCATTTTCAATTATCATGCGTAATAAGAAAGAATGGCCATGCTCGGTACTTTGGACACCAGGCCCACACTAAGCTATTCACATACGTCATCTTACAGAATTTTCATACTAAGTTTTTAATGCAGGGATAGTTACTCTTTTGCCATTTTGCAGATGAGGAAACTGAGGTGTGGAGAGTTTATTTTTATTTTTTATTTTTGTTTGTTTTTTTGTAGAGACAGTGTCTCCTTATGTTAACCAAGCTGGTGTTGAACTCCTGGCCTCAAGGGATACTCCCACTTCAGGTTCCCAAAGTGCTAGGATTATGAGAGAGAGCCACTACACCCAGCCTAGCACAGAGAGGTTAGATAATGTGCCCAGGATCCCACAGCCAATCGGTGGGGAAGCCGTGGCTCATCTGTGGGTCCAAGTGACTCAGAGTGCATGCAGGCAGCCATTAGTTGACACCCAATGCCCTTTCATGGAGCAGACACTCTCTTCAACCATTCCTGCATTGTCACTGTCATTCATTCACTTGTCACTCTGTGTCAGCCCTGTGCTTCATATGGGGATGCAGAATAAACAGCACACACCTGGCCCCTGCTCCAGGAGCCCCAGGTGGCCTGGGCAGGTAGAGTGGGGCCTGTAACTCACTTCTGAATCTCTTTGAAGGCCAGGCTGTTTCGACTTGGCTGTGGGCAGTGGGGCCTCCTGAGGTCTGCCCAGATCAGCAGGGCCTGGGCTCCCCTCTGCCTTCTCTTGCACCCTTGCTTGGGGCTCACAGCTGCTTACGCAGGAAACCCAGGGCCTCAGGGAGCCATGGGGCCCAGTGGAATTCTGTGGGGTTAGAAGCAGCCACTTGGGACTGGATGCAGTGGCTCACACCTATAATCCCAGCACTTCGGGAGACCAAGGCAGGCAGATCACCTGAGGTCAGGAGTTCGAGACCAGTCTGGTCAACGTGGTGAAACCTGTCTCTACTAAAAATACAAAATATTAATTGGGTGCCTGTAATCCTAGATACTCGGGAGGCTGAAGCAGGAGAATTGCTTGAACCCAAGAGGCAGAGGCTACATTAAGCTGAGATCACACCACTGTACTCCAGCCTGGGCAACAGAGTGAGACTCTGTCTCAATAAACAAATAAATACAAAAATTAGCCAGGCGTAGTAGTGCAGGCCTGTAATTCCAGTTACTCAGAGGTTGAGGCAGGAGAGTCACTTGAACCCAGGAGGCAGAGGTTGCAGTGAGCTGACATTGTGCCACAGCACTCCAGCCTGGGTAACAGAGTGAGACTCTGTCTCAAAAAAAAAAAAAAAGGAGGAAGAAGCCACTTGGGACTTACCTCATTCCCATCACTCTCCCACCTGGCTGAACTGTGTCTTTCAGTTAAATGTTACACTTAGTGACAAGGTGACAAGGACTAGATGAGTGAGTAGGCCTGCAGATTCGACTCCATAACCATTGCTACAGTTCTTTTTTTTTGAGACAGAATTTTGCTCTGTTGCCCAGGCTGGTGTGCAGTGGCACCATCTCGGCTCACCACAACCTCCACTTCCCAGGTTCAAGCGATTCTCCTGCCTCAGACTCCCAAGTAGCTGGAATTACAGGCATGTGCCACCACACCTGGCTAATTTTGTATTTTTTAGTAGAGACAGGGTTTCTCCATGTTGGTCAGGCTGGTCTCAAACTTCCAACCTCAGTTGACCCACCCGCCTCGGCCTCCCAAAGTGCTAGATTACAGGCTGTCATCACCTGGCCCCAGGGTTAGGGTTAGTGTTAGGGTAAGGGCTAGGATTAGGGTTGATGCTTGGGGAGATACCGAGAAATCCTTAACCCCAGGGAGCAGAGCAAAGGCATGCAGGGGCCAGAGCTAAGACCCCGCTGCCTGCCTTCCAGGCCTGCAGTCCCTGCTCCAGCTGCCTCCCAGCCTCTTGCTCTAAAGCCAAAGACCCTGTGATTTACCACAGGGGCTGCCCACATCCAGGCACACAGGCAGTGTCTGTAAATGTGTGCTGTCAGTGAATTGAGCCAGCACGTTCCAGCCGGCGAAAATCACAGGGGCCTCTCTCACGTGCTGTTTCGTAGATGAGAAAACTGAGACTCAGAGAGGACTCACCTAAGGCCTTCATTTTTTTTTAAACAATAGTAGTAAAACTATCAACAAAAATGTGCCACCCAGGGGGATTTTCCAGCCTTTCCATGGGCCCATTGGGAGTCATGGGCCCTCAGCCACCTCACAGCCTCTGGGTCCCTGTCTTTCCCTGGTGGGTGGTGGGCCGTTGGAATCCTGGGAGGCCTGAGCTGAGGAGAGGCTCAGGGGTGGGGGGTGCCCTGGGGCCTGCAGGGCTGCCAGCTCACAGTGAAGCTGTTTGTGCCCCACCGCAGGGTCACTGGATGCCCATCAAGCCCCAGCCCAGGCCCTGAATGAGACTCAGCTGGCACTGGAACGCCTGAGGCTGCAGCTGGGCTCCCAGGGGGCCCTGCAGAGAAAACTGAGGCTGTTGGAGCAGGAATCTGAGCAGCAGGAGCTGCAGATGCAGGACTTTGAGAGCGGCCTGGCTGAGATCCGTGCCGACAAACAGAACCTGGAGGCCATTCTGCACAGCCTGCCTGAGAACTGTGCCAGCTGGCAGTGAGGGCTGCCCAGACCCCCGGCACACACCCCCGCCTGCTGTTTACATGACCCGGGGCGTGGACGCTACCCCACAGGTGTGCCCACACCAGCACACCCTGGAGCTGGCTGCTGTGGACTCGCTCCCAAGCGAATAGTCACACTCCCTGCTGAGTCTGTCTGTGGCTTCTTCCCTGCCAGAGGACTGAGTGTACGCAGTCAATTCGCCTGGGCATCACTCCCACCCCTGCACATGCATAAATAGGCACATCCCGGCGTCAATAACACATACACACGTGAGGGTGCATGTCTGTGTATGACCCACATGTTTTCAAGTCCAGTCCATCCAGTCCACAGCTTACTGTCCACACACACATGACAGTCTGCAGCTGCTGGGAGAGCCACCTGTGCGCTAGGCACCCTCTGGATGCTGGGCAGGTTGTTACAGGAGATACCCTGGGGTGCCAACATCCATTCACTCCACACAGGGAGATCTCAGCAGATCTGCAGAGATCAAGGGGTCAGCAAGAGCCGAAGCCCCTAGTCCCAGAGCTGACTGTGCTGTTTTATGACAGGTGCCTGACATCCATCCCTGCATGTACACCCCACAGCTCCACACAGCCAGGAGACCAACAGGCCAAGAAATGCAAGATTCTGGGAGGGGCCTCAGGTTCCACTGCTAGTCTGACTAGAGCAATGCCCACTCCTGGTCGGGGTGTCACTGGCTTCACCAGATGCTTCCCTCTCAGGGTCCGGGGACTGCACCAGATGCCCTGAGGGAATGGCCCGCACTGGCCTGTACCCACTTCAGCCTGTGATCGATCCCAAGAGCCAGCCCAAGAGCACCAAGAGCCAGCCCAAGAGCACCTAGCTTAGGGGGCTCAGGCCCTCAGGAGCACCCCTTTGTGCCCCCAGCAACCCAGCTGACATTAATTGATGCTTCCCAAACCAGCCCTGCAGCACCACTTGTCATGCAGGAGGTCACAAGGGTGTGGAAGCCTGGCTGCATTTCCAGTCTGTCCTGCCTGGGAATCGCCCTGTGGCCAGGCCCTCGAGCCCAGGACTCCTCGGCATTTCCTCTTGGCACCCCTCCCCTCTTCCGGGCCCTCTTCCAGCAGACCTCAAGGCCTTGGCATTGGGAAGACAGACGCCTTTGCAGGCCCAGCCCCTACCCACGGCTTCCCTGACAGGGGCAGGGGTAGGGCAGCTGCACAGACCGATTCTGTTTAACGTGGAAATAAAGGACCCTTTTACTGGGGAGGGCAGTGCCCCTCATCCTCCCTACTGGTGGGCAGCCAGCCAGGGCCCTGGCTGTGGGTACACACATCACACACCTGGTAGGTGGCCAGTGTGTGGACCGGACATCGGTAGGAAGGTAGCAAAAGCTGAGCTCATGGCTGGACCAGTACGTCCTGTTAGAGGGCTTTGCTGGGGTCCTGTAGCCACAGGTACCTAACTTTTCCTCTTAGGCACTTACCACGTGAAGCCTAGGAACTGGGGAGTGGGAGGGATGAGGTACAGAGAGGTCCTCAGCTGACCTCTGTTCAGGCTGGAGATTAACTCACAGCCAAGTGTGAGGACAGCGAGGAGCAGGGAGGGGCACCATCAAGGATGGGAAGGGTGTGGGTCGGGCCTTGAAAGGTGGGGAGGTAGAAGAGGAAGCAGTCCAGGCAAGAGGGTGGACAACAGTCTGGGGCCCGCAGGGTGGGGGCTTGGCCAGCTCTCTCACTCCAGGAACCCAGTTGGAATGGGGTGGGATGTTCGAGCTGCTCACTTAGGGTTCTTGGCCCCAAGCCTCAAACCCCTCCAGAGGTGGTTTCAGCAGAAAAGGGGTGTTGGGAGGGTTGCTTGGAACCCTGGGGTAGAAAAGGCGGCCAGGCGTTGGAGATAGCCTAGGGAGGAGTGCCCGAGATAGATTGGCTTCCCTCTTCCTCCCTCCCGCCTCTCTTCTTGGTCTCTGTCTCTGCTCTCCTCTCCCATGTCTGCTTCCTTCTTTTCTCTTCATTTATTATTATTTTTTGAGATGGAGTCTCACTGTGTCACCCAGGCTGGAGTGCAGTGGCACGATCTCAGCTCACTGCAACCTCTGCCTCCTGGGTTCAAGCGATTGTCCTGCCTCAGCCTCCCGAGTAGCTGGGACTACAGGTGCACACCACCACACCCCGCTAATTTTTGTATATTTAGTAGAGACAGGGTTTCACCATGTTGGTCAGGCTGGTCTCGAATTCCTGAACTCAGGTGATCCACCCACTTCGGCCTCCCAAAGTGCTGGGATTACAGATGTGAGCCACCACACCTGGCCCATTCTTTTCTCTTTGCAGAATGGCCTTCTTTGCTTTGCTTGTGCCCAATGGGAGTGGACACCCACCCCAACCGCCATCCCCCTTAATGGCCCCAGGTGTACATGTCATCAGATCCAGTGCTTGCAAGAGACAAGCTGGTGACTCTGTCCTGATTCCAGCTTCTCAGCTTAGGTGAAGTCCCCCCAACTCCTGTTCAGGATAATGAGGATCTCTGGATCCAAGACCACATAATGATGGGTGCTGCTCCCCTCAACCTAATGGGAGATGGTGTTCAGAGCAGAGGCATGCTCTGCCACAGAAAACTATAAAATCAAGGCTACGTTGGGGGATTGGCATGATTAAACCGAGCTAGGGAGTGACTTGGTAGATGCCTGGGCAGAGGTGGAGAGGCTGAAGGCCGGGGAGCTGCTGCTGCACAGTGAGTCTGGTGATTGGCATCTGGTGTAAATGATGTCGAGAAGATGGGGTTCTTCCAAGATCTCTGGGATAGGGTCTGATGTCCCCCTCACTCCTCCCTCCACTTTCTCGGCTGGCAGCATACAGTCGCCCTGCTGCCTGCTCTTGGCATTCAGCCTTTATCCACGCAAGCTGTGAATCCCGCAAAGCACAGTCCCAGCATCCCTGACGGGTGGAGCACTCGGACCTAACATCTTGTGACTCATGCAGTCTAATCATGACTGGTGCATGTGCTGATCCGGCCTCAGAGGTGGGGCCGCTGCCGGGTGGAATGCGGCAGCTGTTGAACATCTGGCTAGCAATGCAGTCCAGAAGTTGAGCAGGAGAAGGTGGGGTGGCCCTTGCCCTGCGGGATGGCTGACTGGGGCCAACCAGCCCAACTGGCCAGGGCAGTAGGCTGCTGGAGCCTTGAGGGGGAAGTGCATTATGAGGGCTCTGTCCTAAGTCAACTCCCATCAACCAAGGGTGGTAACAGTAAGTTCTACTCTCTGCTTAAACCATCCAGCAAGGCATCCAAGTTACAAAAAGCCCCTGCTTAGTGAGTTCTGGGTTACTTCATTCTGAAGATCGGGGCCTGAAGCTCAGCAGGCCAAGTGCCTCGCCCAAGGTCATGCAGCTTGGTCAAATCCAAACCCTTGGGCAAAATGGACAGAGGACCATCATCTAGGAGAGGCAGGATCTGGTCATGCTGGGAAGGAGAGGCCTGCCCCCTGGAATGCTGCCCTGACCTCAGCCCCATCCCATTCTGCCCAGCTCCTCACTGGCCACTTCCCTCCCCAGGGACAGCCACAGAAAAAAAGATGATCTCGCCTGGGTGTGGTGGCTCACACCTGTAATCCCAGCACTTTGGGAGGCCGAGGCAGGCAGATTATCTTAGGTCAGGAGTTCAAGACCAGCCTGGCTAACATGGCCAAACTCCATCTCTACTAAAAATACAAACATTAGCCAGATGTAGTGGTGTGTAACTGTAGTCCCAGCTACTTGGGAGGCTGAGGCAGGAGAATCATTTGAACCCTGGAGGCGGAGGTTGCAGTGAACCGAGATGGAGCCGCTGTATTCCAGCTCCAGGCAACAGAGTGAGACTCTGTCAAAAAAAAAAAAAAAAATGATTTCAGGGTCCCAAACTTAGGAGTCTGATGGAGATGTCCATTGGGAAGGAGACTTCCTGGGTGTAATCCTGAGGAGGCCCAAGCGATGTGCACGGTAGGACCATTCCCAGTGCTGTCTGCCCGGGACAGTGCCTGTCCGTCTAGGCCTGTGGCCCAGCATCATGATGAGGAGTGCCCCCTTCACTCTGGCTGTCCTGATTTGGCCACTAGATTTGACGGTCACCCTGGCCACAGGTACCCACACCCGCGCCCTGAGCTTCGCTATTCCTGGAGTCATGAGCTGGTTTGTCATCCTGGTGGCCTTGCGCCCCACGTCCAGCTTCCTGACTTTTCTCTTCTGGAAATGGGAATTCGGAGTCCTATTTCATGGAGTTTAGATAATGAAATAACTTGTGCACAGTGCAAAGAGCCTGTGAGTGTCCAAGAAATAGGTTCCATAGTGAGTGCCCAATAAATGGTTTTATTAACAAGACAGGAATTCGTACCAATTGCTTTGACGGGCCACTGTTGTCGCAGCAGTCCTGTTGTTTGAGCGCTGCTGACTCCCCGACTGCACTAGGTCCTCTCAACCACCCCGTGAAGTTCATGCTAAGATCCTCGCGTTTCATTTCTGTGGCAGGGACTCGCTGAGGTCCGGGGAGGGGCAGAGAAGAGGGGTGCAGCCGGCCGGCCGGCCCGCGCTGTGCACTTTCCCTGTACTCCAGCAGAGGGGCGGCCGGCGGACTCCCGGTCCCGTATAATAGCGGCTTTGATGCCTGCGGACAGGGAGGCGGGAGGGGAGGGAAGGGACCGGGCCGGAGGGAGAGAGGGAGGGGCCGGCAGCGGAGGGAGGGAGGGGTGTGTCGGCCGCCCGCGCCGTCCCTCCGCCCCTCGGTCCCGCGGCCACACGCAGCCAGCCGGAGCTCGGACCAGGCGCCGGTGCCTCCTCCCCGTCCCTCGCCGAGTCCGCGAAGCCTGGAGCCGGCGGGAGCCCTGCGCTCGCCATGTCGGTCGCGCTCAGCAACAGGTTCCAAGGTAGGTGCCGCCGTCCCGGGGCCGCCACCTGTGCGCGCCTGGCGGACCACGGGGTCCACCGCGCGCGGGAACCGGGCGGGGACGGGGGCGCGTGGCCCAGAGAGGACCCCGCTTCCCGGGCCGCCTCTTTGTCTCCTCCAGGAGGGAAGGCGTTCGGCTTGCTCAAAGCCCAGCAGGAGAGGCGGCTGGCGGAGATCAACCGGGTAAGCGCCGCGCCCGGGGCAGCGCGCGAGTCCCGAGTCGCGCGCTTCGCGGGTGCCACCTCCGTCCGCGAGGCCGTGCCTGCCTCCAGATATGCCCTCTTCCTCTCTTTCCCCCGGGCTTCCCCTAGGTGCCTCCCTCCGCCCCCATCCTGTCGCCTCCGACTCCAGGTAGGTCCGCCTCCGACTCCCGCCTCCGGTCCCGGCGTCTCGGGTTGCAAGTTGTACACTTGCAACTGAGGACTGGGGAGGTGGGGCCGGGTCAGGAGCTCGGATGCCTGCCGGCTCCGGGCTCCCCGCAAGCCCGCTTGGGAGCAGCCCCAGGATTTGGCGCGGGAAGAGCCCCAGGCCAGTGATCGCTCCAGCTCAGAACACAGGCTCGGGGTCATTAGCTGGTCTGTCGCCCAGGCTGGAGTGCAGTGGCCCAATCTCGGCTCATTGCAGCCTCCACCTCTGGGGTTCAAGTGATGCTCCCGCCTCATCCTCCTGAGTAGCTGGGACTACAGGCACGTGCCCCCACGCCTGGACTTAGCTATTGTTATTATAAGGCATTCAAGAGTACAAATAGAAGACTCTGATGGGCCTAGAGATCCTGGCAGGTCCCTGTGGTCTCCTGCTTCCCTGCCACTTCAAACATACCACTCCTCTTCACTTCAGCTTTCAGGAGAGGTTGCTCCCATCCCGTCGAATGGACTCCATACTTTTGCTGGTCCTGGTGGATTTCTTGGAAGAAATCCTGCCTGCTGTTGCCAGGCACCTAGTGAAAGCTCTATAAATTTGCTTAGATTCTAGAAGATAAGGAACGATGTCAGGACCTGTCTGCGTTGGCCAATGCTCAAGGGCAGCACAGCCAGTGGCTTTAAAGTTCTGCTAGACCTGAGCTCAGATCTGGCCTCCGTCGTGTGCCAGCTCTGTGGTCCTCAGCAAAGGGCCTCTCACCTCCAAGCAGGGAATTGTGTGGGCTCAGAGAGGGAAGGCATGTAGCCTGCATGGTCCAGCACCCAGCATTCGAGAAGCGCTCAGAGAACTAGCATTATTTCCTGACGTGGACGTCTCCCAGTTTTCTTCTTAACCGGTCGCAGAGTCATACCTGCTGAAACAAGGCTTGGCATTCCTCCTGCGGGCTCCCCTGGACCCCTGGACACCAATGGTCTAAGCCCAGTGGAGAGTCTGGAAGTGGGCCACTGGTGAGGTCAGCAGAGCCCTTGAAGGTTGTAGGAGGCGAGTGCAGAGCCTGGGGCCCGGCCGTGATATTGCTTCTTGCCAGCAGCATGCGGCCTCGATTTCCCCCTTGGTTTCCTTGGACTGCTTGGATGTAGGCAGCCTGTCTGTTTTCCGTCCTCTGGCTACAGGACTCCCATTCAGTCCCCAGCTACAGGGCTCTGGGGACCTCAGAGTTCCTCCCTCCGGGTAAGCTCTGGCCTCCTCACAGCCACCCTCACCCTGCTTTCTGGGGGCACCTTGAAGTCAGCTGGAAGGTTGCCTGGACATCCGGCTGGGGTGCTCAGGGGTCTAAGGTCCCTGCTGGGTTCCTTCCCAGTTCCCTGTGTGCCAACCCAGCCTGGGGCTTGGCTGCTCTAGCCTTCTGGACTGAAGGCTGGGACCCTGACCTCATATAGCTCCCTGGGTCACTCGACCAGGCAGGTTCTGAGCCAGCTGGATCCACCCACAGCCAGCAGGACCCTGAGCCAGAGACAGCTGGAGATGGGGGCTGAGGTGACCATAGTTGGACAAGCCAGAAGAGCTGAGAGTGCAGGGGACTTTCCGTGCCAACCTCACCCTTGGGGAGGCGGATGGAGGGTGGGGGTAGCTCCAGGGTTGCTTTGGGACGTGGACTGGCTTGGCTTAGAAAGGGGAAGGACTACAGCTATCGGGGGCTTATCTGGGAAGCACTGGGACTAGGGGAAGTGAGCAGGAAGGGGCTGTGGTCTAACCACGTCAGGACAGTGCCCAGAGAGGGCAAGCAGCTGACCCAAGGCCACACAGAAGCCAGTGACAGAGCTTGCAACCCAGCGTCCTTCCCCTGCTAAGATGCTGTTCTGAAACCCAGCACGTGAGCCCAGCCTCTACAGGGCTGCTGAGGCCCAGGATCTGGGGCCCTGTGGGAAGGCGGTGCCAGGATCACACAGGAAGCTCGAGTGCTTCTCCACCACAGTGGAGCAGGGTGGCCCCACCAGTTCAGCCATGAGGTGCCGGCAAGCAACGATCTGTGATCTTAGGCAAACCACTCCACCTCTCTGAGCCTCCTTCTCCAAAAAGATAATGGTGGTTGTGATTTTTCAGTGAGGCAATCTATGTAAAGCACCCAGGAGAGCTGGCTGCGGTCCTCATAGTTATCAGGACAGTTTCTTTATTGGTGGCCTCAAGGTACAGGGAGTGGAAGATGCTGCCGTGGCTCATGCTGGTTGCTCAGCCCAGCAAAGCCTCGTCTTCTCCAGCCTGAAATGGGAACAGGGATCTCTGCTCACTCTGGAGTCCCTGCAACAATTAGCCAATGAAAGTGGATGGAAGCTCTTTGCAGATGGTGGGGGAGTCGCTCTGTGTCGGAGTCTGAATCCGGTTCACCCACAGCCATGGCTGCAGTGGAGAGACCTTAAGGTGGGTGGATTTTAGGCAGAACTGTGCTGGCAGCCTGGACTGCCTTCCTCTGTGGTGCAGCTTCACCGCCCCACTGGAGAGTGGATTCTGGGGGCCTGGGCTAAGCCCAGAATTGGGCTTCTCAACTCACTGCCAAAGAGTCCCCGCTTCTGTGCCAGGCAGCTTGGGCACTGCCATGCCTGCTGCCTGGGGCACAGCCCAGCTTGGCCTGCAGATCCAGGGGCTTCTCTGGGCCAACACCTAGTTCCCTTTGGGGACTTTCTCCTCCCTCGGTGTGAGCAGCTTCCAGAGAAGCAGGGTAGCTCAGCCTTAGCTTTTTTTTTTGAGACAGAGTCTGACGCTGTCGCCCAGGCTGGAGTGCAGTGGCACAATCTTGGCTCACTGCAACCTCTGCCTCCTGGATTCAAGTGATTCTCCTGCTTCAGCCTCCCAAGTAGGCGGGACTACAGGCGTGTACCACCACACCCAGCTAATATTTGTATTTTCAGTAGAAACGGGTTTCACCAGGTCGGCCAGGCTGGTCTCGAACTCCTGACCTCAGGTGATGTGTCCACCTTGGCCTCCCAAAGGGCTAGGATTACCGATTTGAACCCGCACCCGGCCCAGCTTTAGCTTTTTGTTGTTGTTGTTGTTGTTAAGAGAGACAGGGTCAGCCAGGCGCAGTGGCTCACCCCTGTAATCCCAGCACTTTGGGAGGCTGAGGCAGGTGAATCACGAGGTCAGGAGTTCAAGACCAGCCTGGCCAAGATGGTGAAACCCCGTCTCTAGTAAAAATATAAAAATTAGCCAGGCATAGTGGTGCATGCCTGTAATCCCAGCTACTCAGGAGGCTGAGGCAGAAGAATCACTTGAACCTGGGTTTGGTGGGAGCGGAGGTTGCAGTGAGCCGAGGTCGTGCCACTGCACTCCAGCCTGGGTGACAGAGCAAGACTCTTATCTCAAAAAAAAAGAAAACAGAGAGACAGGGTCTTACTCTGTTGCCCAGGCTGGGGTGCAGTGGCCCGATCTAGGCTCATTGTAGCTCCCCAGCTCCACCTCCCCAGCTCAAGTGATCTCCCATCTCATCCTCCCGAGTAGCTGTGACTACAGGCATGTGCCCCCACACCCAGCCTTAGCTATGGTTATTAAAGGGATTCAAGAGTAAAAATAGAAGACTCCAATGAGCCTAGAGGTCCTGGTAGAGGGAGGGAGGTTGGGGAGCCGTATGAAAATGCGCCCCTTTTTGGTTTCACTTTAGTTTTTGCTGTTGTTTTCTGAACGCTTGGTGTGTGCCCATCCTGTGCCAGGCGCCTGTGGGCATTATCTTGTGAACGCTCACTCTAACCCAATTTTTGAGAAAACGAGACTCAGAGAAGCTGGGTAAATTGCTGGGTTTAAACAGCCTGGATTTGAACCCGGCCTATTTTCTTAATCACTCAGCTTGGCTGGGCCTCCTGCTGGATGCCCGCCCCAGCTCCATGCACTGTGTGTTTGTGTGTGCATGCGCGTGTGTACATAGCAGCACCACTGGAGTGGGCAGAACTGGCCAGTACCTCCTACTCCCCCCACATAGCTGGCATTCCCCACGCCCTGATGGCATGGTAGGTGACCCCAGGCCAGCCAGGCATGGCCTTATATGGCAGCGGGAGAGATTTTCTCCAGCTTCCCACAAGGACAGAGAGAAGCCAGCGGGGCTGGAGGGGGATGCTGCCCCTCGGGGTGCCTGTGCCCTGGGGCTTAGCAGAGGAGCCCAGGGGACAGCAAGGGCTGCCACATGAGCTGGCCAGCAGGCGAGATCATTAACACCATGACCAGCTGTGGCTGTGCTCCATGCCCATGGATGAACATCATCATCTCGCTGAACCCCGAAACAGGGAACCCCAGTAGGTAGATGCACAGTGAGAATCTGCAGACAGCCCCATGGGACGAGGGTTATCATGACTCCTTTTTTTTGTTTGTTTTATTTTTTTGAGACAGGGTCTCACTGGGTTGCCCAGGCTGAAGTGCAGTGATATGATCTCAGCTCACTGCAGTCTTGACCTCCTGGCCTTAGGTGGTCTTTGCACCTCAGCCTCCTGAGTAGCTGGGAGTACAGGTGTGCATCACCATGCCAAGCTAATTTTTTTTTGTCTGTGTGTGTGTGTGTGTGTGTGTGTGGAGACAAATTTCACCATGTTGCCCAGGCTGGTCTCAGACTCCTGAGCTTAAGCGATCTGCCCACCTTGGCTTCCCAGAGTGCTGTGATTACAGGCATGCATCGCCATGCTCAACCATGACTCCCATTTCGGAGATAAGGAAACAGAGGCTCAGCAGGATGAAGTCACCTGCAAGGTCACCCAGCCAGGAAGTGGCAGAGCTGGGATTCAGACCCAGTCACCCCTGTCCACCAAGTGGCTGCAGGCTAGCTATGACACAGGCCTCTCTCGCTTATGTAGATACGAATCCCTGGCTGCCGTCCAAACGGTCCAGCCTTCCTGGGTCGAATGAAGGGCACTTGGCATTCCCTGTCACATTGAGGTACCTAATTTTTTTTGTTTGTTTTTGTTTTTTTGTTTTGAGACGGAGTGTCACTCGGTCGCCCAGGCTGGAGTGTAGTGGCATGATCTCGGCTCACTGCAACCTCTGCTACCTGGATTCAAGTGATTCTCCAGCTTCAGCCTCCTGAGTAGCTGCCATGACAGGCAGCCACCACTATGTCCAGCTAATTTTTGTATTTTTAGTAGAGATGGGGTTTCACCATCTTGGCCAGGCTGGTCTCGAACTGCTGACCTCAAGTGATCCACCCACCTTGGCCTCCCAAAGTGCTGGGATGCAGGCATGAGCAGGTGCACCTGGCCCCTGATGGTTTTTTCAGAAGCCATGTGTCATCTACACTGGGAAGACAGTGCACTGGGAGGGCAGGCTGGGTATCTTTGCCAGGAGTTGTATATATCCCCTGCCCCTCTCCCAGTAATGGGGGACCTCTGAGACCTGACCCAGGCGAGTATGCAGGTGTGTCTTTTTTCCGGTATACCTGGCAGTGCCACTCTGTCCCTGCCCAGGTAAATATGCCCAGCTGGCATTGCCGGGCACCCGTCTCTCTTGCTCTTCCTTAATATATTATAAAGGGGATAGTGATAAATGGCCACATGAGCCTCTGAGGATTCAGTGTCCCCTGCAGGTCCAAGCAGTTATGACCTTGGTGTGGCTATGTCACAGGAAGCTAGAGATGGAATTTCTGCAGGGTGTGCTTTATTGAGTAGCTGATTGGGTGTTTTTCTTTAGCTGCCCGATCTGTTGGCGAGGATGTGACATTTGAATGAGGCCCCAGGCTGCTGTGGGGAATGTGAACCCGCTGTCCTTGTGGTGCACGTTACAGGCTCCTGCTACTCGCCAGGTGCCAGCACCATTGTATCCTGGCCCTGGCCCTTTAAGAGCCTGTGAGCTGCGTCAGAGGCCCCACGCCCTGGCATGGTGCTTCCTGCCCTTGGAGTTGTTGTCCAAGGCCTGAGCCACCAGCCTCTTGGATGGCCTCCAAGATGGTGATATCCGCCCACCCCAAAATTCTACTGCAGCTGATACAGAAAGACAAGCCTGGAGGGCCAGGAGCAAGGGTTCGCCAGAAAGTGCTAGAGGTACCAGCCCGGAAAGAGAGTTAAGTCAGCGAGGAGCAGGCAGGCAGCACAGCAGGGGCTGCCAGCTTCTGATGGCTTTGGAAACAGCGTGGGGACTTCGCTGGGGACAGGGATGGGCTCGGGGGACTCTGGCGAGCATCGGAGGCTGTAGGCGACCAGGAAAGGCGGCAGTGAACAGTTGCTGTCAGGGACTGAGATGGGAGCACTCAGACAGGTTGGATGGCCCATCACTGCCAGGTCAGCCGGGGGCTGAGGACAAAGCAAAACTTGCCCTTGGAGGGATGGCCAGTGGGCCAAGGCTCGCCGGGAGGGATGGCCAGTGGGCCAGGGCTCACCGGGAGGACTTCAGGGCATCACCCTTCCCCCACCACGCACACCTGCCTCTCGATGTGGCTTGAGTTTGGATGATCCCAAGACTTAGTGATAATTTTGAACACTTAGCAAGTGTCCTGGGAGCCAGTCTCTTTCTGTGGAATTCACTCGTCTCATCCTTACCGCAGGCCAGGTGCTAAGGCGGGAGGATAGCTTGAGTCTGTGAGGTTGAGGCAGCAGTGAACCCTGCAGAGCATGCCGCTGCACTGTAGGCTTGGGAACGGAGCAAAACCTGACTTAAAAAAAAAAATCCTTGCTGCACTATAGGCTTGGGAACGGAGCAAAACCTGACTTAAAAAAAAATCCTTCCAGCAACTCAGTGAGGAGGTTCTACATATCATTATGATCCCATTTTTATTTATTTATTTATTGAGACAGAGTCTTGCTGTATCACCCAGGCTGGAGTGCAGAGGTGCCATCTTGGCTCACTGCAACCTCCACCTCCCAGGTTCAAGCGATTCTCCTGCCTCAGCCTCCTGAGTAGCTGGGACTACAGTCACACACCACCACGCCTGGCTAATTTATTTTCAGTAGAGACGGGGTTTCATCATGTTGGCCAGGATGGTCTTGATCTCCTGACCTCATCTGCCCGCCTGGGCCTCCCAAAGTGCTGGGATTACAGGCTTGAGCCACCGCACCCGGCCTATGATCCCACTTTACAGAAGAGGAGACTGAGACCCTGCCCAGAGCCAGAGCTAGTAAGTGCTGGAGCTGGAATTGCAACCCTGGAAAGCTGTCCCTGTGTCCTGCACACCCTGTGCTCAGAGAGCTGATGTGACGCTTTCAAGGCAAGGCCCATCCCCTCTGGCACCTCGGTCTCCCCAGCCATTGAACAAGGAGGACAAGCTGAACGCTGTGAGGAGTCCCTTCTGGTTCTGTGGTTGGGTGGATATTTTAACAGCCCTGCCACCTCCCAGGCCCCACCCTTGGACGCTCTGGTCCCCGGGGACTGAGAAGTGGGCTCAGCTGCCTGTTTGTCACCCGCAGCTCCGGCCTGCTTGCATTTCCTGACCCTTTGCTAGGACTGATCAGGCCACTGTGGCCTCCAGACCTGCCCCTCTGGATGTCAGTAGCCACTTTCAGAGCCCGGAGGCTCCCTGCACCTCTCACAGCCGCTCCCTCACCCCAGCACTTTCTGCAACTGAGAAACTTTGCCTTTGGGGACAGTGGGTTAGATTGTGTGTGGAGAATGGGGATAGAATAAACCGCCTACCCCCCATCTCCCTGGAGGGCTATAGAGTGGTTCCCTGGCCTCCAGAATAACCTCCTGCAGCTGCTGAAGAGGAAAGGTAACTCCCAGTATTGACTTTCTTTGCCAGAAACCTGTAGCCAGGCTACTTTCTTGTTTGGGGCAGGCATAGACCCTGAATTGCTAAAACTTTGCAATCTTGAGAAAGCTGAGCAACCTCTCTAGGCCTCGGTTGTCCCGTCTGTCAAATGGGGATACCTAGAAAGGGGAGAGAGAAATCATAAGTGGCCTACGCCACGGGGAGGGAGCCTCCTTCCCAATCTGTTAAATAGTCTATGCGTGTCTTGGGGGCTCTGAGCTAACCGTATGGGTATAAGTGTTAGAAAAAAATATCAAGTCGCTAACATTTATTTAGTATTTGCCGGCTGGGTGCAGTGGCTCATGCCTGTAATTCCAGCACTTTGGGAGGCTGACGGGGGTGGACTGCTTGAGCCCAAGAGGTCGAGGTTGCAGTGAGCTGTGATTGCACCACTGCACTCCAGCCTGGGCAACACAGCGAGACCCTGTCTCAGAAAAAAATTTCACACAGCCACGAAGTGGATTCAAACTCAGGCATTCTGGCTCCAGAATGCCTTTTGTTTTTTGGGTTTTTTTAGACAGAATTTTGCTCTTCTTGCCCAGGCTGGAATGCAATGACGTGATCTCGGCTCACTGCAACCTCTGCCCCCGGGTTCAAGTAATTCTCCTGTCTCAGCCTCCCAAGTAGCTGGAATTACAGGCACATGCCACCGTGCCCGGCTAATTTTTGTATTTTTAGTAGAGACGGGATTTCAATATCTTGGCCAGGCTGGTCTTGAACTCCTGACCTCCTGATCCACCCACCTCAGTCTCCCACAGTGCTGGGATTACCGGCGTCAGCCACTGTGCCTGGCCCAGCTTGCTCTCTTTTTTGTTTGTTTTGCTTTTCCTCCCAATACTTGGGGTGGCATCTTTTTCTGTCTCCTCTGCCTATGGACCCAGGGTCAGGGCAGCCGAGGGTCCTAGATAGACAGGGTAGCTGTGCATTGGGCAGGGACTGGGGGAGGATGCCTGTAGGGAGGAAGCTGTGGGCTGTGCATGAGCAGGAACCAAGAATCCAAAGCTCGGAGGTGTGAGCAGGCATGGCAGCCTGGCTGATGGAGTCCTGCTCCTGCCACTGCCCACAAGGCACCCCCACCCCCTGCCCAGGCATGTTCAGTACAGCTGCCCTAAGCCCAGGGCCAGCGAGGGCTGCTCACACATGAGTGGCTCAGCTGCTTCTCCCACCCTGGTCACTTGTGGCCCAAGCATTTGTTTTTGTTTTTGTTTTTTTTTTTGAGACAAAGTCTCACTGTATGGCTCAGGCCGGAGTGCAATGGTATGATCTCAGCTCACTGGTTCAAATGATTCTCCTGCCTCAGCCTCCCGAGTATAGCTGGGATTATAAGTGCGTGTGGTTTTTAGTAGAGATGAGGTTTCACCATGTTGGCCAGCCTGGTCTTGAACTCCTGATCTCAAGTGATCCACCCGTCTCAGCCCCCCAAAGTGCTGGGATTACAGGCGTGAGCCACCACACCTGGCTGCATTTATCATTTTTGGCTCTAAGGAAAAATGAGAGTCCAAACCCTGAGCCCCTCCAGTCTCTGTCACACAGTCACACACTTTTGCAAAGCTGCCTGATCGTTGCAGGGGTGAGTATGGAGAAAGTAACACTGGACCGAATGGCAGGCCTCTCCACTCATTCAACAGATATTTTTCGATTTTTTTTTTTTTTTTTTTTTGAGACAGGGTCTGGCTGGAGTGCAGTGGTGCAATTGTCAAAGCTTACTGCAGCCTTGACCTCCTGGGCTCAGGTGGTCCTCCAGCCTCAGCCTCCCAAGTAGCTGGGACCACAGGCATGCACAGCTAATTTTGATTTATTCATTTATGTTTTGAGACAGGGTCTCAGTCTGTTACCCAGGCTGGAGGGCAGTAGCACAATCTCTGCTCACTGCAACCTCTGCCTCCCAGATTCAAGCAATTCTCCCACCTCAGCTTCCCAAGCAGCTGGGATTACAGGTACTTGCCACCATGCCTGGCCTAATTTTTTTATTTTTTGTAGAGATGGGGTTTCACCATGTTGGTCAGGATGGTCTCAAACTCCTAACCTTGTGATCCACCCATCTCAGCCTCCCAAAGTGCTGGGATTACAGGCATGAGCCACCTAGCCTGGCCTAATTTTTTAATTTTTTGTAGAGATGGAGTCTCCCTATGTTGCCAAGGCTGACCTCAAACTTCTGGCCTCAAGCGATCCTCCTTCCTTGGACTCCTCAACAGATGTTTGTTGAGTGTCCTCTACCATATGCTGGGCACTTCGACACTAAACCTGTGGCTGGGGCCCTGCCTCCTCCCAGCTGCCCCCTGACACCAATGTCCTCCCCAGTACTGTGCAGGAAGGGAGCCCCAATGACAGTGGAATTCAATCCCTGCACAGCCACTTGGTGGCTCTGCTGTTTTGGACAAGTTAGTTAACCTGAGTCTTAACTCCTTCACTCATCCTGCACATGTTTATTGAGGATCTGCTATGTGGAACCTACATTCTAGCAGGGGAGGCAGAGTGTGTAGTAACCTCAGTAAGCAGTGGCGTGCAAATCATGTTTGGAAGTGACCGACCCCATGGAGCTGGATAAGGTGGATTGGAAGTTGGGGCGGCTACAGTGGGCAGGGAACAATATAAAACGGGGGACAGAGCTCTTATAATCCCAGCACTTTGGGAGGTCAAGGCAGGCAGATCACTTGAGACCAGGAGTTTATTTATGACCAGCCTGGGCAACAGAGGGAGAATCCATCTCTACAAAAAAATACAAAAATTAGCTGGCTGTGGTGCCATACTCCTGTAGTCCCAGGTACTCTGGAGGGCTGGGGTGGGAGGATCATTTGAGCCCAGGCAGGTTGAGGCTGCAGTGAACTGTGATCGTGCCAACAAACAAAGAATAGATAGGGTCAGCTGCACTGAGAAGGTGACATTGAGGCTGGGTGTGGTGGCTCACTTTGGGAGGCGGAGGCAGGCGGATCACCTGAGGTCAGGAACTTGAGACCAGCCTACCCAATACGGGATACCACATCTCTACTAAAAAATTAGCTGGGCGTGTTGTTGGGCGCCTGCTGTCCCAGCTACTTGGGAGGCTGAGGCAGGAGAATCACTTGAACCCAGAGGCAGAAGTTGTAGTAAGCCAAGATTGCATCACTGCACTCCAGCCTGGCTACAGAGAGAGACGCCGTCTCAAAAAAAAAAAAAGAAAGAAAGAAAGAAGAAGGTGACATTGAGCAAAGGCTTGAAAGAGGTGAGGGAGAGAAGCACGCAGATCTGTGGACTCCAGGGAGGGGCACAGCGAGCGCAGGGTGTGGCCCAGGGCATTCTTACCAACAGCTTCTGCAGTGTGTGCTGTGCTCTTGGCCTTGCTCTTAATCCCTGCCTGCCTGGTCTGTGTCTGTCTGTGTTCGATTTGTCTCTAAGGCCAGGGACCATGTCCTTCCACTTGAACCCATCCACCTACAGAGTGGCCCAAGTAAAACCAGATCTCTGGATGGTGGGTCCAGACTAAGGCAGGATTTCTGGTCAACCAGAGCCCAGGAGCTGGGACAGGCCCTCCACATCTCTTCCCAGAGGTTCCCAGATGTTGGTGGTCTTGTGCTTCCCCAGGAAGTTTCTCTAGTTCTTGGTAAAGTGAAGGGAATGTAGGGTCAGTGTGGTGAGTTGGACCTAGGCTAAATGGATTCCATTTAAACATTCAGACATTATGAACTTCCTACTTTTATGAAACGTTCTTTTCTGAACTCATGGCCACAGTCAATGGTCATTGTTTAAAAAATCTTTACTTGGCAAAATAAAAACTTGGCACTCCAATATTACTGTGCCCTTACCACCCCCCTTTAAAAATGTTTCTTGTCTGCATGACCCCCAAAATCTGGGAATCACTGATCTAATACGTCCCTCCACTGGACAGATATGGGATCTGGGACCCTGGGAGGTGCCTGGTTTGCTCAGGCACAGACAAAAGTTAATTGTCCTCCTTTTGGGCAGAGGATGGGGTCGGGGAGCAGTGCTGAAGAGCTGTGAGAGAGAGCCAAGAGGAAAGGAAGTCCTTGACAGAGCCAGCTAGGAGGAGGGTGGCCTCCCAGGCTGCCAAGGAAGGATCCCGCGTCAGCTAAGTGGAGGCAGGGCCGTGCCTGGTGCATGACAATGAGGCCTGGAGTGAGGCTGTGGCCAAGTCAGTGAGACCCCATAGGCCCTGGGACTGCCCTCTGCCCAGGTGCAGGAGGCCACAGGTCCTGGAGTCAGATAGACCCAGGTTTGAAACCAACCTTCCTCAGCTGTCTGTGAACATTCTTTTTTTTTTTTTTTTTTGAGATGGAGTCTGTGGCCCAGGCTGGAGTGCAGTGACGCAATCTTGGCTCACTGCAACCTCCACTTCCCAGGTTCAAGTTATTCTCCTGCCTCAGCCTCCCAGACAGCTATGTGAGCATCACCACACTTGGCTAATTTTTGTGTTTTTAGTAGAGACAGAGTTTCACCATGCTGGCCAGGCTGGTCTCAAACTCCTGACCTCAAGTGATCCGCCCACTTTGGCCCCCCAAAGTGCTGATATTACCGGTGTGAGCCACCGTGCCCAGCCTGTCTATGAACTTCAGATGTGGTATTTAACCTCTCTAGTTCTCATGTTTTAACTTATGAAACAGGAATAATAGTGGCTGTGAGGATTTAGTGAGATAGCACAGTGTCTGCCACAGCCAATGTTTTACCAAAAGCTAGAGGACAGCCAGGCCCTCTCCCAATCCAGTGAGGGAAGCCCCGTTGCCAGATAGGTTTCTCCTATGGTCAAGGGTTGCTGAGTTAACGTGGAGAAATTTGAGGCACAGAAGAGACCGTATTATGAGCCTCATACTCATAATCTTATCTGTTGCTCATTGAGAGGCTGACCCATGAGCCCAGTGCCCAAGGAGTGGGTACTATTGGGCTTATTTCACAACTAGTAAGAAGGGAGACAGATCCAAACCCAGACTGCTTTATAGTCACTTAGTTCTTGTCATCCTCTATTCTATTTGAAGCCTCTTAGGGGTTTACAACATTAGACTAGGAAGGTAGTGAGTTCTCTGTCCTAAGAGATATGTAAGAACAGGGTTGGCCATCATGTAGTAGGAAACAGATCAGGCGTGATCAACGTGGGTGACACTGCACATCATTTTAAACACCAGCTTTCTATAATTTCAGGATAAGGACCTTACCATATTCACCATGGTCTCCCCTGCTCCCTCGAGGCCTAGCACAGTGCAGTGTGCACTATGTCCCGCAGAATGTTGAATGACTGAATGAAGGGAGGAGCAATGTCCAGGTCCAGTCAGCTCAGCGATAAAGAATGGAAGGTCCACTGGCCAGGTGCGGTGGCTCACGCCTGTAGTCTCAGCACTTTGGGAGGTCGAGGCGGGCAGATCACGTGAGGTCAGGAGTTTGAGACCAGCCTGGCCAACATGGTGAAACCCCATCTCTATAAAAAAATACAAAAATTAGACCGGGTGCGGTGGCTCACGCCTGTAATCCCAGCACTTTGGGAGGCAGGCAGATCACCTGAGGTCAGGAGTTTGAGACCAACCTGCCCAATATAGTGAAACGCCATTTCTACTAAAAATACAAAAATTAGCCAGGCATGGTGGTGGGCACTTGTAATCTTAGCTACTTGGGAGGCTGAGGCAAGAGAATCGCTTGAAACTGGGAGGTGGAGGTTGCAGTGAGCCGAGATCACACCACTGCACTCCAGCAGGGACAAGAGCAAAACTGTCTAAAAAAAAAAAAAGATAAAAATACAAAAATTAGCCAGGCATGGTAGTGCACGCCTATAATCCCAGCTACTCAGGAGGCTGAGGCACAGCCTTTGAACCTGGGAGGCAGAGGTTGCAGTGAGCCGAGATCATGCCTCTGCACTCCAGCCTGTGACACAAGAGCGAGAGACTCCATGAAGGGGGAGTATTTGCAGAGTTCAAGTGGTAGGAGGGGAATGTGCCCTCTGCTTCCTCATCTGAATACAGGTTCCAGGGCCACTGGACGGTTAGCCACAAGGTACATAAGGTACCTGGCACTGTGCCTGGAAGGTGCTCCCTCACCTGTTGCTTTAAGGTCAGAGGCCAGGCCAGATGAACACCTGCAGCTGCCCACCTTTAAATGTACCCACCTTTCAATGTAGGGGCTAAGGATGCAGGCTCTAAATGAGATGAAGCCAAGCTGAGACTTATGAGCCTCAGCTTCATCACCTGCATAGTAGGTATAAGAATAGTAGCTACTGGCCAGGTGCAGTGGCTCACATCTGTAATCCCAGCACTTTGGGAGGTGAGCAGATCACCTGAATCCGGGAGTTTGAGACCAGCCTGGGCCACATAGTAAAACTTTGTCTCTACCAAAAAATAAACAAACAAACAAATAAATAAATAAATAAATAAGCCAGGCATGGTGGCACACATCTGTAGTCCCAGCTACTCAGGAGGCTGAGGTGGAAGAATCACTTGAGCTGGGGAGGTGGAGGCTGCAGTGAGCTGAGATGGCATCACTGTACTCTAGCCTGGGTGACAGAGCAAGACCCTGTTTCAAAATAATAATAATGGCTCCCTCTTGGGACTCCTAGGAGACGTGAAGAGATTACGTAGGTAAGGGCTTCACCCTGGAGGCCACTGTTCGTGTCCAGTCCTCCCTACCCTGTCCATCTGGTTCTGAAAGGACTCATTTGAGTCTCTCCAAGCATCTGAAGGAAAGGCAGGCCAGGGAGTAAAACCCCCATTTTACAGGTAAGAAAACAGGTGAGAGGGTAAGTGTATAGTCATTTTCCAGCTAGAGCAGAGACAACAAATCCACACTCTCACTGGTTTTTTTTCTTTTTTTCTTCTTCTTTTTTTTTTTTTTTTAAGATGGAGTGTCCCTCTGTCACCCAGGCTGGAGTGTAGTGGCACAATCTCAGCTCACTGCAACCTCCAACTCCTGGGTTTAAGCTATTCTCCTGCCTCAGCCTCCTGAGTAGCTGAGATTACAGGCACCCCCCTACCAAGACCAGCTAATTTTTGTATTTTTGTAGAGATGAGGTTTCACCATGTTAGCCAGGCCAGTCTTGAACTCCTGACCTCAGGTGATCCACCCACCTCAGCCTCCCAAAATGCTGGGATTACAGGCGTGAACCACTGTGCCCGGCCTCACTGCATTTCTATACAAACTCAAAAAGCAAATGATTCTCATTTGGTAGATGAGGCAACCGAAGTGCAGGGAGGAATGAATGAGCTCAGGATCACTTTCCTAACAAGCTAATGATGGAACCAGGGGCTTTGGAGCTCACGACTTCACGGATCTGAAGCTGGCCTGTCCTTGGAGGAGGGGCATGGGTCCCAGCACTGGAAATGTGGCTGCTGGCTGGAGGGCTTAGTCACCCAGAACAAACCCTCTGGGGCTTCCCCAAGCCGCTGGATAAGCTTCCTACCCACGGGGCGGACAGTGCACCTCTGCCTCCAAGGGCGACAGGAAGTGAACATGAGACAAATGGGCCTGGTGGCACCTGGCTACCCGACAGGAGGAAAGGCACCTGGAACTGGGGCCCACGTGTGGGTGACTTCTGTCCTCAACCCCTTGCTCAGCACTGTCCTCTCACCTCCGTAGGAGTTTCTCTGTGACCAGAAGTACAGTGATGAAGAGAACCTTCCAGAAAAGCTCACAGCTTTCAAAGGTAAGCTGGGGCTGCCTGCCCTGCATTTATTCCTGGAGAGGTGGGCTGGCCCCTCACCCTTGCACACAGGACCCCCTAGTCCCACAGGGCTAGGCTGTGGCCCTGTTTCATCCAGAATGCCCTTCTTTCTGGCAGGCTTGGAGACAGGGACCCCCTGAGAGGTGGGGGCAGGCCCCTCCACCTGCTTCCCTGCCCCGGAGAGCCCCGTCACCCCTCGCCTGCAGCGCTGGCCAGGCCCTGCCCCTCTCTCTCCCCTCACTGCCCGCCGGGCTCAGGCTGGCGCCTGTCCGCCCGCTGCCCAGGCCCCATCACTCCCGGCCCCCGCACACAATCAGCTCTTTGTGAGCAGGCCTTGCCTCTCCCCCTCCCCAGCAGAGTGTCTCAGGAGCCCCTGCGGAGAATGGACGTTTGTGCCCATTGAAACCCGGCAGCAGGGGATGAAAAGAAAACAGGGCCTGGGAGCCGGTTCGGGGAGAGGGGCTGCATAAAGGTCTCTCTGTTTGGGGCCCTGGCGCTTGGTTCCCAGCCAGCACCTCGAAAGGAGAGGAACCGGGCACATGGGGGTGGTGCAGACCCACCTTCCCTGCCGGGGGAGGCACTCAGACACAGGGGCCCTGGGCTCTCGTGGAAAGTATCCTGGAGGTTGCATTCCCCTCCAAAGTGTTTGCACTGTGAGCATCCTTGTGGCCCCGTGGCAAAGAACTTGGCAAGTGCTCCTCAAATCGCTTACAGTTGTCCTTAGGCTGGGCATCTGTGGCTGATATTAATAACAGCTGGCTTTTGTTGGAAGTTGGCCTGTGTGAAGCACTTCTCATGCGACGTGGCGAGCTCTGCACATCACCCCCATCGCCTGGAGGGAGATGGTGTGCTTGTCAATGTACAGATGGAGAAACTCGGGCTTAGAGGGCAGGGTCATTGGCATGGGGACACATAAGCTCACTTAGGGCAGAGTTGAGACTTGAACTCATGTCAGTCTGGCTCCCAAGCCCCTGCTCTTAACCATTATGCTAAGATGCTTTTTACATTAAGAGAGAAGGGAAATAGTAAAAGACAGTCCTGACCCCACCCCATCCCAGCCACATGTAGGAGAGCTGTGCAAAAAAGAGCGGTCCATTGGGAGGCCACGGCAAGTGGATCACCTGAGGTCAGGAGTTTATGACCAGCCTGACCAACATGGAGAAACCTTGTCTCTAAAATTATAAAATTAGCCTGACATGGTGGCACATGCCTGTAATCCCAGCTATTCAGGAGGCCGAGATAAGAGAATTGCTTGATCCCAGAAGGTGGAGGTTGCAGTGAGCTGAGATTGCGCCATTGCACTCCAGTCTGGGCAACAAGAGTGAAACTCCATCTCAAAAAAGAAAGAGAGGCCAGCCCATATTCTTCTCTCTGCATAGCAGCACGGCCACCCCCACGGGTGGCTCTGGGAGGAGGGACGCTTCTCAGGGCTCCGGCATCCTTTCTGCTTGTCTTCAGTGGAATGTTGCGACAGACAGGAAGTTATGTTAGAAAGGCAGAGCCTGGAGAGGGCTCCAAAGCATTCACTCATTTGCTCTCCAAATGCACACCTGCATGGCAGCAGGCCCATTCCAGGCCAAGGGCACCATGGTGAACGTACAAGAGAGCCCCTGTCCCGGGTAGCCTGTGTTCTACCCCGGGGGGCATGAGAGGTGGTGGGAGCCTAAACAGAGAGTAGGGAAATACAAGGTGGGCAGATTGTGGTAGATACTTTGGTGAGAAATGAGGGAGGGAGGACAGGGGTGCTCAGCGGTGGGGAGGGAGTACAGTTTAGAAAAGGCCGGGCGCAGTGGTGCATGCCTGTAATCCCAGCTACTCAGGAAGCTGAGGCAGGAGACTCGCTTGGACCTGGGAGGCAGAGGTTGCAGTGAGCCGAGATCAGACTGCACAACAAGAGCAAGACTCCATCTCAAAAAACAAACAAATAAACAAAAACAAAAAGCTGCGTGTGGTGGCAGGCTTCTGTAATCCCAGCTACTCAGAAGGCTGAGACAGGATTGTTTGAACCTGGGAGGCGGAGGTTGCAGTGAGCTGAGATCAAGCCACTGCACTCCACCCTTGGTGACAGAGTGAGACTCCATCTCAAAAAAAAAAAAAAAAGCATGATGGTTAAGAGCATGGGCTTTGGAGCCAGACTAACATGGGTTCAAGTCCCAACTCTGCCCTAGGTGAGATGTGTGTCCTCCCCGAGATCTGTGAGTGACAGTGAGATAGAGCAAGACTCTGTCTCAAAGAAAAAAAAGAAGAAAAAGAAAGGATGGGGAGCCCCGAGGCCATGAGGAAAGGCTGTGAGAATACTTGGGAGAACATTCCAGGCAGAGGGGTAGTGAGCTGGAGCAGGCAGGGAGTGGGCGGGGGCAGCGCAGCCTGCAGGAGGGCCTCGGCTGTCTCTGCTAACTGCTGTGGGGCAGGATAGACGGTGAGGGCCCTGCTCTGCCAGGGCAGGGGTGACCTGCGGAGGCCCCATGGTCTGTGTGACACATAGCCCCTGTTGGAACGTGCGGAGCCCACTGCTCTGAACGTCCCCAAGCGTCCTCCCTCAATGCCAGAAGTTTTCCTGATCAAGGAAGTTTAACTCAGTCTGAATGTGAGGTTTGAGTGATGGTCTGTGCACCCCGGGAAACTGTATGTGCACTTGTGGGCTAGGGCAGGCCTTTCTCCTGGTTTTGGAATTACAGGTCCCCTGAGTCAGCGCTTCCTGCACCTGGTTGCCCATCAGAACCGCCTGGGATGCTGAAAAGCGCGCTCATGCTTGCTCCCACCCTGTCCTTCCACACCCACCAGCCAGAATCCCCGGGCAGGGAATTGGATCTAGTCACTTTGCTACTAACTCAGATGCAGCTGGTCCACACTGCCGGGGACCCGGCAGGAAGCAGCTGCCCTCCTGGTAAGAGGGTCAGAGTGACCCCAGCCATCTTTCCCCTGTAGCACCTCTAGGAGAGTGGTCCAGGCAGGATGAGCTTTCCCCAGAGACCATGGCTCAGCTGATGGGGCACTCAGGTCAAGACCCTTGGTAGGGTGTGGGAGGCGGTTTAGACTCCCGAGGCGGTCAGTTGCCCACTAGTCCCTGCAGGGAGATGCTGCTTCTAAGCTAATGCCAGTTTTTGCTTTGTGATTTCCAGAGAAGTACATGGAGTTTGACCTGAACAATGAAGGCGAGATTGGTGAGTGAGGCCTTGACTGTGTTGAGGGAGGAGGGCATTAGGTGGGTAGAGGGCTTGAGGGACCCTCTGCATGAGTGAGGAGCATGGGGCAATCCAGAAGGCTGGTGAATATGCTGCAGCCCCTTGCCTTCTGCCCTGGCATCACTGCCCTCGGACTCCTCCAAACGCTTTCCTCCCCTACGGCTTCCCTCCCCACCCACACCTCAGCCTCCCACCCCAGGTGCTACAGAGATTTGGGACAGAGGGTGCCACACCTGCCCAGGGCTGGGGACACTCAGGGTGGACAGGCCCTGGGCTCCCGGCTGGCATTTCCATTGTCCCGAAGTCTGTCCTTCTTCCATCGTATGTGTTTTGGCAGTTGACAAGGTGCTTTTACATATGTTGAGTCTCTCCTTATTACATCCTGCTGTGCAGGTACTGGCACTTCCATTCTGGTAGGAGACCATACCTGGACCTTACCAGCAAAGACGTGGTTAAGGCTGGTTTAATTAGTCCCATTTTACAGATGAGGAAAGCAAGACTCAGAAAGGTGAAATGGGCTGGGCGCGGTGGCTCACGTCTGTAATCCCAGCACTTTGGGAGGCCAAGGCAGGTGGATCACCTGAGATCAGGAGTTCAAGACCAGCCTGGCAAACATGGTGAAACCCCATCTCTACAAAAAATGTTAAAATTAGCTAGGTGTGGTGGCAGGCGCCTATAATCCCGGCTACTGGGAAGGCTGAGGCAGGAGAATTGCTTGACCCTGGGAGGCAGAGGTTGCAGTGAGCTGAGATCATATCACTACACTCCAGCCCAGGTGACAGAGTGAGACTCTGTCTCAAAAAAAAAAAAAATGAAATGACTTGCATGGGACACTGGTCGTGAACCAGGGCCCTGCCTTTGGTTTCTGAGCCCTTTTCCCCTTTTCCATTTCACCCCGCACCTCAGAGTGATGCTCCCACCAGCACTTTCCTCCTCCTCCTCCTCTGTCCTCTCTCTTTTCTTCTCCCTTTTGAATATTTGATCATTTTTTTCTTTAGAAAGAAAATTTTTTGGCTTGTCAAATAAACATATTTTCATCATAAAAAAAATTGGGGCAACACAGCAAAGCACAAAGACAAAAATGCATCACCTGAAACCCCACCCCCTGGAGGTAACTGCTACAGACATTTCAGCTTCTATCCTTCCGTTTTTTGGTTCATTCTAACCACAAAGGCTATTTTATACCATTTTTGAGCCTCCTTGAAAAAAATAACTTTCTATTGGTGAGCCTGGCCAGAAAAAATAAATAAAATAAAACAATGGTGAGTATTTTGAGTTATTATTGATTTTTTCTTTTTTTTTTTTTTTTGAGACAGAGTCTCATTCTGTTGCCCAGGCTGGAGTGCAGTGATGTAATCTCAGCTGACTGCAACCTTCGCCTCCCAAATCAAGTAGTTCTGCCTCAGCCTCCCAAATAGCTGGGATTACAGGCACGTGCCACCACGCCTGGCTAATTTTTGTATTTTTAGTAGAGATGGGTTTTCACCATGTTGGCCAGGCTGGTCTCCAACTCCTGGCCTCAAGTGATCCACCCATCTCGGCCTCCCAAAGCGCTGGGATTTACAGGCATGAGCCACTGTGCTGGCTGATTTTTCTTTTGAAATATAGTTAATGACTGCATTGTAGGAGTGGATTCTAATTTGTTTAGCTGATGCCTTTGTATGGACCATTTGGATGCCTTCCAGTTTTAACTGTTATTGATAATCCTGTAAAGAACCTCTTTGTACATGAGTGTTGTTCACGCCCTGGTTATTTCTGTAGAGGAAATCTCAGGAAGTGGACACCATGGGTCAAAGGCTTTTGAAGCATCTTGCCCAACTGCCCGAGAAAGGTCCTGCCAACTTCAGAGCCTGGCAGTACATGTGCAGCCCTTTCCCCCTTTTCTGGAGAAGGCTGCCCAGCTCTCTCTGAATGCCTGGACATCCTGGCACCTTTGGGCCTGGCCCCAGTCCCACCTGCCCTGCCAGGAGGAGAACGGGTGGCACCACAGCCCCCCGCCTTCACTCTCCCCTCTCCCACCATCCTTTTCTGACCCATTGTTCACTGAAAAACAATCCGAAGGAAATTGCCTCAGCTCTTGGTGGGAGCTGGGCGGTCAGAGGCAGGGCCACCTCGGGCCGTAGTGACATTCTGGGGCCTCCCTTGTTTTTCTTGAATTTTGTTCTTTTGTTGGTTTTCCTGCTCTGTGGGATATTTTTGGTGTCCTCTCCCCTCCAGCCGAAGCGGAGCCCTAGGACAGCAGGACTGGAGTGGCACGTGGGGACAAGCCATCTGCCCCTTGGCACCCAGTACAGTGCCTTTCAGTGCCTGACTCCCTGACTTGGCCACACTTGACATAACTCCCTGGGCACAGGAGAGTAGGCGCCCGGCCCACCCTAAATGCAGGAAATAGCAGAGCCCACAGTCATGGTGTGAAGAATGTGCTCTGGGCCGGTGCCTCCCACATGGCGATCTCTGAATGATCCCCTCCACCTGTTCTACCATTGATGGGAGCAGGGATTCTGAGAGGTTAAGTAGTGTGTTCCAGACCCCAGAGCCAGGAATAGCAGAGCTCGATTCCAGTGCAAGCCCATCTGACTCTAGAAGCCCAGGTCACAAACCACTAGTCTATACTGCCTCCGAAGAGAGCGGGGAGGGTGTGATGGGCTCCTCCTCCCTAGAGGAGTGCAGACACCAAGCTTCTGAGGGTGGGGTGCCTGAGTGGAGCTTTCCCAGCTTCCCCCCTAAACCCCAGTGGCTGATCTTCACTTAACAGACCTGCTTTTCCTCCAACAGACCTGATGTCTTTAAAAAGGATGATGGAGAAGCTTGGTGTCCCCAAGACCCACCTGGAGATGAAGAAGATGATCTCGGAGGTGACAGGGGGGGTCAGTGACACTATCTCCTACAGAGACTTTGTGAACATGATGCTGGGGAAACGGTCCGCTGTCCTCAAGCTGTGAGTACCTCCTCCCTCCCCCGGGGCCCCTGAAGGCAAAATCATTCTATGCAGAAAGGCTCCCGGCTCTGGGCACCCTAGCCATTCCCCAGGTAGTAGGTAACTTGTGTGACCTGCTGGACATGGTACTTACTCCTCCTGAACCTTATTTCTTTATCTGTCAATTTTTTTTTTTTTTTTTTTTTGAGATGGAGACTCGCTCTGTCACCTAGGCTGGAGTGTATTGGGGTGATCTTGGCTCAGTGAAACCTCTGCCTCCTGGGTTCAAAGGTTATAGAACTCAGGAGGCTGAGGCAGGAAAATCACTTGAACCTGGAGTGCAATGGTGCAATCTTGGTTCACTGCAACTTCCACCTCCCAGATTCAAGCAATTCTCCTGCCTCAGCCTCCCGAGTAGCTGAGATTACAGGCATGTACCACCATGCCCAACTAATTTCTGTATTTTTAGTAGAGACAGGGTTTTGCCATGTTGGGGACTTCAGGAGATCTGGCCCCCTTAGCCTGCCAAAGTGCTGGGATTACAGACGTGAGCCACTGTGCCTGGCCCAAATGGTCATGTTAATATGTACCTTGCAGAGGAAATTAGCCTGTAGCAGAGTCGGGCAGAATCAGTACTCAGTAAGTGGCAACTGTGATGACGATGATGATGGTGGTGGTGATGGTGATAATAATGGTAAATCTACTGTGGAAACACTCTGAGCCTCTGTCGAATCTTTCTGAGTCAGAGTTTCCTCTTTTTTTTTAGATCTTGATCTGTCACCCAAGGTGGAATGCAGTGGTGCAGTCTCAGCTCACTTCAACGTCTGCCTCCCAGGCTCAAGCAATTATCCTCCTGCCTCAGCCTCCCCATTAGCTGGGATTACAAGTGTGCATCACCATGCCCAACTATTTTTTGGATTTTTAGTAGAAATAGGGTTTCACCATGTTGGCTAAGCTGGTCTCGAACTCGTGACCTCAAGTGATCAGCCCCACCATGGCCTCCCAAAGTGCTGGGATTACAGGCGTGAGCCACCTCGCTGGGTAGTTTCCCCATTTGTAAAGCAACTCCACTACCCCCACAGGGCTGTTGTAAGCATAAAATAGAGTCAAAATTGGCCCCAAAGGGAGGCAAGGTTTGCATCTTGATGCTATTACTTGCTACCAAAATGACCCTGGGCAAGTTACCTTAGATCTGTGAGTCTCTGTTTCTTTATCTGTGAAATGGGGGTGATAATCATATCTTCTGTGATGTCCTGAAGGCTAGTGAGATGACACAAAGATTCCAGCCTAGTGTCTGGCTGATGGCAAACGCTTAATACATAGTACCACGTTGTGGGTGCTGCCCCACGGAAGAGTTAAAGCAATGCCCTAGACAGTCTCATTGTCATTTGTCACAGCTGAAAATAACACTCCACCAGGCACAGTGGCTCACGTGTGTAATCCCAGCACTTTGGGAGGCCAAGGCAGGTGCATCAGAGGTCAGGAGTTTGAGACCAGCCTGGTCAACATGGTGAAATGCCATCTGTACTAAAAATACAAAAATTAACTGGGTGTGGTGGCTCACACCTGTAATCTCATCTACTCAGGAGACTGAGGCAGGAGAATCTCTTGAACCTAGGAGGCAGAGGTTGCAGTGTGCTGAGATCGTGCCATTGCATTCCAGCCTGGACAATAACAGCAAAACTCCATCTCACAAAAAAGAGAAGAAAAGAGCATTCACTTGGTTTTTATGAAATAAGATTCACTTTTTTAAAAGTACGAACATTGGCAGGGTGCAGTGGCACACGCCTGTAAGCCCAGCACTTTGGGAGGTTGAGGCAGGCAGATCATAGTGTCAAGAGATTGAGACTGTCCTGGCCAACGTGGTGAAACCCAGTCTCTACTAAAAATACAAAAATTAGCTGGACGTGGTGGCGGGCACCTGTAATCCCAGCTACTCGGGAGGCTGAGGCAGGAGAATCGCTTGAACCCGGCAGACGGAGGTTGCAGTGAACTGAGATTGCACCACTGCATTCCAGCCTGGGTGAGAGAGCGAGACTCCATCTTAAAAAAAAAAAAAAGTACCAATGTAAAGTATACCTGTCTCATTTTACAAAGGAGCTTGGGGAGGCCTGAGGAGACTAAGTACCTGGCCCATGAGCCCATGGTCCAATCTGGCCAGATCTTCTGGCACCCCACTTCCAGGGAGAAACACCGAGGATCAGAGAGGTCAAATGTCTCGCTTGAGCCACTCAGCTGGGAAGTAGTAGGGCTGGCATTTGAATCCAGACTGTTGCCCTGGAGGCTGTACTCCGAGCCCCTACAGTCTGCTCCCCAGACTCCACTCTTAGAGCAGTGGGCAGGTTTTTGAAGATCTTTGTGCAGAGACATGGCCCAGCCTGGCTTAGCCTCCTCCAGGCAGTGTGGTTCAGGGAAGGGCATGGCCTAGAAGTCAGAGCCTGGAGTCGCATCCCGCCTCTGCCCTGGACCGCCTGTGTGGTTCTGAGGAGTCACATCAGCACTTTGTGCCTCGATTTCTCCCTCTGTAAAATGGGACCAGCAGCCCCTTCCTCGGAGCTTCTGTCTTGGGCTTCTGCAAGGATCCCACCAGAGAACAGATTTAAGGACATTCCATCAGGACCCTGCTGACATCAAGGCTGGGGTGATCTTTCCCTGGATGAGGGAAGGATCTTAATCTTGCTTTGCTTTTCATTTCTTTTCTCCAACTCCAAACCAGAGTCATGATGTTTGAAGGAAAAGCCAACGAGAGCAGCCCCAAGCCAGCTGGCCCTCCTCCAGAGAGAGACATTGCTAGCCTGCCCTGAGGACCCCGCCTGGACCCCCTGGCCTTCCCGCCCTGCTCCTCCCTCCCGATCTTGCTGCCCTTCTTGACACATTGTGATCTCTCTCTCATTTGTTTGTTCATTGAGGGTTGGTTTGTGTTTTCATCCATGTCTTTGTAAAGCACAAATTATCTGCCTTAAAGGGGCTCTGGGTCTGCAAGTCCTGAGCCTAGGGTCCCCTCCCTCTATTCTTCCTCCTTCCCCACTCCCTGTGCAGAAGGGCTGATATCAAACCAAAAACAAGAGGGGGCAGGGCCAGGGCAGGGAGGCTTCCAGCCTGTGTTCCCCGTGCTTGGAACTGGCATTCTCCATCCTTCCAGAAAGTCTCTGAGCCAAGTTCAGGCGCACTGGCCTGGCTCTGATGAGGACCCCAGGCCACTTTGGGAAGACCCTGGAGTAGGGATAAAGCTGCAGGGCCTCTTAAGGGTTTCCTTGGACAGTGCCATGGTTCCAGTGCTCTGGGGTCATCCAGGACACAGCCACTCAGTGCCCCGCTGCCCCAGCTGATTCCTCCCTCAGTCCACACCTCTTCTTGTACTCAACGATGTGACAGAAGGTGGGAAGGAAAGGAGCTTGGCAATGTGAGCCCTTCAAGAAGGTACCAGAAGGAACCCTCAGGTCTTGCTCCCTGGCCACACCTTTGCAGGCAGCTGAGAGGCAGCGTGCAGCCCTACTGTCCCTTACTGGGGCAGCAAAGGGCTTTGGAGGTAGAAGTGAGGCCAGGGGTCTTGGGGAGACAGGTGAGCTCAGTGCAGTTCCACCTTTCAGGGAGGATACTGAGGGGACCAGGATGAGAGAATGAGGAGTAAAATGCTCACGGCAAAGTCAGCAGCACTGGTAAGCTAAGACTAAGAAATACAAGGTTGCTTTTCCAATCCCAACGTGCTTGAAACCTGACTACTTCCCTCATTTGCCTTCCCGTCCTACTCACATTATTCATTCATTGACTCACTCATTGAGCAGATATTTATTGACCTCGTATTATAAGCTTTACGCCCTCCCATGTTGTCCTGACACGTGCAGTATCCACTGTCTAACTAATCTCTCCCCAAATCTTGGAAAACCTTGAGCCTGGGAATGGCACTGGGGTCACCTGTGTCCTTTCTTATGGACTCACAGGATTTCAGAGCCCTGATGCACCCTGGAGGGTAGCTGGGCCAGTCCTCTCACTTCCCAGGTGAGGAGACTCGTGGCCCACAGGGATTAAGTGCCTTGGCCAAGGTCAGGCTTATCTCCAGAGGGATGTGCCTGGACTGGGGCCAGATGTTCAGGGACCCTGCCTACACCTCATCTCCAGTCTGGGCTGCCTTAGTTAGTGATGAGAACAGGGAAGGGCTGGGAAGGGGTAACCTCCTAGGTCAGCACTGGGAGAGGGTTTCACTTGCTCTGAAGATCCTGGGCCAGGATCCGCCCTCCCCTGTGCCTCCAAGTCAGATTCAAGGCTTCAGGGAAAGACCAGGCCTCTGAAGCTGCCTCTTGTAATTCATGCAGGAAGATGTTAAAGTCTTGGCTTAACCCCACCTGTGTTCTGAAGTCTCTTACCCTACCTGCTCAGGACTTACACACACTTATTCACTGAACATATTTATTAAGCACTTGCTGTCAGCCAGCAGTTAAGAATCCAATCATGAAATGGACAGATTCGTGGAGTCCAATAGGAAAGTGAGACCCAGACAGTGACAATGAGATAAATGTTAGGAAGGGGAAGTCTCGGGTGACTTCCCTACAATCCTGGGGGCCTAGCTGGGCCCAAGACTGAGTGAGAGGCTTGGCAGAGCCTTTGCAACACCTTCAGTGGACAGGACTGGGAGATCTTGGAGGTCAGAGCCAATGTGGGTTCCCTGCGGCTACTGAGTCATCTCTGATAGCAGACTGAGGGAGGGAAGCAGGTAAGGCATGGGGAAATGGCCAGGTTGGGTTAACCCGCTGGTTTCAGCCAGTTCAGGAATGAGGTTATTTGGGCATGACTGGCTGGTCTTCAGCTCAAGGATCTGCTTCAAATGCACACAGGCCTAGTTGAAGTTTAAACCCCAGTAAAACATTCCTCCCTGTAAATGGAAAATCCTGCTCCTACCCCCTCCCCTGCCCTGTTTTTTTGTTTTTGTAGTTTTTTCTCCTGAGATCATTAGATTAGCAACTGGCTGTCCTCACCCCTCTTCACTGCCTCTCCTCTCTGGGACAGGCAGGGACCTTTGAGGAAGATAAAGCCTTCCTTGACTACCCATCATATTCAGTGTCCCTGTTCTTCACTCAGAGAGGAAGGCAGAACCAATCAGGCTTATTTCAGTAAGTTCTGCAGTTCTACAAGACTGCAGGAAGCCTCCCTAGGGAGGAGAGCAAGCGGGTGTGGCCCCAGCTTCCGGAAACGGCAGAAAAGAGGGTTTTCTCATTGAATGGGGGTGGGGGCTGGTGTGTTCTGGGAAACCCCATAAGTCACTTCATTTCTTGGAACTCAACTCCTAGGAAGAGAGGGTCTCAAGAGTGGTCCCTGGAAGGAGGGTGGGGGCAGTCTGCATTATTTCAGGTTGTGGCTGTTAGCTCTGGGACTCCTCTGGCCAATGGCTCAGCTTCTTGCAACTTCAGCTGTCTTCTTTCTGAAAGACCAAATATAATGTAACCAGTAACATGAGGACTGCCAAGTATGGCTTTGTCCCTATGACTCAGAGGAGAGTTTGTCGGGCAAATTCAGGTGGATGAAGTATGTGTGTGCGTGTGCATGGGAGTGTGTGTGAATTGGGATATCATCTCTACAGATTGGAAATAAACCGGACAAATTTACCAATGTCTTGACTGATGTATTTTGGGATGGTTCTGGGCTCAGCATATTGTGAGCTAGCTAATATAGTAAGAGATGAAATGAGCGTGTCCTGTGCATTTGGTCCGAGACAGCTGAAGTTTATTTACTCCTCACCACCTCCCCCAAGAGACAGGTTTTATTACATCATCCTTGTTTCACAACTGAAAAGCAGGCTTGGATAAGCTATGTGCTGAAAGAAACAGTAAATGGCACAATCTGCCTCCCCCAATCCCCACCCTGGAGCCAATCCATGGGGTCCACGTTAAGAACCTCTGTCCTGCCGGGCACGGTGGCTCAAGCCTGTAATCCCAGCACTTTGGGAGGCCAAGGCGGGTGGATCATGAGGTTAAGAGATCGAGACCATCCTGGTCAACATGGTGAAACCCCGTCTCTATTAAAAATACAAAAAATTAGCTGGGCATGGTGGCGCATGCCTGTAATCCCAGCTACTCAGGAGGCTGAGGCAGGAGAGTTGCCTGAACCCAGGAGGCGGAGGTTGCGGTGAGCCAAGATCACGCCATTGCACTCCAGCCTGGGTAACAAGAGCGAAACTCCGTCTCAAAAAAAGAACCTCTGTCTAGAGCACTTATAATTCACTACAGAAATTTATTCTACAAAGGAGTGTAATATCATCAGTCAGCCTTAGCCAGACAATCTCAACACTAATGCTGCCACCACCACTTTCTGACTGAGAGCCACTGGAGAATTTTCTCAACTTTTCTTACCTCATCAACTATTATTATTATGACTATATATACTTTTTTCTGACACAGAGTCTCACTGTCGCCCGGGCTGGAGTGCAGTGGCGCAATCTCGGCTCACTACAAGCACCACCGCTCAAGTTCAAGCGATTCTCCTGCCTCAGCCTCCTGTGTGGTCCACAGGCGACCGCCACCACACCCAGCTAGTTTTTGTATTTTTAGCAGAGATGGGGTTTCACCATGTTAGCCAGGTTGGTCTCAAGCTCCTGACCTCAGGTGATCCACCTGCCTTGGCCTCCTAAAGTGCTGCGATTACAGGGGTGAGCCACCGCGCTCAGCCTATTTTATTTTTTGAGACAGGGTCTGGCTCTGTCACCCAGGCTGGAGTGCAGTGGCGCAATCACAGCTCACTGCAGCCTCGACCTCCTGGGCTCAAGCAATCCTCCCACTTCAGCCTCCTGAGTAGCTAAGACTACATGTCCAAGCCATTCCTCTGGCTAATTTTTTTTTTTTTTTTTTTTTGAGAGGGAGTTTCGCTCTTGTTACCCAGGCTGGAGTGCAATGGCGCGATCCCATGCCCAGCTAATTTTTAAAAATATTTTTAGTAGAGACGGGGTTTCACCATGTTGACCAGGATGGTCTCAATCTCTTGACCTCGTGATCCACCCGCCTCGGCCTCCCAAAGTGCTGGGATTACAGGCTTGAGCCACCGCGCCCGGCCTAATTTTTTTTTAAAGAGATGGGGTCTTGCCATGTTGCCCAGGCTGGTCTCAAACTCCTGGGCTCAAGCAATCCTGTCTACCAAGTGCTGGGATTATGGGCATGAGCCGGCGGTGCCTAGCCTACCTCATCAATTAAATAAATAACCCCTAGGACGTCTCCAAGATTACGTGAGATCCCAGATCTGAAGGTTTTTGCAAAGGACTTGGCACAAACTCGTGGTCTGGAAGTGGGTATGGCTCTTGCTCTGGAGATGACTACTTTGATAGGAGCAGACAAAGTTGCTCTTTGGTGCCTGTTAATCTCCGCTCCCAGCCTTCACCTTCCACATTTTAGAAGTCGCCTCTGGCGACCCCTCGACCCAGTTTTTCTTAATCTCCCTCCCTCCCCTTGCATAGCCCAAAGCCTCTCTCGAAAGCAGCCCCTGAAAACATGTCAAGTTCCTAACTTCTCTGAATCGGAAGCTACTAATAGCCAACCTACATCTAAGGGGAAATGTAAGGTTTCAGAGGAACAAGGGGCACATGTCTCTTAGGCGTGGGCCGCTGAAGAGGCGACACTGTCACTACACAGACCCGCGGTGGCCGCGAAGGCGGGATGCACCAGGACGATCCAGGGCGCAGGCGCTACGGCCCCACGAGCTGGCCAATGAGGAGCCGCTGCCGGGAGAGCGCGCGTCTTCTACCGATTCCTCGACCTCCGCTGACCAAGCTTAACGTCACCAAAACGCGCCGGAAATGTAGGGTCTAGCTGCACGCCGCTGGCGCTGAGGGAAGGAAGTTTGCTGGGGAGCGACCTGGGTTCTGCGGGCGAGGCGGTGGGAGGCAGCGTCGGCTGCTTCGACACACCGAGGGCGACACGATGGGAGACGAGATGGATGCCATGATTCCCGAGCGGGAGATGAAGGTCAGAGACTAGCCGGGGCCTCCCTTCCTTCTTTAGTCCTGGTGTTGCCTTGGAGCCCCTCTGAAAGGCGAAGCGCGGTTGCCGGCTGTCCCGCCTTCTGCCTGAACAATTTACCGCGTTCATAGCTCTTGGCAGCGCGTCTGCCTTGATAGCGCCACCCAGTGCAGTTTCCCAGTCCCTTCCTGGTCTCGTACACGCCTCTTGAGTTACTCTAGCTACGTTCATGTGGCGGTCACAATAGTGGCAATAACTACTGTTTATTGAGCGTTTGCTGTGTGCCAGGCACGGTGGTAGTCATCCCAGCAGCCCTACGAAGTAGTCGTTAACGTAGAGGAGTAAGTCGAGGCTCGGAAAGTGATTGACCTAAAGTCACATTTGACAGAGGGGGCTGAAAGCCAGCATCATTTAAGACCTTTGCTCTCCCATTACTTCTGCAAGGTGTTACGGGCTTGCCTAATGTAGAGCCAGGGAAGGTCATCCGTCCTGCAGAACCTTTAGTTGATTGGACGAGGAAGACTATTTTTGACATCGGGTATTAGCCTAAAGTCAGGAACCTAAATCGAGGGCCAAGTGGTCCCAATAATGGCGACGTGGGAGTCCCCAGGGATAACTCCAGGATGGTGTGGTTAAGAGTTCTCATATACGTTCTGACAGAGTGAGGGGACAGCAAATGGGCTACATCTCTTTTAAGCAGTGAAAGGAAGTAAGTTGTAGGAATATATATATATATTGAGATGGAGTTTCGCTGTTACCCAGACTGTAGTGCAATGGCACGATCTCGGCTCACCGCAACCTCTGCCTTCTGGGTTCAAGCAATTCTCCTGCCTCAGCCTCCCGAGTAGCAGGGATTACAGGCATGTACCACCATGCCCAGCTAATTTTTGTATTTTTCGTAGAGACGGGGTTTCACCTTGTTGCCCAGGATGGTCTCGATCTCTTGACCTCGTGATCCACCCACCTCGGCCTCCCAAAGTGCTGGGATTATAGGCGTGAGCCACCGCGTCTGGCCAAATTGCAGGAATATTTTAGTTGCCTGCGTCAACAGTAAATCACTAAAATGCATTTAGGAAATAGTAACCCATACCATGTTTAGAAAAGTGATTTTTTTTTTTTTTTTTTTTTGACAGAGTCTCCCTCTGTCGCCCAGGCTGGAGTGCAGTGGCACGGATCTCAGCTCACTGCAACCTCTGCCTCCCAAGCTCAAGCGATTCCCCTGTCTCAGCCTCCCAAGTAGCTGGGATTACAGGTGCCTGCCACCATGCCTGGCTAATTTTTTATATTTTTGGTAGAGACTGGGTTTCACCATGTTGGCCAGGCTGGTCTTGAACTGCTGACCTCAAATGATTCGCCTGCCTCAGCCTCCCAAAGTGCTGGGATTAGAGGATTTAGCCACCATGCCCTGCCTAGAATAGTAATTCTTTTTTGAGAATCACCACCTGTGGTGAGCCACCTAATGGGATTGTGTCATATTCCTCAGATATGCTGGGGTAGAATTAAAAAAGGGTTTATTAATAGAACCACAGACCTAGAAGATGGTAATCTCATACTCCCTTTGGCAGCACATATAAAATTGGGATAATGCAGAGAACACAAGCATGGCTACCCGTACGAGGATGACACACAAATTCGTGAAGTGTTCCATATCAGAAAAAAATCAGGGCCAGGCCTGAGTGCCCTCTATACTCCAGCCCGGGCAACAGGGCAAGACTCCATCTCAAAAAAGAAAAAAAAAGACGACCACAGGCGGTGGCTCACACCTGTAATCCCAGCACTTTGAAAGGCTGAGGGGCGCAGATCAGGAGGTCAGGGGATCAAGACCATCCTGGCTACAGTGAAAACCTGTCTCTGCTAAAAATACAAAAAATAGCCAGGTGTGGTGGCTCATGCCTGTAGTCCCAGGTACTTGTAAGGCTGAGGCGGGAGAATCGCTTCAACCTGGGAGGCGGAGGTTTCAGTGAGCCGAGATCGCCACTGTCCTGCAACCTGGGCAACAGAGTGAGACTGTTTCAAAAAAAGAAAGACAACTGAGACAGTCCTTGGTCTTAGTAACACATATTTTTGTTGTACTGAAATTGAATCTACTGAATATAACATGTTTTAATTTATTCATTGAATTGATTTTGTTTTGATTCTTTACAATAGGATTTTCAGTTTAGAGCGCTAAAGAAGGTGAGAATCTTTGACTCCCCTGAGGAATTGCCCAAGGAACGCTCGAGTCTGCTTGCTGTGTCTAACAAATATGGTCTGGTCTTTGCTGGTGGAGCCAGTGGCTTGCAGATTTTTCCTACTAAAAATCTTCTTATTCAAAATAAACCCGGAGACGATCCCAATAAAATAGGTAAGTTCCCTGGTTTATGTTGCAAAGTAGAGAGAGGAGTATGGTGGCATGATAATGTGTTTCCTTCCCAATAAGTCACCCTAATGTTAAAATGAATACTACTGTCAGTTTTTAAGTTGACGCCCAAGAAGATTAACGGAAACCTTTCTCAGTTTTCCCTTTGGTCCTTTGTATTTCTCTTTCCATGAGTTGTTCCTCTCAGCTCAAGGGGGAGGAATTTACCATTATGCCATGCTTTTATTTTTGCTCAATTGAACTTGGGCTCTGGCTCTCTGGGTGAAGGGTTTTGTTGGAATGGGTTTTCAGTTGGCACAACAGGACGATCCAAGCTATTGGGAATGTGTACTATTTAGAGCATTGTTGCAAAACTATTTTCAACCAGGGCAGTAGCCACAATTAGTTTCCGCAGATTGTATGAGGAAGAATTCCTGGGTTACTTAATGGATTGTTATATATCTTTAAGAAAGTTAAGATTTTATCTCTATAACTAGGTGTCGGGAGTGTATGTGTGTTTATGCAGATGCAAATTTTTTTCACATTGACCAGGATAGAGGTTGTGGCTTTAGGCTTAGAACATACTGTTTTTTTCCTTTGTATTTTTTTGTTTTCATAGTTGATAAAGTCCAAGGCTTGCTAGTTCCTATGAAATTCCCAATCCATCACCTGGCCTTGAGCTGTGATAACCTCACACTCTCTGTGTGCATGATGTCCGGTGAATATGGTTCCATTATTGCTTTTTTTGATGTTCGCACATTCTCCAATGAGGTAAGCTACTGTTATACTGTGATATCAACATGAGAATCCTAAGCAGATTTCCTTGTGTTGAATTATAACTTGGAAGCTTCATAGGTTAACCCTTCAAGTCTTTCTCTAGATTAAAATATGGGATTAAAAAAAACCCCTTAATTATAGAATCATAGATTTTTGAGACAGAAGGGACTTTAAGAAATTCTTTTATAACACTATTTGCCCCAAGGTGTTACCAGGACACTTACGTGACTTGCCCAAATTCATAATAGATAATGTCAAAAATTCCTACACTTTGGGTCTTTAGCCTCATAATGCAATGTTCTTCCATTCCAAGCAGTTTAAGAATGATAATAGTAATAGTGTGTCAGACTCTGTACTAAGTGCTTTATATGTCTTGTCCCTTGTTCATGCCTGCCACCACCTTATGTAGTAGGTACTATTATCTTCATTTTATAGGTGGAGAAACAGGCTCAGAGTTTAAATAACTGTCCAAGATCCCAACACTGTTAAGCAGAGCCAAGGTTTTAATCTCATGTCTGCTATTTATTGGTTATTTTGCATTTGTGCATTCCCCTGCTGAGAGTCTCCCTGAGCATGTTAGAATAATTGATTGCTGGCTTAGTGTGGTGGCTGACGCCTGTAATCCCAGCACTTTGAGGGGCTGAGGCAGGCAGATCATAAGGTCAGGAGATCAGGATCATCCTGGCTAACACAGTGAAACTCTGTGTCTCCTAAAAAAAAAAAACAAACGAAACATTAGCCAGGTGTGGTGGTAGGCGCCTGTAATCCCAGGTACTAGGGGAGGCTGAGGCAGGAGAACCACTTGAACTCGGGAGGTAGAAGTTGCAGTAAGCCAGGATTGTGCCACTGCACTCCAGCCTGGGCGACAGATGGAGACCCTGTCTCAAAAAAATGAATAATTGATTGCCATTTTCTAAGTGTGTTGAAATTGTCTATAGCAAATAGATATATAAAGCTAAATCTTTTTTTATGGTTATGGAGAAAAACTAATTTGAGATAACTTGTATATTCGGTAATTTCCATAGAATATTAAATGTCTCTGCATTTACTAATTTGTTAACTTATTCCACTTTTGCATATTTGTTTTAAAAGGCTAAACAGCAGAAACGCCCATTTGCCTATCATAAGCTTTTGAAAGATGCAGGAGGCATGGTGATTGATATGAAGTGGAACCCCACTGTCCCCTCCATGGTGGCAGTTTGTCTGGCTGATGGTAGTATTGCTGTCCTGCAAGTCACAGAAACAGTGAAAGTGTGTGCAACACTTCCTTCTACAGTAGCAGTAACCTCTGGTGAGTAACAAAGGCTCTCACACTGTAACATACAATAATGGCAGTCTACTTAAGAATTGATTTCTAGAAGTAAAAGTGGATAGCTTTTCGTGTTTTGTGTGTGTGTGTGTGTGTGTGTGTGTGTGTGGTTTTTTTTTTTTTTTTTTTTTAAACATGACAGAGGAGGTTAAGAGTGGAGGGTTTTTTGTGGAACTTTGAAAAAATAATTAAAAAAAAAGAAAACAACAAAAAAAAAGAGTGGAGGTTTTTTTGTTTTTGGAGACAGTCTTACTCTGTCAGCCAGGCTGGAGTACAGTGGCATGATCTTGGCTCACTGCAGCCTCCACCTCGCAGATCCAAGTGATTCTCCTGCCTCAGCCTCCAGTTTAGGATTACAGGTGCATGCCACCTTGCCCAGCTAATTTTTATATTTTTTTAGTAAAGACATGGTTTCTCCATGTTGGCCAGGCTGGTCTTGAACTTCTGACCTCAAGTGATCATCTGCCTTGACCTCCCAAAGTGTTGGATTACAGGCGTGAGCCACCACGCCCAGCCAATGATTTCTTGATATTTGGAAACCTACTGTGTTCTCCTTGTCTTATCTAAAGACTACAGAGTTTTCTGTATTTTGCAGCCTTCTAGGCCGTAATTTATTGAAAAGGCATTTTTAGCTTTCAATTCAATAGCCCAGTGATAAATCAGTTGGCTTATATCCTTAAAATAGTTTTATTTTTTTCCATTTTGTCGGATGGGAATGATCCTACAATCTTCCATGGACTGACAGAGGAATGAGAAGTGATAATTAGCTGTGTGTGATAGATCCCTTTGGTTTGCTCCATTTTCTTGTTTTTATTTGGTAACATTGTCTTTGCTCAGTGTGCTGGAGCCCCAAAGGAAAGCAGCTGGCAGTGGGAAAACAGAATGGAACTGTGGTCCAGTATCTTCCTGTAAGTTCTCATCTTGAACTTTAGAATTTTTCTTAAGTCACCCACTTTTTTGGGGGTGGTTTGGGAGTATTGTTCTTGTTTTTCCTATTAAAAAGTAATGCTCATTGTAACAAATCCATCAGTGAATGAAGAGTGGAACTCTTCTCTTCTCTCCCATAGTCCTCCCTCCAGAGGCACCCACTAAGTTGTATAGACTAGGTAGCCTTCCAGGCTTTTCTGGATGTTATACAAACAATCTGTGTGTAACTGCATTTTTTGTTTTGTTTTTTATGTAAAATGTGATCATACTCTATGTACTGTTCCCAACTTCATATTTTCAGTCCATTCCATAAAAACATAGCTTAAAGGAAAAGAGTTAGTGAAAAAGCTATGACAATAATGCAGAATCACTCTGGGTTAAAGCACAGTATTTGTCTTTTAATTGAATCCATCTTAAAGAGTCTGTTTCTCTAACTGTGGGCACCAAAGAAAATGGATACTCGTGTTGTTGCATGTGCACTCTATCATCCTCCCTGTGATGTTCTTGAGATAATATTTGCAAATATCTTTCAATATCAATTGAGTTGCAAGGAACCCACATATGTCTGTTGAGCCTGGACGTGAAGGAGGGATTCCAAGGCCTTTGTTGTGCCTTCTTCCCCGAGACTGTTCTCCGCAAGGGAGGAGTGCAGAGTAGTGAATGTAGGTCGTATAGGTCTGAGGTTAAGGTTATGTTTCTTATTTGTTATTACCAAAAGTTATATGAAATTTGGTACATAATTTTTTAGAGCATTAACCTGTAAAAAGATAATGCAGTTTATTTAATGTTCTTGCTTTGTTGTTGTTTACCTTAAAAATTTTTTCTTCTTCTTTCTTTCTTTCTTTTTTTTTTAAGAGATGGTCTTGCTCTGTTGCCCAGGCTGGGGTGCATTGGTGTGGTAACATAATGACTCACTGCAGCCTCAGCCTTCCAGGGCTCAGGTGATCCTTCCACCTCAGCCTCCTGGGTAGCTGGGACTACAGGCGCTTGCCACCATGCCCAGCTAATTTTTGTGTTTTTTGTAGAGACAGCGTTTTACCATATTGCCCAGGCTGGTCTCAGACTCCTGGGCTCAAGCAGTGTGCCTACCTTGACCTGGGATTACAGATGTGAGCCACCTCGCCCAGCCTTATTCCAGTATTGATCATCTGCGTCAGTGCTAGTGGTGTTGCTGTTGGGAATGGTGTTGCATTGGCTACTTTAGTTACCTATATTTGAACATGTTCATATGTTTTTTTTCTTTCTTTCTTTCTTTTTGAGACAGAGTTTTGTTCTTGTTGCCCAGGCTAGAGTGCAATGGTGCAATCTCAACTCATTGCAACCTCCACCTCCTGGAGTCAAGCAATTCTCCTGCCTCGGTCTCCCAAGTCTCTGGGATTACAGGCACTTACCACCATGCCCAGCTAATTTTTGTACTTTTTGTAGAGATGGGGTTTTGCCATGTTGGCTAGACCAGTCTCAAATTTCTGACCTCAGGTGATCTACCCAGCTCAGCCTCCCAAAGTGCTGGAATTACAGGCATCAGCTGCCACACCCAGCCATGTTCATGCATTTCTGTAGGATGAAGTCCTAGAAGTAGACAACACTGTTCTGTTTATTCAGTCTCTTCTGGCCAAGGAGATGGAACAGGTGGCATCTAGGGAACAGATGGATTTGACCGTTTCACTGGTTTAGGGATTGTTTCATTTGATACTTTATTATCCCCTCCAAATCTCTTTCAGACTTTGCAGGAAAAAAAAGTCATTCCTTGTCCTCCATTTTATGAGTCAGATCATCCTGTCAGAGGTAACAACTGCTTTTCTTATTGGGCTGACCTCTAATGACGTGTTAAGTGTATTACAGAAATTCATAATCATGTGATGTACCTGCTCAGTGAGGTGTTGCTGCTTGCTTCCTGAATAATGTCACTATTTCAAACAGCTAATTAAGTCAGTGTAAATTATGGCCCTCTGGTGACATCTGTGTTTCATGGTAAATGACATGAAATGGATCCCGACTTTTTGTTACAATTCTTCATAATTTGCCCTGATTATAATGGAGCAGAAAAATTACCATTTGGGGATGAGTTTGGGCTTCTTGGGTCTTTGTACCTGTGAGTTATATTAATCAATGAAATCTGGGCCTTTGTTAAAGCTACAGTATTTTGATTTTTTTATTTGTCATATATGTTATAGTATACAGTAGCTATTCCAAACATAAGATGCTTTTGGCTGTATCTGGTTGCTGTGATTTTTATGACCTACTGATTAGGGTGTGTCTTTCAGTTCTGGATGTGCTGTGGATTGGTACATATGTCTTCACAATAGTGTATGCTGCTGCAGATGGGACCCTGGAAACATCTCCAGATGTGGTGATGGCTCTACTACCGGTATGCATGTGAAAGAAACATCATTGTTTGAGAATTAGAGAAGTCTTCTAATAAAGCTGGAGGCTTTGATTTCAAGATTGTGTGTGTGTGTGTGTGTGTGTGTGTGTGTGTGTGTGTGTGTGTTGAGACAGGATCTCACTCTGTTGCCCAGGCTGGAGTGCAGTGACACAGTCTCGCCTCACTGAAGCCTGAACCTCCTAGACTCAAGTGATCATCCCACCTCTCAACTTTCTGAGTAGCCGGTACTACAGGTGCACACCACTATGCCCAGCTAATTTTTGTAATTTTTTTTTTTTTGTAGAGATGAGGTTTTTCCATGTTGCCCAGGCTGGTCTTGAACTCCTGAGCTCAAGTGATCCACCCACCTAGGCCTCCCAAAGTGCTGGGATTACAGGTGTGCATCACTGCACCTAACCTGATTTCAGGTTCTTTTACTTACTGGCAGTGATTATGCAACTTCAGGTATAAGGTTTCCATGCTGCATCTTGGGCCTGCGGTCCGAAATTGGAGTGTTCACTTACAATGTGTTCTACTGTTTTGTTATAAGGTTAAAACCAAAGGTAAATGATTTTGCTTAAGCTATAAACTCTTAGTCTTAGTTAACTTGATAAAGAAATTTTAGAAAGCAAGACAATATCTTGATTTTTAAAATTATTTCATTTGCTCTCAAATATTTAATGCCAACAGTGTGCTAGGCGCTGCTTTAAAGTTGACTGTATAGCAGTGATCACGGTTATGTCCTTGCTTTTATGGTCTTACATTTCTTTTTTGTTAATTTTTATTTATTTTTTAGAGACAGAGTCTCACTCTGTTGCCCAGGCTTGAGTGTAGTGGTATGATCAGAGCTCACTATAGCCTCAAATTCTTGGGCTTAAGCCATCCTCCTGCCTCAGCCTCCTGAGTAGCTGGGACCACAGGCATGCACCACCACACCCAGCTATTTTTAAATTTTTCATGGAGATGGCGTCTTGCTTTATTGCCCAGCCTGGTCTTGAACTCCTGGCTTCAAGCAGTTCTCCTGCCTCAACCTCTCAAAGTGCTGGAATTACAGGCCTGAGCCACCACACCTGGCTAGTCTTACATTCTAATGTGATAGTTAATACTAAGTGTGAGATCATGGACTGATTGGACTGATCAGACTGATGGAGACAATAAAGCCGTGTTAGGATAGATGATGACTGTTATGTGTTTAAGATTGGGTGGTCAGGGGAGGCCAATTTGATATTTGAAAAGGGTGTCTTGTTTTTAACTCTTTTTGAGATGGAGTTTCGCTCTTGTTACCCAGGCTGGAGTGCAATGGCGCGATCTCGGCTCACTGCAACCTCCGCCTCCTGGGTTCAGGCAATTCTCCTGCCTCAGCCTCCTGAGTAGCTGGGATTACAGGCACGCGCCACCATGCCCAGCTAATTTTTTGTATCTTTAGTAGAGACGGGGTTTCACCATGTTGACCAGGATGGTCTCAATCTCTTGACCTCGTGATCCACCTGCCTCGGCCTCCCAAAGTGCTGGGATTACAGGCTTGAGCCACCGTGCCCGGCCTGTTTTTAACTCTTTTGGGTTTTGAGGTTTAATTTTTGAAATACGTTTACCTAGATGCCTTATTTTAAGTTATAATTAGAGGTTTTTTTATTCTGGGCGATAATATTAACACTTGTATTTATTAACTGCTATTTATATTTTATGTACTGGGCTTAAGTTTTGTATATATCGTTTCATTTCAGACTTAAAAATAGCCTCTGAAGTAGGCTTAGTAGGTCTAGTATACACATGAGAACAGTAAGTATCAGGAAGGTTGAAAAATCTGCTTGTTTCATGGGCAGAAAGTGGAGGAACAGAATTTAAATGCAGTTCGGTTGAGGCCAATGTTTGTATTCCTTGTTCTAAATGCTGCCTTTGTACCATGTCCTCATATCTATACTTAGACTTTGAGTGAATATTCTTATAAAACTTTAAATGATTTATCATTTGATATTCTTGTACTATAGGATCTGAGAAAAATTGCACATGAGAATTTTTTTCTTGGTTTATTTATTGTAGAAAAAAGAAGAAAAGCACCCAGAGATATTTGTGAACTTTATGGAGCCCTGCTATGGCAGCTGCACGGAGAGACAGCATCATTACTACCTCAGTTACGTTGAGGAATGGTGAGGAGAGTCTGGATGGGGCATTCCTGCTCTCACTGGAAGATCACCCCTGAGTCACCTTGTCCCATGTTGAAATATTTTCTTATTGGTTGATTGATTGGTAGGGTCTCACTCCGTTACCCAGGCTAAAGGTTTTTTTTTATTTTTATTTTTTTAAGAGATGGGATCTTGCTGTATTGCTCAGGCTGGGCTCCCAAAGTGCTGAGATTACAGATGTGAGCTACCGTACCCAGCCTGAAATGTTTTCTATTAGAGAGGAAAATAGAAGCTGAGATGCCTTGAGCATATTTTCAGCTGATTTTTTATAATGTCTTTCTGACTACTATTTCTATTTCCCCAATCTTTAGTTATTTATATTAAATACATACTTATCTCAAAAATCTAATTTTCTCAATAACCCCTAATGATGACTTATGAAAATACTGATACTCAAGACTCAAGGAATATATTAAAGGTTTCCTTCAGGCCAGGTGTGGTGGCTCACGCCTGTAATCCCAGCACTTGGAGAGGCCGAGGCAGGTGAATCACTAGGTCAGGAGATCGAGACCATCCTGGCTAACATGATAAAACCCCATCTCTACTAAAAACACAAAAAATTAGCCAGATGTGGTGGTGTGTGCCTCTAGTCCAAGCTACTTGGGAGCACGAGGCAGGAGAATCACTTGAACCTGGGAGGTGGAGGTTGCAGCGAGCTGAAATCGTGCCACTGCACTCCAGCCTGGTGACGGAAAGAGACTCTGTCTCAAAAAAAAAAAAAAAGTTTCCTTCTGAGAGCAGAGTTGCCCTTTAGAATGGAGATTACCCAAAGCAAAGCTTCCATCCCTCTAGCTATGTTATTCTTCCTTTGGGTGGCGTATTGATTGTGCACTCTGATTTGATTCTGTTGTGTCTTTCCTTTGTCTTCATGTTGGTAGGCAGCGAGCTGATTCTGCAGGGCTTTCTCACAGAAACTAAAAAGTTCCGCTTTACATCTAAAATCTTCCCACCTCTGTTCAACCAGGTAGAAAACTTTTACTCTCTCCTTGACGTGTGGAGGCAGCCCTCACAGGTGTTACCTGCAGACCCAGGTCAGCTTAGAACTGTTGCTATATTTGAATGTAATAATCTCTGGTTTTATTCTTTAAGGGATTTAGTGCTGGCAGCATCTGCAGCTTCAACAGAAGTTAGTATCCTTGCTCGACAAAGTGATCAGGTAAATCTCTTTTTTGTCATTTTTTGTGATATTTTTTTTTCCTTTTAATTATTGTTTTGAGAGTGAGTCTTGCTCTGTTGTCCAGGCTAGAGTGGAGTGCTACAATTTCCACTTATAATCTATGCCTTCCGGGTTCAAGCGATTCTCGTGCCTCAGCCTCCTAAGTAGCTGGGACTACAGGCGCATACCACCACGCCTGGCTAAGTTTTATATTTTAAGTAGTGACTGGGTTTTGCCATGTTGGCCAGGCTGGTCACAAACTCCTGATGGTACTTTTCCAAAAATGATTTGGAGGGGATTAACTATGTGGTTAAGGTATACATGATCTCACATGTGTTTGACAAGTTTCTATATGAGAGCAAAGCTTCAGTGACAGGATGCCTAGGCCAAATGGCTTGGCTATTGCATGGAGAAACACAGGTGTCATCCTTAGCACTTCCTTCACTTCTGTTCTTTTAGGATCCATCCCCAGTCTGTGAAAACATGCTGTGGAGTTAACCTCCAACTAGAGTATGCCTGATGTGTGGGAGGCTTTTTCTGCCTTGTCTTGTTTTGTCATCTTTGTTTTCTTCCTGTTGATTGAACCTACTCCTTCTATACAATTTAAGAATAATTAGAACACATGGACACAGGGAAGGGAGTACTACACACTGGGGTCTATTGGGGGGAATAGGGGAGGGACAGCGGTGGGGAGCTGGGGAGGGATCGCATGGGGAGAAATGCCAAATGTGGGTGAAGGGGTAGAAGACAGCAAAATACACTGCCATGTGTGTACCTATGCAACTATCTTACATGTTCTGTACATGTAGCCCAAAACCTAAAACGCAATAAAAAAATAAAAAAACAGAATAATCCATCCTCAATTATGAAAGAAAAACATGCAGATGACACTAAATTGTGATTCACCAGGAATACTTTGTGTTTGACTTTGAAAAACTGTCGAAAAGAGAAAAGCACCTTTGCATATAAGTACCTTCTTTCATGTTGTGTTTCCTGCACGGACATGGTGGGCCCAGGTAGTGGTGGTGTGCTGTTCACTATGCAGAATGACCAGCTACAGAGAGGGCACAACGAAAGGAGGAAACTTACTTTAAAACTGCCTAGAGCTTAAAAATCTTTAGTGCACCCTTGTTGTAAATAAGAAACAAGTGCTTCTCCTCCCCACCCAGATACTTTGTGCTCCACCCATACATAGGTACTTCAGCCATTAGTATTTATCTGCTACTCTCTGGGTGGCCAGGTGGCCCATTAGGAGAGGCATGGCTCCCACTGTCAAGGGGTAGCCACTTTTGGATGAGGCCAGAGTTCAGCCATCTGATTTGCTGCTCTAAAATGATCTTAGATTGACTTCAGTAATAATTTCTTATTAGCACAAGTATTTCATATGTTCACACATTAAAAATATAGTTTCATTTTTACTTTTTATCAAAATAATTTTTGTTCATGTTTTTAAAAAGTGAATAGAAAAGGGTTTATAAATGAAAAGAATCACCCTTGTCCTACCTGTTTGCTTTCTAGAGGGGACTGTTTTTAATTTGTAAACATTTTCTTACAATGCTCTCACCTTATCCCTAAAGAAAAATCTGCTATTAGTTATAACTAATAATTGGTTATTAGTTTTAGACCTTACTGACTGGCAAATGATGTTCTAGTTCACATATGGCCCCCAGTTCCCTCTTTCTTCTCAGAGTTATAACATTGTTTTAATTTCTTCTCTTAGTGAACCTTTGTAACTTTGAGTAGTGTTTTTTACCCTCGTTTCTGGTGATATCCCTTTTTGAGCCAGAGTCTTGATCTGTCACCCAGACTGAAGTGCAGTGGTGCCATCTTGGCTCACTGCAACCTCTGCCTCCCTGGTTCAAGTGATTCTCATGCCTCAGCTTCCTGAGTAGCTGGGACTACAGGTGTGTACTACCACACCTGGCTAATTTTTGTACTTCTTAGTAGAGATGGGGTTTTGCCATGTTGGCCAGGCTGGTCTTGTACTCCTGACTTCAAGTAATCTACCTGCCTTGGCCTCCCAAAGTGCTGGCCTTACAGGTGTGAGCCACGGTGTCCAGCCTGGTGGTATCTCTTGATCTTCCACTTTGTAAGAGGAACGTCTTAGCACTCCTACCCTTTCCCTTAGCACCTTCTTGCTGTTATCTGTGTCTTCTCTTTTGTAAAATTGCATTCTGTCCTACAATAATTATTAAGTCATCCAGTCTTTAGATTTTTTTTTTTTTTTTTTTGAGACAGAGTCTCGCTCTGTCACCAGTTGGAATACAATGGTGTGATCTTGGCTCACTGCAATCTCCGCCTCCCAGGTTCAAGCAATTCTCTTGCCTCAGCCTCCTGAGTAGCTGGAATTACAGGCATGAACCACCACTCCCAGATAATTTTTTTGTGTTTTTAGTAGAGACAGGGTTTCACCATGTTGGCCAGGCTGGTCTTGAACGTCTGACTTCGTGATCCACCCTCCTCGGCCTCCCAAAGTGCTGGAATTATAGGTGTGAGCCACCATGCCCAGCCTATAGATTGTTTTTAAAAGTTGAGATTGTTTTGTTTAGTATGAATGTGTCTGTTACCTGCTCCATGGCTAAGTCACATAGTGTGATTTCATTCCCTTTCCTGAACAACGTTTTTTCTTTTTTTTCTTTCTTCCTTCCCTCTCTCTCTGCCTTCCTCCCTTCCATCCCTCCTTCCCTCTCTATTTTCTTCCTTTTTTCCTTTCCTTCCTTCCTTCTTTCTTTGCTGGAGTGCAGTGGGATGATCTGGCTCACTGCAGACTCCACTTCCTTGGGTTCGAGTGATTCTCCTGCCTCAGCTTCCCAAGTAGTTGGCACCACAAGTGTGCACCACCACGCCTGACTAATTTTGTATTTTTAGTAGAGACAGGGTTTCACTGTGTTGGCCAGGCTGGTTTCAAACTCCTGACCTCGGGTGACCCACCTGCCTCAGCCTCCCAAAGTGCTGGGATTATAAGCATGAGCCACTGCATCTGGCCTGTTTTTCTTTTTTGTTACTCATTAAGCACTATTCCCCTGTGATTCATGCTGCCCAGTCTAGTCAACACTGAAAGTGAGGCAAAATATTAGTGATTTTTAAAAACCAAGAGTCATTTGTTGGAAGCAACAGAGCCTATCCAAGCAAACTTATGCAAAAAGGGAGTTTACTAGAAAGACTTAGTAGTTTCACAAGGAAGTTAGGGTCAGGAAAGCTGACCAGTCTGAGGAACTGGTACCAAGAACTGAGAAGAGAAGAACTAAGGTTACCTCTGTCTCTATAGATGAGTGAGCACAGGACATCTGAGCACAGGCCAGCCTTACATGCTTCTCTGTGAAAAACTCCAGAGATCAGCTGGAGTTCCTGATCCCAATCCAAAATGTCTAGGAGCAGATAATTGACTGGCTTAGCGCAGCTGTTGGATTTGCCCCTCATGGTCAGCAGTCTACCTAGTTGTCATGGAAGGTACCTCAGAAAGTGTTTGTGATAGTGATTATCCACAAGGCAGAGGCTTGGTACACCAGGAACCGTTAGAGGGGGGTTGATTTGGAAAATTAACTTCTCATTTGCTGGGGTATTTCTGGCTTTTAGACCATCTTCCCAGATTTCAGAGCCTCCTACTCAACACATAAATCTAAACCAAGCAAGACATCTCTGTTCTCTCCATTTGAACAGTGCTAGGAGGAACCAATGCAATGCTCTAACCCACGTGGCATTTTCTTTTTTTTTTTTAGATTAATTGGGAATCTTGGCTACTGGAGGATTCTAGTCGAGCCGAATTGCCTGTGACGGATAAGAGCGATGACTCCTTGCCCATGGGTGTTGCCATAGACTATACGAACCAAGTGGAAGTCACAATCAGTAAGTGCAGCCTGGCACTTAGTGCAGAAATAGTCTTCTTTCCAGTTAGGGTTAATATTGAAACGCATGTTAATGTTAATGTACATGTTAATGACACAGTCTACTCTGCTGGGCACTTATAGCTTCTGGCAGCACATTTCTACCTGAAGAGTGATACAGGCTGCATTGTGAGAACACTGAACTGATTTGAATGGATATTCATTGATGAGACCAAGGCCAGACACTGTGTGTATGTGTGAGTGCATGTTTGCGCACCTGCATGTGTCTGGGTGTACTTTAGGATCTGGCTGAAATATTGAACATCAGGATTTTATGGCTTGTTTTCTTTGTCCAGTTCATTTCCCTGGTGACCTCCCAAAGAAGCAATACCCGAATCTGGCACTGCACACCAGTACTTAGTTTGAAGGCAAGGATTAGAAAAGAGAGACCTCAGGGCCATGGTTTTCAAATAAGTCCTGGATATGTGTTTTGAGTAGATCTTCCCTGCAGTAGCTTGGCAATGCTGTAGTCATTGAAATGTAAAAGTGCAACAAAAGAAACAGTCTTTGCTGTCTGGTACTTAAGTTTAGAGAGGTGTCTCTGAACAAGCAACTATTAAGTTGCTTGTTCTTTCCCTAGTTAGGCAGGAGTATTTGTTCTGATTAGCTCATTTCCTCTGATTCTCTTGAAGTCTTAATTGACAAGATACATACTTTTTATTCAGCTGTGAATGAGAATAGTTTGACTCATCTTTCTGTGTCCAACTGTCCATTCCAAAGAGTCTAGTGTGTCATTTTTCTACTAACCCAAGTACTTCCTAGATACTCTTGTCTTGGTGAGGGGAATGCCGAGCCTACCTCCTGAACACTGAGACGCTCATAAAAACCAAGGGGCTTTTGGGAAAGTTGGAGCTACTGCAGGACCAATGGAGCTTCTAGGCAGGGCCCAGCAGAATGGTGGCAATCTGATAGTGGCAGGAGCTCTCTTTAAATAGCTGGTGCACGAAAGGCTGTTCAGATTTAAATCAGAACAAACTCACTTGAGCTGCGATTCAGATGAGTTCCTTAAGCCCTCTTCTTATTGAGGGCAGTATTTGCCTTCTGGGCTCAGGCTCTTAAATTGACTTAGTTCTTTTACTGCTTTTGTTTTCTTTTTTAACAGATGATGAAAAGACTCTTCCTCCTGCTCCAGTTCTCATGTTACTTTCAACAGATGGTGTGCTCTGTCCATTTTATATGATTAATCAAAATCCTGGGGTTAAGTCTCTCATCAAAACACCAGAGCGACTCTCACTAGAAGGAGAGCGACAACCTAAGTCACCAGGTATGTGCCTCTGCCTGTTTTATCAGCAAGGGAGTACCATGGGCTTTCGCAAGAGTATTTCCAAGAATGAACATGGTGTGAAGACACATAGTGGTTATCTTTACCAGGCTGGTCTGTCTTAGGAAGGCATGCACTAATCTTTTTTTTGAACATCTATGCACAGATTTGCATCCTCCCCCATCTTCCCCCATCTTCAACCTTTATTCTGCAGCCATTACTTTGGAGATAAAGGAAGGTCAGCTAGATGGTTTGCATCCAGTTGTTTACCAACAGTATTCTAAGACCCTGTGTTGTGTAGTGTACATCCAGAAGACATTGTGCTTGATCCTGGGATTGGTTACAGAAGTGGTTGTATAGTCTTACAGTGAAATGCCATGTAACAATTATATATGTTAGATTTATTGACAGGGAAGGAGTGAGTGGAGTACATCACAAAAAACACTATATTCTGTGTGATCCTTTTTGTATGAGAAAAAAACATATACATAGTAAAAAACTTAGAGATGGATTTAAAATCTAAATGGTGTTTATTTCTGTGTAGTGGGAACACGGGGATTTTTGTTGTTTATATTTTATTTTCTTGAGTTTTTTTTTCCTCCTTTTTGAAAACATTGCTTAAGTAATAGATGTGTGTTGGAGGAAAATGAAAACGTACAAAACCATAATCACTTAAAGCCCATCAGTCATCAAACGTTGACTGGCCACAGTCAATGTTTTGGTACCTATCCTCCATGAAAATAATTGCATACATATAAATACTAGTCTGTATTTTAAAAATTTTTTCAGTGACATTTGTATCACTTGTGAAAATAAACTTTTTTTTTTTTTTCTTAGACAGGGTCTTACTCTGTTGCATAGGTCGAAGTGTAGTGGCATAACCACAGCTCACTGTAGCCTTAATCTCCCAGGCTCAGGCAGTCCCACCTAAGCCTCCCAAGCAGCTGGGACTACAGGCATGCACCACCATATGCAGCTGCTTTTTGAAATGTTTTGTAGAGATAGGGTTTTACTGTGTTGCACAGGCTGGTCACAAATACCTGGGCTCAAACGATCCTCCTGCCTGGGCTTCCCAAAGTGCTGGGATTATAGGCATAATACACTGCACATGACCAGAAAATATAAAACTTTTAAAAAGGGCATTGTTTCATATATTGGAATTTGACTAATATTTCTCTTTTTAAACTTACGAGTATATAACTAATAATTTTTTTTTTTTCTATTATGACCAGTTGTCTTACCTAAGCAAAAATGTATGACCAGTTGGTTTGGATAAGGTTAACAATACTTAGGGGTATATTCTCTCACTGCTTCCCTGTGCAAAGAGAGTTGCATATCACAAATAGAGCCACTCAGGTACTTGGGCCCTAGCAACTGGCAGCAGTACCCCAAGTAATATACCAGATGGCTTGCAGAGTGTTGTATCAGGGTAGTCCATTATTCATAGTGTGTGTACTCTTTGTGTTGGTTTTTTCTTACCTCCTCATTCAGCCATAAATGAGGGTACCATGAACTGCCTATACCCAGGTGTCTGTTCTGTCTATAAGCAGAGCAGCCTGTGAGATTGGGAGCCTATGGGATGAGGTCTGTTTCTGAGTCTTTGCTACTAGCCCATTCAACACTGGAGCACAACCAGAGGCCAGTTTTATTGTTAGCCTTTCCTAGAGAAACTCTCCTCTTCCTTCGTAGTTGGTCCAGAGGTAATAGTTGTGTTCAGATGAGTAGAAGAGAGCCCCTGAGAGGAGAAAGTCTGTCCCGTCAGCTAAGTCTACTAAAGCCTATGTCTAGCTAAAGCCTACTTCATGGGTTCAGAAGACATGAATGGTTCCACCCATTTCTACACTGCAGATCCAAGGATGTTGTATTGATCAGAAGTAGTAGTAGCATGATGGTTTTCCAATAATCAGTTCTGTTTTCAGTGGAAAAAATGCTTATGATTTCTTTAGGGTCTTATATATATTTTTTATGTCAGTTTACCTTATAGGCATGAAAGTTTAACATCTATTTGTGTCTTTACAGAAGTAGTTGTTGCTGGTTCCATATCTATTGTATAAAGAAGTATTAACAATAAGTTTGCTTGCATTATACTTTAATCAAACTGACAGTTTATTTGGATTTTGGTTTTCAGAAAGTGGTATTTTCATACTTGCGTCTTAAGTATTACATTGCTTTAGATATGGTGTCTTCCATGAAGATAAACTGCCATCTTAGCTAATTTGGAACAACCAAGACCTATTAATGTAAACAGAAAATATTGACACAAAGTATTCCTTTCTTATTTAGTTGATTATTTAATTTAAAGATTAATATTTTTACCTTGTGGAAAGTTTGGAAAATAGAAAAATTTACTCATTTTCGAGATAGGGGTCTCACTCTGTTGCCCAGGCTGGAGTATATTGGCAGGATCTTGGCTCACTGCAGCCTCTGCCTCCTAAATCTAAGTGATCCTCCCACCTCAGTCTCCCAAGTAGCTGGGACTCTAGGCACCAGCCATCACACCTAGCTGATTTTTTGTAGCAACAGGGTGTCACTTTGTTCCCCAGGCTGGTCTCAAACTCCTGGACTCAAAGGGTCCTCCTGCTTTGGCCTCCCAAAGCTCTAGGATTAGAGGCATGAGCCACTGTGCCTAGTCTTTCATTGAATTTTTTTTTAACCATTTGGATTCCATTAAATATCTTTTTCATTTTTTTGGTTTATTTTTGTAAGCTTTATTTTTAGAAGAGGAGTTACTGGTTCTGTTTTTTATGGTTTTTGATACAATGCCAAAATGTTTTTTTTTAAAAAAAATATACTAGTTACAGGGCCAGCACGGTGGCTCACATCTGTAATCTCAGCACTTTGGGAGGCCAGGGCGGGTGGATCACCTGAGGTCAGGAGTTCCAAGACCAGCCTGACCAACATGGTGAAACCCCATCTCTACTAAAAATACAAAAAATTGGCTGGGCATGGTGGCAGGCGCCTGTAATCCCAGCTACTTGGGAGCCTGAGGTAGGAGAATCACTTGAACCCGGGAGGCAGGGGTTCCAATGAGCCAAGATCATGCCATTGCACTCCATCCTAGACAACAAGAGCAAAACTCCATCTCAGAAAAAAAAAAAAAAGAAAAATACTAGTTACCTACTAGTGATAAAAAATTTCAGGTTTGTTTTATCCATTCAAACATAAGGGGTTATACATGTTTAAATTCTTATAATTTAGAGGACCATTAAAAATGTACCTTGTTTATATTTCTTTGATTAGAGATTGAATGTATTTACTTTTTTTTTTCTTTTTTCTTTTCTTTCTTTTTTTTTTTTTTGAGACAGAGTCTTCCTCTGTCACCCAGGCTGGAGTGCAGTGGCATGATCTCTGCTCACTGCAACCTCTGCCTCCCGGATTCAAGCAATTCTCCTGCCTCAGCCTCCTGAGTAGCTGGAATTACAGGTGTGCACCAACATGCCTGGCCAATTTTTGTATTTTTAGTAGAGACAGTGTTTCACCATATTGGTCAGGCTGGTCTCGATCTCCTGACCTGGTAATCCATCTGCCTCAGCTTCCCAGCGTACTGAGACTACAGGCGTGAGCCGCCATGCCCAGCCGGCAAATGTATTTTCTTTATGTAAATTAGGTTCCCTGTTTATCAGTCCTGAAATTTTAAAATCTCTATTTGTATGAGCTTTTTAAAAAATAGAAAACATCTTATTTGTCATTTGCTATGGGTCTTTTTAGTTCATTACAATTTAGTTATTATACCTGAGTAATTATGTTTTACACAAATCTTAACTTTCTCCCTTTGTGATTTTTCTTTTTTTCTTTTTGGTCACTTCTAAATTCATCAAGGTGTTAGACTCTGAGACCTAACACCTATCCATATACCTCCTTTTTTTTGAGATACATGTATATATGTGCCTTTCTGTGTGTATTTATCTGGAATTACTTTTAGTGAAATAAGGTGGAGGTCTGAATTGAAACTTTTTCCTGGTTGTTAATGAAATGTGGCAGTGACTGACTGTTTTGTGTGCCATAATAGCACTGAGAAGTCCATGAAGTCCAATTATTCTAATGTCTTTCCTTAGTTTTCCTTCAGTTTCATTTATCTCATGCTATATGAAAACTTCAATATTAATTGTGTTCCCATCTGTTCTTTTTGCTTCTTAAACTAGTATCATTTCTGACTTCATTCTACCAGAAATTTTCACTTGCTTTCCCTTATGTGAACCTCCACTCTTAACAGTGTTAACCTTTTCCTTTTCTTTTTCTTTTTTTTTGTCACTGCAGGAAGTACGCCCACTACCCCGACCTCCCCTCAAGCCCCACAGAAACTGGATGCTTCTGCAGCTATAGCCCCTGCCTCTCTGCCACCATCATCACCTGCTGCTCCCCTTGCCACTTTTTCTTTGCTTCCTGCTGGTGGGGCTCCCACTGTGTTCTCCTTTGGTTCTTCATCTTTGAAGTCAGCTGCTACAGTCACTGGGGAGCCCCCTTCATATTCCAGTGGCTCTGACAGCTCCAAAGCAGCCCTGGGCCCTGGCCCATCAACTTTTTCTTTTGTTCCCCCTTCTAAAGCCTCCCTAGCCCTCACCCCTGCAGCGTCTCCCATGGCTCCATCAGCTGCTTCATTCTCCTTTGGATCATCTGGTTTTAAGCCTACCCTGGAAAGCACACCAATGCCAAGTATGTCTGCTCCAAATATAGCAGTGAAGCCCTCCTTCTCACCCTCAGCAGTCAAAATCAACCTTAGTGAAAAGTAAGTCACTTCTCAAGTTTGATTCTTCTGTAGGATGGGTAGAAATATTGCATGTTATTTGCTAGACGTAGAGTCACTGTGAGAGGAGTTACTGAGCAGAGTTTTTTACCCAGAGTAATACTTTCAAGTGGTAGAAATTCAGCCTACATAAAAAGCTGGCATATCATCAGTGGATAGAGTCCAGAAGGGTCTCTTAGCTAGCATTTTGTTTCTTGGCTAGCATTTTGTTTTTTGGCTATTAGGGATTTATATTCAAATATTTATTTTGCTTTTTTACATTACAAAGGTAGGAAATATTCCTTATTTTAAAAAAAGAAACAATCAAGAATATACATCCTAGAAGGAAATGAATCCCTTGTAGACTTCCCCTCCGCCATGTCCACCCTTAATTCTGAACTGTCTACACAGCCACAAAGTGATCTTGCGACGTCGTAAATTGTTAGGTGATTCTTCTGCTTGACAGTCCCTGTGAAGCCCCATGGCTGCTCACTGCTAATTCTTAGGTTGGTATCCAGTTTCCTCCAGATCTAGGTCCTACAGCTCACTCATTTCTTATTTATTTACTTCTTTATCTGCTTGTTCTTTTCTCCCCACTAGAATATAAGCTTTTCAAGGGAAGCAATCCCTTATATTTTGTAACCCCTCCCAAGATAACCACTGGGTATAAATACTACCAGCCTTTCCCTGCTGCAGGTACTCTCTGTTGTTGCTGTGTGGTGCTGCCACTGTCAGCTACTGTTAATATTTATCCGGCAGACAGCCGCTTCATGCTAAGGGGTTGCATAGTGTTCCGTTTTGTTGGCTGTACCACAGTTTAACTGACCAGTCATCTAATGCTGGATGTTTAGATTGTCTACAGACTTTTGCTCCTTAGGTGGAACTGGCTTTACATTCCCTTTAGGCCATGAGTATCCCAAAGACAGTGACCTGCATTTCTCTTCCTTTTTCACTTCCAGAAAAGGTGGTCACTCTCAAAACGAGTTCTTAGTAATTTCCTTGGTAAGAAAAAGTACTAACTCCAGAAGGCTGAGGCAGGAGAATTGCCTGAACCCAGAAGGCGGAGGTTGCGGTGAGCCAAGATTGCGCCATTGCAGTCCAGCCTGGGTAACAAGAGCGAAACTCCGTCTTGAAAAAAAAAAAAAAGAAAAGAAAAACTACTAATTCTCCTAAGCATAATTGGGTCCCATCTCCTGTTTAAAACTCAACTGGACACAATGATATTTCATATCCTGATAAACTTGGTATTTTATATTGTGATAAACTTAGTTTTGTCTTTAAGTATTTGATATTTCCCCTAAATAATGCATCCTAAATAAGCAGACGATAAGATAAATGCTTCCTTGTAGCTTTCACCTTTTGTAAGAAATAGCTAAACATTTATGTTTTCTGAAGGCACTAAAGTATGTTATCTTTGTAAGTTAACATAAAAGAAAATAAGTTATCTTTTGATGACATTGCTCATGCTAGTTTGGAAGAATCTTCTAGCAAGCTCTTCTGAGGCCTTCTGGCTGCCATTTTTCAGGTTTACTGCCACAGCTACCTCTGCTCCTGTTAGTATCTCCCAGAGCATACCCTCGATGCCGCCATTCTCTTCTGCTTCCAAGCCAACTGCTTCTGGACCACTCAACCACCCCACGCCTCTCTCAGCATCATCCAGTTCCGTGTCATTGAAGTCCTCAGTCTTGCCTTCAACATCAGGTCTGATTTTAAGCAAACAACTTCAGACCTCAGCCCTGCCTTCTCAGATTAATGGTTTTAAGTGTTAAGAGTCCTAACTAACAGTTGGACAAGGTTTTTTTTTTTTCTTGCTTCCTGTATCTTACATAAATAATAAATGTGCTGTGATTTTTGAACTCTGAATTGGGAGACTTGCTATGGCTTTAATGCTGCAACGCTTCTCTCTGACACTTCTCATGGAGCTAAGTGTACTTAATGATTCAAAGAAAATGTCTTACTGTTGAGCATTTATCTTCGTGTGGAGCCTGCGCTTCGTGAAGCACAGTTACAGAACAGTTGTTTAAGAAGCACAGGCACAAGAATTATTTGGCCAGGTACAGCAGCACATGCCTGTAATCCCAGCACTTTGGGAGGCTGAGGCGGGTGGTTCACCAGAGGTTGGAGTTCGAGATCAGCCTGGCCAACATGGTGAAACCCCATCTCTACTCAAAACACAAAAATCAGCCAGGTGTGGTGGTGAGTGCCTATAATCCCAGCTACTCAGGAGGCTGAGGCAGGAGAATTGCTTGAACCCAAGAGGTGGAGATTGCAGTGAGCTGAGATCGCACCCCTGCATTCCAGTGTGGGCTACAGAGCAAGACTCCATCTCAAAAAAAAAAAAAAAGACTCACAGAAGAGAGAGTGCCTGCAGCGACTGTATTCATATTTTCAGTCAGTCATACTAAAAGCAGGAAGTTTTTTGGCTTTTGTTTTGTTGTTTTTGAGACAGATGCTTTGTCACCCAGGCTGTAGTGCAGCGGAATGCTCCAGACTCACCACAGCCTCTACCTCCTGGGCTCAAGCAATCCTCCCACCTCAGCCTCCTGAGTGGCTGGGACTACAGGCATGTACCACCACCGTTGGCTAATTTTAAAATTTTTTTATAGAGACAAGGTCTTGCCATGTTGCTGAGGCTGGTCTCAAACTCCTAGGCTCAAGCAATCCTCCTGTCTCAGCTTCCCAAAGGGCTAGGATTAGGTGTGAGCCACCATACCTGGCTCCTAAAATGTTCATATTTTGTTGTTTTTTTTTCATTATGTTAGAACAGAGGCTAGCACAGCTGGTGGACATCACTATTTAAAATAAATCGTAAAAGTGGGGCCAGGGGCAAAGTGTAACTTAATTCCTTTGATTTAGGGAAGGGACATTTGTGATGGGAAAAAAAAGTAATAAATGCTATCTGTTTTAACTGACTTCTTTTTCAAGCAGGACGATCTGCTCAGGGCAGTCCAAGCCCAGTGTCCTCAATGGTACAGAAATCGCCCAGGATGGCCCCTCCAGTGGCAAAGTTAGGCTCTCCCCAGGTATGTTTAAATTCAGCTTGCAAGGTTTGTATTTATTTATTTATTTATTATTTTTTGAGAAGGAGTCTCGCTTCTTCACCCAGGCTGGAATGCAGTGATGCAATCTCAGCTCACTGCAAACTCTGCCTCCGGGGTTCAAGTGATTTTCTGCCTTAGCCTCCCAAGTAGCTGGGATTACAGGTGCCTGCCACCACACCTGACTAATTTTTGTATTTTAGTAGAGATGGGGTTTCACCATCTTGGCCAGGCTGGTTGGTCTTCAACTCCTGACCTCGTGATCCACTCGCCTCAGCCTCCCAAAGTGCTGGGATTACAGGCGTGAGCCACTGCGCCCAGCCTTGTTTGTGTTTATTAATTTACTGCCCCAAGCATACATATAAATTCAGTAAGTTTTTATGTTTTAGAATTCAGACCTTGGGGATAGTAACTGGGACTACGTAATAGTAAATACCGAAGTGTGAGATTTGAATACTTGTATACTCATAAAAGCCATTTATCTATTTTAATTTTTTATTGATGTGTAATACACATAGAAAAAAGTACACATGATACATGTACAGCTCAGTGAGTTGTCACCATCTGAACATACCTTGGTAACTAGCATCCAGATCAAGAAACAGAGAACCTGGCTGGGTACAGTGGCTCACGCCTGTAATCCCAGCACTTTGGGAGGCCAAGGCAGGTGGATCACCTGAGGCCAGGAGTTTGAGACCAGCCTGGTCAACATGGTGAAACCCCATCTCTACTAAAAATGCAAAAAATAGCCAGGTATGGTTGTATACACCTGTAGTCCCAGCCCTTCAGGAGGTTGAGGAGGAGAATCACTTGAACTCGGTTGGCGGAGGTCAGAACCCGAGTTCTTTTTTACCTGTACCCTTTTAGTTACTACTCTTGCCCAAGAGTAGCTGCTTTTTTGATTTCCAACAGCATAGATGAGGTTAGCTTGCTTGTACCTTCTATCAAGTGGAATTGTACAGAATGCATTCTTGTATCTGGCTGCTTTGTTCAACATTATGAGATTTATCCATGTCATTTTATGGAATTTACTGTGTGATGATATTACAAGTATTTGTTCTACTCTGACAGGCATTTGAGTAATTTCCAGGTTTAAGCCATTGTATGTAGTACTGCTGTGACCATTCCGGTTGATGTCTTCAATGAACACACGTACAGGTTTCTCTTGGGTGTATCCCTATGAGTGAGATTGCTGGGTCATAGACTCCGCGTGTATTCCTCGTTAGTAGATTCCCACCAAGAGTGTATGAGACTTCTGGCTGCTCCACGTCTTTGCCTCTCTTGGTATTTTTCATCTTTTGTTGGATTGTTTTGTGGTTTTAATTTGTATTTCTCTAATGATTAACAAAATTGAGCTTTTTACAATACTATTATTGGCCATTTGCATATTTTATGTTGTATCTGTTCACGTCTTTATTCTATTTTTCTATTGGATTGTCTTTTTCCTTCTGATTTTTAAGAGTTAGTTCCTTAAATACACACACACATACACGCACATACAGTGCAAATACATTCTCACTGTGAATTGCCTGTTCGTTGTCTTTTTGGTTTCTTCGATGAATACTTGTTCTTCATTTTAATATAGTTGAGTAGATCAGGTTTTTTTCTTTTATGTTGAATGCTCTTCATGTTTTGTTTTAGAAATCATTTTCTATTTTAAGGTCAAAAAGATGTTTTTCTAAAAGCTTTATTTTATCTTTCATATTTAGATTTGTAGTCCATCATCTCAGTTTATTTTTATGGTGTAATATAAAGAGAATTGTGTTTCCCACATGCTTACTTGAGTGCTCTGGGAACAAGAGTAATGTCTTTTTCTTCTGTGTTCCCCTAACCAACCCTTCTCCTACCCTGACACATATCTGTACTGGATACATAGTAAGTGCCCAGGTCACAGTTCACACTTGTGACATGATGCATGACACACAGTGTTTGCCAAATAAATGTTTGCTGTTAATGAATGCTGATGTGGTTTAAGACCTCTCTAGTGTTAATCGTTGTAAGTAGCAAATAGTCTAAAGGCATCTCAAATTATAGCATCTTTAAAGTAGAACTCTTGATTTCTGTCTCCCCAGAGGCTAGTCCTTTTCCAGTGAGTAAATAGCACTAACAAACCAGATGTTTGCACAAGCTCCAAGCCCAGAAGCATCCTAGATCCCTCTCTTCACAGTATGTGTCCCCAGTCCAGGCTGGCAGGAAGTCTTGTCACCTCTGCCCTCTGCTGTGTCACATGTCATAAGCCCACAGCCCTGTCCCCCTGCAAGCATCCTGTGTCAAGCTGTTGCCACCTCTCACCTTTTTAACCTCTCAACTAATCTCACTGCTATGCCTGCTCTATATAGCAGTAAGCGGGATCTTTTAAATTGTAGAGATTTAAACTCTCCTAAAACACCAGTAGTAGATTTCTAACACCTTTAGAATAGAATCTAAACTCCTCGGTGTGACCTGACTGACCTGCCCCTACCTGCCTTCCTGACTACCCCTGCCCTCTCCCGTGCCTCCCCTGACTTCACAGAGCCCATGTTTACTTTTTTCTTTGCCAAGGTGTACCAAGGTTTCTCCTGCCTTGAGATATCTCTGCACTTGACTTTCTTGCTGCCTGGCAGGTGCTTCCTGCAGATCCCATAGCTTCTTTCTGCTTGCAGCCTCAGTTCAGATGGCGGCCCACAGTGAGGGCTTTCTTGGCCATCTCTTCTGAAGTAGTGCCCTCTTTTATTCTCTATGTTTTCCTGTTTGTTCTCCAACTGAAATTATCAGATATGTTTACATTTTATTATTCAGCATGTCCCAGTAGGAGGTAAGTTCAATGAGATTTGGGCCCTCATCTGCCTGTTCACCTCTACTTGCATTTTCTAGAATATGACTTACACAGAGTAGAGACCCTATAAATAAGGGTTTGGAGGAATGAGTAAAGAAACAATGACTGTGTTACAGGAGCGCCACTCCCTGTGATAGGCACTGATGTGATTGCTTGTAGAAGCCATGGCTTGTAGTATGGGATCAATTTTTAAACCTTTTGCCTTCCATTTCAGCCAAAGTCACTTCAGCCTGCTGTTGCAGAAAAGCAGGGACATCAGTGGAAAGATGCAGATCCTGTGATGGCTGGAATTGGAGAGGAGGTAAATTTGTTTCTTGAGGGCTTTTTTCTGGAAGTAGCTGACAGACTTGGATGGGTCAGAGTGCCAACTCCTAAATGACTAGTTTATTCTAATGTTGAAGCCCGGCCTATCCCAGCAGTTTGAGCGGTTAATAAGCACAGTAGCAATGACATTACTGTTTGTCATTCAGACTGAGTAGTTCCTCATTTGTGGCTTCTACAGATTGCACACTTTCAGAAGGAGTTGGAAGAGTTAAAAGCCCGAACTTCCAAAGCCTGTTTCCAAGTGGGCACTTCTGAGGAGATGAAGATGCTGCGAACAGAATCAGATGACTTGCACACCTTTCTTTTGGAGATTAAAGAGACCACAGAGGTTTGTGTTTATGGATACTTTTCCTGAGTTGAATTGTATTTAAAAAATGTTTTCTCCTACTACTCCATGGGTGTATATACTTTATTTCTTTAAGGACTACCAGTCCACAACCAGTGTTGTTTTTTTTAGCATGGCTGAGTAGCTTTCCTAGAATCCCTGAGTTCAGATCCTACCTTCAGCACTTAATAAATTATGTGACTTTGGACAAGTTAATCTAGTTAACTCTGTTTCTCAGTTTTCTCATCTATAAGATGGAGAAAGTTTCTACCTCTTTGAAACATACCACATACTATGTACTCCATAAAGTTTATTATAGTTGTTAATTTGGTGTATTTGAAATTTTACTATCTATCTTTCATAGTGTTAGATTTTTAAAAAGCAGGGTATTTTAGAACATACACAATATGAAAATATTAAATGTTTGGTGTTAGTAGTGTTAATTATTGTTACTATTATTATTTCTTACTGTATGCCAGGCACTGTGACAAACACATCACTTGTATTATCTCACTGAATCCTCACAACTTTCCTGTGTCATACATACTGTTAACCTCTCTATTTTGCAAGTCAGAAAACTGAGGCTTAGGTAAATTTGTCAAAAGTCACCCACTTAGCAAGTGGTAGTGCCAGCATTCTGTTTCAGACTGTCTGGTTCCAGAGTTCCAGTCTTAAATAGCATGTTTGGAAAGAGGAAAGTTCTTTAGAGTATTAGCAGTAATTATCTTCACATAATAGTATTGTAGCTACTGTCCATGGTTTTGTATTTTCCACATTTTCAGTAATTAGCATGTAGTTTTTTTAATGGGGATGAAAAATAAATGTAAAAAAAAGTGTCTTTCTAAGCAGTTAAATTCTTTTTTTACATGACTTAAATTTATTCAGATGTTCATTGTGTTCAGTGTTTGAGAAACACCACCTTCCTTGATCTAAACAGAGAGGTTTGGACTTACAACTTTTTGTATCAACACGATTGTACTTTTTCTAGTCACTTCATGGAGATATAAGTAGCCTGAAAACAACTTTACTTGAGGGCTTTGCTGGTGTTGAGGAAGCCAGAGAACAAAATGAAAGAAATCGTGACTCTGGATATCTCCATTTGCTTTATAAAAGACCACTGGATCCCAAGAGCGAAGCTCAACTTCAGGTAGGAGATCTATGTAAATCTATTGAAAAGATTTATAAACAAACTCATGTAACAATTGCTGTCTTTTTTTGTGTATAGATTTGGATGATGGCTCTTTATTAAGTTGTTAATTTTCTGCTTATAATTTACCACACTTCCCATAAACTTCCTTAACTGTGGCTAAGAAAATGATATACTTCATGTAATTATGTAATTTTTTTAAATACTTTTTTTTTTTTTTTTTGAGATAGGGTCTTCTGTTGCCCATGCTGGAGTGCAGTGGCATGATCTTGGCTCACTGCAACGTCTGCCTCCTGGGTTCATGCAGTTCTTCCTGCCTTAGCCTCCCAAGTAGCTGGGATTACAGGCGTGCACCACCACTACGCCCAACTAATTTTTTTCTTTTCTTTTTTTAATTTTATTTATTTAGTTTTCTTCTTCTGCCCTCCCCTGCCGCCACCCACTTTATTTATTTTTTTTTTTTGGAGACAGGGTCTCACTATGTTGCCCAGGCTAGAGTGCAGTGGCGCCATCTTGGCTTGCTGCAACCTCCACCTCCCACGTTCAAGTGATTCTTCCGCCTCAGCCTCTGGAGTAACTGGGGATTACAGGTGTGGGCCACCACATCCAGCTAATTTTTATATTTTTAGTAGAGATGGCCTTTCACCGTGTTGGCCAGACTGGTCTCGAACTCCTGGCCTCAAGTGATCCAACCATCCTGGCTACCCAAAGTGCTAGGATTATAGCCACCATGTCCAGCCTGTTTTTTTGTTTTGAGACAGTCTTGCTCTGTTGCCTAGGCTATAGTGCAATCTCAGCTCACTGCAACCTCTGCCTCCCGTGTCCAGGTGGTTCTCATGCCTCAGCCTCCCAAGTACCTGGGATTACAGGCATATGTCACCACACCCAGCTGATTTTTGTATTTTTAGTCAAGATGGGGTTTCACCATGTTGGCCAAGCTAATCTCGAATGCCTGACCTCACGTGATCCACCCACCTCGGCTTCCCAAAGTGCTGAGATTATAGGCGTGAGCCACCATGCCCAGCTACCTGGCCTGTTTTTAATTTTTGAGAATCAAGTTAACCACGAAGGTTAGCAGTCGCCCAAAACATAAATAAAATTATTGCATGCCTATAATAAGTTAAATAGCTAAAATGTTAAATAATGCCAGATTCAGTTGTTAGTGCTGATACTGTTTTTTGCTTTTGCGAACAAATGAGTATTTCTCAACTGGGGAAGATGACTTACATGTTCTCTGCTGTGAATAGAAAAGTTTAGAATTACTTTCAGCACTGTTTTTCTTTTACAGTCAATTTTATGGATGGGAGAGCAAAAACTAAATGGATGCACTGTCTGAGTACCAGAATGGAATGGAAAATTCCCTGACCATGTTGAGATACTTCATAGGAGCTGAGAAAAAAATGAGAATTAAGCAAGAACATTTGTTCCCTGGGGGCCTAGGCAGACACACCCATTCTGTTTCCCTTTGCATCGTACCACTTCTCTGCCACCTCTGCCTCCCAGGTTCAGACGATTCTCATGCTCCAACTTCACAAGTAGCTGGGATTACATACTCCTACCACCCCATCCATCTAATTTTTGTATTTTTAGTAGAGACGGTGTTTCACCATGTTAGCCAGGCTGGTCTCAAACTCCTGACCTCAAATGATCTGCCTGCCTTGGCCTCCCAAAGTGCTGGGATTACAGGTGTGAGCCACTGCGCCCAGCCGATTTTTTTTTTTTCTTATTTTAAAGTTTTTTTATGTAACTTTTTTTTTTTTTACATTATTAGAGACAGAGTCTCGCTTTGTTGCCCAGGCTGATCTTGAACTCCTAGCTTCAAGCAGTCCACCTGCCTTGGCCTCCCAGAGTGTCAGGATTATAGGTATAAGCCACTGCACCCGGCCTCATTTTAATTATACAGTTTTAATGATCATATTAAAACCTATTCTGTTTTCCTTATTTATTATGGTTTTTAATATAGAAGAATTTTAGAATTCTATTGTTTTGATACATCTTCTGATAGTTTTGATACTATCAGAAAAGCAAGTGATTTGCCTTTTAATTTTTTTCTCATAGGAAATTCGGCGCCTTCATCAGTATGTAAAATTTGCTGTCCAAGATGTGAGTGATGTTCTAGACTTGGAGTGGGATCGGCATCTGGAACAAAAGAAGAAACAAAGGCGAGTGAGATCTCTCATCTGCAGTGGGTTGGAATAGATATTGCTATTGTCGTTTTACAAAGGTGATTTAGGAACATGTGAAAATCCCTGCAAACATTCCTTCTTTTTAACCTAGTGATTCTACTTCTAGAAATATTTTTCTACAGAAACAACAGATGATGCTCACAATAATTACATAAAAGAATTTATATATTGCAGCATATAAATATAAACTATATAAAGTATAGTGAAAGTTTGCATTCAACCTAATTATCTTAAGGTACAGGGGTGGCTAAATATGGTCACTTTTTTTTTCTTAATTACAGAATACCCTGTAAGCATTGAGTAGCATGTTCTCCAAGAAATTATTTACTATATTAAATATATTTCCTATCTTCTATAAAATGTATAGAATATGTAATTATTTCACTGTAATTATTAGATGTAATATAAAAATTTAATAAGTAAAAAGGCAAAAGCATATTGGCTAATAACAGTGTGGAGGTACAAAAGTAAATATATGTATCAAAATATTTATAGTCATATCTGCAAAAGGGGATTAAGAAAAACTTTCCTTCATACCCTTCTGTATATTCCAAATTTTGTTTTTGAGAAAATATTTGTAATTAGTGTGGATAGTTAAAAGGATGAGAGGAATGATAGCAAAGGAATGCATAAACCTTTTAGCGTAGTTTTTTATCCCTAGATATTTGGTTTTATGCCATATATTTTCCACAAGGAATAGAATGCAGTGTACCATGAGAACATGAAGTGCCCATTAGAAATGTGAAAAACACATCAGCCCTGAAATGTTAGATTTTTGAAACACCTACACTTAATTAATAGATTAGTTAGCCCAGTGTGAAAACAAACCAAGAAATGGTCTATTTGATGTACTTTCAGTGGGACAACCTGGGTGTGACATCAGGGACAGGACTAGAATAGGCTTATAATTTAGTAAGCTGAATTCAGTAAGTTACATTTTGTGGAGAAAGGCTAGAAATCCCAACTGGAGGACCCTCAGCTTGGAGCATAGATAGGTGTGAGGAGATAGAAGTGAGAAGCTCTCCTCCCTCACTATCTAAGGGGAGGATTCTGTGAACTGGAGCACTTGTCTCCATGGGCAGTGGGGCCCCATTAGAGAACCAGCTCACACACTTAGTTCTGATTCATGTTCAACCATAAGGTTTGCTTTCCTACAAGGGAAATAATGGCCTAACCTGACAGTGGGAACATTCTGCTCTGCTCGATGGTTATATTTCTCTTTGGTAATTAACAAATTAGCCTTGTAAGAAAGTGCATGATGCTAAAAGAGAAGCCAGTCTTTTTTTTTTTTCTTTCCCTTTATAACAATTCTGTGGATTTACTATTTAGGCTTTTCTGAGTTCCCTTTCTGTAGAGTTCAAATTCTTAAATCTGTACTATTTTCTATTTTGATAGCACTTCTCTGTTTTCTGAGAAGTGCCTATTGAAATGCCTTTTTTTTTTTTTTTTGAGATGGGGTTCTCACTCTGTCGAGCTCAGTGGCACGATCTCAGCTCGCTGCAACTTCTGCCTCCTGGGTTCAAGTGATACTCCTGCCTCAGCCTCCTGAGTAGCTGGGATTACAGGCACTTACCACCATGCCCAGCTAGTTTTTGTATTTTTAATAGAGCTGGGGTTTCACCATGTTGGTCAGGCTGGTCTCTAAAAAACTCCTGACCTCATGATCTGCCTGCCTCAGCCTCCCAACGTGCTGGGATTACAGGCATGAGCCACTGCGCCTGGCCTGAAATGCCTTTTAAAAATTGTATATTGAACTACCTTGTTACCTGAGGCAGTCACTCAGTCAACCCTGAACTCAAAGAGATAATGGGGAAAGATGAAATAAATCCAGAGGTTTCTCTTTAGCAAGCATTTTTCATTCCATGATTTGTGTGAAGAGACAGAATATACATAGAGTCACTTGTTGCTTAACGTGTGTTCTGAGAAGTTCTGTTAGGCGATTTTGTCATCCTATGAACATCATAGAATGTACTTACGCAAACCTAGATGGCATAGCCTATTACACCTAAGCTATATGGTGTATAGCCTGTTGCTCCTAGGCTACAATCCTGTACAGCAAGCTTGTCCGACCCACGGCCCACAGGCCGCATATGGCCCAGTACAGCTTTGAATGCAGCCCAACACAAATTAGTAAACTTTCTTAAAACATTATGAGATTTTTTGTAATTTTTTTAAGCTCATCATCATTAGTAGAGTTTATATAACCCAAGACTATTCTTCTTCCAGTGTGGCCCAGGAAAGCCATGAGATTAGACACCGCTGCTGTATAGCATGGTTTTATACTGAATACTACAGACAATTGTAGCACAAATTACTAGGCAATAGGAATTCAGCTCTACTGTAATCTTTTTTTTTTTTTTTTTTTTTTTTTTTGAGTTGGAGTTTCGCTCTTGTTAACCCAGGCTGGAGTGCAATGGTGCGATCTCGGCTCACTGCAACCTCCGCTTCCTGGGTTCAGGCAATTCTCCTGCCTCAGCCTCCTGAGTAGCTGGGATTACAGGCATGTGCCACCATACCCAGCTAATTTTTTGCATCTTTAGTAGAGACGGGGTTTCACCATGTTGACCAGGATGGTCTTGATCTCTTGACCTCATGATCCACCAGCCTCCCAAAGTGCTGGGATTACAGGTGTGAGCCACCACGCCCGGCTCTACTGTAATCTTGCAGGATCATCGTTGTATATGTAGTCCATCACTGACCAAAATGTCGTTATGTGGCACATGACTGTATTGATATACCACAGCAAAGCAAATTTGGTTTGTAACTGGTGTGGGATTATTCCTTTTGTTTTTATTTGTATAGTTTTTCCTACTCCCTCTGCAAATTAATGTAGTAGAAGAAAATTTCAGAGCAACTTTATTTCTAGTGAAAAGCGGAAGCAAATAGACCTGTCCCCCTCTACAGTCAGACCTACTTCACAGAGGCAGCTCCTGTTGTCCCTGTCTTGTTTTAGTTCTTTGGGGCAGGTTACCTCCCTGATACTAAATATTGTGCTGTTCCACTATTTCTTGACAGTAGCCTGAAGAATTAACTAACTCCTGTAGACTTTCAGTGAACCTATTTTTTTCTTTTTAATTGAATATAATTGACATTCAGAAAAACAGACAAATTCTAAGTAGAAAGCTGACTGGCTTTGCCCCTGTTGCTGACTCGCACCTCATTCCTGCCCTTTTCTTCCTAGAGTTTCTTTCAGATTTCACCTAATTTATACTGTCCTTTGCTATAGGCCTGGCCTGCCTGTTTCCAGCTGTTTTCTCCACATTCCTTTTTATCTTCATTAGGATTTCATCTCTTTTTTATTTTCTAGTAATTTCTTGATGGTTCTTGTCTACTCTTGGTTCTCCATTTTGTCATTTTCACTGTTACCATTGTAGTCTTTTGTTTGTTTGTTTTTTTGCGGGAGATTCCTTTACTTAAACATTCGTGTTTAATTCTTTTCCATGGTTGTCAACAGGCACTTACTTGTGCCAGAGCGAGAGACACTGTTTAATACCCTAGCCAACAACCGGGAAATCATCAATCAACAGAGGAAGAGGCTGAATCACCTGGTGGACAGTCTTCAGCAGCTCCGCCTTTACAACCAGACTTCCCCATGGAGCCTGCCCTCAGCTGTGCCTTCCCAGAGCAGCATTCATAGGTGAATTTATTGAACTTGCACTCAATAAATATGGGTGAATGAATGCATGAACAGATATTTAGGGGAGTAGTCTTAGAGTCATTCAGATGTAGGTTTGCAAGTGACTCTGCTGAATCTCACCTTGTGATCCTGGTCAGGGTCTCACCCTTTCCGATCCTTTATTTCTTTGCCTAAAAAATGGAGATGAGAATACCTGCTTCATGGGATTGTTGGAGAGTTAAGTCTATAAAGTATTACACTGATGAAATGGGTGCTGAATAGATCATAGCAAGTGATATACCATAGTAATAGTGTCATGGTTTGATTGAAAATCAACTGATAGGATTAAGTTGTCTGACTTGTCTCTAAAACCGAGATTTGCCATTCTGCTTGAATGTGGAGACTTTCAGACCCTGGCAGATTGACAGTCTGCCTTGAGTTTACCAAAATGGTTTTGTGTTTATAGACCAAATGTGTAGATTTTAATTATTCTTTCTATTGAGGCACCATCATGTTGTGTTGTGAATATTGGGGATATGCTCATGTCATGCATTTATATTTAGGAGGATAGTGTTCCCCCAAGTGCTTCAAATCTTTTAGCTCCTAGTTGGTCTGTGTGTAACACTGTCCTGTTTCAGTTTTGACAGTGACCTTGAAAGCCTGCGCAATGCTTTGTTGAAAACCACCGTAGAATCACATGCCAAATCCTTGCCCAAAGTACCAGGTAATTGCATCCTTCCCAGTCTTCTAGCTCCCTTTGTTCTCTTCCAGCTACTGATATCTTAAAAACTGAATCTTAAGCATTTATGGGTTTATGGATTTCTTGCAGCTAAACTGTCCCCCATGAAACAGGCACAACTGAGAAACTTCTTGGCCAAGAGAAAGACCCCACCAGTGAGATCCACTGCTCCAGGTAAAGAGAACTGGTAACTGGGCCTGTACCTATGATAGGGTGCAGTGAGTGTGTGTGTGTGTGTGTGTGTGTGTGTGTGTGTGTGTGTGTGTGTGTGTTGGTTTTTAATAGGTGATAGAGCAGCAAGGTAGTCATTTTGGTTTTTACAGTTTTCTGCAGTCCTCAGGTTATATGGCACTGATTCACAAGAGTTCGAGATAGGTTGAGCTGGATCCTAGCCTCTGCTTTAGCCAGAGAAGGTTTACTTTTTTGATTTGTGTTGGGTTTAGAGTAAGTTTGCATTTGGGAAAAAGGCTTTTTTAAAAACTAATAAATAACAGATAGAAAAAGATAAAAGATTGAGTCTCCCTATGTTGCCCAGACTGTTCTCAAACACCTGGGTTCAAGTTATCTTCTTGCCTCAGCCTCCCAGAATGCTGGGATTACAGTGTGAGCCACTGTGCCTTGCTAAAAAAGGCTTTTATGAAAAACAGAAGAAGAAAATATGATTAAGCAATGTTGGTTAAAAACACTGGCTGAAAAGAAGCCATATAATTGGTGAAATAAATTTTTTCCCTATTATCTAAAGAATAACTTCAATTAAAAAAAATTGTTACAAACAGCTTTAGGTGTAACTGCCTTGTTTTACTGCCCATATCCAAATTTTTCTTTGAGATTCTGTTTTCAGTTAAAACTTTTTAATACCAATAACAAATGCTTTTGGTAATCAGAATAACTAAAAGAAACGTAATCTTATTGATTTATTTTTCTGTAATCACATAGGACTAAATTAGATAAATAATAGTCACAGACAAGTGAATTTTTAAATACATTTTTCTTACCTAAATATACCTTCTTTTAGTAGATAATTAGGAAAAATATGGAAAAGTATAAAGGAGAATAAAAAGTATTAGCTGAGCGTGGTTGCATACACCTGTAATCTTAGCTCTTTGGGAGACTGAGGCAAGAGGATTGCTTGAGCCCAGGAGTTCAAGGCTGCAGTGAGCTATGGCAATGCCACTGCACTCCAGCCTAAGCAACAGAATTTCTAAAAAGAAAAATAAAACGTTACTCTCTCTCTCTCTCTCTCAACCCAGATATGGCCTCCTTTAGTTAATTAGGTTTAGTTCCAGACTTTTTTCTTTGCATATGTAAATCTGATTTATTTAAAAATGAAATTGAGATTATAACCTTTAGTTTTGTGTCTTGATTTTTTTTCTAATTTAAAATTGATGAGCCCTTACTATAAAAAAACAAAAACCAAAAAAACAGAAAATAAGTGCTGGTGAAAATACGGAAAAATTGGAACCTTTGTGCACTGTTGGTGGGAAAGTGAAATGGTAAAGCCACTGTAGAAAACAGTTTGGTGGTTCCTAAAACAATTAAAAATGTAATTACCATATGATCCAGCAATTTCACTTCTACGTATATACCCCAAATAATTGAAAACAAGGCTTCAAAGAGACACTTGTATCCATGCTCATGACAGCATTATTGATAATAGCCAAGAGGCAGAAGCAATGTAAATGTCTGTTGATGAATGAATGGATAAACAAAATGTCTGTCTATACAATGGAATTATTATTCAGCCTGAAAAAAGGAATTTTTGACACGTTACAATTTAAGTGAACCTTGAGGACATTGTGCTAACTGTAATAAACCACAAATAGACAAATACTATATCATTCCACTTCTATGAAGTATCTAGAGACATCTAATTCATAGAGAGGGAAGGAGAATAGGGGTTGCCTGAGGGACTGAGGTGGCGATCACGGAGAGTTGTTTAATGGGTATAGCATTTCTGTTTTGCACATTGAAAATAGTTCTGGAGGTGGATAGTGGTGATGATTCCACAGTGTGAATATACCTAATACCAATGGAGCATACACTTTAAAACACTTAAGGTGGTAAATTTTATGTTGTATTTTACCAAATTTTAAAAATTGTGAAAAAATTTTAAAGTTAAAATCATAAGCTTTTCCTCTGTTTTCTTTGTTTAAATATTCTTTGAACATGTGCCTTATAATGACAACACAATATTTCCTTGTGTTAGAAGGCCATAATGCCTGTTGCTAATCTTGTTGCCAGAATTTTACTCAGAACGTCCTTGTTCACAAATCTTTAACCCACATCAGATTATATATTTAGATAGAGTCCCTTAGAAGTGAGATTTATGTAATTTATTTATTCATTCATTCAACAAATATGATTGCCTAGTTTGTTCCAGGCAGTGTTAAGTCAGAGAAACATGGCCTCTGCCCACAAGAAGCTCTCATTTAAGAGGACGAATTCAGACATAAGGCAGATAACTGCACATGATACTCATTTAATATTAGTGTGCATGCTGGGAAGAATAACTCAGCATGGAAAGACTTTTAATTTTTAAAATTGTGAAATACAACACGCATAAAGTGCACAAAACAAAAACATCTATTTCTGTAGCCTTACCCAGGTCACGAAACAGAATATTGATGTTTTTTAGAATCCCTCTTTATACCCTAGTTTTCCTTCCTCCCCTAAGGCACCATTATATGGGCTTATTTGAGAGTTTTGCCTTTGCCTTTTTTTTCCAATTTGACATTTTTTGTTATTTTAAATTTATTATTTTGAAAAAACAAACTTCCAATTGCAAGAGCGCAGTAAGCATCCACTTAACCCTCACCCATATGTTTACTAATATTTGCCACAATTATTGCTGAACTATCTGAGAATAAGTTGAAGACAATGCCCCTTACTCCTAAATATTTCAGCATGTGTTCTCCAAGAACAAAGGTGTTCTCTTACACACCATAATACAGTTCACAGGTTTGGGAAATTTGATGTATATAATTATCTCATAGACAGTTGATACTCAGATTTTGCCAGATGTCCCACTTACCCCCTACAGGTTGATTGTATCTAGGATCCAATCCAGGATTCTGCATTGCATAAATTGTCATTCTCTTTAGTCTTCTTTTGTTTGCTTTCCTTCTGGGCTTTACTCTGTAAGCATGCCTTCCTAAACATTGTACTTTGGTTTTGCCTGTGTTTTGGTCTTTGCCTACTGCATAAATCCATCCACTTATTCTCTGAACGGGCTTCTCTTGTTCCACATCAGGCTTGTAAGATGCATCCATGTTGCCTCTAGCTGTTATTTTCGTTGCTATGTAGTATTCTATTGTATGAATATGCTGCACCAGTTTGTTTATTCTCCTATGGGACATACACTCCTTTGAGTTTGTAGCTATTCTAGAAAAGGGTATTCTGAATATTCCTGTATGTGTCTCTCAGAGCACGTGTGGACTCTTCCATTTGGTTACATAGCTAGGAGTGGCATTGTTGTCTTACAGTCTGTCCATATGCTCACCTTTCATAGATTCTGCCAAGCAGTTTTACTAACTGGTTGTACTTTATCATCAGTATATGAGTGTTATTGTTCCACATCTTTGCCAAGGTTGATATTGTCAGTCTTTTTTCTTTTAACTATTCTTGTAGAATTCTTTTGTAAAATATTTTAACTATTTGGATATCTTCTTTTGTGGAGTACTGGATTAAATCTTTTGCTCATTCATTTATTATTGAATAATCTGTCTTATTGATTTGTAAATGTTTTTATAAATTCTGGAGACCACCTTTGTTGGTTATGTGAGTTGTAGATAGTCACTTTGCCTTTTTGCCCTCTTAATTATGTCTTGGTGAACAGAAGTTCTTTTTTTTTGTTTTTGCTTTTGCTTTTGTTTTTAGAAACAGAGTCTTGCTCTGTTGGCCAGGCTGGAGTGCAGTGGTGCAGTTGTAGCTCATTGCAGCCCCAACCTCCCTGCCTGAAGCGATCTTCTGCCTCAGCCTCCTGAGTAGCTGGGACTACAGGCACAGGCCACCATGCCCAACTAATTTTTTTATTTTTTGTGGAGACATAGTCTCACTATATGTTTCAGGCTGATCTTGAACTCCTGCCTTATGCTGTCTTCCTGCCTCGGCTTTCCAAAGTGCTGGGATTACAGGTGTGAACAACTGTGCCCAGCCCAATGAGCAGAAGTTCTTAATTGTAAAATAGTGAGATTTATCAGCCTTTTCTTTTATAGTTAGTACTTCTTGTGTTGTGTTTAAGAAATCCTCTATCTCCAGGTAATGAAAGTAGGTATGTACCTTTACTATCTTCCAGAAACAGGAATGTTTGCTTTTCACAATTGAATCAGCTGTCTACCTGGAATTGATTTTTTTTAAAAAACAACTTTATTGAGGTATAATTTACATATAAAACTCACAAGTGTGCAGCTGGATGATTTTTACTAAATTTACAGAATTGTATAGCCATAACCACATTCCAGTCCTAGAACATTTCCGTCACTTAAAAAGTTTCCCCATGCTTGTTTGCAGTCAATTTTTGTTCCACCCAAGCAATCACTGATCTGCTTTCTTTCTCTGTGGATCTGCCTTTTTTTTGAGACGGAGTTTCGCTGTTGTTACCCAGACTGGAGTGCAATGGCACAATCTCGGCTCACCGCAACCTCCACCTTCTGGGTTCAAGCAATTCTCCTGCCTCAGCCTCCCGAGTAGCTGGGACTACAGGCGCACATCACCATGCCCAGCTAATTTTTGTATTTTTAGAAGAGACGGGGTTTCACCTTGTTGACCAGGATGGTCTCGATCTCTTGACCTCGTGATCCATCCACCTTGGCCTCCCAAAGTACTGGGATTATAGGCATGAGCCACTGTGCCCAGCTGGATGTGCCTTTTAAAAGAAATTGCATATTTTCTCAAGACACAAAAATAAAATAAAAAAAAATTGCATATATTATGGAGTCTGATAATGTTTAGGTTTGGGTTATTTCACTTAGCATGTTTTTGTTGTTCACTCATGATGTATACCATGTATCAGTAGTTCATTCCTGTTGTTGAACAGTATTCCTTTGTATAGATACACCATATTTTATGCTATCAAGAATTGATTTTTGTGTGTGATATGAGGTATGGCTCGTGTCGTATTTTTTTTTGCATTTGGATATCTGCTTGGTCCTAACACCGTTTATTGAAAAGACTCTCCTCCCTGCTTAGCAGGGCCACTTCTATTATAAATCATTTATGCATATTCATGTATGTTTCTTGGTCTCATACAATGATTAGAAAGCACTACTGCCACACTGTTTTAATTCATGCTCAAATAAGTCTCAATACTGTTCTCTTGCTAGATTCTAGAGGTGTTCTGTCCAATGTGGTACTCTGCTTTACATTTAAATTAAATAAAATTGCAAGGCAAGGTGGTGCATGCCTATAATCCTAGCTGCTTGAGGAGGCTGAGGCAGGAGGATCACTTGAGCCTAGGAGTTCTGAGACCAGCCTAGGCAAGGAGTAGTTAGACACTGTCTCAAATAAATACATACATTTTAAAAAGAAAAATAATATTTAAAGTTTAGTTTTGCAATCCCAGTAGCCATATTTCAAGAGCTCAGGAGGCACACGTGAATAGTGGCTACTGTAATGGGAAACACATATAAAGAACATTTCATTATTGCAGAAAGTTCTGCAATCCAGAGTTGGGGTTGGCAGATTTTTCCGTAAGGGCCAGCTAGAGAATAGTTGAGGCTTGCAGGCACTGTGGTTTCCATTGCACTTACCTAATTCTGCTGTTCTAATGGGAGAGCAGCCACAGACCATGTGATGAAAGGTGGGTGGATCACGAGGTCAAGAGATCGAGATCGTAACAACATGGTGAAACCCCATCTCTACTAAAAATACAACAAAGGCCGGGCATGGTGGCTCACACCTATAATCCTAGCGCTTTGGGAGGCTGAGGCGGGTGGATCATGAGGTCAAGAGATCGAGACCATCCTGGTCAACAAGGTGAAACCCCATCTCTACTAAAAATACAAAAATTAGCTGGGCATGGTGGTACGTGCCTATAGTCCCAGCTGCTACTCGGGAGGCTGAGGCAGGAGAATTGCTTGAACCCAGGAGTCGGACGTTGCAGTGAGCTAAGATCGTGCCATTGCACTCCAGCCTGGGTAACAAGAGCGAAACTCGGTCTCCAGAACAAAAGGGGTGGGGGGACGTGTCTGTATTTCAGCAAAACTTTGTATTTCTAAAAAGAGACAGCTGACCTATGGTTGTAGTTTTCCAACCCCTGCACTAGAATGTTTTGGCTTTCTTGGTGTTTTACATTTTCATATTAACATTTAAATTGTCTTGTTAAATTCCACCTCCCTGTACCTGGAGTAGTCAAAACCATAGAGACAGAACTAGAATGGGAGCTGCCAGAAGCTGGAGGAGGGAGAATGGGGAATTAGTGTTTCAAGGGGACGAAGCTTCAGATGAAAACATTTTGAAGATAGATGGTAGTCATAGTTATCCAACATTATGAATGTATTTATACCATGGAACTATACACTTAAAAATGTTAAGATGATGAATTTTGTTCTGTGTATTTTACCACTATATAAAAAAAAGGAGGGAGGCAGGAGAATCGCTTGAATCCTGGAGGTGGAGGTTGCAGTGAGCCGAGATCGCACCATTGCACTCCAACTTAGGCAACAAGAGCAAAAACTGTCTCAAAAAAAAGAGAGGCGGGGGCAGATTTTGTCTTCCTCAGCCTTCAAAGGAAAGTTGAGATTTGACTGGAATTGTATTGAGTCTCTAGATCAACTTGAGAATTGACATTTGTGCAGTAGTGAACTCTCAGTTCCCGACCTGGGTACATATTTGTATATTTGGGTGTTCTTTAATTTCTCTTAGTGTTTTATGCATGTGAGACATGCATCTTTTGTTAGAGTTATTGCTAAAAATTTAGTATTTTTTTTTTTGATGCTTTTATGATGGTAGACTTTTTTCCCTTAAATTTTATGTTTTATGTTGGATGTAGTATAGAGAAATACAGTTGATTTATGTATATTTTCTTATAGCCAGCAACCTGGCAGAATTCATTTATTTTAACACATCTGTAGCTGTTTCTTGGCCTTGTAGCTATGGAAACAATGATATCCTCCATGCATACTAATGGTGACGTGTCTGCCTTTCCATTCCTTTTATTATTATTATTATTATTTTTAACCTGACTTCACTGGCTAGAACCTCCAGTACAGCATAAAAGTGTCATGCATCTATCCTTAATTTCAAAAGGAACACTTTCTGCAGTTAATCCTGAAATATGAGGTTTGCGGCATCTACTGAGATGATCATATGACTTCTATCCTTTTGTTTTCCTGCCCTCAGTCATGTGGGTTTCTACCTTTCCTAATCTGAACTAGAGTAGAGTGTAAACAAAATAAGATTCTTTAAATTTTAGTGGGACCCTCTGGCTAATGCCAGGCAGTTAACTGCATCCTTCATCACAGCAGAGAGCAGCACCCATTATTGGTGGAGGCAGCACCGTTGGCATAGTGAGCAGTCCATGCTGCAAGCTTCTGTGAGTGAGCATGGCCATTGCATCTTTCAATTCATGGGTCTGCCTCCACCAAAGGCAAGTGAATTGCATCAGAAAGATGAAGGAAGGAGCTAAGAGAGCCCCCATGTTATATGGGACCTTGGAGGTTATATAGATATTCCAGTGTCTCTCTATCTAGTTCTTGAAGGTGATGTGGTTATTTGAGTCATCTTTTGTTGTTACTGTCAGGAACTACAGTAGGATTTTAGAGAAATTGTGGAGAGCAGTTTGGCCCCAAGAGAACGTGGGTTTGTATTAGTTTCCTATGAATGTCACAACAAATTATCACAAACTTGGTGGCTTAAAACAGTACCTAGTTGTTATCTCACAGGAAAATTTTCTGTGATGAAGGAAATGATCTTACATTTGCTGTCCAGTGGGGTAGCCACTAGCCATATGTGGCTGTAGAGTACATGAAACGTGGCTAGTGCAATTGAGGAACTGATTTTTCATTAATTTGCTTTTAATTGCTTTAAATTTAACCACATATGGCTAGTGGCTGCCAAATTGGATAGGGCAGCTGTAGCACATAGCATTGGTTTTCAGTGGCATTTGTTTATGTTATACTTACATTGTGACAGTAAAATCTTGCAGAGCCATGTGCGCATAGAACACAAAAGTCAATAAATATTTGCAAAGCCCTTTTAAATAACTTGGAGAAGGGAAGAAAAAGGACTAGGTTCTTTGGTTTTTGTTTTTCCCAATATATAGGAAGTATTCACTTGCATTCTGAAATTTATGATAGAAAGAAACATGACATAAGGTCTTATTGAATTCTGTTTTCTCTTTTGGTTGTTTTTTTTTGCCTCTGTTGCTCAAGCTGCACTACAGTGGCAAGATCTCAGCTCACTGCAGTCTCCTCCTCCTGGATTCTAGCGATTCTCCTGCTTTAGCCTCCGGAGTAGCTGAGACTATAGGCGCATGCCACCACACCCAGCTAATTTTTGTATTTTTTAGTAGAGAAAGGGTTTCACCATATTGGCCAGGCGATCTTGAACTCCTGACCTCGTGATCTGCCCGCCTCGGCCTCCTTTTTTTTGGGAGGGGGCAGGGTTTCACTCTGTTACCCTATTTTTTTTGTAGAGATAGGGTTTCACTATGTTGCCTAAGCTGGTCTTGAACTCCTGGCTTCAAGCAGTCCTCCTGCCTCAGTCTGCCAGAGAGCTGGGATTATAGGCATCAGCCACTGCACCCAGTCTCTTGTAATTTTTTTAAACCTAATTGTCTGATTCAGAAGAATCATTAGATTTATCTGGAAATGTTTGAGACACTCAGGACTGAGGACATTCTTTTTCATGTTATGTTGGACCTGTTCTTAGAAGCCTATCATTGGATGGTGATGGTAATGGTGTGATTGTTCATCCCACCATGGAAACTTGCGTGTTACTTTTCTGGTATATTATTATTCTACTGGTGAGGGCTCCAGGTCTTCTACTTGGACACCAGCATTAATTCTGTCTCTTACTTTTTCACATTCTTTTACAATCCCAAGATGTTCTCGTTCATACAGCTCAGTTTTTCAAATCCCCATTTGAGCAAAGATCCAAAACCATTTTGTTCACATTTGGCAATACCTGCCCCCACTTAAAATAAGTTATAATTAAATCATTTTATAAGTTGGATTTTTTTTTAATCAACAGTGAAAATTGCATAGCTTTTGGGCTTACTTTTGCTTTGAGTTGTCTAAATTGTGTTTTGTTTGGGCTTTTGTAGCTAGCCTGTCTCGATCAGCCTTTCTGTCTCAGAGATATTATGAAGATTTGGATGAAGACAGCTCAACGTCATCTGTCTCCCAGTCTCTGGAGAGTGAAGATGCACGGACATCCTGTAAAGAAGAGGAGGCAGTGGTCCAGGCCCCTCGGCATGCCCCTGTGGTTCGCACTCCTTCCATCCAGCCCAGTCTCTTGCCCCAGGCAGCACCTTTTGGTAAATCTCACCTGGTTCATGGTTCTTCACCTAGTGTGATGGGAACTTCAAGTAAGTAAACAGTGGGAAAGAAAATTGTTTTTTCCCTATGATGTTTCTAACTAATGAAGGAATTGTAACTGGGTTTTATATTATCACACCAATATGATGGTTGGCTCCAGCCTGCTACGACTACTTCTTTTTTTTTTCTTTGAGATGGAGTCTCTCTGTCACCCAAGCTGGAGTGTAGTGGTGCGATCTCAGCTCACTGCAATTTCCACCTCCTTGGTTCAAGGAGTTCTCCTGCCTCACCCTCCCAAGTAGCTGAGATTACAGGCATGTGCCACCACATCTGGCTAGTTTTTGTATTTTTAGTGGAGACAGGGTTTCGCCATGTTGGCCAGGCTGACCAACTCCTGACCTCAGGTGATCCACCTGCCTCGGCCTCCCAAAATGCTAGGATTACAGGCATAAGCCACCACACCCAGCCGCTCAGTCCATTTCTGCTAGTATTCTAGAAATTAGAAGACTAATTCAAAAAATGTGTGTTCCCCTTGAAAGCAGTTGCTAGGCCAATTGTAAGGAGGTAGATGCCTCCAACATTATGTACTGTAACAGCTTTTCTGCTGAGCCAGCTTGTTTTTTAAAACAGGTCTTTTTCAGAAGTAAAAGGAGGGGGCTGTTTGCTTCAGTTATAAAGCAACATTCACACTCATGTCTTTCAAATCCTGGCTCATTTCAGCCTGAGTTGTGGCATATTCTGCCTCAGAAATCCCTGGCTCCGATGCTCATGGTCAGTGTTGGCTCACTGTGCTGACCATTGTTGTGCTCCCACACTTTCAGTGCAGTGTCAGGGCTTTACATCCAAGTGACTTCTAGCAGAGAAAAATACCAGCGTTAGGTACTAGAATGAAGAGAATTTGTAAGAGGGGATCAGGGACTTGGTCTCTGTTGGTATAAAAGTACATCTCAATTAGTATCAGGAAACCACCATGTAAAGTATCTTAGTAGAGGTGGGTAAGCAAATTGCATGCAGTAACCAAAAGATATAGATGCCAGCCTATTAGTTTACTGGTAGTTTTCTGTGTTAATGCTAATTATAGCATTTTCCTTGCAGTCGAACATAGAGAATTTTATCAATTTAATCTTTTGTATGTTCCTGTTCTCTCACCATTCACACTTAATTTTTCTTTTCCTTTTAGTGGCTACATCTACTAGCAAAATTGTTCCTCAAGGGGCTGATAGCACAACGCTTGCCACGAAAACCGTGAAACATGGTGCACCTAGTCCTTCCCACCCCATCTCAGCTCCCCAGGCAGCTGCCGCGGCAGCACTCAGACGACAGATGGCCAATCAGACACCAGGTAAATGCCGTAGCCCCATACGTGTACAGAGGCTGATTATGAGCTGTCTGAGTCACAGGCCAGGACAGCAGGTGGCAAGAAACAGTGGGCTCTCTTTGGTGCCTTTCAGAAGAGGAGATTGATGTGACAACCCTCTCCCCTTTGTGGAGGGAGTTCTAAGAAGGCAGAGAATAGGCCTGAAATTCTTTGTTTTTAAGGGGAGGTATTAGAACTGCCATATTTAGTTAAGTGGGAAATCAGTTGTTTTTTGTTTTTAAAAAACACAGTTGCTAATCCTATTTTTGAATAATGTCTGCTTAGAGACCTAAAATTATAGCCTTTGAAATTAGATCATCTAATAACATTAGAATCATCTTTTAGTATCTTACAGATTCCAACTACCCTGAGAGGTAGGTATTAGAATGGCTGTTTAGGCTGGGCATGGTGACTCATGCCTGTAATCCCAGCACTTTGGGAGGCTGACCTGGGAGGGTCACTTGAGGCCAGGAGTTTGAGACCACCTTTGGCAACATAGTGAGACCTTATCTCTAAAATAAAACAAGCATGAATAAACAATAAGAATGACCATTTTGTGTTTGAGTAACTTAAGGTTCAGAGAGGTGAAGGTTACTCCACCAATGAGTAGCAAAACCCAAACTCTAACCCTCTGCTCTGTTTCACTACAGCTTTTTTTCTTCTCCTCTAACTATATCTTGCATGAAGCCTTTTCTTTTTTCTTTTGAGACGGGATCTCACTCTGTTGCCTAGGCTGGAGTGTAGTGGTGTGATCATGGCTCACTGCAGCCTCTGTGATCTCCTGGACCCAGGTGATCTTCCCACCTCAGCCTCCTGGATAGCTAGGACTACAGGCATGTACCACCACACCAGGCAAATATATTCTAAGATTTTTTGTAGAGATGGGATTTCTCCATGTTGCCCAGGCTGGTCTTAAACTCCTGGGCTCAAGTGATCCATCCACCTCTACCTCCCAAAGTGCTGGGATTACAGGCATGAGCCACTGTGCCGGATGAAAACTTTTTTGTAACATTATAAAATTTAACTTTTGCAGATGGAAGCTCTGATAAGCCAGTTAGCACTTAACTTTACGTCAGTGGTTTGTCATCATCCCAAACTTTCTACATTAGGATTTTACAGTCTGCCTAATTGGTCTCGAGGACTTCAGTTATCACAAGTTTTATAAGCTAGTAGAGGCTTATAAAAACCACAAGTTTCTCAACTTGAGGCTGCCCCCACTTCCCTCTGAAAGAGTTGGCAGTGTTGCTGGCATTTATTGGGTAGAGGCCAAGAGTGCTGCAAAAATATCTTTAAAATGCATGGGACACCCCCACAGCAAAGGGTTATCTAGTCCCAAAATGTCAGTAGTGCCAGGGTCAAAAAACAGATATAAGCCAAATATTTTTGTTTTAGCTGAGTAGAATTATGTTTTAGATTTATCACTGCTTAGAACAGTTACCAATATAGAGTTCTTTTTAAAAAACTGGATAAGATGTAATGGTTAAACTTAGGCAAAAAGAATTAACATTAAACAGTGATAAAAGATTCTAAAGAAAAATTTAAATATTAAAACCTTTATTAAGACATCTAAAATATATATTGAAGAACAAAACCGAGATAACTTTTAAGGTACCTTTGAGCTTTCTAAAAATAGAATTCTTTGATGTTCTCTTTAACTATTACTTGGACCAAGCAGAATCTTGCCATTGTGCTGAATGGGCTTGACATCAAGCTGATCGAGTTGATGATTTGTAAAAACTTAAAATCTACCAGGATTTAGGATTGTTCCACTCTCAGCAGGAGATGGTGTGATCTGCATTATCATGTTGGATGCAAAAACTTCTAAGGTGTAGGCACCTTTGAATGTGAGAGATGAAAGATGTGCAGTCGTAGGCAAGATGTTCTGGTCACTTCCCTGAAAGAGGGAATGAAAGAGAATTAACCACAGATCTATCCTTCTGCTTATGATACTGCTTTTACCTTGGCCAGTGATACAGTTAGAAGTGATCCACAAACTTTGCTCAGGCTTCCTTAATCACTAATTACAGAATGTCATTAAATCTTTTGGAATACAATTTAAAATTGTAAGACACAAAGTAAAAGCTGGTAAGATAAGTAGGTGTCAAATATATGCCTCTTGGCCTTTTCCGCCATTCTTGTCCAAGCTCCATTTTCCACATTTTATTCATTATGCCTGTCTGTCTCACCAGGCCATGAGCTCCTTTAGAGAAGCAACTGTAGATACCTTTTGTATTCCCAGCCCATGACACAGAGCCTGGCACATAATAAGCACGTGTTAAAGAGAGACAGAGTGAATGAGTGGCAGAAATCCTGAGTCCAGATGCTGTTAATCCTCTAGCTCTAGCTGTTCTTTTCCAGGACAAGCCAACAATGTGATGTAGAAAACCTGGCTGGAGAATTATTTTCCCCTACTGTATCACATTTGATTAAGTTGCAGGAAGCCTCATTCCATCACCTGTGTTAATGGAGTAGGCCAGATGTTCCTTTGAACACAGTCCTGCAGAACTACCTAGAGTAGTTGTCCTTCATATGATAAAACTCTAATCTGCTTGGGCTCATATCTTGGTTTTTCATTTATATATTACTAGAACTTTTTATACTTTACTGGAATTAATATGGTGTTCTCTTTTCTCTGTTTAAATAGCTGTAAGCACTTTGACTGAATCAACATTGAAAAATGTACCTCAAGTGGTAAATGTGCAGGAATTGAAGAATAACCCTGCAACTCCTTCCGCAGCGATCGGGTATGTTCTGACTTTACAAAGTGTTTCAGCCCTTAGCTACTTCTGTAGTCGCAGTGGACTGCCTGCAGAGGGCAGCAGCGCCACTGTCACAGTCTGGTTTTCCTGCCCCGCCTTAGGTTATAAGGGCATGTGGACGGCTAAGCCTGCCTACACGATACGTTTTCAGGAGATTGTCCTTTTTAAATGGCCAGTGACAGTTGGTCTTGCAAACCTTTAAAGTTTATCTTGATGCTGTATGCTCAGTTTCTGTTTGCCGTGTGTAAGTCTGTGTGGTACACATTAGTTGTGCAGTTTGATTTTTCTTTCTTTTTTTTTTTTTTTTTGAGACAGAGTTTCGCTCTTGTTACCCAGGCTGGAGTGCAATGGCGCGATCTCGGCTCACTGCAACCTCCGCCTCCTGGGTTCAGGCAATTGTCCTGCCTCAGCCTCCTGAGTAGCTGGGACTACAGGGCCACTATGCCCAGCTAATTTTTTGTATTTTTAGTAGAGACGGGGTTTCACCATGTTGACCAGTATGGTCTCAATCTTTTGACCTCGTGATCCACCCGCCTCGGCCTCCCAAAGTGCTGGGATTACAGGCTTGAGCTACCGTGCCTGGCCTTCTTTTTTTTTAATTGTCCTGGTGGTTCCAGAGTTGATGCTTTGGGTCTGATGCAGACTTGATTCTGGAAACTTTAATCTCAAGGGTGACACTTTCCTCCCTCATTTCCCTTCTCCAGGTTTTCTGTTCTTCCCATTTCTTTTGCTTTTGTATTAAAAAAGTCTTTTAAGGCCGGGTGCAGTGGCTCATGCCTGTAATCCCACCACTTTGTAAAGCTGAGGTGGGGGTGGATCACAAGGTCAGGAGTTCCAGACCAGCCTGGCCAATATGGTGAGACCCCATCTCTACTAATAATACAAAAATTAGCCAGGTGTGGTGGCATGTGCCTGTAGTCCCAGCTACTGAGGAGGCTGAGGCAGGAGAATCGCTTGAACCTGGGAGGCAGAGGTTGCAGTGAGCCGAGATTGCCCCACTGCCTGGGCGACGGAGCAAGACTCCATCTCAAAAAAAAAAAGAATCCTTTAAAAGACAGCAGCTCTTTTTGGAGACTCTAGCTTCTCTGCCATGCCATGTTTAAGGGCTAAGTCATTGCTGGTGGAGCTCACTTATTTTGTTGTTGTTGGTGGTGGTGGTGGTGGTGGTTTGTTTTTTTGAGACAGGGTCTCATTCTGTCACACAGGCTGGAATGCAGTATGATCATGGCTCAGTGTAGCCTCAACCTCTTGGCCCAAGCCATGCTCTCATATCAGCCTCCCAAGAAGCTGTTGGGACTACAGGCAATGCCACCACACCCAGCAAATTTTTTTTATTTTTGTAGAGATGAGGTTCTTACCATGTCACCCCAGGCCAGTCTGAAACTTCTGGGCTCAAGTAATCCTCTTGCCTCATCCTCACAAAGTGCTGTGATTACAGGCAGGAACCACTGTGCCTAGCTCACTTGTCTTTAGTCCTCATCTGTGTTCAGAATTGAAGTTGCTGACTCTCTCCCACTGCCCTGGGTAGGTTCACAGAACATGCCTGTGCCCTGCTTTGCCCTGCATATTTTGCGATCACGATCCCTTTAGACCAGCCACCATCTTCTGTGGCGTAGGAAGGAGTTGAGGGACATTTCCTCACTTAGAAGACTAGTATCAGATTTCAGGGAGTTAGTATCTGGTACCCATGTTTAGTCTAGTGGCAAGAAGGGCAGCCACTGACTCTGTGGTTCTCCACAGGGTGCTCACCCTCTGCAGTCCCATAGAGCAGATCTGCCATGGCTCTGTTTTCTCTCTCTCAAGTGGCCTTGCCTCACTGGTCCACTGGCCTCTTTTCTTTCCATGTTGTTCTGTTTATCAACACTACTTGTCTGAGGAATTTTTAGTTATCTCAGGGCCATACTAACAGCCAAAAAACAAGCCTTCTCTATTACTATTTTATAGTGACCTTGGAGCCTTGGTATGCTGTTTAGACCAAGATGGTATTTGTGGTTGTTGCAAACTTTTCAAGGGAAAGAACTATGCATTAGCATATAGGAACTGTAGCCAGATTCCCAACATAGGGAAGGCAGGGAAAAGCCACTGAAAGGCAGAACGTTACATAAGAGGGGAAAATTCAGCATATTGTACAGGAAGTATTATCTGGTATTTCTGAGATACATTCAGTGCTAGCATGCTAACTATGTATGAGAAGCACCTTTTGGAGATTCTGTTTTTCCATTTCTCAAGCTTCATTTCCCTAAATGGTTCATCTGAGCTGATCTTTGATGAATGCTTTGTTCAAGGAGTAATAATGAGTTTACTCTTTCTGACAAGAAAAAAACCTCAGACGACTTAAGAAATCTTGAAGAAACTTTAAAATGTTCTGTTCTCCACAGACTTGGACTGTGGTCTAATTGTTTTATGTGTATGCCCAGCATGGTGCCTGAAACATAGAAGCATTGCTTTTCAATAATTGTTTATTGAAGAAAAGGTAAACTCCAAACATAAATTGAAAAATGAAAATTGATATTTACTGTCACCACTCCCCAGGAAAGATTGAGAGAATATGCTCATTGTAAAATAACTTCAGACTCTTTTAAACAGTAGTTTCCTAAGTGTATTTTAAGTATTTAACTTTGCAGCTAGCTTTTTCTCAGTGGTATTTTACAGAAGGTTTATTATAGGGTGAGCTTACGTATTTCTGCCATTGGTGTATTTTATATTCATTGGCCTCATCCATTCCATTCATTGGAAGAGTGTTTATCTGGCGCCAACCCCCAGTTATTCAAACTCCTTTGCAGTGCTCCATGGCTTGATCAGCAGATTCTTATACAGCATCTGCTGTGAGCATGATGCTACCATGGGTAATAGAGATGTGCTAGTGAATAAGACATACCAAGCAAGAAGACAGCCGGGAAACTGCCAATTACACAAACACTTATTTAGTTGTAATGTGGTAAGGTCAGTGAAGGAGGAGTACAGGGTGCTAGGAAAGCCGAAACAAGGCAGTTTGATGAAGTCCGGTTGAGAAAGTGGTTGATGAGGAAACGATCTTCTAGCTGAAATTTATATGACGACCAGAAGCTAGGCAGAGTGGTGAGAAGAGTGTTCTGGAAGAGGTAGTGCAGGAAGTGTGAAAGCCAAAACCTGGGAAGGGACAGAACATGTTTGAGGAGCAGTGGAAAGGTGGCTGGAATGACTAGAGTCCTGGCAGGAGGGAAGTGGAAAATGAAGAAAGTGGGGCAAATGACATTAGAAGAGGTGGGATTTTTATTTTATTTATTTTTTTGTTTAGTTGTACCAAAGTACACCAGATACGGCATTCCTTTGAGAAGTTTTGGTGTGCATTCATTCATTTATTCATTCTTTCAACAAATACTTAATGAGATTTTCTGGCTGCCACATACTGTTCTTAGGTGCTGGAGGTAAACTACCTGTTTTGTTGTTGACAAAATAGACTGAAAAGACTAACAGACTGGTGATTGTTTGGAGAGACAAACAATAATCAAAATAAATAAGTAAAATATATAATATACTAGATGGTGATATGGTGTGATGGAGAAAGTTAAAGCAGGGGAAAGGATTAGTGAGTATTGTCTGAACATGGTTTTATAATTTTAAATAGGGTGGCCCTTTGAATGAAGAGAAAGGCCAGACAGCAGGTCTCATGAATATCTCAGGGAAGAAAGTTCCAGGCACAGGGTCTGTAGCAGGAGCATGTCTACAAGTTCAAGAGCGAGCCAGGAGGAAGAACGCTGGTGGATGAGGTCAGGGAAGATGTTGGTGGACAGTGTCTATTTGAGTTCTTTGGGGTATGTATGTAGGAGTAGAATCGCTGAATCACATAGCTCAAACTGGTTTATAGAGGTCCTGCACCATTTTTCGTTCCCAACAGCTACGTATGAGGTTCAGTTTCTCCACATCCTCACCAACACTCAATATTGACTATCTTTTTGATCATAGCCATCCTAGTGGGGTAAAATGGTATCTCACACTAGCAGTGATTTTGATTTGCATTTTCCTAATGGCTAGTGATGTTGAGCATCTTTTTCTGTGCTTATTGGACAGTTGTATCTTCTTTAGAGAAATATCTATTTAGTTCCTTTGCCCTTCTTTAAAATTAGGTAAAAATCTAGTTCAGTTTATCTGTTTTTTTCTCTTACTGCTTGTGCTTTAGGTGTTACATGTAAGAAACCATTGCCTAATCCAGGGTCATAAAGATTTACACCTATGTTTTCTTTGAAAAGTTTGCGGTTTTAGCTCCTATTTATATCAGGTCTCTGATCCATTTGGAGTTAATTTTTGTAAATAGTGTGAAGTAGAGATCCAACTTCATTGTTTTTAATGTGGATTTCCAGTTGTCCCAGCACCACAGCATATTTTTTCCATCCTTTCTTTCAACTTATTTTGTCTTTTTATCTAAAATGGAATTCTTGTAGCACAACAATGTGAATGTACTTAATACTACTGAACTACATGTACACTTAATCGTTACTTTCATGATGGCAAATTTTGTTACATGTATTTACCACAAAAACCTTTTTTTTTTTTTTTTTTTTAATAAAATGGATTCATTTTAGACTAGGGGTCCCCAACCCTGGGCTGCAGACAGTAAGTATCTGTGGCCTCTCAGGAACCGGGCCACACAGTAGGAGGTGAGCGGCAGGCGAGCAAGCATCACCACCTGAGCTCCACCCCGTCACATCAGAGGCAGCACTGGATTCTCATAGGAGCATGAACCCTGTTGTGAATTGCACATGCAAAAGATCTAGATTGCGTGTTTCTTATGATAATCCAACTGAATAAAATATAAAATTATAGCCTCATGATCTAAGATGAAACAGTTTCATGCCGACACCATCCCTCCTCTGCTGTACATCTGTGGAAAAAATTGTCTTCCACAAAACCAGTCCCTGGTGCCAAAAATGTTGGAGACTACGGTGGTAGACAGTATGTAGTGGGCCTTAGCTTGCTTTTTTTTTTTTCTTGACCATCTAGGACTTTTAATTGGAGTGATTTGATCATTTACCTTAATTGCAGTTATTGACATGTTTGGGTTTAAATCTATTACATAGCTATTTGTTTCTGTTTATCCCATCTGTTTGTTGTTCAGTTTCTCTGCCTTTCACATTGAATATCTTTATGATTCTATCTTTTTTGTTGACTTATTGGCTATAACTTGGTGTTATTTAAGTGCCTACATTAGGGTTTATAATAAACATCTTCAACTTATCACAGACTGTCTTCAAGTGATATTATATTACTAAAGAATAGTGTGAGAATCTGACAACAGTATTCTGTTTTGTCCCTTCACCACCTTTATGCTATTGTTGTACATTTTACTTCCACTTGTACGTAAACCTCATGACACATTGTTATAAACAGTTGACTGACTATCTCCCCCTTCCCACCCTCCCCAGCCTCCCCAAGACAGAGTCTTGTTCTGTTGCCAGTACAGGAGTGCAGTGGTGCTATCTTGGCTCACTACAACCTCTGCCTCCCGAGTTCAGGTGATTTTCTTGCCTCAACCTCCCAAGTAGCAGGGATTACAGGCGCCTGCTATCACACCCAGCTAACTTTTATATTTTTAGTAGAGATGGGGTTTTGCCATGTCGGCCAGGCTGGTCTCAAACTCCTGACTTCAGGTGATCTGCCTGCCTCAGCCTCTTAAAGTGCTGGGATTACAGGTGTGAGCCACTGTGCCTGGCCTATTTTTTCATATTTAATGTGGCTTTTTTCAAAGCTCTAATGCAGTTCCAACTTACATTATTTAAGTTACTTAGCATCTAAACATTCATGCAGGAAATACAATTTGCTTTAATAAACTTTTGGATACTATTTTGGAGAATGTGTCTTGAAGACATTAAATTTACCAATGGAGAAAATAGGTGGCAGTTATATTTCTGTCGACAGACATCAAGCACTCCCAAGAATTGAATATAGAGTGTTGTTTTCAGTATATTCCATCATTTTGATTCTTTTTCTCTGTTGATTTGTTTCTTCGGTTACTCTTGTTAAGATAAAGATGCATGTGAGAGTGATTAAGATTTACCAAAATAAAACATAACCAGGTCTCTTGTTTTTTGTGCTTTTTAAAAATCCTGAAATAAGTTAAAGAGCAAGAAGTTGAGGCCTTTTACAACAATGGGATGAGTATTTACCTTGTTAAAGTTCATTAAAGTTGAAGGGACCAACAGTAAAGAGCCTAGGTGACATTTTAATGCTTCACAATCCAATTTTATAATTGTGTGTAGAGTACACATCCATAGAACATGCATGCATTTGTCTGCCTGCGTTGGCATGTAGTGCTGGTAATGTATGACCAAAAACAGAAAAAAAAAAATGACTCTTCTGTGTTTTAATGTTCCCTAAGAACCCAAGTTTCCAAACTCTTAGTGATCTCTGCCTTTGTTGCTCATTTCTGAACCAGGAGCTGTAGTGTTGCCAGTAGTATCCATGTCATTTGTAGACTCATTCAGTAAAGAGATGTCTCTTTGGGGCTCTGTTACAACACCATTTTCTCTTTACAGCCCTTTGATTTTGTTTTTCGTGTGTAGAACAAAGAATATCAAGATGAATTTCTGATATTTTTCAGCTCCATATTGCTAAAAAGTAGAATAAAGTCATCTAAAATATGGGTACTTCTGAATTTGGCTTTTCTATATCTTGAACATTTGTAGCTATTGATTTCCATTGTTTTGGTTCATGATCATGCACAAACCTTTGAACATACTTGTTTGAGACTATACTGTTCTTTTCCTTTTGCTGTCTTGGATCTTGGTAGAGATTTCTTGAATCTGATCTGTTAGTTTGTTTATTGGCTGATTGTACTGAAGAGCATTTCTCTGCAGGGGTGTCACGTGGCCTGGGGTGTAGGTACTGTGAATCCTAATTTTGTGTGTTTAGGGATTTAGGATACCCAGGAGATGCATAGCATTATCACAGGTAAATAGAACAATAATTACATTCAGTTTTATTCATGTATAATTTACTGTCATGTCACAACTGAATTTTGGCTATAAAAAATTTTCTAAAATTTGGCTAAATTGCTGCTTTTATTTTTATTTCTGATTTCTATTTGTCTTTGGGAAAGCATAAAAGAGTTTCCTTTCCCTTGTGATCCTTGTGAGCTCAAACCCTTTCTCTAAGCAAGTCAGCTGTGTCCACCCAGGTAGTGCTCAGGGCCCAGCAGTCTCACACCTTCTTTTCCTCTGGTACAAATTCAGCAGAGGTGAGCGGGGAGCACTGTACTTGTGTTACCTGCTTGGTAAGCTATCTCAGGGGAACAGGGATGTGTTTCTCCAGAGAGATGCACATGTATAGGTGCTTCTGGCTTCAGCAGAAGCATGAAATGGGGTTTGTTTCATTGAACATAAGTTCAGTTTTTCTTCTTTCTTAATCTAATAAAGTCTGTTTAGGAAGATTCCTGTGTTATTCAAGCAGAGAATCTCAGTGTGCTCGTAAGATTTGTTAAGTTGTTTGGTAATTTTCTTCTGTGAGGCATAAGCCTGTCTCTTACCTTCTAAGTTAATTTTTTGATAGAAAATACAAATCCTCCCTAAATCTAGGGGAACTCTGAAAAATAACCAGGTTCTACAACTGCTGCTGTTATATATACCAGTCAGAGTAGCTCTGGGCTGACAACAGATAAATTGGTTGAAAAAATTGCCCCTAGGAGCCAAGAACTTTTGTTTGATTGCACTAACAGGTAGTTTTCCCATATGTGAACACTAGTTACTGAAATAACAGTTCCTTGCATATAGTATTCACCTACTTCAGAGTTAACAAAAGATGATGAGAGCTCTTTCTGTGAATAGGGGTATACTTTTCATGCTGTAGCAAAGATGCAGGTTGGGAATGGAACAGTGGTACATTTGAATCCCTTGGATGCAACCTGGTGAGCCCTGGGCTCTTGGGGATAGCTGCTCTGAGAAGCTAAGATCTCTTCTTTGGGTAGCACCGTTGTGGCAGCAGTGAATTGGATGCATAGATGGCAGAGAACTAGATGCTTCCTGCAGAGCCTGCTGATCGTCCTGTCAGGCTTGGGTAAGAGAATCAGGAATTCCCCATGTGGTCTACAATAAGGGGAAGGGCCAGGGAAGAAGAGGGCTTATATTCTGGATAACAAAAAGATGTAATTCTTGAATGGTTACTAATTTTTTTCTTAGGATTGGAGAAAGGAAATAAGTTTAAGGCTGCTTTGACTCTCATGCTAAAACCCAAAGTTCATTTTTTAAAATTTATTTTTCAAAAAAATGTCAAATGAGTTGGAGTGGGGTCCCTTGCATCTGTATCCTACCCAAAACTGGTATTCCATATTGGACAGAAGGTTGACTTGAGAATGAATGTGATTTTTACCCAGTTATGCCTTTCTATGAGTATATGTTTTGTGTGTTTTTCAGTTCTTCAGTGCCCTACTCCACAGCCAAAACACCTCACCCAGTGTTGACCCCAGTGGCTGCTAACCAAGCCAAACAGGTAACTTACTGATTTTTAAACGTTTTGTTTTTGGGTTTTTTTTTTTTGAGTGGGAGTCTTGCTCCATTACCCAGTTTGGAGTGCAGTGGCATGATCTTGGCTCACTGCAGTCTGCTTCCCAAGCTCAAGTGATCCTCCCACCTCAGCCTCCCAAGAAGCTGGGATTACAGGCACCCGCTATAATTTTTGTATTTTTAGTAGAGATGGGGTTTCATCACGTTGACCAGGCTAGTCTTGAACTTCTGACCTCAGATGATCCACCCTCCTCAGCCTCCGAAAGTGCTGGGATTACAGGTGTGAGCCACCATACCCGGCCTGATTTTTACTTTAACATTCACGCTGTGTCTGTCTGTGTAAGTGAAGACCATACTGTTTTTAAGTCCTGATTTTGTTTAAATGAACCGTAAGTCTTATAAACGCCCATGATCCTTTCCCCACAATTTATGCCACTCTTGACGTGGCTGTTAATCAGAGTAGGTCAGTTGGGACATGATATTGTCTTCATAGGCCATTTAACATTCTATACCTAGTAATTTTGGGTCATGATTCTAATGCCATACATTTATATATGAGGTATTTTGCTTTGTAGTTTACTTTAACATTATCTCAGTTAATCTATACAGCAACCATGTACAGTAGGAAGATAGGTGTTTAGATATGTCTCACTGGTGAAGCAGCCTAGGCTTGAGTGTCTGACGTAAACTCTCACAATGAGTAAATGGTGGAACCAGAGCTGGGACCCAGGCTTCTGACTTCCTCCTGTCCATTGCTCAGATGGTTGGAAGGTTGGTCAGTAGAGTGCTGAAACTCTTCCTAAGAAATCCTGGTTTATCTGCTACTCTTACGTCTGTCTCTGAGATGAGTAGTTTGTGTTTGAGATCAGAATTTGAGATGGAATATCAGGACTTGCCTACTCTTAAGTTCTCAAATATGTCTCTGTTCCTTAGTTTACCATAACTTAAAATGGCATTTAAGCATTTAGCATTTATCTTTCTTCTGGAGGTATTTGTGTTCACCATGAAAAACACATGGTAAAGTGTCAATCATGACAAGTGAGTGAAGGGACTTGAGATGGATAAGTCCAACAGTTTTGCTTTTGCTTTTAACGTTATTGTAAATGCTTTGAGAGCTAGAACCATTGTATTCATTTACTCATTCATTAATTAATCTACCTAATATGCAAGTGCTTTTGATGTGTCAAGCACTGTGCTAGGCACTGGGAAGATAGCCGTGAACTAGGCCAGTGTGACTGCCTTCTTGGAGCTCCTAGAGTATTTTTATTTTTATCCTTTAATATGATCTTACACGTGGTTACTTAAATGAGACCTTTATTTTGTGTTTCTTTTTGGTAATTTAAAAGTGTTTGTACTTATTTTAAATTCTATTTTTACGTTTACATTTTACATGTTTCTTTGTTATAAAGACGGATTAGTGGTTTAACATAAACGTTTTGCTTGTTTTCTGTTATAGGGGTCTCTAATGAATTCCCTAAAGCCATCTGGGACTACACCAGCATCCAGTCAGTTATCTGGTGACAAAGCTTCAGGTCAATTTGCATTTTTATTTTCTTGAAAATAAAGGTGAAAGAAGAACTCCACAATAGGGGTTATTGTGCTAGATCACTGAGGCAGTTCCCGTAGGAAACAGGAGTCACATTTGACAAGACTGGGAGCGTTCAGGGTAGGTAGTATGGCCGTAGACAGGAGCTCATATTTGAAAGACTTCAGGTAATGAAGAATTCTAGGAAATTAGTATGCCCTTCGATGGCTATGTAGACTTCTGAAATTTTGAGGTTAGTTTGAAAAATGATAGAGCAATAGGAGAAAAACCTCCCGTTAAATTATTTTCCTAAAATGAAGCAATACTATTATCTTTTTCTTCCTTGTTGGATGATCACAGTTGAGAGAGGAGTGGATCAGAATGCTAAACGCTATTACTTCCACTGAAAGGAATTAAAATTCTGTTGGTTCACAGTGACAGTTAAAAAGCCTATAAGGTAGAGAAAGTAAAACAGATGTAAGATTTCAGAGTATATAAGGAGTCAATATTAATTAGATTTTTATGGCTCCACGTAACTTCTCCTACACTAACTCAAGCATAATTTTTATTAATTTGGTTTTCACAGTAACCATGAGTGTTTGACCAGACACTTTGTCCAAGTGTCATTACCCAGACCAACTTGATGCAGAATGCTTTTACTTATTTATAACCTAATTTTCATGTGGGTCTTCCTCAGTGTCCCCTTTTGTTGGTTCCTTTATTATAGCCTACTTAATTTGGCCTGTTTTACTTCCTGTTGCAAGGAATTACTTGTGTTGTCTGCAGTACTGCATTTTTACAACGCTCTGGATTCTGGCTTTTGTTTCAGTCATGCTCTTAAGTGGGTCTTCAAAAATTCTGTTAGGAATTGAACTTCATACATTAGCAGCCAGCTTCTCATAATCTCAGTTATACAATCTTTCTGACTTTCTCTGTAATCCCAAACTTTCTGATTGGATACTGGGTTTATCTTTAGTAACTGTTCCTTGCAGAAGAAAGCCATTATTGCATAAGCCAGAGTTGTATTCTAGAATTCAGAATGATATGAAACCATAGGTGGTATCATGTACGCCTCACATGAGAAGGAGGTATCCAGCACTTCTCAACTGGGGCCTAAAGCTTTATGTTAAAAGGAAAATTTTATAGTGGAATTGTCACAATTTTGAATTATTCACGATTCAAGTTAAGAAATTTATTTTTGGGAGAGAGATCCACAATGGCCGACCACTAGCAGCTCAGGCTTGTAGCTCCCAGTGAAAGCACAGAGAACGAGAGGATGCCACACTTTCAGACTAATTTTTGTTGCTCAAGGACCAGGAGATTCCCAGTGGAGGAGCCCCACGGGTCGCCAGCGCGACTCTTGCAGCCGGCGCTGCGGTTTTGCTGGTGCCCCAGCGCAGCAGTTCTTGTTGCAGGGTAAATGGGACTGGTTCCCCTTTTGGCCGACATTTGGAGCTGATTGAAGAAGGGATTCAGGAGGGAAGCCAGACGGGAGAGTCCCGGACAGAAAAGCACCAAGAATCTTGATGCCGCTGTTTTAGCCAGCGCAGTGAGTTGCTCAGATTTCGGCACTGGGAATTAACAAGTTGGATGTCCACTAAGAGACCTAATTTGAAAGTTGGTAATTACAAAGATGACAGGTGGATAAATTTACAATGATGGGAAGAAACCAGCTTAAAAAGGCTGAGAATACTCAAAATCAGAATGCCTCTCCCTCTACAGAGGATCACAGTTCCTCATCAACAGGGTAACAAGGCCTGATGGAGAACGAGTGCATTCCATTAACAGAATTAGGCTTCAGAAGGTGGATAATAAGAAACTTCTGTGAGTTAAAAGAACATGTTCTAGCCCAGTGTAAAGAAACTAAGAACTTTGAAAAAAGATTTGACGAAATCCTAACGAGAATAGACAATTTAGAGAGGAATATAAGTGAATTAATGGAACTGAAGAATACTATACGAGAACTCCGAGAAGTATCCACAGGTTTTAACACTCGAATTGATCAAGCAGAAGAAAGGTATCAGAGGTCGAAGACCAACTTAATGAAATGAAACGAGAAGACAAGATTAGAGAAGAAAAAGTAAAAAGGAATGAGCAAAGTCTTCAAGAAATATGGTACTATATGAAAAGACCTAATTTACGTTTGATAGGTGTACCTGAATGCGACGGAGAGAATGAATCCAAGCTGGAAAATATTCTTCAGGATATTATTCGGAAAACTTTCCTAACCTAGTAAGGTGGGACAATACTCATCTCCAGATAATACAGAGAACACCACAAAGATATTCCTCAAGTAGAGCAGCCCTAAGACACATAATTGTTAGATTCACCAGGGTTGAAATAAAGGAGAAAATTCTAAGGGCAGCTAGAGAGAAAGGTCAAGTTACCCATAAAGGGAAGCCTATCAGACTTACAGCAGATCTCTCAGCAGAAACCCTACAAGCTAGAAGAGAGTGGGGGTTAATATTCAATATCCTCAAAGAAAAGAATTTTCAACCCAGAATCTCATATCCAGCCAAACTAAGCTTTATAAATGAAGGAAAAATAACATTTTTCACGAACAAGCAAGCACTCAGATTTCATTACCACCAGGCCTGCTTTACAAGAGTGTCTGAAAGAAGCACTACACACAGAAAGGAGCAACCAGTATCAGTCATCCCAAAAACTTACCAAAGGATAAAGGGTATCTCAATAATGACGTATTTATATCAAGTAATGGGCAGAATAGCCAGCCAGCATTAAATGACAATATTAAACTCACAAATATCAATATTAATCCTGAATTTAAATGGATTAAATGCCCCAATCAATGATACAGACACGCAAACTGAATAAAAAGTCAAAACACATCGGCACTGTATCCAGATCCTTCTCATAAGCAAGGACACACAAAGACTCAAAACAAAAGGTTGGAGGAAGACTCACCAATCAAATGGAGAGGAAAGAAAAACAAAACAAACAAAAAAAAAAACAGGAGTTGTAACTTTCCTCTCTGACAAAATAGACTACAATAGTAACCAAGACTAAAAGAAACAAAGAAGGACATTACATAATGATAAAAAGATCAATGCAACTATAGGAGTCAATGATCATAAATATATATGCACCCAATATAGGGGCACCCAGATATATAAGACAAGTTTTTAATGACTTATAAAGAGACTAGGACTCCCACACTAATAGCGGGAGACTTTGACACCACATTGTTAATATTCAACGGATCTATGAGATAGAAAATTAACAGAGACATTTATGATTTGAACTCAGACCTGGAACAAGTAAACTCTGCATATTTATAGAATTCTTCGCCCCAGGTCCACAGAACATACATTTTTTTTTTTAGTATCACATTACACCTATTTTGAAAGTGACCACATAAACGGAAGCAAATCACTCTTTAGCACTTGCACAGCATTTCACAGATTTAAACGAAATATTGGTTGGCTGTTTGTTTATTTTCTTTCCTTATTCCTTCCTGTCTCCACTGTTAAGCACAATCATCAGCATAAAAGAGGTTTTTAATACTTATTTCTAGATTGCATTCCAGCCTGGGCAATAGAGCAAGACTCCTGTTCTCTCTCCCCTTTTCTCTTTCTTTTAAAAAAAAAGAAAAGAAAAGAAATTTATTTTTATTTCTGGCTAATATTTTAGAAAAAGTTTTTGAAAGATCATATACCCTCACTTTTTTCAAGGACTTCATTGGAGAATTTTTTGTCACTCTTGAAGTTAGAATCAAAGAAACCTAAGGAACTTTGCTTTATGCGTGTCTAGGCAAGTAGTGTGACTTGCAAAGAAATTTCCTAGATTTACCATTCACTGCTGATCATGAAGTCCTCTCTTTCATTAGGAGGTCTTCTGTTTTCACTTGCTGGGTAATCAAGGTTTAGAAAAGCACTTTTTTCCTTTGGTAGGAAACTTCCCTGAAAGGTGCTATTTAAGAGTTTGCAAAAAGTTTCTTTTTGAAAAAGAGCATTTCTAAAATCTCTAGAGAATAGTTCTTTTATTAATTAATAATGGAAATCCCTTCATTGTTTTTCTGATTGTAAAACTATTGCATGTCCAGAAAAGGTCTGTGGTGTAGAGCTATATAATGTAGAATGTGAAAGCTGCCTTATAGATTCTGTATTCCAGAGATCATGATTTCATGTATATCTCTTGAGATTACTTCATTGTTTTTTTCGTTGTTTTTGTTTGTTTGTTTGTTTGTTTGTTTGAGACGGAGTTTCATTCTTGTTACCCAGGCTGGAGTGCAATGGCGCAATCTCGGCTCACCGCAACCTCCACCTCCTGGGTTCAGGCAATTCTCCTGCCTCAGCCTCCTGAGTAGTTGACTTAATTGTTTTTTAAAGAAAAATATCGTATATACTGCATGTCCTATATATACTCATTTTGTAACTTATGTCCCCTTCTCTGCCCCGACTTACAGTAAATGTCTTGGTCTTTCCAGGTCTGATACAGATCCACCTTACTCTTGATTTTACTTTTTTTCTTCTTTTTGAGACAGAGGCTTGCTCTGTCACCCAGGCTAGAGTGCAGTGGTGCCATCTTGGCTCACTGCAACCTCTGCCTCCCATGTTCAAGCGATTCTCCTGCCTCAGCCTCCTGAGTAGCTGGGGTTGCAGGCGCCCGCCACCGCCCCCGGCTAATTTTTGTATTTTTAGTAGGGACTGGGTTTCACCATCTTGGCCAGGCTGGTCTCGAACTCCTGACCTCATGATCCACCCACCTCCGCCTCCCAAAGTGCTGAGATTACAGGTGTGAGCCACCTCGCCTGGCCCTTACTCATTTTCAGAGCTGTCTGCAACCTCATTGTATAGTTACACCTTGTTAAATTTACTAGTACTCAGCTATTGATTTAGATTGTGATTTTTCATACCGTACACTGTATACCAGTAGTTTTAAAAATATTTGTACTACTGTCTACCCTGTGTTTATTTACTTTAGAATGTTCTTTTTTTCTTGTTGTTCTTTGGTTTCGTTTTGTTTGATTTGGGCTTTCTAAATGCAGTTTTCCTCTTCTCTTTCCCCCTTTCAGAGTAGAGCAAGGTCAGGCACCGTGGCTCTCGTCTGTAATCCCAGCACTTTGGGAGGCTGAGGTGGGTGGATCACCTGAGGTCAGGAATTTGAGACCAGCCTGGCCAACATGGTGAAACCCCATCTCTACTAAAAAATTAAAAATACAAAAATTAACTGGGCATGGTGGCCCATGCCTGTAGTTCCAGCTACTTGGGAGGCTGAAGCAGGAGAATCGCTTGAACTCAGGAGGCAGAGTTGCAATGAGCCAAGATTGAGCCACTGCACTCCAGCCTGGGTAACAGAGTGTGACTGTCTCTAAATAAATTTAAAAAGTAGAGCAGTAGGGAAAAGATTGAAGATTGTACCCAAACTATAAGTAAGTAGTTAGAGTGAAATTGAACATGGGGAGAATGATGGATTGCACTTTTAACCTTCTTGCATGTCTCTATATTATAGCAATCATGTTTTAGATCTATAATTTTTAAAAAAGAGCGTTATTATTTGTTAAATGCCAACAAAATCTATGGAAAATGCAGCAATGTATGTAGAAGTAAATAGCCTTAAAGTCACTACTCAGAAATATTTAGTTTATGAACCTGTTTCTCTTTTGGATTTTTGTCCTTCACTGTAGATTAATTTCAAATAATTATAAAGCTACATTATATATAGTTTTATTTACTTTTGTGGGGAGGAGCCTTAGCCTCACATTATAAGCATTTTCTCATACCATTGAAATCTGTAAGAATGTACTTTTTTTTTTTTTTTGAGACGGAGTTTCACTCTTGTTACCCAGGCTGGAGTACAATGACATGATCTCGGCTCACTGCAACCTCCGCCTTCTGGGTTCAAGCAATTCTCCTGCTTCAGCCTCCCAAGTAGCTGGGACTACAGGTGCGCACCACCATGCCCAGCTAATTTTTGAATTTTTAGTAGAGACGGGGTTTCACCTTGTTGACCAGGATGGTCTCGATCTCTTGACCTCGTGATCCACCCGCCTCGGCCTCCCAAAGTGCTGGGATTATAGGTGTGAGCCACCACACCCGGCCAAGAATGTACTTTTAAAACTACATTTAAACTGTACCAGAACTATTTTGGTATCTTTTCTGGAAAAGAGAGTATGGCACACCTTAGACTGGAATTAACATTGACGGAGCCACAGAGCAATTCTAGAGACCTCAAGTACAAGTGAGGCAATGTGCTCACCCCGCATGGCCCCTGATGTGTCACAGAAGGCGCATGCAGTGTTGGGCAGCACCACACAGGCTGAGCTACGGGAATTCTACACTGGAATGATGTTTCTGTGTTTTTGTAATATTCTTATTTTTTTTTCATAATTTCAGGGCCAGGGACAGCCAAGATAGAAACAACCGTGACTTCAACCCCATCTGCTTCTGGGCAGTTCAACAAGCCTTTCTCATTTTCTCCATCAGGGTCAGTAATGAACTTAAGTTTTGTGTCATATTACTAGCAACTAGCTTCCCCAAATTCCCCTTATATTTGTAGATATATTTGGCCAGTCACGGTGGCTCACACCTGTAATTTCAGCACTTTGGGAGGCCAAGGTGGGCGGATCACAAGGTCAAGAGATTGAGACCATCCTGGCCAACATGGTGAACCCTCATCTCTACTAAAAAATACAAGAATTTGCTGGGCCTGGTGGTGTGAACGTCTAGTCCCAGCTACTCAGGAGGCTGAGGCAGGAGAATCACTTCAACCCAGGAGGCAGAGATTACAGTGAGCCAAGATTGTGCCACTATACTCCAGCCTGGCGACAGAGTAAGACTCTGTCTCAAAAAAAAAAAAATTTGTAAATATATTTATATACTTCCTAAATGTATATGAACCCAGAGTTCTTACCACGGCAGTAATACATCTGATGGTAATGGCAGTAGTTTAATGTTCTCATATAAATCGATTTTCCCTTTGCATTTCAAGTCAATACATGTTTATTACATATTTGTGTATCTGTTTTGGTTTTTTTGCCTAAGCCTCATTTTCTTTGGGTCATGAGTCTGTTAAATTCTATAGTTCATCTAGTTTGTCACACTGAGATGTTTCCATTCTGACACCATTTTGGGGGCCAGATATGACATTCAAATTGGCTTTGCTGGACAAACATGGAACATGTTTGGCTCATGCCTATAATCCTAGAGCTTGGGAAGACCAAGGTCAGGGAATTGATTGAGGCCAAGGAGTTGGAGACTGGCCTGGGCGACATAGCCAGACCTCGTCTCTACAAAAATTTTAAAAATTAACCAGGTGCAGGGATTTACTTCTGTAGTCCCAGCCACTTGGGAGGCTGAGGTCATAGGATCCTTGAGCCCAGCAGTTTGAGGTTACTGTGAGCTATGATCACGCCATCGCACTCCAGCCTGGGCAACAGAATAAAACCCCATCTCCAAAAATAAAAAATAAAATAAAATAGGCTTACTGCATTGAGAGTGCAATATACTAAACTGCTTAGAGAATGTAATGAAAGATAATAGCCATTTTAAATTTGAGGTTTTATATAGATGTAGAAGAATCTGTTTCCGTTTCTTTTTTTAAAAAAAGTGATGACTGTACTAGTAAAGCTGGGTTGTTCTTAAAAATGAAAGAATCTTTTAAACCTCATCTCAAGATGAGCCTTTGTTAAGGTGCCTGTTCTCTGTGCTATGAGCACTCATGTTGAAACCTGTGTGAGCTGCTGAAGCATTCTCTTCCCTGCAGTGATGGGGTTAGACTCTGTGGAACTGAGATCAAAATGTGTCAAAAGATTTTTTTGCTGTTGAAGCATTGTGCATTCAGTCCTATTAGAAAAGCCTCTTAAGTTCTTCAGTTTATGCTTTTGTAACTGAAATCATACTAACCACAGTCTCTTTTTCCTGATTTTAACGTATTTTTAAAATGTCCTTCAGCCTAACATGTTAAGAGAAAAGAGGGTATTAGAATATTATTTGAGGGGGAAAGTAATAATACGCATTTCTTCTTTATTATAAATTTTTAACGTTTTATACTTCCCAAAGGTAATTTGGAGCAAATTTTAAAGAGTAGGTCAGTGCCAAGAATTATTGCATCCTTAAAGATGGCTGATAATCTTTACTTCTGTGAAATGATACTCTTCTTCCTCCCCACCATACTCTTTTTTTTCTTTGCACAGAGTTTCATTCTGTAACCCAGGTTGGAGTGCAGTAGTGAGATCTCAGCTCACTGCAATCTTCGCCTCCCGGGTTCAAGCAATTCTCATGCCCCAGCCTCTCAAGTAGCTGGGATTACAAGTGTATACCACCACACCCAACTAATCTTGGTATTTTAGTAAAGATGGGGTTTTTGTCATGTTGGCCAGGCTCATCTTGAATTCCTGGGCTCAGGTGATCTACCTGCCTCAGCCTCCCAAACTGCTGGGATTGTAGGCATGAGCCACCATGCCTGGCCCTCTTCCCATTTATAAAATAACTTGGAAAAGTTGGGATCATTGAATCAATGGCTTGAGTCTTATTAGATAAAATTCCTTCACCAAGAAAGGTTATGTTTTGATTTTTAATGTGATGGTCAAAAGTGTCTAAGTTATTCCATTATTTACTATTTTTGTTGTGCTTGGTTCCTTATATTTTAAAACTAGTTTAAAATCTGATTTGAGGAGTGTGTGTGTGTGTGTGTGTGTGTGTGTGTGTGTGTGTGTGACAGAGCAAGACTCTGGCTCAAAAAAAAAAAAATCTCAGTGGTACAATCATGGCATACTATAACCTCCACCTCCAGAACTGAGTGATCCTCTTGTCTAAGCCTCTCAAATAACTGGAACTACAGGTGTACACCACCACACCTGGCTGATTTTTGTTTTTTAATTTTTGGGTTTTGGTTTTGGGTTTTTGTTGTTGTTTTTGCTATTTTTTGGCTTTTGGTTTTTGTAGAAACAGTGTTTCACCATGTTGTCCAGGCTGATCTCAAACTCCTGGGCTCAAGGAATTCACCTGCCTCAGCCTCTCCAAATGCTGGGATTACAGATGTGAGCCACCACGCCTGGCCTGTTTTTATCAGTGAATAATCTGTTCTGATTTATACTTGTGTGGAATTTTCTTCCTTTTCTATGGTGTCTTCACTTACAGTGTAAAGAAAATGTACAGAGGGAGAGAGAAGATGGTGAAAGGAGTTAGAAAGTTTTTGAACTAAGTTTTCCCAGCCTTAAAACTCAGTTCTATCAAAATGACAGAGATAAGCCTTCTATTTCATTCTATTCATTGTTTTCCCTAGCAGGATGGGGCTCTCCAACATGCTCGTTGGTCTTGGTGCGGGTCCTGAGAGGCTCTCCCTAGTCCAGTGCTTCTGTCTCACCAGAGCTTCCTTCTTCCCCTCACTTGACAGACCATCTGCTCCAGCCCGAATTCCCACGTGCACATTCCTCCTGTGTCTCTACTGCTGTAGCTTTGCTTATTTGCAAGAAGTCCCCACTCAAACTTCTGCTACAGGAAGCCCAGCTGTCCCGCAACAGGCCCTCAACCTCTATCCCCATCATGTCTCCTCCACAAACCACTTCTGTCTGCTTAGAGATTGTAGAGTAGCTTTACTACTTCTGAGACAGATGCTTTGACTCTGTTTATCTTCTAGATTATAAATTCCTGAGGGTGGTTTGTATGAATGAATTATAAAATGGAATATTAAGAGGACAGTATTATGCCTTGATTTTTTCCTTTTTAATTTCTCTTTTTCCATTTGTTAGGACTGGCTTTAATTTTGGGATAATCACACCAACACCGTCTTCTAGTTTCACTGCTGCGCAAGGTACAGACTCTGTGTTGAGTGGCATTGCTTATGTGTTTTCCCTCAATAGCTACAGGTTATTTTTGTCCAGATGTTATCATTTGACTTGCTCCTGAGCCTTACTTACAGTATCTGCAGTAACCTTAGTGTTGATAATGTCCATCAGAAGTATTCTGAATGTGGGAGCCACGGTGGCTCAGGCACTGACTTGTCCCGACGCTTAAGGAGGCGAGGCTACTCTTTCAAGGCCAGTCTGAGCAACTTAGAAGCGCTCATCCATTGGAATAAAAAGAGAGAGAAATACGCTGAACTTAAGAAACTGATGCGAAGGATTTCTGTTTTCATAATTAAGAACAAGGAAAGGATTTGCTTCTGGAAAATCAGGACTGTGCTTTAACATTTAAATGTTAACATATGAAATAAAATTTCTCCGTATTTTTCATCTGTAATTTAAAATTTCATCAATTTTTAGGGTGATTCTGTAGGGCAAGATAGACATAGTAACAGGCTGTAGAAATGAAAGACCACACTTGTTTTTTTCCTTGATGACATACCAGCAAACACACTCATCCCATGCATGTTGTTAAAAATCCATCAATAGCATTTTTTAATATTTAAAAGAATTTAAAGACCTATAAAGAAACCAGATCTATTTGTTAAGTGTCTTCCAGTTATCCATTTACAATTAAGTATTTTATTTTATTTTATCTTATTTTATTCACTTAGAGATGGAGTCTCACTCTTGTCACCCAGGCTGCAATATAATGGTACAATCTCGGCTCACTGCAACCTCCACCTCCTGGGTTCCAGCAATTCCCCTGCTTCAGCCTCCCGAGTAGCTGGGATTACAGGTGCCCACCACCATGCCCAGCTAATTTTGTATTTTTAGTAGACATGGGGTTTCACCATGTTGGGCAGGGGTTGGTCTCGAACTCCTGACCTCAAGTGATTCGCCTGTCTCTGCCTCCCAAATTGTTGGGATTATAGGCGTGAGCCACTGCACCCATCCCAGGTCTTTTATTTTGTTTTTCTAAGACAGAGTCTTGATCTGTTGCCCAGGCTGGAGTGCACTGGCACAGTCTTGGTTCACTGCAACCTCTGACTCCCAGGTTCAAGCAGTTCTCCTGCCTCACCTTCTGAGTTGCTGGGATTACAGGCTCGTCACCACCCAGGTGTTTTTTTGTTTTTTGTTTTTTTGTATTTTTACTAGAGAAAGGGTTTCACCATTTTGGCCAAGCTGATCTTGAACTCCTGACCTTGTGACCTACCCACCTTGACCTCCCAAAGTGCTGTGATTACAGGCATGAGCCACCATGCCTGGCCCAAGTCTTTTATTTTAAAAAGAAAGCATTTATTATAAAAGTGTGTGTTTATTGAGCAAAATACAGAAATATTTAAAAGAATACAGGAGTTTAGAATCACATCACACCCCTTGGTAATAACTATTGCCTCACACCCCTGGGTAATAATTATTGCCATTCTTCTGTATTTCCTTCTGGGGGTTTTGTCTTTTACTTTTTTTTTCCATTTAATACAGTCTCTTATAAATTTTCCAGTATTATTTAAAACCTTGAATAATTATCATTTAAATGGCTTCATAATTCTATTTTGTAGATATGCCATAATTAAAATATTGGACATTTAGGTTATTTTCAAATTTCCCTATTATAAATAAAATAGTGACCATCTTTCATTTAGTCACTTAACAGATATTCTTTGAGTGTTTTGTATATGCCTACCCAAGTGGCAGTTTTCTTAGTGGAAAGGGGAGCTCCTAACCTCTCAAAGTGGGCCAGGGAGCTGAAAGCATAAGAGCACTCCTAAACCTGGTCTGAGTTTGGCACTTAATGGGTTGGTAATTTCACTCCTTTCTCTCTTGAACAGTCATTCTTAAAACTTCTTTTTAACTTTTACCTACTTCGACGTAGTAGAAGAACCTTCAAGGCCTGCCTCCTTTCCATTCTCACTTTCTAGAGGAAAAAGAACCAAGTGTTATAAAAAGATTGGAGAGGAGCAAAATAATTGTCAAAGTTCGTAATAGGAATAAAATCATAATTTTACATAAACATTTTCATTAAAAAGAGAATAGACCACAATCCAAAAACCGTAAACAACTAAGTATAAATACAGGTGGTACAAAGGGATCTTTCAGGAAATTATAGGTAGTAGGGGTGTTGCAGAGTTCCCAACAGTTTGTGATAGGCAGACGTCTTAAAACAATATTGGCCAGGCGTAGTGGCTCAGCACTTTGGAAGACCAAGGCAGTAGGATCACTTGAGCCCAGGAGTTCAAGACCAGCCTGGGCTGTATAGGGACACCCAGTCTCAACAAAATGCTGTAAAATTAGGTAGGTTTGGTGGTACACACCTGTCTATCTTCTAGCTAATTGGGAGGCTAAGATGGGAGGATCACTCAAACCTGAGAGATCTGGCTATAGTGAACTCATCACACCACTGCACTCCAGCCTGGGTGGCAGAGCAAGACCCTGTCTCTAAATAAATAAATAAAGCAATATGCAGTTAGAAATCTCAGGAGACACTTGTAGTAGGCTAATTTTGGTTTATAAATTTTGTTACTCTTTTATTTAATAACCACTATTGTTTGACCAGGCCTTGTGGGTGCTTTACCGATATTTCATACAATCTTTGTAACAGCTCTGTGAGGGTAGTACTGTAATTATCTAGATTTTCTAAATGGTGGAATTGAGGCCCAGAGAGGTAAAGCAGCCTTTCCAGATTCACACAGCCAGCAAGTAGCAGACTGCATAGCTCCAGAGCCCTTGTCCTTGACCAGCAGACCATACTGCCTCTGTCAAATAGCTGATGTAGTAGAACACTAGTAAGTAGCCGTTATTGTACATTAAAATGATTTTTTATGGACCGACACTTTATTTGACCACAAAATGAAGAAAGAACTTCCATTTTGAATCAAATTCTTTGTGTATCAGGAGGTCCACAGGCTAGTGCTGCACTGAGCATGTTATTAAGGAAAGCATACAATTAGGGTAAATTAAGGGAAGAGGCCTTTTCTTTCTCTTTGGGATAATATGTTAATTTCACATATTCTAGACATTCTGTATTTGTTGTAATTTAACAAAAAAGAATATTTTTTCCTTTTCACCTCAGACGACTCAGACAGAGCTGATGTTTGTGTGGAGAAGCACTCATTCTACCTCCTTAGAGAAAACTGCTATGAGAGAAAGGCACCCTGACTCTGTAGAGGGAAGAAAGAACTTTGGCTTAGAAACACAATAAATGGAAATGTAATGGGTCATATTTTGCTAAATCCAACCCATTTTCTAATTTCTTTTTCTTGCTAGGGGCAACACCCTCCACTAAAGAGTCAAGCCAGTTGGACACATTCTCATTTGGTGGGGGAAGCAAACCTTATGAAGCCATTCCTGAAAGCTCACCTTCCTCAGGAATCACATCAGCATCAAACACCACCCCAGGAGAACCTGCCCCATCTAGTAGTAGATCTGTGGCACCTTCTGGAATTGCTCTTTCCACCACCTCTAGTAAACTGGAAACCCCACCATCCAAGTTGGGAGAGCTTCTGTTTCCAAGTTCTTTGGCTGGAGAGACTCTGGGAAGTTTTTCAGGACTGCGGGTTGGTCAAGCAGATGATTCTACAAAGCCAACCAATAAGGCTTCATCCACAAGCCTAACTAGTACCCAGCCAAATAAGACGTCAGGCATGCCCTCGGGGTTTAATTTTACTGGCCCCTCAGTGTTAGGGAAGCTCTCAGAGCCCCCTGTGACCACCTCTGCAACCACCACCACAGTAGCACCACCAGCAGCTACCAGCACAAGCACAAGCACTTCCTCAACTGGCATTTTTGGCAGTCTGCCGGTCACCAGTGCAGGATCCTCTGGGGTAATCAGTTTGGGTGGGACATCTCTAAGTGGTGGCAAGACTAGTTTTTCATTTGGAAGCCAACAGACCAATAGCACAGTGCCCCCATCTGCCCCACCGTCAACTACAGCTGCCACTCCCCTTCCAGCATCATTTCCCACATTGTCATTCAGTAGCCTCCTGAGTTCAGCAACTACTCCCTCCCTGCCTATGTCCTCTAGCAGAAGCACAGAAGAGGCCACTTTACCAGCTTTGCCTGAGAAGCCAAGTGACAGTGAGGTGTCAGCATCAACAGCCTCACTTCTAGAGGAGCAACAGTCAGCCCAGCTTCCCCAGGCTCCTCTGCAAACTTCCGACTCTATTAAAAAAGAACCTGTTCTTGCCCAGCCTGCAGTCAGCAACTCTGGCACTGCAGCATCTAGTACCGGTCTTATAGCACCTGCAGAGGCTACTCCAGCCACCACTGGGGGCCCTGATGTCAGGACAGAGTCAGTACCACCTGCCTCCACCTTTTCCGTGCCTGGGCAGACTGCTGTCACAGCAGCTGCTATCTCAAGTGCAGGCCCTGTGGCTGTAGAAACATCAAGTGCCCCCACAGCCTCCAGCACCACACCCATTGTTGCTTCCGGTCCAGCTGCAGAGGCAGCGGCGTTTGGTACTGTCACTTCTGGCTCATCGGTCTTTGCTCAGCCCCCTGCTGCCAGTTCTAGCTCAGCTTTCAGCCAGCTCACCAACAACACAGCCACTGCCCCCTCTGCTACGCCCGTGTTTGGGCAGGTGGCAGCCAGCACTGCACCCAGCCTGTTTGGGCAGCAGACAGGAAGTGTAGTCAGCACAGCGGCTGCCACACCACAGGTCAGCAGCTCAGGGTTTAGCAGTCCAGCTTTTGGCACCTCAGCCCCAGGGGTCTTTGGGCAGACAACCTTCGGGCAGGCCCCAGCCTTTGGGCAGTCAGCGAGCAGCGCTGCAAGTGGCTTTTCCTTCAGTCAACCTGGGTTCAATTCTGTGCCTGCCTTCGGTCAGCCTGCTTCCTCTACCGCCACATCCACCAGTGGAAGTGTCTTTGGTGCCTCCTCAAGTACCAGTAGCTCCAGTTCCTTTTCATTTGGACAGTCATCTACCAACACAGGAGGGGGGCTGTTTGGTCAAAGCAACCCTCCTGCTTTTGGGCAGAGTCCTGGCTTTGGACAAGGAGGCTCTGTATTTGGTGGTACCTCAGCTGCCACCACAACAGCGGCATCCTCTGGGTTCAGCTTTTGTCAAGCTTCAGGTAAGAATTTGTGGAAGATTTTTACTTTGTTTCCCTCTCTGCTATTTGAAACATTAGCAACAGACCCATATTACTTTTGTAATTAAAAGAAAGGGGAGACTCCGAACCCAAAAATAATCTGTAGGTTAAGGAAGGCAGCGTGGAGCACATGCGATGTCAGGAACTTGTTTGGCCTAATTGACTGGATCTGTTACAGTTTAACGCAGCTCCAGTCTTGCTTCTTAGCCAGTTGTCGCCTGCTAGCTACCAGAGTGACAGTTTCATGGGGAAAAAACAAGCATCTTTAGTTTAAGGTCCTGGCAAGTAATTTAATGACTGATAGATAGGAATTTTCAAATTTGGAAGGCACTTTAGAGGTCATTATGCCCAAAGCCATCAAATGAGACTATGCTCATATCAGATAGCGCTAGTAGAACCAGCGGGAGAGTCCATGGGTCATCATAGTCCACCACTCTGCCAGGGTTTTCTGTCCCCTCTAACACCATCTTTCTTACTGTAATGGCAGATACTAACATTTAATTTGGGGTTTTTTCCTATTTTCAATGTTGTGACTTTTCGTAAAAACTACAGTTTACTGTTTTTGGCAGTGAAATTCTTCACGATTGCATTTTCCATTTTAGCAGCTGCCTTTACTTCCAAAAGTTATCAATAAGCAAGGCAATTTTAAAATCTGTCCTGAGATTTGCTTTCTGATAGTTACCTTATGAAAGGCAATTCTTCAGCAATAGACTCTGGGAGAAAAGCAAGGATCAATGATTTCATGGTGGACAAGATTACTAGTAACTGCTAATTCATTATTCGATGAAACTTGAAAATGGTTCATAATTTATTAGAAAGGAAATGTTTTCCTTTCTTCCTTCAACAAATGTTTGTTATATTCATTACTAAATTCAGCTATAAAGACACAGTGTTGAAAAGACAGACACGATTTTGAGACCTACCCAATGCCCTGTGAAGAGGCCAGTGGACCACTGAATGATGGGAAATGTGCCAACTTGGTCCAGAGAATGGGGAACAAGAAGGCCCTGAGAGTCTTAAAAGAGAGGAGGACATTTAACACAGTCCCTATCTCTACTGCGCCATTTGTTCTGCAGTCAGAACTTGAGAAGACCTCATGCACAGGCATGGTCATACTATTTCAACAGATTCAGAATCCATGAAGGAATCTTCTTTCATTTAGTAACTGTAGAAAGGTATCTGAGCTGTCTACTTCAGCCCTGGTTGAGGAATTGAGTCTTGTCCAAGCTTACCTACCCAGTCAGTGACAGAGATGAGAACCGAAGCCAGGTGTGATGGCTTACGCCTCTAATCCCAGCACTTTGGGAGGCCTAGGTGGGCCAATCACTTGAGGTCAGGAGTTTAAGACCAGCCTGGCCAACATGGTAAAACCCCATCTCAAAATACAAAAATTAGCCGGGTGTGGTGGCAGCACCTGTAATCCCAGCTACTTGGGAGGCTGATGCAGGAGAATCGCTTGAACCTGAGAGGCAGAAGTTGCAGTGAGCTGAGATCACGCTACTGCACTCCAGCCTGGGTGATAGAGTGGGACTCTGTCTCAAAAAAAAAAAAAAAAGAAAAAGAAATGAGAATAGAACTCCTGCCTTCTCACTCCTTGTCTGGAGCTCATTTGTTCAGCTCAGCACTTCAACCATGTTGTTATACCATCTGGAAGAAAGATAAACTACCCTGAAAGAATGTGTTTGAGATTCAAAAGATACCAAGGAGTAGAAATATTCATAGTATTAAGTCAGCCCTTAGAATTTCTGGTCGCTGAAAGTAAGCTATTCTTAGCCCCTATCCACTTCCGGGTTTGGTAGGAGAGATGGATTTAGTCCTCAGAACTTTAGAATTTAAACTATTTTAAAATGTTAGTAATGAAAAGGGGTCTTTAAAGTATTTTCTCAGAATCTTCTCCACTTCCTAGATGGGGAGACATTTTATTCATAAGTTGATTTATTGTGAGCTATCTTAGCACACCTGAATGCCATTTAAAAAGAAACAAACTTTAATGTAAAAGACTCATCCAAATCAAATTTTTGTTTTCTTTGTATTTTATAGGTTTTGGATCTAGTAATACTGGTTCTGTGTTTGGTCAAGCAGCCAGTACTGGTGGAACAGTCTTCGGCCAGGTAAATATGCATTTGTCTTCATTCATGTCAACATTTATCAAACCCATCCAGTTTTCTGCACTGTAATATAATCAGTTCATGTTGTATGTTGACATTCATCAGATAGCCATGTGTGGTTCTTAAGCTCTACTCCCTTCAGCTGCCTTGAAGATGCAGCAATCTCAGCTTCTGATTAGAGAGGATCACTAGAATTTTGATCCTCCTTCCATAGTCCCCTGGGAAAGTACTTTGAAAGCACATTGCCTGATTTATTTTTTCATTAGATACAGGGTCTCACTCCATTGCCCCAGGCTGGAGTACAGTAGCGCAATCACAGCTCGCTGCAGCCTTAAACTCCTGGGCTCAAGCAATCCTTCTATCTCAGCCTCCCCAGTAGCTAGGATTATAGGCACACGCCATAACACCCAGCTCATTTTTTATTTTTCTAGAGACAGGGTCTCACTGTGTTGGCCAGGCTGGTCTCAAAATCCTGACCTCAAGCAATCCTCCGGTACTGGGATTACAGGCATGAGCCACCACACCTGGCCACATTGCGTGATTTCTATCAGTCTCCTGCCTTTTAGGCCAAAGGTTGACAAACTGTAGTTTGTGGGCTAAATACATGCTTTAGCTTTTTTGGGGTTTGTTGTTGTCATTTTTTAACTTCTTAATCTACGAATGGTGTGGGGTGTGTGTGTGTGTGTGTGTGTGTGTGTGTGTGTGTCTATCACCTGCAACCTCTGCCTCCCGTGCGCAGGTCATCCTCCCACCTCAGTCACCCAAGTAGGTGGGACTATAGGCTTATGCCACCACACTAGCTTTTTTTTTTTTTTTTTTTTTTAATAGAGATAGGTTTTGCCAGGCTGGTTTCTAACTCCTGAGGTCAGGGTGATCTGCCCACCTTGGCCTCCCAAAGTCCTGGGATTATAAGCATGAGCCACAGCGCCTGGCCAATTATATATTTTTAAGTAGTTGTTTAAAAAGAAAAAGGAGGAAGAAGATTTGGCAACATATGTGTCTCCTCTGCTAAGCTTTATGTAGCCAGGGGACTCCTTTTGGTGAACCAAACTGTTTCATTTTATATAGCTAACAGTTATCTGTGTTGCCAGGCATAATTTTATTTTTTTTTTTTTGAGACGGAGTTTCACTCTTGTTACCCAGGCTGGAGTGCAATGGCGCTATCTCGGCTCACCGCAACCTCCGCCTCCTGGAGTAGCCGGGATTACAGGATTCTCCTGCCTCAGCCTCCTGAGTAGCCGGGATTACAGGCACGCGCCACCATGCCCAGCTAATTTTTTTGTATTCTTAGTAGAGACAGGGTTTCACCATGTTGACCGGGATGGTCTCGGTCTCTTGACCTCGTGATCCACCCACCTCGGCCTCCCAAAGTGCTGGGATTACAGGCGTGAGCCACCGCGCCCGGCCTGCCAAGCATAATTTTAAGTGCTTTATACAAATTAACTCATGTAAGCATCACAGCACCTCCATACGATAGGCGCTATTATTATTGCCATTTAAAAGATGAGGACACTGAGGGCCCAGAGAGGTTAACTTGAATCAGACACTAGCTGCATTTAGATCCAAGTAACCTCCTAAGGAGTCCTTATGAAGAAGGATACGCTGATTTATAAGAAAGGATTGTGATTTTCACTTTCTGAAGGTAGAATTTGTATTAGTCCAGCAGTTAATAAGGTGGTAGGTATAATATATGTTTCTTATACATCTTCAGTATGAAATTTTCTTTATTATCTGTTTTCCTTTGAAGATGGGCTCTGCCCTGTCAATGATCTTTCTTAAAAAAGAAGTGAAACTTATGATTTTCAGTTTCTGGTAGTAGAAGATTAGATTATTCAAACCAAGTTCTCTACGGAAGACTGCTAAAAAATGCTAGACAAAACATAAAAACCCTATTTTTAAAAGCACCAATAAACCAACAAGGTATTTTACCAAGACAAGAGGAAAATGGGAACCTAGAGAAATAAAGTGGAGCCCAGAAGCCTGTTGCCCTGACAGCATTTACTAATCTAAGAAAATCTGAATTTTCTATTAAATAACTCAAAGGTAAAGGGACAGAAATCACCAACTAAGATATGCACAAAGCGGGGAGTTCTAAAAGAGACCCTCCCACAATCAGCTGGGACTCCACATTGACAGATCTCAGCTGGTGAGCAGACTGACATGGTTCCAGGGTGATGCTGCCTCCAGATGTCTGGCAGGGGCAGCGCAGGCCCACTCTGAAGGAAAAGAACTATACCTAGGCTACAAATTACTCTTACAAATAATTTTTAAGGATATGGATTTCTGTACCTAAATTAGACACAGAAGTAAACCAGTATCTATGAGCAAGTGCCAGAATGAGCATCAGAAATCACCTTTGCCCAGACTACCTGGACTGTAAATCAGCTGGGGCTTACAGAGTTTAGAAGAAAACAAAGACAAACTTGAAAATACTAGTAAGGAATAGGAAATCATAAGACGTGTCATAGCAGATTTGAAGAAGAACCAAATAGAATTTCTAGAAAAATGTAATGATTAAACTCAGTTTTAAACTCAGTGGCTTTATTTGGAGCAGATTAGACCTGCTGAAAGGAGCAGTGACACACTAGAACAGAATGTGGTAGTCGACATTTCCAGCTTTCAGGGCTATCGATAGCCTCTGTCATAAGCACTCAATGCTGCCATTGTAGTGCAAAAGCAGCCATAGACATTATGTCAAGAAATGGGCTTGATTGGTTCAGTAAAGCTTTGTTTATAAAAACAGGGAATGAGCTGGATTTGGCCCCTGAGCTATAGTTTGCCGACCCTTGAACTAGAACGTAGGTGAAGTTGAGTTACCTAGAATGCATCACAGAGAGCAGAAATGTAAGATATAAGAGAGAAAAAATCCTGTGGGAGAAAATTCAACATACATTTAATCAGAGTCCTGGAAGGAGAAGAGAGAATGTGTGGCAGCATTAGAGAAAGAAACTGCCAAAACTAACTGATAATAGTTAGAAGCCCAAGAAGTACCAAGCAAGAATGCATAAAAGGAAACTGATTCTGAAACCTGTCCTAGTGAGACTGCAGAACGCCAACGGGGAAGTATTAAAGGCAACGAGAGATAAAAGAGAGATTATCTTTTAGGGAGCCATAGGCAGACTGACAGCAGACTTCTCAGCAATGACCATGAAAGCCAGAAGACTGGCCACCTAGCATTTCTAAATTCAGCAAAAAATATATTTTAGGAGTGAAGAGAAATCAAGACTTTTTTCAGATAAGCAAATACTGAGAGAATTTATGTCTAGCAGACCTGAAAGAAATTCTAAGAGATACTGTTTGGAAAGAAGGAAAATTTGACCGTACTGAAATTATGGCTTTCTTAATTTTAGGATGAAACAAGCTATTAAATAGGAAAATTGTAGCCTATCTAACCAAAAGAGTAATTGTATTCAAAATATGTAAAGAATTCCTGTAATTCAGAAAGAAAGAAAGACAACTATACCCAAATTAAATTACAAGGCTGACAGTACCAAGTATTGGTGAGTAAGAAGAGCAACTGGGAACTCAAATATTGCTACTGAGAGTGTAAATTTATATTAACCACTTTGGAAAACAATTTGGCAGTATCAAAACTAATATACAAAATCCCTCTTGGCCCAGCAAATCTACCCTGAATATGTAACCAACAGAAATGAGTGCCTTTGTTCACCAAAAGATATGGTTAAGAATGTTCACAGCAGAATTTTCTTAACAGCTAAACACAGGAAACAGCCCAAATGCTTATTAGCTAAAGAATGGATGAATAAATTGTGGTATATTTATACAGCCGAATACTACAGAGAAATAAAATGTACTGCTCCTATAACTGGCCTAAATTTGTTCTTTTTTTGTTTTTTGTTTTTGAGACGGAGTCTCAACTCTGTTGCTCAGGCTAGAGTGTAGTAGCATGGTCTTGGCTCACTGTAACCTCGCCTGCCAGGTTCAAGCCATTCTCCCATCTCAGTCCTGAGTAGCTGGGATAACAGGTGCATGCCTAGCTAATTTTTGTATTTTTAGTAGAGATGGGGTTTTGTCATGTTGGCCAGGCTGGTCTCAACCTCAGGAGATCCTCCCACCTCAGCCTCCCAAAGTGCGGGGATTACAGGCATGAGCCACCATTCCCAGCCCTAGATTTGTTCTCTGAAGAAACTCATGTACATTTGTGTCAGGATCCAAGAGTATTCATAGCAACATTGTTACAGTAACTTAAAACTAGAAACAGCCCACATATTTATCAACATTCATATGGGTAGGTGAATTCATAATTTATGTTATTCCACAGTAGATTTTTGAGACAGGGTTTCACTCCTGTCACCAAGGCTGGAGTGCAGTGATGTGATCTCTGCTCACTGCAGCCTTCACCTCCAAGGCTCAAGTGATTCTCCTGTCTTAGCTACCCAAGTAGTTGGGACTACAGGTGCACACCACTGTTCCTGGCTAATTTTTTATGGTTATTTTGTAGAGACAGGGTTTCACATGTTGCCCAGGTTGGTCTCAAACCAACTCCTGGGCTCAAGCAGTCTGCCTGCCTCGGCCTCCCAAAGTGCTGGGATCGCAGACATGAGCCACCATGCCCAGCACCCTCCCTCCCTCCCTCCCTTCCCTCCCTCCCTCCCTCCCTCCTTCCTTCCTTCCTTCCTTCCTTCCTTCTTCCCTCCCTCCCTCCCTCCCTCTCTCCCTTCCTTCCTTCCTTCCTTCCCTCCCTCCCTCCCTCACTCTGTCACCGAGGCTGGAGTGCACTGATACAGTCACAGGTAACTTCAGCCTTGATCTCCCGGGCTCAAGCAATCCTCCCACCTCAGCCTCCAGAATAACTAGATCCATAGGTATACCACCATGCCCAGCTAATTTTTAAAAATTTTTTTATAGAAGTGGGGTCTCGCCATGTTGCCTAGGGTGCTCTGGAACTCCTGGCCCAAGTGATCCTCCCACCTGGACCTCCCAAAGTGCTGATGAGATTACAGGCATGAGTCACCATACCTGACCCCATAGTAAAATATTATCCAGCTATGAAAATGAGCAAATTTCGGCTACATGTATAGCTGACAAGCACAGTGTTGAGCCAAAGAAATCTAAAACATCACTGTGACAAACTCCATATTGTTATTCCCCTTCCACTCCATATTCTTCCTCCAAAGAAATTTTGTTTGCAATTGGAGGGGCCAAAGATTAAAATCAAGGTTTTTTCTATGATGGCAGGAGCCTTATCTTTTTTATTAATTGCTGTATCTCCAGTGCTTAGGACTGTGTCTAGCACATGATAGACAGTGTGGAAACGAATGAATTTTCAGCTAACAGAAGTATCCTCAGGAAACTCCAAAGATGCTAAGTAGATTCTGGCTAGGATGTTAAAGGATATAGAAAACCTTCACTGCCATAGTAACACCAAGACAAATCCAATAATGTAGACATCACACTTACCCTGGGAGTACTGGAATTATTTACTGCTGTATAACAAATTACCTCAAAACCTAGTAGCCTGCACTACAGCTACTTACTACAGCCTTGGATTCTGTAGGTCATAACTTCAGATGAACTTAGAAGGCTCACTCTCATGTCAGTGGTTGGCTTGACTGTTGGCTTAGACCCTAACTGGAGCTGTTAGCTGAACACCTACATTTGGCTTATGTAGCCTGGGCTTCCTCACAGCGTGGTAGCTAGGTTCCAAGGAGGAACATTCCAAGAAAGAGGAAGAACCACGTTGAAGCTGTATAAACTTTTCTTCATCAAGGCACTCACAGAGTCCCATCCAGGTTCAAGAGGAGATAGAGAGACCACCTCTTGCTCTAGAAGATCATAGGGATGAGAAGTATAGCTATGATCATCTTTGGAAAATATCTGTCACAATGGGACTATTGAAGAGTGGTAGAAAGCCTTGTTGAACTGATTTCCAGAGAGTGGAGCCCGTCATAGGTGTGAGCACTGTGGCACAGCAGCTGCTAGAGGCAGATGCCAAGTCTGGGTTTGAGCAGGTAGTAGAGAGGCCTTGCCAAAGACTGAAAAAATGTACTGGCTGGAGAAGAAGTTGTTGGCATTGATGGGGGAAAGCAAAATAAATGAACAGTAATTACATGAAAAGGTAATCAAGTAGCATTAAACTAATGAGGGAGATGAAAATCAAAACCAAAATTAGATAGGACACCACTTCATACCCACAAGGATGGCTATCATTTAAAAAGTAAAAAATAAAAATAACCAGTGTTAGCAAGGATACGGAGAAATTAGATCCCTCATACATTGCTGGTGGGAATGCAAAATTGTACAGCCATTATAGTTTGGTGGTTTCTCAAAAAGTTAAATATAGTACTTCTGCCATGTGACCCAGCAATTCTTCTCTTGGGTAGAATACCCAAAGGAATTGAAAAAAGACTTGAACACATACTTGTACGTCAGTGTTCATTGCAGCATTGTTCACAGTAGCCGAAAGGTAGAAACAACCCATGTATCAAACAGCAGGTGAATAGATAAACAAAATGTGGTATATACATTCAGTGGAATATTTTTCAGCCATAAAAAGGAATAAAGTTCTCATTTATGCTACATACAGATTAACTTTGAAAACAATATGCTAAGTCTGGGTGCAGTGTCACACACATGTGATCCCAGCACTTTGGGAGGCTGGGGTGGGCAGATTGCTTGAGCTCAGGAGTTTGAGACTAGCCTGGGCCAACATGGCAAAACCCCATGTCTACCAAAAAAAAAAACACAGTTTAGTTGGGCATGGCGGCACATGTCTGTAGTCCCAACTACTAAGGAGGCAGAGGGGGGAGGATCACTTGAGCCCAGGAGGTTAAGGCTGCTGGAGTGAGCCATGTTCACCCCACTGCACTCCACCCTGGATGGCAAAGTGAGACCCTGTCTCAGTCAATCAGTCAAATCTGTTTATTTATTTATTTTTTGAGACAGAGTCTTGCTCTGTCTTGCAGGCTGGAGTGTAGTGGCGCAATCTTGGCTCACTGCAACCTCCGCCTCCCAGGTTTAATCAATTCTCCCACCTCAGCTTCCCGAGGAGTAGCTGGGATTACACACCCGCCACCACACCCAACTAATTTTGTATTTTTAGTAGAGATGGGATTTCACCATGTTGGTTAGGCTGGTCTCGAACTAACCTCAGGTGATCCGCCTACCTCAGCCTTCCAAAGTGTTGGGATTGCAGGCATGAGCCACCACCGTGCCCAGCCTCAGTCAATCAGATTTAAAAATCAAAAAGTCAGATTGGGATCTGAAAGACTTGCAAGTGCAGCAATAATTTATTTGGCATACGTATCCTCCAGCTCTCCCTTGCGAGCCCTCCCCGACTTTGTTTACAAAGAAAAAGGAACTAAAGACAGCACTAAAAAGCAGAAAGAACTCATGAGGTCTTACATTCTCCTGTTTTCTGGAACTCTTGTTTGAAAGGTGATACTGTAGCCCAGTTGCCTCCTGGCTCCCACCTCAGATATTTATAAGACAAATAACCTAAACCCTAAGCAGAAACAGTGTTGGGCTAACCAGAGTTGAGCTCAGTCTTCTTAAATCTGTGGCTCAGTTCCAAATCAACCCTTAGTGAAATCTGAATTATCTCCTCACTTTAATCTACAGATGAAAGGGAGTTCTCACTGTCTAGGAAAAGCATTAGTGTTCTTCAATCACCACTGTTCTTCCATAATACAAAGTCTAACGTACAAAAAAACAGTTAGGAAACATACAAAGCAACCAGAAAAGATAGTGAAACCCACAGTTTTTTAAGTCAGCAAAAATCAACCTATCGATGATTCAGATATTGGATCTAGAGACAAAGACTTTAACTGTTGTGTTCAAGGGCTTATAGGAAAGTTATTGAACAGTGGTTGAATAAGGGATCTCAGCAGAGAAATGGAAGCTTAAAAAAACAAACAGAACTCTGTATCTGTATTTGAAGTTTTAATCTAGTATGTGAAATTCTAAAAAGTTAGAAAGCCTTAACAGTAGAGTGAATACTAGAAAAGAACAGTGAACTCAAAAACATATCAATAGAAGTTATCTAAAATGAAGGTCAGAGAGATGGAAAAAACATGGACAGAGCATTTCTGTGATCTGTGCAACAATATCAGCAGTCCGACATGTGTAATCAGAGTCCTGGAAAGGTAGGATAAATTCACCGAAGAAGTAAAACACTTATACAATGACTACTATAAAACATTGTTGAAAGAAATTAAAGACAACCTAAATAATAAAACTCATCCCATATTCATGCATCAGAAGACTCAGCATTTTGTTAAGATGGAATACTTAGTAAATTGTAGAACCAGGACTGAAACCAAGGCCTGTTCAAATTAATCATTCATATAAGAATTAGTGGTGAGTAGGACAGGCAAAAGTGGCTGTGTTCATGGAGCTTCCATTAGGTGGAGAGAATGAATCTTTAATAAAACAGTATAATTTCAGATAGTGTTAAGTACTGTGTACAAAACATGATGTGATAGTAATTGGGAAAGATGGTTTAGGTTGGATGGTCAGGAAATGCCTCTCTGAAAAAGTCTCATAAATGTCTCTTTTTACATTTTGTTTTGTTTTGCTTTTTAATTAGGACCAAATTAGGACACACATTGGGATTGCTTGCTATTCTCTCTGTAGTCTCTTTATCTATAGGTTCCCCTTTCATGTTCCTCCCTTTGGAATCCTGGTAATTCAGTTGTGAACAAAGCTGGTCATTTGTCCTGTGGGGTGTCTCATGATCTGGTTGCTGCCTGCATCCCGTGGTGCGGCTTCAAAGTGAACTTGATCCTCGGCCCTCTGTTACTTCCTTTGCAGTGGTGGTCAGGTCTAGAGGCTTGAGGAGAGTCAAGTTTGATTTTTTTTTTTTTTTTTTTTTTTGCAATATTATAAGTCTGGATCTTAAACACTTACTCGGTGATATTAAGGCATTGTTAAAAATTTTCTGATATAATGGTCTTGTAGTGATGGTTTATGTTTTACGGATTTATATAGGAAAATCAGTGGATGAAATGCTGTGTCTGAGACTTGCTCCACTGTAATAAAGGATGAGAAGTACTTGGGGATAAAGACAAAATCTGATAGGCCATGAGTTGATCATTGTTGAATCTGGCTGATGGGTGTATGGAGGGTTCATTACACTCTTCTGTCTGTTTTTTGTATATTTTTAATTTTCCATAATTACAAGTTTTAAAACCTGTTGTTATTTATCTCAATTAAAATGAATTCTTTCACACCCATTTATGAGGATGCAATAACTATCAATTCATGTTGACTTCAGTGAAGTATGTTAGTGATTGACTTCATTTTTATAGGAAGCCATTAATTTTCAAATCATATTTTAAAAACTAAGCTGAACCATTTGAGGTTTCTGAGCTTTGTCAGGCAAAATGCTCATATACTAGCAATTTTCTGTTTCAGCCTGATGTGTGGATGTCAGCTAAGCAGTATGATACCTTCCACAAAAAATCATGCATTCACTGTTAAAGTTTTCTATCTTTCCATGGCAGTTTACTAGTTATCAGAACCAATGCTGTTAGGACTAGATTGGATTGCTAGTTTTTAAAAGCTGTGACTCATCATTAAGTGATTGTAGCAAATTGTTACTGTTTTGTTGTTGTTAAGAAATTTAAAGGGGATAGCTGGGTGCAGTGTCTCATGCCTGCCCCAGCACTTTGGGAGGATCACAAGGTCAGGAGTTCAAGACCAGCCTGGCCAATATGGTGAAACCCTGTCTCTACTAGGAATACAAAAAACAGTCGGGCATAATGGTGGGCGCCTGTAATCCCAGCTACCAGGGAGGCTGAAGCAGGAGAATTGCTTGAAACCGGAAGGTGGAGGTTGTAGTGAGCCAAGATTGTACCACTGCACTCCAGCCAGGGCCAAAGAGCGAAACTCCATCTCAAAAAAAAAAAGAGATAAAATAAATTTAAAGGGGAAAAAAAGAAACTAAGATGTACATTAAGTTAAGTTGCCCCAAGACAAAAATTAGCTTGTTGTATTCAAAGCACAGAAGGTATGTGTGACTGTCCTGACTGAGGGGGAAGGTGATAAAAGATGATGTTGGAGAGGTAGACAGGGGACAGATCATGTAGAGCCTTCTAGAATTGGTAGGAGCGAAATGATGTAACTGCCATTCCAAGTAGTGCTTCAGATGCTACGTGAACATAGACTGCAGTGGGAGCAAAAGACCAGCTAAGTCGTTGCATAGTCAGGGCAAAAGGTTGGGGTTAAGTGGCTCAGACCAGAGTAGAAAGCAAGGAATACCTGGGAGGTGGCAGGTATTTCAGAAGTGGCCCACTGGAGGTTTGACTAGTAGAGATTAAATGATTACTTAGAAAATACTTAGAAATGTGTCTAGCACATACAGAGTGCTTGATTTTTGGTTCATTGTTGTTAAAATACTGAACAGCAACCATTTTTTGAGCATATAAGTCTTTTTCAGATTCCATTCTAAAATGTGTTAATTTCTTGGCTCATGTAATTCACTCACCACCGTGTTGAGGTGGATAGTTACCCTATTTTACAGGAGAGAATCGATAACATTTCTCTGCTCTTGCAAGTTTCTGTGCACAGTGGCCCCTTTCTAAAGCCCATCTTATTCTGCATTCTCAGCCACAGAGAGATGACACTTAACTAATGTGAATAGCCCCTCAAATGTAGCCCAGTTGTTCTTTAAGAACCAGCTTCCAAAGAAGTTAAGTGTCTGGGGCCTGACACAGCCTCAAGTCAGCATTTGCCCCTGCACTAGCAACATCCTCTGAGCATGAGATTTGCGAACTTGGACAGATTTCAGCTTTGGTCATCATTTCAACAATGGAGCTAATTTAAGCTTACTTCTGCAGCACTGGGAAAGTCATTATGAAGTAAAAGTGCACAAATTGAGAGAAAGGCAGTGTAAATCACTTATCATTCATTGCTGAGGAGTTCAGCCAAACACTAGGGGAATCAGAATAAGTGGTGTTCATAATAGCTTATAAATGTTTTCAGACTTTTTATTTTGTGGGTCTCTTGTGAGGCTGGTTTTCCTGACACTGGCATTGTGTCAAACAAACACTGCAGGCAGCCTGGCAGATAAACACAAAAAGTTCCACCTACCATAAATCATGTTTTCAGAGAACTGCAAACATGGAATAGCTTGAGAACTTCTCATAGGTGGTAAGTCCCTGTCCAGAGTCTAGCTGTGTTTGTGTTTGTTAGAGCATTTGTACCAGAACTAATAAGAGTTCTCTTGCTTTTCCATTTGTACCAACTGTGAGCACCTCCTATCCGTGGATGCAGTCTGCCATTTTATGATGATCTTTCATCCTATCTTGCTTCCTGCCCCTTTTGTTTTTTAGCAGTCATCCTCTTCCAGTGGTAGTGTGTTTGGGTCTGGAAACACTGGAAGAGGAGGAGGTTTCTTCAGTGGCCTTGGAGGGAAACCCAGTCAGGATGCAGCCAACAAAAACCCATTCAGCTCGGCCAGTGGGGGCTTTGGATCCACAGCTACTGCAAGTAAGTTGAGAAGACTTTTCCCAGTCCCTTGGTTGCCTAATGCCATTGTCATTCTTAGGGTGTTATCAAAGCTTCTGTGACAAATATAAAAAGGAAAAAAAATCTAGAAGGCCCATTTAAGATATCTTCCCCAAATCAGTGTGATCTGTTTTGCTTTTTTATTTTTGGTTTTTTGATGAGATGTCATATATAATCATGAAGAAACATCAGAGCTGCAGGGAGAGGATCTCTGTATTGAGCTGCTCCCCTCTTCTCTCCCAAGGCCCAAATCGCTCTGTTTCTTAGTATTGGAGTGACTTGAAGTGAATGCAAGCAGACAAGCATAAATGAGCAGCAGCAGAGCAAGCTGAGGATGCTGGGAGGAGAGCATGTAGACTTTCATTTGGGAAGTACTCTCTGAATTTTCCTTAAAATTCAGCTCCTGTAGGGAGATGTCACCTAAAACTTGAAGCCTTTAGTATTTCTCATCTCTTACATTTTTGTTTCATTTTTATCTGAAGCTGTATCTGCTAGTGCTGCCTTTAGCTAATTTTTTTTTTTGAGACAGTTTTACTCTTGTTACATAGACGGGAGTGCAATGGAACAATCTCGGCTCACCTCTACCTCCCAGGTTCAAACGATGCTCCTGCCTCAGCCTCCTGAGTAGCTGGGATTACAGGCACACACCACCACGCCCAGCTAATTTTTGAATTTTAAGGAGAGATGGGGTTTTGCCATGTTGACCATCCTGGTCTCGAACTCCTGACCTCAGGTGATCTGCCCACCTTGGCCTCCCAAAGTGCTGAGATTACAGGCATGAGCCACCATGCCCGGCATTAAAAATTCTTTGTTGAGCTGTATATTCATGGTTGGAAATGAAAGGAATCTGTTTGTTTAGATCTTAACTATCCTGCTGCTCAGAAGGAGGCTGAGATTGGAAGTTGGGAGCCTGTCCTGTTTGTCTCAGCTTCTCTCATTTAATGTGCTCTACATGAAGTTTCTCTCATTGGTTGTGCTGTGCAAGATCTTCATGAATCATGAGCTAGTGTTCTGCAGTCATGACAGATGTTTCCTTACTATTAAGGCCTATGCAGTTAGCAAAACTTTCTATCCTGATTTGCCCTTCAAACTAAAAACTAGCCATTTTTTGAGTCCAGCCTGGGCAACACAGTAAGACCCTATCTCAAAAACTGAACAAATAAAAACCTAGTTATTTTGATGTCACTGTCCACACCACTAATATATAAGGAAAGATTACACCGGGCGCGGTGGCTCACACCTGTAATCCCAGCACTTTGGGAGGCCGAGGCGGGTGGGTCACGAGGTCAAGAGATCGAGACCATCCTGGTCAACAAGATGAAACCCATCTCTACTAAAAATACAAAAATTAGCCGGGCATGGTGGCATGTGCCTGTAATCCCAGCTACTCAGGAGGCTGAGGCAGGAGAATTGCCTGAACCCAGGAGGCGGAGGTTGCGGTGAGCCAAGATGGCGCCATTGCACTCCAGTCTGGGTAACAAGAGCGAAACTCCATCTCAAAAAAAAAAAAGATTACTTGTCAAGAGACACATTCCTCTTAACTTGTGAAGTTATATAATCAGAAATTTTTGTTCTTTAGGTTTTAGTCTGCCAGGAGGGATTTAGAATCCTAGAATGAAGGGATCTTAGAAATCAAGTCTAGTAGTTTTCCAAAACTGTTCTTGCCAATGAACTCTTAAGTAGCATCCTGATAAGGAGAACAAATAAAAGTAGGTTCATGCTGAAGCAGGGGTCAGGAACCCCAAGACACACTGCTGGCTGGCACCACAGGACTGTGAGGCTCCATAGCACATACTGAAAACATCGTCCTTTTATGGCTTTTCATTTTCCATTGAGGAAGCTAGCCCAGAATGCTGAGGTCACAAAGCCAGAAAGTCACAGATGTAGAATTCAGCTAGACCGGATATCACATGCCAAACACAGAATCTGGCACAGAAGAGACACTTAATAACATGCTCCACTGCAGTTAGAAGTTTGGGTTTATCCTAGAGCTAAGGTATTATCTGTGAGGTTGTGTTACGGACCAGTTTTGTTTAAAGTTAGATGTGTCATATCCCTACAACCATCCCTTTGCTCCTGGCTGATTCATCTCTAATGCCATGACTCTCAACTGTCAAGGAATTGCCTTCTGTCAATGGCTGGCTGCAACTGGTTTGCACAAGAGTCAGCCGTGCACATCTCCCCAATTGTTCATTCAGTGACATCCTATGGGGTAGCCTGAAATTAGGTGGAGTATTTATACCATGGAAATCGGAAGACACCACAAACCAGGACTCCCCAGCCTGTTGTTAAACAATACTGGTTAATTCTTTTAATTCTGGTTTAAAATAAACACAACTATTCTTGATACCAGGTAACCTGTTAGTCTTCATCTTTTAAATGTTGACTGTTAATTGTAAACCAACAGTTTACATGTGTGCCTAAGGGAAGTTTAAGTAAATTTGAAGGAGTAGAGGAAACACTGCACATTGTATTATTTAAAAAAACTAAGTGTATTATTTTATTTCAGTAGTTCTTGTGGTACTAACTGTATGAATCAATAGTGAAAGGGACAGCAATTTTTTTTTTTTAACCTGAGGGCCACCAAGTGCAGGATAAGAGGAACAGTGGAGTTACATTTCAACCTTGGGCTTTTCCAAATTACTTAAGATGTTTAATACCAGTTAAAGATTTTTTTACCCTCTTTTTGGCAACAACAGTTTTGTACTATTACACAGTAAATGTTTATAATCATATAATTTTATCATTTTCTTAACTCTCACATCTATTGAAAATGGATATAGGAGCTGGGCATGGTGGCTTATGCCTGTAATCCCAGCACTTTGGGAGGCCGAGGTGGGTGGATCACTTAAGTCAGCAGTTTGAGACCAGCCTGGCCAATGTAATGAAACCCAATCTCTACCAAAAATACAAAAAACAAAATAGCAGGCGTGGTGATGTACACCTATAATCCCAGCTACTCAGAAGACTGAGGCAGGAGAATCACGTGAACCCAGGAGGTGGAGGTTGCAGTGAGCCAAGATCGCGCCATGGCACTCCAGTCCGGGCAACAGTACAGATTTTAAGTATGTATTGCTTATTTTAATTTTCTGACTCTACTGTTTTATGAGCCAGAGGTTAATCAGAAAGAGCAATTATGTGGTCTCCCTGCTACATAAAACCGTGTATACTAACGAGCATACTATTTTTAGTTGATTTTTTTTAACCTTTAGTTTCCCAGTTTTTAATAATTACGTGGTTTCTGACTTTTGAGGGGAAGAAAATGTTATCTTAGAGTCTTTGAAATGGGAATTGTGGAATTAGATTGAACTAAAGGATTTAATATGACGTCTGGAAATTAAGAGGCTAAAGCTTTTTTAAAAAAAAGAAAACAGGAACTGTCAAGGTTTATGGTATAAATGGTGAAGTTTGAAAGGTTAATGAGATACAAATTGTATTATTTGGGAAGGGTTTTTTTTTCCTTGAAATATGTCATCTTCTCATCTGAATGAAATGGGTCTGCATACCCCATACTCATACGCCTAATCTCATTATATCTTATTTAGTGAATTTTATTTATGAATAATTTCTTTTGAAGTGAAAACTCAATGTTTAATATTTTGCTTTTTTGCTGCATCGTCTACTGAAACTACATGAAGAGAAATCGTTTCTCCCTTTTTTTTTTTCTTTTGTGGTATTTAAAGCATATTTTAGGTTGAAGTTATTTATTTCTAGTCTTGGATATCTGACTTAAGTATAACCATGTAAGAATTATAAATTTTAGTTTTCTGAACCTTTAAACTTTTTTAGCATGTGGTCTGTTACACATAGTAAAAATTACTCTTACTTGTAACAGCATAATTAAATACATCATGAAGGAGAGAAACTTAAAATGACACTTTGGCTATTGAAGTTATCTGTGTTGCTAAATAGATGCAGAGGATTTACAGCAGTTTTATTTTGAGGTTTTATTTATACATAATTACTTCGAACTCTTCAGAGATTTTTTTTCATAAGACAATTTGTCATAAATTCTCTCATGCACTTCAGAATGAATAAGTGCTATCTATCCTTCAACCGTAGACTTTGAGGGGAGAAAGCATAAAAATATATGGCATATAATCTGAAAATAAATTTGTAACATGCACAAATAATATGACATTCTTCTTGAATCAAATCATAATTCTAGAACTTTAGATCTTAAATAGAATTTTGGTTTGTATCTTCCATGTGATATCACACACACATAATCACACAAAAACGTCTTTGTAAAATTTCAGATTGATAGGATTCGAGTGCTTAAATTTTTTGTAGGGGAAGGATAGGCAGTAAAGTGTAAGTGCTTTCTTTTGTTCCTGACTGGTATATTGATGACAGTCCATTCTGTTTCTGTTTTCTAAATGTATTTTATTGTGGTGCTTAACTTCTTATTAATTAAATCCCATATCAGAAACCTTGGAGGGAAAAAAAGAAACAGAGAGGCAGTCATTGTTTTATGCTACTTTGTTTCAGAGCAATTTGAATCAACAGTAAAATATCTCAACATGCAGAGCTCCTTGTGAGACTGCAAATGAGAGTGATTACATCTTTTTTTTTTTTAATTTTTATTGCATTATAGGTTGATTACATCTTTAATGGTATAATTCTTGGAGTCTTTTCAAAATGAAAAGGATTTCATTTTCTTCTGCTGACCTACTCTGTGTCTTACTGGCTAGAGCATGATTGAGATGATGAAGGAGTTTGAAGGAACAGAGAAGGGCAGCAGCCTTTTCTGAGCGTCCACCACATATCACACTAGTGCTCTATGTGCTTCACATTATCTTCCCAGCATCCCTGCAGAGTCAGAATTGCTGTCCTGTTCTATGTGTGGGGAAACTGGGACTTAGGATAGTTAAGTCCTTGCTCAGAGTCACACAGCTATTAGGTAATCTCACCTGGGTCTGACTGCAAACTTCTTTGCTTGTTCCACTAGAATATGCCATTAAGATTTTAACGAAGAGCTCTTAAAGAGAGAAAAAGATAAAGAAGCCGAAAGACTTCTAAATGATCTCTGACCTCCCACCACTGTCCCAGTAAAATCATTTCACCTCTCATTTCATATGAGAGCACCAAATTTCCCCAGGAGGAGATCCAACCCCAGTCTTGCCCTTGAATTTGTTTGCTATTTGAATTTTGCATTGCTAGCACTAACAAAGTGCTAAAATTGCAGCCCTCTGTTCTTGAAATACAGAGTAAAAGGAATGGCTGAGAAGCCTGTTTTTCATCTCCAGTGTCAAATTTACTGCCATTGAAGGAATCAAATGTAACCTTGGGCTAGCTCAATAAGGGGAAGTTCAAACTGCTCAAGAGGGCATTTTGTGGGACTCAGTCAAGGGATAAATTATCCCGTGGTACCGAGTGTGAGGGTAATACAGAGGGATTTCATAACCACCCAGCTGCCAGTGCCTGACATACTCACCATGTGGGTCCTTAGCCAGGCTCTCAAATTGTCAGCAGTGGTTTTATAGGGCAGTGACCATGATGTGGTGGGCCAAGTCATATTGTATTACTGGTGCCTGAAAATTTGAAGTGACTGGGTCTCTCACTTCCTGGGTTATGGATTAAGAGCATTGCATCTGGAAGTATTAACAATGGTGGCTCTCCTGTTGGGGTGGCTTGGTGGCTGCACCGAGTTGAGAGACCTAGGGAGTTGACAGGTTAATGAGGGGGCCCCCCTTTCCAACAGCTCGACTTTGAAAGTGATGTTAAGTGCTCCCCTCCTCCAGTCCTCTCCTTTCACCTTCCCTGTGAACACCTGACTGGCTTAGGGGGAGACTGGTCTTCCATTACCCATGCAGTGATTACCCAGAGCATACGGTGTGCCTCCCATTTATGCCTTAGATATCCACTCCACTTCAGGATGGCTTCTGTCTGCCTTGTGGGTATGTATTTAATAAACACCCATCCAGACGTGGTAGGCAACGTGAGTTATTCCTTCCCTTCCCACCACCTCTGCCCCCCCCCCCCACAAAAAAAATTGTAAAACCCTGACATATTCTTTGCTGTATTTATTATCTGAGTGGCGGCTTCTTTGTATGTGGACTTTGGCTATTTATCTATTGTCTGTCAGGTTTGCATTTCTTGTAACAGGTGAGAATTTCTTAGCCATCTTGGTTTTTAGTAGTTTCCCTTTTTCCTTTAATTCTTAGAGTGAATTTAGTGCATAGCTGAGGAAGGGAATGACCCCCTAGATAGGCATGTAAAAGGTCAAGGGCTTCGTTAAGCCTCTTAGAAAGAGGAAATCTGACTGGAAGTCTTGCTGGCCTCTTTCACATTCTTCAGAGCATCCCTACATCCCCTCAGATCAAAGATAGGAGCATGATGGTTTTTCTCATTTCACTGCCATTCTCTGAGCTGCTCAGGCAGCCAGCCACACATATGCTGAACTTGACTGTAAAAACAGAAAGTAAGTGCTAGAAGCCATTATGCCTGGTTTGGATTTATTCTAACTTTCCTTAGTTTGACTTTAATTTCTTTAGTTTGACAAAATTTGAAGTTAGTCCTAGTGTGAAGAGACCAATCAAACCAAGCCCTGTTCTTCAGAATAAAGCAGCTCGTATGGGACTGATCCTGTGACCTCCATTGCTGGGCAGTCCCGACACCTGTGGGAGCACCCAGTGAGCTCCTACAAAGAAGCCTCCTCAGTGGGGCCTCTCACTACCCCTTCATTTTATGCCTGTAGAATCATGCCAGGAAATCCTGAGCCTAGGTACCAGAATGATTAAAAACTTCCCAGCAAGGTGCATGAAAATCAGAGAACGCCTGTTGCTGTGTCGCTTGGTTCCCTTGGGTTCTAGGCAGCTTGTCACTCCCATCTTCCCCAACACCCAACTGAGATTTCTTCTCTGTTCTGAGAAGCAGGTAAGGACATTTTTCTCCCACTGACCTCCCTCACATCTTCATCTCTTCAGATACCTCTAATCTATTCGGAAACAGTGGGGCCAAGACATTTGGTGGATTTGCCAGCTCGTCGTTTGGAGAGCAGAAACCCACTGGTACTTTCAGCTCTGGAGGAGGAAGTGTGGCATCCCAAGGCTTTGGGTTTTCCTCTCCAAACAAAACAGGTACTCCTGTACATATTTGTTATGGTTAACTTTATATGTGTATTTGTTTATGTGTAGAGATCTGGAAGGAGACATCTCTAGGGTAGTTATCTCAAGTAGAATTGGAGTAAAGTTAGCTGTTTTCTCAACTTTATTTTTATATTGATTGAGCATCTGCTACACTCCTAACATGATTCCAGGTCTTCCGAAACATGTTTAAAAGCATAGGACACATGTAATGCACCTCTTAAGAGAACACAGAGTCTTCTTGGGGAGAAAACATTGTAAATATTCTACAGTTGCAGAACAACCAAACTAAGGGAACACAGAAGGAAATGAGAACTGAAATACCAACAAGGAAACATCCTGGGTCACGGATTTCTTTGGGTGCCCATTACTTATGAGGGTCAAGGCAGATCATCTGTTTAATTTCTCATGTGTTATGTTACTTTCCCCTCTTTCCGAAATCACTTTATTTTTAATTGAAATATATATAGGCCAGGCACGGTGGCTCAAGCCTTTAATCCCGGCACTTTGAGAGGGCGAGGTGGGTGGATCACGAGGTCAAGAGATCGAGACCATCCTGGTCAACATGGTGAAACCCTGTTTCTACTAAAAATACAAAAAATTAGCTGGGCATGGTGACATGTGCCTGTAATCCCAGCTACTCAGGAGGCTGAGGGAGGAGAATTGCCTGAACCCAGGAGGCGGAGGTTGCGGTGAGCCAAGATCACACCATTGCACTCCAGCCTGGGTAGCAAGAGTGAAACTCTGTCTCAAAAAAAGAAAAAGAAAAGAAATATATATATATGCACAGTCCACATATCAAAAGTATACAGCTTAATTAATTTTCACAGTTGGAATACACCCATGTAACCAAGGAAAAGAAACATTACTAGCACTACTTTTTAATCCCAGCATTACTATTAAAGTATACATTTATATAAACTATATGCTTTTTATAATCATGTAAGATGTATTTATAACTAAAAATTTTTAAAGAACAATGTGTGTTTAGATCTGAAAACATGTACTTTATTTTTGTCATCTGCCTCTCCACCCTGTTTCTGTCTCTGAGATCTGCAGAGAGTCTTTGTTGATAGCAAGTTGTGTGAAAAGAGGTTTTTTTTAAGACGGGGGTCCAGAGTAGGCTGTTTGAGCAAGCAGCTTTTTAAAGCAAACTCCCCGTGGGTAAGTGGGTAGGACACTTGGCCCTCGTATGTATGTATGTGATGCTCTGAAATAAGCTAATTCCAGAGGAAGGATCTGACCTCAGGAATAGATAGATCAGTGGCTCTGACTTGGGAGTAAGGCTGGCCCAAATTAGTACATGGAGTCTTGTGTTTAGAGCCTCAAGTGCTGTGGTTTGCAAATCCACTGTGCACCTCAGACTGTGACTCGGGTAGCTTAGTCCTTGGTTGCTAGTCATTAATACTCTTCCTAGAAATTAAAACAGTATAGAAATGGGCATCTCAGCTTTCTTTTGGCCACATACAGAGTGCATTATTTAAAAATGAAAGGGCCACAAGGCTTTTGTCCCAGTTAGAAAGGCACGTCATGAGCATTTCAACTAGAGTTCATCGATCATCAAGACGTTTTATGTTTTTAGGAGCCTGATAATGTTTTGTTTGACTCTTACAGTTTTCCTATATATGGTTCTTTATCCTGGGATTATGTCCCCATTGATTTGAAAATCTGACCTTTGAAAATCCCACCCAGCTAGGTGCGGTGGATTGCACCTGTGATCCCAGCAGTTTGGGAGGCTAAGGTGGGAAAATCACTTGAGCCCAGAAGGAAAGGCTGCTGTGAATAGAGGAACTGCCTTCCTGGCCAGGCATCAGGGCAATCACTTCTTGCTTTAAGCGAGATTTTGAGATGATGATTTGGATGGGTCTTTGAAAAATTCCAAAAGTGTCTATCCTCCCTTCAATAAAATTGCATTAGAAAATAATCGTGCTGGAGGTCATCCACGAAGAGGACGGGAGGGGAAGGTAGGATGGACTGAAGATGGCCTTGCTGCCCACCACAGTCAGTGATCTCCACTGTGCTCTCTCACTAAAACTGTTAGATTTGGTTACATGGAGGGAGGCAGGGGATGAATGATGGGAAGATGAGAGGTGGGCGTTTGAGTTGCACAGGCTTTCTTCCAGCCCCAGCTCTAGCACCCACCAGCTGGCTAAAGTTTAGACAAGTGGCATATTCTCTGAGCCTCAGTTATCTCCCCTGCAATGTAAGGATCCCAGGCTTATTGGGAGGATTTACGAGAACTGCTAAGAGGCACCTGGCACATAGTGGGCCCTCAATAAATCAAAGTTTATCATCACTGATAATTAGAAAATATATGTTTCTTTTGGAGAAGAAATTTATGAAAATATAGCAACTGATAAAATCAAACCTCTCCTGCTATCAGGAGAGAGTTGCCTGTTTAAGCCAGAGGACTGTTTTCTTTCTAGTTCATTTGGCTATGACCCAGGTTTGTTTGGGGGCTTTTTCTCTCTGCGTATGTTTAACCTCCACCCCTCCCCTGTCCAGTTTATTTTCTGTACCATTTTTCACTCACCTTCCACCAAGAAGTCTAAACAATATTGAATACAAGGCCTTAGATAAAGCCCTGTGTGTCTAGGAAGAAAGTGTAACCAGATCTGTGATCAGTCTTAAATAATTCAACTGTTAGGGTTTTTTAGCACTTTTTTTCCAGTCTGTTATATTTATAACCCAACAGTCTTCATTATCATAGCTTGGAATTTCACTCAGGGTTTTAAAATGCAGCATGTTAACCCAAACATGAGCCTTAGCAAAAAAGTATTTTCTCAGTTGTGCAGCCTACCACTATTAATGGCAAATAGGCACATAAGTGAATCACAAGATAACAGTTAATTGAGGAATTCAGCTGACAGCTTTTCATACCCAGTATTTGGTCTTTCTTGATTCAGACAGCAGAAGCTTGTGTTATGATTACATATATGATAAGAGGTCTAGATTTCATCCCTCTAACAACAGATTCACTTTCTGAAAGGGGAGAAAATACTGTCTGCTGACCATTTCCTGGCTTGTTGCTAGGCCACCATTACTCCCGTTAGCTGCAGTTCATAGGCGAACACTTTAAGAAGTACTCCCTTTAGAGGGTGCTCCCATTTAGAGCACATTTCTTATGCCATTCTATTCTATTCATTCAAGAAGTCACTTAGTGAATTTTTTACTCTAATACTTTAGAATGATTTCAGCAGCATCTTGGAAGTTTTGGGAACCCGCATCAGGAACAGAAGGAATAGCTCAGGGGAGGATGTTTTGTCTTCCTGCCTGACAGGCATCACCAGCAATCAGAGGAGGCTGCCTAGTGCACAATCTGACCCTTGTCTGTGTGGCCACCTGCGTGGTGGCACCTCAGTGGTGCCTGAGCCCACTGGGCAGCAGTGTTGGCAACTTGCAGAAGGCATGTGAACTCTAGGGCTGTCCTCACTGTTGACTTAACATTTTATTGGATTTATACAGTAGCCTGCTTCTAAATAGGAAATCTGGTGTGTTTTTTCATTGAGAAGTAATTCCAAACTGCAGAAAAAAAGCATTAAAAAAAGAAATCTTCTCCACTGAGAGAGAGAAAGGGAGACTGGTGAGAGACATAGGAGCCATCAGGCTGTAAATAAATAAAAAGCACCTGGCTGGACGCCAGTGTGCACGTCTCCGTCTCTGCTATGACCCAGTTCAGGGATTCTCCTTGAGACGGGGTTTTGAGCCTCTGATTTTATACTTGGATTTCTATGAAGATAGATGTCTTGCCTGTATGCTGATAAGTAATACAATATGTCATCTTTTGACAGCTTGGTAGGGATTGGAGTTTTTGAGAATGGTTTTTCACTCAAAACAGCTCAGAGGACCTGAGAGGGGTTGGGGGTGCACCAAGTGGACTCTCAGAGGTCTGCTCACATGGCTTCACACTGACGAACCCAGCTGGCCTCTCAGACACACACAGGGTCTGCAGGAACTCTCCTGAGTGGACCCCAGAGCTCTCTGCTAGAAATGGAAGGGGTGGTTTGGTTTGAGGGCTTTTGCTTTGTTTTTGTTTTCGTTACTATCTTCTTGGTAGAAGGGAAGACAGGGGTGTTACTCTTTACCCTAGTACTTACATCTGAATTGCTAACATGTTCTTTTCCTTTTTTTCTTCCTATTTTGATTTGATTTCTCATTGCTCAATGTCTTCTCTTCCTATCTCCTCCCTTCTTTCTCCCTTTTTGTTTGTTTGCCTCTGTTTTGCTCAGGTGGCTTCGGTGCTGCTCCAGTGTTTGGCAGCCCTCCTACTTTTGGGGGATCCCCTGGGTTTGGAGGGGTGCCAGCATTCGGTTCAGCCCCAGCCTTTACAAGCCCTCTGGGCTCGACGGGAGGCAAAGTGTTCGGAGAGGGCACTGCAGCTGCCAGCACAGGAGGATTCGGGTAAGCCCCCTGGGGAGGGCCCTACGGAACCCACATGCCAGCCATAAAGCACTAGGCCTGTACTCTTGCTCTGAAAAGAAATTTGAGGCTAGGCACGATGGCTAACGCCTGTAATCCCACCACTTTGGGACCCGAGGCGGTTGGATTATGAGGTCAAGAGATTGAGTCCATCCTGGCCAACATGGTGAAACCCCATCTCTACTAAAAATACAAAAATTAGCTGGGCATGGTGGCAGGTACCGTAATCCCAGCTACTCAGGAGGCTGAGGCAGGACAACTGCTTGAACCCAGGAGGCGGAGGTTGCAGTTAGCCGAGATTATGCCACTGCACTCCAGCCTAGTGACAGAGCAAGACTCCTCAAAAAAAAAAAAAAGAAAAGAAAAGAAAAGAAATTTGACCGTGAGCTGAACGGCCCTCCCTTGGAATCGGTCAACAAGTTCCTCAAGGATTCCTGTTCCTCTGTGGGATAAGACTAGTTTCTTTCAAGCCAGGCTTTGTTGAATTCATGGGTGGACCTTAGTTGTGTTGGAGTTCCCTGATGTGAGAAATGCTAGCCATCAGAACCCCTGTTCTCCTGCTGGGGCTAAAGGAAGGCAAATAGCCCTGCCTTAGCTACTGCTCTGTAGCCAAGAGTACCCCCATGTGGAGCTTCTGTTAGGACGTCCTCAATGAATGGTTTTCACCAGATTTCTTTCCTCTTGGGATCGTTCTGTGTTAGACTTGCTGTCCTTGAACAAACAACTCCCTGTGTCTCTTGCTCCCCACAGAGTGAGTATTCAGTTCCATAGCCCCCACCCCTCACCATGGGAGGAGCCTGGATGATCAGGAATTTGGAATCTGCTCCAGTCGCCTCGTGTGTCTACACGGGAAAAGGCCATATTAGGGAGTTGCTTTTAAGGACAGAATTTCAGTCTGGTTGCCAAAACCCCAAGGGAAAAATAACCTCCACCACACCACAAAATCTCAATTAAAAAAAAATTGGGTGGTGACCAGTTTTTTGGTGATGACCACCAAGTCTCTCCTTCCAAGGAGGTGTTAATGCCTAAAAGGAACTCTAAAATGCCTCTCACCACGGTACTGGGCTCCGGATGAGCTGAAGATGATTTTGTCTGGGGGAATTGTAGAGATACTTATAATCTGAGTCTTGGCAAGATGACAGCATCTTTATCTTGAAAATAAACTACAGTATGTTTTTTCGCCCTTCCCCTCCATGAAAGATGCTGGAGCACAGCAGCAAGAGTGAGCGGGTTGGTATGCTGCTTCTCATATTCCACATGGAGACTAATGTATTAGGTTTACTCTCAGGAAACCCCAAGAATTAAAGTTAGGGAAAACTTTGAAAGGACAGTTAGAGACCCACTTAGTCTGGTATTCTCAGTGGTCTTAATGGACACTGTTCACTTCAGTGATGACCTAGCACAGAGTACTGCAGAGTTGATGGAAGGTTTGGGTTGACTGGGTATCTTGAGGATTTATTTATTTGAAATCAGCTATTTTTTTACTAGTAGAAAAGTATTATATTCTGCCTTGGGGCAGCTCTCACATAAATCCTGATCGGCTGGTTAGTCAGTCCTAAAAAGGGTTAGTACCACGTCAGTTATTAAATCTCCATAAGAGCTGTTACCTTCTTCTAAGTACCTGGCCATGAGCCTGTCTCTGACCCTGAAGGGCAAGCCTCTGAGAAGGGCAGGCTGTTCCTGCTGAGGCCCAAGGCAGGAGGAGGAAGGGAGCAGGCCACTGCTGGGAGAGAGTCCAGCCAGAGCAGATTCCTTGGCCACTTTTGTATGGAAAGAGCCTTGACCTCATCATTAAACGTGAATGGAGTGGTGGGGAGGGGGGATTTTAGATAGTTTTTCTCTCTGGGGTTGATTCTTGCCCCAGATGCTATCCCTTCTCCCAGAAACCATTGATCCATTTCCCTCACCTAATCACCTCCAGACCCCAGAAGCTCTCCCCTACCCAGCTGAATTCCTCTGAAAATGATTCAGGGGACTCTGGTAGGTCACACAGTGCCACCTTTTGAGCTAGACCACATCTGGAGGGAGAACTGGGCAAGGGTGCACAGGGGATTGTCCCCAGGTGGGCTGAGCAGGGGAGAGAAAATGGTAGCCACTTTTACATTGTTTTGTTTAGTAATTATTGATTCGGGAAGCAAATACAATTCTGAATGAAATGACTTGGAAAAAGTAAATAGAATCAAGATCCCAAGAGGAGCTAAAGATAAATAAATGGGGGCAGGGGTGGGGGAAACGGTCAGTAAGTGAGAAATGCTAAAATGATGGAATAAAGCTGCAGGATTGCTGGGGATAGTGCAGGAAATGTGTACTGCATAGTTCCCAGATGCCCTGGTGTTTCGATGGGGGATGAAAACTAAAACACTGGCCAGGTTGGATTTCATACTCTAGTCCTGCCGTTTTTCTTCCCAGAACAGAGATAAAAGTTGACCCTGGGGGATAGCTCGTTCTCCCTGCAAGGCTGCTAGTTAGGCCCCGCCTATCACCGGGCCTAACTAACATGCTTATATGTGTCCTGCATATTGAGACTTAAAGCAGGGGCTGAGGCTTACAGACGGCCACATGGCGAGAAGCCCCACTGACCTTGGTCTGTTTCTCACTGGAGCGCAGCTTTGGGAGCAGCAGCAACACTACATCCTTCGGCACACTCGCGAGTCAGAACGCCCCCACTTTCGGATCACTGTCCCAGCAGACTTCTGGTTTTGGGACCCAGAGTGGCGGATTCTCTGGTTTTGGATCAGGCACAGGAGGTAAGCTGCCACAGGTTCCCCCTCACAAGCACAGTGGCTCCCTCTTGCCTTCTCCCCCAAAGAAAGGAGTATGTTTTACCTGACCAGTCTGTTTAGTATTTTAAAAGCTGACTAGGCACGTGGCTCACGCCTGTAATCCCAACACTTTGGGAGACTAAGGCGGGAGGATCACTTGAGCCCAGGAGTTTGAGACTAGCCTCGGCAATGTGGCAAGCCCCCATTCTCTACAAAAAATTTTAAAGTTCGCCAGACATGGTGACACACACACATGTCGTCCCAGCTACTCAGGAGGCTGAGGCAAGAGGATCGCTTGAGCCTGAGAGGCTGAGACTAAACTGAGCTGTGATTGCATCACTGCACTCCAGTGACAGAATGAGATTCTGGGTGACAGAATAAGACCCTGTCTCAAAATACATACATACTGAAAGTGATTGAAAAATAAATTTCTTTTTTAAGTTTTAGTTAGACTTAGTACATTGTGTCATTTCTTACCAAAGAAACTACTGTCTTGATTTCCTCTCACGATTTGAGAGGCCCAAAATAATAATGGTCTTACAGGGCCTTGGTTTAAAAATTTAAGCCAGCAGACTCAAAAAAGATGTAGAAACTTCACAAAATGTCTTGCACTTGTTTAACACTGCCTTTTCAGATGGCAGAATATGTGTTTTCCATTTTGTTCTTGCAATAAACTGACAAGGCACAGAATTTAAATATCATTGCAGTTGTACCAATGAAGAAACAAATTCCAAGGAACTAAGTGATTTGCCTAGAGTCAGTTAGCAGCAGAACCAGGCCTAGAATCCAGCCATCTTGCTTGTCTGGCCCTCAAACAGAAGAGGAAGCAAGCAGATAGAAAAATAACAGCAAAAGCAAAAAAAAAAAAAAAAAAAATCCTAATGAAATGGATCCGTGTGGTCCAGTGCAGCTGAGAGAGAAAGGCCAACTCAGAGACCCTCCATACAATACAGCCAGGGCTGGGGAGGAAAGAAGAACCCAAAACTACCAAGAAGATAACTTATAAACAGTCAAGGGTTTCTTCTAACTTCTGGGGGACCTGAACAGCTCCAGAGGATAAACTCAGAGTAAAGGGGCTTCTGCATGTACTTCCCCTGCCTTCCTGTAGGTGGTGGGGGCACAGAGGGCTTTCCACAAGAAGCATGGGAGGGCAGGCACTTGACATGAGACCACCTTTGTGATTCGAGTGGATGTGTTTAACTTCACTCTTCTGTTTTTCAGGATTCAGCTTTGGATCCAATAACTCGTAAGTATCCCCCTTTTTGAGTCTGACCTTAATTAAAAGCATTAAATAAAGTTGGAAGTATCTGTGAGCCACAAATCATTCCTGCTGGATTTGTGCATTTTCTTTTCATTTTTCCTGTTTTAGGAGTTTGCCCTGGAAGTGTGGGGGTTCAGCAGCAGGGTTTGAGTTTTGTGGACTTGTTCATCTCTGTAGGAATATGGCAGGAGGTGCCAGGCCTCGCCTTCTTAAGAGGCATGGCTCAAAGAGAAACGAGCACATCTGCAGTGAGCCAGGCCTGAAGGCAGCACTGAGGAGATGCTACTCCCGACTTCCCTGGAGGTGTCTTGAAAGCTGCCTGCTAATCCCTGGACTCTGGGCCATCCCCAGGTCTCATATGTTGATCCTACCTCTATGCTTCTGTACAGAATTTCATGGCGTTAAAATTCAGACTCTTAGCCAGGTGCGGTGGCTCACGGCTATATCCCAGCATATAGGGAGGCTGAGGTGGGAGGATTGCTTGAGCCCAGGAGTCAAGACCAGCCTGGCTAACATAGCAAGAGACCCCATCTCTACTAAACATTAAAAAAAAAACTAGCCAGGCATGCCGGCTCATGCCTGTGGTCCCAGCTACTGCAAAAGCTGAGGTGGGAGGATCAGTTCAGCCTGGGAGGTTAAGGCTGCAGTGAGCCAAGATGGCACGACTGCACTCCACCTGGGTGACAGTAAGACCCTATCTCAAAAGAAGAAAAAAAAAAGCAAAAACAGCCAGGCACAGTGGCTCACACCTATAATCTCAGGCCCTCCCGCTTTGGGAAGCCAAGGTGGGCAGACCAGCCTGGCCACCATGGTGAAACCCCATCTCTACTAAAAATACACACACGCACACCAGCCCGAGAGGCCGAGGTTGCAGTGAGCTGAGATCACACCACTGTACTCCAGCCTAGGCGACAAAGCAAGACTCTGTATACAAAAAAAAAAAATCGGAGTCCTGACCTCTGCACAAAGGCAGAGCAGCAGAACCTGTGACTCTGCTTTGTGACAGAGCACCTGACTCTGCCATTCCCCTGTGCTTCCTTACAGGTCTGTCCAGGGATTTGGTGGCTGGCGAAGCTGAGGGGGTGTCAGCAGGCCTTTCGATCCCTGGGACCAACTGCATCCTCAGCTTCTTCACCAAGAAATGCTGGAGCAAGCTATTCAGACAGATACTGTCATTAAAACATACACACCCACAAAGAAACAACAGAAACCAAAACTCAAGAAATGCGCAGTTACTCGTTTTATATTTCATGTTGGGTTCCCCACCCCACTATTAAACTGTTGGTCTGTTTCCGTACAGAATGTGTGTGGGCTTGTTTTAGATCATAGCCAATGAGATTGCCCCGTTTCTGTAGCTCTGAGAAGCCAGCAGAGCCTCCGTCAGCCAGCACTGTGTCTTCAAGGATGGCATGAGAGGGCTCCAGCATTGGGTCTTGATAAACAGCATAGAATCTGCCGCGGTCTCACTCAGACCTAGTGCCCTCCACATAGGGAAGAGGTTGAATCCTGTGGGCCATCTTTTGGAAGCGGTAACTTGGTTATCTCCTCTCTGAGTTCTTTTTGTCATTGTGTATCAGGACCCGCCAAGGATGCACGCTGAGATTGAGTGGAGGCAGAGGACCCACTCATGCCAGCAGCAGTTTTAGAAGCAGCCATAACACTTTTCAGTACACTTGTAGCCAGTGTGAGGCAGGACTGGCAAACAGACCAGGGCATCATGGCTGACTGCTGATGACAGTGCTGCCCCCTAGCCAGCCTTGTCCGCTCATCTCCATGTGGCTCTTGGGTGCTGTGTCTCCTACTTCAGAGAGGAGGGGGGCAGTTGCTTGAGAAGATAGCCATTCTGTATGCAGCAATGACACTGGTAGCCACAGCTACCCATTGTCTACTAACCACAGTGCAGATAGCCCTTGGTAGACCTGGGAAGCGTGAAGACGGGCTGTTGCCAGATACCACAGTAGGACAGTGCTGGATTTGACAACAGTGTTTGCTGGTGTCGCCTAGAGCTCATCATTGCAGTTGTATTAAAGTGCTTATTTATCTTTAATGCAGTATCTTTGAGGCCTGGGCATAATTTATATATCTTGGGCCTGTAACACCCTAGGTAGTTGCCATCAAACAAAGACCGTCTCCCATTGAAAACAGATGTAAGAATTTATCTTTCAGGCCCAGAATCTGACAATACATTGGCTTGGGTCATGAGCAGCAGAGAGTTGGAAAGGGATTTTGTTTTTCTTTTAGAGTTTTACATATCAGCAGGTTGTATTTTTTTAATGTTTTAATAAAAGTTTGACATGACATTAATTTATCATGTTACAGACTGTATGACCTTGGTTCTGATGGCTTATGTGGGGAGAGTGGACCATGGTGAGGTCTCCACTGTGTCACCACCCGGTCTGACGGTCCCCGTCTCGCCTGTGCCCCAGCGTCATCTGCAGAGTTCTTTGTCACATGCACATTCCCAGCCTCCGTCGCGGGGATCCTGGCTCCGGAGGACTGAGATCGAGGCTGGACGCCCACCTGGCTTTGTGTTTGGTGATTTCTTAAGCTCCCGAGGAGAGGAATCTCACTGTATAGCGCTGTTGGGTTTCAGAAATCCCTCCCTCAACCAGGTGTCAGCAGAGCCAAGAGCTGGAATTAGATCCATGGTGTCTCTGGATGACTGTCACCCTGCACTCTGTGCAGTTAGGAGAGGGAGGGGCTGTCTGTGTGGTCCGTTATCTAGGGCTCCGCCTCTCAAGAAGAGCTGAGGTCTCCAAAAATTGAATGTGTGCCCCTTTTGGTCCTTGCAGAATTGAAGAGCCTCTCACCTTTTCTACCCTGTGTTCACTGGAGGCTCTCTCAGCCATGAAGTCGAGGGACAGTCCCCATGACATTGACAGCCAGTCACAGGGCATGTTTCTCCCATGTGGGCTCATGCTAGTTCATATCCAGAGGCCATCTAGAGACAGAGGGACTCGAGCTCTGTCAGGAGAGGCTGGCAGTGGAGTGCTCAGCTTTAAAGGGGAGCGATATACCTGGAGGCGCCGTAGGCTCCATTCTGCCCTTGGCTGTCATCCTGCCAGCCGGCACCCAGGCTAAGCCAGTCTTTTTCTACCCTTCTGCTTCTCCCTGGACCCTCCTTTATATAAATAGAAATGGTTCAGCCTAAACCCTTGACCTCAAATTCTCTGTGTTGGTCCTCCATTGAGGTGGCATGTGACATCTCTCCATAAGGCACTATCAGCTGTGCTCAGGCAGATAACATCCCCACTCCCGGTCAGGCAGCAGCCCTGGAGGAATGTACTACTGGCATGTGGGCCCCTCCAAGTTCCTTTTTTGGGGTCCATTACAGTGGTAGATGGCAGGGGTCAGCTCAGCCTACATCCCCTGACGCCCGAGCTGCCAGGATGTCTGGCTGGAATGCACAGTCATTCCCGCCTGTCCAGGGAGGAGATGGCGGGTCTTCAGCCGCCTCCAAATCAGGGCAGGCAAAGAGCCTGGATGCATGTGTGGGGCCTGTGTCCCAGTGACAAGAAGGGCCCCAAGGATGCCCACACAGCCTTTCTGGGGCATGTGTGCAGTGGCCAGCACAGGCAGTTTCATTTATGTTTCTGCTCTGCATAACTCAGGAAGGAACCGGGGAAGGCAGACTGAATGAGCTAGGTCAAGTTTTGCTTGGCTTTTCCAGACACAAATATCACACTGGTAATTGGTGCTTCAGATGGCAACACAGGGATAGAGGCCAAATTGGGCTCCTCGGAGACAGGTAGAACCCCAGTTACACGACACCCACAGTCCTGGCCTCTCATTTGGGCAAAAATACGAGTCCCGTGGCATGGTGAGGTGGCTGAGCCAGTGGTCCCCTCCGCACAGCCCTGCCTGCCTGTGAGTGTCCTTTGCCTGCTTTCAGCTTTGCATTCTCTCTGGCAGCCTCCAGAGAGGCTTCTAGGTTGAGTGTCTGGCGTTACAGTAAGGGAGTGCACCGTGCAGGCTGCCTAACCCCAACCCTCACCAGCTCTGTAACCAGAGTGAGGCGCTCTGCCTCTGTGTCTTGAGGGTTTTTTCCCTCAGTTGTAAAGTAGAATTGGAATACCTGTCTGGCAGGGTGGTGGTTCGGACTGAACGAGGTGCCCCTGGCACAAAGCTGCTTCCCAGTCTTGGCGATGCTGGTACCCTCACCTGCATCTTGCCTGACATCCAGGTTAAATGGCTGCAAGTCAGTTCCCACTTTGACTTCATCTGGTTTGGGGGATAGGAGCATCTCCCACCTGGCTTTCAGGCCCCTTACCAAACAGGACCTCACTGCTGGGGAGTGGTGCGGCCATAACGCCGTGCTCAGGCATTCACTGGAGATTCTTCACCAGGGCTGGGCCAGGCCCTACAATCTGTTTTTCTAAAGCAGGTGATTCTTGTACAGATGATCCATGAACCCCATGGGCCTTTGGCCTTAAGGACAGTAGCCATAAATACCCAGAGGGCATCTGAAGAACAGAACCTAACTCCATGGACATGTTTATTTTGTGGTTAATCCAGGCTAAGGGATTTTATCTGAAATTGTTGATAAGAGACATAAGTGTAGATTTAAGCTGCTTTTTGGCACCTGCTCAAAAAAGAAAAACAAAGTACAAGTGGGCCAGGTAACCTCCTGCCAGCCAGACACGTGGAACCCTCCTCTGTGAGCTCCCCTAACAGGAGGAAAGACCCTCCTTGCCCTCATCCTGAGGAGGGACACCTAGGCATTTAGGATTCTTTCTTTTTCTGTCATTCACTGTGCATCTCAATAGAAGAGAGAGTAGGCCAGCTAGTGCCTCTTAAATTTTTCCTGAAAACAACAGGCTAAGCTTTAGAGAAACTGCAGAAAGCACTATTTTTACTTAAAACAAGATCAACCCAGAAACCTTTTCACATGTGAATCTAAAACTGTAAACCAGAATCCTTTCATATGTAATTCCTAAAACTGTAAACTAAAACCTTTTCACATGTGAGTCCTAAAACTATGAACCTAAGATTCTTCCACATGTAACATCTAAAGTATAAGCCTATGTAAGAGCTGAACCTCCCTTTGTTAGACAAGCTTAGCTGTTAAATACCTATGCCACCTTGCTCCCAGCTAAAATAAATTCCTTCCTCCTATATTCAGTGTCCAAAAGATCCTTTTCCACAGCCACTCCTAATACAGTCCCACCTGTGAGTCCCCTTAACAGCAGCTTAGTTTCTGGACTGCCACTTAGTTGGGATTTTTTAGATGGAGTCTGGCTCTGTTGCCCAGGCTGGAGTGCAGTGGTATGATCTCGGCTCACTGCAACGTCCACCTCCCAGGTTCAAGCGATTCTCTAGCCTCACCCTCCCGAGTGACTGGGATTACAGACACCCACCACCACACCCAGCTAATTTTTTTTTTTTTTTGTATTTTTAGTAGAGACAGGGTTTCACCTGATTAGCCAGGACGGTCTTGATTTCCTGACCTCATGATCTGCCTGCCTCAGCCTCCCAAAGTGCTGGGATTACAGGCATGAGCCACCGCGTCCAGCCAGTTGTTTATTTCAAATTACTATGTCAGAGAAGGAGGGGCCCTGGCATCCACTGAGTGAGCTCTCCATCTTTTAACCTCTATAGATTCTCATTTGTAATTTCTTTTTTTCTTTTCTTTTTTTTTTTTTTGAGACAGGGTCTTGCTGTCATCAGGCTGGAGTGCAGTGGCACGATCTCAGATCACTGCAACCTCTGCCTCCCAGGCTCAAGCAGTCCTCCCACCTCAGCCTTTCAGGTAGCTGGGACTACAGATGTACCCCACCACACCCAGATAATTTTTTACGTTTTTAGTAGAGAAGAGGTGTTGCTATGTTGCCCAGGCTGGTCCCAAACTCCTGGGCTCAAGCCATCCACCCTCCTTGGCCTCCCAAAGTGCTGGCATTACAGACGTGAGCCAGCGCACCTGGCCCGCTTTGTAATTTCTTTCTTTTTTTTTTTTTTTTTTGCTGTCATCCAGGCTGGAGTGCAGTGGCAGTGGCATAATCTCAGCTCACTAAAACCTCCACCTCCTGGGTTCAAGCTATTCTCCTACCTCAGCCTCCCGAGTAACTGGGACTACAGGCACCCACCATGCCGGACTAATTTTTTATGCATTTTTAGTAGTGACGGGTTTTCACCATGTTAGCCGGTATGGTCTCGATCTCTTGACCTCGTGATCCTCCCGCCTTGGCCTCCCAAAGTGCTGGGGTTACAGGCATGAGCCACCGTACCCGGCCTGTAATTTCTATTAGAAGACCTGTCTGGTGCTTCTTGGCATTTGATTTTTAGCCAACAAAACTGGCCCAGTTTCATGCCAGAAATGGGGCTTCTTGCCCGAACTTCCTCCGAGGAACGCTGTGGAGCACCCTGGCTGGAAGGCAGGGATGAGGGTTAAGCTGCCAGCTGGTCACACTCCTGCGTGTGCACCCCCATTACTCTGTCTCAACATCACTCTACTTTCCTCCTGGGGAAAGGAGGAGGAGTGACTGGATGGAGAGTGTATCAACCCCCAAAATTCTGCCATTTTCAAAATGTCTGCCTAAGTTAGTATTGTACAAAAAATAAGGGCTGGGGAGGCATGCTCTATGGCCACATAAGTTTAGGAAGAGTGGATGGAACAAACAGCATATTTTTATTATTAAAAAAATACCTTTTTGAGCCCTTAATATGCAAATATGCCTTGTAAATCAGTAAGAGGAAACAGTCTGCCATTTCCCGAATACGTCTGCCACGGAACCTTTCTCCTTGGAGTCGGGGTCATTGGCACTCCGGCTGGGAACGGCTGCATCGTGGGTGTGGCTGGTCAGAAGCACAGCTCACTTCCTGCTGGTTGTGTTGCTAACACACATTCCTTTTTTTAAGTTGCTTTATAATAGTAACAATTCACTGGATGTTTACTACAAGCCAAGTACTGACTATGCTAAGCACTTCACTGGCAGTGCCTCCCTCTGGCTCCTGCCAGGCCCGGGCTGGCTACCATGGGCTCTCCTGATTCTTCTCCAAGATACCTGTTCATTTCCAAAGAAATCCAGCCTGCTCGTGCCAGCAACACTACCAAGCCCCTTACCCACCAGCCGACCACCTTGTGAAAACAAGCCGGCCCTGACGCCATGCCTCTTGTCCCCTCCGCTGCCTCTCACCTTTTGCTCTCTGTGGTCACAGTCTCTCTACGACGGCAGCCAGGGGGCCTGGGCAGAGGCTGGGCCTGTCTAGCTTAACGTTGGTGTGAGCCACACACGGACGGGTTTGCTAGGCCTGACGAGGACGTCAGGGTGGGAGCATCTGGCTCTGCGCCCTTCAGCTGTGTCATCTGCCCTTTCTCTGCAGTCTCCTCTAGGGTCTGGCTTTGAGGCTTGCCAGAGTCCCACCGGAGGCCAGGCCACAGGCCCACTGAGGTGGCAGTTGCTGCATTGTTATAAATAGAAGCCTGTCCATACCACAGCCCTGGCAGGCCGGAGATTCTCTACATTGTTTTCGGGCCTAGATTGCCAGCTGCAAAGGCCACAGGCAGGGGGTGGGGGGAGCGGATGGGCCATGGATGGAAAGCAGGAGCCCCAGCACACGGCAAAAGCTGAGCCCGGCCCTGGCTGGAGGTGACCTCACCTTGCTGGCATCTTGGCCCACGAGGGTGCAGAAGCAGCTTTGCTTTGTGGCACATTGATGGCTTTCTTGGCCTCTCCTAGGTGCCTTTCCATCTGGAAGGCTAGAAGGGGACTGGGCTGCCCCGCAGCCCCCACAGTGCCTGCAGGCCCTGCCATCTGGCCCTCCTCTGCCTCCTGCCCTTCTTAGTGTCTCACTCTCCCTGAGGCTCTCCAGGCCCCACTGCAATTTCTCTGCTCCTCAAATGGCCCATTCTCCTCGCTGCAGGACCACTCCATCCTCCGTCCCTTCTTGCTCATCCTGCAGGTCTCCGTTGAAGCGCCATCTCCCTCCCGCAGAGCCTTCCTGGCGGCCTGACCGGCTCACAGGCCCTGGCTCCCTTTGTATGCCCCTGTCCTGCTGCGCTGCTGTTTTGAGGTCTCTATCCCAATTGTGATTGCTCATGTAGTTGGTGGTTTCATTCATTCATCTATAGTCAGTCCCAGCGACGGGCAGCTCCGTGGGGACAGTGCCAGGGCAGACCAAGTCAGGAACTGTTGATAAATGACTCCCAGCACGACTTCCTAGAAGGAAGCCAAGACTTGTTCAAAAGCCAGACCCCAGGAGATGACAAGGGGTAGGGGGTATTTAGATAGCTAAGGGCACAGGGCCAGCTAGTGGCACCAGAGCTGCGCAAGGCCAGGGCTCCCCCACCCTTCCCAGGGTCCTCTGGGTCTCATCCCAGGAACGCACTAGGGCAGGAGAGCGAGGTGAGTGATGAATAGTGCAGGCTGTGTGCAGGAGGCCCTGGGGAGGAGGCCATCTTCTGAGACTCACCAGCAGAGGAAGTCGCCCCATCTGTCCCCAGTGAAAATGGAGCAGATGCCGTGTGCCTCACAGGGCAGGGCTCTCACAGGGTTCAGGGCAGCAGCGCCTGGCACAGTCACTGGGCTCATGGCGGTTTCCCTGCCTTCACAGGGAGAAACCCAGGCCCCAGCAGACGGACCCCAGTGTCCCACAAAGTCTTCTTGATCCCACGGCTGACCGGCAACACTCACTTCAGGAATGGGGTGCAGGGACCCACAAAGGGCCAGCCCCCAGGAAAGGACCGTGCACGTCCCATTGTCCAGTCTGCAGCTTTCTGTCCCTGTTGCAGGGGAGACAGTGGGTGCACGCTCTCATCCTCCACCAAAGCCCTGGCCCCACCAGAGCACTCGGGCTGCTGGGAAGGAGGGAGGTGCAGAAAGGCTGGCAGGCAGTTCCAAGTCACTGGCTACAGCTGAAGGAGAGGCTGAGTGGATGGAACAGCTTGACAGTCACTGGCCAGCATTTCAGGAGCGGTCAGACTCAAATCTTGGATGTTTGCTTTTAAATCACTGTCATTCTCGGTTTTAGAGAACCCAGATTCAGCCCAGCGTCAGGAAATGAAAGTGCCATCATTGTTACAAGGTTCTACAGACAGGTGATTTGATGGAGCGGACTGAATCCCTCCCGCTGTCTCTTGTGCCCCGGGCCCCTGGCTGGGCTTTGAGGGAGCCAAGTCCCTCCATTTACCATTTACTGGGTGGCAGCAGTGGCCCCTCTGAGCTGTGGTAGCGCCCACATCCTCTTCCCAAGGGTGCCTCGGGCTGGGGCTTTGGCCCTCTGGACCTCGCTGACCTCTGGCTCTTGTCTTCAGAGTTCTCTTTTTCATTTATTTATTTATTTATTTTTAAGATGGAGTCCCGCTCTGTTGACCAAGCTAGAGTGCAGTGATGCAATCTCAGCTCACTGCAACCCCCACCTCCTGGGTTCAAGCGATTCTCCTGCCTCAGCCCTCCCAGTAGCTGGAATTACAGGTGCCCACCACCACGCCCAGCTAATTTTTGTATTTTTTAGTACACGGGGTTTCACCATGCTGGCCAGGCTGGTCTTGAACTCCTGACCTCAGGTGATCCACCCGCCTCGGCCTCTCAAAGTGCTGGAATTACAAGTGTGAGCCACCATGCCCTGCCTCTTTTTTTATTTTGAACCCCTCTGGAAATGGGAATAAACACATCCATTCAAGCCAGGCGTAGTCAAACACTACCATGTGGTTGCCAGCAGCACAGATGGAGGGCCTGGTGGTCGGCATTCAAGAGCAGTCATTGACACACCATGCTTCCTGGGTGCAGCTTCCTTGCCAGCCCCCGAGGGCACAGCGGACACGACGATTGAGGCAGATGTTCTGGGCTACTCCAGACACACACTTAGCATCCAAGCCCTTTCCTCACCCAGTGTGCTGCTGCCTGTGAAATGTGTGTTCAGGGAGGAGGTGTCCCTTCTTTGGCCGTGGCATTGAGCAAAGCTGGCCCACAAGCAAATCAAAGCAGCCCAGCATGTTAGCACTAGAAATCATCCTGTCAATTTCCTCCTTAAATAGAAAAGGGAAACTGCACGACCCCAAAGAGAGATAGAAAGTGACTCAATTCCGAGAGTAGCAGTTCAGATCATGGGTATGCCTGGTTTCAAATCACCTCCTTGTGTGGCTTCCGGCAAGTCACTTAACCTCCCTGAGCCTCAGTTTTATCATCTGTTAAAAAAAAGGGAGACATTAGTACCTTTATTTAGATTTGTCAAAGAGTAAATGAAATACTGTATATAGCCGGGAGCAGTGGCTCACGCCTGTAATCCCAGCACTTTGGGAGGCCGAGGCGGGTGGATCACGAGGTCAAGAGATCGAGATCATCCTGGTCAACATGGTGAAACCCCGCCTCTACTAAAAATACAAAAATTAGCTGGGCATGGTGGCGTGTGCCTGTAATCCCAGCTACTCAGGAGGCTGAGGCAGGAGAATTGCCTGAACCCAGAGGCGGAGGTTGCGGTGAGCTGAGATCACGCCATTGCACTCCAACCTGGGTAACAAGAGCGAAACTCTGTCTCAAAAAAAAAAAAAAATACTGTATATAAAGCTGGTATTATTATCATCATTACCATCATCATTTATGGGCAGGGCATGCAGAAGGCCAAGCTCCCCATTCCAATCCCTCTTTCTTTTCTTTCTTTCTCTTTTTATCTTTCTTTCTTTCCTTCCCTCCCTCCCTCCCTCCCTTCCTTTCTTCTTTCTTTTTTTGAGACAGGAGTTTCACTCTTGTTGCCCAGACTGGAGTGCAATGGCATGATCTCTGCTCACCACGACCTCCACCTCCTGGATTCAAGTGATTCTCCTGCCTCAGCCTACTGAGTAGCTAGGATTACAGGCATGTGCCACCACACCTGGCTAATTTTGTATTTTTAGTAGAGACAGAGTTTCTCCACATTGGTCAGGCTAGTCTCAAACTCTGACCTCAGATGATCCACCCACCTCCGCCTCCCAAACAGATGGGATTACAGGCATGCACCACGGTACCCCGCCTCCCATCCCACTTTCACTGTGCGTACTGACTCCTGGACTCACTGTGGCTATCAAGGAAGAGCTAAACTGAGTCAGCTGCAAAGATATCTGAGCCTCTTGCCCTGTTAGGTACTTATGCTCCAAACAAGTGGGGTGGCTGCCCAAAGGTACAATCTTTCTAAGAGCAGAAAGATCTTTCTCTTCAAAGATGCTTAATGGGTCAGCTTATGCAACAAATATCCATTGAATGAGAAAATATCCATGGTGAAACTTGTAAATATTTTGTCACGTATTCAGCCATGCCAGAAAAATCAGTTCCTGGAAGTCACGTTATCGCTATAGCACAGGTCTCTATAGTCTCTGAAGGACTGGGGGATCACAAGACACATGGGCCACTTGAGGACGACTGCGCCTGTAGCTCGAAGGTGCAAACCAGGCAGCCCTTGCCTTCTCCCACTTGGGGGTGCTTACAAAGATCTGTTCCTCACCGACTTCTGGCGTCCCCGAGGCCTACACTGCACAATTTCCCCAGAGTGGGATGGCACCAGTGGGTGAGGGTCTAGAGAAAACAACACTTAGGTGCTCATCCTTACAGCAGAACCCTTTTATCTGCATCTCAGCCAGAGTGTCAGAGTCGCTTAAACCCCTGGGCGACATCCTGTACAATACAGATTAATAGATCTATAGTCTACAGACCTAACAACGAAAGGCCATTGTTCATTTTTCAGCAATCCATGTGACAGGTCTCTCAAAATACACAAGGCCTAAAACTGGAACTGCCAATAAGAAGAAACGAAAACTCTGCCTCCTAAGAGACTTCTAGGCTGGGTGCGGTTGGCTCACGCCTACAATCCCAGCACTTTGGAGGCCAAGGAGGGCGGATCATGAGGTCAGGAGTTCAAGACCAGCTTGGCCAAGATGGTGAAACGCTGTCGCTACTAAAAATACAAAAATTAGCTGGGTGTGGTGGCGCACATCTGTAATCCCAGCTACTCAGGAGGCTGAGGCAGGAGAATTGCTTGAACCTAGGAGGTGGAGGTTGTAGTGAACTGAGATTGCCCCATTGCACTCCAGCCTGGGCAAGAGAGCAAGACTCCATCTCAAAAAAAAATAAAATAAAATAATAAAAAAGAAGCTTCTGGGCTGGTCTTTTTTGTAGAGTCAAGCCTTGACACGGTGGCTTCCATCTACTGCCTCTTGGATATGAATCACAAGAGCCTGGGGCTTCTTCACGTCTAATTTTTCTTACCAGGCTTACAATGAGCATTTTGTACCCAGGAGACTGGATCTGGGAATCAGAAGGAGAAAGGATGCACTTTCCTCAATGGGTCATTTAATGCTGATCAGGGCATGAGAGCAACTTGCCTGAGTAGCCATTCTAATCTGAAAGTCAATTTAATTTCCAATTAGATTCTCAATCAAAGATGTTTATTTTTGTCTTACTGCTAAAGTTCTGTTAAGAACAAATAATAGGCCAAGCATGGGGGTTCACACCTGTAATCTCAGTACTCTGGGAGGCTGAGGCAGGTGAATCACCTGAGGTCAGGAGTTCGAGACCAGCCTGGCCAACATGATGAAACCATATCTCTACTAGAAACACAAAAAATTAGCCAGGCATGGCAGTGCATGCCTGAAATTCCAGCTACTTGGGAGGCTGAGGTGGGAGAATCGGTTGAAGCTGGGAGGCAGAGATCACACCAGCACACTATAGCTTGGATGACAGAGCGAGACTCCGTCTTAAAAAAAAAAAAAAACAGGCCAGGCGTGGTGGTTCAAGCCTGTAATCCCAGCACTTTGGGAGGCCGAGGCGGGTGGATCATGAGGTCAAGAGATCGAGACCATCCTGGTCAACAAGGTGAAACCCCGTCTCTATTAAAAATACAAAAAATTAGCTGGGCATGGTGGCGTGTGCCTGTAATCCCAGCTACTCAGGAGGCTGAGGCAGGAGAATTGACTGAACCCAGGAGGCAGAGGTTGCGGTGAGTCGAGATCGCGCCATTGCACTCCAGCCTGGGTAACAAGAGCGAAACTCGGTCTCAAAAAGAAAAAAAAATTCAAAGCATGATGGCTCATGCCTTTAATCCCAGCAATTTGGGAGACCAGGCAGGCAGATCACTTGAGGTAAGGAGTTCAAGACCAGCCTCACCAACATGGTGAAACCCTGTCTCTACTAAAAATACAAAAATTAGCTGGGCATGATGGCAAGCACCTGTAGTCTCAGCTACTAGGGAGACTGAAGCAGGAGAATTTCTTAAACCCAGGAGGTGGAGGTTGCAGTGAGCCAAGATCGTGCCACTGCACTCCAGCCTGAGCTACAGAATGAGACTCCATCTAAAAAACAAAAACACAAAAAAAGTCCTGCTGGGCAGGGTGCAATAGCTCACCCCTGTGATCCTCGCACTTCGGGAGGCTGCACGGGAGGATCGCTTGATCCCAGGAGTTCAAGACCAGCCTGGGCAACATAGGGAGACCCTGTCTCTACAGAAAAAAATCAAGAAATTATCCAGGCATGGTGATGTGTGCCTGTAGTCCCAGCTACTCAGGAGACTGAGGTGGGAAGATTGCTGGAGCCCAGGAGGTCAAGGCTGCAGTGAGCTGTGATGGTGCCCCCTGCACTGTAGCCTGGACACCAGAGAGAAGCCTTGTCTCAAAAACCAAATAAACAGGCTGAGCATGGTGGCTCATGCCTGCAATCCCAGCACTTCGGGAGGCCGAGGTGGGTGGATCACAAGGTCGGGAGTTCAAGACCAGCCTGGCCAAGATGGTAAAACCCATCTCTACTAAAAACTACAAAAATTAGCCAGGTGCAGTGGTGTGCACCTGTAATCCCAGCTACTTGGGAGGTTGAGGCAGGAGAATCACTTGAACTCGGGTGGCAGAGGTTGCAGTGAGCCAAGATCGCGCCACTGCACTCCAGCCTCAGGGACAGAGTGAGACTCCATCTCAAAAATATATATATATAAATATAATTAATTAATTAAAACTTTCCACTTAGTCTTATACTATACTCTGCAGCTGCTGGAATGTGAGTAAGCATCTGTGGGTACAGCCCGAGCCTGGTGTTGTGCAGGACAGATGCAGAGACTCACAAGACGCAGCCATGGGATTACAGGATTGCCCTTGCTCCTCCCTCCCTGTATTTTGTGATCAGGAAAAAACAATTTTTTTTTTTTTTGAGACGGAATCTCGCTCTGTCGCCCAGGCTGGAGTACAGTGGTGTGACCTTGGCTCACTGCAAACTCCGCCTCCTGGGTTCAAGTGATTCTCCTGCCTCAGCCTCCCAATCAGCTGGGATTGTAGGCACACACCATCATACCCGGCTAATTTTTGTATATTTAGTAGAGACAGGTTTCTCCATGTTGCCCAGGCTGGTCTGGAACTCCTGACCTCAAGTGATCTGCCCGCCCTGGCCTCCCAAAGTGCTGGAATTACAGGTGTGAGACACCACGCCTGGCCAGGAAAAAATAAATTATCTTTAAAGAGAAAAAGAATTGCCAAGCTTGCAAAGAAGCAAAGAAATACAATCTATAATGGGAAAACTCAAACAACTGAGATGGGTCCAGAAATGACACATTAAAAAATTAGCAGTCAGAAACTTTAAAAGCATGATCGCACCGCACTCGGTATTTCTAGGAAGCTAGAGGAAAGATTAAACATGTCGAACAGAAACACAGAAGAGATGTAAAAGAGGCTGAGGCAGGAGAATCACTTGAACCCAGGAGGCAATTCACCATATTAACAGAGTAAAAACTAAAAAAAAAAAAAAAAAAAAAAAAAAAAAGATAATCTCAAGAAATACAGAAAAAAATCCAGTGTCCATTTTTGATAAAAACTCTCCACAAACTAGATATTGAAGAAACTTCCTCCACCTTATAAAAGGCATCTAAGATAAACCTACTGTTAATATTATACTTCATGGTGAAGATAGAGTGCTTTCACCCCAAGATAGGGAAGGAGGCAAGAATATCCACTCCCACAACTTTCTTTTTCTTCTTCTTTTTTTTTTTTTTGAGATGGAGTCTCCCTCTGTCACCCAGGCTGGAGTGTAGTGGCACAATCTCGGCTCACCGCAACCTCCGCCTCCCTGGTTCAACCAATTCCCCTGCCTCAGCCTCCCGAGTAGCTGAGATTACAGGTACGCGCCACCATTCCCAGCTAATTTTTTGTATTTTTAGTAGAGACAGGGTTTCACCATGTTAGCCAGGATGGTCTTGATCTCCTGACCTTGTGATCCGCTTGCCTTGGCCTCCCAAAGTGCGGGGATTACAGGCGTGAGCCAACGCGTCTGCCATCACCACTTACTGCACAGGAGGATCTAGCCAATGCACTTAGGCAAGGAAGAGAAATGAAAGGCATGTCGATTAGAAAGAAGATGGGTAACAGGCTTTACGTGCAGATAACATAATCATCTATTTTAAAAATCATGTGAATCTAGGGAAAGAGTTATTTCGAGACAGTCTCGCTCTGTTGCCCAAGCTGGAGTGCAACGCCACAGTCTCAGCTCACTGCAACCTCCACCTCCTGGGTTTCAGCAAGTCTCAGGCCTCAGCCTCCAGAGTAGCTGGGATTACAGGCATGCATCACCATGCCCAGGGAATTTTTGTATTTTTAGTAGAGGTGGGGTTTTGCCATGTTGGCCAGGCTGGTCTGGAACTCCTGACCTCAAGTGATCCGCCCATCTCTCCCTCCCGAAGTGCAGGAATTTCAGGCATGAGCCACCAAGCCCAGCCAGAAAACGCTATTAAAACTAGTAAGTGACTTCAGGAAGGCTTCAGAATACAAGCTGAATAAACAAAAACCAATTGTCCTTCCAAATACTAGCAATGAATAATCAGAAATCAGAATTCAAAATTCCAGTTTCATTTACAATAACAAAAATGTTATTGTAACAAAAGATGTGTAAGACTTATACCCCAAAACTACAAAACATCACTGATTGAAATTTAAAAATACCCAAATAAACGGGGGAACACATAATCATAAATCAGAAAATTCAATATTGTTTTTTACTTGTTTGGTTTTTTTGTTGTTTTTTTGTGACGGAGTTTCGCTCTTGTTACCCAGGCTGGAGTGCAATGGCTCGATCTCGGCTCACCGCAACCTCCGCCTCCTGGGTTCGGGCAATTCTCCTGCCTCAGCCTCCCGAGTAGCTGGGACTACAGGCACGCGCCACCGTGCCCAGCTAATTTTTGTATTTTTAGTAGAGACAGGGTTTCACCATGTTGACCAGGATGGTCTCGATCTCTTGACCTCATGATCCACCCGCCTTGGCCTCCCAAAGTGCTGGGATTATAGGCGTGAGCCACTGCGCCCAGCCTATTTATTTGTTTTTGAGACAGAGTTTCCCTCTTGTTGCCCTGGCTGGAGTGCACTGGCACGATCTTGGCTCACCACAACCTCCACCTTCTGGGTTCAAGCCATTCTTGTGTCTCAGCCTCCTAAGTAGCTGGGATTACAGGCATGCACCACCACGCTGGCTAATTTTTGTATTATTAGTAGAGACGGGAGTTTCTCCATGTTGGTCAGGCTGGTCTCGAACTCCCGACCTCAGGTGATCTGCCCACCTCGACCCCCAAAAGTGTTGGGATTACAGGTGTGAACCACTGCACCCAGCCAGAAAGTGCAACATTGTTAAGCTGTCTTTGGAGAGAAGTGTAGTCCCAATCAAAATCAAACTCCTGAAAGACTTTTTTTTTTGGTAGCCACTCTAAAATTCATATGGAGATGCAAAGAACCTCTAAATATTTAATAAAATTTTGGAAAAGAAGAATAGAGTTTGAGGAATTGCACTTCTTTTCTTTAAGACATTGAAAAGCTGGGCGCGGTGGCTTATGCCTGTAATCCTAGCACTTTGGGAGGCTAAGGTGGGTGGATCACCTGAGGTCGGGAGTTCAAAACCAGCCTAGCCATCATGGTGAAACTCCAGCTTTAAAAAAAAAAAAAAAAAGATATTAGAAAATTTGGCCAGGCGTGGTGGCTCACATCTTGTAATCCCAACACTTTGGGAGGCTAATGGGGGTGGATCACCTGAGGTCAGGAGTTCCAGACCAGCTTGCCCAACAATGGTGAAACCCCATCTTTACTAAAAATAAAAAAATTAGCTGGGCTTGATGGTGCATGCCTGTAGTCCCAGCTACTCAGGAGGCTAAAACAGGAGAATCTCTTGAACCTGAGAAGCAGAGGTTGCAGTGAGCCAAGTTCATGACATTGCACTCCAGCCTTAGTGACAGATCAAGACTCCATCTCAAAGAAAAAAAATTACACAATTTATTAAAATAGGACATATACTTCCAAAATACATACAATTATTATTTTTAAAGACATATTATAAAGCTAAGTTATTCAAGACCATGTGGTCTTGGTGTCAAGATTTAAAAAAACATTGGTTAATTGTACAGAATAGAAAATCCAGAAATAGCTCCACACGTATCTGGTCACTTGATTTTCGACAAGGTGGAAGGTGACACAGTGAGAAGGGACAGGCTTTCCAACAAAAGCCACTAGGACGACTGGTTCTCTGTGTGCCAAAAACAGAACTTTGACTCCTGTCCTGCACACATAAAACTGACTCAAAATGGATCACAGACATCAATGTAAAATCTAAAACTCTTGAAGAAAACATAGGAGAAAACCTTTGTAATCTTTCTTAGCCCAAAAGCATAATCCATAAAAGAAAGTATTAGCTGGGCGCAGTGGCTCATGCCCGTAATCCCAGCACTTTGGGAGGCCAAGGTGGGAGGACTGCCTGAGCTCAGGAGTTCGAGACCAGCCTGGCCAACATGGTGAAACCTCATCTTTACTAAAAATACAAAAGTTAGCTGCACGTGGTGGCAGGCACCTGTAATGCCAACTACTTGGGAGGCTGAGGCATGAGCATCACTTGAACTTGAGAGGCAGAGGTTGCAATGAGCTGAGATGGTGCCATTGCACTCCAGCCTAGGTGACAGAAAATTAACAGGGCTACTTGGGAGGTTGAGGCAAGAGGATTGCTTATGCCTGGGAGGTCGAGGCTGCAGTGAGTCATGACTGCATCAGTGCACTCCAGCCTGAGCAACAGAGGCAGATCCTGTCGCACATAATAATAAGAACAACAATAATTTTAAAAGAATATATACTGTATGACTCCATTTACATAAAAATCTAGGAAGTGCAAACTAATTGTAGTGGTGGAAAGCAGATCAGCGGGTGCCTGGGGGCAGGTGGAGGCAGGGAGGAGCAGCAGGTGGGCTGATGAAGGCAAGAGAGGAATCTTTGGTGGGATACAGATGCTCAGTATCTTGGCTGGGATGATGGACACAGGTGGGTACCTACACCAAAACCTACCAAATCGTTCCCTTTTGGCTGGATGCAGTGGCTCACACCTGTAATTCTAGCACTTTGGGAGCCTGAGGCAGGTTGATCACAAGGTCAAGAGATCGAGACCATCCCGACCAACATGGTGAAATCCCGTCTCCACTAAAAATACACACATTAGCCGGGCGTGGTGGTGCGTGCCTGTAGTCCCAGCTACTCGGAGGCTGAGGCAGGAAAATTGCTTGAACCTGGGAGGTGGAGGTTGTAGTGAGCCAAGATTGTGCTACAGCACTCCAGCCTGGCAACAGAGACTCTTTCTCAAAAAAAAAAAAAAAAAACCCTTTAAAAAAAATTGTTTACTTTACATATCATATGTCAATTATACCTAAACAAAGCTATTTTTTTTAAAGAAAGAGTTTGAGCCACAACTCTTGTCTTAAGAAAAGAAATTCAAGGCCGGGTGTGGTGGCTGATGCCTGTAATCCTAGCACTTTGGGAGCCCGAGGTAGGTGGGTCACCTGAGGTCAAGAGTTTGAGACCAGCCTGGCCAACATGCTGAAACCCCATCTCTACTGAAAATACAAAAAATTAGCCAGGTGTGGTAGTGTGCTCCTGTAATCCCAGCTACTCGGGAGGCTGAGGCAGGAGAATCACTTGAACCCGGGAGGCAGAGGTTGCAGTGAGCTGAGATTGCAACACTGTACTCCAGCCTGGGCAACAAAAGTGAAACTTCATCTCAAAAAAAAAAAGAGAAATTCAAATTGCATTATCAGATTGCAGGCAGAAGGGTCAGGTGTGCCAGGCATGGAGTCACTGTGTGATCCCAGGTGAATGGGTGGACCGGAGTGATTCTTGGACCTTTCTTCCGAGCAGCCAGTGACGCGCCCTGTGGTTGGAGCTTGGCCTTGGAGGGGCGAAGTAAGTGAAACAGGTACTCAGAGAGATTCTCAGCAGGACCCAGCTTCCTGGGTCCCCATCCTGGATTTCTGGGACCCATCCTGCTAAGGGGGAATGGTGGTGATATCTCTTTGGGCATCCATTTAACTCAGTCCTCCCAGAGGAGGAAGAGTGATGGTGGGCAGAATTTAGGCATTTCAGGGTTCCCTGGCCACCAAGCCATCAATTCTGCCAACCCCAACGCCATTTCTCACAGTCACATTCCAATAGGGTCATCAGCTTCACATGAGGGGCAGTTGGCCACCCATCTCCCTCACTGTCCTGGGAGATGGAATGTGTTGACAGGCAGCATCCTTGAGGTGCCATCTGTCGAGAAGGCAGCTGCAGGAGCCTACGGTCCCCCCATCACCTCCACAGGAAGTGGCTGGCTGCTGACAGGAAACCCCTCAGCCCTGCACTACCAGCCTCCTAAGAGTTGCTCACCCGTCCACCGTACTGCAGTGTGACACCGCTGCCTGATGCTAAGCCCGAGAGGCTGCCAGGCTCATCCTCTGAGGCCTGCACGCAGAGCTTCCTGCTACTCAGAGGGCAGTCACTAAGGGAGCCCATATTCCATTGCCGACAGTCAGATCTGCAGCCAAAACCACATGACGGCTCACTGCAGCCTCAACCTCCTACTTCAGCCTCCTGAGTAGTTGGGACTACAAGCATGTGCCCAGTTAATTTTTTTTTGAGATAGAGTCTTGGCCCTGTTGCCCAAGCTGGAGTGTAATGGCATGATTTCGGCTCTCTGCAATCTCCACCTCCCAGGTTCATGCAATTTGCCTGCCTCAGCCTCCCATGTAGCTGGGATTACAGGCATGTGCCATTATGCCCCACTCATTTTTGTATTTTTTTCAGTAGAGACAGGGTTTCACCACATAGGCCAGGCTGGTCTTGAACTCCTGACCTCAGGTGATCCACCCGCCTCAGCCTCCCAAAGTGCTGAGATTATAGGCAGGAGCCACTGCACCTGGCCAGAACCAAAATGAGTGAGTTGTATGGTATGTGAATTGTATCCCAATAAAGCTGGGATAAAACATTTTAATACATTTGTCTCACTGTCTGACCAGCACTCAGTCTGCATTTGTCAAGGATGCTAAGAATCCCACATCATTAAGCCGGACTGAGCCATATTTAGAGAGAAGAGTCCCTAGTCTCTGATCTAAGCCCTGGTATCCAGTCTGATTATTCTGGGGGCCCCATTTGCCTGTTTAACACAGAGCACAACTGCTATACCTTTGCTGGGCCCCAGACGGGGGAGGACGGGGTAGGTGTGCATGTCTCTGGCCTGACCATTAAGAAACTCAGGCATGTGGTGTCGAGCAACAAGCCCGACCTCACTCAGCAACAGCAGCCGCCAGGAATAGTGCAGGGCTCGCAGCTGCATCTGGTCCACCGTAAACACCCAGCTGCACCTCCCTTCTTCTGTCTGATTAAAAAGGAAACATGAAATAAGAACCAGGGCTCCGGCTGATGCAGGAACTAATCCCTCCTCTGAATTCCAAGTCGAGCTGTCTAGGTCCAACGGGAGCTGAGCTGGCCTTCGCCAATTCCCATGTCAATTTCAGGTTCGCCTCCCTGGACACAGGCACAGAGATGGAGTTCATTTGCTCAGATGTGTTCGTTTGCATTTAATAGTTTCCATCGGCTAGGCGCCATGGCTCAAGCCTGGAATCCCAGCTACTCAGGAGGCTGAGGCAGGAGAATTGCTTGAACCTGGGAGGCGGAGGTTGCAGTGAGCCAAAATCTTGCCACTGCACTCCAGCCTGGGTAACAAGAGCAAAACTTGGTCTCAAAAAAAAAGTTTCCATCATCCGGGGTCAACAGGGCTGCTAAGGACTCAAACTCAGCATCATGCTGGGGACCTTAGGACAGCTGAGGGCAGTCTGGTAGAACCGGGGTACCAGAAGGCCAGGGTGTCACAGAAGGAGCAGAGATGAACCTCAGGGTCAAAGGCCGGGTGTTTAAAACCAGCCCAGTGCTACAGCTTCCCAGACGACCTATGGCAAGCCCCTTGGTCCCTCTGTGGGGCAGCATCCTCACTGACTGAAGGGGAAGAGCAGGCACACTCCAGGCACCAGTGGTGGTAGGGAGGGGCTTGGACAGCACTAGAGCGGCTGGCTGTGCCCGGTGATCTTGATAGGCAATTTTTGGACTGTCACACAGTAAAGTATTTGCTTTCATCGAATGCCCAGCCCCCAACCAGGTGGGAAGCCGTTTCTATGGGGGCATCCAAGCAGAATAGAGGATGACCAAGAGAGCCACCAAGCCAGAGGCGTCAGAAGATCACCTGAGCTGTTAGAAACCTCTGAGGTCCTTCAAAAGACACAGGCTATCACCTTTTTTGCAGTTTCCAATGAAACTGTCTTTTTGGGGGGCCCCAAGAGGGGCTTTCCTGTTTGGCCTCATGGCCCAGCCTATATAGCCAGTCTCTGTCCCATTTAAAACAGCCCCAGGCTGGGCGTGGTGGCTCACACCTGTAATCCCAGCACTTTGGGAGGCTGAGGCGGGTGGATCACCTGAGGTCTAGAGTTCGAGACCAGCCTGACCAACGTGGAGAAACCCCATCTCTACCAAAAATACAAAATTAGCTGGGCATGGTGCTGCATGCCTGTAATACCAGCTGCTCAGGAGGCTGAGGCAGGAGAATCACTTGAACCTGAGAGGCAGAGCTTGTGGTGAGCCAAGATCGTGCCACTGCACTGTAGCCTGGGCAACAAGAGCAAAACTCCATCTTAAAAAAAAAAAAAAAGCCCAGAGCAGAAGGGGCTCTCCTGAGAAGTGACTTCAAAGGTGGGAGGTGGAGGTGTGTAGGGCTGTTGTGCAGCTGCTTCTCCCAGACCCTCGATGTCTCGGGCAGGCGGGCCCGGCCAGGGCCAGACAGCCGGCTCTCCAGGCCGGGATCCTGGAGCAGAACCCGTGACAGCTGGGCAGCGTCTACTGTCTTTGCCTCTCCTCCCAGTGTGGACTTCTAAATTTTACCTGCTGTCAGCTGGAGAGGCTGGAGGGCTTCCACGATGTGCCTAAATGCCACTTGGAATCCACTTCACTCACAGCCTCCCTCCTTGTGCATTCCCTCTCAAAACCGTTAACTAAGGACTTGGGCTGCGCCTCCTCTCACTGAGCCTCTGCGTGAATGCTTGCTCTTCTGAGCTCCTGAGAGGAAGCCAGGCTGTCAGGTCAGGCCTGCACCCCTTTCTCTAAACATATACCCCCTCCCCCCGACACATACACCACGGTCTCCCATGGGCAGAGCTCAGGAGCCGACTTCACGCACAGAAGCCAAACCACGACAGTGAACTGCACCACCCAGAAGCCATCTGCATGGAGCGCAGCCAGCAGTGCCTGTTATGCAATTTCCTGCTTTGGTGTCTCAGCCCCAGGAGGCAGGAGGCGAGTGCCGTTGGTTTGCTGCAATGTGGAGAAGCACAGAAGAACCGAATTCTGATGCCCAGGTGCGTGGGGCCTCCCTGTGCCCCTGGTGGTGCAGAGAAGCCACTACCCACCCTGGAAGATGAGCCTGTGTGCAGTGGGTGCAGCTGACCACTCGGCCCCTCCTCAAAGGGAATGAGATGCGCTCATTGTGGACCAGAAAGAACTGACGCCCCGAGACTTCCGGGGCAGGGAGGGGGGTGCACTTCCTGTCTCGGGCTCCCAGGATGGGGGAGCAGAGGCATGGAACCTTCTCAGTAACAGTCACCAATGTTACTGGACACTGCATATGGCCCCACAGTCTCAGGCTCAAGGCTGAGAGTGCACCACTGCGAGAGGTGGCTCTGTGGCCAGAGTTCAAATCCTGGCTCTGGCTTGTGCTAGCTGCGTGGTCTCAGGCAGCTCCTGGCGTCCACTTTCCCTGTTCCTTCCTCTGTGAAATGGGGGTGGCAATAACACCTCCCTTGTGGGGTTGTCATGAGGATTCAATGAGTTTGCACCAGGAAACAGAGTGGAACAGGGAATTTCCATGGAATCCGCCAGGAGTTAGCTGGAAATCTCTGTTTTCTTTTTTCTGTCTTTCTTTTTTATTTTTGAGACAGGGTCTCACTCTGTCACCCAGGCTGGAGTGCATCAGTGCAATCTGGGCTCATTGCAGGCTCCATCTCCTGGGTTCCAGAGATTCTCCTGACTCAGCCTCCTAAGTAGCTGGGACTACAGGCACCCACCACCATGCCCGGCTAATTTTTTGTATTTTTAGTAGAGACGGGGTTTTGCCATGTTGGCCAGGCTGGTATTGAACTCCTGCCTTCAAGTGATCCACCGCGTTGGCCTCTGAAAGTGCTGAGACTACAGGTGTGGGCTACCACACCTGGCCAAATCTCCATTTTCCATACAAGGTAAATAAGGCTCAGAGGGGCTGAGTGTCATGCTCAAGCCCACATAAATGGCCTTGAACTTGTGGTCTGCCTTCAGAGTCCGCAGCCACTCCAGGATCACCAGGGCGCCCACCCATGCGTACACAAAAAAGCTCCAGTTATAAGATGGTATCCATTCAAGGCTGGGGCCCCATGGGACCCGTCATCAGCTGCTGGCCGAGGGCAGAGCATGGAGCCCCTGTTCAGACTGACACTGTCCAGCTAGACCACAGGAAGACAGCTTTGCAGGCCCAAATTAAGGGTCAACCTAAACATTAATTGCCCTTGATGTAGGGGTTTTACTGTTTGTCAAAAAGCCAAGCTGCCCCCAATTCCTAGCTCTACCTCCAAGCCCACCACCCTCCAGGCAGGGGACTGGCAGGGACACTTTCCGGTACAAGGCTGAGGCCACAAGGCTTCTCACTAGAGCTGGGGCTGTGAACAGAAGCAGCTGGAAGGCGCAGGCCTCAAAGGCTGGCTCCCTCCTCCCATCTCCCAGCCTTGAGCACAGGGACCCCAGCCTCAGCCTATCTTCCTGCCCCCCAAATACGTTCACCCTCACCGCCAGCACTGAGCCACCAACTCTAGGGTGAAGCGCCGCTTTGGAAACACCCAGGACCTAGGCAAGCCTACTTTAAAATCACATTTTATTTCTCTTTATGAATATTTGCTTTTTTTTTTTTTTTTTTTAAAAAAAGGTTCATTTTACATCTTCTTCAAGAGTCTTGTGCCTCCTGGGAAGTGCATTGGTTTGTTTCACAGTACTCTCCATGGACGGTGCTTATTGCTGGAAGGAGTGGGTGGCTGTGCACGCCAGGGCAGGGCTGGGGGACAGAAGAGGATCAGGGCCTGGGCAGGACGCCTGGGGCCTGTGCTCCGACAGGAGGAAGGAGGCTGGGGACCAGACGGGAGCTGAGCTGAGCATCTGCTGCTGGACCTGCAGCCTGGCTGGGGTCTTCCCAGCCCTTTTTCAGTGAGGAAGGAAGGGCGGAAGGAAAGGGCATGGGTGAAGGTGGCTCAGGGGGCAAGGTGGACTGGGGCCCGGGCATGCAGAGGGAGGGGTGCTGGCTCCTGCTTTGAGTCTTTGCTCACACTCAAGAAATGTGGGTTCAGGACCCCTTGCCCCCCAGCAGCTCAGGAAGCCCCTTTCCATTCTGCTCTCCAGCCCCACCTCCAGGAAGAACCCAGCAGCTAGAGACCTGCTTCCTAAACCCCCAGGGCCCCGTCCTGCATTAGTGCAATAAAGACCTGAGTGGAGAATCGTCTCCAGTGAATGAAAGCAGAGTCCCAGGCCCATTCCCACCATCCCCAGACCTACAGCTGGGACCCACTGTTCCCCCCAAGGCTACTGCCTCTCCAGGTGGCACGGCCCCCATACTCACAAAAGAGAACCTGCAGTTTCTGCAGGGAGGTCCAGCCCCCACCAAGGGCCCCCTGAGCACTGTGCCAGCCAGCAGCTCCAGCCCAGTGTGTGCCAGGACAGCCTCCTGGCATGAGCTGGGCCTGGAGACTGACAGTAGAGACTGAACAGGCATTAAGCACCCCCTGAATAAACGAAAGAGCCTGTGGACAAAGGGGCGGGGCAGGAACCTCAGTGCCCACACTGTCCCACGCTGTCACAGAGACTCCTACAAGTGGCTCATCTGCAGCAAAAATGAATTATTTTTCTAAATGGACAGTTTTCTGTGCTTGATAGTTATTAGGCTGAGTGCAGGCCCCGGGACAGGGGTAGGGGGTAGCTGTGGGCTTGGCAAGCTGGAAGGAACGTGGATTCGGCAGAATGTCCCGTTAGCCCCTGCCAGCAGCTACAGGCTGTCACTACTCAGAACCCTGGCACAATGGGTCAGGACTAAGCGTGGCCTGAGGCTCCTGAGGCCTGAGACCAAGGGAGAGCAGGTCCCAGGGATGGGCTTCCCCATGTCTGTCCTCACCTGACGCTGTCCGCTGTGCCATCCCAGCCTCCAGAGTGGCTCTGACCCCTCTCAACCATGGGCCAACTCAGTCCTCCCAGCCCTTGACCTGGATTCACTTCTTGAGGACAGGAAGCAGAGGCTCGGCTGATGGCCTCTTAAGACTGCCCTATAGCTTGGGTACCTTCCACCTCATCACTGTGGCACCCAGAGCCTGACTGCGCCCTCCCCCAGCCCCGAGGGCCTGGGAGGGGCGCCCCCTGAGAACAAGCCCTGTCTTGGCCCCTTTACAGTACACTAGAGCCCAGCCAGCCATCAGGGCCGGGGCCTGCCCCATTCAAGTCTTAAAATCCCTGCAAGAGGGGACGTGAATGCCTTCCTTACCTTTGAGACTAACAGTGAGGCTGTGTCTTGGCGGTACTGGTGGCCAGCCAGGCCCCAGGCACCGGGGACCAGTGTGGATGGAGAAAGATAAAGCCACATACCTGGAGGGATGGACCAGGGACCCAACTGGGGGTGGGTCCTGAGGACTGAGAGGGTGAAAATTCCCTGGGCTCACAGGAGCCTCCCTCTCTCCTCCTGGAGCCGCCCACGGGAAGTTAAGGCTGCTGGGAAAGGAGAGGGGAGAAAAGGCCAGGCCGCTGGTGGGGCTGCCTCACCAGAGATCACAGCCCCTCTCCGCAGGCGGGGGATGCGACCTAGGGGTCGGGGAGAGAAGGGGCTGTTCAGGCAGAGTCTGCCTGTGGTTTTGTTTCTGCCAGAAAGAGTGAGCAGCTGGTTTCAGCTCTAAATGCCCATCCTTACCCTTCTCCCAAGACAACGGGAGGAAGGCCTCAAGAGAACGTCACAGGCGACCCCACCCCTCCCTCCACCTCTGGCAGAAGAGGAAAAGTCTGGTAGAAAAGAAATCCTGCTTTCTGTCTCCGATTCATTTGCTTCCTTGAAATTCAGCTTAAGGCAAAAGTTTGGCAAAGCAAGTCTACATAAGGCCGCATGATAGGGGACGGGGACCTGGGGGAAGGCTGGCCAGCGCCACAAATCGGCAGCAGTGCGGGTCTGTCTCTTTGATAGGGGCTGGGGCTTCCCTCCTCATCAGCTCCTCCTCCTCCTGCCCCTGAACCCCCAAAACAGGAGGTTTAAAAAACCGGAAAAAGCAGTGTTTCAGGGAATCTGTGACAAGTAAGCGACTGAAACTGTGAGAAAAAGGAGGAAAGGAGACCAGAGGTGACCCTGAGGGCACACGTGGGGTCTGTCTGTCCCGCTTAGGTCTCCCCTCTCCCCGAAAGGAAGCAGGTGCCGAGAGCCGGGGAGGCCTTCCCGGGGGCATCAGCACGGTTAGCCCCGCCCACTGGAGAAGGTAGAACGGTTGTATCTTGCTGAATGACTGAAGAGTACATCTGCGTTTTGTTTTCAGCAGTATTATTATTTGCGAGTCTAACCTGGCAGGTCGCCCTGGCTGTCACCGGTGCTTGGGTGGGATCACCACCAACGGCTGCCCGTACTTGGGCCGCCACATGAGGACCTGAGCGTCGTTGGCATTGGGCTTAACCAGGGCGCTGGGTGGGATGGGCTCGTTCTTGCTCAGGATTTTGGGCTGGTCCTGGGCGATGGGCTCCCGCAGCCGGGCGCGCTGGCCCAGGGGCCGGTTGGGGTTGACTTCGATGCTGAGCTGCATGCGCCAGTGCAGCGTCTGCAGGATGATCATGTCGTTGGTGGACATGTTGGTGGCCACCAGCCAGGTGGTGAAGCTCTGGTCCCGGTGGATGTTGGTGAGCTTGGCCACGTTGCTTTCGCTGACGGGCACGGCCCACGTGACGCTGGGGTAAAAGTTGTCGTTCATGCTGATAATGAACTTGGAGTCCCTGTTGGTGGGGCCCACGATGGTGCAGGTCTCCGTGGTGTTGCCATACCAGGGGTAGTTCACCCCATCTGAGTCACTGATGGCTTGGATCTTGCCCTCCTGGAGGTCAGGGAGCTCCCAGCTGGACCTGAGGACAAGGAAGGCTGGTTCACTCACTTGGTCATTCAAGCAGGGCTTTCTGTGTCCCCCTCGCAGGCCAGGGGCTGTCCTGGGCCCTGAGGATGGAACAGACTCAGAAGACCACCCAGTCCCCTTTGACATTCTGGGGGCAGGGGGATCAGACAATAGCTGGCAGCGTCACTGTCATCATTGCTGCTGTTACAATCATAACCCTCAGACAGAAGAGGGTAGCCCGCCTAGCCCAAATTGCTCTGGGGACATACAGATCCCACCCTCCCACGTGGCCGTGGGTACAGTGGCATCTGGGACTCACTCCAGGCTATAGGGCCCCTCGCAGGTTCACAGACAACCTTTTCATGAAACCCCTCCCTGCAGATACAGAAAGCAAAGCGGTGGGCTGGGGGTGGAGAGTGAGGCCACATTTTCCTAAGGACATTTGGCCAAGTGATGGGGCCTGGGACCCGGGCACCTGTTTCCACCAAGGCACCTGTAACAGGGAAGCTCAGGACACCCTGCAGCCACCACGCCTTCCGCTCACCTACGTACACAGCCGGTACTCCCAGGAACAAGCTACTGTTAAAGATCTACTCCTGGCTGGGCACGGAGGCTCCCACCTGTACTCCCAGCACTTTGGGAGGCCGAGGAGGGTAGATCACAAGTTCAGGAGTTTGAGACCAGCCTGGCCAACACAGTAAAATGCTTCTCTCTACTAAAAATACAAAAATTAGCAGGGTGTAATGGCAGGTGCCTGTAGTCCAGCTACTTGGGAGGTTGAGGCAGGAGAAGTGTTGAAACCCGGGAGGCAGAGGTTGTAGTGAGCTGAGCTTGTGCCACTGCACTCCAGCCTGGGTGACAGAGCAAGACTCTGTCTCAAAAAAAAAAAAAAAAAAAACACTCCCAACCAGACACAGTGGCTCACACCTGTAATCCCAGCACTTTGGGAGGCCAAGGCAGGCGGATCACTTGACTCCAGGAGTTTGAGATGAGCCTGGCCAACACAGCAAGACCCTACCTCTAAAAAAATGCATTCCCACTCCTAGAACTAATCACAATAGCTGAAAGGTGGGAGCAATCCAAGTGTCCAGCGACAGATAAATGGATAAACAAAACGTGCTATATACGTACAATGGAATGTTCCTCAGCCTTAATAAGGAAGGACGTTCCACACAGGCTGCAACACGGATCAGCCTTGAGTAAAATAATCCGGCCACAAAAAAGACACATCCTGTGCGGTTCTCCTCATGTTAAGTCCCTAGTGTGGTCAAATTCAGAGACAGAAAGAAGAATGGAGGTCGCCAGGGGCTGGGAGAAAGAGGAACGGAAAGCTGATGTTTCTTGTGCACGAAGTTTCAGTTTTGCAAGATGAAAAGAGTTCTGAAGATGGGTGCTGGTCAGGGCTGCACACCACCTTGAATGGACCTAATGCGACTGAGTTATGCACTTAGAAATGGTCTATTTTGGCCGGGTGCAATGGATCACTTGAGGTCAAGAGTTCAAAACCAGCCTGGCCAACATGGTGAAACCTCATCTCTACTAAAAATACAGAAATTATCTGGGTGTGGTGGTATGTGCCTGTAATCCCAGCTACTCGGGAGGCTGAGGCAGGAGAATCACTTGAACCTGAGAAGTGGAGGTGGCAGTGAGCCCAGATCACGCCACCGAACTCCAGACTGCGTGACAGAACCAGACCCTGTCTTAAAAAATAATTTAAAAAATAGGCTGGGTGTGGTGGCTCGTGCCTATAATCACAGCACTTTGGGAAGCTGAGGAGGCAAATCACGAGGTCAGGAGTTCAAGACAAGCCTGATGAATATGGTGAAACCCTGTCTGTAACTAAAAATACAAAAATTAGTGGTGGTGCACGCCTGTAGTCCCAACTATTGGGAGGCTGAGGCAGGGGAATTGCTTAAACCCGGGAGGCAGAGGTTGCAGTGAGCCAAGATCGTGCCACTGCACTCCAGCCCGGTCGACAGAGCAAGTATCCATCTCAAAAAAAAATAATAATAAATAAATACAATGGTCAATTTTACAATATGCTACATAGGTTTTACCATAATTTTTAAAATGCATTTTCCTACTTATACATCATATAATGGTAGCAGTCAGCAAAATTGGGGCCGCTATAGGAGGAATGATTAGGAACATGATTTTGCTATTTTCCTGTTCATTTCATTGAAAAGCTCACTCATTAGAGTAGCAACTTCCTATTGGGCATCTCCTGCCCAGCCCCTGAGCACCCACCCCAGACTCAGGGAACCTGGAGGCAGCTCACACAACCTCACTGTCCGGAATACCCAGCAACTTCTAAGATCTGGGGGCCCCACAGCGGCAGGCAGGATGACAACGGGGTGAGCCTGCTCATTCAGTCCCCCAGCATGGATGGAGATGGGGTTCAGGGTCTCTTTGTCCACGGGGGCCTAGCCTTCTGTTTCAGAGGGAAACGCCCACTCTGTCCTCACATAGTGCTTACACTTGCTTGGAAAAGATTTCCAGTTATTTCGTTTTTTAAGGCAGAAGCAAACTGGCATAAGGAACCCTGCTTTGGCCTCGTCCCCTTTCATTTGCAAAGAGCTGAAGGCCAGGTTTGGGGGAGCAGGGCTGAGCAGCAGAACGGCCCCCCTCTTCCTGACCCCAGCCTTGAGTTTTCTTTCCTTTCCCCAGCTCTGAAACTCCCAGGCCCTGGCTCAGACACGGACAGGTGAGAAGCCTCCTGGGCTGGCAGACAGCACTGCATCACGCAGGGCATGCATGGCTCAGGGCCAGCGCCAAATCAGGGCCAGGCTATGTGGATCCCTCCACCTGTAGAGTGCAGTCAAGGGCACAGCTCAGGGGCACCTGCAGCAGCCCAGGGTCCACTGTCCGCCCCGCTACTCGCTCTGTGGTCCAGTCACAGACGCGCTGGGCCTTCACCGTCTGATCAGCAGCCCTCGGACAATTCACCACCGTCTGCCTGCCAGGTTTTGTGATGATTGAATGCATTGATACTCACTGCTGGTGCAGCCAACAGCAGTCGGTGGAAGCTTCTGGAGACCCTTTGAGGGTTATGGTGGCATCAGCAGTTAGAGGTGTGCCTCTCCCAGACCAGGTAGCCCTGATTTGACCTGAAGCCTTTTTTTGTTGTTGTTGTTATTGGAGTCTCACTCTGTCACCCAGGCTGGAGTGCAGTGGTGTGATCTCTACTCACTGCAGCCTCCACCTCCCAGGTTCAAATGATTCTTCTCTTCACCTTCCTGAGTAGCTAGGACCACAGGCAGGTACCGCCACACCCCGCTAATTTTGCATTTTAGTAGAGACAGGGTTTTACCACGTTGGTCAGGCTGGTCTCAAACCCCCAACCTCAGGTGATCTGCCCGCCTCAGCCTGCCAAATACTGGGATTACAGGCATGAGCCACCGCCCCGGATGAATTATTTTTATATGAACCTGCTTCTCTTCTCTTCTATTTCTACTCAGTTTTTAAATGCTTTTTGCCTGCTTTTTTTTTTTTTTTTTTTGATTACATATTTTGTTGGTTTTTTTCTTCTTCTGTTTCTTCTTTGTACTTATTGGGGATTTAAACTTTTTTTTTTTTTTTTTTTGAGATGGAGTCTCACTCTGTCACCAGGCTGGAGTACAGTGGCACAATCTCAGCTCATTGCAATCTCTGCCTCCCAGGTTTAAGCAATTCTCCTGCCTCAGCCTCCTGAGCAGCTGGGACTACAGGCATGTGCCACCATGCCTGGCTAATTTTTTGTATTTTAGTAGAGATGGCTTTCACCATGTTGGTCAGGATGGTCTCGATCTGATCTGCCCACCTCAGCCTCTCAAAGTGCTGGGATTACAGGTGTGAGCCACGGCACCTGGCCAGGACTTAAACATTCTAATTATGTTTTGTTAATAGTTGTCCTTGAAATTTCCCAATTTTTCTTTTTCTTTTTTTTTTTGAATCAATGAGAGTTTGTAAGGTTGCTGAGGTTGGTTGGCCTTGAACTCTTGGCCTCGCCTTCGCAAGCACCACGACATCCGGTCAGAGCCACTTTGGGCCCCTATTATTTTTAATTTAAAAGTCAAGTTAAGCAATATCTTAACCACCTTTCTCCTTTTTTTTTTTTTTTTTGAGATGGAATCTCGCTCTGTCACGCAGGCTGGAGTGCAGTGGTGCAATCTTGGCTCACTGCAACTTCTGCCTCCCAGATTCAAGCAATTCTCCTGCCTCAGCCTCCCGAATAGCTGGGACTATAGGCACCTGCCATCACATCTGGCTAATTTTTTAATTTTTTTTTTTTGAGACAGAATTTCATTCTTGTTGCCCAGGATGGAGTGCAATGGCATGATCTTGGCTCATTGCAACCTCCACCTTCCACATTCAAGTGATTCTCCTGCATCAACTTCCCAAGTAGCTGGAATTATAGGCATGCGCCACCATGCCCAGCTAATTATCTAGAGACAGGGTTTCACCATGTTAGTCAGGCTGGTCTCGAACTCCTGACCTCAGGTGATCCATCCACCTTGGCCTCCCACAGTGCTGGGATTACAGGTGTGAGCCACCATATCCGGCCTACTTTTTGCATTTTTTTCTTTTTTTTTTTTTTTTTTTTTAGTAGAGACAGGGTTTCACCATGTGAGCCAGGATGGTCTCGAACCCCTAACACTTCAGGTGATCTCCCACCTTGGCCTCCCAAAGTGCTGGGATTATAGGTGTGATCCACTGTGCCCGGCCCTAAAAACCCTGAGATTTTCAATGTGGTGACATCAGACCCTTGAACCATGCTCAGGGCCCTTCTGAGTGCAGGCCCCAGGCAGCTGCCCAGTCTAGGAGGCCAGCAGGCTGTTCACCTCCACAGCTGTGGGCAGAGGCAGCTAAGGCCGCCTGTTACACTCCCATCCTCCTAGGTGTGGTACCCACAGGACAGCAGGCAAGTCCAGGCCGGAACCCAGGCATCGGAATGCTTCCGGAGCTGAAGTGGCCTCCTCAGCCTCTTGCAGCGTCCCTGTCCTGACTCCCATTGTCACTCACCCTACAAACATCTGCAGGGCACCTGCTTTCAACATGCCATGAAGCCCAGATGGGTGGACAGAGCTACTGTTCTGGCGAGTAATGGGGAGGCCTGTGTCACCGGGACACAGCACCATCCTGGACTCCCCACTGCCCCTCCATGCTGTGCCCCTTCTCCTCCTCTGCCTCCAGCCTGGCCTTGCCCCTCCCTGGTCTCCCAGCCTCCTGCAATCTGTTCCCCTCCCAGAAGCAGCCTGAGGGATCTTCTAAAAACACAAATCCGATTGCATGGCTCCAACCCTGTTAAACCGACCATGACTCCCCTATGCTCTTAAAACTGATCCAAATGGAAGCCCAGAGCCCTGCGTGTGTGCACATGGGCACGTGTACACACACGTCCTCCCTGGGCTCCAGGGCCCCCAGCCATTCTCAGCTGCTGCAGTGGCCATGCTCCACTCTCTCAGGGCCTTCTACTGGGAGCAGCGTCATCCTCATCCTCCTCCGCCCCCGCTTTTCCTCCTCCTCCTCTCCCCTCTTCCTCCTCCTCGCCTCGTTCATAGCTGCTCATTACTCAGCTCTGCAGCCACCACCCCAAAAAAGCCCGCCCAGGCCCTCCACAAGGGCTAGGTGCCCCTGGTATTCAATGCCACTGGATCTCATCCCACTGCCCCGTGGCCCATGCATGAGGATGATTAAATACTGACACACTCATTTGCTGCCAGTCTGTTCCCCAGACAGACCACGAGGCCGTAAGGGCAGGGCCAGGCCTGCCTCAGCCATCACCATGTATCTGGGATGTATCACAGCACCTGGCCCAGCTTCAGGCACCATCGACATCTGTGGCTGGAATCAGTAACTGTCAGTGGCATGCTGTGTCTCCCCTTAAGCCCACAGGGCACCTCTGTGAAGAGCCCAGGGCCCCCAAAATTGCTCTGAGCTTTCTGCTTATCCTGCAGGGCTGCAGCTGCAAGAGCCGCTCACTGGATGGTCACCTTAGCAGACGGTGACAGCTGGCGCAGTGAGCACAGGGGCTGCACTGGGCACACCTCCCTAGAGCTGGGGCCGTGGGGTGCATTTTATAGAGGAGACTTAGGGCAGTAAGAGGCCAGGTCCAAGGTCACACAACTGGGAAGTAACTGGGCCAAGGCCCCCAAACTGACCCAGTTCTCCCCCACCAGGCTCTAATGCAATCTAAGCGATCCTCTCACCTCAGCCTCCTAAGATGCTGAGATGAGCCACCGTGCCTGGCCTAATCTCCTTTTTAAAACCTCAACTATGAGAGTCTAAGGCTGGGGGTGAGGGGACATCACTTGAACCCAGGAGATCAAGGCCTGCCAGGGCAACAAAGCAAGAGATCCTCACCTGTATGAAAAACTTAAAAATGACCCAGGCGTGGTGGTGCCTCCCGTACTCCCAGCTACTCGAGAAGCCGAGGTGGAAGGACTGCTTGAGACCAGGTGTTCAAGGCTGCAGTGAGCTAGGATTGCACCACAGCACTCCAGCCTGGACAACAGAGTGAGACTGCCTCTAAAAGAAAAAAAAGGCTGGGTGTGGTGGATCAATCCTTTAATTCCAGCACTTTGGGAGGCCAAGGCGGGCGGATTGCCCAAGGTCAGGATTTCAAGACGAGCCTGGACAATATGGTGAAACCCCTCTCTACTAAAAATACAAAAATTAGCCGGGCACAGTGGCGCGTGCCTAAAATCCCAGAAGACTCTCTTGAACTCGGGAGGCAGAGGTTGCAGTGAGCCAAGATCATGCCACTGCACTCCAGCCTGGGCGACAGGGTGAGACTCCGTTTCAAAAAAAAAAAAAAGTGTATCAAGTGAAAACTGAAAGCACCTACCTCCCCATGAGCCCCTCCCGTGTGCCCCATGCACTCTGGTAAACATCCTTTGAGACCTTGCTCTCTGCATACACACAGGATATGTTCCCAACCTTCAGTGTAACAAAAATGGGTTACTACCCTACAGATTGTTTGATGACTTTAAACAACAATGTAATAACAATGTATTATTTTCCCTTGTGGGAGTATCTACAGCTGTACCTGTCCTCAGCGCCTATGGCCCTGCCTCAGCCTGCACTGTAGACAGACTGTAATTTCACTCCCTGTTGAAGGACCCTTGAGTCGTTCCTGGCTTTTTGCTATTAGGAGCCGTGCTGGAGTTAACATCCTCACGTGTGCATTTTTTTTTTTGCTTTCTTTGAGTCAGTCTTGCTCTGTTACCCTAGGCTGGAGTGCAGTGGTGCAATCTCCGCTCACTGTAACCTCCGCCTCCCAGGTTCAAGTGATTCTTGCACCTCAAGTGATTCAGTTCTCCGAGTATCTGGAATTACAGACATGCACCACCATGCCCAGCTAATTTTTTGTATTTTTAGTAGAGACGGGGTTTCTTCATGTTGGCCAGGCTGGACTCGAGCTCCTGACCTAGCCGATTCGCCCACCTCGGTCTCCCAAAGTGCAGGTGTGAACCACTGTGCCCAGCCCATGCGCATCTTTATGTGCTGCTTCTCCCGTTCACATGATCGTTAATTCACTTGTTCAGTAGATTATTTTTTTGGACGCCTCTGATAACACGCAGGCCCTGAGCGAGGGGCACACAAGGTTTCTGCAAAAGGCTCTAAAAGTACAGGCTGGAGGTGGTGACTCAGACCTGTAATCCCAGCACTTTGGGAGGCCGAGGAGGGAGGACCACTTGAGGTCAGGAATTTGAGACCCTCGTCATCCTGGTGAAACCCCGTCTCTACTAAAAATACAAAAAAAAAAAAAAAAAAAAAAAAAAGCCAGGTGTGGTGGTAGGCACCTGTAATTCCCAACTACTCTGGAGGCAGAGCCAGGACAATCACTTGAACTCAGGAGGCAGAGGTTGCAGTGAGCCAAGATCATGCCACTCACTGCACTCCAGCCTGGGTGACAAGAGTGAAACTCCATCTCAAAAAAAAAAAAGTACGGCTGGGCAAGGTGGCTCACACCTGTAATCCCAACACTTTGGGAGGCCGAGGCAGGCAGATCACTAGGTTAGGTGTTCAAGACCAGCCTGACCAAAACGGTGAAACCCTGTCTCTACTAAAAATAACAAAAATTAGCCAGGCATGGTGGTGGGCACCTGTAATCTCAGCTACTCAGGAGGCTGAGGCAGGAGGCAGGGGTTGTGGTGAGCCTAGACTGCACCACTGCACTCCAGGCTAGGCAAACAGAGCGAGACTCCGTATCAAAAAACAAAGTACAACCACTGACCTGAAAGGCACGCACATGTGAACGGTAACAGGCACAGCCAAGCTCACCTCTCAGCATCCTCGCTTGCCTCAACTGTCCTCCCACAAACAGGTGAGGATGCTCCCCTCCCCTGAACACTGGGCACAACTGATCTTTTTCATTTCACCCAACTCCGATCAGCAAAACAAAGGACGTCAGTATGTAACTTCCCTGATTGCTACAGCTGTGGAGTGCTGCCTCGCATGTCTCTGGGAGCAGCCAATGTTTGTTTCCAGTGCTTGGAAAGTGGATGAGGGCTGCAGTGATTGCTTGGCCGGGGCTGGTCCTGGGGGAGTTCTTGTTAGGCTGGGCCATCCCCCCTACTTCCTCCCACCCCAAAGCCTTGAAACAAGGACTTCCCTCTCCCACCCACCCCACCCTTGCCTCCGCCAGGGCCCAGCAGATGGGGGAGGCCACCTTCCGGTTACAGAGAGGAAGCCTCCTCCTCAATTGTTCTTTGCACAACTGAAGCTCAGGGCCCGGCTTCAGGAAGAGGCCACGTGGTCAACAGGGACATTCCTCCATGGCCTGTCCCCAGATCTGCTGGCGCTGAGCAACACTGCTCAGGCAAGCAGCTTCAGGTCTTAGATGCTGTGACCACATCATAAAATGAGGCCCTCCTGAGCTCCTGGGAAGGACGCTGAGAGAGAGCAGGTGGGAAGGGGCCCAACGCAGCCATTCTCAGCGTCATCCCAGCAGGGCTGGGTGGTACTCAGCAGTCCCTCCAACCCTGCCCTGTCCTTTCCCACCAGCCTTTTTGTTTTTCGAGATGGGGTCTCACTCTGTTGCCCCGGCTGGAGTGCAGTGGTACAATCACAGCTCACTTGCAGCCTCAACCTCCCTGGGCTCAGGTGATCCTCCCACCTCAGCCTCCCAAGTAACTGGGACTACAAGCACATACCACCATGCCTGGCTGATCATTTTGTGTTTTTTGTAGGGTTTCACTGTGTTGTCCAGGCTGGTCACTGACCTTCCATAACACAGTGGCGGCACATGTTTTGACCAGAAAGACCCTCAGAGGTTTCATGGTCCAAGGCACTCAGGCCAGAGAAAGGTAACTGAAACCCAGAGAAGGGATAATATGCCAACAAGACTACCTCCTTTCCGCTGACTCTGACAGGCACCATGTAATGAATAAGACATTATCAGTAATTATGATTGACAGCCATGGCATTGACAGCTGCCATATACTGAGTGCTTGGTATACCTGAGGTGCTGAGCTAAGCTCTTATCATCACAACCCTATGAGGGAGGACTCATATTCCCATTTCATAGATGGGAACAGTGAGGCTTGGAAAGGTTAAGAGGCTGGCCCAAGGTTTGGGAGCTGGGGTTCCTACCCTTCTACACATGGGCATGGGGCAGTGTCCCTGTCAACCCAAAGGTTCTATCTGAGCTGCTCCCCTGCCTTCCTGCGGCAGAATCCTGAGCCATACACTGCCCCTGGACTTGGCCTTGGCCGTGGCTGTGGGCCAGGTTCCCAGGGGGCTCCAGAGAAGGGCAAAGCAGGGACAATGTGGAACTTCTCCCACACAGGCGAGAAATTGTGACTTGTCACATAGGAGACTCTGTGCCAGCTGACAGGTGGCAGTTGAGGAATTGCGGGGGCCGGGCTGTGGAGGCAGGTGTCTCCAACAATTTGGAAAGGGGGGGTTGGCTTTTAAAGTGATGTGGGTTGGACCCAAAGCCATATAGAAACCTCTCATGCTGGCACAGAGAAACTCACCCTTTGTCAGCTCTGTCTGTAAAAGTCAGGATATTATTGAGATGGGTTTTTTTTAATTGTTCCATTTCAAATATTTCAAACCCAGAATGTCATTCTAAAAAGTTATCCTCCTAGCTTAGGGATTAATTTTAAGCAGGGATAACGTTTGGGGGTATTATGGATTTCGGTTAAGTATTTGGAATTAACATTTTGGATGCAAGCCCATTTGTGAAGAATGGAAGCCCTAACCTAGCTCCTGCTACCTGGCCATCCCTCCCGGGTCTCGAAGCACAGGGCCTGGCTTTCATTTTAAGGATTTGAATTGTCTGGGTCTGAGTCCAGCGGTTCTCCACTAAGTGTGATTTCACACCCCTTCCCGGTACGTCAGGCCCTGCTTGGGGACATGACTGATATGTCACAGCTTGCAGGGATGTGCTCCTGGCAATGGAGTAGGTAGAGGCCAGGGATGCTGCCCAGCCCCCTGCCATGCACAGGACACCCCCCACCCGCACAAAGAATGACAGGACCCTGGGCCAGGCGGAGCAGAGGGACAGCTCTGGGCTGGTTGGGGTTCCTGTCATCCCAACCACTGTTCCCTTTCCTTCACGCCACGAGGCTTAAAAACTTGGAAAATGGAAGTCATTACAGGAGGCCTGGGGCAAGGAAGACAGGAAGGAGGTTTTAAATCCCTCCTAAGGCTGGGTGTGTTGGCTCACACCTGTAATCCCAGCCCTCTGGGAGGCTGAAGTGGGTCAATCACCTGAGGTCAGGAGTTTGAGACCAGCCTAGCCAATGTGGTGAAACCCTGTCTCTACTTAAAATACAAAAACTAGCCAGGCATGATGCTGTACACCTGTAATCCCAGCTACTCCGGAGGCTGGGGCAGGAAAATCATTTGAACCTGGGAGGCGGAGGTTGTAGTGAGCCAAGATTGGCACCACTGCACTCCAACCTGGGCAACAAGAGTGAGACTGTGTCTCAAAAAAAAAAGAAATTTAAAAATTATAGATAAATAAATAAATAAATCCTACCTAAATGCTTCTATGTCCATTCACCAAGGAGCTGAAGCAAGGCCACATCCTGGCCTTCTCCATGAGCCCTTTAAGGGTGCAGGTTGAATCCGGGGCTCTGTTCTTAGCCAGCTCAGCCCCTTAGGACGATTCTGTTGACTACTAATAAGTATTCGGCAGCCGCCTCCTCTATGTCTCAGCCACGGGACGCTCACCCACACTGAGTGAATCCTCACAGATGCCTATGGGAAGTTCTCACCTTCACCGACAGACACCAAATGGAACCCCTGGGGCTGTCTGGCTGAAGCCAGGGGCCAGGACCCTTCTGCCCATCTGCTCCAAGCCGTCCCTCCCAGGGAGCCTCCGACTCCATCCTATCCCTGGGGCTGGCCCTATCCCAACTGCGATTACACAGCCAGTGCACCCAGGGAGAATGAACTGAGTGGGACACAGAGGCTCCCTGCAGGGAAAGAGGAGTCCTGAGAAAGAGTGGGAGCAAAGAGAAACATCAGGAGCAGAGGGAGAGCAAGGAAAATGGCCTGGAGCCACTTTAAAATGCAAGCGCTTCATGCCTTACGTGGCTTTAAAAAGTTTTAAACTCAGGAAGTGGGCCCTAAGTGACAGAGAAAGACTTGGGCTGGGGAGAAAATTCACTACATGGTGTGGTTGACATCTGTCCTAATTCTGTAGTTTTAGCCACTTGTCTGACAGAGTAACAGTCACAATGACAACACCACTAAGGACGATCCCCATCCCATCAGCGCCTGCAGTAAGTACTCACCACGAGCTTGGCGCAGGGCTGACTGCTTGGCAAACTTGGTTGGCTTGAGCAACTCTCACAATAAGCCATGGGGAGGGGCTATTCCCAGCCCCAGTTTGCAGATGTGTAAAGTGAGGCTCAGAGTGGTAAAGGGACTTGCCTAAGGTCACACCCTGGAAAGTGGCAGAGCCTGGCCTGCCACCCAGATCTGCCTAAGAAGTCATGAGGACTGGCCCAAGGAGGGCAAGGTCGTCTCAGGTCCAAGTGTCAGGCCTGGCTCCAGCCACAACACCCGCACCTAATCAGAGTTACCAGATGGAGACCAAGTCTTGGGCAAGACATCGGAAGCCCCTGTGCAGAGATGGGGAAGCTGAGGCTTGGAGTCTGTACCTCAGACAAGGCCTGTTGCCTTCCCACCACGAGTAGCACCGATCTCATTAGAATCCAGTTCCCACTAATGCTCCCATTTTTTCAAGTTCAGAAGAACCTACTGGCTTCCCTTACCCCTTCTAGGGAAGAAACTAGGCTTAGCCCAAAACCCCCAGGAAAACTTTTGTTTCTACAACTGTCCTGGATGCCTTCAAAGCCTGAGGAGGTTTCTGGGCTTAAGGGTTCTTAGAAAAGGTCCTCACTGCATAACTAAGAATCATGTTTCCCTGCTTAGAATAGAAAGGCAGCCCCTGCCTCAACTGGGTTACTAGCTGCTCTTGAGACGCAAAGGGCTTGGCACAGAAATCAGGCTGGTGGAGAAGGCCGGCGAGAGCCTTCAGATGTGCCCCCCAGGCACCTCTTTGGGATGGTCATAGTCACAACCTGGGTTTAAGGGTTACTGTGATCCTCATGTTTCCTTTAGAACTTCGGAATCATTAAGCAGAGAAGCCACGAGGCCTGGTGTCCCACCAACCTCCACCCCTCTCATTTACAAGTGGCCCACGAGGTTCTCAAATCAAGTGATAAATTCCAATTCCTGCGAAATTCTCCTCTCTTTTCCCCACTTGCAAAACCGGGAAGTGATGCTGCACAGAGTGGACACTGAGAGAGGTTCTGGGAGTGTCCACGGCCAGTCACAGGGCTGTATGGCTTGGCTGCCCCCTGGGGCCTCCCTGGCTCTCTCCAAAGGGTCTTCATGCTCAGAAACAGCTATTTTCACCACCTCTGTCTTAGGGTGACCCTTCAGGTTAATTCACTTTCCCAACTATGTCTAAATGGAGCCCCTTCCACCCTGGGGACGGCTTTCTCTGGGGTGAGGAAGCAGGCCAGGAAAGGAGATCGAGGGTCCCAGTGTCTCCACTGGGACCTCCAACACCATAGGCATACTCTGGAAACAGCTGGGGCCGCAGAGGAGAGTCTCCTCTTCGCTGTTCCTGTTAGGGCCTCACCGGAGGGACACTGGAGTCATCTGCATAAAGGGGCCTTCTGCCTTGGAGACAGAAAGTGTTACCCTGTGAAACAAATCCGGCTTTTAAAACTGTGCTCTCAAACAGAGCCATTTGGAACAGCGAAGCACTCCCCCAGGTCCTCGAATATACTTGAAGCTGCCAGGAAGATCACTGAGGCCCAATTGCAAAGCCCAGAACACACAGGTCTGGGAGTTGCAGAGGGCCTGAGGGTCTGCCCTGAGCCCCCACAGAGCCAGGGCCTGGAGAGCAGCCCTGTAGCCTCTCTGGTGACCCCTGATGGCACCGTCACTCCCCAGGCGGACAGCACACTTGCTTTGCCAGTGGGAGTAATGTTCCTCTGCTTTCTCAGCATCTTGCAGGGAAGGACACAGGAATCCTGGGGAAACAGTGGCTGGGTAGGGTATAGGGCCATGACCCCAATCTGGATCCACAGGCAAACCCTTCAAGGAGCCACTGGGCCAAGGAGGCCACCTCCATACCTGCCTAAAGCTTCCCCCTGTCTCCATGGTATCTCCACCTTCCCCCACACCTATGGGCACCCACCAGGCCTCGAAGCTCAGCCACCCCTAGCAGTCCCCCATCCCCAGAGCTGACTCCCGGCCGTACTCACATGCCCTGCTCGCCATACTGGTTGTAGAACTCCATGTGGCTGCACGCCTGGATCCAGCCAACGATCCAGGTCTCCTTCTTGGGGATGGGCGGCATGATCACCTGGGCCGAAGCCCGGAAGTGGGGTGTCCGGTAGCGGAGCACCACGTTGGAGGACTCATCGATGCTGGTGGGGACGGGGTCGATGGAGGCTTTCACATCAATCACCGTGATCCCTTCCCGAAAGACCCTGGCTTTGCCTCCGATGCTCTGAATACAGCCCATGGCACACAGGAGCACTCTGATCTCCAGGGATGGCCAGCAGTTACAGAGAAAACCAGGCATTGAAAGGAAGTAGGTTGCAGGACCCAGCGCAGACGGCGCTGCTCTCCACTCTCAACTCTCAAGACGGTTATCCATAGGATAGAAAACTCACTGAGTAGAGGGGGGTTGCATATATCACTACCGCGGCCTGTTTATAAATAAGGATTCTGCTGCATTTCAAGAGCCCTGGGCTCGCTCTTCTTCTCCTCGCAGTGGACAAAAATCACCGATATTCTTTGGGTTAAAAAAGAGAAAAGTTTGGAGTTTAATGAATAGTCATGTCGCTCTGACATCCAGCCCTTCTGTGCCTCACACGCGGGGACCGCAGCTCGCAGACTTTCCCTGAAGTCTTCGGAGGAAGCAGGCAAGCGCCGGCAGATCATAAATAAGGAAGGCTCCGTCCCCGCGCGGTCGCGCCACCCTCGCTGCAGAAGCGCGACTTCCTGCCCTCCGGCCTTCCGCACGCGCTCCCTCCGGGCCCGCACCCGCACCCGCCCGGCGCGGCCGAGTCAATTGCAGAGCAGTTTCCGTTCACCCCGCCGAGGTCCGGGAGCGCTCGAGGTGAGCGCCGACCCGCGGCTTCCAGGAGGCGAGCTCCAGGCTCGGGCGGCTCGCCGGTGCCGGAGGAGTGCGACGCGGGTCCCCGTCTGCGCCCACTCGAGGGTGGGGGCCGGACGCCCCCACGTGGGCGCGCCGCGTCCTCTCGCCGCTGTCGCCTCCGGCCGCAGCTGCCTGCTTCGCTGCAGCCGCCGAGGACCTGGTGGGAGGTGGAAGGGACAGCGCGTCAAGGCCCGCCTCAAAGTTGAGCCGAACTTTGTTGCGGGGGGCGCGCGGGGGAGGCGACGCGTGTGAGCTGGGCGCGGGCTGCGGAGCTGACGGCGCAGCTCTGGGCGGTCTCCCCGGAGGCGGCGGCCCTCCCCCCACCCCGCCCGCCCCGTCAGTGGCAGCCGCACGACCGCACGCGCCAGCGAATAATCGCCACCCGTGACATCTCCGCTGACACCCTCCCGGCCGGGGGCGTGGTGGGGGGCGAGCAACTGCCGCTGCAGGGGGCGGCGAGCACTTGCCCTACGCTGCCCTCACCGCGCCGCCAGCGCCAGGCGCCCCTTCCCACCCGGGTCCCTCTGGACCCTGGGCGCAGGGCCACCCACCAGGGCCGTCTGATCCGGCGGGCGCGCCGTTCCCGGCCAGGGTCTCTCGGTCCTCAGAAGGCGTAGTGCCCCTGCCCCACCGCGTCGGGCGCCTCCGTGGACCCTCTCCAGCCGCGAGCAGCCCGGGTCCCCGCGCGTCGGGCGCGCTCGTCGCTGCCGGGGAACTTTGTCGCGCACGCCCCCACCCGGGCGGCGCCGCCGACTCACCTGCCCCGGGGCCGCTCCGCTGGCCCGGGCCGCCGCCCTCCGGACGCCCCTGACCCCGGTGCGGGCAGGCTCTCGGGGCGCCCCCACCCCCCTACCCCTTTCCCCGGGCACTGTCCCTCGGCTCTACGGGGTCTGGGGCGGGCGTGGGCGCCCCCGGCCCCCACTCTCTGCCGGCCGGGGCTTCGGGGAGCTGCCGGGGGCGGAGGGCTGAGGCTCGGGGCTCTCTCGCCCCCACCCCGCGCGCCTCCTTTATTTTATGATCATGGTGAGCGCGCTGTCGCCGCTCAGCCCCGCCGCCGCGCCGCAGCCGCCTGGCGCGCCCCGCTCCGCCTCGCTCTGCTGCAGCATCGGAAAGGCAACCGGGTCAAACTTTGCAGAAACTCGGCCCCTGCGCCGGCCCGGCCCCCGCGTCCGCTCGCCGCCGCCGGCCGAGCGCAGCCGGCGCAGGCAGGGACCGCCGCCCGCTCGCCAGCCCCGCGGGGTGCAGGTCCGCAGGCGGCGGCGGCGGCGGCGGCGGCGGCGGCGGCGGGCGGGCGCCGCCTCCTCCTCCCCGCCCGCCCGGCTCTCCACCCTCGCTCCCCGCGCACAGCCCGCCCTCCCCCTGATAATCCCTCGCTCCCCCTCGCTCCCTCTCGCTGCAGCTGCCGGGGGAGCTGAGCCTCTCTTTGCAAAAACGACGTTTCCTTTTTGGCCAGCCCCGGGAATTCTGGGTAGTGTAGTTCCGCTGCTGCCTCGGGGCCAGGTGGGCTGCTCCCTGTGCCCTTTGAACTCTCCGGACTAGCGGCTCTCCGGGGCTCCGAGCGCGCAGAAGGGCTGCCCTGCCATGGATTTCCCGGCCGCAGGGAGACAGTGGCTTGGTGGAGACAGCACGGGGGCTTTGTAGGCTGCAGGGCTGGGAAGGTGGCGGGGGAGGGGAGAGAAGTTTGGGGAGAGGTGAGTCCCCTCCTGCAGGTCTGCTGGCAGCCTATTGAACGCCAGCTGTGTGATGAGCGCTGTAACGGAGCACGAGCATGGTTTCAGCCACCATCGGCCTCCCTGCGGAGGGCCATTGTAAGGATGTGCACTCCACAGAGCAGGCATCCAGAGCTGAGCAGCTGGGGGATTTGCCCAAAGTCCCCAACCCTCCGACAGGTGTTCCGGCTGAGACTGGGAATCCAGTGGTCCCAGTGCAGGGGCTCATAAGGAGCGTGAGGCTGGACAGCCATGGGAAAGCTATGAACCCCACCTCTACCATGCAACTACACCTAGGGGAAGCCCAAGCAATTTGTGATGTAAGGACATCTGGCAGCCACATTAAAGCCACACTCCACACACTCTTCGTCCCCACCCCATCGCCATGACTCTGACTTCCACAGGTGCCCACACTGGTTCAGGGCAGCGAATGTCAGAGCACGCCAAATTCGTGAGGGTGGGCTGGAGGGGCTGAGGGGCTGGCCACTCTGGGGTCTCTCCTTTGATGAGTGAACAACTAGGCCATCTCACAGCAGCACCTGCTCAGCCACGGAGCAGGAAGTGGCTGGCTAGGGTGGCCTCCGCCTCTCACCCAGCCACACCCTCACCCCAGCACTGCTAGCAGATCATGTCCCCAGCTAGTGAGGAGGTGGTCCCTTTCCAGGTCAGCTAGTAGGTGGCTTATCCCTAGTCCCACTGACTCCAGCCAAGGCAGGGGAGCCAAGCCAGTGCCGCAGAGGCAGCCCCTTTGGCCTGTTGGACACAGTAGAACCCCAGACAGCACACGGATTCCATAAGGGCCCCATATAAATGTCCATCTCCAGGAAGACGTCTTCCCTGGCCTCCTCACCATGTGAAGCCACCTCTTTCCTCCATGAACCAAGAGCCCCACAAACCAGTCCCCTCTGGCACGCGCAGGGACTTCCACACCTCTTGTGAGGTCAGACAATGACTGCGCCGCCACTCAGTTTATGCGTAGGGAAGATATTCACTTTTGAGGTGTCTGTCTCATTTGCCAACTCTTGTCTCCCCGACAACCTGGCCAGGGTGCTCTGTGAGGTTAGGAACCCTGTCCTGGAAATGAGGTGACAAGTTAAAGTGCTCCATGAACAGGGGAAGAGCTGCACATCCCTCTTGTGGAAAGGGCAGGGGCCAGAGCACTGAACTGCCTCCTGAGCAGTGAAGCTGCTGGAGGATGCTTTCCCGGAGGTGGGCTTCTCTCAAGTGCCCCCAGCCTCAGCCCTGGGCTCTGCCTGGGTTTGTGAAGCACCCACTATGTGTCAGGTACTATATTGAGCAGGCGTTGTCTCTTCTATCCTTGACCTTGGCCCTGGGCGGTGGGCTCCACAGACAGAGAAACCCAGAGATCAGGGGATCGTAACTTCTCAGAGGCGGGATGCCAGCCCAGATCTGACCAGTTCCAAAGCCCACATTCAACTCCTTCACCAAGCACACCCCACTTGCTAGCTGGGGCCAGCCCCTTGGAGCTATGATGGGAGCACTAGGAAGTCCTATGGGCAGAGGTGTGTGGGTGTCCTCACAGTGAGGACTTGCAAAGTAGAAGACCCCTCTCCCTTAATCTGCTCCCCCGTGACATCACCCTTGCAGAGGACCTCATCTTAGTCTGCTGAAGAAGGGACGAGGCAGAGTTAGTCCATGGGCCAGTTTGCCGGCTTTGAGCTGGGGGGCAGCTCCCCCAGGGCAGCTCTGCCAGGCCAAGGGTGTGAATGGCATCAGCTCCTGCATGCACTCCCTGCCCTGGCTCCTGAAGCACCCACCAGGGTTCTGGCAGCTTCCCCAGCTCTCGGCCCCTTCAGCCCTGCCGCTTCCCCACACAGCCCTTCCTCCTGCTCAGCATTTTCCAGAGTTCTGTGGGTGTTGGGCACAGACCCACGGCAGCCTCAGCATATATGGAAGGCTCATGACGCGTCCACACTTATGTGAAGTGCCGACATCTGCAGAGCAGAGGAAGGGGACATGCGTTTGAGTCATTGTCCAATAGCACGGGTACTCCCATTGCTCCCAGGCCCCTTTCTCCTCCCACAGGCCTCAGGATCCCCAAGAGGAGGGGTGGGGAGACACAGCCCTAGCTGCCACCCGGGATGGTAAACAGCGGGATGGCAACTTGGGAGCTCAGTGTTGTCTGTGGGAGGACAAGGTCCCATGGTGTTCCTCAATTCCTGACACATTGGCACAGAGAAGTCATGAAAACCCAAAGCCACACAGCAAGTCAGAAGTCGAAACAACACGGACCCCACCCAACTGCATTTTAACGCAGGCCCAAACCAGCCCAGGGCTCTGGGAGGTCTGCAGAAAGAGCCCGCTGCAGTGTCTTCTTGCAGACATCACCGTGAGCTGGGGCTTTGCACAGCATCTTCACGGCTTTCCACAATGATTCCAGGAGACACCCTGTCAACATCCCATTCTACAGATGAGGACACTGATGCCTGGTGAAGAGGGAGTGGGGGATGGAACCAGGCAGCCTGGCTCTAAGACCCAGAGGCTGGGTGACTTGGAGGCAGCGGGTGCGTTCATCAGCATTCCCTGCAGTATAGGCACCTCGTTTTCAGTGGCCACTGGTGACAGTCCAGAGGCTCTTTCTCTCTCATGGACACTCTGCATTCAGAGTTGCAGCGAGTCCTCCAAGGGCTCACCACCTCCAAGGGTGAGGTCATCATGAGGCCAGAAAGGCATCCCATGGGAGAGGAAAGTTCTTGTTCCACAGCTGGAAATGTTCAATGCTGGAATTCTGTTGCCCTAGGAGACAGTGTTCTCTCCCCAACTGTTGGGGACCAGACCAAAAGCCAGTGACGAAGCTTGGAATGTCCACAGGGAGGTGGGTGTGGCCAGAGAGCCAGGCAGGTGGCTGGAGGTGGGGGACACTGAGAGACTAGGTGGAGGATGGAGGCACAGGGCACTTCTGGCATCCCTGACCTGCCTTGCTCGGACAGGGGGCAAAGTAGACCTTGGCCAGGGGAGTAGGGACCAGATCTCAGAGAGCACTGGTCCAGCAGCCTCCCCTACAGGTGGGGAACAGAGGCCCAGTGAAGCCCTCCGGGAGGCCTCCTTCACTAGAACCCGAATCTTCTGGCCCCCCACTCAGTGAGGGTGTCACTCTCCACTGAGGGCCATGGTGCCACATGGGGATGGCAGGGCATGGGGCAGGGACTTGAAAATGCTGCCTGTGGTGGCTGCATATCTGGAGACTGGGGCCTTTCCAGATGAAGCTCAGAACCACATGGCTTCTAGGGCAAGTTAGCCTTGGGGCTTCTCTGCTCAAGTTCATTCCTTCCCCAGTGGACCGCTGGGCCAGGCACTAGGAAGACACAGTGGAGGGGTCATAACCAAGCCCAGACAACAGCACTCACATCCCTGTGCCAGAGAGGCCAGGATAACGCCAGGAGCCATAAATGCAGGATTACTTATCATAAATAATAAACAGGTACACACTGATATCAAAAGGGTTGTGAGTGAGCATGGGTGGCTATAAATCAGGAGGTATGTAAGTTGCTTCAATGTGTGTGTCGGTGCTGAGCTGAGGGAAGGGCTGTGGGGTGTGAGGGGCGTACTGCAGTGGGTTAGGGTGTGTGTGGGGATGTGCATGTGTGTGTGATGGGGAGTGTGCATCTGTGTGTGAGGCTATATTTGACAGTTGTGTGTGACTTCGTGGGTGTGTATGCGTGTGTCCATGTCAGTGTATGTGCCTGCATGCCATGTGGGTAGATGTGTGTGTCCGTGTGTGTATGGGGTGTGTAATGATGTGAATGAGTATATGTGGTGTGGGTGTCGATGGGCAAGTGTGTGCAAGTTATGTATCACCGGCTGTGTATTGCGTGAGGGGATGAAAGCAGTGGGGTGTACGGATGTGTTTAAGTGTGTGTTCTGGTTGTGTATGTTCATGTGTGTCTGTGGGTGAGGCCGTGTGTCTGTGTGGGTGTGCAGATGTGTGTGTGTGAACTGGTGTGAGTGTGGGTGAGCACGTCTGTATGTGTGCATGGGTGTGAGTGTGCAAGTGTGTCTGCACATGCGGATGTGTTGGGTGTGAGTGTGGGGCTGAGTCCGAGGCTCTGAGGCTGAATCAAGGTTCGGAAGGGGAAGGTACGGGATGTCGTTCCTCGCTGCCCACCGAGGGTCCCAGGTAGGGCTCCCGGCCTCGCACACCACCCTCTCCCCGCAACCCCTCACCACCCTCCACTCCCGCTCTGGCCCGGCTTCCCTATTCTCCTGGAGGTTTCTGGGAGCCTAGGGCTACGGCCCTGAGCACCTATCGTCTTCCCTCCCGGGGCGCGCATCTGAAGACACTGTCTCCAGCCCAGGCCCGGGGCTCCGGCACCCCAAGGCCGGCACCGTGGAGCTGGAGCGCGCTCGGCACGGCCCTGCCCACCCCGACACGGCCAGTCTGCACCCCCTCACCACCAGTCCCACCCAGCAACCTCGGTCGGAGGGGTCAGAAGCCCACGTGCAGAGATGCGAGTAGGGGGACGCGGGCTGCTCCGCCGGGCCCGGAGTGCACCGCCCCCCGCCGCCCGGGAAGGACGGAGGGGGCGGCCTGGGATCGGGTGCGGCACTGGGAGTTCTCCAAGGTGCTAAAATAAACCCAGCGAAGGATCAGGTTTCCCGACCAAAATAACCCAGGAGCGGCCTTAGAAATGCGAACTGAGAAATAGATCCGGGCGGGAGGCAGGGGTGAGAAACGCTTTCTGCCGGGCTCCCCGACCCTCCTGGCAGGGGACCCCGCGGCAGACCCACTCTTCTCTCCCCTGCAGCTGCCAGCCCACCGGCCACACCCAGAGTGAAGTTCTCACCCACTCCCTCCCCTTCCTTTCTGCCCTCAGTCCCCCAGTAGTGTCCGACTGGCCATCGTCTTTGATGACCAGGTGTGTAGCAGGTTCGAGCCCAGCTCAGTCATTCTACCATGAGCCAGGCACTGCCTGAGCACCTGAGTCCCACCAGTGAACAAATAGTCCCTGCCCCAGGGACTAGCCTTTTGCTAGCAGGACACACACCCCAAACACTCTCACAGAATAAAGAGGTGAGACTGTCCTGTGTCAGAAAGGGATATGGGCTTTGAAAAAAAAGATAAAAAGGCCACTGCAGTGGCTCACACCTGTGATCTCAGCACTTTGGGAGGCCAAAGCCGGGTTGCCTGTGCTCAGGAGTTCAAAACCAGCCCGGGCAACCTGGCAAGACCCCCGTCTCTACTAAAAATACAAAAAACTAGCTGGGTGTGGTGGTGTGCACCTGTAGTCCCAGCTACTTGGGAGACTGAGGCAGGAGAATCACTTGAACCAGGAGGTGGAGGTTGCAGTGAGCTGAGATAGCGCCACTGCATTCCAGCCTGGGCAACAGAGCAAGACCCTGTTTCAAACAAAAACGGGAACAAAAAAGTGGCAGAGAGCAGAAGAGGGAAGAGGACTCGGGGCTTCCTGCTGGCTCATGCAGTGGCCTGGCTAGATCTCCTCAACTCTGAGCTTCAGTTTTCTCCTTTGTGTGAAGGGCGTGGAACACCTGTCTGTGAAGTTTCTATGCTGGTTACACTGAGCGACGTAGGGTGTGCACTTTGCTTCAAGCTTGGCACAAGCATAGCAAGGGTTAGGTATAAGCCAGTGATAAATATACCTGTTCATATTTGTGGTAACTCTATCTTAAATGCTTAAAGACAGAAAACAAGTGTCTGCAATGTCCAAACTGCTCTAGGTACCAAAAGCTGTCAGAAAAATTCCTGCTGTGTAGTAAGAGAGAGGTAGTAGTGTCAGATGGTTCAGGACTTAGGCTGAGCTTTGGATCTGAATCCTTGTACCAGCCGTGGGCCCTGGCAAACTGCTTCACTCACAGCCCACCTCTCGGTAATTGGTCTTTGGAACAAGGCCCTGGGTGAAGCAATGCTCGGGAGAGGCCTAGTGAGCTGTGGGGACCAGGCCACCAAGGTCATCTTTGCTTTTCTCATTGGTCTTTCCATGGAGCTTGGCACATTTCAACATCAAGAGCTGTTGGTAAAGGCTGGGCATGGTGGCCAACGCCTGTAATCTCAGCACTTTGGGAGGCCAAGGTGGGTGGATTGCTTGGTCTCACGAATGCAAGGACAGCCTGTGCAACATGGTGAAACTTCATTTCCATGAAAAATAGAAAATTAGCCAGCATGGTGGCACATGTCTATAGTCCCAGCTACTTGGGAGGCTGAGGTGAGAGGATCCCTTAAGCCTGGGAGGTGGAGGTTGCAGTGAGCCAAGATTATGCCACTGAACTCCACCCAGGCAACAGAGAAAGAAAGAAAGAAAGAAGAGAAAGAGAGAGAAAGAAGGGAAAGAAAGGAAAGAAAGAAAAGAAAAAAGAAAAGGGAAAGAAGGAAGGAAAGAGAAAGAAAGAGAGAGAAAGAATAAGAAAGAAAGAGAAAGAAAAAGTGTTGGTGAGTGAATGAGTGAAATTGAATGAGTAAGTGAATGAGTGACAGATTAGGCCAAGCAGGCAGGGAACAGTGAAGCCATGGGACATGTGGCCAGTAGGACAGCTTGAAGGCTCAGAGTCAGAGGGACTGGCCTGCCTCAGTCCCAGCTTTGGCCCTAGCCAGCTGTGTGACCTCACTGGTGACATCACCAATCTGGGCCTGTGCTTGCAGCTCTAATATGGGAAGAGGGTGGTTGCACTTGCCTTGTCAACCAGTAGTGTCTGTGGCCCCATCCTGCTTTCCCATGTCTGGACGCTACAGTAGGTGGTTTGTGTGAGTCCACCAGATCCCATGGGGATCCCTCCCAGCATGGTCCCAGCCACCCCACCTTGACTACTTGTTTCTTTTTTGGGGGGGGAGCAGGAGTTGACACAGAGTTTCGCTCTTGTCATCCAGGTTGGAGTACAATAGCATGATCTTGGCTCACTGCAACTTCTGTCTCCTGGGTTAAAGCGATTCTCATGCCTCAGCCTCCCGAGTAGCTGGGATTACAGGCATGCGCCACCACACCCAGCTAATTTTTATATTTTCAGTAGAGACAGGGTTTCACCACGTTGGCCAGGCTGGTCTCAAACTTCTGACCTCAGGTGATCTGCCCACCACGGCCTCCCAAAGCGCCGGGATTACAGGCGGAGCCACTGCGCCCGGCCTTGACTACTTGTTTCTATCTTGCTTTAGTGCAGGGATATATGCAGAAGGATGGCCAGCCTAGAGTAGTTTTTGAATCGTTACACAATAGAAACAACAAAATAACCACTAATAGGGGGCTGGTTACATAAATTCTGGCCCATCCATGTGACAAAATGCCAGGCAGCCTTTGAAAAATAATAGGGCATCATGAAGACATGGCCAGATTTATATTGTGAAGTGAAAAGGGGAGGTTGTTTTTCAGAAGAATGTACAATGTCATCATGTTTTAAATGCATATTTTGGGGCAAGGCACAGTGGCTTACATCTGTAATCCCAGCACGAGGCAGGCAGACCACTTGAAGTCAGGAGTTTGAGACCAGCCTGGCCAACGTGGATTGAAACCCCATCTCTACCAAAAAATACAAAAATTAGCTGGGGGTGGTGGCGCTTGCCTGTAGTCCCAGCTATATGGGAGGCTGAGGCATGAGAATCACTTGAACCCAGGAGGCAGAGATGGCAGTGAGCCAAGATCATGTCACTACACTCCAGCCTGGGTGAGAGAGTGAGACCCTATCTCAAAAAATAATAATCATAATAATAAAATGCATATTTTTGTGTATATTGCATATGACAGAGACATAATTTATTTAGTATATATTATTTTCTAATTATTAAAGTAATACCTGGTTGATGCAAAATATTTTAGTAATTGGAAATGAGACAAGTGAAAACCCCTTAATATCCTGATCACCCTCATGTTAACGCTGGGTGGTAGAATGAAACCTGTATCAATTGTGCGTGTTGAATTTATTACAGTATGTAACACTTTGATAGTAAGAAAAAATAAGGCCACTGGTAAAAAATTATACTGTTTAATAAATTGACTAATTATTTGGTGAATATGTGTCCTGTATCCCCAACTAGACTGTGAGATCGATGAGAGGACAAGATCCATAACAACATCGAATGAATGAATGAATGAATGGGTGGATGGATGGATGGATGGATGGATGGATGGATGGATGAATGGGTGGATGGATGAATTCTCAGTCTCTTGGGCAGTGAGACTGTGTGGGCCATGGTGGGTGTTTATAAAGGTTTGTGGAAGCCAGGCACAGCGGCTCATCCTTGTAATCCTAACACTTTGGGAAGAGGAGGCAGGAGGAGCACTTGAGCCCAGGGGTTCGAGAGCAGTCTGGGCAATATAGTAAGACCTCATATCTAAAAAAATAAAATTAAAATAAAGGCTTGCAGGTTGAGGCAACCAGGACTGCCTGTGGTCCCATCGTTCCTTTCTGTGTCTGGGTGCTACAGTAGGTGATTCAGGTTGCTTGCTTCTCAGCTACCTGAGAATGTGAACAGAATCGCCCCTCCTCACCTATAGGAAGGAGAGGAGCAGGTCTGAGTCCTGGGGCAAGCCACCAAAACCATCACGGACAGAAAGCCCTTCATACAATCTTCTTGCCAACCCTCAAAGGCAAAAATGGGCTTGGAAGGGCTGAAGAACTTGCCTGGGGTCACTCAACTGGAGGTGGCTGAGCTAGGGTTTGAACCTGGGGCTGTCCTATCACAGACTTTATGTCTTAATTACTGCTGGGCAGGAGCCACATTGGACCCCATGGCCCCGCCAGGGTGAGGCCCAGTGTGGCTCTCAGAACCTGCCAGCAGCTCTAGCCAGATGAAATGCTGACACAGCCTCTGGGTATTAACAGTCCCTGTCTGGGCCAGGCTCCTGTGCCCCCCCTCGAGGCCACCCAGGGAGAGTGAGGTGAGTGCTTGGTGGAGAGATGAGCAGATCATGTCCCTGTGGTCCAGACACCCTTGTGCCGCCTCCCATAGGGACCACTTAGGAGCCAGACCCCTTCTCTTTTCAGCTTCCTGGCTGGAGGCCTTCACCCCCTCAGCCTCAGCTTCCACGTCTATAAATGGGGACGATATCACAGCTGCGTTAGAGGACTGCCATTAGGTGTTGTTAAGCTGAGCACACAGAGAGGTTGTACATGATCAGTATCCGTGCCGGGCATGCACACTTCCACACGCATCTGTGTCCAGGCATCTAGAGTCCGGGATGAGGCAGCACATGTCATCATTGCTGCACCCAAGAGGGTAGGACATCATACAGCCGTGACATCCCCCTCTGGCCTCGCTGTCTGAGTGGAACACGCTGGAGGGGAAGAGGAGGAATGAGGCAGGCCTAGCCAGCTCCAGCCCAGCAGGGCCCAGCCAGGGCATCTGCAGGGAACCCCAGACTGAGGGCTCCTGGAGTTTGGCCTCATCCCTGCCAGGAATGGGATGGAGGCCAGACCACAGGGTTGGGCCCTGCTGAAGAGGGCACTCGAAAGGCATTCCTAACTTGAAATCAATTCCTAACTCACTCTGCCTCAGGGACGCAGCTCAGTGTTTCACAGACACCGTCTCACTGAGACTCACGAGAGCCCTAAGAGGTGGACACTATCATTTCCATATGACAGGTAGAAACACCAAGGCCCAGGGAGGCCAAGTGACTTGCTCAAGGTCTCCCAGCTGGTTGGTGGCGGGGCAGAGCCCCATCTTTCTGACTCCAGAGCCTGTGCGCCCATCCCCCGTGGCCAGGGAACACCCACTCTCTCCTGGGGGCAGCTTCTTGTTCTTGGGAGGCTCTAGGAGGACCTGAGGCACCATGGGCAGCCTCCATGGTTGGAAGAGAAGTTGCAGCCTCCTGCCTTCAACTGGGCTGAGCAGACAGGCCTTGGTCACCCAGAATCAGGAGATGGAAGAGCTGGCTTATGACTCTTCTGGTCAGCTTTCCCCATCGAGCCCAGACCCAGTCAGCCCTAAAAGGGCTGTGGAGACTTTGGGCTCCCATAAGTGGCCCAGGTGAATGCCTGCTCACATCCCAAATGCTTGGCCAGGTCCTCTTTGTCTGCGTTCTGGATTTGCAGCCTCTCACCCCTTGGACCCCATGCAGCCCCACAACCCTTCCGGGCCTCCTGCAAGGCAAGCTCTGCCCGGCTGGGGCTCCCTCTCTGTTATTCCTTCCTGGGGGGCCTGTCCACGACTCCCAGACCAGACCTGGAGCCCCGCTACTGGGAGCCTGCCACACATTTGCGTGCTTGTGATCACTTACATGTGCCATTCCTTCCATCCCACTGAACTGAGAGCTTCCTGCAGTGTGTCAGGTGCTCGGGAACTACCTACAGTTTGCCCGAAGCTGCTGTCACACTCCTGTCCTTCTCAAAATTCCAGGGAGTGGAGGCAATCCATTACCAACCGACTCCTTACCCCTCCCCCAATGGAAATCAAAGCTCATGGATTGTCATTCCATTGGACTGTGATGCGCTGAAGCTGAATTCAAGACTGATTAAAAAAAAAAAAAAAAAGACGAGACCTGCCAGCTTAATGAATGCTGTCACAGAGGGAGGAGCTGGGCTTGGCCCCAGGGACCCAAGATGATGCTGTCGCTGACGTGGTTCACTCCATCTGATGCCTCTACAGGCCTCTGACTGAGCTACACCATCTCGTTTACAGGACCAGATTCAATCTGCTAGACCGCTGAGGCAGGCAGAGCTGGCTTGCAGGGGTCTGGACGGCTCAGAGGGAAGCCGGTAAAAGCAGGGTAAGTCCAGGTCCCACCTCTGCTCTGGCAGAGGCCAAGGACACCGCCGAGTCCAGAGCAGCAGGAGGACTACATTTCCCAGAGTTCCCCAAGCCCAGGGATGAGCCATTGGGCGATTTAAATAGCCCAGGCCCAAGGCAGCCAGGCCGCAGCTGTGGACTCCTCACCTCCCAGCAGCTCTGCTGGTGCAGGCCCCGCATTGGAGGGCTGGATTGGCTGCCCGGCTGGCACTGACGTCCCCTTGGAGCCGGGTGGCAGCGGAGGTAAACAGCCATGTGCAACCCTCCACCCTATATTTAACAGCCGCCGCGGAGAAGGCAGGGAGACATACACGGTGGCGGCTGTGGGGGCAGCTCTTGTCTTCGGGGAGAAGGCCCTTGGAGCCGGGCTGGCATTGGGCCTCTCAGGGTAAGCGAGGTCACCATGCCAGCTTCCCAGAGCCGGGCCCGCGCCCGAGACCGCAACAACGTCCTCAACCGGGCTGAGTTCCTGTCCCTGAACCAGCCCCCCAAGGGGGCCCCGGAGCCCCGCAGCTCAGCCAGAAAGGCCTCAGGCCCCTCGGCGCAGCCCCCACCTGCTGGCGACGGGGCCCGAGAGCGGCGTCAGTCCCAGCAGCTGCCCGAGGAAGACTGCATGCAGCTGAACCCCTCCTTCAAGGGCATCGCCTTCAACTCCCTGCTGGCCATCGACATCTGCATGTCCAAGCGGCTCGGGGTGTGCGCCGGCCGGGCGGCGTCCTGGGCCAGTGCCCGCTCCATGGTCAAGCTCATCGGCATCACGGGCCACGGCATTCCCTGGATCGGGGGCACCATCCTCTGCCTGGTGAAGAGCAGCACGCTGGCTGGCCAGGAGGTGCTCATGAACCTGCTCCTGGGTGAGTGTGCCCGCCGCCTGCTACCCACTGTCAGGGCCCTCGAGAGGGAGCCCGGCCCGCCCAGCCCCGCCCTGGCCAGGACCAGCATGGCCCTCAGAAACCGGCTGGGACAGTCTAATGAGGTTAAGCAGGAAGGGTGCCCCAGAAACAGGCAGGCTCTGGAGTGGGGGAGCTAGTGTCAGGGATGCACAGGCGAGGCCCCCCTGCCATGTGAGGGGCCGAAAGAAGGCAGAGGCCAGTGCGGCCCCATGAGGAGGGTCTGCTCAGTAAAGTGCACCCGGGCTGCCCAGAGGCGGCTTGAAGAGAGGCTGGGCCAGAGGCAGCGCCCTCACAGGAGATGGTCAGGGCCCTGGTGGGCATCCTGGAATGCGGCGTCGCTGTCTGACTCCTGCCCTGCAGCTGGGGTCCCCATTCCTTGACTGCTCCCAGGCAGTGCCCGTGAGCTGCACCATGAGCACCTCCCCTCTTCATTCAGGAACCCAGTAAGCTGCCCAGGTTTCTCCGGCAGGGTCTGGGGTCCCAAGGAGTCCAGCTGGGGCTGCCTCCCACTCACAGCCTCCTGGAGTCCTTCCCTGCTCCTTCCCGGGGACAGTCACTGAAGAAGGGGTCGGGGGCCCAGTTGTTGGTTTGTTTGTTTCCAAGGTCTTTGCCACCAACGTCTTGCAGATTAGCACCGCCCTGTGCCAGGTGCCACGTGGGACCCATGTGGAGGCAAGCCATTCCCTCCACCCAGAGGTGACGCCCAGCCCCTGTCCGGCCCACCCTCCGGGCACCACCAGGTCCCCAAGGTGCCCCAAGAACCTCTGCTTCCACCTCCATGCCAGGCCCGAGTCGATTTCCTTGTCTTTCCCAGTGTGGCCATCATTTGGGGGACATGTGAGGTGGGGGTCTCAGGCAAGGCAAACATGAACAAGGGGTCTCAGTTCCAAAGGCATCGGGTTGGACCACGGAGAACTCGTGCTCCAGAGGAAGTTGCAATAAAAGCGCACATCTCACCAGTGTAGTCTCAGTCTGGAGGCTCCACACTCTGTGGGTGAGCCTCGGGGAAGCAGAAATCATTGGATACTTCATGGAGGTGATTGATGGTTGGGTCTGCCACCTTCGAAGTTTTCTTGTTCTAGTTTTGTGTGTGTGTGTTTGTTTGTTTTTTGAGACAGAGTCTCACTCTGTTGCCCAGGCTGGAGTGCTGTGGCGTGATCTCAGCTCACTACAACCTCCACCGCCTAGGTTCAAGTGATTCTCCTACCTCAGCCTCCCAAGTAGCTGGGATTACAGGTGCCCACCACCACTCCCAGCTAATTTTTGTATTTTTAGTAGAGATGGGGTTTGGTGAAACCCCATGTTGGCCATGCTGCTCTCTAACTCCTGACTGCAGGTGATCCACCTCCCTTGGCCTCCCAAAGTGCTAGGATTACAGGTATGAGCTACCGTGCCTGACTGGTTTTCTTGTTCTTGTTATTAAATTGTTTACATTACAATTACTTATGATTTATTCGTGAATAAACAGTCTCACAAGGTTGGTGCCATCATCATGCCCATTTTACAGATTAGGAAACTGAGGTTCCTAACCTGGCCGAGCCTCAGGTCTTGAGATTTGCACCTGCTCCAGCTGACACACTCTACTCTTCCAGGTGCCACGGAATGGGAGGGAGGGACAGAGCAAAGTGGCCGAGGCACTAGGCCAGACACTTCTGGGGCAGAACCTGCTCTCATTATCCACGGTTTCACGCAGGGCCAGGGCTCAGGAAGAGTGTGTTGGGAGTTAGGTTGCCTGCTGTCAGAGGATGGGGTGGGAAGGTGGAGCCCTGACTCTCTCTCTCAATCCTGCTCCCTCAACCCCATCTCCTCCTTCCCTCCTTCCTTTCCCATGTGAGGAGGGAGGTGATGAAGTCAGTGGTTGAGTGCCTGCTGTGTGCCAGGGCTTTGCCTAAACCATATCATTACTTCTGATCTCCACCATAACCCATGGAGCTTGGTGCTATTATTATTCCCCATTTAAAGAGGGGGAAACTGAGGCACAGGGTGATGATGATCCCAAGGTCGTGCAGCTAGTCAGTGATAGAGCCAGGAGTTGACCTGGGAACGACTCTAGTCTTGCTTTGCATTTTCAGAGGAGAGGAAGGGAACCAGCTCAGGCTGTGTGAAGCTTCAGCCGCGGGGGAGGGTAGGATCAAAGAAAGCGGGTGCACCTCAACTTAGCCACAGTCAGTGGATGCTCCAGTAAGGGGGTGAGCTCCCCATGGGAGGAGGATGCAAGCAAGCTGCCCCTCATCACCAAGTAAAATAGCTCTGCTTTGATCTTTTTTTACAGGAAAGTTTGCTTTTTTTTTTTTGAGATGGAGTTTTGCTCTTGTTGCCCAGGCTGCAGTGCAATAGCGCTATCTCAGCTCACTGCAACCTCCGCCTCCTGGCTTCAAGCAATTCTCTGGCCTCGGCCTCCTGAGTAGCTGGGAGTACGGGCATGTGCCACCATGCCTGGGTAATTTTGTATTTTTAGTAGAGATGGGGTTTTTCCATCTTGGTCAGGCTGGTCTTGAACTCCTAACCTCAGGTGATCCACCCACCTCGGCCTCCCAAAGGAATGTTTGCTTTTAAGAACATTTCCCCTGCCCCAACATTGAAAAATGTGCAGCCCACTTGTTAAGATACGGCTTCGGGCTCATTCCAGCAGTCAGCTGCCATGGGTACAAAGGTGTTTGCCCCACAGCATAAAGATGAAGATTTTAGATGCCTTCCTCCTCAAATAGAAATGATAGACATTTTTAACAATCTTTAAAAACATTATTTATTGGCTTCATTATGTACCAAAGACAATGGTACGAACACTCTGTATTTTATGATGTAAAAAAGTCTTGATGACCTTTCAAGGTAGACATTAATATGCCCGTTTTACAGATGAGTAAACTGAGGCTCAGAAAGCTTGAGCAACTTGCCCACCACATGGCTATAAGTGGTAGGTTTAGGAAGTAAATCCAAGGCCCTATGACTACAAAACCACCCCCTCTCTGCTGCTCACCATGGGCCCGTGGGTCCCGCATATTACCCGCGTTCACTACACTCCTGGAGCGTGTGTGCTTTGAGGAGGGGAATGATCTGGGAGGAGGTTGGCTGTTTTCATATCCAGGTACTGAGACCATGGGGCATAGGGTCTGGCACCAGGCAGCCACTCAGCACTGGCCACAGAGCAGGCCAAGTGGGTCTGGGGACCCCGAGGTCATTCTGTGGGGATGCCAGCCCAGCCCTCGGCTTGGTGGGAGAAAACTGCAGCAAATGGCCAAGGCAGGCTCTAATCCCGAAGCTCTGGCCTGACCTGCCAGGAGGGACGGTCCTCTGCCCCAGGAAAGCAGATCACCTACTGAGCACACGCTGTAGGTTTCCATCTGTCTTTTCGTCTTTCAGGGGTCTGGGGCACAGGCTTTGGGGTCAGACCGGCCTTTGTCCAGGTCCCTGCTCTGAGCCTTACTTGCTGTACATACCTGTTCAAGTCAGTTCCTGACTCTGAGCCTATTTCCCTATCTGTTCAAGGGGGCTATAGGTCTGTGGCAGGGCTCTGAAGGTTGCTGGTAAAGCTTTTGGCATGGTGGGTGTCGTGGAGCACATGCCCTGCAGATGGCTGCCATCACTGCAGTGCCCAGGGTGAGGGAGCCCTGCCTAACCCAGCCCACCTGCTCTGGCCCTAAGGCACTGAGCCAACTCCCAGGGGTAGTCTCTGGGCTGGAAGCAAGGCTTCCAAGCTTGCAATTGGGATTGGGTTCCACTTGGCCCTGAAGAGGCTGACTTGGGAGCTTGGGAAATGGGAGCTGCAGCCTAGGAAGAGTCCTGCTGGGCCCGGGGAGGTTGTCTGCATGCTCCCTGCTTAACAGGCAGTCCCATGCCCTCCCTGCCTGCCCCTCCCCTATCGCACACTGTCAAGACTTCAGGGCCAGCCGTGGTGGCTCACGCCTGTAATCTCAGCATTTTAGGAGGCCAAGGTGGGTGTATCGCCTGAGCTCAGGAGTTCAAGACCAGCCTGGGGAACATGGTGAAACTCTGTCTCTACTAAAAATACAAAAAATTAGCTGGGCATAGAGGCGGCACCTGTAATCCCAGCTACTCTGGAGGCTGAGGCAGGAGAATTGCTTGAACACAGGAGGTGGAGGTTGCAGTGAGCCAACATTGGGCCATTGCACTCCAGCCTGGCAACAAAATGAAACTCCATCTCAAAAAAAAAAGACCTCAGAAAGCTCAGAGCCAGAAGGGGTCGTAGCAGCAGGTAAAAGCTTGGACTCCAGAGGCAGCCAGACCGGAGTGCAAATTCCAGCCCTGCTGTGGGAACTCAGGCCAGTGACTTTGCCGCACTAAGCCTGTTTCTTCATCCGTCAAAGGGGCTGTTGGGACACCTCCCTGATCAATCACACATAAAGTGCTTGGCGCTTACTGATGTTGGTTAACGCTTAAGAAGCAGTGATTATCGCCATCATTATTATCATCATCACGTTCAGAAGTCCAGGACCAGCCTCCCACCAGGTACCTTCTGAGCTCTAGATGCCTTTAAATTACCCTGTCCCCTTCCTTCTCCCTCACCACAGCACCCAGCTTGATGATCTGAAGGGAGCCAGTGACAGGTGACAGGTGATCAGGCCCATCCTTGTCTCTCATGGGCCTGTCCTGGAGTGGGAAATGTCTCCGATCTTGTTGCCTTGGTCTATGTCCTTTATAAAAGGATCTTTCTGTTTGTTTGTTTATTTTTGAGACAAGGTCTCGCTCTGTTGCTCAGGCTGGAGTGCAGTGGCAACATCTTGGCTCACTGCAACCTCTGCTTCCTGGGTTCGAGCGATTCTCCTGCCTCAGCCTTCTGAGTAGCTGGGACTACAGGCATGCACCACCACACCCAGCTAGTTTTGTATTTTTAGTAAAGAGGGAGTTTCGTCATGTTGGCCAGGCTGGTCTGGAACTCCTAACCTCAGGTGATCCACCCACCTCGGCCTCCCAAAGTGCTGGGATTACAGACCTGTGCCACTGTGCCTGGCCTATAAAGGTATTTATTGAGATTTTCCTGAATATGAAAACTACATTTTTTTTCTTTTTTTTGCCACAGACTCTTGCTCTGTCACCCAGGCTGGAGTGCAGTAGGGTGATCTCAGCTCACAGCAACCTCCACCTCCAAGGTTCAAGCGATTCTCCTGCCTCAGCCTCCTGAATGGCTGAGATTATGGGTGTGCACCACCACGCCCAGCTAATTTTTGTATTTTAAGTAGAGATGGGGTTTCACCATGTTGGCTAGGCTGATCTCAAACTCCTGACCTCATGATTCACCCACCTCAGCCTTCCAAAAATGCTGGGATTACAGGCGTGAGCCACCGTGCTCAGCTATGAAAACTACATTTTTATGTCATTTTTTATTGTGATAAGCTATACATAACATCAAATTGATCATTTTAATTATTTGAAGTGTACAGTTTGGTGGCACTGAGTCCATTCACACTGTTGTGCAGCCATCACTATCATCCATATCCAGAACTCTTTTCATTTTTCATCTTAAAAACAGAAATTCTGGCCAGGTGCAGTGGCTCACACGTATAATCCCAGCACTTTGGGAGGCCAAGGCGGGCTGATCACAAGGTCAAGAGATGGAGACCATCCTGGCCAACATGGTGAAACTCCGTCTCTGCTAAAATACAAAAACTAGCCAGATGTGGTGGTGCATGCCTGTAGTCCCAGCTGCTCGGGAGGCTGAGGCAGGAGAATTGCTTGAGTCCGGGAAGTGGAGGCTGCAGTGATCCAAGACTGAGCCACTTACTCCAGACTGGTGACAGAGACTCCGTCTCAAAAAATAAAAAATAAAAAAATAAAACAGAAGCTCTGTCCCCATTGAGCACTCACTCCCCACTCCCCCAGCCCCTGGCAGCCTCCATTCTATGTTCTGTCTCTGCGGATTTAACTGTTCTAGGGTCCTCACATGAGTGGAATCGTACTGTATTTGTCTTTTGTGACTGGCCGATATCATTTATATCCTCGAGGTCCATCCACGCTGTAGCGGGCGTCAGCATTTCCTTCCTCTCTGAGGCTGAATAATGCTCCCTTACGGGACAGACCACGCTTCGAGTGTCCGTTCGTCCACCCCTGGACACTTCGGTCTCTTCCATCTTTTGGCTGTGCTGAGTAACGCTGCCGTGGGCACAGGGGTATATGTATCTTCTTGAGCCCTTGCTTTCCATTCTTCTGGTCGTATACTCAGAAGTGGGTTGCTGGATCACAGGGTAATTTTATGTTTACTTGATTGAGGAAGTGTCCCACTGTTTCCCACAGCGGCCGCATTATTTACATTCCCGCAGCAAGGCACAGGAGCTCCAAGAAGTCTTCACCAACACTCATTATCTGGTTTTTCAATCTTAGCCATCCTAATGGGTGTGATGTGGTATCTCCTTGTGGTTTGGGGTATTTTTTTGTTTGTTTTTATTTCGTTTTGTTTTTAGGGTTTTTGTTTATTTGTTTATTTGAGACAGAGTCTCGCTATATGGCCCAGGCTGGAGTGCAGTGGTGTGATCTCAGCTCACTGCAACCTCTACCTCCCAGGTTCAAGCCATTCTTCTGCCTCAGCCTCCCAAGTAGCTGAGGACTGAGACTCCCAAGTAGCTGTAGCTGGGACTACAGGTGCCCCCCCCCCACCACACCCAGCTAATTTTTCGTTGAGATGAAGTTTTACCATGTTGGTCAGGCTGGTCTCGAACTCTTGACCTCAAGTGATCCTCTTGTCTTGGCCTCCCAGTCCTGAGATTACAGACGTGAGCCACTGTACCTGGCCCTCCTTGTGATTTTGCTTTGCCTTTCTCTAACCATCACTGATGTTGAAAGCATTTTCTTTCCTTCTTTCTCTCTCTCTCTTTCTTTCTTTCTTTTTTGATGTCTTTATCGCCCAGGCTGGAATGCAGTGGCGCGATCTGCTCTCACTGCAACTTCCACCTCCTGGATTCAAGCAATTCTCCTGCCTCAGCCTCCTGAGTAGCTGGAACTACAGGAGCCTGCCACCATGCCCAACTAATTTTTGTACTTTTAGTAGAGACAGGTTTTCACCATATTGCCCAGGCTGGCCTTGAACTCCTGACCTGTGATCTGCCTGTCTTAGCCTCCCAAAATACTGGGATTACAGGCTTGAGCCACCGCACCAGGCCCGAGTCTCTTTTCATTATATGTTTTTAAAATTTTTTTGAGACAGAGTCTCACTGTGTCGCCCAGGCTGGAGTACAGTGGCACCATCTCAGCTCACTGCAACCTCCGCCTCCTGAGTTCAAGCGATTCTCTTGCCTCAGCCTCCTGCATAGCTGGCATTACAGGTGCATGCCTAGCTAATTTTTCATATTTTTAGTAGAGGTGAGGTTTCACCATGTTGGCCAGGCTGGTCTCGACCTCCTGACCTCAGAGGATCCGCCTACCTCGACCTCCCAAAGTGTTGGGATTACAGGCGTGAGCCGCAGTGTCCAGCCTGTACATTCTCGTGTAAGAAAAAAACGTGATCATTCCAAGGCTAAATCAAGAAGAAAGTGAGTCCCTCCCTTAACCCCCCTCCCAGGGAGCCTCTGCCGCAGCTTGGGTCACGTGCCCCTGGATTTGTCCCTGTGTGAATGCTAACCTGTGGTGTGTTTCTCAGGTTGTGTTTTGAGCGGCCTGGCCTCACTGTCACAGCTGTGGCCTTCCCACCTGGAATCCTGGTCTGGACACCCCATGTCCCTTGCCCTGAGCATGAAGGCTTCAGGCACTCCAGATAATCTGTTCTGGCAGCTCTCCCATCCCCGCCCTCTGGCTCTTGCTCTCAGGGACAATTTAGGTGACAGCCTCTCCAGGAGGCTTGTCTAGCCTCTTCCTAACTAAGGGATATTTAGACTGATCCCAAATCTTCACTCAGATACCCTCCTGTGGGAGACTGCACATGCTGCCTCCTGGGAAGTACAGGGGACTCCCTCCCCAGCCTCCTCTCTCAGCATCTCAGTGGGGCTCAGTGTAAAAGTCAGTCCCTCAGGGGGGCCTTTGGCCACCCCCAGGCCAGTTCAGGGCCCCTTAATACACTGCCCTGGCAGCCGCCCACACATCGGATGCAAGAGAAATATAATAGTTTGTGGTGCCAGTAGGCAGGGTCTGGGTCAGCATTGCCCACCAGCACAGCTAATGACTTCACGTCCCTGGGACCCGCTCCCAGCAGGGCCTAGCACTCAGCAGGCTGAATAATCAGTGCCATCAGTCTTTCTTTTTCTTTTTTTTCTTTTTGAGATGGAGTCTCACTCTGTGGCCAGGCTGGAGTGCAGTGATGCAATCTTGGCTCACTGCAACCTCTGCCTCCCAGGTTCAAGCAATTCTCCTGCCTCTGCCTCCCAAGTAGCTGAGACTATAGGTGTGCACCACCACACCCAGCTAATTTTTGTATTTTTAGTAGAGACAGCGTTTCACCATGTTGACCAGGATGGTCTCCATCTCTTGACCTCATGATCTGCCCTCTGCCCACCTCGGCCTCCCAAAGTGCTGGGATTACAGGCGTGAGCCACCACACCTGGCCTGCCATCAGTCTTTCTATTGATGGTCCTGAGTGCTTTGCACACCACTGGTCTTCAAAGATAGGGAAAGCTGGCTTTGGCAGGTGGAGTCGTTTTTTTTTCTTTTTTCCTTTCTTGAGAGAGTCTCGCTCTGTCACCCAGGCTGGAGTGTAGTGATGTGATCTCAGCTCACTGCAACCTCTGCCTCCCAGGTTCAAGTGATTCTCCCACCTCAGCCTCCTGAGTAGCTGGGATTACAGGCGCCTGCCACCATGCCTGGCTAATTTTTGTAGTTTTAGTAGAGACCGGGTTTCACCGTGTTGGCCAGGCTGGTCTCGAACTTCTGAGCTCAAGCGATCAGCCCACCTCCGCCTCCCAAAGTGCTGGGATTACAGGCATGAGCCACTGCATGCAGCCTGTAAAGATAACTTTTTTAAAATGTGCACAAATAATGCATGCTCGTGGCAAGAAAAATTTTAAAGTGCAGAATTACAAAATGACAGTAAAAATCACCCTTAATCCTCCTGCCCAGCAAGAAGCATTGTTAGCATTTAGATCAGTACCTTCTAGACATTTTTCTCCGCAGATAAGCACATTTGTTTACATACATATCTTATGTTATGAAGATGGCATCCTGCCGTAAATCCTCTTTTATAAGCAGCCTTTTCCACTTAACATACCCCACGGCCCTCCTATATAGTGGGGCTATAAATATACAGAGGCCTCAGCATCTGCTGTGGCCACAGCATGCTCGGTGTCTGGCCTTGGCCACGGTTTGTCCCGTCTGTCTCCTGAAGGGCACCGGGTTGTTTCACGTTTTTCAGTCATATAAACAATGCTGCAGTGAACATCTCAGGCCTTGAATCATGGTACACATCCCTAACCATTTCCCGAGGAGATATTCCCACAAAGGGAAGAGCTGAGTCCAAGTGAGCCGCATGCTAGAGACTTCTGTTTCTGAAGCCAAATGCCCTTCAGGAAGTTCAGACCGATTTACACACCCCCTAGGCAGTATATGGCTGGCTCCCAACCTTCTAGAAGCCAGAATAGGAGATGAGAAGCAGCATTGACTTCCCAGCCCAGGAGCACCGGGACCCCTTCTCCCAGCTCAGCCTGGGAGAGACATCCACTCACAAACCTAGCTGCTCACAGCCTGCAGGGAGTCCCCGAAGCCCTGTCCTTGCTCCTTGCTTTAGAACAGCTGAGCCCACAGCCTCCACCGCCCACCCCCACCCACCAGCCCAACTCCCCAAAGACGCTGCCCTGCTCTGAGCTGGTCCCACAAAATGCATCCTCAGGGGGAAAGCAGCCCAAAGCCACAAAGGCCACACTAGGTCACCCAGATGCCCCTCTTCCCCCATGCATATAGCTGCCAGCAAACAAATGGTGTTCTGATTTTCAGAGGCCTCAGGAAAAGATGATTCCAAATCTTCCAGGATGGCAGCAAGAGAATCACTTGAACCGCCTCCCAGTTCAAGTGATTCTCCTGCCTCAGCCTCCCAAGTAGCTGGATTACAGGTACCCGCCACCATGCCCAGATAATTTTTAAAATATTATTCTGTCTCTTTTCCAAAAAATCCCTGGCTCCTGCCTGGCTTTGGGGAGCCTCCAGCACTCAGGTTCCCCGGCCACCACCAGCCCCAAGGGACCTGGGCTAGAGGGGAAGGGTGGGCCTCAAGGTGGGTTCCTGCCCCCCTTGGAGGGCCTGGGGGCCTCTAGGACATCAGGGCCCTGGAGACAGCTGTGCTTCCTACATGGGGATTCAGACATTCGGGCCACAGTGAAAAGGGCTGAGGATGGAACTGGTTGGGGTAGAAGAGTGTGAGGGACGGTGGGCCAAGCCCCAGTGTCCTCTGACATGGTCCTGGGGGGTCATCTACCGAGTGCCTGGTGCACACAAGCATCAAAGCAAGCCCTTGTCATCCAGTGTGTCCATGGCGGCGAACTCTGAGGGATAGACCCGCCGAGGTGATGCTGTCCACAGGTGGCTGAAGCTGGTCTTGTTCTGGAGCCCGAGTGCGTGGCCACCACCCTGGGTGACCCCAGTGAGTGGAGGCCAGTGGAGGCTCAGTGGCCTCCCTGAAACGTTTGCACAGCCAGTCCGGGCCAGTGCAGCTCCCACCAGCTCCCCAGCTCTTTCCCCTGAGCCTCCTGCTGGGTGGACCTCTCCCCCAACAGGGGTCTCCTTGCCCTCCTTGACTCAGGAAGGGAAGGTAGGTCTGCCGACTGGACAGGCCACGGGGGCAGAATCAGCCTTGAGTGATGGGGCCATTTGCTTCTATTTCTGAGCACCAGATGATGCACTGACAGTGTCACAATCACAGTCACACCAAGGGCTGGCTGCACTGGAGGAGGGAGAGAGGCCCATGCAGGGGCAGTGGGAGAGGGCAGAGTGGGGCAGGAGGCCCAGGGGAGGCCATGGCTCTATTGGGGAGCCACACTGGGGTCTGAGGATGGCAGGCCCACTGCCTCTTCGGGCCAGACGGCTGCAGCGTGGTGAGGGCAAAAGGCCACAGACCCCATCATACCTGTGATCTATGATAGAGTCACTCTCTGTGTCACTGTGTGCTTACTGGCCACTGCCTTGCTTGCCCATAGGGGACCCTGCCAGCTTGGTTCACAGTGCCGGGCCTGACACACACCTGAAATACACAAGAACTGGCAATGCTCAGGAACTGGTGGAAAAGTGAATGAACCAGGAACAGTCTGAGCCAGGCCAGCTGGACAGCCAGAAAAGGGGCAGACCTCCCCTCATTATGGCCTGAAGAGGTGGAAGCAGCCTGAAATAGCCACAGCTTCCCAAAGGCCCAGCTGTGGGGCGCCTTAGTCCCTTCTGTGCTGCTGTAACCGAATACCACAGACTGATTTATAAAGAAGTGTATTTGGCTCATGGTTTGGAGGCTGGGATGTCCAGGTTGAGGGGCCTTGTCTGGTGAGGGCCTCCTTGCTTCCTGATGCCTTCCCCATCACGTGCCAGGGAGCACATGCCTGGGGGGCAAGGGCAGGAGGGTGGCCATACTCACCCTTTCATCAGAAACCACCCCCTACACCACATTCATCCATTCATGAGCGGAGAGCCCCCATGGCCTATCACCTTTTTTTTTTCTTTTTTTTTTTTTTTTGAGACAGAATCTGGCTCTGTTGCCAGGCTGGAGTGCAATGGCATGATCTTGGCTCACTGCAATCTCCACCTCCCAGTTCAAATGATTCTCCTGCCTCAGCCTCCTAAGTAGCTGTGACTACAGGCACCCACCTCCATGCCCAGCTAATTTTCAAAAAATTTTTAGTAGAAATGGGGTATGGGGTTTCACCATGTTGGCCAGGCTGGTCTCGAACTCCTGACTTCAAGTGATCCACCTGCCTTGGCCTCCCGAAGTACTAGGATTATAGGCGTGAGCCACCACGCCCAGCCTGATCACCTCTTAGAGATCCCACCTCTCAACAGTGTTGCACTGGGGATTAAGTTTCCAGCACACGAACTTCAGGGGGACTCATTCAAACCATAGATGGGGTTTCCAGGTCATGAGATGTGGGCACCCTCAGAGGCCTCCCTGGCAGCCAGGGGAGCTCCAGATGACCCCCTTCGATCAACACACCAGCTTCAGCCACATCTGTTTCATACACTGAGTCTGTATGCTTTCATTGGGAAAAACGTTTTGCTGCAGAAATTTGAAAGGAGCCAGGCATAGTGGCTCACACCTGTAATCTCAGCACTTTAGGAGGCTAAGGCGAGAGGGTGACAAGCCCAGGAGTTCAAGACCAGCTTGGACAACAAAGTGAGACTCTGTCTCTACAATAAATCAAAAAATTAGCTAGCTGTCGCCTGTACCTATGGTCCCAGCTACATGGGAGGCTGAGACCAGAGGATCATTTGAGCCTAGGAGTTCAAGGCTGCAGTGAACCATGTTTGCACCACTGCATTCCAGCCTGGGCAACAGAGAAAGAGAGGGAGGGGTGGGGGGAGACACTGTCTCAAAAAAAGGGAAAGTTTGGTTCTAGCTTAGTTCTTGGCCTGTGGGTCTATGGATCCTGACAGCCATGTGGGGAGGTCGAGGCACCCAGCTCTCCTTGCCTTTGGCCACTCCATCAGAGTCAGGTGCTGGGCCCAGTGTAGCATACCCCCTGGGTGACTTAGTAAAGTCACCCCTGATTCCCCTCTTTTTCGTTGAACAGAGCAGCTGTCCATGGGGCCCCCTGTGCTCAAAAGGCAGATTTTATTTATTTATTTATTTATTTATTTTGAGATAGAGTCTCACTCTGTCACCCAGGCTGGAGTGCAGTGGTACGATCTCAGCTCACTGTAAGCTCCACCTCCCAGATTCAAGTGATTCTCCTGCCTTAGCCTCCCAAGTAGCTGGGACTACAGGCACACGCCACGACACCCGGCAAATTTTGTATTTTTGGTAGAGACAGGTTTTCATCATGTTGGCCAGGCTGGTCTCGAACTCCTGACCTCAGGTGATCCACCCGCCTAGGCCTCCCAAAGTGCTGGTATTATAGGTGTGAGCCACCACACTGGCCTCGAAAGGCAAATTTTAAACCCATCAGTTGCTGAGCCCTGGTTTTCGACCTAAAGACCTGGTTGCCAGGAGGACCGATGGCCATGCCTTCCAGTGGCTGGTGTCCTATTTCAGCCACCATGGAGCCCAGTCCTGGTCAGCATTAACCACCCCTTACCCAAGATTCTGGCAGCTCTCCCAGCACCCAGAACCTGGCTGGCCACCGGCCACAAGCCACCAACACCAGGGAGGCCCTGGCCTCATTTGCCATTAAGGTGGTGGAGGTCTTGGACTTTCTCATTTGCCTTGAGGTGGTGGAGGTCTTGGAACCTGGGCCAGACAATTTTGACCCTGGTAGGACCTTAGAAAGCAAAGCCTTCACTGATGCTCCTACTCAGTGCCCCAGCCTGCAGGACCAGAGCCTCCCACGGCTTCCCCAGGCCAGGTGGGCCAGGACTTGCAGGCGGCGTAACAGCAGCAGCACGCTGTCAACCACCATGCTCCCCACATTCATCATCTTGTTTCATCCTGGAACTACTCCTGCTAAACGCTCCCCACCATGTATTGTCTCATTTCATCCTGGGACCACCCTTGCTACAGATGAGTAGACCAAGGCTCTGAGAGGGGAAGGAACTTGTTCTTTTTTTTTTTGAGACAGAATCTTGCTGTGTCACCCAGGCTGGAGTGCAGTGGCGCGATCTTGGCTCACTGCAACCTCTGCCTCCCGAATTCAAGTGATTCTCCTGCCCCAGCCTCCCAAGTAGCTGGGACCACAAGCACCTGCCACCATGCCTGGCTAAATTTTTTTGTGTTTTTAGTAGAGATGGAGTTTCACCATGTTGGCCAGGCTGGTCTCGAACTCCTGACCTCAGGTGCTCCATCCACCTCGGCCTCCCAAAATGCTGGGATTACAGGCATGAGCCACCATGCCCAGCCAGAACTTGTTCTTAATTAGCAGGGTGGACCCCCAGGCCAGAAGCACCAGGACCCCTCCTCACAGCCCCAGCCAGCGAGATTTGAACCTCACCTGTGACTCCAGAGCCTTCAGCTTTAACCCTTCCCCATGAACTGCCTTCACTCCCCAAGGGGAAAGAGCCTGTTGCCAGGCTGGGTTGTGGGGAGGGTTGCAGATGAGAGGGGCTCTCTGGGCTAGAGGAGACCAGCTGGCCCCTCTCCCCTGGCTTCCTCAGCTGCTCTATGGGGCTGAGGCATGCCAAGGTCAGCACAGCCACCTCTCTCCAGCTGCCACCTGCCCTGGGGACCTGGCAATCCCCAGTTCCTCTCTCTTGCTGGAACTGTGACCTCCCACAGGCTTCAGATGTCTCCAAATCCCGGCATGGTCAGCACATGAGCTGGCCAGCCACATACCTCCCCAGCCACCTCCTGGGAGGACCCAGCCCAGGGGAACAGCTGCCATGAAATTGGCAGGCAAGGGTAGAGCAAAGTTTTCTCCAGCCCTTCAGGCCCTGCCCCCCTTGAGCCAGGCAGCTCCTCTGTGCACCTGCTTAGCCCCCTCCTGTGCTGGCCAGGCATTTCCAGGGTGCGAGGCTCTCAGCCAGCCCTGTGGCTAATGAGAGGGGCCAGGAGAGGCCACGGTTCAAACCCCAGACAGAGAGACCAGACTGCAAGCAGCAACCCTGAAGTAGGCAGGAAAAGATCGGGGGGCCTGAAGTTCTGTTCTTTCTTCTTTCTTTTTTTTTTTTTTGTTTTTTTGAGACAGAGTCTCGCTCTGTCACCAGGATGGAATACAGTGGCACAATCTCTGCTCACTGCAACCTCAGCATCCCAGGTTCAAGTGATTCTCCTGCCTCAGCCTCCCAAGTAGCTGGGGACTATAGGCATGTGCCACCACGCCTGGCTAATTTTTGTATTTTTAGTAGAGACAGGGTTTCACTATTTTGGCCAGGATGGTCTCGACCTCTTGACCTTGTGATCCACCCACCTCAGCCTCCCAAAGTGCCGGGATTACAGGCATGACCCACCGCGCCTGGCCAGCCGAACTTCTGTCGCCCAGGCTAGAGTGCAATGGCATGATCTTGGCTCACCACAAACTCCAACTCCCAGGTTCAAGCGATTCTCCTGCCTCAGCCTCCCAAGTAGCTGGGATTACAGGCATGCAGCACCATGCCCAGCTAATTTTGTATTTTTAGTAGGGACGGGGTTTCTCCATGTGGGTCAGGCTGGTCTTGAAAATCCTGACCTTAGGTGATCCACCCACCTCAGCCTCCCAAAGTGCTAGGATTACAGGCATGAGCCACTGCACCTGGGCCTCAAAGTTCTGTTCTTTCCAGGGAGGACTGCGTGGCATGGAAGAGGCTGACTGCCTGGCATGGACAGTTGGGTGGGCCACAGTGCCTCACCCCTGCAGCATGGGGGTCGGGGGTACATGATGGGGCAAGACTCAGACACAGGTGACGGAATGTCATATGTAAACCATGTTACAACCTTTATTACATCTATGCTCTATAGATGGATGGAAGGGTCTGCAACAGTGGCTACCTCTGAGGGGCAGGGTTCCAGGTGATTTAAACTCTAACTTGTGTTTTCTGTTTTGTAAATGTTCTGCAGTGAACAGCAACTACTGTGTCTTTTATTTTTTCCTAGACTTTTATTTCCATTTCTGCCAGGAACTGACCATGTTGATAAACACTGCAAAGTTTTCTAGGAAAGCTCCCAGCATCAGGCTGCAGTGGACTGTCGTTGAGCATAACCCCCAACCATTATCCAGCCCTCCTGGTGGGCCAGGTGTTTTCGGGGGACCAACTCAATCATTTGCTGGGACTTCCCTGCTTTAGCACTGAATGCCTTGTGTCCTAGGAAACCCCTCTGTCTCAGGGAAACATTGTCACTCTTCAGGCACTGTGCCAGGCTCCCTCTGGGAGGTGGGTGTCCATGAGCTTGGTCTCTGTTAGAAATAGATGCTCGCAAGGAAAAATTAGCACTGAAGCAAAGGATCTTTTAGCAATACAACTTTTACTTCCTGGACTGCATGAAGGGTACCCTCACTAGCCACCATGCCACGAGAGTACAATGAACAAACGAAAGCAGACATATGTATTCCTTACTACATTTGGGGCTGTTCTTACTGCCGTGTCTCATCTCTGTTGACCAGAACCAGACCTCACATTTTAAACTAAACCCCGATTGGCTGACAACTTAAAACTTTTCTAAACAGGTAAAAGCAGTGGAGAGCTGGGACATGCCTGTGAGCACGTCCAGCACAGATATCTTGGTTAAAGCACAAGGACATAGAATGTACTGCATACCTGTGAGCATGGCATGTCTAACAGTTACATAGGATAGGGCTTAACAAAGTTATTACCACACTTAATGATTTATTCTTTAACAAGAAAGGAAATTTTAAAACGGAACTTTTCTACTTCCCATAGTCTCACAGGTGAGGAAAGTTAGGTGGCTTCCCCAAGGTCACACAGCTGGGAGGTTCCAGGGCAGGAACTGACACCTGGGTCTCTGGCTGTGACGCCTGTGAGCTTTGCCACTGCACTACACTGTGGCTGTTGTCTTCACTGTCCCTGAAGCAGGGCTTATAGGGGCTGTGACCTCGCTGGGGTCATCAAGGTCTCCTGAGGTGGGGAGGCACAGGGGGCAGGGCATAGGCTCCCTGCTGACTCTGCACCTGCCCTGGGGGTGCTGTCTGGCCTGCCGATGCCACCCCCACCCCAGGTCAGAGGGTGTGAGCTCCAAGGGCCTTCCTAAGGGTGGGGAGGGTTGACCCAGGAACCCCACATTGGCTGTCTGGGTGCCACTTTTTGGGAGGCAGAGGCGGGCAGATCCCTTGAGGTCAGGAGTTTGAGACTGGCCTGGACAACATGGTGAAACCCCGTCTCTACTGAAAATACAAAAATTAGCCAGTCGTGATGGCAGGTGCCTGTTGTCCGAGCTACCCAGGAGGCTAAGCAGGAGAATAATTTGGACCTGTAAGGTGGAGGTTGCAGTAAGCTGAGATTGTGCCTCAGCACTCCAGCTTGGGCAACAGAGCAAAACTCTGTCTCAAAAAAAAAAAAAAAAAAAAAAAAATGCCAGGCATGGTGGCTCATGCCTGCAATTCCAGCACTTTGGGAGGCTGAGGTGGGCAGATCATGAGGTCAGGAGTTCGAGACCAGCCTGGCCAACACAGTGAAACCCCTGTCTCTATTAAAAATGCAAAAAAAAAAAAAAAATTAGCCAGGCGTGGTGGCGTGTGCCTGTAGTCCCAGCTACTTGGGGAGGCTGAGGCAGGAGAATTGCTTGAACCCAGGAGGTGAGCAGCAAGGTTGCAGTGAGCCAAGATCTTGCCACTGCACTCCAGCCTGGGCAACAAGAGTGAAATACCGTCTCAAAAAAAAAAATAAAAAGGAAAGCGCCCACCTCTCTGATTATGAGCCTCAGGCCAGTAACTCAGCTAAATTTGAAGACTGCAGCTCTGTTTCTAGCCCCAGGGGAAAAAACCTATGAACAAACAGGTGAGGCCCTTGCCTCCATGAAGTGATGGCTTACTCTGCAGACAGTGAGCCTTCCCCTCCCAACAGATTCCTCAGTGACTGCGGGGGACGAGCCTGAAGCAGAGAGGCCAGGTGTTGAGATGTCACCTTTCAGGGTCTGAGCTGTCTGGAAGGTTGGGGCAGGTCCCTGGGGTGGTGGGTTGGGAAAGAGTGGAACATTCCAGAAAGCAGGAGCAGCAGATATGAGTGCTTCAAGCCTAAAGGGTTCATCTTGTCCTCTGTGAAGTGGGGATGACACAGTTCGGTTGCTGGGAAAACAGTGGGGTTCCTCGAAGAGTCACACACAGTTACTGTAATTACCAACCAGCGACCCCAGTCCTAGGGAGTGATCAAAAGAACTGAAACAGGCACTCGGCAAACACTGGCAGACATGTGCATAGCAGCGTGAGTCACAGCAGCTGCAAGGTGCAGACAGCTCGATAGCCATCAACAGATGAACGGATAAGCAAAAGAGTGTCTGGCACAGTGGCTCACGCCTGGAATCCCAGCACTTTGGGAGGCTGAGGTGGGAGGATAGCTTGAAGTCAGGAGTTTCAGACCATCTTGGGCAGCAAAGTGTGACCCCCATCTGTACACACACAAAATATTTTTTAATTAGCTGGGCAGGGTGACACACCTGCAGTCTCAGTGACTCAGGAAGCTGAAGCAGGAGGAGCTCTTGAGCCCAGGAATTCAAGGTTACAGTGAGCTATGATTGCACCACTACACTCCAGTCTGGGCAACAGAAAGAGACACCATCTCTGTCTTTTTTTTTTTTAAGACAGGGTCTCACTCTGTCACCTCAGCCTCCTGAATAGCTGCAGCACCACACTCAGCTAATTTGGTGTATTTTTTTGTAGAGATGGGGTTTTGCCGTGTTGCCCAGGCTGGTCTCAAACTCTTGGACTTAAGCAATCCTCCAACCTTAGCCTCCTGAGTAGCTGGAACTACAGGCATGTGCCATCACACATGGCTGATTTTTGTAATTGTATAGACAGCATTTTGCCATGTTGCCCAGGCTAGTCTCGGACTACTGGGCTCAAGCAATATGCTCACCTCAGCCTCCCAAAGTGCTGAGATTACAAGTATGAGCCAGAGACATCCATCGCATTTTTTTTTTTTTTTTTAAAAAGGAGGTTGGACGCAGTGGCTCACACCTATAATTCCAGCACTTTGGGAGGCCGAGGCAGGAGGATCACCTTAGGTCAGAAGTTCAAGACTAGCTTGGCCAACATGGTGAAACTCTGTTTCTACTAAGAATACAAAAATTTGACAGGCCCCTGTAATCCCAGCTACTCAGGAGGCTGAGGCATGAGAATTGCTTGAACCCAGGAGGTGGAGGTTGCAGTGAGCCGGGCTCACACCACTGCACTCCAGCCTGGGTGATTCCATCTCAAAAAGAAAAAGGAAAGATGAGATAGTGGTCTGTCCATACAATGGAATATTATTCGGCCATGAAAAGGAATGAAGTACTGACATGTGCTGCCACGTGGGCAAACCTTGTTAACATTATGCTAAGGACAGGAAGGCAGGCACAAAAGGTCACATATTGTCTGATTCCATTTATAAGTTTCTAGAGGAGGCAAATCCCTGAGACAGAAGGAAAGGAAAGAGGGAGGGAGGGAGAGAGAGAAAGAGAGAAAGAGAGAGAGAGAGAGAGAAAATGCATATTATATCAAGGCGTGAGAAAAGCTGTATGAAAAAATTAAGCAAGTTGAGGGAAGAGAGCGTGGTCGGGGCTTTTACAAACAGTGTGGTCAGGGAAGTCTTCTCTGCCAAAGAAAGAGGCTTAGGAAAGCGCAGGGTGTGCCAGGTAGTCGGGGACAGCCAGGGCAAAGGCCTGAGGTGGGACCATGCTTGGGGCAGGGGTCAGTGTGGCTGAATGGCCTGATTGAGGGGTAGGAAGGGGAGACGAGGTAGGGGGGCCTGGGGGGGCCTGGGCCTGGCTGGTGGCCCTGATGGCCCCGGGCTCTCTGTCTCCTGCCCACAGCCCTGCTCCTGGACATCATGACAGTGGCCGGCGTGCAGAAGCTCATCAAGCGGCGAGGCCCGTATGAGACCAGCCCCAGCCTCCTGGACTACCTCACCATGGACGTCTACGCCTTCCCGGCTGGGCATGCCAGCCGTGCCGCCATGGTGTCCAAGTTCTTCCTCAGCCACCTGGTGCTGGCGGTGCCCCTGCGCGTGCTGCTGGTGCTCTGGGCCTTCTGTGTGGGCCTGTCCCGCGTAATGATCGGCCGCCACCACGTCACGGACGTTCTCTCCGGCTTCGTCATTGGCTACCTCCAGTTCCGCCTGGTGGAGCTGGTCTGGATGCCCTCCAGCACCTGCCAGATGCTCATCTCTGCCTGGTGAATCACCCACCAGCCCGCACAAGGCTCTGGGGGCAGGGCTGGCCCTAGAGAAGGAGCAGTGGGTGGAGAGGTGGCGGGCACAGGCAGAACAGAGGGGCCACGCCCATGTTGTCTTCCCCTCCTGGTTGGAGGCCGGTGACCCCAGGCCGCCCCTCCTGGTGACGAGCGTGTTCGGCAGTGCTGGGCCTCTTGCCCCTCTGTTTGGACTCTGGGTCTTTCTAGGCAGCTGGGACCCACCCGTGGGGACAGCCCTATTTAGCTTCTGCTCTGGGGACAGTGAAAACCAGGATGGTGGGAGGGGGCCAAGTCTTGTCTTGTCCTTTCATCGTCATGACTGTTGAGTTCTTGGCTGTGCCCATCATGCCACAGCTCGACGCCTGCCAAAATGCCCCCACCTATAGCCTGATGCAGGCGCCATAGCCATTAACGGTCATCGACGGCTTAGGGCAGCACTTTCCAAAGGGTGCCACGTGGGACACCAGCCCACGAGATGCTTTTGGGGAAAAGGGGTTTTGTGGTTCAATGACTTTGGGAAGTGCTTCTTGCTAAACCTTGTTGAACCCATGTTTTCTAAATTTATTTGACCACAAGAACTCTCTTCTTGGAGAACAGCTATTAACCCCCAAGGAACCACTGGTTCCTCAAGCGCATTTGGGAGCTGCTGCCAGACAGCTGCAGGGCCTGGGGTGTGAGCTGACTCTTCGCCAGGGAGACCTGGTGTACACGCCACAGCCCAGGTAAAGCACTGGCCACCGCCCGTGAGCATCGATGAGGCTTTGGCCCCCAGGGGCCGGACTCCGTGTGACCTAATAGGTCGTTTCCAAGTCACCTGTTATGGATGTGCATTTCATGTGACAATACAGATGACATGCAAATGGCCCTCTCTCGTGTGGCTTTTTCCTTGTACAATTCAATTGCTCCAGACGCACTGGCCTTGCTAACATGGGACCCGGTGGAGGGGTGGGGTAATTCTTCAGCGTAGTGCCAGGGATAGGGGTCTCTGAGCACGGCTGGCCTGCTCCTGGACTTTACCAGGCTGGCTGGTCCCTTCGCCCTGGAGTGGCCGCCTGGTGCTTCCCCAGCCCCCAGGTCCTATGCTGGCTGCTCCCTGGGACCTAGGCAGGGACCGTTTGAGAAGCCCTCGCTGTGATGCTGATGGACCAGAGACCTTCTCTCACTTCAGCCTCAGGCCTTCCCAAAGCCCTGCCACCCCAACTCCTGGCTAACCTGATCCCCGTCCCCCAGGAAGTGGGCAAGTGACCAGACAAACACAGCCAAGCTACATGAGCTGCCAGGAGGGAGGTGCAGGACAGTGAGGGCTCAGAGCAAAGGCCTGGAGCCCAGCCTGGGGGGTCAGGGCAGGGGTCCCAGAAGGGGAAGTCTGAGGGGTAGAGGGAGCCAGGAAGGAGGGAAAGAATGTTCTTGGGAGGAAAGGGGAGAGGGCCAGGAGGCAAGAGCCCCAGGGTCCTATCACAGATCGGCAGGAGGCTCAGGGGACAGTGTGAGCGCTGGTCAGCGGCTCTCAACAGCCTTCTGATGTGGGGTGATCAACATGCCCATTCTATAGATGGGAAAATCGAGGCCCTGAGACTTGCCCAAGGTTGCCCAGCGAGAAGGCAGCACGGGGTTGGGGGGAGCCAGTCTGTCTGGCGGTGGCCAGCTGTCCTCAGCATTCCTTGGCTCTCTGCCTCTGTTCCCACATGGCCTTCTCCCTGTGTCCGTGTCTGACTTCCTGCCACTGCCTGCGGTTCCCTTCCTATAAGAATAACAGTCATACTGGCTTAGGGTCCATCCTACTCCAGCAGAACTTCATCTTAACCCACTTCTTCTTTTTTTTTTTTTTTTTGAGATGGAGTTTTGCTCTTGTTGCCCAGGCTGGAGTGCAATGGCGCAATCTCGGCTTACCGCAACCTCCGCCTCCTGGGTTCAGGCAATTCTCCTGCCTCGGTCTCCTAAGTAGCTGGGGTTACAGGCATGCACCATCATGCCTGGCTAATTTCTTTGTATTTTTTAGTAGAGATGGGGTTTCACCATGTTGTCCAGGCCGGTCTTGAACTCCTGACCTCAGGTGATTCACCTGCCTCAGCCTCCCACAGTGCTGGGATTACAGGCATGAGCCACCATGCCCACCCCCCGTGTCTTAATCACATCGACAAAGACCTATTTTGAAGGTCCCATCCATAGACACTGGGAATTAAAGCTTCAGCATATGTTTTTGGGAGGACCCAATTCAGTCCATAACCCACAGGACACTTTTGGGGAAGAAAACATCTTCCCGTCCTAGCTGACCTCACCGGGACAGGAAAGGAATACAGCTGCGCTGCCGTCAGTCCGAGGGGCAGGCGGCCACAGAGGGACCTGCTGGCCAGTGACAACAGGCAGGTGGGTCTCCCAGGCCCAGCCTACAGGTCTACAGGCCCTGCCCTTGCTGCAGAGAATCCACATCCTCGATGGTGGTGGTCCAGCCAGAATGCCCCTGCAGACAGGATCTAAGACCCTGCCCATCCTCCCAAGGCCCCCTGCTTCTGTCTGAAGCCTCCTGCACATCCAGCCTTGCTGTGGATGCAGGGGATCTGTAACTGGTCATTGCCCTGAGGGAACTCAGGAGCACTGGGTCCAGCTGGGCCACCACAGTGAAAACCCCCAGCGTCTAATCTTGGCCAGGCTTGGTGGCTCATGTCCTGTAATCCCAGCACTTTGGGAGGCCACGGTGGGCAGATCACTTCAGGTCAGGAGTTCAAGAGCAGCCAGGCCAACATGGTAAAGCCCGTCTCTACTAAGAATACAAAAAATTAGCCAGGCGCGATGGCACATGCCTGTAGTCCCAGTTACGCGGGAGGCTGAGGCAGGAGAATCACTTGGGTGACAGAGTAAGACTCTGTCTCAGGGAAAACAAAGAAACAAACAATAACAAAAAAACCCAGCATCCAATCTTGAACCGTGGTGGGTTAAAGTAGCTTCTGCCCATTCCCACAGTGCTGATGGCAGTGCCTTTCAAAAGCAGAAGGGTAAGGGTATCTTCCTTCTCCCTTCACCCCTGCCCTCCAGAATCCGTCATCCATGGCAGATGCAGCTCCAGGTGTGGGCTGGGGACAGCTTCTGCCATCCAGAGCCCATATCCCCAGCAGGGACACAGATTCCCGAGGTTTCTGGTTCTGCAGGAGGTGGCTGGGCAGTCTCTGGAGTCTTTAGGATGAGGAGGGCTTCTGAAGGATGGAGGGCTCTGGGCAAATCCTCTAAACCTTGGAAGGTACAGTGGAGCCCCAAGAGTGCCTGGCACACCATGAACAAGAGAGGCTCCCGGAAGGCAGTCGGTGCACTGCCTGGGAGCCACGTTCTGGGTGATGGCAGCAGCAGCCAGCACTGCCAGCACTTCCTGGCGGAGCTGACATCCCCTCCCTGAGCATTGGTGTCCTCGTCAAAGAGGGATGACAGGGGCCTCTTGGGGTTGATGTGTGACTCGTGGTGCCCTCCACCTGTGAACCTGACACAGCATGGGTGATGCTCAGTGTGGGTTGCAGGGCTCCTGGCATTGTTGCCCCTGGTGGCAAAGAAGAAACTGGGACAGGAGGTGCTGACATCGCTGTTAGCACAGCCCAGACAAGGGCTCTGACTCCTCCGAGGACTTCCCTGGACTTGATGACTCTCAGACGCCAGTATGTCTCCATAATCATCACTCTGCCTCAGCCTCCCAAGTAGCTGGAACTACAGGCGTGCGCCACCATGGCTGGCTAATTTTTATGTTTTTAATAGAGACAGGGTTTCACCATGTTGGCCAGGCTGGTCTCAAACTCCTGACCTCAGGTGATCCACCCTCCTTGGCCTCCCAAAGTGCTGGGAGCCACATCCTGTGTGATGGCAGCAGCAGCCACTGCTGGCTTTGCCAGCCCCTTTCCATGAAGATCCAAGGGCCATGGGAGGAGCTGCCACCCTCAGATCCCGGATGAACCCCCTAGGGAAACCTGCGAGAGCAGAGCCGGAGAAAACAGGGAGAAAGCTGTGACTCCTTCAGGACCTGCCATCCTGCCCTGTTGCTGGACAGAGCCTGGGTGGGGAGGTCGACTCGGCTGTGAGTTGGTTGACAGCTTCCAGTGCCCATCAGGGAACAAGACAGATGGTGTGTACTTCACACGTGTGGGTAAAGCACTCTGCTGAGTAAAGCCAATAACTTCTCCCTTTTTAATTTAAGAGTTGGGGTCAGGCCGGGCAAGATGGCTCATGCCTGAAATCCCAGCACTTTGGAAGCCCAAGGTGGGCGGATCACGAGGTCAGGAGATCAAGATCATCCTGGACAACATGGTGAAACCCGTGTCTACTAAAATCACAAAAATGAGCTGGGCGCAGTGGCACATGCCGGTAATCTCAGTTATTTGAGAGGCTGAAGCAAAAGAATCACTTGAACCTGGGAGTCGGAGGTTGCAGTGAGCCAAGATCGCGCCACTGCATTCCATCCTGGTGACAGAGCAAGATTCTGTCTCAAAAGAAAAATAGCTGGGGTCTCTTGGCTGGACACAGTGGCTCACTCCTATAATCCCAGCACTTTGGAAGGCTGAGGCAAGAGGATCACCTAAGGTCAGGAGTTTGAGACCAGCCTGGCCAACATGGTGAAACCCCATCTCTACTCAAAATATAAAAAGTAGCTGGGGATGGTGGCACGCACTTGTAGTTCCAGCTACTCTGGAGGCTGAGGCAGGAAAATCACTTGAACCTCAGAGGTGGAGGTTTCAGTGAGCTGAGATTGAGCCACAGCACTCCAGCCTGGGTGACAGAGTGAGACTCCACCTCAAAAAAAAAAAAAGAGTTGGGGTCTCGCTGCTACCCAGGCTGCAGTGTGGGGGCACAATCACACCTCGCTGCACCCTCAAACTCCTGAGCTCAAAGAGCCTCCCGCCTCCGAAGTAGCTGGGACTACAGGCATGCACCACAGCAATGGCTAATATTTTTATTTTATTTTATATTTATTGAGATTGAGCCTCACTCTGTTGCCCAGGCTGGCGTGATCGGCTCACTCCAACCGCCGCCACCCGGGTTCAAGCAATTCTCCTGCCTCAGCTTCCCGAGCAGATGGGACTACAAGCATGCACCACCACACCTGGCTTTTTTTTTTTTTTTTTTGTATTTTTAGTAGAGATGGGGTTTTGCCATGTTGGCCAGGCTGGTCTTGAACTCCTGACCTCAGGTGATCCACCAACCTCAGCCTCCCAAACTGCTGGAATTACAGGTGTAAGCCACCACGCCCAGCCTATTTTTATTTTTGTAGAGATGGGGTCTCATTATGTTGCCCAGGCTGGTCTCCTGGCCTCAAGTAATCCTCCTGCTTTGGCCTCCCAAAGTGCCAGGATGGCAGACGTGAGCCACCATGCCTGGTGATTGACATGCCCATTCTATTTTTTTATGCTGAATTATAAATGGTTTTTGAATGGCAGCCGCTTCTGCATACCTGAGACACACCCTGCCTGGCCCTGGCGCATTACCCTTCTAAACATGGCTGGGTTGGACGGGACAGATTGTGTTCTGGATTCTGGCATCGGTATCCATGAGGCATGCTGGTGTCTGCCTCTTGATTTGGTTACCCGGGGCCATGCTGTCCTCTTCTGCAATCTGAAAGAGTCTGTGCAGAATTGGTTTCTTTTCCTTCTTCAGCCCTCAGACCCCAGCTGTCTGCTCTGTCTCTCGTTCCCAGATTCTTGGAAAGCACCCTCTTCTTAGAGCTGACATTCAGTTCTCGGCCATGATTTGAGGAGGGGAGTAAAGAGCGGGGCTCACGCCTCCCACGGGCCTGGCTTGCGCTACATCTTCCATATGCCTCATTGTGATGACTTAATCCCTATTTTACAGATGAGGAAACTGAGGCTCAGAGAGGGAAACCCATTTCCCTAAGGTGGCCCAGCTAGGATGTGGCGGAGCCAGGATCAGAAACCAAGCCTGAGTGGCCCCAGCGCAGAGAAGCCCTCGAGAAGAGAGACACACAGGGCACCCGCCAACCTCGGAATGAGGCTGAACTAGGGAAGGACAGGCGCAGGGAGGCGGGGTAGAGGTGACTTGTTTTTCTATTTTTTAAATAGAGGACCAACCCCGCACTGCGCCAGGAGGCTGCCCGTGCTGTCTCCAGCGGCCTTTGCCAGACTCCGTGGGCCTCACCCTGGGCTGCACATTGGGTGTGGCAGGAACAGGGCCTGCTTCGTCCTTATGTGACCCCAAGAGGTCTCGACAAAGGTGACACCTCCACCCCTGCTTGTTCCCACCCACACCCTCTCCTGCCATCAGACAGACCCTGCCCTATGGATTTCAGCCTTCTCTGCACCAGCTGGGATCCCCGGGGCCTGGCACTAACCCTGATTTTGTCCCATGCCCTCCTGCCACCCCGGTTTCTTCCTTCTCATCCCACCCACCCAGCATCACCATCTCGAGCCCCAGCTGTCATCCCAGTGTAACCATATTCCAGAATACAGAAGAACGGGAGGCCAGAAACAGCCTGCCGGAATCATGACTATGGAACATGGAAAGGGTGCTTCGAAATGTGCTGTTTCGCCCCCTGCGCAGGAGCCGAGAAGGTGTGAGGAGCGTGGAAACCACGGGAAATGCATGGCTTCTTCTCAATTCTGATCCTGCCAAGGAGTCTGGGTCTGGAGGGTGGGCACCAGCAGCACAATGTGTTGGGGAGGGTCTGTGCAGGGGTTGCTTTACTTTTTTTTTTTTTTTTGAGACTGAATCTCACTCTTTCACCCAGCCTGGAGCACAATGGCACAATCTCGACTCACTGGAATCTGCACCTCCCAGATTCAAGCCATCCTCCTATCTCAGCTTCCCGAGTAGCTGAGACTACAGACAGTGCCACCACGGCTGGCTAATTTGTTGTATTTTTAGTAGAGACGGGGTTTCACCATGTTGGCCAGGCTGGTCTTGAACTCCTCATGTGATCTGTCCGCCTCAGCCTCCCAAAGTGCTGAGATTACAGGCATGAACCACTGCTCCTGGCCCCACTCTTTTTTTTTTTTTTTGAGATAGAGTCTCACTCTATCACCCAGGCTAGAGTGCAATGGTGTGATCTTGGCTCACTACAACATCCGCTTCCCAGGTTCAAGGTATTGTTCTGCCACAGCCTCCCGAGTAGTTGGGACTACCTGCATGTGCCACCACACCCAGCTAATTTTTTGTATTTTTAGTAGAGATGGGATTTTGCCATGTTGGGCAGGCTGGTCTTGAACTCCTGACCTCAGGTGATTCACCCGCCTTGGCCTCCCAAAGTGCTGGGATTACAGGAATGAGCCCCGCTCCTGGCCAGGGGTGTCTTTTCAAGCAGAAAGGCTGGCTCATGGAGTAGTGGGAGAAGCAAGGGAGAGCCTTGAGCACAGCCCTGAGCACACAGCCCCCTGGAGGAGGCAGCCAGGGTCCCACCTCCAGCTGTGGGCTACAGAGCTTTACTCTCCGCCTGTCCAGCCACATGGGTTTGGGGGTCATTTCTTTTGTCTCCTTGAGCCTCCGCTCTGTGCTTTGGGAAGGTCACTGGCTGGAGTCCCAGGGTGGGCTGAGGAGGCCAGGCTGGGGCCGGACAGGGCTGGGTAGTGTACAGGAAAGAGTACACATAGGAGTCAGGCAGACCTGGGTTCAGGTGCAATGGTGTGATTCTGGCCCTGACAGGCTGCTGACCCTTCTGAGGCTCAGCTTCTCCCTCTGTGAAATGGGGCTAATACTTGGCTTGCAACATTTTGAGGGTCAGAGACAGGGCAATGGGAACACCCAGCCTGGCACGAAGGGTTGCTGGAGAATGAGCTGCTCTGGCCACTGCCCCTGGAAAGGACCCTGAGTGTTCCCTGGGCATTTAGGGATGCTCTGGGGCTTGGACAGGTGGGTGGCAGGAGGGACCTGGAGAGCCTCGAGGCAGGCAGCTCACCTATGTCTTGATGGCACCTGTCCCCTGGCCACAGTTTGCCTGGGTGCCTGGGTGTGCAGGTGGCAGGGACAGGGCGGAGGTATGGGGAGGAATCTCCATTCCTGGCTTTTCTGGGAAGCTCTCAACAGAGCATCCAAGGGGTAAGCACCTCTCAAGGGTGGCGAAGCAGATGCAAATGCCACCTAATCACAGCTCCCTCCAAAAACCCACTCCCATCTCCATAGCAACCACAGGGCTTCGGGGCTCCTGGGCTCCTGGTCACTGTGGTTCAACTCCTAAGAGAGGGGGGGCCCTGGGTTTGTCCGCATCCAGCCCCAGGAAAGGGATGTTGGCTCCAGGAACTCATCTCAAGGTCAAAGAGGGGAGGGTGAGGGGAGGTTGGGGACAGGCAGGCTGCTAACAGCTCTGTTCTCTGCCACTCCAGTCGGGAGGATTCGGGGCAGGGGGACAGAGGGACAGAGATGCAGCTCTGGGTGGGAGGGCCAGGGCTCAGTGCACATTCATCCTGCCGGGCTCCCACCTGCCCCATCCACAAAGGCTCAGGGAGGCAATGGGGCAGGGGCTGCAGTCATGGTTGGCTCCGGGTGGTCTCCTCATCTGTAAGATGCGTTGATGCTCTGCACTGGCGTGTGGAGAGGCGGCCTCTTTGGGAGGCTGAGGTGGGTGGATCACTTGAGGTCAGGAGTTCAAGACCAGCCTGGCCAACATGGCTAGACCCTGTCTCTACTAAAAATACAAAATTAGCCAGATGTGGTGGGGCATGCTTATAAAATCTTAGCTACTTGGGAGTCTGAGGCAGGAGAAACATGTAAAGGCACCTGATCTTGAACTTTCCAGCCTCCAGAACTGTGAGCAGTCAGTTTCTATTGTTTATAAGCCACCTGGTCTGAGGTATTTTGTTATCGCAGCCTCCTGGGACTAAAACAGTCAGGGAGCTATGGGGGCAGGGCAGCGCCCTGAAATCCAAGTTCACAGGTGAGAGACACATGGGGCAGGGTGGACTCTCGGGAAAGGGCAGGCTCTGGGCCTTGTCACTGTCACTGTGAGGACCTGCGCCAAGAAGCAGCCCAAGGGCTACAGCCCCTCCCCCCGGAGAGGTGGCCTTGGGGACACAGTCTAGTGATTCCACAATCTCACACACTCGTACACGCCCTGGGTCATGGCTCAGTCCCCTGGGTTCAGGTGGAAACACACCTGCTTGCCTCACGGGCTCTTGGGAGAGGTGAAGGCCGCCTCTGTGGTCAATGTTATGTTCAACCTCAAGCTGCCCTCATGGCTCTTTTTTTATTTTTTTGAGACGGACTCTCACTCTGTCACCAGGCTGGAGTACAGTGGCATGATCTCAGCTCACCGAAACCTCCGCCTCTTGGGTTCAAGCGATTCTCCTGCCTCAGCCTCCTGAGTAGCTGTGACTACAGGCATGCGCCACCATGCTCAGCTGTTTCGTATTTTTAGTAGAGACGGGGTTTTACCCTGTTGATCAGGCTGGTCTCAAACTCCTGACCTCAAGTGATCCTCGTGCCTTGGCCTCCCACACTGTCGAGATTACAGGCATGAGCCACTGCACCTGGCCCCACAGTCCCAATTCTTCCGCATGTGTGCACACATGATCTAAATAGTGAACTTCTCCATCCTGTTTGCCAATCTGCTCTTCCATGGACTAAGATGTCACGGGACCGCTCTCCCTGTAGTTTTCATCCTCACCAACAGTATTTCCCTGCACTGAGCCCCAATCACCTTCTTAACCAGCTTCCAGCGGATGGATAGCCCCCGACCCACGTGGCTGGAAATGCAGGCAGTGAAGCTCTGTGACCCACACCGGGAGGTGGGGCCCTGCCTGCCTCCTCGGGGCAGGGGGGGCTGTGTGCCCAGGGGTCTCCCTTGCTTTTCTGTTAAGCTTCTCAAAGCTTTTCATGAGGCCAGACACAGTGGCTCACACCTATAATCCTAGCACTTTAGGAGGCCAAGGTGGGAGGATCACTTGAGCCCAGGAGTTTGAGAACATAGCAAGACCTTATCTCTATTAAAAAGGAAAGAAAAAGCTAGCTGAGCTGGGCGCGGTGGATCACACCTGTAATCCCAGCACTTTGGGAGGCCAAGGCGGGTGGATCACTAGGTCAGGAGTTCAAGACCAGCCTGGCCAACGTATTTAAACCCCATCTCTACTAAACATACAAAGATTAGCCAGGTGTCGTGGTGTGCACCTGTAGTCTCAGCTACTCGGGAGGCCGAGGCAGGAGAATCACTTGAACCTGAGAGGCAGAGGTTTCGGTTGGCCGAGATTACACCACTGCACTCCAGCCAGGACAAGAGAGAAACTTCATCTAAAAAAAAAAAAAAAAAAAAACTAGCTGGACATGGTGGGTGGACATGTAGTCCTGGTTACTCAGGAAGCTGAGGTGGGAGGATCCCTTGAGACCAAGAGGTCAAGGCTGCAAAAACAGTTTCTCACAGCTATAAACCACACGGCAGTAGAAATGTGATCCATCTTTGTGCATATCTGTGATTATTTCCTTAGGATACATTCCCAGGCTGGGAGCAGTGGCTCTCACCTGTAACCCTAGCACTTTAGGAGGCGGAGGCGAGTGGACTGCCTGAGCTCGGGAGTTCGAGACCAGCCTGGCCAACATGGAGAAACCTCATCTCTACTAAAAAATACAAAAAACAGCAGCACATGGTGGTGTGTGCCTGTAATCCCAGCTACTCAGGAGGCTGAGGCAGGAGAATCACTTGAACCCCAGAGGTAGAGGTTGCAGTGCGCTGAGATTGTGCCATGCATTACAGCCTGGGTGACAGAAAAAAAATCTGTCTCGAAAAGAAAAGAGAAAGGAGATTAAGGACAGGACAACACAGAAGAAAGGCAATGGGAAGATGTGAGTAGAAGGCAGCCGTGCACAAGCCAAGGACGGAGGCCTCAAGGGAAAGCCACCACATCAATATCGCGACCTCAAACTTTGAGCCTCAGAACTTCCAGCAGGTAAATGTTTTGTTTAAGGCCCCCCATCTGTGGTCTTTCGTTATGGAAGCCCTGGAAACACAAGTGGGCTGGCTGTCACCTGTCCCCACAGGAAGGGAAAGGCTGGGGGGCGGGGGCAAGATTGAATGCACACCAGCCAAATGTGGGGACAGATCCACAGAGCAGAGCACTGCTCCAGGGTGTGACCTACACTATGCCACTGGACTGGCCGCTTTGCTGCTGGGCAGTGTAGGAAGAGAACTGTGCAAGGAGACCACTCTGAAGGAGATAGGAGATGTGTCAGCACAGACCCCATCATGACTTCCCAAGGCCCTGCCCAAGGGAAGCAGCTTCCCAGACCAAGGCAATTCTCACCAGGACAAAGCCCCAGAGTCCTCAGCCCTTCCCTGCCTAGGCAAAACCCAGGAGGGTCAGGGAAAGGGGTGGCAGGAACTAGAAAAATCCACTGACTCCCACATCCACCACCATCTGGCTCCAGGAAGAAACAGAGCATCTGGCACCAGCTTTGGCCCATGGTGTTTATGTAAGCCACATGTGACCACACATGGCCCAGGCAGCCCCTCACAGGCTAGTGCCCTGGCTTCGCCCCACCTGACTTTTCCTCACGTGTGAAATAAGCGTGATAATTACAGGGCAGTTGGGGGGATGAGATGATGCTCAGAAAGCCCTGCTGCTCCCCCGGGGAGCCCTAGCCCACACGCACACACGCAGTCTCAGCAGCTGGCCTCGGTCTCCTCACACGTAAAATTATATACGTGAGATCTCCAAGTGTCCCTGCAGCTTCCACAGTCCCTCCATATACATAGGTATTCCCATATCTAAACTTCATGCATGCATGCATGCATGCAGTACAAACATGAAAACACACGTGTCCATATTTGCACACAGTTACATTTATACAGGCACCTAGACATAAAATGCAACTTTTGCCATAGGCCAAAAGCCAGGGCCAGATGTCCCATCTCTTCCTGGAGCCAGATGGTATGGATCTGGGAGTTCCTGGGTTTTTCTAACTCCTCCTATCCCCTTCATGACCCTCCTGGTGCACACACAGCAAAATCTGTCCACAGGCTGTGCTCTGCTATACACCCATCCATATGTATATGTACACACTTAGCTTTACCTACATTCACGCAAATACTTTTTTTTTTACACAGGATCTTGCTCTGTCACCCCCAGGTGGGAGTGCAGTGGTGCAATCTCAGCTCACTACAACCTCTACCTTCCAGGGTTCAAGCGATTCTCCTGCCTCAGCCTCCCCCGTAGCTGGGATTACAGACATGCGCCACCACACCCAGCTAATTTTTGTATTTTTAGTAGAGATGGGGTTTCACCATGTTGCCAGGCTGGTCTTGAACTCCCAGCCTCAGGCGATCTGCCCTCCTCGGCCTCCCAAAGTGCTGAGATTAGAGGTGTGAGCCTCCATGCCCGGCCATGCACAGATGCTTATACATATGTGTGTTCTTGCATTGCTGTACATGCTCATATTCCTGCATGTTCTCTTGAATGCACATGTTTACATGTATTCTGCCAGATTTAGCAAATCAATATGCAGAATGCATTATTTGGGACATATGTGTACTAAAACATGATTTCATTTATCTGAAATTCAGTTTCACAGAGTCTCCTATATTTTATCCAACAACCTAATACAGATGCATGCATGCTCACACACAAAAAACTCACGCAGCCAGCAGGGTCCCTGGGCGCCAGCCCAGGACATGCCGTTTTGCCAGAAGAATGTCCAAGCCCTTCTCCTTGCCTGATAATTAAGCCAACAGATGCTCTCCTGGCTGCAGTGCAGCTCCAGGTCCCCATTTGCTGAACTTAATAACCTGGCCCTTGGAGGGTTGGGGCAAGCTTCCAACAGGAGAGCCTTGGGTTTGCTGGGATCCAAAGAAAGTTTCTCTTGGCCAGGCGTGATGGCTTATGCCTATAATCCCAGCACTTTGGAAGACCAAGGCAGGCAGATCACCTGAGGTCAGGAGTTTAAGACCAGCCTGACCAACATGGTGAGACCCCTGCCTCTACTAAAAATACAAAAATTAGCCGGATGTGGTGGCACACGCCTGTAATCATGGCTACTCCAGAGGCTGAGGCAGGAGAATTGCTTGAACCCGGGAGGCGGTGGTGGCAGTGAGCTGAGATTTCATCATCACACTCCAGCCTGGGCAACAAGAGCAAAACTCCATCTCAGGAAGAAAGAAAGAAAGAAAGAGAGAGATAAAGAAAGAAAGAGAGAGAGAGATAAAGAAAGAGAGAAAGAAAGAAAGAAAAAAGAAGGAAGGAAGGAAGGAAAGAGAGAGAGGGAGGGAGGAAGAAAGGAAGGAAGGAAGAAAGAGAGAGAGAAAGAGTGAGAAAGAAAGGAAGGAAGGAAGAGAGAGAGAGAGAAAGAAATTTTCTCTAGCCAGCAGCCCAGCTGTGAGGTCTGGCAGCAGCTGGAGCTCTGGGAATGCTGGGGCCCCACCCGTAAGCTGAGGCCTGGGGCCTGGCCTCGAGGAGGGGTGTCCAGCTCGGGTGAGAGATGCAATCTCAGCCCCCAGGGACCAGTTTGGCCTCTTCTCCATCCAGAGTTGCTTCTGCTGGTGGGAGACAGGTTAGTACAGGACAAAGATGCATGAATGCGGCTTCCTCCATTCAACTCCTTCAGTGGGAACAGTAAGGAATAAGGGACCTTAGCTTGGAGAGAGGGAGTTGCAGAAAGCAGGACACAGCCCCGCCCCGTTCATGAGACCTGGGCCCTCCTCTCCCATGTGCTCCCATGCCCCTGTTTAGGAAAGAAGAACCCTGATGCTGAGCCCTGGACCAGCAGATGTGTGATGAGTCTCTTGAGAGCCTCACAGGGAACACAGTGAATTTCTTTAGGCAATGAACTATTTCTTTGATTAATATGTGTTTTGGTTGGGAGGCCAAGGCGGGTGGATTACGAGGTCAAGAGATTGAGACCATCCTGGTCAACACGGTGAAACCCCGTCTCTACTAAAAATACAAAAAATTAGCTGGGCATGGTGGCGCGTGCCTGTAATCCCAGCTACTCGGGAGGGTGAGGCAGGAGAATTGCCTGAACCCAGGAGGCGGAGGTTGCGGTGAGCCGAGATCGCGCCATTGCACTCCAGCCTGGGTAACAAGAGCGAAACTCCGTCTCAAAAAAAAAAAAAATGTGTTTTGGTCACACAAGAAGGCTTTTTTATTATTTAACAAATTAGAACATACGGGCCTAACATGGTGGCTCATGCCTGTAATCCCAGCACTTCGGGAGGCCAAGGTGGGCAGATCACCTGAGGTTGGGAGTTCAAGACCAGCCTGAACAACGTGGAGAAACCCCATCTCTACTAAAATAATAATAATAATATAGAATTAGCCAGGCATAGAGGCACATGCCTATAATCCCAGCTACTTGGGAGGCTGAGGCAAGAGAATTGCTTAAACCCGGTAGGCAGAGGTTGCAGTGAGGCAAGATCACAGCATTGCACTCCAGCCTGGGCAACAAAAGCAAAACTCCATCTCAAAAAAAAAAAAAAATAGAACATACAAGGAAACCAAAACCAAAAAATATTTCTAGTTATTCCTTTCAGATTTTTTTTACATATTTGTAAAAATGTAAAATTTAAAAAAATTTGTAAGATGAAAAAAAATAATAAACACCAAGCAGGCACAATGGCTCATGCCTGTAATCCCAAAACTTTGGGAGGTCAAGGCAGGTGGATAGTTTGAGCCCAGTAGTTCAAGACCAGCCTGGCCAACCTGGCAAGACCCTGTCTCTACTAAAAGTAGAAAAATTAGCTGGGTGTGGTCATGTTCTCCTGCAATCCTAGCTATTCAGGAGGCTGCGGTGGGAGGAGCACTTGACCTGGGAGGCAGAGGTTGCACTGAGCCAAGATCACGCCACTCACTGCACTCCAGCCTAGGTGACAAAGTGAGGTCCTGTCTCAAAAAAAAAAAACCACCTATATCTTGATTGTAGCAGCCTTATGGTGGTCCCTTGTATGGAAGAGCCATTTTTTAAAAAACATTGCTCCTGGTTTTGTTTTGTTTAAATTGAGGCGAAACGCACATAAAAATATTAGGTTTGTGTGGCCGGGCGAGGTGGCTCATACCTGTAATCCCAGTATTTTGGGAGGCTGAGGTGGGTGGATCACCTGAAGTCAGGAGTTCAAGACCAGCCTGACCAACATGGTGAAACCCCATCTCTACTAAAAATACAAAATATTAGCCTAGTTTGGTGTCAGGTGCCTGTAATCCCAGCTACTTGGGAGGCTGAGGCAGGAGAATCATTTGAGCCCTTGAGGCAGAGGTTGCAGTGAGCTGAGATCACGCCACTGCACTCCAGGCTGGGCAAGAAGAGTGAAACTCTATCTCAAAAAAGAAAAATTAGGTTGTTGCAAAAGTAATTGCAGTTTTTGCCATTACTTTCTATGGCTAAAATAGCAAATACTTTTGCACCAACATGATATAATGAACTAGTTAAAAAATTTATTTGTTTATTTATTCATTTATTTTTTTATCTTTAAATTTAAGCTTTTAATGGAAAAGCTGCCAATAAAATTAATGATACAATATATAGTAGGATTGACTGTATTTTTTCTTTTTGAGAATGAGTCTCAGGGCTGGGCGCGGTGGCTCACGCCCGTAATCCCAGCACTTTGGGAGGCTGAGGCGGGTGGATCACGAGGTCAAGAGATCGAGACCATCCTGGTCAACATGGTGAAACCCCATCTCTACTAAAAATACAAAAAATTAGCTGGGCATGGTGGCACGTGCCTGTAATCCCAGGTACTCAGGAGGCTGAGGCAGGAGAATTGCCTGAACCCAGGAGGCGGAGGTTGCGGTGAGCCAAGACTGCGCCATTGCACTCCAGCCTGGGTAACAAGAGCGAAACTCCTTAAAAAAAAAAAAGAGAGAGAGAGAGAGAATGAGTCTCGCACTGTCGCCAGGATGGAATGCAGTGGTGCAACCTCTAACTTCCTGGTTCAAGTGATTTTCCTGCCCCAGCCTCCCGAGCACTGGAACCACGGGCACGTGCCACCACACCCAGCTAATCTTTGTATTTTTCGTAGAGATGTGCTTTCACCATGCTGGCCAGGGTGGTCTCGATCTCCCAACCTCACGATCCGCCTGCCTCAGCCTCCCTCATTTATTTTCATTATTTCTTTTTTTGAGACAGTCTCCCTCTGTGGCCCAGGATGGAGTGCAACGGTGCCATCTCAGCTCACTGAAACCTCTGCCTCCTGAGTTCAAGTGATTCTCCTGCCTCAGCCTCCCAAGTGGCTGGGATTACAGGTACACGCCACCACGCCCGGCTAATCTTACATTTTTAGTAGAGACGGGGTTTCCCCATGTTGGTCAGGCTGATCTTGAACTCCCAACCTTGTGATTCACCCACCTCAGCCTCCTAAAGTGCTGGGATTGCAGGCATGAGCAATCCCAGCACCACACCTGGCCTGTTTTGGATTCTTTTGGTGCATACCCGGGAGTGGAATTGTTGGTTCATATGGGAACTCTATGTGTCACATTCTGAGGAGCCTTCAAACTGTTTTCCACAGCATCTACACCATTTCCATCAGCAAAGTACAGTGGTTCCAGTCCCTCCTCATCCTTGCCAACACTCATTATTAACTTTTTTTTTGAGACAGAGTTTTGCTCTGTCGCCGGGCTGGAGTGCAGTGCTGCAATCTCAGCTCACTGCAACTTCCGCTTCCCAGGTTCAAGCGATTCTCCTTCCTCAGCCTCCCGAGTAGCTGGGATTACAGGCACCACCACACCTGGCTAATTTTTGTATTTTTAGTAGAGACTGTGTTGGCCACGCTGGTCTTGAACTCTTGACCTCAAGTGATCCACCTGCCTCGCCCTCCCAAAGTGCCGGATTGCAGGCATTATGAACTTGTTTTTCCATCATAGTTATCCTAGTGGGTGTGCAGTGGAGTCCCAAGTTTTCTGTAAACACAAGTAATGCCATTCTAATGCTCCTAGGCTGCATCTCTTTGTGAAGTTGCTTATTTTGTTGTGTTAAATTCCTGGCAATGGAATTGTTAGACCAGGAGGGCGTGTATGCGAGTGAGCATATGTATTTTTTTGGTAAGTGTTTTTGGTGAGTATTATTAATGGCTCACCAGAGAAGTTGCACAAATTTATTCTTTCTGTAGCCAGATAAGAGAGTGATCATTAGGAAAGCAAGAGGTGGCCGGGCGCGGTGGCTCATGCCTGTAATCCCAGTCTTTGGGAGGCCGAGGCGGGTGGGTCACTTGAAGTCAGGAGTTCAAGACCAGACTGGCCAACATGGTGAGAAACCCTGTCTCTACTAAAAATACAAAAATTAGCCAGACGTGGTAGTGGGCACCTGTAATCTCAGCTACTAGGGAGGCTGAAACAAGAGAATCACTTGAACCCAGGAGGCAGAGGTTGCAGTGAGCCAAGATTGTGCCACTGCACTCCAGCCTGGGCAACAGAGTGAAACTCCATCTCAAAATAAATAAAATAAATAAATACATAAATAATAAAATAAAAAAGCCAGAGGATTTTAAAATCTGTGTGTCATCAATCTGATAGTAAACACATTCCTTTGTTTTATTTTTGCCATTTATAACTAATATGCTAAGAAGCCTGTTACGAGCTAGATTATATCTCCCAAAATTCATCTGTGAAGCTCTAACCCCCAGTACCTTAAAATGTGACTGTATTTGGAGACAGGGTCTTTTTTGGAGGGAGGGATACGGGGATGGAGTCTTGCTTTGCTGCCCAGGCTAGAGTGTAGTGGCATGATTTCGGCTCACTGCAACCTCCACCTCTCAGGTTCAAGCTATTCTCCTGCCTCAGCCTCCCGAGTAGCTGGGATTACAGACGCACACCACCAAGCCCAGCTAATTTTTGTATTTTTGGGAGAGACAGGGTTTCACCATATTGGCCAGGCTGGTCTCCAACCCCTGACCTCATGATCCACCTGCCTTGGCCTCCCAAAGTGCTGGGGTTACAGGTGTGAGCCACTGCACCCAGTCAGAGGCAGGGCCTTTGAAGAATAGATGACATTAAAACGAGGCTGTCAGGGTGGCCCTGATCCAATCTGACTGGTGTTCTTCTAAGAAGAAGAAACTTGGACGCGCAGAGAGACGCCAGGGATACAGAAGCACTGAGGAAAGGGCTTGTGAGGACACGGTGAGAAGGAGGCTGTCTGCAAGCCACTGAGCGAGGCCTCAGGAGAAACCAACCTGCTGACCCTTTGATGTTGGACTTCCAACCTCCCGAGCTGTGAGAAAATAAAATGTCTGCTGTGTGAGCCACGCAGTCTGTGGGACTGTATTATGGCAGCCCTGGGAAACAAAACACTTCTCTTGGCTTACTCACCGTCCGATGTGTTCCCCGTGCATGACCAGCCCCACAGTCTGCCCTTCCCTTATCAGGGATCTGAGGGAACAGAGCCCCGCACCCATGCAGGTCAGCAGCTGCCATGCAGACAGCTAGACCCTGATGCTGCACAGAAGGTCCCTGGAAGCAGGTGGCCTCTCTCTCAGGATCTGTAGAATACAGCAAAGGCTTTAATCATTTTTAGTAAATACAGAAGCCCAGGCCAGGCACTGTGGCTCATGCCTGTAATCCCAGCACTTTGGGAGGCCGAGGCTGGTGGATCACGAGGTCAGGAGTTCAAGACCAGCCTGACCAACATGGTGAAACCCCATCTCTACTAAAAATTAGCTGGGTGTAGTGGTGCTCACCTGTAATCCCAGCTACTCAGGAGGCTGAGGCAGGAGAACAGCTTGAACCCAGGAGGCAGAGGTTGCAGTGAGCCAAGATCGTGCCACTAAATAAAATAAAACAGGCCGGGTGCGATGGCTTACTCCTATAATCCCAGCACTTTGGAAGGCCGAGGCAGGTGGATCATGAGGTCAAGAGATCGAGACCAACCTGGTCAACATGGTGAAACCCCATCTCTACTAAAAATACAAAAATTAGCCGGGCATGGTGGCATGCACCTGTACTCTCAGCTACTCAGGAGGCTGAGGCAGGAGAATTGCTTGAACACAGGAGGCGGAGGTTGCAGTGAGCCGAGATCATGCCATTGCACTCCAGCCTAGGCAACAAGAGCGAAACTCCGTCTCAAAAATAAATAAATAAATAAATAAATAAAACAGAAGCTGAGGACCCTCAAGCACTGCAATTTGAGCCACTCATGTGCAACTGGAAGCCTGGGCCCCTCTGCTGTTTCCCAGGCTCCTCACTGTTGGGTGACTCTGCCGTGACCCCTCAGGGGCTGATGTGTTAGGTTCCCCTGCAACCAAGTAGCCTGGCTGGCTTTGTTTCTAGAGTCCTCCTGGTCCCCCTCAAAAGCTTCCCTGCACCAGCCTTGCTGCCACACCCTCAGGGGTATGTGGTGTTACGGCCTCTGTGTGCCTTGCTGGGCCCAGCCGGCCCTACCTTCCCCATCTGCTGCTTCTGGTTTACCAAGGGCTGGAAAGGCAGGGCCCCAGGCTCCAGGGTTTGTGCAGAGAGAAGCAGAGTTGCGAAGGTCTGCAGGCTCCCCTGTGATCAAGTGGACCTTGGAGAGCATGGACCTTGAGCCACTGGCTTTGACATTGCTTAGCACAGGCTATGCGTTACATCTCTCCTTGGCTGTGGGTGGTTCATGAATCCACGTGAAGGTGTGAAACTGTGGTGCCTAAGAACATACGTGTTGAGGTCATACAGCCTGGGATCCAACCCTGTTCTGCTTAGGGCAGTGTGGCCCCAGACAAGTGACTTCATTCATCTAAGCTTCGGTTTCCTCATCTGTACCATGGGAATAACAACAGCATCTTGTTCCCAGAGTGCCGATGAGGATTGAATGTGCTTGTCTGTGTAAAGAGACTGGCTCCGCCTGCTATGCACCCAGGCTGGAGTGCAGTGATGCAATGTCGGTTCACTGCAACCACCGCCTCCTGAGCTCAAGTGATCCTCCAACCTCAGCCTCACAAGTAGCTGGGACCACAGACATGCACCACCATGCCTGGCTAATTTTTTGCATTTTTGGTAGAGATGGGGTTTTACCATGTTGCCCAGGCAGGTCTTGAACTCCTGAACTCAAGCAATCCACCCACCTCAGCCTCCCAAAGTGCTGGGATTTCAGGCATGAGGCACTGTGCCCAGCCACCTGCTGTTTAATTAGTGCTAACTCTGTGTGTGTGTGTGTTTGTGTGTGTGTGTGTGTGTGTGTGTGTCCCACAGAGAGAGTTTCAGCGGTACCTAGCAGGGGCCAGGCTCTGTACTAAGCCCTTACACACACTGCCACATGAAGGAAGAGCTTCCATTATCTATCATTAAGGATGGGAAACCTGGGACTCAGCCAGGTTTACTGACGCTTCCAGCGTCCAACCCAACTACCTGATCTGTGTCTCCAAACCCTCACCCACCCACTACCAAGCCTGACTCAAGTACCGCAGGAAGGAGATGGATTTTCTACAAAATAAGAAAACCCAAGCCCTCAGGCCTGAACTCCGGCTCCTTTATTCCTTCAGCAGCTGCAGCCCTCCCCCACGGCAGGTGCCAGCTGAGCCTGGGGAGACCAGACCAGGTGCTGTGAGACCCTCTGCAGAGGAATCCTCCAGCCTCTGGCTAAACCCCCAGCCCTCTTCCACAGCCATATCCTGGCTCCTGGGAGCAAACATTAGCTGTCCCTGTCCCCACCCACCCTTACCCCCAGCAGCAGGGTCTTCTCCTGAGAAAGGTCACAGTCTAGCCCTGAAGGGCGGCTGGGCCAGCCCAACGGCTGTTTTCTCAAGCTGCCTGAAGAAACAAGCCTGCGTCTGGCCTTCCTGCTGCGATAACCCTCTTCCTGCCACTGCGCCCCCTCCCAACTCGGCCAGAAAATAGCAGGCTTTTCCTTCCCCTCCTTAGAAGGGGGGCCCGGGCTGGAATGTGTCCCTTGATAACGGGCTCGTGAGGGCCTTGTCGTAGCGTGGGCTGCCGATCGTGGGCTCTCAGACACATATGGGGCTGACTGATAAGGGCCCTGCCGGCCTTCTCCGCTGAGGCCCCTCTTGACAAGCTGTGGGCAGGACTTGGGGAAGAGCTGGTGTTCACAGAGTCCCCTGGAATCCATCAAACGTGCAGGGAGCGGGGCCGGTGCAGTAGCTCACACCTGTAATCCCAGCACTTTGGGAGGCCGAGGTGGGTGGATCACCTGAGGTCACAAGTTCAAGACCAGCCTGGCCAACATGGTGAACCCCATCTCTACTAAAACTACAAAAATTAGCTAGGTGTGTTGGTGCACGCCTGTAGTCCCAGCTACTCAGGAGGCTGAGGCAGGGAACCCAGGAGGCAGAGGTTGCAATAAACCAAGATCATACCACTGCACTCCAGACTGGGTGGCAGAACAAGACTCTGTCTCAAAAATTGGCCAGGTGCAGTGGCTCACACCTGTAATCCCAACACTGGGAGGTCAAGGCAGGAGGATCACCTGAGGTCAGTGGTTCAAGACCAGCCTGACCAATATGATGAAACCCTGTCTCTACTGAAAATACAAAAATTAGCCAGGCATGGTGGCATGTGCATGTCATCACAGTTATTTGGTAGGCTGAGACAGGAGAATTGCTTGAACCCAGGAGGTGGAGGTTGCAGCGAGCTGAGATCGCGCCATTGCACTCCATCCTGGACAACAGGAGCAAAACTCCGTCTCAAAAAAAAAAACGGGGGGGAACCTGGTGTGGTGGCTCACGCCTGTAGTCCCACCATTTTGGAAGGCTGAGGCAGGTGGATCACGTGGTCAGAAGTTCAAGACCAGCGTGGCAAAGATGGTGAAACCCTGTCTACACTAAAAATACAAAAAATTAGCCAGGCATGGTGACAGGCGCCTATAATCCCAGCTACTCAGGAGGCTGAGGCAGAGAATTGCTTGAACCCAGGAGGCACAGGTTGCAGTGAGCTGAGATTGCGCCATCACACTGTAGCCTGGGCGACAGAGTGAGACTCTGTCTAAAAAAAAAATGTGCAGGGAGGACAGCCTTGGGTGGACCCTGTGTGTGCATGGGGGTGGGAGTGAGGGGAGGGAGACCCAGTCACTGTCCTCAGGGGCTCACAATGTAAGGGCCCCTGGGGTCACAGACCTGAAAAGAGGAATTTGCTAGGTACAAAGTTGGTCTTTTTTTGTTTTTTTTTGAGACAGGATCTTACTCTGTCACCCAGGCTAAAGTGCATGACACAATAACGGCTCACTGCAACCTCTATCTCCTGGGCCCAAGCGATTCTCCTGCCTCAGCCTCCAGAATAGCTGGAACTGCAGGCATGCGACACCATGCCTGATTAAGTTATTAATTTTTTGTAGGGATGGGGGGAGTCTCATTTACCCAGGCTGGTCTCAAGCTCCTGGCCTCAAGGAATCTTCCTACCACAGCCTCCCAAAATACTGGGATTACAGGTGTGAGCCACTGTGCCCAGCCTGAAGTTATTTTATTCACCCAGTAATTGCTTGGACAAATCCTATGGATGCCATACTGAATGAAAGAGTCTAGAATGAAGGTTAAGAATCAGGGCTTGGATACCAGCCAGGCCCAGATTCCAGGCCTGGCTCCATCACTTAGTGACAGGTGAGTTGCCATGTGAGACTCCATTTCCTCATCTGTAAAATGAGGAGAACCAGCAGGGTGCGGTGACTCACGCCTGTAATCCTAGCACTTTGGGAGGCAGAGGCAGGTAGATCACTTGAGGTTAGGAGTTCGAGACCAGCCTGGCCAACATGGTAAAACTCTGTCTCTGATAAAAACACAAAAATTAGCCAGGCGTGGTGGCACAGGCCTGTAATCCCAGCTACTCGGGAGGCTGAGGCAGGAGAATCGCTTGAACCTGGGAGGTGGAGGTTGCAGTGAACTGAGACCGCACCATTGCACTCCAGCCTGGGCGACAAAGTGAGATTCCATTAAAAAAAAAAAAAAAAAAGAAGAGAACCAAGTACCCACCTGAAAGGCACCTCGTGAGGACTTGGGGAGACGGCATATACATTGCACTCAAACTGGCTTGGCACCTGGGAAGCACTCAGTAAACATTTTATTTTTGTTTTGTTTTAGATGGAACACTTTGTCACCCAGGCTGGAGTGCAATGGCACGATCTCGGCTCACTGCAACTTCTCCTCCTGAGTTCAAGCGATTCTCCTGCCTCAGCCTCCCAAGTAGCTGGGATTAATGGTGCCTGCCACCACGCCCAGCTAATTTTTGTATTTTTAGTAGAGACGGGGTTTCACCATGGCCAGGCTGGTGTCGAACTCCTGACCTAGGTGATCTACCAACCTTGGCCTTCCAAAGTGCTGGGATTACAGGTACAAGCCACCATGCCCGGCCTGTAAATGGTTTTTAAACCATGACTGCTGAGCAGGCATGGTGGCTCCCAGTGCTTTGGGAGGCCAAGGAGGGAGGATCCCTTGAGCCCAGGAGTTTGAGACTTCTGGGCAACATAGCAAGACCCAGCCTCTTCAAAAAATTAGCCAGGCATGGTGGCATGTGCCTGTAGTCCCAGCTACTCAGGAGGCTGAGGCAGGATGGCTTGAACCTGTGAGATCAAGGCTGCAGTGAGCCTTGACGGCACCACTACACTCCAGCCTGGGTGACAGAGCAAGACCCTGTCTCAAAAACAAAAAACAAACAAACCCACAAAAACCGTGACTGCTGGAATCCCAAGGTCTAGGAGAGGAAGAAGTAATCCCCGCTCCACCTGCCTCTGCAGGACTTCGTGTGGGTTGGGAGCAGCTATGAGTGTAGTGCCCAGGGCCACAGGGCAGCTTCCTGGAGCCTGGGCTGGGAAGGGTTACGAGGGGCAGAGCCAGGAGCAGGGACCCTCTCTCCTGGGGTGCTGGGCTTTTGTGCATGTGCCTAGTTCCATCCTCTGCAGACCAACCCCCTCGGTTGTCATGGCTGCCCCCCATGGATTCCTCACCCTAAGTCCAGTTTCTCTTCCAGTTAGCCAGGGCCCATCCATGTGAACAGTTTCCCAGACCGGATTCCAAATGGCCAGGAGAGCTCAATCCCGGCCCTGCTTATGTCCAGCTCTGGCCGAGCTCAATCAGTTGAGGATGCTAGTGGGGGCCTCTGGGCACAGGCAGTGAGCTCAGTAAGAGAGGGGCTGGGCCACCCCCTGCTGTAGGACCCCAGCCTCCAGGCCGGGGCCCATGTGTAGCAGGTCTCAAAAAAGCATTTTTTAGGCCAGACACAGTGGCTCCTGCCTATAATCCAGCACCTCAGAGGCTGAGGTGAGAGGATCACCTGAGGTCAGGAGTCTGAGAACAGCCTGGCCAACACAGTAAAACCCCGTCTTTACTGAAAATACAAAAATTAGCCTGGTTTGGTGGTGGGCGCCTGTAGTCCCAGCTGAGGCAGGAGAATTGCTTGAACTTGGGAGGCAGAGGTTGCAGTGAGCCAAGATCCTGCCACTGTACTCCAGCCTGGGTGAACAGAGCAAGATTAGGTCTCAAAAAAAAAAAAAAAAAAGCATTTTCTAGAAGGACAGCTCTTGCTTCTTAGCCCTTCCCATACATCAAATCATTAGGAACACTCTAATTACAGCCGGGGCAGGACAGTTCTTGTCCCCATTTCATAGTCAGTCTGGGGAAGTGCCTTGCCCCAGGCCACGTGGCAAATCAGGCCTGCGAGGCCCCAGGCAGGGGTGGGCAGTGCAGGTGGGGGGAGAGGGTGCCAGGGGAGTTAAGAATATCCCTGCAGTGCTCCACCTCTGGGTCTTGTGATGCCGAAACTCAAGAGCCCCCTGACTCAGCAGGATATTAATAAGCCTGGCTGGCTCTCAGGGGGCCGGGCTCTGCCAGGGGCTGGAACAGAAGGACTCCCAGTCCTGCGGCCCAGATCCCCCTCCCCATGGCAACACAGCCCCACCCCTACTCCTTCCCCAGGTGCCCCCCAGCAGCCCCACAGCCCAGAGTCTTCCAGAAGAAATTAATGTGGGGGAGCCCCCGACTCACTGATGAGCATATGGGCAAATCTCAGGGAGATGAAGGGACCCCCCCCACACCAGAAGGGACCCAGGAGGAAAGACAGAGCCAAGCAGCCTGGGAGACGGGAGGGGTTCAAGCAGCCAACAGTGTGGGCTTTGGGGTCGGAGCTGAGTTGCAGCCCTGGCACTCCCATGTCTAAGGTGCTCACTTGGGACAAATCACTCAACAGCCCTAAGTCTTGGTTGTTTCTTCCTTTCTCCCTCCCTCCTTCCCTTTCTTCCTTCTTCCCTCCCTCCCTCCCTCCCTTCCACCTTTCCTTCCTTCCTTCTCTCTTCCTTCTTTTCTTCCTTTCTCTGTTTCTTCCTTCCTTTTTTTCTCTCTCTCTTTCCTTCTTTCTTTCTTCCGAGACAGAATCTCGCTCTGTCGCCCAGGCTGGAGTGCAGTGGCAAAATCTCAGCTCACTGCAACCTCCACCTCCTGGGTTCAAGTGATTCTTCTGGCTCAGGTTCCTGAGTAGCTGGGATTACAGATGCCCGTCACCATGCCCAGCTAATTTTTGCATTTTTAGTAGAGACAGGGTTTCACCATATTGGCCACACTGTTCTCGAACTCCTGACCTTGTGATCTGCCCGCCTAGGCCTCCCAAAGTGCTGGGATTACAGGCATGAGCCACCGCACCTGGCTCTTTTTATTTCTTTCTTTTTGAGACAAGGTCTCACTCTGTCACCCCAGGCTGGAATACAGTGGCACAATCACAGCTCACTGCAGTCTTGATCTACCAGGCTCAAGAAATCCTCCCACCTCAGCCTCCCGAGTAGCTGGCCTGTGCCACCACACCCAGCCAAAATTTGTAGTTTTTTTCGTAGAGAGAGGGTCTGACTCTGTTGCCAAGGCTGGCCTCAACTCCTGCTCTGAACTCCTCTGGCTTTGGCCTCCCAAAGTGCCAGGACTGCAGGCATGAGCCGCACACCACTCGGCCTGAGTCTTGGTTGGTTGGTTTGTTTGTTTTGAGATGGAGTCTCGCTGTCACCCAGGCTGGAGTGCAGTGGCGTGATCTTGGCTCACTGCAACCTCCACCTCCCAGGTTCAAGCAATTCTCTGTCTCAGCCTCCCGAGTAGCTGGGATTACAGGCACCCACCACCACGCCTGGCCAATATTTTTTTATTTTTAATAGAGACAAGTGTTCACCAGGTTTGCCAAGGCTAGTCTTGAACTCCTGACCTCAGGTGATTGATCCACCCGCCTTGGCCTCCCAAAGTGTTGGGATTACAGGCGTGAGCCACTGCGCTCAGCCTTTTTATTGTTGTTGTTGAGATGGTGTCTCGCTCTGTCGCCCAGGCTGTAGTGCAGTGGCTCCATCTTGGCTCACTGCAACCTCCACCTCCTGAGTTCAAGTGATTCTTACCCCTCAGCCTCCCAAATAGAGATGGGGTTTCCTCTATTTTTAGTTGAGCTGGGGTTTCACCATGTTGGCCAGGCTGGTCCTTGGTTTCTTAATGTGTAAAGTGGGGTGGTAATGGCACTTCGTTTCTAGTTTTGCTGGGAGGAGCCAATGAGGCAGCTGTCCCGAAGGGCAAGCCTTGGGAAGGAGCCTTCACCTTCATGTCCTCACTGCCACCCAGGCTGGTCTCAGCCGACCCGGCTATCAGCGCCACTTGGCTTAGTTTCTGTCCCACAGCACTCTCTAGTGGGAAAATGTGGTCATTGCAGGGGCATCCTACCAGGGTAGCCAGGGGCTTTCCTATCCCAAATTGGAGTCCAAAATGTGACCTTTCTGATCAACTTAAATTCGTAGCCCTTATTATGTATGCAGCAGCATGGGACAGCGAAGGAGGACGAAGAGGAAGGAGACCCACTCCCTTCCCTTGGAAGCTCAAAGGACAGCACTGTCCGGTTTGGGCATCAATGTGACATTGAGTCCGGGTCCTGGTCCTGCTCCCTCTGGCCTGCACAAGCCACACCCTCCCTGAGCTCCAGAGTCTTCCTCTGTAAACAGGATCACAAAATCTTCTGGTGCTAAGAACTACAGAGAGGAGCTAGGAAGAGCCAGCAGGAGGCTTGTGTTTTACATTTGGTGGCCAGGGAGCCCACCTTTGAGGAAGTATCCAAGGCAGTCAGGGAGAGATGTCTGCAGAGATCTGGGAGGGAAGCAGAGGCCTGTGCCAGCTCAAGGAAGAGCGAGAGGTCAGTGGGGCCAGCGTGGAGAGACGGGGGCAGGAGGAGATGAGGGGAGAGGGGTTGGGTGTCACCATCAGTGCAGTAGGATGCTTAATGAGGGGTCCTGGCCCAGGTGGCCAGGAAGGCCCCCCAGAGCAAGGGGTGTCCAGGCTGCAGCATGGCAGAGGGTGGGAGAGCTCAGAAGACCTGAGGCCAGCACTGCCCTGATGCTAATGCCCTCTGTAGTTCAAGATCAGTCCATGTCCCTGGGCTCAGTTTCCTTCTCTGCAACATGAGGGAGCTGGCCTAGCTGCAGCCCCTCTTTAATCTGACACCTGCCACTGGGGCCAGGGCTCCAGCCTGACTGTGTAATGCACAGGGACTCCCAGCTCACCTAGGGTAGGGGGGCGTTCATGAAAGGCCCTCACACCCTCCAGTCCAGCCCTTGGTATCTCTGGGCCTCAGCTGGGTGTGTGAGTGGAGTAGGGGTAGCAGCAGGTCTTTTGCCCTGAGGAAGGCCTGCAGCAAAGGCCCCAGCATCTGAGAGCTTGGTGTGCTCACTGCTACAAAGTTGCCTTTGCTTACAGGTTGTTAAGGGGTGAATTGTGTCCCTCAGAGAAAAAAAAAACATGTTGGCATTCTAACCTCCAGTCCCTCAGAATGTGACCTCATGCGGTCTTTACCAAGATCACCAAGTTAAAATGAGGCCACCGGGGATGGGACCCTAATCCAACGTGACGGGAATCAAAAGGGGCAATGTAGCCGGGCGTGGTGGCTCACGCCTGTAATCCCAGCTCTCAGGAGGCCGAGGCGGGTGGATCATGAGGTCAGGAGTTCAAGATCAACCTGGCCAAGATGGTGAAACCCTGTCTCTACTAAAAATAACAAAAATTAGCCAGGCATGGTGGCAGGCACCTGTAATCCCAGCTTCTAGGGAGGATGAGGCAGGAGAATCACTTGAACATGGGAGGCAGAAGTTGTAGTGAGCCAAGATGACACCATGCACTCCAGCTTGGGCAACAGAGCAAGACTCCCTCTCAAAAAAAAAAGGAAGACACAGAGAGAAGGCCACCGCAGGGGCTCACACTGTAATCCCAGCACTTTGGGAAGCTGAGGCAGGTGGAGCACCTGAGCCAAGGAGGTTGAGACCAGTCTGGCCAACATAGTGAAACCTTGTACTAAAAATACAAAACTTAGCTGGGCGTGATGGTGCACCTCATGTTGCTATTTCTAATTCAAATTCAAAACTCACAGTTTTTTCTTTTGTATTTGCTTCCCTTTTCTGCTACATATTTATTTATTTCCATTGTCCTACAATAAACATTACGTTGTTTCAAGATTAATTTTGGGTTTTTTTAGAGACAGGGTCTCATTCTGCCACCCAGGCTGGAGTGCAGTAGTACGATCTTGGCTCACTGCAGCCTCAACCTCCTGGGCTCAGGTGATCCTTCTGCCTCAGCCTCCCAAGTAGCTGGGACCACAAGTGCACACCACCCTGGCCAGCTAATATTTTAATTTTTGTAGAGATGGGATCTTGCTATGTTGCCAGAGCTGGTCTTGAACTCCTGGACTCAAGCAATTTTCCTTTGTTGGCCTCCCAAAGTGCTGGGATTACAGGTGTCAGTCACTGTGCACGACCTCAAAATTAACTTGAAAGAAGCAAAGCCCCAAGCCGGGCGTGGTGGCTCCTGCCTGTAATCCCAGCACTTTGGGAGGCCGAGGTGGGCGGATCATGAGGTCAGAAGTTCGTGACCAGCCTGGCTAACAAGGTGAAACCCTGTCTCTACTAAAAATACAAAAAATTAGCCAGGCATGGTGGCACATGCCTATAGTCTCAACTACTCAGGAGGCTGAGGCAGAAGAATCCCTTGAACCCGGGAGGCAGAGGTTGCAGTGAGCTGAGATTGCACCACTGCACTCCAGTCTGGTTGACAGAGCGAGACTCTGTCTCAAAAATAAAATAAAATAAAATAAAGCTCCCAGTATGCCCCTTGAGAGCAGACGTAGCAGGGAGGCTTGGAGGCATGACAAACCAGAGGCAGAGCTTCCTGGGCGCCAAGGCGAAAGAAGGAAACAAAAGCCATATGCTAAAGGCCCGACTCAAATCATGAGGGGAGCAGCAGGGAATCTTTGGCGATATGGAAAGATGGGTTTTGCTGGTCATCTCAGAGAAGAGGACAAGAAACCCAGACATGTCTGTTCCGGAGACCAAGGGAAGAGTGGAGTCCAGAATGCCCAGCCCCTGCCATTCCCCTCCCTCCCTTGCTGTCTGCCCCCGGCCTTTCCAGGCTGTCTGGAGCCCTGACACCGGGCCCAGGTGGATTCACTCAACAAGTATTTGCTGAGCTCCCATCTGTGCTGGCTCTGCCTGTGCTCAGGGCTGGGAACATCAAGGGAATCCAGGCAGCCAACCCGCCTGGACTTTGGGGTGCTGTGAAGGCCCCAGATTTCTGAAAGTGAAACAAAGCCAGACCCTGTGGCTGCCACCTTCTGGCCAATCTCAGATGGAGCCTTCGAGACACATCAACTCCCAGGGCTGTGGAAAGGAAGGACGAATTTGCGGGAGACTTACAGAGGGGTGAGGCAGGGGCACTGCGGGACACACGGCCAGACTGAGTGTCCTCTCCCTGGCAGCCCTCACTCACTCTTCCTTGCCCTCTCTCAACCCTCCCCAACCCCTTGCACCTGCCCCTCTGCCTCTCTCGTCCCCCACCCCCCTTGGCCTCTTCACCTGCTCCTGAGCAGCACAGCAAGCTCCAGGGAGTCTGGGCAAAGAATCCCAGTTTGAAAGGTGGGATGGTTGGCCACACTGGTTCATGCCTGTAATCCCGGCACTTTGGGAGGCCAAGGAGGGAGGAGTGCTGAGCCCAGAAGAGGGAGACCAGCCTGGGCCACAGAGGTAGACCGCCCCCCATCTCTACAAAAACATTTAAAAATAGGCTGGGCATGGTGTTGCACACCTATAGCCCCAGCGACTCAGGAGGCTGAGGTGGGAGGATCACCTGAGCCTGGGAGTTTGAGGCTACAGTGAGCCAAAAATCACACCACTGGACTCCAGCCTACGCAACAGAGCAAGACCCTGTCTCACATACACACAAAAAAAGGTGGTTAGTGTGACAGAGGAAGTGAGTCCTCAATTTTAGTTATGAATTAGAATTAATAGCTAGCAGCTGCTGGACAGGACAGGGTAGCTCAGGTTGACTTTCTCGGTGGGACAACCCCATGGGCAGGGTGTGCTGTGTTCACATAGGAAGGCTGAGTCCTGGGCCAAAGCCCAGGCCCGACGGCTGGGTCACGGTCTACATCCCTGAGGCAGTGTGGCCTTTCTGGCACCACCTGCTTCTCCTGGAGTCTGAGGCTTCCTGCTTTACCAGCCTGGGGGTGCCAGGCTGCTTGGGGTGGCGCCTTCCCCTTCCCAGGAAATGATGTGAAAGCCCCTGATGGCTGTAGTGGGCAGCCCTTGGAGGGTTGGGATGGAGAGAGGACAAGTGGCAATGGCCCCAAACCAGGACCACAGCTCATGGGTGCCCGGGTCCCTGAGGACGGGGCTGAGGTCCTCCCTGCACTCAGTGAACAGGAACTGCACACTCAACACCCAGCTGGAAATCTGCCATGACAGGACAGACCTCTTCCCTGCCCCTACAAGCTCAGGGTCTAGCCGAGGAGACCCACGTTGAAACACATAAATGGCCACTTTGCCAATTCAACGGGGCTCGGAAGGAGAAGCCTTCATGGCACTAGGAGAGCGTGTGGAGGGTCTTCACCAAGGAGGGCTTCCCCGAGGAAGTGACAATGAAGCAGAGCCCCCAGACCTGAGTGGGACTTGGCTGGAAAGGAGGGAGGAAGAACGTGGCCGGCAGGGGGAGCTGTGAGTATAAGGCTGAGAGGCAGGAAGGCTGGGCGCTTGCGGGAGCTGCAGGAAGGCTGAGGACATGGCCTGGCCGCGGCTGCTCCATTTGGGTTTTCCTATTTTCCTTCCCCGCTGGGGCAGATGTTCTGATTCTACCCTGCATTCCCCAGCCCGTGGGCTCAGTCTTTCCCTGTGGGCTCCATTTCCCAGCTCCTAATCTCTGCAGCTCAACCCTCTTCCCCTCCATGCAGCCATGAGGCCTGGAGCCACCCCAGGAGCAGCCTCAGAGGCCTGATTGAGACAGCTCACCCCATCCCTGAGCCCAGAGCATGGACAAAGCTTGGGTCATGGTGGAGCCTCTCATGGAAAGACCTAGGAAGCACCCTATGACTCTGGCCAGGGACGGGGCTGGCCCTCATCAACTGCTTCAGCCCCAGCCTGAAAGAGCATGGGCAGAGGCCAGCACCACTGTGGCTGGGGACGGCCTGATTTCTCCCCTGCAGAATGTGCTCATCCAGGCGCTGGGGTGCAAGATCCAGCCCCGCAGTGTCAAGTGGGTGTTTTTTTTGTATGCAGAGACGACAGATCGTAGAAAAGAAAGACACAAGACACAGGGATAAAAGAATTCAGCTGGGCTCAGGGGACCACTGCTACCAAGGCGCAGAGTCCAGCAGTGGCCACAAACGCCTGGAGAGCCGAATGCGCTGATGTTTATTATGTACAAGGCAGGGGGCAGGGCCAGGAAAGTAACCATTTGACATGATTGGTAGGGGTCAAGCAAATCATGTACTGACAATACCGGGGGCCCCTCCCTCTCAGGTAGCCGCTGTAAGGAGGGGAGGCACATACATCAGTATCTTTCTATGAACTTATCAGAGAGATCAAAGGCTTTTAGAATCCCTCTATTCTTACTTCTCACAGCTTCTAAGAATTTACACGGGAGCATCAGATGGGAAAGTGCAGCATGAAAGTGGACAAGGATGGTGACCGTCGGAAACTCCCCTTCATGGCCTGCTAAGCAACAGATGCCTCCCCAGGCTGGTGTTACTGCAAGGCATTCACTCTCGCCTCCTGATCACTTCTCACAAGGTCCCTTCGGTTCCTAATTACATTCCACCTGATTACGTCTATACTATAAGACTAAAGTGGCCAGGCGCAGTGGCTCACGCCTATAATCCCAGCACTCTGGGAGGCCGAGACAGGTGGATCACGAGGTCAAGAGATCGAAACCCTCCTGGTCAACAAGGTGAAACTCCATCTCTACTAAAAATACAAAAAATTAGCTGGGCAGGGTGGTGTGCACCTGTAGTCCCAGCTACTCAGGAGGCTGAGGCAGGAGAATTGCTTGAACCCAGGAGACGGAGATTGCAGTGAGCCGAGATCACACCATTGCACTTCAGCCTGGGTAACAACAGCAAAACTCCGTCTCAAAAAAAAAAAAAAAAAAAGACTAAAGTGTTCTTACACTGTAATACTAAAGATTAATAGAGAATAATGATGTAATGATTGATTATATAATTGATTATGTGATTTAATCTAACATCTATTTGGTGTCATTTCTATAAGTAATCAGTAAATATATCATTGCTGTAACTAAGTAATCAGTTATTTATTACACTGGGATGGATTGTGCCTTTGGTCTCTTGCCATGGCACCTGGGCAACTTTCTTCCCACACTGGGATGGCCCTGAGCTTGGCTATGAGGGAAGCCTGTTCTTAGATGCCCCAGCCCTGGGAGAGAAGAGCTGTGTGCTGCCACTGATTGCAACCAACAGCTGGCTGGGCATGGTGGCTCAGGCCTGTAATCCCAGGACTTTGGGAGGCCAAGATGGGAGGACTGCTTTGAGACCAGCCTGGGCAAACATAGCAAGACCCTGTTTGTATGTGAAAACATTTAAAACCTTGAAAAAAAATTCTTTATTCAATAATAAATTAACCCTTAATGTAACTTTTAAAATTTGTACTTTATAAAATTTTTTAACTTATTCACTCTCATCATAACACTGAGCTTGTAAGACAAATACATTGCATAGCTGTACAAAAATATTTTCTTTATGTCCTTATTCTATAAGCTTTTTTCTATTTTTATTTATTTATTTATTCGTTTGAGACGAAATCTTGCTCTAACGCCCAGGCTGGAGTGCAGTGGCACGATCTTGGCTCACTGCAACCTCCATCTCCTGGATTAAAGCTATTCCCCTGCCTCAGCCTCCTGAGTAGCTGGGACTACAGGTGCGTCCCACCACGCCTGGTTAATTTTTTTATATTTTAGTACAGACGGGGTTTCATCCTGGCCAGGATGGTCTCGATCTCCTGACCTCATGATCCGCCCACCTCGGCCTCCCAAAGTGCTGGGATTACAGGGGTGAGCCACCACACCTGGACTATTTTTTATTTTTTTTACTTTTAAAACTTTCTTATTAAAAACCGACATGGCTGGGCACAGTGGCTCAAGCCTGTAATCCCAGCACTTTGGGAGGCTGAGGCAGGAGGATGACCTGCGGTCAGGAGTTCAAAACTAGCTTGACTAACCTGGTGAAGCCCCATTTCTACTATAAATAGAAAAAATTAGCTGGGCATGGTGGTGCATGCCTGTAGTCCCAGCTACTCGGGAGGCTGAGGCAGGAGAATTGCTTGAACCCGGGAGGCAGAGGTTGCAGTGAGCCAAGATAGCGCCACTGCACTCTGCCTGGGTGAAAGAGCGAGACTCCATCTCAGAAAAAAAAAGTACTTGGTTCTGTACATAATCTTATGTGCCTGCCATTCTTTTACACCAGCATCACCACGAACACATGAGTAACATGTTGTCCTAGACACTGTGACAGCTCTGATAGACTGGGCGATAGGAATTTTTCAGCTTGATTATAATTGTGTGGGACCACAGTCATACATGTGGTCCATCATTTTTTTTCTAAAGCAGCGTCTCACTCTGTCGCCCAGGCTGGAGTGCAGTGGCGTGAACTTGGCTAACTGCAACCTCCGCCTCCAGGGTTCAAGCAATTCTCCTGCCTCAGTCTCCCGAGTACCTGGGACTACAGGCGTGCACCACCACACCCAGCTAATTTTTTGTATTTTTAGTAGAGATGGGGTTTCACCATGTTGGCCAGGATGGTTTCGATCTCCTGACCTTGTGATCCACCCACCTCAGCCTCCCAAAGTGCTGGGATTACAGGCGTGAGCCACCGAGCCCGGCCCCACCCTGTTTTTTTTTTGAGACAGAGTTTTCTGTTTCCCTCTTGTTGCCCAGGCTGGAGTGCAGTAGTGCGATCTTGGTTCACCACAACCTCCACCTCCTGGGTTCAAACAATTCTCCTGCTTTCAGCCTCATGAGTAGCTGGGACTATAGATGGGCAACACCACCCTTGCTCAAATTTTTTGTATTTTATTTTTGAGACGGTTGGAGAAAGGTATTGTTTGTCCAGAGACAGAGTTACTACTCAAGTCAGTCTTCCCCAGAATTCTGAGGCTGGGGCTTTTCAAGGATAGTTTGGCAGGAGGGGGCTAGGAAACAGGTGCTGCTCATTGGTTGGGAATGCAATCATGGGGGTGTGGAAAATGGTCCGAGCGCTCAGTCTTCCTGTGAGTGGGGCCACAGGGCCAGTGTGCATTAGTTTTACAAAGGCAGTTTAGTTTAGAGAAGGAGTTCGACCATCCTTACTTTAAGGTTAAATTACAAACCAGATTCTCCCCAAAGTTAGTTTGGTCTAAGTCCAGGAATGACCAAGGAAAGCTTGGAGGTTAGAAGCAAGATGGAGTCAACTATGTCAGATTTTTTTTTTTTTTTTTTTTTTTTGAGACAGTCTTGCTCTGTCATCCAGACTGGAGTACAGTGGATATCAGCTCGCTGTCACCTCTACCTCCTGGGTTCAAGCGATTCTCCAGCCTCAGCCTCCCGACTAGCTGGGATTACAGGCATGTGCCACCACGCCCAGCTAATTTTTGTATTTTTAGTAGAGATGGAGTTTCACCATGCTGACCAGGCTGGTCTCAAACTCCCAACCTCAGGTGATCCACCTGCCTCAGCCTCCCAAAGTGCTGGGATTACAGGCATGAGGCACCGTACCCGGTCAACAAAATTGTTTTTAAAGGAATCACCAACTTGTGCTGTGGCGAATACTTACCAGGTAGTTAGGTACGTACACCTGTAACTTGCTTATCTGCCTGTTAATCTTCCAGCGATACAGACTTTCAAATCTTATTCTTAAACTGGAAATAAAGGGGAAAAAAGATCTCTGGGAAGAAATTACTGTCACAAAGACTTTATGCTAAATTATAATACCAAAAAAAATCATATTTGTGTTTTTTTAGCCCAAAACATGTATCAGCCACATTTTGGGGGTGGGTTGAAGAGAGCTGGTTGGAGAAAGGTAGTGTTTGAGGCACACCATGGCCACAGGGAGTTCTGGCTGGGAGCCTGATATTAAGGTAACAACAATCCAAAGAATAAGACAGAATTTTCCTAAAGCACAGGATGACAATGTTACACAGACTGACTGTTTCCACCCCCGCTGCCCCAAATTCACATGTTGAAATCCTATCCCCAAGCCGATGGTATAAAGAGATGGGGCTGGGCTGGGTGAGGTGATTCGGGTCTGTAATCCCAGCACTTTGGAAGGCTTAGGCAGGAGGGTGACTTGAGCTCAGGAGTTCAAGACCAGCCTGGGCAACATATTGAGACCCTGTCTCTAGTAAGAATAAAAAAAAAAAAAATAGCCAGGCATGGTAGCATGTGCCTGTAGTCCCAGAGACTCAGGAGGCTGAGGTGGGAGAATCACTTGAGCCTGGGAGGTCAAGGCTGTAGTGAGCTGTGATTGCATCACTGCACTCCAGCCTGCGCAACAGAGAGAGACCCTATGACAAAAATAAAGAGAGAGATGGGGCTTTTGGGGGAAGATTAAGTCACCAGAGGGGAATACCATGTAAGGACACAAAGGACAACTGTTTTTGAACCAGGAAACAGGCCCTTAACAGACAATGAATCTGCCGGCACCTTGCTCTTGCAGGTTTCCAGCCTCCACACTGAGAAATGTCTGTTGTTTGTAAGCCGCTCATTTTATGGCATTTTACAGCAGCCCAGACATGCTAAGACAGGTTATAAATACTAACAATAGTGATAAGCTATCAAGAGAAGGTTAACTATGTCCAATCCTCTGTTTCATAGGGCAACGATAGTTTTTTTTTGTTTTGGTTTTTTTGAGACTGAGTTTCACTCTTGTTGCCAGGGCTGGAGTGCAGTGGCACGATCTTAGCTCACCCACCGCAACCTCTGACCCCAGTTCAAGCGATTCTCCTGCCCCAGCCTCCCAAGTAGCTGGGATTACAAGCATGCACCACCATGCCTGGTTAACTTTGTATTTTTAGTAGAGGGGGTTTTTCCATGTTAGTCAGACTAGTCTCGAACTCCCCCCAACCTCAGGTGATCTGCCTGCCTCGGCCTCCCAAAGTGCAAAGATTATAGGTGTGAGTCACCGAGCCTGGCTCCTGCTTTTTTTTTTTTTTTTTTTTTGGAGATGGGAGTCCTGAGTTCTGCTTGTTGCCTGGGCTGGAGTGCAAATTGTGGAATCTCAGTTCACTACAACCTCCACCTCCTGGGTTCAAGCAATTCTCCAGCCTCAGCCTCTCAAGTACCTGGGATTACAGGCACCTGCCATCATACCCAGACATTTTTTGTATTTTTTGTTTGTTTGTTTTTGTGATGGAGTCTTGCTCTGTTGCCCAGCATAGAGTGCAGTGGCAAGATCTCGGCTCACTGCAATCTCTGCCTCCCGGATTCAAACGATTCTCCTGCCTCAGCTTCCTGAGTAGCTGGGATTACAGATGCACGCCACCACACCCAGCAAATTTTTGTATTTTTAATAGAGATGGGGTTTCACTATTTTAGTCAGGCTGGTCTTGAACACCTGATCTTGTGATTCATCCGCCTCAGCTTCCCAAAGTGCTGGGATTACAGGCATGAGCCACCACACCCGGCCAATGGATCCATTTTGAAAAGACAGATATTGGTATTCTAACATCTCTTAATAAATTATACAAAAACACACCAGGGCAGGGCACAGTGGCTCACGCGAGTAATCCCAGCACTTTGGGAGGTCAAGGTGGGTGGATCATGAGGTCAGGAGATTGAGACCAACCTGGCTAACATGGTGAAACTCCATCTCTACTAAAAATACAAAAAATTAGCTGGTCGTAGTGGTGGGCTCCTGTAATCCCAGCTACTAGTGAGGCTGAGGCAGGAAAATCACTTGAACCCGTGAGGCGGAGGTTGCAGTGAGCTGAGATCGCACCACTGCACTCCAGCCTGGGTGACAGAGTGAGACTCCATCTCAACACACACACACACACACACACACACACACACATGCACACACACACACACACACAGAGCAGGGTGTAAATCTGCCATCATTCTTTGCCAGACCAAATTCCTATGTGTCACCTTGGCAAGGTGGTGCAGCACAATGGACAGCAGGTCTGTGATCAGCTGTGTGGGGGTTCACAACGTGGCTCAGTCAGTTACTTCCTGGGAAAATTACTTCTCTAGTCCTCAGTTTCCTCATTTCTAAAGTGAGGTAACTACTAACCTCAAGTGATCCATCCACCTCAGCCTCCCAAACTGCTAGGATTACAGGCGTGAGTCACTGCGCGTGGCCTTAAGACCAGCCCGACCAATATGGTGAAACCTTGTCTCTACTCAAAATGCAAAAATTAGCAGGGCGTGGTGGTGGGTGCCTGTAATCCCAGCTACTTGGGAGGCTGAGGCAAGAGAATCACTTGAAGCCGGAAGGCAGAGGTTGCAATGAGCTGAGATTGCACCACTGTACTCCAGCCTGGGCAACAGTGAGACTCTGTCTCAAAAATAAATAAATAAAAATAAAGTGGGGTAATAATTGTACCTGCTTCAGAGGGTTGTCGTAAGGACTTAATGAACTGATGCATGTAATGCACTTGCACAGTACTGGGTTGTAAACTCAGAGCACACTGGCTGTGTAGTGAGTTACTATTCATGTTTCAGCATGTATGTCCCTTTCTGGTTCTAAAGAACACAGTGATCTTTGATCACCAACATATAAGTAAACAATTCAAGGTTACTTTCAGGTGGTCCTATGCTGATGAACAATCCTGGGTGTTTTTAATCTCCCTAGATATTTTAATGATATGGAATGCTCTTAATGACCTAATTTGAAGCTGGGCATTCATGCCTGTAATCCCAGTACTTTGGGAGACTGAGGTGGGAGGACTGCTTGAGCTTACGAGTTCAAGACCAGTTTAGGCAACATAGTGAGATCCCAATCTCTACAATTTATTTTATTTTATTTATTTTTTTTGAGACGGAGCTTGCTCTATTGCCCAGGCTGGAATGCAGTAGTACAATCTCGGCTCACCACAACCTCCACCTCCCGGGTTCAAGCAATTCTCCTGCCTCAGCCTCCTTTTGTATTTTTAGTAGAAGTGAGCTGGGACTACAGGCTCGTGCCACCATGCCTGGCTAATTTTTGTATTTTTAGTAGAGACAGGGTTTCACTTTGTTGTCCAGTCTGGTCTCGAACTCCTGACTTTGTGATCTGCCCGCCGTGGCCTCCCAAAGTGCTAGGATTACAGGTCTGAGCCACTGTGTCTAGCCTACAAAAAAAATTTTTTTAATTAGTCTGGTATTGCAGTGCGTGTCTGTAGTTCTTGTTACTCAGGAGGCTGAGATGGGAGGATCACTTGAGCCTGGGAGGTTGACACTGAGGTAAACTGTTGATTGTACCACTGCACTCCAGCCCAGGAGAGTAAGGCTCTGTCTCAAATAATAATAACAATAATAAAAATAAAAATATCTGATTTGGGAGTATTTTCAAAACAACTCTAAAGCAGAATGCTGTTCAAATCACCTTATTTCTGCCTCATATGGTGACTCTTTATATGCATAAGCCTCACTGTTTCCATGGGTCACTTGGCGATACTGTCATGAAGGTGACTGGCTGATGGACTTCACCTTTTGGTCTCATTATATACATCCAGTGGGATGTCACCCTTGTTCAACAAGCCCAAGGGACACTGCTTGCAGGGATTTTCGCTAGACAGCATCGTCAGCTTCAGCTTATTAAATATAAGTAAGTGGCATGAGAAGTAAGATCTACCATTATCCTTTCATTTCTCTGATAACATGGAAATTTTGCCCAGTTTTTAGGCTCTTGCCATTCTTGCCACTGCCTAGCTTTATCACACTGGCAAGTACAGCATGACTGAGAATTCAAATAAACCTGCCAAAAAACCTTCTCTCAGAAAGTGAACTGGATCTCTCCTGGGCCTCATACACCTCACAGATAACAAAGCTTGATCCAGAAAAACGTTTAGCTTTTTGCCGTGATGAATTTCTTTCCAGTCTTCCATTTAACTTTTTCAACCAACTTCACGATGATCTTTGCAGATAAGCTCATTCTCACAGATGCTCCTTCTTCTTCTACAGAGAATTATGTCCAGGACAGGGTGTTTTTGTTTTTTTTTCCCCCACAGATCATAAAGCTACAGAAATGAGAAGCCATGCACCGATTTTTGCTGGTCACAGTTCTCCTGGATCCTTCTCCTTTGACCAAATGTCCTCAATTCCCCCACTTGGCTCTGAAGATGGGTTTGTAAGCCAAGAGACCTCGCTGTCAGCAGTTAGCTTTTCTTTTTTCTTCTTCTTCAAGATGGAGTCTCACTCTGTAGCCCAGGATCGGCTCACTGCAGCCTCCGCTTCCCGGGTTCAAGCAACTCTCCTGCCTCAGCCTCCTAAAGAGCTGGGTCTACTGGCGTGTGCCACCACGCCCGGCTTTTTTTTTTTAGTAGAGAGAGGGGTTTCACCATGTTGGCCAGGCTGTTCTCGAACTCTTGACCTCGTGATCCGCCCGCCTCCGCCTCCCAAAGTGCTGGGATTACAGGCGTTAGCCACCGCGCCCAGCCTTTAGCAATCCGCTTTTGATTTGTTTCTTCCGGTTCCTTTACTCATAAATCTCTACAAACAGATCTCTGCTCTGCCGCAGAAGCGCCACCTGCGGCGACAGACTCAATTGTGTGTACTGCCGTGTGTCCATTTGCTTTCAGAGAAGTCTCCAAGTCTAGGTTCCAAACTCAGCTGCAAACTAGGGACCTTACTGGAAGTCCTGTGCACAAACCACGGCATCTGGCTTCCTCTCAATCTCTCCCACTAAGGCTCCCGCCAGCATCTTGGACAGGCTTTCCCGGGGCAGCAGCCACCACTCCGCCTCGAATGGCACTCCGCCCTGGAGCCGGACTGTAGCTGTCCGGGATCGCCTCGCACTGCCTGACACGTGGCGCCATAACGCCTATGGCTACGCCCTGCGCTAGTCAACTGCTAGCGTCGCAGCACGGCTGACGTGCAGTTGGTCAAAACCCACAGTATCTCGGCCAATCGGAGCTGGCCAATGGACGAGAGGCAGCTACTTCATCCAATCATGTCCTTCCGACGGCCCGCAGCTCCCCCAATCGCAAAAACGATGCAAACAAAGTCGCTCCCGGAAGACGCACGAAAGGTGGGAATAGGAAAGGGGTGTGGCCACAGGTCCTGCCGTCCGCTTTGGGTCGCGGCGGTTCAGGGCGTGCATGAGGTAGGGTGGGTGCTGAAGGCGGAGGCGGCACCCACGCCAGGTGAGCAGTCGTTCCTTTGCGTGGATCTTTTAAGATCGGTCGTCTACAAGACAAGGTAAATGTTTGAGGTAATGGATATTTCATTCACCCTGATTCGTTCATTACACATAGTGTGCATGTCTCAAAATAACACACGTACCTCCCAAATAAGAACAGTATCAATTTTAAAAATGCAAAATAAAAAAACACGGGTCCACACTGTGAGTTAGTGTGGTTAAAACTAAACACACTGAACTGATTCGTTTATCCAAGAGTTGCGGGTGATGCCTTCTGTTTATCTGTATTCTAAAAAAAGAAAAAAGTCATAACGATATTGAATTTTACTAACGTGTGTTACACAGATTGAACCCCACGTGGTGTCAGTCTGTGTAGTGCATATTGTAAAGTTTAACTTCACTCTGATTTTTTGGTTTTGTTTTGTTTTGAGACAGAGTCTCACTCTGTCCCTCAGGCTGGAGTGCAGTGGCGATCTCAGCTCGCTGCAACCTCGGCCTCCCGGGTTCAAGTGAATTCTCCTGCCTCAGCCTCCTCAGTAGTTTGGGATTACAGGCATATGGCATCACATCCAGATAATTTTTGTGTTTTTAGTAGAGATGGGATTTCTCCATGTTGTCCAGGCTGATCTCAAACTCCTGACCTCAGGTGATCTGCCCACCTTGGCCTCCCAAAGTGCTGGGATTACAGGTGTGAGCCACCATGCCTGGTCGATTTTTATTTTCATTTTTAGATTACAGATACTCATAAACAGTCTATTTACGAGTACTCTTGTTCATATCCCAGTGGACCACCTTGCATCCCCAGGGTACCACCACCTCACTTAGGAAACTCTGCCCCACAACACTTCATTTTATTGTTTGTAGAGAGGCAGGAGCTGGGCAATGAATGTGTAGGTAGGCTCTGGAGACAGACTACCTGGGTTTGAGTCCTGTCCCTTCTACACACATGCTGCATGAGCTCAAGTCACATAACTTCTCTGCAATTTCCTCATCCTTTTCTTCCTTCCTTCCATGCTTCCTTCCTCCCTTCCTCTTTCTTCTTTTTTCCCTCCCTTTCCCTCATCTCACTCTGTTGCCCAGGTGTGATCTTGACTCGCAGCATCCTCTGCCATCCAGGTTCAAGTGATTCTCCTACCCCAGGCTCCGTAGTAGCTGGGATTACAGGTGTGGGCCACCATGCCCAACTAATTTGTTGTATCTTTAGTAGAGACGGGGTTTCACCATTTTGGCCAGGCTGGTCTTGAACTCCTTACCTCGTAATCCACCCACCTCGGCCTCCCAAAGTGCTGGGATTACAGACATGAGTCACCACACCTGTCCTCCTTGTCTTTAAAATAAGGGGATTAACAGTAGCTGTCTGGCAGGGTTTTTGTGAGAATTGAATGAGTTATTATGAAGGTGCTTAGAAGAATGCCTAATCCATAATCTGCACTTTATAAATGATGCTGTTGAGGGAATGTAGTCTCAGAGCAGGTAGGAGCTCCCCATGTTATCTTTCCTTATTTCGTTGTTTGCTACATGCTTTAGGGTCTGAAGGATCTTGTTCCACATTGGTTCTCCAAGCATGCACCTTTTACCTTATAAAATTTACCTAAATTTTCTGAGACTCAGTTTCCTCCTCTGTAAATGAGAACTGATATTAAGGATGAAATTAGGCTGGATGTGGTGGCTCATGTCTAATCCCATCACTTTGGGAGGCTGAGGGGTTACAGATCGCCTGAGGTCAGGAGTTCTTGACCAGCCTGGCCAATATGGTGAAACTCCATCTCTACTAAAAATACAAAAATTAGGTGGGCATGGTGGTGGGGACTCCCGTAACCCCAGCTACTCGGGAGGCTGAGGCAGGAGAATCACCTGAACCCGAGAGGCAGAGGTTGCAGTGAGCTTAAATCACACCACTGTACCCCAGCTTGGGCAACAGAGTGAGACTCTGTCTGAAAGAAAAAAAAAAGGCTGGTGGTACCATGGCAGTCTGGAGGTAGACACCCACAGGGAAGGATTCTTAAAGGAGGATGTCCAAGATGAGTCCTGAGGGTTGAGTAGGATTTACTTGTGCCAAGGAGGCTGTGTGGGAATGGGAAGAGTTTCTTCCAGGCAGAAGAGGGTATCAAGGGCTGGAGCTGGGAGAAAGCCCAGTGTCTAGAAAGGGAGGAAGTGAGAGATGAAGTCTGGAGAGGAAAGTAGAAGCCAGACTATATTCCAGAGCGCCAAGGAGCTCTGCCAGAGGCATTAATGAAGACCTGGCAGAACTGGTAGCTGGTATTTCACTAGTTAATTTCTCCTCTGAAAAAGATGGGAGTGACCACAGGAGTGTTGAGCTCATCCTCCCAGGGCTGGGATGGAGGCCGAGCACCTGGGAAAAGCTGCTACTCACAGCTCTTGGGGAACTTTTGCAGGTGGGGACCTGACCTGTGGGGACACAGCCCAAGGAAGCCCAATTATCTCATTATTCTTGGTGTATTTTAGCTTCCACACCTGGGCCCCAATGGCGTGCCATTCCCCCTCCAGCTATTGTCTGTGCTTGGCCCTTGTCTGGGAGGCTGGAGACCTGTGTCAAAGCAGCACCCTGCCTTTGTGAGCACGGGCCTGCCAGTATTTTTTTTTTTTTTTTTTTTTTTTGAGACAGAGTTTCACTCTTGTCATCCAGGCTGGAGGGCAATGGTGCGATCTTGGCTCACTGCAACCTCCACCTCCTGGGTTCAAGTGATTCTTCGCCTCTGCCTCCCGAGTAGCTGGGATTGCAGGTGCATGCCATTATGCCTGGCTAATTTTTGTATTTTTAGTAGAAATGAGGTTTCACCATGTTGGCCAGGCTGGTCTTAAACTCCTGACCTCAGGTGATCCACCCATCTTGGCCTCCTAAAGTGCTGGGATTACAGGCGTGAACCACTATGCCCAGCCCTTTTTTAGTATTTTCATCAGAGACAAGGTATCACCATGTTGGCCAGGCTGGTCTCCCACATCCAACCTCAAGTGATCCACCCACCTCAGCCTCCCAAAGTGCTGGAATTACAGGCGTGAGCCACCTCACCTGGCCCAGTGATCTGCTTTTTGTCTCTGTGCATTTGCCTGTTCTGGACATTTTGGGTGTTTTTGTTTTTTTTTAATTGAGACAGAGTCTCACTCTGTTGCCCAGGCTGAAGTGTAGTGGCGTGATCTCGGCTCACTGTAACCTCTGCCTCCCGGGTTCAAGTGATTCTCCTGCCTCAGCCTCCTGAGTAGCTAGGATACAGGCATATGCCACGATGCCCAGCTAATTTTTGTATTTTTAGTAGAGACGAGGTTTTGCCATGTTGGCCCAGCTTGTCTTGAACTCCTGACCTCAAGGGATCTGCCCTCCCCGGCTTTCCAACGTGCTGGGATTACAGGCATGAGCCATTGTGCCTGGCCTTTTTAAAAATTTCTTTTTGCCACCTAACACAGGATAGATGTTCATGTAAAGGGAATCATACAATAAGTGGCCACTTGTGTTTGGCTTCTTTCCCTTAGCATGCTATCTTTGAGGGTCATCTATGTTTAACATGTATCAGTACTTCATTCCTTGCATCTATCCATTCATCAGCTGGTGGAATTTAGGGTTGTTTCTGCCTTTGGCTATTGCGATAATGCTGATACGCATATTTGTGTATATGTTTTTGTTTGAATTACTGTTTTCAATGTTTTGGGGTATGTATCCAGGAGTAGAATTTCTGGGTCATTTGAGAATTTTGTGTTTAACTCTGAGAAACCAGTAAACTCTTTTCTGCAGCAGCTGCACTATTTTATATTTCTACCAACAATGTGTAAATGTTCCGGTTCTTCGTATCTTTGTCAACACTTATTATTTTCCTTTTCGGGGGGGATTGTGGCCATTCTAGTGGGTATGAAGTTGTATCTCATTGTGGTTTTGATTTGCATTTCCCTGACGGCTGGTGAGGTTGAGCATCTTTTCATGTGCTCATTGGCCATTTGTATATCTTCTTTGAAGACATATCTGGCTGGACGCAGAGGCTTATGCCTATAATCGCAGCACTTTGGGAGGCTGAGGCAGGTGGATCACCTGAGGTCGGGAGTTTGAGACCAGCCTGACCAACATGGAGAAACCCCTTCTCTACAAAAAAATACAAAAAAATTAGCTGGGTGTGATGGCACTAGGGAGGCTGAGGTAGGAGAATTGCTTGAACCCAGGAGGCGGAGGTTGCCGTGAACCGAGATAGCACCATTGAACTCCAGCCCGGGCAACAAGAGTGAAACTCCATCTAAAAAAAAAAAGGAAATATCTATCTATTCAGTCCTTTGCCCATTTTTTCCCCAATTGGGTGGTTTGCCTTTTTGTTGTTGAGTTGTGGGAATTACTTAGGTATTCTAAGCCAGGTGCGCTGGTGCTTAGAAGAGGTAGGTGGTGCTCCAAGTAGTCTCAGCTACTAGGGAGGCTGAGGTGGGAGGATTGCTTGAGCCCAGGACTTGGAGGCTGTAGTGAGCTATGATCACACCACTGTACTCCAGCCTGGGTGACAGAGTGAGATTTTCTCTAAAACATAAATAAAAGTCTTAATAAAAGAATTCTTGGCCGGGCGCGGTGGCTCACGCCTGTAATCCCAGCACTTTGGGAGGCCGAGGCGGGCGGATCACGAGGTCAAGAGATCGAGACCACCCTGGCCATGGTGAAACCCTGTCTCTACTAAAAATACAAAAATTAGCTGGCGTGGTGGCACATGCCTGTGATCCCAGCTACTCGGGAGGCTGAGGCGGAAGAATCGCTTGAACCCAGGTGGAGGTTGCAGTGAGCCGAGATTGCGCCACTGCACTCCAGCCTGGCGACAGAGTAAGACTCCGTCTCAAAAAAAAAAAGAAAAAAAGAATTCTTAGTCTGGGTGGATCACCTGAGGTCAGGATTTTGAGACCAGCCTGGGCCACATGGTGAAACCCCTCTACTAAAAACACAAAAAATTAGCTGGGCATGGTCATGCATGCCTGTAATTTCAGCTATTCAGGAGGGTGAGGCAGGAGAATCACTTGAACCTGGGAGGTGGAGGTTGCAGTGAGCCAAGATTGTGCCATTGCCCTCCAGCCTGGACAACAGAGCAAAACTCCATCTCAAAAAAAAATGTTCTTTCTATATTCTCGGTACTCGAGCCTTCTCAGACATATGGTGTACAAATATTTTCTCCCATTCTATGGGTCATTGTCTCACTTTTTTGACATCAAGTTAGATTTTGAGATCCATTTCTCCAGGGCCTATGCTTCTGAGATACCGGCCTACACTATGGAAAGCAAGACTCAGTTACTACATTCTGCTGCCAATGACCCTTCTTCATCCTACTGTTATCTGGCCACCTTCACCTCACATGTCACGCCACTAGTTGCTGTGTCTTCCTGGGGCTCCATGTTGAGGAAGATGCTGAAGCGATTGAGCAGAAGGAGGACTGTGGTTTGGGAATGCCACCATGGGCACAGAAAGCCAGCAGGTGGGATGGATTCCTGGCACGTGGCCATTCCTTTTCTTTATTTGGGAGGCTTCTTCAAGAGCTGCCTCTTTTTTCTTTCCTTCTTTTTTTTTCTCGCTCCTGTTGCCCAGGCTGGAGTGCAATGGTGCGATCTTGGCTTACTGCAACCTCTGCCTCCTGGGTTTTAGCAATTCTCCTGCCTCAGCCTCCTGAGTAGTTGGGATTACAGGCATGTGCCACCACACACAGCTAATTTTGTATTTTTAGGTTTCACCATGTGGGCCAGGCTGGTCTTGAACTCCTAACCTCAAGTGATCTGCCTGCCTTGGCCTCCTGGAGTTTCCAAGTTTTATTTATTTTTTGGAGACGAACTCTTGCTCTGTCACCCAGGCTGGAGTGCAATGGTGTAATCTCAGCTCACTGCAACCTCTGCCTCCTGGGTTCAAGTAATTCTCTTGCGTCAGCTGCCCAAGTAAACCGGGATTACAGGTGTCTGCCACCACATTTGGCTAATTTTGTATTTTTTTTTTTTTTTTGAGATGGAGTTTCGCTCTTGTTACCCAGGCTGGAGTGCAATGGTAGGATCTCGGCTCACCGCAACCTCCGCCTCCTGGGTTCAGGCAATTCTCCTGCCTCAGCCTCCCGAGTAGCTGGGATTACAGGCATGCGCCACCATGCCCAGCTAATTTTTTGTATTTTTGGTAGAGACAGGGTTTCACCATGTTGACCAGGATGGTCTCGATCTCTTGACCTTGTGATCCACCCACCTTGGCCTCCCAAAGTGCTGGGATTACAGGCTTGAGCCTCCGTGCCCGGCTTAATTTTTGTGTTTTTAGTAGAGACGGGGTTTCACCATGTTGGTCAGTCTGGTCTCGAACTCCTGACTTCAGGTGATCCACCCACCTTGGCCTCCCAAAGTGCTGGGATTATAGGTGTGAGCCACCGAGCCTGACCAGTTTCCAAGTTTTTTTTTTTTGAGACGGAGTTTCACTCTTGTTACCCAGGATGGAGTGCTATGGCGTGATCTTGGCCCACCGCAACCTCCGCCTCCTGGGTTCAAGCAATTCTCCTGCCTCAGCCTCCCGAGTAGCTGGGACTACAGGCGCGCACCACCATGCCCAGCTAATTTTTGTATTTTTAGTAGAGACAGTGTTTCACCATGTTGACCAGGATGGTCTCGATCTCTTGACCTTGTGATCCACCCACCTCGGCCTCCCAAAGTGCTGGGATTATAGGCATGAGCCACCACGCCCGGCCAATTTCCAAGTTTTAAATCTTGCTCTCATTTTTTCTTTTATTCCCCAGTGTCTTGTCTTTGCCTCCTCCTCTCCTTTTCCTCCAATGTCTACTGGGAAATGGAGGGCAAAATTATAAGGATTGGGTGTGGTTTGAAGAGAAGGTGCTAGGGCTCCCAGGGAGCCCCTGTGTCATTGAGCCCCTCAGAGGAGACTTGCTTTTAGCCTGTTTGTGTGTCTGCTGCTGAGGCTCAGATGTCCCTCCCTGCTGTGAGCTCCTGGGCCTATGCAGGGGCCCCCTGCTGGTTCAGACCCAGTGTTGCAGTGTTGCATTTTTAGCTCCAGGCAACCATTCTTTTCTACACCCCCCCTCTCCACCCTCCTGCCCACCCCAGGCTGGAGTGCTGTGGCGCAGTCGGCTCACAGCAAGACTTTGCCTCCCCAGCTCAAGCAAGTCTCCTGCCTCAGCGTCCCAAGTAGCCGGGATTATAGACTTGCACCACCACGGCCTGCTAATTTTTGCACTTTTAGTAAAGATGAGGTTTCACTATATTGGCCAGGCTGTTCTCGAACTCCTGACCTCAAGTGATCTGCCGGCCTCGGCCTCCCAAAGTGCTGGAATGACAGGCATGAGCCCATCAGGCCTCCCATTCCTATAGAAGTGTACCTTCCCTTAGGAGGGGCCACATTTCTAGTGGCCACTAGATAGCTTGTGGTCTCCTCCCAGTGTCCAGAGCCTCCCATCCCCAGGCCTTGTTCAGGCTGGTCCCTGCAGCTGGAATGTTCCTCCACAATCTCCTATGATTAAACTCTGCTCTTCTTTCAAGGCCTGGCCTCAAAAGCACCTGTACCAAGAAGGCCCCCTCTGGCTCTCCAGCTGGAATCCATTTCCCCCTGGAATATTGTCCATTTTTCCCCTTGAGTTTAGATGACTGCGTTTTCTGAACTGAACGTGGGAACTCATGCTGAGTCTCGTTAGTACAACTGCACTGTGGAAAACAGGTGCAGACCATTTGAAAGCAGCCAGTCCAGGAATCCTGGAACAGCTCATGACTGCACCAGCTGGAGGACTCACATTCCTGGATCAGATCATATTGCAAGTTAGCTGTGGCCAAATCCCTGTTATCCTCCTACCCTTTCTCAGGAACGAGGAAGCACTAGACCACATAAGAGCCAGGTCCTGAGACATTCAGGCCCAGCTTAGGCTGTGTCTGGCAGGTAGTGAGAGCTCACGAAATCAGTCTTTATTGTTGTAGGGTTTTTGTTTGTTAGTTTTGGTTTTGGTTTCTTCTTTGCTACAGGTCTTGCTCTGTCGCCCAGGTTAGAGTGCAGTGGCACAGTCATGGCTCCTTGCAACCTCTGCCTCCTGGGCTCAAATGATCTTCCCACCTCAGCCCCTGAGTAGCTGGGAACTATAAGCATGCACCACCAAGCCCGGCTAAGTTGGTTTTTTTTTTTTTTTTGAGACAGAGTCTTGCTGTGTTGCCCAGGCTGGAGTGCAATGTCTCGCCTCACTGCAACCTCTGCCTCCCCGGTTCAAGCAATTCCCTTACCTCAGCCTCCCGAGTAGCTGGGACTACAGGCATACACTACCATGCCTGGCTACTTTTTGTATTTTCAGTGGACACAGGGTTTTACGATGTTAGCCAGGCTGGTCTCAAACTCCTGACCTCAAGTGATCCACCCGCCTTGGCCTCCCAAAGTGCTGGGATTACAGGCGTGAGCCACCATGCCTGGCTGTTTTCCTTTTAAATATTAAGAAACCTACTGGGCTGGGTGTGGTGTGGCTCACGCCTGTAATCCCAGCTACTCAGGAGGCCAAGGCAGGAGAATTGCTTGAACCTGGGAGGCGGAGGTTGCAGTGAGCTGAGATTGTACCATTGCACTCCAGCCTGGACAACAGAGTAAAACTCCATCTCAGTAAGTAAATTAATAAATAAAAATAAATACATGAAATAAAACACAACGTAACACTTGATTGGTTCATGCCCAGTCTCCCTGGCCTTGCTCCCCTGGGTCCACTCATTCCTTACCTCCTGTCCATCTTCCAGCTCTGGTTCCACTTCTGTTACAGCCAATGTGAAAATGTCTCCTTCAGGGTACCCCAAATGTCCTGGGAAATCCCTCCCAGGAGCAGCCCTCACTGGCAGCCTCGGATCACAGATAGCAGCCCCCACAGCCAGCCCAGCAGATCAGCCTTGCTCTCTCCTGGAAAGGTTCAACTTCCCAGACTGGCACTGCTGGAAGTCCTGGCTCGGCCACCCATATCATTTGTGACCTTGCATACATAAGTCCCTTAACTTCTGAGCTACATTTCCTTATCTATAAAGTGGGAACAATAATGACTGTCTCAAAACTGTTAAGTTATCTTAGCATGCCTGGCCCAGAAAAGATGCTCAGCAAACAATAGCTATCATCATTCTTACTGTCATCCAGAGAGAAGTACAGAGAAAAGGATTTCCTGAGCTTGGGATGTGGTTTGGATGTAGCCTAACCATTGAGTTTTGTGGGGTAAGTAAAAGATCAGTGGCTTTTTTTTTTTTTTTTTTTTTGAGACGGAGTTTTACTCTATTACCCAAGCTGGAGTACAATGGCACAAACTCAGCTCACTGCAACCTCTGCTGCCCGGGTTCAAGTGATTCTCCTGCCTCACCCTCCCAAGTAGCTAGAATTCCAGGCATGTGCCACCACGCCTGGCTAATTTTGTATTTTTGGTAGAGATGGGGTTTCACCACGTTGGCCAGGGTGATCTTGAACTCCTGACCTCATGATCCACCCACCTTGGCCTCCAAAAGTTCTGAGATTATAGGTGTGAGCCATCATGCCCTGCCTTTTAATTTTTTTTTTTTTTGAGATTGAGTTTCGCTCTTGTTACCCAGGCTGGAGTGCAATGGCACAATCTCGGCTCACCGCAACCTCCGCCTTCTGGATTCAAGCGATTCTCCTGCCTCAGCTTCCGGAGTAGCTGGGACTACAGGCATGTGCCATTATGCCCAGCTAATTTTTTTGTATTTTTAGTAGAGACGGGGTTTCACCATGTTGACCAAGATGGTCTCGATCTCTTGACCTTGTGATCCACCCACCTCGGCCTTCCAGAGTGCTGGGATTATAGGCGTGAGCCACCGCGCCTGGCCTTTTAATTTTTAATTTTAATTTTTTTTAGGAGACAGGGTCTTGCTCTGTTGCCCAGGCTGGAGTGCAGTGGGCACTCTATGAACACGTCTCACTGTAACCTCTGCCTCCTGGGCTCAAGCAATGCTCCTGCCTCAGCCTCTGGAATAACTGAGACTGCAGGTGTGTGCCAACATTCCTGGCTAATTTTTAAAATTTTTGTAGAGATAGGCATCTCACTATGTTGCCCAGGCTGGTCTCGAGCTCCTGGGTTTAAGCAGTCCTCCTGCCTTAGCCTCCTAGAGTCCTGTGATTACAGGTGTGAGCCACTGTGCCTGGCCTATGCCTGTGGCTTCTTAACTCCCAGGGATGCAGCAGCTCCCACTATTCCCAGAGGGTGTCACTCCACTTCCAGATCTGCCTGATGAGCAGAGCCTTTGACTTACCTTTTACCCCCTTACCTTAACACTTCCTCACCTGTCTTCCCAGAGCACTCAAGTCCTTCCAGACTTGTCATACTTTTATGTCCTCTCTTCTCAGATGATAAAACCGGGTAACCCTATGATTCTTAGTGAGTCCGAGACCCTTCTGTTCTAGCCAATGAGGTTAAGGGCCAGACACCCATTTCTGCCATTCAACAAACCAACCAAATTCATTGAGCACTCACTGTTTGCCAGGCACCATGCTTGGTGCTAAGGACAGCACAGGTGTGTTAGGGTTCTCTTAGAGGGACAGAACTAATAGGATATATATAACTATACATATGTATATATATATATCTAGGGCAGTTTATTAAGTATTAACTTACACGATCATGAGGAGCTGTGAACTGAGGAGCAAGGAGAGCCAGTCTCTCAGTTCTAAAACTGAAGAACTTTGAGTCCAGTGTTCAAGGGCAGGAAGCATCCAGCAGGGGAGAAAGATGTAGGCTGGGAGGCTAGGCCCATCTCTCTCTTTCACATTTTTCTGCCCAATTTATATTCGCTGGCAGCTGATTAGATTGTGCCCACCAGATTAAGGGTGGATCTGCCTTCCCCAGCCCACTGACTCAAATGTCAATCTCTTTTGGCAACATCCCCTCAGATACACCCAGGATTAATACTTTATATCCTTCAATCCAATCAAGTTGACATTCAGTATTAACCATTACCCCAGAGAACCAAATGGACTAAGTCCTCATCCTGGTAAGTCTTAGACCAGTGTCTCCCTTGGGCCAGACTTAATCCCTGAGGGGATTTGCATCAAAGAAGACAGAAGAGGTTATCCCGCCTCTCATGTACTATCATCTCCTCCACCTCCCAAACTGGCAAAGGCTGTGAGGAACGGTGGAGAAGGTGAAGAGCTCCATTGTCCCCATGCAGCCACCGAGAGCTTGGAACATACCCAGTGCTAAGTGACATGTGCTGTAAAGTGCAAAATACACATCAGATGCTGGGCACAGTGGCTCACGCCTGTAATCCCAGCACTTTGGGAGGCCTAGGTGAGCAGATCACAAGGTCAGGAGTTCGAGACCAGCCTGGCCAATATGGTGAAACCGCTTCTGTACTAAAAATACAAAAAGTAGCTGGCTGTGGTGGCACATACCTGTTGTCCCAGCTACTCGGGAGGCTGAGGCAGAAGAATTGCTTGAAGCAGGGAGGTGGAGGTTGTAATGAGCCAAGATTGTGCCACTGCACTCCAGCCTGGGTGACAGAGTGAGACTCCGTCTCAAAAACAAAAAAAAAAAACTGGACATGAAGATTTCATGTGACCACAAATAATGTAAATGATCTCATTTATAATTTAAAAATATTAATTATATATTATTTACAGTAATATTTTGATATAGTAGGTTAAATAAAATTCATTATTAGGTCAGGTGCACTAGCTCATGCCTGTAATACCAGTACTTTGGGAGGCCCAGGTGGGTGGATCACTTGAGGCCAAGAGTTCAAGACCAATCTGGCCAACATGGTGAAACCCCACCTCTACTAAAAATACAAAAAGGTAGCTGGGTGTATTGGTGCATGCTACTTAGGAGGCTGAGACATGAGAATTGTTTGAACCTGCTGTGGGGAGGGCGACTGAGATTGCAGTGAGCCGAGATTGTTCCACTGCACTCCAGCCTGGACAACAGAGCCAGACACTGTCTCAAAAAAAAAAAAATCATTACAATTAATTTCATCTTATTTATTTATTTATTTTGACTCAGAGTCTCACTCTGTTGCCAGGCTAGAGTACAGTGGCACGATCTTGTCACTGCAACCATAGCCTCCCTGGTTCGAGGGATTCTCCTGCCTTATCCTCCCAAGTAGCTGGGACTATAGGCACACGCCACCACACCCAGCTAATTTTTGTATTTTTAGTAGAGATGGGGTTTCACCATGTTGCCCAGGATGGTCTCCATCTCTTGACCTCATGATCCACCCACCCAAAATGCACCCAGCCTCCCCTTTTAGTTTTTTTTTTTTAGACAGAATCTTGTTCTGTTGCCCAGGCTGGAGTGCAGTGGCATGATCTTGACTCACTGTAACATCTGCCTCCCGGGTTCAAGCAATTCTCCTGCCCAAGCCTCCCAAGTACCTGGGACTACAGGCACGTGCCACCATACCCAGCTAATTTTTGTATTTTTAGTAGAGACGGGGTTTCACCTTGTTGACCAGGATGGTCTCGATCTCTTGACGTTGTGATACACCCGCCTCGGCCTCCCAAAGTGCTGGGATTATAGGCGTGAGCCACTGCACCTGGCCCTTACTTTTTTAATATGGCCATTAGAATGCTATAAATGATCTGTGTGTCTCACATTATATTGTTATTGGAAGGCTGGAACTTATGACCTTGGGCAAGCTTTTCTTTCTTTTTTTATTTTTATTTGTTGAGATAGGGTCTCACTCTGTCACCTAGGCTGGAGTGTGGTGGCATGATCACAACTCACTGCAGCCTCAGCCTCCTGGGCTCAAGTGATCCTCCGGCCTCACTTTAGGAGTAGCTGGGACCACTGGTGTGTGCCATTCTGCCAGGCCTATTTTTAAATTTTTTTCTAGAGATGGGGATCTCATTGTGTTGCCTAGGCTGGTCTCAAACTCCTGGGCTCAAGTGATCTGTCTGCCTTGGCCTCTCAAAGTGTTGGGACTACATGCGTGAGCCACTGTGCCTGGATGGGCAAGTCATTGAATCTTCTGATGCTCTATTTTCTCAACTGTAAGCACAGGTATTTGAAACACCAGGTCCGTTGTCTTCCTCTGACACCTTGCTGGATGCTTTTTCACCACAGTGGTGGCACCACCTCCAAGCTAGCTGGGTTTTGGAGACTTTACTGCGTGTGCTCATTTGGCTGGTTTTGTGGGCCGTGTGTTTTGTATGGTTGGTCAGGAGCCATGTTTTTGACCTTAGTCAGCCAGGCATCCACTTTTCAACCACCATGTAGTTTGAGTGCTTACTTTGTGCCAAGCTCTCTTCTCTGCTTGGGGATCCCAGCTGGAGAGACACCACAGTGCTCCCTACCCAATTTCACAGCTAGAAACTCCAAGGCACCAAAAGGAGCCTGCTGGTTGGAGGCAGAACCAGAAGTAAAACCTTGGAGTATGCGTTTGTGTTTGTTTTATTGACTGTAGTGGCCCTTGTCTGCTCAGTTCAACAGCATGGCCCCAGAGCCTGGCACAGTGAGCACCAGAGTGCAGATGCCCAGGGAATGAAAGGATGAAGTTTGATTGCCAGGGCTCTCCTCTGGGTTAATCACTTTGCAGTGATGGGTGACTGCATGTCATTCTCTCCATGAGGCAGGAAGTGCCAGAGCTGGACTTTGAAGCCAGGTCTCTTCTCTCCCAGTACCCCCTAGCTTGCCCTTTTTTTTTTTTTTTTTTTTTTTAGACAGCGTCTTGCTGTCACTCAGGCTGTAGTGTGACAGCATGATCTCTGCTCACTGCAACATTTACCTCCCTGGTTCAAGCAGTTCTCCTGCCTCAGCCTCCTGAGTAGCTGGGATTACAGGTGCACACCACCATGCCTGGCTAATTTTTGTATTTTTAGTAGAGATGGGGTTTCACCATGTTGATCAGGCTGATCTCGAACTCCTGATCTTGTGGTCCGCCTGCCTCAGCCTCCCAAAGCGCTGGGATTACAGGCCTGAGCCACAGAGCCTCTAGCTTGCACTTTAACCCTTACCTGGCTGTGTTGGTTTCAGTGAGTCTCCAAGGTTGTACTAGTTTTCTATTACTACATTACCACACATTTAGTCGCTTATGTAACTTTGTTACCTTAAAGTTCTGGAGTTCACAGTGGGTTGGTAGGGCTCATTTTCTTGTGGAGGCTTTAGGGGAGAATCCATTCCTTGTCCTTTGCAGCTTCTAGAGGTGGCCTGCATTTCCGGGCACGAGGTCCTGCGTCATTCCTTTGTCAGTCAAAATGATGATTTCTGCTTCATCAACCACATCTCCGACCCTGACCTTCCTTCCTTCCTTCCTTTTGTGAGGACCCTTGTGATTCCACTGTTCTAACCCAGTAATCCAGGATTCATCTCCATATCTCTAGATCCTTAACTTCATCCCATCTACTGAGTTCCTTTTGCCATGGAAGGTACCATATTCACAGGTTTCAGGGATCAGGACTTGGATATCTTTGGCAGGGACATTGTTCTGCCTCCACAAAGTCCACTTTTCTTCTCTCTTACACTAGTAATGTCTAATTTTTGTGGGTATGTCGTGACTCTATAGGGAGTATACAGCAGAGTGGCTGGCACAGAGTAAGTGCTGAATGAACTACCTGTTACTGTTCAGCCTCCTCCTATCATTTTGTTTTATTTTGTTTTGAGATGGAGTCTCATTCTGTTGCCCAGGCTGGAGTGAAGTGGTGTGCTCTCGGCTCACCGCAACCTCTGCCTCTCGGGTTCAAGTGATTCTCGTGCCTTAGCCACCTGAGTAGCTGGGATTACAGGTGCCTGCCACCACACCTGACTAATTTTTATATTTTTAGTAGAGATGGGGTTTCACCATGTCTCTAACTCCTGACCTTGTGATCTGGCCGCCTCAGCCTCCCAAAGTGCTGAGATTACAGGCGCAAGCCACTGTGCCTGTCCTTCTAGATGAAGAATCTGAGTCTCAAACAGTCTATTTATTTATTTTTTGTTTATTTGCCTTCTATCATTTTGTTAGTTGCTGGATTTTGAGCACTGGGCCGATTCAATGGCCTTCCTAAAGATGGTCAGGGAACAGAATGGAAAATAAAAATTCGGGTTACATCTTCCCTGTTTTGTAGAGATAGCAAAATATTGAAGACATTGGCAGGGAAATAATGCAAATTTGATGATGTAAAAGAGAGTGGCTGCCGTGGTGGCCTTTAATCCCACCAAGGGAGGGCACATCACTTTAGGCCAGGAGTTCCAGACCAACCTGGCCAACATGGTGAAACCCCATCTCTACTAAAAATACAAAAATTAGCGGGTGTGGTGGCAGGTGTCTATAATCCCAGCTACTTGGGAGGCTGAGGCAGGAGAACTGCTAGAACCTAGGAGTTGGAGGTTGCAGTGAGCAGAGATTGCACCACTGCACCACAGCCTGGGTGACAGAGGAAGACTCTGTCTCAAAAAAAAATGGTAACACTGAAAATGACCATGGATTAAAATATAGGAAAATTCAGAGAATTATAAAGAAGTCTGCACAATTACTCAGAATCCTACTACCCAAGTACTAAGCTTCACTCAGCAGCCTCAGTTCTGAAGTTAGGCTGAAGTGTGTTAATTTTCCTTTAGGGTCCCGCTGTGCGACCTTGGGCACGTTATCTAACCTCTCAGATCCTCCTTTGTCTCACCTGTGAGTTACAGTATCTGCCCCTGGGTTGGGATTAAGTGAGACAAACCATGTGCTTTAGCCCAGAGCATGGTCCACAGCTGGAGCTCAGTGTGTCAGCAACAGTACGTGGAAGAGGGTGGGATGATTTGGGTGCAAGGCCCCAGCATGATTATTATTTTTGTATTTGCTTTTTGAAATTGCTTTTCTAATTGGTTACGCGTCTAAAAAAGTAAGAACCCTCCTCCGCTCTCCCATCAGCAGACTACCGAGGTAACCTAGATGGGAGTGCAGTCTCCCAGACCTTCTGTTTTGCCGTCGCACACACACACAACACTCAAGAGGAGGGGCTTATTAGTTTTCATTTTGTAAAAATGGGACAAAGTATCCATATTGTGCAACAACCTTGCTTTTGAAATGAACAAATTATTATTTCTGCTTCCTTTCGTACATACACCTTATATATATATTTTAACCAAATCTGGGCTCAGTCTGTCGGGAGGCGCTGCAGTTTTGAAGGGGGAGGGGGCGGAGATCCGGGCTCGCTCCCCGTCACTGCCCACCTCCATCTCTACCCCCTCTTTCCGGGCGCCCTCCCCCCGGACCCAGGCTCTTCCCAGGACTCTTCTGCCAGCTACTCCTCCGGGTCTCCTTCCCGAGCCCAGCTCTGCCCAGGTCAGCCCGGCTCCCCTCCCGCCCCTCCCGTCCCTCCCGCCGTCCCCCGGCCCCTCCCCCTTCCCAGCTCCCTCCGGTCGCTCCCCGCCCCTCCCCGCGGCCCCCGCCTTCGCTCGGCCCCCAGGCCGATCAAGACCGCCGCTCCCGGGAGGCGCGGCAGGGGGCGCTGCGCGGGCTCAGGCTGCAGGCGGCGGAGGGAGGAGGAGGCCGAGGAGGCGGGGGCGGCGGCAGGCGGGGGGCGGGGAGCCGAGCGCGAGAGGGAGCGATCGGCGAGACAGGCGCTGAGGCTCCAGCGCGCAGCTACGAGCGAGCCCGGGAGGAGGGAGGGAGCGAGCGAGCAGCCCGCGCCGCCGCCTCGCAATCCGCCGCCATCCCGCCGCCCCCGCGCTCGACCGCCGCCCGACCGCCATCGCCCGGCCCGGCCGCGCCCGCGGAACCAGACGAGGTGGGCCGGGGCCGGGGCCGGGGCTTGGGGGCGGCGGCGCTAAGATGGAGGCGGCGAGGCCCGGCCGGGCTTTGTCTCCCGTGGCCGCCGCCGGGGGCCCTGCGCCCGGGCCCGACCTTTGTCCGGGAGAGCGGCTCGGCCCGGCCCCCGCCGCCGCCGTCTCCTCCTCCTTCACGCCAGGCGCAGGGCTGTGGGGCTGGGAGGCCGCGGGGCCTGAGGGCGGCGGGCCCGGGCGTGCTCGCCATTGTTGTGGCGGCGCCGCGCGGCCTCGGACTCGGGCTCGGGCGGGGTCCGGGGGCCGCGCGCCTCTCGCAGGGCTCGCCGGCCACCCCCGTATCGGCGAGGTCGGGACGGGCTGCAGAGGACGGAGGGGCGGGGGGCCCGGTCCAGCAGCCGTGTCTCGGGGTTCCGGGGCCGGCGTCCGCGCTCCCCGACCCGCCCGGCTGACGAAGAAACGCGCCCGAGGCGGGGTCCTGCGGGATCGGGCCTTGGGCCCAGGACGCTGAGCGGCGTTCGCGGGCGTCCTGGCGCGGGGTGGGCCGGGCCCCAGCGGCGCCAAAGTTGGCGGCTGGGGGAGGGAGGTGAGCGGCCTCCCAGACAGTCTCGGTGTGAGTGCAGGGACCAGAGGGTTATTTTCGAAACTGAGTGCTTCATGGCTAAAAATGTTTAATAATAAACAGGATGTCGCCACTCGGGGCCTGCCAGATTTTTTTTTTTTCCCCCCTCTTGCCTTCCCTAACCCCGAAGAGAGAAACCTCAGCCCTGTTGAAACTGGGGGCCTCTGAAGAGTGGATTTGCCTACTTAAAATTGAGGAGTGGATTTTTTTCCCTTATTTTTTCTCCTTGTAAATATCATGGGAGGTCGGAGCCCACCTTTAGGCTAGGAGGTGAGCTTGAAGGAAGTGGGAGAAGGGGGACTGGGGAGTGTGTCATTTGCTAAATGGCTGCCTGGGAGAAAATTTTAAACCCTTTGGTTTACGGGACTGTTAAACTTTCCCTAAGGTTTTTTTTTTCCTTAAGGTTTAGTGTGCATTTGATGTGGCTTTGTACAGTATCATTCAGTTTGGTTTTTGTAACCATCCGTATGCGGTCTTAGCATGGTTTCTCCGAATCTCGCTGCAGCCATTAAGCCTTGTCTGTTCACCGCGTTCTAGTGTAAGGTGGGACTGGGGAGACCCAGGCGTTGGGGTGCAGATCCTGCTGCTTTCCTCTCTAAACCTAGTGACTCGGGGGCTAAGGCTTCATCTGCATAAATAGGGGCGTGCACCCTCCACCTGGCAGGTTTGGGCGACGGTGAAGGGCCTGGCAAAGTTGGTGCGCGACAGTAGTTCCTCCTGCGGCTGTTGGTATGATTGCTGTCCCCAGTCCTACGACAGACATGAGCCCCTTGTGGTGCCACCCATAGAGCCATACTGTGCCCATGGATGCCACAGGTGCTGGCCTAAGGCAGGGACAATACAGAAGGAATTCAAGGCCCAAGCATCAGTGGGCGTGCTTATACGGTGCTGAGCCTCTGGGGAGGCAAGGATGGGAAAGTAGCATTTGGAGCCCTCCAGAGATGAATAGACCCGGGGCGGGGGGCGATGTAGGTGTGTGGTAGTTGGTCAGTTTAAGGCAGGGTTAGAACTGTACGAGATACTAAGGACAGAGACGGCCAAGAAGTCCTGCCTTCTGAGGATAACTGCTTTCCTTGGGGATTGGCAAATATAACTTGTTCTGGCAAGTATGTGTCTTGGAGCCTGACCGGCTGGGTTCTGGTCCTCATTGGGTTACCCTTAGGCAAGTCTCTGAGCCTCAGCTCCTGCATCTGTAAAATGAGAATAATTATACCTGCCTTGGGTATCTATTAGGGGTCTTGGGAGGCTCACGTAAGATTCTCGTTGAAGTGTGTCTTCACAGGAAAGTGATGAAATGCATGTTTTTGTTGTTTTTCTGGTTTCCTTTCCTTCCTTCCTTTTCCTTTTATTTCTGTCTCTCTCATTTTTGAGACAGTCTTGCTTTGTCACCCAGGCTGGAGTGCAGTGGGGTGATCTCAGCTCACTGCAACCTCTGCCTCTTGGGTTCAGGCAATTCTCATGCCTCACCCTCTGGAGTAGCTGGGATTACAGGCATGTGCCACCACACCCAGCCAATTTTTGTATTTTTAGTAGAGACAGGGTTTCACCATGTTGGCCAGGCTGATCTCGAACTCCCGACCTTAGGTGATCTGCCTGCCTTGGCCTCCCAAAGTGCTGATATTACAGGTCTGAGCTGCCTGGCCGGCCTCCTTTGTCTTAATGCTTTTTTCCCCCACCCCACCCTCATTCTCTTCGTTGATGGAGCTGTGACCTCCCCATCCCAAATTCTATGACCAGCTAATGTTTGGTTATGGTGACTGTCACGTAGCTGCCTGGAAGCACCAGAATGGCTTAGTACAGGTAGGGAGCTCAGCCAGATCTCGGTGTCTGCTGTTTGTTAGAGACCACGGAAGGACTAACGCTAAGAAGCAGGAGGCTGAACCCAGCGCTGGCCACAAGTAAGGACTGAGACCCAGGTCGCCTCTTGTCTAAACATGTTAGCTTTTTGGTAAATGGCCCTGCAGTGGTTCTACATTTTGTTGGGGAATTTGTTTTGGTTCATTTTGGCATTCCCACAACCATGGTTTTTTTCGTAAAATGTGGCACCCCCCCACCCCCACCCCAGACCTCCTGGCTGTGGGACTAAGATGTTTTAGCAGAGTCCTGTCATCCTTTGGTTTTTCCTCACTTCCTGCCTCTAGGCCTGTCCTTTCTGTGTGGCTTCACTGAGGCCCAGTCTGGCTCTGGACTGTTGGTTAGTTGGTTAGGCCAGGAGACAGTGGCTGCCTCTCCCACGAGGCTCTGCTTACTTGTGAATTTCGGTTGTCCGTGGCCCCCTAATGCTGATTGCACGCCCTTGCATTAGTCCCTAAGCCCACTGTGTGAGCATCCCTTCTCGTACAGTGCCCTTGGCCCTCTCCAGCCTCCACTGAGCCCACATGGGTAAAAAGGAAGAGCCAGGAAACCTTGGGAGAGTGGAATTTCAGGAATGGCAAGTCAGAGCTGGTCCAGCATGGGTCCAGTTGCCTTGGGCTTTGCTGAGGGATTTTTGTTATGTATTTTTTTGGACTGTTCAAAACTCCTACCCTTTTTTGAGTTTCAGTTCTCTCTCTTTTTTTATCCTGAAGGGTTATTTTATTGTACTTTTGAGGTCTTTTTCCTTTTTTTTTTGCCTTGCACAAAGTACTGACATGTACTGATGGCTGTGGCTCTATGCTTTTTACATGTCTCAATATCCTACCATTTAAGATTGATCATTTCTGTGTTGGTTTCTGTTTGAAACTGGAATAGGTCAGGTAGGTCAATTCATGTATTTCTAAATTCAATAATGAGGCTTCTCTACTGTGAAATGTACATATCTTGTCATGGGCGGACATGTACTAAATAGGGCCTATTTGTACTAGATTTTAAAACAATGCATTTCTCCCTGAAAAACGAAATTTCCAGCAGGAAACATTGGGCTTTGTGCTCTAAATCTTTTTTTTTTTTTTGAGATGGCTGGAGTGCAGTCATGTGATGTTGGCTCACTGCAAGCTCTGTCTCCCAGGTTCAAGTGATTTTTCTTCCTCAGTCTCCTGAGTAGCTGGGACTCTAGGTGTGCGCCTCTGTGCCCAGCTAATTTTTGTATTTTTATTAGAGACAGGTTTTCATCATGTTGCCCAGGCTGGGTTTTGAACTCCTGACCTCATGATTCACCTTGGCCTCCCAGCCGCTGGGATTACAGGCGTGAGCCACAGTGCCTGGCCTAAATCTTGTATTTTTGGTTTTAAATAAATTTCATTTAAGGAGGCAGAGCTACCTAGACTGTCTTCTTTTCAGATCATAACTCAGTCTCTTTTTAGGATTATTTCTGGGACTTGTACAGCCTCAGGAAACTTGGGTCTGTCATTGGGACAAAAAAATACAGGCAATGGCTGTGTTGCTGGAGATGGGAGCAAAATGGGTTATGGTGAGCTTTGTTTCTGGTGTAATAGAATTGTTTGTCATCAGCTTTTAGGTTTAAAAGATGCTATTCAGATTGGGCCTCCTCACCTGGGAGCCAGCAGACCTGGGCCTTGGTGACATCACTGTTTATACCTGTGGGTGGCACGTAGGCAATCTCTTTGTGCCATAAGGGAGGTTTGCCTTAGTGACTTGAGCCAGAAGTCGTGGTTGAGCTTTGTTCTCAGCTGTACTTGTTGGTTTTCCGTGTGACCTAAGAAACAGCTTTTGTCTGATACGAAGTGCACCTCCGAGGTGCTGGTGGCAGCACTGGTTTGTGAAGCGTTGCGTGCAGCAGAAGTAGCTGGCAGAACAAAGCCTATCTCAAGTTGCTGGCGGTCTTTCACATCTCCTACAGGACTTCCTTCCATTCTTACCTCTGCAGCCAGTTGTGTGGTTCCCATCTGGACTCTTCCTCCTTTCCAAGATAACCATCAGCCTTTTTCTCTGTGGGGCTGCAGAAGGCAGTATTTATTGCATTTTTAATTCACTTGTCAGGCAGTACATACTCTTTGAGCACCTATAATTTGCCAGGCATTGTACAATGCCCTTTAAATACATTTTTCTTGTGGCGGGGCAAGGTGGCTTATGCCTGTAATCCCAGTACTTCGGGAGGCCGAGGTGGGTGGATTGCTTGAGGCCAGGTTAGGACTAGCCTGGGCAATTCGATGAAAGAAAATGTCTTTTAATAGTAGGGTATAGTGGTGCATGCCTGTAGTCCTAGCTATTTGGGAGACTGAAGCAGGAGGATCACCTGAGCTTGGGAGGTTGAACTTGCAGTAAGCCTTGATCATGCCACTACACTCCAGCCTGGGCAACGGAGTGAGACCCTGTCTGGAAAATAAAGGACGGGTGTGGTGGCTCACGCCTGTAATCCTAGCACTTTGGGAGGCTGAGGTGGGTAGATCAACTGAGGTTGGGAGTTCAAGACCAGCCTCATCAACATGGTGAAATCCCATCTCTATTAAAAATGCAAAAATTAGCTGGATGTGGTGGTGCACACCTGTAGTTCCAGCTACTCAGGAGGGTAAAGCTGGAGAATGGCTTGAACCTGGGAGGTGGAGGTTGCAGCGAGCCGAGATGGCGCCACTGCACTCCAGCCTGGGTGACAGAGTGTGAGACTGTCTCAAAAAAAAAGGGGGGGGTGGAATACTGAAAATAATAAATACCAAGATAAATATATGAATCACTTGTGACCTCACCATCCAGAGCTAACTACAGTAAACATGCTGGTGTGTGTCTTTCCTCTGACGATGCTTGTGTTTTTAAAATTAGAGCAATAGTATATGCATTGAGTGTACACTTGATAGGTTGCTTTTTCCTTTTTAATGTTGTAGTGTATTCCTCTAAGTTACTTTTATAATTACACAATTGCTGTCATACAGATGTGCCATAGCTTATTGAATCCTGTATTATTAGACATTTAGATTGTTGTCCTCTTTTCCCTCTTATAAGCAAAACTATAGGGAGCATCTTGGCATGTAAGTCTTGGTCCACATGGCTGATCATCTCCCATAAGTGGAATTTCTGGAGTCAGAGGGTTTCAGGCTTACTCTTTTCTGGACAGGATCAGTTTTCTCCTTCAGTCCTTGTTGCCTCCCTCTCCATCCTTGAGCCAAAAGCAGCCTCTTTCTTTTTTTCTTTTTTGAGGCAGGGTCTTGCTTTGTCGCCCAGGCTGGAGTTCAGTGGCTTAATCTCAGCTCACTGTAACCTCTGCATTCTGGGCTCAAATGATCCTCCTGCCTCAGCCTCCCAAATAGCTGGGACCCTATTGGCATGCACCACCATGCCTAATTTTTTTTTTTTTTTTTTTTTTTTTGTAGAGACAGGGTTTCGCCATTTTGCCCAGGGTGGAGTGCAGTGGTGTTATCTTGGCTCACTGCAACCTCCACTTCCTGGGTTCAAGCACTTCTCCTGCCTCAGCCTGAGTAGCTGGGATTACAGGCATGTGCCATCACGCCTGGCTACTTTTTGTATTTTTAGTAGAAATGGGGTTTCACTGTGTTGGCCAGGCTGGTTTTGAACTCCCGACCTCAGGGGATCCACCCGCCTTGGCTTCCCAAAGTGCTGGGATTACAGGTGTGAGCCACCGTGCCTGGCCACCCAGGCTGTTTCAAACCTTAGACTCAAGTGATCTCTCCGCCTCAGCCTCTCAAAATGCTGGGATAACAGGCATGAGCCGTGGCACCCAGCAAGGCAGCCTCTTAAATGAGCCACTGGGTTCTCCGGTTAAGCGGTTTCAGGAGTGAGCTTGAGGTCTTACACCATTTACCGGTGTGAGCCTGGACAAGCTTTTTATCTTAAATACTTTTTGTTCTAGGGACAAGGAGACATGGATGCCCCATTGGCTCCTCAGGAGATCCTGGTCTGGTGGTGAGAAGGTGGACGCCTCCTTAGGGAGGCCCTGGAGAGCCCCTCACCTAATTTTGGCCTCATCCTCCTATGATTCCTTCAGAGTCCCCTAAAGTTTCTCTTCATAGCACTTTTAACAACTTGTACATAGGGTTTTTTTTTTGAATTTCAAAAGTTGTGAAGTATACATAACATAAAATTGACCATGTTTAAGTGAGCAGTTGAGTGGCATTAAGCACATTCACAGTGTTGTGCAACCATCACCACCAGCCACCTCCAGAACTTTCTCATCTTCCCAAACTGAAACTTCCCGTTAGATACCAACTCCCCCTCCCCCATCCACTGGCGGCAGCCATTCTCGCCATTCTTTCTCTCTCTCTCTCTCTCTCTCTCTCTCTCTCTCTTTTTTGAGATAGGGTCTCACTCGACCAGACTGGAGTGCAGTGCTTTGATCTCAGCTCACTGCAACCTCAGCCTCTTGAGTAGCTGGGATTACAGGCACACACCACCACACCCAGCTAATCCTTGTATTTTTTGTAGAGACGGGGTTTGACCATGTTGGCCAGGCTAGTCTTGAATTCCTGGCCTTAAGTGATCTGGTTGCCTCAGCCTCCCAGAGTTCTGGGATTACAGACATGAGCCACCATGCCTGTCCTAATTTTTGCATTTTGTATTTTATTTTATTTTCCTATTTTTTTGAGACGGAGTCTTGATGTTACCCAGGCTGGAGTGCAATGGTGTGATCTTTGCTCACTGCAGCCTCCGCTTCCCGGGTTCAAGAGATTCTCCTGCCTCAACTCTCGAGTAGCTGGGATTACAAGTATGCGCACCATGCCCGGCTAGTTTTTGTGTTTGTAGTAGAGGCAGGGTTTTGCATGTTGGTCAAGCTGATCTGGAGCTACTAACCTCTAACCTCAAGTGATTTGACCGCCTCAGCCTCCCAAAGTGCTGGGATTACAGGTGTGAGCCACTGCATTTGACCTGTATTTTTTTTATAGAGATGGGTTTTCACCATGTTGGCCAGGCTGGTCTTGAACTCCTGGCCTCACGTGATTTGGCCTCCCAAAGTGCTGGGATTACAGGTGTGAGCTACCATGGTTGGTCTCTTTTTTTTTAAGACAAGAGTCTTGTTCTGTTGCCCAGCCTGGAGTACAGTGTCATGATCTCTGCTGTCTGCAACCTCCGTCTCCTGGGTTTAAGAGATTCTCTTGCCTCAGACTCCTGAATAGCTGGGATTACAGGCCTGGATAATTTTTGAAATTTCAGTAAAGACAGTTTTGCTGTGTTGGCCAGGCTGGTCTCGAACTCCTGAGCTTAAGTGATTTGCCTACCGTGGCTTCCCAAAATGCTGGAATTATAGGTATGTAATTCCTTGGTGGCAATGGTGAGCCACCTTGCCTCGCCCACCATTTTACTTTCTGTGAATTTGACTACTCTTGTTATTGTTGTTTTGAATTTGACTACACTTAACATACCTCATGTAAGTGAGATCATCTATATTTGTCGTTTTGTATCTGGCTTATTTCACTTAGCATAATGTTTCCAAGGTTCATCAGTGTTGTAGCATGTGTCAGAACTTCCTTCTTTTTTTTTTGAGATGGAGTTTTTCACTCTTGTTACCCAGACTGGAGTGCAATGGCGTGATCTCGGCTCACCGCAACCTCCGCCTCCTGGGTTCAGGCAATTCTCCTGCCTCAGCATCCTGAGTAGCTGGGATTACAGGCACGCGCCACCATGCCCAGCTAATTTTTTGTATTTTTAGTAGAGACTGGGTTTCACCATGTTGACCAGGATGGTCTTGATCTCTTGACTTCATGAGCCACCCGCTTCGGTCTCCCAAAGTGCTGGGATTACAGGCTTGAGCCACCGCACCCGGCAGAACTTCCTTCTTAAGGCAGAGCTCTTTGGGAGGCCGAGGCGGGTGGATCACAAGGTCAAGAGATCGAGACCATCCTGGTCAACATGGTGAAACCCCATCTCTACTAAAAAAAAAAAAAAAAAAATACAAAAAATTAGCTGGGCATGGTGGCGTGTGCCTGTAATCCCAGCTACTCAGGAGGTTGAGGGCAGGAGAATTGCTTGAACCCAGGAGGCGGAGGTTGCAGTGAGCTGAGATCCCGCCATTGCACTCCAGCCTAGGTAACGTGTGTGAAACTCTGTCTCAAAAAAAAAAAAAAAAAAAGACAGAGCTCTTACTTGCTTGTATCTACCACAGTTTTGTTTATTCATCCAGCAATGGGCAGCAGCCTGTAGATAGTTTTGTTTTCTTGTATTGAATGGTCCTTCTTCCCAGTGGAGGGAGTGAATGCATCCGGAAGCAGAATTCTGTTGCTTCCCATTCACCACTGTGTGCCAGGTATCTGGGAAGGGGGTCTCATAGGAGCCCTCCCAGAAACCAAGCTCACCTCAGTCTGGGTATGGCGCGGTCAGGGAAGGCGCTCTGGAAAATGTAGCTGACTTGAAATAAGCACCACTTGGAAACAGTATGCTGAGGCCTAGAATATTAAAAATGTGTTCCTATGTGGAAATCAGAAATGTATGGGTCCCAGAAGAGACCTTGTGGGTCAGCCTGCTTTCCAGAGTGCCAAAGCCCTTTGAATGGCGAACATTATGCAAGCGTTCTCGCACGGCCAGTGGTCAGAGGGGAGGAGGGCAGAGAATTACTGTGGCTCTGGGAAGCCCTCATCACTTGTCGACATGCTTCAGGATTGTCTCTTTGTATGGAACCACGGGATGGATCCCTGCAGGACTTACTGGAAAAAGGAGGTCATCTCCAGCACTCTTTCCATGGGTCCTTTGTGTCTTGCAGAACTTTTTGGCAGGTGTTGTTTACATATGGTTCAGAGCTTAAAGAACAGCTCTGTTCCAGGCCAGGAGAGCAAGCACAGGCCTGTCCGGGAGGGGTGTCATCACTCCTGCCTGCCTGCTTGCCCGCCCTACCAACCTGTCAGTGGATTGAATGGGCAAAGTGTTCAGAAATCCTTGAGCAGACGATAGTGTTCTAAATCATCGTGGAATTTTCTGTTTTTTTTTAAATTTGATAAAACATTAATCACAAAAGTCTACATACTTTTTTAAAAAAAAAAAAAAGTTAAAAGCCAAGTGTATGAAGAGAAATGAAAGCTTCTCCCCAAGTAGTAATCACCATTGATAAATTTGGTTTGTTTATCCTTCTAGACTCAATATAAATATGGCCTTATGAAGGTTTTTTTAAACAAAAATGGGATATACTATGCTTTATTGTATTGCATCTTGCATTTTCAAAATATTGCAATCATTTTTTTCATATATATTTTAAAGCATAATTTATTTTAACATTTATTTTTATTAATACTTTTTTTTTTTTTTTTCTTTTTTGGAGCAGGCTGGTTCCGAACTCTTGGCCCCCAGCTATTTTCCCATCTTGGCCTCCAAAAGTGCTAGAATTACAGGTGTAAGTCACCACACCCAGTTTTCCATATTAATATGAACAGACCCACCACACTCAGTGTTTTAAAATCCAGTGTTAGGTTTTAAAAAAATATACAGATGTATAAAGAAGAAAAAATAGTTTTTAATCCTGTAGTTTAGATATTCTCAGTTGACTTTTTTTTTTTGGAGATGGAGTTTTGCTCTATTGCCCAGGCTGGAGTGCGGTGGCACCATCTCAGCTCACTACAACCTCCACCTCCCAGGCTCAAGCGATTCTCCTGCCTCAGCCTCCTGAATAGCTGGAATTAGAGGTGGCTGCCATCATCCCTGGCTAAGTTTTGTATTTTTAGTAGACATGGCATTTCACCATGTTGGCCAGGCTGGTTTTGAACTCCTGACCTTGTGATCCGCCTCAGCCTCCCAAAGTGCTGGGGTTACAGGTGTGAGCCACCCACCTGGCCTTTCTGTATCTTTAGTAGAAACGGGGTTTCACTATGTTAGCTAGGCTGGTCTTGAACTTTTGACCTCAGGAAATCCACCCAACTCAGCCTCCAAAAGTGCTGGAACTGCAGCCGGCCCCCAGTTGACTTTTTTAAAAAGAAAATTCAAGCTCTTAAGGGAGGTATAAAGGCTCTTCCCCACTCCCTTTGAAAGGAAACCACTGTGAGAAAGTTCTTGGGATTCCTTCCAGAAAAAACCCCATATTATCTGCATGCACGTTTGTATTCTTCAAGCGTGCTGCTGCCCTTTCACGTGGTAGTGTCTCGGCATGCTCCCTGACAGCCATGCAGACGGATTATGTCATCGATTTTAGCAACTGCAGAGAGTATTTTGTGAGTATACTTGATTTAACCTGCCCTACTTGTGGACATTTGGGCTATTTGTAGTTTTGGAATGTTATACAGTTTTGGTAAAACTGTACCAGATTTGTCTTCAAAAACATGCAATTTGTATGTAGGCGTATAAATGTGAGAGAGTGGTTGTGCAGTGTGAACTCTTCAACTGAATAGCATTTTGGTAAGAATTCTGCTAAATTCCTCTTCAGAAAACTTTTTATCAGTTTATGTAATGGTATGTGTGAGCATATGTTTCTGGACTATGGGCTTTTCTAAATGAAAAGCCTTTTTGGATTGTTTTGGGTATGCACATTTTCCAAAAGCTACTGTTTCCGGCTTTCTCTGGTCAGCGTAGGGTCGGATGTTTTGTTGAGCTCGGGCAGGCAGCCATCAGACACAGCAGCTCTGTTCACAGTGCGGAAGCAGCCACTGGAGGAGTCGTTCTAGGTGTCTTGTTAGGTGAAGGCCATGGTGGGAACTAGAAGGAGGCGATAGACACAGGCAGCCAGGTCTAAGGTTGATTTTCTGTATCAGCTAAAATGATAGTCCTTGGTGCCTGTTTTCTTCCAACCGTTACACACTAGAGCCTGGTGCATAAAATTCAGAGATGGCCTCCATTTTAAGTTTTCCCGTAGCCCTGCGTTTCATAGCCCTTGGTGGTTTTATTGCTGTTACTATTCATTGCTGTTGACGTGCCACCCCTCCTGCCCACTGCTTTGGTTTAGTTTTTCCAGATCACACCAGTGGTTGAAGTGACTGCAGAAATGAAGCCCTGGTATGCCTGGGTGGTGGTGTTTCATCAGGCTAGGCTCGGGGGATTGGTGCTCTGGCAAGAGGAGGTGCAGTTTGGAATTACACTGCTCTGGCCCCTGGGTGGCTATTGTTAGCTGGAACTCATTCAGAGAGAGCTCCCTGTGAGAGTTGGGAATGCCATGCCCCTCTTCCTGGTGGAGAGTAGCTCTCCCTGGCAGGCACAGTGCAGCACCCCACATTGGAAGCCCTGCTTTGGGGTCAGCTGCCTTCAAGTCCAGGTTCTACCACTTAAAACCTGGATGACCTGGGGCCAGTTTTTATATATTTTAATCTCCATTCTCTCCTCTGCAAAATGTGATAGTAATACCTTTATAGGATCAGGGAAAGGATTCAGAGGGTCACGTGCTGCAGAGTTGATAGGGCACCTGGCACAAGGCAGCAGGTTCTCCATAGACTGCAGCTATTAATGGTTCCTGGATTCAGCCTTCCGTGGGGTCTGGGGGTTTAGAACAGGTAGGCTTGTACATTTGGGGCCTGTTTGTTACCTAGGTGTTGAGGTTTCTAATTGTGTGCTCAGCACTGCGCTACATGCTAAAGATTTGGACCCACAGTGCATTGCCCTCACATTCTGGAGCTCAGTCACCTTAACTAGCAAAGGCCTTCCGTGGGCAGGTGCATTGGGGCTCTTTATTCCATTTATCTCTCCTTATTGAACACCTCTGCAGACGTCTGTTACCGCAGACAAGGGTGTTTGATCGCTGGCAGCTGTTCTACGTCTAGTCTGTTCTGTTCTTGGAGAGTTTCAGGTAAATGTCTTGGAATGAAGGTAGGTATGTTAAGGCGGTTTGTGGGATCCGGTTGCAAGGGAGACTCTGCTGCTTTGGCCAGCGACAGCCCTGACTTGGCCCTGGGCCAACAGGAGTCTTCCTTTCAGCTTCTTAGACCTACCTGCTGTGAAGTCTTGAACAAATCATCTCTTTTGCTCCTTTAAGATTGTTTTCTTATCTGCCAAGTGAGTATGGAACCTGTCTCACAGCATTGCTGTGAAGATTGGCCTAATTTCTGGGGTGCAGTTAGTCCAGTCTGGGAAACCTAGTCAACTCTGAACAGTATATGGTGTTGATAGTATGTTGCTCAGTTTACTGAGATCTTAAAAATAATGTAACAGTTACAATACAGACTTGTTACAGACATCAAGCTCCAGAAGTGCAGAGTAGAAAGTAAAATTCATTCCTTCCTCCCTTCTGTTTCTTTTTAATATCAAGGGAGGACTGCTGTCTTAAATAATTGTTTTTAACTAAGGGGAGTGTTTTAACTGTGCATATGAATTCTAAACCAGAAATGACCACTGGAAGGTGGGAGGTGTGACTGTTTATAGGTAGACCTTAATATAAGCAAAGACATCTCATGTATGGCTCCTTAGTGTGGTCATTTTTTCAGCTTTTTCTTGTATTAAGGGGAGAAAAGGCCATTGTAATTCTTTGCACATCCTGGATGAATCATAATGTTGTATTGGTAAAGTTCAGCAGTGGCATAGAGTGGGTTTAATTAACAAGTGCTGCTTCCAAAGAAGCTTTATGATTTGCTGTTGACATGGCTGAGGGGTGGAGAGGGGGAAGGTGGGCATGCCCTTCAGGGTGATGGGAAGTACAGTCTGAGTTTTTAGGAGCTTGGGGGATGGTGGGTGGGGTAGGAAAGTTGTGAGTATAGTGTGGTGGGGTGAGGGTTCTGTGGGTAAGGTGTTTATAATGTGTGTGGTATACTTGCAGTGAGGGCTCATGCTCCCCTTTCCCGCCATTCTGAAGTCACAGCTTGTGTACCTGGGAATGTCCCTGGAGTGGTAATCCCCAGCCCTTATTTTGGGTCTGCTCTTTCTTTTTTTGTTACTTTAGACCTGGTCTCACCAGCAATTATCCTTGGTTTCCTCTAGTTTCTGAGGCTTGGAAGAGAAATCGTGTGTGGCTTCTGGGGTCCAGTCTTTTGGCTTTTGCTAGAGATTATTTATACGAACCCAGCCCTTTTAGCTCCCACTTCAGTATTTTTGGATTTATTTATTTTTGTCAAAGAGAAAGTGCCTTTGTCGGGGCTGAGTTGTGATGAACCGTCTCTATAGCAGCAAACACCCGAGGGCTTGTGACAGCTCTGAGGCTGTGGTAGAGTGATGAGGGCACTGTGTGACCCTTGCCCTCACTTCACCTCTGAGCCTCTGTTGCCTTATCTGCAAATATGGGGTGATAGTAAGAACAGTGTGGGTAGGTGATGCTCTCTGTGGCTGTAATGTTTATTCAAGCAGCCTGTGGGAGTATTTCCTCACCGGGGTAACAGGAGGCATTGCATCCAGGTTGGAATGGTTGCTAAGGAGTCCTTTGGTGCCTCTGGTGATAGTCATTGTTGGCTCTAATCCACCTCCTCCAGCTGAACTGTGGGAGTGCCACAGCAAGAGGCGGTGGGAAGAGGAGGATGGGTTGTTGTAAGTAGGCTGTGTTCTGTGCCTGACTGGGCATTTGCTGCCAAAGGGCATCTGACTCCCAAGTAATTTACCTAATGAGAGGTCTCGGGCCTTGCTGGTTTCTCTGTGCAGGGTTACAGCTCTCAACTCTTTCTTTCTTGGACACAAATGAAAAATGTACTTCGCAGAGATGCCAGGTTGTACAGAAATAATTGGCCCAAGCATGTAAAGATACAGGTACTGGAATGTTGGTTGTGACGTTATTTGTGATAGGACATGTCCAGTTGGATATTCTCAGTAGGGCAATGGGTAAGTAAAATATGCTGCCTCTGTATGGTAGAATGCTGTGTAGGCATTAAAAAGAATGCGGTAGATCACCATGGGTATCTTTATGTTTTAATTTTTAAACTAAGTCTGCACTAAACAGAGCTATATATGTTTTTAGAAAGATGACCATTGTACAGTAAGAAAAGAATCCAGGTTACATAATACAGTAGCTACCTGCATTTGTAGAGAAGACCATGACTGCTTATGTGAATGTGTATAATAAGCCTGGAGGCTGTCTGCCAGTTTGTGAACGATGATTACCTTTTGAGTTGGATTGCTTTCTTGTGCACACATATATATATATATATGTATATATGTATATATTTATTTATTTTATTTTTAGATGTAGTTTTGCTCTTGTTGCCCAGGCTGGAGGATAGTGGCACAATATTGGCTCACTGCAACCTTCACCTCCCAGGCTCAAGCGATTCTCCTGCCTCAGCCTCCTTAGTAGCTATGCCTGCCACCATGACAGCTAATTTTGTATTTTTAGTAGAGACGGGGTTTTACCATGTTGGCCAGCCTGGTCTCGATCTCCTGATCCCAGGTAATCTGCCCATCTCCAGCTCCCAAAGTGCTGGGATTATAGGCATGAGCCTCTGCACACGGCCACATTAGTGTCTTTTGAATTTGTCTGCCACGTTAGTATCTTTTGAATTTGTATTACTGAATATGTATTAGTAACATGTCATGTATTGGTTACAAAGATAATAACAAAGGTAACTTGCATGCCCTTCAGTACAGTGGAGCCTGTGGGGCCGGGCCAGGCTGGGCTGGGGCAGCTGCTGTGTTGGTGGCTTTTTCCTGGTGCCAGCTCAAACCTACGGTGAGGCAAGAGCTGCTCCAGGCTTTGTATTTCATGCAGACCCATCCACTGTGCCCTGGCTCCTGGTGTTGGGCCCCAGCGGTTCCTGTGAATTTAACCAGTTCTATTGCCTGTTTCTGTTGATGTGTTAGTGGACCTCAGAAACTGCTTTGTTGATCTGGTTAGAAGGAACAATCCAATCCAAATGCTGTCTCTGATTTCTCTTCTCTACTAAATCAAATTTTACAACGAAGAACATAGATTTTGATTGCATTTGCAGAGTACTTCTCATTCGTTAATTCACCATTATTTGGAGGTGGAAAAGGAAGGAGAAACTGAAAGAAGGCCATGTATTTCTTTTACTTGCCAGGTCCTTGTTAAATGCCAGAGAGGGAGGCCTTTATAGCACATCTATCCAGCTGTTCATCACCGTATATTGAAATCATCATCTCCCCCACCCCTTGCTAAGTTAACCGCATCTTCAAAAGGGGAGGTAGGCAGGAACTCGGAGACTGCAGATGAGCTTTCCAGCCAGAGTCCTCTTCAGGCTTCAGCCCAAGCCTGCCTGCCTGTGAGCTAGGTGAGGAGGGGCTCCAGGCAGACCCTGTGGGTGAGGAGCCCAGAGCTGGTGTAGACTCTGGGGGTGTGGGATACTGTATTAGAGTAAAGATGTCAGTGCCAGCGCCAGCTCACACCCCACCGCAGGCCAGGCCTGCACTTCACATTCACCACAGGTCCCCTGGAGCACTGGCAGGGCCAGGGAGTACTGTGGGTAGGCGGGGCCATTCTCTGGGGCCCACAGCATGGGCCTCCCAGTCATGGCAGCAGGCGTTGTTCCTTCAGTGCCTGACACTGCCCAAGTACATCTGGATGTCAGATCACGCTGGGTTCAGGTTCAGGGTTTTAGATTCACTAACTGGATGATAGTGACCCTGGGCCAGTTATTTTATGCTGCTGAGCCTTGATGTCTATAACATGGAAGTACTAATATAATACCCTTCTCTGAGTAGTTTATTTTGTTTCTTGCTTCAAGAAACTACTTTTATTCATTTTTTTCTTTTCTTTTTTTCCTTGTGGACCTCACCTGACTGGAGGAGCTCCTATTCCTAACTGCTATTTTATGCAAATATTTTGTTACATTCCCTAATTCTCTTTAGGCTTTTTCTTCATTGTTTCTGCTTTCCCTCACATTCCACTGCATTGGTTTTTTTCTGATTTCTTAAATCAGATGCTTAATTTGTATTTCATTCTTTTTTGTTAGGAATTTTTCAAAGCAAAAATAAATTTTTGCTTTGAAAGTTTTGTTATGGCATGCAATCCCAACACTTTGGGAGGCCAAAGTGGGAGGATCACCTGAGATCAGGAGTTCGAGACCAACTTGACCAACATGGTGAAACCCCATCTCTACTAAAAATACAAAAATTAGCCAGTGTAGTCTCATGCGCCTGTAATGCCAGCTACTTGGGAGACTGAGGCGGGATAATCATTGAGCCTGGGAGGCAGAGGTTGCAGTGAGCCGAAATCGTGCCACTGCATTCCAGACTGGGTGACAGAGTGTGACTCCATGGGCAGGGAGATAAAGTTTATTATGTAGTGTTTTATTTTTTATTTGTACTATTTTCTAGATATTCTGCAGTTGTGGTTTTGAATTCCACTAAGTTTTTCAGTAGAGAGTGTTAAGTTTTCCAGCTGTTAGGGTAATTCTTATTTCTACTTTTATCATGTCTTGTTTTATTGCACTGTTGTCAGAGATTTTTGCTTTTCAGAATTAGGGATTTTTCTTTTTCTTTTTTCATTTCTTTTCAGACAGGGTCTTGTTCTGTCACTCAGGCTGGAGTGTAGTGGCACAGTCATAGCTTATTGCAGCCCCAAACTCCTGACTCAAGGGAGTCTCCCAAGTAGCTGGGACCCAGGCATGTGTCACCATGCCCACGTAATTAAAATATATATATATATATTTATTTGTGGAGTTGGTGTCTTGCTATGTTGCCTAGACTGATCTCAAACTCCTCACCTCAAGCGATCCTCCCACTTCATTCAGACTCAGTGTGGGGATTACAGGTGTAAGCCACTGTACCTGGCCTGGATTTTTCTTAAAGTCTAATATAGTCACTTTTAGAACATGTTTGCTCATCTGCCTTGATCTTCTCGATCTTGATGGGCTGATCTACCAAGGTGGACAGATTTCTGTTTTTCCTAATGTTTGTACTTTCATTGTACAACCCTGCTCTGCTGCTTGCTCTTTTGTGTCTGTCTCCTTTGATTCAACGTTTTTTTTTTTTTTTGTATGTGAGTTTCATCTGTGCAATTGTATATGTTTATTTGTTCTTATTGTAGAATGGTTTTTGGATATGTGGTTATAATATTTATATTCTTGTGACAGACCGAGCTCATTTCCGTAGTTCTTCCAAAGAGTGTCACTGGCGTGGCCTTCAATGCGTGCGTGCGTGTGTGTGTGCGCGCGCCGCTGGGCATGTACCTAGGAATACAGTTGCTGGGCTACGGGTGGGCATATGGTGACTGTATGGGTGGCTGCCAGCTCTCAGTGATGGCACCAGGTGTGTGAGGGTCATCCTTGTTCTGCTCTGGTTGTAAAGATGTTGCTTCTTTGCAAATTAACCTCTAGATTCCTTGTAATTCTAGTGAAAATCCCAGCAGCTTTTCTTTTGTTTTTGCTGTTTCTTTCGGAAATGGACAAACTCATTCTGAAATTTGTATGAAAATGCAAAAGCACCCAGAATAATCAAAGCTTTCTCTCTCTGTCTTTTTTTTTTTCTTTTTTGAGATGGAGTTTTGCTGTTGCTTAGGCTGGAGTGCAGTGGGATGATTATAGGTCACTGTAGCCTCAAACTCTTGGGCTAAGGAGATCCTCCAGCCTCACCCTCCCGAGTAGCTGGGACTATCGGCATGTACGAACACATTCAGCTAATTTTTAGTAGAGATGGGCTCTCACTGTGTTGCCCAGGCTGATCTCAAACTCCTGGCTTCACGAGCTCCTCCTGGCTTGGCCTCCCAAAGTGCTGGGTTACAGGTGTGAGCCATATCACCTGACTAATCAAAAGCATTCTTGAAGAAAAAGCTGAAGGATGTATCCTACCAGATATCCAGACTTTATAAAAGCTACAGTGATTAAGACAGTGGAGTGTTGCCAAAAAGATTGACAAATAGGATGATTGGATGGAACAGTCTTGAAACAGACTGTACATCGACAGTCACTTAATTTATGACACATGACAAAGAAAAGATGGCCTTTTCAAAAAACGTACTGGGAGAACTGAACTCTCCATGAGGGTAAAAAAAAGATGAACCTTTTATTACAAATCATATTCAGAAATCAGTATTAGGCAGATCATAGAGGTAGACATGAAAGATAAACCAAAGCTTCTAGAATAAAATGTAGAATATCTTCATGATTTTGGAGAAGACAAAATTCCTTGAGCACAGAAAACACTAAGTAGAAAAATTTGATGCATTGAACTGCATTAAAAATGGTATCTTTTACTTTTTTTTTTGAGACGGCGTTTCTGTCACCCAAGCTGGAGTGAAGTGGCACAATCTCAGCTCACTGCAACCTCCGCCTCCAGGGTTCAAGCAATTCTTATTCCCCAGCCCCTGGAGTAGCTGAGATTACAAGCGTGAACCACCGTGCCTAGCCAATTTTTATATTTTTAGTAGAGATGGGGTTTCACCATGTTGGTCAGGCTGGTCTTGAACTCCTGACCTCATGATCTCGTCTTGGCCTCCCAAAGTGCTGGGATTACAGGTGTGAACTACTGCACCTGGCTGTATCTTTTACTTTTTACATTGCTCCAATAAAATGCAATCAATACTAATTTCTAATTGCCTGGAAATGGTAGATAATCCATCTCATTTGTTCCTCCAGAAACCTCTCTCTGGCTCTTACCAGGAGTGTTACCCTCTGGCTGGTGGTGTGGCTGCCATCTCGGGCTGCTTTTTTTTTTTCATTTTTCTTTTCTGAGGTGGAGTTTCTACTGTGTCACCCAGGCTGGCTTGAGTACAGTGGCATGATCTGGGCTCACTGCAACGTCTGCCTTCCGGGCTCAAGCAGTTCTCCTGCCTCAGCCTCCAAGTAACTGGGACTACAAGTGCCCACCACCACGCCTGGGTACTTTTTGTATTTTTGTCTCTCCGTATTGAATCCTTATTTCCTGGATTCTGTTTGTGCTGGTTAGATAATTTGGACATCATGACAGCAACTATCTTTTTTTTTTTTAAATGGAGTCTCGCTCTGTTGCCCAGGCTGGAGTGCAGTGGTCCAGTCTTGGCTCACTGCAAACCCTGCCTCCTGGGTTCAAGCAATTCTCCTATCTCAGTCTCCCGAATAGCTGGGACTACAGGTGTGTGCAAACATACCCAGCTAATTTTTGTATTTTTAGTAGAGATGAGGTTTCACCATATTGGTCAGGCTGGTCTCGAACTCCTGACCTCAGGTGATCCACCTACCTCGGCCCCCCAAAGTGCTGGGATTACAGGTGTGAGCCACCACGCCCAGCCACCGGCAACTATCTTAAACAATAAGGATGTTCATTGACTCAAGTAATAGCAAGTCCAGAAGTAGACAGGTTTCAGATTATTTGGGTGCACCCATTCTGAACCAGTCATTTGAATGGTGAATGGTCTTCTCTTAGGCCAGGATCCCCTTCCCTGGGGCTGGGTCAGCTTCCCTCAGGCTCCATCACGAAGGAGGAAGGGAGAATTAACTGCTCGGTAGGCAGACAGGGATGGGCCCAGTGACATTGCCTGCCCCTCTTGTCTGCTCTCTTACAAAAATCCTGTTTTGCCGGGCACAGTGGTTCATGCCTGTAATCCCAGCACTGGGAGGCCGAGGCAGGTGGATCATCTGAAGTCAGGAGTTCGAGACCAGCCTGGCAAACATGGTGAAACCCCATCTCTACTAAAAATACAAAAATTAGCTGGGCATGGTGGTGCATGCCTGTAATCTCAACTACTCAGGAGGTTGAAGCAGGAGAATCACTTGAACCCAGGAGGTGGAGGTTGCAGTGAGCTGAGATCACACCATTGCACTCCAGCCTAGGTGACAGAGCAAAACTCTCAAAAAAAGAGAGAGACAAAAAAAAAACACAGTGCTTTGATCTTATGTAAGTCTGAAAAAGTCTTTTTCTCTCCCTACACTTGACTTGGTCAGCTGAGTATTAGATTCTAGATTGAAAGTCATTTCCCAGAAAGGGTAGTGATGCTGGTGAGAAGTCTCCATCACTATTACTTCTGAGAACTCTTTGTCGTTCTGATTGTTCTCCCTGGGACCTCTTTTGGAGGAAGGATGCCTTTTAGAAGCTTTTAGGTTCTGGAACTGTGTCTCTAACATTCTGAAATTTCATGTTGTAACTTGTGTTTTTGCATCCATTGTTCTGAGCACTTGGTGGGCCTTTGAAGTCTTGGCTACTTGACTACTTGCACTCTGGGAATTATTTTTGGCATTTTTTAGTTGATAATTTATTCCCTTCCTTCCCCCCAACCACACCCCCGTGTTTCTGGAACTCCTAGTTAAATCTGGACTCCTGGACTAATCCTTTGATTTAGGGGGTAAGGTGTAACTAGCATTTATACATTGTTGATTTTCTGAGATTTGCTTGGCTTGCTCTTCCAGCTCTTCTAATTGGATTTTTTTGCTTTGGAATAGTTTAGGTGTACAGAAAAGTTGGAGTTCCCATATAGCCTACTCCCAGTTTGCCCCCATTATAAACATTTTACATTGGTATGGTATATTTGTCACAACTAATGAGCCATGTTATAGTGAACCCTGAGTTTCTCGTCAAAGAATCAGTATGTACAGTTCTCTTCTTCAAATCTCTGTTTTAATGTTTAACTTCCTTGTAATTTCAGTAAATAGCCTTCTCCACCGGTTCTTCGGTAGTTCACATATGCTCCCCGTCCACCAGCTCCATCCTGACCCATCCTGGTCACCTGATCATCCGTGGCTACCTGCTCTGACACATTCATAACCATCCTTACTGCCAAAACACCCACCCTGCCACTCTCGCTTGGACCCCTGCTCTTTTTAAAATAGCCAGTCGGGATTAGTCTAGCTTGTGCGGTCTAACCTAGCCAGTAAGGGACAACACAGCAGCAGGGACAACCCCCTTGTCTAAGCATAAGTACCCCTACCCCCTTGTCCAGGCATGCGACAGCCATCAGTGCTCTGTCCATGTGCCCTTCACCCTTCTCTAGAAGTACACTGCCTTGCTGAGAGGACATATCTTGAATGCTATTTTTTTTGTGGCATCAAAATTTTACTTAAAACAACCAGTATTGATGCATTATTATTGACTAAAGTTTATGTTTTATTCAGATGTTCTTAACTTGTACCCAGTGTCTTTTTTTCTGTTTCAGTGTTCTACATTAAATTTAGTCATATCCCCATAGTTTCCACTAGACTGTGACAGCTAAGTTTTTGATGACCTTGACAGTTTTGAGGTGTACTGATCAGTTATTTGGTAGAGTGTTTCTCTGTTGGGATTTGTCAGATGCCTTCTTCATGATTATCCTGAGGTTATGGGGTTTGGGCTATCATTTGCTTAATTCTAACTAGGGTGATTCTTGTTTTCTAGTTTTCCTTTAAGGAAAAAAAAATGTTTATTTTATGGATTCAGTATCTTCTCTTAATTATCTAAGGATATTATTTTTATAATACATAGTTTTAATCTTTGGTCCCTGGTACTGTCTGTTTCCTCTGTTATTTTGTCTATTTATTTGATAATCTGTCTTTTAGTTGGTCATCTCTCAGATACCTGTGGTCTCTGGCACACACAGCTGATTGGAAGCTGGGTGGGCTCTTCATTGTGGGTGCCTGGGTGGGAGGCTGGCCTTTTCTTTTCTTGAGTCCCATGTTGGTACGTATAGTTTTTCTTTCTCTGGGGCTGGTTTTTCAAGAGAAGACTCCCTCACCTTTGCCTGGGGAGTGGAGGGTGGTATGGTGTTTGTCTGCTGCCTTCCTACGAGGAGTGGCAGAAGTGGGGGGCCTGAGGTTTCTAAGGTTTGCCAGTCAGGTTTTGCTAGCAAGGTTTGCCCCCTTGCTTTTTTGGGGGTCTCCTTTCCCCACCTCTTCCCCCTCTGACCCTGTGTTCTTAAGTCCAGACTTCTCTTGTTTAATTATCTAGTGGGAGAGGGAAGGGGCCGTGGGTGTCTAGCTGTTGCACATGCAGCCTGCAGCCATTTCCCCCACATCTGCGTTCCCGCCTTCTCCTTTCGTGCAAGGTGCCTACCACCTCCTAGGCCCTCCTGAGCCTTCTGATATTGTGGGTGAAGGGAAGTTTTCTTTTCTGCAGTCCTCGTGGTGCCTTTCAATCTGTTAAATCTGTTCATACTTGTGCCAACTCTTTGCCAAAACTGTCCCTGTTGTTTGGGTTCTTTGATGTTTGTTTTCATTTTAGGGGTTTTTGGAAGGATGAGCTGTAGAAGCCCTCAGTCCTTCTGCCATGTTTAACCAGAAGCCCCCTGTATTCTAAATAGTGTGTGTTTGAGTCAGATGGAATTGAGTTCGGGCTGTCTCTGGGATGTGTGTACGTGGAGATGCATGCACAGCCCTCTTTATGTACATGGGTGCGGTGGTACTTTTGTCAGAGCACCACTCTGCTGCCTTTTCCCCGTGATTGAGCATGGCTTTTTGTGTCAGAACTTGGAGAACTGCCATTTGCTGTGGTGGCTGCAGAGCATGGTGAGGCCCAGAGGTAAGGCTCGTTTGGATTTCTGGTCATTGGCACAACCTTCTTAAACATATAGAGGGTGAACCTCTCTGTCCCTTCCTTTAGACCTTTCAAGAAGGGCAGCCCAAAGCACCGGAGGCAGACAGTTCAGCTAGCTGCAGGGGGTGATGGCGTAACCACCACTATCTGCTGCACTCCTCCATGCCAAGGAGCATTGCATGACAGGGCTGGTGTCATACCTGGGGATCATCATCTCTTCCTGCTAAAGCAGCGGCCTGTCCCCACTTTGTTGTTGAGAGAACAGTAAGTGCAGGAGGTGACATTTGGCCCTCAGCCCCCTCTTCCTTCTGGAAGTTTGTGTGTAGAGAAAGCTACTGCCTGCAAAGGGGGTTCATCCTCTATAGGGAGTGTTTGCTGTAGAGAGGCCATTAGTTACCTGGAGGTTAGGCGGGAGTTTAGAGTCAGTGGTGGTTATTATTTGGAGAATGATGGAACCAATCTCGGTTTCTTTACTGTCCTGTGTTTTTTTCTGTGAGTCTCTATGAGGACATAGGGTTTAGGAACGTGGGGAAGAATGCTTTCTGCTGGGCTAAAAGAAATCACTTGCTGCCAGAGACAGGCCAGCCTGATTTGTCCTCTTGTGCCCAGATTCCAGCTTGCTCCAGGTGACGTCATTCCTACAGGGGAAAGGCTTTGGGTGTAAACAGTGGTGCTGTCGGGTAAGCCAGTTACAGCTGCAGCTGGCTAGGACCTGGCATTCCTCCTCCGTGTGCTTGCACTCAGCTCAGGCTTTCTGCCATACTAGGTTTTCTTTAAAATGATTTTTGTAGTTCTAAAAACAAATAGCAAATGTGTTTAGAATTAATACACAGTGTTTTATGACCCTTACTGTTGAACTCTTTTGAAATAGGAAGTGAAAACACAATAGAACACTGGTAGGAGGCAGATGATGAGTCTCGCAGAGTGACAGCACCCGGAATTCAGTGAAATTGCTTCCTATGTGTGCTGGTGAAGAGAGATCCAGGGATCTAATCTGGGAACTGGTTTAGGGGCGATACTTTTCTGTAATTTTTTTTAAGCTTTATAGTTTTTCTGTATTAAACATATATTCCTTTTGTTACTAAAAAATGTGATGGAGAAAGAAGGAAGCAGGACTGGGATAATCCACTTCCATAAGGCCATCTATTGTAACATCAGAGGGTGACTGCAATGAATAGCTGTGTTTATTGCCCTCAAGTGGGAAGCCTTGAAACTGGGGCAGTTTAGTGTGGTTTAAATTAGTCACAGTGGAGTGTTTCTCTCCAGAGGGTTTTCTGAGAATCAACCTGCATCTCTCTGTCTTCCTGAGAATTAATTAAAGGGGTCTGCCAGCAGATCGTAAACATCTGGGAGTTTGTCCTCGTGGTGTTTGAAGGTCTGCTGTCTGTACCAGTGCCCTTAAGCTGTGCGACACCAACGTGGGGTCCCTGGTGCACAGGAGGAGGTAGAAACACAGGTGCCTGGTCTGCCCAGAACCACCTGAGAAGCCCTATTGGGGAACGGAGGCTTCCCTGGCTGCACGGGAGTCTGGAGAGACGAGCGCTGTTGAAAACTGACATTGGTGGGGGCGGCAGAACAAGAGCAGAGCCATGGTGAGGTGGCAGCTGCTGTCGTCGAGTGCCTACTGAGGACCAACGCTGGGTCAAGTGTGGGGTCTTTGTTCTCATTTATTCCTTACAGCAGACCTGGGAGGCGGGAGGTGAACATGGTATGTTCATCTTAATCCACAAGGAAATAGACCTCACGTCATAGTCAGTGTGGAGTGGAAGCAAGATGCAAACCCAGGGTTTCAGAGATCAGGCTGCTTGGGGTGGGGTGGGGTGGGGAAGAGTCCAGGTTGAGGTGTATTGAACGGGGTGTCTGGACTTGGTTGTGATGTGGAAGGTGTGTGAGCAGGTGTTCCCCATAGTCTGTGTTGCTGTATGAGCCATGGGCTGGTGGAGGGGGACGCAGCTGACCATGTGGTTTCAGCAAGGGTCTTGCTAAGTGCCAGAGAACCCCCGACTGGGGGTGGGGAGTGTTTCTGTGTCGCCACCACACACCTCAGTGCTGCTTTGTTTTTGTTTTTCTCCTATTTTAAATTTGTTGCTTCCTATATGTGCTGTCTCCTCGGGGTGCGTGGTCTTCTGGGGGTGGCTCATGTCTCCCATAAGGAACACTGGGTTACCAGGAACCCCACTTCACCCGCTCTTTTGTTTCCTCAAACCTTATTTTCAGGCCATTTATTCTTGGAGAGTTTGTGCAGTATTCTGCAGGGACCTCACTCATTTGGGCTTCTGCAGGTGGAATGCCTGGATTGTGCTATGGCTGAGCCCAGGCTTCAGCTTTCCAGGTGGGCCAACGCCTGGCTCCTAGGAAACAGAGAAATGTGCATGCTTTAGGGCTCTTTGAAAGCCACCCCTGTTTTTCTTTTTTTCTCCCCCCCCCTTTTTTTTTTGAGATGGAGTCTTGCTCTGTCACCCAGGCTGGAGGGCAGTGGCATGATCACGTCTCACTGCAACATCCAGCTCCTACGTTTAAGCAGGTCCTGTCTCAGCCTCCCGAGTAGCTGGAATCGCAGGCGTGCACCACCATGCCCAGCTAATTTTTGTATTTTTAGTAGAGACAAGGCTTCGCCATGTCGGCCAGGCTGGTCTCCAACTCCTGACCTCAGGTGATCCACCACCCCAGCCTCCCAAAGTGCTAGCATTACAGGTGAGGCACCACGCCCAGCCTTCCCCTGCTTTTTCTGACTGTGCCACGTAAGGAGCTTCTGCACGCTGGAGGTATGGTGGTTGGGTCATGCTGTTACTGAGTGAGGCAGCAGAAGTGTCCCCTCAAATCCAGCTAGGATTCCCATACTCTGGTGTGCACACAAGTTCATCATCACATTGCAGTGTGTTCATGTCCATGCTTGCTTCACTGAACCAGAAGGCAGCAAACTGCGGCCCCAATTGCAGCCCGCCTCCTGGTTTTGTAAATACTGCTATGCCCCTTTGTTTATGTATTATCTGGGGTTACTTCCATGCTACGACAGCAGTATCAATTGCAGCAGAGACTGGCTCTGTGTGGCCAGCAAAGCCGAGTACATTTACTGTCTGGTCCTTTACAAAGTTTGCAGATCTCTCCTGCTGCGGGAGTGTAGGGTGGAGTCTCGTGTCCATGTCCCCAGCACCAAGTGACCCGGGGTTTGGCACAGCATTGGTCAGTAAACATTTGAGTATTTGAAGTAGGTGAGGTTGCCTTCCTTATGTCCAAGTTCTTTTTGCGGAACATTGATTGGTGTGTTGAAGGAGGATATACTTCTTTAATCTTGTACCTGGATTTCATGGTGATGGTTCTTGACTGAGACTTAACAAGTAAACTGTCCCATGGCCACGTCCTTCCTGGCCCACATAGTTATTTCCTGAAGTGTTTATCCGGCCTGCTATCAATTTCCATTCCTGTCGAATCATGATTTTTGGTATGTTTTGTCTAGCAGTGGGATATTTGTTTCTTCTATAAAGAGACATTCCACCTTCATCTCTCTGCCTCCAGCCTCAAGGCCAGGGCACTTTGCAGCACTCACTGTGTCCCCCTGAGGTCAGGCCTTGGGCCTTTGTCATTATTGTGAGTGGAGGAAAGAGCCATGAAATCTCCAGGTGCCCTCCTGTGAAGAGTCAGGATTGGATTTGCATTGGGTGTGAATCTGGCTATTGGTGGCATGGTATAAGTAAACTGCTTGTTTTTGAAGCTGTCCGGAACCATCATCTGTGTAGTTGGCCAGAAAGCAGCTGTTGAGCCTGGATTGACTCACATCACAACCCATCGTGCTGCCTTTCATGTCTGCACCCGCGCTCCCACTGGGAAAGCAGACTCCAGGTCGCAGGGCATTCAGTCTGCAGCCTGGGCTCCAAGCCTGGCCTTACACTCGGCAGCCTTGTGACCTTGGGTTCGTTACTTTTCTGTCCTGATTGACTGAACCTTAATTGTCACTCTCTGTCAAACTTCCAGAAAGTGCTGTTGTGAAGGGGAGTAGAGCACATGAGTGCTTAGCAGGGTGCCTGGACCTCAAAATGCTGGCAGCCACTTATCACCCCAAATGTGGAGCCATGGAGCCATAGTGGTTCCTGGTGAGAGACAGGTCATCCCAGTGTCTTGGTCAGCCATCTGACACTGGCTGGCACTCAAATGGAGTGAAATTAATCCTGTTACCCGGAAGTGGCTTCTGATATAGGGCAGAGGTGTTCCCTCTGGTGGACAGATAGCAGGAACCTGTTGGCCAGGCAGGCGCTGTCTGAAGAGGCGGGGCTTGGAAATGAAGTTGCCGTTGTTGGCGAATCTTTCTGGTTGTTTTTGTTCCAGCAAAGCCTGGGCGCGCTTCTTTAGATTATGTGCCAAAATACGCAACCTGGATTCTTTTTTTGGTGTTCTTTCTCCATTCATTTGTTCCCAAATCTATCTTCATATGGGTTTTAGGCCCCTTTTTTCATCTGCCTAATGGCAATATTTTCTTTTAGGCTGGCAAATTTGGAATGCTCTAGCTCTCCATGGCAGTATCTCTAGGTGGCTGCTGTGGGAAAGGAGGGCTTGCAGCAAGGGGGCATGCAGGCTGGACTTGCGTGCCTCGTGGGCTTGCGTCTACTTCATATGTCATACTGAGCTTCCAAATCAGATTCTGTGAATTCTGTTGCCTAAAAAGGGAGAGAAGGTGAGGTAAAGCCGTGGCCGTGAGCCAGGTTCGAGTCATGCTCGCCTGTGAGGACCTGGTGTCTAGTCCCACAGACCCAGGGGGTGTTGCAGGGGTGAGTCAGAGTCGGATGGAAAAGCCTCAGACACACCAGAGAGCTGTTCTCTTGCCTTAGCTGGCTTCCTGCTTCATACTTGGATGCTCACCAGTGCCTTCTTCCTGCCGTCAGATGGGCTAGGTTAGCTTGGGGTATGCGTGTGTGTTGATGGATGGAAACTCGGCAGGTATTTGAAGCCCAGCAAAGCCCTGCTAACTGGCCTGATGTTTGTGAAATTGAGCTGGCAGACAGTGCAGCCAGATGGTTGTAGGCGGGGCCTGGCCTCATATCCGCCAGGTCAGTGGAGATCCTACAGTGAGAGGAAATCCTAATGATTCTGGTTTTATTTTGGAGTTGGTGTCCAGTGAAAGGTCTCTCAGCTGCTCTAAAAGCAGGTGTGCATAAACACACTTTGTAAAGGGACAGGCAATAACTGTTAGAGGTTTTGTTAGAAGAAAAATAACTCTTGCTTATTTTTCCTCAGGCTGACTGTAGTTTGCCAGCCCCTGCTCTGAGGAACAGCGAGGCTGAAAGAATCTCCACCAGTGCAGTCTTCACTGTGGAGAGTGTGATTGTCCTTGTAGGAGCTGCTTTCATTCACTGCAGCAGTGACTCACCTGGTTGCTTGTTGGTATCCTAAGTTTATATAGGAAAACAGGATCCATTCCCAGGCTTGTAAGAAGTGGTGGATTCCACAGTAAGCCATTTTTTTTGTTTTGAGACAGAGTTTTTGCTCTTATTGTCCAGGCTAAAGTGCAGTGGTGTGATCTTGGCTCACTGTGACCTCCCGGGTTCAAGTGATTCTTCTACTTTAGCCTCCTGAGTAGGTGGCATGCGCCACCACGCCTGGCTAATTTTTTGTATGTTTAGTAGAGACAGGGTTCCTCCATGTTGGTCAGACTGGTGTCGAACTCCCGACCTCAGGTGATCCACCCTCCTCGGCCTCCCAAAGTGCTGGGATTATAGGTGTGGGTCACCACGCCTGGCTGCCATCTCCTTTCTGGGGTGTGTGTGTGTGTGTGTGTGTGTGTGTGTGTGGTTGTTTTGAGATAGATTTTTCCCTCTGTCACCCAGGCTTGAGTGCAGTGGCCCAATCTTGGCTCACTGCAACCTTCACCCCGCCGCCAGGTTCAATTCAATAATTCTCCTGCCTCAGTCTCCCCAGTAGGTGGGATTACAGGCATGCACCACCATGACCAGCTTTTTTTTTTTTATTATTTTTAGTAGAGATGGGGTTTCACCATGTTGCTCAGGCTGGTCTTAAACTCTTGGGCTCAAGTGATCTGCCCACCTCAGCTCCCTAAAGTGCTGGGATTACAGGCGTGAGCCACCTTGCCCGGCCAGTAAACCATTTCTGTTTCTGTGGCTGTTGGTTGTCAACGTTGATGGGCTTGATTTTAGGGCCGGTGCTTGGCTAGGCCACCCCTTCAGTAGATGAGGAAACTGAGGTCTAGAAAGGCCAATAGTGTGCCCGACAAGTACAAAACTTGGTTAAAAGGTGCGGGGCACTGGCTGAGTGCAGTGGCTCACACTCGTAATCCTAGCACTTGGGAGGCCAAGGTGGGAGGATCACTTGAGGTCAGGAATTTGAGACCAGCCTGGCCAAAATGGTGAAATCTCATCTCTACTAAAAGTACAGAAATTAGCTAGGTGTGGTGGCACACACCTGTAATAATCCCAACTACTTGGGAGGCTGAGGCTGGAGAATTGCCTGAACCCAGGAGGCGGAGGTTGTAGTGAGCCAAGATTGTGCCACTGCACCCCAACCTGGGTGACAGAGTGAGCCTCTGTCTCAAAAAAAAAAAAGATGGGGGACGCTAAAGAAAAAATTGTACAAGCGGGTTAAGAAACACATAGTCCTATGTGTTTCTTGTACTGGCTTCACCAAGGCTCTGTGGTTGGAAGGGGTGGAAAACAATTTACCTGGAACATAGGAGGTGCCCAATTACTGTTTGTTGGGTGATTGAATTTACTGGTAGGACATAGTCCAAGCAATAGTTGTAGACAGACTAACATCTCTTAAGCACAATTCTAAATTCCCAGGACAATGTCTCATGTTTGAGCAAGACTTTTTGTTTGTTTTAAGACAGTCTTGCATTGTTACCTGGGCTGCTGTGCAGTGGTTCAACCTCTGCTCGCTGCAGCCTCCGCCTCCTGGGTTCAAGTGATTCTCCTGCTTCAGCCTCCCAAATAGCTAGGATTACAGGCGTCCACCACTACACCCGGCTAATTTTTTTTTTTTGTATCTTTAGTAGAGAAGGGGTTTGTTTCACTATGTTCTCCAGGCTGGTCTCGAACTTCCTGACCTCGTGATCCACCTGTCTTGGCCTCCCAAAGTGCTGGGATTACAGGCATGAGCCATTTGTTTTTTTTGTTTCGTTTTGTTTTTTGTTTTTGTTTTGAGACAGAGTCTCACTCTGTTGCCCAGGCTGAGTGCAGTGACACAATCTTGGCAGCCTGCAACCTCTGCTTCCTGGGTTCAAGTGATTCTCCTGCCTCAGTCTCCCGAATATCTGGGACTGCAGGCGTGTACCACCACCCCAGCTCACTTTGTATTTTTAGTAGAGTTGGGGTTTTGCCATGTTGGCCAGGTTGGTCTCAGATTTCTTGCCTCAGGTGATCCTCCCACTTTGACCTCTCAAAATGCTGGGATTACATGTGTGAGCCGCCTCGCCTGGCCTGAGCAAGGTTTATTTCCTTTTGTTTCCCCCAGGGTGTGGGGAAGTAGGAATAGAACCTTCTCAGAGAAGTGTGGTGTGCACTAAGTAGTTACACTGAGAGCTGTGTATGTTCATTCTACCCTCTGCCCACAGGCTTCATCAGCAAAGAGTCAAAGATTTGTTACTGGTAAAATAGTAGAGGCCAGGGCTAACAGCTTTTAAGAGGACTTTTTAGCAACATTTATACAAACAAACTATTTTTGATCAATTTTCAGAATTAAATGGCATTTTAGTGGGGCATGGTGGTACATGCCTGTAATCCCAGCTACTTGGGAGGCTGAGGCAGAAGAATTGCTTGAACCTGGGTGGTGGAGGTTGCAATGAGCTGATACTGTGCCACTGCACTCCAGCCTGGGTGACAGAGTGAGACTGTGTCTCAACAAAAAGGAAAAAGCATGACATTTGATTTAAGAAATAATTTGGGCCGGGCGCGGTGGCTCAAGCCTGTAATCCCAGCACTTTGGGAGGCCGAGGCGGGTGGATCACGAGGTCAAGAGATCGAGACCATCCTGGTCAAAATGGTGAAACCCCGTCTCTACTAAAGATACAAAAAATTAGCTGGGCATGGTGGCGCGTGCCTGTAATCCCGGCTACTCAGGAGGCTGAGGCAGGAGAATTGCCTGAACCCAGGGGGCGGAGGTTGCGGTGAGCCGAGATTGCGTCATTGCACTCCAGCCTGGGTAACAAAAGCGAAACTCCGTCTCAAAAAAAAATAAATAAAAAATAATAATAATTTGATGTTGCCAGGCACAGTGGCTCACGCTTTTCATCCCAGCATTTTGGGAAGCTGAGGTGGACAGATCACTTGAGGCCAGGAGTTTGACACCAGCCTGGGCAACATGGCAAAATCTTGTCTCTACTAAAAATACAGAAAATTGGCCCAGGCTGAGTGCAGTGGCACAATCTTGTCTCACTGCAACCTCTGCCTCCAACGTGGTGGTACACACCTGTAATCCCAACTATTCAGGAGGCTGAGGCAGGAGGTAGAGGTTGCAGTGAGCTGAGATGGTGCAGTGAGCTGAGATGGTGCCACTGCACTCCAGCCTGGGCGACACGGAGAAACTCTGTCTCAGAAAAAAGAAAGAAAAGAAATCATACAATGTGAAATCTTCACATGCCTGATTTGTTAAATCAGAATGGCTGGTAAATCTTTTCTTCTCTTGCCTTTAATTTTTTGTTGTTTTTGAGATAGGATCTCACTCTGTCCTCAAGAGGCTTACAGTCTAGCTCAGGGAAGGATGCTTTTATTAGTTATGACTTTTGGGGAGTGGGACAGAAACTCACTAGACCTAGCCTCAGGGAGGGAGATTTAAAATGGTCCATGGACCCCAGGGCAAGGAAGCAGACAGGTCCTGGGCACCACGATCCGAATCGGGCATGTGGCACCAACTCCCATCCTGGGCATTGCTGCCCTTTGCTCCGGTGCAGGAGGTGGGATCTGGGGAGGGCTACTGGGGTCAAGTGGCTGCTGGCAGGAAACTTGGAGGCAGTGACCGCTTGGAAGCGCTTTTGCTGGTATGTTTCTTCATTGTGCCAGACTCTCCTACACACGCTAGTACAGTCAGCATCCTTGGACTTGGCCACTGAATGTGGGCGGCACTCCCATCATTGTGACATCAAAAATGCTCCTACACATTTTCAAACACCCTGGTATTCCTTGGCTCATGGCTGCAGCTGAATAAGTGGAGATTTGGGTGCGGGAAGGGAGTTAAGTAACCAACCAGGATGGCTGAAGCCATGTGGGCAGGAGAGGAGAAGTTCCTCGAAGAAGGGTGCAGTGTTGGCCACTTGGTTGTGTCCCCGCTCATACAGATGCGACTTATGACTGCTCATCTCTCAGCATCCATCTTCCTGCGCTCTTTGTGAGCATTTCCTGATAGGAACTGCATGTGAATCTGTCCCTCAGTGACTGGCAGATCTTAGGTATCAGTCAGTACCTGTTAAATGAATGAAAGGATGGTTTGCACAGTTGCATGTTTGACATGGGACTGGCTCAGTCAGCGTCTTTCATCTCACTTGTTTTGGCCCCTGTTTGTAATCGGTTTCAGCTCCCTGTGTTTTATTTGGATCACAATATAGAGTTTTATCTTTAAAATCATCCTTTGGGATACATATTGCCTCACCACAACATGGGTATGTTCCTCCTGGCCTGCATGGTGTCAGAACAAGATGGTGAAATGGCAAGCCTTGCTTCCGCAGCTACCACCAAGGGCCTTTTACCAGTCAGTGGCAAAATGCGGGGGGTGGTCATAGTTGTTGCCATTAACGTCATTGAAGGCATGTTATCCATATGCCTTAATTATTGCTTTAGCTTTGTTTTCCAGGGAGAAGTGATGGTCACACAAGTTTTGTTTTTTAAGTGATGGGATCTGCCTCTGTTGCTCAGGCTGGAGTGCAGTGGCCTGATCATAGCTCATTGCAGCCTCAAGCTCCTGGGCTCAGGTGATCCTTCTGCCTCAGCCGCCTAAGTAGCTGGGACTGTAGGTGCATACCAACATGCTCTGCTTATTTATTTAGAGATGGAATCTTCTTTTGTCACCCAGTCTGGAGTGCAGTGGTGAAGTCTCAGCTCACTGCAACTTCCGCCTCCTGGCTTCAAGCGATTCTTATGTCTCAGCCTCCCCAGTAGCTGGGATCATAAGCATGCACTACCACGCCCGGCTAATTTTTGTAATTTCAGTAAAGATGGGGTTTTGCCATGTTGTCCAGGCTGGTCTTGAACTCCCGACCTCAGGTGATCCACCCACCTCATTCTCCCAAAGTGGATTATAGGTGTGAGCCACCACACCTGGCCTACTTAATTTTTTTAGAGACAGTGTCTTGCTGTGTTTACTAGGCTGGTCTCAAATTTCTGGCCTCAAGTAGTCCTCCCACCACAGCCTTACTGAGTAACTGGATTACAGGCATGAGCCACTGAGCCCATCAAGTGTTTCTGTTTTTTGGTAAGGAAGTTTAGAACCTATTGCCAATGTTGGGTATGGAATAAAAGGCAGCACACCTGGCTAATTTTTGTATTTTTAGTAGAGAGGGGATTTCACCATGGTGGCCAGGCTGGTCTCGAACTCCTGACCTTAAGTGATCTGCCCACCTCAGCCTCCCAAAGTGCTGGGATTACAGGCATGAGTCACCATGCCCAACCAGTCACTTAATATTTGAATGAATGAATGAGTGAATGAATGAACCAGTAAGGAGACTGCTAATAGACTCACTGACACCTGTAGAACATTAGAAAGTGGCAGAGGAAGGAAGCTTCTTTCTCGGAGATCTTTTCAAGGTTTTCCCTTAAAAGGGGCAAGTACAGGTTGGGTGCAGTGGCTCATGCCTGTAATCCCAGCACTTTGGGAGAGCCATGGTGGGCAGATGACGAGGTCAGAGATTGAGACCATCTGGCCAACATGTGTAACTTCATTTCTACTAAATATAAAAAAATAGGTGGGCGTGGTGGCACATTCCTGTAATCCCACTACTTGGGAGGCTGAGGCAGGAGAATTGCTTGAACTCAGGAGGTGGAGGTTTCAGTGAGTTGAGGTCGAGCCACTACACTCCAGCCTGGTAGCAGAACAAGACTCTGTCTCAAAAAAAAAAAAAAAAAAAAAGGTTGAGGGGGAGGCAGGTGCAGATGGCATAGCCCTCATGCAGTCTCTCCCTCGCCAGCCCTAGGGAGTTCTTGCTCTCTGTTTTCCATGCGTGTACCTTAGAGAGCCCTTTTGTTGCCTGAGCAGATGTTTTCTCTCTGGGTACTAGTTGTTTATTTTGAAAAGTGCATATACCCAATTATTTCTGAAAGATAATTCTTTGGTTGCCCTCCTTTGATTTGGTTTTGCTTGTCTTTAAGATGAACAGCGTGGTGTAAGTGTACCTCCCCTATTCTGCTAGCCTTATTTTCAGTGTTACACATAGATGTCCTACAGGTACTGAGCATTTATTTTTGCACCTTGAACTGTCCTTGACTTGGAGATGGCTCTGTTGAAGTTTACATGTCAGCGTGGTTGGGGTGCAGTAGACTCCATCATACTCAGAGTGAGAGGAATGAATAGCAGGTGGGGATTTGGGGTACTCCACAGATTGCCTTGGGGTGTCTTCAGAATGCCCTGTAAATGTGAATGAATAGCCTTGGGGGCAGTGAGAGAGCATTTTTCTAAGGACACTCCAAAGCTGTCTTCAGGTCTTCAAGGAGGTCCATTATTCCGGAAGGATTCACTCCTCTGGATCAGAGGTTCTGCTGGAGTGACAGTTTTTTTTTCTTCTCTGTTTCAAAGGCAGATCGGGAGCGGTGCCAAGAAAAATTTCTTTACTAGATGACATTTCATCGCAATGTCCGATCGTTTGGGGCAAATTACCAAGGGCAAGGATGGGAAAAGCAAGTATTCGACTCTCAGCCTGTTTGATAAATATAAAGGAAAATCAGTAGACGCAATTAGATCCTCAGGTAAGACCCGGGGTTCCAAGCCAGTTCCTCAGACTTTGTCCTAGTGACAAACTCCAGAAACCCAGAGTCCCCCACCTGGTTAGACAGTATGGTTCTGTTACACCAGACTTCTGGGCATGCATGTAGAATCACTCTCTACTTTCTACTTGAGGTGTGATTTCAGAGCCTTGAGCATCCCGATTCTTCCTGTAGCGGAATTATTTCTCCAGTGATTACCTTACTGAACCTGTGGATATTTTTATCCTGATGGGTAGAATGGGACTTAATATGCATTAGTGTTAACATCAAAACAATTTGTTTTTGGCTGGGCGAGGTGGCTCACACCTGTAATCCCAGCACTTTGGGAGGCTGAGGCAGGTGGATCATGAGGTAAGGAGTTCAAGACCAGCCTGGCCAAGATTATGAAACCCCGTCTCTACGAAAAATACAAAAAAAACTAGCTGGGCATGGTGGCAGGCACCTGTAATCCCAGCTACTCAGGAAGCTGAGGCAGAGAATTGCTTGAACCCGGGAGGTGAAGGTTGCAGTGAGCCGAGATCTTGCCACTGCACTCCTGCCTGGGCGACACAAAGCAAGATTCTGTCTAAAAAAAAAAAAGAAAAAAAAAATTTTGTTTTTAAATATTTATTTATTTTGAGACCAGGTTATGAGACTGGCTAATTTTTGTATTTTTAGTAGAGACAGGGTTTCACCATATTGGCCAGGATGGTCTGGATCTCCTGACCTTGTGATCTGCCCGCTTCAGCCCCTCAAAGTGCTGGGATTACACCTGTGTGCCACCACACCTGGTGTGTTATTAGCCTTTTTAGCTTTCATGGTTCTTGATATTCTGGAACTTGTTGGAAAGGTTCATATTAATCCTCTCCACACCCCATGAAGACTTTATGAATGTCGAAGGGCCCCTGTTCAGTCTTGGTTTGGGTCTAGGCAGAGCTGTCTGTAATGAGACCAGAGCTGTCTCAACTTGCAGAGAGGTGTTTCCTCTGTCAGCTGGAGGTTCCTGGACCTGGCTCCTAACCTATGTCGTAAAGTCCCCGAGCCTTGTCCTGCCCGCTAGTGAAATGCAGAAACCTTTGTACAGGTTTCAGCAGCTCTTTTGTCCCTGTAGTCATCAGTGGAGAGCTTGTAAAGTGACTAAAGTGATGCCAAACATTTGTTCCACTGCTGGTCTGCCCCATGCTTTTCGTTTGGTTAGCTTTGTCACGATCACTTAGAGTTTGAAAGAACAGCTGAATGCGTCAGGCCTCTTCTGTGACTTTTCTGCATGGTGTCTGTTCCGTGCCCCTCTCCCTACAGTTATTCCTAGACATGGCTTACAGAGTCTTGGGAAAGTTGCCGCAGCCCGGCGCATGCCACCGCCTGCAAACCTGCCGAGCTTGAAGTCTGAAAACAAAGGAAACGACCCCAACATCGTGATAGTACCCAAGGACGGGACGGGATGGGCAAACAAGCAGGATCAGCAAGACCCAAAGAGGTAAACAGGGGAGTCGGGTGGTGAGTGGGAGCTGGCTCTCTAGGAGTGGCCCCCGGCATCCTTCCCTTTGGCAGATGGCACTGCTAGTCTTGCAGCAGCAGAACTGGGAAACTGGGAGATGCAAATGAAGCTGCCTCTTCTCCTGCCCTGGTGCTTCTTGTGTTTCTTGTTCCCTGCCTTCATTTTTCCTGGCTTTTAGAGCCAGTGGAGCAGCACATCTGTGGACAGCCTTGTCCCCAGTGACCAGTTTTCCCCTGTGCCTTATTAGGAAAGGCCTCATCACCCCAGAGGAGCTTATGCAATGACCCAGAGCCAGTTCCTGTAAGAAACACTGTGGACAGAACTGGGGCTTGAAAACTTCATTCCCTGTGAGCTGAGCTTGGCAGAGGAGCATGCAGCCTCCCTAATCGTGGGCCTGGCAGCTTCCCAGACAGGAGACTTCTGCCGTTGCTCTAAACAGACCCAGTCATGAGTAAGAGCAGCACAGAATCCTCCATTATCATTGTACTACAGCCTCCCTGGAGGCTCACCTCCTGCCAGCACAGTACTTACAGAAGCCCTGTGGGGGGCTGAGGGTGGCATGGTGCTGTCATTAGAGAAACAGCCCCTGTGTGGTGGGCTGAAAACACGGGGCCTGGCTGCCTGGGGCCCACTTGCATGGCTGTACCCTTGTTTCCTACTGCCAGTCCTCTCTGAGTGTTCAGCCAGTGCTAACACTATTCAGGGAAGGGGATGTATTCAGGGAGGGACAGGGCCTTGCTGAGGCTGGCAGGCAGAAACCTGCTGCTGGGGTTTGCCTATTGAGGAATGTGAACAAAGCTGTCTGCCAGCAGCGCCCTCCTGGCCTGCATACTGACCTCCTGGCCTCCCTACTGACGTAGGAAACCAGATGGTAAAAGGGACCCAGATCTTAGCCTGCCCATCCCAGCATCCTGTTCTTTCAAGTCTGTGCTGGAAATGACCATGCCAGCTTTTGTAAAATTGTTCACTATAGTTACTTCAGACAGGATGTAGAGACAGAGCTAGTTATTCAGCTAGAAGATTATAAAGTAATAATCAAAATAGGGCCTTAGAGGTTATTTTTAAAATGTTTCTAACAGTTTGCTTAGGGATCATATTGATGGGCAGTATAGCATGACTTTTGAAATCTGATAGCCTTGCATGGTTTCCAGCTATACCACTTATTAGCTTGATGAAACCTGGAGAATTGTTTGACTTTTGCGCCTCAGTGTCCTCCCTTGAAGTAGGAATGATACCTGCCTCTGCTGGTGGTTCTGAGGTATCCATGAGGCATTGATGGGCCAGCATAGGTCAAGTGCTTAGCCCAAACCTGGCACAGAGGAGGGGCAGATACTGGCTGCTGTCATCATTCCATTCACATCACGAGCTCTGTAATGACATGGATATTGCACATTTTAATGGAAGGACTGAAGTTACCTCTCTACCACCAAAAGTTCTAGAGAGGACAAAGTGTTACTCCCTCCTCATATCCAGCCTTTACTCCACCTCGGTGGCTCCAGTGAGGGCCAGTTGTACTGGAGCTCGTCTCCCAGGGACGAGGTGAGGGTGGAGCTTTGGTTAAGGCACAGACCCCGGTGTGGTTCTCTGCTGCCCGGGGGCCACATCCTCTCACCAAGGTATCAGGTGGCAAGTGGGCCCACAATGTGGGGACTCAGTTCTTAGATTTGGAGAACACAGAAGTGCCACTACCTGAAAGCTTCTCTTTTAGGTAGAAGGAGATGTGAGAACCGATCATTAGCATTTCCTTTGTAATAATCACAAAGGGTGAGTTGCCTGGGTTAGGTGAATCTTGGAAGAGGGTGTCTGTATAGAGTTTGGCTTTAATTTACAGATAAGCCATGGGCGTGGCTGCCCTCCCCTTGAATCTTGTCCGGTAGAAAGTTGGATTCAGTGAGTTGAGTGCTGAGTTAGAGCAGAAACCTTCATTTGGTCATTTCTCGTCACCTTTATCACTTCACCTGTGGAGTGTAAATTCACCGACACAGCCTTTTTTGGGGAGCAGCCTGGAAATAGCTTTTAAACTTCAAAACATCTTTTGATCCAGCATTTCTGTTTCTAAGGTCATCTGCCATGGGATTGCTTACAGAAAAAGGGTGCAAAGATATGTAACAAAAAAAATTCTTGGCTGGGTATGGTGGCTCACGCCTGTAATCCCAGCACTTTGGGAGGCCACGGCTAGTGGATCACCTGAGGGTCAGGAGTTCAAGACTAGCGCCTGGACAACATGATGAAACCCCATCTCTACTAAAAATACAAAAATTAGCCAGGCGTGGTGGTGCATGCCTGTAATCCCAGATACTTGGGAGGCTGAGGCAGAAGAATCATTTGTACCTGGGAGGTTGGGGTTGCAGTGAGTGGAGATCATGCCACTGCACTCCACCCTGGGCAACAGAGTGAGACTCCATCTCAAAAAAATGAAAAAAATTCTTTTTTTTTAAAATGGTTTTTTTTTTTTTTGTTTTGCTTTTGTTAAAAAAATTCTTATTGTAGATATATCTGTAATGGGGGGAAAAGCTCTTATGAGAGATTGGTTAAATTACGGCCTGTCTGGTTGTGTTGTGTGGTCATTAAAAGCAAAAGGAAGATTCATGTCTATGGTGGTGAAAAGACCTTCAGATACATGAAGTAAAAAAAAGTCATGGAGCTATATGTATGGGGTTACTCCACTTCTGTTAGAAAAATACTATATTCCTGCAGTGTAAAACTCTGCCGGTTAAAAACAAACAAAACTATATTAACAGGTCTAGAAAAGTCTGCTTGGAGTTTCTCTCTGGTTGATGAGGTTGTGATGCTCTCTGTTACCTACTTTTATTTATAAGTTTATTTTTACTGTAAATGTGTATTTATTTTGTAAGCTGAGAAGAGGTAAAGAAATCAGCCCCCTGAGTAGATGTGGTCTCTGGGTCTGGAGGAAGGGCCACAAGCCCTTAATTTCAGTGACTTATCTTCCCTGTTGGCAAATCCTTCATCACTTGCATTGTTTACAGTGAGCTTTCAGTTTTTGCAGACAGAAGGCTCTACAAGAAGGCAGAAAAGTTTTATTTTTAAAAAAAGAAAGAGGCCAGATGAGGTGGCTCACGCCTCTAGTCCCAGCTACCCGGAAGGCTGAGGTAAGAGGATTGCTTGAGGCCAGGAAGCAGAGGTTGCAGTGAGCCAAGTGTACCCTGCTACATTCCAGCCTTGGCAATAGAGTGAGACCCACGTCTCAAAAAAAAAAAAAGAAAAAGAAAAAGCAGCGGCAGAAGACTGTCTTGTGCTAATTTAAAATGTCAGTGACTAGACCTTAAACATGGTTTGTTTTCTGATTAGTTTTTGCTAGCATAAGAATCTACTGGGGAAAGTCATTTTTATTGTCCACATAAGGTCTGTTTCCTGTGAGCAGCTGAACAGCTGTGGCTCCTGGGAATGCAGAGACCTGGCCAGGGCACTCTGTGCCATGCCTGACCCCACTGCCCTGCCTTTCTTTGTCTAGTTCCAGTGCAACGGCCTCTCAGCCGCCGGAGTCGCTGCCGCAGCCGGGTTTGCAGAAATCTGTCTCCAATTTGCAGAAACCGACACAGTCAATCAGTCAGGAGGTAAGTGTTGGGACCCCATCCCGACTGTTGCCTGGGCATGGTAGCCTCTAAGTGTCCTTGTTGCTGGGGACTGGGAGGAGTTGCTACTGACAAGTGTGGTTGTGCTTGACCTCTCTATTCCAGAGGCACACTCTATGACTGACTTTAGAAAACTGGCATGGGAAGCTGTCATGGTCACTGGTGAAGAAATTTAATCTGCCAACTTTTAGAAAAAGACCTCAGATACAGACTAGGATACAGGCACCTACTTTGGTTCCTGTTGATTTGCTTGAGACGGGGTCACTTAGGCTGGACTGCAGACTACTTCAGGGTTTCCCAAAGTGAGCTCCCTGGGAGCTTGGGTCACAACAAGACAAAAAGTGGTAGGCCACAGAAAGGTTCACTGGCCAGGTGAGTTTGAAAAACAGAATGAAGCAAGCTCCTTTTCTGCGGTACTTCTCAGTGTCTTTCGTACACTAATGTCTACTGTGAGTCTCGGAAAAGAAGATATAATATAATGGGCAGCATTCCCCAAATTTATTTGTCTTCGGAAACATTTCTTCATTGAATGTCTCTAGGGACTAATGTCTCTCAGAACATTGCTTTGGGAAATATGAAGCTACAATCCTTTATTTGTTGATACATTTTAAATGTTTTTCAAAGCAAAAAGTAATGATGTAACCAAGCAAGAGCTCATAATACACTCAGTTCAGCAGAGTCTGGCTACAGGTTTCCAGATATCAGCAGGAGGATATACTTAGCCAGAGCTAGAAATCTAGATGAGAAGTTTATAAATTTTTTACAAGACAAAAAGAAACGTAGACATAGATATCTTGTATTAACCAGCTCTCTTGATAACTGGAATGAACATATTTTGGTTTTGCTTTGCTACCTGGGCAATGTAAGGTCTCAAATGTCATCCCCTCTCTGCTTTAACCATACTCAGGGAAGTCTGTGGCTTTGCCAGGACACCCTCTCCCCACCTAACACTGAACTGTGCTTCTTGCTGTTTCCCAGAATTTGAAAGAAATGGTGTGAGCTGATAGAGCTCAGATGTGAAGCCTGTTATGTATGTGCCCAGCCCCACCACTGGGGACTGTGGGTGAGGTCCTGGGCATCTGTTTGAATGAATTGCTGAAGGGGCAGCACTACACCAAGGAAGGGCAACCCATTCTGGAGCTGGCACAGGGCCCACCTTATCCAGTACTCAGCATTTCTTTGCTGCTACCTGGTTTTCTCTATGTGAGGGGTGGGTAGGAAGAGGCACCCAGTGTTTTTCGAGTTTTAGAATATCTCCACAGAGGGATCACAGCAGCTCTGCTCTGTTCTGCTGAAGTCTCAGCAGCCTTCTTGGTCCTGCGGGTGTTCTTTCTAGATTATTGCCAGGGGAGTCATCCCTGTAACTGCAGAGGTGAGAGGAGTGGAGAGATGGGGTTGTATTAGCATATTACAGGCCCTCAGAGGAGGGCTTGTGTGGTGGGGAGCCCCTGTGCCCCCTGCTTAGTGCTGAGTTTGAAGGCCTCCAGACCACCTGTGGGACGTGTCTGGCCCCAGCTGCACTGCCCAAATTGTGCCACTGACCCTGCCCTTCTGTAGTCTGTGGCAGGGAAACTGTTAGGCACCCCAGGTTGCCCGTATAAAGCATTCAGGGCATCTCTGTAATAAGTAAATGGATTACTGTAGCTGGTCAGCTGTGCATCACAGGCAAGAGAAACAGTTAATCTGCCTTGTGAGTGGATGGTGCTGGTTGAGGCGGGTGGGGGGTGGGAAGGAAAGGGTAATGATTTAATCTGGCATTTCATCTAGTAAGTGGGGAAACTTCATGCTGCAGCAGCTTTGTTTTGTGTATTTTTACCTTCAGTTAGAAAGGCTGTCAGTTTAATGTTGACTGGAAAGACGGGTGAGCTTAATGGTTAGGGGCACAAAAGGGCACTGGACATAGGTGGGGTGGAGACTGGTCCTGGTCCTACTGTTCTGCATCTGACTCTTCTCTGAGCCTCAGTCGGGGATGTGAGTAGAACCTTCCCAGGGTGTGGTGAGCATTCGGTCAGACTGGGCATGCCATACATAATGCTGACCCTGATGAGTTTTCAGCAGAGGTGAGCTGGCGGGGTTCTCAGGAGGGGAACTGTGCCTTGTAGAGTCACAGCATCTGCAGAATGTGCTGCAACCGGCTTACCCAGTTAGCGTCTTTGAGTTCTTCATTTGCAGTGGCACAGTTTTAAAGACACATGCTGTAATTGGGCCTCAGTCTCTGTCTCTGGAGCAAAATAAAGTATCTCTCTTTGGGCACAGGAGGTTCCAGAGCATATCATGGAGGGAGACAGGTTTGGGTCCTGGCTTTGCTCTGTCACCGTCTATGTGACTTGAAGCCCATCACTCCCCAAGTCCTGCTCCTTGTCTGTAGAGTGAGTGTGGCATTTTCTAGTCCCTGGGACTGCTGCGTGGAGTGTATGTTCCAGGGGAGGTTCAGGGCTTCGCTGCTGCTCAGAAAATGGTGATGGATGGATCCGTATAGGGTTTGAATCTAAGGTGCTGGCCTCTTGGCACCTTGTTGTAATGAGCTATTACTGTGCAGCTGACTTAGGGAGCTGGCCGTCTTCTGATTCTCTTCTTTCTTTCAGAATACAAATTCAGTGCCAGGTGGACCAAAGTCATGGGCACAGCTGAATGGAAAGCCAGTAGGACACGAAGGTGGTAAGTGTGCACCTGTGTGTGTGTTTGGGGGTAGTGGGGGGGGTGTAAATGCCTTTTCCAGACTGTCTGGTTGGGTCTAGGCACCCAGAAGCTTTGAGAACTCTTCCGCAAAGGGGTACCGTTCTGCAGAGCCCTTGCCTGTGCACAAGGGGGCACTGGTTCTGCAGAGGTGCCAGCTCTTTGGTTTCTTGGAATGAGTGCTCTTGCTGAGACAGAGGAGCGCTGACTGGGCCACGTTGCTGGTGGACTCCTGCCTACTCTGCGGGGTTGCCAACACCATCTGCTTCCTCTTTCCTGGGACCAAAGGAGGGAAGTGTTGTGTGGCTTGGGTTGTTGAAGGAGCCAGCCTTGGAGTCGTAGCGGCCCACCTGGAGGACATTCTACCTGAGCACTCTGAGGGTTACATGGTGTTACTAGGAGCGTTGTGCCCACCGCACAGGAAGCTCCCACAACGCAGAGCCCACTGTGCTGCTTCCATGGAGTAGCTCAGGAGAAAGATGAGGATGATGGACCAAAGGAAACAGTGTTCGGAGTTTTAAAATAAAATTCATGGGAATTATACATTCACACTGCTTCCAAGGCAGGCCTAGAACAGTGGGCTAAAGCAGTTCTGGTGAGTCCTATTCAGCCAGGCTGCCCTCTAGCCCCCTCAGTCCTTGGAGAATATGGGTCAGCAGATGTTCTTGAGAGAACCAAAAGATCCCAGGTTTTCTACATGAGCTCTTCTAATTTTTGATGATAGCTTGAATGTTTCTAGCATACTGTGCTGCAGACCAAACTAGGCAGCAGCTCTGAGTGAGAAAGAGGGTGGTCTTGGCGTAGACACCAAGGAAAACCCACAATTTGCTTTCTCCTGTAAAGCACATTGACTATCCTTTTTTTACCTTTTGCCCCCATCCTGGTGTCACCTTCTGTGCTACCCCTGCCAGCCAAGGCTTCACCAGACTTGGTCTTTAGTAGCCTGTATTAGAAAACCAACTGCACATCATTCGTTCCTTGAACCTCACCCCCAGCCTGCCATGCCTAGGAAGTCCTGCCGCTTATGGGTTGACATCCCTGTGCTCAAAGGCTCTTCCCGAAGTCTCCAACGGGAAATGACCAATCAGTTAATTTGAACACCCCAGCTTCTCCCAAGGGGCTTGGGTACAGATTGAAGTTACGTCGTGTTACCAGGTGCACTTGCCTGTGAGTAGCTGGGACCACAGGTGTGTACCACCACATCTGGCTGATATTTTTTTTTCCACAAGATCTCACTATGTTGCCCAGGCTTGTCTCGAACTCCTAGGCTCAAGCATCTTCCTACTTTAGCCTCCCGAGTAACTAGGGGCTGGGACCACCACACCTGGCTTATTGATTGGTTGACTGACTGACTGACTGAGACAAGATCTTACTATGTTGCTCAGACTGGTCTCCAGCTCCTATGCTCAAGTGATCCTCCTACCTTGGCCTCCCAGAGTGTTGGGATTATAGGCGTAAGCCGCAGTGCCTGGCCCCAAAAGGGTCTTCGAAGATGCTTTATGAAGACTTGTAACTGGTTCTTTGGCTTTCCATATCTTGTATTTCCATAAGGTTACATTTTTGCTTTTTTTTTTTTTTTTTTTTTTAAGAGAGTCTTGCTCTGTCACCCAGGCTAGAGTGCAGTGGTGTGATAGCTCACTGCAATCTCTATAAAAGTTAGAATTTTTAGAAGTAGATAGAACATATTAATTTTTATTTAAAAAGAACAACAAAGATTTAAAAAAAATCCTGTATAAATTGGCCCAACTCCTATAGAAGCCAGTTTGGCACTGCCTGGCATAATAATAACACATAGTACCCTTTGACCTAGCAACTGCACCCTAAGGAAATTGCTCTACAAATTATACTTACCCATGTGTGAAATAATCTGTGCACAGGATTATTCACTGCAACATTGTAATAGCAGAAGATTGCAAATGGTCCCTTGAAATGCCTATAAAATTATAGTACTTTAATGAAATGTGATTTAGCTATAAAGAAAAAAAGCAGAAGCTTTCTTACTGATTTGGCAAGCTCTCCAGGGCATATTCTTAAGTAAAAAAAGTACAGAACAGTATATGTAGTATCTTTTTTTTTTTTTTTTTTTTTTTTTTTTTTTTTTTTTTTTTTTGAGACGGAGTTTCACTGTTGTTACCCAGGCTGGAGTGCAATGGCATGATCTCGGCTCACCGCAACCTCCATCTCCTGGGTTCAAGCAATTCTCCTGCCTCAGCCTCCCGAGTAGCTGGGACTACAGGTGTGTGCCACCATGCCAAGCTAATTTTTGTATTTTTAGTAGAGATGGTGTTTCACCTTGTTGACCTGGATGGTATCGATCTCTTTTTTTTTTTTTTTTTTTGCCAATCAATGAGAGCTTGTAAGGTTGCTGAGGTTGGTTGGCCTTGAACTCTTGGCCTCGCCTTCGCAAGCGCCACGACATCCGGCCAGAGCCACTTTGGGCCCCAGTCTCGATCTCTTGACCTCGTGACCCACCCGCCTCGGCCTCCCAAAGTGTTGGGATTATAGGCGTGAGCCACCGTGCCCAGCCAGTATATGTAGTATCTTAGTAATCCCAGCACTTTGGGAAGCCGTGGCAGAAGGATTGCTTGAGTCCAGGAGTTTGAGACCAGCCTGGGCAACATGACAAAACCCTGTCTCTACAAGAAATACAAAAATTCAGGCTGGGTGCAGCGGCTCACGCCTATAATCCCAGCACTTTGGGAGGCCAAGGTGGGCAGATCCATTCTGGCTAACACGGTGAAACTCTATCTCTACTAAAAATACAAAAAATTAGCTGGGCATGGTGGTGCGTGCCTGTAGTCTCAGCTACTTGGGAGGCTGATGTGGGAGAGTCACTTGAACCCAGGAGGTGGAGGTTGCAGTGAGCTGAGATGGTGCCACTGCCCCCTCCAGCCTGGGCGACAGAGCGAGCCTCCATCTCAAAAAAAAAAAAAAAAAAAAAAATTAGCTGAGTGTGGTGGCGGACACCTGTAGTCCTAGCTACTTGGAAGGCCAAGGCAAGAGAATCACCTGAGCACCAGAGGTGGAAGCTGGAGTGAGCTGTGATCACACCACTGTACACCAACCTGGGTGACAGAGCAGGACCCTATCTCAAAAAACAAAAAAATGAGAGTGAAGAAAAAATACACTTCTAAAAAATGTTGTATATGCGGGGTTTTTTTTGTTTTTGTTTTGAGATGGAGTCTCACTCTGTCACCAGGCTCGAGTGCAGTGGTGCGATCTCAGATCACTGCAACCTCCGCCTCCCGGGTTCAAGCAGTTCTCCTGCTTCAGCCTCCCGAGTAGCTGGGACTACAGGCCACCATGCCAAGCTAATTTTTCTACTTTTAGTAGAGGCGGGGTTTTACCATGTTGGCCAGGATGGTCTCCCATCTCTTGATCTCGTGATCCACCCACCTCAACCTCCCAAAGTGCTGGGCTTACAGGCGTGAGCCACCATACCCAGCCTGTATATGCATTTTTTAAAATCCACCCATCTGCACACCAGTGTATATGCATTGTTGGCCAAAGTGAGAAGATTGCTTGATCTCCAGAGTTTGAATCCAGCCTGAAAAACATAGCAAGACCTTGTCTGTACACAAAATTTTAAAAAGAAAGAAGAAAATAATTGCAGGCAGAAATCTACCAGCCCACAGAATAGACACACTGGGCAGGGTGGGGGCCAGTTTCCCCTTCTATGCTAGATTTACACATCTTTGACACTGACAGGAGTGTGGGTATTTGAGGGTGTTGCCCACAAGGGTTTTCATGACTCTATGGAATTCAAAAGGACTTCTCCTGAATTGTTACACTCTATTGATAGGTCAAACTGAAACAGACTCGGGAGACCTGATTGTGTGTTTGGGCAGAGGTCAGAGGCTCAGATATGAGCTGCTACCCAACCAGTGGCTCAGCCTGTGACCTTGGAAGATGCCCCGTGACTTTCCTGCCGCAGTTTCTCATTGCTGTTTTTTTTTCTAATTCCAAATCTACCATATTTTGTATTATTATTATTATTTTTGCAACAGGGTCTTCTTCTGTTGCCCAGGCTGGAGTATAGTAGCACAATTTTGGCTCACAGCAGCCTCAATCTCCTGGGCTCAAGCAGTCCTCCCACCTCAGCTTCCCAAGTAGCTGGGACTATAGGCACACACCACTATGCCCAGCTAATTTGTGTGATTTTGGTAGGGTTGGGGTTTCATAATGTTGTCCAGGCTGGTCATAACCATATTTTAAAAATGAGAGTTTTTATTTCATTCTTGCTAATTACCTTTTACCATAATGAAGCGACTCTGAGTCAGAGCCGCGTTCACAGATCAGTGGAGCTCCTTCATGACACCTGGAGGCCCTCTCTGGCTGGTCCTTGGTAAATGGTGTCCAGTTTCAACCTGGTCAGGTTTATTTGACCCTAGACCTTTTTAACTAAGGGAGTGGCAAGCGAATTGCTGCCACATGCCTGTGTGGTGATGCAGCCACGTCTTTCCAACACAGTTGGCTTTAGTGAACAGGTCTGTGGATCAGTGGTGTTAAGAATAATAACTGCTTAGGGGAAGATTTGGGTTTGGCTATATAGGGAACAAGGCATTCCACAGCGGGGGCCATTCATTGTGTGGTGTTGCCACTGTTCCTAGATTTCTACAGTCTGGGGCATGCTGCATATTCCAGATGAAGGGATAGGGGCTGCCTGAACCTTTTACCTGCACCATTTTTAATCTTTTCATCCAAAAATGGTAGCAGAGCCTCTGTGCTAAGTTCTTTGTATAAGGGAACATTAGGAAAGGCTTCTTCTCTAAAGTAGATTATAAGGCTGAGGAATGAATGAAAGAATGAAGAAAGAAACAGTTTCTAGGATTATAAGAAACTCTTCCCAGTATTCTATGTTTGGCCTTGTAGGGCTCAAGGAACTTAGTAGAAAATGCAGAAGGACAGATGAATGAGGAGGTACTCGTGTAAATCTAATTTCCACCTGTCTTACCACATTCAGTGGTAGAAAGCAGCATTTTTTTTTAAATTTTTTGAGAAGGAGTCTCACTTTGTCACCCAAGCTGGAGGGCAGTGGCAGGATCTTGGCTGACTACAACCTCTGCCTCCCGAGCTCAAGTGATCCTCCAACCTCAGCCTCCTAAGTACCTGGGACTACAGGCGCCCGCCAGCATGCTAATTTTTTCTATTTTTGGTAGAGACGGTTTTGTCATGTTGCCCAGGCTGGTCTCGAACTCCTGAGCTCAAGCGATTCACCCATATTGGCCTCCCAAAGTGCTGGGATTACAGGTGTGAGCCACTGTGCTAGGCAAAAGCAGCATTTTAATCCTTTTAGGGTGGCCTGGTGTTGCCTCCACAGGAAAGTACTTGGCTTCTTGGCTTTCCCTTGGCTGATTTTATAGGAGGCAGTGTGTGTCTGTGGCCCCGGGCGGTCAGAAGGACCTTCCCTGCTGGGACAGGCTGTGGCCTGGTGCTGCTGTGATATCTTACCCATTTTCTTTGTAAGCAGGTACTGGTCCCTGCAGGTCAGCTGGGGAGGGCCATGGTGCTGTCAGCAGCAGCCTCCCTTGCTACCCTCAGCACCCTTGGTGACATTGGCTCCCTTAGAAAGCCTACTTCGAGGCAACATGGCTTTTAAGGTGTGGAGCTGGGAAGTGGATGACTGTTTTCTTTAGTGTTTTGTTTTGTTTTTTAGACAAAGTCTCACTCTGTCACCCAGGCTAGAGTGCAGTGGCATGATCTCTGCTCACTGCAACCTCTACCTCCCGGGTTCAAGCAGTTCTCCTGCCTCAGCCTCCCAGGTAGCTGGAACTACAGGTGCACGCCACCATATCTGGCTAATTTTTGTATTTTTAGTAGAGATGGGATTTCACCTGGTTGGTCAGGTTGGTCTCAAATTCCTGACCTCAAGTGATCCACCCATCTCAGCCTCCCAAAGTGCTGAGATTACAGGTGTGAGCCACCACACCCCACCAGCAGACGACTGCTGACTCCATCTCACTTCCTCCATGTCTGTCCTGTCTTCACAGGTTTAAGGGGCTCAAGCCGACTGTTATCCTTCTCTCCCGAGGAATTTCCGACGCTGAAAGCAGCTGGCGGGCAGGACAAGGCTGGCAAAGAAAAGGGCGTCTTAGATCTGTCGTATGGGCCAGGACCAAGCCTCCGCCCTCAGAGTAAGTGACTGCAGCCTCTGGGCACTCAGTGGAGTCACAGAACTTCCTCCCTTGTCTCTGCACTCCTAGAAGGGTGCTGATGCCACTGGGGTCTCCAGCTCGAGCTGGAAATATGGTTCTTTGGCTCGCCACCTGAACCATGCATCCATTGGACTTGCTACCTAGGCCATTAGGCCTTGTGCCTTTTTTTGTCTTTTGGGGTAGGCCAGGCCAGTCCCCTCTCCCTCTGTTGTCCAGTTGTTAGTTTTGCTGTGCCTGGTGGCTGTGACAAGGATGGACAATGGTCCAGTTAACTTAGGTCCCCGGGTTAGGAGCTTATTTTCTAAAGCTCTCAATCCTAGCTGTGTCTAGTCAGAATCACTGGGGAGTTGGTGAATGAGTCTGATTTCCAGTCCTTCCCTTCCCCAGCCCAATTAGGATCTGTATTTTTAACTCATTCCTCTGGGGATTGTTGCATAAACCAGCCTAGCACTGGTCTCTACTGGCCCCTCATCTCAGGTCTGCTCAGGGAAGTGGTAGGATTGTGTAGCACTTCTTTTTTTTTTTTTTGAGATGGAGTCTCACACTGTTGCCCAGGTTGTAATGCAGTGGTGTGATCTCGGCTCACTGCAATCTCTGTCTCCTGGGTTCAAGTAGTTCTCCTGGCTCAGCCTCCTGAGTAGCTGGGACTACAGGCATGCACCACCATGCCCAGCCAATTTTTTTTTTTTTTTTTTTTTTTTTGTATTTTTAGTAGAGATGGGGTTTCACTATGTTGGCCCAGATGGTCTTGATCTCCTGACCTCATGATCTGCCCACCTTGGCCTCCCAAAGTGCTGGAATTACAGGTGTGAGCCACTGTGCCCGGCCTGTGTAGCACTTCTTGTTGGAAATTTTCTCTTTGGAAGCCGAGGGTGACTAGAGGTTTAGGTGGTGATTGTGATTTTCCACGTGTTCTACTCAGGGATTTTGAAGTGGCTCATGTATTTCAGGGACTTGATCAGGTCTTGAAATGCGAGGGCCTTTCGTTTGCTTGTCTTGATGTATCTCCAAGGCCTCTCCCATTCAAGTCAGAAGTGATATCCTGTAATTCAGTTATCACCGTGCATGTGTCTCACTTAAAACAGCACTCACTGCCCTTCCAGTGCCCCACACAAGACTATTTTGTTTGTTTCACTTTAAAGGACAAGAGTTATATCTTTCTGGGATTAATTAAGATAAGCTGTTTTGTAGGCCTATAAAAGTTTAGATGTAGAAGAAACTTCTTTCTAAGCATCAGTTTCATCTCCTTGTTGGAGATGAGGAAGCATGGCCAAGAGGTGTGACCTCAGCTTGCCCCAAGTCAGACAGCAAAGGGATTGAAGGGCTGGGGCCAAACGTGTTCTGGGTCTCTCCCTTAAGGGTCGTGTAACTCAGAGACCTTGGTACTTCAACTTCTAACCAAAAGGTGACCAAAAACATGGATCTGTTTCATCTGATTTCTTTTTGGCCTCTAGTAATTTCCACCCAATCTCACTACATTTGGCAATAGGAAGCATCATTTTAAAAAGACAGAGAGGTCAGCATGTTTCTGCTTGTGAGCTACACAAGTGCCCCACACCTCGGAAGGACAGCAGCTGCGCCTTGCCTGTCTTGTGGGCTGCTGGATCTTGACTAAAAGGTGCCACTGTTAAACAAAGCCCAAAAGCACTGTGTCCGGAACTTGCTCCTATTTAGTGTTTTTTTGGTTTTTGGTTTTTTTTGAGTCAGAGTCTTGCTCTGTCGCAAGGTAGAGTGCAGTGGCCTGATTTCTGCTCACCACAGCCTCTGTCCCCTGGGTTCAAGCGATTCTCCTGCCTCAGCCTCCCAAGTAGCTGGGACTATGGGCGTGCACCACCATGCCCAGCTAATTTTTGTATTTTTTTAGTAGAGATGGGGTTTCACCATGTTGGCCAGGATGGTCTCGATCTCTTGACCTTGTGGTCTGCCCACCTCGACCTCCCAGAGTGTTGGGATTACAGGCATGAGCCACTGCGCCTGTCCTCGCCCCTGTTTTAATGTGTAGTCCAGTGCTAACCCTAAGTGGGGTGGTCAGCATTCGTTGAAGGAATGACCCAAGGCTGTTTCCATAAGGGTTGTTTTAATCTCTCTGGGTTGTAGGATTGGGGAAGGAGTCGGGGTGATTGTTACTCACTGATGAAGCCTTCTCTCTGAGTAGATCTCATTTTATATTTCACAGTCAGACTTCCCTCAGCAAGTTCATTCTCATTGGCCAAGGGTCTGTCCCAACCTTCCCTCACAAATTTAACATTTCTTCACTTTTGTTTTTTATTTAATTTTTTTGGTGAAGGAGGGGGTCCCTTGACCTTCAGAACCTCATATGATCCCTCCTTCCCCCTCCTCTTCCCTCTCCCCTTTGCCCCCTTTCAATTTCCAGATGTGACAAGCTGGAGGGAGGGCGGTGGGCGACACATAATTTCTGCCACGTCTCTCAGCACCTCCCCAACTGAGCTGGGCAGCAGGAACTCGAGTACGGGAGATGGAGCCCCCTCCTCGGCATGTACCAGCGATTCTAAGGACCCCTCTCTCCGCCCGGCTCAGCCTGTCCGAAAAGGGGCTTCACAGTTCATGGGAAATGTATACCACCCACCTACATACCATGACATGCTTCCTGCTTTTGTAAGTCTTCGGAGTGTACGTTTTTTTCCCCCATGAAGTTGGATTGTTTGTGTCCAGCATAACCTAGGTCAAGTGGTTGAATGTCACCCTTTGGGGTCTCCTCTTGGCCCTGTCACCCTACTTCCGAGGTTTCCACTCATTTTGGATTTTCTCTCCCTGCTTTTTAAATCTTAAGGGCCTCTGGCTTCTTTCCCTGGTGATGTGCATATGATTTTAGCTGTGTTTCTTTAGAAACAGGAGAGGCAGGTTTTCTGATACAGGTTCCCCAGTCTACTTACTGACAGCAGGAATGAAATGGGGGAGATGGTGGTAGGATTGATTAGGAAACCCTAAGACTTTCCTATTTCTTTTTCCCATTTTCCACTTTCCAAAACAAATTCTAATTTAAGTGGAAATTGCAATTTGGACCATTACTAGCAAATCCTGTTCATTGATGTTATGTTTCAGATGTGTTCGCCAAAGTCATCAGAGAACCAGGGTACAGTGGAACGAGGCTCTTTTCCCCTTCCTCAGCTCCGCCTTGAACCCCGAGTTCCTTTTAGACAGTTCCAGATGAATGACCAAGATGGGTGAGTCCATCGCGTTATGGTCATGTGTGTAGAAATTACTCCGGTGGTGATTCTGGTCAGGATGAGGGGCTGATGAGAAAAGTGCTGTGTCTCCTGGAGAACAGAAAACTTAACCAGCTCAGCGTGGCAGGGTGTATGGGTGGTGGTTGGGATTTGGAGCTGGATCAGAGATTGAGTCATTATTTCGAGTTCCTGGTAGAGTTGAAGTTCTGGCACATGGGTGTTGCTGCTGCCCTAGGCCTTAGCAACCGCATGTAAAACCGCAGGACAAGGCAGAACTTCTTTCTGGGATGTATTTGTTTGCTCATTATATATTTCTTTGAAAGGATCTGATAGACTAAACATGAACCTTTGCATTATGGAATTTATTTTTGGAAAGATATTTGATTTTGCCTCTATCTGCATACTGGACATGATTCCATCATCTTTACTTTTCTCTCTTTTATCAGAAAAGAAAACAGGCTGGGAGTGTCTCGCCCACTCCACCCACTAAGGCAGCTGGTGGAGCGGGTGCCACGGCCCACCATTATCAACGCAGAAAACCTGAAGGGCCTTGACGATCTGGACACTGATGCCGACGATGGCTGGGCAGGTGGGCAGAGAAGCCCTGGTGGTTTAGACGGGCAGGACCAAAGTCTACCTGTACTGACCAGGGATGGAAACCCCCTGGCACCTCTGTGTGTTTTCCCTTGGCAAGATAGGGACTAACAGCAGGACAACAAGGCAGCCCCAATTCCCTGCATACTCATTTGCAGCCCGTCTGGTGCCTCCTTCCTGGCCGAGCCATTAGCTTCTTTTGGTCTTTATTCTTGAGCTTAGAGTTTTATGGTTAACTTTTTAAAAATTATTGATGATGCAAAACTTAAAAAATAATAGCTCCCAGCCACCCATCACTCAGGTTCAATTAGTACCAATGTTCTGCCAATTGGTTTTTGTCTGTTTTAATTTGATTTTGTTCTGAGAGACAGGGTCTCAGCTACTCTGGGCATTACTGCCTGTGGGTTAGCCCTGCTCTGCAAGGAGCAGTAAAAAAAAAAAAATTAAAGATAAAAAGGGAAGAGGTAGGGTCTGGCTACGTTGCCATTCTGGAGTGGAGTGGCTGTTTACAAGGTCCATCATGGTGAGCTGTAGCCTCAAACTCCTGGCCTCAAGCATCCTCCTGCTTCAGCCTCCAGAGTAGCTGGAACTACAGGCAGGTGCGGCAAACTGTTTATTCTGCCATTCTTATTTCTTTTCTTTTTCTTTTTTCTTTTTTTTTTTTTTTTTTGAGATGGAGTTTTGCTCTTGTTACCCAGGCTGGAGTGCAGTGGCGCGATCTCGGCTCACCACAACCTCTGCCTCCTGGGTTCAGGCACTTCTCCTGCCTCAGCCTCCTGAGTAGCTGGGATTACAGGCACACGCCACCATCCCCAGCTAATTTCTTGTATTTTTAGTAGAGACGGGGTTTTACCATGTTGACCAGGATGGTCTCGATCTCTTGACCTCATGATCCACCCGCCTCGGCCTCCCAAAGTGCTGGGATTATAGGCTTGAGCCACGGTACCCGGCCGCCATTCTTATTTCTTTATCTCCACCCACTCCCCATACCCCAACCTGATTATTTTCTTTTATAATTATTTATTTTCAGGTAGATTTTAATGACAGTGACAGGCATCCATCTCACATTTTAACTGTATAGTCTTACAAATGGATACGTGTATATCACGCACACCCATATCCAAAGAGATAACATGTCCCTCACCTCCCCAGTTTTCCTCAGTGCTCCCCACTGTGACTGCTGGAGGGCCTGCTGCTCTTCTGATTCACTTTACTCTAGATTAGTTTTGCCTGTTACCAAACTTCAGATGAGTGAAGTCACAGTTTTTACTCTCATATGGTTTTCATATTTACCAATGTTGTTTATATGCCAGTTGCTGAGATACGTTCCAGTGTATTAATATACTGTAGTTTGTTTATTCATTCAAGAGCCCCACTATACATTATACTTCCATTTCTTTTGGGTAAATATGTAGAGTTTTGGGGTCAAAGGATAGGCGTAAAATTAAGTGTTTAAGATCTGTCCAAACTTTTCCCCTGGTGGTTATGCCATTTTACATACCCAACAGCAGTGTGTGAAGCTGGTGGGTCTGCATCTTACATTTTGGTGTTCATTTTTATTTATTTATTTATTTTTTAAGAGATGAGGTCTCAGTTTGTTTTCTAGGTTGGAATGCTGTGGCATGATCAAAGCTCACTGGAGCGTTGAACATGTTTGTCTTTTTAATTTTAGCCATTCTAGTGGGTGTTTAGTGGTATCTCATTGTGCTTTTAATTTGTATTTTGCTGATGACTAACGATGATAAACACACTTTTATGTGTTATTTGATGACTGATATATCATCCTGTTTGGTGTCCGAATTGTAAAAAATTGAGTGGTAGGATACCAGCCCTGGATACAAATTCTTTAAAGCTTTTATTTTGCAAATATATTTCCTTATTGTATTGTCTATTATTTTTTTTAAACACGATGAGCAGAAGTTTGAATTTTGAAGTTTATAAATTTGAGTTTTTTTCTGGTTATTATTTTTATGTCCTAAAACCTTTGCTTCCCCTTGGTGGTGAAAATATGACTAGATGTTTTATAGTTTTAACTGTTAATTTTAGGTGTTTGATACACATTGGGTTAATTTTTGTTTATGATGGGTTTGTTTTTTCCCACATGGCCAGTTTTCTATAACATTTGTTGATAAGATTTTACTTTCCCTATCGAATTGCTTTGGAACTTTTGCCAAAAATCAATTGACTATAAAAGCATTGGTCTATTTCTGGACACTGTTCCATGATCTGTTTGTTTCTCCTTATGCCAATACCACACTGTGTGTTTATAGGAAATCTTAAATTTCGGTAGTGTAAGTTTTCCAACTTGGTTCTTTTCCAAGATTGTTTGTTTCCACATAAATTTAAAATTAACCTGTCAGTATTTACAAAGAGCCTACAGGCATTTTGGTTCAGATTATGTTGAATCTATATCAAGATAACTGACATCTTAATTTTTTTTTCCAAAGACAGAGCCTTGCTTCATCATCAAGGCTAGAGTGCAGTGACACGATCTCGCCTCACTGCACCCTCCCTCCCAGTTCAAGCGATTCTTCTGCCTCAGCCTCTCAAGTAGCTGGGACTACAGGTGTACACCACCACGCCCTGCTAATTTTTCTGTTTTTAGTAGAGATGGGGTTTCACCATGTTGACCAGGCTGGTCTTGAACTCCTGACCTCGTGATCTGCCCGCCTTGGCCTCCCAAAGTGCTGAGATTACAGTTGTGAGCCACTGCACCCCACCTGACATCTTAATTTTGAAACTTGTTTTTTTTCTTTTTTCTTTTTTTTTTTTTTGAGATGGAGTTTCACTCTGCCACCTGTCACCGATGCTGGAATGCAGTGGCATGATCTCAGTTCACTGCAACCTCTGCCTACCGGGTTCAAGCGATTCTCCTGCTTCAGCCTCCCAGGTAGCTGGGATTACAGGTGTGGGCCACCATGCCCAGCTAATTTTTGTATTTTTAGTAGAGATGGGGGTTTCACCATGTTGGCCAGGCTGGTGTCAAACTCCCTCACCTCGTGATCTACCGTGACTGGCCCTTAATTTGGAATTTTTAGGAAGCTGGTGTATCTCTTTATTGGGACTTTGATTTCTCTCAGCAGTGTCTTGGCATTGTCACGTAGAGATCCTGAATGTCTTTTGTTAAATTTATTCTTAGACATTTTATGGTTTTTTGATGCTATTATAAATGACATTGATTTTTAAGGACAATTTTATTTTTCAAGGATTTGTTGTCATTATATAGAAAATACAGTTGATTTTTCTGTATTCACTGGTACCAGACAGTTTGTTGAATACATTAATTAGTTTTACTAGTTTTTGTTGATTTCTTAGAGTTTTCTACATAAACCATTACGTAGTTTGTAAATAAGGACAGTTTAACATCTTCTTTTTCAGATTACTTCCTTTCTACTTAGTGTAGGCCTTAGCATAGGCAACCGGCTGGGTTTTTTGCCTATGGTATACTTCGGGTATAATATTAACCTCAAGTTCTTTCTGATCATAGGAAGAAAATGTTTTGTGTGTCAGCATGAAATGTCAGCTGTGGGTTTTTTGGAGATGCTGTTTATCAGGTTGAGGATGTGTTGCCTTCTATGTCTAGTTTGCTGAGCCTTTGTTTTTTTGTTTTTGTCTTTGAGATGGAGTCTTGCTCTGTTGCCCGGGCTGGAGTGCAGTGGTGCAATCTCGGTTCACTGCAATGTCCACCTCCCGGGTTCAAGGATTCTCCTTGCCTCAGCCTCCCACCTAGTCAGGATTACAGGCACCTACCACCATATCCGGCTAATTTTTTTTGTGTTTTTAGTAGAGACGGGGTTTCACTCTTTTGGCCAGGCTGATCTCAAACTCCTCACCTCGTGATCAGCCCACCTCTACTTCCCAAAGTACTGGGATTACAGACGTGAGCCACGGCAGCCGGCTGGGTTTTTTGTTTATAAATTATGGGTGTTGCATTGTGTTCAGCGCTTTCCTGCATCTGTGATCATACTGTTTTTCTCCTTTATTTTGATAGTAGACTGCATTGATTTTTTTTTAGTGCTAAACCAACCTTACATTCTTAGAATAAACCCTCCTTTCTTGTATGCCTAGACTAAATTTGTTAATATGTATTAAAGTTCTGTCATGAGGGATATTGGTCTGTAATTTTCTGTGCTTTTAATGTCTCTGTCAGGTTTTGGTATCAAGTTATGCTGGGCTTATAAAATGAGTTGTGGAGTGTTCCTTCTCTACTTTCCTGAAGAATAAGATTGCTGTGCTACTTCTTTTTCTTTTTTTTTTTTTTGAGACAGGGTCTCTCACTTTGTCACCCAGGCTGGGTACACTGCTGCACAATAATGGCTCAACACAGCCTTAAAATTTTAGGCTCAAGTGATCCTCCTGCCTCACCTTCTGAGTTGTTGGGTTTACAGGTGCAAGCCACTGTGCCTGGACAGTATTACCTTACCAGTGAAACAATTTTGCCTCTGGAGTTTTCGTTGTGGAAATACTTTGAGTAATTTAATTTCTTTGATTAGTTTTGAGACTGTGCAGATTCCCTGTGTCATTTTGTGTGAGTTTTTTGGTAAGTTATGTTTTTTGAGGAATTTGTTCATTTCTTTTGAGTTGTTGAAATTATTAACATAATGTTGAAAATACATTACATTATCTTTTTGATGTCTGTAGGATCTCTAGTGATATCCTTTAATTCCTGATAATTTGGTAATTTGTGTATTTCTTTTTCTTCATTTCTGCCAAGGAATCGAATTGTTGTATTAATCTTTATGAAGCAGCAGCTTTTGGCATTGTTCACTTTCTTCATTGTTTGCCTTGTTTTCTGTATATATTTTAAATGATTTTTTAAATAATTGGAGCAGGTTTTTATTATTGGCCATTTCTAGATTGCTAATTTAGTTGTCTTATAGCCAGAGAGCACATTCTGTGTGATATCACTTGTTTTCAAGTTAGTAAGTCTTGTTTCATGACTAGGATATGATTGGTCTTGGAGAATATTTCAAGTGTACTTTGAAAGTATATATATTCTACAGTTGTTGCTGGGTGTCATGTTTTGTATATTTCCCGTTAGGGTGGTGTTTGGTGGCATTTAGATCTTTTTTTTGGCCTGTTTTTGTTTTGTTTTGGAATCTCACTCTGTCAGCAGGCTGCAGTACAGTGTCTTGATCTTGGCTCCCTGCATCCTCCCACTCCTGGGTTCAGGTGATTCTCCTGCCTTAGCCTCCCTCAAGTAGCTGGAATTACAGGCGTGCACCACCATGCCCACCAAGCTCATACTTGTATTTTTAGTAGAGACGGAGTTTCGCCATGTTGGCTAGGATAGTCTCGATCTCTTAACCTTGTGATCTTCCCACCTTGGCCTCCCAAAGTGCTGGGATTACAGACATGAGCCACTGCACCCAGCCAATGGAGGTATTCAGATCTTATTGTATACTTACTGATAATTTTGTCTGCTTCTATCAATTAAGGAAAAGAAGGTGTTCAGCTCTAATCATGGATTTATCTATTTCTCCCATTAATACTCTTGGTTTCTGCTTTATTTATTTTGAAGCTGCTCTTAGGCATACACACATTTCTAGTTTCTGTGCCTTTCTGGTGTATTTCCACATGTCCCTCTTTATCTCTAGTAGTCTGTTATCTTGCAGTCTGTTTTGTCCTGTGTTCATACCAATTGCTCTGACCCTACTTATTGTTTCCACGGAATATCTGTTTCCATTCTTTTCCTTTAAACTCCTTTGTGTTTGTATTTAAAGTGATTATTTAGTAGAAAGCACATAATTGCAACTTGCTTTTTAAGTTTCTAACTCTGCCTTTTAATTATATTGAGTTTTTGTTGTTACCTCTTAAATTTTTTTTAATTTAATTTAATATATATATATTTTTTTTTCTAGAAATGAGGTCTTGCTTTGTTGCCCAAGACGGTCTTGAACTCCTGGGCTCAAGCAATCCTTCTGCCTTAGTCTCCTGTGTGGCCAGAACTGCAGGCATACATCATGGTGCTCAGTTACCCTTGTTTTTGAGGCAGGGTCTTGCTCTGTTACCCAAGCTAGAGTGCACTGGCACAGTCACAGCTCATGGCAGTCTCACTTTCCTGGGCTTAGGTGATTCTCTCACCTTAGCCTCCAGAGTAGGGGGGACTACTGGCGTGCACCCCTATGGCTGGCGAATTTTTTGTATTTTTAGTAGAGACATGGTTTCACCGTGTTGCCCTGACTGGTCTCAAATTCTGGGCCTCAAGTGATCCTCCTGCTTCAGCCTCGCAAAGTGCTGGGATTACAGGTGTGAGCTACTGTGAATCATATGACTATATGAGTCACATAATTTTCACATAACATAAAATTTACCCTTTTGAAGTTTGGTTTAGTGTTTTTTTTTTTTTTGTTGTTGTTGTTGTTGTTTTTGAGACGGAGTTTCGCTCTTGTTACCCAGGCTGGAGTGCAATGGCGCGATCTCGGCTCACTGCAACCTCCGCCTCCTGGGTTCAGGCAATTCTCCTGTCTCAGCCTCCTGAGTAGCTGGGATTACAGGCACGCACCACCATGCCCAGCTAATTTTTTGTATCTTTAGTAGAGACGGGGTTTCACCATGTTGACCAGGATGGTCTTGATCTCTTGACCTGTGATCCACCCCCCTCGGCCTCCCAAAGTGCTGGGATTACAGGCTTGAGCCACCGCGCCCGGCCTGGTTTAGTGTTTTTTAGTATATTCACAAAGTTGTGCAACTACCACCACTATTCCAGAATGCTTCCATCACTCAAAAAAGAAACCCCATACCTGTTGGTAGGCATTCCCTCCCACCTCCTACTTTCCAACCACAAATCTGCTTTCCATCTCTGGATTTGCATATTCTGGACATTGCTTGTCACTGGAATCATACAATATGTGGCCTTTCTTATCTGGGTTCTTTCACTTAGCATAATGTTTTCACAGTTAATTATGTTATAGCATGTGTTTGTATTCATTCTTTTTTATGGCCAAATAATATTCCATTGTGTGAACCTACCACACTGTTCACAGGATCGTAGGTGATGGGCACTTTTTGCCATCTGAGCCACTTAGGCTGAGCAATGCCTGGGGCAAGTCGTAACTCACAGATCTCACAAGTCATGTTTCTGTATTACAGGGGTAGACAGGTACCTCATTTCTGCCTGGTTTGTTCACCCTCTTGGGCCTTAAAATACATTTTAAAGATACATTGTTCAGATTTAAGAACTGTTACCTATGGGACAGTTAGTCTAACCAAGCTGTCCTAAAGTCACCGGGGGAGGCAGCCAGGTGGTTGACTCAGCTCCTCTGCTGGAATAGTGAGATTCCTGAGCAAAGGAAGCTTTCCCATGGTGCCTGGGCACCACTGACCTTTTCATTCTTTCTCATTCTTCCTGGGCCCTCCTGTTGCTGTAGGCCTCCATGAAGAAGTGGACTATTCTGAGAAACTCAAGTTCAGCGATGATGAAGAGGAGGAAGAAGTTGTGAAGGACGGCAGGCCAAAGTGGTAAGGACCCCTGCCCCATCAACGTGAGCGCATTCGTACATTTGTGCTTATTAGTGCTGCTATGTGCCGAGAGCATTTCCTAGTTTCAGTAGCAACCTGGAAGGGCAGATACTGTTTCCAGTTTGGGGGTGACAGCTGCTGATCATGACTGTGAAGGAGTAGAGCCAGGGTTTGCCTGCAGGTGCTACTTCGTCCTGTGCATAGTCAGCCTCTTCACCACTGTGTCAGTGTGTGCCCGAGTGTGTTATGCAGACCATGTCTTCATGGATTGCTTGTGACTGTTAAGCTCAAAAAGTCTTCTGTGGCTGAGCAAATTTGGGAAACTTCCCTGGGTTCAAATTCTTTTTTTTTTGGAGACAGGCTGTCACTCTGTCACCCAGGCTGGAGTGCGGTGGCATGATCTCGACTCACTACAACCTGTCTTCTGGGCTCAGTGATTCTCCCACCTTGGCCTCCCGAGTAGCTGGGACCACAGATGAGCGCCACCATGCCCAGCTAATATTTCTGCTAGAGATGGCGTTCTGCCATATTACCCAGATTTGGTCTCTAGCTGCTGGGCTTAAGTGGTCCACCTGCTACAGCCTCCCAAAGTGCTGGGATAACAGGCATGAGCCATCACGCCCAGCTTCAATTTCTTTCTTTTCTTTTCTCTCTCTCTCCTTCCTTCTTCCTTTCTTCTTCTTTCTTTCCTTTCTTAGATGGAGCTTCGCTCTTGTTTCCCAGGCTGGAGTGCAATGATGCGATCTCAGCTCATCACAACCTCCACCTCCTGGGTTCAAGCAATTCTCCTGCCTCAGACTCCTGAGTAGCTGGGACTACAGGCCCGTGCCACCATGCTCGGCTAATTTTTTGTATTTTTAGTAGAGACGGGGTTTCACCATTTTGACCAGGATGGTCTCGATCTGTTGACCTCGTGATCCACCCACCTCAGCCTCCCAAAGTGCTGCGATTATAGGCGTGAGGCACTGCGCCTGGCCAACTTCTTGCTTTACTCCGTGACCCCTCAGAGGCTTGAACATACACTGAGGGCCAGGTGCAGTGGCTCACGCCTGTAATCCCAACACTTCGGAGGCCAGGGCAGGCAGATCACTTGAGGCCAGGAGTCTGAGACTAGCCTGCCCGAGATGGTGAAACCCTGTCTCTACTAAAAATACAAAAATTAGCCGGGTGTGGTGGCATGGGCCTGTAATCCCAGCTGCTCGGGAGGCTGAGGTAGGAGAATTGCTTGAACCCAGAAGGCAGAGGGTGCGGTGAATGGAGATCACGCCATTGCACTCCAGCCTGGGCAACAGAGCAAAACTCTGTCTCAAAAAAAATAAAATAAAAAAATTAAGTATACTGGGGAGGTGGAGAAGCAGAATGGATGCCAGCTTTCCTGAATTTATTTGACCATGTTAATTTGGTGTCTCTCTCTCTCTGTCTCTCATCATTTCTTTGGACTAGTTTAGTTTTTCTTTATTTCCTTTAGAAAGTACTGCATTGTACTCTCATCCCTCCAGTTTTTATCCTAATAGTAGTAGCGTTTACTAATACTTTTTAAATAATACCCCAAATTAGCTGGGCATGGTGTGCACCTATAGTACCAGCTACTCAGGAGGCTGAGGTGGGAGGACTGCTTGAGTCCAGAAGGTCGAAGCCGCAGTGTTTGCTTCACATTTATCACTGCTTTCCTTTAAAATGTAATTGTTTTATATCATTTAGATATTAATGCTTTGCTGTTGTCTTGGAAATGTTTTTCTCTTTGTCTGTTTTCTTGTTAATAACAAGAAATATTGTTCAGTCAAATCCGTGAGTCATCTTTTTCTTTGTTATTTCATCCTTTACTTAAAAGCACCTAAAGTAAGTGCCCATATTCTGGGAGGAGTTGGTAATAATAATCTGCTACTCCTTCTCTGATGGCACACAGAAAATGAAATTCTGTAATTTCCTTTCATGCTGTTTGATTTCGGCTGAAGCTTTGGATGCAGTCGGGACATACCTATGGGTCAGTTCCTGGAACACTAAGCTCAGAAGGAGCTGTGATTAAGAATTTAAATCAAAGGCAAAGACATAAGCTCTTAGAGACTGATGGGAGCAGTAGGACACCCTTGTCTGTTTGAGGCGATGAGAACTGAATATTCCGCTGAAGGAACTGGACATTGGTTTTAGAGGCAATTTTGCCCCTGGCTTTGACCAAGGGCACTTCAAAATCAGAGTGCCTGAACTACCTCCTCCTGAAACCTGCTCTTTTTTTCATGTTCTCTAAGCTGGTTGGTGACCTGGTAGAGCATCTACGTCTTATTTGACATCTTTATTTTCTCATACACGATTGGCTCCCAAAACTTGCCCTGACTCTGTCTCCTCTTTTCACTTTCTCTGGGGCTGTTGGGACCTCCTCCTTTTCCGAACCATCCACGCATCTACCGATTTATCTCCATCCTTTCATCCTGTCCTCTGTGACCCATCCTTCACACCCTGCCATAGTTATCTTCTAAAAACACAGATCTTTTTCACAGGTCAGCAGCTTTCCTGTGGTCTCCATTTCTTACAAAGTCAAGTCGGAATCACTGGCAGTTGTTGCCCACTCTGTAATCTCCTGAGTTGTGTTACCTGCCTTGTCTTCCTCCCTCCTGATATACATATGTGTGGGTGGACAGGCAGGCCCACACACCTGCCATCCCCGATTCCCGCTTTTCTCTGATCTGCTGTATTCCTGGGCCCTTGTAAATGCTTCGTCCCAGTACTGTTGCTTCTACTATGACACATCCAGATGAGAATGGCACCCATCTCCCTTCTTGTCCAGCCGCCCCTGCAGCTGTGTTTTGGAACCTCCTTTTCCGTGCTGTGTAGGCTCTGCTTGTCTCTTCTTGCTCTTTTTATTGTGGCACTGTTAAGTAGTCATCTTTTGTTCTTTTGAGGGGCATTTATTGAGCAACCGGCTTGTGCAGAGCATAGGGAAGGAGTGCTACCGAAAGGAATCAGACATGGACCTGGGAGTACTGGTTCAAATCTGTGGGGGGTGTCCCCTTAACCTTGATGAGACTCAGCTATTGACCTTTTTTTTGGGAGATGAAGTCTTACCCTGTCACCCAGGCTGGAATGCAGTGGCATGATCTTGGCTCACTGCAACCTCCGCCTCCCAGGTTCAAGCAATTCTCTTGCCTTGGCCTCTTGAGTAGCTGGGATTATAGTTGCACACCACCACACTAGGCTAATTTTTGTATTTTTAGTAGAGATGGTTTTACCATGTCGGTCAGACTGGTTTTGAATTCTTGACCTTGTGATCCGCCCACCTCTGCCTCCCAAAGTGCTAAGATTATAGGCATGAGCCACCACCACACCAGGCCCAGCTACTGTCTTTTCAAAGCAAGGGTGTCCAATCATTTGGCTTCCCTGGGCCACATCGGAAGAGTTGTCTTGGGCAACACATAAAATATACTAATGATAGCTGGTAAGTGAAAAAGTCAGGAAAAAATATCTCATAATGTGGTTTTGTTTTGTTTTGTTTTTCCCCCGAAACAGAGTCTCATTCTGTTGCCCAGGCTGGGGTGTACTGGCGTAATCTAGGCTCACTGCAACCTTGACCTTTAGGGTTAAAGCAATTCTCCTGCCTCAGCCTCTTGAGTAGTTAGGATTACAGGTGTTCGCTACCGCACCTGGCTAATTTTTGTACTTTTAGTAGAGACTTGGTTTCACCAGGTTGGCCTGACTGGTCTGGAACTCCTGACCTGAAGTGATCAGCCTGGCTCAGCCTCCCAAAGTGCTAGAGTTACAGGTGTGAGCCACTGCACCCACCCTCATACTGTTTTAAGAAAGTTGACAAATTTGTGTTGAGCTGCATCCAAAGCCCAAGGCCCTCCTGGGCCACATGTGGCCCTTAGGCTGTGGGTTGGACAAGTTTGCTTTAAAGTGAGAGTCATGAGGACTTATTTTGTGTCAGTGAAATAATGAGTGTGACATGTCCTGTTCATGCGAGTGACTTGATAAATGGTGGTTCTGAATTGTGGAATTCACACGGACGTGGTGGGAGTGGTAGTCCATTCTGATGAAGGAAATGATACGGACAGCTAACTTTGGAATTCCCAAGGCCTCTGACCATTGAGATCAGACCTGCTTGACCTGACTACAGAAACTTAACATCAAATGTGCTTTGTTCTAGGAACAGCTGGGACCCTAGGAGGCAGCGGCAGTTGTCAATGAGCTCTGCGGACAGTGTGGACGCCAAACGGACTCAAGAGGAAGGGAAGGACTGGGCTGAAGCAGTGGGTGCATCCCGTGTTGTCCGAAAGCCACCAGACCCTCAGCCACCGTCCAGGAAGCTTCATGGCTGGGCAGCAGGCCCTGACTACCAGGTACCAAGGGCCCTTGGCTGGCCTATGTATTTGAACTTCTCTGAGTTCAGTGGCTGGGTTTCTGAAAAAGTCCTGGGTGGGCATTTCCTTTTCATTTTTAGATTTCTTCTTCTTTTTTTTTTTTTTTTTTTAAATAATCTCTTCATAGAGGCAGGGTCTCACTGTGTTGCCCAGGCTGGTCTCAAACTGCAGCTCAAGCGATGCAATGTGCTAGGATTACAGGTGTGAGCCACCCTGCATGACTTATTTTTATTTTTTTTTTTGAGATAAGGTCTTGCTCTATCCTCCACCTCTCACCCTCAAGCCATCCTCCCATCTCAGCCACCTGAGTAGCTTGGGACTACTGATGTGCCACCACTCCTGGCTCATTTCATTCATTTTTTGTAGGGACGAGGTCTTACTATGTTGCCAAGGCTGGTCTTGAACTCCTGGGCTCAACGGATCCTCCTGCCTCAGCCTCCCAAAGTGCTGAGATTATAGGCCTGAGCCATTGTGTTTGTCCTATTGTTTTCATTAAAAAAAATTAAAACAGCTGGGCATGGTGGCTCATACACTTTGCGAGGCTGAGGCAGGAGGATCACTTGAGACCAGGAGTTCAAGACCATCCTGGCCAACACAGCAAAACCCTATCTCCAAAAATAAAAAAGAAAAGAAATCATTAAAACAGCCTCAAAGTGATAGAAAAAGTTGGAAGTACAGTACAAACGATGCTTTTTCTGAACTAATTAAATGCATAGTCAACCTGATGAGCCTCTTTATACTGTGGTGCTTGTTTCCTACCAAGACTGAAATTCCGCCTGGGTAACCACAATGACTTCCAGGAAATGAGCCTTGATCATTGATTGCCATTTAATCTGCAGACGCCATTCACCTTTTACCAGTTGTCCCATTAATGTCCTTACCCAAAAGAATCCAGTTCAGAATCACATACCTTTAGTTTTCTTCAGTCTGGATCAGTTCCTCAGCCTTTCCTTAACTTTCATGACTTTGAGGCTTTGGAACGTTACAAACCAGTGGAATGCCCCTCAAATTGGGTTTATTATCATCTTTATTGTGAAGAGGTCCAAGATTGCCATCCTTGGCGCAGGGATCTCTCAGACATGATTGGACTTTTCTCATTGCATGCTACCAAGGCAACCGTGCCTTCACCCTATCTCCCTCTGGCTATGTTCACTTTAGTCTCTTGATTAACAGGGTCCCTGCCAGGTTTCATATTGTAGAGTTAACTCTTTTCCTTATTTGTAGTTGATAAGAATTTTGTTGGGGGAAACTTTGAGACTGAATATCCTGTTTCTGATCAAGCTTTCGGTTTATTTATTTATTTACATCAGTGGGTGATAATCTGCTGCTGTCACCCGTTTGGCCATCGGGAGCCCTGTCAGGCCAGTGTGTGTCCTTTTTAACTGTCTTCATCCTTTTATGGAGCCCTTCCTTCATCTTTCTCGGACTCATCTTGTTCTTGACCTGTCTTGTCTGGGATCAGCCCTTTCACCATGAAGTCCTAGTTCTTTTTAGTGCAGGGCGTTATTTAGAAACCAGTGTCTGAGCCCCAGCAGGCTCCTTGCTGTTGGGGTGTCACTTCTCCTGGACTTCCTCAGCGGACATTTGCGAGGGATGGATTGAGGTATATACATGTGTGCACCAATACATTCATACCTGTATTATTTCTGTATCTGTCCAGGTTGAGAACCCTGTGTTCTCATCGATACCTCCAGTTCCACAGACTCTATTCCTGTTCCTCCCAGTGCATGTTTGCACTTCCTTTCCCTAACAGTGCAAAGTTGTCCCTTGTACTTATACTCACTTGCTCAGTCTTCCTGTGTGTAACCAATCTCATTTCTGCTGCCACGCTCTCTCCCTTGCACATATGCCCTCCTTGTCCACTCAGGTGTCATTGACCCCACTCCTGGATGCCCTGAGTGTTCCTGCCAGCCAACTCACCTATGAATGTCCCCCTCATCCAGCTTGGGCTCTAGGCCCACATCTTCACGTGCATGCCCTCCTCCCCTTGCCTGGACTCTTGACTATTTGGAGTGCAGTGAGCCAACCAGGACTCCTTGACACCAGGTGCCTGGCTTGCCTTGCCACACCTGATGACACTGGCACTGGACTGTTCAGGAAAGGGAGAGCTGGGGAAGGGAGAGTCATGACTTTGAATAACTGGGTAAAGCCTGCTATTTTCAATGCTCTTTGCTATTTATTTTTTATTATTTGTTTTTGGAGACAGAGTCTCGCTCTGTCACCCAGGGTGGAGTGCATTGGCGTAACCTTGGCTCACTGCAACTTCTGCCTCCCAGGTTCACGTGATTCTCCTGCCTCAGCCGCCCGTATAGCTGGGATTACAGGCATGCATCACCACGCCTAGCTATTTTTGTATTTTTAGTAGAGATGGGGTTTCACCATGTTGGCCAGGCTAATATCAAACTCCTGATCCGCCTGCCTTGGCCTCCCAAAGTGCTGGGATTACAGGCATGAGCCACCACACCCATCCTGTTTCTTGCTATTTAAAGGGCTCCTATTTCACATTCTTATAAAAGGAAAATGCCCTTAAGCTGCAGTCTGCTAATTGAATACCTATTATATACACATATAGGCACATATGTAAGTGCTGGGTACAAGAGACACAAAAGTGAAACTAAACAGACACAGTGCCACTGCTCTTGGAAATTATTCTGCAGTTAATCCACATTTTCATTTACAGGTTGAGATTGCTCAGTATTCCCTATTTTTTTTCCTTTTCATCAGCCAAGAAGTAGTGCTTATCAGTATTCAAAGGTTTCACTTTAAGGTACTCATACAGCACTATAAATTAACTAAACATCAATAGTGTTGGAATCTATATACTTATGTATCCAAGGAATCTTCTGACCAAATTTCTTTTTTTTTTGAAATAGTCTTACTCTGTCACCCAGGCTGGAGTGCTGTGGTGCAATCTCAGCTCACTACAACTCCTCCTGGGTTCAGGCAATCCTCCTGCCTCAGCCTCTCAAGTAGCTGGGATTACAGGTGTGTGCCACCACACCCAGCTAATTTTTATATTTTTAGTAGAGATGGGGTTTCACCATGTTGCCTAGGCTGGTCTTGAACTCCTGACTTCAGGGGATCCACCTGCCTTGGCCTCCTAAAGTGATGGGATTATAGGTTTAAGCCACTGCCCCCAGCCGCTTCTGACCAAATTTCTTAAAAAATGGTCTTAGTTCAAATTACTTTGCAGAACATTTAGTCTGTAAAGTGATCACTAATTTCAGGGCAGTGTAGAAAGGCACATCAAAGGTCTTGACTGTACATGTGCCCTCTGGGTCTATTATTTCCTTTCTGGGAAATTATCTGAAGGACGTAATCAGGGTTAGGTACGTATTTAATCCCATGGGATAAAGGCAGTTAGGCAGTTTATGGTATGAGCCATGAGCTGATCAACACACAGCCATTAGAAAGGTATAGACAGATGCTCATGCTCAATGGCAAAGAGAAAGGAAAGTGCACACTTCGGCTCCAATGATACTACGTAAATGTACCTTCATGCTTCTAAATTGGAAGTTTATAATCTTATGATTCCAATACTTATCTCTGGTTTATGAGAAGTTAATTGTTAGGAAACTCCTTGACTACAGTAAGTTTTTATATATTTCATTTACTGAAGTACAATTAACCTACAAGAAAAGGCCTAAATCCTGTTTCTTTGGTTTGATTTTTAACAGTTATATATATCTGTATCATTAGCATTCAAAACAGGAGGTCCTGCCTTTTTCTGATAGTCAAATCTTACTAGAATTTCAGTGGCTGGAACTCAGGTGCCACCTGTCCATCAATTGTGCTGTTGCAAGGTCTGCATGCAGCTTTACCCCTGCAGACCAGTAAGAAGGGGTCCCAGTGTTAAGAGCTTTTCACTCTGCATTTTGGCACTGTGGTTATCCAGTAACTGGCAACCAGCAAGAAACTCAGAAATGGATAAATATCCAAAAGAGATTTTTTTAGACATGCTTTTTTGTTTTGTTTTGTTTTGTTTTGATGGGGTCTGGCTCTGTTCCCTGGCTGGAGTACAGTGGTGTGATCTTGGCTCACTGCAGCCTGCTGGGCTCAAGTGATCCTTCCTGCCTCAGCCTCCTGAGTAGCTGGGACCATATAGGCATGTACCCACACCCAGCTAATTTTTGTCATTTTTATTTTTGTAAATACAGGGTCTCACAGTATTGCCCGGGCTGATCTCAAGCTCCTAGGCTCATGCAGTCCCCCGGGTTGGCCCCCCAAAGTGCAGGAATTACAGGCATGAGCCACCGCACCTGGCTAGACATGCCTTTCTATATAAAGAGCACTTTGAAGCTTTATGTCTGACAGTGAATTTTATTTTCCTATGGCTCTTTCTATCCAGGGGTCCAGGGGTTTATGTGTTTTCGCGCGGGCAGGAGTAGCAGTTTCCTGACCCAGGAATGATCAGTGTGTGGCTTCCTGTTGCAGTTCATTAGCCGTGGAGGCCCTTAGCTTGTGTGCCTGTCAGCAGTGATAGGCGTGTTTCCCATGTGGTCGCAGTGTAGAGTGCTTTGCAAACATAGTTTCACCTTCACAATCCTAAGAGCTTGCTTTGTTGTCCCCATTTTAAAAACAAGGAAGTGAGGAAGTGAGGTGTGGAGAGTTGACATTTGTCCTAAACCACATTCCACATATAGCAGAGGCCAGAGTAGGATTTGAATCCAGCTCTGTCTGTCACACGCCTGCACTACCTCTTGAAGGTGCTTGAGGATTGTGGGAGGAGAACTGATCCTGAAATGGGAGTGAGTGGTCCCTGTATCTCAGGTCTGGGACCTGCCGCTTTATCTCAGAGACATTCTCTTTGCAGAAGTCCTCGATGAGCAGCGTGTTCCGGCAACAGTCCATCGAGGACAAGGAGGACAAGCCCCCACCGAGGCAGAAGTTCATTCAGTCAGAGATGTCTGAGGCGGTGGAGCGAGCCAGAAAGCGCCGGGAGGAAGAGGAACGCCGAGCCCGGGAAGAGAGGCTGGCTGCCTGTGCCGCCAAACTCAAGCAGTTGGACCAGAAGTGCAAGCAGGCACGGAAGGCAGGTGAGGCCCGGAAGCAGGCAGAGAAGGAAGTACCCCAGTCTCCAAGTGCTGAGAAGTCATTGCCCCAGGAAAACGGCCCTGCTCTCTGCAAAGGTAAGAGCTGGGCCTTCTTCCCACCAAGTGGAAACCCTGGCCTGTTGTCATCGGCTTGTTACTTGCACCTGCCTTCCTCCTTAGTTAGCAGAACCTATGGCTTATGATGAGATCGTACTGGGAAGCATCAGTTGGTAAAAGCATAGGCCTGGGTCAAATGCCTGGGTCCTGATCCTATTTGAAATTATTTTTTATAATTTCAACTGTTATTTTAGATTATTAAGGGTGCACATTGTGTGATGCTGAAGTTTGGGATGCAAGTGACCCTGTCACCCAGGTAGTGAGCATAGTGCCCAGTAGGTAGTTTTTCAGCCCTTTTTCCTTCTCCCTCTGAACGTCTTAAACTAGCTGGTGAGCACCTCACCTCTCTGGAGCCTGTTTCTTTGTCTGTGAAATGGGATGAGTATGTACCTGCCATCATGCTGAGGAGTGTATAGCATGCTCCAGTTTCTGGGACATAGAAATCATGCATCTGCTCATTGATGATACTCATCGTCACAGTTATTATCACTGTCCCTGCCCAACCAAAGTCACAGGTGCCCCAGGACTTTAATAAAACCACAGATCCTTTAACCTAGAATAAAAAAAATAAGCCCCCTTGCTTGGTAGAATACTTTTCCTGTTGTTATGCTAAAAGAAATGGATCACGCGCACCCCCCCCCCCCTTTTTTTGTGTGATAGGGTCTCACTCTGTTGCCTAGGCTGGAGCGGTGGGATCTTGGCTCGCTGCAACCTCCCCCTGGCAGGTTCAAGTTATTCTCTGGCCTCCGCCTCCAGAGTAGCTGGGATTACAGGCATTTGCCACCACGTCCAGCTAATTTTTGTATTTTTAGTAGAGACAGGGTTTCATCATGTTGGTCAGGCTGGTTTGGAGCTCCAGAACTCAAGTGATCCACCTGCCTTGGCCTCCCATAGTGCTGGGATTATAGGCATGAGCCACCATGTCTGGCCGACATGGCCCTGTTTAAGAGTGATTAAAAAGTGCTATATTAAGCAGAGTGTCACAGTTTTAAAGAATATAATCAGCTCTTTTCTATGTAATTCTTAAAAATAAACTCAGATCAGCTCTTGTTAGAAGACAAGGGGATGTTTGAAGCTCTGAAAGCTTCTCAGATGGTTGGTCACCTGAGGGTCTTAGTGCCCTTTTGGCCAGGGAACTCATCTCTAGTTTTCCTTCTGATCTCCTTTTATTAAAGGTTGAGTGAGGGCTGTGCCAATCCTATGGCGAAGTTGCCCTAAGCATTTTCTGCTTGTCAGGCACTGTTTTCAGTATATATCTGTACTTAATTTAATTCTCACAGAAGCCCTGGGAGTACGCATGGTGGTTATTCTTATTTGCAGATGAAGAAATGGCCAAGGAGAGCCTGGAAAATGTGCTCAGGTAGCACAACCTTTTTCTTGTTTTTTTTTTTTTAATTTTTTTTTTATATCCTTGCCAGCAGGAAGTCATACACAGCCTTTCCGTATGTTGGATTTTTGCTGTTCAGATGTTGGATATGTGAGCTGTCACCGAGTTCCTGGCTGTTCTCTATCAGTCCTTTTTTTTTTTTTTGAGTTGGAATCTTGCTCCATCACCCAGGCTGGAGTGTGATGGTGCAATCTGACTGCAACCTCTGCCTCCTGGGTTTATGTAATTCTCTCACCTCAACCTCCCATATAGCTGGGATTACAGGTGTGGACCCACCATGCCTGGCTAATTTTTTTATTTTCAGTAGAGATGGGGTTTCACCATGTTAGCCAGGCTGGTCTTGGACTCCTGACCTCAAGTGATCCGCCACCTTGGCCTCCCAAAGTGCTGGGATCACAGGTGTGAGCTGCCATGCCTGGCCTTATTAGTCCTTTTTAATAAAACGTCTTTCATCTGAAATCAGATTTCAGCTCTGCTGGTGACTGTGTGACCCTGGACATTGTCTATAACTTCTTGGCTTTAGTGTCCTAGTCTGTAAGGTGACAGCAGGTGAAGCCTCCTCACGTGTGTTGTGGGGAGTCCCTTAGCTCGTGCACGTGGTGCGTTTGGTGTAGGGCCAGGGTTTAGGGACGTGACTGTTCTAGCTGTAGAGTGTTTGTGCCAACAGGAAGAAGTACTTGCTCGTAAACATTTGGTTGGCTGAGCTTCTGTGGTATTTTTCTACTGGTATATTCTCTAGGCTCCCCAGAATTTCCTGCTCAGGAGACCCCCACCACGTTCCCAGAAGAGGCACCCACAGCATCCCCAGCAGTGGCACAGAGCAGCAGCAGTGAGGAAGAGGCCAGAGAGGCGGGGTCCCCTGCACAGGAGTTCAGCAAGTATCAGAAGTCCCTTCCTCCCCGATTCCAGCGCCAGCAGCAGCAGCAACAGCAGCAGCAGCAGGTAAACAGATGAGATAATAAAAAACGTGATAAATGGGCCTGAGTGCTGAGCAGATGTCTCCCCACCATCCCCATGCCCACCTCCAGCTTAGACCAGAACACCCCTTCTGTGCCCCCAAGAACAATGGAGACGAGAGTTGCACCTCAAAACTTGTGACCTTGGTAGATCAGCCCCTGGCCGTTATTTATGTCTGCAGGTGGAGGTCCCTTGTTGTGGTTAATTGACCTTGTTTTCTAATATTGGAAAGGAACCTATTTCGTGCTGTATGTAGTGAACTCCATTTTTCTTGTGTGCAGGGTGGTTGCTTATTTCAGAGCAGTACACCTTGGACATTCCTTAGAGGACAGTGGGTCCTGCCCTGGGGTCCTCCCAAGGTGTAAGGGAGGCTAGTGAGTTAAGAGCTGTCATAGAGAGGCATGCCACCTTTGGGTTAAGGATGTAGGTTTGAAAGTTTCAAGTTGCACAGCTTGGGCTGCCTTCCTGATGGTGCTGCTGAACTAGTTGTGCATGGCCTTGGATGGGTCAGTCATGCCCCTCTCGCCCATATTTCTTCATGTGTAAACCAGGAAGAACGAATACCTGCCTTTCAACATGGCAGAGCGTTTCATGCCATAATGCCTATGAACTGGTTTATTGGTGTTACCATTGTTGGCTTTTTATAAACCTTATTTTTTTCCTGAACTTTATAAGGGACCTACTTTTTGTCCTAAAGATTGTGTGAATAATGGTTGTAATTCCACCAGTCTCTCCTAGTCCTGATAGTCTTGAAGCACTCATCAGCAATCATGCCTACTAGAGTAGTAATAAGTAAAGGAACCCAGTAGTCATTACTGAGGAATAGTACATTTTGGTGGGAAACTGAGATGATACATAGATGTTACTTAGTGCACACCCAACAGCAAGGTGTGCACTAAATTATTACTAAAGCTAACTGAAAATGTTTCAAAATGTGTGTGCCGTGGAGAAACAAACCAAGGTCTTAAGGCTTTTCCCAGTATCTCACTTAATTACCTTTAAACTTCTCTCCCCAGCCTCTTCTCTCCTCTAGGCCCCTGGGAGCATTCCAGGCACTGCCTTTAATTGCTTTTAGAGCATGGTAGTGTAGGCAAGCACTGCACAGTTACTCATGTTTGTGGGGTGTAGAATTACTGACTGGGGAGATCTCTGGAATTATCCGTGCCAAACCTAGCAGTGGCAATTCCTCTGGGCAGTTGAGGTGTGGAGGGAAGTGATGGTTAAGTCCTTCCTTAAGTATAGAAGGTCTGAAAGCACCAAGGCAGCCTGTCTGGTCATATTCCCTGGGGACCTAGGGTCTAGACAGGATGAGGAGGTGGGAAATGGAGGCCCACAGCCTTCTCTGTGGACTGGGACAGTGAGTGACTCAAGTCTCTTGATTGATGAGCTATATTTATTGAGTGCACTTAATAGGTGATGGGAGCGCCAACAGAATTGTCCAGAGAATCAGCTGAGGATGTGCTATAGACTGCCAGGAAGGTTGGCAACCTTTTTGTTTGTGGAATGGAACGGTGTGTGCTGGAGGCCACTTGGGTGTCCTCAGAGTGTGATGCAGCAGTGAGACCTGGCCTCAAGGCCAATTCAGGGTTCCTTTAGAAATTAGTGCCTGAGGTCACTGACGGGATAAGAAGCAGGGTCTGAAATCAGGCAGGGGCCTTGATTTTGAATAGTTCACTGATGCTTTCTGTTTACCCATTTGTGCAGATGTTCCATATCCCAAGTGTGGTGCTGGGGGCAAGAGTGCACAGGGAGTCTCTTAGGGTTTGGTGAGGGTTGCCACCAGTAAAAACCATCAGCTGCTATGAGTACAACAAAAGAGCACTGGCCGTTCTATGGGAACAGAGAACCAGGGACCTGGTCTAGTCTGGGGTTTATGACAGGCTTCGTAGAGGATGTGTTTAAGCTGGAAACCTGCATTTAGGGATGGAGGAAAGATATTTGGAGCAGAAAGCGGAGGGCCAGTTGTGCCAGGCAAAGCTAGAGAAGTAGACTGGGCAAGGCCACACGGGACCCAGCCCTCATCCTAACCCCACAGATCATGCATAGCCTCATAGGATTTGAGCTGTCAGTCGGAGAGCAGTGGAGAACCACTGAAGGGTCTTATGAGCTAGGGGTTGACATATTGGGGGTGGGGTATGTGTGGGAAAAGATCACCCTAGTTGCAGATGGAGATGGATGGAAGGGGCCAGGAGGGAGCAGGGAAGGGATGCTGACTCCCCTCAGGTGGTAGCTGCAGAAGGGGAGAAGTGGCCAGCGTCCAGTCGTTCTGTGGGAGGCTGCCGGTGGGTTCCAGGAGTGTCTGATCTAAGTGAAAACCTAGCCTGTCTCGTGTAGCACAGGTGCAGATGGGCCTCCATTGTGATAATGGTATGTCGGTCCACCAGCCTTGGACAAGGACCTCAGATTGCAAGCTGTAACACACTGGGGGCTTCTCCTTTAGCAGCTGCCCATCCCTCCCCTCCTTGGTCTTCTGTTTTGGGTGGGCTTGCTGCCCAAAACAGTGCTGCCTGCTGGAAAGCTGGAAGGGCATGTGTTAGGTAGCATCTCTGCCCCCTGCCGCACCTGCCTGACCAAGTCTCTCTTTCTGCCTGGGCAGGAGCAGCTGTATAAGATGCAGCATTGGCAGCCGGTGTACCCCACACCCTCCCACCCCCAGCGCACCTTTTACCCACACCACCCCCAGATGCTGGGCTTCGATCCCAGGTGGATGATGATGCCTTCCTACATGGACCCGCGCATCACGCCCACTCGGACCCCAGTGGACTTCTACCCCTCTGCCCTGCATCCCTCAGGTAAGCACTGTGGTCTAATGGTTCATACCTGTAGCACCCAGGATAGCGCAGTGGTCAAGAGTGTCAATCAACACACCTGGATTTTGGTCTGATTGTTTGTCAAGTACACGACTGGTCCGAGTTTCAAAGTACTCACTTGCAAAGTGTAGGTACAATGATAGTTCTTTCATAAAGAATTGTTGGGAAAGTCATGAACATCATGTATCATAAATTAATTAATTTTGGATTTCTGCTGTGTTTTTTTGTCCCTCTTCTCATTCTTAACATTCTTTGAAAAAAAAAAAAAAGAACATTCTTTTTGCTTTTTCTTTTTTCCTTGATTAATCTTTCCCAAGGTTTGTCTAGTGCCTTTTTAAAATCAGTTTTTGGGTTTCTTCATTCCTCTCTCTTATTTGGATTTTATTTTAATAATGTCTGCTTTTTCTTTTATTAGGGTGCCTTTAAAATATTCTATGATTAGTTTATTAATTTTTGGCTTTATGGCTTTCTTTGTGGTGTTAATTTCTAATGCGGCTGCTTTTTGGTCAGATAATATGGTCAATGTGACATAGACCAGGGGTCAGCAGACTTCTACAGATGACCAGAGAGTAAGTCTTTTAGGCCTTGATCAGGTAGTCAGTTTGGGTGTTATAGGACAAAAGCGGCCACAAACAATCAATGGTAAGTGAATGAGCATGGTTGTTTCTCCGTAAGACATTACTTGTAAAAACAGCAGTAGGCTCAGTTTTGTTTAATGGCTGTAATTGCTGACCAACTCCTGACTTAGCTTGCTTGACATTTGTTGGATTTCCTCTGTAGCCTCTTACATGGAGATTCTTTTTTAACATTCTACATTTGCCTGAAAAGGTTGTATTCTCTGGTTGGATATAATCCATTAAATTGAGCATGCTAATTGTGTTGTGCAAATATCTTCATCATTGTAAGTTTTTATCCCTTTGATAAAAAGGGGCTACTAAAAAGTGTTTTAAAATGTCCCACTATGATTATGGATGTGTCAGATCTTCTTTGGGAGTCTTTCAGTTTTTGCTTTGTCTATCTGGAGGCATACCTGTTCCTTCTATTCTTATATAGCACCCTTGTTATCATTAATTGTGCTTTCTATATTTATTGTCTACTTTGTCTGATAGTAATATAATTATTCTAGTTTTTTGTTGATTGGTACTTATTTGAAGTCTTTTGTTCCAATTTTTACTATTAGCCTCTTTGAGCCTTGATTTTTGGGGAGTGTATTTTTGTTATCTACTAGATGTGTGTGGTTTTACCACTCTGAAAGCCTATGACTTTTAACTGTAAAAGTTGGTCCCTTTACAGTTATTGGGATTATTATCATTTGAGACAGAGTCTTACTCTGTCTCAAATGATAATTTGAGTGTTAGAGTGTAGTGGTGCTATTTCAGCTCACTGCATCCTCTGCCTCCCAGGTTCAAGCAGTTCTCCTGTCTCAGCCTCCCAAGTAGCTGGGATTACAGGTGCCCACAACTATGCCCAGCTAATTTTTGTGTTTTTTTGTTTTTGAAACAGGGTCTCACTCTGTCACCCAGGCAGGAGTGCAGTGGTGTGATCTCGGCTCACTGCCATCTCTGCCTCCCAGGTTCAAGTGATTCTTCTGCCTTGATCTCTGGAGTAGCTGGGATTACAGGAACCCGCTACCATGTCCGGCTGATTTTTTTGTATTTTTAGTAGAGATGGATTTTGCTATGTTGGCCAGGCTGGTCTCAAACTCCTGACCTCAGGTGATCTGCCTCCTCAGCCTCCCAATGTGCTGGGATTACAGGCGTGAGCCACCACACCTGGCCTATTTTTGTTTTTTAATCCAGTCTGTGATTGTTCAGATGTGCCTATATACTTAACAATTTTCTTACTGCTTTTTTCTTGTTTATCTTTTTTCTTCCCTCTGGGATTCATTTTACTACTCCACGAAGTACATTCTTTATGCTCTTCAGTTCTTTTGTTTGTTTGTTTGTTTGTTTGTTTGAAACTGAGTCATGCTCTGTTGAGCAGGCTGGAGTGCAGTGGCGCAATTTCAATTCACTGCACCCTCCGCCCTCACAAATTCAAGCGATTTTCCTGCCTCAGCCTCCTGAGTAGCTGGGACTACAGGCGCTCACCACACCTGGCTAATTTTTGCATTCTTAGCAGAGACGGGGTTTCACCATATTGGCCAGGCTGGTCTCAAACTACTTACCTTGTGATCCGCCCACCTCGGCCTCCCAAAGTGTTAGGTGTACTGGCGTGAGCCACTGTACCTGGCCATGTTTTTCAGTTCTTAAAGGTTTTGGCAATAGATTTTCTCTTTCGAGACAGTCTTACTCTCTCACCTAGTCTGGAGTGTAGTGACACGATCTCAGCTCACTGAAGCCTCTACCTCCTAGGCTCAGGTGATCCTCCTGCCTTAGCCTCCTGAGTAGCTGAGATTGTAGGTGAATACCACCATGCCTGGCTAATTCCATTTCTTTTGGCTCCTCTTGCTGCTGAAATGGAAACAGTAGAGTATCATTTTTGGATACTCAGTTTTCTCTCTGGGTACTTTAAAAATCTTCTCTTTGTCTTTGGTGTCCTGTAGTTCTGTCTCAATGTGTGGTGTCTAGGTATACATCTATATTTTATTCTGCTTAATAGTCACTGTGCTTGAATCTAAAAATGTTTGTCTTTAATCACTTTTGGAAATTTTTCTTCTAATTATCCCTTCAAATATTGCCACATCCTCATTCTTTCTAGGGCTTCCATTAGGTTTATTTTGTACATTCTCATTCTGTTTCCCAAGTGTCTTAGAAAATATGAAAGATAGGTTCTCTCTGTGTTGGCCTTCTGGGAAATTGCCTCAGGGCTATTTTCCAGTTTCCTCCCCTGCTGTGTCTTACCTGCTTTCTAATGTTACCAACAGGCTTTTAATTTTAGTAACTGTATAAAACACACACACACACACACCCCCCACACCACCCCTTTTTTTTTGGAGACACAATCTTGCTCTGTCACCCAGGCCAGAGTGCAGTGGCACAGTGCAACTTCTGCCTTCTGAGTTCAAACGATTCTCCTGCCTCAGCCTCCTGAGTAGCTGGGAGTATAGGCCTGCACCACCACACCCAGCTAATTCTTATATTTTTAGTAGATAACGGGGTTTGACCATGTTGGCTAGGCTGGTCTCGAACTCCTGGTCTCAAGTGATCTTCCTGCCTTTAGCTCCCAAAGTGCTGAGATTACAGGCATGAGCCACTGCTCCTGGCCCAGTGACTATATATTTTTATTACTCGGGTTTGTTGAGCAAATCTCATTTTTTCTTAGGTTTTTAATTCCTCCTTTTATGCTTTTAATAATTTAAAAGATAATTTTCTGGTATTTAACAGATTGTTCTGTTAATTGAAGTTCTTGGGGAGGCATCTAATCCTGTGGGCTCACCGTCAACTCATGGTGGGTTACCTTTCACATATGTTCTGATAATTTGGGACCGCGAGCTCAGTTTCAAAAGCATTTTAACTGTGGTGATCCAGGATTGTTCAGGTCGAGGCTGTGTTCCTTCAGAGTGATTTTGTTTCCTTCTGACAGCCTAGAACCACCCTTTATATTAATTTAGGAAGTTTCTGGACTGTTGGGGGAGATAGAAATCTGGTCTCCCATCCCTTAAACCCCTGTGAAAGTAAGCATGTGCGTCTGAATTCCTGGGAGGGCGCAGTTGTTTCCCTGCCCCAGTTCAGGTCAGACAGACAGACCCCCCAGTCTGTTCCCGGTAGTAAAGCGCTTACGTCTGTCTAATGTGCCTTTTGAGGGTGTGGCCCTTTTGGGTCTTGTTTTAAACAGTTGTATTTCCCTGCCTTGTATAGAAAGGCTTCATCTCCTGTCCTGTGAGTGTTAATGACCAAGCCCATAACTGAAAAATGTGTGTTCTTGCCCCCCTTCCTTGGGCTTCACAGGTCTTTGAACCAGTTAGGGTGCATGCATGTGTGGCTTCAGAGGTCCTCAGGTCAGGAAAGAGATTAAGAGCCCTGTGATGTGTAGGTGGGTGGGGTTCTGTATCCACGTGACGGTTGTCTTTTTTGGGCCTTTGATTAACCCTCAGATTGGAGTGGGGCTTTCTAAATGAGATGACGTAGATCAGTCTTTGCCTTCTTCAGGACTGATGAAGCCCATGATGCCCCAAGAGTCCCTCAATGGGACAGGCTGTCGCTCTGAGGATCAGAACTGTGTGCCCTCACTCCAAGAAAGAAAAGTGACCCCCATCGATCCAGCCCCTGTGTGGAGCCCAGAGGGCTACATGGCACTGCAGAGCAAGGGCTATCCACTCCCACACCCAAAGTCGAGCGACACCTTGGCTATGGACATGCGTGTCAGGTGAGATGAAGCCTGGTCCTGCTGCCTTGCTACTGAAGGAAGATTCAGGTCCTAATCAAGAGGTCTCTGGGCTGAGCTACCACCCTAGGAGACACTGCCCATGGGAGACTGGCTTCTCTGAAGGAGCTCCTCTGGGGAGGGAGAGTGTGAGGAGGGTTGCTTGAATGCTTTGGGCAAGAGGCCCTTTGCTGATGGTGAGACTTAAGGTGAAGGAGAAATCCTGAGGGTGATCAAGCCCTAGGCACAGGGCAGGTGGGTGGGGGCTTCACAAGGCAGTTGGGGTCCAGAGTGTGGGTCTTGGCTCCTTTCTGTGGAAGTAAACAGAGTTAGCCCTGCAGCCCCCTGGCCCCAGACTCTTCACGGCCTCCCAGGCTCCAGCTTGCTCTTTGACCCAGAGGATTGCCCGGCTCCTCTGTCTCCAGGGGGCAGGCCGCGCCCACCCAGCAGCCACGACACTCTTCACTCTCATGGACTCCAGGGGCCACCAACCAATTCATGGCCTGGCATTTCTGAGACATGTTTAAAGATAGAGCAAATGTTGTTGCGTATGTTTTTTTTTTTTTTTTTTTTTTAACTATCTTTAAATTTTTTTTTTCTTTTTAAAACTAAGCTCTGTGTTCAGCATGGAAAACAGGAACCAGGCTCCAATCACGTTGACTGATTTTTCTGGTTCCTTTTCAGGAATGAAAGCTCTTTCTCTGCCTCACTCGGAAGGTCAGGGGGCATAAGTGCCCAGCGCGATCTCTTTGAGGAGAGAGGGGAGGAGTACTTGAGTGCTTTTGACAAGAAGGCCCAAGCAGACTTTGACAGCTGTATCTCTTCTCAAAGAATAGGCCAGGAGCTTTTGTTTCCACCCCAAGAAAATATTCAGGAAGCGGGTACTCCTGGGGGTCACACCCAAAACCTCAGGTGTTCCCCATTGGGGCCTGACTTTGTCCCAGATGAGAAAAAGCCAGAGTGTGGCAGTTGGGACGTTAGCCACCAGGCAAAGACCGCTGACACAGCCCATGGTGTCGAGCGGGAGGCACCCCGGGAGGGGACAGCCTTTAACATCTCCTCCTGGGACAAGAAGGGGATCCCCAACAAACAGCCATCCTCAGAGCTCGAATGGACTCCTGAGCCCCGGAGCTCCAGCAGCCAGCACCCGGAGCAGATGGGCAGGACCCGGAGGTCGGGACCCATCAAGAAACCAGTTCTAAAAGCCCTCAAGGTGGAAGACAAGGAGAAGGAGCTCGAGAAGATTAAGCAGGAGCTAGGGGAGGAGAGCGCCCGGCTGGCCAAGGAGAAGGAGCAGAGCCCTACAGCAGAAAAGGATGAGGATGAAGAGAATGACGCCTCTCTGGCCAACTCCTCTGCTGCCACTTTGGAGGACAAGGGCCCTGCCCACACCACTTTTGGCCACGAGGCTACCAAATTTGAAGAGGAGGAGAAACCTGACAAGGCCTGGGAAGCCAGACCCCAACGAGAGTCCAGCGATGTTCCCCCAACGAAGAGAAATAACTGGATCTTTATTGATGAGGAGCAAGCCTTTGGGGTCAGAGGGCAGGCCCGGGGCCGGGGCCGTGGTTTCAGAGAGTTCACTTTTCGTGGTCGGCCTGCTGGTGGCAATGGGAGCAACCTCTGCAGCGGGGGGGTCCTAGGGGCCCGCAGCATCTACTGCAGCAGCCAGCGCAGTGGCCGCGGCCGGAGCCTGCGAGAGTTTGCTCGGCCAGAGGACTGCCCCAGAGCCAAGCCCAGGCGGAGAGTTGCCAGTGAAACCCACAGCGAGGGCTCAGAGTATGAAGAACTTCCCAAGCGGCGCCGGCAGAGGGGCTCTGAGAACGGGAACGAAGGCTCACTCCTGGAAAGGGAGGAGAGCGCCTTAAAGAAAGGCGACTGCAGAGATTCTTGGCGGTCCAACAAGGTGTGCTCCGAGGACCATAACGGTCTGGATGCCAAGAGCCGAGGCCCTCGGGCCTTTGGGCGTGCCCTCCCTCCGCGGCTGAGCAATTGCGGGTATGGACGGAGAACCTTCACTTCCAAAGAGTCACCCCACTGGCAGAGCAAAAGTCCTGCCAACTCTTGGCAGGAATATGGCCCTTCTGACACATGTGGATCCCGGAGATCTGCAGACAGAGACTACGTCCCAGATTCCTACAGACACCCTGACGCATTTGGTGGCAGGGGCTTCGAGGATAACCGCTCAGAGGATAAGAGGTCCTTTTTCCAAGATGACCACGTGGTGGATTCTGAAAATGCAGAGAACCGGCCCTTCAGGAGAAGGCGCCCCCCACGCCAAGATAAGCCTCCTCGCTTCCGACGCCTCCGGCAGGAACGGGAGTCCCTGGGCCTGTGGGGACCTGAGGAGGAGCCCCACCTGCTAGCAGGTCAGTGGCCAGGCAGGCCCAAACTGTGTTCTGGGGACAAGAGTGGCACTGTGGGCCGCCGGTCCCCAGAACTCTCATACCAGAACTCCTCCGATCACGCCAACGAGGAGTGGGAGACGGCCTCTGAGAGCAGCGACTTCAGCGAACGGCGGGAAAGGCGGGAAGGTCCCGGGTCCGAGCCCGACTCCCAGGTGGACAGTAGCCTGTCGGGGGCCGGTTTGGGTGAGAAGAAGGAGCTGGCCAAGAGGAGCTTCTCCAGTCAGAGACCTTTGGTTGACAGACAGAGCCGAAAGCTGGAGCCGGGAGGGTTTGGGGAGAAGCCCGTTAGGCCAGGTGGTGGTGACACCTCCCCCTGCTATGAGAGCCAAGAGAATGGGACACCTTTGAAAGCCAAAAGGTAAAACCAGACACCACCCAGGCCCTTTTTGTTGTTGTGTTCTGTTCTCAGCAGCACTGAGTTCACGCATGCATGCCGCCGTGTGTCGGGGCTGGGGACCTGCCCCCAGGCCCTTGTGTGTGCGCATCTTCATTGCCTGCCCCGCATTGCTTGTCTGCTTCTCTTGTGGTGCTGTTGTGGCTAGAGAACCCCCACCCCAAAGCGATGCTCTTGCAGCCGCTGTCCAGCACCTGGCCTGGGAGTCCAGGCGTGTGTCCCTGTGTGTGTCCCTGGAGCCCTGCCGAGGGCTGCCACATTGAGGAGCTTTGCCTGTGCACAGTGCCAGGCCCCGGTCCGCCCACCAGAGTCCTCTGCTCCAGAGTTGCTGCCAGGCGGCGTCCCAGGGGGCATTGTTGGCCTTGTGGCTGCTTAGAAGTAGCTCTTCCCAGGTGGCTCTGTTGCTCCATGGTGAGATGTGGCCTCATGGTGGGGCTGCCACCTCAGCATGGCAGGAGCCCAGCAGAGGGGAGCAGGCTGCGCATGGCCCGGCGGGCACCTCTTCCACAGCCAGGTGTTGTACATTCGGGTGATGACCTGGGCTCAGGGCCCAGGAGAGGGTCCCCTGCACAGTCTGGTTGACTGACAGCACTTGGCTCGTGCCATGGACAGGGAGGTGCTGGGGCTGCTGAGGCCTTCCCTGTTCTCAGCACACTGAGGCAGACAGCTTCACACCTCCACCCTCCTTAGAATTCTAGGCACATCAACTACCAGAGAAGGAGCCACAGAGAACTCTGACTTTCTCAGGTTTAACCTCGCTTCCCAGGCTCCAGAGGCCGACCCTCAGCTTCATCTCCATTTTCTGCCCTGAGGGCCCTGTGGCAGGGCAAGCCCTGGGCGCCTGGAGAGGAGCAGAAATGCTGGTGGCTCTGTTCCGAGTGTATTCCCCCTTGTCTCTCTCCCCCTACTCTTTCTAAATGTAGCATGTGGGAAAGCCCTGGGGAGCAGCAGGAAACCACCACATTCCTCAGGAGGAGGCAGAGCCGGCGGGGGCAGCCTTCTGCCTGTGTTTGCACACAGAGACAGATGCACTGCTGCCATGAGCTGCTCCTCCCCACCCAAGGGGTCGGCGAGAAGAAGCAGGCCTAGAGCAGGGCGCCTGGCTTGTGTGCAGGCTGTGTGCATGTACCGCGTTTCCCTCCTTCCCCATTCTCTGGTTAACACCACCCTTTTTCCCTTACAGATCCCCAGATGAGGCCTTGCCTGGAGGTCTTAGTGGCTGCAGCAGTGGGAGCAGCCACTCCCCCTATGCCCTGGAGCGGGCAGCCCATGCCAGTGCTGACCTTCCCGAAGCCTCCAGTAAGAAGGCAGAGAAAGAGGCCAAGTTGGCTGCACAGAGGGCAGGCGAACAGGGAGAGGCCATGAAACAGTTTGACCTGAACTATGGAAGTAAGTTGCCCTCACATCTTCAAGGCAAAGAGCTCAGGTGGAACCAGGGGCCGTGCAGTCCTCAGGGCTGCCGAGTTTGCCCTTGCACTGAGTGCCCTAGCTTTCGGAATAGCCTGGGCAGTCACTGGGCTGGGTTCTGGGGCTGCAGAGGTGAGCAGAGTAGACAGGATTCCTGCCAGCTATTGCTCACCGGCCATTGGATCCCTGTGACACCTTGCAGCTTCCGCACTTTAAAGAGGGGAAGCCTGGGACCCAGAGACGTTGAGTGGCATGTCCAAGGTCTCGCAGCTGGCTAGGAGCAGAGCTGGGGTTTAAGCATGCCCTTAGAGTGTTCTCTAAGTTGTGCCCTCGGGACTCTTTGGTTTGTGGTAACAGTGTGTTAGATCAGAGACAGCCTGAGAAAGACGCAGAAGTCCTGTCCAGGTTTCTGTCCAGCCTGACGCTAGATCTCAGGCATCTGTTGAATTGTGTTGTTCTTACCTTCTGGTGAATGGAAAAAAGACTCTTCCTTCTCATGAAATCTTTGTTCAGGTGCCATCATCGAAAATTGCGGGTCTAGCCCCGGAGAGGAGAGTGAGGTGAGTTCTATGGTAGGCGAAGGCTTCATCGAAGTCCTGACCAAGAAGCAGCGCCGCCTGCTGGAGGAAGAGAGAAGAAAGAAGGAGCAGGCCGTGCAGGTGAGGGACCAGGGCACGTGGGGCGGGAGGGCAGGCTGGCAGATGCCTAGCAAACCTAGAGCCAGGTAAGTGAGTTTTCAGGCAAGTTTAAGGTGGCAGGGAGGAAGAAAGGAGTATTTAGTAAGCATGCATTGTCTCCCTGTGCCTGCTGTTATCCATCAAAGTAGGACTAGGTGGTGGCATCATTGTTCTGCAGAGGAAGAAACTGAGTCTTGAAGAGGGTGATTTGTCTAGGTGATAACAGCGGAAACATGTCCAAGCCCAGATGCAGACCTCGGTCAGCTCCTAGCTCCTCCTCCCTCCCCACTCCTCATTCCTGAGTGGAATAAGATTTGTCTCTCTGAAGTCACGTGGTTAGTGAACCGTGTACTCAAATGGAGACACGGCTGGACCTGCACACAGATCACCATCCTTTGGCCTTTTGGGTCTTTTCTGGCGGGTACGTGGCTTGGCCTCACAGTTCACTCTACTTGAAGTCTTAGGAGACCAGCATTCCACGCATTTCTGGAACATTTTCAGGTGCTGTCATTTTGGTACCTGGGATACTTGTCCTGGGGAGAATTTGTCAGTCATCGTGCCTTAGGCTAGATTACAGCACCCTTTTTTCCCTCAGGTGCCTGTCAAAGGTCGAGGCCTTTCCTCCCGTATTCCTCCTCGGTTTGCGAAAAAGCAGAGCAACTTATGTCTGGAGCAAGGCGACATGACCGCACCTGGCAGCAGCCTGGGCACTGAGATCTGGGAAAGCAGCAGCCAGGGTGAGTTGGGGGTTGTGACCCCAGCTGTGGCTCCCAAGGTCACATCACAGACTGGGTTTTCGTCTTAGGGAGGATCTTGCTTTTGAGCTACAGACATAGTTGGAACAGTACTCATTTGCAGGGTTCCACTGCTGAGCTGGTTTTGAATGCCATCTGAATGATTTGCAGCTGCAGCCCCCAAACAGATACACAATTTTCCTTGCCTAAAATTTGGTAGAAGAGCAGAGCGTTCATTAGGTCCAGTGATCTGGAAACTGATGGCCCTTTGAGCTGAGACTGCAGCAATGGGATTGACCTTTGCTCCTGTCTGTCACTGTGTTCTCTCACTAACTTATGGAAAAGCATCAAGTGACTAACAGACCAGCTGCAGGAGTTCAGCAACTCTCTTCTGTGCTCTGCACCCTTTCTTAACGCAGGGAAGGCTCTGGAAGCTCTGCCCTGAATGCTCTTCGGGAAAGGCAAACTGAGACCAGAAGAGGGTATACTTTTTAGAAAATTTGTTTCCCTGAAAAAGTTTTTTAAAAAAATTCTATATGGAATGTGATTTTTTCTGGTAACTTTTCCTTTTAAAATAGAAAACTATTTTCATAGAATAGGTAGGTTCTTCTTGAAGCTTCCTGGGCAGGGTCCTGCACTGTTAGCCCAGAGGGTGCATAGGACATACGACATTTAACAGCTCAGGCCCATAAAGGGAGCTTGGAGAGGTCACCTAGTGCCAGTTCATTTTTCTACAAAGCAGCTGAGGCTTCTAGAGGGAAGGAACTTGACTCCAGGGTCATAGAACAAGCACCCGAGACACTGAGTTCTGGGCCTTGAATCTTCCACTGTCTCCACATTGCCTGTCCTCATGTGCTTGGTGGAAACTTTGGTTCTAGCAAACTACAAAATAACATTCAACATGCCCAACTTTGATGGAAAGGAAGCACGATCATTTGAGAAAATATCAATAGCACTAGATTTGGTAGTGGCTGAGTGATAGGTGTCATGGTATTGATGTCCAAAAATGCCCAGCTGCCAGATTGGTGGAGCTGCCAGGTGTGAGTCATCCCCTTTTGTCAGATCTTTTCCTCCAGAATTCTGCAGGGTCTCATTGGTTGCTCAGACCAGAGATTGAGTCCATGGATGGCTTCAGAGGGCCCTTGGATATTAAAATAGCAAGTGAAAGTGTTTTTGTTTTAAAGAGATGGAATCTCACTATGTTGCCCAGGCTGGACTTTAACTCCTGGGTTCAAGCAATCCTGCCTCAGCCTCCTGAGTAGCTGGGATTACAGATGTGCGCCCCACACCCTACTCTAGCATGTAAACTTTTGCATGCGTATCTATTTTTCTGGGCTCAGGATCTGTGGCCACTCAAGAAGTGGTCTGTGAGCTGAACAAATTTTAGTAATACCCACTTGGATCTTTCAAAGACTCTGTAGAAGCTGCCAGCTTTGGCCAGAAGTGGTAGTAGCTCACTCCTACAATCCCAGCACTTTGGGAGGCCAAGGCGTGAAGATCACCTGAGGCCAGGAGTTCAAGACCAGCCTGGGCAAAAGTGAGACCCTGTCTCTATTGTTTAAAACAAAAAAAGAAAAGATTTATATTTTTAATTTAAAAAAAAAAAACTGCCAACTTTTAGAAGTAGCCTAAGTGAAAGGAAGCATTGGCATAGCAGAAATAGCAACAGAGAATCCAGATTGGCAGGAATAACAGTTTCTGCCATGCTCACCGTCTCTCGTATCAGTGAGATGCTGAGAAACATGTTGGGTGAGGGTGTGGAAAGTTAGGTAAGGCTGTCAGAGCAGCTCTTCCACATCAGAGCTCTTAACCAGGTGTCATGTATAGGGGCTGTGGGCGGGGACGGGGGGCGTGTAGGGGAGACAGGGGAGTTGGATTTCTGCAGGCTGTGCCTGTGCTTGTTCTTTAAGAGCTCATAAACTCATGTTTTTCTAGACAGGCTTCTGTTTCATGCCTTGACTCTGTCTCCCTCCCCTGGCAGCTCTCCCCATGCAGGCCCCAGCCAGTGACTCCTGGAGGAAAGCTGTCACTGCCTTCAGCAGTACTGAGCCTGGCTCTGCAGAGGTGAGTGTGGCCACTACCCACATGCTGCTCCTGGGATGAGTATGTGCTCACCATCCACACGGCCAACTTGCTGTGGATCCCTGCGTCCCAGCCCACCCAAGCCTCTACCACAGCAGCCAAGCTGGGAATTTGATTGTTTTCATGAGCCCAAGCTCATCAGTGGTTTTCCCTCTTGACTCCTGCTGGGAGTCTGGCCTGTGCGTGGGGCCTGCATGAGTAGGAGAAAGAGAAAAGGGGTAGCAAGGAAGGACCCAACGCTGGGTGGGAGGAGGGATTGAGGGCTTCCCCTGAAGTGGTGTCAGCAGTCATGTAGTCTGTTTTGGGTCATGAGTGAGATGAGTTTGGCAGCCTCGGTCTGGGGCCTACAGAAGATCCTGTTGTCATGATCTGTATCAGGGTTGGTGTATTTGGCCACATGTAAGTTGTGAGGCATCCTCGAGCTAGCAGGACCAAGATCAGGACCACACTTGGCAAGGGGCAGGCAGCTAGGGTAGATGAGTCTCAGTGCCACATGTAGTTTTACTGTCTGGAAAATCAAGTTGGAGTTTGAGGCTCTAACCCATTTTGTGCTTTGCACAGCAGGGTTTTAAGAGCAGCCAGGGAGATAGTGGCGTTGACTTGAGCGCAGAGTCTCGAGAGTCGTCCGCGACCTCCTCGCAGCGCAGCTCCCCCTATGGGACTCTGAAGCCAGAGGAGATGAGTGGGCCTGGCCTGGCAGAACCCAAGGCTGACAGCCACAAGGAGCAGGCTCCAAAGCCATCTGAGCAGAAGGTAACCTGGGTGTTCAAGCCACAGTGGCCAGGGCCTGGGTGGAAGGGGCCACTGTCTTGTTGTCTTCCCCAATTCTTGGAACAGTCGAAGCTGGAGAGTGCGGTCCTTCCAGTCTATATCTCCACCTCTCTGCTTTTTTATCAAGGATTCAGAACAAGGCTCTGGACAGAGCAAGGAGCACAGACCAGGACCCATCGGCAATGAGCGTTCTCTGAAAAACAGAAAGGGCTCGGAGGGAGCCGACCGGCTGCAAGGGGCTGTTGTTCCGCCTGTGAATGGGGTAGAGATTCACGTGGACTCCGTGCTGCCTGTGCCACCCATTGAATTTGGAGTCAATCCAAAAGTGAGGGTTTGATTTGTTTTCTTGCTTGCTTTTTTTTACTTTTTATTTTTGGTACTTGGAGAGGTTGGGGGCTCAGACAGGATTGTTTCCTAGAAAGAATAGAAGGATGGGAGCCAAGCACCATGCAGTGACTAGGGTGTTGGCTTGGAGTCCTGCACGTGGCCGGTGCTCTATTGAGTTGCTTTAAAGATTGTCTCACTGGGCCAGGCACGGTGGCTCACACCTGTAATCCCAGCATTTCGAGAGGCCAAGGTGGGCGGATCAGCTGGTCAGGACTTTGAAACCAGCCTGACCAACATGGTAAAACTGTGTCTCTACTAAAAATACAAAAATTAGCCGTGCTTGGTGGCATGCACCTGTAATCCCAGCTACTTGGGAGGCTGAGGCAGGAGAATCGCTTGAACCTCCTACCTCAGGAGGTGGAGGTTACAGTGAGCCTAGACCATGCCACTGCACTCCAGCCTAGGTGACAGAGTGAAACTCCACCTCAAAAAAGATCGCCTCACTGACAGGGGCCAGGCTCTCGGGACAGACAGGCCAGTGATCTTCCCTGTCTCCATCAGACCACCTAAGGGACTGGGAGAGAGTGAGGCTGGTGTCCTGTCTCCTGTGCCTTGGGGAAACATCTGGCCATCTTGCTCATACGTGGCTCCAGTGAATGCTGCTCAGTGGAGGTTTTGAGTCGCAGCAACTGCATCACTTTAACGTGTGCGTCCAGGGAATGTAGATCCAGGAGACCTCAGTGGACTATGTGGCCTTTTTTTTTCAGGACTCCGATTTCAGCTTGGCACCTGGTTCTGCCTCTGGTCCTGCCGGAAGTCCAGTTGTCAAACTTCAGGATGCCTTGGCCGGTAATGTAAGTTCACACTTTTACCTCTGGCTCTGCTTACCGCCTGGGGCTAGCAGGTCCTGGGCAAAGGAGACAGCACATGTATTGGAGTCAGGCTGACCTGGGCTGGCACATGACTCAGTCGCTAGCAGCTCCGTGTCCTTAAAAGGTGCTTAAATGTTCCTGCCTGGGTTTTGCGACCTTCCAGTGGGGATTGTACAGTTCCTAAGGTCTGCTTTATTTGGCTCTCTTTGGTTCCATGTCTCTGTGCCAGGTTCGAGCCCAGACTCAGGTTGCCTTTTCAGTGGCCAGGGGTAAAGGGCACAGATTGAGTAGGAGAAGCCTCCTTGGGAGGCCCCATCTCACTATCCAAGGGTCTTGGCCGCCTGTGATCTAACTGCCATAATCCAGAAAATCTCCTGGTGCCCCACCATGGGCCCAGGAAGTGGCAGTTGCATCTGTCATGGCCACTGGGAGCTGCGGCATCTGGTTCACTGCTCTGTCCTCACCACCTGCTGGGGTGGGTGCTAGTGCATGCGCCAAATGAATGAGTATTATCTGGGCAGCATTTCCCAGATGATTCCAAGGAATGTGAGTGCTATATGATATTCATAGGTGTCAAATGAAAAAAAAATGTCCTGGAAGTGCTAGGCTCTGCAAGATTCTTTACTCTGAGAGTCTGTAGTCTCTGATGTGCAGATGGATGCCAGGGATCTGCAGGAGATGGTGGGGTGCTGTTGCATGTCCAGCCACTGTTACTAGGGCCCTCTTTTTCACAGTTTGCTGAGGGGCACAGCCGTCCCTGTCTGGCCCAAGACATCTCCAGGCCAGGTGGCAAGTGTCTTCTGAACCAGGTGCTTGTGTGCTAGCAGCCAGTTCGTGTCTATTCTGCTGGGACATGGCTCTCCCTGTCTGAAGGGCACCATGGAGTGTGATATATGGGGGTGGCTCTCTGCAGACTTGTGTTGAGGAAACAGACGAAGGCAACCATCTCACGATCAATCATGGTCTTGGCTGCCATCAGTTTCATTACTTAGTGGTCTTGGGTACACGTGGCCAAAACTGAAGATGTACATGGACAAATCATAGATGCTATTGGGGACTGTAGGTGGTTTTGGGCAAAGCCATGGATGCATTTGGACAAGTCATAGATGCATTTGGATGAGCCTTGGAGGTGCTCAGGCTAGCTGTGGATGGGTTTGGGCAGAGCCGTCTCTGCTTCTGTTTGTGTTCCATGGTTTCCTTATCCTTCTTTCCAGGCAGGGTTAACACAGAGTATCCCCATCCTGCGGCGGGATCATCACATCCAGAGGGCCATTGGTCTCTCCCCAATGTCCTTCCCCACCGCCGACCTCACTCTGAAGGTAACACAAGCCCCAAACTGGATGAGCCCCAACCCGGTACCTTAGTTTATGAAGAGGCAGAAGGGAAGATTCCCCCAACCCCCAAAGCTTAGATCGGTGCTGCCCACTGCCATCGTGATAGTAATTTTCATCCCTCCCCTCCTTGCTTCTGAAGATGGAGTCTGCGCGCAAGGCTTGGGAAAACTCCCCCAGTTTGCCAGAGCAGAGCTCTCCAGGCGGCGCTGGCTCAGGCATCCAGCCTCCATCCTCTGTGGGGGCCTCCAGCGGGGTCAACTACAGCTCCTTCGGTGGAGTGTCCATGCCACCCATGCCTGTGGCCTCTGTAGCACCTTCTGCTTCTATGCCAGGTATCTCATCCCCTGAGCCAGGCCTTGGGGCCTTCTCCATTTATTATCGAGAGAAACGGATTAACAGCCCTGAATGCCACCTCCTGGCCTTGGCTTGAGTACACGTAGAAGTAGCAACTTGTTTTCAGGCTGAGTGGTCGCAGGTCCCCATGTGCTGCAGATAACGTGTACATCCTGCTTCCCCCTGCTGGGAAACAGAACTGGGGGACAACAGCCAAGCACTCCTGCCTCCTGGTGAGAGGAGCGAGCCAAGGCTTGGCTTTGAGTCAGACCTGGGTCATGTGCTAGAGCTGTGCTGCCTCGGCTGGCAAGCAGCCCTCCCCGAGCTGCCTCATCCTCCCCTCTTAAGTGAAACAGGGCGATGACCTTGCTCCATGGGGTGGCGACACCTGTGAAGCCAGGTCTGACCTGGAAAGGGCTTTGTATCAACAGAGCCCTCAGTCACTGGTAGCTGTTTTTGTCCTGACTGCTGCCATCTTTGTCATATGTCCATGCACCCAAGGGAAAGTGTGGGGGTTTTGAGGGCCCAGCTGCCAGTCTCAGTGATGTAATTCCAATAGATCCTTCTGACCCTCCACTGTGGACTCAATAGCAGGGAGATGAAGAGGACAGTGACTGAGAGGCCAAGGCAGCCCTAGTTAAAGTTGAATGCCCCTCCAACTGTCTGGGGTAGTTGGTGAGTGGTAAGGCCGGAGCCTGCCTCCTTCCTCCTAGGCCTGACGCTGCACCCTCCCTGGGTTTCCTGAGGTGTGTCCCAGGTGTCTTGTGAGCAGGCGTGTGCTGCAGGCACACTGGGAACTGAGCAGCCTCTGTATACATGGCATCACCCCTACTGAATCCCCTGGTAGACCTGTAGACTGTCTCCCTCAGGGACATTCAGAAGTAGTAGCCTTGATCTCCTTCTACCTACCTTCTCTTGCTCTGTTTCCAGGCAGCCACCTCCCACCCCTGTACCTGGATGGCCATGTGTTTGCAAGCCAGCCCCGGCTGGTTCCTCAAACGATACCTCAGCAGCAGAGTTACCAACAGGTGACAGCAGCAAGCCAGGTGGCCTGGCAGGGGGGAGGGAGCCAGTGCAAGGAGGAATTGGCTTGCTCATCTACTTGCTCATTGTCTGTCTCATTTTCCATCCCCCTCACATGTGATGGCCAGCACCTGGCCCATCACGGCAGCCAGAAGGTATTTGTTAAGTAAGTAACGAGAGATAGGGAAGAGGAGTGGAGCTGACTGCTCCCCACTCTGCTCAGTTTTCCTTTCTCAAAAGTTCTCCCTCCTTGTGTCCTAGCTGGGGAATTAGCTAAAATGGAATTTTCTTTGGTGATCAGGTATCCTTCTGATGAAGAGAAGAAAGGCCTAAACTCCCAGGCATGGATGCGTTAGAAAGAGGTAGTCTTAGAAATGAGCAGGCGTTTCTTTTTATGCAGGACTGGCATACTTTCTGTGCTGCCAAGGGGCGATTTTTGGAAGTCTCCCTCCTAACGCTGGTGCTGGGCCTTTGGGATGGTTCAGCCACCCCTTCAGACCCATATTCCTGCACAGCCACAACAGTGGACTTCCAGGCAGAATCTACTCCAAGTGAGACTTGCCGATGGAGGATGTGGCCTCTGCTGACCTCTTTTTAAAAACATGTTCTTAACTGCTATATCATTTGATTTTCAAGATTTTTGCTCTTGCATAACCGGGACAGCCCATGTATCTTTCTTTTTCTACATTGTTAAATTCAACGTTCTGTTTCTGGAACTCGTCTCTGGACATGTGTGCTAGGATCCATTTTTGTTGTCGTATAGAATTTCAGGGTAGGGCTGTGCTGTGGTTTGGGGTTGCTACCAGTTTTTCATTATAGGCTTTATCCCAATAGCAAGGGAAGCCCAGGAATGACATGCTCGAATTGGAATTTTGCGAAGTGTCCCAACAGCCATGTGGAGAGGGGCTGGGGAGGTGGGAGATGGGAGGTGAGGAACCACCTGGATGGGCCTTGCGGTTACCTCCCCCCACCCCGGCTTCCCGTTCGCAGGCCGCCGCTGCCCAGCAGATCCCGATCTCCCTTCACACATCTCTGCAGGCACAAGCTCAGCTTGGACTGAGGGGTGGGCTTCCTGTGTCCCAGTCCCAGGAGATCTTCAGCTCCTTACAGCCCTTCAGGTGAGCTCATGTACCAGTGCGCGGAGCTGGCAGCTCACAGTCAGGGCCTCGGCCCTATGTGCTGCCTTTATCCTGCAGCTGTTTGGTGCTCCTCTGCTTTGGACCCAGTGGGGCAGGGGTGTTACTCTGGATCACTCTTCAGTCTGTTATTAGCTGTGCTCTAGGAGAGGCCTGGGCCGGGCTGATACGCAGTGGCCTGGTTTTGCTTTTCCATGTCATCTTGCCTCCTTCCCTTGCTCCTTCCTCTTCCTCTCCCCTTTACTCCCTGCGTCCTCCCCACCGCTGGCTGCTTCTTCAGTGTGGCTGCCAGTGTGTCTGATGTCCTGTGCCTTGTACAGCCTGGATGTGTTCGCTTGTTTAATCCAGCAGCATCAGGGCCATCTAGCAGCTTGTTCTCGGGCCTTATCCTGATCCCTCAGAGTGGCGCTCTTGGGATAGGGCCGGGGATCTGTGTTTTAGCAAGCTCTCCGGGGGATCTCTGAGGTGTGGGGCCGGATGCATGGCAGTGCTCACCCACCTGACCCTGACCCTGACCTTCTGTCTGGCTTTTGCAGATCTCAGGTGTACATGCACCCCAGCCTGTCACCGCCCAGCACCATGATCCTTTCTGGGGGCACAGCCTTGAAGCCTCCGTATTCGGCGTTCCCAGGCATTCAGCCCTTGGAGATGGTGAAGCCGCAGTCTGGCGCCCCCTACCAGCCCATGAGCGGGAACCAAGCCCTGGTCTACGAGGGCCAGCTCAGCCAGGCTGCCGGCCTGGGTGCCTCCCAGATGTTGGACTCTCAGCTCCCACAGGTCAGGAATTCAGTCACTCCACCCAAAGCCCTAGGCTTCTTTCTTTCACAACTTTGCCTTTTCTTTTCACCTGCCTCTCAGTGTGTGCTGGCCTGTCATGCTGTTGATAGCCACTGTGCCCATTCCTTGGCATGCAGGAAGTGAGCCTCTTCTGAGTACCCCTGTTGCCTTTTTTTTTTTTTTCCGAGACAGAGTCTCGCTCTGTTGCCCAGGCTGTAGTACAGTGGCATGATCTCGGTTCACTGCAACCTCTGCCTCCCACATTCAAGCAATGCTCCTGCCTCAGCCTCCCAAGTAATGGGGATTACAGGCATGTGCCACCATGCCCGGCTAATTTTTGTATTTTTAGTAGAGACAGGGTTTTGCCATGTCGGTCAGGCTGGTCTTGAACTCCTAACCTCAAGTGAACCACCCACCTCGGCCTCCCAAAGTGCTGGGATTACAGGCGTGGGCCACTGAGCCCAGTCTCTGCCACCCACGTTTTTGTCATCCTTCCCTTGGCCTGGCTTCTTCCTCCCCATCAGCAGATCTGTCAAGCCACGTAGCCTTTGCATTTCATCCAAGCTCTGGCTCCCTGTCAACCCCCACCCTCTTAGCAGTTTTTTAGACTTGCATCTTGCCCCTCACTGCCTCCCACCCATGACCTCCCTTCCTATGTCACCCAGGAAACAGAAGCAGTGATTAATCTCCAAGCCCCTTTGGCCACATCCCTGCCTGGGTGCTGCCTGTGCCCCTGGGGACCTGCCCCAGCAAGTCTCCTCTCTTTTGTGCATCAGGTAGTCCTTACTATCATTACACAAATGAGCTGCACTCCTGACCCTGTGATCCTGCCCCCCACCCCCACTCCCTACGCCCCTCGAACCATGTTCTTCACCCAGTTTCCAGGCCATCACTCCTGGCTTTCCTGCCGCCTCAGTCTCCTTTGCTGTCCTCTCCTTCCATAATGGTCAGCATGCCCCTGGCCCTGCTTTGGGTATCCCTCAGCAGTCTTGGCTCCAGATCCCTCCCGTCTTCTCCTTACTCCCAAATGGACATCCTCAGCTCAGATCTGTCCCTGGAATTGAATCTCAAATTCAGTCAACTTTCCAGCATCTCTGCTGTGGTGTCTTGTGGCATCTCATGATCCTTCTGCTTGTCCAGTCCATGTCCTCCTTTGTTCCCTGCTCCTCCTCACCTCGCCCCCTGATCCTTCAGCAGGTCTGTCAGCTCTGGCTTTAAAAGGAAGGATTCAAAATCCAGCTTTTTCTCATCCCCTCTACTACACCACACTGTCCAGCTCCTGCAGGGGCTCTTACCTGGCCTCTCTGCAAGTCAGATCATACCCCAGGTCAGCACTATAAAAATGGCAGCATATCCCCCTCATCTTCATCCTGCACCATGTTGGTGCTCCATGGAGGAGCATGGTGCTTTGCAGCTCTGGCCACCACAAATCTCAATGATGTAATTCCAATAGATCCTTCTGACCCTCCAACTGTGGACTCAATAGCAGGGAGATGAAGAGGGCAGTGACTGAGAGACTAAAAGTGGCCCAGCGCCCCCATCCTATACCCCTGCCCTTATGTCTCCAGGCCCACATCCTCCTCGCCTATCTTGTTCTAGTCAGTTCTCCTTTGCTGTCCCCTTGCAGCCACCCTCTTCTCCTGTTGTGGCATGCTTCAAAGGATTCCCACAGCCCGGAATCGAGCTGGGTCTTGTTTTTACCACCATTTGATGCAAAACAGTAAGAGTCTTCAATGTTTGTGCTGTACAAAGGAATGCAGAGATACACATCCAGTACAGCTGTCATCTTTTGGGACTCTGCTTAGTCATTACTTCGACTTTCCTCACTCCTCTCCTTGCCTGCCCCCGTCCTGTGTGTACCCACAGATCCTGTGCCACTCTGCACCTAGAGTGTCTTATAGCTGTGTCCAGTGTGTCACACACTGCCCTGGCAGTGCCCAGGCGCATGTTGGACAGGGCCTCCCCGGCCCATTGTATGCTTTCAGTGAGCACTTGCTGGACAAAGGCAGAAAGGGCTAAAGATAGACCCAGCCCTTTGCAGAGATGTGCATGAGACACATGTATGCTGTTGGCTCCTGTGCCTGCAGCCAGCTTAGTCTTGCCCATTTTCTTACCACCTACTCCATTCCAGCAAGAAGACATGCCCCTGGCGTCAAAGGTATAAAATCCTGGGCGATCTCTCCCATCCCACAGTAGAAATCGGAACGTGTCCTGCTGTGTGCATTTCTTCTTGCTTGAGTTCTTCTGGAGTGTCCGAATCTGAAGTACATGTGCATTCGCTCTTTGGTGCTTGTTTGAGGTTTCTCCGTAGCATCGGCTCCTCCTCCTGACTGTCCTTGTCGCCCAGCAGCTGACCATGCCACTGCCTCGGTACAGCTCCGGGCAGCAGCCGCTGATCCTGCCCCAGTCCATTCAGCTGCCGCCTGGGCAGAGCCTCTCTGTTGGGGCCCCCCGAAGGATTCCTCCACCTGGGTCCCAGCCGCCAGTCCTGAACACCAGCAGAGAGGTAAGGGGACCCCATCTGCCCATGACCCTGGGGAAGGGGCGTTGCCTCACCAACCTTTTCTAGCCAGCTAAGAACCCCTGTGTGGTGGTAGAAGGAGCCAGTGGCTTGAGTGTGCAGGACTGCCAGGGCAGAAAGGAATGTGACTCTGTGTGGGGCCATCAAGGGGCAGGTCCCGGGGACTCTGAACGTGTCAAGGGCTGAGGGCCAGGAATCAGCATTCCTCCCCAGCTTCCCAGGAGGCCCTGTTGTCGGTGGCCATGCTTCATTGACTCTCCCACCTCACTTTAAAAAGAATAAAATTTGTGATGGTTCCTGCTCCTAAGAAGAAGCCCTCTTTTGAGTGTGGCTTGGAGGGGAGGGGCTTGCAGATTCCTCCAGAACTGGGGTCCCAGCCTCTGGGCTGCAGACCTATATTGGTCTGTGGAAAAATCGTCCTCCATGAAACTGGGCCCTAGTGTCAAAAACTGCTGCTCTAGTCCCACGGCCCTTGCCACCTCTGCCCTGGATGTGGTTCAGTAAGTCTGGGTGGTCCACTGTCTCCAGGGCCTCAGATGACAATGTGTTACTGTTTGGTCTCTTTAGCCCTCTCAGATGGAGATGAAAGGTTTCCACTTTGCCGACAGTAAACAGAATGTCCCTTCAGGAGGCCCCATGCCATCGCCACAGACCTACAGGTAAAGCCACTCCTTGGGGACTGCGTGCTGCATAGCTGAGCTGTTGCCAGAGCCGTGGCCCAGTGGCTCTGAAGAATCTCTGGGCCCAGGGAGAGCTGTCAGCACCCTGGTCCCTCTGTGCGCCTCACGTCACTGTGGCGTTTCGGCACTGGATGCACTGGTGTTGCAGTTAAATGGGAGAATGAGCAATCAGGATAGTGGTTTGGGTTTTAATCATTATAGTAAGATGCTCTGGATTGGGGAGCTTTCTGGAAAGGTAGGAGAAGGAACTGCTGACATTTAGTAGGCATCAGGACTGATGTGACTTCCCATCAGATCCTAAAAACAGGACCCACTGGCCACAGGGCTGCATCCCAGCAAGGGGAGGAGCATGGCCTTTTCCGGTGTCTCTTTCCCCAGACTTGCACTCTGTCCTCTGCCAGGGGACTTCTATTACTGGGCTTGTGGGGTCATTCCTTCCACACTACAAACCAGCACCTGCTTTTTGCTTCCTTCGTATCTGTGTCTACCCCCGGTAACCGTCCCAGGTCCCCTCAGCGGGATACACAGGTGGCTCTGTCGGATGCTGGCGAGAGCATCTGGTCCCTCTGCTCCCCCTGTGCAGGTGTGAAGGCAGCACGCTCTGGCCCTGGGCTCCGAGGGTTTGTATAGTCAGTCAACCCTTTTTACATGTGGGAGATTCCTGAGACCGCTTTGTGTTTGCAAAATGAGTGAAACAGATGTGCCTGACCCATGGTACCCTGTGAGAGGTTAACACCCTTACTGCATGCATCACGAGGTGACCCCATGAATACACAGGTACTTGCGGGCCTGAGGAGTGCTCTGCAAGCCGGGCCTCTGTGCTTGCGAGTTGCTCTGGCTGCACCCCTCTGCTCCGCTGCCCTTTGCCTGTCAGGCCGCCGCCTCCATCACGGCATTCCACTCTTGTTCCTCCATTTCCAGAGAAGGGGGTTTTTGTGGATTTTCCTCCCATTCCATCTTTTCTATTCTTATTTTCACTCTCCTGGCTTCATTTATTTCTGTATTTAGTATTTGTTTTCCTGCCATGTCTTTCACATAGACCAAAACATCAGGACTGTGTGAAAAAGATAGGTGGCAGCAGCACCCACCCCGGAGCAGAGCTGGGAGGAGGAAGGTGGCCGCAGGTCTGAGCACATGCTGTCCTTCTGCTGCCACAGGCAGATCCCAGCAGCCTCTGGCTACAGATTCTTCTTCAAAGAGGCAAAACCCAGAGAACAGAAGCTTATGGGACAAGAGTTGCCTGTGTCTATGTAGACATAGGAATGGCAGCAGATTATTCCTTGGAGAATACTTAGAAAGTAGAAGCCTTAACTATTAGCTTTGTTTCGATGGTGTTTAGGAGGGTTGGGGAAATTGCTATAATTGTATAAAGCAATGTTTCCCAAAGTTTTCTGGAACTAGAGCTGCTGAGATGTGCCTTGCAAAAAAAAGTTCCTTGGTCAGGTCCTCAGGGGTGTGCTGTCTCTGGGGCGGCCTACCGGGAGAGGCACTCACCAGCACAGAGGCTGAGCAGGCCTGGGTGGAGAGTCCTGTTGAACTCTGTGCCCACAGCACTTAGGCTTTTTGACGGCAGAATTTTTTTCCCACATAGCCCCTAATTAACGTCCCTGGGAACTAACTAGTGGTCAGTGGAACACATTTAGAAGCATGTCGTACATTTTTGTTCCTCCGCCCCCTCTTCTGAAAAGCGAAGACTAGAGCAATAGCATGGTTCTGGCTCAGTGTCAGGCTTCTAGGCCTTTTGTCTGGGGCACTGCACTGTGTTGGTCCAGAGGCTGAGACGGCCAGTGTTCCTTTCTGCACAGCAGGACAGCCGTGCCCACCTGCACAGGGCCTCAGCCTCCCTCTCTTGTGGTGTGTCTCCTTGAGCTCTGTCCTGGAGGTGCCGCGGTGGTCAGTGACAGCCACTCCCTTGCCCCGCTGCGTTCTTGGCTGTCTTAGGTCTGTGTTTTTTTTCCCCCATCAAGAGGTCCACAGACTGTCCAGAGAGAGCACCTCTGGCCCAGGCCCTTCCTTCCTCACGCCTCCTCCATGTGCTAGTCTTTGACTCCATTTCTGTGGTGACACGTTGTGTATTCTCAACCCCTGCCTTTGGTTTTTTCAGGCCTAGCTCTGCTAGCCCCAGTGGGAAGCCCTCTGGATCAGCAGTTAACATGGGCTCTGTGCAGGGACACTACGTGCAACAGGTAGAAGATGGCTTTCCAGACCCTTCAGCCCTGGACATTTAGGCCCGTCTCCAAGCACCAAAAGAGAAGGGACTGTCCAACCTATCTGAGTGCTCCTTGTCTAAAGAGAGCCATGCCCTAGCAGTTAGAGCACGGAACCAGGAGCTGGGCCACCCGCGTCCCTCCTGGCGAAGGCATTTCTCCTCTTGACGGGCGTCTGGATCCTTCCTTGTCCTGCAGAGAAGGGAGGATGCCGATTCCTCTGAGGAGGTGATGTTGGAAGGTGGACCAGCCCTGGCAGGTCGGGGCTGTGAGGTGCTCTGGGAGACTCGGCTAGGTTTGGGGGTCAGCTCTAGGAGCTGGGGTGCGCAAGTCAGTGATGTGTCTCGTCTTTGTCTTGGCTGGGTGGGATCACAGGTGAAATTAAGTTTTCCCATTTGATAATGAAAAGTACATTTCAGTGTCTTTCTCTGCAGGCACTATTCTCTTCACTAATCTCTAAAACGTGCTTGGGCTCAGAGCTTAGGCCCCTCAGACCTGGGTGTTTCATCAGTTACTGTGCCTGGCTGGTGGAGGTGGGAAGTGATTGCTCTCATTGGTTCCCCTGGGGGTCATGAGAATTGTGTGGAATAAGCTTCTAAAGCTTTCTTCCAGAGTTCAGACTTGAGGGGGCAGATGTGCTGGCTGCTCTGTGACTTTCCCATCCCACCCCCATGTAGAGCCACAGACCAGGGGAGCCCTGACTGGGAATGGGGCCCCAGGGAAAGGTTATAGAATGGGAGTTGTGGCTGAATTGAGGCCAAAGATCTGGGGCGGGGCGGGGGGCAAGTTTGCCTAGGGCCCCAGCAGACAGTCAGGGCCTCCAAGATGTGCAGGGGGCACTTGGATCTACTCGAAGGGGCTTTTTGCTTGTGGGGCAGGAGGTGCACTGATTTGAAAAGGTTCTTCCAGTTGGCCTTGGGATTAGAACTGCTTCTGCCCTGGGTGTGCCATCGCGGAATTCCTTGTGGAGGACTCGGTGTCTTCCTGCCTCTCCGAATCACTGCACTCGGGGCTCATAGGGAGGGATCAGGGACGGCAGTTGCGCCACTTGCCTTACTAGGACGGGGATTTGTAAGTCTGGTCCTTCAACCAAGGGATGGATGACTTAGGGGAGCTTTCCCTGCACTCAGGAGCAGGAAGGGAGTGGTGGGAGCTATGTATCCAAACAGACGTTTCAGCATCAGGGTCACTTTGTTTTTCCCGTTCATCTGTCCAAAGGCAAAACGAGTGGATGAGAAACCCAGCCTGGGAGCCGTGAAGCTGCAGGATGCCCCCTCGGCTGCCTCCCAGATGAAGCGAACCGGAGCTATCAAGCCTCGGGCTGTCAAAGTGGAGGAGAGTAAGGCCTAACGGTGCCTGGCTGCCACCTCGCCTCGCCCCACTGGGGACGGTGCCGCCACGCGGCCTCGACACAGCTGACGCTCGGGAGCCTCACCAGATCCACTGTCCAAACGCCTGGCCTGGACTGAGAGACCTCCCTCCTCTCTCCACTCCCGAAAGCTCTGTCATCAACCAGCTTGCACCTGTGGATATATGGCATTGACCCGCTTGCTTTGATTATGAAACAAAAAAGCAAATGACTCCTTCATCCCATCTCCTCCCACCGTGACCGTGGAGTGACTCGCCTCCCATGCAGTGCAGATCCGCCCTCCCTGCTCCTCCCTGTCCTGCCATGCAGCCAGGGCACCTTCTCAGCAGTGCTTCCGGCCCAGCAGCCCATCCCTAGGCACTGTGGTTTGGCAGCAGGGTCATTTTACTTTGAGGCTTTTTGTTTTAAAAAGTAGCCAAGGTTTTTACAAAGGGGAAAGGAAAAGAAAAAGAAAACGCAAGCTCCGTCTGTATAGCTGAACTTTTCTACGTTTCTCGCCAGCCCCTCCCCTCCCTTCAATCTCCAGTGGTTTCCTTTCGCCTGTGTCCTGTTTAATTTGATACGTCACTTCGATACCTTAAGAGATGACTCTTAAGAATGCATCCCCTCCTGATTCCCCAGCTGGTTCACCTTTGAAGTTATTTGCAAAAAGAAATGAAGGTTCTTGAGGGCACCCATTGCGAACACTCTAGTGCCTGGCTCCCTGTCTGGGAAGCGATGGTGTGCGAAGAGCAGTAGGCAGGTTGTGGGTTGCATTTGGGTTCCAGCTCCTGGTCTGCTGAGCCCAGGGCGTTTACAGGCAGCCCATGAAGTTGATGATGGTTTTGGCAAGAGAATCACACAGTATCCCTGTCCTGTGCTCTTCTAAAACCAGGGGATGTGCAGGGCACCAGGGACAAATCATGGAGATGGCTGCTGGTGGCTCCCAGGTTGGCCCAGATGGGGCAAGCTGACGCACCACAGGTCCATCCCAGGCCCCGTGGGCTCTGCTTCTGAACCTCCACACCCTGCCCCTTGGGCGCTGTGTTTTTCACGTACTTCTTTTCCTTGAAGCCTTCTGTAACCTGTCATTTTCCTTCCTTCCTTTTCCGGAGCTTGCTGCTTCCTCTGGACCCGTCTCCACCTCCCACACAGCTCATCATGAACACCACTTGGTGATGGAGGGAGCAGATATGCATGTGGTCCCCAAGTGAGGCCACTGGGAGTGGTCCTTCTCCTTTGTTTCACTCCCAGCAGCAGACCCAGGTTGTTGGGACAGGAGGGCCTGCGCTAAGCAGCAGACCTCAGTCTCAAGTCTTCAGACAGCTGGGTGGGGCCAGGGTGAGGCTAGGTGCACGGCTGACTACAGTCCAAAGGGCCTGCACAGCCTCCCAAAGGGCAGCACCTCGAGGCTATAGGGCTGCCTCCATCCAGAGGCTTGTGTGAGCCATGGTGTGCTGGGCTTGTTTTTACATAAGAAGGAAATCACTCCAGATTCTGTCATTCCAAGGAAAGGGAAGAGGGCAGTTCAAGTTTCTCAGCTGTTCTTAGGGATCACTGAGCGTCTACCTTCGCCTTGCCCAGAGGCTGCCCCCACTGTCTCACAGGCACAGGACAGCCATTTGGGCTTGGGCTCTAAGCTGTGTCTAGTGTGGAACATGGGAAGGAGCATCTTAGGAACTGTTGAAGTTACTTCTTACTGCTCTCACAAGTCTAAGGAAGTGGGAGAGTGGCCTCCTACAAACAGCACCAACCCTGGAGCTGCCTGGGAAGGGGCAGTTTCACCGAAAGACGCTTTACTGTTCACATGTATCTTTCAGCAGCTCCCCTCCTGCCCTCACACTGCCTTTCCCTCTTCATCCTGAGTCTTTACTCTTGAGTCCCTTCCCAAGGGGCGGCCCACCTGGCAGTTCCAGGCATTTCCTACTTGAGCTTCTTGTCTGCTTTTCCTTCTCTCGCTGCAAGCAGCTGCTTGTGGGCCTGGGGTGAGCCCGCTCTGTCCCCACGCGTCCCCCTTGCCAAGCCATTCCTGGGTGAGTACAGGCCTGCAGGAGCCACACTTTCATCTCCACCTGGACACTTGAGCCACATGGCCAGACCCCTTCCACCTGACACGGTGGTGCGTGTGATTTGTCAAAAGAAAAAGCCTCCTGGATGCTGTTAAAAATTCAAGATGTATCCTTCAGGTGAACCGGGCATCAGACCCACAGTAATTGCTGTTTGAGAAAAAATAAAAAAGTCACCTGTTCTCCAGCCCTTTTCTCTTACCCGGTATTTCCTTCCTTTCTCTTCCCTCACCCCAAATAAAAAACAAAACAAAACAAAAAAAAACTAGAATTTATTTATATGTATTGATGTTGTAGGTCTAGGTGAAAGAAGTAAATGTTTCACTGCTCTATTTATATATCATGTCTGAATTCTGTGCAGGAAAGGCCAGGAAATTGCATGTGAAGTGCGGTGCAGTCACCAACTCTGTGTGACCTGAGCTGTAGTCTCTGCTGGGATGCAGATTTTAAATGAGACTGCCGGCTAAGGGCAGGCCTCAGGCCTCCCAATGCCCCACCCCCTTCCTTGGTCTGATTAAATGCAGTTGTTGGTACAGACAGAGACGTTTTAAGGTGCAATATATCTCTTCCTTTCACGTGGTTTTAGAGCCAAGCACGAGGTAATAGGACATAGGGTCATTTCGTTTTCAAACCCCCGTCCATCCTTAGAGTGCAGATACATGCAGAGGCTTCTGTCAGGATTCCTTGGGGCCTTAGTGGGAACAGGTGGAGACCAGCACTTCCCTTTGTTGTTGCAGAGGTGGGGAGTAGAGGGTCAGAACTCCCTCACCTTTGCCTGCTAAAGTCACCCTCCTCCCTATGCTGGCAGCTCTGCCTTGGCCATCAGGGGTGTGGCCCATTGCTCAGCAACCAGTGGCCTTGCGGTGATACCTGTCTACCGTCCACTAGAGTGGGATGAAGTCCAGAGTGTGGTTGTGTGTCTGAAATGCTCATCCACCCACTGGGGACTTCTCTGCCAGCTGCATCATTTGGTTTGGTTTTCTTAACTGTTGGCTCTCCCCCCACCTTTCTCTTTTTAAAAAAAAAAAATTCGTATTGTTTTCAAACTTGGAATTCATAGACACTCTGGCTCTCAGTTCCTTAAGGGGAAAAACAAAGGATAACTTTATCATTTCACATTCAAGAAAATTGGTTCAGTTCTAAAGCTATGGTCCTTCCAGCCACTTCTAGGGACCCTGGGGTACCTTGTTAAACATTGACATCAGTGCTCTCCAGCTGTGCTGTCACCCTCCTGTCTCCTGGGTCTGCTTTCAGGACAGGGACGCCTTCTGGAAGCTGGGTGCACACAGGTGCAGGGCCATGCTGTGGCGTGGCCTGCTGCGGCAGTCTGGCAGCTCTGGTGGAGCTCCTCCCTGCCATTGGTTCCCCGCTGCCAAGTAGCTGCTGGCTGCCCCTCAGATCTTTATTTGTCCCTTTTCATTTCCTGCAGAGCAGGCCTGTGTTAGAGGGTCTGTTGGAAATGGCCTTTGAAGACCAAGGATACCAGGGTATGTGTGCTGTGTTGTGAATGGGAATGTAGGCTTCCAGAAAGCCAGCTCTCCTCTGAAATGTGACGGACCTACACAGGAAGTCATCCAGGACAGGAGTGGCTCACTGTTGGGGATGGACACTGGCCCAGCCATGCTCCACCAGGGCCACCAGTGCCCGTTGGGCTGGTGATCTTCAGGCACGTGAGACCTGCTGTTCACCAGTTCACCCCAGTTGGTGGCCTCCAGGATGGCAGTGGCACTCCCAGAGCCCCATCTTCAGCGTGTTCAGAAGCCTCAGAGTGGAAATACCTGCTAAGGTTCTGTGTGGACGCCTTTCTCCCATGGTCTAAAGGGGACACTGTACTCAAGCTTTTGACCTCAGGCCTTGTGTAGTAAAAAAGGGTTTGGGGGTTTTCGTTTGGTTCTTGAGAGGGTTGCGTTTTGTTTTTGTTTCCTGTTTATGTTTTGGCCTTTCCTCTTTGTCTTTTCATGTAGACCAGATATTTGAAAGGGCAGACGATGGCTAGAGGTGTAATGTGCAGCTTGTTTATACATTATTTTGGGAAACTTAGCTTGGATGGGAAATGGAATTGTGGATTCACCAGGCCGGTGCTGGCACACTCACCCTCACCCTTTCCCTCCGGTTCAGTACCTATTGTTTCTCCTTTCAAATATGTGATTGTACTAGCTCTTTCCATATGAAAGAATTCTCCTTATTTAAATAAAAAAAAAAAGTTTAAAAAAAAAAATAAAGCTGAACATGCTTTCTCAGGTTGTATGTCCCTCATTTCTTGGTCATTTGACTGGAGATAACTACAGATCAAAAGTTATAATTTTACAGAGTTCACACAGAAATCAGAAGTGGCGCAGCCAACACACCTTAACAGAAGCTGTGTGGATAGAGAAGGGATCGGAACCTGTGGTTAAGGAGCATCTTCAAAATGCAGCAGCATCAAGCACTCTCCACTCTCTTCCCACAGATGGCATCTGGCTGTGCACAGTGCCAGCCTGCAACCCCACCACTTGCAGTGAGAAATGGGTTGGTCACAGGAGGCAAGCATTTCATGTGGCGGGTTATGTTGCCACTTCTAGTAGTGCTTTTGCAGGAAGTAGAGGATGATGCTGTGCTCTGGGGTGGGGAAGGAGCAGGCCAGGCCTGGGGTAGTGAAGGGTAATAGTTCAGAATGGGTTATCGGTTTTGCCGTTGCGTCACTGTGTGTCCTGGGGAAAGACATTCCACCACCTGGGTCACAGTCTCCTTAACCATAAAATGTAGATGGTAATGGTATCAATGGGGTCATGTGGATTCAAAGAGGTCACTAGTAGCTTTTGGCTTAGTGCCTAGAACCAGCTAAGAAAACTTAATTACCTCCCAAGAAATAAAATGCTGTTTCCATGAGGAACCCCAACCTCAACTTCCTTCTAAGCCTTTTGACTATGGAAGAGAGTTGGGGACCTGGGCACAGGATCTCAGCTTCAACCAACCACACTTAGTGCCCTGATTCACTGCTCCCTAGGGACAGGTGGCTTACAGCCAGCCCCAAAGGAGGCTAGTCCCGAGGTTGGGGGCCTGCAAGATGGAGCTTTAACCACTGAGGCACCACCACTGTTAGCATGGCATGCACCAAAGCTCAGCGGCCCAGCCCCACTCCCTCCTGGGGCCCAGGGAATCCTCCCTGCCCAATGTAAACAGTTGCCTGCAGGCTCTGGCCACAAACCCAGGTGAGCCCCAGCTCCTTCCCTCTGTGGGATCTTGGGTGAGTCACATAACCTTTCGTGGGTAAGCCATAAAGAAGTAACCACTACATTCTCAACTGGTGTCACCTAATGCTATGTTGACCGACATGGAAAAAAAGAATCTTGCAGACGGGGGCCCAAAGTGGCTCCGGCCGGATGTCGTGGCGCTTTCGAAGGCGAGGCCAAGAGTTCAAGGCCAACCAACCTCAGCAACCTTACAAGCTCTCAATGATTAGCTAAAAAAAAAAAAAAATCTTGCAGACAACCAAAAACAATAATTAAGGTTATTAAACCCACAGTGTGCCCATTTGGTCTCTATAGATTAACATACAAATAGACCAGGAGATCAAGAAGGGGTGAGGCCGAGAAGAGTGATCCATTAGCCTGGTTTCATTGCTGTCAGTTACATGCTCGGTGCTTATCCAGGCAAAATATGGGACGGGTGCAGTCAACCAAAAGTACCATGTTAGCCCCAAAGCAGGTCTTTGGGAAGGCTCTTGATGCTGAGCAGAGGGGTATGGAAAGGCTGATGGATGAGGAAGAGGAGCCCTGGGAAGGGAGGAAGAAGCCTCCAGTCTTCTGCCAGGGAGTTTAAGAGAGATGCTCCCACTGGAGCCTCTGGTGGTCTTGCAGTCCCCACCATGTCCGGGTTTTTTTTTTTTTTGAGACAGGTGTGATCACAGCTGACTGCAGCCTCGACCTCCCTGCCCCAAGCGATCTTCCTACCTCAGCCTCCCTTGTAGCTGAGACCACAGGCAGATACCAACAGGCCCCCGGCTAATTTTTGTATTTTTTCATACATACCGGTTCTTGCTATCTTGCCCAGGCTCTTCTGGAACTCAAGCAGGCTCACTTGATCCTCCTGCCTCGGCCACCCAAAGTGCTGGGGTTACAGGCGTCCGCCACCGCTCCCGGCCCTAGGTCCCTTTTAAATGCACTTACCCTCAGCCCCTCCTCTGTTAGATGTATGTGCAAGCAGGTTCGCGGCAGCGATGTTTTTTGGCAAGAAAACTAGGGGCCTGGGGGCGTGGCACTGTGGTCCCAGCTGCTCGGGAGGCCGAGGCAGGAGGATAGCGTGGGGCAGGGAGGTAGAGGCTGCAGCAAGCTGTGGTCCTGACACCCCTTCAGCCTGGACGAAAGAGCAAGACCCTGTCTCAAAAAATTAAAGCCAGGCGCCATGGCTCACGCCTGTAATCACAGCACTTTGGGAGGCCGAGACGGGCGGGTCATTTGATGTCAGGAGTTCGAGACTAGCCTGACCAACATGGTGAAACCGATCTCTACTAAAAACACTAACTTAGCCGTGGTGGTGGTGGGCGCCTGCAATCCCAGCTACTCGGGAGGCTGAAGCAGGAGAATAGCTTGAACCCGCAAGGCGAAGGTTGCGGTAAGCCGAGATCGTGCCATTACCCTACAGCCTGGGCAACAAGAGCGAAACTCCGTCTCAAAGCAAATTAATTAATTAATTTTAAAAATCTGGGAGCAAGCTGGCGCGCGGCTGTGCAGACGCAGAATTAAGATAACCATGCCGGATGGAGTGAAAAAGCAAAGAGAAGATGGGTGGAAGCCCACTGCGTTTTTTAAAAGCTGCACGTATGCTTAGAGTACACAGAAAACCTGGTACACAAAGCAGCAGCACCCGAGGGAGGGGAGGTCCCCCCGCGTTTGACACTTGCTTCTCCCCGGGGCCCGGCGCCCTCACCTGCTGCGCACGCGCGCCACTGCCCAGTGCGCACGCGCGCTGTTGCCCGTCGGGCCCCGCAGGCGCGGTGAATCGAACGTCGAGAGGGCGGTGGGCGGTGCGGAGTGCCGAAGCGCCTTGTCCCAGCAGTCGGCCCAGTCCGGCGGTTCCGAGGCCTTGCCATGCGCCTTGCGCGGCTCTGCCTGGACTCGGAGAAACGCGGGTACGTTTAGGGACACTGGGGATGAGGGCCCAGCCCGCACTCGGGGGAGTCCATCAGTGCGGGACGCGGGTGAGCGGCCTGCGGACAGGCTGGGGCCAGGGGCGTCCCCGTGTTGCCGGAGCCGGGGGCGGGGTTCGGCGCCCTCACCCTTGCAGGTGAGGCGTCAGGGGCCGATCGAGCCCCGTAGTAAGAACTCCGCGGCACGTGCAGCACTAGGGAGGAGGGGCGTGCTCCGGAGTTGGTGGCCAGGATAGGTATGGCCTGTGGGGAAGAAGGGCCGGCCATGGAGGTGCGGTCTGCAAGGGAAGAGGAGGCACTTCCAGGACGGATGGTCCTCTTGGGAGGAAGGTGCTCAGGGCAGATGCACCTCAGGGAGGGAAGAGCCAGAGCTCGTCCAGGGTAGTTGGGGCCTGGGGATATCAGCGGGGTGCCAGCGGCCAGATGCAGCTGTGTTTTGAGACTGGGACCCCAAGGCTGATGCAGCTTCAAGAGAAGCAGAGCTCAAGGGAAGATGAAGCCTGGAGGAGAACTTGGGGGCTCAGGATGAAAATGCACCCTGCAAGCGGGAAAGGGGGACTCAGAGTGCAAATGCACCCTCCAGGTGAGGAAGGGGAGCTCAGAGTGCAAATGCACCTTCCAGGCGAGAAAGGGGGGCTCAGAGTGCAAATGCACCCTCCAGGTGAGAAAGGGGGGCTCAAACTGCAAATGCACCCTCCAGGCGAGAAAGGGAACACCCTCGGGGTGATGTGCCCCTGGTAGAGAAGGCAGGGAGGCGCTGGGGGCAGATTCATCCTTAAGGAGAGATGAGGAGGCCCTGAGGCTTGCACGGGTTGAGGTCCCTGGGCGTAAGCAGCTGAGATGGCACCCAGGAGCTGCTCAGGGTCGGGGAGCCGTGGGCACTGTGAGCTCCTGGTCGTTGGGGAGGGAGGGGAGAAAGACTGGTATTCCTTAGCAGTGTTCTTGCTCCCAGGACGTTCTCAGCAGGTTTTATCCCTGCCTTTCTCATCAGGAATGAGTTGTTGAAGGGAGTGAATGTCCAGTCCTGAGATCCCTGAAGTCCCACCCAAGTTCACTGCTAGTGCCCCTCACCCCATATGTCTACCTGAACTGAGGCTCCATGAACAACTGCCTTTCTCAGCAGCCTGGCTGTGCTGTGGTTCCCTCTGTGCATCTGGGAGCCGCGGGCTTCAGATTCCTTCTGTAGCTTCCTGTGAGCCCTCATTGACCACGGTGCCTCCCTTCTTTTCTAGGGCATCTACCTGAGCCTGCTTTTCTACAAGATGTGGGGATTTTTGAAGCACCCTGTAGTGGTGACCGCCGACATCAACTTGCACCTTGTGGCCCTGACTGGGATGGGGTTACTGAGCCGGCTGTGGCAACTCACCTACCCTCGGGCCGTGGTGTAAGCAAAATGACTGCATTCCCAGCGTGAATTGAGAACCGTACTTTGTGACAAGAGGGGCTTTACTGAACAGCATAAATAGGAAAGTGAAATCCTGGCTTCTTGGTGATAGAGGTTTTTGGCAGTGAGAGGAGAGACCAGTCTGTCCCCAGGACAGCCCCAGCAGAGTTCATCTTTTAGGTCTTGCCTTCTGGGTCTGTGGCAGGTGAAATCTGGCCCATTGGATGGTGCGGTAGAGGAAAATCTGGTTACCAGCCTTAGATAACAGTTTTAAAGTCTGGATGGCAGAGGACTGATGGATTTGGAAGTGAGTCTTCACTGTTGACAGCACTCAGAATGTGTTTTTGTCATAATAGGAAATGGCTGCTGTTAGTATTGAAGGGCTGTTTATTAACTGATTAATGCGTGTTCTTTTTGGTTTAACTTTTTATTATGGAAAATGTCAGACATATGCAAAAGCAGGGAGACGAGTATAATGAATACCCCCCCATACACACCAGTATATTCATTACCCAGCTTCACCTGTATGGGTTCACAGCCAACCCCTCCCTGCAGTGGAACTCTGAAGCAAATCCTAGACATGGTGTATTCATAGATAATTCAGTGTATCTGCAAAAGATGATTCTTTTTTTTTTTTTTTTTTTTTTTGAGACAGAGTCTTGCTCTGCCACCCAGGCAGTAGTGCAATGGTGCGATCTCAGCTCACTGTAACCTCCACCTGCTGGTTTCAAGCAATTCTCCTGCCTCAGCCTTCTGAGTAACTGGGATTACAGGCGCCTGCCACCACGTCTGGCTAATTCTGCTATCTTTAGTAGGGATAGGTTACCACCATGTTGGCCAGGCTGGTCTCAAAACTCCTAACCTCTGGTGATCCACCTGCCTCAGCCTCCCAATGTGCTGATATTACAAGCGTGAGCCACCTCGCCCAGCGGAGGATACTTAAAAATCACATAACCACGGTTGCATTGTCATGCCTGAGAAATTGCTCGGTTATCTTCACATTTCCCTGATTGAAAACATGTTATTGCAGTTGATTCCCACATTTTCCCTTCATACTTGCAGCTGTTTCATTGGGTCATCAGGTCTGATCCCTAGCCACAGACGTGCTTCTGTCAGAGGCGGAGGTGGGTGGATAGGAGGGATTCGCCTTGTGTCCTGGGAGGTCTTTCAGCAGGTTGGTTGGTAGTATCCACCTAAATCAAATTTGAGGGAGAGACGGAATCTGTATGGGGCAGGCATGCTGAGTGCCAGCTGTGCTTGGTGAATTCCCATGTCTCTGTAGGTGGATGATGCTGTATGTGTCTTAATGTTTGGGGCTGGGAAACAATTGGGGCCAATGATCCACCCTTTGCTGATCACCCACCCAGAGTCATTTGGAAACACGTAGACATTTGTCCTCACACTTTGTTTACAGTTCAGATTCTAACTGAATACAATGTGTGGGTTTTTTTTTTCCAGTTTTGACGAAGTATATTATGGGCAGTACATCTCTTTTTACATGAAACGAATCTTCTTCTTGGATGACAGTGGACCACCATTTGGCCACATGGTGCTCGCCTTGGGAGGTAGGCGTCATCCATTAGGAGAGTAGCCCCTGCCCATCAGGACCTGAAATGCATTTAAACTTATCAGTGAATTTCTTAAGGGCAGAAACCAGGTCTTATTATTGATGCATCTTGTTTATTGCCTGACACAGTACTGAATAGAATGGTTACTGATTAATATTCTGTTTCAGGTTATTTAGGAGGATTCGATGGCAATTTTTTGTGGAACAGAATCGGAGCAGGTAAAAGTTTCATTTCCCTTATGAATGTGCACAGCTTAGAATGGAGACATTATGGCTTTTGCAAGGATTAACAACTGTGGCTTTTCTTTTCGCTTTTATACCTAGTCCTGCAGAAACTGCCTTACTAATCTGAGTCCAGGAAATAATAAATGGGTTGGATGCAAGTGAAAGACTTGAAAAGTCTGGTGAAAACCTTAGTGTTTATTTACAGTCCTTATTTTATCCCTTGTTTTTGGTACATGTATTACGTAGCATCTTATTGCAATTATCTTTGTACATGTAAACTTTGTACATTGCCACAATGTTTCTGAAAATAGGTAGGGTAAATGTACAAGTAAAATGGTAATTTTCGAATCCTTAGTCACTCTTCCTTTACCTTCTGAGATCAGGTCCGTGCTTGTGCAAAGCTAATTTCAAAGCCTTCACCCATAGTTTACCCACTCCACTGCTGATGTGGTTTCCAGTTTTGTAAAAGTGCATATTAGAGTCTGTGAACATGATGGTGTTATGTGAAAAGATACCTGCAGGCCGGGTGTTATGTGAAAACATACCTTCATGGTGGCTCATGCTTTTAATCCCTGCACTTTGGGAGGCTGAGGCTGGCAGATCACAAAGTCAGGAGTTTGAGACAAGCCTGGCCAGCATAGTAAAACCCCATCTCTACTAAAAAAATACAAAAAATTAGCCAGGCGTGGTGGTGGGTGCCTATAATCCTAGCTACTTGGGAGGCTGAGGTGGGAGAATCGCTTGAACCTGGGAGGCGGAGGTTGCAGCCAGCTGTGATCATGCCACTGCACATCAGCCCAGGCAGCAGTGTAAGACTCCGTCTCAAAGAAATAAAAAACAAACACACCTGCAGCACATGGAGATGGTGTGCTCACGGCGCAGTCAGCTCTACAGTGTGGTTGCTTTTCCAGAATATAGTAGCAACGTGCCTGTGTGGTCTCTGCGCCTGCTGCCGGCACTCGCCGGGGCCTTGTCGGTCCCCATGGCCTACCAGATAGTGTTGGAGCTCCACTTTTCTCATTGTGCCGCCATGGGAGCTGCTCTGTTGATGCTTATTGGTAAGACCTGGGCCCCTACCTGCTCTTGCTGTCATGCAGGGAAGAACCGAGCCTTTGGCCCAGATCACACGGGCTTACTGGGCGAGCTGCCCTGGAAAGTACGTCTGGTTCATCCAGATTTGATGCCGCGAGGCTAACCCTGTGGCTGTGGGATTGCTGAACTGTGGGATCAGACTGTTATCAGCAGTGGGACTATGGTAGTAGAAAACTGTCCACATGATTCGGCCTAGTCCATGCACATGTGGGCACCTCCATCTCCATCCAATCCTGTGACCAAATGGCAACTTCTCCTTGTTCCACCACCTCCCAGGCCTTGGCCAGTAGAGATGGACTCATGAGTCAGTGGGTCCTCTTCAGAGAGGGTCTTCTAGCTCATGTTTATGAACAGATGAAATTAAATCAGATGAAAAATTAGATTAGGCTGGGCGAGGTGACTCACGCCTATGATCCCAGCATGTTGGGAGACTGAGGCAGGTGGGTTGCTTGAGCCCAGGAGTTTGAGACCAGCCTAGGCAAGATAGTGAGACTGTGTCTCTACAAAAAATAAAAGGGCTGGGTGCAGTGGCTCATGCATATAATCCCAGCACTTTGGGAGACCCAGGTGGGCAGATTACAAGGTCAGGAGTTTAAGACCAGCCTGGCCAACATGGTGAAACCCTGGCTCTACTAAAAATACAGAAAATTAGCCAGGCCTGCTGGCAGGTGCCTATAATCCCAGCTAGTTAGGAGGCTGAGGCAGGAGAATCACTTGAACCCGGGAGGTAGAGGTTGCAGTGAGCTGAGACCACACCACTGCCCTCCAGCCTGGGAAACAAAGCAAGACCCTGAGTCAGAACACACACACACACACACACACACACACACACACACACACACACACGAGAAAAAGAGATGTTGTGTATTAGGTGATGACTGTGTAAGGCTCTGTTTTCACATTCACAGCGACCCTACACGGTCATATTACTTCTGAAGTCTACCTTTTTTCATAAATATTTTTCATCTTTATACATTTGTCCTTGCTACCTTAAAGTTGACACGTATTTCCTCTTTGTAACAGAGAATGCTCTCATCACTCAGTCAAGGCTAATGCTCTTGGAATCCGTGTTAATATTTTTTAATCTATTGGCTGTGTTGTCCTACCTGAAGTTCTTCAACTGCCAAAAGCAGAGGTATGGAAAATGGGTATCTATCTTCCTAGTCAATGAGAACAGAGAATCTGGGTGGTTTGTTGACCTGAGATGGTCTGGTGCCTTTTCAATTTGAGGAGTTGCTTGCTTAATTTTTTTTTTTTTTTTTGAGACAGAGTCTCTGTCACCCAGGCTGGAGTGCAATGGTATAATCTCGGCTCACTGCAACCCCCAATTCCCAGGTTCAATTGATTGTCCAGCCTCAGCCTCCCGAGTAGCTGGGATTATAGGCATGCGCCACCATGCCTGGCTAATTTTTGTGTTTTAGTAGAGGCTGGGTTTTACCATATCGGCCAGTCTGGTCTCGGACTCCTGACAACAGGTGATCCACCCGCCTCAGCCTCCCAAATTGCTGGGATTACAGCTGTGAACCTCTGCGCCCAGCACTAAATATCTTTTTGTCCCCTAGTTTTTTGAGGGTTGGGCCCTGGCTTGTGACTTCATAAATGGATCCTCATTTTTCTATAATTTAAACTAACTGGACAAAATTTTTTGAGCAAAAAGAAAAATCCTGCTGGGACAGATACTTTGGGAGATGGGAATTCTTTCTTATTGCACTTGGGGCTCAGCACGGCCAGCCGACCCAGAAAGATTTCTCTGAGGAATGTGGAGCTTCTGTAGCCTTTTGGTAATAGCGTCTGGGCTGAGCACAGTGGTTCACGCCTGTAATCCCAGCACTTTGGGAGGCCGAGACAGGCAGATCACAAGGTCAGGAAATTGAGACCATCCTGGCCAACACTGTGAAACCCCATCTCTACTAAAAATCCAAAAAATTGGCCGGGTGTGGTGGCACGTGCCTGTAATCCCAGCTAGTCAGGAGGCTGAGGCAGGAGAATCACTTGAACCCGGGAGGTGGAGGTTGCAGTGAGCTGAGATCACGCCATTGCACTCCAGCCTGGGTGACAGAGCAAGACTCCGTCTCAAAAAAAAAAAAAAAAAAAGAAAAAAAGAAATAGTGGTGTCTGAATGATTCCTATCTCCATCTGCTCTGTTTTTATTCCAGCCCTTTTTCTCTGAGCTGGTGGTTCTGGCTGACACTGACAGGGGTCGCTTGTTCCTGTGCGGTGGGGTGAGTTTGAGCCTCTGGTTGTGGGTGGTGTGCTCTTCCTCCTCGTGTTTCCTGTCTCATGTTAACTCCATTGCAATCATGTCTTTGCAGCATCAAGTACATGGGTGTGTTCACGTACATGCTCATGCTGATTGTCGCAGCCGTCCATGCCTGGCACCTGATTGGAGACCAGACTTTGTCTAACGTAGGTGCTGATGTGGAGTGCTGCGTTAGGCCAGCTTGTGTGGGGCAGATGGGGATGGCGCAGTGGGTACTCGGTGCAAAGACTCAACTCCCCCATGCTTCGGAAGCAGGCAGGCCTGGGCAGCCTCGCCTGTTGGCTTCTGCAGGTGCCTCTCTATGGGAGCCTGGAGTTTCTGTCGCTTTTTCTAAGCTCACAGTGTCTGGAGGAGGGTGCACCTTTCCAAGTAGTAGAACATGACTTTTCTGTGAATCTCTGGCAGGTCCGTGTGTTCTGTCACTTGCTCGCCCGAGCAGTGGCTTTGCTGGTCATCCCGGCCATCCTGTACTTACTGTTTTTCTACGTCCACTTGATTCTGCTCTTCCGCTCTGGGCCCCACGACCAAATCATGTCCAGTGCCTTCCAGGCCAGCTTAGAGGTGAGCAGTGAGCATCGTGGCCACTTGAGAAGGAAGATGATAGTGGGCCCAGAGTTTTCTTATGAACACATCCAGTGCACATTAGTGCTTGAATCAAAAAATGAGGAATCCACGTCAGCGTTTCTTTTTTTTTTTATTGCAGGGGCAGGGGTGGCGGGTGGCAGCAGAGTCTTTCTCTGTCACCCATACTCCGCCTCCTGGATTCAAGCAAGCCTCCTGCCTCAGTCTCCCAAGTAGCTGGGATTACAAGCGCCTGCAACCATGACTGGCTAATTTTTTTGTATTTTTAGTAGAGATGGTGTTTCACCATGTTGGCCAGACTGGTCTGCGTCTCCTGACCTCAAGTGATCCACCTGCCTCAGCCTCCCAAAGTGAGCCACTGCGCCTGGCACCTAGGAGCATTTTAGAGTCAAGTCCTACAAACCCTGGGCAGTTTCACCTGCCTTAAGGGCCACACTCAACTGTGACCTTCATTCCTGTGAACCTCGCAGCAGTGCTCGAAGGTGTCAGTGGAGGCGGTCAGGACTGCGGTTCCCAAGTCGGCCCGGCCTGCCCACAGCCGGTGCTCTAGTGCTGCGTGTTTCAGCACGTGGTTTAGCTCACCCCAGTCTTGGTTTTCTCATCTCTTAGACAGACGGCATCATTGCTCTACCTCACAGGATGCTTGTAAGAACTGAATAGGGCGCACACGGAAGGCTGAACTGAGTGCTTGACCCAGAGGCAGCATTTGATCAGACTTAGTGCTAATTATGGTTCTATAATGTCACGTGACATGATTAAGTGGTAGGTCATTACCACTGTTACAAGAATGGCCACTGCCTTGAACATCAAGGGAGGAGTGGCCATCGGGAAGCCTGGCTTAGGGCCATTATTTTTTCTGTCTCTCAGTCACCAACCTTCTGCTTCTGTCTCAGGGAGGACTAGCTCGGATCACCCAGGGCCAGCCGCTGGAGGTGGCCTTCGGGTCCCAGGTCACTCTGAGGAGCGTCTTTGGCAAACCTGTGCCATGCTGGCTTCACTCCCACCAGAACACCTACCCCACAATGTAAGAAAAGTGATTGTTTTACTCTGAAGATGATTAAAGGCGTTATTTGCCCATAGATTTCATATCTTAGCAACTTTCCATTTTTTTGAGGAAGTTTGTTTACAGGACAGAAGGAAGTTGAGCTGCCCAGGTACCCATTGCCAGTGAGCTTCATGTTCCTGGGTGTTGCTGGGAACCACGAGGGGACTTGGCATGTGGCAGGGCTCAGGGTGGGCCCCAGCTCTGTGGCTGTGTCTGATCTCTGCACTGCCTGCCTAAATCATCTGATTTCGGCTCCTTGTGGTGTCTTTATTTTCCCTGAAACACTTGTGTAGTGTTTGTTGAAATCTGCTTCCCTTTGCAGAAACTTAAGGAGAAAGACCTGTGGGCCTGATCGATGACCCACTTCCAGATACGTCTCTTTTTTTCACGAATAGAAATGGGGTCTCACTATGTTGCCCAGGCTGGTCTCAAACTCCTGGGCTCAAACAGTTCTCTGACCCAGCTTCCCAAAGTGCCGTGATTACAGGCATGAGCCACCGCCTGGGCCAGACACAGCTCTTTGTTGACCTCACACAGATATGAGAACGGCCGAGGCAGCTCCCACCAGCAGCAGGTGACCTGTTACCCCTTCAAAGATGTCAATAACTGGTGGATTGTAAAGGATCCCAGGAGGTGAGTGCAGGTGCTGTGACTCCAGAGCAGAGCTCACCTGCTGGCCTGGCCGGTGAGACCCTGGGACACTGTCCTGGACCCCCTCTTCCCTCCCTCACTGACTCCAGTCACCATCATGGCCTTGAATGCCAGCTCAGTGCTAAGTCTAGGGTCAGGGGAGTAGATCATTAGACCCTAAGTGAGCAGCCTGTTCAGTAGGTGCTCTGAGGAGGTTCTGGGTGAGCCTTGATGCCCTGAACTGACCTTTCCCACTTCCCCCTCCCTTCCTCAAAAAAAAAGAACTCGGCTGGGCGCAGTGGCTCATGCCTATAATCCCAGCACTCTGGGAGGCCGAGGCGGGTGGATCATGAGGTCAAGAGATCAAGACCATCCTGGTCAACAAAGTGAAACCCTGTCTCTACTAAAAATACAAAAAAATTAGCTGGGCAGGGTGGTGTGTGCCTGTAGTCCCAGCTACTCAGGAGGTTGAGGCAGGAGAATTGCTTGAACCCAGAAGGCAGAGGTTGCGGTGAGCCGAGATCTTGCCATTGCACTCCAGTCTGGTTAACAACAGTGGAATTCTGTCTCAAAAAAAAAAAAGAACTCCCCTCCTGCAAAAGTGGCATCATTGCACAGACCCCAGCTAGAGGCACCCCTTGCTTTCACTCCCACATCCGTCCTGTGGATTCTGACCCCTGACAAGGTTTCCAGCCGTCCTGGTCACCGTCTCTCGATGGCATCCTCCCATTGCTGCCTGCCCACCTCAAGCACCTGCAGCCCAAGTGGGCTTTTTTTTTTTCTTTTGAGACAAAGTCTAGCTCTGTCACCCAGGCTGGAGTGCAGTGGAGTGATCTTGGGTCCCTGCAACCTCTGCCTCCCAGTTCAAATGATTCTCCTGCCTCAACCTCCCGAGTTGCTGGGACTGCAGGACCACCACCATGCCCGGGTCATTTTTGTATTTTTAGTAGAGTCGGGTTTCACCATGTTGGCCAGGCTGGTTTTAAATTCCTGACCTCAGATGATCTGCCCTCCTCAGCCTCCCAAAGTGCTAGAATTGCAGGTGTGAGCCACCGCCTGGCCCCCTCATACACTTTGGTGGAATGGCCTTCAGGATTCCTTTGCGGTCGTGCTACATTTGTCACTGTGGTGTTTGTAGAGAAATTCAGAGCAATGCAGGGGTGATGACTGCGGGTGGAGTCACATTTGGAAAGTGACCTTTGGTTTCAGAAAAGGGCTTGATCAGTGTCTGTGCTTTGGTTTCCTGTGTTCCCCTTGCGTGGGGCACTCAGGTTGGGAGGCGGCCTCGGCCACGAGAATTCAGAGCTCGTGCCCCTCCGGGGCAGACGTTACCTCAAGGGTACCAGCTCTGCATGGTCGTGACAGCACTGCGTCTTCCAGGCACCAGCTGGTGGTGAGCAGCCCCCCAAGACCTGTGCGGCATGGGGACATGGTGCAGCTGGTCCACGGCATGACCGCCCGCTCCCTGAACACGTGAGTGTGCCCACTATTGGCTCGCCTGCATCTTGGGTTTCCCATGTGGTTCTCTGTTCAGAGCAAAACGTGAGCCCTACTTTGGGCCACCGCCTTCTGTCTCCCCCTCACCTGCATGTGTAATAGCTCTTAGACCTACATTTTGATGCCGGAAGGGGACCCAGGCCTGGCGCGGAAGGGAGGGGATTAAGAGGAAGCAGAGGCTCCGGGAGACACGACCCATCCCGGGAGAGCTGGAGGTCCGTGGATGAGTGGGCAAGAATGGGCTGCGAATGTCGACGTGCTTTCTATGCAGAGAATGGGGTTTGGGCACTCCTCCGTAAAGTGGTGAGTTTCAAGTATGAGCGAGTTCAAGAGGCCTAGAAGTTTGGGCATGAGTGGAGCCTCGAAGCCTTCTTCCCTGTTGCTCCTTCATCTTTGTCCAACTTGCCTTCCCGCGGCACTGGGCACCATGGCTCACACCCTCATCCTCCCTCCCTGGCTGCCCTCTCCACCGCCACCTCTTCCTCCACTACTCTCAGTCTCCGAGGGTTCTCCGGCCTTGCCGCCTCTGCTCAGCCCCAGTCCCAGGGCTGCCCGTCTTGCACCTCCACCTGGCTGCCCAGGGCTCACCTCAAGCTCCATGACTCCCAGCTCCACAGGGGCAGTCACTGGCTCTGGCTCTTCTGGTCCTCCCTGGAAAAGGCCCAGTGGCCAAGGCATCACCTGGCTCCTTCCCCTCCTCTCCCATCGCATGTGGATTCCGTTGGGAGATCCTGTTTCTCAGCCTTCAGAACCAGCCTTGGGCAGTGGTCCTTCCTTCTCCCTCCACTCCCACCTCCTAGGGCCTGACCTCCCTGCCTCGCAGCAGCCCAGCCAGCCTGGGGACCATGTGCAGTCTGCTCGCGTTGCTCCTCTGTGCTCAGTGACTCCTGTCACGCTGGGTTCTCCCACCAAGGCCCCTGGAGACCCTGGCATGCTTCACCTCTGCCACCCTGGCTCCCCCTCAGCCCTGAAATGACCACCCACAGCCCCCCCTCCCCCGGGCCTTCACACTTGCTCCCTCTGTGGGAATGTTCTTGGACTTGGCCCCTCCATGGCCCACTCTATGTAGGGGTCTGCTGGGATGTCACTGCACCAAAAAGCGTCTCCTGGGGTGCTGTCCCCTATTTGTTTTACTAGTGACACTCCCATAGCTGCACACTCTGCCCACCAGCACGATGACTATTTCCCAGAGGGCTGGGAGGGCCTCGTCTTGTTCACAGCTGGGTGGCTGCTCCTAGACAGTGCCAGGTGCTTGGTGTGGTACAACATGGTTACTGAGTGTGTGGATTAAGAGGAAGTAGGTGTTCCTGGATGGGCTCGGTGCTCACACCTGTAATCCCAGCACTTTGGGAGGCCAAAGTGGGCAGATCACTTGGGGTCAGGAGTTCAAGATCAGCCTGGCCAACATGGTGAAGCCCTGTCCCTACTAAAAAATACAAAAATCAGCTAGGTGTGGTGACACATGCTTGTAATCCCCGCTACTTGGGAGGCTGAGGTGGGAGAATCACTTGAACCTGGGAGGTGGGGGTTGCAGTGAGCCGAGATTTTGCCATTGCACTTCAGCCTGGGTGACAGGAATGAGACTCTGTCTCAAAAAAAAACAAACAAGAAGTGGGTGTTCCTGAACATTGAGGTTGATAGCACGAGGGCAGCCTTTTCTCCAGCATAACTGCTGGGTCCCAAGGGCAGGTGGCTGCGTGCAGGGCCAGGCCTCAGCTCTGCGTGCTCCAGCATTGGTGCTGCCTGCCAGCATCACAGCCATACCGGGCCAGGCCAGGGCTTGCAGTTCCTGCCTCTGAAACTTGGTTTGCTCATCTAATGGATGGAAGGTTCCACAGCAGAGTGTTCTTTTACCCTGGAAATATTCCCGCAGGGTCTCCTGCCTGTTCAGCATCCATTCATCACCGGGCCTCAGGACCTGCAGCCACGGGATCAGGCCACGCCTTCTGGTTGAGCCAGCTTTGTTTCTGAAAAGCAGCTTTCCCTCCCTGAAAGATTTAGTGACTGCCTTTGAGAGGAGTTCAAGGAATTCCTTCTGAAATCTCTGTCTGGGTTTTCCAGGCATGATGTTGCGGCCCCCATGAGTCCCCATTCACAGGAGGTCTCCTGCTACATCGACTATAACATCTCTATGCCTGCCCAGAACCTCTGGAGACTGGTGAGTAAGGCTGTGGCTAGAACAGTGGCCATCAGTAATGAGCACTCCCTCACACGGAGCACTCCCTCACTTGGAGAGCCCCCTCACGTGGAGCGCTCCCTCACTTGGAGCACTTCCTCACACAGAGGGCTCCCCACACGGAGAGGTCCCTCACAGAGTACTCCCTCACTCAGAGCACTTCCTCACATGGAGCACTCCCTCACATGGAGAGCTCCCTCAAAGACTGCTCCCTCAGAGCACTTCCTCACACAGAGCACTCCCTCACACAGAGCGCTCTCTCATACGGAGTGCTCCCTCACACAGAGTGCTCCATCACATGGGGTGCTCCCTCAGAGCACTCCCTGACACAGAGCGCTCCCTCACACAGAGTGCTACCTCACTCGGAGCATTCCCTCACACGCAGTGCTCCCTCACACAGAGCGCTCCCTCACTTGGAGCACTCCCGACATGGAGAACTCCCTCGAGCATTCCCTCACACGGACTGCTTCCTGACACAGAGCACTCCCTCACACGGAGCACTCCCTCACATGGAGCACTCCCTGACACAGAGGACTCTGTCAAGCATTCCCTCACATGGAGTGCTTCCTGAGTGCTCCCCCACTCAGAGCACTTCCTCACGCGGAGCACTCCCTCACACGGAGCGCTCCCTCACTCAGAGCACTCCCTCACATGGAGCGCTCCCTCACTCAGAGCACTCCCTCACACAGAGCGCTCCCTCACACAGAGTGCTCCCTCACATGGAGTGCTCACTCACTCGGAGCACTCCCTCACACAGAGCGCTCCCTCACTCAGAGCACTCCCTCACACGGAGCGCTCCCTCACACAGAGGCTCCCTCATACGGAGTGCTCCCTCACACAGAGTGCTCCCTCACTCGGAGCACTCATACGCAGTGCTCCCTCACACAGAGCACTCTCTTTCACGGAGCACTCCCTCACATGGAGCACTTCCTGACACAGAGGACTTCCTGGAGCACTGTCTCACACAGATTGCTTCCTGACACAGAGCACTTCCTCAAACGGAGCACTCCCTCACACAGCACTTTCTGACCTGGAGTGCTTCCTAACAGAATGTTTGAAACCACCATTGAGAATTATTTTTCTTTGCTTTCAGTTCCCTCAGTTGAGGCTGGATATTTAGAATAATTCTGATTCAGATGTCAAGTTACATAACTTTTATTCGTACGTAAAGTCACAGATGCTCTCACAGGGAACAGATGCGTCTTCCCCTGTGGAACTGGGGAACCTGGTGGTTTCCTGCGTCAGAGGCCTGCATTCACTCAGGTTCTGAACGCTTTGTGTTTGCTCCAAGTTGGGCGCCAGCTGGTCTTGTGGCTCTGTTAGGTGAAAGTTCTCTCAACCTGTTCAGCCTCGGGACCAGGTCCTGAACATGAGACATGAGCTCTGGACACCGCCCCTGCCGCAGTGGTCCAGGAGAAATTCCACTTCTCAGGATTTCCCTGGGACAGGCTTAGCCATGAGCATGTGGGATGTTCCCAAGGTGCTGGGTCTGTGCTCACCTTTCCTTTGAGTGACCAGGGCCACCTGCTCCCCTCACAGAATTGGGTCTTCTGGGAAAGGTTCCATAAAAAGTGTTCCATTACTGAACCGTGTTGCCATCTGAATCCAAGGATGTGAGTACTAAATGCAGTTCCCGCCCCGAAACCACAGTAATGGCACTGGGCTTATTTGAAGTCACACCCTACTCCTAGCTTCCCGCTGGCTTCAGCAGTTCCTGCTTACACAGCCCCAGCCTGTTTTGGGTCTCGATAGAGTGAGCGCCATGTCCTCATGGCAGCCCTCACAGCAAAGCTTCCCCACCCGACCGTACGTTCCCCTCCCCTCCCCTTTGAGACTGGGTCTCTGTAGCCTGGGGTGGAGTGCAATGGTGTGATCATGGCTTACCACAGTGTTGGCCTCCCAAGCTCAGGTGATCCTCCCACCTCTGCCTCCTAAGTAGCTGAGACTACAGGCATGCACCACCATGCCCAGCTAAATTTTTTTTTTTTTTGAGAGAGTCTTGCTTTGTCGCCCAGGCTGGAGTGCAGTGGTGTGATCTCAGCTCACTGCAATCTCTGCCTCCTGGGTTCAAGTGATTCTCCTGCCTCAGCCTCCCAAGTAGCTGGGACTACAGGTGCCCACCACCATGCCCAGCTAATTTTTTTATTTTTAGTAGAGATGGGGTTTCACTGTGTTGGCCAAGCTAGTCTCAAACTCCTGACCTCAAGTGATTGCCTGCCTCAGCCTCCCAAAGAGCTGGGATTACAGGTGTGAGCCACCACACCTGGCCCCAGTTAATTTTTTTAATTTTTTAATATTTAATTTGTTAATTTTTTATTCTATTACAAGACAGTCCGATTTTTAAACTTTTTTTTTTTTTTTTTTTTTTTGAGACGGAGTTTCGCTCTTGGTACCCAGGCCGGAGTGCAATGACTCAATCTTGGCTCACCGCAACCTCTGCCTCCTGGGTTCAGGCAATTCTCCTGCCTCAGCCTCCCGAGTAGCTGGGATTACAGGCACGCGCCACCATGCCCAGCTCATTTTTTGTGTTTTTAGTAGAGACGGGGTTTCACCATGTTGACCAGGATGGTCTCGATCTCTTGACCTCGTGATCCACCCGCCTCGGCCTCCCAAAGTGCTGGGATTACAGGCTTGAGCCACCGCGCCCGGCCTAAACTTTTTTATAGAGACGGGTTTTGCTGTGTTGTCCAGGCTGGTCTTGAACTCCTGGGCTCAAGCCGTCCTCCCACCTCAGCCTCCCAGAGTCACTGGGATAACAAGTGAGCCGCCGCTCCTGGTTGGCTGTTCCTTTTTCATGCAGGGTGCGCCCCTCTGCCCCGCTTGCCTTCTCTGCGCTCTGCATACCTGTGTGTGTTCCACATCTCCCTCCCCTCCTCCATAATCCTTCCCTGCTGTGAGTGCTATGCACCTGCCCCTTCTCACAGACACCTTTCTCTGTCCTTTCCAATGGCCCCTTTGGCACCAGGAGCTCACATTTCAAGTGACTGAAGTTCATGGAACAAGGAAGGAGGAGCATGCATGGGGTGTGCGCGCCTGGCCCGCAGTGTGGACTCTGGCCAGGCCTCCTCATGCCTGCTCCTGCCTAGCTTCTCGGGTTCTCTGGTTGTTGACGATAAAATGGGGAAATGACAGCCATGTGACATCATGGGATCATTGTGAGGCTCCGGTGTATTAGGCTGTGACAAGGCAACGTGCCTTTCAGACATTAGTTATCTTTTTTATTACTCGATACGAGCACATCTTTAAGCTGTATCTTGCAGGCACAGTGTCTGGCCTCCATTCGAGCTGTCCTCGAGTCCTGCCACATAAGACATGCTCACTTTTTGGCCATTGCTCTGAGCCCTCTCAGTGAATAGGCTTTGCGGAGAAGCATGAAGAACATTAGGCTTTGTATTCTCTGAGGAGGCCTCTTGTGCACCCTTGGCGTGAAGGAGGGTGCGCTTCCCCACAGAACCTCGGAATAGTCAGGGGCCCAGGAGGTTCTGCGACATCGCCAGGCTGTCTTAAGGCCCCTGGGCAGTGACATGGGCCACACTCAACAGGGCCCAAGAGAAGTGAGATTCAGAAACTCAGGGTCACAAATCTGAACCTGACCTTAGAGAGCATTCAGTTCAATCACTTAGTCTACAGAGGAGGTGACTGGAGCACATGGAGTGGGGCGACCCTCCCAAGGCCACAGCTGGGGCTAGGATCCAGGTTCTGATCCAGACCAGGTGCCGAGTGCATTGGGAAGGAAGCCCAGCACCAGCCTCTTGTAGCTCCTGTCACTTGGGGGCTTGTCCCTTTATCCCAGGCTCGAGTCGTATCATTGTTTGGTGACACGTCTTTATTTTTACATTGAAGGGAATTTGAAAAGGAATGAAATAATCCTTGAGGTCTCTTTTTGCAGGAAATTGTGAACAGAAGATCCGACACAGAGGTCTGGAAGACCATCCTCTCAGAGGTCCGCTTTGTGCATGTGAACACTTCCGCTGTCTTAAAGGTAGGGATGCTGTCCATGGCTTGGCCTGTCCTGAGCTATGGGCTCCAGTCTGTTTCCTGAGTCTCTCAGGCTACACCGCCTCTCTGCAAGCAGAACGCTTAATTCAAGTCATCATACCTTCACTTTACACTGTGGGAGGGGGGCTTTTGTACCTTATTGGGATGGAATCCTAATGTGAAGCTCCCACAGGGCCATCTGCTGACAGTGTGCCCTGGGTCGGGGTTCCCCTTCCAACCCGAGTGGACATGGGAGCCGCAGCCTTCCCATCATGCCCTTTTCTCTCCTGCGATGTCACCAGCTGAGTGGGGCTCACCTCCCTGACTGGGGGTTTCGGCAGCTGGAGATCGTCGGGGAGAAACTGTCCCGGGGCTACCACGAAAGCACGGAGTGGAACGTAGAGGAGCACCGCTACGGCACGAGTGAGTCCGCAGCACGGCTCCGCCGCTCTGGGAACAAGCTCGGATTGTGATAACACCCAAAACAGACTTCTCGTTTTGGTGGGAAGGGAACCAAGTACATTCTCCATGCTCAGTGGCAGGTCATCTCCCTCCTTGCAGCCCACACTCAGCTGTGGCTGTAGCATCTTAAGACGCTTCTTCCAGGGTGTTGCTGGAAGGCAACCAGTTTATCCCCATGCAAGCAGGGCCTTCTCAGGATGCAGGCAGCCTCATTTGACCGGGTGTTCCTGGGTGTGGGAGGAAGACTATGTTGAATGATACCATTAGAGGAGGGGTCTTTGTGGGTTGCTGGAAAGGCAGGAAGCCAGCTTTTGGCTGCGCTGACAGCTTCTGTGCTAAGCTCCTGACCTTGTGCTGCTCCCGTCTGTTGTGCCCATATATGTTCTGCCAGGCCAGGAGCAGAGAGAGCGGGAATGGGAGCTGAACTCACCTGTGCAGGTGGACGCCAGCAGGAACCTGAGCTTCATGGCCAGATTCTCAGAGCTGCAGGTGATGAGTGGCCAGGGGAAGCTGGCCTTGCTTGCTGAGCACTGATTCCTCACTAGGGAGGCCTGGGGGCTGCACAGGCCTCAAACCAGAGTGAGGCCTTGATGCTGGGCCACAGGCTTACCACAGGATGAGTGTCTCCTTTCTCCAGTGTAAGGGACTGTGTGACACCCCTGGCCCACACCTTGTGGCCCTGTGGTCAGGAATAGGGGCCCAGGAGGTTCTGCAACATCGCCAGGTGTCTTAAGGCACCCGGGCAATGACATGGGATACACTAAACAGAGCCCAAGATAAGTCAGAATCAGAAACTGAGGGTCACAAATCTGAATGTGACCTTAGAGAGCATTCAGCCCAATCACTTAGTCTACAGAGGAGGTGGCTGGAGCACATGGGGTGGGGCGACCCTCCCAAGGCCACAGCCGGGGCGGATCCAGGTTCTGATCATGCTGCCTCTGATGCAAGAGCCAAATGAACTTGAGGTGGGACCGTCCATGTGCGAGGGGCAGCAGTGTGCTCCTTGGACAAATCGACGTGCAGCGGGAGGCGTCCCCCATCCTCTCAATCTCAGAGGCCTCTGCTTTGTTCCAGTGGAGGATGCTGGTGTTGAGAAGCGATGACTCAGAACACAAGTACAGCTCCAGCCCACTGGAGTGGGTCACCCTGGACACCAATATCGCCTACTGGCTGCACCCTAGGACCAGCGTAAGTGAGCAATGCTGACAGCTGACACTCATAGATGCGTTCTGTTTCTTGAGAATTCTTCTGGCATTAGAGCAGCCATGTTGCCCTAGAAAGCACTGGGTTTCTCCAGAGCTTTTCCTGACAAAGGCCTGTGACTTGCTTTGCTCTAAACGCTCTGGCAACGTGGGGCCAGGAGTGGGGGCGTCGTGTGTGTGCTTGTTGCTGAAGGAAATCCGGCTTGATTGCTTTTGTGGGGACACATCATACCCCTTTTCCTGGTGCAAGTGCTTTGAAGATACTCACGTTCGATCTTCTGCGTGGCACTTGCTGGTGGAGCTTGCTGGTGCTGTGTTGATGCGTGTACAGTTTCTCTCCACCTGGCAGGGTGAAAGCCTCAGCAGGCCGGGCACGTCATCAGTGCCCCATAAATATTCACTGAACAGGCAGTTGCTGGAAATGTCCGCCTTTTTCCTCCTCCCTCAGAGGCGGGTAGGTTGGCTCAGCACATGCACTGAAGGCAGAGGCACAGGCCCAGAAGTCCGCCCCCAGCCCCACCACCAGCCCTGAGCGTACCTTGCGTTCTCTGTGGACAGCAGCCGTAACAGAGTGGAGTCATCTGCTCCCAGTTTTCAGTTTCTAATTACAAAATTGAGAGCATCAATTTTTTTGTTTTGTTTTGTTTTTTGACAGAGCCTGGCTTCATCGCCCAGGCTGGAGTGCAGTGGCCCAATCTCGGCTCACTGCAACCTCTGCCTCCCAGGTTCAAGCAATTCTCCTGCCTCAGCCTCCAGAGTAGCTGGGATTACAGGCGACCACCACAATGCCCAGCTAATTTTTGTATTTTTAGTAGAGACAGGATTTTACCATGTTGGCCAGGCTGGTCTCAAACTCCTAACCTCAGGTTATCTGCCCACCTCAGCCTCCCAAAGTGCTGGGATTATAGGCGTAAGCCACCACGCCCGGACTGCATCAGTGCTCTTAATGAAAGGTCTGAGTAGCAGCAGTCCTGTCCGTAGGAGTAGTAAGGCCTAGTGGATGGGGGCTGTGCCAGGGCGTTTTAACTCTCCGCTGAAGTAGCATGTGCATCTCAGTGCCTTTCATGTGTCCTCTTCTCTCCCTGAGCAGAGGGCAGGTGGCTAATGGTGTCTCCTGTGTGCCTTTAGGCTCAGATCCACCTACTTGGAAACATAGTGATCTGGGTTTCGGGCAGCCTCGCCCTGGCCATCTACATGCTGCTGTTCTTGTGGTACCTGCTCCGACGGCGAAGAAACGTCCACGACCTCCCCCAGGGTTAGTACACCTCCCACATGGCTTTTTTCTTTTTAATACAGAGATAGCATCTTGCTATGGTGCCCAGGCTGGTCTTGAACTACTGGGCTCCAGGGATCCTCCTGCCTCGGCCTCCCACAGTGCTGAGATGACAGGTGTGTGCCAGTGTGCCCGGCCCACAGCTTATTTGTATGTCTCTTCCTTCTGCTGCCGAGAGTTCACTGCTTCAGGTGACAAACCAAGTTTATAGAAACCAACCCTTAAGGCAGCCTCTTTGTTGCTGTATTAAGGGAACTTAAATTATGTTTGTCTCCCAAGAGACAAAATGTTGCAGTGACGTTCCTACATTGCATCAGTGGTGTATCCAGTGAAGTGCAGCATGGCAGGCAGGAATTGCCTCCTTGGTCCCATGCTGCCCGTATGCGCTGGAAATGGCTAGATAAAATGGGCAGCCAGGCCAGGCACAGTGGCTCACACTTGTAATCCCAGCTCTTTGGGAGGCCAGGAGTTCAAAACCAACCTGGGCAACATAGTAAGACCCCTGTCTCTATAAAGGCCTGTGGGAGCAGCGGAGCCACTGGAACTCAGACCCTCTCCCACAGATGCCTGGCTGCGCTGGGTGCTGGCGGGGGCGCTGTGTGCTGGTGGCTGGGCCGTGAACTACCTCCCGTTCTTCCTGATGGAGAAGACACTCTTCCTCTACCACTACCTGCCCGCGCTCACCTTCCAGATCCTTCTGCTCCCTGTGGTCCTGCAGCACATCAGCGACCATCTGTGCAGGTGTGGGGGCTGTGTCACCAGTGGCTGGGTCGGGCAGCAGCCCTCTGCTAGAATGCCCCAGAGCAGCAGACACATGGGGTGCAGCCAGCCTCACCCATTTCACCCTAACTCACATTCTCCTGGCCCCTCTGGGGAATGCAGGAGATTCAGAAGAGGTCTAGATGAGGCCTTACAGGAACCCAGAGGGAGAAGTGGAGGCTGACAGATGAAAGCGGTGTGGGTGGGGAGGCGAGGGAGGGATGAAGAGGTGTGGGTGGCCTGGAGGATGCGGAAGCAGGGAGCAAGGCCCGGGAGGCTCAGGGGTCAGGAGGGGCAGCTGCTTACAGGCGGGTTGTGTGGTATGGTAGAGAGTACCCAAGAAAGCTAAACCAGAGTGTTTGGAGGCCGGAGTGCAGGTGAGGGCCTCCTGGCCTCGGGACCAGTCCTGTGGCATCTGCATGGGGGTGGCCTAGCCACTGAGGAATAGTCAGGGGGGCCCCTCTCAGTGCATCCAGGCAGGAGATGGTCACAGGTGGTGGGAGACAAGAAACAGAAACCTGAATGCAGAACCCCAGACATCGGGAGGCAACCATGTGGACAGCAGATGCCGAGAGGGGGCCAGGCGGGGAAGCTGCAGTAGCCGCCATCCTCCCCGACACTGCTCTGACCTTTGCAGGTCCCAGCTCCAAAGGAGTGTCTTCAGTGCCCTGGTGGTGGCCTGGTACTCCTCTGCATGCCATGTGTCCAACATGCTGCGCCCACTCACCTATGGGGACAAGTCACTCTCGCCAGAAGAACTCAAGGCCCTTCGCTGGAAAGACAGCTGGGACATCTTGATCCGAAAACACTAGAACAAGAGTGTGGCAGAGAATGCCCTTGCTGGGGCGAGACGAGGTTGAAGGGTTTTAGTCAGTGTACTTAATGAGCAGGGTGCCCCCATGCTTGGAGGACGTGGGCTGGGCTCGGTAGGGACTCCACTGAACGCGTGGTAGTCTCATTCCTGAAAAGCCCTCTTATGAGCACCTCCTTTTGTGCAGTTAATTTTTTCTCGACAATGAAGAACATATTCCCTCTGCGTCCTCCTGAGAGGCCCTGAACTAAGACACAGAGAGTGTTTCAGTGGCCAGCATAGGAGTCATCGAGGAAGACAGCTGAGAACCCAGGGCTAGCAGTGGAGCAAGTGACAGCCTCACCAGACTAACGCCCAGTCCTTGCTAACCACTGCAGGGTGGAGTTTGATCTGGTGGTCCATCTCCTTCATGAATGCCCACCAATGGGAGCAGTCCCACCCTGGCCCTCAGCAAGCCCCGGAGGCATCCCTGGACAGCTCCTTGTCAGAAGAGCTGCCTGTGTGGGAACCAGGTTGGGCTTGCGTGTCATTTTCTAACAGCATTGAGGCTGGCCCTCCGCACTATGCCATGCGGAAACCCTCCCACCTGAGATGCCACTGAGACGTGGCTGAGTAGCATCTTCCTCCCCCCATGGCCAAGGTCTGTGTCATCCATACAGCTCCTTGCCCCTACTTTTTCTTTTTTAATGTAATTTAAAAAGGGACAAACTTGCATTTGTAGTTAGTGGTGTTTATTGATTCCTCCTCCAAAGGGGCCTACACTCAACAAAACCGTTACAGCTATGGGGCTCAGCTCAGTTCACCACGGCACATCCGTGTCACTGCTGTGGCTGAGCCTGGACAGAAGGGGGCTGGGACTGCCTGTGGCAGCGGTAGGGGATACTTCACAGAGACAGCGGCAGCCACCATGCAAGAGGGAAAACCAGGTAACAGACACGGGTGCTCATGTGAGGCCACAAGCTCCACATGGCACAAAGGAGGCTTGTTGGCTTCCAGCAGTCACATCTGCTGGCACCTGGGTGATCCAGGGTATGCCGCAGCCAGAGGCACCACTCCCTGGACCTGGCCACCAGCCACCACCCCTGGGACAGCCTGTCTAGACAGAACTTTGGGCTTGGGGGCTCTGTGGATCAGTGAGGGCCCAACCCTGGGCAGGACTACGCATGGACACTGTCCTGCCAGCAGGGACAGACCTGGCCTCCACTGCTGTCTACCCTGCTGCACGGGCTCCCAGCCTGACCCCACATGAGAGCCTGTGGGTGCTGCTGGGTGCTAGCGGGATGCCCACCTCACTTCTCTGCCTTTAAGGCACAGGCAAGGGGGGAAATACATCCCTCCGAGGCTCCCCACATCCGTGTAGGCCACGCTGGACTGCTAACCGCTGGTGGGTCATGAAATTCAGTTTGTAGGCCACCACCAGCCTGTCTTACAAAAACAGAACAAAACAAACATGAGGATGTGTAACAAAAACGGAACGTATATGCTCACAAAACTTTTGAGTTGTGTGAGTAAGAACCATATGAGACTGGAAAAAAAATCTGTGTGGGTTCACTGTCAAAAAAAACACCAGGCCAGCCATAGTATCCAAGCTGTTTCCTCAATCTCCCCGATAATACATGGCTCACATTCCTCCAGAAGCCTCCCAAGCTTCCTTCCTGCACATTCTGTGTAATTTCTCGGTGGCCTAGAGAGAGCTTTAAACCACAGCGAGCCTGAGGAAGCGGCTGAGAACCGCAGGAACATGTTGGTGTCCCAGCAAGTTGAGGCTGAGGGACACATCCAAGTTTCCATCCCTAAGTGACGAAGGCCTCACTCCTAACGCCACCCTAGGGTGGAAGCAGTGTGTGTGGGTGGGCATCCCCTGGCTCAGTCCCTCAACACACATGCGGGGCGGGAGACCTGTCCCCAAGGCTCAGTGCAGCACGGCAGCCCCTCAGTGGGGTCTGCTGCTGGACTCCAAGTGCGACCGTTTGCCAGAGGTCAGCATCCCAGGCTGGTCCCCTGGCTCAGAAAAGGTCCTCTTGTAGCTCCGCCCGTTGGACCCCCCTCGGTGCCATTTGCAGATGTCACCATTCAGAATGTCCTGGATGTGCTGCACAATCAGGTTGATGGCAACTGCGCCAAGAGACACACAAGCAGCAGGTCAGCCGCATCCATCCTCCCTGGAGACCGCCCCTCCCGCAGCATCCAGGGCTGAGAGCCCAACCTCTGCCCTGAAGCACAGGTCTGCGTGCTGGGGCACTGGTCAGGTGAAATCTCAGCAGACAGAAACAGGCATCAGGACACAGCAAAATAAGACTCTTAGCTTGGTCTTCCAGGGATTTATGTTAAGAGTCTGTTTAAAATACTTTCTGCTAACAGTTTTGGATATCCATATATGTTTTAAGAAACAGGGCCTTACTTTAGTGCCTAGGCCAGAGTGCAGTGGCCCCATCACAGCTTACTGCAGCTTTGACCTCCCAGGCTCAAGCAGTCCTCCCACCTCAGCCTCTCAAGTAGCTGGGACCAGAGATGCATGCCACCACACCCAACTAATTTTCTTATTTTCTGTAGAAATGGGGTCTGCCTATGTCCCCAGGCTGACCTTGGAACTTCTGGGCTCAAGTGATCCCCCTGCCTCAGCCTCCCAAGGAGCTGGGATTACAGGCGTGAGCCACTGCACCCGGCTGCATAAATTTTCAAGCATATTTTAACCCTGTGCTGCAGATCAATGCTCATGCGCAGGGGAGTGCTCGGTAACTACCCACTGGTGGAACTCTCCCTGCCTCAGGCTCTGGGAAGGGCGGGGGAAGCCCAGCAGGCCAGCTTCTTACCCATATTGTCCACTCCTCGCGGGATGATCACGTCAGCATACTTCTTTGTCTGTAAGGCACAAGTGGGGGAGTTCTCGTGAGGACCTCTCCTTCAAAGGTGGTTTTAAGATGCTCAGAAACTGATGCAACTGCAGGACGGGTGGCCCTGAGGTGCTCAGTTACTGGTGCTATCGGCAGATGGGGGACAGGGACTCGGTCAGCAGCCAGGTGTGAAATGCCATGATCCAAGAAGGCAGACAGTGCAGTTGAAGCAGCCAAAAGAACTGCCCCTTCCAGGGCTCCTGTTCCATTATAGGGGACAGCGGTCTACACTGATGACTTAATTCACTAGGTCAAGCTAAGTGCGCCACTTCTACAAGTGTAACATTGCTCCTCTGGGATTATGAAGCTTCTGCGAATACCCTGGCATAGCCACGGGACAGCCACCACCATGCAAAACCACTGCAGGCAGAGACAGCGAGGGTGCCTTCTCCCTCATCCATCCACTCGCGTTCAGTGCTGACTGACTCTCATTCCCTGTCAGATGCTCTGCTGCTAAGGACAGGGATGGAGATCCACCAGCAAATGCAGGGCTGCTGGGGAGACTGCAGCCAGACGGTGGGGCGCTCCATGGGGAGGGAAGCTGCCCAGAGAACATGCCTGGATCCTGCGAAGCTGAGGGAAGAGGGAGGGCAGGGCCTGGGCCTAGGGATGGAACTTAGAACGGCTGGTGCTGCTGGTGTGTGGATTAGGGCCAAGGAAGCAGCAGCAGAGATGAGCTGCAAGAGGCAGACAGGGGACAGCTGTGTCTGCAGCTGGTGGAGCCTCATCTCACAAAAGCATGAACGCACAGGCAAGGGCTGGTTTCCATTTTAGTCTGACTGACTGACGGGTGGGAGGAGTCTGGGAGAGCTGACAGTCTTAACTGCCAGCAGGGATGCGCTTGAATACAACCGGGAAATACCTACGAGGTCCGGGGAGAGGACAGCACAAGCGACTCAACACGAAGGGGAAGGAAAGGAGGCTCAAGAACAGCTCTGGGTGGGGCTGGGGGCCGGGCGTGATAGCTCACGCCAGCGATCCCCGCTTTGGGAGGCCGAGGTAGGTGGATTGCTTGAGGCCAGAAGTTTGAGACCAGCCTGGCCAACATGGTGAAACCCCATCTCTGCAAAAAAAAAAAAAAAAATAGGAAAAATTAGCCGGATGTGGTGATGTACACCTGTAGTCTCCAATTACTCAGGAGCCTGAGGTGGGAGGATCACTTGAGTGTGGGAGGTGGAGGCTATGGTGAGCCAAGATCTCACCATTGCACTTGGGCCTGTGTGGCAGAGTGAGACCCTGTCTCAAAAAACAAACAAAAAGCGTCTGGGGCTTGGGCCCAGGATATGGCAGGTGACAGCACTTCCTCTATTCAGGTTGCTGGGTCAGATTTGATATCCAGGGTTTTACTGCAAATCACCTAATTTTTGCCAAATGTCTTTCTGTGAATGAGAGAGAGAGAGAGACTCTAACAAGTTACTTTACTTTAAAAGTTGTATTTTAGAAATTTCAGAGACATGAATGCAAAAAAAACAAAAGTTTTTTTTAAAATAGCGGCAGATCAGCCAGGTATAGTGGCTCACACCTGTAATCTCAGCAATTTGGAAAGCTGAGGTGGGAGGACCACTAGATACCAGGAGATTGAGACCAGCCTGGGCAACACAGGGAGACTCCATAATTTAAAAATTAACCAAGCATGGTGGTGCATGCCTGTGGTCCCAGCCACTCGGGTTGCTGAGGTGGAAGATCGCTTGAGCTTAGGAGGTCAAGGCTGCAGTGAGCTGTGATTGTACCACTGTACTCCAGCCTGGGCAACAGAGTGAGACTGCCTCATTTGAAAAAAAAGCCCAGGCACAGTGGCTCAATCCCAGGATTTTGGGAGGGTGGACAGGTGGGTTACTTGAGGCCAGGAGTTTGAGAGCAGCCTGGACAACATGGTGAAACTGTATCTCTACTAAAAATACAAAAATGAGCCTGGTGTGGTGGCGCACACCTGCAGTCCCAGTTACTCAGGAGGCTGAGGCTGGAGAATCACTTGAACCCAGGAGGTGGAGACTGCCATGAGCCGAGATCACACCACTACACTCCAGCCTGGGTGACAGAAAGCGACTCAATCTCAAACAAAAAATAAAACAGCAGATAGAACTTACTTGTCCTATGTATCAAAGGCAGGAATCTTGGTTTCAGTTCCTTTGTGCTGTATTTTTACCTTAACCCACCAATGCTGTCTTTAAAACCCCAATCTGAGCAGAGCCACAAGCCCCAAGTCAGAAACACAAGATGGAGAAATGGAGGAAAAAGACAGGTGGGGGCACAGTGGGGAGTCCCATCTCTCTGCCAGCCAGCTGGGATCTGGGCACAGGGCTTGCTCTGAAATTTCAGAGCACTGGCCGGAAGCAGCCTGGAGACACAGACCCTGGAGGAGCAGCTATCACGCATCCTCCAAGGCCCAGATCCCAGTCTTGGCAGTGAGCAGACTCAGGTGCTCCTGGGGTTCCCACTCTGCAGGGAATAAGGAAAGTAGGATGTGTCCGATGATGAGTACCCCAGAAAGAGAAAGCAGGCAGAGAGGCTGGCACCGGGTGCAGAGGGTATTCAGTGTTGAACGGGGACACTGGATGAGGGCCTGGGGCAGGGAGGAAGCGGCCAGTGTGGGCTTTTCCAGGCAGAGGGAGGAGCAGACAGAGAAATGTTTTTAGAGCTAAGAACTCCTCCCAGGGTATGTGGCTGTACTGAGCTAAATTCTTCTTTTTTTCCAGAAGATCACTGTCACCCAGCACTCAGCCCTCTCACAGTGCTGGGTCCCATGTGTCCTCGTGAAAGGGGAAAGCGGGCTCTTAGCAGCGAGTGCAGGTACCGGCAGGCAGAACTCCTCGAAGGCCGGCTTCACAAAGGTGGTGTACTGTGTCAGAATCTGCTCCAGGTCCCTCCCTCGGCGCACGTCCCGGAGAACTGCAGCGGCGAGAGCCAGGCGCGCATCAGACCTCAGCGCCCGCCGCCAGCCTCAGCCAGGCAGGCAGGGAAGCCTTCGGTCACCTTACCTCTTCGAGACAGCCTGACGTCAGAGTCAGTGTCCACGAAGAGGCGCAGGTGGAACATGTCCCGGATCTCCTGGCTGTAGAACACCAAGATGCCCTCAAACAGCACCACGTCCGCGGGGTACACCACTGTGGTCTCCAGTAACCTGAGAGGGGGACAGGAAAAGGCCCTGCTGCAGACACAGCATCTCCGGGGCCACACACAGCTTCCGTTCCTGGGACACTGACTCCGAGGGAGGGGGTGGGGGACCCACAGACACCAACTGGCCCAGAGGGGACAACCTAGCTGGCCCCTCTCCTTGGCCCTCCCAAGAACTGTCTGCTTACCTTGAGTGCGTCACAAAGTCGTAGGTCGGCACCTCCACAGTTTTGCCCTCCACGATGTTCTTTAGAGTCCTGTGCATCAAATCATTATCAAAGGCATCTGCAGGAATGGAGACAGAGGCGAGACAAGCCGGCTGCCCTCGTGCAGCAGACGGCAGGGAACCCTCTCTGCTCTGGGATCAGCAGAGCTGGGTGCTGGGGGCCACTGGGAACCCTAGCACAGGTAGACTAAGGCCTGCCCACAGTTTGTGTTTGGTAGCAACAGCGCCCTCTGCAGCCCTGCAGACTACAGGATGACCCTGTCCTTGCTGTTCTCAGGCCCATGCTCTGTGCCACTGGGATGTCAGAACACAGGGGTTTTATGATCAGCTCTTGTGCGGGGTGAGTAGGCTAGGTCTCTGTTTCTCTGTTAGTCTAAATGTTTTTAGAGCCCGCTTTCCCCTTTCACAAGGACACGTGGGACCCAGCACTGTGAGAGGGCCGAGTGCTGGGTGACAGTGATCTTCTTGAAAAAAAGAAGAATTTAGCTCAGTACAGCCACATACCCTGGGACTAACTGGTTAGACTGCAGCTTTGCAGGACTTCTTCCCACAAGTCCTTGGGAAAGGCTGATCATGCCAGCCAGCCAGGGTGGAATCTTCCAGTAGTGGCAGGTGTCTCCCTGCCGCATCTGCCCTTTTACCTGGCCCAGAGCTTCAGGCCACCAGCGCCGGTTTACCCACTGCCTCCCACACTGGCCTCTCTGAGGACTTTGCCTCAAAGCCGGGGAGGGAAATGAAGGGCCACAGTGGGCAGAGCTTCTGCAGAAGGCCCTAAAGGCCACAATGTGGGAAGGGAAGATGGGTGGATTTCTCCAGGGTCACGGTTTTGGCAGGACAGGGCTCTCCACCGAGCGATAGGCTTCCTGACTGGCTCCAACCACACTCCCATGGGGGCACCCAGGGCCCAGAGAACTCAGCAAAGTTCCCCTGACTTCACCGCACAGCAAACTCCACTGCAGTCCGCATGGGGAAGAGCTCAAGCCGGTCTGTATCCATCCAACCCTGGGCCCAAGCGCAGCTGGTCAGCAGACACGCAGCCTGGGGTCTGCCCTCCCCCCACCGCTGGGCTCTCCATGTACCTGGGTGGTCGAAATTGTACTGTCCCTTCAAAGCCTTGGACTTCTGCTCTGCCGTCAGGACCTTGTAGAACCTGTCCTGGCTCAGGATAACCACCTTCCGCTGCCGCTGCTCCACCTCATTCTGCCCCAGCAGCTCCATGATCTTCTCACACACTGTCGACTAGGAACACAGAAGTGGGATTCCCTCCTGGAACCTCTGGTCCTATGACAGGCACGGGGCCCCTCCTCAGGGCTGCTGCACAGGGCTGGCTTCTGGAGTCACTGACCCACCTGTTCCCTGCGGGGATGCCCGGGAGAGGGAGGACACCAACAGGTGTGGATGGTCTCAGCGGGAGGGCGGCGGCGGCCCGACAGGGTCAGCACAGACTGGGGGCTCCGAGGGGCCCGGCCGGCGGAGAGGCTGTGGGGAACCCCCGACGGCCGGAGCTCCAACCCCTTGCCCGCTCCAGGCCGCCCCAGCCTACCGCAGCCCGCAGCCTCTTCCCCCCTACTCCCCTTCGCCCCTTCGCTCCCGCGCCCTGCCCGCGCCCTGCCGCCGCCTGGGAGAGGACCCCTCGGACGGGGCTGGTGTCTCCTCTCTGGACCCCGCTGGACTGGGCCGCCCCGAGGCACCAGCGAGAAGCAAGACCCCGGCCTGCCCGGCCCCTTACCTTCCCGCTGGCAGTGCCGCCGCTCACTCCAATCAGAAAGGGCCGTTGGTGCGGACGGTCGATCTCCGGCGCTGCTCCCTCGCAGTCTTCGCCTCCTGCTGAAGCCATCTCCGCATCCGCTCCCCAACACCAGGTTCCCGCGCCCGCCCCTTCCCCAGGCCCGGCGCACCGCCCGGCGCACCGCCCGGCGCATTGGTCGGAGGCGACCCGGAAGACTACTTCCGGGAGACTCGCGGGGCACGTCGGGAGTTGTAGTCCACGCAGTGGGGTCGCGCATGCGTGTAGAAGCTGGGCTCGGAGTGATCACACCTGAGGCGCCTGCGGCCCCTCGCGCCGAATGCTGGCTGCCAGGGACAGCTGCGCTCCGGCTTCGAGCCGGCTGCAAGGTCACACAGACGCAGGTGGCCGGGAAGGTGCCTGGTCCGCACCCGGAGGCTGTGGTTGCGCCGCCGCCCGAGTGCGTGCCTTCGCCTCGCGTTGCCTCTGCCCCAGCCCCGGGCCCTACCCCAGCCGCAGCCACACCTCGGCTCCCTCCACCCCAGGCTCCTCATGGCCTCTGGACACAGTTCGATCGCCTCCTACCCCGCTCTCTGCTGGAGCCGTCGGGGCGCCCCGGAAAGTGGCGGGGGCTGTCACCTGATGACTTTAGGCTCGCGCCCCTCGGGCTGTGCGCGCCAAGGAGGCAGAGGCCCTTGTGCCGGGTTCCACCCCTTCCCCGCTCCGTGCCTGGCACAGAGAACGTGACAGGCAAATTCTGATCCATTCAAATTGTGGAGTTCCCCATGGCGTAAAGACTGTTTAAAAGTCCAGCTCCTAAAGCAGCCGGGCACTCCCTAAATATTTGATGATGCTGAAATATGATCCCGGCGGGACTAGAGTAACCTGCAGGCGTGAGAAATCTTGGTTTCTGTCACTTTGCGGGTATTCATCCATCCCAGGAGGGGCTACAGGCAGCTCCCGGTGATCAGTGGGAGGGGACCGGGATCCCGGAGCCCTGTGGACATGGACAGCTGGAAGCTCCCTGAAGGGGCACTGGGTATGCTTGGCTTGCCAGGGAAAGCAGTCCCCTACACGGGGGAAAAATCGTGGCAGGTTAGGAGCCAGGTGACCTTGGGCAGTGACATGATCACTCATGTTTTTCCACTTCCAGTGTAGGGGAAATAGCGTGGTGAGATTTCCCTGCCCTATAGCACACAGAGGGCTTGGCCAGGGCCCACCCTAGAGGCAGTGTCTGGTCTGTGTTTTCTTAGATTCTGTATTTGTCTATTTGGCATCCATTCATCACGGGGCCGGTTCTATTAACTACATTTTCTTATTTTCTGTATCCTTGGTGCTCTGGCATTTGGGCGCAGGGTTAGCCAATTCTAAGACATAGCAAAGGCCCAGGGCGGAGCATGCTTTTCATATAGGAAACAGCCAACCCAAGTCTACAGCCCCAACACCTCCTGATCTAATTCTCACCCTGGTAGACAAGATTCTCCCTGCCCTAAATCACTGAGGGCCAGGCATCAGGCCACTGGAGACCACTCTGCAGCCCAGATCCCTCTAGGATTACTCCAACTAGCCAGTTTTAAACTCTTTCCCTGCCTTGCCAGGCCTTCCCCATGAAAACCTGGAGAAAGTCTTGGGGCTGGGCTCTCCCCTGCTCCTGCTTCTGCCTCCTGACCAAACCTGGAGCTCCCTACAGGTCCTGCATGCCGCAGGTGCCCCTTCTCTCAGGAAAGGCAATCAACCTTGCGAGGGCTTTGGTCTCACCTTGAGGTCACTCAGCCCTACATCTGTAAATTAAACCCCAGGCACAGACCATTGTCTAGCAAACAGCCACCTGCTGGCTTAGATCTGTCTAGGTGTGTGCCCAAGAGGTGGCCATGCCCCAAGCCAGCTTTGAATTTGTATCAGGGGAGACTTAGACACGGTTTCTTGTCATTTCTTCCCCTGTGGTCCAGCCATGTAGTGAAAGGCAGGAGGCAAACTAGCAGAGTCTGACCAGGGGCTGTCCCTGATACTCCTGGCCTGTCTCCTGTGCCCTCTCTGGGGTACTAGACACAAGGCATGAGTTGTCACGGCCAGTCAGGCTATGGCCTGGTTCTGCTCCCAAGGCAAAGGGACAGTTCAGGGAGGAGCCAGTCCCTGAGAGCAGGCCCAGCGCCCAGGAAGCCCATAGTCCAGGAAGCAAGGCCCTGGTCCACACAGCTTAGGCCTCTGGGCCACAGTGGCTCCCCTGTGGGACCATCCCAACCACCACCAAGCAGAGGGCCAGCCCCAAACCTCCAGCTGGTCCCCACCTCCCCATATTGTAAAGAAGAGTGACTTTTTTCATTGTTGTTGTTGAGACGGAGTCTCACTCTGTCACCCAGGCTGGAGTGCAGTGGTGCGATCTCGGCTCACTGCACCCTCCGCCTCCCAAGTTCAAGCAATTCTCCTGCCTCCACCTCCCGAGTAGCTGGTACTACAGGTGCCTACCACCACACCCGGCTAATTTTTTGTATTTTTAGTAAAGACAGGTTTTCGCCATGTTGCCCAGGCTGGTCTTGAACTCCTGACCTCAGGTGAGTCACCTGCCTCAGCTTCCCAAAGTGCTGGGATTACAGGCGTGAGCCACTGTGCCTGGCTGAAGAGTGACCTTAAAGAAGTGTGGGTGAGGCCTGGTGCAGTGGCTCACGCCTGTAATCCCAGCATTTTGGGAGGCTGAGGTGGGCAGATCACATGGTCAGGAGATGGAGACCATCCTGGCTAACATGGTGAAACCCTATCTCTACTAAAAATACAAAAAGTTAGCTGGGCATGGTGGTACATGCCCATAGTCTCAGCTGCTTAGGAAGCGGAGGCAGGAGAATCACTTGAACTTGGAAAGTGGAGGTTGCAGTGAGCCAGGAACGCACCACCGCACTCCAGCCTGGGTGACAGGGCGAGACTCCATCTCAAAAAAAGAAAGAAATATGAGTGGATGGAAGGAATTCCTGGTGTGTTCAAGGGTTTGTTGGACCTTTATGGACGTGTGCAGGGGCCTGGCCCTGCACAAGACACACTGTGGGTCACAGAGATAGAGGCAACAGGACCAGGGAGTCTCCCAGGGCTGCTCCTGCCTCCCAGCCTGCTATCGCCTCCTCAGGCCCACCAAGCCTGTCCGCAAGGATCCTCCCATCCCAACCCTTTGTCACTGAAGCTGCTAACACGGAGGCAGTACAGCAGATGATTCTGCAGTCGCCTGCTTGATGGCTGCCCTGAGCCTCGAAGCACCAAGTGGGCAGGGCTGTGGCTTCCCACGCAGCAAAGTCTCTGCCATGCTTAAGAAATGGGTAAGTGGGCACAGTGGCTCACACCTGTGATCCCAGCACTTTGGGAGGCCAAGGTGGAAGGGTGACTTGAGCTCAGGAGTTTGAGACCAGCCTGGGTAATATAGCAAGACTGTCTCTACAAAAAATTTAAAAATTAGGCTAGGCATGGTGGCTCATGCCTGTAATTTCAGCACTTTGGGAGGCTGAAGCAGGCGGATCACCTGAGGTCAGGAGTTTGAGACCAGCCTGTCCTACATGGTGAAACCCTCATCTCTACTAAAAATAAAAATGTTAGCCAAGCGTGGTGGCACATGTCTGTAATCCCAGCTGCTCAGGAGGCTGAGGAAGGAGAATCACTTGAACCCAGGAGGTGGAGGTTGCAGTGAGCCGAGATCACGCCACTACACTCCAGCCTGGGCAACAGAGCGAGACTTTGTCTCAGAAAAAAAAAAAAAAACTAGCTGGGGTTGCTGGCATAGGCCTGTGGTCCCAGCTACTAGGGAGGCTGAGAGGTGGGAAAATTGCTTGAGCTTGAGGGGCAGAGGTTACAGTGAGCAGAAATTGTGCCACTGCACTCTAGCCTGGGCGACAGAGCAAGACTCTGTCTTTAAAAAAAAAAAAAAAAAAAAGTGCTGTTGCTGAATCTGGAGGTGGGGGTAGGGGGAGAGTTGGGTGGAGGCTTAGAGCCCTCAGAGTTTGCCAGAGCCAGCTGAGGTAGACTCCTAAGAGTGACTGCCGTTTACCCTGTGGATTTGCTGTCTTACCTACACTCTTGTGTGGGATATTGAAAATGGGGGAGGCTGTGCATGTGGGGGAGCAGGGAGTATATGGGAAATCTCTGCACTTTCTGCTCAATTTTTCTGTGAACCTGAAACTGTTTCCCCTATCCCCTCAAACACACGTGGCATAGGAAATGCCGCCCTCCATGGCTGCCTTCCTCCTCCCCCAAGCCAACCTGACCCCTGCAAAAATGTCAGCTCATGCCAAGCACGTCCTGAAGCTTTTATTGAACACTAGCTGGCTGTCAGGGCCTAAAGAATTAAGCAGGTGCCTGCTGTTGTGAGTATTGATTACCACTTTCCCTCTAATCATAAAAGTAACTCCTGTTGATTGCCTAAAATGTATACACACAAACACACAACCAAAACTGGAACCACCCATAATTCCTCAACCAGGGAAAAGCATGGTTTTGCGTATTGGGGTCTGCTCTCTGGTCTGATATGGCTGTTAGAGATAACAGGAATGAGAGGCTGAACAAAATTGGTTGTGTATCTTTTTTTTTTTTTTTGAGATGTAATCTCACTCTGTCACCCAGGCTGGAGTGCAATGGCACAATCTTGGCACACTGCAACCTCCACCTCCTGGGTTCAAACAATTCTCCTGCCTCAGTCTCCCAAATACCTGGGATTACAGGTGCTGCCACTATGCCTGGCTAATTTTTGTATTTTTAATAGAGACAGGGTTTCACCATGTTGGCCGGACTTTCTTGAACTCCTGACTTCAGGTGATCTGCCCCCCTCGGCCTCCCAGAGTGCTGGGATTACAGGCGTGAGCCACTGCGCCCGGCTGGCTGTGTATTTTAAATAGCATTAAAGCCTCACAACCACCCTGTGATATGGGTACCACTGTGAACCCATTTTCCTGATGGGTAAATTGAAGCACAGAGAGAGTATATGGCTAGCCCAAGGCTTGCAGTCAGGTTGGCTGAGCCAGCAAGTGTAGGAAGACAATGTACATATCCACATGTACATGCTCCACACACACACACAGAACGGCACCGTCTCCCTGTTCAAACACAAGATGGGGAAGCATGGGAGCTATGCCCTTGGCATGAAGAAGGCCCCATAGCCAGCGGTTTGAAGCTGAGTTGCCCATGAAGGGTCCAGGACCAGGTATGTGTCTTAGGGGTGGGAATCAAAGCTGCGGCCTCACACACAGCAGGAGGTTCTGGAACGGGCCTTCTGCAGACAGCTGGAGAAACCATTGCAGCACTCAGGCTCTGGGTAAACAGAGTCATCTCTGACAAAGTGGAACCTGGGGCCTGTGCTACACCTGGGCCACCCACAGGGGCCAGAAACTCCAAGCTAACAAACTGACATAAAAATGGTTCAGGAAAAGTACAGTGATACATACCTGTAAACCCAGTACTTTGGGAGGACAAGGTGGGAGGATTGCTTGAGGCCAAGAGTTCAAGACTAGCCTGGGCAACACACACTGCGGTTTTTGTTTTTTTTTTTTAAGATGGAGTCTCACTCTGTCACCCAGGCTGGAGTGCAGTGGCGTGATCTCAGCTCACTGCAGCTCCACCTCCTGGGTTCAAGTGTTTCTCCTGCCTCAGCCTCCCAAGTAGCTGGGATTACAGGTGTGTGCCACAAGGCCCAGCTAATTTTTGTATTTGTAGAGATGAGGTTTTGCCATGTTGGCCAGGCTAGTCTCGAACTCCTGACCTCAGGTGATCTGCCCAGCTCAGCCGGCCTCCCAAAGTGCTGGAATTACAGGTGTGAGCCACCATGCCTGGCCAGTGACAACTTGTCTTTACAAAACAAAAACCAACCAAACCAAACCAAACAAAAAAACGACAACAGGCAGGTTGGTGGTGGTGGCACATACCTATAGTCCCCCTTACTAGGGAGACTGAGGTGGGACTTAACTCCTACGAGTTAAGCCCAGGAGTTCAAGGATGCAGTGGGCTGGGATGGACTCACTCCAACCTGGGTGACAGAGACTTTGTCTAAAAAAAAAAAAAAAAAAAAAAGCCAGGTGCGGTGGCTCACGCCTGTAATCCCAGCACTTTGGGAGGCCAAGGCAGGTGGATCACGAGGTCAAGAGATCGAGAACATCCTGGCCAACATGGTGAAACCCCGTCTCTACTAAAAATACAAAAATTAGCCAGGCCTTTGGCATGCACCTGTAGTCCCAGCTACTTGGGAGGCTGAGGCAGAAGAATCGCTTGAACCCGGGAGGCGGAGGTTGCGGTGAGCCGAGACTGTGTCACTGTGCTCCAGCCTGGCAACGGAACAAGACTCTGTCTCAAAAAAAAAAAGAAAGAAAATTGTTTATGGTTCCATTTACCTCTTCTATTACATTATTGTTGATATCTTTTCAATAAAAATCTAGTGATTGCGGGCCCAAAGTGGCTCCGGCCGGATGTCGTGGCGCTTGCGAAGGCGAGGCCATGAGTTCAAGGCCAACCTGAGCAGCCTTACAAGCTCTCATTGATAGGGAAAAAAAAAAAAAAAAAAAAAATCTAGTGATTGCAACATAGAGTTTACAACATATATATTGAATTAATCAATTTATCTTCAAATACCATTCTATTGCCAGTACACAGGGTAAGGGCTTTAGAGCAGTGCATTGCCAATTCCTCCCCCAACTTGTTCTATTGCTTCGCATAATTAATGAGTGAATTGATTTTTGGAACAGGGTCTGACTGTCTCCCAGGCTGCAGTGCAGTGGGTCAGTGTGATCTCACCTCACCACAGCCTTTGCCTCCCATGCTCAGGTGATCCTCCCAGTTCAGCCTCCTGAGTAGCTGGGACTTTAGGCACACACCACCAAGCCCAGCTAAGTTTTGTATTTTTTGTAGAGACAGAGTTTTGGCATGTTGCCCAGGCTGGTCTTGAACTCATGAGTTCAAGTAATCCACCCGCCTTGGCCTCCCAAAGTGCTGGGATTACAGGCGTGAGCCACTGTGCCTGGCCTAATCTATTTTTTAGTATGCTATAGATAAATTCCTATTTTTGCTTTAGTTTTTATTGTTGTTGTTTGAGACAGAGTCCTGCTCTGCCACCTAGTCTGGAGTGCAGTGGCATGATCTCGGCTCACTGCAACTCCGCCTCCTGAGTTCAAGTGATTTACCTTCCTCAGCCTCCTGGGATTATAGGCATCTGCCACCATGCCTGGCTAATTTTCTTTTTTTTTTTTTTAACTTTTAGGAAAGATGGGTTTTCACCGTATTGGCCAGGCTGCTTTCGAACTCCTGACCTCAAGTGCTCTGGCTACCTTGGCTTCCCAAAGTGCTGGGATTACAGGCGTGAGCCACTGCGCCTGGCCTTTGCTTTAGTTTTTTAAATTTATTCTGCCTGAATGAACTTTCTCTGTTGTTTTTGTTTATTTTGGATGAGAAATTATTTTTCTTTTCAAAAAAGAATTGTAATAGACTTTATCTTTTTTTCTTTTTTGAGACAGTCTCGCTCTGTTGCCAGGCTGGAGTACAGTGGCATGATCTCGGCTCACTGCAACATTTGCCTCCCAGGTTCAAGCGATTCTCCTGCCTCAACCTCCTGAGTAGCTGGGACTACAGGTGTGTGCCACTATGCCCAGCTAATTTTTGCATTTTTAGTAGAGACAGGGTTTCACCATGTTGGCCAGATGGTCTCCATCCCTGACCTCGTGATCTGCCTAACTTGAACTCCCAAAGTGCTGGGATTACAGGTGTGAGCCACCATGTCAGGCCAATTTATCTTTTTAGAGAAGTTTTAGGCTCACAGAAAAGTTGAGCAGAAGGTGCAATTATTTTCCCACATACTCCCTGCCACCCCACATGCAGTCTCCACCATTTTCAACATCCCACACCCGAGTGAACCTATATGGACACACCATTATTACCAACATCCATAGCTACATTAGAGGTCACTCTTGGTATACATTCTATGGGTTTGGAAAAATTTATAATAACATGTGTTCACCATGATATTATTATTATTATTGCTTTTGAGGTGGAGTCTCACTCTGTTGCTCAGGCTGGAGTGTGGTGGCATGACCTTGGCCCACTGCAACCTCCACCTCCACTGTAGTCACTGCAGCCTTGACTTCCCTAGTTCAAGTAATCCTCCCACCTCAGCCTCCTGCCTAGCTGGGACCCACAGGCACATCATCACATCTGGCTAATTTTTTTTTTAACTCTTTGTGGAGATGTGGTCTCACTATGTGGTCCGGGCTGGTTTCGAGCTCCTGGGCTCGAGCAATTCTCTTGCCTCAGCCTCCGAAAGTGCTGAGATTGCCACTTTGCTGGGTGAGCCATCACACCCGGCCTCAATATTCCCACTGATAATTCCATTTCATTCTGATTCTTGATCTGATGGATAAAACTGACTTTGTTTCCTGTGGACATTTATAGAATCTTTTTTTGCTCCTAAATCTTGCAATTTCACAATCATGTTCCTTTAGAGGGTATTTTCCCCATTATGCTGGGCCCTCAGTGACCTCTTCCTGAAGATTTGTGTCCTTTAGTTCTGGGAAATTTTCTTGGATTCTTTCTTTTTTCTTTTTCTTTTTTTTTTTGAGACAGAGTCTTGCTCTGTCACCCAGGCTGGAATGCAGTGGCATGGTCTCAGCTCACTGCAACCTCCACCTCTTGGGTTCAAGGAGTTCTCATACCTCAGTCAACCAAATAGCTTGAATTACAAGTGTGCGTCACCACACCTGGTTAATTTTTGTATTTTTTGTAGACACAGGGTTTCGTCATGTTGGCCAGGCTAATCTTGAACTCCTGGGCTCAAGCAATCCACCTGCCTTGGCCTCCCAAACTACTGGGATTACAGGCGTGAGCCACCGTGCTGGGCCTCCGTGGGAATCTTGTCAGCCTGAATGAGGGTCATGTCCCACCAGAGTAGGTTTTTTTTTTTGAGACGGAGTTTCGCTCTTGTTACCCAGGCTGGAGTGCAATGGCGCGATCTCGGCTCACCGCAACCTCTGCCTCCTGGGTTCAGGCAATTCTCCTGCCTCAGCCTCCTGAGTAGCTGGGATTACAGGCACGCACCACCATGCCCAGCTAATTTTTTATATTTTTTAGTAGAGACGGGGTTTCACCATGTTGACCAGGATGGTCTCGATCTCTTAACCTCGTGATCCACCCGCCTCGGCCTCCCAAAGTGCTGGGATTACAGGCATGAGCCACCGTGCCCGGCACAGAGTAGTTTTACATTTGCTTTGGAACAGAGCTCTTTCCTAGAGCCAATTTTTTTTTAAATGACAATTTTTTTTTCTTTTTGCTACATAGACGTATCCAATTAAATGACAATTTTCAGTGTAGGGGCATCTAGACTACCAGATAGGCTGAATTTGAACCCCATATTCATGTGAGGAACAGGCCCAGGGCTACAACTCCCAGGGAGATTTTATTTCCACAATCAGATTCCAGGCTGGGTCACACCAGCTTCCTTGTCACCTCTGTGAGCCATGGGCAGATTTTGTTTTCTGTTCATCTCTTTCATCCTAATTCCCTTTCACAGACCCAAGGCTTCACCTTCTGTCCATACCTGGATGGAAAGCTCAAGCCCTAGACACTGAGAGCAAAGCCCCTGGGGGCACACACTTCCTGGGCATCTCTGTCCCTCCCTCTTCATTGCTAGTCCTTGAAGATTCTCCTGGCTACCTGGGAGCTCAGCCACGAACATAAAAGACTGCCTGGCATGCTGGTGCTGCGTCTCTAGCATTTCCAGGTGGTTGGGTTGGGACCTGCCTGAGATTCTCCAGTCGGAGAGAATAGAAATCCCACACAAATGTTTTTAAAACTGAAGAGATTTTGGCCAGGTGAGGTGTTCATGCCTGTAACCCCAGCACTTTGGGAGGCCGAGGCAGGTGGATCACTTGTCAGGAGTTCGAGACCAGCCTGGCCAAAGTGGCTAAATCCCGTCTCTACTAAAAATATAAAATTAGCCAGGTGTGGTAGTGGGCGCCTGTAATTCCAGCTATTCGGGAGGCTGAGGCAGGAGAATTGCTTGAATTTCTGGCTTCTTTTGCTGGAAAATTAAAAGAAAGCTAGAGCCACTGTGACTCCGCCTCCGTGCAGGTCACATCCGTCCAGCTGTGCTGTCCAAGTGTCCAGGTCCCCACCATTCATCGTCTGACGCTGGCTGGCCTTTGGGTCCCTCTCGTGTGCCACCCTGACTTCTCTAGTCCCGCCTGGCTGGCTCCCCCTCCTACCCCAACCCCTCCAGCCCTGCACAAGTCTCCCTCGGAGGTGAAGGCTGCAGTGAGCTAAGATCACACCATTGCACTCCAGCCTGGGCGACAAGAGCGAAACTCTGCCTCAAAAACAAACAACAAAAACCCAAGAGATTTCATGGCTGAGCGCAGCAGCTCAAACTCGTAATACCAGTACTTTGGGAGGCTGAGTGGGGTGGGTCACTTGAGGTCAGGAGTTCAAGACTAGCCTGGCCAATATGGTGAAACCTGTCTCTGGCAAAAAGATAAAAAATTAGCTGGGCGTGGTGGCGAGCACCTGTAATCCCAGCTACTAGGGAGGCTGAGGCAGTGGAATCACTTGAAACCAGGAGGTGGACGTTGCAGTGAGCTAAGGTCTCACCACTGCATTCCAGCCTGGGCAAGTCTCCGTCTCAAAACAAACAACAACAAAATAGATTCCACACAGAAACCGACATTTCTGGCTTCTTTTGCTGGAAAATTAAAAGAAAGCTAGAGCCACTGTGACTCCGCCTCCGTGCAGGTCACATCCGTCCAGCTGTGCTGTCCAAGTGTCCAGGTCCCCACCATTCATCGTCTGACGCTGGCTGGCCTTTGGGGCCCTCTCGTGTGCCACCCTGACTTCTCTAGTCCCGCCTGGCTGGCTCCCCCTCCTACCCCAACCCCTCCAGCCCTGCACAATCCTGCGGAGTCTCCCCCTGCCAGGAGGAGAGGCAGGACCGGCAGAGAGCAGGGCGCCGGAGAGCGACTGTTGACCCAGCCGTGGGCAAACAAAACGGTCAATTATTAACTGGCCGCGCGGCAGGCACCAGGAAACCCGAGCCCGTGGCGCAAGCCGAGCCGGCCCGACGGGAGGTGCAGAGCCAGGGAGCCGCGCAGCCTCTGCAGCTGCCGTGGGCTCCGGCCATGGAGGCAGGAGCTGGAGGCGCAGGTGCCAGAGGGGCAGGTATGGCAGGGCTGATGCCTGCGGGGCAGGTGCATGTGGGGCAGGTGCTGGGCGACCAGGTGCAGTCGGGGCAGGCGCAGGTGAGGCGAGTACTGGAGGGGCAGATGCTGGAGGGGCAGGTGCAGGTGGGTCCAGTGCTGGAGGAGGTGTAGGGAGTGTAGGGGGTAGATACCGATGGGCCGGTGCTGGAGCGGGTGTAGGGGGAGACACCTGTGGGGTAGGTGCTGGAGGGGCAGGGATAGGTGTGGTGGGCCCAGGCCCTGGGATGTGGTTCTCGGGAGGCCAGCGGCAGCAAGATGGGGGAGAATGCCCGGCCCACCCATGACACCCCACCTGAGCCAGGCTGGGGAGGGCCAGGAAGCTGTTGTGGAAAGTTTGGGAGCTCTGGAGGCGCCCCTGCGAGCAAGTCGGGGAGGGGGCCGTGGCCCTGCATTCTCTGAGCATTTTGTCCCCTCCCGCCGGGTCCCTGCTCTGGCAGTTCCACTCACCGTCTGGGCCAGGCTGAAGTCCTCGCAGCAGGGGAGTGGGCGACTCTGGCCAGGGTAGGGTGGAGACTGAGCCTGTAATGGAAGAGCTGGGGACAGGGACCGAGAGAATTTGGGTGGGGCAGAGCTGGAGAGAGGTCCAGGCCAAGGCTTTGACCAACCCCCAGGAGCCAGGGGCTGGAAGGTGCGAGGGGCAGGGAAGTCTCTGCCCTGGGAGTCCCGGGCTGGCAGGGGGCGGTGGGGCGGTGGCAGTGGGACCCCTGCACAGTCCCACGCATTCCCGCCCCTGCGTTCCCCAGCCCGGCTGATCTCCAGAGCCTGGGAATGGGGGCATCCTGTCCCATCTGCAAGCAGCTCCTGAAGATGTTGGGGCACTGATCCCTCCCCCAGCCCCGCTTCAGAGTTTCTTTAGGATTTCCCCCAGACTCTCAAGCACTTGCCCCTGCGGGCGGCCCGGACCCCACTTCCCAGCTGGAATGACTGGGGGAGGCTCAGGTGTCAAAAGACCGAGAACCTGAGAACCCACCCGAGGCCCCCCCACAGGCAGCGCCGCCAGCAGATCTATTTACTCTGAGGCCCTATCTCCGCGCCATCGGGCCAGGTATTTGCCCTGGCGGGATCCAGGGAAACTGCGGTTTTTGTTATGATAGCTGGGGCAGGGACAGCATCCCCGAGAGACCTGTCTCGAGTGGAGAGCTGACTCACTGAGACCCAGGTTTTCTGCTGGGAACCTGGTTTCCCTCTTCTGTAAAATGGGGAGCATAAAAGCAAAAGCACGACCGAGGATGACCCGGGTTAAGGAAGCAAAGCTCTCAGGACAGAGCCTGGTTCCATGTTTGCCTTTTGTTTTGTTTTGAGATGGAGTCTTGCACTGTGGCCCCAATGGTGAGATCTCAGCTCACTGCAATCTCTGTCTCCTGGGTTCAAGAAATTGTCCTGCCTCAGCCTCCCCAGTAGCTGGGACTACAGGCATGCACCACCACACCCAGCTAATTTTTTTTTTTTTCTTTTTGTATTTTTAGTAGAGGAGGGGTTTCACCACGTTGGCCAGGATGGTCTCAATCTCCTGACTTCATGATCCGCCGGTCTCGGCCTCCCAAGTGCTGGGATTACAGGCATGAACCACCATGCCCAGCCTTTTTTTTTTTTTTTTGAGACTGAGTCTTGCTCTATTGCCCAGGCTAGAGTGCAGTGGTGCGATCTCGGCTCACTGCAACCTCCTCCTCCCAGGTTTAAGGGATTCTCTTTCCTCAGCCTACCAAGTAGCTGCGATTACAGGTGCCCACCACCACACTGGCCAATTTTTGTATATTTAGCAGAGATGGGGTTTCACTGTGTTGGCCAGGCTGGCCTGGAACTCCTGACTTTAAGTGATCCACCCACCTTGGCCTCCCAAAGTGCTGGGATTACAGGTGTGAGCTACTATGCCCCGCCATGTTTGCCTCTTTAAAAATGATTATGACTGTGATTTATCTTCACTTTACAGATAAGGAAATGGAGGCACAGAAAGTTTGTCACATGCCACCCCTCCCTTTTGGGGAGGACAGGGTCTCACTCTGCAGCCCAGGATGGAGTGCAGTGGTTTGATCACAGCTCACTGCACCCTCTGGTGAGGAGGCCACTGCATCTGGCCACGTGTGTTTATCTTGACCTCATGGAGTATAGTTCTAATGGCTGCTTTTTCTGAAAATTCCAGTATCGGATCATCTCAGGGTTGGCATCTGTTGACTGTCTTTTCCTTTGAGCATTGGTCACATTTCCACATTTTTATGGTAACGATCTCAGATCCTGGACATTGTGAATAGTATGTTGTGTAGATTCTTAGTCCTGTTAACAATTCCGCAGAGAAGGTGGGTTTGTTTGGTTTCAGCTGGCAATCAGGCTGTTAAGTTTCAGACCACAAGTTCTGTTTCACCTCCTATGAGTGGCATTTCCAAACTTGGGTCAGTTTTCAGAGTTTTTGTTAGGCTGGTCTGGGTTTATCTCCTGCACATGCCATTCAGCGGGGAGCCCAAGACTTGTGTGAATTCATTCTAGGGAGTCCAACCATCCCAGTTTGGGACTAAGGAGTTTCCCAGGATGTGAGATTTTCAGTAGTAAATCCAAGAAAGTCCTGGGCAGACAGTGATATGGTGGTCACCCCAGGTCACACCCAGAATCAGGGGACCCCCTTCTCTGGGTCTGTCTCTTCTAGGACTGCCTCCCTCTTCTCACTCTGCAGAGAGTGGGGAGCCCTTTCCTTTCCTGGTCCATCTGGTTGGAATGACGGGGTTTCTTTCCTTTCTTCTTTTTTTTCTTGAGATGAAGTCTCTCCCTGTTTTCCAAGCTGGAGTGCAGTGGCAGGATCTCAGCTCATTGCAACCTCCACCTCCCAAGTTCAAGCGATTCTCCTGTCTCAGCCTCCTGAGGATCTGGGACTACAGGTGCCCACTACCATGCCAGGCTAATTTTTGTATTTTGAGACAGGGTTTCACCATTTTGGCCAGGCTGGTCTTGAACTCCTGACCTTGTGATCTGCCTGTCTCGGCCTCCCAAAGTGCTGGGATTACAGGAGTGAGCCACTGTGCCCGGCTGACGGGGTTTCTACTGAACTTTTAGTTTCCTGTTCTGCTGCTCTGGTGCAGCCGGCGCTGGTGCTCTGAGCTGCGAGGGCAATGAGGGGAAAAGTAGAAAACTCACTGCCTTGAAGTCCATTTCTCTAAGTTTTTTTTTGTTTTGTTTTGGTTTCTGAGATGGAGTCTCACTTTGTTGCAGTGCGGTGGCGTGATCTGGGCTCACTGCAACCTCTGTCTCTTGGGTTCAAGCCGTTCTCCTGCCTCAGCCTCCCTAGTAGCTGTGATTACATGTACTCACCACCATGCTCAGCTAATTTTTTTTTTTTTTGTATTTTTAGTAGAGATGGGGTTTCACCATATTGGCCAGGCTGGTCTCAAACTCCTGACCGCCTTGGCCTCCCAGGCGTGAGCCACCATGCCTGGCCCATTTCTCCAAGTTTTGATGCCACGACTTGCCTGCTTTTGTTTGCTTTTCAGTAACCTCAGATAGTTGCTTTTTTTTTTTTAATGGAGTTTTGCTCTTGTTACCCAGGCTGGAATGCAGCGATGTAATCTCGGTTCACTGCAACCTCTGTCTCCTGGGTTCAAGTGATTCTCCTGCCTCAGCCTCCCAAGTAGCTGGCACTCACCACCATGCCCACTTAGCTTTTTTTTTTTTTTTTTTTTTTTTAGTACATGTTGGCCAGGCTGGTCTTGATCTCCTGACCTCAGGATCTGCCTGCTTCAGCCTCCCAAAGTGCTGGGATTACAGGTGTGAGCCACCACTCCTGGTTAGACGGTTGTTTGTTGTATTTTGTCTAGATTTCTCAGTGTCATCATCTGGAGAGAGAGACTTTTAGAAATTGTGCTAAATATGCGTAATATACAATTCAGCATTTTAACCACTTCGAAGTGTAAATCAGTGGCATGAAGTACACTCACATAGTTGTGCGATCACCACCATCCATCTCCAGAACGTTTTTTCATCTTCCCAAACAGAAACTCTACACCCATGAAACACTAACTCCCCAGCCCCAGCCCCTGTTAACCTGGAGAGAAAGGTTTTTAAAGCGTCTGCTTACAAAATGTTTGTCAATGTCCCATTGTCCAAAGCAAGTCACATGGCCAAGCCCAGATCCAAGGGGTGGAGGAACAGCGGGAACGTCACAGGTAAAGATGTGGCGGTATAAACAGCATGACAGGTGTATGGGGAGCGGGGGCCATGAGTGAGCCCCTGGCTGCTGGGAGGGGGTTGAGGCAGGAAGCGCCCAGGGGCTCCGCATTCCCTGCCACTAGGATACCTCTGGCAAGGATCCCTGCTTCCACCCGTGGGGGACTTCAGCAAGGGTCCTCTCACCCCCACTGAGATGTCCTTGTGATGTCTGTTTCAGTCATCCCTCTGCCTTCTATAACCCTCAAGGACACTCAGGAAACGGACTTCTGAAGCCAGACCCCCTGGCTCTGGGCTGCCCACTCCTGTGGTGAGGTCTGAATGCCCACCCAGGTCAGGGGAGTCCACCCTGCGATTCTCTTCCAGGCCCTTCCTTGCACCCTTGCCCGAGGCCCTCGGGTGCTCAGCTGGTCAGGATGCTCTCAGGAGGTGCTGGGGACCTTAAGGACTTGGTGGGACCTGACCAGGCACCACCAGGGCTCATCTGTGGGTGTTGTAGGCCAGGGCCTGTCTTGGCAGCAAGGCAGCTGGGCAGCTTTGGGACTCTGAGCCCGAGCTTCAAGCTGCTGGGCCCCATATATTCTGGTGTCCATTCTCTCGGTGCCTCAGTGTGACCTCCTATCTCCACCATGTTACTCTAGCTATAGTTTGGCAGCTCCTGGGCACCTCAGCCCTCTCCTACAACTCCAAGCCAAGAATCTAGTTGGTTCAGCTCATCTCCTCAGGTCAGCCATCCCTAGTTGGAGGGGTATCTCAGCACAGCCAATCAGGGGCTTCCCTGGGCTGATTCTCCTTCTCTGGTCCAATTAGCTTTGACATAAGGGCCTTAGTTGGGGGCGAAACTACCTCCCAATAGAGGCCATCTGCCAAGAAAGGGGGCGGGGCAGCGCGGGGAGGGGCGGGGCCAGCAGCCTGGGTTCCCACCCAGATGGGCTGCTCAGACTGTGTGACCCCAGCAAGGCAGTTGGCCCCTTTGGGCCTGTTTTACAGTCCCTTTGGGTCAATATCCTATGAGGCCCAGCTGCAGAGGCCTGGGCGCTTGGTTCGTGGGAGCTTTGGGACCAGCGACGTCCTTCGAAGATCTGTTTGGGGTAGGGGAGGAGTCTTACCTGGCCCGGTGGCCTCTTGCTCACAGCAGACTCATTTTTTTCTAGGGTCAGACACGAAAGGGGGCGGCAGCCCCACCACCCCCAAAAGCCCCCGGGGCCCCGCGCAGCCCGTCGCCCCCGAGCACCCCCGGATTCTCGCGCAGCCCGCCGCTCCCGAGGACCCCCAGATTCCAGAACAGCCCGCGCTCCCGCAGCTCCCACTCCGCCCACGGCCCCTGGATGAGGAGGGAGCACCCAGCGAGGATGGACCCGCGGGGGGCAGCGATCCCGCCCCGGAGGACGCCCCGACCCAGGCGGCGGGCGAGGCTGGGCCGGGTTCCAAGGCAGCGGCCGGAGGCGCCCCCCACATTGGCTTCGTGGAGGAGCCCCCGCCCTACGCGCCGCCGGACCCCAAGGCCGCGCCGCTGCTGTACCCGCCCTTCTCGCAGGTGCCCGTGCTCCTGCAGCCCACGGCGTCCGCACTCTTCCCGCCGCCCGCCCCGCTCTACCCGGCTGCGCCCACGCCGCCCGCGCTCTTCCCGCAGCCCGCCGGGGCCGCCTTCCCCTTCCCCGTGGTGAGTGGCCGCCGCCCTGGGGGCACTCCCCTCCGTGCTGTCTGCGGGTGGTCGCGGGCGCCCGTGCGGAGGCTGAGAGGTCACTTCTGTCCTGGGGGCGGGCGAATCTGGGGGCTCCTTGGAGTTGGGGGCATTTGGGCGGGGTTCTGGGGGATGAATAGGAGGGCTAAGGAAAGAGAAGGACGGGCACGCTGGGCAGAGGCCGTCGCACAGGCGCAGAGGGGCGGAGACTAGGTGTTCTGGGGATGGTGAGGCCTGTCTGGCTTGGTGGGGAGGGGAGGAAGGTGGGACCCATGGTGAGGGACCCCAGGGACTCTAGGCAGGAGGTGATTTAGATTTTTCTTTAAAACAAAACAGCCGGGCACAGTGGCTCACACCTGTAATCCCAGGACTTTGGGAGTCCGAGGCGGGAGGATCACGAGGTCAGGGGTTCGAGTCCAGCCTGCCCAACATGGTGAAACGCCGTGTCTACTAAAAATACAAAAATTACCAGGGCATGGTGGCACCTGCCTGTAGTCCTAGCTGATTGGGAGGCTGAGGCAGGAGAATCGCTTGAGGTGGAGGTTGCAGTGAGATCTTGCCACTGCACTCAAGCCTGGGCAACAGAGTGAGACTCCTTTCAAAAACAACAAACAAACAGTCCGGGTGTGCTCATACGTGTAACCCCAGCACTTTGGGAGGCCAAGATGAGCAGATAGCTTGGGCTTAGGAGTACCAGACCAGCTTAGGCAACATAGTGAGCCCTCATCTTTACTAAAAATAAAAGAAAATTAGCTGGGCATGGTGGCAGGCTGGGCATGGTGGCAGGAGGATCACTTGAGCCTGAGAGGTCGATGCTGCAGTGAGCTGAGATCACACCATTGCATTCCAGTCTGAGTGACAGAGCAAGACTCTGCCTCCAAAGTAAAAATAAAAATGAAACCAAACAAAACCCTGGGCTGCCTGTGGGAAGATTGGAAGTCTCCCAGGATGGGGTTGTGAGCCCCGTGAGGATGATGGAGGTACCACGGAGGCTGGACCCTGGATGGAGCCAATTGTAGAGGGCAGGACTGAAGACTCTGGGGTGGGGAGGGGCTGAATGGCCAGGGATGCAGGAGGGAGAGGGCAGAGGGGCACCCTGACCAGACCCTTCTGTGATTTGCAGCCTCACTGGGTGGGGACCGGGAGGATCGAGTGACTGAGCTTGCACTGCCTGGCTGGCCTTCTCACTCACTCTGTTGTCCCGAGGCTGGGTCGGCTCCCTCACCACTGTGGCTCTGCCCCCACAGTACAATGGCACCATGGCTGGCGTGCCAGGCCCTGCCACAGTCGAGCACAGACCCCTGCCCAAGGACTACATGATGGAGTCAGTGCTGGTGACCCTGTTCTGCTGCCTGCTCACTGGCCTCATCGCCATCGTGTACTCCCATGAGGTAGGTATAGGGGTGGCCCTGGCACAGCCTCTCCTGGCACACAGCCACTGGTGCCCAGGTAGGGGTCCACAGAGCCCCTCTTCCAGCCATACAGTCTTTGGTGTTTCTCCCTCTGGAGAGGGGTGGGAATTGGGAAGTCAGAGCCCAGTTGTTTGTGGGGTCCTTGCCCCTCCTGTCTCTGCTCCCAACTACTCAAAATGTGCTGTGGGAAGTTTAGCCAAAACAATTTAGTCAAGGTGTGAAAGACAGATAAGGCCCAATGTGCTGCCCATTCCAGTGGGGGCTGGTGGGTTTTTTTTTTTTTTTTCAGATGAGTCTCACTCTGTCACCCAGGCTGGAGTGCAGAGTGGCATGATCTTGGCTCAGTGCAACCTCTGCCTCCTGGGTTGAAGCAATTCTCCTGCTTCAGCCTCCCAAGCAGCTGGGACAACAGGCATGTGCCACCATGCCCAGCTAATTTTTGGATTTTTAGTAGAGATGGGGTTTCACCATGTTGGCCAGGCTGGTCTTGATCTCTTGACCTTGTGATCTGCCAGCCTGGGCCTCCCAAAGTGCTGAGATTACAGGTGTGAGCCACCAGGCGTGGCCCTGCTTCTGTCTCTATTAGAGTGTCATCACATTGGCATCTTTGAATCCCCAGAGCCAATAAAGAGATGAATGGAGGGATGGATGGACGGAGAGCAGAGAGATGAGGGTGCCCACCACCAGCTGAGAATCACTTGAACCTGGGAGGCAGAGGTTGCAGTGAGCTGAGATTGTGCCACTGCACTCCAGCCTGGGAAATGGAGCAAGACTCCAACTCAAGGAAAAATAAAAAAAAAGCAAGCAAGCCTCTGGAGGCCTGTGCTGAGGGTGGACCTGGTCTCGGGCCTGGCTTCACTCTGCTGCTCAAGCCCCCAGCCATAAGCAGAAGGCAGCTCTCAGGACAGCTCAGAGGTGGGACTCACCTGCTGGTGAATTCTGGCTCCACCACTAGTGGTGTGACCCTGGGTAGGTCACTTAACCTCTCTGAGTCTTTGTTTCCATATCTACAAAGTGGGGTCAGCCTCAGGGCTGCTGCAAGGATGGCAGAGGTTGAAGCTGAGAGCATGCGTCAGTGCTGGGCATGACAAGCGCCCAAGAGCTGGCAGCTGCCACTGCCATCACTCCTGCCATCTTTCGAGCTGTGGGCCTGGCAGGCCCCTGAACCTCTCAGCATGTCAGTGTTTTAGTTTGTGGAACTGGGCCCCAGTCACACTGGGAGGGAGTGGGAGCTCCCTGGTTGTCCTACCATCCTCTCCCACCCTGTCTTGTTGCAGACCCGTGCAGCCCTGGGCAGGGGCGACCTGGCCCAGGCTGAGGAAGCCTCGCGGAAGGCCCGCTCACTGGTGCTCTTCAGTCTGCTCTTTGGGGTCTTCGTGTCCACCAGCTGGGTCATCTACGTGGTGGTGGCACTCTACCTTCCCTGAGGCTGTGGCTCCTCCCACTGGGATGTTGGATGCTGGGATGCCCAGGGATAACTGACTGGGCCAGACCCTTTCTCTGGACTTGGATCCCTGTGGGTGGCCAGTTATCGCCTGCAGAGGGGACCCAGGGCCTGAGGAGGGCGGGCTTGGCAACCCTCAGCAGACCTGTGGCTGTGCCTAAGCCTCCTCAGCCTCCACAGGTGGCCCACTGGAGCTCAGTCCCTGTCCTAATCCGAGGTATCTCCAGAGCCCGGCCTCAGTCGTGGGACAGGGGGCCACCACAGGTGCCTCCTCTCAAGGCCTTCTTTAGACACTTGCCTTCATCTGTGCCCTGGGAGGCCCTTGTAGAAACCAAAGCCTTCACTGTCTTCAGAGCCACCTGGAAGGACATTGCAACCTCTGCCTCCCCACAACCTCCAGCCCAGCTTAGGCGATCGAGCTGTCAGTATTATCTTTCCCTTCGGGAGAGTGGAGCATGGTGGCTCCTGCCTGGTTGTTCCCCTACCCCTTCCCCATCTGTAGGTGGAGCTTGCAGTGAGCTGAGATCACGGCACTGTACTCCAGCCTGGGTGACAGAGTGAGACTCTGTCTCAAAAACAAACAAATAAAAAAACGATTGCAGAGAGAGAGGAGGAAGGGGACCCCCAGCTGAGCCACATAAGAGTGACAGCTCAAGCTAAATCAATTGCTTTCTGAGCAGTCATGGTGTGCTGCTTACAACCCAGCACCAGGGGCTGAAACAGGAGAATGGCCCGGCTCAGACCAACATGGTGTTTCACCATGTTGACCAGGATGGTCTTGATCTCTTGACCTCGTGATTCACCCGCCTCGGCCTCCCAAAGTGCTGGGATTACAGGCTTGAGCCACTGTGCCCAGCCTGAGGTTCTAGATTTCTAATGAGCTTCCCAGTGATGCCAAAGCTGGTACTCAAACCAACAGCAAAGTAAGTGGGAAATTATCAAAACTACTAAAAGGAATTGAAACCAGGGTCATGACATGGATGCCCCCGAGTGTCTGATTTGACATTGTTGTGAAGTTCCAGCTAATGCAAAAAATAAAAAAGTGAAATTTGCAGTATGAAAATTAGAAAGGACAAAATGATTTACCTAGCTAGACTATCCAAAAGTCAATTAAGAAACATGGAATAGTTAGAGAACTCAGTAAAGTGGTTGGATATAAAATAAATACACAGGCTGGGCGCGGTGGCTCACGCCTATAATCCCAGCACTTTGGGAAGCTGAGGCGGGTGGATCACGAGGTCAAGAGATTGAGACCATCCTGGTCAACAAGGTGAAACCCCCTCTCTACTAAAAATACAAAAATTAGCTGGGCATGGTGGTGCATGCCTGTAGTCCCAGCTACTCGGGAGGCTGAGGCAGGAGAATTGCTTGAACCCAGAAGGTGGAGGTTGCATTGAGCCAAGATTGTGCCATTGCACTCCAGCCTGGGTAACAACAGCGAAACTCCGTCTCAAAATAAATAAATAAATAAATAAATACACAAAAGCAATTGTAGTAATAACCACATAAACTTGGAAAAATTTAAACTTCAACTTATAATAGTGATAACAGTAAAATTTAGGAATAACTTAGCAAAAATATCTGGAAACCAAATTAAGAAAATGATTTTTTTAAAGTTACCAAAAGGCCAGGTGTGGTGGCTCATGCCTGTAATCCCAGAAATTTCGGAGGCTGAGGCGGGTGGATCACTGGAGGTCAGGAGTTCAAAACCAACCTGGCCAACATCGTGAAATCCTGTCTCTACTAAAAATACAAGAAGTATCTGGGCATGGTGGTACATGCCTGTAATCCTAGCTACTTGGAAGGCTGAGGCAGGAGAATTGCTTGAACTTTGGAGGCAGAGTTTGCAGTGAGCTGAGATCACACCACTGCACTCCAACCTGGGTGGCTGAGTGAGACTCTGTATCAAAACAAATAAAATTTTTAAAAATACCAAAAGACCACCCCCCCAAAAAAAAACCTGAACAAAATATCTGGGTAGAAGACATAAAAACATCTATTTTTAAATAGATATTTTAGATAGATTTAATACAATTCTGGCAAGAAAAAAAACCAAACTTAAAAAAAAATGACAAAAATTATTTTAAATTTTAATTGGAAGGAAAAATATGCAAAGACTGCTAATGTTTTCTTTTAAGTTGAATGAGAAGGGACTTTCTTTCTTTTTTTTTTTTTTAAAGATGGGGTTTCGATGGCCAGGCTGGTCTTGAACTCCTGACCGCAGGTGATCCACCCACGTTGGCCTCCCAAAGCGCTGGGATTACAGGCGTGAGCCGCCGCGCCCGGCCAAGAGGGGACTTTCTTCACCAGATATTAAAACTTACCATAAAGCTATAATAATGAAAATGGCAGCATTGCCACAGAGTTAAATTAGTGAAAAATTATTAAAAATCTAGAAAACATTACAAGTATATGTGGAAAATTAACACTTGCTAAAAATGGCATTTTAATTGAGTAAAAGAAGATTCCTAATAAGCAGAGTTGCTATCTGGTTGGAAAAAAAAACAATTATTCTAATATTGTATACAAAAATAAATTCAAGATGGATTAGTGGATTAAAGAGCTAAGTATAAAATGAAGCCCTAATCATAATAGAAGAAAGCTTAGGAAAGTATTTGTGTAACTTCAGCGTGCTGGGGCAGTATGGAAACGTGAGGCCTGTTAAAATCTAGAAAACCATAGAGGGAAAGATTGATTGATTTGAGTCCTATATATCAGGAACATGCACATTTAAATCATGAGATACGATTTTTACCCACTGGACTGTAAAAGAATTAGAAAAGTTGAACACATCTGGAGTTGCAGAGGGATTGCTGACTCTCACATTTATTACTGGTGAATATGTATTGCCATGATCTTAATGGAAAGGGGACTGATAGTATCTGTTACTAATGTATGTGTGGGCTAGGCATGGTGGCTCATGCCTGTAATCCTAGCACTTTGGGAGATTGAGGTGGGAGGAGCGCCTGAGTCCAGGAGTTTGAGGTCAGCCTGGGAAATATGGCAAGATCATCTCTACAAAAAATAAAAATAAAAATAAAATTAAAAATGCCAGGTATGGTGGCATGGGCCTACAGTCCTAGCTACAGGGGTGACAGGGTGGGAGGATCGCTTGAGCCTGATGTCAAGGTTGCAGTGAGCTGTGATCATGCCACTGCATCCCAGCCCAAGTGACAGAGCAAGAGCCTATCTAAAAAAAAAAAAAGTATGTATATGAGAGGAAGGAATTAAAAATTTTTCCATGTTTAACTGCTTATCACTATTGACTTGTATATTTATTTATATACATATAATATTCCTGTCATGTATGCATGGACGTATACCTATGGACATATGCATGCAAAGAACAGGGTCTGAAGGATTTATTCCAAATTGTTGACAGTGGCTGCCTTTGGGGACAGAATGTGATGGGGGAGGATTTGTGCAACGCATTACTGAATTTCTAAACAGGATGCCTTGTGTAAAGAAAACATAACAAAAAATATGCATGGCTTTTGACCAAGAACTACAAGTTTTAGGATTCACAGTCATGAAGAAGACAGGGTCTGTTTTCCTGGAGCTAGCAGTCCAACATACGAGACAGACATTTATCAGATAATGAAGTTGCAGACTGTTTGGGGAGGAAGCTCATGCAAATCTGCAATGATGAGTGCGACTGAGAGAAAACTTCATCAGAGTGCATCCTGACTTAAGAGATACTAAATATTTCTTAGAATCATTCACAGGTGGTTGAGAGAGTGGTGAAAAAAGGTCTTTCTGAGCATAGGCTGTGAGTATATTAACATTAAAAACCAACGAGGTGCGCCAAGCAACATTCCAAATTGGCTGCATCATTCTGAACTCCCACCAGCAATGAATGAGGGTTCTGGTGGCGGCTCCCTATCCTCATGGACCCCTGGTATTTGTCAGTCTTTTATGTTTTTTTTTTTTGAGACGGAGTTTCGCTGGTTACCCAGACTGGAGTGCAGTGGTGAGATCTTGGCTCACCACAACCTCTGCCTCCTGGGTTCAGGCAATTCTCCTGCCTCAGCCTCCTGAGTAGCTGGGATTACAGGTACACGCCACCATGCCCAGCTAATTTTTTGTTTTTAGTAGAGCTGGGGTTTCACCATGTTGACCAGGATGGTCTCGATCTCTTGACCTCGTGATCCACCCGCCTTGGCCTCCCAAAGTGCTGGGATTACAGGCTTGAGCCACCGCGCCCAGCCTTTAGTCTTTTACATTTTAACTCTTCTGGGATGTGTGTAGGGGCATTTCAGTGTGGTTTTAATTTGCATCTCTCTGATGACTAACAATGTTTAGCCTTTTATCATGCTTTTTTTTTTTTTTAAATACAGACAAGGTTCTCACTCTGTTGCCCCAGGCTGGAGTGCAGTGGTGTGTTCACAGCTCACTGTAACCTGGAATTCCTGGGCTTAAGCAATCCTGCTTTGGTCTCCCAAGTAGCTGGGACCACAGGTGTGCACTGCCGCATCTGGCTAATTTTTAAATTATTTTTATAGAGACAGGGTCTCTCTCAGTCACCCAGACTGGTCTTAAACTCCTGGCCTCAAACGATCCTCCTGTCTTGGTCTCCCAAAGCGCTAGGATTACCGGTGTGAGTCACTGCACCTGGCCTAGCCTTTTATCATGTTTATCGGCTATTTGGATGTCTCTTTTTATGCAGTGCCTGTTCAGGTCTTGTGCCATTTTTATGTCGACTGTTTTAGAGCAGTTCTGTATGTAATTGGGATGAGTCCTATGTTAGATACAGTATTGCAAACACCCTTTCTCACTTTGTAACTTCCCTTTTCCCTTTTTTTTTTTTTTGAGGAGTCTTGCTCTTGTCATCCCCCAGGCTGGAGTGCAATGCACGATCTCAGCTCACTGCAACCTCCGTCTACTGGGTTCAAGCAATTATCCCACCTCAGCCTCTATCCCTTTTCACTCTTAATGGTGTCATCTGGTGAAAAGTTCTGTTTTTTTTTTGTTTGTTTTTGGTTTTTGAGTCGGAGTCTTGCTCTTGTTGCCCAGGCTGGAGTGCAATGGCACAATCTTAGCTCACTGCAACCTCTGCCTCCCTGGCTTAAGGGATTCTCCTGCCTCAGCCTCCTGAGTAGCTGGGATTACAGGTGCCCATCACCATGTTTGGCAAATTTTGTATTTTTAGTAAAGACAGGTTTTCACCATGTTAGCCAGGATGGTCTTGATCTCTTGACCTCATGATCCACCCACCTTGGCCTCCCAAAATGCTGTGATTACAGGTGTGAGCCACCATGCCCGGCCGTGTTTGTCTATTCTTGTGCCACTATCACACTTCATTATGGGGCACAAGAATATTTGACACATTGTCTTTCTCTATTATTAAGGTTGGAGTGCAGTGGTGTGATCACAGTTCACTGCATCCTTAGCCTCCTGGGCTCAAGCAATCCTCTCACCTAAGCCTCCCGAGGAGCTAGGACCATAGGTGTGTGCCACCACACTTGGCTAATTTTTTATTTTTAAAGATGGAGTCTCCCTATGTTGCAAGTTTTTTTTTTTTTTTTTTTTTTTTTTAAGACAGGGTGTCACTTTGTTGTCCAGGCTGGTGTATTGTGGTGTGACTGTCCCTCACTGCAGCCTCAAACCTCGAACTCCTGGGCTTAGGTGATCCTCCTGTCTCAGTCTCCCAAGCAGTTGGGATTACAAGCATGAGCCACCATGCCCCAAAATCACTTTTTTTTTTTGAGACGGAGTTTCGCTGTTGTTACCCAGACTGGAGTGCAATGGCATGATCTTGGCTCACCGCAACCTCCGCCTCCTGGGTTCAAGCAATTCTCCTGCCTCAGCCTCCCGAGTAGCTGGGACTACAGGTGTGCGCCACCATGCCCAGCTAATTTTTGTATTTTTAGTAGAGACAGGGTTGCACCTTGTTGACCAGGATGGTCTTGATCTCTTGACCTCGTGATCCACCCGCCTCGGCCTCCCAAAGTGCTGGGATTATAGGCGTTAGCCACCGCGCCTGGCCACTTTTTTTTTTTTTGAGATGGAGTCTTACTCTGTTGCCCACGCTGGAGTGGGGTGGTGCCATCTTGGCTCATTGCAACCTCCAACTCCTGGGTTCAGACGATCCTCCCACCTCAGCTTCCCAAGTAGCTGGGACTACAGGTGTGCTCCACCACGCCCAGCTAATTTTTGTATTTTTAGTAGAGACAGGATTTTGCTATGTTGGCCAAGCTGATCTCGAACTCCTGACCTCAGGTGATCTGCCCGCCTCAGCCTCCCAAAGTGCTGGGATTACAGGTGTGAGCCACTGCACTGAGCCCCAAATTCACTTAATTCTGATCTGATCATTTATCTGTAGATTCTGTTGGGTTTTCTATATACATAATGTTATCTCTTTATAATGAGTTTTTTGTCTTCCTTTTTTTTTTTGAGATTGAATCTTGCCCTGTTGCCCAGGCTGGAGTGCATGGAGTGCAATGGTGGCCATCTAGGTTCACTGTAACCTCCGCCTTGCAGGTTCAAGCGATTCTCCGCCTCAGCCTCCTGAGTAGCTGGGATCACAGGTGTGCGCCACCACGCCTGGCTAATTGTGTGTGTGTGTGTGTGTGTTTAGTAGAGACCAGGTTTCACCATGTTGGCCAGGCTGGTCTTGAACTCCTGACCTTGTGACCTGCTTGCCTTGGCCTCCCAAAGTGCCAGGATTATAGGCATGAGCAACTGCACCTGGCCTTGTTTTCCTTTTTTCAATTCTTGCCCACCTTGGGTATTTTTCTTGCCTTATCGCACTAGCTGGGACCCCTAGTGTAAGGCTGAATAGGAGTGCTGACAGAAAACAACCTTGTCGTTTTCCCAGTTTCATAACGAAGGCTTTCAACATTTCACCTTATTAAAAAACAGATTTTTTTTTCAGGTTATGGAAGTACCCTTCTATTCCTAGTTTACAAAGAGTTTTAAAAAATTACGCATGGATATTGAATTTTATTTTCATGTATACTGAGAAAATTATCAAATTTATTCCATTAATATGGTAACATGTTGATTTTCAAATGTTAAAACAGCTTTTCATTCCTGGAATAAATTCATCTTGATGAGCATGTATCATCGTACTTTCTATACATCGCTTGATTCGTTTGCTAACATTTTGTTTAGGACTTTTGCACTATGTTCACGAGTGAAATTGGACTGTGATTTTCGTTCCTGTTATGGTTTCGGTGTCATAGTTATGTTGGTTTCATCACAAAGGTTGAAATTGTTTCTCATTTTTGTCTTTGGAAGTGTTGTATAAGATTTGACGTTTTCTATTCCTCAAATGTCTGGGAGAGAGGTGTGTTAGCACGTCCCACTAGGAGCACAGGTTTATCCATTTCTCCTGCTAATACTGTCAGCATTTGCTTGACCTATTTTGAGGACATGTAATTAACTAGGTGTTTACAAATTTAGAAATTGTTAAATCTGTTGAGCATAATTTGTATCTTTACAAAGTGTTCCCTTTGTAACTCTAGCAATCCCTTTTGCCTTCAAGTCTGCTTTTTCTGATATTAATAGAGCTATGCTTTGGGTTTTTTGGTGGTCCTATTTGCAGAGCATATCTTTTTCCAAAATTTTACTTTCAACTTTTCTGTACTTGTAACTTAATATTTATTTATTTAGAGACAGGGTCTCACCCTGTTGCCCAGGCTGGAGTGCAGTGGTGGTGATCATGGCTCACTGCAGCCTGGACTTCCCAGGTTTGGGTGATCCTCCTACCTCAGCCTATCCAGTAGCTCTGGGACTACAGGCACTCACCACCACACCTGGCTAGTTATTCTATTTCTTGTAGAGATAGGGTTTTGCCATGTTGCCCAGGCTGGTCTTGAACTCCTGGGCTCAAGTGATGCACTTGCCCCAGCCTCCCAGTGTTGAGGTTACAGGTGTGAGCCGCTGTGGCCAGACATTTTCATCACTGTTTTTTTTTTTTTTTTGAGACAGAGTCTTGCTCTGACACCAGGTGCCAGGCTGGAGTGTAGTGGTGCAATCTCGGCTCACTGCAACCTCCGCCTCCTGGGTTCATGCAATTCTCCTGCCTCAGCCTCCGGAGTAGCTGGGACTACAGGTCTGCCCACACACAGCTACTTTTTGTATTTTAGTAGAGACGGGGTTTCACCATGTTGGCCAGGCTGGTCTTGATCTCTTGAGCTCGTGATCTGCCCACCTTGGCCTCCCAAAGTGCTGGGATTACAGGCTGGTTGCTGTTTTACATAGTGACTGTTCATTTACCCACCTGTTTACTCTTTTTGTTGCTCCTTCATTCTCTCCTGCAAGTGTGATCTTCCATTTGGGATCATTTTCCTTCTGCCTGAGGCAGTTTAGTCTTTGCTTAGTATGGGTCTGCGGTGGTGAGTTTTCTGTTTTTATTCATCTCACAGTATCTTGATTTTGCCTGCATTCTCGAAAGGTATTTTCACTGAATGCAGAATTCTGGATGGTGGTCCTATTTTCTCGGCATTGAAGAAGATGCCATTCCCTTCTCTTCTGGCCTCAATCAATTCTGTTGAGGCATCTAATTGTGGCTCCTTTGAAGGTAACCGGCCCTTTTTCCCCTTATGGTTGCTTAAAGATTTCTTTTTCTCTTTGGTTTTCAAAAGCTTAGCCATGCTATGCTTTGGTGTATTCTTCTTTTTTTTTTTTCTGAGATGGAGTCTCGCTCTGTCGCCCAGGCTGTAATGCAGTGGTGTGATCTTGGCTCACTGCAATCTCCAACTCCTGGGTTCAAGTAATTCTCCTGCCTCAGCCTCCCGAGTAGCTGGGAATACAGGTGTGTGCCACCACACTCAGTTAATTTTTTTGTATTTTTAGTAGAGATGGGGTTTCACCATGTTAGCCAGGTTGGTCTCGATTTCCTGACCTCATGTTCCACCTGCCTCAGCCTTCCAAAGTGTTGGGATTACAGGCGTGAGCCACTGCACCGGGCTGACGTATTCTTTTTATCCTGTTTGGGGTTCATAGGCTTCTTGAATCCAAGGCTTGATGCTTTCCTGTCAAGGACTGATCAGGAGACAGAGAGTAATTTTTAACAGGAAAAGGTTAATATAAAGAATAATTCAAAGAGAAGAGAAACTGTGGATGCTAACAAATACTCTAGGGCTGCAGGTGAGCACCCAAGAGGAAAAACTTATCCATGGCTGGGACTGAGAAATCACCGGAGAAGGTGTGGGTGCATTCAAAGCCTGGTGAGTTCTGGACTGTCCTCTTTTCCCCTTCACTACACTTTTGTCTGAAGTGCTGCTCAGTTTCTCAGCCATCTCGTCTGGAATTGTCAGACGTCCTTAACATTACCTGGCTCCCGATGTCAGGCCTCCCTCCCCGTGTCTCTTCCTGAATCCTGGCCCAGTAATTCCTCCTTCTCTCCTAGCTCTCTGATGACTTCAGGCAGGGTTATATTATATTATAATGTTTTATTTTATTTTTTGAGACAAAGTTTCACTCCTGTGGTGCAGGCTGGAGTGTAGTGGTGAGATCTCAACTCACTGCAACCTCCACCTTCCAGGTTCAAGCAATTCTCTTGCCTTAGCCTCCCAAGTAGCTGGGATTACAGGCGTGTGCCACCATGCCCGGCTAATTTTGTATTTTTTAAGTAGAGATGGGGTTTCACCATGTTGGTCAGCCTGGTCTTGAACTCCTTACCTCAAGTGATCCACCTGCCTCAGGCTTCCAAAGTGCTGGCAGGGTTTTAAAATCTGATCAAGCTTTCCTAGCAAGACAGGTGGGTGGAATTGCCCCATCTGCCATTACCAGAGTAGAAATTCTTTCTTAACACATTTTAGAATTAACTTCATCAAGGACCACACAGTCCTTCTGGGATTTCCTTTGGAATAGTTTTGAATTTATAAATTATCTGGGGGAGAAGTGACATCTTTACAGAAGTTGGCTGGGCATGGTTGCTCATGCCCTGTAATCCCAGCACTTTGGGAGGCCAAGGCAGGTGGATTACTTGAGCCCGGGAGTCTGAAATCAGCCTGGGCAACATGACAAGACCCTGTCTCTACTAAAAATACAACAACAACAAAAAAATTAGCTGGACATGGTGCCGTGCACCTGTAGTCCCAGCTGCTGGGGAGGCTGAGGTGGGAGGATCGCCTGAGTCCGGGAATTCGAGGCTGCAGTTGAGCCAAGATCGCACCACTGTACTGCAGCCTGAGTGACAGGAGTGAGACCCTGTCTCCAAAAACTAACAAACAAACAAAACCACCGAAAAACTCCCAGAAAGTTAAATTTACTATCCACAAACATTCACGTCTCTCAATTTATTAAGGTTTTTTTAAAATGCTTTTTAATACAATGTTACTATTTTTCCTATAAAGGTTTCATACATCTTTTGCTGGTGTTATGTCTAGGACCTTAAGATTTGTGATGCTAGTATAAACAGAGGCCTTTAAGAATTACATTTTTTTGCAGCTGGGTGTGGTGGCATGTGCCTGTAATCTTAGTTACTTGGGAGGTTCAGGTAGGAGGATTGCCTGAGCTCAAAAGTTTGAGGCTGCAGTGAGCTATGATCACACTCCAGCCTGGGCAACAGAGAAAACAAACCAAAATCCTCACGAAAAAAAGGATTACATTTTCTGATTGCTTATTGATTGTATATAGAAATATCTTTTTTTTTTTTTTTTTTTTTTAGACAGGGTCTCACTCTGTGGCCCAGGCTGGAGTGCAGTGGTGTGATCGAGCTTACTGCAACCTCCGCCTCCCAGGTTCAAGCAATGCTCCTGCCTCAGCCTCCCAAGTAGCTGGGATTACAGGCACCCACCACTACTATATCCAGCTAGTTTTCTGTATTTTTAATAGAAATGGAGTTTCACCATATTGGGCAGGCTGGTCTTGAACTCCTGACCTCGTGATTCACCTGCCTCAGCCTCCCAAAGTGCTGGGATTACAGGCATGAGCCACTGCACCTGGCCAGGAATATGTTTAACTCTTTATCTGGTTGTATAGCTAGCGACCTCGATAGATTTTTGTTTATCTCTTAGTTCTTTTTTCTTACAACGTTGGCAAGGATCCCCAGTACAATGAATAGACAAGGTGTTAGTGGGATCTTTCTCTTTTTTCTGATTTTAAAAGAAGCATTTTGAATATTTCACAATTATGCATGTCTATATAGGATTTTGGAAGATAACCTTTATCAGATTAAAGAGGCTTTCTATTTCTAGTTAACAAAAAGGTTTTTTTTTTTTTTCCAGCCTCGGTGTCTTGCACCTGTAATCTCTACACTTTGGGAGGGTAAGGTGGGTAGATCGCTTGAGCTCAAGAGTTCAAGACCAGCCTGTCCAACATGGTAAAACCCGATCTCTACAAAAAATATGAAAATTAACTGAGTGTGGCAGTGGGTGTCTGTAGTCCCAGCTACTCGGGAGGCTGAGGTGGATCGCTTGAGCCTGGGAGGTTGAGGTTGCAGTGAGCCAAGATTGTGCCACTGCACTCCAGCGTAGGTGACAAAAGTGAAACCCTTAATTTTTATTATTCATAATAAAAATAATGGATGGATTTTAACAAAGGCTGTTCTGTGACTACTGCAGTGATTCTATGGCTTCCTTCCTTTAATTTGTTAATGTGGTACATTTGGGGGAAGTGAGGCCATGCTGTGAAAATAAACCCTGAAGTCTCCATGGCTTCATTTCTTCATTCACATCAAGCAAATACAGCCAGGATGAGTGGGGTGGTCCCTGTCCAGGCTCTCCCCACTTGGGGCTCTGCCATCTCAACACCCAGACTCCAGGGGTACTGGGGGCAGGAAAGAGTATGAACCTGCACAACAGTCCTTAAATGCCTACGGCACAGTGACATGTGTCTGCCTCTCAGATCTCAGGCAGGGGGCCGGGAAGTGTAGTCCTGTGTGCCCAAGAAGACGACGCAAACCAGACATGTGGAGCAGCAGTGTCTAGCATGGGGTCAGTGACATTCATTAACTGGTTGAAATTATTACATCCTTGCATTTTTGAGATAAGCTCAACTTGGTCAGGAAGAACGGCTATGCGTTTCTGGTTTGGGGTTGCTAAGATGATTTTATGTTTTGTATCAGTATTCACAAATTGGACTGACTTGTAATTACCTTGTACCGTTCTTGTCTTGATTCAATGTCAAGGTTATATTCTGTTCATAAAACAAGTTGTTGGTCCGGGCACGGTGGCTCACGCCTGTAATCCCAGCACTTTGGGAGGCCGAGGCGGGTGAATCATGAGGCCAAGAGATCGAGACCATCCCGGTCAACATGGTGAAACTCTGTCTCTACTAAAAATACAAAAAATTAGCTGAGCATGGTGGTGTGTGCCTGTAGTCCCAGCTACTCAGGAGGCTGAGGGAGGAGAATTGCCTGAACCCAGGAGGCGGAGGTTGCGGTGAGCCGAGATCGCACCATTGCACTCCAGCCTGGGTAAGAAGAGCGAAACTCCGTCTCAAAACAAACAAACAAAAAAACAAGCTGTGTCCCCTATTTCTTTCCTTTTTTTTTTTTTTTTTTTTTTTTGGAGACAGAGTCTCCTTCTGTCACCCAGCCTGGAGTGCAGTGGTGCAATCTCAGCTCACTGTCACCTGCGTTCAAGCAATTCTCCTGCCTCAGCCTCCTGAGTGAGTAGCTGGGATTACAAGCACCCACCACTACACCTAGCTAATTTTTGTGTTTTTAGTAGAGACAGGGTTTCATCATGTTGGCCAGGCTGGCCTTGAACTCCTGACCTCAAGTGATCTGCCCACCTTGGCCTCCCAAAGTTCTGGGATTACAGGCATGAGCTATAGCACCGGCCTGTGTGATTTTTCAATTAAGAGAATCGAATGAGGTAAAGCAGTCTCAAAGGGCCTGGTACCCAGAAATGCTCACCAGACACTTTGTGAGACCTTAGGAATTGGAGGCTATTACCCCTCTTCCGGCTGGGGAAACTGGGAAGCAGAGAAGAGCACTTACCCTGGGTCCTTTTGCTTAGCTGCAGAGTCAGGACACAGCCCTTTGCAGCCAAGGCCATATTGCCCAGACTGCTGCTGGTCACTGAGGGACTCCAGTGACCCAAGCCGCACCTTGACTGCTTCCTAAATAATGCACCCCTAGTGAATGAATGAAAAATATGATTTGAATGAATGCTGGGCCTGCCTCTCACCACTCTGGGGTAACAATGAGCAGCCATCATACCCCATTCTCCAGTTTTGCACCACTGGGGGCAGGATCCAGACTGCCGACTGCAAGGTCAGAGCAGGTGGGTGGCTTGGGGCCCACTTTTGGTGGGACCACAGTTCTTGGTTGGAGCAGGCATCTGAGCCTCCCGGGTTACTGGCTAAGCATGTGTACTCAGGCCCTGGGTGGGGATGCTCTGGGGTTGGGGTGGAAGTCAAGGTGTTTCCTCGGTGACCATGGCGGCTCCCCGGTGAATCTTGAGGTCTGCCGGTCACCAAAGACCAGGGCGGGTCATAGCAGCTGCTGCCCTGCAGCCCTGGTGGGAAGGCTGAGGCCTGAGGTCATACCTGGCATGTCACCTCCTGCTCTTTGGGGTTGTTGGGACCAGACCAGGTTCCTGGCGTTGCTGGCAGGAGAGGGGGATGGGGGTGGAGGACTCAGCAGTGGACTGGTCGCTCTCAGTCCTCTGCATGCTCATTGGTCAAATTGGACAACAGCGATAATGAGGAGCCTGAGGCATGAGTGGTTGAGTACTGAGGAAGTGAGGAACAATGGCCAGAGGAGAACCTGGGCTTCCATCACCCTTGAGGTTCATGGAAGCTTCAGGTGCTGCCTGGCACACGGGTGGTCAGCCAAAAGCTGAGGAGTGGTGGATGCTTACCTGGTGCTGGGGTCCCTTCTATCAGATCTTGTGATCAGCCCAGGAATACTTGGCCCCCTCCCTTTAAAGGGACAGACAAGCTGCTGCCCTTTGGGGTACATGAGGGGAGATGCCTGCCTCCTCACTGGGTCCTACCTCTGCACGACCAGGTAGAGATGCAGAGCTCCTGGGCTTCCCCAGGTGCTGACATGGAGCTGAAAGCTGGAGACTGGGGACCAGGGTGAATATGAGGGCTGGGCCCAACCCCCACCATCCCTGGGTGGCTATGCCTGGGTGCTCAGTCTCAGGTGCTAGGTTGGAAACCCTGGGGCACTGGTGGGCTGTGGTGTAGGGGTGACTCTGGGAGGACAAGGAAGACAGGGAGATGGTGAATGGCCTCCTAGAGCCATTGGGCCCTGTGCTTTACGGAGGGGACACATCACACCTCAGGGCAGAGAAGGGACTGGAATCCCCAGGGCCTCCTCACTCAGTCCTTGTAGGTGCAGAGGCTCTGCTGCTCCCCACCAGGACTGTCCAGGATGGCAGAGGACACATCGCAAAAGGCACACCGTAAAGATAGTGCTTCTGGGCCCTGAGGAGTAGCTGTAGGGCCTGTGCCCCCGCATCCCACCCAAGGAATGCGTTTTCACCAGGACACTGGGGTGAGGGGCTCTTGGGTATGAACCTACCTCCAGACATGAGCAATTCTTTGCCCAGCGGAATGCTTCTAGGGCACAAGGCCTAGGAGGGAAGGTTCTGGTGACGTTCATTTCGCTCAGCCACAACTACCCCAACGGCAGCCAGTGGGCCTGGGAATGGTGCTGAATAACCCTCAGCCTCCCAGGAGCCCTGCCTGTGCAGCGAGGCCAGCCCGGAGCAGCCTGGGCTGTCGCTGTAATTGCACACACGCAGCTGCGGCACAGACATGGCATCGGGCAGCTTTCATCCATTTATTTTTTTCATATAAAAGTTACATGTTTGAAACTTCTGCAGGAAGATGCCACCCATCAGACAGGTTAGCTGGGGCACATATATTACAATATAACCCTGTGGAGGTCATGGGGCTGGAGTGGGAGACACTCCTCAGAATCAGGTTCAGGTCAGATATGGTGTGTGCCTGTCCCTCCTCGGCCCCCTACCCCCGACACCTGCAGGTGAGGACTGACCTCTGCAGGGAACGAGTCCTCTGCCTGGCTCATGTCTGTCTGTGAAGACTGATTCCCACAACACACCCGGCCCCCCAAGGCCAGGCCATGGCCAGGCCGCAGCACTGAGCACAGGGCTCAGCAACGACCAGGCCTGGGCGCAGGGGGACGCCTGTCATCAATAAGTCTTAGACACAACTTGCTGTCCTCATGCAGGGAGCCCCTGGGCAGTGCCCATGTGCCGCCTGGGCCCTGCCGCTCAGACCACCAAGGGCTCCCAACAAGGGCCTGGGGAGTTGCGTGGGCACACCAGGGCTTGGCACAGGGTCTGTTCTGAATTCAGGGAAGGTGAACCCGCTTCCATCTGGCTCAAGTCCGAGAACAAGGCAGACAGAGCTGTGGACAGCACTTGACCACAGACGCAGACCCGCCTGCTGCTGGGGTGAGAGGCCTGGTTTTGGAGGCTGCAGCTTGGCACTGGCATTGCCTGTGCTACAGAGGGGGATTTGCAGGAGACTCACAAATACAGGGAGAATTTCAGTTCGCACAACCCAAGGGCCCTGTGTGCAGAGCGGCCCTCACACACGCACAGCAGCATTCAACAGAGCTGGGCAAGGGAGGGGAGAGAGAGGCAAGGATTGAAATGAAGGGACTTTTAAAAGAAGGAACAAACTAAAAACCCAACCCACACACAATACTGTTAATAAGCCAGCGACTCTACATACACACTCCTTAAATAATAAAGTGACAGGTCCCGGCTGGCCCTGCAGGGCTGCTGCCAGAGGGGGTCCCGCCTGCTGCATCACAGCTCTCCTCCCTCCATCTACAGGACAAACAAAACACGGGAGAGGGGAAGAAGTCCATATTTTCTTCTTGATAAATGCTGTTCAAAAACCCATGAAGGACTCAAAGTGACATGGTTGTTTAAAGAAAACCTTAATAATCAACAGATGTTGCTTTCTGCATTTTTCCTTTGTTCCGTTTGAACTAGGCTAAGTATGCTAAGTTAGACCCTGCTCTTCACTTGACCACGTCCCAAACCAGTGACAGGCGCGCACTCTCATGCAAAGCAGACCTGGAGGCACGGGCTGGGGCAGCATCTCTGGGTTCCCGCAGTGCCCCGCCTGAAGGCTCAGGCTGGAGGCCACGGAGCCGGCGGCACAGGGCAGGTTCTGTTTGCCAAGCGCTCCACAAGCCTTGCCCAGCTTGTCAACCTCAGCAGCGAGAATGGTTTTGACAAGGAGGATGGAAAGAACATCTGCTCTGTTAGATGGTCTAGCATGCCGGAAGGGCCACCTGCTGCAGCTGCCACCTTAGGAGGCTCCTCTGCAGCCAGGCCTCTGCCTCCCTGGACCTCAAGGAGTGCCTGCACCATTCTGGTGCTTCAGGGGTGCCCTTCCCTCCCAGGGGCACTAACAGCACTGGCTGAAAGAGCCAGAGGAGGAGCCCCGAGGGCCAGCCCAGGATGGGGCAAGGAGGGAGGGAGTGAAGGCCATGGGATGAGGAGGGACAAGAGATGGAGTTTAAGGCACACAGCGAGCAATGGAGGAGGGAGTGGTTGGCCTCTCCCCTCTATGTTAACTCCCCCAGGAACTCAGCTCTGGCCCCAGTTTGGTGAGGTTCAGAAGACTCCCAGCAATAAAAAGTATTTCTTGGATGATCAAGTCCTCCCTTACTCCAGCCTCCTCAGCTCCCTAGATGGTGTGGGAAAGGCGCAGTGGTAGGGTGGGAAGTAAGGGGCCACAAGACGACAGACACTGCTGCTCACAGGCAGGCAAGGGAGGCCCTGCTGGCGCCAGTATCTCGGTGCAGAGCACTAGCTGCAGGGCTGCTAAGGCATCACCTGCGTACCTTTCTGGGCCTGCTGAAAAGCTCACACCATCCTCCATGCATCTCCTGCAGTCTATTCTGCTTTCTGCCCACACAGCTGCTTTCCCCATTCCAGGGCCCCTGGAGGACAGCCTACCCTGGAAGGCCTCCACTCATTTGCCATTTTAGAAGATTCAGGGACCCTGAAGCTTAGGGAGGGGGAGGACTCGCCACTTCCTTGGTCTGCTCATGAGGTCTCTGCTGCTCTCTCCCTGGAGGGGAGTGGGTAGTAGGGCAAGCGGGGAGAGATGGAAGTGAAAGCAGAAAACAAAACAAAACCAGAAAACCACCGGTTTGCAAATTGGCAACAAGACCTGCCTTCTGGCTGCACTGAGGCCCACGGGTCTGCTCCCACAGAGGAGGGAGGCAGGAAGCGGCCAGCAGGCTCCAGCTCCAGCCCGGCACTGCACCACTGAGGCCTGGCCAGCCTCGTGGCTCTGAGGCCGGGACTCCTGCCGTGTGCCTAACAGGTCCAAGGTCCTGTCCGGTCTGGGAGCCGCCCCCGCGCCCCTCGAGCGTTCTCCTAGATCCTGGTGCCTGCTCCTAGGTCTTTTCTTCCCGGTCTGTTTTTCTCCTTGTTATGTTCCTGGGTTTAATTTTCAGAGAGAGTTCCCATAGGGCCTCCTCAGCCAGGTGGTCACTGAAGTCATTGAAGAAGCTGATGATGTCGTCATTCCTCCGGATGTCATAGTGCCTGATGCAGGGGATGGGGAGCAGTCTGTGAGCAGCTGTGTGGGCTGCATGGCCCGTTGGTGCTGCCCTCCTGGTTGGTGCCTCAGGGACCATCCCCACAGCCTTGAAGCAAATGGATGCTGCAATGGCTGCCATTACCCGGTGTGACAGAGGGGGACACGAGCACTCAGAAATGGTACCACCAGCACAGGGAGCACAAACAGGGCCCTGAGGCTGAGCTACTCACAGGGAAGGGACCCCAGGTGACCCCACTGCCCTCAACAATGCATGCCAGGGACCGCTCTGGGGGAGCTCTGGTGCCTGAGTTAGGCAGGCCAGGGTTTGTCAGGCCCTTCTCACAGCAAGGGGGGCACCAGCTTCTGGTGTGTAAAATGGGAGGATGAGCTGTGCCGTCACGGGGCCCAGGTCCAGGGCCAGCCCTGGTACAGAGCCTGGTGGGCATGCTCTCAAGTCAACCTGGCAGAAACTGGAAGGGCCAGGACTCAGCAGGTGGGAGGGCCCTGGGTCCTCTGTGGCTCCCCCTCCCACAGTGTACCAGGCTGTCCCTCCTTGCATGTGGCCTGGGGCTCAGCCCTGCCCAGCCCTCCCTGGGCGGTACTCACGCCTGCTGGAAGCGCCGCATGCTGTCAAGGATGTTGAACTGCTGCCACCGCTTGGAGAAGTTCACTTTCCCGTCAATGTAGTCGGGGTTTCCCAGGTGGACGAAGGTCAAGTCCTGCAGAATCAGCCCCCTGGGAGGACGGGTGAGGAAGCCCGTTACTGCTACGGAGAGGGGTTGGTTTGGCAGCTGCTCACTGCGAGTCCTAGCACCTGACACGACTCTAGCCCTTGCTGCTTCCACACCTCAGAGCAAACCAAAGAGCCAGTCTGGGGTGTCTGTCTTTCCCAGAACGAGCTCCCGGCTCAAGGCCTCTGGCCTCTGGTTCCACAAGCAGCTGCTGGGCCCCTTGGAAGCCAGTGCAGCCGATGAGGAGCCTGAGGGAGACATCGCTGCCAGGGCTCAACCCACATGGGCAGAGCTGTGGGCTGCTAAAGCAAAATTAACAAATGAGCAGTAAAAAAATTACACAGCTCAAACCAGGAGGCAGGGGCAGAGATCTCCTTTTATTAACAGGTGTGGTAGGCTTGGGGGCGATGGCTCATGCCTGTAATCCTAGTACTATAGGAGGCTGAGGAAGGAGGATTGAGCCCAAGAGCTTGAGACCAGCTAGGCCAGGCACAGTGGTTCACACCTGTAATCCCAGCACTTTGGGAGGCCGAGGTTGGAGGATCACCTGAGGTCAAGAGTTCAAGATCAGCCTCTCGAACATGGCAAAACTCCATCTCTACTAAAAATACAAAAAAAATTAGCCAGGCGTGGTGTTGCACGCCTGTAATCCTAGCTACTAGGGAGGCTGAGGCAGGACAATCACTTGAACCTGGGAGGCAGAGGTTGCAGTGAACCAAGACTGTACCACTGCAGCACTCCAGCCTGGATGACAAGAGCAAAACTCTGTCTCAAAAAAAAAAAAAAAAAAAAAAAGAGTTTGAAACCAGCCTGGGCAATATAGCAAGACCTCGTCCCTATGAAAAATACAAAAATTAGCTGGGTGTGGTGGTGTGTGCCTGTAATCCCCACTACTAAGGAGGCTGATTCCTTGAGCCCAGGAGTTCAAGGCTGCATCGAGCTATGATTGCACCACTGCACTCCAGCCTGCGTGACAGAAGATCCTGTCTTTATTAAACAAAGAAACAGGTCGGGCACGGTGGCTAATGCCTGTTACCCCAGCACTTTGGAAGGCCTAGGCAGGTGGATCACCTGAGGTCAGGAGTTCGAGACCAGTCTGGCCAATATGGTGAAGCCCTATCTCTACTAAAAAAAATACAAAAAAAAAAAAAAAAAAAACAACCCAGCTAAACATGGTAGCACACACCTGTAATCCCAGCTACTACTCAGGAGGCTGAGGTGGGAGAATCGCTTGAACTCAGGAGGCAGAGGTTGCAGTGAACCGAGATCATGCCACTGCACTCCAGCCTGGTGACAGAGTGAGACTCGGTCACAAACAAACAAACAAGGTGTAGTAACTTAATAGGTGCTTCTGACTGCAGAGGCCTTCAGGCCAGATGAGAAAAGATGGGGACAGTTCCTCCACTTAGGGAGAACTTAGCTTGAGGGAGCAGATGGGAAGCAGAGGCCTTCAGGCCAGATGAGAAAAGATGGGGCTACAGTGGGAAAGGCTGTTAGCGCTCGGAGCAGAAAGCCTGGGGATCTGTATCTCTGAGGGTTGAGGCCTTGAGGGCAGCCCTAACCATAGGGATGTGCCATTCAACACTCAGCCCTGGGATGCTGCTGAGTTTTTGGTCTCTTGGAGAGTCTCAGAGTTTATTAGTATACTAAAGGCTCTTGTAAGTCCTGCTACTCAGCTACGTTCCTTTTCTATGAAACACATATTTCTCCATCCCATGGTCCACACTCAGGAAGCACTTTATGAACTTCTTTACACCAAGGCTCTCAAGGTTCCTGGGTGGCTGTGGATTCTCAGGTTGTTCTAATGCTCAGCCAAGTGTGGGGACCACTGGAACACCGTGTGATGCCAAGTGTAGGGAGAGGAGCAACACATCTGCCACAAGCATGGTGGCACATGCTCATGGGCAGGTAACAGAAGGAAATGAGTGTGTGGTTGGGGAAGGAGAACTTGTATGCTTTACCTGAGTCCTTCTTTCCTGTTTAAATTGTATTACAAGAAGCACATTTTACTGTTAAAGCTTAAAGTAAAACAGAAGTATAAATGTTTCTGTTGGAAACCCCTAAATTAGGATTTCTCTGTGGGAGCTTCACAGATCTTCCCCAGAGCAATGGAGGCAAACGCAGGCAGGGCTGGGGGCCAGCTACTCACAGGTACGGGATGCATGGAGGCTCCACCTCTGAGAGGGCGGCCCGGTAGGCTCGGAAGGAGGACGAGCTGTCAATCAGCGTGCAGTACTCAGCCAGGCCCTGGCAGGACAAGAGAGAACGGGGGTTAGCGAGTGCCGGTGCAATGCTGGGGCAGAGCCCTGGTCCTTCTCGCTAACTGGAGGGTCACCCACCCTCTGTCCACCTCCACAGGTCCCACCACCTGCAAACACCCAGGCAGGTGCAGGCCTGGGCCCAGGCCCTGGCTGGCAGGGATTCTGTACTTTTCAATGAGTGTCAGCTCAATCCCTGGTCACAGGGGGACTTGAGACCCTTTTGTGAAGAAACACCCCATGGTACTCATCGTGCTTGGGGAGCCAGTGACCATGTGTGTATGACGTCCTGGAAGATGGGTTCCTGCCTGGCCCCACTAGGTGGTGCAGCCAGAGGAGTCTCTCAGGCACACACTGAGTAGCGTCACTCCTGGCTCGGGGCCCTGCACTTGGGAGACCAACCAGAGACAGCATGCAACCTTGCCCTCTGCATAGCTGGGCAGTTTCTCTCTTCCTGCAGGGGCGGGGAGCTGCCACCCAGGAGACTCAGCCAGCCCTGCCCCTGCTCAGAAGGCCCCTCTCCAGCCTCTTCTCCTGTTAGGTGCCTCTCCCTGAAGTGCTGCCTTCTCAGGACACACCCAGGCTGAGAGGCCATGTCAATTTCCACCTCTCCACACACACTAGCTTACAACTATCCCTGAACATGGGCTTGAACGAGAAGACCCTGGATGGCCTGGCTGACACTGGAGTCTCTGGCACAACCCCTGGGTGGCCTGGCTGACAATCAGGACCTTGGCATGACCGCTGGGTGGCCTGGGTCCCTGGCATGACCTCTGGGTGGCCTGGGTCACACTCGGGTTCCTGACACAACCCCCAGGTGGTGGCCTGGCTGACCCTTGGGTCCCTGACAGAACCTCTGAATGGCCTGGGTCATACTTGGGTCCGTGATACAATCCCTGGGTGGCCTGCCTGAACTTGGGTCCCTGACATGACCCCTGGACGGCCTGGCTGACACTTAGAGCTATGGGTTTTGTCCCCATTTGCAATACTGTTTCCCTCCACAGGATAAAGGTCCCATGTCTTACCAGGCCTCCTGAGGCTCTTGTGACCCAGAGCTGGTGTTCTCCGGGAATGTGGCCCCCTGGCCTCCTCCTGTCTCTGGGGGTGCTGAGCCCCCACCTACTTCTGGCTCTGCACTTTTTTATCCCCTTTGATTCTCTTCCCTTCCCAGGAAACTCCTCTTCCGCTATGGGTGGTGGCATGAGTGATATTTCCTCCATGCTGGCCTACCTGCCCACCCTTCTTTTCATACTTATCCAGCAGGGCCTGGCCTGAAGCAGACCCTTCAGAAGGACGGGCTGAAGGGAGGCCAGGGCAGGGGAAGCGGGAACCCAGGGATGGGCCTGCTGGGTGGCAGCAGAATACCAGAACATGATCACCCCAGAACCAACCTTGAAGCCCCCCGGGGTCTGAAGATTGGAAACTGAGGCGGGAGGGCAGCTGTCCTGGCCACACAGCAGTTGGTGGCAGAGCAGGGGCCTAGGCCCCAGCCTTCACTCCAGTTGGAGCACCTTCTGCCACAGCTGGTGCTCCCTTACCAGCTTCCCTCCACCCACGCCCCAAGGCCACTCACCTCTGAAGTCTGCTTCTGCCATTCCAGCCTGCGGATGGGCGCCGAGTCCAGGGCAGAGAGGATGGCCAAGTAGGAGTTGAAGTTATTCAGCTTTCGCAAGTGCTGCCGAGAGAGGGGTGGTGCTGTGAGGGCAGGCAGGAGTGCAGGAGGGAGGGCAGGGGGAAGAGCAGGTGGGAGCGCAGGCGGGAGAGCAGGGGAGAGGGCAGACAGCAGGACAGAAGGGAGGGCAGGCCAGTCCCTGTGCAGGGACTGATGGTCTGGGGAGGACCTGGCCACCATTACCTTCATGATCTTGATGAACTTCAAGAGCAGCCGTTCCCTGTCCTGGGCCTTCTCCTGTAACATGATTATGGACCGGACCCTGCATGGAGCAAGGGAAAAAGAAAACAGCTGAGCTGACTGGTCCCTGCAGGCCCCAGGGGTCCTGGTGGAGATAGGACTTGTACGACCCCCATGCCAGTGGCCACGAGCCCACCCCTACTGAGTACCTGCCCTAGGCATAGACCTAGTTTCTGCTCTCCAGGAGCTCACAGCATCCCAGGACAGAGACAAGACACCAAAAGGAAATCTGGTGACAACAAATCTGGTGACCATAAGGAAATTCGGTGAAGGCCTGAAGGGGGCTTTGAATCTGCAGGTGGAGTGTGGGAGGATCAAAGCAGAGCTTTTCCTGATAAGCATGGACCCCAAGTACCAGGCGGCTGGGAAAGTTCCTTGTGTGGTACAGGACTGGCTTGGGGAGACCAGCTGGCACATGAGGTAAGAGGTCACCTTTGCCAGCCACGAGGGAAGGAAGCTCTCAGAACCTTAGTAGCAACCAAAAGCTGAGCCCGAAGCCAAAGGCCAGTCTCATCTGTGCCATGTGTGCAGCAGGGACGTCATGCTGGCCTCAACTTCCTGTGGTTTCCCAGGGCCACCACCAGGGTCACCTGGAGGAGGTGCTGCACTTTGCACGGCAGCTTCCTCCTTCTTTTGAGACAGGGTCTTGTTTTATTGCCCAGGGCTGTGAATATATCTCACTGCAGTCTTGAACTCCTGGGCTGAACTGATCCTCCTGCCCCAGCTTCCCGAGTAGCTGAGTCTATAGGCATGGACCACTGTAACTGGCTAATTTTAATTTTTTGTAGAGAGGGGGTCTCTCTATGTTGCCCAGCTGGTCTTGAACTCCTACGCTCAAGTGATCCTCCTGCCTTGGCCTCCCAGAGTCCTGGGATTATAGGCATGAGCTACCACACTTGCACCTCTGTGCAGCCAGGCCCTGTGGAGTGTGCCCCTGAGCTTCCTGCACCCGGCCAGAGGCTGGTGTCAGAGTCAGGCTTGGGGCTGTGTACAGTTTCCGTCTGCCCCAGAAACCACATCCTGTTGGGCAAAACCCTACACTGGATGTCTGGTTGCCACAGCTAAACATGTTCTCCCCAGGATGGCGTGCTGTGGGGGAAGGTAGGGAAAGGGTATTTTAAACGACCTTGGGGCGGGTGGGGGTGGCCAGCTGCCGAGCTCTGAGGGGTCCTACCTGATGCTGAGCTGCTGTGGGGGTTTTGTCACCTCTTGAAGAGACAAGAGCTCTGGTTTATAAACACACTATTGGGATTCATTTTGCTTTAAGAAATAAAGACTAAATACAAACATTAACAGAACCCACTCCCTTGCTAAGTGTTCTCTATCAGGCAGAGCCAGTGTGAGCGTCAACCTGACATGGCCTGGCAGTGACAAGGGCAGGAGGGCAAACTCGACACCCCTCCCAGTACCACCTACAGCAGATATCGCTCCTCGACCCTCGCACTCTTCCCCGCTGAGCCTCCTCGACCAGGTGGCCACTTCCAGCAAGCCCTGTCCTGTCCCTGCCCTGTCCTCTGCCGACCGTTCATGGTGAATGCTCACGGGGCCTCCAGGAGCTGAGAGGAATCAAAGAGGCAGCTCCTTCCCCTACCATTCAAGCTCCCCGCAGAGGAATATGCAAAGCCCATCCAGTCGTGCCGCCATCCAGAGCAACAGGCTTGGCGCTGGGCGCCTCTTACCAGTAGGACATGTTGTTGAAGTGCTCCGTGAACTGGGTCAAATTGGGGCTCTTCTCCTCATTCTGCTCTTTTGCCCAAAGCAAAACCTCAGGAATCTGCAAAACGAAAGAAGGCAGATGGAGGTAGAGCCGCTGGCTTTCCCGTGATGGGGGTTTCTCTCATTCAGGGACCACTATAAAATACCTCTATTTTATAGAAGAGCTCGGCATCCAGCAGTGTCAGCTGCTCTGCTATCTCATGGCTGTGAAAGTCATGCAAGGTCCCTGGCCTGGAAGACAGAGGCATGAGAAGAACCGTCAGGGGTGGGGAGGGCAGTTGGGAGAGCTGAGCAGGCTCGGGCTGCAGGTGTCAGAGCAGGAGAGCCTCTCTGGACAGCAGGAGTGTGGAGGCTAGGGGGCAGGAAAGCCCCAAAGGGCTCCCTGAGACCCTGTGGGCCTCATGCTTCTCTCTGGGATGGCACCGTCTGCCTTTCTCTCCCATTTCTGCCGAATGTGTCCAGCAGCTTCTGGAATCAGGAGCCTGAGTTTCCCTCGTGAGCTGAGGTGCCAGGGAATGCTTGCTCATGGCTGGACCCTGCTTCTGGGTTTCCAGCAAGAACAAAGAGGGTGCCAAAGAAATGAAGGCTAAACTTAGCTCACTGAGAAGCCCACTACTCAACAGACATCTATAGCTGCAAATGACACTGTCAGGTAGAGGGGATAGGCCACAGACAGGAACCTTTACGCAGGTTCTTAGGGATGGCCAGGGTGGCTGGGCTAGCATCAACCATGACCATGTTCGTGCTGGGACAAGCCAGAAGTGACCACAGCCCTGGGTGTGTGCACCCCTGCCCTGTCCTATGAAGGCCCCTGCCCTGCTGCCCACTTCCTGGCAACAAGGGGATCACCACCCAATATGTGCCTCCTGGAGAAGAGGCTCAGCACCCAGGAATCCATGGGGCTGTCCCTAAGGCATCATCAAAGGGCCTGTGCAGAACCCGGATGGGGCTGGCAGGGAGGGAGGGTAAAAAGAGAGAAAAGCACGGCTCCTGGGAAAGAGGCGGGGCTGGAGAGGAGGGCTCCTCACCTGGCTGCTACTCCCCGGGCCGCCAGGGGCTGGCCAGAGGTGGCACACCTGAGCAGCTTCTTCTGGTCCACCTTGTCCAGGATGTTCTTCCGGAGCACGCGGGCCAGGCTCAGTTCCCCATTGCACACCAGGCGGAAGACCAGTTCCATCAGCAGCTTCAGGATCTCTTCTGTCAACTCCACCAGGCTGAAGGGCCAAAGGGCACAAGGTAAGGGGCAGGAATGCAAGGCCCAGGCAGAGTCTGGCTTTGCCTTGGGATATACAAAGCATATGTGATTGTGACCCGCACAGAGCTGGGAAACTTCTCGTGGGAAGAGAGCAGGAGACAAGAGCCTGGGATGGCTGCCTGTGTTCTTGGAGGTCATAAGCTCCTGCCATGCACTCAACAGGCATCTGAGCCTCAGAGTGGATAAGTGCCACGGACTCTGCCAGGGCCTGGACTGCAGAGACAAGTCCCACACGAATCCCACCCTGGGGAGCTGCTGCTCCCATTGGGTGATGAGATGCCAAGACTTCCCGGCCTCTCAGACTAGATGCCTGAGGGATGCTCCCCAACCTGCCCTGCTAAGCACTGTCCACATGTGGCTGTTTCCCAGCTGCACGGCCACTGACCATGGTCATCTCCCCCAGCAAGAGGAGGGCAGCACGCTTGATGGAGATTTGTTAGCAGAACGGATATGGCAAGTGCTGTGCCCATCAGACGGCCAGCCACGGGAACGGTGAGGAGCATGTGAGAGGCGGCCTCCCCCATTCCAGCCTCCACTGTGGCTGGTAGTCGAGAGCATGGCCTGCTGGAGACTGGTCCTGAGACACCCATGGGAGCAGGTGGGTCGGGTGGGTTCTCTCCTGAGGGTCCAGGAGGGACCTCATGAGGAAATCCAGGGCCTGGGCTACAGAGATACCTCACCCACCTCACCCTGGTCTATTGGGGACAGGCCATTCTCTCAAAGGACTAAGATAAAGCAGGCAAGAGCCAGCTCTGCCCAGAACTGGTGGGCAGGAGAAGCAGGTGGAAAGAAGCCTTTGCCTTCCCACTGATCCCCCCAGGACCCCAAGGGTGAAGCACTCACCAGAGCTCATCCACCACCCGCACCAGCACGAAGAACGTGTTCTTGCTGACACGCTTCTTGAATGTGTCAGCGAAGGGAGAGAATTTCTCGTATGTGGAGCACGGGTTAAAGAAATAGCCACGTAGCTGGCTGGGGGTGGTGAGAGTGGAGGACTGACTCCTGGTGACCACTTGCTGAGTGCTTACAATGTAAGCGTGGGAAGCACTGGCAACTAGAAACAAGGGCATGGGACTAGTGCAGTGGAAGAACTGCAAAGCCAGGATTTGAGCACAGGGATGCCCCTGACTGCTGCCCTCTTCTGCCAGGTAATCTCTGCTGCACTGTCCAGGACCCCAAGGTGCCTGTGAGATTACAGACCTGTGGAGAATGCCCTGCTGAGCCTTATGCAGAGAACGGTGGGCCCAAAGCAAACACCCTGAAAACGCCAGGCCCCGGGGCAGGTGGCAGGCCAAAAGTGTCTCCCTCCAGTCTTTCTGTGAGCTTCCTCCTGAGGCTGCCTCCCCAGGCTCTGCAGGGGAGCTGTTGCCCCTTTGACACTGGGCTGGGCCTCTCGTCCCAAAGCTGCAGCATGTTCCACATCGGCTCCCTGTCTCCAGGGCAGCTCTTAAAGCACCCAACCATCTCTGGCTCATGCCCCAAGGTCAGGCTCTGTTTTGCGGTCAGGGTTTCCTGCCGGGCTGTTGAGTTCACCAAGGACTCTCCAGACCTCTCCGACACTCTCCTCATTCTCCAGCGATCCACGACCTTCCATGTCATGGGGTTCAGGACAGAGCAACGTACCAGGGACAGTGGCTTGGCTCACACCACAGGGGGTTTGCCAGTCAGCCGGGCCCAGACCTTGATGCTGCAACATTTCCATGATGGCTGGGCAGAGGCTGAGAGCCTGAGTACTGGCAGCAGGGGGCAAGTAGCATATGGCTGCTCTCCCATCAATCAGTCACTTGGGTCAGATCCTTCCCATGTCTGAGCCTAGTTTCCTCAATTACACAATAGGAAGTTATATGGCAGTAGCCCCATGTATAATATGGTAATTTTATACACACACACACACACACACACATATTACAAAATGGTTATAGAGCTAGGTGAAAGCACCTGACCAGCAAATCCTTGACATACGCGAGGGACAGACCCTGCCAGGGACCCAAGCTTCCGCCAACAGAAGATGTCCATGTCCATCTTGATAGATCAGGGGTTCTAAAGTCACCACGAGGGGAGACCAGGAGGCCAGCAGGTCTGCAGGAGACCCTGAGTGGAGAAGCAGTGAAGGCTCCGGGCATACAGGAAGGGGTGGGGGCACTGGAGGACTCAGACTTCCTGCTCCAGGTGGTGGCGGCTGCCCAGTAGATGGCAACCGTGGGCCATGTGCTAAGAGGTGGCTGAGGAGTGGCCGATCCAGGCTGCCCTCCAGGAGTAGCAGTTGCAGGTCAGCCTTGCAGGGCGGGCAGGTTAAGACTTGAAGAGGCAACAGGCCATATAAGCCCCTGGGGTCCTCCTCAGCCACTACTGCAGAGGGTGACATTTACTGAGGATGGGCCCATGGGGTAGATCTGGGGACAGGAACCCATTCCAGTTGTGGATGTGGCAGCTGCAGGGTTTGCTGCGGGGGAGGGGCTGTGCTGAGCCCTGAGCTGTCTATTTGAGTCTTGGTACCCATTGTGCCCAATGCCCTGGGGCTCAGCTCTGAGAAGCTGTAGGCACGGACCATGGAGGTTTCTGCAGGACTGGCACACTCGCTCCCTCTCATTCTGGGGCATGTCTGTTCTTCCTAATTCTTTTTTAGAATCATCCAGTGACCACAACTATGTTCCAGCCTTTTCACATCATTTCACTCAGCGCTTTTAGAGATGAAGAATTTGCCTGAGCTCAAAGCTGGAATGCAGGAAGGTAGGGGTGGGAACCTTGGTGCATGGGGTTCCTGTCCCCACCTCAATCACGCTGCCACCCAACATGCTGCTCAGCTTCCCCCATGAGGGCCAAGGGGCAAGAGGGCTCCTCTCTCTCCTAAAGGCCCGTGGCGCAGGGGCTGTGGGTCAGGCAGGAAAGGATATCTGTACTGCAGCTTCTTGATGAGCTCCTCTGGGGAGATGAAAGTCCTGTAGGTGGTCAGGAAGGCCTCGCAGTACAACACCAAATCTGGAGGGAAAAGCAACGCAAGCTGCTCATCAGGGCTCAGAGTCCTGGGGGTGGGAGCCAGGCTGGAATTGAGTCCTTGCTCTGAGCAAGGCAGAGGAGGCGGCACAGGGAGTGCGACGGGTTAGGGGGCCGAAGTCCTGGGAACTCACTCTGGTTCCTCTGCCTGCATGTCCCAGAGAAGTCACATGTTCTCTCTGTCCATCTCTCACAGCAGAATGGCAGATCAGAGAGGGGAAACAGAAATGGGTTTTATCTCATGGGCACTTTCTACCCATGTGCTACCTGGAGAACTGTGCTGTGGGAGCTGAGGCCAACTCTGATCCCAGTGGAAAAGGGCACTTAGGTTGGTAAGTGACACCTGCCTTAGACATCAAAACCTGGCGGCATGCCTGTTCCAGGTAGAAGCCACCCCTGGATTAGACTCTGAGAGGCAATGCCTGTCCTAAGGCTTGATGCTTTGGAGGCTCTTAGCCATCATGGGCACAAAGAAAATCATCTGTTCAAACTTGTCAGCAGGCTCCTGAAACAAAATCCTAGGCAGTACTTAAAAAAATTTTTTTTTTGAGATAGGGTCTCACTCTATTGCCCAGGCTGGAATGCAGTGGTGAGATCTTGGTTCACTGCAATCTCCACCTCCTGGATTCAAGCGATTCTCCTGCCTCAGCCTCCCGAGTAGCTGGGACTACAGGCACACACCATCACACCTGGCTAATATTTGTATTTTTAGTAGAGATGGGGTTTCACCATGTTGGCCAAGCTGGTCTCAAACTCCTGGCCTCAAGTGATTCACCCACCTCAGCCTCCTGAAGTGCTGGGATTATCAGTGTGAGCCACTGCGCCTGGCCAGACTTTTAAATGGTAGGGTCCAATCACTAAAATCTGGGGAAATTCCACGTTTTGAGTCCTAAGGATAGGCTGAAGAGGTACAGCCCGGGCCAGTGAGAGGCTCAGGGCTGGGAATTACGGCAGGGCCCATCTGCACCATGCTCGGGCTCATTCCTGGGCTCCTAAACCCACCCAATTAACTGTCAAGCTTGGATTTTTGTTCAGAGTGTCTGGGCAAGGAAGCAGAGATGGGACCAGCACAGACCCACACCTGCCTCTGGAAGAAAGGGTCCAAGTTGACTGGCTTTTGAGGGTGCATCGTGGGGCTCACTGGTAAGCACTAGGTCGCGCCCTGAACACATGCCACATCCTTCAATGCCCAGAGCAATCCCATGAAGACAGAAAGGGCTGTTACCCCACCAAGAGAGGAGGAGCCCAGGCACAAGGCCAAGTGTGGCCCGGCCCGCATGCAGTGTAGCTGGGTCTGTGCTGACATCTGCCCAATTCCAGAGCCCTCCCCCATCTGCTGTGCCCTGGGTTATGGCAGATGGGTCAGAGCTTGGCTTCTGGGACGAGCAGTCAGTGCCACCCCTCTAGTGGTTTACATGGCTCTCGATACAGCCCTGAGTACTTTGTGTTCCCTGGCTCACCTGGTCTCGTGACGGCCCTAAAAGTCAGCCCCAAAATTGTCCCTCATTTTCCTCCCAAGGAATCGGAAGCTCTGGGGCTAAGTGACAGGCCTGGCACACAGCTGCCAAGGCAGAGACAGGATCTAAGCTGAGGCCTGAGGTCAAAGCTGACCTGACCCTCTCTCAGGTCGCACCTGAGAGCAGAGCCGTGCGACCACAAAGCACCCCCACACGGACTCTCCCTGCTAAGCCCTGCTTGGCAGGCTGGGCTCCACTGGCCTGAGCCACGGGGGCTCCCAGCCACTCGTGTTGCTGGTGCAGTCTCTGGCTTGTAGGAAGCACCCACCGAAGGAGCTTTGTTACCAGCCACAAGGTGGTTCACCCCTCCCAGTAGAGCCATGGCTTCTGCCTCAATAATACTTCCCAGGTACAACCTTGGTTCTGTGCAGCCTCCAACCTTTCTGCTAATAAAATCATGCAAACTTCAAACCATCATAGAGCCTCCTCTCTGGAGGTCCAGCCAGCAAAGTCCAGAAGCCGGCCAGGCACGGTGGCTCACGCCTGCAATCCCAGCACTTTGAGAGGCTGAGGCGGGAGGATCACAAGGTCAAGAGATCGAGACCATCCTAACCAACATGGTGAAACACTGTCTCTACTAAAAGTACAAAAAATTAGCTGGGCATGGTGGCACATGCCTGTAATCCCAGATACTTGGGAAACTGAGGCAGGAGAATTGCTTGAATCCAGGAGGTGGAGGATGCAGTGAGCTGAGATTGTACCACTGCATTCCAGCCTGGTAACAGAGTGAGACTCAAAAAAAGGCCAGAAGCCTCTTGGGCTGTCCTGTCTTGCTCTGGCCTTGGGCACAGGTGGCTGCACCCAACGGGACAGTGGAGTTCACCCTTTGGAGCCAAGGTCTGAAGCCAGCTCCCATTTTGGCCCTTCACATTGGACAAAAATGAAATGGAAGTTGCTCCTGTGCCCAGCTGAGGATGGAGCCCCACGTATCAGGCGTAGAGGGGGATTCACTGCAGAGAAGCCAAGCAAGGGCTGTGCTCCGAATGGTGCTGATCACGCCCCCAGCACTGCTGACATGCCAGGCAGGTTTCCCACTCCCACACATAATCTGCACAAAGGGCACAGCTCCTCACTTCACCAAGTGGAGTCGGCTCAGGCCGAGAAGCCCAGGACCCTCCAAGCCTGCAACAGCACAGCTGAGGCTGGGATGCAGTGTCACCAGGTTTGGGCCCTGCCCTGGTTGGAACACACAAAGGGTGAGGGAACAGTGAAGGGAGGGTGAGACAGTGGCTGCGGTGAGTTTGTGGAGCCATCTCTTCTTTTTCTCTAATTTTTGCAATGTAAACATATTTTTAGTACTATTTTCATAATTCAGAAATTCCTCGAATCATTCTGGGTCACAAGTTTTGGGAAACCTGTTGTAGAAACACAGGGACAGAGTCTTTTATAGAAATGAAACGGGCTGGGCTAGGGTTTCAAGGTGGGGGTGTTTTCATTCCCTCCGCAATTTACCTCACCATTGCTCTTACAGCATCTTTTAAATAATTTTTTTTTTTGAGATGGAGTCTCTGTCACCCAGGCTGGAGTGCAATGCCGCAATCTCGGCTCACTCACTGCAACCTCTACCTCCTGGGTTCAAGTGATTCTCCTGCCTCAGCCTCCTGAGCAACTGGGATTACAGGCACCTGCCACCATGCCCAGCTAACTTTTGTATTTTTAGTAGAGACAGGCTTTCACCATGTTGGCCAGGCTGGTCTTAAACTCCTGACCTCGTGATCTGCCCGCCTTGGCCTCCCAAAGTGCTGGGATTATGGCATGAGCCACCGCACCTGGTCCTAAATAATTTTTTTTTAATGTAAAAGAGAAGCAGTATGTGGAGAGGCTGGCCGGCTGGGTGGCACTGGCCCCTGGAGGGCAGGCAGTGAAGGGTGCGGTGGCCACGCCCTACCAGGTCACTGGCACCTCCTTTCCAGAACATGACTGGGAATGGCAGCTCTTCTGCTAGCACTGAGTCCGCCCAGCAGGACATTTTAGGGATTAGGGAACGTTCCTCGCTTTTCTAGTCCTCTCAGTCACCACACTGAATGTGCAGTGGGGTGGGGCAGCTGTGTGTTGTGAAAGTGATGCTGCTGCTATGGAATCGAAGGTTCCTGGACAGAACAAACTTTCCATAATTTCCTAGTGGAGTATGTGATTGAAGTCCGGTCTAATAGTCTGGAATAACAGAGTGACTCAGCAGTCAGGAAAGGAATCAAAAGGTATCTGCAGGTTATCTTAAGTTTAATAGTACTGGGTGACATGCCATCATTCAAGTGTCCAATGGAGGATGGACACCATGCACGCCTGGAGTTGAACATGATCTACTTGTCTCCCAAGGTGGGCTTTATCTGCTCTGACTCAGGCGTACGTACCAGGACTGCTGATCAGACCTGCTCAGGGCTGGCTGCCAGGAGTGGACAGGATAGTGCTGGGAGGCTGAGTCGCACCCGGGACAAGACGAGCCATCTAGTGAGCTCACCGATACAGACAAAGGCCACTGCAGTGACGGCGCCCTACCTTTCCTGTCAGTCTCAGTAGCATGGACCAATAAGATGTCCCCAGATCCCCCGCGGACGTCTGGTCCGTCATCACCCTGTAATGAAAACAGCCCAGGAAGGTATGAGGCAGGGTATGGCCTTCAGAGAGTCAGTTTAGGAAGAAACAGGCAGGAATGAGATGGTAAAGACAAAGCACTTCAGGGACCCCAAGTCCCCTCTCCTGTGCTCCTCACCCCAGGAGCAGTGTGGTTGAGCTGCAATGCCAGGGGCGCCCTCCGACCTCTCCTCGTGCTTGGTGACAGGCACAAATCAGACTGTGTCTGGGAGCTGAATGGCCTAGAAGCTGCCCTGGCACCAAAGCACCAGGACATCTCACTGTTTTGAGCACACAACTTGGGCCAGGGGACATAGCACCATCCATCCTTCCCTGCTCACCAAACCACAAGTCAGAGGTGAGGTAGGACTCCATGGGGGGCAGGGAGGGAGGCAAGACAGTCCTCAGCCTTGCCCAGAATGCCTGTCGAGGCAGCAGCAGGACTATTTCTAAGCATGCCCATGTTCCCCAGAACTGCAGCAAGCTGCCCTAAATCTAAATCCATCGGAAACAGAAGTTACTTGCATGGCACAGGTTCTTCCATGAGGCCCTTCATTAGAGGAGAGCACGGCATCACAGAGACAGAGATATTCCATGACATCTGACCCTGCACATCTTCCACCAACCACACCTGCCTATTAAGAAGCAAGTCTTGCTTCCATGTGGGCAAACAGAGGCTTCTGCCACCCAGTGTAGAGCCAAAAAGAGCTGTGACCAGGGCCAGGAAAGGAGGTTCAGGACAAACACTCCAGGCCTGTTTCCACCCCGGCCCCTCAACGCTCCCTGCTCTGTAATGCTGGACGGAAGCAGCCCTCTCGGCTGCGGCACACATTCTGAGACTCACCCACATTTTTATTTTTAGGTTTTGGTATTTTATCTCCTGACTCTAGAGGTCCGAGATTGTCTTGAGTTTACCCTTAGGAGTTGGGGCAATGCCTCTGACCTGATTTTAAGGAAGAAATTCATGGCAAGGATCATGAAATGATACTTCTCTCTGCAGAGGGCCCAGCCGTGTGAGCACCACCACCTCCCCTGCCTGCGTGTGATGGCCCAAGATGCAGACACCTTCCAGGGCTGCTCCGTGCCATGGCCAGAGCCAGTGTATCCTTGCCTGGGAGTGCGCAGAGGGCACTATTTGCCCTTTTGTCCCTGTGTCATCAAATCAAAGCCCCAAAACAGTCGCTTCCTGGTTCAGGCCAAGGCTGCTTTATGAAGCTGTTCTTTGCACTTCTAGAACTGCATGCAGGAGGGAGAGGCAAGTTACTCTCGGTCCAGCTTCCTCTTCACTGTCACAGAACCTGTTTTCACCAACAAGGTTCTACAGGCAAGGCATAGTACCAGGGAATTCACAGCATTCAGGCCTGAATTTTCTTTTTTTAAAAGAGCTGGGTCTTGCTATGTTGCCCAGGCTGGTCTTGAACTCCTGGACTCAAGCCATTCCCCTGCCTTGGCCTCCCAGGGAGACACCAGCTGGTGTCTGAAGCTACAGTGGGGCTATTTTTTCAACAACAGAAAAAGTTCCCCATTAGTGAGGGCTGACCATAGGCAGGCTCTGTCTGCAGAGCATTCACATGGGTTCCATCCCCACCTCATCAGGAGTTCTGGCATCCAAGGCTACAGAGGCTGCAGAACCTGACCTGTGTAAGATCACTTACTAGAAGCATCAGAAGGAGACAGCACGCTTACCCTGGAACCTACCCCTCCAGAGCCCACAGCCCAGAGGCCCAGCAGGGGCACTGAGACACTTGGTCTCGAAGCCTCCTGGGGTTGTTCTGCTTGTGACAAGATCACATTCCCGTCAGCCCCATGTGCTCTCCTCTGTGGGGCCAGGCTGCCAAACCCCAGCCTGGGAAGTCCTCACCTCCTGCTTGAGCGTCAGCCTGGACATAATTTCACTGTGGTCGATGAGGGACAGCTCGTCCACTTCCTCTTCTGACTGAGCCGACTCCAGAGCATCTGGTGACTTCGGGGCCCTGCAGGGAGAAGTTGTTTGTGTTGCAAGTGTCAAACTGGCCCTGGCTCCTGAGGCCTGGAGGCCAAGGCAGTGCTGGTCTGTGCACGGGCTCAAAACTGCTCCTTGAACAAGCCTGCCCCGATGGCAGCTACATCACTATGGACTGGATCCTCAGCTCTGCTACGGATTGGCTGTGTGGCCATACAGAGGACATTTTCTGCTGCCTCAGATGCCCCATCTGTACACGGAAGTGATTCCGCTGGGAAAACAAAAAGACTCCATTAAACTGTCTGAGTGACGGTCTCAGCCACTCTCTGCCAAGGCCCAACGCACAGTCAGCATTTAGGGAGAGGAGGAGCAAAGGGGCAAGCAGAATGGGAGTGAAAGCTACGTTGTTCTTGAGGCTGCTCCCCAAGTCTTCTCAAAGGACCAATTCACCACGGGACCCTTTGCTTGGCACTAAGAAAGAGCTGTGAACCAAGCAGATATAGCCTCTTGTCCCTGAGGGTTCAGTCTAGTAGGAGACAGAATTCATGTATGTTTTTTTGAGAAGGGTCTCCCTCTGTAGCCCAGGCTGGAGTGACCTCTTGGGCTCAGGCCATCCTCCTATCTTAGTCTCCCAAGTAGTGAGGACTACAGGCTCAAGCTACCATGCCTGGGTAATTCTGTCCATGTTGTAGAGATAAGGTCTCACTATGTTGTTCAGGCTGGTCTTGACTCCTGACTCATGTGATCCTCCCACCTTGGCCTCCCAAAGTGTTAGGATTATAGCCACTGTGCCTGTCTTTTTTTCTGAGACAGAATTTAAAACAAGTGATCACGGCAGCACGGAGAGAGGGAAGCCCAGAAGAGTACCAGGAGCACAAGCATGGGGTCTTGGCCTCATCTAAAGGTCGGGAGGCTTCTGGAATGGGATGGTGAGCTGAGGCTTGCAGCACTGAGCATAAGCTGCCGGCTGAAGTTTGGGAGAGGATATTCCCCACAAAGGGGAAGGTAGGATGGCCGGGGGGTGCCCAAGATGTGTCTCCCAGCTTACGGTGTTCTGGGGAGTGGAAGCTGTGCCTATGGATATGCCTGGTTTTCCCCTGGCATTTTCTTCCATATTCCTCTTTTATTCTGGCCAGTCTTACATAGGTCACATTTTAACCCCAGGTATCTGAGATATAAAAATATGTGCCTTTAGGCTAGGTACAGTGGCTCACGCCTGTAATCCCAGAACTTTGGGAGGCTGAGGTGGGCAGATCACCTGAGGTCAAGGAGTTTGAGATCAGCCTGGTCAACATGGTGAAACCCCGTCTCTACTAAATATACAAAAACTAGCTGGGCATGGTGGTGCTCTTCTGTAATCCCAGCTACTTGGAGGCTGAGGCAGAAGAATTGCTTGAACCTGGGAGGCGGAGGCTGCAGTGAGCCAAGATCGCAGCACTGCACTCCAGCCTGGGCAACAGGGCGAGACTCTATAAAAAAAAAAGTGCCTTCAGTTAAAGAACATGGATGGGTCAGAGTGGGCCTTGCCCAGTCTTGTGAAGAACCTTGCTCCACATCTCGTCAATGTCCAGCCTGTGGTTTGGCCCTGGTGGAAGGACAACATCCCATAATTGTTTCTCAGCAGTCAAAGTGTTCATCCTTCTCTTTCACAAGAACCATCTGGAACTCTGAAGATGACACTCTGGGGTCCAGTGAAGCTGGTGGCACACCCACATACTGCATTTGCTTGGCCCGCACACTCTGCTCCAGGTATTAACCTAGAAACCTCACCATTCCTAGCTTCACACCTGGGGAAACCTCAGTCTGGGCAGACAAGTCAGACTGCCAGGAGGCAGACTGGGCAGGTGGCCCTCTTCAACAGGTCCCCATCAATGCTTTCTCATTTATTTTTCTTTGTTTTGCTATCTTTATTAACTGCCTCTTAAAGCATTCATGCTGAGCCCTGATAATGACAAGTGGGCACACCCTTGCTCTGAGATCACCGACGACCCCAGAGGTGGCTAAAGCTCAACCTAAAGAGGGAAGAAAAGCTTGAACATGTGGAACACAGCGAAGTCAATGTGAAGTTGCAGGTGGGAGGGCTGATTTGTAGCTCCCACACATCGTATTTTACAAGTGCATATTGGGGAAATTTACTAACATATTTCTACACTTGGCCAGGTTTGGTTTGCGCTAATATTGAAAAAATGTTATAAGACACTAAAGAGCTATAACAACTAAATGCAATGCACAGCTCCTGATCTTGTCTGCAAAAGTTAAGATATACAAGACATTTTTGTTACAACACAATATGCATACATATGTCCAGAAATGTCCCCGATAAGTTTGTAGGTGGAGGGGGTGTCTTTTACATTCCCTACCAACTTGAAAGAGGCCAAGACCAAGAAAAAAGAAAAGACAAGACTCTCATGGGTAGTTTGTAAGATGATATACGTGCAAACAACAAGAAGTAATGGCAAACTGGATGTGAAGGCCTTTGAAGGATGGGATTATTAGTGATTTTGCTTGCTTTCTTGCAGTTTTCTATGCTTTTCAACAGTTTTGACCCTGAGCATGTATTATTTGAGAATCCGAAAAAAAGGAAGAGGGCCAGATACAGTGGCTCATGCCTGTAAGCCCAGCACTTTGGGAGGTTGATGTGGGAGGATTGCTTGAAGCCAGGAGTTAGTGACTAGTGTAGGCAACATAGTGAAACTCCGTCTCTACTAAAAATACAAAAATTAGCTAGGTGTGGTGGCGGGCGCCTATAATCCCAGCTATTCAGGAGGCTGAAGCAGGAGGATCACTTGAACCTGGGAGGTGGAGGTTGCAGTGAGCCAAGATTGCACCATTGCACTCCAGCCTGGGCAACAAGAGCGGGACTCTGTCTCAAAAAAAAAAAAAAAAAATTAAAATAAATCAGCTGGGCATGGTAGTGCATGCCTGTAGTCCCAGCACCCTGGGAGGCTGAGATGGGAGGATCGCTTGAGCCCAGGAGTTTCAAGGTTATAGTGAGCTGTGACTGTGCCACTGCACTCCAGCCTGGGTGATTGATTAATACCCTGTCTCTAAAAAACAAAAAAGGGAACAAGAGAAGGAAGAAAGAGTTTCAACTTGATACACACCCTTAGGCCTAGGGGCCCGCTGGGAGGGGCCACTCAGGCAGGCCTCACTAAGTGGACATGCTACTCTCGGGGGACCCTTCCTACCCAGAGGACGTGCTGCTCCTCTGGGTCCACTTCCTACCTCTCACTGCCGTCTCTGCTATCCTTCCCAGGGACACTGCCGACCGCTGTGGGATCTCTGGGATGTCCATCTTTCCCAGCCGGTGGTTCCTGGAAAGAGGAGCGGGTGTTGAGTTCTAGACAGGGGCCCGCTGCGGGGCTGCTGTCTTCCCAGCATTCCTGCCTGCAAGTGGCTGTGGAGTACAAGTTCCTATGGAGCAATCTGAGATGTGAACGAATTAACGATGAATGCCATTAACCACAGGAAACAAGCCCTTGAGACTAGCATCTGGCCTTTGCAGAGAGTAAAAGCTGCCACTATTTGGAACATCTGTTAGCTGTCAACCTAGGGAAAGCCACCTCAACCACCTCCTCAAAGAGGACTGTCACCATAGCCACTCCACATGAACACAGCCAGGCGCTGGGCTCAAGGCTCTGCCTGCTTCTCCTTGACTTCGTCAGTGAGCTAACACCATTGTCCCTGTACCATGCACAGACACAGAGGCCAGAAGTCAAGGACCCTGCCCAAGACCATACAGCTCGTCAACAGCAGGGCTTGGATTGGAACCCAGGGCTATCTACCTGCAAAGCCCGTGCCCTTAACCACTGGGCCCTGCTGTCATGAACCAAACTCTGCCAACTGAAAGTTAACGAAGTCCTCAGGCCTGGAGTGCTCAGCTGGGTTCAGTACCCCAAGGCCAGCTGCTCAGGCCCAGGGATGCCAGTCTCCTCTTCCCCCAGCACTCGCTTCCTCCTGGGTCCCTGGGCTGGCCCTGCTCAGTGACAACATGGCCCTCCAGCATCCTTGGTCTGCTGCCGAAGCCTGATGGTGAACTGGGGCAGCACAAATACAGAAAGAGTGTTCCGAGGTGAGGAGCCAGTGAGCCGTGGCAGCATCACGGGTGGAGGGAGAGAGCTGTGCAAAGCCACAGGTCAGCAGAGGGGACAGCCCCCACAGACAAGGGCAAATCCCACTGGAGTGAACACTCTTCAATGTTTTACAATTTACTAATGCCCGAAACAGGGCTTGCTCTGTGTGGGTCTCTGAACCCCTGTAGGGACCCTGCTGACAGAACCACCTTAACGGATGTGACCAAGCTCTTCATGGGCGGGGCCCGGCCTTGGTGGGTCACTGGGAGTCTTCCAGCCCTCATGGGCCTCCCTTCAAGGAACTTGTCCCACTTGAGCTCGTGAGGAGAGCAATTTCCGAAGGTTTTGAACTTGCTCATATTTGGCTGAAGCAAAACTTGGGAAGTGGATTGCTCAATAGAACTGCTGTACCTCGACGGCTGGGAGCTGGGGCAGTAGCATCATGAGGGTGCTGATGTTGGGTACCTTGAGGCTCCCTCAGGAGGGGGCGTGCATAGCCATGGCAGGGGCTATGGGCCAGACTCATTCCACTTCCTCGGAAGCAGTTAGCGTTAGAGCAATGGGACATGCTGGGGAGGAGGGAGATGAGGGTCTGAAAGTCCCCATGGGGAGAAGAGTCCCTCCCTCTATATGAGGAATAGAAAATGAAGCCAACACCAGAAGATGAGGGAGGAAGGAACCCAGGAGAAAGCAACCGGAATCACAGCCGGGGCCCGCGCCATGCTGCTCCCAGGATTTCTAGAAGACGCATCTGACCACGCTCTGATGAGTGCCACACGCACTGAAGCAGGAGCAAAGGGCAGACCTCCACCTGGAAGCCACATCCTCTCCCAAGGGCTGAGCTGGCTCCCACCAGCCTGTGGGAGCCCAGTCTGCTGGCAACCAGGAGGGGGCTCAGCCCAATGGAAGCAGGTGCGGGGGAAGCGGCCTCGGGAGGGCAGGGCCCAAGCCCCGCCAGGCCAGGCCACATGCAGGAGGCCGCCCGAGGTTACTTACTCCTCGAGGGGGAGCCAGCTCGTCGCTGCTCTGGCCAGAGGAATACAGATTGACGTATTCACCCTCACCAGCTTCCTCACTGGCGTTTTCACTCTGGGGGAGACAGGATGAGAGGAAAGACACATGGGCCAGGCCCTCCAGCCAGCCCTCACAGCTGGCCAGGGGAACGCCACGGCCTGCACTCTGCTCTCCCCAGGCACAGACAGCAAAGCTGCTTTGGCCAGCTCTCGCCTTTGCGCTAGAAGGGGCCCGAGTCTCCTACTGCTGCTTCTCCAATGGTGTCCGGGGCCAAACCATCCTGGAGAGACGGCCCCGTGGCAGTGGAGATCTAGGGGTCCCGCTGCCTGTACTTCCTTTGCCCCATCCGTGTGTCCACTCCAATCTGCAGGGCAGCATTTCTCCGAGTTAGATGAAACAGTATGGGCACTTTAACAGGCTGGAAACCAGGCTTCTGTCATCGGCACCACGTGCAACCCAACAGACTCTCACCTCGAATCTGTCACCTCCACACACTCACAAAGGGGTTTGTACCTTTCCCTAAAAACAGACAAAGGGAAAGCTAGGAGCATTTTGTATCTTATGCATCTGAGAACTTCCTCTCTAAATGGCCACTAATCCATTTGTGGAAAATCAGATTCCTCGTTTCATGAAACTGTAGAGAAGATTGCTTGTGTTCTGGAAACAGAGGGGCTACCATTGCACCTTGTGACCCTCAGTAGCTGTCAGTCCAGCCATGCTGCCAGCAGGCATGCGCCGGTAGCACCCCTGACTGCTAGTGAAGGGGAGGCAGTGTTTTGTGTAGCCCCATGTGCAGGGGTGTGTGTGTATGTGTGTGTGTGTGTGTGTGTGCGCGCCGAGTTCTCACCGAGTCAGTGAAAGAGGTTTCGGAAGGAAGGCAGACAGTATTCCCATGGAAGCTGCTCTCCTGAGAAGCCGAGAGAGGCCCGTCCACGGTGCTGGGAGGTGGACCGGCTATGGTTGGCACAGCTAAGTCAGAGCTCTGGGACTGGTGGACAGGTGGGAAATGTGGAGAGGAAGAGGAGGTAGGTGGAAGGAAAGGCGGAACGGAAGCTTGGTGGTGAGGCACGAAATCCTGGGAGTAGGACCTAAACACAGACTTATACTACAGAATCCAGGTGGAGAACAAACAAAAACAAGAATACGGGAAGAAAACAGAAAGAGAAAAAGTAGTTAGATTGGCAGTAGCTGAGCAGTGACAGGCCATTTGCAGTAACTCTGACAGGAGCTACCAATCACACCAAGCAACCCCTGGCCCTCGGGCCACTGTGGTATCCACACCCAGCACCTCCTTCCTTGAGAAGGGCCCTGAGCCTGGAGAGTGAACAGCACTGTCCTTAGGGCTATCTAAACAGCACGACACAGAGAATAGCTTAAGGGGCCACATGCTTCTCTGGGACAGAAAATAAAGCCTGCACAGCCTATCGCTGAATTGCCCGCTCAGGAGCCACATGGCTAAATTCGATGTTGTCACTGTAATTACTCATTTTGAATCTTTTGGATGAATCTTCAGGTTTTATTCCTTCACAGTCAAACACTACAACCTTTAAACATTGAAATCCACCTTGAATGCTTTTGGAAAGGAGGGGCATGAACCCTAGGCATGGTTGGAAAACTGCACTACCTACATGCTAACAATGTCTGAGTCTCGTTCTCTCTGACCCAATCTTTTTTTTTTTTTAAACAAATGAAGTACGCTGGGCATGGTGGCTCACACCTGTAGTCACAGCTCTTTGGGAGGCCAAGGCAGGTGGATGGCTTGAGCTCAGGAGTTTGAGACCAGCCTGGGAACATGACAAAACCATCTCTACAAAAAATACAGAAATTAGCTGGGGGTGGCAAGTGCCTGTAGTTCCAGCTGCTCAGGAGGGTGAGATGGGAGGATAGCTTGAGCTTGAGTCACTGTACTTCAGCCTGGGTGACAAAGCAAGGCCCTGTTTCAAATAAACAAAATACAATAAAAACAAATGTGATCTTACAACACCTTTGATGCCACCTTGTAGCCACAAAGCTATACTCCCCCAGATTCTCATCAGAGAGGAAAGTCGGACACTGTCCTAAGAGACAGCAAATGTCCATGGCTTCTGAGGTCCAGTGAGCACCCCAGACTGGGGCTCGGCTGCTGAAGGAGGGACAGAGGAGCTCTAGGCCTGCTGGTTAGCCACCACCACATGGAGAGAACCTAATGAGGTAATGTCATTGTGTCCTACAAAGGCCTGCCACCATGCTGCTACCATCAAGGGGAGCTGGGAGAGCACAGTGCAGGAGGCCATGTCCAGAGTCCTTGCAGTTATGGGTGAATGAATGAGTCACAAAATTAAACAAAACAAAGACCTTGCAGGGCTCACCGACCCAATACAGAGGCTGGGATGTGAGGAAAGTCAAGCCCAACGCAAATGTGCATGCCACTCACTCAAACATTCTCTGTGTTTGCTGTGGCAGATTTTCAGAACCCATTGAAAAGAGGAAAAAGGAAGAAAAATAGAGTTTTAAACTAAGAAGGGGTCAAAGCCATTCATCCTTAAGTAGCTTTTTGTATTCTCTCTTGAGAGAGGGTCTCACTCTGTCACCTAGGCTCGAGCATGGTAGTGTGATCACAGTTCACTGCAGCCTCGACTTCCTGGGCTTAAGCAATCCTTCCACCCCAGGCTCCTGAGTAGACAGGACCACAGGTGCATGCCACCATACCTGGTTAATTTTTTAAATTTTTTTGGGTAGAAACGGGGTCTTGCTATGTTGCCCAGGCTTGTCTTAAACTCCTGAGCTCAAGTGATCTGCCTGCCTCAGCCTCCCAAAGCACTGGGATTACAGGCATGAGTCACCATGCCTGGCCCTTAAGCAGCTGGGCAAAGCTACCCTTTAACCTGTACAAAGAGCTACTACAACTCGAGGGATATGCAACCCTCTCATTTCCACCTGTATGTACAGCCGTGGCCCTTCCTGGCTGCACTGACCAGAGTTTCAAGCTCCTCCCTCCTCTCTTTGAGCTCCAGTGGCTGTGGGATCTCATACCAGTTCCATGACAACCTCCCTAAGCACTCACTACCACTTACACAACTGCTTACCCCATCTAATCTACGAACTCAAGGTCAACCCTCGACCATGGTTGAATGAATCAGTGGAAGTATCATACATGTGACCAGCACTGAACACTCGGGTACCTGCCACAAGTGAAGTTCCCTTCATATCCTTCTTTAGGAGAAGCTCAGGGGACAGACATCCTGCTTGGTACACCCTGGCTTGCTGCCCTCACCTAAGCCCTCAAAGCGGTCTCTATGCAACACTTCAACGGTTCACACCAATTACCCAAGATGACGTTGTGGGCTTGGGAGCTCACTCTGGGCCTTCCTGGGATGGCACTGGTGTGAAGGACTTGGCTTTCTGAGTTCTCCATTGCATCTCTGGAGGATGCTTGCACATAGCAAGGCTCCCTCGATGGCTGGGAAGGTCCACAGAAGACAGCGAGCAGGATGCCCTGGCCGAGGGCTGGGACGGCATGCTGCTGGGAGGTTGCCTTCAGGGAACCCGCCTTCAGGGAACCCTTGCATGATTGTTTCAGGGAGTGGCTCAATCTTTTGCAGGAGCCCAAATTCTCGGATCTGCCAGATGTTTGTTCCCAATGCCCAGACGCTGCTGGCAGATTTGCTCAACAGAGCCCTCTCACCTTGCCTTGCTACTGCCTAGTTTAAGAGGCATGCTCAGCGCTAACTCCTTCTGAAGTCTTGACACATCCTCATCAGTGTCCCCATGTAAAGCACTTTGTGCTTCCATATGCCCTGCAGTAACTAAGCATCTGATTTACACATACACAAATGGCTTCTGTGTCATCACAAAGCGTACCAAGCTGGAGAAGTGTCCTCCCAACTGATCACAAGGGTGGTTAGCAGGTTTTAATTCAACAAGGTCAGAGGCAGACTCCCACAGCGTGGTGCCTCTTCCAGGAGACGGCACAGGGTAGCTGCTGAGAGCATGCTCTCCAGGTGCCTCTCATGGCATCTCTGCCTGTGTAGGCTAGTACAAGCCACCGAAGTTTTTGAGCCTCAGCTCAGGCTCTTCATCTTTCAAACGGGGATGAAAACAACAGCCCCTCTCAAGGTTTCTGTGGATGTTCTGTGAGACACTGAGTACTACATGCAAATCCTCCAGACGGTGCTGGTGTGAGCGACCTCATGGGCAGCATCAGTCCTCCTTTCCTGCCCTACAAACAATCCAGGAACTCTCTAAATAACAGAACTGGGGCATTTAGTAGGGGCCTAATACATATTCTAGCCACCGTATTATTAATTAAGGTTCCTAGAATATTGCCCAACTCACAGAAGTGTCTCAGTTTTGAGTGTGGACAGGTAAGAGACAAACTTCACCCACTGCATGCGGTGAGGTCTAGGCACTGGGGAGGGAGGCTCAGGAAAACGACCAGGGGTGTGAACTGTCAAGGAGGGGGCAGCTACCAAGGAGAAAGAAGGAGAGTCAGCCTCTCTTGGACAAAGGGGCCTGGCCTGGCCTGGCCTGGCCCTCCCTCTGCAGCTCTGAGCTCATGCTCTGGTATTCAAGCTATGCAGTCATGCTGGGACAAGAGCCAAACTGGAAAGGTACCTTCATGGGGCAGGGAGACACAGGGAAAGCCTTCTGATCACCATGAAGCCCTTGCTGTGCCCCTTGGGCTCTGCGGATGCCAAGAGCTGCATCAGGGCTCATGTCAGACCATTTTCAACAGTCCTGGTCTCTACCGATTCCCCAGAGGAATACTTCCAGCACTTTATGATCAAACTTACCCACAGGGCAAGGAGAAAGGCAGGGCGGGCCATTCCACAGAAACACTGTCTCACCACAGCCTGGAGTTTATTTTAGGATCTGGCTCGTGCCCGGCTTTGCTTCTGACGAACTGCTGCTCTCTCTGCAGCAGGAACTTTTATTTATAGCCAGAATAAGACTGTTTGGGCTGAGGATTTTAGAACAGGAATGGCTGCCTATCTGAGACCTGCAAACTTCTGCAGAAGATCCAGGGGTGCCAGTTAGGAGAGGGAGTGCCTGGCCCCCAATGTCAGCCCTGGTCACACAGTGAATCAGAACACAGCAGGGACTTGCTCAGGAGGACAAGAACAACTACTCCAACTGTATACTTCCTGCTGGGCATGGATCATATCAACTCACCTACACACAGTGCCTTACGAGGCTTATTACTGATGAAAATACTGAGGCTAGGCGGGGAGACCACATGCCTAATAACACAGCTGGCAAGAGGTTATGCCTACTAAATGCCCCACATTAACACAACCAGTTCATGTTTTCTGAAATACTGAGGTGTATCCTCTTCATGAGACAGGCCCTAGCCATGCAATCCCACAGCTCTGCAGGGTAAAGCCTCACCAATTCTGCTCAGAGAGTTCCTTAGCTGAGTGCTTTGTGATGCCAGGAATGCAAAGCCCAATAAGCTGAGACTTGAAACACAGGCCAGGACGCAGAGAGAGGCACATGGGCCAGAGTGCTGTAGGACAGGCAGGGGAAAGGTGGAATCAGCAACCAGCTCCTTTGGAAACATACCCCTGAACACCACCAGGTCCCAGAGTCCAAACGATGTGGGAGGCTGATGACCTCATATATGAGCGTGTGGTCAATTCATTAAAAGGCAAACCTGCTTGAAGCTGGTCAGGCATTTTTTTTTTTTTTTTTCCTCACAAGTAAAATACTTAGAAAAGGCACCAGTTTTCAGTGACATCTTCTCTTTTTTATAGTCCTGGCATGGAAAAAGGACTGGGGATGGGCCCTGTGTTGCCTTGGCAAGAAAGCAGGAAAGATCTTTTTTTTCCTTTTTTGTTGAGACAGGGTCTTGCTCTTTCACCTAGGTTGGAGTGCAGTGGTGTAGTCATGCGTCACTGTAGCCTCGACCTCCTGGGCTCAACTGATTCTCTTGCCTCAGCCTCTTAGATGGGGGGACTATAGGCACATGTCACCAGGTCCAACTAATGTTTTTGATTTTGTAGAGATGGGGTCTTGCTGTGTCACTCACAGGCTGCTCTCGAACTCCTGGGCTCAAGTGATCCACCTCAGCCTCCCAAAGGGCTGTGATTACAGGCGTGAGCCACTGTGCCCAGCAGGAAAGTAGATCTTTAAAGGAACAACTCTGAGTCTTCAATATAACAGCCACTCCACTTCATTCCTCTGATCAGGAAGATCGTGTGCCAGAGGAGCAGCTGAGGGTTAGGGACACAAGGTTAGGACCTTCATCAGAATCGCTGTTCTGTAGTGACTTGAGCTCCAAGCCCTGGAGAACTGTCAGCTCCACCAGTTAACAGGGAAATGTGATCATGTAAATGAATGGATTCACTGGCATGGTGAAGTGTTTGGGAAGAAAAGAAGTTGCCAGAAATTGGTCATTACTGCATAATCTTGGCTCAAGCAAGGCTTATGACTTCAGAATTTTTGGATGCTACTTAGCAAAACAGATAAGCTATTGGACAGCTGGTTTGCAGGCTTAAATTTTTATCCCTCATTTGTGAGAAAACACATTCAGGGGAAGCTGCTTTTCTACTGTGGTCTGGGCTTCCTTCCCCAGTGGAGAATCAACAGGAGCCACAGCTCAGCACTGGTGCTGGGCTCAGAGCACACATGTCCTTCAACCAGGGACTATGAGCCCCACAGTGTGGAGCCTAATTTATCTCTTCTGGAAAGAAATTGAGCTTTTCACTGCTGACGACACCTACATGATTTCCTGGGGAGAAAATCTGATTTGATTCTTATAGAGATGAGGTATGACCTCTCCCAGGACACCCTTGAGCACCAGGAAACGTGCTGGGTAACACTCCTTGTGACTCCATTTGGCAAACTGTTAGGGAGACTTCTGGCTGTGTCTTGTCTTTCCTTATGGTCCCAATTAACTACTGGTTGAAAGCAGGGTCTACCTTCCTTTGGTAGGGTCTACCTCAGGCCCAGGGGAAACTCCTCTTCTTTGATGACCTTGTATTAATTTATAACAATAACTACACTTTACATAGTGTCAAAAGATGAGCTCCAAAGCCAAGTGGTAGGTTCTGAGGCCAATGCCACAGCACCTGAACTGAGATCTGCCACAGACTGTTTTGTCTTTGGTCCTGGTAAGGAGGCGGTCCTGTGGGTCACACTGTGTGAATGATAAGATGGCATTCTTCTCATCAAAGAAGGGCCACATTAGCCTTATGTTGGGTCTAAAAAATATCTTCTTCCTTTTCAAATAAACTTCTTAGTGGAGTTTACTTTTTAAAACCACTTGATTATCCTAAGAAAACATGGACATAGAAGAACAAAAATGTGTTGCTTGGGAGAAGATGGGTGAATTGTAAAAGTTCCTAATTAAGTTCCTTCTCAAGTGACATATTTTTGCAACCTGAATCACAATTATCTCCCTTGAAAATACTACATTTTGGCCAATGGCCTCATGGCAAATTACACTCTTGCAAAAACCTCCAATACATTCTAGGATGCTCTGTAATTCACTAAGTGTTGATCTGAATAGCATCAACCCTTTATAGAAAGATTTAGTACAGATTGAAAAATGATTCCAATTCAGTTCTAGAAGTCTGACAACTATTTTTATTCAGTTTGTATTTCCACAGCTTGACAGGGGCTCTAATTTACACTTATTCTTAGAACTCTATTTAGAGCCTGCAGCTACACTTTGTAACGTGTCAGAACATGAAGGACAAATATACGCCTCTTGACGTCCAGCCTACTCACTTTTCTTTTGACTGAGCCTTATGATATCTCAAAATTTATTTGGTAATTAAGCAGTTCAAAAATGTTAAACACTGTATTTTTCATGATGGGGATCTGGATTCCACCCTGGCTCTAGCTTAACTTGGAACAAATGTCTCAGCTTTTCTCTCCTGGCTTCTCCATCTCTAGAACCATTCCATCACAGAGTAGAAAGGAAGGCCCTGGACAGGGAGACAGTGGCCCGACATGGAAGTAAAGGTAAGAGGCACTGGACGTGGAACTGGGCCTTGGGGTGCCTGTCAGCGCACAAACGTCACAAGGAATAGGGGTCCTTTAGGTACCTGACAGTTTGACAGTCACAGATGGAATCAGAAGTACAGCCACGGCCAGGTGCTACAGTGACACTAATGTGCCTAAAGCTGGTCCGGGGGCAATGACCAGCCAAAATGCCAGGCTGTAAACAACAAAGATTCTCCAAGTCTAGAACCAGGCGGGTGGAAACAGCTGCATCAGAGTGATTGCGTTTGAAAGCCTCCAACGTGAGGCACTTTAGGCTGTCTTCCTGCTGTCAGGGCTGTGACCATTCCTGCTCTTGAGATGGGAACACTCCCTGCTGCCCACAGTAAGGCAAGGCAGGCTTGCTCCTGGGCTCAGGAGGTAACCCCATCTCCTCCAGAGCTGGGCCTTTCTCTACAGGTGGCTCTACATTATCCCCTGAGGGTCGCACGGACCTGAAAAGGGCTCTGGTCTGCACGTACCTCCTTCCACAAGACCGGGTCACGCTGAGTGGGATCTAATCCAGCCTTCACACTTTAGAGCAGCACTGGGTCTTTCAGGAAGGGTGGAAAAGTACAGGGGGAACGCACTGCAGGAGCCCAACTGTTTCAAGGGCGCTGCAGACAGGAACTACCTGAGCAACTCTCAAGCCAGACACAGCAGCCAGAGCCTCAGGTTAGTAGAGAAGGAAAATGAGGAAGAAAATGGATTCTCAGTCAGAGCCTGGGACTAATGCCTCTGTTACATGGGAACAAGAGGCTAGGCTGCACCACAGCTGCGAGTTCACAGCCCAGCCCCTGCCCTTAGAGGAAGTGCAATCCTGAGAAGACACCGCAGCATTACACAGGAAAGCAGCGGCCTCCCCCATGTGATGACAGATCTGATGCTAAGACCTCCCTTTTCATGAGATGCTGGTTGTGCATCACACACTACATCATGTGTGTTTTTCGTCCTTATGACAACTTTGTGCTCCCACTGTGCAGATGAGGAAAGGGAAGCCCAAGGTATTGGGGTGGGGTGGTGTGCTTCGGTTCATATAGCAAGTAAGGAGAAAACAGGGTGGGGAAGAGGGTGTACAAGAAGGAGAAACTCATATGTAGGGAGGGGATGAGGGATGGCAGTGGAGGTATACGGGGGACAGGCTTGTGGCAGGGTAGGGAGGAGCAGTGCCAGGGCCTCAGAAGAGCCAGGGAAGCTGGCCCTGGTGCTGCAGGGATGTGGTGACACTTTTAGTCTGGCTGCAGGGTTGAGAAGCGGGGAGGGCCTCTGACTGCAGAGGCAGGAAGGCCAGTCAGGAGCCACAGTAGCCATCCAGGTGAGACATGGGGGTGGGGAGGAAGTGGGTGGCCACGGGCTGCCCAAGGCTAACACCCTATGCGGTATCAGCAGGACATGCTGGGATGGGGAGAAGAGGGGCAGGACGAGTGAATGAGCACAGCCTGCCTGTCTGCTATGTGCCAGGCATGGGGACTAATTTCTGACTTTAGGGAGCCCAGGGTCTGGTGAGGAGAGAAGCCTACATGCAAACAGCTGGAGATCTGTGGAGACTGCCTTGGACTTGCAGATTCTGCCTCCAAGGGAATGAACTTGTAGACTCTCCCCTAAGGGCACAGACTGGTAGGTGCTACCCCTAAGGGTACAGACTGGGAGACTACACCCCTAAGGGCATGGACTGGTAGACTGTACCCCTAAGTCACGGAATGCAGACTACATCCCTAAGGGCACAAATTGGTAGACTGTACCCCTAAGGGCACGGACTACGGAATAGACTCCTAAGGTCATGGACTGGTAGACTATACCCTTAGGGACATGGACTGTAGACTACACCCCTAAGGGCAAGGAGTGGTAAACCACACTCCTAAGGGTACAGACATGTAGACTATACTGTGCTGCTAAACCTCCAAGAATGGAGAAGAGTCTAGGAGTCAGCAGTGTGAAATAGCCTGAAGCACTCACGTAATATTGACCTATGCCAGGTCACGGAGTAACATGCATCAGTGGGAGGAAGAGGCCTCATGGAGGCTTTGTAAGATGGGGACAGGGCACTGTCCTTTCCCCCAAAGAGGAGCACTCCATGTGGACCGTGCAAAAATGGCATCAGGGAAGACTAAGGGACAAAGGCCAGGATGGCAGAAACTTATTTTTTTCCAATAGGTGCCGAGAGCCCCATGGGACTGTCTTCCACTTCCCTCCCATGGGCCACTCCATTTTCCTCCTCTTCTCCTCCCTTCTCTCTCCTCTCTCCATTCCTCCCCTTTCCTGTTTGGCCTTTAGGCCCATCAGCGTGCCCACGGTCGCTGTGATGGCTCATCCTTGGGGACAGTTTGTGGCTAGGAGGCTGGCGGTGGGGGGGAGAGAGCAAGAGCGAGCCAGCGAGAGGCAAATGCATGGGCAGAGTGAAGGAGGCTGCCATGGGTCCTGAGGAGCTTGGCCTGGAATTTCCTGGTGAGGGGATGCTGTGGCACAGGGACCAAGCGTCTGCATGAAGTTCAGGCCTTCTGTTGAGAGCACATGTGCTGATGCACAGAAAACTGGGCCCATCTCAGAAAATGACTGTTTTGCCTAGAATGGGTTGCCAGCTGCTCTGCAGACCCTTTAAAAAAAAATCAAGTCCTCAAGATGATGTACACTTGACTCTTTTAGCCTGAAGTTTGTTTTTTTTCTTTAATTAAAAAAAACAGATGACAGTTATTATAGGCATTTCAATATAACTTCTACTCACAACTTGGGTCTGCTAGCAGTTTTAATTATCCAGAAGCCAAGATGGTAAAGAAATATTTCAACAGATTTCTAGCACCCAAATAGATCTCTTAGTGAGAGTAAGTACCCACAACTTTCAGTTAGCAAAAAAAAAAAAAAAAAACCACATAAGAAAGTAGTGTGGGGAATGGAGGAAGGTGTTTCTTCCAATGCCAACCCTGTAGCACTGGCAGGACACAGGCAGCCCTAATAGTTACTGAGAGATTCTGCATATCTTGTATTCGGGGGCACCGTGAATAGGAACCTAATCTAAAACTTTCAAGATGTGCAGAAGCAGAGAAAATGTAAGCCAGAGAAGGGGCATGCAGAGAACAGGGCTGTGGCAGTCAGCCGTGGAAGGTGGGAAGGAGTGGGGCAGAGAAGGGAGATGGGCAGCCACCAGGCAGGGCCACCGTGAGAATATAGCAGATAGCCCAGGGAGCAAGAGCCCGGAGAGCAGTCCAGGGAGAAAGCACAGACAGCACCGCTACTTCCGGGAGGGATAGTGAGGCCATCACTGACACAGAGCCACGCCCCCACAGCAGGCAGGCATGGGGCCTGGCTCAATCAGGACGGCAGAGACAGTCCGGGGGCACCGTGAAGGCTGCACCCACCTCTCCACATCTTTCCCTCCTCACAGTCATGCATATATTCTTCTTGACACCCTTCTTTTACCAAGGTGGTCTGAATGCCCCTGGGACCATGTGTCAAGGTTTGGAGTCTTGTTTGTGTTAAAGTCTCCTGGGGTCTCGGCCTAAGTCAGGCAAGAGGGGAGTCTCGGGACCAGGAGCTAACACCTCCAGTGAATGAAGGGCCAAGCAGACCGAGCTGAAGCCTGTGCAGGGGATGGTAGGAGGGACCCCCTGGGACCAACTCGTGTGTGGTGCTGATGAGAAAGAAGCCCAAGAAACAGCAGAGTTGAAGGCCGGCAGAGCCTGTGGGTGGGGAGGGCTTGCTTTCCCTGGAGTGGAGGTTCTGGGGAGACAGGGGAGGGCTGGCTGTCGTCATCCCTCTCATGACCTTATTCTAAGTGCTTACATTTGAGATGACCTCCCTGAATGGACCCTGGACCTCCTGGCCTCCAAGCCTCTGGCAGGTACCTCTGCTTGGAACATCTTCAGTTTGCTTTCTCTCCCCTTCATCTCCTAAAAATCCCAACTGTCCTTCAAGCCACAGCTCAAGCTCCACCCTTAGTCCCCATGACCGTGTTCTTGCTCCACCAACCACAAGGTTTCTATGACTACAACTCTCATGTCATTTCTCATGTGTGCCTTAATGTGGTGTGAACTTGTATTTTACATACAAGATGTCTTAAGACTCCCGTATATTCCGTGGATAAAAACCATGATGTGGCTGGGCACAGTGGCTCACATCTGTAATCCAAGCACTTTGGGAGGCTCAGGCGGGCGGATCATCTGAGGTCAGGAGTTCAAGACTAGCCTGGCCGATGTGGTGAAACCCCGTCTCTACTAAAAATACAAAAAATTACCTGGGTGTGGTGGTACACGCCTGTAATCCCCGCTACTCTGGAGACTGAGGCAGGAGAATCGCTTAAACCCAGGAGACGGATGTTGCAGTGAGCCGAGATGGCACCACCGAACTACAGTCTGGGCGACAGAGCAAGACTCCATCTCAAATAAAAAAAAAAAAACCCAAACAACAACAACAACAGAACCATGATGTACTCAGACCCAAAATTAATTAAAATGTATGTGCGCAAATGTTCTCTGGTTCTGCAGCAGGCTACGTGCCTGTCTTCCTCCACCTGCTGACCTGCAGCCCTGCTTTGGCCAGGGCCATCTTCAACTGCATGCCTTTTGCAACCTGACCTGGAAAAGTTGATGTCCTGAGCTTGCTGAATTAAACTCAACCCAGGGATCAGGGGAGGACTGAATGAGAATACTTCTCAGTATCCACTTCGATTTAAATTGTTCAACACAGGTTTATGCCCTATGAATTCCTTTGGCAAGAGGTTTCCAATGGTTAGAATCTCTTAGTAGAAGTAACTGTCCACTGTGCCAAGAACCAGATGAAGTGTCTTCAGATTTGACAACTGCTGTGTTTCCAAGGGGCACTCCTTCAGAGTTCCATGCTGGACAAATGACATAGGCCCAGGAGCAATGGAATGAAGAAATTCAGGAATAATTTCTGCTCTGATAGTAATCCAAAGCCCTATGTCTGGGGTTCTCTTAGAATTTAACCAAAGGACAGATGAAGAACATGTTGGCATTATACTAAATCACTTTTTTGAGGTTTCAGCATACTGGATGTCGAATGTCCCAAACACCTGGCCATTACTAATGGTTCCTGAGGCATGTTCCTTTTAATGAAGCACCTTTATTAGGTCGTCCCCTCCGGCTCCTTGGTGGACTTGTTGCTAAGAATGCAGTATTTCAGATATAAGATGTCTTAACACTCTTGTATGTCCCAGGGATAAAAACTATGATGTATTCATAACAAAACTTAATTAAAATGCCCTCAAATTTAATTTTGTAGCAAACGGTCCAGTTCATTCATAGTCTTCTAACCCCTAACTGCTCAAAAGGAACACTGTAGCAACTCTAAGGGGGAGGGAAAAAAAAAAAAAAAAAAAACCTAGCTCAGTCAAGAGCTAGGATTGTCCAAAGGCCAAGTTTCTCAAGATTTGTGAAAGGAGCTTGCCAGAGGTGTCCCTGAGGAAACCAGTGGCTTCTGTGTGGCCAGAGCAGGGTGAGGGGAGGCTGTCTCCCCAGCATGAGTAGGGCTGCTGGGGGCTCTAAGGTGTGAAGCCTCAGTACCCAGTGGACTGTCCACCCTGGGCACAGATGGAAACCAGACAAAACCAGACTGAGAACCTGAGTCTGGATAAGTCTTTACAAGACACCCGGTCCAAAGTCATCATTTACAGAGGGGGAGAAAAAGCCAAACAGGTTAAGCCGCTTGCCCAACTCTCATGTGTAAAGTTAGAAGCAGAACAAGACTAGACTCCAGGAGTCTTATTACTAAGGTAATGAACAGTAATAAGCTTTCTAAGATTACTACATATCTGGCTATTTCATATAATTTTACTTAATTCTCACAATTACAAAATACGAGGCAGGTAAAATCCAGTCCCAAAGGGAAGATGCTGAAGCGGGTTTGGCGGGGGCTATGGGGGGAGAAGTGCACCATCCAAGGTCAAACGTCCTTCAAGTGGGACTCTAAATCATTCTAGAGTTCCTTCCCCTGTGCTTAGTTTCATTCTAACAGATCAAAGGTAGAACGGTGGCCACTGAGGTTCTTGGACATTTGCAGATGCCAGTGAAAGACTATGCCCAGGCTTCAGTAGTAAACTGTTTACACAAATGGTTGTACCCCCTTCCCTTCCTAGATCCACGTCCCTGTGCAACATGACTTAGCAGCAACTACCATCAAGAGGCAGAACCAGCTTCCCTGCTCCCTGAATCCAGGCTGGCCTTGTCACTTATCTACGCACCTGCAATGGAACAGGCACCATACCACTTCTGAGCTCAGGCTTTAAGGGGCCTTGCATGCTTCCATTTGTTTTTTTTGGTGGTGGTGGTTGTTTTTTTTGAATCCTGCCAACTGCCATGTGAACAAGCCCAGGCCAGCCTGATGGAGGTGACAGACCAAATGGATCACAGCCAAATCAGCTCAATTGTCCCAGCTCAGGTCCCAGGGATGTCAGTGAGTTCAGCCAAAATTGGCCAGGTCTGGGCCAGAGCGCAGGACAACCATCCTGCTACCAAATGGTCACTACTGTATTAAACCACCAAGTTTTGGGTGGTTTGTTATGCAGCAAAAGAAAACAAATGCAGCCCTCAAAGTCAAAGCATCACACACTGGTAAAGCCTGCTCTCCTTACCTAGCTTACTACGTCTACCCATCCATCTAAACTATCTACCCACCCATACCCATCTAATCTATCTTTCTATTTATTTATTTTGAGACAGGGCTTCACTATGTTGCCCAGGCTGGACCTGAACTCCTGGGCTCAAGTGATCCTCCTGCCTCAGCCTCCTGCGGAGGGGGGACCACAGGTGAGTGCCATCACACCTGGCTATATTCCTTTTTAATCCTGGAACATAGCAGGCCAATCCAAGGCCCAAAGAGAGATTGGGATAAAGAGACCAAAGCGTCTCTGTCACTTTATGCCAGACTGGTGGTGCTCCCGCAGTGGCCACTCACATTTTCCATGCCGACCCTTGCCTCACCCAGACATGTCTCACGGTCTTTAAGGCCTCAGAGGACCAACTATTTATAGCCTTCCCATCTATGCAGGGACCCGCAGAAGGACAGCAGAACACATGGCTGAGGCACACGCGACCAAGGAATGGCCCTGTTCACGCGTTTCCAAGTAAAGAACAGCAGGAAGCGACTCACCGAGGGCACAGGCAAGCTGCCATGCCGGCTGAGAAAGGAGTTAGAGACGGACACACTGAGGCCCTGAGCGGCACTGCCGTCCTCGGGGGTGAAGGCCACTTTAGTTTGCTGGACACAGTAGGAGACAGAGGAGAAGGAAGCAGCAGCACAGGAGGCCTGCTGGACAGAGGGGAGGAGAGAGAAGGCAGGGAAGGAGGGAGAGAAGCAGAGAACAGTCAGGTACGTGCAGGGAAAGGCCATGGAGGCTGCTCTCCACATCCGCGCAGGGACGTCCTGGAGAGGGACAGCTTCTGGGCTCAGTTTAGGGACTAAACCAGCTGCTGAAGGCTATCTGCATGAAAGGACACCCTCCTTCACTTCCTTAAACTATATCCTGAAATTGTATCCACTGGAAGCAGGTTGGGTAGGAGGAGGTGAGGGGGCTAGGGCCACACAGACCTGGGCTGACTCTGGACTCTGAGCTGCTCCTCTGTGGGGAGCGGATCCATGTGTCATTCACACATCTTCAGAATTCAAAATGGGGCTCCAGCTGCCTGGGTTTGAGCCTGGACCCTGCCATTTCTGTTTAGCCTTGGGCACTACTTAAAGGTCTCCATGCTCAGGTTTTCCATCTGTAAAACAGGGGTAACCCTGGCGCCTCCTGTACGCGGCTGTTGGGAGGATGACATGGGATATGTGTGAAGCACCTGGAATCTTGCCTACCACACTGTACATGGGCCAACAGGTATGTATAATGAGCATCATTTTTGTCTGTAAAGTGTGGATAAGGCTTCCTGCATCTGCATTTGAGAGAGGGTGTGACCAATAGCTGGCAGGGCCTGTAGGTGGTATGCCTGGGCTGCCATTAGTGCTGGGCATTGCTCCCAGGTCTTTTGTTTCTAGCTTCAGGCTTGGATTAAGGCTCTCTGGCTCTGTCAGCCTCAATTTATTTATAATGGGGATGCCAGGAGCTGTGGCAAGGACCATGTAGAGCCAGATGAGAGCCCTGGTGCTTACCTGGGGAGGTGTTCAACACAGGTGTTCCTAACAGGTCTACGGAGGCTGAGCTCACTACTGCCCTGTAGGCATGGTAGAATAGGTTCTGATTCCAGGCACTCACGAGAGGTGTCTCCCCAAATATTCAGAAGCCTGTGGACTCCACAGCATGCAGAAGATGCCCAACAATGGGCAATGGGCTGAAAATACTTTCAATGCATCTGGCTCAGCAATGGTGTTTTTTTTTTTTTTTTGAGATAGGGTCTCGCTGTGTTGTCGGGGCTGGTCTTGAACTCCTGGGATCAAGTGATCCTCCTACCTCAGTCTCCCAAGTAGCTGAGAATACAGGCATGTGCCACCACCAGTCCTGGCACTTGGCAATGGTTTTAACCAAACATTTTAGGCAAGGGGTCTCTAAATGAGCATTTATGTTTCCATGGTGGAGACCCTTTTTGAGACATCTTCAGAGCAAGTGAGATTCATATTCTCAATTGTGTCTGTGGGGTGGGCAGGGCAGTTGAAGATCTGAGACCCTGAACACACAAACCTTGTGTCACCCTGACACAGCTAATGAATGGCAGGACTGGAATCCAGACTCCCAACTCCAAGCCTGGCCTTTCCTCTACTGGACATGGCCACCTCTGAAGGGGCTGAGTTGGTTTTTGAGTGGAAACCAAACAGCTTGCTTGGTCATCCAGAGCCTACTGAGTGTAGGAAGGCTCCGGTATACGGAGTAACCCAGGGTCATTTGTCCTCCAGTCTGCAGCTGCCTCCTAGAAAAATCAGATGGTCCCTGAAGTCCTCTCACAATGGATAAAAGACGGCCCAGTGCACAAGCCTCGAGCTCCCTGTGGGGTACACTCTCCCAGGGGAGCACGGCTGGACAGGAGGCTCAGATTCTCAAACCTGACTAGCGCCCTCCACATTCATTAACTGGCAGCAAAGAGAGAAGCCACAGGCATCCCTGATCTGTCCACCAGCCCAGTGCCTGGGCAGTTCCGGAGCCTCACAGGGTGCCCGCGGTGGAAGAGCCTGCCTTCTGTGCTGACTAGTGCTTCATTATGTGCATGGGAGTCCTCAGCATAGGCGTGTTTTCTAGAAGAGAGAGGTGACGTGTCTGGAACAGAGTGGCTCTGTTTACAGCCATCCTCTGCTTCAATGGCACTTGTTTTCCTTGGGCCCTCCCTGGCCAGGGCTGGGATGTAAGTCACTCTACACAGTTAGGCCCATTATGCCAATCAAGTCCACAGATGGCCGTGCACAGACCATGCCCTGTGCTTTGATTGAGTCCCTCCTTTCTGGGAGGTCTATGCTGAAGCCAAAGAAGAAATAAAAAATACAAGACTGTCAGCAGAAAGAGCAAACACCCTGAGTACAAGCCTGTTCCTGCTGCGTGGGGCTGCTCTGGAAAAGAAAGGTCCCTGCACCCCAGGGTAGGGAGGTGGCAGAGTGGGAGCTAGGCTGCTGGTGAACATCTCAGGAGGAAAAGAAAGCATCTGCGTGGGAGATAGTGCCTTCCATACCCAAACCCAGGGCCTTGCCACGGCTGCGAGGGGGGTTAACCCTGCCCCTGTGGAGGGTCATTCTGGCTCCTAGAGATCTGCTAGGATCGGAAGTTCTGGTCACAAAGGAGAGTGCCACTTACCAGCTGCCGCTGCTTGGGGGGAAGGGCAGGCGGTGGGGCCAGCTCCTGCACAGAGTCTGCCCCAGTGAAGGAGTCGCTGAAGCCATACACCTCCATGAGGAGCTTGTTCTTCTGCTGGTAGATGTGCTCGTTCTGCGGCGTCTGGTAGAACATGGAGGGCTGCGGCTCTGAGTAGTCCTCCAGCAGCTGCATGTAGGCCAGCACTGTGAAACCGAGGGACAAAGCTGCAATAGGGCTAGGGGCTGTCACAGCAGGAGCCCCGACCCCACATTCTTCCCACAGCAGCTAGGGGGCTTTCCACTGAAAGCATCTCAGGGAGGAATGAATAGGTTGAGCGCAGAGGACTTCTCAGGCAGTGAAATCAAACTCTGTCTGATGTGCTAACAGAGGAGGCACATCCAGACTGGCAGACGCGCAACACCAATGGGGAACCCTAATGCGAACTTGGGACTCGAGTGAGAGCACGTGGTGGGCACAGGGATAGCAGGTCTCAGCCACCTCCTGAGCAGGCACTTTCCCTTCAGGGCAGGTCACAAGTGCCAGGTGGAGCTGACATTCAGACGCCCAGAAAAAGTGGCAGCTCTGCAGTGCTAAATTTTGTATCTTCAAATAAGCACAAAGCCAGAGGCTTCTCTGCAAACCTAAACTAGTCAGCAAATCAAGGAAGGCCAGACACTGAGCTGAGGAAGACAGTCACAGAGGTAGGGAGTTTATTTCTTCCCTGAGCTGCACTGGGGGTCCAGGTATACAGGAAATGCTCTCTCCAGGGGTGTCTTTCTGATGCTCCCTCTCCAGGGGAGAGTGGCGTCACTGAACAAAAGGGTTCAAAGTCACCTTTTTATTTAAAAGAATATGTAAGAATTTCTTACTAGCTCCAACAAGCATGGAGCAGAACTTGGTTATAAAGATGCACAGGAAGAGATGCTTCCCTCTGGGGTCAGCTGCTGCTGCTGAAAGGGCAGCTCACAGCCCCCTGAGCTTGTCCCACACTTCCTTTTTTTTTTTTTTTTTTTTTTTTTTTTTTTTTTTGAGATGGGGTTTCACTCTTGTTGCCCAGGCTGGAGTGCAATGGCGTGATCTCAGCTCACCGTAACCTCCGCCTCTTGGGTTAAAGCGACTCACCTGCCTCAGCCTCTCAAGTAGCTGGGATTACAGACGCACACCATCATGCCCAGCTAATTTTTGTATTTTTAGTAGAGACAGGGTTTTGCCATGTTGGTCAGGCTGGTCTCGAACTCCTGACCTCAGGTGATCCACTTGGCTCAGCCTCCCAAAGTGCTGGGATTATAGGTGTGAGCCACCATGCCCAGCCCCACACTCCCTCTTTAATGCTGCACAACTAATATCACCAGGCTCCAGAGGAAGAGGCAAGCCTAGGAAGGTGATCCCAAGCACCCACAAATTGCTCCCTAAAAAGACTAAACATGGCCAGGCACAGTGGTTCATGCCTATAATCCCACTGCTTTGGGAGGCTGAGGCAGTAGGGTCACTTGAGGCCAGGAGTTTGGCACCAGCCTGGGCAACATAGTGAGATCCCCATCTCTAAAGAGAAAAAATAAAAGAAAAAAATTAGCAATGTTGGTATGTGCCTATGGTCTCAGCCACTCAAGAGGCTGAGGTGGGAGGATCCCTTGAACCCAGGAGTTCAAGGCTGCAGTGAACTATGGAGAAGAAAAAAAGACTAAACACAACCACGTCTGCCTGACTTCTGTGAAACTGTGATCTATTCAGGAGGGCTTTTGGAACTCTTATGTTGAAGTCCTTGTAGAGACCTGCTAGCCAAGCATAGAATAGCAGTGATGTTCCCAGCCTTCTAGAAATGAGGACGACCTGGTCCATTTCAAAAGCAGGCCGGTGGTAGCCCAGAGACCAGGCAGCCAGCACTGCTGGGAAGGCTCAGCCGCCAGTGCTCAGAGCCTGGGACTGGGGATTTCAGGTGGCAGACAATGATCACAAGGCTCGTTTGGCACAAGGGACTCATGGGGCTGCCCTTGGCAAGAGGGGCTGGGGACTCTCATGATGTCAGTGCATCCCAAATGATGAGAATACGCCATGATGTTGGGAATGAATGTGCACAAACTCAGGCCACCGTTAGCCACATGTCCAGGGTGACGATTCTTTCCTTCTTTCCCTCAAAGCAATTCTGTGAGATATTTTCCACAATGTCACTTGAGGGTCCCCTCGGGGAGTGAAGAGCAGTCAGAGGACTGAGGCTCAGGGTGCCTTGAGTTTAGGGCGCTTTCACACGGTACAGAGAAGACCACCCCCTGCACAGGGGTTAACACTGAAAACTGGATGGGATCTGAAGGAAGGAGGGCAAAATCCCTTCTTCCTCCTCAGCTTGGGAGGAAGCATAACAGGCTGGTAAAACTCAGGCTTCGCTCTTAGTCCTAGATCTGTGCCCCACTTGCTCGCTGATTTTGGGCAATACTCAGTTCCTCTACCTATGCTCCAGTTTCTCTACCTATGAAACCAGAGCTAATAGGGCCTGCCTTGCAGGTGGCTGTCAGGACCAACTTCGACGGGGCATGTGAGCGCTTTAGCTCAGGGCATGCCGCACCTGCAGCTCGGGAGTTTCTTAGAGGTTTGCAGGCTCTAGTGCTGGAGACACTGATGGATGAACTAAAGCCTCAAAATGGTGGCCTAAATTAATAGGCATTTTCAGCCACTTGAGACTGCTTGAAAGGAAACAATAGCTACCCCTCCCTTTCCTTCTCCTCTCTAGAGACCCTACATGAGGATCAACACCCACACTTGTTCTAGGGGCTGGAAGGGGAAGGCTCTCTGGCATCTGCTGCATTTGCAAGGATGCTATCCTGCCCAGTGTCTGAGCTCAGAGGACCCCTCCCCTAGGGAAGGAAAGGGGTGAGCCCGAATGGTATGCTGCCCAAGATAACAGGGGTGGAGGGGGAGGCCAACAGCTCTTTAAACACTTGTCCATGCAGAGGGAGGGGCAGAGAAGGAAATGCTTCTAGCATTGCCACTGCACACCCCTCTGCGGGAGCCCTGGTTTCTGATGAGCAAATGTACATGACAGATGGGGATGACATCATTAATCCCACAGAGCCAGCTCCCCCTCTAGCTAGGGGGCCACACCGATGAGGCCAGCGCACAAGCTGGGCAACACCCACCCAGGAGCTGGGAAATGCATGACACTATTGTAGCCGCCGCCTCCTGTGGACCACGCAGCCGGCCCTCAGGGTGATCCTTGCTGGATTTAACCAAGCCAAGTCTCCCCTTCTTTGAGAATAGGGCCCAGCTCTAGGCTGGCTCAGATGTTCTCATTTTGGGAATTTGGAGTAGAGATTCCATTTCTAGTTCAAAGAAGTTCTCTGCTGGATGTGTCAACTGAGGCCAGGGAAGCCTGGGGCTGTGTGGCTAATGTGGCCACACACATTGAAACAGTGACAGCTGCGCTGCCAAGAAAATGGAAGCAGAACTATGCTAGTGAAGCGGGGAGAGCGCGGGGGCAGAGAGAGCCAGGCAACTCCCGAAAGTGTGGAGCAGTCAGGGGAGCTAGGAGAAAACAGAATTTCTAGAACTCTCCTTAGTACTTTTATGGCAGCTTTACAGTTGGAAAATATTCAAAATTTCGGCTTCACCCCTGGGCTCCAATAATATCACATATTAAAATGCCTGATCCAAGAAGTGTCCTCAATTACTTCTGCAGGGCAATCTCAGCTCCCAAGTAATTCTGAGAGCATGAACAGAGGACAGTGTGCTCTAGACAGGGATCCTTAAGACATCACTCCTTGGACACAAGGTAAGTTCTGCTGAAATTCACATGTCCACCTCACTCCATGCAGATATGGCTGCAAGGCTGTCCTGCAGACCAGGAAACTTGTTCCCCTCTGTCACCGAGATCAGCCCAGAAGGTCAACTGCTGCCATCTAAAGAGGAGAAGCCCTTGGGCTGCGTGGAGACCAGGCCTGAGATTTTATAGAAAGTGTAAAGGAGAGGTCAGCTGATCAGGCTTTAAAAATGATCACCTGGAATGACAAAACCAGGCTCCCAGAAGTGTCTACGTACCTGGTTGGCCTATGTTTTATGAAATAATGAGGCCACTGGTTTGATTTTGGTCTAATGCTGAAATCAAACATGCTGCCATTTCAGGCTATAAAACACACTTCCTGACAACGGTGCAACAAAAGCTTACTGTGTTTGTTTTTCTTCTCTGGTAGAGGTGGTGGTTTTTCTGGATCACCGGTTGATTCAGGAGCAGTAAAATCACCCACAAATTCTACAGGGGTTGAGGAACCTCCATGCTGAAAGGGGAGAATAGCAGCGAAGGGCGCGTAGGTGACAGGCTGGACTGGGGCTGTGCTCTGCAGGTCCTCCCCAGAGATATTGTCGTACTGCGAGGGATGCCGCTCGAAAGACACCCTGCAGCCAGAGCTGTCCGCTGTCTGGGAGGCTGCGCTCCTGCGCTTCTTCTCGGGGAGAGCAGGCGGCGTGTCTGTCTGCTGCCCTGGGGCCAGTGTTCCGTCTGGCTGGGGATGGCTGCCAAGAGGCAGCTGGAAAGGATGGCCAAGAAATGGAGACCCAGACTCCCCCAAGGACTCTGGCAACGGGCTAAGGCTCCAAGCCGTCTGCTGAGGTATCTGGTCTGCGTTAGAGAGGTCTTGCTGGAGGAATTCATAGTCGGGATCATAGTGGTCTGCAGTCACAACAGGAAAAAAAAGACCTGTTAGCCACAGGCCCTGCAGAAACAGCCAGGCGTACCCACCTCTCCCCGGCTGGCTCATGGGTGTGTGACAAAGACCTGTCTCCAGGGTTTAATATTTACATGTTATATTCTTCATTCTTCTCCCTGATTATAAAAGCAAACCACATCGGAATATGGCTGTTCTGCTATACTTTTCTGTATTTTTTACTTAAAAAAAAAGAAAGAAAAATACACAACCATTATAGAAGCCGTGGCAAATTACATCAGGAAAATAAAAATCACTCACAATCCTGTACTCTAACAGTACTTCCTATTTCCCCCCTCCACCTTTTTTTTTGAGACAGAGTCTCGCTGTCACCAAGGCTGGACTGCAATGCTGCAATCTTGGCTCACTGCAGCCTCTGCCTCCAGGGTTAGAGCAATTCTCCTGCCTCAGGCCTCCCAAATAGCTGAGATTACAGCCATGAGCCACTATGCCCGGCCTCTATTACATTTTGATGTATTTCCTTAAATGCGCTTTTTGTCTCTGGGATTCCTTTTTTAAAAAGCCCAACTGAGGGCCAGGTGTGGTGGTTCATACCTGTTATTCCAGCACTTTGCAAGGCTGAAGCAGGCTGATCACTTGAGGCCAGGAGTTTGAGACCAGCCTGGCTAATGTGACGAAACGTTGTCTCTACTAAAAATACAAAAACTGGTTGGGAGCAGTGGCTAACGCCTATAATCCCAGCACTCTGGGAGGGTGAGGCAAGCAGATCACCTGAGGTCAGGTGTTTGAGGTCAGCCTGGCCAACATGGTAAAACCCCACCTCTACTAAAAAAAAAAAAAAAAAAATTAGCCGGATATGGTAGCACATGCCTGTAATCCCAGCTATTTGGGAGGGTAAGGCAGGAGAATCACTTGAACCCAGGAGGTGGAGGTTGCAGTGAGCCTAGATTGCTTCACTGTACTTCAGCCTCCGTGACAAAGTGAGACTCTGTCTCAAAAAAAAAAGAGAAACAATTGAGAATACTATGTAAATGGTCTCGTATGTATTCTAACTAAAATCAATGTAAGTGATTTTTAATAGCTACAGATTATTCCAGCAAATGAGTGTATCATAATTAATCTGATTTCCTACCAGTGAAATCTTGCTATTAATCTCTGATTATGCTCTTAGGATACATTCTCAGAAGTGAAAATATCTAGTTCACAGGATACAAATAGCTTCCTGCTCTCTAACCCCCTGCCCAGCAGACAATCAGCACTGAAACGAGACGGCTGGCTCGTGCAGCTTCCTCACCTTCAGCCTCTGTCAAGTGTTGTCAGGCCCCCCGCCCCTTTGTTTAAAGCTCTTGACACAAATGGCTATTAATTTTGATAAAGAGAGTCAAATTACACACCAACAGATGAACTGTAACAACAGTTACCGCTTGAATATCCAGGCTGTGGTTTTACATTGTAATTTCATTTATAGTGCCTCCTTGGGAGGCAGGTACTATTACCCTCGTTTTGCAGACGAGGAAGCTGAGGCTCAGATTTTAAATGAGTTGGCCAAAGTCACGCAATCAATGATCACATGACCTGGGACTCCCACCCAGGACTGCATAGCCCCAAAGAAGCCACGGAGAAGGATGGAACAGGACACTGGCAGCTCACCTAGTGTTTCACAGCTTGTGTTCCGGGAGCACTGCCCACTGTCCCTGTCCAGAGAGGAGAGCTGCTCATCTGACTTGCTGAGCTTGCCTATGCTGCTGCAGGGTGACAGGCGGGGCGACTCTCCACCGTATGAGTGGCTGCCTCCTGACAGTCGCCTCTGTGCATAACAGTCAACGTCGAAATCCTCAAGTGGAAAAAGAGAAACAAAGCCAAGTCACTTCTGAGAACCAGTGGCAGAGATCAGGGGTGAGGCAACCAGTGCATTTACTTAGAGGAGGAAATACTGCCAGGACAGCTCAGAAACCACCTCTGACGTCAGCAAGCAAAGGACACGTACAGTTGAAAAGCAGCCATCTGGAGTTTGTGGGGGGTGTGGCCCGGGAGGGCACTGGGGCTGGGGTCAGCTGTGGCCCAGCTGTCCCCAGGAGATGCCTTTGCCTCTGGCCTCCCTCATACCCATATGGGAACTCTGACCATGTCCCAGAGAGAGAATGAGTACAAGGTCTCACCCCCGATGTGACAAACACCAGCCTGAAGACCAAGGGTTTCTTTCAGCTTCAGGAGCCAAATCCCTGAACACCCCCACCCCCTCCCCTGCTTTCCCATGCAGGGAACAGGGGCTGCATTACCTGCCTATTGATTCCAACAGGCAAACTGGAGCCACTGGTGGCTCGGCTCATGGGGGCCACCACAGCCACTCGGGTAGGGGACGGCGCCGACTGTCTTTTCTTGGGTGGCAACGCTGGTGGAGGACTGAAACAGACCAAAATGTCCAGGCAGACCAAACCACACTCACCAAAGCAATAGTGGGGTACAGGATGTGGGGTTCTTTCATTACTAGATTCTCCACATCCAATGTTCACACTTCAACTCTTGCCTACTCCCCTCTACCAAAATAAAACCTGTAAATACCAAATGAACCAAAAAGAAAAACCCTTTCTTTTCCTTTCACAATAAATCATACCAGGTGTCTCTGGGTTGAGGCCACAAGGAAGCCTTCAGGAGAGCTCAGTGTGGCCAGGGAGGGCCAGGCGGGGTGGAGACATCTCTGGAGTCAGCTTCCCAAGGAGGGCCAAGCCCCCAGCGCTAAGGAGCAAGGGCCCGAGCCCTACCTTCCTCCCTTTCTTGCTCAATCTGCCATGGAGGCGCTGGACAAACAGGAAGGTAATTACCTATTATCAACCACCCGAATGCCAGGCAGAGGGGGCTTGGGGGGTGCAACCTCTTCATCCGCGGCGTCTGGGAGGAGCTCGGTTGACTGTGACATCCCGGTCGTCTTGTTTAGGATCTCTACCTCTCGGTCTGTCAGGGGGAGCTCTGCCGGGCTGGAGAATTGGGAAGAACTCAGGGTTATGAAAGGTCAAAGACGGGACAGAGCATACACAGGCCCAGAGAGGGTAAGGATGTGACCAGGGAGAACACGATGGGTGAGGTGGGGCTGAGGAGCAGGCTCTCTGGATACAGAGCCCTGGGGTTCTGGTTTGGTTGCTAATGAGCTACTGGAGCTTCGCTGTGCCCCCAATTTTGCACTCAGTTTCCTCATCTAAAGATGATCTAAGGACTCTCTAAAATGCTCTAGGCCAGGAGTGGTGGCTCACACCTGTAATCCCAGCCCTTTGGGAGGCCTAGGAGGGCAGACCACTTGAGGTCAGGAGTTTGAGACCAGCATGGCCAACATGGTGAAACCATGTTTCTACTAAAAATACAAAAATTAGCCAGGCATGGTGGCACATGCTTGTAGTCCCAACTACTTGAAAGGCTGAGGCAGGAGAATCGCCTGAACCTGAGAGGAGGAGATTAAAATGAGCCCAGACTGCCCCACTGCACTCCAGCCTAGCCAACGGAGACTCTGTCTCAAAAAAAAAAAAAAAGCTCCAAATTTATGTTTTCTATTTTTACTAGGAGGATGGAGTAGAAATGGATATAAACCCTAAAAAGCATCCATGTCAGTTTACTCTTGATCAAGCCAGAGTGCTCTCAAGTCAAAGACCCCAAGCCCAAGCCATTAAAGTTCTTTGTAATTATGAAATAAAGCTGCCCAGCAAAAGCACTGGTGTGTGTCACTGGACACGCTCACACACAGTCCTTGGAAACAATCACGCTGAAGAGGAAACTTGAGATGGGGTAATACTTCAAGCCTGTGTGAAATATACACACACTGCTCACCCCAGAAAAAAGAATATGGGCCTCCAGCAGCCCACCCTTGTGCTGCCTACCCCCTAGACCCCATCCTTGTCAAGTGTCGACTTTGCCACTGGGCGTGACCCCCACAACGGGAGGGTTAGTCAGCACTTACCCATCAGGCTTGACGGCAGGGGAACTGGGCTTCACAGGGCTTGTCGGAGATGGACGTCCCTGCTTCTCGATGGTGAGCCTGACCAGCTCCTACCCCCAAAAGAAAAAGGCAATGAGCACTGTTTCCACAAGAAAGCAGGCAGGTGCTGTCTGTTCTCTACTGCTGAGTCTCATTTCTGTGTCTGTAGATTCCCCATGTACCATAAACCAAGTATCACTTGCCTGAGGTTATCTGCATGACTTTCCAGATGTCCCCTGGTCTCCAAAAGTACCTTCATGGCATGTCAAGAAGTTTCAAAATTGTAAAGGCACTTCCTCTTGGAAGGGGAAATGGCAAACCCCACAGTCTCAAAATGATTGTTTTCACACCAATTAGAATACCTGACAGAACAGATCCCCAGTCTGTTTGCTGGGGAAGAACTCTGTTTTTAGTTCTCTGAAGCCAGTGATGGCCCTGGGTGGTTTCCCAAGGCAAGCTGGCCTCAGGTATGGTGGAGCTGCTAGCTGGTGGGGGCTGGTTGGGATCCTTGTCAATGGAGAAGGAGTTAAGGTGAGATAACCCAGCAAAGAAATCATTTTAGAACCATTAACTGAGAAAAACAGAAAAAAAATCCAGCCTTTTCCAAATCATAGCAAAAGAAAAAAAAAAAAGGAAGAGATCAGGGCCCATGTGTTTCTTTTTTAAAAATTAGAGCACATTTTCCCCCAGTTTGATGAGTTTTGACAACCGCATATACCCAAGTAAGCGCACTAAAAAAAAAAAACACACACAGAACACTTCCATCACCTTTTCCAGCCAGTCTGCCCCACCCCAATGGCTTTTTAACTTCTGTTATCATAGACTACTTCTGCCTGTCCTAGAAATGGATATAAATGGAACCATATCATAGGTACACTTTTGTATCCATCTTTTTTTTAAAAAACAGCTTTATGGATATATAATTCATATGCCATCAAATTCACTTTAAATTCACATTTAAAGTGTATGATTCAGTGGTTTTTAGTCTGTTCACAGAGTTGTGTGACAACATAATCAATTGTAGGACTTCTCATCACCCCAAAAGGAAACTCTCTGTATTCCCCTAGACCCCCAGCCCCTGGCGGCTGCCAATCCACTTCTGATCCACAGAGCTTTGCCTGCTCCATCCCCAAGGCTGGCTGTGCTTTGTGTGGATGAGGCTCCTGATGCTCACTGTCAGCAGTGTTCCCATATGTGGATGCGCCACAACTTCTCCCTCCACCTTCCAGTCAATGGACATCTGGGCAGGGCCTGTGTGTGTGTGTGTGTGATGAGGGGCTTCCAGGCTTTCAGCAGGAAGCTGTTTCCAAGTTACAGAGGAGGTGGCAGCAGATGCCAGTGGGCAACACAGCAACCAGAGACCCTTAACCAGAGGCTGCCAAGCCTCTCCAGACTCAGAAAGTACCACACACAAAAACAGCAGCATATGTTGCAAATAAGGCAAAGAGTCAGTTACCATCCTTCCTAGTGCAGGAGTTCCTCTGAAAACACAAAAACTAGAAGAAAGATAAACATGCCAAAAAAAGAAAAAGATCAAACAAGAAATTTAGATACCAATGGTTAATAAGAGATTCACCACCTGGGATGGTAATAAAATAGAAACTTCCAGACATGGTGAGTGGGAGCACTGCTTCAGAAAGCCTCTCTAGAGGATGACTTATCAGTATGTATCAAGAGCCTTAAATATTTGCATTAAGAGAATTTTGCACCGGGTGCAGTGGCTCATGCCTATAATAGCCTAGCACTTTGGAAGGCTAAGGCAGAAGGATGGCTTGAGCCCAGGAATTTGAGGCTGCAGTGAACTGTAATTATCCTCCAGCCTGGGCGAGAGACTAAGACTCTGTCTCTTAAAAAAAGAATCTTGCCCAAGAAAAATGTCAAGAATGTATGCAAAAATTAAGCCACAGAAGATGGTCATCACAGAATATACATAAGATTATGTATCATTCATGTGGTTAATTTTGAATAGCTCAATATCCCACAATTAAATATTTGATAATAGGTACTGATTATACAAGTCATGATAGAACCAGACAATGGGCCGACCATCACATTGTCAATAAAAACAAAGTCACAACAAAAATACACGCTACATCATGAAAAGATGCTATAATACACTGAGTGGAAAAATAGTTCTAGGTGATATGCTGGTACATACTGCATGTTTTATAAACAAAGCCAAATCAAGAACATATGCAACAGAAAAAATATAGCTATGAAACACACCTTTATCTTGTTTTTCTTCTATTTTCTAAATTTTCTAAAATGAACATATATGACTTCTGAAATAATAATTATTCAAAACTAAATGCATATATCAACCTCCTGGGCTCAAGTGATCCTTCCACTGTGGCTTCCCAAAGTGCTGGGATTACAGATGTGAGCAACCACACCCAGCCAGGCATATCCACAGAAGCAGGTTCAGTGTTACCCCACTCTGCAACAGTTGTTACCCCATTTGAATGCCTTTTTGAAATGTGGAGAAGCAAAATCTCTATAAGCCAAGTACTCGCAAGAAAGGAGAACCTTAATACTTGCATGTTAGCACAATTTAGAAGTTAATATTTAAGGAGCAGCCATCTAGCTGATGATCACAAACAGGACAAGATGGACGATGAGAGACCAATCAGCGAAGACCAGCGGTTAGAACAGAGGCAGCTCCCTTGCACCCTATCGCCTGCAGGAAGGAGGAAGGTGGGAGGTGCTTTCTTCTTGAAAGCACAACGCCAGGCCCCAAAGAAGAGCATCACAGAATCAGAGCGAGTTAAAGGGCACCGGAAACAGCGCCCTGGACGCCCCACTTTCAGATTCACTCTTCTTTATGAGCAGGGCAAAAGGAACAGAGAGAGGTCTGCATTGTTTGCATCTGTTGATACAGGAAAACATTCTCGATTCTTCGTTGATTCATGAGCAATTATAATTAGATTGTCATCTTTCTGGAGAGGCAGCTCTGAACTCAACTAATGAACGATGGCAAAAGAATCCTGGAATGACAGGCACACATGAGCAGGCACGCACCCGAATTCAAAGAGGACGTCATGATCCCAGTGATGCTCCCTAACGCCAGCTCGCATGGCCTAGGCTTGTAAAGCATATAAAAGGGGCAGGCTACTTTTTAAATTTATCACCCATTTTCCTGCCTAAACAGAAGGTCTTTAGTTTCAACTTGCCTTAACTATCACAGAGGAGAAATCTTAAAATGTGCACATATCTGGCTACTGTGCTAACACGCTAATCTTATTGAAAGTTGACCATTTATAACTTGGCATGAGCCCAACACCTCTTACTGAAGGCAGAATTTTTTTGAGAGGGATGTCAGACTTCTTAATTGTCTTGAAGAACAAGTTAGAAAAGACTGAAAAAGGCCAGACGTGGCTGCTCATGCCTGTAATCCTAGCACTTTGGGAGGCTGAGGTGAATGAATCACTTGAGCCCAGGAATTTGAGACCAGCCTGGGCAACATGGCAAAACCCTGCCTTTTGTATTTTTTGTAAAAAATACAAAAAAAAAAAAAAAAATAGTGGGATGTGGTGGCATGCACCTGTGGTCCCAGCTACTCAGGAGGCTGAGGCGGGATGATCACTTGAATCCAGGAGGTGGAGGTTGCAGTGAGCAGAGGTTGTGACATTTCTGCAGTCTAGCCTGGGTGATAGAGTGAGACTCTGTCTCAGAAAAGAAAAAAAAAAAAACAACTGGAAGAGACCACTCTAGAATATATGTCTATAGCAGTGACTGTAAACTGCTGACAGGTTCACTGAAAATCAGTTTTCAAAAGTCAAAAATGTATTTAGAAAAGTATCTCTCCAAATATGTAATATTTTATTTCCATGTTCATTTTATTCATATTGAAAATGATCACAGGCCAGGCGCGGTGGTTCACACCTGTAATCCCAGCACTTTGAGAGGCCTGGGAGGGTAGATCACTTGAGGTCAGGAGTTTGAGACCAGCCTGGCCAACAAGGTGAAACCTTGTCTCCACTAAAAATATGAAAATTAGCCAGGTGTGGTGGTATGTGCCTGTAATCCCAGCTACCTGGGAAGCTGAGGCAGGAGAATCGCTTGAATCTGGGAGGTGGAGGTTGGGGTGAGCCAAGATCAGCTATTGTACTCCAGCCTGGACAACCAGAATGAGACTCTGTCTCAAAAAAAAGGAAAATGAACATAAGAGAAGGAAGGGCTTAAATGACCATCGACAAGTTAAAATACAGCTCTGGTGAAGTTGGGAAGAGGTGGGGAACTGATTTCAAAAGGTCATACTGGGATATCTCTTTGACCTCGAGTGGCTCAGCCTCCCAGCATGGGAGCTAGGCTGGGTGTGGTTCTCAGAAAAAAAAGTGAGAGTCTTTAAACTCCTCAGACATCCTTCCTCCAAGAGTCACAATCAGCTCTGAACTACAGGCTCCCAGTGGAAAAGCAGCCCCAGAGCCAGCTGAGGTGACAGGGGTCTATCTTTTACCTGAGACTATAAGACTACCTGGAAAAGAGTCATAATCACTGTCAAAAACTGGTCACTGTGAGCCGTTAGCAATGAACACTTCTCCAGGTAACACTGTCTCCCCATGGCCTCCTGGTCACCTAGTTCTTACTAGGTACTTTACATACTTTATCTTACTGAATCTTTCCTCAGATCATCAGGGTAAATATTATAAAACCTACTGAAACTCAGGGAAGGAACGTGGCCAAGGTTACAGAGCTTGAACAAGTGGCATTTATGTGGGGGGTTAAATGATAAATGCTACTACTCATTCAGGGACAAAACCAAAGTCATCCTGTTTTATAACACATTGTCAATCATTCGGCCAAAAAAAAAAAAGAAAAAAAAGAAAGGAAAAGAAAAGACTCCCTTGAACAACTGAATGAGTTACTTAAACAATGGTGAGTCAGCGTAAAGGAACGTCCAACGTCCCTCCTCCAAGTGGGGTGACGACATCTTCATGAGTACATTCCCTTCTGCACAGTTCCAGTCCCTTCCAGCTGAGGGAGGCTCTCTCACACCACCAGGGCATGGGCTTATAAGGTGTCTCAGGTCTGATGGAGATGGAGAGAAAGGCTAGAAGCCAGCTGGCTTGGAGGTGGGAGCACAGAGAATCCTGTCCTCCTGTGGGAGGCAGCTCAGGGAGGAGCTGGGAGTGGGGCAGCAGGCAGGGGTGGAAATCACACACCCTTGGCACTGACTACTGGTCTACCTGAGCCTGCGTCGCTGAGTCTCCACACCTATGAAAGGGGCAAGGGGCAGTCATTCATGCTTACTATGGAGGGTTGTCATGAGTATTAAGTTCGGATAACGTACAAAAAGCACCCAATAAACGTTAGCTGTTATTACTATCAGATAATAACAACAAACACCAACATTACAGTGTCTCAATCATTCTCGTTGCTTGTAATGACTCCAGCATGAAAAGCTTCCAGCCACAGGGAGCTCCTATTCATCCTCCAGACACTGGCCTGCCTCCTCCTTGGGGAAATGTCTCTGATCACCCTGAAAAAGGAAGGTCATCGCATACTCTCATCGCACCATGTGCCAGCTCCCTTGGTAGTGCTGTACCGCACGGTGTGCCTCTGTGTTTATGGTCCTTCCCCACTTAGAATGTAAGCTCCACAGGGCAGGGTCTGTGCCAGCTTTGCTCATATTCCCGATTATCTCTCACTGCCTGGCACATAAAGGTTCTTACTAAATGCTTCTTGAATAAATGAAGCAAAGTGGAATTTGTAAAGCTTCTCACCTAGAGAATCTCTGTTCTAGCTAAAATACTTTAAAAGCAATTGTGGAAAAGTTACTTGCTCTGACATTGGCAGGTTCATAATATGAAGGTTTCTCTCTCTCTTTTTTGTCCCAGTCACTTTGAAAAATCAAGGAAATTTTTCTTTCAGACGTGCCTTTCAATTAATAAAGTGGTGCTGTAATGACTCCACAGAGGAAATGTACTTGGGACTGTCACAAAGCTTTATGAGTGGAAACTCACTCTCCTCTTTTTTGGCTGCTCTAACTTGTTGTGAACATCTCATCAGAATCGATCTGATAGAGGGAAACCTTAACAATGTTACCTGAAAAATAACAATTTTCAATAATGGCATTTTCAGAAGCTTGGACAGGAACAGCAGTGGGTGAGCCAGAGTGACTCAGAGCTGCTGATAAAGCCCCAGACCACATCCCACTCGGCCCTGATGATGCCAACATGCTACTGAGGACCAGACAGGATGACATGTGCCTGTCCTCCAAATTCTGGAAAGGGCCAACAGGTCTGATCACCACAGCCACCCTGGGCTACACTCTTAAGTCTTGCTGCCCTAAAGAGATACTAGTAACTTTCTGGAATGTGGGGAACATGGAGAGGCTGGGCGAGGTGGCTTACGCCTGTAATCCCAGCACTTTGAGAGGCGGAGGCAGGCAGATCATCCGAGGTCAGGAGTTTGAGACCAGCCTGGTCAACATGGTGAAACCCCATCTCTATTAAAAATATAAAATTAGCCGGGTGTGGTGGTATGGGCCTGTAATCCCAGCATCTTGGGAGGCTGAGACAGTAGAATCACTTGAACCCGGGAGGCAGAGGTTGCAGTGAGCTGAGATTGCGCCACTGCACTCCAGCCTTGGGTGACAGAGCGAGACTCTGTCTCAAAGGAAAAAAAGAGAATATGGTGGCATTGAGAGGAAAATACTGATGTCATCTAGGCAAGTCCCCTTCACATGAGTTCCATGGCTCCAGCAGGCATGTCAGCCTCCCCTTAAATGCTGCTGGGGGTGGAGGGCCACCCAGATGTCCCAGCAAACACATATTTCATTCTGGAGCAATTTGCAATGCTGAGCAATGCTTTCTAAGTTTCTCCCTGTAATTTAAGTCCTTTGAAGGTCCTTATTCTACTCTCCAGAGTGGCTGGGGAATGTCTGGCCAAGGAGGCAGCTTTCAGGAATCTGTTAGCCTGGTTGAGTAGGGAAGGAATTTTTTTTGATCTGGGGTAAATACCTCCACTATGATTTTGGACTGAGGGGGTCTAGAAAGAGGGGGACACAGGTTTTTCAAGCTAAGAGATCTGTCTACAAAGATGCATCTAGCACCACATAATTAATAATAAATAGCAGCTAAGACCTGGCTGCTCTGTATGTGCCAGGTGCTGTTCTAGAAGCATGTGTATTGACTAGTTCAATCCTTCCTATAACCCTGTGATGCATGATGCTAATATTATACCTATTTTATGAATGAGTTACTTAAGGAGAAGAGCAGTTGAGTAAATTGTTCAAGTTCATAGACTAGCAAGTGGTGAACTTGGGATTCAAATCTAGCCAGGGGCTGAGGCCAGTCCCCTTTCTATTACATGATATGGCCACACACAATAGAAGGGTCCTGGTGCCCACTGTCCTGGTCCTGACCCAAAGACCCTGAGCTGCTTCATGTCTAACATTCTGTCTTGCTCCTCATCCACCAGGACTTATTTTCTCTATTAGGATTTGTCCCCCAACCCCAATGACAGACCCTCTACGGCCTTTGCTTCCCATCTTAACTGTGATTCATCATTTCTTACGCTGCTTCTGACTTCTCTGGATAGCAAATACACAGATCACATCATGGATATCAAGTAAATACAGAAAGTTCTACTTCTTACTCATCTCACTCCTGCTTTTCTACCAAGAATCCCAGAAGTTTCCGGAACATGAAAAGGTAGCGCTGACATGCTGGGAGCTTTGCTTAAAGACATTGTGAAAACGATCTCCATTGCATTTTTGTCTAGCTGGCAAGATGCTACGAAGACTCACTGAAGATTTAATACAATGCTCGATAAGGGCTGACTGCTCCAGGCAGCTTTTCTATAAAAGCCATTTGCACCAGTCCCGAGAGAAGTGAGTAGTCATGGGATAGAGCACACCAACACCAGAGACATCGAAAGACATTCTAACGTTTTAAGGTTAGGAGCAAGCTCTTATGTGACAAGCACCATGAGGCAGGCTGCTCTAAGTTCCTGACTCGGACTGTCTGGAACCTGCAGCAGTACCTTCACTCCGTCCAGTACAGCCTTGATGACCCCCTTCACAGTCGTCACCATCTCCTTGTCTTCTGAGTTCACACCTTCCAGCATCACTTGGTCAGACCAGCGAATGAGGTTGGCGAGACTTTGGTACACTCGGCTATAGCAGGAAGAAAGGGCTGAGCTACAGGGAAGAGAAGAATGGAAAACAAATCTAAAGCATGACCATCACTTAGCACAAAACCAGCTTCTCGGTGACTAGGGTATGTTTCTCCATCTTTCTTTTTGCAAAATCCATACCGCCTTTTAATAAGCAAATTTCTCCCATGAGCCTTTTTCCTTACATCCAACAAAGATTTTGTGGAGCTTTATATTCTAATTTGCATTACAAAATTTGTTTCATTTCCCAAATATAACCTTACAAAAATTCTACCATGATAGTTAAGATGCTTTTTCAAACTTCACATCCTACTGCAGGATTCTGTTCACATCTCTCAAGGAGTGCCCCATCTTCCCCTCCTTCTAGCTGCTAATCACTAGACTAGGTCCAAGCAGTGCATGCTTATTGTTAAGAATTAGAATAAAATCTATTTCAGATGTGCCACAAGGAGCCAACAGGTTTGTGGAATTTTAACAGTCATGAGCTCAAACAGGTCTGTAGTTTATTAGAATTCCTCCATCACAAGCCCAGCTTCGTCATCCTCTGCACTATAACCATGAAACGTCAGGAGCGCATGAATAAAGACTATTTTGAGAATAGCAAATCAGGGGCAAGGGGGCCTGTAATAGAGGTGGGGACATGAGGGTGGGAACGCAGGTGAGTGTGTTTGTGTGGCACCACACTACCAGCTACACTGTGATGCCAGCACCCACAAACAGCAGCCCCGAGTGCCTCAATGATTGCACAGTAGCAGCTAAATGGAGAATTTCTACATCTTCCACATATTTTTAAATAACTAAAGATAATTTTCCCTAGGAATTATGGAAAGGATTATTTTTCCACTTCAAACATTATGCAGTATAACAGGTGAAGAACAAAAATATAGAAAATTTATGTGCTGCACTCTCCTCTACTCCAAAAAAACCCCAAAAACCCCAAAATGATGCGCACATTTAGGAGCCAAAGATATAGCTTTGAGGAAAATATATACTATTGTATGGTGCGATTAAAACAGGTTCTAAAAACAAAGCCATTGAAAACAAAAACATGTTGTTCCTATTTTACTTACTGATTTTTAGAAGTGGTCTATTACCAAAATATATTGCCTATCATGTATATTGCAAATATTTCCCTCCTTTTCTTTGTTTATTCTAGTGCCCTTTATTGTACAGGGCACTGTATATATAATTTGTATATATTTAGATCCATCTGTTTTTCCCATTTTACACCTGTTTTTAATCCAGTTTAGGAAGGTTTTTAATCATCTCAAGGTTATAAAAATATTCACCAATGTTTTGTTCTAATAGTTTTGCTTTTTATACTTAGTTATTTAATTTATATGGAATTTAGCTTTGCATATGTTGTGAGGTATGATTTTGTCCAAAAGTATTAGCAACTGTTCATTTGTCGTGTAACAATAAATCTGATTTATTGTTACAGATAACTTTAGAATCATTTTGATGGGAATTATTTTTTCAAAGTTATTAATTTTCATTGAGGTCACACTGAATTTACCTATTAATTTATAAACAAATCATGCTTTTGTAATATTATAACATTAAAACTTTCTATGAAGAAAAAAAAAGAAAACAAAAACATGAAGCTAACAGTGCTTTAATGAGAAGCTCTTCAGAATCAGGTGAGGAAAGAATTTTTGCAGGGGGTCTAAAGCTTCCATTTAGCCAGGCGTTCCACTCTGCATGTTCCAACAGGAGAAAAGCGTCGGCAGGAATGAAAGCAAGCTTAAGTCCCATCAGAAACAAACAACATTCCCAAAGGAGCCCTGAGAAAGCCAGGATAGGGCTGTTTCAGGAGACAATACGGGTGAAAAGCATTTGTTGTTGGAACTCTTGTCTTAGGAAAGAGGATGGAGGGGGAAAACAAAGCCTGCAGTCTCTCCTGGGGTTGGACCAGGGTTGACCTCATCCTGCAGGGGAATGTGCTTCTACAGCTGGACCTCACTCTGCTTCCTGCAAGGCCAGGTGAAGCCTCTTGAAAGAAGCCTGCTGCCTTCCCCTGATGTGCTGTTGGAGGATTCCACTGAAGAAAGCATCTCACTGTTACAGGGCTGGCAACAGTGGGGTGAAAGCAGGGAAACACTTTCATTCACTACTTCCTTCCTACCTGCACTGGATGCTAATGTTTCCCTGAAGGTACTGGAATTATGTCCAGCCTTCCCGTCATTAGCTTAGAAGCAGAATATTTCTGTGTCAAGGGGCTAAGACATAAGAAAGAAGGAGGGTTGAGGACTATAAAAATGTCAACTGAGGTGCAGCTGCTGGCTTGTTTCCACAATGGAGCAAAGCCCTCCGTGTGTGAAGACTGCGACTCTTGCTCTCACATGGGCCTTTGGGTGGTACCTCACCCAGGTCATTCACAGCTCAAGCTAAGAGCCAACTGCTTGTTTGAGGTCAGCTTATCACTGTCCCAGGAACCCAGGTTAGGGCAGCAAAAGGCCTGCTTGCGAGGACCAGTCCCGTCTAAGAAACAGGAGAGGACCTACCAGCTCACCAACTGCACTTAGGGAGGAAAGAGAGAATGCAAAGCATTCAAAATGAGCATCTGAGGAATTCTTTCCAATCAGTGCAGGAGATCAAAACACTACCACCGCTAGCCTGGAAGAATATCAGAAGGAAAACTCCTTCAGTGGGATTAAAGGACTACCAGAAAACAAACCATATTTCACAGGTCCTTACAGCCACACCCAGGCACTTCCCATTTTCTCCTCTAGGAAACAGTTATAGACATTCAATGTCAATTAAGAGCCACCCCTCAAGAGACAAAAAAATACCCTGCCATTATCATGTGACTTGACCAATTCTCACCCAGGGTTTGCAGGTGACCCTAAAGCAGAGCCCTGGCTCCGGGAAGCAACACTCCTAGCAGCAACATACTCTGGGTGTGAGGGTCCAGGGGACACTATTCTGGACTCTCCCAAAGAGGCTCAGTGCCTGAGGGTGCAGGGTGAAGTGATCAGTCCCCTCTTCCCACTGTTCCCCGACTCGTCCACATTCTAGGACGTTTGCTCTCTGCCCATGACTGCCCGAGGGCCGCCCTCCCCTCCCTGGGACACACCAGGCCCAGTGGCCTCAGTTCCTTTGCTCTTGTTCTCCTGCCTCCACTGCCAATCCAATTACTGCCTTTCTCTCAGGTCGGGCTCCAGTAACTCCTCATCCAGGAGGTTTCATCAGACCAACTCCAACACCCATTAACTCTCCCTTCTTCAAATTCCAACAGAGCTTCCTCTCTGTACCATAAAATAAGTGCTTTATTATAGAACAGAGGGAGCTGATTTGTTTCAACTAGGCTTTAACTCTTCCAAGGTAGAGACCACCACCTGAAACTAGGTCCACAAGAACATTTTCTACAAAGCCACCTACATATCTGACCGTGGCAGGATGTCAGGCACATTCACTCCCAGGAGCCCAGCACTGAACCCTTCTACGAGTTGGCACTGGACTGACTCTGGGAAAGACAGAGTGAAGAAGGCATGCCCTGTTCCATCCCCCTCACCAACCAGCACCAGGGAGCTTCTGGCCAGAAGGCTACAATCTACACGGGTCAGCTGAAACCACAGGGTGGAAGCCCCAGGGCAGACAGTTTCTTGTAAATAAAGACACTATTGCTTTATCCCCCAGAAGAAGAAAACTATGAACTTCATTGCCAAGTTCTGAAAGCAGTTCATAAAAGCTTAGCCTCATGGAGTTAAATGAACACTAAGTCATCTTGGGGAATTGCGACAGAGAAGCATTTATCCTTAACAGGTACCATGGAAGAAAAACAAAAAATACGCCAGCCTCTTCCAAAAAAGCTCCTGCTAGGCTTTCATTTAAGATTACATTTGGTACAGCTTTTCTTTTTGTATTTAACAATAAACACAGGACAAGCTGCTAGCTAACCTTTAAGAGGAAAGCGCACTCCAGCAATAAAAGCGTTACCCAACAAAAGCTTCTTGGGGCAAAGGCTGGCTCCATGTCCCCTGCAGGGAGTGCTTGTAATTTTATGTTGCCTCAGCATCTGTTTTAAAATATGTTTAGCTTTCTCATACCAGAAGTAGGGCACATGAACCCTCAGCAAGGTTTCTAATACTACATCCCACCCAACTGGCTCTAGCTGGTGGCCAGAGACAGAAATGTACAGGCCTTTCTCCCCTCTTACCTACTGCTTCTTCAAAGCGACCAATTGCCTGAGAACTTCAAGTAACCACCTCTCAGTCACAGGCCTAGCCTCTTGAACTGGTGCCTGATTGCTTTAAACCCACCAATTAAAGTTCCCTGCAGGAGGCTTGTTTGGATAAAGCCAGCTTGGACCCAATAAAACCAAAAAGGGCGCTGGTCCATAGGGTCCCTTCTCTCTCTCCCAGCTTGTGCTTCCTTACCTCTGTGTGTGGCCTCCAGGATGCTGTGTAATCCCTAAGGTCTAAGGTACTAATAAAAAACTCTTAACTTTTCAGCCTGTAATCCGGCCCCTGACAGTGAAGCCTGCGAAGAGGCTCATATAGGTGGAGGCCCTGCTGCTGCTCTTTAGTCCGGGCCTCTGGTGATGACTAGAAACAGTAGCTTCCAGCTTATAGATAACGAAACTCAAAAGAGTTTCATTCCAAACAGGCTCCTGCCACACCCAGTGAATGCAGGCTCCGTGTTTGGGAGGTGTCCTGGCTTGACACAGTTAAGTGCTGCGCTGCCCACGCTCTAACAGAGATTTCCCTACCTACCTCTCTTGACCTAATCATCTAAGCAGCTGGACACTAATAGGATCCAGTGGACATGTTAGGTGACTCAGGGGCATCAGGAGAAATGTATCCAAACCAATGTGATTACTGCCAATGAGCTAAAGCAAAGAAATGACCACAAACTTACACTGTGGCCACATCCCTAGGGATGGCAGAGATGTGTCCTGGGCTTCAGGAGTAACAGTGACTTCAATTTTGGGATGGCATCAAGAGAGAGCTGTGGGGGGATTGGTCGAGGGGAGGAGGGGTAATGGAGTCATTTTCCTGACTGTTCCTAGAAACCTTGAGTTTTCAGTGCCCCCAAACCAAGACGCCTCTAAGGCTTCCATTGCTCTGACACAGCCAAGGACTTCAGAGCCACTCACCTGTGCTGAATTCGAGGGTCGCTCTGCACCAGGGGTAAGATGGCCTCCAGCACCTTGCTGGCTGACCCTGGAAGCATCTCCAGTACCTTCTTATCAATTGCCATTTTGTCCACAATGGTCTTAAAGTAGCGCAGGGCACTGACAACTTCCTTCTCTTTCTCCTCCAGCCAGCTCAGGTTCTGAAAGGAGACGTCAAGCATAAGGAGGAGAGAGATGAAAGGGAGCCATTTTGAAAAAATAAAAGAACATTTTCTTTAAACCAGCCTGAGCTAGAGGGGAATAGAAAGGCTCTTGCTATAGAAACCAAGCCAGATCATTTTTCTAAGGACTGTAATCAGGAGACAGAGGCTAGAGCTGAAGGAAGAAGAAGGGGGCTTGGACCAAGAAAGGTCATTCGGAAATTTCTCCATTCCCTTTCCGGACCTGGAGGTCTTAGAAACCACTTCTCCTCCTGTCTGTCCTCATCAGCCACACTGACATACCACCACTAACCCCGTTAAGTAGAATGAAGACTAATTTGCTGATGACTTGGAGAAGCAGCAGTCAAGGCCCATGGTCCATCTGGATCCTGTAAATCACATCCAGAAACTCCGGGCTTTTGTTTTGAAGATCTGAGGAACTGTGTAAGACCAGTCCGGGCCTGAAGGGCCGAAACCCATTCCCTCAGGACTCCTCACTAGCTTCCCAGATTGTTTACCCCCGTGAAGCCCCCACTCAAGGAAATGATATGCTACTCATAAAGGGCCTGGAAGCTCCCAGGGCTAGAAGGGGCAGGAAACTTGGGGAGAAAAGGGGGAAAAGCCAGAGCAGATGCCAGTGATTCTCAAGATTCAATCACTACTCATGCAGTGGGTGCTAACAGCACTCATGGGCCCTCTGCTCCTGAGAGAAGCCCACCTGAGAGAGAGAAAATACAGGGCCCTGCACTTTCCAGTGTTGAAGCCACAGCCCCAGGCTTTTCTCCCTGACTACAGGAGGCGGTGGATCCAGTTGGTGGGTCTATACACCCCTTTTGTTCTTCTCTCCAATTTCCCCTTGACTTGTCCTGATGTCAGTGATCCTGGTCTCAGCTGGCTGGCAGGAGAAGGAGGCTCAGAGTAATCTACAGAAATGGAGTCTCTGAACTGTTCTGGTTTGGGAGGCTGTCCTTTAAAAAAAAAAAAAAAAAAAGAGTAGTGTATGGAATGGATAAATCCCCAAATGGACAATGTACTCAAGCAGTCGATTACATGTCCAGTGCAAATTAGGAGGGGTGTGTATGAGGCAAATAGCCACCTACAGGCTCTCAGAGGTCCAGAGGATGTAAATAGAAACAACTGAGGGCAAGAAGATCATTTCTAGAAAAAGGTGATTTAAACAATATGCATATACAAACAAATGGTAGAAATTAATAAAAAGTGCTTGTGGTTCTGAACACTAGCTCTTTTCTTCCAAAATAGAGCAGGTTGGCCAGGTGCGGTGGCTCACACCTATAATTTCAGCACTTTGGGAGGCCAAAGTGGGTGGATCACTTGAGCCCAGGAGTCAAGACCAGCCTGGGCAAGATACTGAGACCCTGTCTCAACTAAAAAAAATAAAATAAAGTTTTAAAAGTGCAGAATATCATTTTAAATATAAAAAAGTTCAACAGTGGAGGCTTTTATTTCGTGGGAGTATCAGAAGAAAAATATAAAAATGGATGGTATCACCAAGTAAGTAGCTACTTTAGTCAGTGTGCAAAAGACCCAGGCATTTCTTTCATTGGGTCTTTCCCAGAAGGTGTCCTACACACCAGAAGATACAATTCTCCAGTGGTGGGGGAAGTGCCCTTTCCTCACCCCTATCCCTGGGTCCTGCACCCCGGCTTTCTTTCTCGTCACTACCAGACAGATTTGTTTACGTCTGTTTCCAAGAGGTTGGGTGCTTGCTTCTCCACCTCATGGACAAGAGCTCTCTGCTTCATGTCCCCTGCCTGGGGCAGGGAGGAACCTGAGTATGAAGGAGTTTGTGGTGCCAACAGATCAGATGTAGATCAGATGTGCCTAAAGCCACAGTTAGCCAGGCAAGAAGAGGCTATGGCAGTAACACTGATGCTGTAGCACATCAGAAAGTGCTGGAGGCCAGCAATGATACAATTTGGTGAGAAACAGGAAACATTTGAAGAAAATGTGTCATCAGGTTTGCTGGGGAGAAAGTGGCTAATCTGAAGATGAGTGGCACAGCCAGGCTGCCTTCATTAACTGAGATTCCACTCCCAGGGTTAATGGCCTCTGGGTGTTGTGCATTCTCCAGCCCTTCAGCTGTCAAACCAGGCTCCTTGTGAATGCAGCAAGCAGACAGAGTTCACAGCTACACACCCACACCCAGCACTGGTTCAGAGTGGGGACTCCATATTTGGCTTTGCTGAAACTGTCTCGTTGCATAACCTGAGGGCAGGTGTGTTCATCACCTGTGCACCCATCCTGCTCTGGGGGATGGATTGCCATCATTGGTCCACATAAGCCTGGTTACTAAATGAGGCTGTCTGCGTCTGGGGATGGCTTAGATACAAGGCCAACTGCTGGGCTTTGGGCTTGTCACCCACAAAATGGGGAGAATAACATCTTTCCTGTGTAACTGAAGAGGTAACTGGGGGGGACTGAATGAGAATGCATATGGGAGTAGTTTACAACATTTAACAGGCACTAGCACAACACCGGAGACCATATACCTGCCAATAACCAAACAAAGAAAGAGGACCTAGGATGAAAACATCTGAAAGGGGAGAAAGGCCAGATCACAGCTGTCACTCACTGGGGACATCGAGACACCCACTGTGCTAGGTATTTTATGTAGGCTGTTTTGTTTAAAGGTTACAACCATTCTGTTAAGTGGATACTACTATTTCATAGGTGGGGAAACTGAGGCTTGGCAGGATGTGGGAGAGGTTAAGCAACTTGCCCAAGGCCACACAGCGGTAGGAACAGAAATGGAATTTGAACTTGGTTTATCTGAGTCCAGAGCCTGGAGAGATGGAGAGGAGAAGAAAGAAAGACCAGATCAGAAATGTGCTGAAATAAAAAAGTTTACTTGAGATTCCCTGGTCTAAAGATCTCATTTAACATACGAGTAAAATAAGACCCAGATGGCAGAGGTGGGCAGAAAACCCCCATTGCCTTTTCCGCCCCGTGGGCCATGCTCATTCTGATGCCCAGGCTGTGGCTCCACAGCCATGTGCTACCACAGAAGACAGGGTAGAGGGTGAGGAAAAGTGGCCCTCCTCTCTGGATACTTCTCGCCCCACGGCCGAGCAGCGTCTGGGACAACCCAACTTGCCCTGTGACTCCTTGTCCCATCTGCAGCCCTGATGCTACCCTTCTCCACAGTAATGCAAGCCTCATTTCCACACTATAGGACAGTGTACCATGAAAATTTGGGTTAAGCTGGGGAGTGAGCGGGAGGGCAAGTCACAATCAGTATAATAAAAAACTATAATTGCAGTATTAAAAAAATGGCAATGCAACATTATTCCTCTCCATTAGACCAGAACAATGAGGCCTAGTAAGAAGAGAACTCCAAATCACTAGTTGCCACCAGGCTGTCTGGCAGCATCTCCCTGCTTCTATTTCATCCTAAGATCTGAAGGGCTGAAAGAGAAAGGCTTTCAGGAATCCACTCAAGAGCCCTTGGATCCAACCTCTGTCCAAATGCCCTCAGAGATGGTGCACTGACACGTCCCAGGACCCCCTGCTCACTACTAATTGTAATTATACCTTTGGACTCCCAGTATGTGGCTAAATTTTCTCCACCACTAATACTGCAGCACACTGCTAGATTTGTTAAAAGGTTGTAAAAGAGTAAAGTTCGTCGCAATGTACTTTGAATTTTTAAATTCACTAAGAAGATGCAAACTGCTAATACGGAATCAGTCTGGGAAGACAACAGAATATAGTGAGAAAAACAGATTTTGATTAAGAAAATGTGCACCAGTGCCAACACTGTCTGCATAGTGGGAATAATAAAAGCTTCCCCATGCAGTTATCATGAGGAGTAAGACAGCATGTGTGAAACCACCCAGGACAGGGCTGGGGCCAGGAGGACCCCTCAGGAAGTGGTAGCGAATCTGAATCTGTACTTTCATCTCCTGGCACTTCCATGTCCCTAATATTTGAGCAGGGAAAGCCAGGCATATGACCTGAAGTAAAATAAGAATGGATGTGGTCATTTCCTAAGTGGTAAGCGAGCTAATGAATAATAAATGAGGGCAGCAGATGACAGATACACTGCAAGGTTTCTTGGACATAATCCTCTAAGTCCACATGCTCTGGCAGGTTTCTCAATGCTTCTGGTTCTGTCCATGGGTCTCCATGAAGCAACAGGTTTGCATTTACTTGTCCCATGCAGGTGGCTTGGGACAGAGCAGAGTCATCCAACCCTTCCTAATGGACAATGACTAAAAAGGGGATAACATTCCTCCTTGGGTGAAGATCACACCTACAGCTCCTTGCTGCAGAACAGGTTTCTCAGCCTTGGCACTGCTGACATTTTGGGGCAGAGAATTCTTTGTTGTGGGGGAGCTGTCCTGTGTACTGTGGGATGTTTAGCAGCCTCCCAACTCCTACCCACTAGAAGCCAATGACAACTGCTTTGCCTTCCTATGGCAACAACCAAAAATGTCTCTAAACATTGCCAAATGGCCCCTGGGGTTTACAGGCACCCCACTAAATAAGGGGTACTTAAGCACTGAATTTTTATCCATGACCTCTCTTCGAAAAATAAAGAGAAAATCCCGGCTGGGTGCGGTGGCTCATGCCTGTAACCCCAGCACTTTGAGAGGATGAGACAGGCAGATCACTTGAGGTCAGGAGTTCGAGACTAGCCTGTTCAACATGGCAAAACCCCGTCTCTACTAAAAATGCAAAAATTAGCTGGGCGTGGTGGTGGGTGCCTGTAGTCCCAGCTACTTGGGAGGCTGAGGCGGTTGCAGTGAGCTGAGATTGCACAGCTGCACTCTAGCCTGGGCGACAGAGTGAGACTCTGTCTCAAAATAAACAACAACAACAAAAAAACCCCCACAAAAAACCAACAGTAACAACATCAACAACAAAAGTCGGAGGGGGGGATCCCAAGAATTGTGTGGCTGAACAGTTTCATATCAGAGTTCACCAGCACAACAAAGTTGTTAGTAAATCATTTTACTCTAAACTGCCTGGACTAGCGTTGGATGACAATTACACTCTCCTTGTAGTTAATACTCAACTCAGCTATAAGAGGTTACTAAACAGATTGTAATAAAAAATAACTGTGGCACAGACCAGATCTACTGTATCACTCTTCTTCAATCTGGAATTTAGATCAATCTGGCAAACACTGACTATTCCCCTCTTGCTTGTCAGCCACCTTTTGTTAAAAGAGGGAGCAAGAAAAGCTATTTTTGAAAAAAGGACTTTTGGATTTAAACCTTTATTTTCCTCCACTTTTAACTAAAATTGTAAGATATTATGCTGGTCAACATAAAAATCAAAAATAGTTGAATTGCAAAATTCAAGAATTATGTATTGAAATAACAGATTAGTGTTTACTGGCTGCATCAAATCGATGGCTGTGATGGTAGTTCTGCTACATATAAATTATACTTCAGATATCACTAAAGAATTAAGAATATCTGTCTACAAGGTTTGTTTTATTACATTGCTAAGTTTATTTTTGCTTTATTTATTAATTTTTTGGAGACAGAGTCTCACTCTGTTGGAGGGTAGTGGCACAATCTTGGCTCACTGAAACCTCTGACTCCCGGGTTCAAGTGATTCTCCTGCCTCAGCCTCCCGAATAGCTGGGACTACAGGCAACTGCCACCATGCCTGGGTAATTTTTTGTTTTTTTCTATTTTTAGTAGAGATGGAGTTTCGCCATGTTGGCCAGGCTGGTCTCGAGCTCCTGACCTCAGGTGATCCACCCGCCTTGGCCTAGTTTTATTTTAATGTAATGAGTTGGGATTAATAATTAAATTTGTTAGATATTAAAAATTCTGTCTTTCATAAGGAGGAAATGCAGCATCTCGAGAATTCAGACTCTGACACTGGATAGCCTGCATTCAAATCTTGACTTCACCACCTTTTTGCTGTGTGACTTTGGATAAATGCTTAATATTTCTATAAATCCAGTTTCTTTTTTGGCAAAATAAGATTTCACGTCAGGGTTGCTATGAAGATAAGTCAGAAGACACGTGTAAAGCACTCAGCACTGGGACAAGAAAAGGCTCAATAAATATTAGGGACACAGGTGTCCATGGCTCTGAGGGCACTTGGTTATGTGGTGGTCTCACTGCACTCCACCAGCCTTGCGAGATGGCTAAGAAAGCACTCTAAGGCTTCAGAAGCCTTTCCCCTTCTAAACTATTCAGATCATCTTAGCAATTCAAGGAACAGCTGGTCCTGAGATGAGACTCGCCCACATCCCCCGGAACCCGTTGGACCCAAGCAGCACACCCAAACCAACCCCCAGAAAGAATCCCTGAGCGTTTGCCACAAAACTCCCTCCAAAGATCATGGGACCTTGCATAAACTCTCATTTTTATCCAAGGTCCCTTGGATTCTTTCCTGAACAACAGCCCACAGTCACCACCCAGTTGAACATAATAATAGTGCAATAGATTTTTTTTTTCCATCCCCAAAACCATGGACCAGGATTCTGCAGTAGAAGGCAAGGCAAACCCAATTGTTCTTAATGTTACACTGACCTTCTGCCTTTGAGACCTGGAAGCCACAGCACTGGTGGACATAAATTCTACTGCCTGCTGCTCCAGATCCAAGGGGAGAGGGTAGCCCTCTGGTAGAAATCTGTCTGTTGCCTCCTGGAAGAGAGGAAACCTGGATTCCTACAGAGCTTGAAATGGCTGTTTGAGGCTGAAGGGAGGGGTTGATGAAAATCAATAGCTGTTTCAACATATCTGGCTCGACTGGCCCTGCTGAGGCCACTAACTCTTGAGGACATCTTTGGCTGGGTCTCAAGGGGTTTGCACATTTCAGAACACAGGCCCTAAAGCTGAATGATGGATGTTCTGGATATCACAAAGTTCCCTGTGTTTGATGTGCACCAAGGCAACATAGGGAACTGCAGAGCAGGGAAGCAGCAGCCTGGGGTGTGAACATGATGTGCTGAGCTGTTGTAAATGCCCAGAGGATGACACAGCTGGAAAAGAACTGTCCTAGCCAACTGAGCTTGACTGACTAACATGGCAAGCACTCACCATCCTAATGGTTCTTATTTTACAAGGACACCAAAGGTCCTGCCCATGGAACGCTACAAAGTAGGTATGATGCACTGAAAGCTGAATCCCCAGGGAGGGAACATACAAATCACACAAACTCACACTGCTCGAAGCAGGTGAGGCCAGGAGAACACCTAGCGAGAGTCAGCTTACTTTGTTCACAGGCTTCTCTGGAATCTTAATGGACACCTCAGCTGGTTTTCCCTTCTTCGATGGTGTTCTCTTGATTTTGGGTGAGTGGAATTTGTCCATCAGCTTCATGGTGAAAGAAGAGAGATGAGAACGCTGAGAGTCTGAAAACAAAGAGGGTACTGACTGTTAGACAGGAGTGGGAAGAAGCTATGGTTCGTGGACCTTTTTTTTTTTTTTGAGATGAAGCCTCACTCTGTTGCCAGGCTGGAGTACAGTGGTGTGATCTCAGTTCACTGCACCTCTGCCTCTCGGGTTCAAGCGATTCTCCTGCCTCAGCCTCCTGAGTAGCTGGGACTACAGGCACGCGCCACCACGTCCAGCTAATTTTTGTACTTTTAGTAGAGACAGGGTTTCACCATGTTGGTCAGAATGGTCTTGATCTCCTGATCTCGTGATCTGCCCACCTCAGCCTCCTAAAAGTGCTGGATTACAGGTGTGAGCCACTGCGCACGGCCCACTGACCATTTGTAGAAATGAGCAATGTCCCCAAACCCATTTTTTTTCTTGGCTGTTCAGAGTTTCAAAGGAAGGGACATATGGATCCATTACAAAACATTTCTGCTTACATGCTTCAAATTTTGCAATTTTCAGCAAGGTCGGGTTGCTGAGAATAGTGGAAATCAAAGGCAGTCCAAATAAATATGGAAAGAAAACTTGCAAATATTCCCAAGCGTCCTTACAGAGTTTGCATGATGGTCTAACCAACATTCACGGGAGCTGGCTAAGAAGAAAGAACACCCAGCAAATCACAGTTGTACAGGATGTGAGAACTGGAAAGGAAACACCCGCCCCTTTTTTTTTGAGATGGAGTTTTGCTCTTATTGCCCAGGCTGGAGTGCAATGGCGCATTCTTGGCTCACCACAACCTTCGAGGAAGGCCCTTTTGGATCAACCTCTTCATTCTTTAATTTAGGAAACTTCAACAAGTGACATGTGTAAGGCTCCAGAGTTGGCCGTGGTGACTGAACTAGAAGTAAGGTGTTTAAAACCCTCTGGGCTGTGGCAAAAGAATAAATGGCTTGCCCCAAAGATCAGGAATTAAGACTAGGACATCTGTTCTCGCCACTCCTATTTGATATTGAACTGGATCAGACCTAGTAAGAGAGTTAAAACTGTAAACCTCTCTGAAAAAAAACAGGAGTTTTGTGACCTTGAATTTGACTATGTTTTCTTAGATACAAAACCAAAAGCACAAGTGACAAAATAAAAAATAGAAAGTTGAACTTCATCAAATTATCAACTTTTGAACTGCAAATACTACTACTAAAAAAGAGAACAAATCCACAGGATGCAAGAAAATACAGTCATGCGTTGCTCAAGGACAGGAATAAGTTCTAAGAAATGCATCATTAGGCGAGTTGGTTGTACAAACGTCACAGAGACTCAAATGAACCTAGATGGGATAGCCTACTACACACTTAGGCTATATGGCATAGCCCACTACTCCTGGGCTACACACCTGTACAGCATGGTACTGTACTGAGTACTGCAGGCAACTGTGATACAATGGTAAGTATTTGTGTATCCAACCATACCAAAATGTAGAAAAGGTACAGTAAAAATATGGTATAAAAGATAGAAATTCCACCTGTGAAGGGCACTATCATGAATGGAGGCTTCAGGTCTAGAAGCTGCTCTGAGCGAATCAGCGAGTGAAAGTGAAGGTCTAGGACACCACTCTATACCAAGGTAAACTTCATAGCTATGGCACGTTTAACCTATACTCAATGGATTTTTTAAATTTTCTTTATTACTAAGTTAACCTTAGCTTACTGTAAAAACTTTTTTACTTTATAAACTTTTAATTTTTTAAAAACATTTTTATTCTTTTGTAATAGCTTAAAATATACACAATACTACAGCTGTATAAAATATTTTTCATTTCTTTTTTTGAGAGAGGGTGTCACTCTATTGCTAAGACTAGAGTGCAGTCGTGTGATCACAGCTCACTACAGCCTTGAATTCCTGGGCTCAGGCATCTTCCTGCCTCAGCCTCTTGAGTAGCTAGGACTATATGCAAGTGCCACAATGCCTGGCTCATTTTTAGACTTTTTGTAGCAATAAGGTTTCACTACATTGTCCAGGTTGGCAAAAATATTTTCTTTCTTTATGTTCTTATTCTTTAAGCATTTTTCTATTTTAAAAATTATCTTTTTACTTTTAAAGCTTTTCATTAAAGACGAAGACAGAAGATGTTAATCAGCCTAGGTCTACAGGGGCAGGATCATCAGCATCACCGTCTTCCACCTCCCTATCTGTCCCACTGGAAAGCCTTCAGGGCAGTAACAACAAGAAGCTGTCATCTCCCGTAATAACAATGCCTTCTTTCATAACACCTCCTAAAGGGCCTGCCCAAGGCTGTTGTACAGTTAACTTTTTTGTTTTTATTTGTCTCAAATAATGACAAAAAGGCGGAGGACTGCTTGAGACCAGGAGTTAGAGGCTATAGTGAGCACTGCACTCCAGCCTGGGCAACAGAATGAGACCCAGTCTCAAAAAAAAGTGGCGGGGAACGGGGGTGGGCAAGTTCCCTGAGGATGGTACCTGTCTTGTTCACGTCTGTTTTCCCAGTGCTGACACAGTAGCTGGCCCATAGAAGATAATCGGTAAACACATATTAAACAAATGAACAAATCAACCAACAACAAAAACATCCCATGAAGAAGACGGCTTCCTTCCGTAACAGCAGAAAATACTTGAAATTGGCAGAAAATTAAGGAATAAAACACTATCCTACGCAATGGAAAAATAAATACCTGGAGTTTTAAAAATAAAAAGCACTCCCTCTGTCAAGTTTTTTTCAGCAATTTAGTAGAACAAAATTGAACAAAACAAACCAAAACAACCCTCAGAATAAATTGCATAGCACCTCGTACTACAGGGCTCTCACTGTGTCTACTATTGTTGCACATGACTTAACAAGGCCAAAGTACAATTCCTTGGTTAAAGACCTTCCAGGTGGCCAGGTAGGATCAGATAAACTATCTACCCTTTCCAAATTACCTAGGCACCCACTGCATTCTGCACCAGAGAGAAAGCCAGGGCCTGACCCGAATTCACATGTGGTCACACCTAACAGCTGTGTGCTGGGCAAAGCCTGTCTTAGTCTCCAAATGAGGCCATAATTCAACAGGAAGCTGCTGTACCTAGCTAGCTCACCTGGAACAGCGCAACAGGGTCAGAAGGCTCTCAACAGCAGCCCTCCTGTGCCAGCAGTCATCCCCAGCATTCAGGTAAACTGGGACGGCATGACTTCTCCAGCTCTCCTCTCCCTACCCAAGCAAGGTGGGTCCCATTTACAGTTTATACTTCCTTCTTTATACTTCAACACTTATGTGAACAGTCTAATCCTTCATGTGGTGTTTAAGAGTGTGTGCACTGGTAGCCAGGCTTGGTGGTATATGCCTGTAGTCCCAGCTACTTGGGAGGCTGAGGCAGGAGGACTGCTTGAGTCCAGGATTTCAGGACTGTACTGTGCTATCATCGTGCCTGTGAACAGCCACTAGATACTAGCCTGGGGAACGTAGCAAGAACCTATCTCTCAAAAAAAGTTTTTTAAAGAGGGGTGTGCACTGGAGTCAGAATGCTTGCATTAAAGTACTTAGACATCATCTCTCTAAATCCTTCCTTTGTCTGGAAAATGGGTGAGATAACATTATCCTTCCAGAGATGGTTGATGTGATACAGATTAAATGAGATGCTGACTGTGGATAATGCAGTAAGGTATTTCACAAAATGCCTGGCACATGGCACCTGCTCAACACAAGGAGCTTGGAGGCAAAGCAAGGTTCATCGATTTCTAATTCTTATTTCCCAAATGCTTCCAGAACTTCATCCAGTTATTCTGCAGCATTGAACATTTAACTCACTATCTTGAGTAAATGAGGACCTTATAAATGCCCACTCTTCTCTTCCTTTGGCACTGAACCAGAAGTCTCAATCTGGCCTTTAGCCTATTCCTCTGTTTCCCTCTTTGGTTTAACTTGCCTCCTTGCATATGGATCCTACTGCTGTCTCTACCCCATGTATTCTGATAGCAGCCCCACAGTGTCCTCTTCCCTCACCAGGCAGGTTCCCAAGTCAGATGGGCTGTCAGAGCAATTTCCTAATCCATGCGACTTCTACCCTGTTAAGTAAGCCCAAAAGCAGGGAAAGCAGACACAAATGGGGAAGTCTGGGCAGGATGCAAGGGTTCTCTGGTGGTCAAAGATCTTCAGGCTGTGTGAGCCAACTTCCGCTTTCTCCACTGTCTGCCGACATGAGATGCTGTCTGGGCAGGCATGGGGTTGAGGAGCTGGCAAGATTCACAACTGCACCATCACGATCAAGGTTGAACTAGTGTAGACAACTGAGGTGTGGAGGTCGATCACCAAAAAACCCTTTCAAGTTCATGCAAGGGCAGGGACCAATTAAGGGCACCTCTGCCTATGGGCTGTTGATGGAACTCAGGAGGTTTATTATTGCACTCACAATTCTAGTCTGCCTTGGGCACAGCTGGGAAACCATGTCAGCACCTACCAATAAATCTTCCTCCTCAGGGTATCAGCCTCAGGACAGGCAGGTCTAGCACAACAAGCCATAAATCAGGCAGAGAGAAGACATTCTTTCAAATGACAACCAACATTCTCAATGATGGAAATCTGGAAATTGAGGACAGAACTAACTAGAATAGTAGTTTGTCACATTCTTCTTGAAACCTTGGGTTAGCAGCACAGGCTTCAGGTGATTTTCAGGGTCATTCACACTATCCCTCTGAATGTTAAGGAGATTCTTTAACGTCTTGTGATAGCAGAGTGGGAGGAAACAACAGGTGACCTCACATGAACACTGCTGTTAGGGCAATCTTAACAACGGCTCCAGACACACAGACAGATAGACACAGTCTCCCTGCCCCAACCATCTGGGGTGGAGGGGGATGCGAAGCAAGTGCTCCCACATGACTCCAGCATCTCAGGCAGTGTCATCGACCACTCTCTTGTTATTCCCCTGCTTTTCACACTTAGGGAGTTACACTGCAGATTTTGCATATGCGCCTTTTTAGTAATTTTCTAGAACTGATATTAAAACAAAAAATGTAAAGATTTCATGCAAATACATATACAAGTTAGAGAGAATGAATAAAATCCATGCATCCACCATCTGGCCTATCAAACAGAACTTTCTGCAGCGATGGAGGTGGCTGGTATCTGCATTGTCAAACACAACAGATGCTGGTGGCTACTGAGGCCTGATTGTGGCTGCTGTGGCTGAGGCACCAAACTGTGAGTTAACTGTGTAATTTAAACAGTCCCTGGGGCTGATGACTGGCATACTGGACAGTGCCGCTTGAGAAGCAGCTGGATTCCACTGGTGCCACCATGTGCTCCTCTGCAGCCATATCGCTTCCCTATGGGCAGCCTGACTCTGACTTTCGGACTCATCATCCCTTACTTTTCAGAATAGTTTTTATCAACATATACACTGTAATTCCTAAGTTTGTGAACTTTACATAAGTGATGGCATATTGTAAAGATTCTCACGCTCTTGCTTTTTTTACTCAATAGCAGGCAGTGCTTTCGTTTTCAATGCTGAGAAATTCTGTATATTTCATAATCCCAGCTTTATTTATCTGATCTCCTGTCAGTGGACAGTGGGTTGCTTCCAGCATTTTTACTTTCATAAACAATGCTGCTCAAACGTGTCTCATATATGTCTCCTGGAATACATGCCAAGAGTCCTCTAATAGCAGAATTGCTGCCTTATAGGGCATATGTTACATTTATTCTTACAGATACTGCAAAACAGTGCTGGGAAGAGAGAGCCCAAGTGGCTCTCCCACCTTCCAGTCCCACTAGCAAGGTTAGGATACTCCAACTTACTCCATATTCCTCCCAGCACCTGGGGCTGCCAGACACATACATTTTCCCACACAGCCATGTCTAAGCAAGGACACAAAAGTCCTGCTTCACCTGGAAATGCCAAAAGCTGCTGTATTTTATTGTGATTTATTCAGTCTGTGAGAGCAACTTCCAGTTCACCTGAATTTAGGAACATGAGGCCTCAGACTCTTGCTCTATGTGGCATTTACCCCAAGGTCAGAGACTCCCAATGACTAATCTGCTAGTCATTTCTTCCAGAGGAAGGGTGGCTTACATGAGCTGACAAACAATTTCTGTATAAATGACTGTGATGTTACCAACAGTGGCCACTTTCTTGGGCAACCATCGCAGGCTGCAGATCTGGCTGTCGGATGGATGTCCTTCTCTACCTAGAGAAAGAGGATGGGCTGGAGAAGAGGATGTAGCCTGCTCACAGAATCATGTCTCAACAGAAAACCAAACAGAACAAAAATACACCAAAGCCAACCCAATTTCTTCCAAAGTGGTCTGCCAAGTGCCAACATTTCATTCTTAGATTTTTAACTTGCCCCTCGGCCAGGCTTAATGATGGTCTCTGCCTGTTGCTGACAAATGTGGCTATCAACTGGCCTTCTTTCTGTGTCACTTGTAGCAGCAGCTGGGATCCCAACTTAGCAGTGGTTTCTGTCTCAGCTTAATCTCTCACCCAGGGATGGGGGTGGGTCTCTAAACATCAACCACACACTGGATCACAAAGTCAAGGGCGAGGGGGACAACTCTGAGGCAGCCAATCTTGAGAAACGCTGTGACTGTTAATTCCTCATTCCCTGTATTATACTGGGCTCAGAAGTAGCGCAATGGGAAGGATTTAGAGATCACTTACTTAATCCACAGTCTCCATTTTCCAGACACATAAAAAGGACAAACAGAGTGGTGGTGTGATTGGGGACATTAGGAAGGGCTTTCTTAAAGATGAGGATTTCACATTTTTTAAAAGTTCACTTGTCTAGGATTTTGTGGACTGTGATATAAAGATGGAGACAGAGGGCTGTGGGCATGGCAGGCAGCACAGTTGAAGTCTGTGTCTTTTTGTGTTTTTGTTTTGTTTTAAATCTATTTATTTTATCTTGAGATCAGGTTATGAGACTGGCTAATTTTTATATTTTGGTAGAGACAGGGTTTGGCCATGTTGCCTAGGTTGGTCTTGAACTCCTGGGCTCAAGTGATCCTCCTGCCTTAGCCTCCCAAAGTACTGAGACTACAGGTGTGAGCCATCTGCCAGGCCTGTGTGTCTTTGTTTCAACTTGAGCTCGGCCACTAACCTGGGCAAAGTTTTCACTCGAGCCTTCGGTTCCTCACCTGGAGAAAAGGCACAGCCACAGACCCAGCTCCTTCCTCAGGTTAATGGGGATTAAACATGACCGGTGTGTAAAGCGTGTAGCCAAAGACCTGCTATACAGCAAATACTTAATAAATGGCAGCTACTATTGTCATGTGATAACCTCACCAGGTCTCTGCCAACACTTAAAAAGGCAAAAGCTAAAAATAATCCCAGTCTAGTCAAGCCAAAAGCAACCTGGAGTTATATTTTTCTAACGACTTTCACATTAAAAAGATCCTCTGTCTTACTTAATATAGAACTATTCCTGTTAAAACAGAGGGAAAACAATATTTGAAGTTTTGCAATTCCAAAGGGTCTTTTGCCATGAAAATCCATTCCTACTACACAATTGTTCAGGACGTCTGCTGGATATTTATGACACTGCTAATGGAAATATTAAGCCTATCTTTTAAAAAATTTTTCAGGCCAGGCGCGGTGGCTCAAGCCTGTAATCCCAGCACTTTGGGAGGCCAAGGCGGGTGGATCACGAGGTCAAGAGATTGAGACCATCCTGGTCAACATGGTGAAACCCCGTCTCGACTAAAAATACAAAAAAATTAGCTGGGCATGGTGGCGCGTGCCTGTAATCCCAGCTACTGAGGAGGCTGAGGCAGGATAATTGCCTGAACACAGGAGGCGGAGGTTGCGGTGAGCCAAGATCACGCCATTGCACTCCAGCCTGGGTAACAAGAGTGAAACTCCGTCTCAAAGAAAAAAAAAAAATTTTTTTTTCAATCTCATTATAAAAATCCAAGCATTGTAAAAATATATAATGTAGAAGGTAAAAATTTCTCGTAACTCCACACACAGTAGACTATTTCTTTTCACTTTTTTTTTTTTTTTTTTGAGATAGAGTCTCATTCTGTTACCCAGGCTGGAGTTTAATGGCATGGTCTTGGCTCACTGCAACCTGCATCTCCCGGGTTCAAGCGATTCTTCTGCCTCAGCCTCCTGAGTAGCTGGAACTACAAGTGCCCACCACCACACCTGGCTAATTTTTGTATTTTTAGTAGAGATGGGGTCTCACCATGTTGGCCAGGCTGGTGTCAAACTCCTGACCTCATGATCCACCCGCCTTGGCCTCCCAAAGTGTTGGGATTACAGGCGTGAGCCACTGTGACCAGCCTTCACATTGTGTTTTTTTAAACAACAAGCCATTGTGGGCATTTTCCCATGTGAGTGCAGTTAATGGTTGCATGATGCTCTGCTGGACAGCGACCACAGTGTATTTAGGCAGTCAGGCCCCCAACTGAATAGATTCTAACTTCTGCTCTTCAAACAATGCTGCGTTGATAAACACCCTGATGCTGGCAAGTCTGCGCCCTTGTATGATGAGATAAGACAGACTCCTAGGGAAGGAGTTGTTAGGTCCAGAGGATGAGCACGGGGCACTTGATGCGATATGGTCAAACTGCCCTGTGCTGAGCTGAATGCTGCCAGCAGTACCTGCCCCAAAGAGTGGGGCCCTGGATGGTGGCAGAAGGGGTGAGGCACAGGAGGGAGTCTGAGTCCCGGGGCCTACTTGCCTATGCAGGAAACCAAGTTTTGGATTTGGGTTCAGATCTGACAGAGTCACCCTTTACATATAACTGGTAAGCATTACAAAGAGATTCAGAATTGGACACCTCACAAAAGGCAACATTCAAACAGCTAATAAACATACAACAAGCTGCTCAGTGATATTTTCATCAGGAAGCAGTACATTAAAACCACAGAGCTACCACCATGAACATGCCTGAATGGATGAAAGGAAAAAAACAGGGAACACTAAAAAAAACAAACAAACAAAAAAACAAATAAAATTAAAAAAAAAAAAAAAAAGGCTGGGCATGGTGGCTCACGCCTGTAATCCAAGCACTTTGGAGGCCAAGGTGGATGGATCACCTGAGGTCGGGAGTTCAAGACCAGCCTGACCAACATGGTGAAACCCTGTCTTTAAAACAAAAAAAAGAAAAACAGGGAACATTATCAGTGAGGACGAAGAGAAGGGGACTCTCTCCCCTGCTGCTGACTGACAGCCACCCACTATGGCTGAACATATGGTTCCTCTCTAGCCCAATAACTCCACTCAAAAGAATGCCTGCGCCAGTTCACCATCAGACACAATATTACAGCAACACTCCATGAATACCTGTTGAGAGGAGGATGGGTGAACCATGGCACCTTCGCACAGTGGAATACCATATGCCATGTATACACATGACATGGATGGTTCTCATGAACGTAGAGAGAAGCCAGATTCAAATGGGGAGTAGTGGGGTGGCAGGGGACATGAGGCAGTGGACTTCTGAGGTAACAGTTTATGGCTTGTTTCTTGATCTGGGAGTTGGCTGTACCAGTGTGTTCAACTTGTGAAAATCCTGCAAGCTATATACTTAAAATATGTGTGTATATTTTCTTTTCCTGAGACGGAATTTCACTCTTGTTGCCCAGGCTGCAGTGTAATAGCGTGAGCTAGGCTCACCGCAACGTCCACCTCCCGGGTTCAAGCGATTCTCCTGCCTCAGCCTCCCAAGCAGCTGAGATTACAGGCATGCGCCACCATGCTCGGCTAATTTTGTATTTTTAGTAGAGATGGGGTTTCTCCGTGTTTGTCAGGCTGGTCTCAAACTCCTGACCTCAGATGATCCGCCTGCCTCGGCCTTCCAAAGTGCTGGGATTACAGGCATGAGCCACCGAGCCTGGCCAAGATATGTGTATGCACTTTCTGATGTATAGTATATTCCAATGAAAAGGTGAAATAAACTAGATACAAAGGTCTAAGGTTCTTGGCTGGGCGCAGTGGCTCACACCTGTAATTCCAACACTTTGGGAGGCCAACGCGGGTGGATCATGAGGTCAAGAGATTGAGACCATCCTGGCCAACATAGTGAAACCCCATCTCTACTAAAATACAAAAATTAGCTGGGTGTTGTGGCGTGTGCCTGTAGTTCCAGCTACTCAGGAGGCTGAGGCAGGAGAATTGCCTGAACCCAGGAGGCGGAGGTTGCAGTGAGTTAAGATTGCGTCACTGCACTCCAGCCTGGCGCCTGGCGACAGAGAGAGACTCTGTCTCAAAAAAAAAAAAAAGGTCTAAGATTCTTCTGAAACAGCACCCATGTGATTTTTAATGGATCAGATTAAAAACTGTAAAGTTCATTTACAACTTGAGGAAATCCCATTCCCTTAAACAAACAAAGGTATTTACCCATGAATATTCCAGAAAGAATATCTTCCCAAAGAATTCTGTATTAACTATCTCAGGAAGAGCCTATGAATATCTCAGGAAACTTTTGTTTCATCTTTGTAAAAATAATAAAAGATAATACCTACATAAATTTATACATTCTTAGGATCTTAAATCACCAGTAAATAAACATTTTCCATCTCTTCTCCCTTACTGTATGAAAAATTCTAGGAACTTAATATAAATACAATGGAATCCTATAATTTTTTATGTTTAACCAAGATTGAATCAATATATTTTTAATAATAGTATTTATTTCATGCGGTTAACCTAAGAATTAAAACCAATAATCAGTCAACGAATTTTTGGGCATCTCATCTGTGCAGTGAGGCCCCACCCACCCGGCCTACTCAACACATTGCACCAGCCATTCTCTCCTCTCCCCACCACCAGGTTTCCTTCTGCTGTGTGTCACTTCATGTCTGCACATACACACAGTAGATCTCCCCCATCTGAAAAACCCAAATCCTTTTCAGCCCACCTTCTCCTTCAGCTACTCCCACGTTTGTTTCTCTAAATAGCAAAACCATTTGAAAGACTTGGCTATACAATTCCTTTCCTGTTATTCTTTATTTTCCCCCAACCTTTTATTTTTTGAGACAGGGTCTTGCTCTGTTACTCAGGCTGGAGTACACTGGTATGATCCCAGCTCATTGTAGCTATGATCTCTGGGGCACATGTGATCCTCCGACCTCAGCCTCCTGAGTAGCTGGGACTACAGGCATGTGCCACTTTTTGTTTAATTTTTTTGAGATGGAGTCTCAGTGTGGTGGCATGATTTCAGCTCAATGCCTTTCTGGTTCAAGAAATTCTCCTGCCTCAGCCTCCTGAGTAGTTGGGAATACAGGTGTATACTATCATGCCCAGCTAATGCTTTTTGTATTTTTAGTAGAGACAGGATTTCACCATGTTGGCCAAGCTGGTCTTGAACTGCTGCCCTCAAGTGATCCACCTGTCTCGGCCTCCCAAAGTGCTGGGATCATAGGTGTGAGCCACCACGCCCAACCCTGGCTAATTTTTGTTCATTTTGTAGAGATGGGGGGTCTCACTAGGTTGCCTATGCTGGTCTCGAACTCCTGGACTCAAGTGATCCTCTTGCGTCAGCCTCCCAAAGTGCTGCAATTACAGGTGTGAGCCTCCATGCCTGGTTCCAACATTGTATTTTGGGGAGAAAAAAAAGGAAAATCAAACTATTGATGTACTGAAAGAATATTATGAAGCAAATGTCCACATACCCTTCACCTGGATTCACCAACTGTTAACATTCTGCCATGTTCGCTTTCCCTCCCTTTTCATTCTCTCACTATTACAGATACACACATGCAAACTGATTTTTCTTTTATCAAAGCAATTGAAAGTTGCACACGTTATAACACTACATCTCTGAATACTACCAGCTGTCTCTCTCCTAGGAACAAGGACATTCTCCTGGGCATAAATAACATAATACCATTATCATACTCAAGATATTTAATAGACATAATATTAATATTTGCTCAATAAGCAAATTTCTCCAATTACGTTCTCTATAGCTTTTATTTTTTAAACCCAAGATCCAACGAAGGAACACACAGTACATTTGGTTGTCATGTCCCTCCAATTCCCTTGTCTAGTCTGGTGGCAATAGGGAGGGGCTGGCTTTTGGATGTTGACATATTTTGAAAAGCCTGCCAGTTGTCTTGGAGGAGGTCCCCCATAAGTTGGATCTGCCTGTTCCCTGTCATGAGATTCAGGTAATACACGTTTGGTAAAACTAGTTCATGGGTGGCGTGTGCTTTGTACTGTATCATATCAGTTATTGATAATGCTAAGTTTGATCACTTGGTGAAGGTGGTATCTGCTAAATGTCTCCACTGCAATGATATAGTTTCTCCTTTGTAACTAATAAGTAATCTGTAGTGTAATTTGAGATTTTAAGCATCTTGTTCCCTAACAAATTTTCACTGAATAGTTTGGCATCCACTGATGATCCTTATGTGAATCTTTCTTTTACTGGTGGTTACACATTGGTGATTTTAAATTTTTCCTCTCTATTTATTGGCTGGCATTCCTTTATAAGTAATAGGTCCCCACCCTTCACTTTTTTTGGTATCACTGTGAACCTGGGCGTTCACTTATTATTCAGTGTGTAATAATCTATTATAATCATGCCCTTTGATGTTCAAACTTCCAAACCTGGCCAGAGGGAGCCCTTTCAACCCATCTCCAGTATTATTGAGAAGTCTCCACAATCTTTGAACACTTCTTTGGTTTTTGATGCAAAAGAAGCTCCAGAATCATCTTGTATCTTCCCTACCTCATTTCTCAAGGAAATCAGCCTGGAATCTGCCATTTCTTTAATAAGCCCTAGCTCCTTTTGGTCAGGAGTGGTATTTAGAAACAAAGACCTGGACATTAGATGTGCTCATTGTCACTGGGATGTCACTGTTCTATGTCTTTTCAGTGGACACAGCTAGAAAAGAAATACACACACACATACACACACACACATAATGTAAATATATACAAATATGAGTGTGTGTGTGCGTGTGTGTGTATATATATATATATTTAGTCATAACTTAATACTGTTTTTTCCTACTGCAAGTCAACACCACTGGGTTCTTCCTTCTTCCTCAATTCCATATTTGCAGCTCCCTTCCACCATAGTAAAAACCCTGGTTTCCAGTATCATCAATTTACTCATTTGCTTTATCCTACAATAAACACAAAATTTCTTCAAAATTGCTACGCCAATATCATTATCAACAACTACTAAAGGTAAAAGTTCAAGACCTCTTAGCAATTCCTTTAGTCCTTAGAATATATCCTGTGACAGGTATACAGCGAGTACTGTGTTCAAAAGATATTCTAATTCCTTTTTCTGTGTGGCTTATATTATCATTAAATATACAGTTAGGTTTGTTTCTACTGATATTCAATTTCAGAATTTTTTTTTTGAGACGGAGTCTTGCTTTGTCACCCAGGATGGAGTGCAGGGGCATGATCTCAGATCACTGCAACCTCTGCCTCCCAAATTTAAGCAATTCTTCTGCCTCAGCCTCCTCCCCAGCAGCTGGGATTACAGGTGCCTGCCACCACGCCCAGCTAATTTTTATATTTTTAGTAGAGAAGGGGTTTTACCATGTTGGCGATGGGGTTTTACCGACTTGAACTCCTGACCTCAGATGATCCACCTGCCTTGGCTTCCCAAAGTGTTAGCATTACAGGAATGAACCACCTTGCCTGGTCTCAGGATTTTTTTTTTTTTTTAATTTGTAACACGTTTATACAGTTCAAAAGTCAAAAAACTAAATTAACTTCCGGCTTATCCCATATTTACACAGAACTAAGTAGTTTATCCATTCTTATTTCCTCTTCTTACAAATACCGTATTAGACATCCACAGGAGCCTGAATCAGGCAGTTCGAGGGGAGTGAAAGAGCTCGATGAAGGCTAGGGGTATATTTTGGGAGCTGTTGGCATATACACAATATAGGAAGCTAGATGGCAGTACCAGTGCTAGGTGAAGTTAAAAAAAAAAAAAAAAAAAAACAGAAAAAAGAAAAAAAAGAAAAAAAATTAAAATAAAGGAAGCTAGAAGACCAGTGGAGACCCTCAAGGACATGTGTAGATAGAGAAGAGGGCCAGGTTACTTCGTTGTTGAGTGGTCTCATTATACACACATGCTCTTGGTGATTCCCTTGGACATTTGACAGGTGGCTCAAACACAAGTCCAAAACTGTATCCCTGAAGCTTCCTCCCAAACCTGCTTTGACCACATCTTGGTAAACAGGACATTTCACCGTTCCAGCAGCTCAAGTCAAAATCCTTAATTCTTCTCTTGCTCAGGTCCATCCTGCAATCCTTTGGCAAATCCTGTGAGTTCTACCTTAATGGTACACTCAAAATCCACCACTTCTCACCACCTGCACCACAGTCAGCCTGGCCAGGGCCATCTTTATTCCTCACCTGGATGACTGCGATGGCTTTCTAACTGTCCCCTGCTCCTAGCCCTCCCCATTCTCAACTCTGCAATCAGGGTAGTCCTCATAAGAGCTAAGTCTGACTATGTCATCCCTCTGTTTGAAACCCTCTGATGGCATCTCTTCTCCCTTAGAGAGCCCCTGCGTGATTTGCACCCAGCCACGTGCCACCCAAACCAACCCCCGCACCTCTGAGAGTAAGCCTTCCACGGTAAGCCTGTTTTCTGATGTCCCCGACGTGGGGAGGTCTGACAAATGCAAAGCCACTATGAGTGGTTGGGTAATGTTGGTCTAATCCTGGGATTCAATACTGGAAAGCTCACTGGGCTATTAGAACAAGCTGCATCCTTCAAGCAAGGCTTTAGAAATCAAGGTGTTATTTGGATCCCCATCTATCTATCTTACCGTCTTCTTTTTCAACTTTCAGAATTCAGGGGAGAGAAAAGGGTTCTACTTACTAATCCTTTGAGACCCCAATGAGAGGATCAAATCTCATTCATTTTGGAATCTGGCACTTAGCCCAATAATTGGCACACCATGAAAATAAATAAATAAGTGCTTGTTAGCGAATACAGATAAAAGAATCAATGAATGAAACTTGTAACAATGAACAGCTATGACATTCAATCTACACCAGAGGGTAATATCAGATTAGAGATGAAGATAGGATGGTTTATATGGATTTTTTTTTTTACTTGATCAGTAACTTTCTTTGGTGGGATGCTTTAGCCTGGGTTATTAGAACCTTTGTTGTTCAAGCCACCTCCAGGGAACAGGCAAGAAAGATTACACTCAAAAAAAACACTTTTTTTTTTCTTGAGATAGAGTCTCACTCTGTTAACCAGGCTGGAGTGCAGTGGCACAATCTCAGCTCACTGCAACCTCCACCTCTTGGGTTCAAGTGATTCTCCTGCTTCAGCCTCCCAAGTAGTTGGGATTACAGGTGTGCACCACCATGTCCTGCCTAATTTTTATATTTTTAGTAGAGACAGGATTTCACCATGTTGGCCAGACTGGTCTCAAACTCCTGACCTCAAGTGATTTGCCCGCTTCAGCCTCCCAAAGTGCTGGGATTATAGGTGTGAGCCACTGTGCCCAGCCTTAAAAATATTTTCTAATTAACCCTATTATCTAAAGTATTATTTCAACATGTAATATAAAATCAATTCATGAGCTATTTACCTTCTTTTTCTTTCATATTAATCTGGTGTGGATTTTATACTTCAGCACATCTCAGATGGCACTGGCCACATTTCCAGTGCTGCTAGACTAGACACATGACCTGTGATAGGGAGGGCTGGGACTTGAAGAAAAGAGCCTTGGCCTGGTTGGATCTACCTGCTTCAGGGTGGTGTGCTGAAGCCTTGAAGGTGGCTTCCTGTTCGCCTTCCTTTTGAGACAGAGTCTCACTCTGTCACCCAGGCTAAAGTGTAGTGGTGCAAACTTGGCTCACTGTGACCTCTGCCTCCCGGGTTCAAGTGATTCTCCTGCCTTGGCTTCCCTAGTAGCTGGGACTACAGGTACTCACCACCTCGCCCGGCTAATTTTTGTATTTTTAGTAGAGATGGAGTTTCACCATGTTAGCCAGGCTGGTCTCAAATTCCTGACCTCCAGTGATCCACCTGCCTCAGCCTCCCCAAAGTGCTGGGATTACAGGTGAGAGCCACTGTGCCCTGCCGAGGCATTCTTATTGCCACTCAACAAACGAGGAGACCGAGTCACAGGTGGCTTCCTGCTCGCCTTGGGCAGAGGTCAGAGCAGCACTGGAATCCCAGGCTATGGAGGGGACCCTCTTCCTACACAGACGTATTACCCTTTTTCCTCCTCCACGGTACCTGGTACAGGGACAGAGGTTGCTGGGCAATAGCCTCAAGAAACGTCACTGTGCAAGGTCTGGAGATGGGATGTAGGGAAGACGAGGCAGTCTTCTGTTGTTTCAAGGGAAGAAATCTCTATGATCATAGCTTCCCAATGATGCAAACTGATTTTCTCTGAAGGTGGGGACCATGATCATTCAAGGGGGTACTGCCATGTCCTATGGCTATGACATGGTGGCAAACAGGAGCGGTGCTCATCATCTCTACGCGGGTTTAGAATAGTCTACCCACGTATTCCTGCCCCACCCATGTCTCAGATGGAAGGGAAAAGGCCCTCATCTTGTGTGACGCTGAGTCAGTTGGCCTCCCTGCACCTCATGTTTTTCTGCTATAAAATGGGAGTGTGATCCTTACCTCGCTGGACCGTTGGGAGGATATCATACAGTACTGCACATACAGTCACTTAGCCCAGTCCTGGCACGCAGTTAAAACATTTATAAATGTCGTCTGCTGCCACCAGATATTTCAGAGAGATAACCCTCTTTGGGATAAATGCCACCATCTTTAGTGGATGGCAAAATAACTGTTTATTCTGAGTAAAAACTGTTATTTCTTTTTTTTTTTAAGACAGGGTTTCACCATGTTGGTCAGGCTGGTCTTGAATTCCCGACCTCAGGTGATACTCCCACCTTGGCCTCCAAAGTGCTTGGATTACAGGCGCGAGCCACCACGCCCAGCCAAAAGCTGTTATTTCTGAATACAACTGGCTTTAAAAATAGAGAAAAATTCCAGTAACTTAAGCGTCTCATAGGATTGAAACAGAAGCCATAGCCCCAGTCAGGTAAACTTTTCCGTGTGAACAAAGCCTGAAGATGATATCCTGGGTGCCCCTCCCCTACCTGCCAGGAAAGGACTTAGAGTGGCTTCCCTCCTAGAGCCCAATCAAGTGGTTAAATCAGCGGCGGCTGTTTTTAAACTTCCCCTCAGAAATTTTTAAATTAGATGTAAAAATTTAGACTTTAAAAAACTTACAATTTAAGCCAGGAGTAGGGATTTTAACTTGTGGGGAGCTCTAGGCATATGCCCGGTCCTCATGCTAACACCAGAGGGAGGTATTCTCATACCACTCGACAGATAAGGAGACCGAGTCACAGGGGAGTCACGGACCTTGGCCACACTCACAGCGTTAAGTTTAACCTTCCCTTCCCTCCCATTTTCACAGATAGGATGACTGCGGCCCCAGCACCACTCAAGGCAGCCTGTGTCCATCGTGGCCTACTCCTAAGGAAGCATTTCTTTTCCATCACCGTTAGGCACTGACCTAGAGATGAAAACCACAGCATTCACAGGCTTCCTGAGATGTGAGTTAGTCATTTCTCAGCTTTACTTCCAGAGACAAAACGAAAAAAGAGTGATGGTAAAATCACAGTTTGCTCTGAGTAAACCACAGAGCAGAGGCCAGGGCACATCTCATCTCCTGGAGGCAGAGCCCGCCCCTGGCCTTGGTCTTTTAGATGGAGTTGTTTGGGGCAGCCTCCTGGCTCAGAGGAATCTGCATGTTAGGACAACTGCCAGCCTGGGAGGGACAGGTGGAGGCGGCACGCCATCTCAGCACTCCAACAGTGCTCCGCTGGGGACACAGCCTCCTGCTCTCCAGTGCGGTGCCACCAGCAAAGCAGCCAGTCCAGGGGCGGGAAGGCCTATCTAGCTGGGTCTGGGCCATGGTGATGGAGCCCTGTAGGATGGCGGGCAGGAGGCAGCAGCAGACGGCCACCAACCCACCTCTGCTGCAGTAGCCCTGCTCAGACTCTGAGAACTCACGATTCGTCAGGCCATCCTCTGGGCCTCCAGAGGAAAAACAACATTTTCCCTTGTCAGTGAGCACATATTCATGTATTTATCTCCCAGACAACAGGGAAAGGAGCTGGCAGCCATAATCCCCAGCAGCCTGGGACACTGCAGCAGGAGCTCAAGGGCAGAGAAAGAAGACAGTGAAGAGACAGGAGTCACCTGAAAAGTCCCTTCCCTCCCTATCACTTTAGGGAAGCAGGCTGCACCAGACAGTGCAGGGCAGGCACTGTGCGGCATCCTCATTCATCCACCCCTTCACTCCATAAACATTTCCAAGCTGAGTACTTGCAAGGTGTCAGGATCAGAAGGAGGCTCAGTTTACCACCCAGCACCACCCACCACCAAAACGAAGGCAGTCCAGGCTCCTTCCTTCGAACTCGCTGAGAAAGCATCAACTTGCCTCCCTCAACCCTTTCTCCACCTCCTGAGTCAGCTCTGAAGTGACACCCAAGCGTGCAGAGAGCCAGGATAGAAGAGCTTACTGCAATGCTACTGATACCTGCCAACTCTTACTGTGGAGTTACTGGCCTAATCCCCACGGGAGGCTCCTGAGGGCCCTTGAGGTTCTGGGACTAAAATCAAAGGTCCTGCTCATTTAGGCAAAACCAGAATATCAATGGTTTAGTCTAAAATTCAATATACTTCATGTCCAGTCAAATGTATTGGCTCCCATTATATTACAGGGGGTTGTATCAGGTGCTGAGTAATACAAGGCCCTGCTCATGTGGAGCTGGCAGCAATGACAATGGCTGCACAGCAATGACTAGGACCCCTTCTTGTGCAGCAAGCACCCAGCACCACGGCAGGCACTGAACAGGCCTCGTCTCACTGAAGCCTCCCAGTGACCCTCCAATACATGTACCACTGTCTTCAAGCCACAGACAGGAAGAGTGAGGCTGAGGAGTAAGTGACAGACTCTGGATTTGAATCAGTTCTGTTTCACACACCAGCCACATGTCTAATTTAGCAGAGGGAGGGGTGAATAAGTACCCTAAGGATGTTTGTTCAAATAAAGCAGAAGCCAAGTTCAGAAGAAGGAGGGCTTATGTCTGCTCTTGTCCCTGGGGGAATTTTCTTATTTCCTCAGGTCAGTGTTCTACTTAAGTCAGCACCTACTCAGCACGGGATGCTGGGCTTGGCTAGGATCACCACCACTCTGTCCCCACCCTGGCTTCCGACGCAGATGCCACACAGATGCCACAATCTTGGTGTAGGCTCCTCTTCCCCCTTTTGAAGCCAAAGCCTAGCAAATAAGCTATTTATTAAGTGTGTTCACAACCTTGATCGCCAGGGGAGCAAGTCACTGCAAGAGCAGAAGACAAGACTTTCTGGCCAGCACTGCTTGTAAAAGTGAATCACACCCTTCTGGAAAAGCCCAGGACCGAGATGGCTCCTTCACAGCAGGCACACATCAAAGACCTCCAGCTGTGGCTGCAATAGCACCTGGGCTAAAAATACTCTCAGTGCAAAACCTCGGGACAGTTTCCTGGCCTCAAGGAAGAGGCCACACTGGCTCACTCAACTTGGGAGGTGGGATTATGGGTAGAACCAAGACACTATTTTTAAACAACCCCAAAAATAATGGGTTGGGGAAGAACATATATTTCAGTGATACCTGGAACTGCTGACATTTGGCTAGAAAGCAGGGAAGGGCATCTTCCTAAGTCAGAAAGACCTCCCGTTCTCACTGCCTTTATGCCTTAGCAGTCTGTGATCAGTTACAAAACAGCCTCCCCATATTGATTAAAGAAGCTCCTCAACCAAGTGCTTTTAAAAGGCAGCCACCCCCTTCCCTGGATCTTGCACTCAGCCAAATAGCATTCCTCTAACTCCCTCCAAATTACCTCTCTCATTTAACACTCTCTAAACCCCACACTATCCAGGGAGTACCCTTAGGAAAAACCAGGGGCAACCTAACTTTAAAAACTCAGTTGCTTCATTCTAGAATCTTCAGAGCAGTAAACCTTGCTTGTTTTTCAAGAGTGACTCTCACTTTCCATTGCTCTCCCTCAGAAGCTATATCCTTTAAATCTCCTGGAATGGAAGTTCTATTTTAAAGGCCCAAATCCTCCCACAGGAGGCAGCCTCCTGCTGTCTGTCTGAAGGCCTACATCTCAGCCCGCCGGGGAAGAGGCATTGGCCACATGGCGGAGAGGCAAAGCAGAGATCTGTCTTTTCCAAGTCAATTGTTTCCAAGTCAGAACACACTTTCCCCTTGAAACAAAATTAAAAATCAAGTCCAGGCTCTAGGTCTGCCTGCAAAACTGGGGTGCAACGTGGCTGAGTGCCTCCAACCAGCCTGACAATGCGGGGCCTTTGCTGCCATGGGAGTTCCTGGGGGCACAGGAATGCAGGTCCTACATTCAGATGGTCTACAGCTGATAAGGAAGTCAGGCCACAAACCCAGGGCTCTGGCACACTGTGGGGTGAGTCAAATGCTGGGGACATACGGGGGTCACTTTGTGAGAGATGCAGGAAAAGTTCATGAGTGGAGGCCCTAGAACCAAGTCTGGTAGATGGCATAGGGTTTGCTGTGATAAGTGTAGGGCAGGTGAGCTGGGGGAGGTCAGCACCCTGGAGAGTTGTGGGAACTGGTTCCGGCCACTTGCGGGGTGGATTTGTGGATTATTCCCATTGCTGACATTCACAATGCACAACCCATTCAGCAGTTCCCCAAATCAATGTCATAGATGAAAACATGAAACAGAAAATCTCAGAGGCCATGCATTAAGCCTAATATCATTTCATGAAACTTACTGCAGTCACAACCAACTTGAAACACTGGACCTTTCTCCCTGGAGTGTGGGGTGGAGAAATCCCCTCACTGGGTCAATACGTGCTGCTGTAGATGAGGGGTCATGTATAGTGGTCAAGATTGCAAACCTAGCCCTTAGCCAAAAGTTGCCAAGACACTGGTTAGCCTCCCCTCCTGAGCCTGGAACTAAGGACCATGCACAGGTGCAAAGGCACAGGTGGGCCATTTCAGAGAAGAAGTAGTTAAGGCAGAACCTAATAACCTTTTCAACCCCGGTAAGAAACACATTTTATATTACAACCAAGTACACAAAATATATCAAAAATCTAAAGATTTAAATTCTATTTTACTTTTCCACTGTTTGCTATTTCACTGAATCGAATTTAGGACAACATAGTGTCTTCATCCTTCGTTCAGCTGAGAAGAGAGGGCTGGGCATCGGATGGTGGCATCGGCATCACATGGGAGGGGTCCGGATGCCAGCTCTTTAGCCGGCCCAAACCTAATGAATCTCATTTCAGATCAGAACATTCCTCAGGATAAGTCCCTCCTGGTAGGGAAAGAAATCTGTAAATGCTGAACCCGGAAATGACCCACGTAGGGGGAAAGGGGGTGATCACCAGTTCCAGCCACCAAATTCCTACTAAGCAGTCACCCCTACCAAGGAAATTTAGCTGAAGCAGGCTCTTTTGGTATAAGACTCAGAGCACCAGTCAGCCAGTATCTCATGAAGCCCTACTGCATGGGTGGAGTGACAGGCATAAGAACCAGGGGGCCAAAGCCACCACCCACCCCTACTCTTCCTTCTGCTTCAGGGCTTGCTTGTTTATATTTGGCTGTAGACTGTGTAGCACCTACTTTGTACTGGGAAAAAATGTGCTTTTTGGCTGGGCACAGTGGCTCACGCCTGTAATCCCAGTGCTTTGGGAGGCCTAGCCAGGTGGATCACGAGGTCAAGAAATCAAGACCATCCTGGCCAACAGGGGGAAATCCATCTCTATTAAAAAAACAACTACAAAACTTAGCTGGGCGTGGTGGTGTGCACCTGTAGTCCCAGCTACTCAGGAGGTTGAGACAGGAAAATTGCTTGAACCCGGGAGAAGTTGCAGCGAGCCAAGATCTCGCCACTGCACTCCAGCCTGGGTGACAGACTCATACTCTACCTCAAAAAAAAAAGTGCTTTTTGCCCTCAAATAACTGCTCTAAGTCAGTGATTCTCAGGAGAGGAGGGAGGTGGGTCAGAATGACCTGGCGTCTGGTCCGAGAAAGCACAACCCCCCAAAAAAACCCCACACGTTTCTATTTATAATCAGAAGAAAGCAAATCTGAACAAAATCTTTTTGTCTCTCTCATGGGAATACAGAGTAGATACAGTGATTTTCAAATCAGAATTTCTAAGAGGGAGGGGCTGAAACATTAGTGTGTCTCAAAACATGACTGGGTGAAAAGGTACCATGCCACTTGGCCCAAGGGGATGTCTCTGCTACGAGCAGGCCCAAGAGCTAGAGGTTGGGGTTCCAACTCCACTGCTGACCCTGCCCTGTGGATGAACTGTGTCCTCAGTGGAAAGCAGTATCTTTAAAGTTCTTTGAGGACATTCTAAGATGATAACCACCTTTTACATTTAAGATGGACCTTGAATTTTCTAAACAGGTAAACCAATTGTAAATCAATTGGAAGAGAAAGGAATTTACTAAGGACCCTGGGACCCAAAGCACAGGTCCTCCCCAGATGGTTAGTATGCAGGACATTCCTATCAGCTCCATCTGTGTGGGGCTGCAAAAGCTCCTTCCCTCACGGAAGGAAGGAGGGGCCGGCAGAAAGCCCAGTGGTGTTGAGTCAGAAATTGCCAAGAGCCACCAAGTGACCATGAAGAAAAACATGCCGCTTCATTTTCCACCAGGCAGAAGGGCCCATCGTGTACTCATCATGGCCTGTTTCCTAAAAGACAGTTGTGTTCTGCAGCTGGTGTCTGCCAGTCCCCATGTGCTCAGATCTAAGGGTCCCTTGATAATAAAAATATGGAACTCGGAGAGCTAGTAGATGTGTTTGCAAATGCATGACAATCCGTGGACAGAATCTATAAAAGAGTCTCTAACTCTGTAAAAAGCAGAATTATGGTGGCAGAAAGTTATGCATATTGTTTAAGTCACCTTTTAAAGCATTTTTGATTCTAAACTTGCTTTACAAATTGCAGCACCACCACAGAGCAGGGATTGAGAAATATCTAGTTTCTTTATAATAATATTTTTGTGTTCTTTGTGGTGGGGGTTGAGAGCAGTGTTTTTAAATTTTTCATCAAAACAAAAATGTTGGCATAGAACTATGTGTCCTAAAGCTTGGTTAAAATCTGGGCTGCTTCAAATGGGCTTGCCACTTTCAACATTCATTTCTGATGGCAATGAACCAACACCAACTACGGAAAGACCAGTCTGAAATGTGGCAATAGGCGGCTTGCAGAGCACTGCCTTGCTTTAAAATTCTGGCCTCTTACCCAAAGCAGTCAACCTGACATGAAAAGGAGCTCAGACCTCTATGTTATGAACGGGCCCTGGTCCAGCTTCCCAAGATGTGAGAAGCCACCACTGTGGTCTCTATCCCTCAGATACAAGGAGATCTATCTAGGTCTCTGCACTTGGCTCAGGAAAAAACTGTTCCCCTGCATCATTTTTGCTGGCCAGGGCTGTAGCTCTGGCTACTTGGGCCTGGTGGGCGCGTCGGGGTGGGAACTGGGGGTAGAGTCCAGTCTGGTGACCACCTAACTGACACAGTTCACCTGCTCCAGTTCAGATGGCCTTCCTACCATCCCAGCCTGAAGAATGATCCCTAGAAGGAAAGTCTAATCTGAGCTTGCTGCCTGTTGAGGAAAAGCCTCTGTCCTGTCCCCTCAACTCCTCAGAGAACAAGAAACCCTGTGGAGGCGCTGGGAAAGCAGACCTGAAGCATCGCTACACAAGTGAGGCCAAAAACCCTTAACAAAGTCTGGAGAGAGGGGTGGGGTGGCCTCCCCAACACGAATGCTTAAACCTTGGTCAGGTTCCCCCAAGCAGACTCCTGGGAGGTGCAGAGACACTGGGGGTTGTAGAGAAGCAGCTGGGAGGGAGGGAGTGCAGAGAAGGCAAGCGTCACAGCCCTTTCCACAGAGGGTGGTGGCAACTGTGCTACCTCCAGGAGAAAACTGTCTTAAATGGAAGCTGGTAAGATTTGCTGCACTCGGCTGGATTTGCACTGTATTTCTAGGAGGGGTGAGGTGTGGACCGAGGGATGAGCACGTCTGGAAGGCCCCAGCCCAACAGGGTCAGCTGAACAGAGGACTTGACTTAAGGAGGATAAGAGCCAGGGGCTGGGTGAGGATGTGGAGGAGGGCTCTGCAGGAGCAGAGAGTCCAGAGGCTTCCTGAGGATGCTGGGACCTGCCATCCACAGGGTTCACAACGTGTTTTCACCAGCCATGAGAAAGGATTAATTCAGAAATGTAAAAATCATCCCCAACAGGCTGAGAAGCCAACCACCCACAAGCTACCTTCCGCTAAGAGACAAATAACTAATGTGCAGTGGTCCTGAAGTTTAGATAAAAATGAACTCCCCCAACCTTGTCTTATAGTAAATTGCCACAAGGCAAAACCCAAAGTATGTACGCACCATTATCCTGCCCCAGTGTCAGGAGAGCCCCTGGGAAGTGAGGGTAGAGAAGAGGAATTTAAGGCAAGGGTTTGTCAGGAGCTAGTCTACCTCTTGCTCCTCGAAAGCCTGTAATTTAGTGAGCACTTACTATACGCCAGCCCTGACAGGCAGACATTATTTTAATCACCATTTTGCAGATGAAGAAACTAAAGCTCAGAGAAAAGAACTAGGTGTAAAGTCACAGTGTGATTGGGAAACAGCCTGAACTTGGACTGCTCAGTTTGACAACAAACTCAGTCTTTTCTTATCTCACTCTGTGGCCCAGACTGGAGTGTAGTGGTGTGGTCGTAGTTCACTACAGCCTTGAACTCCTGGGCTCAAGTGATCCTTCTACCTCGGCCTCCCAAAATGCTGGAATTATAGGCTAGCCTCACAGTGTCTTAATCATGACCTTCCTTAAGTGGAGACAGCGGCCATGTCTTTTAGAATGGGGAGGTGGACAGCAACAGTGCAATGGAAGGAATAGAAAAGAAAAACGTGGACAGGAGGCAACCACAAGAAACTTCTTCTGCCCAAATTGAGCATCTTCTGAGGTACGCATGGGCACCCGCTGGGGGTTCTTCCCAGCACACCCTCAGGAAAGGGGCAAGGGCAGTGAGGAAAAGAAGGATCCCTCAGTGTGCTCCCCTTATGCCAATCTCAGTGCCCACCACGGGACATGAAAAACACCTGTGTGAGGGACTGACTCCCCTTCAAGGCAGCTGAACCCCAAGCACCCTGGCTGTGCTAAGATCTCCAAGATGGGCAAGAAAATCTGGGGACACAACTGCCAAACAACTAGAAGACTTAATTTGGCTCCCAATCCAAGCACTTCCTTTGATGGGCAGCAGATGCCATCCAGTCACAAAGGGTGGCTGATGCAGCTAACACATACCTGGAACAAACCTCCTGTCCTCTTGTTCTGTTCCAAGGTTGTCAGGCTGGGATGAAATCCCAAGAAAGAAACCGGGGCATGTGATCACTACCATAGCAGATTGCCAGTTGGGACATCGGAATACATTTCTCTGTCCCCAAGTTAGGAAATGAGAGGACCTGGCCTTTTGTGTTGGTTCAGCCAAAGGCCAGTTGCCTAATATTGGTTTTGTCACTTAGGCAAAACACCATTTCTCCAAGCCTCTCTTCTCTTCCACAGGCATTAGCCTAGTCAGTGGTTCTCAAAGTGTGGTCCTGAACTAGCACTGGCGGCAGCCTCACCCAGAGACTTCTTAGAAATGCAAATTCTTGGGCCCCATGCCATGCCTACAGAAGCAGACACTCTGGGGGTAGGCCCAGCAACCTGTTTTAACAAGCTCTCCCAGTGATTCTAATACACACTAAGTTGGAAGACCACTGGCCTAGCTGATGTCACTCTTGATTGTTTTACAAACCATCCTTCCTTACCGTCTCTTACCTGTAATGCTGATTCATTTACCCAACACGTCTTTACAAAATTTCTACTACGTGCTAGGAACTGGGGACACCAGGGGAATAAACTCATGTCTGCTTTGTGTTTAAGCACAATGAATGTGCACACAGCTTGCTGGCTGGTTGCTGACTGAGTTAGCAGCACAGCTGTATTTTCCAGCAACTTTCCTCTTTAGCCATGATCTTCTCCCAAAACTTACTGTACTTTTAAAATTAAAGAGCTCTGCATACAAGTAGAGATGCAATGTGCTAGTAAATAAAATGTTACTGTATTGCCGTTGATAAAGAAAGAGATTATCTATGTCCAATTAACAAAGCACAGAAAGTCAACTGGAAAATTTCTAGAAGGAAATATAGAAGAGTAACACAGATAACATTCCTTTCTCCTAAAACTATTTTAGTGACTCTCAGTGCTCACAGGTCTTGAATGTTATTCTAGGCACAAAATAACAAACACCAAGTGACATTTTTAGCAGTCCATTTTGCTTCAGGGCATACACACAGGAAATGCAAAAGCAAAAACAAAAGCTAAAACACTCTACCCTAAGAGGAAAGACTCAACCAAACTACCATAATATTAAAAACAGGACTAAAATTAGCTTCCTCCCTTTAAAGCTTGCTAAAAACATCTGCCAACAGCTTTTCTTCCTCTCTCCTCTGCCCAAGCAGGCCAGTGAGGGCAAATGAAACCAGCTCAGAAGACAAGCAGCCAGCTGCCGCAGAGCTCCGCGTTAACAAGAGTCTCGGTCTGCAGCAAGCCCGCAAAGATTCACTCCAAGCCAAAACTAAATTCTCCCAAAAACTACATAATGGGATTTGACCCTTTCGAGCAGAAGCAGAAATCAGAGTTCTCACCCAGAGCACAGGTCAACAAGCTTTTCTCTGCACTAGTTAAAACAACTCACCCAATGCACACAGCTGTTTCTGCTTAGAATCGAGGTCAACGCAAACCACAGAGCTACTAACGTGCAAAGTCACAGAGCAATCCCTCCCGTAATAGTAGGTATTTATTTAGGCAACACTGAACACACAGAATAAGACACTTTAAAAGCAAACAGAGTCAGAAGCTCAGAACTCAAGATTTACTACAACTGAGCTGCATTCAGTTGGCTCTAAGTTTCCTAGCGGCAAAGGTAAAAAGCTAAATAAGATGGGAAAAGAAAGTAAATAAACTCAACAGAAGAGGGACTTTTCCTAGCACAACATTCCAGAAGGAATTTCAAGAAGTATGTAAAGTAACTGTGAATCTGGTCTTCAACTTTGCTTTTACAAGTTCTATGTTATTCTTCAAATAACGAGTTAATATTTGTGCTCTATAAAAAAATCAACAGTCTGATAACTTTATATCAATACGTATTTCTTAGAGAATCTAAACCACTGATGTAGCCCAGTGTCGTTTTCAGGAGCGCTAACTTAATATAGATATAACCCTTCAAGAACTTAACAGAAATATATTCTTCCCCATCTATTTTTGGCAGAATTGAGACGGCAGTCACATCAACACTGAGCTCTGAGGCCGACTGTTTGCCCCTCAGAGTGGTTGAAGTGCTGATGACTAAGGCATGACACACACCCGTGCCCATGGGGACCATCAGCACTGCAAGTACTAGCAGGACTCCAGGGGTGCAAAAGGATACCCAATCAAATAACACACCAGGAGGCCAGCCTCTGTGATGGGGAGGCACTGGGGGCACAGGCAGCCCTCTCCCTCCTCAGAGCACCAACAATGAAACAGGAGCCAGGGCTGCACAGGGGAGGCAGGAGGGTTTGGTTTGACCATTTCCCCCTGCTTTTTATGAGTGAAACTGGATATGCTTTAGAAGGGCAGTAGCTAGACAAAACAGGCCTGCAGAAGCAGGACAGATCAAAAACGCAGGAATTCCTCAGCCCAGAAAAGCAAAGGCTAAGAGGCAGCAGTCACTGGGGGTGGGCGGAAGACATGACTACGAGAATCCTAGGACAAATATGGCCCCAGTGTGCTGGAAACTCACACGAGGAAATCAGGCTCCCAATGGGGAACTCATTGACAAGGGGTGGGGGCCCATAAGCAGCTGAATAAAGGATGGATTATACAATGTCTCAAGATGCTACCTCCTTGGAAGCTGCAGCTGACTTCAGGGAAGACAAACCCAAGGGGCCAGCCCCTGTCCTCCATGTGTCCTTCTGTAAAAGAACACTGGGCCAAATGATGTGGGATACCCCTCTCTTCCACTATGACCAAGGAAACCTGTCAGTGCTACAAAAAGGACCTCAGGAGCCACTTTTGGCTTTAGGAAGAAAAAGGGAACAGTGGATTAGAAGCTCACCAAGGCTGATTCAGATGTTCCCATCCTAACTTGATCTAACTTGGCTCGGATTTTATTAACATGAAGTAAGTACCGGTAACAACTTGTATAAGACCTTAAATGTTTCGTATTGCCACATAATGAAGTCCACAAACTGAATGGCTTCCAACACACATTTGTCCTCTCCTAGCTTCTGTGGGTCAGGAGTCCAAGCATAGCTTAGGTGGGTCCCTGCAAGGCTGCAATGAGGGTAATGCACAGCAGGGACTCCCCCAGGGAAGGGTCTTCATTCAAGCTGCCTGCTCGGGGTGGGGGCAGAAGAACTGATTTACTCGAAGCTGTTGGACTAAGGTCCCCCAGCTTCTTGCTGGATGTAAGCAGGAGGCCACCCTCAGCTCCCTGCCACCAGGGCCTCCTCCTCAGAGCTGGCCAGGAAGAATGGCCTAGAGGGAGTCAGCTGGCAGGAGGAGTTAGAAGCTGAATCACAGGTAACATCCAACTCCAGGGGAGACAATGAGACAAAAGTGTCAATTCCAGGAGGCAAGAATCTTAGGGGTCACCTTAAAGTCTGCCATATGCATTCGGCCCCTTCACAACTATAAAATCAAACCACAGTTATAACTAAACACAATTAAAACTAACTCTCATCCTCAAATTTTGATTAACAATGCTAATTTATGGACGATAAGGACAATGTCTTGAGACTGCACAGTCAGTTCCAATGTGAATCCAGTATGGAGAGTTATAGTGATATGCGGGTTCAATATGCTTAACTGTTTGTCACAGTGACAACTCATTCTCTCACAACTTTTTTCTTCCGAATCACTAGACATCGTTGTAGCTTTCCATTGGCAGAAGTGCCTCATCCACATAATGAAGCCTACCTCTGCTCTTTCCTCATCAACCTGCCCACTGCAATTAAAGGAGGAGGAGGAGCATACAGTGGAGTATGGAGTAAATTCAGGCGAATTCAGTTGCGTGCATTTGGACAGAGAGACAGAGGGCAGGGAAAGGAGGAAGGAGACACATTTTAGTGAAATCACTCTCCAATTTAGTCAGAGAGCTTATGATCCCAGGTGAGAGTCAGATGGAGAGGTGACATGACTGCTTCCTCAGTTCCTTCATGCATTCTGGGGTGTGAATATCTCACCTCACTAATTGGATTATGGTGTTTAAAGATAACGATTTTCTTTTTACAACATAGTACCTGAATATAAAACCAATTCCTTCATTTGCTCCAAAGTAGAGGGCAGCAAACTTTCCTTCGAGGGCTAGATAAAAAACACTGGACTTTGGGGGCCATACAATCTGTTTCAACTATTCAACTCTGCCATTTTGGTGAGAAAGCAGCACCAATGATATGTAACTAAAGAGGTATGGCTGTGTTCCAACAAAACTTTATTTACAAAAACAGCCAGCCAGCTGGATTTGGCCAGTTTGCTAGCCCTGCTTTTAAGAAACAGCATTCTGTTCAACACTGAAAAGACAAGTGGCTTTGCTGGTCTCTGACAAGGATTCTCTGAGTGATTTTGACTATCGGTAATTGCTGCTGTGTGGACTTTGCAGACCTACCCCGCTACCACCACCTGTACGGAATGCAGCTCCACTACACAACTGGGCAGCCACACAAGAAGTTGCCGAAATCAACACAAAGTCACCATCTAGGCCATCCACAAGATGCTGGGTTCCCTCTCTGGTTGAGACCTTCCTTGACCTCCTAAACTGGGTAATTAGGCCAGAGCTTTCTGCACAGCACTCACCCCTCTGTATTGCAGGTTACATTTACTGCCTTTGTTTTCCAGCCGGCACTGAAAGGATGCCTCCTGGAAAAGGCAAGCAAAGCCTCCATTTGGTTCACTGCTGTATCCCCAATGCCTAGCACAGTGCCGGAGACTTAAAAGTCCTCATTAACGTGCTGATGAAGTAGGAAACCAGGTTTCAGTGTATGTTTTCTCAGTCTCCAAGTACTTTACATTCATAATACTTAAATGTAACTACATATTCATACTATAATGATTTAGTTGAACTATGATGGAGTTCTGATGAAGGGGAAGATCTAAAATAAGGTGAACATTACAACTGTTGAGGTGCTTGCAAAGTAATAAAAACCATGCAAAGATAATAAAATACCTATGGGATCCATTATGTTAAACCAAATCAATACCAGCTTCTGGCTTCTTGACAATACTGGAAAATTTGAGAAGGCAAGCCTGGACAACAGGCTCAATTCATAATCAATCAGTAATGTTTCTGAGTGGCCAATCAAGTAACTTGCATAGAATTTATTTAATCATATTCATTCGCATTCATTCATTCTCTCTCTCTCTCTCTCTTTCTCTCTCTCTCTCTCCCTCCTTTCCTCCCTCCCTCCCTCTTTCTGACAGTCTTGCTCTGTCACCCAGGCTGGAGTGCAGTGGCAGGCACATCTCAGCTCATTTCACCCTCCACCTCCAGGTTCAAGCATTTCTCCTGCCTGCGCCTCCCAAGTAGCTGGGATTATAGGCACACACTACCAAGTCTGGCTAATTTTTTGTATTTTTAGTAGAGATGAGGTTTCACCATGTTGGCCAGGCTGGTCTCGAACTCCTGACCTCAAGTGATCCACACACCTTGGCCTTCTAAAGTGCTGGGGTGTTGGGATTACAGGCATAAGTCACCACACTCAGCCTTGAATAGAATTTCCATTTACTCCTCCCCAAAAGTCTGTTCTCAACTGAGTATATTTTCCTTAGATTTCAGTTTTTAAAATGCCTCAAGAGTGAGATGATCCTTGGCTTTTAATTGGAAGAAGCAAAGGAAATGCATGGAGGCATTGCAACCACTTGTACAACCAGCCTCCTGTGATTCCTTTAGAACTCAGAGCAGCCCCTAGGTTGGTGCCAAGGAGGACAAGTTTACAGGTAGTTGACAAACACTTAATGCTCAATCTTCTCTCCCTCCATGCCACACATCCCAGGATCCTCCACCCACATGCCTTAAAAAAATCAATTTTCATGTAATTTTCTATATAAATGGAAACTTAATCTGTCAATCTTGATACTCTACCATCACATGGGTAGCTTAATAAAAAACCCTGCAGGCTGTGTGGAACGTGTGCTACCCACATGAAGATACACAGCACAGCAGTTCTTCTGGAAATCATGGGAGTCACTCATGGATGGAGGCTTCCTGGAGCCTCTGAATGTGAAGCATTTTCATTAGGAGCCAAGTACCCAAGAAAAGAAAGAAAAATGAGCCACAGCTAATTTCCAAGGTTAGTTTGTGCACAGTTACTGCTGTGCCAGACAAACGGGAGACCTCTCTCAAGATGCAGAATTGTCTCTCCAAGCCACTCCCTTTAAAAGACCCCAAATCCCACAAGTTAAAAACTTTGGGAAGAACTGAAGTCAATTATTCTGAGTCTGTGAACACCCCCAGTCAATGGTTTAAACTCTTGTGGTTCATAAAAATGGAAAAAGCCCTAAAAGAACCACAGTTCACTGTTTACACATAAACCAAATAAACAGCAACAAGTGTCCATCTGTATTTCTGATCTCAGTGGATATTAACTACCCATTAACATAAGCCAGAAACCTGGTGGCTCAGGTTTGACTTGACTCACTTTATAAATAAAATGTACAAGAGGCTACATTTCTTGTTATTCAGCTGGCTATTTTGAAACTCTGTAAGAAATTTACATCTATAAAGGAAATCTCCATTTTGTAAGGACTCTGCCTCTCTGCACCCTGAATCACTAGAGACTATTACAATGAAGAAGGCAAGACTCAAATCTAAATAACAAGCCTGTGGCCGGGCGTGGTGGCTCATGCCTGTAATCCCAACACTTTGGGAGGCCGAGGTGGGCCGATCACTTGAGGCCAGGAGTTCAAGACCAGCCTGGGCAACATGGCAAAATTCTGTCTCTACCAAAAATACAAAAATTAGCTGGGCGTGGTATAATCCCAGCTACTCAGGAGGCTGAGGCAGGAGAATCACTTGAACCTGGAAGGTGGAGGTTGAAGTGAGCCAAGATCACGCCACTGCACTCCAGCCTGGGCCACAGAGCAAAACTCTGTCTCAAAATAAAAATTAAAATAAACAAATAATAAGCCTCACCTTGGGCCACTGTGTCTTAACTGTGCTTCCTACCTTGTGACTCTTTCTTTGTCTTGACAAGTAATGGTGTTTACTTCTATGCCTCTGAGACATCAATGTTTAACCTCATTTCATCCAAGGGTCATCTTTTTGGAAGGACAGATTCAGGGTTGCCTAGCTAACAACTGCTTAGGGTGATGGAACAGAAAATGAAAAGATTAATAGTTTAAAATACATTTTTTAAAAATGTTTAACTTCTGTTTCTTTGCTTCTGTGATTTTTTTATACTTGTCTTGTTTGTCAACAAAAGTGAAATAATGTAAGATGATGGAGCAGAGGAGGGACTAATGACAGCTGAGTTCTTCTGGAAAATCTGTCTGTGGGCAGGGATGAGGAGTTCGGAGAATGCCTCTCTTTGCATTCGTTATATTTCAAGTACATGCAGCTGGAAGTGATCAATATACTAATATACTAATGTGACATATTTTAGAATGGCATTTCCTGAACTCCTTCACTGATTCATTTTAAGAAGCATTTCAGCATAAATATTAAGAATAACTAAATTAGGTGAATGTAAATGGGATAAAGGTTTATAGATGAATTAAATACTGTTTCTTTTTTTTTTTTGAGATGGGAGTGTCACACTTTCGCCCAGGCTATAGTGTAATGGCACAATCTCAGCTCACTATAATCTCTGCCTCCTGGGTTCAAGCAATTCTCCTGCCTCAGCCTTCCGAGTAGCTGGGACTACAGGCGTGCACCACCATGCCCAGCTAATTTTTTTGTATTTTTTAGTAGAGATGGGGTTTCACCTTGTTGGCCAGGATGGTCTCAATCTCCTGACCTCATGATCCGCCCACCTTGGGCTCCCATAGTGCTGGGATTATAGGCGTGAGCCACTGCGCCTGGACTAAATCACAGTTTCGAAAATCCTTTTCAGTAACTTGAAATCTCGAAGTCATGTTAAATTAAGTAATACTTATTAAATGTCTTTCTAAATAAGTTAAAATACTGAAACATTAATTGCTGAATATAAATGTAAAGTATATGTATTTTGGCATCTTGTTTTTATATGGTATAAATTAAGTATATGTAGGTCTTATGGGTCTGTGAATAAACATGAAAAATGTATTATTAGGACACATGTTCCTAAAAGTTAAGAAATGGTGCTCATGTACAAAGTGCTGATAGAAAACAGTTTAAATTTGCTCACTCCCTAGTTTTCACTAGAAATTAAGGTTACTAAGAGTTAAAAAGTCTAGTTAATAGATGACCATTAAAACTAGAAGAAAGGAAATAACTGTGTATGTGAGGGAAATAAGATATATTTTGAATAGGAAGTTATAAAGTATGAGATTTTGTTAAGGGAAAGAGAAAGTAATTTTTTTCTTTCTAAAGTAGAGTGATGGTTGTTCCAAAATGAGAAAGATGAACATTAAAGGACAAAAATGGAATAGATCAGGAAATTATAAAAGGTTTGTGGAAGATTAATCTTGTGAAAGGAATTTTATGTTTGATTAAGCTATAATTTAAAAAAATCATTTATAACGTTCAATTTTTTTCTAAAACTTTTTTTTCCCTAAAAATTGAGCATTAATATCAAAAGTACACTTATGGGCCAGGCATGGTGCCTAATGTCTAATCCCAGCATTTGGGAGGCCAAGGGAGGCAGATCGCTTGAGCCTGGGAGTTGGAGACCTGCCTGGGCAGCATGACAGAACCTCATCTCTACCAAAAAAAGTATACAAAATCAGTCAGGCATGGTGGTGCACACCTTAGTCCCAGCTACTCAGAAGGCAGAGGTGGGAGCCTGGGAGGTAGAGGTTGCAGTAAGCCAAGACTGTGCACTGCACTCTAGCCTGGGTGACAAAGCAAGACCCTGTCTCAAAAAAATAAATAAGCAAAATAAAAAGATGCTAATGCAAAACAGAATTTGGTTCTCTCCGTTAACACGAGGTTATCATGGTTGTTTTAAGTCTTGTTATCTATGGTTAATTCCTTTATTCTGATGTTTTTCTCAATGCTTTCTTGGAGTATTGATTTATGCTTAATAAGAAATAGTGAAAGCTTTTTCTTTCCTTATGGGTAATTGGCTTAGGAAATAAAGATTTTGTGTTTTATCAAGATAATTTCTTGTGCTTTGTGTTTCCTTTTATTAGCCCTTTGATTACATAAGAAAAGTGTGTCTTCTCAATATTAAAAGAGCTAAATTCTGGCTGACAACCAGGTAACTAACTTTATTTGCCTTTGACAACTATGTAACTTACTTTGCTTCTAAAGTCTTTTAATTATTACTGGTTAAATAAATAATTGTTATTTCCACAATGACCTGTGATACTATTTTAATTAAATGTTTGAAACTTTTTGACATTTTTTTTTTACAACATCCCAAAATCAGATTTTAGATTAAGTCTCTCCGACCTCAAATTCATTTTAAGGTTTCTCAGTTGGGCTAGCAGAAAACATCAAAGGATAAGTCTCTCACCCTGAAAAACACAGACATTACTCCAATGAGGCTTATCTGATCATCTGATATGTTGTCAGTCATAATTTTGGTTATCATGTTAAATTGTTGTATGCCACAGAAACAACCAAATTTCCTTGTTAACTGAATCATTATTTTGATGAACCCTCATCAGCTCTCTAATCAAGGTTGCTTTAAGTCTTGTTATCCAGTTAATTGCTTTATTCTGATGCTTTTCTCAATGCTCTTTGCAAGCGACTATAACCCTAAAATGTTGTGTTTTCTCTTTTTTTCATTCATTCTTTTTTTTTTGAGATGAAGTCTTACTCTGTTGCCCAGGTTGGAGTGCAGTGGTGTGATCTCGGCTCACTGCAATCTCCACCCTCTTGGATTCAAGCAATTCTCCTGCCTCAGCCTCCTGAGCAGCTGGGATTACAGCATGTGCCTCTACGCCTGGCTAATTTTTGTATTTTTAGTAGAGAAGGGGTTTCACCACGTTGGTCAGGCTGGTCTCGAACACCTGACCTCGTGATCCACTTGCCTTAGCCTCCCAAAGTTCTGGGATTACAGGCATGAGCCACCATACCCGGCCCAAAATGTTGTGTTTTCACAGAAATTCATGGAAAGGATGGAAAAGGACTTTGACAAGAAGAGGTCTCTGAAAACTTTAAGATCATACCATTGGATTGGGTAAAAATTTCCAGAACTCTAATAAAGAAATTGATAGGCTTGTGAAACTACTGACCAGGATCAAGCAGAACAAAATTAATTACATAAGACTGAATAAAATGATAAATAATAATTGTGGGTTTTTATGTTTTTTAATTGGACACATTGCTGGTGTTTTTTTTCTCAGACTGAAAAAACCCTTTTTCCTTGTATTAGCTTTCAGCAATTTGGTAAAGTTATACTCTTATGAACAAAAATGGAAATATTTATGTTTAAAAGTCCAATACGAGATTTCTTATCCAAAGTTCCAGCAAAGCAAACTCTGTGACCAATCACTAGTCTTACTGCAGTTGTGTAAATAATTAGGTCAAATTTGACAAGACTAAGCTTATTTTGCAAAAAAATTCAGCTTGCTTTGATTATCTTTAGTAGAAATGAGGGTAACTGTAGAGAGAAAAATTATGTTTCAGAAGAAAATCTACAGCATACCTGTTATTAGATTGTAGCCCTGTTTGCTGTTTTTGAGTTTTTACTATTTGTAGACTGGACTGGATCTGGAATTCTTCTACTTTCCTATCTGGAAACATCTGGCTACAACTCTCCAAATATGAACAAGAACTGCTCTGGCCCCAAAGCCCTATAAGCTAGAGCTTGACAACTCCATGTACATTACAAGGGACAAGCCTCATACCTGATACGTGGGCCACACAGAGTTCACCCAAATATCTGATGTTATAATCAGAGGCACTTAAACTGCAAACCAGGACAAGAAGCTGACAACTTCATGCTGTGGACAGCTTTTCCCAAGACATCAGAACAAGATTCTTTATCATAATGAGACTCTTACTCCTCTTAATTATTCCTTGCTTATGCCTATGTTTTTCACTCGGCAGAATAATGCTATATTGCTGAACTGCACAATCAGTAGCTTCTACAGAGACTCGATGAAACAATGGATCTGTCATGCCAAACCTAGCCATGGGATGGTAGGTAACAGAAATGCTACCTTCTAGCTGAACAGGAAATAATCTGCACAGTTGCTAATGCTTCTTGTTGCACATGGATAAACAGAACAAACAGGCTGCTTGGCTAAAACAGGTAGATTCCCCATCTGGCTCATTATTTAATCTAAATGATTTCAGTTTGGTTCACAGGGATCCCAGCTAAGAGGCATACTCCAAACTCTTGGTATTATCATCCTCACGGTCATTAGCCACAATAGTTGTCTCCCTGGTGCACTGTAACTCTCAAAAAAAGTCTTAAATGTGTACATGCAGCCATCTGCTGAACGGTAAATGTTCTCTCTCTGGCTGGAATGATGGAAACTCCAAGAAATGCATGATAATGAGGACACCTGTGAATGATGTGTTAAGACTCAAACCCCAAAATAATGATGACAGAGTAGCACTGATGCCCTAAGTTTTGGTCATGCTGTTTCCTAGGTGAGAATGTGACCAAAGGGAAAGATTGTTAAATTCATTTTAGAGGAGGTCATTGGTTTGAACTGAGCTCCTGCAATAAGCCCAATAGACCAAACCAAAATGGCATCCCTCAAGTTGAAGTTCCATAGCACTAAGCCAAAATAAGATTTTTATTTGACATTCTGAGAAATTAGAAGAGAGAATAGCCAAATCCCCAAACAGGCCAGTTGTAGCTCACATAAGAAAGTCCCCTCTGCTTTAACTTTTCTGAGGGAAGTAACTCTGAAACAACCAATCCGCTTTTGATTTTATGTTTCTGCTTCCCCCAGTCCTTTTCTTTCTATGAAATCAATCTCCTCTGCTGGCCCATCAGAACAGTCATTCTATTCCAGTGTTGCCCAATTCTACAATCAAAGGTAACAGCCAATTCAGATCTTTACATTTGTTGTAATGCTGTCTTTTGACAATATCTTTTCAAACCCCAGATCCCATCCATTCCCAAGTTGTCTTTCTATTTTACCTTCCAAATATCCATGGACTCTGTCCCATTGCCATCACCCTTATCCAAGCTGCCATCATCTGCTTGCAAATACAAGGCAGCCTACGGATTCCACTCTTGCCTTTCCAAGGTGTTCTCCCACTGCAGCCAGGGCAATCTCATCAATTTTTCAAAGCACAAATCTCATATCCTCTCAATCAATCTCTCTCTCTCTCTTTCTCTCTCTCTCTCTCTCTCTCTCTCTCTCACACACACACACACACACACACACACACACACACACACACAAACACACACCCCACACACACACTTAAAACACTTAATGGCTATTTAGCTTACTGAGGTTGAGTTTAAGTGCTCTTAAACTCAAGGCTTTGGTAGGCTCTTAAACTCAGGCATCTCACCCCTTCTCCCCACCTCTGCCTCAGGTCTCTGCCCACTGTTTTCTCACCTAGACAGTATCCTCTCCATCCCCAAGGGCCTACCTCACATTTCACCTAGTTAACTCTGATTTATCCTTCAGATCTCAGCTCTGATCTTTCATAGTCTGTAATTATGAGACAGGGGTTGGGGGTAGATAATTCTGCCTTTTTCAATCAGGGTTCCAGCAGAGAATGAGGCCTAATACCCGAGGTCTTGCATTGGATGTACTGTATGAACTTCTCTCCCACACATCCAGAATGGCACCAGCTGTGTCCCAGTCCTAGAAGAGCTTAGCAAATATTCACAGAGTTCTGTGTTCTGTGGTTCGGATGGGGAACACAGGTTTGAAAAGCTTTGTGCCAAATACTACTTGACACAGAGTAGGTGCTCAAAGGTTTGTTGAGTTAAATTGAAACAGAAATGTAATCTTGCAATGACCCCCAAGGCTGGCACGCTCTTGCTCAGTCTGCTCCAGTCACTCCAGCCTTGTGCTATTCCTTCAATACCCAGCTGGTGCACATTTAAGACTTTTTTTGAGAGATACAGTGCACCAGGTCCCCTTGCCTGGCATGCCTGTGCCCCAGATAACTGCTTGGCCAACTCCCTTGCCTTCTCAAGACTTGACACAGATCTCACCTTTCAATGAGGCCACGCTGGACACCCTATTTTAACTCTGCAACCTGATTCCTTAATCCTGGAACTCCTGATGCCCCAATCCTCCTTCCTACAGCACTTATTACCCTCACACATTCTTTATATGCAATTCATCAGTGGATAATGTTGATTGATTGTCTATTTTCCCCTACTAGGAATATAGGTTTCATGAGGAGATCTGTAACCCAAGTGGCTAGAACAATGCCCGTCATGCAGCAGGTGCCTAATCAATGTTTATTAGCTAAATGCATGAACATGCTTCTTCTGAATCACTACTCTTTCATAATTTGGAAGCACACAGAGACTGCCTGGCTCCAATTCTGTAAGACTTTAGCTCAAATGCCCGCCAATGATTAGAACACCTCTCTGAGTCCTGGTTCAAATTCCTGAGGCAGAACCAGTTGACTCAGCTCATCTTCCCAAAGCAGGCCATGTGACAGAGGTCAATGGCAGCTGCCCATGGATGAGCCATCTAGTGCAGAAGGGCTTCTCGGCATAACCGAAAAAGAGCAAAGCCATCAGGAGCTATTCATATGTGGAAGCAAAAGCTCTCCCCAGATCGCAAGCACACTGCTGTGTTACAGCAGAGGCCACACTGGGTAACAGTGGAAGCAGGAGCGAGTTGGATCAAGCTAGACGTTTAGTCCCCCATCCTGACCTTAGTGAGGGCCACTGCTGGGACTGAGTGGTGTACCTCAATGTCTGGCTCACCCAGAAGAGGTGCAGCACTCCCTCAGGAAACTTAAACGTCCGCATGCAGCCATCTGTTGAATGGGAAATGTTCTCTCTCTGGCTGGAATGATGGAAACGCCAAGAAATGCATGATAATGAGAACACCCATGAATGACGCGTTCCCATCTCGCCCTCTCCATAACAGATTTGTTGACAAGTATAACTAGCACAGTCACTTAATAATAATAAAAAATCAATGTAACTCTGCAGGCAAGCAGGCATTCTTCAGAATTCCTCACCGTGCCCCTGTTCCCTGCTGCAGATTTTATAATGACCTGAAAGGCAGAGTGACTGACACAAGCTGGATAGTTCTGGCTCAGGAGGATGTCTCATGAAGCTGCAGTCACCCAAGACCTGACTGGGGCTGGAAGAGCTGCTTCCCTTCCCTGTGGACTGTTAGCTGGAGCCACAGATCCTCACCTGTGGCCTTGCCTCACCACAGGACAGCTGGTCTCCCCTAGAGCAGGGGATCTACGAGAGATCGGCTGGCAGAAGCCCCAACATCTTATATGACTTCTGCTGTATTCTACCGGTCATGGGATCAGCCCTGATCCAGAGAGGGAGAGAATGACACCTGTGCGTGAATACCAGGAGGTGGTGACCCCTGGGCCATCCCTGAGAAGACATACATACCACAGTCTGTTTGTGTGGACCGAGGCCTATTTTTGAAGGGCCCAGAGTCAACAAAAGGTTTTTACATCTTAAAGGGTTATAAAAAGGAAAATAAAGAAGCATATGTGAGTGGCCTCAAAGCCTAAAATATTTATTATATGGTCTTTATAGAAAAAGTTTGATGACCTCCGATGTACACTGTACTTGCAGATGATATAAGGATCTTTCAAGGCTAATTCTGACTCTGTAGAATGTTCCCTTTATGCTCTGACTGTAGAATCTATCTCCCAAATGAACAACTCTATTGAGACAGGTGCTCAGCAAACTGTAGCTCTGAATATTATAGTGGCAAATGCTAAGAAATGAACAGCTCATCATAACCTGAACAGAAAGCTAATCAACAGTTCCTTGTCTATAAGTAGATGACTGATAAATACAAACTCAGTGAATGACTAAATGAATAAGAAATACTACAAGGATGCATCTTGAAAGTATGGAGCTATCATGACAATAAAAATATCTTAGGATTTCAACATGAATTTGGAAGAAGCCAAAAAAAAAAAATAAATAAAAGTACAGAGCTATCATGACAATAAAAATATCTTTAACTGGCTGGGCACAGTGGCTCATGTCTGTAATCCTAGCACTTTGGGAGGTAGAGGCAAGTGGATTACCTGAGGTCAGGAGTTCAAGACCAGCCTGGCCAATATGGTGAAACCCTGTCTTTACTAAAAATACAAAAATTAGCCAGGCGTAGTGGCATGCACCTGTAATCCCAGCTACTTGGGAGGCTGAAGCAGAAGAATCACTTGAACCTGGGAGGTGGAGGTTGCAGTGAGTGGAGATTGTACCACTTCACTCCAGCCTGGGCAACAGAGCAAGACTCTGTCTCAAAAACAAAACAAAAACAAAAAAAACTTTAACCAACAATTTACACTTTAAACACAACAAAATATGAATGTGCTATAATTTACGGCAATGATAGCTGAAATTTATCGAGGGCTAACTCTATGCCAAGTATTGCCAAGTATTCTTGCATTCACACCTCATAGGCTGAGGCAGGTAGAATTAGTTGCCTTCATTTTACAGATGAGCAAATTTAGGCTGACAAAAATTAAGTAATCTCCCAAGGAGTACATGATACATAAGTAGCATGACTATTTTCTCTTAGTAAACTACATAAAAAAATAAAGAGCAACTCAGCATCCTGAATGTCACGCCTGAGATCAGCTTGCTGCAAGCGCAGCAAGGACAGCAGCCCTCTGCTGGGCCAGGTTTCTCCTCCATCCCTTCTCCCTCCCTTCCTCCCTCCCTCTCAGCCTGCTGGGATCCCAACCCAGGAACTCCAAGAAGGGCATGGCTCCAGGCTCCCTATATAAGAAAGGTCAAAGAGACTTGAAATGGGTGATTGAACCTAATTACTCACTGATCTGCTCCCTCTATCCAAAGAGTTTTAAAACACACCTTCACTGAGGTCTTTGCTGAGATTGTGGACTCAGCACAGGACCTGCCTCCTGCTTTCCTAAATGAGTAAGTGGCTGGCAGCTGCTCTAGCTCTGGGGCCAGCAAGGTTTTGACACTTGAATGAGGAGAGGGCAGAGAGAAGGCTGCAGCTCTTGCAGCAAACTGCAGGGTTGTCAGGTCTACACCCAGGACACCCACAGCTACTGCACACAGAACTGAGCTCTCGGCCCAGGGTTTCCTAGGTGGACATAAAGAGATCTCAACTCTCCCTGAATGGTCTTGGAGATGGCTCAATGTGCCCACTCTTCACAGATTCGTGAACCTGAGGGTACGGGACTTGCTCAAGGCTATACAACCAGAGGCACAAAGTTCCCTGATGCGAATTCAAATGTTTCCACATTTTGGATTCTGCTCTTGGAAAGCTTGAAGTTCAGTTGGTTGAAAAGACAGTTGATTATGACAGGTTCTGGAGGAAAGAGGACCTGGGCAGAGGGAACCTCGACTAGAGGCTGAGTGTCCCTGTGTCGGGGACAGAAAGAGAGGGGCCAGGGTAAAGGAAGACAGGAAGTCAGAGGCCTGGAACAAAGGGGAGCGTGAAGGGGAACGTGTGTGACTATCTAGACAGGAGAGTCAGCTGACCAAGGACAAGGGCAAAGACTGTCAAAGGGCACCAAGGGACCAGCTAAGACCACAGACATGAATCTGTGTCAATAAAGCCCTAATTAAACACACCACTGTGACCTCAATAGGATTCCAATAAATACAGTTGTCCAATCCCCACACAGTAAACATGCAAGCCATAACAAGATGATCACCTCCCTCAGTCCACCCTGATTATGAGATAATAATCATCCACAAAAACATTATTCCCATGCTTAACAAGCAAAGGGAGGAAGGGCCTTCTAGCCTGCCCTTGTAAACAGACACTCACAGGAAGGGAGAGTAAACAGACACTCACAGGAAGGGAGAACAGGGAAGAAAGGGGCTTTGACGTCAGAGACGTGTCTCTCTCTCTCTCTCTCATCATCATGTGTCACCGCAGCCCCCTCTCTGCCTCCTCCTCAGTAACACTTTCTGCAGTTCACTTCTGGACACCATCTCCTGCTTCCCTGCTACCTTCCCGGAAGGTCTTTCCAGGTTTCTGCTGCTGCTCCCTCATCTCCCCCACCTCCTAATGCTGGAGTGCCCTGGGGCTCTGGCCTTGGCCCCTGCTCTTCTCTGACTTATTTGCTGGTAATGTCACCCTGTCTCATAGCTTTAAATGCCATCTTTATGTCAACAACTCTTAAAAAAGTCTATACTTCTTTTCTGAACTCCAGATTTTCATATTCTAGATTTTAATGGCCTAACAGCCATCACCTTGTAGATCTCTGACAGGCACCTCAAACTTACTCTGTACCCACACAGCCCCTAATCGTCCCCCGCAATCTGTGCCACTGGAGCTCTTCTGCTTCTAAAGTCAACCTTCCAATGCTCAGGCCAAAACCACTGGGGTCGTCCTAGACTCCTCTTTCTCTGTTGCACCCCATACTCAACCCCTCAGCAAATCCCACTGGTTCTCCCTTCCAAGTCCTTACAGTCACCTCAAGGCCTGACCTCATCTGCCATGGGTCTCCAGTGTCCTCCACCCTAACCACACACTCTCAGCTCAGGACCTCTGTGCCAGCTCTTCCTTCTCTGGAGCACTGCTGCCCAGACATTTGCAACACAGGCTTCTGCTCCTTATTTCTGATCACCCTCTCTTTGCATCACACACAGAACTAACAACCATCTTCCCAGGCCCTGGACATTTTGTCCCCTTCCCTGCCTCCTCTATATGATGCCTATCACCCAAAAGCCTATGTATTTTACAAGTTTATATGTACACTAAAAACTCCAGAGGGCAGAGATATCTTATTTTCCTCATTAAGGTATTCCCTGTGCCTAGAACAGTGGTGACATAGGACTTGTTCAATAAACATTTGTTGGATGAATGAACATCCGATCAATAAATGAACAAATATAGAAACAATAGAATTTTTTTAGTACAGTGTCCCATTTAATGGTAAAGGAAAAATACTGAAAGCCTCTATAGTCAATCATGAGGTTCTACAAACCTTCCACTGTCTGTTTTCTCCTTATTACAGTGGTGAGAAGGAGAAGGAGGTCTCCATTTGCATAGATGGAGACCTGAATGTGTGTGTGATAGACAAGCCGCAAGGTGTGCTGAGCAACCCCAATCAAACACAAGGCAGTCGGGGAGTCATGGTTCAGTCCTGTCTGGCCTGAAAATCACAAGATTCTTTGACCTTTTTTAAACTGATGAGTGACTTGCTTCTGGTTTCCAGAGTAAGAATGACACAGAGAACACCAAAGCCACAATGCAGGTCAGGGGTTGGCAAACTTCTGCCCACAGCCCAAGTCCACCAGGACCTGTCTGTGTAGGCTGCTTGTTCATAGCCTGCAAGTGAATGGTTTTCCTATTTTTAAATAATTTCGCTTTAAATGGTTTTATGGGTATCTACGTAATAGTCTTAATTTTGGTTCTTGGCCCTGCAAAGCATAAAATATTCATGACTTGGCGCTTGCAGAAGTTTACCAAACCCTGGGGGCAAACTCCTTGGTAGTCCACGAGGCCCCCTGAAACAGTCACCCAGGTATTTCAGCAAAAAGTGACATCTGACATCAAGTGCCTTAGAAGCAATTAGCGAAAAGTAATTGGAAAAGTAATTAGAGATAAAGTGGCCACTGGCCATGGTTATTATCTAAAATAATGGTGACACCCTCTATACAGCTGGGAAAGAAATAGCCATACACGGAAATGTATTTTACGCATGTTCCCAGGGCAAAGCACATCTGAAAGCCAATGGCTAAGGATAGATATTGTTCTAAATTTGTTGATATCTGATGACAGAACGAAGTTTCCTTCCCTTTTCTTACCCACACCCAAAGCTACTCCCACACTTCTCATGAGAAAAATTCTGTCACACTTAGAGTTTCTAACATCTGATCTTTCACTTAAGAAAAACGATTTCTGGGACACTTTAGTTACAGTAACGTCAAAACTGCTCCCAAACGGAAGCTCCTAATATACACAGACCTTTCAGTGGCATGCCTAGCAAACAGGAAGCCACTGGCATTATCATAATACTGTATCCCAATGTCATTATTGTATCCTTGTTACATATATTATTGTATCATATCACATATTATATATGATACAATACATAATGGATTGCATATACAATGTACTGAATATTCTGTAACATGTAAATATAAAATCACAATACATACAGTATGTCGTATGGTTTTATATCATTACACGCATTATTATATCACTGTTAAATTGCTATCCTAACTTAGGAAACACAAAGCCACACACTAGCTTCAGGGCTTCAGACAAGTTACTTCACTTCTATAAGCCTCAGTGTCTTCACTGGCAAAATTAGGAAATAACGTGAGATGCTTACTCTTCTCTTCTAGCTCAAGGTGTCTGTGATTCCAAAGTCATGTAAAATAATCTTTTGTTTACCTTTCTCTCCTACCCTGAATCAGTTTATGATTACATCCCAATATGCCTTTTAACCTCACGGATGAACCAATGGCCTTGTACATTACATTCACTCCATCATCCTGACGCTCTGCACTTGTTGATTCAAACAGCCCTCCCAGCAAGCTATTTAATGTCTCTATTTTCCTAACAACCAAACTGGTGCTCTCGTCATACATCAGCAGTTGGGGAAATCATGACGAGATAGCCCTCTACAGAAGCGCAGCCGAAGAGGGATTGTTGGGTCATTAGTCACGCTGCCTAAAGTAAGCATTACATTAACCATGTTAATAACACTTCTCGGCTCACTCTGTCTCTTTCATGTGAAGAAATTCAAGTATTTAACAATCATTGCTCTCTGGGAGGCAGAAGATAAAAGTTGTGATGGTAACTGGGTACACTTAAATAAAGCCTTATTTCTCTTTTCTATGAAACTCAGCACTTGAATGAGATTGAGTCAAGCTCAAAGCAAATGGCTGTGGGAAATTAGAATTTTATAACAAAATGGATTCTTAACACTGATAATGGCTTTTGAACTTCTCATACCGTTTCTCTGAATCCCATGCCATCAGATAATTCATCAAAATGGTGTTTGTAAGTGTAGTTTAAGTTTGACAAGAGGAATTACTTCAAAATGGTAGTATTTCAAAGGCTGATGTGCTTGTGACTAACTGTAAATTCATGCATCACTCATAAATGCATTGCTTCTGGAAAACAACAAGGCAAGATCCTTAAAGCTATTTCTATGTTCCTGGCCTGGGAACTTTACACTGGGAACTTACCATAAGGAAATCATCCAACAGAATCACAAAACTGTATTAATGAAGCTACTTACTGCTATCTGACCTGTAACAGCAAAAAGTGGAAATAATTTCAATATTCGACAGCAGATAAATGATTTCATAAGTTATGGAACAGTAACATGATGGAATGTCATAGTCAGTGAAGCTATTACGACCACAGAGGCATAAAATTAAAAGAAAACAAAATTATTTGCATATGACAACTCTATGAAAAATACACACAATGTGCAGCAGCTCTGAAAAAGAATAATGACACCTACTAACACTTTTGCTGGCTCACTATGTTTTAGGTCATTCTTTCATTCATTTATTTTAAGACAGGGTCTCAGTTTGCCCAGGCTGAAATGCAGGTAGGAGCACCTGAGGCCAGGAGGCAGAAGCTGTAGTGAGTCGTGATCATGCTACTGCATGTGTGCCATCACACCCAGTTAGTTTTATTTAATTTTTAAAAATTTTCTGTAGACAGAGTCTCACTATGTTGTCCAGGCTGGTCTTGAACTCCTGAGCTCAAGTGATCCTCCCACCTCAGCCTCCCAAAGTGCTGTGATTACAGGTATGAGCCATCATGCCCGTTCTTTTACGTCTTTTAGGCTTAGCCACTCAACATGCATTTTCTTGTTGCATTTTGTCCATTTGTTGCAATGTTTTTCTTTAATAATGTAACATCATTTCAACCAAAATTAAACTTAACATCTCTATATGTGACCTAAAAGTAGTAACAATAATAAACATTTACTGAATACTTACCGCATGCCGGGTACTGTTCTAACACTGCACATGTACAGACTCCTTCATCCTCACCCATGTCACCCTATGAGGCGGGCACTATTTGCAGATAAGGAAATTGAGGCCCAGAAATTAAGTACCTTGCCCAAGGTTCAGCCAACTAGAAAGTGGGAGAACAAAGACTCCACCCTGGCATTTGGGCTTCAGAGTCCAAAAGAAATTTTCAAAGAAATTCAACACAATTAAAAGCACTCCTGTGATCCTTCAGCTCAGCCGCCAAACCGATGCTATCTAAGCAGGTATTGAATGCTCCAGGAGCTTGCAGATATGAAAGGCAGTGACCAATGCTGATGGTCATTGATGCACAGCTTGCAAGGGGTCCTTCAAGACCACAGGCATGTGATACCTTAAACTGAGAGAAGTAACAGGTGGACAATTACCCAAACTCACAGAGCCACTGGGATTGCTGAAGCCAGTCCTATGATCTATGTCCATGGACCTGGTAAATCCAGGGTTCTCTCTACTATGTAATGCATGATAACAAGAATCACTATTATTCATTAAATGCTCACTGTACGCTAAGGGCAATAATCCCTTTATGTGAATTATCTCATTTAGTGCTCACAATAGTCCTTCAGAGTACGCATTATTATTAATCTCATTTAGAGATCAGGAAACAGGCCTGGAAATGTGAAGTAATTTGTCTTGCCTTACTTATTAGCTAGAAGGCACTGAGCCTGTGGTTATTGCAGCACCCAGCCCGTATGCATTCCAAATCAATATTAATTAGCTAGCACATGAGCATCCAGCTGCCTCAGATGCTACTTCACTATCTAGCGTGCAGAGGCGAGTCTAAACACCTTTGCTGACTGGAATCCAAACATTTCTAAATTTGCCCCTATGGCAGAGCAAACACTGGCATTCAGAAGTGAGGCAAATCCTCAGCTCACCCTCCCACCCCCAGCCCCACCTGGGCCTGCCAATCTGCTGCCAGCAGAGCAAACCCCACAGTCCGCCAAGGTCTGCGGGCTGAAGCTTTTTATAGTCAGCTCTTCTACTAAGGGTGTTAATTTTATTCACTCACACCCACACTGTGTACAAACACGCAAATCATTAACATTTCCATTTACCAGGCTAGTATGGCCCCGAGCTGCTGGGATTTTTAAAGGAGATAACAATTCAATTTGCAATTACTGTTGCAAATTTTAATTCCCAAGGAAACTTCTGTCAGTGCTGTACTCCCATAAGCCAAAATGAATACTGTGAGCAACTCTCCAAATTATGTTGAAAGAGAGAAAAGGAAGGAACAAAAGGAAAGAAAGGAAGGAAAAGAGCCAGGTTGCCTGCCTGCCTGCCCACCCGCCCGCCTGCCTGCCTGCCCACCTGCCCGCTGTCCTCTGGGAGGGCAGGATTATAAGCCTATTTCAGAGAAGTTCAATTTAGCTCTAAATTTCAGTTTCCCCCAGCTGTCTGAATCAACAACTAAATGTTAACTCTTTAAGAGGGGCTTTTGTGAAGTAATATTTACAACTGAACAATCATCAATACATTTACTGTTTGCCAACTCAGAATTGCTGTGGGAAAGAGAAAGGTATACTATACCCATTTTCATTCTCCAGTATTTCTACTTTGGGCAGTGAAATGCTAAGAATGAACATTTCCAGGTCCCAAATAACTACCTGCCACCTTCCAAGTCCCAAATCCACCTGCTGGCACTGGTAACTACTATTTATTGCATGTCCACTGTGCACTGTGCACCAGGAACCACCACGCCCTACATATGCCTATCCTCCTTTATACTAGCGGCGACACTGCAGCCAGGGAGCACTCAGAGAGCACATGTGCCAGGCACTGTGCAAGTGCTGAGGACAAAACAATGAACCCCACGACTGCCAGCCCTTAGGTGGTTTACAATCAAGTGGTAAACAGATCAATAAAAAAATCCCATGGATGTGAATTAAACAACACAATACGATGCAGTCATTTGGAAGAGGCCACTGTGGACAAGGAAAGTGAGAGCACTCGGCATTAGAAAATGCCTTTGTTCAAGGTCAGAAGGCAGGCTGGGACAGAACTCTGGCTGAAACTCTCAGGATCACACTGGAGCCACTGCCTCCTCCCACTTCTCATCTTATTTTTTTTTTGTTTGGGGCCTGCTAAAACTCACTATGGTAATGCAAATGAGTCAGATTCCTTGACCACGAAGAGCATCCATTATTGTAAAAAACATTTTCTTATGTTTGGGGTTTGTCCTGAGAGCTATCAAAAAACAAAAACCAGAACCACAAGTCAGACAGTATAATGGTCCTCTCATTGGGTACAAGTCCCGCACTGTCTCAAATCACTAGAGAAGCTTCTCTAGCAGGCATAAAGTGCTCTGTAGGGTGACAGCAGGTAGAGGCTGTGAGATTCACGTTCTTCACACTGGCATCCTGCCTCTGCGGCTTTTCAACCCCCCAGGTGTATGACATGGAAGCACACGTAAATGACCTAAATGGCAGTTAACAGTTTCCTTTAAATTCCCCTCTGGAATGCACTCTGGGCCTGCCCTTCCTATTCATGGTCATCTTTGGCTCTGGTTAAAGTCTTATTCTCCGGAGCACCTAACACAGGGGCATCTAAGAAATCAGGGGCCACCCTGGGCTGCCCCAATTGCCTGTAGCAAATCCACATGATGATATGCCTGGGATTCCCATTTACTTGTCCCTAAAGTAGACAGTGCTACTTGCCCTAAAACCTGGGGCGATCATTCATCCACCAAGATTTCACAATCACGTTGAATGTGGGATGCAGATCAGGGTCATGCTGGTGGCCTGGGATTCTTTTTTTTTTTTTGAAATGGGGGTTTTGAAATGTCACCAGGCTGGAGTGCAGTGGTGCAATCTCAACTCACTACCATCTCTGTCTCCTAGGTTCAAGCAATCCTCCCACCTCAGCCTCCTGAGTAGCTGGGACTACATATGCACGCCACCATGCCTGGCTAATTTTTTGTATTTTTGGTAGAGATGGGGTTTTGCCATGTTGCCTAGGCTGGTCTTGGTCTCAAACTCTTGAGCTCAAGTGATCTGCTGGCCTCAGCCTCCCAAAGTGCTGGGATTACAAGTGTTGAGCCACCGCACCCAGCCTTACTGGGAATCTTTAATTCCAGTTCCTAAACACTGTTTTATAATCCCATTTCCAAAACATAAGCAACCTCTCAAGACAAAGACAAAGAGAACAACTGTGAAGGACCACTCCCCAGCCCTGTTACTTCGAATCCTCAGCGGGGTATGGTACGACATGGAAAATGGCTTTTCCTTCTGAGACAGACTTTGAACTGGGGAGACAAACTCAGTCCCTGGGTCTATCAGCCCAAATAAACAAAACACTATGTGCCAAAGATATGCTCCTGGTTAATGGGACCTGTGAAGATTTAAAAAACCATGGGCCATGAGTTCTGTACTTCTTTTTTTCTTTTATCTCCAATTCACTGGGGATCTTGAAATCACCAACAGTGGTCTTATCACTCCTCTCATTTAAATTACTGAACACAACTAAACAAAACAAAATGAAACATAAAACCTTTCCTTTTGTCTACACACCCAGCCGCTTCCAATGAAAACTTTCAGATGTTTTAACTCATGATTTTCCAAGGAGAACCAGAGACAATCCAAAAGTAAGTAAATCTATTAAATTTCTAAAAGTGGTGCTTTTAAGTAGCTGGATCAATGCTGATTTTCTCCTGGGTGGCTGGAGACACCAGCCCACACGGTGCTGAACTCAGAAGCGTGCTGCATCTTGGTCAGCTTCAGTAAATACCAGTGTCTGCTAAGGCTCATTCTGAAGGACACAGTACAAAGTCAGAACTGTTTGTTTATTTATTTATGTATTTATTTTTGAGACAGTCTTGCTCTGTTGCCCAGGCTGAAGTGCAGTGGTGCAATCTCAGCTCACTGCAACCTCTGCCTCCCGGGTTTGAGCAATTCTCCTGCCTCAGCCTCCTGAGTAGCTAGGATTACAGGAGGCTAATTTTTTTTGCATTTTTTGGTAGAGATGGAGTTTCACCATGTTGGCCAGGTTGGTCTTGAACTCCTGACCTCGTGATCCATCTGCCTCAGCCTCCCAAAGTGCTGGGGAGGGTCATGTTGGAGGCCTGGGATTCTTTTTTTTTTTTTGAAATGTGGGTTTTGCTCTGTCACCAGGCTGGAGTGCAGTGGTGCAATCTCAACTCACTGCAACTTTCGCCTCCTAGGTTCAAGCAAACCTCCCACCTCAGCCTTCTGAATAGCTGGTACTACTATTTTAGCATGACTATTCAAAAGTGCTGGGATTATAGGCATGAGCCACCAGACCCGGCCTGGTTCCTTATTTTAATGTGTAAAAATACTGAAACAAAGTGTAACAAATCTCATATATTGATGACCTGGACTCTAACACTTGTTAAACTTATCCGATTTTGCTTATCTTAGGTCCCCATTTATTTATACAGTATATTTTGCTGAACCATTTTGTTTTTTATTTTTATTTTTTTCTTTTTCAAGACAGAGTCTCGCTCTGTTGCCCAGGCTGAAGTGCAGTGGCATGACCTTAGCTCACTGCAACCTCCGCCTTCTGGGCTCAAGCAATTCTCTCGCGTGAGTGCTCAGCCTCCCGAGTAGCTGGGATTACAGATGTGCACCACCAAGCCCAGCTAATATTTGTATTTTAGTAGAGACAGGGTTTCACCATGTTGGCCAGGCTGGTCTTAAACTCCTGGCCTCATGTGATCTGCCTGCCTCGGCCTCCCAAAGTGCTAAGATTACAGTATTGTTTTTAATTGGAAAAAAGGCATACAAATTTATTAAGGTGTACACAGAGAAAACCAGAGAATGACTGTGATTTTAGAGAGTAAATGATAGGCAGCATAGCTCTTCATCCCTAAATATTTCAGCATGACTATTCAAAAAAAGCACATACTCCTACATGACTCAGCACCATATCACACAAAATCACATGAGCAACAGTTCCTTATTCTAATCTACCATGGAGTTCATATTCAAATTTTCCAAACTGTCCCCCACTGTCTCTAATTGTTCAAACCAGAATCTAATCAAGGAATGCTAAGGAGCACCCTTTCCAAAGTAACATGTCAGACAAAAGAATGACTCAGGGACAGTCAGAAGGGCTTGAACCTGACAGTAAATTAGCATCCAACCGACCTTCTTTTTGAAAGAAAAAGATCTATCATTTGACAAACAACTGCTCTTAACATTTCCATGAATTTTCTTCCAGCTAGTTTTTCTTTTCATAAACACATCCATAATACATGCAGTTGTGAACAACCTGTCTTGCTACAGATCAAATGCTACTGCAACTTCTTCTGGCGAGAGGAGGCAAAGACCTGGTGAAGTTCCGCACATGTCATCTCTGGCATGCCTGCTGGCCGGCCAGCCTCCTGGATCAATAAGTCAATAACTATGAAAAAAGGCTGCTGAGTGGGCAGAAGACTGTCCTGCACGGAGACACTATTAAAGGTCCTGGATTTCCAAATGTACCACTGCGCTGCTCCGTGGCCCTGCCAACTTCCTCCTCCTCCAGCTGACACGACCCCAAGCCCTAGAGAGACAGAGCAGGTATTAGGAGAGGCTGCTGTCCCACTTCCTGGGTGTCCAGGATGGATAAATGTAAGATTTTACAGAAAGTACTTTGGAACTTTTGGAAGTGCTATATATTTAAAAGCTGTTAGTAATGTTCTCTAAACCAAAAATATCACAAAAGCCTCAAACTTCTAGATACCAAAGCTTTGACTTGGAACATTTATTTTACTTTATTTCATTTTTTTGAGACAGTTTCAATCTGTCACCCAGGCTAATAGGCAGTGGCATGATCTCAGCTACTGCAACCTCCCAATTCCGTGTTCGAGTGATTCTCCTGTCTCAGCCTCCTGAGTAGCTGGGTCTAAAAGCACCCACCACCATGCCCGACTAATTTTTATATTATTAGTAGAGATGGGGTTTTGCCATGTTGGCCAGGCTGGACTCGAACTCCTGACCTCAAGTGATCCACCCACCTCGGTTTCCCAAAGTGCTGGGATTACAAATGTGAGCCCCTGCACGCGGCTGACTTGGAATATTTCATAAAAAGTAAAAATTTTCAATAGACAATACTGCCCTGAATGAAACATCTCAAGCTGAACTAAACCCTCAGCCAAACCAAGCCATGATATTGAGAGAGGAATCACCTTATTCCTTAGGAGAACTGTGAATTTTCTTGAAACCATGTTGGACTGCCAGTGCTTTCTGCTTTGGAAGGTGATTCCCCAGGCACTTCGGCTCTGGTGCTCGGCCAGTCTCTCAGAGAAGACTGCCTCCTTGCTTCTTCCTGGAAAGGAAGCCCAGGGCTTTCTTACCTTGTTTCCAGGGGTACAGATGGCTTCGTTTCAAGGGCTTCTGTTTTTCAATAGCATTGCCCATTTTAAAGCCAGAGGATCACAGGGCCCTCCAGAGCCCAATGTCTTTCCTGAATGGCAATTGAGGGCCGAGTCACCGGCTGGAAGGGGATCATCTCTTGGACATCCCACACCACCCAGCGCCAGAGCCCATGCAGCCCTCACAAGGGAAGCTTGAGAAATTTCACTTTGAACAGTCTTTGCCTTCTGCCTTTCAAAATCCCTTTGGCTCCAGGGAGGAAATCAGAAGAAAAGGCTTGTTATCGCCCTACCGGGGCGTCTCAGTAATGGTCTATATTAAGAAGCTGTTCCTCGGCATTCTTTTGACACTTTATTACTCATCAGCATAGCAGCAGCTCGGAGGGTGAATTTTATTTCCAAATACTTTTAATACCACTTTTCCCCATAGAAGAAGTGGGGAATCAGGTGATCAAAAAGCTGAAAGTCATAAATGAACCATTCTGCGGCATGCCAGGAGAAACATTTTCACACAGTCCCTTATGCCACACCTTCTATTTCAGAGTCCCATGCTCACACCAGTGTGCACCATGCAACAAGTACTGTCAGAGAAAACAAGCTGATTTCACTAATACTGTGTTTCCAAGGGAAACACAAAACAAAACATCAAAACACATGCTACACCTCAGTCTCCAAAGAAGAAAACACCATGGGGACAAACACAGCTAAAAATTTATAGCCTCAAGTTCCAGACTTCCACTGCACTTTGGGAACAATTTTGCTGGAGAAAGGGCTACACTACACAAATTCTGAACAATGGGTTTCTGGAAGAAAAGAAGGGAATGAAATCAATCATATATTCTTGGTAAAAAGGAGGACAACACCGAGGTAGATGAAAAGATTTCATTTATTTCAATCCTAGAGTTTGAGGTTATCAAAACTCCTAAAGAATCCCCATAGCATAATATGGGTAAGAATGCAGGCTCTGTGCCGCGCTAGGTGACTCATGCCTGTAATCCCAGCACTTTGGGAGGCTGAGGTGGGTGGATCACCTGAGGCTGGGAGTTCAAAACCAGACTGGCCAACATGGTGAAACCCTGTCTCTACTAACAATACAAAAATTAGCCAGGCATGGTGGCACTAAGCTGTAATCCCAGCTACATGGGGGGCTGAGTAAGGAGAATCACTTGAACCCAGGAGGCAGAGGTTGTAGTAAGCCAAGATCATGCCACGGCACTCCAGCCTGGGTGGCAGAGTGAGACTATGTCTCCAAGACAAAAAAAAAAAAAAAAAAGAATGCATGCTCTGGAGCCCAAACACCTGGGTGCAAATCCTGGCTCTGCCAACTGAGCACAGCAGCCTCAGTTTCCTTATCTGTTAACTGGGCATAATTCCAGTTTCACCTCCTCAGCTGTAAGAACATTTGTGAAGTATTTAGCATGCTGCCTGAAACTCAGGAAGTCCTTGGTGAATATTTATCTTTTTTTTTTTTTTTTTTTTGGAGACAGGGTCTTGCTGTGTCACCCTGGGTGAAGTGTGGTGGCACAGTCATGGCTCACTGCAACCTCAACCTCCCAGGCCCAAGCAATCCTCCTGCCTGAGCCTCCCAAGAAGCTAGGACTACAGGTGCATGCCACCTCGCCTGGCTAATTTTTAAAGTTTCTTGTAGAGACAGGGTCTCCCTATGTTGCCCAGGCTGATCTCAAACTCCTGGCCTCAAGTGACCCTCCTGCCTCAGCCTCCCAAAGTCCTGGGATTACAGATGTGAGCCACTGCACTCCAACTATTTTCATATGAAAAGATGAAATATTTCACTTATGAAACGCTTCCTATTTTGATCTACCAATACAGAGATAATTTTTGCAAAATCCCAGTCAAGATTCCAAACTTGGCAAAGCAAATAGCACGTGTCTGTCACACCGTCGCCAGTGAGGCAGCTGGAAAGAGCATGCGTGCAGAGGCTCCCCGTTTCCCTCACAGAGCCCTCAGGCTCCTCCCCAGATTAAACTACAGCCACAAACTGAAACAAAGCACAGGGAACCCCCCACCACACCAGAGGGGTCCTGTGAAACCTAACAGTTGCACAGCAGAATACTGAGTACACAGTAGGTACTTAATAACTCTGTTGAACAAATGGGTGGATAGGTGATGAAATAAACCAATGAGAATTATCCCCAACATACACACACTGATTGTCCCCACCCCCTGGAATGTGTTAGCTAAGTTTCTAATCCATAAGTAAACTCTCCTCTCCAAGCAAGAGTCAGAGGGTGTGGGCAGCTGAGGCGCTGTTTCCTCCACTTTCCCACCCTTCCCCAGCCCTGGAGTTTCCTTCCTATCAGTGTGCGAAGCCCCTGAAGTCAGCAGCTGTGCCTGGGGCAGCTCCTCTCGGTGCCTGTGCACACACAGAACAATGGGTCACAGTTACAGAACCTGGGCTCTGGTGTGTGCTCTGTTGTTTCTTAGCTGGGGGCCAACACATTCGTAATGGTGTTTCCAGAAGAAAAATGCATCCTAGGTTCCAAACAACTAATTTATGAACGAACCTTTAGCATGAACTGGCCATTTCCCTGAGAGAACAGCTCTGAAACAAGACCCCGGTGGTCCAACCGCTTCTCAGGTAATCATGTCTATCCCCCTGGCCCACACACTTATTCCAATGGGAATTGTTCAGAGGGAGAGGAACAGAATAATCTAATCTTAAGAATTCCTCTCTAATCCCCAGCTGAGAAAGTGTCTTTTACACTCATCCCTTCTGCAATGTACCAGACTAAGCAAAAAAAAAAAATTGAGCCATCCCCCAAGACCAATATGCTTGCAATCGAAGATGGGCAAGTGACCCATCTCCAGCCCACATTTCAGGGAGACAACACAAACCTTTTTTGATTCTTCACAAATGGGAAGAATCAAAAGTGAGCTGTTACCAGAAGCAAAAGGCTGATTGCACAGCCACTGTGATGAGTTTCCAAGCCTTGCATAAATATGTAGAGAATGCTGTGGCTGTACGAACTGCCTTCAATCAGACCCAATTTGACCATGTGTTATCAAGGTCACTCCTTCACGTATGACTACTACAAGCCCCAAATCTCTGTAAAACCCAAGCAGATTCACAAGATCATCTCCTCCAACTAGCCCCTCCCCCATTTCAGATTCCTCAGAGACGGGTAGGGATTGAGGCTGGGCTTTAGTCTGAAGGCCAGATCCAGCTCCCAAATCTTTATCCTTGGCTAGGAAAACCTCTGCTGCCCATTTTCCCATGACCAGAGGAGGCAGGAGGGCAGTGTGAAGGAACTGGCTTTGAAGGCCAGCTGGCCCGGTTTGCATCTATGTGGGCACTTCCTAGCTGAGCAACTTTGGGATAGAATCTTCCCCTCTCCTCACGTATTTTCACATACATTCATGCATACAATTACACTATCTACTTCATAGGGCAGTTTAAAGGTTAAATAAGATATTTAGACTTGGGAGGCTGATGTGGGAGGTTGAGGCAGAAAAATAATTTGAGCGCAGGAGGTCAGGACTGCAGTGATTTGTGACTGCACACTGCACTCCAGTCTGGGCCACAGAGCGAGACCCCAACTTAAAAAAAATAAAATAAAATAAAGATGTTTAAAATTTGTTGGTACACAGCAGACAATGAGAATAGCTACTATTGATGTTTTTATTATTATTATCATCTATAAATCTCTAAGCTTTAGATACAATACATTGAAAAAAATTATTTACCCTCACTAGGGATTTTTTTCCCCCATCTCAGAGTAAGATCCTATTCAATATTCTATTGAATAATTCATTCTCTTACTATCATTAAAATAAAATTTATCTTACAAATATCTGTACCTCAGGATTTTTTTTTTTTTTAAGAGACAGGGCCTCCTTATATTGCCCAGCTGGCCTCAAACTACTGGGCTCAAGTGATCCTCCCGCCTCAGCCTCCCAGGTAGCTGGACTACAGAAGGAATGATATTTTGATTGTGGGACATGACATAAGCCAGAGAGGTAATATAGCCGCCACTGAAGTATGAAACATTTAAAGGAATGCCTGCCCCAACATGCAAGAGGCTGTTGGGTCAGACGAACTCTGATCTAAGTCAGAATCCTTCAAGGCGTTGCTCACTTCTTGAAGACTATTTTTTTTCTTAAGATAGAAATGTCTCAGAAGGGAAGGGCTGGTGGATCCCTGTAATGTGGACATTCACCCACCCAGAACCAAAGAAACAGAGTCTGGGCTCTCAGGCGGGTACCCGGTAGCTGACACAAAGCTTTGTGTATGGAATTTGTCTGCTGGGAGGAAAGTCTGATGTTGGTCACTTCCCTCCTGGAGAAAAATACAACAATAAGAGGAAGCGCCAAGCACTGTGGGAACGTTCCAAGTAGGAGTTCCAGCTCAGCCCAGAACATAAACAAAGGCGATGACCAGCCTGGAGGTCAGGCCCAGCAGAGCACTGAGGCAGAAAGTCTGGGTCAGACTCTCTATCTTCTGGGTCCTCTAGACTCTGCCTTTTTTTTTGAGACAGAGCCTCTGTTGTTTAGGCTGGAGTGAGGTGGTGCAATCACAGCTCACTGCAGCCTCCAACTGTTGAGCTCAAGCGATCCTCCTGCCTCAGCCTCCTGACTAGTTGTGAATATACACACTTGCCACCATGCCTGGCTAATTTTTAAAATTATTTTTTGTAGGGATAGCATCTTGCTTGGTTGCCAGGCTGGTCTCAAACCCATGGTCTCGAGCCTCAGCCTCCCAAAGTCCTAGGATTATAGGTATGAGCCACCGAGTCTCGCCTAGACTGCTTTGAAGTGACTCTCCTGTCCAGTCCAGGAGGAAATCATCGAAGGCAAAGGCTACCACATGTCAAGTGTCACAGGAAATACAAGCTCAGGGACTCTCTGATGATACATCTGCAAACTCACAGATCAGTCTCAGAATGTCGTATCTGGAGGGGCCTCAGAGATTTATTCAACAAATACCAAAATGGAGCTTGGGGAGGGTCAGATAATGTGTATGAAGAATCACTTAGTTATCACTGTGATCAGCGCTAAATTCAGGGTGGGAGATGCATGTTTAGCAGGGTGACCTAATCTGATCTGGGAAGTCAGGTAAGGGTGAGACTTGAAGGGTGAGCAGAGCTGGAACAGGCAAAGGGCAGCGTGTATGAAGGCCCTGTGTAACTGGAGGTACATGCCCAGGGGAAGGCCGGGGGTTGGATGGGACAGGGCCTTACAGATCCAGGGTTTTGTGTCGTGGGCTTTGGGGGTTCCTAAGGTGTTGGCAAACCATGTGTGTTCGTTTTTCTAGGAAGAGAGGTCTATGGCTTTACGGCTTTCACGAAAGTCTTAAGGAGGTTAAGAATTTAAGGAAGTCAAGAGGTTAAGAACTACTGAGCTAGCCCAGCTCATTATAATAAAATGGAGAAACTGAGGTCCAGAGAAAAAAGACCTTTCACAGGAGGCTAGAGGCCCCAAGACACCGACTCCCAGTGCAGTGCTCTCCCACAGCTAGCCCACTGCCCCAATTCTGCAGATGTGTCAGTAACTACAAATGCTGACTCACACTGGCCACTGCTGATGGATCCCACACGAGGCTGCTTCGTTTCTCTATCCAGGCAGACCTAGAATGTCACTCTATAGAAATGAACTGCAAAGACACCCAGCCCATTTTTCTTGCGCTAACCTAATCTATAAAACACAGCGGCTCAGAAACTGCCCCTTGCTTCAAATTTCAAGGACCCCCAATGAGATAGCTTCTGGCTTTTCAAGGACCTTCATGGATGAGGCTGGTTCACTGAAGGGCAATCAGGGCTCAGCATCCAGCCTTCTGAAGAAGTTGTTTACTTGTTGTTCTTCACAAAGTCAGGACTCGGCCAGGAACTAAACAGAGCCCTCAGTATGGGAAAGGGAGAAATGTAGAAGACTTGGGGGAAAGTCTAAATATGTAAAGAGAATGCTTCCCAAATCCCTGATATGGCCAGGCACTGTGGCTCATGCCTGTAAGCCCAGCACTTTAGAGCGGGGTAGATCACCTGAGCCCAGGAGTTTGAGACCTGCCTGGACAACATGGCAAAACCCTTGTCCCTAAAAAACAAAGAAAAACATAACTAGCTAAGCATGGTGCTGCGTGTCCGTAGTCCCAGCTACTCAGGGCATGGTGGGTGGGGGGCTGAGGTGGGAGAATGGCTTTAGCCTGGGAGGCAGAGGTTGCAGTGAGCCAAGATTGCACCACTGCACTCCAGCCTGAGCGACAGAGGCAGACCCTGTCTCAAAAACATAAATAAAAAATAAAAACTCCTTGATGCTTCCTGTAATACTAAAGGTGGAAGTCCTAAGTGCATGGATTGGCATTCAAAGCCTTTTGGAGTCTGGCCCCAAACTACCTTTCCCACCTTTATCTCCCACTTCCTCATAAGAAGACTGGACACTGTGCATAGCCCTGCAACTGCCTGCCTGTGCTGTAGCTTACATCCCTCCTCTCCAGAGAGTCAAATGGAACCTAACAGCCAACATCCAGTGGACTCTCAAAGACAAGTGTTGAGAGTCCCACAACCTCTGCTTCACTTGGACCATGACAGTATTGGAAGAGGCAATGCCCGCGCGGGGAAAGACTCCAGCCCCTCTCCCCGTGACGCTGCCGATCTCAGCCTCCAGGCTGTGGTGCCTCCTGCCCTTTACAACTCCCCACCTCCAGATGAACTTGACTGAGCCACTCACTGCTGATGGCCCTCTGCACTGAGCTGCACAAGTGTGAACATGGTCACAGCCTGCACTCTGGCTGTGCTCCTCAAGCTTGTAAAATGTACCTGTCTCCCTTAAGAGGTCTGGAGTCCATACCCAATGGGTACTCACTATCCATTCAACCAAAATTAGTGAGCATCAGCTATGTGCCAGGCACCATTCAGGGCTCTGGTGAAACAGAAGCTGACAGGGAGCTTACCTCCCAATGAGGGAGAAAATCATAAAAAAGCAGCAAATAGGCCAGGCGCAGTGGCTCACACCTGTAATCCAAGCACTCTGGGAGGCCAGGGCAGGCAGACTGCCTGAGCTCAGGAGTGTGAGAACAGTCTGGACAACACGGTGAAAACCCGTCTCTACTAAAAACACAAGATATTAGCCAGGCATGGTGGCATCTGCCTGTAATCCCAGCTACTCAGGAGGCTGAGGCAGGAGAATCGCTTGAACCCGGGTGCAGAGGTTGCAGTGAGCTGACACTGCATCACTGCACCCCAGCCTGGGGCAACAAAGCAAGACTGTCTCCAAAAAAAATAAAAACAAAAACAGAAACAAGCAAATAAATGCTACATTTAAAGGGGGAAAAAGAGCAGGGTGAGGGACAGAAAGTGATGGCAGCCCTGTTTGTTATTCTGGGCCCAGTGGGTAGGGCTGGCCTCCCTGGGTGGCATCTGAACAGAGACATGAGGGAGTTGGGAAGCAAAGGATACAGGAAGAGGAGCTCATGCTTCCCCAGTGCTTATGATCCAGTATTGCCCAGTATGAACTCACCACAACCCTGCCACAGGATCCATCTTACCACTGAGAAACTGATTTTTTAAAGGAGGTGGGTGAGCAACTTTTCCTAAGGTCACATGATCAGCAAACAGTGGCACCAGCAGCCTTTGAATCCTGTCCATGGCTTCTCAGCAGGTGCCCTACAATATCTGGGGAATGAACGTTCCAGTAAGAGAATGGCAAGTGCCAAGGCTCTGAGGCCAAAGAACACCTGGAAGAAGAGCACACAAGCCAGTGTGGCTGGGACACAGCAACAGGGGAGAGGGGTGTTGGGGAGTGAGCCAAGGGCCGGGGGCCAGGGTGCACATAGGCCACGTCAAGGACCTCAGATCTCTTCAGATGTGCGGGGAAGCCCTGGGCGATCATCATCAACAGGATCCATGTGATCCAGTTCACCCTTTGGCTGTGGAATGCGGAATGGACGGCTGTGACTGGAGGGTAGAAACCAAGAAGCCAGTCCAGTTAGGAGGGTACGGGGCAGTCTAGAGAGAAATGGTGGTGGCCTAGAATAAGGGATCAGCAGAGGAGGTGCCAAGAGGGACCAGTCAGGATTTACCAGAGTAAATCATGGGGGATTACTGAGGGACTGGATGCGTGCTGGGAGAAGGAGGCAAGGACACTCTCTTGTTTTCTCATCCAAACCAAGATTTCTGAGCCTGAACAACTGGGTCAAAAATGGCATTATTTACTGTGATGGGAGAACGCAAGAGAAGTCACCAGGCAGAGAGTGAAGGGGAGAATCAAGAGCTCTTGTTCAGGCACGTAGAGTCCTAAAGAGGGGCTGGAAACATGCATTTGAGAATGACCAGTGTTGAGCTAGCTGGCTTCGACCCACGGGACTAGACTGCCTGTTCCCAAACGGAGAATTCAGGAGAGAAAAGAGCCTGAAAAAGAGGGCTGAGATGAAGCCCTGTAAGAGCAATTATACTTTATGCTCTAAAATTACTCATGTAAGTACAGTATGACTTCAGATAAAATTTAAATTTTAGAGGGTTTTTTTTGTTTTTTAGACAGGGTCGCACCATGTTGCCTAGGCTGGACTTGAACTCCTGGGTTCACGTGATCCTCCCCCACCTCAGCCACCAGAGTAGCTAGAACAATATGCACATGCCACAGAACCTGGCAAAATTGTAGTTTTGTCTTCACGTTCTGGATGCTTAGTTTATACATGTCTTGCTTATCGTGATGTCTAGTATGTCATCCAAATTAATCAGCTAATATCCCAAGGCACAATATACATTCAGAGTGAGATTCACCAAAGAGTTTCTTCCCGCTGCTCGACTTCTGGCCATCTCTTGTCAGGGCCCATTAGATCGCTGTTGTTTTTCCCTGTCGATACTGCTGATGAAAAGCATGAACTGGAAGCAGAAGGGTCAACATTTTCTTGTTCACATGTACTTATAACTATCAGAATCATCTTCAGTCTGTGATGTCTTTTTGGGAATATTATTAAGCTACTTCTCCATTTGATAAGTGTTTGTTTCAATACTGGGCAGTGACTTCAACGTAGCTCTCCTAACCTAGCTCTTCAACCTAGATGGATAAGTCACATAAACCCATCAGGGCCTTTCCCTTTTTTATTTTCTGAGACAAAGTCTCGCTCTGTCACCCAGAGAGACAGTAGTAGCTGATGTTCATTAGGTATTTTGCATGTGCAGTACCAGGCTCCCTTCTGTGTATTTTACACTTGTGGTTGCATTAAATCCTCACAATAAGAGAAAGGTACTGTTACTGTTCTCATTCCACAGGGGAGAAAACTAAGACACAGAGCATTTCTTTGAGATCTAAGAGTTAAAATTTGCAAATAGTCATATACTGAGTTGGGGCAGTTAGGGGAATAGACCATCTGACTATTCCCCATGCATCTATATTTTCTTCTTTCCTTTTTTTTTTTTTTTTTTTTTTGAGACAAGAGTCTCACTCTGTCCCCCAGGCTGAAGTGCAGCAAGTAGCTGGACTACAGGCACGGGCCACCACACCCAGCTAATTTTTGTATTTTTAGTAGAGACAAGGTTTCACCGTATTGACCAAGCTGGTCAAACTCCTAATCTCAGGTGATCTGCCTGCCTCGGCTTCCCAAAGTGCTGGGATTACAGGCATGGGCCACCATGCCTAGCCCTGGGCCTTAGTTTTCTCATCTATAAAATGAGGCCACTGTTACCTCCTTCCAGTGCTGCTGGGAGGATTAAATACCTGTAGCACAGCACCTGTCATTAATGCACAGAAATTAGTTGTTACATTGTCATCACCATCATCATCATCATCATCATAAGGGCAACCTTTTATCTTTTAGGTCAAGTCCCTAGGACCCTTCCAATTCCTCTCCAGACTTTGAGCGGTGGTTCTAAAGATACCCCCACCTCCACCAGCAGTGTCACTTGGGAACTTGTTAGAGATGCCCATTCGCAGCCCAACCACAGACCTACTGAATCAGAAACCAGGTACTGGAGCCCAGCAACCTCCAGGTGCCCATGACTGAGAGCCACCAAAAAGGCAGGCAGCATTCTGGGTACCTGGCAGGTCCTCAGGACAGTGACCACCTGGCCCTTGATTACCCTGTCAGCAACACCTGCCAACATCCCAGGTCGCAGGTTATCAATCTGTGACAAACATAAAGCTTCCTACCTGTCTTTCTGGCTGTTTCCTTTAACCTCCTTCCATAGTATATCACTTGCATAAAAAATGAAACTTCTTAGAAAAATCTTATGCCTGTACCTTTTCCATAGCAACTGAAAAAACAATTTCCATCCAAGTTAACCAAGAGTAATATCCCTATATAATTATTTTCCAACTTTCTCTATAAAACTTAAATTGACAAAAATACTAATATCCTTTCCACCCATTCAAAAAAATGCCAATTTGAGATCTGGTTGATCTGATTCTTACCTTAGGATAAAATTGTGCTCTGGTTGCTGTATGTGCATGCTTATGTTTCTTGAACCAAACCATCCCAGATTTTGATGCTTCTGGGAGCTGAGTGATTGGAACATGCCAAGTAGCAGATGCCCATGGGAGAACAGAGCTCCAGCCAAACCCCACCCACCCTCCCACAGACTCCATGGGCTTGACCTGCGTTAGAACAGGCTGTGGACCTGAGGCAGTTCTCTCTCTGCAAACCCATACCCTCTCCAATGCAAATTTGTGGAATGTGATGATATCAATGATCACTCCCTCAGTGTTCCCATCCAAACCAGGACACTTTGAATGGGGCAGGGAGGGCTCTATTAATAATGATGCCAGGACAGCAGGCGGAAGCCGGGAAGTATGATCATCACTCCATCTGTCACGCGCTCTGTCAGCACAGTGATCCTCATAGTAATTTTCCTCTGGTGTCCAGATATCTAACTGAGAGGCCAGAATAGAGGTGCATTGACAAGCAAAAGTCCAGAGTCCAACCCTTTAGTCAATGGCTAAGTCTTGTGGAGGGGTGCACTTGGACCCAGTCACATCGAGCTCCATGAGGGCAGGAGCCCTGACTTCTTTATCCATGTTCCAAGCATCTATTGCCACTGACTGTACATAGCAGGTACCTAAGAAATCAGCTCAAAGATGGGTCAGTGGCTTAGACTGTGTCTCCCTGATTCTAAGTCATATACAGTTGGCCCTCTGTAGCCATGGATTCTGCATCTGTGGATTCAACCAACCAACTGAAAATACTCAGGAAAAAATAAATGGATGGTGTGTCTATAACTAAACAGGTACAGACCTTTTTCCTTGTCAATATGCCCTAAATAAGATGATATAGCATCTATTTATGCAGCATTTACACTGTATTAGGTATTGCAAGTAATCTAGAGATAATTTAAAGTATACAGGAGGAGGTGCATAGGTTATCTGCAAGTACTATGCCATTTTGTAACAGGGACTTGAGCATCTGCGGATTTTGGTATCCGCCAGGGGTCTCAAAATCATTCTCTGTTGGGTACTGTAGTTTTTCACAGCTTTACTTTTGAAATCAAGGCATGTTTTATAACCCACCCGCTAATATATTTTCTCCTTTGTTTCCTGAAAGACATTAAATCAATAACATGTCTTACATGTGTTGGTACCTTAGCGTCAAAAAACCCCAAGGTAATTGGTTATCACCCAGATTCGTACAGAGACGGGTTAATAACACTGTGGGAACAGCGACCCTATCATGGCCATCTCCAGGTGGCCCTCCCACTCACACAGTGGCCTAACAGGGCCTGCCAGACTGGAAAATTCTCAGAGAGGGACTTGATCTTGCTTTTGCCTAGATCATCCTCCCTTTTCCCTTCCCCCAAGCCAGTGATACCTTCTCAAGAATGTGGCCATAGCCTGGAATCCTGCCAAACAGCACTGGAGTAAGTGCCATCTGTGTTGTCAACTCGGAGAGAGTAAGTGCCACTGATGGATCCAGGCAGAGCCCTCAGAGGGAAGCCACTGCAGAGCCTGAGAGTCTTTACTAACAGCGACGTGAGCCAAGCACTATGTGCCAGGCTACATCACTACCAGGGGCTGGAGCTCAACTAGACATTTAGGTTCCCAGGGACTTCCATCAGCCCCTGATGGGAACGGAAGCTTGCCAGGGGACAGCAGGGACCCAAAACAGCTGAAAAGCCCAGGTCCAAGATGACTGAGTCCCCATCCAGAGGTGTGAGATCTGCCCTGGCTTAAATTCTTCATGGGCTGGGCGCAGCAGCTCCCACCTGTAATCCCAGCACTTTGGGAGGCTGAGGCGGGAGGATTCCTTGAGTCCGGGAGTTTGAGGCTGCAGTGAGCCATGATCACACCACTGCACTCCAGACTGGATAAAAGAGCAAAATGATATCTCTATTAAAAAAGGAGGGGGGGCAGGCATGGTGGCTCATGCCTGTAATACCAACACTTTGGGAGGCTGAGGCTGGCAGATCACTGGATGTCAGGAGTTCAAGACCAGCCTGACCAACATAGTGAAACCCCATCTCTACTAAAAATACAAAAATTAGCCAGGCATGGTGGTGCATGCCTGTAGCCCCAGCTACTCAGGAGACCGAGGTAGGAGAATCACTTGAACCTGGGAGACAGAGGCTGCAGCGAGCCAAGATCACACCATTGCACTCCAGACTGGGTAAGAGAGTGACATTCCATCTCAAATAATTTTAAAAAGATACTTAAGATTAAATAATGTAATTATATAAACACTGAAAAATATTTGGAATCCACAGAAAATTCTTTAAATTATGGTAAAATACACATAATATAAGATTTGCCATCTTAATCATTTTAAAGTGTACACTCCAGTGGTAATAAGTAACATTCATAATGTGCCACCATCAGCAGCAGCAGCCACCTGCAGAACTTTTCTACCATACAAAACTGAAACAGTCTCCGTTACTTCCTCCACACAGACCCTGGCAGCCACCTCAGCGCCCTTCAGTTGCTATAATTTTGTCTAGTGTACACACCTCACTATCTAGTGAAATCATATGGTCTCAAATCAATCAGTCTTTTTGTGACTGGCTTATTTTACTTAGAATAATATCCTCAAGGTCCATCCACGTTGGAACATGTCAGAACATCCTTCCTTTTTAAGGCTGAATAATATTTCATGTATGAATAGACCACGTTTTTTATCCATTCACCCATCCATGGACACCTGGGTCGCTTTCATTTTTTGGCTGTTGTGAATGATGGGGCTACAAAGATGGTGCAGGAACATCTCCTCCAGACCCTGCTTTCACTTCTTTTGCGTATACACCCATAGGGATATACTTTGCTGGATCACATGGTAATTCCATTTTTAGTTTTTTGGCGAGATGCCATATTGTTTTCCACAGAGGCTGCACCATTTTACAGTACTGCCAGTAGCGCACAAGTGTTCAGATTTCCCCACATCCTCAACAACACTTATTTTCTGTGGGGTGTTTTTGTTGTGGTGGCAGTGATTGTTGTAGAAAGAGTCTGACTGCTTTGTTATATTTTGCCATTAATATTTTATAAAAAGTACCAAAAGTGAGAAAATGGAATAGTTGATACTAGTGAAAAACATAAGTTTCATAAAATCCTACTGCCGAGAGGACAGAGTTCAGCAGACATGCCAAAAGTATAGATCTTCATCCTTATTCAGATAACTCATCTGACTGTGTGAGTGTCCAGTTGAGTGAGTGTCCAGTGAGTGTGTATTGTTAAGATACAGGTTTGATATTCAATTTTCACACACGCTTTCAGGAAGGCCATATACACATATGAAGTAGCAGACTGCCCATAGGGTTCATGGGAAAAAAGTCCACTCCTCTCCTAAAACACCAGGATTGTTATTTTCAGCATCCACGGCCTGGTAAATCCAAGGAAGACTAAAGATAATTAGGAAAGCCCATAGCAACCCTGATGGATGAAATGAGTTCTGTCCAGCAATACTGAAATCTGCCACAGGGAATATCAAGGTCCCTTCAAAAGATCTTGTGATTCTGTTCTCCCTTGTTGCAGAAAGACAGCCCAACCTCTGAAGAGACACACTGATATTGGCAAACCTGGTTTAAAAACAGCAGCCACAGTCTGTTAATTCCATCTGCCTCGTGCTTACCCATTTATTATAAAGGATATTACAAAGGACACAGATGAAGAGATGCACTGGGCAGGCCCTGTGAGAAGGGGTGCGGAGCTTCCAAGCCCTCCCCAGGTGTGCCACCTTCAGGAGCCTCCACCTGCTCAGCTATCCGCAAGCTCTATTTTCTATGTTTTTGAAAACAGCCATCCTCATGGGTGTGAGGTGGTATCTCCCTGTGGTAGGTAGGTTACGTACTTAGGTATGTTTATATGTATGTGTGAATGAATGAGATGGGGTCTCACTATTTTGCCCAGGCTGTAGTGCAGTGGCTATTCACAGGTGTGATCACACTGCTGATCAGCACAGAAGTTTTGACTGGTTACACTTCTAGCCTGTGCCAGTTCACCCCTCGTTAAGAAACTTGGTAGTCCCAGAGGTCACCATATTGGTGCTGAACTTAGTACAGACACCCAGTAGGCACAGTGCACTACAGCCCAGAACTCCTGGGCTCAAGCAGTCCTCCTGCTTCAGTCTCCCAAGTAGCTGGGACTGCAGGCTTGCGCCACTGTGCCTGGCTAATTTTCCTTTTTGGGGTCTCACTCTGTCACCCAGGCCAGGGTGCAGCAATGCAATCAGAGCTGACTGCAGTCTTGACCCTTTGGGCTAAAGCAGTCCTTCCACCTAAGCCTTCCGAGTGGCTGGGCCACAGGCATGCACCACTGCACCCAGCTCTGTCTATAGTTTTGATTGGCACTTCCCTAGTGATCAATGGTAACTTGATCAATGGGAACTTCCCTAGTGATCAATTGGCACTTCCCTAGTGATCAGTACTCACTCAAAATGTTGAGTACATTTTGACATGTTTATTAGCCATCCGTATATCTCCTTTGGAGAAATGCTTATTCAAGTCCTTTGCCCATTTTAAAAATTGAGTTGTTTTCTGTTGGTCCTGTGCTATCTTTATCTATTTCTAGCAAACAGACATACAGTCAGCCAAGGTCAATTTCTCATGCAGATAAGCAGTTATTGTCCATGCAATAGAGTACTACTTAGCAATAAAAAGGAATGAAACAGTGATCAAAAGAACAACTTGATGAATCTCAAAGTCAGTACAGAGTAAAAAGGCCAATCACACATATTCTATGGTTGTATTTACATGGTATTCTGGAAAATGCAAATCTATAGTTATAGCTAGAAAACAGATCAATGCTGGTCAGGCATGGCGGCTCACATCTGTAATCCCAGCACTTTGGGAGGCTGAGGTGGGCAGATTACTTGAGGTCAGGCATTCAAGACCAGCCTGGCCAACATGGTGAAAACCCATCTCTACTAAAAATACAAAAATTAGACAGGGGATGGTGGCAGGTGCCTATAATCCCAGCTTGGGAGGCTGAAGCAGGAGAATTGCTTGAGCCTGGGAAGGGGAGGTTGCAATGAGCCAAGATGGCACTGCTACATTCCAGCCTGGGCAACAGAGCAAGACTCCGTCTCAAGGAAGAAAAAAAAGCAAACAAGCAGATGCATGCTGCCAGGGTGAGAGAAGGGTATGACTACAAAGCAGTGGCAAGGCTTTTTTCCCTAGAGTGATGAAATTGGCTTGTATTCTGAATGGAGTAGTGGTTACACAAATCTACACGTATTAAAATGCACAAAACTTTATACCCCACTAGCCTGGCAAACATAGGGAGACCCTGTATCTATGAAAATAATTTTTTTAAATGAACAGGGCGTGGTGGTTTGCACCTAAGTCCCAGCTACTCAAGCGGCTGAGTGGAAAGACTACTTGGGCTCAGGAGGTCGAGGTTGCAGTGAGCTGTGACTGCACCCTGCACTCTAGCCTGGGTGACGGTGTGACCCCATCACAAATTAAAAACAAAAAATAGAACTATATATCCCCAAAACATTAATTTTACTCTATGTAAATTTTTAAACCTCACCCATAAGGGGAAGGTTCTCCTTTTATCCATGCAGGCATTACACCCAGCAACTAAGAAGCCCAATTTCACAGACTCCTCACCAAACTCCGGGAATGCACAATTACTATCACTCGGGCTCAGATCTGACTGAACTAAGTCCTGATTGTTTCAGACAACAAAAATTCTATTTGATCTTTCCAAGACCCCAGGTATTTGAAAATTCTCATTTATCACACAGTAGTGGGAATTTACGGCTTGGCAGAATCATGTCCATACATAATGAATCTTTCCCCCTGGGGATAAGGTCCACAAAGCTTCCATCAGACTCTTGGGAGACCTAGGATCTGAAAAAGCTCAGGAACCTCTGTTCCAGTTCAAGGCCCTCAAATTATGGAGTGGGTTTCAGAGGTCCAGGAAGGAATCCTGGCTTGCCCCAGGGGACATGGTATTTCTGTGGCAGTGCCAAGCTGGTTCCCTCTTCATTGCCCAAAGATGCCACAGATCCAAGCATTTTGGAAGATCATGACTCACGCTCCCCATGACTTTAGCCTACAGAATTTCCTCCGGCAGTAAATGCATTTCTCCTGCCAAGCTGAGGCCAGGGTACTTGGCATCCTGCAGCATGGGCAATCCCTAGCCCGAGTCCCTGTAATCCAGGTCCTTAGCCCAATTCTTATCTTGCTCGAATATAAAAGCTTCATTCTATAACCTTGCATACTTAGGGTAATTAATAGAGAAAGCTCCTCATGAACAGAAAAAACAAGGACAGATCATGCAGAAAAGCACGCTTTTGATCTGTGCCTTTGGTTTTCTGATGAGCTCAGAGAATTAATGTTTGTAAGGCACTCTTGACAAGCTGAGGCAGAAGCACAAATTAGTGTGGTTATGCTAATTGAGAGGTTGTGTAGCTCCAGGACCAAATGACTACAGAAAGTGAAAAGGGTTGACTGGGCTTTGGTCTATCTGCAAATAGCACTGGGCTTCATGCTAGCTGCACTGACAAATTTGCAAGGAGACTACACACATTTACTTTCACGTATCAGAAATTCCCAGGGGAGCAGGGGTTCAGGAAGACTCAGAACACCACAACAGGATTTCTGAATTTATCTTAGCCGTGAAAATTAATCAAGGAAGAAAAATAAAGGCTATGAAATGCCCCTGCTTGCAGCGCTTAATGCAATTTGTAAGTTACTTATACACGAGGACCTTGAATATCTTACGGTGTTTTAACTGTCACAAAAGCAACCCTGTGATTATTTCACCTCCAGAGCTGAATGGAGATGATTTAATTAATCCCAAAGAGTCACCCTGCAAGGAGAAACTGGGGAGATGTCTCCTGGGACAGGTTCAAAAATATTCCAGTTGGTGGATCAGCCCTGCTGCAGCTCTGAAATACACCACAGACTGCAAGCACAGGCCCATTCCTTTCAGAGAGACTCAAATTAAAATCAGGGCCTCCTGATCTACCTGCATGCACTGGGACACATATGGCTGAAATGAATTGCCCTCTACTCTTCCTATGAGTGATCTCAAACATTTATTACTTAATAGTAAAAGCCTTCTCCCTGGACTTCAGCCTTCTTAGAGAGAGAAAGAACAAACCAGCCTAAAAGGAAATATCTCAATAACCAGGGACCTCCCCTTCTCTGTGAGTGCTGAGGTTTGAATTTTAGTTACCAGATTACCATTTTCAAAGAAATGGTCACTTTAGAGCAGAAAGAGACCTGAGGAGAGAACAAAAGCTAAGGTTTATCGAGCACTTGTGTGTCCTGACTCTGATAAAGTGCTTTATGTACATCATCTCATTTAATTCTCCCTCGATACCATAAGGTAGGTGCCGTTAGGATTTTCGCCATTTTACAGATAAGGAACTGAGGCTTAGACAAGACAGGGTGACATGCCCAAGATCCCACAACAATTACACAGGAGGACTGGTATCTAAAGCCACAGCTAGAGGACCCTAAGCACAGGTGCTCAGTCACTGCTCTGAACTGGCTCACTGCACAGATGGAGAGACAAGGTTGGTCCAGACCTGGGGGCCATGAGGCAGGTCTCCCACCTCCCAGCTCAGCCTCATGCCACCTCTAACATGGGTGAGGGTGTGAGAGCCAAGATCAAAAGTTTCCTGTATACAACACAGGTGGTGGCTGACTGTCAGCTCCCCAAGGGCACTGATGCCTCAGCCCTCTCAGTACCCTCTCCTGCCCTGGCAGGCTGCTTGACACTCAGTAACAGCCAATGTTGGGTGGGTGGGTGGGTGGAAGGAATTGTTTTAACTTGTAAGGGCCACTTCCCACTATTGTGCCATCTGTGAAAGGTTTCTCCAAAGCAGATTCTCATGTGATATTTTCAGCAAATGTACTTTTTAAGCCACTTCAATAATGGAGAAGCCAGAGGCTTCTTTGTAAATCTGTAGACAGATGTGGTGCCACCTTAACAGTCCTGCCCAGAGGCTGGAAAGCCCCAGGGGAACCCCAGAGTACATTCCAAGGCAGTGGTGGTACCACCAAGTCAGCCCTAGACCTCAGGAAGGGAAGAGAAGTGAAACTCCAGTTCTCAGCGATACACCACCCAACCGTGTGAGTCACTTCCCTCTTGCTGCCTCCCTTTCCTCAACTGTCAAATGGGCACAATACCTGCCACTGCTGACCCTTTATAAGAAAAGAATTAATTAAATCATACACGTATCTGGCACACAGGATATAATACATGTGAGCTGCCACTGTCCTCATCCGGGAAAAATCTTGTGCAACTCCAATACCTTATGATAAGAAACAAATTAGCAAAGCCCAAAATGACAAAGAAACGGTGTACAAAAGTGTTTCAAAAGCTATTTTGATGATGAGTAAAGTGCTGTCCAACATTTACTGCCATTAAAAACCATCAACAAAACAACCCTTAATATGTCCACCCCACATACTACAGTCTAGACTCATAAAGAACCAGCATTAGAAAGGGCTCTGGGTGGGCTGATCCACCCCACCAGGTTACAACAAAGGCACCTGAGGCTCAGAGTAAGCAATTTGCCCATGGTCAAAGCCAGAAACCAGGCTTCTGGAGCCATTGGTGAGCTCTAGCAGGACAGCCAGGAGGAGAGCAGTCTTCCCAAGAACCCCTCCAGCCATCTCTGTGGCAGAGGGGTCCCTGAAAATGCAGAGGCTCATTTTCACCCAAGGCACATAGCCAAGAGAATACTATCAGAATCAATGAAAACACAGATGCATGGGGAATAGTCAGATAGGCTTTAGTCCTAACTTTGCCCCAACTCAGTATATGATTATGGGCAAATGTTAACTCTTTCGGATCTCCCAGGAAAGCTCTGTCTTAGTTTCCTCCTCTGTAGAATGAGGACAGTAACAGTACCTTCCTCCTATTGTAAGGATTAAATTCAACCACTAGTGTAAAATGCACAGAAAGGAGCCTGGTACAGAACGTGGTAAGTGCCTACTGAACATCAGCTACCGCTATTATTTTTATGATTAAAGGACGGGTTGAGAGTAGCCAATTCCATGCCCCATGCACAAACATCCATCTGTTTACTTAGAACCATCACTTGACAGAGGATGGGTGCATGTGATAACCAGCAAATAAATACAACCACTGTTTCCAACCAGGGGTTCTGTTTGTTTGCTTGTTTGGGGTCAGCGAAGCAGCTATTTAACACGGTCACATTCCACTGGATGTCAGCTGTCCTTTCTTCAAATTCCATGTCCTTCCTTCTCTCAAATATTGCCAGCCTCACACTCCTGCTCCATTTTTTTTTTCTTTTTTGAGACAGAATTTCACTCTTGTTGCCCAGGCTGGAGTGCAATGGCACGATTTTGGATCACCGCAGCCTCCACCTCTTGGGTTCAAGCAGTTCTCCTGCCTCAGCCTCCCAAATAGCTGGGATTACAGGCATGCGCCACCGCACCCGGCTAATTTTGTATTTTTAGTAGAGACGGGGTTTCTTCATGTTGGTCAGGCTGGTCTTGAACTCTCAGCCTCAGGTGATCTGCCCATCTCAGCCTCCCCAAGTGCTGGGATTACAGGCGTGAGCCACCGTGCCTGGCCTTCTGCTCCATTTTTAACAATAGTGTATGGCTGGGAATTGCATCTGTCAGGTCCACACCAATGGCACAAATTTTAAAAAGCTATAGGGCAAATGCCTGAAATCCACGCCTCTGAACCCAGTCACACAGCATCCTGTGCTCAGTGCTCCATTTCTGCGCTTTAAAAACACTGCAGAATTGCCTGAGCACAAAACTTAACATGCAGTCAAGTCACTGTGTGGTTCCAGCAAGTCAGTGAAAAGCAAAGAGAAAGCCTGCTGCTAAGGGACTGATGGGGACAGAGGTCTAAGCTGTTACAGGAGTCAGGGTGTTCCGGGAAGCAGCAGTCCAGACTGCAGGGTGGAACATGGGTTCAAAGAATTGTCACTTGTCTTTCAAACTACGGCCTGGAAGAAGAAAGCAGGAGAAAGAGGAACTGTGACCAGCAGACAGCAGATTTCTAATACACTCAGGTGAGCCTCTCCCCTGTATCTTAGCTCATGAAGGAGGGGGAAGTAGCAAGAAAGATTGCCCATGCCCCTTGACAAAGAAGGAAGGGGAGCCAGAGGAACACAGGAGCCAGTGCCCCAGGCCCAGACAGCACACACCGCACAGTCATCCCGGGAAGAGAGAGTAATGCTGCAGGAAGCTAGTCCTAAATCACATTAAAAAGCCAATTGAAAAAAAAAATAACAAGTAGGGACCAGGATTCCTGGGATAGTACTCATTATAGGTGTCAGGCTGAGCAGAGCTGGCACACGACTTGGTTTGTAAACACAGGGCGAAATGAGCATTGCTTAAGAGTGCGTTGCTCCTGCGCATCCCACAGAACCAGGCAGTCACGTAAGTGAAAGTGCAAAGAACCTCAACTGACCAACAGATGCAGTGTCAGTGCCAAGTGGCGGCTTAGCCTTCACGGTGTCCTGGTGTTCTCTCAACAGTGTTCTGGGAATTTGATCCTAACCTCATCAATTTTCAGAAGACTACAGGAAAACACTAACCAAGGTGTATCGTTAACACAGAACCCCCAACTAACTGAGCACCACTGATCAGATACTGGTCCAATTAATGCACCATGAAACATCCTAATTGGCTGTTTAAAACCAGAATAAGCTACATCTAAAGATAAGCTGAGATATGGAACCAGACACTGAAATTCGTTCTATGATAATATTAACTCAATTCACTCATTCTTTTAGTAAACATTTATTGAGCACCTCTTGTGTTCAGGGCACCGTAATGGCACCACAGTGGTAGGCAGGCACACTCCCTCACTAAGCTAATGATCTGTTTAACACTTGTTGATTTTTAACTTGCAGAAAGGAAACCAGGGCTTTAATTTTGAATGAGTTAAACATTCTACTCAAGCACTGATCTGGGGCATTTCCATGGAATTTACTATCTGTTAGAGGGAGAAGGCACAAAGAGCCCAGAGGAAGTTGGTTTTGGTAGAGGAGCCTGTGAGAGCATCCAGGAAGTGGGTTTTCACACCGTGTTTGGGGCGGAGGGTCCAAGGAAGAGTCTCAGGCCACAGCAAAGCAGGAAGGACTGCACTCAAAGTGGCTTCCCCACTGTGGTTACCTAACGGCCTTCTTGTGTATAAAAAAGGGCCTGTAGTCAGGCATGCGCTTAAAACCTAGATGATGGGTTGATAGGTGCAGCAAACCACATGGCACATGTGACACTTTTGAAATAAAACTGCACTTTCAGCACATGTATTCCAGAACTTAAAATTTAAAAAAGGGGTGGGGGTCTGGAGCCTAAAAACACAAACAGAGGAGCACTAAAGTGAGAGTCCCACTCCTTCCTTCCTGGCACTGATAAAGAAAATAATCAACAGGAAAGGGGACGAATCACCTAAGGACACAACTCAGACACATGACCAGAAACTAAGATGACTGGCCTGCTGGATGACAGATCCCTTAATAGTTCACAAATGGTGGGTTTTATTTACCTACTCATAAAACAGCCTTTGGGGCAAGATGGGTGACGAGTCAGAGGAACACCTGACCCGGAGGCGAGGCGGCTGCGGGGTGGGGCTGGCAGCAGGTCGTCAGGCCTCTCCTCTTTCCAGAGCGTGATCTTATCCTGGCTACAGGGAACACGCTCAGGTGGACTGAGGGAAGACCCAGCCTGGCACTCAAGGCAATCTCTGATCTGGGTTACTCTGGGAGATGATTTTTCTGCAAGCTCACATATGACTCATCTCTGCAGACCTCCTACAAGGTCTCTTGGCTACAAGGAATCCCATTCAAACCGCCTCTGCCAACAGCTGCTCTGGAGACCAGGAAACATTTGGGGTTGCTGTGGTTGATTTTTTCTAAAAACACATTTAACTGGTGTTAGTGTTATTTCTTATCTCTCTCCAGCATTGTTAATATGATTAGTATTATGAGCATCACACCCAGCCTAAAGACTGTAGTGGGCCTCCCTTAATTTAGCTGGTAGATCTTTTTTTTCAAAGATCAGAAAAGAGATTGAGAAGCCTGAAGACGAATTAAGACAGAAAGCTACTGGGTCTCCAGCAACCAGGGAGGTTCTAACCAGTGCTCTGTAAAGGTAAGAAAGGGGGCTGGTTCCCCATTCCACTTCTCTAGGGCGTGACCTTGGTCAAGCAACTAAATTTCCCTGGGCCTTAGCTGCCCTCAGGGGCAACAAAAGAGGGATACTCAGCTCTGCCCTCACCCCCGGGCTGTCGTGAGGATGAAATCAAATGAGGTAATCTATAAATGCATTCTGAAAACCACTGGAAATTGCAGAAATGTTCAAGATTGTTTTGATTCTACTCCTGGACCGTGGCCTCCAGGGACAGGTTCCTGCTGGCTCCCTGCCACAAGGCATCGGTTGGTGTTTGCCAATGAAGAGGTATTCAGTAAGTATTAAAACAGGTGAGCAAAAGGAGGAGGAGCAGCTGCCATCAAAATGTCACACTGCTTGACTGAGTACACTCTGACCACAAAAATTCCTAACTATGGGGGGAAAAGGAAGTACAAATTTGAAGAGTTTAAAACTGACAGAAATACAGTGACTGCCAATCTAAGAGGACCTCTTTCTTAGGCCACAAAAACGTGCAGCCCCACATGATGGGACTTGTACTCTTAGTATCTGTTCTGAGAAAATACATCATGACAAAAATGTTACTATGAATGCAGTCATTGTAAATTTCTTTTCAATTTACAATAAAAGCAGCTTCACACATTTGAACCCACAACACACTGAGTGTGAGACACCATATTTATTCTGTCTTCAAGTAGCGTGCTGGGCAAGCCTGCAGCCACTTTACCAGCCCCAGTGAACTGCTCCAAGGTGGTGGGAGCTACAGTGCTGGCAGGAGGGTCCGGCAAATGATGAAACTCGAGACAGCCTGGGATTTGCTGGGAGCACAGAGAGAGAGGTAAGCGACTTAAAAATATATATATACAAAACTGCTTAATTTATGGTCGGCCCAGTTAGAAGGTACGGCCCAGGAGGCGGGGATCTTTGCTGTGTCCCAAGAACTAGAAGAACTCCAGGCCCTCAGGAGGTTGCTCCATGAAGCAGGTGATAAGTGAAACCACTGAAGGAAGAAAGGAATGAGCGACTGACTGACATGTGTAGTCCAAGGACCTTCTTCCCTCTAGCTGAGGCGGCCTCAGTCTGCTCCCACCCCAGGAGACTCCCTACCCCACTGCCTGTGCCCAGCTAACTGAAGTCACAGTCTGCCTCTCACCTTAAGTTCTATCTTTTCACAGGAGCATAGGAGTTTCCTGACCATCCCTCCCCACTACAAATCTGATCCCTGTCAACCTTCCCGCCCACCCTGTGACACACAGAGGATGCCTGTATTCAGTACAGGCAGTGGGACATCTGCTGAGTTTACCACCAAGTCCCTAGAGCCTCGGAGCTGGTGCTCAATCCCTGATGAATGAGGGATGGAGTAATGAGTCAATGAAGGGATGGGGCAAAGGTTTTCAAGTCCAGATAAAAACAAACAAACGTGAATCATTTCTCCGAGGAGGGGACCCAAACACAAAGGTCAGAAGTCCAAGTAGGCAGTCGGAGGTGTGGCTGGCTGTGGGAGTTGTGAGGGGCTCTGTGGGAGTGGCCACCACCTGACTCCTGCCGGTAGCTGCCTTGTAGGCAGGGACAAGGGCTCACGGTTCCCAGAGATTCTGATCTTTCAAGGGAACCAGGAACCTGGTTTTTGAGATTTTTGAGTAACTTCCTGATTTTTCAATATTGACCATCGATTCTTTTTATTTTTTCCTCAAGAACACATGAAGGTCCAACCCAATATATCTGTGCACTGAATCCAGCCCGCAGCTGCCAGTCTGCATGTAAGCTCCAGAAACGTGAGAGTATCAACTCTCCTCACTCAATGTCTTTACTGAAAGACACGTGAGCAAACAGAAGCACAGTACTGCTTGCACAAGCAGAACCATGTTCATCTGTTCTCCAAAGCAGCCTCCAAACAGTTGCTTCCATCTCCCATCTCCCATTGGTCTTCCAGAACAAGTCCCTCTCAGCTCCTAGGGAAGAGCCTCTTCTGGGCAGGCCTGCTCACAAGCTCACCCCGGGTGCTCCCTAATCTACCCAGCTCTGTTCTACTCCCTACCTCCTCATCATCTCTGGAAGTGCTGTGGCGTTTAGAAAAGCCTCCCCGGCACCCCAACTTCTTCCTGGCCCTCCAAATTCAACCCTTCTCCACCAGGCCTCACTTGACAGGCCCCCACCAGCCCAGCAAGTTGTCCCTGTGCACCCTCTGGCCCAGACTGTCTTGATTTCCCATGGCACTTGGGACCATGGAACGTGAGGCCTATGACCTGGTGTGTTCTCTGAGGATGCACATAGGTATGGATGAACCTCTCAAGGGCCTGCCCCAGCCAGGCATTGCTGCATGAGAAAGAGCATGCCCAGCCCAAAAAGCAGCAATGACTCAAAAGATCTCCCCCGGGGGCTAAGGAGAGCCCTGCACACCAAGGAGGCATCAGGCAAGTGAAGGGGGCGGGGTTAGAAACAGGCCAGACCCGCACACCATACAGGATGTCAAGGGGTTTCCTGCTCACCCAAAAAATCTTGGATGCCTTAAGCACTGAGAACTAAAAACGTGGTCCTTCTACTTTCAGGGAGAAAAGATTATGAACATATTTAAGCAACATTTCTGTTATTTGAGACAACAAAAGACAGTCAAACTGTAATCACAACAATTGTTTGCCAGGTGTCAGGCTCTGTCACCACTTCACCTAAGTGAATCACCCCTCTGAATCAAATATTCCTCTGGAGATTTAATCGGGGGAGGTCCATTTAAAAAACTCCAACAGAAACCTAATGAAATCTTGTCGTCAGGCTTCCCTCTGAAATGCAATGGGAAGTTGACTCAGAATGACCAGCAGAGACCACCAGGAAAGGTCATCCTCACTCCAGGAGGGTCCCAGTCCTCCTTGGCAGTTGGGAGTAATCTTTTGCTATAATTCCTATTAACCACAGCAAAAGACCTTCAGGAGACTGGACCTCTGGCCAGCTACACATCTGTGATCCCCAATCTCCAGGTGAGGTCCCGACCCTGGTCTTGACAATCTCAGAACTCTCTTACTTTTTCTGCTTCTCACAAAATGCATCTTCCTTCCACACTTTTCTTAGTCCCTGGTCAGCCCCTTCCCCTCTCTCCTCTTTCTCCTGTCTCCACCAGGGGTAACTCAGCCCTCTCTTCAGAGCCTAGCACAACACTGTCCCCTTCAAAGTCTTCCTCGTTCCTGCACTGATGACACCCCTCTCACCTGTGTCCATGGCAGCACAGTCACTAGGTCTGGCAGCCTGGGGTAGCCTAGGAACTGTGCTAGGCCAGACAAGCTTCTCCGGGAACAGGCACTTGCATCCACAACCCCTAGCAGAAGGCGGTGGCCAGAGAAGGCCCAAGGACAACCTACACTGAAATGAACTGGCCTCAGGTCTTTCTCCCAACAGCAGAGAACTCAAATCAAGAGTCGTTTCACTCCCAGCAGTTTGGGCTGTGGAAAGCAGCTCATGGGATGACAGATAACTTTTTCCTTTTTTAAAAAACATAATTTGCTTCTGTTTTAAGTAGTGATGAGTTCTCGCCATTTTGCCCAGGCTTGTTTCAAACTCCTGGGTTCAAGTGTTCCTCCTGCTTCAGCCTCCCAAAATGTGGGGATAACAGGCGTGAGCCACTGTGTCGGACTCAGATGATATTTCAATCCAGTTCATTTTACTTTTCCATGATTTCCAAGTTTTGACAATGAACATCGAATATTCTTATAAAGAGCCCAGTGCAACGGGATAAAATAAATTATCCAAGTTTCCCAACAGTACATTCTGATGAGACACTATACAAGAAGTTCCTGAGAAATGCTGCACGGATGAACCCAAGATATTTCTGGAGCAGCAGGTGTACAGGATGGCGACTCATGGTCAGTGGGCAAGGCTGTAGGCGCTCCAGATCAGTGAGAAAAATACCCAAGAAATGGCACCTGCACCCAAGCGTCCTGCCCCTGAGAAAAGCACCCCACCTGCTACCCTCTTGCTGGCTGGACAGCTGGAACTCACTGAACCTCTGTGAGCCTGTAAAACTGGGACCATATTCTTTCCCACAGACGAGCTTCAAAAATTTAAGAAGTAATGCATTTTAGGTACTAAGAGTCAGATATACAGTAAACCCTCAATAACGCCTACAAATATGACATTCTGTGCTTCAACCACAGCCTGCAAATGTCCCACTGCCTCGTGGGTACGCTGCAGGGGTGCAGCCCACAGAAATATCCCATACTCAACCCGGGAAACATAAGCAACTTCCACAATCAAAGCCACAGACCTCCCTGGCAGCTCTCTAAAAATCTACTTTTCCTAATTCAGCCGCAAAGCTAACCTGGTACCTGGGTTATGACCACAGGCCATGCCCCCAGTACAGGACCCCCGGAACACCCACCCACCTCACCTTACACCCAAGGATTTGCATCTGGACTCCAAAGGTGCCACAGGCTAATGAAGCCCGGGGTCTCATATGCAGGACAGTCATTGAATCTTTGGAGACTCTATTCCCAGGACAGGCAAACCCAGCGACTCAGAAGGCAACTCCCCGAGATTTCTAGGAACACACAAAGAGATAAGGTCTGCATCAAGATTTATCATCTACTCACACCCACCGGCCCCCCACCTGCCCTCCTTGCCCGTCTGAGTTTGATCAGGGTCGGGGGGAAACTTGACTGCCTGCGTCCTCGAAACGCCCCCACATATCCAGCCTGCTTCCTTTGAAGCAACCGAAGTGGACGCCTCTGGTTAAATTTAAACTCGAGGCTTATTTGAAATGACACATTTTACAGCTCAGGGCGGCTCACCTTCCGAGTGACGAGCCCAGGCCAGGCACGGATCTCCGCAGCCGCCGCAGCACGCGGCCCGGGCGGTTCTTCCCCTGCCCGGGGCTCGAGCCATTTTCGGAAGTTCCCGGGGACCGCGGAGCGGCTAGTGCGCCCGACCCCGGGTCACAGGGCCCCGCCCGGCCGGGCCCCCGGCGCCCACGCAGCGGCTGCTTCCCCCGCGCTCGGCCGGGAACGGGCCTGGAAGAGAAGCTGCCAGGCGCCCCGGCGAGGCCACAGTGGCCTCACCCCGCCCCGGCGCACGCAGGGCCGCGCATCCCGGGGGACTCGCGCTCGGCCGGGGAGCGGCGGAACCCGCGGGCCCGGCCGGGCCGGAGGGAGCCGCCCCGCGCCCGCTCCTCACCTGCTTTCTCGATCTTGCCGGACATTTCCGGGCTGCGCCGGAGGCCGAGGCCGCCGCTCATCGGGCCCGGGCCGGGCCGCCGCGGGGCGACAGGGGCGGCGCGCCCGCCGCTCGCCTCGGCCCTGGCTCGCCACGCCTCAGACCCGCGCCGGCATGGCGGGCTCCGCGCGGCCGCGGCCCTGCGCTCGGCGACCGCGCTCCAGGCCGCCCGGGCCCAGCCGCTCCCGCCGCTCCCGCCGCCGCCGCTCCGCCTCCCGCGCGCCAGCCGCCGTTCCCCCGGCCCGCGAGGCGGCCGCAGCACCGCGCCGCCGCCCGCCCGCCGGGCCTCGGCCGCGGCCACGGCCCACAGCGCCACCTGCCGGGCTCCCGCCGCGCCGCCACAGCGCCCCCTGTCCGCCCGGAGCCGCCCGAGCCTCGCGCGCGAGGCGCGAGACGCAGCGCCCCCTGCCGAGCTGGAGTCCCGACGCCCGGGCCTGGGGCCGACTCCACCCGGGACTCTGCATTCATCGGCTGTGGGACCAGAGTCACCAGGTCTAGGCCTGGGACTTGACAGCTCCAACCCAGGGTCCTCGGTTGCCCAGAGCCTGGCCTGTCCCTTCACCCGAGACACAGAGATCCTGCGGGGCCAAATTTTCCACCCCAAGACGTGGAATGGATGTCTACCCCATCCTCCCATCATCCCGGGCCCAGCATCCCCTGTGGGCCAGAGGCTCCATGCCAAGGAACTCACCCTCACCAGCACTCAACAAGCTCTACTGACTGGGAGCCTGTCTTGACCCTCCTCCCAAACCAGCAGTACCCCCGCTTTTTTTTCCCTGATGGGATTTGGCCCCGGCCACTGGCATGGGGTTGGGGTGGGTAGGTGGGGAATGCATCCTCGCGCGTTGGCCCCGGCCACTGGCATGGGGTTGGGGTGGGTAGGTGGGGAATGCATCCTCCGCCTTGGCATGGACCCTGGGCCCGCAGAGGGCTTTGATGCCAGAGTGGAGTCATTACCCAGCCTGGAGTCTGGGCTGGCAGGAGGTGCTATGAGGCCACTCCCAGGCCCTGGTGTTAAGAAGGGCTGCGGGCTGGGCACGGTGGCTCATGCCTATAATCCTAACACTTTGGGAGGTCGAGGCGGGCCGGTCATGAGGTGAAGAGATCGAGTCCATCCTGGCCAACATGGTGAAACCCTGTCTCTACTAAAAATACAAAAATTAGCTGGGCGTGGTGGCACGTGCCCATAGTCCCAGTTACTCTGGAGGCCAAATTCATTTCCCTCTTCCAGCTGATGAATGGATGCTCTGAGCAAGGGTGGCCCTGTTGCCCTCTTGGCAGCTGCATCACTAGGCAAAACTGGCCCCTGGCCCAAAGCCCAACTCCGAAACACTTTCAGTGCTGCCTCCAATCCTTCCAGGCTTCTGAGCTGAGAAGAGTCAATATTTTAAGTCCAAAATCCTGGGTGAAAAGTAGAAAATTAGACTGCATGAATACTAAGTGCAGTCAGGGGTTTGTGAGACCAAAGTCGAATATATTTAATAAATTATGAAATATCCAATGACAAGAGATTTGCAAACAATAAAGTACTTTGCAAATGGACATTACAGTAAATCGGAGTCACAGATCTTATTTAATAAAGGCTATTCATGAAAGATGTTTATAGCTATAGTAGAGCACACACAAGACAATGAAGCAAATGGATTCCAAAAGCCCAGTTCTTGACAACTTGGAGCCTTCTCATAAGCTGCTCCCACTGTCTAAGAATGTTCTCTCCCCTCCTCTCCACCTGACTGGTCCCAGTCATCTTTCACTTCTCAGTTTCACTGTCACTTCTATGGAGAATCCTTCCCTGACATGCCCCAGCAGGACCAGCTTCCTGTACTGGTTAGGATGCTTGATTTCACTGTCAGAAACCTAGCCCTGCTTGGTTAGAGCAAGAAAGGAATTTTTGGAAGATCTTAATTAGTAAACCAGGTATACAGCGAGGTCCAAATGCAGCTAACCCCAGGCTCTGGAACAAGCCCATTGGTCTTCTGTGTTGGCTGTATCCTCAGGCCATCTCTCTCTACAAGGTGGCAAAGGGTGAAGCTGGGCACCAGCACTCCTGGGCCTGTCACCTGCCTGCTTAACAACCCCAATGGACAAAGAGGATCTCTTTCATCATTGTTCCATGGCAGACTCTAATTAGCTCAGTTTGAGTCACACATCTATTCCCAAGCCAGTGACTGCAGAAATGGGGTAAAATATGTGACTTGGCAGCAGGGCACGGTGGCTCAAGCCTGTAATCCCAGCACTTTGGGAGGCTGAGGCAGGCAGATCTCGAGGTCAGGAGTTTGAGACCAGCCTGACCAATGTGGTGAAACCCCATGTTTACTAAAAATACAAAAATTACGTGGACGTGGTGGTGCACACCTGTAGTCCAGTTACTCAGGAGGCTGAGGCAGGAGACTCACTTGAACCCGGGAAGCAGTGGTTGCAGTGAGTTGAGATTGCACCACTGCACTCCAGCCTGGACAGAGCAAGACTCTGTCTCAAAAAAAAAAGAACATACAACTTGGCCAGCCTAGGAATTGTGCCAATTGTAAGAAAGCGTAGGAGCAGGCCAGGCGTGGTGGCTCATGCCTGTAATCCAAGCACTTTGGAGGCCAAGGCGGGCGGATCACCTGAGGTCGGGAGTTCAAGACCAGCCTGACCAACATGGTGAAACCCCGTCTTAAAATAATAATAGTAATAATAATAATAAAAGCTTAGGAGCAGAGGCTAGCTACTCAGGAAGCTGAGACAAGAGACTCACTTGAGCCTGGGCGTTCAAGCCTGTAGTGTGTTGTGATCACACTTATGAATCACTACTGCACTTCAGCCTGGGCAATAGAATGAGAGCTATATCTAAAACCATAAATTGTAGGACACAGAAAATGAAACCCTATTAACACAAGGGGTCAAGCTGGGCTCTTGCACTGCTGCAGCACCAACTCCAGCAGAGGGAAGGGGCTCAGTCAACACTTGGCTAGGTGCTGTCAGTCTTTCTCCCAACATTCCAGGGAAGGGTGGGGTGAGCCAGGTGACCCTTCCACGGGGTCATCAGACTCCATGGTGGAAGGTGGAGGAAACAGCAAGGTGGGCCTGAGCCTGCTCACAGAGCCTGTTTTAGATAGGGCCCTTGCAAAAAGCACCGCGTCCTCTTCTTGCATTTGCAGACAACACTCAGCTATTCAGACAACAGGAATTCCATGAGACCAGGGTAGAAAACAGCCAGAGTGAGGCTGGTGATCCTGGGCCCACCTCAGCTTGGATTGATCAGATCTGTTAGCATGCACCTGACTGAACTGCCAGACACCACTGCCCGTTCCCTGTGAACAGAGAGTATTGCTTCATTACATTACCATTGTAGATAAGAGAGAGAGGTGAATCCATTACTAACAGGAGTCATGGGAATGAGAGCTGATGCTTCTGGAGGGCTGCCTGTGGCTGGTCCCTGCTCAGTACTCCCTCAAGCCTTACTAGAATCCTGGGAGGGCGGGGTTCAGATAAGAGAGTGTTTGTTTGGTCATGTGTTGTAGATAACTACTTAATGTTGGCAAAGAGGAATTTATTGGAAAACAGACAAATGTCTCTTAGGTAGAACCAAAGGGCAGGAAGTTCAACACCTTGCCAGAAGCTGAATTGCACACAACAATCACTTTCCCACACCCCCCCAGGCCGCTTCCTCCCCCAGCTCAGCTGTCAGACCAGGTCCACTAAGGATGCTCAATCCAAACCTAGGTTCCGGGAGAGATGTGTTGATTGGCCCAGCTGGGGTCAGTGGTCCTCCCCTGGTCCAACCGGGTCTGGCTAGGTGGGTAGGGTTACATAGTACAAACACAACTGTTAGAGTCTACACTTGCGGGTCCAGTTCCCAGCACAGGAGGACTTAGCCTGGGCGTACACCTGCATCCTCCACAGCTCATATTAACTCCACGTGGCTGAGCGGGAGATGTGAAGACACATTTCTAGTAAGTGGTGGGGCTGGAACTCACATGGCTCAGCCCACTCCAGGCTCATGTTTTGACCACTGTACTACAAATTCTCCAGCTCAAAATTCTCTTTCTACCCTCTCCCCACAGTGTTTAACACATATGTTTGCTCTTGGGTTCAATTCAATTCAATCTGCATAGATTGTATGTATTTAGTGTACTGGGCCTTAGGAGAAAAACAGTAAGACCTACATGCTGGTCTCCAAGAGCTTCAGGGGGTTTGCGGGCAGAGCTCTCAAGTCTCAACCAACTCTTCCAGGAAACCAGCTATGAGGAATGTTCCAGCGGGGGGTGCCTGCCATGCTGTCTGAGTGTGCAGGTATTCATTTCAATTTGGAGCACCAGGCAGGCTCAAATAGAGAGGACAAAAGTTTCAGTGGCTTTAAATAGGATCAGTGATGTCATTTTGTTTGTTTGCTTGAGACAAAATCTCACTCTGTTGCCCAGGCTGGAGTGCAGTGGCATGATCTTGACTCACTGCAACCTTCGCCTCCTGGGTTCAAGTGATTCTCCTGCCTCAGCCTCCCAAGTAGCTGAGATTACAGGTGGGTACCACAATGCCCAGGTAATTTTTATATTTTTGGTAGAGACAGGGTTTCACCATGTTGGCCAGGCTGGTCTGGAACTCTTGACCGCAGGTGATCCGCCCACTTAGGGCTCCCAAAGTACTGGCGTTACAGGCATGAGCCACCATATCTGACCGAGGTTCTGTTTTGTTGGAGATTTTGCTCATTATTTATTACGGAGAGTATGAGGCCACCACATTCCTCCTGCTTTGGCCTCCAAACAGCTAAATCCTGATCTGGTGTCCGTGCCCATGAAATGGGGGAGATGTCCACAGAGAGCCTTGGAAAGGCCAGGACATTGTAAAATTAAAGCAAAACAAAACAAAACAAAATTGATTTGTGGTAGCTTTGTAAAATTAAACACAAACACACACACACACACACACACGGAAAGACCAGGACAGATGTCTGGGTCATCTTTCCACTACCTAAATGTGGGACCTTTCAGGCTGACTCCAGCAGAACAGGCAGTAGATCAGCTTCAGGGTAGCTTTGGCCTTTTTTCTCACAAGTAGAGATTCAGGCCGATTAGAAGACCTCTTAGATTTCTGTGTGCTCAAAAGCCGGTATGAAACGGACACATTTTTGATAATGACCCATAAAGGAACCACACAGCCTTGAGGTTCAGGTTAAAATGGAATAGTCAAATTCATGGAGAGAGAAAGTAATATTGTAGTTATGTCCAAGGCTGGGGGTCACATATTCTACCCCATTCCTATAGAGAGACAGAAAGTAACTCTGTAGTTGTCCAGGGCTGGGGGCATGGGACTCTGGTGAGGGACTGGCTAATAGGCGCAGAGTTTCAATTTTACAAGATATGAAGAGTTCTACAGATGGATGGTGGTGATGATTGCACAACACGAGTGCACTTAATACTACAGAACGATACATTTAAAAATGACCAAGGCAGGCCGGGCATGGTGGCTCACACCTGTAATCCCAGCACTTTGGGAGGTGGATCACCTGAGGTCGGGAGTTTGAGACCAGCCTGACCAATATGGTGAAACCCTCAAAAAACACAAAAATTAGCTGGGCGTGGTGGCAGGCAACTGTAGTCCCAGCTTCTCGGGAGGCTGAAGCAGAAGAATTGCTTGAACCTGGGAGGTGGAGGTTGCTGTGAGCTGAGATTGTGCCACTGCACTCCAGCCTGGGTGACAGAGCAAGACTCTGTCTCAAAAAAGAAAAAAAAAATGACTAAGGTAACCTGGGGGTGGTGCACACCTGTAGTCCCAGCTACTTAGGAGGCTGAGGCAAGAGGATCCTTTGAGCCCAGGAGTTCAAGGCCATCCTGGGCAATATAGTGGAATCCCATCACTACCAAACAACAAACAAATGAAAAACCTCAGATGGCAAATGTTATGCAACATGTATGTTACCACAGTAAACAAAAATTGGGGAAAATATGATACGATTGGGTCCACAGCCGATGTCTACTAGTGTGAGAAGCTTGGGTGCTGTCATTTCCTTAAACAAGTCTGTAAACCTTACAGATGAGCTGATGGATGGGGAGATCGTGCTGGTAAGCTGGTAAAGAGTGAGAAGCAAACAGTGAGCGCACACATACACACATCTCTTCTGCCCCCTAGTGAACATTTAGAATTCTAAACTCTATTTGCTTAAAGTCTAAAGAAAATTGCAATGTACTATCATTCTACAATTCTTTAAGTTGTTAAATCTCACAGGAAATATGTGCTCATTATTTAAAAAATAAAATCAAATACATATATAATATAAAAACTGGAAGTTCCACTTTCACTCATGAGAGTTAACAGTTTAATGTACATCCTTCCAGATTTTTTCTGTATTAAACATATATCCATATACTCTTTTTTTCCCTTTGAGACAGGGTCTTGCTCTGTCTCTCAGGCTGGAGTGCAGTGATGTGATCTTGGCTCACTGCAGCCTTGACCTCCTAGGCTCAAGTGATCCTCCGATCTCAGCCTCTTGAGTAGGTGGGACTACAGGTGTGTGCCACGCTGCCCAGCTAATTTTTAATTTTTTTGTAAAGAGGGGGTCCCACTATGTTGCCCAGGCTGGTTTCAAACTCCTGCACTCAAGGTGATCTTCTTTTCTCAGCCTCCCAAAGTGCTGGCATTACAGGAGTGAGCCACTGTGCCCAGCCCCATGCACACACTTATGGCATTTTGTATGAATGGGTTTAAATGGTACACATCAGTTTGTGAGACAGAGGCTGGCTAAATGCTCATCAAACCTATTTTTGAGGCACACAGCTGGACTCACCTCCCAGTTAGGTGTGGCCAGGTGCTCTGAACAGTAGAACGTGGGTAAAATAATGATTGCTACTGCCATGCCCCACCCATACATTTCTCCAACACCTGACCGCTGACGTTTTCCTTTCTCTTTCTGCTTTGATGATGTGTGGAGAAGGAGGGAGCCTGGGCCTCTGGATGACTGTCTGGAGCAGAACTGCCCCCTCCCAGTGGATTTGCTTTGGGCTGTGACATCAGAAAGAAATGTAGCTTAACTGGATTTGTTATAGCAGCTCACCTATCCTGTCCAGTGCAATCTACAACTTGCATTTTTCATTAAATATATTAATATATTGAACATCTTTTATGCTAGTACACATGAATCTATTGCATGTTTCAAGTTATTCAAATGTATGAATGTATAAAATGTATTTAATCATTGTCTTCTTCTTCTTTTTTTTTTTGAGACTGAGTCTCACTCTATAGCCCAGGCTGGAGTGCAACCTCGGCTTACTACAACCCCTACTTCCTGGGTTCAAGCTATTCTCCTGCCTCAGCCTCCCCAGTAGCTGGGATTACAGGTGCACACCACCATGCCTGGCTAGTTTTTGTATTTTTAGTAGAGACAGGGTTTTACCATGTTGGCCAGACTGGTCTGGAACTCCTGACCTCAAATGATCCACCTGCCTCAGCCTCCCAAAGGGCTGGGATTACAGGTGTGAGCCACTGTGCCCAGTCTCTCATTCTTTTCTTGGTGGATACTTATCCTGAACTCCTGGGCTCAAGAAATCCTCTCATCTCAGCCTCTGGAGTCTTTCTGTCGCCAGGCTGGAGTGTAACCACAGATGTGTGCCACCGCACCCAGTTACTTTTTTAAAAAGTTTTTTGGGGCTGGGCGTGGTGGCTTAGTCCTGTAGTCCCAGCACTTTGGGAGGCTGAGGCAGGCAAATCACTTGATATCAGGAGTTCAAGATCAGCTTAGCCAATACAATGAAACCCCATCTCTACTAAAAATATTTAACACAAAAATTAGCCAGGTGTGGTGTCGCATGCTTGCAATCCCAGCTATTTGGGAGTCTGAGGCACAAGAATCGTTTGAACACCAGAGGAGTTCCCTCTGGGGTTTCCTCTCAGGTAATGTCACCTCCTTCCATGGGTTGCTCAATTCAGAAGCCTGGGCATGGATCTACTCTGTCGCCAATGCGTCAAGCCATTGGTCTTCCCTCCAGCCCCACCTCTACTCTCCTTGCATATTGGGCCCCTGTGATTTTCTGCCAGAGTCACTCCTAATGTGGCTCCACCTCCCTTCTTGCCTTCTCACAATTTCTTCTCCATATTGTAGCCAGAGGGGTCTTCGTGCTAACCGAGAGTGGCATGGCCAGTTTAAAAAGCCTTCAGATACTCTCCATCTTCACAGCACAGAGCTCAACCCCATGGTGGTCTTCAGCCTCCTCTCCCACTCCAACTTCAGGAGGCTCACGCTCTTCCTGCTCACGCTCCACCAGTGGAGCTCTCTGAGCTGGCCCAACCCCAGCACCTCTTTCCCATCTTCCATCATTGTCTAGATGGCCCCTTCTCTTCCTGTAGGGTTCACTTTTTTTTTTTTTTTGAGACGGAGTCTTGCTCTGTTGCCAGGCTGGAGTGCAGTGGCATGATCTCGGCTCACTGCAACCTCTGCCCCCTGGGTTTAAGCGATTATCTTGCCTCAGCTTCCTGAGTAGGTGGGACTACAGGCACACACCACCATGCCCAACTAATTTTTGTATTTTTAGTAGAAATGTGGTTTCACCATGTTGGCCAGGATGGTCTCGATCTCTTGACCTCATGATCCACCCGCCTCGGCCTCCCAAAGTGCTGGGATTACAAGCATGAGCTACTGTGCCTGGCCAGGGCTCACTTTAAAGGTGACCTTTAGGCTGGGCGCAGTGACTCACGCCTATAATCCCAGTACTTTGGGAGGCCGAGGCGGGTGGATCACTAGGTCAAGAGATCAAGACCATCCTGGTCAACAGGGTGAAACCCTGTCTCTACTAAAAATACAAAAATTAGCTGGGCATGGTGGCATGCGCCTGTAGTCCCAGCTACTTGGGAGGCTGAGGCAGGAGAATTGCTTGAACCCAGGAGGTGGAGGTTGTGGTGAGCCAAGTTCGCGCCATTGCACTCCAGCCTGGGTAACGAGCGAAACTCCGTCTCAAAAATAATAATAATAATAATAATTAAAAAATAAATAAAGGTGACCTTTGAAAAGCCTATCACTTTATGCAGAAAGATCAGCGTTGGAGGAAAAATGAAAGAACAAGAAACCTCTCACTTTAGCTCATTACTCAACCAAAACAATATTTCATCAAGCAGAGTCTGATTTATGGCCAGTAAACGGCATCCATTGAAAGTATACAACGTGATGCATTTTGACAGATGTCTACACGGATGAAATCACTGCTGACTGTCAAGATTTAGAACATTTCATTCCCCCAAGAGTCTTCTCTTGTCTTTGGGTCCCTAAACTTCCTCCACCACCAGCCCCAGACAACCACGGCCATGTTTTCTGTCACTCTAGATGAGTTTGCATCTTTTAAAATGTGATAATGTGGAATTATCCAGGTGTGCCTTTTTTTGGTCATATCTCTATTTTAGATTTTTTTTTTTTTTTTTTTTTTGAGACAGAGTCTCACTCTGCCACCCAGGCTTGAGTGCAGTGGTGAGATCTTGGCTTACTGCAACCTCCACCTGGGTTCAAGGAATTCTTCTGCCTCAGGCTTTTGGGTAGCTGGGACCACAGGTGTGCACCACCATGCCTGGCTAATTTTAGTATTTTTGGTAGAGGTGGAGTTTCACCATATTTGTCAAGCTGGTCTTGAACTCCTGACCTCAGGTGACCCACCTGCCTTGGCTTCCCAAAGTGCTGGGATTACAGGTGTGACCCACTGAGCCTGGTCTAGAATTTCTTGGGTTGAATATCTCCCCCAGCATAGTGTAAGTTACACAAGGACAGTGTCTGTCATATGCATGTTTGTGCACAGGGCCTGGCACATAGTAGCTGCTCAGTGAATGCATGTTGAGTGAATTGGTAAATACTCACTCTTAGTTTATCTGGGGCAGGAGCTATTTGGATCAGGGAGATCTTTTTAGCAAGCTAAGAGACAAAGAACTTGCTAGCAGAAGAGTGCCTCCTGGCCAGGTCGTATGGCTCACCTTGTAATCCCAGCACTTTGGGAGGTTGAAATGGGAGGGTTGCTTCAGCCCAGGAGTTTGAGACCAACCTGGGCAACCTGGAGACAACCTATCCTACAAAAAAGTTTTAAAATTAGCTAAGTGCAGTGGTACATACCTGTAGTCCCAGCTACTCAGGAAGCTGAAGCAGGAGTGTGACTTGAGCCCAGAAGGTCAAGGCTACAGTGAGCTGTGATCACGCCACTGCTTTCAAACCTAGGTGACCGATCAAGACCCTGTCTCCAAAACAAAACAGTGTCTTCTTGGACATCCCTGTTTCAGGGGCCTAGTACGTCTGGAAGCCCAGGCTTCCGCTCCCACTCATACCCCTGTAACAGCTGCTAGGCTCACAGTTCTCAGCATGAAGCACCCTTTTGAAAATCAACCACTATTTTTAGTAGTAAAAAATTTTCCTTGAGATAAAGTACACGTAACATAAAATTTACTATCTTAGGCCGGGCATGGTGGCTCACACCTGTAATCCCAGCACTCTGGGAGGCCGAGGCAGGTGGATCATAAGGTCAGGATCTCGAGATCAGCCTGGTCAACATGGTGAAACCCCATCTCTATTAAAAATTCAAAAATTAGCTGGGCGTGGTGGCAGGTGCCTGTAATCTCAGCTACTTGGGAGGCTGAGGCAGGAGAATCACTTGAAACTGGAAGGCAGAGGCTTCAGTGAGCTGAGATTGCACCATTGCACTCCAGCCTGGGTGACAAGAGCGAAACTCTGTCTCAAAAAACCCCCCAAATTTACAATCTTAATCCCCCGCCTTTTTTTAGAGATGAGGTTTCACCAAGTTGACCAGGATGGTCTCCATCTCCTGACCTTGTGATCCATCCACCTCGGCCTCCTAAAGTGCTGGTATTACAGGCATGAGCCTCTTTGCCCAGCCAACCTTTTGTTTTTCTGAAGAGGCAGGGTCTCCCTCTGTCACCCAGTGATGTGATCATAGCTCACTGCAGCCTCAAACTTCTGGGCTCAAGTGATCCTCCTGGCTCAGTCTCTAGAAGAGCTGGGATTACAGGCACGTGCTGCTGTGCCTGGCTATTTTAATCATTTTTAAGTATACAGTCCAGTGGCATTAAGTACACTGATATTGTTATGCAATCATTACCACCATCCATCTCCAGAACGTTTTCATCATCTTAAATGGAGACTGCCACCATGAAACACTGACTCCCCATTTTCCCCTTCCCCGGTTCCTGGCAACCTACTTTCTATATCCTGTGTCTACAAATTTGACTACTCTAGCACCTCATCTCAGTGGAATCATTCAGTATTTGTCCTTTTGAGACTGGCTTATTTCACTCAGCACACACCCACAAGGTTTTTCCCTGTCACAGCATGGGTCACAGTGTCATTCCCTTTTCAAGGCTGAATAATATTCCTTTGCATGGATGGATGGATCACATTTTGTTTATCGATGTCCATCAATGAACACTCAGTTATTTCACCTTTTGACTACTGTAAATAATCCTGTTATGAACACGGATGTACAAATATCTCTTTGAGACTTAACTTTCAGTTCTTTTGACTATACACACAGAAGTAGAATTCTGGATCATATGATAATTCTATTCTTAATTAATTAATTTTTTTTGAGATAGAGTTTTGCTTTTGTTGCCCAGGCTGGAGTGCACTGGCATGATCTCAGCTCACTGCAACCTCTGCCTCCCAAGTTCAAGCAACTTTTCTGCCTCAGCCTCCCAAGTAGCTGGGATTACAGGTTCCACCTTGCTTGGCTAATTTTTTGTGTTTAGTGGAGATGGGGTTTTGCCATGTTTGTCAGGCTGGTCTCAAACTCCTGACCTCAGGTGATCCACTCACCTCCACCTCCCAAAGTGCTGGGATTACAGGTGTGAGCCACCATGCCCAGCCTTAATTAATTAATTAATTGAGGCAAGGTCTCACTCTGTTGCTCAGGCTGGAATGCAGTGGCGTGATCCTGCTCACTGTAACCTCAACCTCCTGGGCTCAAGTGATCCTCTTGCCTCAGCCTCCTGAGTAGCTAGGAGTGACTATAGGCATGTGCCACCACACCCAGCTAGCTTTTACATTTTTTTTATAAAGACAGGGTCTCACTATGTTGCCCAGGCTGGGTCTCAGCCTCCTGGGCTCAGGCGATCCTTCCACCTTGACCTCCTTAAGTGACGAGATTACAGGCATGAGCCACCACGTCTGGCAGATTATTCTATTTTTAATTATTTGAGAAACCACAGTACTGTTTTCTCAATGGTTGCAGCAATTTATATTTCCATCAACAGTGCATAAGGGTTTCATTTTCTCCACATCTTCATCAACACTTTATTTTCTGCTTTTTTTTTTTTTTTTTTTTTTGAGACAGTGTCTCTCTCTGTCACCCAGGCTGGAGTTCAGTAATGTGATCTCGGTTCACTATAACCTTCACCTCCTGGTTTCAAAGTATTCTTCTGCTTCAGCCTCCTGAGTGGCTGGGACTACAGGCGTATGTCACCATGCCCAGCTATTTTTTTTGTATTTTTAGTAGAAACAGGGTTTCACCATGTTGGCTAGGCTGGTCTCAAACTCCTGACCTCAAGTGATCTACCCACCCCAGCTTCCCAAAGTGCTGGGATTACAGGTGTGAGTGACCATGCCCAGCCTGTTTTCTGCTTTTTGATAATAGCTATCCTAATGGATATGAGGGAAAGCCAGCTTCTGAGGACTGGCTTTTTACCTCTGCAGGGTCTCCTTCCCCAAGAACCCCGGTCCCTTAAGTCACACAAATCTCAATCCTGGAAATCTCAGCTCTGTCTCAACAGCAGTTCCTTAGCCTGAGAGTTATCAGTGGAAACGTGGGGCCATCTGGACTTTTCAGTGTTAAATATGCATTTACTTGATGTATCTGAGAGCCTGTTCTGGACCACCCGGCTGGGGCGCTGCCTGCTGACCCCAGCTCCTGCTTCATTCCTCTCCCTGCCCCCACCACTGGGAATTTCAGAACAACAAGGCCTCTTGCTTACCTGGATAGCGAGGAGGGGCAAGAAGACGCCTGGTTGCTGGCTCTGGTTGGCACCCAGCCTTGCTCTCTTCTGCCAACTGCTTTTAATTTTATACTCTCTTGTCTTATTTTTATGAGCGCTTGTGAGACATGCTTAATTGTTTTATTTCTCCCAGAACAAGGAGGGTATAAATAAATAAATGAGAAATTGACAAAAGAGCAGGCTGGACATAGTGGCTCACACCTGTAATCCCAACCCTTTAGGAAGTCAAGGCAGGAAGATTGCTTGAGCCCAGGAGTTCAAGACCAGCCTGGGCAACATGGTGAAACCCCTTCTCTACTAAAAATACAAAAAGCTAGCCAGATGTGGTGGAGTTCACCTGTAGTCCCAGCTACTTGGGAAGCTGAGGTGGGAGGGAGGATCATCTGAGCCCAGGAAGTCAAAGCTGTAATGAGTCATGATTGTGCCACGGCACTCCAGCCTGGGAGAAAGCAAGGCCCTGTCTAAAAAAAAAAAAAAAAAAAAAAAAAGTGTTCTGTGGATGTAACTAGTAAGAGTCTTTTCTACACGCTGACTTAGTAAAAAATCTCTTTGAAGTCTCCAGGATGTAACCACCCACAGCCTTACAGGTGACTTCACATCCCTTTCCTCACACCCCAGCCCAAATATGAGTGGCATTAAGACCAGCTCTTCCTCCCTAGAACCCTGCTGCCTTCGCCGGCAGTACAGTGAGGTCTTACTGAGTGCTGTGGATGAAGCCTTCGCCGTCACCGGGTGGCGCTGTGGAGCCCTGTGTGGCTTCCTGTTGTCTACTTTCCTTGCTTCCCCTCCTGTGATTGAACTACAGGTGCTGTGTGTTTTCTGCTTCTCCCCTCCTCCTGGGGATTCTGGCCAGCTGGGCTTTCTTTCCTGCTCCTATGCCACCTCTCTATCCTCTGGCACCTTGTGGACCCCACCCCCACCCTCTCCCTGTCACAGAAACACTTGTTACTACGTTACTTCTTTTGTTTGTTTTTTAGAGATGGGTCTTGCTATATTGTCCAGGCTGGACTCTTACTCTGGGGCTCAAGTGATCCTCCTGTCTACAGGTGCATGTCACCACACCTGGCTAATTTTTGTATTTTTTGTAGAGACGAGGTTTCACTATGTTGCCCCAGCTGGTATCGAACTCCTGGATTCAAGCCATCCACCCTGCTTGGCCTCCCAAAGTGCTGGGATTACAGGCATGGCCCACCGAACCCAGCCCTTTTGTTTTTTAATTGAATAACATTGTTATAGATTTTTTTCAGTTAACAGAAAAAGTTAGAAGGAGAAAGTAAACACCACTCCGAATCCCACAGTTCTGTGATAACCACTGTTAACATTTTGGCGGAGAGACTTCCCGAGCAGTTTCCCAGATTATGTTCCCTTGAGCACCAGCCCTGAGAAACGCTCCTTAGGGGGAAAACGTGGGGGATTCCTTAGTCGAAATATCCCATTCTTCTCACTGAGCATCACACATCAGCAAAGTAAAGACAGCTTTGTCCAAATCAGTGACTCCCTTGGAATCCTTCTGGGGAACCCCTGGGAGTGCAACTTGGAAAATATTATTTGCTATGAGTTGACCCCATGTATATGCACAAAAGCACATACTTAAAAAAAAATGTTTTGGTTGGGTGTGGTGGCTCATGTCTGTAATCCCAGCACTTTGGGAGGCTTAGGAGTGTGGATCACCTGAGGTCAGGAGTTCAAGACCAGCCTGGCCAACATGGCGAAACCCCATCTCTAATAAAAATATGCAAAACAAAATTAGCCAGGCGTGGCAGTGCACACCTGTAATCCCAGCTACTTGGGAGGCTGAGGCAGGAGAATCGCTTGAACCTGGGAGGTGGGGGTTGCAGTGAGCTGAGATCTTGCCACTGCCCTCCAGCCTAGATGACAGAGCCAGACTCCATCTCAAAAAAAAAAAAAAAAGTTTTACAAAAATTAGAATATACCAAATAACCCTCTTGTAAGATTTTTTTCTACTTAATATATTGGCATTTTTTCATATTAAGTATAGCTGTATATCATCAGTATAGATTTTAAGTGAATTTTTGATAGATAGTACATGCAGACCCAGAAAGAGATTCCCACAACTATGCCCAACTCATTTGTTGACAATGATGCAAAAAGAATGCAATAAAGTGGCTCATGCCTATAATCCCAGCACTCTGGAGGCCGAGGCAAGGAATTATTTGAGCCCAGGAGAGTTCAGGACCAGCCTGGACAACATGGTGAAATCCCATCTCTACTAAAAAATAAAAAATATAAAAAGTTAGCTGAGTGTAGTGGCATGCACCTGGAGACCCAGTTGTCGGGAGGCTGAGGTTGGAGGATCACTTAAGTCCAGGAGGCGGAGGTTGCAGTGAGCCGAGATTGCCCCACTGCACTCCAGCCTGGGTGACACAGTGAGACCCTGTCTCAAAAAAAAAAAAAAAAAAAAAGGAATAAAAAGGAATTAACTATGATCTATTGATACATGAAACAACCTGATGAATCTTCAGAGAATTATGCTGAGTGGAAAAAGTCATCCTGTAAAGGTAATACCCTGTACTTTTCCATTTATATATAATTCTTGGAATGATAAAATTGTAGAAATGGAAAACAGATTAGTGTTTGCCAGCAGCTAAAGAGGGGGCGGGAGTGGGAGAGAAGTGGGCGTGGCTAGAAGAGGAAACCAGGGAGGATCGTTGTGGTGATTGAATGTTTTGGATCTTGACTGTATCAGTGTAATAACCTGGTTGAGATAGCTTTCGATTGTTTTGCAAGATGTTATCATTGGGTAAAGGGTACCGGGGATCTCTCTGCATTATTTCTTACGAATGCATGTGAATCTACAATGACATCAAAGTAAAGCTTTTTTTTTTTTAATTACAAAATTATTTAGATGATGAAAAGTACATTTCTTACCCTCCCTGAGAGCAATCACCGTGCTCAGTGTCTGCATCCTTGCTTCTGAAAGCTGTGCTGTTTTTCTCTGGGTGGCCGTGCCATATTTTATTGGATCAATTCCATATTGTTAGATGTTTAGGTTGTTCCTAATTTTCACCATTACAAACTGTGTTTTTATGAGCATCCTTGTATATATCTTTACTAGAAGTGAGATTTCTGGGTGGAGGAATATGCATGTGTGAAATGTTGAAATGCTGATACATGTTGCCATATTGTCCTCTACAAAGATTGTATCAATTTACACTTTCCCTGAGCGGCTTGTCTTCTGACTCTAACAAGCTATTAATACTTTTCTTCCCCACTAATCCACAGTTTAAATTAGAAAGGGTAACACCAGTAAAAATCCTGGATAAACCTTTCTCTGCAGTATCACATACAAACCAGGGAGTCAGAATGGGAAACAAAGGCATAGCTTCCTTATTTACTGAATTTCCAAAAGACAAATATATCAACTCATCATATAGACTTTTATTTTTTAACGATGAAAAGACAGTGCTGTAGACTTAAAAAGTATCAACCATGCCTAGTTTGCTGTAACATCTCTTTTAATCTTCATCTAAAAGAAGCCTTCTTGAAATACTTTCTATCCTCGATTCCACTGCTCTGAAAAATAAACTCTGTAACCTCTTATTTCCTAGGGAGGAAAAAGTTGATTTTCACAGTCTAACGTGCCCAGCTTAGAACAAAAGAACTTGAACAGTCAATGCCAAGGGGACATGAGCTCCATAGTGAGAGCTGTGTTCTAGAGCAGGAAGTTCTGGCTGTAACTTTCACTGCCACTTATGGTTAGGGGGTCTTGGGGAAGTTATTTAAATGCTCTTAAATCTGTGCTTTTGAGTGTAAAATGGGGATAATAACAGTGATTGATCTTGTAAGGCAGGGAATATTTGCTTTTACTGCAGCTTCCAGGAAGGATAAGCCAGGTAGAGGTGGGGGTCTGCAGAACATCCAGCCAAGAGAAGGGTCAGGACTGGACAGTGGATCTTTTGACTGCCACCCAGGGCCAGCCATCTAAGCCACTGTCACCAAAGCCACTCTAAACCAGGCATTTACTAGCCATGTGGCGTGCACCATGCCATGCTTCAGTTTCCTCCTCTTCTAAATGAAATTGATAGTAGTACCTGTCTTCTAACTTGTTACAAAGCAGAGAAGGAAAAGACTGCAAAGCACTTAGTTGAGTAAGCAATTAAGGGAGGGCACAATCTGATGATTCATGGAGGTAGCTGCTCTTGCATTTGTATCAATAAAAAGGCTGCTATCTCCTAGACAGGAGAAGCAGGCAGAGGCAGTTTTGGCCAAAAGGCTCAAAACTCCCCACTCTTTCCCCGACTCAAATAACCTTAATGCTCTTAGCGTCTGCCTTTCTGCAAACTCCACAAATCAGAATCTGCACACACAGCTTTTTTTCCTTTAATTAAAATAGCTCTTATTGCCTTTTTTCATATCACAAAAGTTATAACACATTTATTATAGAAAATGCAAAAATACAGACAAGCAAAAAGCAAAAAGAAGGAGGAGGGGGAAGCTACAATCCTATTCTGTAGCTTTGAACTAGGAAATTAAGTATGCTTCATAAAAGGAAGATCTCTAGGAGCACCCTCTGGGATTTGGAAAACAATGAGCAGAAGCCAGTATGCCTGGCACTCCTCTGTGCCTGTACTTCACCAGCATTATCTTAGCGAGACCCTACAGCAACCCTAAGTCCACCTGATCACAGACCTAAGTCCCCTTTGCTCAGAGCTGCTGCCAGCAGTGAGCCCAGCACACTCCCCCCACCCCCACCACTTCCTTCATTGTCTCTGGGCTTTTCTTTTATTTCTAGAAGGTTTTTAAAGTTTTTCTTTGATTTTCTTTTTTTCAAGATGAAGTCTTACTCTATCACCCAGCGTGGAATGCAATGGCGTGATCTCAGCTCACTGCAACCTCTGCCTCCTGGGTTCAGGCAATTCTCCTGCCTCAGTCTCTCGAGTAGATGGGATTACAGGTGCGCAACAACATGCCCGGCTAATTTTTGTGTTTTTAGTGGAGACAGGTTTTCACCCTGATGGCCAGGCTGGTCTAGAACTCCTGACCTTGTGATCCACCCACCTAGGCCTTCCAAAGTGATGGGATTACAGGCATAAGCCGCTGTGCCTGGCCTGATTTTTTTTTTTTTTTTTTTTTTTTTTTTGAGAGATGGGGTCTTGTTCTTTCACCCAGGCTGGAGTGCAGTGGCACAATCATAGCTCACAACAGCCTCAAGGTCCTGGGCTCAAGTGATCCTCCCACCCTAACCTCTCAAATAGTTGGGACTACAGGCGCATGCCACCATGCCGACTAATTTCTGTTGTTGTTTTTTTTTAATTTTGTAGAAATGGAGTCTCACTATGTTGTCCAGACTGGTCTCAAATTCCTGGTCTCAAATGATCCTCCCACCTTGGCCTCCCAAAGTGCTTGCCTTACAGGCATGAGCTACCATGCCTGGCCATTTTAAGGTTACCAGACATACAATAAAGCAGGATAGTCTTACAGGTATAGCTGGGTGAGATTTTACCCCTTTATAAACACTATCCAGAACACAATCTAAAACCTTCCCAGTACCCCACTCCTTACCCACGAAGGCACCCTTCTACTGCTGCTAGTCAGAAGGCCTCACCTCGCTAGAGATAAGCATTATTCTGATGTGTGTATATCACCATAGATTCCTTAGGCCTGGTTTTTTCTTTTTTCTTTTTTTTAGATGGAGTCTCACTCTGTTGCCCAGGCTGGAGTGCAGTGGTGTGATCCCAGCTCACTGCAACCTCCCCCTCCTGGGTTCAAGTGATTCTCTTGCTACTTTTCTACTACGTAGCTGGGATTACAGGTGCCCACCACGATGCCCAGCTAATTTTGTGTTTTTAGTAGAGACGGGGTTTCACCATATTAACCAGGCTGGTCTCAAACTTTTGACCTCAGGTGATTCATGCCCACTTCAGCCTCCCAAAATGCTGTGATTACGGACGTGAGCCACCATGTCTGGCCCTTAGGCCTGGTTTTAAACTTCACATAAGTGGGAAGTTTGGGCATCATTTACCCCACATTATGTCTGACATCTGCTTATGCTATTGCAGTAGGTTTTTTTTTTTTTTTTTGGTGGTGGTGGTGGTGGTGGTGGTGCCAGTAGGGTCTTGTTCTGTTGCCAAGATTGGAGAGCAGTGGTGCAATCATAGCTCACTGCAGCCTTGATCTCCTGGGCTCTAGCAATCTTCCCACATCAGCCTCCTGACTAGCTGGGACCACAGGTGCATGTCACCACACCTAGCTAATTAGAATCTTTTTTTTTTTTTAAGAGACAGGTTGTCACTAAGTTGCCAGGCACGTCTCAAACTCCTGGCCTCAAGTGATCCTTCTACCTGAGTCTCCCAGAGTGCTGGGATTACAGGAATGAGCCACTGCATGTGGCCAACATGTAGTTCTTTTTCACTGCAGTGTAATATTTCATTATATGAACTGTCTATGACTATCACAATTTGTTCATCCAATCATCCAATCTACTCTTTTTTTTTTCCTTTGAGACAGGGTCTTTCTCTGTCGTCCAGACTGGAGTGCAGTGGTGAGACCTTGGTTCAGTACAGCTGCCGCCTGCTGGGTTTAAGTGATCCTCCACCTAGACCTTCTGAAGGGCTGGAATTACATGCATCAGCCACCATGCCTGGCCCATTCTACTGTTGATGAGCATTTGGGTTGTTTCCAGGTTTGGGTCATTATAATACAGCCACCATGAACATCCCCGTGCCTGTCTAAGTGCGTGTGTGTGCGCGCGTGCGCGCACACGCGCCCGTCCAGATTTCCGTATGCTCACCCACGCATGGAGCTGCCGGGTCTCAGGGCACACGTATATTTCACTTCAGCCGCCAAACATTTCTTGAGTCGTACCAGTTTCCACTCCTGTGTGTTTCGTTGGCTTTAAAAACGTGCAATGATGATGTTGGTAGCTGCAAGACATACACCAGGAAAGAGCCTCAACATTTCCTTAAATCCCTGCTAAGTGTGGCACTGAATTTGCAGGTGACAGGGTACACAGTTTGCCTGGAATCCCGCCTTTCTGTTTTCCTTCTCACCTATTTATGCTGCCTTCGAAGGGTCCTGACACGGGAACACACACGCATGCACCCTTGCACACTTGGGCCAAGGCACCTAAGTGGGAATTCCATGTTGCCCCTTGACCCAGCCGCTGGGAGGGCGGCACTGGTTTCGCCGTGGCCCTGGCGCCTGGCGCCTGGCGCCTGGCGAGGCCTGTAGGCTGCTCGGGCAGTAGCTGCCATCTGTTCTGGGCGGGGCGGGGGCCATAGTGTGGACGACAAGGGGTGTCCGCAGCTCTAGGACGAGGAGGGGAACAGTGGCAGTCAAAGGCGCGTGGCCCTCTGGCGGGCCTGGCTGCCGGCGGAGTCCTGCCGTGCGGCCACTAGAGGGCGGCACAGTCACACAGAAGACAGCCCCGCCCAGCGCCGCCCAGGAACCACCCGGGAGGACCTCAGAGCCCGCGGCGGACCTCGCTGCGGACTGCGTGACGGAGAGCCCACCTTCCCCTCGCCTCACAGCCTGCTCACATCCTGCTGTGGTCGGCTGAGCCTGGGGGAGGAAATCCAGAGACCACTTGGCTTCTGTCACTCACGAGCTCTGGGACTTTGGGAAAATGATTCGGCCTCTTTGTGCCTCAGTTTCCGCACCTGTAAAATGGCAACACCATAATGATGATGCCCCAACCCTCCCCACCCCCCGGGGCCCTATCCCCAGGCTCAGTACCAATAACAATGTTAGAGTAAAGATGCTAGCCATTGCTGAGAACATCCCAGAAGTAAGAAGTAAAATAAAAATAAAAAATAAAAGACAAATAAATAAATAAATAAATAAAAATTAATGATGGTCAGGCATCCTGGCCCACACCTGTAATCCCAGCACTTTGGGAGACCATGGCCGGAGGATCACTTGAGGACCGGAGTTTGAGACCAACCTGGGCAAAGTGACCAGGCCCCATCTCTACAAAAAATACAAAAATCAGCCAGGTGTGGTGGCTCGTGCCTGTGATCCCATCTACTTGACAGACAGTGGTTGGATGATTCCTTGAGCCCCGGGTGCAGGGGTGGTGGTTTGAGGCTGTGGTGAGCCAAGATTGAGCGTTTGAGGCTGTGGTGAGCCATGATCCAGACACTGCACTCCAGCCTAGGATCCAGCCTAGGAAAATCTGGGAATGCCAAAGCTGGGCTTGAGAGTGAGACCCTGTCTCAAAATAATAAAATTATAAGAATGATGATGACGATAATAGTAACTATGGTCTATTGAGTGCTTACTCCATGCCGGATGCTGGGCTGGTGCTTTTAAAGCCTTCAGTCACTTAATTCTCACAACCACCTTCTGAAGATGTGAAGAGAAGTGGGATGGGAGAGTTTCCGCATGGGCACCATCTCCACCCGGAGCATGTCCCCAGCTGTCCTGCCCTCCCTGGGTGTCTTTCTCTCCTGTCTTCAGATATCAGTCTGCCCTAGAGGGTACTGTGATTATCCCCACCAGACAGATGGGCAGACAGAGGGCAGAGGGGCAAGCTAGTGTGTCGGAGTTGCAGGAGCCAGGCTGGGAATCCCTGACTTCACCCCCACACAGTGTGGCCATGGAGCGCCTGGTCAGAGTCACTGAGCAACAGTCACTGGCCATCGGTAAGGCCCAAGGCACCGTGCAGATATGTGGCTGTCATCACCCCGGGAGGAGTGAGCATGGAGTTGGTCGGCCTGGGGCCCCTTCCCTTCCATCGGCCTCTGCTGCTTCCTCTGTAGTGTGAGGGTAGAAATCAGTGCTTTGCACTCATTGCTCCCTGGAGCGCTCAGAGGCTGTGGGGTAAGACAGGCAGTGAAGGTGGGGGGAGTCCCATGAATGTCGAGCCATTTCCACACCCCCACCCCAGCCATGCCTGCTAGAGCAGATCTTACAGGCTTTGCATTTTAATTTTATTTTTTCTTTATTTTGAGATGGAGTCTTGCTCTGTCACCTAGGCTGGAGTGCAGTGGCACCATCTTGGCTCATTCAACCTCTGCCTCCAGGGTTCAAGCAATTCTCCTGCCTCAGCCTCCCAAGTAGCTGGAATTACAGGTGAATGCCACCATGCCTGGCTAATTTTTTTTTGTGTGTGTGTATTTTAGTTGAGAAGAAGTTTCACCATGTCGGTCAAGCTGGTCTCAAACTCTTGACCTCAGGTGATCTGCCCACCTCTGCCTCCCAAATTGCTGGGATTACAGGCATGAGCCACCGTGCCCAGCCTGCAATTTTCCTTTGAAGAAAAGAGACCTGATGCTAATATTTTATTTTTATTTTAAATTAATTAATATTTTGAGACAAGGTCTCACTCTGTTGCCCAGGCTGGAGTGCAGTGGCACAATTACACCTCACTACAGCTCAACCTTTCTGGCCCAAGCATTCCTCCCACCTCAGCTTCCCAAGTAGCTGAGACCACAGGAGTGAGCCACCGTGCCTGGCTCTGATGCTAAAATTAACAACAACAACAACAAAACAGTTTAAAACCACCAGACTCGATAATTCTTGAGGCCCTTCCTAGTTCTAAATATTTTATGAAAACTTTCTTGAACCTATTTGTATTTTTGGCTGGTAAGTTCAATTTATCTTTTCCCTGCTGGGTACAGACTTCCCCCCCTCCTCCTGCTCCTCCTCCTCCTCCTCCTCCTCCTCCTCCTCCTCCTCCTCCTCCTCTTCCTCCTTGTCTTTCTCCTCCTTATTTCCCTCCTCCTCCCCTTTCTCCTCCTCCTTCTCTTCTTCTGTCTGAAAGATTAACTCTCTCAAGTTTCAGGCACTGGCCATTTCAATCCCAGCTTTGGCATTCTCAGATTTTCTGTGAAGTCTGCTTTCTGCTCTGCTTAGCTCTGTTTCTGTGGTCTCACTTGTGTCTGTCCTTCTCTCTCAGTTTCCTCTCTGGATCAGCATTCTAGCGTTTCCCTCTGGAGTTTTCCACGCGACTACCCTTTACCATTGTCTGTCTGATCCTTCCCTAGACAAGATCTGTGGCATTTCTCAAAGAAGACAGCAATTAGGAGACCATTTGGTGTTCTGGGAATGGGTCACCCGGGTCTGGGAGGAATGAATTTGTTATTAACAGTGAGAGAGAAAAGAGCTGTTCCCCTGACAAAAAGGAAAAGGAGCATCATGTATAAATGCACGCTTTTTCATCATAATCTTCCGGACTCTGCTTCCAGCCTTTTCTTTTGAATGTAGCGATAAATCCACTTTATTTTAATATTCTCCACATTTTAAGCAGTTTTCAAGGTGTATTGAGAACAGGGTGTGTTTTGACACTAGCATATCTGAAAGCATTTTTAATAGCACCTATTCTGTTGGGGAATCAAGCAGTGTGGTGAGAAACACTACTTTACCTGCAAATAAATTACCTTCCACCTCATCTATAGCCCTGCTCTGAAGGAGAGCCTAAACCTTTCCACACAACACTGGTGCAGATGTCCACATCTTCCAGAGGACTCAGTGTCCTTCAGGATGACGTGTCCCCTTCTTCTGCATAAGAACGAGATGATCAATCAGCATCAGCTAATCAATCAATCAATCCAGGAATGTTGCTTATCTGCCTAACGCGGACCTCATAGTGTTACAAGCATTGGAGAAGGGCAGGGGATAAGAAAACTAAGCATCCTCCCTCCCAACTGCTGCTCCCAGTGCACAGAAACATGTTGTGTCTTGAGAGCAACATCAGCTTCAGCTTTGGATGGTGCTGTGAAATGCAGCGTGAACGATGAGAGAAGAGAGTTTATAATAAAATCTGCATCTCACCCTGGCCCCCAAGGCTGTGCCTACCCCCCCACTGGGTGTTCCCACCTGTGCTCCCCGTGCTCTGGCCACACAGCCCTCCTTCAGCCCCCGCTGGGCTGACCTACTGTCCCCCAGCCCTGCACACATGGGGTCCCCACTTTTCAGTTCCTCTTCAACCCCTGTCTCTGCTTGACAGTCATCCCTCAGAGATTCCCCAAAGGAAACCAGGTTCCACCGTTAATTCCGTTTCTCAGCACCCCGATCCAAGTGGATGATCACTTTTTTTTTTTTTTTTTTGAGAAAGAGTCCTTCTCTGTCATCCAGGCTGGAGTGCAGTGGTTCAATCTCAGCTCACTGCAACCTCCGCCTCTCGAGTTCAAGTGATTCTCCTGTCTCAGCCTCCCAAGTAGCTGGGACTATAGGTGCATGATACCATGCCCGGCTAATTTTGTATTTTCACTAGAGACAGGGATTTATCATGTTGGCCAGGCTGGTCTGGAACTCCTAACCTCAAGTGACTTGCCTGCCTCAGCCTCCCAAAGTGCTGGGATTACAGGCATGAGCCACTGCGCCCAGCCGTGATTCCATCATGTTCATTTAATTTTGGCCTCCCTGGCTGGACTGTGAGTTCTGTGTCTGTCTGTGCCACGGTATCCTCGACATCCAGCTCCATGTCAGCACCCATGTCCTGTGAGTGTTTACTGAATAAACGAGAGTGTGAGCTAAGGTTCGATGAGCAGCCACGGGGGCAGAGCACAGGTGCAGCAGTAAGTCCTGGGCAGGAACTGCCAGGCAGTTACCCCAAGGGGCAAATCCGGTGCCCAGCACAGGAATTGGCCCCCAGGGATGTGGGGGAGAGGGAACAATGGTGGGCAGGAGGAGAATAAGACGGACCATGGTGAGGGTGGGGAAGTCCTAAAAAGGAGATAGAGTCTCAGCTCAAGCCCGTGTGCCAGCTGCGGTTGTGTGCCAGGGAGAAAGAGATCCATCCAGCTTCAGGCTTAGGGCAGGCCCTCTCCACAGCAGGGGCAGTGAATAGTTAATCCAATTCATATTATGGAGTGCCTACTATGTGCCAGGCACAGGCTCCCGGATGCGTGGAAACAGCTGCAGGTAAAGTCCCTGGTCTCGTGGACTGCTCACTCCAGGCAGGAGAGAAACATGACATGCAAGCAAATATCCACTTAGTCTGTTGATTAATATTTAGAGATTTTTTTCTAGCTTGTGGCTATGCCCAATTACAAAACCTGTGGTTTATCCATTTCCTGGCATAGCGCTTACCAAAAAAAAAAAAAAAAAAAAAAAAGGAATGAACTACGGATACATACGACATGAAGGAATCTCAGAATAATGATGTTCCATAAAAGAAGCCAGACCAAAAAAAAAAAAAAAGGTCAGGCACAGTGGCTCACATCTGTAATCCCAGCACTTTGGAATGTGGGTGGATCACCTGAGGTCAGGAGTTCGAGACCAGCCTGGCCAACCTTGGCTGACATGGTGAAACCCCATCTCTACTAAAAATACAAAATTAGCTGGATGTGGTGGCAGATGCCTGTAATCCCACCCACTTGGGAGGCTGAGGCAGGAGAATCACTTGAACCTGGGAGGCAGAGGTTGCAGTGAGCTGAGGAAAAGAAAAGAGTATGTATTGGAGAATTTCATTACATGAAATTCTAGTAAATGCAAACTAAACTGCAGTGATGAAAAGTGGCTCTGTGGTTGCTTGGGGATATTGGGTGCTACAGGTTAGTACCTCTAGGGTACTGCAGGGTATGAGAAAACTTGGGGTGATGATGGGTATTGTATTAGTTTGCTAGGTCTGTCATAACAAAGGACCACAGACTAGGGGGCCTAAAACAACACAAATTCATCTTCTCACGGTTCTGGAGGCCAGAAGTCCAAGGTGTCAGCAGGATGAGTTCCTTTTGAGGACTGTGTGGGAGGGACCTGTCCAGGCCTCTCCTGGACGGTAGACAGCTGTCCTCACCTGGTCTTCGCTCTGTGCATCTGCATCCAAATCTTCTCTTCTTATTTATTTATTTACTTATTTATTGAGATGGATTTTCTTTCTTGTTGCCCAGGCTGGAGTATAATGTTGAGATCTTGGCTCATTGCAACTTCCACCTTCTGGGTTCAAGTGATTCTTCTGCCTCAGCCTCAAGAGTGGCTCGGATTACAGGCATGTGCCACCATGCCCAGCTATTTTTTAAAAATATATATTTTTAGTAGAGATGGGGTATCATCATGTTGGCCAGGCTGGTCTCGAATTCCTGACCTCAGGTAATCCACCAGCCTTGGCCTCCCAGAGTGCTGGAATTACAGGCATGAGCCAAATCTTATTTTCTTTTTTTTTTGAAACAGAGTTTTGCCGTTGTTACCCAGATTGGAGTGCAATGGCATGATCTCGGCTCACCTCAACCTCTGCCTTCCGGGTTCAAGCAATTCTCCTGCCTCAGCCTCCCGAGTAGCTGGGACTACAGGTGCGCACTGCCATGCCCAGCTAATTTTTTTGTATTTTTAGTAGAGACGGGGTTTCACCATGTTGACCAGGATGATATCAATCTCTTGACCTTGTGATCCACCTGCCTCGGCCTCCCAAAGTGCTGGGATTACAGGCTTGAGCCACCGCGTCCGGCCAAATCTTCTTTTCTTATGAGGATACCAGTTCAGATTGGACTAGGACCCACTCAATTGCCTCATTTTAAATTAATTGCCTTTGTAAAGACCTTGTCTCTAAATACAGTCATATTCTGAGGTACTAGAGGTCAGGGCTTCAACGAATAAATTTTCAGAAGATCTCATTTCACTGCCTAACAGGAATATTCACTATTTTGACCCCAGTGATGGTTTGATGGGTGTATACGTATGTCTCAAAGTATCAATAGTGCACTTTAAATACGTGATGTCAATTACGCCTCAAGAAAGCTGTTAGGAATACAAGTCAATGAACCTATCACTCATGGGGCAATGCTCCCTATAAAGGGAGAGGGCTTCCAGCCTTGCAGAGAGTGGCGGGAGGCTCTGCCTTTCTCAGATGGAGAAGAGACAGAGCATTGCCTGGAAGGGAGCTGCAGGAACGAAGGCCTTGAGATGGGAGCCACCGGGCTTATTCAAGCATTGATGGAAACCCAGAGAAACCATGTGGACAGGAGCAGTGGGGTCTTCTGGGGAAGTCAGAACTGGAGACAGACATTGGAGATTCATTTTATATTCAGTTTCTTTTTTTTTTTTCTTTTTTTGAGACAGAGTCTCACTCTGTCACCCAGGTTGAAGTAGAGTGGCATGATCACAGCTCATTGAAACCTCTGCCTGCTGGGTTCAAATGATTCTCGTGCTTCAGCCTTCTGAGTTGCTGGGACTACAGGTGCACGCTACCATGTCTGGCTAATTTTCATATATAAATATAAATATATATATTTTTAGTAAAGATGGGATTTTGCCTTGTTGGTCAGGCTGGTCTTGAACTCCTGACCTCAAGTTATCTGCCTGCCTAGGTCTCCCAAACTGCTGGGATTAAAGGCATGAGCCACCATGCCCGGCCTGTTTCATATTTTGAATGCTGAGAAGCATTTAATAGGGAAGAGGGAGCGGCCTCAGGGCATCCTGGGTTAGGGCATGGTGGAGGTTTCCCAAAATGCCAGGGGAATTAGGTAATTTGTTCAGATACCACAATACCTTGTGTTCTTACTGTTACTCCCATTTTGGCTAGAAGAACAAGAAGAAGAACTTTTTAAAACATTGATTTCCATAAATATATTTAAAGGCACACGTAGACAAACTCAAAGAGTAGAAATATAGAGTTTATTAGAGATGATGATTTCTTTAAAGAAAAACTCACCACCTCTTGTAGGAGGCCTGACAAAATGTTTCATCTTGCATTCCAACTGTGGTTCATTCATTTCTTCAAAAAGTATGTATGAAACACCTACTATGGAGCCAGGCACCATTCTAGGCTATGAACGAAATGGACAGACTTGCCGACAGTGTGAGTTTCTTGGCTAGCTGGTCTAGAAGACGATTGAGACTGGCTTCCAGGAGGGCCCCCTTTGGCCAGGACAATCTTTATGGCTGTCATCTTGGTGTGATTACTACCAACACCTTTTTCCTTGTCAAGACTCTGGCTTTGAGGTTGGCGGCAAGGCAGTTTTCCTGTCCCTTTTAGCCCAGAGGAATGCTATAAAACACAATACCCTCTGCAGAGCCTGGAAGGTCTAAAAATCTTCCTATTAACTTAAGTATCTGAGATCGGTCACAGATTTGGATTGTTCTAGATTTAAATATTAATTTTGTTGATTGTATTCTTTAGATAAAGAACTTGAAGTTGTCTGTCTCAGGGGAAAGAATCCAATCAATCATAAACTGGAAACATTTCGAGGATAACGTCATGGGGAAGGAATTATGAAATGCTTGTGGGGGATTGACCAAAACAGTCAGGAAGAAGAGGTAAAGCATGTTTTTGATTTGTAGTATCTTTTAAAAAATTCACATTTGTTGCTTTTAAAAAAATTAATTACCTGCTCTGTGCCAGACCCTGTGCTAGGTACTGGAGCACCACATTTAATTCTGTCAAAAGTCATCTGTGGCATGTATTTTTTTTTTATCAAGGGGAAGCCCATCAGGCTTGGAGGAGGAAGTGAGTGAGTCAGAATTTGAATCCGGTTTGCCAGGCTCAAAAGCATGATATTTTCCATGCACTGCATAACCTCTTGACCCTTGTGGGAAAAGATCATATTTCCCAGGGAATAGCTCTCCTCCCCACAAAACTCCAAGCCAGCAGGTCGTCATCGCCCTCCCTCAGGCACTGAGGACTTTAAGGCTCATTATTCTATCGCCTATTAGTCCCTACTTGATAATAATAACCCCTAACATCTGGGATAAAGCCTCCTCGCTTGCCAAGTGAACTCATTTATGATGTGTAACTTCATTCATTCAGGCATTAGATGCCAGACGAATAGAGGTGCACAAGACAGATGTGGGCCCCAACCCCAGGGAGCCCATGTCCCAGTGGGAGAGACAGATATTTAAATGGATAATTCCCTGTGAGGGCTTCTGGGATGCAGAAAGCACAGGTGCTTCAGGGCACACAGCAAGAGCACTTAACCTGGGAGTGCTTCCTGGAGGATATGACATTGAGATTGAGACCTAGAAGCTGGGTAAGACTTAGCCGGGGAAAGAGGAGCTGGGGGAGTATTCCACAGCATGTGCACAAGCCTGGAGGAGTGATAGAGCATGGACATTCCAGAAGTAGAGAGAAGTTCAGGGTGGCTAGAACGTAGAGTACAAGTGAACGAGTAACAGGAAACAAGGCTGGAGGTGTTACTTTAAGAGTAATGACTGGGCATGGTGGCTCATGCCTGTAATCCCAGAACTTTGGGAGGCCGAGGTGGGCAGATCACTTGGGGTCAGGAGTTAGAGACCAGCCTGGCCAACATGGTTGTTGGAAGCAGATGCTCGGTGCCACAAAGAAAAATCAGCACTGAGACAGGAAGGGTACCCTCACTAGCCATCTTGCCATGAAAGTATGATGAACAAAGGAAAAGCAGACATGTTTATTCCTTATGCATTTGGGGTCGTCCTTACTGCTGTGTCTGATCTCCATTGTTTGGAGCCAGACCTCACAATCTAAACTAAAACTCGATTGGCTAACAACTTAAAACTTTTCTAAAAGGTAAAAGCAATGGAAAACAAAAAGGAAGGCATAGGCCGCAAGCTGGGACATGCCTGTGAGCACGTCCAGCACAGATATCTTGGTTAAAGTACAAGGACATAGAATGTACTACGTGCCTGTAAGCATGTATAACAGCTACATAAGATAGGGCTTAACAAAGACTTATTAGCAAAAAAGTAGGAAGGCTTTGAAGAGTCTTTAAAACAAACGATTTCTTTTTTCTTTTCTTTTCTTTTTTTTTTTTTTGAGACGGAGTTTCGCTCTTTTACCCAGGCTGGAGTGCAATGGCGCAATCTTGGCTCACTACAACCTCTGCCTACTGGGTTCAGGCAATTCTCCTGCCTCAGCCTCCTGAGTAGCTGGGATTATAGGCTTGTGCCACCATGCCCAGCTAATTTTTTGTATTTTTAGTAGAGATGGGGTTTCACCATGTTGACCAGGATGGTCTCAATCTCTTGACCTCGTGATCCACCCACCTCAGCCTCCCAAAGTGCTGGGATTACAGGCTTAAGCCACCACGCCCGGCAAACAAACTATTTCTAACACTTATGATTTATTCTTTAAAAAGAAAGGAAACTTTGAAGAGGAACTTTCCTACTTCCCACAATGGTGAAACCCATCTCTACCAAAAAATACAAAAATTAGCTGGATGTAGTGGTGCATGTCTGCAGTCCCAGCTGCTCGGGAGGCTGAGGTAGAAGAATCACTTGAACCCAGGAGGCAGAGGTTGCAGTGAGCCAAGATCGCACCACTGCACTCCAGCTTGGGAGACAGAGGGAAACCCTATCTCAAAAAGACTCACTTCCACTGAGTCAGGTACACCCATCATCTCGTTGCTTCTTCCTGTCTACCTTTTAGGATCCCCACTTCATGGATGCAATAACTGAGACCATGAGGTGGAGTAGCCTGCCTGAGGATTTAACCCAGGTACACTTGGCTCCAGAGCTTGCAGTCTTGACTTGGCATTGTAGCGGGCCCTGGCTTCATCCTGAGGCCCTAGGCAGCAGATGTGCAGCTGTGAGGCCGGCATGCCCAGCCTGCAGACCCCTGGCCCACGCCTGTTCCGTTTCTCCTGCTTGGCTTGTGCTGAAGCTTCTGTAGCATCCTTAAGCTTTGCCCAAGCTGCTGCTCAACTCTGCAATGGCTTCTGTCCCTCTGTGGGGTCCAGCTCTTCTTTACTGGCCAGCAGAACCACAGCTTCACAGAGGCACTTGGAGGCCCTCTGTGCCTCTGCCTGGAAGCAGGGCTGCTGCTGTGCTGGAAGAATAATCCACATCGATTGGGGTCTCCCCAGGGTCCTGCCTTTCTTCCCTGCCTTTCTTCGTGGCCAGGAGATCCTCTGGTAGGGCCGACGGGATGTGAAGGTGACCCCAGGCTGCCTGCAAGAGGACTCTTCCAAACAAAAGCCTGACCAACAGACAGCCATACCAGCAGGGAATACAATCAATATTCCAAAGTCATAAAAACCGGCTTCGAAGCCAGCAGTGGCTGGGAAGCCAGGGTGAGGGGCCGTGGAAGGTTCTGCTCACTGCTGCTCTGTGGCCAGGGCCCAGTGGTGCCTGGTGGGGAGGGAAGTGGCAAAGGGGGATGGTAAAATGGTTAGGCTGGTGGAACTGACTTGGGGACCTGGAATCAGAAACCTGCTCTCTGTACATTGAGTACAAATTAACTCTACAGCCTCGGGCATGTCTCCATCTCTCTGGGCTTCAAAAGAGGAGAAAAATGAAGAGGTTGAATAAAATGCTTTTTCTGGGATCTGAAGAATTAGGTAATTCCCCTGAGGTCCCCCAGCTGTGAAGCAGAGCCTGTTCTCAAATTCAAGTCTGACTCCTGGGCCCATGCTGTCCCTGGTCAGGCTAGATGGAGCCATGTCAGGAGCTGCCGTTGCCATGCAGGCTGTGCTCAGAGCCCTGCCCAGTACTGGCTGGATCAGGTCTCTCTGATGAGAAAGACAAGGCATGGCTGGAGGCTCTCTGCAGGTGGAGAGTTGGAGGACAGCCTGTTGGGGGAACAGAGTGGGTCCTGGGGTTGACTCACTGCCATGCCAGCACCCTTTCTGGGGTACCACCCTTCCTCAGCTGGGCAAATGGGAGCCTCTGAGGGGTCAGTCACTGCCCAGGAGTTTGGGCCCAGACATCCATCCTATGTATGAATCCTGCCTTTTATGTTCTGTATTTTTGTTGTTTTGACATCTTGGGGCCTTCCTGACTCTGGAGGGATTGCCCGTCTCAGGGCCAAGTGCTAGGGGTAGTAAAAAGGCTCACCTAGGAGCATGCCTTTCATATGAAAACCATGCAGTCGTGATCACACCCCAATAGTCCCCTTTTCCTCACTCTGACACTCTGGGCCACTGCTTATCTGCCCCAATCACCCCAGAGCCAGGTACCAGACCACTAGGGACGGCCCCTATGCCCCAGAGAACCTGAAATTATTCAAGTGAGCCGACCCCAACCCTGTTCACCCTTGTTCATTTCCATGGGAACCACTGTAAGGGCTCTCACCCATACTTTCCCCCGGCTCCCTCTACCTCCTAACTGACCTTGGTGTTTCCCTGTGTGGCCCTGAGTGGCGTGGTGAGCCCCTGCCTCATGGGATCTGTGGGTATAACAAACCGTCTCTCTAACTGGCAGCCCCTTGATCTGTCAGCCTCACTATACCTGAATAATAATAAAACCTGCATTTTAGAATGCCTTCATATATGAATTCCTGTGTCGGTCCCTCCTTGGATAGCCTGGGAGAAGAGACTGCTCCCGGGGCGTTGTTGTAGTGGAGGGGGCCCTGGATGAAGGTGAGGTGTCTGAGGATGTGAGTTCCACGGTTGGCTGTTTAATGCCCCCCCGCCAGCCTCACTGTGAGGCAGGGCAGCCGGGCAGGAGCTAAGTAAGAATGTCTTTGCCACGTCAGAAACTAGAGTGACCTGTCCAAGGTGCTGAACCGGGCTAGTCCACCCAACCCTCCCCCGCTCAGTTCTCTGGGACTACCAGACCATGGCCACAGCCCCTTGGGATGCCTGTGGGAGCGACTTCCTGCTCAGGATGAAGAGTGTTGGGAACGCCCCTCTCCTCACTCTCGGAGAGTGGGGGTTTTCAGCCAAGAGTTCAGACTCTGCTCATAGCTGATTGGATGAGGCAAGCACATGACCAAAGAGGACCAATCCATTCACTCTCCTAGGTACTTGCAGGTGGGGCCAGGAAGGGTATATATGTCCGGTTGGGGTTGGTGGGTGGCCATTCTTCTCCCGTGGTTTGGAGAATACAGAGGGGAATGGGGCAGCCCCTCTAAGAGGGGCTCAGCAAAATAAGCAGCCAGGAGCCTGGGGGTTTGGTGTCTAGGCCTCTGATTCTGCCCTGTCCAGAAGCCTGGCTGCCTCCTGCTCCCGGGAATGGAGCACACCCTGGTAACTTACAAAGTCCCCCTGCTCAAGGGCTCTTTGCCTGCACAGCCTCCCTTGCGGGACCCCAGGGCCCCACTCCCTCACCTGTGGCACACCAGAATCCCACTCCCTCCACTGCGGCTTCATGAAAGCCCTCATTTTACAGATGGCCCCATCCCCTGAGACATAGAGAGGTTAAGCTACCTCCCACAGGGTTGAGGGTCCCCAGAGCAGCTGTGGTGGCACTTGTGGAAGGGGCACTGGAAAGGAGTCAGGCAGTGTCTGCGAGCCGGCAGCTGCAACCTGTCCAATAGCCCAGGGCTTACCAGCCTTGATGCCAGCCCAGCCATGCTGAGCCAGCACTCTGGCAGAGCATGAGGGAAGCTGGGGCAGTTTGTGAAGTCTCAGGAGACTCCCCGCGGCAGAGAGCTGGCTGCCCCCGAGCTCCTTGCCTGGGGCCAAGACTGTTTGCTGTGTCACTGCAGCCACCCCAGCTTCTCCTGGGGAGAGAGGACAGACAGAATGGGAGCCAGGAGAAGACAGGCTGGCTGACCAGGCCCTGGGGTGGGCTGGGAGGTCTCAGGCCTGTTTGAATGTGGCCATCTTTTAGGAGGCAAAATCTGCCCGAGGCAGGGCCCTGTCACTGGCACCGCAAACTTTGGGAGCCAGGCCTCTCGCCCATTCATGTCATGTCACAGCCTGTTTGTGAGTCCCACTTCCCCTATTTTATTTCCTCCAGCCTCTCCTCCTTTCTGTTGAACCAAACACATTTCAAAGGGAATCAATGCAGAGAGAGGGTTTTTTTCAAAAGTAACACCAGGTCCTTTGATTAAATTCTCCATGAGCTCTTCCATCTAGCGAGCTTTCTCGGCTCATCTGAAAGTTGGGCCCCATCCCTGACCTTGAGGGAGGGATGACCTCTACTTTTGGAGCTGTGGGTGCCTCCCTGCCACCTCCTCCCTCTGTGTGGGTGGCAGCACCTGTCCTTGCCACCCCTCCCACCTGCTGCAGATTGCACAACTGCCCCCAATGCAGCTCTGCCTGGTGAGGAGCTCTGACCACTGGGATGGTCGGTCCTGACAGAGGACTTCCTGTTTGCTGGGCAAGAGGGAGTGTGGCCCTGGACTTCTGGGAGGCCACAGCCTAGGGCTAGAAGGAGGAGTGATAGGAGAGCAACAGCTCATGTAGGTCTCAGACTGTGAGCTTGAAAGGGACTTGAGAGACCATTAGGACTACTGCCCATTCCCTGCTTCTCAGAAGGGACTTCCCCAAGACCAGCCTTGAACCCAGTAGACTAACTGATCAGTTGAATAATTTTAACATCCACCACTTACATGTTGGGTACTTACTGTATGTTACACACTTCACCGGGTCCTATTATCTGTTAGCACTACAATGAGTCCATGTAGTGGGGTCCCTTTTGTGCAGTTGAGAAAGTGGAGGCTACAGGAGATTATGCCACTTTCCCAAGGCATAATCTCTGGTTAGCAAGAGAGAGAGAGTGGAACTTGAACCCAGGGCTGGTAGATTCCCAAGTGTGAGTCTGAAGGCTGCCCCACCCTCCTGAGAGATGAGAACAGCCAGCCATGGGAGCCTCATGAGAATTCAGCAAAGGTGCCATTCCTGGTGTCCCAGGCCAGCCCCAGCTCCCTCCCTGCCCTGAACAAGGACAGAGTACCTGCAGTTCCCCATGGAGTGGCAGGATGGCACATCCTTGTGGGGTGCCTGCAGCCTTGGGCCTCAGCCACTGGGTCTGTGCCAGCCCTACTGCGGGCATCATTTGAGAATGTCAGCGAGGCCCTTACTCCCTGCAGCAGGCTTTCAGGCTGTTTATGCCAATATTCTTGTGGGACGTCCACTCTGCCCAGATCTGTACTTGGTACTGACCCCTGTGCTTAAAGTGTCAGCCATCCAGTCCAGAAAAAGAGCTGAAGACCCATGAGAATCCTTTTAGAATATAAAGGATCTAAGAAGGCAGCTAGCAGGATCCCTGGAGACCATCTAATCCATCCTGCCTATCTTTCAGATGAGGAGCCCGGGGCTTGAAGATAGGATAGGACTTGCCTAGGGCCACACAATCCACCACTGGGCAGTCTGGGATGTGGACCTCAGGCCTCAAGCAGTACAGGACCCTGGACAGCTCCTAGTCCCTTGGGGACTCCTAGGCCTGGGTTCCTGGTGAAGCTTGGGGACACGATCCACCCCAGTGGGGAGGGATTGTGCACTAGTTCCCCACCTGGCCTTCTGGTGATCAGTCATAAGATGTGCAGTAGCGGGAGAGCAGAGGTGACACGCCAAGAGTCAAGCCCCTTCCCCCACGAGAAGTGGTACCAATGGTCAGACTGTGAGGAAAGAGACATGATACGAAAAAACAGAGAAGTTAGGTGTGGTGGCTCATGACTGTAATCCCAGCACTTTGGGAGGCTGAGGTGGGCGAGTCACCTGAAGTCAGGAGTTTGAGACTAGCCTGGCCAACATGGTGAAAACCCATCTTTACTAAAAATACAAAAATTAGCCAGGCTTGCTGACGTGTAGTTGTAATCCCAGTTACTTGGGAGGCTGAGGCAGGGAAATCACTTGAACCTGGGAGGCAGAGGCTGTAGTAAGCTGAGGTTGCATCACTGCACTCAAGCCTGGGAAACAGGGAGAGACTCCATCTCAAAAAAACAAAAACAAACAAACAAAAAACCCAAAAAACAAAACAAAACAGAGAGAGCCCAAAACAGTAGAAGCACCTCACAGCCCAGTACAGGAATGCATCGGTCAAAGGCTGCGCCATGAAACTGATAACTGAGAATGTAAGGGTGCATTTCAAAGAGACTCGATTTTTTACTCTCTTCTTCCTCTTCCAGCCCCTTATATTTCATTCCTTCAAGGAGGTACTTTCAGTTACATAGAAAATGCACCACATCGCTGGGCACAGTGGTCCATGCCTGTAGTCCCAGCATTTTGAGAGACTGAGGCGGGAGAATTGATTGAGCCTAGGAGTTTGAGACCAGTCTGGGCAACATGGCAAAACCTCATCCCTACAAAAAATATGAAAATTAGTGGGGTGTGATGGTGCCCACCTGTGGTGCCAGCTACTTGTGGGGCCTGAGGCCAGAGGATCGCTTGCACTGTGGAGGTCAAGGCCGCTGTGAGCTATGTTCGTGCCACTGCACTCCAGCTTGTGGGGGGGGGGGGCGGGGGACAAAAAACAAGATCCTGTCTCAGAAAAAAAAAGAAAAGAAAAAGGAAAGAAAATGCACCATATGAGGTCTTTCTTTTCTCAAAGATGCCATGTCCTCCAAACACTTTTTATATCTGCAATTAAATGATTATGTGCTTAACACCTAACTCTTGCCAAACCAACCGTCCTACAAGGGCATGGGCCCCATCTGCCTCTTTTCCAGCTGCTTCTGAGTGCCTGGCACAGGGCCTGCCCCAGAGTGTGTCTTGGGTGAAGGAGTGAATGGAGGATAGAGTGCAGTGCCCTTCTGATAGGCTCAGCAGCATGAGGGGCAGCTGGGCACCGGCTGCCCCTGGAGTTCTCGCAGTTCTCCATGGCCATGAAGCTAGACATAGATGCATGTCAAATCCCTAGACCTTATAAAGGGATGCCTATTGGAACAGGGAATGCTGGGTTCTAGATCCCAGCACCCATCCCCTTCCCAGGGATTGACTCTGTTAGGCTGGTAGGGGAATAAAAGTTGACAAATGGGCCAGGCAAGGTGGCTCAGGCCTGCAATCCCAGCACTTTGGGAGGTTGAGGTGGGTAGATCACTTGAGGTCAGGAGTTTGAGACCATCCTGGCCAACATGGAGAAACCCTGTCTCTACTAAAAATACAAAAATTAGCCTGGCCTGGTAGTGCCTGCCTGTAATCCTGGCTACTTGGGAGAATGAGGCAGGAGGATCGCTTGAACCTGGGGTGGGGGTGGGGGTTGCAGTGAGCTCAGATTACACCACTGCACTCCAGCCTGGGTGACAGAGTAAGACTCCATTTCAAAAAAAGTGGGGGGCCTCACCCAGACACTGGCATGGGGTCAGCCTGGTTGGGGCATCAGCACTTCTGCCCCAGCTTTTCCTGAGCTGTTCCTAGGGAGTGGAAGGGGGATTTGCTTCCTGCATGGGCTTCTTGTCACCTCTCAATGAAGTCTGAGCTTTCTTATGGAACCTTCTGCCATTGGTCTTTTCCAGAGGTGGCCAGAGCTGAGGGACAGCCGCATTTTTAGACGAGTCTGTGGTCTTCACTTTGCTATAGTCCCCGCCACTCCCTATCACCACACCCTCTTGTTTCTCTCCTTTACGTGACCTGTCCACCCCCATGAAAGCATTCATGCTTGTGACCCCTGGGTTATATGCCCTCAAAAATTTCAGTTATGCCCACTGTGACCCTCAGCTATAAACTCACAAGGAATCTGTGGTCTCTCATTTCTCAGTAATACCATTTCTCTGAAGCACTTTTCATAAAGGCTTTAAATTGAAGCAAGTTAGATTTGCTTAATGTCTAACTCCTTCGCCAAACCAGAAGTCCCAAGAGGCTATGTGCCCCACACTAGATGGCCCAAGTTGGCTCTGCTGCTGCAGTTCTCACAGTCACTTTTACACCCTCCCTTCTGCTTCTGGTCTCTCTGGCTCTGGTCAGGTTGTGCTCTGCACAAAGTTTCCTCGCCACAAAGTCCCTCTTCACTATTTCCAGCCTGCCAGGGGAACAAGAAGAAAACCCATGATTTTTAGAAATGAGTCTTGAATGAGACTCAGTGACCCATAGGGGACTCTCTTATGGGTCAAATTCATGAACTTTCATGCAAGAGTTTCAAAACCTTGGAAGGCCTTCTTCCAAGGTTTTTTTTTTTTTTTTTTTTTTTTTTTTTTTTTTTTTTAATTTCCTGATGTGTTTTAGTCATTTGCATTTCTTCTTCTCTTTTTTTAAACTTTTAGGTTCGGGGGTACATGTGAAGGATTGTTGTATAGGTAAACTCATGTCACTGGGGTTTGTTGTACAAATTATTTAATCAAACAGGCATGAAGCCCAGTAGCCAATAGTTGTCTTTTCTGCTCGTCTCCCTCCTCCCACCCTCTACCCTCAAGTAGACCTCAGTGTCTGTTTTTCCCTTCTCTGTGTTCATGAGTTCTCATCATTAAACTCTCACTTATAAGTGAGAACATGTGGTATTTGGTTATTCTTAGTTTGCTAAGGATGATAGCCTCCAGTTCCATTCAGGTTCCTGCAAAAGACATGATCTTATTCCTTTTATTTTTTTGTTCATCAATGAGAGCTTGTAACGTTGCTCAGGTTGGCCTTGAACTCATAGCCTCCCTCCTCAAGTGCCAGGACAACTGGCCAGAGCCACCGTGGCCCCCGATCTTATTCTTTTTTACGGCTGCATCATATTCCATGGTGTATATGTAGCACATTTCTTCTTTTTTGAGGCGAAGTTTTGCTCTTGTCACCCAGGCTGGAGTGTAGTAGCACAATCTTGGATCACTGCAGCTTCCACCTCCCAGGTTCAAGCAATTCTCCTGCCTTAACCTCCCAAGTAGTTGGGATTACAGGTATCCACCACCATGCCTGGCTAATTTCTTTTTTTTTTTTTTTTTTAGTAGAGATGGGATTTCACCATGCTGGCTAGTCTGGTCTCAAAATCTTGGCCCTAGTTTATCCGTCCACCTCGGCCTCCCAAAGTGCTGGGATTACAGGTGTGAGCCACCATGCCTGGCCATGTACATTTTCTTTATCCACTTTGTCATTGATGAGCATTCAGATTGCTTCCATCTCTTTGCTATTGTGAATAGTGCTGCAGTGAACATTTGCATGCATGTGTCTTTATGATAGAATGACTTATATTCCTTCGGAGATATATCCAGTAGTGGGCTTGCTGGGTCAGATGGTAGTTCTGATTTTAGCTCTTTGAGGAATTGCCACACTTTTTTCCATAATGGTTGAACTAATTAACACCAACAGTGTATAAAAATCCCCTTTTCTCTGCAACCTCACCAGTATCTGTTATTTTTTTGACTTTTTAGTAATAACCATTCTGAGTGGTGTGAGATGGCATCATAGTGGTTTTGATTTGAATTTTTCTAATAATCCATAATACTGAGCCTTTTTTCAGATGCTTGTTGGCTGCATGTATGTCTTCTTTTGGAAAGTGTCTGTTCATGTCCTTTGTCCACTTTTTTTCTTTTGCCTCAAAAAGTGACATTTATTCAAAGAAAAAAAATGACAAGATGTCCATCCCTTGGTTTCCTCACTCTCCTTCTGCTGCTCTTCAGCCCCCCAAGATTGAGCCCTGGCTGGGGTTAGGTAGCAGGACAGCCCCTCAGATGAGGTCAGCAACATTGAGGGACATTTCCTCAATGGAGGTGTTGTAGAAGGTCTCACTGTCTCGAAGAGTCCTCTTGTCTTCTTCTGTCATCAATAGCTACATCCTTACGGCCAAACTGTCTACCTCGACTAATTCTGTGGATACAGTTTCCACTGCTGGTGGGAAGGTCATAGTTGATGACTAAAGAAACCTGCTGCACATCAATGGCTTTGGCCTATGTCACGAAAGACAACTCTTCAGCATGTACATGAGATTTATCCCAAAGGGAAGAGACTTAGGTACCCATGTAGGCAGCCAAGGAAGACAATGGATTAGCATCCATGTTCCCCAAATACCTTACTTTGCCCACTTTTTAATGGGGTTTTCTCTTTAAATTTCTTTAGGTTCCTTACAGATGTTGCACGTTAGACCTTTGTCAGATGCATAGTTTGCAGATAGTATTTCTCATTCTGTGGATTGCTGTTTACTCTGTTGGTAGTTTCTTTTGTTGTGCAGAAACTCTTAAGCTTAATTAGATCCTATTTGCCAATTTTTGCTTTTGTGGCAATTGCTTTGTGTCTTTGCCGTGAAATCTTTGCCCATTCCTACGTCCAGGATGGTATTGCCTAGATTGTCTTCCAGGGTTTGTATAGTCTTGGGTTTTACATTTAAGTCTTTATTCCATCTTGAGTTGATTTTTGTATATGGTGTAAGGAAGGGGTCCAGTTTCAGTCTTCTGCATATGGCTACTCAGTTATCCAAGCACCATTTATTGAATAGGAAATCTTTTCCCCATTGCTTGTTTTTGTCAGTTTTGTTGAAGATCAGATGGTCCTAAGTGCACAGCCTTGTTTCTGGGCTCTCTATTCTGTTCCATTGCTCTATGTGCCTGTTCTGTACTGGTACCATGCTGTTTTGGTTAGTGTAGCTTTGTAGTATATTTTGAAGTTGGGTAACGTGATGCCTCCAGCTTTGTTCTTTTTGCTTAGGATTTCCTGGGCTATTCAGGCTCTTTTTTGGTTCCATATGAATTTTAAAGTGGTTTTTTTTTTTTTCTAGTTCTGTGAAGACTGTCATTGGTAGTTTGATAGGAATAGCATTAAATCTGTAAATTGTTTTGGGCAATATAGCCATTTTAATGATATTAATTTCCTATCCATGAGCATAGGCTATTTTTCCATTTGTTTTTGTCTTCTCTGATTTCTTTGAGCAGTGTTTTGTAATTTTTTGTAGAGATCTTTTTGAATGGGATTGCTTTCCTGATTTAGCTCTTGGCTTGGCTTTCGTTGGTATATAGGAATGCTAGTGATTTTTGTACATTGACTGTGTATGCTGAAACTGTGCTGAGCTTGTATATCAGCTGAAGGAACTTTTGGGAAGATTTTTTTTTTTTGAGATGGGATATCACTCTATCACCCAGGCTGTAGTGCAGCGATGCAATCATAGCTCACTGCAGCCTTGATCTCCTGGCTGGATCAAGGAGATGCTCCTCCCACCTCAGCCTCATGAGTGTCTGGAACCACAGGTGTGTGCCACAAACCCCAGCTAATTTTCTGATTTTTTGTAGAGATGGGGTCTTCCTATGTTGCCCCGGTTGGTCTTCAACTCCTGGGCTCAAGTTATGCTCCTGCCTTGGCTTTCCAAAGTGCTAGGAATAGGCATGAGCTGCTGTGCCAGGCCTCACTGATTTAAAAAAAAAAAACAGACTGTGTTTATTTATTTAGAGACAGAGTCTCACTCTGTCACCTAGGCTGGAGTGCAGTGGTGCAATCTCGGTTCACTGCAACCTCTGTCTCCTGGGTTCAAGCAATTCTCTGCTCAGCCTCCCAAGTAGCTGGGATTACAGGTGCCCACCACCACGCCAGGCCAATTTTTGTACTTTTAGTAGAGATGGGGTTTCACCACCTTGGCTAGGCTGGTCTTGAACTCCTGACCTCGTGATTTACCCTTCTCAGCCTCCCAAAGTGCTGGGAATACAGGCATGAGCCACTGCCTTTGGCCTTACAGACTATTTTTTAGAGCAGTTTTAGGTTCACAGCAAAATTGAGTGGTAGGTACAGAGACATCTCATACACCCCTGCACAGCCTCCCCACTGTCAACATACCACATCAGAGTGGGACATCGGTTACAGTGGATGAACCTATGTCGACACGTCATTGTCAGCGATGTCTGCAGTTTTTATGTCGAGTTCTTTCCTGATGTTAGGCATCCTGTGCATCTGGACAAATGTCTAATGACAGATCCACCACTGGAGCATCCTACAGATTTTCACTGCCCTAAAAATCCTTCAGATGACTGAGGCAGAGCTCACAGCTCTCTGGTTTCAGGACATGACTCCTACCTTGTCCCCAGGCTATGCCATAAAATAGCCAGCCGTGGAAAGAGCACAAGAAGGGAAACTGAGGCACATCCACGGGAAAATTGATGAGAGGCACAAAATACTGTCCCCCCCCTCCCCGGCCTCCCATTGTTCTCTCCAGGTCTCCCTCCCTGTTCTGGTTAGGACTGGGTCCCTCCTGCCACTGACAATGACAAAGCTGGTGGAGGGGCTGCAGCTTGCAGACACTCCAGTGGCCCTGCAGCCCTGGGGAGGGGAAATGAGAGTCTATCCCTTTAAACACAGATTAGCAGCTTCCTCTTGTGCTTGCCTTCCTTAAAAAGAGAACTTGTCAAGGTTTACATCAATAATAGATAATGGTGCATCACTGTGGCAGGTTCCAGCCGGAGGCTGTTTTGATATTTTCTAGAGAATTTGTCAGCAATCGCGAAGTCAAGAACAGTGGGGGTGGGGAGGCAGGGGCTGAGACAGCGCCTTCATTAATTTTTCCTCATTTGCATTCTTGCTGTTAAATAATGTATTGATCGCTCTCTAAGTCTTCAGCCCTCCCTCCTCGCTGAGCTGCCCCTCCTGGTCCTGGAGCCCTTCTCTCCATGAGGGATGAGCTTGTCACAGGCCTTTGACAGGGGGCAGAGGGGGCAGGGCTGCGATGTCTCATCTCTGTGAGGCCCCAGATCCCCATCGGGCCTGCTCCATGGGTCCTCATGGACAGCATCTCCCTGCTGCCTGGAGTGTCATTTTCCACCATTTAAGTCTTTACCATCAGCTTGTCCTAAACTAAGTGGTTTACAAAGGAGCCCCCCTGACATTTTTGTGGCAGCCCATGAGATTAGTGATGTTATTAAACCTATTTTACAGATGAGGACACTGAGGCTCAGAGAGGTCAAGTGCCTTCCCCAAGTCACATAGCCAGGAAATGGTGAAGCTGGACTTTGAGCTGAGGACTGGCTGGCTCTGAAGCCAGGGTTCTTTCCCTCTAAATCTGCAAATCTCACACCCGCTGTGGCCCTGGGAGGCTTGCTCGTGCCAGTGGGGAAGGCATCTCTCTCTCTCTCCAACCAAGAGATCAAAAAGATGGGTGTATGGGCTGGGTGCAGTGGCTCATGCCTGTAATACCAGCACTTCGGGAGGCCAAAGTGGGAGGATCACTTGAGCCCAGGAGCCCAAGATCAGCCCGGACAACATGGTAAAACCCTGTCTCTTTACAACAACAACAACAACAACAACAAAAATACAAAAAATTAGCCAGGTATGGTGGCATGTGAACCTGTAGTCCCAGCTACTTGGGGGACTAAGGTGGGAGAATTGCCGGAGCCCAGGAAGTTGAGGCTGCAATGAGCTATGATTGTGTCACTGTACTCCAGCCTGGGTGACAGAGTGAGACTCTATCTCAAAAAAAAAAAAAAAAAAAAAAAGATGAGTTTGAGGGTTGGCTTTGGGGTGGAGACAAGAGGCTGAGGCTGAGGGGCAGACAGTGTGTGTTACTTTAAGTGCAGAATTGACACCCGTGTGAGGAAGGTCTTGGGAGACAGATTCAGTCTCGGCCTCAGGAGGGATTTCCTAACCCTGGAGCTGCCTGCAGTTGGAATGTGGCTGTCTTGTGAACAGCAAGCCCCTGTCACTGGGGATGATTCGGAGAAGCTGGATGTTTATCTGCCAGGTCACCTGTTTCCAGTGAAAACACCAATCGATAGCTCTCTACCCCAACTGGGGATTGATTGATTCCATTAGAATCCATCCGTACAATGGATTGTTACACAGCCAGTAAAAACGATACTGGAGGTGCATTAAAAAAAATTTATTTAGAGACAAGTTCTCACTCTGTCACCCAGGCTGGAGTTCAGTGGCACAATCTCAGCTCACTGCAGCCTCCACCTCCTGGGCCCAGGTGATCCTCCCACCTCAGCCTCCTGAATAATTGGGACTACAGGCACACATCACCATGCCTAGCTATTTTTTTTTGTAGAGACGGGGTTTTGCCACATTGCTCAGGCTGGTCTTGAATTCCTGGGCTCTAGCGATCCTCCCACCTCAGCCTCCTGAAGTGCTGGGATTACAGGTGAGTCACTGTGCCTGTCTGGAGGTGCATTTTTTTTTTTTCAAGATGAAGTCTGGCTCTGTCGCTCAGGCTGGAGTGCAGTGGCGTGATCTCAGATCACCACAACCTCTGTCTCCCAGATTCAAGCAATTCTCCTGCCTCAGCCTCCCTAGTAGCTGGGACTACAGGCACGTGCCACCACACCAGCTAATTTTTTTTGTACTTCTGGTAGAGATAGAGTTTCACCATGTTGGCCAGGATGGTCTCAATCTCCTGACCTAGTGATCCACCCGCTTTGGCCTCCCAAAGTGCTGGGATTACAGGCGTGAGCCACTGTGCCCAGCCTGAAGGCACATTTTTATTGATGGAAAAAAAAGTCCACAGCACACAGTCACATTGTCACGTGGACAACGCTGGGCCAAAACCCAACGAAGAGCATGATCTCATGTAGGTAAAATTGTACCCACAAGGCCACCCATGAACAAGTGCCTGGAAGGACGGCAGGAAGGCGTGCTCTGGAATCTCAATGGCAGGTGCCTTGGGATGCTGGGATTAAGGTGATTTTTCTTTCTTCTTTGTATTTTCCTATAGTTGCTCATTTCTGACACTGGCATTTCTGGTGTCATTCTTAGGTAAGGAGATCTGCACACATGGGGGTTTTGGAGGGTTAAATGGGAGTGAAAACAAAATCTGCACGTGGATCTTGCCGAAAACATCTGGCTAAAATCTGACATTGCATTTCTGTGCTCCTCTTATGACCAAAGCCATCCTAAGCAACACTTCTATGCCTCAGTTTCCCCACCCTGCTTGTCAGTGAAGAGGATGGTCTGGCTGGGACCGTCCTTCATCTTTACCAAGTCTGTAGCAAGTGTCCTGCTCGTGCCAGACCCTGGGGAGGGACCTGGGATCAGGCAGACGTGGAAATGGCATCCTCGTGATGCTGGGTGCCAGGCAGGCCTTGTACTTCCCATTTCCTGAGGAGGAAGTGAACATCAGAGATGTTGAGTACCTCATTCAAGGTCACACAGCCAGGAAAGGGTGGAACCTGGGAGGCAGCAGCGGGTCCTGGGCTTTGTGGGCTGATGATGCCACCTCTCTGCCCCTCCTCAGTGCCAGGTGACACGATCAGGTGTTTCTGGGGCAAGGCCATGGACAGAGGGTCCTGCTAAAGTAATGGCCTCGGCATTGTTGTCCTCGCTGGGAAAGAGAGATGACCCTCACCACATTCAGAGTGTGTTCTCCTCCTCAGCCCAGAACGGTTTCACATTCTGAATTTAGCCATTTTCTTTTCAAAGCCCTGATTTCTGCTCTCTCCTGCTGTCGAGGGGCTTCCTTCTCTAATCTGCTTTCTGAAGCTAATGTCTGCCCCTCCCTTTGGCTCATCCCTGGTATTTGGAATCCCACTAGGAGCCTCATTTTCAAATTAGCCTAGAGCTGGATGGTCTGGGCTGAAATACTCTTTGCAGCTGAGAAGGACCCTGGAGGCTGCCTGGGCACTGGGGGTGGGGTGGGGATGGATGAATTAAGTTTGTGCTGGGGGACCCACTCACTTGTGAAACCTCTGGGGCCACGCAGTTTCTGCCTGATTGGTCGGTTCCTCTTAAACACCAGGCTCAGTGCTTTACACACAAAACCTTCCCTGACCCCACCAACACCCCAACGAAGCAGGCATGAGTATGACCCATTTCACAGATGAAGAAACTGAGACCTGGAGAGGGTAAGTGACTTGCCCAAAGTCAAAAAGCGGAGTCAGAAATTGAGCCTAATTGTCTAATTTTTTTTTGAGATGCAGTCTCACCCTGTTGCCCAGGCTGGAGTGCAGAGGCATGATCTCGGCTTACTCCACCTCCTGGGTTCAAGTGATTCACCTGCCTCAGCCTCCCGAGTAGCTGGGATTGCAGGTGTGTGCCACCACACCTGGCTAATTTTTTGTATCTTTAGTAGAGACAGAGTTTCACCATGTTGGCCAGGCTGGTCCCAAACTCCTGACCTCGTGATCCGCCCACTTCGGCCTCCCGAAGTGCTGGAATTACAGGTGTGAGCCGCTGCACCTGGCCTCCAACTGTCTCATTTCTGAGCCTGAACTCTACGTAACACCTGCATTGGAGGGGGACACACACTGGGAGGGGAGAAGAAGCATGAGAAAGAGGAGGGGGCAAGCCTGGCAGGAAGCCTGGTGGAGGCTGCTGGCCTTCACTTCACGGGAACTCCGAGGATCTGAGGGTTGATCAGTGCTTACACCTTCTATGAACACCTCCGGGAGCTTAGAACAGCTGACAGAGTGACAAGCATATTAGACACCATGCTTATGAATCTTTGTAGATTTAATAGAGATAGGCATAAATAGGAGGTGGAAATGGAGTTTATAGATACACACAAGTATCTGGGCTGCAGTGACAGCTGTAAATATAAACATGTGTCGATCATTTCCTCATTTGCCCTTTCAGTAAACCTCAGCCTCAGGAGGTAGGCTGTGCCCAGGGACATGCAGATGGAAAGGTGCAGCAGCCACCTATGGCCACAAGGGGTGCCCTGCTGGGGATTCCCAGCAGCTAAACAGATGGGTTCGAACCGGCAGGTGCAGGAAGAGGTGCTCACTGAGGGGAGTGTGAAGGAGGAGCCCGAACTCAGCAGGGGGTGGGTGTGGGAAGGCCTCTCGGGAGGGGTGAGGCCAGGGGTGGGGGGGTCTTTACACACCATACACGCTCGTGCGTACATATAGATACACACACAGACACTGGAGGTGTGATTAAGGCACAGTAACATGCCCAGGTCTCACATGCTCTTTTCAGCAAGTTGTATACACCCCTGTAACTGCCTCCTGGAACAAGACACAGACCATTTCCGGCACTTTTTAATCCGTCCCCTCCTCTGCTGTTCTGATTTTTAATACCATAGATCAGTTTTGCCTGTTCTAGGATCTCTTTCTTTTCTTTTCTCTTTCTTTCTCTCTCTCTTTCCTTCTTTCTTTCATTTCTTTCCTTCCTTCCTTCTTTCTTTCTTCCCTTTTCTCTCTCTTTCTTTCCTTCTTTCTTTCTGTTTCTTTTCTTCTTTCTTTCTCTGTCTTTCTTCCTTTCTTTCTCTCTCTCTTTCTTTCCTTCTTTCTTTCTCTTTCTTTATTCCTTCCTTTCTCTCTTTTTTTTTTTGAAACAGGGTCTCACTCTGTCACTCAGGCTGGAGTGCAGTGGTGTGTAATCTTGCCTCACTGAAACCTCAAACTCTCAGGCTCAAGATATTATCCTCCCACCTCAGCCTCTTGAGTAGCTGGGACTACAGGCACATACTACCACACTCAGCTATTTAAAAAAAATTTGGGGCAGAGATGGGGTCTCACTATGTTGCCCAGGCTGGTCTTGAACTCCTGGCCTCAAGTGATCCTCCTCCCGCCTTGGTCTCTGAAAGTGCTGAAGTTACAGGTGGGAGCCATGTGTGTGCCCAGCCTGGGATTTCACTTGAATGAACCGTACATACTCACTGATCACATCTCAAGGGTCATCCATGTCGTACTGTGAACCAGGAGCTTGTTCCTATCTACAGCTGACCTATATCCCATGATAAGGATACACCACAATTGGCTTAACCATCCACCTGTAGATGGACATTTGGAGTTATTCCTAGTTTCTGGTCAATATAAACAAACTGCTGTGATCATTGCTAAGCAAGTCTTTTTATGAACATGTGTGTGGATTTCCCTTGACTAAATACCCAGGAGTGGAGTTACTGGGCTATATGGTAGGTGTTGCTTAACTGTGTAAGAAACTGCCCAGCAGTTCTCCACTGAAGGTGTGTAATCTTCCACTCCAGCAGAATGAATGCAAGTTCCAGTTGCTCCATGTCCTCACCAACATTTGGTGATGTTGGTCTTGGGGATCTTAGCCATTCCAGTGGTGCTGAATGGAGTCCTGGAGCATGACTTGGGGTTATCCAGGAAACAGAGGGGGGCTGAGAGAGGGCACTCCAGGCATGGGGGTGAGAAACCATGGGCAGGTGTGGCATTTAAAGAGCCTTTGTCAGGGAAAAAATAAAGAGCCTTTGGGGAAGGTCGGAGTGCTGGGCAGTCTGGAGGTGGGGTCAGTTGTGCCCAGCCAGGTCAGGGACTCTGGTTTGTGAGGGTTTTCTCTGGAGCACCCCACATGCCTCCTCTGGGGCCAGGCTCTGTGGGGGACCCCAATGTGGTCTGGGGTTTAGGCTCCTTTGGCAGTCAGTATTTCCCTTGGTCCCTGCTGGGAGAGTCAGGCAGGGCCATGACCAGTGACCCCATTTATTTAGGAGGGACTGACATGGAGCTCTGTGGCCCCAACTCCAGTGTCTCCTGCCACATGTTGCTGCCTTCCTGCTCTGCGACCCCCAGCCCTACACCATCCTAGGCTCCCTGAGGAGGCAGGAGAGTTAGGATCAGGGTCAAGTCTCAGCCAGACTCAGGCTGAGGGGTTCAAGTCCGAACCCCTAAGGGCAGTCCTCACCCCTGTGGATATGACCTTATTTAGAAGTAGGGTCTTTGCAGGTGGTGAAATTAAAAGGAAGCCCACTGGATTAGAGGGGTCCCTGAATCCAATGGCTGCTGTCCTGATGACAAAAAAAAGAGAAGAAACGGAGACACGGAAGGAAGAAGGCAGAGGGAAACAGGCAGGGACAGGAGTGGTGCTGTCAGGAGTTGAGACACACACCAGCCAACGGAACCGGCAAAGGCTGGAACAGATCCTCCCTCATCCCTCCAGGAGGAACCTACCTGCCAACACCTTGATTCTAGACTTGCGGCCTTCTTGTTTTTTTTTTTTTTTTGAGACAGAGTCTCACTGTCACCCAGGCTGGAGTGCACTGGCATGATCTTGGCTCACTGCAACCTCCTTGGCTCAAGCAATCCTCCTGCGTTAGCCTCCTGAGTAGCTGGGATTACAGGCACTTGCTACCATGCCCAGCTAATTTTTATACTTTTAGTAGAGACAGGGTTTTACCATGTTGGCCAGGCTGGTCTCAAACTCCTGACCTCATGATCCGCCTGCCTTGGCCTAGGACTTTTGGCCTTCTGAACAGTGAAGATATGGAGGTTGAGTTAAGCCACCCAGTTTGAGGTAACATGTTACAGTGGGCCTAGCACCCGAATGCACAAAGCCAGGAAGGCCACTGTGCCCTTTGTCCCAGGCTTCCCTCTGGATCCATCCGCTCGCGTTCATCTCTCCCTGGCAAATCACCTTCCAGCATCCTCTCCAGTGTACTCACTGACTGATATAAGGCCCTCCAAATCCCAGCCCATGCCAGTTCCTTCACAGAGCTCCCCAACTGAAGTGAGACCCATGTAAGGCCTGTGTCCTCCTTGTCCTTGTGAAGCATCTGACACTCTGAGCCCCTCAACCAGCATTTGCTGAATGAATGAGTGGATACTTGCACTGTGCAGCAATTTGCAACTGCTCATGAGGTTCTGCTGCAGTACCTGACCCAGAAGGCACAAGTACTTGAGATGGATTTGGGGTGACAGCTCCCCTCTCCACAATGGATCACGGAGATCATTTTACTTCAGCCAGCTCTCCCCTGCACAGGTGATTAGCAGGCGGCTTAATTGGCCTGGCAGAGCGGTGGGCTAAGCAGGGGAGAGGGCAACTTGCTCATTACTTCCCTGACCCGCTGGGACCTTCCAACCACAATGCAGGACAAGCAGTGATCTCTGCAGGGAGAGGCAGGAGCTGCAGGACCTTGGAGCACTCGACACCCGGGGAAGCGCAGGACACGGGCCTGGGAGGTTCTGCGTTGTGGCTGTAGGGCTCGCTGGCCATGGCTCTCCCATTCTGTCAGCACAGGGCCCTGGCTCTCCATGAGGGGCTTATCTGGTGGTGTCTGTGCCCCCAGTGCCCATCCAGCGCAGGCTGAGGCAGGGCTGCTGCATCACACGGCCCCAGGGTGTCCCTCCACCTCAGCTTCTGTGTGAATGGCCCCCTTGGACTGTTGGAAACAGATATTCCATGCCACAAAGAAAAACCAGCACTGAGACAAAGGATTTTTTAGCAATGCAACTTTTACTTCCTGGACTGCAGGAAGGATACCCTCGTTAGCCATCATGCCACAAGAATACAACGAACAAAGGAAAGCAGATGTATTTATCCCTTATGCGTGTGGGGTCGCCCTTACTGCTGGGTCTGATCTCTGTTGGCTGGAGCCAGACCTCACAATCTAAACTAAAACCCTCTAAACAGGTAAAGGCAATGGAGAGTTGGGACATGCGTGTGAGCACATCCAGCACAGATATCTTGGTTAAAATACAAGGACAGAGAATGTACTCTGTGCCTGTAAGCATGACATGTCTAACAGCTACATAGGATAGGGCTTAACAAAGAGTTATTAGCACACTTATGATTTATTCTTTAACAAGAAAGGAAACTTTAAAGAGAAACTTTTCTACTTTCCACATTGGCAACCCTGGCTCCCAGCACCCACCAGGAACTCAGTGAATGTGCATGGCACCAGCAGGTCCAGGGGCCTGGGACACAAATGCTTCTCCCCTAATGCAAACTTCTGGCTCCTCCTGAGCCCAGGCCAAATGCCAGGTCCTTCACGGTGCTCTGGTCAGAGCCAGTTATCCCTCCTTCTTGCCTGCATACAAGCACCTACCCCCACTTCCCATGAATGCCACGCTGACGGTAACTGTCACCGAGAGCTTGCCGCATGCTTACTGCGTGCCAGGCACTGAGCCATGGCCCGAGCAAGTGGCCTCATTGCATACTCACTGCAACATGGTGCGGCTCATGCAATCATTATCCCGTTTTAGAGATGTTGGTCTTGAACTCCCAGCCTCGAGTGATCCACCCACCTGGGCCACCCACAGTGTGGAATTAAAGGTGTGAGCCACTGTGCCCAGCAGAGAGAGAGGTTTTTATGAGGTAGAAGCAGGGGACACCAGAACACGTGAGGGTGTGTGAGGAGGCCATGGATGGCTGCTGACCCCCAGAGGGAGGGCAGGGAGAGGTGGGGTAGCCAGGGGTCAGCTGGTGACCTCTGGAGCAGGCCACACTCCAGCCATGCTCCTATGGGGCCCAGATGACTATGGAGGCGTCCCCAGAGAATGGGAGGTCTGGCAACCTTTAGCAGCAGCCTCTTTTGTGGGAAACGGCCATTCTTCCAGGGCTGGAGGGAAGTACCCCAGGTCCAGACTGTGGGCAGAAGCTGGGACAGCAGTGGGGAGCAGGATGAGGGGCCATGTGGTGTCCACAGCTGAAACTGCTGCAGGGGCACATGTGATGCCCACTTCAGGAACTCCTGGAGACCTCTGGGCACCTGGGGTAGGTGAGGTGGGCAAGGTCCTGATGCTCTGTAGGGGAGGCCGGGCCCATGAGCATTAAGAATTCCCTAAAGGAGGAGGTCCCCATTCAAGGTGTCCACATCCTCTGATTCTTAAACAGATGGGAGAGACAAAGAAGGGAAGGGGTAGAGTGACGGAGTGCCAGGGAGAAAGTTGGAGTGGAGGCACCTCCGACTAATGAGTACAGAGGCAGAGACGCTGGAGAGGGCAGCGTGGGAAGAAAGGCAGAGATGAAACATGTTGGAAGCGCTGAGTTAATGGAACTACTAAGTGGTTCATATTTCCCAGCTAATAAGGCCCTCTCTTCAGGGAGGAGGGGACGGGACAAGAAAGCACGGTGGCTCGAATGACTCAAGGCGCTGGAGCTAATGAAGTCACCGGAGACTCGGAATTCCTTGGGCACCTCTGACATGGCTCTTGGCAATCCTATTTTAATTCAGTCTGAGGATGACCCAAGGAAAGGAAGTCTCCTGTTAACGCGACGAGCTTGGGGGAAGGAATTGGGGGTGGCGGGGGACAGGAACTTGACAGGGCATTGTCTGACATGGGACAAAGGACTCAGGATGGAGGCAGAGTCAGGGAGGGGTGAGACACGGTCCTGGTGATACACCAATACACTAAGGGTGAACTGCTCTGCACTCCCTGACACAGCACAACAGAGCCCATCTGTCCATCAGCTAGTATTAATCCAGAGCCGCAGGCGTGGGAATGGCAGAGACCAGCCAGGCTCCGGTCCCACGAGGCTGGCATCTCTCAGATTCCTGGCTGGAAGCAGCATCCTATTCTTTCAGCAGAAAGTCCAGACTCCTCTGGGGAAGGAGTCTTCCTCTGCTCACCTCTCAAGAAGCATCTGGCACTACCTCCTCCCTCCCCGATGCACCGGCCTCTGGGTCCTTCCTTCCTTCAGATCCTCTTTCCTGCCTTGGGGCCTTTGCACCTGCAATTTCCTCAGCCTGGAATGCTCTCTGCTGCTAACTCCTGTACCTCCTTTAGCTTTCAGGCCTCTGAGAAAATGCCACTTCCTCTAGGGAGCTGTCCCTGATGACCCAGACCAGGACAGAACCTTGCATATTGTGTTAGTTACCCGTGGCTGCTGTAACAAATGACCACAAAGTGGGTTGCTTAAAACAATGGAAATTTAGCCTCTCACAGTTCTGGAGGCCAGAAGTTCAAAATCAAGGTGTTGGCAGGGTTGGGTCCCTGTGGAGGCTCAGAGAGAATCCATTTAGTGCCTCCCCTGGCTTTGGGCAATCCCTAGTCTTGCTTGGCTTTTGGCTTTTGGCTGCAGTCTCTGCCTCTGACTTCACACAACCCTTTTCTCCATGTGTCTGCGTTTTCTTTTTAGTCTCTTGGAAGGACACTATCATCTGGGCATGCTACCTCATGCCTGTAATCCCAGCATTTTGGGAGGCGGAGGCAGGCGGATTACCTGAGGTCAGGAGTTCAAGACCAGCTCTGCCAACATGGTGAAACCCATCTCTACTAAAGCTACAAAAATTAGCCAGGCATGGTGGCGCATGCCTGTAATCCCAGCTACTTGGGAGGCTGAGGCAGGAGAATCGCTTGAGCCCAGGAGACGGAGGTTGCTGTGAACTGAGATTGCACCACTGCACTCCAGCCTGGCAGACAGAACAAGACTCTGTCAAATAAAAAAAAAAAAAGATACACTATCGTTGGGTTTAGGGTCCCTTCCAATCCAGGGTGATCTCATCTTCAGAGCCTTACCTTAATGACATCTTCAGAGCCCTTACTCCAAATGAAGCCACTGTCCTAGGCAGTTCTTGCACTGCTATAAAGAAATACTCGAGACTGCAATTTATAAAGAAAAGAGGTTTAATTGGCTCACAGTTCCACAGGCTGTACAGGAAGCATGGCTGGGGAGGCCTCAGGAAACTTACCATCAAGGCAGAAGCTGAAGGGGAAGTAGGCACATTGTACCTGGCCTGAGCAAGAGGAAGAGAGAGCGGGGGAGGTGCAACACAGTGTGTGTGTGTGTGTGTGTGTGTGTGTGTGTGTGTGTGTGTGTGTTTGAGATGGAGTCTCTCTCTGTTGCCCAGGCTGGAGTGGAGTGGCACAATCTTGGCTCACTGCAATCTCTGCCTTCCAGCTTCGAGCAATTTTCCTGCCTCAGTTTCCTGAGTAGCTGGGATTACAGGTGCATGCCACCACACCTGGCTAATTTTTGTATTTTTAGTAGAGATGGGGGTTATACCATGTTGACCAGGCTGGTCTCGAACTCCTGATCTCAGGTGATCTGCCTGCCTTGGCCTCCCAAAGTGCTGGGATTACAGGCGTGAGCCACCATGGCTGGCATAACACACTTCTAAACAACCAAAACTCTTGTTTAAAAATGTGGCACCCTCCCTTTCTCTCTTGCTCCCACTCTGCCATGTGAGACACCTGCTCTCCCTTCACCTTTCCCTATGACTGGAAGCTCCTTGAGGCGTCCCCAGAAGCACATGCTGCTATGCTTCCTGTATAGTCTGCAGAATTGGAAGTCAATTAAACCTTTTTTTTTTTCATTAAAAAAAATCCAGATCTCTTGGGAACTCAATATCACGAGAACAGCACCCAGGGAATAATAGTGCTAAACCATTAGAACCCACTCTCATGGTCCAGTCACCCCCCACCAGACCCCACCTCTGGCACTGAGGTTTACAATTGAACGTGCAATTCTAAGATTCCAGGTGCACATGAATTTCGGAGGGACATTCATCAACCCATTACAGATGTTCCTTGGTTGTACCCTTAGCCTGTTTGTATAGAATTCATCACAAGGGGACATCATCAGTTATTTGTGCAATTCATTGTTTGATGTCTGTCTTTCTGGTTAGACTTTCAGATCTGTGAGAACAAGAACTGAATTGGGTCATGGCCCTGCTGCATCCATGATGTCCAGCCAGGGCAGGCACCTTGCAACTACTGCCGAGTGAGCGATGGGACTGTCAGGCCATTGGTAAGCTTGGTGGGAGGAAGGGGGAAAGGACACACCCATGGCTACCCCACCTGAGGCCATAGCCTTTGGTCCCAGAATGAGAAGCAGCCAGGAGGTCCCCCCACTGACAGCCAGAACTGGAAGGGGCTTGCAGGTCAGCCGGCTTACTGCCTGTGTTCACAACTGGTGAGAACAAGATTCAGAGGAGGCCAGGCACGGTGGCTCAAGCCTGTAATCCCAATACTTTGGGAGGCCGAGGTGGGTGGATCATGAGGTCAGGAGTTGTTCGAGACCAGCCTGGCCAATATGGTGAAACCCCATCTCTAGTAAAAATAAAAAAAAAATATTTTTTTAATACAATAAAAATAAAAATACAGAAATTAGCCAGGTGTGGTGGTGCGTGTTTGTAGTCCCAGTTACTCAGGAGGCTGAGGCAGGAGAATCACTTGAACCTGGGAAGTGGAGGTTTCAGTGAGCCGAAATTGCGCCACTGCACTCCAGCCTGGGTGAAAGAGTAGACTGTCTCAGAAAAAGAAAAAGCCTCAGAGGAGACCAAGGTCCTCTCTGAAGGTCACAGTACAACCATATCACATCCTCAGCACTCTTCTTGTCTCCTTGCACTGTGTCCCTGCCCACAGCATGGATCTGAAACTGAGGGCCAGTTTTCAGGACAGGATAGGGAAGGCACGGCCAGGGGCCCTGATATGCCAAGGACGAGCTGCTGTTGGCTGGAGTCACTCCCACATGCTTAGCCTTCAGAGGTTTCCTCTCAGTGTCTTCAAAGAACTCCAGTTTTCCTTAAGTAGTTTCATTTTGCCTAATTATCGTCCAGCCGCAAAGTGAATAAGAGGGTGTGGGAGATTAAGGAGAATCAAGAAGGAACAGGCATTAGGGCTGTGAGCTGGAAGTGGGGAGGATGAGGATGGGGAAGCCAGGGCAACTGGAGAGTCAGGTCAAAGCATCCAAAAGTTGTGCTCCCTTTGAGAAACAGTATGTTAGAATGGCTGAGAGAGTGGGTTCTGCACTCAGACTGACCTGGGTTTGAGATCCATATGGCCACTGGCTAACTTGGGGAACTTGGGCAACTTTCTTGACCTCTCTGAGCCTTATTCCACATTTGTAACTTCAGAATAATGTTTACTCCAAACATGGATTGTCAGGATTGACTAAGAGAATGACACCACGCCTGGCTCTCAGTAAGGCTCAATAAATGATAATGATAATGCACAGAGGTCGGGCGAGGAGTGGGGTGGGGAGAGGAACTTGGAAAGTTATAAAAAGGCTCAAAATCCCCGAGTTTGATTCTAAATGTCTTTGCAATCCAATCCAGGGTCATGTCTGCCCTGTGACTACTGCACTGGTCCCAGCAACCAGCACAGATTCCTGCATATCAGAGAACCTCCCTGGCTCCTGATGGACTGAATGGAAGAATCAGTGAGTGGGTGAGTGAATGAAGCCCAGCAACCTTTCTTCTTTGCAGTTGCAGAGGCTGGGGGGTTACTGAGCCATGCATGTCTCACTCAGTCTGGCCCTTCCTGCTTCCTGGTGCTCTCCAGCCTCAAGGCCACATTTAGACCATTGATATTCAAGAATTCTTTCCAGCATTGATTACTGAGATGGAACACCCTCCCTCCCAAACCCCACCACCTTCCTCAGCCCTCCCCACCACGGGTGACTCCACCGAGTTTCCTGATTAATTCCCCTCCATAAACATTCTGATGAAGCCGCCTTCTCTCGCCAGGCAGCCTCCCAGAGCAAGGATTATTTCACAAAGCTGCTTTTCTCTTTGTGACCTGTGTTCATTAGCCACTGCAAGGGTCACCACAGTCTGGGCTGCTTCCATGGGGCCACCTCTGAGCAGGCAGTTCCCCTAGAGGAGAAGCTCTTCCCAGTCTGCCCAGGGTGGAGAAGGTCACCCCTGCCCAGACCTGGTGGCCTGGAAGCCGTGGGAAGAAGCGGATTCCTGGCAGGGGAAAAGATGCTCTCAGAGGAGAAAATATTAGGTGAAGATGCATGACACTTCTGATGTTCAGCCATTTGCTGATCCACAAAAATGGTCATTCAATCTAATAGGACCATCTGTGTTTGAGCCTACAGAGAGGGAGAGGAGAAAGGAGTGAGGGGTCTGGAGTCAGAAACACCAGCAGTCTGGCTCTGCTACGTCTCAGCTCTGTGGCTTGAGGAACGTGGCCTCATCCCTCTAGGCCTACTCGTCAAGGGTTGATAATCACAGCACCACCTGGCAGGGGGCTGTGTAGTTTCAGTGCACTCATGTACATCACAGCCTGCCTTAGTGGCTGCTGCAATATCCCTGTGCAGCTATTTTAGCAATAACTAGTAACTCAGGGGCACTGGGAGGGTACAGCTGCCCACTGACTGGCTCCCCAGGTGCCTACCTTCACTTCTTTGGAGTGGCTTCTCTGGCAAAGGCACCCAGAGGGTCCAAGAGACCTTGGGGACAATGCATTTTAGTGGCAACCAGAGAGGCCCTCTGTAGCCTCCTCCCATCAGTGGGTAAGCACAGTGCCTGGCACAGACAGGACCCTCAACAAACTGGAATCAATGAGACAAGTGTATCAGCTGATCTCTTAGAAGACAAAATTCAGCTTTGAGAAGTAAAAGTTACCAAAAAACTGTCATAGGAGGTTGGAGAGTGGGCATGGCAGGGGAGCAGTAGCCAGCTCCTGGGGTGGGTTAGCAGGTGCTTTTATGGGGCCTGGAAATCACTGAGCCTAAAGGAGTGACTAGGGTCTGGGGTGCTGTCCGTGGTGCTGAAGCATCATTGTTGGTGGGAGCAGCTGTCCTTCTGCTTGTGCCTGAACTCAGGGGAAGCCTGTCCACTTCCTTCAGGAATTCTGAGTCCAGAGGGGAAAAAAGCAGTAAAGAGAGGGGCAGAGAGTGAGAGGTGAGGCCTGCACAAAGGTTATTGGTCAGACAACCACTGCCAGACTGGAGAAGGCACTTTTATTTTAAAATTATTGCAGTCACCAAATATTTTATTTTCACATATTTTTAATTTTCACATTGTCTTTCAAATTTTTGCAGTCACCAAACACTAATTCCCTCCTGTGGGAAACACTGGCATCTCTCCCGCCCAGTATGCTTTGAATAGCTATCCTTTCTTCATTGCTGCGTAGTATTCCATTCTATGAACTACATATGACTACCATAATTTGTTAATTCATTCTACTCTTTTTTTTTCTTTTTAGACAGGGTCTTGCTATCACTCAGGCTGGAGTGCAGTGGCACAATCACGGCTCACTGTAGCCTCAACCTCCTGGGCTCAAGTGATCCCTCTGCCTCAGCCTCCTGCATAGCTAGGGCACAGGCATGTGCCACCATGCCCGGCTAATTTTTTTTGTAGAGATGGGGGTCTCCTTATGTTTTCCAGGCTGGTCTTGAACTCCTGGGCTCAAGCAGTCCTCCTGTCTTGGCCTCTCATGCTGAGATGAGAGGCATGAGCCACTGCACCTGGCCTCAATGCCATCATTATGGCAAAAGTCAAATCAATCTTGTGTCTCCAAACCTGCAATCTGCACCCACTCTCCTTCCTCTTGTCTGGAAGCTCTCTGCAGGCCACTGCCTACTGTTCCTTCCAGCCCCAGGCCTTTTACCCTCTTACTTTTTATCATCTCATCTGACCCATCCTTTAGAGCTTGTCTCCAGATTCTCCTCTTCCAGGAAGCCTCCGTTGACCACTTCAGCCAACTCTGCCTTCTTGCTCCTCTGACCTCCTACTGAATTTGGAGCCAAGTTTAGCAAGTGCTGCTTTTCAAGATATTCTCCATGAGTGCTCTCTTTCTTTTGTGGGACCTAGCTCTCCCTTCTCTTACCTCCTTCCAGCAGAGCCAAGCCTGAACTCTGCATGAATATCAGCAGCAGCAGCAGGAGCATCAGCCACCATGAGTGGGCACTAAGGCGGTGCTGGGGCTGTGCTGCACTTCCTGTGCTTTATCTCACTGAAAACCCACAGTCACTCTGTGAAAGCAGATCCTATGATTACCACCATTATAATAGGAGGCTCAGAGGGATGAAGTAACTTGCCCAAAGCCATATACGCATGAGAGCCGGGGTTCAAGCAAAGATCTGCCTGACCTCAGGGTCCAGTTCTTAACCAGCAGTCCATCTGATTCATAGCAGTGACCCATAATGGCAACACACATTCTGAAACCCGCCCCACTCTGCTATTTACTTATGGTGAGCTGTGCCCCCAAATAACCAATGCTAGAAGAATTGGGGATAGGAAGTTTTGTGTTTTTCTAAATCAGCACAGAGCAGAGAGCACTGCATTCTCTTTCTGCCTCTAAGAACATTCTCATTCCTTAGAAATTACATTAATTTCTACAAACACTTATTGACACTCACTGCCTGCTGTGCACCCTGTGCTATGATGAGGACTGGATTAGACAGTCATAAATAAAACACACACTGGCACAGTCAGTCTTGATAGAAGCTTTTAGACAATTGGAAAAGGGCTCTGTGGCTCAGCCCCATTCTGGGGGCCCAGCCAATAGATGGCACCAGCTTCTACGCTTTTAGAAAGACCCTGGAGTGTCTTGATCATCACTCAGACTCCATGAGGAACATGTGGGGCTAGAGGTCTGGAATTTTCAGGAGACAATGAGTCTTAGACACCTCTTACCTGTTGGCTGCTTTGCTTTGTCAGGTGGTTGGATAACACCAGACTGCCCAGGGGGCCTAGCTGGCCCATCAGGATGGGTTTGTGTGTGGAGGGGGGAGGGGTTGAAGGGTGCACACACATGCCTATACGTTTCTGCATTCCTTTTCCATTGGAAATATGTCAGTGCTGACAAGGAACAGGGGTAGGAGCACAATATAATCACAAGGTTGCTGGAGCATGGGTACACAGTGGGGAAAATAAGCAAAAATCAATTTTCCCCTGGATCTGTGTGTGTGTGCATGTGCACGCGTGTGTGTATAAAATCCAACCAGTGAGACAGTGTTCACTCCTCTGAACAGCACTCAATGTTAATTCTGGGCAGAGCAGGGGCTTTCTTTCTTTTCTTTTCTTTCTTTCTTTTTTTTTCTTTTTTTGAGATGAAATCCTCCCTCTGTTGCCCAGGCTGGAGTGCAGTGGTGCGATCTCAGCTCACTGCAACCTCTGCCTCCTGGATTCCGCGGTTCAAATGATTCTCCTGCCTCAGCCTCCTGAGTATCTGGGACTATAGGCACGTGCCACCATACCTGGCTATTTTTTAATTTTTATTTTTAGTAGAGACAGGGTTTCACCATATTGGCCAGCTGGTCTTGAACTTCTGACCTAGTGATCCACCTGCCTTGGCCTCCCAAAGTGCTAGGTTTATAGGTGTGAATCACTGCACCCGGACAGAGCAGAGACTTTCTGGGGAGCTCTTGGAATTGCAAGATTGGGGTAAACAAGGGTGGGAAGAAAGCTTTATGAAAGGCCTGGTCAAGCTTCTTTCACCCCACTCTTCTCAGAGAGGTCCCTCTGGGCAGCTTGTTGGTTTCAACTGGTCTCATCTTGGCCAATACCAAGCAGCAGCCCCTTTGCTCTTAGACCTCCCCCAGAGCTCCAACTGGCATCTTCCCTACCTCTTCCCCAGAGGGGCTGTCATCATGTCAAAAAGCCCAGTGATTTTAAAAGAAACTTTCCCTCCTCGTGCTTTGACTCTGCCCCTGTTTCCCCTGGGTCTGCTAGAGAACAAAGGGCATGTTTGAGTGGTAACGTGTCCCTGGTGTCTGCCTTGATTCCAGGCTCCTGTTGCTGGAGAGCATTTTGATCTCTGGTGTAGTGGCTTCCTCCTCTCCCTGCTGTGAGGGGAGTGTCAATGTCCCCATGTGCTTCCTGAGAGTAAGAAGGGCCTCTCAGTCACTGCAACTCAAAAGCAAGATCCTTTCACCCACTCAACAAATACTAACACCTACCGAATGCCAGTTACCATCACAGCTGAGTAGGGTTGAGCAGTCAAGTCTTCAGACAAAAGCTTTGGCCCTTGTCTTAGTCCATGTTTTGCTGATACACCAGAACACTGGAGACTGGGTAGTTCATAAAGTACAGATTTGGCCGGTGGCTCATGCCTGTAATCTCAGCCCTTTGGGTGGCTTGGGAGGGTGGATCACGAGGTCAGGAGTTTAAGACCAGCCTGATAAAGATGGTGAAACCCTGCCTCTACTAAAACTACAAAAATTAGCCAGGTGCGGTGGCAGGTGCCTATAATCCCAGCTACTTGGGAGGCTAAGGCAGGAAAATCGCTTGAAGCTGGAGGAGGTTGCAGTGAGCCGAGATCATACCACTGCACTCCAAGCTGGGCGACAGAGTGAGACTCCACCCACCCACCCCCGCCAAAAAAAAAACAAATTAAAAAAACTATTTCATTATCTAAAAATTGTATTTAAAAGTTGATGATCTCAATGGGAAGAATTGAAATATAAGGAAAAATAATAACAAAGTTCTAAAAAGAAAAAAAGAACAGAGATTTACCTTTTACAGTCTGGAGACTGGACAATCCAAGGTCAAGAGGCTGCATCCAGTGAAGGCCTTCTGCTGTGCTGCTGTGTCATCCCATGGCAGAGGGTGTAGGGCAAGAGGGCACATGCAAGAGAGAGAGTGGAAGACTTCTCAGGACCCAATCACCTCTTAAAGGTCCCACCTCTCAACACTGTTGGACTGGGGAGTAAATTTCCAACACACAAGCTCTGGGGGACGGCAGTCCTCATGGAACTCATGCTCTAGTGGAGAGTACAGTGGCTAGAGAGATATAGGGACAAATCCAGGCTCTACCATTTGCCAACTGTAAGACCTTGAGAAAATTAATTAACATATCTTAGGCTCAGCTTTTCCATCTTCACGAGGGAGAGAACAAGAGAGTATTAGTTATCTACTGCTAAATAATGCTGCATAACAAACATTCCCAAATTCTGTTGGCTTGCAACAGTAAGCATTCACTTCTCACACATCTGCAGTGAGCTAGGGGAGAAGGATCATGGGCCTTACAGCTTTGTAGGCATTGGCTGGGCTCACTACCACATTTGAGAGTCAGCTGGCTGTTGGCTGGGGTGATTCGGGTGACTTAGCTCTGCTCCATGGCTCTTTCATCTTCCATTGGGTCAGCCTGAGTGTATTCTCCTGGCAATGACAGAGGTGCAAGAATGAGAGCCAATCCCATTCCATAAGTGATTTTTGAGCCTCTGCTTCTATTAATTTCTAACATCCCATTGGCCAATGGAAGCCTTTTGGAGGACTCCAGAGTGAGAGTGGAAGGAAACTACAAATTCACATAGCAAAGGATGTGAGTACAAGGAGGAATGAAGCATTAGTTCTATTTTTACAGTCTACCCTGGACTTTCCTCCTGGGACTATTGCGGGTTAAAGGAGAATGACATATAGTCCTTGGCTCAGATCCTGGTTCATAGCAAGGGCTACTGCGGGAGCTAAATTAAAAATAACAGACCTCTCTGGGTGAATGAGGGCAAGGTCCAGGTAGGTCTTTTTCTTGGTTATATCCCCAGCATCATAACTGTTGAATGAAAGAGCTGACCACGAGGTGAGTTGTTCTGGAGATCAGGGTGGCTGATTCCAACAATTGTTCCATCCCACCTGCTGGAGGCTAATGGTTTCCCCTAGAAGGCCTTGGATGGAGCCATTCTTTGTCCACTATGGGACTCCTCAGCCCTCCCAGAACTCAATGTTTGGATGAGAGGAATAGCCCCAGAAGCTTGCAGGGAGAGCAACCTTACTGTCAAAGCTTCCAAAGAATAAGGGGGGAGGCCTCCTATCTGGGAGTGACTGTCGTATCCACCAGAGGTAGGAGGAGGGAGCAGGTGACCACTTGGATCCTCGTGTCCACAGAGGAGAACCACACTTCTCATCTTCCTTGGCAGTGAGATGAGGTCATATCACTGAGTTCTGGCCAGTGGGATATGGGTGGAAGGGAGATATGCCACTTCCGGGCCTGTGCCCTCCAAAACCTCCTGCACAATCTCCCATAGCTTTCTCTTTCCTGGTCTTCTCATCAGATGCAGAGGGTCTGAGAAGAACTCAAAGCCTCTAGGGCAGGGGTCAGAAAACTGAGATTCACAGGTCACATCCAGCCCCCTACCTGTATTTGTCAACAAAGCATTATTGGAACACAGTCATGTGCATTCCTTTCTAGGTTGTTCATGGCTGCTTTAGCACCGCAATGGTAGGAATCAGTGGTTGTCACTGAGTGGCCTGCGAAACCTAAGATATTTCCCATCTGGTCCTTTAGGGAGAAAGCTTGTTGACTCCTGCCCTGGGGGATGGTGGAGCCACCACCCAGGATGGCAAGGAGCCTGGGGCCCTGAATGACTGTGTGGAGTACGGGCTCCTCCTTCCCAATAGCCTACGCTGGACAGTGATACAGCAAGAAAGAAACCTTTACTGTGCTGAGCCACTGAGATTTGAGAGCTGTTTATTCTATCAGTCAGTCTACCCTGGATACACATAGCCCAAGGAGCTCCGACTCGGGGATGAGCAGAAACACGGCTTCCTATTCATCTTCACTGTCTCTGTACCCTGCATGCCTAGGAAGCCGAATCGTCTCCAGGCCAAGGCTCAGTCTGACATCCCATAGTCAGTAGGACCTGGTGGCCTCAAAGTGCCATCTGGGTGAGGTCGCTTTTACAGAGTGGTAGGCGTCCGTCCTTCTCTCCTCATAGGAGGATGAAGCAATAAGAAGACTAGAGCCAGGAACAGAAAACCCCTGGGAAGCCCAGACTGGTGCCAGCCTGCTGGTACTAGAGAGGCAGCCTTGCCCTCAGACCAACGATTTCAGGAAACTTGAGCTTGAGAGTTTGTTGATTACTGGCTGTACAATCCTAGATAAGTTACTTAACTCTCCCTCCCCAAGCGTCAGTTTTCTTATCTGTGAAATGTGATCAAGAGTGTCTGTATCCTAGAGTTGCTGGTCATAGCAGGATCTTTAGCAGCGAGGGATGACCCGCCCTAGAGTGCATTGACATGCACAATGCCATTTCCCTCTTACTCTTGTTCTCCAAGCTCTTGACCCTGTAGCCATGTCCCTCCCTAGGAAACACCCCTGTCCGCAGCCCTGGCTTCCCAGGCATGGCCCTGACACCTGGCACAGCCACCTGCTGTACTGGTTTCTCTCTTGAGATTTTGACCAAGAGGAATTGAGGGGGTGGGTGAGCTCAGAGGCCGCAAGGCAGTCTAGAACTGGGGGCCATGCTGGGCCATGTGCCAGAGGAGCGAAGAAAAGAATTTGGCCGTAAGATGAGGGAAGTCACCCCACAGAGAGGAGAGGAATGCCCTGGTCTCCAGGAGACAGACTGCCCAGTGGAACGTTCTACATCTGCACTGGTAACCAGGGGCGCTGAGCTCTCTTAGGCTCGGTGTTGGTTAGTGAGACATGGCTACTGAGTACTGAAATGTGGCTAGTGCCACAGAGGAACTGGATGGTAAACTTTACTTGAAATAAATTTAATTGGACTTTTTTTTTTTTAATGGAATCTCCCTGTTGCCCAGGCTGGAGTGCAGTGGCGTGATCTCTGCTCACTGTGACCTCTCCTTCCCCAGGGTCAAGCAATTCTCCTGCCTCAGCCTCCCCAGTAGCTGGGATTACAGGCACCTGCCTGACTAATATTTGTATTTTTAGTGGAGACGGGGTTTCACCATGTTGGCCAAGCTGGCCTCGAACTCCTGACCTCAAGTGATCTGCCTGCCTTGACTTTCCAAAGTGTTGGGATTACAGGCGTGAGCCACTGCATCCGGCTGGACTTAGTTTTAATTTAGAATGGCTAGTGGCTGTCATCTCGATCAATGTAGAGCTAGTGCTTCCTCGTTATCCCCTCAAGGCCTAGGAACACTTGGGGTCTTTCCTGCATTTATGCCAGGAGCTATTTTGCCTTTACAAGGTCCACCTCTTTTTCAATTTTTAATTTTCTTTTTGAGGCAGAGTCTTGCTCTGTCTTCAGGCTGGAGTGCAGTGGCGCTATCTCAGCTCACTGCAACCTCCGCCTCCCAGGTTCAAGCAATTCTCCTGCCTCAGCCTCCAGAGTAGCTGGGACTACAGGAGCCCACCACCACGCCAAGCTAATTTTTGTATTTTTAGTAGAGACGGGTTTTACCATCTTGGCCAGGATGCTCTCGATTTCTTGACCTCGTGATCTGCCCACCCTGGCCTCCCAAAGTGCTGGGATTACAGGCATGAGCCACTGTGCCCAGCCTAGGCCCACCTCCTTTGACTTGAGCCACCCTCAGTGGGGTTTCTTCTGAAACCTGGAGGTTTAGGGCTGAGGTCAACCCCAGCTTGGGTTCCTGGGGCTTGCCAAGGCTGCAGTGTTGTGTGTGTGCGTGCATGCATATGTACCTGTGTGTCCCTGCGGTGGGGAGAACGGGCAGATCATGACAGAGGGAGCCAGGCCGGCATGATGGAGATGCAAAGGCGATGCACCCTTTCCCCTGGGGGGGCATGGCCTCGAACCTCAGCTTTCACCTGCAGTTTCCACTGCACGAAGTTCTCAACAGCAGAACGTTTTAAACAAGCTGTTCTGGGAATGTGTTTCCCAGGCCATGCATTCCCGAAGCAGCATTATTTATCCTGTTCCTTCTCAGACCCACTTTTCATTTTGCCTCCCGATCTGGCAGCTCCAGAGGTGTCAAAAAGAACAGGTGGAAGAGGAGGGAATTCTCAGATTTGCCGGGCGCTGCAGCACGCAGGGGCTATGCCACCACAGACTGGAGCAGGGTCACGTGAGCTCAAGTGCCCGAGGTGCCACTGGTTTGCTGGGTGACCTTGGGCAGGTCAATGGACCCCTCTGGGTCTCTGTGGACCCATTTGTAGAGAGGGTTGAGTGAGGCATAGGACAGGCCTGGGAGGAAGCGAGGGACTGGTGTCATGGCTGTCATGCCACACATCTCCTGCTGAGCCCAGAGACACCAGGAGCTTGCTTCCAGGGAAGAAACATGGCCTAAGTCTCAACTGCCATAACCTGGTAGCTTCTCACTTTGAGGGAGAAGAAACTCCTCCGTTAACTAACATCTGAAGCCAAAGTGGATGAATGCATAAAGGGAGTTAAAAACGTATGCTCTGAATGAAGAGACTCTCCAGACAGGCTTTGTGTGAACAACATGGCTGCTTATTCACCTGGGTGCAGATGAGCTAAGGTCGAAAAGGGCGTTAGTGAAGGGTGGTGGGATAGGAGTTGGTTTTACAGGTTGGGGCAAATCTTTTGGAGGGGCAGGGGTGTTATGGAGTAAGATCAGTTACAGTGGTGGGGGGAGGGGCAAGACGGATACATTACCGTAAGTTCAGTTACAATGGCGGGTGGAGTGGTGGTAATCAGCTGAGGCAGGCAGGACTTTAGACTTTCTGGGTCTGGGCTTGCACGTGGGGGCCTGACAGTGGGTGGTGAGGAGGGGCTGAGGACACAGGGCACCTCCCAGCACTGCGTGGACACCTAGCCTCTGGCCAGGACCATTGTGGGGCTCTTGGGAAGAGGATTTGGAGGTCACGGTGGTATCCCCCTACCCCCACCCCAACTTGCTACACTGCGGGCTATTCTGGAACCCCGCCGGGGCCTCGGCTTTCTTATCTGCAAAATGAGGATGGCGACAGCAGCTGGTCCCGTGAGGGCGGTTGGGACAGTCCAGTGTGCTCTTGTATCTGAAGCCTGGCACACAGTAGGTGTGCAAAAAATAACTCCAGCTGGTGCAGAGAAGAGACTGGTCTAAAGGGACCTGCTTATCCGTGTTTTAAATAAAAATTTTTGGTCTTTTTTCTTTATGCAAGCCATTCATTCAACAAGCGTATGCCTTTTTAAGAGCAGCCCCTAAGCTGAGAGAGAGCAGAGGAGCCTGAGGGGGGAGCGGGGCCCAGAGAAAAAGCCCCTGCCCTGGCTGTAACCTTGGGCGACCCTTCCCCTGCAGGGCCTTGGAACTCATCTCTAAAGGGAGGCGTCGAACCAGCAAACCTGGAGCTCCCAGAAGGTTTCAGTAGGTCCCCTCCCCGTCTCCCCCACCTCCCCGCTCTAGGTGGGAGCCTGGAGGAGAGCGCAGGTGGAGGAGGAGGTCTTTGGCTTTCTTCTACCCAGCCTTGCCCTGGGGTTCCCAAGTACCTTGAATTCATTAGCGGCTGCAGCTCTGAGCGTTGATTAAAAAGATGCTGGTTTTTTTTTTTCCTTCTCTTTTCCCCTTGCTTCTTTCCCTGAGCAGTGATTTCAATTTGCAGCCAGCTCCCTCAGGGATGTAGGGGAGGGTGGGGCTAGGAGCATAGCCCCCATCTAGCTGCAGGAGCGGGGGGGGGGGGGGCTGGGGTGGGGGTGGGGACCTGGATGCCCTCTCTTCCCTTTCTCTGCTCCTCCCCTCCCTCCTGCCCCTCCACGCCCCTGGCTCTCCCATCCACTCCCCCTCCCTCACTTGCAGGCCAGGATCTGACACACCTGCAGTGCACATTGATTGCCTGATTAAGGGGAGATTGATTGGTCCCTGCTGTCATTAGCATATAGTTAGCGGTGACCCCTCTGCTTGGCCTCCGGCCTGCGCTGACCTAAATGGTTCCAACAACTCAACAAGAAATGGGAACTCAGTGAGAGGAGGGGCTGGCCGGGCCTGGTCTGGCTGTCAGCCCTGGGCCAGTAGGGGACAGAGCCCTCTAGCCTGGCTGGGCCCAGGACCTTCCACGGGGATCAGTGGACTGTTTTCCTTTCTTCTGAATGGGGAGGTTGAATGCAACACTTTCTAAGTGAGAATAGAGTCGTGCAGTGTTACTCCCACAACCCTGCACCATCTTCTCCCGACCCTCCCAGCTTCTCCGCCCACCTTGGACTGGAAGACTGGAAGCCCCTTTAAGCCGAGCTTTCCTCTCCTTCTTGGATACTTTTTTTTTTTTTAAAGAGACAGGGTTTTGCTCTGTTGCCCAGGCTGGAGTGCAGTGGAGTGAACACGGCTCACTGCAGCCTCGATCTTCTGGGCTTAGGTGATCCTTCTGCCTCAGCCTCCAGCGTAGCTGGGATTTCAGGCATATGCCACCACATCATCTAATTTTTAATTTTTTTTGTAGAGACTGGTTCTTGGCTGGGAATGGTGGCTCACGCCTGTAATCCTAGCACTCTGGGAGGGCTAGGTGGGTGGATCACCTGAGGTCAGGAGTTCAAGACCAGCCTGGCCATCATGGTGAAACCCCATCAAAAAAAAAAAAAAAAAAAAAGAGAGAGACTGGCTCTTGCCAAGTTGCCCAGGCTGGTCTTGAACTCCTGGGCTCAAGTGATCCTCCCGCCTCAGCCTCCCAAAGCCCTGGGATTACAGGTGTGAACCATCATGCCGGGCCTCTCTGGGAGACTCTTTCTTTCAAAGCATATTCACCCTCATTTCCCACAGGGAGAAGCAGCCAGCGCTGGGTGTGTTAGGAGGCCAGGTCCTCCCTTGGGCTCCTGTAGCTCCTCCCTAGGCCGCTTGGGATTTTTTTGTTGGATAATTGTCTCCCCCATTGAGTTGCTGAGGGAGGGGAACCTGCTTTATCTGTAGTATCTGTGGCTCAGCACAAACACCAGAGGTTAGAGCACATATCTCCCCACTCCCCCACCATTTCCAGGGGAAAACTATTCTGAAACTGTCAAGAGTATATAAAACTAGCTCTAGACATGGAAAGGAGGCCTCGGTTCTATTCGTTTTGTGGCTGTAAAAGGTCTAGTTTTTTCCTAAAGCAAAACCCAGCAATAACACATGCTCTGGAGGGGCCAAGTGGACAACCCCAGAGTCTCGGGTCCAGCTGAATCTCCCAACCTCACCTGCTAGGACGGTGAGATCTCTGCAGGTGGGAGCCCCTGGGTGGGGCTCATTCTCCCTCCCCGTCCTCAGAACCACACCCTGTGCAGAGCCTGAGGCTGGGGCCTGGAGCAGGAGCATACCTTGAACACAAGCTTCAGGGTCAAGTTTGAATCCACTCAGTCACTTAGCAGCTTTGTCACTTTCTGCAAGCTCACAACCCCTCCGAGCCTCCTTTTCCTCATCTCTGAAATAGGATGACGACAATTATCCTAGAAGGATTGCTAAAAGCTTTAAATGAGATAATCTGCATGCACGGCACACAGTAGGCACAGATAGAAGGGAAAAGGAAGACTGACTGACGTTTTCACTCTGGTGTGTTACGGTTTGCCTATTGGCCTCCTGAAAGCATGTTCTTTGAAAACAAATATAAAGGATATTATAGGCTCTATCATCACAGGCAACACGCCTCATTCATCCCAGCACCACTGCTGGTGCCCGCACCGTGTCAGGGATGTGACAATTGTGCAAGAGATGTTGGGTGAGTTGATGGATTTTGGACTCAAGGTGCTCTGGGGCCCTGCACAGTGCCCCTTGACAGGGTGCCCGGCCCAGCCCTATGGACTGAGATCCCTTGGCCAGGGCTTTTAGATTATGACAGTGATGGATGAAGTCAAGCCTAGGCAACCCCTCCAGTGACTCTGAAGGGAGATTCTCCACCTGGCTACAGTGAGGGGAGCCATGGACCCATGGATGGCTGTGGGAGACCCACAGAGGGATTGGGAAGGAGATAAGGTCTGGTGAGCATCGTTTGATCAACAAGAGACAAACTGTAGCCTCTGGGCAGAGCAGATGTCCATGTCCCCAGCCACAGGCTGGACTCCTGGGGAGGTGGAGCTCAGTGACACCAGTAGCCTCCTGGGCAAGGTCACTTTGAGCTCAGACCAAGGGTGGCACCGTCAGGATGGCCATGGGGGACCCTTTGATCTGGTCCGCCCTGCTGGTGGGCACACAGGAAACCCCAGGACCCAGGAAGCAGCTGTTCTCGGGTATAGGAATGGGGTTGGAGGGTACCCTGGTTGCAATGCCCAGGATATAGCAGCCTCTGGCAGGGCCAGGCAGAGCCAGGCAGTGCAAGCCAGGGGGACAAGGCAGTCCCAGCTGGCTGGGCCAGAGAAGGCTTCCTGCGAAGTTGCAGCCCTTTGAAGCTGACTAATAAGGTTTTCTTCTCTTTCTAAGTTGAATGAGTCAGGAGCTTCATATAGGATCCCATCTGTCTGCTCCATCCCTGCCAGTTGGATTCTAGGCCTCTAGCCAATTAAAAAACCCAAACTAGCTTAGTAGGAATCTGCTTGACTGGCTTGGTGAGAGCTCTGTTTTCCATCGGTGGAAGAGAGGCCTCTTGGCTGCCCTTCTGGGTCGTGCCTGAGAAGGAGTCTGGAATCCTGCAGCCAAGGAGCCTGGATGGCTTGAGCGAGGACCAGGAGGTGGGAAGCTGCAAGGAGATGGAGCCCAGCTGCACGGAGGAAAGTGTTGTTCCCCAGGCTGTTCCAGGCTGGAGCCCACCGCACCCTGGGCCTCCTTTGGTTCCAGTACTTGGCCAGGTGTCGGGTGAGCTCGGCTTGACCTGGATGTCTCCTCCTTGGCACTCCAGGCCCTCAAGGACTCAATGCTGGCCGTACCTGGAATGAATGAACACGTGCCCAGGCAGGGCAGGGGAATCTCATTACCAGAGCTGGTCACATATGGGCTTTCAATCCCTGGTTCACACCACAGCTGGCCAGTTGGATGGGACAAGGCCCCGGGATTCCCTGAGGCTGAACAAGCTGCCGGAGGTGTGGGTGGGATGGAGGGTGGGTGGCCTGTGTGTCTCTGGGATTTGGCTTCCTGGACTGTCACCTGCTTCTTCTCAGAGAGGGGTGACTGCGTGAGGCTCAGGAGGACAGGTGCCACCCAGAGGCCAGATTCAGCCAAGAGTAAGCACAATCCCTTGGGGGTGGGGTGGGAAGAGTTGCTGCAAAGCCCACGCACTCTGCTCAGACAGGACCGTCACAGCAATCAGGAGAAATGAAGGTGTCTGCAGCCAGCCGGCAGCAGAGCAGATGAGCTCCAGAGAAGGCACCGCTCCTGTTAGATGTGGACCCTGGTAGCAAAGAGACAACAGCTGTCAACAAAATAAATGGGCGCTGGATGCAGTGGCTCACACCGGCAATCCCAGCGCTTTGAGAGGCTGAGGTGGGCAACTTAGTGAATATTCATCTCTAAAACAAAACACAAAAGGAGGTGGGTAGAGGACGGTGCATTTGGGGCCATTTAGTGCAAGGGAAGCACCTGGCAGAACATGTAGCAATTAATTAATGTGCTCATGATGTCACCACTCCCCACATGCAATAGCCCATACATTCATTTTTCTTTTTTCTTTTTTGAGATGGAGTCTGCTGTGTCACCCAGGCTGGAGGGCTGTTGGAAATAGACATTGGAAATATATGATCAGTGCCGCAAAGAAAAAGTAGCACTGAGACAAAGGGTCTTTCAACAATGCCATTTTTACTTCCTGGACTGTAGGAAGGGCACCCTCACTAGCCATCTTGCCACAAGATTACAGTGAATAAAGGAAAATACACAAATTTATCCCTTACGCATTTGGGGTCATCCTTACTGCTGTGTCTGATCTCCATTGGCTGGAGTCAGACCTCACAATCTAAACTAAAACCTGCTTGGCTGACAACTTAAAACTTTTCTAGACAGCTGAAAGCAGTGGAGAGCTGGGACATGCCTGTGAGCCCGTCCAGCATAGATATCTTTGTTAAAGTACAAGGACATAGACTGTACCATGTCTCACAGCTACATAGGATAGGGCTTAACAAAGTTATTAGTACACTTACTCTTTTTCTTTTTTTTGAGACGGAGTTTCGCTCTTGTTACCCAGGCTGGAGTGCAATGGCACGATCTCGGCTCACCGCAACCTCCGCCTCCTGGGTTCAGGCAATTCTCCTGCCTCAGCCTCCCGAGTAGCTGGGACTACAGGCGTGCACCACCATGCCCAGCTAATTTTTTGTATTTTTAGTAGAGACGGGGTTTCACCATGTTGACCAGGATGGTCTCGATCTCTTGACCTCGTGATCCACCTGCCTCCGCCTCCCAAAGTGCTGGGATTACAGGCTTGAGCCACCGCACCCGGCTAGTACACTTATTTTTTAACAAGAAAGGAAACTTTAAAAAGGAACTTTTCTACTTCCCACAGTGCAGTGGCGCAATCTCCACTCACTGCAACCTCCAGCTTTCAGGTTCAAGTGATTCTCCTACCTCAGCCTCCCAAGTAGCGGAGATTACGGTCACCTGCCACCACACCTGGCTAATTTTTTTGTATTTTTTAGTAGACACGGGGTTTTGCCATGTTGACCAGGCTGGACTTGAACTCTTTACCTCAGGTGATCTGCCTGCCTTGGCCTCCAAAGTGCTAAGATTACAGGCATGAGCCACCGTGCGTGGCTAATCCTCAGTAAATTCCACTGTTTTTAGGATCAGCCCTGTCATCCTGACCGCGTTCCATCCTAGCCTCATCTCATGCCTGACTCCAGCCTCATCTCATGCCTCCCTGTCTCCAGCGGCTCTGACCTGGTTCCCGAGCCCCCCATGCCCTGCCCCCATCACTGAGGGCCTTTGCACACACAGTCCCTTCCGCCCAGTGCTCTCCTTCCTTACCTCAGCTGCCAGCCTCTCTCTCTGGACGCCCTGGAGATCTGATGTCAACTCCAGCCCTGACCCCATGGCTAGCCCACACCGCTTCATCCTGGGTTGTTACCAATGCTCACTCCTTTCCCTCAGAGCGAGCCTTATCCTTGAATGCCACCTGGTCTCTCTGGGGTTGCTTGATTCATGCCTCGTCTGCCCTGCCTGACTGTAGGACCCACTGGAGCAGGGATGTCTGTTGTCTCCCTTTGCCACTGTTTTACCCTGAGCCCAGTACAAGGCTTGGCTCATAGAGGCATCCATGAAACTGTTCTCACTTGAGAGTGACCCCAAAAAGTTCAGGACACTGGCATGGAGAGGGTCACTGCCAATCACTAGGCCAGAGTCCCTGACATGGAATCCGGCGGCTTAAAGAGGGTTTACAGACCCAGCCTGAATTCAGATTTCCACTCTGCCTGACATTGGCTGGTTTAGCAGTGACTTTGAGAAAGTTGGGTTGGCTCTCTGAGCAGGTGTTGTCACGTGTTCCTTAGTCAGGGCAGGGGGAGGAGTCGCTGAGATGACACAGCACACAGAGCCCTTGGCACAGACCCTGGCACAGGGGGTGTTTAGTGGCCGGTGGTGGGGGAGGCAGGGCAGTGATTTTGAGGCCTGGACACCTTTCATCTTTGGCTAGGGGTGGGGTGAGGAATTTTCCCTGGCTGCCCCAGAGTCGTCCAAAGCAGCAGCTGCCTGGAACTGGCAGGGCAGGCGAGGCCCTGCGGGGACCTGGAAGGCGTTCAGGCCATGGGCCGCAGGCACGGTTGACTCAGTGGCTCCGCTCCAGCCTGGCGACCTCTGCGAGGAGCTGCCTCTGCTCCCCTCTGGCCACTCTCCGTCCACAGCCTGCACAGGCTTCAGGAAGAACAAGGGAGACTGGAGTCCCCACAGGACGCCAAGTCCTCCCTGTGCCTGGGCTGCTGGCACCTGCCCCGAGCTCTTCCGGAGGAGCCTGGGGCTTCCCCAAGACTGCCCTTTCCCCTCGTCAGCCCTTGGTAAGACACCCGGCTGCACATTAACCAGGAGCACTGTGTCCAGTGGCTCACAGCACTGGAGACTCAGTTTCCCCGACCCTCATCTGTAGAGTGGGGATAACAATTCCTGCTGGATGCAATGAGAAGATGTTTATAAAATTGCCTGGCAAAAAATAAGTCCCTAATAATGTCAGTTCCCTTCTTTGTTCTTTGTTTCCTGCACCAGCTGCTTTTCTCCTGAAGTGTTCTGTCCCCTTTCTATTATAAAAGCAGAAACCTCTCCCAAGTTTTGGGAAAGGATGTCAAACCCCTTCCCGGAGAAGAGTTCAGGCAGCATGGCTTCTCCCCCGTGGGAGGCGGTATTCATAAAAGAGTAGCCTTCAGCCAAAGAAATTGGGCAATGGTGGTGATATTTCAACGATGGTGAAATATCACCACCACTGAGGCTGGGGCTGCTCTGCCCATGAGTCACTGGCTTCTGACAGAGAATGAGATGGCAGCAGGAGGTAGCCAAACCGTGAGATGAGGCGTTCAGCCCCTGCTTCTCCACTGCCTATCAGTGTGACCTTGGCTGGGCCTCCTGACCTCTCTGAGCGTCCTGGTCTGTAACATGTGGGTGATAATTGGTGGGAATTCCCACCTCCCAGGGGTGCACTGGGGATTACATGGGCTCTTCCTGCAGCACAGGGCTGACCTGTGGCAAGAGCTCAGGGCGTCACAGGTCCTACTGCTGTTATTTTCCTTTTTTGAGACAGAGTCTCACTCTATGGCCCAGGCTGAGTGCAGTGCCACAACCTCAGCTCACTGCAACCTCTGCCTCCTAGGTTCAAGCGATTCTCCTACCTCAGCCTCCTGAATAGCTGGGTTTACAGATGTATGCCATCACACCCGGTTAGTTTTCATATTTTTAATAGAGCTGGGGTTTCACCATGTTGGCCAGGCTGGTCTTGAACTCCCAACCTCAGGTGATCTGCCTGCCTTGGCCTCCCAAAGTGCTGGGATTACAGGCATGAGCCACCACATCCAGCCCTGCTGCTGTTTTTCTTTTCATCACTGAGGGTTGGCAGTGTGTTTGTCCAATTCGTCAGCCCCAGACCCTCCTCCCCAGCAGCATAGCTGAGGGAATGCAGCTGGAGGCTTGGGGAGGGGCAGACATTTCCAGATCCCTAACAACCTGATTTCTTTGAGAGGACACCTCATGTTTTGCCTTGGACTGGCTGATGGTGTTGGTGGCTGGGTGGGCCTCCAGTGTGGGGAAGGAGGACCCGGTGAGGCCGAGGGACCCCCGGCAAGGCCACTGTGGCCCGGAGCCTCTGTTTGTTCATAAGTAAAGCCGCTTCCTCTCTGGCCAGTGGGAATAGGGGCGCCCAGGCCACAGCATTGGGGACGGGGATGGAAGTGAAGAGGGCTGCGAGCGGGAGGCCTTTGGACACCCAGCATCTGAGGCCATGAGAGGGTGGAGATTTCCTGGACCTGCCTGCTGGAGCAGTGACCCTAACCACCCTGCCACTCGGTGGGGGTGTTCCTGGCACTACCTCAGAGGCAGCTTCTTAGTGCTCTGAGGGGGAGAGTGCTGGGAAGCCGGCCTAGGCCCCCCAGCACAGACTTCGTGGGTCGCCTGCTTCCCTAGGTTCCTGAACTGGGGGCAGCGGGGATACCTGGGCTAATACCTGGCAAGAGGGACCCCTCACCTGCCCCAACAAGGTGGAGGAGGAGGGAAGCAGGGCTCAGCCAAGGCAGCTGAGCACTCTAGGCTGGAGTGGGACTGTGAGGACAGAACTGGGCAAGAAAGCGCCTCTGTCCCCAGCTCTCTTGCCCACAGGAAGCAGAAAGGCAAGAAAGCCCCAGTGATGTGGAAGGGGCAGGCTGGACTGCCCTAGCCAAGGCATGAGTGGGGGAGGGGTGTGGCTGTGTCCCCATCACCCTCCATCATGGCCAGGGAACAAGCTCTCCCCTGAAAGTTCTGGGCTTCCTCTCCACTCCCTGGATACTATTTCTCCATGGGATTTGCTGCCATCCTGGTAGGAAAAGTAATTATGTGACCAAGTACCCACTGTCATACACCTCTGACCACATCCCAGGTGGAGCTCACCCTTCTTCCTCCAGGAAGCCTTCCTGGATTACCCTCACCCCCCACTGATCACTCTTTATCCCTCTGGGTCCCAGCCATCCCTCAGGTGGTTGCCGTGGGCTCCATGGAAGGACAGGGGAAGGGGTCATTTCACATCTATGGAATAGCAAGCCCTTCACGGTGACCTACTCTGAGTTGTGAACTCAGCACCATCCAGTTCTAAGCGCCTGTCAGCATCCAGGTAGCTTCCCAAGCTCCCCGTCAGCATCCACCATGGCACCAACCTTTCCTCTGCGTGAGTCTGCTGTACTGAGGGCAGGAAAGGATGGGCAGACGGTAGGGGGAGGCTTTGAATCTTTCTCTTCGGCTGATTTAGCAGCATCTATGATGTGAGACAGCTCTTCAGTAGGCTACAGTTAGAAAACCACAATGCTGGCCAGGCACGGCGGCTCATGCCTATAATCTCAGCACTTTGGGAGGCAGAGGTGAGTGGATCTCTTAAGGTCAGGAGTTTGAAACCAGCCTTGCCAACATGGTGAAACCCTGTGTCTACTGAAAATAGAAAAATTAGCTGGGTGGGGTGGCATGCGCCTGTAGTCCCAGCTACTCAGGAGGCCGAGGCTGGAGAATTGCTTGAACCCGGGAGGTAGAGGTTGCAGTGAGCTGAGATGGCGCCACTGAACTCTAGCTTGGGTGACAGAGCGAGACTCCATCTCAAAAAAAATGAAAACAGCAACATTGCCCAGCATTTTTCAAGCACTCTCGCGGGCCAGGAACAAGGCTAAGTGCATTCTGGGTGTGCCCTCCATGCGTTCTTACTGCAGCTTTGAGACTGCTTACTGTTCCCACTGTTTGTTCATGGAGGGCTGAGAGGCTCGGAAATGGCCGGGGGTCTCGCAGCTGTAGCAGGAGCTGGTGTTCGTCAAAGGCTACCTGTGCCCCGGAGAGGGGAGAGCACTGGAGCCCAATTTAATAACCAGTCTCTCTCCTACATTCATCCCCATTCTACAGATCAGAAAATGGGGGCCGTGAGGTCAACAATCACCTGGAGGTATCATGAGGAACCAGGGTCTGATCTGGAGCTGCAGCCCAGGTTCCTGGGTTCTAAATCTGGTGCTCCTTTCACCCTAAACATGTCCCTGACCCATTCCTGTTAGTCAGTCCGGTTGCCTGGGGCAGTGGGCTAAGAAGTATTCAGAAGCTATGTTGGGGCTCAGTGGGGATGAGCACAGGGATGGATTAGCAATGCCTGCCAAGGGCGTGGGCAGGGGAGTGGCAGACTGCCTCCTACACGTTGCCATCCTGCATTATCCCCTGCTGGCCCTGAGCTGACTGATGTCTTCCAGCCCCAGCAGTTGAAGAGTCCATTTCTTTCCCTTCAGGGGCCTCACAGACCCATTTACCCCAGAGCTGTGGGTCTGGGGGATTCACTGAGAGACTTGGTGACTGTCACGGTCTGGAAACCTGAGTCGACACTGTCCACTGGGCATTGGTGGTGATGCCCCAGGTGCTCAAGCCTCTCTGCACTCTAGGTTTTAGACGGAGCCACTGTGGGGAGGATGCTGGGGTTTTTAATGAACCTTTCCGGAAGATGTCTTTTGGAGCTGGTCTTTATTAACCTGGAAGAATTCCGCTGGGGTCGAAGGGAGGCAGGGGTTTGGGGGGGCATTTGCATCATTTTCCTAAGAGCCAAATGAAACATAAGCCCCAGCTGCCTTTGGCTCCCAAACCCCAGGCTCCGGTGCTTCTGCAGCTCGAAGCTGCAGTAATAAATTTTCCCCTGTGAAACCTGCAGAGGTGCTTCTCATCTCCCCACTGTGCGTACAGCCCAGCTTGCTGCAATAGTAAGCGCACACTGCATGTGAGTTGCGGAAAGAAGGGAACAGATGGCAAACACAACCTTGCAGCTGGGGCCGGGCGTGGTGGTTCACGCCTGTAATCCCGGCACTTTGGGAGGTCAAGAGATGGAGACCATCCTGGCCAACATGGTGAAACCCAATCTCTACTAAAAACACAAAAATTAGCTGTGTGTGGTGGCACATGCCCGTTGTCACAGCTACTTGGGAGGCTGAGGCAGCAGGATCACTGAACCCAGGAGGCGAAGTTTGCAGTGAGCCCAGATCATGCCACTACACTCCAGCCTGATGAGAGTGAGACTCCGTCTTGAAACCAGCCAGGCAACATCCAGCCAACCAACCAAACGCACACAGATTGCACCTGGAACCTAGTTAGCTGTGTTGTCCACGCGGATTAGAAAGACTTCATCTCAGAAGTCAGTTTGCTGCTTCTGTTGGATATTAGATATTATCTTACAGCCTTAAGGAAAGGTGAGTTCACAGAGCTCATTCAGAGTGGTGAAATCTAGAATTGGAAATGAACTAAAGAGTGAGAAAGGAGAGTGACAGTAATGACAGTCACAGTGCTGTGTGTGCCGAGGACTGTGAGAGGCTCAGTGCTAAGTGATGCTTTGTGAATATTTCATGTCCATGGGGGCTTAGGCCCATGCTGCAGTTAAGGGAGTGGAGGTCCAGAGAGGGTCTATAACTTGCCGGGGTCACACAGCCAGGAAGAGGCAGAGCTGAGCTTTGTGCTCCTGGCTTCTAAAGTTCTGCTTTTCACCCATCAGTGGTGGGTTGGGCTGCCTGGTTTTGCTGTGCAGAGCCTGCAGTGCCAGCCTGTGTCAACCGAGAGCCTGGGGAGCTTGCTCTCCTTGTAGGGGCACGGGCTGGGCAGGGCTTCCCAATGGCTGGTCTTGGAACTGGAACCTGAGCCAAGGTGAGAGCCAGCTTTCCCCAGGAGGTTTTGGATTTCCAAATTGCCAGAACCTTATGTATGTATGTATGTATGTATGTATGTATGTATGTATGTATTGCCTGGGCTGGATTGCAGAGACATACTCTTGGCTCACTGCAATCTCTACCTCCCAGGTTCCAGCAATTCTCTTGCCTCAGCCTCCCGAGTAGCTGGGATTAAAGGCGCCCAGCACGATGACAGGCTAATTTTTGTATTTTTAGTAGAGACAGGGTTTCACCATGTTGGCCAGGCTGGTCTCAAACTCCTGATCTCAGTGATCCACCCACCTCGGCCCCCCAAAGTGCTGGGATTACAAGCGTGAGCCACAGCACCTGGCCCAGAACCTTTATAATGTGGCAAACAACAATGGCACCTGGATCAGCAAGCAGTGCAGGGATGACTAGCTGGTTGGCATGATTCCAAATCACACCTGGGAACAAAGGTGCTCTATTGGAGGCCTCTTGGGACTGAGAGAAGGGTCTTGGAGACAGCCCAGGTCAGAGGTCACAGTGTCAACGGAGTGGCGTATAGTAAGCCAGGGCCATGCCCCATCCTTTTGTCCCCAGATGCTTGTGTTTACTTTTATTTAAGTGTAACTGACATAATAGGAAATATGTATTTGTTTTCTGCCCTGGCTCCTGGCTCCTGGCACAGAGCTTCCAAAACTCTTGTAATTTCCTGAGTGATGAGGTAATGGGGGCATCTTTTCTTAATAATATTTAATAATATTTGGTCTTGTCCCTGATACCTGACCCAAGATCTTCTAAGACCCTTGGAAGCTGTGGAGTGATGAGTGTCTTCTTTTTTTTGAGACGGAGTCTCACTCTATCACCAGGCTGGAGTGCAGTAGTGCGATCTTGGCTCACTGCAGCCTCTGCCTCCCTGGTTCAGGCAATTCTGCCTCAGCATCCTGAGTAGCTGGGACTACAGATGTGTGCGCAGTTAATTTTTGTATTTTTAGTAGAGATGTGGTTTCACCATGTTGACCAGGATGGTCTCAATATCTTGACCTTGTGATCTGCTCACCTCAGCCTTCCAAAGTGCTGGGATTATAGGCATGAGCCACCATGCCCAGCCAATGAGATGACTGGTGGCTGGGGACCCCTAGATAGCTCCAGGGTGGGGGCTGGTTGCCACAGGAACCAACTGTGGAATTGGAAGGCTGGAACATTCAGCTCCCTCACCTCTGAGGAAGGGAGAGGGGCTGGAGATTGAATTAATCTCCAATGGCCAGTGATTCCCTCAATCATGCCAATGTCACGGAACCTCTATAAAAACACTCAATGCTGGTGTTTGGAGGCCTGGGCAGGTGAACACAGGGAATTGCTGGGAGGGTGGCGTGCCCAGAGTGGGCACAGAAGCCCTGTGCTCCTTGCCATATCTCGCCAGATGCAGATCTTCCAATTGGCTGGTCCTGATTGTGTACTTTATAAAAACTGGTAAATGTAAATGAGTGTTTCCCTGACTTTTATGAACCATTCTAGCAAATGACTGAACACGAGAGAGGGCTGTGGGAACCCCCAATTTATAATCAGTGGTTCAAAAGTACAGGAGGTCCCAACTTGGCTTCGGAAGTGGGATGCAGTCTGTGGGACTGTGGGGTCTGCGCTGACTCTGGGCAGTTAGTGTCAGGATCGAGTTAAATTGTAGGACACCTGGTCAGTGTCTGCCAAGAGCTAAAGAACTGGTTGGTGTAGGGAAAGACCCCACATTTGATGTCTGAAATGTTGTGGGGATTTAGAAGGACAACTATTTCCCCTCAATAAAATGCATAGTAAATAGCCCGTAAGTGTCCAGAGTATTCAAATGAGTGCCCATGAGTGAAGAATGAATGAGTGTCCATGAGTGAGTGAATGAGTGCCTGTGAGTGAAGAATGAATGAGTGTCCATGAGTGAATGAATGAGTGCCCATGAGTGAATGAATGAGTGTCCATGAGTGAATGAATGAGTGCCCACGATTGAATGAATTTTCACAAATGGGTCCCATGGAACCAGCACCTCTGAAGGCCCCTTCTGTCTATGTCTGTACTTCATACAAATGGGGTGACACAGTGTGTACCCTTTTGCTTCTGGCTTCTATTTCTCAGCATATGTTTGGGAGATTCATCCACGTTGCTGTGTGTTGAGGTAGATGATTAATTTTCCTTGCTGTACAGTATTCCAATGGGGGAGAAAACTACCCTCTACCCATTCTACTATTGTTGGGCTTCTGGGCAATTATAAATAGTGCAGCTGTGAACATTCTGGCTCATGGCTTTTCTTTTCGAAGTGTTGTTCTCATTTTCCTCCCACCAGCAGTATGAGAGAGGTGCATTGCTCCACATCCTCACCAACTTGTATTATTATTTTCTTTCTTTCTTTTTTTTTGAGACGGAGTTTCGCTCTTGTTACCCAGGCTGGAGTGCAATGGTGTGATCTCGGCTCACTGCAACCTCCTTCTCCTGGGTTCAAGCAATTCTCCTGCCTCAGCCTCCTGAGTAGCTGGGATTACAGGCACGCGCCACTGTGCCCAGCTAATCGTTGTATTTTTAGTAGAGACGGTGTTTCACCTTGTGGAACAGGATGGTCTCGATCTCTTAACCTTGTGATCCACCTGCCTCGGCCTCCCAAATTGCTGGGATTACAGGCATGAGCCACCGCACCCCGCCTATTTTCTATCTTTTTCGTTTTAGCTTTTCTGGTGGGTGTTTATTGACATTGTATTGCGGCTTGTATTTGCATTTTCCTGTTGGCTAATGAAGCTCAGCCTCTTGTTATATGGGTTTTTGTTGTTTTTTTTGCTCCGTTTGGGAACTCTGTTGGCCTCTCCGCCTAATCAGGCCCATTTATCTCCTGGGATGTCTTTCTCTTATTGGTTTGTAGGAATGTTATAAATATGAATCCTCATGTTGCATTAATTTCACTGTATGGATGACCTTTTGACTCTCTTAGTAGGTTCTTCTAATGAGTAATCATTCTTACTGTGGTTCAAGTTATTATTCTTTTTTCTTTTTTTTTTGAGACAGAGTCTTTCTCTATTGTCCAGGCTGGAGTGCAGTGGCGAGATCTCGGCTCATTGCAATTTCCACCTCACAGGTTGAAGCAATTCTCCTGCCTCAGCCTCCTGAGTAGCTGGGAATACAGGCATGTGCCACCATGCCCGGCTAATTTTTTTTGTATTTTTAGTAGAGACAGGGTTTCACCATGTTAGCCAGTCTGGTCTCGAACTCCTGACCTCAGGCAATCCGCCCTTCTCAGCTTCCCAAAGTGCTGGGATTACAGGTGTGAGCCACCTCACCCAGCCTTTTCTTTTATGGTTAGTACTTCTTATGGGCTATTTAAGATATCTTTGCCAAGTCCAAGATCACAAAAGTGTTTCTTGTAAATGCTTTATTGTTTGCGTTTCACATTTAGCTCTACAATCCACCTGGAATGGGTATTTTGTTATTTGTGAGGTATGTTTGTTTTGTTTTGTCTTACAGACAGGATCTTGCTTGTTGCCCAAGTTAGAGTGCAGTGGCATGATCACAACTCACTGTAGCCTCAACCTTCTGCACTCAAACAATCCTCCTGCCTCAGCCTCCAGAGTAGCTGAGACTACAAGCATTCACCACCACACCTGGCTAATTTTTTAATTTTTTAGAGGTGGGATACCACTGTGTTGTCCAGGATAGCCTCAAATCCCTGGCTGCAAGCAATCCTCCTGCCTCAGCCTCCCAAAGTGCTGGGATTACAGGTGTGAGCCACCATACTTGGCCTTGTGAGATATGTTTTTGAGATGACTGTCTTTTCCCCATTTATGGCTGAGTTGCCCTGTTGTGTCCATTGTGGGGAGGGCAAGCTTCTTTCTGGATTCCCTCTGTTCCATCAGTTTGTCTATTCTTGTGCCAGTCCCACACTGTCCTAGTTACTGTGGCTTTTTTTCTGATGTCTTCTAGTGTGAGTCTTTCAGCCTTGTTCTTTGTTCTCAAGATCTTCTTGGCCCAATGCTTTTCTATATGAATTTTAGACTCAGCTTGTCGATTTCCATGAGAAAGAAACCTACTGGGATTTTTATTGAAATTGCATTGAATTTAGATATTAATTAGGGGAAAGTGATATATTTACAGTATCGTTTACCAATCCATGAACATGGTATATACATCTATTTGTTTAGATCTTTGTAAATTTATCTCAATGGCATTTTGTAGTTTTTAGCTTGGGTTGCATGTCTTCATTAGACTTATTTCTACTCTCAAACCTACAGCTAATTTGCAGGATTGGAACAATGAAGACTCCTAGACCCACCTACCTGCCTTAAAGATACAGCTATTCTCTCCCAGAGAGGTGGCCAGATGGTCTGCATTTTTGTCTTAAGCCTTGGACTTTTAAAATCTTGGATTTTGGTGTGTGTGCACATGAGAACTAACATAGCATGCTCAAGACTGCTCTCCTTTCGAAGGCCTGCTTGCAAGAGTAGCCTCTGACTGGCATCTGGGAACTTGGACTTTGAGAGAGTTACCACATTCTCTAACTAATAATAGTGCTTTGCTGTGCCTGAACTGTTTGCATACAAAATGGGGCTTATGCAGAACATCTGCTTGCCTTCTGGAGGTCTGGAATTTTGTTACATGCTAGACAGAGGGAGCTGTGTGACCAGATCCCCATAAAAACACTGGACACTGAGTCTCTAATGACCTGGTAGGTGACACTTGGAATGTGTTGCTACAACACATTGCAGGGGGAATCACTCCCATGAGACTGCTCTGGGAAGGAAGGAACCCTTAGAAACTGACACCTTCTTGCCTGGGACTTTGCTCAAAGCACCTTTCCCTTTGCTGATTCTGTTTCGTGTCCTTTTGCTGTAATAAGTCATAGCTGTGATACAAACAATATGCTAAAACCCATGAGTCCCCGTGAGTCGCTAAACAGGGGCAGGGGTGGTGTAATGGACTCTGGACACAGGGTGAAGACACCAGATGTTTTATGTCGATTTAAAATGAAAACTTCTGAAGCTCACATACATCATAACTGTATGCCAGACGTGGCCTATGAGCAGGCACTTTGGGGCTTCAGAGTGAGCTTGAGCCCCTCACTGGACAGGGGTCAAGTGAAGCCTAAGATGGGACTTGCCCTGATCCAGGTGACCAAGCTGGAAAGAGGGCCTGTGCTTCGTGCTCCCAGCCTAGAGCTGCTTTCAGGAAAATGTACCTGGTGGGAGAAGTGGTGGAAGTTACGTCTCAGTTTCTGATGGGAGGAGGTTTTCAATCTACGTTGTGTGAAACATCACAGTTGGCACAGAGACTCTGTACCCATAACATGATTTTATTTCATAGAGCAGATCTCTCTCTTAGCCTTTGAAAGAAGGAAATTCTGACACATGCTACAACCTGGATGAAGCTTGAGGACGTGGTGCTGAGTGAAATAAGGCAGTCACAAAAAGACAAATGCTGCATAATTCCACTTCTGTGCGGTCCCTAGAGTTGTGAGATCTGTGAGACAAAGTTGAATGGAGGCTGCTAGGGGATGGGGAGGGGGAATGAGGAGTGAGTGCTTGATGAGATGCTGTTTCCGTTTAGAAGATGAAAGCATTCCAGAGATGGATGGTGGTGATGGCTGTGCAACAATACACACCTAAAAGTGGTCAAAATGGTAAATTTTATAATCTCTATTTTACCACAGAAAAAACAGGGTAAGATGAAATAGGACGGCTCTCTGTTCACATCACCCTGGTCCTGGGAAGACACAGACCACGGTGCTCACGGTTGACATCTCTATATGGAGGGATTGTGGGGGAGAGTTTTCTTTTTGTTTATTTATTTGGTTTTCGAGATAGGGTCTTGCTGTTTTGGCCAGGCTGGTCTTGAATTCCTGGCCTCAAATGATCCCCCTACCTCAGCCTCTCAAAGTGCTGGGATTACAGGTATGAGCCACCATGCCCAGCCTGGGAGATGGTTTTCTTTCCACTTTTCTATTTTCTATGGATTTTTTTTTTTTTTTTTTGGCATAGAATACATTTAAAAATTTGGTTTTTTTTGAGATGGAGTCTAGCTCTGTCACCCAGGCTGGAGTGCAGTGGCATGATCTCGGTTCACTGCAACCTCTGCCTTCTGGGTTCAAGAAATTCTCCTGTCTCAGCCTCCTGGGTAACTGGTATTACAGGTGCACACTACCATGCTCAGCTAATTTTTTGTATTTTTAGTGGAAATGGGGTTTTACTATGTTAGTCAGGCTAGTCTTGAACTCCTGACCTCAAGTGATCTACCCGCCTCAGCCTCCCAAAGTGCTTGGATTACAGGCATGAGCCGCCACGCCTGGCCTGAAAAAATTTAAATGCAGAAAAGTGTGGAGAATAATAAATCATTTATGTACGTATTACTTTTGCAATTTGGAAAAAAATCTATCAACAATAAATACTATGAGAAAACAATATCAATGTCCTCAACCAGAAACGCTGGGAAAAAAGGACAACAGAATTGTTTTGCAGAAACACCTCCAGCTCAGCCCAGTTGGAAAATATCGTGGAGCTGGGCCTGGGCCCCTTCCCAGGTACCTGTTTCTGGCCAGGCAGCGGCCACCTGTCACATCAGGAGAACTATGGTTTCCTGGTCCACTAGGACCTCTGAATCTGAATTCCTGGGGAGGCCCAGGCGCTGTCCTTTGCAGACTCTAGGTGGTTCTGCTGGCTCACTGGGCTTGTGAACCACATCCCAGGGTTCTGAGGAGCCGAGTTTGACGAGGCTTTCTCTACCTGATGGTGGCTCTGCTCCGTGCTCCTTGGTCTAGTGTGGATCATGTTCTGTGCTTCAAGGTCTGAGTGTGAACCAGGTCCCAAGACTCTGCCTATGGCCACCCAGGGAGCCGGAGCTAAGGAGCCATGTGGAAAAGGGAGACAGATGTGACATGCTAGGAGAATCCCAAGTGGCTTTCACTCTAGCAGTGCAGCCCAAAGCTGTTCTTATCCCTGCGCTTTTGCAGGGAGAGTGTGGTTCAGGCAGGCTGAGTGACCTGCACAAGGTCACCCAGCTAGCCGTGTGTGCAGCACTGTGGCCTGAGGGGGTTCCTGAGGGGCTGCAGCCTTCTCTTGGCTGGCCATCTGGAAGGGTGTGTTGGGCTTCCAGGGGGCAGATGTGGAGGGCCCCTGCAGCCCTGTCTCTGAGATGATGGCCTGTGGCCAGCCCCACAGCCCCAGAGCCTCCCTTGAACTATTCTCTGCACCCCAAAGAAGCATCTCCTGGGGGGCGGCGGCAGCCAGGGAAGCGGCGGAGGAAGAGAGGAGGAGTAGGCCCAATCTCCCTGTCCCAGCTGGAAATGACGCCAGAGTCCCAAGCCCTTCTCTCCTGCCCAGCTTTGTTGGTGTCGTCTGTGTTGTAGAAAGGCTGCTCAGAATTCACAGCTGCTCAGGGGCGCATGAATTATGTACCGCTCCAGATCAATCCGTCAGCGCCCTGTCAGGGAGGAATCAAAGGCCCTGCAGCTGGCAGATAGCTCTTTCTGCGAGGGGCCACTGCGGAGAGCCTGGCGCTGGCAAGGTGGGGAACCCCATGGGCACTCTGCTCCCTGTCCCTCCCAAATGCCCCGTCTCTCTGTTTTTGTGCCAAACACAGATTTGACAAATGTCTTTAAAGGTGGGGTGGGGTAACAACAAAAATCCCTGGCCCGTGTGTCTGAGCGCGTTCCAAGATAATGGGCGTGAATAATTGATGCCAGCACTGTGTTTGTCATGGGAAGGTCACCCTGGGTGCTGTATAGTCTCTGCCACCACAACAGCGCCACCTTCCCTCGGCACTGATGAGACGGCCCCTCCTTGGCCAGGCCACCCTTCTGGGGCCGGGTAAGCTGGCCATGAGGGGATGGCGGCTTCGCTGCTGAGAAGGGACATCCTGCTCTGCTCTGTTCCGGCCTCCAGCCCCAGCAGCGAGGGTGGGGAGGGGAGCCGCAGGGCGCGGCAGGTGGATGGTCTGTGGCCCCTGGGCACCACTGCCTTCTGGGAGGAGCTGGAGGCGGTGAGATGCATGGGCAGGCTGTGCACCAGCATCCTGGAGCTGCTGTGACACGTGAGTGTGAGCTGGGCTGCCGACCCCACGGTGATGCCACAACTCTGTGGCCAGAGGGCTGGAGTTAAGGCTCCTTCTGGAGCTTGGAGGGAGCCTCCGCTGGCCTCTGTCTCGGCGTCTGCTCCCTGTGGGTTCTCCTTGCTGTCCTTTGGCCCTGGCCCTGTCTCTGCGCTCACGTGGCCTCCTCCTCTCTGCCTCTGTGTCTCCCTACCCTCTCCTCTTCTTAAAAGGACACCTGCCATTGTGATCTCAGCCTAGTCCGGGATGATTGCATCTCAAGATACTCATCTCAAGGACACCTTTGAAGACCTTCATTTCAAATAAGGACAGTTCTGAGGGTCTGGGTGGACCTATCTTTTGGGGGCCACCATCCAACCCACTACGGCGGGAGATGCAGCAGCACGGGCCGCAGTAGGGACAGGGCCATCCAGGCCTAATGGCCGCTGTGACCTTCTCATCTCAGAGCACGGCTGGGCCCACACCCCGGTCCAGGACAGAGGCAGGGACCCTCGAAAGAGCACCCCCCAGAACTACTCCCACATGGCTTCTGATGGCACGAGGGTCCCCACCTCCCAGCTGCTCCGGGTTGGACAGGAGGTTGTGGTGCCCACTTAGCAGAAGGGCAAAGTGAAACCCAGACAGGGAAGCGATTTTCTCTGGGTTTCAGGGAGGGGTTGGGGGGCCAAGATCAGCGTCTGGGTGACTCAGGGGTACACGTTCTCCTGTGTCAGGCTGCCAAGCCATGCCTGGGCTCCTCCGTGCTCGCCGCTCTGTGGAGCATTATCTGCTTTTCGCCAACCCCTCCCACCCCAGCCTCATCTCTCCCCACCCATGCTCTCCAGGCCAGCCTCACCGCATGCCAGTCCACAGGTCTCAATTCTGCTGCACATTTGGGTCCCCAACCCTGGGCATTCAGGTCTCATTTGAGTGAGGTGGGAGCAGGTGTGACTGTTGGACTCTCGCCAAGTGACTCCAGTGAGCTCCTACGGACTCCACGCTCCCCCTGGCACAGGCTCTTCTTTCTGTCTGAGATCCATCGGTTTTGGTCCTGACGTCAGCTCAGTGGTCACTTTCTCAGGGAGGCTGCCCCCATCTCCCTGACAGGGTCTTGGCTCCCTGTTCAGTGCAGCTCGTCTAATGTCACTACTGCAGCCCAGCTGGAGCACTCTTGCTGTATGTAATTCTTTGTTTCCTGTCAGCCTCTTTGTATCAGGCAGAATGCCTTAGGCTATAATAGAATATCCAGGGAAAAGTAGCTTTAATAACAGGAACTTATTTTTCTCACATAGTAAGAGATTTGGGCTTGGCACAGTGGCTCACTCCTGTAATTTCAGCACTTTGGGAGGCTGAGGTGGGCGGATCACTGAGGTCAGGGGTTCAAGACCAGCCTGGCTAACCTGATGAAACCCCATCTGTACTAAAAATATAAAAAAATTAGCTGGATGTGGTGGTGGGCACCTGTACTCCCAGCTGCTTGGGAGGCTGAGGCAGAAGAATAGCTTGAACCTCAGGAGGCAGAGGCTGCAGTGACCCGAGATAATGCTACTGCACTCCAACCTGGGAGACTGAGCAAGTGTCCATCTCAAAAAAAAAAAAAGAAAAGAAAAGAAAAAGAAAAAAGAAAAGAGACTTGATTCAGCATCTCAGTGACAACAGCAAGAAGCTAGCAGTTTACTATTTTTCACTTCCCCAGCATATAGCAGGGCCTCACCTCATGGTGTCAATATGGCTGCCACAGCTCCAAGCATCACATCACACACTAATAAGGTCTACAGGAAGGAAGGGAAAATGCTACTTTCAACTCTTCACGTTGGGGATGCAAAGATTTCCCAGAGCCCCTATGGACAGAACTGGGCCACCTGCCCATACCCACACACAAAGGCTTCTGGAGAGTCAGGTATTTCCAAATTTCATCTTCTATTTGGGAACTGTGCTCTGATAACAAGGAAGTCAGGGAGGATAGTGTCTCATGGGTGGGTCGCCCGAAGTGTCTCAGCCAGGCTGACTACAGCGTAGACTTCATGAGGGAAGGAACTAGGTCTAAATTCGCTCCCATATAACCCCAGTGCCTGGCAAGGACCTGGGGCTCACCAGATGTGGGCTGAATTTAGTTCCCTGGCACACAGCTGATTCTCCAACCAGCCCTGAGCTCCTTTAGAGCAGGGGCTCCTCTGCACACATTTGCAGCCCCCCACCTCCCCCATCGCTTCCTGCACACAGGAGGGGACTACAGCTACTGTCCGCTGCAAGCTGACTGCTAAGAGAGGGCACAAGAGACTGCCAGCTCCAATGGACTCCTTAAGCTTCCGTGGTTCTGACACAAGCAAGTCTCCCCTTTAGGATAAGTCAGGGTTATTCTGCAAGCAGCGGAAAATAACTGGCTAATTTCAGGAAGGATACAGAAGGATTTATGGAAGGAATGAGGCTCACTCAGTCAAAAGCAAAGGCAAACATTTCACACCCATTAGGATGGCTCTTATTAAAACAAAGCAGAAAACAACAAGTGCTGATGGGGACAGGGAAATGGAAATCCTTGTGCAAGGTTGATGGGAATGCAAAATGAAGCCACCACCGTGGAAACTAGCAGGGAGGTTCCTCAGAGATGAAGCGAGGAATTGCCGTGTGTGATCCAGCAATTCTGCTTCTGGGTATATATTCAAGATACTTGAAAACAGGAATTCAAAAACGTGTTTGTACACCCATGTTCAGAGCAGCCTTCTTCACAATAGCTAAAACGTGGAAGCAAGCCACGTGCCCATTGATGGATGAATGGTACATGAGATGTGTTCCATGCATACAACTGAATATTACTCAGCCCTAAAAAGGAAGGAGATTCGGACACAGGCTACCACATGGCAGAATCTCAGGAGATGACAGTGAAATCAGCCAGTTACAAAAGGGCGAATACTAGGGGATTTACTTCTACAGAGTCAAACGGAGGTGGCAAGAGGCTGGGAGACAGGGAGGGGACGTGAGTGTTTCACAGGGACGGAGCTGCCGTTTGGGAAGCGGAAGGAGTTCTGGAGATGAATGAGTGACGGGTGCACAGTGCCCCTCACCTGCGCACTTAGAAATGGCTACAGTGATACACTTTATGTTACTAAATGTTTTACCACAGTAAACAATTGAATTAAAAAACAAAAATCAAAGTGAAGAATCTGGGGGCAGAAGAGCAGGTGGGGTAGCACGGGGGCCTGGGGAGCAGGAGTGGGGCCAAGTTCTTCCAGACGCCTCTGCTGGGAGCAAGACTCCAGCTCTTCATCACTCAGCCCAGGAGTCAGCATTCCATGCATTCCAGGGCAGGGGTCCAGCTAGCATGGCATGGGTCTCATGTCCATCCCTCCACCAGGGGAGGGAAGGAGGTGCCCCTAATGCCAGTACCTCTAAGGCAGAACACATACAGCTGTGCCTGGGCATTCCCAAGGCAGCGTGGGCTGTGGCTTCTGGAAGAAGGCGGGATGGATGCTGGTCCAGCAAAAGCGACTGAACCTGTGCGGGGGGAGGACAAACAGCACTTCAGGGACATCCACAGGGCCCTGCACACGTCACCTGGGAGCTGGGGGACGGCTGCGTGGCCTTGACCTCCTCTGCCCGCTGTAAGGGAACTAAGAAGCTTCCTCTCCTCTGCACACCGCAGTCGGGTGAATGGGGATCTGGGGTTGCAACCTGATGGACTCAATATCATGTGATAGCGTGAACCGCTGACACGGAGGCAGTGGTGCTGGTGATGTGGTGGCAGTGGAGGGCGGAGGGGTCTGCTGGGTGTGGCTGCCCAGGCGCCGGGACTGAGCACTCCTAGATACACTGCAGGTAACCTTCCCAGGGGTCCCTCCTGCAGGGCCCCAGGGGCTTTCGGCTGGCCTGCCCCCTCCCTAGCTCTCTCTGGGTCCCTTGCGTAGCCTCTACTTGGTCCTCAGCCTCCAACAACCACCCGCAGCCTCTGCCGCAGGGTCCCTTCCCCCGTGTGTGTGGTTACCATGGACTCTCTGTCAGTACCTTCTGGGCACATGGGAGCCCCGCGGTCCATTCAGGCCACATAGGAGCTGCTGGCGGAGGGGAAATGCATCCCTTCCCAACCACACTATGCTGCTGAGTTCCCTCTCACGAGGCCACACCAGGTAGGCAGGGGCTGCCTGGGAGGTGATGTCTTTCCAGAGTCCCGAATGTGACCTGGATAGAACTTTCTGGCGCCCAAAGTGGCTCCGGCCGGATGTCGTGGCGCTTGCGAAGGCGAGGCCAAGAGTTCAAGGCCAACCAACCTCAGTAACCTTACAAGCTCTCAATGATTGGCAAAGAAAAAAAAAAAAAAAACTTTCTTTCTCTTAGTTTTTCTCTCTTCCTGCCCAATGTGGTAGACCTCTGGCCAAAGTCTGGAGGGCACAGTGGACACATTTGGCTCAATTCCTGCCTTTCCACCCTCAATACCCTTCCTGGCCTACCTGTAGCTTCCTCTAGTGTGCATGGGCAGGACGGGCTGGCTTCTGGCTTGCCCTTTCTCTGTGTTTTCAGGTGAGTGTGCAGGGATGGATTAGTAATGTCTGCCATGGGCATGCAGGGAGGACGATGGTTTGTTTGCCACCTGGGGCTTCTGTGCTTCCGGCTCTGAGACATTCTGGCCATGTCTAGCAAACTCATGGAGTTAGATGAGGGCACCCCGAGCCACAGCTCCTCGAGGAAGACACCAGGTGACCAGCCTGACTCAGCAACAAACCTCAGTGGCCCCAGGTGGGACGGTCTTTAATTTAACTCTCAGGCCTTATTTCTCAAAGATTCTTAACTCCCAGAGGACAGGGAGGAGATAAATGAAAATGGAAAGAAGCTCTGAAAGATCCCAAGGGCCAGGTAACATTCCTTCAAGATCTTTCTAACAGACAACAATAAAACGGGAGTTGGGGATGTGCCCCCACCTTGCCACAGCCCCAAGAGTAGCCCGGACCTCAAAGGGCTCAGTGGGCCCATCTGGGGTAGGAGTGAGCCCTGTCAGGAGTAGATGCAGTAGTGCCAGTGGTGCCAAGTCACGGAGGACCAGTCATATCTGGGGAGGACAGAGCCAGACAGAGAAACAGGACCAAGCTCATGTGATACCTGGTGGGACTCCCCAGTCCCTGGGGCAGGGGAAGGCTCTTCAGGGATCTGGGGTGCTACATCAGAGTGAAGACCCAGGAAACAATGGTGGGCCAACCCTGGGGCCCACACGTGGCCCTGATGGGTAGAGCCTTGGCAATTTCCTTCCTAGGAAGACCGCACGGTGCAGAGAAGCCAAGTAACTGGGAGCCAAGACAGGGTTTCTGGTCTAGTTTCAGTCTCATCTGTGACCCAATTTCAACATGTGTTCAAGTCCGGGCAGTGTAGCCTGATTGGGGGGTTTGGGGCATGTGTTTCCTATGGCGATGAGTCATCACTATCACTGTGGCAGTGAGTGCGCGTGAACCGGTGAAGGGACTGAACGTGGGCAGCATGATTCACTGATCGCTCAGGTAGAGAGCGAGAAGGAGATCCTGTGCACTGCCACTGTCTATTGGTGTGAGGAGTGGGTCCGGGGATGGGGGCACTTGGCTGGGCTGCCCCTGTTGGAGATCCTGCTGAGAGCCTGGAGGGTGAACCACTTAGAAAGTCCTCTGAGAAGCTTGCCCGGAAGGCAACGCTCTACTCTATTCCAAGATTGCCTCTGTTTTTTCTGGGAAGAGGTTGATCGTTAATTTCTATTCACTTCTTTGGATGTCTGCTTTGAGGATATCGGTTTCAGCGTTCAGGCTCCTCCAAGGGAGGCCTCGGCAAAGTTGGCTTCCAGACATTGGCTCCCACAGGCAAAACTATCCATCATTGTGTGTGAACGGCTGGCCTCCTAAAGGCCGAGTTATGAGAAGATGCCAATAAGTGTACTTACATTCGCCGTGCCCATCAGGGCAGCCTTGCAGAGGCATCTGCTGAATCCGGACTTCCACTCAGCAGCCAGGTCTGCTCCTCCATCCCTCCGCATCGATCGCAGATTGAGCCCATCTTTGGGATCTAATCATCCGGGGGTTGGTGGGCAATTTTTTTTTAAATTTTCTGGGTGAGGTTTAATTAAACCGAGGTGTGCCTGACCCTGTCAAATCATATCAACAAAAGGCCTCTCTGCTGCATGACGATAAACATCAGCATAAATTATTGATTAATCCTCATTCAGACCAATCTATCAATGACTTTCTCTGGCTTGGTGGACCGGGGGAGCTCTTAGATGTTTCCATGTGAATAGCATTTGAGAGCTCCATTTCAAAGTGATCTGAGGCCCATGCAAAGCAGTCAGCAGCCAGTGGGGGCTGCCCCCTGAAATTCTGAAGTGCAACCATTCACTCTGGCCCCAGTTCAATGGTGCCTAGATGTGTCCTGTCTGGGCGGTGAGTTCCATCCGGTCCCTGCATCTAGGGGTGGGGAGTTCATAGTCCAGCGCAGGCCACAGGAGAGGACAAAGACAGACACGTACTCAGAACTTGCAGATACACTTTGGTGAGGGCTGTGAATATAGTGCATAAACCTCTCAACATTCAGAAACCTCTTGTAATCATACAGCAGTCTAATGTTTAAAGAGAATGGAAGAGGAGAGCAGAACAGCTTATGTGGATACATTTGAGAATTAAAGGAAATAGCAAAGTGTTTTTTTTTTGAGACAGAGTCTTGCTCTGTCGCCAGGTTGGAGTGCAGTGGCGTGATCTAGGCTCACTGCGACCTCCGCCTCCCGGGTTCAAGCGATTCCCCTGCCTCAGCCTCCTAAGTAGCTGGGACTACAGGCACGTACCACCACACCGGCTAATTTTTTTGTATTTTAGTAGAAAGGGGGTTTCACCATGTTGGCCAAGATGGTCTTGATCTCCTGACCTCATGATCCTCCCAAAAAACACAGCTCACCAAAGCTGTTACAAGAAAAAAAAAATCCATTAAAGAAATTGAACCCCAAATTAGGAATGATCAGGCAAAGAAAACTCCAGGCACTGGTGAATTCTACCAAACGCTGTGGAAGAAAGGATCCTGGTCTTACGTGAGATCTAGAGAAGACAGAAAGCAGGAACACTTTCCAAGTCAGGTTCTGAGTCTAGCATAACCTTAATGCTAAATTCTGGTGAACACGTGACAACAAAGAAACATTACGGTCAATTGTTCCCATGAAAATGGATGTGAAAATCCTTAAAAAAATTAGCAAATCAAATAAAATAATATCACAACAAAGCGGGATTTATTTCAAAAATTTGAGGTTGGCTTAGCAGTGAAAAATCAATCATATAGCCGGACATAGTGGCTCTCGCCTGTAATCCCAGCACTGAAAGGCCAAGACGGACGGATCACTAGAGGTCAGGAGTTCAAGACCAGCCTGGCCAACACGGTGAAACCCCGTCTCTCCTAAAAATACAAAAAAAAAAATCTGCCAGGCATGGTGGTGGACACCTGTAATCCCAGCTACTTGGGAGTCTAAAGCAGGAGAATTGCTTGATCCTGGGAGACAGAGATTGCAGTGAGCTGAGATCTTGCCACTGTACTTCAGCCTGGACGACAGAGCGACACTCTATCTCAAACAAAACAAAACAAATCTATCACAGGCCAGGCTCAGAGGCTCACATCTGTAATCCTAGCACTTTGGGAGGCTGAGGTGGGAGAATTGCTTGAGCCAAAAAGTTTGAGAGCAGCCTGGGAAACATAGTGAGACCTTGTTTCTACTAAAACCAAAAAAAAATTAGGTGGACATGATGGTGCACACATGTAGTCTTAATTACTTGGGAAGCTGAGATGGGAGATTCACTTGAGCCCAGGAGTTTGAGGCTGCAGTGAGCTATGTTCATGCCACTGCACTCCAGCCTGGGTGACAGAGCAAGATTACGTCAAAAAAATCCAACAGAATCGTAAATTACCAGAAAAAGTGAATTTAGCAAGATTGCTGGATACAAGGTGAGCCCAGTGTTCCTATTCCAGAAACAAAACAGCAAGGCAATAAAACAGGAAATTACATTTGCAATAGCATCCAAGAATCAAAGACTGAGCAGTCACTCTACGGCCAGAGGCAGAAGACCACTGCCGGGAGTAAAGCCTGTGGCCTCTGGAACGCTGCTGGGCCACTGTTAGGTGGGATGTCACCACTGGGGGAAGCAGGGGGAGGGGTACACAGGATCCTCTGTACTGTTTTTGCAACTTCCTGTGATTCTATGATTATTTCAAAAGAGATTGCTTTTAAAAAGTGCATAGCCTTCGATTCAGTCAGCCCATTTTCGTGATTCTAGCCTAGGAATAATTTAAATTGTCCTCAGAGGTTACACCTTAAAAGGGTTTTGTATTAGTCGGCTTAGATGGCCATAAAACAGCAGTTATTTTCTCACAGTTCTGGAGGCTCGAAGTCCACGATCATGGCGTCTGCCGAGTGGTTGCTGCTGAGGCTGCTCTCCGTGCTTCAGGCGGCTGTCACCTTGCTGCTGTGTCCTTACCTAGTTGCCTCCCAGTCTCCGCTGTCTGTGTCTTAATCTCTCTCTCTCTCTTTTTTTTGAGATGGAGTCTTGTTCTGTCGCCCAAGCTGGAGTGAGTGCAGTGGTGCAATCTCGGCTCACTGCAGCCTCCGCCTCCCGAGCTCAAGTGATACTCCTGCCTCAGCCTCCTGAATAACAGGGATTACGGGCCGTGCCACTATGCCCCAGCTAATTTTTGCATTTTTGGTAGAGACCGGGTTTCACCATGTTGGCCAGGGTGGTCTCAAAATCCTGACCTCAGGTGATTTGCCCGCCTCGATTCCCGAAGCGCTGGGATTACAGGCGTGAGCCACTGCACCCGGCCTTTGACCCACTGCATCCAGCCTTAATCTCTCCTCATAAGGACACCAGGCCGATGGAACCCCAATTTATGACCCCATTTTACCGTATATGCTACCACTTATTTTTTGAGATGGGGTCTCACTCTGTCACCCAGGCTGGAGTGCAACTGGTATGATCAAGGCTTACTGCAGCCTCAAACTCCCAGGATTAAGTGATCCTCCTACCTCAGCCTCCTGAATAGCTGGGATAACAGGTCATGCCACCACGCCTGGACAATTTTTAAATTTTTTGTAGAAACGTAGTTTCTTATTTTCTTTTTGTTCTTTTCTTTCTTTCTTTTCTTTTTTTTTGAGACAGAATCTCACTCTGTTGCCTAGGCTGGAGTGCAGTGGTGCAATCTCAGCCCACTGCAATTCCACCTGCTGGGTTCAAGAGGTTCAAGAGATTCTCCTGCCTCAGCCTCCCAAGTAGCTGGGATTACAGGCACACACCACTATACCTGGTTAGTTTTTGTATTTTTAGTAGAGACGGGGTTTCACCATGTTGGCCAGGCTTGTCTTAAACTCCTGACCTCAAGTGATTTGTCTGCCTTGGCCTTCCAAAGTGTTGGGATTACAGGCATGAGCCACCATCCCTGGCCAGGAGACAGGGTTTCATCATGTTGGCCGGGCTGCTCTTGAACTCCTGGTCTCAAGTGATCTGCCTGCTTTGGCCTCTCAAAGTGCTGGGATTATAGGTGTGAGCCATTGTGCCTGGCCAAAAAAAACTTTTTTTGAGAGACAGGATCTTGCTCTGTTGCCCAGGCTGGAGTGCAGTGGTGCTGTCATAGCTCATGCAGCCTCAAACTCTTCAAGTGATCTCCCAACTCCGCCTTCCGAAGTGCTAGGATTATAGGTGTGTGCCACTGTGCCTGGCCTATTCTTCTTTCAAGGCCTCATCTCCAAATATAGTCACATTCTGAGGTGCTGGGGGTTAGGACTCCAGCATATGAATTTTGGGGAGGACACAGCTTGGGCCATCGCAGATATTTATTCAAGTATTATTCCAATAATGAAAGACTGAAAACAACATATATGTATACTAATGGGGACTGGCGGAGTGAACTGGGGACCATCTATGCCAGCGGTCCCCATCTGTTTTGCCAGTGGGGACTGGCAAAGTGAACTGGGGACCATCTATGCCAGTGGTCCCCAACTGTTTTGCCAGCAGGGACTGGTTTTGTGAAAGATAATTTTTCCATAGACTGGGGGTCCGGGGGATGGCTTGAGGATGATTCAAGTGCATTACGATTATTGTTCACTTTATTTCTGTTTTTTTTTAATGTGAATTAAGTAATTTAAAAAAAAAATTTTTATTGCATTTTAGGTTTTGGGGTACATGTGCAGAACGTGCAAGATAGTTGCATAGGTACACACATGGCAGTGTGTTTTGCTGCCTTCCTCCCCTTCACCCACACTTGGCATTTCTCCCCAGGCTATCCCTCCCCAGCTCCCCCCCGCTGTCCCTACCCCATTCCCCCCAATAGACCCCAGTGTGTAGTAGACCCCCTCCCTGTGTCCAAGTGTTCTCATTATTCTCACCCGCCTATGAGTGAGAATATGCGGTATTTCCTTTTCTGTTCTTGTGTCAGTTTGCTGAGAATGATGTTCTCCAGATTCATCCATGTCCTTACAAAGGACAAAAACTCATCCTTTTTGATTGCTGCATAATATTTCTGTTATTATGACATTGTAGTATGTAAGGAAATATACAACTCACTGGAATGTAGTATCAGTGGGAGCCCTGAGCTTTTTTTCCTGCAACAAAACGGTCCCAACTGCGCGTGATGGGAGACAGTGACAGATCATCAGGCAGTAGATTCTCATAAGGAGCTCACATCCCAGATCCCTCGCATGGTGCAATTCACAATAGGCTTCACGCTCCTATGAGAATCTGACAGGAGGCAGAGCTCAGGCAGTGATGGGTGCGATGGGGAGCGGCTGTAAATACAGACGAAGCTTCACTCATGTGCCTGCTCACCTCCAGCTGGGTGGTCTGGTTCCTAACAGGTACTGGTCCATGGCCAGGGGGTTAGGGTCTTGTGATCTGTACTAGGCAGTTATTGTTATTTTTTTTTATTGTACTGTAGGTTCTGGGGTACATATGCAGATCTTGCAGGACTGTTGCACAGGTACATACATGGCAAGGCGGTTTGCTGCCTCCATCCCCACACGTCACCTATATCTGGCTTTTCTCCCCATGTTAGCCCCCCCCACCTCCTCACCTCCCACTGTCCTTCCCTTAGCCCCCTCCAACAGCCCTCTGCTAGGCAGTTATTTAAAAATATGTAGGCTGTAGGCCAGGTGTGGTGGCTCATGTCTGTAATCCCAGCACTTTGGGAGGTTGAGGCAGGCAGATCACCTGGTTGACATGGTGAAATGCTGCCTTTACTAAAAATACAAAAATTAACCAGGTGTTGTGAAGGGTGCCTATAATCCCAGCTACTCTGGAGGCTGAGGCAGGAGAATCACTTGAACCTGGGAGGCTGAGGCTGCAGTGAGCCAAGATTGCACCACTGTCCTCAAGCCTGGACGACAGCGTGAGACTGTATCTCAAGAAAAAAAAAAAGTAAACATATTCTGTTGACATTAAAAGATGCTCATGATATGCCAGCAAGGAAAACAGCCAGTCAGAAGATGGCAGATAATATCATCCCATTTTCTTGTAATAAAAAATCCGTATCTGTATCTGAAAGAGTTTGCATCAAAATAGTAATTGTGCTTATCTCTGGGAGTTGTGATTATGAAAAATGTTTATTTCTTCTTTGTGCTATTCTTTATTTCTTCCTTTTTAAAATAGTGAGCATATATTATTTATGTAATAATTTTTTAAAAACAACTTATTAAAAGAAGGGCTCTAAAGCCCATTTCTCTGCCCTGGAAAAAAATCACTAGAGAAAAGCATGAAGAGAAATTCCAATAACAGACAGGCTTTTATTTGTAGGCCATGGAAATAGTTTCCAGCTGATTTAAACAGAAAATGAATTTATTCGCAGGGTACTGGGACTCCCAGAACTTCTGGAGGCTGGAAGACCCAGCCCGGAGCCCATGAGGCTGGGAGGAAAGAATCAACTGCAGAAGAAGTGGTTGGCGAAGATACCACCGCCTTCACCGCCCGGACAGAGCTGTGTGGGGGCCTCTCCCTACCGCTGCCACCAGGCAGCGCCACCTCTGGGCACTGCCACATGCTTTGGTGTCCAGGGTTACCACCCATCCCAGAATGGTTCCCCTCAGTCCTTGGTTCCCACCACGTGCTTCTGGTAGAGGTGGGGACAGCGGCTGCCAATGGGCCATCTGGGACATGTGTGCATATTTTTTTTTTTGAGGCGGAGTTTTGCTCTTGTTACCCAGGTTGGAGTGCAATGGTGCAATCTTGGCTCACAGCAACCTGCACCTCCTGGGTTCAAGCAATTCTCCTGCCTCAGCCTCCTGAGTAGCTGGGATTACAGGCATGCGCCACCATACCCAGCTAATTTTTTATATTTTTAGTAGAGACGGGGTTTCACCATGTTGACCAGGATGGTCTTGATCTCTTGACCTTGTGACCACACTCCTCGGCCTCCCAAAGTGCTGGGATTATAGGCGTGAGCCACCGCGCCCGGCCCACGTGTGCATATTTGCCACGTTCGGCCGTGACAGCAGAAGAGGGGCTCTGTCTCAGAATGGGGACACCTCTGTAGGCCCAGAAGTAGGTCCAGGAGCTGTGTGACCGAACCACAGGGCACCCTTGGCCCTTCTGGACTAAGACTAGGGTTGGCGAACTATGGCCCGTGCAACCGATCCAATCCACTGCCTGTTTTCTGTACAGCCCATGAGCCAAGAATGGACTAAGAATTGGTCTAAAAAGTTTTATTGACACATAGCCCTGTTCACTGTGTATCTATTATCTATGGTTGCTTTTCACCATGAGGGCAGAATTAAGCTACTGTGATGGAGACCTGCAAAGCCACAAATCCTGATCACTGGGTTCCCTGCAAAGAGTCTGTAGATCTGTGACCAAGAGTAAAGATTCTCTCTAGCTGTTTCTGCAACCCGTTTGTGGCTCTTGGTTCAGAAGGACCAAGGGGATCTTGTGGGTCTCTGCTCAGGATGAGATTGAAGGGTGGTAGAATGCACCACCCTCAAATGTGTCTCTTTGAAATAAGGGTTATTTTGAGCTAAAGGCACTTAAAGAAATAGCAGGTGGGTCGGATGCAGTGGCTCACGCCTATAATCCCAGGGAGTGGGAGGCTGAGGTGGGCAGATCACTTGAGGTCAGAAGTTCGAGACCAGCCTGGCCAACATGGTGAAACCCTGTCTCTACTAAAAATACAAAAATTAGCCAGGTGTGGTGGCGTGCACCTGAAATCTCAGCTACTTGAGAGATTGAAGCAGGAGAATCATCTGAACCTGGAAGGTGGAGGTTGCAGTGAGCTGAGATCATGCTACTGCATTCTAGCCTGGATGACAGAACAAGACTACATCTCAAAAAAAAAAAAAAAAAAAAAAACCCACAAGAAAAAAAGAAGTAGCAGGTGCGAATAGAGTACTCTGACCCCTTTTTCTTTCTAAAAGTAGGCGATAAAACCCTCATATAGAAGATGTCCTGTCTATACCAGAGAGGAAGTAACGTTCTTGTCACCAGAGATGGGGAGTCGAGGCAGAGAAAGATCTGTGCAAACACACATGGTTAAACTAATCCTTATCTTCCTACTTTTCCATCATAAACTGCCTTAGCCCAAGCCCCTTCATCTTGTCACACTTTCCTAATTTACTACTCTTTGTCCAGGTCAGTATAAATATTTCCCTCTCACTACTGCTTTCCGTCTTCATTTCCTTAGGAGGGCACATGGAAACAATATGTATGTTCTTCTCTTGTTAGTGTGTGTGTGTGTGTGTGTGTGTGTGTGTGTGTGTGTGTGTGATGGAGCCCCTGCTGAGAGCCTAGAAGGGTGTGAGGGAAGGACTGGGTCTTCCTCTGCACGGTGTAAGATGGCTTCTCAGAGGCTGGAGAAAGGCCTTCACGAGCACATCTCAGCTAAATCTCATGGTCTCTGCTTCTCCTCCTTGACTTTATTAAAACTCTTGCACCCAACTGCTTCCTGCCCCTGTTCTCTAGAGCTTTCTGCGTCAGCTGCTAGCTCTGCTCCTGAAGGCTGTGAGCTCCCACTTGCCCCAGCCCCACCCAACCCACACTCCATACTCTGAGTGCTCTCTCCATCTTTTCCGCTCAACTCTGGCCGGCATAGACTCTGGTGGGACCAGTTTCCCCAGGCAAAGCTTCTCATGCCAGGTCCCTTTGTGGGTCAGTGACCAGCAGGGGCCCAGCCTCTGTTCCCTCAGCTGTGGATAACAGGGGAGCCGTGGGATCATGGCAGGGGCACTGGGGCCACCCATACATGGGGGATGTTTCCCTTTGCAGGTTCTATGGGACTGGCAGGTACCAGTAACAAACTACACAGTGATGCAGACCAGCCATGCCTGCTGCCCACATGCCCACAGGCACTTAGAGGAGGGGAGGATGGTCATTCAGGGTTGCCAGTGGTGTGTGAGGCATCCTTTTCATGCACTCCTCACCACAACCTTGGGAGGGAGACCCATGGACTGGCCAAGCCTGTCTCTCTTCCCTCCAGGCACACAGCTAGATGGCATTTCCTAGCCTCCTTTGCAGTTCAGTGGAGCCGTGTGCTGAATCCTGGCTATAAAGTGTGCGTGGAAGTGATACATGCCTGGGTCTCTAAGTGGAGCTGAGACTTCCTGGCTTGGGTCTCTGAGTCACTGTATGGAGCAGGGCCCTTCCTGGCCTGGGTCTCTGAGTCATTGTGTGGAGCTGAGCCCCTCCTGGCCTAGGTCTCTGAGTCACTGTGTGGAGCTGAGCCCCTCCTGGCCTGGGTCTCTGGTTCACTGCATGGAGTTGAACCTCTTGTGGGTGTCTGAGTCACTGTGTGGAGCAGAGCCCTACCTGACTGCTGATTGGACTTTTCGTAAGTGTGGTAAAGATGGTCACAAATTCTGTAAACTTCTCCCATTGAAATGAGGGGGTCTATATCTCCTCCCTTTAGATCTGGGGTGGGCCTGTTACTGCTTCAAGCAATAGGATATGGTGGAAGCGACACTGTCCATTTCTGGGCCCACTTCTGCTTCCTGTCTCCTAGAGCACACTTGGAGTTCTGAGCTGCCATATGAAGAGTCTGACCACCTTGCTGGGTGGGGGAGGAATCAGGACCAATGATTCAGTACCTCTCAGGAAGCTCAGTCAACGCTAACCAGGAAGGCGGTTTCAGGCTAAAGGAGAAATCCCGTGGAGTTCCTGTGAGGCCCAACTCTGATTAATACTTTAGTTCCTGTGCGATGGTCACAGTTCCCACCATGGGTATTTTGTCTCATTCTTTGACGTGGCTGAGTTCTCGTCACACTGGGGCAAGTAAGCTGTGGCCCTCTGCCTGGTCCCAGGAAGCCCTGGGCCCCCTGAGCATCACAGCTCAGAGCTCGGCTCCCCTCCTGGGAGGTGGAGCTGTCTTTTTCTGAGGCCATGAGCCGGGCTCTCCACTCCCCCTGGTGCATTCTGGCTACCGCCTTCTCACAGCCTTTGATCTCCTAAGGATTTCCAATCCTGCCCACTGCCCCTCAGCCATCGCAGCCCAGAGGCCTGGGGGAAGATGAAAGGTGTCACCCACCTCCCTCCTCCTGCACAAAGCAGGATCAATTAAAAAGTTTCTATGCACGCAGCCGGAAGACTTGTCAGAGGAAGCTTCGGGGAGAAAATCAGGCTCCAGAGGGAGAGGCAGTCCTTAAAAGTAAAGGTATTTTTAGCTGGAAACTTTAGCAGAAGAAAGGCTGCGTCAGGCCTGAGCGGAGCCGTCATCCATCACAGGCCGGCCTTGGAAAGTGGGGAAGAAACCCCAGCAAGGCTTGAAAAGCCATCCTCCCACGTGGGCGGGCCCCTCCCAGGCTGCGGGGGGATGTGTGAAAGTCACTGCGGCTCAGGGCTCCGCAGCCCCACCTTCAGTGCTTCCAAGTGTAAACAGAGCCTTTCTGCCTCCGACAGCTGTGTTTTTCCTTTACTTGGAGCAGAAGCAAAGTTCGGAGGCTGTCTGGGCCCTCCTCTGCCCCGCTCCCCACAGATGCTCAGCCTTAGGCCTTCTGCAGGGTGCAGTGCCTTTGGGGTCCTGGACCTTTAATGGGGCTCCAGACTCTCCCTCCACAGCCATACAACATTGTCAATGATGCTGGTAGCAGGCAGAGAGCCTTGGGTTTGTGTAACCCAGATTCAGACTCACGGCCTCCCCAGCTCTGGCCCGGGGACTTGGGGCTTCCCTGTCCTCTCCCCTCCCTGTACACCCAGTCTCGGGGGAGAGCAGGGACTGTGTGGCTGGGTGGTGTTGGAATTCCAGCTGCTCCGCTGAGGGAGGTGGTGGGAAGGGGTAGGTGCGCCAGGCATATGGGATGGGGCCCTTGGGTGTCCACAGCTTCTGGGAACCTCCACCGCTAATTTCCCATGGATTTTGCTGAACCCATCTCCTCTTAGTCAAACTCTACTTATGTTTCCAGGCTCATTTCAAATGCCACCTCCTCCAAGGAGCCCTCCTGGATGTCCAGACAAGGGTACATGCTCCCTCTTCTGAATTCCCTGTGGCCTTTTGTCTCTTCCTTCCTGGGGTCCTCCTGACCCCACCTGACAGGATGTGTCCTGAAGGAAGAAGTGATATAGTTTTGGAGCATGCAAACTTGGATGGAATCTGCCTCCCCTACCTTTTTTTTTGAGACAGGGTCTCGCTCTGTCGCCCAGGCTGGAGTGCAGTGGTGTGATCGTGGCTCACTGCAGTTCGCCTCCCGGACTAAAGCAACCCGCCCGCCTCGGCCTCCCAAAGCGCTGGGATTACCATCGTGAGCCACAGCACCCGGCCTACGCCTCCTCTACTTCTTATCTTGTGATCTGGGGCAAGTTTCTTATCTTCTCCAAGTGTCAGTTTCTCCATCAGAAAAGGGAAAAAATAACACAGTCTTCCCTACTGGGTTCCTGTGAGGATTCAGTGAAGCGACAGTGATCTACACGTGGGAAGCCCCAACCCATCCTCGGTAGTGAGGTGTCTGTTCTTCTGGGGGAGCCTGGAGAGGCCCTGTGGCTGAGACTCAGGAGCCTGGCTCTGCTCTGGCCACCCCAGAAGACCCTGGCTTCTAGTCTCTGAAGTCAGACCTCGCCTGCAAAAACAACGTGATCACATCAGCTCAGCCTGCACCACCAACTGCTCTGAGATGAGGCGTGAGGTTCCCTTTGGAGGTAACTCTGGGGAAGCGTGAGTGGCGGCTGGTGTCACAGGGCCACCTGCAAATATCCTGATGATCACCGCACCTGCCTGGAGCTGGGCTGATGCTTTGGCCTGAGGACCCAGGACACAGCAGGTGGGAGCTGCCACCTGAAGACCCCCCCTTCTCTCATTTCACACCCCTGGTTTGCAGAAGGAAGGACCCTCCAGCCTGGGCAACGTAGTGAGACCTGTCTGTACCAAAAAATAAAAAACTAGCCAGGCATGGTGATACATGTCTGTAGTCCCAGCTATTCAGGAGGCTGGAGTGGGAGGATCGCTTGAGCCTGGAAGGTTGAGGCTGTAGTGAGCCATGATCGCACCACTGCACTCCAGCTTGGGTGACAGAGTAAGACCTGTCTCCACCCCACCAAAAAAAAAAAAAAAAAAAAAAGCCCTTGTTAGTTTACTTAGGAGGAGCTGGGCCCGGGGTCAGCTGGGCAGGCATAGGCCCCATCCTGATGCTCACTGTCCTGGGGTGGGGGTATAGATGAGCAGGCAGAAATTCTACTGTCGGGGGTATGGACCCTGATGGTCATGGAGGGTGGGTGTCTAATCACGGAATGCTTCCTGGAGGAAGGTGCATTTGAGTCTGATGCATGTGCAGTTAGTGGGAAAGTGGGATGGGTGGATGGTCTGAATCCGGTCAGGGAGGAATGGGAGCTGGAGCAGCCTGACGTCTTTGGGCATCTGAGGTCCAGCCCAGGACCCGTCAGGGCATAGTCAAGAGCAGGGGCAGGGGCTGGGGCAGGGAATGGCAGGATGGAGACCAGTGGGACTCCAGGAGCCACTGGGATGCAAGGCAGGGGTGCCCAGGTAAAACATGGCAGCAGCCCTCTCTGGAGTGACAGCCGAGGGCTGGAGAGAGGCCAGGGGTTCTGGAGAGAACAAGGAGGCAGATGCTCATTACATGCAGGGTCTGGGAAGGCTGGGAACGGAGGCCTGGGTTCCACATCTCCATCATCCTGTGCCTTCCAGGCCCTGCCAGGGGAGCTGGCCTGGGGCTGATTGTACCGTTGGCAGCCTGTGCCTGGCACAGGGACTGTTAGCCTGGGAACAGCCTGCACATCTTGAATGTCTGTCAGCTTTTCTGGGAGAAAGATTCCCAAGCAAGCCCATGACACCCCCAAACTCTACACCTCTCTGCTCTCTTTCAGCTCCTGCTGTCTCCCCCAAAACACACAGCCCTCTGTTCTGTTCCCAGCTCTGGGTGTCCCCTCTGCTCCTGCCGCCTCCCACCCTCACTTAGATCAATCACTGTCCTGAGCTTCTCTGAACACTTCGTGTTGTTTTGAGGGGTGTGGGATCTGCACTTCTCAGCAGTGTGGTCCAAGTTCGCCCCTGGCTGTCTCCGTTTCCTCCTCTGGGAAGCGGGGCTCACGGCAGTCCCCTCCTGTGCTAGGCTGCTGTGCAGATGCAATGGGAGGAGCAAGGCAGGGCCCTGGTCAGCTCTGGACTTACCAGGACCACAAATGGGGCTCCTGGTGGTCGCTGGCTCATACGTGGACTGCTGGCCCACGAGCCTCCCAGAGTGATGTGTGGGTGATGTTGCCAACACCTGGCTGCAGAGGTCCCTTCAGGAAGGACAGAAGAGCCTTGCAGTGAGAAAGCCTCTCCAGAAAGTGACTCAGTCACCAGAACTCATGGTGCAGGTGACGGACTGCCGGGGCTGGACCTGGGCCAGGGGGCATCAGGTGGGCCCCCATCCCCAAGGCACCCAGCTCATCCTGAGGGGCAGCCACCGGCCGCTGTTCCAAGCTCCCCCAAGATCCACGGGTGGCCTGAACCCTGCTCTCCTCACCCTCTCTTCTGGCCTGACCCTTTTCCGCTCTCAGCCTCCGGTTCTGCTGGCAGAAGATCCCCTGCTCTGCCTCGCGGGGCCGCTCCTGTTAGCGTCTTCCTGGGAGCACTGCTGGCAGGTCCATACCCGTCCCACCCTCGAGGCCAGAATGCATTCATTCATTCATTCATTCACTCATTCAGCACCTCTGCCTGAGGGCCCACCATGAGCGGGTCCCACGCTGGCTGACCCTGGCATGCCAGAGACCCCGGGCTGAACACACAGCGCCTCTGAGCTGGCCTGAGAAACATTTGCTGCAGGTGGTCAGTGAAGCCCCCAGGGCAGGGAGGCCGCGCAGGAAGGACTGAGCAGGCCTCGAGGGAGTGAATGGCTGGGGATGGAGGGGTGCAGCCTTCCCAGGGAGGCGACAGGGAGTGGAGAGGCAGAGGGGGCCTGGGGAGAGGTGAAGAGGCACCTCCTGCTGTCTGAGAAGCTGGAACCTGGTCTGACCCAGAGCGCACCCAGGCATGAGGCCGACCCCCTGGCTCAGAGCGCTTCTGCCCTGGGCTGTGAGAGGGCAGGGACCTGATCTCAGGTGTGGCTGGGGGACACCGAGCAAACAGAACCACTCCCAGGCCTGGGTGAGGGAGGCAGGAGTCCGGGGTCTGGCCTGCCCAGCGCCCACAGCCCACTTTGCCAGCAAGGCCCAGGGCTGGTGAGGGCTCAGCTGAGGTCCTGCCCCCACCCCCGCTGCAGCTGAGCTTGGGGAGGAAACCATGTGTAGCTCAGAGACGCTGGGGCTCCAACTGCCTGTGAGCGGTGCGTTCGGGCCAGGCCTGGCCAGAGCAGGGTGAGGAGGCCTCTCTGGAGGTCATGGGGCCCTTGTGTCTTCTCTTCCTTCACACGCCTGGGCCTATGACCTCCCAGAGGCCACAGAGTGCCCTGTCTGTCCTCACTGGCTGCAAGCAGGAGGCAGCCTGGCTGTCACTCGGGCCTGGGAGGGCCGAGCACATTGGAGCAGCCTGACGGAAAGTTCTGGCATTTATGACCACGGATTATCTGGTGGTGAAAACAGATCCGTGATGGTGCTTTCTGGCCTCCCTTCTCTCTCTCTCTAAAAACAAAACAAAGCCGGGTGTGGTGGCTCACGCCTGTAATCCCAGAATTTTGGGAGACCGAGGCGGGCGGATCACCTGAGGTCGGGAGTTCGAGACCAGCCTGACCAACATGGAGAAACCCCATCTCTACTAAAAATACAAAATTAGCCAGGTGTGGTGGTGCATGCCTGTAATCCCAGCTACTTGGGAGGCTGAGGCAGGAGAATTGCTTGAACCCAGGAGGCAGAGGTTGCGGTGAGCCAAGATTGTGCCATTGCACTCCAGCCTGGCGACAGAGTGAGACCCCAACTCTAAAAAACATATTTCACAAATTCCACTATTGAGCCTGAGAGGCAGTGCAGCAATGGTTATGAATGTGAGCCCTGCAGCCAGAAATGTCTGTGCAGACCTCCAGCTGTGTGACTGTGGTGAGCGACTGAACCTCTCTGAGCCTGTTGTCTCATCTGCAAAACAATCCCGGGGTATCTCAGTGAGGGTGAAGTTGGGTCGTGTAGGTAAGAGGCGCTGCCCAGCTCATCTTCGGGAAGGACCTGTGCCCAGCTGCAGGGCGTGGTCACCAGCCAGGCTCTCAGTTCCTTCGGGGTGGGCTGCAGAGACCCACCTTGCACAGGCTGTGCCCGAGGTCCTGCTGGGCTGACTGTATGTCAGTTCAGCTCCTCTTTCTGCCAGGTTCTGCCACCTCCCCACCCCCTCACAGGTGCGGGCCACTGGCAAGCATCTTCATCGGTCCTCAGCCCCTGCCGCCCCAGGAGCCAGCCTGCACAGCCAGGCATGTGGCGAGCCCTCTGTCAGCATCCTGTGACTACGCTGTTATTATTATTAAGCCTGCCCTAACGCAAATATTGGGCTGGAAGACAAGTAGATGAATTCAAAATTGGGAAGAAGTGAAAAGCCAGAGGCAGGAGGGGCCTGGGGCATTTGCCCTCAAAATGACTGAGACCTCAACAGTCCCGGAGCTGGGTGAGCCGGAGAAATGGATATGCATAGAGGGAAGAGAAAAAGGCGAGGAAAAAACGGTTTGAACCGGGGGTGATGTCACCGGTTATACGCGTGGTTTCTGATGGTGTATCGCGGGCCCTGGAGATATTTGCAGAGCCTGCGTTCAAATGCCAGCTTCTTGCTCGCGATGTCACCGCCCATCCCGGTTCATGGGGGCAGGTGACGCCGTCTCACACTCCCCGGCATGCACGCCCGCGTGAATCAGGGCTTGGGGGAGTGGGAACCGGGACCAGAATATCTTGGTATTTAGTAACGCAGGAAAGGACACGCATGGGAAGTGGTGCCGCTAAATGCCTAGAGAGAGCCGCTCACGGGGGCTGATGGGATGTTTGAAGTAAATTGTACGCAGCCATCCCATGGACCCCTGGAATCTGGCCGTGGAGGATCTGGCTTGATGGTGGTCAGGGAGCACGTCGGAGGCTGCTTCTCGGGGAGCAGGAGGGTGGGGACGGGCTTTGGGCTGCCTCTGGGAGAGTGTGGTTATCTGGGGGTGTCATCAACGTGGGTTTGGTGGAAATCACCTGTGGGGAGAGGACTCCAGGAAGAGCCAGGAAGCAGCTGCAGACCTCTGGAGGGTCGGTGGCCTGGTGGCGCTGCGTCTGTGTCGTGTCCTGGGAAAGCAGGCGTGGTGCAGAACATAGCCCACCGATGGCTACGGCACTTGGAGCCAGCCAGGAGCCTCCCTTCTCTGAGAGGGGCTTGGAGGAGAGCCATGGAACCCCACACAGACTATCCCGCCCACTCGCTGCAGAGCAGTCATGTGGCTTCACCCTGCGTCCAGGCCAAGCTGCTGCAGCAGGAGCGCCTACCCATGAGCCTACCTTTTGGGCTCCTCTGGAGAGCTGGGGGGTCACCTGGTCTGGTTCTCCCATCCCTCTTCCTGCCACACTGACTCCCTGCACGACAGAGCCAGTCACACCACGGCAGGTCCAACTCTGGAACAGGCTCCTCATCCTGTGTTCAAAGCCCCCACACTTGGTGCCAATCTCCCCCCTCCAGCACCGAGCCTGTATCTCAGGCTGCCCTGCCGGCAACTCCGAATACTGGCTATTCCATTTCTCCATTCCTTCAGTCCAGAAATGCTTATTAAGCACTTACTGTTTGCTATGTCTTGTGCCAGGGTATGAGGATGGTGATCGGGAGTCAGACCCCAGCTGGTGGCGGGTTTGGAGGTCACAAGTGTGCTGAGACCTGGGTGACAAGCCGGAGCTGGTCATGCATCTCTTCGTCCCAGTCCCAGGCTGTTCCCTCCTGGCTCCCTCACTCACTGTCTGGGTAGTGACAGTGCCCCAGATGCCCAGTGCTGTGCCAGGAGCGAGAGATGGGGGAGTTTGTCGTGGTTACCCCAGGCTGTCTCACTGTAGGTGCAGGGCCTGTGGGACCGGCCGCTTGGCTCTGTGTGCAGGCCCCCAGGTAGAGTGCCTCTCAGGCAAGGAGCTGCACCCAGGAACTGTCCCAGCATCACCTGGATGAGATCCTGGACTGGGAGCAGAGGCTGTGACAGGTTGAGACTTTTGGGGTCTGCTGGGATGCGAGCGAGGATATTTTGCATGAGAAGAAATGCAGGACTCAGTGGCCAGAGGGCGGAGGGTGATGCTTTGAAATGTGTCCTCAAATCCTTGGGACTGCCCTTCACACGATGGGGACTAATGCCTCGCTTCCGTTGAATGTGGGCCAGACTTGATGACTCGCTTCTAACGAACAATAAAGGAGCGAAGTGATGGCCGAGAGATGAGACCAGGCCATCAAAGGTGCCAACCAGCTCGCCGCCGGCCCTCCCTCCGGTCCCTCCCCTGCAGAGGCCAGTGGCCACAGACCACGTGGGAGGATACTCCAGACGCTCAGACAGAGATGCCCACACCACGAGGCGCGCAGGCCTCCTGCTGACAGCCATGCGAGTGCCACCACCTTGGAAGCGGAGCCGCCACACAGGATGTGTCAGATGATGGCCCCTGACTCTGTGACTGTACCTTCGCAGGTGACAAGAGAACCAGGCAATGAAGACACCCCTGAGTCCCCGACCCTCGGATGCCATGGGACGTTAACTCTGTGACTTGAAGCCACTAAGATCTGGGGTAATTTTTTTTTTTTTTTTGTAGCAAAATAACAAATACGGAGTTTGGGTTTAAACAGATTCTTGAAAGAGGGGAATCTCTAGAGGTGTAATTGATAATAAAGTCGGCCGGGTGCAGTGGCTCACCCCTATAATCCCAGCACTTTGGGAGGCTGAGGCAGGCAGATCACCTGAGGTCAGGAGTTTGAGACCAGCTTGGCCAAGATGGTGAAACCCTATCTCTACTAAAAATACAAAAAGCAGCTGGGCCTGGTGGCAGGTGCCTATAATCCCAGCTACTTGGGAGGCTGAGGCAAGAGAATCACTTCAACCCGGGAGGTGGAGGTTGCAGTGAGCTGAGATAGTGCCACTGCACTCCAGCCTGGGCTACACAAGGGAAACTCTGTCTCAAAAAAGAAAAGATAATAAAGTTGTGGGGTACTCTGTTTATGTGACAGGTGAAGCGTCATCAAAGGAGGGGCCTGGGTTCTCAACAGTTCATCTTTTGATGATTCAAACACGGGCTGCAACAGAAGGGCGGGGCTGGAGGGGTTCGAAGTGGGCAGGATGTGGGGGGAGCGCAGTGCCAGGGAGGGAAGAGAGCTCAGGACCTGGGGTTAGAAAATTAAAGCTGTTTGCTGTGACTTGATGGCTTAATCAGCCAATCAATACGGTTCCCAGGCAGAAGGAGTTGATGAAAAATGCATGAAGGGGGCTGGGGAGGCCTGGGAGGAGAAAACGAGGAAACAGCCTGCTCTGTTTGTCCAACACTGGCCAAGAGATTAAATCAGCAAGGAGGACATGGGGAGCTGTGGGCTGACGGCAGCTTAGCACATAACACACGTGCACACAACCTTTCTCTTCCCGAGGCAGAAACCGGCTCATTAAACTGCCTTTCTTGACTAAAGATGGATTTGATAACCTTTACCCGTGTTAAACACCAGCAGAAACTGAAATCATGTGGGGTGCAAGAGAGGCTGCTGGAATTGGGTGGAATCGAGAGGCGAGTGGGAAGGGGCCCCGGCTGGGCCTTGGGTGTAACTGTGGTGAACACCACAGTCAAGAACAAAACCTGGCAATGAGCTGAGACTTCTTTTTTTCCCCAGACGGAGTCTCGCTCTGTTGCCCAGGCTGGAGTGAAGCAGTGTGATCTCAGCTCACTGAAACCTCCACCTCCGAAGTTCAAGCGCTTCTCCTGCTTCAGCCTTGCGAGTAGCTGGGATTATAGGCAGCATATGCCACCGCACCTGGCTACTTTTGTATTTTTAGTAGAGACAGGTTTCACCATGTTGGCCAGGCTGGTTTCCAACTCCTAACCTCAAGTGATCTGCCCGCCTCGGCCTCCCAAAGTGCTGCCACTGCGACCGGCCTGAGCTGGGACTCTCGCCTCTGTGACAGGACTACTGTGGATTGTTTTAAAATGCCAATTTCCATGTGACACCCTTGTGCCAATTAGGACCAAATTCAGCGGTGAGTGATAGAAAACCCAGAACAATAGTGGCTTAAACAAGGTAACTTAGTTCCCTCCAGTACAAGAAAAGACCAGAGATGAATGTCCAAGTTGCCAGTGAGCCAGCTGCTTACCTTGCTTCTCTGCCATCCTCAGCATGTGGCTTCTACCTCATGGTCTAGAATGGCTGCTTGGGTACCAGCCATCATGTCCACACTCCAGCCAGCAAGAAAGAGGAAGAGGCAGAAAAGACTTCCCTCCTCCCACCACTCCCCTGACATGTCCCAAAAGTTGTGCATAACCTGAGTTATATCTCAACAGCCACTCCAATTGTAAAGAAGCTGGTTGATGAAGTCTTTATCCCAGGCTAAAATTGGGAACTCTGTTAGGAAGGAAGAATGGAAGTATGGTGTGGGAAGTAGAAAAGTTCCTTTTTAAAATTTCCTTTCTTGTTAAAGAGTAAGTGTGCGAATACCATTGTTAAGCCCTATCCTATGTAACTGTTAGACATGCCATCTTACAGGCACATAGCACATTCTGTGTCCTTGTGCTTTAACCAAGATATCTGTGCTGGGCGTGCTCACAGCCATGTCCCAGCTCTCCATTGCTTTTACCTGTTTAGAAAAGTTTTAAGTTGTCACCCTATTGGGTTTCAGTTTAGATTGTGAGATCTGGCTCCAGCCAATGGAGATTAGACACAGCAGGAAGGATGACCCCAAATGCATAAGGGATAAATTTGTGTGCTTTCCTTTGTTCATTGTACTCTGTGGCAAGATGGCTAGTGAGTGCCCTTCCTGCAGTCCAGGAAGTAAAAACTGCCTTGCTGAGAGATCCTTTGTCTCAGTGCTGATTTTTCTTTGCGGCACCGAGCATCTATTTCCAACATGTGGCTATTGGGAAGGCAAGCAACAGATTCTGCCATGTCCTAAAGTTAAAATACATTCGGCCCAAACAAAAAAGGTATCTTAGGTCAAAAGAAGACACTGACTTTGAGTGCAGCCCCAGGGACAGAAGGATGACAGAGAGGGAGCGTCAGTCCCCCTGGAAGGGGGAAAATGTCACATGATGGGATGTTGAAAGTACATGGGATTAGTCACATAAAATGTGACATTTAAGTCGTGATGCTATACATGTAAAAACAGTGAACTTCATCAGATAGAAAACAAAGATGTACCTGATCACATCTGAGTAACAGGTCCCTGGCCGCCCCTCCACCTCCCGGCAAGGCCCTTTGTGGGGACCCTGGGCTGCACAGCTTGGGGAGGGAGAATGAGCAGCGTTCATGCTCCTAACCCTCCGTTAATGGTGAAACAGCTGTGGAACCCTGGGCTCTGAATACTTACCCACTGCGTGCTGAAAACTTGCCAGTGGGTAACACAGACCCCAATCAGACATGTGCATGGACAGATAGAACTTTCCAAAGACGTAGGTGCTAAGACAGCCCGTCATAGGGGGTGTGTGAGTTGGGGCCAAGGTCGGTGGTGAGGGACAGAAGGCCCCAAATCATGGTGGCTTGAACAAGGCAGAGGCTTCTCTCCTCTGTATATACCCGGAGGTGGGTGGGGAGGGCTGGTTGAGGACCCACAGTGCCTTCAGACCCTCAAGTCTGTCCTACCTGTTCTGGACAGGTGGGCTCCATTCCCAAGACATTTCATTTCCACTTCTTGGTCCAAGACAGCCATTCCACATCACATATCAGTAAGAAAAGAAGGGCACCCCCTCCAGGATAGAGCTGTGTCTCCATGCCCACCCTTGAGCTCACCACAGTAAGTGTGTATGTGGTGTGTGTGTGCATGTGCGCACGTGTGCGTGTGCATGTGTGTGCATGGGTGGCTCTGACGCTAGGACTGACCTGATCTCCTCACTGTGGGGTGCAGTGGGGAGGGGTAGGTTGATTTGAGCCAGTCTAATCAAAGGATGTGAACTGACAGGACGCTAGGTTCCTCCAAAGCAAAGCAAGGTCCTGCATCTCTGGGTGAGCTCAGCATCCTTCCATGGCCCCCAGGGAGGCCGCCAAGGTGTTCAGTGGGTGTTTGCTACTCCCCGGAACCTGGGAGTATGTTAGGTTACACGGCAAGAGGGCAGGAAGGCTGCTGCTGAAGGTACAGATGCACATCAGCGGAGTTCTGAGTAGGGAGCACAGCCTGGCTTATGCGGGTGGGTCTGGTATCATCCCCACCATCCTTAAAGGGGTAGGAGGGAAACAGAGGGGAGTGAGTGATGGCTGTGAGGCCTCAACCCACTCCTGCTGGCTTGGAAGGAGAGAGTGGCTGTGACCATGAACTGAGAGATCAGGGTGGCCTCTAGAAGCCAGGAAAGGCGAGGAAATGGAGCCCCCACCAAGGCCTCCAGAGGGGAGCATGGCCCCGCTGCCCTGGTGTCAGCTGTGAGACCTATTGCTGATGTCCCGCCTCTAGGACTCTGGAATACCCTTGGCTGTGTGAACCACGCAGCTGTGGTCAATTATTACAGCAGCCACAGGAAAGGCATGCACTGCCCATGGGTGGAGCTCATGGCACCAGAAACCTCGCTGCCCACAGGGAGGGCCCAGCGCCTCCCACCCTGCATGGCACACACAGAGCCACGCCTAGCTCCCCCGGGGGCCGGCTGTGCCACAGCTCTGGCTTCTGTCCTCTACTCTTTTTGCCTGGGACACGGGTCTCCCCTTTGACAGTAAATGCTTTTCCTTCTTTTTCTTTTTTTGAGACGGTCTCACTTGTCACCCAGACTGGAGTACAGTGGTGCAATTTTGGCTCCCTGCAACTTCCACCTCCCAGGATCAAGTGATTCTCCTGCCTCAGCCTCCTGAGTAGCTGGGATTACAGGAGCCCGCCACCATGCCTGGCTAATTTTTGTATTGTTAGTAGAGACAGTCTGGCCATGTTGGCCAGACTGGTCTTGAATGCCTGATGTTAAATGATCTGCCCGCCTCAGCCTCCCAAAGTACTGGGATTACAGGCATGAGCCACCGCACCCAGCTGACTAAATGCCTTTCTAGAGACCATTGCCACTGCTCAGAGCTAATTGCTTGGAGCGCTCGGTCCAGGCAAGGCCAGCATCTCCTGCCGGGGCGGGGGGATTGATCATGCATCTGCTGCAGCCCCTCATCTGAGAGCTCATGGTGCTTGGCCCAGGTGTACAGAAAGGGGTTGTGGGAACCTCCCAATTTCTGGTTAGAGAGGCCTGTTGTACAACATCAGCCTGGTTGCAGCTGAGGACCCGCAGGATGAGTGTGTATAAAGCACATGGCAAAGGTGTTGGAATTTAATCTCTGGGTTCACCAGCTTTTGCGACCCTAGCATAGTAAACATTGCTGAAAGGTTTCTAAGTATCACTAGGAAGTCTCTGTTAAATCCTGGTGGGAAGCCCTGTTTCTTTACTACCTTCTACTCCCAGGAGAGACTGCACAGTCGAAACACAAAGATTCAGGCTTGTGGAGCCTATGAGACCCAAGTTCAAATCCTGACTCTGCTTAGAACCTCTCTGAGCTGCAGTCTCCTCAGTGATGAAATGGGGAAGCTGCCACGAGGCAGGCTGAGGGTCACACATTCATCCCCTTCCAGGGTGTACAGGCCTACTGTGTGCCTGTCTACACCCAGGATGTAGCCAGCTGCCAACACAAAGCTGCCACTCAGTGAATTGGCTTCTCTTGCTGGCACAGGCTCAAAATTGCCCCTTTTCTATGGCCCCAGAGTTTTTGAAAAACTTTAGAACTACCTGTCTGCTTCCTAATGAGATCCCTACTCTTTTATGCTCAGAAGTTTTCTTGAACTTTGCTTGTTTGCAAACTAATGGAATGAAACAGAAAGGAGAGCAAATTAACTATGGCCTTTTGGCAATCATTAATTTGACCAACTATCCTTTGGAAAGGAAAGGCCAGTGCCTATTAGCTTTAGGGGCATTGCATGCAAAGTCAAATATCAAAAGGCCATGGCAAAAAAGGGACTGCGTTCTAATCAAGGCAGGAAGATGCAATGTGTTCACAGAAACGCAGAGGGGCCCAGAAAATGGGGCAGTGCCTGTGATTCTACCACAGTCTTAGACACTTGCACTTTGTTTTTTGAGGGGCCGGATTTGGCTCTGACACATAGGCTGGAGTGCAGTGCTGCCATCTCAGCTCACTGCAACTGTTGCCTCCCAGGTTCAAGTGAGACCCTTGCACTTTCTAAGTGGCATTGTAAGGCCCTGTGCTGAGGACAGGCTCGACCCACAGCTGAGAATGTCCCGTGTCTGCACAGAGAAAGCCCTTGTGGGATTCTCATACACCTCCTGGACTCTTTCCTTCCTTCCTTCCTTCCTTCCTTCCTTCCTTCCTTCCTTCCTTCCTTCCTTTTCCTTTCCTCCCTCCCTTCCTCCCTCCTTCCCCCTCTCTCTCTCTCTTTCTTTCCAGACAGGGTCTCGCTCTGTTGCTCAGGCTGGAGTGTAGTGGTGCAATCATGGCTCACTGTAGCCTTGACCTCCTGGACTCAAGCGATCCTCCCATCTCAGCCTCCCAAGTAGCTGGGATTGCAGGTATGTGCCACCACGTCTGCCTAATTTTATAATTTTTTTGCAGAGATGGGTCTGACTATGTTGCCCAGGCTGGTCTGAAATTCTTAGGCTTAAGAGATCCTCCTACCACGGCCTCTCTAAGTGCTGGGATTACAGGCATGAGCCATTGTACCCAGCTTGGATTCTCCTCCTACCACGGCCTCTCTAAGTGCTGGGATTACAGGCATGAGCCACTGTAGCCAGCTTGGATTCCTTTCTATGAATCCTTTCCTCAGAGTGAGTTGGGAGACATGAGGAGTCTCCCCTGTTCCATGGAAGACAGAGCGGGTTCCATGTGAATGATCACTTCCCTACAGCATCCACACTTATGCCTGTGCACACAGGTGGGGTTTGCTTTCTGACATGTGAACTGTAACCCTGGCGCCCAGCACCTGTGCACAGTGGCTGTGCAATACGCATTCGGTGTTCAGGACTTCCACACCAGAGGGCTAGACTCACTGGCCAAATTCCCGGATGTAGAATCCATGCTTACAGGGGTCAAGTTACTGCCCAAGACCACCAATTTAGGAGCAGAGCAGAAACCTGAGCCTGGTCTTCTTATTCCATTCCAGTCAGCAGATATTTATTGAGCACCCACTGTGCGAGGGCCTAGAGCAGCTTCCAATACAGACGCCGCCCCTGCCCTGCGGAAGCTGACACTTGTGGGGAGACAGATGACAAGAGCACTACCAGCAATATGTGGGGACCTCAGAAGGACGGGGCAGAGTTGGGGACGGAGGGACGGGGCATGTACACTTCTTTTGTTTCTTTTGAGACAGATTCTTGGTCTGTCACCAGGTCGGAGTGCAGTGGCAGGATCTTGGCTCACCACAACCTCCGCCTCACCAGTTCAAGTGATTCTCCTGCTTCAGCCTCCCGAGTAGCTGGGATTACAGGCACACGTCACCACACCTGGCTAATTTTTGTACTTTTAGTAGAGACGGGGTTTCCTCATGTTGGCCAGGATGGTCTCGATCTCTTGACTTCCCACCTTGACCTCCCAAAGTGCTGGGTTTACAGGCGTAAGCCACTGCTCCTGGCCATGGGCACAGTTTTATCCTGAGTCTCAGGGATGGCCCAGCTAGTAAAGTCACTTTCTGGAGGAAGTCAGAGAGTGAGCCACGTGGCTTTCTGGAGGAGGAATGTTCCAGGTAGAGAACGCAGCTGAGGCCAGGAGGCTGAACGTGTGCAGAAGGGCTGGGCGATCTGCTGACCCAGCGGCTCCTTGCACCCGCCCATCAGGGTGCCCTCTCCTGCCCCTCCCAGGGCAGGTCAAACTGCTGCAGCTGCTCTGACTGCCCACCCATGACAGGGATGGCGTGGGGTCCCTGGCACCCCTCACTCCCTGCTGAGGCTCCTTCTCCAAGTGCTGCAACCTGGGCCTGGAGCTGGGCTGTTGAAACCAGCCTGCTGCTACCAATGTTTTCTTTCTTTCACCTGTGTGGTTGCAGGGTCGATTTCATCTTGACACTGTAGGTCAAGTGTTACCCTGAGACGTGAAATCATGTTGATTGAGGGGGATGGTTCTGGTCTTCATGCTGTCACGCCCCTGCTGGGTGAGCCAAGCACATCTCCAGACCTTGGATATGGCTGTCGTCAAATATACGGCTGAACTAGAAGGGATCCAAAGTCCCGGCTGAGTGCGAGGGGTGGTGGGAAGGAGAATCGCGAATGTTCTTATAGCAGAACGCCGCCCACTGAATCCAGCAGGCTACTCCTGACACCGAAGCCTGAGCCGTAAAAGGAAAAATGGACAAACTGGACCTTGTCAGAACTGAACACATCTGTTCTGTGAAAGACCCTGTTGACAGGAGGAAAAGACACGCCAAGGACTGGAAGAAAATATCTGTAACCACAAAACTGACAAAGGACTCGCATCTCAAATATGTGAGGACTCTCAGAATTCAACATGAAAAAAGTCAATTGAAAATAGGCAAATGATGGCTGGGAGTGGTGGCTCACACCGGGAATTCAACTACATTAAAATAAAAGCCAGCCAGTCATGGTGACTCATGCCTGTAATCCCAGCACTTTGGGAGGCGGAGGAAGGTGGATCATTTGAGGTCAGGGGTTCAAGACCAGCCTGGCCAACAGGGCAAAACCCCATCTCTACTAAAAATACAAAAAAAAATTAGTTGGGCGTGGTGGCACCTGCCTGTAGTCCCAGCTACTTGGGAGGCTGAGGCAGGAGAATCGCTTGAACACAAGAGGCGGAGGTTGCAGTGAGTCGAGACTGCACTACTGCACTCCAACTTCAGCGATAGAGCGAGACACCATCTCAAGAAAGAGAAAAGAAAACAAATAGGCAAAAGACATGCAGAGACAATTTGCTTAAGACAACAGATGGTAAATAAGCGACGAAAAGATCGTCAACATTATTAGCCAATAGAGGAATGCAAATAAAAACCATGAGACGTCACCACACGCCTACCAGAATGGCTAACGTAAGAAATGCTGGCAATGCCAAACACTGGTGACGGTGCAGAGAAACTGGGTCACTCACTCTGCCGGTGGGAATAGAAATGACTGCAGCCACTCTGGAAAATAGTTTGTTCCTTGAAACTACAAATGGACTTACCACACGACCCAGCAACTAGATTCAAAGGCACAGAAATGAAACTTATTTTCACGCAGTAACTTGTCCTCAGATGCTCAGCGCAGCTTGTTTGTAACCCAAGCTGGAAAGCACCCAGATGTCCTCCAATGGGTAAGTGATTAAACAGAGTGTGGTACATGTACACCATGGCACATTACTCAGCCACGAAAAGGAATGGACCGTATATACTGTGCACGTGCAACAACTTGGATGACTCTCAAGGAAATCATCCTAAGTGAAAAAAGCCAACCTCAGAAGGACACACACTCTGTGGTTCTGTGCATGTAACACTGGCGAACTAAAATACTTACCGAGATGGAGAACAGATGGGTGGTTGCCAGTGGTTAGGGGTGGGAGGAGGAGGAGGTGTGTGTGGCTGGAGAGGGGTGGGTAGGATGGGGAGTTGTGGGGATGGTATCATTAGTCATCTTGGTTGTGGTGGTTCTATAGAGCTACACGTAATATAACGGTATAGAGTGCCAGCCTGGGCCACATGGTGAGACCTGGTCTCTACAAAACATGCAAAAATTAGCTGGACATGGTGGTGTGTGCCTGTAGTCCCAGCGACTTGGGAGGCTGAGGTGGGTTGAGGTGACTTGAGCCTGGGAAGTTGAGGCTGTAGTCAGCCATGACTGCACCACTATACTCCAGCCTGGGTGACAGAGGAGACCGTCTCAAAAAAAAAAAAAAACAAAAAACTGCACACACACACACACACACACACACACACACACACACACGTGCATGTCTAGCTGGTAAAACTGGAAAAACTTCTGCATCGCCCTGCTGTCAGTTCCCTGGTTTCAATGCTGTACTTTAGTCATGCCAGATGTTAACCCTGGAGAAAGCTGGATGAGGGGTACATGGAGCCTCCCTATATGTTTCTTTGCAACTTCCTGTGAATCTATCATTATTTCAAAAAAAAAAAAAAGTTAAAAAAATCCAACAGGAGATTAATTGCCTAAGTATGGTATGCGACCAAGTAGAGGAATACCCTTGCTAAGTAAACCCCAAGGATGGACACAACGAAGAAATAAGCAAGCTGCTAAGGACAGCATCACTGATACACACTCCCTGAGACTGGAAGAGGCTCAGGATGTGTCATGTGGTGGAGGCTGCTGTTCCTCCATCAGAAAGGGATCCCCCCTCGGCCAGAGTGAGGGTCGCAGCTGGCTCCATGGTTGCCCAGTTAGAGACTGCATTTCCCAGCAGCCCTTGCACCTGGGTATGCTGTGTGATAAAGTTTCTGCTAATGAAATTCAAGAGGAACTGATGTGGGCCAGTGCTGGGACTGGGTCTTTAAACACCAGCACGTGCTATCCACGTGCCTTCCCCTTTCTGCTGACTTGGAAGGTGCCTGTGATGATGTCCTAAGATGGGAGGGCTGGATCCCCAAATGACTGCATTCAGCATAGCTGTCCACTCCCTGGTGGAGCTCTTAAGTAGAGGAGAAATGTGTCTACTGTCTTTAAGCCGCTGCATTTTTGGACCTCTGTGTTACAGAACCTTAGCCCTTGCTAAATGGGAAAAGGTTTCAAGACTGTACATGGTCTGATCTCATCTTTCTGCAAAAACATACACATCCATAGGAAGATCTTAAAAGGTATACACCAAAGTGCTCCAGTGCTGAGCTCCTGCTGCTGGGAATCATGGGGATTATTTTCTTTGCTTTGCTTATTCGCATTACCTCATTTTCTACAAAAGGAACATATGGATTCCTTTTGTAATTAAGAAAGCAAGCCTATGATGGAGATGAGAGCCAAGGCTCAGATGAGTAACGCATTAAGTAACAGTCCATCCCACCCTAGTGCAGGGTGTGAGCACGCGGGTGCTGACGATCGCTCGCTGCCGTCCCCGGCTGGCTCTCCAGCTTGCCCCCCTTTCCTCTCGCCGTCCCTCTGGCCTTAGTGACTCCCCAATCCCTTCTTTCCTGGAGGCACAGGTCCTTGCCTCTATCGAGCCTGGGAGGAGCACACTGCAGATGAAGCCGCTGCCAGCAGGACCTGCCTGTTCCCTTAATGCCAAACTGCAGCTCACACCGAGGACAGTTGATCTGCAGCTGAAATTTCAAACTCAATTAGCACCGAGACAGGCTGGAGCTGCTCCCGAGTAATTAATCATCGAGGAGCTGCCAAGTGCTCTACCTGGGATGCGCTGTGAACCTCAAGGATTAGCTCTTCGAGTACTAATAACAGGGCACAGGCAGACTGCCATTCAACATGCAACTTGCAAGTGAGTTTCTGAAGTTCTTTTCCCCATGTAAGGACCTGGCTGGGAAGAAGAGTGGGGGAGGGATGGCAGAGACTGGGGAAAGCGGCTGCCTGCATGTCCCAGACAGAGAGTGAGGCCTGATTGTTCGCCTCTTGTCCCCAATCTTGGGACGTGCAGATCCTTGGGCCTGGAGTGGGCTCAGCCGTGAGCAGGTGGAATGGGGCTGGCCCACCCTGTCCTGTTGGCCCGGAACCGTGAGGCTCCCCATCATCTTCCACATGCTGGAGATGTGGAGGCTGGAGGCACGGACAAGAAGGGTGCCTCATCCTTTCCTGTCTTCTACCCACAGACCTGATGGCCGAACAGTGCCTCCCATCAGGTTTGCAGGGGCTCCAGATCTTGTGAGAATCCTGGTGTCGTCCCTGCCCCTCCCAACTCCAGTGCCCTTAAAAGGCTCTCAATTTAGCAGCAGGCCCACACTCTGACACCCTAAATGCAATGGTGAGTTTGCACATTAACACGGAAAGATCAGCCTTTCATGCAGTCAGTGGTGTGAAGTGGAAAAACATCACTCTGTACCAAAAGGCCAATTCCCAATTTAGTTCAGAAAAAAAAAAAATCTGGACCACCTTTCATAGACCTCCTCGCTCCATTCTGCCAGCTCCTGCTGGGCACCCGCGGTATTCACCATAACCCAGTCAGCAGACAACGTCGGGTAATGGCATCTCGACCTCTCGTGGCCATGGGAAGCACTGGCAAGACAGAGGGGTCAAGTTCTGGCTGTGGGCTCTGGCTCAGGCCATACGTGATGCAGCATGCTTGGGGACAGCAGGGGCAGTCCCTTGCCGCTGAGGAGCCACAGAGCCTGGCCTCGACCAGCCTGGCAGCCAGCCCCTCCATGTGCTGCTGCGTGAGCCCCTCTGCTTGGCTCCTCTTCTGTAAAACAGGGAAAACGCCACCCACCCCCTGCCCCCGGGATTAAATTAGACAATACAGTGCACCGGGCAAGCATAGGTGCTGTGCTGTGGGAGTCCTAACTAAGTCACATAAAATACCGAGAGGTCAGGCCTAGAGGCCACTCTTGGACAGTCTATTTCTAATTAAAAAAAAAAATTCTGTTGTAGAGATGGGGTCTTGCTGTGTTGCCCAGCTTGGTCCTGAACTCCTGGACTCAAGCCATTCTCCTGCCTCAGCCTCCCAGAGTGCTGGGGTTATAGGTGTGAGCCACAGTGCCTGGCCCACCCTTGGACAGTCTAGCTCATGGAGACCCAGCACCCATTGCTGGCCACCTTCCTTTCAGTGACAGGCACCAAAGGATGACTCTGAGGCCTGGCGGCCATCCTTACAGTAGTGGTGTCTCTGGCTTCCCTTGCGGTCTGCCATCTTGAAACTGACCCCAACCCACCTTGGTCTCTATTTGTGTCAACTTCAGGGCAGTGGATTCTATTTCAGATGGAGACACATAAAGCCGGCCTCCCTCATGTTCATCTCCTGGAGTAACCAGCCTTTGACGGTTTGGCAAATGAACCCATCACCCTTCCAGTCCCTCTCCCCTTTCTGGATCTCAAATATTCTCCTGTTCAGCCTTGACTGAGGGATGAGAATGTCAGAGATGGGAAGGCCTTAAAGGCTAGCTGCTCAGTCTCTTGTTCTCCCCCAACATCCCATTTCTTTTAGAGGGGGGTGGGGATGAGATCTCACTCACTCTATCACCCGGGCTGGAGAGCAGTGGTGCGATCTTGGCTCACTGCAACCTCTGCCTCCCTGGTTCAAGCAATTCTCCTGATTCAGCCTCCTGAATTGTTGGGACTACAAGGCATGTGCCACCAAGCCTGGCTATTTTTTTTTTTTTTTCTTTGTATTTTTAGTACAGACAGGGTCTCACCATGTTGGTCAGTCTGGCCTTGAACTCCAGACCTTAAGCGATTCATCTGCCTTGGCTTCCCAAAGTGCTGGAATTACAGGCGTGAGTGAGCCGCCGTGCCTGGCCTCAACCTCCCTCTTTAATTAGGAACTGTTAAAAAGCAGGAAAACAGAAGAGCAGGCAGCAGGTGCATCCCCACTGTCCAGCCTCCCTGTGACCGATCTACTCCGTCTCCAAGCCCCCAGCCCCTCCACCATCACTGGATCACCAGCCTTGCATCTCACAGATGAGGGCATGGGGTTCTCAGATAAAGGGACTTCTCTAGGCTCCTGCCACTGGTAGCAGAGGACTGGGGTGCAGGCCTTGGCAGTGTGCTTGCCCCTTGCCACCTCCCCACATCCTTCACCCCATCACAGCCACACTCTTCTGATGCTGTTACTTATTTAATAGTCAAACCTTTTCATCTAAATAAATGTATTTTAAATGGACACTTTGTATCACTCCTGTAAAGGGGAAACCAGCATCATTTGCCATAAATAGAAGGTTTCCCTGAAGATGACACAGAGAAGACAAAACCAGCACCATTTAGTTCCAGGTAGAAGCAGGGCCTGCCTGAGGCTGGGAACTCGAGGAGCCTGCTCTCTTTTGAAAACAGGGACTGGCGGGAATTGGAGCCACTTTTAGTGCCAATGGGGACATGCTCAGACTTGCTGCAATTGGGAGGATTCAAACAGTTAAAAACCCAGATCACTTTCTCACGATGAGATTTACCAGGACCACAAATCCGTCAATCCTCAGATAGATGCTTTTCCACACTCGAATGTCTCCAGCATGTGCTGTCTGCCAGCTGGCAGTCACGACGTGCGTGTCATTATCTGCACATGCTCCAACTTGGTCACAGCTGGTCATACTGTCGTCACTTCAGATGAGCTATGCACATAGTTTGTACCTCGCTGGGTCAGCTTACTTGCCCTTTAAATGTCTCTGGAAAGATGTGTAGCACTGAGACAAAATGTTATTATGTACCCAATATCCTCAATTCCGTGTTTTCTTGCAATGCAACAAAGTAACAAGTGTCTTCCAAGATCAAAGATAGGAGGGCAGGCAAGTCAATGAAGCTGCCTGCTTGTCAGTTACTGGAAGTCGGGTAACAGGATTGCCTACCACAAGCTGAACAGTAAGACTTAAGGCAGGAGACATGACCACCCCCTTGGAATAGAAGGAGGAAATTTCAGAGCAATGAAAGGCTGCAGTGACGGATTCACATGTCACACAGGATCGTCATTAAGACAGGGGTTTCACTGGCAGCATGTTTTTCTTTATTAGTGGTTTGTCATGATATGTCCACTCCCCGGTGGAGCTCTTAAGTGGAGGAGAAATGTGTCTACCGTCTTTAAGCCACCGTATTTTTGGACTTCCATGTTAAAAGAACCTTACAGAATCTGGAACATGACAAACAAGGTATGGCATTTAATCTACAGCCACCCCTGGAATGGAAATGTCCTGCCCTACCCTATGTGCCTCCCCCACTTCCCCAAGTGGGGCATCAAAAGCACCGCCATTTCTCCTGGGCAGAGGCCTTAGGCGCCAGCACAGGTGGCGGTCACCTGGAGGCTGCTCAAGATTGGGCTGCTGGACCCCACCCCAAAGCATGTGTAATTCTTTTTTCTTGAGAGGGGATCTTGCTCTGTTTCCCAGGCTGGAGTGCAGAGGTGTAGCCTTGACCTCCCATGCTCAAGTGATCCTCCCACCTCAGCCTCCAGAGTAGCTGGGTCTACAGTCACACACAGCCATGCCTGGCTATTTTTTTTTTTTTTTTTTTTTGGCATTTTTTTGTAGAGATGGGGCTTTACCATATTGCCCAGGCTGGTCTGAAACTCTGGGCTCAAGCAATCCACCTGTCTCAGCCTTCCAAAGTACTGGCATTACAGGTGTGAGCCACCACGCCCACCTGAGGATGTGCATTTCTGATGAGCCCCGACGGTGGCAGTGTTGCAGGTGGAAGGACTCCGCGTAGGCAGGCACTGTCCTGGAGCCCTCAGCACTAAACCCTCTTCATTCTCTGGCTCTTTTCAGCCAGGGGTGGGGGAAAGGCTGGGTGCTACCAGAAGCCAGGGAGGACCCATTTTTGGACATCTCAGAAGGCATCGTCTCTCTTGATGCTTTGTTCACGGCAAAAAGAACATTGTTCTAGTGTGGGCCTGGCCAGGTGCACTCTGGGCAATGCCTCACCCTCCTCAAGCCCTTTGCCAGTTTAACAATCTTCACAGAAACAGGTTATGGCTTTAAAAGTTGGTGCTGAGGCACTTAACGAACTCGGGAGATGGGGCTGGGACCAAATCACAGTAATATTTAGGGCAAAACCTGGGGCAAACAAGCCAACACCCCTTCGGGTCCTGCTTGCACACGTCTGGCTGGCTAACCCAGGTGGGTTCCTTTCCCTCTGGGGTGTGCGCGTGACTGGTTTAGTAAAAAGAAATTTCTGCGTGATCTTTTTCTAAAAAAAAAAAAATCATCCATCTTTCAAGCCATCACAACATCTCTGAAATAAGAGGATCTGCCAGCGCTGCCCTCTTCCCTGAGAGCAGGACGCAGGGCAGGACGCGCTCCAGAAGAACCACCCTGTAAACATGGGACGTGCTGGTTTCTGTTTCTTCAAAAGGCCCAGGCATGTGAAGATCTTCTGTGAAGATCATTAAACTGGCAAAGGGCTTGAGGAGGGTGAGGCATCGCCCAGAGTGCACCTGGCCAGGCCCACACTAGAACAATGTTCTTTTTGCTGTGAACAAAGCATCAAGAGAGACGATGCTTTCTGAGATGTCCAAAAATGGGTCCTCCCTGGCTTCATTCAGTTCATGCTTCATGAACTGAATGTGTTTGTTCTTACAAGGTGCTATAAGAAACAGGAGACAAAGCCTTGTTCACAGTACAAAAGGTTTATTGCTTACAAAAATAAGTTACCAAACCCCAAAAGCCACAAACAACCGTGCATGACAATACCTATGAACACAAGGGCTGGTTCCAGTAACAGTCACGAAATGATGGGCATGGCCCAGGAGGTCAACTCACCAGCACTGCCCGCACACGTGAGCGAGGAGCATGCTGCTCAGCTTCCTTCTACCAGGTTCTATAAACATCTTCTTGGCCTTCAGTCCATTGGCTAGCGGGAATAATTAGTCCCATCAGCCACAGAGAGGGGTCTGCTCTTCAGGAGGTTCAGCCTCAGCACTCATGCAGCTGTTTCATGAAAGGGAGGAGCGGCTGTACTGATTTGGGCTGTGAGGAACCAGCTGAGCCTTCTGTGGGCTTCCTGCATGTCTGGGTAGGTGCCGGGTGGGGTCTGAGGCTGCGGCCAGGGTGGGGGCTACTGCCGGCAGGTGTCATGGAAGGCTTCAAGGGTTCGGAAATCCCTCCATGTCGGGGGAAGGCCGTCCTGCAGAAACTTCCCGCAGCGCTGGCACGGGGCCTGGAACAGCTTTATGTAACTCCTTAACCAGGTCTAAAAAGAGAAACAAGGAGAGAAGTGACAGGATGGGATACGGGTGCTCCCACAGTCCTCCTTCCAATCAAGCCTAATGACCCAGACAGCTGAAGCTGGCCGTGGCCCCAGAAGATGCCCCGTGACTTCACAGAGTGCAGCAGGCGGACCCCACAAGGTCACCTGACTGCTGATGTGCACTTGTGAGGCTGGCTTGCCCCTCCCAACCAAGGGAGTTTTAAAAATAGAAACCCCTGCTTTCAAAAGCAGGAAGGGCTCCCTGGAGTCCCGGTGAACCACCGAGCAGCCCGAAGGTCTGTGGACCAGCACCCTACTTTCGCTTTCTAGGTCCCGTGTCTTCTGAATGTCAGTATCCATCTCTTCTCCTTGCCCACCGCTGAGAGGCGGCTGTGGATGTGAGCTAAGGAAGCCCTGGAACCAACAACAATTGCAGAGTTCTCCACTGAGGTCAACATGCCTTCTAGCTAATGTGATTTCAAAGGTCGTCACTCACTGTCATAGTGTGGCCTAACACACCGGGGGGGGCGGACGGGGACAGCCCTGGTGCCACCAAATAACATCATCGACAGCAAATCCACACTGGAGTGGTTCAGAGTGCAGCGCTTTCCTGGGTGTCATACATAAGGATGAGCCTCCCATAACTCAATTCTCAAACTCAAGGAGATTCACTACCAAAGAAAAAATATCCAAACCCCACAACAGCAGGCAAGCAAGTTCTCGCTGTGAAAGGGGCATGTGAATCTCGTCAATGTCCTCCTGAATTATGTCGATAAGAGAAAATTGTTATTTGAAGAGGTTGGCTGAGCTTATTAATACAAATCCTTCCATCTTCACCACAGCTGTCTTCATGGTGACAGGGCATGGCCCATCAATTCCAGCCCCATTTCCAAAGGCCAGGTGTTTGGGGGTTTTGGAAATAAATAAGAAGTCAAGAGGTCATTTAGTTAAACTATTTATTCTTCCCTAAGTGAAAGAAGTTCTGTCTCTGCCACAGATAGTACTAATGTCTGTGCCTCAAATAAATCAATCAACAGATACTTATTAATTAGCTGGTGTGGGCTGAGCACAGTGCTGGGTGCTATGACAGATGTACGGGTTCCTTTTTTTTTTTTTTTTTTTTTTAAAGAGATCAGATCTCACTCTGACACCCAGGCTGGAGTGCAGTTGTGCAGTCAAACATAGCTCACTGTAACCTTGAACTCCTGGGCTCAAGCAATCCTCCTGCTTCAGCCTCCAGAGTGGAATCACTGGGATTCAAATCTTTCCTAAATCCCAAAGTCAGTTACCAAACGGAAAGTGGGCATTACAACGTGATAGGTTCAAAAGCAAGTCTTCATGTGTATCGGAAGTTGGAGATCTTGCTGAAGATGGCCGGGGGAATCATTCCCTGGACACGCGGAAGGACCACTCGTGGGGAGCTCTGAGCACCTGGCTGTGCTGTGCCCAACCTGCCACCACCATGGAGCCAATCAATGCACCAGGAATGTGTCTTCCGAGGAAGGAACTACAGGCTGTCTGAGCAGTGTGGTGGTTGGGGCCCACGTGATCGGATGAACTGTGAGCCATACCCCATTCAGCTGTCAACACTGATTGGCCTTGCTAACAGGTAAGTCTTTGGAGTGAGTTCTCTAACTGGCAGACTTTCTAGCATGAAGGAAACAGGGAGTCCCAGCTGCGGTGGCTGATGGGGCCTGCTGGCATGAGAGCATGCAGCCGTGTGAGCCTGATGGTAAAACAGCTGGCTACGTCTGTCAAGGACATGGGAGACATGGTGTTAGCCCTACTTAGGCCAACTGGTGGCCGTGCAATAAATGCTGATAAACTGGCCCCGGGGGGCAGGGAAAGCCCTGACTTGTAGCATTTGCTGATTTCTGTGGTGTAAACACTCCCGCCAAGTTTGATTTCAAACTAGCAGTGGGTGAAGAACTGTCCGCAAGATCCCGAAGGGGAAGTGGCAGGAGCTGGCTCCAGCACACTGCGGCCTTGGCTGCTCTGGGGCTGCTCCCATCTCAAGCTCCAACTCTTAAAATCTAAGGAGTGGCCAGAGGCCAGTGGGGGCCAATCCTGGGGAACTGCATGATTTGTTAACTCATTGCTACATGCTCTGCACCAGCCACAGGGCCTGGCCCAGATTAGGAGCTCAGTGAAGTATCTGCGGACTCAGTCAATGCTGGGAACTATTTTGGAAGATCATTTCTGAAACCACAACTTTTCCAGCAAAGAAAGAAAACACCAGTGGATGAAGCTGGAAGTGGTTTCTCCCAGGGCCTTCCCAGTTTAAAGAAAGTAGCAGTTTTAAACTGGCAGCCCCATCTCCCACCGGGAGGCCTCAAAGTCTGAAGAGGCAACAGCTCCCTTCACGCTGCCTGTTCTCACTTGAAGAAAGCCAAGGTTTCAACAGGAGACCTGACTCTTGAAGCCACTTACCATGAAGGATCTGACCACGACATCCGGCATCTGGGGCAGCTGGTAGTGGAGCAGGGCAGTGGTGGCATGGTCTGTCACCTGAGAGGGAAGGACAATGACGAGTTAGCAGCCATTCCAAGCTGGCAGAGAGAAAACAAGCAGGACAAATACACGCCTTCTGTGTGAAAACAGATCTGACCGTCTCATGGACAATAGGGCATCTAAAACAAAATCTCAGTAGAAAAATGAGTTAGCAGAGTTGGCGGACCCAGAGTAGGGGAAGAGGCATGCCATCGGCAGAAAGGAAGCAGGCCTGAAGGCAGGAGGGATATGGACGATTCCAGCAGCTGAGCACCTGGCCAGGCTGGAGCACCGGGAGAGGGAGTGGCCAGAGGCCAGTGGGGGCCGATCCCCGGGGGAATCCTAAGCCTCCCTGCACAGTGAGACATGGCACACACAGCACATGCGCCAAGAAGCACTTCTGCCCGGCACACACACTTCCTCTTCCTCCCAGAAAGGTTTACCCAACAGGGCAATTGGTCTCTTTCCATTTCCTTGAATTCTCATTCTGTCACCATTTGTAGCCGCCCAGGCTTTATGGTGGGGAGCCTGGCCATTTCTGAGGTTGCTCCCTTGGGTCTTGCAGTTGCTAGGATAGCCCTTCGGAGGAGCCCCTCGCATCTGGTGTGGCCTCCTCACCAGCTCCCTGAAGGCTGTGGCCTGTGGTCAGCACCCTAGGGGTCTGTGCCTGTTGTCTACTGACTCCTCAGGGAGATTTATCAGCGAGGGCCAAGGGAAAGGCTGTTTGAGATCCAGTGAAGGCATTAGGTGACCAGATGGATGGAATGCAGGGTTTAAGCTCCAGCACCCCCGGCGCCCCCCGCCCCAACCTTGATCCAGCTACTTATCCTCCCTGTGTCTACATGCTCCTTCTGAGAAGCAAAGAGGCTGGCCGGAGAGCCCTGGTGGTTCTGAAGCTGGATGACGCCGTGAATTGCTAATGCCTGCCATCAATCAGCAAATGAGTAGATTATAATAATTTGATAGTCATGTTCAAAGTAATGGTTTACATGATTGTCCTCATTAGGGATTCTTGACATCGCACATGTCATCATTAAAAACAAAACAGTCCAGTGCCGTGCCTCATGCCTGTAATCCCAGTCGTTTAAGAGGCTGAGGCGGGTGGATCATTTGAGCCCAGGAGTTCAAGACCAGCCTGGGCAGCAGAGTATGACCCCACCTCTATAAAAAATACAAAAAATTAGCTGGCTGTGGTGCCACACAGCTACAGTCCCAGCTTCTCTGGAGGCTGAGGTGGGAGAATCATCTAAGCCTGGGAAGTCGAGGCTACAGTGAAAAGTGAGTGTGCCACTGTGCTCCAGCCTGGGCAACAGAAACCCCGTCTCAAACACGACAAAACGAAAAACCACATCTAAAGAATAAAACGCTAAAAACTCCAGAGAAAGTCCTTAGCTTTCAGAACAAGAATGAACACAGGTCTAATTTGTGTAGACGTGTCCCTCTTCTAGCCCCTGCAACACCGTGTCCGCTGACGAACCCAGGCAGCGGTAGAGCACGCCGGGCAGGTGGAGACTGGAAGTGCTGATCTGGGCCCCGCATGGTGAGCTGCAAATGACCTGGAATTATTCCAGCTGTGTCCACAACCACAGCTGGAGAGGCTGCCCCATAAAAAAGCGTGAGGACACGGACTCTGCGGACAGGCAAGCTGGGGCCTGGCTCCCTGGCCTCTTATGGAGCCTCTCTAAGCCTCAGTTTCCTGCTCCATAAAATGGAGATTGTACTACATACTGCAAAAGGCTGGTGAGAGGACTGAGCGAGGCCAGGTGTGGGAAGCACTCACTCTCCGGCAATGCCACCAGCCCTGCCTGCCTGTTCTCCTCTGCCTGGGCCCTGGACTTGTCCTATTTCCCACTGGACTTTCATGGCCTGCCTGATGGCTGCTGAACCACCAGACAGATCAACAGCTCCTTGGGGCAGGGATCATGTCCGTCTGATTCGTGCTGCATCCCCAAGGCCTAGGATATCACCCTTGATTACAGCAGGTGCTAAATACATAGTTGTTGAATAAAGAAGTAAACTTAGAAATGCCCACTCACCGAAGGCCGTGTACCATAAACACCTGCACTTTCTTGCAAACACATCAACGGTTCATGTAGCCAACATGGCTGAGAAATTCTTATCCAAGTGGCTTTCAAGATAAATGGTACTTATTCCTTCGAGTGCCAAGACTGCTTTTATTTTAAGCATTTTTGACAGACAGCTTTCTAAAATGAGCAATGCTTTTTTTAAAAAACAGTAGTAATGATAACTTTGCAAAATGACTGGTGGTAATTGGTGGAGGGAAATTAACGGCTATGAAACGCAGCAAAGCAAACTGGGCTCAAATGGTCCCTGAACTTGAACGCCTGGTTCTTGCCCATCTAGCTCCCTTGCTAAGAAAACCTGCGAAAGTACCATTTTATGGGCTGACAAGAGGTTTTTTGCAATTATATTTGCCATTACAGAAGAAACAAAGTTTGTAGAGAATTCTTTCTCCTGACCCTACCATTTATTTATTTATTTATTTTTTTGAGACGGAGTTTCGCTCTTGTTACCCAGGCTGGAGTGCAATGGCGTGATCTCGGCTCACTGCAACCTCCGCCTCCTGGGTTCAAGCAGTTCTCCTGCCTAAGCCTCCTGAGTAGCTGGGATTACAGGCATGCGCCACCATGCCCAGCTAATTTTTTGTATGTTTAGTAGAGACGGGGTTTCACCATGTTGAGCAGGATGGTCTCGATATCTTGACCTCGTGATCCACCTGCCTCAGCCTCCCAAAGTGCTGTGATTACAGACTTGAGCCACCGCGCCCAGTGAAGTCCCTGTTGGAATGGCCCGGGCGGCAGGGCTGGCTTTGTTTGCTGATCTGTACCTTCAGGTGTGACACCCTCCCTTGATGGAAACGGCCGTTCCTGGGAGGCCCCTGGGGTGAGGCCACCTACATCCACTTCAGCCTTTCAGCAACCGTGTTCAGGCAGAGAGGCTTCGTCTGGCTGCACTTCTGTTTCTTTCATTTTCACATTTTTATACACAAATGACCAACACTTAAAATTCGGGAAACTTTACCTGTGGTGCCCAGCTCCTCTTGAAGCATCAGAGGATATGGGGACTGTCTCACAGGCTACTGTGAAGATTAAATGGGACCCAGCTTCTTCTCATCTCTGTGACTGTGACCCTGGCACAGCCATGTGTGGTCACCAGCTGCAGCAGCTGAGGGGCGGTGACATGTGTAGTTTGCCCGAGCACCCCAGGGTCTTAGATCCAGCCTGCTCCACTCATCAGGGGACCTGCCTGGCCCCTGTGGCCTTTGGAGTTTACAGCCTCTAACTAAACCAACAAGACCCTGTGCCCCCAAGATGCCCCAAACCCTCCCCAGCCCTGCTGCTCCCTGGGTACCTTGACGGGCTTCCTGATCTTTATTTGAGCTCATCTTCCCTGGCCTGACAGATCTGTGCCCATCTCTTCCCTTCCTTAGCTGACCTCTGGACTTGGCCTCCTCTGGCGGAACTTGAGTTCTCCAAGTATTCTGAGACAAACCTAGTTTTGATAATTGCAAGGTGCTATCTCCAGGCAAGGCATTGTGTGAATTACAGGAACATCTCAAGTGATCTTGCAGAACTGCTCCTTTTCCAGCGTTTTTGCTAAATGGTCCTTCACCCAGAGGCCCAAGCCAGAAACCTGGGCCCCGCCCTGTCATCCGCCTTCCCCCTGCCTCGTACTCAAGCAGCCTCGTGGTTCCGTTATTTATCTCAAATCCTTCTACTTCCTCCCACCTTGCCTGCCTCAACACGGCTCAGAGGGAACACTCAGCAGCAGAGGGGGAAGGAGTGTGCGCTCATCCCTCCAGCAGTGCAGGTTTAGGCAGTGACTTCACCTTTATTAGCTGCCATTTTCCTATCTGGAAAATGGGGACAATGACAAACAGTGCCCACCACAGGAGATGACTGTAAGGATGAAGGTGTGCAGAAGTAAGTGCTGGTCAGAAAGCAGGAGTGATGGCCATCACTCACCTAGAAACCCGACTGTGTCACTCCCCCACTTAAAACCCTCTTACAGCTTTCCCTGCACTCAGGATGAAATTCGAACTGGTGAAGGGACGTGTGAAACCCTGCAGTGCCCGGTTTCTGCCTCCTGTCCCTGGGTGCCTCAGTTCCCTGAGTCCTTCCCTTCGCATGGACCTCTCCTTTTCCCTCCCCTCCTTCTCGTGTTGAGGGAAGCCCCCCAGACTCCCCGATGGGCTTGTGTCCTTGCCTGGCTCTCTTCCCCATCTCACTCCTCATACCTGAACTTGGTATTTTCTGCCATGTTTGTTTAGTGTCAGTTTCCCTACCTTGAGCCCATGTCCGTCTAGTGCCTGACACGGAGGTTCTCAGTATGTGTGCAGATGGAGAGAAGGACCCCTACTCCGACTCTCTGTGGGGAGAGTGGCTCAGATGAGGTGGGTGGAGCCAGGGGCCTGGAAGGGGTGGGGACTGGGGGACAGGAGCTGAGGACATGGGCTCTGATCTACCTCCAAGGTGCTGGGGCGTCTTGGACTTGTCCTCTGCAGTAGAAGCCACCAATGGTCACTTGTCTGCTTCTCCTCTGCTTCCTGGGTGCACCGGAAGACCTTCCAGCTTCATAGTTAGTTATGTTGGACGCCATGGATGGTTCTGGCTGACATGGACCGTTCTGGCTGCTGCATCGGGAAGTGGATGATACGTGCTGCTTCCCTTGGAGGCTGTGAAGGGCAAGTGTGGATTCTCCAGACCCGCTCTCTTCCCCTGCGACCTTGAAAGCCACACACTAAGATGGTGGAGTCACCAGAGGGTGGAGTCCTGTTTTGCCTGGGTCCTTGAGTGACACAGACCTTTCACAACTCAGGATGGACATGTAACATGAGGAGGAAATGGGCTTGAGTCGGGTGGAACTACAGGAGGTTTGTCACTGCGGTATTATTCTGCTCTCTCCAAACCAATCTGCCTTTCTTGGATATTCACTGCACATCCAGAAAAATGGGCCACGGTGCTGGCCAGGCCCCCCAAGCCTGTTAGAGTGGTGGCACAGTGAGTTCAAGTTGTGGCCAAGGAGTTCTCCCCTTGAGAGTGCTGCTGCCAGCATCTAGGAGTTTGTTAGAAATCTGCCTTCTTGGCCGGGTGTGGTGGCTCATGCCTGTAATCCCAGCAGTTTGGGAGGCTGAGGCGGCTGGATCACCTGAGGTTGGGAGTTTTGACCAACATGAAGAAACCTCTTCTCTACTAAAAATATAAAATTAGCCAGGGGCGGGTAGTCATAGCTACTCGGGAAGCTGAGGCAGGAGAATCACTTGAACCTGGGAGGCGGAGGTTGTGGTGAGCTGAGATTGCACCATTGCACTTCAGCCTGGGCAAAAAAAGGGAAATTCTGTCTCAAAAAAGAAAAAAAGAAAAAAAAGAAATCTGCCTTGTTGGGCTCCTCTCTAGACACAGCATTGGAATCTCCAGGGTGGGGCCCAGACACTAAGCCAGCTGCTCTAGGCTATTCCTAGGGATGCTAAAATGCACGAGAAGGTGATGCCAGTGAGCACACAATCACCTGGGATACCATCATATTCCCATCTGGGAGCTCGGGGATGGGAGAGGCGGAGGGTCTGCATTGCCAGCTGATTCCCAGAGGTGCCCACACTGCTGGTTAGGGACCGGGCTCTGAGTGGCAAGGCTGGAGCATATTCCAGGCACTACTGGAGAACGGCCCCCAGAGGGTTGGGCATTTGATTCTAGGCCATGAAACCAAGGAATACAAATCACAAGGATAGTCTGTCTTCTTATCAGTCAAAATGAATGGTACCACCTGAGTTTCACAATGGACACTGTGGGGGTGCCGGGGTGGAAGATTTCAAAAGTGCTTGTAGAGTGGGGGGTTTTCCCTTTATTTCTGAAAAGTGCTTTTTAAAAAGAACCATTGGATATTTTATAACTTATAATAGATATTATTAATAAAAGCTTATGTGCCCCTCTCATTTAATTCCCACAGTAACTTGGAGATAGGTATTTTTCTTTTTTCTTTTGAGACAGGGTGTTGCTCTGTTGCCTAAGCTGGAGGGCAGTGGCATGATCTTAGCTCCGTGCAGCCTTGACCTCCTGGGCTCAAGCAATCCTCCCACCTCAGCCTCCCGAGTAGCTGGGACTACAGGTTCACGCCACCACACCAGCTAATTTTTTATTTTTGTAGAACCAGGGTCTTACTATATTGTCCAGGCTGGTCTCCAACTCCTGGCTCCTCCTGCCTTGGCCTGACAAAGTGCTGGTATTGCAGGAGTAAGCCACTGCGCCTGGCCGACTATTCTTATTTACATCTGTTAGAGGAGGAACGAGGAGGTACAGAAGTTGGGAAGATGTACATAGCGGGTGAGGGCAGCAGTGTGGGAGCCCAAACACTGGGAGGCCCAGGCCTCTGCCCAGTTCCCGCCCAATGACTCCCAACCCTGGCTCTCCCAGTTTGCGGATAAAGGTGCAGGCCCAGGGCCATGGCCAGCACCTGCCCAGCATCTCCCAGGGTGGAGAAGTCTTTGGGAAGCTGGAGTCCCGATGCTAGGCACACGTTAGGAGATTCACAAATGTGCCTGCTGTAGCACAGGCTGCTCAAGGGTGGCACAAACTGAATTAACTAGAAAGTATCCTCTTCAGATGTGGCAGGAGCTACGAGCCACAGCTCTGCTGGGTGTCTGGCTCACAGGCAAGGCACCTAATTAGTTTTTCCATTGCTGGTCGGCAATCTGGCCAAACTCAGCCTCTCTTTCAAAAGGTCCAGTATAAAGTATTCTCTTCCATTGCCAAGTGGTGGCAGCTTTTTCAGTGCTGATGCAATCATTTGATGTCTTCAATTTCCCACCACCAATTACAGAAATATTTCTAATGGAAGGAAACAAAGCTGACTAACTTGCTGTGTTTTCCCTCCTGGCCTCCCAACTCCTCCACTGCTGGTTTTTGAATTTCTGTGGCTGAACCTCCAGGCACCAGGTGGACGTAGCTGTGGAACACAGGAGAACCTCACCTACAATGATCTTCTTTTTGTCAAAGCATTCCACCTTCAATATTTTTTGTTTTACATTTTTCAACAACAAAGTTGTTTTTTTTGCTTAGCATCCAAGATGTGGAAAAAACAGGCCTGGGGCAAAAAAAATCTGCTATTAACTAATTTAAATAGACTCTGTGGCAGTGGAGTTTCAGTCCCATTGTGCGGCAAAGCTAATGAGATTCCGCTGGGAGATAAAAGCCGCCCTCCTTCACGGAGGAGGCCAGGAAGGGCACTAATGCTCCCAAGGAGAGGGAGGCGATTCACCCCACCAGTGAGTATGGGTTTGAAAAAAGGCTTGTAAAAAGATCAAAGGGATGAGAGCCCAAGGAAAGGGAGGGAGGAGGAGGCAGTAACAGTAACAGTAAGCCAGCGAGACTGGCCCTTGAAGCCGGAGGAATGTGGGCACGGGGAGACGGGCCTCAAAAAGAGGGCAGAGGGCGATGCAGGGGAGGGGCTGCGCTGGGAGGTGCGCAGCTCACCGCAAGGCAGAAAAGCCGCAGATGCCCCATTCTGGGTGTGTCCCCCGTCTCAACGGTGACCTGCAGTGACTGACTTTGAGAAGGGGGACATCTCCATTGCCAACAGATCCAGTCTATTTGATCAGTGTTACTTTCAGTTTTCCCCTGCCCTCTCTCAGCATATTCAAACCCAGGAGAGAACAGAGCTCAGGGAGGGAGTAGGGACTCTTTCAAGAGACCTTGAAACAGCTGCCAGTCAAGCCGCTGGAAAAGGAGATGCCAGTCAAAACAGTTTCCCAAAGCTCCTGACAGCCCCTCTCCTACAATCAGAGCTGGAGGGTGCTTTGGAGATCAGGAGTTATTTTAGCTAAACCCAAAGTGGCACTGCCTGCAATTATAGCAACGGTCCACATCGCCATTTACTGAGTGCTAACCTGGTGAAAGAGCTGGTTTACACCGCACAGCCCAGGGTGTGTGGCTCCCTGACAGGAACCCAGCCTCTGGATCTGGCCCTTGTGCGTTGTGTGACCTTGGGTGAGGATTAAATGGGCCAATGCAGGGACAGTGCACTGACAAACAGAAAAGTGTCTGACACATGGCAGCCCCCCACAAATGTGTCCCGTTGTGGTTTTGTCCCACTGAATTCCCACAACAACCTTATGACAGAGGCATGCTCATGTTTGCCACTTCTAAGTCAGGAGCTAAGTCACAGGGAGGTGAAGTGACTTGCCCAAGCCAAGAAGCTGCTAGGTGGCAGAGCACCTTCTTGGCTTGGGCAAGTTCCAACCTTCTGAACTCCAGCTTAAGTGCCTGACCCCAACGTCCCAAGTCTCCCGGGCTCCCCACTCCAGGCCTTTTGGGGTGGAAACAGGCTGCGGGGGGATGAAGAAAGGTGCCATTTGCAGGCTCTCTCCTCCCCAGAAGGAACTGGACGTCAGCAATTTTAGGATGGAGCTGGGACTGGATGCCAAATCTCCTCACTCCCACTCCAGTTCCTGTCACCGATGTTCCTTCCACCGCCCAGCCAGAAGCTTCAACCTGTCTGGCTCCCTGCCATGTGCCAGCCCCAACCCTCCAAACAGTCTGACAGAGACAGCGGTGGGCCCTCAAGAAGACCTCCAGATTGAATGAGTCTCCCTGCTGTGGACAAAGAAGGAGAAATTGGGCAAATACAAGGTAGCTGGATCATGTGGGCACGCACACACATTCATTGAGGGAATGAAAAAGTGCAGTGTAAGAAAAGGGGTGGGGCGGGGAGAGCGGGATGGCCCTACTATGTGCACCAGATTCAGTGTGCATTGATTCAGTGTGCATCCTGCCATGTGCCCCGGATTCAGTGTGCATCCTACTGTGCACCCTAGATTCAGTGTACATTGATTCAGTGTGCATCCTAATGTGTGCCCTGGATTCAGTGTGCATCCTACTGAGCGCCCAGGATTCAGGTGTGTGTCCTGCTGTATTTCCCAGATTCAGATGGACATACTACTGTACATCCTGGATTCGGTGCGCATCCTACTGTACATCACGGATTCAGTATGCAGCACCCACTCACTTTTTCCTACTCAGGACCTCTCCCACTGTGAGGGCAAAGAAAACAGGTTTAGGCCCAGCAAGATGATTTTTCACTTAAATTCAACCCTCAGAGCCCAGGTTTTATGTTGACCGGATGGAGGTTTGTTCTAAAGCAGTAAGGGAAGAATAAAGGACATCGAGATGACACAGAGAGGACGGGGAGAAACCCTCTCAATACACTATTATTCCTTAGTGGCTTCCTCTTGAGAAAGCAAGGGTCTGTTGGGCTCCTTGAAGGGGGAAAGTTGAGACGAAGACAATGCCAGTCACCAGCCTGGACAGGAACAACAGTGTCATCCACAGCAAGACCCTTGTCCTCTGTTTCAGGGGTAACCTTGTACTTGTTACCCAGGCTGGAGTGCAGTGGTCTGATCACAATTCACCGCAGCCTCGAACACCTGGGCTCGAATGATCCTCCTGCCTCAGCCCCTCGAATAGCTGGGACTATAGACATACACCACCACATCTGCCTAATTTTGCTATTGTTAGCAAAGATGAGGTTTTCTCCAAGCTGGTCTTGAACTCCTGGGCTCAAATGACCCTCTCGCCTCCCGAAGTGCTGGGATTATAGGTGTGAGCCACCACGCCCAGACCAACCCTCCCGCCTCCCGCAGTTCTGGGATTACAGGTGTGAGCCACCATGCCCAGCCTAACCCTCCCGCTTCCCACAGTGTTGGGATTACAGGTGTGAGCCACCATGCCCAGCCTAACCCTCCCGCTTCCCACAGTGCTGGGATTACAGGTGTGAGCCACCTGGAGCCACCACGCCCAGCCCAAACTTGCACTTTGTTCCTATTTTTTTTTTCTCAGAATTTTCTGAATACTTTCAACTTGGGGTATTTGATTTGATTTAAATGGAAACTTACAGTTCCTGCCAGGGGTTCTAAAACAGGGGCCCTTGTGTTTCTCGGTGACCCAGGGATTGTCTTCAGGGGCTCCCGAGTGCCCAAAGGCCCTGATCATCATCCTGCCCCCCCGGGGGCATGCTTCCGGGCCAGAGTGGAGGTTGGCGGTGCAGCATGCAGGTAAGGAACAGACTCTGGAGGCTGACTGCTAGGACTCGCCTTCCAGCTCCCTGATGATGAACCAGGCTTGGGGCCAGGACCCAGGGGTTCACAGGCTCCTTGAGATGATCCTGGGTGCAGGTGCAGGGGCTGCTTTGGGCCACTGTTTGCTCCCCACCATCAGGGGGCAGGACTTTGGCTGAGTAGCACCCAGGAGCCCTGAGCTTCAACAAGGGATGCTCTTCTAATGCACCCACTGAGGGCATTATCTGCCAGCACACAGGCCACGAGGCCAAGCTAGAAGAGTGGGTACCTCTCACTGTTCAAAGTATTTCCCCACAAGATTAGTAAATATGAAAAGTTAAGTACTCAAGTGTTTAGAATTTGCTTATTTAAAAGAGAAACCTGGTAGAGATCTAGACTGTGGCTTCCCTCTAGCCAATCCCCGCTTCTACATACTGTGAAGAGAAGATTCCCTTAGACCTGGGTGAAAGTGACAAAAAGGCAGACAGAGGTGAACCGTGAGAAGACTGGGGTTTGACCCTAGGTTAGTGATGAATGGCTTGGGGGACCTCTTTCCTTCTGGCCCTCGGTAGAGGACTGTGAGGCTGGGGTGGGGCTGGGTGATTTTGTAGGCCCCTGTCACCTCCTGGCAGCATTTGCAATGCTGTGCCCTGAAGTTTCTGCCCCAATCCAGGAACCCACTTGCTGCCCTGATGTGATGCACCCTCAGCTGGGCCTCAGATTCTGGGCCGGCTGAAAGAGCTTGAGAATTCAGCTCGGAACCAAGGAGACCATCTGCACGACATTGTTCTCTGTGTGGGAAACCTCCATGCCACTCAGCCAGGCTCTGGAGCACTCAGTAGCAGGCAGCAAAGGCAAAGGTGTGCTATGTGCAGGTGCCCAGACGGTTCCCATGATGCCGAGATCAGAATGGACTTTCACTGGGTAGATGTATTCTAATGTTACACAAGGAGATTAGCCCAAGAGTTTGGGTCTCCATTAAGAGTTTCGCCAAGGACAGAGCCACCCGTAAGGAGAGGGACAGTAGGAATCTCTTGGAAGGAGAGAAGTCTTTGTGGGTCCTGCAGGCAAAGACACGAACCGAGTGTGTTAAATGTTTAAAGAGGCAGACATCCCTGCCAGCAGTGTTGCTCTAAGGATGTGTGCTGGTTTGATGAAGAATATTTAAAACAGTCCCAGAAGTACTCATTCCATGAAAATGGGAGCCATCATTATTTCAAAACTGGAATGCTATGAAGTCAGCCCTGACAGTGATGTTTGGGGCGACGGGGAGTGCGCAGAGACGAGCTTCTCAAATGGCGATGAAAGTACAGTAGAGTGGAAGCAGGGGATTTATTTTTTATTATGCAGCTCTCGTCTCTAATCTGTACCTCGGATTTGTATGCCACAGGCTCAGTGGGCCTAGCAGCCTAGAGAGGAGGCATCGAAGCCTACAGGGACTCGGGATTACTTGGATGGGATCGATATTTCCTCTCTGCTTTTGGCTCTGAAGGGCTTATAACTGCTCACCAGAGCCAGGACTGCTGCTCTAGGATGAGACCAGAGAGGCAGGGCTGCCTGAGCTGGAACTGGAGAGGTGAAGGCAGACATCACTGCTCCATCTTGCCCAAAATCCCTGCTGATACTTTTGAGGTCAAGCTTTGTCTGAGAGGGACAAGCCCGTGGATGTACTTGGAAAGATCTCTGGCACACACCAGGGCCTCTATAAATGAGGTGTGGTTTGGTTTGGGGGTTCCAAACTCATCCTCTTTAAAGTCCCAGGCAGGGTGCCACTGACGCCTAAAAGAAAAGCCCCCAACTCCCTGGACCCTTGAGTGCAGACTGGCTGCAGATGGCCTTTAGGGGTGATGCGCTCCCACTGGCCACTCCACAGCCATCTACGGGATCCTTCTGAACACCCTGGTGGGGCACATGAGGCCCTTTTAGACCTGGGTCTCAGCCACATTCCCCTTTAGCACCCCCCTTATATGGTAGCAATTCCGGCTCCTGGAGGAATCCACCTCCCGCCCCAACACATTTTCCTGGCTGCACGTCTGTGCTCAAGTGGCCCCTCTGCCTGGAATGCTCCTGTCAGGCTAAGTCCTTCTCACCCCCCGGGATTCTCAGCTCAGGGTCTTCCCCATCCCAGCCCACCCCCTGGCTGGGGAAAGGTCCCTTGCCTGCACTCTCAGCAGCATCCTCTGCACACCCCAGCCGGGCACTAGCCAGACCTGTGACCAGATGCCCCCAACCCCTAAGCTGTGCTCTCCTTGAGGCCACACCTGCCACATCTCCATCCTCCCTGGGCCTAGCTTAGGGCCTCCAAGAGGACCATGGCACAGCACTGGTGTGGCTCACCTAGCAGGAGCCTGAATGAACAAGAGATAAAGTGGACAGGGGTGTACTTATTGATTTTTGGCCACAGGGGAAAGGGGAGAAGAGTGAGAGGGAAGGGAAGGGGTGGAGAAGCAGAGGTGGGCACTGCCCGGGAGTGGGGCCTGGGCCAACAGGGAAGCCCCAGGGTAGATGTGAGGGAACTGTCCAGGGTCCTGACCGCCTTCCGCTTCTGCCAAAGGCCTCGTGCAAGGCTGAGGAGATGCACAGGGTCTTTGACATTTCTCAGGATTAAGGAATTAAGGCTTTTCATTTAATGAAAAGAAAAAAAAGTTCAGTGTTTTCCAGATGGTAAAACGTCAGTTTCTGTCACTGGTTGCCAGGAAAATCCAAGCCCAAAGGTACCTGAATTGTTCTGCACCCACTTGGTGTGAAATTATTTTCTTCAGGAACAGCCTTGCAGTCAGAGAAACATCCAAAGACATCTGGGCTCCCAGGAAAACACAGACAATACCACTTACTTCTCCATCAAACTTGAGGCAATGACCAAAGAATGCAGACTGTAGAGCTGGGAGGGAGACCCGCCAAGAGGCAGCTAACCTGCCAAGGCGCCGGGTGCCCCAGCCACTCCTGCTCAGTGGGGGAAACAGGAAGGTGGGGCACAACACCTCAATCTCCAGTGCCTTCTGGAGATCACTGGTTGTGCCATTGGCCCTCCCAGGACCCTAGGGACCGATCCAGGTCCTAGACTCAGGATGCTATCTACATCAGCACTTTGGGGCTGCCCAAAGGGTACTGCTGCATGGCTGTAACTGTGGTATCTTAGGCTCTGTAGCTCACTTTTTGTGACCCTGAAAAAACGAGAAGGCGGACAATGCTTTGGTGGGGGTGGGTGGGTCTGTCATGGCAACTGGGTCTTGGGTTGACTTTACACACGACAGCTATATGCAAACCCAGGTCTGTCTGACTCCTATACCCTGAGCCACCACGTCTACTGTGGAGATATGGGAAGTACAGACAGAAGGGGTGATCACTGAGGCAGAGGAATGCTGGAGGAAGCCTGGCCACAGGGGATGGAGGGAGAACTTTCTCAGGAGAAGAGTGTTGCCATTGACAGGCACTCCAGAAAAGTCGATTAGGTGTGGACTAGAAATTTACCTTACACTTTATACCTATGAATTCAACTTCACACCAAGTCTGTGGGGCAGGTACTGTCACGGCTCATGGTTCACTGCAGCCTTAACCTCGCACGCCCAAACCATCCTCCAACCTCAGCCTCCTGAGTAGCTGGGACCACAGGCACATGCCACTACACCCAGCTAATTTTTAAATATTTTTTATTTTTGGGGAGATGGGATTTTGCCATGTTCCCTAGGCTGGTCTCAAACTCGTAGGCTCAAGTGATCTGCCTGCCTCGGCCTCCCAGAGTGCTGGGATTACAGGTGTAACCCATGCACCCGGCTGCGTCTGTTTTACAGATGAGGAAACTGAGGCAAGTGAATCCACACAGGAAATAAGTGGGGTAGTAGGGACCCGAGGACACAGCGAATGGCTCTTAGCCACTGTGCTATGTGGCCTCTCTCTGGGTTGGCTGCTGTGGGGAATGTGCTGGGAGGTCAGCCTGGGCTTAGAGAGCAGATAGGCGGGGGCTGTCCTGCCATGCTGGCAGCCTTGCGTGCAGCTTACAGCCTGCTGGGCTGAGGACAGAGGCCTGGGGAATGTGAAGGTGGGTGGTCTTCCCAGAAGCACTTGTCAGATTCTGACCCGAGTACACTGCGGCCCGCACAACCCTTCAGGAAGAAATAAGCTGTAGAGATGACAGATGACTACTCTGTGACTCCTCTAATGGCAGAAAGCCACAGACCACTTCCAGGGCAACACAGAATGCCCTAAGAAAGTCAACAGGATGGGCCAGGCTTTCCTGGTTCAATTTTAGCCATAAAACTGGGTCCATGTGAGCACCTGGACCATGCCCACACTCAGCAGGGGCTGAGGGAGCCTTCTGCAGGAAAGGTGCTGGGGCGGCATAAGAGGAGAACAAATGATCAAATCTGTCCCGGGTTTAGATGCTTATGAATATTCAAACAAGATGGCAGTAAAAGGCTTTTTGGCGGTCAGGTTGAGCCTAACGACCCTCCCTGCGGCTCTCAGTTCCCAGGGCCCTGCGCTGATGCTTCTGCTTGGTGAACCGGTCAATACAGTCCAGCTGTCAGCTGAGGGAGGGGCCGTCCTCAGGGTCGCCGTGGGACCGTCTGCCGCCACTCCTTCCCTGAAGCCCGTCGCCAGGCCACCAGTGAGCTCACGCACACATCTCTCGGGCACACCACTCATCAGAGTCACGACAGGACTTTGTCTTGCTACACGAAGCTGCCCGTTTCCCCTCGCATGGTTGAAAGCTGTCCCCTCAGTTCTGTTTGGGATACACTTGTGAGGCAGCAGCAGAATGTACAGAAAGAGATGAAAATGACACCACATTCTGTCTTTATAACATAAGTTCTCCCTGTTGGAAAAGGTTGATCACCTTTTAAGAAGCAGGGGGATGGTCAGAAGGCTGAGACCTGCCAAAGGCAGAAGGCCCTTCAATGACGCTTGGAGGCTGCTCCCAGCTGCAGAGTCCCTCTGAGTGTGGGGGCCTCACTGCGCAGGGCACCGAACAGGGGACAGGACTGAGATTTGGCCTGAGGTCTTAGAACTTGCACCACAACCATAACCTCTTCCAGGCCTTCGCCTGTGGCATTTGAAGAAAGGCTTTTGGAAGGAAATGCAGAGGAGGCTGGTAGGAGGAAATGTTAGAGATTGAAAATAGGCACAGTGGCTCACGCCTGTAATCCCAGCACTTTGGGAGGCCAAGGTGGGTGGGTCATTTGAGGTCAGGGGTTCAAGACCGGCATGGCCAACATGGCAAAACCCTTCCTCTACTAAAAATACAAAAACAACAACAACAACAACAACAAAAAGAATTAGTTGGGCGTGGTGGCACAAACCTGTAATCTCACCTACTTGAGAGGCTGAGGCAGGAGAATTGCTTGAATAGTGAGATGAGACCATGCCACTGCACTCCAGCCTAGGCGACAGTGAGACCCCGTCTCAAAGAAATAAATAAAATAACGTAATGACTGTTTATGGGGCCTCTGTAGTGGTGTGAAATGCTATGAGGTGGACAGCACAGCCTGACTCAGAGGAGGGTGATGGTTCCTGTTCCTGTGGAATGACGCCATGTTGAAACAGTTTCCTTCCCTAGGAGTTGGAATGAGCGATGGGTTAGGATTTTTGAACACCATTGGGGTTGGTAGTCAATCTATGCTAGGTACTCCACGTGCCCACCAATGCAATATCAGATTCCACCCACTTTTCAGAGAACCGAGTCTCCTAGGGCTGACTCAATCTCTTTTACTGAAAAGCACCTGGTGGGCACGGAGTAAACAGACCTTGATAAAGTTGGCCTCAGTTAGCCGGGTGTGGTGGCTCATGTCTGTAATCCCAGCACTTTGGGAGGCCCAGGGGGCCAGATTTCCTGAGGTCAGGAGTTCTAGACCAGCCTGGCCAACACGGTGAAACCCCATCTCTACAATAATATAAAAATTAGCTGGGCATGGTAGCACATGCCTTTAATCCCAGCTACTTGGGAGGCTGGGGCAGGAGAATCACTTGAACCTGGGAAGCGGAGGTTGCAGTGAGCCAAGAACGCATTACCGCACACTGGCCTGGGCAACAGAGGGAGACTCTGTCTCAAAAGGTAAATAAATAATCAATGAATAAATGAACAAAGGAATGAAGAAGCAAGCGACATGACCAGAACATGACCCACCATGGACAATCCATTTGCTCACACCTAAAAGTTCAGATGGCACGGAACTGAAAGGGTTACTCGTCCCTCTGCAGTGACTGTGGACTGAGAGCTGGACATCTGTGGGCTACTTTCATGCTCTGTCCCTTACCTCTGATGGGAAAACTGCAAAGTGTGTGTGGGTCCCTCTGGGCCTCTCTCTCGATGCCCCCCTGCTACCTGGGCAGGACACACACTCCACCTCTCTCTTCAGCTGCCCCAGCAGGACTTAATGCAGTGAGTAGCTGTCGGTCTGCTCTCACGCTCCCTAAATTGCTGGATGAAAATGCACACTGTTTTGAAATGAGGGGGTTAAAGATCAAAACAGTGGCTTCCCCTGCAGAGTTTAAATGTCAGAAAAATATGAACACGCTTGAAACCTTTCCTGGCTCTTTGTGATTCTGCCCTTTCAGATGGTCACACCCCCCACCCCGCCATCCCATTTCTAAGTCCCATTCTCTGAATCTACTCTGCTGGAGACTTGCTGGCTATAAAAAGCTTCTTCGCCCTAGGACCAAGTGCAAGGAGCCTCCAGGGACCACAGTAAATGATGGGAACCTGTTAGCTGCCACAGACCCACAGCAAGCTGTCCCCAGCCCTCTGCCACTTCCACACTTGGGTAAGGGGTCTAATGAGGAAGAGTGAAAAGGGCTTGCTGATGGAGTCAATGCCTGTGGACAAAAGGAAGGCAGAATTTTGCTTCCTGTGGTGGGATTTGCTGCAGAAGCTCAGGTGCTCAGGCTGTAAGCCAGGGGGTCAGGCATGAGCCTGAGAGAATGTGACAGGGGCATGCTGCCATTCTCCTAGCTCCTAACATTGTTTGCCAGAAATAAAAAGGTGAGTGTCAGCTTGGTTTGGCTCTGCAAGGCAATCCCCTTCTCCTGCCACTTTGGAGAGACCTCGGAGGGCTTCCTGCCTTCCCAGCAGGCCCTCGTTCTGGGCTGGCCACAGCTGCTTCTTGTGGGCAGGAAAACAGACCCAGCACAGTGATTGTGACCACATAATGAACGCCTAGGAGAGAGAGTTCTTGGGGTTTGACCACAGTGAGAGCAGGAGGCGAATTCCTCCACTAATGCCATGTGAGCTGCTGGGGGTGGCCCAGAACTCTCATCTCAGAGGTGGGCATAGCTGTAGCACCTCCCACTACTGTCAGGACATCTGGGCACTATCTTCAGCCTAAGCAAGCTCCTCATCTTGATGACCAAGGAGCCTCTCCAGCATGTCATACTGCTCCCCAATGCACTTCACGCCACTGCTGCAGGCTGAGCTTTTCTGGATGATGCTGGGAACTAACCCCACTCTGGCGGATCGACTTGACTGGGTGCAAGCAGTCAGAGCAGGGTGGAAGATGTCTGCTGCAGTGCTCCCAAACAGCGTCTTTCTGGGAAACACTATAAGCAACATCAATCATGACGCCCCATATATATAAGTGGGTGGAGAGGAGGAAAATCGAATCTTGAGAAATAACAAATCCTAAAAAGTGGAGTTTAGAAATGTTGCCACCAAATCCTTCTCTTTTGGTGGTTTAGGTTTGAAATACTTAATGTCACCCCACAAACTATGCCAGACCTCTGAATCTGCAAAGGATAACGTGGTCCCACCTCTGCATGTAGGGCAGGGACTGGTGGTGCCACAGAAAGGTCTACCTGCTAGCCACCGAGATGAACATGATGAACTACGCACGGTGGTCCCTGCCCTGCCTGGATGGAGGCGACACCACGCATGCTTCGTGCTTTCTATCGCCACCTTCCACAAGCTCAGTGATACAGAAACAAGATCCCAAACTCATTCTGTGTGATGATGATTAGTGGAAAGCTTTATTGATAAAGGATTAAGCTTAATTCTGTACATTATTTTCCAGTATGTTTCCTTCCTTTGACAGCAAGTGGAAGACATTTTAGTAGGGAAGAGAGAGGACTCTCTAATTTAATTCTCACCTGTCCCTGAAAGAAAAGGACTTCAACCTTAACTGCCATTAGCTGTAATCAGAGGGCATTACCACCTCTCCCAATTGTGGTTCTTTAATCTGGTGCAGGTCAATGTCAGAGGTTAAGTCCACTTAACCTCTGATATAGTTAAAAACAGGTGAAAGGAGAGATGATAAAGGAATCTCAGAAAGGCTTCTGCATAAATACATGTGATATGCCACTCACCAGTGAGATAAAATTCCCACCTCTTCGAATTCATCAATTTTTACTGCTTGAAATGTGTTATATAAACTAGAAGCAAGGAATTGGCGGGTACTCCTAAATCTCTCCAACTAGACTAATATCAAATTTTAAACACTGCTTCAGAATGTGTTTGTAATTTTAAACAAATACAAAGAGTGCCTGGCAGTTTATTTTCAAGGGACGTAGGATAAAAATATAGCACTGTCTTTCTAAATCTATGCTTCACCAAATCTGTGTTTCACACATTTTACAACTTCCTAATAAACTTTCTGCTTGCATTCAAAAATACTTAATACTACAAGAATGCTTAAAAAAAAAAAAAAGACACGCAAAAGTGAGCATGTGCAAGCCCCGCCCTCGTAAAGGGTATTGGAATGGAAATGGGACCATTGTTACGTAGCGGGTTATGGGCTGCAATGCTTGCGGCCCTCCAGAAGTTATCACTGGCCTTTTGTGGAGCCAGGAGAAGGGAACTCCTGGCAATACCACAGAAGACCTGAAGATAAGGACCAGGTTAAGGGAAAAACCGACCACTTTAATGTTCCTCACTGTTAAAGCAAAGCAAGATACAGATAATGAGCAGTGTTCTTTCACCTCAGAATGTTTTTCAACCAGCTGCTGGGGGAAAACGACAAGGACAGTCAGCATGGAAGATGTCTGCATTGAAGGCCAAGACTTTCTGCATGCGAATCAAGTAAATACCTCCAGTGTGGTGACTTAGCTAAGAACACTAAGATGAGAAATGTAGCTCCCTGCACTAAAGCCTACACAACCACCTCCTTCCCTCCTTTACGCTCCAGACCCAGGAAGTGGGGAGAAAAACAGGGTGGCAAGAAAGAAGAAGGGAGGGTGGCTATTTTCTCCATTACATTTCTAGGGAGCTCAGTTGGGTAAAGGGGTATTAGAAGAGTCAAGCTATGATTTTCTTTGTTAAATAAACTGTATTTTAGAGCACTTTTAGATTTACAGAAAAGCTGCACACATGGGACAGTTTCCATGTCCCTCACCCCGTTTCCTCACTGTTCACATCTTCCATTACCATGGTACATCTGTCACAACGAAGACACCAACACTGGTTACTCACTAACAACTGAACTCCAACCTTTATTTGGATTTCACCAGTTTTTCCATTAGTAATCTTTTTCTTTCTTTCTTTTTTTAGACAGAGTCTTGCTCTGTCACCCAGGCTGGAGTGCAATGTGGTCCAATCTCAGCTCACTATAACCTCTGCCTCCAGTTTCAAGCAATTCTCCTGCCTCAGCCTCCCGAGTAGCTAGGATTACAGGCACCCACCACCACACCTGGCTAATTTTTGTATTTTTAGTAGAGATGAGGTTTCACCATGTTGGCCAGGCTGGTCTTGAACTCCTGACCTTGTGATCCACCCACCCAGGCCTCCCAAAGTGCTGGGATTATAGGCATGAGCCACTGCGCCCTGCCCCACTGGTAACCTCTTTCTGTTTCAGGATCTAATCCAGAGTAGTACACTGCATTTAGCTGTGATAAGATCACGAATGCTTATACAGGTTCCCTAAATGGGTAGTTTTCAGCCTCAGACTGCTCCCCTAATCCTAGGCAACCTGTCCTCTGCCTACCCCTTATCATCAAAAATGGGCCCAGGGGGCACTGTGAATTGATATACAGTAAACCCCACTAGTAGGTGGTCCATGATGCCCCTCTGATACACTAAGTCTTATGCTCACTGTTTAATGCAGACCAGATTTTCTTCTGAGGTGAGGAAATGTTTTAGAACCAAACAGAGGTAGTGATTATACACTACTGTGAATGCACTTAAAGCCAAGGAATTGTTCACTTTAAAATGGTTAATTTCATGTTATGTGAATTTCACCTCAATCTACAAAAAAGTCCTATGCTTTTGCTGGCACACTGTGGCTACAACCATTCTTTATTGTGGGGATAACTTGGACCAAGCTTTCAAAATCACATCCCCCTCTGTGTCAATGCTGTCAGCAGTTTCTCACTGAATTAAGGATAAAATCCGAATTCTGCACCAGAGCCTAGAGGCATCTTCTTGACCTGAGCCCTGCCTTCTACCTCCACTTCGCCCCCCTTCACATGGCTTTCCTTCTCACACTGCCTGCCTCAGTTTCCACTATAAAGGCTTCCTCTGACTAGCCTAATTGGAAGGAGGCCCCCTTCTGTTCCAGGTCACAGCCCCCGGTTGATCATCTGGAGTTATTTCTTAGGCTTCCTTGCCTGTCTGAGTTCCCCCTGTGGCCCTGGCACCTGGCACAGTGCCTGGCATATGGCAAAGGGGCTCAGTGGATACCTGTTTTTTGTTTGTTTTGAGTCTTGCTCTGTTACCCAGGCTGGAGTGCAATGGTGCAATCTCTGCTCACTGCAACCTTCGCCTCCTGGGTTCAAGTGATTCTCCTGCCTCAGCCTCCCGAGTAGCTGGGATTATAGGCGTCCACCATCATGCCCAGCTAATTTTATATTTTTAGTACAGACAGGGTTTTGCCATGTTGGCCAGGCTGGTCTTGAACTCCTGACCTCAGGCCCACCTCAGCCTCTCAAACTGCTGGGGAGTGGATATCTGTTGTTGAGCTGGATGAGGGAATTAATGAGATGATGATCAACTTTCTCTTATTTCACTACTGGATGAGACCAGAGACTGAAGATGGATGAGAAGCAGCTGGCTGCTGCCCTGCAGGGAGCTGGCCCTGAGTGCTGTGGGGACTGGTGGGGTGGGATGGAGGGTGGAAGGCAGAATCCTCATTGGCCACAGGGCCTGAGTTGGTCCAGGGAAGGCCCCTGTACTGTCAGAAGCTGGGGAAATGCATTTTTCTCTGGCCACTTTTCATTTTGTCTGACATTTCCCACAACAGTTTTTCATAAGGAAGCTCAATATCTGAAAAAGGTAGTGTCCCCAGAACATAAAGTGGGAAAGGAGCAGGGTGAGAAAGTGCCAGCCTGCCTCCTTGGCCCATCCCTAGGGTACCAGTGGAGACCGCTAGGGCTCTGAGAAGCCGAGTTTTAAAGCTAGGTTTCTCAGAATCCAGCTTTTGGAACATCTCAAAAACCTATGGTTTTCTTACAATTTATCTACAGTAAAACCGGCCCTGGGTAGTAATACAGTTCTGAGTTCTGACAAACATGTACAGTGTGTAACACCACTACAACTAACATATAGAATACTCCCACCACCCCATGTTCTCTTGTGCCCCTTTGGGGTCAATCCCCTGTGCCCACCCCTAGGCAACTACTGATCTGATTTCTGTTCCTAAGGTTTTGTTTTTATCCCGAATGTCATATACATAGAATCAGATAGTGAGTATCCTTTTCTGTCTGGCTTTTTTTTCACTTTTTTAAAGGCCTCTGATTTGAGACCAATGTTTAAATCTCAAAGCATTCAAGTTTTCCTAATGCTTCTTGAGTAAGAAGCTAAAAGTGAAACTTACCTTCTGGAATACTTGATAGTTGGATTTGGACCATATATCAAGCTGAGGGGGAAAGGAGAGAAAAATCATCAGCATCAGTCTTAGAATTTGAGACTTCAAGAAATAATATTTTAACTACTGTTAACCCTTCTTAAACTTGAAAAAAACATCCGATTATAGAATAATAGGATCTCAGGGTTGAAAAGGATCTCAAATGTCCAACTTAAATTTCTTCTTTATCCATGTGTAGGTGAGTTAAGAAATGTAAATGAAACCTTGAGGCACCTGCTGCTTCTGAGTTTCCTGCAAGCTGAGCCACTGGCTCACTTTCAACTTTGATTCTCACCACGGCTCTCGCATTTCTCAAAGCCAAGGTCAATGCTGCCTCAGGTCCTTTGCACTCACTGTGCCCTATCCCTGACTTGTTTTTCCCATAAACTCTTATGTGGCTCTTCTTATGCTCCCTTTAGCTCAAATGTCGCCTCACCGGAGAGGCATTTCACAGTTACCCTATCAAAACTGTCTTTCCAGTACCTGGTAACTTGATTCTCTTCACTTTTTTTTTTTTTTTTGAGGTGGAGTCTGGCTCTGTTACCCAGGCTGGAGTATAGTGGTGCGATCTCAGCTCACTGCGACCTGCACCTCCTGGGTTCAAAAGATTCTCCTGCCTCAGCCTCCAGAGTAGCTGGGACTCCAGGTGCTTGCCACCACACTTGGTTAATTTTTGCATTTTTAGTAGAGGTGGGGTTTCACTATGTTGGCCAGGCTAGTCTCAAACTCCTGACCTTAGGTGATCTGCCCTCCTCTGAATCCTAAAGTACTGGGATTACAGACATGAGCCACTACACCAGTCCCTCTTTACCATTTCAAAATTTAAAGTTTTTGTAACATTTAAAACTGCCTGAAGCTCCATAATTTCTTTGTTTGCTTGTTTCCTGCCTGACTTGCCCGCAGGATGGAAGTTCAGTGATGACAGGAGGCCTGCCTTCCTTCCTACTGCCTCCCCAGGTCCAGAAATGGGGCCTAGCATGTCATAGGCATCAGTAGGTCTTTTCTGAGGAGCAAAGCTGGCAGCATCCAGCTGCTGAGCACCTGTTCCATGCCACACACCACACTAGGCCCTTCACTCACACACTCGTGTAATCCCCAGGACTGGCCCTTGTGGCTGGTCTCATGAGCAATCATACTCTCTAGATGCGGAGACAATAGTTCAGAGACGTTCCTGAGCCCCAGGCTATCTGGTGAGGCATCTTACAAATGGCCTCAGCTGGTGGTGCTCAAATCCTGGCTGGGCATCAGAAGCCCCTGGGGGAAGTTTTTGTTTTATAATATACAGATTGCTCAGTCCCTCCCTACAGTGTCTGAATCAGTGGCTGGAGTGGGTCCAAGAGCCTGTTCCATTGTTTTGTAGCCCCTGCTCCCAAGGGTAAATGTGATGCCTGGCCAGTCAAGAGCCCCTGCTCTAGGGCACCCCTAGGTGACAAATGAGGAAGCTGGAGGAGGTCTGAGAATGTGGGGAGGACTCAGAGTAAACCCTGGCCATTCCTCCTCTGGCTATACTGGGTCACACACAGGGTACCTCAGTAGCTCATTCTAACCAAAACCATTTTGGTTTTTACTGGTTTGCATGCTATACCAAATCAATGCCTTCTGACTGTTTCAAGAGTTTAGAAAAAATTAAGCATGGCAAAAATAGAACTACCCCCAATACGGTGCTGAAAGAGACAGCTCAAGGGCAACGAGGAAACGAGAAAGCCGTCACTGTGTTCCGTAGGTGCTAAAAAGTTGACTTTAATATATGAGTTCGAGAGCTGAGTGAATGGAACACCTGGTCAAAGGGCTTCTGGGAAACTGCCTTTGGGGCTGGCCAGCGGTTAAGTAGGACCCTGGGCCATGGCGATTTAGGGCTGTGTGTGTTGTGTGATTGATTTTGGCACACCAGAAAGCACCGAGAAGCAATCAAATGGGAAACATCCTTTAAGAAGACAGGCCATGATGTGTTGCATTTGACCCAGGCCACTCCGGAGCTCCGTGTCTATTCTGTGGAAGACACTGAAACCTGGCTTTCTGAAAACAGTGCTTGGAAATGAAAAGCAGGGCTGTAAACACGAATATTCATTTAGTTCTCCTGGCTTTTCCCTATTAATCAGTTTCATGAAAATTTCACTGTGTTTGAAAACTTTTAGGATGGTAGAGAAGGTTAAGATGATTCTGAGGAGGCCACTCTGTACTTCTGTAGGACTCCTGCTGGAGAGGGGAGAGGTTTAGTTCATCCAACTCCAGGACAAATAATGGAAGTGCTTTCACTGATCAAGCATTCATTCATTCAATCAAAAAAAGCATTCATTCATTCAATCAAAAAAATGAACCTCAAGTTCACCCACTTCTTCCTACCTCCACTGCCTGCACCATCTCCTTCTTGGATTGCCACCAAAAGCCCTCAAGAGCTCACCTTCCTCCCACTCTGGCTAAACTGCTCTTCAGAAAGGTGGTGTCAATTGCCTGTCAGTGTCCCTCACTTAAACCGCTGGATAGTGTAAGAATCTTAAAGATCTTCCAGCGCTGGAATTCTAGTTTGACAGCTCAACAATTTGCAAGGGGAAAAGTGACATGTTACCTCCAGATAACTCTGAAGGAAACCGCAAAAGAAACATATGAAATTAATTCCCCACGTTATCAATTCTGTTGAAGAAAACTACTGTTGGGCAGCTGGTCATGTTTGGAGGATAAATCAGGTTCTTATTACTTTCTCAGTGCAGTTTAGCCCAGGGCTTAACAAATGCACCATTTAAAGATTATTCAGGAGTTGCAGGATGAATAAGAATGACTTTTGCATCTTTTAGTTGTGCCAAAATCACTGCCAAGATGATAGGGAGAAGCCAAAGATTCTAAATCTCAATTTTAGGAAGAGGAACATCGATGTCTGAACTTGGAACTAATATAGTTCTCCTTCCAGTTTGAGCCCACAGCTGTTTCTTCTGAAGTTTTCCACTGTTTACGCTTCCTGCCTGCTTACATCATACATAAGCAGACCAAGACATAAACACAGAGCTGAGAAAAACAGAAAAGAAGACTGCTAGATTAAAAAGTCATAGTTTTTATTTAAAAGATAAACATATTTAAAAATCCTTTGGTATCTGCAAAATGTTTTAATTTTAAAAAATCTAGAGAAAAATACGCAGAGATTTGATGAAAACATGGCCACTCCAGCCTAATTATGGATTCTCAAAACACACCACAGTTATTCAAAGTGAGGACGATGCTCTTTTTGAAAGGTTTAAATATATTATTCAGGACCCTAGGGAAAAGCTCCTATCGTCTGGGACAGAAGGACCTCAGACAATATGGTCTGTTTACCTGGCGCTCATGGGTGAGAAAGGGATGCCTTAACAATAGGGCCCTCTTTTGCTAGCAGTGCACAGCAGGTGGCTCATACTTGATTTTCTGCTAGATTTATGCCAAAGAAAGCCACTGAAATGAGCATTCTGAAGTCGATGCTCTGCCTCTCCTCAGGGCCAGGAAGATTTCAGAAATTTATTTCAGAGAGCCAGGACTGATCCAAGTGAATATTTATTAGCTTCAGCTTATTTGCTGCAGAGGCAGGCATGGCTACCAATTCTTTGCTGGCTGCAATATTCAAAAAAGGAACATTCTGGAAGCTGCAAACCTTCAGCCTGATGAACAAGAAATTATTCTTAATTATAGCAACAGGAAAAAGAAAGTGAAGCACCCTTCAGTATTCTGAGTGAGCTTTAGAAAGATCTGAACACAAAAGTCAACCTTGTGGTAATTGATGGCTGAGTCTGCAGTCTCTGGAGCAGCCTCCTGGCCTCTGGGGATCGGAGCAAGTATTTTAAGGGTGGGGGTGTGGTCCTTCTCAGGTGAAATGAAAAGAAACTCTGCAGATGACCAACTGCTTTAGCACAGACATATGGGTTCTCAGGGCAAACACCAACATATCAAAAGACCTCTCGATACACAGGAAGAACTGGTGAAAATAGTGACAAATCAAAATCATTCACTGAAAAGAACAATCAGAGTGACCCAACATCAGCAGGTAGGTGATTCTATCAGCAATGCGGACCCCCCCGCCCCCCGCCCACCTCTATCATAACCAGCAAGGGCAGATGCCGTTTACTTATGATGATGACGATAATGTATTCGGCCTGCACTTTATCTGCATTATCTTTTAAAATCCTTTTGGCAATAATGTGAGGCTGATAAAATCATTTCCAATTCACAGATGAGGACACTGGGGCTCAGAGAAGTTAGGCAACTTGTCCAACACCACACAGTTAATGCGAGGTGGGGATTTGAAACCAGGTCTGCGTGCAGAAGCCCAGCTCTTACCCTGGAGGAAGAGACTACCTTCCAGCTAGACAGCAGGAGGAATGCCGAGGCTTCTAGCTCCCTAAGCTGCCACTCACGCAGCTCTTCTGGGAGCACAGTTCTGCTTTGAGGCCTGCTGCTGTGGCAACCACTGCCGCTAAAATTCATTTAACAGCAAGCGAACATTTTGGCAGCTTTTCAGAAAGTTATCAATTCCGTGCTTCATTTCAAAAAACAGTGGAATCGATTTTAAATTATCTAAATAAAACTCAGAAGCCACATAAGGTTTCAACTTTTAGAACCTTTATTTAGTAGCTTCATCTTGCAAGGTCAACAGGTGATAGGCTTTGATAGGCCTATCAGTTTGGGTAGAATGCTGCAAACCAGCAGTGGTGATGGGTTTCTCCGTGGCTACCCACGTTTTCAAAACTATAAACTTCAGTGTGATCACCTTCTCAAATCTGTCCACCCTCCCCAGAGAATGAAAGAGTGAACAAGAGCCTCACCCAAGAACACAGTGTTACAGGTCTATTATTCTTCAACTGTTCACTTTCAATCAGGACATGCATTTGTTACCAAAAACTGCTGAAAGCACAATTTCAGGGCATCCTCTGCATATGAATTAAACTGGATTCCCCTTTCCCTGGCTTTCACCCTTCCCCCTGGAAGTAACAAGAGGCCATTTTTCTGAAGGTCGTCTGAACAATTTCAAAGGCTATAACAAATCAAAATGTTCCCTGCATCTGATATCAAACAGGGCTGATGCCAACACTTATTAGAGAAATCAGATTCGGCTCCCCACCCCCTCGACCCACATGCACACACACAGCCAGCTTTGAAGAGGGAAGAATGCAGGGATCAGAAATTACCCTGGAGACAGCTCCGGCTGTCTTTGAAGGTTTCCTTTGATACCACCATTTCTTTTCCTCTCTTATGCTCAGAGGCTAAAAGCTGCCTTTTCTTATTGATATGGGGTAATTAATGAAGCTATAGCATTAACATAACCTAAATCCCCTAATAAGAGAAATTCAACCGAGACACGTATTTTTTCAGTTAAGTCTGACTGGTATAAAATCAGGACAATGGCCAGGTATTCATCTTAAATCCTGCCTTTTAACATGCTGAGTCATGGCTCTTGCTACTCCCTGATTGCAATGAATAAGGGGTTGGTAAGTCTGAAAAGCATTTTTATTTTATTAGAGGAATCAGGCTATTGGTCCTTGGTATCAAAAATATGCATCGTGGGTAAAGAGACAGGCTGCTAGGGTCATGGTGATGGTTGTTATAAGCCAAGTGCAAAGTGACAGCCTTGCTGGGATGCATTCTGATGGGGAGAAAACCTGCAAGGTCTGGAAGTTAGGGGTGGTGCTGGGCCACTACAGTAGCAATAAGGATAATGAAACTTTCAAATGTGCTGGTGCTTTGGGCTTGGAGGACACAGACAGACAACCGCAGAGGCAGAAGTTAAGCCCATAGGAGGCTTCCTGAGCCACACCCAGGGCCTCTGTGGCTGTGCTCCAGCAGACTGCAGCAAAACACCCCCCTGCGGCCACCGAGGCACCAACTCAGCAAACACAGGGCTGCGTCCTGGGAACAGCAACGTTTCCAGCAACAACGTGCTCTTGTAGAACACACGTCAGGCCCGGACAGCCCCTTCCAGATGCCACAGTTCATTTGGGATGTGCCAGACAATTCAACACATTAATTGCACTAATGCCTAGATTGTATATAAATAAAGTACACACACACAGAGTACTGAAAATAGAACACTAATAATGTCTGCATGGTTTATTTTTATCATTGGTGAAGTGTTCTGAAAAAAAAGAAGGGGCTAATCAAATTGGCCAGGATTAGATTCTGGGCGGAGCAGTCATTTGAGAGCTTCTCTATCAAATGTGGTCAGTGTGTCCTGAAATAACAAAGGGGCTTGGTTCTCTCAGCCTTTGCAATTTCCAGTTTTAGGGTCCCTGCTTACTGCTTGGGCCAACGCATACAGATGAAAAGGGGGACACAAGGCTCCCTGTCCCACCACATTTTAATCAGGGTCCCAAATGCACAGCCACTTTCCTTCTGAGGAAGAGAAGCCGTGCTCATTTCTCATCAGGAGGGCCCGATGTCGCCCTTTCCTTGCATCTCCTGTATCCTTGGACTTATTTACGACTTCAATTCCTACTGCTCCTGTTAGTTCCATTTCTCATTTTTGATTCTCCACTTTCCATTCCAGCTTAAGCATTTTCATATCCCAAGCAGGCTTTTTCATCATCCCCTCCCAGACAGGACTGGGCTCCAACCGTGCTCCTGGCACAGAAGTGCACCCTGGAGACAGAGTCACAGGATAGAGCCTGTGCCCTTGAGGAGCTCCTGGTAGATGCAGGATCGAGATCTGGCCCCATGTGGCTGTGGGCAACCTACCCATTCTAGGTCTCCGTTTCTTCATGTGTACAATGAGTCTTAGAGCAGCGCCTGTGTTATGATGCTGTGGGGAGGATGCGATGGCCACCGTGGGCAAAGTTCACTTTGTGCAGTGCCAACCTGACCAATGTGTGCCAGACAGTATTTTTATTAATTGCAAGATAGACATGTAAATGATCATGCTGCAGTAATTGCAGTACTAGTACAAGATTGTTCTGAATTCTGTGGGTATGTAGATAACGATGATGACTCCATGCTGTAAGGAGAGGCAAACCCTGGTCTGCCATCTCCAGAGCCCATGCTCATAAGCAAAGAGGCTCTTGGGAAAATGGGCACAAGATGGGAAGGAAGATGTCATTCATACAGTGTAAAGGGAAGAATAAAACCCTGTCAGGTGGACTAGGAGGGATCCCAGGACAAAAGGGACTGAATGCGCACACATGTGAAAGGGTCTGGCATGTCCTGGGAGCTACAGGGAGCACATGAGGCGGGAGGTAAGATGAGGTATGTGTAGAGAATGATGGTAGATGAGATGAGAAAGGAGGGCAGGGGCCACGTCATGAGGCATTTAGATGCCTTGCAGAGGAGTTTGGATTTTATTCCACAAGCCAGAGTTTTCGGAAGTATGTTCTGCAAAATGGCAATGTCACAACATGCTCTAAGAATAAAGGAAGAAAAAAAAATTTGGTGGCCAAATAAGTTAGGAAAATATTGTTTACTCTCTACTCCCCATCAGAGATTTGTAAGGCACCTCAGCCAACTGGTTTTCACGGTAAAGAAACCTGCTGAACTTTCTCTAGCCCAGAGCTTCTCAAACTTGTTTGACCATGCCTCGCTTTGTGCCTAGCATCTATTAATATCCCACTTTACTGCTCGGGGAGGGCTGCTTTGGGCAAGGGGGAGATGGCGAAAAGAAAGAGAATCATCCGCTCGCATGTGTATTTTAGGAAGACAGCTCTGGAAGCCAAGTGAAGGACAGACTGTGAGGGAGGCAGGACTGGAGACTAGAAGTGAGGCGGCGCGTGCATTCTTCAGCGCAGGGATGATGAGAGCCGGGGAGGGGGGAGAGAGGTGGGGGCCCAGTTTGAGAGTTACTTAAGAGGGAGAACTGCTGGTAGTCACTGACAGCCTAGATCAGCAGGATGAAGGGAAGAAGGGTTTAACCAATAAAGTGGTGATACTGTTAACCAAGATAAGGAAGAGGAGGGAAACTGAGTTTAGTGTGAGAGATGATGAGTTTCGTTTTGGACAGGCTAAACTTGAGGAACATGGGAAGAAGTCTGATCTAGAAACAAATCATGAGTGATCCTTGTGTGGGTGACACAGATGAGAATGGCCAAAGGGAATGGGCAGAGGGAGAAGAAAACTCTGGAAACAGGAAGTCAAGGGGTAAGACGAGAAAACAGCAAGTAACTGGAGCAGCTGCGAAAGGGCAATCAGAGGCGTTTTGGAAGCACCATACCCCTATGAGACTCTATACTCCAAGACCCCTGTTTTAAGTGTAGAATAAAAATAATACTAGTTATCATTTATGGAGTATTACTATTTACTGGACACTTTCAGTAAGGGGCAATTAAATAGAATGTTAAAGGTATTGTGCAAAATAGGTAAATCTCCACTCCCTCTTACACTGTCAATTCAAAGCATGCTCCATTTACACCCTGAGTTGGCAACTCTAGTAGCATGGTCCTGATTACGACTCACCTTTCTACGTATTCGTTCTTCATCTCTCCATTTCCCTGTAAGTCCCTGGGAAGCAAGGGCTGTTTTGTACCAGGTGTGACTATGAAGTTGTCAACTTTGAAAAAACCCAACAAGAATGGCATCTCAAAATGTCACTGCCCATGGTCGCTGTGAGCGTATACACTACCCTCAGTGCTGCCTCTGCTGCTGACCGACGGTGCGGAGCCTTCTGGAGCAGTTGTCAGAGTTGACGAATCAGACGCACAGACCACACCTGACTGATGACTCACTTTACATGCGTGCTCCAAAGACATTTGGTTTTCCCAAAAGGGAAAATGAAACCTCCCCTCAATGAATGATTTGGTATCAACGAGGAAATTTTTACGAGAACTGTGCACAGTCCTTGGAGCAGGAACAGCGTCCCACGCAGACGACACTTGTGTGGAATGTGGAAATGCTGGGTTACTAGTTCAAAACACACATCTCATTATATCACGGGCCGTGCTTTTTATGCAATGCCCTGCTACGTGCTAAGCCACAGTTACCACCTGTTTTGAAGAACACTCCATTCTCATTATAATGTGGCTGTTGGGTGGTGAGTGCTACTATTAATACTAACAAACTTTTACATTTTAACAAGAGTCATGAGAGAAGGAAAGGCTCCCAATGGGGTGGGGAGACCAGGCTCGGCACTGGGAGTGGCCTGGAAGAGTCTGGGGCATCTCGGACTGGGGACTCATTACACTCCGGTGCAAACACAAAAGAAGGTTGTCAGCTCCCATCAGCATCCTCTGACGCTCTCTGTGGAGCCCTATGGAGACTGCAATTGAAAGGAATAAGGGGTTCACACGGGTGAACTTTCCACGAAGCAAGTTACCTGTGGAAATAACACGTCTTCTTTCAACAGCAGTAACCAATATATGCTGCTGTACACAGCAACTTCCTAAGGGCTACTTGTTAGTTTTGGGGAAAAAGAGTGTCATCAGGTTGTGTCAAATGAACGGGAATTTTCCTCATGGTTCTAGGAAAAGCAAAATCCTGAACCCTGGGCTATTGATGAGCTGCTTGACTTGGGGAAAAGAAATCCATTTCCTCAGAAGACACATTTAATGAGGCAACTGGGGTCTAAGGTGATAAATTAGAAATTCAACTAAAGGCATCAGGCTTAGAGGAAAAAGCAGAAGCTTGATGAAAAATGCAAGCAGAGAGAATGAAATGCTTTTTCATAAAGTGTTCATCCTCACACTGACAAATCTGTTTGTTGATCATTTCAGCTATGATTGCTAGTTTTTAATGCCATTCATCTGGGACTCGACTACATTTGTTCTGGGATACAGAAAATAAACGAACGCACAAGACTCCAGAACGCTTACCTTGCCGTCTTCTGTGTAGACATTCTCGTGATAGCCCTTTACTATGGTTCGATCAATGAACAGGCTCCGCATGACGACGATCACTTTCAACACCTTTCCCAAGGTCACCTGCCAAGACACAAGCATGCAGACACCTGAACATGCAAATCACACAAAGTTGGGCAGGAGTGTGAGAAGCAATGATCACCCAGTGAGGCTGGGTACATGGTACTGGCCCCGCGGAGCCTACAGCGTTGAAAGATGAACTCTCAACAACGGCAAGTTCTCCTGTCATCACTTAAAAATGTTTTGGGCTTCAACTCATCTAACTTCCCTGAATTTATTTATAGCTTTGGCTTACAGACTCTCAGGATAAGTTTCATATGTTTACTATCTGCTGGAAAAAGTAAAATCCTTCCCCTTCCCATTTTAAGATTTTCTTTTTCTAGGGCGAGGATCCTACAATTCTGGCAATTCTAGGATTCAGGGAGCACATTGTTTCTGTACTATGTCATGGCCCTACGTATACCAGTGTAATATGTCATGGCCCTACGTACACCAGTGCAATATGTAGAGAGTAGAATATACAGAGTAAAGGCAGGTACCAAATGCCTCTTGGCTGAACTATCTATTTATAATAGCTGGTAAAAGTGGAAAAGCAATACCGAATAAAGTCAGGAGGTAAAAGGAAAGTAGCTGAATTTTATCTCCAAAAAAGAAACATGATCCTGGAAATACATTTAAGTGCTTTTACTCTCAGAACCTAAGCACATATATACATTAAAAAAAAAAATCCTAAAAAAAGTGCAGTTTCATGTATGCCAGGGAAAAAGGAACCTGCTGTGCTTGCTGGAATAGGCTCAGCACCAAGAATAGAAACAGCACCTTCCTTTCTTTAGGGACACTATGGTGTGGCTATGGTTGTTTCTCCCCACCAAGACTCACGTTGAAATTTTATCCCCCGTGTGGTGCTGGGAGGTGGGGCCTAGTGGGGGGTGTTTGGGTCAAGGAGGCGGATCCCTCACAAATGGCTCGGTCCCTTCTCAAGGTACTGTGGCCCTGCTCTGGCGAGGCTGGGTCAGCTCCCTTGAGAGTGGGTTGTTACAAAGCCAGGATGCCCCTTGGGTTTTGTCCTTCACACAGGTCTGCCTCCACTTAGACCGTCCACCATGTTGTGATGTATTTGATGCAGCGCAACACAAAAGCCCTCATCAGACGGTGAAGCAGATATGGGCATCATGCTTCTTATACTTCCCCGCCTGCAGCAATGTGAGCTTCATCTATTTTCTTATAAATTACCCAGCTTCAGGTATTCCGTTATAGCAACACTAGACAATATATGGATGAAGACAAGGGGCTCACGTAACTCTTCTAATACTTTGCTAAAGCTTTTCATTTCCTATATGAGATCCTGGACACAGATCCCAGCCTAAGACCCGCCCGCCCGTAGTCCTAGTTGTTCCAGTGAGGCTTTGATGTCACAGAATTTGCCAAAATAAAGCCCTGCTGAGCTGCATAAGGTAAGAGCCTTAGCCTCAGATGGCAACCCTGATCCTTCAACTCGAACCTGCCTTCAGTTTCTGGGGATGCCACCCCCATCACCCCTTCCTCATTTCCCCGTCCCTTGCAGTTTTCTACCTGATTGTCCCCAACAGCAACTTTCCCCTTTCCTTGATTAGTCCTGGGTATTAAGGAACACCTCCCACATTTCATTCCTTCAATAATTTCAAGTGTTAGGTTGAATCTCTATTTCTGTATACTTTAAATAGTACTGAATATAATATTTAAATAGTACTTTAAATAATACTGAATATAAATACGGTAAGAAAAAACATTTATTTACATTGAAGGGAACGCTAATAAAGACATTCTATTTCTGTACAGCACTTTTAAATATCGTCACACCATGTAATGTTCAGTGGGTCTCTTTATTTTTTGTTGTCCTGTTTCCAATCAATGGGTCATTTTTTGGTGTAACTGAAAATCGCCATCTAAAGATGCCAATAAACTATGGAGGGAGAGAGAGTAACTCTGTCTTCAGTCAACATGTAGCCCATTGGAAGGAAGGGAGAGAGGAGGAGCAACTGAGTTACAGGTTTTTTTTTTTGAGACAGAATCTTGCCCTTTTGCCCAGGCTGGAGTGCAGTGGTGTGATCTTGGCTCACTGCAATGTCCATCTCCCGGGTTCAAGGGTTCAAGTGATTCTCCTGCCTCAGTCTTCTGAGTAGCTGGGACTATAGGCGTGCGTAACCACATCTGGCTAATCTTTTTTTTTTTTTGAGATGGAGTTTCGCTCTTGTTACCCAGGCTGGAGTGCAATGGCGTGATCTCGGCTCACCGCAACCTCCGCCTCCTGGGTTCAGGCAATTCTCCTGCCTCAGCCTCCTGAGTAGCTGGGATTACAGGCACACGCCACCATGCCCAGCTAATTTTTTGTATTTTTAGTAGAGACGGAGTTTCACCATGTTGACCAGGATGGTCTTGATCTCTTGACCTCGTGATTCACCTGCCTCGGCCTCCCAAAGTGCTGGGATTACAGGCTTGAGCCACCGCGCCCGGCCCTGGCTAATCTTTTTGTATTTTTAGTAGAAATGGGGTTTCACCATGTTGGCCAGGCTGGTCACCTCAAGTGATTCGTCTACCTTGGCCTCCCTAAGTGTTGGGATTACAGGCATGAGCCACCACACCTGACCAAGTTATAGTTTTGTAATTACAGGCACTGAAATCAGTACCTTTTCACTAGGCTAAAGTGAATGTAGGTCAAACACGCCTCCTCTGGAAGGGCCACTGTTGCAACTGTACATTTTAACTTTCTTTGCTAATAAGCCTAGATGACTAAGCAATTGTTTCCTGAAGCACCAAAACCCAGCTGACATTAATTAAATGATAAATTGCCTTTATAATTTGTTTCTTATGATGGATTTTAGAAATACACACTAATAACACCAGAATTTTATATTCAAAATTTTTTGTATTAAAATTTTGGTATTTTAAAGTTAACTAATACTTTGAAAATTAAAAATATAAATGTTTATTAGGGAAACATCTAAAATTAGAGAACAAAAGAAGAAGATAGTTTTTTCTGGTCTTGGGATGGAAAGATAATCACCATTAACATTTTGGGGTACTTCTTTTAATCTTTTTATCATCAAAAGCTTATGGTTTTCGACTTTCTAACACTGTTGTAATGAAACTATATTTTCAAATCAAATTTTTCCTTAAACCGGTTAAGTATTGTTCCATACTGTTATATAGTCTTCAAAAACGGTGTGCATTTCTGCAGGACATTCTGTTGAGAGGATATCCTAGAATTTCTTTGACCTGGCTACAGCAGCAGTTCTGGTTCCGACTTTGATGTTAACTGGCTTCAAACCATTTCACCTCCATGAACAGGGGTTTGGGCCAAGTTAACAATAGCTACCACTGGGCACACCATGTGCCAGGCCCCGCGCCATCCCCTTTACCAGCGCATGGTCTCGCTGCCTCCTCACAGTCATTCTGAGATGGGGGTGCCATTATCTCCATTTACATGGAAGATATTTCTCTAACCATTCTCCTGTTGGTGGACATTCAGGCTGCTTCCAAGGTTCCCCTCATATCAATATGGCCGCAACGTGCACTTTTGTTCAGAAAGATTTCGCCACATTTGGGATTATTTCCTTAGATTTGCAGAGTCATAACTGCTGTGGCAAACAGTACAAATATATTAAGGTTTTTGATATAATCTGCTAAACTGCTAACCACAAGGGTTACGCCAACCAGAAAGGCACGAAAACACCGATTTCGTTCTGTTCTTGTCAGCAACGGGCACTACTAAATCAAAACAAAACAAAGCAAAATACAACAAAACCCTTCCCTGCCCAAAGTACCAACTTAATTGATTTTTTAAAAACTTTTCATTAGGGAAGATTTAAAAACATATATACAAGCAAATGAAGTAGTACAAAGAACCCCATGAACCCATCCCAACTTCAGCAATGACCAACTCTTGGCCAATCTTGTGTTACCTCCACCTCCACCTCCTTTTCCCTCCCTATGCTACTCTTCTGAAACAAACAACAGCCATGTTATCACTTCATCTGCAAATATTTCGGTATGTATTTCTCGAAGTCTCTGAAAGCACGAAAGCAGAACTACGACACCATCCCACATCTAATACAATAATAAGTCTTTAATATCATCAGGCATTCAGTTCAGTGCTCAAATTTCCAACAGTCTCATAAATGCCACTTTATTAGAAGTCTGCTCATATCAGGATCCAAATATGGTCCACATAATGTGACTGGTTGACGTGTCCCATAAGTCTTTCTCAAACTAAAGAGATCCCCCTCCCAACACCATGCCCCTGTTTTATCTGTTGAAGAGACTGGGTTATCTCCTACAGAGTTTTCCGCAGCCTGGATTTTGCTGATGGCATCCCAGTGGTATACTTTAACATGCTCCTCCTTCTCCTGTATTTCCTGCAGATTGGTAATTAGATGAGATGCAGGTTTGATTTTTTTTTTTTGGCAAGATAGTTTCCGGGGCTGTAGTAGTTTATGGATAGGCAGTGTGAAAAGTCTTGCACAGGTTTACTTCTGGGATCTTCTGAATCCACAAAGCTCTATGAAGTTTGTCAATTCTTATTCTTTGTAGAGACAAAAAAGATCCTGGTACTCATCAAAGTTGAATAGACACAGAATTATGGCTTTATGGATTTTCTTTTTTTTTTGAGACAGAGTCTCGCTCTCTCTCCCAGGCAGGAGTGCAGTGGCACAATCTTGGCTTGCATAACCTCTGCCTCCCAGGTTCAAGCAATTCTTGTGCCTCAGCCTCTTGAGTTCCTGGGATTACATGCATGCACCACAACGCTCAGCTAATTTTCCTATTTTTAGTAGAGATGGGGTTCCACCATGTTGGCCAGGCTGGTTTTGAACTCCTGACCTCAAATGATCTGCCTGCCTTGGCCTCCCAAAGTGCTAGGATAACAAGCATGAGCCACAGCACCCAGCCTGGATTTTTAACATGGTCATAATATACCCAGTTTTGAAGCTTAACATTTTGAGGCTTTGGAACCAGCTTTCAGCTCTGCTGCTGGAAAGCTTGGCTTAGCTACCTACCTTCTCTGAACATGTAAATGGAGATAATGGCACCACCATCTCAGAATGACTGTGAGGAGTCAGCAAGATCATATACTGGTAAAGGGGATGGCATGGGGCCTGGCACATGGCATGCTCAGTGGCAGCTATTGTTACTTGGCCCAAACCCCTGACTGGACTTCATGGAGGTGAAATGGTTTAAAGCCAGTTAACATCAAAGCTGGAACCAGAACTGCTGCTGTAGCCAGGTCAGTGAACTGGCTGACCCAGCCCTTAGGTTAATTTCCCCTCCTGCTGTCAATCCTGGGGCCACAGGAAGCTTCTGAGAGGGGTTGACAGTTGTGCTGGACCTGAAGGATGAACAAGACGGTGGGCTCTGCTGAGCAGAAAGTGCCTGCAAGCCAGTCAGGCAGCCAGACCTCCTTGCAGTGGCCATTCTGTGTGAAGGCCAATTGCTCCTATTCTTGCAGCACTGGGCTTCAGACCCTCATTTGCCACTTGCAGGCAGTGTGACCCAGGGCAACTCAGACAACCTCTGGTGCCTGTTTACTCAGCTGCGAAATGGCGGGACCTTTTGAGATTAAAGGTCCATGTAAATTTTGGGTGTGGTGCACAGCAAAGCTCAATGGCGTTTAGCTTCCTTTCTCTTCGGAGTGTGGCAGGAAGGGTAACATAACAGGAGTACTCCTGGCCCCGCCATCGAGATGGAGCCTGGTGCACGCTCTCTAGCAGTCCTTTGGCCCTCACATCGCTCTACCATGATTCCGATTCTCATGTATCTGGCATGTGCCAGTTTCTAACGTATCTGGATGCACTAGGTTGTAGTGACCTTGAACTTTTTGATAAGACTGATACAGCAATGCAGCACATAGAGGCCAATGGGCATCTTTCCACGAGCTAGCCAATGCTGGTCACAGTCAGAAGCAAAACGCCCACCCACAGGGGCTATAGGTCGGCTCTTGGCAACTGCTATAGGATATCACTAATAAAAGCTAATGCCATCTGGTAATGAAGCGAGCTTGCTGTTGTCAAGGTAACACTTTTCTATACCAAGCAGCACATTTCCAAAGAGCTAGCTCACTACTCACTGTAGAGAGTCAGGGGAGGCACTATGTTTCCTGAGCAGGAATCAAGGGACACTTGAAGAAGAAGCCTAGCCCGCCTCCCATCTGGTCATCATCTCCCAGAAGCACATTTGGAAACGCTGCCCCTGCCTAGCCACCCAAGAGGTCAGCTGCATTCTGGGCAGCGGGGGCTGAAACCAGGGGTCTTCTCTATCAGGTTCTCCAACAATCGCCTGCCAAGCTGTATTCCATAAAGAGAATTTCTAGTCCACTGTGGCAAGGAAAGTCACAAGACAGGAAAGGAAAAGTGGGAGGAAAGTAGAAAAAGTATTTAGGTTTAGCTGTGCCAGCTGATGTCTAACAAAAACCTAACAAATCTGGTGGTTGAAATGATATCTCTACTGCCTGACCATGTGAGCTGAGAAGGTGAGAGGAGCTGATCACTTAAAATGTTCTTCCCCCAGAAGTCGTGTAGGGGAAAAGTGCTTTGAAACTGAGCAGTATCTGCGTCTAGGGTCAGGGGAGGTGAGCTGACCAAGAGCTTACCTGCATAAGGAACCCAAGACCAGATGGCAACACCCACCTGGCGGAAAGCACGTGTGTGGGAGGTGAAGGGGGATAGTTCAGGGGCTTGTCAGTTAGACAAATGACGGCATGTCTAAGCCCTGCTTTGGTGAGGGGTGTGTGTTAAAAGAAATTAAAATGAAGCTAACCATTTATGTAAAATCCCCCATGAATATTACTTTCTGTATGCAAAGTAAAAGCCTGATACGTAGGTGCCATTAAAGGGTCTGTTTTAATTTATTTGATGTTTTTCCATGTGTAGTAGAAAGAAAGACAGAGAGACGGAGGGAGAGAAAAAGAAGGTAAGAGAGAAGGAGGGAGGGAGAGAGGAAAGAAAGACAGGAGGAGAGGGGGACAGAGAGAGGAGAGAGAGACAGAGGAAGAGATGGAAGAGATGAGGAGAGATGGGGAGAGAGAAAGAGGAGGGGATAGAGGGAGGAAGGGAGGAAAGGAGGGGCAGGCGGGCACACCTAAAGGAGACTTAGGAAGCATTCTCCTTCATACAATACTGAGAACCTTTCTCTTCGTACTAATTCCAAAGAAAGAACAGGCTCAGGTGAGTGAGCACAGTGAGCAGTGTCTTGCTGAAGAAATGTCTGCGCTGTGTGCAACACTGGGCAAGGACACTGATTCAGAACCATAGAACTGTAGAGCTGAAAAGGATGTAAACCATCATTTCCTCTAACTTTCCCATTTCTAAAGAAGTAAACTGAGGCCTAGGGAGGTTACAAAGTATCAAATATGGCTCCTACCTTAAAGAAGATGACAAAGCCGACACATGCCTGAAGTCACTGGAGGCACCTGAAGCGCTCTGCCACGTGGAGCTCACGGTGTGCCTGAGGAATGGGGGTGGGGAGGAGGGCATTGCTTCGCTGGGCTGTCCTGCACAACCAGAAAATGCCTGGGTCTGCACCTGCCCAATTCACTGCACATTTAGAAAGGGTAGCGCTGGCCGTACAGATGAGCAGTTCCCAAACGGGGTTCCAAATGGGAATCTCCTCCAAGAGGTGTTTTTAGATGTGGTCTGTAAAAACTGACCAGTGCCCCTGTACTTTTCCTGGGGGTCTTTTCTCCATAGAATGCAGATTTACCCCTTTGTTCTAGAACAAGGGCAGGTGCAGGCACCCAGGGCAGGCAGCTTTCTCCTCTGTCTGCCTAACAACCTGGATTCAGCCCAGGCTGGGGTCTTCTTTCCATTCTTTTTTTTTTTTTTTGAGACGAAGTTTCGCTCTTGTTACCCAGGCTGGAGTGCAATGGCGCGATCTCGGCTCACTGCAACCTCTGCCTCCTGGGTTCAGGCAATTCTCCTGCCTCAGCCTCCTGAGTAGCTGGGATTACAGGCACGGGCCACCACGCCCAGCTAATTTTTTGTATTTTTAGTAGACAGGGGATTTCACCATGTTGACCAGGATGGTCTCGATCTGTTGACCTCGTGATCCACCCGCCTCGGCCTCCCAAAGTGCTGGGATTACAGGCGTGAGCCACCGCGGCCGGCCTTCTTTCCATTCTTAAGAGAAGGAAGCCGAAGTTTTGAAAGATTTGAGTCCAAGGTCACTGGTTTTCTGTGAAGAGCCAGAAGCTGCCCCTTGCTGTTTCCCTGTCTCATGCCTGGCCCATGACCCCACATCCGTGTCTATAAATCACAAGCAATGGTGACCAAAGAGCCCTGAGTCATGTACTCCTCCAGCCACTCAGGAATCCTCTCCAGGGCTCTGTTAAGTGGCTCAAAGCCTTGCCAGTCGAGACTCCTGGCTACCCTTCACAAAGGACTTCATAAACGCACCGCTGACCCCATCCCTAAGATGCTAATAAACGACTTGCTTCCTCTAATTTTAGCATTTTTAAAAAAGTTAGCACTCTGAATTCTGTACAGCTGCTAGGTATGTGTAGCCCTGACAGAGTCGTGCTGGGCGGACTTGTTCTCTTAACAGCAGGTTTGAGAGCTGCAGCAGCAAGGGAAACTGGCTGTTGCTTCTTTCTAGGAAACTGCAAAATTGGATACAGCCAAAAGAAAACAGAGACAGACCAACTCTGAAAGGCTGAAATTCTGGCAGAGCTGGGGCAGAGAAGATAAACCGTCAAGCTATGGAAAAGGGGCTGCCGGGACTGCATTGGGCAGGATAGTAACCGAATCATAAAAAGAAAACGGGGCGATGTGACTTGGAAACCAAGAGGTCAGACCGAGGGACTGTCAGAGATAAACTGATGTTCTTCCACGCTGAAGTTCACTCATTTTGCTCTGCAAAACCAAAGCAGTTGTGCCTCTGATGATGAAACACAATGTAATATAAGGTGATACGAGAAAGGAAAAATGGAAGCGCCTCCCACGTGGACTAGACTCCAGATACAAAGTTGTTACAGCCCTAAGAGGTGAATTATATTTTTCCTTTGACAAGGACCTGGGAAAAATGAGGCAGGTAAACTGAATTTAGGGTCTGTTTGCCAACAAGTCAGAAACGAACTTGCCAGCAAGATGAGAGCACACGGCAGCTGCAGTCCTGGACTCTGCGAGGGAAAAAGGCCTGCTTTTGGGTCTTCACTCTGCTCCTTCCTGGCTGTGTGACCTTGAGCAAGTCTCTTACCCTCTTTAGGCTCCGGTTTTCTTGCCTGTCAACCCTGGAAGGAATGACGCCGTGCAAGTGAAGTGCTTAGCACTGTGTCTGAACGATGGCAAGGGCGGATCAGTGGTAGTCATGGGTATATTAGCCCATTTACAGGGTGCTGATAAAGACACACCCGAGATTGTGCAACATACAAAAGAAAGAGGTTTATTGGGCTTATAGTTCCACATGGCTTGGGAGGCCTCACAATCATGGCAGAAGGCAAGGAAGAACAAGTCACATCTTATGTGGATGGCAGCAGGCAAAGAGAGAGCTTGTGCAGAGAAACTCCCATTTTTAAAACCATCAGATCTTGTGAGACTCATTCACTATCACGAGAACAGCACAGGGAAGACCGGCCCCGTGATTCCATCATCTCCCACCAGGTCCCTCCCACAACACGTGGGAATTATGGGAGCTACAAGATGAGATTTAAGTGAGGACACAGAGCCAAACCACATCACACTAATACCCCACTAGTCCCCTCAGCACAGGGAAAGGCAGCGAGGGATGAGCGCCAGGGGTTTGGAGACTGGGACCCAGGTTCAGCCCACACTACAGAGCAGTGTGGCCTGGGAAATGCAGCCCACTGCACATTGGCCTTCTTATTTCCAGCATGAAGCCCTCTCTAAGGACTGCACAGCTGAAGCTATTGAGGGTCCAGGAGAGTTACTGTTGGACACTGCACTCAGTGGGTACACTCCCTGCATGGTGGTGAATATTATCACTGTTAGCATTGTTATGTTTGTTGAGACAGGGTCTCACTCTGTCGCCCAGGCTGGAGTGCAGTGGCATGATCTCGGCTCACTGCAACCTTCGCCTCTTGGGTTTAAGTGATTCTCCTGCCTCAGCCTCCTGAGTAGCTGGGATTACAGGTGTGCACCACCATACCTGGCTAATTTTTGTATTTTTAGTAGAGATGGGATTTCACCATGTTGGTCAGGCTGGTATTGAACTCCTGACATTGTGATCTGCTTGTTTTGGCTTCCAAAAGTGCCAGGATTACAGGTGTGAGCTACTGCGCCCGGCCCACATAATTTTTTGTAGAGACAAGGTTTCACCATGTTGCCCAGGCTGGTCTTCGACTCCTGGACTCAAACAATCCATCCGCCTTGGCTTTCCAAAGTGCTGGGATTACAGGTGTGAGTCATTGCACCTGGCTAACAAGGTTTTTTTATGAGGTAGTTTATTCCACTGATGAGTGAACTGGGGTCATTTGCTAAATAGCCGTCAATGTTAACAATTTGGGCAGCACTTCTGATTTTCCTTAGCTCTTCTATGTTCTCCTTTCTTCTAAACTCAGGAGTATCCTGGTTGCAGGGGAATTTCAACACAGTGGACGAGTCCATTTGCCAAGTGTCATAAAAGGTTTTCATACCTAGGAAGGGTTATGGAATAGTTTTCCATTTCATGATCATGGTATGTCCCCTGCCAGGTAAGTATATAGTTTTCCATTTCATATTGCAAATATGAAATTCTTCACAATCTTCCTAGCTCATCTCGTCTCCCCTTCAATAATAACAACAAAAGTTCACATAAAATTTAAAGAAACAAAGACAGAATAGAGAATCATGCTTCCCAATCGTGGTTTCATGCTACCTCTGCGCTTTCCTTGCAGTGTTGGGAAAAATCCCCCCAAACTATTAAAATTAGCTCATTTAATTTATAAAACATATATTTAAATATATAAAATACAGCCCTTCCAGGGAGGACAAATACAGAATTCCTGCCGATGCCTGTATAAAAATAGACTCCAATTCCAAAAAGATTCTCTGTGAATAAAGTGGGATTCAGGTTAACCGACAAAATGGGAAGCTACCATTTTCCTGAACATACTGAAAATGTCAAGGTGCTCTGAACAGATGTGAAGAGGAGTCCTCGACAGCACACGGCCCTTATCTGTACGTGACACTGAACATGACAATAATGAAGACCGCCTCACACTGTGTTCCTGTCTCATTCAAACTACCTGCCACCCAGGGAAGCTGCTGTTTTCTGTGCAGGGTGGAACCAGCTGGTCCAGGGCTAAGCACCCTACACAGTAGCCTAATAGAGAAGGCTCTGCCCGATACTGGTTAGGCCAATAAAACTGCCTCCTTCTAGGATCAGGCACAGTGGCTCATGCTTGTAATCCCAGCACTTTGGGAGGCTGGGGTGGGAGAATTGCTTGAGCCAGGGAGTTGAGGCTACAGTGAACTGTGTGTGGGCCAGCCATTGTTCTCCAGCGTGGGTGACAGAGCAAGACCTTGTCAAAAAAAGAAAAGAAAAAGAAAAAAACAACCTGCCTCCTTACAGAATTTGGACTGGAGAACACGGAGAAGCTAGAGCTGCCTTGGACTGCAAATTGCTCGCCCTTCTAGTTCCTTCCTTCCTTCCATCTATCCAACAAATGTCTGTCAAATACATACCATGTGCAGGCTAGGCATTAGGCACCCAGAGTGAGAAATGAAATAGACATTCACGGAGCTAACAGTCTAGTGAAGGAGACAGGAAATAAAGAAGTATATAAATACAAAAGTAGAAATTACAAAGAGCTAAGAAGGAAATGAACAAAACGGGGAGAGCTTAAAGAGAGATTATTCAGGTAATACCTACATGTGAAAAAAGTGACATTTAGAGCAGATCACTTGATTATTCACTTGCTCATTCATTTATTCAAATATTTATTAAGTACCCGCCACATGCCAAGGACCGTTCTACGGACTGGAGACTAAGCAGGGAATAAAACAACTTGTGCTCTGAGGCTTGTACGTTCTTGGTGGGGGAGGGGGTTGTAGGAAGATAAAAAAACAAAAAATATTTGGTCCGTATAGGGCTATGAAGGTAATAAAGCTGGACAAGGGAGTTGGTTCCGGTTTCGTTGAAACCTAATAGGTAGACAAGGTCATCCATGCCTAGTGCCGGAGCAGAGCAGCACGGGCCGAGAGGGCAGTACTTGCAAAGGCCTGGCATCCTAGGAACAGGGAGGAGGTCAGGCAGGTGGGCAAGAGTGTGGCTGGCACCAGCAAAGGCAGGCCAGGCTGGCCATGAGGAGCCTTGGAGGCTCTGATGAGGAGTTGTTTTGTCTGGGTGAAATGAAAAGGCTGTAGGGCTTTCAGCAGAGGAGTGGCATGTCTGATGCGTGCTTTTCAAGGAACACCTCCCTGGGTGCTTTGCGGGGGCATCAAGAGAAAAATGGAAAGACCAGGAGAGGGGATGATGGTGTACTGAAATGGGGTCCTGATCCAGATACTGAGAGAGAGGGCTCTTGGATCTTTCGCAAGAAAGAATTTGAGGCAAATCCATGGAGTAACATGACAGCAAGTTTACTAGGAAAGTAAAGGAATAAAAGAATGGCTACTCCATAGGCAGGCTGCTCAGCTGATCATACTTTTAGTTACTTCTTTATTATATGCTGAACAAGGAGTGGATTATTCATGAGTTTTCCTGCAAAGATGTGGGCATTTCCCAGAAATAAGGGTTCCTCCCCTTTTTAGACTACGTAGGTTAACTTCCTGACATTGCCAGGGTATTTGTATACTGTAATGGTGCTGGTGGGAGTGTCTTTTCAAATGCTAATGCATTATAATTAGCGTATAATGAGTAGTGAGGATGACCAGTGGTCACTTTTGCTGCCATCTTGGTTTTGGTGGGTTTTGACCACCTTCTTTCCCACAAATCGTTTTATCGGCGAGGTCTTTGTGATCTGTATCTTGTGTGACCTCCTGTCTATCCTGTGACTAAGAATGCCTAACCTCCTGGGAATACAGCCCAGAAGGTCTCAGCCTCATTTTACCCAGCTCCAATTCAAGATGGAGTTACTCTGACAATGGCAGCTTCAATGAGGGTGGTGGCAGTAGAGAAGTGGGAAGCCAGTGGATTTAGGAACTGACAAGATTTGCTGATGGGCTGGATATGAAGAGGAAGAAAAAAGGGAAATTACGTACAGAAGTCTGTGGGCTTCTGGTGTGAGCACCAGGTAATGATTTTGCAATTTATTGAGAAGAAGGGAAAAAACCTGGAGGGGAAATATCACTTCCTTTTCACCAAGTTTTGGATTCTTTCAGAATATCCAAGGGAAGAGATGTTAAATGGGCAGGCCAGCACAGCTGAGGGCTGAGCTAGGGATGGTTCAATTTTATGAAAATAATAATAGGCCCTCTTTTTCAAGGTGGCCTGGGTGAATCTCAAATGAGCTGGAGCTCATCCTAAACCCTCTCCTGTGAGCGGCATTAGTTTGGACCCTCAGGGGCTCGAGGGGGCTCTTGCCCAAAAGTGGTGGGCCCCTGGACTACAACAGGACTGTCCCCTTGATGAGGCAGATTCAAGTCCAGGTGAAGGAGGTCCCCACACAGACTTGCCACTTGCATTAGAAGGGTACCACAGTGCCCTCTGAGGTAAGTTTGGCCCTGTTAAATCTCCACTTCTGCTGATACCCGGTGAGGCAGCACTTGGCTTTTTAATATTTTGTCTGTAGGATGTATGCCAACTTGACCTTGATGTAGAAAATTTTAATTCAAATCAATATGTGGACAAGGTCACTTTAAAAATCCAATTAATATGAATGGAAAAATATGTCCCACAGTTCTGGGAGCTGAAAGTGGAACAGTTGCAAGTTACAACAGCAAAAGAGGCGACCATACAACACTGTCTGGGCTCTTGTGTGTCTGAGAACGTAGCTCTCTGCATCCTTAGATATATGAGGTAGTTAGAATACTGCAAACTGTTTTCTTTTACTTCTATTTAGGGTAGCTTAAAATTAAACTGTAGTTTGTTTGAAGAAAAACATAAGATGTACTGAAAACTGTGAATTTCTATAACCTAATTTTAAATAAACTCTGGACTTCAACTCACCCAGGAATCCCTAGAGAAATCTAAGGCTTTAATAAGATTTGAATAGTAGCAGTTTGCATTTATATAGAATGCATTAACAAAACTGTGTGCAACGATAACCACAATATAAGGGGAAACTGAGGCGCTGGTATTTAAGAGCTCTGCCTATTCCTACAAGTATTATACAACCAGGACTCTGGATACTTCCTTTTCAGATTTACCACCTCTATCCCTACATTTTACTCCTGATTAACGAGAAAATTTTATTTTATGCCAAGGATTACAGAGGCACATAATCAATTATAGGACTGTATTATGTATTATTATTATTACTGGATTCTTCCATATTGTTCTATTTCCCTTGTTACTTTGTATCCCATTTGGAAACTCAGCTTTTCTATCCTTAAACCAGGTTTTAAGAGAATATAAATGATTAAGCATCTACCTACAGGCAAAACTGCCTTGAACTTCAAGGAACAGCAACAAATTCTGTAAAATTGGAATGTGATATTAGGGATGCATAAACCTCAATTCATTTACCTTTGGATTTTTTTTTTTTAAGGGCTACTAAAGGCCCAGAGCTGGGTGATACAGGAAAGTCCCACACTTTGCATGGCTTTTCAGCATACTAGGGAATTCTCACTGAGCTGAAGTGCAGATATCCTCCTATACCCAGCTGAAAAGAAAGGTTCCATCTAAACAACACTGGCTAAGGTCACAGACAATCGTGTGAGTGTGTTTGTTCACCTCCACAGATTACATTGCAGCAACAAATTAAAAGCAGCCCAACTCTTTGCAGCCAAAGGACAAGCTGCTGCCTTGCATAATGTCTGCTCTGTCCTCCCCTACTGGACCGGTTGAGAGGATCATTTTGCATTCTCCTTCATTCGAAAATAATACAAACCAGCAGACTTCCCATCTCTCCCTTCCCACCCCGTCCCCGGCAACCTCCAGTTACCTCATCTGCCGCTAGTATTAATGCTCTTCACACACTCATTATTCTTTAATGATGCCTGTTTGTAAATAGCAAGATGGGATGCAATTAAACCATGAGAGGCTAAATAAACACACATACTAATTAGGATCTTTACAAGAGATTTTTTTTTTCATGTATAGACTGGAATTTACCTTTCATTAATCTAACTTAATTGCAATAGTGCACCAATAAAGAGTCAACACAAATTAAGTGCTCTAAATGATTTTCCCATATTAAGAATGAGCAAGTGATCCTTCCTTTGGGTAACAAGCCATAGTGTGCAGGAGGAGGGGACTAAACGGGAAAACTGTGCCACTAAACATTAGGAGAAGGATTGTGGCATTAAGGTAGGTATTGGCACCATTATCAGAATGCTGGCGATTCAGATGCCTGAAGTTAATGAGGTCAAGGTCACAGGTTTGAACTGCAGCCTTATCCCTCTTGTGAGTCAACTAGCTTTGCTTGGTTCCATGGTAGCAGACATCATCTCTATGTGTGTCAGCTGTCACTGGTTGCAAGAGAGACCAAATAAGGGTTTGGAACAATGGGTTCAAATCCATTCCCACTCCTAGAATAATAATGCCCGGGAACATTTGCTTCGTGGCAAGGCAGTAGATATTTCTGTTTGAAAAGAACATCTGTTATTTGCAGGGAAAGAAAAGTTCTCATGTTTTAACCTTTGATTCCAGAAGGTGTGAAAGATTATATACATTTGGCAACTAACTTGAAGCAAGAATATGATGGGATGTCAACATTAGATACAGTCTTTTAGCAAAGACTCAGAGTGCCTATCAACGTATCATTAAACAGGTGCTGACTGAGCCCTGCCTAGATAGCAGGTGCTGTGCAGTCAGGAATGTAGAAAAATGTCACTCATCTAGGGCGCTCTCCATCCTTTACGGATTTTACTTGCCCCTCGCTAGTCACTGCCATTAACCATCGATCGCCTTCCTCTCCTGGTCAAACACAGACATGCGTGGAGATGCAGTGGCCCCAACTTCCCCCCTGCCCCACAGCCAAGCCGGTGGTCCCTGCCAGCATTCTGATAATGGTGCCAATACCTATCTTAGTGCTTACTGCCTTAGAACTGGCAAATCTTAAAAAGCCAGGGCCTGAAAAGTCCAGAAAGGCAAGAGGACTGAGCCAACCACCCTAAGGAACTGAGACTGCATTAAACTATATGACCAAGAGACCAAATCGATTCTGGAGTTCCTGATGTAAAAAGAAGTATTTGGAAAGTTCTCCCTGACATTTTCCAAAGTCTGCTTCACGAAAATGTGTCTGTGATCAAGTATGTCCAGGAAACAATATGCTCCTCTGGAAGATTCACAGTATGTCTGAATTAAAGGCTCTGAAAAGGACTGCAACTGAGGAAAGTACTTAGCTTTCTTTAACCAGTGAGTGGTTCCTACACTGACTGTGCACATGAATTTCTTAAGAATTAGTGTTCCAGGCCAGGCACAGTGGCTCATGCCTGTAATCCCAGCACTTTGGGAGGCTGAGGCGGGTGGATCACGAGGTCAAGACCTGCCTAGCCAAGATGGTGAAACCCTGACTTTATACTAAAAACTACAAAAATTAGCCGGGTGTGGTGGCACGTGCCTATAATCCCAGCTACTTGGGAGGCTGAGGCAGGAGAATCGTTTGAACCTGGGAGGCGAAGGTTGCAGTGAGCTGAGATTGTGCCACTGCACTCCAGCCTGGGTGACAGAGTGAGACTCCAACTCAAAGAAAAGAAAAAAAGCAAAAAAAAAGAATTAGTGTTCCAAGAAATCCACTTTGGGAAACACTTGCCGATTCAACCAGGCACTGGTAGCCTGGATCCTGGTTTTACAGTTTGATGCCACACCTGACTTCATTCACTCCCATGCCACTCCCTGCAGGTAAAAAATGTGACAGCAATGCTGCTCCCCACTCCCTTACCCCAGAGTCTGGTCTGGAACCCACTGAATCTGACTTCACTGTGCAACAGACCAACAGAGCCTCCAAGGATGGGAAATGGCTCCCTGACAGACTGTGGATAAAAATCTATCAACTCTAAGACATTTAATCGCTCCCAGTTCAAGAACTTTCAAAGATCCACTCTTCAATTCCTTTTTATGGTTACATTATAAGTCTCTGAAAACCCAGTCTTGTAACAGCATCACCAACAGCCCTCACTTAATCACTCTGGTAGATCATATATAAAAACAAAACAGAGCTAAAAAAATCATTCCATGTTAGCGAGCAGATGTCTAGCCCATTTGCAATTAATACGACCCACTTCCATACAATCAGACTGCTTAAAATTCCTGGAACAAGATGTAAAAGTTAAGATGCAAATGTTCTGATTTTAATGAGAATGAATGGAAACTACAAAATCCTCTCTCCCTTTGAGGGTAGGTACAATCTACATATAAGTCCCAACTGCACACTAAATTTATCAACAAAACAATCATTTGATAAAGCCTGTGTGAAGGCAGGAAATAGAACTGGGAAAGTCAGAAGTATTTTCAGAAAGCACTGCCTACCAAAATTACATTTGATCCAAACCATTATTCTTTTAAAAAACTTCACTCATTTCAATACATTTCCCCTAGTCACCTACATGCACTAGGAGCTTCCTGTATTTCTTTAAATCTCTGTGACCTTTTCATGGATAGCAGCAGAGGGTGATAAAGAAAGACCAGGACTTGGGCGTTTCATGGATCTCACTTCAAATCCCAGCTGTACCACTTAATGTGACCTTGAACAAGTTATTGAACCTTCTGAGTCTCAGTGTTCTCATCTATAAAACAGTGATAACATCTTCAGCTGAGGGGTGAGTGTGAACATCAAATAAATAATCCTAAGCATATAGTAAGGGGTCAAATAGTGTCCTAAGCAAACAGTAGGCATCTTAAGTGGTAGCAGTGATCAGAATCATAGTCGCGGTGGCAGAGGCATAGTCTTCGAGGATCAAAAGGCCAATCTCACTGTTCACTTTCCTTTCTCCCTGCTTGGAAGGCCCTTTCTTCGGCTTACTAAAATTGCATTCCTCCCTCAGTGCTCCAGTCATGAAGTCTCTCCTGGAGTCTGCATTGTCTGTGGCTAGGTGGCAGTAGGTTTCTCAATGTGTGGACCCAGCCCAACTCCATCTGAACCAGATACCCGAGCTTGCCTCCCCCTTTGCCGCATCAATTTTGGGGCAAAACTGACACTTCTAACAAGCACGTAGGGCAGTCCAACAATTCTCTGAGCCACCGGCATGGTACCAAATGCAGGCCAGCACTCTGCCAGTCTTTGTTGAATGGCACAACCAAAACCCAAACTTCAATTCCTTTAGCACTTGCTTGTACCACTTGTCCTCATTCATTCATTCATTCAATGGCTCTTAACGGAAGGCTTCCTTTGTGCCAGGCACAGTTCTAAGACTTGGAAATATAATAAGGAACAAGAAATAATGTAATAAAACTATATGTTTCTGGGGGGGCTTGCAGCCTAGCGGGGGATTTGTTCAAGGATGAGGGTAGAGGGCAGGGACCTGACACTGACTTTCTTTTTATCTTTTCTGACTGGCACAAACCCTGTGGATATCAGGCACTCAAAAAGTATTTGATGACAATGATGAACAAACTCAAGACAGTAAGACTTCAAAGGCACAATAAAATCCATAGAGACTTGGGAGTGGTTCAGGAACATCCAGTTATGGGAAGCCATATAGTACAGCAGAAAGCAAATGCACTTTGCTGTCAGGCTGACTGAGGTTAAATCTTGGCTTTGCTACTAATTTGCTAGGTATTCAGGCGAGTTCTTCTGCCTCTGTGCAGTACCTTCCTCAGAGGGCTGCTGTGAAATTACACTGTTAAACGGTGCATTCCTATGATGAATGGTTATTGGGCATTCGGCACGAGTCAGGTTCTATTGTATATGAGGGATATAACAGCATTGTATGCTGAGGATACAGCAGTGACCAAAACAGTCTCTACCCTCACAGAGCTTTCATTCTAGTGACTGGAGTCTGGAAACAATAAACAAGTAATCTGGGGAAGGGATGGGTCATGGAGGGGCTTCGAGGTCATGGTGAGGATGTCTCTTGGTACGATGGGAAGCCCGTGGGATCTCCTGAGTAGAAGAGTGATGCTGCACAAATGACATTCTAGCTGCTGTACAAATTATGTGGGTGCAAGGGTGGAGGCAGAGAGGCCAACTGGAACGATGCTATGATAACCCACTGGAGAGATGGCAGCCTGAACTGGGTGGTGCTGGGGAGAGGTGAGTGAATTCTGGATACACTTCTCAAGAAGAAACCAAGGAATTTACCAAAATCCACGGAATTTACCAATGAGAGAAAGCAGAGGCAAGGACAACTCCAAGAATTCTGGCTGGGCAACAGGAAGTATCTTGAATAGTAAGTGCGGAAGTCAAATGGCGGTATCAACAGGCAGATGAATCTGAGGCTGAAGCCCAGGGCAAGGCCAGGACTAAGGATGTCAGCTTGGGTGCCGCCTTCAAAGGGAACCACTTAAAGCCTCGAGAGCTATGAGATTATCTAGGGAGTAGGAGTAGACAGAGAGGAGACTAGACCAAAAGCTGAGCTCCCAGACATGTCAATGTTTTGGGGAGATGAGGAGCAATGTAAAAAGAAGACTAAGAAGGAATGGCCAGTGAAGGGAGGACACCCTGAATACACTGTAGCTAGTATTATGATAGCTTATTCTAAGGCAAAAACTAACAAAGTGTCTACTCCAAAATTCTGTTTGGCCAGCCTCACACATCTTTGTAATTGAAAGAACTGGACATAGATGGATGCGCAGTGAAATAAGCATGATCAATAATGAGTCAACTTAAAAGCAGACACAAGAACTATCACCATGGAATCTTAACTAAAAACGTAACTCAAGATTGGGGGTGGGGGAGAAGATAAGAATTTTCACTCTAGGTTTGATTAAAAGGCCCAGATTATTTACAAAGGATTTTTCAATGGAAACAATGGCACTTTTTAATAATCACAGTGTTTAGGATCAACAGTTGCTGTGGTAATTAAGTGCATGAACAAGGCCTACAAAATTTCATGATCTTCAACAAGTGTCCAGTAGAAACCACTGTGCTTCCACACCCACTGCCCGCTGGCACAGCTGTAAGCAATACTATCTGATACAAATAGGCAATTTTCATGCAACCCCAAAAAGGAAGGCTTCAGTTAGTTCCACTTTACAGAGGAGCAAATGACAGCACAGAGACTACTCAAACTCACATGACTAGAAATGGCCGAGCAAGGATTCGAATCCAAGCTGCCTGGCTCCAGAGCCTGCCCTCTAATTACAATTTGCTTACAAGTCAGGTTAATTACGATGATGATGAGAATAATGACTAGTATTCCTGTAACTACATATAGTACAATTAAATTAATTTTTATTAAAATCCAATATAATACAATTTATATAATCAATAATACCATAGACCATATTAGTGTAAATGCATACTAATCTTTTAATTCAATTGCCAACAGAAACGAATTGTGCATGTCATTTTTATTAAAATCAAACAACTGTTTTATCTCAATGTATAAACACAATGAAAAGATTAACTGGAGAAAGAAATCAACTGTGTAGACTGGGATTAGGAAATAAAGTAAAATATCAAGATAAACTGCTTTTAAAAAATCAGCTGAAGATTTAATATAGCCCTGGAAGGTTTCAATTATTTACATGCTTGGTCTACACAGTGTAAATCCAAGTTAATGAGATTCAATTGCTGTGTATAAATTTGAATCAGGACAACCCGATTGTCTACAAAAAAATAGCAGCTTGGGCTTCTGTGTTAATAACTTTTCAAAACAAAGCTTATGGGTCAGGAAGAGAAACATCACTTTTGCTGCATGTTATTGATTGCAGTGGGTATGGAGAGAAACGGCTCCGTTTGGTAAAATACAAACCCTAAGACAAGTTGCAAGGGATCCACAGAGTCTACTGATCAATATCATTGTTCTTCTAATAACACACAAGGCCAACACTAATAATTTACATTGTCTGTTTGTCCTACAGAAATTATGAAGTCCCAAGAGAACCTTTCTTCGTCAAGTTTCCTGTGTCTAGTGCCAAGGGCTCTGGGATGCGATGCCACGAGGTGGAACATGATGGATGTTAATAGGGCACTGGCCAGCTCCCAGCACTTCCCTGTTACGATCTTCCTAAGGGCACTGTGCACAGCAGTTTACGATATTGTAGGTACCATCAAACAGCATTCTAAAGCAAAGTGATCCATTTAAGATCAATCCACAATCCCTCTTTGCACACAGCACACCCCTTCAATACGGGCACAAACAGGATTTTAGGGGCATAAAGGAAGGCGGGGCTATCCCAGCCTGGAAGTAAGAGTAGGCATTTGAAAGATGACATTAGAGCCCAATCTTAAGGAATACACAGCAGCTTTGCCAGAGGGGCAGCCGGTGGAGAAGGGTCCACAGGCAGAAGTACAGCTACAAAGCACAAAGGCACCAGACATGGGAATCAGGCTCCTAAGGAGCCCCTGGAAATGGGAAGCTATTTCTGCTTGTCACAGTAAGTTGGGGAGCTACTGGCATTTAGCAGACTGGAGCCAGGAATGCTAAACCTTCTGCAATACACTGGCCAGTTCCAGACACTGGAACTGAAATTGCTCCATCCAAAATGCCAACAGGGCCTCCACTGAGAAACATTACAGAATACTGAGGATACCCAGGGAAGGGAGGAGGGAGGGAAGAAGAGAAGAGGAGAAAGGTCAACTGAGGCCAGGTTATACAGACCACATACACTAACTACCCTAGAAAGGGGGCTTTATCCTGCAAGCAGCAGGAGCCGACAGAGTAGCAGACTGGCATCTCCGGAATGATGAGTCCAATGTGAGATGAGGGAAGGCAGAGTGTTTCGAAACAGGGAGACCAGGAGACCAACGAGAAGGCTGGAGCAAAAGTTCGGACGACAGGAGACAAGAGCGGTGAAGATGGGGCAGGGGGCTGACGTGCTGGGACGAGGTAGGCTGACACACATCAGGAAGAAGGTGTGTGGCACTGTGGGTGGCAACGGGGATGCTACCCACAATGTAATCACTGCTAGAGATTACAATTTGGGGTTATCTTTCACATAGTATTTGATCAATAAGCATTTGTTACAAGAATGAAAACAGGTACTGGAACAGAAAAATGTCAAATTGGAAACGAGGTGCCAGGGAGCCAAACAGTGCAAGATAAGCGTAAGACAAGTAGTCTGGCCTGAAAACATCCAACATTTATCACTGACTAAAATTTAATTAGACAACCTTAAAAAAAAAAAAAAAAGGAAAGGTAGTGGTGGTATTATGCATTCACTCAACTCTTCTAAATTTTAAAAACAGTCTCACCCTGTCTCATAAAGGCAAGTGCCGCCTGTTTCTACCTGGCATTAATTTCATATATTCAAAATATTTTAAAAGTAAAATCCAATAAAATTCCCTTGGAGGTAGAATTGCCTTCTCCAATATTTAAATTCACTATTGTAAATGCCAGCCATTGAAATATACCTGTTAGGGTTGGAGGAATATGTTTTCCAACTCTTGGGGACAAATGCAGCTGAAATGTGCAGAGGGAAACCAGAGATCTGAATTATGGGCTTTCAAAGGTATCTTTAGAAATGATGATTTGGGCATATTAGCATTTTTGGAAGAGGCAGACAATCTAGGGTGCCTAACTAGGCTATTGCTAATGTAGACTAAATATTTTTGTGGAATCTTAGGAAAATTGTCAGTTACCATTAAGACCTAAACACACATTCACTGGACAGATGTAAATGCACTGCTGCCTCTGCAAAAGACTGTGCTGTAGTAAATAACTAAACAATGTATACCGTGTAAGTAGTATTTGTCAGGCAAACAACTCCCTGAAATTAATTCTAAGAAAAAAAACCATTTATCTCTAAATTTGACTTGGTATGTTTTTGTCACAAAATAAAAACTATGTAACATACAGTGTCTCCTTTCTGTATGACTTAACTGTCAGAAAACTGAAAAACGGGTTTAATGCCCAAGGATTTTTTCCAAGCTGCTCCACTCTGGTGCCTGAAAGCAATGCCTTCTGCTTCCTTTACATGGCCATTCTCTTCAAGAGTGGGATCTCTCCCACGGTGCTGTCTAACGTGCAGGCCACCAGAAATTCACTTGGGAATGAAACACACACGTTCTGTGTATGGAGTATGAAACAAGAGTTCAGAGAAAAGAAGCTGCAGCTGCAGGTCAGCAGAAAGCCTACAGAGAAAGGCCTCCGAGCTCCAGCTAATATCTAAGACCAGTGTCCTTAACCTGCTTTGGGAATTAGCCTCCCATTCTAATGAAAGTCACAGACCCTCTCCCTCAGAAGAAGGCACAGAAGGACATCCATACACAGGAAACTGAGGGGTTCAGAGGTTTCCTGAAATATATCCATTACTTCCCAGGAGTTCATGGACCCAAGGTGAAGAGCCCTGAGATAAAGACAATAGCAATTTCAAAAGAATAGGGAGGAAGGGCCAGGCGCGATGGCTCACACCTGTAATGCCAGCACTTTGGGAGGCCAAGGCAGGTGGATCATGAGGTCAGAAGATTGAGACCATCCTGGCTAACATGGTGAAACCCCATCTCTACTAAAAATACAAAAAATTAGGCAGGTGTGGTGGTGTGTGCCTGTAGTCCCAGCTACTCAGGAGACTGAAGCAGGAGAATCACTTGAACCCATGAGGCGGAGGCTGCAGTGAGCTGAGATCATGCCACAGCGCTCCAGCATAGGCAACAGAGCAAGACTGTCAAAAAAAAAAAAAAAAAAGAATAGGGAGAAAGAGTATAGGGAACTCCCACAAAATGACATTACTATGTTTTAACAGAACACCATACCCACACGGAACTTGAAATCAATTGCCTTCAAAAGATAAAGCCAAGTACAGCTTTGGCAAACATATTTAAGATGGAAGCCTGGCACATATTTTGCCTAAGAGACCTCCGAATTGACTGGGTGCCGAACCATCTCTGAGGCAGTTCTCAGCATCAGTTGCTGGGTCCTGAGTTCACTGCTGGCTACATGGAGATTGGAGACTCCAGGGTGCTGAGGGCCAAGCAGGTGGCACCCTGAGCAAGCAGGCACGACATGCTGCAGGCTGGAGAAGAGCCAAGCACTGGCTTCAACTGATTGTTTTTGAAGGATGAAAGTTTGATCTCTCAAGGCAGACTGGGATCCAAATTGTCACTCTGTCACTTAGTACTGTAGCTATGTGGCCTTGAGCCTCTTCAAGCCTCTACTTTTTCAACTGGAAAATGAGAATAATGCCACCCACCTCCTGGGGTCCCAGGTAGGGCTGAGTGCAATGGTGCAGGCAAAGAACCAACACAGTGCCCGGCACAGGGGATGCTCATATGATCGAAGACACTGGCTGAGGAAACATCTAGCATCAGGCCACTATGTACTCCATGAATTTTATACTTGAAAAGAAACGCCATACTATAAAGTTTTTCCTTTATAACTTTTAATTCTAAGAATAATGCATAATTCCTTTTTTTTTTTTTGAGATAGGGTCTCATGTGTCCAGTGGAGTGGAGTGGCGTGTGATCATGGCTCACTGCAACCTCCACCTCCAGGGTTCAGGTGATCCTCCCACCTTAGCCTCCTGAGTAGCTGGGACTACAGGCATGCATCATCATGCCTGGCTGATTTTTAAAATTTTTTGTGGAGATGGGGTTTTTCCATGTTGCCCAGCCTGGCTTGAACTCCTGTACTCGAGCAACTCACCTGCCTCAGCCTTCCGAAGTGCTGGGATTACAGATATGAACCACCACACCTGGCCTAATGTATAATTTCAGTAAAAGTGATGAAACAGTACTTCGCTGTCTTAAGCAGAAAGTAAAGAAACTAAGGCCCTTGCCCCACCTGTCATGAGATAAACACTACTCTCTAACAGTGCAGTACACAGAGATCCCTTCCAGCCTGTTTATGAATGCACTTCCCAGTAGGTATATGTCTGTTTCCCTCCAAACCAGGATTGCACAGTCTGTATTCCTGGCTCATTTAATAATATATCATTCCCTAATTGCTCATCTCAGTATTTGAAAGAAGACGTTTTAATTTTCATTTCTTTATACATACATGAGTGAATCTGAATCAACACTTACTCGACCAATAATTACTGAACATCTACTACGTGCCAGGCACTGTTCTAGGGGCTTGGGGCATATCAATGAACAAAAGAGACAAAGACCTCTCCTGTGTGGAACTTAGGGTCTTTCTAGAGGAAACACAAAAGCAATAAGCATAATAATAAGGAAATCATATCCTACATTAGAAAGTGATAAGTATGGCTAAAGAAAATAAAGGCTGTGAAGGTGATAAGGAGTTGGAGTGTAGTCAGTTGTAAATGGTGGTAGAAGAGAGAGAAGAGCAGAACCTTGAAGACCAGGAGGAATGGGGGCCCGGGAAAACCTACGGGCAAAGGCCTTAAGGCGGCAGTGGGCCTAGTGGTGGGGAAGAGTGGGGTGGAGTCAGGGGCAGACAACAGGCCGTCACAGAGGACACAGGTTTCCACTGGAGGGAAATGGGGAGCCGCTGCAGGTTCTGAAGAGAGAGGACACATGCCTGACTTTCCCTCTAAAAGGCTCTGGCTTCGAGTGGAGAACAGATGAGAGGCAGGATGGGAGTGGGGAGGCCAGGCAGGAGGCAGCTATAACAATCTAGGTGAGGGGGACCAGAAGCTTGGAGAGGGGTGGTAGCATTGTGGGGTGTAGGAGCAACAGATTCTGGGCCAAACACATATCATTTCATCCAACGTATATATCTAAAGATGCATGCTTACAAATGTTAATTGCTTATTCTGAAATAACTTTAAATAATTTCAGACTCACAGAAAGTTCCAACGATAGTTCAAAGAATTCCTGAACATCCTTCATCCAGGTGCCCTCTTAGCGCTACCTGAGTGTGCCCTCTCCTGCACACTCACATCTGCACTGTCTCTGCACACACACACAGTCCACAGTCAAACTGTCGCTCATAAATTTTAGCATCCATTGATGATTCTTGATTCTTGTCTGAAACAATTACTATGGTGAAATTGTAAAGAAATTTTCTAATTTCTTAGTTCACATTCTACTGTAAGAAATAGCTTTCCCCTAGCTATTGTTAAAGAAATGAGTGCTATACCGTGAGCTATTGTTATACCAGTAGCTCTCAATATTTTACTCACGTATTTACTTAAATCAGTGTGGACTCGTGGATTCCTACTGTACTCAATGGGTTGTAATCCATTCTAATTGCTATTTATTTTGGTGTTCAATGGCCCTGGGTTTGGTGAGTGAAAGGCCCCTTCCAACTGGCTTCTATGTCCTTTTTTTGAGACAGTTTCATTCTGTCACCCAGGCTGGAGTGCAGTAGCATGATCTTGGCTCACTGCAACCCCCACTTCCCAGGTTCAAGCGATTCTCCTGCCTCAACCTCTTGAGTAGCTGGGATTACAGGAATGAGCCACCACACCCAGCTAATTTATGCATTTTTAGTGGAGACGGGGTTTCACCATGTTGGCCAGGCTGGTCTCGAACTCCTGACAAGTGGTCTGCCCATCTTGGCCTCCCAAAGTTCTGGGATCACAGGCGTGAGCCACTGCGCCCGGCCTGTGTCCTTCGATACGTCCCTATCATTCTTTGGGCACTTTCTTACTTCCTGGCACAGCAAGATGCTCCAGGCTCATCTTTTCCTGCCCCAGTTCTGGAATCAGCCACTTCTCCAAGGAGTTTCTATTAGTGAGAATGATACTTTGAAACTAACATGTGGATGACAGTTGGGCTCATTGTTACCGGGGTCTCACTGCTTCTAGACCTCCTCAGCAGACAGAATTGGGAAACGTGCACTCGTGTACAGGCACAAATATATCTATTTCTACATCCATACATTAAAAACAACCCGCTCATACTGATACTTCCAATTCTAACACACTGAGGGTTTCCTTTTGGCATTCTCCTTTGCATCTTTGTAATTTCCCTCTCCAAAGGGAAGAAACCTGGCTCCCATTATCCACAATTTATTTCCGTATTTGCTCAAACCTAGAATATACATAGTTTCAGAATCACTAATCCAAACCCCTGTGAAAAACCAGCCAACCAGTTAAAGTTTAGTAATAGTTCAGTTATTATAATCCTTACCTTAAGGGTTTAGGGTCAAAATCTCATCCAGTTTATTATTTTTTTGAGTATGTGAAACATTCACATGTTCTAACACAACTCCGTAAGAAGGTATACTCAGAGTACCCTCCCAAACACATACCTGCCTTCCTCTATTCTCCACCCCTCACTCGTGACATGCCTTTCCCATCTACCCACCCATAACCAACTTCTCTGTTCAGGTTTATCTTTCCTGTGTGTTTCTCGGCTACAAATGAGCAGATAATGGATATTTTATATCTCCCTTTTTCCAGGAAAAGTAAGCGTATTAAGGATACTCTTGTATTTTGCTTTTTTTTCTATTAATAATATATCCTGGTAATCACTGCATGTGAGTCATGGAGGTCTTTCTCATTCTTTTCTGAAGATGGAAAAAAGTGATGTGGCTCCATTGTATGACTGTGTCATAATGTATTTAATCACGCTCCTCTGCACAGGCATTTCGGCTATTCCCAATATTCTACAATTACAAATAAGCTTCAGTTAATGATGGTGCATATGTATTTCATATTGTTGGAAGTGAGATGTATATAGTTTTCTTAGACATTGCCAAAGTCCCTCCAAAACAGTTGGACCAATTTGCATTCTCATTAGCAACGTATGAGAGGGCGTTTCCCCACAGCCTCACCAACAGAACCTGTCATTATGTTTTTTAATTTTCGCCAATCTGGTAGGTGAGAAATGGTACCTTGGTGCAGTTTTAATTTGCATTTCCCTAATTATGGGTAAGGTTGAACATCTTTTCATCTGTTTAAGTATCATATATATATATATATATATATATATATATATATACATGGCACAGCAAGATGCTCCAGGCTCTGGAGCATATATATATATGTACCTATATATATATTATTAATATACTGTTATATATGATTATATATAAATATAACATTTTGGTCTTTTACTCTATATTTTTATAATTTTTATGATTGCCATGATATAGGGTAAAAATATCAAGTTCAAAGATTACTAGTGTTAGTTCTCTATCCCTCTCCTATATAAATTTAAATACATATATTTACATATTGGTGAATTGTCTGTTTCTTTTCCTCATTTTCTATTCCATTTTTGGTCTTTTACTCTATGCTTTCATGATTTGAAAAATGATTTTAGGGATATTAGTCCTGTCTGTAATATAACTATTTTCTCCCAGCTTGGTTGTCTTTTGATTTTCTAATAATGTTTTTGGCTATCTGAAGGTTTTTTTCCTTTTTATGACTGAGGCCCTATTGACTTGAGATGCCACCTGTATCGTACTACATTTCCATATGAACATGGGTCTATTTGTAGGCTGTTTTATTCTACTGGCTTGTCTACTTATGAACCAGTAACACATTGTTCTAACGGTATTCTAACGGTAGAGGTTTTATGGTATGTTTTAATGCCTGACAGGGCTAGCTCTCTTGGTAGCTTTTCTTTTTTGGTGTTTTCCTATCCTTTAATGCATACTTATTTTTCCACATGAACATCACCTTTAAAAAGTTTTTAATAAGTGAATTAAATTAATTCATATTGATATGACTGATATGTGTGGTCTCAACTTGGTCATATCATTTTACAATTGTGTGGGATATTTTCAGTGTTTCTCTAGGTGATACTTTTTTGCTTTTTTGTTAATTTTATTTAGGTCTACATTTTGGTTCTCATGCTTACCCACTAGATGACAGGAACATTGCTTTCCCCTGGTTATAACAATTAAGAATGTCTTTAGGCCTTGCAGAATGTCTGCTGGGAGGCAAAAATCACTCCCAGTTAAGAACCACTGAGCTAAACCAAGCAATTCCACTCCTAGGAGTAGATCCAAAAAACTGTAGCTCATGGGAACCACGGAACATGAACAAGAACGTTCTGAGCAGGACTGTTTATTTGATTATTTTATTCTTTTTAAAATTTTTTTGTGTGTATGTAAGAGGTGTATACATTTATGGGGTGCATGAAATATTTTGATACAGGCATGCAATGCGTAATAATCATATGATGAAGAATGGCTGTCTTTCCCCTCAAGTATTTATCCTTTGTGTTACAAACAATCCAATTATACTCTTTGTTATTTTAAAATGTAAGAGTAGGACTGCTTATAATAGAAAAACAGAAACCCAGAAATAAACCGAATGACTATTGGTTGAAAAATGGATAACTAAATTAGAATATATCCAGATAATGGAATATTTCCTATCAGCAAAAATGAATAAGCTACAGCTAAACCAATAAATTGAATCAAATTTTGTAAAAAACACAAAATGTTAAGTGAAAAATTAAGTCCCTGAAGATAACATATAATCCCTTTAAAATAAATTAAGTTAAAAAACAGGGAAAATTAAAGAATACATTTAGAAAATATATATATAGTGAAGCATCCTCTCCAAAACAGGAGAGAGAATGATAAACACGCAGGGGACGGCAGGTCCTGCGGGGGCGGAGGAGCAGTCCAGGCAGCAGTGGCTGCCGACCATGCTCCAGCTCCTGGTCTAGTGCTATGTTCAAAGAGGTTCAGTGCATTATAAATTAAGCAACATGAAAGGGCCATGCCTACATCAGTGATAACAGTGTGTCACAAGTCAAGGTTCACAATGAATCCAAATTTGTATATCTGAATTTAAAATGACAAGGACATCTCACTAAGCAAGAAACCCTCCTCCTAGCCTGTGAGGCCCAGTCTGGTGTCTCCTGCTCGGGTGGTGTCACCTCCTCCCTTCTCCTCGCTCCTGTACTCTGGCCATCCTGGCCTCCTGAGGTCTCCCAGAGCAAGCCCACTGCCCTCTAAGGACGGCCTATTCTACCTGTGTGGCCTCTCCTGGACCCGGTCCCCCAGATGGCTCACCCGCAACCTCGTTTCATGCAGGTCTTGATTCACAGAGGGTTGCCCTGCCCCCAACACCTTCTGCCCTGCTGCAGCGCCTTACCCCACTTCTGTTCCTCTCAGACTTATCACCATCTGACATAATTTTATGCAACAAGTGGCTGGTCTCTTGTCTGTTTTCTACACTCTAGGCAGGCTCTGTGAGTGCAAAAACTTTGTGTGGTCCACGTCAAACAGTGCCTAGAACTCTGTCTTTCTCTCCAGGGGCTCAGTAGTCACTGAGTACTCAGTACTTACTGAATAAATATGAACGCCTTAGCATATCTCATAAGCTAGTTTGACATTAAAGCTGGGACTTAAAAAAATAAAAATAAAAATAAGGCTGGGACTTAATAAAAAGGCCTGCCTTCATCAGAATTCTCAGGGCACAATGGAGTTCTCAAAATGTATTCCACAGATTGCCTGTGACCCAGCTGAGACACCCGTGAAACACAGCAGTAAAAAAAGGTAAAGCTCCGGGACTCCACCTTCCTTCTCCTCGCTCCCTGCATTCTGGCCATCCTGGCCGCCTGGGTTCCCCAGAGCTGCTGAATTGGAATTTCTGTACTGCTTGTCAAGAATGTGCATTTCCCACAAACTACGCTGGTGACTCTTAGTCCTTTTCAAGCCTGAGCACTACTGAACTCAGTGGAGAAATCAAGGCCCCAAGTAATTAAGCAGTCTAGCTATTCAACAATCTTTTCTACCTCAAAGAACTCTGGGTGGAGTAAAATGAGATAATGTTAGTCTAAATGGCTGAAAACAAGATGTGTCATTCACAAGCAGGGTATGAATATGTTAAGGAAACTGAAGGTTAGTTAAAGTGTGGACTTAGAAAGACTGATGAGTTTTTGTTTTGCAAATCGAATAACATCTAAATAAAAACAATAAAATATCAAGATATATTTTTAATATGGTTGAAGCTTTTTTCTTTTCTTACATTTTTCTACCTAATAGATCAGTCAAAAATTGTAAATTAATATTTTAAATGACGAGAGAAGCCATCAGCTTGTTCCAGTCTCTGATTCAGTTAAGCTCTTACAGTATTTTGACTGTTTGAAGTAAATTAATAATGGGATGTTAGGCGGTAGATTAACTGACACTAAATATCAACATAGCTAGATTTATTTTTGGATAACTGAGCTCATCTCTTCAAAGAATGGAAGCAAGATTTATTATATCATGAGTTATTAATTTACAAAATACAAAACAGCCCTGAAACAGAGCAGAGAGCACCACAATGTATTTAAAGATTATGCAAGAGGCTGCAAGTTTAGATTTCACATTAGCTAGGATTTGGACTGTATAGGCTACAGTCAATTATCTAAGGCTTACAGAGATACCAGAAGAAGTTAAGCCAGTCACTGTCTTGTCAATTTCAGAATCAAATCCTTGAGTGAGGAGTCTGCACTGGCTCTGTGGCTTGGGCTAAGGCTTAAAAATGTATCCTAAGGTGGATGGAGCAAGATGATCGGATAGAAGCCTCCTCTGACCATCCTCCCTGCAGGAACACCAAATTTTAACAACTACACACAAAAAAGCACCATAAGAACCAAAAATCAGGTGAGCAATTACAGTATCTGGTTTTAACTTCATTTTGCTGAAAGAGGCATTGAAAAGGGTAGGAAAGAAAGACAGTCTTCAATGACACCACCCTCCTCCTTCCTCCAGCAGCTGCCAAATGGCACAGAAAGGATCTGCACACTTGGGTGAGGGAGAGCATGCTGAATGGGGGCCTGGGCACTGAACTCAGTGCTGCCCTGTCACAGAGGAGAGTAAAGCCGTGCTGTGCTCGGCTGACGCTGCGTCCATGGAAGGAGCATTTGGACCAGTTCTGGCCAGAGGGAAATTACCCACCCCAGTATGGGAGCTTGAGTTTCTCAGCAAGCCTCGCCAGCGTGAGCTGAAGTGTTCTGGGGTAAACTTGAAAGGCAGTCTAGGCCACAAGGACTGCAATTCCTAAGAAAGTTCTAGTGGTGGGCTGGGCTTACAGCCAGTGGTCTAGGGCGCCACGTGACCTAGGGAGACAGCAGCCTGGATGGCCAAGGGAGTGCTTGCATCATCCTTTCCCAATTCTAGGCAGCACGGCTTACAGCAATGAAAGTGACTCCTTCCTTCTTCTTGAGGACAGGAGAGTGAAGAGTAAAGAGGACTTAGTCTTGCATCTTGGATACCAGCTCAGCCACAATAGGATGGGGCACCAGGCAGTCGTGAGGCCCCCATTTGACATTTCTCAACACCTTGGGCCAGAAGGGAACCTGCTGCCCTGAAGGGAAGGACCCTGTCCTGGCAGGATCCATCACCTGCTGACCAAAGAGCCCTTGGATAACCAACAGTGACACCCAGGTCATATGCTATGGGCCTTGGGTGAGACTCTGAGATGTGCTGGCTTCAAGTGAGATCCAGCACATTCCCAGCTGTGGTGGCTCTGGTGAGAGACTCCTGCTGGAGAAAAGCAGAGGGAAAAGTAAAGGGGCCTTTGCCTTGCACCTTAGGTATCAGCTTGGCTACAGGAGGCAGGGCACTAAATGGGCTCCTGGGGTCCCTGAGTTCAGGCCTAGGCTCTCAGATGGCATTTCTGGACCTGCTCTGGCAGAGGGGAGTCCACTGCCTTGAAGGGTGAGTCACAGGCCTGGCAGCATTCACAACAAGCTGACTGAAGAGCCCCTGGCTTTAAGCGAGCGTCAGCATAACTCCCCATGGACCAGTGGTGTGGTGGTCACTGGGAGAGGCTCTTCTGCCTATGGAAAGGGGAGGGAAGAGTGGGGAGGACTTTACTTATGGTTTGGGGGCCAGCTTAGTTGCAGCAGAACAGAGTACCAGGTAGATTTCTAAGGTTTTTGACTCCAATCCCTGGCTCTCAGACAGCATCTATGAACCCACCTGAGACCCAGGGGCACTTGCTGCCTGGAAGGGAAGGACACAAACCTGGCTGGCTTCCCCATCTGCTGACTGTAGAGTTCTAACACCTGGAGTGAACACAGGGGTAGTGGCTATGGCGTGCCTTGGGCAAGACCCAGTGCTGTGCTGGCCTCAAGTCTGACCCAGCACAGCCTCAGTAGTGGTGACCACAGGAGTGTTTGCCTCACCTCATCTCTAGCCCAGGTGGCTTAGCACAGAGGCTCTGTTTGTTTGGGAGAAAGTAAGGGAAGAGAACTGAGTCTCTGCCTTGTAATCCGGATCCAAAAAATAGCCTTAAAGGACAAATCTAAGTGTTACTGGTCTTAAGGAGGAGGTAGAAAAAAAGGGGTAGAAAGTTTATTCCAAGGGATAACATCAGATCACTTTCCAAACCTAGAGAGAGACATCAACATTCAAGTACAAGAAGGTTAGAGAACACCAAGCAGTTTCAACCTGAAGTACACGACTTCAAGGTATTTAATAATCAAACTCTCAAAGGTCAAGGATAAAGACAGGATCCTAAAAGGAGCAAAGCAACAGAAAAGAATCAAATGACATATAGAGCAGCTCCAGCACGTGTGGCAGCAGACCTCTCCGTGGAAACCTTGCGGGCCAGGAGAGTGGCATGGCATATTTAAAGTGCCGAAGGAAAAAAACGTTTACCCTACAATAGTATATCCTGTGAAAATATCCTTCAAGCATAAAGGAGAAATAAAGACTTTTCCAGACAAACAAAACCAGGGGATTTCATCACACCAGATCTGTCCTGCAAGGAATGCTAAAGGGAATTATTCATTCTGAAAGGAAAGGATGTTAATGAGCAATAAGAAATCATCTGAAGGTAGCAAACCTGCTGGTAATAGCAAGCACACAGAAAAACACAGAATATTATAATACTGTAATTGTGGTGTGTAAACTACTCTTAAGTATCAAGACTAAACAATGATCCAATAAAAAATAATAACATTTCAAGACATAGGCAGAATAATAGGACATAAAGAAAAACAACAAAAAGTTAAGTGGGGGCATGAACAAGTGCAGAGTTCTTACTAGTTTTCTTTTTGCTTGTTTTCTTTTGTTTATGCGAGCAGTGTTGTCATCAGTTTAAATAACAGGTTATAAGGACAGGCACGGTGGCTCATGCCTGTAATTCCAGCACTTTGGGGGGCCAAGGAGCAAGATCTCTTGAGCTCAGCAGTTCAAGACCAGCTTGGGCAACATGGTGACACCCATCTCTACCAAAAATACAAAAACTTAGCTGGGCGTGGTGGTGCAGCTCTGTGGTCCCAGCTACTCAGGAGGCTGAGGAGGATCATTTGAACTCAGGCGGTGGATACTGCAGTGAGCCAAGACTGTGGCACTGTACTCCAGCCTGCGTGACAGTAAAAGCCTACCTCAAAAATAAAAATAAATAAATAAATAAAACAGGTTATAAGATAATATTTGTAAACTTCATGGTAGTCTCAAATTAGAAAATATACAATGGATACACAAAAAATAAAAAGCAAGAAATTAAATCATACCACCAGAGAAAAACACCTTCAGAAGGAGAGAGGGAGGGAGGGAGGGAGGGAGGGAGGGAGGGAGGGAGGGAGGGAGGGAGGAAGGCAGGCCTCAGAAAAACCAGAAAACAACAAGCTGGAAGAAGTAAGTCCTTACTTATCAACAATAACATTGAATATAAGTGAACTAAACTCTCCAATCAAAAGACAAAGAATAGCTGAATAGATAAAAAAGCAAGACCCATTGATCTGCTGCCTACAAAAACAGCCTTCATCTGTAAAGATACACATAGACTGAAAATAAACAGATGGAGAAAGATATACCATGCCAATGGAAACCAAAAGAGAACAGGAGTAGCTATACATATATCAGACAAAATAGATTTCAAGACAAAAACTGTAAAAAGAGACAAAGAAGGTCATCATATAATGCTAAAAGGGTCAACTCAGCAAGAGGATATCACAATTGTAAATATATATGCAACCAACAATGGCACACCCCAATACATAAAGGAAATATCATTAGAGCTAAAGAGAGAGAGACAGGCCACAATACAATAATTTAACACCCCACTTTCAGCATTGGACAGATATTCCAGAAAGAAAGTCAACAAAGAAACATCAGACCTAACCTGGACTGCAGAACAAATGGACGTAATATATATTTACAGAACATTTCATCCAGTGACTGCAGAACACACATTCTTCTCATCACACAGATCACTCTCCTGGATAAGACCATATGGATCATTCTCAAGAACAGACCATATGTGAGGTCACAAAACAAGTCTTAAAACATATATCAAGCATCTTCTCTGACCATACTGGAATAAAACTACCAATCAATAACAAGGAATTTTGGAAACTACAAACACATGGAAATTAGACAACATGCTCCTGAATGATCAGTGGGTCAATTAAGAGGTTAAGAAGGAAACTGAAATATTTCCTGAAATAAATGATAATGGAAACACAAAATAAAATTGGCAAATCTTTAGCCAGACTAACTAGGGAAAAAAAAGAGAGAAGACGCAAATAAAGCGAGAGATGAAAAAGGAGACATTACAACTTATACCATAGAAATTAAAAGGATCATTAGTGGCTACTATGAGCAACTACATGCCAATAAATTGGAAAACATAGAGGAAATTGATAAATTCATAGACACATACAACCCCTACTGAGACTGAACCATGAAGAAATCTAAAACCTGAACAGGCCAATAACAAATAACGACACTGACACAGTAATAAAAAAAAGTCTCCCAGTAAAGAAAATCCTAGGATCCAATGGCTTCACTGCTGAATTCTACCAAACATTTAAAGAATGAATGCCAATCCTCCTCAAAGTATTCCAAAAAATAGAGGAGAAAGGAATACTTTCAAATTCAGTTTATGAGGCCAGTATTACCCTGATAACCAAGACTAAAAAAAGGAAAGTATAGGCCAATATTTCTGATGATTATTGATGTAAAAATCCTCAACCAAATACTAGCAAACTGAATACAACAATACATTAAAAAGATCATTCATCATGACCAAGTGGGATTTATTCCAGGAATGTAAAGATGGTTCAACGTATGCAAATCAATTAATGTGAAACATCATATCAACAGAATGAAGGACAAAAAACATATGATCATTTCAACTGATACTGAAAAAACATTTTTTGTTTTGAGACGGAGTCTTGCTCTGCCACCCAGGCTGGAGTGCAGTGGTGCAACCTTGGCTCATTGCAACCTCTGCTTCCCAGGTTCAAGAGACTCTCCTGCCTCTGCCTCCTGAGTAGTTGGGACAACAGGTGTGTGCCACCACATCCAGCTAATATTTTTATATTTTTAGTAGAGACAGGGTTTCACTGTGCTAGCCAGAATGATCTCGATCTCCTGACCTTGTGATCTGCCCGCCTCGGCCTCCCAAAGTGCTGGGATTACAGGTATAAGCCACTGCACCAGACCTGAAAAAACATATGATAAAATCCCATATCACTTCATAATAAAAACCCTCAAAAACCTGGGTGTAGAAGGAAATACTTCAACATAATAAAAGTCATATATGACAGACCCACAGTTAGTATCATACTGAATGGGAAAAACTGAATCCTTTCTCTATGATCTGGAACATGACAAGGATGCCCACTTTCATCACTGTTATTTAACATAATACTGGAAGTCCTAGCTAGAGCAATCAGAGAAGAGAAAAAAAATAGAGGGCATCCAAACTGGAAAGGAAGAGGGTCAAATTATCCTTGTTTGCAGATGATATGACCTTCTATCATCTGGAAAAACCTAGACCCTGCCAAAAAACTATTAGAACTGAGAAACAAATTCAGTAAACTTGAAAGATACAAAATCAATATACAGAAATAAGTAGCATTTCTACATGCTAAGTGTGAACAATTTGAAAAAGAAATAAAAAAGTAATCCCACTTAACAATAGCCACACATAAAATTAAATACCTGAAAATTAACCGTGCAAGTAAAATACATCTACAATGCAAACTAGAAAACACTGATAAAAGACACTGAAGAAGACACAAAAGTATGGAAAGATATTCCATGTTCATAGGTTGGAAGAATCAATATTGTTAAATGTCTATACTACTCAAAGCAATATACATTCAATACAATCCTTATCAAAATACCAATGATATCTTTCACAGAAATAGAAAAAAAAAAATCGTAAAACTTACATGGAACCACAAAAGATCCAGAATAGCAAAAGCTACCCTGAGCAAAACCAAACTGGAGGAGTCATATTACCTGACTTCAAATTATATTACAGAGCTATAATAACCAAAAGAGCATTGCACTGGCATAAAAAGAAACACAGATCAATGGAAGAGACTAGAAAGCCCAGTAACAAATCCATACACCTACAGTGAACTCATTTTTTGACAAAAGTGCCAAGAACATACATTGGGGAAAAGATGTCCCTTCAATAAATGGTGCTAGGAAAACTGAATTTCCATATGCAAAAGAATGAAACTAGACCCGTCTCTCACCATATAGAAAAATCAAATACAAATGGATTAAAGACTTACATCTAAGACCTCAAACTATGAAACTATTACAAGAAAATGTTGGGGAAACTCTCCAGGACATTGGTCTAAGCAAAAATGTCTTGAGTAATTTCCTATAAACACAGGCAACCAAAGCAAAAATGGATAAATGGGATCACGTCAAGTTAAAAAGCTTCTGTGCAGCAAAGGAAACAATCAACAAAGTGAAGAGATGGTCTATGGAATGAATCTGCAATATTACTGAATTTGTAAACTACCCATCTGACAAAGGATTCATATCCAGGATATATAAGGAGCTTGAACCCTACAGAAAAAACAGCTAATAATTTGATTAAAAAAATAGGCAAAAGATCTGAATACATATTTCTTGAAAGAAGACATACACATGGCAAAAACTCAGTTAAAATGGCTTTTATCCAAAGATGGGCAATAACAAATGCTGACGAGGATGTGGAGAAAAGAGAACCCTTGTACACTCTTGGTGCAAATGTAAATTAGTACAAGCATGATGGAGAACAGTTTTGAGGTTCCTCAAAAAAACTAAGAATAGAGCTACCATATGACCCAGCAATCCCACTGCTGCATATATACCCAAAAGAAAGGAAAGCAGTATACCGAAGAGGTATCTGCACTCCCATGTCTGTTGCAGCACTGCTCACAATAGCCAAAATTTGGAACCTAAGTGTCCATCAAGAGATGAGTGGACAAAGAAAATGTGGTACATATCCACAACAGAGTACTATTCAGCCATAAAAAAGCATGAGATCTTGCTATTTGCAACAACGCGGGTGGAGATGGAGGTTGTTAAGTTACGTGAAATAAGCCAGGCACAGAAAGATTAACTTCATTAGGCCAGGCACGGGGGCTCAAGCCTGTAATCCCAGCACTTTGGGAGGTTGAGGCGGGTGGATCACGAGGTCAAGAGATCAAGACCATCCTGGTCAACATAGTGAAACCCCGTCTCTACTTAAAAAAATACAAAAAATTAGCTGGGCATGGTGGCGTGTGCCTGTAATCCCAGCTACTCAGGAGGCTGAGGCAGGAGAATTGCCTGAACCCAGGAGGCGGAGGTTGCGGTGAGCCAAGATCACGCCATTGCACTCCAGCCTGGGTAACAAGCGTGAAACTCCGTCTCAAAAATAAAATAAAATAAAAAGATAAACTTCGTTCTGTTCTCGTTTATTTGTGGGAGGTAAAAATTAAAATAATTGAACTCTTGGAGACAGAAGAAGGATGATTACCAGAGGCTGAGAAGGGTTGTTGGGGTGGGGGAGGCAGGCTAGTGGGGATGCTTAACAGGTAAAAAAAAAAGTAGCTTGTAAGAATAAATGACACGTAGTATTTGATAGCACAACAGGGTGACTACAATCAATAACAATTTACTTGTACATTTTAAAATAACCAAAAGACTATAATTGGATTGTTTGTAAAATGAGAAGAATAAATGCTTGAGAGGACAGATATCCCATTTACCATGATGTGATTATTATACATCACAGGCCTGTATCAAAGTGTCTCATGTACCCCATAAATATATATACCTACTAGGTAGCCACAAAAATTAAAAACTTAAAAAAAAAGTATCCTGGTATATGCATGAGAATGCTCATGCCAACATTATTTATAAAGCAGATTGTATACAACCCCAGTGTGCCTTGGCAAGGGAAAGAATAAGGTGTGGACAGTCACAGAAGGGACATTAGATTACAATGATCAAACTGCCAGATACGACCACCATCAGGGATACAGCTCAGAAACAACGTACATAATATGATACTATTTTCACAAAGCTCAAAACTCAAGGAGCCATTATTTAGGAATACAGGCACATGTGGCAAACTGCATTTTACAAAGGAGAAGGGGGTGACTCTGGGGTTGGAGGTGACCATGGGTAGAGAGGCAGGGATTGGGGAGGAGCCCATATTGGTTGGTTATGTTCTATTTCTCAAATTCAGTGAGGAGCTCATGGGTTTATCTAAGCTTTATAATTTACATATACATTACATATATTCTTTAGCATATGTCAAATTACATAATTTAAAATTTTTAAGAAAAAATTGGCCAGGTGCAGTGGCTCATATCTGTAATCCCAGCACTTTGGGAGGCTTAGGTAGACGTATCACTTGAGCTCAGGAGTTCGAGACCAACCTGGCATCTCTATAAAAAACACAAAAAATCAGCTGGGCATGGTGGCACATGCCTGTAGGAGGCTGAGGTGGGAGGATTGCTTGAGCCCAGGTGGCTGAGGCTGCAATGAGCTGTGATCATGCCATTGCACTCCAGCCTGGGTGCCAAAGTGACACAAGAAAGCAAGGAGAGAGAGAGAGAGAGAGAAACAACAACAAAAAAATTACCAGCCTGGTACTTGGTAGTCCAAATTTAACTTGCCACCAGCATGAGCTGTCCTCAGAGACAAGAGGAGGGGAGCATCCCAGAGGCTTGATGAGATAGAGATAGGTGTCCCGGCTACACAAGCCAGAGGCAACAACTGCCTCTGTTTCCTACTTGTCAAATGAACACAGTTGGTGCTACCTACCTCCAGGGCCACAGTGAGGATCAGATGAGATGAGTGCTGTGTAAGCCACAGGATCTGTCCACGCAGATGTTCACTGTGCCACACAGATGGCTGGCTCCTCTAGGGAATTACTTCCCCTCCACTCCTTGCAGTTCTGTGGGGCTGCCAAGGCCTGACTCCCCATCCTCTGGGCTCAAGGCAAGGAGCAACTGCATGCGAGGCCAGCAGCAGTATCCCCAGGTTGTATACACAGGCATGGAAGGCAGTGGGGAGCATGGAATCATTTGGGGCATGAGGCCCCAAAAAAATCATTGTCTGATCTTGCTCCTGACATGCCTGGAACTACTCTGGTTTTTGTCCTGCACCTGATCATTGCACCTGATACACCTGGCACCATCAAACAGCAAAACCCAAACCAACTCTTTCCTTATGTAAGTCAATCAGAGCAGGGTTCTGTTGACTGCATCCAAGGAAGCCCAGCCGATTCAGGAGGGAATGTCTTTTTATTTCAAAAGCACAGGTGCAGTTCAGACATTTGCCAAGGGAGGTAAAGGGAGGTGTCAGCTGAGACTGCTCAAGTGCACCCTGGTTCAACAGCCTCCTAACTGGTCTCTTCCCATCAGTCTCACTTGCCCCCAAAGCCTTCCAGAATACACTGCATTCCAGATTAATACAATTTATTCCAGATTAACCTCCAGAAAACACTTTCAAATCTTGACTATACCTCCTCCCTACAGTCTAGGCCCCAGAACTTTACCAGTGAAGTCCAGGGAACAGGTGACCAGCAACGGTAGGTGGCAGGGGAGGTGGCATCTGTTGGTCCTGCTCCCCCTCCAGGTAGGAATTCCCATCACCCATCTCATGATGGCTGTGGCAGGTGTGAATAGCCTAGAGATTTGCCATCTTATAGAATTCCAACTTTTAAAAGTAAACGCCAAATGCAGGCATTATGGTAGAAGTATGATTACCCCCGTGGCCATCTGATTCTGAATTGGATCACTTAGCACTGTTCCTGTAAGTAAGCACCAGCTTCTTTGAGTTCCTGTGTCACCAAAGAAAGGTAACAAGTAGATGCCCTGCTGCACACGTCTGAATTTGCCACGGAAGCGGGGGTGGGTGGGTGTTGGCGGGAGTAAATAAACAGGGCATGTGAAATGTGACTCTGGCCTTGAATTGAGCCCCTAATTCTCATCAGTCTATTAGGACAGAGGCTCCATGGGAAAGCAGGCGAGTGCGATCATCGCTGTGAAATACACACCTGCCTCCTCAGGTGGAAGGAACTCATCTGTGTGGCCTGTTTGCCTGGAATCCTGTTTCCTCTGCTCATTCCCTTCAATGTCAAATTCCATCCTCATCATGAAATGGGAGCTCAATGACCCAGAAATAATTTGAACAAACCTATTTCACTGAGGATGCATTCATTTTTATCTTCATTAACTCTTTGGGGCCCTGTCAGGTATGCTGAGAGCAGGATTTATCTTTCAGCTGCTGTGTCTGGGGGATCTTAAAATCTGGACAAGTTGTACATTTAACCAGGCAGATTTTTTTTTTTTTTTTTTTTTTTGCTCTTTTGCCCAGGCTGGAGTGCACTGGCTGCAATCCTGCCTTGCCTCACCCTCTGGAGGTGGACGATATTTCATGTTTTATAGATAGGTACATTTTATATGAAGAAAATGGTTTCCCTTTTCTATGAAAAAAAATTGCATTGTATCCTTTTCTTTATGTTTTAACTGAAAGAATTTTTTAAAGAAGTAGCATATTATCCAGGTGAATGTCACCAATTTTTTTTCCCCACAAATGAAATAACAAACATTTAACAAGCCCAGATTTTTTGCTGTCTTAAGACCAAAACACACATGCACACACAATAAGCCTGCTCCCCTAAGATGAATGGCTGGAGTAAATAGTAACTCATCCTGGGTGACTGGCTATTTATAAGATTTCACACAAGTAAAATGCTAAAATACGGTGAGTTCACACTAGGCTCCAGAGCAGCAACAACGGAATAGATGGAAAAAATACCCAGTCCTGAACCTCACCTCCCTGATGCCCATCGAAACCAACATTCTTATTCCATAAACTGCTTTTTATGAAATGTGGTGGTTCCTCAAAAATCTGTGTTCAGGGAAGTATTCTTCAAGCACATACAAGTATTAATACACAGACCACTAGAAAAGCTTCTCATCACTGAGGTCTCTATGTCTTCCCAATTAATAATATAATCTAGCATTGCTGTCCCACCTTATTTCCAAAACACATCTGGTCTTTGGTGAATTCACGCAAATACAAACATCCACCAGGAAGTTATGAGGCGATCTGTTCAGAGCAGACCATAATCAGAAACAGCAAAACCAGAAGCCATCAGTCATGAGTCTCAGAACACCTTCCGTCTCTACTAAAAATACAAAAAATTAGCTGGGCATGGTGGCGCGTGCCTGTAGTCCCAGCTACTCAGGAGGCTGAGGCAGGAGAATTGCCTGAACCCAGGAGGCGGAGGTTGCGGTGAGCCGAGATAGGGCCATTGCACTCCAGCCTGGGTAACTACAGCGAAACTCCGTCTCAAAAATAAAAAAAATACATAACGTTCTGGTTTTGTATGAAGAAATTGTTTTCTTTAGCAGCATCCCACAGCTGAGCATCGCATTGTCTCCTATACTTCTTCAGGGAAAATAGAAAACAGATTCACCAAAACATTGGGAGGTTGCATGAAATGACTTAAGGTGAAATTGTCTTACAGTATCTTTCCTCTCTGGTTAATTGTTACACGGGGTCTGCAATTTTGTTCAAAAGCAAGGTTTCAATGTGCAGAATTTTTAACCTACAGAATGCCGTACAGAAAATATGTTATTCATCATCAAATTGGAATTTAATCCCCATTCTATAGATCATACAACACAGGACCAGAGACTTAATTGTGACGTCCATTTTTTTCTCCAATATCCCTACAAGTCAGTCAAGCTGATCGTACCAGAAGCATTGCTGATGCTCCATTGGGTCTGGATAAGTGGATGGACATTTCGGGAAACATCCTGTCAATGCGGCTGATCACGTCATCAACATACCTAGGTGGGGAAAAAATACACATGTGTCAACTATAACTCCAGTTAAGAACTATAGATTTATAGTATTTGAAAGACGTTGCTTTTAAATTTAATTTTTTATCAAGATAACACATTTTTAAGGAGGCAAATAGGAGCTATGTCCAGATAATGTGTTTTTAATGCTAGTTTTTGATTTTTTATTTTAAGGCATGACTATTAATTTTCTGCTATAGGAGGTCAGAATTTAGCTGTGTCACCTGCTGGGCCATTAGGCTCTAACAATATGGTCCCCTCCCTTTGTCCTTCCAGTCCAGGATATCCTCAGCATCCAGTTATTGTGAACCTCTGGGCTGTCTCACTATCTCGTGTAGCTTCTCCTCTGAATCAATGGAATAACCAATACCTGGGATTAAATTCCTTCTATTTTAAATACCTGAAGTCATTCCTGACCTCCTGGTGGTACCTAATTCAAGTTATATCACAATTTTTACTTAAATCAGTAGTCTGTGATTAATTATAAAATCTCTGCATATATTTTTAATAGCTGCCCATATAGTGGCTCATTACTACATTTATATACAGTTTTCTGTTTTCCTAGATTTCTATTTTGCTTTTTTCAAGACTGAGTCTCACTGTTTAGTCTAGGCTGGTGTGCAGTGGTGTGACCTCGCTCATTGCAACCTCCGCCTTCCAGGTTCAAGTGATTCTCGTGCCTCAGCTTCCCAAGTAGCTGAGATTACAGGCACCCACCACCACTCCCAGCTACTTTTTGTATTTTTAGTAGGGATGGGGTTTCACCATGTTGGCCAGGCTGGTCTTGAACTCCTGACCTCAAGTGATCTGCCTGTCTCAGCCTCCCAAAGTGCTGGGATTACAGGCATGAGATACTGCACCAGCCCTGTTTTGCCTTTTCATTTGATTAGTTTTCTATGTACCTGTTACAGTTTTATTCCTAAATTCTATACCTAACTTTTACTCCAAACGTATCAGGCAAGCTATCAGCTTCATGTTTTCCTTGGAGACATCCCACCAAAAGGGAATCCTCTATGCTTATAGCCCAGATGAAACCTGTATGTCTTAAGGTTTAATAATAACTGCAGTCAGTGACATTAAGAACTCAGCATAGGATCTGGCACATATAAAGGATGTAAAAATATTAAGTGCCCTGATTGGTAGTTCTACCACTTACACTATGAGCTGATTCTGCAAAAATACCCTCTCTTACTGGGATAAATTCTCCCCTCCAGTGGTGGCGCATTGTGAGGACATCGGCCCAAAGCATAGAGTAGGATCTGGCTCAGGTCCTTTGAGAACAAATTCACCATCCAATCACATTGGACACAAAGAGGATGTATAATATAATAGCTGACATGTAAAACGATCTATTAAGGATTTTACATTGAATTTCATATCCATTGGTTATGACAAATTAAATTACAAGTCCATTAAGTCAGGGACACATAAAAGGTATATTCTCTTGGGGTAAGAGGGAGATTAGCTCTCTGTTCACAACATGAAAGGATTTTAGTTTGAAGCTGGGGCTCATGAGAGATAGCAGAAAACATGAAGCCATTTGGTAAAAAGTGAACATCACATGCCAGCCATGGAAGTCTGAAAGCGGCCCCACCTATTCTCTAAGGAAGGCCTATCAGGTTTTCCTTAGATAATGTTATGTCGAGTTTTAAAACTTTAAGCTGAAGAAGGAAGGGGAAAAATTAGAGAGGGCCCAGTGGTAAACAACGACAACAGTAAGAGGACAGCAGCAGAGATGAGTGAGAAGGGGAGGGATTGAACTGAATGGTATTTGCTCCTGGGGAAAAGAAGGCCGGGGGAGACGTTGATATTCTTCAAGTACATGAATGGCTTTTATGAACTCAGTAGCAAACAGCATCTTTAATCCCTCGAAAACACCATACCGTGAGGACATGCCACCAAAAAGTGAACGTGCTCAGAAAGAATGAGAGGCATTTCTTAAAGACAAGGTCCCACTCTGCTTTAATGGTTTAAGAAACAATCTTTCCTGGGTGGCTAAGACACAGGCTGACCACACATCATTTCCCATGGTTCCTTCTAGATTTACAGCATCATGACACACAACCTTGGATCTAAACTTAAATGCTACAAAAGGAGTGAGAAGGTGAAGAAAGGGGGAAATGAACTCATTTTTCATCATTGCCTAACGTTTCTTGAAATGGTGAAGACACATGACAAAAACGTCATGCCCAAAGTTTATCCCAGGTCACTGGAAACATTTCTACATGGATATACTTCTTTCCTACATCTGTGTATGTGGTTTAAACCAAGTTTCTTCCTACTCAGCAGGAAGCAAACATTCACTGTCCTGTGTGAATGGAGGTCACTGCTAAGCATATGCTAATGGGGAGGACAGGCGATGTCTTCTGAACTGATCCTCAATCAATAGCCATCATAGCTCTGGACAGCAGAAGGCAGATGAACATGCAGATTTCAGCACACAGGTAACATCATCATTTGCTTTCCCTTGTATCTTTCACCTTGAAGGCGTCAAGACACGTTCTAGAAAACCAGTCTCCTTACGAGGCTAGAAAAATAAAGAAATGGGTGGGTTCAGTGATGATCCCAGGTGAAGCAAAAAGCCAGAAACCAAGCTCAGTGTGTACATTTCTAGAATTCCATATCAACTACCTAGCTTTGCTTGCTTTTAGTAAGGGCCAGAGTTCTAAATGGACAAACATATAACCCTGGTCATTTTTTATTTCTTTATTTATGAGATTTTTACCTGTAAGAAAAGGCGATGGCAGAAGAAAAATAAGTTCCTAGGAAAAGTATGTGCAGTCGGAACAGGTAAGTGAAGAGATCTGGGTGGGTTTCATTGCTTTGCTGTTTCTTCCCCAACCCGTGAGCTGAGACGAAGCTCAGCAAACTTAGACTGTATGAAGCAAAACTTGAATTTTCAGGAGACTGTTTTCCATTCACATGCCTAACACAAAGGAGATGCAAATTTCTTTTCTACAGGTGACATTATGTATTTGCCAAAAAGGGAAAGAGAAAGTCAGCTGCATCTTTAGCTGAGGAAAACAATGTCTAAATTCTTGATGCAAAAATCAAAACACTTCATTTTCAAACAGACCCAACCTTCGAAACACAAATCAACCACGAGTGACTTGACAGAAATAAGGAAAGCTTGGAAGCTCAAATTAAAAATCTAGAGACAAAAATGACACTCTCTTTTTGCTGAGGGAGGGGGTGTTGGTACGGGAGGTGGTCTCTGGCATTCATCTCTGAGTGCTGCCTCCCGAGACAGTGAGCACCGCTAGCGTCTGCTGCGGGCTCTGCAGTGCGGCGCCCCACTTTGAGAGCAGGGCTAAGGACAGGTAGGAACAGCGTGCTCCCCTCCTACACTTCCACCATATGTTACACTCTGTTCTGTGGCAGAATCAAATTACTTTAATTTTTACCTTTGGAATATAGGCAAACAAGCAGTAACACAGCAGTGGTGACTAGTTTACACTTGAGCAGACGCGGCGCGGAAAGACATTAATTTAGTGCCAAATTGAGCAGTGAGTCACAATTTGCACATATCTGTCAACCTGTTAACAGGGTAATAACTTGGAAAGACTGCTGTTCCTATTTACATTACAGAAGCCTTTCGAAAATGGAGAGCTGCTTGGTTCTCCTTCTTGAAGTATTCAGTCAATGAGCTGGCTTGACCATCCAAGAACTGGGCTAGAAACACAAACTTCTAGAAATTACAGATTCAAATCAAGGTATAATCCATAACTTCAGTAAGTTCAGATAGAAAACTAACTTTTACGCAACCAGAAAATTCTGTTTCGCTGTCCTTTGCCCTAGCTGCAGTCAGACTCTCAATGGTTTCCAATCCACTTTTTTCCAGCGCACCCCAACCATCTCTTCCTGAAGGATAGCTTCAGTCTCAACTGCCTCAACATCTCCGCTGCATCAGAAACAATCCCCCCATTCTCCAATGTCCAAAATAAATTTCAAAAGCCCTATACTTTGTTCACTTCCAATTTTCTTCAAGCAGCCCAGCTTGCTCCTTTCAACAGCCTTGGTCCGAGAATTAAAGAACACCAGGACCTCAGAGGTCCTCTCTTCCAGTGTCTCCATCAATTTAGGGTTTTAACAGCATCTCCAATAGGTGGTCTGCATAAATACCCCTGTATCACCACCTCATGAAGCAGTCTCTCGCATTTGCTTGACGTCCGATCGTTTCAAACCCACTTACTAGTACCTGCACACAATCACCCTATGTTAGCCTTTTGAATGACACACAAATATTTTTTCCAAAACCTAAAGGCTTTCTGTGAATATATAAAAGACTGCTGGGTTTTCTAATTTCTTTCATCAGTGTTTTTTAGTCTTTTTTTTTTTTTTTTTAAAGACAGAATCTCACTCTGTCGTCCAGGCTGAAGTACAGCAGCACAATCTCAGCTCACTGCAACCTCTGCCTCCTGAGTTCAGGTGATTCTCCTGCCTCAGCCTCCCAAGTAGCTGGGATTACAGGCACCCACCACCACACCCCACTAATTTTGTATTTTTAGTAGAGATGGTGTTTCATGATGTTGGCCAGGCTGGTCTTGAACTCCGGACCTCAAGTGATCCGCTTGCCTCAACCTCCCAAAGTGCTGGGATTCAGGAATGAGCCACCGCCCCCCAGCTGGCTTTTGTCTTTCTTGGGTCACAGATCCCATAGGGAAGGCATGAAAATTAAAATACAAGTCTGTAAAACATTTTACATACACTCTTCTGCAGTTCATAGACCTTTAAAGTCCATTCACAGACCCGAGATAAGCATCCCTGCTTTGGCTCTGTTCTAGAACTGTGGTCCCCGGTTTACTTTTTAGTTCTTTTCTGAATGGTTAACTTTTATTTTTATTTTTCAATAAAGCTATTTTTATTAAAATATATATATATATATATATATATATTTGTTGCAGCCAAGAAGTGCACATAATTGAAATGGTATAGGGGGTACAAAGAATCTACTAATTCTGATCATCTTTAAATCATGTTTTCATGATGGAGCCGTGGGCTAGTTTTTGTTTATTTATTTTTTAATTGACAAAGATTGTATATATTTATCATGTAAAACCTGTTGTTTTGAAATACGCATATATTGTGGAATGGTTAAATTAAGCTAATCAGCACATATACTGCCTCACATATTTAGCGTGTGTGTGTGTGTGTGTGTGTGTGTGTGTGTGTGTGTGTGTGGTGAGAACACCTAAAATCTATGTCTTAGCAATTTTCAAGAATATAATACATTGTTATTAACTCTAGCTACCATGTTATACAATAGATCTCTTGAATTTACTCCTCTTACCTACTTGAAATTTTATCTTTTGATCGGTATACCCCCAACCCCTATGCCAAGCCCTTGGTAAGCACCATTCTACTCTCTCCTGTGAGTTCAACTTTTTTAGATTCCACAGAGAAGTGAGATTGTGGCTAGGTGCAGTGGCTTATGCCTATAATCCCAACACTGGGAGGTCAAGGCAGGAAGATCGCTTGAGCTGAGGAGTTCAAGATCAGCCTGGGCAACATAGCAAGATCCTGTCTCTAAAATAATAATAATAATTAGGGTGGTGTGGTGGTATGTGCCTGTAGTCCCAGCTACTTGGGAAACTGAGATGGGAGGATTGCCTGAGACCAGGAGTTTAAGAGGCCAGTGAGTCATGATTATGCCACTGCATTCCAGCCTGGGTGACAAATAGACCCTATCTCTTAAAAAAAAAAAAAAAAAAAAAAAGAAGAGATCATGCAATATCTGTCTTTCTGTCCCTGGCTAATTTCATCTGACATGATGTCCTCTAGGTTCATCCATGCTGTTGTAAATGACAAGGTCTCCTTCTTTTTCAGGCTGAACAGTATTCCACTGTGTATATGCACTACATTTTTTCTACTCATTCATCCACTAATAGACAGGTAGGTTGATTCCATATCTTGGCTATTGTGAACAATGTTGCAATGAACATAGGGGTGCAGATGTCTTTTTGATTCAGTGAGTTCATTCCCATGGACATATACCCAGCAGTGGAATTGCTGGGTTGTAGTTCTATTTTTATATTTTGAGGAACCACCATACTATTTTCCGTAACTTCTGTACTAATTCACATTTTCATCAACACTGTGTGAGGGTTCCCTTTTCTCCACATTCTTGCCAACATGTATCTTTCAGGTTTGTTTGTTTTTAAGCACCTGCTTTTGACAACTCATCCTTCCAACAAAATCAAAGACCTACCTCCGTGACTTTAGAGGTCATCTGATTGAGGTAACCACTTTTGCCCTCTAAAGCCATATTTCTCATGCTTTACACCCACGCTCCTTGTTTGTATAAGTAACAGGCTCCCTGCTTTTTGTATCACTGTTAAGGCACGACTCAAAGGTGAACTAAAGCCTCAGGTCCTAGGAGGTTACAGCCTCATCTAGGCTTCTTCCCTGTCCTTGAGCAGGCTCACTCTATCTTGGACACTGTGCACACTCTGCCTGGAAGATTCTTCTCACAAGTACTCCCACTCCCATGCCTGGGTCATTCCTACTCATGCTTCAAGGCTCTGGGTTTCATCTTCAATGATACTTCCTCAGGGAAGTACTGTCTCCCCTTAGCACCCCATCAGTCAGTATACCCCATTTTATCTCTTATGGTACCTGTAAATTGGCTTTGTGCTTCTGTCCCCTTTGTCATTAAATAATTTTTTGAGTGATTATTTAACATCTAACTCCCCCACAGAATTCTATGGGAACGTATGACTGTCTTTTTCAATGCTGAATCCCAGCACCTTGCCACAGTGCCTGGCACCCACTAAGCACGTCTTAAATATTTCCTGAATGAACAGACCGTACATTAAAAGTAAGCCAGGTAGACCCAAGTTAGGCCATTATAAAACAACTAAAATGCAAAGTTCTCTTTAGCAGATGAAGACGTTCATTACATCAGCCAAAAAGTCACCAGCAACAGCAACCAGAGAGCTCTGAAAAACAAACCTCAAAGAAAGCTGCAGAGACCCTTATAGTCTTCCAGCTTAATACACAGCTACAGAATCCCTGCATCTGTTTTAGCAGCTCAGTGACTCTTAGAAGCAAAGCCTTCTAAAGAAGTACACGGTTATTGACATGCCAATTTTAAAATGCTGCTTTTAATGAACTAATTAATTCTGCAAAACATTAGTACAAAGATGCACACTACCAAATTGGGATTACAATACCAAAATGATAACAAAACAGAATGTGGAAGACATTTCTAAAGATACCGCCTTTGCAAAACATTAATTTTTTACTCTGCACATTCAAATACATTGCAAACTATTTGTTATTAAAACCTTAAAATAATTTACTGGACAGATGGCTTAGTTCTCTAAAGACTGACCCCCTCCTCAAAAGAAAAAAAAAACAACACAACAAATCTGGCCCCTAGCCAGTGATCCCATATTAGTGTGATGCTTAGCAGCTCGAGCTGGATTTAAATAGCACTTACCCCACACAATGTGTAAAATACATGCTGTTCATTTTCTCCACCCGTACAAAATCTAAAAGTTAGGGATACATATATTAATAGACCACCTTTTGGGGAAAAGGGTAGTGCCCAGTAGTTATCAAGAAGGGAGTCATCTGCATGATCTGAAAATGATTTAAGATTTCCCTCCACACCTGTCTGCAGTGATGAGACTGAGAGGCCTTTGACAGTGGGTGGAAACAGACGGAAGCTTGTTTAATTACTTCAGGAGAATGAGATTGACCAAAACTACAACTATCGATCTCGAGATGCTGAAGAAAGATTGGAAGCTTAGGTCAAATTTGTTTACTTCTCAGATTTATAAAATGTTTCTATCATGGCTGTGAAAAATTTCTGATTATTTGCTCAAGAAAATAAAAAACCCTTTCTAAACTGTACAGCTAGGCCGGGTGCAGTGGTTGATGCCTGGAATCCCAGCACTTTGGGAGGCCAAGGCAGGAGGATCACTTGAGGTCAGGAATTTGAGACCAACATGGCCAACATGGTGAGACCCTGTCTCTACCAAAAAATACATAAAAACTAGCAGGGCAGGTGGCATGTGTTTGTAATCTCAGCTAGTCAGGAGGCGGAGGCATGACAATCACTTGAACCCAAGAGGCAGAGGTTGCAGTGAGCCTTGCAAGATAGTGCCACTGCATTCTAGCCTGGGCGATAGAGACTCCATCTCAAAAAACCCCCAAAACCAAAAAACAAACAAAACTGTATAACTAAAAGCAAGATAAGATGTACTGAAGACAGAAACAAGCACACTAGCTTAGATTTCTACACCATCTCTCACTGCACATTCTCATCCCAGCACAACTGGCTACTTATCTACTGTGCTGTTCTCTTCCAATGAAAGACACTCAAAAACTTCAAGGTCTCTTAATGGCAGCTTGACACTTAGGCAGGCAGAGCTGGCAAGATTAGGAAGAGCTGCTTCCTGGGAGGGAAATGGTGACCAGGCAGCAGTGGATGGGGAGCTCGATCCTGTCTTCTCCTTAGTAGCTCATGAATTTTGAGCCATGTGAATATATTACCGAAGAAATGCAGGAGAACCACCCAGGCAAGCAAATAAAAGCTACCCCTCCATTTCCAGAAGCCAAAATCAACGTACAAGGACCCAGCACACACTGAAACGTATAAACCAACCCACCTACCTTCTTCCTGCTACAGGGTGTCAAGTTGCCCTTTGAGTTCATAGTATGTCATGAACTAGAACACATGACAAGTACCAGCATAAAACGGAATTATTCTTACACGTGATTTAGAGAAGAATTATTTAGCATTCCTATAGTATCTATTAAATATTTCTGAGTGCCTACTCCTCAACAATGACCATATTCTAGAACGATATTAAATAGTAAGGACAGAAAACAATCACAGCAGCTGGCTCACAGCAGGCCTTGTGAGAGCGGGGAGGGCCAGCCCAAGCTTGGCCTTCTGCTGCAGGAGGGCGAGAGACAGAGCAGGCATTGTTTCCCGGTTTTCAAAGCACTTTTGAGCCCTTTACCTCGCTTGATCTCTCGCCAACTCTGGGAGTAAGCAGGGCAAGCATAAAATTCCTGTTTTACAAATGACAGAAAAAAGGAGACTAGGTGACTTGCCCAGGAAGACAGTGTGGCTGAGTGGCAGAGCTGAGCCCAGAACCCACGTTTCTGGATTCCCCATTCTAGGCCTTTCTTACACACCATGGTGCTTTTATTAGGTCTGTGAGGATTCCTTGGAAAAAGCAGGTTTCATTTTTGTCATTCCTCAGGCTTCTCATAAAACAACCGCAAAATCTTTTAGCAGTATAGTAACTAAATCAATTGATGGTTTTCTTTTTTCTCAGTGATCACTAAGGCATTCACTGCCTTCGTGAGGCTTACAGTTTCTTCAAGGCAGAAGGCTTGTCTCCAGAGAAACAGGACAACCAAGTTAAACTTCCCCACATTCTCCCGCTGGGTTTTTCATTTTCTGACTCTCAATTAATGTGCAAAGTTGGCAGGAAACAGGGAGGATTGAAACAGTGAATACTTGCTTTGCATTTTATATTCATTATTAAAAAGTATTAATATAATTAATATTTCTAAATTTCTCTTCTTGCATTACAAATTTACTCAGGTATCTGTGAGTCCTAGTTTTCCTTAAAACATTTAAGCAATATATTAAGTTTCAGAAAGAATTATAATTTCACTCAAACTCTACCTGCTTTGCAAGCCCTTACATATTTACGAGAGAAAAAACAAACAAACAAAAAACCCTAACAATGAAACACCCACGTCGAGCTTTCCAGCAATAGCAATGAACAATGAACAATAGTTATTAAATCAGTCATTTCTGTCAGATGTGGTGGAATGATACTTGGTGCTCAGACGGGCAATGAACTCAGACACAACAATTCACATGGAGTTAAAGCAAAGCAACCCATGGGCAGCAGACATTCAACCAGGGAGCTGGCAAGGGCAGACGATGCATGTCTTCCCACATGCCAACCGCTTTCCCTTCCGTGCCCAGGTATGGCTGAGGACTGCCACTGTGAAACCTCTTGGCAATGCTCAGATGTGGTGATTGCTTCCAGTTACTCAGTTTGCTGCACAGGTGTAGAACAATTATTTTGTTTCCGTTTGATTTTTTTTAACGTCCCTGAGAATGTACATGGCAGATTTCACACACAAAAAAAAAATGCCAAAGAGAATGATCACAATCACTGAACAAGACTTGCTCTAGTCATAACCATACATTAGAGCAAATGCAGCCTCAGAGTCAGAAACAAGTCAACACATCCGAGGAAACCGCAGAACCCCTCCTGGGACAAACATGCTATCTGTATGACAGTAAGTTTTATCTTCATTCATCAATCAACTCCTTGAGGAGAGAGTCTGAGGCTCACGTCTTTAATTCCTGCAAGAATTCTGTACATAATACATGCTCAATAAACAAGTGATGAACTAGACTGATTTAAGTAGACTGAATCAAGGAGAAATGAAGATCCCAGAGTAAACAGAACTTAGTTCTGTAATTGTTTCTTCTACAAGTAGTGAAAAATTCCGAATCGGAAAATGTCATCCAACAAAGTGAACAGACACAGTGAAGCTGTGCCCTTCCTTCCTCTCCCCTTTCCTGACAGCATTACTGCAGGGCAGCTGGGTTATAGGCAGAGTTGAGATGATGACAAACGGAAAGTAACTCAAACACAAACAGACCTTCCTGGGCGAGGTGCCTTGGCTGGAGCTCCGGGAGTTTTTCTCACCTCAGTACTCTTCCCCCAACCTCATAAATGAATTGCCTTTGGGTGTCTGCTGAACAGAACTTTCAGTAGAGAAGCCTTCTCCAAGGCCCCCAAATGTACACCAGCTATGTGCCATCAATCATGATATCCTTCACTTGTCCTTCATAGTACACATCACAGTCTATCCCACACATCTGGGGGAATGAATGTTTAATGTTTACCTTGCCCGCTAGGGAAGGCACAGGCCATCCTGCTCCCTGCCGTCAGTCCCCAGCACACTGTCCAGCACACAGCAGGCTCTAAATAGACAACTGACAAATGAATCTTGCATGTGGACTCCTTACAACTGTATTCCGCAAAACAGTCTGAAGCTGGGGCTTAGGAATCACAGAGGCCTGGATCCTCTAGCTCTCACACTGACTTCCCTCATCTTGGACAAGCTACTTTAACCTCTCTTAGCTTTGGCATCCTTATCTGTGAACTAAGGATAACATCCCTATCCTCTTCATATAATGAGAATTGAAGGAGTGGATGCAGCATATAAAGCACTTAACACAAAATAAACAAATTATGGTATTAGCTGTTCCTTTTATGTGTGCAAAGATTGTCTTTTTGTGCACAAAAGGGTTAGGAACTTCTGTTTGCATCTACAGGAATACAAAGCCTCAGAAAGTTCATTGCAGCCATGAAAACACCTTGAAGCATGAGCTTTAAAAGCAGGGATGCTCTTCCAGGTTTCTGGTTCATTTAATACATCGATGCATTTCAGTTAGTAAAGAAAGTTCTTTTCATTATTTTTCTAAGAAGGCCAACAAGAGAGAGGGTGGACTGCTCATATTTGGCGTGATCCTGAAACAACCTAGGAAGGAAGTGGGCTGGAGTAAGTGGATCTGGCTTCTGGAACAGGAACTATGCTGGCGAGCTTTCGTTCGTCCCCCCACCATCCTGCACTGTGCCCCAGGAGGCTGGCCTATACAGCGATTACATTAACAAGCTTTTTTGCTCTCTGGCTTCCAGCTGTGTTCTGACCAATACTAGGCACTGGCTGGAGTCTCAGAGGGCAGGAGAAGCACAAGGCAAGGGTCCTTGAGGGCCAGCTGTGACAACTCAGTAACAGCAAAACACCAATCACTCCAGTCCTACAGGAAAGGTCTGGTTCATCCCACTATTCAGCAGAGGGACCAGCAGCAGAGGGTTAACAGGGACATGGACTGGGAGGACGCAGAAGTCAGCTGTGACCAATAACATCACGGACTTTGTTACCGGTGGCAGGGGTGCAGCAGCAGCTATGTTTCACGTTCACTGCTTCTCCACCCCCTGCCTCTCTACCTTATGTAAAGACCACTGGGTGGGAAATGACCAGAGCCTTCACCCTCTCCAGACCCACTCTCCACAGTGTTCTGTGCCCCCAAAAGCTGGCCCACGTGGACTACGTCCGTTGGCTCCTTTGCCCTCTGGCTGAGTTTAGCCAAAGGGAGATGTGGAAGGTGGAAAAGGAGTGAGGTCAGGGTATTTATTCTGCCAACAAAGTTCCCATGAACTAGCTGCATCCCTTGTCATAGCTCTGTCAGGATCCCTCTCCACATGGCTCTTTCCTTCCCTCTGGATTCCAGTAACTGTGCCCTCCTCTGATCCCTGGGGGAAGGACAGTAATAGCTCTGCCCTGACCATGGGCACTAGCCCAGGTACTACCCTAGTCCCTTATGGATTACCTATACCCTGCCCACCCCTTTGGAAACAGTCCCTTTATTAAAGTCTCCTCAATCTGGAAGATGTTCCCTTGGTCAAATTTCTTTCCAGAACAAAAAGTTCTTCCTAAATAAAACATATGACATTAAAACCAACCCTGCCAGAGTAAGAAACACGGTAAATTGAAGAATATTTAAACCAACTGAAGGTAATAGTGATATGAATATTCTACATTGGCAATGAAACAAAACTTTACACGTGCTCTGCTTAATTGAACAAGATTCATTTAATAATTTTTTTCCCCCTGGAGTATTTTAACTGTGGATGTGGCTAGTTTAGAAATTTAAGACATCCAAACAGAATAATAGAAGGATGTGCCTCCTGGAGAAACAGGTACCCCAGGATGGTTTTCTGCTGCCTCTCTGATTTCCCCTTTCCTCCGAAAGTGCCCTGGCACCTCCAAACTGCAGGCACAAAATAATCCTTCTCAGACCACTGCCAAGTTTGCTTTTCCCTCTAAGTTTACTGTCAAATTCACATTTGCAGGTGTGAATTTGCACGGACTAACACTTTCTAAAATGTCATATACGTAAAAGTGGTTTTAGGTGATATATGGATGAACACTTTTCATTTCATTATCTGTATATATAGAACAATATATAACTAGCAAATAAAACCTGTGATTTCATAGACATCATTGCTCAGTCATGGTACCACAGAGGCCAGGCTTTAAAAAAATAAACAAATATTATATAAATTATAATTAAAATTATATTATTTAATAATATTTAAAATAGTATACAAATAATGGAACAGCTGACCAAAGGTTGTGGCAAAAATCCTACAGTTGGTTTGCAAATGACTGAGTTTAGAAACACTATCTTACAGTAAGGCAGGTAATTAAACAGCTTGGTTCCAAAAGGGTTTTACCTTGATTGTAAATTGTGGGTTCCTTTTTTCCATTCCAAATAAATCTTCACTTTCATATGTATATATTTTTAGATGGAGTCTTTCTCTGTCACCCAGTCTGCAGCGCCAGTGGCATGATCTTGGCTCACTGCAACCTCTGCCTCCCGGGTTCAAGGGATTCTTGTGCCTCAGCCTCCCAAGTAGTCAGGATTATGGCCACCTACCACCACACCCAGTTAATTTTTGACAGGGTTTTGCCATGTTGGCCAGGCTGGTCTCGAACTCCTGATATCAGGTGATCCACCTGCCTCAGCCTCCCAAAATGCGGGGATTACAGGTGTAAGCCAATGTGCCTGGCCTTAATATGTTTTTTAAAAAGTTTTCATGCATATATTTGGATACGTTGAAGAAGAAGAAATGGACAAGCACCCTAGGAGTGTCCAGGGTGTTTAGGTAAGCAGCACTACTAAGCAAGAGCTGCCAGTGATCAATCAGCCGGGAGCTGACCACATTGGGATATGTGTCTGGGAATGTGTGATGTGAACACAGGAGGAGGGCCTCCTTGTAGAAAATAAAATGTCTTTCCCACAGTCAGGAGCATGCATGGCCAGCGGCTCTAAAATCCCTTTTGCACTTTCAAAGGAGTTAAAAACCACACCAGAACATACTTCTCTCAGTGGAGCCAAATCTAGGATTCTACCTGAGACAGGTGGATGATGCTTGCAATGCTTTGAACAGACTTTTAGAGGGTGCCCTCTACAGGTTTAAGGTGGCCTCATCAAACCATAAACTAGACTCAGTAGTGATTTCCTGAAGCTGAGAAATCTTGTGGCATTCTTTCAAATTCTTACACAAACTCTTTTATATTGCATATCAGAGGAGAAAAAAGGTGAATCCATTTGACTGCTCTGCTCATCAGTGCTACCACTGTCCCTCTGAGTCCTACTACCTGTTTCTCCCCACAGCCTACTATCCCAAAGAAACTCCTCTGCCCAGAGAAAGGGGACAGCTTCAGAGGAGAACAAAATCATCATTTATAAACAAAGAAGGTCATAAGAATTATTATTATTATTATTATTATTATTATTATTATTATTTTTGAGGCGGAGTCTTGCTCTGTCACCAGGCTGGAGTGTAGTGCCGTGATCTCAGTTCACTGCAACCTCCGTCTCCTGGGTTCAAGCGATTCCCCTGCCTCAGCCTCCGGAGATTATTTTTTTTAAAAATGCTTAGAAGGATGAGTTCATCCAGAAGATATAACAATCCTAAATGTGTATGCTCCTAAAAATACTCAGCAACATGCCTCTATCAGTATTTGATAGAACAAGTAGACAGGAGATCAAGAAGACTTGAACAGTGTTAACCTGATGACATGTTCTACACCCCAAAGCAGTAGAACGTACGTCCTTTTCAAGTGCACTTGGAACATTCACCAAGACAGACCGTAAGCTGGGTCTTAACACAAGTCTCAAAATCATGCAGAATATGTTCTCTGACCACAAGTGAAGTTAAAAATCAATAACAAAAATATAACATAAAGAGCCCCTGGACATACAAAAATTAAACACACTTTTAAATAATTTAAAGAAGAAATCACAAGGGAAATTAGAAAATATCTTGAGCTGAATGATAAAAACATATCAAAATGTGTGGGATGCAGCTAAAACCATGCTCAGAGGGAAATTTATAGTTTTTAAAAGTCTATATAAAAAAAGAAAAAAGACTTAAAGATCAAATATCTAAGCTTCCATTAAAAACAGAAAAAGAAGAGCAAATCAAATGCAAGGTAAGTACAAGGAGGCAATAATGTGTGTAAATCAAGGAAACAGAAGACAGATAAATATAGAAAGATCACCGAAACCGAGAGCAGGTTATGGAAATGAAAGTCAACAAGACCGAGAAGTCGCTAGTTAGACTGATCAAGAGGAAAGAGAGGGAAGATAATTGAGCAATGCCTGGAATAAATGATGAGACATCATTCAGATTCTAGAGACAGCAGAAGAGCACACTATGAACCAATCTACTCAACAGCTAGATGAAATGGATGTATTGAAAGATATAAATTATGTAACTGACATAAGAAGAAATAAAAATCTAAAGAGCTTTATGTCTATTTTGCTAAAAGTGAATTTGTTATTAAAAAGCTTCCCACAAAGAAAACTCCAGACCCACACAGATTCCTCAGTTAATTCTATCAAACATCCAGGGAAGAAATAATATGAATCACATGGAAATTCAGAAAACAGAGAAAAAATATTTCTCAACTCATTTAATGGGTCAAGCATTATCCTGATACTGAAACTAGTCAAAGGTATTGAAAAAAAAAGGAAATTATAGACAATACTCTTCCATGAACAGAGATATTTCTTAATAAAATAGAATCCAGAAATATACAAAAACATATATATCATAATTGAATATATTCCAGAAATGCAAAATTGGACTAACATTCAAAAATCAATCCATGCTGTGGTCTAGCCATGCCACGAAATATTACTCTGATACCTGCTAAAGGTATGAACTTTGGGGAAATTATGTTAAGTCAGAAAAAAATACATACTGTATGATTCCACTTTTAGGATATACTAGGATATACATACAGATGTCAAATCCACAGAGACAGAAAGTGGAATGGTGGCTGCCAGGAGTTGGAGGAGGGGGAACTGAGAGTTATACAGTTATAATGGGTACAGAGTTTTAGTTTTGCAAGATGAAGAGTTCTGAAGATGAGTGGTGATGGCTGCACAAAAATGTGAACGTACTTTGGGAGGCCGTGGTGGGCCGATCACCTGAGGTCAGGAGTTTGAGACCAGCATGGCCAGCATGGTGAAACACTGTCTCTATTAAAAATACAAAAATTAGTTAGGCATGGTGGCAGGCGCCTGTAATTCCAGCTACTCGGGAGGCTGAGGCACAAGAATTGCTTAAACCCAGGAGGTGAAGGATGCAGTGAGCTGAGATTACACCACTACAATCCAGCTGGGTGACAGAGTGAGACTCCGTCTCAAAAAAAAAGTGAATGTGCTTAATGTCACGGAACTATAACACGCAAAAGTGGTTAAATTATATGTTATGTGTTATATGTACTTAGTAAGAATTTTTAAAAAAATCAATCCATGCCATGTAACTTACCATACTAAAGAAAAACCATTTGATCACCTCAATAAATGCAGAAAAACTTTTGACAAAATTCAACACCCAACTGATGATTTAAAAAAAAAAACAAACACTTTCAGCAGAGTAGGATTAGAAGAGGGCAAAAGATCTAAACAGATACTTTGTAACAAGGACATGCCAATCTTCAGGTCAGTAAGCACCTAAAAAGAGGCTCAACATCAATAGTCAAAGGAAAATGCAAATGCACTTGGCCTGCACTAGATTGGCTAAAATAAAAAGCACTGGCAATATAAAATGTCAGTGAGGAGGCAGAGTAAGGAGACATCACATTCGCTTAGGTATTTGCCCACGAAAAGTAAAATATTACGTCTACACAAATACTTGTACACAAATGCTCATAGCAGTTTTATTCTTTTTTTTTTTTGGAGACAGGGTGCTGCTGGGCTGGAGTGTGCAGTGATGTGATCATAGCCCACTGCAGCCTCGACCTCCCAGCCTCAAGCAATCCCTCTGACTCAGCCTCCTGAGTAAGTGGGACTACAGGTGTGTGCCACCACACACGGCTAATTTTTTTTTAATTTTTAGTCGAGATGAAGTCTCTCTATGTTGTGCAGGCTGATCTTGAATGCCTGAGCTCAAGTGATCCTCTCACCATGGCCTCCCAAAGCATTGGGATTACAATGTAGCATGAGCTGCACGCCATGTGCCTGGCTCAGTTTTATTTTTATTACCCCTAAAACTAAAACAACCCACATGTCTGTAAACAGGTGAACAGATTATATACATTGTGGTATATCCATACAATGAAATGCTACTCCATAATAAAAAGAATATACAATGCATGAACAACTTGAATGAATCTTGAAAACCTATGCTGAGCAAAAGCAACTGGGCACAAAACATGCTTTCCTGTACTGTATATGAACTCTCAAAAGACACATCTGGCTGGGCTCAGTGGTTGACGTCTACAATCCTAGCACTTTAGGAGGTCAAGGTGGGAGGATTGCTTGAGCCCAGGAGTTCAAGATGACTCCGTCTCTATTAAAAAAAAAAAAAGAAAAAAAAGACACATTTAATCTAGAGTGACAGACAGGAGACCAGAGTCTGCCTAAAGTGTAGACTGGGAGGGGGCAAATGACTGGGATGGAGCATGAAGAAACTTCTGGGTGCCTCTCCTCTTATTTGGGGTGATGTTTACTCAGACGCATACATTTGTCAAAACTCATTGAACTGCACATTCATAAACATAAAATACATAAAACTTTTTTATTTTATGTAAGTTATACTTCAATCAAGTTGATTTTTTAAAAATGCTTGGAACATGCGTTCAATCATCAGCACTAATCTCAAAATAGGATGAGAGTCAAATTAAATTAAGTGTGGTTTTTTTGAGACAGTCTCGCTTTGTTGCCCAGGCTAGAGTGCAGTACTGAGATCTCACCTCACTGTAACCTCCACCTCCCAGGTACAAGTGATTCTCCTGCCTCAGCCTCTTGAGTAGCTGGGATTACAGGCATGCACCACCACTCATGGCTAATTTTTCTGTATTTTTAGTAGAGACAGGGTTTCACTATGTCGGTCAGGCTGGTCTCAAACTGCTGACGTTGTGATCCACCTACCTTGGCCTCCTAAAGTGCTGGGATTATAGGTATGACCCACCACGCCTGGCCAAATGAAGTGGTTTTTAGTAAGTCTTGGCAAGATACAGGATCCCCTGGGGACTGAGGCGATGAGGACTCAGGTTGCTTTGCTCTCCGGGCTGTGTCAGTGCTGGGGAAGCCAGCAGCTCCCACAGTGGTGCCAAACCAGATGAGAGCCAGCAGCTGCCTTATCACATGTGCCTGTGAAACTACAGTCCTGAAAGGCTCAGGCACCAAGCTTGCTTTTACAATCATTATGACTTGGGTGAAAATGGACGTGAATGTGTTCAGAGCTAGCTGGAGAGGACACGCAGACTCCACGTGCTGAATTTCAGCAGGACAACCCTGTCCTGTGAAGCCCTTTTGGCTATTTGCCCATCTGGACTATTAAGAGGTTCACATGCATTTGAATATAGAAAACATTTTTGACATATTTAGACCTGTACATTACTACCAAAGGAAGAGATTTCCCTCAGAATAGTTTTTGGATAGAAAATTCTTTTCATGCTGAATGGGAACAATTAATAAAACAGGAAGACAGTGCTGTAGTTTAGATCATGAAATCAGGCATCCAGCTGCCTCAGTCCAATTCCCAGCTCTATGAAGTGAGGTGAGTTACTGGGCCTCAACTCTCATCTTGAAATGAGGACTACTATCTTCCTTCTTTTTATTTTTTATTTTTTTAATTAATTAATTAATTTTTTAAAATTGCATTTTAGGTTTTGGGGTACATGTGAAGAACATGCAAGATAGTTGCATAGGTACACACATGGCAGTGTGATGTGCTGCCTTCCTCACCTTCACCTATATCTGGGATTTCTCCCCATGCTATCTGTCCCCAACTCCCCACCCTCCACTGTCCCTCCCCTATTCCCCCCAACAGACCCCAGTGTGTAGTGCTCCCCTCCCTGTGTCCATGTGTTCTCATTGTTCAACACCCGCCTATGAGTGAGAACATGCGGTATTTCATTTTCTGTTCTTGTGTCAGATTGCTGAGAATGATGTTCTCCAGGTTCATCCATGTACCTACAAAGACATGAACTCATCGTTTTTGATTGCTGCATAATATTCCATGGTATATATGTGCCACATTTTCCCTGTCCAGTCTATCATCAAGTATCTTCCTTCATAAGGTGGCTGTGGAGACTAAATGAGACAAGGTATGGAAGGAGCCTCCCACATTTCCTAGTACAACATACATGTATACCTGCACGAAGTAGTCAGTTATGTGATGAAATCACTCAGTCCATTAGACTCTGACCCAGAATTCAAGCAACTGGGTCCTTTGCCACAGTCTTCTCCACCACATTGGCTTAACCCAAAGCATATAGGGCAGTGTGATTAACTGAAAAAATCCTGGTGCCGCTCTGGAAAAGTCTGGATTCCATCTGGCTCTCCTCCTTGTACAGAGGGTCACAGTGGGCAAATCATCCAACCCTCTGGCTTCAGCTTCCTCTTCTTTAGACAAGGTCATCTCTAAGGGGTCTTAGAGCTCTAGTCAATTCGATACACATTTCCTAAGAGCTTACTACATGCACAAAGAAGCTATTACACAGTTTTAAAGACTGTCCATCTTTGAATGGTACATATGGTAATTATCTCAGAAAACTCAATTAATCAGAACACCCCATTCCTTAACCTCTGGGAATAACTGGAATCTATTATACTTGATGGATTTTAGTAAAATCTATCAGCATATATATAACAGCAGAACAATTCCAAGTACCATTCTGGCATAAAATACATGGTCTATGCCACTATCTAAGGGGGCGCATTACTAGAAATTTCTGAAGAAACTTGTAACTAAAAAGAATGATTGCAACTAAGTCTGAGGACTAACGATGAGTATTTTAACCAGAACCCCAGGAAAGAAATTTTGTAATCAAGGAAATTTACAGGAAAGACTCTGCCCACTAGAGTTCACAAATGAATATTTACTGTAGCTGAGTAGGCTGCCCTAATGTGGCTGCGTAGGATGTTCAGAGGGCATGTGTAATTAAAGGGCACAAAACTAATCTGTCTTTCACTTGAGGATCTCAGAATAGAACAGATAAAAACAATTATTTACGTAAATGTCAATGGCTTAAGAAATAGCAGCCAGGAATATAAGCATCCAGGTCTTTGAATTCCTAAATCTCAGACACCCACTCTTGTAAACAGGAGATCTGTTACGATTAACAAATGCAGCTGTAACTCAGATTCAGTTGTGTTGTAGCAATCACTCCTTAATGCTCCAAATATCACCATATGCACCTACCATGAAGGCTGTAACTTGACATTCTGACTTGTGAAGTGGCATGTGTGTGTGTGTATGTGTGTGTGCTCGTGCACACATGAAATATTTGAGTGGATACAGGTCAAGAGTTGGGGACACGACTCATAATGATCCAGCAAAGAGTCTCTGTCACTCAGATCTCACCATTGTTCTGACAGAGACTGTAGTGAATCACACTGAATGAGCTCAATGAGTCAACAACGCAACAGCGTTGAAGTTAACTGCTTAGGATTGCGTTAATATAAAGGATTACACGTAAAATGAGAGATAATCATTCCATTTGGTAAAAACAGGTGCAGTATCAATGTGAATAATAATAAGGGATGAAAAATTGCAGCCTATATACAGAAGATGAATCCAGCCAGTAATCCCTTTGAACACAAGGTATACAAAGCCTTAACAACAAGGGGCATGTGTCTACCACAAAATAAGAGAGATGATACAGTTACTCCTAAAACATGCAAATGGAAGTTGCTGAGTGAAGACAGATCAATTATCCTCAGTCGATGAGAATAATAAGAGAGAGTGACAGCAGGGAACACTGGGGTTAAATATTAGGCAAAACCTAAGAATGGGAAGTATGCTAGCAGAGGAGAAGCTGCCAGGAGAGGCGAAGAAATGACCGCCTGCAAAGGCATGCAGGGTTAAAGCTGGACACCTGCCTCATTATGAGTGGAATTATTCCTGCCACAGTTCACGGGAACTGGAGAAGTGTATCATTAGAGAGGTCTCTGCTGATCTAAATGGGTACGAAAACAAGGAGGCACGAAAACTCCTGCTTATCAACATTTTTAACATTCCAAAGTAAGTGAGGGTTTTGCCCACTGGGCAACAGCCTTGACACTGAAATCCATCACATGCCTATAAATGGCCCGCGTGTGGCGTATGTCACAACAGGCAAGAAGGCAACACAATGGCTGCTTGTTTCAGAGGCAGAAACTCGAAGCTGTCTGGGTGGCGGCTCTGGGTAATCACATCCCAACTACAGAACAGGATTTCTTCCCTGCCTGAAATGCTCTCTGATATTTTTTCAGCCTTAATTCAAAGGTTTCTTTCTTTGTTGAGTTCAAAACTGTACAGCATGTTTTCTGTTGTTAAACAATGTAAAGCATTTACACTTGATTAGCTGCAGTATGAGTATTAGCAGGACTTGGAAACTTTTCATCATCTTCATGAAGGTTCTGAGGGCCTGCTGACAGCCCTGGGAAATAGCCTTTTTCCAGATTTCCACTGTAAGTAATGACTGACCATTGGCCTCTGTGTTTCAAGGTCTGATGAAGGCAGGAGGGCACAGGACAGAGTCACTGCTTTCATGAACTAGCGAAGGAGCCTCACGCTGGGGAGGTGCTGCTTTCTACAGTCCCTTCCCACTTAGGGTAGGACGTGGCCTGGCCATGTCCACAGAACCGTAAACACTCTATGGCTAAAAAACCTTCTGCGCTATCTCTCTCTCTCTCTCTGAAAGACGACAATATGTGCTGTGCACTTTTACCATTATTTTCTCCATGAAGTGAAAGGCACTTAAGTGAATCAATTCATGTTTGGAAATACATTCCAAAAGTTGATGGGTTTAAGAATTATAATGACAGTCTCCAAAGGAATCATATAATCCTGGAGACGGAAGACAACTGAGAGAATAGCCAGTCCACATTTTTCCCTCGATGGAGAGGCTAGCTGACTTGTTTCAAGACTTCTAGGGTGCTAGCTAGCGGTAGGCAAAGCTGGGAGTAAAACTCAGATCCTTCTGAATGTTTCCCCCCCTACATACTAGTCTGGGATAGAGACATTTAAAATGTGGCTACTGATAAGCATTACAAACCAATAAACTCTTCCAAAAGGCAGACTTAAGAGACTCTTATAGCCACATGTAAAAAAGTTTCCGCAGTTATTTATTTATTTTTGAGACAGGGTCTGGCTCCTTCACCCAGGCTGGAGTGCACAGGCACAATCACAGCTCACTGTAACCTCTGCCTTCCAGGCTTAAGCCATCCTTTCACTTCAGCCTCCTGAGTAGCTGGCAGTACAGGCACGTGCCACCACGCACAGCTAATTTTTGTATTTTTTGGTAGATACAGGGTTTCACCACGTTGTCCAGGTTGGTCTCAAACTCCTGGGCTCAAGTGATCCACCTGCCTCAGCCTCCCAAAGTGCTGGGACTACAGGTGTGAGCCACTGTGTCCGGCCTGTGACATTTTTTTTTTTTTTGATAGGAGTATTTATTATCTTCTGATCCACTCTTAACTTTTCCAACAACAAATTCTGGTCATAGTTTAATTGTAATCAAAATTATCCCACAAGGTTTTGAGAAACCTTGATCTACTTTCAAGCACAGACTCAAGAAATCATGAGTTTGTGTTTAAACTGGATGCTTGGATATACTCAACTCCATCCCAGCTGGGTGCTATTTCATGCTCAATCAATATCTGTTTTGGTATTTTCTTTAAATCTTTTGGAATAGAACAGTAATCCTGTTAAATATGTTTTTGTAAATATTCTTGGCATTCTTTCCTTTAGTGAAGAGGAAAGCTGGATGAGGTTCATAGTAAGATGGTTTCATTTTATCTGAATTTTAAGTAACTGGCTAATGATTTTTCATTCTGCAGATGTGGATGACATTTCAGCATTGATTCAAATACACTTGATTCATCTATTTTGGTTTGCAAGAAAGTTTCTAATCCAAAAATAAAACTTTAAAAAGCCGAACATGTATTTCTAAAACCTGTGCCACAATGGCCAGTAAAATATTAAAGCATAATGTTCAGCTAAACTATTTCCAAGCCATACATCATTTTCTGTTTGGGTCCTACCCAACTGTTTCAAAGTTCATTTTTACAGTGTTCAGGGATAATAGCAACCGTAGCATTCACAGCAGCCACGGCCAGTCAATTTCTACAGAGAGGAAATGGAATTTTTCCAAATAGATTAAGTTTTAGTGTAGAGAACAAAGACCCCCTGAGGTTAGCATTTCTGAAACAAAATGGCCAGAAATTAAGTTTAGATAATTTCAAGGGATATATTTCAAGTGTGACTAGCTCAAGATGGGAGGACCCCTAACTTAAACATGAAAATTTGTAAAGCCCCCAGAAGCAGCAAGCAGAAAAAGAAGATGGGAACAAGGAAGATTCCTATATCATGACAGGAGTATTTATGACACCAGCAGCTGTAAGGACCCAGGCTCAGTGCCCTAGCCTCCCCTCATTTGTCCACCACTGTTTGAGAATGCACCCTTTCTCATTAGCAAAGGTTTCAGATCCTTCGCGCCTATCTCTTCAAATGCCTACGCTTAATTTTGTCTATTTTTACGAATATCTTTTAAAACAAAGATATACTTACATTTATTCCCAACAAGAAAACAACTTAATTTTTGTGAATGTTATGAGCCTGGGCTCCTGTGCTTTATATTTATAGTTGTGCCTGTCTCCTCTCTTGTTATATAAGCATTGGCTCCTAGCTGTTGTTAGTATGTGTGCTGCGTGTTCCCAAATTTGTTACCCTGACAACCCGGAGAAAATGGGCTTTGTGAGAGGGTCTTTGACAGTATAGGAAACCGACAACAGCAATTTCGGTTAGGTCTGCTCTCACACTTCTTGGTTCTTGACTGTGTTCCAATATGTTACAGGGGTTAACAAATGAATAGTGTTAAGTGAGTGTGCCCTTCTATGATGTTGGCTACCCACCCAGAGTAAGTAGTGATCTGATTGTGGGGAGAGTGGCGAAGGCAGTATAGAAGCCAAAGGGTTAAAAATATGGGCTCCAATAAACCTGGGCAAGTCATTAATCACTCTAAGCTTCAGTTTCCTCATTCATAAAATGAAGATTATAGTTGCACCTAGTTCAGAAGGTTATTAGGATTAATAAGGTAATCAGTGTTAAGTGCTTAGAACAGTGTCTGACATAGTAATTACTCAATAAATAACAGCTGCCAGCAGTGATGGTGATGGTTGATAGTGACCGTATTGCTGGTGGTGGTGGTGGTGCTGGTGATGATGGTAGTGATGGAGGTGGTTGGTGATGGGGGTGGTGGTGGAAGTTATTGTGGTGGAGGTGACGGCAGTGGTGCTCGTGATGATGGTGGAGGTGGTGGTGGTGGTGCTGGTAATGATGGTGGTGCTGGTGACGATGGTAGTGATGGAGGCGGCAATGGTGGTGGGTGGTGGTGGTGGAAGCTACTGTGGTGGAGGTGATGGCAGTGGTGATGGTCATGGTGGAGGTAATGGTGATGGTAGAGGTGATCGTGATGGTGGTGGTAGTGGTGATGGTGGAGATGATGGTAGTGGAGGTAATGGTGATGGCGGTGGAGGTGATGGCGGTGGTGATGGCAGTGGTGGTGGAGGTGATGGTAGTGGCAGTAGAGGTGAATGTGGTGGAGGTGATGGTGAAGGTGATTGTGATGGTGGTGATGGTGGTAGAAGTAATGGTGGTGGAGGTAATGGTGGTGGAGGTGATCGAGGTGGAGGTGATGTTGATGGTGGTGGTGATGGCAGTGGTAGTGGAGGTGAATGGTGGTCGAGGTGATGGTGGTGGTGATGGTGAAGGTGATCATGATGGTGGTGATGGTGATGGTGGCGGAAAATACCCAGACAAAGCTGGGTATTTTCAATAGCATTAGAAAAAGAGGAAGAAAGTGGCGAGGAGAATTTGGGTGTTGTGATATTGATACGTAACCCCCATCCCAAATTCTCTTATTTAAACCTTGAACCAAGGACGTGCAATTCTTATAAGACAGTGGTCTGTTTTAGAAAGTGGAAGGCATAACGTTTAAGCACAAGGGATCAAACCAGTCTGCTTTGATGAAGTCCTTTCTGATACAAGGACATATTACCCATACTTTAAGCTTTCCCATGGTACTATGCTAATGCATGTTCAGTGCTACATCTAAAATCCCACAACCCTTCCAGCAATTCCATACCCAGTTCTTATTTTAAACTTATTATATTTACATGCCTACACCTTTTCAATAACACTTTTTAAAAGTGAAAGTACAATAAACTTACATACATTGTGTATGTATTATGACTTTTATTTACAGCATTTGTATGTATTCTCACTTAAGTCAAAAAGGTTTGGGAAGGTGAAAAAGTTCAGATCCCTTAATCTTTTCTTCTGAAAGTAAATTATTCATGAAGCTCTCTCCCTCATTCCCAAATGGTTAGGTTTAAACAATTGCTTAAAGTGCTGATTTTAACTGAAGAACACATTATTCATAAAGCCTTCAGCCCAGGAAACACTTCCTTGCTAACTGGTCATTTTCATCTGATCAATGCCTTCACAGCATTGAAACGTACCACAGTGGAATGTGCTTCTAGTGCAAGGGCATGGCATTAAGTGCCTGACTCTCATAAACAAAGCAAGCTGGTTAATGGTCATTTTATGGTCCACATATTACTCTGAAATCTATTAGAGCGTGGCTTAGTCAACCTTATCTGAGATGATTTGGGGGTACCAAGCACAGTGGGAACCTTCCTGTAACAGGTTAATGGATCAATTTATTTATTTCAAATTTGTTTTTTAAAGTTGAAAAGCCACTATAGACTCTCCAAGAGACCGGCTCAGTAACCACAAGGAGAGGCAGTGATGCTGGATCTGTTGCTCTTGGCCCTTCTCCATCACTAATGGTTCACAGCCACTGGCTCTTTGGTGACACTGCAGTAAAGCTGAGTAAGAGGCAAAGCCAGAAGTCTATGTGTTGATTCAAGTCTTGGGCTATCTTATGTTGCAAGGCATCACTTCACTTTTTCTTGAACAAAAAATAAAGGATTTCACTTAAAACAGACTCTAAGCTGTTCTCCTTTCTCAATAAATATTATTTCAGGCCAAGGTGGGCGGATCATGAGATCAGGAGATTGAGATCATCCTGGCCAACATGGTGAAACCCTGTCTCTATTAAAAATACAAAAATTAGCTGGGCGTGGCAGTGCATGCCTGTAATCCCAGCTACTCAGGAGGCTGAGAAAGGAGAATCGCTTGAACCTGGGAGGTGGAGGTTGCAGTGAGCCCAGATCATGCCACGGCACTCCACCGTGGCGACAGAGTTAGACTGTCTCAAAAAAAAATTGTTTCAAATTTCTGATAAAAACATGTCACTAACTTTAGCCCTGTATCACTACCATCACCTGCTGGGAATTCTCTTTTTAAATGTACACTTTTTCAAAGTATTGTTTTGCAAAATATAACGCACCATTGAAAAGGAACCAAGCATCAGCAAGATAGCAGGGGACCTTGAGAGACTCAGGAGTCTTTAATGCTCCTTAGCAACCATGAGTATCCCAGAGAGGACTTCCACTTTGCAGTATGGTCTGACAAGAGTGCGTTTTGGCCAGGGATGGTGGCTCATACCTATAATCTCAGCACTTCAAAAGGCTGAGGTGGGAGGATTCCTTGAGGCCAGGAGTTCAAGATCAGTCTGGGCAACACAGTGAGACCCTGTTTCTTTAAAGAACCAAAAACAAAACCAAAAGCAATCAATTTGCCAGGCATGGTGGCACTTGCCTGCAGTCTCAGCTACTCAGGAGGCTGGGACGGGAGGATCACTTGAGCCCAGGAGGTCAAGGCTGCAGTAAGCTGTAATTGTGCCACTGCACTCCAGCCTGAGCAGGAGAGCCAGATCCTGTCTTAAAAAAAAGAAAGAACAGAAAGGGAGGGAGGGGGAGAGGAAGGAAGGAAGGAAGGGAGGGAGGGAGGGAGGGAGGGAGGGAGGGAAGGGGGAGGGGAGGAAGGAAGCGGGAGGGGAGGGAAGGAAGGGACAGGAGGGGAAGGGAGGGAAGGGGAGGGGAGGGGGGGAAGGGAGGGAAGGGGAGGGGAGGTAAGGGGAGGGGAGGGGAGGGAGGGTACATTTCTACTATGGTTCCCAAACTCAAGATTTCAGAGACCAGGCAAGAGGAAGTTTTATTTGTGCTGAATTTTAGGTTACCTGCTGCATTGCTAAAACCCCAATGTTGTCCCTAACATAAAAAAGAACAAGTTTAAAATGTCTTTACTTAGGATCCCTTGTATTCTTCTAGTACCAATTGTAATGAAATGGTTGAAAGCAAGAACTCTGGAGTCTGTCAGTAACTGTACTGATGCATGGTAGGATGATCTAGTGGACAAGAACCTGGACTCCTGACACTTAACTGCCCAAGTTCAAGTCCTTGCTCTGGCAGGACCTGAATTAGCTATATGACCCTGGCCAAGTCACTTAACCTCTCTGTGCTTCAGTTTCCTCCTTGCAAAAGATATCTAATAATATCAACCTCACAGGAATTCTGGAAGATTCAATGACCAAAGAAATGCAGAGTAATTAGACTCCAGCACGCGGCAAGTACTATCTGGATGCCCACCAGATCTATGATCATCTTCACTCTTCACTAGCTGTGCGGCACTGTTTAAATTTCTTGTATCTTGCTTTCTTCTTCTGTTAAAGAGGAGCAATAATATTTCACTCACAGCATTGCTAAATAACTGTGTATGTAATGTACCTGGCTCAGGGTCTAGCATATAACGTGCTTGATATGCAGTAGCTATCATTAATGTTCTATCAGTAATTGAATACTTCCTTACACTGTTTTTTACTCTGTACAAAAATCTTTGTGCTTAAATAAATATGCTATAAGTTTATTCAAAATACAAACCCTACGCCATTCCAATTTGTGAGTGTTAATTCAAATTTTTCAGAAATGCATGGAACAATTTTCAGAACTGTACCTTCCCAAGAAATCTCTCTTAAATGTATCCCCCATGACACCACCACTGTGAATCAACAAAAAAATGCTCAATGGCTACTTGCAAATGGATAATTTTTAAATTAAACTGAAGTATATATTTTAACGGTATTATTTCTGCTTTCATTATCAGGTTACACTTACAGCAGAGTCTCCAGCTCACAAAAACACTTTTCCTCTCATGATTCTTACACTCAGGAATTTGAATGGGTCTTAAGCTAAAACATACTTATGCTGGTGAAAATATTGAGATCAGGCATGGTGGTGCATGCCTGTAATCCCACCACTGTGGAATGCCAAGGTAGGAGGACTGCTTGAGCCTAGGGGTTCAAGACCAGTCTGGACAACATAGTAAGACTTCATCTCTACAAAAAGTACAAAAGTTAGCTGGGCATGGTTGTGCATGCCTGTGGTCCCAGCTACTCAGGAGGCTGAAGTGGAAAGATCACTGGAGCCCAGGAGGTTGAGGCTGCAGCGAGCCTACATCACACCACTGCACTCCAGCCTAGGCAAGAGAGAGACTCTGCCTCAAAAATCAATCAATCAATCCTAGTAGTACGAGGTGAAAGGACCCAACCCTCTTCTTTTACTGACAGTAGAAACTCTAGTGCATTAAGGGCTACTTGCAAATGGATACTTTTTTTTTTTTTTTTGAGACAGAGTTTCGCTCTTGTTACCCAGGCTGGAGTGCAATGGCGTGATCTCGGCTCACCGCAACCTCCGCCTCCTGGGTTCAGGCAATTCTCCTGCCTCAGCCTCCTGAGTAGCTGGGATTACAGGCACATGACACCATGCCCAGCTAATTTTTTATATTTTTGGTAGAAACGGGGTTTCACCATGTTGACCAGGATGGTATCAATCTCTTGACCTCGTGATCCACCTGCCTCGGCCTCCCAAAGTGCTGGGATTACAGGCTTGAGCCACCACACCCGGCCTAATTTTTAAATTAAACTGAAGTATATATTTTAAAGGTATTACTTCTGCTTTCATTATCAGGTTGCACTTACAGCAGTGTCTCCAGCTCAAAAAAATACTTTTCCTCTCAAAATTCTTACACTCAGGAATTTGAATAGGTCTCAAGCTATAAGATATTTATGCTTATAAGAATACTGAGATCACGCAAGGTAACATAATCATAAGAATATTGAGATCAGGCCTATTGTATACTGGGCCCCAGGTTGCATCATTACTAAGGGGCAGAGATGCGGCAAGAATCTTCCTTGTTTCTGATTCTAAGTCCATCTTTCTTCCCATTATTTTACAGGACTCCATAACGGAAACACTTGAAAATACTGTATTTGTGAATCTAGAATAGGAGTCCCCAGTCCCTGGGCCACAGAGAAGCACCAGTCTGAGGCCTGTTAGGAACTGGGCCACACAGCAGGAGGTGAGTGGTGGGCAGGCGAGCAAAGCTTCATGTGTATTTACAGCCGCTCCCCATCGCTCATATTACTGAGCTCTGCCTCCTGTCAGGCAGCAGCGGCATTAGGTTCTCATAGGAGTGCGAACCGTATTGTGAACTGAGCATGCGAGGGATCCAGGTTGCACGCACCTTATGAGAATCTACTGCCTGATGATCTGTCACTGCCTCCCATCACCCCTAGATGGGACCATCTAGTTGCAGGAAAACAAGCTCAGGGCTCCCATTAATTCTACATTATGATGAGCTGTCTGATTATTTCATTATATATGACATGTAATAATAATAGAAATAAAGCATACAACAAATGTAATATACTTGAATCATCCCAAAACCACCCCCGGCTCCTGCCCCCTGCACCTTCCATCCATGGAAAAATTATCTTTCACAAACCAGTCTCTGGTGCCAAAAAGGTTGGGGACCGCTGATCTAGAGTTTACTCAGTCTTAGCTATGAGGGACTCCATGACAGAAAGACAGAGACTTATGCTTGTAAGAATATTAGTCCTCTTTGCTGGGACAAGGTGAGCCTGGATTTTCAGTTTTTGGCACCAGCTGATTCAGTGTATATTTCATTACTATTTTAAATATCTTCAATGGAGGTTTCTTCTTGCATTTTGTACATTAAGTGCCCTCATAACAATTTAGGAAAAGATTTTTCTTTTACTTATATTTCAGGGTAACAATCATAATAAAGAGGTTGAGAGCTTTTGGGAAAAGTTTCCTAGTTTCTTGGTGGCAAGGGAGTGGCAAGGGAGGATAAGCCCGTTGTGCCCATCATTCATTCATTGCACATGAGATCGCGGCTATTCTAGACCATGAGGGATTGGAGAGGGAGCCAGATGGCCCTGGCAGACTGCAGGGATGAAGAGCAGATCTGGGGTGACGCGCACCATGCACAGAGCTTAGAGGCTTGAGAGGGCAGTGCATGAGTGGCTACTTGGAGGTGGTCAGGAAGGCCCTGAGGCAACCTTTCATTTGATGGAACCAGCATGATTTTGGACTCACTCTAAATCTCCTCCTAGAAACCAGACAAAGCAGCTATTATAGTGAGAGCTGAGTGAACTCTTCAGTAAAGCCAGATTTAAAGAACTCCCCATGAACTATGGCACACAGGTGGACAGAACTGCCCTGCACCAGCAGCTGTAAGGCTGGGGGTTTGGAGGTGAAAGGGGACAAATGACTGGCCCAGTGCCACAAGATCCCAACATATCCAGACACCCACCTCCAGAAGAGGGCCCTGTCCCAGTGGGAGCCTTGAGAAGTATGTCTGGGAACAGCAGGCAAATTGGGCAAGGTCCTCTCAGGGTTTGCATGCAGACTCCCATAAACCCCTGCAAAAAGGTCACAGGGGGCTGCAGAACCACCCAGCGAACCTTCCACTCAGAAAAGCAGTTCCTTTTCTGCAGACATGTGGCTGGGAACAGAACTCAAACGACACTGGCGGGAAGCCCAGAGTGGCAGGAGGGTGGGCTGTCCAGGGCCTGGCAGAGCCATCAGCACAGCACCTGAAGGACCGGGCAGCCACAGAGTGCAGACAGGTACCCAGCGCCTCTGTCCCTCCTGAGACCAGGAGGCCACCATGGCTACCCTGCTCTCTCCACGGAAGGGCCCTCCACAGAAATACTACAATACCACCTTACCCAGTACTCTGAGAGAAAACAAGGTGAACCCAAACAGAATAGTCAACACCACGAAACACTGACCACAAGCTGGTGAAAACTGTAACCAATTATTTCAAACTGAGCTGAAAGAAATTAAGGAAACAACTAACTGATGCTTTGAAAAAACAGCACAAATCAGAAATAGACGTTCTCAGAAGCGAGATGGCCGGACAGGAACATACGAAATAAGAACTGACAAAACTCGGTAAAATGCGAAGGAAAACAATGTTAGAAATAAAGACCAAATTAAAAGAAACATAAGAGCAAAGAGACATCACAGAAAGCACAGCAAGGGAAATGGAGGCTAGGAGAACAGTGGAAAAGAGAAACACCACACGGATCATGTGGAGCTCATTTGGATCCTGATGAAAGACTAACTGTAAAAAGGTATTTTTAGATAAGTTGGGAAATACGAATACAGGCAGAGTATTGATGATATGAAGGAATTGTTAATTTTGTTAAATGCGGTGATGGCATTGTGATTATAAAAGCGAACATCCTTATTTTGCAGAAACCAGTGTTCTGGAGTACAATGACATGACACAAGGGATTTGCTTTAAAACATTCCAGGAGCAATGACAAAAAAGCAAAAGCAAAAAAGAAGGAAACATAGGATAGACAGAAAGCGCGGGCAAATGTTGGTGATTTGGGATCTGGGGGCTTAGCCCATGGGAGTTCATTTTCCCATTCTACTTTTATGGATTTTAAAACTTTAATAATAAAAAGCATGCTGGGAAGAGGGACACCCCACCCACTGTGAAGAGAGCACAGCTGGAAGAAGAAACAGAAGGTGCTGACACACAAGGTGGGCTCAAACTTGGAGATTTCCCGGAACAGTGAAGCGGCATAGCTAAGACAGGGTGAGAGAGAGAGGTGGAAGGTGATGAGGCAGTGGGACCAGGAGGGGCAGATCACGGAGGCCTTTGCAGACCAGTGATAAGAGGAGTTTGGAATTTATTGCGAATATGATGGGAAGCCACTGGAGGGTTTAACCATTAGGGACAAAATCAAATCTATGTTGTGAAATGTTGCTGTGGCTGCTTTATGTGGAGGCCAGTGTAGAAACAGAGTCCAGTGAGCGGAGGTTGGCAGGACCCCAAGTGTGAAAAGAGGGTGGCCTGGACCTGGGCCCCATTAGTGGTGACAGAGAGAAGAGCAGGACTTGAGATGTAATCTAGAGATACTGCTTGTGGACTAGATTGGGGGCGGGTGGGGGGAAGGTGAGGAAAAGAGATTCATTTTTGGATTCCAGTCTCAATTACCTGTCTGATTTTAATCCTTCTCCCAGAAATGAGAGGAAAACTTGGCAATTCTCTATAGTTTATCTCTATGCAAAGGAGTTTGCATCTCTAAAAGGGAATTTCAAAAGCACTATCAGATTTAAACCATAATCAGAAGTCTGACTTACATGTGTGGTCAATGAGGTCACTCTTCCATATAGATATTAAAGCGATAAGCTTGCAGACTATGCAGGTAACTCACAGAAAGGATTTTACTGCAACACTAACTACTCTCCCATTTTAAAAAAAAATCTACATTGGCAATTTCTGTTTCCCTCCCTTTAGCCCTCTTAATTCTAGTACAGATAGCTTCTAATCGGATTTGTTGTGATTAGAACATACAGGTTTCAAATATGAGAGGTTTGAACCAATGAATATTTATTTCAGATTCTTCTGGAGGAATGAATACTAAAATGATTATCCCTTTTCCCTACATGGAAAGTGAGGTCAAATTTCAGATTCCAATTTACAATTGGAGTAAGTCTCCAATAGCAAATAGTGTCTTTTAGTTTTACAAATAATAATAATAATAGTTTGAGCAGGCAGGTTTTGCTCACTTATTCTTACACCAAATGCTGATCTTCAGAGGTACTGCACTATAAATAGAAACAGACACATGCAGTTGATGGACAAAGCAAAGAAACATCCTAAGGCAGTAGAGAGCAAATGTAACCTCCAGCAACAAATTCCTCAAAAGCCACACTAAAGTCTCAGATGATATGTCCCCACCACCCAGAATCTAGCACTCGGCCCTGTATACATTCAGGTTTAGTAAATGTCCAATCAATGAATGAATGAAAATGAAATCTTTGACTCCAATTGTCCTGCTTTTCTCCTGAGCTCTCCAGGTCCCTAGACTGAATGAAGAGAACCTCAGGAAGGAGTAATGCTTTTGTGGGAACAAGGTCAAGAAGACCTGTGGTAACATTCATGGAAAAGAACCGTTGTACCAAAAATGCTAGTCCCAACACAGAGTAACTTACAGAGTTTGCCCCATCAGTCCTGTTCAGAAGATCAACAACAGGGAGGCTGAGGCAGGTGGATCATCTGAGGTTAGAAGTTCCAGACCACCCTGGCCGACATGGTGAAACCCCGTCTCGACTAAAAATACAAAAAATTAGCCCGGCATGGTGGTGTGCACCTGTAATCCCAACTACTTGGAAGGCTGAGGCAGGAGAATTGCTTTAACCTGGGAGGTGGAGGTTGCAGTGAGCCGACACCATGCACTTCCACTGACCCTGGGTAATAGAGTGAGACTCTGTCTAAAAAACAATAAATATTAGGTACCACTCTTCAAAGGGGAGAACCAGGAAGTGCAGGGCTAACAGTAAGCTTTTCAGCAGAAAAGTAGAGGCAGCGGGTCACCTCCCCTCCACTGAGGAAAAGGGAGTTTGTGGAAATGAATGAAGCTTAAGGCTAAGAGTGAGCTGGACAGGAGCCTCGCTGTCAAGCAGCACATTGGCGACGCCGGTTAAATTCTTCCAGATCTGTATCAGGACAAGGGTCAGCAGCTGCATTATTCCAAATAAAAAGCCAGGACATTGAGAACACCTACTTATTTTGTTGAGAAACATTTTAAAAATTATAAAATTATGCCTAAATGTATGCAGGGTGGACGATAAGGAATGTTCAAACATCACTGATCTAGTATCCATTTTTAAAGGAATTTTAAGAACATTATGACATAATATGATCAATCATCAAGCATTCAGAAATAAACAGTATGGTTTTTTTTTCCAAAACTGAATTATGTACCTTTCCACATTAAAATGTGCAGAAAGTAATTACTATCACAGAACTTATAAATGAGGGAAACAATTTAATACAGGAATAACATTTCAAACACTCAAATGCTCAGAGCAGAAAGATAACTGACACTAATCATGAACCATATTCCTGTCACCAATTCCTACCTAGAAAAAATTATAAACTTTTGAGTAGACTTCTTTCTTTTTAACTTTCTAGTACACTTCTTTTCTTCTTTTTAACTTTTTAGTATATTTTCTTGCTTTAATGGTTCCCGGTCCATTCCCTCCTTCCTTCTTGTGAACAAAACTCTGCTGTGACAGTTACCTCCTTTCAGGGAAGGGCCTAACCCCAGCTGTAGGGTTCCTGAGCAGGCAGACACTAACCCCACCGGGATAATTCTGGGTTCTGGCAATGACTGGGATTCCAATAGGCATGCATGTGATGTGTGACCATTCTGGCCAACGAGACATGAAGAAATCGGCTGCAGGGCTTCTGATAGAGGCTTCCCTTTTCTTTTTTTTTTTTTTTTGTGAAACAGAGTCTCACTCTGTCACCAGGCTGGAGTGCAGTACTGCGATCTCGGGTCACTGCAATCTCTGCCTCCCGGGTTCAAGCGATTCTAGAGGCAGAGTCATCTGGGTCTTGGCTTTGTCTGTCTGACTAGATGGGCTACAGCCGTCTTGCAGCCATCAAGGGAGCAGTGGTAGGAAGAGCAGCAGTTTGGAAAGATGACACCCTTGAGCGACGGAATTACTGTATTACTGGATTCTAAGATACATTTCCCTCCACATTTATTAATCTCTGAAATCAGATGTGTTTTATAAGCTGTAGTATGTCATCATGTAACTGGCAGAGATTTTTCTTCCTTAGTGGAATGTAATATTAAGGTGATCTTACAGTTGGTGACAGTGACATCTCAGAGTTGACTGTAGTTCACCCTGGTGCTGCCCTCACCTTGGAATTACTTTTTATAATAAACTGTCCTGTTACAAATGAATTGTCCTGTTTCAGTTAGTTAAGTTAGTTCTACTGTTTAGTTAGTTAGTGACAGGGTTTTTGATACTTGTGGAAGAAAGTACCAGGCTTAACAGATACACAGATCAAGCAGGAATCCCTGAGCTCCTGTGTCAGACTCACTGGCATGCTCATTACCATTTTCACCATGTGGTACTATTAGTAGGCTGGGCTTTCAATGATCCCAGGACATTGGGGATGTGAGATTTTATCTAACTATGTAGACAGAATTTTCAGAATGAGAAGGGGCCTTGGAGATTGCAAAGTTGAATTCTCTCATTTAAAAAGTGAGGAAACTCAGGCCCAGAGAGAATGACTTGTCCAACGAAGAGGAGTGGGTCAGTGACAGAGCTGGGAAAAGAATCCAGGAGTCTGGACCGTTTTACACTCACGGAGCCTCCTCTGTTCATTTGCCTGAAACGTAGAACATGGGAGAGAAGAATGTGGTGGAGAGTCACACTTGACCAACATTGACTGTAAGCCTTCCTCCCAACTCACTCCTGGGCAGGACTTCGGCTGCGTTGTGACTCTAGCTGCATTCCAACGAGTATCCTCCATTTGTCGCTTTCACTAGTTACCTCATTTGCTATCACTTCCTCAGTGTTTTTCTACATCTCCTCCTCCTCCACCTCCATTCAGAAGGGCATATACCTTTTTTAAGACCAGCAAATCCAAAAGTTTGGCTGGCAGTGGGTGTTCAATGGAACCTAAGTGATTTTCTACCTAATATGCTCAGTTCTAAGTTTAACTCTCATCTGTTTTCAGGCTGACCTTTAAGCCAAGGCAAAAACCCATGAAAAGAAACACAATGACTTTGTGGTCATTTGTAAAACTTGGTTTAGTTACTGTTATTCATCTCTTTTTCCTTTAAATGTGTGATTTGGAGAAGTTTTGCTGAAAACTCAAATCACATCTTAGAGCCAATCTTTTTCAAAAGGAACATATCTCCAATTTTGTAATCAAATAAATAGCAGCTTAGCATTGTACCTCCACTATGAGAAGTTCACCTATTTCTTAAAAATTGTAAAAGTCAACTCTGTGTGACAAAGAATATGTAGGAATTTGGTTAGTGGGTCATCCAGACCAAGTTACTATTCCTTTCATCTTGCTGACTAGTCCACTGCTTACTCACACCTCAACAGACAAGGGCAGAAGCAAGGACAGTGGGTAAGTCCTGAGTTCTGATCTTGTCTCTGCTTCTAAGTGAACAAGCTTTGTCAATTTTTAGTGAATATCATCTCTCTGGGTTTGTTTCCTTGTTTAAATTAATTTTTTTTAAGCAGCAATGGCCCAGTCATTCATTCTTTTGACCACCATTTGTCACATTCCTATACTGCCATAAATGCTGGGGGAGCAAAGATGAAGAAGACACAATCCCTGCCCTCAAAGACTTCACAGCTTAGAGAAGCAAAGAGTCACACAAGTGCATAATAACTGATGAGATAAGGAACTACGGAGAAACAGCATGCGTTAAGCGGTTACAGATGATGTCTTCGGGATCAACTGGCTGCAAAGAACAGGAACCCACTAAAACAAAGTTGAGTAAAAAAGAATGGGGGCGGGGGTTCATTGGCAGGACCCCCAAATGTCCCGCACAGATTCAAATATCAGGAATTCTGCCAGCTCTCCAAGGGACAGGAACTACAAATGGAGGAACTGTCCAGAATCTCAGCAGCATCTCTCCTTCTCTGTCGGTTTTGTTTGTTTCTTTCAGGCATACTCATTCCCTTTTCTGTCCTCCATTCAGCCAGGTCTGTGATCAAAGGCCATGGGGTGTGAGGTAGCCAGGTCCTCTACAAAGGGTTGTGAGGGCACAGAGAGAAGGACTGATGGAGGCAACAAGTGTCATCTCCAGGAGAGAGAAAGTTCTGTATGGACCAGAGCTGTATCATAGAGAGGAGTTCAAAGAGACCTTGGGACTCGCTTAATCCAACTCCTCATAATTAAAAGGGAAAAAATGGAGGTGAACTAAAGGCAGGTGAGCCCTAGATCACCTGACTAAATCAAGAGAGGCCAGAATGAACCCATTCTCTGGTCTCTTACTCAACCTAGACATCTAAGCACACCCCAGCAAAATGCTGCAATGCTGGAGATTCAATTATCCTCTCCGTTAGCCTAATCAGCTGATAAGTTATGCTCTTAAAATCTAAGGCCAAGAAAACAACAATAAAAACAGTCACTGGGCCGTGGGTGTATTATTAGTAGGATATCTTATTACTGAGATGAGTGACAGAATAAGGGCAAATGTTATAACTAATTCAATCTCCCATTACAAACAGGCCTTGGCAATGAATTAAAACAAATCCTGCCAGGAAAGACAGGTAATTTAGGGAAGTTAGCAAAGAAATATCCACACAATCTTGTTTCTTCCTTGACAAACTGAACTTTTGACCAATTTGCTTCATCGTTTGCTTTAAGAAAATCTGTAAATATAAACTGTCTACAATGATTACAAAAATAGCTACCAAAAGACATCCAACAAAATAAATGAATACAGCAATAAACTAAGCTAGTTCTGTCTCTAATCTACAACACTATTATCTAATCGGGAAAGACTGAAAAACAGATCATTATGCTTTAAGAACATTATAATTAAAAGAGGCCTTCCCCCTTTCCGCTCTCCCAAACCCTGATCTGATCACAACACAGTTATTTCAAGATTCAACATGCAGGAGCCCCATTTAAACAGGAAAAGCACTAATTGGGGCTGTAGTAGCAGCTGTATTACTTTGATGTCAGTTACAAGGATGAACTTGAACAGAATTTTTTATGGCCCTGCCAAGCCAGTCAGTCAGTCCAGTTAACCCTTCAGCCACTCATTATTCCAATCATGATTTCTGGAACCATATTCAAAAGTTGCTTCTTCAGGAACACTCCATGTGTGCCACATTCTCTGCCTGGAACCCCTACGCAGAGCAGAATGGTGACCATGACAGAGCAGCCAAATAAGGAAGTGGTGGCTCTGGAGCCAAAGGCAGTCAGGTCAAGGCCTGGTTTACGGGAAACAGAACTGAACTGAAAGAGAAAATTTAGGCTCTAGTTACCACTTGTCATTACTACTGCAGCCTTAGACAATATTTCTGGGCCTCATTTTCTTGTCTGTAAGATTAAGTTGGTATACATGATAGTTAAGGAATGTCTGACTCCTTGAAAACCATCTGATTTAATTTCTCCAACACAACCCTTGTCCCCAGTCAACTCTCTGGGTGGCGTGGACCACTCTGCTCTGCAGCTGGCTGTGGAGAGGTCTTCCCCTCCCAATAGTGGGGCTGCTCTTGGTTCATGTAAAGGGTCTAAGTCATTGCAAAAATGAATGTTCCTAGCCAAAAACAACTGTTATGATCCTTTCAAGAATAATTAGAAAATAAGTAAACTGGTTATTGTTGAGGGATGCTAGAGAACCAGCTCTATTTTGAAAACTAGAACACAAAGAAATGAATCAAGCACTTACTCTGCCTGTCCTTTATAAGTTATACCACAGAGCAACCAAATAGCTGAGATGGGGGAGTTTGTCTTTGTAGACACGTTGCAGCTGATAGATGAAGAAGGAAGATAGCATAACTGTATCACCTCTCTGCACCCTGACGAATCTAGACACTGAGCATAAGTGGCAGCTAATGTCATCAAAAAGAGAGACCAGCAGACACTTTGTGCCTCCTGATAGAACACAATACCATCGATGAAGCAGCCTTGTGAAAACAAACAAGCAAATCAAACATGACTCTGATCCAGCTACCAGATTTATAGTATAGACCGAGCACAGACACGTGTTTAGCAAAAACCAAAGAGATGAGGTCAGCAAAATCCAGACCGTGGAAAACAACTTGGTTTCTTCAGCAACAAAATTTCAAAGGGGGAAGAAAGAGAGATGTGGAGGGGAAAATCATAAATACGTAAGACACAAAAGCCATATAAATCGAGAAGTGGATTTTATTTGGATCCCAATTCAGACAAACTGCTTAAAAAAATTATGACACCTATGAAACAACCTGAAATCTAGAAACAGACTAGACAGCTAACATTATAGAACTATTATTAGTTTTATTTTAGGTGGGATAATAGTATTATGGTTTTGTTTCTTAAAAGTCTTTACATTCTATGCATCTTCACACTTTGGAGGTCCACAGTAAAATGCTTATATATTAAATGATATGATGTCTTAGATTTGCTTCAAAATAGCATAAGGAGCTGGTGGATGCTAGAGTCCACATGAGTTCATTTCAGTGTTCTGTGTTTGTATACCTTTGAAGTTCCCCATTCAAAAGTTTAAAAAAATTTTTAAGAAAAATGACTGCCCCAAGCACGGTTTCACTCTACCCTGACATTTAACTTTGTACCCCATTCTGCACTGGATTCAAATGGGCTGAAACATACTCCCCTTCAGAACAACTGCAGAACTGGGGAAACCATCACAAGAGGGCCTTTTATTCAGTTTTAAATTGTGTATGTACAGAACTTACAGCAAAGAAAATGTCCTTGCTGTCTACAATATGGCTAGATCATCCTTATCCTTTCTCCCACCTTCATTGCTCTTCCATTATGCTACAAAGCCCTAAAAATCATGTCAAGGAAGAGCCCTTTATTTAAAGAAATGAATTATCATCTTTACATACGTAAGATTAGCTACAAATACCTGGTGACAATTGGATGCATAAACTTGTACAGGCAAGTGATGAAACGCAGAGGTGATGGGTGTCACTTGTGTCACTTGCCATTTCCTTTGTCCCTCTCACCCATGTCTTGGGCCTTGGGAGCTCCCTGAACATTATCTGGCTCTCCTGAGGCACAAGGCTGGAGACAGCAGACCCAATCTAGGTCAAATATGGGACCTAACATCTCCCTCTTCTCCTCACCATTTTAAAGAACAGTATCAGGCCAACCAATGAATTAAATCAGGCAAGATCCAGAGAATCTCTGCAATCTTGTTTTAAGCAGATTAGAGAATGTAACCAATGCGGTATATCTTCCTTTCTGTATTAGGAGCCTATGAAAGATCTGAGCAAATATTTTGTTTTTCCAACTAAGTTGTACTACTTATTTGCTACTAAATATTAAAAGCTGTTCAAAAAAAAAAAAAACCCAATCTGGATTTTAGTCCTGAAACTAGATCACCAAGGGAGCCTGGTCTTAATGCTATCTGCCACCCCCTTTGCAGAGGGCCTGGAATATGGCAGTTGCTGCATGAAACATGGTCTTGAATGAAGGAATCGTTCTGAATTAAGCTCCCCCATTTTAGAAATGGAGAGTTTATGTGACATCTCTCCATAGGGACATCTGCTCAGTGGCAAGGCCACTTATGCCAAAATATTCCTTACCTTGGATAGGTTCTGTCTACTAGTCCATGCTAACTCCTTGTAGAGTAGCACCTGAAAACAAGCTGGCTGGCTGGCTGGAGATAATTCACCCTGGGATTCTATGAGACCTCTTTTTTTCCTCAAAACCTTAGGCTACTTGGTTTGCCTAAATTAACATTTTAACTTTTTATTTAAAGCATAATAAAACTGTATACATTTCCAATTCAGAATTTAAGCTCAAACTTTAACTGTTTCTTTAAATGGCTTTTGGTCTATAAATTGCCAAAAGTACAAATATATCATTAACTTAGGGGGTGGGGGAGGTAATATATGTGTGTGTGTGTGTGTGTGTGTGTGTATAGTGCCACACACACATGCACATGCACACACATATATGTATAAAAGCTCACAATGGGAAAACGGCCTTTAAAACGGGAGGTGGGTGGAGGGAGAGGAAGGAAAGTGAGCTGCCATTTAAAGAGAGCAGTTGCTCTAGGCCCTGAACTACCTTAGAAATAAACCAGCCCCCAAGCTCGTTAAATATCAAATGCTGGACTAGGCAAAATTCTTCCTCACACTCAGAACACACCTGATTTTGACCCAAAACCAAAGACAACCGCGCAATCAGCAGAAGGCTTCAGTGATTGAGAGACTCTCGTATTTGCGAGAGCTAAGAACAGACTTGCAGCACCCCTCACGGACAGAGCATGCTAGCTCATGTGTCTGTACTTCATCCTTCCATTAAACGGATGGGACCTTAGTGCAAAAACGTAAGGGGTACAAAATAATACATCACTCTTCAGTTATCAGGAAGACAGTTATGCTTCCCAATTAGTTCTTAAGAATAAATGCACAATATTCAATCATTGTATGGATTCTGCTCTTCTTGAAAACTCTCTTAAAATAGGCTTTGACTGTTTGCTGGAAAAGCTGTGTAAAAACATAAGACTGACGAGTCCCATTAAAAAAAAGGCACAAAAATGTCATGCTTTAACCACTTCGCTGCTGCTCTGGAGAGCCTTCTTAGTTCAATGAATTCTGACACTTCTCGCAGCAGACAGCAGGCAGCACAGACACAATCGAATTCCTTGTTAGTGAAGAAACAGTTCAATGAAGCAGATTAGGAAATAAAACCCCGGAGGAAGAGTTTCAGTCACCCCAAATTTTTGACAGAGTTTGCACATTTTTAAAGCAAGAATTAAACTCCAGGTTTTAACAACAACAACAACAACAACAAAACAGTATAGCTTTCTTTATCAAGAGCTAAATTTGGATGATGGTATCATTTCTTGAAGCAGCAGGACTCCTAATTGCAACAAAGAATACCACTGAAATTGTTACCCAAAATATAAATATGATTTCAGAGCTGTTGGCTAGAAGCACATTTTGTGACTATATGAAACTTCATTTCACACCTTGTATAAACATTTGCTCATTCACAGCAATTGTTGCAAGTTTTAAGGAAAACCACTATTTGTCTTGGCTAAATTACAAGAAATCATATCCTTCTGATTTTTACACAGGGTGATGGCTAAAGACGTTTTCCTTCAAAACTGGCGTAAGACATGTGTAAAGCCCCATGGAATCTGGGCCCATGTGCTGAAATGAAACTAAAATACGATCTCTGATCATGAAGTCAAACACATAAAAAAAATGCACAGATGATCCAAAATTCCTCTCTCTCGGTTTATTTTAAAATGTGGCCATTTGTGAGAACCAATCCTAACCGAGGCAAGCTGTACAGTTCTTCCTTCCTCAACTATTCCCAGGAGAAGGGACTACAAGTCCAAAAGAGGAGGAGGAGCAGAAAGGGCTCATACAATTTGCAACAGCCTGGGCGGTTGAAGCTGGTGTGCATCCACAATAGCAGGAAGGCAACTTACCACATCAACACAATCACAGAGCAGAGCCAGGAAACGGGGCAGGAGGCTACAGTCAGCCCTGCCCCCAGTCAGCACACTGCTACCCTAAGGCAGCAGGGAGAGGGAGCATACGGGGGCCAAGGAGGCAACACACTCTCTTAACAAAAACGGGCCACCAATTTCCAACCAGATTTGACAGCTGACTCCATTTTTCTTCCTACTTTATGTTGAAGTGGTAGACAGTGTAAGATAAGGAAGTCCAGTGAGGAGGAAAGCACTTACTCCCCTACAGCCTCCCCTGCCCTCCAGCTCCCCGCGTAGATGTACCTGTCAGCAGTAGCAGCAGTGGTAGATACCGCTTATTATGCACGTCCCATGTTCTTCCACGTTGGTAGTCTGTTTCCTTCATGGCTCCCAGTGGAACACTTCCCAGTATTTATGCCCTGGTATAGTCTCCTCCCCTTGAGTCTGGGACAGTCTTATGACTTTCTTTAAACAGTAAAATATGGCGGAATTGACATGGTGCCAGTTCCAGGCCTAAGTCTCAAGAATGCTTGGCAGCTTTTGCATTCGCACCCTTGGGAGGCCTGAACTGCCACCTAAGAAGTCCAGCTCCTCCACTCAAGAGGTCACGTGCAGAGGCCACACTGACAGGGAGGGGCTCTGAGACTACAGGGAAAGAGAATGAGCTCCCAACCAACCATGAGACTGAGTACAACTCCCTGAATGATCACTGACAAGACCAGGAGTAAAATCACCCAGCTGGGCCTGGACCAGACTACAGAATCATGAGTAAATGAAATGTTTTGTTTGAAGTAGCCAAGTTTTGGCATGGTTTGCCATGAAGCAGATGAGAAGTGATTCAACATGTACAGCCTCATTTATTATCATGACTACTCATGAAGCAGATACTGTTATTCCCATTTTACAGACGGGAAACAGCACACAAGTAATTTGGTCCACAGCTACTGAAGGGGGAGGTGGATCTGAACCCAGTCAACAGGACACTAGAGGTGGTCCTCTAAATCGGGGACCAACAAACATCTTCTTAAAGGCCCAGAGAGTAAACACTGTCAGCTTTGCTGGCCACAGGAACTGCTGCAATGCCTGACCTCTTTGCATCTCAAGCTGTAGTACAAAAGCAGCCATATGCAGTATGGAAATGAATGGGCATGGCTGTGCTCAATAAGACTGTTTTTACAGAAACGGGTAGCAGGCCAGTGGGCCTTGGTTTGCCAATCACTGCTCTAGTCAATGTTTTTCCCACTGTAATGATATTCACCACCTGAGGATTTTGTTAAAATGTAGATCCACATTCTACATTTTAATTCTACACAGATTGAAATCTGTGACTCTAATTTTCAGCAAGTTCCCAGGAGACCATGCTGCTGATCCACAAACCACACTTTCTGACTCATGACACTCGGAAGTGCCTCATGTAATTAATGAGCACTTGTTTTGTCCTAGGCATAATACTAACCACTTTCTATGCTTCCTCTCAATTCACAATCATGTAAGTTTTATATTTATCCCATTGTACAGATGAGGACAAGGATTAAAGAAGTCACCCGGGCCAGATCTGTTCATGAAGAAAGGTATCACGGATTTTCCTGCACTGCATGGCTCCTGTTGCTGGATTTGATATAGTGTACTCTTCACATTTCAAGAACACCACACTTTAGAAGGAAAATTTTAAGACACGCAGAAAAACTTACATAATGGCTAACCTGCCAAGGAAACTTTCTCAGTGTTTAGTCATTCTACGAACTTTCCTGTCACTAAATAGGGAAGACTCTCCTTTTATTTCAGCAGTAGCTCCTATTTCAAAGGCTCCTGTAATACCTTACAAAATTTGGCTTTGACTTTGGTGAGAGACAAAGTGCAGACGTGTATTACTACATTAAATCCAGACTTCCCATCCTAGCATCTAAAATGTGCATTTTGGGCAGATAAGTAAATATTTAGCACTCTACTTTTGAGACAAGCTTTCATTTTCAATCATGCAGAGGTAGGTGTCTTCATGAATAGTCTAATTATATCACATATTTTCATTCTACACAGTATTTGCTTCTATATTTGAAATAACTGAATTTGTCCTAAAACGGTTCTAAACGGACATCTTAATAATTGAAATTAGCACACATTGCACCCCTCAAAACAATTTATAAAACAAAAACGATTGTTTACATTACACACCAGGGCAAAACCAGCCATGATCAGTAGCTTAGCTCAAGATCACATATCAGGTGAAATTCCTCATGCTGCTCTGATCTAGCTGTATTTGATCAGATCCACCTTCTGACCTCCTGTCTCAAGAGTTAAGTCTAAGCCTTGGTGTTCACGGCCCCAACTTGTCTTTACCCCCTTATGTCACTGTTCCCCATCCTCTGTGTTCCTCTGTCTGGAACACCTACCCTAGAGAGCTACACAGCTAACTGCCTCCCCACGTTTGCTCAGACGTCACCATCTCAAGGCAGTTTCCCTGGCCATTCTTTTTAAAGTCGTTGCCCACCTCCCACAAGGCCAGCCCTCCCAGCTCTTCACATGCGCCCCACTTTCCCCGACAGCACTAATCACCTCCTAACATTTCTGTATATGACTTCTGATGGTTTGTCTTCCACACTCTTTCCACTAGAATGGAAGCACCACAAGGGCAGGAGTCTGTTCAGGGCCCGGGAACAGTGCCTGGCATCTAGCAGGCATTCAGTAGATGACTGTGAACGCAAGATCGACTTATTTGCCAGGCACTGTTCTAGGCACTGGGGTTACAGCAGTAACCAGGACAAACAGGGTCCCTCTTTCACAGGGATTTGGGCCAAATAACAAAACAAAACAACACAAGATAATATTCCAATAAGAGAAGAGCGGAACAGAGTGCTACAGATATCATAAACAGGTGTACGATAAAAGGTGACTGGGAAGCTACTTTAGATTGGGTAGTCAGGGAAGGTCTCTCTGAGGATGTGATGCTTCAGCTATAAACTACAATAAGGAGACAGTATTTAAATCTTCCATATGCTTCTCTGATTTTCCATCTTGCTGGTCTGCTGTGAGTTCCCGAGGTGAGTCACAGTCTCTGTTTCTCTTGGTGCTTCCTGACATTTACACATTTATGCTGGTATTTTGACCCTGGGACTGACCTGGTATGGCCTCACTGTGGACTTACGTTCTATCCTTATAAAGTTTCTTTGCAGCCATTTATACCATATGCCTTGAACTCAATCTCATCTAGCATTTCTATTAAAAGTCTAGTTTGCTTTTACTTAGAAATACAGGATCTGTCTTTGTCTAATAGCCATTTTATGTTGTACATAGCAGGGTTTTATTTTGGGGACAATCTGAGTCTTTTTCCTATAGTAGATATTTATCCTGTTGGTATTTGTTGATATTGCAGGTATGTGGCCTCATTTGGTGGTCTTATGAGACTGTTTCATCTTCTTTGCGTCTTATTTCACGTGTGCGGTCCGAGGCTTGTTTTGGCTCTTTCTCTTTTGCTGTGTGGACTCTAAGTCTTTACTGTTGTCTTCAGGGCTTTGGCATCTCCTTTTTTTAAAAAATGCTTTTAGGGATTTTCTTTCAAATGTTATATAACATACTGAAACCTCTATTTCTTAATATTTAGATATATCTCTTGCTCCCAAATAAGATGAGAAAATTCATCATCCCAACCTCCTCATTCTATTTGCTTTGTGAATATTTTTGCATTCTCATGTTTTATAACGCAGTCAAGTGTCGCATAACAATGTTTCAGTGAGATCACTTATACGGGGGTGGTCCCATAAGATTATAAGGAAGCTGAATAATTCCTATCACATGGTAGCCGTGATAACGTCACAGCACAACACATTACTCAAGGGTTTGTGGTTAAGCTGATGTCAACAAACCCACTGCACTGACTGTCACATAGAAGCATAGCACATACAATTACGTACGATACAGAGTGCTTGATAATGATAATGACTGTTAGCTTGTTTATGGATTTACTCTACTATACTTTTAATTGTTTTTTAGAGTGTACTCCTTCTACTTACTAAAAAAAGTTAACTGTAAAACAGCCTCAGTCAGGTCATTCAGGAGGGATCCAGAAGAAGGTACTGTTATCATGGGAGGTGACAGCTCTGTGCATTACTGGCCCTGAAGACCTTCTACTGGGACAAAAGGTGAAGGTGGAAGACACTGATATGGCTGATCCTGACCCTGTGTAGGCCTAGGCTAATGTGTGCATTTGTGTCTTTGGTTTTAGCAAAAAAAGTCTAAAAAGTAAAAATAAAAATCAATTAAAAAATAGAAAAAAGCAGCCGGGCATGGTGGCTCACGCCTGTAATCCCAGCACTTTGGGAGGCCAGGGTGGATGGATCACGAGGTCAGGAGATCGAGACCACCTTGGCTAACACAGTGAAATCCCAATCTGTACTAAAACTACAAAAAATTTGCCTGGTATGGTGGCACTCGCCTGTAGTTCCAAATACTCAGGAGGCTGAGGCAGAAGAATCGCTTGAACCCGGGAGGTGGAGGCTGCAATGAGCCGAGTTTACGCCACTGCACTCCAGCCTAGGAGACTCCAGCCTAGCAGAGCAAGACTCCATCCCACCAAAAAAAAAAAAAAATACCTTTACAGAATAAGAATATAAAGAAAATTCGTTTGTACAGTTGTAATTAAGGTTAATTTATTCTGGAAGAAAAAGTGTTTTTAGAGATTTAGTGTAGAGTGCAAAGTCCACAGCAGTGCACAGTAATATCCTCCACCCTCACACTCACCGCTGCTCGCTCGCTCACCCAGAACAGCTTGGGAGGCTGGTGAAGTTCCTGTTCAGGTGCACCATTTTTTTTATCTTTCTTTTTGGTTTGTTTTTTATAGAGGCAGGGTCTTACTACGTTGCCCAGGCTGGTTTTGAATTCCTGGCCTTGGGCAATCTTCTCACCTCAGCCTCCCAAGTACTGGGATTACAGGTGTGAGCCACTGCACACAGTTCAATTTTGTACCTTTTATACAGTATTTTAATTATACGTTTTCTATGTTTAGGTATGTTTAGATACATAAATACTTCCCTTTGTCTCATACTGCCTATAGTACTCAGTATGGTACCATGCTGTGGAGGCTGGTAGCTTAGGAGTAATAGGCTGTACCATACAGCCTTGGTGTGCAGTGGGCTCTTCCATTTAGGTTTTTGTAAATATATGCTTGCCCAATGACGGAATAGCCTAATGATGCATGACCATATTTACCTTCTGAAATATTATTCCTGACAATTACTTGGCCTTGGCTGTTTATTTAAACAGACCACTCACTTCACCATTTCTCATCAGAATGTAAGCTAATCAACCGTTACATCCCCAGTGTCTCAAACAGGGTTTGGCACATAACAGGCAGTCAATAAGTATTTGCTGAATGAATGAACTGACTTTGTTGATCCCTTGACTCACTGCATTGTGTCACTGGGTAGTTTTTTAAAGAAAGACTCATGGGCCTTTCCTTGAGTTCATGGATTTATCTTTCTATATAATGAAACTTGGTTCGGTATGACACTCTTGGGTCAAACTTTCCCCCCAAATTTTGTACTGCTCCACTGCGGGCTGGTATTAAGTGAATGATGTGGAAATAATCTGAGATAATGAGTCTTGTAATCTTCTGTGATAACTTCCCTTGCTGCAAGTTCTCAAAAAGGTCAGGTTGCTTCCCGTGACTGACTAATGCTGATGTATCTTTTGTTACTTTTAACTTCTTTTTTTGTTTCTTTTATTAAGTGTATGAACAGAAGACTTTAGAGTCAAGGGTGACTCTGCCATCTAACATAAGGCCTCCAGGGTATCTGTAGATGTGGAGATGAGAAGAGTCAGAAGTCTCAAGCCATGTGATGTGTTCCTAAAGTAGCAGAGCAGGGTTATTTACTCCATGGGGAGAGGGGAAAAGGACGGAATGTGGACAGGCAGGATCTTGAGTTCTTTCCAAGGCTGCATAAAACTCAGAGAAACTTCATTCTAAATAGAATCTGTCTCAAAGAAATCACTACCTCCCACTAAATAATCACACCTGACAATGCAAGAGATCAAACTGTTATTCAGATGATGTTAAGTCAGTTTTTAAGATATTTCAAAGGCATTCTTATTTTCTTGCAAAGTTACTCAATTTTCTGTCTCCTCTTCCTTTCTATTTACATTATCTTAACTGTCAGGAGGACAATATTTTGACACAATAACAGGCAATTAAAATGCTATGGGCAGTCATGAAGAATTACTAATGAAATTGGTCTTCTCCCTACTGGAGCAGGTACAAGAAAACCTCATTAATTCTACTGGGGCAGTGGGGAAAGCAGTCAACAAGGAATCAGGACACAGGGATGGCCCCTGGTTCCTTTCTTAGTTGGCGTGGCTGGCCTTCCCTGGGCCTCAGAGTCTCCTGCTCCACAAAGAGAGTATGCTCCAAGTGCTGCAAAAACTGTCTGAAGAGGTCACAGTCTGTGTCCATTAAAACAAGGACTGGTTTAGGTGATTTTTAGGTTTACAGCTTTTAAAAATGTGAGCAGGGAATATAATTTCGGTAAATACAATAGTCAAAAAGTAAAATAATGGTATTAAAAACCCAAAATTGTGAGCTCTTTTGCCTTTTGCAAAATTTGCTGTAGCATGGTGGCTACTTAATCTTTTTAATTTTAGAAGACAACACGATATTGAGAAATAGTCTTTGTTAGCTATTTAGCCATACTTGTCTACACAGGAACAGTTATTAATGTATTAATGGTACCTATTCATTAAAGGAGCCATTTATTCTGGCTCTTGCCATTTGAAAAAATAAAAATAAAGAAAGAAGCCATTTACAGCTGACCCTTCAACAATGCAGGTTTGAACTGTATGGGTCCACTTTGACTCACATTTTCTTCTGCCTCTGCTCCTCCAGAAGCAGCAAGACCAACCCCTCCTTCTTCCTCCTCAATATAAAGACAATGTGGATGAACACTTTTATGAGGATCCACTTCCACTCAATGAATAGTAGATGTATTGTCTCTTCCTTATGATTTTCTTAATAACATTTTTTTCTCTGGCTTATTTTAAGAATACAGTATATATGGTGCACGCCTGTAATCCCAGAACTTTGGGAGGCTGAGGTGGTACTTTGGGAGATAGATCACCAGGTCAAGAGATCGAGACCATCCTGGGCAATATGGCGAAACCCCGTCTCTACTGAATATACAAAAATTAGCTGGGCATGGTAGTGCATGCCTATTGTCCCAGCTACTCAGGAGGCTGGGGCAGAAGAATGGCTTGAACCCCAGAGGCAGAGGTTGCAGTGAGCCAAGATTGTGCCACTGCACTCCAGCCTGGTGACAGAGCGAGACTCTGTCTCAAAAAAAAATAAAAAAGAATACAGTATATAATATATAATAAAAAAGAATACAGTATATAATATATATACAAAATATGTGTTAATCAACTGCTTTGCTTTTTGGGGGGATTTGTGGGGGGACCAGGGCTGGTCTCTAACTCCTGGGCTTAACCTTCCCACTTTAGCCTCCCAAGGAACTGGGATAATAGGCATGCACCATGGCGCCCACCTAACTGACTGTTTTTGTTATCAGAAAGGCTTCTGGTCAACAGTAGAACAGAAGACTATCAGCAGTTAAGTTTGTGGGGAGTTAAAAGTTATATGTGGGTTTCTGGCTGTGCGAGGGTGAGCACCTCCAACCCCTGCATTGTTGAAAGATCCCCTGTACTCTGCAAACCTAATTCTTCTTCTTCTTCTTCTTTTTTTTTTTTAACTTTAAGTTCTGGGATACAGTAAACGTGCAGAACATGATGCAGATTTGTTACACAGTTACATGTGTGCCATGGCAGCTTGCTGCACCTATCAACCTGTCATCTAGGCAAACCTAGTTCTGAAGGAGAATCTTCAGAAGTATGGAGAGAAAAATGGTGCTAGATTTTAAAATAATTATTATCTCACTTAAACTCTGTAACTACTAAAAGGTGTAAATATTATTATCCCTATTTGTGGCTGAAGAAACTAAGGATTATAGCATTATATAAGTGGCTGACAAATGCTAGAAGAGAACATATTTCTAACACTTCGAAAAGGTCCCACTATTCAGGCTTCCTCTTAGAAAACAAGCAAAGAAACAGGTCTGGTTCTAATATTTTGCCAGAATTTCCCTTTCAGGGCCACAGCAGGAGCCTAGGACTTCTTCTCACATTTTACTTCATGGAAATGTGTCTCAAGAGGCCTCAGCAGTAGGTTCTGTGGCTGCTGGGCAGGGTTTGATATTACCCCCTTTGTAGGTAAGATATATTACTTTTTTAATTGTGGTAAAATATCTGTAACATAATATTTACCATCCTAACCATTTGTTAAAATTGTTTAAAAAACGCATAAAACAATTACCATCTTAACCATTTTTAAACATGCAGTTCAGTGGTATTAAGTAGATTCACACTGTTGTGAAACCAGTTGTATTATTTTTAATTTAACTCTTTATTATGGAAATGTTCAAACATACCCAAGAGTAGAGAGAATACACTATACAATAAACTTTTGTTAGCCAGCTCTAGCAATTATCCACTATTTCACATATCCCTCTCCTCTACATAAACATACTTTAAAAAAAAAAAAGAAAAATGCAAATTCTGACATCACTATCAACTTGCCTATAACCTACAGCTATGATATAACTATATTCAAACACCTGCCATTAGGAAGCAATACATCTACCTGGCAAGTAACTGGACCAGCAGGGCATTGCTCAAAATGCCTTGCTATTAACTATGTACTAGTTAAAATCTAACTTCAGCCTGCAACCAAGGCATTCCAAATTCAGCCATTACCCTCCTATACCGAAGCTTACACACCACCTGGACTGTTCACTATGGTTCCCGAGCACACAGAACCTGCCCCACCCTGGATCTTTCCCAGGCTGAGTTTCTCTGGCCCACCCCCACCACTGCTTCCCCACAGCTTCTCTGTTTACTGAAAGTCTTTGCTTCCTTCAAAGTCTAGCTCCAATCTTGTCAGCGAAGGGTCAGGGCCCTTAACAATGCTTTTTCTTCCCATGACTGAGCCCACAGATACCATGTAATAAATACCTGAGGCTCATCTCCAACAATTTAGTGATGCGCCAAGGAGTCAACCCCTCTGGAATGTTCCTTCATCTTCTGTTTTATCTAGCAGCCTCTATCTCAATTGACCCTCTCTGACCAACCCTGAGGTCTTTGCCTCGGGTTCTGAAATTGCCTGCGCTATTTATGTGTTCACAAAACTATCATCACCATGAGGGCAGGGATTTGGCTTGTGCAGGCCCAGATCCCTAGTACCTGGAACAGCACCCAGCACACTCATTCCACAGTCATCCCAGTGTTCATGGAGCATCCTCAAATAAAATGTTCAGAACCACTGATCCAGTCCTGTGGACCTGTGCGTTGCTTGCACAGTCCACCTGGCCAATGATTTCAGTGTCACCCTGGGAGGATGTGGTCTCTCAGCTCACCCTTGACTCTATCTCCGCATCCTGAAAACCAGACTTGTCCCAGGAACTTGGGTTCTGACCAGATCTAGGATTCCCATTAGTGCAGGAGACCTGGCTGAAGCATACCTCCTGGAGGACTGCAGCTTGCAATAATCTCATGGCCCACCTCTATGCAACTCACCAGGAACAGTATTCTCTCCTCACAGTCAAGGGCACATAACACTGTGCATTAATCAGACATGCAACGGGAAAATCCATAAACACTTGTAGTCAATTCATTAATCAATGTAATTGGCGTTACAGGGGTAGGGTACAATGAGAAATCTGGGGGTTTCTTGCTAAAAGACAGGACTTGCTATGCTAAAGAGTGGAGCATAGCAAGTCCCATTTTAAACCAAAACCCAGAGCACTAAAACAAGAGCCTGTTTTCCCTTCCAAGACAACCTTGATGGTTTCTCACAGCTGCTACTTGTACCCAAATACCTTTGAGGCAACCATGCAAAATGGCAGACACTATGTTAAAGTACAGCTGCATTTCAAAAAATGCAAGTGCCATCAGAGACCTAAATGCACCTGTTGAGAGAGAAATACCCTCAGATACAAAATGCTCAGAACTTACATTTTAAAGCAGAGTTATCATTTCTATGTTCTCTAACTGAGCCAGGACTCCCTTAGAAAATAGATAGGAACATTCTAATGTCATTAGTTGCTATAGAATTTCAAAGCCTCTATTTTTCATCTGACTATTAGAAGCAGGAAAAATACCCTACAATTTTCCCTGCCCACACTTTACAAAGATCTGAATCAAACTCAATCATAGTAACAGGCAAATCTTTACTGAGCTCTATAAATGATCCTTTCTCATAAAGCTGTGATGTTTTAAATCTAATTTCCTGTTTTAAGGCACCACACTTAACATACATGAATTAATAATTTTCAAAATTAAAATACTATAAAACACAATACAAAATCTATAGCATGAAATTTAACTTATCTTTGAAGGCTCAGGAAGGAACTAATAATTTCTGGTGTCTTGGAGACATCAATTATTAATAATCAAGACATTTACCCCAAATGACTATCAGTAAAGCTTTGTGTAAGTTCACCTGGTGACCTCTGTTATAACATTTTATTATCCTTCATTGCCCAATTCCCATATTTTTTGGAAAGAAAATAATGTCCTTCCATGTGTGAGAAATATGAGAATGTGTGTACACAGTGGAAAATATCCATGTCCATTATAGGAGACATAATTTTATCTGAACTTGAACCAATGAGAAAAAAAGGAAAGGAAATGCTCCTTATTGCTTCTATCAGCATTAACAGAATCTTTGAGAGGTGGACATGGAAAACACCTCAGTGCAAACAGGGATAAAAATCTACAAAACTCCCATCTGCCAATATTGCATCTCTTTTGGTACCTTCATTCATTCATTTGTTGAGATGAGAGTCTCACTCTGTCGCCTAGGCCAGAGTGCAGCGGTGTGATCACAGCTCACTGCAATCTCAACCTCCTGGGCTCAAAGGATCCTCCCTTCACAGCCTCCCAAGTAGCTGGGACCATAGGCACATGCCACTACACCCTGCTAATTTTAAAAAAATTTTGTAGAGATGGGGGTCTAACTATATTGACCCAGCGACTTTTGAACTCCTGGCCTCAAGTAATCCTCCCGCCTTGACCTCTCAAAGGGCTGGCTTACAGGTGTGAGCTACAACGCCTGGCCCAGTACCTACTTTTAAAGAGAAATGCACATATTCATACAAAAGATAACTCTTCAGAGCCCGCCTGCCCCATAAGCCTTCCTCCTTGCCCCTTGCTGGAATCCCTGAGAAACTCACCACCCACAATATTCAATGGGGACATGCTACTGCTGCTCTAAACAGCAATAATTATAACACGCAAGCAGCTAGCACTTACTGTGCGATCACTGTATCATAAATACGGTACTCTCATTCCATTACTATCCCCATTTGACAAATGAGAAGACTGAAGGTGAGGGGGCTGAATAAGATGCCCAAGGCACACAGATGGGGCATGGGTGACCCGGGGTTCAAGCCCAAGAAATCTCACTCCAGAACCTGACTGTTTAGCCTACGCAACTTTCTTTTCATATGCAGGATGTTCCAAATCCCCAGCTTGACCGTAAATTCCTAAGAGCAAGGGGTCTCTGTATTTCTAGAGTCTACCACTGTGCCTTACCTAAGTCTGCTAATGATAAATTACACCACAGTTTAATATCAGTTGTTATTCACATTTTCTTTTAAATTCAAGTTTTTCCCTTACAGACCCTTACTTATAATGTTGAAAGGTTGTACCAGAAAGAATTAATACTAGGGGAAGAGGAAGGAATGAATATGAGTATTCTGGATCTCAGCAATACAGCAACAGTATCAACAGCTGAGGACAAAAGAGGGTGGGAGACACAGAGACACCTGCTCAGCTCCCCTCAGGAAGACCCGCTGCCCAGCTGTAGGAGGACAGTCAGCATGTGGCCTCCAACCATCAGCTCACACAGGGTCAGCGTCAGCTGTGGAGAGCCACTTCTCAGAGCTGACACTGATTCTCAGAGACCTGAGGCTCCATCATGCCCCCGTTCAGAATGGGGGTACATGGGGAGCAGGTAATAAATGGAGCCCTGGCCAAGGTCTAGTTTACAGTGGGTCCATCCACTGGGTCCACAGACCCATCTGCTCATGTCTAATTGAGACCAACATACAGCAGGTCCTCAAATAATGTTTTGTTCAACACATTTCATTAACATCGATGAGAGGAAAAGAAATCCATTCCCAGCTGGGGCCTCTGTCTGTGTGGGGCCTGCATGCTCTCCCCATGTCTGCATACGTCTTCTCCGTGTACCTCCTACATCCCAAAACATGCACGTTAGGTGAACTTGCAGATCTAAATTGTCCCGGTCTGAGCGGGTGTGTATACGTGTGCCCTGCGATGGGATGGCGTCCTGTTCAGGGTTGGTTTATGCCTGGCACCCTAAGCTGCTGGGATAGGTGCCAGCCACCCAAGGCCCTGAAATGGAATAAGCAGGAAAATAAGTATCTTGTTTCTATTAATCTTTCTTAAATGTATGTCTAGCTCACATTTACTTTGATGTTTAACATCAGAAGTATTTTGGTTTTTATTTAGAAGTTTGGTGATGCTTTCCTGTAGGAATTTAACTCTTACTATTTCAGTTAGCCTAGGGTAACATGAGTTTTGTTATACATGTTTTGCTTCAAGTTGTAATTTCCAGGAACCTATCACCAATGCTAAATGAGGACTTACCGTATTTGACAATTTCTACAACCACCACATTAGGTCCTTGGTCTGTGGGGTAAGATATACCAGAGTAGGAAAGGTCAGATGGAAGTCTCTGATACACCCTGCTTCTGCACTGCCTCCTCCACCCCCAGTGCTGCATTAAAAACCAATATTGCATCCTAGCACAATGGCAGAGATTAGTGCTGCCTTGAAGAATCTAAAGGATGCAGGGGGCAGTGGTCCACTTTCTGTCTGTTTCATTTACCAGCCTGACCCCTGTAGAAACCAGATGAATCTCAGAGGACTGTAGACCTCTGCGAGCTCAGTCAGGCAGGGAGTCCTGATTGCCACTACGGTGTCAGATGTGGCATCTTTGCTAGAGCAGAAAAATATGGCCTCAGGTCATACATAGCCACTGATGTAGTGAATACCTTTTTTTCTATCCCAGTCAAAAACAAGACTCAGAAACAGTTCATATTTCCATGAAATAGACAACAATGTACACTCAGAGTTCTGACTTAGGGCAAGTTCTCCTGCCTTTTCTTATAACATACAACACCCACTGTAGTAGTCCCAGCGTCCCTCCCTTAACTCATGCCTGTGGTTGCCTGGGGAATCCTATGTAAGCATACGGAGAAAGGGGAAATGTTCAAGCTTGGCTTACAGACAGGTCACTCTGGCATGTGGGTAAAAGGCAAAAATCCATGGCAGCTGCATTACAAACTCACTCAGGGTGACAGAAAAGACAGCTGTGAGGGAAAAGCCTCCCAAGAAGTAGGGCTCCAAGCAGTGCCCTTTAAATGGGAAAAGGAGCAGCTCAAGGGAAGACTCATGAGCAGCAGTAAGTGGTCTGCTCAGATTGTCAAGTCATAGAAGGAAAAAGATTGGCAAGTCAGGACAAGAAAGTATGAGGTACAGACAAGTACGTGGGCATATGGGGAGGGGACACGAAGGGTGGGAAGGCTTTGTGTCATGTGTCATCACCCACCATGGAAAGGGCATTAAACAACCAAGCAGAAAAGTGACTCAACCAGTTGACATCAGCCATCCCATTGTTAACACAATAGACCCATGAATAAAGTGGCCGCAGTGGCAGAAATGGGCCCAACAGCATGGACTTGCACTTATTAAAGCTGATCTAGTTGCTAATGCCAAAAAAATCCCATCTACCAATGACAGAGACCATTGTCAAGTTCCCAAAATGGCACTATTCCTCAAGGAGCCCAATCATCAACCTGGTGCAAGTTAATCGACCCCTTCTACCTGCCAACTAAAGGTTTGCCCTTCTGGCTCACAGGGTCTGAGTCAGCACCACCCTCCAAGGGCTTGAATCTTTGAACCTCCAGCACCGTATCTTACATGATATTATATCAAATCAAGGAACCCACTTTCTGTAGTAGGCCCATGATTATGGAATCCATTGGTCACATCACATATGACCACCCAGCAGTTGTGGTCTAGCCTGCTGAAGGCACAGCTGAAGCACCAGCTTGGATGTACTACTCTGCAAAGATGGGGTACCATCCTCCAGGATGCAGTGTATGCACTGAATCAAAGACCTTTTTATGGTGGTCTCCCCTAATAGGAAGAATACTTGGGTCTGAGAGTCAAGGGGAGGAAGCAGGAGTGTCCTCTACACGCTATAATTCCTGATATCACATGGCAGACTTCAAGCATCCCCTTTCCAGAACTCTGGGCTTTGCAGAGTTAGAGATTCTGGTCTGCAAAGGTCAACTCTGGATCCCCACTCTTTTGCCTGGGGACACAGCAGGAATCTCACTGCATTTTGAGCTATGGCTATTACCTTGGCACTTTGGGCTCCTGGTCCAGGGACCAGTAAGCAAAAAGAAGAGTCACCATCTTGCCAAATTGATTCTGCTCATAAGAAAGGGAGGCTGCTGTTACAAATGGAGGCAGAGAGAAAATTTATGGAGCCTGAGTACCCCTGGATACTCCCTTGCTCAATTTTGACTGTGAATTAAGACATAGCAACCCTGGCCTAAGAAGGGCATGGTGATGAGGGGCTCAGGCCTGCCAGGGATGAAGTGCTGGGTCTTGCCACTAGGGGAGCCACTGGAGCCAGCAAAGCTCACAGCTAAGGATGAGCAGAATCTGGAATGGATGCCAAAGGAGAGAATGAGACGAACTGCAGAGGTGGAGGCTATAGTTGCTCTTGATCCCATGAGGCTTCTAAGCTCTCCCTCAGGAAGAGAGGCCCCACGGGGCTTCTGGAGGAGAAGCTCCTGAAATGTACGCAGCAGAATTGTAGAAGTAGAACTGAGCAACATGGGATAGCTGAGAAGACACAGAGACGCAGTGATACATAAGTGGGCAGTGAAGAACATAGTGCAGTTGGCCCTTGAACGTGAGTTTGAACGACACAAGTCCACTTATATTCAGATTTCCTTCCACCTCTGCCACCTGTGAGACAGCAAGACCACCTCCTCCTCCTTACTCTACTCAACACGAAGACAATGAGAATAAAGACCTCTATGAGTATCTACTTCCACTTAATGAACAGTAAATGTTTTTCACTTCCTTATGATTTTCTTAATAATATATTATTTTCTCTAGCATATTTTATTGTAAGAATACAGTATATAATACATATAACCTACAAAATATGTGTTAATCAACTATGTTATCAGTAAGGCTACTAGTAGTTAAGCTTTCGGGGAGTCAAAAGTTACATAACGTTTTTGACTATGTGGGGGGTGGGTATCCCAACACCATGTTGTTTAAGGGTCAACTGTAGTTTAAGAGTTGGTATTCATTGAAAAAAAAAAAAAAAAATTAAGAGCCAAGTTTTTCTCCTCTGTAAGCCCTTATCTTATCATGTTGAAAGGTTGTACAAATCTGCCGCTTCAGGAGAATGAAGAATTAACTTCCAGCATGCTGGAGCGTAGCCATCTAGTAACAGTATCACAGCTGATGAAGGGCAGACAGGGTAGACAAGGAGAGCAATGGCAGATCCTCTTCCAGGAAGAACCTGCTGCCCGGCTACGGGAGAGCCTCCAGCTGTCAGTGTGTTCAGCTCAGCCTCCACTGTAGATGGCTATCTCACTGAGGTCACAGCCTTCCTGGAGCCACCTGCGTATGGTGACTGAGTGAGGCAGGGGTACAAAGGTCCAGGCGTTTGGCTGATGCAAGACAACTCTTCTGGGTAACCCTGCTGCAGAGATCCCCCGGGCTGACCAAGGCATTGCCAGCCCTGCACTGCAGGCTGCCATCTCCCCCAGCAGTCCTTCTTCCTTCCCATTTCTTTCACAGGGGGTGATCCCTAATAAATATACTGCAACCCAACTCCAACTCAACATCTGCTTCCTGAGAACCTAATCCTCTGCCTTGTACTACAGCTGAGACATGCAGGTTCTGGATTCTCTGTGCCCAGGTTTGAATCCCAGTCCTAGCATTTCCCAGCTGGGAGCCTCCAGACAAGGTGGGAGCTTCCATGTCGGCCTCTGTAAAGCTGAGGAGAGTAACGGTACCTCTCAAAGGACAGTGTTCAAACTACATGAGTGCTCTGTGCAGTGGCTTTCATTACTAACCAGTCCGACGGGTTCTTTCCTCCCACACCATAGACTGCTTTGCTTGGTGATCTCTCATCTAATTTCTTTGAACTCTGAGTCTATAAATCTGGGCTCATTTGTAGAACAGAAATATCTGTTCCCACTGGCTGATAAAATCTTGCTGCTCTGCCAAAAAGCACTGCTAACAGGGCAGAGTTCCAGGGCCACAGGAGCACCAAAGCAGAACGCTCTCATTCTTAGTGCACAAGTCCTGAAACCATCCCCTTCCACTTGCAAAGAACCAGAAGGAATGGGCAAGGTTCACACGCGAGTCTCAGAAACAAAAAGAGAAGTAGCGCACTTGGGGAGAGCTAAGAACGGCAAAACAGGAGTAGTGATTCTATATCACTCAAAAGCACCCTCTAAAGATAAAAAAGACACATTTTTTATATCCTGTTTTTTCCCCTTCCTCCTCCATTGTCCCCTCCCCCCACACAAGAAGGGAAGACAGTGGTAGATTATCAGTAGGAGCATTACAGGAGCAGGGAAACCAAGAGGTTCCAGTCCTGGATCTGTTACTAAAAAGTGTCTCAGAACTCATTTGAGAAAAACTCTTCCCTTATCTGCACTCTTATTTCCTTCACCGTGAAATGAGGTTAGAAAGGAGATGCCTTCTGGCTCTTCCAGGTCTGGGTTTTCACGACACTCTAAATACTATCCAATGATATCACAGGTTCCTTAGGGGTGAGGGCAATGCCATCTACTGTCTAAATGCCTACTCAATAAGCTGCATTGACTTAATTAGTCATAGGAGACCTTTACATTCTAAGTGCTCCTTTATTTAAATTAAAAGGCATAAAAAGTATTAACAAGAGGCCAGGCGCGGTGGCTCAAGCCTGTAATGCCAGCACTTTGGGAGGCCGAGGCGGGTGGATCACGAGGTCAAGAGATCGAGACCATCCTGGTAAACATGGTGAGACCCCATCTCTACTAAAAAAAAAATACAAAAATTAGCTGGGCATGGTGGCGCGTGCCTGTAATCCCGGCTACTCGGGAGGCTGAGGCAGGAGAATTGCCTGAACCCAGGAGGCGGAGGTTGCGGTGAGCCGAGATCACGCCATTGCACTCCAGCCTGGGTAACAGCAGCGAAACTCCATCTCAAAAAAAAAAAAAAAAGTATTAACAAGAAAAAAGAATGGTGGGGGGAGGTCTACACAAACCTACCCTACCCCCACATCTGATGTGTAAAGTCAGGTCCTGTGCAAGCCATACTTGGGAGGCACGTCCATGCATGTTAACTGACAGGAAGAGGGAGGGGAAAGGAAATTGGTGGCTTCGATTTACTTAAAGTATTTACTTAATTTCAATTGTTTTATTTTTTCCATGGTGCCCAAGTCCACACACACAAAAAAATCTAAATCTATTTTGTTACCTGTCAAATAGGGAAAGGACAGCTTTCTAGAGCTACTGTGCTTGGGATTCATGCTAGCTTAAGGAGCTGATAAAATATGAAATGAAAAATGTAAGACTGTGAGAGACTTCTTTGTACACTGTAATGCCTCAAGTTTTCGTCTCTGGGGACGATAAGTCCCAGCAAATCGAACTCTCTGTGTGGGGACCTGGGGAAGCTGCAAAGAAAGAGTTCCCTTCCTTTCAAAGATATACCTGGGAATATCTTTGCTGGAGCCCCAAAACAGCAGGGTAAGAGAGAGTTGGAGAGTGACAAGAGGTTTCAGCTCAACAATCTGTAATGAAGTCTATCTATGGGCTGGGTCCACTAAAAAACCTCCAAAGCTGGTCCTGTCCTATCATGATGCGTCCATCAAGGTCAGAGACTAGGGTCGTTAGTAGGTTTCGTGTGAGACTCAAGTCTGATAAAGTCTCTTGGTGTGGTTACTGAAGGGTTAAAGACAAGGTTTCCAAGGGACAAAGATGAACAAGAGAATGGGGATCACCCTGGCATTGAACCCAGAGGAAGGGCCTTTTTCTGGATCCAAAAGAACCTCTTTGCTGGTCTCCAAGGTACACTGCAAGCTCTTTAAGGGAAGGTTATTCATCATTGAATACCAGCACCAAACACTGTGGACATTAGATTTTATTTATTGAATTGCAAAAATGAATACACAGCAGAGTGCAAATAAAACAATACAGATAAAGAAGAGCAAGAATCTAGACTTCAGTGCTTCAAAGATAAGTTCTTCTATAGAAGAAAGAAAGACAAAGAGAAAGAAAGAAAGAAAAGAAAGAAAGAAAGAAAGAAAGAAAGAAAGAAAGAAAGAAAGAAAGGGAATCAGGATAGACTAATTAAAAGCCTGTCACCAGCACCAACTCCAGCCCCACGGCTATCACATCTGTACAGGAAAGGAGGTGACAAGGTAACGTTAAGAAACACCAGGAAACATTCAAGCAAAACTTGGAATGCTTGGACTCCTAGGTGTTCCAGCTCACAACTACTGTTTCCTCTGAACTCCCCACAGCAACTGGTGGAATGATGAACACACGGCAGGTATCCAAGGGACACTCACCAATCAATCAATCCAAAATTGATCTAAGAGAGGCTCTATATTAAGGCATTTTCAAAGCCATAAAAGGAAATTCTGAAAACCTCTAATTTCTCAAAAGTTAAAGTGAAAAAAAAAAAAACCTTTAGCCTTTTTCTGCACTTCACCAAAGATACACGGATGGCAAATAAGCACATGATAACATGCTGACCACCATTACTCATTACGGAAATGCATGTTAAAACCACAGTGAGATACCTGTTAGAATGTCTAACATTAAAAAGACTGATAACACCAAGTGTTGGTGGATGTGCAGCAACTGGAACTCTCATACCCTGCTGGTGAGAAGGTAAAAATGACACCTTTTGAAAACAACTTGGCAATATCTTTTAAAAAGTTAAACACACACCTATCATGTGACCTATTACTAAAAAGGCTCAGAACTCATTTGAGAAACTCCTCAATCCTGACCCAAGAGAAATGAAAGCAAATGTCCATACAAAAACTTGTACACGAATGTTCACATTGACTTTATTAATAGCCAATGCAACCCAGTGTCCATCAACAGATAAATGGATAAACAAACTGTAATATATCCAATCAGTGGAAAACTATACAGCAATAAAAAGAAATCTATTGATACATGCAACAATATGAATGAATCTCAAAATGACTATGCTGAGTAGAAAAGTCAGATTTAAAAAAAATTTTTTTTTTTTTAGAGATGGGTTCTCACTACGTTGCCCAGGCTGGTCTTGAACTCCTGAGCTCAAGCATTCCTTATGTCTCAGCCTCTCAAGGTGCTTAGATTCCAGATGTGAGCTACCACACCTAGCCAAACGCCAGATTTAAAAAGAAAAAACAGGCCGGGAGCGGTGGCTCAAGCCTGTAATCCCAGCACTTTGGGAGGCCGAGGCGGGTGGATCACGAGGTCAAGATATCGAGACCATCCTGGTCGACACAGTGAAACCCCGTCTCTACTAAAGATACAAAAAATTAGCTGGGCACGGTGGCGCGTGCCTGTAATCCCAGCTACTCAGGAGGCTGAGGTAGGAGAATTGCCTGAACCCAGGAGGCGGAGGTTACGGTGAGCCGAGATTGCGCCATTGCACTCCAGCCTGGGTAACAGGAGTGAAACTCCGTCTCAAAAAAAAAAAAAAGAAAAAACAAAACAAAACAAACCCAACAGTATATGCTAGGTCATCTCTATAAAAAACTTTAAAATTAGCTACTTAGGAGGCTGAGGCAGGAGGACCACTTGAGCCCAGGAGTTCACAGCTGCAGTGAGCTATGATCATACCACTGCACTTTATCCTGGGTGACAGAGCAAGATCCTGTATATATATATATATATATATATATAATGTCTATGATGTACAGTTCCTCTAATACAGACTTATAGAGAATGCAAACTAATCTATTGTGACAAAAAGCAGATCACTGGTTGCTTGGGGTGAGGGTGAGAGGGATGATAAAGGGGCATGAAAAAACTTTCAGGGTAAGAAATATGTTCATTTTCTTGATTATGGTGAGCAAGGTGATAGTTTCAGAGGTGTATACATATGTCACAATTTATACACTTTCAACAGGTACAATTGATTGTATTCTTTGTAGCCTCAAATAAAGCTGTTAAAATATTCAGCTGCAAAGGAAAAAGAATACACATCAGATCACAGCAAATTAAACTGTATACTTCTGTTTTACATAAATACATTTAAAAGTATCCACAATGACGATGTAATATGCTTAGTCATATATACTAATTTGATTAGAAGGATCAAACCATGATTATAAAATAAGAATATATTCAAAAGAAAAAAAAAAAGCAAAAAATCACCAGCCTATCCTTTTCTGTGGATCTGGGCATCATAAGCTAAAACAGGTCAGAAAAATGACTGATATTGATGATACCAGATATATTCTGGGAGCTGATAAGGAAGCAACAAAGTTAGGATTCACCTTCTTCTAAGTTCCAGATTCCAGCAGGTTCCCATCTGTGGCCTTGAGCAAGTCAGCTCTGCCAACTTTTCCCCCACCACATTCATTTCCCTTGTGGTATAGATGCTCTGATGGCTCTTTGCCCAGAGACCTCCATCCCTGGAGCATTCCTTGCACCCCTTCTGGAGCAGTGGTTCTGAATCTCAGCTGCATGCAGAAATCATCCTGGAAGCAGCTTAAAAATATAGATGGCTGGGTCTCTTCCCCAAAAAAATTACCCGTAAGATTCTAATGTGTAGCCAGGGCTGGGAGTCCCCCTTACCTCCAGGGCCCCCTTACCAAAGCCCCCTTACCTCCAGGGCCAACCTCCAGCCATATCAGCTGGCTGGTCCCTTTAACTGGCAGCCCATTCTAGTCTACTATTCCTCAGCTGTCAAATGTCTGTAAAGTGAGGACTGGCCCTGACCGCTCATCCTAAGGGCCAGCAGGCCCTGAGCTCAGAGCTTAATCAAGGTTTAGAAACACGTTTAGTACTCAGCCCCCTCACCACACAAAGAATGTCCAGTTCTTTCCACACTAACCAAAATTAGAGAGATATTTAATGTCTCAGCAAGCTAGAAACAAGTATAATCTGTGCTAAAAACAGGCTTTCCATGTTATTATTCAGAAGTCCTGTGTATCTACTATAAATGAGTACTCTCAGAGTGACTGGTACAACTAGAAAGAAATCCATTCTGCCCTAAAAGACTCAAGCTAGGAGACAAAGCCAATTCCCACACAAACCTATTCTCATGTTACTGAGGTCACCATACCTGTAAGAGCTGGCAGAATCATCACAGGTGAACAGAGGAAGTGGCTTACTGTTTCTCGATGACTTATAACCCTAACCAGGGACTTGCTTTCTGGGCCAAAATCTATATGGCAGACAGAGAGAAAGAAAAAGGCATCAAGAAACCATCAAAATTGTCTGGGCACAGTGGCTGTAATCTCAACACTTTGGAAGGCCAAGCCAGGCAGATCACTTGAAGTCAGGGGTTCAAGAGCAGCCTAGCCAACATGGTGAAACCCCGTCTCTACTAAAAATAAGGGGGAAAAAATTGGCCTGGCACGGTGGTGCATGCCTGTAATCCAGCTACTTCAGAGGCTGAGGTAGGAAAATTATTTGAACCCAGGAGGCGGAGGTTGCAGTGAGACAAGACTGTGCCACTGCACCCCTACTTGGGGGACAGAGTGAGTGAGACTCTGTCTCAAAAAAAAAAAAAAAAAAAGAAAGAAAAGAAAAAAAAGAAACCACTAATATTACTTTCCATTCCAAAAAAGATCTGAAATGAAAGAGTTTTGCTTACAACCAGCTTTAGCTGGGGATGGCATGGTGTGAAATATTAACAACCCTGAAGCTCTTTGTTATGCAAAGAGAGATTAAAAAAAAAAAAAAGGATCCAGCTTCTATGTGATGAGATGTACTATACAACCACTCATTTCTTTTCTTCCTTTGCCCAATAATGGCCAGTGATGTAATAACCACACCAGACAGCTGTCTTCCTGGATAAAATCACCTTGTAAAGGAGAAATGCAATTAGAGGATGCAATGAAATATAATTTTTAAACTGATTCTGCAGGCTGCCACATTCAACTTAGTGCTTAATGGCCAGGTTCTTTATTACAGTTTTCTATTTTATGCAATTTCTCTTTGACTCAGTAGCTATGAAAGACGCTGCGTTTTAAATTTTAGTCTATGTCACAATGGGTCTGAGATAAACACAGGTCAGGTTAGTAGCTGAGAGTGAGGCCAGCATCAGAACCAGACAGTAAGGGCTGCAAGGGGCACATTACAGGTGGGCCTGAAGGGCTGGCTAGAGCAATGCTAGACAAGGGGAGGCAGGGGAATGCAGGAGGAGGCAGGGAGAGGCAGGAGGAGGTGGCAGGGCTCTGTTACCAACTCCTCTGCCTGCTCTTCTGGTCTCCCTCCATAATCGCTGGCAGAACGTACCACTCTGAGACTTCTACCTTCCCTAGCTCATGAGCAGCATCACGCTCTCATCATGCAGTTTCAACAATTAGCAACTATTTTTCCAAATCCCCCTTCCGTACCCCACCATCCAGCGCTTTTGGGAAGGGGGGATTGGAGTATTTTAAAGTGAATCTGGTCCATCAAATCATTTCACCCAAGGATTAAGCGTACTTCACATGCTTCAAATAAAACCCATTAATTTTCCATTTAAATGCAGTAATACTTTCTGCCCTTTAGATTCCCAACATGGTCAAACATACACCTGGCCTGTGCAAAGTACATACATGCTTTCAGAGTGAACACACACACACACACACACTCTCTCTCTCTCTCTCTCTCTCTCTCTCTCTCCCTCTCTCTCTCTCTCTCTCTCTCTCTGTCTTTTCTCTCCCTCCCTCCCCCTCCAGGACTTCCTTCTAGCTTTCTGCCACAGGCCAGTGCTTCCAAAGTTGGGGAAACCAAGTAAACTCCCCGGGATGCAGCAGGGGAGCAAATCAGTTCTCCCATCTGTCTAAAGTGTTCCATCCCTGACAGGCTACAGACTTCAGTCTGTGGCTTATTAATTGAACTGAGTATGGTTCTCTCAAGGGGAGAAAAGTAACTTTTACAACATATATGCTAATGAAGCACGACAGAGAGCATTTAAAACAAAATGTCCCTATATTTATTCTCCATAGACAGATTTTTTGCATTAATATTTATGAGGTATTCCTCGTTTATTTCTCCCAGAGATTTTTCTCATGCCCAAAGAGAGGGGATAAAAGATAAGTAACATGAACCAATTATCTTTTAACAGTTACAAAGGACTATCTTATTTATCTGCATCCTGCTACTTGATTCATCTTCCTAATATACCGCTTTCCACATATCAACCCCTGCTCACGAGCCCCGGGGGCCTGCTTTCCCTGCAGCAGTGCACTGCAAGGCCTCTGCCTGGCTCTGGGGCCCTGTCCGCTGCCAGAACCTCTAGATCCAACCCTATCCATCCTCACTCAGCAGGAAGGATCGCCACTGCCACTGGAGATATAGACCTGCAACTTCAGAATTCCACCCGTAGGCATTTCTGTCTGTCCAAATGGCACCTGGTTCCTGGCCATTCAAAGACCCAACGCTTACACTTCCAATTCACTAAGAGCCACGGGCAGTGGGAATGCACGTCCAGAACATCCTGTGAAAAGACGTTTTCAGCCTCATCAGCCAGGAGAGCAGCACAGAGAGGAACGAGCCTTCAGGACTCATTCATTCAGCCAATAGTGCACAATCAAGACTAGGCTGTAAAAGAGACACAGGCAGCACCAGTCCACAAGGAGTTAAAGTCTAACAACACAGGGCAGAAAGTGGCAACTGCTCTGGAAGAGACAAAACTGAAAGCTCACAGCAGTGAGGAGCTAAAGGTTTCTTGCTGCCCAATCACAGAATCACATTTTTCCTTCCCTAATCAGACACAGACTCGCAGAGACACTTTCCTCTTCTACCTGCCAATAACAGGAGTACATAAAATAAATGCATAAAAAAGGACATTTCGGCAACTATTACTGGGGATGACTTCTCTGACACCTCAGATGAGAAGCTCTGAAGAGCAATGAAGACAAGGTGACATTGGAGATGGGACACATGGGAAGATGATCCCATACCATTGACCTCAAAATGCCTTCTGAGTCTACTTCAAGGCAAATGGAACAAAAAGGCAGGAGAAAGAAACTGCTTGGACAGTTAAACATTTATAATCCAACCAGGCAAGGCCTCTCGCTGTCCCCGGTGTGACTCTGAAAGTGCAAGCTGGCTTCAAGGAACTCTGAATGCCAGACATTTGACCACGAAGGGTTTCTTTCTGTCACTATGTCAAGGTGGCCTGGTAATGTCTATAGTGTTCCCGGCCCTTCAGGAGCAACAATTATAAAACCTTGGCAGGTATGCCAATTCCCACCAATCTTTTAACTTTTGCACAAAAATTGACCAAAATTGGGATCTTAAATCTTGAAATTCGTTATATCCTACTCTTTTGGGAACAGAAGAATTTTCCATCTAAGATCCCAATACGGGTAACCCTTGCTGTCTAAAACATTCCTATTCACACTCGGGACACAGAATCGATATGGGTAAATGTCTAGGATGAGACTGGGATCCCTCACCATTCCTGGAGACAGCTCCAGTCTTGTAGGAAAAAGGCAAAAGCAGCTGTCTGAGTCAGACAGCTTAAACATGACTGATGTTAATAAATGAGCTTGGGTAGTGTCGGTTATTGGAAACTGATCTCTTCCTTATTAATACGGTCCCGCAATGGAGAGAAAAGATTTCTCCATGTTCTAGAATGCAAACAATGTTTTAATCTTTAATTATATTCTCAATTTCAACTCTTCTAGAGAGTTATAGCCACCAAGGCCTAGGATTATTTCTTTATTACATAGCCTCTCTGCGGTATTTAATGAATATTGTTACTTAATACTTGCCAGTAGGGGAAAGAATGACTTAGCAAATTTCTACCCAAGTTTTGATGACTTTTCCAAAACTCAGGAAACTGACAGCTGCAAAGTTCTCTGTTTCCTTTGTGGGACGTTAGGCCAGGCGACACCTCTGCCCACCGGCCCAGGCTCAGGGTGGGCCAGTCTGGGTAATGAGCTGCTCCCTTTGTACAGTGTTCCTGGAAAAGGAGACGGAGGAAATGCTCTGCTTTCCAAGGCTCGTGGCAATGAACCAGTTTGCTTCACATTCATGGTTTATTCCCTGTTACTTTTTTCAGAGGCAAACTAAACTCAACTCTGATAAAAAGAGATGCCAGATATTCTTGTTCAAGGCTCCTGTCCCATCAAAGTTGAAGAATTTAATATAAATTCATCAGCATAACCAAATTCTACCCTCGACAAAATACCAAGAGTCCAGGAACAAAACAAAGCCCAGGTAATCAAGAAGAAAATCAAGTCTCTGCAAAGACACTTGTTCATAGTCGCTATGCAAATGGCATCTACATCAAGGTTTTTGTGATGGAACTACAGAAACCTGGAGTTTCATACCTGTATGGCAGAGAAAAACAACTTTAAAAAGGTCTCAAAATGAGCAACAGAAGGGGTAATGATGCAATGGCCAGAAAGCTATGAGAAGAGACTTGTTTAATGAGCTTCATCCTGGCAAGTGTTTGCCTTGCTCGGTTTAAACTGCAATGACAACGATCACCCCACTTCATGCGTCACTATCGCCAAAGACAGATTCAAGTTGCTGTTTTGCTCTCTGTGATTCCCATTGGTTTAACATCAAGCAAAAGACAACATGAGCCTCTGCCTTTCAAGAACAGAAACAGCATCTACCACACATCTTGGAAGGAATCCAATCATCTGGATAAGCACCATGTGTAATTTCAAGTCAATGATCTACTTGGGAATTAATGTGCAAGGCAGAAAATGAGCCTCTTTCAGTTAAACTCCCAGAGCCAAATCAGTGGCTGCACCAAAGGCAATCTGTTGTTCAAACACTGGAAGCTCTAGGTGTGAGTGCTGTGTCATTATCCCTGTTACCTCCTGGATCGGTGGCACTTCCTTCCAGCAACACTTGTCACTACCTGCTATTTTTGTGGTGTTATTGTTACTCAAACCTGAGAGGTAAGTCATCCAAGAATCGAGAGGCAAAGTGCTTCTCTGCTCTCTTGAAGGTATTACAAGATATTGAAACAGATGCAAATGCTGAGGAAATGGCACCAGTAAGCTCCAAATAACATAAAAAAATACCATTCAGCAATAAAATAGAACCAAGCACTGATACATGCAATGTAAAGGAATCTCAAAAACACCATGAGTAGAAGAAATCAGAAGGAAAATATTATGTTCTGCCTGACTCCATGTATACAGAAGTTCCAGAAGAGGCAATGCTAAGGTGTAAGTATAGAGATCAGAATAGTAGTTGTCTGGGGTGGGAGAGAAATTGGAGACAAGTGTAATTCACTCTTTGGAGGAGTTTGCTATAAAGAAGAGAGACATGAGGTGGGAGCTGGGAGGAGGAATGGGGTAAAGAGACGTGTGTCTACGAACAAGAATGATCAGGAAAAAAGGGAAATAATGGCAATGTAGAACAGAAAAAGGAGAACAATGGAGAAATGGCCAGGAGTAGGTGAGAGGAATCCATCAACAAGCAGAAGGGCTGTTCTTAGCTTGGAGCATGAATAGCTCACCCCCAGGGACTGCAGAGAAGGAAGCCCGGGAAACAAGTGTGCCCTTAATTCAGCAGACAGAATCTTTTCATGGAAGATAATACAATACAAGAGAAACTGCCTGTCCCCACAACTTCCAGGGCATGGAGGTAATATTTTTAAAAGTAACCTTTCTGAAAAACTATTTTTTTCCTCCTCAAACCTAAATAAGATCTAGGTTTGCTGGATGAGAACACAATCACCTCTGCTGTCATTGAAAGCCAGCATTTCATCAGGCCAAGTTGTTGAAACTCAGGAGTCTTAGGCCATTCAGCCTGGCCATACTGATTAAAACTGATATTCCATGTTAACACAAAAGCATACAACACTGCATCAGAAAATCGAGGCTGCTCTCTAAGACAGAACATAGGTAAACATAGCTACATCGCTCAAATAATAAAGACACAGATATCTCAACATACAACTTACTAAACAAGACAGCCACTCCAAGCTGATCTCAGTCCTGCAAGGCTCAAAAGCCCAACAATGTTTACACAGCAACAGTGGACACAACCTCTTTATGGAAACGATAGTGCCCACCTTGTGCAAAAAACTTAATTTGAGCACTTCGAAATCCTGGAAGTGAGGTCACTTCATCAGTGCCCTCTGAAGGCTAACACGTGATAAAATATCTTTCATTGTGAACAACGTCTTTATCTTCTATCAAGCTTGTTTGGATCGGGAGAAAGATATGAATCATTAAGCCCACGCATCACTCATCCTATGGGAGCTCAGGGAGGAATCTGGGTCTTCAGAGACTACTACTGTTAGAGCCCTGGGTTTTAAAAACAAACACGTTGTACGCATCCTGCATTCTTGCCACACCTGCGCTCTGCGCACAGTTGAGCAGAACTAGTGGTTTTGCTGTAGCAGCCTTAGTGCCATCCAACCGCTAACACAAGCCACACAGAAACCTACCGTCACTGCACGAACATGCACGGGGTTGCAGAGAAAGGTGTGTGAGGAACCCAGACACTAGCCTTCACTGCTTTCCTCCACTGTTTAAAAATAAAACCTTTCCTTAGAATCCTATAAGCCTAGGCGAGAAAGCATCTAGCATTCCCATTGAAATAAAGCCTTTATCTTTCATAGCCAGTAGCACAGAAATGTGGTGAAGAGCGGCTGGGCTTCCCCAAGTGCCCTCCCTCCGCACTCTGCCCGTGGCCTTCTCAGGCACTGGAAGAAGGTCACGCGTCAGTCAACTTGGCCCATGTTGCTACGATGCTCTGCTCCTTGTTTGCTCCTGTCTCTCCTCAGAGCTTCCTAAAAGCCAAGATCATATCTTATTCATCTCCAAATCCCCAGCACAGTGCACAGAACCAAGCATTTGTAGGCCTTGAGTAAATATTTACTGACTAAATAAGTGAATGGGGTTTACAGGCTCAGCCATTGTTCCTGTGTGCAACGTGATGGTTTTAAAATATGTCCACAAATTCTTAGACACTTCTTTCTTCAAAAGGGAGAGCCTCAACCCCTCCCTTTGAATGTCAGTCAAACGTTGTGACTCACTGCAAGTGAACAGAATGGCGTAGTTGATGCTATGTGTCTTCTGAGATTAGGTCACAAAAAGGATGGCTGCAGCCTGGCTCTCATGCTCTAGATTGCTGGGTCTGGAAGACCAGATGCCATGTCTTGAGGATACTGAAGCAGCCTGTGGAGAGGCCTAGGTGGAGAGGAACTGAGATCTGCCAATGGCCAGCACCAACATGCCTGCCATGTGAGTGAGCCACCTCAGAAGTGGAGCTCCTAACTCCAGGCAAACCTCAGGTGACTGCAGCCCTGGCTGATATCCAACTGTAGCCTTCTGAGAGGCTCTGAGTTGGAACCACCCAAACAAGCCACCACCTAGATTCCTCATCCACAGAAACTTTGAGAGATAATACTCATGGCTGTTAAAGCACTAAGTTTTAGGGCAATCTGTTATGCAGCAGTAGATAATTAATGGACATAGCAATCTTGGAGGATTTTGGTGTTTTATAAGAGGGTTGAAGGGATTTTCTTAATAACAAAAAGTTAGTTTATAGTTACACTGAGCTTTTTTTTCTTTTCTTTTTTTTGAGATGGAGTCTCAAAAAGCTCAATGTGTTACCAGACTGGAGTGCAGTGGCACAATCTCAGCTCACTGGAACCTCTGCCTCCGGAGTTCAAGCAATTCTGCCTCAGCCTCCCAAATAGCTGGGATCACAGGCATCTGCCACCACGCCCAGCTAATTTTTGTATTTTTTTTTAGTAGAGATGGGGTTTCACCATGTTGGCCAGGATCGTCTCAATCTCCTGACCTTGTGATCCAACCAGTCTCAGACACCACGCCCAGCCACATTGCGCTTATAATAAAAAATTTTGTAACAAGGAGTCTTCTATAGAATACAATCCTAACATGGATATTGATATGTAAATCTGAATATTCCGTGGGTCAAATTATGCTCCCTTAAATTTCACAACTATATTCAATAAGAGGCTGAAATATGAAATAGAACAATACTATAATATACTCCTTTTTGGAGATTTTAAAACCTATTTATTGCTTTTAAAAACTATATGAGACATATGCATAGAAAAAGTCCAAAACAACATCCATCATCATCTTAAAAATTTTTCAGATAAAACATTGTTTTTTAATGTTTTTGTTACCTTTTTACAAAATCTATATTGCGTATATACTATTATTGTTCTATTTCCCAACTTAAAAAAAAATTTTAGGCAAGCAGTCATGTTGCATTTCTAGCCAACATCAAACATAATGAGTGGCACATACTTGGTGCTCAATGGAAGTGCAGTGGCTCACATCTACAATCCCAGCACTTTCAGAGGCCAAGGTGAGAGGATTACTTGAGTTCAGGAGTCTGAGGCTGCAGTGAGTTGTGATCACACCATTGCACTCCAGCCTGTGCACCTTTTTAGAGTGAGAACCTGCCTCTAAAAAGAAACAAAAAGGGTAGTAGGGGAGGCAATGTATGTGTTTCAGATACAGATTCTGCCTGTTGGATGGTAGTTCTATAACGGGATTCCAGGACAACATGAGCCCACAAAGCTCAATGATGTGAAAAAGCAGCAGTCAATTTTCACAGGAAATAGGCTACTAAGTATAGGAAATCATTGCTCTGTTGTATTCTTAGGAACACTTTTCTCTTTGAAACTATTTTGAGTGATTTATTATAAATTTATAATGACAGTTGTGAACACCTCTTTCTCTTTCTTCTTTTTTTTTTGGGGGGGGGGCATAAGAACAGAGTCTCTTGATTGCCCTGATGCTTAAAATAGTTTCTAAGTGTCCTCATAATAGCATGTCACCTGTAAACAGGTTTCAAGCCAATGCAAATTAACAAATGGTGAACAGATGGACTAAGAACTGACTTTTGTCAAGAGAGAGTTAGCAACAAACACTTTTTGGCTCTAGTCTTATGGGACCATTAGAAAGTCTTTTACTTCTCGCCAAACATCTTGCCTCAGTAGACAATCCAAGCAAGGAACATGACAAGTTACAAGGCTGTTAGACTTTAGAGAGCTGAAAGTTGAGATTTGCAGAATCACGAAATCAACACATGAGATACAACAGATAAAACAATGGCCTTTAAGAAGCATTCTGCCAAATAGTAAAAACTCTATCTTGCATCACTAAAAGCAGCTGTCCCTGTAGTGAGCTTCTTTTTGAAAAATATGCAAACAGCAGACACAAGCTACTTGTCGAGGCTAGTTATGTTCCTCCTATTTAGGAAGCAAGTGTGAACACTGAAGAAAGCCTGAAAAATCACAGAAGTGGTGGCATAAGAATGTCCACCGGCTACAGAAAGAATCCCCAGAGCAGTCACCCCTTGGGGTCCCCCCAGCTTTTCACTGGTCTTTCTCCTCCTCATTCGCCAAGTCTCTACCTCATGTTGGCTCCTCAGAGAAGCCTTCTTTGATCACCCTATTTAACCAATATCCCCCAATCCCACACCTTATCCCACTCGGTAGGCCCTTCCTAGCACTAAGCATAACTACAAATTATAGCATTAATTTATTAATTTGTTGAGGGGTGCTTTTTTCGTCTCTTCCCGCCCCTGAAATGAAAAGCTTAACAAAGATGGAAAAATGTCTGTCCTGCCCATGTTGATATCCCTGGGGCCTAGAAACATGCCTGAGACATAGTAGATACGATAAATATTTGGTAACCAAACAGAAAATGAGACCTTGAGGAAAGGTAAACAATCCAGTTGTATATGGAAACATTCTCTTAGACTAGAAAAGAATGCTATTTGCAAATGAGGATGGAAACAGAAGAAGGTGCACGAGGTGAGCAGGACAGGTGAGGGAACACCTTTTGGGTGTCTGGCCCTCCCAGAGGAGTGTGCAGGCTGACAGAAAGGCTCTCAAGGGACTGATGTGCCCACATGTCTCATTCCACGACATCGAGTGAGCCTCTGCCCTCATCTGCTAGGGCTTCTAATACAGAAGAACCCAACAAGCTGAATGAACCAAGTGGATGAGTCAAGTATGGCGCATTCAAAGGAAGACTACACTGCAGGAAAAAAGAACAGACAACTGGATGAATCTTACACATATTATGTTGAGTAAAAAAAAAGCTGATAGGAAAAATGACACTGCATGATTCCATTTAATATGCAAGGACAAGCAATATTAACTGTTGAAAGACGTCAGAATGGTATTAAACTTGGGAGGGAGGCAGCATAGGTACAGGCAGAGAACAATGAGGAGGGATCCTTACAGGATTCTGCAAGTGGTGGCTACACGGATGTACACGAGTGTGGAAAAAAAATCATTAAGCTGTACGCTCTGTGAAGCTTACAGTATCTGTTATCCTTCCTAACAAGAAATTCCTGACGGGGAAAAGAAGAACACATATACGAGTATTTTTTTAAAATGAATGCATGAGCCTAGTATTTATTCTAACCCCAGCTCTAGCAGGTTCTCTAGGTAGTCTGCAGCTTAACCAAATGTGCCCCTCAGCCGTCTCATTTGTAAAATAAGGACAACTGTACTCATATTCTGCCACCTTTGGGAATGTGATTAGGAAACAAATAATAAGCCGTGAGGTCTCTTAAAATCCTAGGTGGAAAAATCACACACAAAATGTGTAAAACGATCTGCATTATAGATGCTTCACAAAGATCTATGCAAAGTATGTTACCATTATGCTTGGTTTCTAATTCTAATAGATGTCTTTTTAAAGGAAAGAAATAACTTTGGGTCAGGTGCGGTGGCTCATGCCTGTAATCCCAGCACTTTGGGAAGCCAAGGCAGGTGGATCGCCTGAGGTCGGGAGTTCAGAACCACCCTGGCCAACATGGTAAAACCCCATCTCTACTAAAAATACAAAAATTAGCTGGACATGGTGGTGTGCACTTGTAATCCCAGCTACTCAGGAAGCTGAGACGCGAAAATTGCTTGAACCCGGGGGTGGGGTCGGGGGCAAGGTTGCAGTGAGCCAAGATCATGCCACTGTACTCCAGCCTGGGCAAAAGAGCAAGACTCTGTCTCAAAAAAAGGAAGGAAGGAGGGATGAGGGAGGGAGGGAATTTTGAAGAAAACAGTAACTTTCCACTAGCCAAAAACAAGTAAAAGTTCTCCTAGTACTAAAGCAATTTTTGAAACCCATCACTCACTGAGGAGGTAAGACAAGAGTTGTGGGCTGAGCCTTCGGTCTACGTTTGGCAGATACTCCCATCTGATTGGCGGAGCGCTTCAACGACTGCTGGTTTAAAAGGCCAGATGCTAGTCCTGCATGGTACTGCAACTGTAGATAGAAACAAAACAAAAGGGGAAGAAAAACAGCATTTGGTAAAAGCAGGACAAATGGTAATAAACTAGCAATGCTTGATAATCTTATTCCCTTGGAACATTTGAAGTAACTTCAAATACAACTGCTCACATTCTGCTTCAAGGAATTCACCCATAAAAAGAAAATCAGACAAACAGAAAACGAAACAAGACTGTTTATCACAGCATGACATCATGATGAAAAACGGGAACTGGAATGCCCAACGACTGACTGGGAAACTGATTAAAACACGGAAAGAACTGCACAACATTGTTTTGTTGAATTAAAAGAAAAAAGTTTCCATTGTAAACAGAAAGGCACTTAAAAAATGTTCTCTAAAACGCTAACTGTATTCTTCAGTAGAAGAATCCCAGTGATTTTTACTTTCTTCTTTATTTTTCACTACTATTCATATGCTTTATGTAAATGGTTTTAAAGCCTACATCATTTTTAATAAGAAAATCCAGAGATTTTCCTTAGAGACAAAGTTAGTTCTGGAAACTCTTGCTACAGTCATGTCTTGCTTATAATGAAAAAACCCACAGAATTTGTAGTCTACTGCAGTACACCGTGACCATGACACGGCTTATCATACACAGATTCAAACATACTATGGGTGTGCACTCAGAACCACTGAGCTATCTTTTCCATGGTTAAAGTACAAATATCAATCATAAGAACAAGCTCATGAACGTATCTCACAATAATATATATAAATGAATACAGGCTAGAGAGAACTGAGTGGAGAAGTCAATTTCAAGTCCATGGACATGCAATTGGAACAATGTCATGGAGGTAAAGAAGCAGCATGCTTTAAATGTGTCTGCTGCCAGCATTCTTTGCTTGATCCCTGGACAAACTGCTGAGCTTCACGGTAACTTAGGATAGATAACTTTGCTTCTCCATACTTCAGTTCCTTATTGGGAAAGAGAAATGATACTGCCTAGTTCTAAACCAAACAAGACTTTGAATTATAATTTATGTAAAGTATAATACACGCATTTAAAGTGAACAGTTTAATGAGTCTTGACAAATGTTTATACCTGCAAAACTACCACCTCAGTCAAGATAAAGAAACTTTCCATCACTACAGAAAGCTCATTTGTGCCCTAATGCAGTCAATCCCCTTAACTCCTACCATCAGGAAATTCTAATTTAAAATATAACTCATCATTCTCACTCTTTGCCAAATGAAGCTTATAAACAATTTGATGTGTGACAATAACTTTTACCTTCCCTTTCCAATCCCATATTTTGTGTTTTAGATCATAATAGTTGTCATCAATATTGCTATAATAAAATTATCCTTGAAAGGTATCCCAATTTTGAATAGATGTAAATAAAAGATTCACATGTGAAAATGCCAAGCTAAGAACTTGGATTGAGACCATTTATAACATCCAATATGTTTCTTCCTGTCTTCTCAAATTAAGCAAGGTCTTTCAAACATTTATTTAGAATTAACTAAACATACAAATAGTAGTTCATTCTAAAGCTCTGAATCAATTTCTTCTCAAAATGCTCTTCCAAGGCACAGATTTTCTTTGCCAAGTCAGCTGCATTGCAACTCATGGTAACGAAACTGGTGACCACCATCTAAAAGGGGCTGGGCCTTAGATGCAAAGGGCAATAACATTCTGAAAAATAAATGGCATCACCTAAAGCAATCGGGCTGCATGCAAATAGAGAGCAAAGAAAACAAAACCAATTGAAATGATCTGCTCCTGGAAAGCGGCTATAAAAATGAGGATATCCAGTGTACCCAGTACGACTGAAATGTCTGTATTTGGAGCAGCCATATTGGTTTTTAACAGGCTCTTGATTTACTTGGTCGATTTGCTGTGGGAGCCTTATGGCTGCCCGATACAAGACAAACATACATCACATTCATAATAAAGACGGAGCGCTTTTGAGGGTGGAAAAGCGGGGGCATAATTTGGCTCTAACAACTCATCTTAGACCATTGAATTTTGCTCAAATTTGTTTTTTTCCTACGGATTTCTTAAATGGGAAATCGATGGAGGCAAGGGACAGTACAAATTTGAAAGACAATGTTTCAAAATGTCAGCTACTTGGGTTTCGATCTTTCCTGCCAAAATTTGCAATGAGTGCAATATGCATGGGGCTTTATGGAATTACAGGGAAAGGCAGCTTGGCAGGGGCCTCCTCCTGGCTCAAGGAATCGTCTGTCCTTTTGGCTCTCCTCCTTTGTATTTATTAGGGTCCGTGCAAGCTCAGCCATTCCAGCCCTGCTGACTCTTTGAGTGGAAGAGTCCTGCTAACTATGCAGAGTGGCAGGGTGATCTGGCCCACCTGGCATCAGTCTAATCATTTGCTCAAACAAACAACAACAAAAAAAACCCAAAACAGCAGAAATGTATGCTAACTGCTATCTGTCTTTTAAAGAGTTCCTTTGAAACCTCAACCATCCTGGACACTCTCAATGTATAGTGCATCTCTAACAGCACACATAGATGGAAGGACTCTTCTTCCCCCAAAACAAAATATGCCCTTGAGAGTTAACTCATAATGATTAAGCAGCACTTGTTAATCATATATATGTATCCCAGTTTCCAGGAACACGGCTCTGACTGTCAAGATCTATAAGGGGCCCATTAAATATTTACTGAACCACCTTTATAATGGGAGAAAAGGTCAAAGTTAATAAAACTGACAGGCAGCTCCTGTCCAGCTGGATTTATACATTATTTAAGCACCAATACTCCATTCCATGGAACACAGTTTAGATCTAAAGAGACTCTTGGAAGATGTTCACTCAGCCAATGGTTCTAAGACAGCAGAAGGGAGTTCAGAGTGAATCTACAAATTAACATTAGAAACGCATCACTCCCCAAAATACTACCATAAGTTAATTACAGCTTCTGTAACATTTTCTATAAAAATGTATTTCAATAAACATACTTCTCTCCAAATGTCTGTGGCATGGAAACAACTCTATTTCAAAAAGCAACTTATCAAATTCTAATGTGATTTTTCTATCCAAGATCGTTTCTCCACTAACCAGTAGGAATAAAAATGAAAGAAGGAGAGAAATGATCCATTCTTTTAACTTCTATATCTTATAAGTGCAGGGAATGGGAGTGTTTACATGGTAAGTTGGAGGAGGAGGTTCATGATTTACTAAGTTACTGCTCCACAGGAACAGCCATTCAAGTGTTCTCTGGATTTTTTAGAGTATTTCTCTCAGTTACAATTTTGCTGTCTATAAATTTCCACTTTCTATAATCTATGAATGACCTAGGATTTTTCTATCAGTTCTCAACCTAAAGCCCTTTCTAATCAATTATAACTAATTACTGCTATACCTGAGACAATTTTAACAACTAATAATGATCTGAGGAAAGACCAATTAGAATTAGAAAAACTTGGATTTACTGAACAGTTTTAAAAATGATGCTGTTTTAGTCATATTGAACACGTGAGAGGCTCCAAGTGGTCAGTCAGGGTCCTGATGAAATTTAAGTGGGAGATGAAGGGCCTCTGTAATCGGCAGCCTCTTTGGAAATGTGCTCTTGGGCTTTGCTGGTAGCAAGACTGGGTGACCTTACACATCTCCTGTCTCTCTCTAGAAAACACGCATGGTATTTTCTCTGAGGACCCACCAACCTCTAAAATTTGATTCATTCGTATTTCTAAAAGTAGAAAGGTATTTGATGTGAAGGAACGTCCCCATAATATTAACGCAAGAGACTTAACAAATCTTTTTCTGTAGGATAGCCAAGGTCTTTATAGAATCTTCTTTTAAAGAATCCAAACTATTGGGGTCAAAATTCAATTAGCTTTAATATGCTTCAAATTACAAATAACAACATATACTGGAAGGAAATGATATGAAAGGAAATGATAAAAACAGTATTCAAATGCAAAGTTTCTGACTAAAATCTTGGGTTGAGGAAACGAGATGAGCAATGACCTCTCCCTCGTTCCTTCTCCACTTGCATGACATCTTCCACATTGTTCTGAATGCTTCTACCTGCTCCAAAATAATAGGTAAATGTTTTGCACTGGACCAAAGTTTTAAAAGAGAATAGAAGGAAATTCACCAAACTGATCACGTTCAATATACTAATTAAGCCAGTGGCATTCAATTAGGCCTAGCACTTAAAAGCTGAAGCGGATGCTGGAACCTCACTGGGGTCCACACTACAGCACCCCATCATACGCAGCACTGCTCTACCCTTGCCATCTGGCCCAAATTTCACTTTCAGAGAACCTGACATTTGAAAATCTCAAAACTTATAAGCCAGATCAATCAAGATTTGATTCTTCTCACTATGAAAACCATTATTTCCTTCTCAAGGATTCACCAAAGATTTCTTTAAGGGTGAAGTGGGGAAAAAAGAGCTCACCTGGCCATAAGTTATAATTCACTTTATTTTTTTAAATCACTTTGCATATAATCACATATAAAGAATAGCATAGAACTAAGTTATAATAAATTCTGTCTGGCTTAGACCAGAGGACTCACAGGAGAGCAGAAGAGATCAAGAGGGTAGGGAGCCCCACCACCTCCTCTGCCAGTCACTCTAGGCCAATTTCCTTCTCCAAACACAAAGCACCTGCCTGTACTGGGACATATGCCCAGGAAAGGCAGCCTGGTGTTATTCCTGGGTCTGGGAGTGAAGCTGCCACCCAGGGAGCCTTATCTCTAGGGCACAGACCTTGCTAATGATGACTCTATTCTCTACAACGTCTAGGATAGTGCACCGAAAAAAGGTGACGCTAATGAATTTGTCAACCAACAAGTAGACTGGCAGATTCGTGGGAATGCTAGCTTGGCTTGGCACTGCAACCAATCTAGAACAGACTGGCTCCATCTGACAGTCCTCTTATGGCTGGCCTCTTATGAAAGCAAACACACTGCTTTCTAGGTGCTCACTGTCATGATAGAACCATAAAAGAAACCTTTTTTCCTCTTATTCCAGTTGCCCAAAAAGTGGGCATGTTCACAGGCTTCAGTTCAGAAAAAGGGGTCCATAGGGACTGCACCTGGACAACTTCAAATCACAGAATTTAACAGATAAAGGCCATAGTAGATGTCAATCTTCCTCCTACCCACAGCCCCATTTCAATGAGAGGAGATGCCAGCCTTAAAGTGGTCACTCATCCCAGGTCACACCATACACAGGAGGATGGTGGGTCATACAGGGTTTGCCTTACATACCTCTATCCTGCAGGGATGGGTGCGCTCATCTTTCTAACTGGAGGTACTGACGTTTATCTCCCCCTTCGGCAACAGAACACAGTGATCCCTCCTAGATGGAAGCTGGCGCCTGCCAAGGAGGCAGCCACATTCCCATCACCAGCCTCTCCTGGCTCCTGCTTGTGCTCCTCACTCTGCCCTCTTGCAGGTGCTGAGACCTTGCATACTTTCCCCTCCCACTGACTCCAGCCATGTGTTAGGTGGTGAGTTTGAGGAAGTTTTAAACTCTATTGCCTTCAAGTTTTAATATTCAGGGTTACTTTAGAGAAAAGAAAATCGGGAAACCACAGTTTCAACAGAAAATCTAAATTCCAGATGCACTGTGGCAAGTTGAATGTTCCTAGCAGTTTTGGTAGGGCTCTGTCATGGAGCAGTTGTGCTATTGTCTAACGGGTTTCTAGAAATTCTCGGGTTGTCCAGGAGATTCCACATGTATAATCTGTTTCTAATGAAGAATTCTCTTTGTGAATGTGTGTTATATGTAATGATAGCAAGCAAGGACACTAGTGTCACTTCCCCCGCAGATCACTGACCAAAACAGCCAGAGCTGGCTGGTGTAAGCGCACTGAAAACCCTTCTAACGTACAACAGAACACGCCAAAGCCCACAGACACAACCTGAGGACATATAACACCTGGAACAATCCACACCACGTGTGCCTGGATCGAGTCACATCCCACACAGCTGGGACATGTGTGCGTGACACTGGGAGGTAGGGTGCTAATATGAGAGTCTCACACAGTCATATTTCCCCAGACCATTAAGCTTTCAACTAGAACTAAGATTTGTGAAAAATCAGGAAATTTTGTCACCATCGTGAGTTGCAAGGACCTTTGCCCCTCATTACTGAAATCTGTTTTGTTTCCAGTTAATGAGAAAGAATCATGTATTACAATGGAGCTCTGCTTCTTCTTTTGAACATAACTCTAAGCAAAATAACAGGCAAGCTTGTCTGGTATTATCTGTGCCAAGGAAAACAGCTACAGAAAAATACCATAAATCTAATTGTTTTGCTTGGGTTTTAATCTAAATATCAGATAATGATATTACCTTCTTTCCTCCTTTTATCTCCTAATGCTTCTTTCAAATAGCCACTAGTTTACAAAAAAATCCTTAGACTTGAGCTTTTATGGGTAAATAATCTTTTTACTTGGTCAAAACAGCATCAATAAACCATAAGAAGGAAGCCTCCAATTTACTTGCTTATTTGTTCTCTCCTGGAAGCTTGGTTTCAGCTCCTTCAATTACTAGGAAGGCAGGACACAAAATGAGGGCCGTGCTTCCTGCTCCACTATGGCATTATTTACATGCTAAATGCCATTTGAGTTTCTTTCTTCCCTACATATTAGTGCTCAAATGTCCAAACTTCAAAAGCTATCCAAGAAGTAAACAGAGACGATGGCTGGCAACTTTTTTCTTTCTTAAATATCTGTAACGGCTAGGGTTGTTTAGAATTGTCCTACTGCAACTTCCCAGAATTTACACCTCTATTAATAGGCCTTTCTCCACAACTGCTCCTGTTTACACTACAGCTGTATGCATGTTATCATCCTTCAGAGATGTCAGTCCGCTAGAAGGAATATCACTCACATATCTGAACGGAGTCACTAACAAAGCAAACTGAAAACGTGGCTAACAATGGAAGAAACAACCATCATAGGGATTATTTGTAAAGGGAAAGAGAAAGACAACTGAAGAAAGGGGGTGGGGGAAGGAAAGATGAACAGCTAACACTAAAAGAAAAGACAGACAAGGTTATATAAGAATTGGTGTTTTCTAGTCTCCCAGGAGCCCCTCTCCCTTCATACCAGGTGCTCACCCAATCTGCCTTACATGGTTTCAGAGAGCAGTGGACAGGGTCATAAAGAAAGATCACAGACTGAATGTTCTGGTCTCCCCAAAATTCTTCTGTTTCAGTACACATTGGTCTAATTCCTAATGTGATGGTATTTGAGGGTAGGGCCTTTGGGAGATAATCAGGTTTAGATAAGGTCATGAGGGTGAAGCCCCTATGATGGGATGAATGCCCTTAAAAGAAGAGGAAGAGCAGATTTCTCTCTCCACCATGGGAGGATATAACAAGAAGGTGGCCATCTGCAAACCAGGAAGATGGCCCTCGCCAGACACCAAATCTGCCAGCACCTTGCCCTTGGACTTTCCAGCCTTCTGAACTGTGAAAAATAAATGTTTGTTGTTTACCCCCATCTATGGTATTTTGTCATAAAGGCCTAAATTAAGACACATGGCCACTTAAGAAGATGCAGCCCCAAAAATAAATAGGACCAATGCAAAATTTCTCTGCTGTAAAGATACTACCAGAGACTGGGTGATTTATACAGGAAAGAGGTTTAATGAGAGCATTCTAACAGATTACTGACAGGCGATGACAATGAATGAGAATATGAGCTCAAAGAGGGACAACACGGTGGGCTATCTTGTTTGCCTGTTTCTATTAGAGGAAGAAGGTCATGTCAGATGCATCATCATGTTCTTGCCACTAACTAAGGTTGAACCGCCCCAGAATCCTTATCCATTTGCATATTATACTTCTGGACTCAAGAAAAGCAGATTGTGCATCTGATCTTTCTGTTACCAACCAAAGACAGAAGTAGCAGGAAAGAATGACACATCTCAGGATTACCTTTATATTTCTAGCAGAAATGTAGGACATTAGTTTTTAAACATATAAAGGCCTGAATCAAAAGCCTATAAAGTAAGGCTAGAATTATGTCTGAGGTCCTAACACTGAAATTCTGTATTATAAATATTATTCTGAGCAGTCTGAGCTTGACTTCCTAGTACAAAAATCAACATCAGTGAAATTTAAATATGGAATGCAAACATTTTACCAGTTACCAAGAGTCTCCAATTAAGGCAGCTAGTGAAGGGCTGGTGTATTAGCCCATTTTTGCACTGCTATAAAGACACTACCAAGACTGGGTAATTTATAAAGGAAAGAGGTTTAATTTACTCGCAGTTCCACATGACTGGGGAGGTCTCAGGAAACTTACGATCATGGCAGAAGACATGAGGGAAGCAAGCACCTTCTTCACATGGCAGCAGGAGAAAGAAGAAAGTGAAGGAGGAACTTACCGAACATGTATAAAACCATCAGATCTCATGAGAACTCACTCGCTATCATGAGAACAGCATGGGGGAAACGGCCCCCATGTTCTAACCACCTCCCACCAGGTTCCTCCCTCAACACTCAGGGATTACAATTAGAGCTGAGATCTGGGTGGGGACATAGAGCCAAACCGTATCAGCAGGAGCAGGGCTCCCTGAGTTGACTCAGGCCTAGTAAAAGCTGAAATCAAATGCAATGCTAGAGCCCTAACAGGCATGCAAGCATTCACTGACATATAATACTTCATTGGTTTTTCTTTCCTTTCCAAACATTCATAAGTGAGGCATGGGGGAAGCAACTAAATATTCCCATATAAGAAATATGACCCTGGATATTTCTCTTTTTTTCCCCCCAAAAAGAAAACAGACATTTTTCAACTAAGCAGTGAGTACGATGAGAACCACCACTGGACATTTCTATGTCTCAGTTCCAAATACTGAATTTGAGGCATTAGGCACTCATTGCCAAGGTATCTAGTCAATAGACTAATAAACATGATTTTTTGAAAACTGCCAATCTGATATTTTATAAACTTCTTTTGTGGATAGTGTGAAGAAGGGATGGCTTCTCAGAAGAGAAAAATGAATTTCTATGCACCTCCCAGTCCATTTAGATTTAGTTGGAGAGTTTATCTAGTTCTTTCTTTCAGTGTCATGAAATGCCTGTTTCTGCTTTAAGCACCATTTTCATTACAGTCAGATGCAGCCCCATTAGCCTCCTCTGCTTCCCTCCATAAACCAACAGTCTGCTGGGAGACAACTGGCTACAAATCAGGGATTTGATCAGCCATCTCCTACCCGCTGCTTACTGGGGATATACAGTCAGAAGAGGCAGGGAAGAAGGAAAGGTAGTGAAGAGAAGACTCAGACGGAAGGAGACAGGAAAACAGGGAGCCATATAATCACTGACTGGAAAAAGATATATGACGATGATGTCAGAAACACAAGAAGTAAAGCAGTGGCAGTGAGACAGCTGCTTAGTTAGGAGACATGCGAGAGCAGAAATCAGGGAACAGGAGAGAGCGCTTAAGAAATTTTTTTATCGATCATTTTGAACAACTGCATTGTCCTTTTGGGAATAGGAAGAACAAGGCCCGGTGGCTCAGGACTATGAGGAGGCAGCGGGTCCAAGGAGGCATCTGCTTTCCTTTGTACGTGGCCATGAAGCAGCAAAGGCTGACACTCTGGAGGCAGTGTGGCCTAATGCACAGAAGACGCAACCTTGCAGTGAGATGGCCCTGAGTTCAAACCCCAGCTCAACATGCGTGATTCTGGCTGTTTTTCCTCCCTTCTGAGCCAGTTTCTTTATCAGCTCAATAAGAAAGGCAATGTTCAACCTCGTAAGGAGAAAGTTGTTTTTGTGTTTGTGGCGCAGTCAGGCAGGCTTTCAAAGTGCCTTTTCCCTATCTCACAACAAACCCACGGAGGGCGGTATTGTCAGCCTCTTCTTACAGACGAAGAATGGTTGTTGGAATTAGGTGTGCAAAAGCCTTAAGCGTATTGCCCGGCACACTGCAAACAGGCAAAGAAAGAGCTGTTCTTGTGATTTTCACAAGTGACCATACCTAGAAATTTGCGTCCTCCAAAAACACCAGGAATGACTCAGTTTTCACAAAACTGATTAGAATGATCACCTTTTAGAGTGACAAAGCCTGTCACTCTAAGCATGTCAGATAATAAACTGATAAATGTAATGAGAAAAAAGGAAAAATATACCCAGCAAGTCGTTCTAAATGAGTGGCTATGTTGAGGAGGAAACCCAACTCAGAATTCTTCTCATGCAACTGAGGAACACAATCTATTACAAGATGATGCCTCTTGGTCAATTCTGAGTAAAACACTTGGGGAAAAAAATCCTAAGGACAATTGTATAAGGCCTGCAGAAACAAAGTATGCACTCTAAATGAAAGGCAATGCCGAAGATTAGTTGCCCAGCTCCTTCTAATACACTGCAGAGATTGTTCTTTTTAATCTACACACAACCTAAATGCCCAGAAAGTTGGCTCAAGCTTGATGCATTAAGCAATCAGGTTAAGAGTGCTTCTTATGCATCTAGCAAAGAACCTGGTACTAGAAGATCAAAGTTTCTCTCCAGGCTCCCACAGTACTTTTCATTGGACTGCTAAAGGATTTCTGTCGGTCTATTTAAGTTCTGATTGCTACACACAGTATATGAGAGTATGAGAAAAGGTAATGCAGGTGGAAGCCTGTGTGTCAGGATTTTCCCACATAAATACAAGGCTACGATTTTTCCCCTTGGAAGAAAAAAAAGCCAAAGTCATACATATTAACAATGGGCATGTTTTTGGTTTAAAACAAACAACAGATCAGAATGAATTTTCTACTGATCAACAAGACCTAGGCAGAGAAAGAGTTCTACTACTCTTAATCTAATTAAGAATGTGAGTTTGCAGTCAACCATCTGGATATACACCAGAGGCCCTCTCCTTAACCACCTCTATGATCTTGGGAGAGTTCCTCAATGTTCTGAAGCCTCAGCTCTCTTCTACTATTGGGGATAACACTGCTACTCAATACTATTCGATTATTCTAGAAACAATCTCAGGTTTCACTGAGCAAAATCACACTCCGGTTCTTGGAGTTAGTGAGGGTTAAGAACATCAAAAGGGCTGAGCAAAGTGGCTGGCAAAAAGCACACATTCAATAAATATTATTACGATTAGTGTTAATAGGCTGAGATTGTTCAGCCATTAACACTTAAGCTAAGCCGTAGGATTGACTGTGCCAATAACTGGAAGAGCTGTGTCTGATGAAAAAAACCTGAGGGAAGATAGACAAGTCAAACCAAGTCTGTTCCTGGTAGATTTGGGGAAGGGAGTGCACAGGGATGGCTGGGCCAGAAGAGAGTTGAGCCCGATACGAGAAGGGCTTCTCTGACGTGCACGCTCCCTACTCCAACTCCAATGATGCTCAGCAGCCTTACTCAAACTTTCCAAAATCTGCTGTGAGGAACAAGCTGAGCAACCAAAATGAGGAGCATCAGCAGCCAGCTGGGAATGCCCAAGACGGAATATTCCCACGTCCATCATTAATCACGTCCATCCAGAGGAGTGAGAAAATAACAGGCAACTTGTGCGACATCTCATGTGTCCTTTTGGTCCTCAATACCCAATAAGGGCTGCCTTTCCCTTTAAGTACCTGGCATGCAGGGAGCCATGATGAACTGAAGTTGCTCAAGCCAGACCAGAAGGCTTTCTGAAACACCTTTTCCAGGGCTGACCACTGTACGTGATAGTGTGGGGTTTTTGTGTATGTATCTATCTTTACTCTTTCCCAAAGGGTATGCCACAGGAATGCTGGAACTGTCTCATACTCCATTTTACAAGCCTCACAGACCTAGCAGAGGGGTCTACATGAACATTCAATAAAAATGTGCTGAGAATGGGGATGGCCTGTTGGATGCAGAGCACAGTGCTGGACATGAATGGACATACAAAGAAACGTCCTCTGCTTTTAGAAGGTCAAAATCTGCTGAGAATGCAAGCCCCATAGGAGTAGATATCTCTTCTAGTCCTCACAGTTACAGCCCCAGTGTCCAGAACAGTGTGCTTGGCCTATCTACAAATAAAAAATAATAATAATAACATTAGCTAATGTGTATACAGGATTCACTGTGAAGCAGGTGCTATTCATTTAATTAATCTGTACAACCACCCTGTAAGGTAAGTACTGTTATTATCATCTGTTTCACAGATGATAAAATTGAGGCACAGACGTTAAGAGGCAGGTACAGGATTGGAATCCGGAGAGCCTGGCTCTGGGGCCCCTGCTCTGTAACCAGGACACTCAACTGCCTCTCCCGGCCTTAGCATGCTCTCAACAAGTATTTTTTAAATAAATGAGTAAATGAATATATTAGCTGGTGGGAGACAGCCAGAGGGTATGTAAGTAAACTTCAAAGTATGGTAGGAATTTGAATTCTGAATCAAGGAAGTGAGGATGATACGGATCTAATGCCTCTTCTTCCTACCCCGTTAGGTCTGCAGGTTACAACGAGCACAGCTGCGCTCTAGTTACCCAGTTAGTAAGGGTATGCTCTATGGGAAAGAGACTACAGGAGCCGTGTCCACAAACAGGCCTCTTAGAGACTGGAACGCAGCCCACCTCTGTCCAACTGCTCCAGCAGCTTCCGGCCATTCACCCGACTCGGCTTCTGGACTTCGGATTCCCTCTCCACGGGCTGCTGCTTCCAACTCTACCACGATCAACTCCTCCTGACTCGCCTCTGCTCTCTCCTTGGACTCTGCCTGCTGCCCCCTGAGCAGGCACGCTGGTGTGCACATACCTTTCACCCACTCACTGCCTTCTGGTGTTTCACACCCAGAACAGAGGATGGATGGGCCAGGAATCTGCCAGTAGACAGCCATAATTCCCTTGCACAGTATAAAACGTATAAAAAGTCCTAAACATCCAAAGCCTTCTCATCGATGCAGGCGCCAAAACTCATGTGGCAGCAAAACCTGATGTGAACTGATGTGAGTCTATTTAAATCTTAATTTATCTCACTTAGTGTGAATAGTCATACATTTTGCTGCACAAAATTTGATTACAGGGTACTGCCCAGACCTCACTGGAGAAATTAACGGTATATGAGCCATGCTTCCTTTCTATAGTACAAAATGTTGTAAAATCCCAAACACGTTCGGATGCCCAAAGCTTTGATAAGGAGCTGTGAACCTGTGAACCTGTGCCAGGCAGTGGAGGGTGAGTGTGCTCAGCCCAGCACCCATGCTGGCTGGAATCTCATCAACTGCTGGCAGCCACTGGCCTAGGTGCCCATCTCTGATCTGAGCAACCACAGCCATACTAGAGTCGCAGGGCACACACACAGCAGGACAACCTATGTGCTCCGGCCCCACTCCCCTTTCCACCTGCCTCACCAGTATTCCACCACTCTGCTTCCACTACTCCAGCTGTCTTCCCTTCTGTTCCTGTTTTGAGGCCTCTTGCTCTAGCTGTCCCCTCTACCTGGAACACTCTTCACCCTGATCTTTGCATACCTGACTTCCTGTTGTACAAGTCTCAACTTGAACTTTTCCTTCTCAGAGAGCCTTTTCTGGCCGCCGAAAGGTGATTTCTATCACAGCAGTTTTATCTTAATCGCAGCAGTAAAGCCAGCTAGGTATTACATATGTATCGTTTGTTTGTTTAGTTTATGCTTCTCCCACTCACCTTCTCCCTTTCTTCCATACCGTAGAATATAAGCTCCATTAGGACAGAGACTTCTATCTTAGTCATGACTGTAGCTTCAGCTTCCAGGACAGTGCTTGGCACATGGTTGTGGCTGAATGAACAAATAAATTTTTTAAAAATCCGAAGAGGTCTGTAGGCATTGCATAACTGTGCACAGCCAGACCTATATACCCTGCCTACACAAATGACAGGTCCCAGTGCTCCCGAGTAATATGGATTTTCTTACACCTTCTTTAGACTTCATATAGTAGATGATTAGGGGAGGGGTGTCATTTGAGATACTGAATAGGGGAGTGTAGAATCAAGGGCATTACAGCCTTCAAATAATTTTCAAAGTGCAGTCAGAGATCATCTGCAACAGAATCAACTAGAGTGCTCACCAAAAGTGCAGATTCCAGGGGCCCACTTCTGTGAAATTACAACTTCTACTGAGGAGCCTAGGAATTCACACGGTAACAGGCACCCCCCAGGCAGCTCTGAGACACACTAAAAGCTGTGCACAATCATAGTAAACTCTGAAAATTAACATTTACAGATTCACTGATAGCTTCAGTAGGCCAGTCTCTTGAGACCTGGAAACCATCAGAGATATGCCACAGAGAGAAACCTCAGACAAGTCACAGTCACCTAAGAGAAGGACACAGCTCTTGCTGGTTTACCAGAAGGACTCAGCGACATACTTCCAGCATTGAGAGAATTCCATCTTTTCAACTCCTATCAAAATCTGGCCGTTTCATGAATCTATTGTTGAAGAGTTGGGAAAGGGAGCAGGATAGGAACAAATAGTAGAGATTGAAAGCTTTTAGAATTTTGAAACCCTATTCTAGTACCAAGTTACTTGATTAAGCAAATATAGAACATGCATTGCACAAGTCTTCAAATAGTTAAATTTTCAATCTTTATAAAAAAGAAAATCCATCAGATTTGATTGATAAGTATACTTTTTAAAACTAAGAGTAAAAAAGTGAAGATTGGCAACATTTTTTGCCATATAATTTGCTTTCTTTGCCTTTTTCCACAGCACTGCACATAAATCAAAGAAATGTTAAAGAGGCCCATATATCACCAACTGGCATTTCAAAACTATTTACAAAGTCTTTAACAGACACAGGACAGAGTATGAAAAACCACGGCCAGGGAGGCTAAAATGAAAGGAAGAAAATTAACTCAAACACTGACAGAGAGTTAATTAAGTTTACAAATAACTCTCCGATGAGCAAATTATGATATTTAATGAGAAGGGCCTCGGTGAAGCAAGGTTACAAAACACGGAGGGAGGTGGGGAGGAAGACAAGCCAAGAGCGTTTTCCAAGCAAGAATAATGTATATTTGAACAAGCTGCCTTTCTATGATTAAGCACAGAAATCCGGGAACAAGGCGGGGGAAATGATGTTTTAATAAAGTCTGAAATAGGCCTGTGAGCTGCATTTTGTATTATCCTTTAAAAAAAAAAAAAAAAAAAATTGATTGGGGGTGCGGGGAGGAGCATGGTCCAAAAGTTGCAAATCAACGTACACAGGCTACAGTGTGTGAACCGCTGCTAGGGTGGCAGGAGGTGGAAAGGATGGAGGGACATGGGTTGGCTTCCCACACAGGAAATGTGAGGATTTCCCAAAGGCAGGAGACAACAAACTGGTGACTTATGTCCTGGTTTTCAAAGACAGGGAGGGATGTGAAAAGGCGTTACCGGTCTATCTGCTGGGAGGTGGCACAAGCCTGGCCAGTGTTGGGGGATTCTGGCCTCTGCCCTCTCTTCAGAGGAGTGTGCATCGCTGCCAGAGCCACGTGGTCTGAAAGACAGTGGTGCCCCTTCATGACAGCGCTGCCTGGCTCTCCATGGCCCTGACCCAAGGGAGTGGCTCTAAGTCTAATGGAGTCTCTGCTTCTTTGAAAAATTCAGCTTCTAACACTGCTGTCACACACCAGGTACTCTTGCCCTCAACCATTCCATTCCAGAAAAGCTAAGTGTTGAGAGCCAAAATAGTAAGAGCACCACTGAGAAAGAGGTTTTTAAAACCAGCATGCACCTAAAAGGGGGAGAGAAAGGCCAGTCCTTTCTTTTCAGGAGCTTCGTGTTTTATCATCTCTGCCTCCCGCTACATAATAAAACACTAGCATCTGACGGATCTTCTTAGAAAGCATACTAGGGACCCAGACACAGTATTACTCTATTTCAAAGCAGCAATGTGCATGTCTGCACAAATTTCTTAGAATCGTGTGATGAAAAGAAGACCCTTCATGAAAAACATAGGCCCATTAAATCAAAATGTGCTTTTTGAAATACAAAGACACTGTCGACCTACGTGTAAAACAAAGCAAAATGTATCAAAAACAGGAGCCAGAGGCCTTCCTGTTGAACATGGCAGAATGAAGTCACCTTCACCCGCATTCTCTCCCCAAACCACTAAAATGACAGCAAATGAATAAACTCACAGGTGTGAGCCTACAAAGGCAAAGAGAAGAGGAGACAGTAATAGAAAGAGAGATCAACAACATTTCAGAAGACAGGAAGTCAACGGGCCAGCACTACCTTGGCAGAGGGAAGTATGCTGAAAACCTACCCTGAACAGAAGGGAAGGTTGGGAGGAAGGGAGAAGACAATTTTTAAAAAGCAAGCTGAACTGCACTGCGGAATTTCCAAAGATGAGGAAGTGGGGGCACTCAGTGGCCTGGAAGGCCAGGTGTCAAGTAGGCATAAAACAGGTGGAGTGGTTAAATCTTTCTAGAACACCCAGATCCCTGCTCCATCAGAAGCCAGGTGGTGACCTCTCTGGAGAGGCTGTCCTAGAGGCTCATGGTTTAGGGACAGCTGAAAAAGGGGATAAATCTACACACTAAATGGTGAGATAGTCCTCTACCTCAGCCTTCACAAAAACAACAATCATAGTATCCTACACGTGTCAGCTATAAGAGTATTTCATAATCATAATGTAAAAACCAAGTATCAATGAAAGCAATGCAAGGAGAAGATGGTGGTCTAAAAAGTTAAATCATCATCTTCCACGACAGAGGCAACAGATAACATCTAAAACAGCAGACTAAGCAGGTTATTTAGGAAAATGTGGGCAAGTATCCCAGGAAACAGCTACAAGAGTTAACAGAAGTCAGGCGTGAGGCACACCCGTAGTCCCAGCTATTCGAGAGGTTGAAGTGGGAGGATCACTTGAGCCCCGGAGTTACAGTCCAGCCCGGGCAACACAGCAAGACCTCTCCTCTAAAACAAATAAAGAATGAAATAAAGAGTTAAAAGGAGTTGCCTCTGAGGAGTGGCATAGCATAGCTGGGCAAGACCAACACTTCTGGTATAAATCTTGTAGTATTACTTACTTCCTTTAAAACTAGTACTTGTATTTCTTGGATGAAAATAAAAACTAGACCAGGAAAAAAAAAAAAAAAAAAAAATAGAGCCTCACAGTTAAGTAGATCCTGAAAATGTAAGCCTCTGCACACCACAAAATGTGCTCCATCACCTGGGGACTATTAGTTTACTATAGTAACACTTAATTTTATTTCAAGTTTTACTGCCACAGTTAAAGGTTTTTACAATAGCAGATGCCTTCCCTCCCACACATCAATTAATTTGCAAATTCACTCAGGTTGTAGAAATAATGAGGTGTGGAGAGAGCATGTTCCACTGGTGAGCGCTGCCATCAGAAGGTGGATGTGGTAGGCGAGGCGCTAAGCTTGGCCGCTGCTGGCTGCATGCACCGGGGATGGCTCTGCCACAAGCCCACAAGCCGAGCCCACCCTGGCTGCAAATAAAGACGAAGACCGTAATGGCAACCACCTTGACAGCTGAAAAACCATGGAAAAATGAGAGAGACAGGCAAGGCATTTGAAGTCTCATGAAATGAAATCATGTTTTTTTAGGTTCCTTTTTATAGGTTCTTATTTGGTGTTTACCAAGAAAGTGAACTTTTTGAAAAGAAACGATATGGCACTCTGAATGCAACTTCGGTCTGTAATGTGGCAAAACCACCTATCAAGCCCACACATTTGATTTTTTTTTCTTTCTGAAAGAGCTGAACTGAAGTAACCAATGTTGTTTCAAAACACAGGGGTTGAAAATAGTTACACCGTTTTTGCTCTGCCAAAGAACTCTCTCTTTTCTCATTTTCACTTAAATCCTGTTCTTTAATGACCTAAAAGATAAGAGGAACAGGAAGAGACTTTTTCATTTGCACCTAGGCAAATACAACATTGTAACAGAATGTGTTCCCAAATGTAGCTCTTAACTAACTTGAGGGGTTGATAGGTCCCAGGAGGCAGAGGCAGTCAGGAGGGAATGAAGAACACCACTGATCACCAGGGTCTACTTCCTGCTTCCACTGGCTCCAGGGGATGGCTCTTGCCACACGGCCACTGTCCCGGCCTCCCCTGCCCCCTCTCTCACAGCCCAGCGACCAAGCGACTCTTCTCAACCTAGTCCTGCACTCCACACTAAGCCTCTCCCTAGGTCTCTAATAAATTGTCTGAGTGTGAATAAGCATTTCAAAAGGCTTTCCGCTTTGAGAATTCACCTTTTCAACAAATTAAATAGGTGTCTACAACAGCCTGACAGGTAGCAACATTTTCTCTTCTCCACAATTGGTCTGAACCAGAAGTAAAATATCACTCATTTTTCCTTCCCACCAGCTAAAAGCAGTCCCATGCATGCTGTCTGTGCCTCTAAACATATCACTCTATTAAGAATGCCTGTCATAGTCTCTGGATTTTGAGGACAATCATTTTCTTTACATGATTATGAAAGCAATCCAAAGTTCCCCTGACATTTTCTGACCTGGCATTGTCTGGAAAAGGCACAGGTTAACAATGTTTAAGAAAAGATCACATACAATATATAAATCATGAAGATTCCTGGGACATTGTATGGTCCGAGGCTTCGGATTCAATACCATATTACCAAGAAAAGAAACTGCTTTTCTTTTCACTTACACTCCATACTGGACTCAAAACGCACCATTAAAATGCCAACAAAGGCATTTTTTGGATCTACAATCATTTGACATTTTTTTCTAAGAAAATTTACATTTGAAAAACTTTGGTAAATTTAGAGTCTTGTGCAGTACCACCCGCCTCCCCTTTCACTCCCCTAAAAAGGGCAAGAAAATTCATCATCAAAGGTTACCTCTCCATCGAATGTCATCAGAATGTGGTATTTTAGCACATACATTTGTGTATCTAAACCTCCAACTGTTCTGAGATCTCTGCCATCACTGCATAACCGGATGAGTTAATAATGGAAGAGCTGCCTTCCTAAACTCTGGTTTGGGTTTGGGTTTTTTGTTTTTGTTTTTGTCAGTGTAACTTAGATCTTTGGTGTTCTGTGTGCCTCCAGATTCTATTTGGCATAAAGGCAAAAAGAAGCCCCTTCTTTCCTTTCTCCACCTCCCTAACCCAAGAATCCAAGGGCATTCATAACTTGGTTATTAAAAATAGACTATTTGTATTTCTGAAGTTCAACCATAATGCATTCCCTTCTTTAAAAATTTTATAGTATCTACACTTTCAATTTGAGATTTTTCATTCATGCTAGGTGAGCCTCTTATGTTCTATATTAAATGCAAGGCATGTCTGATCAGTACTATTAATAATATGACAGTACCAATCTCAGAAGCAGCAACACAGCACCAATACACAGGCCCATATGAATAGATGAGGAATCATGAGTACCACTACAATCTTTATTAAACATATGGGAATAAAGAATGGGCTTACTGATCTGCCCCTCCCCCAGCTCAAGAAATCAAGAGGAATTTTTCCTCTCTTCCCCAAAGGCATAACATATCATTAGCTCTCATAAATATAAACATATCTGAAGCAGAAAACATGTGATTACCTGTATTAGATTCAAGGGAGCAAAGAAAGAGGAGTTTAAAAATGTTCATGGACAAATCAAGATCATAAATTCATCAAAGTACATCAGACTCAAAGACTGAAGGTCACTAAAGTCACCTATTATCACAATAAAACAAACTGGTTCTCACCTCTCCAAGAACTACAACCCTAACAAAGCCTGCCCTTCGCTTTGATGCCATCACGGCGCTCTGTCCAAGGGCAAAGGGCAACTTAAGAAATGTTCTGGAAAATATGTCTGCAGAAGAATCACAAGATACATCTCACTTTTGGGTCGAAAGGTAGCCAAAACTGAGCATGTGATAGGGAACAGAACCTCAGCACGACAGCTTGGATGCCTGACATGGCACCAGGAAGCCACGTGACTGAGCCCTCCTGTCTCTTCAGTGAGCTCATGTAACTCAGCGACAGCACGCCCCCGGTACCCAGGGGGTTCAGGAAGAGCACTTGACTATGCCCTGACTGGGGCCTTCACCCTCCCCTGTCTGGCTATAAGCACAGGTCAACGAGAAAGAAGCTCAAGGTAGGAAGATGTGACATGTAGGTCTTCATTATAAAATATCAAATTGTTGTGTAAAAAGTGGGAACCGTTTGTGCCGAGACTTCAGCTCTTAAAACTATCTGTGAAAGTGGCCTAGTTGATTCACTGATTAGCATAATCAGTTCACCAGAACATACACATGCATGTGCACACAAACATACATGTCCCTCAAATGAGTAGTATGTAAACGGAAAAGACCATTTACATACTACTATGCAATCAAGACTCCCAGGCTATGTACATTTTGAAACGATAGTAAAAGCCTCCAAGTGTTCACTGTGGGCAGGCATTAAATCCTTGCAACGCAATAAAGGGGAAGGTGTTCCTACAATCCACACCACCAATCAGCAATCAGGAAGGAGGCTTAGAGAAGCTGTCATTCGCCCAAAGTCACACAGCTGATCCCAGGTCCAAATGAGCCCAATACCTGCAGGTTGAATTATAAAGCTAACTCGTCTAGCTAAATAGCATTTCATTCATTCAATAATGAATAATAATAAATACATCCTATGAGTCAATACTAATAAACACTAATAATACTAATAAATACATCCTATGAGTCAAATGTGCCTGGCACTGCTCTAAGGACAGTACTGGGAATAAGCAACAAACAAAACAGAGACATCCATGCTTGTGGAGAGTATATTCTAGAGGAGGGATAGGACAGACAACAAAGGAATAGGTACACCATGCAGGATGTTCAGTGATAAAAAGCAGTACCATGAAAAATGTGCAGGGAAGCAGATGGAGAATGGCAACGAGAGGGCTGCAGTAGTAAATAGCGTGGTCAAGGAATGCTTTCCTGCAAAGGGGCCACCCGAGCTAAAACCTGAAGGATGCAAATACATCTTAGAGGGAACCAAGAAAACCTTCTGATAGAGGGGGAAAAAATGCAAATGATCATCTCAACAGTGAAAACTCCAAGGCCCAGCTGGGCATGGTGGCTCATGCCTGTAATCCCAGCACTTTGGGAGGCCAAGGTAGGAGAACTGCTTGAGCCCAAGAGTTCAAGGCCAGCCTAGGCAACATAGCAAGATCCCACCTCTACCAAAAATTTTTTTAAGTTAGCTGGGCGCAATGCCAGACACCTTTAGCCACAGCTACTTGGGAGACTGAGATGGAGGATCACCTGAGCCCAGGAGGTGGAGGCTGTAGTGAGCTCTGAGTGCACCACTGCACCCCAGCCTGGGCAATAGAGCAAGACCCTGTCCCTAAAAAAACAAAATCACAAAAAAATTCCAAGACCACAGTGAATGGGGCCTTTGTATGACTCAATCCCATTCTGGTGCTGGGTTGCTGAAAGCAGAGAAACAGGCATTTTAGAAACATGAAACAGCTAGAAAACAAAAATATTCCCTGGCTAACATTTATTAAGTAGGAACATCTGTTTTTCCTATCCATTTTGATACACTCAGAATACAGGTCTTTTGGTTGATGTATTAGTTTTGATTTTTTGTTTTTATAGATAGGGTCTCTCTCTGTGGCCTATGCTGGAGGGCAGCGGTGAGATCACAGCTCACTGCAGCCTTTAACTTCTGGGCTCAAGCTATCCTTCCGTCTCAGCCTCCTGAGTAGCTGGGACCACAGGCATATGCTACCACACCCAGCTAATTGTTTCTATTTTCTTGCAGAGAGGAGGTCTTACTCTGTTGTACAGGCTGGTCTCAAACTCCTGGCCTCAAGACATCCTCTCACCTTGGCGTCCCAAGTGCTGGGATTACATGTGTGAGCCACTGCGTCTGGCTGTTACTGGTTTTTGACTGTCTTAGTCATTCATGTCACTTATGCCATCATGCGCTGCTTCTTAAGAAGAGAGAGGAAAGAAACTGGCTCTACCACTTACCACCTGGATGATTTGGGCAAGTAATTTAACCTCTCTTTAGCCCAGTCTCCTCAAGTGTAAAAAGAAGTTTTACTATGTACACATTTCATAGGGTTGTCTGTGAAAACACATCATTTATTACAGAACTATTACTCAGCCTATTTCCAGCACAGTGTTAGGTGCTAATAAAGCTTGGAACCTTAAAGAGCTTACAGCCTGTACGTATAAACAGACATTAAAGAGGTCTAAACTAAAAATTAATGACCTTTGTGTCAAATGCCACAAAGGAAAGGCACAGGTGCTGAAAGCTTTGCCAGAAGGACAGTCCAGGCCGAAGGAACAACGTGTAAAAGCAGAGGCCCTGGCTGTAAAATCTGTGACCGTGTAAAAATACGAGAGAGAGAGAGAGAGAGAGAGAGAGAGAGAGAGAGAGAGAGAGAGCGCCAGCCCAAGGAGCAGAGCAAGGAGAGCTTGGAATGTTAAAGAAAGTGAAAGAAGGTTGTGGGTGGAAGAGGAAATGTTGAAGCACTGCTCTGGGCACAGGTGAACTCTCAGGAAAGGATGGCAGTAACCACAGATGCTGCTGCCAGGACTGAGAAGCATGCCACACACAATCATGCTCACAAAACCCTCCGTTTACCAATGAGAATAGTCGGCTCAAGTCACAACGTGAATAAACACGCTTGAAATGTAATCCTAATCCATGAGTTTACTATATTTAGGGTTACTATACGCTAGTATCTTTCTCAAACAACTTTCTGATTTAATGCTCCCCATCAGGATGAAAGCACAGACAGTAATAGTCGCATCTGGTGGTTTTCAAGCCCATGGCTCAGTTAGATACCTAGGTACTAGTTCATTCAGCCACAATGACTGCCCAACGCGCCCACACAACAGAAGAGTAATCTAGGCTTTTAAAACGGTGATTCTAACAGTTGAAAGACTAGTTACTGGCATACAAAACAAACAGTAAGCCATTGAAATCCTTGGAGCGGTTGGTTATTCATATTTCAAAATCTAAAGCTTGGATGGTAAAGAGAACAGATGGCTGTGCAATATGCAAACAAATCCACAGCAACAATGGGCTTGTGCTGGCTTTGGTGGCACTGACAGAAAACTGGAGCTGTCCTGCTGGTGGTGGGAAAGGACAATGGTACTGCAAAGAGGCTCTGGAAACATCACCAAATGAAAGTGGGCAAAATAGACAGGCTCTCACCCGGCAGTTGTAGGCTGGGCAAAGTGCTGTGTTTCTGACACATGATCTATGGCTGACACGCACTATATCCCAACCTCAGGTATGAGCTGAACGTAGATCTCTAGACCCAGCAATACAGGGTATGTCATCTGTCCCCACAACACCAGCTGAATTCTGCCTGCCCCACAAATCGCACATCCTAGGGTGGGTGAGAGTGGATTCATGATGCATTGACACAACCAAGATGCAAAGAATCAACGGAAGTTATAATTGGGAGGATGTATTTCATCCACAGCAGTACAGCTGTAGAGGTACTGGAACGCTGCAGTTCTGCTGCAGATGAAAGGCCCCCGAAGAGAAAGTGGCTTCACCAAGGCTACATTTTCATTCATTCATTCATTCATTTATTCATTCATTCATTCAACAAGTATTTATGGGCCAGTCCCTAAAATGTGCCTGGCTTCCTTCTAAGCACTTGAGAAATATCACTGAAATAAAGGATACTTCTCAATAAGCTCTCCTTTTAAAAGCAAAATAGAGAGTATATTAGAAGATAGAACATGTTATGGTTTTTAAAATGTGCAGGGCGTGGGAGTGGGCTGCAATGTTAAATGTGGTGCTTACTGAGAAGATGACACCTGTGAAAATGAGGTATCTGGGATGTTGGGGGGAAGAAGAGTCAGCACCAAGGTGGAGATGGGAGTGTGCCTGGAATGGTTTCAAATCAGCAGGAGAATGAGAAGGAAGAAGCTGAGGTGGGTGGGAGCAGCCACTGCAAGCTTTCCTCTGGATAAGATGGGTGCCGTAGCAGGCTTCAGAGTGGCAGGACTCAACTGTCCTTGCTAAATGTCACTCTGCCTACTGGAAGAGAACAGGCGGTACAGAGGAGAAGCCAGCCAGTACATGGCAGGGCCAGGACAAGAACATGGAGGTCAACCTGGTTTCATCATGGCTTCAAATGCAATTAAACGGTATGATTTTGGTCCCTTTGCCTTGAACTTGGACTTCAAGATTGCAAGGAATTCCATAAACCAAAATGACTCCCAGTGGAACAAAGAGTTAATGATTTCTAGATGGAGAAGTTCTCAAGCTTGAAAGCAAAGAAACTACAAAGAGCACTAATAAGAGATTTGCCATACAGTTTAACTTTATTGTCAAACCTGTCACTGTGTGAGTGCTATGTGTCGGGCACTCCGCTGAGAGGCATGAGAACTCAGGGGTAGTGAAAAGAAAGCTATGTAACTGAAGCTCTGTGCACCTCAGTTTCCTCAGCTCTCACGTGAGAATGATAACAATAATAGGACATGCTCCTCCAGGCTCTTGTGGGGACTAGATGTGTTAATTCACGCAAAGTACCTAACACGGTGCCCTGCACATGGCAAGTGCTCAGTAAGCACCCGGTAACAGTGCAGCTCCAGTACTGACTCTATCCCGAGGTACTCAGGGAAGAGAAGGCTGGGTCTCACAGCCAGTGGACACTGAGCTAAATTCACCACCAGTCTGTCTGCCATCAAAGTCCAAACTGGATCCAATGTACACCTTAAAGAGGGGAGCTCTACTTCAGGCGGGTCCACAGGAAGAGCGAGTGAACACCCTGTGTCCCAAGGATAAGTGGAAGAGGAACCAGGAGGCAGGAGTCCACCTGCTCGGTAATCCCTCCTGCCTGCCAGCAGCTACTGTATGCTCCGTTCAGTGCCGGCCCTGGGGAGAAAGATACCTATGACACGGTCCTGCCTCTAGGGGCTTTCACTGGCTGCGAAGGACACCACTCGCCTCTGCAACTGCCCTTCCCGCCCTTATAAGAGATCGTGCTTCGGTGACCTCTCTGCTAATTCTGAAATTTCATGATTCCAAGCTTTGTTTTGTTGCCTTGTTTCATAAGACCATAGAAGGGTGAAAAGCATCAATAAAAAAGTGGGACATTTTGATAAAGAGAAAATATACAATAGTCCCCTTTCACATACACTTTATGATATGATAAATTTCACTCATACCACTACACCAATATCAGCTCCTTACACATCACTTTTCAAAACGCTGTCAGCTACAAATTGATGACCTGTGAGATTTCACCTTGTCGTGCTCAGCATCAGTCCCCCGCACACGGGCTGCCCAGCACTAAACAAAGCTGCTGCCAGCCGCCGGGGGCCTCAATCTCTTCCCTGTGGCGGGAAATGAATTATTAAAAGATTAAAAAGCAAATGTCGTCACCTTTTTGCTTTATTTCCCTGTGGGAGAAGAGTTTAAACCAAACTAGGTAAGAAACCGCATGGCATGGCAGGTTGCGTAAGAGCAGCCATTTATACACAGAGAAATCTAAGTCGGGATGAGAGGTGGGGCCATGGAGAGGGGCTGGCTGGGCTCAGGCAGCTCCACACACAGAGAAGGCATCACCTGACGAGATGTCTATGAGAAATGTCCGTACAAATGTCACGAGAAAGCTATAAATAGGGCTTTAGATCTATACATTGGGCAAAAGTGTGGTGTGGAACACAAATACTAAGGCAGCAGGTTTACTTTTAGCTGAGAGCAGACGGCGGGGCTTAAGTGCACCCAGACCTTCCAGCCCATCAGGCTTCAATCTGGTCAAGGACATGAAGGTCCCAATAAGGAGACTTCAAGGTGACAAAGTAGCACATCTCTGTTTTTCTGCCGGTACGCCCTGTGCACGCACACACAAGCTGCACACTCAAGCACCAGCACACACCGCAGGAGTTCTAGGAAGGCCCAGGCAATGCTTCATTTCCTCCCGCTTTCTTTGTCAAACAACAGGGTGCTTCCATCATTTTCTCTCATGTTGAGATTAGGGGAAGGGAGGGGCCGCAGCCTGGCTCCATAGAGTTAAGCTGTACTCGCAGCCAGGACCCAGAGCCACTGCCATCTCACCACTCCAGAGGCAAGGCGTACAATTTATCTGGAAGTGGTGCAACACAGTGGCCCTGCTGGCAGCTGTCATCAGACCACACCATAGGTGGCAGAGAAGAAGAGCAGGAGGGAAGGAAAAGAAAGAGGAAATAAAGTAGAAGAAGAGGGGCAGAGAGAAGAAGCAACAAGAACAAAGGGAAAAAGAGGGTTGCCAACAACTGCCTCTGTGTCCCTCAGCACCTAACGTGGGCTGCGAGAAAGACGACCAGCTCGTTAACAGAGCAGAGAGGATGGCAGGGAGTGGCCAAGGCGGGGGAGTAGACAGTCGTGCTGAGAGCCCAGACTTGAGTGACCTGCACTGAGCACACACATGCTACTAAAGAGTCTGCATATTTTCATGGCTTACCCGTCCACTCTCACACCATCAGCTTGGGGATTTGGGTGCAGGGAACCATTCTGTGGACACCACACTTTGGAAAGAATGAGGTATGGCATGTAGGAGCAGCACTGATGGCACATTTGACTTAGGGGACTGCAGCTCTGCAAGACAATCACCATCATGCCACCGGGTGCAGCAGCCACACAGCTCAGTCACTCCCCGTCTTCCTGTTGGGTGCTGCAAGCACAGCCCCACGTAGCCGTCAGAAGGCCTGCGGTGCCCATGTGCGTTCTGACAAAGCTTGACTAAAAGAGGGGCAGCCACAGGATTTATGGACCAAAATGAAAGAGATTACTTTGTAAATTTTTAAATAGTCGAATATTCAGTGTGCTGAGAAACTTGTTCTTAAGGGCCAAGCCCAAATCAGTACTGTATGGCAAAGAAGAAAAGGGGGAAGCAATTACCTGCAAGCACGTTCGTGGGGCCTGGCCTACGGTGGCAGCTGCCACTGACTTTCTTCTTCTCAAGAATGCAAATGATTAAGATAGATTAAATACCTACTTTGCTTAAATACTCTTGATAATGAGTTTCTTTCCTTCTTTTAAGGGTGTTTGATGTTGGCAGTTGATGGATCTTGAGTTAAATTGTTTTAATTCAAAACAGGACCATCTGCTGTTAGGATCTGCCGGCAATGCAGAGAACCAGGGGAGGTGACAAAGTACGTGATCTAGAGATTTGAGGAGACAGGCAGGTGGCGGGGTGGAAAGAGCACCACACGGGAAGCCCAAGCACTGCCAGTCTCGTCCCAGCTTGGCTGCTGAGTAGCCACAGGATCTGGGACTCAGTTTCCTCCTCTACAAATGAGGAGGCTGCCTTGAGGATGACAACAATGATGACGACAGCCATCACGATTGTTATTAACTATAGTTATTAGCACATGCCGTGTGCCAGGCACCAAGAAAAGGGTTTCACAGAAACAATCTCATGTATACCCTGTGTATACATTGTTTAAACTCATGATGCACAAGAGTGTGTATGCTGATGTTGCCCCCATTTCACAGATGAGAAAACAGGCTCCACGAGGTAAAGTCACTGGCTGCAGGTCACACGACAAAGACGGCGCACCAAGAGGTATGAGACTTTAGCATCTGCACTCATAACCACAGTGCCATACTGCCCAGGGACCTCTGGGCTGAAGATCCCACAATTCCTGCCCCTCTGGCCACAATCTGCATTCAGCATGAGTCAGCACTGAAGCAAATGCCAAGATGAACACTAAGCATTTCTGATGCTGGAATCTTAGATCTGTGAGTGGACCCTGATGCACACGCCACTATTGCAAGATAGATCTTATTTCACCAGGCTTCACTTTTAATCCACATCTGTGACCTGAATGTTGATGTGAGTTATAAAAATTAGCAAAAGCTGAACTAGATCCAGTGGAAAATCCCCAGCATTTGACTTTTTGAAAGGCTAGCCATCTTTCAACATGTTTATTCATTTGGAACCATGGTATTGATTGTACAAAAGGGGCGATCATGTACCCATTAATCATGTGTATATTACCATCTCTAGCTATGGGAACAAATTAGAGAGGTGAATACACAGATATCCCATAGACCATCAGTACTTTCATTTTGAGGGGTAAGGTAAGTTTTCTAGTAACATCTAGAGTCGGCAAATGTAAAAGTCTCAGTCATAAGCGCACTACTTCCAAAAAATGTAAATTTAACTCTTCAGAAATCTATAGTTAAAACTTATATAGTTAAATCACATAAGGTGAGGGTCAAAGAAAACAAAATACTATCAACAAAATGAGGAGGTATTACAGTGTTTCAAAGCAGAAAGAAAAAGTAGCACTTATACTAGAAGTCTAACATTTGGGTGCTGGTAAACACTGTTATTTTCACTGCCAGACCCTGGGCAACTTACTTGACCTTTTAAGGCTTCTATTTTTTTTTTTTTTAAAGGGGGCAGGGGGAGATAAAGATGACCATCTTCAGGAAATAATAAACTCAAATTTCAGTCGGCTGGGGTATACTGGAGGAACTAGGAGAGAGGGAGAATGAGGAGGGGCCCAGAAGACATGTGCAGGAACTGCTGCCTGCTGTTTCATGAGCTGAGAGCAGGTACATGAGCATTCACCCAACATCTGCATTTCACATATATGACATACACAGTTTCACACATAAAATCTTTCATAATTAAAAAAAAAAAACCTTCTAATTTGACTATTACGAAGATTAAATGAAAATATATGCTATCAGAAAAGTGTAAACTGAAAAAAATAATTTTCAATAGAAACTTACATTAACAGATTTAATAAGGAATTCTAATGGTAATGGAATGTATGATCCAGGAAAAAGTTCTTAGAGCAAAAGAACCAAGGCTCTACAGTATAGCGGAAGTGGAAGGAACATGGATATCAATAAGAAAAAAATGCCACGCCAGGCAACTGGCATTGAACTTGGAATGTGCAAAAGATGACAGGCAGATCCCACTTTCCTCCAGGGCAACTGGCAAAGGCTGTCTTCTCATCTCCATACCCAGTGCTGACAAACCGTGAAGGTAAATGAGACTCATACACTGTGGCTGAGTGTGTCAACTGGTGGGGATGTCTTCTTGCTGATCTTTGCTATATTCTCCAAAATTTCTATAATAAATTTGTTACTTTGATAATTTGAGATGTTGTTTTTTTAAAGTCCTTCATGAGATAACAAAGGAAAGGAGGAAAAAAAGTCACAGAGGCACAAAGGGTAGATGGAAAAGAAACAGGGAGGGAAGGAGGGAAGGAAGGGAGAAGTACTCTAAAGTTTGGAAGCAGACACAAGCCTGGCTCCAGGCCACCTAACTCTCTAGGCTGTTTTCTCCTCGTTAAAGGAGGAACAATAATGCATATGTCACAGTTGCTTCTAAGCTCAGAAATCATATCAAGCACCTTGCACAGCATTTGCTGATTTATAAATGCACGAGAAATGTTCTATTACTCTTCGTACTTCCCACCCCCAGCACTTTTTCAGTGGTCTTGCATCAGAAACTCCCAGAGAGAGGGAAGAGGAGACGGAGATGGAGAGAAAAACCATGAGATGGTCTGTCCTGAGGGGCAACATGAACAGAGGGTGAAGACAAGGCCAACTTCACCTCTTCCGGGCAGGTGTTCTACTGGCAGCCAGGCCGCCCACTGCACCAGATTTGCAGTTGGTAAGCTAACTTTGTTTATCATTAACTGCTTTGCAGTTGGATTTGCTGACCTCACCTCTGAAGGACAATCCTGTATCTGCTTAAATGATCAAAAGCAGTCCACACTTTACCAGCAAATTCCATGGCTGGAAAATTACCTACAGAAGCAAATGAAGACACTCTAATTTTCTTTTTTTTTTTCATTTCTGGTTAGTTTTCATTTAATGAGAAGTTTATCATTAACAAGTCAAAATGAAATTTACTTAATTAAATGGAAATACATTAAAAACAGGAAAAAGTTTTAATTTGGAGTACTACTTCATATCATACACCAAAAGTAATTTTACATCAATTAGCATTAAAAGTACGAAATCAAATCACAGAAAAACATGGAAGGAAAAAAAGATGTGAATGTCTCACAACTACTAAGTTTAAAAGAGACAGAAAGATGAAAAAGACCAACAGATTTGGCTATAAAATTTAAAATGTGTATGTAGTTTTAGAAAAAGAAAACATAATAAAATGTAAGGCAGACAAATTGGGGAGATATTTTCAAAAACAAAAGTTTAAAATTAATAGTTTTAAAGAAAACAATGATAAATACATGTACCAAGTATGCCAAGACAGATACTCAAGGCATATTTGTGAGTGTAAAGTAACTAGGCAAGATGTCTATAGATGCAAGAAATGTTAAGTAAATTACAGTACATTCATAGAATAGAACATTGTATGCATGGTGTACATACATATGATTTGTATGTATGAGATATTACTGAATGAAAGAAAACTCTATAATAATGTCTAGGAAGAGGAAATTATACACACACACACCTTTTACATGCATAATAAAAGGTCCTAAAACACTATTTGCCAGCCATTAGCAGTGGTTATATTAGAGTGGTAAAGGGACCGGAGAGGGAGGAAATCCTATCCCAGCCATTTACTTTTGACTTTTTAGACTGCTATTGTGTTTGTTTGCTTGTTTTACAACAAATAGGTATAATTCCAAAGAAACTAACACCATGGCAGCCACTTCTAGCTGCATGTCAGTATTTAATCTCCATCACTTTTTGAGTTACAGAATTCCATTTTTTTAAACAGGATTCTTTGCTGCCCAGCTAAAACACTCTGTTTCTCAACAACCCTTGCAGCAAGGTATAGCCAAGTGTCTAAGTTCTGACCAGTAAGAAGTGAACAAAGTGTTATCTGTGGGTTCTGGGAAACCTCCTTAAAGCTCATGAGTGTTCTTTGTTCCTTCTTCTTCACTACTTCCTCCGGGTTGCTGCTAGGTATAAAAGTGTGATGGCTGGAGCTCCAGCTGCCATACTGGACAACTTGGGAATAAAAGTTACACGTGACAAAGCAATAAGATAATGGAACCTTGGTCCCTGGAAATATGAAGCTCCCATACTAGCCTTGTGATATTTTGAGAGGTTTACGTTATTTTATAGTTAAAAATTACCATGTATAAATATGAAGACTAAATTTAGCAAATTAATAGGCAATAGATCAGAACTGACAATAAGAAGAAAAAGGATAAATTAAGGTAACAAATACAAAGACAAAGTTCAACCACACTACTAATTAACGAAATAAACTAACATAGTAAGTGGCAGTGCTTCCCCTATCAACTAAGCAAAGATGAAAGTATTTTTATTTTGTTATTTTGTTTTGAGTGTTTTGATGATTTTTTTCTAATGCTCATAAATGTATACTGAAACAGGCCAACTAATATTGCTATGAAATATAAACTGGTACAGTTATTTTAGAAAGCAATTTGGTAACAGGAACCAAGAGTCTTTAAAAAAAATTCATACCTTATTCTGGATGCCAATAAGACAGAGGGAGTACTCTCCACCCTGACTTTCCACTGAATGCAGCTATAAAAGCTGAAAATAATACATGGAGCAGTTATTTGAGGACTATGAAAAGTAAATAGTAGTAGGTGAAATCTCCTGATGGGTTTTTCCCTTCTCTCCATCCTCTCATGTCCCAGCCCTCAAGCAATCATAGCAGTGGTGACACCAGCATTCGTAGCTGCAATAGGAACCCAGAAGAGCCTATAATGTTGAGGGTGGGGACACTTCCTTCCCAATCAAGGGCGCAGTAGTCCCAAAAGAGTGAATGAATCTGTCCCCCCACACACATGCACAAACACACACATACATTCCTTGCTTTCATTCTCTCTCTGCCCTGCTACTGTTTTGTCCCAAATGCAACTGTGAAAGTACCCAGCAGCGCAGGGCAAATAAAGCCCCAGTTTTCCAGCCAAAGAACCAAAAGGAGAGCCTCCAGAAAAGTATAAGAGAGATCACAGAAAAAGAGGCATTTGGAAAAGTAACCTCATAAAGTTATGAACTCCTGGCTTCATCCTGAAACTGCACATGCATAGGATTCACCCTAGAGAGCATGTGTGAGTATGTGTGTGTATATACACGAAATCTTAAAGGTATGTATGTAAAAGATCATATATATATATATGTTTAAGATTGTACTTGCATCAAGGATCTCTCTGCCTTTACAGCTTTGCACCTCGGTTCAGTATTACCCAGAGAGAAAATAACCAGGTAGAATGTGAACATGTATTGAGTGACAAAGACAGTTTAGACGCAGAGCGTGAGATGAGGGGAGGAGGTATAAGAGTAAAGAACATAAGAGATCAATAACCATGAGGAAGAGTACCAAATACAGGTGGGGATCCACCTGCAAAGTGGCAGAAAAGAACCATCCATATACAGGCAACCTTAGAGTTTAAGGCCAAACTGCTTGGTGACAGACACATACACGTCTTAGTCTACTTGGCACTTTAGAGCAGTTCAGATGGTGACCTACAGTTTTGTAATAAAGCTTGTCCAAATCCTGAAAAAAAAAAAAAAAAATCCATACTCTTTGACCCAATAATTCTTCCAAGACTCTATCTTTAGAAAACACTCTTAAGCAAAGGATATTTATGCCATCAATATTTCTATCAGTAGTAAACAAAATTTCCAACAACGAGAAAATGATATGGGAAATTATGGTGCATGCCCTGAATACAATATTATACAGCTTTTAAAATCCAAATTTTCTGAATACTATATAACATTATCATACAATATCATAAAAAATGCATAGGCTGTAGTGGGAAACAGGGTGAGGTTAGTTTTCATTGCATATAAAGAATAAACACAAAACAAAGCTAAAAATGAAAACATTTACCTAGAAAAAAAGGCTAGAAGGAGGTATAAAATACTGATGGTTTAAAACCTCTTTATGCCTAGCGTTCCATTATTGGAACACTAAGCATGTGGGAGTTATTTATATCCTACTGCTCAAGGTCATTGCCAAGGTCTGATTGCAAAAATACAAAAAACTACAACCTCAGGCATAAATGGGTTAGGTGGTGAGATTATAGATAACTTTTTTCTTCTTTCTGCTTTTCTGTTTTTCAGGTTGCGATAATGAGCATATATTACTCTGAAAACAATAATTAACCATCCCCTACAAAATAATAATTTTTATCTATCTTGTAAACATCGTTGACATTATCTCTTAGGATAATAAGTCATGTTACGGATTTTCCAATCAAAACTTTTCTCTCAGGAATAGAAAAAAAAAATGTTTCTTGAATGCAGGAATCTTGATTGCTCGCTTCCAGGCCTCCAGTCAACCACTATAGAGAGGAAAACCATTCCTACAGCTGATAGTTAATAAATAATGTGAAATTAGTCAGAACTTTCCAATCAGACCATTCCTCCTTATCAAGGAAAAAATTAATATGACACATTTGCAAGAACACCATTCCAAAGTAGTTTGGTCTCTGTGGACAATTACAGAATGTCAAGCTGTCACACAGAACACCACTAGTAACTAAACTGTTCTTTTGATTCATCATCACTTAAAGGTCCCCACCCTCCCAAACTGTCAAGGAGGCCCCTTCCCTTCCATCTGTTCTACAGCCCCATGCTTAACATGAAAGGCCAACAGCAGAGCCCCTCTGGACCTGTCAGCTTGGTTCATCAACTCTTGGATAAGCCAAACCCACTCTGTGGCCACAGCCCGTCCTTCATCCGACACCTGCATCATAGGGGTGGCAGGTAGGGCTCTGGCAACATGCTGGGGTGTCATGCCATTCATGTTAGGACTTCCATGGGCAAAACAGACCATTTCTAAACCACAGACAACTGGCTGTGACCAATTTTCAGGATAAAAAATGCACCCTGTGTTTTTGCCCTTTAAGCACAGGTATAACTGCTTAGTAAATTAGAGATGTGCTGTTAAAAGCAAATAGCACCAAAGGAGAACACAAAGTCAACTATGGAACTTGGGCAATTTGGAATCTTCTTCAATCTTCCTGAAATGTGATTAAGCATGACCTTTAAGAGTAGTGGAGCAACCAATCAATTTTGGTGAAACAACCTTGCACAAGACGAGAGAGCGCACAGCGTAGAGGGAGGAGCCCAGCATGGCAGCAGAGCCTAACCACCTCATTGTGGAGGAAAAGTTACTGAGATTTATCTCCATTGATTTTACTTGCAAGAAAAACACATCAGAAAACTGCAACCTCAGCAGGACACTAAAGGTCGGTCTTGGCTTCTGGAGGGATGAACTTGATATCAATAGTTATTAGGACACATTCATAAAAGATACACAAGAGAGATGGAGAGAAGATGCTGGTAATCTCACTTAATCCTGGTGCGGCCCTAAATCAGGCTCTGCAGACTGTGGGAAAATCAAGGAAAAACTTCAATATTCCTGAGATGAGCTTCTGCAAGCATGTGCTCGAACTAGAGCCAGAGGGAGAGCAGCAGTAAAGTGGTCATTCTAGAGCCCAGTGGGGAGGCAGCAGACCGGGAGCAGGAAGACAGCTGGCACGGATGCCACACTCTCCTCCCAGCTCTAAGGGACAGGCTGGCAAGGTCTCGTGAATGTCCAGCAGGGTACAGTCAACCCAGCCAGGAAACTAGCATAGACAATCATAGAGAACTTGGGCCTGGACAGGACAGTACAACCAGAAAGGGCTGAGAACAAAACAAAGCAATGTGAGCACTCCGCAGCTGCACACTTAATCTCTGGCCCACCAACTGTCCATGAGACTGGCTCCCAGAACCCCACATCATCCTAACCACACACTCAGTTCTCAGAAATAGGAGGAAACTGAAAACACTGCCAAAGAGAAATGGAGGAAATCCAAAGAAACCCCAAAAAAGGTAAACTTTCTTCTAAAGAATCCAGAATTGGAGTATGTCTCTGTATGTTTTACACTATTTTAAATTAAATTTTTGGTTTTTCATTTTTTGCTCAAACCTAATACTATAAAGAGTCCTTGAGTTCAAGGCCAAGAAATTGGAGAAATAAAACATGTCTTACCCTGTCGGATGAGCCTGATCATATTTATTACCAACTCAACAAATATCAGGGCACTGCAAGTGATGTAATACAAACAATCCCCCACCACAAATCAGGAAATAAGGGTTCTGGCCACCACAGCCAGGTGGGTGTGGGCAAGTGTCCCAGGAGAAGGGACTGTAAGCAGGTCTTTAAGGATGGGAAGGATCGGGGAAGAACTGAGAAGTGTGTGTCAGAAAAGAAGCCCCACATGAACAAAAGGGCAATCTGAAAAGTACAAGCTACATTCCATGGACAGAAAGTGGAACAGTCTGACTAAAGAAGGCAACATGCAGGGCCTCAGATGGGGGATGAGGGGCAGTCCGGGTGCCGGGCTAAGGAGGATGCTTGCCCATGGGATCACCACTGAAGATGCCGACACAGCCTGTGGGAAGCCAGCCCACCACAGGTGGCAATCAACAACCTGATTTTGGCTGAAGATGCCCAACGAAGATAGTCGCTCTGTAAAAGACAGGGTCCAGGCCCAATTATGTTCACAGGGAAAAGAGTGGGAAATTAATGAGTTATAGATAGCAAGAGCATCTTTTGTGGCAGCAAGAAATACGAACAGCTTCAACTGCAGCAGAATGCCTTCCAGAGACTCTCCAAGGTTGGACTTAGCGTTTCTTCTGCTGGAAGCCTCTCTCTAGGCACCACATGCAGGCCCCTGCTCAGACTATGCTCTTCACACAGGCCTGCCCACAACCCCATCAAAGGGACTCACCCCAGTCTTTCCGTAGCCCTTATCCTGCATGATTTATCACCACCTGTCATTACTTTTATAGTCTTGTCTCCCTGGCAGAATGTAAGCTCCATGAGGGAGGGTGAGGGCTGAGAGACTTTGACTTTTTCATTGCTATGTTGTCAACATCTCGGCATTTGAGTGGCACTCAGTAACTACTGGATGACTGAAAAGACTCCATGATGGCCTTATTCGTGTTTCTCCAATCATTACTTGTCCAGGAAACCCTAGGCTCAACACACACCTATACAATTGCACATTCACCCCCACACGCTGCGGTGAATGTTCTAATTGATCCATCCTTTTTCAAATGAAGTGTCAAGACACAGTAGTTTTTGTAATCAATTACGAGATGCGTCCCAAATAACATGTTCCCGATAACAGCTAAAGTACATGAGATTGTCAATTATTTACTGATAAATTAGATCAGATTCAAGGTTATCCCTAATAACATTTCTGCCACTCATTTGCATTCCAGTAAGCTTTCCTGAGTGGGAAAGAAAGGGGTAGAATTACAGCTAGCTGGTACATGGATTTCTGGAAGGATTAACCCAAATGCCAAATGTACTTTGTTCTCAAATCTAACTACGTTGGGGAAAAAGAGGGCTTGTCTTGGCCACAGAGTCCGAGGCTCCCTGTCTCAGAGGCTCTACTTTCTCGCCCCATCACTGGAGCCAATGGTTTTCAAAGCCCTATCCCATCCCTGCCCCTTCTTAGCTAGACATAAAGACTGTGCAAATATGCTCAGGGAAGTAAAAAAGGGGGTTAGGCACTGATCAACACAGCCCAAGGCTCCTTCCAGCCTCCAGATCTCTGTTGTCCAACATAGTACCCACTGGCCACGGATGGCTATTTAAATTTAATTAAAATTAAGTAAAATAAAAAATCTGTTTCCTTGGCAACACTAGCCACATTTCAAGCGCTCAACAGTTACATGTGGCTAGTGTCTACCACGTGGGATAATGTGGATACAGAACATTTCCATCATCACATAAAGGTCTACTGGCGAGCACTGCCCTGATCCCAGAAAATATGTCACTATTACATTAAAATCAGAAGAATCCCGATGAACAAGACTGAGGTGCCAAAGCAGGTCCCTTTCCTTGCCATTTTAACTATGATGAGAGCATTTAGCTTCTGATAGTTGATCAAAAGATGAATACAACAAAACAACTGTGCTCCAGGTAAAAGGGCAACAGGGGAAAATAACATGGCTCCCATTCAATCTGTGACTTGCTTCATCCAGCCCCAGCACGAGATTTTGTAAGACAGGGGTGGGCAGCAGCACAGCTCTGACACGCAGAGATGGATGGCGACACAGAAAGGGAACACCAAGGAGGAGAACAGCACCAGCAGGCCCTGGGTCTCCCGGCCCTGATGAGGTCGCCTCAAGACAACTTCAGTCTTGTACATTTCCTTTAAGAGGAGTCAGTTATTTGTCTACAAACTTCTGCTTTAGAAGCAAAATCAAAACACTGTGGACAAGAGTAGACATTTAATCTGCCAACAGTCCCCATTCTGAGGTTGAATAATGAAGGTTAAATCCTCGCAGTAGCGATCTGGTAGTTACACAATATGTAGGTTTTTGAAGGTTTTAACAGCTATCAGGATAAAGCCCAATAACTCTTTGTAGAGGTCACATTTCAAAGCTAAGACTTAAATACATACACATGGAAAAAAATCTCTCTGCAGTAAAGACCAACCAAACACAGGTGCAGTGAGAGTCTCCACACCACATTCCAAGTCAGCTGAAATTACCTGTCCATTCCATTCTCTCTCTTTTTTAAAAAAATAGTGCTTTCAGTGTAACCATCACCTGAATAGTATACATTGTCCCCATTAGGCAATTTCTCCTCCCTCCCACCTTTCCCCATCCTCAATGTCTATTATTCCACTCTCTATGTCCATGTGTACAGATTATTTAGCTCCCACTTAACAAGTGAGAACATGTGGACCTTCTGCTTCTGAGTTATTTCACTTAATAACCTCCAGTTCCATCCATGCTGCTGTAAAAAACATGATTTCATTTTTCATAAATGAGTAGTATTCCATGATATGCATACACCACACCTTCTTTATCCAATCATCTGTTAATCCACCTTCCATTCTTTATGAGTGTGCTCCTTAAGGTTCCCATGAAAGGGCTCCTCACACCCCTGTGAGTTAGGCTGGCTGCCAAGAAAACATGGTAAGGGGAAAAAAATATGGGGTATACAGGTGCCAATTTCAGTAGGATGAGCACCAAAGATCTGAATATAGTATACCAGAGAGAAAGAGATTTGGGTACCTAGCAGAAATGCTTACCTCTTGTAACAACAGCAACAACAAAGGAAAATCTACTGAGGGCTTACTATGTCCCAAACTCTGCAGTGAGTAATTTCTAAGTCACACAGCCAGGAAGCAGAAGAAGCAGGCTCTGGACCCAGGCAGCCTGGTTCCAGGCCCAGCTTTATAACTCTGGGCCACACTCCCCATCTTCTGCTCTGCTTCTGCTTTTCTCCAAGTTTTCACGCAAAATAGTTGAGCCTCTTAGCCAAATACAGAGTTCCTCAAAGCGTGTGAAATGTATCACTAAATACCAGGTGATTCCTGGGTAGATCCTAGGGGAACACTGCTTCTCATTTTAGTGTTTATATATTTACTGTAACATCTGTTAGGAAATCTCTCTATATAAATTATATATATATAATATGTAAATTATAAATAAAATGAATAGATTAAATAATGACAAAATTTCCTTCTGAAAGCAAATATATTCAGATAAAAAAGTACTTAGAAAGATATCAAGTAATCAAAAATAAAGATACTATGGGAGTATGGCAACGACAACAAAAACCCAAGAAGGCAGCAAGCTGATAGAGTCTGGACGTTCCTGCCCAAATCTCATGTTGAAATGTGATCCCTAGTGTCAGAGGTAGGGACTGGTGGGAGGTGTTTGGGGGAAGTGGATCCCTCCTGGCTTGGTGCTGTCCTGCCAATAGTGACTTCTTCTTTAAAAGTGTGTGGCACCGCCCCCTCCTCCCCTGGCTCCTGCTCTGGCCACGTGAGGTGCATGCTCCCATTTCACTTTCCCCAAGAGTAAAAGCTCCCTGAGGCATCCCCAGAAGCCCAGCATATGCCCCACCATGCTTGTGCAGCCTGCAGAACGGTGAAACAATTAAATCACTTTTCTTTTCTCTTTTTTTTTCTTTCCTTTCCTTTCCCCTTCCCCTCCCCTCCCCTCCCCTCCTTTCCTTTCCTTGAGACAGTGTCTCACTCTATTACACAGGCTGCTGTGCCATGGCGGGATTCCTGCACTGTTACCCAGGCTGGAGTGCAGTGGTAGGATTTCCTGCTGTTACTCAGGCTGGAGTGCGGTGATGGGATTTCCTCCCTGTTATCCAGGCTGGAGTGCAGTGGTGGGATTCCCACGCTATTACCCAGGCTGGAGTGCAGTGGCAGGATTTCCACGCACTGCAATTTCCACTTCCTGGGCTCAAGCCATTCTCCCACCTTCCAAGCAGCTGGGACTACAGGTGCATGACCACGTCCAGCTCACTTTTTTAGTATTGTTTGTAGAGATGCAGTTTTGCCATGTTACCAGGTCTCAAACTCCTGGGATCAAAAGATCCACCGGCCTTGGTCTCCCAAAGTGCTAAGGTTACAGACATGAGCCATCATGCCCCATTACTTATTTTCTTTATAAATTACCCAGCCTGGGTTATTTCTTTATAGCAACCCAAGAACAGCCTAACACACCTGCAAATCTAATTTCTTAGATTAAGAAATTTAGAAACCTAGTTGTTTTGTTTTGTTTACCTTTGTTCAAACTGTCCTCTCCACCTGGAATATTCTCCTGCCCTCCTCCCTACCCCTCCACGTCTGCCTGCCAAAAGCAGACACTCTTTGGGGCAGGCCAATGCTCTCCCTGGTCTTCTTTAGGGCACCCTCACCAGTGCTGCCTCCTCCTCAAGCCTCTCAGAAGGCTTGACCATTGACCTTCCCAGCCTCGCTGCTCCCTCCTGCCCTGTACCCGGTGGATCTGCTTCCTTGCCATCCCCCTCACTGCCCTGGAAGTGCTGTGAAGGCAGGGACTTCAGTTGAGCATATAGCCCTACACATAGTGGGCCCTCAAGAAACATTTCCTAAATGACCACAATGGGGCTCCCCCGGCATTCTCAGAGATAGGATTAGGTATTACTCATTTCTGTCAAGAAATAGGAAAAGGTACAGAATAGTTATGCCCCCAATATTGCCTGAAGCAAGGGATCTCCCAAACCAAATCTATAAGGAATTGAATATTCTTTTTCGTTAACGCTCACCAAGTTTGATTGCAAGATTGCAGCCCTAAACCCAGATGGGAGCTTTTGTAAGTCCTCCACAACGGGCCTAGCCGTCTATGAGTACTTTATAAACAAAACATAGTAATTAACCTTGGGACCATTGAAAACCACATGAACAACCAGACTAAATTAATATTTACAAGATCAAACGGGATAGCAAAGACGATTAGATCAAGGAAGATTTAGATGTGGGTCAACTCATACTGCAAACCACAAATGAAATCTGCTATTAAGATGCCTTATACTCACTCATAGCACTGATAAGCCACCTCTAAGACAGAACGTGAGGACAGGTAAAGCATCTGGACTAATAGCAGTATTGAGAGGACTCCCCATTATCCATCCATTCACTGGAACCAAGAGAGCAGCCGAGACCATTAAATCTACAGATAACACAAAAGCCTCATTTCAGTCAAACTTTCACAGCAGTCCAATTGTAATGATTAACCACGCTAAGAAAAGGGGCCATTTACTGAGTCCTATGATGTGCCAGACGCCACTTTAAGTACTTCAGGGGATTTAATTCATCGACGCCTTCTAACACCCCACAGAGGCAGCCGCCATGCTCAGGCCCATTTTTCAGATTAGGAAGCAAAAGGAGATTAATTTGCCCCTAGGACAGCCAGGAAGGCAGTGGCAAAAGCAGGGTCTGAACTTGGCATCATCAGACAGGGCTCATGTGCTTAGTCATCATGTCATACTGCAGTGCACCTAAAACTGCAATTTTATCCTCAAATATAACAGGCGTAACATTTGCTCACATTTCCACCAAAATAACTGTGGCATATTGCTTATTTCATGCTTTCGTTATGGTGACTTCATTAAGGAGGACAAACACTAGCATTTTTTAGACCTCTTTATTAGTTCTACAACAGACACTGCTCACGCAAGGAATACAAAGATTAATCCTCTTTCTAAATCTCAGCAGAGTTCTAGCTGATGCAGTCATGGCAGGGAAAAGCAGCAGCAAACTTCACATGTATAAGGCTGATGCCCTAGTAAATAACTACACAGTAGCCAGCCCCTACCACCACCGAACGAGAAAATGAGAATCACTGGGTGAAAATACCACCAACCCCCAAGCAGGTACAAGTTGAGCATCCCAAATCTCAAAATCCAAAATCCAAAATTTTTTTAGCACCCACATGATATTCAAAGGAAATGAACCTTGGAACATTTTGGATTTCAGATTTTTGGATTCAGGATACTCAACTGGTAAGTGTAATGCAAATATGCAAAATCCGAAAAGCCTCTGGCCCCAGCATTGTGAAAAAGGGATACTCGACCTATATGAGTTATTTGAGAAAAGCAGCTTCCTGACTTTCACAGATGAGGGAAGGTATGGACACCATGACAGAGGACTCACACCTTGCAGAGGATGGCTCAGGTCTAGGTCAGTAGAACCCCTGTCTCTGAGAACTGTCCACCCCAACTCCATGGACACATTCAGTGGACCGGAACAAACAGCTGGCTCCAGATTCTCTCTCAAAAAATGGAACTAAAGATTCTTCATTTAGCTCATATGGCTCACCGATGCTGAGGTCATGTAAACTCAGAGGCCATGAGGTCATCATGCCCTGACGAGTACACCCAACTGCAGACAGCAAAGCCTGATAGAGACTCAGGAGGAAGCAGAGACAAGGGGCCACGGGGTCCCACAGAACCAAGACTCCCAGAGGAGTTGCTCTAGCCCTTGGTGCCAGGCCCATGCAATATTGTTTGCCCTCTGCTTCCACAAAACACCCAAATAATGCCTCCTTTTTGCTCATATGAACTCAAGTGAATCTTTTCCTTTTAATCACAAGAGCCTAGACAAAGGCAGAAGCGTACCACCCGAGGTAACCTCAGCCAGTCCCACCAAACAGGATGATCTACAGCGCTGGCCAACCAGAGCTGTTTGGTTTCAGGCAAGGTATATGTCCTCCCTGAGCCTCAGCATCCTCATCTAGCAAACCAATGTAGTCTAGATTCACAAGTCACTGGGGACCAAATGAGATAACGAATGGAATCTGGGCTGTGGTCTGCTGTGAGCCAGTTATTTCTATGGGGGAATCACATAGGAGACAGCACCAGCAAAGGGATGCCAGTGGCTGGTGTGCCTTCAAGAGGGAACAGAGCCGGGCTGCATGGACTACAGGTCACATCCAGATCGTGTTCAAATATTCTCTTGCATATGCAGCTAGTTTCCAGACTGAAACAATCAGGAATAACTTAGTGGGACCTCTTTAAACTTCATTTGCTCTAGGATAAATAAAAGCGGATGTGATGGCAATTGATTCAGGTTCCCAGATACTCACCTAGGGAGTGACTAGAAAATTCTGCCTGTGGCTTGGATTTCCTAACAGGTGAGCTCCCAAACGTTACTCATGAAACTGAAAAGACCTCCTGATTTTATCTTTCTTCAAGACTCCCAAATTGTCAGTGCTCCCTCTACTTCCTCAGCCCTCCCTGATGACAACAAAGGAGGCATCAGGACTGTGGCACCCAGTGAACAGAGCCCAGTGCCATGACATGTGCCATCAATCCCAGTTACTTGGGAGAGTGAGGTGGGGAGACCACTGGAGCCCAAGAGTTTGAATCTAACCTGGGAAATACAGTAAAATCTCGTATCCAAAAAATAAAATAAATTAACACAGTGGAATGTTCTATCCTCAAGGAAAAAAAATTGTCAAGTGATAATCCTATTTTTTTAACATTAAGAATTATATGAGGCTTGGCCGCCAATTTTAAAGTAAAAACTTTAAGCTGAGTGAAAATATGTAAAATGTGATCATCTAAAAGTCATGCATAAAAAGCCCGATATAACATGATTTTCCCAATCTTTTTGTGCATGATCTAGGGATACTGGTCTCCCTCTTCCTACCTCACAGAGAGATAGGTATATTACTTTTTTTTTTTTACCAACTTGGAAGGTGGCACAGTTTGGCTGTGTCCCACCCAAATCTCATCTTAAATCTTAGTTCCCATAATCCCCACATGTTGTGGGAGGGATCCAGTGAGAAGTAAGTGAATCATGGGGTGGTTATCCTCATGCCGTTCTCATGACAGTGAGTTTGCTCTTACAAGATCTGATGGTATTATAAGGGGCTTTTCCCCCTTTGCTCAGCACTTCTCTCTCGTGCCATTATGTGAAGAAGGATGTGTTTGCTCCACCTTCCACTGTGAATATAAGTTTCTTGAGGCTTTCCCAGCCATGTGGAATTGTGAGTCAATTAAACCTCTTCTCTTCGTAAATTACCTAGTCTCAGGTATTTCTTCATAGGAGTTTGAGAACGGACTATGATAGAAGGTCATGTGAAGGTCACTGGATGACACAAATGTCTGGGCCCTCCAAATCCACATCTCTACAACTTTAGTGAAACTGTATCAAAAGCTAAGGATTTTATAACCAGCCCCATTATCAACATATCACATTGCACTTATTCTAAACCTGAAATGATGCAACTTATGATCACAGTGTCTGAAAATTACCTATGGCAGTGCTTTATCTTTCTCAGTGCTACAAAGAAGAATGAAGCATCTTACACTTTATGCCACCTTACATTCAATAAAACAGAAGCGATTTGGTATCACCCTTCCCCCCTTGCACACCTCCTTCCCATCCCTAAAGGAACTTTTAAGCCCACTCAGGATCCATTCTGAAAATCCCACTTGACTTGAAAGCAGCAGCAGCAGCAGCAGCAGTCGGCTACAGACCTGCACTACTTAGAGGAAAAATGAAATTTAACTCACATGCAAAGATAAAAGGGGACAGTTCTCTGCAAGTGAGACACAACTTACGGGACCAGAATCCAAACAAGTACTCGCCCTTTCTTAAAAGCTTCTAACTCGAACTTTGGAGAAAATCTGCTATCTCAGAGAAGGCGAGAAGAACAGAATCCCCCTCAGAAAGACTTTGGTGGAGCGCTACAGACCAGCCTGGGGCTTAGTGAAAGGGAGGCCAGCTTCAAGTTTCAACAGTAATTTGTGCATAATGATCCTCTCAGGTTGACACAAGATAGTTAGATTAAATAAATTAATCAAAGTACAAATTGTGTTGGCAAGCTCTAGTGCCTAGCTTCTCCTAAGACCAAGCTGCCAGCAATGCCAAGGCTGTGCCTCACAGCCACCGGCTCGGAGCTGGCAGGTGATGGGGCTGAGAGATGCTGTCATGCTCGGAGCCAGAGGCGGCAATCTGAGGGGCGGGCCAAGGGAGGGCTCTGCTGAGCCGTGACAGTGGAAGCCTTAAACACAAGATCCATTACAGCCTCAACACCCACAGCCATTTGTACATCACGGCTGGAAATAAATCCTCAGGAAAGCATCCATTAATGCGCCTTGCCCAAAACCCAGCTTACAATCCCTGTCTGCTGAGATGTGTTACGGGGACACACGACTGTCCTCAACTTCCTTGCTTGGTATTACCGGTCCGAATCGCAGCTCAGGTGATTGTCAATATATTTAGTGCCAATGCTCACTAATAAATTTCATTATCATACCCTTCAGAGCTAACACTGAGGGAGCCAAGTTCTTTACCAGGGTTAGCTCACTGAGTCTTCACAGACACTCTAGAAGGTAAGAACCATTACTGTCTCCATTTAAAAATGTAGAAACTGAGACTCAGGGGAAGTCAAGCAACCTCCCCAAGGACATACAGTAAAGAAACCACAGCGCGTGGACTTACCTAGTTACCTAATGCTGCTGGAAGTCGGTTTCAAGGTAGAAAAACGAACAAATTAACAAAAATTCAGTTCCCATTTCTTCAGTGACTAGCATAAGTATGACCCCCAGGTGTAGAGATTAATGGGAAAGAATGAGAAAGTGAGTAGGCCCCTGGTTTGGGGGAGGCAGTGACACACCATCTTGTTGAAATGCAGACACATCACCACTGGCAGACAGACACAGCCAGAAGATGGGTGTTGACAAAAGCCTGCAGATACAAGCTTTATCTCTTTGGCTGCCAGTTCCATGGATACCGTTAAGATACAGATATCTGTCATAAGGCACACTTGATGTAGGCCAACTTACAAAGGCCTTTCTCATCAGTTAGGCAAATGTGTACAGGGACAGCAAAAGTTACTGCTCCCCCTCCCACCCAACTGCGACCACTGCACAGTCCCACATGATGGCTCCATTTCTACAGAAGCTTCCTTCGAGGGCCACCCTTTCCAAGCTTCTACAGGAAATTTTATATATATATATATATATATTTTTTTTAAATTGTACTTTAGGTTCTGGGGTACATGTGTAGATCGTGCAGGATTGTTGCATAGGTACATACATGGCAATGTGGTTTGCTGCCTCCATCCCCCCATCACCTATATCTGGCATTTCTCCCCATGTTATCCCTCTCCATCCTCCCTACCTCCCACTGTCCCTCCCCTAGTCCCCCCACAACAGACCCCAGTGTATGATGCTCCCCTCCCTGTGTCCATGTGTTCTCATTGTTCAACACCCATCTATGAGTGAGAACATGCAGTGTTTGATTTTCTGTTCTTGTATCAGTTTGCTGAGAATGATGGTTTCCAAATTCATCCATGTCCCTACAAAGGACACTAACTCATCATTTTTTATGGCTGCATAGTATTCCACGTTGTATGTGCCACATTTTCCTTGTCCAGTCTATCGTTGATGGGCATTTGGGTTGGTTCCAGGTCTTTGCTATTATAAACAGTGCTGCAATGAACACACGTGTGCATGTGTCTTTATAATAGAATGATTTACGGTCCCCACCAACCATTCAGTTTTCGAATAGTGTTTTAAAACATTTCCCAGCTGGGTGTGGTGGCTCACGCCTATAATCCAGCATACTAGGAGGCTGGGATGCGCGGATCACTGAAGGTCAGGAGTTGGAGATCAGCCTGGCCAACATGGTGAGACCCCATCTCTACTAAAAATACAAAAATTAGCCAGGAGTGGTGTGCCTGTAATCTCAGCTACTTAGGAGGCTGAGGCAGGAAAGCACTTGAACCCGGGAAGCAGAGGTTGCATTGAGTCTAGATCACGCCACTGCACTCCAGCCTGGGTGACAGAGCAAGACTCGATCTCAAAAACAAACCAAAAATAATTCCCTTTTTTCTTTCAGAGGACAGTGTCTATAAGTTTTACCTTTCTTTTCATCTCCTGTCACCCTACAAGTAGCTCTTTCTTCAGCAACTAATGGACTGATACAAGAGCCTTTCTGCATTTACAACCATTTCTCCAACACTAAAGGACACTTTAGGACAGAAGCGGGGGTGGCAAAAGGATATGGGTGAAACCTTGAGGAACGGAGGCTGAACCTTAACTTCGGAAATAAGTTCTCCAAACGAAAAGGAGCTAAAAGGACCAATGATGCCTTATTCACAGCACATTACTGCAGGCCCCACCCCTTATGGGCTGAGGAGTGGCTATGGGAGGGTCCGTCTCACCCAGCACAGTTAGAATTGGAGGTGATGCTAAGGCACAAAAATAACCATACTTTAGACCTTTTGATTTCGGTTGTAAGATCTTGCTTTTTATACTGGCACTGGTAGTAGTTTGTAAGTGAAGTGGATGTGGCATCCTTTCAAACTATATTGTTTTAGCTTGAATGGTCTATAATAAACTTTTATAGAGCATAACATGTTAATCACTATAAGAGTTGTTATATTTTAAGAAGGGTCTAAACATTTTATTAATAAAATGCCTTGTTTACAAATCACTCCTGCCATCAACCTCATTTTACAGATCTTTACAGATCAGAAAACAGGAGTGAGGTGAACAACATCACTAGTCACTGAAGGGCAGCAGCAGGGCTGCACCCAGGCCACCCACCGGGCCCCAGAGTCCAGGCTTTCACGCCATTCCCCGCAGCTGCTCCTGGCTTGATGTGACGACAGGCATGTCCATGCTTCAGAAACTGTAAAGGGTTGAAATAGACATCAGGTGTTTCTACAACTTTCACCGTATCCTTTCTTTGCCCTTTTCGTAACTGCCTCAAAATAATCAGGATAATTTACCTTCTGTTTGTATCCCCAAACTAGTTTAAAAAAAAAAAAAAAACAGCCTTAATGTGCATGTTCGTTCCGCATGCCAAGCTGTGAGCGGAATGTATAAGCCCAACACAGACATCGCAGCAGCTGTGTGCTCCAGAGACACAGTGGTTAGCAGCCATCTCCCTCCAACCTCCAGAAAAGTGGGGCCTGGAATCCTACCTACGCCCTACCTCCTCTCAAAACTATGCTCAATTAAAGTTATCATATTGTCTTCAAAGATAAGCTACTCATCTAACTGAAAGTGTTTTGTTAGTTTGTTTTCTTCTGATAGACTTCCTAGATGTTGGAAATACAACAGGGAACAGGCCGATCTGGCCCCAGGCTCCTGTCCAGGCAATCAGTACTTACAGTCCAGCATGAATCACGCCATGATGTGGGCAACATTGGAGTGGGCAGGTGGCCTGTAGAAGCACACAGGAGGCCTGTCTCACCCCAACTTGGGGAGTTAGAAAAGACTCTCAAGTAAGCCCAGTGCGGTGGCTCACATCCGTAATCCCAGCACTATGGGAGGCTGAGGTGGGCGGATCGCCTGAGGTCAGGAGTTTGAGACCATCCTGGCCAACATGGTGAAACCCTGTCTCTACTGAAAAATACAAAATTAGCCGGGCATAATGGCACTTGCCTGTAATCCCTGCTACTTGGGAGGCTGAGGCAGGAGAATCACTTGCATTTTGAAAAGTCACTCTGACTCGGTGGGAAAAGGACTAGGTATAAAGCAGGGCCGTCAGTGAGGAAGCTGTTGCAAGTGTCCTAGTGACAGAAGGTGGCCTGAATAGGGTGGGAGTATTTGCTCATTCAGTTAGCAGCAAACACACATTAGTATCATCTGAGGAGCAAGAATAGAAGGGTGATGCAGTCACTGGGAAGCGCCTTCCAGAGCACACCAGGCTGCAGATAGTGACAATGTTCCTATCTGGGTTGCTTATGGGAGGCCTACAAGAGGCCTTCTCCATTTTGCAACTCATAAGAATAAAGCAGCTCCCCCAGAAACCTCCTTAGCTAGCCAAGAGCCTTGAAACCTTCCTTGAAAGCAATACGTACCCATCACTACGTGATTGAGAAGGACAACATTTCACTATCTGGAGGAAGTCTCAACAGGAAAAGCAACATTCCCCATAAGACATCTCGCTAGGAAATTACCACATTCTGGTTTTATAGCTGAGGTCCCCAAGTACAACGTTTTGGCCGAGGATTCCAACCAACTGCCAGCAGGATAATGTGGTTATGCTGTCTGAACTACTGTGAAAATGCATTAAAATCTCAATGTTTGAGCTCATCCAAGCAATTAAAATTAACACGGACTGTTCTGTTTTAGACTGTGAAAAACAAGGGATAGGGGAATGTTGGCCTCCATAATCCTCTGCTAGTTTCTTCAACATTTTAAAGGCATTTAGAGCTGGCATGTATGTGATCCAAACCAAGTCTGAAAGTAATCTAGCTAGGCAGGAATGCCTCTACAGCTCCAGTTCAGTGTTCAGGGGCAGGGAGAATGGCTGATGGGAGCTTGGGGTGATGGGAGAAAAACTAAGACCTACTGGGCACCTACTATGTGCCAGCCCAAGCTAGGTGCATTCACCACCCAGAAAAAGAAGTATCTTCAAACCCCTTTCGCAGGTGAAGTGCAAACTTGGAGAGGATCTATAGCACACAGAAACTACCGTGGAGACACAGAAAGGAAAATGCACTTCCACCTTGTCACTAAACCCTTCAACGGCCACTTAGTCATTTTCTGCTAAGACATCAAGAATTCAGTCTATCTTGAAACTCGGGTGATTCCAATTCCCATCACAAGCAAAATAGATGATGTAGTATTTTGAATTCCATTCTGGGAAACAGGCTGAATATCAAGTGTGATTTTAAATGGCAAGGTAGATAAATCTTGCTACGATTGGATGATTGAATGACTGGATGAAGAGCAGGTGGGTGGTCAGACACAACAAGAGAATACAGAGCATCCAGGAAGCCAACATGCCCAGAGGAGCTGCTGAAGTAGGGGAATAAGGCTGGTCTCACATGCGGGCAAAATCGGCCTGCAGGGATCTAGAGGAAATGTAAACAGACCCAGTCGGAAGTATGGAGAATAGCAAGTGTATAGCTGCTTTGCTACAGAGTCACCAATACATATCACAAAGAATGTGCAGAAGGCTATCTCATGGTAGAAACAGACCAATTGAGTAAGGTCTGAGGTTCATGGAACTCTAGAGCTGACTGAGTGGTTGCTTTTCCTCTATGGACTGCAAATATAAGATATATAGTGTTCTCTTCCAATCAGTGGGAATCCCTTAGAGCAAGCACAGCCTTACGCTAGAACAGGATAAAGGGAAACTGGCACCATGCCAAGGGTGAATAAGCCAGAAAACAGTATATCACTAACAATACATTTGCATTTGCATAAGTATGGAGCAAAATTAAAATGCACCATGCTAATAAAAACTGAGTGATATTTAAGACACCAGGATAGCAAGACAAAATTTCCTTCATGTTCAGGCACTGCTCTAGATAAGTTACATTCACCAATTTAAGTCACCCGGCACTCTGTCGTGTTTCTTTCTGACAGTAAGGACTGGTAAGCTGAGGCATTTAAGGGAAAAAAAAAGAAAAGAAAAGCAGTAGGGCCAGAAAAGCCAGAGCTTTTCTCCTCTGTTGACCAGGAAAGGTAGGAACTTACTGGTTTCATTGGCTGTGTCTAAAACAGCACCTGTATGTTCTAGAATATAGGAGGTGCTCAATAAGTGTGCATTGAATGGATGGGCTAGATATTTCCTAGCAAAAGCATGGTACCCAAAAACACAGTTTGGAAATGATTAAGAAATAGCACATTGGTAGCAAGTACGACCACTTTCTCACACGTGAATGCATACACACATTCAAAATCTAGATTCTCACCCTTCAAAGCGCAACGCATATAGAGGCATCAGGAGAGAGCCAAGACCAGAACGTGCAGCAGTGGGAACTACTGATCAGTAACCAATAATCAGTAGCCTGCTGACTAAAAATAACAAGTGGTCTACCGTAACCCTCCAGCGCTACAACACACAGACACAAGCAAACAGGGAAAGGAGAAGAGCGGCGGCCATCTCATCTCGTGAACCCAATGGGCAACTAAGGGCAATTCCTGTTAAAAACAAACAAAAAGGTACAGGGGTGGTACCTGTCTTGACACAGCCATTCTTTGGTGCCCCTCCCACCCCAGTAAGGGGCTCCTGGGCAGGACCTTTCTCTTTCATGAGACATCTCACAAAGATGCCAGTGAGTTGCTAAGATCCCAACTTACTATATCTAGAGCTTAAAGCACACAAAGGTGCCTGCCGCTCAAGAATCTAAGAGGCCTGCAGCTGCCTTCCTCCCACAGGTCAAGGCAATTCCCCTAAGTTTTGTCCATGTCTGGGCTGGGTCCCATACGGCTGTCCATGGAGAACACCTGTCCCCAGTGATTCCTTTTGGTATGTCATGTGGATGGGCCACTGCTCCTGCTTCACTGATGGGGTCACCCAGGGGAAAAGGCAGTATCTTAATGGGCCTTGATGGTAGAAGAACCCTCTCTGCTTTTCTGGACATTCTACTGACATTCCCTTTTATAGCTGCCTTTTATTGCTGGTCCCAGTTAGAGGGCTAGCAGCATGGCCTTGAACAAGTCACTCCCTATCAAATGAGATGTAATGTCCAACCTGGTCACCAAGGTCCCCTAACACTTAGTGAAAGGAAGTATGGTCCCTGGAGTGTGCTTGGAAAGATGGTGGAGGTGGTGCTCGATTACTGCATGCCTGCTCTGTACACAGTGCCAGGCATTCCAAGATGACACCAGTCGCTACACTGGAGAACAGGGCCAGACCCAGAGAGCAGGTAGCCGCAGTGTGGTCAGCGTGACTGCCCAGAGGCTGTGGGGCAAAGCTGGCTGAGCTAAGCTTGGTCTTCACCGAAGAGATACTTTGTCAGAGCTGGAGAAGAAAATGCAATCGCAAAGGCGCAAGGCATTCCAGGCGGAGGCATGAGCGAGCAGCAGGGCACAGCTGACCTCTCCAGGCTCCCTGCAGCTGACCCAGGGTGGATCTCGCAGAGCGGCCACAGATGAGGATGGAGGAGACTTCAAACTTGTCTAGAAACCACAATCCAAACAAGTTTGGCAATGGGACAAAGGGGAAGACAACGAAGTTCTTGATTTGCCAGCAAGTACTAGATGAGCAAATCGTCCTCAGTGTGAAGTGAGGGTCTTGGGGAGTTCCATTCAACTGGAAAAGTCAGCAAGGAAAAGCAGAAACTGAGCCAGACCCTGGCCAGGAACTGGCCCCAGAAACAAGCCTCACCAAGCCCAAGAAACTGTGGTGAGGTGGTGCCTCCCATAACAAGTAAGTGACTGCAGCAAAGAAATGCAGAGAGCTAGTTGCAGAAGCCAGAGAAAAGTGCAGTGAGCAGGAGGCAAAACAGATGCCCCAGCTCCCCGCCCGCACACAGGCCAGAAGTCCTGAGCCAGCCTAGAGGATCCCTCAGATTAGCACAGAGTGTAGTCTGGAATCTTCTATTGCCAAAAAGAAAATGAAAAAATAAAATAATAAAAATAAAAGCACATAGCAGCCAAAGAATTGGAGAGGAAGTCTTCTGGCACTCACTCCCAGGCCTCCTGCCTCTCTATGCTCCTGCACCTGACAACAGCCACAACCAGAATCTGACAAAGTTAAGGTGATGCAAACGGAAGCGGATTCAGAAGGAAAAGAAACCACAATCTAAAAATGACAAAGGAAGAGAGTCGGAGGCTCCAGTGTAACTCCATTCAAATACTGTTTTACTGCACACTCAGAAATTATTAATACCAATAATCACCAAGTATTAAATGCCACTGGGTGTCCAACCCTGAACTAGAAACTTTATATACATTTTCCAGTTAGACGCTAAGAACAGCCCCGTGAGATCAGTGCCATGCCCATTTCACAGTCCAGCAGGTGTTAGGGAACTTGCCCAAAGTCTCAGTGCTAATACAGGACAAGGCTTCATCTTGCAGGGAAAACAGACGAGTCAACAGGCAATCATGGGGTCAACACAGGGGACACCTAATTTGGATGCATCTCAAAGGCTTGCTTCCCAGAGGCGGTAAAAACTGAGACCTGAATGAGGAAGAGTGTTCCACAGAAAGAGAGGAGGAGGAGGAACACGTGCAAAGGCCCCACGACAGAGATGATGGGCCCTTGGCAAACCGCAATTCATTCTGCAGACTAGGAGTGGTAAAAAGAAAAGCAGGGAAAGTGGGAAGGAAGGAAGCTGCACGCTAAAGTCTCCACAGACGAAATGACAGGACGTCTGGGCTCCGCTTTCACGTGTGTACTCCAGTCCCCGCCCCCCACTAAAAAAGCAAGCACACGTGGGGAGATATGGGGAAATCCATGAACCAAGATTGGCAAAATGTTCTTAATGGTTGAAGCTGGGTGTAGAGAGTTTCATTACATGACTCTCTCACTTTTGTCTATACTGAAATTCTGCATAATGAAAAGTTTTCATAATAAAAAGGGTTTCTTCTCCTCCCAGGAAGGGAAGGAGGGAACAAGCTAGAAGAACATGCTGGTACCAAACCATGACGACAACAACAGGCCTGTGCTGGGGCTGCCGGCAGTGCACAGGCTGTGTACGGAGACTCCCCTGTCCACATACTCACATGCAGTATTCACGTCATCCTCACTGCTAAGAGGCGGGACTATTTGTGGCATTTTACAGAAGAGGTAACTGAGGCTCCTCAGTTACTATTACTAGAAGGCCTCCAAGTGCCAGCGAGGCAGCTGGAATTCATCCTAAGAGGGATGGAGGAAATCACCAAAGAGTGACAAAATCAGATCTCTACGTTTTAAAGATCCCTCAAGAGCTGCAGAGTGGAAAATAGATTAGAAAGGGTAGACTACAGGCCAGAACCCAGCGGGGAGGCTGCAGCATTGCCCTGAGCAATAATGGAGGCCTGGGGAGAGGTGGCGGCAGCAGTCAAGATGCCGAGGAAAGAGCTGAGAGGCTATGAAGAGAGAGAATCAATAGATCTGTCAGAGCGTTTGAGGGACAGGCAGACACAGCAGATGACACCCAGGGATCTGGGCACAAGGCTGGCTAAAGCATCCCACCACGAGAAGCAGGTTAGTGGTAGGGGTGAGGATTTCGGTTCTGGACTACTTCAGTCTGAGGCCTGTGAGTCTCCAAACGCAGCTGTCCAGCTGGGCCCTTTGATATGTGGGTCTGGATGTCAGAGGAGAGAGCCAGCCTGGTGATGGGGTTAGATGTCATTATGTGTGGCTGGCAACTGAAGCCACAGAACAGAAGAGACAGCCCAGAAAAGGGAGAGAAGCACTAATAACCCAGCGGCCTTCTCCTTGCCCAAACCTCCATGGAGAGAGAAGACAAGAAAATGGGAAGTTTCTGTACATACAATGATATGCTTCCTTCCCACCACCAACGTGCAATTTTGCATAAGGACAAACGACAAGAGACAATTTCCTTTCCAATTAACCTTCCTGAAGAGAAGAGAAAATACCCTTTGTAGGCTCTTGCTACAATCTACAGAAGGCTCTGGACAACACACAAACCTGATCATCCCAGAAAAGGCTGATGGAGGAGAGTCAAGCAGGCAATCAGTATGAGTCCCTATGGCTGTGATGCTCAGGGGGCACTGACACATGCCCAACAGCCTCTGCAGCCTCCCCAGGGCAGGCCCGTGAGGCCTCGAAGGACAGTTCCTGCTCTTTTATAGAAAAGAATTAGGGAGTCACAAACCTGATTCCAGGCAACAATAAAGTGACTATTTTCAGAAACCACATCTAATAAGTAGAACATAAAGACATGGAATTGGGCCAAAGCCTTGGGATAGAAATTGCTTAGAATTATAGGGGCATCGCTTGATTTTCAGTAACATTTACCCGTGGTGTGTTACAAGAGGCTAATGCTATCTGCAGAACCTTTGCAAGGTAATTTTCCACTGAAGTCCCTGGGGGCTGCTGCTCCACTCTTGGATATTCTGAGATGCTCTGGAGCATACACAAAGGCTGTGTGTACTTCAGAAACATTACTGGACTAGAGCTGAAGAGGTGGAGATACTCTCCATTCCTCAGATTATGCTTTTGTTTCCATGACCACAGAAATGCACTGATGACTCCAACGAACCTCTCCAAGGCAGAGCTGGAAGGCACTGAAGAGATCATCCAGCCCAGCCCTTCATCCTATCGACAAGGAAGCTGGAACCTAGGGGAGGAAAGCCACTGTCATGAGGCCACACGGCAGGGCAGTGGATGGCTGAGACTGAACAGTGGTTTCTAGAATGCTCCATCCAGAGTTCTCCTGACTACACAAGGCCAGGTGCAGCTCTACTATTCATATTAAAATGGGCAAGAAGAACGGACACTCAGTGCAAGCATGCCACACTGGGCACTGGCCTAGGTCCCTCATGTGATCAATGCCTTAGTCCCCACAAAAACCTCAGAAGGTGGAAGTTGCCATTATTCACATTTAACTGATGAGGAGGCTGAGGCAAAGACAGGTTCTGCCACTTACCCCAAATTAGAAAGTTAGGAAAGTCTGGACACGGTGGCCAAGCCTGTAATCCCAGCATTTCAGGAGGCCAAGGCAGGCAGATCACCAAAGGTCAAGAGTTCGAGACCAGCCTGGTCAATATGGTGAAACGTTGTCTCTGCTAAAAATACAAAAAATAGCCGGGCGTGGTGAAGGGTGCCTGTAATCCCAGCTACTCAGGAGGCTGAAGCAGGAGAATCACTTGAGCCCAGGAAGTGGAGCTTGCAGTGAGCCAAGATCGTGCAATTGCACTCCAACCTGGGCAACAAGAGTGAAATTCCATCTCAAAACAAAAAGAAAGCTGGGAAAAGGGGAATGAGGACTCAAACACAATAAAGTCTGACTCCAGAGCCCTGCTGATAACAAGCACCCAATTTACAACCTGGAGAGAATCCAAATGTTCTAAATTGGCCTTTGTATTCAGATATCTTCCTAAAGAAACAAGGCTTGCCAAGCATGGTGGCTCATGCCTGTAATCCCAGCACTTAGGGAGGCCAAGACAGGAGGACCGCTTGAACCTAGGTGTTTGAAACCAGCTTCGGCAACATAGACTCCATCTCTACAAAAAATTTAAAAATTAGCTGGGCATGGGTGTGCATGACTGTAGTCCCTGCTACTTGGGGTGGGGGACAGATGCAGGAGGATTGCTTGTGCCCAGAAGGCCAAAGCTGCAGTGAGACATGATTGTGCCACTGTACTCCAGCCTGGGCAACAGAGCAAGACCCTGTCTCAAGAAAAGGCTAAAACTCCCAGACTGGCCCACAAGACTTTTCCCACCAGGTGAGAGTACTACAAAACAGATCTGATTTCCTAGCTCTCAGGGAGCCCCCAGGTGAGAAGAGCCCCCTTTGGTGTGCACAAATGTCTGCCCAGGGCAGATAGAACAAGCCCTTCTCACAGTCCTCTCACTGCTCTGGTGGTTTCGCTGCAGAACCCGCACCCTGCCTTTACTGCCCTTCGATTCCCACACCCCCCACCAAACCCCCAGTCCCTTACCTCCACCCCAGAGGAAAGAACTGCCCCACACACACTAATTCATATTAACATGTGAACTGCTGTCTCAGTGGAAAAGATGCTGATTATCCAACAGAATCTCCAACGGGAAAAACTTCAGGAGAATACCCAAGTCAGGTGTGGGAGGCCTGGTGAGGGAGCAGAAGCCACTGGAAGATGGGCCAGCACTGCCTGGAATCCATCTTCAGCATTGTTTTAAGACAGTAATATCAGCCACCACAGAGTACTGACTCTGCTAGGTTAAGTGCTTTACTTGTATCACCCCTCTTAGTCCTCCTAACACCTTTCTGAGGTGAGTACAATTATCATTCTCATCTTTGAGAATACAGCACTGAACAGAGAGGTTAGCCTCACAGCTGTTATGTAACACAGCATGTGAACCAGAGTGGTCAGGCTCTGGAGCCTATGCTCTTACCCACTGAGCAACACTGCCACTTCATAAATGAGCACACACACATACAAGTAACACACGCCCCATAAACAAGCATACATATATACGAGTAACACGTGCCCCATGAACAAGCACAGACACATACGCATAACATGTACCCCATGAACAAGCACACACACATATGAGTAATGCATGCCCCATAAACAAACATACATACATACATACGAGTAACACACACCCATGAACAAGCACACACACATACAAGTAACGCATATGCCATAAACAAGCATACGTACATACGAGTAACACGCACCCCATGAACAAGCAGATACATACGCATAACACGTGCTCCATGAACAAGCACATATACATACAAGTAACGCATGCCCCATAAACAAGCATACACACATACAAGTAACATGCACCCCATGAACAAGCACACACATATGCATAACACATGTCCCATGAACAAGCACACAGGCACATGAGTAATATACGCCCCATAGCTGAGTATACACGCATATGAATAACATGTACGCCATCAGTACACAGGCATAGCAGTAACATATGCACCATAAACGAGCAGACACACATAAGCATAATACATGCTCCATGAGTACACATGTATACAAGTAACACACATTCCACAATGATACATATGCATGAGTAACATACATTCCATAAATGAGTACGTACGTGTGCGATCACTATGCCTCGTCATTATAACTACTGTTTATTTAGCACTTACTATGTGTGAGTTATCCTAAGACATTTTATGTGCATTATTTCAATCTTCACTTCAACCCTATGATAAAAACACTATGATTATCCCCATTTTATACATGAGGAAACTGATACTCAAAAAGATTTTTTTCCTTTGTATCAAGGATTAGGAGCTCAAGCACAGAGGTGGATCAGAACTCAGGTAGTCTGACTCCAGAACTCACAGCTAAGTTTTTATATTTCTGGTCTACCTTACTTGACTTCTGAATCCTACCATATATCTAGCTATCCAGGAGACTGGCTGGATTTCATTGTTTTCTCTGCTTGGTTGTTCTTTTCATAATGGCTCCCATGGTATCCAGGGTTTGGAGGTGGAGACGGAGAAGGAGGCTGTAGGGTTCAAGGCTAACCAGGGCAGTCTATACTACAGCCAAATCTATGCTAGCAAGTTCATTTAGAGTGATGGGGTGCTACACAGGTTAAATTGAGGTGAAGGAATACCTTTGCTAATAAAAGGATAATCCAGAAGGGTGTCAATCCTAAAGTCATGATGATGAAGCTTTGAGGGGCATTTAGGTGATTTTCTTTCCTACTATATTCTGAATGAATCTGTATTCCCTGAACATATAGCAGCTATACGGAGAGAAGAATGAGTCAGGATGGGCTCATTTCCTTCCCATAGGTGGGAAGGAAAACACTAACAGAAATTGGTTATAGGTAACTGACAAAATGGGATAATCCCTAAGAGGCTGGTGGAGTTGATTCTCCTCTTCCCAGACAGTTTTCACATTGCTGCCAAAATGACAGCTGCCACAGAACACCTGCCATCAGGGGCAGCAGCTTAAATTAGCCCGACTCAGGCAACTTCAAAAAACTTCTACCAAGTCCCATTAGAAGGGCACACCAGGTGACAGATGATGTGGCTAAAATTGCTGCACTCAGCCCTCAAAGAGCTTATCATCAGTTTACCCACTGACCTCACCCTGGCCTTCCAAATCACCCCCAGCCCTAGCCTCCATCATAAGATCTCCAAATTTCCTCTCATCTGCAAGTAGCACAACTGGCTTTCTCAGTAATAGGTGAAAATGGAAATGCCCTCATTGACTTCATCAAAAATATAAGCACGCAAACCACAAAAGGGGTTATAAATTAAAAATTCAACAGAAAAAGGTTCGATTCATTTATTCTTTCATTCACTCAGTGAATCATAACTGAATGCTTACTGTGTACCAGGTGCCTTGCTAGGTGCTGGGGACTCCCAACAAGGAACAAGATGGACATGGTACCTCTCCCCTGGGGCTTATAGTTTACCCTTTAAAGAGGACAGAGTCCATTAAAAAAAGACTCTCCGTTGCAAATTCCAACCCTGTTAGTTCCATGATGCAAAAACAGAAAAGAGCACCTTCAGAGATGAATGTGAGAGGTGAACTTTGCAGTAACTTAGTCATTAAGCAACTGGCTTCTGTTAAGAACAGTTCAGAAGGGCAGGATGGAGGAAATGTCTTCAGACTTTCCAGTGGAATATTCTTGGAATAGAAAGTTGCTCTTTCTGTAATAAAAAATCAAACATGAAAAAAATAAAATAAAAGGTAGCAACAGCACCTCGCTCTGGGCCCATTTCCCAAGCCCAGTAAAAAGTGACGCTTCTAGGGTCCTTGCAGCTTCAGATGTCGCCAGGGAAAGGCGGACGTCTTAGTCTGCTCTTCCAGACAAATATACAAGTAGCCTTCTGCTATAAACAAATGAAAAAAATCAAAGCCAGAAATAAAAGCCTGGTGACAGGATGCCAGAAACCGTCAGAAAGGGACCTTCAGAATAAGTTCAGGTTAACGCTCAGCATCTCTGAACATAATAAGCGCTATCAAGTCTACATTGACTATTTTATAGCGAGGACAGCGTTGATGCCAATTATTTTTTGCCCTAGTCAAGAGAGCTTGTCATCCTTCTCAGAACAATTATCTCTAGGTGCATAATAGTTAAAAGCTAAATTCTTCCCCCAGTTCAGCTCGGGAAAAGTGCTGCTCACAGCAATTTGACATCATTCCATTAGATGAGATTAATTTTTAAATGTGTTATTCTAACAATTATGCCAAGTACCATGTAATTAATATTCCAACTGACTTTACAAAAAATTACAAAATCCCCTAAAGAAAATAATTAGTCATCAGGCATGAAGGAGACTTCTCTATGGCCAACAGCACATAAAACAGAAAGTTCATCTCATCATGGGTTGGTATCAAAGCCTTTCTCATATGGCCTTCAGTTCCTAGCCAATAGTGCGTAGAGCTGACATTGGCAAGTTACCCCAAACTTTACTTAACATATTAATGTACTTACTGGTTTAAACTCTATGAGGGTAAAATGATAAATGATGAAAGCTTTAGCAATTAAAAAGCTCTTTTCATTTGTATGAGAGGCAAGATAAACACATATAATTAATTGTTTGCTCCTTCCATGTCCCCAGCTGGAAATTAGAGTACTGGCTTATTTCTTGAGGCTACTTCTTATGTTTATCAAAGAAATGTATATAGGCATCCTCATCCCTGTTTTCCCTCTTTTCTTTCAGGGTTTGTGTATTCTTATAATCTACTTTAAATCCCTTCTAGAAAAAGGTAAGGTATAGATAAGTAATAGTCACATAGGATATTATCTGCCATAATAGAAATAAAAAATACGTTTTCCTTGCCACTCTCCTCTGAATAATTGGCAGTGGCTGCCTAGTGTCAGAACAGAGAGTTGCAAGGATTCTAAGCCAACAGACACACAGCCTCAGCAAGAAAGAATGCAATGGTTGATTATTGATGTCTGCCCTAGAAAGAATGATAGGTTAAGAATCCAGGTACCATGCATTTGTCATCTCCACCCTTTGATAAATCACTAAAAATTAGGAAAACACACACAGACTGATGAACAAAATATAATGTGAATTGTTTCCAGGATGTAGGTAAACGGGGAAAAAATGTTTTCTATAGTTGAAAGCCTTAAGCAAAACTGGACTAAAACATCAAAATTTAGAGGAAACAACACTGAACTAAGTCAGGAAACCAAAATTCTGGTCACGGCTGGGAGCAGTAAACAAGGTGGGTCCACTGGGCTCACTTTGTTCATCTCTAAAATAGGGGCTGAATCTCTTAACTGTTCTCCTGTGCTGGTGAAAGAACATAGTTCCTTTATAAGACCTTAACCTCAGCAGGCCAAAGACATGGCTACACCCTCAACATCTCCTCATATTGCTCATATGAGATATATAATCTGCAATAAACGCATATGGATATTGTTAACCTGTAGCATTTCCAGGGCAAGAAGTTCCACATACTAATTTATTTTCCTTAATACAACCTATTTCCCACTGTGGGGCAAGCAGAGGGTTGAAATAGGAACTTCTAATAGTGGAACAATTCAGTGATTAAACCACCTTCATTCAAAAATTCAGAGTCATCACTTCAATATAAGATTAGTCGAATGATCCAAGATGGCTGATCGCTAACATCTCAGGATTGTAGCTCCCAGTGAAAGCACAGAGAATGAGAGGACGCCACACTTTCAGACAAATTTTTATCGCTCACGGACCAGAAGATTCACAGTGGAGGAGCCCCACAGGTCGCCAGCACGACTATTGTGGCCGGTGCAGCAGTTTTGCCGGCACCTCGGCGCAGCAGCTCTTGGTGCAGAGTAAACGGGACTGGTTCCCCTCCTGACCGACGTTTGGAGCTCCAGGAAGACAGAGTCACCTATTACGGACTCAAGAAGGAAGCCAGACTGGAGATTCCCGGGCAGAAAAGCACCATCAGTCTTAACGCCACTGTTTTGGCTGGCACAGTGGGTTGCTCAGATTTCGGCCCTGGGAATTAACAAGTTGGACGTCCACTCAGAGATCTAATTTGAAAGTTGGTAATTACAAACATGACAGGTAAATAAACTTACAACAATGGGAAGAAACCAGCGTAAAAAGGCTGAGAATACTCAAAATCAGAATGCCTCTCCCTCTACAGAGGATCACAGTTCCTCATCAACAAGGAACAAGCCTTGATGGAGAACGAGTGCATTCCATTAACAGAATCAGGCTTCAGAAGGTGGATAATAAGAAACTTCTGTGAGTTAAAAGAACATGTTGTAGCCCAACGTAAAGAAACTGAGAACTTTGAAAAAAGGTTTGACAAAATCCTAACGAGAATAGACAATTTAGAGAGGAATATAAGTGAATTAATGGAACTGAAAAATACAATACGGGAACTCCGAGAAATATGCACAGGTTTTAACACTCGAATTGAACAAGGAGAAGAAAGGATATCAGAGGTCGAAGATCAACTTAATGAAATAAAACAAGAAGACAAGAATAGAGAAAAAAAGGATAAAAAGGAATGAGCAAAGTCTCCAAGAAATATGGGACTATGTGAAAAGACCTAATTTATGTTTGATAGGTATACCTGAAGGCGACGGAGAGAATGAATCCAAGCTGGAAAATACTCTTCAGGATATTATTCAGGAAAACTTTCCCAACCTAGCAGAGCAGGACAATATTCAACCCCAGGTAATACAGAGAACACCACAAAGATATTCCTCAAGAAGAGCAACCCCAAGGCACATAATCGTTAAGATTCACCAGGGTTGAAACGAAGGAGAAAATACCAAGGGCAGCCAGAGAGAAAGGTCAGGTTACCCACAAAGGGAAGCCCATCAGACTCACAGCAGATCTCTCAGCAGAAACCCTACAAGCCAGAAGAGAGTGGGGGCCAATATTCAACATCCTTAAAGAACAGAACTTTCAGTCCAGAATTTCATATCCAGCCAAACTAAGCTTCATAAGTGAAGGAAAAATAAAATCCTTTCCGAACAAGCAAGTACTCAGAGATTTTATTACCACCAGGCCTGCTTTACAAGAGCTTCTGAAAGAAGCATTACACATAGAAAGGAACAACCAGTATTAGCCTTTCTAAAAATATACCAAAAAGTAAAGAGCATCAACATAAAGAAGAATTTATATCAACGAATGGATACAATAGCCAGTTAACATCAAATGGCAGTAATCCTAAATTTAAATTGACTAAATCCCCCATTCAAAAGATACAGCCCAAACCCAACAGTATGCTACATCCAGACCCATCTCACATGCAAAGATACATAAAGACTCAAAACAAAGGGATGGAGAAAGATTAACCAACTAAATGGAGAGCAAAAATAAATAAATAAATAAGAAGCAGGAGTTGCAATTCTCGCATCTGATAAAATAGATTTTAAAGAAACAAAGATATAATGGTAAAAGGATCAATGCAACAATAAGAGCTAATGATCGTAACACCCAGATACATAAGACCTATAAAGAGACTTAGACTCAACGAGACAGAAAATTAATAAGGATATCCAGGACTTGAACTCAGATCCAGAACAAGTAAACTTAATAAATATTTATTGAGCTCTCCACTTTAAATACACAAAATATACTTTCTTGTCAATATCACATCACACAACTCAGAGGTTTAAATGAAATATTGATCAGCCATTATTAATACCCATTTTTAGAATAAAGCAACATTCCCGTTCTCTCTCCCTCTTTTTCTTCCTCTTTCTTCCTCTCCTTCACTACTTTTTTTTTTCCTTCTCTCCTTTCAAAAATTAAAATAAAAAAAAAAGACTAGTCAAGTCCACAAAGTGTCTCACTCACTCATGGTTTTGAGATTGGCCTGAATCTTCCCACCACTGAACAGTCCTTGTCACTGTAGCCTATTTTGAGAACTTTACCCATGGGATACATCAACATGGCTTCCTCTTCCAAACACCTATCTGTGTAGAGCTGGAACAGTCCCACGTCTGCCGTAAAAAAACTGCAACAGACATCTGTGATTTCTTCATCTGCCCTGCATCCATTCCTTCTGGGAATGCCCTCTCTCCCAACTCCAAGGGGCCCCATTCCCTGTGTTTCAGGTGTTCTGAGCTGAGGATCCCACCCATGGATGCAATGAATCATCTCAGAGGGCACCTGTCAAGTTTGGGTCAGAATCCTTTCTCAGGGCCTGACATGGACACTAGGAGGTCACCAGGTACAAGAACTATGTATACCCACAACTGCTGAGCGATGTTTTTTGCCACTTGAAGAGCACCAGGCCAAAAAAGGCAAGCAGGCCTAGAGAGGGCAGGAGAGTGACGTTCCTGCCACACCACCCAAGCACCCTGATCCTCCTGAGCTCAGCCTCAGACAAGTAACTCTCTGAACATTTTAGTTCCTTGAAGCGATGAAGGCCTCCCTGCTGTTTGTTTGTTTGTTTGTTTGGCTAAACCTAGACCCAGCTGGGTTTCTTTCACTGGCAGCCCAGAGTTTTGGGGAAAGGCCTTATAAGCTAAATGTAGGCATTCAAGGTTCAAGTTCTTTCTTTAGTACCCCATGATAAATATCCTTACTGAATCCCAAATGCAATGCAGCTCCCAGGATTCCACTGCAAACCAAAGAATACTAAAACACCCTCACAGAGAAATTCAAAGAAAAAAATTCTGCACACCAGAAAAATTCTCAAGGTTTATTATCTCTTATCCAAGACCTAAGGGGAAAAGAGGAAAAGGAGCGGGCACGATGGTTCACACCTGTAATCCCAGCACTTTGGGAGGTCGAGGCGGGTGGATCATGAGGTCAGGGGTTCGAGACCAGCCTGGCCAAGATGGTGAAACCCTGTCTCTATTAAAAATACAAAAATTAGCCGGGTGCAGTGGCATACACCTGTTATCCCAGCTACTCAGGAGGCTGAGGCAGGAGAATCGCTTGAACCAAGGAGACGGAGGTTGCAGTAAGCTGAGATCGCGCCAGTGCACTCTAGCTTAGGCAACAGAGCAAGACTTCATCTCAAAAAAAAAGAAAAGAAAAGAGGAAAATTACAATGAATTACTGGAAGTGGCACAACCCTGCATCCAGTTAAATGACCAACGAATCTAACAAAAATTATTCAAAGAGGCAGCACAGTATAATTTTTAAAAAGCTTCCAAAATCATTCCTAAAGTGTGTGTGTGTGCACGTGTGTTTGTGTGTGTATACATATATGTGTGTGTATATATATGTATTCTAGTTCCCTATCAACATAAAAAAAAACCCATACACACATGCATGCCACAACATACAGCACCCAAACAAAAGGAACTTGTTAGTAAACAAATGAACTGTTTCCAGATTCATGAGTCTAACTGTTTCTGTTATTTTTCAACAACAGTTTATAGTTTTTCCTTTTGCAGCTGTCCTAGGGTCTCTGCCACAGGCCTGCCTACTGAAAGAAACCATGAATATAAAACTCTGCAGAGCATGTTAAGAACAATATCCCTCAGGTGGCATCTAAAGTAATTAGAGAGTCATCTAACAAACGGTATTCTAGTGATGCCTAACCATCTGTGACAGGAACAGACAATACAATAAAGTAATGTTAGCAGCTACACATTTAGACACCTCCTGGGGGTCACAGATTCCTCTGTGAACTTGATGAAAGCTAGGAAGCCTTCTCCAGACATACAGGCACATACCACAACATACTGCATATCATTTTAAGGGGCTCATTAGCATTGCGCTCTATACTCAGTCTCCACGTTAAACACACCTGAATTAGAATTTTTAATATGTCATTACCTGAGCATCATGAACCCCTAAAGATTTCAAAGGACTACAAAAGAGCTTACAGAAAAATTCTGAAACTTCCAACTCTACAACCCCATGCTGAATCAAGAACATAAAAAGAATTAAAAACTTACTCTTGCTTTCTGCATTTATAGAATATAAGAAAACTATATATCCACTCCATTTATTACATCTCCCTTACCTTGTTTGACCATTTATATGCTTGAAGGAGTTGACTATAGAGAGGAGTTTTGTCCTGCACAGGATCCAGGCTTAACAGCCCACTGTTATGAAGAGGATGGTTCTCAGATGGCTTGCCTACCAGATTGCTCAGACGTTCCAGCTCACTGAAAAACAAAAAGAAAGCAAATAAACCTAAGCCCATTTACACTCCAGTGTGAAGCCAGCCCCCAGGATCAAAGACTGTTCTTCAAACCATCCATCAGAAATCCCTTAAGAAGAAATACTTTTTGAAAGGTTAAAAAACATTTAGAACAACAACAACAAAAAGACTCTAAATGAGAGTTTATCTGACTTTAAAACGGAGTTCCCTGGTGCCATTCCAAAGGAGAAAAAAAAGGTAAGCGCACTAGAATCAAAAAGACTCCCACAATCAGAATGTAACAACGCAAATTCATCTCTGCAGTGGGGAGGAGACTTTCTGGAATTTTGAAATGTGGGCTAACATTGCCTCTCACTAAGAGTTTCCAGACCCACGTGCAGATCATTACACTTGGCAGAATAGCAAGTACCTGAATAAATGATGATTATTTATCATTCACATAGGGAAAGATTTGCACATGATGCTTCACAGATGGTAAAACTTAACAAAACAAAGAAGAGATAAAATAAACAAATGGAATGGGAAGACATCACCGAGGGGGCTGTGTCAAACAAACACTCTTCAGTCTAGCAGGAAAACCCTGGAGAAGCTTGGGAAAGCGAGCCAACAAGAGCACATTCCAGGAGTCTGTTCTGAGGGGCCAGTCCCAAACTGCCAACAAAAGACTCTCTAGGAACAGCTTCTCATGCCACATTCATTTTGGAATCATCAGCCACCTTCTTCTTCTTGGCACTACTGTACAAAGATTTAAGAAGGCAAAAGGATAATGTCAGCACTCTTCAAGTTTCTATTTAAAATGGTGCAGGGTATAATATCTTGAACATCACAAAGGGAAGAAACTCAGAGAGAAAAATGGGAAAAAAATAGAAGCTAGGGAGGAATAACTAGTGCATCCCCGGAAGCAGGGAAAGTATTAACTGGTGCTCGGCGCTGTGCCAGAGAACAGCAAGTGGATGTGGGAGTTGAGGAGGGGTGTGTGATTTATGGCAACTACTTAGGGGGAAAACATAAAGGCACCCATCATTTGGCCACCTCCTCCTCCTCCTCCTCCATCCTACCTCCTCTTTCCATCTGGTTACTAAGGAGACCAAGTTGAAAAAACAAAAATCCAACCAGTCCAGAAATCAAAGGATGACTAGCTCACCAAATGCTTTCCCCTTTTCAGGTCAATTCTGAGAAGTGAAAGGCAAAAATCCTGAAATTCTAATCTTCCTGGGAGGGACTGACTCTCTCATAAAAGGGAAGGCCAGTTCAGGACCTTAGCAATCAAGAAGTGCTTACTATGTGCCAGGCCCCTGACAAACATCCTCTCATTTAATTCTTAAAACACTTATAAAGTATAAGTGAAGAAGGTGCTTTGTAAGAAAGAGGAGGAAAAGTTGAATCCTTAACCCTAAAAGACTACGAATTAAGAAGCAGGGATGTTAAGCATAAGTAATTGAACTGGTTAAGAGATTAGAGATTAGGTCTCTACTGCTGAAGGAACTGAACAGAAGTGAGAGCGGGAGTGAGGAAACTGATCAGGTGGTTTGGGAGAGGGTGGGGGAAGAAAGGAAGATAGCTCAAGGTCTTGCCTGTTTCGTCGTGTTTGGGGGTGCGTGGTGGTGGAATTGATAAAGCCCAAATTCAGGGCCGGGGAATTGGGGCTAATCAGATTGGGTGCACTTGGGCTTGGGGCCGACTGATCACGTCCTAGTCTGGACTGTCACTACATTCTTATCAGACGTGATGGGGCACAGAGGGCCTACAGGTGAGAAACCTGCCAAGCGCAGAGAAGTGGAAGTTCATGGGAAGAGCATGCCTCCTCGTCAGGAATGGAACCACCACAGAAGAGGTCGACGATGGCGGGAGACAAACAGGACCAGGAGGCCAGCAGAAGCGAGACGAGAAAGCGAGATGGTGGTAAGGTGTCCCTGAGGGGCAGGCAGAGGTTTGGAGAGGACGAAGAGAAAGAACGGGGATGAAGCGAAATGGAGAACAGCCCCTGCCTGGGAAGACTCGAGCGACGTAGGGGCAGGGTCGGAGAGGGGCCGGTCCCCGACCCCGGCCCCTTCAGCCGGTACCTACTTGAGGTCCCGGTTGACCGAATGTAAGTTGTCCTGGAACTGCGCAATGAAGGCCTTCTCCCGGCCCTCCAGCGTCTCCTTGTTCCGCATCCCATCCTTCAGGCAGTCGAACACCCTGCTCACGCTGGAGCGCAGCGCCTGGATGGCACTGATGGCCTGGGAAAAGGCCTCCAGATTCACACTGACATTTATCACGTCCGCCATGTTGCCGCCGCCACAGCAGCTCTCCAAAGCCGGCTTCGCCTGCTAAAAGCCGCGCTCGCTGATGACGTATCTCCAAAGACCTCTGGGAAATGTAGTTCGCGCGGGGCTGCCCAGACTGCACTTTCGAAAAAGGGTTTCCTCTTGAACTAAACAAATGCGTGGGCAGGAAAGTGATTTTTCTCTGCTTGGGGAAGTCAGGTTGCACTCTCGGTTTGCTTAATGGTGACAAAGAAATACAGAAAGTTCCCGCATTTCCCCAAACTTGCACTCTGGGGAATCGTAGGGAAAAGAATTGCTCAGAGCAATAGTGTAAAACGGAAAGGAGCGTAGCCCATTGAATAAAATGAGTCCATATTCATAAATAAAGGGGGGAGAAAGGAAGTTTATTCCCTACAATAGAATACCAACTCATAAATGCAGAAAGAGAACGGAATTAGAAAATTGCCATTTGGCAACCATTGGAATAATTGATTCCGATAGAAATTGATGGATACTAAAACTAGTGGGTGAAAGTGTCAGAAAAGTAACAGGATTTTTAGGTAGTCTCAAAGCATCGTCCCCCAAGATGCTTATCAATTAAGAAGAGGAAAATAATTATCCAGCAATTCCACTTCTGGGCATATACCCAAAAGAAGTGAAAGCAGGGACTCGGTATTTGTACACATTTCATAACAGCATTATTCATCAAATAGCCAAAAAGTGGGGCAAACCAAGTGTCCATAAACGTATGAATAGATTTTAAAAAGTGTGATATTGGCATACATTGGATTATTCTTCAGCCTTAAGCAAGAAAATTCTGACATATGCTACATGGAGAAAACTTGAAGACATTATGGTAAGTGAAGTAAGCCAGTCACAAAAAAGGCAAAATTCTGTTAGACTCCACTTATATGAGGTGCTTAGAGGAGTCAAAATGTTAGATACAGAAAGTAGAATGGTGACTGGTTTACAGTGAAGCACACACCTCTGAAAAGAACATACATAGCATAGATAGAGGTTGTGGAAGAAAGACAAGGTTTGGGATTTAAACAAAACCAACAAAATATTGGCCAAATCTGGTTTTTTGTTTGTTTGTTTGTTTTTTTTGAGACGGAGTTTCGCTCTTGTTACCCAGGCTGGAGTGCAATGGCGCGATCTCGGCTCACCGCAACCTCCGCCTCCTGGGTTCAGGCAATTCTCCTGCCTCAGCCTCCTGAGTAGCTGGGATTACAGGCACGCGCCACCATGCCCAGCTAATTTTTTGTATTTTTAGTAGAGACGGGGTTTCACCATGTTTACCAGGATGGTCTCGATCTCTTGACCTCGTGATCCACCCGCCTCGGCCTCCCAAAGTGCTGGGATTACAGGCTTGAGCCACCGCGCCTGGCCCAAATCTGGTTTTATGGAAAAATTCAGTGTCTCTTTGTCCTGTTGGCTATAGACAGGTTTCTGAAAGTTTATTATCTTTTTACCAAAGGGAACCTGCTCAAACCCTCATATTCCTTCCTTAGAGGAGCTGGGGTTCCATAGCTTGGAGCAGCAAAGAGAAGAGCAGGAAGTAGATGATGAGTGTGACCTTCAACTTACCTTCATGTCAACCCAAGACAAGAGTCCTCCTTGGTTAACTAGCGTCAATAACAAGAACCAGTTGTAGGAAAGCTGTAGGGAGGAAGATTTCAGCCTAATATTGCAAAGGACTTTAAAAACTACAGACTTAGAATGATTTTGTGGCTGGATGGTGGTGATGACTATACAATAATGTGATTGTACTTAATGCCACAGAACTGGACATGTAAAAACAGTGTTTCACCGTGTTAGCCAGGATGGCCTGGATCTCCTAACCTCATGATCCACCCACCTCAGCCTCCCAAAGTGCTGGGATTACAAGCGTGAGCCACTTCGCCCAGCCCATTTATAACTTTTCTTAAGGGAAGGGATGAAGATAACAGGAAACTTCTAGCTGTAGAACTTTAAACAAGTTATTGAACCACCCTGAACCTGCTTTCTTGTCTGTAAAATAGGGCTGGCAATAATACCTATCTTCAAAAAATAGCTGTGAGGTTTCATTACACCTTCCAGGTAAAGCTTTTGAAATAATGCTTGGTGTATAATAAACACTGAGAAAGGCATAGCTGGAGAAGATGCCTGTGACTTATGCTTCTCGTCCCACTGAGAATTATTTACATAGACTCAAGCAAGGATTAGCAATGGGATTATTAGTTCAAATTGTCTCTAATGACATGACCTCATTGCTAATAGCTTGTCAATGAATTGTATCCTATAATTCACTACACTTGGCGGCTTTTTCTTTTTAGATAAGTCTTGCTCTGTTACCCAGGGTGGAGTACAGTGGCACAATCTCAGCTCACTGCAACCTCCACCTCCTGGGTTCAAGCAATTCTCCTGCTCAGCCTCCTGAGTAGTTGGGATTACAGGGACATGCCACCATGCCCAGCTAGTTTTTGTATTTTTAGTAGAGATGGGATTTCACCATGTTAGCCAGGCTTATCTCAAACTCCCAACCTCAGGTGATCCACCCACCTCCGCCTCCCAAAGTGCTGGGATTTATATTCATGAGCCACCGCACCTAACCTTGGTAGCCTTTTTATTGCCTTTGAAATGTAAGGGTGAGGCTTTTTCCTAAGGTTTTGGTGGAAAATGCTTTTTGACTATACAAAGGTAAAGGAAGTAAACTAAAGAAAAATATCTTTGTTCATTGCCTTGTTTTGGTTTTGACTTTGGTTTGTTCATTCTTTCTGGGGAAAGAGTAGAGGAGTCAAATTCTATTATCTTGGTTACTTACCTTTTGGGGGTCCCCAAAGGGTTAGAAAATGTGACTCATGCTGTAGACTTTGTCCTCAGGAAAAAAAAAAAGGACCAATCTATTTCTAGCCTCACCCACATGTGCCCACAAACATGAGATTTTACGTACAATTTCAGGGGGTTCATAGCACCACTCCCCAACCCCAAAAATGGACCTCTCATTAAAGTTCATACCCTAGCACAAACGCCATTAGGTCTCCAATACCTGGGACTCAATAAGCGCTCAGTATAAGTTGGTGGAAGGCATTAATCAATGCAATATGTTATATTTGCTTTCTTGGATCCTCTCTTCAAATTATTCCATCTCTTTGTATATGCAGATCCCACCTCTCCCTCATGCTCAGTCTCCAGCCCGATCCCCACCCCCCTACACATACGATAAGATTTTTCTTTGTCTCACTCTCTGATTCAGTGGTTTAGACTCTGATTGGTGCAATAAAGTACAAATAGACTTTGCTCCCACAACCATTAGTTTTCAGGATTTCTCTGCGGCTCCCCTCTTCTGGGAAACTCAGAAATTGATCAGTGGAAATATACATTTCCCCTGAACCTAGTAAGGAGTCTTTCATCACGTCAACAGAAAACTTTTCATTTTGGAAAGGAATGGACAGAGTTTCTCTAAAGGGCTGTAAATTCTTGGGAATGTTGGCACTTACATGCCTGCATCTGTGTGTGTTTGTGGGATATAAATTACTTTAAAGGAGTTCATTTCGAGCAATATCAGAATTTAATTATTATGATCTTATGTTTGGGTAAAAGGCAATGCCCCGCTGTTAATATCTTCCAAAATGAACAAGCCATTAGCTTGGTGCTATTAGCTCAGGAGTATTAGAATGAGCAATCAGAATTAAAGTTGTCAGTATTTAATTAAAATATGCTGCAACTCCCATCATATTCAGAGAACATGTGGTTTAAGCATTCAGACTGAGAAGGCACCGTCATTAATTAATAATTATTTAGGATTCGCTAGATGCAGAGCAATGCATTCGATAGCTGGAATGTCACCAGAGAGATTTAAAATCAAATCTGCCTTGGATAAGCCACAACGTAACTAAGCCACATGTCGTAATCAGTGTGGCATAACACTTAAGACCTTGCAGGTTGCTCTGAGGATTAACTTAAGGCAGCATCCAGTTCTGGGGACAGAGTAGGCATTTGTTTTAGTCACTCAACAAGTATATATTGAACGTGCCCAACATTTTACTAAACATCTGGGGAGTCAATGGTACAGCCCAATAAATATCACTGAAAATATCTAAAGTGGGTTTTGTGTTCTTCCATATTTACCTGCTTAAGGTTCAGATCAACAATCACTTTAAATTGCTTAGAACCAAATTTATTATAACTAATCTAAAAGAAATATGAAGAATCCTCTCTTAGTCCTTTCTGAACTTTTCCTCTTATTTCCTTCCTATCATGATTTTGACATGATGCTGATGCTGACAGTGACGACCGTGAGGACAATGACCCACATGATCCCAGAGACAAAGAGGACCCTGGAAGTCAGGAAATCTGTGTAGGCTAGGGCCTGTGGCCCCATTGGTATCTTTCAGGCGAATGAGTTAACCCTTCCAGACCCTGGCTCTTGCAGCTAGAGAATAAGAAAGCGAATCCCCACTGAAGCTAACAATCCAAGGGTAGGTGATTCAGAGGAACTTGTTAATTCAAGAAGGAGGACAGGGATAGAATCTTTAATATCATCTCTGATCATAACCACCATGCCAGGACTCCTGCGCTTCTGATTCATTCATTTATTAGGCAGTATCCACCCAATAAAAGGATTAACTAAAGATCCAGGTAAAGGCCAGGCACGATGGCTCACACCTGTAATTCCAGCACTTTGGGAGGCCAAGGCGGGTGGATCACGAGGTTAAGAGATCGAGACCAGCATGGCCAACATGGTGAAACCCTGTCTCTACTTAAAATACAAAAAAATTAGCTGGGTATGGTGGTGCAACTGTAGTCCCAGCTACTCTGGAGGCTTGAGGCAGGAGGATCACTCGAACCCCGGAGCCAGAGGCTGCAGTAAGGCGAGATCGTATCATTACACTCCAGCCTGGTGACAGAGAGACTCAAAAAAAAAAAAAAAAAAGATCCAGGTTTCTCATGGCATCGGCCCTCAGTTTGGTAGGGGTGGCAGACACGATCAGAATACAAAACACGGTGAGGTTCATGTGTAAGGTAAGAGACATACATGAAAAATTTTGGAGTCCCCAGAGAGGATAGTCGGAGCATCCTCCCATAGAAAGAAGGCCTAAACCACGCCTGCTAAGGTACATAGGTGCTGACCAGGTGAAGTGGGAGTAGAGGTAAGGGAGGATGGGCTGGCCAGAGCAAAGCCTTCAGAGTGAGAAGCCACATAGAGCGTGGAGGGGCGGAGCCTGCAGCAAGAAGCCAGAAAGGCCTTGGATGGCATTTAATAAATAAATGGAATAACCGTCGTGTATCCTGAGCTTGCCTCTGTAGGTGAGGACAGGCAAGCACAATGGATGGTTAAAGCAGGGGTATCATGTGATGAGATCTCTTTTTGCAAGTCCATTGTCTAGCTGTGGAGAAAATGGGCAGATGTGCGCAAGCTCAGAAGCAGAGAGAAGAAAAGCAAGGGAGACCTCCACCTGCAGAACAGCCAACGAAGGTCCACACGCGAGCTGTACTCTTCCCATCACAGGAAGCCAAGAGGTATTTTAAATATTTTAGTAAATTATTGATTGCCCATTTGGATGCTCACTTAATCAACCACTGGGCATGTTGTTAGGGGCCTCCACTCTCTGCCATGTTCATACGTAATTAAGTACAAGACATCTCAGGAATGGACCCTTTTACCAACACATTAGGCCAAATCAAAGTGGAACAAAACGCACGTTGTTTGTGCAGCCTCAACCGCAGCCCATTTGAGGAAGGAATTGCCTTCTAATTCTATTACTGAGTTATGTGGATGGTGCGTTTTAATCAAGAGGGTCGATGGTCTGCCAGCATCAGAAGCTACTAAACCTGGAGTTCTCTCTCAGCACCTGGGAGCAGAGGGCAGATTCCTGGCTTCCAGGGCCCCAGGGAAGGCCAGGGCAAGTGGGGCAGCAACAGCTCTAGGATTTTTGTCTCAGGAGCTCCTATTCAGCTCCCCCTACCCCTCCCAACATTTCTCTAGCTTTCCCTCCCACAACTCTCCATAAGACAACAAAGGAGTCACAGGAGATTCCAGACAAAGCAACAGTCTGTTCACTTTGAAGTGGGAGCCTTATTTTTCTTAATGTGTCACTTTATATTTTCCTAATTAGGAAATCCACACTTATGTTGCAATTGGGAAACAATAGAAAAAGCCTGCATAAGAAAATTAAGGTTGGATGAGGTGGCTCACACCTGTAATCCCAGCACTTTGGGTCGATTGAGCTCAGGCATTTGAGACCAGCCTGAACAACATGGTAAAACCCTGTCTCTAGAAAAAATACAAAAATTAGCCAGATGCAGTGGTGCCCACCTCTAGTCCCAGCTACTCAAGAGGCTGAGGTGGGAGGTTCACTTGAGTCAGGGAAGCAGAAGTTGCAATGAGCCAGGATTACACAACTGCACTCCAGCCTGGGCAACAGAATGAGATTCTGTCTCAAAAAAAAAAAAAAATGGCCAGGCATGGTGGCTTATGCCTATAATCCCAGCACTTTGGATGGCCAAGGTGGGTGGATCACCTGAAGTCAGCAGTTCAAGATCAGCCTGGCCAACATGGTAAAACTTCGTCTCTACTAAAAATACAAAAATTAGCCGGGCCTGGTGGTGCGAGCCTGTAAATCCAGCTACTGGGGAGGCTGAGGCAGGAGAATCACTTAAGCCCAGGAGGCAGAGGTTGCAGTGAGCTGAGATCAAGCCACTGCACTCCAGCCTGGGTGACAGAATGAGACTCTGTCTCAAAAAAAAAGAACAAAATTAAGTTATACATAATCCTATCACTCCACATTTTGATTATTTCCACATATACATTCTTTTACAAAATTAGAATCATGCTATTTTGTGACCTCCACCTTTCATAACATACATTAGATACCCTTTCTATCATAAAATAGCCTTCCAAACATCATTTTAATGACCATCAAAGATTCCATTCAAAGTCTTTGCATAATTTCTTGAATCCCCTATTGCTGATAGCTTAGGTTTCCTACCTTAAACGATACAGCTGTGGACATCCTAATTTGTAAATCTATATGTGTAAAGTAGACACATTCCCTGCAATTGATTTGTGGTCACCATTTGGCTGCAAAGCGTCTTCCCTGTTTGGGAGTAATCATGCAGAGGACAGCCAGAAGCCTGGTTTTCACCTCCCCAGTATCACCTGTCCATCCTTGGGAGGAGTGGGTGGCACAATAATGTGAATATGCTTAATGCTACTGAGCTGTTCACACAAAACTGGTCAAGACAGCCAATTTTACGTTATAGGTATTTTACCATGATTTTTTCAGAAAGGTCAAGAGACATGGTGATGTGGTTTGGCTGTGTCTTCTCATCCGAAATCTCACCTTGAATTATAACTTCCATAATTCCCATGTGTGGTGGGAGGGACCTGGTGGGAGGTAGTTGAATCATGGGGGCGGGGCTCTCCCATGCTGTTCTCGGGATAGTGAATAAGTCTCATGAAATCTGATGATTTTATAAATGAGAGCTCCCCTACACAAGCCCTCTTGCCTGCTGCCATGTAAGATATCACCCTGGTCTTCTGTCACCTTCCACTGTGATTGTGAGGCTTCCTCAGCCACAGTAGAACTGTAAGTCTATTAAGCCTCTTTCTTTTATAAATTACCCAGTCTTGAGTATGTCTTTATTAGCAGCATGAGAATGGACTAATAGACACAGGAACTAATTTTGATAATATATTTTATTTAACCCAATATATCAAAAAATTATCATTTTAATCTCCAATCAATATAAAAATTACTAATGAGATAGTTTACATTCTTTTTTTATACTAAGTCTTTGAATTCTTTGTGGCTCTTACAGCACATCTCAAATTGAATGTTAGCTAGCCTGTAACTACTGTGCCACATGTGGCTAGTGTCCACACTATTGGACAGTTCAGCCCTATAGTAAAGACGGGCATGAGAGAACCAGGAGTGGGAAATACAGATTAGGTCAGCCAGCCTGACCCATCTTTGAATCTTGGCTGGGACACTCAAAATTCCTTGAGCTGAGAGATGGTGGACAAGTGGGTAATAATAACCAACTTCTATGATTGATGCAAGCATTTTATTGGAAAATACATGGAAAGCCCCCAGTAAACTGTTTGGCACACAATAGCTGCTTTTGTAAATAGTGGCAATTGCTATTCATGTTTCCATGGAGAATAGAGATAATAATAAAAAGGACATTATATAAACTTTTTTAAAAAGGTTTTAAGATAATAAGGGAAATGTGAATATGTTTTGTATGTGTGTGTGTTTTCTTGTTTTTAAGACAGGGTCTCATTTTGCCATCATGGCTCACTGCAACCTCTGTCTCTCAGGCTGAAGTGATCCTCCCACTTCAGCCTCCCGGGTAGCTGGGAGTACAGGCGTGTGCCACCGCACCAGGTTAATTTTTGTATTTTTTGTAGAGGCAGGGTTTTGTCCTGTTGCCCAGGCTGGTCTCAAACTTCTGAGCTCAAGCAATCCACCTGCCTCAGCCTCCCATGCCTGGGGTTACCACGCCCAGCTATATGCGTGTTTTTAAAGAGTCCTCTTTCAGAAGTACATACTGAGATATTGACAGGTAAGATTATATGTTATATGGAGGAGCAGAGGTAGATGGGGGAAGGTGAAACCAGATTGGCCGCCAGCTGAGAATTGTTGAAACTGGAATTTATTCTGCTATTCACTCTATTTATGTTTGATAGTTTGATAGTTTCCGTAATGAGAAGTTTAGAGACTTTTTATTCTTTATTTTTGTTTTGAGGGACATTATATGGGTATTCAATATGCCTTGAGTTTTTCAGATTCTTAGTAGTTATTTTGGGAATGTGTTGGTTCTTTATTTTGTTGTTAGAAAAGAGGTCTTCCTCTGTTGCCCAGGAGTGCGGTGGCGTGATCACAGCTCACTACAACCTCGACCTCCTGGGCACAAGCAATCCTCCCAACTCAGCCCCCAACTAGCTGGGAGACAGGTGTGTACCACCATGCCCAGTGCAGGAGTTTGTTGGTTATGGTGACTGCCTGGTAGAAATAAACAGTCTGCATGGACTCTTAAGCACCATAAGCAACCTGCCCACTGTCCACTGTGATGGCCATTGCTGGAAGGGAAGAAGATAACATGATACTACCAACCATCACTTTACTTCCTCTGCACAGTAGCAACAATAAAATGACTTCTGATTTTATCTCTGCCCAAAACATTGATGTCTTGTGTTATTTGCACTGGGAGGAGATAGTTGAAGGCTGTCAAAATGGTAGTGGATTCTATTCAATTGCCTGATTTCTGTGTGTGTGTGTGTGTGTGTGTGTGTGTGTGTTTTCGTAACAGATATAAATATGTAAAAGCTACCTATGGTAAATCACTTTTATCAATTGTTTACTCAAAGGTGAAGAATATTTTTTTAGAAAAATAACAGCTACATTGAACTATAATTTACATAGCATAAAATTTACCCTTTTAAAGTGTACATACTTTAAAAATCCACAAAGTTGAGCAACCATCACCATTATCCAATTCCAGAACACTTTCTGTCCCTCTCAGTCTATGGAAACCACTTTCGGGCTCTGTGGATTTGCCCATTCTGCAAAATTCATATATATGGAATCATACAATATGTGGTCTTCTGTGTCTGGCTTCTTTTACTTAAAATAATGGTTTTTTTAAAGTTTCGTCCACATTGTAACATGTATCAGAACTTCATTCCTTTTTGTGGACAAAGGAGTAGATAGACTACATTTTGTTTTTCCTTTCAACAGTTGATGGACACTTGGGTTGTTTCCAATTTTTTGACTATTATGAATAATGCTGCTATGAACATTTGTGTATAAGTTATTGTGTGGACATATGTTTCCAATTCTCTTGGATATTTATCTAGGAGCAGAATTGTTGGGTCATATGGTAATGCTGCTTACGTTTCTGAGAAACTGCCAAACTGTTTTTCACAGTGGCTGCACCATTTTACATTCCCGCCGGCAATGTCTGAGGGCTCTAATTTCCCCACATCGTCATAGACACTTTTTATCATCTGCCTGTTTGATTATAGCTACCCTTGTGTGTGTGTACTGGAATCTCACTGTGGTTTTGATTTGCATTTCTCTAATGACTAATGTATTAGCCAGGGTTCTCTAGAGGGACAGAACTAATAGGATATACATATATATGAAAGGGAGTTTATTAAGGAGAATTGACTCACACGATCACAAGGTTAAGTCCCACGATAGGCCATCTGCAAGATGAGGAACAAGAAAGCCAGTAGTGGCTCAGTCCGAGTCCTGAAACCTTAGAAGTAGGGAAGCCAACAGTGAAGCCTTCATTCTGTGGCTGAAGGCCCAAGGGCCCCTGGCAAACCACTGGTGTAAGCCCAAGAGCCCAAAAGGTGAAGAACTTTGAGGCTGATGTTGGAGGGCAGGAAGCACCCAGCACAGGAGAAAGATGAAGGCCAGAAGACTCAGCAAGTCTGAGTGATTCCACCTTCTTCTGCCGGCTTTCTTTTATAAAAAGATATCCATAGGGTTTTGGGGAACAGGTAGTATTTGGTTACATGAGTAAGTTCTTCAGTGGTGATCTGTGAGATTTTGGTGAACTCATCACCCAAGCAGTATAAGTGAATCCAATTTGCAGTTTTTCATCCCTCGCCCCCCTCCCATCCTTTTCCCCACATCTGCAAAGTCCATTGTATCATTCTTACGCATTTGCATCCTCAGAGCTTAGTTCTCACTTAACAGTGAGAACATACGATGTTTGGTTTTTCATTCCTGAGTTACTTCACTTAGAATGATAGTCTCCAGTTCCATCCAGGTTGCTGCCAATGCCATTAAGCCATTCCTTTTTATGGCTGAGTAGTGTTCCATCATATGTATATATACCATCATTTCTTTATCCACTCATTGATTGATGGGCATTTGGGCTGGTTCCATATCTTTTCAATTGTGAATTGTGCTGCTATAAACATGCGTGTGCAAGCATCTTTTTCATATAATGATTCTTGTCCTCTGGGCAGATACCCGGTAGTGGGATTGCTGGATCAAATGGTAGTTCTGCTTTTAGTTCTTTAAGGAGTCTCCACACTGTTTGCAATGTGGTTGTACCAGTTTACAGTCCCACCAGTGGTGTAGAAGTGTTCCCTTTTCACCACATCTATGCCAGCGTCTATCGTTTTATTATGATGATGGCCATTCTTGCAGGAGAATGTGATACCGTATTGCGGTTTTCCCTGATCATTAGTGATGTTCAGCATTTTTTCATATGCTTTTTGGCCATTTGCTTATCTTCTTTTGAGAATTGTCTATTTCTGTCCTGAGCTACTTTTTGATGGGACTGTTTGTTTTGTTTGTTTGTTTGTTTGAGCTCCTTGTAGATTCTGAATGTCAGTCCGTTGTTGGAGTTGTAGATTGTGAAGATCTTCTCCTGCTCTGTTGTCTGTTGACTCTGCTGACTGTGCGGGAGCTCTTTAGTTTAAATAAGTCCCACCTATTCATCTTTGTTCCTATTGCATTTGCTTTTGGGTTCTTGATCATGAAGTCTTTGCCTAAGCCAGTGTCTAGAAGGGTTTTTCCAATGTTATCTTCTAGAATTTTTATAGTTTCAGGTCTTAGATTTAAGTTCTGGATCCATCTTGAGTTGATTTTTGTATGAAGTGAGAGATGAGGATCCAGTTTCATTCTCCCACATGTGGCTTGTCAATTATCCCAGCACCATTTGTTGGACAGGTGTCTTTCCCCACTTTATGTTTTCAGTTGCTTTTTCAAAGATCAGTTGGCTGTATGTTTTTGGGTTTATTTCTGGGTTCTCTACTCTGTTCTGCCTGCTTTTTCTAGCCATGCTGGCAGCCAATTGGATGCGGTCTACCCAGTTTGAGGGTGGGTCTGCCTCTCCCAGTCCACGGACTCAAATGTTAATCTCCTCTGGCAACACCCAGAAACATCCAGAAACAATACTTTGCATCCTTCAATCCAATCAAGTTGACACTTAATATCAACCATCACAACCGATAATGCCAAGTATCTTTACTCGTGCTTATTGGCCATTTGTGCACCTTCTTTGGAGAAATGTCTTTTTAAATGCTTTGTCTATTTTTAATTAGGTTATTCATCTTTTTCATTGTTGAGGACTTAAAAAAAATGAGTTCTAAATGACACCTGACAGAATGGACATAATCGAGCAGATAGTAAAAGTTACTTGAGATAAGAATCATACTGCACCTCAACTTCACTGCTCACCAACACTCCCAATTTATTAGATATGAAAGGCTTTCATCATGAAAAAAAGGTATTTCCACCTAAATATTTCCAAAACCTTTCCATTAAAGAGAACAGAGGGAGGAGGAGGACGTCATTCCTTTTTATACCTTGTGTTTCGTGAGCACCTGCTGGCATCTGAGTGAGTGATTGCCCTCTGGGAATTGTTCCTAACAAGAGTGTTGTGAATATGAGTTACTAAAATTCAAGCTGATCAAGGCCACCTCAATAGTGACCACTGGGTCTAATAAGAACACATACAAAGGAGAGTCACTTTGTCTAAAGGGCTAGAGATGGCTCAGGAAAGACATAGCATGAGAGCTAATCCAGTCATTCTCAAGTCTGTCTGTAGGACATTCTGAGAATCCACAAACTGATCTGCAAACATAAGAAATAGAGCAAACATTGATTAATGGAATACTCCATGCCAGGCGGAGTATTCCGCGGAGGCTCAGGACATCTCCTTTGTCTGTCTGTCCTATCCACTGTGGACCGGTTTCCCAAAGAGTTATCACCTTTGTTAGTGGAGAGATCCTGCCAAGTCCTCATGTTCCTTCCTTAGAGGGACTGGGTGTGCTTAGCTTGGAGCAGAAGAAAGATCGTGGTGGTGACCTTCAGCTCACCTTACGTAAGCCCAAGATTCCTTCTAAGATATCTCATGGCAATAACGAGGCCTAAGGAACAAAGCAGGATACACAGTGAGATAAAGTCCTGGCTTCGTGAATGACATTTTAGTGATGGAAAATAGTGAGATGTGTTGAGAATGAAGCAGGATGGATGGAGAGAGTGATGCAGAGGTACCATTTTGATAGATAAGGTAATCTCTGAGTGGTCACCTGTGCACAGTCAGGAATTGATACAGCTATGAGGATATCGGTGGGAAGGGCATTCCAAACAGAAAAAACAACAGGTGCAACGTCCTGGGGGAGGCTAGGTGTGGTGGCTCACACCTGTAATCCCATCACGTTGGGAAGCTGAGGCAGGAGGATTGCTTGAACCCAGGAGTTTTAGACCAGCCTGGACGCCCATGTAACAAAAAGTTAAAAATTAGCTGGGTATGGTGGTGTGCACCTGTAGTCCCAGCTACTAGGGAGGCTGATGTGGGAGGATTGCTTGACCCCAGGAGGTCAAGGCAGTGAACTGTGATAGCACCACTACACTCCAGCCTGGGCAACAGAGTGAGACCCTGTCCCATTTCCCCTGCCAGAAAACCCGAAAAACAAAAACCCAAAGTCTTTGGGGGAGGAGTAGTGAGGAGATCAGAGTGGCTGGAACACAAAGGGAAAGGGAGGTGGATGGGAGCTGACATCAGAGAAGTGAAAAAGGTGGGGTCTCATTGGACCTTTCACTTGACCTTGAACATCTACTGCAAAGCAAAAGAATCCTTGGGCCACACATCAAGGATGTGCGTGTGCATTCCAAAAATCCTTCTTTGGAGTCAGCTCACGTTGAGTCTCCCAAGCTCATTGCTGTGTCTTCTTCTCATGGCAGAAGAACGTCTGAGGGATCCCTTGACTGGATGGTGTGTTCTGTAGGCCATTCCTTTTGAGAACCTCTCTACTAATCAGAATCCGGTTTTCAGCAAAGTCCACACCTCTGAGGAACATACACAGACATTGTAGAAGGAAGAGAAGGCTTAGGGAGTCAAACAAAAACAAAAAAATACACTGGCCAAATCTGGCTTTACGGAGGCTCAGGACATCTCCTTTGTCTGTCTGTCCTATCCACTGCGGACCGGTTTCCCAAAGAGTTATCACCTTTGTTAGTGGAGAGATCCTGCCAAGTCCTCATGTTCCTTCCTTAGAGGGGCTGGGTGTGCTTAGCTTGGAGCGGGAGAAAGATTGTGGTGGTGACCTTCGGGATATCTCACAGCAATAACGAGGACCAGTTGCAGGAAAGCTGTAGGGAGAAAGATTTCAGCCTAATATTGCAGAGGACTTCGTACAGTTGGAAAGTCAGTGAGTTCCCCATGACTAAAAGTATTCAAGTAGACATTAAAAGGACATTCATCTGGGATTCTCGGCAGAAGAGCCCTGACTTGGTTGGTAAATTGGATCAGAACTCCCTCAGAGCTAAGGTTCTGTAATCGTATTGTGCTGTGTTTCTTCTAGGTAAAATTCAAGACCATGTTTGTGACTTTGTGAACATCATGTGTGAAGAAGAACCCTGTGGAACAAGTTGAAGGTCATGTACAGTACACCCTGAATCTTCTTCTTGGAGTTGTGTGCAGTGAAGGGGGCTTTAATTAAGCTTTCCCCTCCGGGCACAATCAGCTTGTTTTGGTGAGTGCAATATGCCATCCCAGAATATGTCAAACTTCATTTGCAAAATATCAGACTGCTGTTTTTTTTCCAGAGCCAATCTGCAGAGTAATACGTTCAATAACTTTTGCTCTTTTTGCTCCCAAAGATAGGTCTCTTTTTGGAGTCGATAGCGCAATAAATGCGGATCTGGTGCAAATTCCGATGGAAAGAAAAGATATTGTTATTTAAAGGCCAAATAACGGCTTAAAATTAGAGTTGTGAAGGCATTGAAAAACACCAGACTTCCCAGATGGCTTGGAGATAATTCACTTTGCACTCAGTCCACTCACACGCTAAAAAAAAATACTTTTGACTCTGTTTCTCCTCAGATTGAAAGTTGGTGCCTGCTTTAAACATATGTGCTCCTCTCTTTAAATTTAGCTCTGAGTCATGTTGTATTACATTAGGAATTCAGCAGGCAGGCACTTGGAAAATGTACATCAATGCGTTTATTTTTAAATTATATAAAAATAAAAATATATATGTTTAAATATATTAGGCTATATTTTTGCCCAATTTCAAAATGGTTGTTCTCCAGAACAGATTAGATAAAACAATAATAACGACGATGACACTATGGTTCTGGAACACTGCCCGTTCCCAAGGATCCCAAAGCAACTTGACAAACCCTGTCGCTTCTAGCCCCCAGCCCAGCCATGCGCGGGACTTGTCACAGAAACCTCCGCCTCTGTGGGGGACCAGGCATCTCCCTGAACAGCTGCAGGGTGGCCTAATTAAGATGCTACTTCTTCCAGAGTGTCAGGTCTCTGGGCAGAAGTCAGCAAAGGCTGAAGCCTGGGAGGTGGAGGCAGACAGTCTGGAGGGGCAATCTTCAGCTTAGTGGCTAAGTTCAGGGGCTGAAGGCCCCACCAAACAATGCTGGGCTCAAATCCTGGCTTTACCCCTTCTAATCTACGCATCCTTAGAGAAGTGACGAGGCCTCATTCGTGTCTCAGTTCCTCACCTGTGAAATGAATAATGGTTCCTATTTCCCCAGGTTGCTGTGAGGACTACCCAGGATAATTCCTTTGATTCATGTAGTCATTCACCCACCACATATTTATTAACATCCATAGGACAAAGTGGTGAATAAAATGAACAGACCAATAATCCCAGGCCTCATAGAGCCCATGGTCTAGTAGGTAGAGAGACACGAATGAATAATCAGGACCCTGATGATTTCATCCAAATTGTGATGAGCACAATGAGGGAAAATTTGCAAAGTGAGGCCCATCCAGATCAGAAAGCTCCAGAAAGCTTCAGCAAAGAAGGAATGTATACTGTGGTCTGGTGGTGCCTGTTAGTTCCTCTATGCTTTTCCTATATTTGCTGTCACACATTGCTGCAAACTTAATGACTTAAAATAACATATAGGTCAGCTGCAGTGGCTCACTCCTGTAATCCTAGCACTTTGGGAGGTCATGGCAGGTGGATTACCTGAGGTCAGGAGTTCAAGACCAGCCTGGCCAACATGGCAAAACCCCATCTCTACTACAAATATAAAATTAGCCGAGCATGGTGGTGCATGCCTGTAATCACAGCTACTAGGAGTCTGAGGCAGGAGAATCACTTGAACCCAGGAGGTGGAGGTTGCACTGCACTCCAAACTGGCTGATAGAGTGAGACTCGGTCTCAAATAATAATAAAATAGTAACATATGTAGTATATTGCAGTTCTGGAGGTCATAAGTCTGAAGTGAATCTAATTTGGCAAAGAGCAAGGTGTTGGCAGGGCTGGGTTCCTTTCTGGAAGTTCAGAGCAAGAATCTATTTCCTCACTTTTACCGGCTTCTAGAGGCTGCCTGAATTCCTCGGCTTGTGGCCCCTTCCTCCACCTTCAAAGCACATCACTCCAACCTCTGCTTTCATGGTCATACCTCCTTTTTCTGACTTGGACCCTTCTGCTAAGAATTCTCTTATAAGAATCCTTGTGGCCAGGAACAGTGTCCCACACCTGTAATGCCAGCACTTTGGGAGGCTGAGGTAGGAGGATCATGTCATGCTAGGCGTTCGAGAAGCCTGGGCAACATGACAAGACACCATCTCTATAAGAAATTTAAAATTAGCCTGGTATGGTGACATATATTGATGGTCCCAACTACTCTGGAGTCTGAGGCTACAGTAAGCTGTGACTGCACTACTGCACTCCAACTTGGGTGACAGAGCAAGATTTTGTCTCAAAAAAAAAAAAAAATCCTTGCTGTTTGATTAAGCCCAGCTTAATCTTTTCACCTCAAGATCCTTAATTTAATCACCTCTGCCAAGTTCCTTTCACCTGTCAGGTAACATATTCACAGGTTCTGGGGATTAGGATGTGGAAATCTGCCAGGGCAGGGTGGGTGGGGGGAGTATTATTCTGTCTACAACAGTCCAGGAAGTTCAATATCCAAAAGGGGGAATTCCAGGCATAAAAACAACAACAACAAAGAGAAAATAAAGGGGCAGAATTTACCAGAGAAAAACAATACAAGGCAATTTCCTAAAACTGCAGGGCAGACATTTCCAGATTTAAAGAGCCTTCAGCGTGCTCAGTGCAAAAGCATGTAAAAAGCTTCCAAAAACAAAATATCATACACAAATGGCATACGCAAAGGATCAAGGATCAGGCACTGGCTTTTTTTTTTTTTTGAGGCGGAGTCTTGTTCTGTCACCCAGGCTGGAGTGCAGTGGTGGGATGTTGACTCACTGCAATCTCCACCTCCTGGGTTCAAGCAATTCTCCTGCCTCAACTTCCCGAGTTGCTGGAACTACAGGTTTGTGCCACCATGCCTGGCTAATTTTTATATTTTTAGTAGAGATGGGATTTTGCCTTGTTGGCCAGGCTGGTCTCAAACTCCTGACCTCAGGTGATCCATCGCAGGTATTGGACTTTTTAACATCATCACTGGAAATTGGAAGAAGGCACAGGCCTTCATAATCCTGAGGAAAAATATTTCCAACCTAGAATTTATTGATAATCTTATTTTGTTTTTAGAAACAGGGTCTTGCTATGTAACCAAGGCTGGAGTGCAGTGACTATTCACAGGCACGACTGTAGTGCACTAGTCAGGCTTGAACTCCTGGCCTCAAGCTATCCTCCCACCATAGCCTCTTAGTAGCTGGGACTAAAAGCATGCACCATCATGCCCAGCTGATAATTTTTTTTTTTTTTTGAGACAGAGTTTTGCTCTTGTTACCCAGGCTGGAGAGCAATGGCGTGATCTCGGCTCACCACAACCTCCCCCTCCTGGGTTCAGGCAATTCTCCTGCCTCAGCCTCCCGAGTAGCTGGGATTACAGGCACATGCCACCATGCCCAGCTAATTTTTTATATTTTAGTAGAGATGGGGTTTCACCATGTTGACCAGATGGTCTCGATCTCTTGACCTTGTGGTCCACCCACCTCGGCCTCCCAAAGTGCTGGGATTACAGGCTTGAGCCACCGTGCCCGGCTGATAATTTTTTTTTCTTTTAGAGATAGGGTCTCTATGTTTCACATGTTGGTCTTGAACTCCTGAACTCAAGTTATCCTCCCACCTCAGCCTCTCAAAGTGCTGGGATTACAGGCATGAGCCATTGCACCCAGCCTCCAGCAGATAATTTTATCAAGCAAGTATAAGTGTGGACTAAGTACAGGTCAAACATGCCTGGTTTCACTGAATTTTCCTTCCATGCATCCTTTCTCAAAAAGCTACTAAAGGATGTGCTCCATTAAAATGAGAGAGCAAACCAAGAAAGTGGAAAACAGAGAATCCAGGAAGTGGGGGATGCAACAGAAGAGGGGGAAACGTTATTCAAAGAGGACCCAGACCACTGGTGTGCACAGGGACCAGTGTAACAACCAGCCTGATTGCAGCCCAGGATGGAGGGCTCAAAGTAAGACACAGAACTGATAGGCTCTGAAATGTTAATTATATTAACAAGAGCCTTAGAGTTGCGACAGATAAATTAGCAGCTACATTGAAAATATAAAAACTCACCAAAATTACTCTCTGAGAAAAATGAAATTATACCAAATAATGCAATTGGGCAGTCAGTGGCATACAATATTTTCCTAAGTCATAGGACAGTAAACACTGAATATTGATTTAGCGAGAACCCATGATCTTGGGGTGGTGAAAGGAGAAGATAAGAGTGTGTGCCTATGTGTAAGAGCTAAATCCTCCTTTTCTACAGCAGGTAGTCAATTATATGATGCTTAAAACTGAAACATCAAGCAAGATAAAGCAAAAAAGTTGAAGGTGGCTGGCCAGGCACGGTGGCTCACAGCTGTAATCTCAGCACTTTGGGAGGCTGAGGAGAGTGGATCAGAAAGTCAGGAGATCGAGACCATCTTGGCTAACACGGTGAAACCCCAACTCTACTAAAAATACAAAAAATTAGCTGGACATGGTGGCACGCTCCTGTAGTCCCAGCTACTTGGGAAGCTGAGGCAGGAGAATCACTTGAACCCAGGAGGTGGAGGTGAGCCAAGATCACACCACTGCACTCCAGCTTGGGTGACAGAGTGAGACTCCATATCAAAAAAAGAAAAAGAAAGAGTTGAAGGTGGCTGCCTCCAGGACAAGGGATCAGGACCAGTGAGTCCAGGGATGTTTTTAGAATAAACCTTATAGGGCCACTTGATTTTTTAAAAACTACATACATGCATTTCTTTAATTTAAAAAATATATATTTTAAAGGGGGAGAGAAGGGAAGGATGTTAATGTTCCCTGAAAAAGGAGGCATTGGTGGGTTATGGGAAGAGGCGGACCCTCTGGCATCTTTGAGTTTTCTCTGACTTCAGCCTCGTTAAATCACAGGAGGGAGATGACCTCAGCAAAGGACATCAAACCTGTGGGAGCACCTGCGAAGCCAGAAGCCCTCTGCCCTCTACCCTCCATCCTCCCCAGCCATCACAGAGCAGTGGCAGACAGGACCCTGTGAGCAGCAGGCACCTGTCACTGCCTGAGTCCTCCCAGCAGGCCTGGTGGCCCCGGTGAAGGGGTCAGTTAGGGAGAGACAAAGCTTCCTGGGATGGAGCTGGGTGGGAGCAGTGAGGAGGAAGAGTTCAAGGCTACATGGTAGATTACAACGGAGCCAGTGAATAGTCACTGCACTCTGGCCTTGGAGGGAGATGGGGCAGGGGGAATGGAGAAGCTTCCTTGCAATGTGGACCTGAGTGCATTCCACCCTCCTGACACCAACTGGGAACGTTAATATGGCTCAGCTTGCTCCAGCAGCCAGAAACACCCTCTGTCCCCTGATGTCCTCAACTCTCTGCTCTAGTCTCCAACTCATAGAAAATCTCAAGAGAGAGGCATGGCTCCTGGCGGGGGGAAAGGGGTTGGGAAACAAATGAAAATGTCGCCTCCCATCAACAATGGATATTCGGCTCCTGAGAGGGCTGACTCCTGGCACAGCCCCACCCCAGGTCATGTAGGGTCACTCCAGGTGGGTCTTCTGAGTTCCTAGATCCAGGAGGGGTGTGAGCAAGACCCCAAGCAGAACTCAGCTCTGACACCCAGAGCTCAGCACAGTCACAAAGAAAAGTGGTGAAGAATTCAAAGAACATGGTCACTTCTGGTCTGAGAACAAGAGAATGGCAGATGATTCAGGCACGGTGGCTCATGCCTGTAATCCCAGCACTTTGAGAGGCCAAGGCAGGTGAATCACCTGAGGTCAGGAGTTCAGGACCAGCCTGGACAACATGATGAAACCCTGTCTCTACAAAAACACAGAAAACACCGGGTGCAGTGGCTCACACCTATAAACCCAATACTTTGGGAGGTAGGCAGCCGGACCACTTGACTTGAGGTCAGGAGTTTGAGACCAGCCTGGCCAACATGGTGAAACCCCATCTCTGCTAAAAATACAAAAATCAGCTGGGCATGGTGGCACATGCCCTTAGTCCCAGCTACTTGGGAGTCTGAGGCAAGAGAATCGCTTGAACCTGGGAAGCAGAGGTTGCAGTGAATCAAGATCACGCCACTGCACTCCAGCCTGGGCAACAGAGTGAGACTGTCTAAAAAAATAAAATGAGGCTGGGCGCGGTGGCTCAAGCCTGTAATCCCAGCACTTTGGGAGGCCGAGGCAGGTGGATCACGAGGTCAAGATATCGAGACCATCCTGGTCAACATGGTGAAACCCCGTCTCTACTAAAAATACAAAAAATTAGCTGGGCATGGTGGCATGTGCCTGTAATCCCAGCTACTCAGGAGGCTGAGGCAGGAGAATTGTCTGAACCCAGGGGTCAGGGGTCGGAGGTTGCAGTGAGCCGAGATCGCGCCATTGCACTCCAGCCTGGGTAACAAGAGTGAAACTCCGTCTCAAAAAAAAAATAAAAATAAAAAATGAAAAATAAACACAAAAATTAGCTGAGTGAGGTGGTGGGTGCCTGTAATCCCAGCTATTTGGGAGGCCAAGGCGGGTGGATCACAGGTCAGGAGTTTGAGACCAGCCTGACCAATTTGGTGAGATCCCGTCTCTATTAATAATAATAAAAAAAGGGTGGTCACCATCAAATTACACTGGAATTTCAAGAGAAAAAGCATTTGAGATGTGCTATCAAAACACTGGAAGCATAGACTTTACGTGATGAACATTCTCAAAGGGAGACTGAAATTCAGCATGGAGCTCCTTGAACAGTGGATGTCTCTAATTTGAACCCAAGAAGGAATAAGCTTATTCCCCAGATTCTCCACAGAATCAAAACCCACTATGTAGTGAACTAAGTAGCACTGGTGGATGGTAACATGTTAAAGAGTAGGTGTGGGGGCAGGATGTGTCTGGGGTCAAATGTTTGGAAAATGCTGGATTAAACAAAGGACATGGGCAAGAATGCTCAAAATGGAAACGTTCATTGTAACATCCCAAAGAAGTGGGATGCATCTGTTTGACAGTTGCATCTGTTTTTAAGAAGCAATGGATGGGATTATAGTTCCATGGAACGCACTTTGGGAAACACTGGCCAAGTATCTCAAGCACCAGAGGGCTCAGACATCCCTAGCACCTGTCTGCAATGTGCTTGGCAGGAACACACAGCTGTGAGCTTCTTCGGTCCCCAACCCCCCCCCACCCAGCTAGGTGGTTCTGAAATATTTGCAGGATGGACTCCCTCTTTTTGTCATGCACCAGGCATGTGGTTTATGGTTTTTGAAAAAAGATGTCTGTCTTTCATTAATTTTCTTAGACATGGGGAAGAGCCTCGGAAAATAAGACCTTAGCTGACCAGATTCTTCTGTGTTGGAAATAGGTGGTTGATGCCGCAAAGAAAAATCAGCACTGAGACAAAGGATCTTTCAGCAATGCAATTTTTACATCCTGGACTGCAGGAAGGGTACCCTCGCTAGCCATCATGCCACGAGAGTGCAATGAACAAAGGAAAACACATAAATTTATCTGATCTCCGTTGGCTGGAGCCAGAACTCACAATCTAAACTAAAACCTGATTGGCTAATAACTTAAAACTTTTCTAAACAAGTAAAAGCAGTGGAGAGCTGGGACATGCCTGTGAGCACATCCAGCACAGATATCTTGGTTCAAGTACAAGGACAAGAATGTACTACGAGCCTATAAGCATGGCATGTCTAACAGCAACATAGGATAGGGCTTAACAAAGTTTTTAGCACATTTATTATTTAACAAGAAAGGAAACTTTAAAAAGGAACTTTTCTACTTCCCACATTCTGGTTCTTCCTTTTTTTTTTTGAAAGGCAGTCTCACTCTGTCGCCCAGGCTGGAGTGCAGTAGCACAATCTTAGCTCACTACAACCTCTACCCCCTAGGTTCAAGCTATTCTCCTGCCTCAGCCTCCTGAGTAGCTGGGATTACAGGTGCCCACCACCACTCCTGGCTAATTTTTTTTTTTTTTAGCTTTCACCATGTTGACCAGGGTGGTCTTGAACTCCTGACCTCAGGTGATCTGCCTGCCTCAGCCTCCCAAAGTGCTGGGATTACAGGCATGAGCAATGAAGTCTAGCCTGGTTCTTCCTTTCTTGATTCCTTGGTTCTCTCTTCAACCCCACACAAAATTATGAGAATTTTTAGGCCACATCACCCTGAGAATCACTTGTTTTCATGCCTTCATTCCAAGAGCTGTTTGTCCAGCCTTAAATGACATATGTATTTATTAGGGGTCCCTTTACTTTTTTAAAAGGTGGATGCCATAGGCCCACTTGCAACAGGGGCTTCTCGTGGAGTATTGGTGCCCTTGAGGGTGTGGAAATGTGTAGGTGACAAAAGCAAAGTCATGAATGGCCTCTGGCCCATGTTCTCCAGCCCATTGGCTTTGCAAATCTGAGCCTAGTGAGTCATTAACCCTGTCTTCATTTTTTCATCCACGTGTGATAGATAAATAGATAGATAGATAGATAGGCATTATGGATAGGTATAGACGTATTATGAATATGTATAGACAGAGAGAGAGACAGGATCTCACTCTATCATGGAGGCTGAAGTGCAATGGCACAATCATGGCTCACTGCAACCTCGAACTCCTGGGATTAAGTGTTCCTCCTGCCTTAGTCTCCCAAGTAGCTGGGACTGTAGGCGTGTGCCATTGCACCCAGCTAAATTTTAAACTTTTTTTGTGGAGATGGGTGGTCTCACTATGTTGCCCAGGCTAGTCTTGAACTTCTGGCCTCGAGCTGTCCTCCTGCCTTGGCTTCCCACAGTGCTGGGATTATAGGTGTGAGCCACTGCACCCATCCCTGTTCAACATAGATTTAATTAAGCACCAAATCTGAGTCAGGCACTGAGCTAGATGCCTGAATGCAGTGTGAACAAAACAGATGTCACAGGCCAGTCGAGGTGGCTCACGCCTATAATCCCAGCACTTTGGGAGGCCAAGGAGGGTGGATTGCTTGAGGTCAGGAGTTCCAGACCAGTCTGGCCAACATGGTGAAACCCTATTTCTACGAAAACACAAAAATTAGCTGGGAGTATGGTGGGTGACTGCAATCCCAGCTACTAGGGAGAGTGAGGCAGGAGAATTGCCTGAACCCAGGAGGTGGTTGCAGGGAGTCAAGATAGTACCACTGCACTTCAGCCTGGGTGACAAAGCAAGACTCCATCTCAACAAACAAACAAAAAAAACCAAACAAACTGGTGATATGTGCCTGTAGTCTCAGCTACTTGGGAGGCTGATGCAGGAGAATTGCTTGAATCCAGGAAGCGGATGTTGCAGTAAGCCAAAATCATGCCACTGCACTCCAGTCTGGGTGACAGAGTGAGGCTCTATCTCAAAAAAACAAATAAAGAAAAAGCAGATATCACCTCGGCCCTGGTGGAGCTGACAATGTAAACTCATAACCAATCTGAAATGACTACTTCCTGTGGGGCTGTCATGTACAGCTGTGCAGGGCACACACTGCACAAGGGCTCCAGGCCAAGGGGCAAGTGGGAACTGAAATCCGCCCTGCAGTCCATTCACCAACTGTCTTCATTGATTAACGCTGCTATGATACCTGGGTATCTCATAAATAGCAGAAATTCATTTTCTTTAAGTTCTGGAGGCTGGGGAAGTTCAAGATCAAGGAGCTGGCAGGTTCTGTTGTCTGGTGAGGGCTGGCCTCTGTGTGCAACATGGCACCTTATTGTTGCATTCTCCAGGCGGGGATGAGCAATGCCGTGTCCTCGCAAGGCAAAGGCGGAAGAGCAAGGGAGCTGAGGCTCTGTTTTGTTAGGGCCTTAATCCCTTTCACAGGGGAGGAGCTCTCACGGCCTAATCACCTCTTAAAGGGCCCCTCTCTCTTCATCCTATCACACTAGCTACACCTGAATTTTGGAGAGGACCTAATTAAACCATAGCACTAATTCAAGCAATGTGGTTTGGGGCTGCATCTACCTGTGTGGGGGGTGGGGTGAGGAGCACCTTCTTCTAAGTTGCACAAAGGTGCTGCTGGGTGGCTCAGTGGCAGTTCTGACTTCCTGTAAGATTATACGGTTTAGAGACCTCACTAAATTAACATAAACTGGGAGTAAACTTACGTCAACGATTCCTGGGTTGATGACTGGGGTCTTTGAACTCCAAAATTGAGCTCAGCAGTTGTTAAACCTACATGAAGCCAGCAGCTCTGCACGGGCACCTCTGAGAAGGGAAGGGAAAAAGGAAGTTTGATCAATTATACTAGAATTGTGAGCTGGGCACCGTGGCTCAAGCCTGTAATCCCGGCACTTTGGGAGGCTGGAGTGGGAGGATCATTTGCATCCAGGAGCTTGAGATGAGCCTGGGCAACATAGTGAGACCCTGTCTCTACAAAAAAAATCCAAAATTAGCCAGGTGTGGTGGTGTGCACCTGCAGTCCTAGCTACTTGGGGGCCTGAAGTGGGAGGATCCCTTGAGCCCAGAAACACTGGGGCTACAGTGAGCTGTGATCACACCATTGCACTCAGCTGGGGCAACCAAGTGAGACCTTGTCTCAGGAGAAAAAAAAAAAGAACCACTACTACTTAATTCCCAAAAACAGTCCCCCTCTGCCTTCCGCTGTGGAACTGAGCATTGAGCCTCAGCCACCAGCTTTGTAGATACAAATGTCCCCTCCCCCTCACACACTACCCCTCAAATCTGTACCATCCTGAATAGCACATGAGGGTACCATAGCGCACATCAGCATGCCCTGAAGGCAACCTGGCCTTTTCATTTTTTTTTAATTTTGTGTTTTGAGATGGAGTTTCCTTCTTGTTGCCCAGGCTGGAGTGCAATGGTGTGGTCTTGGCTCACTGCAACCTCTGCCTTCCTGGTACAATCGATTCTCCCATCTCAGCCTCCTGAGCAGCTGAGATTACAGGCGCACACCACCACACTTGGCTAATTTTTGTATTTTTAGTAGAGACAAGGTTTCACCATGTTGGCCAGGCTGGTCTTGAACTCCTGACCTCAGATGATCCACCCACTGCAGCCTCCCAAAGTGCTGGGATTACAGGTGTGAGCCACTGTACCCAGCCCAACCTGGCCTTTTTAACTGTTACCACTTCAGTGTTTTTTCACCTGGGTGGGAGGGAATCTTCTGTACTGTAGCATTTGAGAAACGCTCTTGACGACAGAATGGAGACATGTAATGAATCTTTTTGATTTCCAAGGAATGTCCTGAGAGTGAGATTGTTTGGGTGTATGAGTTCTCTGGCTCAGTGCTTCACAAATTTTGATGTGTAAATGAATCACCTCGATACTTATTAAACATGGAAATCATGATTCAGCAGGTGTCTTTCTAACAAGCGGCCAAGAAATGTTGATGTGGCCGGTCCACTGGAGGTGCAAGGCATGGCGACAGTGCCACACATGCTTTGGGATCAGAGACTCCAGAATTTCATTCCTGCTTCTGCTTTCTACTCACTGTATGACCTTGAGTAGGTTACTGACCTTTACAGAGCCTTAGCTTTTTCCTCTATAAGAGACAGAGAAATGGATATTCACTTCCAAACACTCTCGTTAGAATCACATCTACCTCTTAATATTCTTGTTAGAATTACATAAGCAGCAGGACTTCTGGCACATTAGAGGCTCTCAGTCAATGGTGGGAATTCCGTATTTTCTCCTCTGCCTTTTAGAAAACAAATATCAGGCCAGGTGCGGTGCCTCACATCTGTAATCCCAGCACTTGGGGAGGCCAAGTTGGGCGGATCATGAGGTCAAGAGATCAAGACCATCCTGACCAACATGGTGAAACCCTGTCTCTACTAAAAATACAAAAAAATTAGCTGGGTGTGGTGGTGGGTGCTTATAATCCCAGCTACTTGGGAGGCTGAGGCAGAAGAATCACTAGAACCCGGGAGGCAGAGATTGCAGTGAGCCTAGATCAGGCCACTGCACTCCAGCCTGGGCGACAGAGCCAGACTCTGTCTCAAATAAATATATATATATATATGTATACATATCAGGAAAAGGGAGAAAACTTAAACAAAACCTCAGTTGTAACATTTGCCTGGTCGTTGCCTCCGAGTTTAGACCGCAGTGGCTCCCAATGTTTTTATCTCATCCCAGTCCACCTGGGGACCAGGACGGTGCCTGCACGTGGTTAACGCTCAGTAAATGGTTGCTGAATGAATGATGAATGCACTTCCGCCAATAATAGTAGCTGTAGCTGGCAGTGGGGCCCACTTCTCCCTAAGGCAGCAAAATTAGATTGTGTGGGAGGTGGGGATAGAAAGTAGATGAGAAAAGCTCTCTCCAAGACTCTAATACTCCCCCAAGGGGGCATCCCTTCTTCCCATTTAGGAATCAATAGTCCAAAGGAACTTCCAGAAAACTTAATTTTACCCCTTCTAAAATCATACATTGTTTGATTCTCGTTTCCTGTGAGCCCCTGGAGAGGAACAAAAAACCCAAACTGCAAGGTCAGATAGGGAGCAATTGTCTGTGCTGGGGAGGAGGGTGGCTCTCCCTGGGTGCTCTGCCTTGGAGACCCCATGCTGCCTTGTCTCTTCCCTGGGGCTTAGCACGGCACTCTTTGTTGAGTTGGCAGGTCTTTGGCTAAGGATTTGCACATCGTCAATGTTGCAACCCGCTGCCACTGTTGTATATAGTGGCCGCTCTGCCCCTTGTGCAGCCCGAGAAGGCTTGGCATCCCTCTGCACAGGCATGAAGCTTCCAAGTCTTTGCCCCACTCTCCAAGCCAAATTGAGCTGTCTCTGCCTTGCCTTTCATTTTCTTTCTCTGTGGGTATAATTGTGTTGACAGCCATGAGAAACCAAATGTTTCCCTACATCATTCAGAGTTGTGTGGCCCATGAAATTCCTTTCCATTTTGTTGTTTTCACCATGATTGCAATGAGCACAGTTGTCAGGAGAAAAACCTCAAAACATTTTGGGGAAACAGAGAAAACTTAGCATCCTAGCAATGTGTTGCCATTAGACTAATGAATCAATCAGGCAGCCAGATCACAGTGACTGCCTGAGCAGAATGCACCTAGCTCTGTGCGGTATAGCCTGGGATGCCAAAGCCATGGCCTGTCCAAGGCAGCCCAGGGCTGAGTGAAGCCCAACCCCGGGTGGGAGCTGAGAGGAAGGTTGGGGTGGCCAAGCGGGGGCACAGGTCAGATGATAAGGAGGTAAATTAACAAAAGCTGCAATTAAGAGCTGAGACTGGGAGTTGGACAGAAAACGTGGCAAGAGACACAAACATGGGATCTCCCTAGATCCATCACACGGACTTATTTTTTGTCTTAAACGCATATTTTCTCCTGATTATAAGAATTACATTATCCTATTAAAGACCATGTAGAAAACATAAAAGTAGTCGGGTGCAGTACCTCGTGCCCACAATTCCAGCCCTTTGGGAGGCTGAGGTGGGTGGATAGTTGGAGACCACCCTGGGCAACATAGCAAAACCCATCTCTACACAAAATTAAAAAATTAGTTGGGCATAGTGGTGCATGCCCATAGTCCCAGCTCCTCAGGAGGATTACTTGAGCCCAGGGGGGTGGAGGTTGCAGTGAGCTGAAGTCACACTACTGCGCTCCAACATGGGTGACAGAGTGAGGCAAGAACTAACAAATGAATGAGAGAGAGAGAGAGAAGGAAGGAAGGAAGGAAGGAGAGAGAGAAGAAAGAAAGAGAGAGAAAGAAGGAGAGGCCAAGTGAGGTGGCTCATGCCTGTAATCCCAGCACTTTGGGAGGCTGAGACAGGTGGATCACTAAGTCAGGAGTTCAAAACCAGCCTGGCCAAAATGGTGAAACCTGTCTCTACTAAAAATACAAAAATTAGCCAGGCATGATGGTGGGTGCCTGTAATCCTAGCTACTCAGGAGGCTGAGGCAGGAGAATCACTTGAACCTGGGAGGTGGAGGTTACAGTGAGCTGAGATTGTGCCACTGCACTCCAGTCTGGGTGACACAGCAAGATGTCACCTCAAAAAAAAAAAAAAAAAGAAGGAAAGAAAGAGAAAAAGAAAATATAGAAGTCCATGAAAAAGAACATAAAGATTTCTTACAATTCCCCTTTTGGTTAAGTATACTCTTTGCATATATCTTATTAATTTCTATTTACATCCACGCCAGCCTGTCTTGCATAGTTCAGAGGAGCCTTGGACAATTGTTAGATCAGTACATCCCTGCTGCTCTTCACCCAGAGCAAGCTTCCTGAGGTTGTCCACGTGAGAAGCAGCCCAATTTCAGTGCAGCATCTGTATTCGGAACATCGCCCTCATGACCTTTGAGGCTGGAATTAAAATTTCCTCTTTGTTTTCTACATTGGCAGTGTTTTAATATGTGTGGCATGTCATCTATTCAGTCATCAAGTCCTGACATTTTGAAGTTTCACCATCAAAATGTATCTTGAGGCCAAGCGTGGTGGCTCACGCCTGTAATCCTAACACTTTGGGAGGCCGAGATAGGTGGATCACTTGAGCTCAGGAGTTCGAGACCAGCCCAGGCAACAAAGTGAGACCCCTGTCTCTACAAACACAAACAAGCAAACAAAACTAGCCAGGTGTGATGTTGTGTGCCTGTGGTACTAGCTACTCGAGAGGCTGAGGTGGGATCACTTGAGCCTGGGAGGCAAAAGTTGCTTTGAGCCAAGATTGTGTCACTGCACTTTAGCCTGGGTAACAGAGCCAGACACTGTCTAAAAAAAAAGTATTTCAAATCTGACCACCTCTCACCACCTCCTGTGACATCCCCCCAGGTCTGAGTCATGATACCTCTCGTCTAGAAGCTGCCAGAGCTTTTTCTCAGGTCTGCTCACTTCCTGCCACTGCCTCACTGTGGTTTGTCTACTCATGGAAGCTGAAGGGATCTTTCAAAACTCTAAGTCAAGTTGTCACCCCCCAGGTTAAAACACTCCTGTGCTTCTCATTGCATTTAGAATAAAATCCAAGCTCCATGCTCTGTCCACACCCCCAGCCCACCTCTCTGCCTCGCCCCTTACTGCTCTGCCCTTGTACGCGCCATTCCAGCCCTGCTGGCTCCTTCCTGTTCCTGGAATACGCCAGGCTGATTCCTCATCCTGGGCCTTTGCATGGACTGATCCCTCTCTCACGAATGCTTTTCCACAGGACTTCTTGCATAGCTGAAGCCTTTAAAAAATATTCTCCATAGAGGACTCAATGACTTGTCCTAGGTCCAAGACTTGAGGGCAGAGATAAGATTTCCCCACATCAAGGCAGATCTTTGCTTCTGTAGCTACAGTTTTCACACTGACTTCTCAAGGGACCAAGGTTCCTCAGAAGTATCCTGAAGGTTCTGCCTGCAAGCCATTGACTCCCACTGGGCCCAGTTTCTCCATCTATACAGTGGACATATTAGACTGGTTTCTGGAATCCCCTGTGACTGTAAAATTTGGATTCCAAAATTTTATGATGAAGGTAGGGATGAGGAAGGGATAAGCAGAGAGTGTAGCCTCAAGTCTATAATTAAAACAGTTCTACTTTCACCCCATTTGAAACCTGAGTAGTTGTCATTTTTAAAAAAGGGGGTTCCTTCCCCCAAAAGTTTTAAAAAACTCATGTACTTTATACTGTGTTCAATAAATAATCATAAGCAGCAGCGACAACAACAAAAATCAGAAAACAAAACCCCACACGTGATCACAATGGTAATACCAATGAAATCTTTAGATATTGGTTGGCAACATTCAGGTTGATACAAACATCCTAATTTTATTTCCTGCAGGTAGTGGTTGGGGGTTAGAATGACAGCTCCCTGCAACAAAATAAGACTTAGAAATCTGCATCTGAGTTCACGTCTCAAGAGAGCTGGGCAATTTCAGATTCTGGGTACAGAAAGGAAGAGAAAAGATGGTCCTATAATGTTCCTCTGGCATCAGGTCAGGAACTGCATGTATTTACAAAGAAGGCAGTCACCCTGGAAGACCATGGTTGATAATGATATGCCTGGAGGATTGGAACCTAATTCTGATCAAGATTTTCAGCTACACAAATAAAATCTTTTCATTGATCAAGACTGAATCTTCCACTTTTACTCCCCAAAATGCATGTTTCCTATCCTGGGGAAGCAACACCCCCAAACTTTTTTTAAAAAAAGTAACCAGGCTGGGCACAGTGGCTCATGCCTGTAATCCCAGCACTTTGGGAGGCCGAGGCGGGTGGATCATGAGGTCAAGAGATTGAGACCATCCTGATCAACAAGGTGAAACCCTGTCTCTACTAAAAATACAAAAAATTAGCTGGGCATGATGGCGTGTGCCTGTAATCCCAGCTACCCAGGAGGCTGAGGGAGGAGAATTGCCTGAACCCAGGAGGCAGATGTTGCGGTGAGCCAAGATCGCACCATTGCACTCCAGCCTGGGTAACGAGCGAAACTCCATCTCAAAAAAAAAAAAAAGTAACCAGATCAGGATTCACACAGTAATAATCAACAAGGATAAACGGATTAATAACTGGCTGTGGAAAGACATTTGTCCAGGTCTACAATGTTAATTTTAAATGTTAAATTTATATGTATATTTAGATTGGGTCTCACTATGTTGCCCAGGTGAGTCTTGAACTCCTGGGCTCAAGCGATCCTCCTGCTTTGACCTCCCAAAGTGCTGGAATCACAGGTGTGATTAAAATTTATAGCATAACCAGGCATGGTGTAATCTCAGCACTTTGGGAATCCTAGGAGGGCGGATCACTTGAGGTCAGGAATTTGAGACCAGCCTGGCCAATGTGATGAAATCCCATCTCTACTAAAAATGCAAAAATTAGCCAGATGTAGTAGCATATGTCTGTAATCTCAGCTACTCAGGAGGCTGAGTCAGGAGAATCGCTTGGACCTGGGAGGCGGAGGTTGCAGTGAGCTGAGATGGTGCCACTGCACTCCAGTCTGGGTGACAGAGTGAGACTCCATCTCAAAAAACAAAAAACAAATAAACAAACAAAAACCTTACAGCATCTTCATAAGTAAACTACTCCCACTCTAGGACACTTTGAGTGGAGGATAAAGGGAGCCAGGGGAGTGCACTCTTTTAGCCCCTAGCAACATTATCTTTGTGCCCTGGTTCCCAGTGCAACACCCTGCAATATGTTGATAAGAAAGACACTCATGTTTTTGCTTGTTTGTTTTTTGAGATCGAGTTTTGATATGTCACCAAGGTGGAGTGCAGTGGAGTGATCTCCACTCACTGCAACCTCCACCTCCTGGGTTCAAGCAATTCTCCTGCCTCAGCCTTCCAAGGAGCTGGGACTTTAGGTGCACACCACCATGCCTGGCTAATTTTTGTATTTTTATTGGAGATGGGGTTTCACTATGTTGGCCAGGCTGGTCTCAAACTCTTGACCTCATGATCCGACTGCCTTAGCCTCCCGAAGTGCTGAGATTACAAGTGTAAGCCACTGTGTCCAGCCCCTCATGCATTAGATAATTTGTATACAAGGTACCTAGATACCCCAAGATGGGCAACCTCACTTTCACTTTGCCTAGGTCAAGGTTTAACTTCACCATAGTTCAGTGTTTCCAGAACTGTTGAAAGATTACAGACAAGAGAGGTCATCTATGAAAAGCTACCGAGAGCAGCAGGGACCCTCATCAGGGATGAGACCCTAGCTGCAGAGGTCTCTTGCTTTCTAGTGGGTTTTAAGGCAACGCTTTTTGTTGACTGTCTTTCTGTTTCTCCTTATTTGGTTTTCACACATGTTCAACCCAAGGATCATCAAAAAGCTTGGCACTCAAGGCAGTGACAACACACTTTTATTTCGGTGTGCTTTTTTTCATAACTCAAGTAACGGTGTAATTTATGATCCAAACGAGACTATGAGACCAAAAGGGAATATTAAGAAATACTGTGCGTGCAATTACTTTCCTGTGTTCAGTTTCTGTCTCTTCAGCGTCCAAGCTCCTGGAGGGCAGACTTGGCCCAGCTCGCCATAATGTCCTCAGCACCACGGACAGCGCCCAGCAGTGCGCAGGCGGGTGGAGGAGGCGGGCCAGTGCAGTCAGCACCTGCGAAGCAGCTGATGGGGCGGGCCAGAAACATGTACTGTGAGACCTAAAAGATGCGCGCGGGTTTTCTAGATGAACATCGGGGAAGAGAATATGCCAAGCTTCTGTACAAACTGAAAAGTGAAAAACGAAGACTTGTTTGAAGAGCTGCCAAAATGCCACCATGGCTACAGTGGGAGGTGGAAACGTGACGAAGGGTGAGACAGATTAGGCAGGGACTCTGGAGGCCTGGACTTTATCCCAGGGGAGGTGGAAAGCCACTGAAGTATATTAAGAGGAGTGACGGCTCTTAGCCGCCTTTTCTTTTTCTTTTCTTTTTTTTTTTTTTTTTTTTTTTTTTTGAGACTGAGTCTTGCTCTATCACCAGGCTGGAGCGCAATGGCATGATCTTGGCTCACTGCAACTTCTGCCTCCTGAGTTCAAGTGATTCTCCTACCTCAGCCTCCCACGTAGCTGGAACAATAGGCATGGGCCACCACACCCGGCCAATTTTTTTATTTTTTTATTTTTTTATTTTTTTTTATTTTAGTTGAGACGGGGTTTCACCATGTTGGCCAGGATGGTGTCGACCTCCTGACCTAGTGATCCACCCACCTTGGCCTCTCAAAGTGCTGGGATTAGAGGTGTAAGCCACTGTGCCCAGCCTCTGAGTCGCTTTTTAACTTCATCCACATTTAATGATATCAATATACAGGGTGTTTTTCTTTTACTTTTTAATAGGTAATATTTTTACATGATTCCGAATTTCAAGGGATTCAGTGATAAGTCTATCTGTCCCCTCTTTCCCTGGAGTCATCAGAAAATGTTATTAATTTCATATTTATGTGTTCATGGATATCTTGCAGCTATATAAGCAAATATTGTCAAAAATAATATGTTTTAATATCTTTTTGTACCCCTTTTGTTAAAAGTAATGAATCCATGCTTTACACACTCTTATGCACCTAGCTTTTTTTAAAAAATCTAATTCAATATGCCAAGGGGATCTTCCACATCAGTTGTATATCCTAGCTTAGCATTTAAGGCATTTCACCTGCTCAAAATTGTTTCCCGTTGTTTCTCATTATCTTTTTCTGTGAGGCCAATTCTTGCCTTTGGTCCCAATCTTTAGAGTATTATCTTCTAAACTGTGTTGTATATTCACAGACATTCCTCACCCTACCCCACTCCCAAATAAGTTTGGGAAGTGCCAGGTTAAACAAGGTTCAGCACGTCTCTTTTCTGCAGAACTTCTCTTCTCTGGACTGCAGTAGATTTAATGTCCTACTGTGCACGCTGGCTCTCACAGACAGGACATAGTGGTGCAAACTTTCTCATCTTCATTTGTTCCTGGAACCTTTTCCCTGAGCATCTCAGGAATCTGTTGTGCTGTAGAAGGGATGTAGGAAAATGCTGCCTCAGTGTTTCTCTCCCTAGTGCAGTAAAGACTGACGAGTTCCTGCTGTCTAACTATCTATCTTTTGTGCTTAATGCTGACCAATATTTTTCAGTTAATAGTTCCTCTCCAGACAGGTTAGAGCAAAATCAACTGGGTTGCCACTTTCTTAGTCAGTGACCAGATATACCCTGGTCATCTTGATTAGATTTGAGTGTTTCCCAAGTCAGCAAGGTGTCCACAGGCTACTTCTCAGAGAGAGCAAATGTCTGTCTTCACATGTCCTATGGTGATTCTTACGAGGTCTGCATTATAAAAGGGACTTCTGCTCCAAGGTTGGAGCACCTTACTCTAGCTCCCTAATGACTGGCCATAGACCAGAGGACTTTGGGCTTCATCTCCAGGGCTCTTTCTCTTATCCCATGGACTCATCAGCCCCTGTTCCCATACTTGGTTGTATAGGATATTATATTGGGCACCAGTCGCTTTTCTCCAGCAGAATTGCAAAATCTTTCAAGTCAGAAACTTTGTTTTCTTCTTATGTTCTGTATCAACCTCCCTGCCCTCCCCCAGGGCCAGGCACACTAGAGCTCATTATTTTTGAAATAACTTTATGGGGAAAAATAGGTACCTGATATGGTTTGGCTGTGTCTCCACCCAAATCTCATCTTGAACCATAGATCCCATAATCCCCACATGTCGTGGGAGGGACCCAGTGAGAGGTAATTGAATCATGGGGGTAGTTGCCTGTTCTCATGATAGTGAGTGAATTCTCATGAGATCTGATGTTTTATAAGGGGCTTTTCCCCCACTTTGCTGTACACATCTCCTTCCTGCTGCCATGTAAAGAAGGACGTGTTTGCTTCCCCTTCCACCATGATTTTAAGTTTCCTGAGACCTCTCTAGCCATGCTGAACTATGAGTCAATTAAACCTCTTTCCTTTATAAATTACCCGGTCTCTGGTATGTCTTTATTAGCAGCAGGAGAATGGACTGATACAGTACCTATAATCTCTCTCCACTTGTCAGACAAAAAAATGTATTGCTCAATAGAGCTCTGCAAACCAGTGGACTCGCGGGTGGGGATGTGTTCTTTCTGCACCTGCCCTCCCTGTCCTCACCTGGCTCACAGCAGACACTCAGTGAACACTGGGGGTGGGGACAGAGCCTGCCCCTTATTTGAATGAATATTCACAGAACCAATAATGACAAAGGCTGGGGGTCGTTGGGATCATGGTGTCTGACTCCCCTCATTTTGCTAATGAGGGGTCAAAGATGGCTCTGGCTTGCCCCAGGACACACAGAGCTGAGACTCAAGCCCAGGTCTTCTGCCTTCCCTGGCTCTGCCACTGGCAACATTGCCTTCTTGGTAAAATGGGACTATTGATGTCCACCTTGCAGGACTACTGTGAGGCTCACTCAGCCAAGAGACGGTGGGTGTAGAGCTCTTGGCACAGTGTCTGGTGCTGTTACTGTTCAATATATAGAGGTTATTATTGCTAAGCAAATATTCTTCACCCCGTTCTTTAAAAGCTCAAAAGAGTAAGGCTGACTTCTCTACATTTCCGATGTCTAGCGGTGTCTTACAGTCAATAGAGCCCAGCAAGCATTTGATAATGATAACCAGTTATCTGGTTGCTTATGTAACTTTTACCTTATAACCCCAAGAGAAATTGGCCCTGTCCCCTTCTCAAGGATGATAGATGTTCACTCTGGTAGAAAACTGAGTTCCTATGTGACTTCGGTTAGACAAGACTCTTCCCCTTGCCTCAATTTCCCCCATCAGCTCACTAAGCTTGGTCTGAGGCAGAAGATGCAGTAAACCTTGATTTATGGATTCATTAGGGCTTGGAAAGGGTCCCTAGTCCTCAGAGCCAAGCACTGTTATTTAAAGAACACTGATGGAAGAGTGGAGTTAGGTACTCAAATTGTCCTCAGAGGACTGACAAGGCGGCCAGTCATTGTAGGGCATTTAGAGAGCTAATTCCTTGCTTCAGTATTTAAGGCCTTTGAAAAAGCTACATCCATCTTCCATGAAGAAAAAAAATGTTCTTGCATCTTCCTGCTATCTAGAGATTATTTAGTACTCTGATATTGACACCACTTCTGTAGAAAGATTTAAAGATAAAAATGCAATGTATTCAAGTGCTGATCATTTTTCATCGTCACTTAGTGACAGTACAGCCTGAAGTCAATTGCAGCAGATTTATCTTTTGTGATATTGATTGCGTGCATGTGTGCTGAAGCTGTTTGCAAATACCTGGATCCATCTAGGAGGGGACACTGCAAGCAGTGTGGGTGGGAGGCTTGGACAAAGACACAGGGCTTGGTGAGGATCCTACCTCTAGCTTTTTGCACTACAGGAGAGACTGAATGGGCACTGCTGAGAAAGACCTGGACCAGAAGTCCCAGAGAAGGCTGATCGCTAAATGTCTGGGAAGGAACCTACTCTTTAGTCACCATGCGAAGCGCCTGAACTGTTAGGAACAAAATGGTGGGGAATCATTTGAGTCCTGAGGCTTATAATAAACACGCAGAGCTGGAGTTCCAGCCTTCTTAGAAGTTTATGTCTCTTCCCTAAAAGTGTATGGGTCAATAGCTCCCCACCTGGGGATATGTGATTCTAGTCAAGTCATTCAAACTCCCTGGTCCTCAGTCCCCTCATCTGTCAACAGTTCCCCAGTTTGGGAGACAACTAAGCCCTAGAATGACACCATCTTCTCTTCATAACAACAGGGCTACCATTTACAACCACTGCACTGGCCATTTTCCACGCTCCCTTATGAAGAGCAACCCTGGGAGCAGGGGAGGGAGGCTGCTGAAGTCAAGGTGGGTGGCGATTGGTGTCCTGCATTTTACAGAGGACACGGCTGAACTTAAAGCAGTTAAAGGCCTTGCCCTCAAATCACCTGCCTTTCACACAATCATTTCCTTCCATCTTAACCCCACTGGTGGCCACTTCCTGGATTATTTTCCTTCAAAACCAGCTTTATATCCTACACTGTCTCCCTATTAGGGAGTGGTTATTACCAGATCTTAAATCCCCATTTAAAAAAATGACAGTAGAGTGTAACTCAAGAAAAAAATAAAAAATAAAAGTAATGAGTTAGAAAATAGGAAAGTAGAATTCCGGGCTTGACTCTGCCACTGGCTCACTTGGTGACCTTGCTACTTATCTTCAAGAGACCTCAGTTTCCTCACCTGTAAAATGAATTAAAATGAAAGTATATTGAGGTAAAGGCATCAAGAGCTATTTCTTAGTTAGTTCATGTAATAAATACTTTTTGAGATGGGATTCAGATTGGGGCACCTGCTTAGTTCTGTGCAGCATGCATATGTCTTCTAGGGCAGTAGAAGGTTCTTGGCTTCAGGGTCAGAGACCTGGGTTTGAATCTTGCTGCAGCCTCTTGGTCATTGTGGGATCCCAGGCAAGTCATTCAAACTCCCTGGCCCTCAGTCATCTCATCCGTAGTATTGAGATGGTGATGTGGTTTGGTGATATGGTTTAGCTCTGTGTCCCCACTCAAATCTCACGTTGAATTGTAATTCCCAGTGTTGGAGGTGGGGTCTGGTGGGAGGTTATTGGATCATGGGGGTGGTTTCTAATGGTTTAGCACCATCCCTCTAGGGCTGTCTTGTGATAGAGTTCTCATGAGATCTGGTTGTTTTAAAGTGTGTAGCACCTCCCACTTTGTGTTTCTCTCTCTCTCTCTCTCTCTCTCTCTCTCTCTCTCTCTCTCTCCCCCCCCCCCCTGCTGGCCATGTGAATATGTCCCTGCTTCCCCTTCACCTTCTGCCATGATTGTAAGTTTCCTGAGGCCTGCCCAGAAGCAGAAGCCTGTACAGATGCAGAACCATGAGCTGATTAAATCCCTTTTCTTTATAAATCACCCAGTCTCGGATATGCTTTTATAGCAGTGTGAGAATGGATGGATACAGACTGTTACTCCTGCCTCACAGGGCAATTATGAGGACAGGAGAGCATTCATATAAAGATTCTCAGGGGTACCCGGCCCAGCAGGATGTACTTTGGAAGCACAGCTGATAACAGCTATTCAAAATGACTTTGGGTGCATGTCCAGGGTCTCAGCTCTCTTCTCACCCGTATCTACCACTTGCTGGTAGAAATGGGGGCTCCCAAACACCCCTCCCCTAGCTCTTCACACTGAAAGCCATCATGGGCTTTAAACACCTTGGGTCACGTAGAAGCCCGAGCCCCAACCAGCCAAGGTTTATTTGATCCCCACTTCAGGATGGCTGGTCATCCTGATTGGAAATGCCAGGAATTTCTAAGACCAATCTCTCACTGTCAGAGAGCTCTTCCTTGATATTTAGTCTACACTGACTATTCCCAAATTTCATCAATCACGCCTCCTCAGACCCAGCTAAATCATTTCTCCCCTCCTACCCATGACTCTACAGGTTTTAATATTGGTCTATGTTTTCCACCTGATACCTATTTTGATGCTTCAAAGACATCAAAACAGCGATAGGACAAGGAAACAAGGGACCCATTCCCTGGTCTGCCCCAGCCATGGACACCCAGACTTTTGGAGATGGGAAGGACCTTAGAGATTATTAAGAATTTACCCTCTTATTGTAAAGGTGGGGTAACTGAGGCCCAGGGAGGAAATAACCTTGACAAGGTCACAAGCCCATGCTTTCAAGATAGTAGCCTTTTGAAATAAATAAATATAAAATTAAACAAAAATGAAATAAGTTCTTGGATTTTATTGGGTAGAAGAATGCATGTTGCTGTCATGGGCAAGGTCATTGGCTGAGAGCTATTAGCTTGTTCGCAACTTAACCCTGTTTACTGAGCATTTCTCTGCCGATTGGGAAATGGGCTTCCCAAGGCAGGTGACTTATCTCATTCAGTCCTTGCAGCAGTCCTTGGAGGCAGGTGCTATCATTCCCATTTCCCAGCTGAAAATGCTGAGGCTCAGAAAGGTTAAGTAACTTCTCCATGGGTCACACAGCAAGCTAGAGGCAGAGCTGAGTTTCAACTCCAGGCCTTCCCAGCTCAATGCCCGTCACTTCTCTCTCAGTAACACTTGAGATCAGAGGTCAGGAAAGTGGCAATAAAGCATCAAGAGGTTCAAATTCCCAAGATGGAGAAAGAAAAGGGAAAGTGCTACCTCTAGGAACCAAGCTACTTGGCCCGGGACCTAAGGAAACAAAGGGTAGGGCATTTGTTGAGTTGTTTCTTCTGTGTTGGGAGCATCCAGTGAGCAGAGAGGGGACTTTTTATCCCTGTATCCACAGCACCTGCACAGAGAAGGTGCTCAATACGTGTTTGGTGAATAATAACTAAAGAGGGTGGAAATGACTTTACCAAAGAGAGGTCCAGGAGGGAAAAAGGTGCACACAGAAAGCATATTATTTTGTCCATGCCTCTCCAGTATTACACACCTGAGAGAATGAGAGTGTTGACATCACCCCAGACAGAAAGGAAGTACTAACAGCTGGCTGAGATTCTACCCCAAGATATTCGGAAAATACCAGTTTGTTGCCAATTGTCTTGTGTATAGTAATAAGGTCCTAAGAGTTACCATTTACTAAATGCTTCCCAAAGGTCAGACACAACACTAAATGCTTTAAATGCATCATTTCATTTAAGCTTCATACCAGCTCCCAAGAGGTGGGTGTTCCCATTTTGCGGAGGAGAAAACTGAGTCACAGAGAGGGTAAATGACTTGCCCAAGGTCACACAGCTAGTAAGTATTGAAGCTTGGACTCAAAGCTCAGTCTGCTAACACCAAGGTCCACTAATTCAAAGTTAACCGGTTAACTTGAAGTCAATGGCTGATTGTCCTTATCATTGAATCCTGGACTTGAGACTCCAAACAGCCACAAGCCTGGAAGCCATCACTTAAAAATATTGTTCTAGCATCAGAGTATTAGAACATGATGGTGATCCATGTTACTTTCTTGTTTTTATTATTTATCTTCATCATTCTAGATCCTTCTCCCAAGTTCTTTAATCACTACCTGTCACCTGCTGACCTCCTGTTTATTTTTTTCTGTGTACAATGTTTTGGATTTGTGCAGTTGTCTGGAGGATATCTTCCTAGAAAGGAATTTAAGCACGTTCCCACCCCACTTTCTGTTCCTGGAGAGACAGGTGGCCACCAAGGCCCAATGTGGTTCCTAGAATGTACTCCCCAAGAGGGCAGGCACCTGTCAGATTGGATGCCTGGTGCTGTAGTGAGTGCTCACAAAATGTTTGTTGAGCAAATGGATTTCATATCTCTGTTCAGCAGAAATGGTATTGGCAAGGTAACGTGATTTCAACCATGCAGAGCACAAAATCTCCCTCATTTCATAGGCTCTGGGAAGTCTTTCCAGAAGCTTCTATTTCTCTTCTCTGGTCCAGAAAACTGCAAAGCATCTGCTTATTGGATGGGCCTGACTGGCCTGAGTCTAGTGGCCTTCCAGGGACCATCCTTTCCTGGCCCGGGTGCCTTCCCTGAGGATAAAGTTTCTGGGAATTGGACATGTAGCCTCTGAGGAGCCAGGATGACCTCACCAAGGAAATTCCCTTTAAGGACACTTTTCTAGGCAGAGGCTCTGGGGCCCTAGTGACATGTGTGGCTCAAGATGGAGCCTCTGGAGTTTATGAAGTGGGTGAGGAGCTGGGGCAGGGATCCTAGCATTGGATCACATATCTCCTTTCTAAATGTCCTGCATAGTCTTGGCCATTTCCACCACATCACACCTCCAGCTAAGATCGCTCTCTGCCTGAGCCTCTTTCAGCATTATTTTTTCATTGTTCTTCTCTCCAGGGAATCTCCTGTTTTAGACTTTCCTCCCAATTGAATTTGTCTTTCTCCCTCTGAGCCAAATCCTATTTTGTTATTTTCCACTGATATCTTTAACCCTCTTGGAGACTTCTGCATTACCTCTCTGCCCTTCTTGGCAATAGCAACACCTCCCAATTAAGGATCTTATGCAAATTCCATTAACGTGCTGTTGACTCATCTTCCAGATCATTATTAAGGATGTTAAATAATAGCAGAACAAACACCGGTTTCCATGCACCTTCAGGGAGGCTGTGCTCTGAAATTTTTCTTGGGTTTATGTGTGTGCACCATTTCATCTGCAGATAAATTCTTTTCCATTCCAGTTTGAATTTATTTCATAATATATTATAGACAATGTTTTAATAAAAAATGGAATCTTATAGCTGTCCACAGTATCTTATAGTACCATGCATATGTTGTCCTAGCAGATGAATGAATGAGCTTAGGTGACCTGCTTGCTTTCAGCAGAAACTTACACTGCTGGGAAGCCCGCAGTCTTCAGGGTGCCCTCTGAGTTTCCTTGAATATCTCTGTATTCCTTGATGGGCTGGCCAAGAACGTGTATTAAATACTTGCTAGATTCAGGCTTCCACCCATGCTGGAAGAGATACCGAAATGGAAAAAGTGGCCCTTGTCCTCAAGAATCTTATGTCTGACTGAGCAGAAAGAACATTCCCACACACAGACCCTCCACACACAAGGAAGTGAGCAGACCGGGATTCTGAGGAAAGCAACATTTAATCAGGTACAGGCTACAGTTTCAAATGCATAAGCATGGTATGTGTTTTAAAACTGTAACTTTTTATTATGGACCATTTCAAACATAGGGGAAATGGTATGAGTCCCTATGCACTCATTATCCGGTTGCAACATTTTGCCATTTTTATTTCATCTCCCCACCCCTCTTTCTCCTTTTTTCTTTTGTTGTTGGGACACTTTAAAGCAATGCCAGGCATTATATCATTGTACCAGTAATTACTTCAGAAAGTACCTCTAACAGATAGACTTTTTTTCTAACATAATAACCACAATGCAGCGAACACAGCTAACATTATTAAGGATAACTCCTTATGACATATCATCTATGAACTGGTTCTTGTTCAACTATTCCCCTGATTCTCTGAAAAATGTCTTTTTACAGCTGGTTCATTTGAATCAGGACCCAAATGAGGACCACACGTTCTAGTCCTTATTTGAGGCATCTGGTGGACCCACCTCTTAAGTCTGTTAACCTCTAAAATGTCCTTTCTAAAATGCCATTTATTTGTTAAGGACACTAAGTCATTCGTCCTGTAGAATTCTAAGTGTAGTACATTTTAAAGGACATTTGCTGTATGAAATATAAACACATAAAGATAAACCAGGAGATAAAGTAAGATAAACTATGGGTGCCAAAACATTTGAAACATGGACCTCCGAGTTGGAAGGAAGCCTAGAACTTCTTCACACAAACCCAGCCCCCACCCCTTTTCCTATCTTTGCCCCAGACACAAAATCCTCATCAGCAATAATGTGACAGATGTACATCCTCTTCCCTTTGTAGAAGAACCCACTTTGGGATTCTTTTCTATAGCAAATCCTTCCCATGCTGATAAAATAATGTTATTCAACTCAGCAACAATTACAAAATCTGTTCATACAAATCTATGGTAAAATTATATTGCCCCAAATGTGCTATACCTGGGAAGAGCCCTGAAATTAGAAAGAGAGGAAAAGAGAAGGAAGGGAAGAGAATAGAAAGAAAAAAAGAAAGAATGGCTGGGTACAGTGGCTCGAGCCTGTAATCCCAGCAATTTGGGATGCTGAGGTGAGAGGATTGTTTGAGCCCAGGAGGTAGAAACTGAAGTAAGCTATGATTGCATCCCTGCATTCCAGCCTGGGTAACAGAGTGAGGTCCTGTCTGGAAGGAAGGAAGGTAGGAAGGAAGGAAGGAAGGAAGGAAGGAAGGAAGGAAGGAAGGAAGGAAGGAAGGAAGGGGCAAAAACAAAACAAAACAAAGGACCATAGATGCAAGAAATTCCAGCTAGAGTTAGAGATGTTTAGGAGGTTAAAGGTAGATGATAGTTAAGAGCAAAAGATGGATGGGCACGGTGGCCCATGCCTGTAATCCCAGCAAGTTAGGAGGCCAAGGTGGGCTGATCCCTTGAGCCCAGGAGATTGAGACCAGCCTGGCGAACATGGCAAAACTCCGTCTCTACAAAAAATGCAAAAAATTAGCCAGGCATGGTGGTGTGTACCTGCGGTTCCAGCTACTTGAGAGGCTAAAGTGGGAGGATCGATTGAGCCTGGGAGGTCAAGGCTTCTGTGAGCCATGATCATACACCACTGTACACCTTCCTGGGTGACAGAGTGAGGCCCTCTTTTTTTGTTTTTGTTTTTTTAAAAAAGCAAAAGATAGGAGTTTGTTGGACTAGAACAGGACCCTACCCCTTTCTACTCTTTTGTCTAAGACTTGATGTCATCTGGATGCGGTGGCTCACGCCTGTAATCCCAGCATTTTGGGACACTGAGGCGGGTGGATCGCCTGAGGTCAGCAGTTCAAGACCAGCCTGGCCAACATAGGGAAACTCTGTCTCTGCTAAAAACACAATAAAATTAGCTGGGCGTGGTGGCAGGTGCCTGTAATCCCAGACACTCAGGAGGCTGAGTCAGGAGGATCCCTTGATCCCAGGAGACAAAGGTTGCAGTGAGCTGAGATTACGCCATTGCACTCCAGCCTGGGTGACAGAGCAAATCTCTGTCTGAAAAAGAAAAAGACTTGATGGCTCACTGAGGTGGAGAGGGAGGCCAGGACAAGTTCTGGATGGGAATCTTGTCTCTGTTTTGAGTGAAGATTTTAACTTTCTGAACCCAAGTCCCCTTCTCAGTGACCTGGGTTGATAATAATCCTTACTCCAGGTTGTGTGCATGAAACCAATAATGTGGGAACACGGCAGGCCAGCCAGTGCCTGGTGTGTGGTGGGCGCTCAATGGAGGAGGTGCTTGTTGTTACGTGGAGGGGCTAAGCTCCACCTGTAATGCACCAGACAACCTGCTCATTCTGCCTGATGGCAGGTCACTGCATTGGGGAAATCTATCACATTGATTGGCTCTCCTAACAGGTTGATTGGTGGGAAATAAAACATTTGACAGAAGTGAAAAAATGGGAATAAGTCAATCCCTGAGCCCTGTGGGGAGGTGGCTGTACCACTGGCATTCCAAGTTCAGGTGAGTGAATTTGAGAGCAACTCTTCTGTTTTTTTCTGAGGTATTTGTACCACATTCAGATCATTTTGCATTTCCGGTCTCAGCTTTATCCTTTATAATTTTCCCAAAATACTAAGTAGGTTATACAATTCCTCCAGGGCTCTCAGAGGCTCACCGCCCTGATGTGCTGATGGTGCATTTGTTTACCCAGAGGGATCCAGGTGAGGGGAGAGCCTCAGCCCCTCTCAGCCTGCCTCCTGCCTCCCCATGCCTCCTGGAAAACCTAAACTGCTTCCATTCACGGTCAGCCAGTGCTCCCTTCCTCACCAGACAGGAGAAGGACCTCAGCCGGCCCCTTCAGCCCGCTCTGGCCCCTCCACAGGGGATTTCCAGGGAAAAGTTTAAAGCTCGCATAAGGATCTGAGCCTCTCCCAAGAGAACGGCGAAAGAGGCACAAGCTGTTATTGGCATCATCTCGGTATTGATCAGGGCTCATAACTGCTTAATTCTTCATTTTCATCAAGTCTTTCCCAACTCCCAGCCATCTCTAGTTCTTGGGCATTTTGTCTTTGTGTTAAAACAAGGCTGGTGCAGCAGCCATTTCTGCATTGGGGCTGCATCTCCCCCTCCCTTTGTTATTAGCAGACTCCCAGCCCCGCCTATCTTCTCTTCTCCACGGCCAGTCTTCAGCTTATGGTTTGGTTTCCAGAGATACAACAAAGCTTTTCCAAGTCCATTAGAAACCCATTATTTCCTTACTTTTCCTTACGCCCCTACTTCCTTCCAGACCCCTCACCCACCTGACCGCAAAGATCCCTTATCAGGAAACTCGGTGTTGGGTTTCCCGAGGGGGAAAAAAGCCCATCTGCATCCAGAAAGGACTCCGTGTGCCATCCTCGGAAGGAAGGCCTTCCTGTTTGGATGCAGGAGGGCAACATCACTGCTTGCAAGAGGCCCTGTCTCAACTCCAAGCTCACCTGTCAGCCAACAGAGCTCTCCAAGTCCTGGCAGGGAAAGCAAGAGAGAAAGAAAGCCATCTCGGAGTCCTTCAAAGACAGAGCCCTCTTTACGACTACGATTTCCAGCAATCGATCACTTCTTTTCAATAAGCCAGCCTCTTATTCCAGCCTTCTGTCCACAAGCCCCCAAATAAACTGAGCTAGTCATCAAGGGTCCTCTCCCCCACCCTGCCCTGACTTCTTCTTTTCATCTTTTCCAGTGCTGACTTGAGTTTCTTTTTTAATGTGGGGATTTCCTCCGCCCTCTGCCTGCGACCCCCTGTTTGGGAATGCAAAATCGAAAACAGCAATAGAGCTGCCGTCTTCACGATGAAAAAACAGTGACAGCTTACCCGGCCCATGGCCTCCAAATGCAAGGCTCATCGAGGACTCATTCTAGCTGCTCCAATCACATCGTGATTTTAACAATTTAGCCCCAGGTGGGATTGTCTCTGCTAGTGAGTGGCCTCAGGACCTCAAGTTATCAAAATATTAATGCTACTAATTTATGAGCCCTTACTGACAGAACATCAGAAGCTTCTGGTAGTTGCAGGAGTGGCAGACTTATAATAACAGACCATGCTGGCTGAATGGAAATCTGAACAAGGAAACACAAGCAGGCATGTCCTCTGCCCCTGGCTGTCCTGGGACCCGGAGGGGAAGACTGTGGGGCTCAGACCTTGCAGGCAGTTAGACCCTCCAGGGATCAAGGGCGAAAGGGGGATGGATGGTGTAGCAAACCTGGTGATTTAGATTTTTGAAATCTGGCTCAGGGACCCCCAGCAGAGTCTCCTTATGGATTATTTCGCTGTCTGCCAACACGTGGGTCTTGTGGCCCTGGTAGTAAGTGGAAGGGCTTTATCGGAATCAGGCGTGGTGTTGAATAACGTTAAATCACATCGTGAGAATGACTCCGTTTTCCAATTCTCTTTCAACCTTCACATTGCTTAAAGGGAAATGTCAGGTACTCCGGAGTCTCTAATGCCTCCCTAATACCTGAGAATCTTCTTCCTTAACAAGGAAAGCTGTCTTCAGGCTCCCAGCCTCTAGTGGGAATGCAGCTTTAGAAATTGACAGCATCACTTGGTTTTCATTGTATTTATTTTATAGTTACCTTATGTTTGTAGCAAGTTGTACTGATTTTCCATTTACCATGGTGATACAAAGTTTCCTTTTAAAATACATGTTTCAGTTAAACATTAGATAATTCCAAATAAAACTATTAAGAAATAAGAGTCAGGCCGGGTGCAGTGGCTCATGCCTGTAATCCCAACACTTTGGGAAGTCGAGGTGGGTGGATCACCAGAGATCAGGAGTTCGAGACCAGCCTGTCCAACGTGGTGAAACCCCATCTCTACTAAAAATACAAAAAAAAGTTAGCAGGGCATGGTGGCACTTCCCTGTAATCCCAGCTACTTGGGAGGCTGAAGTGGGAGAATCGCTTGAACCCAGGAGTTAGAGGTTACAGTGAGCTGAGATCATGACACTACACTCCCACGTGGGCAACAGAGCAAGACTCCAACTCAAAAAAAAAAAAAAAAAGAAAGAAAGAAAAGAAAATGAAAGAAGAAAAAAAAGAAATAAGAGTCTGGGGGGTATGTGGATAGAGCAGTATATATGAAAGTGAGTTTGGGGTGAAGGGTCTGTGGTGGGCGGGAGAAGCAGCTCTCCACCAGCAGGGAGCTACTTCTCATTTGAGCTCCCATGGTGCTCATGTCTTGATAGCCCTCAGGAAACACTCATTGCCCACGCATCTCTCAGGGGCTGATGTGAGCAGAGACTGGTTGGGGTTGGGGGAAGCCAAGGCTGGAGGACGCACAGTTTGCCTCGAGGGGCCTCTGCTTGCATGCACATGGGGCTATTTAGGCTACTTCAGAAACAAATGAGAAAAGTCTGGGGAGAGTTCTGGTGAATGGAGAAGGTGCTGCTAAAGGTACCTGACGGACACGTTTGACAATGTCACACACTGGACTTCCAACTGCCAACTGGCCTCGAGTACCCCAGACCCAGCTCCCTCCAGAATAAAGCAAAAGCTTCAGGCTCCGAAGGCAGAGTGAGTTCCCATTCATGCCACTGCGCAAAATGTCCTCGCACACTCAGCTGCCTTCCAGCAACCCCAAAGGGGTGAGGTCTGCTTCAGCCTCAGAGGAAGTGGAGGCCTAGCAAGGGGAGGTCCCTCCACCAGGGCTCATGGCCACCAAGTCACTCAGTGCAGGAGTCTGACACCAAATCCCGCCCTCCTTCCTCCTCCCTGATCTTTTAACAGCAGTAATTACATGGTTCAGAAATCAGACTCAGTAGGAAGGTGCTCATTGTGAAGGCTGAAAGCGGGCTTCTACCCTCTGCCCTCCACTGAGGAATGCATGTTATTACCTTCTTATTTAGCCTTCTAGGTTCCATATGCAAATAAACACAAAGAAACAGGGTGCATGTAGCATTTTATGTATGTACATTCTCATTCTACCCTTCCTTTTTAACTCTTTTGCACTGTGATAAAATCACATATAATTTGTCTTTTTTTTTTTTTACCATTTTAAGTGTACAGTTAAGTGATATTAAATATATTGTAATGTTATGCAGCCCTCACCACCATCCATCTCCAGAACTCTTTTATTTTATTTTATTTTTGAGACAGAGTCTTGTTCTGTCACCCAGGCTGGAGTACAGTGGTGTGATCTTGGCTCACTGCAACCTCCACCTCCCAGCTTCAAGTGATTCTCCTACCTCAGCCTTCCTAATACCTGGGATTACAGGTACCTGCCAACACGTCCAGCTAATTTTTGTATTTGTGGTAGAGATGGGGTTTCACCATGTTGTCCAGGCTGGTCTCAAACTCCTGACTTCAGGTGATCTGCTCGCCTCGGCCTCCCAAAGTGCTGGGATTACCGGCATGAGCCACTGCGCCTGGCCTTCTAACCTCTGGTAAAACTGGAACTCAGTACCCATGAAACAATACTCTACATCCCCTCTCCCTCCAGCCCCTGATGGCCACCATTCTCCTTTTTATTTCTATGAATTTGACTGTTCTAGGTGCCACATACATGTGGAATCAGACCATCTTTGTCCTTTTGTGACTGGCTTATTCCACTTAGCATGTGTCCTCCAGGTTCATTCATGTTGTGGCCTGTGTCAGCACACCCTTCCTTTCTAAGGCTGCATAATATCAGTATCCAAAGTGTGATGGGGTGGTGCTAGTTAGAGCCTGGCTCACTCCACCTGCGACCTCACTGTGACTTAGCCGTGGTCAACCCTTTTCTGGGAGGTCACAGTGTCCACTGCTGTGAGTGGGTGGGCTGCAGGCTCACTGAAGGCGTCTGCCATAGTGCTTCTGGTAGACCAGGTGTCTAGGCACACTTCACAGGCTGAGGCAGGTCCTCAAAGGGCCTCAACCAGAAAGAAGTGAGTGCCACCTGGTGCCTATATGCCAGGCACTATGACAGTGCAAAATGCAATCCACGCCTGGAAATCTCACGCTAGGTAAAGTGGATGGCGGGAAGTGACTGCATATCTGTCCAGGCATGCTCAGCATCCTGCCAGGGACCGTCACATGGGGGAGACAGGCATGAGGACAGGGGCCTTTGAGGCAGTGTGGTGTGAATGGGGTGTACGTGCAAGCACGGTCACTTCTGAGATGCCTGACACAGCCTGCCCAGTGGGACAGCCCATCCTACACCTGGGCGGGGACGCTCCCCTCCTGCAGCCACCCCCACCTCCAGCCTCAGAGCCTGCTAGTGATTTCAAGGAGCAGAAGGAATCCCTTGGGTTGGGTCCTGATAGGGGCTGGATTCATCTGTTGGAGTCCTAGCTCTCAGTACTGAAAATACGACTGTGTTTGGGGAGAGGGACTTTCAAAGGGCAATTAAATTAAAATGAGGTCATTAGAGAGGGCCCTAACCAGTATGCTGGTGTCCTTAAAAGGAGAGGAGAGTGGGACACAGATGCACAGTCCCCTGTGAGGATGCAGGGAGAAGACGCCGTCTACAAGCCAAGGAGAGAGGCCTCAGGAGAAACCAGCCCTGCCAACACCTTCATCACCGGCTTCCATCTTCCAGAGCCATGAGCCAATGTAACTCTGTTGTTTAAGCCACCCAGTCCCTGGTCCTTTCTTATGGGAGAATAATACTGGTCTGGCCTGCAGTGCAATGCCATGGGCTGCGGGAGAGAAGCCCTGCTCCCTGCTCTGCCACCATCTCTGTGCCTCACCCCGCCCTCTTCCCAGAGTGTGCCTGGGAAGCCCATCTTTACCCTGCTCTGAGCATTTTCCGTCTGCCTTTGGAAATCAAGATGCACGTTTCTGGCAGCCACGGCCTCAGCTGCAGAGTGAGGCCAGCCCCACCTCCTTGGAGAGTGCAGTTGCTCAAGCCCAGATTTTAATCCTGCCAAAAAGGTTAAATCCTCCACAGCTGGTGGCCACAGACGAGCTTCTTGTCCTCTCTGAGTCTCCATTTCCTCGTCTGGAAAGTTGAAGGAATTCAGGGTTACCCACAGGGTTACCATGAGGGAATCACATGAAAGGTGAATGTGAGATACAGTGCAGTGTCAGTACATGTGTCAATAAATGGCCATTCATCCTTCTCTCTCTTTCATCCTCCGATAGTTGCTGAGCTTACAATGTGCACAGTCCCAGGTACTGGGACACAGCAGGGAAGAGCACAGACAAAAACCCCTCAGGAGGCCAGGCACGGTGGCCCGTGCCTGTAATCCCAGCACTTTGGGAGGCCAAGGCAGGTGGATCACCTGATGTCAGGAGTTCCAGGCCAGCCTGACTAACATGTTGAAACCCTGTCTCTACTAAAAATACAAAAAAATCAGCTGGGTGTGGTGGCAGGTGCCTGTAATCCCAGCTACGTGGGAGGCTGAGGCAGGAGAATCGCTTACACCTGGGAGGCTGAAGTTGCGGTGAGCAGAGATCGCGCCATTGCACTCCAGCCTGGGTGACAGAGCAAGACTCCATCTCAAAAAAAAAAAAAAAGCCCTCAGGAACATCCTAGTCAAGGAGACAGACAATAAATATAATAAGTGAAGTGTACGGTCTGTTAGCTGTGCAGTGCAATTGAGGGAAAGTTCAGCAGGAGAAGGGATGGGGAGCAGGGTGGGGGGATGCATTGGGGTTGCTCCACTCCCTGACCCACAAAGCCATTTAGGGTTATGGTCCAGGATCGAGGGTTGCTTGCCTGCTTCCCTGAGCTGCTGGAGCAGCTGATTCGAATGGGGATAAAGGCAGGACAAGATGAGTCGACTGTCTCATGGCAGGCAGTGGCGGGGTGCATTGGTGGGGGCAGGGTAGGGCTCCCCTCAGGCTCACACTGGCTTCTTTCTCCCCTACAGATGGTGAGGGGAATACTGAGGAAAGGAGGTCTTCTTGGTGCATACAACATTCCTGGATTCTCTCCTGAGTGGTTGTTTTTGTTGGTGACAGTAGAAACAGCCATAGTAGCAACAGCAGTGGTGGCAAACATGGCAGGAACATTGAGGAGATTTCTCTAGGTGCCTCTGGCTCCAAGTTCCTAAGCAGGGCTGTGCCACATGGAGCAGCCAGAGCTGCCTGCCCAGACAGCTGACCCCCTTTTGTTTCTCTGTTTGCTCAGGAGTCTGGTTAATTTCTGCGTGGGAATGGCATATCTGGAGCTCCTGAGGCCCTTCTAGAATGTTCTGTCCTGAACTTAGCAGATCTCCTTTTCCTTGACAAATGGATTCCATCTCCTCTCTTTAGACTGATTTCGCTGATTTGTGTGAATTTGGCATTATAAAGTATTTATACGGTTCAGTGCTGGCAGTGGCCTCTCTCTAGCCTCCTGGCTCTGTTCCTTCTTGGGAAGATGAGTGACTGGGCTGGACAGTGACTGGCCATTACTGTGGACACTGCCCCTGGTAACTCCGGCCACCTCCACCCTTTCAGTCCAATTTGTACTCTGAGTTTGCTCCGTGAGGAATTCAAACTTGAACAAAAGGCAGTCTCCCTGCGGAGGGGCTAGCTCCTGGCAGGTGAGGCAGTGATGGAAATAGCTCTACCTGAGCTGGTGGTGACAAGTCATAAGAAAGGGACATATCGAGCCCCTCAGAGTCCCAGCTTCAGGAAGGGCAGGGAGGGCTTCCTGGAGGCGGTGGCACATGACTCCATGTAGAATGTGGGCACGTAGAGGGTAGGGAGGGGGATGCAGAGCAGAGGGAACAGTGGGGGCAAAGGTGCAGGCATCAGGGCGGGTACCACGGGCTTTGTGCTCAAGCCTGTGTCCATAAGACAAGGCTGAAAGGGCAGAAGAGGGCCCCAGGCTGTGGAGTTTTCTTTTGATTCGGAAGCCAATGGAGGCATGAGGGACGGGGACAGGTGAACCCAGGCTGGAAATGACAAGAAGCAGGTGGTGCTTCAGGTGGATCATCCCAGGAGCAAGAGAAGGAAACCGGCTCCTTTGAAGCGTCTGTTCTGTGCCCGTGTATTCGTCTCTTGCTGCCACTGCAGCAACCTACCCCATGCACTTACTGCCTTAAAGAAACACACATTGGCCAGGTGCAGTGGCTCACGCCTGTAATTCCAGCATTTTGGGAGGTCAAGGCAGGTGGATCATCTGAGGTCAGGAATTCGAGACTATCCTGGCCAATGTGGTAAAACCTGTCTCTACTAAAAATACAAAAATTAGCTGGGCATGGTGGCAGGTGTCTGCAATCCCAGCTACTTGGGAAACTGAGGCATGAGAATCACTTGAACCTGGGAGGTGGAGGTTGCAGTAAGCCGTGATTGTACCACTGACTCCAGCCTGGGTGACAGAGCAAGACTCTATGTCAAAACAAAATAAACCCCATCTCTACTAAAAAACACAAAAATTAGCCAGGTATGGTGGTGTGTACCTATAGTCCCAGCTACTCAGAGGCTGAGGCAGTAGAATCACTTGAACCCAGGAGGCAGAGGTTGCAGTGAGCCAAGATTGCACCACTACACTGCAGCCTGGCGACAGGGTGAGACTCCATCTAAAAAAAAAAAAAAAATCAACACTCATTTATTATCTTACAGTTCTGAAGGTCACAAGTCCAAGATCAGTCTCTGTGAACTAAAATTAAGGTGTCAGCAAAGCCAAGTTCCTTCTGGAGGTGCTAGAGGAAAGTCCGGAGCCACCAAATCAGACTGAATCAGGTCTAAGCTTGGGGCCCTCAGTGGTGGAGAATTAACAGAGCAGACGAAAGAAGTGGGGAGTTGAGGTTGAGGATAGGGGAAGGCTAGAGGCTGCGTCTGAGGCCAGGTGGAAGTAGGGCCCCATTGAGAGCTCACACCAAGGGAGGGGTTGGGCTGGGAATAGTTCTGAAGGCCAAGCACAAACCCAGATGAGGCCCTGAGATGGGTGAAGGGAGAAAGGGTAGGGCATAGAACCAGGGTGGGGAACAGGACGAGGATGCAGCAGAAAGACTCCCAAGGTGTCGCCAGGAGGAGAGAGGGAGGGAGTGGCCATCGAGGCTGGCAGTGTCTGGGAAGGTCATGTCAGACACCAAAGGGGGTGAACAGAGAGATGGCCAAAGGCCACGTGAAGCTCTTGGGTTTGGCAACTTGGAAGTGTCTGGCAGCAAAAGCCCAGGGGTTCCCACCATCACCAGCCCTCAGCTTGTCTTGAGAAGGGCTGTGTTTGCTGCTGCCCCAGCTAGGCTGGCCGTAAAGATGGCAAGACCTTTGTGAGAGGCTTAAGCCCCAGAAGGATCCTTCTCAACCCAAAGCAAGACCCTCCCGCTGAGCCAGTCAGCCCCCACCACATTTTGAGAGAGAGCAGCAAGACTCCAGCGCTGGTTAAGTCACTAGGCCATGGGGCATTCCGTTACACAGCATGAGTGACATGGGTCAAGAATGACATTGGTAGTTTCAGGTGGAAATTTGGCAGGAAAATCAGAGGTCTGTCGGCAGATCTTTTAGTTCCAAATTTTCCACTGGTACTCTAACTGGAGATGGGATTGGGAAGAAGAGAATTTTTATCTCCAGAGCTGCCTCTTCCCTCCCACCAACACACCAGCCCCCCCACCCTTCGCTAAGACATTTTGCTCTTGCACCCTCATCAATCAAATCTACTTGGAGAGAATCAGTGTGTTTTTTCCTCCCAGGGCCACTGATGCCTTTAACCTGAGCTCTTCCTGTGAAAGAAAGGACTGGACTCCACAATTTCAGTGATTCAGGGTTGGGTGGGCACTGTCCCGAGGCAAAGCTCATGGTGGCTTGGGAGAGCCAATTGTCACATTTTAAAGAACTCGGTGAGATGGTTATGGTGATGGTTAATTTTAGGTGTCTTGTCTGGATTCAGGGATACCCAGATAGCTGGTCAAGCACTGTTGCAGGGTATGCCTGTGAGGGTGTTTCCAGAAGAGACTGGCATTTGAAGCCATGGGCTGAGTAAGGGAGACCCACCTTCACCCAATGTAGGTGGGCACCATCCAATCGGCCGAGTGCCCAGATAGAACAAAAAGGCAGAACAAAGCTGAATTCACTCTCTCTTCTGAAGCTGGGACACCCCTCTTCTCTCATCCTTAGACATCAAGCTCCAGGTTCTCTGGCCTTTGGACTCTGGGACTTGCACTAGCAGCCCTCCTGGGTTCTCAAGACTTTTTTCCTGAACTGAGAGTTGCGCCATTCACTCCTCTGGTTCTGAGGCTTTCACACTTGGACAGAGCCATGCTACCAGCTTCCCTGGATCTCCAGCTTGTAGATGGCATATCATGCGACTTCTCAGCCTCCATAATCACATGCGCCAGTTCCCCGAATGACCACCTCTCAGATCTCTGTATATACCCTATTGGTTCTGTCTCTCTAGAGAAACTTGACTAACATAAGCATTAAACACAACCATTATTAAAAATTAAATTACGGCCGGGCATCATGGCTTATGCCTGTAATCACAGCACTTCAGGAGGCCTAGGCGGGGACGGATCACTTAAGCCCAAGAGTTCAAGACCAGCCTGGGTAACATGGTGAAACCCCACCTCTACAAAAAATACAAAAAAATTCGCTGGGTGTGGTGATGCATACCTGTGATCCCAGCTACATGGGAGACCGAGGCCCAAGAATTGCTTGAACCAGGATGCAGAGGTCACAGTGAGATGAGATCATGCCACTCCACTCCAGCCTGGGCAACAGAGCGAGCCCCTGTCTTGGGGACAGGTTTGAGAGGAAGCCAGAATGACTCCATCAGCCAAATCCTTCTAGACTTTTGTTTGGAGCTCATGACGTCATCCTGGTCTCACCAAGGCTTGTGGTATCTGTTGGTCCCCAACAAAGCTGATTTTTTTTTTTGAGACAGAGCCTTGCTCTGTTGCCCAGGCTGAAGTGCAGTGGCACAATCTTGGCCCGCTGCAATCTCCGCCTCCTGGGTTCAAGCGATTCCCCTGCCTCTGCATCCTGGTTCAAGCAATTCTTGGGCCTCAGTCTTGGGAGGCCCAAGTAGCTGGGATTACAGGCACCTGCCACCAAGCCTGGCCAATTTTGTAATTTTTGTAGAGACAGGGTTACGCCATGTTGGCCGGGCTGGTCTAGAACTCCTGAGCTCAAGTGTTTCACCAGGCTGGGCCTCCCAAAGTGCTGGGATTACAGGTGTAAACCACCAAGCCCAGCCCATTATAGGTTTTAAGATCACTGGTATCATCCATGATAAAAAGGGAGAGGGATGCTCATGTTCATAGACCTTAAAGTGGAAAGTCACCTATGCCAGGAGGCAGAGGCCTAGAACCTTCCAGCCACATGACCTCAGGAAAGTCATTTTCCTTTTTATGTCTCAGTATCCCCAGCTGTAAAGCAGGAGGGAGGACCTGAAGAGATGTCCCAGATCCCTCCGCTGCAGGACTGTGAAGTGCCCTGGGATGGGCTCCCATGGACCATGGCTGGAGTCCCCAGATCCCCTGGGGTCCACCAACCCCGCCCTGGCAGCCCACCCTGCAGGCTGCAACTCCCTCCCCTGCCCAAGGGGGTGCTTCTCGGGGAAGGGTCCAAATAGGTCTCCTGCTGCTCCTCCTGCCTTGATGGGAGCAGGCTGCGTGGAGAGGCTTTTAAACCTGCCTGGCTGCTGTGAGTATTGATCAGTTTTGTTCCTTAATGGGATTCTTGTGTGCTCACGGCCGGCTGCCCCTCCTCCAGCCCCCATTATTCTGGGCCATCGCTGCTTCAGGCCTCCTTCTCTCAGCTGAGCGACACCAAAGAGTGGAAGAGCTGAGAGTGGCTCTCCTCTAAGGGGAATCAGAGGACAAGGAAGCCACTGTGCTGGCTAGGGGCTGGGAGCCGAGCCACTGCCTGTCACAAAGGATGGTCCACTGCCAAGCTCCTGCCCCAGGGCTGTGGGCTACTTGGTGGCTCCCATGCTGGGGTCAGGCCCTGAGCCCTCTCCTGAGCCCAGCTGAGCCTGTGCCCTTTGGGAGCCCTGCAGCCCCTCCTTCCTCCCTCATAGATCCAAGCAAGTGTGACCCTCGGGTGTGGGTGGCTCTGCCCCAGCCTCCCTCTCCCTGTTGTAGCCAAAGAACCCCCCAAAATGTCACCTGTGAAAGTTCTGGATTTCCTCGACTCTGGAATATGGCAGTTTTCAGGCTGGTCTGTTGCTATGGAATTCAAATTCATGGCAACTTTGTGCCATTGCATTGGCCGCCTGCCTTCGCTCTGACTTCCTTTGCAATCAAGTCAATAAAAGTGTCACCTCGCCCTCGTCTTTTTAGTATTTATATTTCAGATCAATGTGAGGCCTGAAGCCTGTCGATTACCCTCCGATGAGTTGCAAAAAGAGTGCAGTATTAAAAAGGGCCAGTTCTGAGTTGGAGCCAGGGAAGTTGCTGGTCATGTGAGTCGGGTCTTTTTCACATACGGCTATATCTTTTATTTATACGATTGCAATGTCTACCTCTGTTGTAGCTGTTCCTGCCTTTCCCCTGACGCCAGGGGCTGAGTTTCCCGACACGTTGCCCAGTTGTTGCAAGCACCTCACAGCAGCCTCCAGCCTGTGCCGGGAAACTAACCCTGAAGAGCAGGGACCCTGTGTTACCCCTTCTGTGACTGCCCCAAGGGGCATCTTCGAAAAAGAGTCACACTTATGGCACTTAAAGGAAGCTGAGTGCGCCTGTTCCTGGCTGGTCTGGGAGGAGAACAGGCTTGTGCCGGGGACACGGCACACACTTGATGGCCAATCGATACCGAAGTCACGGTGTCCACTGCCCTCGGTTTACGTTTTCCGAGAGGCACCTCCTCCAGTCATCAATACAGTGGTAGAGATGTCATCTTCAACTTCACACAGGCCCCAGGGCTGCTTCCAAGGCAGCCGGCACAGCCCCTCGCGGCCTGGAAGGGAACACAACCGCCAGCGGACTGGGCTTATGCGTCCACATAGAGGACTCGGGAATGGGCCAGAAACACACACAGCACAGACGGCAAGCTCGGTGGCTGCCCCTACCCATTTTGTCCCCAACTCACTGATGGTGTAGCAATGAGGGTGAGAAAGAGGCCAGGTGTGGTGGCTCACACTTGTAATCCCAGCACTTTGGGAGGCCGAGGCAGGAGGATTGCCTGAGCTCAGGAGTTCGTGAACACCCTGGGCAACATGGTGAAACCCCAGCTCTAATAAAATATGAAAATTAGCCGGACATGGTGGCGGGCTACTTGGGAGGCTGAGACAGGAGAATTGCTTAAACCTGGGAGGCAGAGGTTGTAGTGAGCCGAGATTGTGCCACTGCGCACTCCAGCCTGGGTGATGAAGAGAGACTCTATCTTAAAAAAAAAAAAAAAAAAAGACTGTGTAGGCTTTTTGTTTTTTTTGAGACAGAGTCTGGCTCTGTTGCCCAGGCTGGAGTGCAGTGGTGTGATCTTAGCTCACTGCAACCTCCGCCTTTGGGTTCAAATGATTCTCCTGCCCAAGCCTCCCAAGTATCTCAGATGATAGGTGTGGGCCTGATGATTTTTTGTATTTTTAGTGGAAACAGGGTTCCACCACATTGGCCAGGCTGGTCTCCAACTCTTGACCTCAAGTGATCCCCCAACCTTGGCCTCCCAAAGTGTTGGGAGTACAGGCATGAGCCAGCACGCCCAGCCTCGTGCAGGCTTTTGAAGCAGAGGGAAAGCATTGCGAGGCACAGCAAGAGGAGCAGGGCTGGGTCAGGCAAGGAGTCCGTTGTTTTTAATAGTTTGTAATTTAGGAAGCAATGGAGTGGCATGACTAGGCAGGTGCTCTGCTTCGTAGCTGTGTGATTTCCAGCAAATGACTTAACATTTCTGAGCCACAATTTCTTATGCATCAGTTGGAAATGGTAACAGTGCCTGATGGGTGGGCAGCCTGCTGGGAGGTTAAATGGGATAACGCAGGCAATGCATCTGGTCCAGGCCTGTGGCACAAAGAAAGCGCTCCATCCTTCTTATGACTAACTTGTGTTATTGTTACCGTGCAAAACGCATGACCTTCAATCAGACATTGCACCCGTGGCATGCTGGCCACCCCCAAGCAAGCCTGCTACTCATGCTCTTCACTGCTTGTACATGCCTTCCCTGACCAGGAGGAGCTGTGCCTACCCCAGCCACCCCTGTATCCTCAGAGCCCAGCACTCTGTTTCACTCGTCAACAGGCTCTCTTTTAAGTCCTTTTCTGTGCATTCATTCATTAGATCCTCAATCACCTGATGGCTAGCCATTCATCACAACAGTTTCTAGAACATTCCTTGCAGATGTGAGAATGTGGCTCATGTCATCACAGGGTTTGGAGTCATTTCTCTTGGTGGGCGATGTTGGGAGTCTAATTAGAAATGGTGGGGGCAGGCCAGGCGCGGTGGCTCATACCTGTAATCCCAGCACTTTGGGAGGACGAGGCGGGCAGATTGCTCTGAGGACAGGAATTCGAGCCTAGCCTGGGCAACATAGTGAAACCCTATCTGCACGCAGGAAAAGAATGAGCCAGGTGTGGCGGCATGCACCTGTAGTTCTAGCTACTCAGGAGGCTGAGGTGAGAGGATCACCTGAGCCCAAGGGGATAAAGGCTGCAGTGAGCCATGATTGCACTGCTGCACTCCAGCCTGGGTAACAGAGTGAGATCCTGTATCAAAAAAGAAAGTGAGGGAGGGAAGAGGAGGGGAGGGGAGGCGTAAAGCTAGGGCAGGTGACCAGACCATGAGAGTGTGGAAGAACTCTTTCTGGGGCAGCCTTAAAGACCGTGTGCAGCTCGTGTCTTCTTGCCTGGCTTCTTAATCACTCTTTTCTGTCTTTTTTTTTTCTTTAAGGTGAAATTTACATAACATAGAATCAGCCACTTGAAAGTGACCATGGTATTTGGTACATTCACAAAGTTGTGCCACCACCACCTCTATCTAGTTCCAAAATATCCTCATCACCCCAAGGTAAAACTCTACCCATTCATTAGCAGTCACTCTCTACTTCCCTCCTCCCTCCTGCCACCACCAACCTGCTTTCTGTCTCTATAGATTTACCTATTCTGGATATTTCATATAAATGGGATCATATAATACGTGACCCTTCGTGACTGGCTGCTTTTACTTAGCATAATGTTTTCAAGGTTCATCCTGGTTGCAGCGCAGATCAATACTTCATTCCCCTTTAAGGCAGAATAATATTCCGTGGCCTGGATAGACCACATTTTGTCTATCCATCACCTGTCGGAGGGCACTTGAGTTGCTTCTACCTTTTGTCTCTTAAGAATAAAGCTGCTGTGAACATGGGTGTGCAACTCAAATACTCTTGATTTGCATCACAGCTGGACTTGCAGTTCTCACACCCATGCCCTCTACTGGTTCTGCACGTGCCTGCCCTGGTGCCCCTACCCCCTTGGTTGACTCCTACTCACTCTTCAGGGCTCAGCTTCATGCCACTTCCTCCAGGAAGCCTCCTTGCTGTGCCTGGACAAGGCTGGTGCTCCCCTTCCTGAGGGCTCCGTGGCTCCCTGGACATCCCCAAGCAAGCCCTCTCCACATGCTGATCACTGCTCCTGCATGTCTTTCATGATGAGGATGCAGCTATGTCTGCACCAGCCACCTTTGTATCCTCAGAGCCCAGGACAATCCTGGTGCATAGGAGGCACTTTAAAATGCTTGTTGATTACCTCAGTGGCCGTCATCTCTGCAATTACTGGGACTTTGTGGCAGCTTCCTAGGTTTTCTGACCTGGGAGTGATCATCAGATTGCACGTTGGAGCAAGGTTCCTTTAAGAGATGGGAGAAGCCACCTCCAGTGATTACTCCCAGTGGAGAAACGACCTTGGGAGACTTGTTGATTTTTTAAAAAAATGCAGTGTGGAAATGGGAGCAGGCCAGGGGCAGTGGCTCAAGCCTGTAATCCTAGCACTTTGGGAGGCCAAGGAGGTTGGTTCACTTGAGGTCAGGAGTTTGAGACCAGCTTGACCAACATGGTGAGACCCCGTCTCTACTAAATCTACAAAAAGTAGCCTGGCATGATGGTGCATACCTGTAATCCCAGCTACTTGGGAGACTGAGGCAGGAGAATGGCTTGAATCCGGGAGGTGGAGGTTGCAGTGAGCAGAGATTGTGCTATTGCACTCCAGCCTGGGTGATAAGAGTGAAATTCTGTCTCAAAAAAAGAAAGAAAGAAGGAAGGAAGGAAGGAAGGAAGAAAGAAAGGAAGGAAGGAAGAGAAAAAGAAAGAAAGAAAAAGAAAAAGGGAGCAAAGCTGCCGTTAAAAATGATTAATTAGAGCCCTGCTCATTGTTCTATGAGGAACAACACTATTAATATTCATGACCCTTAAGCATTCCATGTACAGCCGCTTACTCTTTATTTCTGTACTTGCTCCTGCGTGGTCTCACCCCTTACCCTAAGCTCTCTGAAGCTTGAATTCTCCCCAAAATGATTCCCTCTGGAGGGCACTGGGCCAGAGTTTCTGCCACTCACTTGCTTAAGGACTGTCACCATTGTTTACTCGCTCCCCAGACACCTGCGAGGAGCAGCTCAGAAAGTGCTTCCCCTCCCACCCCAGCCAGGTAGCAGGCAGAATGTGCCTTTTTTACGGTTTTATTTTGTAGCTGACCGCCATGGTGGTTTCTGGGAAAAGGGGGACAATGTCTGACCCTGCAGGAGAGGGCTAAGCTTTCCCTAATAAGATGGCAGCAGCGAGATGACACAGAGAGAATGAAGGGACCACTTCAATAGGGCAGGTGAAAGGAAAGGATTCACAAGGGAAGGCAGAGCCAGAAGCCTGCAGGGGCAGGCGCACCAGGAGCCCGTCAGCTCCACGGCAGCTCCAGCTGGGGAACATGCCAACCGCAACCGGGGAAAGTGCCAATTAAAAATATTAACCCCTGTGCAGGGCTCTGGACGTAGGCGCTGGGCATGGCGGAGCAGCCACTCTGTGCTTTCAGGAAGATGGGTAGGGGAAAGAAGTGCAGAGACCCCAGTGGCTTATTGTTTTGCCTGCCCTGGTGGGAGCAAAAATCACTCCCTCGCACTGTTTCCCTGTTTTTTGCTCCTGTGGCATCTTTGCTCTCCATCTGCCTCTTAGGAAGGTCTCCTGTCTGCAGTGACACCAACCCTTCTGAGGGCCCTGTGAGGATAGAGACCATGTCCACTTTGCTTGTTGGGGCCCAGCATACAGCAGGTGCTCAATAAATGCTCGATGAAGGCTAATTCAGTTATTTAACCCTATTTAATTATAAGCAACTATCAATTGTCTTTAAAACTGATCAGGAGGGAAGAGAACATTCAAACACTGGGGTTCTTGGCTGATATTTCATAATGCATGCGATTACATCAGGGATTTTGCAGGGACTTTCTTCTCCAGGTCTGAGATGTGTTAAATAACTTTTCTTCTTTAAATATAGTTGACATTCACTGGGTGCTGCATATGCACCGGTATGGGTCTGAGGGCTTAATCCTCACATGTTCTGGGGTGGAAGTGTCATAGTAGCTGTACTTCACAGCACCAGGAGGATGACTTAGTCAGATATGTCCCAAATAATAGACACACACACACACACACACACACACACACACACAGAGCTTCATGGCCATATTTAGTGTTTCACTAATATAAAAAAATCTGTAAAAAGCTGACTTTACCCCACAGGTACATTCCTTGCCTCGTGAGCTTGATGGGGAAACTGAGGCTCAAAGAAGTGAAGCAACTTCCTAGGGTCACACAGCTAGAGACTGGGAGACTATAGGAGATGGTGTTTGTGTAGATGCAAATGTATTTGAAACCTCTTGATTCTGAGGCTAGAAGTTCGTTCAAGAGTATCCCACTCCCTTCTGCTGCACATAAACTCTATCTCCTGATTCACTCTTAGGTGACTGTGACTGGCTTCGACCCCTGCTGTGGAAGCCAGCTGGTGCTCCCTGCACCACCCTTCCCTAGGGCAGTCACAGCTCAGCCTGGCTCGACACCCCCCATCTTGCCGGATTGCCTAAGTATCTCTAGACAATCAGGCTGGTCTTCCCCAGCCTCCCAGTTCTGTCTTCAGTGCCCTTTAATTAAACAGCAACTCTCTGGAAAGCAATTGAATTATCTAATTATGCCCTCCTAACCCAATTGCCGTTGTTAACACCAGTGACTTGGCAAAGCAGTATCTATGAGGCTCAATGGGAACCAGCAGTGACCCCCAAGCCACTCCTCTCTCCCACCCCATCCAACCTCAGACTTTGTTCTAAATAATGAACAGCCCAGAACCTGATGGCTGTGCTTGCCAGAGCCTCAGCTGCCCTTAAACGCTCCTGAGTGGCTGCAAAGGACCGGGAGGGTAGCACATCCCTCCGAGACACCTCCCCCTCCCCTGGCTGGGCCCCCGGACTGCTCTGTGGCATCCACAGCATCTGGCTGCATATCCACTGGTTTGTTTTGTGTAATCATCCTGCAGCTCCTGGGTGGGCATCTCCTGTGTGTGGGCACACTGCCAAGGCCTGGGCATCAGAGATGAAGTCTTGCTGTCACCTGGCTATAGTCCCAGGACATGGCCTTCACCCTGACTGGCAGTGGGGCTGGCTGACTCACCCCTGCCTTTTCTGGGGCCCCCAGCTCAGAGCCCCTCTTGGAGAAGGGTTCAAGGCATATTTGAATAACTATTAAGATAAAATTCTAATATTGTGAACATAATATTGAATGTGCTTCCTAATACTCATAATATTGAATATTGAAGTAGCAAGCACCAGGCTCTTTTAAATTAAATTAATTCTTCCTTTTTGTTTTTTGAGACAGAGTTTCACTTTTGTCGCCCAGGTTGGAGCACAATGGCATGATCTCAGCTCATGAAACCTCTAGGCTTCTGGGTTCAAGTGATTTTCCTGCCTCAGCCTCCTGTGTAGCTGGGATTATAGGCACACACCACGCCCAGCTAATTTTTGTATTTTTGGTAGAGTCAGGGTTTCACCATGTTGGCCAGGCTGGTCCTGAACTCCTGACCTCAAGTGATCTGCCCACCTCAGTCTCCCAAAATGCTGGGATTACAGGTGTGAGCCACGACACCTGGCCTTACCTTTTAATTAAAAATAAATTCAAACCTACGCAAGTATAGAAAAATGAATACTGGTATGCCTTTCCCTCAGTCCCCAGTTTGTCAGCATCCTCCCTGATTGCTGTCTCTCTTCACACGCAATTGCTACTGTTTCTGTTTTGTTGACTCCTTCTAGAGTTAGTTGCAGACATCACACCCTTTCACCACGAATCACTTCAGCCTGTGTCACCTAAGAACGGGACACTCACAGCCTCAGGACGATGATCAAGTTCAGGAAATTTCATACCGATAGCACACTACTGCCCTATGCGGGAGATGGTCCACATGCACATTGTGCTAATTTCCCCAATACTCCTCTTTTCAGTAATTTTATCTTTTCCCTTGATCCAGGATTCAGTACAAGACCCCACTTTGCAGTGGGTTGTGCCTCTTCAGGCCTCTTTAGTCTAGACAAGCTCCTCAGACCATATATATACATATGTGTGTGTGTATTTATATATATATGTATGTTTTATACATATACATGTGTGTATATGTATATATATATTTTTTAATTTTTGAAAAATTTTAGATGTTCAGAAAAGTTGCAAAGAGAGAAGAGAGAGTTATCCATAGCCCTTCACCCAGTTCCCGTTAATGTTATCATCGGACATAGCCACAGTCCACCCGTCAAAACTGAGAACTGAGCATTGTTACAGCACTCCGGACCAAGCCAGACTTCAGAGTTCATCTGTTTTCCCACGAATGTCCTTTTTCTGCTCCAGGATCTCACTACGCACTCCGCAGCAGCTGTTGCTCTTTCAAGAGATGGATGGACATTAGGTTCTTTCCAAACTTGTGTCATTTTGATTTTCTCGACAACCCTTCAAAGAAGGTGTGTTATTGAGGAAACTGAGATGAGAGGAGGTGAAATGACTCGCTCAGGGTCACACGGCTAGTTAAGTGGAAAAGGCTGACTCAAGCCCCTCACTTTGGCTCCAAAGCTAGTTCTAACTTCATCTGCATCATGAATCTCTCTCTCTCTCTCTCTGCCTCTCTGTCTTTCTCTCGCTCTCATGCACACATCATACTCACACAGAGGTGCACACACAGCGTTTTACCCATATTTAGCAATTGGCTTACACGAACAATTTTAACAATGCATCAAATATTACAAGAATTTCTCACTGTATCCAACAGGTTTATTCCCAAAAACTTGACTGTAGTTAAAGAGCTCACTAGAAAGTAGCTGTGTATGGGCCGGGTATGGTAGCTCACTGCTGTAACCAGACTCCAGACTTTGGAGGCCGAGACAGGTGTATCACTTCAGGTCAGGAGTTCAAGACCAGCCTGGCCAACATAGTGAAACACTGTCTCTACTAAAAAAAAAAAAAAAAAATCTGGGCTTAGTGAAATGTGCCTGTAATCCCAGGCACTCAGGAGGCTGAGGCAGGAGAATCGCTTGAACCCAGGAGGCACAGGTTGCAGTGAACCAAGATCATGGCACTGCACTTCAGCCTGGATGATAGATGGAGAGTCCATCAAAAAAAAAAAGAAAGAAAGAAAGAAGAGAAAAAGTAGCCACGCATCCATTGCCTGCTATGGGCTCAATGCTTTGCATATATTTCTTCATTTGATCAGTACATAACCTGGCGGGATGTGCTATCACACCCATTCTAGAGATATGAAAATAGTCACAGACATGAGAATTGACTCATTCTAGGTGGGAAGGCCAGTTCCTAGCCAAGCTGGGATTGGAACTCAGTTCCCTTTGTTCCCAGTGCCTCACCCTTAACCACCAGGTTTGACTCACTCCCAGGCGAAAGGGCTCCCACTGTCCCTGTGTGTCCTAGTACAGTGACAGTGGAGAGCCCTGGGCAGGATGACTGCAGAGGCTCTGGGGTGGGCCCGAGGCCGTTCAAGATTCCCAGGGGCTCCTGTGCCTCGGGCAGTCGTTTCCACCCTGTCACTCACAGGGACAAGGCTGATCCAAGGGCTCCACTTTAATAACGGGTCCAGCTGGTGCCAGCTTTTATTTTAGCGACGTGTGAATGCTGTTGCCATGGAATGCAGCCTTATACCCAGGGAGCAGGAATTGCCAAGAGGAGAAGCCACTCTGTGCTGCGTTTTCCCTTTATCCAAATTTCATTTCCCTCGGAGTGTTCCACCACTGATTATTTTATCGGTGTGCATGGAAAACTGGCACACGGACGACAATTTGAGTCAAGGCGCTCTGTGCTTTACTGTCCCCAGTCCCCATGTGTTTACAAGCCACCCCTTCTGAGAAGGAGGGGTACAGAATTGTTATTTTCCCAACAAGTATGAAAATAGCATCTGCGTAGAGCGTGGGGCAGGATTGGTCCAACGTGCCAAATGGCAGCTCTTCCTTCTCAGCAGGGCAGCGGTCCCCAAGCCGCTCCTCAGACACCCTTCACTCCTGTTGAAACTTGGCTTAAAAAGTCTCTTTTTGAAAAGAGGGGCTTGGGACTCCCAGGAGTGTTTGGCTGGGCATGTACATACACGAGTGGCCCTCTCTGCCGTGCGGTGCCTGAAGGTTTAGTGAGCCCTGGCTTCCGTGTCAGTAGACCTGGACTCAGCTTCCAAAGAGCTGGGCGACCTTGGGCCAGTGACTTAACTACTCTGGACCTCCTCAATTGCCTCATTGCTTTTTTATTTTTATTTTTTTCAAGATAGAGTTTACCTCTTGTTGCCCAGGTGCAATGGGGTGATCTCAGCTTGCTGCAACCTCCATCTCCTGGGTTCAAGCAATTCTCCTTCCTCAGCCTCCCAAGTAGCTGGGATTACAGGTGCTTACCACCACACCCAGCTAATTTTTTGTATTTTTAGTAGAGACTGGATTTTGCCATGTTGGCCAGGCTGGTCTTGAACTCATGACCTTAGGTGGCTACCTGCCTTGGGCTCCCAAAGTACTGGGATTACAGGCATGAGCCACTGCACCCAGCCAATTTCCTCATTTGTAAACAAGGGAAACAACTGGTTACAGCTCAGAGAGGGGAATAAAGGAAAAAGCGGTAAAGTCCCAGTGCCCGGCACAGGCTAATCGTGCAGTGACAGGAGATGACAGCAACATCGCCTTTTCTTCCCATGACCACTCCCTACTTCCTTCCTTCCATCCCCTCTTCCTCCTTCTGGACAAAGGGAAAGGGCCTGAGGTTGGGGAAGTGGTAAAGGGATGGATAACAGGCTAAATGAGTGCTTTTAACCTAGTAGAGGACACAGTACATATTTCCAAATAGCTGCAATGCCCGTGAGATGGTACTCACAGCCGTGATCACGAAGCGCAACCTCCACCTCTCAGGTTCAAGACCAAGCACTTCTGATACATGTGGTTTTATTTTTATTTTATTTTATTATTATTTTTTTTTTGAAATGGAGTTTTGCTCTTATTGTCCAGCCTGGAATGCAGTGTCCCAATCTCAGCTCACTGAAACCTCCACCTCCCGAGTTCAAGTAATTCTCCTGCCTCAACCTCCTGAGTAGCTAGGATTACAGGCGCCTGCCCCCATGCCAGGCTAATTTTGTATTTTTGGTAGAGACACGGTTTCACCATGTTGGCCAGGCTGGTCTCGAACTCCTGACCTTGTGATCCGCCTTCCTCAGCCTCCCAAAGTTCTGGAATTACAGGTGAGAGCCACTGCACCCGGCCCAATACATGTGACTTTAAGTGAACTCTGTGCATGATATTTCTTTTGTTTATTTTCTGAGGCAGAGTGTCACTGTGTCGCCCAGGTTGGGTTAAGTGGCACAATCACAGTTAACTGCAGCCTTGATCTCCCCAGGCTCAGGTGATTCTTCCACCTCAGCCTCCTGAAGTAGCTGTGACCACAGATGCACACCACCATGCCCAACTAATTTTTGTATTTTTTATAGAGATGGGGTTTTGCCATGTTGCCCAGGCTGGTCTTGAACTCCTGGGCTCAGGTAATCCTCCCACCTTGGCCTCCCAAAGTGCTGGAATTACAGGTGTGAGCCACCACACCCGGCCTATGTGATCTTTTCCAATGCTCAAAACAATCCCATGGGAAGGGGCTATTCTTATTCCCATTTTGCATGTGGGGAGACTGAGGTTCAGAGAAATTCACTAATGCATCCAAGTCACATGTCCATGGAGGGTGGGGGCTGGGGCTCCAAGCCGGTTGTCTGCAGAGCCATAAGCTTTGTCACAATCACATCCTTCCCACTAGAGCAGTCCAAGTCAGGGATCAGGGGCTGGAGTTAGCTCTTCCAGGTGGGAGAGCCAGGGACGGCTCCTCAGAGGAGGGAGCAGCGGTGTCAGCCCCTGATGCCCCATAAGGTTTCCTGGAGACCTATGGCCACAGCAGGCCTGGGTTGGAGGCCACTATTTTGTCCCATGGAAGAGAAGTCCAGGTCAGGGACATCCCAGGTGTGTATGGGAAACAACCTGGACCCCCAGATTGCAGTATGAGGGGCAGGTGGGAGCAACATGAAGGGGGAAGCTGGACTAGTGTCACATAAGTGCAACATGTAAACCTCAGTCTCTAGGCAATGGGAAACCGAGGGTGGCCAGAGAATAGAATGAATCAAGGAGAAAGGGTGTGGGCCCAGGTGATGGCATCGAAGGTGCAAGTGAGGAGCTGAACTGTCTGCTGAGGGGCTTTCCTGGTCATCCATTTACTCATCTGTTGTGTCCTTGAACTGCTATATTCTTCCCAACTAGCATATAAGCCCCACCTGGCCCTTTGTCTCCAGTTGCCATGCTGTTTTCTTCTTCCTCCTGCTCCTCTAGGGCGGGAAAACCCCAAGGAATACCTGGAAGTGGGAGGAGGAGAAAGCGGGTGGTGACGGGGGTGGCCCCACCGCAGGCTGTGGTGGCAGGGCTCTCCCTTCTCCAAAGCGGGGAGTTCGTGGTGCCCTTTGATCCACTGCAGGAATTCTAGGAAGCTCGGGAGAACTGGAGTCATACCAACCCACACACAGACCTCTGCCTTTCTCATCTGAACACAGAGAATATGTTTCAGGGCTGTGATTGTCAGACTGTGGGTGAGGGGAAAAACTGACAGGTAAGACAATCCTATTTAGGAGAGAGACAGACAGAGAGAGAGAGAGAGAGGAGAGTGTGCAGTAGCAAGAACTAGAAGGAAATGCAATTTCATTGTCATTATTATTATTACTTTGAGGCAGAGCCTCACACTGTTGCCTGGGCTGGAGTGCAGTGGCATGGTCTCGGCTCACTGCAACCTCCACCACCCAGACTCAAGCGATTCTCCTGCCCCAGCCTCCCAAGTAGCTTGGACTACAGACGCCCACCACCGTACCCAGCTAATTTTTTTAATTTTTATTTTTTTGGAGAGTTGAGGTTTTGCTACATTGCCCAGGCTGGTTGCAAACTCCTGGCCTCAAGCCATCCTCCCTCCTTGGCTTCCCAAAGTGCTGGGATTGTAGGTGCAAGCCTTTGTGTCTGGCCAAATTTGATTTTAAATATTTTAATTAGCATCTATGCTGATCCTATTAATCCACTAGTTACTTAGCTTTACCTTAGCACACAGGAGTCATTTAACATAAACCGCACATACCCCTCTTCTTCCTGATTGCTTGTCGGTTCATTCAGCTAGCAAACGTACCGATCACCTGCTGTGGGCACGGCACAGGTCTTCCCTGTGCCAGCCAGGCAAAGCCTTCCCACGTGCAGCTTGCAGTCTGTGGAGGTGTGGGGAGGGGCACCAGTAACCAGGAGGTCACAGCATGGTGTGGACAGGGCTCTGTGTCAGGGGAAACACAGGATTGTGTGGGAGCTGCAGAGTCCTGGGCAGCGCCCCCCGCATAGGCTCCATCTGACCCTGTGACTCTCTGCCTCCTGACCCACTTACCAGTCTTGTTCTCTGTCATTCTTCTGCATAAGGCACATGGAATGGCCCTGTGGGTACTTGTTAGATGAATAGACATCACTTTTTAACACCTACTCAGGCGCAGCCCTTGGCACGATTGGCCCATTTCATGCTGCATAATTGCTGTCTCTATTTCCTTTGTATAGATAAGGGGACTTGGAACGGTGAGATTGCTCGAATCGGGTTATACATTGAGAGAGTGGTATAGTGGGGATTGGAACCACCTCTTTCCCAAGATCTCATTCCCGCATTTCCCCTTCTCCCTCAGCCAGGCCTACTCCATCAGCACTGCCACCCTCCCAACAGCCTTTGGCAGGTAGAGGTGAGGCAAGGAAGGGCAGGTGGAAGCGGGGTGGAAGGAGAGGGCAGTCTGGAGTCAGGAATATCCACGGCGCCCAGTCTCAGCATCTTGTGATGCTGAAACTCAAGAGCCCCTTGACTCAGCAGGATATTAATAACCCTGGCTGGTCCTGGGAGGGCACTACTGCTAGGAAGGAGAACAGCAGGGCTGTGCGCCCTCCCTCCGCCGGTGGCAGCTCACACTCCACTGTACTCACCTTGTCTGGCTCCCCACACAGGGAGCTCCCTGGAAGCTCCTAGGAGCAGATGCTGGTCTGTATCTCCAGACCCTAACACAGAGCTTAGTGCACTGAAGGCACTCAGTAAATAACTGTGGAGGGAATGAATGAATGGATGGACGGATAAACGAACCTTCGAATTTCCCAGAAACACGACTCCCAGTTCCTCTCCCTATGTTGCACATAACAGCTAGTTGCACATACCATGTGCTCAATGAACACAGGTTGGTCAGGCACAGTGGCTAACACCGGTAATTCAAGCACTTTGGGAGGCCAAGGTGGGAGGATTGCTTGAGCCCAGGAGTTCAAGACCAGTTTGGATGATATGGTGAGACCCCTGTCTCTACAAAAATTTTAAAAAATTAGCCAGGCATGCTGGCACACACCTGTAGTCCCAGCAACATGGGAGGCTGAGGTGGGAGAATTGCCTGAACCTGGGAGGTAGAAGCATGTCCTCACCACTGCACTCTGGCCTGGGCAACAGAGTGAGATCCTGTCTCAAATAGTACTGCTACTAATAATTATAATAATACACACAGGTTGCTTGGTTCATGCTTAACATTGCCCTCAATTGAATGCATTTCTCAAGCACTGTGTGTGTCTGGTGTGGCCCTGGGATCTCTATAGGGTGGGCAGAGAGTGATTCTCATCCTCTAGAACAGGGAGAACCTGGGGTCCAATGTGCCTCTCCCTGCTCCCAGACAAACATGACAAATCCATTGCCAGGCAGCCATGACAGTCAATCACAGCACCCTGTCCTGATAACCTGGGGTCCAGCTCAAAACAGACCCCTGGTCAACACTGATACTTGGAATTAGCCCTCTCTTCACCCTCTCTGCCTGCTGCACTTCTCCATCTGAGCCTGAGAGACAGCATATGAGGACAGCCAGGGAAGAGCCCCTCTTCCAGAGGCAGAAGCCACTCTCCTCTCTGGTTATCAAATGCAGAGTGGTGAGTGGACTTAGCTGGGGGAAGGTTTCTGGGGACAGTGAAGCAAAGAAATCACCTTCCTGCTCTGCTGAACCAGAGGTCGCCTTCCTGCTGTGCTGTGGGGAGACCCCAAGGTGGCCGAACCCAGTGACCTGGGCCCTGAGGGGAATGCTTGGAAGTGGGGTCTTCTTGAAACCACCCAAGGAAGTCCCATACAACAGCAGAGAACTGCATCACCCCAAACTCTGGGCTGTAGGCATGGGCACATGTGTGTTTGAGGTCAGCAGTGATTATCAGGGTACAGAACAACCAGCAGGCCACGGGTGCCACCCAGGTGAGTGCAGGCATGAGCCCTAGAGGTCCTGCTGCTGTGCCAGGCACTAGCCCAGGTAGCTGCTGGGTTTGGGGAGGTCTAGCTATCCAGAGGTTTCCAAGGAAGGGTGCTGAGTGGACCAGGAAGTGGGATGCAGAGACCCTCCAGGGGCCCAGAATAGTGGCTCTTTGCCAACAGTAAATGCATGAAGCGTTTCAACATTTCAGCAAATGGGATTGGTGGCCCTTAAGCAGACCAGCCGGATAGCAGCAGCCCACAAGCAGTGTCAATGCCTCATGCCAAGGGGTTCTTTCTGGAAACTGCCTGCTCATACCTGGTTAAGAGGTTCTAGCCTCACCCCTGGGCTCCCAAGGCCCTTCAGACGCAGAGCAGTTGCTCCGTACATGTTTGGCTATTTAGCTGCAAAAGGAGAGTTCCTCCTGGTTTACTGTAAGGCATTTCTGGAGCCCACAGTGGCAAAAATTAAAAATCAAAGTGCAAACCGGAAGCTCAGGCCCGTTTACCCAGTCCACTGCCTCTGTGTTCCCCAGTGGCCGCACTGCTGGCTGCCCGGGGCATCACCTGTGCCGTGTGGGTGGCGTGTTAATGTCAGGCTTCTAACAATCCTGTTGTTGACGCATGTCTCTCCTCTCCTTTGGGAGTTGTCATTCTGTTGATCGTTCAGGGAAACATTTGTACTGGGCGAGCTCAGACTCCTGCGTCGGGAAAGGACCTAGAAGTCCAGCAGCTCAACTGAAAATGTTAGTGCTGGACGGACCCTGAGATGCCACCAGCTCAAACCCCTCCCCTGATGGATGAAGATCCTGAAGCCCAGAAACGGAGTCAGGGACTCAGCCATGGTCCCATAGCTTGCAGGGGACAGAACTCGGGGGAGAAATGCTGAGAAGTGTGGGAGGAGAAGGGTCAAGGCACCGGCCGTGAGGTCACAGGTGTGTGTTTGGATCCTGGGGTAGGACTTGGAGCAAGTTGTTTGATCTTTCCGAGCTTCAGTTTCCCATCTGTAAGGTGGGGACAAGTAAGAGCCCTCCCTCCAGGTCCGCACATGTTCTGTTATGTGGGATTCGAGTCGGGGTTTGGAAGAGAGAGGTGGTGCTTTTGGCTTCATGGTGGATGGGTGATGTAAGCAACCTCAGAAAATGAGTCCATTTGGATAGGAGTTCAGGGATCTGTCCCTCTATTTGACAGGAAAGTGCATTTTCTCTGGCTTCCAATGTTGCCCTAGTTCACTGCCTTATGAATTCAAAGCCACAGGTTGCCTTTCCCCTTTGAGGTGGGGTGGGCACTTCCTGTCGCTACAGGCCCAAAGGCTGTGCTAGGGAAGGGGAGGCCCCTCTGCTCGGGCTGGGGAAAATTTCCAGGGTAAAGGGTTCACCTGCTCCCGGCAGGTTGATCACGTGTGGGGCTCCTACACCCCTCTGAGCACCCTGCGGTCATGATTGCATAATTAACTTCTCACGACAACCCTGAGAGGTGACACTGTTGGGCCCATTGTACAGATGGAAAGTTGAGGTGAGAAGGCATGCCCAGGGACACAAGTGGCAGCACAGGGACTCTCAGCCAGGCTCATAAATGCCAGGCTTACCTCGAATGTGGCCAAAGAGTGTCATATAGGCCACTGGAGGACCATGCTAGGGCCATCTCAGCATCCCCAGGTGACCACTCCACCCATGCTTGGCTCAAGGCCCCATAGCCCCAAAGTGACGTCCAAAAGCGGGGTAAGGAGCTGGGGTCATCAGAGCTACAGAGAGGGGTCCCAGAGGAGCCCCTGGGCAGGACAGAGAGGGGCCAGATACCCACAGAACTACACTGTGCTGCCAAGTTGGGCTCCAGAACCAGCAGGACATCAGGCCCAGAACTTTTGTTTTCTCAGATTCAAAAGAAAAAACTCCTGGGAGTCCTCCATGGGGTGGGATGTGAGAAGCCACATCCCTCCAACTCCCAGGTGACACAAAAAGCAAAGCATGTGGCCGAGTGACCCTGTCTGCCTCTCTCTCCCAGCTGCCACGTCTGCATTTACACAACCAGTAAAAAAAAATGAACCCAGTGAAAAAGGAGTGAAGGGTGGGGGTGGGAGGCAAAAGAGCCTGCAAGGAATCCCCAGGGGGGACAACACACCCGGACCCCCAGGAGGTGGAGGAGCCCCACCCCTAGAAATGGGGGCAGCGTGGGTTAAGTGTGGACATCGTAGAGGTCGCAGGCAATAGCCAGTCAAATCAATGGAGCGAGAGACCAGTGGCAGCTGGAGCTGCCTCCATCCATTAGGTAGAGTGTCATGAAATGAGAAATCCAAGCTGGTTCCCAAGATCAGGAGTCGACTTTGTGAGCGATGGTACCTGCCACCTTCTAGGGAGGTGATCCTGAGGCCTTCCTTTGAATAGAAAAGATTGACCAGGGCCAGACGCGGTGGCTCACGCCTGTAATCCCAGCACTTTGGGAGGCCGAGGCTAGTGGATCACGAGGTCAGGAGTTCTAGACCAGCCCAACCAAAATGGTGAAACCCTGTCTCTACTAAAAATCCAAAACTTAGCTGGGCATGGTAGTGTGTGCCTGTAGTAGGAGGCTGAGGCAGAAGAATCGCTTGAACTTGGGAGACTGAAGTTGTAGTGAGCCGAGATGGCGCCACTGCACTCCAGCCTGGACAACAGAGCGAGACTCCATCTAAAAAAAAAAAAAAAAAAAAAATTGACCAAGAGCACAGCAGGACGAGGAAGAGAGAGGAACCCTGTCTCACTGTGTCTTCCAGCCTGGACTGCTGGAAAGCATGGGCATGGAGATGTCTGTGGAAACATCACTGTGGTTCTTTGCGGCAGGATTCAGAACAAGGGCCAGGGCCAAGGACACAGGACTCAGAGTTTGGTGCTTTGATGAGCCAAGAGTTTGTATGCCAATGGTGACAACTTAATGTGAGTGTGCACAAGAGATCAGAAAGGAGGCAGCCAGGGAAGACCTTTCTGTTGGTCAGTTTCTCTCACCATGGGTCATCTTCCAGAATTTTCAGCTGCCTTTTGTTACAAAGATTGCTGCACCCAGCTTGCCTACAGCCGTCATTCATCTGCGCAGGACTTTGCATTGTTACAAGTGGGTGCTTTTGGGGTGGGGCCTACATGGGGCTCTTTTTGAAAGGCCATAGCGATCAGGAGAGCAGGGGGTGGAGTGCAGTGCTCTGAAGGCCGCTGCAGGATCCGTGGGCTCCCCGGAGCAGTAGGAGGCAGAGGGCCGAGGTGCAGAGCAGGTAGTTCCATAACTGGGTCAATTATTTAGTGATCAGCACATGTCTGAGAGGAAGGCCACATCTGCTTTGCTGTCCTGGAGGGCCCAGATCACCTGCTCAGTAAGGAAGAAAAATGTTTTCCTTTAGGTGAGGAGTCACCGGGTGGGAGGGGGAGGCAGCTTCCTCCTGCTGATAATGTGTTTTCCCTTCTGATTGCAGCTTTTCCTCAGCTCCTGCTCTCCTTGCTGGTGCAAACCTCCTCCCAATCACCTCCACGCACCCCTGCCAGAGCCTGTGAGAAGTCTGCACACCTGGCGGGAGGATGCAGCGGACCCAGGAGGAAGATTCCATGGCTCAGGCAGCTGCGGCTCCTTCCACAACTTCTGCTCCCTACGCTGCGAGTCTGCAGAAACTGTCCCAACAGCGGGAGAGGAATGGGCAGGGTGAGGATGGAAATTCAGATTCAGATCCAAGAGCAGATTCTGAATCGTGTATGCATGAAAGGAGACACTGTGGCTGGGAGGGGAGCTGAGGCTTATGTCCCCACTTATTTCCCAGGCTTGATGGTCAGGTGACACTGGTTAATCTAACCCCATTGCTCTTCTGACACAGAGCAGTATTCCCCTGGACTTCCCACTGTCATGGAACAGAGAGCCGTGGCCAGAGGAGAGGCTCGACCAATGATGACTGATCAGAGCCGACGTTTCTTGAGCACCTGCTACCTGGAATAATTCCTACACGTTTTCTCAGTGAGTGAGTCCAACAACCCCCAGAGGTAAGTACCGTGACTATCCTCACCTGACAGATGAGGAAACTGAGGCCCAGAGCGGTGGAAGTTGTGGTCTGGGTTCCCAAGGAGCCTGGGATTGCTCTTGGCCCTCCTGGCTTGAGTTTCGCTTGCCTCCTATCCTGAGAGGGAGGACTCGCCTCCACCACTGACTCTGGGTTGTCTGGTGTTTTTGACAACACTGCCAGGCCAGCATGCTCACACTCTGCCTGTACGCCCTTATGTGTGTATATGCACACACATACACACTCACATTTTCTCCACATAGCACCACCTCCCTGGTTTGGCCTGTGCCTGGCACGTAGTAGGTGCTTTGACAAGCTTTGTGAGGTGCACAGACAGCCTGGTCCTTGCGATGTGGATAATCTCACTATACTTGCTGTACCCAAAAGGCAGGAACCTGTGGATCTGTCACCATGGGCATTCCAGGGCCGGGAAATGCTGGCACACAGTAGGTACTCAGTGGGCAGCCCACAATTGTCCAGAAGATGCCCCCTGAGCTTAAAGCTGGCAGGGCTGGGCAGTTTCGTGCTCTCACTGAGAAACAGGTGCCGGTGCTCCTTTACATCCTGTCTCCTGAGCCTGAGGAGTCCTCAGAGACTCCGGAATTTATGGCAGCGAGAAGCAATGGGTCTTGCCTCTGGGTCTTCCAGACGAGAGGCCGGCTGCCTGTGAACCTGGCTCTGCTGCTGCATGGAGGGTGGAGGGGGGGTGGGCTTCCTTCTGGAAGCAGCCATCCCTCCCCAGGGATCCGAGCAGCTTTGCCTGGAGGACTCTGGGCTCTTCTGGGCTGAGCTTTGCTGCTCTCCTCTCCCTGTCATGCTGCTGGAACTCGGGAAAGAGACATTTCCATGGGAACTCACGGATTGGAGTGATCCCAGTCAGGCTTCTGATGGAAGAAACTTTGCAGGCAAAGGCAAGTTTGATCAGTGGTATTTCCACCCAGTCCACAGGGACTGTTCTCACCTGCCCAGGGCTCAGGTGCCATGAGCCCTGGAGAAGGCACCAAGCCACTCCCAGTCCCTGAGTCTTTTTTTTTTTTTTTTTTTTTTTGAGACAGAGCCTTGCTCTGTCACCCGGGCTGGAGTACAGTGGTGCAATTCAATCTCAGCTCACTGCAACCTCCGCCTCCCAGGTTCAAGCGGTTCTCCTGCCTCAGCCTCCTGAGTAGCTGGGATTGCAGGTGCACACCACCATGCCTGGCTAATTTTTGTATTTTTAGTAGAGACAGGGTTTCACCATGTTGGCCAGGCTGGTCTCAAGCGCCTGACTTCAAGCGATCTGCCCGCGTCAGCCTCCCAAATGCTGGAATGACAGGCAGGAGCCACCACGCTCGGCCAGTCCCCGTATCTTTTGCTGGCAAGTGAGTGGAGACTGCAATACCAGTTCCCTCCCAGAGGTGTTGGGAAGAAACAATCTTGGAAAGATAAACTTGGGACAGAGCCCACACATCAGCGAGCCCACCCATGAGGCCTGGATTCAAAGAGGAGCCCTGTGCTCCCTGAATAACCCAGGACACATCCCTCGACCTCGATATTCTCTTCTGAAGAACGGCCAGAAGAAGAGTGTCTTTCGCAGAGTGGCGGTAAGGCAGAAGCTGGAGACTGTCAGCAAACTGCTGTGCTTTGTGCCTGAGTGTGTAATACCAGAGCCACCTTGTGTTAAGCACTTTCTAGAAGCCAAATCGGTTTCAAGCATTAGTTCACTGGTACTGGAGACCATTCTAACCTCCATTTTCCAGATGAAGTGACTGAGGCTTGGCAAGGTGAGCCTCACAGCTGGGAGATGGTGAGCAGGAATGGGAGCCCAGGGCTGCTTGACTCTGAAGTCCCGAATTTCAACTGTGACTGTATTAAATGCTCATTTAAGATCTGGAAGGACCAACAAGGTCCAGTGATCATCCTATTTCACAGCTGAGAAAATGGAAACCCAAAGAAAAGAAGAGGCCAGTCGAGTCACAGAGCTGCTGCTGCTGCTGGAACCAGGCCTAAGATTCCACAATTGCTGCTTACATTTACTGAGCACCTACTATGTGCCAGGTTCTACTTGCTTTCTGTCCATCATTGTATTTGATCTTTACCATAACCCTAGGAAGATGGAGACTATTATCATCCCATTTTTCATTGGGTAAAGTGAGGCGGAGAGGGAAGTAGCTTACTCAAGGTCGCACAGCTAATTAGCAGGCAAGGCATGACTCATACCCAGAGAGTGAGGCTCAAGAGCCCTCATCCAAGCCACTTTGTGGCACCGCCTCCCAGCCAGGGCAGGCTGGCCTTGCCCAGGAGCCTGGGACCTGCCAAGGGGGTGAGGTCCTCACGATTCCCACAGCATGGCCATCACTGGGCAAGGCAAGGTGCCACTGAGCTGCAGTACTCAGGGAGATGGGCATGGAACTAGGACTGGCAAGCTCAGTGTGCTCAAAGGCCATTAGCCCCCTGCCTCTCCAAAGAGAAGTTTATCCAACAAAACGCAGGCAAGGAAAGAACACGTTCCGCATTATGTGTCTCTTGTTGTAGGCAGTGCACATCTTGGGAGATGTGTGGATGAAAGGTGCCATATAAAATGCAATCAATTATGAATCACCATTACTGAATTAATCACATGTATGATTAATACAGTAATAATAATTAATGGGAGTATGGTCTAGAGATTAGAGCTGAGGACTGACAGGGAGGGGTCAGAGTGCTTCTAGCAGCCTCTGCCACTGCCTGGAGGTGTCACCTTGGGGAAGGCCCTGGGTTCCTCCTGCCCCTACCTTGGCAGTAGAAGGACCCCCAGGGTGTCTTGAAAACCCCTAGATGGTCCTGGACACAGGATCTTACCACCTCCTTAAAAGCTGCATCTCAACTGCTCAAGGTCAAGGGGACAAAGAGTTTCTCGAAGAATCAAAATCTTGGCCTGGCTTCAGTGAACAGAGTGAACGAGGAGAGGGATGAGAGCTTGGAAGGGGGTGTCCTTTGAGCTTGCACTTGACTTAAATCAGCAAGGTGAGCTCATTTGTTCTGTCTGTCTGTCTGTCTCTATCAGGAATTGCCATCTCTTGGAAGTCCCCAGAGGGCCTGGACCTCATCTGTTACCTCTCATTACAAAGCTGGTAGGTTATTTTTGCTTGTGACTTTATAATTTCCTGTTACTCATCTATACCGTGCATAGTTTCTCATTGTAAAGGAGTTAAGCAACCAGAAAGGATATCTATAATAAAGCACGTCAGCCCCCCTCATCGCCCCTGTTCATACTTTGCTGTATATCTTCATTGTCCACATGTAGAATGGACTTGTCTATATATAAAGTGGACTTGTATACAACCATATGTGTATAATCATATATATGTATGGTTATATACAAATCCTTTTTAAAATATATAGAGGGAATAAAATTAAATGCATTGTTCTACAGATGCTTTCTGATAGTGGGTTTCACATACACAATTCAAATTAAAACCGTGCATTGGAGCCAAAATCCCACCAGTGAAGAGGATGATTAGGCTGCTGGTGAGAGGGGAGCTACTGGTTATTTTCGGGGAGATTCATTAACACTTTCCTGCCCCTGGTGCTCAGCTTCTTTTCATTGCTGGAAAAAGGTCATTTGTCAGAAGGTACCTTAATGAAGTTTAAAAATGAACATCCCTCAACCACCTGGTCCCAACATGGCTGAAATCCTATTTGTCCCTATCTTGGAAAATAAGTGCTTTATGGTTCACTTGAAAGGAACATCGTCTCCTGGTGGCTGCTGTGGAGTGTGGTTAACTCGGGATCATAGCAGAGGGACCACCGTCCTGGGCAAATCCCCTCATGGTGCAGATGGGGAAGCTGAAGCCAAGAGCAGGGAAGGGATCTCCCCCAACCACGCAGTGTGGTAATGGCTGAGCCAAGGAAAGCCCATTATCCTGACTCTCAGTGCAGTGCTTTCCATTATCGTGGGGTCTGGAAATGAGGAGACCAGAAGACAGCTTCTGGCATAGGTCATTAAAAAAAAAGCCTGTTGGCATCAGCTTATTGCAGAGGCAGCGAGTATTGGGGAGGTGGGGGCTGGCGGGGAGGCACATTAAAAATTGTTTCCAGGCTGGGCATGGTGGCTCACGCCTGTTATCCCAGCACTTTGGGAGGCCGAGGTGGGCAGATCACGAGGTCAGGAGTTCGAGACCAGCCTGGCCAACATGGTGAAAGCCCGTCTCTACTAAAAATACAAAAATTAGCCTGGCAATGGTGGCGGGCATCTGTAATCCCAGCTACTCAGGAGGCTGAGGCAGGAGAATCACTTGAACCTGGGAGGTGAAGGTTGCAGTGAGCTGAGGCCATGCCATTGCATTCCAGCCTGGGTGACAGAGAAAGATTCCTTCTCAAAAAAAAAAAAAATTATTTCTACTGGCAAATATCTTTGCATTTGGATCACTGAAACCATCCTGGCCATGCTAGGGAGGAAGCACCCCGTCCCTCCACCATGTTCAGATGAACTCCACGTCTCTTTGGCCGTTCCTGACAGCATCCAGTCTGCAGTGATGATGGAGGAGCAGGGCGGTTCCCAGGGATTGATGACCCTGCCCCCAGGGTGACAGCAAGCTGAGGGATGACCCTGGTCACACTCACCCTGTGTGGGAGCCCCACACCCTGCCCTTCACTGCTGCCTGCAGGCTGAATGCTTAAAAATCAAACCGCTGAGATCTGTTCTCATCTCCCAAGGAGCTTCCTCCTGCCTGCAGAGAGCAGGTAATCGGGAGCTTGCCTGCATCTGCCTTCCTAGGCTGCTTGGTGGGATGGGCCCGTCTCTAGTGGGAGGGATCTGAGAGCATATGCAGACAGAGGCACACCGTGGCCCTGTTTTTACCCCTTTTTGAAAAAAAGGAGGTTTTACCATTCATATCTCACATATGGGGAAACTGAGCCCCAAAGCAATCTGGGCCTCGTTCCAAGTTAACCAGCCAGCAAGGCCAGTGACAGAGCGCCCCCTGGGAACCCAAGAGCCCTGCCTCCCTGGCCAGAGTCCTCCTTAGCTATGTGACCTTGGGCAAGTTACTTAACGTCTGGAACTTGGGGCTTCACTATTAGCAGTGAAGTCACAGGGCTTTGGCGAAGATTCAGCAAATAACGCACACAGACTGGTTTGCATGGAGTCTGGCATAAAAAAGGTGCTCAATAAATATATTATTATTGTTATTACAGCAGATGACAGTCTTTAATTCTGCATCATCTGCTTGTTTAGTCAGAGATTCTAAATAGTATTCAGCAGTCTAACTCCCTCTCCAGTTTTCAGGGCAGCTGAGGGCAGGTAAGGGTTAAGGTGAAGGGTGGCAGCAGGGCGGGGCACTGAGATGCCTGGTCTTGCTCCATTCCCAACACCCTCTGTGACCTTGGGCTGGTCTCTCTCTGCCTCTGTCTCTGTCCTCAGGCCCTTTGTTCTCCATGCATCCAAATGACAGTGCTGGCTGCTCAAGCCTGCAGCGAGCCCACCCCAGGAGGCCAGGAGTGTCCGAAAAACACATGTGCTCCTGGAAGATGTGGAAACTCTCCCTGAAGCCCTGGGAGGCAGCCTGGCAGGAAACCTCCCGTGGGTCGGAGAGCCCAGGGCTGCCCGATGCCATGTTGCCAACTGAGCAGCCTCTGCCCTGCCCGGGGCTGCGGCTAAGGGAGCCCTCCCACACCTCCCTCCCATGCTTGCCTGGGAGGGAGGCAGAGAACCCCTCAGGCAGGCCCCTCCTGCCCCCCTACTCTGCACTCTCTGCAGAGCTGGCTTGGCTTCGTCAAAAGCAGGGCCCATCAGGGTGGAGGCGGCGATGTGTCAGCTGGTATTCAGGCTCTGGTTGTGCGCTTAGATTGCTCCCCCTCCCCATCTCCCCAAATCCACCCACCCACCCCGGTACCCACTGCTTGGGTCCTTCTGGGTGGCAGCACTTCAGGGGGAGAGACCGAGGAGCAGCCCTGAGCCCTTGGCTGTGGGGGGTGGGGGAACTGACTCCACTTGGCCCCCTCCCTCGTGCCGATGGGGCAGCCCCCACACCCATGGGCGCTGGCACCCCGGCAGGCCCCCGGGTTTTGGAAAAGGAAGCTGCAGCCCGGCTGCGCCTGACCGGAGGCGGCTGAGGATGAGCTCTGGGCGCAGGGACCCGCTGGCCCCCGGGCCGGGAGGCGATGTTTAGGCAGAGACCCCCCAGAGGCTGCCGGGGCCACCCTGGCTGCGGGCCCGCCGGGACGCCCCTGCTCGCCGCGCCCCTCCCCGGGCCGTGGCACGTCCCCCGAGCCGCGCAGTATTTCCTTCCTGCACCTTTAAGAAGACCGTTGCTCCGTGGTGGGATGGTGTGTTAAAGCCACACAGAGGAAGTTACGCAGCCCGGATCAGACCGAGAGATAAAAGCCCCGATGGTGATCGTGAGTGATGGCAAGAGGATTTAGCCTCGGCATTAACTTGGAGCGGAGTGCAGGGGGGCCGTGAAGCGCCCGCCATCTGGCCGGCACCGCGCTGGGGGAATGCCCCGGCTCCCCGACGAGCCGCCGCGAAGCCCACCCGGGCCGGGGGCTGCCCGGAGCCCGAGCACGGGTCCTCCCCGGGCCGCCCAGGGGGGTCAAAAAGTTTGCACTTGTTAGCTGCGACCTCCTGCTCGGCCCGGGCGGGCGATGCGGGCGGCGCGAGCGGCCCCCTCCCCCGGCCCGCGTCTCCGGGACGGCAGCGGGCGGCCCCCCCGGCGGCCGGAGGGCTCCCCGGCCCCGATCTGACGGCGGCGGCAGCGGCGGCCACAGCGGCGGGAGCGGTGCGGGGAAGGAGCAGTGGCTCGCAGCCCTCGGCCCGCGCCCCCACCCAGCGCCAGCCCGAGGCGGGAGGCGCAGCGCCGGAGGGTGGCGGTCCTCGGCCCTCCCGGGTCTTGGCGCCGGGAAGCCGCTCCGAGCCGGGGTAAGGCGGGCAGGGAGAGCCCGGGAGGCGGGCGGGCGCGGGGGAGAGGCTTCAGCTTGGCCGGGCTGGTTTCATTTTTAAAGGGATTCGGTGACTATGCAGGCTTGCCCGGGCCCAGGAGCCACTTACAGCCGCCCGGCAGAGGCTCGGATGAAAAAGTTGTTTGGTGGCGGCTGCTACGAGCCTGGAGTCGCCCCAGAGGGGTGTGTGAGGGTGCGTTCGTAGCAGCATCTTAAAGGGGTAGCTTGTCTTTCTGGCCGACTTCCCCCGGGTCCTTTCGGTCGCGCGCGCGCGTGTGTCTGTGTGTGTGTGTGTGTGTGTGTGTGTGTGTGTGTGGCGGGGAGGGTTGTCGCAAGGATGCTCAGATGTGTTTAGGAAAAGGAAACTAACCCTGCTCCCGCGCCTCTCCCCCACCACAATCCCACTGCCACCGCGGAGAGCCACCCCCATCCCGTGCTCTCCCATCTCTCTGCAAACTGGGAGCCTGTGAGTTGCACAAAGAAACTCCTGGCCAGCCCGGCCTCAGATGGAAACTTCTCACGGCGCCGGGAGGGGGTCGGAGGTGAGGGGGCGCAGGCACCGGCTCGGAGCCGGCGTAGAGTCGAACCTGGAACTGAGTGGCGCTCAGGTCGGGGGAGCAGAGGCGGCGGGAAGGCGGGAGGAAAGGACCGCGGGCTCGCGGGGTCCGCCCGCTCCGGAGTAAGTTGGGCGTCTGGGCGGGGGCGGCGGCGGCTGCGCCGGGGCAAACGATCCAGCCAGTTTCCGGACGCTCTGCTCCGGGTCTTTTAATTAAGTGAGGCGGTGCCGAAAAAGTGGGCACCTCCGTTCCGGCCGTGCCTTTATTACAGGCTTAATGATTAATTGCTCCCGTGGCTTGCACGCAACTTTGGGAAGACAAAAAGCGGCCGCGGGGTTGCCGGGTCGTCGGTGTGCGGGCACAGCGCTCGCAGCCGGCCGGAAGCGCGGACTCGACCCCGGCCCCGGCCTCGACCCCGTCCGCCGCCCGCCGGGACCCACCCCGGGGCCTACTACTCGCGCCCCGCCTCCCGCGCCCAACTTTCTGGGACTCCTGAGGGCGGGGAACCAGGGCCCGGGGAAAGGACCTGGTCCGGAGCAGGGGGAAACCCGGGCCGCTGGAACTCGGACGCCCGTCGAGGCTGCGGTGAGCGCCGGGCGCCCGCTGGACCCCACTTGGGGCAGAGGACCGGAAGGTGACCTCGCGGAGCACGCTCCCTTTCCCTCCCCGCACCCCCCACCCTCCCCCGAAGGCAGATTTCACCCCCTCCGCCCCCCTGCGGAGGACAGAGAGGGAACCTTGAGGTGGGCTGGGTTCCCCCCCACCCCAGGCCCCAGAAGTCCCCATCGCCCTCCCTCCGGTGCCCCCAGGGCCCGCCGCGGCAAGTTTCCCACATGGCGAGGGCGCAGCCGGCAACTCCGAGAGGAACCTGCTGGCGAGCCCAGCCAGCTCGGGAGGCGCTAATTCAATAAGACAGAGAGATCTGAGTTCAGAAATCCTGATAAAATCTAATTTTCGGGTTTTAATACCCTGGCTATCAGCCCCCCTCGGTTCCTGAGGACTCTTAAAAGAAAATAAAGCGCATTGATTCTATTTGTTTCTGGGAGCTGCAGTTTCTTAATAACATCAGGTGAAGATAAATTTTTCACGGAGAAAACGATCCGCCAGGATGCAGCCTCTTACTCTGAAAATTTCCCTGCCGACTCCTCACTCTCTGCGCTCCTCCTCGTTATCCCGGGGAGTCCTGCGTCTCTCCCCGCTTCTCTTTTTTCTTTTTGGCAGAACTCTCCTGTAATATTCGTGCACTGAGCTCATAATTCCCCCTGCGATGCCAGCAACGCCCAATTGATTGACTAGTTGTAAACACATTTTTCCCCTGGCAGATTTTGTAGTTGGTGGTTTTTTGTTTTTTTTTTTTTTTTAATTTTCCAGGGAATGCGTGGCATTTAAGCCAACAGAACTGCAATTCATAGATTTGCGAGTTGCGCCCCGCGCGCCGCTAGCCCCAGCCTCCCGGCCTCCCGGCCTCGCTGCCTCCCTGCGCCTGGCGGCGTCCAGCGCCTTGAAAGCCCCGAGCAGCCGCAGGTCCTGCAGCTGAAGGAAGGCGGCAGCTGCGTCCTCCTTGCAAGCCGCAGCCCGGCGTCCTGGTTGTCCCAGCAGCCAGGAGCGCCCTACCTGTTAGTGAACAGCTGGGAGTCGACTGCTGGAAGGATTAATTAGGAACGTGCTGTGCTCTGGGCAGCGCGAGCTCGGGTAGAGGCATCCAAATCTTTGCCGGCCGCGCTATTTTATTTTTACTACATTTTCTCAGGTTGCAAAAATAGACACCGGGCACGTTCTTTCTGAGAGTTTTCTAGCAAGGAGAGCCTTCAAGGCCGGGCAGGCTCTACAACAGGTTCCTCTTTAACCAGCCAGAGGTGAGACAGGGAAAATGGTCCTGGCTGTGTTCTCATTCATCTCCATCAGGAGCCCTTCATCCAGAGGGAGGGGCAGGGGTCGCCCTAACGCAGATGGATGAGTCCCATGCCTGGAGCCCTGGGGCCCTGCCTGGGGGCTGCTCCGAGCTCGAGGTGCTCAGGGCAGCAAGTGTCCGCCACTTCGGTTTGTCATTTTTGGCAAGAGCGTTTTTGTGTCTGGGTGGAGAATGGAGTTTCATGGAAACACAGTCAACTCGTCGGGGGTCTTGCATACACAGGCGCCGAAGAGGATGTCAGGGGAGAGCCAGGCCAGGTCGGACATGCAGGACGGTTTGGGAGGTCAAAGGCAATCATCGGAGGCAGAATTTATTGCAGTAACCTTTGCCCTATTGGCCAGTGTTTTTGGCCAGAATCCCATACTGGCTGGACTTGGGTTCTCTGGGTGACAGATCCAGTGTCTGGAACATAACAGTACTGGAGTCATGTTATTTCCCAATGTAACATTCATGTTACTGATATCTATTTTGATATGATATATTCGTTATCTCTATTTTGATTTTAAATAATGATAGTAACCAGAAGCTCAAAATAGCACAGCAATAATCGTAATAGTGACCGGTCTACAGACGTACCTTCTAAGAATGATTACAAAATGCTGGCCTTGATCAGAAAAATCGGATCTCACAAAACATTGTCACCTCTTTGTCAGTCTTCAATATTCCTAGTTTATTACAGTTAAAAAAATTAAATTAGCCATTTCAGATTGTGCCTATGATTGGAGAGCGATTTATCCATGCCTGGCTCTTCACAGTTGGCCGGTCCGAGGATAGCTCTGTCCGTCTGTACATATAGCTGCACCTGTTGTTACAGTCTCATCTCTGCCTCTAACAACTTTGACATTCTGACTTGTCAGTCATGGTATTTTAAAGCAACCATTAAATCTTGGCTCCTGGGGGTGCTTTAGAAAGTCTCTGACCCCCAAGCAGGGGCACTTCTGCTGAACTAACACTCCCATCAATGAGAGAAAAATGCATCACCTTTTAAATAGCATGCCCAATCTCCAAATGTGCAACTCTGATATTAATAAAAATAACCCAGTTTTCTCGGGAGACCTCGCTAATGCAGCCTCATCTTTTGCACATTTTGCCGGAGAGCTTTTGTTCTTATACATCTCTATTCTCCCCGTCTTTAATTTGTTGCAGGTGTTGTTGCTAATGAGCTCTCTCTCCTCCCCTCTTACAATGAAAGACAAGCCAGACCCCAGGTACCTGGATGGATTGAGAGCTGAGATCTCAGAAACTTCATAAGTTGCCGATGGCTACCAGCCAAGGTCAGCTGGGCCCCATTAGTGCCGGCCCCCACCAAAGCAGAGCTAAATAGCCTTCTCCCCAGTTAACACCTCAGTAGCTTTTTATTCTAGTCCAGTCACACAGTTGTTGCCACCTTAAGCCCATATGAAAGAAATCTCTTTTATTGGTCCGAGAAGCCAAGTCCAGTCCCAAAGAGGGAACATGTTTTCAGCTAACACGTCCGCCTCCTGATTTTATTTTATCTCTACAACACAGGCCGGAGGGTTGTTTTGCAGTTGTGTTGAGCACCTCACCCACTAAGAGCCCTTTAAAGACCTGGATTGATTGGAAGGACAAAAATTAAAAGCAATCTGATCCAGCCTCATGCGGTATCCCTGCGGATTTTCTCCTTATCCCATTTCCATCCACTGTCACAATTTGAGAGTCTGCCTGATTTGATCAGCTTCACCTCCGCGGTAGGTGTGACACCAAGGTTAGGAGGATGTGAAGTTATGGGCAACTTTCTGATCTGCCCATCAGCAGTCTGAGAAACGCTGGTTCTGAATTTTCCATCTCTGCCTTTTGGAAACAACAACTTCCTCGCTGTTTGCAAAGCTTCAGTGCTCGGGGCCCTGGGACACCCTGGCCACCCTCGCCTGGTTGATGTGGCATTTCCATGCTGAGCCTGAGAGTCCCGCCTGACCCCATCGCTGCCTCTCCAGGGCGTCTCTGGGCCGCACCCCTGCGGACTGCGCAGCCATGCTGCACCTGCTGGCACTCTTCCTGCACTGCCTCCCACTGGCCTCTGGGGACTACGACATCTGCAAATCCTGGGTGACCACGGATGAGGGCCCCACCTGGGAGTTCTACGCCTGCCAGCCCAAGGTGATGCGCCTGAAGGACTACGTCAAGGTGAAGGTGGAGCCCTCGGGCATCACTTGTGGAGACCCCCCTGAGAGGTTCTGCTCCCACGTAAGTCCACTTGCTGCTCTTTTGTTTGCTCAGGCCAAGTGGGAGGAGGTCTGGGATAGTTATTTGGGGTGGATGAGCAGAGCGGTCAGACCAAGATGCAAGGCTGATTTTCCTGCATCTTGAATTGGGACCAGGTCTTTGTCCCACCTTGGAAATGTGTCAAAACAGAGGCCACCTTGAGGACACTGGGGTCATGTGATGTTGTTCTCTGGGGTAGGGGCATTCTCCACTAGCTGGCCACTAGATCAGTTCCCTCGGGAAGTCCATAGTATTCAGCTCCCCAGCCTTGCAGGTAAGCCCCGCCTCCTGTGTAGGAAGTCAGCATTCTGGGCGAGTGAGCGAGACACTACCTGCAACATGATACTCTAATCTACCTCTGTTCATCCTTCCTGCGGTGCAACCTCCTAGCCCACTCAATCCAATCCAGCAGACAGCACTGTGAAGCTGGAGCATGACAAGCACTGAGCTGGCCCTTTGCACAGGGAGGTTTGATGGAGGCTCAGAGGGAATTCATGAAGGAGGAAGTTGGGGGTCAGGCCGGGATAGACGGTGCAGCTGGGTCCCCTTCCAGTTCCATTCCTACATGCAATGATGACAGCCCCTGGGTAAGTCAGAGGAAGGCAGACGTTCAGGGTTGTCCCTTGAGTCCCTAGTTAGAGAAGGAGGAGTCCTAGAGGCATGGAGTACTTCAGTACTCAAGTCATGTTAACAGCAGCAACAGCAGAGATGCTGCTTGCGAGCTGCCTGAGTGTGTGGGCTGAGCCTGATGTCATTGCGAGGAGTCCTCCTCTCAGCTAGCCAGGTGGATTCTGTGTTGTATAAAGCAGGAGTGTCAGGGGTGGGCTCTGGCCCAGGGACGTCTGTGGGTTTCTGTTCTGTCATCTGCAAAAGGGGCACAAGAAGAGCACACAGTCCTAGGGTCATTGCGAGGAGTTTGTGGTTGAATTAATGTAGGTAAAGTGTTCGAAATAGGACCTGACATGGAGTAGGTGCACGCAGGTGTTAGTGGTTGACATTCCAGTCACACAGGTGGGATAACTGAGGCAGCCCAGGGGTGAAGGGGGACAGGTGAAGGCATCTGGCCAAGGTCACACTCCAGGAAGTGGCGAAGCTGTGATTCCAGCTTAGAGTGGCCCCAGTGTCTCTGAGCTAAGCGGCTTCCTGCTGGGACATGCTCTGGAGGCTGTCCCGGGAAGGGCAGGGCAGAGCCGGGTAGGGCAGCCAGGCTACGGGAGCTCACAGGAGGGGCTCGATGGCACCCCCCCCCCGGGCAGCTGGTGCCTCTTTGTGTCCTCAGGGGAGCCTCTAGGTCTCTGGGTTTATGCTGACCCAGTACCCCCACCTTAGACTCATGAGGACTCAATCCCATGGGCTGGCTTTGGTCACATCACCGAGAAAGTAGCTTCTTACTCGGGCTCGTCAGGATGAGGCTGTCGCTGTGGGTGGCAGCTGGGCCAGGGCCAGCTGGGGAGAAGGGGAGGGAGGGAGGGAAGGAGAAAGTGGCAGGAAGCCAGCAGCTGGTGCTGGATAGTCTCTAGCCATCACTGCCCTGGGGACTGCAGGACTGAGCGAGGGGGCTGGGCTCTGGAAGCCAGGAAGAACGCTAGGCTGGGGCCAATGCTGAGTCCACGTCTCAGCTGGTGGGAGGGTTCTCCACATTCTCCTGGGCACAGTCAACCTCTGCCTCTCGTATTAGAGTCTCAACTGTATTTTTTCTCTTAAATATTAATCACTGCCTTAATGTACTTGGGGGAGCAGTTAAATCATAATTCTAGGACCAGCTTCAGGTTGAGGACTTGAGGTGGGGAAATGACCCTCAGAGGCAAGTCCAAGGCCCTCTCCTGGCCAATGCTGGCTAGGATGTCCTTGGCCCTGGACCTCTGCCCCACCCCCACCCTTAGACAGAGAACCCAGTGCTGTAGGCAGCTGCCCTGGGAGGTGATCACCCCTTCCAGTCCCGATGCCAGTGCCAGCAGAGCCTCATCCCAGGCAGCAGTCCTCAAGCCCTGGGGTCTGGAAGAGTGCTCTCTCCCATCCCCTCCCCTGCCCCTCTCCTAGGCAGACAGGTGTGGAAGGCAGGGGAGAAAGAATAGCATCTCCACAGTCTCCCACATGGGTGCATTCTCGGTGTCTCGCCACCTGTTTGATGGGCTTAAATATTTCATCATGGGCTCCATCCAGCTCTGCTTTGATTACAAATGTGTGGCCAATGAAGATGGGGAGGCTGCCCAGCAGGTGGATGGCAGCCTTTGGACGGGTGGCTTTGGAAAGCTGGTTTTTGGAGGGGTGGCTTTGGAAGGCTGGTTTTTGGAGGGGTGGCTTTTGGAGGACTGGCTTTGGAGGGCTGACTTTGGAGGGCTGGCTTTGGAGGGTGGTTTTTGGAGGGCTGGTTTTTGGAGGGCTGCTGGCTTTGGAGGGCTGGCTTTTGGAGAGCTGGCTTTGGAAGGCTGGTTTTTGGAGGGCTGGCTTTGGAGGGTGGTTTTTGGAGGGGGTGATTACTTCCAGACAGATCTGGGTTCAAACCCTGAAGCCACAGTTTATTGTGGCTTCCCCTAGGAGGGTCCAGGCAGGTCTCATTTAATCATTTCTAGGATCCTCTGAGGTGGGTCCTATTCTAATCTCATTTTAGGGATTAGACAGTATTGCCTAAATCCCGCCAAGGTCACTCAGTTGATAAGGCAGGCTGGGAACTGCCCGTGACCAAGGCCCATGCCCACCCACCAGGCAGCACAGCCTCCCCTCTCTCAACTTCTGACCTATCTGAGCTTCACTGTCTTCCTCTGCCCAGTAGAAACCATAACATAGGAGCGTCCTGGTGCTGGTGGGATGGTGCAGCCTGGCCATGCTGCTCTGGTACATGCTGGCACATAGGAGGTACTCAGTGCACAGTACTGGTCACTGGCTTGTTACTGAAGTGATTATGGCCTCGGTGACTTTCCTGGCTTCTCTTCTTCCCCCGAGTCCTTTGCCTCTCCCGTCTTGAGGACGCCACGCCTTGTATTTCTAGTCTCTGCAGCTTCTATGCCTGCAGCCCCAGCAGCTTTTGTTAACCAGCCACCAGGGGGCGCCCTCATGGTGGACAGATGCCCACTGCCTCCTTAGCTTTGCCATCACCCATGGGTCCTTGCTCCCCATGGCCCCTTCTGTGGCAGGTGCTACGTGTGTCCCAACATCCAGCCTGTGGGAGCACAAGCCCCGCTGCACTCCGAGGGCACAAGAGGGGGCCCAGGGGCACACGGCCTTTTCAGATGCAGGGTGCAGAACCCCCCTCTCTCTCCCAGGCTTCCTGTCCTTCAGCAAGGCCACCTGAGAACTGAATTGTAAATTCCAGCCTTGCAAGGAAGGGGAGGAGGCTGAAAGACAAGATAAATGAATAAATAAAAACCTATTGGCTCTAAATGCACAATGAGAATTAATAGGGATGAGCTCTCAACCGAGGATTCTTGGGCAAGGACAAAATTGCAATGAGGGCTGTGGGGGAAGAGAGGCAGCCCCCACCCCAATTCCCAGGGCCTGCCCTAGAGGTCAGCCCAGCAAGGCTGCAGGCCAGGGAGGAGGCGGGAAGGGCAGCCGGCAAAGCGTCTCCACCCCTCGATGGGCAACTGCTGCTTGCAGACCCCTTTAAGATGTGGAGGGCATGACTGGCATTGGGAGGTGCCCATAGTGCTCTGCAAGGCAGGTCTCCCACAGGCCACCTGTGCTGCCTGTGAGAGGAAGGGGAAACCCTTCCTTTGTGCCTTGGAGACAAAAACTAGCCACCTGACACTCAGGGGAGGGAGAGGGAGAGAGCCACTGCCCAGGTGACAGAGTGGGTACCTGGTGCAGCACCACCAGCCTCGCCTTCACAGAGGTGCAGAACCCCGGACCCCGCCCCACACCTGCTGAGCCAGAATCTGCCTTGACAGGAAGTCTCTGGAGTGCTGGGGTGGGTTGGTCCACGGTGGTGGATGAAGCCTGTCATTGAGGAAGGGGCTGAAGGTCTGTGGGTCCCACGGGGTCTGTGCAGGTTAACGGGAGAGGTACTGCTGAGGGGAGACAGGAGCCAGCAGGAGAGCAGGGTGGGGGTCCTGGGAATGAGCAGATGGAGCTGGAAGCAGAGATTCCCAGATGCGGGCCTCACTTGCCAAGGAAAGGGTCTGTGCTTCTGAGCAGGAGCCAGTGGAAGGTTCCAGAGAGAGGCAGTGCTTCCTCCTGATAAGAGCTACAGGCCTGGAATCTGAGGCCCTGAGCTCTCATCCCAGTGTTGTCACTTGGGGTCTGGGTGGTCTGGGGTGAGTGATTCCAATTCTCAAAGCCTCAGTTTCCCTATCTGTAAAAGGGGTATGAAGGTCACTGCCTTGCCCACCTCACTGACTTCCTGGGAGAGGAAATGCCTCTCTCAACATATCGGAAGGTGCTTCGAGGAGACCATAGGTTCTGTTGTAGTGTGAGACTTGAATGTTATTTTATCCACTCTTGATAAGCTGGATGTTTCCACACTGACATGGTGAACACTGAAATTTCAGCCATGCTGGAGACTCTGGCCTACAGAGATGCCTTGGCTTTGGTGGACAGGAAAGCCAAGGGCAGGCTGTGAATGTGCATCTTCAAACACGCATCTTAGTTACAAAACCTGCTTTCACTTCTCTGTGCCTCAGTTTACCCAGCTGCAGAGCAAATGGTTCCATTCCTCCCCCAGGGAGTCTAGTGGGCTGATGGATGCAGATGGCAGGCAGGTCCTGGAGTCCTCCATCCACTCCCCACTGTGACATTGAACACCACATGCAGAAACATGATCATGACATGTTTCCATCCAACAGTGCAGAGCTGGCCAGCCCGACGGCTCTGGACTCCTTCCCGCTCTGTTTCTGGCCCCCAAACCCAGCCTCCCTCCTCTCACCATCACACCCCTCCAGGTGGCAGATGTTTCCAGGTCTGACCTCATGCCAGGCACAGTTGTGATGGAGAGTGAGGTGATGACTAGAGAAAACTTAAGTGAAAAACAAGAGAGAACACAGCAGGCATTGAAGACAACACACAACTAACAAGTGTGGCGCCGGGACCTCATACAATAGGAGCTAGAGAGGGAGGAGGGCCTTTCCCCACGAGCCCTCCCAGTGCTCCAGCCTTGGCCGTGCTGTCTCCTTCACCCGAATGCCTGCCCCTTCCTTCCTTCGTTTTCAAGGCTTCCACTTCTACCTGGATAACCCTGGCTCCTTTTTCAAGGTTCAGGTTGGACCCCATTTCCTCCTCCAGGAAGCCCTCTCTGACTCCCTTGCCCAGTGGGGTGAGTAGGCCCCCATATGGTCACATCATCCTGCTTACTGACTGGCCTGGTGCAGAAGAGCTCTGGCCCTAGGGATGGAGAGTTTAGAATCCTGTGCTGTGTGATCTTTGATGTGAGACCTAACCTCTCTGAACCTTCGCTTCTCACATGGGAGCTATTAATAGAACGTGCATAGGAGATTGTCATGAGCACGGTGCCTGGCACAGAGTGGGGGCTCACTGCGTGCTGGTTGATGGGACCAATTCTCTCACTTCACATGTCTCCTTTCCCCCTGGACTGTGAGCTCCTCAAAGGCAGGGCTGTCTCGCTATCTTTGCTTCCCCAGCACCTCCCTCTGGGCTGGATCAGTGCCCAGGAAGCATTTCCTGAATGAATGCATGCAAGGGAGGAAGTATGGTTTGATCTAGGAGGGCTTCTCATAGGAGGCAGGATCAGGGCTGAGTCTTGAAGGAAAAACTGGGGTTTGGGTGAGGACAGAGGAGACCCTGGCAGCCACTGCTTCTCTCCACTGCAGCCCCTGTTCTGTGGGATATGCAATTGGATGAAGCCGGGAGGTTTGCACAACTGTCCTTAAGTCAGATGCAAGTGACTTTGGTGCCTGAGCCCCGCCGTTAAAGCCACTCAGTCTCTTGAAATGCCTGAGGCAGGGCCCAGCCTAGGACAAGAATATTTCCATGAAATGACATCTTGTTTGTACAGCGAAGTCTCCCTCCTAGGCAGCAGACAATGAGCAGTCCGAGGCCTAAGGCCCACAGGGTGAGATCCTTGCTTTTGACTTCCCTTGAGGAAGGGGGTGGGGTCCAGACACCCCAAGGAGGACAGGCAGCTGTGGGAAAGGGCCAGAGGGGACATCTTTCCAAAGAATGTCAGAGACTTAGAGACCCCTGACCTTTCTGGTTTGTGTGTCCCCACCTTCCCGGGGCTGTCTGCCTCTAAGTTCCCCAGCCCTGATGTTCAGTCCATTTGCGCTTTTCTCATGGCTGGTGTGTATAACAAGCTGCCTCCAATCCCACCTGTGATAAGGCAGGCAGTGGACAGATGGACAGGCAGGCAGGCTGCACCACGCTGCAGATAAGAACTTGGGCTTCAGGAGGGGGCAGACAGGGCTCGTGCGTATCCTGCACTTCTTGGGCATGGGACTTGGGATAAGTCCCTGGTGGCGCTGAGCCTTGGTTTTCTCACCTGAAACCGGGTGTGGCGCTGGACACAACCTCAAAGGAAGTGTGTACAAATGAGATGAGACCAGGCATGTGACGCCCTCAGCTGGTGCCAGCACAAAAGGAATGCTCAAAAAAAAAAAAGGGCCGGGCACCATGGCTCATGCCTGTAATCCCAGCACTGTGGGTGGCCAAATTGGACGGATCACCAGAGGTCAGGAGTTCGAGACCAGCCTGGCCAATGTGGTGTAAGCCCGTCTCTACTAAAAATACAAAAATTACCCAGGCATGGTGGCGGGTGTCTGTAATTCCAGCTACTCAGGAGGCTGAGGCAGGAGAATTGCTTGAACCTGGGAGGTGGAGGTTGCAGTGAACGTAGATTGCACCACTGCACTCCAGCCTGCGTGGCAGAGTGAGACTCCATCTAAAAAAAAAAAAAAAAGAGGTTTTTTTTTTTTTTTTTAATTCTAGAATTTAACTTGAGGGACAGAAGAGGACCCCACAGGCCAAACCCGCAGCCAGAGGCACAGGCCATGCGCTCAGAGGTGGGCCTTGCAGGGAAGTATCAGGAGAGTGAGGGTCTGGGCAGAAGGAATGGCATGTGCAGAGACACAGGGGAGGGGGCGGGTGATTGAAGGGGAAAGCGTGTGGGTGACAGAAGGGAGACAGTCTGCGCCCCTGCTTACCTCATCCAAGGCCCCACAGGCATTTGACCAGTGAATATTCTGAGACTTCTCAAAGCTGAGAAGTTGGAACACTGAGTATTGGAACTGGGATTCAGCCTACCTGTGTCTGGCTCCTGGCGGCTCGCTAGGGTTAGCAGGGATTAGGCCATGGGCTCTGGAGGAGCGAGAGGGGCAGGAGGGCAGCTGAGGGACAGCGGTGGGAACCAGAGCGTGGAAGCCCTGGTCCAGAGCTCACCAGGCTGGACCACGTGGGCGCTGAGCTGTGGCCCATAGTTCCTGTGGCAGCGCCCATGCAGGGCTCCTTCCTGGAGGGGCCAGGTGATGGGGAATGGGAGGATCGGCAGGTCATGCAGGAGCCGGTTCTGTTCGGCTTTGGTTTGCAGGATCCGATTTGTTTTTCAGCCGCAGCAGATTTGCTTAAATATATGAAAATGTGTTTCTAATTCCCCGAGCATGCACCAACTGCTGGCAGAGGAGGGGGTGGCACCCAGGAGCAGAATGAATGCAGAGGGGAGCCAGAGTTCTAGGCCCTGGCTGCTGAGAGAGCACGGATACGCCCCAGCCTCAGTTTCCCCAACAGAGCAACAGTGGGGCTTGGCTACATTAACCAGTGCATCCGATGTTTCCTGGTATTTGCCAGGTACATTCTGAGAGTTGAGGGAAATTCAGATTGGTCAGAGACAAAATGAGACAAAGCAGTAGACTCCAGTGCAGAGAGAGGGGTCTCAGATGTACACCCCAGGTCCAGCACAGCTGTAAGCATTTTTAACAAGATTTAAAGACATTGCTTAAACTGAGGTGAAATTCACATAACATAAAATTAAGCAGCTAAAAAAATGTTTTGAAGGGTGCAGTGGCTCATACCTATAACTCCAGCACTTTGGGAGGCCAAGGCCAGAGGATCACTTGAGGCCAAGAGTTTGAGACCAGCTTGGACAACATAGTGAGACCCCACCTCTTAAAAAAAAAAGAATTATTGTGTCTAACATAAAACTTTTGAACTATTTTGCAATATACAAATCAGTGGCATGTAGCACATTCACAGTGTTACACAATCACCATCTCTACCTAGTCCCAACTCATTTTTACCACCCCAATAGAAAACCCCATGCCCAATAGTTAACTCCCCATCACCCCCAGCAACCACTATGAGTCTACTTTTTGTCCTCCATGAATCTACCTATTCTAGACATTTCATACACATGGAATCAGACAATATCAGACTCTTTATGATGGCATTCTTTCACTTAGCATAATGTTTTCAAGATTCGTCCACATCGTTGCATGAATCAGTACTTCCTTCCTTTTTATGGCTGTGTAATATGCCATTGTCTGGACAACCATATTTTGCGTATCCATTCCCTAACTGATGGACATTTGAGCCGCTTCCACTTTCTGGCTATTAGGAGTGATACTGCTGTGAACATTTGGCTCCCAGTTTTTGTATGTGTGTATGTTTTCATTTCTTTTGGGGGTCTACCTAAAAGTGGAGTTTCTGAGTCACAAGGTAATTCTACGTTTAACTTTTGGGGAACCGCCAAACTGTTTTCTACAGGTGCTGCCCCTTTTACATTCCCACCAGCAGTACCCAAGAGTTCCGGTTCCTCCACATCTTTGTCAACACTTGTTATTTCCTGGTTTTGTTTTAGGACTCCCCTAGTGAGTGTGGGGCAGTATCTCATTATGGTCTTTATTTGCGTTTCTCTGATGGTTAACGATGTGAGCAATCACGTGCTTGTTAGTCATGGTTCTTTTTTTTTTTTGAGACAGAGTCTCACTCTGTTGCCCAGGCTGGACTGCAGTCTTGGTGCAGTCTTGGCTCACTGCAACCTCCATCTCCCAGGTTCAAATGATTCTCCTGCTTCAGCCTACCGAGTAGCTGGGATTACAGGTGTGCACCACCACACTCACCTAATTTTTGTGTTTTTAGTAGAGACACGGTTTTACCATGTTGCCCAAGCTGGTCTCGAACTCCTGGCCTCAAATGATCCACCCACCTGGGCCTCCCAAAGTGCTGGGACCACAGGTGTGAGCCACCGTGCCTGGCCTATTTTAACTTTAATAAATTCCAGTGTGTGTATTTTTTCCTTTTGTTGCTTGTGCTTTTGGTGTCATATCTATGAAACCATTGCTAAATCCAAGGTCAGCAGTATTTACCCCCATATTTTCTTCTAAGACTTTTATAGTTTTAGCTCTTAGGTCTAGGTCTTTAGTCCATTTTGAGTTAATTTTTGTATCTGCCGTAAGGGAAGGGTCTAACTTCATTCGTTTGCGTGCGGATATCCAGTTTTCCCAGCACTACTTGCTGAAGAGCCAATTCTTCCCCCACCAAATGTTCTTGGCAACCTCGTCGAAAATCAATTGACTGTACTCTAGGCACTTGCTTCTGGACTCTCAAATCTCTCTCCTTCTTTCTCTCTCTCTGTCTCTTTTTTTTTTTTTTTTCGGAGTCAGAGTCTCTGTCTGTCACCCAGGCTGGAGTGCAGTGGCTCAATCTTGGGTTCAAGCAATTCTCCTGCCTCAACTTCCCAAGCAGCTGGGATTACAGGTGTACGCCACCACACCTGGCTAATTTTTGTATTTTTAGTAGAGACAGGGTTTTGCCATTTGGCCAGGCTGATCTGAAACTCCTGGACTTAAGTTATCTGCCCGCCTCGGCCTCCCAAAGTGCTGGGGTTACAGGCGTGAGCCACCACGTCCGGCCTCAAATCTATTGCTCGAAAGCATCAAGCATTCTGTGTGCACTGCGTCATCAAACCCTCCTGGATACTCTGCACAGTAGAAACTATTACTCTCCTATTGTGCCCATTTTATGGATGAGGAAACTGAGACTCCAAAACTGAGGGAAGTCAAGGCTCTAACTCAGATCCCAGTCATTTAATGACTATGCCACAGTGAAGCCTGAGGGTAAAAAACCCAAATGCTTATTATCCCCCTTCCCCCTCCCCCTCCCCACCCTCATTTTCTTCTCCTTCTTTCAGGCTGGGATGTTGACTTAGAGTCTCAGAGCAGGGCCCTGGGGAGGAGATACTGCAGCTTGTCTCTGGCCTCCAGTTGCCTCCTCGGCCTCCACTCTCCTTCCTCCCCCTCCTCCTCCTCCCCTGCAGCCAGGCACCCTCTGTCCTCTTCTTTGCCCTACAGTCAGTGCTTGCATGTGGCAGGTATTTAATAAATCCTGATGATAATTATCCATCATTTCAAATAGAGAGAAACACCTTAGAAAGTGTGCTGGAGATTGTCTAAGGCCAGAGAAACCCCAACATGGATAAGCATGTTACAGTGAAACTGACTGCTCCTAGGAAAGGGGACCTCAGAAGCAGGTGGCTGGTGTCCTCCTGCCCTGCCCCAGGCCTCTGAGTCCCTCACTCCACCCCCAGGAAGTCCTGGGCTCCTATGAAGACAATATAAAACCACTGATGAGGCCCATCCCTTCTCATTTCCTATGGGGAAACTGAGGCCCAGAGGGTTGCAGTGAGTTCCTTGAGACCCCTGATGAGGAGCTTCAGACCCTGGAGTCTCCACCCCAGGCCATGGACTCTCTCAGAGGTAGACTGGAGCCATGAGAACAGGGGGCTCTCCCCACTAAGTCTCTGTCCATCTACACAGGCCCTAGATCTGACCTCACGTGATGGCATCTGATGGGGGACACGGGATGCCTTCCTGGATGCCACCTGCAGCCAGCAGGGGCTGGAGCTGCACCTTCAGGGTCAGTGAGGTTGACGCATCCACTTTCTGGCCTGCTTAGGTGAGCTCCCGCCTATATGTCACTACTGGTGACTCAGGCACAGCTTAGAGCAGGATCCTGGGGGCCCTGAGTGGGATCAAGAGCACCCCCTAAACCCACCTGCCAGCTGTGGTTCTCTCTGTGGTGGCAGCATCACAGAAGGTGGACAGAAAGCATGCTCTGTGCCAGGAGGGCATGGCTGGGCAGGATGGTGGCGGGAACACTAGTGATGGCAGCAATACCAGCAATCATGGCGTATTGGTGGTGTACAAGACACCTGGGAGCCTCAGGAGGGAAAGGCCGGGACATGCGTGCTCCCATAATGCCATGCACCAGTGGCGATTCGGAGAAAGGCACCGAACCCAGGTCACAGTGCAGATGAGGAGAGGGAGGTGCAGGGAGGTGGAGACGGTGACCCAAGTTTGCACAGCCAAAGCCAGGATCCATCTCCAGGGCCTCCGTCACTGCCCCGTCCTGCCTTCTGTCACACAGGAGTCCGCATGGCAGTTCTGAAATTGAGAGCTAGCAGAGCTGGGATCTCACTGGGCGGCCACAGAGGGGTCTCGTTGGCAGGGGGGAATTGTATTGGAATATCCGTGTGTGTGGATCCCTATGAATCTAACCCTGGAGTGCTCCAGAACTCCCCACCCTGTGGAAAGGGTCTCAGGCCTGTCTTCAAGGACCTGGCATTCTTCTCTCCTAGCACAGTTTGTCTTGGGTCCCTCGGGGACCATTTGGGCCTCCTCAACCCCTCATTCCGCCTCCCTCCTGCTGCCCAAGCCGTTTGTCCACTTGACTCCAAGAGTCGGCTGGGGAAATAAAAGGAAATGAAACACGACCGGGCATTTTCCCTCCGCCAGAGCAGAAGTCTGCTGTCAGGCGAAAGGTGAAGAGGAGACCAGTGAGAGATGAGCCCACGCGCTCCTGCCCTCTGCCGAGGCAGGCTGTCCTCTGCTGCCAGGCTGCGGGGGGGGGGGGGGGTGTCCCTCCCTCTGGGAGAAGAAGAGATGGCCAAAAGCAAGAGGCAGCAAGCAGAGAAGCCTGTTCTCCAGACACATCTTGTCTCTGCCCCTGTCCCCACTCAGGCACCATCCAAAACCTTTGCCTACAGCTCTGGGGGCTGGTGCTGTCCTGGGGCTCAGCTCCTAGGGATGGGGCTCCCCAGGCACTGGTTGCCAGGAGCTGGGTGGCCCCAGGCAAGTCTCTTCCCATTTCGGGGTTTGGAATTCCTGCCTACAAAATGAGGGAGTCTGCAGGTCAACCTCAGAGTCCCACTGCACTCCCAGATTCTGCTTCAGGGAGAGAAAGAGAGAGAGAGAGAGAGAGAGAGAGAGAGAGAGAGAGAGAGACGGAGAGAGAGAGAGAGAGAGAGAGAGAGAGAGAGAGAAAGGAAGAAGGAAGAAGGAAGAGGTGCAATAACCTCCCAGCATCCAGGAAGACCCGGAGGGGAAAGGCAGGGAACCAACCCAGAAAACCCCAGAGTGGGAGCCTCTCACTTTTCATGGTCATGGCCCCACTTGAGAAACTATGGTGCTCTCCCTAGAACCACGCATATGCACACATGTGTGCAAACACTGGGCTCAGGGATAGACACACACACACACAGGGTTGCAAACTCTTGCAGGGACTTCCCAGATTTCCCTGAGTCTACCTGTGATCACTTTCAGTCAACCATCTGGCCCGAGAAAGTTCCGCCCTCTGGGGGCTCTTACCTTCAGGGAAATCAGGGTTCAGTTTCTTGTAATTGACTGGTCCAACTGCCTGAGGACTTTCTTTTTCTTTTTTGAGACAGGGTCTCACTGTCATCCAGGCTGGAGGACAGTGGTGCGATCTTGGCTACTGCAGCCTCCACCTCCTGGGTTCCGGTGATTCTCCCATCTCAGCCTCCTGGGCAGCTGGGATCACAGGATGCATCACCATACCTGGCTGATTTTTGTATTTTTGTAAAGATGGCTTTTGCCATGTTGCCCAGGCCGGTCTTAAACTCCTCGGATCATTTTCTTTTCCTCTTTTTTTTTTTTGAGAGGGAGTCACCCAGGCTGGAGTGCAGGGGCACGATCTTGGCTCACTGCACCATCCACCTCCCCAGTTCAAGCCAATTCTCCTTCCTCAGGCTCCCGAGTAGCTGGGATTACAGGTGTGCACCACCATGGCTGGCTAATTTTTTTATCTTTTTAGTAGAGACAAAGTTTCACATGTTGACTAGGCTGATCTGATCGCAAGTGATCCACCCACCTTGGCCTCCCAAAGTGTCGGGATTACAGGTGTGAGCCACCGTGCCCGGCAGAGCAGCAGCATCGAATATTTGTTGAGTGCTTAGTGTATACCAAGCCCTTAACCTAAGCTAGCTCACTGAATCCTCACAGAAGACTTAAGGTAGAGCTTGTATTTAGACACGTTTTGAATATGAGGACGCTCAGGTTCAGAGAAGTTAAGCCACTTGCCCAAGTCCACACAGCTTCTAAGTAGAGGAGCCTGGCACCTGCAGCCGGGGCTGCCCAGTCCAGCGTCCAGGCTCCTAAACATGTTGGTGGATTGCTCAGCTGACACGAGTCACTCTGGATCTCAGAAAGCGCCTGATGGACGGAGGCGGCTGTCATCTGTGTGTGTGTGCGTGTGTGCAGCCGTGTGTGCTGGTGAGCATACTGTCCCTGTCAGCCTCTCCTCCCCCAGCACACCCTGGCAGCCCAGAGGAGGGAGGGCCAGGAGGAGTGACAGTGGCATTCCCCACCCCCTGCCCTTTGAGACACGATGGAGTCTGCTAATCCACTTACTTGATAATTCACTTATTTCATGTCTATTTGGCAGCGAGTGTGCTCCCACGCACCAGCTCCGGGGAAGGCGAGATGGCTTTGCCTGGAGGAACCCGATCTGTTTTTCTGGGGAAGGAGTGGGGAAAAAAATGCACCCAACAATGGACAATTATAAGCCTAAAAATAGAGGGTGGAGGGTGCGTGGGGGGGGGGGGGTGCGGCGTCTGCCAAGGGAGGGCTCCAGGCCTGTCTGCTTGGCACGGGGCAGTCCTCCCCTCCCCCCGCCCCGTTGGCTGCCTCTCAGCCTCGGGGAGGGGCACGGGAAGGAGAGACATGCACACAAAGCGGGGCTGGGTGGCCTTCCTTGCTGCCTCTGCCTGCTCCAAAATGGAAAATTGTCCCACTTGGGGGTCGTCAAGGCAGCGGCCATGACCTCAGGTGCACATTGTGTCTCATCAGCCCTGACCAGCTGTGACGCCTGGGACCTTTCACGACGGGCTCGGGCACCCGCTGAAAACCACAGCCTTGGGTATGGGTGTCTCGCAGCAGAAAAGGGAGGCTTCAGGTTTTGTGGCTCTTTTCCAACCCCCAACACTTGGGGCAATCTTCTTGAAGGCCTCAAGCCCAGCGGGCAGCTATGACCCCACCAGAAGCAGAGAGGACAGGGACCGGGTGGCCCTCTGAGCCACCTAGGTAGTTCTCAGCCGGGCTGCTCAATGGACTCTCCTGCGAGCGTTTCATTCCCCGCTGCCTCGGCTGCCCCACTAGACCAACTATAGCAGCCTCTCTGGGCAGCACAGCAGGAGGAGGCATTAACCTTGCTCCAGGTGGTCCCAGTGCACTGCCAAGTTTGGGAAGCACCAATTGAAACCTTTCCCAGGCCTGCCCTGGAGCCCTTCCAGCCTGCAGCATCTTGTCATCTTAAAACTGAAAGTCCAGGAGGAAGAGGATTCCATGGACTGCCTCGGCTCACTCGGAGCCTCTCTCACATCTGAGCTGCAGCTGCTCCGTCCTCCTTCTGGCTTCCTGGGGGCTGAAGGGTGCCAGCTCTCCAGTCTTGGGAGAGGATCACCTGAGCCCTCACGCTTTGTTCCCAGCCTCTTCGCCTGTCTTCCTGGAAGGAGGGGGGCCGGCCAGCATCAGGGTCCGCCCTGGCACTGCTTAATGTCAAGCGGCCCATCTGGCTCCTGGCCTCTCTTTGGCCTTCTCTTCTGTGCTCCCCACCAAGCTCCTGGCTCAGAGACCTGCATTAACCCATCGCTCCCTGCAGTGTTTTGTGCACCAGCCTGGCCCTTTGCTCAATCAACCTAAAGCACCATCCTCAGCCTCGTCGAGTCTCACTCCACCTGTCCTGAGCCCAGATGAAATCCCACCTCCCCCAGGAAGCCTTCTAACTGCCCCAGCCCATCACCTTCGGGGCTTGTCGTCTGTGCCACTCATGGGGACCAGGACACAGGTGACTTCTCTGGTGGACACAGCAGAGCGGTCGACATTCCTGAAAGGGGACAAAGTACCTGAGCCACCAGAAATGTGACCTTGAGCAAGTGCCTGGTTCGGGGGGCCTTGGCTCCCCCATCTGTAGGTATGGTCATACCGGAACAGTGTCACCGTGAGGGTGCCCTTCCCTGGAGCACCTGTGCCAGCCTCTCAAAGCTGGCCGCACATCTGAGTCACCTGCTGAGGGTTTTGGCTGGTTGGCTGGTTAGCTGATTGGTTGTTTCATTACTTGATTGGTGAGTTAGTTGGTTGATTTGTTAGCTTTCAATCTGGAGTATAATTTCTGACCGTAAGGCCCAGGAATGTCGCCACACCCCTCCTGTCCCCAAGTATTTTCATGTTTTCATAGGTGGCCAAATCTAAGAGCTGTCTCTGGGGAGCTTCAGACAGGGGGTGCCTCAACCTGAAAGCTCAGTGGGAGGGAGGAGGTGTCCAAAAGGTGGGAGAGACTGACCAGTAGAAAAGAGGATGGAAACTGGGCGTGGTGGCTCCGCCTTGGCACCCGAAGGATATTCACAAATAGTTGATGAATAAATCAGCGAAACTTACCAGCCCAGCCTCACTCCTCGCACCCATCTGCACCCCCCAGGGTTTCATCCACAGAGAGGTATACCTGTCCAGGTGTCCCCAGGTGTGGACAGACCCAGCGACTTTACTCTTTCCTCCGCCCTGATACCTCTTAACTCCTCAGAGACCAACAGGAAGAAACCCTCGGAGGTGTCAGCTTCTGGCTGTTCTCAGGGGCAGGTCCCATCCATCAGGTGCTGTGTCTACTCCTGATAGCTTGTTCTGAGTATGGAACACCTGGAGAGAGAACTGGCTGAGGATGGGTGTCACCTGGTGTGTCAGGCTCTGCCCCTGCCTTCCTGGAGCACACAGTGGGGAGGGGACACACCCATCATTAGCCGGAGAAGCCAGTGGGGAGAACTGTGACCCAGTGCTCCTCCAGGATTGGCAGCAGTGGCCAGGGATGTTTCCCTGAGAAAGAAAAATTTAAACAGACACCTGCAAAAGGCTGGAGGTGGAGCTGCAGGCAGGGGGTGCCTCATCCTGAAAGCTCAGGGAATGGAGGGGGCGTCCGTCTGAAAGGTGGGAGAGACTGGCCAGTAGAAAAGAGGACAGAAACCAGGCATGGTGGCTCCCACCTGCAATCCCAGCACTTTGGGAGACCTAGGCGGGAGGATCACCTGAGGTCAGGAGTTCAAGACCAGCCTGACCAACATGGAGAAACCCTGTCTCTACTAAAAATACAAAATTAGCCCGGTGTGGAGGCACATCCAGTAATCCCAGTTACTTGGGAGGCTGAGGCAGGAGAATTACTTGAACACAGGCAGAGGTTGCAGTGAGCCATGGCACCAATGCACTCCAGCCTGGGCAACAGAGTTAAACTCCATCTCAAAAAAAAAAAAAAAAAAAAGGAAGTCCAGAAAGACATGGGGTAGAGGCAGAGCTGGTGGCAGAGCCAGGCCCAGGGTTTGGATAGAAGAAGGGGAAGGTGCTGGGGCTCCGAGTGGGAGCTGGGGACACTTGGGTTTTATGAAGGGAAGGACATCAGGCTGCAGTCTGAGAAGGGTCTGGGGGTGGGGAGGCAGGAGTGGTCGGTGGAGGCCCCAGCCGAGGCAGTACAGGGGAGAACAGTGTGAGCCTTTAGGAGAAATGATTTCTGGGTCCAGGCTTCACCCTCAGCCCCTCTGGAAACCTTTCAGCTGATGCCTCCCCGCCGATCCCCTTTCCCAGCCTGGGCCTCTATTGGAACCTGGCTGAGGCCCTGTTGACCAGCAAGAAAGCCCAGGACAGCTCCTAGAGAAGAGGATAGGGGGCCCAGAAAAGCCCCCAGGATCGGGGAGGGGATCAAAGAGAGGCAGCTACCCAGCACCCCAGTGGGGTGGCAGGGGGTGGGGGGTTGCCCCTCACCCCACCTGGCACTGAAATCCCCACAGCCACTTTTCCTCCCTCCGTGATGAAATATTCATGGCAGCAGAGCAGGCCCTCTTTGGGAAGACTGCCTGGGTCTAGCTTATGCTTTGCACAAGCTTTTAAAGAGCAGGGCGCTGTTCCTACTCTCTAAGCATTTTCTAAGTCCTGAATCAATAATGCACTTTCCTGGGCTTCTCCGGATGCAGTGTTCTTCCTCTCGTGCCCTTCCCCCACCTGCCCCTTTCTCTTTCTCTCCCTTTCCTTTCTCCCTTTCTTTTGTCTTTCCATCTCTCCTTTCCCTTCAGTTACTTTTTTTTAAAAGCATGAATGTGTTGAGCTGTTTGGGTGGCCAGGGAAGCCTTGAGTGGGGAGTGGTGGAGTGGGCAGGGAAGGAGGTACCCGATTGAGCCTCTGTGTGGGGGGCGGAGGAGGAAGGTAGGGAAGAGGAGGAAGAGGAAGAGAGGGAGGAGGAGAGGAAGGGAGGGAGGAGGAGGAGCAGGAGGAGAGGGAGGAGGAAGAAGAAGGAGGAAGAGAGGGAAGAGGAGAGGGAGGGGGAGGGGGAGGAGGAGGGGGAGGGGGAGGAGGAGGAGGAGGGGGAGGAGAGGGAGGAGGAGGGGAAGAGGAGAGGGAGGAGAGAGGGAGGAGGAGGAGAGGGAGGAGAGAGGGAGGAGGAGGAGAGGGAGGAGGAGGGAGAGGGAGGAGGGGGAGAGGGAGGAGGAGAGGGAGGAGGAGAGGGAGGAGGGGGAGAGGGAGGAGTAGAAGCAGGAGGAGCAGCAGTAGCAGCGGCAGAGCACTTCCGATGGCCCTGGTAGGGCAGCGTCTGAGGATCACTGAGCTTCTGGTGTGGGGAAGGAAGAGCGCTTGGCCTCACCGAACCTCCCTCTCTCCTTGTTCTAATCAATTAGAAAATGTTTACAGCATACCCAGAGAAAACCAGGGAACCCGGGACAAAGAAGAGATGCCAAGCACCCACCAAATGACAGCCCCACACTCGAAGGAAGGAGCAGTGGGGTTTGACCTAGCTGCCTTTTGTGGTCATGAAACCCCTGTTGCTGGAGGTTGCAAAAGCAGGGGAGCCCTGCCCTGTCTGAGACAGATGCCCAGGTGTCTGGTGGGTCTTGTTAGTTGCCTGTGGGGGGCCACAGGGATGCAGGGGTACTCTAGCTGGGTTAGAATTTCCTGCCCCAAACATTCCTGGAAATCTGGCTGTGGGAAGAATCCACATATGCCCAGGGCAAAGCATAATGTGTCCTTTAAAAAAAAACAATAATACATTTTAAGTTCCTGGAGAGATTAAGCCAGAGCCATGGCAACGCCTCCCCAGCCCACCACACTCTTGCAGTTCAGCTGATGGAGGAAATTAGTCATTCAGGGGTCTGCAGTCCTGGTGAGCTGTGAGTGCCCACACCAGGCCTGGCATTTCATCCTTACCCTCTGATTTCAGCTTCCCAGTAGACCCTCTTCTGGGCAGCTCATCCACCGGGGCAGCCCAATGCCCCCAGGTCCTCCAAAAGGAGTTCAGGGAGTTCTGTGGGAGGGAGCCCGAATTGGGAAGAGGAAGACGAAGCAGTTGGTCTGCTAGAACGGCGTCCCCAAAGCAGAGCGAGACCCTCAGGTGTCCACCGCCTCTCCCCAGGCAGCACCTTTCCTGGGTGGAGCTGCCACAGAGCCACTGCAGAGGGTCCTCACTCAGTTACAAAATGTTTGTCAAAAACCGCTGTGTGCAAACAGCCATTGGGGGTATGGCGCAAAGGTGGGCAAGGCCCCTGCTCTCCCAAAGTTCACACTCACAGAAGGTTCTGGAAGGAGGAGCATTGTGGCCAGGATTGAAAGGCCTAAAGTGTTCCCTTTCCTCCAAAATAATGTGGGGTGAGGGGCAGAGGGGAGAGTCGCTCATTTTCTTGAGTTCTGCTTGGGCCCGGGCAGGTTTGAGTGGTGGCCAGAGACTCTCGGTTCAAGGTGGGCCTGTGCCCAGGCATGCCCACTGTAGCCCATCTGGGGAGGAGCAGCAGGCACGGCCGCTGTGGCTTTGAGAGACTCGTTGCTGGGACAAGCAAGTCCCTGGGGAGGCGGCGCTGGAGGAGGCTCATAGGCTCCCTTGCCTGCCCCTGGCTGAGTAATTACTTGGAGCTGGGAGGGAAATTGCTCCAGCCAGAAAACAAAACGGAAAAGTCGTTGGCCAGCTGCAGCTCCAGCCCTGAAATGCCAGGTCGGTTTACGCTGATTCTGGAGCAGGGAGGGTGACCTTGCTGCCTGTCGTCCAGGGCCTTCGCGCAGCACCAAGAGAAGCCGGAAAGGGAAGGAGAGAGGAGCCTGCACCCGGGGAAGGAGTCAGAGGCACAGAGAGCAAGAGGGACAGCGATCAATGAAACCATAGAAGGAGAATGAGAAATGGAGAGGGGGACAGAGAGAGAGAGAGGGAGGGAGAGCTAAGAGAGTTACAGACCGTCAGGGCCGCTAGAATTAGAATCAGCTCTGAGCAGTCTCCGTTTCCGCTTTGTTAATAATTTATCCCCGCTGCAACTTTTCTTACCAATAAACAGGAAATAATCTGTTAAGGAGAATTCCCCCGGCACCCTTGCTTTCTCCCTGGAGTCAGGGGAGGAAGATGTGTCTCTGTGCCCTTCCTCCCTAGCAGCACGGGGGCCTGAGGAGCGGGCAGAACTTGAGACTTGAGGATGTGAGGGTCAGAGCCGGACAGCCCACCCCTGCCTGGTCATTTCAGGAATGGGGAAACCAAGGCACAGACAGGGCAAGACCCTGACCAAGGTCACACATGGTGTTAGGTTCAGGGCCCTGAGTCCTGATTCCATGCCCCCCACTGGAACCTATTGAGCCCTGGCCATAGGGTTTCCCCCGAAATGGCAGAGGCCATGTCCAATGAGAAGGGTGGGGCTCGCTCTCTGCTTTTCCTTGCCTTCCCCCACTGTTGCTTCCCCTGTGCTTGAGTCCTGGCCCTCCACCTGGGCACCCATACCCAGGGCCTCTCCTGGGCAACCTCTGGGCTCCCACCTTGGACACGGCAGCAGCCTCCCATCCTGGTGAGGCTGAGGGGCAGCCTCCACCAGATTCCACTGGCAACTCAACAGACAGGTTCAGAAAAACCTGTCAGCTGCTAAACTGTTCCCCGGGCCAGCCATGCACCTTGGTGTCAAGAGACGCGACACCCGCCTCCCCGTGGAACCCAAGTCTGCAGGAGCACAGTGCGGCCCAGCAGCAGCGTCCTTTCCCTTTTGGCACCATTTCCCAATTTGTCTCAGAGCCCGGCTCAGAGGGCCCTCCCCTGGCTTCTTGTCCCACCTCGCCTGCCGCATGAACCTGGAACATTGCTCAGCCTCTCCAAGCCTCATGTCCTAAGGATCGCACTCTCCAGGGTCCCTGGGAGCATGGAGGCGGGTGGGGTGACCCACGTGGGGCGCCAGGCACAGGGCCGAGGTGGAAGACACGCTCACTAACAGCAGGGCCTGCTGTTTGCTGAAGTCTGGCCAGGCCGTGGCCATGAATGTTCTCCCAACATCCATCACCCGTGAGCCGGCGCCGCCCAGGCACTTGCCGTGGTGTACCCAGCACCATTCCTGACAACCCTGTGAAGCCAGTGCTCGCAGCCTCATTGGGCTTTCAAGCATTCTACGAAGATTTCCTGAGTCCCCAAGGAGTGCTGGGGGCTGGGGCTGGAGTGGGGACGGGAACAGATGCGGTGGTTGCCTGCATGAAGCATCCCATCCAACTGAGAGGCCGAGGTTCTCGGGGAGGAGAAAGATCTGTTCCTCACCCATCCTATGTTGATGGCTGAGGCCCCATCATAAAAGACAGACTAACACGATGAAAGCATACGAGTAGACTTCATATAAGTTTTATGTGGAAAAAGCTTTCTTTCTTTCTTTCTTTTTTGAGATAGGGTCTCGCTCTGTCACTCGGGCTGGAGTGCAGAGGCACAATCATGGCTCACTACAGCCTCCATCTGGGCCCAAGTGATCCTCCTATCTCAGCCTCTCTAGTAGCTGGGACCACTGGTGTGTGCCACCATGCCCGGCTAGTTTTATTTTTTTGTTGTTTTTTGGGTTTTCTTTTATTTTCTGTAGAGATAGCATCTCCCTGCGTTGCCCGGCCTCATGGGAGCTTTCCTAAGGAATGAAGACCCAAAGACAAGGTAACATCTATTTTTTATGCTAGTGTTGATGAGGAAGTAGTTAGTCATGGAGAAGTCCGATTGGCTTAAAGGAAGTACGATCTCCTGGTGATAAACTGGTGGGAACTTTGCAAGGCCTGTGTGTCCAGGCTCCTCTGACCGTGCATCTTTGGAGATGAGAATGTTCCTTCCTCTGGGCATTGGGAGGGCACCTCTCAAATGAACCTCATGCCCCACTTCAGGGAAGAAGGGCAGGGGAGGCTCAAAGAGTGACCTTCCACTTCTGCAGCTTTCTCAAATCCCTTCAGCTTCAAAAAAATTTTTTTGAGACAGAGTCTCACTCTGTCGCCCAGGCTGGAGTACAGTGGCCCAGTCTCAGCTCACCACAACCTCTCCCTCCCAGGTTCAAGTGATTCTCGTGCCTCAGCCTCCTGAATAGCTGAGACTACGGGCATGCACCACTACGCCCAGCTAATTTTTATTTTATTTTATTTTTAGTAGAGACGGGGCTTCACACTGTTGGCCAGGCTGGTCTCAAACTCCTGACCTCAAGTGGTCCACCTGTCTCAGCTTCCCAAAGTGCTGGGATTACAAGCATGAGCCACCGCGCCCAGTGGCCTAAAATATTTTAAGAAGGTTTTAGGGTAGTATGTCCTAGACCTCACTGGGCTCAAGGAAGTCAGGCTCGCCCAGGCTGGTGGAGCAGGTGAGAGGCTGAGGGAGTGAGGCAGTGCATCCAGCCACAAACTGCAGAGCCCTGCCTGAGGCACCCTGGCGATTTCTCCCAGCTGTGCGATTTCATTCCAGCGCAGGCTTAGGTTGCAAGGCCAGCTGCATAAAGTTGTCTGTTCTTCTTCCTGAGACTTGGTGACCATTCCCGTGACCACCCCTCCGCGGGCACAGTAGTCAGGGGCCCGGAGGTTCAAACGACTGGGCTTCCCACAGGCACATTTACCACCATTCTTGCTAACGGTTCACTTTCCCATTCAATTATATTTTTTGCCTGCAGCTTGTATATGATGTTTACAACCTGGCCTCTGACTTTGACCGTACCCTTTGCATAGAAAATAGCATAAAAGGAAAAGCATTTAAGCGCCCATCATGAGGCTTGAAAAGCATGGCATGAAATGGTTTCTCTGTTGAGTATTTCATTCCGGGAGCTCAGGCTTGGCATCTGTGCAGGAGGCTCCTCCTCCCCCGGTTCTCTGGTGCTCTGGGCCTGGCTAGCTGCCTTCCCTTCACTCTGCCCACCCTCCTTTGACTTCTGGCCACACTGCCTGACCTTTCCAGTCCCTTGCCTGCATGTGTCCAGAGAGAGAGGAGAGTGTAGACATGACGGGCTTGGTTTCCCCATGAGTCCTCAAGGTTAGGTCGCACGGAGTCCAGGGGATGGGTAAGTGATATGGGGCCATGGGTATTTGGTGTCTTATCTGTGAAGTGGCCGAGGCGGGGGGATCACCTAAGGTCAGGAGTTCGAGACCAGCCTGGCCAACATGGTGGAACCACGTCTCTACTATAAATACAAAAAGTAGCTGGGCATGGTGGTGTGCACCCGTAGTCCCAGCTACTCAGGAGGCTGAGGCAGAAGAATCGCTTGAACCCAGGAAGCGGAGGTTGTAGTGAGCCAAGATTGCGCCACTGCATTCCAGTCTGGGCCATAAAGCAAGGCTTTGTCTCAAAAAAATAATAGTAATAATAAGGCCGGGGACAGTGGCTCACACCTGTAATCCCAGCACTTTGGGAAGCCAAGGCAGGTGGATCACAAGGTCAGGAGTTCGAGACCGGCCTGATCAACATAGTGAAACTCTGTCTCTACTTAAGATACAAAAAATGAGCCAGGCATGGTGGCATGCACCTGTAATCCCAGCTACTCAGGAGGCTGAGGCAAGAGAGTTGCTTGAACCCAGGAGGCGGAGGTCGCAGTGAGCTGACATTGAACCATTGCACTTAGCCTAAGTGACAAGGCAAGACTCCAACTAAAAGAAAAAAAAAAAAAAAAAAACAGAAGGAAAGTAAGAGGGAGCAATGCTGTGTTTGCAGAGGAAAAGGAAGGTCAGGGAGCTCCAACAGTGCCTTTGCTGGGATGCTTCGAGCTACCGAGCAGCTCAGTGGAATTCGGAGATCTTGGGGAAAGAAATCAGAGCGGGAAAAGGAGAGAGACAGAAGGAGAAAGGAGGAGAGAGAGAATCGCGTTGGCTGCAGCTCGGGATTTATTTATTGTACTTGCTGTTGATTGAGCCCACTCCGCAGCAGGCGAGGGGCCTGTAAACACACAGGCTGATTCATTAGTTTCTGACCATCTGCTTCCCGGGCCGGGGGAGGGGCCGGAGGGCCCTGTAGGTTGGAGCAGCCCACTTGGAGATCCCATCTCCAGCCAGAGCCAGCTGTGTCAGTCTTCCCAGTGACAGACAGGCCGGGTGCAACTAGGGGTTTTGAGGGATACGTTGCTCCCCCAAACCCCCACCCCGTAGAACCCACCAGGGGCCTGGGCAGGGTAGGGCTAGGTAAGACAGGAGGACAAAGAGAGAGCAGGGAAAAGGTGAAGTGTGGGGGGCTCAGCAGTTGCGGGTTGACAGGAATACTATCAACACTCAATAGGTGATATGTCAATATCACGGTCATTTTATTAATAGCTAATTAATATACAATAAGTATAATTTAGTGAGTGGTTACTGACGTCCAGGCCCAGTATGGAGACCTCGCTACACTGTCCGCAGTAAGCACATTAACAAGTCTGTGATGGATGATGAGGGAACTGGGTTCAAAGATTGAGTCAAGTCAGGAGGGCCTCCTGGAGGAGGCGCATGTGGGAGGGCTCTGAAAACCAGGAGGAGAGAGGTGGCCAAAGGGGCACAAGCTCTGAGGTGGAAGGGGTCGAAGTGGCCTGGGACATGGCACAGCTTCAGTGCTGGGTTGATAAGAGCTTTCTGGGTAGGTGAGGCAGTGTGATGCCACTTGGTGTCAGCATACTGAGAAACCAGGCTGGTGGGGCCTCCCCACCAGCGTCTGGGAAAGTCATCAAAAACTCACAATTTGGTGCTACCCCCTGAGCCATTCCTACCGGCTGTTCCCTCTTCATTCACTTGGGATGAGGCAGGTCTGAGTCAGCTCCGGCCACCGTAACGAAGTACCACACGAGACCACCATTCAGCCCCTAGGAAGGCCCCAGGGGCAGCAGAAGCAGCACGGGGACTTTGGGGATGGGGTACTGGCTGAGTGCCAGAGCCCAGGTGCAAGCTCCTGAAGCACCTGCCCATCGCACCTCCTCCAGAGTGAGACAATCAGAGCCCATTCTGCATCAGAGCGCCCTTCCCGCAGCCGGTTCCCTCACGGATCAAGCCTGCCTCCTCCAGCCCAGCACCTGCCACTCTCTCAGGCCACTGTACCATCCCCACGGCCTCTCAGCTCCTCATCATTCCGGGCAGCAGCACAGGACAGGGTGTGTTTTGCCCAGAGTCACCCAGCCAGAGTGAGGAAGCTGGGACCCCCCATGGCCCTCTGCTGTCCTGGAATGGTGTGCTCACCAGTGGTGTGGATACACGGATGGTAACAGTAGGCTCCTCCTCAGAGGTGCTGTCCGCTCTCCAGAAGGCTGGGGCCAGTCCTGCCCTGGCCCGGGCCTCAGTCTCCCCATCTGCTCAAGGAGGTATTGGACTCTATAGTGAGCTCCTGCCACCCTGAGTTTGCATGGGGGACTGAGGACAGAGCTATTTGAGTGAACGAGAGCTTTGAAGAACCTACCTCAATGAAGCAAGGGTCAGCCCTGCCCACCAAGGAGCCCCGGGCAGATGGACAACCTGTCCTCCATCCTTGAGGATCAAAGCCCAGCAGACTGAGGCTGCTGCAGTGGTGCCTGGTGGGGGCCGCGGGGGTGCGGCTTGGCCCCTCAGAAGGCGGTGGGCCCCACCTACCCCATGGGGGCTGAAAGGCTCATTTGAGAGTGAGAGGTTTTCACTCAGATCCAAGCCAGTGGTGGATCAGATGGTTTGTCTCTGAGCAAACCAGACATCTGAAATATTCATCAAAAAGGGCCACAAGTGGTCTGGGCACTGTGTGGTTGTTAGGAACAGTGTTCTTTTTTTTCTTTTTTTAATTAATAGACTTTATATTTTAAAGCAGTTTTAGATTTACAGAAAATTGAGCAGATAGTATAAAAAGTACTTAACACCCACGCCACCCTCCTCCCACCTACGTCTTTCCTCACCTATCATCCACATCTTGCGTTAGGGTGAGATATTTGGGGTTTGGGGGGTTTTCTTTAGAGACAGAGTCTCTGTCATTCAGGCTACAGTCCAGTGGTGCAATCATAGCTCACTGCAGCCTCAAACTCCTGGGCTCAAGAAGTTCTCCAGCCCCAGCCTCCCAAATAGCTGGGACCACAGGTGCACACCACTATGCCCAGCTTATTTTTAAAATTTTTTGTAGATACAGTCTCGCTGTGTTGCCCAGGCTGATCTTGAACTCCTAGCCGCAAGTCATCCTCCCACTTCTGCCTGCTGAGTAGGTGGGACTACAGGCGTGTGCCACCACACCCAGCTTATTTTTTATTGTTTCCCTACGTTTACCCATTTATCAAATTCAGGAATAGCCAGATAGAAGAGATGCACAGGGTAAGGAATCAGGGAGGGACCCAGAGCTGCCAGGCCCTCTTTAAGCACCTCAGTATGTTCACCAATCCTAAGGGTACTGTTGTAAAGGCTCAGGGGCCAGGTGTCATGGCTCACATCTGTAATCCCGGCACTTTGGGAGGCCAAGGTGGGTGGATCACCTGAGGTCAGAGTTTAAGACCAGCCTGGCTAACGTGATTAAACCCTATTTCTACTAAAAATACAAAAATTAGCCAGGTGTGGTGGTGCACACCTATAATCCCAGCTACTCAGGAGGCTGAGGCAGGAGAATCGCTGGAACCTGGGAGGCATAGGTTGCAGTGAGCTGAGATCACCCCACTGCAGTCCTTCCTGGGCAACAGAGCAAGACTCCGTCTCAATAAAAAAATAAAATAATGGCTGGGCACGGTGGCTCACGCCTATAACCCCAACACTTTGGAAGGCTGAGGCGGGCAGATCATGAGGTCAGAAGTTCGGCTGACCAACATGGTGAAACCCCGTCTCTACTAAAAAATATAAAAATTAGCTGGGCTTTCTGGCTCCTGCCTATAATCCCAGCTACTTGGGAGGCTGAGGTAGGTGAATTGCTTGAACCAGGACCCTGGAGGCGGAGGTTGCAGTGAGCCGAGATTGCACCACTGCACTCCAGCCTGGGCTACAGAGCGAACCACTATCTTAAAAATAAATAAATAAATAAAATAAAATAAAATAAAAGGCTCAGGAAGGTGACTCAGCTAAGGAGATGTTTAGAGTCAAGAGCGTGAATGGGAATTTTCAAGGCAGAGAGCAGAAGGGCACATGAAGGAGAGAGAATGCCATCTGCAAAGGCTCAGAGGAGCCGCAGGCAGGGGCAGGAGGACAGCTGTCCTGGGGAGGCTCAGGCACAGGTCACCAGGTGTGGGATCAGTATATTACAGAGTCTGGACTTTGTATTCCAGGCAACCAGGAGCCATGGAGGACTTTGGAGCAGGGGACGAACACCCAGTTCTCTTGGTTGTCTGTATTTGGAGTAGAAACAAGTGTGCATTTTCTTGGGACGTCATGGGATTGCACACTTTTGCACACCTTGGGGAAATGGGCACAAATCCCCCAGCCATGTCTGGGCACCGGAGCACAGGTCCTGTGGCCACAGAGCAGGTGTCTGGGCTCAAAGGCAGGGGCCAGGCTGGGCAGAGGCTTCCCAGGCCGTCCCAAGCATCCAATACCCACCCTTCCCTTCTCTACCCGCTGCAGGAGAATCCCTACCTGTGCAGCAACGAGTGCGACGCCTCCAACCCAGACTTGGCCCACCCGCCCAGGCTTATGTTTGACAAGGAGGAGGAGGGCCTGGCCACCTACTGGCAGAGCATCACGTGGAGCCGCTACCCCAGCCCGCTGGAAGCCAACATCACCCTTTCGTGGAACAAGACCGTGGAGCTGACGGACGACGTGGTGATGACCTTCGAGTATGGCCGGCCCACGGTCATGGTCCTGGAGAAGTCCCTGGACAACGGGCGCACGTGGCAGCCCTACCAGTTCTACGCCGAGGACTGCATGGAGGCCTTCGGCATGTCCGCCCGCCGGGCCCGCGACATGTCGTCCTCCAGCGCCCACCGTGTACTCTGCACCGAGGAGTACTCACGCTGGGCGGGCTCCAAGAAGGAGAAGCACGTGCGCTTCGAGGTGCGGGACCGCTTCGCCATCTTTGCCGGCCCGGACCTGCGCAACATGGACAACCTCTACACGCGGCTCGAGAGCGCCAAGGGCCTCAAGGAGTTCTTCACCCTCACCGACCTGCGCATGCGGCTGCTGCGCCCCGCGCTGGGCGGCACCTACGTGCAGCGGGAGAACCTCTACAAGTACTTCTATGCCATCTCCAACATCGAGGTCATTGGCAGGTAAGGCCCGGGGAAGCCCTGGATGTCACCTGGGACCCGGGATGTGTTCTGTTATCTGGGACGTTAGCAGATACCTGGAATGTTTCCTGATACGAGGAACATTGCCTGGTTCTTGAGATGTTACCTGGTACCTGGGACATTATCTGGTTCTCGAGATGTTACTTGGTTTCCAGAGGTTACGAGCACCTGAAATACATTACCTGGTGTTACATCATAGGGTCTGCCTAGGATGGCCAGGGCTGCTCAGACCCAATGCCTGGGCTTTTCCGTGGAAGGAGGTGCATGTGTTAGAGGCGTGGAGGGCAGGAGTGGAGCCAGAGCTGGGCTAACTCCTGGTGCTGCTCTGGCACGAAGTGCTCTTAGGCTGTCCACTGACTCAGTGAGTGGGCTCTCCCATTCCGGGGTTTCCCAGACCACCCTCAGGCTCCATGATTCACTAGAAAAATCTCACAGAACTCAGCAAAGTTGCTATATTCACAATTATGGTTTATGACAATGAAGGATGCAGATTAAAATCAGCAACAGGAAAAGGTGCACAGGGCTGGGTACAGGAGATGCCAAGTGCCAGCTTCTCATTGTCCTCTGCCAGGGAGAGTTGTGCAGGCAGCACTTGTTTCTTCCTGCAGTGACATGGGGCAACTCTTGTGAACCATTGCCAGGAAGGGAAGCTTACAGAAGCCTCAGTGTCCAGAGTTTTTATTGGGAGTTGATGGTGTAGGCATTGCTGATTATGTGGCTGGCCTTTGACTACAATCCCTCCAGAGGTCGAGCTGACACTACATGGCCCAAGGCCCTCCAATAAATCTCATCATCAGCATAGTCTCTCTGATGTGGCCCAAGACCCACAGGCAAACCTGGCCACTCTTCTCAGACAGGACGCTCCAAGGGCTTATGGATTAGAGGTCACCTCGAAGGAGCCAGGCCAGAGTCACACCTTTCTTTGGAATGTGCAGGGTGTGGCCAACCCAGGCCTGCTGAGACAGCTCTTTCTTGCCCAGCTCTGGAGAAGAATGTGTTCTGGGGAAACTTTGAGGAAGGCAGAAGACTGTCATAGGAGATGAAAGCAGCCTTTACCTCCCAAGAACTGTTGAGACTGTGGAGGATGAAATGGTCCTGTGCTGTCCTGGGTCATTTGTTCTTTTGGTGGATAATGTCCTTCTTCCCTGAGTCGTCTGTAGAATGGGGATGGTAACAAGCATACTTCTCTCACTGGATTGTGGTAGGGGTTAAATAAGTTAAAGTTGGTGAAGCACTCAGAACAGTGCCTGGCACATAATACATGCTAAAAAAAAGTGTTTAATAAAAAAAACTGGACAAAACAATGGAGTGAGAGGGCTGGGGCGGGCTGAGGGAGGACAGAGTTGAGACCCAAGGGTGCTGGGGCAGTTGGGGCCAGGAGCCTGGCTTAGGCAGGTGCAGGCAGGGGCTGCACCTGGGAATCCCAGCTGGGGCCGTCACTGTTGGCATCTCTCCACTGCAGCCTCTTGATGCCCACCCAGATCCGTAATTCCTGACAAGTGGAAAAAGTGATTTGCCATATGGCACGTAGAGCATAATCCTGTTTTTATAAAATATGTAATACGCCTTGTGTATCCTTTCTGCATCTTGAATAGACATTGGCTATAAGTGTGTACAGGACTGGGAGAAACATCATGAGCTGGGGAGAAAGGCTGGAAGCCCGATTGCCAGCCATGTGCTGTGGTGAGGCCTGCTTGGTAAGGCTGGGCAGGACGCTGTGGTGCTGCTGTTTCCAGCTTGTGTTTGCATTTTGTTTCACGTTGACAATGTATGTGGATTCCAGGTGGGCAAAGGTGAAGGCAGGTCGTTCATGAAGCAGGAGTCAGGTTCAAGTCTGGCAGATGGGAGTGAAACAGGTGCAGACAGGGGCCTGTGGTTCCGACACCCGTGATCTCTAACCCTCCTCCAATTGGGACAGGATATTCAAAATCAGGAATGTTCTGGAAACCACCCCATATCAGCCTCTGGGCGTCTCTGTGAGCTCTGCCCTCAGGATGCAATTGTCTGGTTGTTACTAGACAGCCTGCAGCCCCCACAATTGCACCGGGCTGGGAACCAGCTCCCCAGGCCTTGCAGGTTCCTGGCCTGTCTTCTGACCTTGGGCTGCTCAGAGAAACCTTAATCTTAAGGCAGCTATTCAAGGACCCTGCCTTCCATTTCATAAGGCGGCCCATGTGGGGCCCTCAGGTCTGGGCTAGCTACAGGGTCCAGACTGGGACGGTGAGGGTCGGGGCCTGGTGGTGCCCTTTCAACCCCAGCAGGGTGACCTCGGGTTCAACCCCCACCTCTCTGCACCCTGATTTGATTTCCCATCTGTGACAAGAGGACTGAGGCTGCCTGGAACCCACGTCTCTCTGTAGGTGGTTCCCCTTGGCACCCAGCCTCTTCGGGCAGCAGGGAGGAGCTGAGGCGGTGGCGAAAGTGTGCAATCAATTCACAGAGAGAGTGAGCACTCTTCAGGCAGGAGCTTGGCTCGTCGTTGGGTTGGGTGGGATTAGACAGTTCAGCCAAGACGGAGGCCTCTTCCCCTTTTCTTTCTTCAGTTCCCCCTGGGAAAGCCCAGCCGTGCTGAGAAGCCAGAGATGCAGGACTGGTGGCAAAGGAGGATATGGGACCCCAAGTTCCTGAGTGGGCACCGGGGATCTCTGTGGGTTCCCAGGCTCTGGGATTTTACACTGAACGTGTTCTGGGGATTCCCTCAGAATTTCATGGCTAGCATGTTGCCCAGTGGCTCCGCTGTGGCCTGCTAAGAAGAACGGCAAATGTTTATCGAGCTTTTGCTACGGGCTCATTTGCTATTGAGCACTGTTATTAATGGCTTCATGTGTATTTTCTTGTTTAATCAATAGCCGTTTAATTCCCCCATGGTTATTGAATGGCTCAGATCCCACAAGCCAAGGACACAGCACTGAGCAAGCCGGACCTGATCCCCACCCCCTAGAGCTCTCCCTGCAAGGGCAGCGCTCCCCTCAGCATCATGTTTTCAGATGAGGAGGCCAAGGCCCGGGAGGTCAGGGAATAGAAGGAGATTGCACAGCTCCACTACATGGCTGATGGACAACACCCAGACCCAAGCATGTCCAGGCTCAAGATGGACTCAGCAACCAAGCTGTGTGGCCCAGTGGCTGCCTCATTTTTGGTCCCAGCTCTGGTTTGAGCCCACCTGGACCTCAGGCAGCCTGCATGATGGGGCAATGCCATAAGACTCACCTTCTGAATTTAAGGTTCTTTGATGGGTGGTGGCTCCCTGCTCTGCCACTCAAGTCAGCTATTTCCAGCTCCAAGGGGGACCCCAATGGCAGGTAGTGGCGTAGGCAGAAGTGGGAGAACAGAGGCACCTGGCTGTGGAGGAGGAGCTGGAGCAGCTATAGCCAGCCCAGGGCCCTGGAGAGGAGGGGCCAGTACAAATGGTGAGGGGGACAAGAGGTGGAGACTGACCAAGCTGCAGCCCCACGGGGCGGGGGGCAGGTGTGGCGGTGGTGGCTCTGAGAAAAGCACAGGCTCCCGCAAGTCCCAGCCACACCCCTCCCTGCCTCCCTCGGCCTGCTCCACGTGCCCATTCCTGGAAGGCAGGAGGGGGCGGGAGCTATTTTCCCCTTCCACACATGGGAAGACTCAGGTGCAGAGCCTGGAGAGTGGCTGGCTTCAGACTGTGCAGCAAATCTGGGGCAGAATCTGGATTCGAGGAGGAATGAGATCATCTCTTAGTGGTGCTTGGAGCGGGAAGGGCCTCCGCCCCCACCCACCACACAACCATTAAGGGAAGCCGGGCCCAAGCCTGACCCAGCATCTCCCAGGAGAGCCGTTTAAGACAGGATTCCCCAGCCCCAACACTGAGAGCTTTGGGACCGGGAGGCGTGGGGTGAGATCAGGAAGGCTGTCTCTTTGCAAAGGTCCTCAAGTGAGCTGGAGAGGTGAGCCACCACATCCATGGAGATGGATGACCTTAACCTGTCGGAACCTCAGTTTTCTCATCTGCAAAATGGAGAAATAGTAATGACCTCAGCTGGCTGTTGTGAGGAGTCAATGAAATGCTGTATTCAGAGAGCCTATCCCAGTATCTCATTCCCCTAGTTAGACAGTGGGAGAGGGAAGGGGGAGAGGCTTGGGGTCAGGGCTGCCTAGATAGGAGGCCATCACTGCACCCATCCCAGGTACTAGAGCTTAGAAAAGGAGTGTGAAAGCATGCCTTCAGGTTCACGGGGGTTGCAGTCCCAAAGGTCTAGAGGCTGGGAACACAACTTATGTGGAATCCAGGCATGGTGGTGTGTGTCTGTAGTCCTTGCTACTTGGGAGGCTGAGGCAGAAGGATTGCTTGAGCCTAGGAGGTTGAGGCTGCAGTGAGTGATGATGGCACCACAGCACTCCAGCCTGGGTGACAGAAACAGATCCTGCCTCTAAAAAAAGAAATAAATAAATTCAAATAAATAATAAAAATAGTGAGAAGAAGGTAATATATATGGGTGATCAGCAGAAGCGATAGGGAAGGGTGTGGTCTGGGGAGAAACAGAGACAGGAGGCCCCTCATAAGACAGCAGACCAAATATTCCAGTTCTGCAGTTACAAAGGGAGGTGCACAGCAGTATCCATATTTAACTCATTCAGGAGCCACCATGCTGTTCTCCATTGTGGCTGCATCATTTCGTTCCCACCAGCAATGCATGAAGTTTCCGATTTTTCCACATCCTTGCCAACACTTGTTATTTCTTGCTTTTCTGATCATAGCCAACCTCATGGGTACATCAATCCATTTCGTTTTCATTGAGATGGGGGGTCTCACTATATTGCCCAGGCTGGTCTTGAACTCCTGGGCTCAAGTGATCCTCCTACCTCAGCCTCCCAAAGTGCTAGGATTATAGGCACGAGCCACCACACCCAGCCCTTCCATCTATATCTCAACCTCCTGGCCTCAGTTTCCTCATCTTTGTCATGGGAACAATGATCCTCACAGGATAGGAAACATGCATAAAGGACTTGGGATGCTACCTGGGGGATGGGAATTCTCAGTGAATGACAGTGAACATTGCTGAGGGAGGATATTGCTGGAACCTACTTCAAAACGTTGTTTAAACTCTGTGCAGGGAAAACAAAATATCCCTGCAGCCCAGGGCAGGTCACGAGCTGCCAGGTGGCCTCCATGCTCTGAAATGTTCAGTGTCCTCCTGCAGCTATAGTAGAAGCCATGTTCAGCTGCCCCGAGGCAGGGCGGATGCAATGGAGCCAGAGCAGGCAAAACAGCAAAACAGCAAAACAGCCCGGCCAGCCCTGCCCATTCTGGGCCTGGGAGTCAGAGGGAAGAGGGCATCATCCCACACTAGTACCTCTGACCAGAAAACCCTCAGAAGCTCCAGGGAGGCAGCCCAGTGGGTCCTTTGCCAGGAGGAACAGGAAAGGAGGAGTGAGTTCCCCATTCTTGGAGGTATTCAAGCCCAGTGGATGGTGTCTGTGGGAGATGATGAAGGGAGGTCCTTTGCACCAAATTAAGGTCTTGTGTGCCCATTCTGTTCAACAGGAATAAATGTGGCTTCAGGGAACAGGAAAGGCAGGTACAAGTTATTGGGTACCTGTGCGTTACATGCCAGGCATTGCATCCCCACCACCTTTCTGCCCAAGAGGAGGCTGAACTCCTTGAGCAAAAGGAGACTTGTGAGATCCCAGCGGCTGAACTGGGCCTGGATGAGCAGATCTGAGCCCTGGACTTGCCAAACCTGGCTCCTGCAGACCCAGCTCCCCCAGACCCTGCATGGTGTCCCTGGGCTGCCTCCCACCTGGGGTTCCCCCCTTTACCTTCTCCCCGATTTCTTGCCTTCTTATCTATTTCATAAACATCCTGACCCTATTGATCACCTCATAACTGGAGATGAATGGACACTGGACGAGAATAGAAACAGCAGAGGGAAGAAAACGATGAAGGATGGGCAGGTGGGTGAGGGGAGGGGAGGGTGGAGACAGGCGATTTCAGCCACCCTATTCCTGTACCCACCCTCCCTGCATCTCTTTCTCAGCTGTGTTACAGGGAAAACAGGGGCATGAAGGGTATTCCGTGACGTTATTCTGCCTGCGCTGACTCCTTGAAACTCTGGGAGGGCAGAGCCTCCCTTCCTCAGCAATATTAAGGTCATTCACCGAGAATTCCCATCGCCCAGGTACCATCTCGAGTCCTTTATGTGCATCTCATCATTCAGTCCTATCCTGTGAGGATCATTGTCCCCATGACACAGATGAGGAAACTGAGGCCAGGAGGCTGAGATATAGATCAAAGGGCTGGTGTGGTGGCTCGTGCCTGTAATCCTAGCACTTCGGGAGGCTGAGGTGGGAGGATCACTTGAGCCCAGGAGTTCAAGACCAGCCTGGGCAATACAGTGAGACCCCCATCTCAATGAAAACAAAATGGATGGATGTACTCATGAGGATGACTATTATCAGAAAAGCAAGAAATAACAAGTGTTGGCAAGGATGTGGAAAAATCAGAACCTTCATGCATTGCTGGTGGGAATGAAAGTGGTGCAGCCACGATGGAGAACAGCATGGTGGTTCCTGAACGAGTTGAATATAGAATTATCATATCACCCAGCAATTCCGCTCCTAGGTATAGACCCAACATAATTGAAGGAATGGACTTGAACAGATACTTGTATGCCCATATTTATAGCAGCTTTATTCAGAGTAGCGAAAAGGTAGAAACCACACAACTGTCCATCAGCAAATGGAGAGAGGAAACGTGGCCATTCATACAATGGAATATGATTCAGTCTTTAAAAGGAGGGAGAATCTAACACACACTGCAACACAGATGAACCCTGAGGATGTGATGCTCAGTGAAATAAGCCAGACACAGAAAGACAAGTGCCATATGATTCTGCTTATCCGACCTCCCCAGAGTCGTCAAATACATAGAGACAGAAAGTAGAATGGTGGCTGTCAGAGGCTGGAAGGCAGAATGGGGGGCTGGCGTTTAAGGAGGACAGCTTCAGTTTGGGATGGTTTAAAATTCTGGAGAGGGACAGTAACGGTGCTTGGACGGCAGTGTAGATGTGCTTATGCCACCAGACTGTACATGTAACAATGGTAAGGTGGCCGGGCGTGGTGGCTCAAACCTGTCATCCCAGCACTTCGGGAGGCTGAGGGGGGCAGATCACTTGAGGTCAGGAGTTCAAGACCAGCCTTGCCAACATGGCGAAACCCCATCTCTACAAAAATTAGCCGGGCGTGGTGGTGCATGCGTGTAATCCCAGCTACTCGGGAGGCTGAGGCAGGAGAATGGCTTGAACCCAGGAGGTGGAGGTTGCAGTGAGCCGAGATCGCACCACTGCACTGCAGCCTGGGCGACAGAGACTCCATCTCGAAAGGAAAAAAAATGGGCCGGATTTGGTGGCTGTAATCCCAGATCTTTGGGAGGCTGAGGTGGGCGGATCACAAGGTCAAGAGATCGAGACCATCCTGGGCAACATGGTGAAACCTCACCTCTGCTAAAAATACAAAAATTAGCTAGGCGTGGTGGCAGGCACCTATAGTCCCAGCTACTCAGAAAGCTGAGGCTTGAGAATCACTTGAACCGGGGAGGTGGAAGTTGCAGTGAGCCAAGATTGTACCACTGCACTCCATTGTGAGATTCCATCTTAAAAAAAATAAGAAGAAAAAGAATAAAAAATGGTAAGGTGATGAATATATACGTACATTTTAGCACACGAAAAAATAAAGGAAATAAGCGGGTGGTGGTCTCCATGTCAGACTGTCCAGGTGCAGATCCTGGGTCAGGTGTGGGCCTGGGCAAGCCGCCTAACCTGTCTTTGCCTCCTTCCCACCTCCACACAACGGAGACAATCACTCTGGGGCTTAAGCGAGATCATCCAGGGAAAGGAGTCATGGCTGTCTGGTTAAGTAGAAAGAACAGCAGATCACAGAGGGCCTGGAGGGTTCTTTTGCCAGGGCCTATGGGCTTTTAGGAGGGCAAAGCGTGGGCCTCAAGGACCCATGGACTCCCGAAAATATATGCTGAGTGTCATGTGTGTGCAGTCATCTAAGGAGAGACCCTAGTTTTTGTTCCATTCTCGAAGGGGTTCCAGGATCCCAAAACATTTGGAGAGTCCCTGGAAAGGCAGATTTGTATTCTGCTTTTCTTTCTCTTTCTTTCTTTTTTTTTTTTTTTTGAGATGGAGTCTCACTCCGTCACCCAAGCTGGAGTGCAGTGGCACAGTCTCTGCTCACTGCAACCTCCGCTTCCTGGGTTCAAGCAATTCTGCCTCAACCTCTCGAGTAGCTGGGATTACAGGCGCCCACCACCACGCCTGGCTAATTTTTGAATTTTTAGTGGAGACGGGGTTTTGCCACATTGGCCAGGCTAGTCTGGAACTCCTGACCTCAAGTGATCTGCCTGCCTTGGCCTCCCAAAGTGCTGGAATTACAGGTGTGAGCCACCACAGCTTGTCCTGCTTTTCATTTTATAAACCCAACTTTTTGGGGAAATCAAGTCTTTGGGGATAGACATTTTGTTAGGTACAGTCTGCACACCTTTAACTGCACCTCCCAGACCCCCTGAACTACTGCTTCCCACCAAAAGCAGGCAGGCATGATTAAAGACCACGTCAGCCTCCGCCGAGAAGTGCCAGTGTTGGGGAGGGGCCAGACTCTGCTAAAGAGCTGGGGGAATCTGCTGCCAAGTGTGGGGGTGTTGGCCCCTGGGCCTGGAGGCTCCTCTGGTCTTTGGCTCTGCTCCACTGCTGGGTGGGGTGGAGGGGGCAGGAGGGGCATCTTGGGTTTGGCCAGGGTCACAGGAGGCGCAGGGAGCCCTGTGGGCACTTGGGAGAGTCACGCACAGCAGTGCCTTCCCAGCAGCACTGGCCAGAATCGGGGTTCCTTCTTCTCTTGCTTGAGAAGGCATTTCCTCTGCAAGTTTTCTCACCGTCATATTAATTCACTCAACAGATGTTTTTTTCTCAGAACTTGCAGGGATGATCAGCACATATTTCTAATGGGCACTGCCTTGGTTTCTTGGAGCCGCCATAAAAAAGTACCACAAACCAGGTAGCAGTCGGGAGTCTGAAATCAGGGTGCAGCCAGGCTCGCTCTGGAACCTGCGTGGGGGAACCTGTCCCATGCCCTCCGCCCTCCACTCGCTCCTGGCGAGGTCAGCAGCCTCTGGCGACGGTCCTGGGCTTGCAGCTGCGTCACTGCAGTCTCTGCCTTGTCTCCAGGCTGTCTGTTCCCTGCGCATCTGTCTTACATGCTGTCTCCCCCGTCTCTTCCTACAGGAACACCAGTCACATCAGATAAGGGCCCACCCTCCTCCATCACAAGCTCAGCTTAACTTATATCCTCATCACATCCACAAAGACCCCGTTTCCATGTGAGATCACATTCACAGGCACCTGGGGTCAAGATGTCAACATATCTTTTTGGGAGACACGATTCGGCCCACGGCAGGCACCTACGATGTGCTGGACACAGCAGGGTGCCAGGGTCCAAGAACATGGAGGGGGTGATGCTCGCGTAGTGGAAAAGCAGGAGTCAACAAACCCAGTGCCCACAAGTGCCCACAGGTGCATGGTGGGAAACAAATCCAGGGCACGGCCAGGCGTGGCGGCTCACGCCTGTAACCCCAGCACTTTGGGAAGCTGAGGATGGCGGATCTCTTGAGCTGCCCCGTCACTACAAAAAATACAAAAATTAGCCAGGCATGGTGGTGTGCGCCTGTGGTCCCAGCTACTTGGGAGGCTGAGGTAGGAGGATTGCTTGAGCCCAAGAGGTCAAGTAGGCGGTGAGTTATGACTGTGCTACTGCCTTTCAGCCGGGGCAACAGAGCGAGACCCTATCTGAAAACCCAGGGCGATATGGGAGTGGAGCTGGAACCAACCTGAGATCTGGACCCGGGGGTCAGGGAAGGCCCTCCAGGAAGGGGGCTCTGAAGGAGAGAACTGAAGGGGGGTGGGGCACAGCATTTGTGGCAGGGAGACAGCAGGCGGGACACGCATGATGCCATCTAAGGACTTCGTGTGACGCGCCTATGGTGAGTGAGGCTCCAGACCGGAGCAGGAAGGGCCGGATCACGCCAGCCCTGCAGCTGAGGGAGGAAGTTGGTTTGGGTTGAAGTTTGGTGGGAGGCTTTGCCGGGCTACAGGCAGGGGAGAGGTGTGATCTCATTTCTGGTGTTTGGAAATGTGAGTTGGGGGTGGTGGTGCCGGAGGCCAGCAGGAGGCTGGGCAAGTCCTACCAAGACCGATAGCAGCCTGGCCAGGTTCTGGCGGGGACAGTGGCCGCGGCGTGGGCCTCCTGGAGGTGGCCTTTGGTGGCAGTGTTGCAGAGTGGTTGGGGGAGGAGGGGGCGGGAGGCATTGGGTGACTCCCAGGCATCTGGCTTTGAGACACTGGGTGGATGGAGATTTTGTATCATCAGATGAGGATAGAGGTGAGGGAATTCTCTGGAGAGGAATTTTTTAAAATTTCTTATTTTTATATTTTCATACAGCAAAAATGGACCTTTTAGGGGTACAGTTCTAGGAACTTTAGCACGTGGATAGATTCATGCAACTGCCACCACAACCTGGGTCCACAACAGCCCATCCCCCCAGAAGCTCCCTGTGCTACCCTCTGAAGCCACCCCCTGCCCCCTCCCGAGACCCCTGAAAGGCCCTAGGCTGCTCCCCATCCTTTCTGAAAATGTCCTGTAAGTGGAGTCGTGCAGTAGGCGGCTTTTCCAAAGGGTCTCCTCATCCTTGCCCTGCCTCTGAGCTCGTCACTCCAGAGTAGGACCGCGCCGCCTGCAGCACACCACGGCTTGTTTACCCGTTCTCCGTGGAAGGACATGTCGGCGGCTCCCAGTCTGGGGCGATTATGAATAGAGCTGCTATAAACATTCGTGGAAAGGTTTCTGGGTGAACATAAGTTCTCACTTCTCTTGGGTAAACACCCAGGTGTGGACGGCTGGGTCGTATGGCGAGCGTGTTTAACTCTGAGAAACCGCCAGGCCGTCTTCCAGCGCGGTGGTGCACTGGAGGAAGCCTGACTTCTATTTTGGACCTGTTGGTTGCGAGCATTTTTGAGGCATCCGGAGCATTTGGGCCTCCGAGTGTGAAGCGCAGGCGAGACTGGGCTCGGGGAGTCCTGGGCTGGCGGTGACGATGACGCCCGGCGTGGGGGCGTGCGAGACTTCCAAGAGGGGAGCCGGGGATCCAGGCAGGCTGCAGTCCTGAGAGCAGAGACTGGATGGGGCTAGGGGGGTCTGGCAGGGCGGTGCCCCAAAGCCACGCGAGAGCGGCGCCTCCGGGGCAGCGGGCACCTGTGTCCGTGTTGCAGAGGGTCCAAGTGGAGGAGGCCAGTGAGGGCCCATGGACCTGGGAAGACAGAGGTCACAGCAGACGCACCCAGAGCACACAGAGCCTGGGAGTCCGGGATGAAGGCGGTCGTGGGGTGATTTCAGAGGTTAATGCCAACACTTTTAAAAGAGTGAATAAGGGCTGAAAAAGAGGGGGTATAGGCAAGCTTTTGAAAACATTTGGCTCGGAAGGAGAGCAGGGAAGGGAGATGGGGTGCGAGCTGCTGGGGGAATGGGGAGGGGAGAGGGCTCTTCCTGAAAGGCAGGAGGCGAGGCAGCGTTGGCGTTGGGATGGGAAGAATCCATCAGGACTGAAGATAGCTGTGGGGGGGCGCGGAAGGGACGCTGGGGACAGACGCCGAGGAAGTCATTGGGGTAGGCGGAGAGCTGAGAGGACATAGGGCCCACCAGGATGCGTCAAGAGGAAAGGGTGATTTCATATTTAGGTCAGAAACCCTGCTTCTAGCACCTTCTAGAGACTCTGTGTCCATCCCCACAAGCCAAAGTGGCCCACCCTGGTGACTCACAGAAGTCCCTTTGTCCTGAGTGAAGAGTGGCACATCACGGTGCCAGCCAGCAGAGAACACGGTGCCTGCCTGAGATTCCAGCTCTTTCCAGGCCCAGGGCAAGTCTCTTCCATTTCTCCAGGCCTCAGTTTCCCCACCTGTAAAATGGGAACCCGCTGTTGTAAAGATTGTCTGAGACTTGTGGGCTCAAGTCCCAGCACTCAGGAGGTGCCGGAGGAAGGGGAGCTGTTGTTCCTTTGAAGGAGTCGGTATTTTGTCACCTGAACATACAGCCCATGTTCCTGTGTCTGGCCTGGGGGCCAAGTGTAATCCCTCGGCCTCATCTCCAGCTCTGTCCTCTGTCCCTTCATCAGTCAACAGTCCTGCAGGAATGAGAAGACCAGTCCACAGTAGGTGTAGCCAAAGGGACTTTGGAGGACAGGGCTGCCACCAACAGCAGATGTGGGATGAGCCCCGACCCCTTCGGCCTGGGCCACTGCCGCTGGGTCTGTGGCCACAAGACCCGGCAGGCTCCTTCCCCAGGAGCTCTGTGGCTTGCTGGGCCTCACCAGCTGTGACTGGGCAGGACAGATGGGACTGGATAGGGGAAGTTAGGTAGGGAGAGGATGGGCCACATCCAGAGTCATCCTCAGACTTTGTTCTCGCCTTCTGCCCCTGGGTTGGGCTGCCTCCCTCCACCTCTCAGCAGAGGGAGCGTGGGGCAGTCACTATAGAGGATCCCTGGCCCTTCATCCCATATGAAGCCTGTTTTAGACTCACAGATGCTCTCTTAGATGTACACGCCAAGTCACACACATGCAGGCATTCACTTATCTGTAACGTGCCCCTGACTCACACATAAACACACACCTGCCCCACCCACACACGTGAATCCACTTCCAGAAACACCCAGTGATAGACACATCACACTCCCCACAGCTGCCTTGCACCCCTGCCCACAGACACGGACCCACAGGGCGAGTGGAGGTCTCCGTAGGAGGTCTTGGCTGGACTACCCTGGGCTTGGGGCTTCTCTGCTTCTCCACCAGGTTGAAGCATCTTTCCACTCTGGGGGGAAATGCCCCTCTGGGCTCCTAACCCTCCCTCCATCCCACTCTCAGACTGAACCGGGTCCCAAGGTGGACCCCCCCATCACCAGCCCTGCCCCCTAGAAGAGAGATGCAGGCTGGATTTTTTTGCAGACATGACTGGCCTCCCTCCCTCCCTTCAGTCTTGCCCTTTCTGTAGTTTTTGTCCCTAAACACAGACTCAGTCACTTCTCTGCACAATACCTCTGGGGGGTTCCTACTGACCTTGGACTCGAGTCCATGTTCTGTGACCGCAGACTTTCCCTCTCACGTCCTTCTGCAGCCTGGGCTCTGAGACTCCCAAGATCAGCCACCCCGAAGACTGGGTCCCTCAGGCTGGCCTAGGGGCTATTCCTTCTGCCTGGAGCGTGACCTAGCCCTCCCCAGCCTTCCTATCTGGCAAACTCCTCACCCTCGGGGCTTGGCTCAGAGAGCAGCTCTCTGGAACTCCTGAAGGCCGGAGACCTGCGCAGCCAGCCCCTTGGTCCCCTTCTCCAGCCTTCTCAGCTCACGGCAGTCTCACAGCCTTGCCATGGCTCCATAGCTGTGCACGTACACGTCTGACACCCGCCCCCATATGCTCTGAGCTCCAAGGGAGCAGGGATGGGGTCTGGCTTGTTCTCACCATAGCACCAGCACCCAGAACCAGGTAGGCGTGCTGTAAATGTGTGGAATTCATTCATTCATTCATTCAGTCAGTCAGTCAGTCAGGCAGGCAGGCAGGCAGTCGTCAGTCAGTCAGTCATTTATTCATTCATGAACAAATGAACTTACATGAACAATTAAGTCATACTATCTGGAACTCATTCCAGAGAAGAAAGAGACTGAATACAGGCACTAGGAGGCAGAGAGGCAGGACCAGCTGGGCTTGCTAACACCCACCTCTGCCGCCTCCTACCCTTCCACCATCCCACCCTGCTCCTTCTCTCGTTTTCCCTGTGTGAGAAATGGGCCTCTCTGGGCCACCACTTGGGCCTGGTTCTTCCCCCGGGGGTGTTGGGCCCCTTAGGTCAGCCAGGCTGCTCAGGCTGGGGGTGCCTTCCCAGACCCTGGCCATACCTGCCATGTTACCCCTAAGCCGCACACCCAAGCCTACCAGCACCCGCGCTGTCTTGTATGCAAGGAAGCTGCCTCTGACTTTGTAATGGGTAATAGGATTTATCAATAGACTGGGGAGGTGAGGTACGTTAAAGCACTTAATAGAAAAGGCCTTCGCACAGAAGCCCAAATTCAATTTAGCCAATGAACTCAATTGCCGGCCTGATTGCGTTCCAGGAGACATAGCAGCCAGCATTTGTCCACGTTACCCTGGAAAGGCCAGGCTGCACCAGGGCACCAACCCAGGCTGCCCAGACCTCCCCTCTGTCCCTGCGGCTCTGCTGTTGGTCCCCTCGCCTTTCTTGGGGTCTCAGGTTTGAATGGCAGTCCTTTGACCCAAATGGTCTCAAGTTCTCCAGCATCCAGCAGCCTCCTTCCCTCTCATGCCTGAGGCTCTCCATTGCATGAATTAGCTGGAAGTCCAGTTTGCTACCACGTTTCTTTCACCATGATCCTCAAATCCGTGTGTCCTCTGGTCACTTGTCTCCTCCTCATCAAGCTGGCCTTTGCAGACTTCCCTCCTGACCATTCCTTGCTTCTCCACCTGCTGCCCATCTCCCGAGTCAAGGACACATCTCTCCAACCCGCCAAAGAAGACCAAGACCCTCAGGCCACAGTGTTTCAAGACACCTTGACTCAGGCCTGGGCATAGCAGATGGGAATCACCACATTGAAAAGGAGGACTTGAGGCTGGGCATGGTGGTTCACTCCTGTAACCCCAGCACTTTGTGAGGGCAGATCACCTGAGGTCAGGAGTTTGAGACCAGACTGGCCAACATGGTGAAACCCCTGTCTCAACCAAAAAAAAAAAAAATTAGCCGGGCATGGGGGTGCATACCTGTAATCCCAGATACGCAGGAAGCTGAGGCAGGAGAATTGCTTGAACCTGGGAGGCAGAGGTTGCAGTGAACTGAGATCGCACCATTGCACTCCAGCCTAGGCAACAACAGAGCAAGACTCAGTCTCAGAAAAAAAAAGCAGGACTTGAGAGGATTTCCATTAGCCATCACCAACCTTGAGGCCATCCATCTGTGGGTCACGCCACCCACTGGCTGGGGAGGGGAAGCCCCTCGGGCCATGTGAGCGTCAGCCCCCTCCCAGGGACAAATCCTTCCTCACTGCAGCCAGGCCCCCAACCCCAGCTATGTGAGTCCTTTAGGAAGGGAGCGCCCTTGGTGCCTCGCCTCCTGCTTCACCCTGCAGAACACGCCAATCTCCCGTGCGAGCATCTCCAGGCCAGCGGAAGAGCTGGGATTTGCTTTAAGTTATTTTGTCCATAACCCAGAGGCTCATGAAAATGTTTTTCCCAAAACAAAAGAACACTCTTCACCCAAAGATAAATGCTCTACCTGGCAAGAGAAATGGGAAAACACTGCTGGCTGCTTTAAAATAGTAGTTTAGCCCTCAAGGTACCAGAGCTTTGCGAGGCTGGTCTCCGTATACCGGACATGTAATAATGTGGGGACAGGGGTAACATAGGAGGAAGGGACCAGGCAATGTGGTTAATGACCAGGAACTCCCGCGCTTCTACAAGGAGGTGCTTTGGCAGAGTTGGGGACAAGCTCTCCCCGCCCAGCACCTGCCCTCCACAGTTCAGAGCCAGCACCGTGAACGCTCCAAAATCCCCGTGGGGCTTCGCCTCTTGGGGGAGCCAGCCCTGGGGCGTCCTCCTCCCTGCCCACCTCCGGTACCATCCCTGGCTGCTCACCCAAACTTACCGCTTCCTCTGTCATCCCCCTCAAGGAGTGGATGACATCACTCTTTCCGGCAGCCAGGAGTTGACCTACATTCCACCCGCCCTCCTGTCTGGGAGACTCTCCAAACCCCCCGCTCCTCTCTCCCTGGGAGGAGGGAAGGGCCCCGCTCACGATTTTTGTGGAGCGACTGGTGCCAGGCCCGGGTCCAGATGGTGCCCCCGCAGCAGCTCCCGGGCACTGCCTGCCCCTCCCTGCAGGGCAGGGCATGCTCCCACCTGGCACAGGCCAGGGCCCCTGTCGCCCTTCATGTGGCTGTCGGGCCCCCAGTTGGGCCTGCCACGTTGCCAGGAGAACTCGAGTTGTCTGGGCTGGGCATTCCCCTGGAGGTGAGGCCTGGCACTGCCTCCTAACAGCTGTGGTCTCCGGGGGCTCCCTAGGGACTCGTCAATTCAAGAAAAAGGGAAACTGAGCTGAGAAGGTGACTGTGGCTCTGTCCTTGCTGGCAGCAGGCAAGTGAGTGCACCCCGAATCAGGCCGAGAGAGAAGTCAGAGTCTGAACAGAGGGGCCAGACAGCCACACGGGTGAGTAGGGTGGCGGGGGACCTGCCAGGTGAAATGCAGGATGCCAATTAAATCTGAACTTCACAGAAACAAGGGAAGCATTGTTTTTTAGGATAAGAATGTCCCAACTATTTCACAGAACGTACTTGTACTAACAAAATTATTAGTTATTTATATAAAATTCAAATATATGTGTATATATATGTCTCTATATATATGTGTGTATACATACATGTGTGTGTGTATATATATATATATATTTAGAGACAGGGTCTTGCTCTGTCACCCAGGCTGAAGTGCAGTGCAGTGGACGATCACGGCTCACTGCAGCCTCAACCTCCTGGACTCAGGCAGTCCTCGTCTTTCAGCCTTCTCAGTAGCTAAGATGACAGGTGCTCACCAGCATGCCCTGATAAATTTAGGTTTTTTATTTTTTGTAGGGATGGAGGTCTCACTATGTTGCCCAGGCTAGTCTCAAACTTCTGTCCTCAGGTGATCCTCCTGCCTGGGCCTCCCAGAGTGCTGGGATTACCAGCATGAGCCACTGCACTGGGCCTAAAATTCAAATGTAACTCTGTGTCCTGTATTTTTATTTGGGAAATCTGGCAACTGTTGTGGCACGGAGCTCTGTAGGGAAGTGACTCCAAGAGCCCAATGGAGGCTGAGTGCAGTGGCTCATACCTGTAATCCCAGCACTTTGGGAGGTCGAGGTGGGCAGATCATTTGAGGTCAGGAGTTCGAGACCAGCCTGGCCAACATAATGAAACCCAATCTATACTAAAATACTGGAATTAGTTGGGCGTGGTGGGGCGTGCCTGTAATCCCAGCTACTCAGGAGGCTGAGGCAGGAGAATGGCTTGAACCCAGGAGGTAGAGGTTGAAGTGAGCCGAGATCGCACCACTGCACTGCAGTCTAGATGACAAAGCAAGATTCTGTCTCAAAATAAATAAATACATAAATAAAGGATAAATATCTGGCAATATATTACTGAATCCTCCAAGATGCCAGTGGGTGTGTCCCCTCTTGTGGGGAGCCCCAGGGGCTTGGAAAATGGGTTGAGCATCTTTGTTTTGGGGAGCTGCAGGCTGCTGAAAGAGGCTCTTGGGCAGGTGTTAGACAGGACAGCATGAATGAGGGGTTCTTCCCTGGGGCCAGGCACCTGAGGCAGTCAGATGAGGCCGATCTTTGCACCTAGGAGCCCCTGTACTCTCACCTCTGTCCCTCCTTCTGTCACTTGTTGGCTGTTAACAATAGCAACACTTGTAACAATAGCAACAATAACAATAGCTGATGTTTATGGACGGCGCACTCTGTGCCAGACCCAGCACTGAGCACTCGAGGGTACCAGCTCAGCTCGCCCATCCCTGACCTCCAACAGCCCTGCCACATGGGAACAGACACTTCCCAGGGTTACAGGACACTGGCTGAGTCCCCAAGACTGGTCACCTGCCTTTGCCCAGTTTAAGGGTCAGAGGTTTGAACCTGACTGTCTGGCCACCGTGAACCTGATGCTGCAGCCCAGCGGTGGCATTAACCAGCCTTTAACCCAGCAAATACTGCATGCTGTATGCTGTGCAGAGAGCTCCCATGCCTTATCTCTACCTCCCTTGCTGCTTTCTGCAGACATGAGCACCTACTGTGTGCCAGGCAGTGTGTTAGACATTTACCAAAAATTAAACCCAGAGAAGTGACTTGCTCAAAGTCACCTAGCAAATAAGTAGCAAAACCTAGGTGTGAATCTGGCTGCTGACTTAGCTTCTCTCTTTCTCTCTCTCTCTCTCTCTCTCTCTCTCTCTCTCTCTCTCTCTCTCTCTCTGTGTGTGTGTGTGTGTGTGTGTGTCCTATGGAGCCTTCCTGCTGCAGTCTGAAGAACTAAAGCCATGGGATTCTGCAGTGGGGGAGGGATGGAGAGGGAACAGCCCCGGTGGCCTGGGAGGGTCTGCTGGCCTCATGAGCTGGCCAGCTTGCCCTGTCTCTGTGTTCATTATTAAATCATGCTTTCTGATGGATGAGCTGAAAAGTGCTGTGATGGGGGATCAGGTGGCCCAGGTGATGGCTTTCCAGTGAGATGGATGGTTCCTGAAGGTCAAATTCAGAGAGCGATCCCTTGGGAAAATTGATCCCACAGAAGAAGGGCAAATATACAGGCTGGAGTGCAGCCAGGAGCCCAGGCTGCCCACCCAGGTCTGGATGCAGGCAGAGGCTGGTGCTGGGAGGGCACGTGGCAAAGGGGCTTCTTTCTTCTTCAGTGACTGCATTTCCTTGGCCATGGCCGGGCCACAGAATTGGTAAGCGGGGCCACAGGTGGTAATGGGGGCATTTGGTTTAGTGGCCCCTTTCCTGGCCTTTGTTGTCCCCATGGAATGAGAGAGACACAGGGGGCAGGTGGCTGTGAGATCCAGCTCTAGTGCCATGTGGCCCCGCTGCCAAGCCTGCTTCTTTCACCCGGAGCCCTGGCCCTTGACCCATCTGAGCCTCATTCTCACCTGTAAATTGGGAAGAGCTGTGCTTTCAGGGTTTTCATGAGGATTTGGTTAATGATGCATAGTGTCAGTCCACGTATGAGTGCTCAGCAAATTATTTCTATGTGCTCGCTTATTTATTTCATCTACTTCAAATCCCGAGGGCCTTCCGGAACGGGGCAGAGAAATCACAGAAGGTCGGCAGCCTGTGGCATAAACAAGATGGTGTTTCCCAGTATTCGGGTGAGAAAGCCGAGACTCAGGTTGGTTAAGAATCTGTGCAGGCCACACAGCTGTGTGCACCATGAGCCAGGCAGAAGCCCTGCCCGCCAGCACCATAGCCAACTCCTGGGCTCCTGCCCCATGGGCCACCCCAGAGCACAGACACTAAGTGTGGCTCAGAATTGAGCTGCCTGGATTCAAGTCCTGCCTCTGCCCCTTACCAGCTGTGGGACCTCAGATAGCTCACTTCACCATCCCAGGCCTCAGTCTTCCCATCTGCACAATGGACATAATAATGACACGTCATTCATAGGATGGTTATGAAGGGCCAATGTGCTAATTCGGGGGGTGCTCTTAGATCCATTCCTCATGCAAAGTGAGCACTCAGGCATCAGCTCTCTACCCAGGACCCTTTCTTTGAGGCACAGTGTGATAGGTGTATGCAAATAGTAAAACAAATCTCTGACGATTTAAAAGTCTGTAAGCTGTAGGCAGCAGGTCAGCCCTTCGCTGCTTCCCCACACCCCATTCATTCATTCATTCATTCACTCACAGCTTCACCGAGACGTAATTCACACGTTGTACAAATCCAGCCATTTAAAGTGTATAGTCCCATCACTTTTAGATTATTCACAGAGTTGTGCAGCCTCACCACAGTAGACTCTAGAACATTTTCATCACCCTAAAAAGACACCCACTATGGTAGGGCATGGTGGCATATGCCTGTGATCTCAGCTACTTGGGAGGCTGAGACAGGAGAATCACTTGAACCTGGGAGGCAGAGGTTGCAGTGAGCTGGGATCATGACACTGCACTCAGCCTGGGCGACAGAGCAAGACTCTGTCTCAAAAGAAAAAAAAAAAGATACCATCTACCTATCCTAGATATTTTGTGTAAATGAAATTATACAATATTTCCTGGCACGGTGCTTCATGCCTATAATCCCAGCACTTTGGGAGGCCCAAACCGGATGATCACTTGAGGTCAAGAGTTCAAGACCAGCCTAGCCAACATGGCAAAACCCCGTCTCTACTAAAAATACAAAAATTAGCCAGACACGGTGGTTGGCACCTGTAATCCCAGCTACTCAGGAGGCTGAGGCAGGAGAATTGCTTAAACCCAGGAGGCAGAAGTTGCAGTGAGCCAAGATCATACTACTGCACTTCAGCCTGGGTGACTGAGTGAGACTCTGTCTCAAAAAGAAAAAAAAGGAAAAAAAAAGAAAAAGAAAGGAATGTTACAATATGTAGCCTTTCATGACTGGCTGCTTTCACTTGGCGTAATGTTTTCAAGGTCCATCCATGTCATAGTGTGGGTCAGTGTTTCATTTCTTTTTGTGGCTGTATAGTATTCCATTGCTTATTTACACCACATTTTGTTTTTCTGTTGATAGACGTTGGGTTGTTCCCACTTTTTAACAATTATTAGCAATGCTGTTATGAATATTCATTTACACATTTTGTGTAGACACAAGTTTTCGTTTCTCTTGGTTGTATGCCTGGGTAGAATTACTGGGTAGCTGTAAGTTCACCTTTTGCAGAAGGTCCAGACTACTTTCCAAAGCAGTGGCACAATTTTTGTTTTTTTGGTTTTTTTTTGTTTTGGAGTTGTTTTTTGTTGTTGTTGTTTGAGATGGAATCTCGCTCTGTCACCCAGGCTGGAGTGCAGTGGTGTGATCTCGGGTCACTGCAATCTCCGCTTCCCCAGATCAAGTGATTCTCCTGCCTCAGCCTCCAAGTAGCTCAGATTACAGGCGCACACTACCACACCCGGCTAATTTTGGTATTTTTAGTAGAGAAGGGGTTCACCATGTCAGTCAGGCTGCTCTTGAACTCCTGACCTTGTGATCCACCTGCCTTGGCCTCCCAAAGTGCTGGGATTACAGGTGCGAGCCACCATGCCCTGCCAGCAGCTACACAATTTTGCATTCCCATCAGCAGCACCTGAGAGTTCTCATTTCTCTGCATCCTCGCTAGCACATGATGACCTGTCTTTCTGACTCTCCCCATCCTGGTGAGTGTGAAGTAGCCTCTCGTTATGCTCTGGTTTGCATTGCCCTGACGGCTGTAGGCTCAGGCCATGACGTTGAGCATTTTTTCTTGTGCTTGTTGGTCATTTGTGTGTCGTCTTTGGATAAATGTCTGTGCAGATCCTTTCCTCATTTTAAAAACTGGATTATTGGTCATTTTATTATGGAGTTTTAAGTGTTCATTAGATCTTCTAGAGACAAGTTCCTTTCCAGCTATGTCATGACTTGCAAATTTTTCTCCCATCCTGTGGCTTGTCTTTTCACTTTCCTGACAGTGTCCTCTGAAGAACAAAAAGATTTAGTTTTGATGAAGTCTAATTTACCTACTTTTTTTCTGTTGCTTTTGCTTTTGGCATCCTGTCTAAGAAACCATTGCTTAATTCAAGGTCATGAAGATTTGCCCCCGTGTTTCCTTCTTTTTTTTTTTTTTACAGAGTCTTGCTCTGTGCTCAGGCCACAGTGCAAACTCAGTTCACTGCAACCTCTGCCTCCTGGGTTCAAGTGATTCTCCTGCCTCGAGACTTTCCAAGTAGCTAGGACTACAGGTGCCCACCACATCTCCCTAATTTTTCTATTTTTAGTAGAGACCGGGTTTCACTCTGTTGACCAGATCCACCTCCTGACCTCAGGTGATCTGCCCGCCTCAGCCTCCCAAAGTGCTGGGATTACAGGTGTGAGCCATCACGCACAGCTCCCTATGTTTCCATCTGAGAGTTTTCTAGTTTGCAGGTCTTTGATCCATTTTGAGTTCATTTTTGTATGTGGTATGAAGTAAGGGTTTAACTTCATTCTTTTTATGTGGGTCTCCCATATTATTTATTTATTTACCTAATAATTTCTTTAAATTAATATACTTTAAAAAATTTGACCTTAGGCAATAATATTTTTGAGATCCCAGGTCTTATGAGTTTGACATTTTAAAAAAGATACTATGTATTCAAAAATAAAGACTAGCCTATAAAGCCATTTTACAGTCTATGTGCCCATCTTCCCTGATCATCTGGTATACCCCGCTTTGGGAGCCAACACTGATCATGATGAGTTTTATGGGGAGGGAGAGTGCAGCAGGAGCTGATTGGAGGTAGGAATTGTGAAAGGCCTCCCCGAAGAAATGGCATTTGGCCTAGAATCTGACACCACCTCTAAGTGTCAGCTCTAGGAGAAGGGGAGGAGCCTGTAGTACATTCCAGGCAGAGGGAACAGCATCTGCAAAGGCCCAGAGGAAAGCAAGATCAGAAAATCTGCTGGACAGAGACATCGAGAGAGGGGCACTGAGAGAGCCAGAGAGGTCAAGAGGTCATACACAAAACACCATGTCCATACACACAGACACAGAGCCAATACCAACCCACAGTGACCTGAAAAAGGCAGGGGAACCAAGAAGCCCCTGCATTGACCAGGCGCTGTGTCTGTGCCAGCCTTGCCCACCTTGCCCCACTCTGTGCCAGCTCCTCCCTGCAGCCCCGCCAGGCAGGGCAGTTCTTCTCTCCTTTGGAAGAGGAGGCACTGTGCTCGTTCTGGGTCTCAGCCAAGGAGTTGAAGAGGCTGGGACATCCTCTCCTGTTCCCAAGCAAGACAGGACTGATAGAAGGGGCTGGCCAGGACGGGGCCTGGGCAGAGCCAGCTGGGGAGGGATGTCTAGATTTGGGGCAGGAGAAACCAGCTGCGTGACCTTGGGTGACCTCCCCACCTGCACTACCCGGCCTGTCCAGCTCTGACATCTGGTGGCTACCTGTTCTCACCATCACGATTGCTTCTTGGATTCAGCTGGTCTTCCATGCATCTTTACTAAGCCAAGGTCAATGTGATCACCCAAAGTTGATGGCAGTCTTTTCCTTATGTAGCTGATATCTAAAAATATCCCAGCCCAGTGGTACAGAGCACATCCCCGGTTTCATACAGCTGAGATGTTCCTCTCCAGCCAGCTCAGGGGAGGTGTTAAGCAGGAATTCAGAAGAAGGAAGTTAAAACCTCCCCAGGTCAGATTTTGCAGACAAACTCTTGTTAGATACAGTTAGAGAGGTTTCCTCCCTGCAGGCCTTGTCAGAGCCTTTAATCAGCTGAGATGTACTATGACACCTCAGTGGAGGGAGGTAGGATCAAGGAGCAGATGTCAAGGGATTTGGAGGCATCATATGCTTGGCCAAAAAGGTTTAAGCACGGGAACTTTCTTTGCTAAGGACCATCTCCAGGATCTGGTGTCTCTAGAAAGAAGGGTCACCTGTACCAATAGCTGCCTGCCATGCCCCTCTGTGCCTTTCCCAGAGCGAAGCACATAGCAGTCCTGCAGCACAGGGTGGCAATGGAGGGACAGGAACACCAGGGAAAGAGTGAACAGGCTTTTTAATGCTCTATTTATTTCAGCTTGGTGTTGCAGTAAAAATTCAACAGGGTTAGTGTCCAGACTCTCAGGGAAAGATGGAGTTAAAATAACACAGCGGTGGCTGGCCCTGCTGGCCAGGGCCCTTGCTCTGCCCTGGAATTCCATTCCAGAGAATTCCAGAGATGTCCTTTGTCCTGGAAACTGAGCCTCACAGCACAGTGGACAGCATGTAACCTAAAGCGGTGGGTTCCTGAGCATCCCCTCTCCCGTGCCCAGCCCAGGGCCTGTAGGATTCTCTCTTTCTCCTGGGAGGAAAGGTATGCGCTCAGGACCCGCTGCCTTCTCCACCCAGGCCTTCTAAATGACATTTCTAAAACAGGGACTTTAGGCCAGGGGCAGGGGCTCATACCTGTAATCCCAGCACTTTGGGAGGCTGAGGTGAGCAGATTACTTGAGCCCAGGAGTTTCAGACCAGCCTGGCAACACAGGGAGACCCCATCTCCACAAAAAAGAAAAATAAAATTAGCCAGGCATGGTGGCATGCAACTGTGGTCCCAGCTACTCGGGAGGCTGAAGAGGGAGAATTGCTTGAGCCCAAGGGGCCGAAGTTGCAGTGAGCCAAGATTGTGCCACAGTACTCCAGCCTGGGTGACAGAGTGAGATTGTCTCAAAAAAACACAAAGATGCCATCGATGTGCCATAATTTCCCTAAACGTTCTGCAGGATAATTCGAGGGCAAAGAGAAGACCCCAAGAAAGAAGGCAGCCCTGGTGACCAAAGCTGGCAGATGGGGTCAGTTGGGAGTCCCAGGCTGGTAGATACCGGGGCCATCATTTTCCCACCCAGACCCTTGCTCAGGAAGGCAGCCCCAAGGGAACCTTCATTTCCAGTCAGATGGGGACAGAGGCAGGGCAGAGCTGAGGCAGGAGGGCTCAGAGGAAGCTCCTGGCAGGATTGATACGTGAGGGGGCTGAACAAGAGGAGGGAGCTCTGCAGACTGTGGTGTCCGGGAGGATTTGGGGAGTGTGAGATGAGAAAACAAGAAGTCTCACCCAGCCCAGTGGAAGGGAAGCATGCAGAGCGAAGAGATGTCAGTTACACCTCCTGGAAACAGTCTCTGAAAGGACGGGAGCCAGGAAGGGGGCAATCCTGCACACCCCGGTCCAGACCGGTAGGCCCAGGTGCCCTGCCCTGGTCCAGGCCTCGGTCCGCAGGGTCTCACTGCTCTCCCTGCCAAGGCTTTTGTCTCCCAGACAAGCCATTCTCCATGAAGCAGTTACAGTGATATAAAATATGGACCAGGCCGAGTGCAGTGGCTCATGCCTGTAATCTCAGCATTGTGGGAGGCCGAGGCAGGAGGATCAGGAGTTGGAGACCAGCCTGGCCAACATAGTGAAACCCCATCTCTACTAAAAACATAAAAATCAGCCAGGCGTGGTGGCTGGCACCTGTAGTCCCAGCTACTCGGAAGACTGGGACGGGAGAATTGTTTGAGCCTGAGAGGCAGTGGTTGCGGTCAGCTGAGATCACGCCATTGCACTCCAGCCTGGGCAATAAGAGCAAAACTCTGTCTCAAAAAAAAAAAAAATTTACCAGAGCAGTACACGCCCAACCTGCCAAAGACTCGCAGAGGCAGATCCTATCTCTGTCTCCTGGCCTGGCCTCCTCCATCCCCAGCTTCATTGCAGACCTCCCCGGTTGACCTCTCAGCCCCAGGGCTTTTCTTATGCTCTTGCCTCTTTCTAGAAGGTTCTCCCCTGCTAGGCTGGCAATTCTTGATCCTCCTTCAGGTCTTAGTTTAAAACTGTTCTTCTGACAGTTGTGGTGGCTCATACCTGTAATCCCAGCCCTTTGGGAGGCTGAGGCGAGTGGATCACCTGAGGTCAGGAGTTCGAGACCAGCCTGGCCAATATGGTGAAACCCCATCTCTACTAAAAAAATACAAAAATTAGCTGGGCGAGGTAGCAGGCACCTGTGATCACAGCTACTTGGGAGGCTGAGGCAGGAGAATTGCTTGAACCTGGGAGGCAGAGGTTGCAGTGAGCTGAAATTGCACCATTGCACTCCAGCCTCGGATACGGAGCAAGACTCTGTCTAAAAAAAGAGGAAAAAAAAGCCTGGTGTGGTGGCTCATGCTTGTAATCCCAGCCCTTTGGGAGACTGAGACAGATGGATCACAAGGTCAGGAGTTTAAGACCAGCCTGGGCAACATGGTGAAACCCCGTATCTACTAAAAATATAAAAATTAGCCAGGCATGGTGGCGGGTGCCTGTAGTCCCAGCTACTCAGGAGGCTGAGGCAGGAGAATTGCTTGAACCCGGGAGGCGAAGGTTGCAGTGAGCCAAGATCATGCCACTGCACTCCAGTGCAAGACTCCATCTAAAAAAATAAAAAGCAACTGTTCTTCCTGGAAAGCCTGGATTCCCGTGATACCTCCTTTGCACAACGCTTGGGCTCTTTTAAGAGTTAAAGTGAACACTTGAAGATGTGTGTGATTATTATTTTTATAATTAATAGACCTTATTTTTAGGGCAGTTTTAGGTTTACAGAAAACTGAGCAGATAGTACAGAAAGTTCTCATTTCCCTGCACAGTTTCCCCTATCGTGGGGTATATGTGTTACAGTTTTGAGCCAACACTGATACAGTATCATTCACTAGAGCCTGTGGTTTACATTAGGACTCACTCTGTGTCGGCAGGTTTCGCCATATGCATGATGTCAGGTATCTATCATTGCGGCATCATAAAGAATGGTGTCACCGCCCTAAAAGCCCCTTGTGTGCCACCTGTTTATCCTCCCTCCCTGTCCCCTCCAATCACTGATTGTGTTTATTGTCTCCCTGCTAGACCCCAAGCACCATCAGGGCAGGGAGCCATCTGCTTCATTGACATTACACTCACTGTTCCCAGCTCAGAGCCTGCCACATAACAGGTGCCTGATAAATATTTTTATTTGCATATTTTAATAAAAACAGGATTCCACTAAACCCATTGTTCTGCAATTTGCTTTTTCCAAATACTGACAATATATCTTGGAAATCTTCCCATGTCAGGATATAGAACACACTCTCTTCCACTTTTTATCATGGAGAATTCTAACACAAAAGAAGAAAGAATCTGCTGTGATGCCCCTCTGTGTCCCCCCACCTGACTGTAGTTATCAACTAGTGGACCTTCTCGTTTCATCTGTACCTCTGTCCATCAGATAATTTTATCTGTAAATATTTCTGTGTGTGTGTCTCTCTCTTGAGATTTAGTCTTGCTCTGTTTCCCAAGCTGGAGTGTAGTGGTGCAATGGCTCACTGCAACCTCCGCCTACCAGGTTCAAGCAATTCTTCTGCCTCGGCCTCTCAGTAGCTGGGATTACCAAATGCATCACCACACCTGGCTAATTTGGTATTTTTAGTAGAGATGGAGTTTTGCCATGTTGCCCAGGCTAGTCTCAAACTCCTGACCTCAGGTGATTCACCTGCCTTGGTCTCCCAAAGTGCTGGGATTACAGCCATGAGCCACCACACCTGGCCCCCCGCCTTTTTTTTTTTTTTTTTTGAAACAGTCTTGCTCTCTTCCCCAGGCTACAGTGTAGTGGTGCAAACATGGCTTGCTGTAGCCTTGAACTCCTGGGCTCAAGGGATCCCCCCGCCCTAGCCTCTTGAGCAGCTAGGACTGCAGGCATGCGCCACCACACTGGCTATTTTTTTATTTTTTTGTAGAAATGGGATCTTACTATGTTACCCAGGCCGACCTCAAATTCCTGGGCTCAATCAGTCCTCCTGCCTCAGCCTCCTAAAGTGCTGGGATTACAGGTGTGCATCACCACGCCTGGCCTGTGTGATCCTCTAAAAGATAAGGACTTTAAAAAACATAGCCACACTATCATCATCACACCTAGTAAACATTAATTTAATATCATCTAATATAGGCAATGTCCAAATTTCCAGTCATCTTGTAAATATACGTTCCATTTGTTTGCGTGTTTGATTTTACAGGTTGTTTGAACCAAGGGCCAGAGGAGCTTCGCTTCTGCCATTAATTGCTATGTTTTTGAGGTTGCTCTTGCTCTAGGTCCATCCTTTTTCCGTATCAATTTTTTCTCCCATGCAACTCCTTATCGGTTGAAAAAACTGGGTCATTACTACCAGATTATCCTCCAGTCTGGATCTTGCAGATGTCGCCCCCTGGTGTCAGTCAGTGTGATGCTCTGTCCTCCGACTTTCCTGGGTGCTCACAGCTGGATCTAGAGACTCGATCTGATTCAGGTTCAATTGCTTTGGTGAGACGGCTCTGGGTGGGGTGTGTTCTTCTAGAGAAGCTCACTCTCTGCTGGCCTCTCTTGGGAAGTTTGGGGCTGGTGCGGCTCCGTGCCTGGAGCCATTCATTCATCAGGGACTGCTAATTCTCTCCTGAAATGCTTCTATAAAAAGAAACTTCCCCTCATCAACTTTCAGTTACCCCGAGGTACAGTTTATATAGGACAGGCAGGATAAATGCTTGATTCTTTCCCTTTATTCGCCAGTTTTCAGAGTAATTAGTCGCCTCTAAATATTTGAATGAATGGATGAATAATACGCGTGGAGGAACTGACAGGGTGTGGGAGTTCAGGGTTCTGTCACCCTTAAGGGCGTGGCCATAAGCCACAAGCTGACAGCAGAGGTCCAGCCTAAAGCCAGGTGCCTGTCTACACAATGAGATGCAGCCCATGGCCAGGTCCCCATCTACACCAGGGGCTGGCAGCAGCCCCTGCCACCCATCAACCCACCTCAGTCAAGAGCTAGGGTGATCAAGCCAGGAGTGTGGCTCACGCCTGTAATCCCAGCACTCCCAGCACTCAGGAGGCCGAGGTGTGCAGATCACGAGGTCAGGAGTTTGAGACCAGCCTGGCCAACATGGAGAAACCCGATCTCTACTAAAACTACAAAAGAATTAGCCATGCGTGGTGGCGAACGCCTGTAATCCCAGCTACTCAGGAGGCTGAGGCAGGAGAATCACTTGAACTGAGGATGGGGAAAGGCGGGTGGAGGTTGCAATAAGCTGAGATCAGGCCATTGCACTCCAGCCCGGATGACAGTGTGAGACTGTATCTCAAAAAACAGTTGGGTGAGGGGTGTGGTCCTAGGGTGATCTGAAGCTGAGTTACTAAGAATCTTAACATCTAGGACAAGGGAGTATCATCACTCTCCCCAATTGAGATGTGGGGAATCACTGAAACCAGCATCAGAGTGGAGAGAGCCACACAGTGAGTGTAGGGGCAGCCTTCGGAACACACGGCGTTGATCTCACTGCAGGAGGGGGAATCGAGTTTCTGGCCTAAAGCTTGGGCTGGTGGCCTCCAGGGTTTCTTCTTGAGCAGCCCAACACCTCCTGGGAGGCACTCCTTTCCCCAAAGTCCAGGCCAGGCTGCCCATGAGCTCTCTGACATCTCTGCTCTCTCACTGTCTCCCCAGGTGCAAGTGCAACCTGCATGCCAACTTGTGCTCCGTCCGGGAGGGCAGCCTGCAGTGTGAGTGTGAGCACAACACCACCGGCCCTGACTGCGGCAAGTGCAAGAAGAACTTCCGCACCCGGTCCTGGCGGGCCGGCTCCTACCTGCCGCTGCCCCACGGCTCTCCCAATGCCTGTACGTGCCACGCCCGGGGCCATGAGCACGCATGGCTGCAGTCTCTCCCGCCCATCCATCCCAGGACCTGTGGATCATACACACACACACATAGCAGCACACAGGCACATACGAGGGCACATGTATGCAAATGTGCACACAGAAAGATACGAGCTGCATACACAGGCATGGACACACATATGAATGCACAAACACATGCATGCCAAGACACGCACAGGCATGCGCGCGCGCACACACACACACACACACACACACACACACACCCCTTGTTCTGCAGCTCCCAAGCGCCAGGTTTGTTAACAAGTCCCTCTAGCACACTGCATCCTGCAGAATGCTAAGCTGCCCGTCCAGCCCTGGTCCGCAAGGAAACCCCAGATGAGCTGCTCAGCGGCATTTCTGCAACGCTTCCCCTTCTTGCCCCCTGAGGGCTGGCCCGGGGACCCCCTTGGGATGGCAGGAAGTGATGGGGGTGGGGACCCCACTTCAGGTGAGGGGATCAGCAGCAGCATCCCTGATCATGACCATCTCTGGGGTGTTTGGAGCGAGCCACAAAGGCCAAGTGTCACGTGTTCAGCACTCCCTGCCATCCTCAGAGCAGCCCTGGGAGCTGGGCTCCTATTCGCCCATTTTACAGCTGTGTCCTCAACTCCTGGCGGTGGCTTGACCCCTGGTTGCGGCTCCCAGGGTTTCTCTACCAGTTTTCCACCCGTGCTGCCTTTGTCAGACAGGAACCCTGCATAGTGTCCTTGTCCTCTCTCCAGTGCATGTGCAGCTCCACAGTCCCCCCGCACGTGCTCTCTGCCTCCCCTGTCCTGTCCTCGCTCAGCCATGCCAGGGGAGCCATCCTCAGGGCCTGCCCACTCACATCTGCGTCACAGACCTCCTCTGAGGACTCCCACTCAGGGGGTCCCAGCATAATCCACGCTGTCTACATGAAATCAAAATGCCAAGGAGCCCCTGGGCTGCAAGTGGAGCAGGGCACAGACGCCCTGACCCCCACCGTTGCCACTTTACGGACGTCGGTGGTTCTCAGGTGTGTGGTTGATGCCCGAGGCCCTCCCAGGCACTTTCTGCTTCGCCTTGCTTTGCCCTCACATAGCCCCGCAGGGCGGTGTCCTTATTACGGCCCATTCTCCAGATGAGCAGACGGAGGCCCAGTGACTCTCGGGACCTTCCCAGGTCTCATAATGAGTTTCATGGAAACACCAGGGCTTAGAGCAGCTACTGGATCTGATGCCCACACCAGGCCGGGGCAGTGGGCTCCTGCACCCCATCTGGGCATCCTCCCTGGACGGCTGGATGATTTATGTGACTTTAGGCTGATCAAAGCTGAAAGACACATGCAGAGGCCATGACAGGCCTGTCATGCATGTGCTGAAGCAGGCAGTCAGTCCTTTGAAGGGGTGACTTGGCAGGCACCAAACAGCACTCTCGGGTCTTCAAAGGCACAAAGAGTGCCCCAGGGGCTGGCAGCCCACTCCAGCCACTGCCTCCTCCCAGCTTCCTGTCCCCAGTTCTTTGTCCAGACCCTTTCCCGAGGCCTCTCTTTAGTGGCTGTCACTCTCTCCCTTCCTCACAAATTTGCCTCTCCTTTGTCTGTCCTGAGGGCCTCTCTCCCTTCCCTCCTCCCTGCCTCCATTCTCTCCATCATCACGCCCTCCTTACTATTTCTTTTTTTAGAGACAAGTCTCTCACTCTGTCACCCAGGCTGCAGTGCAGTGGCGCAGTCATGGCTCACTGCAGCCTCAACCTCCCGGACCTAAGCGATCCTCCCACTTCAGCCTCCCAACTAGCTGGGACCACAGGCACATGCCACCATGCCCAGCTAATTTATGTGGTTTTATAGGGACAGGGTTTTGACATGTTGCCCAGGCCGGTCTCAAACTTCTGAGCTCTAGTGACCCTCCTGCTGTGGCCTCCCAAAGTGCTGGGATTACAGGCATGAGCCTCTGGCCATGTCTGGCTTTTATCTTCTACTTGCCCCCTGCACCTGGGGGTTCTGCAAGGCCTCCTGTCTACCCATCGATGGGCCTGAGGCTCTTACCTGCTGGTCACACCTAGGAGGACCCACTGTCCCCACTCTAACCCCAAGTCACCACCTCTGGTCTAGCCAGTGATGGACAGACAGGCCTGTAGGGGTTGGGCAGCTGGGGCTTCCTTATTTAGGGGAGACTCCCAGAGCTGGCCCCACCTCCTGCTTCCCTGGGAGTCCCCCAAACCCCAGGCAGGAGGGGTTCCTTCTGGCGTTTGCAGGGGCAGCGGTGAGGCTGGAGGCGCTGCTGTCCTCCTGCCTTCCCTGGGGCTCCAGCAGGAAACAGCCCAAGGAGACAGAGGTTGATTTTGTCCTCACCTGCCCCTGTCATGAACCCTCCTCAGTAAGTGACACGGACCCCCATGGGGCCAAGCTGCAAGTCTGGGAGTCACCTTGACTGGTGACCCTCCTCCCCCCATGTTCTTCCAACTTCCCTCCATCCCCCCCAGTCTCTCCCAATGCCCCCCTCAGCCCTGCAGTAGCCCTCTCTCCCGATGTCTTCCCACCTCCTCACCCCTCTGCCCTCACCTGGCCGGCTCCTCGCCCTCCAGGGCCCAACTCAGAGGAACCAGGATCTCCCTGTGTCTGCCTATGTCCCACCTGTCCCCATGGGGCCTCACTTGGTCACTACCCGGTCCGAGCCTTTGCTCATTGTGGCTGCATTCCAAGGTGTCCTGAGGGTCTAGCAGGTGCCTGCACAGACCTGGAGGTGGAGGAAGGAGTGGGTGAGGATGGGCTCCTCCTCTCAGGCCTCCCGGGACATCCTGCTGGCCGTGGCCTTGGCTTGCCCAGGAGAAACCCATGTGCCACACCTCCCACTGCCGATCCCACAGTGCCCTTTCTTGGGAACTCTGTGGGGAAAGCTGTGGCACCAACTCCTTCCTTTTGCAACTGTGATAAATCTCACCCTGGGATTTCACCCCGGTCACACCAGGATCATTGGCCTCCTGCATCCCCTGGACACACAGAGACCTGCCAGATTTGAGTCAGGCCTTGCCCGCTCCCGGCTGTATTTCTCCCCTGCTGTGCATCCTCAGCTGTGGAATCAGGAAGGAAACTCCCTCACTGGTTTTTTGTGAGGATGGTGCGGTTCATGTAGGGGATGTTGATACAGTGCTGGGCACGTGGGACGCACTTGACCCCTGGCGGCGGCTCCCAGGGTTTCTTGGCTGGTTTTCCAGCCATGCTGCCTTTGTCGGACCTGAACCCTGCATACAATGTCCTTGTCCTGCACTCCCCAGTGGGTCCAAAAGTCTAAAGTAAGAGGAGTGTGTGTGCAGCTCCCCGTGGAGGGTTTGGCACCCTTCAGCATGCCCCCAAGGATAAGTCATGGCTCTGAGACTCAGTGTCTCCATCTGCAGAATGGGCCAATAGTGGTTCCTCTCTCCCAGGGCTGCAGTGAGGATGAAACAGGATAATCCACCCCTGTCCCGCAGCCTGCAGCTCACCACCATGGCTAGCAGCCGTGTAGTGGAGCAGATGCTCTTGAGAGAGGGACACCCCCAAGTGTTTCTCCTGCCCTGCTGGCCCCTCTGCTGGGGGGACACAGCCAGGCCCCTCCCCTGCAGGCAGCCGGCTCACACCCCTCTCTCTCCCGCAGGTTCTGCTGCAGGTTCCTTTGGCAGTAAGTACACGCCTGTGGAGGGCGGCCGGGGCCCCACTGCACCAGCCTCTTTGCATGTCCTGGAAAAAGCAGGAGAGAAAAAAGGGGCTTCGGTGTCACCTCTGGGACTTGGACCTATTCGCTCTCTCCTCTAATTATGCCCCATCTGCTTCTCCACCTCTTGTCCCTCCACATCATATGTCATGTGTCATGTGTCATTTGGCCGTGGCCTGTTGCCCCATATCCCAGGCTCTCCTTGGAGCTCCATCAGTGCTGCTTTGGAAAACGGGACAGGACCTTTTGCAGGTCCCTTGACCCCTGGGTGGACTCCCCATTCCTCCTGCCACCCAGGCCTCTTCTCTCACCCAGATCTGGGAGAGGAGTCTCTCCTGTCAGGCAAGAGGGATGTGACCTTCCCCGACCAGGGCAGACTCCGCTGCCCAGCCTGACCGTGGAGGCAGCCTCCCTCTTGGCAGCCTCTCCAGCCAGTTTGGCCCAGGGCTCTGCTTGTCCAGGTCAGCTCAAGTCCCAGGAGAGTCGGTCCAGGGAGGGGCACCTGCAGGAGGTTGGGGTCCTGAGAGTTCTCCAGGAGGGCAAGGGTGACATGGTGCCCACAGGCTGTCCCTGAATGCCATCAAGGCTGTCCCCAAACGCTCACGGGGTGCCAGGCACAGCCTCCCATTTCAGCCTTGCAAACCCCTCCCCCTGGGAGGTGGCCATCTGCTCTGAGAGGCAGCAGGAAAGGGCTGGTCAGTGTCAAGAGCCAGCCGGTAGCAGATCCCAAATCTCAGCAATGCCTCTGGGGCGCGCCGTCACCCTCCACCAGGGCTCTGTGGGGTCCCACATCCCATCCAAGTTGTCCTTCCCGGACCCAGAGAGCCCCTGGCTGGGAAGCCAGTGCCAAGAGGGCGACAGAAAGATGCTGGACCCTGCGGGAATGCTGGTCTGCACGGCCGTGGTAAGTTGCTTCTCTGTGGCGTCCCCACCCCGGCAACCCCCCGACCCTCTCTTCCTTTTCCCATCTCTCGCCAGGCATCAGCAGGTCCCGGAAAGACCCCAACCCCAAAGGCCCTGTGGCCACCACAGCCACCACGGCAGTGACAGGGGCCCCCACCACTCCTGTCCCCTCTACGTCCACTGTCTGGGCCCCCACAGCCCCCAGCACCCCACAGCCCACAGGTGGGTGCCAGGGTCCAGTGACCCCTGCCTTCCCACCTCTCCCGCTTCTAGCCTGAGTCACTGCCTCTCTCGGGGTGGGAGGGTCGGCAGCCCTGGGGGAAGAGCAGGGGCTTGGCTCTTAGAGACACTAGAGCCCTAGAGCTGGGAGGCCACAGGCCAAAGGGGCTTCTAGGTTGCCTGGGTCAACCTGTTCCTGAGCCCAGCCAGGGGACTCAAGGGTCAGTTCAGCTTCCGAAATTGTCTTCCTCCTGCCCCTCCAAGCCATTGCTTGGAAGGGCTCCCAGACGAGTGTGGCCAGATAGCTGGGGGAACTGGGAGGAAAGGTGCTGGGGACAGTGAGGCCATCCTGACACGCAGCCGAAGACCGGCCTTGTCTCTCAACAGGGCTTCTGCCTCTGTGGTCCCTGGAGCCCCGCCCATACCCCGCCCCCACCTGGCACTCAGGGCCTCTCTGTCCCCAGCCCCTCAGCAGCCCACAGTGGGATGGACAGAGCAGGGTTAGTCCAGAAAGCAAAGGTCTCTGATCAGCAGGGCAGAGGGTGCCTCTGGAGCTGGGTTTGGACACCAGGGGCTGCGGGAAATTTGGGGGCTGTGTGTGTGGTCCAAGGCCAGGTCAGGGGCAGACATTCTGCCCCCTCAGGGTTCTGGCACAGACAAGCATGAAAACCTGATTCTCACTCCCCTCCAGAGGAGGGATTCGCATGTATTCAAGGCTGGGGGTGCTGGGGTGGGCCTCTGCCCTCACCTGGACTCACCTGGGGAGTGTCCCTGGACTCTGTACACTGTAGGTGCCAGGGGGCTGACAGGATTTATTCATCCCAGAGGCCACCAGGAAGACGGTGACCAAGGGAAATTCTTCCTGGTCCCAGCCAGGGAGAGGTGCCTCAATAGCCTGCCCTACCCTGTCCCCCACCACCCTGCAGGGAGGACCTGGTAGGGACTCCTGACCCCTTTGGCAGTACCCTGGCCCTCCCTCTCTCTGATCCCAGGGGACCTGCCCCATGCTCCTACCCCTGGAGCGGTGGCATTTCTAAAGGACAGAGTCCCCTCCGTCAGCTCCTGCCTCTGCCTGTTGTGAGGTGGCCACTCAGGCTCCCCAGCGGAGGCAAATGCCGAGAGAAAGTCCTCCTCCTTCCTGAGCCATCCAGGGCCGGTCCCCTCCTCCTACATCCTTCCTTTTCTGTGGGAGGCATTTACAGGAGGCAGGGGCTGGTCAGAAGATTGGAGGATTTCGGGGAAGCCTCCTGGCTCAGGAGTCCTCCTTGGGTGGAGGACATGGGTCACTCTGAGAATTCTGGACTTCAGTCACAGGTTGGCCCAGATACAGGGGACCTGTGCTTTGTCACCGAGCCTGTGGTGGGCAGACAGAAGCAAAAACAGTGATGAGGGGTACTGCGCCTGTCCCCAAACAGTGGTCTGTCCGGCTGGAGGTCAGGTACTCTCCATGTCACATGTGTACACTCACACTTACACACATGCATGCCCAAACACACACGTGCACGCGCGCGCGCGCACACACACACACACACAGAGGAACCTTGAATCCATTTGCGGAGTTGCTTCTGACTTGGTGCCAGGGCAGCTGTGGGAGGCTGGGCAGATGGTGCAAAGTCCGGAATTAAAGAGGAAAAGTCAGAGACTGGAGTGGTGAGTGTGGCGAGGGGAGGGTCCCCCTCAGCGAGCAGGAGGCACGCCCTCCCTCTGGTGAGACAGTGTTGCTCTGCACCCTCAGCCCTGTGTCAGGAAGTGGGACATTAGGGGAGGAGGTGGCTCCGATATGGAGCCAGTGGCCTCCGCAGCCTGTCTAGGGGCTCCTCCCTCCTCTTCAGCAGCTGAATCTCCTGCCCGGAGCCCCCATTAATAAAGATAATCATGGCAGTTGCTGAGGGCGAGTTCTCCTGGGCTAAAGGCTGTGCTCGGATCATTGGATCATTGGATCATATTCTGGGCTCGCAGCTCTGTGAGATGGTGGCTGTTATTTTCCTAGTCCCACAGGTGAGGGGATCGAGGCTTAGGTAGCAGCAGCTGGATTTTGTGATATGTAAATTACCTCAATCAAGCTGTTTCAGAAGAAAAAAGAAAAGAAAGAGGCAGTTGCCCAGAGTCCCAGGATTATGGAGGCACTGGCAGGATTTGAACTCAGGACATGGCAACTCAGCCACCCAAAGCTATTGCCCTGAGGCCTCCAGGATCTGTGAGGTAGTGCTTTTTTTTTTTTTGAAACAGAGTGTTGCTCTGTTGCCCAGGCTGGAGTGCAATGGCGCGATCCTGTCTCACTGCAACCTCTTCCTCCAGGGTTCAAGTGATTCTCCTGCCTCAGCCTCCTCAGTAGCTGGGACTATAGGCGTCCACCACCAAGCCCAGATCTTTTTTTTTTTTTGTATTTTTACTAGAGACAGGGTTTCATCATGTTGGCCAGGCTGGCCTCAAACTCCTGACCTCAGGTGATCCACCCATCTCGGCCTCCCAAAGTGCTGGGATTATAGGCGTGAGTCACTGTGCCCAGCCGAGGTTGTGCTGTCTTTAAGGCCTGGCTTGCAGGGCTTCCCAGTTCTGAAGGAGCAGGCAGGGCTTCCATGAGGCCTCGGCACACTGCACAGGCCGTGGTGAGAACTTGCTTCCTGCACACCTGAGTGTGTCCCTGGGCAGCCCAGCCAGGACTCTTCCCCCTCCCAGATCCCGGTCCCTGAAAGATCCTGAATCCCCCCGAGTGCCTCCCAACAGGTGCTTCGGGCTCTTTGACCAGAGTCCTGCTGGGCCCCCGAACTCCCGGCCCAGATGTTTCTCCGACCTGCCGATGTTAAGCTGTCTGGAGGACAGCACTGCAGGCAGAAAATGCCACTGGAGACACTAATCCTTCCCTGGGCTGGGCCACGGAGGGTGGAGGGAGATGGCTGCGAAGCAAATGCCTTCAGGGCTGGTTTTCTCGTGGCTCTAATTAAACCCTTGCCAATTTGGGTCTGGCGGCCTTATCTTCCCACTGAACATCATACTAAAGTCAATTGGGGTCCAAAGGCTCCCCGCTCCCATCTGGAAATGCTTCCACGCTTGTTAGCTGGTAGCTTTTCCTTTTCTTTCCCCATAGCCACCATTGTGTATAATCCCCTCCGCGTCCCTCTGGGTTTGGCCTTTGAAATCTGGGCACAGGGCAGTTCTTTGCCAGCCCTGCTTGCCTTCCTGACTGTGTGTCCCATGAGCCTAGGGGCTGAGCACTGTGGCATTTGGGGGTTGACTCATGCTGGGGTCCCTGGTGAAAATGGGCCCAGACATAGGGACAAGAAAGTAGAAGGGCAGTGACCAGGGAGGCAGGTCAGACGCTGGGGGAGGCTCCCGTCCCAGGACTGAGGCTGGACAGGAGGCCTAGGACACTTCTGGACACATCTAAGATCTCAGCCAGAACACATGTCCCACTTTGCAGCCATTGGCTAGAGACACCAGCTCGGAGAGGTCTGGACCCAGAGACGGGGCCTGGCCTAGCTCTGTCCTTCAGCCGGAAGAGGGACCAGGCAGGGAGTGTAGAAGGGTCTCGCTGAAGAGTAAGCAGATTCTCAGGCATGGGGCCACCTCCCATCTAGCTGGCTTTGCGTCTGCGTGGCCCCCCACAGGCTGCAGTAGTGTAGATGCTGCCTCTGCAGTAGATTTGGACCCAGTTGTTTTGGCCAGTGTAGACACAGCCTCTCCTTATAGTGCTGCTGCTTCTAAGGGGCGTGTGGGGCATGGGCTGTGATGCCTCAGTATGTGTCCAGCTCCACCTCCTCACATAACTTGATGTCTTCTGTTCTTCCCCCCAAGAGTGGACCAGGCCATCTACCGCTGCCCCTCTCTCAGGCAGGTGGTCCCAGGTGGTCGTCCGTGCAGAAGGTATGGGGGGCAAGGCCTGTACGGGCCTGAGACCCCGGGGCAGTGCCTTCTTAGACTCATAGGTCCCTCCCTCTGTAGTGGAAGTAGCAGGTGTGTGTGGTGGGGACCTGGGGTCAGAGGGGGGCCACGGGAACCAACCGAGGGCACAGGTGTAGAATGTGGATGCCTGGGGAGCTCTGAGGCACAGCGGTGGGGGAGTGACCTCGGACGTCTACCAGCTCTGTCCCCGAACCTCACCTGCTTAGAGAGGTTCCGTGGGGCACCCCCCACACCAAGCCCTTCACCTGCACTCCCGCCGAGGGCTTCAGAGTCGAGTTGAGGCGCTGCCTCTCACGACAGGAACCTTCTCTCCAGCCACCCTTGCTCACAGGACACCTGGGCAGTTGCTGGAACCCAGGGAGAGTCAGAGGGGGCTTCCTGCAGGAGCTGGGGCCATGAGACCTCAGAGGGTGGACTGTGGCAGGTGAAGGGAGAAGGTGGCATATTCCAGGCCGCAGGACCAGCCAGGGCAAAGCTTGGCAGTGGGATGGCAGGGAGCCTGAGAAAGTGGAAAATGTGTGGGTTAAAGGAGGGAGGGCAGGATCCTGGAAGACCCTGACATCCTCTGGTACATGGGAGGAGTCGCAGGGGCTCACCAGTAGCCATAGACACGCCAAGGAAACGTGAGACTGCCTGACTCTCCAGAAGGGGTTGTCCCTGGCCCCAGCTCACCAAGCCTGGGTGGGGAATTACCGACTGAGGTCCTGGGAACAGGTGAGCTGTTCCCTCCAGCTCACCTGTTCAAATTCCCTCCAGCCCCAGCTCTAGAGCTGAGAGCAGGGCTTTGAGTGCCCTCTACTGGCAGGAAGCTCTGGCACTGGAAGCCTATTTAGAGAGGGTCAGAGGTTCGGTTCCTAGGAACCTGGAGGACCTGGGTGCGGAGTCCTCTCCAGCGATGGGGACAGAGCTGGCGGGAGCCATCGCTTCCCTGCCCTGGACTCATCAGGGCACCAAAAGCCCCCAGAAGGAAGCTGAGGCACTGACGCTCCCAAAACAGTGGCCTGCTCACCCACAGATAGGGCTCTGAGGGCCTGGTGGGATTCCGGGCCGGGGAAGGCAGGTGCTGTCAGCATTCCTGGCTTGACAGCACTTGTGAGTGGAACTCCAGGGACGGCAAAGGACTCACTTTGGCTGGAGCAGGCAGATTGTTTCAGAAAGGAAGGGAGATGCCAAAGTCCTTAAATGCCAGGTTTAGTCTCTGGGTTTGGTGCTTCAGGGAGTTTGGAGAGGCGGTGGTAGAGCAAGAAAAGGGTGGGCAACATGAAGCTGTCAGTCAATCTGTCTGAAAACCGTTCAGCTTCCAAGAAGGCCTTAGCACAGCATGGGGGATGTCAGGGGTTACAGAAGTCATTTGGGGGGTTGATCCACCCAGATGTGTCCATGGTCTCAGAGAGGGACCAAGGGCAGAGCTGATTTGTGAGCTCAAGGGTGTGCCGTATTTCCTTCAGGAAGGGGCTCCACCTCCCTGGGCCCTGTGAGGAGAGGGGCTTTGTGATTTGAGGCCAGAGGGGACTCTCCCAGCCTCACATCTGAGCAGGCAACAAGGCAGCCTGCCCTAGAGCTGGCCCAGGGTACCGTGGAAGCCTTTGCTGGGTTCTTCCCTGGGCAGCAGGACCATGGCAGACAAAAGAACCTGTTTCTCATCTCTCCAAGCTGTGGGCACCCCTGCCACTGCCCCTGCCCCCGCCAAGGGCTCCAAACTTTTCCAGCTCAAGCCCAAATCTCCTCAAGTGATGCCTATTGAAGAATTCCAAGGTAAGAGGAAGGACCCAGGGCCCCATCAGCCCTCCCCAACACCTGTTCCCCAACCACCACGGGAAAAAGGCTGTGCAGGACAGAGGACTGATGCCTGGCTCGGAAATCCTCCCGGAGTAGCTGGGCCAAGGTTAAACAGAGTTCCCTACAGGCCTCTGTCCCCAAGAGAGCTGGGAGCAGGTATGAGTCAGAAGCCAACTTGGGCACAGTGGGCAGGCCACACAGCAGGCAGAGCAGATGCCAGAAATAACCTGTCCCAGCTTCCCTGGGAGGTGTGACCCAGGGGCTCATCTGGTTGAAGCAGAATCTGGGACACACGGGTCACTGATGCTGCTCTTTGGGACATTTAGAGGATGCCTTACCTTCTCCTTGTCTCTGGAAGGACAAAGTGAAGGGGGCAGGTCCAAGGGGCCCACAGGTGGGAATGGCCACCATCTCTCCTGGGCACAGGCTGTTTCTCCAGGGTCTCCCATGCCCTTGATCACTGAGGCCTGGGTCAGTCCCTCCCTATCTCATCACAAAAGGGAAGCCGGGTCCTCTAGAGATGCACAGATGGAGGCCGGGCGCGGTGGCTCACACCTGTAATCCCAGCACTTTGGGAGGCCAAGGCAGGCTGATCACAAGGTCAAGAGATCAAGACCATCCTGGCCAACATGGTGAAACCCTATCTCTATTAAAATACAAAAATTAGCTGGGCATGGTGGCGCACGCCTGTAGTCCCAGCTACTTGGGAGGCTGAGGCAGGAGAATTGCTTGAACCCAGGAGGCAGAGGTTTCAGTGAGCTGAGATCACGCCACTGCACTCCAGCCTGGTGCCTGGCAACAGAGCAAGACTCTGTCTCAAAAAAAAAAAAAAAAAAAAAAGATGCACAGATGGTGTTTCAAGAGGGTAGCCAGTGTCCTTCCTTGTTCAGAGGCAGCCACATTGTCTTTCTTGCTGGAGGAGTGGGGGAGTGGGTGAGTACTGTGTCCCTTAGTAGGAACACCAAGGGATGCCCGCCACCCCACCTCCGCATCCTTAGGATAGAGAAGGCAACTTTCCTCACCAAATCCTCCATGACATTATAGGGTTCACCTCTAATCCCTGAGAGCCTTGCCCCAGGCGGTCATATGCTTGTCTGGTCCTCGGAGTGGAGCTGATCAGCGAGGGGTCAGCCTGAGAACCACGTAGGGATGGGGTGCAGGAGGCAGCAGAACACGGTGGTGGTGGTCCTTGGTATGAAACCATGTACTTCCAGGAACAGTGAGTCAGAAGCCAGGCCAGGACCAGCGGGAGGCAAGCAGGTTCCCGGGGCCCCTGCTTTAAAGTGGCACTCACTCAGTATCTTGCAAAACAACCAAACTTTCAGAAAGCCCAGGCTGATAAGAAAGAGTCTGGGCCAGGCGCAGTGGCTCACGCCTGTAATCCCAGCACTTTGGGAGGCCAAGGCAGGTAGATCCCCTGAGGTCAGGAGTTCAAGACAAGCCTGGCCAATATGGCGAAACTCCATCTCTACTAAAAAAAAAAAAAAAAAAAAAAAAAAAATTAGCCAGGTATGGTGGCAGGCATTTGTAATCTCAGCTACTCGGGAGGGTGAGGCAGGAGAATCTCTTGAACCCAGGCGGCAGAGATTGTGGTGAGCTGAGATCGCACCATTGCACTCCAGCCTGGGCAACAAGAGTGAAACTTCACCTCAAAAAAAAAAAAAAAAAAAAGAAAAAGAAAAAAGAAAGGGTCCGGTAGGTGGAGATTTTCCTCCCAGCCATCTTCCAAAGCAGCACGGGCAGGAGCTCCTGGCCCATTGCATCTTGTCTGGTGTCCATGCATGCATTCATTCACTGAAGGACACCATGGTGAGCGCCGTGAACCCAGGCACCTCCCTCCCCCAGTGCATGGCCAGGTGGCATGACCCTGCCTTCCTTGCATGAATCACATTCTAATTACCCCAGCAAGCCCTTCAGAGAGGACTTGGCCCTGGCACCCAGCCAGGCGTTAGCAGGTGCTGCCCACTGGCCCTCCCTGGTTCCCTGTCTACAGGCCCAGATGGGAATCCCTGGGCTCAGCCTACTCAGGTTCTCCTCCAGGTCCAAAGCAGGGAGGCCCATCTCTTCCCAAATTCGATAGAAGGGTTGGAGGCTTAGGGCGCCTTCCCGGGCCTTTTCCAAAGATGCCTTCCTCCCTCCCTGCATGACCTGGGGTGAGTCCTTCCTTGCCCTGTGCCTCAGTTTTCCTGAATGCTCACTGACCACTGGCGTTTCTCCCACTTGGCCGGCCCAGACTGCGAATGCTACGGCCACTCCAACCGCTGCAGCTACATTGACTTCCTGAATGTGGTGACCTGCGTCAGCTGCAAGCACAACACTCGAGGTCAGCACTGCCAGCACTGCCGGCTGGGCTACTACCGCAACGGCTCGGCGGAGCTGGACGATGAGAACGTCTGCATCGGTGAGAGGACGCGGGCACCCACAGGAAACTCACTGGAATGCGTGCAGGGTGCACTGCACTGTGAGGTGGCCTCTGGGGCCCCTTGCATCAGAATCACCTGGGGAGGCTGTGGGAATTCTAACTTCAGGGTTCCTCCTCCAGCTGAGCATCTCTAGGGACAGAAAGCTCCAGAAGCTGCTCTATCAGTAACCTCCTTTTGTGGTTCTCCTGTAGAATTGGAGTAGCAAAACTTACCAGTGGCCTTTCCCTCTCTGGGCAACTGGAGGGGACACTGACCCTTCTGGATCCAAAGAGCTATGACTCTGGCAGGTGGCAGGCACTCAGCAGAGGCCACAGAGCACCTGTCTGGGGTTGGTGTGTGGGAGGGAGGTCCCCCTAAATAGCTCCTTTCCAGAAGGGTGGAGGAGCAGCCTATCCCTCCTCCTGGGGGTGGGGGAGTGGATGCCAGCTGAGGGCCAAAAGATGGCCTTGCTGCATGCATTTGGGCAAGTCCCTTCCCCTCCCTGGGCCTTGGTTTCCTCATTCATCAAATCGGGAGGCAGATCTGATCAAAGGTTTTAAGCTCTTTTTTGTTGCTGAAACTTTTCTTCAAATGCTTTACCAGCCCAGGTCCAGCTTATAAGGCTACTCTTCACCCCCGGTGGGCACCCGGTCTGCTTTCTTCCAAGTTCTGCTTTAGGACTGGCTTTGAGGTAGAGAAGGAAGTCCATCAGGGCCTGGGTCTGGGCAGGGGACACACAAGCCCGAAAGACCAAAGCCATGACCACCAACCAAAACCGATCAGCCTGGAATGGTTGCCCAGAACCCCTTGCCCCTGTCGTCGGTAGAGATCAGGTCTCAACCCCAGGGGCTGTCCCCCAACCCTGCCCAGCCAGGTCCCTTGGGACACTATTGCCCATCCCCCACAGAAGGAGCAGAAGGAGACTCTAGTTGCTCAGAGAAAGGGCTCTGGCAAAGCTGGAGCTGTCGGTCTGAATTATGGAGACAGCCTTCAGGTAATTCCATCAACACTAAGTGATCAAAGCCGCTGACGTCACAGGGGGCCAGCTGCAGGGACAGGACAGGGCCTCTGGATCCAATTAGAGGTGCCCCCACACTGGCACCCTCCTCCTCTCCCTGGGTCTCCCTGCCTCCACCCAGCACTGAGCTGCAAGGTTTCTCTGGGTGGAGGATATTCGCCCCCTCCCACAGAGCAGAGCCCCAAGGAAACTGGGCCCCGCCCCCTGGCCGGCCCAGGAGCAGGGATAGGCTGTTTCTCCACTCTCCTGGAAAGGAGCTATGGAGGGGGGGGGCCACCTCCCCGCAACAAAGCAGCCCCAGACGTGCTCAGTGGCCTCTGTTGAGCTCCTGCCATCTGTCGGAGTCATAGCTCTTTGGAGATGGGAAGGGTCAGCGACCCATCTAGATGCCCAGAGAAGGGAAGGGGCTGACCCAGGCCACACCAGTGTCAGCGCTGGGGGAGGTGGGGCTGGGAGGTGTTAGATCCCAGGGAAGGAAGCCAGAGTCTTCTCTCCAGGTCTGGACACCCCGGGGAGTCCTCACCCGCCGTCCAGCCGCGGGCTCACGTGGACCCGGTGTGGGAAGCATCCCCTGGGGAGTGTGGAGACCCGGCTGCGAGACCGGGAGAGTGGGGGTCCCAGCAGACGGCGCCCACAGGTAGCCCTGACCGCGCGCCCGTGCCCGTGTCCGTCCAGAGTGTAACTGCAACCAGATAGGCTCCGTGCACGACCGGTGCAACGAGACCGGCTTCTGCGAGTGCCGCGAGGGCGCGGCGGGCCCCAAGTGCGACGACTGCCTCCCAACGCACTACTGGCGCCAGGGCTGCTACCGTGAGTGCACGCCGGTATCCTGGTGGGCTGGGCCTGCGGAAACGGGGCGGGGCAGGACTGAGGCAGTGAGCGGAGCCTAGTGAGGCCGGGACAGGGGCGGTGGGTGGGGCCTAGCGAGACGGGGCAGGGCCGGGGAAGTGGGCGGAGCCTGGCGAGATGGGGCGGAGCCTGGTGAGATAGGGCAAAGCCGAGGCGGGCGGGGCTTAGCGAGACGGGGCGGGGATAGGATGTTCCTGGGGCGGGGCCCGGGTTGAGGGGCGGGACCAGGTGCTCGGGGCGGGGCTTGGTGCGACGTTGGGCACAGTGGTGCCAGGTGGGAACTACGGGAAAGGCGGAGCTGGGGTTGGCTGGAAAGGGTTTGCGGGGACGGAGGGAAGGAGGCTGTCCGAGTAGGCGTTAGCCGCGGGCAGAGGGTGGAAGGACGCTCCAGGCACATGAAATGGAACAGCACGTTTACAGCTCTGGAGACTGCAGGCGTGTCTGAAGAATCGCACCGAAGCCAGTGGGGCGGGGGAGCGGGGCAGCGGTGGGAGGCAGGCGGGTCCAGATCTCGCCCTGGAGCCGTGACCCTCCGAGCGGGGACGTTTCGCACCCAGCGCGCCCGGAGCCTCCTACACCCCCAGTCCAGACGGCGCCCCCGGGGGCTCTCACAGCCGGCTTCGCAGGAGCTCGGAGGTGGGGCGCGGGGGACCGGGCCACGCCCCGCGCTGACCGCCCCCTCCGCCCGCAGCCAACGTGTGCGACGACGACCAGCTGCTGTGCCTGAACGGAGGCACCTGCCTGCAGAACCAGCGCTGCGCCTGCCCGCGCGGCTACACCGGTGTGCGCTGCGAGCAGCCCCGCTGCGATCCCGCCGACGACGACGGCGGCCTGGACTGCGACCGCGCGCCCGGGGCCGCCCCGCACCCCGCCACCCTGCTCGGCTGCCTGCTGCTGCTGGGGCTGGCCGCCCGCCTGGGCCGCTGAGCTCCGCCCGGGGGACGCGCCCTGCACCCGGGGGCTGCGGGTTCCGGGGTCCCGGGGCGGGGCCGGCGTCCGAGGCCGGGCGGCGAGAAGGGTGCGGCCGGAGCTGCTCCCAGGTGCTACTCAGCAGGGCCCCCCGCCCGGCCCGCGCTCCCGCCCGCACTGCCCTCCCCACGCAGCAGGGGCGCCTTGGGGCTCCGGCCCCCGCGCCTGCCATGTGGTTTCGTTTTTCTTTTCTATTATCTGCGGCCCCGTTCCTTTTTTTAAAATTTCTCTTTTTTTTTTTTTTTGGCTGGCGGTGAGCCAGGGGGTCTGGAGAAACGCTGCTCGCCTCACACCGCGTTTTGCCTCCCCCCATACTGGCACACACGGGACTGTGGCCGACACCCCGTGGCCTGTCCTGGGCCCTCGGGCGGCGGCGGACCCCGACCTCCAGTTGCCTACAATTCCAGTCGCTGACTCGATCCTGTTTTCTATTCTTTCTTTATTTTTCCCGCAACCCACCAGACCCCAGGCCTCACCGGAGGCCTGGTGACCGAGGAACTCACCGTCTGGGGGAGGGGGAGAGAAGGAAGCGGTGGGAGGCCTGGACACTTTGATTTGTAGAGAACTATTTTTGTTTGCATTCACTGTCCCCTGTAGGGGGTACGGGGCGGGAACGCTGGTCACCGCGGGCTCCATGGCGTAGAATCCGAGGAGTAAAGAGTCTGCTCACTGCTGCCTCCAGGGCCTGTTTTCTTTCTGTGTTGGGGACGCTGGGCAGGTTTGGGGCTTAGAGAGGAACCCACAAGAGAGCCTTAAAGAAACGGTTTCCCTATTGGGGCCATCATTTCCCTGGCCCTTGCCATGGAAATGCCCTCTGGGGTAGGTTCTGCCAACCCACCCCTCAGGCTTGGCTGGCAAAACTCTCCCACCCCGTGGCCAGGCTGCAGGTGTCCTACCTGCCAGGAGCCTCCCCACACTGACGAATTGTCTCTCTCCTTTCCCGAAAAAGAAATCCAGAGTTCAAGGGCCCTTTTCTACAGAAGTCCAAGGAAAATTCTCAGGGAGAATCCTGGTAGAGATTGAATCCCACGCTCTGATACTCTCTGGGTGGCAGCCCCCCACAGGTGTGTCATCTCGGATCTGTTGCAGCGGGAGCCTCAAATCCAATGTCAGGATTGGATTTAGCTGAACCCACAATTCGGCCACCACCTCCTTCCAGTTTCAGGCGGAGGCCGGCTGGGCAGAGATCCCAGGCAGGCCAGCAGCCATGTCCTCCTCACCTTCTTGAGATTAGGGAGGAGTGCTGGAGGGGACAGGGTCAGCTTGTGAGTGGCGAGAGGAAGCTCATAGATTTGGGGCTCCTCTCCTGGGGCCTCTGCTTCTGATGATCCAGCAGCTTTACCAGCCCCCACACTTCCCCCTCGATCCAGCCTCCTGCTGGCCTGTGTTTATTTCCAAGCAGTCCTGGGGTCCTGTCCTGGTTGCTAACTGCTCCTACTGCTCCACCTCCAGGCGCCCCGGGCACTGGCTTCTGTCACCGCACCTGTGCTTTCCTGGCTGCAAGGTTTAGTCCTGGGTTCTTCCCTCGAGTCCCTGAAACTAAGACCAAGTGGAAGAAACTTGGCCTTGGAGACAGCAGGATATTACAGCACAGAGAAGGAGGGGGAGGTACATCAGGACACTGCCTAGGACTCACAGTGTCCTGAGCTCACACGCCAGCGCTCCTGGCCTCTCTCAGCTCCCACCCCAGCACCCTGCTGACCCAGAAGTGCCTTCCGCCAGACCCTGCATTTCCCGCAGCTGGCCTGTCTCCACCCTCACCTTCTTCCTTATGCACAGAATCCCACTGCCTGGGACCCAAAACTCCCAGATAAAACACCTTTTTGGGCCTCCTTGTGGATAGGAGTGGATGGGGACACAACTCTGGGCAGCGAGATGTAAGCAGGAATAATGGGTGGGGCTTCCAGAAAGTTCCTTAAAAGCCGTTCCTTCCTCCATGCCCCACGAAGCCTCAGCTGTCCAGGTTTGTGGCTCTGGTTTTTCTCTCGTCCCTCCCCCTGCTTTTCAGTCAGCAGGTTGGGGAAGGAGCCTTCTGTGGACACTGAGCATAGGAGTGTCACCCTCAGGACAGTGGAGGGTGGAGCTGGTGGGGGGTGGGGGGTGGAGGTTGCAGAGCCTGGGACACTTGCCCTGGCTGCAGCCTCTGCATTGCTTTTATTTATCTACTTATTTTTATAGAGTTGGGGTCTCACTATGTTGCCCAGGCTGATCTCAAACTCCTAGGCTCAAGTGATCCTCGGGCTTGGCCTCCCAAAATGCTGGGATTACAGGCATGAGCCACTGCACCGCCTGCATGTCTTACTGTGTGAGAAAAAAAATAAACATTGATGTTATTAAAACACTAGAATTTGGGTTTTCTGTTCCATGCACACTTACCAAGTTCTTGGCCCTCCCTGATTGATCTCCGGGCCCCCTGAGTCCTCTGAGGCCAGAGAGAGACTGAAACCCACCCTTCCTTGGCCACAGCCTCCTGTGGTGACCCTCAGGCCACCAGGAAGAGGACTGTCCATGACTCAGGCAGAGGAGTCCACCTCTGTCCAGAACAGGACTGCCCCTGCCTTCAAGTGAGCAGAGGACAGCCGGGCCCAGACAAACAGCGGCGCCGGTGGCAGTCGGTAAACACGGGTGCTTCCTTGTAGTCATCGAGATGATAAAATGTCACCTAGAAGCAGAACTAGAGGCAGAACTTGAGACAGGGACAGCAGGGCCCAGCCCCAGTGGCCAGCCCTGGCCGGATCACAGGGCTGGGGGCCCTGGAGCGTCAATACATCCCAGCACTGTTCTTGCCTAGAGGCAAGTGGGCCACCCTCTGTCAGACACCAGTGCCAGGCTGGCATGGGAGCTGCAGTAGAAGCCCCTGGTACAGAAAGTGGGCATCTGGGGGCTGAGAAGAGACCCACGAGGTGGTGCAGAGGGCATGCCTGTTTATATCACCCTGGGTGTGTCCCCGAACACCCTCAAGGGTTCTGGGAGGCAGGGACCTCTGCAGGTGCCCATTCTGTCCTTAACCTCTGTCAGCTGGGCCCATGCTGCGTCAGCTTTTCTGGGACTGGCCTGTGCACCCAGGGCCAGGGAGGTGGAGCTCACTGTAAATCAGAGTGGCAGCCCCAGTCCCCAGGGACACACTGAGGCCCTGGTCTTCCCGGAAGGTGGACGGAATGTTGCCAGTGGCTATTTAGAAAAACTCTTGACATCTTCCAGGCAGCAGGAGAAGGAGAAAACAAGGTTGGCAGAGCCAGAAGTCCCAGGCCATCCCCTTCTAAAGGGCACACCCTTGTCCCCAGAACTCATGTTTGGACACCTGGTTCTGGGAGGTGACGGGAAAAGGCTCACATTGCGAGGCTTGGGTCATCACTGCAGGCCCAGGCACCGTGCTTGCGTTACTGTATTAACCCCCACCTGCACCCTGGGCAAGGTTTTTAACCTTGGCACCATTGACCTTGGGGGCTGGGTAATTCTCCGTGGCTGGGTAGGGGGGCTGCTCTGTGCACATGGGATGTGCAGCAGCATCACTGGCTTCCATGTGGTACTTCAACCTGCCCCGCCCCTAGTTGTTGCAACCCAAAGTGCCTCCAGTAATTGCCAAATTGGGAGCAAAATCGTCCTAGATTGAGAATCACTGCCTCAGGAGGAGGAATTGTCATGCCCATTTTACAGAGGGGTAAGGGGAAGTTGGGAGAGACAAAGGCACTTGCCTGGAGTCACAGTTGCTAAGAAGCAGAGGTGAGAGTTGAACCCAGGGCTGCCTAACTCGAGCCCAGTGCTTCACCCCCAAGCTAAGTAGCCCTGGCAGACATGGGGCATCCACCTCCCAGCCGGTGGCCGCAGCTGTCCCCCACCTCCATACCTTCAGCTGCCTCCCTCCTTTGGCACTCACAGCCAAGTCAGGCTGAGCAAGGAGCCCTGGGGAGCCTGGCTTCATCTAAACGGCTCTGCTGTCAGGGGAAATGCCTCCCACCTCCCTCTGTGGCAGCGTGGCTTGTCCCCTGCCCCCACCTACTCCCCTAAATAAACAGAATTGCTGCATCGGCATTTCCTGCCCAGCCCATGCCTTATGGTTATGAGGCAGTTATGGAAGCCTGGAGAGCAGTCAGCAGCATCTCCCGGCAGACCTGGGCCCGCCTCCCTCTCTCCCCAGGGGCCTGGTCCATCCAGGCACATCCCAGCCAGAAGAGTTAAGGGAAAGGCCCCGGGAAGAAAAACATTACTTATTTATTTTTCCTTTTAAATCACATACCACAACTTGTGGGGAAGTTCAAAAATACAGAAAAGCAAAATCATAATAATTTTTGAATTAAACTCACCCACAACTCTTCATCCAGAACTAATCAACTATTAATATTTTCTTTCTTTTCTTTTTTTTTTTTTTTTTTTGAGACTGAGTCTCTGTCACCCTGGCTGGAGTGCAGTGGCATGATCTGGGTTCACCTCAATCTCCGCCTCCTGGGCTCAAACTATCCTCCCACCTCAACCTCCTGAGTAGCTGGAACTACAGGCCCACACCACCATGCCCAGCTAATTTTTGTATTTTTAGTAGAGACGGAGTTTCACTGTGTTTTACACATCGGTCTCAAGCCATCCTCATGCCTCAGCCTCCCAAAGTGCTAAGATTACAGGCGTGAGCCACCACGCCCAGCATAACTGCTAATATTTTTCTTCTAGATATTTGCAGTGTCTCTTTCTTTCTTTTTCTTCTTCCTTCCTTCCTTACTTTTTCTTTATTCCTTTCATTCTTCCTTTTTTTCTGTCCTCCTTTGTGCCTTTCCTTTTTTTAAAATTTATTGCATTTTAGGTTTTGGGGTACATGTGCAGAACATGCAAGACAGTTGCATAGGTACACACGTGGCAGTGTGTTTTGCTGCCTTCCTCCCCTTCACCCACATTTGGCATTTCTCCCCATGCTATCCCTCCCCCGCTCCCCCCGCACTGTCCCTCCCCTATTCCCCCCAATAGATCCCAGTGTGTAGTATTCCCTTTCCTGTGTCCATGTGTTGTCATTGTTCATCACCCGCCTATGAGTGAGAATATGCGGTGTTTCATTTTCTGTTCTTGTGTCAGTTTGCTGAGAATGATGTTCTCCAGATTCAACCATGTCCCTACAAAGGACATGAACTCATCATTTTTGATTGCTGCATAAGATTCCTGTGTTCTTTTTGCTTAGAACTGACTTGGCTATGCGGGCTCTCTTTTGGTTCCATATGAAGTTCAAGGTGGTTTTTTCCAGTTCTGTGAAGAAAGTCAATGGTAGCTTGATGGGGATAGCATTGAGTCTGTGAATTACTTTGGGCAGTATGGCCATTTTTCACGATATTGATTCTTCCTAACCATGAACATGGAATGTTTCTCCAGCTGTTTGTGTCCTCTCTTATTTCGTTGAGCAGTGGTTTGTAGTTTTCCTTGAAGAGGTCCTTTACGTTCCTTGTAAGTTCTATTCCTAGGTATTTTATTCTCTTTGTAGCAATTGTGAATGGCAGTTCATTCTTGATTTGGCTCTCTTTAAGTCTGTTATTGGTGTATAGGAATGCTTGTGATTTTTGCACATTGATTTTATATCCTGAGACTGCTGAAGTTGCTTATCAGTTTCAGGAGTTTTTGGGCTGAGACAATGGGTCTTCTAGCTATACTATCATGTCGTCTGCAAATAGAGACAATTTGGCTTCCTCCTTTCCTATTTGAATATCTTTTATTTCTTTTTCTTGCCTGATTGCTCTGGCTAGAACTTCCAGTACTATATTGAATAGGAGTGGTGAGAGAGGGCATCCTTGTCTAGTGCCAGATTTCAAAGGGAATGCTTCCAGTTTTTGCCCATTCAGTATGATATTGGCTGTTGGTTTGTTGTAAATAGCTTTTATTATTTTGAGATACGTTCCATCAATACCAAGTTTATTAAGGGTATTTAGCATAAAGGGCTGTTGAATTTTGTCAAAGGCCTTCTCTGTGTCAATTGAGATAATCATGTGGTTTTTGTTTTTGGTTCTCTTTATGTGGTGAATTACGTTTATAGACTTGCATATGTTGAACCAGCCTTGCATCCCCGGGATGAATCCTACTTGATTGTGATGGATAAGCTTTTTGATGTGCTGTTGCAATTGGCTTGCCAGTATTTTATTGAAGATTTTTGCATCTATGTTCATCAGGGATATTGGCCTGAAGTTTTCTTTTCTTGTTGAGCCTCTGCTGGGTTTTGGTATCAGGATGATGTTGGTCTCATAAAATGATTTGGGAAGGATTCCCTCTTTTTGGATTATTTGGAATAGTTTCAGAAGGAATGGTACCAGCTCCTCTTTGTGTGTTTGGTAGAATTCGGCTGTGAACCCATCTGGACCTGGCCTTTTTTTGTGTGGCAGGCTCTTAATTGCTGCCTCAACTTCAGACCTTGTTATTGGTCTGTTCATAGTTTCGGCTTCCTCCTGGTTTAGGCTTGGGAGAACACAAGTGTCCAGGAATTTATCCATTTCTTCCAGGTTTACTAGTTTATGTGCATAGAGTTGTTTGTAATATTCTCTGATGATGGTTTGAATTTCTGTGGAATCTGTGGTGATTTCCCCTTTATCGTTTTTTATTGCATCTATTTGGTTGTTCTCTCTTTTCTTTTTTATCATTCTGGCTAGTGGTCTATTTTGTTGATTTTTTTCAAAAAAACCACTCTTGGATTTATTGATTTTTTGAAGGGTTTTTCGTGTCTCTATCTCTTTCAGTTCTGCTCTGATCTTAGTTATTTCTTGTCTTCGGCTAGGTTTTGAGTTTTTTTGATCTTGCTCCTCTAGCTCTTTCAATTTTGAGGATAGGGTGTCAATTTTGGATCTCTCCACTCTTCTCATGTGGGCATTTATTGCTATATATTTTCCTCTAGAGACTGCTTTAAATGTGTCCCAGAGATTCTGGTATGTTGTGTCTTCGTTCTCGTTGGTTTTGAAGAACTTCTTTATTTCTGCCTTCATTTCATTGTTTATCCAATCAACATTCAAGAGCCAGTTGTTCAGTTTCCATGAAGCTGTGCGGTTCTGTGTTAGTTTCTGAATTCTGAGTTCTAACTTGATTGCACTATGGTCTGAGAGACTGTTTGTTATGATTTCAGTTGTTTTGCATTTGCTGAGGAGTGCTTTACTTCCAATTATGTGGTCAGTTTTAGAGTAGGTGTGATGTGGTGCTGAGAAGAATGTATATTCTGTGGATTTGGGGAGGAGAGTTCTGTAAATGTCTATCAGATTTGCTTGTTCCAGGTCTGAGTTCAAGCCCTGGGTATGCTTGTTAATTTTCTCTCTGGTTGATCTGTCTAGTATTGACAGTGGAGTGTTAAAGTCTCCCACTATTATTGTGTGGGAGTCTAAGTCTCTTTGTAAGTCGTTAAGAACTTGCCTTATATATCTGGGTGCTCCTGTATTGGGACCATATATATTTAGGATCGTTAGCTCTTCTTGTTGTATCGATCCTTTTACCATTATGTAATGTCCTTCTTTGTCTCTCTTGATCTTTGTTGCTTTAAAGTCTATTTTATCAGAGACGAGAATTGCAACTCCTGCTTTTTTTGCTCTCCATTTGCTTGGTAAATCTTCCTCCATCCCTTTATTTTGAGCCTTTGTGTATCCTTGCATGTGAGATGGGTTTCCTGGATACAGCACACTGATGGGTTTTGGCTTTTTATCCAATTTGCCAGTCTGTGTCTTTTGATTGGTGCATTTAGCCCATTTACATTTAGGGTTAATATTGTTATGTGTGAATTTGCTACTGCCATTTTGATGCTAGCTGGCTGTTTTGCCCATTAGTTGATGCAGATTCTTCATTTTGTTGATGCTCTTTAGCATTTGGTATGTTTTGGGGATGGCTGGTACTGGTTGTTCCTTTCTATGTGTAGTGCCTCTTTCAGGAGCTCTTGGAAAGCAGGCCTGGTGGTGACAAAATCTCTGAGTACTTGCTTGTTTGCAAAGGATTTTATTTTTCCTTCACTTATGAAGCTCAGTTTGGCTGGATATGAAATTCTGGGTTGAAAGTTCTTTTCTTTAAGGATGTTGAATATCGGCCCCTACTCTCTTCTGGCTTGTAGGGTTTCTGCAGAGAGATCTGCTGTGAGTCTGATGGGCTTCCCTTTGTGGGTGACCCGACCTTTCTCTCTGGCTGCCCTTAGCATTTTCTCCTTCATTTCAACCCTGGTGAATCTGACGATTATGTGCCTTGGGGTTGCTCTTCTTGCGGAATATCTTCGTGGTGTTCTCTGTATTTCCTGGACTTGAATATTGGCCTGCCTTGCTAGGTTGGGGAAATTTTCCTGGATAATATCCTGAAACGTATTTTCCAGCTTGGATTCATTCTCTTCATCACATTCAAGTACACCTATCAAACGTAGATTAGGTCTCTTCACATAGTCCCACATTTTTTGGAGACCTTGTTCATTCCTTTTTGAGCTTTTTTCTCTAATCTTGGCTTCTCATTTTATTTCATTGAGTTGATCTTCGACTTCTGATATTCTTTCTTCTGCTTGGTCAATTTGGCTGTTGAAACTTGTGCATGCTTTGCAAAGTTCTCATGTTGTGTTTTTCAGCTCCTTCAATTCACTCATATTCCTCTCTAAGTTGTCCATTCTTGTTATCATTTCCTCAAATATTTTTTCAAATCTTTTTTTCAAGGTTCTTGGTTTTTTTGCATTGAGTTAGAATACGTTCTTTTAGCTCACAGAAGTTTCTCATTACCCACCTTCTGAAGTCTGATTCCATCATTTCATCACACTCATTCTCCGTCCAGCTTTGCTCCCTTGCTGGTGAGGAGTTTTGGTCCTTTGTAGGAGACAAGGTGTTCTGGTTTCGGGTGTTTTCCTCCTTTTGCGCTGGTTTCTTCCCATCTTTGTGGATTTATCCACCTGTTGTCTGAGTGGTTGCTGATTTTCCGATTGGGTCTCTGAGTGGACGTCCAGATTGTTGATGATGAAGTATTTCTGTTTCTTAGTTTTTCTTCTAACAGTCTGGCCCCACTGCTGTAGGACTGCTGAGGTCCACTCCAGGCCCTGCTTGCCTGGAGAACTTCTGTAGCAGCTGCGGAATCATGAGGGTTGCTACCAGATTCTTCTTCTGCTATCTTTGTCCCTGAATGATGCCTGCCAAATGTCAGTCTGATCAGTCCTTTGTGAGGTGACTCTTTGGATATACAGGGGTCAGGGAGCTGCTTGAGGAGACTGTCTGTATAGGACTTGTCTGTATAGAAGACAAGTGCTCAAGTGCTGAGCTGTGAGCTCTGTTGTTCATTCAGGGCTGTTAGGCAGGTACGTTTAAGTCTGCTGCAGCAGAACTCATAAAGCCCCTTTTTTTTTTCCTCAGGTGCTCTGTCCCGGGGAGTTAGGGCTCCATTTATGAGTATCCATTGCCCTGTCCTGCCCAGCAAGGGGGCAGTCTAATCAATGCTTGCCTGCAGTGGCTATGCTGAGCTGCCGTGGGCTCCACCCTGCTGTCGTGGGTTCCGCCCTGCTGTCGTGGTTTCCACCCTGCTGTCGTGGACTCCGCCCTGCTGCCGTGGGCTCCGCCCTGCTGTTGTGGGCTCCGCCCTGTTGCTGTGGGCTTCACCCTGCTGCCATGTGTAATTCCCTGTAGTCCTGTTTATATGGGTGTGGTTAGAGCTGCCATGGTAATGATGGCCTGCCTCTGTAGTGGCGAACTCTCTCTGTTATGGTGGGTTGCCCTGGCAACGGTGGGTTGCCTCAGCAATGGCAGGCTGCGTCAGCAATGGCCGTGTACCTCCATAGGGGTCGAGTGCCTCGGTAATGGCGGATGCCCCTCCCGCTTTGAGCTGCACCGTCCTGGGTTCAGCTGTGCTTGCTGTGAAACTCTCAACCCTGAGTGTTTCCAATTGCTGTTTTGTTTGTTTTTGCGGGGGTGGGACCCACCAAGCCTGATTACCTGGCTCCTTGCCTCAGAGCCCCTTTTTTTTAAGTTGAATGGTTGACTCTCTCCCAGGTGTTCCAGTCGCCTGCTGCAAGGGCACTGGGATCTGTGTGATTTCCCATGCAGCAACCCACAGCGCCAGCTCAAACCACGTTGCTGCCCGGGAATCCCCTGGCCTGGCTTTCTGTTTAAGTCCCATTTAATCAGATGAATGTGCTAATCTGCCTTCCGAAATCTCCAATTGCCGGTTTAACAGGGCAACCAAACCAGTGTATTTTGTATGGTGTGTCGCTGCACTGCAGCCTCGGCCCAAACAGCCGCACCAGCCCAAACTACTGCGCTGGCAGCCTGTGGGGCTCTTAGGGGCTCTTATACCTGGGGATCTCCTAGTCTGTGCACAATAAAGATCCGAATGGAAATGCGGCATCCACTCACCCTCTGTGGATTGACTGGGAGCTGCAATCCTGAGTTGGTCCTACAGTGCCATCTTCCCCAATTCACCCTTTCTGCCTTTCTTTTTCCTTCCTTCCTTCCTTCCTTCCTTCCCTCCTTCCTTCTTGAGACAGAGTTTCACTCTTGTTGCACAGGCTGGAGTGCAATGGCACAATCTCAGCTCACCTCAACCTCCACCTCCAGGGTTCAGGCATTTCTCCTGCCTCTGCCTCCCAAGTAGCTGAGATTACAGGCATGCGCCACCATGCCTGGGTAATTTTTTATATTTTTAGTAGAGAAGGGGTTTCTCCATGTTGGTCAAGCTGGTCTCAAACTCCCAACCTCAGGTGATCTACCTGCCTCGGCCTCCCAAAGTGCTGGGATTACAGGCGTGAGCCAAAGCGCCCAGCCATTTCTAGTGTTTTTCCATAAAATAAAACCAACCACACTGAGACATCATCCCAACCCCTGCATTTGCTAAGCCCTGGCACTGAGGCTGGACATGTCTTATTTCAAGGGTCCCTGCAGTGATGCTGAGAGTGGGATCAATTAATATAATACAGCCATCTTATAGCTCCACGCACCAGAGCTCTGAGAGCATCCTGGCCAGGGACCTTAGCCACAAGCACCAAACCACAGCACCAGGTGATTTAAGCAGCAGAGGATATTATGTGAAGGGTTGCAAAGCCCTCAGACACATGTCAGGAGAGCAAGGTAAGAGAATGGAAAGCGGGCTGGGTGTGGTGGCTCACACCTGTAACCCAGCACTTTGGGAGGACAAGGCAGGCAGATCACCTGAGGTCAGGAGTTCCAGACCAGCCCGGTCAATATGGCAAAACCCCATCTCTACTAAAAATACAAAAATTAGCCAGGCATCGTGTTGAGCACCTGTAATCCCAGAAACGCAGGAGGCTGAGGCAGGAGAATTGCTTGAACCTGGGAGGCAGAGGTTACAATAAGCTGAGATAGAGCCACTGCCCTCCAGCCTAGGCGACAGAGCGAGACTTTGTCTCAAAAATAAAATAAAAATTAGCTGGGCGTACTGGCATGTGCCTGTAGTCACAGCTACTCAGGAGGCTGAGGCAGGAGAATCCCTTGAACCCAGGAGGCGGAAGCCCAGGAGGCAGAGGTTGCAATGAGGCGAGATCACACCACTGCACTCCAGCCTGGGTGGCAAAGGGAGACTGCATCTCAAAAAAAACAAAAACAAAAACAAAAGAAATGCCAAGCCCCACCTTTCATTTTTTTGCCCAACCTCTCACCCTCTTCCCCTCCCAGCCTGGGCCCAGTGACAGTGGGACTCTAGCTCCCAGGGGTGGGGGTGGGGTTGCCATGTGCCCTTCTGACACCTCAGGGTCTGGCTCAGCGCCTGTGCTCCTGGTGGCACAAGAGACCGTTCCGTCCTGCAGGGGTGGCCAGGTGGAGGCACGTGGGGCTAAAGTGCTCCAGATGGCTTCCGGCCAGAGGCTTGCTCCCTGGCTAATGGAGCAGGTGGCCCTTAGGACCCAGCCAGGAGCAGCTGGAGTGAGGCCCAGAGTCCTGGGAGCTCATGCCTTTCACAGCTGACCTAGTGCCCACATTTCTGCCCCTGAATGGGAGGGCAGCTCCCCAGGCAGAAAGAAAGTGGTTACAGGTATGAGCTCTGGAATCTGACCTGGGCTGGAAGCTGTCCCCCACCATCTGCCAACTGTATGACCTTGGGCAAGTTCCTCGGTCTCTCTACGCCTTGGCTGTCTTGTCTGTGAAATGGGGAGGTTGAAAGTAGTGCCTGCAGGGTCAGGCTATTATAAGGAGCGAATGCGTTGAGCCCTGCGGTGTTTAGAGCAGAGCTGGGCACAGTCAGCGATCCCTAAGTGTCATCTGCTGTGATTGCTCTGTTTCCTCTCTGTCCTCCTCCCCAGAACCTGCCAGGAGGGTGCAGGGTCACTCACACCCCCTTTCTCACTCATCATATTCCTGAGCACCTCAGTGTGCCCAGCCTGGCCCAGTGAACCAGACAGACACAGGTTCTGCCCTCCCGGCACTCCTGGTGGACCCCCTACCTCCACCTGCTATACACACAGGCAGGATTGAGATTCTTCGTAATCTGCGGAGGAGGGACCCAAGCTTTTGTGCCAACAAGAAGGACGAGGAGGCTGGGTGCAGTGGCTCATGCCTATAATCCCAGCACTTTGGGAGGCCAAGGCGGGCAGATCACAAGATCAGGAGTTCAAGACCAGACTGACCAACATGGAGAAACCTCAGCTCTACTGAAAATACAAAAATTAGCTGGGTATGGTAGTGCATGCCTATAATCCCAGCTACTCTGAAGGCTGAGGCAGGAGAATCACTTGAAACCAGGAGGTGGAGGTTGCAGTGAGCCGAGATCATGCCACTGCACTCCAGCCTGGGTGACAGAGCCAGACTCCCATCTCAAAAATAAAAATAAAAAAGGAAGGACAAGGAAAACTCCCTAAGCCCCTGCCCGCCCCACCACCCTCACCTGACCAAGCCCAGCCCCACTCAGCAGGCCCCTGAAACTTCTGCGCCTGTTCCTCAAACAAAAGCCACCTCCATCCCCTTTCCCCTGCTGCCCACAGGAGGTTTAGGATTGGGGACAGGGTTGGGGGGAGGGGGACGAGTGCAGAGGGAGGCTCACAGGACTGGGGAGGTGGGGTGTGAATGGGACGTTAGGGACCAGGAAATGGAGGTTCCAGTGCCCTTTCTAGCAGGCACAGCTGACTGTGCCACCTGCTTTCAGAGGATTTCCCATGCCCAAGATAGGACGCATGGGCCCCTTGGCTGGGCCTAGAAGGAATGTGGGGGCCAGGCAGGGCTGATTCCCAAGAAGCTGAGCCTGTGGGGCATCCGTGGAGACAGCAGGCCTATAAGTTGGGATGGGGTTCCTGGAGGCCCCCACAGCCCAGGCCAGGCTTGGGGTGCTGGGGCGTGCAGGCCTGGACAATGCCTTTGGCGGGGTGGCTTTGAGACCTGTGACCCAAGGTTGGCACAGCCAGGCAATGCTAAGCCTGGAGAGCAGATCCTGGACTCTGGGTGTCAACACTCCACCCCTTGCATTTCCAGGTCAGGGACAAGAGCGCAGATGGAGGCCCCTGTCCCACATGTCTAAATATTTAAAGTCACCTTCAAGGTGCTGAATAAAATGCAGCCAGTGCTAGCCAAACAACCTGAAAGGCTAGGCTCAAGGCCCGCACCCTTGGAGTCCTCAGCTGCAGCCAACACATGGTGGGGTGGCCGGGCCTGGCTCCCCCAACCAGTTACCCTTCCCAGGCCCAGATCCTGGGTGCCCTAGAAGGAGTGGGTAGGCTCTGGGAGGGACACGGCCCTCAGGCCCATGGGAGGGTTGGGGAGGTCCCGGAGAGGGCTGGAGATGCCCAACCTCACCTCCTGGGACCCCTGGAACCACAGAAGCTATCAGGTAGCACCTGACATCCCTCTTGGAAGATCAGCCACAAATACCCATGGTATTTGGGGCAGAACTCCGGGGTAGCAAGAAATCTATGAGTGGGGACAGTTGGGCCCACCCCCAGCTAGCCAGCTGTCTGCTGGGCCGGCAGCAAATGCGTACTGCTGTGCATGCCAGGCTGGACAGCCCTGTGCCAGCCACTGGGGCAGCCAAGGGAAGTCTGGAGTGAGAAGCAGCCTCAGTTCAGACTGGACGTGCCAGCGGGACGTAAGCCCTAGCGTTGCTGGTTCTTTAGATCCGCATTCCCCCTGGAGCAGCTTCGTGGAAGACAATTTTCCCACAAATAATTGGTTGGGGGGGATGGTTTTCAGGTGACACTGTTCCACCTCAGATCATCAGGCATTAGATTCCCATAAGCAGCACGCAACCTAGATCCCTTGAATGCACATTTCACAATAGGGTTCGCGCCTTAGGAGAATAGAATGCCGCTGCTGATCTGGCAGGAGGTGGAGCTCAGGCAGTAATGCTCACTCACCGCTCACCTTGTGGGGGCTAGAGACCCCTGCTCTAGATGTTTCAAGAAAAAATAGAAATCTCGAGCTTACTGTAAACTTTTGGATTTTCAAACATTGGCAACTACCTTGTCTTTTTTTTTTTTTTTTTTTTTTTTGTGAGACGGAATCGCGCTCTGTCACCCAGGCTGAAGCGCAGTGGCACGATCTCGGCTCACTGCAACCTCTGCCTCACGGGTTCAAGCGATTCTCCTGCCTCAGCCTCCCGAGTAGCTGGGACTACAGGTGCCTGCCACCATGTCCAGCTAACTTTTGTATATTTAGCAGAGATGGGGGTTCACTATGTTGGTCAGGCTGGTCTTGAACTCCTGACCTCGCAATCCTCCAAGGCTCTTCTTGCCTCCGCCTCCCAAAGTGATGGGATTACAGGCATCAGCCACAGCACCTGGCGTGGTCCACACAATTTTAAAGATAGACAAGATTAAAATACCAAAATTAGTCAGGGGTGGTGGTGTGCACCTGTAATCCCAGCTATTCAGGAGGCAGAGGCAGGAGAATTGCTTGAACCTGGGAGGTGGAGGTTGCAGTAAGCCGAGATCACGCCACTGTACTCCAGCCCGAGTGACAGAGTGAGACTCCATCTCAAAAAAAAAAAGATGGGAAAGTTCTGGAATTGTGGAAAGTATTCTACAGATGGGAGTGTTCTTAGTAACATCAGGAGTTGTGTTAAGAAAGGCCAAGCAGGAAGGCAGGAGGGCTGGTAGGAGAGGATGAGGCAGGAGGCTGGAGGAACGTCAGCTCCTGGGGCCTCCAGTTAGAGTGTGCCGGAGCCCAGGCACCACTCCCAGCCCTCATCTCTCCCCCTGTGGACACCGAGGAGTTGCACTTGCGGGTGTCCCTGGTCTGCCTGTCCCTCCAATGAGCTCAGTTCCAGGAGAGCTTCTAGTAGAGGAGTCAGAATTGGTGGCCAGGGAGGGTGGAATTCTGGGGCCCAGCCTTTGGTTTCTTTTTTTGTTTTTTGAGACTGGGTCTTGCTCTGTCACTCAGGCTGGAGTGCAGTGGTGTGTAATCTTGGCTCACTGCAGCTTCAAACACCGTCTCGAGTGATCCTCTTGCCTTAGCATCCTGAGTAGCTGGGACTACAGGCACAGGCCACCACCCTTGGCTAATGTGGTGTTTTGTTTGTTTGTTTTTTGTAGAGATGGGGTCCCACCATGTTGCCCAGGCTGGTCTTAAACTCCTGGTTTCAAGCCATTCTTCTGCCTTGACCTCCCAGCGTGTAGGGGTTACAGGTGTGAGGTGCTGCACACAGCCCCACGCTTGGTTTCTAAACTCCCTTCTCCCCTAAGAGGAAGCAGAGTAAAGGCTGGTTCATGGCTGGGCAAAGAACGTTCGAGGAGAGCCTGGAACATCTCAAAGAACCTGGAAGAAGATTTCATTCCACAGGCAAGGAGACACCCTAAGAATGAACAGAATGCATCCAAGCCCAGGGGCTGGCTGACCTGGCTCCCGGTGACCAATTTGGAATCATTGGAGTATAAGAAAGAATAATGACAGTACTGAATTATTACACCACATTGAGTTTTTAAAGGAAATCATGGGACTGTAGCAATATTCGAAAGGAGTTGGGGTTTGGGGAGGAGGACAGTGGGGATCCCTTTTTTTTTTTTTTGAGACAGAGTCTCCCTCTGTCGCCCAGGCTGGAGTGCAGTGGTGTGATCTCAGCTCACTGCAACCTCCGCCTCCCAGGTTCAAACAATTCTACTGCCTCAGCCTCCTGAATAGCTGGGATTATAGGCGTGTGCCACCACACCTGGCTAATTTTTGTGTTTTTAGTAGAGACGGGGTTTCACCATGTTGGCCAGGATGGTCTCGATCTCCTGACCTTGTGATCCACCTGCCATGGCCTCCCAAAGTGCTAGGATTACAGACATGAGTTGCTGTGCCTGGCCAGGGTCCCTTCTTTTTTTAAAAAAGTCAGCCAATGAATTTAGCTGATACATTAAGAAAACAACACATTAGAAAATTGTAAGTTTGGGCCGGACGCGGTGGCTCACGCCTGTAATCCCAGCACTTTGGGAGGCCGAGGCGGGTGGATCATGAGGTCAAGAGATCGAGACCATCCTGGTCAAAATGGTGAGACCCCGTCTCTACTAAAAATACAAAAAATTAGCTAGGCATGGTGGCGTGTGCCTGTAATCCCAGCTACTCAGGAGGCTGAGGCAGGAGAATTGCCTGAACCCGGGAGGTGGAGGTTGCAGTGAGCTGAGATTGCACCATTGCACTCCAGCCTGGATAACAAGAGCGAAACTCTGTCTCAAAAAGAAAAGAAAGAAAATTGTAAGTTTGGCTGAGTCTCGCGGTTCACGCCTGTAATCTCAGGACTTTGGGAGGCTGAGGCAGGTGGATGACTAGAAGTCAGGAGTTGGAGACCAGCCTGACCAACATGGTGAAACCCTATCTCTACTAAATACAAAAAATTAGCCGGGTGTGGTGGTGCATGCCTGTAATCCCAGCCCTTGGGAGGCTAAGGCAGGAGAATTGCTTGAACCCAGGAGGCGGATGTTGCAATGAGCCGAGATTGCACCCTAGCCTGGGAGACAATAGTGAAACTCTACCAAAAAAAAAAAAAAAGGGGGGAGGAAGGAAGGAAGGAATGGGGGGAGGGATGAAGAGGGGGAGGGAGGGAGGGAGGGAGGGGAAAAATTGCAGTTTTTAGCCTCCAGTGTGGTAGTGGATTCAGGCAGGCTCATAGATAGATGTTCAAGGTCAAGGCACTGGCGAAGCTCCTGTGGGCCATAGGGCACTCTCTTGGCTGAAAAGTTTTACCCACAGTTGGTTGAGTAATTACAAAGACGGGCAGCTGGTGGATACCCCCCTGAGCAAGTGATCAACTCAATGCCACCAACAACGGGACAAACATATGTGGTGCCTCCTGATGCAACACTGCAGGAAAGACACAGCACCACTGGCCCAGGATTCTTCCCGAAATATGTAGCCTGGGTCTACACCCGAGGAAACAATCAGACAAATTCAGATAGTGAGGTATTCTCTAAGATAACTGGCCTGTACTCCTCAACAATGCCAGCAAGTGTTCAGGAAGGCTTATGCTAAAAAAATAATAATAAAAACAAAGAGAAAAAAGAAAAACGCCAATATTGTGAAAGACTAAAAAAAAATAAAATGAAAAGGGAGTGGAGGCCGGGCGGGGCGGCACACGCCTGTCATCCCCGCACTTTGGGAGACTGAGGTGGGCAGATCACAAGATCAGGAGATCGAGACCATCATGGTCAACATGGTGAAACTCTGTCTCTACTAAAAGCACAAAAAATAGCTGTGTGTGGTGGTGTAAACCTGTAATCCCAGCTACTCAGGAGGCTAAGGCAGGAGAATCACTTGAACCCAGGAGGCAGAGGCTGCAGTGAGCCGAGATCGTGTCCATTGCACTACAGCCTGGGCAGCAGAGGAAGATTCCATCAAAAAAAAAAAAAAAGAAAAAAAAAAAAGAAAAAAAAAAAATGAATGACTGTTAATAAATAGAGCTAGACTGAGGTGGTTGCATTTATGAGAAGTGAGGAGAAAAATTCTATCCCTTCCACATACTATGACCAAAAATAAATTCACATGGTTAAATACATAAATGAGAAAAGATTGATTAATTCAACTACATTAAAGTAAAAGACAGCTGGGCATGGTGACTCACACCTGTAATCCTAGCACTTTGGGAGGCTGAGGCAGTAGATTATTTGGGAGGCTGAGGTTAGGAGTTCAAGACCAGCCTGGACAACATTGTGAAACCCTGTCTCTACTAAAAATACATAAAACTTAGCCACGTGTGGTGGTAGGCGCCTGTAATCCCAGATACTCGGGAGGCTGAGGCACGAGAATCTCTTGAACCTGAGAGGCAGAAGTTGCAGTGAGCCAAGACCATGCCACTGCACCCCAGCCTGGGTGACAGAGTGAGACTTAATCTCAAAAATGAAATGAAATAAAAACTTTCTGTACAACAAAAGCCATCAGTAAAAAGGCACAAGCCACAAACCAAGAAAAAATATTGGAAATGTATGTGATACAAGAAGGATTAATATTAAGAATTTTTTTTTTTTTTTGAGACAAAGTCTTGCTCTGTCCTCCAGGCTGGAGTGCAATGTCACGATCTTGGCTCACTGCAACCTCTGCCTCCCAGATTCAAGCAATTCTCCTGCCTCAGCCTCCCGAGTAGCTGAGATTACAAGCATCCGCCATCATGTCCAGCTAATTTTTCTATTTTTAGTAGAGATAGGGTTTCACTATATTGGCCAGGCTGGTCTCGAACTCCTGACCTTGTGATCTGCCTGCCTCGGCCTCCTAAAGTGCTAGAATTACAGGTGTGAGCCACGGCACCTGGCCAAGAGTGATTACCAAAGTAGTAAAATAGTGAAAAATGAAAACAACCCAAATGCCCAGGACCGAGAAGTTGGATGTGCGGCCCGCTCCCATGCTGGAACATTCTCTAGCACTTCCAACAAGTGAACTGGAGAGGAATCCTCACCCTGAGCCCGGCTGGCACTTGGGACTGGATAACCCTGTTGTGGGGACCCTCCTCCACATCAAAGGATGCTCAGCAGCACCCCTGACCTCTACAGGGTGGATGCCATAGCATCCTCCTGCTGTGACCAGATATCACAACACACTGTCAAATGTCCCTGAGGGGGTAGAATTCCCAACTAAGAACCACATCAGAGCCATATGAATGCTGATGGACAAATTTTAAAACACAACGCTGAGTGGAAAATCCATGTCACAGAAAGGGGGATGCAGTATAACACTTTTCATATGAGAGCTAAAAACACGCAAAGCAAAAGTGATGACCGAGCACATATTCAGTGAGGTCTCAGGCTCCTGTCACTTCTGCAAAGGGAGAGGGGGAGGGAGCATGCCACGGGTCTCCAATTATGTCTGTTTTTCTTTTTCTTTTTTATTTATTATTTTTTTATTGCATTTTAGGTTTTGGGGTACATGTGCAGAACGTGCAAGATAGTTGCATAGGTACACACATGGCAGTGTGTTTTGCTGCCTTCCTCCCCTTCACCCACATTTGGCATTTCTCCCCAGGTGTCTGTTTTTCTTCATTTATTTCCTTAAAAAGTAAAAGGTCTGCTGGGCATGCTGGCTCATGCCTGTAATCCCAGCACTTTCAGAGACTGAGGTGGGTGGATCACAAGGTCAGGAGTTCGAGACTAGCCCGGCCAACACAGTGAAACACCATCTCTACTAAAAATACAAAAAATTAGCTGGGTGTGGTAGTGGGTGCCTGTAATCCCAACTCCTCAGGAGTCTGAGGCAGGAGAATCACTTGAACCCAGGAGGTGGAGGTTGTGGTGAGCCGAGATCATGCCATTGCACTCCAGCCTGGGCAACAACAGTGAAACTCTGTCTAAAAAAAAAAAAAAAAAGTAAGAGCACCGGCTCCCACCTGCTGTCCATGAACAGGAGGAGTTGGCTTCTTCTTGATCTGTCATTGCCAGGTTTAGTGTTTGTGGGAGGTGTTTGGATCAGGGGGGCGGATCCCTCATGTTTCAAGGTGCTGTCCTCACCATAGTGAGTTCTCATGAGATCTGGTTGTTTAAAAGTGTGTGGCACCTCACCCTATTCTCTACCTTGCTCTGGCTCTGCCATGTGAGATGCCTGCTCCTCCTTCCTCTTCTGTCATGATTGTAAGCTTCCTGAGGCCTCCCCAGAAGCAGATGCCAGTGCTGTTTCCTCTACAGTCTGTAGTACGCGAGCCAAATAACCTTTTTTTCTCATAAATGATTCAGTCTCAGTATTTCTTTATAGCAATGCAAGAATGACCTAATACAGAAAATTGGTACCAAGGACTGGGACATTTCTAGAACAATACATGAAAATGTAGAAGTGGCTTTGGAATTGGGTAACAGGCAGAGGTTGGAAGAGTTTGGAGGGCTCAGAAGAAGACAGGAAGATGAAGGAAAGTTTGGAACTTCTTAGAGACTGGTTAAATGATTGTAACCCCCAATATTAATAGTGGTATAGACAGTGAAGTCCAGGCTGTCAAGATCTCAGATGGAAATGAGAAACTTACTAAGAACTGAAGCAAAGGCCATTCTTGTTACGCCTTAGCAAAGAACTTGGCAGAATTGTATCCATGCTTTAGAGATCTGTAGGAATTTGAATTTGAGAGTGATGGTCTGGGGTATCTGGCAGAAAATTTCTAAGCAGCAAAGTGTTTAAGAAGTGGTGTGGCTGCTTCCAACAACCTATGCTCAGATGCAGGAGCAAAGAAATGACTCAAAGTTGGAATTTATATTTAAAAATGAAGCAGAGCGTACAAGTTTGGAAAATATGCAGACTCGCCATCTGGTAAAGAAAGGAAAACCTTGTTCAAGAGAGGAATTCAAGCAGGCTCTGGAGCAACCACTTGCTAGAGGTATTTGCAAAACTAAAATGAATCCAAGTGGTAATAGCCAAGTCAATGGGGAAAAGGCCTCAAAGACATTTCCAAGACTTTCTCGGCAGCCCCTCCTGTTACAGGCCCAGAAGCCTAGGAGAGAAGAATGGCTTTTCATGGGCTTGGCCCAGAGACCTGTCACCTTAGTAGCCTTAAGGCCCCGCTCCCCACATCCAGGCCACTCCAACTCCAGCCTTGGCTCAGAGGATCCCAGCTATAGCTCAGGACACTGGTTCAGAGGGTGCTAGCTATAAGCCTTGGCCTCTTCCAAGTGGTGTTAAGCCAGTGGTGCACAGAGTTTAAGAGTTAAGGAGGCTTGGCTCACTCCACCTAGATGTCAGAGGATATGTGGAAAAGCCTGAGTGTCCAGGCAGAAGCCAGCTTCAGGGGTAGCATCCTCACAGAGAACCTCTACTAGGGCAGGGTGGAGGGGAAATGTGGGGTTTCCATTGGGGCACTGCCTGGTGGAGCTGTGAGAAGGGGGCCACCACTCTCCAGACCTCAGAACGGCAAATACACTGGCAGCTTGCACCTTCTCCTGGAAAAGCTACAGGCACTCAACAACCTGTGACAGCAACAATAGGGGATGAACGCTGCACAGCCACAGCTGTCCCAGGCCTTGGAAGCCCACCCCTCATACCAGTGTGCTCTGGATGTGGGGCATAGAGTCAAGGGAGATTATTTTGGAGCTCTGCGATTTCATGACTGCCTTGCTGGGTTTTGAACTCACATGGGATCTGCAGCCCTTCTCTTATGGCTGATTTCTCCCTTTTTGAATGGCAATATTTACCCAATACCTATACCCCCATTGTATCTTGGAAGTAAATAACTTGCTTTTGATTTTACATGCTATAGGTGGAAGGGATTTGTCTTGAATGAGACTTTGGACTTTAGAGTTAATGCTAAAATTAATTAAGACTTTGGGGAACTATTGGGAAGGTATATTTGTATTTTGCAATGTGAGAGGGACATGAGATTTGAGGAGGCAGGGATGGAATGACATAGTTTGGACATTTGTCCCCACCCAAATCTCATGGTGAATCGTAATCTTCAATGCTGGAGGTGGGGCTTGGTGGGAGGTGTTTGGATCATGGGGGTGGATCCCTCATGGCTTGGTGCTGTCTTTGTGAGTTCTCATGAGATCTGGTCATTTAAAAGTGTGTAGGACCTCTCCCTCACCTCTCTCTCTTCCTCTCACTCCTGCTTCACCTTCCATCATGAGTAAAAGCTCCCTGAGGCCTCCCCAGAAGCCAAGTGATGTTGGTGCTATGCTTCCTTACAGCTGGCAGAACCATGGGACAATTAAACCTCTTTTCCTTATAAATTACCCCATCTCAGGCATTTCTTTACAGCAGCAAGAATTGCCTAATATGGAAAATTGGTACCAGCAGTGGGGCATTACTGTAAAGATACTTGAAAATGTGGAAGTGACTTTGGAACTGGGTAACAGGCAGAGTTGGAAGAGTTTGGAGTGCTCAGAAGAAGACAGGAAGATGAGGGAAAGTTTGGAACTTTATATAGAGACCAGTTAAATGGTTGTAACCAAAGTGCTGATAGTGTTATAGGCAGTGAAGTCCAGGCTGCCAAGGTCTCAGATGGAAATAAGGAACTTACTGGGAACCAGAGCAAAGGTCACGCATGTTATGCCTTAGCAAGGAGCTTGTCTGCATTCTGTCCATGCCCAAGGTCTCTGGGGAAGTCTGACCTTGAGAATGATGACTTAGGGTATCTGGCAGAGAAAATTTCTAAGCAGCAAAGCATTTGAGATGTGGCTTGGCTGCTTCTAACAGCCCATGCTTCAATGTGGGGACAAAGAAATGACTTAAAGTTGAAATTTATATTTAAACAGAAAGCTTGGTGTGAAAGTTTGGAAAATTTGTGGCCTGGCCATGTGCCAGAGAAAGAAAAAGCTCTTTTGGGAAAGGAATTCAAGCATGCTGTGAAGCAACTATTTACTAGAGAAATTGGCATAACTAAAAGGGAGCCAAGTGCTATCAGCCAAGCCAGTGCAAAAAAGGCCTTTAAGGCATTTCAGAGACCTTCATGGCAGCCCTTCTCATCACAGGACCAAAAACCTAGGAAGAAAGAATGGTTTCATGGACAAGGGCCAGGGCCCTACTGCTCTGAGTAGAGCCTCAGGACTCTACTCCCTGTATTCTGGCTGCTCTGGCTACAGCCTCAGCTCTAAGGGCCTCAGATACTGCTCATGCTACTTTTTTTCTTTTTTCTTTTTCTTTTCTTTTTTTTTTTTTTAAGACAGAGTCTTGCTCTGCCACCCAGGCTGAAGTGCAGTGGTGCGATCTTGGCCTACTATAATCTTCACCTCCTGGGTTCAAGCGATTCTCATGCCTAAGCCTCCCAAGTAGCTGGAATTACAGGCATGTGCTACCATGCCCAGCTAATTTTTGTATTTTTGGTAGAGACAGGGTTTTGCTATGTTGGCCAGGCTGGTCTCAAACTCCTGACCTCAAGTGATCCACTTGCCTCAGTCTCCCAAAGTGCTGGGATTACAGGTGTGAACCACCATGCCTGGCCTCATGCCACCACTCTGAAAAGCACAAGTCATACAGAGTGCAAGAGTTAGGAGGCCTCCACCTAGATTTCAGAGGATGTATGGAAAAGCCTGGGTGTCCAGGCAGAAGGCTGCTACGGGGCAGAGCTCCCACAGATAATCTCTACTAGGGCAGAGTAGAGGGGAAATGAGTGATTGCAGCCCCTCTATAGAGTACCCACTGGGGACTTATGCAGTTGTAGGAGCTGGTTTGAAACAGGAAGAATATGCTGAGTCCCACCTCTCATTATTATTGCATTGGGGATTAACTTTGAACATAGGAATTTTGTTGGGCAAATGCAAACACTCAGTCCACAGCACAGGGGAATAATGATTTGATTGACTGGATTTCTCATTAGGAATGGTGGGAACGGAAGACGGGCAACACCTTTAAAGTACTGAGAGAAAAGCACTGTCAATCGAGAAATGTATGTCCAGCAAAATAATCCTTGAGGAATATCTTGGATAAGGGGGCATAAAGAACATTCTCAAATGAAGGAAAACTAAGAGGATTCATTGATAGCAGACTCCCTCTAAAATGCATACTTCTGGCTGATGGGAAATGATTCCAGAAGGCAACAGGGAACACCAGGAATAACAGAAAATCTACAGACATGTTAAATAATAGCTGGGTAAATATATATTTTTTTCCTTTAAAAATCCTTAAAATTTGTATGACTGTTGAGCAGAAAAATTATGTTTATATATTACGAATTTTAAAATGTATGTAGCTATAATATATATGATGACCATCAAACCAAAAAGGGAGGGCAATGGGACAAGTCTGATGCTGAAGCTGGGAGGCTATGGGCAGGCAATTGAGAAAAGAAAATGGGTGTAAGGTGGGGAGAGCAAGGAGAGTCAGACACCCCTTTGGCAGGAAGGAGCCCTAGCTGCGGGCCTGGCTGCTGCCCCATGCTAACAGGCCTGCAGATACATGACAATAGCCAGGAGCTGCAACAGTAGTGCCTGGTGTCCCCGTGGCAACTTGGTGAGCATGAGAATAGGGCTGCTGCATTTCTAGTTTCCAAATCTCACTGTGTCTCCTGTGGCCCACTCTAAAGGAAAATATAGGAGTTCTAGCAATGGATCCTGCTGAGGTTGACAAATTATAAACCCACCACACTCTTGTCCCTTCCTTTCCAGAACCTCAGAGGAGGCCTGGAATTTTGGACGTTAATGGTGAAAAAATATCAGAAGGGAACTCAAACCCCAACTACTATTCTCAGGCAAAGAAAGGGCAACCTGCAGAGGCCATGAATGGCCCATAGCCAATGCCAGTGGTGGAGCTAAGGCAAGCTCCAGCTTCCTTTCCAGGTAACCCCATCTCCCCACTCCCTGAAGGGCTGTTTACGTAGCAGCATGGCCAGCTCTACATTCTGTCTTGCTTGGTTACTTACTGCAACAATTATAATGAAGGGTTTTTAGGTAACAAGAACTGAGTTAGGAACTGCAGCTTTGCTAGTTCTTAGCTATATCATCCTCAGCAAACCATTTCACTGATGTAACCCTGTTTTAAAATCTGTGCAATGGGAATGAGTGTGTACATCATGGGCTTTGTGGGAGAACTCAGAGATGAGGCACAGGGAGAGCAGATGCCTTGCAGACAAGCATTCCACTCTGTGTACCATGGGTTCCTTGAACTCAGAGCGCTGGCACTGCATTTTCTTGCTTAGGAAGCAGCTATTCTGGCATCTCATTGCTGGGGGCCTGAGACCTCATCGGCCACACTGATTCATCATGCCAGCTCTTCCCAGACTTGAGGAGCCTTCTCCCTTCCAATGGTGTCAGGAGTCACTGGAGCTGTCTTATTTTCCTTCTCTTAGCCCTGCTCTGCTGCCCTTGGAAACATCCCTTCCGAACACCTTGTCCAGGGCACCCGGAGATGAAGTGCTGAAGAAGGAACACATGACCCCTTCTGGGCTCCTGGGGCTTCTCTTTCCTTCTGACCTTAAAAGAGCCAGGCTCCCATGCTGGCTGCTCAATGGAATGACCTGGGAGTGAATTCTTTTAAAACCCGAGTTTAAAAAAAAAAAGTAATTGCAATCAGATGAGAAAAAAATTGTTTTTGTGGGCACGGAGTCTCACTTCATGCCCAGGCTGGAGTGCAGTGGTTCAGCCTCTGGTCACTGTAACCTCTGCCTCCAGGGTTCAAGCAATTCTCCTGTCTCAGCCTTCCTACAGGCACCCACCACCACACCTGGCTAATTTTTGCATTTTTAGTAGAGATGGGGTTTCACCTTGTTGATCAGGATGGTCTCAAACTCCTGACCTCAGGTGATCCACCCACTTCAGCCTCCCAAAGTGCTGGGATTACAGGTGTGAGCCACCATGCCTGGCCTAAAAATTAAAAAAAAAGAAAAAAAAAAGTTAAAAAACCAAGGGCTTGGTCTGGCACAATGGCTCGTGTCTGTGATCTCAGTACTACCTGACGTCAGGAGTTTGAGACCAGCCCGGACAACATGGCAAAACTCTACCTCTACTAAAAATACAAAAATTAGCTGGGGTGGTGGTGGGCGCCTGTGCTCCCAGCTACTTGGGAGGCTGAGGCAGGAGAATTGCTTGAACCCAGGAGGCGCAGGTTGCAGTGAGCCAAGATTGGGCCACTACACTCCAGCCCAGGTGACAGAGCAAAACTCCATCTCGCAAAAAATAAAACAACAAAAACCTCAAAAATACCAACGGCTGCATCCCAAAACCACTAAATCAGCAATGCTAGGATGGACCCAGGCAATCAGACTTTTTAAAAAGCTCCCAGGTGAGCACATTGTGCATCCCTAAGGTTGAAAACTCCCAACCTGACAATTCTGTGGTGATGCTGCTTGAAAACAAAGGCAACTGTGTCTGCGGAGCTGACAGGACAGCAACGCAGAGTTCCTCCTCCTGCGGTTCCAAACACCGAAACTACAAATGCCATCTCTGCCACCTGACTTGGCAAACTCCTTCTGTACAGGACAGGGTGACGATAACACAGGTCTTCTGAGTCGCAGAGGGATCCCTTGTGTACAGAAACTGCCATGTGGTGCGGTACAACATTATCAATTGTTTCAGCTGAGGCTAAATTTTAGTTTCTTCCCTGAATTATTTATTCCTTAAACAATGAATGGTGAAACCCCGAAGTTTGGGTGGTGGATGTATCATGAGAGAGATATCTGGTGACTTCAAAAACCATTGCGAAGGCTGCTGCAGTAACAAATCCCACAAATGACCACCATACGGCACTCATTTCTCGCCTGGTCATTTGGCAAATTTATTATTTCCCGTAACTCCCAAACACACCATTTCACCTTCCCTGGTAATTTGTGTATGCATCATGAATGAGCCAAGCAGGCCAAGTGGGCTGCGTGCACACTCTTCTGGGTGCAGAATGAGACACGGAGGCTGAGGTCAAGTGCCTTTTAACAGGCACAAGCGTTGGGAAGCTGACTGCATTTCCTGAAGTTATTGCTTTTATAAAGTGTGTTCCACTTCTATAACCATCAATTAACCCTGACCAGGGCAATTATACCCTGCCCCTCCACCAGTGCCTCTAGGAGCTCCTTTCATGGATCATTGTTCATCTGTTCTCCTATTTCACCTCCTTACCAATTCCAGCCTAATGGTGAGCACGTACTTCTGTTGGACCAAACTTCAGTCTGTACCTGACACCACAGCTGCCTCAATGCACCTCATTACTGTACGGAGAAGATTCCAAAAGGAGCTGGGGAGGAGAAGGGCCGGGCTGGATACTAAAACTTTTTATATCTGAATTATACAAATCCCCACCACGCAATTTCACCATAAAGCAAACCAAATGGCAGACTAAATGAATTATGTTAGTACCTTGGAGTTTACTTCAGTAACACATAATTTCTAATCCATGTCCGTCTTCGTTTCTGCTTTTAATTCTGCCATTTCCTCTTAAAATTTAGGGTTTAACAAAGACAACAGGGCTACTGTTGGCCAAATCCCAGCTATGAATTCACAGCATAGAAAGAGTCAAAGCTATAGCAACAAATTGCTAATCTGCACAACTTCAAAAAATACATTTTTGTTATAAAATTCCTTTACAGGTTATTCACATGTACTTGTCAAATTTACTCCTGATAATTCACAAAAACATACAACTCAACAAAGTGCACAATAAATCCAAGGCAAATTATATACAAGAAAAACAAGTTTTTAAGTAGCATATATTCATGTTGAAATAACGAATATTGAAAAAAGAAAGGGCACTTTCTTCTAATGCCATGGCAAAGACAAAGCAAGGTGCCAAGAGCCACACTTTGTACCTTGTAAAAAGAATAACACTGTTCAACAACGCTGTGCTGATAGCCACATCAAGAGGGACCACAGCAAACATATGAGATAATTTCGGCAAATAACTTGTGCCAATTGGAACAAGTGAAGTTTCAAAAGTAATGTCAGGTACAACTGCATTCCTCTGTGAGAGGCCATCACAGGACACAGGCTTGTTTTTTCAAAGGATGAAGTTGTTCTACCAATCCTTGTATAATCAGATGCCGTGAGTGGGGAACCAAGAAGTGAGCGCAACATAAGAACAGGCATCAAACACAACTGGAAATAGTATTGTTCAGTGTGTGGCAGTAAAATATGCATTTTAAAAAAAACTTATTTCTCAAATCGTGTTAATAATATTAGCGTGAGCAGTGTGGAGACATCCTGAGCCATGCCTCCCTTTAGAAGCTTAGGAGTTTGCACATTCCCTAAGTGGTCACCACTACAAGTGTTCTGCTAAAACGGGCACTTCACCAAGATAACAGAAAAATAAAGTAACAATGAGATTTCTTCCCAAAGGCACATGGAAGGGGCTGATAGAGCCCCAGACCCAGAGTGGGGCTATCCCTACCCGTCCTGAACTTTCGCACACTGCATAGCCAAAGACAAACTCCCCATCGCCAAACAGGAAGCAGAGGCTGACTGTGGGGACTCTAAGCAGTCATCTGCTCCCTGGGTTTCAGAAGTGTTCAGTTGACATTAGTCAGATGTCCAGACACCAGAAAGAGGGACACAGGTAATGAAATAGAATGTTCAAACTTTTGACAACCAAAAGGTCTTTATAATCTGCTCAAGTAGAATTTTTTTCTTTTTTGAGATGGAGTTTCGCTCGTTACCCCAGGCTGGAGTGCAATGGTGCGATCTCGGCTCACCGCAACCTCCGCCTCCTGGGTTCAAGCAATTCTTCTGCCTCAGCCTCCCGAGTAGCTGGGATTACAGGCGTGCGCCACCATGCCCAGCTAATTTTTTTTGTATTTTTAGTAGAGACAGGGTTTCACCATGTTGACCAGGATGGTCTCGACCTCTTGACCTCGTGATCTACCCGCCTCGGCCTCCCAAAGTGCTGGGATTACAGTCAAGTAGAATTTCTAACACAAAATCCTTTTTTGCTTAAAAAGCAGACGATAAGGAAAATGTCCAATAGTGCACATGAATCTTCAGCTATTTGCCTACCCCCAAATGAGATAGGGGGCTGCAGAGCATTCCTATCTGCAGACCCCTAGTTATTACAACTATCAACTATACAGTCTCATGTTTGGGATACTCCAAATTCATGTGGATGTTTAGAAAATTGGACAAAATCAGGCAGCCCCTCACTTGTCCTGAGCCTCCTCAATCTTGATTCACCATGGCCAATCCCCCTCCCCACCACCACCAAAAGCACTATTACCTCTAATAGTAGCTGAAAACACCCATCAGATACTCTAAACGGCATGTATTTTCACCAGGTAGATGATTTCTTAAGATTACAGGAAGTCGCTAACTCTCCACCCAGTTCAGAACTCTTCTTTGTTACCCTTCATTTTAAACCAGGAGATTCTTTCCCACCTGAAATATTCTAGTTGGCCTGCCCCAGAGGTTCCCAAGCTGCCTGGTGACCAGAATCCCTTGGAAATGTTGAACACACAGCTCCCCAGGCTTTCTGGGAAACTACTTAGATCTGTCTGACAATCTGCAAGCTGACGAGATTCTTCCACAGCTGACCCAGCGCTCATCTAGAATTTGGCAACCATGTCTGTACCTCACCAGGCACACAAAGCTCACAATATGCTAGGAGCATTTGAATGATAGTCCAAGAATTATCCTTTCATTCCATATTCTTCTCTTTCAAGAAGATTAGGAGTTTCAGCTAGGGAACTATGTGCATACTAAGACAGGTAAAGGAACTCATCACAGAAATATAATACCCTGGGGCCAACGTATTGCATCTAAAAATGCACCATGTCAGCAGGACTTGAGCTAACATAACTGTGCTGCCCAAAGTGTCCCCCAGCAGACTCCAATGTTGTTGTTGTTGTTGTTGTAAATAGAACTAGAGACTTCTGACCCACCAGCAATAACTCAGCTTATTCCAAACTATGCTGTTAAATACACCTGTCTTGCCATAACAATGGTTGAAAGGACCTGCCCTCCTCCCATGTTTTTAATATAAAGTTTGTTCTGTTGAAAAATGTCTAACATTTTAAACAGGGGAAAGGAAAGCGGTCTACTAGATTAAATTTTAAAATAATTTTGTTATTTGCTATACAAATATACATTTCAACCTTTACAACATTCACTCCAGGCTGACCTCCTTGTCTTCGGAAGAGCAAGAGATCAACATTTCCAGTCTGACTTAAAGGACAATGCCCTCTGAAAGCTTTTGCAAATGACAGAAGTACTGAAGATGACCAGAGGCTCTGGTGTTAAGGATGCTTCTCCATATTTTCCAACAGCACACAAACTCCTTAAGAAAAACGAATAGGCTTATCTAGATGGCCTCCCTCGCTGGTCATCTTCAGTTGACAGTATGCTGTGGCTGCTAGTCCATGTCATCTGGCTTTCCTATAAAAGCTTTCTTTTCTTGGAACTGCTTTCCTCCTTCTCCAGTCTCCTCTTGTCCCAGCGAGAGTTCCTCTTGGTATAATGGGTCTCAGAACCACAGTTCTCCTGCTCCCCTTCACTGAAAGCCCTAGGGTCTCTCCTGTGACAGAGCTCCCCTTCCGGGTCATCACATTTGCTCTGACATGTGGAAGCCTCGATGCTGGCAGCTGGAGGTTCACCCTGCACGGGAGGTCTGAGGCTGCTTAGAGCAGCCACTAGAGCAGTGGGCTGTAGTATATTACCCAGGTCCTGGTGAATGCCAGGGAAGCCCGGCTCTCCTGCAGGCGGTGTTACTCCAGGATGCTGGGGGCTCGAGGGTTGTGGATCCCATAGGAATATTCCTCCTTTGACCTCAGTGCTCATCCTCTTCAGCAGTCGTGGGTCCCGAAGTTGGTCTTGAACAGGAGGTCTTTCAGGGTCCTTTGAAATAACAGTGAGAGGAGCTTCCTTGGAGTCAGAGGGTGTGTGATATAGAGAGGCAGCAAAAGATGTCTTAGCAAATCCACTGTCTAGCTTGGGGCTGGGTAAGCCACCCTGGGGCCTGGACACCTCTGGGGCTATGGCAGGAGGGTGAGTGAGACTTCTCTGTAGCACAGGCTTGAGTTTCAGAATCTTCGTTACATCGTGTCTATAGTTTTTGTCACAGGTCTTAATAATGGCACCACGCTTCTGAGCATCCTGAATCAGCTGATTCCAATGCTGGTTTTCCTTGAAACAATGAGAAGGGAGAAATAATTACACCCCAAAGAAACATTGCTTGGGAGGCATAGAACTTCAGCTTTCATTTCTGAACAAATAATATTATTGTATGAACAGATTCTCAAGAGCCATTACTCGTCAGACAAGATCAAAGGAAAAAATAAATTTGATTACAAAATTATAAAGTCCCATTTCTTTAAAAAAAAAAAAAGACCTGGTCACAGCCTGTAAGAAAGAACTTCAGCCATTTTCATGAGTGCAGTCAGCTGCAATGCAGGTCTGCACTGGCCACTAGGAGCATCATGTCACTATTTACATTTCAATTAATTAAAATGAAACGAAATTAAAAATTCAGTTCCTGAATTGCATCAGCCACATTTCAAGTACACAGCAGTCACACATGACTAATGGCTACTGTACTGAGCAGTGCAGACACAAACATTTCCATTATCAAAGAACCATCCTTTGGATACTGGTGATCTAGAGCACTGCCTACACCTCTTGGCAGGGCTAACATTCTCAAACAGGAAGGGCTGGTTTCAGAAAGCAAACTTCTGAGGGCACGTGACTGTTCTAGAAAAAGGCCCACGGCTTTCATTGGATTTCCAAAGGCCTCCCAAACCCCAAATGGCTAAAACATCTTAATCTACTGAGATTTCAAATATATTATCCCACTTTCTACCTGTTTTCTAGAGGAGCTTAAGACATAAAATCACATCTTGGAAAAGTTGCAAACACATGCATTCTCCTCTCTTCCCTAGAGTTTCTTTAACAGGAGACTGCTGCTTTACAACCAATAGAACTTGGGTCTCTTTAGAAAGAAGAGAAGAAACAGAAGAAAAAGGAGAGCTACCCACTCAAGGGGGCTCCTGTACTATTCATAAAGGTTAAGTTAGGGAAGTAGTGGGGCTACACAGTATTTACTTGCTGTGCGACCTTGGTCAAGTCATTTGACCTCTCTGAGCCTGCTTCCTCATCTGTAAAATAGGAGTAATATTTTATTTAATGAATTCTCAAGTGCACAATGCTTTCACATTTTACCATTTCTGAGCTTGGGGAGCCTCTTGGCCACGTACCTATCCTTGGGGATTTCGTGATGAGGCAATTATAACCCTTTGACTTTTAGTCAATAAACCATTTAAAGATCTTGCCTTAAAACCTTCTACAGACATTTTCTGATAAGACAAGAAAACATCAGCATTAAAACTTATGCGCTGGGTGGGCACAGTGGCTCACGCCTAAAATCCTAACACTTTGGGAGGCTGAGGTGGGTGGATCACCTGAGGTCAGAAGTTCGAGACCAGTCTGGGCAACATGGTAAAACCCCATCTCTACTAAAAATACAAAAATTAGCCGGGTGTGGTGGCACACACCTGTAATTCCAGCTACTTGAGAGGCTGAGGCATGAGAATGGTTTGAACCCAGGAGGCGGAGGTTGCAATGAGCTGAGATTGCACTACTGAACTCTAGCCTGGGCGACAAAGTAAGACTGTCTCAGGAAAAGAAAAGAAAAAAAAAAAACCCAAAAAACCTTACACTGGAGATCAAGGGTACTAAGAAAACCCTGGAAGCAATGGTGAAGCTCTTAGAAAATGCTAGATTGCCAGCCTCATTGTCGCACCAGGGATGAAGGACAACACTGATGACTATGGACTAAGAAATGATTAATTAGTGCTAGATTCTCAAAGCGGAATATTTTTAGGAATATCTTAACCTATTTATGTTACTTGTATTTTCTCTTTTATGTCTACATGAGAATATAATAAAAATCTGTCTAAAATCTTTTTTTTTTTTGAGACGGAGTTTCGCTCTTGTTTACCCAGGCTAGAGTGCAATGGCGTGATCTCGGCTCACAGCAACCTCCGCCTCCTGGGTTCAGGCAATTCTCCTCCCTCAGCCTCCTGAGTAGTTGGGATTATAGGCACGCGTCACTGCTAAGTTTTTGTATTTTTAGTAGAGACGGAGTTTCACCATGTTGACCAGGGCGGTCTCGATCTCTTGACCTCGTGATCCACCCGCCTCGGCCTCCCCAAGTGCTGAGATTACAGGCATGAGCCACCATGCCCGGCCCCCAAATCTGTCTAAAATCTTAAAAGAGTCCTTTCAATGAAGTTCTAAGTGAAAATAAAGTTTATAATCTAATAGTAATAAATAAACAGTGATGCATATTACAATTAATGGTTTCTTGAATTTGATAAACTATGGTAATAAGCTTACTTCACAGGATTTTTTCAAGTTTGGAAAAGTCATGTGACTAGAAGAAAATGTTTGGCACGGTGATTGGCATATTCCAGACAGGTCTGTGGAAGCAGCACCAGGCTCTGTGGCTCAGTTATCTTTCTCACTCAGCTCTCTAGAGATTCTTAGCCTGTGGCTCAAACACATATGTGAAGCAGATGGCCTTGATATTTCTGCTAAGTTTACTACACCTAAACTTGGTGTTTAATCCATTCCTAAGATCACAAAAACAGTTCTGAGCAGGCACTATTAGCCTTGGTTTCTCAGAGAAACCAAATGCTTTAATGATGATTCCATTTCCATAAGGGAAACTAGGCTAAAGAATTAAAAACAAGCAAATCCCCAAAACAATAAAGAAAAAGCCCAAGGACAAAAAAAGTTAGGGAGCCCAGCTGACAAACTGGGAATGTTTAGATTCAGGTCTGCCCATCTCTCTTTGTAGCACTGCCTTCCTAGAGTGAAGACTATGTTGGTGCCATTTGCTGGGTTAGTGGCCTGCACAGTTGTGGAAGTGTGACCCAGGGGCTCCCAAACACTGTCTCAAGGGAATGTGAGAAGGGTTACGGAATAAGCTTCCAAACCCCAGACCTTGGACTGTCCTGCCTCCTGCATCCCATCCTCACAATCACGAGGAGCCTCATCCACACACAGAGTGCATTGCCAAGACACATAAAAACTCTGAGACGCTATATAAAGGGAGGATTAAAAGCAGTAGTGCCATGAAGGCTCCTTTAATCGAGGCTTTACTAAAAGACGTATCTCTAATAACATTTCATTTACTTTTCAGGTTTAAACATTATCAAAATCTATAATATTTAACAAATATATTTATTAAATATTACAAATATTTAATACAAATATATTTATAGTGTTAACAGGCTATTCAACTGAGAAGAGATCATGTTTTAACACTAAGATCCTTATGGTCTCATAAAAGGACTTTTAAAAATCCAAACCTATATATTTTGAGCTAACTACAGATTTACAGGAAGTTGCAAAGAAAGTACTGAGAAGTTGCATGCACCATTCACGTGGGTTCTGCCCAAGTGAAAAAAAAAAAAAAGGAAAACAACTTTTTAAACTTTCAAATTACACAAAGATTTTTATGAGAGGTGTAATCAGTGAGATTAAGAGAAAGGTAAAAAGAGATTACCCCAGTGAATTTTATCCTAAACAAGTAGGAATGGAAGTACAATTTAAGGAAAGGAAAAAATAAAATAATATCGCTATCTTTCTATTCCACTGGATATATTTAAGAGTGATATAATTAGTTTTAATCGCTGTATTTTAAAATGTCAATATTGATAATACAGCAGAAACACAATCTTCAGTAATATTTAAACTTGTAAAGATTTTTTATATCAACTTAAAAATGGGAGGTAGATAAAAATAAGCGGTACACAGCTTTTAAAACTTCCTCCAGAATGGGCACCCTTTACAACTTTCTCTAGAGTGGGCACACAAACGACAAAGGCTGGAGGGGATAGAGCTACAGAAGAGAGGAGTGAGATGAGAAAGGTGTATCTGAGTGCCACCTGGTGGCAAGAACCAAAACCAGGTGAAACAGCCACCAAGTTGGCTCTTCTTAGATAAATGACTTTGTAAGAAAGAGAAATGAGAAAAATGACAAAATTATTACTCCTAATGAGACAAAGAGCAAATACACGATACCTCTAGCTGTGATATCAGTGACTTAAGTTGCACAATTTGTCTACTAAAGTTGGAAACTTGTACACCTCTTCCAGAGGTGCACCTATCTTGGCAGAGGAACGCTAGAGGCACCAAGTGCTGAAGAAACAGTGTAAGCAGCACACCTCCCGGTGCCAGCAGAAAAGCAGAGCAGAGCATGTGCCTGCAAACTCTCTCTGGCATTAAGCTGGGCCGATAACAGCCACATTTACTGAGTGTTTACTAAGTGCCAAGCACTGCTCTGGCACTTTACATTTGTGGGTTTAATATGCCTTCTTAACAATAATCCTATGATGTGGATAATTTGTTTTAAAATGATCACCTTGAGAGCCCAGTGTAGATACTTGGGTTCTGGGCTGAAAAAAGGCGAATAGTTCACGTGTACACAAAAGCTCCTAGGAAGTTGCTGGAAAACATAACAACCATTATTTTGTAATCCAGAAATCATTTACACTTTGAAGGAAAATAGTAACTCAATCCAATAACAATAACAATGCTCAAACTTCTGAGCTCTCTAGTACCTACCATCAGGGTCCTCAAATGTCCGAGGATGAAGAGGCTGTACTTGGCTCGTGTGATGGTGACATTCAATCTCTGCAAACTTGCCAGGAATCTACGCAATAAAAAAAGACTTCCTTCTTTGTCTAGAATGACTTAACATGCCCATATGAGACAAAGGTGGACTCTAGAATAACTTAGCATGCTCATGTGAAACACTGGTGGACTCTAGAGTGACTTAGCATGTACATATGAGACACAAGTGAACTCTAGAATAATAGTGTGCCCATGTGAGATACAGGTAGACTCTAGAGTGACTTTGAGTGACACACAGGTGGACTCTAGGATGACTTGGCGCTTAGTGTGCCCACGTGAGACACAGGTGGACTCTAAAGTGACTCAGCGCTCAGCGTGTCCATGTGACACACAGGTGAACTCGAGTGACTTAGTCTTAGCATGCCCATGTGAGACACAGGTGGACTCTCAAGTGACTGAGTGCTTAGCGTGCCCATGTGAGACAGGTGGACTCTAGAGTGACTCAGCGCTTGGCGTGCCCATGTGAGACACAGGTAGACTCTTGAGTGACTCAGCACTTCATGTGTCCATGTGAGACACAGGTGGACTCTAGACTGACTCAGCGCTTAGTGTGCCCATGTGAGACACAGGGGAACTCTCGAGCGACTCAGCACTTTGCGTGCCCATGTGAGACACAGGTGGACTCTAGAGTGACTCAGAGCTTGGTGTGCCCATGTGAAACACAGGTAGACTCGAGTGACTCAGCACTTCGTGTGTCCATGTGAGACACAGGTGGACTCTAGAGTGACTCAGCGCTTAGTGTGCCCATGTGAGACACGGATGGACTCTAGAGTGAATCAGCCCTTAGCATGCCCATGTGAGACACAGGTGGACTCTAGAGTGACTCAGTGCTTAGTGTGCCCATGTGAGACACAGGTGGACTATAGAGTGACTCAGTGCTTAGCGTGCTCACGTGAGACACTGGTGGACCCTACAGTGACACAGTGCTTTGCGTGTCCACATGAAATACAGGTGGACTCTGGAGTGACTTAGTGCTTTGCGTGCCCATGTGAGACACAGGCGGACTCTAGAGTGACTTAGCGTGCCCATGTGAGACACTGGTGGACTGCAGACAGCTTTTCCAGGACTCCTCCACTTCTCTAGAAGTCACAGTGCTTTCTTACTCTCTGTCCCAATACAGGGTACTGGGCACAGAAGAATTCCTATTAAAAACAGTAAACAAACCAAAACCTCAGGGCTTCCTTCAAAGTGATATATCTATCAATTTCCTATTTTTAACCTGGATGAGATATTGAAAATTTTAACAGTGCAATCCTGAAGCCTTAAAAATATCCTAAAAATGTGATAACAGCCCAATCACTTTATTCTTGCATTTATATATATCTAGGTTGTTAAAATATTGTAGAACTAGTGCAGAAATACATAAACACAACACAAATATTTCAACAGATCAGAAAAAGAGCTCAGAAATAGAATTGATGATGATAAAAGTGAAAATTAGCTGGGAAAGAATGGACTGTTTTAGACCCTGAGATATAACCAGTCTCTGTATATGCAGCCCATCACAGGCAGGTTACTTTACTATTTTCTTTGAAAACAAACTAATTTGGCCAGGTGAGGTAGATCACGCCTGTAATCCCAGCACTTTGGGAGGCCAAGGCAGGTGGATCATGAGGTCAAGAGATTGAGACCAACCTGCCAACATGGTGAAACCCCATCTCTACTAAAAAATGTAAAAATCAGCCAGGTGTGGTGGCATATGCCTGTAGTCCCAGCTACTCAGGAGGCTGAGGCAGGAGAATCTCCTGAACCCGGGAGGCGGAGATTGAAGTGAACCCAGATCATGCCACTGCACTCTAGCCCTCTAGCGTGGTGACAGAGTGAGACTCCATCTCAGCGTGGTGACAGAGTGAGACTCCATCTCAAAGAAAAAAAAAAAAGAAAAACTAATTTATAACCTGTAAATTCTATCTGCTTCTCATGACAAGTAACAAAGCATCATGTAAGAGTCTCGAGCTCAGGGGAATTTGCTGTCACACATACAAGTATCCTTAGCATCTTAAATAAACTGGGGGTAGTTAAGGTTAACAAATTTAGCCAAAGCAGGAAAACACAGAAGAGAAAAAAAAAAAATGACACTTTATATAACACATACCACGGAGAATAACATGCCTCTGCAAAATACACTTAATTATTTACTTGAATCTTATTAATAAAAAATCTTATTAAATAAAAGAACACTATGAAATGGGTTAACATAAAAGCCACCAAGGCTGGGCTTGGTGGCTCACACCTATAATCCCAGCATTTTTGGAGGCCAAAGTGGGCGGATCACTTGAGCTCAGGAGTTTGAGAACAGCCTGGGCAACACGACGAAACCCTGTCTCTACAAAAAAATACAAAAATTAGCTGGGTATGGTGGTACATGCCTATGGTCCCAGCTACTTGGGAGGCTGAGGCAGGAGAACTGTTTGAGCCTGGGAGGTGGAGGGTGCAGTGAGCTGAGATTGCACCAAGATCTAACAGTGGGTTGATTTCACAATTTAAAGAGAAACTTTCATATTATTACACAAGAAATTTACAAAAGAAAATTAAGAAAGCAAATGATGGTGGTTTTCTAACAGTGATAGATAATGAACTGAACCTAATCCTGAATTATAAACAAGCGACAATGTATAAAAGTATAAAAAAGCAACAATGACAGTAACTTACCCAATTGAACCTTGCATGGTATTTGCTCTGACACATGTAACAATCACGCAATCCTTCTGTCGACCCTGGAATGCATCCACAGTATCTACTTCTGCTGGTCTATTCACAAAAGAGAAACATATTTACTGGAAAAAGATAATTATTAAATATACATATTTGTAAACGAGTTTTTTGGTTTTTCGAGAGACAGTCTAGCCTCACTCTTGTCCAAGCTGGAGTGCAGCAGCATATTCACAGCTCACTGTAACCCTGAAGCCCTGAGCGCCATCTCAGCCTCCTAAGTAGCTAGGACTACATGCATGGACCGCCACCCTAATTTTTCTATGTTTTGTAGAAATGGGGCCTTGCTATGTTGCTGAGGCTGGTCTCAAACTCCTGGCCTCAAGCAATCCTTCTACCTCATCCTCTCAAAATGTTAGGATTATAGATGTGAGCCACTATGTCTGGCCTTACAATTTTTTTTTTTGGAGACAGAGTCTCGCTCTGTCACCCAGGCTGGAGTACAGTGGTGCAATCTCGGCTCACTGCAACCTCCACCTCCTGGGTTCAAGCAATTCTCCTGCCTCAGCCTTCCAAGTAGCTGGGATTAAAGTTGTCTGCCACTATGTCCCGCTAATTTTTTGTATTTTTAGTAGAGACGGGGTTTCACCAAGTTGGCGAGGCTGGTCTCAAACTCCTGACCTCATGATTTGCCCTTCTTGGCCTCTCAAAAGTAGCAGGCTTACATGCATGAGCCACTGAGCCAGGCCCTTACAGTCTTATTTTCAAAGAAACTTAAAAAAAAAAGAAAAAAGAAAAAAGAAAGAGATGTAGTCTCACTATGCTGCCCAGGCTGGACTCAAACTTCTGGGGCTCAAGCAATCCTCCTTGCCTCAGCCTCCCAAGGAGATGCGTGCACCACCAAGCCTGGCTGTTAAGAAATTTTACAAGTATTTTCTTGGAGGTTAGCCTGAATCTCCTCCTCTCTCCATTCCCTAGCAACCACTGATCTACTTTCTGTCTCTACAGATTTTCTGATACGCTGAGTTTCACATAAATGGAACTATAAAATGTGATTTATGACTGTTTTCCCTTAGCATAACATTTCCAAAGTTCATCCATGTAGCATGTAACAGAATTTCATCCCTTTTTTTCACTAATATTTCATTGTACCACATAGTACAAGTTATTTACTAAGACTTAGGATTGTTAAGATGGCAGATGTATTATTACAACCGTCTTTTTTACAGAAATGGTCAAGCTGATAACATCACGTCTTTGGCTGGGTGTGGTAGCTCATGTCTGTAATCTAAGCACTTAGGGAAGATTGTGTGAACTCAAGAGTTTGAGAACAGCCTGGGCAACTTAGCGAGAGACCTCATCTCTACTAAAAATGAAAAAACACAAAAAATACAAAAAACAAACACTAAGTCCTCCAGTCCATGAAAACAGGATGTCTTTACATTTATTTAGGTGTTTTTTGTTTGTTTTTTGAGACAGTGTTTCCCTCGTTGCCCAGGCTGGAGTGCAATGGAGTGATCTTGGCTCACTGCAACCTCCGCCTCCCAGGTTCAAGCTATTCTTCAGCCTCAGCCTCAGCCTCTGGAGTAGCTGGGGTTACAGGTGTGCCCCACCTGTATTATTAGTAGAGACAGGATTTTACCGTTGGCCAGGCTGATCCTGAACTCCTGACCTCAGGTGATCCACCCACCTCAGCCTCCCAAAGTGCTGGAATTACAGGCATGAGCCACTGCACCGGCCCATTTAGGTGTTCAAATCCTTTCAACAATGTTTTGCAGGTTTTAGCATATAAGTCTTACACTTCTTTGGTTCTATTTATTCCTAAGTATTTTATTCTTTTTGATGCTATTGTAAATCAAATTGTTTTAACTTCCTTTTCAGATTGTTCACTGCTCGTTACATCAAAATAATCTTGTATCCTGCTAAGCTTATTCTAATAGCGTCTTTGAATGGATTTGTTAGGGTTTCTAGAAATAAGATCATACCACCTATGAAAAGAGTCTTACTTTTTTCCTTCCAGTAAAGATCCTTTTTATTTCTTTTCCTTGCTTAACTGCTCTAAAACCTCTAGTACAATGTTGAAAAGAAGTAGTAAGAGTTTCAAACATCTTTACTGATCTTAGAGGAAAAGCTTTCATTCTTACCATCAAGTATAATGTTAGCTATGAGTTTTTCATAAATTTTTATTTAAAAAAAGTTGTATTAATTAAAATTTTTATTAATTAAAAACAAAGTTCCTTTGTATTTCTAGTTTGATTTTTTTGAGACAGAGTCTCACTCTGTCACCCAGTCTAAAGTGTAGTGGTGTGATCTTGGCTCCCTGTTACCTCTGTCTCTCGGGTTCAAGCAGTTTTCCTGCCTCAGTCTCCCAAATAGCTGGGACTACAGGTGCACACCACCATGCCCAGCTCATTTTTTTATTTTTAGTTGAGACGGGGGTTTCACCATTTTGGCCAGGATGGTCTCAATCTCCTGACCTTGTGATCTGCCACCTGGGCTTCCCAAAGTGCTGGGATTACAGGTGTGAGCCACCGATTTTTTTTTTTTTTTTTTTTAACTCATCAAAGGGTCCTGGGTTCTGCACATTTTTTAAAAAATATCTATTGAGCTGATTATGTGGGTCCCTCCCCACTCTTCTAACATGGTATGTCATACTGATTTTCATATGTTGAAGCAATCTTGCATTCCTGGGATAAATCCCACTTGGTCTTGATGCCTAAATCCTTTTATTAAACTGCTGAATTCGGGTTGTCACTACTTTGTTGAGGATTTAGTCCTAAGAGATTTGGATCTATAGTTTTCTTGTGGTATTTTCCCCTGGCTTTGATATCAGTGTAACACTGGCTTCATAAAATGAATTTGAAAGTGTTCTATTTATTGGAAGCATGTAAGAAGGACTGGTGTACATTCTTCTTTTAATATTTGATAGAATTCACCAGATTAGCTTGGTCCTGGGCTTTTCATTATTGGAAAATGTTTCATTATTTGTTATATAGGTCTGATTTTCTTTTTTTCTTTGAAACAGAGTCTCACTCTGTCACCCAGGCTGGAGTGATGCAGTGAGGAATCTCGGCTCATTGCAACCTCTGCCTCCCAGGTTCAAGTTATTTACCTACCCCAGCCTCCCAAGTAGCTGGGACTACAGGTGAAAGCCACCGGGCTAATTTCTGTATTTTTTAAGAGACAGGGTTTTACCATGTTGGCCAGGCTGGTCTCAACCTCCTGACCTCAGGTGATCTGCCCACCTCAGTCTCCCTAAGTGCTGGGATTACAGGTGTCAGCCACTGTGCCCAGCCTATAGGTCTGATTTTATATTGTTTTCTAGATTCGTAGATTCGATTTTGGTAGTCTGTGTGCTTCTAAGTTAAGGTGATTTTGAGGTTAATGAATTTTCAATATTTAATCTTTAATTTTACTGCTGAGGTAAGAAGGAAACAAAAACATGACCTTCATTCTATATACATAAAGACAATACAATGGGTAAATTATTTATTTAAAGTGAAATGTCACTTTTAGTCTTGCTAGAACAAGAATTCACATGAACAAGTCATGGAACTAAAGGGAAAAGACCTGGAAAGTTTCTTAGTCAATTCCACTGCCAAGTAGATTGTTGACATTACAACTGGCAGGAGGTACCCTCTCCACCCAGGACCTACACAGCACAAGTCTATGGAAGCCAGCAGCATCCCAATTTCCTTGTGCCTTACCACCAATCTGCACAGTCCAAGACCACTCCTTAGAGTTTCCCTTTTCTTCTTCCCTTCTATATCCTCTCACTCCAATGCAACAAGAAAACTACAAGTATTTATAAAAATACCTCACCCTTTTCTATCGAACTCTTTGTCCAAATCCTTCTGAATCATTGTCTTCTGGGCCTTGTAGTGAGTTATTATGCCAATGTTTCGAAAACTGACATCCTTTCTTTTGTCTTTAATTAGCTTAATTAGTTCCATCACCAGTTTTATTTCTTGAACATTTACATATGAGCTAAACAAGAGGGAAAAAGAAAACACAATGTTATCAAAACTAATAGCAGGCTAACTGCTAACTTAAATTCCATTGAGTTTGTTTCCCATTACAGTAAAGGGCAGGCAGATAGGCTTCATCTTTTATTCAGCTGCCAGTGACTCAAAGCTGTTATCATGACCATTAATTAATATGGTATATATGAATAAATGTGAAAATAATATGGTAAATATGAAGACATGTGAAATGCCCAGTGAAACATGAGTTGTAGAGAGAAAAGAGCTTGAAATCAACTGAAGTTTAAAAACCACCTTCTTCATCTGTTAAAACAGGAATAGCAGCAGTAAAAAGAGCAGTATTAATAAGAACAAATATGTGAATAATAGATAGCTAACAGGAGTTAAGGATTTACTATCTCCCAAACACTGAGAAAATGTATGATTTCCCTTGTCCCCCACCACTGGCTGCATATAACACACACCACACAACCGAGCAGCTGCCATCCACACAAATTGAATGTAATTTATGTGTCCCACCTGACCTCAGCTGAACAAAATGGGGCCCTAGAGTAGGTTCATGTCCCCTTTGTTGTCCTCACCAGCCTCATATCCTGCACTCTGAACTCATCCTGAAACCAGATGCTCCCTCATGACCACACCAGATGTGAAATGCCCCAAGACCGGGGGCTGCACTGCACCTATCCCTTGATTCCTGAGGCTACCTTATTCGCCTTGCTTTACAAGCCCTAAATATCCATTATCGTAACTTTGAGACTTACTATATGGACAACCCAGTCAGCTAGCCATCTCTTCCATCCCTGAAATCTTCATTTCCCTTGGTCCTCTTCCAGATTAAGCCTCTCTGGTCAACATTCCACCCTAACCTTCCTTCTTCATGATGCCCTGGGGCTTAACTCTCAATCCTTTGCTCTCCTCCAACAGGCCACATGAAAACCTTTAGGATGCAGTCCCTCCAGCACTACAATCCCATGGCCAACTCCTCTCTGTATGTTTCCCTACCTCTTCAATGTGTTCCCCACTTCCACCTCTGTATCTTACTTAACACCTGATTCTCACCTGAGGATGCCACCTGCTCTGCAGCCATTCCATGATGTACAAGTGGGATTTGTTTCCTCCTACTTCATTACAGAGCAGTGCTTGTATCTGTGCCAACAAATGCTGCCTCTAGACCATTCCTCCCCTACTCTCTCACAAGAATCCCCAGCTCCTCTGACATTGCCACTATGTGGCAACACCACCGCTCCTCTCTGCTGTCATATACAGATCACCTGAATACATCCCCTTATTCACAACCCAATACCATCCAACCTCTGTTGCTACTTCCTTACTCCCCTTCCTTCACACCTTCATTCAGCTGAAATTATACTTCGCCTTCATAGTTCTTAACCCAAATGGAGTAAGTGATTACCAGGTAAAGGTCTGTTGTCCCACGACATCATCATCTTGCAATGGGCACATCTGTTTCCCTCACTGCTGTGATCTCGAAAAGTATCTACTCAAGTGCTTGCTTATGATATTAGGTGATATTATCCCCATTATACAGAAAAAAGCATCAATTTAAATGAAAATGTGCCTTGACATTAGGCAGAGAGACGTGTATAGGAAATGTACTTAATATAAATATGAATGCAAATAATGTAATAATTATGGGACCATCACAGAGGATTAAGGCAAGAGGAGAACATACTCATTATCCCGTCTTTCTGAACCATCTCCGACATCAAACACAAGGTATGGTTGAAATGGCCAGTCTGAGGAACACCGAACGGTTTCTGTCTGTCTGTAAAAGGTAGTCAACATTCAGAACAAGGTTGAGATTTAAGAAAATATTTTAATATTACGACTATTTTTTCTGTGTGGTGAAGTGGGCTGGGGCAAGTAAAGGGATAACAGGAATATTCTTTTCTAGATGTGTATCAGTGAAAGGTACAAAACAAATTCTATTTCTTTCCTGGTGCTGGGAGAGGTATCTACGTCATTAAAATATAACAAATATGACTGGAAAGTCACTCATAGTAAGCCACAGAATACTGTGTTGAATATGGTCCCACTTTTTTCTTAAAAAATTTAAAAAGTAAAAAAAGATATGCATGGTAAAAGGACTGAAACTTGGCCAGGCGCGGTGGCTCTTGCCTGTAATCTCAGCACTTTGGGAGACCACGGCGGGTGCATTGTTTGAGCTCAGGAGGCTTGAAAGCAGCCTGGGCAACATAGCAGAACCCCATTTCTATAAAAAGAAAAACACAAAAATTAGCCAGGCATGGTGATGAGTGCTACTCAAGAGGCTGAGATGGGTGGATCAATTGACCCTAGAAGGTCGAAGCTGCAGTGAGCCAGGATTGTGCCACTGTACTCATTCTGTCTAGGCAAAAGAAAAAGACAATCTCCAAAAAAAAAAAAAAAACACACACACACAATGAAAGCGGATATGCCAAAATGTTACCAGTGATTATTTCTGGGTAGTATAAGTATAGGTGACTTTTTCCCTCTTTCTTTTTTATGTGCATTTGCTGTACTCAACATGATGGCTTTTATAACTAGAGAAAATTATCAATCCTCCATGATTTATGCTTTTTATGATAAGACCTAAGAAAACAGTAAAATGGCTATTCTTCATAAGCAGCTAAACTACATACAAAATAAGCACACAAGCAATAAAGGAAACTCACCTATTTGTTTTTAAGTTTCTGTTATAAATATAATTGGAAGGGAAGAGACATATGTCTGGATGCATTCGGTACTGAATAGTAAGCCGTAAAATAGGCAGCCTGCTGATCATGTTGTATTCTACATTCTCTTCCAGCAGTTTGCAGAAGCGAGCCATCATTGATTGGTCGTAGCCATACTCCTGTGCTTTCTGTGAGGGGGAAAATAAAGCAATAATTTCCAAGAATTCCTTTAGATCTTTCCCACTATTATAAAAACAATTACTGACATCTAATATGTACATGGTAATATTCAGGTAGTATAAGATTACCAACCACAGCTTCAGAGAAAAAAGATGTTTCTGACTCTGATCCTCAAAATGTCATGAATCTTTTTTTTTTTTTTTTGGAGACAGAGTTAGGCTCTGTCGTCTAGGCTGGAGTGCAGTGGTGCGATCTCAGCTCACTGCAACCTCTGCCTCACAGGTTCAAGCAATTCTCATGTCTCTGCCTCCTGAGTAGCTGGGATTACAGGCATTTGGCACCACACCTGGCCAAAATGCCATGAATCTTGAATATATGTAGAGGCATTTTCTACTCACATACTGCTTATGAAAGTGATACGATCGTGTGAATGACAACGATGCTATTTTGATAATACAAGACATCATTGCTGTATCTTAAAAAATAATAAAGGAAGCACATAAATGTAACACAGATTTTAACAATTATTTCTGGTGGTATATCCTCACAGACAGACATATTGAATGACATTGTAAACAAGTGTTTTGAAGACAACATTCTTCATCCATCCATCTAATATGTACTAAGCATCTATAATTTGGAGTGATGAGACTGCTACAGTGAATAAGATCAAGTCTCACAGAACTTATATTCCAGTGGAGGAAACAAACTCAACTTATGTGTTGGCCATCCCTAATCTAAAATTCCAAAATACTCCAATGAGCATATCCTTTGAGTATGAACTTAAAGTATAATGTCAGCACTTAAGAAGTTTCAGATTGTGAAGCACTGTGAAATTTTTGAATTAGGAATGCCCAACCTGTGCTAGACGGATTTCACAAACCAAATAATGGGTTATATTCCGCAATCTGCAAGATAGTGACCTAAATGACAAATGGGATAAACTGTCTTATTATCATAGTTGTGCCTTGGTATATACTTTCCAATGACAGTATCATAGAAAGTTTCAAAAAGTACTCTATCTTAAATAACCTGGGAGTAAAAATGTGCTGAAAACTTCACTAAGATGATGGAATCTCCATGAGTGATGTGAAAGATACTGGCACTGAACATGTGCACAGCCTGAATAAACTTGTTTCACAAACTATGAGAGTGGAGAAAAAGGCATTACTTCTTAACCTATTTATATGTGTGATTTTAAACAGGTTTGTGTAAGTATAAAATAATTATTAATAGACATTTGACAATTTTGCCTGAATCCTCAAAAGTTTATCTGAGTTAGCTCAAAAATCTGATTTTTAATCTTTGCTTTGGGGGAACAGAAAAAGAACTTATATAAGGTAATGCATCTAACCTCTGGACAAACCACAGTCTATTCAACAAATGATACAAATTTATTAATATATATTCAGACATGGAACAATGTCTCTGATTTGCTGATTTAAAAAATAAAGCCAATTCTGCACAGATTTTGCCATCTTAAAAAAAAACCAAACTCATGTACATAAACACATATACACGTAAATATATACTTGTATAGAAACCATATACCACATTTTCATAACCAGCTTACTGTTATCCCCTAGAATGCAAACACCATGAAGGCAGGGATTTTGTCTGTTTTCTTCACTGTCATAACCCTAATACCTAAACAGCGACTGAATTATGTTGGCACTCAATATATACATACTGAAAAAGATAAATAAACACACAAATGCCCAGCAAAATCTGTTAAAGACACTACTCACTTTCACCGTAATTATCACTAGAAATACGTGGTCAAAAAAGGCACCTAATGAAAATGAACTTTGTAATTATTTTCTCAAAATAGCCTGTTTTATTTGTACAATTAATTTAAAAACCACAAATGGATTTTTTTTGGGTAATTTTTGTTGCTTTTATCAATCATTAATTAGGCAGTAAGGTTGAAGTCCATGAACAATCCCTTTTCACTTCAATAAAATACTGCATTATTTAAAGAAATGGGATACAGAATTTGCTCTTCCTTATTCTCCATGAACAAAGCTGCCTGCAGCAGTTCCTCCCTAAACACAGAGGTTTTCACTGGTGATGGGAGTGCTTCTGGGCCACATCCTAACCATGATCACGTACCTGTGCTCAAATGTCATATACGGAACTGCACTACCATTCTGAATAATCCTAAAGTCAAAAGCCACTAACAAAACCAGCTGCATTCATTCCATAATTCCACAGAAATGCTTTGAAAACGATCTGTTCTCTAGGATTATGAGGCCACACTGCTCAATTATTTGTATAAATAATCTATGTTATTAGCACTAATACAAATTTTATTAAATTTTATAACCTCTTCAGATTACTTCAAAACATCTACTGAATCCTGATTCTGATGCGCATTTCTAGGAGACATTTTTCATTGAGATTAAAAAAGAAACCAACAAAGTAGAGTAGACTACAATCTGGTTCTTCCTTTCCCACAGACAGAGCCTATAATTTAGTCTTTTTTCCCCCTGTACCTTCACTTTCAGATGATGTGAAGGGCACAGACATTTTCTTGTATTAATGCTAGAATATTAAATCATCAAAATGGAAATGTACTCCAAAATTAATTTAACTTAATGTTTTCCTCAATTTGTACATATATAAATATAAATGAAGAGGGTGGGATTCTTCTCCTTACTTTTGAAGGTTTTTTTAATTATTGTTTTGGTGTTTGCATGATTAAAATAAATCAGATTCAGCTCTTTAAAGATGTGCACACTGACTTTTCCAAAGCTTGGTCTGCATGGCACATCATCCATCTAGGCTGAAGGACTTCTGCCACACATACACAGAAGCACAACTATGAACAAAGGGGCCTTTTTAGGAATTTTTTTTTAAGGTATTGAGACTAAATCAGTGCTTCTCTTTTCTCAGTTACTGCTTACTTTTCACTCCAAATTAAGAGAGGCCAATCCAAGAGAGATGTTCCTCCCTCTTGAAGACAAAAATTTTAAAAAGCCCCTTCCATTTTAAAGCAATCTGAACATAAAAAAAAAACTTACCATAGAGATGACTGTGGGAGGGAGCTGTTTAGGATCTCCTACTAGGATAAGCTTGTTGCAGCGATGAATGAGTGGAGTAAGAGTCTCAATTTCACAAGACTGTCCAGCCTTGGCAAGACATAGAAGGGAGAGGCAGTCTTAACTATCTTTATTATTTATCCATATAGTTTATCTGATTAAAGTTCTAACCATTCAGAAAAGTACCACAATTTTGCATGAAATATCAAAAATAAGCATTTTATCTGAAAACAAAAAACAAAACAACAAAATAAACCCTCCAGGCTGGGTGCAGTGGCTCACATATGTAATCCCAGCACTTTGGGACCCGCCTCAGGCGGGTAGATCACCTGTGGTTGGGAGTTTGAGACCAGCACGGCCAATGTGCTGAAACCCTGTCTCTGCTAAAAATACCAAATAAATTAGCTGGGCGTGGTGGCACATGCCTGTAATCCCAGCTACTCGGGAGGCTGAGGCAGGAGAATCACTTTAACCTGGGAGGCAGAAGTTGCAGTGAACCGAGATCACATCACTGCACTACAGCCTGGGTGACAGGGCAAGACTCTGTCTCAAAATAAATAAATAAATAATAAACTCTCCAAGCGAAATGTTTTAAAAAAAATCAAATATGTATTTTGAAGTCAGCCACCAAGGAAGCCACTACCACTTGGGAACCAGCCATAAGTTAAGAAGGCCGTGTGCATCCTAGATGTGTGTGTTCTTTGTTCCTGCAGGGCATGGGCCTGAAAAAAATGTTTTTCCTCTAAAGTCCTTTTAAAACTTTATTTTAAAAATTTTATTATTTAATATATTAATTTTATTATTTATGTATATCTTATTAATTTACTTTTTGAGACAGAGTCTCGATTGGTCACTCAGGCTGGAGTGTAGCCCTCCTGGGCTCAAACGATTCTCCGACCTCAGCCTCCTGAGTAGCTGGGACTCTAAGTGTATGGCATCACACCCGGCTAAATTTTGTATTTTTAGTAGAGACAAGGCTTCACCATGTTGCCCAGGTTGGTCTCAAATTCCTGGGCTCAACTGATCCACCCTCAGTCTCCCAAAATCCCAGGATTACAGGTGTGAGTCACCATGCCCAGCCCCCTTTAAAACTTTGTATCTGAGGTTCAGAAATCCCATCAGGAGCGTCTGTGAGTGTGCTTCCCCAAATCTTTCTTCCTTGCATGATATTCCTTGTATGTATGCCTCTTTGATCACAAGACTGAAATTTCTCTTAAATTCAATGATATTTTCTTCAACTATTTACTGATTTCTGCTTTTTGTCCTTTCCTTCTGGTGAAAACTGGATCTTGGGTCTCCTGATTACTCAATTCTCTGGTATCTCCTGCTCCGCCTCTTTTGTCATCTGACAAACAATAGGTACTGAATAAATGTTTGCTCAAAGAGTGAACTAGGAATAAAGGATGTTAGGTGAAAATATTATGGCTCAAAACTGTTCAATATTTATATTAAAACTACTTCAAAACATTATTAGAGATATTATAAGCAAGAGCGAGACAGTCACTCAGCAGAGATTTTGTTAGAAACCATCAGTCATCCTCAAGACTAACCCCCAAATACTGGAAAATCTACTTTCACTATCGTGGGTCATTAAGAAGCATATTTCTTTCTTTCTTTTTGAGATGGAGTCTCATGCTGTTGCCTTGGCTGTAGTGCAGTGGTGCTATCTCGGCTCACTGCAACCTCCACCTCCCCGGTTCATGTGATTCTCCTGCCTCAGCCTCCCAAGTAGCTGGGACTACAAGTGCACACCACCACACCCAGCTAATTTTTGTATTTTTAGTAGAGGTGGGGTTTCACCATGTTGGCCAGGATGTTCCTGATCTCTTGACCTCGTGATCCACCCACCTCGGTCTCCCAAAGTGCTGGGATTACAGGCATGAGCCACTGTGCCTGGACTAAGGAACCTATTTCTACATAAGGAAATACATATGTAATAGGTAAAAATCAGATGCAGAAAAAAACATTTCCTCAACATCTCAGCAGCCACAATTCATGTGAGACTTACTCCTCATAGTACTAGTCAAAGTTGTATGGCTGACCGTTCACTGACCTCATCAACAATGACACAGCTGAAGGGGACACCCCCTTGCCCACGAAAAGCAGATTCAAGTAGTAAACCACCACTTGTGCTCAATGTGCAGCAGATGACATGGGACTCTAAGATGATGTTATTCTGTGTTTTCTGTGGGCGTCCTTGAACCTAAGAGAACAAAGGTTAAATCAACAGTCAGCTGTAGATCAATTCTTGACTATGACAGGCCTATTTTTACTATAAAACACTTACCATTTATTATATGACAGAAAAACATTTAGTAAAAGTTAGGGAGGAACCCTCAAATCTAGGAAACAGCAGAAACAAGATAATCACAAACAGGAAAGAATGTGTGCTTTGCAGTTAAAACACAGAATATTATTTAAGCACATTAAAAATTTTTATCCAGAGTTTGATTTGGTCAAAGTAGATGACAATCCTTCCTGTAGCCAGATGTATATAGGCAGGTATCTGAAGCAGAGATGTAATAATACTGAGTTGTGAATTATCTGAGTAAAACCAGGGTTAGAATTAAGCTCGAATGTACATTTTTCTGTTAGTTAAGTATATACTATGCCTCTTTCCTTTTTTATGTACTTTTGCTAAACTAACAAAAATGCCTATGAACCTGACAAATACTCTACTTCCACAGTAAGAAAAAGAAGTTTGGTCTCCTACAATGCAATGTACTGTGATGGAGCCAGATAATGTGAATGATGCATATCATGTAGTGCTCAAATAAATCAGCATTTTCGTTTTTTTTTTTTTTTTCAGACGGAGTCTTGCTGTTTCACCCATGCTGGAGTGCAGTGGTGCAATCTTGGCTCGCTGCAACCTCTGCCTCCCGGTTCAAGCAATTTTCCTGCCTCAGCCTCCCAAGTAGCTGGGACTATAGGCGTGTGCCACCACACCTGGCTAATTTTTTGTCTTTTAGTAGAGACGGAGTTCCACCGTGTTAGCCAGGATGGTCTCAATCTCCTGACCTCATGATCCACCCGCCACAGCCTCCCAAAGTGCTGGGATTACAGGTGTGAGATATTGTGCCCAGCCTAAATCAGCATTTTCCTCAGCGATTCAGTAAGCTTCTTTACGCTGCTAAGAGGCAGTAGTGATTCATCTCTGCATATATGATATATTCAACCATGGAGTTCAAGGCGTGTGTGTGAGCTTTAGGAAGAGGGTGGCACTGTAGCCCTCCATGGCTCACACAGTACAGCATTGTCAGACACCTCTCCTTAGCCATCTAGTGAGCAAAACTGCTGAGCACATTCAGAGAAAACTTTATCTGCAAAATAAAAAAAATAAAACCAAAAAAAACCCTGCTGAGCACAATTAGTTCAATGGCCCACAGAATGTGTGATGAGCAGCAAAAAAGATCTGTGAACATGGACCTCATCCTTGACTCAGGAAAGATTAATTTGAGGTTTAGTTTAAAACTTTAATCAGAGTGAACGATCCAAGATGGCTGATCGCTAACATCTCAGGATTGTAGCTCCCAGTGAAAGCGCAGAGAACGAGAGGACGCCAGACTTTCAGACGAATTTTGGTCACTCACGGACCAGAAGATTCACAGTGGAGGAGCCCCACGGGTCGCCAGCATGACTCTTGTGGCCGGCGCAGTGGTTTTGCAGGCGCCTCAGCACGGCAGCTCTTGGTGCAGAGTAAACGGGACTGGTTCCCCTTCAGTCAGACGTTTGGAGCTCCGGGAAGACAGAGTTGCCTATTACAGACTCAAGAAGGAAGCCAGACTGGAGATTCCCGGGCAGAAAAGCACCATCAGTCTTAATGCCACTGTTTTGGCCGGGGCAGTGGGTTGCTCAGATTTCAGCCCTGGGAATTAACAAGTTGGACGTCCATGCAGAGAACTAATTTGAAAGTTGGTAATTACAAAGACGACAGGTGGATACACTTACAACAATGGGAAGAAACCAGCGTAAAAAGGCTGAGAATACTCAAAATCAGAACGCCTCTCCCTCTACAGAGGATCAGTTCCTTATCAACAAGGGAACAAGGCTTGATGGAGAACAAGTACATTCCACTAACAGAATCAGGCTTCAGAAGGTGGATAATAAGAAACTTCTGTGACTTAAAAGAACATGTTGTAGCCCAATGTAAAGAAACTAAGAACTTTGAAAAAAGGTTTGACAAAATCCTAACGAGAATAGACAATTTAGAGAGGAATATAAGTGAATTAATGGAACTGAAGAATATAATACGGAAACTCCAAGAAGTATGCACAGGTTTTAACACTCGAATTGAACAAGCAGAAGAAAGGATATCAGAGGTCGAAGGTCAACTTAGGGAAATAAAACAAGACAAGAATAGAGAAAAAAGGATAAAAAGGAATGAGCAAAGTCTCCAAGAAATATGAAACTACGTGAAAAGACCAAATTTACGTTTGATAGGTATACCTGAATGCGACGGAGAGAATGAATCCAAGCTGGAAAATACTCTTCAGAATATTATTCAGGAAAACTTTCCCAACCTAGCAAAGCAGGACAATATTCAAGCCCAGGTAATACAGAGACCACCACAAACATATTCCTCAAGAAGAGCAACCCCAAGGCACATAATCGTTAGATTCACCAGGGTTGAAACGAAGGAGAAAATACTAAGGGCAGCCAGAGAGAAAGGTCAGGTTACCCACAAAGGGAAGCCTATCAGACTCACAGCAGATCTCTCAGCAGAAACCCTACAAGCCAGAAGAGAGTGGGGGCCGATATTCAACATCCTTAAAGAACAGAACTTTCAGCCCAGAATTTCATATCCAGCCAAACTAAGCTTCATAAGTGAAGGAAAAATAAAATCCTTTGTGAATAAGCAAGTACTCAGAGATTTTATTACCACCAGGCCTGCTTTACAAGAGCTTCTGAAAGAAGCATTACACATAGAAAGGAACAACCAGTATTAGCCTTTCTAAAAATATACCAAAAAGTAAACAGCATCAACATAAAGAAGAATTTACATCAACGAATGGATACAACAGCCAGTTAACATCAAACGGCAGTAATCCTAAATTTAAATTGACTAAATCCCCCAAACAAAAGATACAGCCAAAACCCAACAGTATGCTACATCCAGACCCATTTCACATGCAAAGATACACAGACTCAAAACAAAGGGATGGAGAAAGACTAACCCAACTAAATGGAGAACAAAAATAAATAAATAAAAAGCAGGAGTTGCAATTCTTGCATCTGATAAAATAGAGTTTAAAGCAACAAAGATATAATGGTAAAAGGATCAATGCAACAATAAGAGCTAATGATCCTAACACTCAGATACATAAGACCTATAAAGAGACTTAGACTCAATGAGACAGAAAATTAATAAGGATATCCAGGACTTGAACTCAGATCCTGAACAAGTAAACTCAATAAATGTTTATAGAGCTCTCCACTTTAAATACAAAAAACATGCATTCTTGTCAATACCACATCACACTGACTCAGAGATTTAAATGAAATATTGATCGGCCATTATTAATACCCATTTTTAGAATAAAGCAACATTCCCGTTCTCTCTCCCTCCTTTTCTTCCTCTCCTTCACTACTTTTTTAATCTTTACTTCTCTCCTTTCAAAAATACAACTTTAATCAAAAGTTTTCACATAACTTTTAGTTTAAATAAACTGCTAATGAAAATAAGCATTAAGTTCAACTACATTTAGTCACATAGAGAAAAATTATAATACATTCAGGAGAAAAACTTCAATGTCATCAGTTGCTATTACCATCCTTCCCTGACCCCAATGTGGTTTGATTAGGGCTACATTCTGACAGTCAGGCTATACACCTGGCTCAGTCAAGCTTCAATTAGTCTAAATCTTACCTGATATTTGTACATCCAAAAAGAACTGGGAAAAAGCTACAAAAATATTACAGGAGTCTTATGATCTAAGACAAGTACAAAGAGTTTATGCTCCAAGCCAAGAAATGCAAAAAAATCAAAAATCAAAGTGCTGTACTTTCTTATGCCAATCCTGCCCACCATCACTCTACTTGTAACCAGGCTGGAGCTCTGGAGGGCTCACAGTTGCCACCCTCAACCTAAAGCTCACACAAGGTGACTTTTCTTTTTTTAACAGGGAAAACACCACAAAGTTATTTTCATTAACTGTTATTGGATAATAATTAACATAATTGTCTTTTGCAGTGTAGGAGGAAGAGCTAGAGCACCTTGTAAAAGGATTTAAATCTTTACATAGACCTAAAACAGAAAAAGATAATTTATAATCACCTCTTTCTTAGAAATCTTAGATGGTGGTTAAGAATGTGTTGTTAGGTTAAAGGAAAAAATGCAAATGTTGTTACACCAGTTTCTCCACTTCCACACGTCTGTAATTTTTCTGTAACTGAGAAAAGCCCATAGCTGGCTGGGCACGGTGGCTCAAGCCTATAAAGCCAACACTTAGGAGGCTGAGATGGGCAGATAACTTGAGGTCAGAAGTTCCAGACCATCCTGGCCAACGTGGTGAAACTCTGTTTCTATTAAAAATACAAAAAAAGACAGGGTGCAGTGGTTCAGGCCTGTAATCCCAGCACTCTGGGAGGCGGAGCCAGGCAGATTATCTGAGGTCAGGAGTTTGATACCAGCCTGACCAACATGGAGAAACCTCGTCTCTACTAAATATACAGGATTAGCCGGGTGTGGTAGTGCACGTCTATAATCTCAGCTACAAGGGAGGCTGAGACAGGACAATCACTTGAACCCACAACCACTTGAACCTGGGAGGCAGAGGATGCAGTGAGCCAAGATGGCACCACTGCACTCCAGCCTGGCAAGAGACCAAGACTGTGTCTCAAAAACACACACACAAAAACAAAAATTAGCCAGGTGTGTTGGTGCATGCCTGCAATCCCAGCTACATGGGGGGCTGAGGTTGCAGTGAGCCAAGATCATGCCACTGCACCCCAGTCTGGGCAACAGAGAGAGACTCCGTCTCCAAAACAAAAAAATACATAAAAGCTCATGGCTTATGTGAACAGTCACTCTGACAGTTTAGTTTTATATTTAAATTTCTAAAATAAAATAAAATCAAGAAAATGCTACCTGCAAACTACTTACCTCTTTAATTTTAGAAGCAAGTTCCTGCCTTTCCTTAGAAACTTTGGAAATTTTTTCATCTAATTCTTGCCTCTGGAAAAAAATTCAAATGTCATAATTAAACTTAAACTATGCATTTTTAAAATGATTGGCATCTAATACAGGCCTGGCCAATCATGGCACCTATCTTCTTAAATTTAGGGATTAGACCTGCTTGCTCACCCAGGGATAGGACTAAACTAACTCCTTCTTTGGATACATGGATGCTAAGAGAAAGACTGAGTCTCTCCCTGTGGGGTTTCTAAGCTGGGATGGTAGAAACCCTGAGATGCTGACACCTTCTCTCTCGAAGAAATGGCTGACACACAGAAAAACAAACCATGACATCGAAAAATGATACTGTTTGAGCTTCTAGATCTACCCATGCTGAAGCTAATTCCCTTTTTGTCTAACCTAATTTGAACTGGGTTTCTTGAACTTGGAACTGAAAGATAATGAGTAAACTGAATATACCTTCAATTTGACAAGGCAGTACAGCCTATAAGCCAAATGCAAGGCCAGGAGCTGAGACTCACGCCTGTAATCCTAGCACTTTGGGAGGCTGAGAGGACTGCTTAAGGCAAGAAGTTCAGACTACACTGGGCAACATGGCAAGATCCAGTTTCTACAGAAAACAAAAAAATTAGCCAGGCATGATGGCACCTGTCCCACTCAAGAGGCTGAGGCAGGAAAAGAGCTCGTTTGAGCCCAAGAGCTTGAGGCTACATTGAACCACAATTGTGCCACTGCACTCCAGCCTGGGCCACAAAGTGAGACCCTAACTTGAAAACAAACAAAAATGCATTTGTTTTTGTAAATAATGTTTTACTAGAACACAGCCACATCCATTTGTTTATATATCATCTATGGCTGCCTTGTGCTACCAAAAGCAGAGCTGAATAGCTGAAACAGAGACCAACCATACAGCTTGCAAAGCCTAAAATCTTTACTAGAATAACTTGCCCTTTGCAAAACAGTTTAAAAAAAATTTTTTTAAATAAATTTTAATGAAAGAAAAAATGAAAAAAAAAAAAAATTAAAACTAAAAGGTCAAAAAAAAAAAAAGGCAAAAAGAAATGTGTTAACCTGAGACACATTTTTAGTGTCTTAGTACACAATTTTATAGATGAATCATGCCATTCCCCAATAAAGGGCATTAAATTCTCATTAATTAGGTTGGTCGCAGTGGCTCACATCTGTAATCCTAGCACTTTGGATGCCAAGTTGGGCAGATCAACTTGAGGCCAGGAGTTTAAGACTAGCCTGGCCAACATGGTGAGACCCCATCTCCACTAAAAATACAAAAAATTAGCTGCTGTGGTGGCACGTCCTAGTAATGCCAGCTACTCGGGAGGCTGAGGCAGGAGAATTGCTTGAACCCAGGAAGTTGAGGCTACAGTGAGCCAGAATCGTGCTACTGCACTCCAGCATGGGAGACAGAGCAAGATTCCGTCTCCAAAAAAAACCAAACCAAACAAAAACCAAAATTGTTAACTAGTTTGTTTATCTGAGTTATTATTTAAGAAATGCAAAGATACCTGTATTTCCCGTCCACCTCGGCACAGAGCTCGCTGCCGGGAAAGCTCATCCAACTGATAATCTAGAAATTCCTTTCTTCTATGCATCTCCTGAACATGAGAAGGTAAGTCTTTTTCTAATAAAAATAACAAATAAAAAATTATATTCTATTCTAATTCTAACCAACACACATATACAACACAATGAGAAGAAAAAAATCAGTTGCCAAAGCCAGACTAATTCTCAAGTCTTCAAATTACCTTTAGTGTCCAAGTCATTTCCACAAAACAAAATAGAGGAAACACTAGTATAGACCACATTCAGTACTTACTCATTCTGTGGTTTACTTGGCTGTCCAAGCTGAACTTTAGAACCTCGTTATTAATAGACTTTTCTGGACCCAGTCGTACTAAATTGATATCTCCACAGTTTCCTGTTGATAAGAATCACATTTAAGGACTAATAAGGACACTGCGGATAAATCCTGTCTCTATACATAATATCTATTTCTAAGTAAATATATTAATAATCAGAGAAGGAAGCTAATATGAACTTTCAATTAACTAGACACCAGGGACTACACCACAAACTTATCATACATTATTTCAGATATTCTTCCTAACAACCATATAAGGCAAGTACTTATCACTTCTACCTAATAAAAGCTAGCAAGGCCATCCCAGCACTTTAGGAAGGCCAGGCAGGCGACCACCTGAGGTCAGCAGTTTGAGACTAGCCTAAGCAATATGGTGAAATCCCATCTCTACTAAAAATACAAAAATTAGCTGGGCATGGTGGCATGTACCACCATACAAATTACTGTTATGTTTTAAGAGCTAATGAATTTTACGTGTAGGTAATACATATGTAATATATGGAAAAATGTGTGTGATCCCTCAGAATAAAGATGACATGTTCCAGCCTATCTTATACCGTGGTGTGGCCAAAAGAAAATAAGCAGAGGTGCTATTGGCAGGACCTAGAAACTTCCCTTATAACATGGCTAGTATGTTCCCTCTGCCCCTTCTTCATCTTTTCCTCATGCTTGCTGGAACTGGAGCAGCCATCCTGATCACAGGTGCACTAAAGCATGCAGGCCCCACATGGTAGAGGAATCATATGGAGCCTGGGTCTCCACGGACTCTCTAAGGGAGAGTCGTCATACCAGTGACTCTGGTACCAGTCCTGAACTGCCCATCTCTGGGTTCTTGAATAAAAAAAGAGAAGTAACTTCTATTACCTTTAAGCCACTGTATTTGGAGTCTGATAAATTAAATCTTGTTAAAAGGTACTGTTAGGTATCCTTAAGGAAAATTAAATTTGGTAGGGAAGATGAGACATATGAGATTGGCAAAGTAGTCAAATACAAAGCCATAACTACACTACTCAATACGAGTGATATGAAGAGCAAGTGTTAAGCCTAAATAAAATGAAATAATTTCACATCTTCACTTTAGTGCCCTGAATCATCTGCTGTAATGCTCTTCATTATGTAAATTCTACTGAAAAAAGTTATCCCTCTAGTGAATTTAACATTTCTAAGCTTCAGTCTCCCCACCTATAAAATACAAATAGTAGGGTTATTCCCAAGTTCGTGAAATTATTTTAAGAATTACTGACACATAATAAATACTAAGTAATTGTAAACAATCATTATTTTTACCGTTTCAATAAACCTGTGCTTACTCAAACCCTCATCTTTCACCACCACCTAATACTCTAGGAACCTCATGAACCATCTGAGGTTCTCTTGCCCTGATTCTTCTTCTTCTTTTTTTTTTTTTTTTGATGGCAATCTCTGCTTAAGTATCCCCTATCCCTCTACTGGCTATGGCTAACTCCTAACTGCTTCTTCCTAACCCTCACACAACTGACTCGGGGTCCCTCTGAGGCATCTGAAACACCCCACATTTTAGCCCCACTATGGAACTTATCACTCTGTACTGACCTGTCCACTTCCTTACTAGGCTGTGTGTCTCCTTGAAGGCTTCACTGTTGAAACCTCAGTACCTGGCACAGGGTAAATGTTCAATGAAATACTTGCTAAATGAACTCACAATCCACAGATTCAAGTAGAAGCTATTACCAGGACTGGCTTGCTCTTTCCTTTGTCATTCAAAATTGCCCACACTTAACACTGAAAACAAAAACAAATTATAAATCCATGGAAGTGTCATACCTAAAGGATTCTTCTTGTCTTTACATTTTTCTTTGAATTCAAGAATAATTTTTTTCATGAGTTCATCAACAGCCGCGTTGGAAGGTGCACACACGAGGACACGGTTTTGTTTGATTTTGGCATTGGAATTTTCATCTGAATGCCCCTTCCTCTGGTTCTACAATTTGTCACGTACACATACCAAACAAACACACAAAAAATATGGGTGAGCTCTGTTACATAGCCTTATAGTTTGGCTTTACTTCCATGTATTTTTGAAAGTTCTCACAAAGTTAAAAATAAATAAAAGCATCTACATCTTACATTGATATTAAAATTACTCCAGCATAAAATTCTGGCATAACTGCTCTGAGCTTTAATTTATCATTCACTTAATTTAATCAATACTCAATCCAGGTCAGGCACAGTGGCTCACACCTGTAATCCTAGCACTTAGGGAGTCCAAGGCAGGTGGATCACCTGAGGTCAGGAGTTCAAGACCAGCCTGGTCAACATGGCGAAACCCTGTCTCTACTAAAAATACAAAAATTAGCTGTGAGTGGTAGTGTACAGCTGTAATCCCAGCTATTCGGGGGGCAGAGGCTGGAGAATCACTTAAACCTGGGAGGCACAGGTTGCAGTGAGCTGAGATTGTGCCACTGTACTCCAGCCTGGGTGACAGCGAGACTCCTGTCTCAAAAAAAAAACCCCACAATCCAACCAAATTGTAGCCCAGCATTCACAGCAGTAGATGTGACCTATAATCATTCTAGTCCTTACGATTTGTTTCACATAAGATATAGTCTTCTTCCTGTTTCTCATAACCTTCCCTCCTTCTGCCACCCCTTTCTCTGACACAGTAACACACAACATAAAAAATATACACAAAGTGAAGAGGAAAAGGCATGTTAATACTTATTTACATGTCAGTTCTCAAGTAAAGTAAAATGATGCATCTAGTTAACAGCATCAGTGCCTTCACCCATACCAACCTCTGTCAGTAGACGATAGAGGAGGCCAACAATAGTTTTTGATTTTCCTGTTCCAGGTGGTCCATGAATCAGGCAGATTTTGGCAACTGATGGTGAGTGTTTCACCATAGCATATGCAGTTTCTATTGCTTTCTTTTGGTCTTCATTGAAATCTCTTAAGTAGGCAATCTATATAAAAAACACATTTATATAGACTGAAAGTGGAATATGAAAGGAAGACCATGAAAAAGACCTGTTCAAATTTCTTTTAATGTGTCAAAGCTTTGGTTATGGTCAGGCAAGACACAGACACCAAAGTGACCTTTAACCTAAAAAAACACATTCACTACGGTAAAGAAAGCTAATTACTTACTAATTACTAATTAGTGTCTGAGGCTTCAAGTACTTAAAAATACCACAACTGCATTTTTATTTCTTATTCTTAGAAAGATAATCACAATAAACTGCATTCACTAATTTATAATGTTTCTTCTATTTACTCTGCTTTATTCCTTCTTTAATTTTCTCCTTAGTGAAAACATTCCAAGACTATTTATTTCCTAACACAATGTGTTATAGTGGAAAAAGCATGGATTTCAGGGTCAAATCTGGGTCTAAGCTTCACTTTCACTTACAAGCTAGGTCACTACACTCCTTACCTTAGCCTTGGACTCTGTTACTCCTTAAATCTAGGATTTCTTAAAAGATGAGGATAGACTGAGATAATGCACATGAAAGCCACAGTATACAAATAATATTAGTTTCCTTTTGCATTTCTGTGTTAATTTCCTAGCGTGTATACACAGCTTCACATGTTCAGAGGACAACTTCATCCTTGCATTTCCAACATAGCCAATTCTCCATCAATCATTCAAATGTAAATTTTTAACACCACTAAACTTGAGACTTCTCACCTAATGCACATTAAGTAGGCAGTAGGCTGCTGACCTAACATTTTAATGTTGCTCTTCCATCACACCTTTGACTCTTACTGTACTGTATCTTTTTCTGCAGTAAGCTGACTAATTGCATATTTCGAAATTTTAAAGTAATCACTAAATTGTGTTCACCATGAACATGTCTTTGTTGTAGACATGTAGGAATATATAGCAGCTAAAAAATATGATGCTTTAACATACTGACATGACATTAACATCGTGACATGACACTATCTACTATCAGATAATTAACACTCACAATTCTCTCAGATGCCGTAGTTAGTAAATCTTTTGTACTGAAGTCCATAGGGTTTGGATTCAGAACAGCTCTAGCCAGTTGGTTCCGACTACCCAACAGAGACAAGGCTTTCAACTTCCTTTGTGTAGTCACCAGAGAACTGATTACAATACACTTCACAAGTTGGTTTAAATTGGCCAGAAAGTTCTCTTGAGTCTGGATGGAAAGGTAACACTCAAATTTTCCATTACGCACTATCATCAAGAAAGAGAAAAAGTAATTTCAGTTATCACTGAATAATGTTGCCTAGTTTAAAAGATTATACAGAATTAGGTATTTTTAACATATTTTGGGATATTATTTACATAATTTACCCAATAAATATTTATAGACTGCTTCCTGAACCCAGTAATGTTGTGTCCCCCAGGAGGTTATTTTCTAGAAAAGGGAGGCAGACAACCAAATAAACATGTCAGGTGGTACTAAGTGCTATGAAGAAAGCAAAGGGAGGAAGTGATGTGGATGGAGATGGATAAGCTGGTCCGGGAAAGTCTTCCTGATGAAATATTTGAGCAGAGACTTGAAGTAAGGGAGTATGCACTTAGCAGGGGGTAAACAGTGCTATATGCAGAAAATCAGCAACTGCAAATATTGTAAGATAGAGACGTGCCAGGAATATTTTAGAAATAAGGAGAAGGCTAATATGGCTAGCAAGAAAAACAGGGAGAGGAATGCTTGGCGACTCTGAGTAAAATGGGGCTATATTTTATAGGGCTGTGCATATCACAATAATGATTCTGAATGCTATTCAGGATCAGGTAGGAAGTCATAGGGCACTCTGCATAGGGAAATAACATGCTCTATCTCACAAACTAAAAGAACCACTCATACTTACCTCAGAACAAATAATAACTACAATGAGAGAAGTATAGAAACAAAAAGACCACTTAGAAGGTTACTGCAGTAATTTAGGTAAAAGTTAATGATAGCTTGGACCAGGATGTAATAGCAGAGGTGGGAACTGGATTTCGGATATATTGCAAAGGAAAAGTCAATCAGATCTGCTGACAAATTAGAAGCGAGGTGTGAGAGAAGTAAGGATCATGGATGACTCCAAGGTTTTTGGCCTAAGTAACTGAACGAATGGAGGCCCCAATTAACAAGATGGGAAAGAATGAAGCAAGAGCAGATGTCAGGCAGAAAATCAGGTGTTAGCTTTTGGACTAGCGGGTTTGAAATGTTGAACACTTTGCAAATGGAGATACCAAGAGAGACGGTTTTGATCTATGAGGAGTTCAGGGAAGGAGACTGCCTTAGAACTATAAATTTGGCAAGAGCCAAAAGCACAGAGTAAACCATCAATTCTCATTGCAACTCTTCTAAATGCATCCTATATTCTACAGAATTAAGCCCTGATCACACAAATAAACATGGTACACCTGCCATAATGCAGTATAATGTGACACACTTTATTGCTACTTTTAAGATATCATGCAAAAAAGGAGACGAAATAATGAAATAATGTTATTCTCTTCATATAACTAAGACTAAGAAAGTTACCAATGCCAAAAAGGCAGTTTGGCATAAGAAAAAGAACGTCAAACAAAAGTGGTTTTCAATTCTGGCCTTACCACTTAATACTGATGACAGCCTTGAATAGTTTACTTAACATCCCCGAGCCATGGTTTCTTGATGAGCAAGGAATCATTTCTACTACCTTTTAGGGCTCTGGGGAAGATTATAAGTGTACATTAGACGGACAAGTCTCATTGTCTAGCATACATCAGGTATTTGTTAAATTTAGGTTGGCCGGGCGCGGTGGCTCACGCCTGTAGTCCCAGCACTTTGGGAGGCTGAGGCGGGTGGATCACGAGGTCAAGAGATCGAGACCATCCTGGTCAGCATGGTGAAACCCCGTCTCTACTAAAAATACAAAAAATTAGCTGGGCATGGTGGCGCGTGCCTGTAATCCCAGCTACGCAGGAGGCTGAGGCAGCAGAATTGCCTGAACCCAGGAGGCGGAGGTTGCGGTGAGCCGAGATCACGCCATTGCACTCCAGCCTGGGTAACAAGAGCGAAACTCCGTCTCAAAAAAAAAAAAAAAAAAAAAATTTAGGTTAACATTTTTGTTATGATACTACCTAGGGAGAGACATATAGTGGATGGAAGTGATGTAAGCAGATTCTTCAAGCTGCCTTACATTGAGTTTTATGTTTGGTCATCTCATTAGTGATTGTCCACAAAACCAAGGATGAAATGTAATTTAAGAAACAAGAGATGGTTTGCAAATGGTCCACTTTATAGCTAATACAATGACAGTTAAATATAACAAAAGGATAGAATATTACAAAAATAAATATGGGATCTTTTCCAGGTAAGTCTAGAAAACCTAGAAAAGAGACTCTGAATGGCAAGTAATCACATAGCAAAAACATGTTTGGTAATGTATATCAAATATACTTGATATACACAATTTAGAAGGAAATTAGAAGATGAGCTTGTATCTGACATTTTCTTGTCCATGCCTCATTATTTACTTACTGACTGAAGTGCGGCGGAATTTATGAACATAACCACAATGATATTTATGGAGATCTTGCATGTCATTTCCCTCTGTATCTTTCTTCTCTTCGCTTATTATCTCAGGAACTAAAAACACCAAATCGTTTTCCTTTGGATAAAGTTGTTTAGCCAGTTCACATTCTTCCAGATAAACTATGAAACAACAAGAAATCAGAATTTATCTAACTCAAACAGAATTATTTTAAATAAGATTAACTTAAATCAAATCCTTGTATTAAGTTCAAAAATATACAGCACTAGTGGACTCGGCATATACTTTAAAATGGTAATCTAATCAAAATCTTAAAGTACTAACAAATATCAATTATATAATATAAAGTTTTCTTTAAAACTGCTATAAGGCCAAAGTAGATAAAATCATAATATTGAAAAGTAGCAAATAAATTTTCTTTCCTTTAGGTTTATTCTTGTTTTTAACTGAGATTCTCTCATTTGTTTCCAACTTTCAAAACCCCTAAAGAAAATTCAGAAACAGATCCAAGTAGTTATACACTACATAATGATGTTTTGGTCAGACCAGATATACAATAGTGGTCCCATAAGATTATAATACATTTTTACTGTACCTTTTCTATGTTTAAATACACAAATACTTCCCCATGTTACAATTATCTATAGTATTCAGTACGGTAACATGCTGTACACGTTGGTAGCCTAGGTGTGTGGTTGTTGGAAGTAAGTACACTCTTACTTCTTACAATATCGACATGATAATGAAATTGCCTGACACATTTCTGAGAACATATCCCCATCAAGTGACACATGACTGTACATATGAGAATTCTGAAACTTCTATATATTTGAAACAAGTAGGAAAAGGTGGTTGCAAACTAAGTGGGACTAGGAAGACAGAGAAAGCACTGGAATAAAGTTCAGTACCAACTGCTAAATCTAACCCTATACTCTGAAAAATACAAACCACTGCTTAGAGAAACTGAAGACAGCCTAAATAAATGAAGAAATGTACTAAGTTCAAGACCCAAGGCTCAATACTGTTAAATGTCAGCTCTCCCCAAATTAGTCTTTAGAGTCAAAGCAATCCTAGTAAAAATACCAGCGGGCATGTTTATAAATGTTGACCAGTTGATTCTAAAACTGATGACAATACAAAGAAACTTCTTTTACAAAGAACAAAACTGGAAGGCTTAAACTATCCAATTTCAGTATTTTTTATAAAGCAACAATAAGAGACTATGGTATTGGTGTAAGGCAGCTATACAGATAAAGAAAACAACACAGTGTCTAAAAACACACCTGCAATCAAGGTTCACTGATATTCTGATGAACGTGCCAAGTTACTGAATGACAATGAGAAAACTACGTTTTTTAAGAAGGTTCACTAAATCTGAGCACCTATTTTTAGTGTTCTTATTTTTTTTAGAGACTGGGTCTTGTTCTATCTCCCAGATTGGAGTGCAGTGGCATGATCACAGCTCACTGCAGCCTGGAACACTTGGGCTCAAGCAATCCTCCTTCCTCAGCCTCCCACGTCACTGGGACTACAGGTGTGTGTAGTCCATGCTCAGCTATTTTTTTTTTTTACTTTTCTGTAAAGACAAGGTCTTGCTATGTTGCCAGACTGGTCTCAAACTCCTGGCGTCAAGTGATCCTCCTGTTTTGGGCTCCTAAAGTGCTGAGATTACAAGCATGAAACACTGCACCTGACTTCCACATTTAAAAAAGCAAAACACCCCTTAATCCTTACATATGTCACATATAAAAATAAAACTGAAGTGGTCACCAACATAAACATAAAAATTAAACTATAAAATTTAGAAAAAAGGAGGAGGAGAACTTTGGGAGGCCAAGGCGGGCAGATCACAAGGTCAAGAGATGGAGACCATCCTAGCCAACATAGTGAAACCTCGTCTCTACTAAAATATAAAAATTAGCTGGGCGTGGTGGCGCATGCCTGCAGTCCCTCAGCTACTCAGGAGGCTGAGGCAGGAGAATTGCTTGAACCCGGGAGGCGGAGGTTGCAGTGAGCTGACATCGCGCCACTGCACTCCAGTCTAGCACCTGGTGACATAGCGAGACTGTCTCAAAGAAAAAGAAAAAAAGGAGGAGAAAATTGTGACTGTGGGTTAGGTAAATGTTTCTTAGGATACAAAAAGCATGAAACGTAAAAGAAAAACACTGATAAACTGGATGCCATCAGAATTAAAACTTTTGCTCTCTGAAAGATACTGTTAGGAAAATTAAAAAGCAGTCCACTGATTAAGAGTAAATATGTTCAATATATAAAGCTGATAAATAACTTGTCTCCAGAATATAAAAAGAACTGAAAAATGAGAATTAAAAAGAAGACGACGATCCAACTAAAAATGGAGGAAAGATACATGAAGGGGATATGTACACTATCAGTAAATCTGTAAAAATATGCTCAACATTGTTAGCCATTCTAGAAATGTAAATTAAAGCCACAATGACATACTATACACACCTGTTTGAATCATCAAAATTACAAACACCAATGCTGGGCACAGTAGCTTACACCTGTAACATCAGCACTTTGGGAAGCCAAGGCGGGAGGACTGCTTTGAGACCAGCCTGAACAATATGACAAGACCTCGTCTATAAAACAACAACAAAAAGCACCAACAAAACAAAAACTGGACAAGGAAATGGATCAAGTGGAATGCTCATACAATGCTGGTAGGAATATAAAATGGTATACTTCGAGAAAGTTTAGCAGCTTCTTATAAAGTTAAACATGACAATTCCATTTCTATTTACCCAAGAGACTATAGAACGTATGTCCATTCGGATTTGTACATTAATATTCAATAGCAACTTCATTCATTAATAGCCAAAACTGAATACAAATGAAAGATGAAACAGTAAATAGATAAGTAAGCTTAAAAAAAGAACTATGAGTGCATGGATTGGGTATACTTGTGTTTCAGTCCATTGTAGTCAGCTTCTTCTAGCTGACTCTGGGGCTGTCTGTTATGACAGCATGTTCCAAGTTCTTCATATATATTGTTTCTATTCCATATATAAACTTACAGTTTTCTAAGGAGCCTTGCTTTATTTTAGTTGAAAATGGTATTTCGAGACCAATCTGGGCATGCTATATGCTGTTAGTGGGTAATACACCTAAACAAGGATTAGAATGCAAGTAAAAAATAACTATGTAAGTAAAAGATAACCATGCATATCTAAATAAAAGAAAACTTAAACTTAGCTCTGTTCATATGGAACTAAATAGACATTAAGGCAGAAAGCATTATTATTATTACTATTTTTTTTTGACTCCCAAATCTCTTTTACTGGGGGGAATGGGCCTCTTAGGAGTCCTTACTGCACTGCTTGTTCATTGGCACTGCTTCCCGAGTCCTGGGGCTTCATCCTATCGGGTAGCTTGGGCAGGCTGGAGAATGGCTTGATGTACAGGGCCTCAAAGGTGTCATCTGCCCAGAAGGCCAGCCCCACGGTGGTTGGGGCCTGTGTCCATGCTGTTTGACTGGTGAAGCCACACTCGCCCAGTGTCTTGCCATCATCCAAGAACTGGTCGTCCTTGTACAGCTGGTGCTCATCAGGCGGCTGTTTGAGGATACCCTCAATAATGTGCTTCAGCTTGAACACTGTGCTGGACTCCTTGGTGTCCCTAAAGATGGTGGTCTTGTGGCACCAGATCATGAGGAACATGTCTATCGCGGCGGCTGCCTCTCCCCTCGACGTACCAGCGTGGCTGTGCTCCACCCCATTCTATTATTATTTTTGATACAGAGTCTTGCTCTGTTACCCAGGCTGGAGCGCAGTGGCCGATCTCTGCTAACTGCAACCTTTATTTTGCCTCCTGAGTTTAAGCAATTCTCCTGCCTCAGCTCCAGGAGTAGCTAGGATTATAGATGCTTGCCACCACACCAAGCCAATTTTTGTATTTTTAGTAGAGATGCGGTTTCGCCATGTTGGCCAGGCTGGTCTCAAACTCCTGCCCCAGCCTCCCAAAGTGCTGGGATTATAGGCATGAACCACCATGCCAGGTCCAGAAAGGTTTATTTGAGGTAAAAAGGAAGTATTTTGGTTTAACAGAAGATAATGACAGTTCTGAATGCATACATATAATAAAATAAGAAGAGTTGGGCACAGTGGCCGGTGCCTCTGTGGTCCCAGCTATGCATTAGGCTGAGGCAAGATCACTTGAGCCCAGGAGTTTGAGGCTGTAGTGTGTATGATCACACATGTGAATAGTTACTGCACTCCAGCCTAAGCAACATAACAAGACCCTGTCTCTAAAAAAATAAATAAATGGAACTGATAGCGCTAGAGTATACTTTTTACATATATATGAGTTTTGAACCATTAAATCAGCAAAGATAAATTTTAAAAAGCAACCCTTAAGAATGCACTTGAGGTCGGGCGCAGTGGCTCACACCTGTAATCCCGGCACTTTGGGAGGCCGAGGTGGGCGGATCACAAGGTCAAGAGATCGAGACCATCCTGGCCAAACAACACAGTGAAACCCCATCTCTACTAAAAATACAAAATTAGCCAGGTGTGGTGGCACATGCCTGTAATCCCAGTTGTTGGGGAGGCTGAAGCAGGAAAATTGCTTGAACGTAGGAGGTGGAGGTTGCAGTGAGCTGAGATTGCACCATTGCACTCCAGCCTGGGCAACAAGAACAGCCAAAATTCATGAAATTTGTTGTTAGTTGTAGAACTGGCCTAGTAGTAATAGTTCTTTAAATGATTTTGTGTATTATAAAATAGAGCTAATGTGTAAGAAAGCTGCTGTTAGGAGGCAGAGTTCCCTCATTATGGGAGAAGGGAGTTGCATGGAATGGAGTAAGGTGATAAAGAATCCTGTGGAGTTGGGTTTGCCTTGGAGGAATTAACTTTTTATTTTGAAATAATTTCAGACTTTTAAAAAATCTGAGTTCCTATGACCTTCACCAAGCTTCCTCAAATGTTAACATCTTACATAAATACAGAATAATGATCAAAACCAGGGTTTTATGTTGGTATAAACTAAGAGTTAATTAGACCTTTTTCATATCATACCAGTTCTCCCACAAATGTCTATTTTCTGCTCCAGGATCCAATCTAGGATCACAAATCACATTCAGTTGTGATGTCTTCTTAGTTTCCTTCAGTCTAAGACAGATTGGTCCTCATTCTTCTTTGTCTTTCATGGCCTAAATTTTTTTTTTTTTTTTTGAGACGGAGTTTCACTCTTGTTACCCAGGCTGGAGTGCAATGGCGCAATCTCGGCTCACCGCAACCTCCACCTCCTGGGTTCAGGCAATTCTCCTGCCTCAGCCTCCCGAGTAGCTGAGACTACAGGCATGTGACACTATGCCCAGCTAATTTTTTGTATTTTTAGTAGAGATGGGTTTCACCACATTGACCAGGATGGTCTCGATCTCTTGACCTCATGATCCACCCACCTCGGCCTCCCAAAGTGCTGGGATTACAGGCTTGAGCCACCGCACCTGGCTAAAACTTCTTATAAAGCTAGATTAAGTAAACAATGTGATATGAGCACAAGGTTAGGCAAATGATCTAAAGAAGAACAGACTGCAGAAGGATTCCCAGACATTAAGTGGACTCTAGACTCAGGACAAATATAGCATGTGAAGCACATGTGCAGTGAAGCACAGATGGTCTTTCAATAAATAGTACTGGGATAATTAGACCTCCACTTGGGGGAAAAAAAAATGGAACCCATCCCCCATGCCTCAGTCACAGACAAAACAACAAATGTTCTAGAAAAGGTGTTCCCAGCAGCTAGGTGTGGTGGCTCACACCTGTAATGTCAACACTTTGGGAGGTCTAGGCGGGTGGATCACGAGGTCAAGAGATCCAGACCATCCTGGCCAACATGGTGAAACCCCGTCTCTACTAAAAATATAAAAAATTAGCTGGGCATGGTGGCGTGTGCCTGTAATCCCAGCTACTCAGGAGGCTGAGGCAGGAGAATTGCCTGAACCCAGGAGGCGGAGGTTGCAGTGAGCCGAGATCGCGCCATTGCACTCCAGCAAAAGCGAAACTCCGCCTCAAAAAAAAAAAAAAAAAAAAAAATTAGCTGGGCAGGGTGGTGCATGCCTGTAGTCCCAGCTACTTGGATGGCTGAGGTGGAAAATCACTTGAACCCCGGAGGCAGAGGTTGCAGAGAGCTGGGATCACGCCATCGAAGTACAGCCTGGTGACTTGGTGAGACTTTTGTCTCCAGAAAAAAAAGAAATTTCCAAATTGCCTCTGAAAATAGCTAGATAGGCTTTGGGGCCCACACATAATGTCTGTTACATGCTCTTCTTTTTTTTTTTTGGAGCTTTAAAAATGTAAACAAGAAACAAACAAACAAAAGTAAAAACCAGCTGGGCAGGTGGGTCACACCTGTAATCCCAGCACTTCAGAGGTTGATGACACAGGAGGATCACTTCAGACACAGGAGTCTGAGATCAGCCTGGGCAACAACACAAGACCCCAGCTCCACATTTAAGAAAAAAGTACATGCAAGAATATCCTACTGCAAAAAAAAAGAAAAAAAAAAAAAAAGAAAAAAGTACATAAAAACCGTACCCAAGGGTAATACAAAAACAATACATGGGGTAGGTAGATCTGCAAGCTGTAGTTTGCTAACCTTTGTTCTAGAAGGTAAGAGATCCTGATCCATGGGTGATGGGGGTGGGGGCAAAGGAAGGCAAGAGAATGTAATTTGTAATCTGTAACAGAGAAAGATTCTTATTCTTCATTTAAGAAATGAGACACAAGGCACTAACAATAAAAGACTGATGTATTTGCTATGTTCAAATAAGCAATTCTCAAAAAGAATGAAAAAGGAATTTTAAGACATCACTAAGAGTTAGAATGCAAGTCAAAGTCAGAAAATGGCTTCTACCCAGATTATATAAACAACTCCTACAAATCAATTTTTAAAAAGACAACAGAAAATGAAAAGCCTTGAACAGGCACTTTCCAAAAGAGGTTACTGAGACAGCTACTAAATACATGAAAAGAGGCCCAATCTCCCTAATAAGGACATTACAAAAAATTCACAAAACACCCTCAATACACACAGCCCAATAGCTAAAGATCTCAAAACAACCCATACAAATGTATTGCTGAAGACATGAAACAATGCAGCTTCTCATACACTGCTGGTGGAATATAATTTTGTACAATAGGCTTGGCATTATTTACTGAAGTTGAATTTATACACACCCTAATATTCCACAATCTAATTCTGGATATAAACTGAACAAAAATGCTTTCAGAAGAACACTAAGAGATACATGGATGATCACAATAGCATTATTTAAAACATGCTGTGCAGAAAAGAGTTAACATAGCAGGCCTGCTATTCTTTGAAAGGCCTGCTTGTGAGGCTGCTCCTTGGCTGGTACTTAGGAACTTGGATTTTAGGACAGTTATTCCCTGATTAAAAATGGCTCACTGTTATTAAACCATGTGTGCAAATGACATGGTCACACGAAACACCCGCTTTCTTTCTGCTTTGTGGCTATTGCATCTAAATGTACGTTTGATGGGTTTGAAGTGCGCAGGTCCACTAATTCATAGATTTCAATTTTCAGATTTTCTTCCATCTCTGCCACTCCTGAGAGAGCAAGACAAAATGCCCTCTTGCTCCTCCATCTACTTAGTGTGACTATGACAAAGACCTTTATGATGATCCATTCCACTTAATGAAGAATAAATATATCTTCTCTTCCTTAAGATTTTAGTTTTTCTCTAGCTTTATTATAAGAATATAGTATATAATACATATAACATATAAACTGCATGTTAACTGACTGTTTATGTTATCAGTAAAGTTTTAAGTTAGCTGGCCAACAGTAAGCTATTAGTAGTTTTTGGAGTCAAATTATAAACAGATTTTTGACTGTGGAAGGGACTGCCACTCATAAACCCTACATTGTCCAAGGGTCAATTATATAATAAAACTGTAAATAAGTATAGGGCAGTTTTAAATACCTGGCAGTAAGATATACACCAAAATGGTAATGGAAGATTAAAATTATCTTGGCATCAAAAACTGCATGTCAAAAATGTAACAGCAGTTGGGAGCAGTGGCACACCCCTGAAGTCCCAGCTACTTGGCAGCTCAGGCAGGAGGATTGCATGAGCCCAGGTGTTTGAGGCCAGCATGTGCATGCAACATGATAAGACCCTGTCTAGGGGGGTAGGTGGGGAATGGAAGAGCAAATAATGAAATTAGAAAAAAACTTGTAACAATGCATACCAATTAAAAAAAAAACAATATCCCCCGACAGAATAAAAGGAGGAAGGGCATAAACAGGCAATTACTTCCACAACCCCAAGAATATAAAGGACCACTAACATTTGGGGACAAAAACTCCAGCTTTAAATGGGATATATTTTTCACATATAGAACTGGGGAAAAAAAAAAAGGTCTAAATTACTGAACAAGAGAGGTGCACATCCTTATATCTTGATGTCAGAAATGAAAATGGAACTCTTTTTGGTAAGCACAGACAATATGACTTGAAAGTCTTAAAATCCACATATGGTTTGACCTAGCAAAAGGATTTACTCAGAGTATTTAATAGTGAAAACTAGAAACAATGTTTATGTCTAAATAAAAATGATTGGTTAAATGGACTATGGAACATGCTTATAATGGGATAACTACAACTATTAAATACTGTATACTGTTATTTAATAACTCGAAAAAGATAATTACAATTATTACATGAAAATAAATCAAATCTAAACTTCATAAAGGTAGGAATTTTGCATTTTCTTCAGCTACATACCCTGCATCAAGAATCATCTACTATCAAATCAATAAAAACATTATTTGCTGAATGAATGAAAAATGTCACAAAATAAGCAAAATGATCCCACATCACATACACACTCTCTCCCTATATGGGTTAAGTAGAAAGTCTGGCAGTAAGATATACACCAAAATGGTAATGGAATTATCTCTGAATAATGGGAATTGTGGGTGATGCTTATTGGCTGGCTGACATCTAAATGTTTTCCAATGAACATGTAGTACCTTTCCCCAAAAATATACACACGTTCATTGTCTTTCTTAAGCATATCTACAGAGTAGGATGGATGGGGGCTGGGGTTAAAAGAGGATTTATTCACTTTATTTTAAAGAGTTCTGAATGTTTGGTGTATTTATAAGTTGGACATAAGAGTGGTATGTGTTTCAAATCAATCATGAAATGGAAAGACAGATGCCAGGAAAATTTACTCAGAATCTGTCAAGACTATATTACTGCAACACCCCCACCAATCCCCTCCACTCACCCTCTCTCCCACTCCCAGCCTCCACTGACAATCCAGCCTGTAGCATTCTAACTACAGAGTGGAGAAAAATCATGAATTTTATATTCATAGTTCTCCCAGTAACTACCCTCATTAAGACTTTAAACATATTCTAAGAAGTCATAAATTTAGCTTAGAAAATTTGTGTCCCCTTAAATTCAAATAATGCTATCTCCTCTTAATTAGAAATCTGTTATTATATCATATATTCCAAATTGCGTAAGTAAGAAAAAACTTACCCACAAACTCCCAGTATTTTATATAATCGGCAGGAAATTTTCGTACTTGCAACTGATAGAAATTCTCTTTATTTGGAGAGGTGAGCCATTCCTGTGCCACCTATACAAAGCACAAAAGCAAATTAAGAAACCAACATTCTGGGAAGACATGCTAAATAGTAACATTTTCCAAAGTTAAACAACAGTAAAATCCAGAATCTAAATGTAGGTGACAGAAACTAAAAACTGATTTGTGACAGTTTAATAAAAATTATCTGAACTGTCCTATCCAATTCAGAATGCATTAGGTACATTTGGTTATTTACATTTAATTAAAATGTTAGAAAATAAAAATTATGTTCTTCAGTCAAACTAGTCACACTTCCAATGCTCAACAGACACCTTGGCTACTCCGCTGTGCACAGATGTGGAACATTTCCAGCAGTGCATGAGGTACCATTGGACGGCTCTGGTAGAATGCTACTTCCAAACCAGATCAGCTCACAAGTCCAAAAGGACCTAGATTTGTTGCGAACCTTAGGGATTTCTCACCAACATGTCATCCTGCCAGTTTATAAAATGATCTGTATCCATTTCCAATTTGTCAAAGCTCCAAACTCAGAAGTACCCTTAAGGATCTTCTAAGAAATAAGACTATCCTCAACTCCAGTTTTAGGAAGAAGACTACTAGTATAAAAAAGTCATATTAGCTTTCCCTTAAAAAAAACAAAAAAACAAAAAAACACTAACAAACATATTACCTTTTGGGCCCTAAGAAGGGTTTTGTCTACATGTAACAGTCATTAAGTATTTAAATCAACAACTGGCCTTCAGTTCCTCTGAAGAAACTTAACAATAAAGACTATTGGTGCTGAGCTGCTTCTGCACTGGTTAACCAATCAAGACTCACAAGGGTTATGCTATGAACAGGGGAAAAAAACAGTACTGAATTTGTGTTATTTGCTAGTGAGGTCAGATTCTGGTCCATGATAGTCATGATCAGTTTGTATCATCCAATTTTACATCCAGAGTACCCTACACTAAGGCAACTCCATAGAGTCATCTTCAAAAGTGCATTCTATGTTCACAGCATTATTTACAATCACCAAAACCTGGAAACTACCAAAATGTCCATCAATTGGTGAATGGATGAACAAATGTAGTATATTCATACAAAAGAATCTCATTTGGCAGTAAAAGGGCATATTAATACAAGCTACAACACAGATGAGCCTCAAAAAGATCATATGAAGTAAAAGGAGCCAGATTCAAGACAACATATGTACACTTCTATACATATGACATTTCCAGAAAGGCAGATTTACAGAGACAGACAGGAGATTAGTGTTTGCCTGGGGCTAGTGGTAGAAATGATGAATGACTGCAAATGGGCAAAAATGATTGTTTTAGGTCAATGGAAAAGTTCTAAAACTGCATTTTGATGATGGCTGTACAACTGTAAATTTACTTTAAAAAACCTTTCAGTTATGCACCTTAAAAGGGTACATTTTATGGTATACTGTACCTTAATAAAGCTATTAAAATGCATCCTAGTGTGTACAACAAAGACCGAAAGAAAAATTGATCAATAAAATTTTATCATATGGGCTTTAGCTGAGCGTGCCTAGAAGACACTAGATAGTTCCCATCTTGGAGAAAAGAGGGCAGATACTTTTAGTTTGAAATTATTTTGTCCTAATATTGACTTCCACAGCAACCCCAGGAGTCAGAGATTAAGTGGATCTCTTACAGTCAAGCTATAATGACCAACTAATGATAGCTGATGATTCTAGAGCTATCGAAGAGAAACTCACCTAGGTAAAAAGTCCTAATAAATACACACTCAAAATACTATATGATTCACAGGTTTTTATATTTGATGCAGCAGGTTCATCTGTTTCATAACTCATGTTGAGCTAAGAAATTAAGAAATCATGAACTACATAAGCTAGCAGCTTCAGACTAAATGAAATAAATTTTCAGAGTACAAACAAGTGTATGTTTGTGGTCCATCAGAGCATTACCAAAGCTAAAAGTAATCAACAAGGTTCAGAGGATGTAAAATAATGCAGATGGTTAGAAAACGAGCTCCTTTCAAAAGTTGTCTGCTGCTGTAAAAAATAAACAATAAAAGGAGCTGAAAAACACAACATGAGAACTTCGCGAAGCACGCACAAGTTTGAACAGCCGAACTCACCAAGCAGAAGAAAGGGTATCAGAAGTCGAAGATCAATTCAATGAAATAAAACGAGAAGCCAAGATTAGAGAAAAAAGCGCAATAAGGAATGAACAAAGTCTCCAAGAAATGTGAAGAGACCTAATCTACGTTTGATAGGTGTACCAGAATGTAACGAAGAGAATGAATCCAAGCTGGAAAATACTCCTCAGGATATTATCCAGGGAAATTTCCCCAACCTAGCAAGGCAGGCCAATATCTAAGTCCAGGAAATACAGAGACCACCACAAAGATATTCCACAAGAAGAGCAACCCCAAGACACATAATCGTCAGATTCACCAGGGTTGAAATGAAGGAGAAAATGCTAAGGGCAGCCAGAGAGAAAGGTTGGGTCACCCACAAAGGGAAGCCCATCAGACTCACAGCAGATCTCTCTGCAGAAACCCTACAAGCCAGAAGAGAGTAGGGGCCGATATTCAACATCCTTAAAGAAAAGAACTTTCAACCCAGAATTTCATATCCAGCCAAACTGAGCTTCATAAGTGAAGGAAAAATAAAATCCTTTGCAAACAAGCAAGTACTCAGAGATTTTGTCACCACCAGGCCTGCTTTCCAAGAGCTCCTGAAAGAGGCACTACACATAGAAAGGAACAACCAGTACCAGCCATCCCCAAAACATACCAAATGCTAAAGAGCATCAACAAAATGAAGAATCTGCATCAACTAATGGGCAAAACAGCCAGCTAGCATCAAAATGGCAGTAGCAAATTCACACATAACAATATTAACCCTAAATGTAAATGGGCTAAATGCACCAATCAAAAGACACAGACTGGCAAATTGGATAAAAAGCCAAAACCCATCAGTGTGCTGTATCCAGGAAACCCATCTCACATGCAAGGATACACAAAGGCTCAAAATAAAGGGATGGAGGAAGATTTACCAAGCAAATGGAGAGCAAAAAAAAGCAGGAGTTGCAATTCTCGTCTCTGATAAAATAGACTTTAAAGCAACAAAGATCAAGAGAGACAAAGAAGGACGTTACATAATGGTAAAAGGATCGATACAACAAGAAGAGCTAACGATCCTAAATATATATGGACCCAATACAGGAGCACCCAGATATATAAGGCAAGTTCTTAACGACTTACAAAGAGACTTAGACTCCCACACAATAATAGTGGGGGACTTTAACACTCCACTGTCAATACTAGACAGATCAACCAGACAGAAAATTAACAAGCATACCCAGGGCTTGAACTCAGACCTGGAACAAGCAAATCTGATAGACATTTACAGAACTCTCCATCCCAAATCCACAGAATATACATTCTTCTCAGCACCACATCACATCTACTCTAAAACTGACCACATAATTGGAAGTAAAGCACTCCTCAGCAAATGCAAAACAACTGAAATCATAACAAATAGTCTCTCAGACCATAGTGCAATCAAGTTAGAACTCAGAATTCAGAAACTAACTCAGAACCGCACAGCTTCATGGAAACTGAACAACTGGCTCTTAAATGTTGATTGACTAAACAATGAAATGAAGGCAGAAATAAAGAAGTTATTTGAACCCAACGAGAACAAATACACAACATACCAGAATCTCAGGGACACATTTAAAGCAGTCTCCAGAGGAAAATATATAGCAATAAATGCCCACATGAGAAGAGTGGAGAGATCCAAAATTGACACCCTATCCTCAAAATTGAAAGAGCTAGAGGAGCAAGATCAAAAAAACTAAAAACCTAGCCGAAGACAAGAAATAACTAAGATCAGAGCAGAATTGAAGGAGATAGAGACAAGAAAAACCCTTCAAAAAAATCAATAAATCCAAGAGCTGTTTTTTTAAAAAGATCAAAAAAATAGACCACTAGCCAGAATGATAAAAAAGAAAAGAGAGAACAAACAAAGAGATGCAATAAAAAACGATAAAGGGGAAATCACCACAGATTCCACAGAAATTCAAACCATCATCAGAGAATATTGCAAACAACTCTATGCACATAAACTAGTAAACCTGGAAGAAATGGATAAATTCCTGGACACCTGTGTCCTCCCAAGCCTAAACCAGGAGGAAGCCGAAACCATGAATAGACCAATAACAAGGTCTGAAGTCAAGGCAGCAATTAAGAGCCTACCACACAAAAAAAGCCCAGGTCCAGATGGGTTCACAGCCGAATTCTACCAAACACACAAAGAGGAGCTGGTACCATTCCTTCTGAAACTATTCCAAATAATCCAAAAAGAGGGAATCCTTCCCAATTCATTTTATGAGACCAACATCATCCTGATACCAAAACCCGCAGAGACTCAACAAGAAAAGAAAACTTCAGGCCAACATCCATGATGAACATAGATGCAAAAATCTTCAATAAAATATTGGCAAGCCGATTGCAACAACACATCAAAAAGCTTATCTATCACGATCAAGTAGGATTCATCCCGGGGATGCAAGGCTGGTTCAACATACGCAAGTCTATAAACGTAATTCACCACATAAAGAGAACCAAAAACAAAAACCACATGATTATCTCAATTGACGCAGAGAAGGCCTTTGACAAAATTCAACAGCCCTTTATGCTAAAAACCCTCAATAAACTCGGTATCGATGGAACATCAAAATAATAAAAGCTATTTACGACAAACCAACAGCCAATATCATACGGAATGGGCAAAAACTGGAAGCATTCCCTTTGAAATCTGGCACTAGACAAGGATGCCCTCTCTCACCACTCCTATTCAATATAGTACTGCAAGTTCTATCCAGAGCAATCAGGCAAGATAAAGAAATAAAGAATATTCAAATAGGAAAGGAGGAAGCCAATCTGTCTCTATTTGCAGACTACATGATAGTGTATCTAGAAGAACCCCATTGCCTCAGCCCAAAAACTCCTGAAACTGATAAGCAACTTCAGCAAAGTCTCAGGATATAAAATCAATGTGCAAAAATCACAAGCATTCCTATACACCAATAACAGACTTAAAGAGAGCCAAATTAAGAATGAACTGCCATTCACAACTGCTACAAAGAGAATAAAATACCTAGGAATGCAACTTACAAGTAACGTAAGGGACCTCTTCAAGGAAAACTACAAACCACTGCTCAACGAAATAAGAGAGGACACAAACAGATGGAGAAACATTCCATGTTCATGGTTAGGAAGAATCAATATCGTGAAAAATGACCATACTGCCCAAAGTAATTTACAGACTCAATGCTATCCCCATCAAGCTACCATTGGCTTTCTTCACAGAACTGGAAAAAACCACCTTGAACTTCATATGGAACCAAAAGAGAGCCCACATAGCCAAGTCAATTCTAAGCAAAAAGAACACAGCGGGAGGCATCACACTACCAGACTTCAAACTATACTACAAGGCTACAGTAATCAAAACAGCATGGTACTGGTACCAAAACAGAGATATAGACCAATGGAACAGAACAGAGGCATTGGAGGCAACACAGCATATCTACAACCATACAATCTTTGACAAACCTGACAAAAACAAGCAATGGGGAAAGGACTCCCTGTTTAATAAATGGTGTTGGGAAAACTGGCTAGCCATGTGCAGAAAGCAGAAACTGACCCCTTCCTGACAACTTACACTAAAATTAACTCTAGATGGATTAAAGACTTAAACATAACACCTGGCACCATAAAAACCATAGAAGAAAATCTAGGCAAAACCATTCAGGACATAGGAGTAGGCAAGGACTTCATGACCAAAACACCAAAAGCATTGGCAACAAAAGCCAAAATAGACAAATGGGACCTAATAGAACTCCACAGCTTTTGCACGGCAAAAGAAACAGTCACTAGAGTGAATCGGCAACCAACAGAATGGGAAAAAATTTTTGCAGTTTACCCATCTGACAAAGGGCTGATATCCAGAATTTACAAAGAACTCAAACAGATTTACAGGAAAAAAACAAAAAAGCCCATCCAAAAATGGGCAAAGGATATGAACAGACACTTTACAAAATAAGACATACATGAGGCCAACAAACATATGAAAAAATGCTCATCATCACTGGTCATTAGAGAGATGCAAATCAAAACCACATTGAGATACCATCTTGCACCAGTTAGAATGGTGATCATTAAAAAATCTGGAGAAAACAGATGCTGGAGAGGATGTGGAGAAATAGAAACACTTTTACACTGCTGGTGGGAGTGTAAATTAGTTCAACCATTGTGGAAGACAGTGTGGTGATTCCTCAAGGACCTAGAAATAGAAATTCCATTTGACCCAGCAATCCCATTACTGGGTATATATCCAAAGGACTATAAATCGTTCTAGTAAAAGGACACATGAACACGAATGTTCATTGCAGCACTGTTTACAATAGCAAAGACCTGGAACCAACCCAAATGCCCATCGATGATAGACTGGGAAAATGTGGCACATATACACCATGGAATATTATGCAGCAATCAAAAATGTTGTGTTCGTGTCCTTTGTAGGGACGTGGATGAATCTGGAGAACATCATTCTCAGCAAACTGACACAAGAACAGAAAATGAAATACCACCTATTCTCACTCATAGGTGGGTGACGAACAATGAAAACACATTGACACAGGGAAGGGAGTACTACACACTGGGGTCTATTGGGGGGAATAGGGAAGGAACAGCGGGGTGGGGAGTAGGGGAGGAATAGCATGGGGAGAAATGCCAAATGTGGGTGAAGGGGCGAAGGCAGCAAAACACACTGCCATGTGTGTACCTATGCAACTATCTTGCATGTTCTGCACATGTACCCCAAAACCTAAAATGCAATAAAAAAAAATAAAAATAAACAATAAAAAGAAAATTAGCACCCTCAATGTAAGAACATTTAGAATACAATGAACAGAGATAAATATACTGTGGTTTTCCAAGTATTTTTTTTTTTCGGGAGACAGAGATTTGCTCGTCACCCAAGCTGAAGTGCAATGGCGCTATGTCAGCTCACTGCAACCTCCCCCTCCTGGGTTCAACAGATTCTCCCGTCTCAGTCTCCCAAGCAGCTGGGACTACAGGCATGCACCACCACCACACTGAGCCAATTTTTCAGTAGAAACAGTTTCACCATGTTGGCCGGCTGGTCTCAAACTCCTGACCTCAGGTGATCTGCCTGCCTCGGCCTCCCAAAGTGCTGGGATTACAGATGAGCCACCAAGCCCGGCTAGTTTTCCAAGTATTAAAGTCAGTGGCAATGTAACAATCTCACAAAGCACTAAAGAAGCAAACTATGTTCCTTTTCTTCCCACTCCAGACAGGAAAGACAGATATCTAGTTAGGCCTCATCTTCATAGGTGGTCTGAGTTTTCTTTTTTCCCAGTAACTAAGAAGAATAGAGTCTACAAAACTGGATGTTACTAATAATTTAGTAATCTAACATTTGCAGCCAGGCACTGTGGCTCATGCCTGTAATCCCAGCACTCTGGGAGGCAGAGGTGGGCGGATCACCTGAGGTCAGGAATTCGAGAGCAGCCTGACCACATGGTGAAATTCTGTCACTACTAAAAGTAAAAAATTAGCTGGGCATGGTGGCATATGCCTGTATTTCCAGCTGCTCAGGAGGCTGAGGCAAGAAAGTCACTTGAACCCAGAAGGTGAAGGTTGCAGTGAGCCGAGATCACGCCATTGCACTCCAGCCTGGGTGACAGAGCAAGACTCCCATCTCAAATAAAAAAGAGAAAAAAACATTTTTCAGATCAAATAGTTTAATATTATGTTTTGATAAAAATATTTCCACATAGACTAAACAAACTGTTTGGTTATAATTAGGTTTTCTTGTGTCCCTGAGAAAATTTTCTTTAAAAAATTATTATTAGGGCTGGGCATGGTGGCTCACACCAGGACTTTGGGAGGCTGAGGCTGGTAGATCACAAGGTCAGGAACTCGAGACCAGCCTGTCCAATATGATAAAACTCCATCTCTACTAAAAATACAAAGATTAACCAGGCGTGGTGGTAGGTGCCTGTAGTCCCAGATACTTGGGAGGCTGAGAGGAAAGAATTGCTTGAACCCAAGAGGTGAGGGTTGCAGTGAACCGAGATCGTGCCACTGCATTCCATCCTGGGTGACAGACAGAGCAAGACTCTGTCTCCAAAAAGAAAAGAAAAGAAAAGAAAAAGACAGTGATATTGATATAATGGTAGGGTGGGGCTTCCTAATGAAGTGTCAATGGTTAACAAACCCACCCTTTCACTCAGAGTTTCTGGTGTTCTCATCTTTTACATATATAACAAAACATAGATTTAACTGCACCTAAGCACAAAACCTTACCATAAAGAATGAAACTAATGTTGGGTTTTACCATGCTATGGCATCCTTCAGATCACATTTGCCTTCCAGAGTGCAATCATAAAGGGTTCATCTTTTGTAAAAGTTATCTGAAGATTTCAGGTTTTCCTAGGCATCTTTATTAACCTGTTGCTAATCAAATGTATTCTCTTTTTAAAGTAACATTTTTTACATAGAGAGAGTATTTCACACAGCATAAAATTTACCATTTTAAAATGTACATTTCAGTGATTTTTAGTACCATGGTTTTATTTACTATGCTGTGCAACCATCACCACTAATTCCACATTTCCATCACCCCAAAAGAAACCTTATACCTATAGCAGTCCCAGTCAATTCCCCCTCCTCCTTTCCCTGACAACTACTCATCTTTCTGTCTCTATACATTTGCCTATTCTGGATAATACATATGAATGGAATCATATATGTGATCTTCTGTATCTGACTTCCTTGACTCAGCACAATGTTTTCAAGGTTCATTAGTCAACACAAGATCTTCACTTTTTTTTAATGAGACAGAGTGTTGCTCTGGTGCCATGGAGTGCAGTGGCGCAATCCTGGCTCACTGCAACCTCCACCCCCCGAGTTCAAGCAATTCTCCTGCCTCAGCCTACCGAGTAGCTGGGCCTACAGTCATGTGCCACTACACCCAGCTAATTTTTTGTATTTTTAGCAGAGATGGGGTTTCACCATATTGGCCAGGCTGGTCTCAAATTCCTGACTTTGTGATCCGCCCACTTCGGCCTCCCAAAGTGCTGGGATTGCAGGCCTGAGACACCACTTCGCTACCGTTACCCAGGCTGGAGTGCAATGGCGCGATCCCGGCTCACCACAACCTCCGCCTCCTGGGTTCAGGCAATTCTCCTGCCTCAGCATCCCGAGTAGCTGGGATTACAGGCACGTGCCACCATGCCCAGCCAATTTTCAGCGTTTTTAGCAGAGATGGGGTTTCACCAGGCCCTTCACTTTTTATGGCTGAATAATATTCCATTCATTGTATGAACAGACCATATTTTACTAATCCATTCATCAGCTGAAGCACATTTGGGTTGTTTTCACTTTTTGGCTACTATGAATAATGTTCCAATCCACTCTTTTTTTATAATAGGCCACATACAAGTCTGACTATTTTAAACTTTGTGTATGTAAAAATGGAACTTGTGCTCATTGTTTTTAAAAAGCTGAGACTACAAAAATGTCCGGAAAGAAATAAATCTTAGTATCTTTTAACTCAGGAAATAAAATCAGAAGTATGTGTCTATCCCTCATAGGTTTGTGAATGGCTTCTAAGCAATTTAGTGCTTTCCAGTGAAAATAAAGCAACTCCTGCTAAAACAAAAATACCTTGGGAAAAAAGAAAAATAAAGCAACTCTCAACAATGGCTAAAATTGGGGGCACAAATTGATCAAAAGATTAAACGTAAATTTATGAAGATACACTGACTCAAGTTTTATAAAAACCATTTATCTTGTCATGTACAGTATTAACAATTCACTTATTTTCTTTTGGAGACTTGTCCATTTTGGAGACTTTGTACATTACACTTCCTTCTCCAACACTCCAATCTTATTGTAACCAGAGTGTCTTTGCACTTCACTCTGCCTGGAACACACTTCCCATAGTTAATTCCTAGTCACTTGGGTCTCAGTGTGAATACCATCTGCTCAGAGGTTATCTGATCTCTCCAGAAAGTGCTCTGGCTCCCTTTGTTCTAGATCATACTCAAGTCCTTATCTCAATCTGAAATGGTCACTTCCAGAGGGTAGAGACCTCATCTGTCTTGTTCGTCACTTTACCCCCCACGCTTGTAGAGCACTTGGCACATACTAGGCACTCAAACATCTATTAAGTTAATGAATCATGAATATTTACCTCAACAATGTTTGGTTTTAAGAGCCTTACTGTATATTTAAAGATTTATTTTGACAAATAGGAAAAAGTAAAAATTTGTTCCCACCCCTTATCTGCCTTGAAAACACACACAAAAATCTTTCAAAACATAGGTGAATGCTTACACTGAAGAATTATTTGCTGTTTTTCTGAGGCTCAAATTTTAACCAAAAGTCTTATCTTTTGACAACTCTAGTTGAGTAAGAAGGAGAGAAGAACCAGAATAGGATGTGTTGAGGGTGGGAAGGCTGTTACACAGGGCAGCTGCTACGATGAGTAAGAAACTGGTAAGTCCGATGTACAAAGAGAAATTTAGGATTACTTTGTGTTCAATGTACTTCACCCTTTGCCACCCTGAAGAAAACCATAGCAAAGGTCGCTGTTACTTAAAAACAAAACAAATGCAGATAAGAAACTCTCTCCTCTGAGAAGTCTTCCTTTACTGGTGTATCAATAAACATTTCCTCCTGTGTTACCTCTGGACTTGGTACATTAGCACCTTGAGTTGTGTCTCAGCTCCAAGGGGCAGAGGGTTAGGTAGTGTTTCCCAGCTGGGCACAGTGGCTCAAGCCCGTAATCCCAATACTTTGGGAAGCTGGTGGATCACCTGAGGTCAGTGAGACCAGCCTGACCAACATGATGAAACCCCATCTCTACTAAAAATACACAATTAGCCAGGCCTGGTGGTACATGCCTGTAATCTTAGCTACTTGGGAGGCTGAGGCAGAAGCACTTGAACCTGTGAGGCGGAGATTGCAGTGAGCCAAGATTGCACCACTGCAGTCCAGCCTGGGCAGCAAGAGCAAAACTCCGTCTCAAAAAAAAGTGTTTCCTCCATACTGCCAGTATCTGGAACAATGGCTGGCATAAATATCTGTTCAACATGAAACCTAAAAGCAGTATCTAAATCAAAAAGATCAACCATTTTAATTATACTTTTTTTTTCCTTTGGAGACAGGGTCTCACTCTGTCACCCAGGTTGCAGTGCAGTGGAGCACTCTCAGCACAGTGCAACCTCCGCATTCTGAGTTCAAGCAGTTCTCTGCCTCAGCCTCCCGAGTAGCTGGGATTACAGGCACCCGCCACCACACCCACCTAATGATTGAACTAACTATACTCTCAGTTTTACTCAGCAAGGTAAAGAGGTAACTTGAAAAGTTTGAAGAGACATACAAATAAAACACATACTTACTGTTTCAAAAGTATTCAATACCATCAAAGGGAAAAAAACATTAAAATAGTCTCTGCAATCGTGAAATCTGAGAGGCACAGGTTTTGAGATGGACTGACAAAGGCTTGCAGGGGGCCCACACTGATTGAAGTTCAAAAACATTTCATATTTCCATTTTAAGACTTCTTTAACGAAGGTGTCAGAGACAGACTGCGATGACAAGAAAATGTTTACTGGAGAGGAAGATGGAAAATATTTGCTTTCACCAAATGGAACTTTGCAATCTTGCCTGTTGGAATCATTCGGAGACTGAGGCTGAAGAACACTGCATGAATTCTTCACTTCGCCCACTGGCTTCTGAGATACAAGGGGAGTTGGCTGTGGTACTTTCAAAATTGATTGTATCCCATTTGACTTATTTTTTAGAGATGGTGAAACGGCTGAAGAAGATTCCAAAGATTTAGAAAGACTAGCAATTCGTGAAGTACTCTTTGAGCTAAAAATCTTAGCAGTGGTAGGTCTCAAAGGTTTAGATGCAGAAAGAGGCAAGCCAGGTTTACGAAATACATCTTCATCTGCTGCTTTCACTTCAGAGTGTTCCAAGCAGTATTCACCCTGATTTTTTGTGGCTTCAACACAATCTTTGTACTTACACTTTGTGCCACTCAAAGATTCCAACTGAGGCTGACTTACAGAATCTTCTTCAACCTGAACTGTATCTTTTCCATAAATTAGTTCAATGAATTTATAATTATCATTCTCCATTTGCGAACATAAATCCATATCTTCAGGATCATGTTGTGTTAAAAATAAGTTATCTTCCTCTGTATCACTGCTGGGGTCAGGTCCTCCCTCTTTCAAAGCTGACGTTTCTATATGATGTACTGACAGATCACCTCCACCTAGAGGGTCCTCTGAAGTGGCAACAATTACTTCATTTATTGGTATTGTTCCACTTAACACTACAGAATCACGCTGGTTCAAAAGGCAAACATCAGTCACTGGAGATCTATGTTTTGCTTTTGTGGTTTCTGGTTCAGAAGGCATGCATTTTATTATCTGTTTTCCATTACTGTTGGCAAGAACCTCAGTTCCTCCCGTACAATTATAATCTGACCTATCAGATTCTGGTACAGATGTGTCAGATTTCTGTGCTGTATGCAGCCCTGTTCTTGTAGCATCTGTACTTTTACAACCAGAAAGTCCTCTTCTATTTTTTTGTGATTTGGATCTCATCTGCCTTCGCATCTGAAGTTCTTGACTAATCAGCAGTTTCTTATTATTTCTGACAGACAGGTTCTGAGGAGGAATTAATTTAGTCTTTTTTGGAGTATCAACTAACCCAACAGCTCTGCCATGATCACGTAATTGAGCTAAATAATCTAACGATCGCTGGGACAACTCAAATGCCGTACGAGGAGCCTTTTTCAGGCGAAGTCTCTCAGCTGTTGAAGTTGGTTCAGGACACTGCCGAAATTTCTTTGGTGGCACTATAGCAGGAGTTGTCCTACAACTTAGGTAACTGGAACTCTTATTCTGTCCTTTTTTGGCATCTGAATGCGTTTTCTTAGGGTTCTTAGAAACTGTAACTTTCTTAACAGGTTCTGAGTAAGTACAAAGCTTTGAAGACTTGTTTTGTGAAACCGTAGTGGCTCTCTGAATACTTGAATTGGGAGTTGTAGTCCTTCCAGCTATACTTTTAAAATCGTTTCCAACAAGATCTCTCTTATTAGTATCAGACTGGCACTCATTTATTACAGAAGATGAAGGCCTCCCAAGATCTTCAGCCATTGGTTTTTCAGATCTTTTTCTCTTAGGCTTTTTTACTTCAATTTCACAAAATTCATAAACAGAAATACTACTGTTCTGTCGTCTCATGTGTTCTTCAATGCACTCTGCTCCTTTTTTAACAACTTCAGATACATCATCTATACAACCCTGGTCATTTGTGATACTGGCTATACGAGTCAAACAATTTTTCTCATCATCTTGAACTGAATTATTATTGTCTAGATAATCTTGCCAAACTGAAAACACTTCAAATGGACTTTCAAACTCAAAACACTGAGAACCACATTCCTCAAGCTGCAAAAGAGACTTTGTATTTTCTTCCTTTACTGGCTTATTTTCCTCCTTACTATTAACAATTGAAACGTGCTGCCCTGGGCTTTCCTTCTCAATGCATATTTTGTCCTGTTTAGTGAGTTTCTCAAGACTCAGGATTGTTTCATCATCATCAGAATCTGAAATAATAATAACCTGTCCACAGGAGGTATCTCCAACATTATTTTGGTTAGCTGTGAAACATCTTTTACGTTCTTTCACTTTCCTTTGTTGTTGGGATGAGTTCTGAGATGAATCTGATGGAAACTTAATAACACTGGCTTGAGCTATTAAAGATAATTTGTGAAGGTCTCTGTCTATCTGAGAATCTGTTATGGTATCAGATTTAGGACTGATAACAGGGGCCTGTTCTCTTGTCAAGCTAAAAGAAGAAATCAGATTGGTACTATTACTCATCTCCTTATCTCTTGATTCAAGTACAGTCATAAGATTGTTAAAGGAAGATGATTTCTTCACTAAAGTATCGGTCATTTCTGTAAAGGGGATCGAGTCTTTATCAGCAACATGACATTCCTGTATTTTACAATTGTTTTCATGGGAAGAGAAAATATCTAACTCTGCATTCTTTAATTGTTTATCTTTTGGCAATAAATTGTTCTGAGATTTTTGTTCTCCATTTTTATCATCATCCAGACCACCATGAGGGTCTAAAGAAAGATTGTGTATGAAATCATCTCCTTTCTGAACTCCTATGTCTTTCCTTGAACAGAAACTCTCATTGTTAGATACAGTCAGATTTTTATCTAAATTGATAGCATTATTGACCAAAGTACTCTTCCTGGGTTGCTTCTTTATTACGTGTGATAACTTCGCACAGATTTCATCTTTCTGTACCTTAGTTTTCTGTTTTGAGGTTTTAGCGAGAGCATCACCCTTTAAAGAGAAATCTTCATTTGATGCGGACACTTTTTCCAAAGCATCAGTGCTACAATCAGTCAATAAATGTGTTGATACTATTATTCCTCTGTCACATCCCCTTTCTGGACCATTTCTTGAAGTACAATTCTTTGGTGTATACGAAGAGTTCTCTTTTACAGACTTCTGCTTCCTTGTACTTACTTTAATTGGACCTTCAGCTCTTTCAGTAAAAAGGTTTTTACTACTCTGCTTTAAGCATGACCCAGCTGAGATATGGTCTTCTAGTTTTATATCCTTTACAGAATTTTGCTCATTATTGTCACCTTCTATACTGTTATCTGCTTTGATCAATACATTGTCTTGCACTTTCATTGGTTCTTTAGAAAATGTTGGGCTGGAATCTCCCCAACAATGTATATCTTTTCTAGACTTCTTCCCTATTTGCTCACTTTCTTCTTTATTACAAGATGCAGGAAAGGTTTTACATGTAGAAGTCAGATCCACAAAAGTGTTACATAGAGGTGCTTTAAATTTTATGTTTCTAATAATTTGCTTTAAACAAGTTTGTAGCTCATGTGTTTCCTGACTAGTCAACTGCCAACCTAGAGATAAATTTCCTCTAAGGAATAAGTTGAGCTTATCCCAGAATCGCTTGCAAAGAGAATGCTGCCCAAGCTGATAACCTTCTTTAAGGAGACTTCTAATCAGCTGCACACAAGCAAGTTGTACAGAATTAGATGGCATTGAATGCAACGACAGTGATGATATCATTGCTGTTCCTTTGGAGCAACTTCCAGATGATTTCTCAGAACTCCGTGTAAATGCAGTGGTAGGAAGCTTGGCACATTTGACAACAGCTTCCACCCATTGTTGGGAACTTACCCAGAGCAAATGCAAACATTTTTTATTTCTATGCAGTTCAATCACTGATACCAAAATTAGAAGAAAAAATTCAGTGACTTTGTCACACACGGCATCTGTTTGGTTGAGGACATCTTTGACTTCAGAGTAGAGATGATGAATAACTTCTACTATGTAAGCCACACCCAAATCCTTAAGATCCATGAGGGACTGAACAAAAGGTATGAACCATAAAAATGTGCTGTTATGAACACGCATGTCTTGGCCAATATCCGACTGAAGTACATTGGCTAACGTTTCCATTTCTTCATACATGTTAGGACAATAATCTGGGCAAATGGCTGTTCTCCATCCAGAATCCTAAAAAGAAAGAAGTACTCATGTTCAGATAAATAAGCACCATTTATGATAGGTTTAACACTCAAATCATTAACAAAAATATATTTCTCAACTCTCTTATTTTGGTTTACAACATTATTATGGTATACAATGGTATAATTATGGCATAAATTATATCACAATCATAATATACCTAACTCCCAAGAAACTGAAATATAAATTGAATTTTGAGGTTAAAGTTTCATGAAAAGGCAAATTTATACCACCTTCATATACTCTGACCTTCTTTCCACTAGCTAGTTTTAATTTCTACTCATGCCACTTATGTCCCCATAAACTTTCCATCTTTCCCAAATGTACTTAGAAACTAATTTTCCAGCCAGGCGCGGTGACTCATGCCTGTAATCCCAGCACTTTGGGAGGCCGAGGTGGGTGGATCACGAGGTTAAGAGATTGAGACCATCATGGCCAACATGGTGAAACCCCGTCACTACTAAAAATACAAAAAAATTAGCTGGGCGTGGTGGCGCTCGCCTGTAGTCCCAGCTACTTGGGAGTCTGAGGCAGGAGAATTGCTTGAACCCGGGAGGCAACGGTTGCAGTGAGCCAAGGTCGTGCCACTGCACTCTAGCCTGGCGCCTGGTGACGGAGTGAGACTCTGTCTCAAAAAAAAAAAAAAAAAATTAATTTTCCAAAGTATGCACATTGTAGTTTAGAGTCCACCTTCCCCTACATACAATACATCTGCTGTTCAATGAGAAGGCCTTTTACCCAGCAGCAGATTGAGAACAGCTACATATCGTAAAATCAACAACTCAACAAATTACATAAAACACTGTCGGCCAGGCGTGGGGCTCACCCCGTAATCTTAACACTTTGGGAGGCCCAGGTGAGCAGATCACGAGCTCAAGAGATGGAGAGGATCCTGGCCAACATGGTGAAACCCTGTCTCTACTAAATATACAAAAATTAGCTGGGCGTGGTGACACGTGCCTGTCATCCCAGCTACTCAGCTACTTGGGAAGCTGAGGCAGGAGAATCACTTGAACTCTGGACGTGGAGGTTGCAATGAGTCAAGATCGCACCACTGCACTCCAGCCTGGTTACAGAGCAAGACTCTGTTTCAAAAAACAAACAAACAAACAAACAAACAAACACTGTCTACACAAGATAAAGGCAATAAAATATCATCTAAATTTTCAAAGTGTTTTTTTAATACCTTTTTGGTCTTTTCAGGATTAAAATTGTATACAATCTGGCTGCACGTCACCATATCATCCAAATATGACTCCGGTTCTACCTTGGTCCTTAAATATTAAGAATAAATAGAAATTACTGAAATGAAGGGGGAGGAAAAAAAAGGAAGAAACATCTCTTATTAAGTAATTTCGCTGTAACACACTTTCTTGTAGAGATGCTTAAATCCTGACATTAGCTGAACTAACCTTACAGAGCTGTTCCGTATATGCTGAATCTCTCTATTGTAGCTTGTGTTGTTGATAATGGTTTGAAATGCTTCAATAGGATCAATAAGTTGACCCCAGACCTTAGATCCAAGACGATCCAGAATCAACATAAAACAGTGTAATGCTGGCCAGAAAGGATCAACACTATCACCTGAAATACAATGGCACAACTGGTGAATTACAAAACGGTTAGAAAAATATACAAAAATATATTGAGAATTAAGCATTCTTTATCTGGTTAGTAGCAACAGAACTAAAAGCCAAGCAGCAAATAATTTAAGGTAACACACCACCAATCCTTAGAGACACATAAGCTTTAAAAAGCAGGTACATTTTCAAAAAATTTTTTCAAGCAATAGTATGCTTCTGCAAAAAAAAAAAAAAAAAAAAAAAAAAAAAAAAATTAATGGCAAACAAATTATTTAATGGGCAAGAAAACAGTCTAGGTAAACACAATCTTTTCACACTCTGTTTGCCATACCAGAAACAACCTTTCCTAACTCAGCTCCTCAACCCTTCCCTAAACTTTATAGTTCCATCTTCCAATAATAGAAAAGGAGAAGAAAAAAATAAAGAGAAAGAAACTTGGTATTTACAGATCTACATGAAGCCCATAATATAAGAAATTCTGTTTAAGCATGATCCTCAATCTTATGTCATGCAGCTAGTTTAAGGGTCTAAATTCCTTAGCTAAGGGTAAGGCAAAGAAACACACTCTTCATCCATCTGTATCTCAACATGGCTTTGCTGTTATCTACTTTTCATCCAACTTGCAGAAACTTCCATTAATCACAAGCTCTTTCCTCCAACCCTTTCCCTCTTCTCTGTCAGACAGGCAGTAGCAAGATACTGCCCTACTCAAAGGCCTTCAATGGCTCTGTAATGTCTTCTAAGAAAATTCAAAGTCCTCAGCCAAGAACTTAAAAGATCTTGATCTACTGTTTATTTCCATTTTTATTTTTCATATTTCCATAATCATACACTGTCTACAGCAAAAATAGATCACTGGCTTTTTCCGAACTAAGCACCAGAATGCCTTCGCTACTAGGAAAACCTATCAAAATTCTATCCATCCTTAAAGGTCCAGCTTAAATGCCCCCTCCTATATTAAACTTTCCCCCACTTTAGTCATCTACAGAACTCTTCCAAGGCAAGTGCTTGAATTCAGTTACTGCTAGTTGTAAGTCATCTTAGAACATGTGACTTTAATTCCCTCATCCTTCTCAGACTTTATCACAGTCATTTGAACTTTCTCATATATTTCTGTATCCTCCACTACATCTGAAACAGTGCCTGTGTCTGGTGAGCTCACAAATAAGAAAGTAGTTAGGCAAAGACAATTATAAAGTTTCTTAAAGAGAAACTTTGAAGACAAGGCTGCGTTCAGTGCCTCACGCCTATAGATCCCAACATTTTGGGAGGCCGAGGCAGGAGGATTGCTTGAGCTCAGGAGTTCAAGAATAGCATAGGCCACATAGTGAGACTTCATCTCTATCAAAAAATTTTAAATTAGTTGGGTAAGGGGGCACATGCCTGTGGTCCCAGCTACTAGGAAGGCAGAGGCAGGAGGATGACTTGAACCTGGGAGGTCAAGGCTGCAGTGAGGCCTGACTGAGCCACTGCACTCCAGGGTGGGAGACAGAGTGAGATCCTGTCTCAAAAGGGAACAAAAAAAGGTTTTTTTTTTTTTTTAAATGGTAAGGGAGATAGCTTAGCAGAAAGGACAGAATTATATATATAGTTAGGCACAGGGAAAGAAATAAACAATATATGCAGTAAATGTTGGCAAAAGAATAACAGCCTTAATCAGAAATAATTGAGCAAGGAAATATATGCCACAGGCTGGGCACAGTGGTTCACGCCTGTAATCTCAACACTTTGGGAAGCCAAGGTAGGTAGATCACATGAGGCCAGGAGTTCCAGACTAGCCTGGCAAACATGGTGAAAGCCCATCTCTACTGAAAATACAAAAATTAGCTGGGTGTGGTGGTGCATGCTTGTAATTCCAGCTACTCAGGAGACTGAGGCAGGAGAACTGCTTGAACCCAGGAGACCGAGGCTGCAGTGAGCCAAGATTGTGCCACTACACTCCAGCCTGGGGGGGTGGGTGGGGAGAGGGAGAGAGGGGGAGAGAGAGGGGGAGAGAGAGAGAGAGAGAGAGAGAGAGACTGACTCAGCCTCAAAATGAAAAAAAATGTACATATATATACACACACACACACGTACTATCAACAAAAGAATAACATTATTTATATTAGAATCTCCCACAAATGAGTTTACATACAACATTCAAGTTGCCTGAAGAGAAGTAAATGAAGGGAAAAAACAATATTTGTAATGTTTTCATAGGATCTGGTATACTTGGTCTTTATTAATTTATTACTTCATCAAGATTAGAAACACTTACTTAATCACAGATCTTTCATGATTAGCATGACACAAGCATCAGCAAAAGGAGGTTGGGATCTAATAATAAACAGGACTGCAAGTTTTAGGCCTCATTATCTAGACTATCTAGAGCAACATATCCAAGAGAATGTTCTGTGATGATGGAACTGTTTTATCTATGCATTAATCAACACAGTGCAGGCACATATGGCTGCTAAGCCTTGAAATACAGCTAGTGGGACCAAATAACTGCATTTGTAATTTTAATTAATTTAAATTTTAATAATCACATGTGGCTAGCAGTTACTGTACTGGACAGAGAAGCAGAGAAATGAAGAGGTAGGCAAAGGAAGGCCATGGGACAGAGAAGGCTTTTTCCACTATCAATGTCATTACAAATGAATCTCCCAGAGGTTCTGATTTTCATCCTACCACCAACTTTTTCATCATGAAAAACTAGATTAACTTCCCTTCTTCTATCAAAGGAAGGTGTTGAATTAAATTCTAAAGCTCCTTTCTAATTAAATAGTCTGAATCTGGGTAGGGCATGGTGGCTCACACCTGTAATCCCAGCACTTTGGGAGGCCAAGGCAGGCAGATGACCAGAGGTCAGGACCAGCCTGGCCAATGTGGTGAAACCCCATCTCTACTAAAAATACAAAAAAATTAGCCGGGTGTAGCTGTGTGCACCTGTTGTCTCCCAACTTGGGAGGCTGAGGCAGGGGAATTGCTTGAACCCAGGAGGTGGAAGTTGCAGTGAGCCAACGTCACACCATTGTACTCCAGCCTGGGCAACAAGAACGAAACTCCATCTCAAAAAAAAAGACTGAATCTGTTAATAAACCAGAAAAATTCTTTTCTCGGCAACATACATCAATTTCTGCAATGACACTATGATTTTTAAAGTGCATCATCATTATCACCATACTCAAAAACATTCAGCAAGTAAAGTTTATTACCATCTGATTGCCTCTCCATGGTGTGAAGTATTAATTGCATAAAATCATTTTGTTTGTCTGAGCCCAACAATAGTGAATCCATGGCTTGTTCCTCAAGAATGGTCAGCAACATGCAAATACCTGTAAGATCATTTAGAGTTTTCTTGAACTGATGAAATAATACTATTTTAATGCCTTCACTGGTTTAGTTTGCAAAAGAAAAACAAGACAGGAAGATGAAGCAAGATAGCATTATAGTATTTCGTTTCTCAAACATTTAAGTCTCAGATATTCATACACAACTGCTCCCAAGTAACAGAACTTTACAGTAATTCAGGTGTGAAAGTGGAAAATGATTAGAAAACAATTTCTAAGATAACTACCATGCAACTTTTATCTCATCAATATAAGAAGCCTTCAGTTTTAAGACGTACCATATTCCATATACTAGAAAGAAAGAAAAGAAAAAAAAAAATCACTGCTAATCATGACAAATGACCTTAAGATGTGGAATCAAGGAAATGGTGTAGAACTATTTTAAGCCACTATAGGACTAGTAAACAACGCTGATAACTTTTAAATAAGATTCGATTCATTTGCCAGCACTTGAAAATGTAACTCTTATACAGAAAGCATCTAGGATAATGTTTAGTAACAAGATGTATAATAATTAAGTCAATTTAATGACAGAATAAAAACTGAGAACTATAAAATCCTATCTTTAGCAATTTTTATCAGATCACCAAAAGAGAACACTTCCTTTTTAGGACACTCATAAAAACTATAAGGCTGGGTGTAGTGGCTCACACCTGTAATATCAGCACTTTAGGAGGTTGAGTAGGGAGGATCACCTGAGGTCAGGGGTTCGAGACCAGCCTGGCTAAAATGGTTGAAACCCCATCTCTACGAAAAATATTAAAAAAAAAAAAAAAAAATAGCCAGGTGTGATGGTAATCGCCTGTAATCACAGCTACTCAAGAGGCTAAGGCAGAAGAATTGCTTGAACCTGGGAGGTGGAGCTTGCAGTGAGCGGAGATGGTGCCACTGCACTCCAGCCTGGGCAACAGAGCAAGATTCTGTCTCAAAAAAACAGAACTATAGGAAAATACTAATGATAATAGAGTAGGAACAATACTCACCTAACCAATAGTTTTTGTAGTTGGTAGTATCATACATGTGTGAGGGCAGAAGAATCAGTTTACCCTTCTCAAGGACAGAAGAAGTATAAATGTCTGGACTCTCCAAAAGCCCCAACTCAATGACTTTAAAAAGGCAAGTTAAAACCTCTTGTAAGTCATAATAATCATCTCTGTCCACTTTCCCCAAGTTTCTTGCAGTCAAGATAGCCCAACGCCGAACCTAAATGCAGAACACAATGTGTTTATTACTTAATTCAATAAACAGTGGTCTACATTGTTTATTGTATATTTTATACAGAAAGAACACAGATAAGAAAACAGGATTCTCTGCAAATTTTAAGACATGTGAGATACTAATTAATGCAACGTATAAATCTTATTTGATCCTGATTTGAACATACTGACCATAATAAATACTTCTAGACAATCATTTCCATTCATTCAAACACTGACTGCCAACACAACATTAAGAAATTTAAGGCCGGGCACAGTGGCTCACGCCTGTAATCCCAGCACTTTGGGAGGCCAAGGCGGGCAGATCAGGAATTCAGATCAAGACCATCCTGGCCAACATAATGAAACCCCATCTCTACTAAAAAAATACAAAACTTAGCTGGGCTTGATGCCATGCGCCTGTAGTCCCAGCTGCTTGGGAGGCTGAGGAAGAAGAATTGCTTGAACCCAGGAGGCAGAGGTTGCAGTGAGCCAAGATCGCACCACTGCACTCCAGCCGGGCGCCTGGTGACAGAGTGAGACTCTGTCTAGGAAAAAAAAAAAAAAAAAATATATATATATATATATATATATATATACACTTTTAGATGCAATAACAGTACTTTTCTGGCCGGCTCAGTGGCTCACGCCTGTAATCTCAACACTTTGGGAGGCTGAGGTGGACAGATCACCTGACGTCTGGAGTTTGAGACCAGCCTGGCCAAACATGGCAAAACTCTCTCTCTACAAAAAATACAAAAAAATTAGCCAGGCATGACGGTGCATTCCAGCTATTTGGGAGGCTGAGACAGGACAATCACTTGAACCTGGGGGGCGGAAGTTGCAGTGAGCCGAGATCACGCCACTGCACTCCAGCCTGGGTGAGTGTGAGACTCCATCTCAAAAAATGATAATAATATTCTTCTGTTTTTTAAGTCCTTATCTTTTAGAAATACATACTAAAATATTTTGTGGATGAAATGCTCCGATATTTAAGATTTGCTCTAAACTAATCCAAAGGGAAGTGGAAGGTTGATCGTGTATGGATAATAAAGCTAACCAATGGATGGGGGGTTTATTACACCATTCTCGCTACTTTCATGTTTACAATTTTCCGTAACAGAATGAACATTCTGTTCAAAAAAGGAAAGAAAACACAAAATGAGGAATCTCAAAAGAAATCAAAGGGCATTTCTAAATGGCAGAATAACACAGAGAAGTGATTTTGTATTTCTTGAAGGCTTTGAATTAAATTTAGTGCTCACAACCAGCCTTAAAAAAATTAAAAAACAAAACTAGGCAGGCCGCTGTGGCTAACTCCTGTAATCCCTACACTTTGGGAGGCCCAGGCGGGTGGATCACTTGAGGTCGAGAGTTCAACACCAGCCTGGCCAACATGGTAAGACCCCATCTCCACTAAAAATACAAAATTAGCCAGGCGTGGTGGCCCATGCCAGTAATCTCAGCTACTCGGAGGCTGAGGCAGAATAATCGCTTGATCCCAGGAGGCAGAGGTTGCGGTGCGCCAAGATCGCAATACTGCACTCTAGTCTGGGCAACAAGAGCAAAAAATCCATTACACACACACACACACACACACACACACACACACAAACTAGGCCTGTAATCCCAGCACTTTGCTAGTCTGGGCAACAAGAGCAAAAAATCCATCACACACACACACACACACACACTAGGCCTGTAATCCCAGCACTTTGCTAGTCTGGGCAACGAGCAAAAAATCCATCACACACACACACACACACACACACACACACACACACACACAAACTAGGCCAGGAATGGTGGCTCATGCCTGTAATCCCAGCACTTTGGGAGGCTGAGGCAGGCAGATCACGAGGTCATGAGATCAAGACCATCCTGGCCAACATGTCTTTATTAAAATACAAAATACAAAAATTAACTGGGTATGGCGGCACACGGCTGTAGTCCCAGCTACTCGGGAGGCTGAGGCAGGAGAACTGTTTGAACCTGGGAGGTGGAGGCTGCAGTGTGCTGAGATTGCACCATGGCACTCCAGCCTGGGTGACAGAGTGAGACGCTGTCTCAAAAAAGAAAAGCTAAATAGAACAGAAAAATATCTAAGTACATCCTTCACAGTAGAAGTATTATTTTAGAAAATACTTTATATTACATATGCACACGTATACACAAGGAAAACATTTTTTACTACAAGTTGTAGTCAAAAAGGTGGAAAAACACAGACCCCCACAAGTAAAAGCATGAGCTCTATGCCAATATAAGCTACAAATTATAAACTATTGAAGAAGTTTTGGAATCCATGAGTCCTTACTGATAATAAGTAGTAGAAGGGGGAAAGACTCTTGATTACTGTACAATCAATGTCAAGTGTAGTAAACATGGAGAATGCTGGAGTTAGGAAACTACCATCTTTTTTTTTCTGAGACAGAGTCTTGCTGTGTCACCCAGGCTGGAGTGCAGCGGCATGATCTCAGCTCACTCATCCTCCATTTCCTGGGTTCAAGCAATTCCCTGCCTCAGCCTCCCAAGTAACTGGGATGACAGGTACCTGCCACCACGCCCAGCTAATTTTTATATATTTAATAGAGATGGGGTGTTTAACCACCATGTTGGCCAGGCTGGTCTTGAACTCCTGACTTCAGGTGATCTGCCCACCCTGGCCTCCCAAAGTGCTGGGATTGACAAGCGTGAGCCACTGTGCCCGGCCCTAAAAGAATAATTTCTTAATGTTGTGTTGGCAGTCAGTGTTTGAGTAGCTGGGATTACAGGCGCCCACCACCATGCCAGGCTAATTTTTCTATTATTACTAGAGATGGGGTTTCTCCATGTTGGCCAGGCTGGTCTCGAACTCCTGACCTCAAGTGATCCGCCTGCCTCCACCTCCCAAAGTGCTGGGATTATAGGCATGAGCTATAGCACCAGCTGAGATTTTCCAATATTTTGTTTAGTATTTTTGCATCTATATTCATGACTGTAATTTACTTTTAACATGTTAGTCTTGTTTTTGTTGGGACTACAGGCAAGCACCACCATGTCCAGCTAATTTTTGTATTTTTTTGTAGAGATGGGGGTTTGCCATGTTGCCCAGGCTGGTCCCAAACTCCGAGGCTCAAGTCTTCCACCCTCCTTGGCCCCCCAAACTGTTGGAATTACGGGCATGAGCCACCACGCCCAGCCGATTCGTTCTTTAACCATCTCTTACACATCAACCTTTATTGTACACTTATATTTTAGATGTATCTCTTAGAAACAGAATTTAGTTTTTATTACTTTTGTAATCCAATCTAATCTTCAGCCAACAAATTCAGCCCATTTACGTTAATACTGATACTCTTAAACCTGTTTATTATGTAAAGACTTCTTTTCCTATTTCTTTCAATGTATTTCTTCTAAAAATAATTCATATTTATCTCTGCACTTAACAGGATAAAAACTTTGTATGCTCTCACATCTTTGATCACCTTACCTGACAGTCCTGTCATGGTGATAACACCTGCTCAAAGTTATTATTGATATATAAGTTGGGTATCCCTTATTCAAAATGCTTGGACCAAAAGTGTTTCCAATTTTGATTTTTGGCAGATTTTGGAACACTTGCTTATTTTATCAGTTAAGCATCCTTAATCGGAAATGCTCCAATGAGTGTTTCCTTTGAGCATAATGTCAGCACTAAACAGCTTTCTGATTTTGGAGCACTTATTTTGAGATTAGGGATGTTCAGTGTGTACACACTTTCTTTGAATTTAGCAATGCATGCATATATTCATTTTATTTTGAGATAGGATCTCACTCTTAAGTAGCTAGGAATACAGGCACCTGGCCTTTTTTTTTTTTTTTTTTTTTTGTAGAGACAGGGTCTCACTATGTTGCCCAGACTGGCCTTGAACTCCTGGATGGAAGTGATCCTTCCTCCTGTGCCTCACAAAGTGCCAGGATTATAGGCAGAAGCCACAGCACCGAGCCTTTTTTCTTTTATATAATAAACTGTACCTCAGCATTCAGTCAACTATATGTGTCTTGTGCAACAACTGCTGGGTTCTTCTCTTGTATGTTTTAAAACTTCATTCAGTGTGGGTCTTTGAGGGGCAAACCTCCTAAGACCTTCTATCATTAGAATGTTTTGATTATGCCAGCCAGGTGCAGTAGCTCACGTCTCTAATTCCAGCCCTTTGAGAGGCTGAGGCAGGAGACTGAAACTATCCTGGCCAACATGGTGAAACCCCATCTCTACTAAAAATACAAAAAAAATTAGCTGGATGTGGTAGTATGCGCCTGTAATCCCAGCTACTCAGGAGGCTAAGGCAGGAGAATTGCTTGAACCTGGAGGTGGAGACTGCAGTGAGCCAGAGAAAGACTCTGTCTCAAAAAAAAAAAAAAAAAGTTTTGATGATGCCCTCATATTTAAATCACTTTGGCTACAGATGTAATTTTAAGTTTTAAACTCTCCCTCAGAATTCTATAAAAAACTACTCCACTGTCTTTCTGCATTCAATGTGACTGCTACAAATCTGGTGTCAATCTGATTCTTCTTTGTGTAGTATGATCTTTTCTATAAAGAACCTTTCGAATTTGTCTTTTATGTTCTTAAATTTTACTATTTTACGTAAGTATGGGGCTTTCTTCCCTTCTCTCCTCTTTGATGTTAATCAGCAGTCTTTTATTATTATTTTTTTTAATTCCAGGAAATTGATCTCCCTTATAACTCCAGTATTTGTTTTTGTTTTTGTTTTTTTTTTCCTGTGAGATGGAGTTTCATTCTTGTTGCCTAGGCTGGAGTGCAATGTTATGACCTCAGCTCACTACAACCTCCGCCTCCTGAGTTCAAGTGATTCTCCTGCCTCAGCTTCCCGAGTAGCTAAGACTACAGGTACGCACCACCATCCCCAGCTAATTTTTTGTATTATTAGTAGAGATGTGATTTCACCATGCTGGCCAGGCTGGTCTTGAACTCCTGACCTCAGGTGATCCACCCGCCTCGGCCTCCCAAAGTGCTGGGATTTCAGGCGTGAGCCACTGTGCCAGGCTGTATCTCCAGTATTTCTTTGTCCTGATTTTTATTTCTCTTTCCGGGACATCTTACATCTTTGTTAGTAGTACTACTTCTACCCCCATTTATCTTTTAGCTTTTCTTTATATATTTTCTATTTGTCTTTTTCTTAGGGATTTGCTCATTCTGGTCTTCTAATTCAGTCACTCATTCTCTTGGCTGTACCCACTATATTATTTATCCCATCTCCTGAAGGCTTTAATTATCTCATTTTTCATCCTTACAACTTGGCTTGGTTCTCACGTTTTCGAGTTAGTTCTCATTTCATATTAGCATCTTCCCTTATTTCTTCTATATAATTTACTATTATTACATTTACTATAATAATTTTAAATTACTGGACAAGTATTCTAATATATCTGCTTCTACCAAAATCTTTATGTTTCTCATACGTCTATCTATTATTTTTAGTTTGTGAATTCCTTTCCACTCTGGGGTATTGGCTCCTATCAGGCAGTGCCTATAGAAGGCTAGACTCCAGACTGGCTATGCCCAATCAATTCAGGGCTGAGTGGTGGATAAAATCCAAGGCAGAAAAACGTAATCACTCACTACCTTGCATTTTTATTTTCTAAGTCAGGTAGTCACCCTTTATTCCCAGCAAGAAGTAGTTAATTAGAAGACACTACTGGGCTATAATCCCCCAGTCCTGGGACTGAGAGGGGATGATACTAAAGCAATTATCCATGGTTAACTGGTCTCCATGTGCTTGTCTCAGTGCCTCACAAACATCAGGGGTTATACAACGTCCTGATTTCATTCCTACCTCCACCTGGATCAGATCTTTTAGTTGACAAAGATTTGGATGCAGGCATTATTCATCTTAGGCAATGATGAAGGAGAACTGAAAGCAGAACCTTAACAGTTCCTTTTCTCCTTTATTCTCCCAGAGCCCATTTTATTCTCTGGCTGTGGGAAAATGCTCTGTGAGGTAATTCAACAGTGCCTCCTATAGGCACTGCCTGATAGGAGCCAATACCCTGGAGTGAAAAGGAATTCACCAACTAAGGATGTTCTCCTCCCCATCTCCCACATTCACCTTTCAAAACAGCTCTTGTCGGCTGGACGTGGTGGCTCACACCTGTAATTCCATCACTTTGGGAGGCCAAAGCAGCCGGATCACTCAAGTTCAGGAGTTTGAGACCAGCCTGGCCAACATGGTGAACTCGCATCTCTACTAAAAATGCAAAAAATTAGCCGAGCATGGTGGCACATGCCTGTAGTCCCAGCACTCGGGAGACTGAGGCAGGAGAATCTCTTGAACCCGGGAGGCAGAGGTTGCAGTGAGCTGAAACTGCACAACTGCACTCCAGCCTGGGCAGCAGAGTGAGACTCCACCTCAAAAAATTAAAAATTAAAAATAATTTTAAAAAATTTTTTAAATAAACCAGCCCTTGCCAACTCAGTTTCTCCAAATTTTCTCCATTTTCTCTTTCAAGTTCCTCTAGAGTTAAACTTAGGGAAAGGACCAACAGCACTGGTCCTCATTCTCTGTCAGAGCATGCATTTTCTTCATGTGTTTTTCAGAAATTTGGTTTGCAAGCTCATCCAACAGAGAAAAATTCCGTGTCCCTCCTACCACTACCCATCCCCTCTCTAAATATAAATTTGGGCTGGTTTCTATCCATCCTTCAGAGTCCTGCTCCAGATCTAGGTCAACTATCAGCAGCTCAGGACACAAAACCTTTGGTCACATAAGGGCGAGGAAGACTCAGTCATCAAGACTGCAAGTGCTTGGCCCAGGTCCTGGTTACAAGATCAGACCTGTTTCCTCCATATGTACACAACTTTTAAAAAGCCAGTGAACCTTCATAATACTTTGGCAACCTTCTTTCACAGGCAGAGGAGCACCCCCATCTGCTCACCCCTTGTTTGAAGTCCAGAGTCTGGCTTTGGTTCTTTGCCTTGCTTGGCGTATACTTCTAATTCCTGCTGTCTTGCACAAGCTGAATTCCCAGCTACCTACCGCCACGCAGGCCTACAGGTTTCCACTCATTGATTACTTTGTGTTTCTGTTCCACTGCTGGTCCACAGAAATAGTTTTCCTTTTGAGGAATGTAATGATACCTCTTTTATTTTCTCCTTTGATTTTTTCTATCATTGTTATGTGTTTGGCCCAGAAGAAACTGAAATTCACCATCATCTTGACTGGCAATCCCACATCCATGCTTTTTATTTGCTTTTTAAAACCCACCATTTTTCTTGCCTTACATTGGCAGAGCAGCTTTTCCTGGTTACTGGCTTAACACAGTCAGTTCTAAGTGGCATTATGCATGAGACCTGAAGCACAGACTGTCTTACCACAAAAGATGACCTTAGCCATCAGGGCTATTTCAGGTTTCAATGCTATCTGTTCTGCTCATTGTTCTGGCTTTTGTTCTTCATTTCCAGCACCAGAATTTTCCCAGTTCCCCTCCATACCTCCCTTTGTTTTAACTCTCATCTATCTGCAAAATAAATTTTCAAATGTTTTGTAAAAAAAAAAAATTCAATCCAAGATGGCTGATCGCTAACAGCTCGGGATTGTAGCTCCCAGTGAAAGCTCAGAAAACGTGAGGACGCCACACTTTCAGACAAATTTTCGTCACTCACGGACCGGAAGATTTCCAGTGGAGGAGCCCCGCGGGTCGCCAGCGCAACTCTGTGGCTGGCGCAGTTTTGCTGTCGCCTTGGCGCAGCGGCTCTTCATGCACAGTAAACGGGACTGGTTCCCCTACTGTCTGGTGTTTGGAGCTCTGGGAAGGCAGAGCCGCTTGTTGCGGACTCAAGAAGGAAGCCAGACCGGAGATTCCCAAGCAGAAGAGCACCATCAATCTTATCGCTGCTGTTTTGGCCGGCGCAGTGGGTTGCTCGGATTCCAGCACTGGGAATCAATAAATTGGATGTCCACTCAGAAACCTAATTAGAAAGGCAGTAATTGTAAAGACAAGAGATGGATAAATTCACAATAAAGGGAAAAAAACAGCCTAAAAAGGCCGAGAATACTGAAATTCAGAACCCCTCTCCCTCTACAGGGGATTGCAATCCCTCATCAGCAACGGAACAGGCCCTGATGGAAAAGGACTGTGTTCCATTATCTGAAGTAGGCTTCAGAAGGTGGATGATAAGAAATTTTTGGGAGTTGAAAGAACTTGTTCTAACCCAATGTAAAGAAACTAAGAACTTTGAAAAAAGGTTTGATGAAATGTTAAAAAGAATGGACAATATAGAGGGGAATATAAATGAACTAACGGAGTTGAAAAATACAACACGAGAACTTAGTGAAATATGCACAAGTTTGAATAGCCGAATTGATCAAGCAGAAGGAAGGATATCAGAGGTCGAAGACCAACTTAATGAAATAAAATGAGAAGACAAGAATAGAGAAAAAAGGATAAAAAGGAATGAGCAAAGTCTCCAAGAAATATGGGACTATGTGAAAAGACCTAATCTACATTTGATAGGTGTACCTGAATGTGATGGAGAGAATGAATCCCAGCTGGAAAATACTCTTCAGGATATTATCCAGGAGAATTTTCCCAATCTAGCAAAGCAGGACACTATTCAACCTCAGGTAATACAGAGAACACCACAAAGATATTCCTCAAGAAGAGCAACCCCAAGGCACATAATCATTAGATTCACCAGGGTTGAAATGAAGGAGAAAATACTAAGGGCAGCCAGAGAGAAAGGTCAGGTTACCCACAAAGGGAAGCCTATCAGACTCACAGCAGATCTCTCAGCAGAAACCCTACAAGCCAGAAGAGAGTGGGGGCCGATATTTAACATCCTTAAAGAACAGAACTGTCAGCCCAGAATTTCATATCCTGCCAAACTAAGCTTCACAATTGAAGGAAAAATAAAATGTTTTATGAACAAGGAAGTACTCAGAGATTTTATTACCACCAGGCCTGCTTTACAAAAACTTCTGAAAGCATTACACACAGAAAGGAACAACCAGTAATAGCCTTTCTAAAAATATACCAAAAAGTAAAGAGCATCAACATAAAGAAGAATTTACATCAACGAATGGATAAAATAGCCAGTTAACATCAAATGGCAGTTATCCTAAATTTAAATCGACTAAATCCCCCAATCAAAAGATACAGCCAAAACCTAACGGTATACTACATCCAGACCCATTTTATATCCAAAGATACACAAAGACTCAAAACAAAGGGTTGGAGAAAGATTTACCAACCAAATGGAGAGCAAAAATAAATAAACAAAAAGCAGGAGTTGCAATTCATGCATTTGATAAAACAGATTTCAAAGCAACAAAGATAGAGTGGTAAAAGGATCAACGCATCCTAACACCCAGATACATAAGACCCATAAAGAGATTTAGACTCAATGAGACAGAAAATTAATAAGGATATCCAGAACTTGAAATCAGATGAACAAGTAAACTTAATAAGTACTTACAGAGCTCTCCACTTTAAATACACAAAATATACATTCTCCACTTTAAATACACTAAATATTGATCGGCCATTATTAATACCCATTCATAGAATAAAGCAATATTCCTGTTCTCTCTCCCTCTTTTTCTTCCTCTCTTTTCCTCTCCTTCTTTCCTTTTTTTCAAAAAAAAAAAGTGTGTGGTCATCTCATAATCTGTCCCCAACTTACACCCCAGCCCTCCAGCACCTTCCATCGCTTTCCCTCCTCCACTCCCCTATCACTGCACTTTTCCAATCCTTCTCTAAAAAAATTAAAAAAAAAAAAGATAATTTCTAAAGACTGAGTATGCACTCATATCTCATATTAATTTAGAATAACTGGGAGGCCCAGACACAAACAGAGTTCACACACACTCCCAAGCTTCTCTCCACAGTCTCCATGGGGAAGAGGGGGTGCTCTTGAGGAAGACTGAGGTGGGACAAAATGAGGGAGAGAAACCCCGTATGGTAGCACAGGATGCAGGAAGAAGTGGCAGCCCCGACACCTCGATGCTCCTCTCATGGGAGCTAAAAAAAAAAAAAAAAAAAAAATTTTTCAAATGTTTAACCAGTATTTCCATATGTTTGGAGTGGGACAAGAAGATAAGAAAGTCAAGAGAAGAGTTCTTGAGTTCAATTCAACGTACTGAAAGAACATCAAGTTATTCCTGTTTTGTCTTTTAAGCTCAAGCATCACCTGTCAGTAAGTATTCCCCTACCCTCTCAGCTTAGATCCCCTCTTCTTTACCCCACAGCACCCTCTACTTAACTGTAGTAAATTTTAAAGCAAGAAAAATCTTAGCAAACTTTTTAAACAAAATCCACACCAAAAACCTCTACTACAGCTATTACAGGTACAAAAGTACAACGTATCCTTCTATTGCCCAGCACTCATACTCACCATTTCATTGGGATGGACCAAAAACAAATAGATCCCTGGATGTTTGTCAAACACCTGAAAGGAGCAATTGGCTTGCTCCATCCGACAAAGTGCTTCAACACATAACTCATCTAGAAAGAAAAATGTAAGTTAAATAAAACATATAAATCTTATCACCTTATCAAGATTTCCTAAATTAGGTGCCTTGGGTTACTCTGTAAATAGATGAAAATTTGCTTTTTTTTCCCCCCTAAACTGAGGCATAAAAATGCTCATATTGTAAATACAGGAACAATATTTACATATATGGAAGACTAAATCTGTTGATCATAGAGTGTTGTCAGAAATTATTCTGACCTTATTGAAATATATCTCTTCTTTTACACTTAGCATAATTATCTCCATAGGGAATGTATAGAAGACCTGTAACCATATGGTTATAGGTCCAATCCCATGTGTATTTTATGTTTTGATCCACCTAGACTTATCTGATATAAAACAAGGAACAAAATCAGCTTTACCCCTAAATGACTAGCTGTCCCACTCCCATTTATTGAACAATCCATTTACTGTTTCAGATCAATCAACTTTTAGCCGTAAAATTTTAAAAAACATTATTGCTTTTTCAAATTACATTTTCAATATTATAGTTGTTTGACTAGTGACAGGTTGGCTTTGGGGATGGGGAGATATAATGACTAGAGAAGCACGAAGGGAGCTTCTGGGATGTTGATAATGTTTTGAAGCTTGATCTGGATGCTGGCTACACAAATGTGTTTAATTTGCAAAAAAAAATCAAGCTTATATACTTTTATGGTTAGATTATTCTTTAATAAATACTTGAAAATGTCTCAGAATTTTCCAATCTAGTTACTTTATTTAGACAAAATTGACTTGTCTAATCACGTCTTTAGATCTTTTCAGTTTACTGAAAATATGGTAAATGAAGAAACAAGTTAACAGCACAGGAAAGAAACCAGAAAAATCCATGAAGTGTGTTATTCTACAGAGCAAATATACGCCCTCCTCAAAAAGTCACACTTGTGGCAAAAAAAGATAAGGGTACATGTTGGTTTCTGTACAAATACAGTTGGTACATGCATGGCTGTGGTTCCAGGGTACCCATGTATAACAAAATCCCCACATAGCTGAGTCCTGTAGTCAACCCTGAGAAACCAGCATACACAAAAAGTCAACCCTCCACAGAAGCAGGTTTTGCAACCCATGAATACTGTATATTTTATTCAATTTTGGTTGAAAAAAGATCCATGTATGACTGGATCTGCACAGTTCAAGGGTCAACTGAAGACTATTTTTTGGTTTTTTAGAGACAGAGTCTTGCACTGTTGCCCAGGATGAAGGACAGAGGTACGACCATGACTCATTACAGGCTCAACCTCCTGGGCTCGAGTGATCCTCCCACCTCAGCCACCTGAGTACCTAGGAATACAGGCACACGCCACTATGTCCAGCTAATTTTTATTTTTTTGTAGAGATGGGGGAGGGAAGGCGTTGCTATGCTGCCCAGGCTGAGAATACTCTTTCGAATTAAAAGAGCTGTAGGAACTATCAACCAAATACAACGTGTGGTTCCTGACTAGATTCTAATTTCAACAAATCAGCCAAAACCACATTCGCCACTATTGGGAAAATATAAACATAAACCAGATTTTAGTATTATTCTGAGCCAGGCATGGTGGCTCGTAACTGTTATCCCAGCACTTTAGGAGGCTGAGGTGGGTGAATCGCTTGAGGTCAGGAGCTTGAGACTAGCTTGGCCAACATGGTGAAACCCTGTGTCTACTAAAAATACAAAAAAATTAGCGGGTATGGTAGGGCATGCCTGTAATCCCAGCTACTTGGGAGGCTGAGGCAGGAGAATTCTTAAACCCAGAAGGTGGATGTTGCAGTGAGCCAAGATAAGGCCACTGCACTCCAGCCTGGGCCACAGTGAGACTTTAAAAAAAATATCTATTTTCGATTTGATAGGTTAGGGAAGTGCCTTTACTTTCAAGAGATTCATATTATGAAACCCAAATGTAAAGAGCCAAAATCTAGACAGCTATAATAAGCCATGCCATGGTGATCAGTGAAAATTACTACAGATTAGCGTCTCTCAATCAGGGATGATTTTATACCTCACCATCCCCTAAAAGGGATATCCAGTAATGTCTGGACACATTTTTGGTTGTCACAAAGGAGAGAGGGAGCACTACTGCCATTTAGTAGACAGAGGCCAGGGATGCTGCTACACATCCTACAATAGACAGCACAGCCCACACAGCAAAGGACTATCCCAAATGGCGCCAGTGCAAAGCCTGAGAACTCTGCCACAGATATACTACAAGAATAAAAATTATTTTACTTTTTTGAGACAGAGTATCAATCTGTCACCCAGGCTGGAGTGCAATGGCACAATCTTGGCTTAACTGCAACCTCCACCTCCAAGGTTCAAGAGATTCTCATGCCTCAGCCTCCTGAGTAGCTGGGATTATAGGTGTCCATCACCATGCCCGGCTAATTTTTGTATTTTTAGTAGAGATGGGTTTCACTATGTTGGCTGATCTCCAACTCCTGACCTCAGGTAATCTGCCTGCCTCAGTCTCCCAAAGTGCTGGGATTACAGGCATGAGCCAGCCTGCCCGGCAATAATGAAAATGATCAATAATTGAATGAATAGATGAACAGATACATGATAATGCAAATACAGCAAAAAACAACTGTACAATCTATGTGATGGGTATATGGTGTTTACTCTATAGTTTACTTTTTCTATGTTTAAAAACTTTTACAATAAAATGTTCGGAGCCAGGAATGGTGGCTCATGCTTGGAATCCCAACAATTTGGGAAGCTGAGGTGGGAGGACTGCTTGAGCCCAGGAGTTCGACACTAGCCTGGGCAGTGCAGCATAGTGAAACCTAATCGCTACAAAAAATACAATATAAAATTAGCTGGGCACAATGGCACGCACCTGTAGTCCCAGCTACCCAGAAGGCTCAGGAATCAGTAGTACCTGAGCCCAGGAGGTAGAGGCTGCAACAAGCCATGACTGTACCTCTGCATTCCAGCCAAGGTGACAGAGCAAGATACTGTCTCTAAAAAAACACAAAAACAATCTTCAGTTGTCCCCTGAACAAGATAAGTTTGAACTGTGCCCCTAAAAATAGGTATTTTGTGTTTGAACTAAAAAAAACAAAGATGTTGAGAAAAAAAGAAGTCCTAATTATATATCCTAAATATATGTTTAGCAAACAAATTTGTAATACAGATAAGCCTAAATTCTTATAATATTAAAATATTATAATAATATAACTGATATAACTTGAGGAACCACCAAGATACTCACTAACACGTTCATGTAGAAGCAAGTAAGGATATTTCAGTATTTCAAGAAGAGGAACTCGAAGCTTATTTTCAAAGTCTTGTCCAGTAATGTCAAACAGTGGCATCTCCCCATTGTTGTCTACTATATATAATTCATCATCATCTCCAATTTCTGCCTTCATGGATTTTTCAAAGTGATTTATGAGACGTAAGGTTTCTAACTCCCATAAAACCTAGAGGAAAATAAAATGGGCAGTGTGCATTATGTCTTATTATCAACAAAATACACTGAATGTGATGACCTAGAAAGCCTTTTTCTAAGTACAACAATTCTGAAATGTAAAGTATTAGAGATTATATTTTAGATTTAAAGAAAACTATTTAAAATGTGGCCACTTTTATGAAAAAGGAGTACACACAGTATGAGATGCTGGCCAGACACAGTGGCTCACACCTTTACAGGTAATCCTAGCATTTTGGGACGATGAGGTAGGACTGTTTTAGGTGAGGAGTTCGAGACCAGCTTGGGCAGTAAAGCAAGACCTTGTCATCACCAAAAATAGAAAAATTAGCTAGGCATGTTGCATGCCTATAGTCCTAGCTACTCTGAAGGCTAAGGCAGGAGAGTCACTTGAGCCCAAGAATCTGAGGCTATAGTGAGCTATGACTGTGCTACTGTACTCCAGTCTGGATGACATAGTGACACTGTCCCTAAGAGAAAAAGAAAACAAAAAAATAGTATGAGATGTTTAAACACTTCTCTTGTAGAATTTTTCTATACATATCCCAACATCATTATCAACTATACTTTAAAAAAAAAAAAAAAGAGAAGCTGGAGCTTCTCTCCCAAAAGCAAAACTGAGGCCCTTCTATGTCTTCCCTTCTACATTCCAGCCATAGCTAAGTACCTTGGCCCAGCATATAGTACAAATATGCTGGATAGCTTCATTATTAGAAAACTTTATAAAATGCAAGTTTCTCAACACCAATCCATAACTAGTCATCCTCTCCTCTATATACTGTATATATCTCTATGGCCTACGTTCTGTTTTTCATCAAATAAACCAACCAAATATTCAAAGCCACATATTTAGAATTATATCTTTCACTTTGGTTACTATGACTGGAAAATATACTTCCCCTTAGAGGTTTATGCCATTTTCCCACTAAAAAAATAATTTAGGCCAGGTGCAGTGGCTCACGCCTATAATCCCAGCACTTTGGGAGGCCAAGGCGGGTAGATCACGAGGTCAAGAGATCGAGACCATCCTGGTCAACAAGGTGAAACCCCGTCTCTACTAAAAAAAATACAAAAATTAGCTGGGCACGGTGGTGCGCGCCTGTAGTCCCAGCTACTCGGGAGGCTGAGGCAGGAGAATTGCTTGAACCCAGAAGGCAGAGGTTGCGGTGAGCCGAGATCGTGCCATTGCACTCCAGTCTGGGTAACAACAGCAAAACTCCATCTCAAAAAAAAAAAAGAATTTATTATTTCCAATTAAAAAAAAAACCCGAGTGGTGGCCGGGTTGGGGGTGGTGGGGAGGAAACAAAAACCCAAGCCATTCAGATACATGCATGTATTATATAGCACTGACCAAAAATTATGAAACAAATCCTCTCCCAATGACTCTATCTCATAAAATTATTTTATACCAAAGTGACTAAAAGCGACAGATCATAAAATTCTGTTCCAGGTTTCAATTCCACCAGTACTAAACATTTACTTAGTACCTACTATATACCAGACAATGAGTTAGCCTTCAAAGTTGGCCAGGCACAGTGGCTCATGCCTATAATTCTAACACTGGGGGGCCAAGGTGCAAGGATCACTTGAACTCAGGAGTTCAGGACCAGCCTGGGCAAAAGAGAAGACCTTGTCTCTACAAAAAAAAATTTTTTTAATTAGCTGAGCATACTGGCACATGCCCATGGTCCCAGCTACTCAGGAGCATGAGGTGGGAGGATGGCTTGAGTCTAAAAGGTTGAGACTGCAGTGAACCGTGATCACACCACTGCACTTCCAGCCTGGGAAACAGAGCAAAGACCTTGTCTCGAAAACATAGCAAAACAAAGTATGAAAACCCATGTGGCCCATGGAAAGTCATGAGACAGCACTTCCGCTTTCAGGAATTTGTCCTAAGAATATACTCAAATGTGTAAAATGATATAAGTATAATCACACCACTGTACTCCAGCCTGAGTGACAGAGCAAGACTCCATCTCTAACAACAACAAAAAAAACAAAAAAACCCCACAAAGCTGAAATTATATCATCATTTTTCTGAATACTTCCCAACAGTGTCCAAACTTCTTCTGTTCTAGCTATCAAGCTCTGAAAGATATTGTCCATCTAATATAAATTACCTCATGCAAGTATGGCAATTCATCTCTTGCTTTGTGGTATTCAGCCACACACTCTAAGCAGTAGCAGAGGTCTTCATTGGCTGTCTGAAATTCACTGGATCGAGTGTTGGACGCATAGTGCTTTAGGAAGTCAGTGGTGGAAACACCACCTGGTGTACACCAACAACATGTGCTCATTCTGTACCTACAGCCAGAAAAAAAAAATCAAGAAAAAAAACAACTTCAGGTCTACTGTGTGTGAAGAATAGACACACTTCCAACTTGTCACCCTGGTCTTCAATTTAAAATGTGCCGCTACAGCCCAAAGGTTCTGCTGGCTGGCTTATCAATCACTGAACTGACTAAACTCATAAAATTCTTCTACTTTTGACATATGAAAAATACAGAGGGCTGGGCCCAGTGGCTCACGCCTATAATCCCAGCACTTTGGGAGGTCAAGGCAGGTGGATCACGCTGTCAGGAGTTTGAGACCAGCCTGGCCAACATGGTGAAACCCCATTTCTACTAAAAATACAAAAATTAGCTAGGCATGGTGGCAGATGCCTGTAATCCCAGCTACTCAGGAAGCTGAAGCAGGAGAATTGCTTGAACTCAGGAGGCAGAGGTTGCAGTGAGCCAAGCCACGCCATTGCACTCCAGCTTGGGTGACAGAGTGAAACTCTGTCTCAAAAAAGAAAAAGAAAAAGAAAAACACAGAGAAGTCAAAGCATTGTATTAGGAATAAGTATCATCTGGCAGTATAAAGCTGTGCTACAGAGAAGGCTCAAAACTACATAGTACCGACAGAAGATATACAGAAACTCAGACTTATCAATATTTTCAAAGTACAGATTTTGGAGTGTTCCAGTAATATACTAGAGGCAAACTCAAAAGCTCAGGAAAACTTTCACATTCCCAATAGACACATTCCAGAAATCTCTGGAAACAAAAATCCATAAATATTAACTTGTGCCAATAACAAAAACTCATACAGATGTGAAAGCAAATGGACAGCTGTCTATTGAAGGCTTCTAAAAATTAGGCCCTGCAGAAGGTTGACTTTGGAGATCAAGTAATGCAGCCTACCCTCCTGTTATAGGTTAACTTTGTTACTTTCTTGTTCCCAGCTCTAACTAGACGTCACATGCAATAAAAGATCTCTTAACTGGGATAAAAGACCCATTAAGAGAGATAAAAGACCCCTGGACTACTACATTCTTAAGGTGAAAGGTTAAATATACCCTTCCCAAAAGGAACACTGCCTATAACCCATTAAATTGCTGTAACTAGGAACTAGCCTTGTGTAGAAAACATTAAAATCCTGTTAAGCTTCCTCAGACCTTTGCCTATATAAATGACCCTTAAAACCTCTCCACTTCAGAGTATTTATTGACCCTATCTTCTGGAGTCTGGATCATCCCAGCTGGCCATCCTCAAACTTTATGTTCAAATAAACAATATTTAATCATATTGCCTGAATCTCATTACTCAGGGTGACATAGAGAGAGGGATTTTCTCTTGTTTTGAAAGCACGGGCACATGAACTTGCATGTATGCATGAACTGCTGCCCATAACTCACTGCTCCTCAATGCAGTATAACTCTGACAGTTACAAATGCTAACAACCTATTGCACTACTAAAATTAATTAATACTTTTTAGATTAATAGTTTTTTTTACCTTCTTCAACTTTTTGTTTTTATAACAACATCAGAGCATCTACAAATTCAAAAGTGAAAGGGTTAAAATGACATAACCTTCCAAATCCTAGCAATTTCAGAGAGCAAAGTAACAAGACAGTAGCAGGAAGAAAATCCCAAGAACTAAATTTGTCAAAAATTTGAATGAAGATATATACAAGGCAAGTATAGCCAGGTGTGGTGGCTTACGCCTGTAATCCCAGTACTTTGGGAAGCCAAAGCAGGCAGATCACCTGAGGTCAGGAGTTCAAGACCAGCCTGACCAACATGGCAAAACCCTGTCTCTACCAAAAACACAAAAAATAAGCCAGATGCAGTGGTGCACATCCGTAGACTGAGGTCAGTCCAGGCTGCGGCAGAAGAATCGCTTGAGCCTGGGATGCAGAGGTTGCAGGGAGGTGGTATCGCGCCACTGCACTCCAGTCTGGGTGACAGAGTGAGACAGTTTCAAAAAACAAAAAAAGTTACATAAGGCAGGTTTATCAGAAATAGAGACAGCATGAAACTGAGAAGATCAGCAAACAGGGTATAAGCCAGAATCCCAAAAGGTCTCCAATTCTAATGAGGTATAACAAAAATAAGCTAAGACCCTGTATTTTATCTCTATAACTAAATGCATATAAAAGCTAACAGCTCAGTTAGTAAACAGTGTATTGGCTAAATAAAAAGCAAATGTCTGCACTGATAATATAATCAATCAGCTGGGTCAGGAAAAATGCAAGTAGACCTGGAGGAACTTGTAATACCAGAAAGTCAACCTGAAATAGTCTCCTCTCCATGGCTAAAGCTAAAACATGTGAACAAAATAAATAATATGGGATTATTACCCAAAGTATAAAATATACATGAAGCCATACTGACATAAATAAATTACTGAACAAATAAGCAAAACAAATCTTCCTGATAAAAGCATTCCAGGCTGGGCGTGGAGGCTCATGCCTGTAATCCCAGCACTCTGGGAGGCCAAGGTGGGCAGATCACAAGGTCAGAAGTTCAAGACCAGCCTGGTCAACATAGTGAAACCCTGTCTCTACTAAAGATACAAAAAATTAGCTGAGTGTGGTGGTGTGCGCCTGTAATCCCAGCTGCTTGGGAGGCTGAGGCAGGAGAATCACGTGAACACAGGAAGCGGAGGTTACGAAGAGCTGAGATCACGCCATTGCACTCCAGCCCGAGCAACAGAGCAAGACTGTCTAAAAAAAATTTAAAAAGTCCTACTTTTTTTAGGTAGGAAACTCAGATGTACATATAGTACATAAAGAGATACAGAACACATTGGTGGTATTAAAATTCACAGGAGGGACAATTTAAAAAAATGTTTTAAAGTCTCCATTCAAGGAAAAAGAAGGTTAGAAGAAAGTTAAGAAACCTAAGTAGGCTGGGCACAGTGGCTCATGCCTGTAATCCCAGCACTTTGGGAGGCTGAGGTGGGCAGATAGCTTTAGGTCAGCAGTTCAAGAGCAGCCTGACCAACATGGCAAAACCTCATCTCTACTAAAAAAAAAATACAAAAATTAGCTGGGTGGCCGGGCGCAGTGGCTCACGCCTGTAATCCCAACACTTTGGGAGGCCGAGGCGGGTGGATCATGAGGTCAAGAGATTGAGACCATCCTGGGTCAACATGGTGAAAACCTGTCTCTACTAAAAATACAAAAATTAGCTGGGCAAGGTTGTGCGTGCCTGTAATCCCAGCTACTTGGGAGGCTGAGGCAGGAGAATTGCCTGAACCCAGGAGGCGGAGGTTGCAGTGAGCCCAGATTGCGCCATTGCACTCCAGCCTGGGTAACAAGAGCGAAACTCCATCTCAAAAAAAAAAAAATTAGCTGGGCATGGTGATGCACATCTGTAATCCCAGCTACTTGAGAGGCTGATCCAGGAGTATCACTTGAACCTGGGGGGCAGAGGTTGCAAGTAAGCCAAAATTGTGTCACTGCACACCAGCCTGGGTGACAGAGTGAGACTGCATCTCAAAAAAAAAAAAAGGAACCTAGTGATGATATGAATATGTAGGAATGGAAATGGGGCAGTGTGAGAATTTTGAATTGAGTATCACCATCACCCTAAAATTCAGAACACATAATCTTTACCAATGGGAAATCTGAAATACCTCAACAGAAATTAGACTTGGCTGCTGCAGCTTCTGTGGCATAAAGCTAGTACCTAAAATAAAGTGATTTTTAAAAATCCTTAGCCAGGCACGGTGGCTCATGCCTGTAATCCCAGCACTTTGGGAGGCCGAGGCAGGCAGGGGTCCAGGTCAGGAGTTCAAGACTAGCCTGGCCAACATGGTGAAACCCTGTCTCTACTAAAAATACAAAAATTAGCTGGGCATGGTGGTACACGTTTGTAATCCCAGCCTACCCGGGAGGCTGAGGCAGGAGAATTGCTTGAACCGGGACCCGGGAGGCAGAGGTTACAGTGAGCCAAGATTGTGCTAAGGCACTCCAGCCTGGGCTACAGAATGAGACTCCGTCTTTAAAAAAAAAAAAAATTCTTAAGTTTCTTCTTATACTCACAAATAATTATTCAGAAATGCATAAGCATATCAAATATGTTAGTCATATGAATTGATTTTTAAAATTTATTTAATATTACTTTTCTATTTTAAAAAAAAAAGGTTTTTTCTTAAAAAATAGAGACGGGGTTTCACCATGTTGGTCAGGCTGAACTTGAACTCCCGATCTCAGGTGATCCACCCACCTCGGCCTCCCCAAAGTGCTGGGATTTACAGGCATGAGCCACCCCGCCTGGCCAATATTACTTTTACTTTTGCTTTTGAAGAGGTATGTATACTTTCTTCAAGGTTCTAAAAAGAATTTAGGGTAGCTTTCAACATTAAACTATATAAACAAAAGGACATTTTAAAATGAGATTTCAAAAAAAAGAGAAAACTTATTCAGAAGGAATTTAATTTCATTAAGTTCTACATTAGGAGCCTCCTGAAAGCAGAGGAACAGGATAATATGAGTTATCCAGTTCTCATCGAAGGGAGTTTAAAAAAAAAAAAAAAAATAAAGAGTATGTAGTTACAGCTGTAGAGTCCTGCCCTTTCCTGACACTAACTCCAATTCAATTATGTATTATTAATGCCTACCTAGTACAAGGGCACTGCAGACTAGGAAATGTCAAGTAACAAGGGATAAGGTCTTCAATATATTTCTGCAGAATTTAAAATTATTTTCTTCAAAAGAAGAATTAATTATACCTAAAAGGCCCACATCACACTACAAGGAAGTTAACAGTTTGCAGAAGTTATTTTTTCCAGTGACCTAGTTCAATAAGGAAAGCTAACTTAGAAGACATAAGAACAAAGTGAAACTTCATAGATATCTCAAACACAACTTAGAAAACATAAGAACAGAAAGTGAAACTTCACAGATTTCTCAAACACTGTTTTAAGGGTGATTTCAGCAGCTGACAGACTGCAGTCTTTTTCAATTTAAGTCCCGCTTAAGTGGGACTACCAGGCAAATAAAATGTTGCGTATTTTCTTCCCACTTTCCTTACTTGAAGCTCTAAATGTCAAGTACTTTAAAATACTTACTAACAAAGGAGACAACGAAAGAAACCTTCTACTAAGAAAATCACAGAATTTGCTTTTTATTTCACTCAGAGAGCTAGCTTATTTCCACATCCCAAAAAGCAAGGCTAAATTTTCTCAATGAATATGGGAGTTACTGCCAAATAGGTAAGTGTCATAGACCCTAGAAGATACAGAAAATACTGCTGCGGAGCACATCAACAACAGAACATTATGCTCTGTGATTCTTCTTAAAAAGGCCACGTGTGTGTGGTTTACTCTCCAAATTTAAAATCATCACTGGCCTAATGGCTAAGCCCAGGAAATCCCAATAGGGAATATTTTGTCTTTTAGGGGGAAAATTGCTTCTAAATGACTGTGAATCCTGTTAAGCTTCTTCACAACTCAGTTCTTCTTGAGGTCTATGTTGTCAGTTTCATCAGCCTTTACTACTTGGAATCATTACTGAACGAGAAATGGGTGTGTCCAGACAATACTCAAGTTGCAAAACCAAAATAAACTCAAACAAAAGCAACTCTATGAGCACTCACCAAAAGAGAGCTCATTTGTCAAAACCAAAAATACAGGATGCTTCACCATAGGTATAACTGTAATTTTCTAGACTTATCCTTAGGCTCTCAATTTCTCAATATTAGCTAGCCAGAAACTTCAGATAAGTTCTTCTGGCAGGGTGCAGTGGCTCACACCTGTAATACCAGCACTTTGGGAAGTCGAGCCTGGTGGATCATCTGAGGTCAGGAGTTCAAGACCAGCCTGGCCAACATGGTGAAATCCTGTCTCTACTAAAAATACAAAAACGATTCAGGCGTGATGGTGCGTGCCTGTAATGAGGCAGGAGAATCGCTTGAACCCGGGAGGTGGAGGTTGCAGTGAGCCAAGATCATGCCACTACACTCCAGCATGGGAGACAGAGTGAAACTCCTTCTCTAAATAAATAAACCTAAAAAAAAACCTCCTTCTTCTATACTTCTCAGCTAAACATCTGGAAGTTTAGATTCACTAGCTCCCACTTCCTCAGCTCCTTTGCACCCTGACTTCTATCCTTACACTCTAGAGAACGTTAAGTCCCTAATAATCTCTACATTACTAATCCAATAGGTTCTCAACTTGACTCTGCTGAAGCATATGAAAATGCTGCCTATGCTTTCTTTAGCTACACCATTTTTTGACACTTATTCTACTCAGTCTCCTTCATAATTACAACCCTGCCTTTGTTACTTATATAAATATTAAAGTTTTCAAAGGCCTGTCCTGAGAATTCTAACCATTCAGTACTCCCTTTCTGGGTGACCTACTTCAAACCACTGCTGCAACTACTGCCTATATTGAAGCTGCCCAAAGACTGAGAATGTATCGTAAAACTTAATGCAGCCAGGCGTGGTGGCTCATGCCTATAATCCCAGCACTTTGGGAGGCCAAGGCGGGTGGATCACGAAGTCAAGAGATCGAGACCATCCTGGTCAACAAGGTGAAACACTGTCTCTACTAAAAATACAAAAATTAGCTAGGCATGGTGGCACGCGCCTGTAGTCCCAGCTACTCGGGAGGCTGAGGCAGGAGAATTGCTTGAACCCAGGAGGCGGAGGTTGCGGTGAGCCGAGATTGCGCCACTGCACTCCAGCCTGGGTAACAAGAGCAAAATTCCGTCTCAAAAAAAAAAAAAAAAAAAAAAAAACTTTAATGCAAGCAGGGTACAGTGCCTCACACCTGTAATCTCAGCAGTTTGGGAGACCAAGGCGGGAGGATCATGAGGTCAACAGATCAAGACTATCCTGGCCAACATGGTGAAACCCCATCTCTACTAAAAATACAAAAATTAGCTGGGTGTGGTGGTGCATTCCTGTACTCCCAGCTACTCGGGAGGCTTGAACCCAGGAGTCTGAGGTTGCAGTGAGCTGAGATCGAGCCACTGCACTCCAGCCTTACTGACAATGAGACTCCATCTCAAAAACAAAAAAACAAAAATACAAACAACGCAATGATGCACGTGTTCTACCTACTCAATAAATGACAACATACAGATAGATATATTCAACATCCAACTGCATACAGAGTATCTCTACTCACACGTCTGACAGGTACCTCGAAGTAAACATGACCAGAACCCAACAAAGTCCTTCCCTTAGTCTGTTATCTGTTCTATATTCCCTTGCTGATGGCATTACCGTCCATGCAATTTTCAAATCAGTAACTTAGGAATTATCCTACATACTCCTTCTACCTCAGCCGCAGTCTCTGAGCTCTAGAGCCTACCCCTTAATTACGTCTCTACTTTCTTCTCAGTGCAACAACCACTGCCTTAATTCAATACATTTTCATTATTTGCCTGGATTACTGAAGAAGCCTCAATGATCTCTCTGCCTCTTGGTTGATTGCCACCAATTCTTCCTCCAAAATGCCGCCAAGAGCCCAAAGCCCAAACTGGACTTCGAAAGCACAAGTGACTTCTCCTCCAGTGTTTGGATAAAATTCAAATTACAGGCCGGGCGCGGTGGCTCAAGCCTGTAATCCCAGCACTTTGGGAGGCCGAGGCGGGTGGATCACGAGGTCAAGAGATCGAGACCACCCTGGTCAACATGGTGAAATCCCGTCTCTACTAAAAATACAAAAAATTAGCTGGGCATGGTGGTGCGTGCCTGTAATCCCAGCTACTCAGGAGGCTGAGGCAGGAGAATTGCCTGAACCCAGGAGGCGGAGGTTGCAGTGAGCTGAGATCGTGCCATTGCACTCCAGCCTAGGTAACAAGAGCAAAACACGGTCTCAATAAAAAAAAAAAAATTCAAATTGCTGAGCTCAACATACACAAGGCCCTCGATGATCCATCTTCCACATCATTTCTTTCCTTCCACACTTACCTCCCTTCACTTGCTCTTCCTAAAACCATTCACAGTGACTGGTATTCCCTGCCTTTATGGAAGCTCATCCATCAGCCTTGAAAACCCACCCTCACACCTCTGCCTGGTTCTTAACTGCGAATGCACATCAGACTTACCTCAGGAACTTAAAAAAGCAGAAGAGATCTTTTAAAGAACTCCAAGATTCCGAGAAAAAGCTGGATTTGAGAACGACCAGTGTGCAAGCCCTCCCTGAGTGTCACCACGTCTGGGGGAGCCTGTCTACCCGTCCTCTCTTCCAGTCTGTCTCTGATGACCTTCTTCTCTTTCAAGACTCTGCACATGTTTCCATCACTGCACTTACCTTGGTGGTCTGAACTCCTGTTAAAAAAAAAATTATTACCTGGGCAAATGGCCTACAGAAAAGTGATCGTCTCAGCTGGGCTTAGTTGTGAACAAACACGGATTTGCATTCATAGATACCAAGACTCCGGTCCCAAAAGAACATTTCTGAAATTAAAAAACAAGAAAAACTGGTAAGTGGCTTTTATACTCTTTTCTCATCTGAGGCTGACATGAATCCTACAACCAATACTGCCAGCTGATGACGAAAATCTGACAGGTTAGACAACTTGTCTGCGGACTTTCAGGCAACAAATGAACAGCAGAACTGCAATTCTGACTCCCAGTTCCACCGGGGGCTGTCCCGACTCACGGGGATAGCTAGGCACTGAGCTAAAATTCCCCCCAAGGTACCCAGGGCAAGTAACATCGATCCTAGGATACTCAGCCTGTATCACTTATCAAATACCAAACTCGGCCTTCTCCTTGTGGGGCTCTTTTCCCTCCAGGCAATCAACCCCGTTTCACTCGGGTCGTGCAAATTTTGGGGCACATCTATGGACCCCGCAACTTGGGGAGGACAGACAAAGCCCTGTTGCCCGCAGCAAACGCTCCAGCCCCTCCAGGTGGAAGAAACAGACTCTTCCAAACGGAGGGACCGGCCGAGCGCGGCGGCTCGGAGGATCGCTGGAGTAACTGAACCCACCCTGGGCAACGAGCCCAGCCCTGTCTCGGCAACACATTTTTTTTTTTTTTTTTTTTTTTTACTTAGCCCGGAGTGGTGGCACGGGCCTTTGGTCCCAAGCTACTCGGGAGGGGTCGGGGGATGAGGCGGGAGGATCTCGTGAGCCCAGGAGGTGGAGGTTGCACTGAGCCGTGATTGGGCCATTGCACTTCAGTCTGGGTGACGAGAGAGACCCTGTCTCAAAAAAAAAAAAAGAAAAAGAAAATAAAAACAATCCAAAGGGAGGGGCGCCGGGCGGCAGGTAGGCGAGGGAGTGGAGGGGACCGACACTTCCCACCCCGAGACATCCCGCTCTCCCCCAAGGAAACTACGCAGTGTCCACACCAAAAAACAGCTCACGCGAGACCGAAGTGTAGACAACGGAAGGACAGGGGGTATCAGCGACCGGGTACAGCGCGCAGGAAAGCAACAGGGCGGCCGCCAGCCGTCTACTGGTGCTCCCGCCCCCGCACTAAGGGAAGAGGCCGAGGCCGCGCCGACTCCCACCTATCTGTCCACCAGGCCCCAAGCGCCGCGATGGTTCTCCGACGCGACCGTGTGCGCACAAGCCGCGACTGCCCTCACGCCCGCCCGACCTGTGGGCCCTCACGCCGTTCCCCTCACCGCGCTCTGCCTGGCGTCAGCCGGTACCCCACCTCCATCCCGGGGCCCCGCTCTCGACCACTGGCGAAAGTGTAGGCCCGCAGCCACAGCCACCAACCCGCTTTCGCCGCAAGGTAGGCCCCGCCCCCAGTGCCCGCGTCCGCCGTCCGCAAGCCCCGCCCGGCCGCCGCTTTCAGGTTTTAGTGCTTCAGGGGGCGGGGCGCGGGAAGAGCGGAGCGGTGCACCACCCACGCCGGGAGCTGACATCATGTCCGGGCAGCTGGGGCCCGACCAATCCCCAGTGCCCGTCAGCAGGGAAGGAGCGAGTTTGCCGCGGAGCCTTGACCTGGGCGCCGCTCCGGGCTTCCTGCGGGCGAGGCAGGTCCGGGAAGAGCCTTGCTGGGGGTGGGGTCAGCCCCTGTCGGCTGGCCGTTTCTGTTCCGTCTTTTTTCTTTTTTCAAAGCCTAGGTACTTCAGCAGATGTACAACGATGATGAAGTAATCTTTCTCTTTAGATTCCCTTTAAAGACCTAAGATGTCATGTAAATTATGGAAACGCGTAGTTTCGGAGGAATATATCTTTACATATGACAAAAAGGGAGACAACAGGTCTTGCGAAGAACGCGCGATGCGCAACACAGCGGAGTAAATCCCGCGACGGTTCACGCCTCTAATCCCAGCGCTTTGGGAGGCCCAGGCGGGAGGCTCGCTTGAACCCTGGGAAACATAGCGAGACACAGGTGTCTACCAAAAAAAAGTTAAAACTTAGCCACCTGGGCCGGGCGCCGTGGCCCACGCCTGTAATCCCAGCTACTCGGGAGACTGAGGCACGAGGATGGCTTGAAGCCGGGAGGCAGAAGTTGTATTGAGCCGAGATCGCGCCACTGCACTCCAGCCGGGGCAACCAAGCAAGACTCGTTCTCAAAAAAAAAAAAAAAAAAGCCACCTGTGAGCCTAGCTTCTTGGGAGACTGAGGCAGGAGGATCCACTGAGCCCAGGAGGTCGAGGCAGCAGTGAGCCGTGACTGTGCCACTGCACTCCAGGCTGGGGAACGACCTAAGACTTTGTCTCAGAAAAGTCTATAAATTTTTGAAGTCGTGGCCGGGCGCAGTGGCTCAAGCCTGTAATCCCAGCACTTTGGGAGGCCGAAGCGGGTGGATCACAGGGTCAAGAGATCGAGACCATCCTGGTCAACGTGGTGAAACCCCGTCTCTAAAGATACAAAAAATTAGCTGGGCATGGTGGCGCGTGCCTGTAATCCCGGCTACTCAGGAGGCTGAGGCAGGAGAATTGCCTGAACCCAGGAGGCGGAGGTTGCAGTGAGCCGAGATCGCGCCATTGCACTCCAGCCTGGGTAACAAGAGCGAAACTCCGTCTCAAAAAAAAAAAAAAAAAAAAAATTTGAAGTCGTACAATCCACTGGAAAACCTATCCTCCACTTTTTTTTTTTTTTTTTTTTTTGAGACAGAGTCTTGCTCTGACGCCCAGGCTGGAGTGCAGTGGCGCGGTCTCGGCTCACCACAACCTCCGCTTCCCGGGTTCAAGCAATTCTCCTGCCTTAGCCTCCCGAGTAGCCGAGATTACAGGCGCGCGCCACCACGCCCGGCTAATTTTTGTTATTTTTAGTAGAGACGGGGTTTCACCATGTTGGCCAGGCTGTTTCCGAACTCCTGACCTCAAGTGATCCGCCACCTGGGCCTCCCGAAGTATTGGGATTACAGACGACCACGCCCAGCCCCTACCCGCTTTTTTAACCCCTACTGCTGACCCGGATGAGCCAGCGTCACCATCTTACAGTTAATAAAGGAGACAGGGAAATAAAACAATTACTAGTAGTGACTCAGGCGATAAAGAAGAGGCCGAGATGGGCCCTACTGGGAAAAGAGGGTCAGACACAGCCTTACCGAGGAGAACCCTGGCTCGAGGATGAGGTGCAAGCTGGTGAACTCTGTCCGAAGCGGCCCAGGCGAAGGAATATTCTACAAGGGGGCGTGGCTTATTGGAAGGCCGTGGTGACCGTTATGCAAATTTAACAGTCCAGGAAGCAGTGCGTGTTGACCGTTATTTTCACTTTTTCCAGTTCTTCTCTATCCCGTCAAATACTTTGAACATACTTGAATTGTTTTACCATATAACACTAATATGCCAACACAGTCTTTGTACCAACACAGTCATAAAATATAATTATTACCATTTTTTTAATAATGGAGAAAAGTGCCATGAAGGTAAAATGTGCCCAGAGCCCACAGAAGTCATAATTTCCTCCTGCTTCTGAAGACCTCTGTGGCCTTATCATCTTCCCGCATTTGTTTTTGTCTGTAAACAACATATTAATAAGTTTTACATGCTTTTTAACTCTGTGTATGGGATTATTGAGAATGCATTTTGCTGCAAGTTGTTTTTTACACTCAACATTATGTCCCGAGACTCCTTGATCCAAGGTGCATTCGGGGATTGTTGAGCCCAAAACTTACATGAGGTGTAGAATGTTAAACAGAAGCACTGCAATATCATTTGTAAATACAAAATTAGAAATGAAAATTAATATGAATAAATAAGTACAAATTACAAACTCTTTTTTTTTTTGAGACGGAGTTTCGCTCTTGTTACCCAGACTGGAGTGCAATGACACGATCTCGGCTCACCGCAACCTCCGCCTCCTGGGTTCAAGCAATTCTCCTGCCTCAGCCTCCCGAGTAGCTGGGACTACAGGCATGCGCCACCATGCCCAGCTAATTTTTGTATTTTTAGTAAAGACGGGGCTTCACCGTGTTGACCAAGATGGTCTCCATCTCTTGACCTTGTGATCCACCCGCCTCGGCCTCCCAAAGTGCTGGGATTTTAGGCGTGAGCCACCGCGCCCGGCCACAAATTACAAACTTCTAAAGATGATGAAGCCATAAATATGGCCGGGCGTGGTGGGTCACGCCTGAAATATCAGCCTTGCCAACATGGTGAACCCCCATCTCTACTAAAAATACAAAAATTAGCAAGGCATGGTGATGGGCATCTGTAATCCCAGCTGCTTGGGAGGCTGAGGCAGGAGAATCGCTTGATTTGGGAGGCACAGGTTGCAGTGAGTCGAGGTGGCACCACCGCACTCCAGCCTGGGAAACAGATTGACACCCTGTCTCAAAAAGAAATCCAATGGGCATTTCGGCAAAAATGGAAAAGCCAGTCCTCCAATTAACATGGAATTGCAGGGGGCTCTGAATAGACACACACTCTTTTGACCAAGGGCCCTTAGAAACATCCCTCCACCAGAAGCTGGGGGTTCCCCTCTCTGATATCCTGCCCCCCAAATTTCAGTAGCTATGGATTTTAATTTCTGCTCCCTTGACTCAGTGAGCCTATTGGTCTCCATTTGGACTCCACTTCTCTGTGGCATGTTTGGGAAATTGTACCCAAGTAGAGAACTGAGGTGAATAAAGTTCTCAACAGGTATGTTTTCCTTGGTGCAATCTGTGCTTTCTATTGTGCAAGCTTAAAAACACTTGTCTAGTTTGTTGTTGTTGTTCGTTTGCTGGGTTATGTTTTTTTTGAGACAGAGTTTTGCTCATCGCCCAGGCTAGAGTGCAATGGTGCGATCTCAGCTCACTGCAACCTCCGCCTCCCGGGTTCAAGCGAATCTCCTGCCTCAGCCTCCCAAGTAGCTGGGATTACAGGCATGGGCCACCATGCCCAGGTAATTTTTTATTTTTAGTAGAGACGGGTTTTCACCGTGTTGGCCCAGATGGTCTTGAGCTCCTCTGCCTCCCAAAGTGCTGGGATTACAGGCGTGAGCCACCATGCCCAGCCTATTACATTGTAATTTTAACACAATTTATCCACTCACCATTCAAAAGGAGTGTTTCCATTTTGGCTTTTATGAGTAATGCCTATGAACATTCATATTTCTTTTAATTTTTTTTTTTATTAAAGATGGGGTTTCACCATGATGGCCAGGCTGGTCTTGAACTCCTGACCTCAGGTGATCCACCCACCTCGGCCCCACAAAGTGCTAGGATTACAGGCGTAAGCCACCATGCCCGGCCTTCCACTGTTTTGATTACTGTAGCTTTGTAGTAAGTTTAAGACTGGGTTTGGGTGCAGTGGCTTATGCCTGTAATTCCAGCACTGGGAGGCCAAGGCGGGTGGATCGCCTGAGGTCAGGAGCTCAAGACCAGCCTGGTCAACATAGTGAAACCCCATCTCTACTAAAAATACAAAAATTGGCCATGCATGGTGGTGGGGATCTGTAGTCCCAGCTACTTGGGAGGCTGAGGCAGGAGAATCCCTTGAATCCAGGAGGCAGAGGTTGTAGTGAGCCAAGACCATGCCATTGCACTCCAGCCTCAGCAACAAGAGCAAAACAACATCTCAAAAATAAAAAAAGAAAGAAAATAGGGTGTTAGGGCCAGGCACAGTGGCTCACACCTGTGATCCCAGCACTTTGGGAGGCCAAGGTGGGTGGATCACTTGAGGTCAGGAGCTCAAGACCAGCCTGGACAACATGGTGAAACCCTGTCTCTACCAAAAATGCAAAAATTAGATAGGCATGGTGGTGCACACCTGTGATTCCAGCTACTCAGGAGGCTGAGGCAGGAGAATTGCTTGAACCCAGGAGGCAGAGGTTGCAGTGAGCTGAGATCACATCATTGCACTTCAGCCTCAGTGACAAGAGCGAGACCCTGTCTTTAAAAAAAAGAAAAAGAAAGAAAAGTGATAAAAAAGAAAATGGGGTGCTAAAGTCTCCAAATATTATCATACATCTATTTCTCTTTTCAATTTTATCAGTTTTTGTTTCATTTTTTGAGGGACTTTGTTGTTAGGTGCGTGTGTGTGTGTGTGTGTGTGTATTTATAACAGTTATATCTTCTTGATGGATTGACACTTTTATCATTATTTGCTCTGCTCTCTCTTTATATGTTATTTCTGTTGTTGGTGGGCCAGTTTAGATTCTTGATTCCACTGCACAAAAGAATTTAAGAGTGAATCTAAAGTAAAAGATAAGCAAAAGAGGCTGGGCATGGTGACTCACGCCTGTAATCCCAGTACTTTGGGAGGCGGAGGCAGGTGGATCACTTGAGGCCAGGAGTTCCAGACCGGCCTGGGCAGTATAATGAAACCCCACCTCTTAAAAAAAAATAGTATGCAATTTCTCCACTTAATATGAATGCCTTCTTGCAATCTGTTCAAGTTTAATGCAGCAGAGCAACTGTGTGTGTACAAAATTCTCTTCTTCATTCTGGGGTTGGCCCAAATCCAGATAGAGTTCCAATGCACAAAAAGCCTTCAAATCTAACTTAAGGAGATTCCACAATCTTTAAAAATATTTGTCAATACTTTATGTTTTTTTGCATAGAGGACTTGTACAAATTCTATTAGGTTCATTGCTTGAAATAGTTTTTTGTTTTTTTGAGATGGAGTCTCACTCTGTCACCCAGGCTTAGAGTGCCGTAGTGCAATCTCCGTTCACGGCAACCTCCACTTCCTGGGTTCAAGCGATTCTCCTGCCTCAGCCTCCTGAGCAACTGGGACTACAGGCATGTGCCACCAGGCCCAGCTAATTTTTGTATTTTTTTGGTAGAGATGGGGTTTCACCACGTTGGCCAGCTGGTCTCAAACTCCTGACCTCAGGTGATCCACCTGCCTTGGCCTATCAAAGTGCTGGGATTACAGGTGTGAACCACTGTGCCCAGCCACATTGCTTGGAATTGGATGGCCTTTTGGGTTATTATAAATGGTGACTGTGGGATGCACAAGAATGGTCCCCAAAGATGTGCATTTCCTATTGCCCAGAATCTGTGAATATGTTACATTGCACCACAAAAGGAAATTTGGGTTGTAGATGGAATGAAAGTTGCTAATCAGAGAGATTAAGATAGGGAGACTAGGTGGGCCCAATCTATTTCCATGAGCTCTTAAAAGTGAAAGACAGGGGTCGGGCGCGGTGGCTCATGCCTGTAATCCCAGCACTTTGGGAGGCCGAGAGAGGTGGGTGGATCACGAGGTCAAGAGATAGAGACCATCCTGGTCGACATGGTGAAACCCCGTCTCTACTAAAAATACAAAAAAAAAAAAAAAAAAATTAGCTGGACACGGTGGCATGTGCCTGTAATCCCAGCTACTCAGGAGGCTGAGGCAGGAGAATTGCCTGAACCCAGGAGGCGGAGGTTGCGGTGAGCCGAGATCGCGCCATTGCACTCCAGCCTGGGTAATAAGAGCGAAACTCCATCTCAAAAAAAAAGTGAAAGACAGGCAGAAGAATGGGCCTAGGATGTGCCACCTGAGAAATATTTGATGGCCTTGCAGGCTGTGAAGCTGGAAGAAGCAGCCGCAAGCCAAGGAATGCAGTGGCCTCTAGAAGCTGGGAACAGCCTTCAGTTCACAGAGAGCAAGAAAACAATCCTGCAATCACAGGGAACCGAATTCTGCCAAGCCACGAGCAGAGAACATTCTCTCCTAGAGCCTCCAGAAAAGAATGTAGCCCTGTTGACATCTTGATTTGAGCTCTGTGAGACCTATCTAGGACTTCTGAGCTGCGGAACTGTAGGATAATACACTTCCATTGCCTGAAGCCACGACGTTTTCAAACGTGATCATTTGTTACGGCAGCATAGAAATTTAGTAGAGATTTACCTTAAAATGTTTATTTTCTGTTTTTGTATGAAGCAACTTTTCCTAATTATGAATTCCCATACATTCTCTATAGATTTAGATTGCCTATATTTTCAATCAAATCATCTGTGAATTATGGCAGTTTTATATCCTCATTTCCAATCCATGTAGTTTTTTACTTCCTTTTCTTGCTTGACTACAGGCTAAATAATGCTGAAAAGAAGTGGTGAGAGTATACATCATTCTCTCTCTCTTTTTAACAGACGAGGTCTTGCTACATTGCCCAGGCTAGTCTTGAATTCTTGGGCTCAAAAGATCCTCCCACCTCAGAGTATTATCATTCTTAATCTCAATGAGAAATTTTCCAGTTTTTCACTTATAACAATAACGTTGACTATCAGTTTTTGCAGATACCTTTATCTGATTAAGGAAGTTGCCATCTTGGCCGGATGCGGTGGCTCACGCCTATAATCCCAGCACTTTGGGAGGTTGAGGTGGGTGGATCAGGAGGTCAAGAGATCGAGACCATCCTGGTCAACATGGTGAAACACCGTCTCTACTAAAAATACAAAAATTAGCTGGGCATGGTGGTGCGTGCCTGTAGTCCCAGCTACTCGGGAGGCTGAGGCAGAATTGCTTGAACCCAGGAGCTGGAGGTTGCGGTGAGCCGAGATCGCGCCATTGCACTCCAGCCTGGGTAACAAGAGCGAAACTCCGTCTCAAAAAAAAAAAACAAAACAAAACAGGAATTTGCCATCTTTTCCTATTGAATGGATTTAAAAGTTATCAGTGTAATTTATTTTTTGGTTTCTCACATTATTTTTCTTCTTTATTAACATGGTGGATTGTACTGATAGGCTTTCCTTCGTTCGTTCTTTTCTTTTTAAAAATATTGGCTGGGTGCGGTGGCTCACACCTGTAATCTCAGCACTTTAGGAGGCCGAGGCGGGTAGATTACCTAAGGTCAGGAGTTTGAGACCAGCCCGGCCAACATAGTGAAAACCCATCTCTACTAAAAATACAAAAATTAGCCAGGTGTGGTGGTGGGTGCCTGTAATCCCAGATACTCCGGTAGGAGAATTACTTGAACCCAGGAGGCGGAGGTTAAAGTGAGCCGAGATCGCACCATTGCATTCCAGCCTGGGGGACAAGAATGAGACTTCATCTCAAAAAAAAAAAAAAAAAAAAAAAATTGGAGGCTTTTTCGTCCTTTTTTTCTTTGTTTCTATTTTTTCTATTTTTGTTGAAGGGAAATTCACATAACATAAAACCAACCATTTTAAAGTGAACAATTACATGGTAGTACATTCACAATGTTGCACAACCACTTTAAATATTTCCAGAACATTTCCTTACCCTTCAATGAAACCCCACACCCATTAACCAATTGTTCCCCACTTCTCTGAGGCCCTGGAAACCACCAATCTACTTTCTGTCTGTATAACTACCTATTCCATTTCATAGAGATGGGATCATGCAGCATGTGATCTTTTGTGTCTGGCTTCTTTCACTGAGCACAGTATCTTCAAGGTTCCTTCACGCTGTAGCATGGATCAGTACTTCATTCCTTTTTATGGCTGAATAGTATCTTATTGTATGGGTATACCACTTTTTGTTGATCCATTCCACTGAGTTTTATATGTCTGTTATTTTCTTTTTTCAGTTACTATTTGTTCTGTTTGTTTTATTTAATAGCTGGTTGAATACCAGCTATGGTGTTTTTGCTTACCATAGGTTCCCACTTTCACGAACTTTCTTGTTAGCTCATTGATGTATTTAATAACATTGAATAAAACCTTTTATTCAGCCTTTCTGGTGTTCAGAGGGTGGTCAGGGCAGTCTGCATACCTACACTGCTAAACTGCTAAAAACAAATCCCTATGCATTTTTTAAAAAAAACCCGGAATGATTTTAATGTTTTTTCTTTTCTCTTAAAAACAGCTATAGTGGGCTGGGCAAGGTGGCTTACACCTGTAATTTCAGCACTTTGGGAGGCTGAGGCCAGAGGATCACGTGAGGTTAGGAGTTTGAGTCCAGCCTGGCCAATGTGGCAAAATCCTGTCTCTACTAAAAATACAAAATTAGCCGGGTGTGGTGCTGTGCACCTATAATCCCAGCTACTCAGGAGGCTGAGGCAGGAGAATTGCTTGAACCTGGGAGGAGGAGGCTGAAGTGAGCTGCGATTGTACCACTGCACTCCAGCCTGGGTGACGGAGTGAGACTGTCTCAAAAACAACAACAAAAAACTAAAACAGCTGCAAAGGCCTTGGAAAAAGTGATATGTTGAAAAGAGTTTTGAGTACATAAAAGTTTCAGGTAAAAAGCAAAGCACCCTGAATCCTCCCATATATTCAATAAACACTGAGTAATTCCTCACCAGAGGGTGGCTATGACCAGGCAGTGGCACTCCCATTCAGAGGGAGGGACAGGCATTAGGCCAGCAATTCCCATTGTGCTGAAAGTTACACAAGGGTGAGTACAAGGTGTTCTGAAAGCCTTCTCCTTCCCAATGAGGTTAACCCCTTCCAGAGTGGCCTGGATTCTCAGTCCTACCTTCAGACCTGGGCAAGCCCTCAGGGACCCTTACTCTTTGGAGTGATTTCTCAACATTTGCTAAGTCCCTCTCTGCTTCCTGGGACAAGTTGGGGCTGGCAGTACGGTTCTCAGACCAAGCCGGGTCTGGCTGAGTGTTCTTGTGGCTCAGTAATGAGAAGCATATAAACAAGGAAAGGAAGTTTATTGCTGTAACCAGATACAGGGAGAAGGTTGGAGACTGCTTCACCAGACCCACTCAAAGTGTTACAGTTTTCTCAGTGCTTATATGTGTGGAGGTTATATGCCTATGTGTGTATTGCATTTGGCTAAGTCTATAGGTGACGAGTTTTGTTCTAACTGGAAGGTTAGAGGCCAAAAATGCTTTCTAAGTTTAATGACTCTGAGGGCCCCAGTACCATCAAAGCCTGTCTCCTAAATTCTAATTAATGAGGACTGTGGTACCGAAGTGATTATTTCTAACTTACCTCATTTACAGTTTGGCCTGGAGAGCTACCTTAGGCTCTCCAATAAATCTATTCAAACAACTGCCTTAGTTACCTTGACCCATCCCAGATTTCATTGACCTGAGACAGGTCCTGGCACAAGGAATGTAAGGCTATCTCTGTTATCTTGACTTGCTCCAGGTTTGGGAGAAGCCTGTGCAAAGCTCCTCCTGAATATATGTTTCATTTCTGGCTTCGATGTCTGGGCATTGATTTCTCTGGATGTAATTATTAGCTCAATGCTAAGTCAGTGCTGTGGAAATTTGTCTGTATAAGTGGGGTGCTATGCAGGCCTGTCTGTGTGACTGTCATATGGGCCCGTGTGTGTGACTGTCAGGGAGAATTGGCCTGGCACAGTACCTTCCTTGGATAGAGGGCTAAGAGCCTCGAGCAGGACTTTGTGGTCCTCAGCTCCAATTCTCCCTGTTGGGGGCACCCTCTAACCCTCTACCTTTACCCCATGCATGTGGGGTTGACCAGATGCTCCCAGGATCTTGGGGAAACTTGCACTAGGAGCTTTGTCCAGGGCTATATGATTGGCTCTGATTCCAGGAAGATGGGCTGGTGGGCCAATTGCTTCTAATGACCAGTGAGCTATTTCTTTCACTAGATCACATGAGATTGGACCACCAGCATGGTGTCTAGAAAATGACTTTGGGGGCCAGATGCAGTGGCTCATGCCTGTAATCCCAGCACTTTGGGAGGCCAGGGTGGGCAGATTACCTGAGGTCAGGAGTTTGAGACTAGCCTGGCCAACATGGTGAAATCCTGTCTCTACTAAAAATATAAAAATTAGCTAGGCGTGGTGGTGTTTGCCTATAATCCCTGCTATTCGGGAGGCTGAGGTAGGAGAATTGCTTGAACCTGGGAGGTGGAGGTTTCAGTGAGCCAGGATCATGCCACTGCACTCCAGCCTGGGTGACAGAACAAGACTCCTTCTCTTTTTTTTTGAGACGGAGTTTCGTTTTTGTTACCCAGGCTGGAGTGCAATGGCGCGATCTCAGCTCACCGCAACCTCCACCTCCTGGGTTCGGGCAATTCTCCTACCTCAGCCTCCTGAATAGCTGGGATTACAGGCACGCGCCACCATGCCCAGCTAATTTTTTGTATTTTTAGTAGAGACAGGGTTTCACCATGTTGACCAGGATGGTCTCGATATGTTGACCTCGTGATCCACCCGCCTCGGCCTCCCAAAGTGCTGGGATTGCAGGCTTGAGCCACCATGCCCGGCTGAGACTCCTTCTCAAAAAAAAAAAAGAAAAAATCTGGGGCCCAGGTAAAGATGCTCTAAAGTCGCGCATGCCCAGTCCACGTAACCCATAACCCCAGGAAACGCCCCTCCCCATTATTCAGTAATTATAATACAATTTACATGTGTTTTTGCCCCTCTGAGTGGGCTTTTCTTAATGAATTCTGGGTAAAAACATTCGAAGTTTAACCATAAACTGCCAATCAAATGACATCATCCTGTCACTCAAACACAGCCTCAATTCCTCCCCACACACCCCGTAAAAAAAACTTGAGTTTTGTAAAGAGGTGCTGATTTCACTTCCCAGAAATCAGCCTGCTCTCCTTCAGTGTATTACTGTGTTGCAATAAACCTTGCTTTAAGCTTGCATTTTGATGTTAGCTTGCAATTATTTGCTCACTATCACAAGAACTATGATTGCTGGTCCAGAGCTCCAACTCTGTTGATCTCAATTAAAGAATCCATTCCAACACAGGATCCATGGTAACAATACCACTGGCGGAGATGAGGCAGCCTCGGGCACAGGTGACAGGTTTTGAGATGGGTATCAGCAATTAGAAAATTATTTGTAATATGGTAATAGATTTCAGGTGTAAGATACCTGAGCTCGGCCCAGTAAGTAGGCAGATGAACTTTTTTAACCTGGAGTTTGGGGGAGAATGTGACCTATAACTACAGGAAGGATCAGCATAGACACATTATTTCAAGGTATGGAGAGAATGTGAAAAAGCTCAAAATTGAGCTCTGAGGAACACTAACTTTTCAAAGTTGGGTGCAGGGAGGGGAGTGTAGCAGAAACTAATTGATTCCATATATATACACATATTTTAAAGTAAGATGAGTTACACTATAGCCTGTTGTATGCTGTTAATGGTCCAGAACAGAAGGCTGACAATTCAATTTAGGAGAAGGATCAACAAAATATCAAAACCTCTGAGAAAATGTAGGCGGTGGCCAGGTGCTCACCTGTAATCCCAACACTTTGGGAGGCAGAGGTGGGAGGATCACTTGAGCCCAGGAGTTCAAGACCAGCCTGGGCAACATAGGGAGACCATATCTCTACACAAAAATAAAAAATAAAAATTAGCTGATGTGGTAGGTAGCACATGCCAGTAGTCCCAGCCACATGGGAGGCTGAGGTGGGAGGATTGCTTGAGGCTGGAAGGTCCAAGTTGCGATGAGTTATGATTGTGAACTCCAGCCTAGGCAACAGAGAGAGACCCTGTCTCTTAAAGAAAAAAAAAATGCAGGGGGATGGGCTGCAGGGGCTTAGGTGTAGGGATTGGCTTAAGTGTGGCTTCAGGTAGGTTTGTCTGGTTGGTGGAGGGAGGAGGGAGTTTAGGTCTTATGGCTCCACTTTCCTAAGTGGATTATACACCTAAGGCAGAAAGGGAGTGTGAGAGGGCTGACCATGGAAATGAACTGATGTAGGGAAGAGCGAAGCAAGCCTACTAGAGATTCAAAGTAGGATCCTTTGGTAACATTGTGTCCGTTTGAGCTTTACCATCAGGAAAGTGAAATCTGCCAGCTCAGTTGTAACTTTCTTCTGGGAATATTCAGCTCTTCAGGTGTAGGTAACAGGCAAATGGAAGGGCTCACCCAGGTCTGGTGTCTTACACAGGGAAGTGCCACAGGGGGAGAGAATGCTGGAATGGAGGGCGTTCAGGAAGCAGTGATTATAGCAAGGGATCATGTGACAGCCTGGATAAACTAGGAGTCAGCAGATAGCACAATGTAGGCTGAAGAATGCCTGGGCATGTATTTCAGGAAATAAACAGGAAATGGTGTTCAGAAAATGCTCGACTATGTAGCCTCAAAGAAGGCAGGCCCCCAGGCTGTACTGTCAACACTTGTCTTTTGAGCTCTTAACAGTCCCTGGCTCACTGCAGGAGGTCACCAATGTTTGCTAAGCTGAACTGGCTGAAGTGAACATGGTGCTATGCAGTGGGTGGATGTCTTGGTCTGGCTAAGACGCTAATTTCTGACCTACTTGATATTTGCCATGCTGGGCCACTTGGTTGGATAATGAAGTCCATCAGTGAAGACAAACGGCTGAAACACATGCCTAGGGACAAGGACAAAATGACCAAGAACTGAGCCAAGAACTCAAATAAAGCATAGTCAAGCCTGTTTAAAAACAATTTTATGGGCCGGACACAGTGGCTCACGCCTGTAATCCCAGCACCTTGGGAGGCTAAGGTGCGTCGATCACCTGAGGTCAGGAGTTCAAGACCAGCCTGGCTAACATGGTGAAACCCCGTCTCTACTAAAAATACAAAAATTAGCCAGGCGTGGTGGCGCATGCCTGTAATCCCAGCTACTCGGGAGGCTGAGGCAGGAGAATCGCTTGAACCCGGGAGGCGGAGGTTACAATGAGCCAAGATTGTGCCACTGCACTCCAGCCTGGGCGACAGAGCAAGACTCCATCTCAAAACAAAAACAAAAACAAAAAAACCCCACCAAAACCAATTTTATGTGTTCCTCAGCCTTATTTCTTGCTAGGTGGGTATTGCCTTTCTCTCTTTGTTTGCTTTCTGAGTCATTTTCTTTAGTAAAAGATGAGATTTATATGATCTGAAGCCAGAGCATTGTTTCACTTTCGTTTTGTTTTTTGAGACAATCTCACTCTGTTGCCCAGGCTGGAGTGCAGTGGCATGATCTCAGCTCACTGGAACCTCTGCCTCCCGGGTTCAAGCGATTCTCCCACCTCAGCCTCCTGAGCAGCCGAGTCTAGAGGCGCAGGCCACCACACCTGGCTAATTTTCGTATTTTTTGGTAGAGATGGGATTTCACTATCCCATGGCCAGGCTGGTCTCGAACTCCTAGATTCAACTGATAGACCCGCCTCAGCCTCCCAAAGTGCTGGGATTATAGGCGTAAGCCACCATGCCGAGCCTCTATTATTTCTTTTTTGAGACAGGGTCTCACTCTTTTACTTAGGGTGGAGTGCAGTGGCACCATCTCGGCTCACTGCAACCTTCGCCTCCTGGGTTCAAGCGATTCTCGTCTCAGCCTCCCAAGTAGCTCGAATTACAGGCACATGCCACCACACCCAACTTTTTTTTTTTTTTTTTTTTTGTATTTTTTTGGTAGAGAGGCAGTTTCATCATGTTGGCTAGGCTGGTCTTGAACTCCTGATCTCAGGTGATCTGCCCACTTTGGCCTTCCAAAGTACTAGGATTACAGATATGAGCCATTGTGCCTGGCCTCTTCAGGCTTTGATGTATCTTACCAAATTGTCCTCCAAAAGGAACATACAATTTATACTAAGTTCTTCTCCACTTGAAATATCTAGAGTGGTTTTGCTTTCCTGATTGATGGAATAGTCCACCATTGAAATTATCTTTGAATATATGACAGTTGTGCCTGACACTGACACTTTTTTTTTTTGAGAGTGTTTTGCCTCTGTTGCCCAGGCTGGAGTACATGGTACCATCTTAGCTCACTGCAGCCTGAAACTCCTGAGCTCAAGTGATTCTCCCACCTCAGCCTCCCCAGTAGCTGAGACTATACTCGTGGACTACCACATCTGGCTAGCACCTTTCAATGAGTGTAACAGAGAGTTCCCTCCCTCCCTTCCTTTTTTTGATGGGGTTTTGCTCTTGTTGCCCAGGCTGGAGTGCAATGGTGTGATCTCCGCTCACTGCAACCTCTGCCTCCTGAGTAGCTGGGATTACATGTGTCACCACGCCCAGCTAATTTTGTATTTTTAGTAGAGATAGGGTTTTGTCCATGTTGGTCAGGCTGGTCTCGAACTCCCGACCTCAAGTGATCCACCTGCCTTGGCCTCCCAAAGTGCTGGGGTTACACACCCAGCCCCTTCCTTCTTTTGTGGAATCAAGTTCTCACTATGTTGCCAGACTGGTCTCAAACTCGTGGGCTCAAGTGATACTCCTGCCTTGGCCTCCCAAAGTGCTGGGATTATAGGGGTGAGCCATTGCACCTGGCCTGAGCCAGTTTTTCTACAAGCAATGGAAGAGATTGCTGTGTTTTGTTTTGTTTTCAGTTAAACACTAGGGAGGTTCAGTGACTTGCTTTGACAGGACATCTTATATGAAAAACACCTATCTTTGAACACTAGAATCAAACTCAGGAAGATAATATATGCACACTATGACAGGGACAAAGGAAAGAGATCAATATGAGGGAACAGTGGATTCACAATTTCCATCTAACACAAATGCGATACAAACATACATGGAGAGCAGACATCTAAACAACTGGAAACACAGCAGGAGGGTATGCTTTTTTGAAATTGCTAACTTTCTCACTTTCGCTCAGTACCCATATAGCTGAACTTATGTAATGAAATGTTCATAGGATGTGACCCTATTCTCTGCTACACCGTGTGGTCTGGGAAGAGGCTTCTGGGTGCGTCAGGTCATTCATTCAGGCCAGCTCCTGCCTGCTCTCCAGTACTGAAGTCTCTACCCAAGAACAGCCGTGTGTACTGGTGATGACTTTCACGTGGGGTATCGCAGGGGACTTAGAATCCTTTTGTGTTTCAAAAGCTGGAATGCTTCCAGTTTTTCATAAGTGCCTTGTTTTCCTTTTAACATTGATCTGGAAACTGCCGTCTGCAGAGCTGAGGCCCCCTCCTCTCTGCTGGGCATCAGGGGTTTCAGAATGGAGGGGCCGTGCTGGGCCACGTCCTCCTCTAGAACGGCCTGACCTTCAGGCTGCCGGGGCATCTGGCACAGGGATGCCCTCTCATTCATAGTCTGCTTTGAAAGTCTTGGTTTTAGAAGTTCAGGTTGGTCTGGCCATATCATCACTTCAGAGAGGGGCTCGCAGACAGGCCCGTGTGCTGAATCCCACCCACGGCCTGATACATGGCCTGTGAATGGCTTTTTACATTTTAAAAATGGTTGAAAACAAATAAAAAATCTATTTCATGACATGAAAAAAAAAAAAAAAAAAAAAAAAAAAAAAAAAGTTTTTTTTGTGAAACTTTTGTCCTGTAATAAAACCATTACTTGTCATTATTAAATCAATTAATATATTCCTTTTTTCATTCAAATACACTTTTATATAAATGGTAATACATTTTAATGCTCCAGAGGAAAGAGTATAAATGATCATTTCATACTCTTTCCTCTGGCCATTGTTCATTTATTCAACATCAATACTGAAAATAACTTTACTGACATGTATATAAATATAATCAAACTGAGAAAAAGGGACAAGCAATAGTAATCTCAGTCTTCTCTCTCTCTCTCTCCTTTCTTTGACAGTCTTGCTCTATCTCCCAGGCTGGAGTGCAGTGGTGCGATCTTTGCTCACTGCAACTTCCGCCTCCCAGGCTCAAGTGATTCTCCTGCCTCAACCTCCTAAGTAGTTGGGATTACAAGTGCACGCCACCACACCGGGCTAATTTTTGTGTTTTTAGTGGAAACAGGGTTTCATCATGTTGGGCTGGCTGGTCTCCAACTCCTGATCTCAGGTGATCTGCCGGCCTCAGCCTCTCAAAGTGGTGGAACTGCAGGTGTGGGCCACAGCTCCTGGCCTTCAACTTTCTTTTTCTACGTCCTCTCCTTCACTATTGTCTTCATAATAGAAGATGTCTCGGAACAGGAACACTTGCTTGGGTGCTGCAGGAGTCTGGATTTCAATGCCTTTTTTCTCCATCATCTTTCCTAACTTTTCTTTAAGCAAAGGTAGAGTAGTCTCATAAAGGTAGTCGATGATCTCTACAGAAAATAAATTTAATTGTGCAGTTATCTGTCTGTACAAGGCCTCTTATCAAAGTCAAGGCATATAGGAGGCTGGTCATGACTATGAACTGTTTTTGTTGCTGTGTGTAGGGTTTGGTTCTAACTGGCTTACTCACATTCACTTCTTCAATCCTTGAAGAAATCCTACCAGGTAGGTATTATTTTTAACTTGTTTTTCAATTGAGGAAACCAAGGCATTAAAGACATTAAGAGACTTACCCATGGACATAAGGATTCAATCCCAGGTAGTGATGTGTGCTAAACACAAAGATGCATTTCATCACAGCCCAGGGTACAGTATCATCCAAATGGTGGCTCCAGGAGAAACACCAGTGCCACGCAGATGGCATGAGACAGAGCAGGCTTGCAAGCTCGTTAGAGAAAATCCAGGCTCTGGACTCGGTTTGGAGACTAGGAATTGGGAGGTCTGAAATGAGGCCCAGAAATCTGTATCTTTTTTAAAAAAATTATTATTATTTTTATTATTGTTTTTAAAGACGGGGTTTCACCATGTTAGTCTGGCTGGTCTTGAACTCCCGACCTCAGGTGATTCGCCTGCCTTGGCCTCCAAAGTGCTTGGATTACAGGCGTGAGCCACCACGCCCAGCTTTTTTTTTTTTCTTGAGACAGAGTTTCGCTCGTTACCCAGCCTGGAGTGCAATGGCGTGATCTCGGCTCACCGCAACCTCTGCCTCCTGGGTTGAAGCAATTCTACTGCCTCAGCCTCCTGAGTAGCTGGGACTACAGGCATGCACCACCATGCCCAGCTAATTTTTGTATTTTTAGTAGAGACGGGGTTTCACCTTGTTGACCAGGATGGTCTCGATCTCTTGACATCGTGATCCACACACCTCGGCCTCCCAAAGTGCTGGGATTATAGGCATGAGCCACTGTGCCCGGCTTTTTTTTCTTTTTTTGAGACACAGTCTTGCTCTGTTGCTCCAGTTGCAGTGTAGTGATGCAATCACAGCTCACTGCAGCCTGGAACTCCCAGGCTCAAGCAGTCCTCTTACCCCTGCCTCCTAAGTAGCTGGGACCACAGACACACACCACAGCCTGGCGAATTTCTGTATTTTTTTGGTAAAGATTGGGGTTGGGGGTCTCTCTATGTTGCCCAGAATGGTCTTGAACTCCTCGCCTTAGGCGATCCTCCCACCTTGGCCTCTGAGAGTGTTGGGATTACAGGCATAAGCCACTGCATCTGGCCAGAAATGTGTGTTTTTAACAAGTTCCTCACGTGGCTCTGATAACTGAGTTTGGGACTTATGTATCTAAACCGTCCACAAATAGCTACAAAGAATAAACTGGGTGTCTTTCATTCTTTCTGGAACATGTGTATGTTTCTGTGTGTGGGAGTGCATGTGTTGTGTGGGAGTGCATGTAGTGTGTGTGCAGGCATGTGTTGTGTATGTGCATGTGAGTGAGTGCATGTGGTGTGTGAGCGCATGTGTTCATGCGGGCATGTATTGTGCATGAGTGCAAGTGTTGTCTGCACGTGCATGTGTGTGCATGCAGGCATGTGTTGTGAGTGCATGCATGTGGTGTGTTGCATGTCATGTCATGTGTGCAGGTGCTGTGTGCACAAGTGTGTGTATATGTGATGGCAACACCAGCAGCACTCAGTTATTTAGAGCGGCCACTAAGTGTCAAGTACCGTGGTGACCACACCTTACACGTTCATGATCTCATTTAGGACTTCTGAAAGTCCTGTCAAGTAGGGATTATAATCTGCCTGTTTTCACCATTTTGCAACTGATGAAGCTGAGGCTCCAAGTTCAGTCACTTGCCCTGGTGACTCTCATTACCAGCATGTGCCACCAAACATGTTCATCTTCTTAGCCATAAAATAATGAAGAATACTGACCTGGAAAAGTCTTTTTCTGCCAAAATGGGACATAGATAGCTTTCAGCCTAGAAAATTTAGTTTGAACATAAGATGGAGGAACATCACTTTAGAACAGGAAAGAAAAGACAAAAAGCAAGTTAGTTTAAAAATGTATCATTTCGATACAGTGTAGTAAGTACATTCATTCGTTTATGGCTTTCTTATTATAAACAAAATCCTGATACATTTGTGATAAAAATATGACACAATTTTTGTGGAATATGGAGAGCTATTGTTCACTTGGTTTAAAAAAAAAATGTAAAGGGGGCCAGGCATGGTGACTCACGCCTGTAATCCCAGCACTTTGGGAGGCTGAGAAGGTGGATCACTAGGTCAGGAGACTGAGACCATCCTGGCTAACATGGTGAAACCTTGTCCCTACTAAAAATACAAAAATTACATGGGCATGGTGGCATGGGTCTGTAGTCTCAGCTGTTTGGGAGGCTGAGACAGGAGAATTGCTTGAACCCGGGAGGCGGAGGTTGCAGTGAGCCGAGATTTCGCCACTGCATTCCAGCCTGGGCAACAGAGTGAGAATCTATCTCAAGAAAAAAAAAAAAAAACTGTAAAGGGGAAAAAGAATCAGTAGTACAGAATAGATTCTGCTTAAATTAAAATAACTTGAATGACTAGTCGAGAAGGCAAAGTATAAGGCCAGCTAATGTGCCGACGCTTATCTTGTGCTCAGTTGTGCCCTAACTGCCTTAAATGCAGCAATAAATAATCCTCATAACAACTCAATGGAGTTACCACTCTCCCCCTTGTGCCACAGAGATGAGGAAACTGAGGCACAGAGAAGTTGCCCAAGCTCACACGGCTAATCAGGGATAGAGCTGGGGCTTCACTGGATAGTGTGAGTCCAGATCCTACCCTCTGAACCATTACATTCAGGACATATACATACTGGTCACAATTCAAAGACAGATGTTCCCGGATGTTTATTTTTCAAAGCTAAAAAAAGCAGATGCTTATGACATTTTGGTATGTTTTCAATTTACAATACATTTCAATTTACAATAAGTGGGTCAGAAACTGTTCTTAAATTGTTTTTTAAAGTAAAAACCACTAATGTAACTTTTTGGGCGCTTTTTCCTAATAAAAGGGGAACATTTAAAAATAACTAATCCAGTTGTTAAAATGATTGCATGAAAAATTTGATCTGTTAAGCATGTAAAGGTGAAAGATGATCAGATTCTTCCAGCCTCTTCATCTACCGCAACCTCTAGCTAGTTTTACTTAAAACCATAAGCTCTAGGTGAGCACATTTGTGCCAGGTACCAGACTATGTTTCTTTCCTACATTGTCTCCTTTTTGTTTTTTTTTTTGTTTGTTTTGAGACGGAGTCTCCCTCTGTTACCCAGGCTGGAGTGCAGAAGCACGATCTCGGTCGGTCCACTGCAACCTCTGCCTCCAGGGTTCAAGTGATTCTCCTGCCTCAGCCTCCCAGGTAGCTGGCTGGATCACAGGCACCCATCACCGTGCCCGGCTAAATTTTTGTATTTTTAGTAGACACAGGGTTTCACCATGCTGGCTAGACTGGTCTTGAACTCTTGACTTCAGGAGATGCACCCACCTTGGCCTCCCAAAGTGCTGGGATTACAGACTGAGCCACTGCACATAGCCCATTATCTCCTTTAGCCCTCCAAATGGCCTATTAAACCATTATGCAGATGAGGTAACAAAGGCTCAGACAATTAGGGAACAATTGCCCAAGGACTTTAAGTAAGTGAAGTCCCTGAACTCTATGCCAAAGCTGTCTCACTCTGAAACCCCAGCTCTAAGGCAGCCGGAGCCTTTCCCCTTCCCATAATGCTGTGCGCCCAACATGATGCAGACCCAAGCCCATGCTTCGAGGGATAACAATAATTGATCTGGACATTTTAAATCCATGCAAGTGTTACATCTCATTAGGTGGAGATGCTACCCTTAAATCCTGCTTATGTAATTCACAAAGAAGTCTTCCAAGAATTTGAGGAGCCAGGTGCGGTGGCTCACGCCTGTAATCCCAGTACCTTGGGAGGCTGAGGCGGGCAGATCACCTGAGGTCAGGAGTTTAAGACCAGCCTGACCAACATGGAGAAACCCTGTCTCTACTAAAAATACAAAATTAGCTGGGCATGACGGCACATGCCTGTAATCCCAGCTACTCGTGAGGCTGAGGCAGGAGAATTGCTTGAACCTGGGAGGTGGAGGTTGTAGGGAGCCGAGATAGTACCAATGCACTCTAGCCTGGGCAACAAGAATGAAACTCCTTCTCAAAACAAAACAAAAGAATCTGAGTAGGCTGAACCTTCAATATAATTTTTACTATTATAATTTGTTATTAAAACTTTGAGCCGGGCGCGGTGGCTCAAGCCTGTAATCCCAGCACTTTGGGAGGCCGAGGCGGGTGGATCACGAGGTCAAGAGATCAAGACCATCCAGGTCAACATGGTGAAACCCCGTCTCTACTAAAGATACAAAAAATTAGCTGGGCATGGTGGCGTGTGCCTGTAATCCCAGCTACTCAGGAGGCTGAGGCAGGAGAATTGCCTGAACCCAGGAGGCGGAGGTTGCGGTGAGCCGAGACCGCGCCATTGCACTCCAGCCTGGGTAACAAGAGCAAAAACTCCATCTCAAAAAACAAAACAAAACAAAAAAAAAAACTTTGAGAATATATAGTATTTCAAATATATTTGAGTAGATGCCATAATCTCTATTTTAGAGTTTTGAGATTTCTAAATCTTAAATAGATAATCAGTTCATCAGTTACCCTGTCCAGATTTTGTGGAGCCCTTTTATTTATTTTTATTTAATTTTTTTTTGAGACAGGGTCTCACTCTTCATCCAGGCTGGAATGCAGTGGTGTCATCTGGGGTCATTGCAACATCTCCCAGGCTCAAGCGATCCTCCCACCTCACCTCTAGAGAAGCTGGGACTATAGGCACATGCCACCACACCAAGCTTAACAATCAGTTTTTAAATATGTAATTTTACTTAAAACCATAAAAACCCATTTTAATTAAAAAAAAAAAGTGATCTGAAGCAATGTCACAAAGTACACACAAATCTAATAGAAAAGTTGAATTTTTTTTTTTTTTTTGAGATGGAGTCTCGCTCTGTCACCCAGGCTGGCATGCAGTGGTGTAATCTCAGCTCATTGCAACCTCTGCTTCCTGGGTTTGAGCAATTCTCCTGCCTCGGCATCCCTAGTAGCTGGAATTATAGGCGTCTGTCACCACGCCCAGCTAATTTCAGTAGAGATAGGGTTTCACCATGTTGGGCAGATTGGTCTTGAATGCCTGACCTCAAGCAATCCACCCGCCTCAGCCTCCCAAAGTGCTGGGATTACAGGCATGAGCCACCACGCCCCGCAGAAAAGTGGAATTTTTAAAAAGAGGTTTGACATTATAAAGGATGGCTTTTTCAATATGAGTCATTCTCAAGATGGGAGCTGGTAGGGTACACATCAGTGTTACCTCCTTCAAAGCCCCTGGCATCCTCCTCTTTTGGGGCCTATGGTACTGAAGAGTGGGTGCCCTGCCCCTCAGACAAGCTAGAAAAGAAACGGCTTTGGGACCATGGCATGTGTCTGTGAGTCCTGACAGGCCCTGGACTAAGAGGTTCCAATTCTCCAAATTCAAGAAGGGAAGAGACGGACTGTCCTTTCTTCTTTGATTATAATCCCAAACCATAAATAACTAACCACTAGAACCAGTTTAAACCCTTCCGAATGGTTCAGCAGAATACTGACTAGAAACAAAACAAAACCCTTCCTAATGGACCAATGGCAACCTCACACCAGTAGTCACGCTCTAGAAGCCAGCCAGGCTGCAGCAGCCTCACCCTACTGTCTACCTTCCAAAATCAAAGGCCAAACAATCCCTCAATATCCCTGCATCTGAAAGTCACGGATCCCGGAGCCCCATGATGCTCAGCAACATATAGAGGGCCTGTGCTCTGCAGCCTAGCTCTCCCTTGCTTAGCAAGCAGTAAGTTCAGATATCGAGAGTGGTGGCTTCTCCAATGGCAGGAAATTGATTAAAATGCAAGAACTATTTGCAGTGAAGTCTCACAGTAAAGGTAAAGAGAGACAGCTTATAAACACAAGAGCCATGTTCAATCTCACTTGTCAGATGAGAAATGCAAATAAAAACCACAAGGAAACTGACAGATGCTTAAAGAGGAACCAGATCTTTATACAGTTTCAAAATGTCTCCCCACAGCCATTTCTTACCACCAAATGAAGAACTAGTATTTTTATACAGTGGAGAAAAGAGGCAGATGCTGCCTTAGCCAAATAATCAAAATGGGAATCATGTGCCTTTTGACATAATGCAGTGATAGAGAACATCAGGAATATGCTGTACTCCTGCCTGAAGGACACAGCCTGAATCTCCTCAAGAGGAAATATCAGACAAATGCAGACATTCTACAAAACAGCTAGCCTGTATTCCACCAAAATTTCACTATAATCAACAGCAAAGATGGAAGATCTTCATAGATTAAAAGACAGTAAGGAAGGCTGGGTATGGTGGTTCATGCCTATAATCCCAGTACTTTGAGAGGGATCACTTCATGCCAGGAGTTTGAAACCAGCCTGGGCAACATGCCATAACCATATTTCTACTAAAAATACCAAAAAAAAAAAAAAAAAAAAAAAAGAAAGTTGGGTGTGGTAGCTCACACCTGTAATCCCAGCAATTTGGGAGGCTGAGGCAGGCAGATCACCTGAGGTCAAGAGTTTGAGACCCCATCTCTACTAAATACAAAATTTAGCCAGGTGTGGTGGCAGGCACCTATAATTCCAGCTACTCAGAGGCCGAGACAAGAGAATCACTTGAACCTGGAAGGTGGAGGTTGCAGGGAGCCAAGATCATGCTATTGCACTCCAGCCAGGGCAACGAGAGTGAAATTCCGTCTCAAAAAAAAATTATCCAGGCAGGGTAGTGCGTGCCTGTAATTCCAGCTATCGGGTGGCTGAGGCAGGAGAATCGCTTGAACCTGGGAGGTGGAGGCTGCAGTGAGCTGAGATCATACCACTGTACTCCAGCCTCCAGCCTGGGCAACAGAGTGAGATTCTTGTCTCCAAAGAAAAAAAGACATTGAGGAAATGGAACAGTTAAGCAATCAATGTGTGATCCTTGCTTTTATCTTGAATTAGGGGGAAATGCTATCAAGGGCATCACTGGGACCACTGGTGAAATCTGAATGTGGACCATGTTTTGGGGGGTGGTGCTGTATCGGTGTTAAACTTCCTGATTCTGATTGTACTGTGGTTATGTAAAATAACATCCTTGCTTAGGAAATAGTATCTGCCACTAACTCTTAAACAGTTATGAAGAAAACTGTATTTCTTTGGAGGAGGGAGAGAGGGATGTTAAAATGAATGTAGCAGAATGTTCAGAAGAGATGATTATGGATGAAGGGGATCCAGGGTTCTTTCTATTATTCTTACCACTTGTTTAGCTTTTTGAAGCCTTTCAGAGACTTTGCATGCATTTCATTTACCTTTCCTGGGTGTCTTCAGTGGCAGGTGGGGTGGAGGGAGGGCTAGTCTGATTTATTTGGTCCGGAGCAGAGAGAGTGGAAGCCCCGAAACACACACATGCATCACAGCTTCCCTCTGTTCTGTGGCGCTGGCACAGCATCCCAGACCTGCGCAGCGTTTCCTCACCCAAGACTGTGCCCCAGCACTGAAGGGCTGGCACTCTGTGTGCCCCACCACTGAGAGGCTTTCTCGTTATTTTTATTATTATTATTATTGCATTTTAGGTTTTGGGGTACATGTGAAGAACATACAAGATTATTGTATAGGTACACACGTGACAGGGTGATTTGCTGCCTTCCTCCCCTTCACCTATAGCTGGGATTTCTCCCCATGCTATCTCTCCCCAACTCCCCACCCCCACTGTCCCTCCCCTATTTCCCCCCAACAAACCCCAGTGGGTAGTGCTCCCCTCCCTGTGTCCATGTGTTTTTATTGTTCAACACCCACCTATGAGTGAGAACATGCAGTGTTTGATTTTCTGTTCTTGTGTCAGTTTGCTGAGAATGATGGTTTCCAGGTTCATCCATGTCCCTACAAAGGACATGAACTTATCATTTTTGATGGCTGCATAATATTCTATGGTATATATGTGCCACATTTTCCCTGTCCAGTCTATCATCGATGGGCATTTGGGTTCTCGTTATTTTTTGTAGCTATAAGGAATTTCACTGTATGGGTAAAATACATATATAGCCAGTCCCCTATTAACAGGCATTCTGCAGTCAGTTATTCTGTATACAAGTCATTTCACATATGTGTGAAGTTATTGTGTAGAATGTATGGCTAGAAATGGAATTATTTGATTTCAAATGGAATTACTAGAATTATTTGAATTTTGAAAGGTACCAAGGCTGCAAAGTATGTAAACTTTACCAAGAAAGACAATGATAATTAGAGGAGGTGAATGTAGACGTTTAATAAGAATGGCTGGATTTTGACAGTTGCTGAACTGGGGTGATGGGTACATGAAGGTTCATTTATTTTGTATTTGTCTAAAATTTTCCTAATAAAGTTTCTGAAAAAAAAAATTGGGCTTTGCTAATAAAGCAGTACTTAGAAGAAAACATACAGTCTTCAATGTACATTACAAAGAAAGAAAAATGGAAAATGAGCTAAGAACCTATCTCATGAAGTTGAAAAACAACAGTAAAATCAACTCAAAGAGAGCTGAAAGGAGGGTATGATAAAGAGCTGACCGTAGAATAATCACAAGATAGGGTCAGTGCAATCAGGGCTGGTGCTTTGAAAAGACAATCTCTGGTAACTCCTACTTAAGGAGTGAGAAAAGAGAGTAGGTATAAATAGCCAACGTTAGCCATCGAACATCACTCAGATTTTGCAGATGTTCTGCATAAACCATCTCCAGAAAATAGACATTGGTTTCCTGCAGGGCTGCATGGCTGGTGGGTGGTGAAGGGATACTTTTCACTGTGTTTCCTTTCATTTTTCTTTAATACTGGACTATGTAATCTATTACCTATTCCAAAAAACAGGTAAAATCAAACTAACAGTCAAGTCCTTTTTCCTTATGGGTGGGGCATGATATTCAGTTCTGCATTTGAATTCTTACACACAACTAAAACATTCTAACTGGGAACCGACCAAGTCATTTAATCATCGAGAAAGCACCAGGTCTAAGCAGGGTAGCATATCAGAAATCACCTGGAGCCCTGAACAATTCCCAATGGCCAGAACCCACAGCAGACCAATCCCACTCATGTGGTACTCTTATTTTTTAAAAGTTCCCCAGATGATTCTTAAGTGAGAGCTGGGCTGAAAACCACCGAGCTACAGAATTGCTAGTGTTGAGAATGGTAACTGGAACTCCCAGATGTCTGGAGTGTGTGCCGCGCTGTCAAATGTCTGAAGCACCCTGAGGCGTGGGGGTCTGACCCTGCAGACCCATCCAGCCTGTCTGCTGCCATCATTTTACTCACTGTCCTGGGCCACCTTTCCAGGTGATCAAGGTCAAGAGTTTGAGACCCCATCTCCACTAAATACAAAATTTAGCCAGGTGTGGTGGCAGGCACAGTCCCTTGAATGTGCCCAGCCAGTGCCAGCTCAAGGTGTCTGCATTTACTCCTCTGTGTCCGAATACTCTTCAAGCTCATCCACACATGGCTACCGCTTCTGCTTCCCAAAGTCTTCCCTAACCACCCTATCTGATTGCCCCCCGACCCCCAGTCTCTTCTACCCTGTTTTTGTTTGCTTTTTGGTACCATGCTGTCTGAAATGAGCTTATTTGTTTACAGTCTCTTCCTGGAATGAAATGTGAGTTCCTAAAGTCCTTATTCATCTCTACCTTTTGTGCTTGGTATACAGAAGGTAACCAATAATTATTATTAGTTTGCTATCATTATTATCAATGTAGGCTTTAATTAAATTAATTAATTTTAGAGAGGGGTTTTACTGTGTTGGCCAAGATGGTCTCGATCTCTTGACCTCATGATCTGCCTAACTCAGCCTCCCAAAGTGCTGGGATTACAGGCATGAGCCACCATGCCTGGCCTATCAATGTAGTTTTTAGGTTAATTCTATAGTATACAGAACTTGGTATCTGTGTCAGCAGAATAGAAGCTCCACCAGGCAAGGAATTTGTCTTTTGTTCAATGTTGTATCCTCAGAGCCTAGAAAAATAACTGGCATATAGGCACTTGTATTTGGTAGGTAAAGAGTAAGTCTGAGCCTTTGATTTTTTTCAATAATTGAACTTGATAAAATGTATGTACTGGGAAAATAACCTACAATCTCACCTCCATTGCCTGCTGAGGTCAACTCAACTGTATGGTAATACTTCCTTATACAATTGTTTTTCCACTGGAAAACTGAAATAGGAGGGAAGTGAGTGGGCCACAGATATTATGCTCTAGCTAAAATCTGTAATTGCAAAACATCTGAGGTGTGATGATGTATGTGACATTAAGAAAAGGGAAGAAAAATAAACAGCATATCCAACTAATGAAATATTTACTATCATAAAAACCTCATCTATCTAGCAGCTGAGAGCCTTTATGTACAGTTTGCTCCTAAAATTATGTTTTCTCTGCATTAACAGGTTGGTTTCCTAGCAAATACACTGAATTTTAACAAGCACTTAAAGAAAATTCCAAATACAGCATCATTATCAGCCCAATAAAATGATAGGCAGTTATTATATTAAGTTATCTCTAATTTTAATTAGTTATTTTTTTGAGACGCAGTCTTAGTCTGTCACCCAGGCTGGAGTACAGTAGCACGATCTTGGCTCATTGCAACCTCTGTCTCCTGGGTTCAAGCAATTCTCTGCCTCAGCCTCCCAAATAGCTGGGATTACAGACACCTGCCACTACACCAAGCTAATTTTTGTATTTTTAGTAGAGACAGGGTTTCACCATATTGGCCACGCTGGTCTCAAACTCCTAACCTCATGATCCACCCGCCTTGGCCTCCCAAAGTGCTGGGATTACAGGTGTGAACCACCTCGTATGACATTTTAGTTTAATATTAAAGAAATGGTCTTACCCTATGGCACTAGCAAGATCTTCCCAGTCTATTTCATTAATATCTTCCACATTTATTTCATATAACCTGTGAGAAAAAATAAAAATTAAATTTTCAAGCAAAATCAGCATGACAGACATCTTCAGGGACACATGGAATGCTGAGAGCTGGAAAGTTCCTGTGCTTTTACCCATACTGGCTCCCTCATTACACATGCCTGGTGAGGTCAGCATCCCAGCCCAAGGTTAATCCAAGGTCAGTGAGTTGGTGGGCTACAGAGATGGGCTGAAAAGACCCCTCCTCCTCCTTCTGAGTCCTTTGCGTCTCTCACCAAACCATGTTGCTTTCTCATAGTAAAAAACACCACCTCATCATTCAGCATAGACACACAGGAAGAGTGCATCTGTGCTATGTGACAGACACTGTGAAGGTCTTTTTTTTTTTGACACAGGGTCTCGCTCTATTACCCTGGCTGGACTGCAGTGGTGTGATCATGGCTCACTGCAGCCTCAACCTCCTGGGCTCAGGCAACTCTCCTACCTCAGCTTCTCAAGTAGTTGGAACCACAAGGGCGTGGTACGATGCCTGGCCAATTTTTTAATTTTCTGTTGGAATTATGGGCATGATCCACCACGCCCAGCCAGTTAAGACCTTAAAGTGCACAAATTCATTTACAGTAACCCTCCACACCATTGGACTCTACGGACAGGGAAATGGTGCCAAGAGAGTCAGTCATGGGCTCTAGACTGTATGACTAATGAACCCAGGCCTGCTTGAGATGCCCTTCTTGGATCTGCTAATCAATGCTGTCTCTCCAGCAGGGAAGACTGGGCGGGGCATAACCACCCCCTTGATCCACCCCTAGGAAGGAGGATCAGGAAACCCACAGTGAGCCTTAGGCAGAGTTCACGCATGAGGTAGAGGGAATGAAGGCGGACCCGGGGCCAGGACCCAAGGCTTCAGCTGCTCTTTGCTGTTCCTCAGTAGACATGAGCCAGGTCCACTAGTTTCACACATATCACAAAACAGGCCCACGTCCCCCTTTCCCTCGCCACCCTTCAACACTTCAGGGGGGACCCTGCAGGGACCAGAAACTCAAAGACAAAACCAAAGACAAGCAAGAATGACACCAACAAGCTCGTGCTGGAGCACAGGAGGGCTCTGTCTGAATCACCTACCCCCATTTTCCAATGGGTATAATAATTTATATCCATATGAAATGCTTCAAAGACTAAAAATAACTACATGGGCACACAGTACATTTCACATGTTATTTTCTTTTATCCTCCTGAAAGCACTAAGAGGTAGGTACACTATCATCATCCTCAGTAGATGAGTTAAGATGGGTAAACTGAGACTTGGGTAGGTCATATGACCACAATACATGCAGGAATTGCTGGAACAAGCATTTGGACCTTGGCAATCTCACTGCACTCTGCTGGGTTAACAGCTTCTCTTTGACTAGAGACAGAAAGTTAAGAGGCCTCTGTTTCTATTTCCATACCTTTCAATTAGGTTGACTTTGGCCTGTAGGCCATTAACTCCAGAGTATATGCGCTGACCATTGGTCATCCTCTTGGTTAGAATTTCTGTCCTACATTAAAAGGAAGAAAAATATAGTTCACTTTCAAGGGTAGAGTTTTCATTAAAATTTCCTGTATGTTTCTCATCTAAATTGCTCTCATTCAGAACCAACTTCTAACTTTGCTTTTTTTTTTTTTTTTGAGACAGAGTCTTCACTCTGTCGCCCAGGCTGGAGTGTAGTGCTATGGTCTCAGCTCATTGCAACCTCCACCTCCTGGGTTCAAGTGATTCTCAAGCCTCAACCTCGGAGTAGCTGGGATTACAGGCGTGCACAACACCAGGCTAATTTTTGTATTTTTAGTATAGACAGGGTTTCACTATGTTGTCCAGGCTGGTCTCAAATTCCTGGCCTCAAGTGATCCACCTGCCTTGGGCTTCCAAATCACTGGGATTACAGGTGTGAGCCACAGTGCCTGATCCTCAAAGTATTCTGACTATGCACACAGCCACTGGTCTTATTACCATTGCCTTGGAACATCAAATAAGACAAATTTAGTCAAGTGATAAATTATTTGATGATTCCTCTAATGCCAAAGCTAGTAGTTGCAGGCTGACTGAAGTATCTAGTAAGGGCCATGACCCAGTTAAAAATATTTTAGGCCGGGCGCAGTGGCTCAAGCCTGCAATCCCAGCACTTTGGGAGGCCGAGGCGGGTGGATCACGAGGTCGAGAGATCGAGACCATCCTGGTCAACATGGTGAAACCCCGTCTCTACTAAAATACAAAAAATTAGCTGAACATGGTGGTGTGTGCCTGTAATCCCAGCTACTCAGGATGCTGAGGCAGAAGAATTGCCTGAACCCAGAAGGCAGAGGTTGCAGTGAGCCGAGATTGTGCCATTGCACTCCGGCCTGGGTAACAAGAGCAAAACTCCGTCTCAAAAAAAAAAAAAAAAAGTATTTTAAAACTACTTATCTTGAATAGCAAAATGTGTCATAATCTGATAGATCATTAGCTCTTATACTTACATTCTTGGTAAAGGAGTATATGATACACACTCTGATCAACAGCACTGTTGCTCTTGACAGCTATCCACGTTTACAGGGTTGAAATGTACCAGTGGAGGTCATTTCAATGTTACATAAGGTACATATATGTTCAAAGTTTCCTATTTTTATCTCAAATTAACAGTGAACTTTTGCATGTTACCTTAATTATGCTGATCTTGCAGCAATACTACCCTTAATGATCACCATGTCTTTTTTTTTTGAAACAAGTCTTGCTCTGCCACCCAGGCTGGGGTGCAATGGCATGATCTCAGCTCACTGCAACCCCCGCTTCCCCAGTTCAAGCAATTCTCCTGTCTCAACCTCCCAAGTAGCTGGGACTAAAGGCATGCGCCAGCATACCCAGCTAATTTTTTTGTATTTTTAGTAGAGATAGGGTTTCACCGTATTAAGCAGGATTGTCTCAATCTCCTGACCTTGTGATCTGCCTGCCTTGGCCTCTCAAAGCACTGGGATTACAGGCGTGAGCCACCGTGCCCAACCCTCTTTTTAACACTGGTGTATCATCCTCCAATCAAGGCTTACTACTCACTCTTCTTTCTTTTAGCTAAAAATAGGGAGTAGAAAGAGCTCTGTTTCCTTCAACATTCCTGGTTCTTTGGAGTTTATTTCCCTGGAGTTGTAAGGTACGTAAACAGTGTGATCCAGGAGTCTGCTTTTAACATAAAATATGCTACTCTGGATTTCACTCCTATTTATTATTCAAGAGCCACTGAGTGCCCTTCGTGGGCAATGTGGGGTGTCATGAGCATCCAGAACCACTGGTTTAAGGAGTCTTGCTGCAGCTGAACATCCAGCTCTGCAACTCTCCAGGTCTTGGAAAAGCTATATCCAGCAAAGAATGTGTGGCAAGAGCAGGACTGAAACTATCTCTATGTGACTGATGCAGGCAGCAGTATGCCTACCTCACTTCCACTGAGGAACTCCTGAAGTAGAAGGCATATTAGAAGGGCGGAGCTGTTACTGATCACTACACTTGTGATTTCTCTCTGTATGTTCCCTCCCTCCCTCCCACCTCAGCCTCCTGAGTACCTGGGACTATAGGCATGAGCCATGACATCTGGCTAATTTTTGTACTTTTGGTAGAGACAGGGTTTGGCCATGTTGGCCAGGCTGGTCTTGAACGCCTATGATCTGTGATCTGCCTGCCTCAGCCTCCTAAAATGTTGAGATTACAGACATAAGCCACCATGCTCGGCCCCTGTCTTTTCTTTTACTATTACCAACAGACTGCTACCTTGTTTTATTAAAGACTTAGAAAGAGAGTAAAGAAATCAGAAGTCAATATTCAGTTTTAAAAAGGTTCAGGTTCTTGCAACAAACTTGCACATCCTGCACACGTACCCTGGAACTTAAAATAAAAACAAAAATGTTTTTCTTTAAAAAAAAAAATGCCGGATGTGGTGGCTCATGCCTGTAATCCCAGCACTTTGGGAGGCCGAGGTGGGTGGATCATGAGGTCAGGAGATCGAGACCATCCTGGCCAACATGGTGAAACCCCGTCTCTACCAAAAATATAAAAAATTAGCTGGACGTGGTAGCGCATGCCTGTAGTCCCAGCTACTCAGGAGGCTGAGGCAGGAGAACTGCTTGAACCCAGAAGGCAGAGGTTGCAGTGAGCAGAGACTGCGCCACCGCACTACAGCCTGAGCACCTGTGTGAGACTCCATCTCGGGGTGAGGGGGGAATAAAAGGTTCAGGTTCTTTAGGAGAAAACCATATACTATTCAATGCATCAGGGCTAGTTAGGTGCTAATTTAAATCAGAGTGTGATACTGTGATACTGAAGCAGCGGGATAGTGGACTAGACATGACACATAAGCTTCCACATGGCAGTTCACAGATGTTTTTGGTAACCTCACCTCTCCACAGAAGATGGAGAGATAGAGAGAACTTACCACTTACTTTTACACTGCATCCAATTTCTGCTCTTCACTTTAGCTTCTACTGCTATCCAAGATATGCCTTTGTAGAGTTTTTCCCGAACAATTGATAGGCAATTTTCAGGATCTTCTTGGAGTTTGGAATCCACGTCTTCTAACTCCTGGGGAGACATTTTCTTTAGAATCACTTCTTCAACAGCCTTGATTAGTTTCTGGGTTTCCGACTTACTCCAAGCACCACAATTTCTTTCTGTAGATATAAAAGGACGGTCTTACAGTTGCTAATCTATTTGCTTTCAAACACAATATTAAAAAAGAAATGATATATCAGGTACTTTTCAGAAATAATGGGTATCTCAATTATAAAGCAATAAAACTAATAAATTATAAACACAATTATGTATACATTAAAATGAATTATGAACATGGTCATGGACTCTTTTTAAGAACTAAAGCCAGAAAGTATTAAAGAAGTCCTTTCTTTTTTTTTGAGATGGAGTCTCACTCTCTCTCCCAGGCTGGAGTGCAGTGACACAATCCCTGCTCACTGCAGCCTCCACCTCCCGGGTTCAAGCGATTCTCCTGCCCCAGCCTCCTGAGTAGCTGGGACTACAGGCACATGCCACCACACCCAGCTAATTTTTTGTATTTTTAGTAGAGATGGGGTTTCACGGTATTAGCTAGGATGGTCTCAATCTCCTTACCTCGTGATCTGCCCACCTCGGCCTCCCAAAGTGCTGAGATTATAGGCAAGAGCCACCACGCCTGGCAAAGAAGTCCTATCTTAAAGCAATTTGTTTTTTGAGATGGATTCTGGCTCTGTCGCCTAGGCTAGAGTGCAGTGGTGTGATCTCAGCTCACTGCAACTTCCACCTCCTGGGTTCAGGCAATTCTCCTGCCTCAGCCTCCCAGCTAATTTTTGTATTTTTAGTAGAGACAGGGTTTCACTGTGTGGGCCAGGCTGGTCTTGAACTCCTGACCTTATGATCCACCCACCTTGGCCTCCCAAAGTGCTGGGCTTACAAGCGTGAGCCACTGTGCCGGCCAAAGCAATGTTTTATTTATTTATTTCAAAATAGTTGTTCATCCTGTTTCTGAGAACAATGTCTCCTGCATGAAACTGTGAGGTTCCCAAATGCTTAATGGGGGAAAAAAACCAACCAAATGACTTTTATGTTCTGTACATGTCTCCTGGTCAAGCATTCCTAGTGTAACATTAATAGCCACAGTGATACCAACACAGTACTTGATGAAGGCACCTGAGGATTTCTGAAGGTGAATCTATGGTGGATGCCCAAAGCATCGATGGTTCACTCTGCTTCACCAGACACTCACAGTCACGCTAAGTAAGGAGCCTCACACTGGCAGCCTGCAATTCTCTTTGGTTTGGCCCACTGAATGTTACATTTTCCCCTCATTAACAATTTGGATGAGTATTTAAAAATCAAGAGATTTCCAAGAAAGAAAAAAAGTATCTAGAGTTCACACACACACAAAAAAAATTCAAGATTTTCCCTTTAATTCTTGGAAACTTGAAGAACTGGCTACAAGGCACTACCTGTGTGGCTGGAGTGTACGAGCCCCGTGCTAAGCAGTAACCCCAATAAGGACTGTCTACTTAAAGGAAACCTTTGAGGAAAGGGAGATAGAGACAGGTCACCAACACTGGTTTTGAGAGAAGTCCCCACCCGACAGGCACAAACTGCATGCCTGCCTCCCTCCCAAGGTGTCTCACGCCACCACGGGGAAGTGACCCTATGCCCAGGCTCTACCACCAGTTTCTTGGGGGTGCTGGTCCACTTGGCAGTTACATTTGCATGGACGGTTACTAAAGTGTGGTAAAAATCAGTCTAGTAGGTAAAGGTTGCATGGTTTCACTGAATACACATGAGGAAACCAAATCCATTAGTATAGAGAAGAGCTTAAGAAACAAAGCTCTCGGCTGGGCATGGTGGCTTACACCTGTAATCCCAGCATTTTTTACACCTGTAATCCCAGCATTTTGGGGGGCTGAGGCAGGCAGATCACAAGGTCAGGAGATTGAGACCATTCTAGACAACATGGTGAAACCCCATCTCTCCTAAAAATACACAAAATTAGCCAGGACGGTAGTACATGCCTGTAGTCCCAGCTACTCGGGAGGCTAAGGCAGGGGAATCACTTGAACCTGAGAGGCGGAGGTTGCAGTGAACTGAGATTTTGCCACTGCAATCCAGCCTGGCAAAGAGTGAGACTCTGTCTCAAAAAAAAAAGAAAGAAAAAGGAAAAGAAAAAGAAAAAAGAAAGTTCTCGCAGAAGATAGGTCTGGGGTGATTTCTGGGCACTGGATCAGTTATGGCTGAACCAGACCTATCAGGGTTAATTTCTTCACAGAGGTGGGCATTGGTGGCCAGCACTTACGACTGCTGATCTGGGAGAACTTTAGGGCCACGGAGAGTCTACTGCGGGCCACCATCTCGCCAATCGTTTTCCAGTCATTCCCAAAGAGAGACTGGTACATCTTTAACTTCTTGGTATCTTCTTCAGTATACCTGAGAAAGGGAAAATGTTTTAGAAGTTTAAACTATAAGATTAAAAATGATATTCTCATTATGGTACAAAGCAACTGTGGGAAAAGCTGAATGGGGCAGGCTGTCAGGAAACCTGGTTAGAGCTCTCTTCACTTCCTGTTGGTGTCTCAATGGTAGTTATCCTATCAATCAATCAATCAATTACTGAAGTCCCAGACCAGAGGCCTGGCTCAAGTGCACAGCAGCCAGGGCAATCACTTAGCCCTTACTTAGCTCAGAGCCTCTGTCCCTGTCGTGGAAATGGCCTTCCTCCACTCTGCCTGGACAGCGCCTGCACACTCGCCAGTGCAGTTTAAAGGGTGTATTTTTAGGGAGTGCCTCCTTGACTCCCTTAGCCTGAAGGCCCCTTGTTGACTGCTTCTGGAGAACCCCGTGCTTCTCTATCCTAGCACTGTTCACACCTGCACTCACATACGCACAGGCTCCCTCGTTCAGGTCTCCTCCTCTACACCCGCACTACCCGACAGAAACATAATGCAATCCCCTTACGGATTTTCAGTTTCCCACAGGAAAATTCACCTTAACCAAGTTTTAATAAAACAAATTTCAAGAATATGTTTCTTACATGGATGTGTTGTGTAATGAAAAACAAAAACAAATAAATATATATTTAATTGAACTCAATATATTAAAAATGTTGTCATTTCAATGCGTCAGCAGTATCAAAAAATATCAATGATGTATTTTACATTCGGTTCCTGATCTTGAGCCTGAAAACCCAGCATGCGTTTTACTCTGATAGCACACCTCAATGTGGACTAACTACCTTTCAAATATTTGACAGGCCCAGAAAGCTGCTGGTCACCATGCTGGCAGACACAGCTCTAGAAGGTAAGTTCCATGAAGGCAGAGAGACCTTGTCGGTTTTGTATACTATGGTATCCATAATGCTCGACGGACAATAGACATTCCATAAACATGCAACAAATGGCTTGCTCTCAATAGGTAACTACTTCAGAAATTTAAAGTGCATTAGTCCTGTATTAAAATTCATATATTAGAGGCCGGGCGTGGTGGCTCATGCCTGTAATCCCAGCACTTTAGGAGGCCGAGGCAGGTGGATCACGAGGTCAAGAGATCGAGACCATCCTGGTCAAAATGGTGAAACCCTGTCTCTACTAAAGATACAAAAAATTAGCTGGGCATCGTGGCGCGTGCCTATAATCCCAGCTACTCAGGAGGCTGAGGCAGGAGAATTGCCTGAACCCAGGAGGCGGAGGTTGCGGTGAGCCGAGACCGTGCCATTGCACTCCAGCCTGGGTAACAAAAGCAAAGCTCCATCTCAAAATAAATAAATAAATAAATAATAAAATAAAATAAAATTCATATATTAGAGAAAAGTACTAAAAAAAAGCACTATAATATTATAACTAGATTTTGAGATTAAACACCCAAATATTTAAGAAAAAGCAACCTTTACAACATCTTAAGATTCCTATCTGAATAGGAATGTGGTTTACATCATCAGTAAGGCAACACAAAAGAAGTCCTAGGAAAATTACTAACAATTTCATTTTTCGTTTTTTTTTTTTTTTTTTCTTTGAGACAGGGTCTGGCTCTGTCACCCAGGCTGGGGCATAGTAGCGTGATCATGACTCACTGCAACCTCCTGGGCTCAAGTGATCCTCCCACCTCAGCCTCCCAAGTAGCTGAGACTACAGGTGTATGCCATCATACCAGGCTAATTTTTGTATTTTTTGTAAAGCCATGTTGCCCAGGCTGGGCAAACTCCTAATCCAGTAATCTGCTCACCTTGGCCTCTCAAAGTGCTGGGATTACAGGCATAAGCCACCACACCCAGCCAAAAATAAACAATAACATTGTAGAGTTTTCAGACATTTGTCTGTAAACGAAACGTATGGTGAACAGAAACTGTTATTCTTCACTATTTTCTTTTTTTGAGACAGAGTCTTGCTGTGTTGCCCAGGCTGGACTGCAGTGGCGCAATCTCGGTTCACTCTAACCTCTGCCTCCTGGGTTCAAGCAATCTTCCTGCCTCAGCCTCCCAAGTAGCTGGGATTACAAGCATGCACCACCATGCCCGGCTAACTTTGTATTTTTAGTAGAGATAAGGTTTCACCATGTTGGCCAGACTAGTCTCAAACTCCTGACCTCAAGTGATCTGCCCAGGCTGGTCTCAAACTCCTAATCCAGTGATCCACCCACCTTAGCCTCCTAAAGTGCTGGGATTACAAGTGTGAGCCACGTGCTTGGGCTATCTTCACTATTAAGAATCATGGCTGTCAGCCAGCTGTGGTGGCTCAAGCCTGTAATCCCAGCACTTTGGAAGGCCAAGGTGGGTGGATCACTTGAGGTCAAGAATTTGAGACCAGCCTGGCCAACACAGTGAAGCCCTGTCTCCACTAAAAATACAAAAATTAGCCAGGAGTGGTGGCACATGCCTATAGTACTAGCCTCTCGGGAGGCTGAGGCAGGAGAATCACTTGAATCCAGGAGGTGGAGGTTGCAGTGAGCCAAGATTGTACCATTGCACTCCAGCCTGGGTGACAGCCTGAGACCCTATCTCAAAAAAATAAATAAATAAATAAATAAAATAATTCTTTGATTTTTTCACTTTATACTTATTTTTTTCAGTCATAAGTTGCTTAACTTATAAAAATATCCTAAGGGGGAATGATCACTACAACACAAATAATATAGCACAAGTAGATGAACTGTTACATTATTAGAATGACTCTAAAAATTACCCTAAAAGTTTCATTCCTCTCTGTGTGTCACAGGTGGAAATACATTACCTCAGCTGCCACCATTAACTTGCCAAAAGCATTCTTTTAAGTCCCATTTAAAATGTCACCTTTAGTGGATTTTCTTAAAGTTCTATTCACAACTGTCTAACCTCAGGGGTTGGGCAAAGCAGGCAGGGCAGGCCCCAGTCTGTGTGTGAACTTTCCTCACCTAAGGCTGATTTCTTTCAGTAAAAATTTTAAAAAGGAAACTGAGGTCTTAATCAATTTGGAAGTTTAGGTAATGACCTATGTCTTGGTTTAAAATCAGAGCTAAGCAGAAATCAACTGCCATTGCCAGAAGATTTACGAAACTTGCCTCTCAGGTCAAGTAGTTGAGTAGAAGGTAGTTTTCGGAAGCAGCGCTAACACCTGTCTGCTTCTCCTTCTGTCCTTGAGCAGAGCGCTAACCCAAACACTTGATCTAGGTGTGTTTGTTTTTAAATGTGGAATGTTGGAAACAAATTATAATTGGTATTGTATATGGGGAAAAGGGAAAGAGAATAACAACCGGGTTAAGCACTTGGTTGATGCCACTGAACTGCACTTAAGGGACCTAATCCCAGCACTTACCTCCACCTTCAGATAGTTAAAACCCACAGCACTGTGCTAAGTGCTGAAGGGAGTATCAGTTGAGCAGGGATGTTTGGGTTCACAAGGAGCTTCCAATGGAGCGGAGAGCAGAGAAAACAGGACTAAGAGGAGGCAGAGTGGGGAGTGCTAAAGAAAACACGTAGAGAAAGCTGCAGATGCAGGAGGTGGGAGGTCACTCAGGCTTTGCTAAAGAGGTGGGAATGGAAAAGGGCCTTGAAGACACACATTTGACAACGAAGACACCATCTGGCTTCACACATACAAATCATGATTTTCACTTCTAATCCACTGCTTTGAGTATTTTGATTTATCGTATCAGCAAAGACTAGACAAATGTTCTGTCTCAAGCTGCTGAGACTTTTCTCTTACCTGCCTTTGTAATTGTTGACATCAAACATCTTCTTTGCTCGATAGTATATAAGTTTCCAGGGCCGGGCAATGTTCCTACCTAAAGTCGGACGAAAGGTGATCAGAGGGGCTTACGTGAAATGAAGTGGCAACTGTAAAAGGAACCCAGAACAGCCCTTATAGCAACATGAACTATCATAAGCCCTGTGTTAAGGCTGGGATTTTCTATGTCCTGAAGAAAGCTGTCTTGAAGAGCAGATAGACACAATCACCAGTTTCCTTGGAGAGCTCTGAAAACAAAATGCTTTGTATCTTAAGGCTCCAGCTTCCGGTCTATGCAATTGGTGGGAAGAATCCTTATGAGGCAAAGTAATTTTATCATAATTTGAATTAAGAGGAAGAGAACACTAAGGTGGAGAATACAGGCTAACAGTTCTCTAGAAGATGAACAACCATCTTTCCCAAATCAGCATTTCTCACTTTCTCACTCTAAGGTGAAATCATCCCTCAACAGGGGTGCACTAATCTGTTTTTCTTCATGCATTCCACGGAACATCTAATGATCCTCTTTAAATTCAAGAGAGATTTTCTTTCGCTCTGATCCTATATGACTGCGTGACCTTCTAACTTCATAAGCAGCACCTCCAGTCCGAGGGCTCTAGCTACAAAGCACACATATGGCCACACTTAAAATACATGGGAGACCAGGGTGCGGATAAGGATGTGCTTTGTGTAGCGCACACAAAATTTCAGTAAGGAACAGGAGAAGAAATCAAACTACAACTATTGCCAAGGAAGAAAGGTAAAAGTCGATCACTTTTTTTTTTTTTGAGATGGAGTTTCACTTTTTTGCCCAGGCTGGAGAGCAATGGCGTGATCTCGGCTCATGGCAACCTCCACCACCCAGGTTAAAAGTGATTCTCCTGCCTCAGCCTCCTGAGTAGCTGGGATTACAGGCATGTACCACCACATCTGCTTAATTTTGCATTTTTAATAGAGATGGGGTTTCTCCATGTTGGTCAGACTGATCTCGAACTCCCAATCTCAGGTGATCTGCCTGCCTTAGTTTCCCAAAGTGCTGGGATTACAGGTGTGAGCCACCGTACCTGGCTTTTTTTTTTTTTTTTTTTTTTTTTTGAGACAGAGTCTTGCTCTGTCACCCAGGCTGGAATGCAATGGTGCAATCTTGGCTCGCTGCAACCTCCATCTCTGGGTTCAAGTGATTCTCCTGCCTCAGCCTCCTGAGTAGCTGGGATTACAGGCGCCCGCCACCATACCCGGATAATTTTTGTATTTTTAGTAGAGATGGGGTTTCACCATATTGGCCAGGCTGGTCTTCAACTTCTGACCTCATGATCCACCCCACCCTTGCACTCCCAAACTGCTGAGATGACAGGCATGAGCCACTGCATCCAGCTGATCATTAAATTTTTCACACTGTACTTAGGAGACATGAACACATTCCAAATCCCCAAAAGTACAGACTGGCCATAATCATACCATCAGCCATCACAGTAGTTAATGTGTGCTGTATGCAGGCAATGGGCCAGGTACCTGTGCTAGCATTACCATGGGTTATCTTGTTTATGGCTAAAAGGCCATGGATGCTCAAAGTGTGATCGTTTGTAAACTTACCAATGTGCAATCTAAACAAGTGTCTCCTTTTTAAGTTGGTGATCACAGATTTTTCCTCTGGGTATCTGTCTGTGTACAGCAGCTTGTCAGCACTCTCAATTCCTGTCAGGGCTAGAAAGTCTTGCACATTTTTCTCTAACTGCTTATTTTCCTTGACAGAAAACTTTCCAAATTTAATAGCAACACCTAGAATCGGGAGGGACCAGGGAGAGAGTGTGTATTGTTAATAACGAACAAAAGCAAACTTATTACTTGGTTTTTCATCAGCAATGGCAGGACCACGGCCCAACAGTCCCAACACCTAACACTTGCTCTCCCGGCCCCATGTGCAGATTAGCTTTTCCTTCAGGGTTCAGCACAAGCCACACCTCTTCTGTCAATGTCTTCCCTGGTCATCTTATTCCAAAGGGACCTATTTCTTGGTCAGATTGTGTCATCAATCTTTTTTAAAAACGGTTTTCAAACTGATTTGTACATTCTTTAGAGATAAGGTCTTGCTCTTTCACCCAGGCTGGGGTGCAGTGGCATGATCAAGTTCACTGCAAACTTGAACTCCTAGGCTCAAGCAATTATCCTGCCTCAGCCTCCCGAGTAGCTGGGATCACAGGTATGTGCCACTACACCTGGCTAATTTTTTATTTTTATTTTGTAAGATGGGGTCTTGCTGTGTTGCCCAGGCTAGTCTTAAACTCTGGGCCTCAAGCAATTCTGGGTTGGCCTCCCAAAGTGCTGAGATTACAGGTGTGAGCCACCTCGCCTGGCCTAGGTTTACTTTAAAAACACCTTGTATAAAATACATACTCATACAAATTTCAACACAATACATCAATAAAATGAGATTATATACTACTCTATAATTGTGTGCACATGTGTAGTGCCATCTTTTTTTGCTTAATTTGTCTTGTCTATTTTTTTGAATCTCTCTAATCTCATTGATTCTAGAAGGCTAGGACTCCTCTTTTTACTTTTTTCAGTGACCAGTGGTATTGGGTTTCACACATCAGATACTCAGTAAATACTGCTCATTTGTAGTACACAGCCTTAAATTTGCATTTATTCTTTTTTTTAAATTTTTAAAATTTTTTTATAAGACAGTTTCACCATGTTGGTCAGGCTGGTCTTGAACTCCTGGCTTCAAGTGATCCACATGCCCCAGCCTCCCAAAGTGCTGGGATTATAGGTGTGAGGCACTGCGCCCGGCCTGCAGTTTATTCTGAAATCCAATAAGCTTTATTATTGGATTTAAGAATAATAAAGGTTATTTATTATCCTTAATAATTCTTAATAAAGGAGGTTCAGAAACACAGTGAAATCAAGAAGGAGATCAAGTCCACCACAATGGCTCACCATCAATTTAATATCTTCTAGAAAGAAATGATACCTAATTAAAATTGATGATTTTAATTTGACAGCATTTTAATGTTATATTAACTGTTGTATCCTTTCCAATATCTCAACCAATCAACCTCTTGCCCCATCTCTTCTTGCTGCAGATTAATTATCTGGTCCCTTTACTAGAAACTGGGCAAGAAGAGGAAAAGCAGCCCACTTCACTTTGCTAATTTTCCAGCTCAGACAATTCTGGTAGGATGCTTTTTGTTGATCTATAAATCTGAATCATCCATAAAAGAAAGTCAGGTGCTAGCTGTGCGTACAGGAAGTTTAACAAACACTAAGGCTCCACAAACTCACCTTGTGCTTTAAATTCCTTAAACCGGTCCAGGTCATCCCGGTACATCCGCCTGATTGTGCTGGTGGCCCTGTCCTTGATGTTAGGGATGAACTCCTGAAGCTGTCTCACGGCAGAACCCAAATCTGCATCTGAATCATCACCATCTCCTAAATTTTCAGATAAATATCTTGTTTCAGAATCTTCAGCTGATTCCACATTGCGTTCTTCATTTGCAGGTTCTAACCTAAGTGGGAAAATTGGGTTGACTAACATTAAGACATCACTGGATCTCATAGCTTTTAAACTTTTCTTTTTTTTTTTTTGAGACAGAGTCTTGCTCTGTCACCCAGGCTGGAGTGCAGCGGTGCAACCTCAGCTCACTGCAAAGTCTTCCTCCCGGGTTCAAGCGATTCTCCTGCCTCAGCCTCCTGAGTAGCTGGGATTACAGATGCATGCAACCATGCCTGGCTAATTTTTGTATTTTTAGTAAAGGCAGACCACATTGGGCAGGCTGGTCTGAAACTCCTGGTCTCAAATGACCATCTCAGCCTCCCGGTCTCAAGTGACTCACCCATCTCAGCCTCCCAAAGTGTTGGGATTACAGGCATGAGCCACTACACCCAAACTTAAACTTTTCTTAAAATGGCTTTCACTTAGACTACTAGAATTTTTTTTTTTGAGACAGAGTTTTGCTCTTGTTACCCAGGCTGGAGTGCAATGGTGTGATCTCGGCCCACTGCAACCTCCGCCTCCTGGGTTCAGGCAATTCTCCTGCCTCAGCCACCCGAGTAGCTGGGACTACAGGCATGCACCACCATGCCCAGCTAATTCTTGTATTTTTAGTAGAGACGGGGTTTCACCTTGTTGACCAGGATGGTCTCGATCTCTTGACTTCATGATCCACCTGCCTCGGCCTCCCAAAGTGCTGGGATTATAGGTGTAAGCCACCGTGCCCGGCGACTACTAGAATATTAAAGCAAGATGAGATCCTGGGGTGGACTCAGTCCATGATTTTCAAACTCTTTACTGGAACTTGAATTACTTAGATATACTTCAGAGGCAGCATAGAGGTTAAACATGCAGCCCTAAGCCCTATATCCACTCATACTATTTTTCATTTAAATTTACTCATAGATTTTCAGGGCTGGAATCATTCTTAGTGAAAATAGAATCTAACTGCTTTATTTCATATATGAAGAAATTAAACTACCTGCCAAGTTTACTCAATTAAAGATGTATGATATTCTGTACATTGAGGGTCTACCTCTTGATGATTTCTGCCATTTAATAGGTACATGCTAAATAAAGAGGCATGGGCAGAATCCATACAAGAGACATATACCAACAGCTGGAATACCATTCCCACATTACCTTGGTACCCCTTGCACACGCCTGTTTTCTGAATAGGCCTGGGTTTTCTTTGGCTGGGGCCTGGGTTTCACACTTGCTTCAATCATAGTGCCATTGCCTTCTACTGAATCAAAGAGCGGGCTCACAGAGTTCTTACTGGACACTGGAAGATTATCGGCAGACGCTATGGCCCCTCTGACAGACATCAGCTTCCTTTTCTTAGACTTCTTCTTTGTACTGCTGGATTCCTTGATCCCTTTCAGTGCACTCCTGCCTTCCACAGTCCCAACATCAATGCCCACTTGTGATCCTTCAGGGTATGCACTCTCAAGGCTCTCAGGCATGGCCAATGCCTCCAATTCCGGGTTACTGGACTTTTTCTTTTTCTTCTTAGACTTGTTTTTATAAGCAGGTGCTGGCACTTCTGCAGTTTCACCCTGTAGGTCTGCAGCAGGCTGGTACTCCTGCGGATCAGTCCCAGCCTCACTGCCCGCTTGCGATTTTTCAGGCACAGCCAATGCCTCCAATTCCTGGTGAGTGGACTTTTTCTTCTTTTTTTTCTTAAACTTTTTTTTGTAAGCAGGTGCTAGCAGTTCTGCAGGTTCACCACCCAGGCCCACGGTAGGCCGGGATTCCCACACATCACTCCCAGCCTCGCTGCCCGCTTGCAATTCTTCAGGCACGGCCAATGCCTCCAATTCCTGGTGAGTGGACTTTTTCTTCTTTTTTTCCTTAGACTTTTTTTTGTGAGCAGGTGCTAGCAGTTCTGCAGGTTCACCACCCAGGCCCACAGTAGGCCGGGATTCCCACACATCACTCCCAGCCTTGCTGCCCGCTTGCAATTCTTCAGGCACGGCCAATGCCTCCAATTCCTGGTGAGTGGACTTTTTCTTCTTTTTTTCCTTAGACTTTTTTTTGTGAGCGGGTGCTAGCAGTTCTGCAGGTTCACCACCCAGGCCCACGGTAGGCTGGGATTCCCACATATCACTCCCAGCCTCGTTGCCCGCTTGCAATTCTTCAGGCACGGCCAATGCCTCCAATTCCTGGTGAGTGGACTTTTTCTTCTTTTTTTCCTTAGACTTTTTTTTGTGAGCAGGTGCTAGCAGTTCTGCAGGTTCACCACCCAGGTCCACGGTAGGCCGGGATTCCCACATATCACGCCCAGCCTTGCTGCCCGCTTGCGATCCTTCGGGGATGGCCCATGTCTCATATTCTTGGTTATCGGACTTTTTCTTTTTCTTTCTCTTAGACTTGTTTTTATGAGCAGATGCTGGTAGTTCTGTAATGTTATCCCCTGGACCCCTAGAAGGCCAGGAATCCTCCTGGTGGGATTCTGACTGAGGCAGGGCGTCCCTTGACTGCTGGCTCTCCTTTAGAGCATCACAGGATGTAGCTTTCCTCCAATGCTTTGTATTCTTTTCCTCTCTAACTTTATCGTGCAGTGCTTCTGATTTACATGTATGTGACTTAGCAAGTCCACAAAGTTTGTCTGTTTTCAGCTCTCTTGTTGACTTCTGTACCATGCTCGTGTCAACACAAACGACATCAACACCCTCTCTAAAACACTCTGGTGTGTTGTCTATATTTTCTTTATCCACAAGGACAACTGTAACACCTGCTTCCTCGTCTACCTCCAAAGCACTGCATCTTCTCTTTTTTCTCTTTTTGAGTGTAGAAGTGGCATTTCCAGTCTCATCACAAATTCTGGATTTTTTCAAAGGAGAAAAAATGAGATGCTGGCAATCTTTTTCCCTCTTTCTCCTCCTAGTTATTTGAGACTGTTCATTCACCAGAGAGGAGTCTCTGAAAATTTCGTGGGAATGTTTCTGAGGTCTTTCCTTATGTACAGAATATTTTTTCTTTTTCTTGTCAAAAACTGGAGTGTGGACTTCAAATCTGCTTGATTCTCCTTCCATTTTATTCCTATATGGAAATGTGACAATGATGGTTTATTTGTGCATTTTATTTTATTTTATTTATTTATTTATTTTTGAGACGGAGTTTCGCTCTTGTTACTCAGGCTGGAGTGCAATGGCGCAATCTCGGCTCACCACAACCTCCGCCTCCTGGGTTCAGGCAATTCTCCTGCCTCAGCCTCCTGAGTAGCTGGGATTACAGGCACGCGCCACCACGCCCAGCTAATTTTTTGTATCTTTAGTAGAGACGGGGTTTCACCATTTTGACCAGGATGGTCTCGATCTCTTGACCTCCTGATCCACCCACCTCGGCCTCCCAAAGTGCTGGGATTACAGGCTTGAGCCACCGCACCCGGCCTTATTTGTGCATTTTAAACATAGCCTCAGGGGGAAAAAATCACAGCAAAATGAAATTCTATGACAAATGACATGTCTGTAGTTGTTAATGATTACACATTTTCTATTATTCTAGATATACAGGTGGCTCACAGGAATTCTGTCTGTCTGGTCCCACTGCCTTTATGACGGGGAAAAAAAATAGTTAACAGAGAACAACAGTGCCTGAAGAATCAGGCCCCTGTCCCCCACAGCTTCACCTCTGAACTCATCTTTCCAATTCTGTGTTTAAGCCACAAGCAGCTTGTTTTGGTTCCTCAAACATGTCACGACCTTTCCCTGCAGCTCTCCGTGAAATTCTCTCCACTGCCTGCCCACCCTCCCTGCCTCCTGCCATCCTTCAGAGCTTGGTTTGAAGATGTGTCTAAAGTGCAATGGCACAATCTCGGTTTACTGCAATCTCTGCCTCCCAAGTTCAAGAGATTCTCCTGCCTCAGCCTCTGAAGTAGCTGGGATTACAGGCATCTGCCACCACACCCAGCTAATTTTTTGTATTTTTAGTAAAGATGGGGTTTCACTATGTTGGCCAGGCTGGTCTCGAACCCCTGACATCGTGATCCACCTACCTCAGCCTCCCAAAGTGCTGGGATTACAGGCCTGAGCCACCGCGCCTGGCAAAGATCAGTTCTTCAAGAAAGTTTTCCTTAATTCTTTGGGTTTGCCCTGATTCCTAAGTGATATACTTTCATATTAAAAAAAATAATAAACACAATTAGTCATTTAGAGGCTGTCTTCTTTGCCAAAAAAAAAAAAAAAAAAAAAAAAAAAAAGTAAAGAAAAAGAAAACAAGGAAGGAAGAAAAAGAAAACAAGGAAGGAAGAAAAAGATGGTTCATCTGTCTTGTTCCCCTCTGTGTTTCTACCATGAGAAGCCATTAGACTCCATTAGAGGGCAGGCTCCACACAAGGGCCTCACAGTGGGGATATCAGGTATCCACTGACCTCAAACCAGAAGTCTGCCTCTTTGTGAAAGAAGCTGGATATGCCTTGTTAGTGTCCAACAAGGAGTGAACATCCTGCAATACACTGGAATAAATTTCATAAGTCACTAAGGTTAATGCATATAGGGTGTGTGCACTTGGAAATTAAAATACAGTAATAGAGGCACACTTTCCAAAAGAGATGGTTAAAAATATAATTTTGCAAACATGTCTCATTGCTCTCTTTGCTCTGTATTGCTTCTGGGTTTCACTTCTATATACTGTGATCTGCATTTGCTATTTTTACTTAACAATAGATCCTGGAGATTTCTCTACAGTGGTCTTTAAAGCCTGAACACTAAGCACATTTTCTATAGAAGCTGCCTAATTTATCCCAGGTAGCAAATACCAGCTGTATTAGACAAGAAATATGTTATTCCCCCAAGTCTAACAACCCGGTTGCATTGCTACATCCTCTCTCTTGCTGCAACAAAGGAAATGTCCCTGCTTCTGTCAAAGGCTATTTCCTTCCTTTATAGGAGGGAAAATGTGTGCTGGCTCCCAATCCCCTCCTGCCTTCTCAGAGAGATGGTGGTTCCCCAGGTAACCCATCTCTCTCCTGTATCTTCAGCCTGTCTTTTGGAGCAAAACACCAACAATATTTACTCTCCTCTAATTTAAAAAAAAATGCAACTGTTCTCTAACCTTAAAGTCTCATCCAGCTGTTCTCCTCCTTCCCCTTCACAGCAACGTTTCCTGATAGGGAAATCACTCTCCCCATTACCCACCTTCCACCCACTTCTTGACCCACATCCTTGTAGCTTCCACCCCACTACTCCATTGAGACTGCTCCAGCAAGAGTACCTGTGTCCTTAAAGCCACTAACTTCAACAGATAGTTTTCAGTCCCATCTTTTCGGACCTCTTAATAATCATGAGCAGAGCAGCTGATTTCTTTTTTGGAGACGGAATCTCACTCTGTCACCTTGTCTGGAGTAAAGTGGAGCGATCTCAGCTCACTACAACCTCTGCCTCCTGGGTTCAAGTGATTCTCCTGCCTCAGCCTCCAGAGTAGCTGGGATTATAGGCACGCACCACCACACCCAGCTAATTTTTGTATTTTTAGTAGAGACCAGGTTTCGCCTTGTTGGCCAGGCTGGACTCAAACTCCTGACCTCAGATGACCCACCTGCCTTGGCCTCCCAAAGTGCTGAGATTACAGGTGTAAGCCACAGCACCCACCTTGATTTCTTTTTCCTTCCTTTTTTTCTTTTTTTTGAGACAAAGTCTCACTCTGTTGCCCAGGCTAGAGTGCAGTGGTGCAATCTCCACTCACTGCAACCTCCACCTCCCAGGTTCAAGTGATTCTCGTGCCTCAGCCTTCCAAGTAGCTAGGATTACAGGTGCCCGCCACCATGCCCGGCTAAGTTTTATAGTTTTAGTAGAGACGGGGTTTCGCCATTTTGACCATGCTGGTCTCAAACTCCTGACCTCAGGTGATCCACCTGAGGCCTCTTAAAGTGCTGGGATTACAGGCATGAGCCAGTGTGCCAGACGATTTCTTTAAATAATATTTCCTCAGAAAATAATAATAATAATAATAATAATAATAATAATATTTCCTCTTCCATCAGTTCCTTTCTTTCTTTTTTGTAAATACTTCCTAGGCTGCTCTCTGGAGCCCAGTACAACCGTCTACATATATAGTCTCTACCTGCTAAAAACTTTTCAGGGTTCCCGTTATACTTAAGTCAAAATCCTTACAGACTTGGTCTTCATTTCTTCATAATTAGCCTAGAGGCGGAGAGGTAGGCCCATGCCTCTCTCTGTCTGGGTTTCAGAAACCCTGCTTTCAGTTCCTAGAATATACTACCTTCCCTTTCATCTCAGGGACTTTGCAAAAAATAGCTCATTCTGCCAGGAATGCTCTTCCTCCACATTACCTTTTCTGCCGTTTAACTGGTCCAAGTATGAAAGCCACTTTCCCAAGAGGACCTCTCTTAACAGCGTTTCCCAACAACCAGCAGCTTCCTCATCGCACTTTTGGCAGTTATGATATGATCGGCTTCTTGAGGGCTAGAATCTTGCCCATCTTGCTCCCAAATTGCTCGATATATATGGAACAAAAGGATATGCATTTATACCCCCTTACTCGGAACATACACTTCCCGCCCTGAAGGGTACGTGCCCAAGCCTCGTCCCGGATTCTCTCACCGCCTTTGGGGTTCAAGAGAGACCCTCTCTACTCCCGGGTGGTCGCTCCGAGGCTGAGAGGGGAGGAACTAACCAGATGTGAATTCTGCACCTTCTCAGTCCCAAAGACCCAAGCCTCAGCCGGGCGCGGTGGCTCACGCCTCCCAGCATTCTGGGAGGCCGAGGCGGGTGGATCACCTGAGGTCAAGAGTTCAAGACTAGCATGGCCAAAATGGCGAAATCCCGTCTCTACTAAAAATACAAAACAGGTGGAGCGCACCTGTAATCCCAGATACTCGGGAGGCTGAGGCAGGAATCGCTTGAACCCAGGAGGCGGAGGTTGCAGTGAGCCGAAGCAGCGCCAGTGCACTCCAGCCTGGGCGACAGAGCGAGACTCCGTCTCAAAAACAAAACAAAAAAACCCCACAAAAACTAGAAACAACAAAGACGCTTTCAACTTACCGTCCGAAACCGCCTCCACCTTTCTTTCAACCCGGAAGTGCTGTTGTAGAGGAAGCGGAAGTAGTCTTGCGTCATCTTCCGGCCCACTTGGCGTCATGCTGCCATGGTAACACGGCTGCCGGTAGGCCCTGAACGCGCGCACAGTTGCCTACCCATTTTTTTTCTGGGGCCTTTAGAGGTCAGGTTGAGTAGAGTATACTCCTAAAACGAAGGAAGTAGGACAGAATACCTCCATTGACGTACTAATGCATGCATGCATTCTATTTATTTCAGTTTTTGGTGAACTTCAGGAGCAACTTGAGAAGAGATGACAAACCAACTAATTTCAGATTATCTTGTAAGGAAAATAAAATAGGGTAACGTGATGAAGAGTGACTAGGGAGTGGGTGCTACTTTAGATGTAAGGGAGGGCTCACTGAGGAGTGACATTTGAGCTGAGTTCTAAATGAAACGTGCAGACAAAAAAATCTAGGCCGAAGAGTGTTCCAGGCTGGAAGTGAGTGCAAAAGTCCTGAGCTTGGTTGCTGGAGGACCTGGGAGAAGGCTGTAGCAGTTGGAGCACAGTGAATGCAGGGAAGAGTGGTGGGAAATGAAGTCAGAGGTCTGCAAGGGCTAGCCGGTGCAGAGTCTGATGGATGTTAAGCTTGGATGAAGTCTCAGAAGGCTAGAGCTAGCAAGAGTTTTGGAGATCTAACCCAGTCTTCCCATTTCACCAGAGTCCTGAAGAGACTTAGCTGAAGGGGAAGCTTTAACCTGGCCGTCAATTCGAGGCCATTATATTTAGCAACCAAATGTTCAATCTTTTTGGATGTTGAACGTATATGATATAGGCAACAAGTTTTCTCACTTAATCCTTGTAGGTATCTATGAGGTATTATTAGCCCCACCTTGTAGATGAGAAACCTGGGTTTATAGTAACTTGTCCAAGGTGACTTACATGGGCCAGCCAGAAATCGGACCTGTGCTCTTTCTACTACTCCATTATCTTGCCCCTCACTGTTCTATCTGATTTCTATGTGATCTGCCAAGTGACTTTGTTTTTTTTTTTTTGAGACGGAGTTTCGCTCTTGTTACCCAGGCTGGAGTGCAATGGTGCGATCTCGGCTCACCGCAACCTCCGCCTCCTGGGTTCAGGCAATTCTCCTGCCTCAGCCTCCTGAGTAGCTGGGATTACAGGCACGCACCATCATGCCCGGCTAATTTTTTGTATTTTTAGTAGAGACGGGGTTTCATCATGTTGACCAGGATGGTCTCGATCTCTTGACCTCGTGATCCACCCGCCTCGGCCTCCCAAAGTGCTGGGATTACAGGCTTGAGCCACTGCGCCCGGCTAGTGACTTTGATTAAAAAATGCACAACCGGCCAGGCGCAGTGGCTCACACCTGTAATCCCAGCAGTATGGGAGGCCAAGGTGGGTGGATCATGAAGTCAGGAGATTGACACCATCCTGGGCAACATTAGTGAAACCCCGTCTCTACTAAAAATACAAAAATTAGCTGGGTGTGGTGGCATTTGCCTGTAGTCCCAGCTACTTGGGAGGCCAAGGCAGGATAATTGCTTGAACCAGGGAGTCAGAGGTTGTAGTGAGCCGAGATCGTGGCATTGCACTCTACCCTGGCAACAGAGTGAGACTCTGTCTCAAGCAGGTTGGAGAAACAATGAGCAATATATGCACTCGTGTTGCCATGCAAAGGCTGCTCCGGGACATGGATGTGGAGTTGGAATTCTGTAAATGTGGTGTTGTCCACTGTTGATATGTAAGGCCTTGAAATCCAGGTTCGTCATTGGTGTCACTTGTTCTGTGGTGAACCCACTTACCTAGAGCCTTGTGGTGCTAGTGGTGCATGAATGAACTCACAAAAGGCTGGCACTAGAGGAGAGATTAGAGATCATTCAAGTTATGGTTTCCAGTCCTCCTCCAACTGCACCAATCACCTGGGAAGTTTTTTTTTTAATGCAGATTTTCGACTTTGCAATGCATTTTATATTAAACACTATTGTATCACATTAAAATCTTTGGACATGATAATGACCGTGTAGTTATACATGGGAATGTCCTTGCTACATGATGAAGTAGCTAGGGTTAAATATAGTGTTGACAGATATTTTTAAGTGATTCTGTAATGTGTGTATGTGCATGCTCACACACTCACAGAGAGAGAGAGAGAGAGAGAGAGCAAGAAAATGTGGCCAGTGCTGGGGACTGGTGAATCTGTTAGTCCAAACTGCACCACTTTGTAAGCCCCCTGCCATTTCGCAGAACTTAGTTAAAATGAAACATTCCACGGGGGTTCAGGCCACGAGAGACAGCCTGCCTCTTATCATATTCTGCTGGGAGAAAATGCCAGGAACATCACATTCTGCCGGAACAATGGCCAAACTGCCTCGTCATGGGAATACCTTATCAACATCTTCCGGGGCAGCAGGCCATACCCCCCATGCCCCTCCCCACCCAGGCCAATAATTGCCCCAGCCTGTAAGCAGCGGTGGGCACTGGCATTAAGCTGGTCTCCTACCTTTTCAGGTCTTATGCTGTACAGAAAGCCAGTATTTTCTGCAGAGCTGCCTCTCTCTCTCTCTCTCTCTCTCTTTCTCTCTCTCTCTCTCTCTATCTGTCTCTCTGTGTGTGTGTGTGTGTGTGTGTGTGTGTCTTTCTTTAACCCTCGCCTTCCCTTCAAAACATAACAGAATCTAGGAGAAGCCTATGTGGATTTTCATTGTATTCTTCTTTTGACTTTCAACTTTTCTGTAGGTTTGAACTTTTTCAAAAAGTTGGGGGAGGGTGGGTAAGGGCATTTTTAAATGCAGTATCTGGCCTGGTGAGGTGGCTCATGTCATCATCAGAGCAAGACTCCATCTCTTATTAAAAAAAAAAAAAAAAAAGAGGAGAGCCTCAGATGCCATTTCCAGATTTCTGATTCAGTGAGTCTGGGTGAATCCTGTGAACCTTTGTTTTTCCTTTTTTGGCACATGGTCTCATTCTGTCATCCAGACTGGAGTGTAGTTGCCCAAACACGGCTCACTGTAGTCTCAGCCTCTTCAAGGGATCCTCCTGCCTCAGCCTCTCCCGTAGCTGGGCCTCCAGGTGTATGCCACTACACCTGGCTAATTTTTTAAATTGTTGGTAGAGATGAGACCTCACCATGTTGCCCAGGCTGGTTTCAAACTCCTGGAATCAGCCCATCCTCCCTCCTAGGCTTCCTAAAGCAATGGGATTACACAGGTGAGCCACCAAGCCCAGCCCAAATCTATATTTTTCAATTTCCCTTCATTCCGTTGCTTAGATTTGGGAACCGTTGATCTAATCCTACTGTAGACTTTCCTTGTCACCCATCTCACAGGAAGAAGAAGAAAAAAGCCCTTAGGATCCAAGAGGGTGACTTGCTTGAGTCCACCCAGTGGGTCAGCATCAGCATCAGGGTTGGAATGCGTTTTGTGCTGTCTCGGGTGTATGGGGCGCAGGGAGCAAAGGTGGGGACAGGTTGTGAGTAGAATGGGGGTGGGCGGAGGATGGAGTCTTTGACTTGGAAGACAAGTGTAAATGACCCTCTAGAGCCGCCGCTTTCAACGCAACCTACTGGAAATTCTCGATTCTCCTGTATCGATTCAGGAAAACTCCAAGCAAGTCCACACCGGTAGCCACCAAGAGTTTCTTGAAAGAAAAGGACAAGCAGAACCGGGCACTGTTGGCGTCCCGTCGCCAGGGAGACGGGCCGTTGCAATCGTCCTCCAGGGGTGGCCTTGATTTTCTTTCCTCTCCCGGTTCGCAGCACAAAGCCCAGGAGAGGCCCTGAGGATCCATCCGATGGGGCTTCCGCAGGGCTTCAGGGCTCCTTGCAACGAGGGGCCGGCGGAGGGAGGGGCGCACCCAGCTCCGGAGGGGTCCCCGCATCAGAGTCCCCCCTCCCAGGGTCCCGGTGGTGCGGCCCGCGTCGCGAGGCCCGAGCCTCGGAGCTCCTGGCTGGCCCCGACGTGGGGAAGCGCGCCTGACCCAGCCCTCGGGCCGACTCCCCGGAGACCCCAGGGATGCCAGAGGCCAGGAGCTCCCGCCAGGACCTCACGCGATGGAAGAAGCAGCAGCAGCCTGTGCGCCGCACGGTCAGCCAGATCTGCCCGCCCCCGCGGCGGCCCCTGACCGTGGCCGACATCCGTCCCGGCATGGAGAACGAGCGGCTGGGGGTCGTGCGGGACTCCATGTTTCAGAACCCGCTCATCGTCAAGGTGAGCACCCCACGCTCACCTCGCTTTCGCGCTCGCCGGCTCAGGGCACCCGCGCCGCTGGGGGTCCCCACTCTCCGCGCCCTGGCCCCGCGGCCCCGGGTCCGAGCGCAGAGCGGGAAGCTCCAACTCTGGTACAGACAGGCCTGGACCCCCGTGCCGGTCGCCGTCGCCTCTCTGAGCCTCGGTTTCCCCATCCTCAAAGTGGGATGATAATGGCATCACTAAAGGGACTGATTGGGAAGATTGAATAGGGTAATTTCTGTGGGACCCCAGGACAGCGCCTGACATGGGGTAAGGCTGCAGTGGGGGGCTGCTGTGGTTTCCCACAGAGTGAACGCACAGGGTGACAGGTCGCAGACGCCCAGCCTAAGTCCTGGCTGCCAGCCCTCCCAGGCTAAAGGCCGCCTCTCCGGTTCCCCTGCAAGCCTGAGCAGCGTCTACGCAGCGGGGGCTCCGAGTCTGTCCGGAAGTATCACGTCGTAAGTTCTTTTCCGTCCAATCACACTCATTCTTACCCAAATCACGAGCCTCGGGGCGAATTTATCTTTCGCCACTGGAGGGCAGTGAGCTTTTAAAAATGCGCTCCGCGTCCCAGGTGCGGGAGTGGAAGGCGCAGGTGGTAGCAGTGGATTCAGCAACAATTATTTGTGTGACCGCCAGGCGCTGGGCAGCCCTCAGAGATGGTGGTGGCGGTTTGTTTTGTTTTGGGGAAAAGGGTACCCGTGCTAGATTTAACTGAGTTAATGGGTTCCTGGCAACATTGACTTCCTCCGCTTGCCTTCCCTAAACTCTGTCCCGCAGAGGAGGGCTGGCTTACCACACTCATGCCTTTCCATCGAATAGGCCCGTTTCTCAGCCCCTCCCCTCCCAAAGTGGAACAAAGTCCTTCATTTACTTCTGGGTGAGAAGAGCCACTCTCCGTGGACAGGAAGGACAGGCAGGGGGGCTCACTATCCTGGGATCAAGGAGGGAATCACGTCCGCCACCTCTGACTGTCTGCGTTAAGGTTAGGTCGTTGCTGTTGTTCAAGTAGTTAGTAGTGAGCCAATTTCTTCCTACTGAAGTGTAAAGTGAGGGCGTGTGGAGTTATTCTCCATGGTGAATTAGGGTGCGGTGCCCACCTGAGCGATATGTATATACACATACATTGGCATTTGTGTATGCATCCATATACATAGTTTACATCTATCATGTATAATATGTACAATATACATGTACATGTGTGTAAAATGCATGTACACATATACGTACATTTCCCCCTTCTTTTCCTTTTTCCTTTTGCTTCCCCTGCCCCACCCAGCTCTAGCAAGGACAACATTTGGCCTCTGGATGGCACTAGCTGAACAGCTTTCAGGACCAATTCAATCCCTGATTTCTGAACCCAAGCTTAGGAAAATGTACAGGAGATGACTCACCGGCGACTGGGGTTGTCTCTTCAGAGCACAAGATGCAGAGCAGGTCTGCCCTGGCCCCTGGTGACCATGGCCGAGCATCAGGGACCCATGTCCAGGCTCCCGCTCTCTGGTGATGGAGCCTTGGGTTCTCTGCTTCCATCAGGGGCCGCCAGAGGGCAGCCTTTACCTCTGACTTTCCTTCGTGGATTTTTCGGGGTCTGTAAGGTACTTTCTGGGGCAGTTAGGACGACGTCCACTTTTCAGTATTTACCATGTCATAGAGTATTAGACTATCTTATAACTTTAGAGGTCAAAACCTGACCTGATTAAAGTTGGCAGAGAAGTTGACCACAAAAGGGAACCTTGACTGTTGCCAGACCCCTTTTGCAAAATGAGCACACTGAGGCCACCTCTGTTGGTTTTGTTTTGTTTTGTTTTGTTTTTTTGCTCAAGGTTTTGGCAGAGCTTGGGTTTGCAGCCACGTTCACTAACTCTCAGCCCAGCATTATTTTTACCACTCCAAGCAGTTTCCTGCATTGGTTTTTTTTTAATTATGAAAAAACTTTGGGGTTTTTAACTTTGAGGAAAAAGAGAAAATGGAAAATATGTGAGGTTGTAGAGCTTTAAGATGTTTTTCTTTTCATGTTATGGGATATTTCTACTGAGCTTGGCTTGTGAATTTCTTCATTGTGGCATGTTTTCACCATCACAGATTTTCAGCTCTCGGTGGTAGTGTGTGCCTCCGCACTATGTGTGGTGGAGGTTGGGAGTGCACTCTGCCTTGGTATCTTTAGGAAAGTGATTAGAACTAAAGCGTATTTTGGTTTTGTCTAAGTCTGAACCTGAAGGTGTGCACCTCAGAAAGACTATAGCACCTCAGAAACAGGCATTTCCTCTACCATTTTGGGGGGTTGTTCCTTGGGTTGCTTTTGCCATTGAATAGGATCAGCATCTTTTAAAAATTAAAATGTAGAAACACTGACTGAGAAAACCTAGCAGTGTTATTTCACATCCATGGAATTTACCAGGCTGAGTACAAATGAGTTATTCAAGAACATGTCTGCAGGATACCACAGTAACCAGCTGAAAAGTGAAAAACGGAGACATCCAAGCAGATATTTACAAATGCTCAACAACCATTTGCCTCGTTTAAAACCAAGTCAACTGGTTATTTAATGGGAGTGATTGAATCAAGTCGGTGCTTTACGTGGCCACAAACGATGTATCTATTTTCCTTTAGAAAAGGTTTCTACTCTCGTGTAGGCAGTGATGTGCAGTTAGCCAGTTTTCCTTCAAATGTGACTCTCTGGGAAGAATAAAATTAAATAGAGAAAGAACCAAGCTTCTCCCTGCTTGATTCTCATTTCCCCAGAATTCTGTGACTCCACACAGACTCCTGCTACAATAGCCTTCAAGACTCCTTCACAAAACCTGTCAGGGTGGCACCTTTCCTGCCATCGGAACTCAGCTGATAACCTGTCAATACAATTATAGGGAGAGACTCCTTGGTTTGCTCTCCTGACAGCCTTGAATCTTCTGTCACCCTGGAGAGGCTGCCTATGTACAGGGGTGGAATTTGTGGAATCGAGCACCCTTAGAAAGTGCAAATGATTTCGGCACCCGATTTTTACATAATTTATTACTGACTTTGTTTTTCTGTGGGGTTTTATGTCACCAATAAGAAGTGCATGCATTTTTAAAATAGAGTCATAGAATAGACATAGCCTTTGGGGCTAGAAGGAATCTTACAGACATCTACCTGGTCCACCTTTTTTTTGGAGGAGATCAAGGCCCAGTGAGGGGAACAGACTCATCCGAGGTGCTATCCTCACCTGGTGGCAGAAGGGGATGAGACTCGGGTCTCTCCTGGCATCCAGCCCCATGTTCTTTTGGCCACAACATACGGTTAATTAACCAATGACAACTCAGGTTGGTAACATCTTGTATAGCAGGCAGTCAGAAAGTGTTCACAGATGAATCAGATTCCAGTATCATTTCATTCAGTGTTCCTTCCAAAGTGAGCTCTACCGATTTCTTAGGACTTTTTGCAGCCAAGAAATATTTGTTTACTAAGTGCCCAGCACCACCCTAAGCTTTCTTGGGGGTATAGAAACAGGGTTGGAATTCAGCATTGCTGTGTTTCACAGGAGTTAACCATTTACTATTTAGCTGGGGAGATGGTATATATACACACGTTTATAAATGCAGTTAGAGATGAACGCACAGAGGCAGGCAGCTTAGCACAGCACCTGACGTAAGGAAGGCTCTTGGGAAATGTTAGCTCTTATTGTTACACACACACATACACACACACACAAGCATGCATGCACAAATAAGACCAACATTGTGATGGGTCCCCACCCCCATAAGTTTTTGAGTGAGCTGCATTGCCCAGCAGAGTTCAGATTTTCAGGAAGGGAGCGCAGGGCAGGTCTCAGGGACCTGGAACCAGACCTTGAAAAGTGAAAAAGCAGAGTTGGGAAGGTCATTCAGCTCAATTCCGCCCTCCTCAGATCCTAAATGTAGGTTTTCACCCCAACTTGAGTCCTAGTTTACAAGACCCAGTGCTGCTGCTGGGATCATTATCATGATCACCACGAGGAAGCATTTATTTAGAGCCAGTGTGTTCAAATTGGGTGCTCTACAGAATTAGGCAACCACACCGTGCCCACTAATAGCTTAACATCTCTAATAAATATTGATGCCAGTGAACATAAAGGCACGGAGAGACCAGCACAAAGAAGGCAAGCAGACAAAAGCACAGTCGTACCAATATCCCAGCGTGGGTCAGTGTTTTTATTACGTTTGAGTAAAATGAAAATGTCACATGCAGCGTTATTGTCGAGGAGAATATACCCCTGATTGCTCCAATCCGTTTACATTCAATTACAATGTAATAGGAGAAAATAAACTCTTAGGAAGGGATTAAAAATCGAGCTGCCCATCCTAATGGCCCCGTCTTGGCGGCTGGTGGGCCGTTTTCATTTTTCTAGGGGTGCTGTGGGTTTATCCATCCTTGCAACTCCCTCCCTCTTGGTCCTTTTTCCCTTTTTTTTCTTTTTAAATCAAAGCCTCCTGATTCCGGGTGCCCAGGCACATCCTTCAGTGAGTCTGGTTTAGGCAGGAAACTCACCCTCCTGCCCAGCCCCGTGGCCATTTCAGAAAGCCAAGCTGCTCCCTCCACTGGCTTGTCACCACCGTGGGGCAGCCACTGCCCTGATGGAGGAGTCTGCTGTCCTCTTTGTCCCTTTGAAGAAGGTGTGCTTTGGCTCTGAAGCATTAATTAAGAGTGGACTCAGCACTTGGGTTCCTCCTGTTGAACTCAGCACCTCCCCATTACGTGGCTCTCAGAACACTGCGGTGGCATGGCGGGAAGGCCATTTCTCCAGGAATAATTCTGAGGCCAGAGTGAACTAATCAGAAGTCCCTTCTCACACCTTCCAGAGCGTTCCAGGCTCAAGTGTTGGCCACTGTATAATTCTGCCTGCTTCTTCCTTATTTTCAAAGACAAAGTTTCCTTCATTTACAGCTGACCCTGTGGATGAAATTTCAAAACCCCGTTATTTATTTATTTTTGAGAAGGAGTCTTGCTCTGTTGCCAGGCTGGAGTGCAGTGGTGCAATCTTGGCTCACTGCAGCCTCCATCTCCCGGGTTCAAGAGATTCCTCTGCCTCAGCCTCCTGAGTAGCTGGGACTACACGCCCATGCCACCACGCCTGGATAATTTTTTGTATTTTAGTAGAGACAGGGTTTCATCATGGCCAGGCTGGTCTTGAACTCCTGACCTCATGATCTGCCCACCTCGGTCTCCCAAAGTGCTGGGATTACAGGCATGAGTCACCACACCTGGCCAAAACCCCATTTTCTGTTGCAGTGGTTTGCAAACTGTTCTGCAGTCTTCAGGAGCATTGGAGGTCTCATAAAATGTCTGATTCAAAAAGCCTTTTAAGAAAATGCGTCTTTAAAGTTTAATAAAAAATCAATACAATTAAATGTAATTTATATGAAATGCTAACAGTGGAGACCACCATCATGTGAGCTATGCTGGGATTTTGCTAGTTTTGGGGTGTTAGCTCTGTGTTTGTGTGTGGAGTGCTTGTAAATGTGTCACAGACAATGAAGATTATAACCAGGCATAAGACTTCGAGGCTGAGCGAATCTGTTAGAGTAGGACCATTGCAGAGAGCTTTGCAATGGTTCTGGAGACCTAGGCTGTTGTTAAACCTTAGACCCATCTGTTGGGCTCTCAGTCCTGCTTCAAGACTGTAAGGTTGGCTGGGCAAAAACAAGGGAAGGCACACAGTCACGTTCATCCAGTGTCTGGTTGATTTTAGCCTGTGCTAAACTGTTGAGTGCTTCTCATCTGATCTTTTGTATTCATTTTTTTGTTTTTTGTTTTTGAGACTGAGTTTTGCTCTTGTTGCCCAGGCTGGAGTGCAATGGTGGCAACTCTGCTCATCAAAACCTCCACCTCCTGGGTTCGAGCAATTCTCCTGCCTCAGCCTCCCAAGTAGCTGGGATTACAGGCATGGGCCACCATGCCTGGCTAATTTTGTATATTTTTTTAGTAAAGATGGGGTTTCTCTATGTTGGTCAGGCTGGTCTCAAACTCCCGACCTCAGGTGATCCACCCACCTCAGCCTCCCAAAGTTCGGATTACAGGCATGAGCCACTGCGCTTGGCCTCTTTTTTCTTTTTTTGAGACAGAATCTCCCTCTGTTGCCCGGGCTGAAGTGCAGTGGTGTGATCTTGGCTCACTGCAGCCTCCACCTTCTGGGTTCAAGCAATTCTCCTGCCTCAGCCACCTGAGTAGCTGGGATTACAGGCATACATCACCACACCTGGCTAATTTTTGTATTTTTAGTAGAGATGGGGTTTCACCGTGTTGGTCATGCTGGTCTTGAACTCCTGACCTCAAGTGATCTGCCTGCCTTGGCCTCCAAAGTGCTGGGATTACAGGTGTGAACCACTGCACCCAGCTGATCTTTTGTATTAGTTCCTTAAAATGCCAGCATTCGTTGGTCATTGGAAATGATTCGACTTTAAATAAAATTGTCCCCGGAATCTTCCTTTAAGTTCCTGCATCAGTATGTGAGGACCACAGTATAAATGAGGAGGGTCGTTAAAATGATTCCAGGCAGCCTTTGTTTAAACACAACCACCAAAGATATAGAAATAGGTTGGCTGCCCAGGCAGATGGCAAACTGCAGTTAGTTCGGCAGAGAGGAAGGCCAGCGGAGAGGCGTAGATGCCCGGCTTTGGAGCAAGCAGATCCTAGAGTGAGTTCTGTCTCAGCCACTTACAGGCTCTGCCATCCGAGTGAGGCTACTTATCCTTTAGGCCTCAGTTTCCCCTACTTTAAAATGGAATGGTAGTAGCACCCCAGCATGGGAGAGTTTTGAGGATTCAGTGGGACATGCAGGCAGGATCTGGCCCAGGAGAGAGCTTAATAATTGAGCATTTTGCCGGGTGCAGTGGCTCACGCCTATAATCCCAGCACTTTGGGAGGCTGAGGCGGGTGGATCACGAGGTCAAGAGATCGAGACCATCCTGGTCAAGAAGGTGAAACCCCGTTTCTACTAAAAATACAAAAATTAGCTGGGCATGGTGGTGTGCGCCTGTAATCCCAGCTACTTGGGAGGCTGAGGCAGGAGAATTGCTTGAACCCAGGAGGCGGAGGTGCGGTGAGCCAAGATTGTGCCATTGCACTCCAGTCTGGATAACAACAGCGAAACTCCGTCTCCAAAAAAAAATAATAATAATAATAATTGAGCATTTTGTTATTTTCCATTATCCAGAGTCCAGATATTTATGTTTCTCAAAGCTTCCTTACTGGTCTCAACAACTGACTTTAAGAAAATGTTAAACGTCTGAACTTAAATGGAGAATGAGACAAATCCACCTAAGTGCTTACATTTTTCCCCCTTTCTGTACTCACTGAAAAATACTGTCACCCACCTCATCTCGTGTTTCCTGTGGCCATGTGCCCTGGGGCAGATGGGCGTGCCCTAGTTGAGAGTGAAGCCATCCAGTTTCTAGCACTCATGCCGAGCTTGCCTTTGAGGGTTCTTGGGCAAGTGGTTTAATTTCTCAGCCTGAGTTTCCTCGTTTGGAGAGCTTGGGTACTAAGACCTACCCTACCTACATCTCGAGGCTGTGATGTGGTTGAATTCAAATGAGATATTACATGATGGAAGAGATTATGGCATTGTGGAAAGAGGCCAGGAGGGTTTGTTTGTTTGTTTGTTTGTTTGTTTTGAGATGGAGTCCTGCTCTGTTGCTAGGCTGGAGTGCAGTGGCATGATCTCAGCTCACTGCAACCTCCGCCTCCAGGGTTGAAGTGATTCTTCTGCCTCAGCCTCCTAAGTAGCTGAGACTACAGGCATGTGCCACCATGCTCGGCTAATTTTTATATTTTTAATAGAGACGGGGTTTCACCATGTTGGCCAGGATGGTCTTGATCTCTTGACCTTGTGGTCCACCTGCCTCAGCCTTCCAAAGTGCTGGGATTACAGGCGTAAGCCACTGTGCCTGGCCCTTTTTTTTTGAGACAGAGTTCCGCTCGTTGCCCAGGCTGGAGTGTAATGGCACGATCTTGGCTCACTGCAACCTCTGCCTTCCGGGTTCAAGCAATTCTCCTGCCTCAGCCTCCTGAGTAGCTAGGATTATAAGCATGTGCCACCATGCTGGGCTAATTTTTGTATTTTTAGTAGAGATGGGGTTTCTCCATGTTGGTCAGGCGGGTCTCGAAATCCTGACCTCAGGTGATCCACCTGATGAGGCCAGGAGTTCTTAATTGAGGGGGGCAGTTTTGCTCCCCAAGGAACATTGGGCCATGTCTAGAGACGTTTTTGGTTATTACACCTGGGGAGGGGGTCCTAGTGACATGTAGTGGGCAGAGGCCAGAGATGCTGCTCAGTGTCCTGCCATACACAGGACAGTGCCTCCCCATCCCAAAACAAGGAATCCTCTAGCCCCAAATGTCCATAGTGCCAAGGCTGAGGAGCCCCGAAGACATAAAGCAGGAGACATAAAGCAGACGTGGGAATTCCGTTATCCTTCACCCATGGTTCATGGTCTCTTGAAACCTAATGCAAAGACTCTAGACAGAAGACAGTTTGGTTTTAATTGCTTCTCTACCCATTGTTTGCTTCTGATTGTCTCCCTCCCATACATGTTATGGCTGTTTAAAATTCCCCTCTTTGAATCCATTTCCTTTCCCTGAGCGATGTAGCTTATGTAAGTTTGCTAGCTTTTGTCTGAGACTTGTCAATCTCTAGCCTCACCCATGTCCTCGTTTAAAAAACTAAAAAGCATTTCCAGCAATCCATACAGTGTGGCTCAATAATTCATTAGATAAACTGATTAGCAAAGGGGCCGATTTGTTGAGTAATCACTGACCGGTAGACAAGCTTTGTTTCCCTGGTGCACCAGCTTCCAAGCGTTTGGTTTGGTTTGGTTTGGTTTGGTTTTCCCCAGCATGAACTAATCTAAGATTTAAAACAAAATTGATTTAGTACACCAGAAATTAAACTCACAGTGGGCCAGGGCCCCATCGCAGACTTCATGCTCTCATTGTGACACTAAACACAGCATTTCAGGGAAGCAAATAAATACGCTTTATAAAGAAAACAGCTGTATTTTTCCACCTATGATCATTTAAAGGCACCTCAGGGTTTGGGCAAGAAACTGACAGACATGGGTCAATGAACAGAAAGGTCAACATGAGTAGCACACAGGAGGCAGAATGGCCACCAAAAGGATTGCAGAAAACACATACTGAGCCAAAAAGAGGGATTTTTGATCTTTTATATGAGCCAAACAATACATATTTGGGAGACCAATGAACTCAGAAGCATACAAGATAAATTTCTTTGTGTCGATCTAAATCCTTTGTGTTTGTCCAGAAGAATGAAAGTGGAGACTCAGAACTCTTTGATTCCAAGGTATGTGTGGCATTAGTGAGAGGCCACACCACTGCCAGGTGGCTGGCTGTTTTTAACCAATAGTATGGCAGCTAAGCCGGGCCGTGGCATCAGAGAAACAGCCCTAGTGAGCCCAAGCTCGGGTGTCACAGCCTCCCACAAAGATGGGCACCCAAAAGGCCACAAGAGAGGCGACGTTTCGGCCACAGCATTTCTGTGGAGGGAATTAGAAAATGTATTGGCTGCTTTGTTAGTTAATTTTACTGGACAATAGTGAGTTTGGCTGTGTCACCACATTAAAATGCCATCAAAATGTTCCCATTATGTAGAATTGCATTTATATTTTTCATCTGCCTCCTAGGAGATCTTTAAGAGCCAAGATGTTGGCTTTTTTTTTTTGGTGTCTGCATTTAGGACTGCTAATGAGCCCATCAGCCCATGAGCAAATATTTATCGAACACCTACAATGTGTAAGGGACCGTAGGAAACACAAGAGATTGAAGCCTTTGTTTCCAAGAAGTTGTAGTCTGATAGGGACAACCAGACTTTGCATATTAAAACCCATTCATTATTAAAGGTGGGTGGCTAGGGGCAGTGATTCACACCTGTAATCCCAGTACTTTGGGAAGCTGAAGCAGCAGGATTGCTTGAGCCCAAGAGTTCAAAATCAGCCTGGGCAACATAATGAGACCTGGCATCCACAAAATTTAAAAAAATTAGCCGGTTGTGGTAGTGTGCACCCATAGTCTCAGCTACTCAGAAAACTGAAGCAGAAGGATTCACTGTAGCAGAGGCTACAGTGAGCTATCATCACACCACTGTACTGCAGCCTGGGTGACAGAGCAACAACCTGCCTCAAAAATAAAAGAAAAAAAAAAAAGAAAGAGAGGTGATGAGAGGCCAGAATGCCACATTTAAGAGTTGAGGCAGGAGCAGTGTTGGGGCTTTCCAGGCAGCTCAGAGAGCTGGTGAGGTTGTGCTGGGCCTGTAGGATGGGCTGGATTCCACTAGGGGAACAGGACAGGAATAGGACATCTGGAGCAAAGGCACATCACCTGGAAAGAGCAGGGTGTTCTCAGCAAGAATGGACATTCCTATAATCCCAGCACTTTAGGAGGCCAAGGTAGGCAGATCACTTTAGGCCAGGAGTTCAAGATCAGCCTGGCCAACATGGTGAAGCCCTGTCTCTAGTAAAAATACAAAAAAAAAAAAAAAAAATTAGCTGGGTATGGTGGCGCACACCTGTAATCCCAGGTACTCAGGAAGTTGAGGCAGGAGAATCACTTGAACCTAGGAGGCGGAGGTTACAGTGAGCCGAGATCGTGCCACTGCACTCTAGCCTGGGCGACAGAGTGAAACGCTGTCTCAAAATAATAATAATCATCAAAAAGAGCAGAACAACTCTATGATTCCGTGCATTGATTCACTCACTGCTTTAATTAACAGACACTTTTTGAGCACATATCAGCCATAGTGCCAGGCACCAATGATACAGGGGTAAACCCACCTGGATATAGGCCTTGTCCTTGAAGAGCTTACAATTTAGCAGGCAGAAGCAGACATAGATGAAAATCAACAGCAAAGTGGTACAGATGTGGCTACAGCTGTCTGGACAGGATCTATGCCCATCACTGAGGGCAGCTCCATCTTCACCTGGATGAGAGGAGATGAGGAAAGCTCTCATAGGCTGGTGGCTTAGGCTGAGTTTTTTGTTTTTTTTTTTTTTTTTGAGACAGTCTTGCTCTGCTGTCCAGTCTGGACTGCAGTGGCATCGTCTCAGATCTCAGCTTTCTGTGACCTCCGCCTCCCAGGTTCAAGCAATTCTCCTGCCTCAGCCTCCTGAATAGCTGGGATTACAGGTGCCTGCCACCACACCTGGCTAATTTTTGTATTTTTAATAGAGATGGGGATTCACCATGTTGGCTAGGCTGGCCTCGAACTCCTGACCTCATGTGATCTGCCTGCCTCGGCCTCCTAAAGTGCTGGGATTTCAGATGTGAGCCACCGCGCTTGGCCTGGGCTGAGTCTTGACACAAAGATTAGCGAGTATGTGTGGGAACTGAAGAGGTGGGGGCAGAGGGATATCCAGGTTTTTTGCTGGGCTTAAAGTTTATGCAATTTGGGGATCCCTCTTTAAGAAACAGTATGCAAAGTTAAAAATAATTTTGAAAATTAAGTCCCAGGCCTTGGAATGGGCCCTGTGCTGGAGAGTGATCCTGAAGCGAAACTTCACTAGTTTCACGGTAAATTAACTCTGGGAGAGAAAAAGCTTCCCAGGAAAAGGGATGGCGTGGTCGTCGGGTCTGGAGTTGCGGGGATGCACTCTAGACCATTAGACTTGAGGATCCTCGGTTCTTCCCCAGGCTTCGTGACATTCAGTCATTCATTCATTTGTTCACTAAGCATTGCACAGTTCCCACAGGCCAGGCACACGGGGTGCTGGCACCACAATGAGGCATTCAGTCTACTGCACACTCTCATTGGCTCTGAAACCTTGAGTGAGTTGCTAGATGTTTCTGAACCTTGATTCTGCACACCTGAAGGGCTTCTCTCCCATCTTTCATTTGCTCATTTGCAAAATGTTTATTGAGGAGCTGTTATGTGTGCTTGGGGAGCACCTCAGTGGATAGGACAGCCTTACTCCCTGCCAGCAGGTGGCCTTCCCTTTTTTTTTTTTTTTTTTGAGGCAGAGTTTTGCCCTTGTCGCCCAGGCTGGAGTGCAACGGCCTGATTTTAGCTTTTTAACTCACTGCAAGCTCCACCACCCAGGTTCAAGTGATTCTTCCGTTCAACCTCCCAAATAGCTGGAATTACAGGCATGCACACCACCACTCCCAGATAATTTTTGTCTTTTTAGTAGAGACAGGGGTGGCGGGTAGTTTCACCATGTTGGCCAGGCTGGTGTCAAGTTCCCGACCTCAGAGGATTCACCAGCCTGGGACCCTCAAAGTGCTGGGATTAAAGGTGTGAGCTACGCACCCCACCCTCCCCGCCATCCCCGTCTGGCCCAGCAGGTGGCTTTCAAGGCCCTGGAGAAGACAGACAGTAAGCTGAGGACTCCTCACTCAGGGATACACATGGTGAAGGAGTGCAGGGTGCTCAGAGGCTAGGGAAGTCCCACCTGGAGGATGCCATGGATGCTACATTTTAGCCCAACCTTTCGAGCTGAGGGGTCCTGGTCAGTGAAGCGGTGCTGGAAGTAGAGTGTGTATGTGTCCGTGTTCAGGTGGGCAGTGGGACGAGCCTGTTCCAGGCAAAATAGGAGATTTGCGAAGACTCAAAGCAAAAAGGAACCTGGAGCTTTGCAGAAAGAGGATGGGGGGGGGCGGGGGGCAGGGGCTGCAGTGAAGCAGCAGGTGAGGCCGGGCAGGAAGTCAGAGGCCAGGGACACCTACAGGGGTCAAAGCAGGGGGAAGACACCTAACGGAGTACAAAGGGCTGAGAGACAGGTCCGGAAACCAGCAACAGGTGGCGACAACCGCACCTCCCTCCCTCTACTGAAGGAGACAACAGGCCGACAAAGGGCTCCACTCTGGGCTGCAGCGTGCTGCGGTGTGACAGCTGCATCCTGGTCCCTACCGGGGCTGGGCACGGATGGCAGCATGTGTGCCTCTGGGCTGGTTTAGGGTTAGTGATGACAATTTGTTTACTTTTTGTAAGTCACACAAGCCCAAGTGTGCCTCGCTCTGTATTTTCACCGAGTTGTTTGAGGGAACCTGCCAGAGCAATTCCGACAGGTCCCTTAGGGCTGAGTGCTGGGCTTCTCGGCTGCCTCCAAAACCTTTACAAACCATCACTGAAGATTTTGCTGTCTCTGTAGGCACCCAGTGGGCATAAATTCGGAGGTTTAAGCAAGTCTTTGAAAAACTCCCCCTCTAAAAGGGAAGCGCCTGTTGGGTGAACCTGAAAGCTTTGTCTTTTCTTAGGCAGCCGCTTGCTTCCTGGGGAGATCTTCCCAGGATCACCTTGCAGTATGCTCACAGGCCTGACTCCTCCTGGAGTGGGAGCATGAGGAGGAGGCTGAACCGGGAGTCTGGGTTTCCAGGAGGCTCCTGTGTAGACCATTTGACCAGCTGACCCCGCAGTGTGCCTGCTGACAGCAGCTGCCTTCTGTGCAATGTGCTCTCTTTGTGCCTCTCCCTAACATCTGCATAACAGTCCTGAGACCGATGACTATCATTTCCATTTTACAGATGCAGAAGCCGAGGCTTATAGAGGTTACACAAATTGCCCACAGTCATCCAGCTCATAGCTGGAGGAGCCAGGCTTCCCACCAGGTCTGTCACCCCAAAGCCTGAGGTCATGACCTCAGAGCTGCTGTGCAGATCCAAAGAGCTTAGTGGCAGCAGTGGCCATCACTTGTTGAGTACCTGGCCAAGTGCCAGATCTTTTACATATGTTATCTCAACTCTGCAAGGTCCATGTTGTGAGCCCAGAAAGGCTCAGAAACATGCCCAAGGTCACATGAAGGGTACATGGCAGGATTGGGGCTTGCAGTGTGACCTGAGTGAGTCCACAGCGTGTCGAGTTTCCTACATGTTATGCCACACTGTCCATTACCCCAGGAGACCCCTTTGTCCTGATGGGAGAGAGGAATCCAGTTAAGCCATGTGCTTATCATCTGCGTCTATATCCATCTGAAGGGTCGAGCTCATCTGGGGATGTGTTTTCTGTTCTCCAAGGACCTTACAGTCTAGTTGGGCAGAAAAATCGAATCACACATATGCACCTACGGCCAGAAGTTGACTGCACAAGGCTGAAATCAATGCAGCCAAGACATCCATGGCTGTTAAAAAAGAGTTAGGGACCAGGTGCAGTGGCTCATGTATATAATCCCAGCACTTTGGGAGGCAGAGGTGGATAGATCACAAGGTCAGGAGTTCTAGACCAACCTGACCAACGTGGTGAAACCCCGTCTCTACTAAAAATACAAAAATTAGCTGGACATGGTGGTGCGTGCTTGTAATCCCAGCTACTCAGGAGGCTGAGGCGGGAGAATCGTTTGAACCTGGGAGGTAGACGTTGGAACAAGCAGAGATCTGGCCATTGCATTCTAGCCTAGGTGACAGAGCGAGACTTCATCTCACAAAAAAATAAAAATAAAAAGAAAGAAAAAGAAAAGAAAAGAGGAAGAGACAGCAGCCCTGGCCTGTCGTGGTCAAGAAGGACCTGTGGAGTTGCCAGGGAGCCATGCCAGGGAGCCATGATGGCTGGGGGCAAAACCTCCATCAAGGCTGAGCAAAGGGGCCTCCCCCTTTTCAAAGGAAAGGCTCCCCTCCTCCTCTCCCAGTCAAGGCTCCCTTCTTCTCCCCACCTCCCTAATCAGAGAGAGCAAATTGTTATCAGATTAGCGCCAGCAATGAAAAGCACAGTCCCGCTCACCCTCGCAGTTAGTTAGCATTTAGATAGACTGGGACTGGGGCCCACACAATAGGCATCAAAGCCCAGCTCAGGGCGGCGGGAGGGATTAATTTCTTTAACCAACAGGCCTGATCTGGCCTAACTCATTACCCTGCCTTGTCAGTGTGGATGTTAGATTCGATTGAAGATTATACCATTTAGGCCTTTCCCTTGTTTTCTGCCGAAACCGGGGCTATTGAATTGCACATTCTTGCGTCGCCCCCGTCAATACTCAGCAGCCTGAGGTTCTAATTCTGCTTCATTTAAACTTCATCAACTTTTCCAATCAAGTGGAAGGATCTGAAATAGGCTCTGTGAGCAGAAAGGCCCGATTCCCTTTGTCAAATAATTTATTCTGTTTTCTCCTCCCCCACTCCTTTGCTCTCTTTCTCTCTCCAGCCTCGCTCCCCAATTCCCTCTCTCAATGCTCCCCCCTCCTTATCCCCATGCTGAAAATGAGATTACAGTATTTAAATGACTATGGTAATCAATCTAGGGACCCCGAGCTGAGATTGAGGTTAATTTTTCTTAGCAGAACAAAGAAGCGTGATGCCTTTGGGGATGTGAAGGTGCAATCTGGGTTTCTTGCTTGTGTTTTCCACCCCCCCCACCCCCGAAATGGCAGTTTTAGGACTCTTTTCTTGTTACTAACTAGGCGCCGAGTGCGATTTTTAAAGGCGGCAGCCCCTAAGAGAGCAGAAATGTAATTTTGAGCTGATAAACAGCTAACGGCCTTCAATCAACAATTTTAATAGGAAAAAAGAAGTCACTTACATGATATGGGTACAGATCTAATGAAAGGGTGATCATTTACCTTATTTATTTTTAAACACACACGGAATAATTTCCCACTGTGTTAGAACTAGTAATTACAGCCACACCGTGCGCCCGTAAACTTTTGAATGAAGAGCCTTGTCACTCAGACGGCCCTCTCCCTGGCAGCTTTTGCTGCTATAAAAGTTGAGATTTTGTCATGTTTTGGCTAATTGGAAACCGGGTCATTATACCATTGAAAATCTACATGAAAGTGACTTGTTCAATTGTTACCTGAAGCATTCACAAGCCGGCCAGTCATTCTGCTGGGACCCCCCGCCTTCCTCCCCCAGCTTCTAAAACAGAGAGAATCAAAATATGTATATTTCTTTGTCTCCCTTTGCTATCTTGTCAGAGCTGTTTTACATGCTGCCACCCAATGTTATCTTTTATTTGTGTCAGGAGAAAGGATTTGACAAGTTCAGTATACAATGTTCATTTGGCAAGGCAAATTTTTCATACCAATTTTGAGTTCAGAAATGAAACTATCTTTCAACAGAATGAGCAGCATCATTTTTGGACAGACTTATTATGAGAGAGAGAATTGCAGAACTTTATTTCTTTGCATGATCCCGAAAAATCTAATACATTTTTTTAAAAGTAGGCTCCCGTTTCCACCTGCAGCCCAAGTTGGGGGAAATAAGAAACAACCGTAATGACTTTAAACAGGGAGGTCTAATGTCACATTCCCCCCTCCCTGCTGCCCGCCACTTATTAAAAGGCTGAAATAAATTGTTCCTCTTCTATATTATAATGACTTTGTTGCAGACCCTTTAAACTGTGGGTGAGTTTTTGACAGTCATCCACATTTGCAAAGCAAAATATTTATTAGCCATCATCGTTGGAAGCAGCAGCAGAACCTGAGAGAACCCCGCTCGTGCAGAGCGAGATCCCCCCACCCCCGTACCCACTTTCCATCACTGTTTGCCTAAAAGAGAAGACTCTCTCACCCTCTGTGCTAACAAATTCATTTGGGGCAGTGGTTTATGGTGACATTTTTCTTTCTTAAAGCAAATATTGACTCACCATGGGGAAATTAAAACTCCATTAGGCACCGCTACATTGTCGAGCAGCCTGCATTACAGCAGTCAAGCTACTATTAATTGGTTTCTTCCTCAGGAATAATTCAGGGAGGGCAGAGGCAATGGAGAAAGAGAAGATGGATCTTGAACGTAATTCTTTAAAAATGACACCATCTAAATCAGCAAAGGTGATCATTATGTGGTTATTAATCTAAATATAAAGAAGACACTGCCTAATAATAGGATGAATTTATCAATGTAAGAAGCCTGAAGCGGAGTTATTTCTGGTCTGCAGAGAATGCATTTTAAGATACAGGTGGGCCAGATTTGGGCCAGACTGGTTCCTCTCTCCTCTGTCTGAATGAAGAAGTTTTTCTTTCCTGCAATAAAGTAATAGGGTGTTCCTACAGCCCGTTCACAGCTTCCCCAATGCTCTGCTTTTTCACCTGGTCATGCCTTCCTTGGCCATCCAGCAATTCCCACCATGCCCAGCCCATCCTCTGTCCCACTTCACTAAGACTTCTTCGTCCTTCTCGGGTCTAGTGGCTTTGCCCTCTGTATTAGAGTTGCGTAATAAATGACCACACATCAAGTGGCTTAAAACCTGGTATTTTGGCTGGGTGTGCTGTAATCTCAGCTACTTGGGAGGCTGAGGCATGAGAATCGCTTGAACCTGGGAGGTGGAGGTTGCAGTGAGCTAAGATCACGCAACTGTACTCCAGCATGGGCAACAGAGTGAGACTCTATCTCAAAAAAATAACAACAAAATGGGTTGGGCGTGGTGAGTCACGCCTGTAATCCCAGTACTTTGGGAGGCTGAGGCAGGTGGATCACCTGAGGTGAGGAGTTTGAGACCAGCCTGATCAAAAATACAAAAATTAGCCGGGTGTGGTGGCGTGCACCTGTAATCCCAGCTACATGGGAAGCTGAGACAGGAGAATTGTTTGAACGGGGGAGGCAGAGGTTGCAGTGAGCCAAGATGACACCACTGCATTCCAGCCTGGGCGAGAAGAGCAAAACTCTATCTCAAAAAACAAACAACAAACAAAACAAAACAAAGAAAAAATCCCAACAATAACAGTATTTATTCTCTCAGAGTTCTGGAGGCCAAAGTCTAGAACCAAGGCATCAGAGGTCTGGTTCCTTCTGAGAGCTGTGAGGGAAGGATCTGTTCCAGGCCTCTCTCCTGGCTTCTAGATGGCTCTCATTATGTTCCCATGACATTCTGCCTGTAAAGGTGTCTATGTCCAAATCCTTTTTTTATAAGGACAATTGTCTCCTGCAGCATCACCTCATAATTAATAAGTTATCTTGGCAGTGACCCTGTTTCCAAATGAACTCACATTCTCAGGTACTAGGAGTTAGGTCTTCAGTGTATGAATTTTGAAGAGACAGAGTTCGACCTCTAACATTCTCCATTGACCCCATGGCTCAAGTTTGTTGAGTATTACATTCTTTTTTTTCTGAGATGGGGTCTTGCTTTGTTACCCAGGCTGGAGTGCAGTAGTACAATCATAGCTCACTGCAGCCTTGACCTTCTGGGCTCAAGTGAGCCTCCCACTTCAGCCTCTTGAGTAGCTCGGACCACAGGGGCATGTGCCACCATGCCCAGCTAATTTAAATTTTATTAAAATAGATATACAGGGTTTTGCACTGTTACCCAGTCTGGTCGCGAACTCCTGGGTTCAATAGTCCTCCTGCATTGGGCTCTCAAAGTGCTAGGATTATAGGTGTGAACCGTTGCATCAGGCCAGAACATTAGATTCCTTTTTAAAAAAAAAAAAAAAAAAAATCTTTTTTTAAAAAAAGAACTAAAAGAAAATGTAGCAAACTACCTTAGCAGTGTCTATCTTGTCCATAAAAATATAGAAAATTTTAGGAAACATAACTGATGAGGTTTAATGAATAAGCATTAGATTCTTTTTCTTTTTTTTTTTTTTTGAGATAGAGTTTCGCTCTTGTTACCCAGGCTGGAGTGCAATGGCGCGATCTCAGCTCACTGCAACCTCCGCCTCCTGGGTTCAAGCAATTCTCCCGCCTCAGCCTTCTGAGGAGCTGGGATTACAGGCACGCACCACCATGCCCAGCTAATTTTTTGTATTTTTAGTAGAGAAGGGGTTTCACCATGTTGACCAGTATGGTCTCGATCTCTTGACCTCGTGATTCACCCGCCTCCGCCTCCCAAAGTGCTGGGATTACAGCGTGAGCCACCGTGCCCGGCCAAGCATTAGATTCTTAATAACTTCAAGGAAAAAACACACCTAGATTACCCTGGCAACGAGGCTCCTTCCAAACAGCTGGGGAGGGTCAGAGACAGGGGCCATTCTCTTGCCATCCATAGTTCTGGGTGTTGAGACTAGGGCACACACCTAGGTGTCAAGGCCTTCAGGGCACAGTCAGAGCTTTGGAGGGTCGCCTTCTCTGTGTACATTGGCATCACCAGGCTGCGATGGTGTCGGTCAGGGTCCCACCAGGCCAGCTCTGACCATTCTGTCATGTCTCATTCACATGTGGCTGCCGTGGGCTTGGGGCCTTGTTCCTGAGTTTCCATAAGAGTCACAGGGTAATCACTAGAGTGGCACCATTTATGTTGAACTGGGGGCCTCTGTCTTGTTTTCTTTCTTTCATGATAATGGTTTTTCTCAAGTGTTTGGCTATTCTTGGTTGGGTATTACATTTTTAATTGCCATTCCCTAAATGTTTGTCTGTGGATGTTTTTTCTCTCACTGCTAGACATTGCAGGGGAGAGGTGGGCTAGATGGGAAAGTGAGATAAACTAGTGGTTTTTCTTCTGAGTAAGGGAATAAAGGGCTACAGGAGGGTACCTTTAATCTCTCCTTTCTGGCCAGGCAGGTGGCTCATGCCTGTAATCCCAGCACTTTGGGAGTCCAAGGTGGGCAGATCACGAGGTCAGGAGTTCGAGACCAGCCTGGCCAACATGCTGAAACCCCATCTCTACTAAAAATACAAAAATTAGCCAGGCATTGTGGCGGGTGCCTGTAGTCCCAGCCTGTAGTCCTCAGGAGGCTGAGGCAGGAGAATCACTTGAAACTTGGGAGATGGAGGTTGCAGTGAGCCTAGATCGTGCTACTACTCCAGCCTAGGTGACAGAGTGAGACTTTGTCTAAAAAAAAAAAAAAACTTCTTTCCGTGATCATTGCTTTAGTCTGAATGCAGATGCCACCACTGCTTTCTGCTTGGAAGGGGAGAGGCTCAGTTAACCCGACTGCTCCCATAGCAGCTCCCCAGATTGTTCACGACTGCTGCCCCAGAGCCCTCCTTTCTCTGGTACGTAGGGTCTGCACCTGGCATTCTCCTGAGCACTTCCTGGCTCCGTGGCAGTCACCCCCTACACTTATTTCTGGTGGTTTCTTCTGGTTTTGCTTCTCCATTTGTCTGATTCTGTCTGATTTCTATCATTCAGAAATTTTTCAAAATTTCTGGTTCAGTGATGGAGCTTCCTTTCATATTTTCAATACTATTTTGGATTTTTTTCCTTTCGGAAAATACTTTCTCTGCCCTTTTGTGGCATTTGTGGGGTCGGGGGAGAGAAAGTAGATGAATGACCTCAGTCCTCTGATACAATCTCCTCATTTCTCCTTCCTAAGATTTTTGCAAGCATTAGATCTCATAGTAAACTGGTAAGAAACATTCCAAATCATAGCCTTAAGATAGTTATGTTTATTTCCCACAAAAAGAGTTTTAGAAACTACCTTAGCATCTACTTACAATGCAGCCAAGAATGCTTCCATTCTTCCCAATGACCAGAGCTACCATGTGAACTAGAACGCTCTTCTTTGTTGTGAGCTGCAGAAGAGCCCTCCTGTCCCAGTCATTCCTACCAGATTGCCAAGATACCGGCACATCTCAGCAGAATCCCTCCTCTTATCTGACACATTTGCGATCTCAGTCAGTATGTCAGAAGAAAGAAGCAGCACTTTAAGCTATTTTTATCCAGTAACAGAAAACTTGTTCCTCTTCTGGTCATGGCCAAGTAACCTCCTATCATATCAGCCCTCCCAGAAATAACATTTATATAATACTCTAGATAAAATGTAAGAAAAAAGAAGAAAGAAGATGCTAGAAAGTGAATGCATACAGTCAGATGCGGGAGTCAACACATGGAAGAAGACAACAGAAGCAGGAAGTGACTTTCCTAGTTTAAATATGACCTTTATCCAAAGGCCAGGCTAGAGTCAATGCTTCACGATGTGTCTAGAGGTTGGATAGAAACCTGTGATTCTATTCAACCTGTGGTTGAAGAACCAGAAGGCAGAACTGAGGCAACCATCGCCACTGGAAGGCGAGGAAAGAATCCAAGAAAGGAGAAAGCCAGAGAAGGGAAGTCCAAATTCAGGGTCTCTGGGTGATTCCTGAACCCATATAAATGGGGCAGACTCTACAAAACCCAACTAAGGCTAAAATAATGGAACTTAGATGTGAGCTTCTGTCCACTGTGGAAGAGGCTAAGTTTGCAGTTTGAGTTCAATCAAGTTAGCTTCTTACAAACAAAACAAACAAAAAACTTTTAAAAGGAACATAAATAATCCAGAGTCTCTACAGTGGGTCAGTCACAATGTCCAAGGCACGCCTCAGAATTATAATATTTGACACACAAAGAAATAGGAGAATATGACTCATTCTCAAGTGAAAAGATATTGAATTAATTATTCCAGATTTAGAATTAGCAATCCTGAATTTAAAGTGGCTGCTGTGACTTCGCTCAGGATGTAAAGAAAAATGTTCTCAATGAATGAAAAGATGGGACAAAAAAATAGCCAACAGGAATCTAGAAGTGAAAATACAATATTTGAAGTAAAAATTCACTTAATGAGCCCATCAGCAGAATCTAGATAACAGATGACTCAGTGATCCTGAAGATATACCAGTAGAAGTTATCCAACTGAGGAACAGAAAAAAGATTGAAAAAAGTGGGCAGTTCTTCAGGGACCTATGAGACAATATCAGAAGGTCTGACATATGTGTACCTGAAGAAATAGTAGCCCACTGGGTGTGGTGACTCAACGCCTGTAATCCCAGCGCTTTGGGAGGCTGAGGCAGCAGGTCATGAGGTCAGGAGTTGGAGACCAGCCTGACCAACATGGTGAAATGCTGTCTCTACTAAAAATACAAAAATTAGCCAGGCGTGGTGGTGCATGTCTGTAATCATGGCTACTCAGGAAGCTGAGGCAGCAGAATCGCTTGAATCTGGGAGGCAGTGAGCTGAGATCCCGCCATTGCACTCCAGCCTAGGCAACAGAGTAAGACTCCATCTCAAAAACAGAAACTAAAACAAACAAACCACAGAAATAGTAGCCTAAATTTCCACAAATTTACTCAAAGACATATTAGTTTGGTGCAAAAGTAATTGCAGTTTTGCCATTACTTTTGCACCAATCTAATACATCTTGGTGAATTCCAAAAAGATTTCTTCAAGCAATTCTCCTGTCTTATCCTCCCCAAAAGCTGGGATTCCAGGTGTGAGCCACCACTCCTGGCTATCTAAGCAAGATTCCTACAAAATAACCACACCTGTGCACATCATAGGCACATTGTGAAGAACCAAAAATAAAGAAACAATCTTGAAATCAGACAGAGAAAAATAAGACATTGCATTCCAGGGAACAGCAGTCCGAATAATCACAGATGTCTCGTTGGAAGCCTGGAGCCCAGGAACAGAGGTCTCGGCATGGATTCATCTTTTAGAATTTCCAGTTCTGTAAAAGGATATCAGGAGGCAGGACACAATATAAGTCAGCCGGGATTTGGGGTAGAGCAAAAGAGTGATGTGTGGAAGAAATGTGTGGTTTCAGGGACACAGTGGAGTGGAATCCCTCACAAGATCCCTGAACAGAGGCTGAGGCTTTACGTGGGAGGAGTAGGGTGGCTATGAACCCGTATTTGAGAATGTCAGCTTGACAGTTTTGCTGGGAGCCAGACCCACCCATAGATTGTAGCAAAGACTTTGGACTTGGACAGGTCTGCAGTTTACCCCTCCTGCGGCTGCTTGCTAGCTGCATAACCTCAGATAGCCGGAGGGTCCCTTCTTAGTCCTTGGTTCTCTTTTTTTTTTTTTTTTTTGAGATGGAGCTTGCTCTGTCTCCTAGGCTGGAGTGCAGTGGCATGATCTTGGCTCACTGCAACCTCTACCTCCCAAGTTCAAGTGATTCTCCTGCCTCAGCCACCTGAGTAGTTGAGACTACAGGCATGCACCACCATATCTGGCTAATTTTTTATTTTTAGCAGATATGGGGTTTCACCATATTGGCCAGGCTGGTCTTGAACCCTTGACTTCAAGTGATCCTCCCTACCTTGGCCTCCCAAAGTGCTGGGATTACAGGCGTGAGCCACTGCGCCCAGCCCCTTGGTTCCCTTTCTATAAATGAGGGCTGAAAATAGCACCTATTTCATGGGGCTGTTGCAAAGATGAAATGAGACAGATGTGTGTAAACAGCTAAGTGCAGAGCTTGCTCAAGGGTAAGGCCTCGAGAAATGGCACCTGCTCTGAGGGCTGCTGGGGTTCTGTTTGCCAGGCGTCCCCACGTGTGAGCTCTTTGAGCCCTTCGTGATCTTTTATCCCTCACCACTCTCCATGAGGCCTGATCCCTCCGGGCGGTTCTTGCCTTCTCACCTCTACAAAAAATGGCATGAACCAGTCACCCTCCTGTGGGCAGGCTGCCTCCCTGCCCCCAACCTGAGATGCCACTTCTGCCCTCCCCACTCTTCCCCTGTTCTCAAGCGGCTATTCATTCATCTTTTAAAACCCAGCTTTGGCCAGGCACTCATGCCTGTACTCCCAGTACTGTGGGATTGCTTGAGCCCAGGAGTTGGAGACCAGCCTGGGCAACACAGAAAGACCCCATCTGTAAAAAAAAAATTAGCTGGGTATGGTGGCATGTGCCTGTAGTCCCGGCTACTTGGGAGGCTCAGGTGGGAGGATTGCTTGAGCCAAGGAGGTTGAGACTGCAGTGAGCCATGATTACACCACTGCACTCCAGCTTGGGTGACAGAGTGAGACCCTGTCTTGAAAAAATAAAAATAAAAATAAAATAAATAAGGTCTAGCTCTGGGTCGCCTCCTCTGGAAGTCTTTCTAGACCTAATCTCCACTCTGAGATGTTTTACATGTCCCTGCTCTTTTCTGCCACTGTGTCCAGTGTGCATTCCTGTCATTGTTCTTATCATGTGGATGAAAATGTTTGTCCTTGTGGGTTCCTTGTGGCCAGGAACCAGGTCTTTTTAATTTTTTCTATCCTCAGTGTTTACAGTACTTGGCATAAAGTAGGTGTTCAATAAATGTTTGTCAAATGAGCAAATAAACAATTTAATGAGGACCTGGGAGATTGTCACCTAGTGAATAGTAGCCTTAGCATTTCTACAAACGTTTAGATTTATTTTCAGTCCAAACTTAAGATACTTTCATTTGAAGATTCAAAGACAGGCTTTTCTCCATGAACGAAGGCACAGGTATGAGCACAGGTGGGTAGAAGCTGTGGATTTGCAATTCAGTTGCACTGAGAAGCAGAATATCTGTGTACATAACTGTATAATTGAAACACGATTCATATCACAACCTGTGTGTTATCAAGCCCCCAAGTGCCCACGAGCAGTGCAAATGGATATAGGAACCTGTAGGGGGGCGGAGGGATTGCTTCTGGTCTGGCTTTTGATTTGAGCATTTCACAAGTAAATCCAAATGGGCACTTTGAAACCATGATCCCTTCCAGCCTGGCCGTTCTGTCACTTGAGTGCTCTGCCTGGGCTGCCCGGAGCACAAAAGCAGAAAAGGAGGAACACATGGCCAGGCCCAAGCCAGAAAGGGCTTTTCTGTGGCAGGATATTGAGCTGTTTGATAAAGCCCAATATTACGCTTGAATAATGCTTGAATGCTTAGAGAAAGAACATTGTTCGAAGACGCTTAACATGGACTCAAGTGGATCCCTTTCTTCCGCCGCCTTGGAGGTGCTGTTGGGGGCTGTAATGATTTGGTATTGTATTTATAAACTGACAGGGTAATCCTAGGAACAGCGGGAGGGCATGCAACCCAGGCAGGACTTTTCAACCCTGCTAATTAAAACAATCCTTCCTCTCCCCATGAAGGCTAATGAAACAGAAAGCGAGTGGGCTAATGAAAACGTCACTGCAAGATTGCCCCCTTATTTATTTACTGAATGTTGTAACTTCCATTTTGGGGTTCTAAGAGAGAGAGATCTTTAAAAATTTGCTAGAAAGCTGTTTCTCATTCATCACTGCTCTGCCCAGGATGGGCTATCATCATGCGTATCTTTAGTGATCTGAAATTTTATCTCTGGTTTTCAATAATAACGATATTCTAGGAAAAAACTGTGCTCACTTTGAACCAATTAAAAGTGAAGGAATCTGAATGGTTTTCAGACTATTTCCCCCTGAATCCAAGAGGCCAGTTTGTTTATAAAAGACTCAGCCCATGGGGTGGCCGGTTGAGTTGAAGAAGCTTCGTTGATACCGAGTGGTGTTTGGTGGATGGGAGCACTGTGTCCAAACAGACTTAATGTCTACACCTACAGTGTTTGGTACTGCCAAGATGGCAAGAACTCAGTTAACGGTGTCTAATGGCATCCAGCATGACCTCACCCTTCAATACCATGAGGTCATCCCAGGGCCCTCCTTCATTTCAAACCCTTGCATTTTTCTAGAATGCTTGATGATGTCAGCTTGTGACTTTATTGGCACCCACTGTACGCTGGACCAGTGAAAGAAACACAGGTTTACCTTTATATAGATTCCACTAAGTGTGATTTTTTTTTTTGAGATGAAGTTTCACTCTTGTTGCGCAGGCTGGAGTGCCATGGTGTGTTCTGGGTTCACTGCAACCTCTGCCTCTTGGGTTCAAGTGATTCTCCTGCCTCAGCCTCCCTAGTATCTGCAATTACAGGTGCCCGCCACCATGCCCAGCCATTTTTTTTTTGGTATTTTTAGTAGAGATGGAGTTTCACCATGTTGTCCAGGCTGGTCTTGAACTCCCAACCTCAGGTGATCTGCCTGCCTCGGCCTTCCAAAGTGCTGAGATTACAGGCATGAGCCACCACGCCCAGCCAATTCTGCTAAGGGAGATTTTCATGTTGGTGAGTCTGAAATTTTGGTTACCAGAGTGCATTTGCTGAGTGAGTGAACTGAGACCAGCAGCAGGTACACATTCCCAACGAGATTCTGGGAATGAAGAGAGGGTGATGTGGACTTGGCAGGTGTATTCATTTCATGGCTGCTGTAGCAAATCACCACAACTTGGTGGCTTGAAATAATTAGAAATGTATTCTCTCATAGCTTCAGAGGTCAGAAGTCTGAAATCACAGGTGTTACCTGGACCAAGCTCTCTCCAAAGGCTCCAAGGGAGGGTCTTTCCTGGCCTCTTCCAGCTTCTGGTGGCTCCAGGAGTTCCTTGGCTTGTGGCCCCATCACTCTGATCCCTGCCTCTTTGGTCACATGGCCTCTCTCCGGTGTCTGTCTTCTCCTGTTCTCTTCTACCAGGGCACTTTTCACTGAATGCAGGATCCGCATGGACCATCCAGGATGATCTCATCTCAAGAGTCTTAATTGCATTTGTAATGATCCTTTTTCCAAATAAGGTCACATTCACAGGTTCTGGGGACATATCTTTTGCAACCCACTATGGTAGGGTTTACCAAAAAGTTGAGTTGGTCACCTGATCCAAGTCGATTAAACAAGCATTTTTCACTCTTGCTTCAAGAAAGAATTTCCCTCCCTACTTTTTCATGGCATGAAGATACATGCAGAGTAATCTTTATCAAAAGAACAGTCAGGAAAAAAAATACAACCTTTTGAAGACATTTAAGTGACATCTAACGTCCATTCCACCATTCCATATTTAAAGTTGGAAGCTTTAATGCTGTGGCAATTCAAAGTGATAAGGATGAACACTTTGAGTCAGATTCCTGATGGGGAAAATGCCCATGATAGGCCGATACATGGGGCAGTGAAGAGGAGGTAGAACACAAAATTATATGTCTAGTGTTATTGCAGTTTTGCAAAAATTATCCTTGTCCATGAAGAGGGCCGAAAGTGAACTCTGAAAAATGAAAAGTGGTAAGTTATGTATAGGGGGTGGATATTCTCCCCACCCCTACTATACAATTCCTGTTATGAGGATAGTTTTAAAAGTTACAGTAGAGTTTGCCTCTGTGAGAGGAGGACTCCTGGGAGGCAGGAACAGGAGGGAGAGCTGCTCCCTCATTTCACACCCTGTGTATCGTCTGACGTCTCTGTCATGTGCATGTAATACCTATTCAGATAACTTGATGCATAAAGAAAGATGAAGATGAAAATGCCTGTCATCATGAGGTCTTCCCTGATCGCCCATTCCCTGAGCTCTGGGCCTGCTTTCTGAAGACTCCTTTAGCTGTTGACACACTGTGCATGTGTTTGTAACATTACTCTGCAATTATTTGTTTGCTCTCTTCCTCTTGAGCAAGGAGTGAGAGCATGGGCTAAAGCTTGAAGCAGAAAGACACTAACGGGTACTTCACAAACAGAAAGACAGTCAGCATTATGGGTTCAAACTTGAGACAGGACATGGCAAGAGACGAGGCTGAAGGAAAGAGTCATGGATGTCATAGTAGGAGTCTGGACTTTGTCCAAGGGCAGTGGGAAAACATCAAGAGGGGTGTGACCACTTGTGCATTTTAGAGAGATCACCCTGGGTATGGAAATAGGTATATAGCTCTATTAGATGTAAATAAACCTCAAGAGTACAGGTAAAAGTAATACGCTGGCTGGGTGCGGTGGCTCATGCCTGTAATCCCAGCAATTTGGGAGGCTGAGGCAGACAGGATCATCTGAGGTCATGAGTTCAATGATAATGATGATGCCATGCTGCTGACGTTGCTGATGATGATCTATGATGAGAGTGACACTCTATGGTCAACATGGTGAAACCCTGTCTCTACTAAAAGTACAAAAGTTAGCCGGTGTGGTGGCACACACCTGTAATCCCAGCTACCAGCTACTTGAGTGGCTGAGGCAGGAGAATTGCTTGAACTGGGGAGGCGGACATTGTATTGAGCCAAGATTGTACCAATGTACTCTAGCCTGGGAGACAGAGTGAGACTCCATCTCAAAAAAAAAAAAAAAAAGACATTGTAAAATAATTAGAAAGTGATGACTTTTGAGTATTTATTGCATTGCCTCAATATACCTATAAGTTTATATAATTTTAAATAATGTCCATGTTTAATAATTGGCTTGTAAGATTCCTGAGTACTTAATGATTGGCTCTGGTGAGCCTTGCTAGAGGCTGACTTTGCATACCACTGGTTTCTACTGAGTCTCAAATGCATGTATTTTAGGAAAATGTAATATACTACCACACATAACAATCTCAAAGATAAGAGGATCCTGCTCTCCTTTATTTGGGGGGACAGATATAGCCTATACATATATTTTGAGACCGGGTCTCAAATTGCCCAGGCTGGAATATGGTATAACATCATGGCTCACTGCAGCCTCAACCTCCTGGGCTCAATCAATCCTCCCTCCTCAGCCTCCTGAGTAGCTGGGATTACAGGTACATGCCAACATGCCTGGCTAATTTTTGTATTTTTTATAGAGATGAGATTTCACCATGTTGCCCAGGCTGGTCTCAAACTCCTGGGCTCAAGTGATCCACCCATCTCAGCCTCCCAAAGCACTGGGATTATAGGTATGAGCCACTGAACCTGACTAGTCAATACTCTTTCCTTTTTTCTTTTTTTTCTGAGATGGAGTCTCACTCTGTTGCTCAGGCTGGAGTGCAGTGACACAATCTTGGTTCATTGCAACCTCTGCCTCCCAGGCTCAAGCAATTCTCCCACCTCAGCCTCCTGAGTAGCTGGGATTACAGGTGCATACCACCACGCCTGGCTAATTTTTGTATTTTGAGTAGAGATGGGGTCTCACCATGTTGGCCAAGCTGGTCACAAACTCCTGACCTCAGGTGATTCACCCGCCTCAGCCTCCCAAAGTGCTGGGATTACAGGTGTGAGCCACCGCACTCGGCAGCCAATATTCTTAAATAAAGGAAGCAGTTGAACGTGACATTTCAGGCTCTGCACTGCACTCAGCCCTGAGTCCTAAAGAACAGGACCTGGCTCATGTGGGCAGAAGCTGCTAAGCCAGAGAGGAATTTCCTGGTAGGGGCGTGCAGGCCCAGGCTTTCCTGTTCTTTCACCTGCTTAAACCACTGGCTTTGGCTTCCTTCCTCTGGGAAGCTCTGTGATGAAGCCAACCAAGGCAGCGGAAGCATCTTTCTGGTCACTCCCCGCTCTGAGCTCTGAGCTGAGCTGAGAGATCTAGCTGTTTGCGGTCTGATTTAGTCTCCCTGACTCATCTTCAGATCAATCAGCTACTGTTATAGTTTCAGCTCTTATTCTGGGTAAGATGCTCTAATCTACCTGTCCAGAGCCAACATCTCTATTATTTCTTGATCCTGTGGTGCCAGGATCTAGATCACCATTCAGGGAGGAATGGAGAGTGTCACTCTCATCATAGATCATCATCAGCAACATCAGCAGCATGGCATCATCATTATTATCAACATCATAACATCCTCCTCATCAGCAACAGAAGCAGCAGCAATAACAATAATAACAGCTCTGGGAGGCTGAGGTGAGAGGATCACTTGAACTCAGGAATTGAGGCCTGGGCAACATTGCGAGGTCCCCTCTCTATAAAAACATCAAAAATTTAGCTGGGCATGGTTGCACACCCCTGTAGTCCCAGTTAATTGGGAGGCTGAGGAGATCGGATCGCTTGAACCCAGGAGGTCGTGGCTGCAGTGAGCCATGATCACGCCACTGCACTCCAGCCGGGGTGACAGAGTGAGACACTGTCTCAAAATAATAATAATAATATACAACTCACATTGACTGAGCAGTTTCTATGGCCCGGGTACTGGTTTTACTATGCAGTCTCTCATCAAATCCTCTTCACCTGACCAGAGTAGATACTATTGATATTCCCGTTTTACAGATCAGAAAACCAAGGCTCAGAGAAATATAGAAACTTGCCTGAAGTCATACCGCTAGTGAGTGTTGAAGCCAAGATCTACACCTCCACTGGGCTGACTCCACAGCCTGTCCTGTTGTTAATAACTCTGCTACAATGCCACTGACTAGCTATTGACAATTATGATTAACATCTAGATCATGTTTCAGAGTTTACAAAGTACCCTTGAATTCCTCATCTCATCTGCTATCACCCTGGGAGGGCCATCATTATTTCTGTTGTCATTCGAGAGTCCAGGAAGCCAAGGCTCAGAGAGATGTAGGGACTTTAAGATCCCACCCTGGTAGGCAGTAGAGTGGTTCTTGAACCTGGGTCAAATGCTGCAAGCTGAGCAGGCTGCCCTGTATATTTTTTTGCGGTGGAGTTTCACTCTTGTTGCCCAGGCTGGAGTGCAATGGCGCCATCTCGGCTCACCAAAACCTCCACCTCCTGGGTTCAAGCGATTCTCCTGCCTCAGCCTTCTGAGTAGCTGGGATTACAGGCATGCGCCACCACGCCAGGGTAATTCTGTATTTTTAGTAGAGACAGGGTTTCTCCATGTTGATCAGGCTGTTTTCAAACTCCCAACCACAGGTGATCCGTCCTCCTTGGCCTCCGAAAGTGCTCCAGGCATGAGCCACTACGCCCAGCTGCTGCCCTATTTTATGTGAACACCTTCTGGGGTCTGGACCATTCTTCTTCAGCTAACACCTTCCATATACAGGACTTTCTGATGCAACCTGTGTGTGTTCCCAAAATAGCTACTGAGTGACAATCTAGCCTTGATTTGAAGCTTGCTCTAAGACCACCATTTTCACCATCACCTTCTCTCCTTACCCCTTACTCCCTTTTTCTCCTCTCTGCATCTTAAATACACAATACCAGGGTCAGTGGGACCCGCAGCCTTTGTTTTCAAAGTGAAGTGCTGAGAATCTCACCCCACAAATCTGTCATTTGCATACTGTTTCTTTGGGAGTAGGGGGAAAAAGGAGGCTGCGGGCCAGGTATTTTCATGCAATTCTACTCATTATTTACGCAGACAAGGAGATATTTCAGTAAAACTGCACTCAACTCTGAGTGACAAGGTATCTTTCTGCAGTGCAAGGTTCAGGGAAATTGTAGTGAAGTTGACAGCTTTTTAATGTACAGTTGCTATTCCACTGAAATACGGCATGTTTTTATTTTGAAAGTACAAGATGACCTATTTATTAGCTGTGATTCAAGCTGAGTTTACATGCTGGGAAACACAAAGGGAGAAGAATAGCATATTTCTTTTGAGGGCCACAGACACCCTCCCCGCTCCCCCGCAACTACACATAAGAAAACATTGAAAACCGAGTGTTCCGAATTGGAGTGGACGTATTTTCCTTGAAATGACAGCCTACCTTGGAATCACGGGAAAAAGTTGCCAATTACCTTAATCATCCTCCTTCGGGTAACAACAAGGAAATGCTTAGGCTGGCTGAGTGCGAGGAGGCAGAGCGAGCAATGAGTTCTGGGGAGACAAACAGCCTGGGTTCAGATACCAGGAACCCGATCTCCTTCAATGGCAAGGCTCTGGTCTGGCACACCTGGGCTCCTGCTTCTCCAAGGGTGGCTGATGTGCCTGCACTGTCCACAGCCCTGGGTGTTTGCTGGAGACGCAGAATCTCAGTCTCCAGCCCAGACCTTCCTGATTGTCAGAACCTACGTTTCAACAAGGTCCCAGGTGATCTGTGTGCTTATTCCAGTTTAAGAAGTGCTGGGCCAGCCCAGAGTATCTTCTACCCATTGTGCAGCTTAGGGAGGCTCAGTTGTACAGTCATTCACTTATTTGGCACCTGCTACTATGTGCCAGGAGCTGATCTAGGCACTAGGAATACAGTCAGTAAGACAGACAAAGCCCCTGGCCTCCCTTGGGGAGTTTGCAAGACAGCCGTGATATGGAACAAGGAATTGCAGTGGGGATGGATTATAAGACCATTCTCACCTGGATAGAATGGCCTTCGCATCTTGATGGGATTGAAACTGGCCAAACTGATTCAATAAGAAAGAACAGGCTGGGCACAGTGGCTCACACCTGTAATCCCAGCACTTTGGGAAGCTGAGGCAGGCAGATCGCTTGAGCACAGAAGTTTGAGACCAGACTAAGTGACATGGTGAAAACCTGTTTTTACCAAAAATACAAAAAATTAGCCAGGTGTGGTGGTGTGCACCTGCGGTCCCAGCTACTCAGGAGGCTGAGGTGGGAGGATCACTTGAGTCCAGGAGGCAGAGGGTGCAGTGAGCTGAGATAGCACCACTGTACTCCAGCCTGGGCAATACAGTGAGACCCCATCTCAATAAAAAAACTCTGTGTTAAAATTTATGCTGCATCATTTTGCATAATCTTAGAAACCTTTTCTTATAGGTTATTTTGTACTCAGAGATGATCGTGCCCATCTTTTTTCTGAGGCAAAATTCACATAATATTCAATCATTTTTATATATGTACTTATTTTTTCTGTGTAGAGATGGGGGTCTCGCTATATTGCCCAGGCTGGTCTTGAACTCCTGGGCTCAAGTGATCCTCCCACTTCAGCCTCCCAAAGTGCCGGGATTACAGGCATGAGCCACCTGAGCCAAACCATTTTAGAGTGTATAATTCACTGGCAGTCAAGCATTCACAATGTTGTACAACTAGCACCTCTGTTTTGAAAGTTCTTTCATCACCCCAGAACGCCCCATACCCTTTCAGTGATCACTTTCCATTCCCCTCTCCCAACCCCCAGCAACCACTAACCTGCCTTTTGTCTCTATGGATTTGCCTATTTTGGATATTTTATATAAAAGGAATCATAACATGTGACTTTTTGTGTTAGGGTTTTTAACATGTTATCAAGGTTCATCCATGTTGTAGGAAGTATCAGTACTTCATTCCTTTTAGTGGCTAAATGATATCCCATTGTATAGATATGCTGCAATTTATTTATCCATTCATTTATTGATGGGCATTCATGCTCATTAAAACAAAGAAGTTTTTTTTTCTTTTGAGATGGAGTTTTGCTCTTGTTGCCCAGGCTGGAGTGCGATGGTGCGATCTTGGCTCACTACAACCTCCACCTCCCAAGTTCAAGTGATTCTCCTTCCTCAGCCTCCCAAGTAGCTGGGATTACAGGCATGCGCCACCATGCCCAGGTAATTTTGTATTTTTAGTAGAGATGGGGTTTCTCCATGTTGGTCAGGCTGGTCTCAAACTCCCAACCTAAGGTGATCCGCCTGTCTCGGCCTCCCAAAGTGCTGGGATTACGGGCATTAGCCACCAAACCCAGCCAAAAAACTATTTGAATGTAAAATAAGCCTGTGTCTATCTTACGTAAAGTGGACCATCTTGGTAAATGGCCCTTCGTGAAGCAACAGTGCTCAGTTTGGATTATGTCAGTTGTTACTTACATATGTAGTAGCAGTTTTTCAAGATATTAACCCAAGATGTAGCAAGCATTCTTCCCGAGAAGGGCAACACTGTGGTTTGTAAGGCTCACACTGGAGCATGGCATTGAAAATAGGATTCTAGATTACATGCATGGGGCTCCGGTCACGCTTGAATAGTAGACACTGGACTTGAAAATCACTCATTTGGGTCTGCAAAGCATGCATTTTGCACCCAGAGCACTGCCCAGAATCAGTGGCAGTTCTGGGCCATTTTCCCATTTTATTCAATCAACCGTTGAGTTCACACACCAGCCATTCCTTGAGTGTCAACTCTGTGCTGGGCCCTGGAGAGATGACAGTCACCCTCTGGGGCCCACAGGTTAGGCTCCTGTACATGCCCAAGCTGAGGAGCTGAGCAGCGCCCATGGTGAAGTCTCCACCTGGTCCTTCATTGGATTCTGAGAACACCCCTTCCCCTTCCCCTTCCCGTTTCCTGCAGAGGCGGCTTGGCAGCTCTGAGGGAACTCAGCTTGCATACGGAAGCCCTGGGCATTAGCAGAAGCAACGGAAGAAGGTATTTGTGAGGATAAGGCGCTCAGATGGGGCTTTCCAGCCAAGCAAACCTAGAGCCACCTGCAGCATTGCCAGGGAGACAAATGCCACATCTGGAAAGATATCTGCATAATCCACAGCTTGTCATTTGGGCAGGAAGTATTCTCTTTCCTTTGAGAATCTGCCTTATTATGGGCTGGATCCATGCCAGGAAAGAGGAATGAGAAGGGAATGAAGCAGCAGGCACATCTATTCAGCACATTTGTGCCATGGTTTGTCCTTTTGGCTCATGGCCCGCCTCCAGTGCCCCACAGGTTCAAGAGGTGCTTGTGGTCAGATTCAAGAGAGACGGCCGTGGCAAGGCAGGAAGGCCGACTTGAGTCCTCCCGGCCGGCTGGCTGGGTCTTGGCTGTGGTCTCCCGAAATTGTGCAGTGTTTGGATCTATAGCGAAGTGTGTTGCTAATAATTTGTCACTACTGGTAAGATATTGACTTTTGCAGGTTATCGATATTTTTTCTTTAAAAATTTTTTTTTAATTGTAGTAAAATATGTGTGACCTAAAATCTGCCATCTTACCCCCCTCCCCCCGTTTTTTTTGAGACGGAGTTTCACTCTTGTTACCCAGGCTGAATACAATGGTGTGATCTTGGCTCACTACAATCTCCATCTTCCAGGTTCAAGCATTCTCCTGCCTCACTTCCTGAGTAGCTGGCATTATAAGCATGCGCCACCACATTCAGCTAATTTTGTATTTTTTTTTTTTTTTTTTTTTTTTGCCAATCATTGAGAGCTTGTAAGGTTGCTGAGGTTGGTTGGCCTTGAACTCTTGGCCTCGCCTTCGCAAGCGCCACGACATCCGGCCAGAGCCACTTTGGGCCCCTAATTTTGTATTTTTAATAGAGATGGAGTTTTTCTGTGTTGGTCAGGCTGGTCTCGGACTTCTCACCTCAGGAGATCCACCTGTCTCGGCTGCCCAAAGTGCTGGGATTATGGGTGTGAGCCACCATGCCTGGCCCATCTTACCCATTTTTAAGTGTAGGGTTCTGCGGCATTAAGTCCTAAATCGCATTAGATACTGCATCGTTGTGCCATCATCACCACCATCCATCTCCAGAACACTTTTAAATAACTTCTCCTTCCCCCTTCCCTCCCTCTTCCCCAGCTCCTGGCAACCACTGTCCTATTTTCTTCCCTCCCTCCCTCCCTTCCTTCCTTCCTTCCCTCCCTCCCTCCCTCTCTCTTTCTCTCTCTCTCTTTCCTTCCTTCCTTCCCTCCCTCCCTCTCTTTCTCTCTCTTTCCTTCCTTCCTTCCTTCCTTCCTTCCTTCCTTCCTTCCTTCCTTCCTCCCTCCCTCCCTCCCTCCCTCTCTCTCTCTCTCTCTCTCTCTCTCTTTCTCTCTCTTTCTCTCTCTTTCTCCTAGTCTTACTCTATTGCCCAGGCTGGGATGTAGTGGTGCAATCTCAGTTCATTGCAACCTCCACCACCTGGGTTCAAGCGATTCTCATGCCTCAGCCTCCTGAGTAGCTGGGATTACAGGCACCCACCACCATGCCCTGCTAATTTCTGTATTGTTTAGTAGAGATAAGGTTTCACCATGTTGGCCAGACTGGTCTCGAACTCCCAACTTCAGGTGATCTGCCCACCTCGGCCCTCCCAAAGTGCTGAAATTACAGGTGTGAGCCATCCTGCCCAGCCTCACTGTTCTATTTTCTGTCTCTACAAATTTGACTGCTCTGAGTACATCATAAAAGCAGAAGACTACTGTGTTTGTGTTTTTGTGTCTGGCCTATGTCACTTAGCCTCATCTTCATCTGTGTTGTAGCCTGTGTCAGAACTTCATTCCTTTTTAGGGATAAATACTGTTCCACCGTATGAAGAGGCCACGTTTTGTGTATCCATTCCTCTGTTGATAGACACTGGGGTTGCTTCTACCTTTAGGCTATTGTGAATAATGCTGCTATGAAGGACATGGCACAGGTTATTGGCTTTTGAAAAACAAAATATGCCTGGTGCGGTGGCTCACACCTGTAATCCCAGCAATTCGGGAGGCTGAGGCAGGGAGATCACTTGAGGTCAGCAGTTCGAGATCAGCCTGACCAACATGATGAAGAGCTGTCACTACTAAAAATGCAAAAATCAACCCCGGGCACAGTGGCTCACGCCTGTAATCCCAGCACTTTGGGAGGGCGAGGCAGATGGATCATGAGGTCAGGAGTTCAAGACCAGCCTGGCCAACATGGTGAAACCCTGTCTCTACTAAAAATACAAAAATTAGCCAGGTGTGGTGGTGGGCACCTGTAATCCCAGCTGCTTAGGGTGCTGAGGCAGAGAATTGCTTGAACCTAGGAGGTGGGGGTTGGAGTGAGCCAAGATGGTGCCACTGCACTCCAGCCTGGGTGACAGATCGAGACTCCATTTCAAACAAAAACAAAAACAAACCCCAAAACTAGCTGGGCGTCATGGTGGGCACCTGTAATCCCAGCTACTTGGGAGGCTGAGGCAAGAGAATCATTCAACCTGAGAAGTGGTTGCAGTGAGCCAAGGTCGTGCCACTGCACTCCAGCCTGGGTGACACAGTGAGATTCTATCTTAAAAAAAAAAGAAAAGAAAAGAAAAAGAAAACAATATAAATAAGAGCATTACTCTGGTCTTGTTTCTCCCAGTGCTCTTTTAGGGGAGGGGCTTCCAACTGGGCAGGGTGCGTTGAGTGCCACCCTCCACCTGCCTCATGGCAGCCTGCAGTGAGAGGCGTTTGCTGTTGGCCCTTACATAGCCGCTCCAAGTACAAGTGCTCATTCTAATGTAATTGTCCTATAAATGGTGGTGGGGATTTTCCTCAGGAGCTAGGTTTGCTCACGGGCATGGTGAGCACATGAGAACTTGACCTATCAGAGATTTTTCACTATGGAAAAAAAAGTTTCTGAGAAGAGCTTCCTTCAAATCTAGGAAATTAAAGAGTCTGCCCTGATCCTGGGGTCCGAGGCTGTGGTCCTTAGCCCTGGGTCTCTGAGTCTTCTGGGCGTGCGTGGTCCTGGTTTCTGTTTTCACCAAGAACACCAGCTTGAATGAAGCCTGACAGTTTGCATATGGGGCTTCACCTTCACCTAACTACTGAGGGTGCCTGCCAAAAACGTGGCTCTCTGGGCCCCATATCTGGAGAGTCTCACTCAGAAGGGGGCGAAGGAATCTGCGCTTTGCTGAGCTCCCAGGTGATTCCCATGCAGGCTGCCTCTGGGCCACACGGATTGGAGCCAGTCTGTGCAGATGCGCTATCGCTGAAAGGAGGAGAACCTACGGCCTCTCCGCCTCCCAGGTCTCCCGCCTGTTGCAGGGTGACTCATGCTAGGGTTGAGTGGGGTGAGGGTCAGGAGAGGCATCATGAGCAGTCAGTTCCTTACCAGCAAATTTGGGGGTGGGGGAGTTGCTTACCTTGACTTCAGATTTTTTTCCAGCTTTACTGAGGTATAATTAACGACGAAAAATGGTTTATGTATGGTGTACAAGGTGATGTTTTACTATGCATATACACTGTGAAATGATGACCGAAATCAGGCTAAGAAACACACCCATTGCCTCACACAGCTTTTTCATTTTTAAAATCATTATTATTATTATTATTTTGAGATGGAGTCTCACTTTGTTGCCCAGGCTGGAGTGCAATGGTGCAATCTAAGCTCACTGCAACCTCCTCCTCCTCCTGGGTTCAAGTGATTCTTCTGCCTCAGCCTCCTATGTAGCTGGGATTACAGGCTGCCACCACCATGCCCAGCTAATTTTTTTGTATTTTTAGTAGAGATGGGGTTTCATCATGTCAGCCGGATTTGTCTTGAACTCTGACCTCCCACCCACCTTGGCCTCCCAAAGTGCTGGGATTACAGGCATGAGCCACTGCGTCTGGCCACAGGTATGTATATGTATATATATATATATATATATATATATATATATATATATATATATATTTAGCTATAAGCAATGTCGAAAGTTCTTATTTTTTTACTTTTATTTTTAATGGTGAGAACATTTAAGATTTATTCTTTTAGCAAACTGCAAGTGTACAACACAGTATTCTTTGCTACGGCCGCCGTAAGTTCTTAGATGTCCAGAACTTACTCATCCCGCAGACCTGAAACTTAGTCCCCTTTGCCCATCTCCCCATTTTCCTCTGGAAATCACCTGTCTACTCGTCAACTCTATGAATTCAACTTCTAAAGATTCTATATGTAAATGAGACCATTCAATGTTTATCTTTCTGTACCTTTTTTATTTCACTTAGTATGATGTCTCCTGGATTCATTCACATTGTTGCAAATGACAGGATTTCCTTTTTATGGTTGAATAATATTCTATCATGTGTGTTTGTGTGTGCATGTGTGTGTGTATATATATACGAATACAGACACACACACACACCCCTTACTTTTTTTTCCTTTTTTTAGTCAGGGTCTTGCTCTGTCACCTGGGCTGAACTTCAGTGGCATAATCTTGGCTCACTGAAGCCTTGAACTCTTGGGCTCAAGCGGTCGTCTTGCCTCAGCCTTCTGAGTAGCTGGGACTGCGAGCATGAGTCACCATGCCTGGCCTATATTTTCTTTATCCATCCATTTATTGGTAGACACTTTGGGTGCTTTCACGTCTTGGCTATTGTGAATAATCTTGCAATGAATGCGACAGTACAGATACCTCTTTGAGGTACTGATTTCATTTCCCTCGGACATATACCCAGAAGTGAGAATGCGGAACCATATGGTAGTTCTTTATTTTTTGAGGAACCTCCATCCTGTTTTCTATCATGGCTGTACCATGATTTCAGAATGAATGAACCTTTCTCCCCTCTTGTGTTCATTTCTTTAGTTTTTCCTTTCTATGGCACCCTTTGCATTGGAGGCTTGAATTCCAAGTAGGAGATTTGGTCAGAAAACCCAGTAAGAGTCAGGCCTCTTATCACCCACATTGTCATAGGTTGACTCAGCCTCATAAACTTGCTTTGGAAAAGCTCCACGTGGCTCCATATGCAGCAGCCACGTGAGCATCATTTCTCAGGGAATGACACAATAAAGAGAACACGTGGCTGACTGAGGGCGCTACTGCATGGGAACGCATGCCAAGTGCTTTCGACATCATCTCATTTAAGTTAATCCTCGGCAGCCCTGGGAGATAGGAATTAGTTTCCCATTTCATTTTTATTTTTTAAAATTAATTTAAAAAATAAATAAAGGTGTGTGTGTTGGGGGCGGTCTCCTTATGTTGCCCAGGCTGGTCTCGAACTCCTGGGCTCAAGTGCTCTTCCCTCTTCGGCCTCCCAAAGTGCTGGGATTACAGGTGTGAGCCAGTGTGCCTGGCCAGTTCTCCTGTTTTTCAGAGGTGAAGACTGAGGCTCAAGGAGGTTAGATGATTTGCCCCAAAGTCTCAGGGTGAAGCAGGGGAGCCAGGATTCAGATCCCAGTCTGACTCTCTCCACATTCCACCCTCTGCCACTGATTCTGCATTTTGTGTTTTTCCCCCCTTAAAAATCATCTAATGAGCAGAAACCTGGTGCAGAATGCAGTTGGAAGTCCTACGTGTCCATCTGTCAATTAGAACCTGGCTCTTTTTGGAGAAGCAGAGAATGAACTAGGTCAAATTAGTTGATCATTTTTTATGTGAGAGGACCCCTTACAAGAAAAGAAAAGCCATATTATTCAAATTCCAGTTTCATTATAAGCCTAGAGAATAATTGAAAGCAGACCCCAGACAAGTGTAAGGTGGCCCTCCCTGGCTAGGCTTCGTGGGGTCTTATCTTCACTGGCCAGCTGGGACGTGATACCTGTTCCTGTCACCAGGAGTGTGTGGCCTTTTCTTGGCCGTCCCCATCCACAAAGCCTCAGGCAGAGCGGCTCCGGTCCACACAGTTCAGCAGGTCAGTTACACACAGGGTGCCCTCTGTGTGTTCAAACCTAACATTCCTCTCAAATCACACCAAGCTACTGACAGCAACAAACGCAGGGACTTCAGACACCTAGTGCAAGGGATTTGTTGAAAGAGTGGTTTTCTAGAATACTAAAAGGTAGAACGCAGCAGAAAACTGGGCTGATTAAAGAACCAACCTGCTACTTCCTCTCAGTACCCAGCCCTAGAATATTTCTTAATAAAACCACCCAACGTTCAAAGGATATCCACTGAAGGAAAAGACCTACTTAGGAGTGCAGTTTACAAGGCAGTGGGATTATTTGTTTTACAGCAGCCGCTGTATTATGCAGTTAGGGGCTGCCAGGGGAGGTAGCCATTGGTAATGTGGTGACAATGTTATGTGCTTTGTTTGGAAGTGTGGCTTAATTAGATGACAACTTGGAGGTGCTAGCTGTTCGCAAGGTAATACTGGTCTCCTGGGCTGAGGATTAATTTAGCTTTTTAGTTTAATTCAGAATTGGGGAGAGGGAAGAAGCTCAGGTTGTACTGGATCAAAAAATACACACACACACACACACACACACTGATATTATATGTACATCTAAAACTTTGGTTGCATGAGCCTGGGAAGGATGAAGGCCTTGGACAGAGTAGGAGAAGAATGGAATGGCTCTCACATTCAATGTAACACATCCTGCTGAGGGCTTTCTCCTCTCCTGCACCATAGTAGGCAGTATAATGTTGTGTTAAGGCACAGCTTTGGCTCAGGCAGACCAGACGTTGGGCAGGTATTCACAACCTCTCTGAGCCTCCTTTTCTTTGTAAAACAGGGATAGTAACATTCTCTTTCTGGGCTGGTTGTAAGGATCCAGCACTTGACAGAGTTATTAGAATACAGGAAATGCTCCCCAAGTGAAGCTGCTGGGTTTTTTTTTTTTTTTGAAATGGAGTTCCATTCTTGTCCCCCAGGCTGGAGTGCAATGGCATGATCTTGGCTCACTGCAACCGCTGCCTCCCAGGTTCAAGTGATTCTCCTGCCTCAGCCTCCCGAGTAGCTGGGATTACAGGTGCACATCACCACACCTGGCTACTTTTTGTATTTTTAGTAGAGATGGGGTTTTACCATGTTGGCCAGGCTGGTCTCGAACTCCTGACCTTAGGTGATCCACCCACGTTGTCCTCCCAAAGTGCTAGGATTACAAGTGTGAGCCACTATGCCCGGCTGAAACCTCTGTTTATTATGAGCAGCTGGGGAGCAGAGATATATGAAGGGTCTGAGGACCCTGTCGCTAGAATAATCGGGAGATAGTCACCTATAACCCAGAGATGAGGTTATGGGGAAAGCCCAACAACTGGGCTGTGGACAAGGACAGGGCACCGTGGAGGTGGAAAGTCGGAGAAGGCTCCACAGAGGGGCCGGTCGGTTTACAAATTTTCTCTCTTTATCGTTCATGAAGCTATGATTTTTATTCAATAGAGTTGATCCATTTTAAGCATCCAGTTTGGCTGATTTTGGCAATTGTGTGCAATCATATAACCTCCATCACAGTAGAGATATAGAACAATTTCCCCAGCCAAAGAAGCTCCCTTTTGCTCCCTTGCACTCAAATGGTGGCTCAGAGAGGTTGTAGTGAGCTGAGATTGTGCCATTGCACTCCAGTCTGGGTGACAAGAGCAAAAACTCCGTCTCAACCTCCTCTCCCACTCCTGGCCTCAGCAACCACTCATTGCTCTTTGTTGCTACAGTTTGGTTCTTCCTAGAATTTTATATAAATGGAAACACAGAGAACACACTTTTTTTTTTATGTTTGACTTTATTTATTTGAGACGGAGTTTTGCTCTTGTTGCCCAGGCTGGAGTACAATGGTGCGATCTCGGCTCACTGCAACCTCTGCCTCCTGGGTTCAAGTGATTCTTCCGGCTCAGCCTCCTGAGTAGTTGGGCTACAGGCATGTACCACCATGCCTGGATAATTTTTGTTGTTGTTGTTGTTGTTCTTTCTTTCTTTTTCTTTTCTTTTTTTTTTTTTTTTGAGACAGATTCTCTCTCTGTTGTCAGGCTTGAGTGCAGTGGTGTGATCTCGGCTCACTGCAATCTCTGCCTCCTGGGTTCAAGCCATTCCCCTGCCTCAGTCTCCCGAGTAGTAGGGACTAAAGGTGTGTGCCACCACGCTGGGCTAATTTTTTTTTTTTTTTTTTTTTTTTTTTTTTTTTTTTAGTAGAGACAGGGTTTTACCATGTTGGCCAGGATGGTCTCAATCTCTTGACCTCGTGATCCTCCCACCTCAGCCTCCCATAGTGCTGGGATTACAGGAGTGAGCCACTGCACCTGGCCAATTTTGTATTTTTAGTATAGATGGGATTTCTCCATGTTGGTCAGGCTGGTCTCGAACTCCTGACCTCAGGTGATTTGCCTGCCTTGGCCTCCCAAAGTGCTGGGATAACAGGTGAGAGCCACTGTGCCCGGCCCACTTGGCTTTTCTTTTGCTGAATATCATGACAGTGGAGCTGGATGAACCTGGGCCATGGACCTGACACTGAGCTTTCACTCTTCCCCTCGTGACCTCAGTGATCTCCATTTCCCCTTCTGTAAAAGGAAGGAAGTAACAGTCATTCCTAAAATCCTTCCCAAATTTAACATTCAGCTTTTTAAAAAGCCAATATAATTCACATATCTGGTAGAAGGAAATATATCTCATGTTGGTTCCAATTGAAGCCAAAAGATTCATTAAAAAAAAAAACAAACAGAAACCCTTTGTTTTCATAAAAAGGGCTTCAGTGTGGGGGCTGGAGCCAGGGGCACCAAGTAATGAACCCCGATCCTGTATCTTGCTGCCCACTCTTGTAGCAATTCCTGGATTCTCAGGTAGGATTCGGAAAGCTTGGGTCTTCTGGATGTTTTCTCCCTGAATCATCTTTTAGTCTCTCACTTCTGAGTGCGTACGAGCCCTCGCTTTTCGCATTTACAGTACTTTCTTTTGGAATGCTGTCCCTTACTGATTCAGAGAAAGGAGGACATTTGTTTTCATAGATTTGAATTTTATCAGCCTGTGTATTTGCACCAAAGCATAATCATAATAAATTACAGTCCTAATAAGTAGGCTGCCCAGAAGGAGGGTGGTGGCACCCCCAACAATTGATGTACATTCTTTGGAATTTAGGGGCATCATAATTTATCGGGGTTCATTTTTTGTATCCAATTTGAGGAAAGGCAGCTGTGTTTTGTAAGCAATAAACTCTGCCATTGTATTTCTTGGCTAAGCAGAGAAAAGCATTATTATTTTTTGCCTATTTCCTAGTTATTACTGCAGTATCTAGTAGCTTCTTTATGGGAAAGAGTTTATCAATATTTCAATTATAAACTCAATTTTCAGGAAATTTGTAACTTGTCTGTTTAAAAATCAGATCAGGCTGAAAACACAGTGAGTAGCTTGTCATCCCAGGAAACTGAGGGCTTTCTAAAATATTAATTAACAAGTGTAAGTCAGTTTGATTTCTTTGAACTTTTAGGGTAAAACTTTGGTTTTTCTTCTTTACACGAATAAAGTGGAACTAAGCCTCTTTTTCCATAAAGAGTGTTCAGGTGTTATACTGAGGTTTCCATTTGCAAGTAAAGGAAACCCGTGCTGAAATCGGCATCCCTGATATTGTTCATCGGTTGGTGTGTTCTGGAAAAGCTGCCCGCAAATCACATTTGTTACCAGTTGAGTGATAGTTTGATACAATGCCCTTTTGAATGGAACCATATGGTGAATCCTTTTTTAGAAGTGAAGACTCCTTCAGGAAAGCAAGTAAGCACTCCTAATTATGCAACAGTATCCTAGCTCTGAGAAAGCAGACATACCTGTGATGTAGCCAGGGACCAGCATTGCCCTTTTCATTGATTGGATGGGGATAGGCCAGCCGTCTAGTGGCCCAGCCCTCCTGGAAGACACGTGGACCTCAGGCACCAAAGGCCATCTGTTGACTTCAATCAGTCAGTGACTTGAGTCAATCCTCCCCCACCCCCACCACACACTGAGGCACTTCCTACAGAACCCCCTAAGTCAGAGCGAGTGATCAGAGTGTCCTGGGGTCACCTGAAGTGAGGACACCACAAAATGTCATAACATCCTATCAAAAAAGAAAAAGAAGCCAATGAGTTAGCCTGCATAAATAACTCCAGTCCATGGAAGGCCCAGTGGTGTCTTGTGAGGTTTGTTCTCCTCGCAGATCCTAGCTGGGCCCTTCCTAGGCCTTATCGGGGCTGGGACCTTGTTGGTGGCAATGCCATCTGTCATTGCAGCAGAGCCCATTAGTGTGGGGTTCTCACCTTAAAAAGCAGAACTGGCCAGGCACCGTGGCTCACATCTGTAATCCCAGCACTTTGGGAGGCCAAGGAGGGCAGATCACCTGAGGTCAGAAGTTCCAGACCAGCCTGGCTAACACGGCAAAACCTCGTCTCTACTAAAAATACAAAAATAAGCCAGGCATAGTGGCGGGTGCCTGTATTCCCAACTACTCAGGAGGCTGATGCAGGGAGAATTGCTTGAACCCGGGAGGCAGATGTTGCAGTGAGCTGAGATGGCGCCACTGCACTCCAGCCTGGGCAACAGAGTGAGACTATGTCTCAAAAAATAAAAAAGCAGAATTTTGAGACCAGCCTGGGCAACATGGTGAGACCCCATCTCTACTAAAAATACAAAAAAATAAAAAAAGCTAGGTGTGGTGGCACATGCCTGCGTTCCCAGCTACTCAGGAGGCTGAGGTGGGAGGATTGCTTGAGCCTGGGAGGCAGAGGTCATAGTGAGCTGAGATCGCGCTACTGTACTGTAGCCTGGGTGACGGAGCAAGACCCTGTCTCAAAAACAAACAAACAAAAAAAGCAAAACAAACCCCAAATCTCTCTCCACTTAGCTCCCAATGGGATGCAATTGTCAAGGAAAGGCTGCTAAGTCCTAACTGTGGGGTTTGGGGAGGCTACAGAATGTGGTGGCCAGGATGTGGGCTTTCAGGTCTACAGACACAGACCCGAGTTCTCATCCAGCGTTAGCCACTTATTAGCTGTATAACCTTGAGCAAGTTATTTATCCACCCTTAATTTTCCCTTCTGTAAAATGAGGACAATCACACATTCCTGGTGGCATTGCCATGGCGATTCAATGAGGAAATGTGAGTGCTGGGCCTGGCACTCATCCATTCATGAGCATTTTACGAAGCACCTGCCAAGGGTTGGGTACTATCCTAGGCTCTATTGAATGAGACAGGTGAGCTGCCTCTCTCGTGCTTACATTTGTTTGTTTGAGACAGAGTCTCACTCTGTTACCCAGGCTGGAGTACAATGGCACAATCTCAGCTCACTGCAACCTCTGCCTGCCAGTTTCAAGGGATTCTCCTCCCTCAGCCTTCCAAGTAGCTGGGATTACAAGCACACGCCACCACACCCATCTAATTTTGTATTTTAGTAGAGACCAGGTTTCACGATGTTGGCCAGGCTGGTCTCAAACTCCTGACCTTGTGATCCTCCTGTCTCGACTTCCCAAAGTGCTGGAACTACAGGCATGAGCCACCATGCCTGGCTTGTGCTAACATTTGAATGGGGAAAGACAGGCAATAAATACAAAGCCGAAAGGTGGCATCTCATATAGTAAATGGCTGGACAGGGAAGGCAGCTCGGAGTGGGTGACCGAGGAGGGGCTCTGCCCACAGTGGCTATTGTCCTGCCCTCATCCTGACATCTGCCACCCCTCTCCCAGTCCCATGTGCCTTGTCACATGCCTGTGCCTGTTCCCATTTGTACCCCATCCCTAGCCAGCCCCTGACTCATTCATCTTCATATTCCCCAGGGCACCTCCTTGATATGGCTCCGGGCATGCCGTCAGGCTCCAGAAATGTGTTCAAATGAACCTTCTGAAAATACTAGACAGGGGCAGTGCCTTCTAGCACTGTGGGTGCACAGAATCTGGGCCCCGGAGCTGTCTCTTATTCAGTGATGGACTTGAGCACCTGTGCAGAATCCCGTTAAGATTTCTGTAGCCTGGTCCCATTCAGCTCCCTTGGTCCTAAGTCTGTTTCCTCTTCCTCTGGTCTTCTGGGAAAACAGCAGCTCAAAGAAACCATTCAGTTCAGGCAACAACCACCTGGGAGACAGGAAGAGGCTGCTGATCCAACGGGCGATTTTAAAATACCTTTTTTTTTGAGACAGGGTCCTGCTCTGTCACCCAGGCTGGAGTACAGTGGTGCAATCTCTGCTCACTGCAACCTCCACCTCCCAGGCTCAAGTGATTGTCGTGCCTCAGCCTCCCGAGTAGCTGGGATTGCAGGTGTACACCACCATGCCTGGCTGATTTATGTAGAAAGAGGGGGGTGTCTCACCATGTTGCCCAGGCTGGTCTTGAACTCCTGAGCTCAAGTGATCCACCTGCCTCAGTCTCCCAAAATGCTGGGATTATAGGTATGGTCCGCCGTGCCTGGCCTCAGGCAGATATTTAAAAAGACTCATGACTGGTCCCTACTGTGAAAACAACTCAGGACGATCCTTCTTATCTGCGCAGGAGCTGACTGAGCCCCTAAACCACTGACCCCTGACCCTGAAGATAAGGAAGTGAGGCCAAGGTTTGTGTATCCTGTGGATGAAGCCCTCGGCCCAGGTCCAGGGTCCAGGTGTGTGATCCTGGGGACTTATTCCCACACATGCCTGCAAGACTCAGAGCCCTAGGAACTGACAGGCGGCCACATCGTATGACAGGGGGGAGAAAAAGGATTAAAATCGAGATTTTGCTATTATTTTTCTCTGATAAAAGTGCAGCGAGGAATAGCTCGATTGTGTCACTGCCTAGTTTTTCATTTGTGTTTTTTGTTTCCAGCTTCAATATCTTCCTCCAGCTGCTCGTGTCTCCTTTTCTTTTCTCCTCACTTTGATCTATTCGTTTTCCCCAGAAATGGGGTTTATAAATCATTGTAATGCAGCCTTGGGAAAGATGGTGCTTAGTGCAGGGAGAAATACATCGCCGCTAACAGCCCCGGCAGGGAGAAAAACTCTCGCCTTGTTGCTGGGTTGCGGCGACAGGTTACTGATGGTATTTGCTTTTTATGTCTGTGCGCGTGCCATCAGGGCAGGGCCGTGGGGAGCGTTCCGCACGCCACCTTGGTAATATTTCAAGTCTCCTCCGGCAGTCGAAAACAAACTGCTCCTGCCTGCTCTCAAGGAGGCAGAGAGAGAAAGGGAAGGGAGATGGAAGGCAGGGAAGGAGCATAAAGACACGTGTCTGTGATTCCCGGGATCCCACCCTGGATAAAGCCAGCTCCTAAAGCACCTCTTTCCCTTCCTGAAACCCATCTGCACATTGGATTGATATAATTAATCTGGCGTGCTGGATTGTCGGGTCCGACTCTCCTAGGCACAGTTAGGAGTCCAACAGCCCTGATCCCTTCTTTCCGAAGGCCCAGGACCTCCCTCCCTTGTCATATTTTATGGTCCTATTTTCTCTGCAGCTCCGAGCAGCAGAGAAGTGTGGGGCTTGAGGTGTGGGCCTCCTTCTGACTCGGAGTGGCCTCACTGTGCATGCGAGATCCAGGGCGAAGCAATGAAAATCCTGCCAGGCCTTAAATCAGAACACAAAGATGGGACCCGTTATCCCGGAGCCAGGCGCGCTTGTACAGATCTGGGCCCCTGGGCCAGCCTGAGATGCGCAGAAGTGCTGCTGACAGTCGCAGTGACAAGCTTTTGATTTCGTCCTCACAGACAGGCCTCTCCACCTTTGTCTCCCTGGCAGGCAGGTGTGGAAGGCTCAGCTCATCCCCAGTTTCCCCACATCTTCTTTTCTCCACATCAGGAATTTCAGCTGCATTTTCCCATCATTGCTGCCTCTCTCCACTTCATCTTTCCTATGAAGGCTGTTAGTCCTAACGATAGCAAAAGGAAAATGTTTATTACCCTTCATGGGTCAGGTCCACACAGGACAGAATGAAATGGAGACAGTGAGTTGGGGAATTAGCATTGGGTAGCTCAGCACTGTCGGGTGGATCTTTCTGGAGGGAGCTCTCTCTACTGTGTCCAGTAGGATCACTACAAGCCGCATGGCTAGTGAGACTGAAGACTAAATATCTAACTTGATTTAATTACAACTAACTTAAATCCAAATAGCACTTGTGGCTGGCAGGTGTCATATTAGGCGGCACAGATGTAGCCAGGCACGCTGGAAAATTCAGAGGAGACGCTTCTTTTGGTGATGTCTTGTTATACCTGCAGCCGCTGTTTCCAGCGGGCTGACACTAAGACACTGAGGCTGTGTGAGGAGATAAAAGGGTGAAAAAATCATGAAATGGTTGAAGCTTTTGAAATCACACTCTTCCTCCAAGTACACCCAAGGGTGAGGACACTTGCAGACTTCATAACCAGACCAGATCGTGGGAGAAAATTTCCTTTGAGTTAAAAATTAAAAGGTAATCACGGTAAATTGTGACTTGCCTTTCTGGTGGCAGCCCAGTCCACAGCCCTGGAACGAATTTATCCCATGCAGCTAATGCATCCTGGATGAATATGTGTGTGTGTGTGTGTGTGTGTGTGTGTGTGTGTGTGTCTGTGTCTGTGTATATGTGTGAGTATAGGTATATATATTTGTGTGTATATGTGTGTGTATATGTATGTCCCTATATACATGCACACATACATGTGCTTGAGTGTGTATGCACATGTGTGTCTGTATATGTATGAATGTGTGTATGTATGTGTGTCTGTATACGTGTGTATGTGTGTATATGCATGTCTCATGTGTGTATGTGCATGTTTGCATGTGTTTGTGTATGTATGTGTGTGTATGTGTGTGAGTGTATGTGTGTATGTGAGCATGTATGTGTGTATGTGTGTATGTATATATATGTCTGTATACATGTGTATGTATGTATATGTGTATGTGTGTGTATATATATGGCTCATTGTGTGCATATGTGTTTATGTGTGTGTGTATGTGTATGTGTGTGTTTGCCTGTGTGTGTGTGTGTAGGGTGTGTGAGTGCATGAGTGTATGTGTGTATGTATGTGAGTATGGGAGTGTATCTGTGTGGGAGTGTATGTATATGAGTGTATGGTGTAACCGTGTATGTGTGTATGTGTGTGTGAGTCTATGTGTATGAGTCTGTGTGTGAGTCTATGTGAGTGTATGGGTGTTTGTGTGTGTATGTGTGTGTATGTGCGAGAGTGTGTGTGTCTATGTGTGTGAGTGGGTATATGTGTGAGTGTATGTGGGTGTGAATGTGAGTTTGTGTGAGTGTAAGTATGTATGTGAGTCTGAGTGTGTGTGTGGGCATGTATAATTTTTTTTTTTCCTTTTTCTCTGTGACTCTAGCAGAGTGTTTAATTCTTAAAGACCTTCGGGACACTCTCCTGACATCTGTGTCTTCATTCATCCTTCCACGTAGGGTGTCACACCCTGGGGACTTTCTAAGCAGGAGGGCTTCCTGACCAGCCCCTTGGGAGTGAATGGAAGGGTGTTTCCAGATGTACCAGGGGGTGGTTCAGAAAAGCCACCGCATTTGTTTCATGCTGTTGCTCCCTCTGCCTTTGCTCTTGCTCCAGCCCTTTCCCAGTTCCTGGGCAGTTCAATGGTCAGACTGCCTGGCCAACTCCTGCCTCCTCCACTTTATGAGGCACGGGGCCTTGGGTAAGTGACTTGACTTCCCAAAGCCACTGTGTCCTCCTCTGTGGAATGGAAATGATAATAGGACACACATTAAAAACTATTTGAATGTCCGTCAGCAGATGAATGGATACAAAATATGGCCTATCCATATGGTGGAATATTACTTGGCCATTAAAAAGGAATAAAGTACCAATCCATGCTACAACATGGGCAATGCTTGAAAGTATTATGCTAAGGGAAAGAAGCCAGACCCAAAGGACACATATTAGATGATTCCATTTGCAGAAAATACCTAGAATAGGGAAATCCATGGAAAACGGATCAAATAGATCAGTGGCTGCTAAGACTGGGGAGATGGGGGTGTGAGGAGTGACTGTTCTAGTGGGTAAGAGATAATTTTGGGGATGATAAAGTTCTGGCATGAGATAGAGGTGAGGGTTGTGCAACATTGTGAATCTACTAAGTACCATTGGATTGTACATTTTAAAAGGTTTTTTTTTTTTTTTTTGAGATACCTCGCTCTGTTGCCCAGGCTGGAGTGTAGTGGTGCAATCTCGGCTCACCACGCCTGGCTAATTTCTGTATTTTTAGTAGAGACGGGTTTCACTATGTTGGCCAGGCTGGTCTCAAACTCCTGACCTCAGGTGATCTGCCCGCCTCAGTCTCCCAAAGTACTGGGATTACAGGTGTGAGCCACAGCACCTGGCCAAAAGGGTCAATTTTATATTATGTAATTTTCACCTACATTAAAAAATTAATGTAAAAAATGTATGCTCATTTGTTTACTCAAGGCCCTCACACAGCGGCTGGCACAAGAGAAAGTGCTGAATGAAGGTCAGCTCTTAAGAACAGTAACAATAACGCAACACGCCTCCAATCTCTGGAAATTACACTTCTTATAGACGGAGAGGAGGAACTGGGCAAAGCACCTGCTGTTTTTTGGGTTAGACAAAACCCCCACATTGGACAAGGCATGTGGCCGAGGGTGTGCCGGGTTCTGGGACTGCTTTTGCAGTTCTCTCTCTTACACCAGGACGAGTTAAAGACCCCTGGTACAGCCCAGGGCTACTAACTACAATTTGGCTAATGTGTTAATTGCATCTGCTTCAACAGCCTTCCTTCTGGCTCAGGGACCATGTCTATTTCCCTGCTCTCTGGTCCCCAGCAGCCAACTGGGGCAGGCCCCAGCGGCAGAGCAGCTTGATTCTTCTAGCCCAAGGAAGCTATAAATCTAGAGCTTTAATCATGTCTTCATGATCATTCAGCAAAGAGCGACTGAGGATTTATTCTACCAGGACGGACAAGGGAAGACAGCAGGGGTTCGTCGTGGGGGATATTGGTTTAGCAAAGGCAGAACTGCTCCCCTGGGCCCTTCCCAGGCCTGGCCGATGAACGATGACACCAATGGCCATAACAAGGCAATTACTGTGTGTGCGGGCAATGCTTTGTTAAAGACAGACAGGCTTCCCAGTCAAGGCCTTTGTTGTGCATTTCATCCGCCTCACGGAGTGCCTGCGATTTCTCCCTGTTTCTGCTCTAGAGCCTGCGTCCTTGAGAATGCAGTAAGCATTTTTTTTAAAAGCCCCAAGGGTCCTTTCCAGTTTTCTCTGCAAATGTTAAGGAGGAGGAGAAATCAAGGAAATCCAGAGAGAACTCTGTGGTCCCTTGCACACAGCAGGCACCTAATATCTATCTATTGAACATCTCCACTCCTTCATTTTATGGGTGAGAAGAAAGAGGTCCAGAGAGGTAGCGATTAGTAACTGTCACACAGCTGGTCCCCCAATTCCCAATGTGAGCTGGCTGCCTCAGTGCCTGGCCTTGTTTACAAACTGGAGTCTTGGAGCTGCAGAAAGGGAGTGGGTTCCCCGGAGACAGAGGGAAGAAACCCAGCCCCAGTTCCTGCGGCTGATCTCTAGGACGCATTCTTGCGAGTTACTCCAGAAAAATTTTAAGTACATGCAAATGGTCCTATCTCTTCCGTTTGTTTGCTGCTTTGTTTTTCCACGATGAGATGGTCTTCCCTTTTTGTTGTTGTTGGGACAGTCTTGCTCTGTCACCCAGGCTGGAGTGCAGTGGCGCAATCTCTACTCATTGCAACCTCTGCCTCCCGGGTTCAAGTGATTCTCCTGCCTCAGCCTCCCGAATAGCTGGGATTACAGGTGCCTACCACTATGCCTGATTAATTTTTTATTTTTATTTTTAGTAGAGATGAGGTTTCGTCACATTGGCCAGGCTGGTCTTGAACTCCTGACCTCAGGTGATCCTCCCACCTTGGCCTTCCAAAGTGCTGGGATTACATGCATGAGCCACTGCACCCAGCTGGTTTCCCTCCTTTTTAAATGGCTGTGACTCGATCCATTACACAGATGTACCATAAAATAGGCTTCTGTGCCCCCACCCCGACAGCACCCCAGGCAATGGCCGTTTCTGTCATCTCCAGGTTTTCAACATTATAAAACGACACTGCAAGAACATGTTTGTAAATATGTGCACTTTGTATATAAGTTTATATATATTTCAGTTTATATATATTTTACAGTGTGAACTCCATGAAGACAGGCCTGGGTCTGTCTCCCCAGCACCAGGTCCAAGGCCTGGCACGTAGTGAGTACTCCAGGATTGACAGAGGTGTGTAGTATTGCTGAGCACCCAGTCAGTAGCCAGCAGTCCAGAGTGGGGTGGATAGCAGGACAGGGAGAGGCAATGAGTCAGGAGCATACAGAAGAAGTATCTAAGCTGAATAGAGGAGGAAAGGGTGGCTGGACAGGCTGGGGATGGATGGAAGGTGGCCATTCTCGGGTGCTGTGGATGGCATCGCAAGTCAGCCAATCATTGTGAAAGGCATTTTTTGGCACCAATGACATCTTAAAATGGGAGTAACCTTTGGCCCAGAAACTCCCCAACTGAGATTTAACTTCCAGAATTACATACACGTATATACACATGTGTTTTTTTTTTTTTTTTTGAGACGGGGCTTTGCTCTTGCTGCCTAGGCTGGAGTGCAATGGTACAATCTCGGCTCACCGCAGCCTCTGCCTCCTGGGTTCAAGCGATTCTACCACCTCAGCTTTCCCAAGCAGTTGGGATTACAGGCATGCGTCACCACATTCAGCTAATTTTGTATTTTTAGTATAGATGGGTTTCTCCATGTTGGTCAGGCTGGTCTTGAACTCCTGACCTTAAGTGATCCACCCACCTCAGCCTTCCAAAGTTACAGATGTGAGCCACTGTGCCTGGCCTACACGCATGTTCTTGCAGTGTGGTTTTAGAGTGTTGAAAACCTGGAAATGGAGAAACAGCCATTGCCAGGGATGCTGTTTGAGGGCGGAAACGTATTTTATGGTACGTGTGGGTAATGGAATGAGTCGCAGCCATTTAAAAAGGAGGAAGCTGGGATGAATTGCTGAGTGGGGTCAGAAGCTTGGTGTCCCCTGGGTCACCCACCTGGACACCTGAACAAGGTGGCCTCTCCCCAGATGTCCACCACACAGCAGAGGTTACTCACACTGGAGGAGCGAGCCTGGCGTCGGTGGAAGACTCCCAGTGACACAGCAGGAAGCGGGCACCAGGCTAACGCCACTGAGGGGGAGGGACGTGGCCATACCTGGGGACCAACAGAGATGGTGGCCAGTGATGACCCAGTGAGTACAGTTTCCTCCCATTCAGCCCAACCACCCGGGGCTTCAGAAGCAGGTCTGGGTCAGGATGGAAGGGGGAATCCAGGCCCAAGGACAGTGGTGTCCCTGCTATCTCTGAATGGGGCTGCCGACAGGAAGGACACTCACCTGGCTTGGCCTTGAAGGGCCCTGAACTCAGCCCAGGATGCGCAAGTGCGGTGAATTCCACTCCAGGGATACCTGGGTTGGGAGGCGCCTGATGGTTTTAGTTCCTGGTCATGGCTGGGCAGCAGGCAAAGGGGTCTGGTGGGAATCAGGGGAAGAGGCTGGTTTCCCTCATTCTGCATCACAAGCTGCTGTGCTTACAGTGAATATCTCCATAGAGAAACCGGTTTCTTAGTGACGGACAGTAAGAAAGTTCAAGTGTTTCCCAGTAAAGGGCACCTAAAACCACTGCAAAGAGCATATCCTTTCTTGTTTAAGGGAAACGTGCAAATCTTCCCATCAGTAGCTGTACTGACAGCACTGATAACTGAGTGTGCCCCGAGCCAGATCTAGGGCTCGGTCTCTGCTGCATTCTCCCAGGACTCTCCCAGAGTCTCCCAGTTTACAAGCGAGGACACCAAGGCTTGGGGATTTGCTCACCCCGATTTAAAAAAACAGGGCAAGGCAGAGCTGTGCTATCTTCAGAGCCTGTTCCTGCAGGCCACACAGCTGTGGAACAGCGCACGTCCAAAGGATGGCAATGCAGGCCTTGTGCAAGCCCCGTATGTGGTTTTAAGTGTTCCAGAAGCCACATTCAATATGTAGAAAAGAAACAGGTGAAATTAATTTTAATAACATTATTTAACCTGCTATGTCAAAAGTATTATCACTGCAATGTGTAATCAATATAGAATTATCAACAAGCCCATTTTCCGTTCTTCTTTTGGTCTCATGTCTTGGAAGCCTGGAGTGTATTTTATGCTTACAGCACGTCTCAGTTCCAGCCTGCCACGTTTCAAGTGCTTAGTGGCCACTGTGGGCTGTGGCTGTTGTATTGAAGAGCATCACTCAAGAGAAAGAATGGTGACTATTTAACTGACTTGAAGATTTGGGGCCAGGCGCAGTGGCTCACGCCTGTAATCCCAGCACTTTGGGAGGCTTAGGCAGGTGGATCACCTGAGGTCAGGAGTTTGAGACCACCCTGGCCAACATGGTGAAACCCCATCTCTACTAAAATACAAAAATTAGTTGGGCGTGGTGGTGCGTGCCTATAATCCTAGCTCCTCTGGAGGCTGAGGCAGGAGAATTGCTTGAACCTGGGAGTTGGAGGTTGCAGTGAGCCAAGATTGTGCCACTACACTCCAGCCTGGGTGACAGCAGGAGACTCTGTCTAAAAAAAAAAAAAATACTGTCTAGACAGTTTGTGACTTTACTTCCTGGTGCTTTTGTGGCAAGTTGTCTGGAGGAGTCTCTGAAAAGTCAAATCACATGTTCTTTTGCTGAATTCTCTAGCTTTTGGGACTCTTTACCCTGGAGTCCCATTTTGGGTACTCTCTTCTACAGAACTCCATCAGGCACGGATTTCTGTACAAGGATGTTTTCTGAAGGCTTGTTTGCAGCAGCAAAAAAACAAAAATAAAAAACAGCAGACAACTTAACTGGTCATGAGACTGGTGTGGGGGAAACAGTATATCCACCCTGGAGTATGATGCAGCAGGAAAAGGCCTGAGTTAGACCGAGACGTGGGCCCTTGGTCTGTCTTTAAGGGAGTGGCAAGGTGCAGATCCCAGGTGTGCAGGGGAAATCCCTGCGCTTGCAGAGCCGTTTGCATGTGTGCCCAAGTCCAAGTGAGGGAGGCACAGAAAGACACTGCTGTTCCCTTGGGAGACCTCAGTGGGTGAGATGAAAAAAGGGGGGTTGTTTATTTTGACTTTATACACATCTGATTGTTTGACTTGTACAACAAGCATAAATTAACTTACAATCGACTACCCATAACATTTTCTTTTTCTTTCTCTTTTTTTTTTTGAGATGGAATTTCGCTCTTGTTGCCCAGGCTAGAGTGCAGTGGCAGGATCTCTGCTCACTGCAACCTCCACCTCCCAGGCTCAAGCAATTCTCCTGCCTCAGCCTCCTAAGTAGCTGGGATTACAGGCGCCCACCACCATGACCCACTAATTTTTTGTATTTTTAGTAGAGATGGGGTTTCACTATGTTGGCCAGGATGGTCTTGAACATCTGACTTCAGGAGATCCACCCACCTCAGCCTGCCAAAGTGCTGTGATTACAGGTGTGAGCCCCCGTGCCAGGCTCCCATAAAGTTTTCTAAAAAGTCTCTTAACTCTGCCAAACTCTGCCAGAGTTCTCAAAGCAGAACAGGCAGGTCTCTGTTCCTTGTCCCCAACACTTCATGGGAGCTGTTAGCCTTTAGAAATAGACAGGGTGAGCTGCGCTGATGGCAGGAGGAGACAGAACAAGTGCACAGGGGCAAGTGGTTCAAGATAAGGCAGCGATAAACCAGCAGGCGGAGGGGCCTGCTCCAGAGACCTGAGAACATTTTGGTCTGCCTTTACCTGTGCAAAGCTGACATTAATACCATTTGAATTTGAAAATCCATGGCAGAGAAGCTTAACCTATTTCACAGAGGATTCTTGACTGCAGATGTCTAGGGTGGGATGCAGACATGGGCACTTCTTTATTTAAGATGTAGTCTTGCTCTATTGCCCAGGCTGGGGTGCAGTGACATGATCATGGCTCCCTGCAGCCTCCATCTTCCAGGCTCAAGCAATCCTCACTCCTAAGCCTCCCAAGTAGCTGGGATTACAGGCATAAGCCTGGCTGCCATGAGATTTTTTTAAACACCCCTAGATGATTATAGAGAGCAGCTGGGGTTGAGAACGTCCACTTTACTCTCATGACAGGACCCATTCCAGGATGCTTTTAGACAAAGCTTTGATGGACACACATTCAAGTCAGCTGCAGTTAGCAGGACTGTGTCTCCACTGCATGAAGCCAGGCACCCTTAGAAATCAAGTCCCAGGAGGAGCACAGATCCTGGAACTTGTGGTCAGGGGATGGGGACATTCTGCAAAGCCAGGTGCCGGAGAACGAATGTTGCATTGCCCTCTGCACTGTATCGGCAATTGGTACCCTCTTCCCAAGGACCTGATGTGCAAGTAATTTCCTGCACATTGGTCCTTGGGAAAGAAAGAGTGGATCGGCCCAGGGACAGCTGGCAGAGAGGCCCCAATCAGCTATTTTTCCTCTTCAAGAAAATAGCTCTTAGTTCCCCTGACCTCACAGCTTCCTCTAGAAGCCTGTCTGACCCCTCCTCACCACATCCCAAGGACTTGCCCAGCAGAAGGGGCTGGCAGAGATGGCCTCTGGGCTTCTCCACCTGCTCTAATTCTTTGATTCAGTTAAGTGACATTTGTCACAGCCAGGTGTCCTGGGGCTGGGCACAGCCTTTGTTTTCATTTGAAATTGTAAAATATAGGCTGGGCGCAGTGGCTCACACCTGCAATCCAGCCATTCTGGGAGGCCGAGGCAGGTGGATCACCTGAGGTTAAGAGTTTGAGACCAGCCTCGCCAACATGGTGAAACCCCATCTCTACTAAAAATATAAACATTAGCCAGGCGTGGTGGTGAGCGCCTGTACTGTCAGCCTCTGGGGAGGCTGAAGTGGGATAATCGCTTGAACCTGAGAGGTAGAGGTTGCAGTGACCTGAGATGACACCACCGCACTCCAGTCTGGGAAACAGGGAGAGACTCCATTTCAATAAATAAATAAATCATAAAATGTACGTAACAAAATTTACCATCTTAACTATTGTAGGGTGTGCAGCTCCACAGTGTTAAGCACATTTACATCGTTTGTGCAATTGATCCCTAAAACTCCTTTCATCTTGCAGAACTGAAACTCTGTGCCAGTTAAAGAACATCTCCCCATTCCCCTCCTTCCCCTCAGCCCCTGGCAACCACCATTCTCCTTTCTGTCTCTATGAATTTGACCATTTTAGGTACTTCATATAAGTGGAATTATACTTTGTCTTTTTGTAACCGGCTCATTTCATTTAGCACATCGTCCTCAAGGTCCATCCATGTTGCAGCATGAGTCAGAATTTCCTTCCTTTTTGAGGCTGCGTAATATTCCCTTGTATGGAGGGACTGTGTTTCGTTTGTTCGTTCTTCCGTTGATGGACACTGGGTTCTTTCCATCTTTGGGCTATTGTGAATTATTCTGCCATGAACATGAGGATGAAAATATTTCTTTGAGTTTCTGCTTTTGCTTCCTTCGGGTACCTACCCAAAAGTGGAATGGTAGAATCACATGAATTAATTTAATCAATTAAATTCTCTAATTTTTTGAGGAACCACTGTTCTGTCTCCCATAGCAGCTGTATCAGTTGGCATTCCCACCGATGGTGCGCGAGGGTTCCAATTTCTCCACATTCTTGCCAGAATTTATTTTCTGTTTTTTTTTTTTTTTTAAATAGTCACCATCCTGACAGGTGGGAGATGACAGAACATCCTTGTCAAGGCTCTGTTCATGCAGCGTCCTGGCGTGAGAGGCACACGAGCAGATGCAAATCTGATGAGCTCACTCTCCCTCCTGCATCCAACCCTTCCAAGGCTCCTTGCCTTAAAACTACAGATTAGGGTCCGGTGCAGTGTCTCATGCCTGTAATCCCAGCTCTTTGGGAGGCCAAGGCTGGTGGATCACTTGAGGTCAGGAGTTTGAGACCAGCCCGATCAACACAGCAAAACCTCATCTCTACCAAAAAAATTAAAAAAAGTTAGCCAGGCATGGTGGTGCATGTCTGTAGTCCCAGCTACTCAGGAGGCTGAGGTGGGAGGTTTGCTTCTGCCCAGGAGGCAGAGGTTGCATTGAACTGAGATTGCACCACTGCACTCCAGCCTCGGCAACAGAGTGAGACTCTGTCTCAAAAAAAAAAAAAAAAGAACTACAGATTAGACCCCTTCAAATAGGCGACAGTCTTCCCTTTTCCAGGTCGCACTTTCCACTCTGGTCTCATTCCAGAATGCCCTCTCTGGAACAGGGAACCCCCCCATGCCCCACCTTGCCAGCCCCTCCCCTGTGCCCACCTCATGTTCACCCAGCACTTCCTTACTCTCCCTTTAGGTCTCAACTCAAATGTCCCTCACTCCAGGAAGCCCTCCCTGACCACTCAAGAACAAGCCACAGCCCTTGCTATGCACTGCCTAACAATTGTCATGGGAAATTTAGTGCTTCGTCCTGTGATATCTGTCTTTCCAGATGGGATGTAAGCATTGTGAGGGACTATGATGTCTCTTTTGCTCACTGTTACATCCCAGTGCCTTTCACATTGTAGGTGCTCAGTTACCTTTTGAAATAAGCAAACACACACACACACACACACACACACACACACACACACACACACACACACACAGCAACCATGTGGTCAAGTTTAACTCTCAGCCTATGTATACAAACCTAGGCAGCCCTTTTCAAATGGGAAGAATCACAATAACTATGACACGTGTCATATGAAAGGAAAATTTTTCAGCCCCCAAATCTCTTCTCTTTCTCTGGTAGGTAAACATGTACTCAGCTTTGCCATTTCCTTCTTTGTAATGGAGCCAAGGAGCTCTCTAAGAAGAAAAAAAAAACTATGCTCCCTTGTTAGCAAAAAGAGTGGGGGTGGGGAAATCCAGCTCTTTCCAGGGTAGAACGAGGTCCCTGCGAGAAGCTGGAGTGCCAGGGGCAGAGACCCAGCCATAGGAAGGGCTGCTGGACCAGCTCGTGCAATCACAGAGATATTCTCCCCCAAGATGCCTTACAAAAGAAGATAAAGGCACGGTAAAAAATACCTTCCATTTCCCCCCTAATTTGTAGTTTTCTGGTGTTAGCAAGGCTTATAAGACACATGCTCCCAATTAGCTGCTCCTCTTAATTTAAATGCTTCATAAATTATCTCCTGCGCGTGTGGATTATCACTTCATAATGCGAGTTAGCATTTAAATAAATAGCTGTGGTGTAGAAAATTAGAGAGGTTTACTTCTGAGGCGCTGGCATAATGAAGGAAAATACCATGGCAGCTGAACAGGGGCAGAGGGAGGAGGCGGGGGGACGTAGAGGCACATCCGTGCTCTCAGAAAAGGGGAGTTATCTGCAAAGTCCATGCCTCACTTATGGGTTTCAACATTCTCTTTCAAAAAGGGTATGTCATTTGCCCACCTTTTTCTTAACTTTTAATTTTGAAATAATTGCAGACTCACAGAGAACTCTCAATGACCCTGACCCCAGTGACACCTCCCCCTGGTGGTGACATCTTAAACAATTAATGAAATAGTGAAACCAGGAAATGGGCGACGGTCCGTCCGCTGGCCTCATTCAGACTCTGCCAGTTCTCCATGATCTTTTAAAGAGGGGGCTTTTCAAAGCCATATCCGTGTGCAGCAATGACAATCACAACAGACACTGGGTCAGCACTGACATGCCAAGCCCAAGTGTCTCCAGCCAGTCTCTTGCTGAGTCCTTACAGCAATGCCAGGAGGGAAGGGCCCTGGTCATCCCATTTCACAGATGAGGGAGCTGAAGCTCAGCAGATTGTCCCTTAGTGGAGGCCCCAGCTGGTAAGCGATGAGGTGGGATGAGGACCCAGGCGGCAGTGATTGTGCAGCCTGAGTCCTCAGCCCCAGAGGCCACCGAGGTGGCAGTGACAGTGGTGGGAGGAGGTGGTGGAGTCCGGTTGACCTCACAGCCCAGTGTTCTCTCTGCTGGCATGTGTGGTGCTCCCTGGGCAGTAGGGTCCTGAAATCTGGAGGCTTGTTCTTCTTTCGAGAAAGAAATCTGGGCTGTTTCCCAATCAAGTCCAATGCCTGGCGCATCTACTAATTTGTGATGGACACAGCAGTGGGCCCACAGGAGAGCCATTGCGGACTGTGGGCACTCCTGCGTTCCTGTGTCCACTTAAAATTTTGTTTAATATGGCCAGGCACTGTGGCTCATTCCTGTAATCCCTGCCCTTTCGGAGGCTGAGGTGGGTGGATCCTTTGAGGCCAGGAGTTCGAGACCACCCTGGCCAACATGGTGAAATTCCATCTCTACTAAAAACACAAAAATTAGCCAACTCAGGAGGCTGAGGCACAAGAATCACTTGAATCCAGGAGGTGGAGGTTGCAGTGAGCTGAGATCACGTTACGGAACTCCAGCCTGGGGACAGAGTGAGACTCTATCTCAAAAAAATTTTAAATTATTTTATAAATGGATATGTTTATTTTTTTCCTTATGCTTGGAAAATAAAACATTTTTGTGGTCCCAAAAACGACGATGGGCCCAGGGCACTGTGTCCCACTGCCTGATGGATGAGTCGGCCTCATGCAAGGCGTCTGATCCAGAGGTTCAGAGAAGCAGTTAGAGCAGTGTAATCGGTCAGGAGAACCACAGACCTCAGCGAACCCAGCCCTGGAAGCTGTGACCCAACACCCACTGGGAAGTGATGCTGAATGAGAGGCAGAAGTTGGGAAGGTTCCACAGAATTATCTGGAGAAAGTGCCTATGAACGCAGCGCCCCAGAACTCTGTGGCAGGAGCCCCAGAGCCCCAGAGTCATCTTGGGGCATCCTGCTTGCCCACAACTCTCTGGGTCCCAAACTGGGGTCCACCCACTTCTTCCTATTCCTTTATGGACCCTCCCCCACCCCCCCAACACACACCAAGTTAATGGCCACACCCTCAGGTCCTGGACAGACTTCTAAAGCCACTTCTCAGAGTTTCATGTTTCTTTCACTTTGGGATATGTTTATGTTGTGCTATAAACATAGTCAGGTAGGTTGGTGATCGGAGAGACTGACCAGCCCCAGGCTATAGCTAACCCAGCTATTACAGGCTTTTTCTGTACAGGAGCATTGTGAGGGAGGGGGGTTGTTTATTTTATTTTGTTTTATTGAGACAGAGTCTCACTCTGTTGCCCAAGCCGGAGTGCAGTGGTGCTATCATGACTCATTGCAGCCTCCAAGCCTTGGGCTCAAGCTATCCTCCCACCTCAGCCTCTGGAATAAACAGGACTATAGGTGTGTGCCTGCCACCACACCTGGTTAGTTTTTGTATTTTTTTATTTTGTAGACACAGGATTTCACTGTGTTGCTCAGGCTAGTCTCGAACTCCTGGGCTCAAACAATCTGCCTGCCTTGGCCTCACAAAGTGCTTGGATCACAGATGCGAGCCTCTGCACTGGGCTTCACTGGGCATTTTTATTTGCTAAATCTGGCCGACTAGCTGGCAGCCCAGCACCTGTGCAGACCTATGCAGACCCGCCGGCCGCTCCCATGACTCCATCTCGTGACCCCGTCTTGTCTCCTTTTCCTCCATCAGAAAACATCAGTCTTTAGGGACCAGGAATTGTGTCTCCCACTTCAGTATTCCCGGCACCAGACACAATCTCTGGCACATGTCTGACCCTGGATATCGTCTGGCAAATACACGTTGAGTGGTGGCACTCAGGGAGGTCTTCGTGAAGAGACTGGCCGGTTGTTTGGGAAGCGATTTGCAAGACTCTATTGTAGAATGCAAAAGCCATTCTACGGCTAGCTGCATTGTGGCCAAACGTGACTGTTCCCACAGTCTACTTCGGCGTAGCACAGTGCTAAGTGTGGTTATGGCATGGGCAGGTGTGAACACAAACACAACAATCGTTGGCCAGGTGCATTGGCATGCCTGTAATCCCAGTGCTTTGGGAGGCCAAGGTAGGAGGATCGATTGAGGCCAGGATGTTTTTTTTTTTGAGATTGAGTCTCACTCTGTCACCAGGCTGGAGTGCAGTGGCATGGTCTTGGTTTACTGCAAACTCTGCCTCCTGGGTTCAAGTGATTCTCCTGCCTTAGCCTCCAAAGTAGCTGGGACTACAGGTGCATGCCACCATGCCCAGCTAATTTTTATATTTGTAGTACTGACAGGGTTCACCATGTTGGCCAGGATGGTATTGAATTCTTGACCTTGTGATTCACCTGCCTCGGCTTCCCAGTGCTGGAATGACAGGCGTGAGCCACTGTGCCTGGCCTCAGGATCAACTTTGAACACGAGGCTTTGGGGAGCAACCATCCAAACCATAGCAACCCACAAAGTAAGCACTTTTGTGTGGCTGCCAGGCATTTCGTCATCTGAACCCAGACGCACCCTCAGAGGCAGTTACTATTTGGCCTCCCTATTTTACAGCTGGGGAGACTGAGGCAAAGAACAGTGATGTAACTTGATCCAGATTGTCCTGATGATGAGTAACAGAGCTTGGATTTCAACCCAGGCAGTTGTAGTTCCCAAGCCTGGACACTGACTCCCTTCCAAACTGTATACTCATCAGGATATCTTTCTGTCTGTGGAGCGGGTAGTTCTAGCCAAACCAGATGTGTCACAAACAAACGATCCCTACCTATATCCCTGGAGCCTTCCCCAGCACAGATGAAGGGCAGCTCCTGATCTCAACTAGAGCTGTCGCTGACCTTGGAGTTCTATTTTATTTTTGTTTTTTTGAGACGGAGTTTCACTCTTGTCATCCAGACCGGAGTGCAATGGCACGATCTTGGCTTACTACAACTTCCCCTCTGAGGTTCAAATGATTCTCCTGCCTCAGCCTCCCAAGTAGCTGGGATTATAGGCATGCACTACCATGCCTGGCTAATTTTGTATTGTTAGTAGCAATGGGATTTCACCATGTTGGCCAGGCTGGTCTCGAACTCCTGATCTCAGGTGATCCGCCTGCCTCCGCCTCCCAAAGTGCTGGGATTACAGGCATGAGCCACCACACCCGGCCTGACATTGGGAGTTCTGAACACAGTCTCCCCATTGATCACGTTGTGTCCTCTCCTCACAAACCCAAGAGTCTATTGCCAGCCCTGGTGGTGTAGTTGGGGTGCCCTGCATGTGTCAAAAACTGTTTCACAGATTTTGGGTTGTCTCTTGTAAGGTTCGCATTTAGAAAAAGTCTAGCTTGATTAAAAACAAAGTTCATCATGTGTTTTCACATCTGTATCTTTTTGCTTTAAGTAGAGAATACTTGTGGTCTGGTGGATGCTTTGCCCTCCAGTGGAGTGCAACATGTGGTTTTCCAAGTCCCTGTTCGGTTTGGCTTTCTATTGGGCAATCATACACTTACGAAGGCCTTGGGACTTCATTCATTCATTCACTCACTCACTCATTCACCCAAACACGTAATTATGAAAGTTCGACTCTGGACCCATTCATCCCAGGAAGAAGCATGACTCAAATGAAATGGGATAAACATGAGGGGGCTGGCAGGGCGTTGGGATGCGGCTGGTTCTCATCGCTCAAGTATGCAGGGATCAAAGGCCACCATTGGAATGTTCTAAGACCTTTGAAGCAGACAACAAAGGGGTTTCTAAGAAAGTTCAGTCCTTAGGATGGGGAGGGGCGGGTAATGCACAGATGGAGCTGCTAGAGGTTGGTGGCAGGGACACTCAGGTCAGGGTGGCGGCGGTAGAGAACGATTAGGTAGTTACCGAGTTATTGACGAACAGACACATAGGCCCAAAGGTTGAGATGAAGTGAGGCAAGATGGTGTGTGTGGCTCAGGGCAGGTTGTTGGGGGTATCAGAAGTGCCTGGGGAAGTTTCCTCTGAAATAGTCAAAACTGGATCTGACGGCTTATGTCTTTCTAACTGATCTACTAATCATATTTCTTCAAATTTTATATCCCTGACCCTTGTAAAAGGATTGCATTGAAGGCGTGTTTTAAGCTGCATTTTAATAAGTCAATAAGAAAGCTCAAAATTATTTAAAGCTTCTTAAAGAGGATTATAATTGATTTCTTGTGGGAATTCTGGGGTGTGGAAGAGAAAGAGGCTCAGGCCTTCTGAAGCTGTTTAACGTGAAGGAAAGGCATCGTTTCAGACAAAAACTTTTAACTGTTTTCTTGTTCCAGTAGAGATGATTTAGGACAAGGAGACTTTCACTATCTGCTGGCAGCATTAACTGAGCCTGAGGTCTTCCAGGGAGAAGAAATTGCATTTTAAACTTTCCAGCAAATGCGAGGCCCTCCTTTGCAGTTTATTCCCTAATCTTTAAAATGAGAGTTTTCTGATATTCTGAAAAGGGCAGTCGGATTCCCCAGGTGTCTGGAAGAGCCCAGCCTGGGTGTCATGCATCTTGGGAAATAGACAAATCTGGGACCGAGCAGATGTTGAATTCTTGCTTTCTATGGCTGCATCTACTGCTAGGCCCCTTCGCTAAGGCTGGTCTGCAGTTGGGAGCGTTACGGAACCCAGGTGGGTCCAGGCCACAGTCTCCCTGCTGAGGGGATGCAGGGGTGGGGAGGAAGCCCACTTTGGACTGAGCAGATGAACCTCTCTGAATTTCCTTAGTTTCTGCCAGTCTTGAGTGCCCCAGGCAAGGGAGAAATCCACAGGAGTTAGGCAGGGAGAAGTGACTTGGTTAGGAGCAAAAAGAAGAAGGAACCCACGTGACATTGGGTGGGCAGCTTTCTCTACATCCAATCATCTTTGAAGATATTTGGGTCTGAAGAGCTCAAGCATCTTGCATTTGCCACAGAGACCCGAGCATTGCTCTCCCAGTTCAGACTCTTATCACCTCCACCTGACTCCACCTGACTCCTGGGCACCCCTACTTCCTGCTTTCTCTTCCACTCCTTCCTGTGTCAACTACCAGCCCAGCTTTCCCAAACTGCGGTACTGATCATACCGTGGGTGTGGAACCACAACCATCCATGGCTCCCTATTACCGCTGAAAGAAGATAGCCCAGCACAGCCTGGCCCCATGACTCATCTTCCCTCTGGTCTGCTGGATCATTTGCTGCTGCCTGCGTTTCTGTCCAGGCTTTTCTGCCATCTTGATATGTGCTGTGAAACGCTGTGCCATAGCTCTGCATTCAGCATTCCGAGTCTTTCTCAAATGCCACCTCTTTTGGGAGGTCTGCCCCGAGCCTGCCAGGCAGAAGAGCTTGCTTCTCAGAGTTCTGGTGGCCTGTAAGACTTCCCCTGTGGCACTCCTCTATGCGCAGCTGTAAGTGTCTATCCTTCACTTGGTCCTGGGGTTGGATGCTTCCAGGAATGCCCTCAAATTTTACCATCAGAAAAATCTAACTCAGCCCTCACTCACTGCGTCCCATACCACATGCTCAGAGAAACATTCCCCCAGTGAACCACCCTCCTCCTGGGGGGCTGGATGGAGAGCTGCCTTCAGTCTCTGGGTCCCCAGAACTTTGCTTATGTCTCTCTTCAAGCTCCAATCTTCCATCTCCCCACGAGCTATGATAAGGGGACACACATGGTGTCCCTCCCAGCAGACAGGTGTGGCTCATCTAGATGCAGCGCTTGGCGCTGGGATGGTTCCCGTGACGTGCCGCTAATGAGTGCTCTGCAGGGATGACGCCCTTTTGTGCTTGCCAGCGTGGAAGGCTGGAACACACTTCTATGTCATGTTGCTGGAGGGTGTGGCAGATGGAGTAGCATCCCCCAGAGATCTGTCCGAGTCCTAATCCCTAGTATCTGCGAATGTGACCTTACTTAGGAATAGGGTCTTTGCAGAGGTCACCAAGCTAAGGCTCTCAAGATGATACTGTACTGGATGTAGGGTAAGCCCTAAACCCAATGACTGGCATCCTGACAAGAGAAAGGGGAGGGAGATTTGAGGCACAGAGACGCACAGGGGAGAAGCCCATGTGGAAACGGAGGCAGAGATTGGAGCCATACAGCCACAAGCCAAGGAGCACTGCAGCCGCCAGCAGCCGGGAGAGAGGCCTGGAACAGGTTCCCCCGGAGCCCCAGAAGGAACCACTACTGCTAACACCTCATTTCAGACATCTAGCTTCCGGAGCTGTGAGATTTCTGCCGCCTTCAGCCACCAAACTGGTGGTGATTTGTTGCAGCAGCCACAAGAAGCGGATACAGAGGCGATGGTTTGGGGCCAGGAGGCACATGGCATGGTCAGGGCTTCCCAGCCACCGGTGCTGTGACACCAACCTCCTCTGGACTTGGGGCTGCTGGAGCTGCAAGAAGCCTTGTACATCTACCTCTGTGTCTCATGCCAGGCTGATTGGTTTCTCTGTGTGCCGGGATGCTCAGAAGGCTGCAAGGCACCAACTGGGGAGCCAGCATAAGGGGCACCCAGCTGGTTTCTGAGCTCTGCCTCTGGCAATTAGCAAGGTGACCCTTGGCACACATCACCTCTCTGACTAGTCTGTAAACCTGGCTTAAGAGTCAACCTGCTTCACAGGTCACGACGACAAGCCTTCTGTTCATTGATTCAGCAGAGATGCATTGAGTACTTACTACGTGCCAAGAACTCCAGGCCCCGGAGACAGAGCAATGAGCAAACCAGCCACCAGTCCCCATCCCACAGAGCTCGTTTTAGGGAGAAGAGAAAGATGATGACCCAAATCCATCAGTAGAATACGTAATGAGTCGATGATCAGTGCTGCAAAGACACACAAAGCCAGGCAGGGTGCAGTTCCAAGTGGGAGGTCGGGTCTGGAAGGGTCAGGGGTCAGCAGGGGTCAAGCACTTAGTCCTGGGCAAGGCACTGGGCACATAGTAATTGCTCAGCACACATGAGCTGTCTGTGCTCCAGGCCGGGAGCCTATTCATTTCTCTCCGTAGGATGCTCTTGCCTTCTTTTGCCCTGCTTCGTTCTGGTGCTGCCTCCTGGCTCCCTTTCTTGAGCATCTGAATGCCAAGGCAGGTGTCTGGGGGTGAGTAGGGAACTGGGCCAAACTCTGATGGAGACATGGAGGGCCGTGGGCTCAGACGGGCAGCCAGGGAGTCCAGACCCTTTGAAACTCGACCAGCGTTCTCGAGGGAGAAGCCACCGAGACGGCCAAGCTGGGGGCAGCGGGGCTCTGCCACAGCCCCCTGCTCTGTCACTCATTCCACTTGCTTTTATTTAGAAGATGAGAAAGTCCAAATGTTTGCAATTTCTTTGAAAACTAAAGAGATTATGGAGTCAGTGTGATGGAATGTTGTTTCCTTCTCATCTACCCAGCCTAACCAGGTGAGATGGTTTGTCTCTGTGTCCCCACCCAAATCTCAGTGGAATTGTAATCCCCACATGTTGGAGGTAGGGCCTGGTGGGAGGTGGCTGGCTCATGGGGGTGGTTTCTAACTGTGGCAGCATCCCCTAGTGCTGTCTCGTGACACAGTTCTCACGAGAGCTGATGAGATCTGGTGGTTTGAAAGTGTGTGGCAGTGCCCCACTCTCTCTCTCCTTCTCTCCCTCCCTTTCCCTCATCACAAGAGGACATGCCTTGCTTCGCTTTCGCCTTCTGCTATGATTGTAAGTTTCTGAGGCCTCCTCAACTTTGTGGAACTATGAGTCAGTTAAACTCCTCCTCTTATACATTACCTAGTCTCAGGAAATTCTGTATAGCAGTGTGAGAACAGACAAATATACCAGATCTTACAATCCTGTCACTTTCACTGGGGGTGACTGTGAAGAGAGGTTTGGCCAAAGTGCAGGAAAGGGTTAACTCAGCAGGCCTGGGATGTCCACACCCTGCACATTCCAAAGAAGGTTCTGGCCCTGGCCAGCTTCTGAGAGATACACCTCTAACTCTAAGTCCTTGGAATGTCTTGCTGAAGAAGGTCTTTATTTGTCTGGGGGTCTTTGGCCAAGCCAGTGGGTCCATGCTAACAGTGTGATTTAGGATGGGTGCCTTGGACCACACAGTATCATCTCAACCTTTGGAGGGGCTGGAGAGGAAGGTCAACCACACGGGTGTGACCAACTCCCAATCAAAGCCTCGGACTCCAAGGTTCCAGTCAGCTTCCCTGATTGCCAGTACTCTTGCACATGGTCTCATGTCATTACTGGGAGAAGTAACTGCTGTCCCAGGAGGACGACTGAAAGCTCCATGCCTGGTGTGTCCTGGACCCTGCCCCATGCGCCTCTTCCATTTGCTGATTTTAGCCTGTAGCTTTTTACTATATGAACCATAACCGTGATTACAGTGGCTTTTCTGAGTTCTATGGGTCCTTCTGGCAAATTACTGAAGCTTAGGGTGGTCTTGGGGTGTCCTGAATGGCAGCCAAGCCTCAGCCTCTGCTTACTCTACATGAGGTTCACAGGTGAAGATGCCACTCTGGTTTACCCCCATTCTGCTGTCAGTGCCAGTGGCTCCGGGTGTGCATTCAACCCTCAAGACTTCAGAGGCTGCACTTGCAGAGAACAGGAGCAGGTTTCTCTAATAACCAACACCCCCCACCCCCGCCACTTGGCTTTTATTACTTTGGGTAAAATAAAATTTGCTCCCAAATAAGCAAAAGCTCCCTGACAGTCCTGTCGGCTCGATGTGTCCTATTTGAAAAGATATGAGAGGCCGGGGACAAAAAACACGAGGCTCCTCCAAGGCAGATGGGGCCCGTCGTGGGCTGGAGGTGATGAGGGGACTCCGAATCTAATGAAGAGAGGGCTGGGCGCGGAGACGCTCATCTCAGCCTAGCCCTTTAAAACCAAAATGATGGAGTTCATTTGCATTTAGATCTCCTTGGCTCCCACTTTTCATCTAAAGACAAATCCTCACAAAAGGCTGCTTAATTAGACCAAATTAGATTTCCGCTCTGCAGCTTGTCATTCATTACAAAATGCTGTTCTTTTTCTATTTTGGTAATTATAGGCTGGTCTATAACCAGTTTGTAAGCATTCACTCCAGCCATTGAGTATGACTAGCATTCCTGATTTTGTGCAGAGAGGAGGAAAATTATTCAGTTGCACCAAATCTGTCTATTTCATGAGTTGGATCAAGACCATCACTGGAGTCTTTTGCAATAATGGGTATTCTCACTCCTAATTCTTTAATGATTAATTGTAGGAGCAGCACAGGGTTTAGTAATTTTCAAGACTAAAAGCTAAGCACAAATAGATTTTCACATGTAGCAATTATGCCACAGATTCAGAATCTTTACCTTGGTGATGCAACCCTATTGCATCTAAGAAGCCACCCATTAAGGCGTTTAGAGCAGAAGCCCTCATGTTCGGCTCACAGTGCCCAGCCATCTTTTGCCCTGAGTACCCTCAGGGAGCTCAGGCCTTTTCCCACATAGTTCATCCCATCCTCCCAACCACAGAGCCACAGTGTTTCCCATTTTCAGTTGCAGACACAGACACAGACACAGACACAGACACGGGTGGGTGGGTGCATTGGGAAGGGCCCCCGGGGGGCTGGGCCTGGTTTGGTTGAGCCAAGGTCCTCCTTGTGGCATTCTCAGACACCCTCCATGGAACCTGCCGCAGGGCAGCCTCGAGAGGACCTCACCCACATCCAGCAATGCTTCTCTGAATGGCTGAGGGATGTGCTGCAGAGCCGTGGCCTGAGCTTCCTCCAAGGACAGCCTGGTTGGCTTTACTCAGGCCATTCTAGTTGAAAGCATGTGGGCAGGTGGGCTGAGCTGGCTGCTGATGGAGGTGGGACACGTAGCGTCAACTCCCTCTGATGATACTGGTCACACACTACTACTGCAGATACTTAGGGTGGCCTACTACATGAGGGGCAGTGAATAGTCTCATCTGACACCAAGCCTATGAATGCGGAGGTATCTAGAGACAGGCTCAAGGGTGAGGTCCTTGCTCACAGTGACGCAGCAGCTGACAAGCAGGAGAGTGGCAGTGGGACCCAGGTGAGGCTGGCTCTCAGCTCTCCACTGTGTTCCTCTGCCTCCCTCAGCAACAGAAGCAGATGATGCAGATCTGGAAGACACGGATAGAGGCGTGCTCCAGAAAGGAAATGGCAGAGCTGGGTGGAGGGACCCTGGAAATCAACCAGCTCAGTCTCCTCATTTTGCAGATGGGACCACTGAGGCCAGGGAAGAGGAGACAGGGCCTCCTCAGCTGCTCTCCTGGACCACCTTCCCCAGGAGCCACCAGACTCCCTCTTGCTCCTGGTCCCTGCCCACCTGCCAAAGTCACGACGTGGGAAACTGCTCAGTTCCACTGCCCACCCACCCTGCTCTGGATCCAGAGACTCCAACCCTGTGGGGTCAACAGCAGGGCAGGGCAGGGCTTTCCCACGTTTTGCCCTCATAGCTCAACTCCCTGGAGAATTTGAGGACAGATTCCAGACCCTGTTCTGAAAGACCTGCCCCAGATGGCCCAGGCCTGGGTAGAGTGAGCTTCCATAGCAGGGCCTGTGCCCCACCCCTTGGTGCCCAGTCACATAAGCATCCCAAAGTGTGTGCTGAAGACCTACTGTGTGCTGGGCATGAGGATGACACCACAAATGAGGCAGGTCTTCCCTGTGCCCACACAGCTGACCTGCCAAAGAGTGAGACGTGGTCGAAACCACCATTTGAATGATTCATTCATCTCAAGGCCGCTGTAGCTGGGGCTTCTCATGGAGGATACAGAGTCTGGGGGCTTCTCCAAGGAGGTGACATTTCAGTTAAAGTTAGGGGGCCCAGGAGCCAATAAGGAAAGGGAGGTGTCTGAGCATGGACTTCATAAGAGAAGGGGCCTGAATGTTCCAGGAGCTGAAAGAAAGCCCAAGGCAGGAAGTGGACAGTGAGTGACAGGGCGTAAGATGAGGCCAAGCCTGGGAGCAGGGTGTCCCCTTTGTGGTCCGAGGTCCCCTGTTATAGAAACAAGCCACAGACATCCCCCAGGTATCCACGTCTTCCCAGCAGGCTGAGACTTGTGAGCTGGAAAGTGCACTTGCACAAATACATTTCCACACATCCAATTGTTTAAAAAAAATCTCCAACAAGCAGAATTTTAGCCATTTAGACTTCACTTGCTTTGCACACCCTACAAAGCTACACCCGGGTCTGCCTGCCCTGGATACGACAGAGCCTGGTGACTGTAAGACCCCAAGCTGCTGCTGCCCTTGCGAGCTCTCTGGGCCTGAGACTCCCTGCCATGCTGCTAGATGCTTCGGCCCTGTCTCCCCCAGAACAGCCTTGCCCTCCTCCTTCCTGGGTGGTGGCCTCTCACTGTCACCTCTGGGCAGTCTCAGACATCCCTCCTCGGGGACCTCCCCTCTCCTGAAACCCCACCCCAGCCCTGCCCACTACAGCTTGTGGGCTTATACTCTTCCCCCTTGACTAGCCCCCTAATCCTCGAACGCACTCCTGACACTCCTCCCTCCCCAGCCAGATTCTCATCCATCTTTGTGTGCACAAGGTACTGAGCACAGCGACTTGTACCCTGTTGGTGGCTGTTGCCTCCCCTCCTGCTAGAGGAGGGGAAGCTTTGCTGCCCAAGTCTCTGCATCATCTGCCTTAGGAAATGTCAACCCAGAACCAATCATAAAGCAACCCCAGAGGCTGCCAAGAGGAGGGGGTGGGAGGACCCTATCCTCCAGCCTCCCAGCTCCGTGCTGAAATCAAGAAGCACCGCTTCCTCTCCCAGCCGACCCCAGCCTTATTAACAGGCTTCGTTTTAGAGCCACCTCCTCCGCCTCTGCTATCTGCTATGCTAACAGGTCAGCTGCCATTTTGTGTTAAACTCCTTCTCATTTATTACAATACCACTTTTTATTGACATGGAAATAAAACTTACAATCAATAAGATATTATGAAATATACATCAAAACAAAAGTCACTGGAGCGGGTGTTTTCATCTGTTCTCAGGAAGGAACAAGGGTTTACGGTGGGAGGGGGGTGGAACACTGAACATTTTTCTTCCCTATTACATGATGTGATTTTCAATGAATCTATAAAGAAAATGAAAACATAAATAGAGTAACCAAACAGAATGATCCCTGCAGCTGTCAAAACTTAAAACAGTTCAGGTTTCCTTTGATTTCTGTTTTAAGTTTTGAAAAGTACATAGATCATTCTCTGCTTTTTCCTTTTCTCTCTTTCTTTCTTTCTTTCATTTTTTTTCTCTTTTCATAGGGAGCCTTTTTCTTAAATCTGCTCATTCAGGGTCTGCTAGCTTTGAACCTTGGCAGCTAAACTGACCAAATGATCAAGTGGACTCAGCATTTGTTTCTGAGGCCGCCGGCCCTGCCTCGGTGGGAACCTCTTACTCTGTTCATGGGTCCTCAGCGATGCAGAAAGTTATTCCTTCCCTTGCTGGACACCACATCAAAGGAGGCTCACAGGTGTTTCTCTTTTCTGCTAAAATAGTGTCACCCTGGAGAAAAGGGGGAAAAGAGGGGCCCCTCCCGGCTTCTGCACACATACTGCGTGCTGGACACCCGCGGCCCTTCATTTCTGTGGCCTTATCTAAATCTTGTCATTAAACCATGGGGTGGGGACAGTTATTCCCTGTTTAATGAATGATGGGAAACTGAGACTCCAAGAGGCCAAGTAACTTGCTCAAAGTCACACAGCACAGAAGGATCAGAGTCCCGTTCCAATTCTGTCTGTCGACATCAGGGGGCGCTAGCGAGGGCTGCCAACGCAGCATAGTTGGACTCTCATTTCTTTTCCTAAGAACACACCCATCCAAAGAGGCCTGACTTGGAGACCTCTATACATAAAGCATATCCTGGAGGGGCCGCCCAGCTGGCTAAGGACAAGGGGAGTTGATCCCCTGAGCTCCTCTGACCCACGAGGGGTTGGGGGCCTCTGCAGCAGCCACCCATCTTCTGCTGTGTCCTCATCTTGCGGACTGGACTAATATGAACTGACACCTGGGTCTCCAGACACCCAGTCCAGTGTGCTCCTCCTCCCCCCGCCCCGAAGCCTTTCAACAGTGAGGCCACAACAAGTAAAGGGGGCCAGACTGTGAAAAGGGCTCCATCCAGTTTCATGGTTTCAGACACGCTGCCCCAGCTCCCACCACACCAACTGTCAGAATAGCGACTCGGATGGGAAACTGCCTTCACTAATCCATCCGGACCTGAGCCCATTCACGCCCCCATGCCCACCTCAGCACAGTCTCAGAAAGGAGCACGGTCTCCTCAGGACGGAGCCACATTTTCAAAGCACCTTGTCCTGCTGTGAGCGGCCGTCACTTCGTCTGCATGTCTTTCCTCTCCCATCCTTCCATCCTTAGGAGAGAAAGAGTTTCCTAAATTGCTTCACGGAACCATGGGATCTCCTTCCTTTGGAGGTGTTAATTTGTCTTTTCTTTGTTTTTTTGAGACAGAGTCTCACTCCGTCGCCCAAGCTGGAGCGCAGTGGTGCGATCTCACTGCAACCTGCACCTCCTGGGTTCAAGTGATTCTCCTGCCTCAGCCTCCCGAGTAGCTGGGATTGCAGGTACCTGCCACCACACCCAGCTAACTTTTTTTGCATTTTTAGTAGAGACGGGGTTTCTCCATGTTGGCCAGACTGGTTTCGAACTCCTGAACTCAAGTGATCTGCCCGCCTCGGCCTTCCAAAGTGCTGGGGTTACAGGTGCCTGCCATCACACCTGGCTAATTGTTTTTAGTAGAGACCGGGTTTTTCTGTGTTGGCCAGGCTGGCCTCAAAGTCCTGACCTCAAGTGATCTGCCCGCCTTGGCCTCCCAAAGTGCTGGGGTTACAGGCGTGAGCCACCACACCCGGCCTAACTTTTCTTTTTCTTGAGATGAAATTCACATAAAATTAACCATCAGCCATTTTCAAGTGTGCAGTTCAGTGGCGTTGACACTGAAGGTTGTACAACCATCACCCCTGTCTAGTTCCAAGATATTTCATCACCCCAAAAGGAAACTCCATCCCTGAGAGCAGTCACTTCCCCTTCCCTCCCTCCAGCTGCAGGCAACCACCAATCTGCTTTCTGTCTCTTTGGATTGACCTGTTTGGACATTTGAAATGGGTTCGTACACGTGGCCTTTTGTGCCTGTCTGCATCCTTTTCCTTGGCGTGATGCTTCCGGGATCCATCCACATTGCAGCATGGATCAGTGCTTCCTTCCCAGTTACGGCGGAATAATACTCCATTGTGCGGATGTGCCGTGCTTTATTTATTCATTCGTGAGGACACTGTGTGCTTTCCACCTGTTGGCTGTTGTGAATGACTCTGCTATGAATATGCAGGTACATGTGTTTGAATGCCTGTTTTCTTTTTTAAAAAATTTTTGTGGGTACATAGTAGGTGTATATGAACACCTGTTTTCAATTCCTTCAGTATATGACTAGAAGTGGTATTGCAGAGTCACATAGGGTAATCTCATCGTTAATTTTTTTTCTTTGTCTTTTTGAGACCGAGTCTTGCTCATCTAGGCTGGAGTACAGTAGCACCGTCTTGGCTCACAGCACCTCTGCCTCCCGGGTTCAAGCAATTCTCCTGCCTCAGCCTCCCCCATAGCTGGGACTACAGGCACGTGCCACCACACCCGGCTAATTTTTGTATTTTTGGTAAAGATGGGGTTTCACCATGTTGGCCAGGCTGGTCTCGAACTGAGAGCCAACTGCGCCTGATCCTCATCTTTGACCTTTTGAGGACTCCTCAAACAGATGTATTAATTTTATAACTAGTTCTCTATTCATATAAATGGAGATGGAGCTGCTGATAATTCAAAATAGTGAGCCCAACAGTAGCCACTACTGGTATGACTACTTTTTATTAAGAAGCTTCCAGGCCCTCTGCTGAGAACTTTGCCTACACTGAGAAATGCTCTGCCACCCTCCGAGCTGGGGGCTCTCATGATACCTATTTTCTAGGTAAGGAAACTGAGACTTGGAGGTTAAGCTTTAGAATTTGCTCAAGGTCACGCAGAGTTGAGAAGCCAGAGTTCCACTTCGGGTGGCTTGGCCCCCAAGCTCATGTTCTTAATCACTAAACTGTCATGTCCCGATCATGTGCCAAATGGTTTCTGTTTGGATTGCAACGTGACAGGGTAGAGGCTGGCAGCGACAGATCTCGGCTCCTAATTATGCCAGGTTCAGACTGTTATGAAAATGAGTTTGCCTTCCTTGAGCACGCCCCAGCTGTGAGCAGCGGGAGCTGGCCCGCGGGTGACTGGAATGAAACCCCACGCAGTAGATAACCCACGAAACAGATAAGTGACACTTGACTGCAAAGTACGATGCTGAGTGATTGCACACCATTGCGGCAGTGGGCTTTATCCCTCTGTTCCTTCAGAAAACATCCTGTTGTCTCCATAACAGCTCCCATTTATTGGGCACCACACTCCTTGTCCACCACAGTGCAGAGATCATCTGACCACAGACCAAGGAGGGGTATTACTTTTCCATTTTACAGACGAGGAATCCTGGGCCCAGGTAGTTTGAGTAAACAGGTGCAGAGCATACAGGTGTCATTCACCAAGCTGGTGTCAGTCCAGGGATTTGAGAATGCACACTGCCTCTCAATCAGAGGCATCACTGCTTTTAGGGAACCTCAGATTTTGTCCAGAGGGAAAAGTTTCTAGGAGTCTCTTCCCCAAGACGATGAGCTGCCTCCTGTGAGTGACGTGGGTCTGTTCATAACTTCAGATGATACCTAGCCAGTTTTCATTGCTCTTTAAAAAAATATATCTAATCAAGGTATTAGTTCCTTCCAACCTCTCACGTTCGCCTTTTGTCAAAACGCTACGCGTTTCCCACTCATTCCCCTAAACCTGCTGTTGAGTTACCGGCCCCCAGAGGCCACGGGCTCCGAGCGGATGCATCCCCGCACTGAGTGTAATCAAACATCAAGCTAAGTAGCAAATAAATCTCTCGATCTCATAAGCTGCACAGCGAGATCATGTAAATGCAAATGAAGGACCTGATTTCAAGCTGTCGAGGGGGAGGGGAGGGAACACTGGGGCCCTGTCACCGTGACCGCCTCACACGGCAAGGGCCATACATCAGCCTCCAGAACAGAGCAGGCAGCGGGAAGGGAGGCCGGGCTGCCCTGGAGAGCCAGGACCAGGCAGGCAAGAGTGCAGGCAGCCTGGGGTCGTGGGAACCAGACAGGGCTGGACAGGGTGGCGGGGTAGGCATGAGAACGCCTGGCAGGGCTCCCCAAGGTCTGCAGCTCTTTTTGGACCCAAGCTGGGAGCTGCTATGGCAGTGTTAACACTAAGACAGCAGTAACAGAAGCCATCATTTACTGAGCCGCCTCCTGGTGCCATGAAACACTCTACAACCTCAGGAGATTTTGCAGGTGAGGAAAGAGAAGACCAGACAAAGCAAGGGACTTGCCCAAGGTCACACAGAAGCGGCACAGCTGGGAGTCCAACTCAGTTCTGAGTGAATCAGCATGCCAGCTCAGCCACCAGCCCCCATTACAAACCCAAGCAGAATTGCAATGACACAGAAGACTTTCTCATAGGTAAAATAGAAACATGTAACTTAACTCTGTTGGGTGACTTTTTAAATTATAAAAGTAAAACCTCAATACCAAAAGAAGGGCCCCCAACTCTAACCACACACCCTCACATATCGCAGTTACAGGGCTGGGTTTCCTTCCAGTATTTTTTCCAATGCATTTTTTTTTAATGTGGTCGTAACAGAAGTCTATGTAGAATTTTGAATCCGGCTGTGGTTTTTTTTTTCACTTGACATTATTTTATATGCCTTTGATCACACATGGATGTGGTCTTCTCATGCGTGGCTTTTTCGTATCATTATGCAATGTTCAACCGACACTCACACAATGCACCAGGTTCAAAGCACTGGGCTTCTAAGAGGATGCCTGAGCCCTTTGATGCATAATGCACCTTATTTTACATGATTGTTTATCTGAGGTTCTCATTATGGAAATAAATAAATATCCTCTATGCTAATAATGATCACAATTTGCATTTATATTGTGCTTTTCATTCGAGGATCTTAAGTTGTTTTACAATAATGAACTACCCCTCCATGAGCACAATGGTATGTGTGTGCATATGTATGCCTGGGTGTAGCGATAGACAGATATTTATTTAATAACTACCAGGCAATGGGATTTCACGTAACTGCGCTTTAACAGAATGCAGGAGAGGGAGTGGAGGCTTTTCAGCTGTCGAACAAACATTCATTTAGTTTAGATGCAGGGCTAGAGGGTTAATGAGCTACACTATATGTGGTTGGCAGGAAGTGAGAGTGATTGATTCCCTTGAGGGCCTTGCTTGTGTTGGAATGAACGTCTTTGGTGGGTCTGAAACTCAGGTATCAAACTCCCCGACAGAAAACCTGCCGCTTAGGAAGTGACCACTGGCCCGTTTGTCTGGACTGAGATCTGGTTCAAGGCTGTCTCGGCAACAAAGCCAGCTGGCTTCCCCACCTTTCGCCTCTTCGGTTCTCATTTCTTATGTCTGAATTTTTAAGACATCTCTTGTAAAACCCACAAGACATTTAGGGAGGTGAGCCTAAGTTTTGCAATAAGAAATGAGGGCTAGGTAAGGGAAAAAAAAGTAGATTGGGTGGGAAATGGTTAGACTTGAGTTGCAAGGCTGGGTCACTTGTTTTGAAGACGTTGTGCCATGCAGACGGGCTTTGGTGAAGCTCCAGGTCTCAAGACCTTTGTTCCTGGATCCCAGGTAGCTTCTGATCTAAGCAACAACCTGTGGGAAACGCTACCTGCACTTGCCTCTGGCTAAGCCCAGTGGTTCTCACGTGGACAGGCGGCTCCGAGGGGGCTTCTGGGCCCCAAGGCTGCCTGCCCGGCTTGGTTCCCAGCGTGAGTTTTCAGGGCCTGGTCTTCCATGATGGGGCATGGAGGGAGCTGATATTGCAAAAGGAGCCAGGAGAATCCCAGGATCCCCTGGGACGGGGAGAGAGATGGTTTTAATTAGAGCTGAGAGATGGGAAATAAGGCAGAGAGGGATGACATCTTAATGAGGTTTAATGAAGCTGTCTGCTGATGGGGACAGCTGTCACCCAGAGCAGTATTCCAGCCAAGCCACTTTGTGACGGAGGAAACTCGCAAAGCGGCAGTTTGAAGGCAGCTGAGGAGGGCAGGGTGGTCAGACTCGGAGCTGGGATTTTTCTCCATTTGCCTCTTAATTCCAACACCTCATTGACAAGGGATTCCAGCGAGTGGGCCATATTCAAATAGCTTCCAACATTTCAAAATTCCCCGTTGTGCAAAACTAAGGTGTGCCTCTTAAAAGACCTTGTGGATTTTGCATGAGATGTCTTAAACATTCAGACATCAGGAATGAGAAGTGCAAGGATTTTGAGGGCTGAAAGGGGTCTCTTCCCTTTCTGGACCTTGACTCCTTGCTTGTCCAGTGGAGATACCATGGCCTCCGTTACAGAGTTTTGTGAGAGTTGGGGGGTTGCTGGAGTTAAGCACAGAGGTGTGACGTCCAGGAGAGGTGAATTTAACCCCAGCTTTTCTATCGACTACCCGGGTGCTGTTGGACAAGTGTGAATCTCTTTAAGCTTCAGTTTTCCCATCTGTAAAATGGGAAATCCTCCTTGACAGTGAAGTTGGCAGAGTTCAGGGAGAAGCACAAATACTCTTAGCACTTGCTCAGCACATAGTAAGTGCTCAATAAAGAGGGCACAGGATATACTGTGAGCTTGCACGGAGGAGGTGCACAATGCGTGTTGATTCTCTTCCTTGTTTCTTTCTTCACTGCACGGTAGTTCTAAGGGATCCCTGTGCAGGGAGGGCGATCTCTGCCTCCACATGGCCCAATAGCTAGGCCACACCGGCTGTACCAGGACCTTTGCACATTCCAGCCTGTGACCTGTCTAGGAGACCCTTTTTGCCTCTGCAAATGGCCACCTCTCATCCTGGCCGGGGCTGGTGGGGCAGGCTGATGAGGCCCGGGGTGGCTGATCAGAGCAGAGACTTGGGACTGAGTCTCATCAGTTTCACAGATGTCAGAGTGAGGTTGCCATGTGTCCTCGTGTGTTTGTGTGCTGCTATAACAAAATTCCTGAGATGTGGCAATATAGAAAGATTAGACATTTGTTTCTCACTGTTCTAGGTCTGGGAGTTCAAGATCAAGGCGCCAATGGTCTCTGTGTCTGGTGAGAGCAGAGGCTTTGCTTCCAAGATGGTGCCTTGTTCCTTATCCCCCAGGATAGGAACGAATGCTGTGTCCTCACATGGCAGATGGACAGAAGGGGATACAAAGGGTAAACTCCCTCCATCAAGTTTTTCTTCTGAAGTGGAGTCTTACTCTGTCGCCAGGCTGGAGTGCAGTGGCATGATCTTAGCTCACTGCAAACTCTGCCTCCCGGGTTCAAGAGATTCCCCTGCCTCAGCCTCCTGAGTAGCTGAGACTACAGGCGTTGCCACCACACCTGGCTAATTTTTTGTATTTTAGTAGAGACGGGGTTTCACCACATTGGCCAGGATGGTCTCGTTCTCCTGACCTCGTGATCCACCTGCCTCAGCCTCCCAAACTGCTGGGATTACAAGCGTGAGCCACCACACCTGGCCCATCAAGGTCTTTTATAAGGGCACCTATTCTCCCATAAGTGCAGAGCCCTCGTGACTCAGCCACCCCCTGAAGGCCACACCTCTGAATACTGTCACATTGAAATTAAGTTTCAGCATGAATTTGGAGGGGATAAAAACATTCAGACCATAACACCATGGAAAGGCAGGTGGCCGTCCAGTCTCAGGTGCATTTCGATGGCAGCTGAACTCAGATGTCTGCCACAACCTGCTTGCCCATGTCTTAAAGTTCTGGTCCAGGAGCTCCTCTGAGTGCCTCTCTGTAGGTCCTTAGCAGGCTTCACACGGCCCCCTGAGGTGCCCAGAGACCCGCCGCCCCTCTGTCAGGCAGCTCTTCTCTGTAGGCCTCTAGAAGGCCCCAGTGGACAAGCTGGGGAAGGAGGCCAAAGGTCAGCGCTGGGCCCTCCCACCTCCGGCTCTATGCCACTCCCTGCTCTAAGTTCTCTTGGCTCTCTTGCCCTTTCTGGCTACCCTTGGAATCTTCTTCAGGTCAATTCTTCCCAAAATGTCAATTCAAGATCTGTATGTATCTTACTCTTTTTGACTCTCCTTCCCCCAACCCAGTCAAGACAGCTGTCCTGGGTCCCGGTCCCTTTATTCCTGAACAGCAGCTCCTCCCTCATTTTGTTCAACAGTGTTATAATGTTGATAAGGAAAGAAATCAGTGTCCGGCCGGGGCCGTCTGCGTGGCGTCTGCATGCTCTCCCCACATCTGTGTGGGTTTTCTCCGGGCAGTCTGGTTCCCCACATCCCAGAGATGTGCACATTAGGTGAACTGGTGTGTCGAATGGTCCTAGTGTGAGTAAGCGTGTGTGTGTGTGCACGCATGCGTGCACACGCGCACACACCCTGTGATGGCATGGATGGGTGTGTGTGTGCCCTGTGATGGGATGAATGGGTATGTGTGTGTGTGTGCCCTGTGATGGGATGTGTGTGTGTGTGTGTGTGCCCTCTGATGGGATGGATGTGTGTGCGTGTGTGTGCCCTGTGATGGGATGGATGGGTATGTGTGTGTGTGCCCTGTGATGGGATGTGTGTGTGTGTGCCCTGTGATGGGATGTGTGTGTGTGTGCCCTGTGATGGGATGGATGTGTGTGCGTGTGTGTGCCCTGTGATGGGATGGATGGGTATGTGTGTGTGTGCCCTGTGATGGGATGGATGGGTATGTGTGTGTGTGCCCTGTGATGGGATGGATGTGTGTGCGTGTGTGTGCCCTGTGATGGGATGGATGTGTGTGTGTGTGTGTGTGTGTGTGTGTGTGTCTGTGTGCGCCCTGTGATGGGATGGCATCCTGTCCAGGGTTGGTGCCTGCCTGGTACCCTGAGCTGCTGGAACAAGTTCCCACCACTCACACTCTGTACTAAAATAAGTGGATTGGAAAAATGAATGAATGAATGAATGAGTACAAAGTATTAAAAATCTGTGGCCGGGCACGGTGGCTCACGCCTATAATCCCAGTACTTTCGGAGGCCGAGGCGGGTGGATCATCTGAGATCAGAAGCTTGAGACCAGCCTGGCCAACATGGTGAAACTCCATCCCTGTGATGGGATGAAACACCCATCCATCCCATCACAGGGCACACACACACCCATCCATTCCATCACAGGGCACACACACACATACCCATTCATCCTATCACAGGGCACACACACACCCATCCTTCCCATCACAGGGCACACACACACACACACATCCATCCCATCACAGGGCACACACACGCACACACTTCCATCCCATCACAGGGCACACACACACACACACACACCCATCTATCCCATCACAGGGCACACACACGCACACACATCCATCCCATCACAGGGCACACACATACCCATCCATCCCATCACAGGGCACACACACACATACCCATCCATCCCATCACAGGGCACACACACACACCCATCCATCCCATCACAGGGCACAGACACACACATCCATCTATCCCATCACAGGGCACACACACGCGCACACACATCCCATCACAGGGCACACACACTTAAAATACAAAAATTAGTTGGGTGTGGTGGTGCGCACCTGTATTCCCAACTACTTGGGAGGCTGAGGCAAGAGAATCGCTTGGATCTGTGAGGCGAAGGTTGCAGTGAGCCAAGATCGCGCCATTGCACTCCAGCCTGGGCAACAAGAGCGAAACTCCATTTCGAAAAATAAATAAGTAAGTAAATAAATAAATCTGTAAAGTGCCGCGTACGATCATACAAACGCACAGCCATGGACGATGTGGTAGCAAAGCCCCGAGCAAGCCCTTCAGATTGGTGACGTTTGTTTTTTACTGGTTTGATTTTTTTTAGTGGTAGGTAGGAGGGGCTCTTGGCAATTTTGGCTTTGCAAACCTTTATTCTTGATTTAACCTGTTACCACTCTGACCGCTGTCACTCATGCTTCCCCCCCAAATTGGGTAAATAATGATCTTACTTGTTTATATTAATCTTTCTTAAATGTATGAATAGCTCACATTTACATCAACATTCAATATTAGAAGTATTTTGATGTTTATGGAGAAGTTTGGTGATGTTTTGGTGACCAGACCGTGCCATAGGAATTTAATTCTTGTTACATATTAGCCTATGGTAAAATTGGTTTCCTTATGCGTCGTTTTGTTTAAAGTTGCAGTTTCCAAAAGCATATTGACAATGTTGAGTGAGGACTTACTGTCATGTTTTCTGAAGTGATCGCTCTTTCCGTAAACCTTAGTCTATACATCAGACAGTGGACTTTTGCCAGGCACAGTGCCTCACTCCCATAATCCCAGCACTTTGGGAGGCCAAGGCAAGAGGATTGCTTAAGGCCAGGAATTCAAGACCAGCCTGGGCAACATAGTGAGAACCCCACTTCTACAAATAATTTAAACATTATCTGGGCATGGCGACGCAGGCCTGTAGTTCTAGATACTCTGGAGGCTGAGATGGGACGGTCGCTTGAGCCTGGAATGTTGAGGCTGTAGCAAGCTGTGATCATGTCCCTGCACTCCAGCCTAGGCAGTGGAGCAAGACCCTGTCTCAAAAAAGAACCTCCCAAACCCAAAAACAAAACAACAGAAACATCAGACTTTACCTGCGGTTCTGTGTGTAAGGCGCTGTGCTGTGCACCACTGTGTGGCGCCGAGAAGGCCCGGAAGTCAAGACTCACCTGTTCTGTACGAGCAAAACCTGTCGATCTGTGCACGTGAAAAAACAATCCCAGGCCATCTACGCTAAGTGCCAGATCATGAAATAGGAGGCAGCAGAGACAGTGGAGTCAGATGCGGGTTCAGACCTGCCTTGGCCTCTCAGCTGTGTGGCTTTGAGCCAGCAGGACCCTCCAGTCCGCCATGCTTTCTTTTCCATACCTGTGAGATCGGGATGATGGTTACACCATGTTGCAGGGTTGTTTTATGAATTAACGGTAACAGGGGAGCCGGGCACGTGGATGCCAGGACTATAGATATTTGATGAGCACGTGGCCAGGTGGGTGTCCAGTTAGCCTGTTTTGTAGGGCAGAGGAGCTGGCAGTGGGGTGGATGTGCTGTTCCTTTAGGGCATTTGCATGTGAACAAAGGGACTCTGAGACACACTGTACCTGCACCTAAAGGGCTGGATTGTGGACAGTGGGATTTCAGGCCGTGGAGGTATTTGGGGCCAGTTGGAATGGAGGGGAAGGTTGCCGAGGACTCCCGTGACTGCTGTCTGGGCGGACACCAGCCTGTGCTTTCGGTTGTGCTCTGCTTTATTGCACTTTTCATGTAGGAGTCCTCACAAAGCCCCATAGAATCGTAGAGAAGGGTATGGAGTCCACAGGGTTTGAATTCAGACATACTGCCTGTAAATGTAGCTGGGCTCCTGGACTCCGGCGGCACCCAAGTCAGGCCCAAGAACCCCTAGAGTTTCCTACCCATGACCCTCTCTGATACTGCGTGGTGTAGCCTGCCCGAAGAAGGAAGGAAGTCTTGGTGCCAGGGTGGGAGGCTGAGGGCTTAACGGGGCTTCCCGGAGCGTCCAAATCCGCTTCTCGGCTGAATTCCTGGGAAGTCCGCTTCATCCTTCGAGGCGACGCTACGGTCTGGAAAAGTCCGAGGAAATGAGCAAGCCACTGCTAGGGGCGTTCTCGGGGATTTCAAGATGAGACCCTCTAGTCTAGGAAACACAGTCCAGAAAATCCATTTGGAAAAAACAATCATTTTGTTGTTGATGTGGTTTATCTGGTGCCTGTGTTCATGCAGCTCTCATGTGAAGCTGGGTCTCCTGTGCAGAAAGAGAGCACATTGCTCCGTCAGCAGGGAGTTGAGGGAAAGGGTTGGCAGCCACAGTCACGGATGAATGGCTCCTGAGGGAGGGCAGCAGCCGGGGGTACAGTGTGAAGGGCACACATTGGGTCAAGAACGTCATGACCCCTGAAGCCCCCGGTGCTATCTTCAGTCACTGCCCCACCCAGGGGCCTGCATGTCTGACTTGGAAACCCAGAGATGAGTTCTGCTGGTGTCTGGCTGCATCCCCCTGGAGCAGGGCATCCCCTGGGTGTCTCGCTTCTTTCACTCCACACTTTATGTGAGGACCACGCATGTGGTTACCCACAGCCATGTTTTTTCATTCTCAGAGTTTCTCCTTCCTTCCTTCCTTCCTTTTTCCTTCCCTCCTTCCTTCCTTTTCATTTTCTTTCCTTTTCTTTTCACAGGGTCTCTCTCTGTCACCCAGGCTGGAGTACAATGGTTCAATCACAGCTCACTGCAGCCTCTACCTCCTGAGTTTGAGTAGTTCTCCCACCTCAGCCTCCTGAGTAGCTGGAACCACAGGCACACGCCACCACAGCCAGCTATTTTTATATTTTTTGTAGAGATGGGGTTTTGCCATATTGTCCTGGTTGGTCTCAAACTCCTGGGCTCAAACTATCTGCCTCTCTCGACCTCCCAAAGAGCTGGGATTACAGGCGTGAGCCACCGCATCTGGCTCATTCTCAGAGTTTCTTAATCTCTGTGGGCACTGTTGGCATCAAGGGACGGATAGCACCTTGAAGTAGTGGGATTGTCTGGCAGCATTCCTGGCCTTTACCAACTAGATGGAGGACAGTGCCCCCTCCCAAGCCGTTATGACCAAAAATGTGTCCAGACATGGCCAGATGTCCTCTAGGGCACATTCTGACCCTGGGATCATTACTGCGGGGTATTCTGTGCTATGAATATTTCACAGATTTTTATCCACCACTGATAGCCACTTGGGTTGTTTCTGGCAGTTGGCTAACATGAACTGAGCCACTGCATTCCTGGGTGGATGTACACATTCATTTCTGCTGGATGTCCAGGATGGAATTGTTGGGTTATTGAGCAGGCATATGTTTAGCTTTATGGCAGAGATACTGCCAAACAGTTTTCCATGGTGGTTGTAGCAGTTAACATTTTCACCAAGTGGAAGAGAATTCCAGTTGCCCCAGATCCTTACCAATAACATCGAATTTTTTCTTTGTATTTCCCAGAGGTTGACCCCTTGACATATGGGTCTTGGCCACTGGGACATCCTCTTAAAGAAGTTCCTATTCAAGTAATCTGCTCATTTTTTTTTTCTATAAGATTATCTGCCTCTTTCTTATTGATTTGTAGTAACTCTTTATATATGATGGATAAGACTCCTTTGTTTTATATATATATGTGTATATATATGTGTGTGTGTATATATATATATGTGTATGTATATATATATGTGTGTGTGTATATATATATATAGTAGATACCTTCTCTCACTCTTTAAACTCATGGACTTTTAGAATCAGGGGCACTTTGTGCTCTCCACATCAAATACCCTGGTGCACATGATTGCCATTGCTTAACTGTCCTTTTCGCAAGACAGTGAATTTCATAAGAGCAGGGCTGTGTGTCTGATCCGTTCATCCCAGAACTCCAAGCATGGAGGGCTTAGCGCTGAGTGGGTACAAAATAAATATTTGTAGGAATCAAAGTATGAGCAAACCTCCCATTGGGATGACTTTTCTTTGTAGTCTAAGACTTCCACGTTTCAACAGTTATTGATTCCCAGGCAACCACACGAAAGAGCAGAGATTGAGGCACCCGCCTGCTCCCTTGCCCCCTGCCTGAGGGTGGCAGCCAGCTCCTGAGTCTGTCTGTCATTCCCCTGCCAGCTGGAACTCTGCCCACCTGCATTTGCCCTGAGGGAGGTGGGGCCTCTCCCGGAGAAGTCACGTTTTAATTAACTTCCCCGGCAGTCACTGGAGAGGCCGGATCATTTTCATAAACAAATGAGAGGCCAGAGCTTTGTCTGTAGCTCAAATAGCATAGTATGGAAGGAATTCAAAATAAGCCACCCTGCGGAGTCCCCATGCACCCGCCTGAGACTCAGAGCTCTGTCACTCTTGAGGGGCATTGGGGGCTGGGATTTGAGATGGAAAAGAAGAGGGAGAGAAACAACTGTTGTGTAGAAAAGAGCCAATGGTCTCAAAGTAGGCTGTATGAACTGCATGTCTGTGTACCCCCAACATTCAAAACCTAACTTCGGATGGGACGGCATTAGCTGGTGGGTCTTTTAGGAGATGAGTAGGTCATAAAAGCAGAGCGCTCATGATGGAATTTGTGTCCTTAAATGAAGAGGAAGAAAGTGAACTCTCTCTGTTCTCTGCCACATGAAGATACAACAAGAAGGCGGTCATCTGCAAACCAAGAAGAGAGCCCTCACCAGACACCGGGTCTGCTGGTGCCTAGATCTTGGACTTCCCAGCCTCCAGAACTTTGAGGAATAAATGCCTATTGTTGAAGCCACGCCGTCAGTAATTATTTGCTATGGCAGCCTAAGCTGACTAAGACAGGAGTATTTCACCCACACATTTGTTCAACCCCTATTCCTTAGCAGCTGTTCCACACTGAGAAAAGAAGAATGAGAGTAAAGACAGGGTATACAAAGCATCTCCATACCTTCTGCTCACTTTTGTGGGGAACCTAAAACTGCTGTAAAATATTAAGTCGATTTTTTTAAACTTAAAAAATAAAGATTGGATCCCTTTCCTTATGGGGCACACAGGCTCGTGAGGGAAGACCGACATCAAACTGATCCTTACTCGATGAATGACTTAATTACATGACTTTGTGATCTTATTTGAGATGTAATTCACATTTCCTACAATTCACCCATTTACAATGTAGTATTCAGTGGCTTTAATATATTCACAGAGTTGTGCAACCATCACACCACAATCGATTTTAGAACATTTTCATCACTCCCCAAAGAACGCCCCTTAGCCATCACAGCTGTCCATTGCTCCATCTCTTCCCCCAACCTGTCCCCAGCCCTGGCAACCACGAAGCTGCTTTCCATCCCTGGAAAGGTGCTGGTCTGTCATTTTGTAAGTGCCGTGAAGGTAGGCTGAGGCTGCTGTAGAGCCACCATATAATAAGGAGGCTTGTCTAGGACTGATGCCAATCCAGGAAGACTTCCCAGAGGAAGTGGTTTTTAATATCAAGCATTTATTTTGTACCTGCTGTATGCCAACAGGATAAAGAAAGTCATAGGAGCCATGGCTCTGTACGGGTGGGAGTGTGTAATCCAGGCAGGGTGGGCTGCATGTGCATTCCTGGAAATTGAGAAGGTGGCAATTTCTAAGCCCCAAATGAATACAACAGATAGTAAGAGTCACTGGTGTTCAGACGAGGGCAAGCCATGGTGAACCCAGGGGTCTCGAGAGCTTCTGGCAGAGACAGGGCTTGAAGAATAAGGACCAGTAAGGGTGGGTCTTAAGCAAAGAGCAACAGAGGCGGCTGGGATGCCTGCAGTCCTTCAGAGCAGTGGGGTGGGCTTGTCTGTCTCAACGGGGGGCCGTGGGAAAGCCTGCGAGGCCAAGCTGCAGGGCTGGGTGGGTAGGAGGCTGTGGGGCCTGGACTACCAGTTGAGGGAGGGTTTATTCCAGTGGCAGTGCTGAGCCACGATGGGTCATCCTTGACCATCTGTCTACCTCTCAGCACCCAGGAGCTGGAGAGATGGGGATATAGATGAGATGGCAGGAGACAGTGAAACCAGAGCCCACTAGACCCTTTGGAGAGTCTTGGATGCGGCCAGAGCAGAGAGCTCCTGGGAGATGTAACAACACCCTGTGACTTTGAGTTCTCAGCCTGCAGCCTATGGGCAGCGGGAGGAGCAGCTGCACTCACCCTTCTCAGTAATGGCCTGGGACCTACTGGCACCACAGGAAGCTGGGGCTGTGGGCATTTCTTCGGCTTGTGGATCTGAGTGTGGGTGGGGGCAGCCAGCCTGGGTTGTGGTCCCAGCTCTGCCACTTCCTACTGCTTGATCCGAGGTCACCTGTCAGATCTCTCTGTGCCTCAGCTTTCCCCTGAGAAACACCGCCTTCCTAGGTGGCTGTGCAGATGACATGAGGGATGGCCAAGGAGCCCCAGACGTCGTGCCTGGGATGCAGTCGGAACCCAGCAGGTGCCCATCGATGGAGCAGATGCAGATGGGGTTCAAAGTACTGTGCAGGACAGGGCCTCTGACCATGGGGAGCCACTGCGTTAAAGGGAGACGCGTGGCAGAATGATCAGGAGCGTCAGCCCAGAGGACAGGCGTGTCTCGGTGCGTTGCCCTGCCCAGCACTTGGGAGCCGTGAATGTGGACCCTGCCTCTCTAGGCCTCAGTGTCCACAGCTATAAATAGGGGGGCTAATGTGGTTGATGACAGGGCAATTTCACTGGTACAAACCCCCTCTGAGAGGCCAAGGAGTTCCCTAGAGTCCCAGGGAGTAAGGACAGCTGGCCAGGTGCGGAAGGTGGCAGCAGCCCTGTCACTGTATCTTCCCCAGAAGCTGAGGATTCGAGGAAGCGACTTCCTCACGTGCTACGGGGATGACGGTTTGAGTGGTCCCTGGTGGGAGGAAGGTGGGGATGAAGGTAAGAAAGATATCCCCCTCCCTCGACGGGGCCTCCAGATGAGGCCTCCTGAACTGGATCTTTCATTTCCAGCTTGAACCAGGCAGGTCAAGGCTTCTCCCCAAACACAGCTGCTCTGCTCGGGGACTGTGCTTCCCACCCCAATACGGAGGTGCCAAGAGACCTCCCATCTCCAACATCCTCGTTCACCTTCAGCGCAGACACGAGGACCAAGGACCAGCTTCTGCTGTGTGGCCCCACACCAGCCGCAGCCTGCGCTCCTCCCTGGGAGGGCTCTGCCACCCTGAAGGCCGTGCACGAGGCCTGGGGTAATGCAGGCATCCGGTGCCTCCCTGCTGCCAGGTTACAACATGGGTGGTCTGAGACTCCACTCCTCACCTCTGCCCTCTGTCCTTCCCCCAACAGGCTGAACTCGGCAAGCCCCGGGAAAGAAGCTGCAGTCTGCCCGGCATTGATTTTAATTACGGACTCTACATCCGAGGGCTTGATGGAGGGGTCCCTGAAGGTGAGGGAGCACGCTTTGGAGCATGAGGGCCGAGGAGTGGGTGGGAAGCTGACACCTCTTCACAGAGCCCTCGACCTAGCTCGCTGCTTGGGAGCTGGTTGGGTGCTGGAGAAAGACCTAGGGACTGCCAGCTGGGGCAGCTGAGGGGTCAAACCCAGGGCTCAGCCCAGATGAGGAGGGTCAGGCAGGACCCTGGTGTGTGGCTTCAGAGAACTGGCACCAGCACTCCCGGCAGGGACTGTGGGTGCTGTGCTGAGTGGGTTACAAACACAGAATGAGCCCGGGACCTGCCCAGGGCTCTGCCTGCCCAGACGAAGTCAAGGGCCAGGCCAGCCCAGCTCCAGGGCAGATGCTTGACTCGGGAACCCTCCGGCATCTGGGAGCCCTGATCCCTCCCTTTTGGGCCATCATGCTTTCTGGGGTCCAGGCAGGGCTGTCACCCAGAAGGCTCAGGTAAATGGAAAGGTCAAGGACCCGCGTGCCCCCGTTTCTTCTTGGTCAGCTGCCTTGAGGTGCTTCCTCCCAGGCTGACCCTGCCCTGGGGTCTCTCCCTGCCCTCAGCCATCGGACGCTGGAACGTGTTTAAGCAGCAGCCCACCTGCCCCCACGAGCTGACCCGGAACTACATCGCAATGAACCGCGGGGCGGTGAAAGCCGGCCTGGTGACTGCCCGGGAGAACTTCCTCTACCGTCAGCTCAACGACATCCGCATCAGTGACCAGGATGACCGGCGCCTGAAGAAGGAGCCGCCCTCTCTCCTTCCAAACATGACATTTGGGATCCGGTCACGGTAAGATGGCTGGCAGCCAAGCCTTCATCCCCTGAGGGGGTGGGGGTACCAAATGAATCGTGGACAAGATCGGAGGGTGACAGGGAAGCGGAGCATCCTCCCAGCCCCAGTGTTCTCTCTCCAACGACTCTCTGTTGTGTGACTTCTGCAGCCACACCCAGAATCCTGCTGAGCTGGGTCCTGGCCTTGTGGCAGGGTACCCTGTGGGGCTGTGCCCAGGTCACCCACTTTCACTTGATGAGCAAACAGTGACTGAGACCTGTCTCTGGGCCAGGCCCAGTGGCTCACATCTGTAATCCTAGCACTTTGGGAGGCCCAGATGGGAGGATCACTTGAGTCCAGGAATTTGAAACCAGGCTGGGCAACATGGCAAAACCCCCCTCTACAAAAAAATTTGAAAAATTAGCTGGTCATTGTGGCATGTGCTTATAGTACCAGCTACTTGAGGCTGAGGTGGGAGGATGGCTTAAGCCTAGGAGATCGAGGCTGCAGTGAGCCGTGATGGCACCACTGCACTCCAGCTTGGGCAAACAGACTCCAAAAAAAAAAAAAAAAAAAGACCTATCTCTGTCTTTGTGGGGTGAGACAGGAGAGCCTGCCAAGTTACCCAAGCACATACCACCCCAGGGAAGCCTCGAGAGAGCTCGAGAGAGGCTCTGGAGCCTGGGCCCAAACCTGGACTCTGGCCATGACTGGCATGGGGTCCCTGCCCCAGCTTCCACATCTGTGGAATGGAGATAAGAGTACCACCTGCTTTACAGCATGCTGAGGCTTCAGTGACGTAAAGCATAGGACAAGCTGAGCACAGGCCTGGCCCACAGCGGGGGCTCAATAAATGTTAGCCACTGTTCATGTTGACGTAGGGAGAAGTGTGAATTGCAGCTCCAAGAGCTATGAAATTAAAAAAAATTTATTGAGGTTTCACTTATACGTAGTAAAATGAACAAATCGTGAGATGTTCAGCTTAATGCAATTTTACAAATGGAAACACTCACATAACTATCACTAAGGTAAAGATGCAGAATAAATTGGGGACCCCAGAAAGCTCCCACCTTCCCCCTGAAAAATAGCTGTTCTATTCTTCCATCCCCAGAAATGACTGCTCTGTGGCCCCACTGTCACCACAGGTTAGATGACCGGCACGCATGCCCCAGTGGGTCCACATCCTCACCATTGTCAACAAGGGCACGACTGGCCTGGGGCTTAGATCAGCTCCCTAGTGCTAACAAGGGCCCACAGGCCACCCAGAAGTAGGGAGGGAGATGGGCCATGCACCCTATCCAGTCAACACCCCGTCTTCTTCTGACCGTCCTTCTACAGAAAACCACTAACTTCTCTCCCTTCTTCCAGAATTGACCCTTCCCAAGTCACCTTCCACATTACTCCAGAGTTATCTTGCTAACACACAGATGAAATAGCCAGATATGACCCACGTCCCAACCCTCACACACATGACATTCTAGAAAAGCAGAATATAGGTGCATTTAATCGAAACTCAATTCATGGCTCACATGATTGGAAAGCACAGGGACAGCTTCAGGCATAGCAGGATCTAGGCAGTCAGGCAACGCCATCAGCATTGGGTCTCTCTGTTTCTTGGCTGTGCTTCCGGATTTGGGCACCATTCTCTGAGAAGCTTCTTCCTCCCCTGCAGATGGCCAGCAGCAGTTCCATTCTTCAGTGCAAAGAGCGCTGGGGGTACAGACACCTTGAGTTCAAGACTCTTTGGACCACATTACATGATTATCCTTCTTTCTTTTTTTCCCAGACAGAGTCTCTCTCTGTTCCCCAGGCTGGCCTGCAGTGGCACAATCTCAGCTCACTGCAACTTCCGCCTCCCGGGTTCAAGTGATTCTCCTGCTTCAGGTTCCCAAGTAGCTGGGACCACAGCTGTACACCAACACACCTGGCTAATTTTTGTATTTATAATAGAGATGAGGTTTCACCATGTTGGTCAGGCTGGTCTCGAACTCCTGGCCTCAGGTGATCCACCTGCCCTGGCCTTCCAATGTGCTGGGAATTACAGGTGTGAGCCATCACTCCCGGTTACATGACTACCTTTTACCCTCTGTGGCTAGGGCTGAGATGCCAGGCCTGGGTCATGTGCCTGCCTCTGAGCCAATGGCTGAGGCCAGGGGAATCTGAAGCCTGGCTGACCTGGGCTGACATGTGCCCTTCCCTGGAGTCAGGGGTTAAACCAGTCCCTGCAGTCTCTGCGGGCTGATGATGGAAAAGGTGTACAGACCAGGGTTCTGTTCCAGGCAGGGGATGGATGCCAGGCAGGCAAAAATAGCAATGTCCACTACAGCAGGACTCCCCAACCCTGTCCACATCACTGCACAAGCTGGTCCTTACTACAAAAGTGACCAGTATTTGTGTACTGCACGGAACGAGTAAATAGAAGAGGCTGCTCCCAGGCAGGAGTGACTGGTGCGGACTTCTGGCCCTCTGGAGGCCAGTTCAGTGGCCTGTGGCTGACAAAGCCAATTTCTCAGCTATCAGTGCGGCAGCATCCTGCTTAGCCCACACTCAAGGCCATTGACTTTCCATCTCTAGCCTGCCTTTCCAATTTTCCTCTCGCCTCTCCCAGACTAGGTGCCTTCCTCTGACTATGCCACCATGCATATATTTTTGGATTATACTTCCTTCTTTACTTTTTATTTTTTATCATTTTTTTTTTGAGACAGAGTCTCGCTCTGTCACCCAGGCTGGAGTACAGTGGCATGATCTCAGCTCACTGCAACCTCTGCCTCCCGGAGTCAAGCAGTTCTCCTGCCTCAGCCTCCTGAGTAGCTGGGATTACAAACATGTGCCACCACCCCGGCTAATTTTGGTATTTTTAGTAGAGATGGGTTTCATCATGTTGGCCAGGCTGGTCCTGAACTCCTGACCTTGTGATCTGCCCGCCTTGGCCTCCCAAAGTGCTGGGATTACATTTTTATAATTTTTTACTGTGGTAAAATATACATAATATTTATCATGTGAACCTTTTTAAAGTATACAATTCAGTGGGAATTACTACATTCACATCGATGAGTGACCATCACCACCGTCCATTTCAAGAACTTTATCATCCCAAACTGAAACTCTTTCCCTATTAAACGCTAACCCCAAACCCCTGGCACCCAGCATTCTGCTTTCTGTTCCTATGACTCTGACTGCTCTAGAGATCTCATATGAATGGAATCACGCAATGTCTGCCTTTTTGTGTATGGCTTGTTTCATTTATCATAATATCCTCACGGTTCATCCATGTTACAGCAGGCATCAGAATTTCATTCTTTTTCAAGGCTGCGTAATATTCCCCTGTGTGTATAGACTGCATTTTGCTTGCTCATTCATCTGCTGATGGACAGTTAAGTTGTTTCCACCTTTGGGCTATTGTGAATGCTGCTGTGATGAACATGAATATACACATATCCGTTCCGGTCCCGCTTTCAATTCTTTGGGTATATACCCCTATCGAGATCGCAGGATCATGTGGTGATTGTGTTTGAGTTTCTGGGGCCCCGCCACACCTCTCTCCACAGCGTGTGCTATGTATGCTTTTGTATGCTCTTCCCACCGTTCCACTCCTGGGAAAGAATCCCGAGGAATAAGTAGGTGAGAAAACCCACCAATTCTTCAAAGTTCAGCTCAGCATCGCCTCTTTGGTAAGGTTTCCTGCCTCTCATGGCCTCAAATACCAGGCACATCTCTCCCCAGAAATCCATTTCTATCCACCAGCGCTGAAACCAGGAAAGTGACACCAGAGACATTGGAAAATCACTTTGGGGCTGTATTAACGAACTCCCGCACACTGTCCTTCCTGCACCTTTGAGATCATCCCCCAAGTGGGTCCCCCAAGACATCTCCTGTGACTTTTGCTGCTCACCTGGGTCTTCTTCTCAGCTCCCAACACATGTGCCCTCCCTTGCCCTGGGGCAGAGAGGAACCCCTGTTCCTCATCCGTGCTGTGCCCTAGGTCACTAGAACAGTCCATGCTGGTGACCAAGTGTCTCAAAGACAGCGTGGTGGCAGGAGAGGGGCCCTGGGCTGGAATTTGGCCTGGGGTGCTAATTCCAGCTTTGTCCTCAAGTCTCCACATCACATTCCCCCCCAGGGCTTGTTTCCCCATCTATAGCTAGGGAGCTACACCGGTAACACATCACAGCACTCCTGTGACTCTCAGGCTGTGTTCTGCCTCCTCAGGTTGGTTCTAAACCTTCACACCAATGTCGTTTCACGGTCAAAAAACTCTGTGCCAGAGGTGGGCAGGATTATTCTCCAACTGAGGCAGGGAGAGGTTCACTGACCTCCTGAAGTTCATACTTCTTTATGGTAGGGCTTGGCCTGGATTCTCAACCCTTAGTATGTTTATATTTAAAAATAGAGCCAGGCTCAGTGGCTCACACCTGTAATCCCAACACTTGGAGAGGCTGAGGCGGGTGGATCACCTGAGGTTGGGAGTTCGAGACTAGCCTGTCCCATATGGTGAAACCTCTCGTCTCTACTAAAAACACAAAAATTAGTCGAGCCTGGTGGCGGGCACCTGAAATCCCAGTTATGCAGGAGGCTGAGGCAGGAGAATCGCTTGAACCCGGGAGGTAGAGGTTGCAGTGAGCTGAGATTGTGCCACTGCACTCCAGCCTGAGCAACAGGGTGAGACTTCATCTCAAAAAAAGAAAAATAGGAAAGATTGGAACACACAGGACGCTGGTTGATCACCTGGTTGAAAGCCCTTATTTAAAACAGGAGAAAACAGAAAGAAGTTCAGAGAGGGGAAGAGTGCTTCCCAAGGTTGCACAGCAAGTTGTTAACTGAGCCAGGTCTGGAGTCCAGTCCAGTGCTCCTCACTCTGTGTCCTGCTCTGTCCTCACTCTGTTCCTTGGAACCGACGTGCATGGAACACTCACAGCTTCTGGTCCCAGGGCTGGGGTTTCCCACGGCATCGTTGAAGTCAGCTGGGCTCAGAAAGGACAAGCATCCAGCTTTCAATATAGCGTCTTAAAGTGCTATAAAACCGAGTGGCCACAATTCTGGGGAAAAGACTTGATGAAGTGCTGGCTATATCTTCTGTGATGGTAAATGGGCTTTGCATATGCAAATTGAATGGATTTTAAAATGGTATTTAATGACAATTTTCGTAGCGGACATTAACATTAATTGCACAAAGATGAAAATGCTGCATTAGGTTGCTGTTAGCAGCAAATATCGTGGCCATAAACCTTTATCTTTATCAACAGTGGCCCTTCCGGTATGACGGGCTGCTCCACAAACCGCAGGCAAAAGGGCTTTTATGGAGCAGAAATATCCCCCAAAGCAGGCCCAAATCAGCATCAATTTTGCTTTATTTCTTCGTAAATGGAGGTTAAATGGCTGCTGGAAAGGCTTTTACTGAGACACCCAACCTGCGGGGACGGCCTCCACCTTGCTGCATAAATGCGGAGGAACGGTCACAAAACCATCGCCCCTCTCCCTAATGGGGCTATTACTTTAAAGTTATGGGGCAAAGGCCCATTTTCTAATGATCACCTTTTACAAGTCTCAGCTGTATTTATTTCTTTACTTTAAAAGCATGTTAAAAAAACAAATCTCATTACACCCGACAGAGGAGGTGTCAGGGTGGTTTAGTCCAATGAACAAATAAACAAAACGAAACAAAAAACCCAAAATGAGTGTTATTGACTCACAATTACAGATGCGTTAAAAAATAAAGTCCAACCCAGACTGAATCCGCGAACGCCCCCTCTAAGTTAGGATGCTAATGAGCAGAGGGGTTGTGACTGCCACCCTGTGAGTTAGGATTCTGACCACAGCCAGCTCCCAGCCCCCGCCCCATCTTGATTTGCAATGGGAAAATTGATCGCAGTGAGGGGTGCGTCCCCTCTTCTCCACATGTCTCTGAATCTGCCCATTCAGCCTCAATACCAGATGGGATTCAAAGCCGAATTTAGATTATTCAATTACTTCCTTCCCAGTTATCCTATTTGGTTCCCAATCCACACCGATTTGTTACGGGTTGTCACTAAATCGGAAGGATGCATTTCAATCCGAAAGCCTCTGTGGCTCAAAGGAAGCGGAGACCTGAGGAGTTACCTGGAAAATGGGGGCCGTGTAGACATGGGGGGAGCCTGGGGGCTGTGTAGACATGGGGGGAGCCTGGGGGCTGTGTAGACATGGGGGCAGCCTGGGGGCCGTGTAGACATGGGGGCAGCCTGGGGCTGTGGCCACACCAACCCACAGAGGAGTTTGGCTGGTGCAGTGATTAAAGAAAAAAAAAAAGGTTGAGTTGTCATACTTTTTTGAGCAGTCAGTAGATTTCATGGAAATACCTGGATTTTCCACTTCCCTTAAAAAAAAGGAAGCCTGGACAAGTGGCTCTGCACTCTGCCTGGCTCTAGGGGCTGGAGCTGAGGGGCAGCGTCCCTTTGGACAGAATCGTGGACTGTGTCTCCCAGGCCCCACCCAGACTGGTTTCTCTCGCTTTTTTTACCTGCTTAGTCCAGGTAGACACTGAGTTCGGAGCCACTGGTGTAGACGGATGGGCTCAGTCCCTCAGCTAACTGCGGCCTCTTTTTGTCCTCTGTCATCAGCGCGAGCCACCACCAACAAAAGCCTCTGTGCATGGACCTTAAATGTGGCAGGCATTTTGCACATATCACTGCTGACCCTGAAGTCTTTCCTATGAGACAGGTATGATTCTGCACACCTCACAGGCCAGGAAAGGGAGGACGAGGGCCCTCCCCAGGCGTTTCGGTGCAGAGCCTGAATTTCCACCCAGTCTGGCCGCTGGCTTTGAAGACCACACCTCTAGGATCAGGCACCCGGAAAGGGGCCTGGCATTCTCCTGCTGCTGTTTCCCTGTCAAATCCCAGAATTCAAGTCAGGGAAGAATTTTAAATTCTCATTACCAGCGGGCAGGGCCCTCACACAGATCTCAAAGCAAGCTGTGACCCGAGGTCCAGAAACAGATATGTCTGGAGGCCAGAAATGTAACTATTAAAGGCACGCTTAATTATTGATGCTTTTTAATAAGTGTTTGCAAATGTTCACATGCCCTCAGCACATCTTAATTGTTACTGCTCCTAATTGGCCCAGCATTGTCTATTATGATGAGTCAGGGAGGGTGGGGAGCGGGGAGGAGCAGGGAGAGGCCGGCAGCAGCTGGCACTCCTGGTGGACTCTGTCGCTGCTCTGCTTGGGAGCCTGTGCCACACTCCAGACACAGATGCTAGTGGGAACATCCATCACTCAGTCAACCAGCAAACAGCCCCCTGCTCTTCGGTGTCTGACCTGGGCCAGATGGAAGGTGGGAAGACCCTACTTTGAACTAACAATGGCAACGACATGTTATTATTACTACCACACGTCAGACATTGTGCTGAGGTCCCCGGGAGCATCCTCATTAAATAACTGAATTGCTCAGTGAGTACAGAGTTAGCTCATGTGAGTACAAGGTTGGAATGCTTCTATCCCCATTTTACAGAAGAGACAGCGGGTCTGAGGGGTGAAGTCATTGGGTTGCTCTGCAGTGTGAGGAGGATTAGTGTGGCCTAAATGCCTATGACAGTCTGATTGAAGGGTCTGATCTGCCTCCCTAACAGACACAGGGGTGGAGGTGACACGGGCAGTCTGCTTATGTTTTCCAGCACCAGAAGGGGGAGTGAGACAGAATTCTGTGTAAGGCCGCCCTGTCTGAATTTTTCTTAAAGCTTCAGAACTTAATCTGAACACATCGAAAGAGCCCACTGAGCTTCCCCTTTCGGGGTCACCTCCTCCCGTGTCACATTCGGTGGCATCCACTTCCTGATAAACTCAAACTTCATGTTGGGGCATCCAGACCTTCGCGGTGCTGGGTGCTCCAGGCCAGCTTTTGCTCCCCCGGGACCTCTGGTGCTAACCACAGTGCCTTTGCGGAAGAGGCCCTCGTGGAGTTGCTGAATGAGTGCATGAACCAATGGCCAAACTGGGGTCTGCATACAAAGCCAGTGGTCACATGCAACTTCAGTAGTGTTCTTAGAGTAGCACTCATTAGCCTTTTGTTAGCAGTGGCTTATACTGTTATCAGAGGACAAGAGGCCACAGAATCTTGTCCTGCGGATAGAGACGGATCCATCAGCTGACGGATCGAGACCAGCCATCTACACCAGTGGCTCCAAACTCAGCGCCCACTTGGACTAATTAGCCTGGTCTACCCCCCAGTCCTGGTGCTGAAAGCATTGAGACCATGGAAACGTAAGAAGCATCAGATAAGCGGGAAATGCTGCTGGCCCACCCTTCTGTCTGCAGCCGCTGCTGGCCCTATCAGATGCATCATCAGCCTGACGCTGACAAATGTGAAGGACGCAGGGAATTTTACAGGCTGTTAAAAAAATGTTTGCTGCCTGACAGGTTTTTTGAATCTCTCTGCCAAGCTGATTTATTTTACAAATTTACAATGGGCCCATCAATCACTCTGGGTTATTTTGTTTCTCCTGGAGCCGATGGCCAAAAAAATCTGAGCCACCCACCCAAACTCCTATAAAATAATAATAAGCCGCTTCCCCAGCAGCCATCCCAGATGATGCGAGGCGGTTTCTGAAGGGCGAGACCAAGTCTGGAAACCCGGCGGAATAAAACCTGGTCTGACCACAAGGGGGAGCATGTAGATCTCGCAAAGACCCCCCGGCCCTTGTGAGGGCCTAAAATGTACATTCCGCTCTGCAAAGCCAGGTTTTTCCTGTCCCCGCCGCATAATCTGCTCCCTGGCACTGCCTGCGACTGTCCTTAATCCTCCTCTGCTGTATGTCAGGTTCCAGAGCACGGGGAGAATGTCAGTTTCATCCATCGCTGCATCATCAGTGCCCAGCACAATGCCTGGCACATAGTGAGCACTTGAATATGGTCTGGGGCCCTTTAAGACATTGAGGCAGCTGTCGGAAGCAAAGAGACAGTCCATCTGAGACCCAGAGATGAGACGGTAAAGCCAGAGATGACACTTAATAGACTCCTCTGTGATTCCCCCTCCACTGTGATCCCCCTGAACGATGTTATGAGTCTGCAGTACGGTGATGCTGCCTCAAAGAATGAATGTGTTCTTTGGCCATGTTAATAGAGGTAGCAAGTTCAGAACAAAGGAGGTGACCTCCTTTCTCTTTTCTGCTGCTCAGGCCATACCTGTAGTATCAAGTTCAAGAATGCAGGACATCATTAAAGAGAAGGTTCACAAACAGGAAATTGTCCAGAAGGGAGCCATCCGGATGGTGGGTGAGATGGTCGGGGAGGGTGTCCACTATGTACAAAGAACAGGAGAAGCTATGAGGTCTTCCTAGCTGGATGAGAAAAGATGCAGCGGAGACACAGCAGCTGTCCTTAACTCTCTGAAGCCCTGGGATTAGGATAGTGAAGGGGTTTTGCTCTCAGGGGCTTCAGAGAACAAAACAAGGACCACAGTGTGTGTTGGAGGGGGGCAGTCCTCATAGCTGGCACTTCAGGGCCCTCACTGAGTGACTGCTGGATGCAACACTGACCCTGTACCTCATCTCATTAAATACAACTCTACCAAGTAGGAACTATCATCCCCATTCTACAGATGGGGAAACTGAGGCTCAGAGAGAGTCACTCACCCAAAGTCTCCTGGCTAGTTGGAGGCAGCACCAGGACTTGAGCCAAGTCTCCTTCCAGAGTGGCTGTTCATATCCACAGGCTGCACGCTTCCAGGAGGCAGAGCAAGGCCCTGAGTGAGGAAGTCATTTCTCATCCTGAGCTCTGTCTACGATGGTGCCGGTGGCCTGGTGAGGAGGCGAGTCCTCAGCAGCGGGATGGAGGCTGTAAACAGCAGTTACAGCAATCAACAGCCAGCGCTGATGAGCACCTACTGGGGCCCGGCTTTCCACAGAGAAGCTGGATGAATCCTCACTGCAGCCCTGTGCAGTGGACACCCATTTATCCACGAGAAAAGTGAGGCACGGCGAGGTTCTGTCCCTCAGCAAGAGGTCACAGGTGGTGAGCGGAAGTGTGGGGGCTCCGTCCAGGCAGCTTACACCAGGACCCTCGTCCTTAGTGGCCTGAAAAGATTGCTGGCTGCCCAGCTTGGGCTACCTCTCTCTGCTGGGGCTTTGGGACCTCCCCCCAACGAACTGAGTGTGACAAGGGTCCCCTCCTCCTAAAGGCCTCCCTGCTTCCATGGGCCTGGATCTCCAGGGAGTTTCTTTGAAAGGGGCCCAGGCTGAAGGTCAGGCTCGTGGCTCACGCCTGTAATCACAGCACTTAGAGAGGCCGAGGCGGGCGGATCACTTGAGGCCAGGAGTTTGAGACCAGCCTGGGCAACATGGTGAAACCTTGTCTCTACTAAAAATACAAAAATTAGCCAGGCATGGTGGTGGGTACTCGGGAGGCTGAGGCAGAAGAATCGCTTGAAACTGGGAGGGGGAGGGTACGGTGAGCTGAGAGTGCACCACCGTACTCCAGCCTGGGTGACAGAGCAAAAGTTTGTCTCAAAAAAAAAAGGTGTGGGGGGCAGGCAGGGAGCCATAATTGGGAGGAGGTAGCAGCCCGGGGCCCCCATCCTTTCCCACTTCCACTCCCAGGAAGCCCAGCCTCCCTGGGCCCCAGCCTGGCTGTTCCTGCTCCTCCCTTTCCCCTCCCACACTCCTACTGCTCCTTCCTCCTTCATGGGGCTTTGTCGCCAGAGCCAGGACAGAGACATTTTTCATGCTTTGCCTTGTTTCCCTCTCTGCTCTCCTGTGGCCGGGACAGAGATTTATTCGTGGCCTGACACTCGTGGCATCCCAAGCAGGGAGGGCTTAGGGAGGCACTGATGGGCCCATAATGGATGGGGCCGCCGCTCCCCTGGGGCCTGGCCAGGCCCGAACCCCATCCATCAGGAGCAGCTCGGTGCCAAGGTCAGCGCTAACGAGGCTGGCCCGGCTGGTCCCCCTCGGGGCCTCCCAGGTTGCATCGCACACGCTCCGCTCTGCCTTTGATTTTTCCAGAGATGGGCCTCATCCGCGTATAGGAAGGGGCAGAGAGAAAGCCCTGCTGGGAGCCAGCGCTGGAGTCCAGAGTCGGGAGTCCCGCTCAGTGCCTGGCCCAGCCGTGGGCCTCTTATTGCCTCTACAGCCTCCAGCTCTAGACACAGTCAGAGGGGTTTCTGGGGCGAGGTTGGTTTAGCTCTTCCTGGGACACAGGGCATGGAAGAGATGGTGCAGCTGCCAACCGGCTGGCACCCCCCGGCACTGAATGAAGAACCAGGCCTCTAGCCCACGTCCCACTGTGGCAAAGGACCCTGCAAGCAAAAGTAGTCACAGAATGAGCGAATCGTGCAGAGAAGTGGTGAGCCCAGCCAAGATGAGCTGCGGGCTGGGCCTGACCAATCCCATGTCATCGTATGGAGAAGGGGCGAGCTCACAGGACGGAGCTGCAGGCTGGCTGATCAATCCCATGTCATCATACGGAGAAGGGGTGAGCTCACAGGACGGAGCTGCGGGCTGGGCCTGATGATTCCCATGTCATCATACAGTGGAGCGGCAAGCTCACGGGACGGAGCTGCAGGCTGGGCCTGATCAATCCCATGTCATCGTACAGAAGAGCAGTGAGCTCACAGGGCAGAGCTGCGGGCTGGGCCTGATCAATCCCATGTCATCGTACGGAGAAGCGGCGAGCTCACAGGCCGGAGCTGTGGGCTGGGCCTGTTCAATCCCATGTCATCGTACGGAGGAGCGGTGAGCTCACAGGGTGGAGCTGCAGGCTGGGCCTGATCAATCCCATGTCATCGTATGGAGAAGGGGCGAGCTCACAGGACAGAGCTGTGGGCTGTGCCTGATCAATCTCATGTCATCGTACAGAGAAGGGGCGAGCTCACAGGACGGAGCTGTGGGCTGGGCCTGATCAATCTCATGTCATCGTACGGAGGAGCGGTGAGCTCACAGGGTGGAGCTGCAGGCTGGGCCTGATCAACCCCATGTCATCGTATGGAGAAGGGGCAAGCTCACAGGACGGAGCTGTGGGCTGGGCCTGATCAATCCTATGTCATCGTACGGAGGATCGGTGAGCTCACAGGACAGAGCTGCAGGCTGGGCCCCATTGGTCCCGTCAGAGCCCAGATGGCAGTGGCTACTCAGGCTGGAAACCCCTGGAGCCTTGCACTTGTTTTGATTCCTAATAATGCCAGCTTCCAGGGCCAGACACCATGCTGGGTGCTTCATACACATCAACTCAAGTGATCCCCAGAAGGGACCTAAGGTAGCAACTAATCCCCATTTTATAGACAAGGAAACCAAGGCTCAGAGACCCTTGCACACAATCGTGTGGTCGCAAAAAGGTGGCGCTGGGATGTGATCTTAGAACCCACATGCATAACCTCCGGCCTATGCTAAATGTTCACTTAGTACCCACCTGTGCTGGGCATTGTGCTGTCTGTTTTTGGATTCAGAGAAAATAAAACAAAACAAAGCAATATGCAGCCAACAGGTAGAGCAGCAAGGCAGTGGATGCTGTTTCTGGTGGACAGAGGACCCAGGACAGAGGGCACAAGGGTACCTTTGGGTCTGCTAAGACTTGACTCTGACCCTCCCAAGCTAAACCTCCTTCAGTCCCCTGAATCCCGTCCCTCCCCCTGTTTCTCTGGACTCACAAGTGCTTTTCCCTCTGCCAGGGACACTCGTCTCCCACTTTTCCTGGCTGAGGACTCACCATCCTTCAGACACTCCTGTGTCCCTTACCCAGACAGGCCACCCTCTATGGCCACTGCCTGCGGACCTGACCACCTCCCCCACCAGACTCAGTGGGACGGGTCTGGGGTTGCTCACTCCTCCTTCCCCAGTGCCTAGCATGTGCCTGCCTGGAGTGTTGTAAGTGCTCAGTAAATGCTTACTGACTGACTGTGTGAGAGGAAACAGATCGCTTGAATGCAGTGTGCCCTGGATACTGGGAACAGGTAATACTCTAGTGCCAAGAACTCATGAGACCGCCAACTCTTTTCTGGGCATGACTCTTGCAGGGCGCTGAGCTTCAACTCCAGGAGCTGTTGAAAATCATCGTTTGTTAATTTCCTGGGGTTTCTGAAACAAATTACCACAAGTTTGATGGCTTCAAGTAGCCAAAATGGATCGTTTCCTCGTTCTGGAAGCCGGAAGTCTGAAATCATGGTGTTGGCAGAGCCACACGCCCTCTGGAGGCTGTAGGGGAGGGCCTCCCTGCTTCCTCCAGCTCCAGGTGCCATCACTCCAATCACGGCTGCCTCAAACTTCACGTGGCTGTCTCTCCCGTGTCTCTGTCTTCTCCTCTTCTGTCTCTTACAAAGACACTTGTCACTGGGTTTAGGGCTCAGCCAAATATCTCAGATGATCTGATCTGAAGATCTTTAACTTCGTTGAATCTACAAAGACCTCTTTTCCAAATAAGGTCAGATTTCCAGGCTCAGGGGTTAGGATGTGGACATATCTTTTGGTGGTGGAGGGGGTGCCATTCAGCTCACTGTAATTACCAAAGCGTCTTAACACAAATTGAGTCAGAGAGTCCTGCATTTTAGGTGCCGCTGGGTCTCAAGAAAATGATCTTTAGAATTGTGACTTTCCAACGGCTTCCCCTAGAGTCTTGCTACATGTTACCCCCGCTACGTTTTCATGAAAAATACGGAAGGGGTTTGTAATCAGTCAAAAGATGATAGGTATAGGCCAGGCGTGGCAGCTCACACCTGTAATTCCAGCACTTTGGGAGGCCAAGGCGGGCAGATCACCTCAGGTCAGGAGTTCAAGTCCAGCCTGGCCAACATGGCGAAACCACATCTCTACTAAAAATATAAAAATAGCCAGGCATGGTGGCAGGCGTCTGTAATCCCAGCTGCTCAGGAGGCTGAGGCATGAGAATCGCTTGAATCCAAGAGGTAGAGGTTGGAGTGAGACGGGATAGTGCCCCTGCACTCCAACCTGGGTGACATGGGTGAAACTCCGTTTCGAAAAGTAAAAAAAAAAAAAAAAAAAAATGATTGATATAAATGCTTTTATGAGGAGCAAATATTTTATTTTTTTTATTTAAAAATGTGGCCCGGGCCGGGCGTGGTGGCTCACGCCTGTAGTCCCAGCACTTTGGGAGGCCGAGGAGGGTGGCTCACGAGGTCAAGAGATCGAGACCATCCTGGTCAACATGGTGAAACCCCATCTCTACGAAAAATACAAAAATTAGCTGGGCACGGTGGCGCGTGCCTGTAATCCCAGCTACTCAGGAGGCTGAGGCAGGAGAATTGCCTGAACCCAGGAGGCAGAGGTTGCGGTGAGCCGAGATCACGCCATTGCACTCCAGTCTGGGTAACAAGAGCAAAACTCCGTCGCAAAAAAAAAAAAAAAAAAAAAAAATGTGGCCGGGCGCAGTGGCTCAAGCCTGTAATACCGGCACTTTGGGAGGCCAAGGTCGGTGAATCACGAGGTCAAGAGATGGAGACCATTCTGGCCAACATGGTGAAACCCCATCTCTACTAAAAGTACAAAAAATTAGCCGGGCGTAGTGGTGCGCACCTGTTGTCCCAGGTACTCGGGAGGCTGAGGCAGGAGAATTGCTTGAAACCGGAAAACGGAAGTTGCAGTGAGACGGGATTTCGACATTGCACTCCAGCCTGGCGACAGAACGAGACTCTGTCTCAAAAAAAAAAAAGTTTAATTTTGTGGGTACGTAGTAGGTGTATATGTTTCTGAGAAGTTTTGATACAGCCATGCAGTGTGTACTTATCATGTCATGGAGAATGGGGTCTCCATCTCCTCGAGCACACAATCCATTATACTTTTAGTTATTTTTAAATGTGCAATTAAGTTATTATTGACCGTAGGCCCCCTATGGTGCTGTCAAGGGAGCAAACATTTGAACCAACCCTTTCTTTTCTTTGTGAGAAAACTTTCCAAGCAAATAGAAAAGTTCAGAAGTGATACAACTAACTCCCGTGAACTCACTACCTGGTTTAACAAATGTTAACCCTCCGGCCACTTTCACTTCTGGTCCTTTCCTTTAATATTAAAGAAACGAAGCGTGACAAACACAGTCTGAAGCCCTTGGGCACCCCTGCCTAGCCTCAGCCCCTCCCCGTCCTCCCCGTCCTCCCCGATGACGCCTCCCGAGGTTGGAGCAGGCATGCTTTCCACCCAGCATGCCCAGTTTTCTTCTGTTGTTAGCTATCCATAAATCACACGGATTACTTAGCGGGGTCCTGTGCCCTGTAAGTCACTCTGCACAGTGACTCGCTAGTCTCATGGCCCACGTTTGCAACGTCACCCAGTCCCACTGTCCGAATCATCTGCCACAGATGTATCCATCTCTCTACTGCTACGGTGTTTCTCGTGTCCCCCCATGACAAGGCCCCCGCAAGCACCTGGCACACCTGGTGCCCCTGGGCGAGGGTCCTCAGGGTTGATGTCCATGAGCAGAGTTGCCAGCTGCAGTGAGACCTCCTCTGCCTGTGCTGACGGCCTTGATTGTCCTTCCGGGTGCTGGGACATCTGCCCTCCCATCTTCTCAACTTTTTCTACCTCCCCTGTGTCACTGACCACAGGTGACAGTGAGGAGATACCCCCTCAATGTGTCACTGACCACGGGTGATGGTGAGGAGATCCCCTTCCCCTGTGTTACTGACCATGGGTGACAGTGAGGAGATGCCCCCTCCATGTGTCACTGACCAGGTAACAGTGAGGAGATGCCCCCTTCCCTTGCTATTGACCACAGATGACAGTGAGAAGAGGTTCTGTTTCCTCCTGGGCAGACAAAGGATAGGTACCCATGATCACCTTGGAAAAGGAAAAACTGAGGCCCACAGGCGAGGCTCTCTGCTGAGTTACACACACTGGGTGAGAGTCCAGTCTCCTAACTCGCAGTCTGTGGCCTCTCTGCCATCCTCACTACCTCCCGGCAGAGGTGCCCACCCGGGACTCACCTTTCTCCCGATGCCAGGATCCCCGGCCCAGTGGGTTTCTGAGTGGCCTGGCGGATCTCTCATTCTCAGCCCTTTCGCTTTCAGCTTCACTGAACGTTGCCCGCCAGCTCTGAACTGCTCATTGAATTCACCCTTGTGAAAAATGTTAACACATTGCAAATGACCTCTCAGACAGATTTAGAAGTCAGGCGTGTGCTGCTAACCAAGCCTCCCCACGTCATTAGCTTTTAGGTTGGATCCACAAACAATTAAAAAGTAGCCAGGAGCCCAGAGGTCCTCTTCTCTAATTAGCTCTAAGAGTCCTGCCAGGGAAACAGGCGGCCCTCAGTTCCACCCCTTCCTCCACCCTAGGAGAAGCGGGGCCTAGAGCTGAGGGGGCAATTAAGAAAAAGGCAGTGAGGGGGTGAGGGTGGGCCAAGGGGTGCAGCAGCCCCCAGGGGGCCAGAGCTCAGCCCCCAGCCCACCCCCACTCCCTGCTGGGGGGACAGAGGTGCTGGTGGCCAGCAGGTGGAGGGTCCCCTGCCAGGGAAAGGCTTGGTGGGGGCGGAGGAGGCACCCTTGCTAAAATGCAGATACCTTGGCCCCACCCAGGCCCACAGAGCCAGAATGTTTGGGGGTGGGGGGTGACATCTCTACTTTTACTAAGATCTCTAGGATATTCTTATTCACTCTTCGGACAGAGAATCCCCCGCCTTGACATTAGGAGGGAAGGAAAGACTGTGTCAAATCCAACTTCTTATCCAGGCCAAGGCCTGTGTCTTTGGTTCCAGGGCAACTGGACCTGAGGGCTGGCACCTCCCTCCCAGAGCTGCAGGAGGACTCTGGGGCCCCGGGCACACTTGCCTTCCTGTGTCCCTTCCTCTATTAAAAATATGTCTGTTTTATGGTATGTTAGTATGAAGATGAAGATGAATATAATCCAGGCTGAATTATTTTTGAATCCCTGAAAGTGTCTTGGGCTCAGGCATGGGGCCTTCTGGGCCTGATGGGTGGGTTGGTCCTAGTTCTTCCTTTTAGGCCTCACCACTCCCTTCCCTCTTGGAAAGGAAGAATTCCCTCTCTTCTCTCTCCCCTTCTTGCCCCTCCTGGCACCCCTTTCTGCAGCGAGCAGAGATGAAGGCAGAGAGAGGATGGAGAACTTGCCTTGAAGCCTGAAGACCCCAGACTCAACACAGACCTCTCCCATTTCCATGGCGAGGAATTTTGAGCAGGCCACATACTCTCCACGGGCCTCCATCTCCCTCTATCAGTCGGGTTAACACTCCTTCCATCATAGAAAAAAAACTGATGTCAATCCATCAGTGAAAGTTCCTTGGGCTCTTGGGTAGAGAGAGAGGCATCAAGTATTTTTGTTGTTTAGTTGGCATAGAACCAGGGTTACAAATTCACGACCTGCAGAGGCCTGGCAGGTAAAGGGCAATAGGGAGTGGTGGGGACTGCAGCAAACTGGGGCACATGCCTGGTCTAAATTTGGCAGCTCCAGCCAGTTGTGGACATGTAGGGATGTGTGCCAGTGTTACCAGATCATCTAACATCTCAGTAAATAAAGCCAGGCATTTGGATATTTATGTGAATCTTCTGATTTAAAAAAAATATATATATTGGTTACTTAAGGTTTTAAGGCGGTACAGGCCAAACGAAGCATGTCTGCAGGCCAGACATGGCCTAGAGTCTGCTATTTGCAATAATTTTAGGGCAGTGGTTGCCCAATGCTGAGCCTGAGTGGGCTATTTAATCTTGTTGAACTCTAGTTTATTTATACATAAGGTGAGGCTGACATAGTAGTTCCTGTCTAGTAGGTTTCTTGTCGGGATGAAATGACAGTCCCTGGAATGTGAGCACAGTGTGGAAAAGAGGCATCTGTGGTTCCAAAGGACAAGAGGAGGAAGGCTTGTGGGGATGGAATTTTCTGCGTCTTGTGTATGGTGGTGGATACATGAAATACCACATGATTAAATCACACAGAAACACACAGCACAGGTGAAATCGGGGAAATCTGAATGACGTTGTTGGACTGTTATCAATGTCATTATCCTGGCTGTTATTTGATTCTACAGTTACCATTGGGGGAACCTGGGCAAGGGACACGTGGGAACTCTCTGCCTCATTTCTTACAAACTGCATGTGAATCTACAACAATCTCCATAAAAGTTTCAGTGAAAAAAAAAATTTAAAAAAAGGATTTAGTGGTAGCTTTGGTACCCGTGGGCAATGTTATAATCACGTGTTGGAAAAAAACCTTGGTGAAACTATAAGCGCAAGCAAAGTGCCCAGTAAACAGCCGTGGAAGTCACTTGACAGTCGGACAGCCAAGCCACTCAGGAAGCCTTGGGTGCCAAGGAAAAGGGGAGACAGCCCAGCCCTGCAGCACAAGGCTCGGGGCTGTGTGAGACACAAGGGCGGTCTTGGGAAACCCCATCCAGTAGGTGGAGAAGGTGGATCTCCCTAGATGGCACCACTTCTGGGTGTCCCTCCTGTATTGGGTGTTGATTTCGTATCGTTGAGAGAAGCCCAGCCTTCTCCCTCCTCCCAAGCCAGCCATCCACAGCCCCAGGCCCAGCCTCAGAGGCCACCATCCACCCCTCCGTGCCTTCTCAGCTGCGAGGATGCCAGCGCCTCTGAGGCCCCGGGAGCAGCAGACTGCTGGTATATTAGAGATGGATTTTAATTTTATTTTAACAAAATAGCTGTCTCCACTGGAAGAAGCATCAAGAGCCAAATAAGGACCCGTCTTGAGCGGAATCACGTTGAACAGACCTCCGTGCTGTCATTGATTTTCCAGGAAGAAAAAAATCGCCTCTGGCTACTAAACCGAATTAGTAGTCACTGATGACCAATTATTTTAGCCCGCTGTGAACGGGGAGCCGCACTAAAACCCAGTTTGTCAGACCCAAGTCTCCCTTCTGAAACACCTTTCAACAAACGTGTACCTAAAGTCCCTCAGAAGGCTCCTCCAGCTTCCTCTCTTCCGCCAAGTTCTCCAGCTCCACAAAGTTTTAATGAGCAGCGAAGATGAAGATGGGTTGCCATGAAAGGGCCCCTCTAATCCACAGAGCACTCCTGGCAGAGCGGAGCCGCACCGGCAAATCAGAGCTGTCAGCCCTCATCCCCCGCACACACAAAGTGTCAGCCTAATGTTTGCAAATGATAATTTCCATTTCCCCTGCACGTCCCCTGTGCCTGCATCGGAGATCAACCCCTGGTCTGGGGTATCAATCGCAGAGCAGTGAGGATGGGTTTGATGGAGCTAATTTGAAGTTTCTGGGAGGCCTATCACAAGTAGGAGCTAATTTCATTTCATTCCCCATTTTCCGCTTTATGGGACTGAGTTTTGACATGGTTTTGTGGCTGGTGGGCGAGGCGGGTGGTGAGAAACTTTTCTGGGGGGTTCCTGCCAGGTTATCAGCAGGTAATTCGTCGAAGCTCTTAGCAGGGGCCCCGTCATCACGACACGGGCTGTTAAGGAGTCCACTGGCAAGCCCAAAGCCCGGCTTTCCAAACAGCAGAAAGAGCAACTCGGAAGCTCTCGCAGTCCAAGTGTGGGGCCTGAGACGACTGGATGGGGCCCAGTGGGGGAGTCAGGACAAATCAGACTCCTTTGTATAGAGGAAGCACTTGCTTAGGAGCCCAGACAAGCAAATTGCCAACAAGAACAACTTGACCAAGCTTCCTCCACCTGGACAGAGATGACTGGATCATTCAGACCCACCTTGGAGTGGCTCAGCACACAGCCTAATCGTTAGGGGCAAAAAGCTTCAGGGCCAGGGGAAGCAGGATTCGGATTCTGGCTCTCCTGCCTGGCTACTCTGCATCCCTGACCATCACATGGGCAAGTCGCTCCATTTCTCTGAGCCTCAGTTTCCCCTTCTGAAAGCCAGGAGTCTCCATCCTCCCTTCCAGAATTGTGAGGACTCAAGCTTGCACACGGAGGGCTTGGTATAGAAAGTGCTTATTAGGATGGGAGGCATTTTGAATCACTGTTATTCTTCAGGGCAGATCAAGCCTGTCTCTAGCTGGGAGTCCTGGCCGTGTTCACACCGTTCCCTGTCTGGAGCTCCCCTTGCTTCACTTTCCCTGCTTGGCCACCTTCTGCCCATTCCCAGTGATCTGTCCAAAGCCTCAGAGGAGATGTCCCTTATCCCACACCCTTGCTGAATTAACCTCAGAGGAGAGCTCTGAGCCCCAGCCACGCTGCAGGTGGCTGTTTATACTGGCACTGGCTCTTGGCACTGCAGGATGGTAGGGCTGCAACGTGGCTACCCTCACAGGCTTCTGATTCGAACAACTACCTGTGTGGTCTTGAACAAGACAGTGGAGTTCCCTGGGTCTCAGATTTCTCATCTGTAAACTGAGGATATCAGTATCAGTCTCTCGAGTTGTTGTCCCAAGGACTGAGGAAGCAGGCAGGGAGTGTGAGCTGTGAGGATGGTTGTCTCTGCTGCATGTTCTGTGACCCCAGAGGGCAGGGAGCTGCCTCCATGTTCAGACATAGCGTTAATACTCCTGAATAGGCCAGATGGGTAGATGGGTGAGTGGGCGGATGGATGGATGGATGGGTGGGTGTTTGGATAAGTGGGTAGGTGGATGAATGGATGGATGGATGGATGGATGGATGGATGGATGGATGAGTGGGTGGATAGTTGGATGGATGGATGAGTGGGTGGATGAATGGATGGATGAGTGGGTGGATGAATGGATGGATGGATGGATGGATGGATGGATGGATGGATGGATGGGTGGGTGGATGGATGAGTAGGTGGGTAGATGGATGAATGGATAGATGGGTGGATGGTTGGATGGATGAGTGGGTGGATGTATGGATTGGCAGGTAGATTGATGGATGGATGGATGGATGGATGGATGAGTGGGTAGATGTATAGGTGGGTGGGTAGATGGATGGATGAGTTGGTGGATGAATGGATGGATGAGTGGGTGGATATATGGGTGGATGGGTAGATGGATGGATGGATGGATGAGTGGGTGAATGGATGAGTGGGTGGGTAGATGGATGGATGGATAGGGGGATGAATAGGTGGGTGGATAGGTAGATGGATGGACTAACAAGCAAGTGAACACAGAGTTGAGATGTCATTCACAAGGTGCTCTGCCCTTCTGCTGTCCCCTTCCTCCACCTGAAATGTTCTTGGGCCCTCAAATCCTGTACCCTGCCCCCTCCCCCAGGCTAATCCACTCTGCTACACAGCAACAATGCCTGGCATTGTGCCCCCTCCTCTCTCCTCTCACTCAGAAACCATCCCTAGTACCTTCATCAAACCTGTCTTCTGCTATGACTCCTGCCTCAGCCGTTTACTCCTCAATTGGGTCTTTTTATGTTTTTCTTTTGAAACAGCCTCATTAAGGTGTAATTTCCCAACAATACAATGATCCATACATAATTTGATGAGTTTTGACAAATTTATACACCTGGGTATCCAATGAAGATATAGCACATTTCCAGACCAGGCACAGTGGCTCACACCTGTAATCCCAGGACTTCAGGAAGCCAAGGTGGGAGGATTGCTTGAGGCCGGGTGTTCAATACCAGCCTGGGCAACATAGTGAGACTCCCATTTCTACAAAAATTAGAAAATTAGCCAGTTATGGTGGTGATTGCTATAGTCCCTGCTACTCAGGAGGCTGAGGCAAGAGGATTGCTTGAGCCCAGGAGATTAAAGTTGCAGTGAGCTAGGATCGCACTACTGCACTCCAGCCAGTCTCTAAATTAATTAAAAGATGCAGCACATTTCCATCCCCAGAAGTCCCTCATGTTGCTTTTCAGTCAGTTCCTTACCCCACTCTCAGGAGAACACCCAGCCCTCATGAACCTCCTGGCCTCAGGTCTAGTGTGGACCTGACCCAATTCCTTCTGCCCTCGACCCAGGAACCCAGGTCTTTGTAGAGACCTTTAAACCTTTGAATGTGTAAAGCACAGGCATGGCAGAGTGGGCAGAGCTAAGGGAGGTCTTGTGGGGAATCTGCCAGGCCAAAAAGAGGAGTCCAGGAGGAGGTGGGGGAGGACTCTGCATTTAGGAGTTGGTAGGAGAGGGACTGGGCTTGAGACCCTTGAGAATCACGTATCCCCAAGGGCAATAGGAGTACATGAGGACCTGGCTTCAGGTCCAATGTGGACCTGACCCAATTCCCTCTGCCCCTGGCCCAGGAGCCCCTCCTCAGACACTGGCATGGGGCCAGCCCTCCATTCCTCTCTCCCTGGGCTCTGAAGAGCCTTGAAGGCCAGGAGGGCTGTCCTGCCTCGGAGCAGCCTGAAGCCCTGCATGCCCATCCCAATGCCCTGGCAGACCCTTTCAGTATTGCCCAGAATCACAGACATTCACAAACCTGAATTACTTCTGAACACAGTGTTGAAAACAGATGCTTGGTGCTGCAAAGAAAAATCAGCACTGAAACAAAGGATCTCCCAGCAAGGCAACTTTACATTCTGCAGAAAGGATGATCCTGTTAGCCATCTTGCCATGAGAGTACAATGAACAAAGGAAAAGCAGACATATTTATCCTTCATGCATTTGGGGTCATCTTGACTACTGTGTCTGATGTCCATTGGCTGGAGACAGACCTAACAATCTAAAACTAAAACTTAATTGGCTAACAACTTAAAACTTCTTTAAACAGGTAAAAGCAATGGAGAACAAACAAAGTCTAAATAAGGAAGGGGCATAGGCTGTGAGCTGGGACACGCCTGTGAGCACATCCAGCACGGATACCTTGGTTGAAGTACAAGGACACAGAATGTATTACATGCCTGTGAGCACGTCTAACAGCTACATAGGACAGGGCTTACCAGAGAGCCACTAGCAAAATGCCAAGGAGGCTTTGAAGAAAGTGTTTAAAACAAACTATTATTTCTAACACTTATGATTACTCTTTAGCAAGAAAGGACACTTTGAAGAGGAACTTTTCTACTTCCCACAAAGGTCCTACAGATTCATAAGGAACAAGTCTGAGAGCCACAGATCTCTGTGGCTCCTCCAGCCTGTCCTCGGCTTCAGGAACCTCCTCTTATTCATCTTCAGGAAAGGGTTGCTTCCACAGCATCTCCTGGCCTGTCTGGGCTATCTGTTCTCTGGGGCTGTCCCCATTGCCCCTGGGCTGAGAGGATCGGGGGCTCTGACATGCTGACTTAACAGCTGATCCTCCTATGAGAGAGAGAGAGAAGGGAATCAAGAGGCCACGTGGCTTGTTGTCCGTGCTTGCACGCATTCTGAAGGATAGTGGGGCCACCCCACCCCCCGTCATTAGGTTCCCCAAGGAAAAGCCCATTTCTTCCAGAGACCTCCTTCTAGGCATTGCAGTTTAGGCATTGCAGTCCTCCGGAAAGGGGTTTTCAAAGTCAGAGTTTTCCAGAGTCACTCAGCTTCTCTACAGAGTGCAGACGGTCCAGGCCTGAAGATTTGGAGAGGACGACCCAGCACCATCCCCGCTCCGTGGAGCTCAGAGCCTGGTGGGAAAGGCAGACTCTGAGCCAACCATTGTAAAGAACTTCAAACACCTTCGTACGTGGGAAATGCAGGCATGGCAGAGTGGGCAGAGCTACGGGATATCTCAGGGGGAATCGGCCAGGCAAAGGAGAGGTGTCCAGGAGGAGGTGGGGGAGTGGGTAGGAGAGGGACTGGGCTTGAGACACTTGAGAATCATGCACTCCCAAGGGCAATGGGAAGCCACCAGTTGTGCTGAGAAAGACAGAAACGGACTTGCTTTTTTTTTTTTAAATGAAGCCTCGCTCTGTTGCTCAGGCTACAGTGTAGTGGAACAATCTTGGCTCACTGCAACCTCTGCCTCCCGGGTTCCAGCAACTCTCCTGCCTCAGCCTCTTAAGTAGCTGGGACTACAGGCACCCACCACCACGCCTGGCTAATTTTTGTATTTTCAGTAGAGATGAGGTTTCACCACGTTGGCCAGGCTGGTCTCAATTTCCTGACCTCAAGTGATCCACCCACTTCGGCCTCCCAAAGTGCTGGGATTACAGGTGTGAGCCACCATGCCCGGCCCCAGACTTGCATTTTTTAAAAAGGGGGCCAAGGGATGGGGGCTGTTGCAAGGTCCAGGGACAAAGGATAGTGTCTGGAAGTCTGGAGCCCTATGTGAATTTAGCCAGGGACCCTGGACTTGACCTCTGTGTGCAGCTGGCTTGCTTGGCAGCCTTGTTCAGCTTTAACTGCCCTGTCTTTTGTGAAAATTGATTCAAATTCTCTTGGTCAGAGACCTGGCAGCCAGAGGGTAGGGGTTCAGGCTTTCTACTGGAATGTGCTGTGTGACCCTGGCCAAGCCATTTGACCTCTCTGGGCCTCGCTTCCCATTTGCACCTTTCCCATGCTCATTTAGTGAGGATAAATAATTAAGATCATCCATGTGAACCCCTCCAGTGCCTCAAAAGAAAGCTACAGAAAGGACGGCTGTAATTGTTACCACAGGGGCTCTCTGCCTGGGGCAAAAATCGTTCATTTTGGGGATGGGAAAATGCCTATATTTTACCATAAAGGACTGCATTTACTTAACACAAAACAAAACAAACTGAGCGTCTTGTAAGGCAGCAGCAAAAAATGGTTATGGAAGAAAACAGGAAAAACGCCTCCTAAAGATGCATTCTAGAAAGGTCAAGTACAGAGGGAAATGCTAGACGTCCCCAGCGCATGGTGGGGTAGGGCGGGGCTCTCCAGCCAAGGGTGCGCCCCGTGGCTCCAGGAAGGCAGGATCACCCCAGTTTGCTCCGGGAAGCAAACGGCAGGCCCAGAGAGTTCCGATCTGATGTTCGGTGTGGATCTGCACATGGCAGTTGGGGATAGGAATGCATCCTGACCCCGAGTCTGGGGACCAGGATCCATCAGCCCCACCACAGCTATAAGGCCTCAACCAACTCACAGGAGTCCTTTTTTCCCCCGCTTTTTTTCTCTATTCTTTGCAAAAGAATTGTAAGCAATCACTAAGTAAACTGAAAGATGAAAGGCCCCTTAACCCATCCCCAGTTCTGCTCCCCTGCCTGGGGCTTCGATGCCAACATCACTGGAGGGCTTCTTTCCAGTCTTTTTTTTTTTTTTGAGACACGGTCTTACTCTGTTGCCCAGGCTGGAGTGGTGCAGGTTCAAATGATTCTGCTGCCCCAGCCTCGCGATTAGCTGAGGATTACAGGCACCTACCACCGCACCCACCTGATTTTTGTGTTTTTAGTAGAGACAGGGTTTCACCATGTTGGCCAGGCTGATCTGGAACTCCTGACCTCAAGTGATCCAAGCCTTAAGTAATCCCAGCCTCCCAAAGTGCTGGGATTACAGGTGTGAGCCACTGCGCCCGGCCTTGCAGTCTTTCTTTCATCTGCCCACATCTGTGCAGAGGCGCTTGTACTATCCATCTCCTCCCCTGACTTCTTGTTTCACACACGACATGTCTCGGAGATCTCTCTGGCTCATTACACACACAGCCACTTCATCCTTTTTGGCAGCTGCGTAATATTTCATCATGAAGGCCGTCACTTTTACTAATGTGATCAGCTCCATTAACAGCTGGGAGGCAAAGGGAGATCCAAGAACACTTGGGTCCTTGACCGAGGGGCCTGTTCAAACCTGCTCTAAGGATTGACTTCCTTCCTGGTCGCTTAGGTGAAATCTCAGGCTTCCTCAGCTTTTCTGGTGGCTACTAATTACAAAAGGCAATCTCCACGCTCTAATTAACATGCCCAGGCTCCAGTATCATCAATACTCTCAACTACATTGGGAGATAAATTTTGTTCCTCCCTTGGCTGGCTGCTTGGAGAGAAGAGGCAGGGAGTGAGCTGCATCCGTGTATCTGGTCTCTGCCCCGCCACCCCTCTCCCAGGCTCCAGGGTAGATGCAACATATTACAAGGGGCCTTTGCTGTTAATGCATTAGCCTATTTGATTTGGTTCTATTTTACGTAGCATTCTTTTTTAAATTTTCTAATTTTTTTTTAGAGACAGGAGCTTGCCATGTTGGCCAGCCTGGTCTCGAACTCCTGAGCTCAAGAGACCCATCCACTTTGGCCTTCCAAAGTGCCAGGATTACAGGCATGAGCCACTGCGCCCCACCTACTTTACTTAGTATCCTTTGATTTGTGTTTATAAGTGACACTGAGCAGCAGTGTGTATATTCTCCTTGTCTCGGTTTGTGATCATAAAATGATTTGAGAAGCTGTTTTAGAAAAAGTTCTGGAAAGTTCTGGAATAGTTCCTATAGCACAATTGGGAGAGCTTGTGTGTAAGAGAACCCAGGGTCAAGTGCTGTGGTTCACGCCTGCAATCCCAGCATTCTGGGAGGCCAAGGTGGATGGATCACTTGAGGTTAGGAGTTTGAAACCAGCCTGGCCAACATGGCGAAACCCTGTCTCTCTCTACTTAAAAAAAAAACAGTGCAAAAATTTGCTGGGCATGGTGGTGTGAGCCTGTAATCCCAGCTCCTCGGGAGGCTGAGGTAGGAGAATCACTTGAACCCAGGAGATGGAGGCTGCAGTGAGCAGAGATCATGCCACTGCACTCCAACCTAAGCAACAGAGCGAGACTCCATCTCAAAAATAATTAAATAAACAAACAAATAAATAAAGGTACCCAGGCTGGTTCCCAAGGCTTTACTAAAGCATTGTATAAGTACTTCGGTCGACTTTGATCTTTTATATTTCCTGGGAATATCGCCCACTTTATTTAGTTTTCACATTTATTGGCACACAGTTGTCTACGATATTCTCTCAGGCTAATTAAAAATCAAAATCTTACCTGTATTCAGGACAGCTCCACGTTTTGTGGGATAATAAGTCCACAGCTTATTCAAGCTTGGGGGCCCTCTTCCAGAAAAAAAATTCAAAATCATGCCTACAAATTCAGGCACAAAATTGAATAATTAATTAGGATGAGAAAAGCAATCAGAACAAATTGCAAATTTAAATTAGCTGACTAATACCACAAACCACAAAAGTCCAGGAAAATAACATACTTAAAAAAAAATTAAAGCCAGGCATGGTGGCTCATGTCTGTAATCCCAGCACTTTGGGAGGCCAAGATGGGCAGATCATTGAGGCCAGGAGTTTGAAACCAGTCTGGCCAACATGGTGAAACCCCATCTCTACTAAAAATACAAAAATTAGCCAGGGATGGTGGCGCATGCCTGTAATATCAGCTACCTCGGAGGCTGAGGCATGAGAATCATTTGAATGTGGGAGGTGGAGGTTGCAGTGAGCCGGGATTTCGCCACTGCACCCCAGTCTGGGCAACAGAGCAAGACCTTGTCTCAAAAAAAATTAATTGACACACCTCATATTGATTTTTATCCTATATTTTTTGCCCCATACTCTTTGATTACCTTTTCATATGATAGTAATTTTTGTTTTTGTTTTTGTTTTTGTTTTTTTGAGAAAGAGTCTTGCTGCAGTGTCCAGGCTGAAGTGCAATGGTGCAATCTCGGCTCACTGCAACCTCTGCCTCCTGGGTTCAATGATTCTCCTGCCTCAGCCTCCCAAGTATCTGGGACTACAGACATGCACCACCACACCTGGCTAATTTTTGTGAGACAGAGTCTCTCTCTGTTGCCCAGCACGGAGTGCAGTGGCACGATCTTGGATCACTGCAACCTCTGCCTCCCAGGTTCAAGCGATTTTTGTGTTCAGCCTTTTAATTAGCTGGGACTACAAGTACACGCCACCACACCCGTCTAATTTTTGTATTTTTAGTAGAGAGGGGGTTTCGCCATGTTGACCAAGCTTGTCTTGAACTCCTGACCTCAGGTGATCCACCAGCCTTGGCCTCCCAAAGCGCTGGGATTACAGACATGAGCCACCATGCTTGGCTCCATATGATAGTAATTTTAAAATATTTTTCTACAAAGTATAAAGCTATTTCAGTCTTTCCTCTAGCATGCTTGATTGCATTTTTAAAAAGTATTTTACTTTGAAATAATTATAGATTCACAGAAAGTTTTAAAAATTGTACAGAAAAAGCCCGAATCGTCTCCAGCCAGTTCCCCACAATGAGAGAACTTCACATAACTAGATTGCAAAACGAAAGCCAAAAAATGGACATTGGTACTATACACAGATTTCATTCAGATTGCCAGTTTATGCCCTCACTTGCGTGGGTGTCTGTGTGTATGTGTGTGCGCGTGGTGTATTTAGTTCTTGCAACTCTTTCACATGTGTAGATTTGTGTGACACAATCAAGATACAAAAGTGTTCTGTCATCCAAAGATCTTCCTCACACTCCTTTCAGTGAACCCTGCTTCCCTCTATTTCCTAATGCCTGGAAAATTTTGAGAATGTTCTCTATATAGACTCACACAGTGTGTAACCTTTTGAGGTTGGCCTTTTTTGCTCAGCATAAAGGCCTAGAGTTCACCCGAGGTGTTGCATGTAGCAGGAGCTGGGGAAGGAGGCAGGAGCCGCTGGAAGGCCCCTGAGACCTGGGCAATGTGTCTGGGTTTAGGCTAAGACACGGGGGGCCGTGGAAGGCATTTTAAGCCAGGAGTGATGTGATCCTTATGTACTAGGTTATTCCCGCATCAGACCAGCTTCTCCACCTTTGTATCCGAGGTTATGAGCCGGAGCAGAAGCGGGCACAGCTGCTGGTCTCCTTCAGAGAACCCAGGCTGGGGCCGTTGGGACTCCCAGGGTTTGTCGTTACTTTCAGGCCCCGAACCCCTGCCCCAGTAATAAGAGCTGCTGGCCGAAGCAAGACACGAGGATGTCAGCCGAGGCCGTGGGTGCCTTTGGGGTGGCGATGGATGTGTCGGGGCTGCTGAGAAGAGAGCTTTTCTGTTGTGATCGGCCTCTTGGGGTAGATATTTTCAGATTACGAATCTAGTGTCATTAGAAAACACAGCAATAAATTAGGCTGCTCAGAAGCATGGGGCGTGTAATAATTAAGTAATAAAAGTCACCGCAGGGGTAAAGGAACTGGAAAACAAAGAACCACTGTTTGTAGGTAGCAGCACTGAAGGCTGCTGTGTGAAGGACCTCCGAGCAGGGGTGGCAGCTCGAAGCTGCTGAACCTCGGCTCAGCCAGAATCCCAGTTTGGCCCCGGCCTGAAGACAGCTGTGTAGAGGGGAGGCAGACTGGTCCAGGGGCACAGTCAGGGGCCAGGGAGTGGATATTTAGGGTCCAGTTTTGCTTTACAGCTATCTCTGGGCCATAAGGTGAAACACGTGGAGGAGCCCAACAGAGAGTGGAGCCAGCCTGGTAAGGCAATAGGGCAGGGTGAGGCCTGGGGCCGAAGGGGAATTTTACTCAGCGCCAGCCAATTGCTACAGCCAAGGTGCATTCTAGCGTTGGCAGAACTTACAAAATGTCAAGACATTCCAGGAAGTTGTCTTTTGAATGGAAAAAATTTCCATTTTTAAGTGTTGACAATGATTTCAAAGTTTAAGACCACCATGCAGGGCACATAAAACACAGTGAGAGGCTCGTGGTCTGCCTCTCCGGTCCTGAGCTGTGTGACCCGGGGAGCCACTTCCCCTCTCAGCACCTCCATTGCCGCCTTCTTTTTTCTGTGAAATTAAGTCACGGGGTAGGTTCTGAGGTTCTGAACCCTTCCTGGGGCATTTGCATCTGCGAAAATCACGTAAACCAGGCATGGTGGATCACGCCTGTAATCCCAGCACTTTGGGAGGCCAAGGCAGGAGGATCGCTGAAACTCAGGAGTCTGAGACCAGCCTGGGTAACATAGTGCAACCTGTATCTCTACAAAAAATCAACAAAAAATCAGCCGGGTATGGCGGCGCACGCCCGAGGTCCCAGCCACTTGGGAGGCTGCAAACATCGGATAAGGGCTGTGGCTCCTCTCCTCAGATGCATGTCTACATCGCTGCACAGAAATAATCACCTGCACCTTCCTGGGACTTTGGGAGGCTAAGAGTTCGGAGTGAGATCATCCCCAAGTCCTTAAGTTTTGAAGCGTGAGGCCTGGATACGGCGCCTTTGGCCACCCATGTGACTGAACCAGAGGTGCCCTGAACAAGATCGCACGGTGACCCATGCGCATAGTTTGAGAAACACTGCTCACAGGGTCCTTCGTGTTCCAGTCACTGGCCCTGTTCTGGATACCACTCATCGGGAAGAGGGTTCCCATTGATGTTTCCCAGCATGTAGGCTGAGGAGCCCCTGTGTACCAGTGTCCTGTGGCTGCTGTCACAAATTACCACAAACTTGGTGGCTTAAAACGATAGGAAATGATTATCTCACAATTCTGAGGCCAGAAGCGTGAAACAGGAGTCAGCAGGCCCCGCTCCCTGCCAGGGTTCGAGGCGAGGACCCTTCCGGCCTCTTCCAGCTGCTGGTGGCCCCAGGCATTCCTTGGTTTGGGGTTACAGGGTAGCTGACGTTATATTAGGTTGGTACAAAAGTAATTGCAGTTTTTTTTTTTCTATGGAAAGTAATTTGAGGCCAGGTGCAGTGGCTCATGCTTATAATCCCAGCACTTTGGGAGGCTGAGGTGGATGGATAACCTGAGGTCAACAGTTGGCGACCAGCCTGGCCAAATGGCGAAAGCTCGTCTCTTCTAAAATTGAAAAAATTAGCTAGGCAGGCCGGGCGCAGTGGCTCATGCCTGTAGTCCCAGCACTTTGGGAGGCCGAGGCAGGTGGATCACGAGGTCAAGAGATCGAGACCATCCTGGTCTACAGGGTGAAACCCCGTCTCTACTAAAAATACAAAAAATTAGCTGGGTGTGGTGGCGCATGCCTGTAGTCCCAGCTACTCAGGAGGCTGAGGGAGAATTGCCTGAACCCAGGAGGTGGAGATTCGGTGAGCCACGATTGCGCCGTTACACTCCAGCCTGGGTAACAAGAGCGAAACTCTGTCTCAAAAAAAAAAATTAGCTAGGCATGGTGGCTGCTGCCTGTAGTCCCAGATTTGGGAGGCTGAGGCAGGAGAGTCACTTGAACCAGGGAGGTGGATGTTGCAGTGAGCCGGGATCGCACTGCCACACTCCAGCCTGAGCGACAGAGCGAGACTCCATCTCAAAAAGAAAGAAAAATAAGTAAATTTGACAATGCTGGTCTAGAAGCTTGATTGCCTTCCAGTTCACTTTTTTTTTTCCCAAACATATTTGATATGCAGTCCAGCATAACTCCTAGCACATCACTTCCAGCACAGTGACTATTTGTCACTGTCCGTTATGTCAAGATTAATAATCAGGATAAAATTTATGTTGTGTATATTTACTGCAATAATAAAATGATGATCACTTAAAGGGCTGGTCATTGGGTTCAGCTGCTGCAGCATGACCCATCTGTTGTGAAGCTCCCCATCAGCCTCCACCTAATCATTTTAGCAGCCACAGATGAATGTCCCCTAGATCCATTATTTCATTAGGAGTTGCAAAACGGTGATTTCCCCACTAATTCTGTCATGCCTCCTGCATTTATGAGCTCTGGTTTTTCTATAAAGAACTTTCCCTTATTGCTTATTGATTACCCCGAGATGCAGTTTGTACAGGAAAGGCAAGGAAATGCTCTGTTATTTATTTTCAGAATAATGATTTTGTGGCCTAGCAACCTCCAAACTGCACAAAGAGGTTTTCATTTTTTCCCCCACCAGAATTATGCATATATATATCCATATGTCATATAGAGAGTGCTATATGATGGATTTCAACTCACAGCCATCATTATTCTGTCCAACGCTCAAATTGTCCTGTCTTTGGCCAATTTGGGCTGGTTCCTGTGGTCCATTACCATGTCCCCCAGTAGCCCCTGACAGCCTTCTTGCTTCTGGCATGGGGACCTCCTGGGCACAGAGATCAGCCATTTCTCCAGTGAGCCCTGGTTCTTTTGAGTGGAGAATGGCACTTAGAGACCATGGTCTGGGTACTGGGGGTGCTCATTGCTACTGAGTTATGATCATTTCTAGACTTTTACAGTGGGCAGAGATAGGAATAGGAAACATGTTACTTTTTATAAAGAGGAAAACTGGTGAGTTCGTAATACTAGTTACAATTCAAATGTAAAATTACAGAGGTTTTTTTCTACTTCTTTGATTTTATATATGTATTTTTTTCTCTTACTGGCATTTATATAATTACTAATTTACTTTATCCTGGAATGTATACATAATAGTTTCAAAGTAACAATATCGACATTATTATTAGCAACAAGGACACAGCTTCAGATTTCCTAACGGTTCTTTTAATCCTCAGAATATATTACACTTGGGATATTCTACCCAAATCTCTTTTAAAGTCACTTGAAGCTGGGCATGATGACTCAAACCTGTAATCCCAGCACTATGGGAGGCCAAGGTGGGCAGATCACTCGAGGTCAGGAGTTTGAGACCAGCCTGGCCAACACAGCACAACCCTGTCTCTGCTGAAAATACAAAAAAATTAGCTGGTTGTGGTGGCTGGTGTCTGTGATCCCAGCTGCTTGGGAGGCTGAGTTGGGAGAATCACTTGAACCTGGGAGGTGAGGTTGTAGTGAACTGAGATTGCATCACTGCACTCCAGCCTGGGCAACAGAGCAAGACTCCACCTCAATAAATAAATTAATAAATAGTCACTTGAAATAATCATCTGTAGTTATGTCACAACTTGACATACAATTAGGTTCATTTGCTTTCTCCTGTTGTTATTTGGGGTAGATGCTAACCCTTTCTCTTTAATTCTTTTGCAATTAGAAAAACAAACCATTGTTTATGTTTCCAAAGTCAAAACTATAACACAAAGTCCATTCAACAAGTTCTAGCTTTCCTTTCTGTTCCTTCTTCCCTGTTCTCTCTCTCATTCTCGGTTGCTCCTTAGTGAATAAGTTTGGTTTGTCTTTTCATTTTCTTCCTCTTGAAAATAGAAATGTATGAACATGTATCATATCTATGACATCCATCACAAATTCTAGATAGCTATGCGAGGCCCATTTCCTAGGGGCCTCACACGGGAGCGTTCCCCACAGTTCTCCCTCATGTGGGGCATCCTATGGGATTGGTTAGGGGTGCTTATTTAGTTTTCTCTGGTTTGTCCTAAGCTGCAAGCAGGTACAAAAATTAGTGGAGCTGGCAATTGTCAACCAAGTCCTGGACATTCTGGGTTGGCTGTTTCAAGGGTTTTGTTTGGCTTTCTAGACTGTTGGTAGAGACCCCAGTCTAACTTCCTACAAATCTGGCACAGCAGGCAGTTTCCTGGGCTGGTTACTGTACAAAATGGGCTGGTTTCCTGACCTAGCTGCTGCAGATGTGGCTCAGTTCTTTTTCTTCCTTCCTTTTTTTTTTTTTTTTTGACAGAGTTTCCCAGGCTGGAGTGCAGTGACATGATCTTGGCTCACTGCAACCTTCACCTCCCGGGTTCAAGCAATTCTCCTGTCTCAGCCTCCCAGGTTAGCTGGGACTACAGGCATATACCACCATGCCCGGCTAATTTTGTACTTTTAGTAGAGACAGGGTTTCACCATGTTGGCAGGCTGGTTTCCAACTCCTGACCTCAGGTGATCCACCTGCCTCAGCCTCCTAAAGTGCTGGGATTACAGGCATGAGCCACCATGCCCAGCCCATAGTTCTAACATGTGGTTTGGCCAGTGCCCATTTGTATATTCAGTCTCTCAACCTGTTTAGAGATCAGGCCCCACCTGGGAGCAGTTGGCCATTTGCTTCATGGACATGAAATCCTGCTGCTGCAGAGGCTTGTGGCTGAGCGGGTCTGCCTTGCGGTGTTGCCTGCACTGCTCTGGGATCCTACCCTTCTCATCTGTACAGTGGGAATAATACTAGTGTCCTTTTCATGTTGGGGAGGGGTGGAGCATACAAGATGCCTTGGGTAAGCTCTCCCTGGCTGGAAATCATTGTCAATGAGAACCAGAGCCAGACACTAATTAAAGGTGGTAAAGACATTTTATTCAATGCTATTCCAGAAAGGAAGAGGCTACAGTATAGAACTGAGTTCAGTTCCAGATACCACAGAAGTGGGGATGTTTAGCTGAGGAGCCAAGGGAGGGGCAGGGGCAGTGATGGAAAATCAGCAAGAGGAGATGTCAGGACAGGAAGATCCTTGCTAAAGGCAGGCCAAGGTCATCGGCTATCAAGGGTGCAGATGAGGAAGTTGATCAGCTGTCAAGGGTAATCAGATATGAAGGCTGGGGCATCAATGTAGTGGGACTCTTGGCTAAGACTGGTTTCAGCAGGTCAAGGTTAGGACCCAGGGATGAGGCCTAGTGAGAAAGAGAGCTCAGAGGACCAGGCCTCGAACATTTGGCAAGGAGGGAGTCCTATCCCCACTGCAGGCCCAGCACTCACAGGCTCTATGAGGGACCTGTTTCATGGCTTTTACGGCCTGGGAGAGAGGCTTTCACAGTCTTGGGGTTGATGTGCCCTGCAGCCCCTGATGTTTAGGAAGCTCCAGGGTGGGGCGGGGTGGGGAGAGGATGCCTCTGGTCCTCAAGATCTGTCTGGACTTCTTCCCCCCAGGCCTTCGACACCCTTCTTTGATCTGCTGCAGCACCGGTACCTGCAGCTGTGGATACAGGAACAAAAGGCCACCCAGAAAGCCATCAAACTGGAGAAGAAGCAGAAGGTAAACACAGCCCTCACTCCCAGCTTGCCAGCTGGTGTGGTGGAGAACAGAGAAGGGGCAGCTAGGGGCAAGCATCGAGATGACACTGTGTGTATTGGTGGTTGGGGTGGGGGGGAATCAGGTTGCATCTTCTGACCAGCATCAGAGAATCCAGAGCTGAAAGGATTGTGGTGATGATCTGGTTCAGACCCTACATAAGCTCACAGGATAGAGGAGATGGGTGGGGACCCCCAGCCAATAGGCCCCGTGTGCCTCTGAGCTGGGATGAGAACCCAGGTGTCCTCATTCCTACCTGGGGACCCTTCCCCCTAAACCTCTGCACAACTTCACACACCCAAAATCAGATTCTAGTCTAACCCGGCCTGGCCCACACAATCTACAGAGAAAAGGCCAATAAGGCAAAGTTGAAGAGGAACTCACTTCCGAAAGGTGCCGTAAAGAACACATTACATTACACTTTGTAACATTTTATTACAAATTAACCGAGAGGCAGCTTTCCAAACGCCTCCTGAGCTTGACAAGCACTTTGTCATCTATGTCACCAAAGCTGCAAGGCAGGCATTGTAATCCCTCCTTCCCAGGCGTGGAAGTCGAGGCTTGGGGAGGCAGAGCCTGCCCAGGGAAGTTTAAGCTGAGGTCCCAAGGACGTCCAGACACTGCCGATTGCTTATGATAGGAGTCCCTAGCAATAGGGTGGACCTCAGGTCAGTGAGGGAAGGAAAACCATCTTTACCCGTTCGTTTGTGTTGTCATACACATTTGAAGATACTCAAGGCCAGGCACAGTGGCTCATGCCTCTAATCCCAACACTTCAGGAGGCCAAGGCGGGTGGATCAGCTGGTTCAAGACCAGCCTGGCCAACATGACGAAACCCCATCTCTACTAAAAATACAAAAATTAGCCAGGCGTGGTGATGGGAGACTGTAATCCCAGCTACTTGGGAGGCTAAGGCGGGAGAATAGCTTGAACCCGGGAGGCAGAGGTTGCAGTGAGCTGAGATTGTGGCACTGCACTCCAGCTTGGGCGACATAGCGAGGCTCCGTCTCAAAAGAAAAGACACTAAAATGGTAACTTCCTTTAAAATATTCTGAATCTCAAACTTTCGGAGAGCTCAGATTGGCGTCCTCCTCCGTAGGTCCAGACTGCTGACGGTAAAATCAGAATCGCTCTGTGTTCACATAGTGCTGGATAGATTTCATCAAGGGTGTGGCTCCAGCATGGCTGGTTGTCCCAATCACAACCAGCACCGTCCTAAGCCTCTGAGCTGAGGGCTGGGCTCAGCACGCACCCTGAGTTTTTACATTTAGTTCTCTGAGAACGCCCTTAGGTCCGTCTCTCCTCCTGTCATCTCAGTTTGGTTTACTTCATGGGAAACCAGGGCTCAGAGAGATTAAGTGATTTGCCAACAGTGTCAGATGGAGGTGTGTCCGGCCTGAGAGTCCAGGCTCTTCCTGAAGGACAGGTCCCTCTCCTGCTGATTACGGAAAAGCCTGGGGCTCAGCAACAGCACCTGTGTTGTTCTAGGGCCAACCTGGGGATCGGAGGAGTCTTTCTGGAAACACTGGCACCCTCAGGAGGGGCCAGAAAAGGTGCACGGGATGGGGGCCGAGGGTTTCCAGGTGTGGCTGGTGCCAAGCCTCTCCTGGCTCTTCTCAGCAGTCTGCAGAGAAGATAGCTCATTAAAGAGCTCGGCATTGTAATAACATTTTAAGAGCAACCCATGACTAGTTTATTTGTTAATGGCTCAAGCAAGAGTCCACTTGCTATGGTAATGGCTGGTTTCAGAGGGAGCATTACCAGCACAAACTGCTTTCTAGCCCCACATTAGAGCTGGGAGTTTTTGTTCATTTGTTTGTTTTGAGATGGAGTTTCACTCTTGTCGCCCAGGCTGGAATGCAATGGTGCAATCTCAGCTCACTGCAACCTCCACGTCCCAGGTTCAAGCCTTGCCCCTGAGTAGCTGGGATTACAGGCATGCACCACCAGGCCTGGCTAATTTTATGTTTTTGGTGGAGACGGGGTCTCACCATGTTGGCCAAGCTGGTCTTGAACTCCTGATCCCAGGTGATCCACCTCAGTCTCCCAAAGTGCTGGGTTTACAGACGTGAGCCACTGTGCCCTGCTTAGGGCTGGGAGTTTTAATTAGCAGCTATTTCACGCAACCCAGAGTGTTGGCAAACCCATCCCATCTTCCGGCTCTAGGAGAGAGCCCCTCCTTTTCTAGCAAGCCCCCTAAAACAGCTCATGTGGTTTGGAGCAGGCGCCGGCTCTGCACGTGGTGTGGCTGAGTGAGGTTCTTTTTGTTGGGGTCTTGGTTTCTGCATTGTGTGTGTAAAGGGGTCTGATTAAATGAGAGCCTGCTACACTGTGCCTGTGGGGAGGAAAATGTCTTTCCTTCTACCTATCCTAGACTCATGGCTGAGGGCCCTATCCCAAAAGACTGATTTGCAAGAGAAAAGTATTCAAATGTTTTTAGGTTTTGCATGGCACATGAGCCCCCGTAAGGAAATGAAGGCCTAAAGAAATGGTTAAACGCAGCTATAGATATAGATATAGATATAGATATAGATATAGATATAGATATAGATATAGATTTTTTTTTTTTGAGACAGAGTTTTGCTCTCGTTGCCCAGGCTGGAGTGCAGTGGCAATTCTCCTGCCTCAGCCTCCCAAGCAGCTGGGATTACAGGCATGCGCTACCACGCCTGGCTAATTTTGCATTTTTAGTAGAGACAGGGTTTCACCATGTTGGCCAGGCTGGTCTCGAACTCCCAACCTCAGATGATGTGCCCACCTTGGCTTCCCAAAGTGCTGGGATTACAGGCATGAGCCATGGCGCCGGGCCAAACACATTATTTTTATGCTAGGTTCAATGAAGAAGAGAATAGGATAGTTGTGGAGCAACAGAATTGGATGAATCATGTGATTTTATGGTGATAAACTGGGGGAAAGTTCGCAAGGGCTGTTCAGATTTTCAGGATGTTCTTTACTTGTACGTTTGGGGCGGCACCTCTCGAATGAGGGTCTCATAACCTGCTTGAGGGGAGAAGGGCAGGGGATGTGAAACAGACCATCATAGTTCTGCCCTTTTTCAGGATGCCAAGGTGGCAGATTTGGAGGTATTGTGAATTCCATCACTTAGCACGGAGCAGGCACTCAGAGGACACTTGTACCACCCTTGTACCACCATTGTCCTACAAATGGCTACAAACCCACCGAACGCTGGGAGGCTATGGTCTGGGGTTGATAGACAACTCACCGGCCTTGCTTAGATGGTCAGTTTGCCATGGGATCATGTCACTACTCTCCCTGCTGCCACAGACCTAGGGGTCCTCCTTAAGCCTGTAAGCATCTGGGTATGTCCTGATTTGGGTGGTGAGAACCCCAGATGAAATTCGTGACGACAGCTACCAATGAGTGAGCAATCATCTTGGCTGCCACCCTGCTCAGAGCTGAACTCAGCAAACCCTGCAAGAACCCTGCTCCGTGGGCAGCCACATCCTATTTCCAGAGGGAACCGAGGCTCGGAAAGCTGACACATTGCCTGCCTCAATTCCAAAGCCAGGCTCCATAACCCCCGACTAGGCAGCCTCTCTGCTTTGGTTCAAAGATAGTTTCAAAACCTTCTAGATATAGCTGTGCATGACGGCTCATGCTTGAAATCCCAGCATTTAGGAGGCCAAGGCCAGTTGATCACCTGAGGCCAGGAGTTTGAGACCAGTCTGGCCAACATGGTGAAACCCCATCTCTATTAAAAATACAAAAATTAGCCAGGTGTGGTGGTACGCATCTGTAATCCCAGCTACTCAGGAGGCTGAGGCAGGAGAATCGCTTGAACCCGGGAGGTGGAGGCTGCAGTGAGCAGCCTGCTCCACTGCACTCCAACCTGGGCGACAGAGCGACACTCCATCTCCAAGAAAAGGGGGGACTTGTAAGTGATCCACAGACACATTCAATAAAATTAATACAACAAAATAAATCAATAAAAGGCGTTTACTGGGCTGGTGGCACCTTGGATTAAACTGGGTTCAGTCTTTATTTGCTGCCTGTGCCTTCCATGAGCTCCAGGGGAGGTGACACTGAAGGTTTACCAGGCATCCCCTCTGGAAGACTTTGGGGAAAGAGGAAACAAGCCTGGTGAACCCCAGGGCAGACCTGTGTTTTGTTGGGCCTGAAACAGTTTGGAATCCCGATTTAAGACAAAGTACACAAAGGAAACCTGAGACCCTGTGAGCTCATGCACAGGCCCCTCCCAGCTGAGCCTGGAGACAAAGGACTTGGCAGCCTTGAGGGCCCCAGGGCTCCCCACCAGGCCTCTGTAGCCTACAGTCCCCCAGGGCTGCTCTGAACCAGCTCTGTGGCTCTGGCTGCAGCCAACACTGATGACTCCCAGACACGGGCCTCCAGCCCATCCCCAGCCGCCTGTGTCCCATCCCCTTACACATCTCAGGACATGACACATCTGAAGCCAAACGCCAAGTCCCACTTCCAAACCCACCCCCCAACCTCATACTTCCCATCTCAGTGCACCTCTCATGGTTTCCAGCTGTGAAGGCCAAACACACACCTGGCTTCCCCGAGTCCCAGGCCCTATTTTTGAGGGCTCAGCAAAGCCAGCAGCTGACCCCAACTTCACTGGACTCCACCCCTCCTATTGCTCACCTGGGCTGTTGAGTTGCCCCCAACTGTGTGCTCAGCATCCACATGGTTCCCAGGCTCTGCCCTCCGCAGCCCACTGGGGGAGTCTTTCAAAGCCCAAGTGGGATCATGTCACTACTCTGCCTTCCAGAGACTTCTGAAGGAATCCAGAACAGAGCCTAGAGTCTACTGTGCTGTAAGGCCCCTGGTCTGGCTGTCTCCCACACAGGTCCCACTGTCCCCCAGCCCATCTCTGTGTTTCTCCAGTGCACCCAGAATGCTCCCATCCCAGGAGACTCCTACCCCAGGGCCTTTGCACTTGCCGCTCCCTTCCAGGAAAGCTCCTCCCAGACGTCCACCACCTCCATCCTCTCCTCGAATGTCACCTTACCAAGGGGCCTTCCCCAATCATCCCTAAAACACCATCTCCTCTCTGCCATCCTGTGACCTCTTACCTGGCTTCAGTTGTTGTTGTTAAGCACCTCTCATCACCTGACATTTCGTTAGCTCCACGAGGACAAGGACTGTATTCAGTGATGTGTCCCCAGCCCCTAAAACAACATCTGGCAGGTGAATGCCCAATAGAAACTTGTTGATGAATGCATGAGTGAGTGCTGGTAAGAATGAATGAACGGTAAGAACCTCAGGCAGGCACTCAGTAACTGTGAGTCATGTCCTTGCTGGGCAGCGAGCCAGCCCCGTGGAGCTGGACATCATGAAGATGCTTTCCTGCTCCATCTTGTGTCTATTCTTCACACCCCTCCTGCAGCGGCACATCCTCTCTGGCTCCCTTGGGGATTTGCACCCTCTCCTGCCTCGCCCGTCTCATCCACTCCCCAGATGGGGTCCCTACTCTCTGCTCTAGCATAAAGGTGGGGCTGACCTGTGAAAGCCCCAGTGGATTTCTGGATTTGGACAAGGATCACAGCCATAGGCTAAAGAGGTGGCTGTCAGGCTTGACTCTGCTCTGAAATCCCCTGGGGAGCACATTGACAATGCAGAGTCCAGCCCCCTTTCCCAGCAATTCTGAAGTTGGAGGCCTTGAACCCTGCCTTAATCTGCTCTGGCTGCTATAACAAATGCCACTGGTTGGGGGGCTTAAACAATAGAAATTTATTTTCTCACAGTTTTGGAGGCTGGATGTCCAAGTCCAAGGTGCTCACAGGTTGGTTCCTCCTGGGGCCTCTCTTCCTGGCTTGTAGATGGGTGCCTCCTCGCCACGACCCCACGTGGTGGAGACAGCTCTGGTCTCTCATCCTCTTCGTACCAGGGCACCAGTCCTGTCACATCAGGGCCCACCTTTAGGACTTCGTTTAGCTTTAATTACCTCCTCTGGCCGCGTCTCCAAATACAGACACAGGGGAGGTTAGGGCTTCAACATACGACGTTTGGGTCAGTCCAGAATGGACGTTATGAGCTACAGGGCTTTCACTGTGGACTTGCTGCCATGTGGTAGTGGGCACAGGCATGCAGGTCAGCAGCAGAGGGGCTTCCACTGTGTCTCCGAAATCCCACCTGCAGATATACTGTTGGGGGTCCCTCAGTCCCCCACAGAAGCTCTCATTCCTCCTGCATGAGCAGGCCATGGAGGATTGCTCTAAGAGGCAGTAACCCCTCGAATTGTGCATTTCTTCATTCAAACACTGTGGAGTCCCTAGGACGCACTGGGGCTGCATTAGCCATGGAGGACAAGTTCAAGGATGACTGAGACACTATCCACTCCCTTGGGGTGGCTGTACGCGGGAATCCCATGTGTTCCAGAGACTGGAATGTTCTGGGTGTCCTGGAGTCCCAGTCTTCTGAGCTGTGGCCAGAGACAGGACCATGGAGGCAGGTGCTGTGAAATAGCCCTGGAGAAGGGCTGGGGCCAGATCTTGCCACACCAAGAATCACAGCCCTCTGTCTCTGCTCCCCTTCAGCACAGGCTTCTCTAAGTAGCCAGGCGACCATCTCACCTTTGCCTTTCCCTGGCCTGCAGGTGATCCTTGGGAAGCTGTATGAGACCCGAAGCAGTCAGCTGAGGAAGTACAAGCCACCCGTGAAGCTGGACACCCTCTGGCACATGCCTCACTTCCAGAAGGTCAGTGTCACCTTCATCCATGTCCCTCCCTGCACTGTGCTGGCTGCCACTCGCCTTGCCAGGCCTTTACCTGAGGTCTTTAAGTTCTGTGGGTTTCTCACAATCGATTAGCAATAGCAAGAGCTAATGTTTCTCAAGCACTTCCTAAGGCCTGGAGCTGAGCCCATGTGTATCATCTCAGTGACTCTCCACATTCACTGACGGGGCAGCTGCTGCTACCGGGCTGATATGATGGACAGGAAACATGGTGGATGCTGTGGAGTGGCAGAGTTTTGAGCTGAACCCAGACTATCTGGGGGCAGAGGCTGCGTCGCTGTCCATCTAAGGCAGAGGCTGTCTTCCTGGGGCAGGAGCTGTCCATTTGGGGGAGAGGCTGTTCACCAGGGTTGGAGCCTGTCCACGTGGGGCAGGGGTTGTCTGCGCCAAATCTCCCTCCAGGGAAGGGGTAGTTGATGCATCAGATCCTGTGCTGGAAATTTTGGGGTGCAAGACAGATGCATGCCAACCAGCATGAACTTCCCACAAAGTGATGTCCCCAGGGAGAGAGGAGCAAAGGTCTACCATGGACTGGGGAAAGTATGTGACATGTACCCAGATGGACCTAGATAAGGAGCCAGGGAATGGGCCACGTCCTGGCCTCAGAACTCAGCCAGTGTTCACTCAGCCACGTAGCCCTGTGGCACCCAGACAGGGATTCATCTTTGGCAGCATTTGGCAGGGAAAGAGCAATGGAAGAGCCGGGGACACTGTATGGAGAAAGGGAAATGGAAGATTTGGGAACAGTGGCTTCAGGACAGGACCAGGGGAGCCTTGTGTGCCCAACTCAGGCAGAGGGAGCCTTTCTAGGAGGCCACAAGGCATTTGCCCAGCCCCGGGAAGACAGCTGCACAAAGCAATGTTCCCAGCCAGCCAGGCCTGGCTGCTGTGCTGCGTTAAACTGCAATTTAAACAATGAAGGAGCCGGTGCCTTTCTGAGCCTAATGCACACGAACAGGCTGTAGAGCTTCACTGGAGAAACCTGCTCTGCCCCCCTTGATATGGCCTCTCATGTCCTGCCCAAGTGGCCTCTGCCAGCATATGTCAGTGACCATGCGCCCCAGCGCCCATCAACACGCTGCCTCCGTGCACAGCAGACGTCAAGGGAGGAACAGGGCTGAGCACGTCTGGGAGGTGGCAAGAGTCACCGCAGCTCCTCTCACAGCTCCGGCCCTCTCACAGCTTAACTCATCTCTAGCTTCTCTGCCTTTTCCAACCACGTTGCTCCGCGTCCCCTGCTCTTGCTCCGCGTCCCCTGCTCTCTCTCACACTCAGCAGATTCCATCCACAGCCTCCATCCTGGCTCTGGCTGTGGCCTTTCCTCCTGGCCTTTTTTTTTTTTTTTTTTTTTTTAAGGCAGAGTCTCACTCTGTTACCCAGGCTGGAATGCAGTGGTGCAATCACGTTCACTGCAGCCTCAACTTCCCAGGCTCAGGTGATCCTCCTGCCTCAGCCTCTCGAGTAGCTGGAACCACAGGCTCGCACCACCATGTCCAGCTAATTTTTGTATTTTGTGCAGAGATGAGGTTTCGCCATGTTGGACAGGCTGATCTCAAACTCCTGGGCTCAAGTGATCCTCCTGCCTGGGTCTCCCAAAGTGCTGAGATTACAGGTATAAGTCACCATGCCTGGCCACCTCCCTGCTCTTTTCTCTCTGAGAATCCCTGCAGTCTGTGGATGCTGCCTGAGGAGGCACGAGGACCCAGCGTTCCACTAGCATGGGCTGACCTCTGCAGCATTCTGCTTTAGGCCTCGATTCCCACCACACTTAGCCCCCTCCTCTCTGATTTACGGCCCAAGACTATGGACATGGGAGGCTCAGGTGGTCTTTCCCCAGCAGAGCAAGGAAAGGGCTCCCGGTAACACTGCTGCACCTGTTCTGGGAGTGCCCATCTCACTCACCTGCGTCCCACCGTGCCTGGCCCGGAGTAGGAGCCAAACACACATAGCATGAGTTTCCATTTTCAAGAAGGGGATTTGACCACTCAAGGTCTGCCAGTCTTAAGACTATCGTTCTGAAATACGATTATGGACAATAGCAAACCAGGAATGATGGCCTCCTGTTCAGTGCAGGCACTATGTGAGGTCATGTGTGCATGCTACTTGATTTCATCCTCAGAACAAGCTCCTGAGTGGATTTTGCAGATGAGAGGCAGAGTTGGGAGCACCTTCCTTGCCCACAGAATGGCCAGGCCTGGAACCCAGGCGTGTCTGATGGCAGGGCCCAAGCCGATACGCAGGACCTATCGGGCCAGCAAAATAATGAGAAAGAAAGTTAAAATGCAAGTCACAGTATCTATCCAGGGCTTTTCCCCCTTTCTGAGGATATTCGCGGGATCCTGGGAGTTAAAGCTGCAGCTGTCACCCTATCCCATTGACTAGAAACCTGGGGCCAAGGGAAACGAGGGCTTGTGCAGCCTGCATCCTTGGATGCCACCCTGTACAACCCAGCAGAGACCCAGAGACCCACAGGTGCTGCTGTTAGGGGTGTCACATGCAGTCCCCTCCTTGTCAGGAATAACATCAGCAAAAAGTATTTACTGAGCCATTAGAATGCACCCAGGGCTCAGCCTGCCTCATCGTAGAGATATCATGTCCCCATTCTACTGACGTGGAAACTGAGGCTCCGAGAGGTCAGAAGTGGAGTCTGGGTCCAATCTGGGGCTTCCCAGCCCCAGGGCCTCCTGAGGACCCCTTCCCTCACCTCCAGGCCCCACCCAGAGGTCCCCATTCTCACCACCAAAGGGATCCTTTCTTCCCCTTCACACCACTTAACTCTGCAATTAATTACCTGGGCAATGTTTTCATCTTGCTCAAAAAATGTGAGCCCCCCAGAACCACGCCTATCCGTTCCACACCTTGTCACCAGAGCCCCGCATGGAGTGGGGGTGTCAGTAAATATAAATGTGGAATGAATGAATGAGGAGATGAGAGACCGAACGGCCAGTACAGCCCAGAATGACAGAAGAATTGAAAAGCCTGTTACAGACCGGATGAACCTCCCCCACTTTGTCCGCATCCCAAACCAAGCACCCAAGCACCCACAATCCCAGCACCCACCAACTGGGCCTGGACTCAGAGGTCCGGGCGGGTGGCCAGGGCCACTCCCCACCGGGAGCTGCTGTCTGCGGTGTCTGTGGCATTTGAAGCCCCGGGAGGGCCTTTGTCTGCGCCTGGCATTGCTGCTGATCTGCCACCCCCACCCCAGCCCCATTATGAAGGGAAAAGCGCTTCCAAAAAAGTTGAACCTGTCACAGTGATGGATAACCTAAATGGACTCCCCCCGCTCACGGACAGATGTCGACGCTGAACTCTGTCAGAAATAATTAAACACCTTTCACACAGAAAAGCAGCAGGCAGGGCGCGGCTGCCGCACCGACCCCGCCAGCCACAAGGGGGCTGCCCTGCCAGAGGGGCTGCCGAGACCCCCGCCCCTGATGACCCGGGCCACTTACAGGGTCGAGAGAGGAGAAGGACCAAGGAGGGAAGAGGCCACGTCCCCCACCATGCGTTCCTTCCAGGCAGGGCGGTACAGAGATGCTTTCTTTCTGGTCTGTACCACCAGCAACTGCCACGGATGTCCAGGGCCCAGGGAGGACTCAGCCAGCAGCCATGAGGGGGCCCACCTGCCAGGACAGCTATGCCTGGGCTCGCCGAGCCTCAGTTTCCTCATCTGAAAATGAGTGGGTAGGCCTAGTTCTTTTTTTTTTCTCTTTGAGATGGAGTCTCGCCCTTTGACCAGGCTTGAGTGAAGTGGTACGATTTTGGCTCACAGCAACCTCCGCCTCCCGGGTTCCTGCCTCAGCCTCCCAAGTAGCAGGGACTACAGGTGCATGCCACCACGGCCAGCTAATTTTTTTATGTGTATTTTTGGGAGAGACAGGGTTTAACCATGTTGACTAGGATGGTCTCCATCTACTGACCTCGTGATCTGCCCGCCTCGGGCTCCCAAGAGCTGGGATTATAGATGTGAGCCACCGCGCCCGGCCAGGGACTAGTGCTTGAGGGTCCCTTCCAATCCAAGATTCTGTGATTCCCAGTTCACTGGCCCAGGAGCCATGTGGGAGGGGATGGGGGCTCTTGGAGGTGCAGATTCCACACCCAGAGTGAGCCAGCAGGTGGAACAGCTCAGATCCTTCCTCAGGTTCCCATTTTGGGGATGGAACATGGACTCATTGTCACCCATCCCCGAGTGGAGGAGTCGCTGGGCTGGGGCTGATGCCCCCCTGCCCTGGGGGGATACAGATGCTCTCTTGACCTCTGGCCAGGTGTTCTGGGTCTGCAGGGCAGACAGCAAGGCCAGCAGGGAGCAGTGTGGTACGTCTGTGGGAACACATGACTCTAGGGATAGCCAGACATGGTCAAGTGGCAACCCCGTCACATCTACCTGTCAGGTGTCTTGACCTGTCTGATACCCACTTCCTCTTCTGTAAAATGGGCTAATAAATGTTCCCCTGGCAGGGCTGCTGGGAGGATCTGGAGAGGACATGTGTGAACCACGCTTAGCAGAATACCTGGTCCATATCAACTGCCTCTAAGTGGCAGCTGCCATGAGGATATTTGTGTTCATTCATTCATTCATTCACCTACTCATTCACAAATCTTTTCCACTTGCACCTTCACGCCAGGCCCTGTCCCCACACTGACGCTATGCTGACAAACAGGCCAGATTCAGGTGTGACTGCCGCCTTGGGGCTGCTGGCTGCTGGCATTGGGTGACGTGGACAGACAGACCGACACACAGGCAGCTATGCAGAGCTGGACGTCTGGGCCGAGAAGTCTGGAAAAGCTCTGCCCTAGGTGTCCCCAGGCGTTCCCAGGGGCCCCATGTTCGTAGCCTGAAATGGTCCAGAGACACCAACCTTGCTTGAGAGGTGGAGGCCACTCCCATAACCACAGCCCCATTGAACGTAACCCTGTGTGGGCCGGCCCACCCTGTTCCCATGCCTTCTGCAGAAACCTCCTCAGGGCTCTCCAGGTGCCCCTGCTTGCCTAAGCAGCCCTCCCCAGAGTCCTGGCTAACAGCGCTTCCTCCGGTTCTCAACCGTGAACGGCTACCGTGCACGGCCACCTACGTGTTTGTTGGAAGGCCACGCCAAGCAGACGGTATATTCTTCTGCCCAAAGACAGAGAGTGAGTGCCCCCAAAAGCTTATGGCCAATGACAGTAGTGAAAGACTGGATGCCATTGGCAAAGAGACTGCTCACGTACACGTTAGGAGGTTTAGACAGTGAGATATTATGCAGCCCTGAAAACCATGGCTTTGATCTGTACTTACTGGCACTTTAATACAGATTGTTGGGCAAGAGTCCGTGCCACGGGACCTGTCTGGATAGATGCACCCAAGCAACTCCAAGCGTCTGCACGAGGCATGTAGATGTTCGGAAGGAGGGACAGTGGTGGTCTTTGCCAGGGTGAGGTTGAAGCTGATTTTACTTGCTCTGATGCTCTTTTCTGTACAGCTTGCATTTTTTTTCAACAAGTAGATGTAGCTTTTCCAAAACGAGTAAAGCTTTTTTTTTGAGATGGAGTTTCACTCTTGTTGCCCTGGCTGGAGTGCAATGGTGCGATCTTGGCTCACTGAAACCTCTGCCTCCTGGGTTCAATGATTCTCCTGCCTCAGCCTCCTGAGCAGCCGAGACTACAGGTGCACACCACCACGCCTGGCTAATCTTTGTATTGTTAGTAGAGATGGGGTTTCACCATGCTGGCCAGGATAGTCTCAAACTCCTGACCTCAGGTGATCCACCTGCCTCGGCCTCCTAAAGTGCTGGGATTACAGGCGTGAGCCAACACACCCGGCCCAGTAAGGATATTTTTTAAAAAAATGTTTTTAAAAGATGGAGAGCCTGCTTTCTTCCCAGTGTTCAAACCCCTGCTTTGAGCTCAGTTCTTCCTGATGTCTCACCAAACGCTGGCATGCTGCTGGCCAAGCCCGGCTTTGCATGCCTAGCTTCCCTCAGGCATGAAGGTCAGCGCTGTGCCCCAGCAGTGGAGCCTTCTGACTTCCGGAGGCTGGATCTGTATTATAACAAGTCTGTGTTGTAATTAGAGACCCAACATCAATTTTAGAAGGAGGCTTGCCCAAGCATGGGAGGGGGACTCTCCACGTCCCCCTCCCACCCTCCTCTCCCCCCACAGTTCTCGTCTCTCTGCACCGACAATACCCACCAACATTACATAGTCGTTCAGTCACTAAAGTATGAACAAATTGACTATATTTTCATTTGGCTTTTGGTTTCAGCCCCACTGCTTTAGAATAATGGCCCAAGCTATTAAGCTAACAGTTTGATTTACAAGCTCTTGTGCTCTGAACGCTGGGATCAGGCTCCTCTGTTCGTGGAAGACTAACCCTGCCTCAGGTCTCCTGGGCCCCTGGCTCCCTAATAGAACAGGAGATGGAGGGAAAAAAATATATCTCAGCAGCCAGCCAAGCAGTGACACCCAGAGATGCAGCTGATTAGTGAAAGCTGCTGAATCTAAGAAAAGGATTTTCTTTCCCACCTTTAAGCTCTCTTACAAATCATAGCTGGCTGGGAAGTTAACTCTGCTAAACCCCCAAGCGGGCTCCTAGCCTGTCCACCTGCTGCCTCTGCCTCTCCACCAGGCTTGCCTGCTTAAAATGAGGATGGGCTGAACTCCACAAAGGTGTATCTGACCCCAGGAAGGACAGGTGCCAGATCTACTGCCCCTCCCAAGGGTCTCTGCACCAGTGATGTATTTTAAGAATCCTGTCGCTTCCTTGCATCGGAATAAGAATCGTCCTATGTCACCGTGTAGGGCACCAAGTGCAGGAACGGAATGTGTCACACGTGGAAACCGGGCAATAGGAAGGATAATTCAGAAGCCCTGATGGGGTTGACACTTCCCCTCTAAATACAGACACCCCCCATTATACACGGATCAGTATGCAGACAAGCTGACTTGCTGCAGGGATGAAAGCAGGAGCTTGGCAGTGGCTCATGCTTGTAATCCCAGCACTTTGGGAGGCCAAGGTGGACGGATCACCTGAGGTCAGGAGTTTGAGACCAGCTTGGTCAACATGGTAAAACCCTGTCTCTACTAAAAACGCAAAAATTAGCCGGGCATGATGGCAGGGACCTGTAATCCCAGCTACTCAGGGGGCTGAGGCAGAAGAATTGCTTCAGCCTTGGAGGCGGAGATTGCAGTGAGCAGAGATTGTGCCACTGTACTCCAGCCTGGGTGACAGAGCAAGATTCTGTCTCAAAGGAAAAAAAGAAGCAGGAGCTTACTTGGTTTTACATGATCTGGCACCTCAGAGGTATAGAATTCTTAGGCACCTGCTCAGGAGGTGACATTGCTGCTCAAATACTGGCAAGCCATGAATAGCCAGAGCTGAAGGTCTGGGGCAGGGATGAGAGGAAGGGAGGGATGTGTGTATGTGGGGAGTGATGGGGGAATAGCGGCCAGGTTCCTAGAGCAGCACTCAGAGTCTGGGGTGTCCATGGTGGGGCCTGGAGAGGCCAGCAGTGAAGGGGTACTGAAGCTGACACTTCCAACAGGACCAGTCCTGCAACCTGGGAACCCCCAGCCTGGCTGCCCCTTCATCCTTCCCGCTCCAGAGGCTTTTCAGTCTAATCCAGAAGATTCTTCTCCCTGACTATAGGCAAAAACATTTCACTTTTTTGTTGAAAATCAACCAGAATAAATGGGTAAGACAGCTGATTTGGGCATCAGCTACACCTTTCTAATTTCTAGAGATAGCAAGAGTCTCATGTTGAATTTTGGAAGTTGATGGAATTTGGGGGTCCCCAATTTCTTCTTCAGACTTCTAGCTCATCCCCAGGAGAATAAATCTCCAATGAGCTAGAAAGAAACCCACTGGCTTGGGAAGGAATTTGGGGAGGAGCATCTTCCTCAATGTCTCCCTTGAAGCTTTTTTGTTTTGTTTTTGAGACAGGGTCTCACTCTGTTGCCCAGGCTTAGGTGCAATGGTACAGTCATGGCTCACTGTAGCCTCCACCTCCTAGTTTCAAGTGATCCTCCCACCCCAGCCTCCTAAGTAGCTGGGACTATAGGCGTGCAGCTAATCTTTAAATTTTTTTGTAGAGAGAGGGTCTCACTATGTTGCCCAGGCTCCTTCTGGTTTCTGAGTGTCCCCACTTGTCAGCCCCCATTCTCCAGCCCCTGTGAGGTTGGTGGGGTGGGGACCCAAAGCCAATTGACGTGAGGCTACCAGACACGGGGCTGGCAGCAGGCTCTTGCCCATAAACAGCATAAAATGATTTCCTGAGTTCGTTCAAAAAGTAGTTCATTCAAACGGAATTCTGGCAAAAGTGCCGGTAAAATGGCTCAAGACGCTGCAAACACAGCCTGACTTGTTACCCTCAGAGATGCAAAGTACATGGGCATCAGTGAACACACTTAGGGTAGGGGAAAGTAAGACAATGGGGAGGTGTTTTGAAAACCGACTCTGTCTTCTTCCCCTCCAAGAAGTCCCAGGAAATGATGCCTTAGGGTGGTGAAAAAAAAATAAATGTGGGCGGTTTGACCAAAGTCCAATGGCTGGGAGAGTAGAGGGGAGAAGTTACCCTAAAGATACAGTTCCCAGACAGCGGCAGTGATAACATCAGCAGCTCACACATCCTCAGTCCTTCTTGGGTGCCAGTCTGGGTGCTTTTTTTTTTTTAACTGTATTTTATTTTATTTTATTTTTTTGAGACAGAGTCTCACTGTCGCTCAGACGGAGTGCAGTCTCACAATCTCGGCTCACTGCAACCTCCGCCTCCCAGGTTCAAGCAATCTTCTGCCTCAGCCTCCCTGAGTAGCTGGGATTGTAGGCACGTGCCACCACGCCCTGCTAATTTTTGTATTTTCAGTAGAGACGGGGTTTTGCCATGTTGGCAAGGCTGGTCTCTATCTCCTGGCCTCAAGTGATCCACCCACCTTGGCCTCCCGAAGTGCTGGGATTACGGTCATGAGCCACCGCACCCAGCCCAAGCCTAGGTGCTTTTGTGAGTTAACCCATTTCACATCCGTACTCTCAATAACCCCACATGGTAGAGATGAGTCACTCTGTCTCCGAGGCGAGGAGGCTAAGGCTCTGAGGCTTAAAGTCACGTGCCGAGGTTAACAGCTAGCATGTGGCCAAGTGGGGACCTGGGCTCTGGCTGGCTGCGTCCAAGCCTCTGGCCCTGAAAGAGCCGATAAATACTCAAGACCTGCAACAGAGGTCGAGGCCGGTCGGGGGCTAAATGCAGGGCCTGGGAGGGAAAGTGCAGGGCGATCAGGGATGATGGATTTTATGGGTGTCCAGAGTGTCGTGGCCAGGCCTGCTCTGGTTGATTTAAGCCTTGGCAATAAACCAAACTTCCCACTGCCCCCAAAGCCTCTAGATCTTGATAAAACCTCGGGCATCTTTTAAATTGCAGTTTGGCCCCAAGGCTAAAAAGGAAATAGGTGGCTGATCCCCTATTCAGGCTTGCTGTATTAAAAGTGGAAGACTGACACAGAGCCCAGCAAGAGGGCTGTGTCTGCAGGCTGGGCAGCCACGCAGAACGGTTCCAGGCCCCACCTGCCTCACGCCTGCCCTGGGTATGCATCTGTGAAGCAGGGACGGTAACAGAAAGGACCAGGTGCAATCATGCATGTGAAGCGTGTGGCACAGACCTGGCCGGGGGAGGGTCATGGGGCAACAGAGCCTCTGGGAGGGATGACGCCCTGGAAGCTGCTCCTGTACATGAGTTATTCACAAACTTGACTGTGCCTTAGGGTCCTCTGAGGAGACATTTAAAATGCAGAGTGTGGTGGCCCATGCCTGAAATCCCAGCAATTTGGGAGGCCAAGGCAGGAGGATCACTTGAGGTCAGGAGTTCAAGACCAGGCCTGGTCAACATGGTGAAACTCCATCTCTAGCAAAAATACAAAAATTAGCTGGGCAGGGTGGCGTGCGCCTGTACTCCCAGCTACTCAGGAGGCTGAGGCAGGAGAATCGCTTGAACCTGGGAGGTCGAGGTTGCAGTGAGCCAAGATTGTGCCACTGCACTCCAGCCTGAGTGACAGAGTGAGACTCCATCTCAAAAAAAAAAAAAAAAAAAAAAAAAATGCAGCGTCCAGGGCCCCCCAGGACTCTGATCTAGTGGGTCTGGGGTAGCCACCAAACCTGCATTTTCAGCAAGCCAGCTGCCCCAGCTTCCAGGATCAGTGTCAACTCCACTCTTACAGTTATGTTCAAAATACAGTTATGTGTTTACTGTGGCAGGTGGATGTGTTTTCCTATATCTGACATGAGGCATGATGGGGCTTTCGAAGAGAAATGTGCAGTCGGAGACAGCCTCTGTCTGTTAAACAGCCCTAAGGGTTATAAACTCCTGTCTTAGCTCAGGCTGCTCTAACAAAATTCCATAGACTGTGGAGTTTAAACAACAGATGTTTATTACTCCTCAATCTGAGGCGAGTCCAAGGTCAGGGTGCCAGCATGATCAAGTTCTGGTGAGGGCCCTCTTCCTGGCTTATGGCCAAGGCACCTTCTCACCAAGTTCTTACTTGATGAAGAGAGACAGGAAGCACACATTCTGTTGTCTCTTCTTACAAGGACACTAATCCCATCGTGGGGCCCCACCCTCATGACCCCATTTAAACCTAATCACCTGCCCCAAAGCCCCATCTCCAATGGCATCACATATACGGGTGATTCACATATGAGGGTCAGGGACTCACATACGCGGGTTGTTGCCAGAGCTTGGTGTCTCCTGCTTGTAATCCCAGCACTTTGCAAGGCTGAGGTGGGAGGATTGTTTGAGGCCAGGAGTTCAAGACCAGCCTGGGCAACTTAATGAGACTCCGTCTCTACAAACAAACAAACAAAACACCATGTGCAGATTTTGTGAGGACGCATTCAGTCCACAGCAAGCTCTTTTTCAAGTGCAGTGAAAATCTGCTTTCTACCTTCCACCTCCACCTCCTTGTGTATTTCTTGCTTCTGGAGCCCCATGGAATCACCTTCTCTCCCTTCCACATGACAGCCCTGCAAATTCCCAGAGTCAGATGCCATTTCTTCATAGACAACCAGGGTCTCGACTGCACCCTAGGCAGAGTTCTGAATGTTGGAAGGGGGACCCTGCATTGCAACAACAGTGGAACACTCAGGTGCCATGGTCTCCACCAGTCCGTGCTGCTTTCCTACCCTTACCCACATTCATGGAAGATCTGTCAAGTTGCACCGAATTTCTGTATATTTCCAAATAAAATCGTGATGGAAGCTGTCCATCAGTGCCACTTGAATCACTTAATACAAGAATCTCTGAAAATTCACTGCTGGAGGGCAATTTCAGGAAGAAGCTGTAGTCAGATCCGTGTATCACTGATAGTAATAATAACAGTACACGTTGGCTCACGCCTACAATCCCAGCACTTTGGGAGGCCGAGGCGGGTGGATCATGAGGTCAAGAGATCGAGACCATCCTGGTCAACAAAGTGAAACCCCGTCTCTACTAAAAATACAAAAATTAGCTGGGCATGGTCGTGCACGCCTGTAGTCCCAGCTACTCGGGAGGCTGAGGCAGGAGAATTGCTTGAACCCAGAAGGCGGAGGTTGCGGTGAGCCGAGATCACGCCATTGCACTCCAGTCTGGGTAACAACAGCGAAACTCCGTCTCAAAAAAAAAAAATAAAAGAAAATAACAGTATGAGCCACCATGTCTTGAATGCCTACTCTGTGTGCCAGGCACTATGCCAGGGGCCTGGCAATGACCCCATGGGATGGGTAGTATCACCCTTACTTCCAGGTGAGAAACTGAGGCTCCTGGTCACACAGCTGGAAAGCGATAGGACCAAGATTGGAACTCAGATCTGTGGAACTCAAAACCCTGTGTCCCTAATCATCAAATACGCTGTTGTCCCTTCTATTATGGAAAAAACCATGCTCGACATGATGGAATGTGCTCCATTTGGGTTCATGTGGCAGAAATCAAGCAAGAGTTAGAATCTGTCCAACCCAGGGGCCTGAGAGTCCTGGGAGTTGCTACACTTTTGTTCAGACTATTCTTTATGTAACCCTAATTATTTATTTATTTATTTATTTATTTATTTATTTATTTATTTATTGAGACAGGGTCTCACTCTGTCACCTAGGCTGGAGTGCAGTGGCACAATCATGGCTCACCACAGCCATGACCTCCCAGGCTCAGGTGATCCTCCCACCCCAGCCTCCCAAGTAGTTGGGACTACAGGTGCATGCCACCACGCCCAGCTAATGTTTCTGTATGTTTTGTAAAGATGGGGTTTTACCATGTTGCTTAGGCTGGTCTTGAACTCCTGGGCTCAAGAGATCCACCTGCCTTGGCCTCTTAAAGTGTTAGGATTACAGGAGTGAGCCACTGTGCCCAGTCCTTAAATACCTTGTTTCACATTGCATGCAGTCTACCAGATGCCTTCAAATAATTTGGAAGAAGACAGGGTACAAGTATTGAAGAAAATAAAACACTTCTTCCACTTAGAGTTTAAGCTCAACAAAGCAGAGATCTTCAGGGTGCCTGAATCTTGGATGCATTCCTAAGGGCTCTGTGGCCTCATCTTCAGGCTCCTGACCCACTCATCCATCTATCCATCCATCCACCCACCCATTTATCCATCTGTCCATCCATCCACCCACCCATTCATCCATTCATCCACCATCCATGCATCCATCCATTCCTCCATCCTCAGCCATCTGTCCATCTGTTTGTTCATCCATTCATCCACCCACCCATTCATCCATGCATCCACCATCCATGCATCCATCCATCCCTCCATCTTCAGCCATCTGTCCATCTGTTTGTTCATCCAACCATCTGACCAAGATTTGTTGGGTGTTTACCTGGTGCCTCTAAAAGTAGAGTTACCCCAAGACCTTTGAAGGTCTCCTGTCTGCTGACATTTCCCTAGACCCATGCCCAGAATATGGCATTAACATCTTTGCTATTTAGCTGAGGACACTTAGCTCTGATAGTCCTATTTGTGACTTGTCAGGCTTAGCCTCATCAACCACAGAAAGGTTCTGCTCCTTCTTAAAAATTACCAGAAAAAAAATCCTTCCTGGTCATTATTCCAATAAGATAAAAGGAGAATAACACCACCAAACCCCACTGCAGAACACTCCACCCCCATGGGCCAAGGACACCAAACATCTGAGTGTGTCCCCAGATTCCCTGGCAGTAACGCAGGAGTTGTTCAACAGCCTATATTAATGAGCAATAAAGTCCTGACGGGCTCTGCATGGACGGCTCAGCAAAGGACTTAATTTGCAACCGAGCACAAAATCAAAGACTGTCAACCAAGGAACCATGTGGCTGGATAAGCACCTTGTGCTACCTGAGAAAGCACTGTCAGGTAAATTTCCAGAGAAAGTAATTAAGGAATCCCCATCGTCCAAATTCAGCAGTAAAATTTGGAGCTCTGGAATTTGATGCTCACCAGGGATCTGGTATCTCCTCCCAGCCCGATCCTTCATCAGAATGAGCAGCGGAGGCTCATGGAGGAATCAGCTGGCGCGCCTCCCCGCCCCTTCCCCAACACGCCCCCCAGCCTTGTGCGGTCCTACGTGTGTTGTCTTGTCAGAGAAGCAGAAAGCAGCAAATGAGATCTCCACGTTGTGAGATGGGGGCAAGATTAATACGCAAACATATAGACCTGAGATCTGGAAGTACCAATTAATATTTATCAAGCACCATGGCGTACATGATACCGAATCAACATGCGAAACGTACAGGCCCTGGCACCAGGCAGTCTCCACTCCACTCGCACTCAGGTTCTGCGCACAGATAGACGCTCCGTGTGCTTGGAGGCACCTGCCCCAGTGGGAGGACCCGCCAGGAGTTTAAGTTAATATCAATACAGGTGCCCCCTTCCTACTGAGACAACGTAGGATTCTCAACCAGACATGGTCAGCACCCTGGCCTCCATGGGGGGAACCCTGCCGAGACACCACCCCAAATCTCTAGGGGCTGTCCCATTCACAAAGACACTTCAGCAGGGTCTCTGTCCACACAATCCCTTCCCTAACTTCTTCTTAACCCTCATGATGAAAAAAAAAGAAAAAAATCCTCCTCCCCACTGAAGATCAGGCTCTGCTGTGACCTCCCATGTGCTGATATTTCTAAGTGGAGGTGGACAGGCTGCAGCAGGACCCCTCCAGAAGAAAGAGCTGAGCAACCTCCCATCAAGAGAGATTCGGGAAAGAAAAGGGGGACGCCCCCTCCAATGGCTCAGCTTGTCAGGGCCTTTGTTGACAAGCCCATTGAAAGCAGCCTCACTGTCGCTGTGAAATTCCCTCCGTCTCCCATTCACTCCTTTCTCAGACAGTTTTTGAAAGGCGAAAAGTCTGGAAAACACACTCACTCTCCCACCCCACCCCCGAGCCCCATCACACAGAGGGAGAGGGGGCAGCAGCTTGGGGGAGCGGGGCTGATGAGCCCCTCACCTGGCCCCGCGGTGCACCGCCTCCAATTAAATCAAAATGGTTTGTTTTTAATGGTCTTTTACACTGACAAGTGGGCGATCATTTTGGGCCCACGAGCTGTCAGGGAACTGAGGCAAATCCTCCGTTGATAATGCCCAATGCTTCCAATTAGGAGCTGAGGCCGCTCCTGGCGCGCTAACGATTCCCCAGCCAGCCCCCAGGCCCCTTTGGCGCTGGCTGTTTCTTCTGCCTCCTCCGCCGCAAATTACTGACACAAAACGGAAGGCCCCGCGTCTCCTCCGCCACGCCAGGCCCGGGCCCTGTTGGGTTTAATGAGCCGATGGAAGTTTCGTGGCTCCGGCGCTAAATTCTTTTCTTGTTTGACAGCTGCTCGGCTAAGGCAAGTGTTGACCTTATAAAAGATTTAGTGTTTCTCATTATTTTCTGTCAAGCTTCACAAGTGATGGCTCTGCGGTTATCATTTGCATCCTGGGGTGTGCGTGTGCAGGGTGTGTGTTGGGTGCATGTGTTGGACAGGGCTCCGAGGTGCGGACGGGAAACGGGAAGGGGTCTTTCTCTCGCCCCAAGTTGTACCTGGCCCCCGCACAGCAGCTGCCAGCCTGACGTTCTTCCTGGGCCGAGGTGTTTCAAAGAGAAGCTAAGATGCAAGGCCAAGGTGATGGACGCTTCCACGGCTTCCAGGGCTCCCGACGGAACCAGAGCCACCGCCGTGAGGTCACCGGAGGAAGCCCAGTGCACACTGGAGTCGGTCAACTCTCAGAGCCTGCTGGACCCCAGCCCAGTCAGGCATGAGCGCTGGGCAGCAGAGCAGTCCCAGCCAGACTCAAGGCTGAGGACAGTTTTAGGGTCACGCTCAAGATTTCATCAGGGATCTCACTCTTGCCTCACAGGCAGGGGTTAGGCAGTTTCCAAAAGCTGTCTCCCTTCCCGATTTTTTCAACGTGGCCAGTATTATTTGCCCGAGCGCACTATGGGAACTTTGTTCGTCCTTGCTTTGTTCTGGCATCCCATGCAAATCGGGGCCTCTCTGTACCTCACAAGGCTGCAGGGAGTCCGTGTGGCACCTTCCCCAACCCCTGCTGGCCTCCTCATCTCTTTTCTTTCCGTCTCTGCATCTTCCCGTCATTCCAACCTACCGGCTAGCTATCCCAGGTGCAGGCGACCTGAGGTTGCATAAAGAGTGTGAGAGGTGGCCAGTACAGTGGCTCATGCCTGTAATCCTAGCACTTTGGGAAGCTGAGGCAGGCAGATTGCTTGAGCTCAGGAGTTTGAGGCCAGCCTGGGCAACACGGTGAAATCCCATCTCTACTAAAATACAAAAAATTAGCCAGGCCTGGTTGCGTGTGCCTGTAGTCCCAGATACTCAGGAGGCTGAGGCAGGGAAATTGCTTAAACCTGAGAGGTGGAGGTTGCAGTGAGCAGAGATCGCACCACTGCACTCCAGCCTGGGCGAAAGAGTGACACTCCGTCTCCAAGATAAAAAAAGGGAGAGAGTTAAGGGCAGAGGAACCTGCAGATGTCTCCTCCCCCAGTCTGAGTTTCTAAGTATCATTGTTACCATGGGAGACTCCGTGTTGATCTTTCAGAGTAAAAACATGGCGCTGTTCCTCCCTCCTGTGCCCATGGCAGACCTTCTGAATCAGTCGTTGTGTACCTTTTTAACCTGCCTAGGTTTAGCCTTAGACTATTTTATAGCAGAGTGTGGCCATCAGCTAACACCAGTCTATTAGCGCCGAGTGAAACGAAATGGTACTGCCATCCCTGCCTTTGAGAGGTCATTAGAATAAATTGCTAGGTATTCCTAACATTGCTTATGTTTTTATGCTACATTAAGATGATATTTATAGAAAAGGAGAAATATATAGCCCACTACATAAAAATAGATAAATTAGACTTCATCAATCTTTGAAAACTTTTGTGCTTCAAACAGTACTATTGAGAAAGTGAAAAGACAACCTACAGAATGGGAGAAAATATTTGCAAATCACACGTCTGATAAGATACTTGAGTCACTGAATATATAAATTACTCTTATAAGTCAGTAATAAAGGCCAGGTGCAATGTCTACTGACTGTAATCCCAGCACTTTGGGAGGCGGAGGTGGGAGGATCACCTGAGGTCACAAGTTGGAGACCAGCCTGGCCAACATGGTGAAACCCCATCTCTACTAAAAACACAAAAATAGGCTGGGAGAGGTGGCTCACGCCTATAATCCCAGCACTTTGGGAGGCTAAGGCAGGTGGATCACAAGGTCAAGAGATCAAGACCATCTTGGTCAACATGGTGAAACCCTGTCTCTACTAAAAATACAAAAATTAGCTGGCCATGGTGGCGCATGCCTGTAATCCCAGCTACTCAGGAGACTGAGGCAGGAGAATTGCCTGAACCCAGGAGGCGGAGGTTACGGTGAGCCGAGATCGGGCCATTGCACTCCAGCCTGGGTAACAAGAGGGAAATTCCGTCACACACACACACAAAAAAAAATCACAAAAATTAGCCGGGCTTGCTGGCTAGCACCTGTAATCTCAGCTACTCAGGAGGCTGAGGCAGGAGAATCACTTGAACCTAGGAGGCAGAGGTTGCAGTGAGCCCAAGATTGTGCCATTGCACTCCAGCCTGGGTGGTAAACGCAAAACTCTGTCCAAAAAAAAAAAAAAAATCAGTAATAAAAGATAAATAATTCAATTTAAAAATGGGCAAAGATAGGAATAGACATTTCTCCAAAGGAGATAAACACATGAAAGATGCTCAACAACATCATTAGCCATCATGGAAACACAAATCAAAATCACAGTGAGATGGGACTTCACACCCACTAGGATGGCTAGAATAAAAATGACAGACAATAGCAAGTGTTGGCAAGGATAGGGAGAAATTGGAACACCCGTACGTGCTGGTGGGAATCAAAAATGGTGCAGCCAGTTTGGAAACGCTTTGGCAGTTCTCCAAAAGTTTAAACATAGAGTTTCCATATCACCCAGAAATTCTACTCTTAGGTATACACTCAAGAGAAATGAAAACATATATCCACACAAAAACTTGTACATGAATGTTCTAGCAGCATACTCATAATAGTCAAAAATGGAAACAACCAAAGGGCCATCGAAGAATGAATAACAAAAATGTGGTCCATCCATACAAAGGAATACTATTCCCTGGAAAGGAATGGAGCGGTGCTCCGTGCTATGACGTGGATGAACCTTGAAAACACGGTGCTAAGTGAGTGAAAGCAGCCAGTCACAAAAGACCGCACATTGTATAATTCCATTTACATGAAGAGTCCAAAGTAGGGAAAGCCACCCCAACAGAAAGCAGATTAGTGGTTGCCAGATGCTAGGGAAGAGGAATAGGAGTGACTGCTGATGCCTATGAGGTTTCTTTTGGGGATGATGAAAATGTTCTAAACTTAGAGTGTGGAGGTGGTTGTACAATCCTAAGAATATGCTAAAATTGGTGAAGTTATGGTATGTGAATTATTTCTCAATAAAGCTGTTTTTAAAAAGAGTAACTTTTAAAAAAAATAGCCCAGTTGGATCAGATGAGTGATCATCACCTAGATTCTGACTTTGGGGGCTGGAACAAGGTGATAATTGGCCACCGAGCTCTGGCCTCAGAGGAGGGGGGTCTGCTGTGTCCTCCACTATAACTCATTCACCTACAGAGTATTGAACTTGGAGGCTGAAGAAGCTTAGAAGCTGACCTGAGGTTTATGGGACGTTCACACGCACACCCCACCTTGGGACTGGCGTTACCCAATTATTTTGCTACTAGCATCTAGCAAACAGCTTCATTGTTCAATTTTGATTTCAACTGCTTCTGACTGGCCTTCGCTAATCCTTGCGAATGACCAGGAGCCATTGGTCTGGCTTCTCGAAGGAGCAAATCAATTGTCATTTTCAAAGGCTCGAATGCCTAGCTTTCCTTCTGCTCCAGCAAGTCCCGCCAGCCCTGCAGTCAGTCCATGGAGCACAGCTCTGGATTCCCGTTCAGGCTCTGTCACTTAGTAGCTGGGTGTCCTTGGACCAGTGTCCTACCCTTCCCGAGCTTCAGTCTCCTCCTCCGTCAAATGAGAGTGGTCCCCCGCCCAATCCCCTCAAGGTCGCTGCTCCTCCCCATTCCCCAGGCTGGGCGCGGTTCAAGAGTGGTGCCGGCACCATTTGAGAACCTACATTAGACCTTGCAGGAAGGCAGGAAGTTTGTTTTCCAAGCTGAGCTTGGCTGTTCTTTGAAATCGCAGCATGTGTCAGCAGGGAGGGTCGGGTCCTGTGTCCTTGATCATCTATTTTTGGACCACAGAGAAATGAGAGCCAGTGACAGAAAAACAATCTAGGGGACCAGATGTCTCAGGAGAGATTGTTACCCTTGTTAATTACTTAAATGACAACCTGCTACATCTGAGCTGAGGACCCAGCCTGCTCTCCAACCACGTCCTGCATGAATCTGTGTTCTACCGGGGCCTCTGACCTCCAGCTGCCCTGAACTTGACAGGAATTACTGACCTGGGACTGATCCATAATTTTCAAGTGCCTCTCATTAGAGGAGACAGCCTCTCAATCTTTTAAAGCAAAATCTCTCTCCCAGTCACCTGAGAAATTGTCCCTTAAAAAAAGAAAAAACTAAACTAAAATCTCTATGGCTGTCTTTTTTTTTTTTTTTTTTTTTAGCTCTTTGGCAGATTTTTTTTTTTCTTGATCTGTTTTTTCCCCCCAGATCCTCCCTTTTGCCTTCTCAGTCTCCAGACCTGGCATTGGAAGCTTGGTGTTCAGTTAGGGGACCTCCATGTGGCCAGTGCATGGGGAGGGGGTGTCCACTGGCTCAGCTGCCCTGGCAGTGGGACTGGATCAGGGACCTGGACTCAGAAAGTACTGTGGAAGGCTGGGTACAGTGACTCACACCCATAATCCTAGCACTTTGGGAGGCCAAGGAGGGCAGATTGCCTGAGCTCAGGAAGTTCGAGACCAGCCTGGGCAACACAGTGAAACCCCATCTCTATTAAAATAGAAAAAAAAATTTTTTTACAGGTGACGCCACCAGGGCATGGCGTGAACCTGTAAAAAATCCCAGCTACTCAGGAGGCTGAGACAGGAGAATCGCTTGAACCCAGGAGGCAGAGCTTGCAGCAAGCTGTGATCACACCACTGCACTCCAGCCTGGCGACACAGCCAGTGGAAAATCTGATTGACCTGTGAATTTGTGCTGTGCTGGATTTGGTTTCTCCTGGCCATTGTGGTGTGTGTATACACACACACACACACACACACACACACACACACACACACACACTCTCTCTCTCTCTCCCTCTCTCTTTCTCTCTTTCTCTCTCTCTCTCTCCCTCTCCACGTATCTCTGGGTTGGCTTCTCAAGCAACAGCAAGGCATGACACTGGACAGGAGGCTCAAGATGAAACAAACAACCCCTGCCCTCCCCACATGAAGAGCCCCGGGGCTGTGGCCCCCTGAACCTGAGGCGTCGGGTGGATCGGGTAAGAAGGCAAGGAAAGAGGGAAGGGGAAGAAGGCAAAGGCAGCCCACTTTTCAGCTTGTGGACCAGACCCATTCAATCCAGCAGAAGGCTGGTGCCACCCACAAGGGACCGCGGCCAACGCCTCACCCCAGGTAGAGAGGGTGAGGCATCTAGGATATTTTCTCAGGCATTGAGGAGAATATAAGCCCCCGTGAAGCTGGATGTGCCCAACAGGAAGGGCCATTGGGAAGTCACATACGTCAGCCAATGTCACCAACCACTGGCGGCTAAGGTTCCTTTGGCAAAGCTTTGCATCCACATTTGGAATTTTACCCAAATCTCCAATAAGTGGAACTCATAAAACAGAGTTACTCTTTCTAAACTGTGTGTGCCATGAGGAGGCCCTCCCTCACCCCAGGTCACCTCCCACAAACGCAGTTTGAACCCCCATTTATGTTTTCATATGAAAAAGAGGAAAAGGCAATAGTCCTGTAGAAATAAAAGTGAAATCCTCTCTGCTTCCCTGCCTGTGCTCACTCCCCTCCCTCGCAGAGGCGGAGGCTGGCATGACCTCCAAGAACATTCTTTTCCTTCCGCACCTTTCTGTCTAAGCAGAGTCACACATATGCTGGAGCAACATGGGGAGGTGTTTTATATGTTTTAATTTTTTTGTATCAAGGAAATCATGCTTAGGTTCCATTCTGTAAGTTTTCTGTAACTTTTTTTTTCATGCGACATTAGGTTTTTGAGATTTATACACATTGGTTCTGATAGCTCTGGAACAACACTGTCTAATATAACTTTCTGATAAAAATGTTCTATGTTGGCAGGGTACGGTGGCTCACACCTGTAATCCCAACACTTTGGGAGGCTGAGGCAGGTGGATCACAAGGTCACGAGTTCGAGATTAGCCTGGCCAACATGGTGAAACCCTGTCTCAACTGAAAATACAAAAAAATTAGCCAGGCATGGTGGTGCGTGCCTGTAGTCCCAGCTACTCAGGAGGCTGAGGCAGGAGAATTGCCTGAACCTGAGAGGCAGAGGTTGCAGTGAGCTGAGATCACACCATTGCACTCCAGCCTGAGAGACAGGGTGAGACTCTGTCTCAAAAAAAAAAAAAAAAAAAAAAATTCTACATCCACCTGTGCACTGCCATTGAGCACTTGGGGTTTTGGGGCTTTTTTTTTTTTTTTTGAGGCAGCGTCTCACTCTGTCACCCAGACTAGAGCGCAGGGGTAAGATCACAGATCAGTGCAGCTTCCACCTCCTGGGCTCAAGCTATCCTCCCGCTCAATTTCCTCAGTAGCTGGGACCACAGATGGGTCCATCCATGCCCTGCTAATTTTTTTTTTTTGTAGAGATGGGGGATCTTGCTATGTTGGTCTCAAACTCCTGAGCTTAAGTGATCCTTCCACCTTGGCCTCCCAAAAAGCTGAAATTACAGGTGTGAGCCACTGCACCCGGCCTACTGAGCACTTGGTAAGGGATTAGTGCAACTGAGCAACTAAGTTTTAGATTTTGTTTAATTTCAGTTCACTGACACTGAAATAGCTGCATGTGGCTGGGGCTGCCATGTTGGGTGGGGCCATTATTAATCCTGCCATTATTACCAATAAATACCATTATAATAATCCCGCCATTATTACCAATCTGATGGGTGTGAAATGCTTATTTCTCTTGCTTAATGTGCTAGTCCCTGATGACGGGTTGGGTTGCACATACTGTCCCGTTGGTTGGCCAATCCGATTTCCGCCCTGGGAACCCCCAGCACCAGCTTCTCTTTCTCTTTGCACATCTGCGTGTGTGCTGCGGCCTTCTCAGGCCTCAATCAGAGTTGGAGTCTCTGTATCATAAACTCTCACAGAACCTGGTACTTCTTTTGATACTGAACACAGCTCTAATTGAAGAATTTCATTGTGTGATTTTATTTTTATTACTAGTTTCTCACTGCCTCTCGGGGCCTAGCCCCGTCTCTAACACACAGTGGATTGGATTGAGTCCAATCATGAATACAGAAATACAAGGATGAGGGTCACGTCTTAGCCCCAACCCAGGATGCATGGACATCTTCTCTAGCATAGCACCAGTTCTTTCCACATGGGGATTTTTCATTGAAAGTAGGACAGAGTTTTCAAGCAAGAATACAAAGCAAAACCTCAATAAATACCACAGGGTCTGACTTGTGAGGATTACTTTGGCACCAAATAAATTGAATTAGAAATAAGTAACAAACCTAACTGATAAAATTGCCTGGAAATGTAAAATCACGCTTATAAATAACTTAGGGATCAAAGGAGAAATCCAAACAGAAATTAGATTAAAAGAGAATTGAGCAAAAATAAATATACTCAAAACTTGTGAGATGAGCTAAAAGAGAATTTAGAGGGAACACAGTTGCTAATGCCACTGTGTTATATAAATACTAATATTGGAGGAAAAAAGAAAGATGAACGGTAATTAGCTAAGCCAATGACCCTAGATGCTAGAAGAAGAACAAGAGAGTAAACATTAGTGAAATGTCAAAGGTACAATTAAGGATACCAATCAAGTGAAAAGTTGGTTCATTGCAAGTGGATTGGAAAAGCACAGATGCTTTCACATGAGTTAGGAAATGGGGCCCAGGGCTCTAGATGCGGAGGCAACACGAGACCTCTGTTCATGGACTGCGGTGCTTAGGAAGGGGCCTGCTGTCTGGCAGCTGGTCTCAGCTCTGCCCAGGACTCGCAGGAGACCTGGGAGGGTCACTTCTCACCTTCAGACCTTGGGTTTTCCATCTGTAGTATGAGAGGGTTGGAGATTGAATATCCCTAAGGTGTCTTCCAAACCTAATGCAGCAGCAGAGAGGAAAGGAATATTATCCCAGGAGGGAGCTATGATTCCCTAGCCACATGGAGTAGAAATCTCGTCTAGGATCTAGTAGCTACTCATCTGCCCTCCCCCATCTTGCTGTTCCCAGCAGCAATGGCTTACTCTCATTTTCTCGAATTCACCCCCATTCCTCCTTCACCCCTTCCTTTGCCCCTGGCTTCCTCCTCCATCCTCCCCAGAGAGCCCTTCCTGAGCCCCAGATGGAGTTGGATCTCCCCAGTCCTCAATCTTATTAAATAGCTCTTGTCAGCTGGGCACTGTGGCTCACACCTGTAATCCCAGCACTTAGGGAGGCCAAGGCAGGTGGATCACTTGAGGTCAGGAGTTCAAGACCAGCCTGGCCAACATGGTGAAACCCCGTCTCTACTAAAAAGACAAAAAATTATCTGGGCATGGTAGTGGATGCCTGTAATCCTAGCTACTCAGGAGGCTGAGGCAGGAGAATCGCTTGAACCCAGGAGGTGGAAATTGCAGTGAGCCGTGATTGCACCACTGCACTCCAGCCTGGGCAATGACAGAAAAACTTCGTTTCAAAAAAAAAAAAAATAGCTGTTGTCTAAATGTCACCAACAATCACAGGTATAGTGTGTTTAGTGACCTCCCAAGACATCTCGCCGGGTCCATGTGGGCTCTGCCTTCCTCACCGGTGTATTTCCAGGGCACTGCGTGACAGGCAGGGCTCCATCCTTATTTCTGTGATACTATTTAGATTTGTGCAATGCTCCCCATTCAAACAGGACCAGCTCCTTCGACAACTGGGATAAAGCTGCCCGCCTGCCCGCCTGCCCGCCCACCCGGTTCCCAGGGCTGCTAGAGGCTGTGGCACTTGCCTCTTATTTACCTGCATTGACCTTAGAACAACTCAGAGCTCCATTCAGCAAAGCTGTCTCCTGCCAAAGCCATTACAATTTCTTAGCTCCAGGCAGAGACAGACCGCAGATGGCTTAATTTAGAAGCATCTCAGAAGGAATTCCTTGCTCCATAGCTCTTCATCCTTTGACTCCAGGGGTCCGCGGGGTCGTGACCACATAAGGGCTTGAGGCCTGACTTGTAATCAGGCTCCTCCTGTGTGGCTGAGGTGCTTTGAGAGGGGGGAGTGTGCATGTGGGGTGGGAGCCATGACCTCGCAGCCAGCCACTTTGACTTCACGGACTCCAGGAGCATTTAATAAGAGGCAGTGGCACTCCTGACAAAGGGCTTGGGGTCTGGAGTCTCACAGCCCTGGGTTCAATCTGTAAAACGGGGCAAATGACTTACCTTCTGGGACCTCCACTTTCCCATCTGTAAAATGGAGTCAACAATGTTTCCGGCCTCCCCAGGGTGTCCTGACGCTTGTGTGAAAGACATGCACAGCCCCCGGCAAATAGCAGGTCTGTTCTTGTCCTAGAGTTGCTGTTGTCGAGGGGCTAAACGTGCCAGTGCTGGCCTCCAGGACAAATTTTTCAGAGAGGCGTCCAGCTGCGAGGCCCTTTGAGGACTGGAACTCCCCTCTCCACTGACCACTGTTTTTTTGGTTAGGAATTTGGAGACTTCGTGGATACAGAACAGGCGCCATCTCCCTTCTCTTTCTAAAGGGCTCATCCCACCTGGGGTAAACACTTCTGTGAGTTTGCTTTCCTTAGAGTCCGCCAGGCCCAGACACTAAGCATCTCCTTTGCTTTTCGCCTCCAGACTCTGCCTCGATGGTCCCAGGTGGCACTGCCCCCTCTGACCTCTGTAGATCTGTTTCCCTTCTGGTCCCTCCCACCTCCCTCATCCCAGTTTTTCCAGAGCACATTCAAGTACCCCCTGGCATGGGAAGCCCTGGCTGGCCAGCAGAGAGGGCAGGCAGGTTCTCTCAATTTCCTTCACTCATCATTCATTCATACATTTGGTGTCCCACCCAACCTTGTTTAAACACTTCTCAGACGCCAGGTTCTATGCCAGGCACTGGGGGTCCCTCAGAGAACAGGCCAGGAGTAGACCCTGCTTCACAGAGGCTGAACCCTTCCTTGAGCTCCCCTCTGGGGAGAATTAACTCCATGAGATTCCAGTTGGAATGGGAAGTCATCCACATCAGAGGGCACAGGCGACATGCGTTCTGACTTTCCCAATGTCAGCACAGAGTAGGTGCCAAAATGGGTGTGGTCAGTCACGGGGAGGTTGAGGGGAGCCTCTTGTGCCCAAAACACCCCTTTAGAAAACCAAGGGGAAGATGGAACTTGGAACTCTGAAATGCAGTGGGGGTGTGCTTAGCAGTTGCTGGCACACAGTAGGGGCTTAATAAATCATTTTTAGATGGATGGATGGATGAATGCTTCTGCTTCAGTGAAGTTCCTAAGCAAAGGGAAATTGTGAAACCAAAAAAAATTTCCCGTCAGGGTTCTCTTTTGTCCTTGTGTGGTTAGGCCGAGCAGCTCCTCAGGGCTTTAGTCCCCCAGCTGCCTTCTTGGGATATGAGATGAGTGGGTGCTAGTGAGCCTCTTGCCACCAGCCCGGCCAGCCACAGCCCCACCCACCACAGCCCCGCCCACCATCTCTGCTTGCTGATTTGCCCAGGGAATGGCTTGAGGACTGTATTAGCTTCTAGAGGCTGCTCTAACAAGTTATCACAAATTGGCTGGGCACGGTGGCTCATGCATGTAATCCCAAGACTTTGGGAGACTGAGGTGGGCGGATCACCTGAGGTCAAGTTGGTCAAGACCAGACTGACCAACATGGAGAACGCTTGTCTCTATTAAAAATTCAAAATTAACCAGGTGTGGTGGCAGGCACCTGTAATCCCAGCTACTCGGGAGGCTGAGGCAGGAGAATCGCTTGAACCTGGGAGGCAGAGGTTGCAGTGAGCCAAGATCATGCCACTGAAAGGTGGCTGCCAGGGACTTAGGGAACAGGGACATGGGGAGCTGCTATCCAAGGGGTGTATTTCATTTGTGCAAAGTGAATACTCTCTAGAGACCTGCTGTACAGCACTGTGCCTAGAGTTAGCAACAGTGCATATTCCATACCGTGCACTTGAACATACTGCTAAGAGATCAAATCTAATGTTAAGGGTTCTTACCAAGAAAAGTCTCCAAAAAACAAAACAATGGAAAACCAACTGAGCATGAGGAAGCTTTGGAATGGATACTTTTTTTGTTTGTTTGTTTTGGAGACAGAGTCTCTCTCCTCTAGGCTGGAGTATAGTGGAGTGACCATGGCTCACTGCAGCCTCCACCTCCCGAGCTTGATCAATCCTCCCACCTCAGCCTTCCAAGTAGCTGGGATTACAGGCGTGCGCCACTATGCCTGGCTGATTTTTGTATTATTTGTTGCCTAGGCTGGTCTCTAACTCTTGGGCTCAAGCAGTCCGCCTTCCAAAAGTGCTGGGATTGCAAGTGTGAATCACCTTATCTGGCCATTATTTTTTATTGTAGTGATGGTTTCAGGGCTGTCTGCATATGTCCAAACTCATCAAATTTTACCAAAAAAATGCAGGTTTTGCAGGTTATGTAGATCAATTTACTTCAAGATTTTTTTTTTTTTTTGAGACGGAGTTTCTCTCTTGTTACCCAGGCTGGAGTGCAATGGCGCAATCTCGGCTCACCACAACCTCTGCCTCCTGGGTTCAGGCAATTCTCCTGCCTCAGCCTCCTGAGTAGCTGGGATTACAGGCACGCGCCACCGTGCTCAGCTAATTTTTTTGTATTTTTAGTAGAGATGGGGTTTCACCACGTTGACCAGGATGGTCTCAATTTCTTGACCTCATGATCCACCTGCCTCGGCCTCCCAAAGTGCTGGGATTATGTGGTGGCTTGAGCCACCATGCCTGGCTCAAGATTCTTAAAAACATCTTTTAAAAAAGTAAAATTAACTTTGGGAGGCCAAAGGAGGAGGGTAGTTTGAGGCTAGGAGTTCCAGACCACTCTGGGCAACATGTCGAGACCCTTGTCTCTACAAAATATACAAAAATTAGCCAGGCATGGTGGCTTGCACCTGTAGTCCCAGCTATTGGAGGGGAGGCAGGAGGATCCCTTGAGTCCAGGAGTTTGAGGCGGCAGTGAGCTGTGATTGTGCCACTGCACTCTAGCCTAGGTGACAGACTGAGACCCTGACTCAGAAAAAAAAAAAATTCCTTATTACAGTGACATTGTAGCAACATGGATAGTTGTTGTCACATGCTAAACATTTTGCAAAGCCAAATATAAATTGTTATTATTACCATTTGAAAAATATGTATGTGAAAAAAACGCCTGTGTTCTAAAAAAAACAAGAAGGCACCATTGGTGACTGGCCACCAGAGACACCACAGTTGCCAATCTGGATGCCACTGAAGGCCATGGAGACCTCAGGTCTGAGCTGGCTGGACACCAGGGTGGCTGTATGCCTGGAGCCCCCGAGGTTTGATGCACCTGTCTTCCTAAGCATCTCTAGCTGCCTTTTTTGAGACCGAGTCTCACTCTGTTTCCCAGGCTGGAGTGCAGTGGCACAATCTCGGCTCACTGCAGCCTCCACCTCCTGGGTTCAAGCCATTCTCCTGCCTTAGCCTTCCGAGTGGGTGGGACTATAGGTGCCCACCACCATACCTGGCTAATTTTTGTATTTCTAGTAGAGATGGGGTCTCACCACGTTAGCCAGGCTGGTCTCAAACTCCTGACAAGTGATCCACCCACCTCGGCCTCCCAAAGTGCTGGGATTACAAGTGTGAGCCACTGCGCCCAGCATCTAGCTGCCTTTTAGGAGCCATGGGCCTCAGGAAGATCATGTCACAGAGTGCAAATCAGGCCACCACTCGCCAGAAGTTCCCAATGGTGTCCTTTGTCCACAGCCTATTTTCCTCCTGCGCTCTGTACAGGGCCTTCTCTCTTCTCAACGTGTCTTGTGAGGCTACTTGGACATTTTTCTGAAACTTTGAGATTGAGCTGAGAACACGATTGTGGTTTGATTAACGGAAATGAGTTGCACAGCACACACTCAGCCCTGGGGCCAGGTGGGCCCTGACCTGGGGGCCTCAGTAGCTTTTGGGTCGGGCTCAGGCTGCTCCCTCAGTTGTAAGATTCCTAATGCAATAGGGAGACAAATCCAAAAAATCTGAAACCTGAGGCTGGGGCTGGGCAAAAATTAGCCAGGCATGGTGGTTTGTGCCTGTAATCTCAGCTACTCAGGAGGCTGAGGCAGGAGAATCACTTGAAGCTGGGAGGGGGAGGTTGCAGTGGGCCAAGATCTCACCACTCTACTCCAGCCCTGGTGACAGAGTGAGACTCCATCTCAAAAAAAAAAAAAAGAGTCCACAGGTTGGGGGTCACCAGTTCCCTGTGGGAGCAGCCCTGAACCACATTGTGCCCTGGGCCTCTGTTCCCTCGTCTATGAAATGGTAAGCACAGTCCGAGGGGGATTCCACCGGGCCCGGAGCTCAGAAACTTTCCCTATAAGCCCCTCTTCATCTTCCCTCTACTTCCTTTTCATATTTTACCCTCTCCCCATTTTCTTTTTCCGTCACCTTTCGTCACCCTAACCTGCAGCACCATGGGCTTAGCTAACCACTCAGGGGTGGCCAACCCTGGCCTGGATTCTTGATAAGAACTCTGTGGCTGTCCCAGGCATGGGTCCTGCTTTATCCTGAAGCCTTCAGCTGCTCCTGCAAATCCAAAATGGACCTGCCCTGCCCACCTTGGACCTCGGCCACTGCATTCCCTCACAAACCAGGGCCAGCATGCATGCTACCCACTTTGCCCTCGAACCCCAGCTCATGCATCAAGACCCCCTGCAGGTATCTCTTCCCCAGGTCCACATGATTTGTTCTCACTGCATGCTCCCCAGCCCTCTGTCCATTGTAATGAAATAGCCGTGTAGTTACTGTTGGACATCTGCTCTCCTCTAGACTAAAAGCTCCATGAGGGTAGACCCGGGTCTCTGGCTTACTGCTGTATCCCCTGCGTCTGACACAGAGTTGTATTAATAAACATGCATTTCATGAATTAACGGATGCAGAGAAGCCCAGATGGGTGAATAAACACGTGAGCCCAAACCCTTTCCACCCCGTGCCACCCTTAGGTTATCCCAAAGGAGAAATGCCATGTCAGGAGGATGTTGTGCTCAGTTAATGGGACGGGTTTTGTGGCACTTGGAGGTGATGTAACAGACACAGTGGACACCAGGAAACAAGGCGGGGTCTTCACTCACCACCATTTCTTGATAAGAAAGGGCAAGCTGAGATACCAATTGCACAAAATCTTAACTCAAGAGGCTCCCACTCCTTGAATCTGTCTCCGTTGCATTTTTTTTTTTTCTGATTTGTTCTTGAGCTCTGGTTCTGGTGCTGTTGAGGTTCAGCTCTTGACTCCTATGGTGGCTGCCTCTGGGCAGGAGGGAAGTGACCGAATTCCCAGCAAGGGAGTACAGACAGGGCCAGGAGGTCCCCCTTGGAGAGGGTGGCTTGTTTGCATTTTTTTTTTTTTTTTGAGACAGAGTCTTGCTCTGTCATCCACGCTGGAGTGCAGTGGCACAATCTCAGTTCACTGCAACCTCCACTTCTAGGTTCAAGTGATTCTCCTGCCTCAGCCTCCTGAGTAGCTGGGACTATAGGCGCACAGCACCATGCCTGGCTAATTTTTTTTTTTTTTTTTTTGAGACGGAGTTTCACTCTTGTTACCCAGGCTGGAGTGCAATGGCGCGATCTCGGCTCATCGCAACCTCTGCCTCCTGGGTTCAGGCAATTCTCCTGCCTCAGCCTCCTGAGTAGCTGGGATTATAGGCACATGTCACCACGCCCAGCTAATTTTTTATATTTTCAGTAGAGACGGGGTTTCACCATGTTGACCAGGATAGTCTCCATCTCTTGACCTCATGATCCACCCGCCTTGGCCTCCCAAAGTGCTGGGATTACAGGCATGAGCCACTGCGCCCAGCCTGTTTGGGGTTTGTGATGATGGAAAAGCAGTGTGTGAAGGACACTGGCTACCAGGTCCCACTGCATGGCGGTCTGGTCACGGTCCGGTGACATTTGTTCTGCATGCTATTCCCCAGCGGACGAACACCTCCCCCAGGCAGCCACTGCTCTCTGCCTTGCGCTCAGCACCAGGAGGCTCCCAGCCCTTGCTGTTACTTCCTCCCTCTTACAGCTATTTTTATCATTACTCTAACACGGAAGTAGGGGGCTGGCAAGGGGAGCAACTGGAGTGAGCGGCACCAAAGACTCCCCTCGACCACCTGCTTATCCCTCTGTTCACAGGTGGGTCGCCATCTCGATACGTTCCCCACGGAGGCCGATCGACAGCGAGCACTGAAAGCCCACCGGGAAGAGTGTGCTGTGCGCCAAGGCACCCTGCGGATGGGCAACTACACCCACCCCTAGACCCTCCCTCACCTGCCACGAAAAGCCATCTTGACATAGTGGAAAATTCCTAGAAGGACTCCCTGTCTTGCCCCAACCCTGACATTCCCCATTTTTAGGCAGGTTCTGCTTTGAGGACCTCAGATTCAAGTCTTAGGTTAATTGTTTTTGGTGAAAGTCCCCCCTTTTACATTAGTCAACATTAGTCTGCACTTAGCCTCAGTGACCCTCTACCTGCGGCCTCCTCCTCTTCCACCTCCTCCTCCTCCTCCTCCTCCTCCTCCTCCTTCCCCCTCCCCTCCCCCTCCCCTCCCCTCCCCCTCTCCCTCCCTCCTCCTCCTCTTCCTCCTCCCCCTCCTCCTCCTCCTCTTCCTCCCAGGGCAGGTTCACCCTGCCTCTTCTCAAGCCCTCACCTGCCAAGACAAGCCCAAATTACAAGACAATATTTTAGACTCCAGGCTAAGGGTCGACTCCATGGCTCTGCCCATTAAGTGTTCAGAACGGCCTGTGTATTTCCTGCAGAAAACATGACAGTGACGCGCTTTGAAAGCCCTCATTTTCTATTCCAAACATGAGTTTTAATTGCTCTTTTTGGGATGCCTGATGTCTCATCACAACAGTATTATCTCTCTGGGACCTCTGACAGCAGGAAGAGCCAATGGTTCATTACTCCAGCCTGCCCCTGCCTCCTCAGTGCTGGGGCCCCGTTAATCAGGCAGACCAAGACGGACTCCTCCCGCAGGACTGACTTTGGAAGGTCATCTCCCTCTGGAAAAAGGGAGCCTTCTGGGTGGGCGAGGGGGTAGACTGCAGGAACACAGGCCGCTGAGCTTCTCAGCCAAACTCCTCACTCGGCCTTTCTGTGTGTCCTTTGGTTTCTCTCTGCAAATTATATGCTGATCTATTTTAAATTTAAAATGCTATTTGTCATCCTCCTCTTGTGTCTTTATTTGAAAACTAGAGAGCAAACCAGCCTCAAAGCCACCAAATGAGGGTGCTGCCACATAGAGGCTTCTCAAGGTAGGCAATCCTCCAACACATCCCAGCCACATATTTTCTCAGGGAGGCAAATTCTCAAGTTTTAAATATCATTTCTAATCTGAGGATTTCTTTTTTCTTTTGACGGAGTCTTACTCTCGCCAGGCTGGAGTGCCGTGGCTTGATCTCAACTCACTGCAACCTCTGTCTACCGGGTTCAAGTGATTCTCCTGCCTCAGCCTCCCACGTAGCTGGGATTACAGGCCTGAGCCACCACACCCAGACAAGGCTTTCTTAATGTTGATCTTCAACCTGGGAACCCCAGGGTCTTTTTTTTTTGAGACAGAGTTTCGCTCTTGTTGCCCAGGCTGGAGTGCAATGGAGCTATCTCAGTTCACTGCAGCCTCCACCTCCCAGGTTCAAGCGATTCTCCTGCCTCAGTCTCACTAGTAGCTGGGATTACAGGAAGGTGCCACCATGCCCAGCTAATTTTTGTATTTTTAGTAGAGACAGGGTTTCACCATGTTGGTCAGGCTGGTCTCAAATTCCCGACCTCAGGTGATCCACCCGCCTTGGCCTCCCAAAGTGCTGTGATTACAGGCATGAGCCACGCGCCCGGACCCCAGTCTCACTTATCCAACTGCCAACTCAGCATCTCCACTTGAGTGTCTGGCATTTACTGTTAATCAACACAGCTGAGGCAGACACTTGAACATTTTTCTGCCAAATTTGCTTCTCCCTCTGTCTTTCCCATCTCGTAGGTGAGACCACCATCCACCTAGCTGTTGAAGCCAAAATTCTTCAATACTCAATTTCCTTCACCCCTCCAGTCTCCCAGGCAGGCAGAGCCTAAGGAGGCTGGCCCTGAGCTGGCAGTAGCATGCTATGCCACAGAAGAGTGAGAAGTCCAGCCCAGCCCAGCAATTTCCATGTGATCTTGAGTGCCGTGTGATCTTGAGTGCTAGCCTCTCTGTGCCTCGTCCTGGAGACAGGACCCCACACATCACAAACTTTTTTCTTTTGTCTTTCTTTCTTTTTTTTTTTTTTGAGACGGAGTTTCCCTCTTGTTGCCCAGGCTGGAGTGCAATAGCGCTGTCTTGGCTCACTGCAACCTACACCTCCAGAGTTCAAGCGATTCCCCTGCCTCAGCCTCCCAAGTAACTGGGATTACTGGCATGCACCACCACGCCCGGCTAATTTTGTATTTTTAGTAGAGACTGTGTTTCACCATGTTGGCCAGGCTGGTCTCGAACTCTCGATCTCAGGTAATCCGCCCACCTTGGCCTCCCAAAGTGCTGGGATTACAGGCATGTACCACCGCGCCCAGCCACAGACTGTGTCTTCAAGCTAAATTAGATGACCATGACCATTACATTAAAGAATGCGTATGATATGATTAGCACAGGAGCTGGCACTTTTAAGCAATAGATTCACATGAATTATTATTTTCTTCTTATCACTAAAGCACACTGCAGAGGCGTTGACCAGAAGCCTGTGAGACACTCAGAGACGGGGCGGGGCAGGATGCTCACGGGGACAGAAGGCTTTCATCCAGATACATCCAGAACCTCAAGGATATTTTGAATCAAGCCCACTCTTTCGCTCTGAAATCTCCTACGGAAGGGGAGGGGCACATCAGGAGGCAGAAGAGTTTCCTGAAGAAGCCAAAATTGGCCCCGCTGTGGCAACAGAGAGAGATGCCCTCCCAGGCCTGCTTTCCCCAGGACCTGGGCTGAGGCAAGCAGGACGGGCTCAACCAGGACGTCCTTTTGTTTCTCCAATCACTCCTAGCCCCCTTTGCTGTGGAACCTACGAGGGCTATGGCAGATGCCCTGGGAGCACCGCCCTGGGAGCATTGCCCTGGGAGCATCACCATGGGTGCTCTCTGGAATCCTCTGGGTACTCCCAGCCCAGGCCAGAAGCGGTACTCAGTAGAGAGACCCTCAGCTCCTTGTCCTACAGCGCCACCCACTGGCGAGTCTGAGTCAGAGGCGGCGGAGATTCCCAGTCCTTCCCTCCCTCCTGTCATCCTTCCCCCACCAAGCCTGGTTCTTCCCTCCTCATTAATTATCGGTGACTGCACAAAGCCCCGGGTCTAACTCTGGCCTGATTCTACCCTCTTGGGTATCCTGTCACCTCAGCCAAACCCCTGTCCTCACCTGAGCTGACCCTGGCTGGGGCAACTATCTGCCCTTTATGACCGACCCTGTTAGAGTACCTACAGCGTCCAGCCTGGAAGGGCCTTGGGAATTATCTTGTTCATCTCCCTCCACTGCCATTTCACCAGGTTCATAGGTGGAAAATGGCCGTGAAAGGAAGCCTGAGTCCACTCAGGAAGCCAGGGCAGTGAACTTTCCCAGGCCCGTGACACCCACGACAGGTTCCAGAGCCTGCCCCCTAAATCCCTTCCCAATGAAAAATGGATGGAAATGGGGAGAGCCTAGCTTTCCATCCCAAGTCCTCCCAATCCCGCACCAACAAATGCCGGGTGAGCATGAGTGTCGTTGGACGTATGGCTTTGCACTTCTGTTTAGGCTAATTTCCTCACTGGTTAGCATTTAGAAACATTCTACCTCCTGGTTGAGTTTCTTAGCAACACCTTATCAGAGGCATAACCAAAGAGGCCCACGGCACTGTCTCCCAGGCCTAGGAGGCGGCTGGTCCGGGCCCTCACCTGGCCTGCTTGAAGTTCTCTGAAGTCCCCTCTGAGGTGAGAGGGAAGTAGCAACATAGTGATGTGCACCTGGCAAGATAGACAGGGCAAGCACAGGACTGCGGGTGCCAGAGCATGGAGATGGAGCCTTTGGGAAGGGGACTGATGAAGATGGGAGGGTGCTGGAGGACAGCAGGAGACAAGGCAGGGTCTTCACCCACCACCATTTCTTGAGAAGGAAGGGCAGGCTGACGTACTGATGGCCCAAATTTTTATTTTTATTTTTATTCTTTTTTAGACGGAGTCTTGCTCTGTCACCAGGCTGGAGTGCAGTCAGTGGTGCAATCTCGGCTCACTGCAACTTCTGCCTCCCGGGTGCAAGTGATTCTCCTGCTTCAGCCACCAAGCAGCTGGGACTATAGGCATGTGCCACCATGCCCAGCTAATTTTTTTTTTTTTTTTGAGACAGAGTCTCACTCTGTCACCCAGGCTGGAGTGCAGTGGCGCGATCTCAGCTCACTGCAACCTCCACCTCCTGGGTTCAAGCAATTTTCCTACCTCAGCCTCCCAAGTAGCTGGGACTACAGGCACATGCCAACACACCCAGCTAATTTTTGTATTTTTATTAGAGAGGTGGTTTCACCACATTGGCCAGGCTGGTCTTGAACCCCTAACCTTGTGATCTGCCCACCTTGGCCTCCCAAAGTGCTGGGATTACAGGGATGAGCCACTGCACCCGGCACAAAATCTTAACTGAAGAGGTTCCCACTCTTTGGATCTGTCTCCTTTGCGTTTTTTTTTTTTTTTTCTGATGTGTTCTTGAACTCTGTTTCTGGGTACTAGTGACGTTCAGCTCTTGACTCCTATGGAGGCTGCCACTGGGCAGGAGGGAAGTGACCTTCTTCCCAGCAAAGGAATACAGCCAGGGCCAGGAGGTCTCCCTTGGAACATCCAGGGGAAGATTAAGGGTGGTAGACCTACTTAGCATCAATACAGGGGCAGGACAGACCTCCCAGATGAAAGGTCCAGCTCTCCTTCCACACTCATCCCCACTGGCTTCAGTCCATGGCCAGATTTTTAGAGCCCCCATTTCATTCTGCCTCCCTCTCTAAGAGATAACCGTATAATTAATAATTTCCTTGGCCAGAAGAAATAAAAGGGTTCTAGAGTCTCACTGTTGTGGAGGAATGGTAGCCATGGGCAAATGGCCAGGCACTTCTGCTGCCTGCCTAGCAGGGGCTCCTGGAAGCACTGCTCACAGGCCACAGACCCAGTGCTAGTCCCAGGGAGCTCCCTGGATCCAGACAAAGTTGGTCTGGCTTTTTAAATTCAGCCATCCCAGCGCCCCAACTAGCGTTGGTTTGGAAACCACAGATTTAGAAGTCCAGAGAAGACACAACGCTGCAGCAGCTGGCTGACCCCAGCCCAGGTGCTGAGATGCGCCCCCATGGCGGCCAGACAGGTCTGTGTCTCCAACCAAACACCTTTTGAATTTATCCTTGTGAATCCAATCATTCTTTTTGTTGTACTTATTTTTACTTGGGGAAATCCTTTGATGCTTAAAATCATCATTAAGGAAAAATAAATCTAGGTTGGCTTTTTATACAGGTTCCTAGAGTTGAAATGCAGGTAACTTATAAACTTGAATCCACACATGGAAAATTATCTATTAAAGGGATTTAGATCATGGGCACCAATGCATTCTGTGGGCTCCATTAGAGTGGGTCATCTCTGCCACACTCTCCACAACTCGCCAGCATCTAGCATGATGCACAGGACGGAGGGTGTGCTAGGAAGGAAGGAAGGAAGGGGAAAAGGGAGGGAGGGAGAGAAGGAGGGAAAAAGAAGCAGAGAAGGAGGGAAAAAGAAGCAGGGAAGGAGTGAGTGGGGATGGGAAAGAGGAAGAAAAAGGGTGAGAGGGAGAAGAGAGAGTAAGAGGGAAAGGAGAAAAGGGAGGGAGGGAAGGGGCAGGAAGGGAGGGAGGAGGAGACGATGGGAAGGAAGGGAGAAAGGGAGGAGGGCAGGAAGAGAGGAAGGAAGGGAGGGAGGAGAGGAGAAAGGAAGGAAGGGAGGAAGAGGGGGAGAGAGGAAAATAAAAACTGTCATCTTCCTGGTTTCAGGAGCTCTGTGAGGTTTTAAGTTTTAAAACAAAACATAACAAAACAAAACCCATGTAAGAACAGCATAACCTTGAAGCCCATAAATTGCACAACTCCTTGTCCAACCCAACTGTTTGCTGAGCAGAGAGATGGAACCCAGACCTGGTTCCTGTATTATTCAAATCTTCTGCCAACTCCACCTTAAAAACTGGTTTTGCTAGGAAGACCCTGGGTAAAGGTGGGTGCTGTCTTTTCTAGAGAGGGCTAAGGAGACAAGCCTGAGGGCTCAAACCTGCCAGAGGAGAAAGGCTGTAGCTATTATTAACAGCAGTTGTACTATGAATTACATAATCGCTATTCTTCAAGACTGCAGCCAAGTGCCAAGATTCCTCATACAGACCATGGGAAATGGGCAACAACATCCCCACCCTATGGCTGGAAGAAAAAACAGCTCAGAAAGTGACTTGCCTTTAAAAAACAAAGAAAGTGATTTGCTCAAGGTCACAGAGCGCATTCCGGACTAGGATGAGATGGGTGAGGCACTCACGTCAGGGGCAAAGTGTAAGAGGTGCCAAAAAACTCAGGAACCAAAACGAATGATATTTAATACAACATTTTTTAAAGCAAAATTTAAAAATTCATGACAGGTAAAATATAATTTTAAATAACGTCTTACATGACCTGCCTCATCTCCTTCATCTCAGTTCCAGCCCTGGATTCTAGAGTCTAGAGAATTTGAACTCAAGTCTGACCAATTCCGAGTCTGTCCTCAACAACCCCAGCCCATATGCTACCCCTAGACCCAGCTATGCAGAAGTTTGAACAGCCCTAGTATGAGCCCTGCATTTAAGCCACCATTCATAAGGGAGGAGAGAGCACTTTGGGATCATTCTCAAAAAGCTTTGGGCAGATCGCTCTATGTGGCTCTGCCTGGGGAGCTAGGTGAGCAAAACTGGCAGAAACAACCCATTTGCTAGCTCCAGGGCTGAGAGGTGTTACCTGGAGAGGAAGGTGGGGCTGGGAGAAAGTTGCTAAGAGCCAGGACCTAGCAAGGGGCTCAGGCTCTCCCAAGTCCATCACTGACCCAAAGCCAAACCCAAGCCAAGAGCCCCAGGTGGGGAAGAAGGACATGGATTTTACAGCCAGGTGGCTTCTAAATGACCAGGGGGACTCTCCCAACCTCGCCCCTCACTGCCACATTCCGATGTTAATGCCTTTGTACCCAAGGGATAGCCGAGGTCTAGGCAAGAGAGACGAGCTATCCAGAGTGGGGGCAGCACCGAGCCTTCTGGGGGCTTCTCCATGCACCTGCCTCCCCTTCCCCTGGGAAAGAGCAATAGCTGCTTCTCTGTGGTCAGCTCTCTGGGTGTGGGTAGGAGGTCTTGGACCTGCTAGGGCTCTAAGTCCATCAAGAGGCTGAAGGTCTAAAAGAAAGCAACACCAAAGGACTGGGCAGGCAAGGACTGGAATTGGAAGCGAGACGTTTCAAGAGGAAGTGGGAAGCTGTGGGTGGGAGGAGTTGGTGTCCTGAAAAGAGGGAACTTGGACACTGGGTGGCAGTTCTGGCTCTTGGTTAGGACTGAATGATCCTGGGGACCCTGGCCCTGGATGCACCCTCATCACACTAATTTTCTTTTTTTGAGGCTCCCAATGCACCACTGCCAGGCCCTTGGGGAATTGCTGAGAGTGGGGAGTGGGTGCTGAGGAGAGGGGCCTGACCTCTGCTGTGTGGCCAGGGGCTCAGAGAAGTTGAGCCTATTGCCAAGGCTCACCCCCAGCTCCTTTAGACCTGGAAGCCAACTAGCCAGGCTTCTTTCCCAAAGGCGGGAAGGTGGGATGGACTCAGGATATGAGTAAAATGCCTGTTCCTGGGCTCCTACCCAGCTGAAAAGGAGATCAGGTGAGTGCCCAAAAACCTCTTCGGCTGTGGACAGGGTGAGATGCAAGACCCATCCCGAAAATGGGAAAATCAGAGGCACCTGCATGGGGCTGCAAATCCCCAAATCGGAATAAAACAATGTCATTAAGAGAGGGCTGAATCCTAGAGTAAATTTCAAACGAAATAAATCGCACCGCACATTTTAGATGATGATAGATGCCGTTAACTTAATACTAATGATAGTGCACTGACAACCCGCTAATATTCTTGGGCTCCAAGTCGGGCAAAACCGGCTGGGGGCGGCAGGAGGTCCGGCTTGGCTGTTCTTTCCCGGGCGGCAGGCGGTCCGGCTTGTCTGTTCTTTCCCACCGGGAGAGGCTGGAGCCACCCTCACTGCCGACCGCTCTCAATCCATCGCAGCTCCCCTCGCTCCGAGGCTTCGCTGTCTTCGCTGGGTCCGGGATCCAAACCCCAACCCAAGAGCCAAAGGCCAGAAAAGGCCCTGGTGTTGCCAGCTGCTTGTGGCCTTGGGGAGGGGCGGCTAGGTACTGCCCGGGGCAGAGGAGGACAGAGGAGGATGCAGACGCTCTGGGAACCAGGCGGTCCCGTGGATGCTCCGCCAAGGGCATCGCCCGGGCTGACAGGCGGGTCGTGGGGCGGAGGGGGCTCGCCGTCGTTTTCAGTGAGGACCTCGGTGCTCCAGGGACGATGAGATTCCTCCGGGGATGCCGGCGTAGGCCCGGAAACAGGAGGTGGAGTGACCGATGGGGAGGGAAGTGGGGTCTCCAGAGACGCCCAGAGCAGGAGCGAGGCCAAGCTGGGGGCTGGCCTGGAAGAGCCAGGGCAGCCCGCTGTCCTCTTGATTTATGGTGCCCTCCCCATCCACCAAACTGAAATAAGCGGCCGCCCCGGCCCGCCCCGCCGCGGGAGGTGCCCATGGCAGCGGCCGCCGCCGATCCCGGGCCTGGGCCTCCCGCCCTCCCGCCCTCCCGCCTCCCCGACAGCTTGCAGCCGAGCCGGGCCACAGTCCCCCGGGAGCCGCCCGTCCTTACCCCCAGCCCGGCCGGCGGCGGGGCCGCTTCCAATCTGCCGGCAGGCACAGGGGGAGAGCGCGGGGAGCTGGGCGCGAGGCCACCGCAGACCTAGCCCGAGGGAAGAGAAAGTTTTTGCTCCACTCGACTGCCCGGGGCTGCCCCCCGGAGAATTTTGGGTTTAGGGGGGCATGCAGGTGTCTCATGATTTGCTGCGGTCTCGGACGCTGAGCCCGACGTAGGGGCCGGGGTAGTTTCCTGGGGGGTGGGGGTGGTGGCAGGGGCGCACGGGCAGGGCTGGAAAGGCCTGGCTTCCTGTGGGTGCGGCGGGAAAAGGGCGCCTCTGACCCGCCCGGCCTCGATGCAGGCGTTCGGACTCCGCTCTGTCGGCCCTTTAGCCGCAGACCCTGGTTGCGATCCCTGGGGCTGTGCAGAGAAGACCCAAGCCCGGGACACACTTCGGATCTGCCGGCGGTCCTGGGCCCCAACACCCGGGGCCGACCCTAGAAAGACGCTGAACTGGAGCCCGCGATGGGGCGGGAAGGGCGAGGGGGGCACCTGATTCACAATGAAAAGGCCACGTTTCTAGAGCTGCCTTGAAAATGCATCCCTGGACGAGCTCTGGCTCTGCGTGGAATCAGAAGCCGTTAGCAGGCGTCTACACTCGCACTCGGAAGCTCTAGCGAACAGCACCAGCCCCCCGGGAGGTGCCCATGGGAGAGGCCATCAGCGGGGTGGGTGGGGGGGGAGTTACTATTTCCTTTGTCCCTTGCGCTGCCTCCCTTGGGTCACACGGATTTCTCGAGGTCTCCCTAACGCCCCAGACACCATCTTCCCGAGTCCTCCAACCTCGCCCTGAAGTGAAGCCATCGTTCTGGTCACTTCCCGGGCAGACACCTGGCTTTCCCCACCCCCTCCAGGCCCACAGGGTCCCAAGAGGGCAGAGAGACAGGACTGCAAATTGTCCTATAGGGGAAAAACCGAAAGCCCAACAGAAATGCCCCAAACCACATAACTTGAATTTTCTTCCCCAGACTAGAAAAGGAGTTCTTGGCGCGTGCGAACACACACACACACACACACACACACACACACACACACACACACTTTTTTCTCCGCTGGCTTCAGTCCCTTTCTGCTGCTGGAGGAAGAAAAACGGAGGAAGAAAAAGGATCCAGACAGACCTTCGGACAAATAATTTGGATAATTGTGGGAAAGGGTCGGGGAGCACTAAAAAGGCCCAGCGCACATCCCAGCCCACAGCGGCAGCCGGCTCGGCCCCCTCCCCACCAGCCGTACCCCCCTCGGCTAATCATCCTCATTAGGAGCTTCGTCACCGGCCTAATGAAAGCAAACCGTGTGGAAATCGCCGGTAAACAGTTGGGTCTGTGCTGTAATTAATTCAGTGTCTCTTTTAATCAAACTGAAAGGGAATCGGGCAGCGGCTTGCGGAGCCGTGACATCACCCCCAAAATCGGCCAGAGCCAATCAGCGTCATCACTCCGGGGACACGTGGGCGAGTCCCCTTTAAAAAAAACACAACACAACGAAAAAAAAAAAAGAAAGAAACAAAAAAAAAAAAAACCAGACCCAAAGTAAAAGTGACACAAGTTCATTTTTTAAAGGAAGTGGGGGAGGAGAAGGCGAGCGCGGACCGGCGGAGAGCTGCCGCCCAGGAGCAGGGAGGCGCTGTCCACGGTGCTGACGGGCCCCCGGAGCGGCGAGGGCGCGGAGAGAGGACCTCCCCGGCCAGGTGGAGCGTCATGAGCCGCGGGCAGCCGCCGCCGCCGCTCTCCGCGGTGCTGATGCCGCCAGGTGCGCTTCGTTCCGCCGGTTGCTAGCGCGGCCGGGGCCCGCAGCTATCCGCGGTGCTGACCTCGCTAAGCTCGGCCACCGCTTGTCTGGAAGAAGCGTGCGGTTTGGATTTTTAAAAAGCCATTCTTTATTTAGATTCCAACATCCTCGCGTTTCTTCTGTGCCAAGGGGGCCCTCGGGCCGTCCGTCTCCCCCTTTGCTCTCCCCAACTTGGCGCGCCCTCCCTCCCATTCCTCCCTGACACTCCCACCACCCCCCCCCCCGGCTCGGCGGCTCGGCGCGATGCTGCGGAAGACGCACTGAGCCCTTTTGGATCTAATGCGCAGAGGAGGTTGGCCCAGAGCTCCCCGGCTCCCCCAAGGCTGAACTCCGTCCAAGGTGCCCGCAGGCTCCCTGCCCGCCTTCCCCATGCCAGCCCGCAGCTAGGGGCAGGGGCAGCGGCGGCTGGGGTTGGGGGTGGGTGGGGAGCTTTTGAGGAGGACAGGTCGCAGCTTGGCTATGGAAGGCTCCAATGGCTTTGGGATCGACTCCATTCTCTCCCACCGCGCTGGCAGCCCCGCCCTTCCCAAGGGGGACCCCTTGCTCGGGGACTGCCGTTCGCCCCTGGAGCTGAGTCCACGCTCAGAGAGCAGCAGCGACTGCTCTTCGCCAGCCTCTCCAGGAAGGGACTGTCTAGAGACGGGCACCCCACGGCCTGGCGGGGCATCCGGCCCAGGTTTGGACTCCCACCTGCAGCCCGGGCAGCTCTCAGCTCCGGCCCAGTCGCGCACCGTCACCTCCTCCTTTCTGATCAGGGACATCCTTGCCGACTGCAAACCACTAGCGGCCTGTGCACCCTACTCTAGCAGCGGGCAGCCGGCAGCCCCTGAGCCTGGGGGCCGCCTTGCGGCCAAGGCTGGAGAGGACTTTAGAGACAAGCTGGACAAAAGTGGCAGCAACGCCTCGTCGGACTCAGAGTATAAAGGTAAGAAAGCAGTAGGTGAAAACTTTGGGGAATATTATGTATTTACAAACTGGCATTTAAAATGAGTGCACAGGGCGAGACATGCACTCACTCACCTGGGGTCTCCCCCAGGGCTCAGATTGAGCAGTGGGCATTCTCCGAACCTTTCAGCCAGTCCTGTGGTTATGCCTTTGAGCAACAAAGAGTCTGGTGAAGAGAGTGGGGGCAGGGGAGGGATACTGTGTGCCCGAGGAGAGATCCCCCAAAATGCACAAAGCAAACTTTCTAAACTTTGTCTGGGACCCCTGCCCTTCCAGCAGTGCTGGTGGACAGGAGCAGGTTCCAATCAGGCCAGTGACTCTCTAGGAAGAAACCTTGCAGAAGCAATGGAAGACCCAAAGTCTTCTGATTTATAAGAGTGAAAATACAGCAGAAAAATTTCAACTGGAGCCTTAAGAACAGTCAGAATTGTCTTTCTTTTAATCTACATTTCCAGACAGGAAGAGAAACTGGGCTTTTCCTCCCAATGGGCCCAGTGTGATCCGGGTCCTGTGAGTCATGAAAAGAGGCACTCACATCAAAGCAGAAACCTCAGCCAGGCAGCTTCCTGGGAGCAGGTCAAGGGGGCTGGTGGAGAGGAGAGTACCCGGCACCCCCACCCTCAACGACTCTCATTGAATTTGATTTTAAGTGCCTTGAACAACCAACTCCAGGTTTTGTGCAAGCTCCAGGGATTCCTGAGTAACCGGCCCTGTCTCCCGATATACTGGGGTTGTTTTCCCTCCACTTTTCTTTTCACCTCTGTGAATCTTTGTTATGTTAATTCCATTTTCATACTATCTTAACCAAGGAGATGAGATCAGGGTTAAAAGGAAGGAAGGCAAGAAAGAAAAAGAAAGAAAGAAGGAAGGGCGGGCCCCAAAGGAAGGAAGAAGAGAAAGGGAAGAAGGAAAAAAAGAATGCTTTAATTTTGTTTCTGACCCCCAGCCACTACCTCCACTTTAGCTGTTTCTCAAAGCCAGAGGCACAAAGTTCTTTCTAAGGAAGACGTCAAGGGGCAGAAGGTGAAGAGGAGTATGAGGACTTCATAGGAGACAGCCCTGCATCCCCATCTAGCAGAACACTGGGAGTGGGCAGAGGCTGTTCAGAGCTTTTTCAAGCATAAAATTGATTCCCAGAAATCTTTTTCAAGAGATAAAATTTCCCTTAAGGGCAACTTCTTTATTGTCTTGCCCTACCTCCCCAATCCCCCGTAACTCCTGGTCCCTATTTGGACCAATTCTTCACAAAAATTTAGGAAGGCTCATTTAACACTCTCCTCTCAACCAAGAATTCGTTTGTGGATATGTCCTGACTCCAAAGCGAAACCAGCTGGTCCTGTTGCCCATCCCATTTTCTTGATTTCCTCCACACAAATGGCCTAGCCTCCTTCAGCCAGGCTGCGCTGACCATGCCTGGAAAATAGGCAGGTTTAATGGAGCAGCCAGGAGGAGATCCAGAGGCATGTGGGTGCCCACAGGCCGGCACCTGGGCCCAGTGGCCATTGCTCCTCCCTGGGGGCCTGCTTAGAAAGGCAAAGAAAACTTACCCTGGAGAGAGACTGGCAAGGGGAAGGGGGAGGAGGAGGGAGGGGACGTCAATGTAAATATATATTCATAACATCATGGCTCTTATTTACCATTGCAACAAGAACGGCCCCTCTTTAGTTAGAGCAAAGGGGATGAATCTTCCACACTTGTTTGATTAAGTGTTCCAGCTAAAGGCTGGAACTGGCGGTGGTAAAACAGTTTGGCCCTTGCCTCCTTTTATTTCTGTGCCCCCAGGAAAGATTTTGAGTAGAGATTTCGTTTAAGATAATTTGAACGTCAATTTTCTTCTCCTGTCTCTGAGGATATCTGATCAGGAGGTGATGAGGGCCGGCTGTCTACATATTACTTAAATAGGTTTGGAGCGAAAGGGGTAGAAAGTCTTGCCCAACCCCCACGGCAGGTGCTGCTGCCTTTGCACCTAGTAAAGAAAGCAGGGCAAGACCAAGAGGCCTTGTCTGGAGCGTTTCTCAAACGTGGAGGGGACTCTTTCCAGAGCTGAGAAACGGACACCTGGAGCCAGTCCGTGGGCATTTAAGCTGGTCCACTCTCCTGCTGCCTTTCAAGCTGAGTCATTTCCTTTAAGGATGACACAGAGGAAGGTCAGCCTCATCCCAAGTTTCTGCTATCAAAGGCTCCTCAAACAATATTCCTTCAATAATATTTAAAGAAGCCGAAACTCGGCTTTGAAGTAAGGCGGACTGCGGCGACACTAGCGGCAGGATCCAAGGTCCATGAAGAACCCACAGCAGAGTTTTGTTCCCAGCAGGCAGGGTCGGTGGATGGGCCTGTAACTTGAGGATACTGAGATGTAGCCTCTAGACCAGAGTCTGGGAAGCCAGGGCCCCCTGGACTGAGCCTATCCGGGAGGAGGCCAAGGCAGAGCGGGCACAGAACGTGCACCCAAAGGCTCCAGTCCGCGCTGGAGGAGGAACAGAAGAAAAGCCCCATCAGCTGACCCATTCTTCCTGACACCACAAACTCAACACCTCCTGACCCCCAACACAGACCTCGTCCTTGAGAAGTGGGGGATTTTCGTTAAGTAGTGCAGGAAATTCGGTCAAAAAGTAACAGTTCTACGATATCAAGTTTGAGATATGGATGATGTCTTCCTCAAACCTATTTAAACTGTCTGCACAGACAGGACTCATGTCCCTCCATCCCAACATATCCCCTTCTCCTGACGGTGGCCATGCTCAAATATGGGAAGCCCACAGGGCAGGGAGAGACTGGTTCCAGCCTGGAGGAGGTAGGTGGAAACTCTTAGCCTGCCGTTTCTTCCGTGCGCTCTCCCGGCTCACTGGGCTGGATGCCGGGGCCCTCCTTGCAGCGAAGCACTGCCTTTCCAGTGAAAAGTCTCCATCCCTAGTGGCTCAATTAACGGGATTATTGTTTCCTACAGAGAGAAATCACCTTGCATTCAGCTGAACCCTGTCACTGCAAACGCCACGCACAATGAAACTCACCATAAAAAGAGAGAGAGAGAGAGAGAGAGAGAGAGAGAGAGAGAGAAAAGGGAGTAGGTTGGGAAAATAGATAAAAAAAGGGAGCAGGTTGGGGGAAAGCCCCAGGCTGAGTCGCCAATTTTGGTGGGTGGTCTAGTTGATTATATAATGGTTTTAGGAAGACAAGAGTGAGCATTGAGCTTGTTCGATTAAGTGTTTTCTGTACAGTCAAAGCCGATCAAAAGTGTTTGGGATAAAGAAACTACCCGTGTAAGGTCTATCTTTCGACCTCAGGAACTGGGACTCCGTTGCAGTTCTGTCCCCACTGTGGGGTGTTAACACACGATGCCACGCAGGTGTAGCAGGAGCAATGTAGTGGGCAATGTAATGACAACGAAACGCAGCCCTGGGCAATGCGCGCTGCGCCCAAGGGGCAAGCGGGTGGCACAGTCGCTTATTCCTCCAAGTGCTCCTCGCTCTCAGACCCGGCGCCTTCCGCCCAGCGCCCTGTGTAAGTTGCAAGTGCCAGGAGAAATCATCACTACGAATTCGTATCCACATGGGGGCAACGCCAGGCGGGGCACAAGGATCTGTCCTTCAGGACAAAGAGTGGCTCCAGGGAGAGCAGGTTTTTGTCCCTCCACGCAGGTTTCTCTCCCCAGACCCCAGCCTTCAGCTTCCTCCCTTCCCGTCACGGCCGCAGCAGGGGAAATTGGGACCCAGACGCGGAGCCCACTCCGACAGAAACCCCGGTCTCCTCCCCTACTCTGGCAGGCTGGGTCCGGTTCCTTCGCCGCGGCTCCGTTTATCCCTCCAGGGAGCGCGGTCGCAGGGCAGAGTACCGCGCAGGAACTGGAGTTCTCGCCAGCTTCGGGTTCTTTCTCCCCAGAGTTGCCCGGGGGGTTCGGCCTCGGGCGCTCCCGCCTTAGTCCTCTGTAGTCAGGGTTCATGTCCTGTTCCTGGGGCCCCAGAGGTCCCGCCTCCGAGAGGCTCCCGTGAGCTTGAGTGTCATGGAACCACCATAGTCTGAAGCCGCTGTTACACAAACGCCGCGGGCAGGAGCGGGAGGGTGTCGGCGGCGGCCTGGAGGCCGGTCCCTGACATGCCGCTGTGTCCCCAGTGAAGGAGGAGGGCGACCGCGAGATCTCCAGCTCCAGGGACAGTCCCCCGGTGCGCCTGAAAAAGCCACGCAAGGCGCGGACGGCCTTCACCGACCATCAGCTGGCACAGCTAGAGCGCAGCTTCGAGCGGCAGAAGTACCTGAGCGTGCAGGACCGCATGGAGCTCGCGGCCTCGCTCAACCTCACTGACACGCAGGTCAAGACCTGGTACCAGAACCGCAGGTGAGGCCCGGCTGCGGGAGTGGGGACGGAAAGGGAACATCCCCTTTTCTCACAGCTCCAGGAGGGGGCCAGTCTACAGGTTGGTGCTAAGGGAGGGCCCCTGAGCCTTCCCCATTCTGTAAAAGTGGGGAAACTGAGGCCCTAAGGGGAGAAGGCCTTGCCCGAAGTCCCATAGTGAGGGCCAGAGATGAGACTACATTTGGTCTCCAGTGTCCAGTCAGCTCTCCCCAGGGTGAGTGAACAGACACAGGCCACTGGAGATCCAAGTTCTGCCTTCGCTCAGTCGGAGGGTGGGAGTCTGCCTGGAGCCTCCACCTGAACCGGCCTGTGCCTCGGAAGCCCCAGGACCCGGGAGTCTCGCTCCTAGGAAGCCTGTGAAGAGGACAGCCAGGCAGTGGCCCTTGGAGTGTTAAAGCCTGTCACAGACCGGGCAGCTGCCACAGGGGCCTCAGAGCTTTCGCGAGTCTCTTCAGGCCTCCGCAGGCTTACTGATCCCAAAACCTGAGTGGGAAACCAGCCAAGCCTTGCTCCTTGGGGACAGGGTGACTGGGAAGTTGGTGTTGGGGCACTGGACTTGAACCTGTTTTCTAATTTTCCTCCTGAACACACTCACCAGGCTTAGATGCACATGTACAAAACACACATGCAGCCACACAACCAAATAGTGACACACCGACGCACACATCGATACAACTTAGTCACACACGCACTCACACTTAGCCCCACAGTCACTCGCATGCTCTTAGCAGAGGCAGGAATGGTGCTCTTCATAAACAAGCCTCAGAACACATCACCCCATTAATAATAAATACTGATTACTGCTCCGGGCATCAATAATTAAGGCCTGTTACAGTAATTACACAATTATTATGATGATGAATAATTCAGGGAGGGAAACCGGGCTGGTGTGGCTGAGCCCACCTTAGTGGGACCCTGGCTGGTCCGCCTAGCCTCACCTGGCAGGTGGGCCTGGGGTCCAGGCCTGCTTTCTCCAAACCCGTTGGCTGGCCAAGGCCTCTGGACTTTGGGGCCAGACAGTGGGCAGGGCTTGCCCCAGGACTTGGACCTGGGTTCGGAGGGCAGCAGAGTGCACAAGCCGGGAGTGCATCCTCTCCAGTTGCCATTTCAGGCCTTCTGCTAGCTTGCGGCCTGGCCAGCCTGCAGAGGAATCAACAGCATGCCCTTCCCTGACCAGAGCCCCTGGATCCCCGCAGCCCTCTCCAGGGTGATCCCACCTACATAAAGAGGCAGGTGCAGGGAGGAGCTCCCCTACGCAGCTCCAAATGCTCCTTCTGCGATCTCCTGGGGAGGGTAAGGAGCAGTTAGAGCCGGGATTTGGGGTCAGACAGCAGGGCTTAAAACCCGGGCTCCTCTGCTTTTGAGGCCTTCTTGAAAACCAGCCCAGATCTCAGGTTTCCTCTCTGTAAAATGGGATAAGAGCCATGGAAGGCCGGTGGAAGACAAAAGGAGAGGATGAGTGTAAGGCGTGTGATGGTGCCTAGCACTCCGTTATTTCTTTACAAATGAGTATGATCCCTTTTGGCCTCCCTGCAGGCTCTCTGGGCCAAACAGTGGGGAGGGGCTGGGGTCGCCGGATGCCCTAGTCCTGATCCCCGCTATACGCGTTTATTTCGGCCCCCAGGACTAAATGGAAGCGACAGACGGCCGTCGGGTTGGAGCTGCTGGCGGAGGCAGGCAATTACTCAGCGCTCCAGCGGATGTTCCCGTCGCCTTATTTCTACCCGCAGAGTCTGGTTTCCAACCTGGACCCCGGCGCGGCGCTCTACCTGTATCGCGGCCCCAGTGCGCCTCCGCCCGCTCTCCAGAGACCTCTGGTGCCCCGCATCCTCATCCACGGACTCCAGGGCGCCAGCGAGCCGCCCCCGCCGCTGCCCCCGCTCGCCGGCGTCCTCCCGCGCGCGGCGCAGCCTCGATGAGGCGCCCGCCCGCTCCGGGGCCTCCTCCCGGGGGCTTGGCGCGGCCCCTTCTGCCCTCCTTTCGGAGGGCGTGGGTTCGACGCCCCTTCCCGGGAGGAGGCTCTGCCCGGCCCTCCCTGGCGCCCCAGCCCAGTGTCCCCTGAAGGGCCAAATGCCAAGTCCACTGAGGCCCGGACCCCGGACTGCGTCTCCCCAGCCCCCTCAGCGTCCTCTTTCGCGGCCGCTGAGTCTGCCAGCCACCCCCACCCGCCGGGTGTACCTACGCGTCTCTGCCCCTCCCCGCCCCCAGTCTCCGCCGGCTCCCCTAGGCGCCCCTTTCTGCCCAGGAGCGGGTGCGACTGATTCCCAGGCTTCGCTCTCTCCCACGCCCCTTCCACGCTCCAGGAGAACAGCCCATCTCCCCGCACCCCTGCCAGGGAGAGAAGGGGAGTGCGGAGCCCCGTCCCGTCTCCTTGCCCCTCCAGCGCCTGGGCCGGCGGCTGAGCTGTACATACCGTGTGCAAAGTGTATATGAAGTTATTTATTCGTGACCCATGAGCCCGTGACCGTGTCCGTGGATTAGTGAGTCTGTGGCCTGTGCCCTCCCCCCTCCCAGGCGGGGCAGGAAGGGGCCGAGGGTGCTTGCCCACCCACCCCGACCCCAGTCCCCAGCCTCGGCCCCGGTCCGGGGGCAGCCAGGCCTCTCGGGTTCTCTCTTTTTTAAATGTCGAAATAAACTTCTTACAAATGACCAGGCGCCTGTCCGCGCTCCCGTCGCTCGGTCTGCACTCAACCCCTCTCCTATCCCTCTCCTGGGGACTCGGTTTCCTTCCATCCTCAATAACAAAACATTCTTGTCCCCCTTCTCTTCCCTGGTGCAGTGGACCTGCGCGGGGGCCCCGACGAGACTCGCTAGGGCCGGGCTCTCCCCTCCCTGGCCTCAGTCTTCCCATCTCTACAGCGAGGCAAGCCCGTTCCTCCCCTCCTCCTCCTCGGCTCCATCTGGTTCCTCCCGGCTCCCAGACGGTCCCCCGGGCCGGGGCGGGGGTCCGTGGCGGAAGAGGTGGGGGTCCGCGAAGGGCCTCGGTCGGCTGCGGGCCGGGCTGCGGGGCCCTAGTCGAGCCGACTCATCTGGCCGCGTCAAGGGCCCCGGCAGCTGGTGACCGGACTGCCGGGCGCGGGCCGACAGATGGGCTCCGAGGCGCTTCCCCCATCACTCCCACCCTCCGCCGCGCACCCGGCCGCGCTCGGGCTCCCGACACTCGCGGGCGCCAAGGCGGCTCCGGCCTCCGGGCCTCCCGCACCAGGCAGGACTCCGAGCGCCTTCGCTGCGAACCAGACGCCACATCGGGTAACCCCCAAACTCCCACATCTTCTCACCTCCCCTGTACCCCGGGAGTAGTTTGGAAATGAGACCCAGAGGGGAGCCAGATCCCAGCGTCTGCCCCATCTCTTCTGGCTGCCCCAGGCCGCGGCTCTAGCATCTCAGGGGAGAGGGGTTTAAGTCCCGAGTCAGACTCCAGACTTCAGTTCACGTTCAAAGGGCCACGGTCACCTGAGACTGTTCCCTCTCTGGGGAGGTGGGGCGCAGGTGCTCCCCTCCGACACACCACCTGCAGCTCACCAACCCTCAGCTGGGAAGTTTTGGGGGGCCGGCGAGCCTTGGCCCTTCTAGTTTGGGGGCGGGGTTTCTCTGAAGATGGGGGCCGTGTTCAGACTATAACCCCTCTCGAACACCAGACCCACAGCCAGGTCGGCTACTGTTTCCTCCCTACCCCCAAACACCCTCGCACAGCAGCTTTCTTTCCCGGGATGGTGAGGGTATTATTCTAATTTTGCAAAATGCACAGCAGCTAATTAAGTCAAGGAGCCCCTCGGCTTTCGAGTTCTTTTGCATGTGAATGGGGGTTGGTAAATCCCCAGCTCTGGCTCTGGTGGGGGCGAGGGGAGACTGTCCCCAACTCAGGGTTAATGAAGTGGGAAAGGAGTCTCTCACAGCCTCCTGCAAACAAAACCCCCCATGCAGCAAACCCTGCCCAAATCCTACATGGATTGACTTAAACCCAGGGGATAAGTGCTTTAAATTAATCTCATTGAATAAGAATGAGACCAAACAAAACTCTTTAAAATCATATTAAAAATCTATCAAAGGACAACTTGCACTGGTGTGCTTTTCATTTTGTGAAAGTGAAGGAGAGAGACTGCAGCAAGCACCCTCACATTTACACAGTGGCAGTGTAAATCACAGACACATTCTCAACTATGTAATTGTCCTTGTACCTCAGAGGCGATTTCATATCTTACATTAATGAAGAACAAGGCTTCCCTACAAGTTTATAATTAGAATATTTTAAATTGTCCTGCACATCCCATCTGTAATAATAACTTCACAACCTTCACAGCAAGGTGGGCTCCTGCCTTCCATCCACGTAGAAGGCGAAATTGGTTTCTGTTCCCAACCCTGAGGCTGGGCGAGCTCTCACGTAAGAAAAAAAAGAATGAATGTGGGACCCCAACAGGCCTGACAATAGGACAGGGCTGAGAAGGCATCTTCCCCCACTCTGCCACTGATCCATCCCCTCTTACAAACACCCACCCTACGGGGTGGGGGCAACAAAGTTGAAAAGAAGTTTAGAGCTCCCTGCTATCCCTGAGTCGCAAGGGAAATTGAGGACGGGGCAAATTGAGAACTTGAGCTGATTTTAAGGGTACCCCACGGACCCCATACTGACAGGCCTTGCTCTGAATTCTTCCTACTATGGAGATTAATAGAGAATGTATAATGGTCAAGGGGGAGGTTTAACAAGGCCCTTTTCAAGCAGGGCAACTTCTCCAGTGGAAAAGCCTTACACTCCGGTCTCTACGAAGCAATGGTCAGATTTTAATGGCTTCCACTGACTGTACTGAAGAGCTGAAGGGCCAAGTGGGGGAAGCCCCTGGCAGTCTGGGGGGATACACCTGCTCCGAAAGGTCTTATTTCCTTATTTCCCCTCTTCCCTAAAGTTCACCTCCCTTCACTCCAGGGGAAAAGAAAAAAAATCAAAGTAACCCACTGGGCTTTGTTTTTTAAACAAAAGTCCTTTGCTGAGATTTGGTTGGCTCGTTGCTTGTCTAAGAGTGGACGGGGCTGTCTGCCCCACATTAGCACTGACTTAATCTCTCACTAAGGACCCTCTGCCCTTCGGTGCCTGAGAATGGGGCCCTTTTACCGCTAAGGCTGTGGCAAACGTGAGGATATTTTGGATTCCAAAAAAACATTCCACAAGCCCCACTTGGGGGAAACACTTTTAGGCCACAACATTCTATTAAACGTCCAAATTCTGCGTGGCTTTAAATATGGGAACCAGGCTTATGACATACAGACATGGTGAGTTTGGGAAATTTTAAGAAGAGGCACGATTAAACATACACACAAAAATTAGAATATGTACAGTGGAATTAGGCTAAAGCTTTGCCTAATTGATGCCTGAAATGTATAATCTGTCAAGAGCCATAAAGAGATTTATTTTAAGGTTATTTAAATTTAAACAATATTAACCTTAAATCTGTTAAATCCATGTTTCTTTATTAACCAGGGTAATATACTGATTCTGCTTAGAAACAGGCCCACATAGCATCTATGGCAAGAAACACCTTAAGAGTTAGCAGATTAAGTGTGTAAGTTTTGATCTTAGAATTATCATCACTCACACACTGCATGATTCTAGCACTTCTCTTTCCCCCCAGGGATGCAGAACTCTGCCAACTCGCCCTTTAGTGGAATGACTACTATGGGGAAAAAAGTAAGGTTTCTCTTTGATCATCCCCAATCACCGGCATTAATCCTGTTTTTCACACAGCTGGGTTTTGTCTATAAAGTTTGATCCCACCTTTTCTCATCCAAATCATGTGAACCATTACACATCAAAATAAAAGAAAGGTGGCAGATTTGCCCACAGTCAGTATGACATGTGCTGCAGGGTTGTTGTTTTTATTGTTAGAAACGTCACCAACATTCCCTGTTAATTTGTCTGTGACAGCCAACTCTGAGAAGGTCCCATTTTTCCACCTGCAGAGGATCTGGTCTCACTAGGCTCCTCGCCCTCACACAGGAGTCTGTGCTGGTGTGGGTACCTACTGACATTCACCTGTGTCTAGAACAGAGGCGAGGATGCGAACCCTCGCCCTGGTCCTGGCAGGAAGGCCCACCTTGCCAACTCTTACCACCCTCTTGTGGCCGTCTAGGCCTGTTGTGGATCTGGGGGGGATCTACTGAAGTGGTGCCTCAACAATCGTCCTGGGGAGACCACAGAGAGCTGCACAGTCACTGCAGAGAAGCAAAGTGAGAAGACAAGAGACAGCCGGGTAGACAGGAGCTGTGCCCAGAGGTGCAGAGGCCTCCAATCCTTTCTTTTCTGGACCCCTCTGTGAGTGCCCAAATCTTACATTTATTGGGAAATCAACATGCTCTGGGGGGCCATCTTTCAAACCTCCCAGAAAACACAATTCAGGGGCAGGTGGGCAGCTGTGGCCTGGGTCACAATACAAAGACCCCCAGACCTTTCTTGAAGATAAGATGGGATTCGATAGGGAAAAAAGCTCAGGATGCTGGTGCCTTTTGACTTCTAAGGCAAATAATAAAAAGGCAACAGTAAATCAATTAGGCTTGAGACAGTGAGTTTTCCATGGACATGAAAAGGGGGAACAACGATGTAAATGCAACATCGTGTTTCCAGAAGAAAATAAGACGGCCCACGAGCCTGAAAACACATTCATATTTTTTGACCCAAATCAAAAACTTTTGGTCCTTTTTAACAGTACATTCCAACATCAAGAAAATAATTACTGATAAATATGTCTTCTTCTCTTTTCGTACAAATTCAATTTCAGTTTTTAACACCCTAAGTCACAACATTCATGCCAATGTATGCACTGACGGGCAGGCTGCAGTCACGCTGTGAAACTTCAGAATGCAGATAAGGGCAGCAATCAGCCTCTTCCAGGCTGACGCGGGGGATGTTCTTACATCAAGTCCTGGGTGCCACCTCACCCCGGCACATCAGCACCTGGATGCCTGGCACCGATGGGTTCAATACAAAACACAGACCCCTTCTGTCAGGAGCCGGCTAGTCTGTGGTGCTGACCCACCCCCCTGCCCCCCGACTGATTTCTATCAGGCTCCAAGGCCTCCCACGGAGGAGAAGGGCTGTGGCCCCTCTGATTCTTGGGGACGTGGTATTCAGGAAAAGGTGGCAGTTATTTTTCACAAGGCTCCTCCAACAAGAACAGGACATCAATCCACTGCCACCCACGGCTTCCAGGATCCACTTGAAGATATGGAGAGATTTTAAACTTTCTGAGATGTCTTGCTGTCCCACAGTAAACCTTTTTGGGTTTTTCTCCATTTTAATGTTTTCCCACGGCCAAAGCAGGGTGTTGGCTGCAGACTGTGCAGCAGGGGCCGGCTGCCCGGCTCTCCGGGTGTGTTTTGCTGTCTGACCTTGGTGACGCCAGGCTCTATGCCGCTTGAGTATTCTGAACGCAGGATTTCAGCAAGGCTGTGTTTACTCTGGGTCTTCTTATGGAGGCCAGGCCTGAAAGAACAGTAACGGCAGAGAGGGAAAAGAAACTTTATTATTATTATTATTTTTCTTTCCCATTTAGAAAGAGGCTGATAGCAGCTGGGACTGCGAAGCTGACATTTTTGTATTAACAGAAGTACAATCCCTTCAATAGTACTTGTTTTGATATTCTATGCACCAGAAGATTAGATACAGCGCTGACAGATTTTCATAACGGTGGCAAAATATCATGGCATTTTTAAAAGTGAGGCTTTGTTCTGTGTTGTTTTCATGGGGAAAAAAGAACTATACACCCTCATGCTCTGATGGCAAATGAGGTGTATGATACAGCAGTTTGCCGACGGACAGGGAAAAACCCACCGTCACACTCAACACGAAGCAGGAAAAGCTCGAGGCAGCTTCCCAGTAACCCCTAAGCAGCTTAAAGCAACTGGCCTCCTCATGATCTCCTGAGGGCTTCAGGCTCAGCCCTTGGGAGCAGAGCCCAGCAAAGTCTATGCTGCCCTCCTGGGCCCCACAGCGAAGGCTGGGATAACAGCCAGATAACTCTTTATGAACCGAAAAAACTGGTAAACAAATTTCTGACCCTACAAAATCCAAACCTAGGACACAGCCTGGTCAATGTCTGCATCTAGGTTTAGACCAGCAGCTTTCTGCAGCCCACACAGACCCGGGTATCAGGGGGAGGTCTCTCCCTACACTAAGCCACTTGGAAAATGCCAAAGGTTGAAAATCAATTTCAGATGTTGAATCCTGATAACTGTTTGAAGACGGCAATTTTACCAATGGATCAGAAGATCAGAGGAGGAAATCTGTAGATGTTCAATTATACATAAGAAGAATGGTTATGAAAATTGAAGATTGAAGTAATGTTTCTTAAGACACGATTTTAACCAAATATATCAACCAAATATTTTAACCAAATATATAACCAAAAATTTTAACCAACAATAATAAAACAATTCCTAATAAACCCACACTTCCCTGTTGCAGTTCCTTCAGTACCACAATGGCAATGTCTCTGGATGATACAGTGTTACAGTGTTCTTACAGACACGCATCACGTTCTGCTACTACATTTACACCATTTTCTTCGCTGTAATCAGAGAATAAACTGAACTGAAACTGTGGTCAAAATAAATGTAAGAGAATGCCTTTAAAACCCAAGAATTATAAATAAGACTAATACTGAACTATTAACCTGACTGAAAGCTTGTAGAAACCCATTACAACCGAGTTAAAGCAGTAATACTTGTTTACAATCACACCTGAGGACAGGGTGACAGTCACACAGTGGTGTTTTCTATTGCAACATACGGGAAGACACATTCAAACCAGCCTCTGCAGGGGGGAAAAAAGATCTGAAACAAGGGGATGATGAGATAACATTTAAGGGCCAGGAGTGTATGGGGTGAGCACATCGGGGCAGGATCAATGGAAGATAAGTACACAGGGAAGACTTCCTGGGGCCTGTGGGAGATGATTCACATACATGACCTCCCATAATCCTCACTCAACAAGGTGGGTCTGATTACTAGCCTCATTTACAGACAAGGACAGAAAAACTCAAGGAGGGTCACCTGCCCCAGGAAGACATGGCTGTTAAGTGCAGAGGCCAAGAGGCAGACTCAGGGCAGAGAACAATCTGCAGCGTCAGGTGGGGCAGGAGGACTCAGGCAGCTGGACCAAGGATGGAAAATGGCCCAGATGTGACAGTGGGGGGTCCTCTGTGGTCTCCTAAGGACCACTTCAGCAGGACAATGGGGCAGGAGCCAGGTGACTGAGTAGGGAGTGGTGAGGGGAGACAGCAGAGCCACGGGGTGAAGGAGGGAGAAGTCAGGGTTGGAACCTGTCACTCATCAGCCGAGGACACAGAATGAATGACTCAGGCTCTGTGCCTCAGTTTCCTCACCGAGAATGGCACTCCTAGGTGTAAGGATTAGATAAAATCAAGACATAGAAGGTGGTGGCTGGCAGCTGGCATGTGGGTCGCAAAATTAAATATTAGGAAACTGAGGTCCGGAGAGGCCGCACAGCTCCCTCAGAGCCACACAGGAGCCAGGATGTGCTACGGCCCCTGACAGCTGGGCCACGACTCTTCTGATAGCATCCACCACCTCCCAAAGAGCAGCAAGCCTCGTCATGGGACATCCACCCCGTGGGGACGGTGTGCACCCGCGTCCCTGGAGGAGGTCCAAGCCGTGAGGGCTGACCTGTTGTTGGGAAGTGGCAGGAGACAGGTCCTGTGGTTGGGCGCACTCAACTTGTTCCAAACTGAAGGCTGCCAGTGCCTGTGCTTGTAATTTATTTTTAGTCAGGTTATGTGACAGTGAAAAGGGTCTGACAGGAAGGAGTACTTTCCCTTCCCTCTTGTTTGAAGCCAGGTTCACAATGTGTATAATTTCAAATGTAACAACCTAAGTTTCTAAATATGCAAAATTTCAGTCAAAATATTCTCCCCAGCACAAGCTCCAGCATTTCAACGATGGTTCCTGCTACTGCTACGGCAAAATAAAAAACCAGCATCTTATGGGGTGACTGATACACTAATTGCCTACAGAGGTGGTGTGGGCTGCGGGAGCATCTCCCAGGCACTGGTGTTCAGGTAGTGTGCACGTGCTCCCAGGCTGCTGTCCACCTGACAGAGCCAAAGCCCACACCCACGAATGCAGCCTACTCAACAGGCGGATACCCACACACCACTGGGGCCACTTCCACAGCTACTCAAGACCTGTCCCTTCACAAACACCATGGCTCTGGGGTGGAAGGAGGCAACCCCTCGTGTGTACATTGTGCCACTGAGAGGGAACAGGAGATCCCACGTGGTGGAAAAGGATGCCGTCAGAAAGCCTGTCTTGGAGATGGGTCCTACGCGCCTTCAGTTATCGTGGCCACCTTTCCTGGCTAGTTTGTCACGTTCGTCAACGTCTTGACTTCGGATGCAAAGCCAGCAGCCCACTCGCTGAGGTTCTGGAGTTCAGCAAGCAGGCAGAGGGCGGCATTTTCCAGCCCAGACCTCTTCCTCAGGTGGGAGAACCTCGGACCAACCCTGCAGGGGTTTCACCTGCTGTCACAAGAGCCACCTCAACAAAACCTGTCCGTCCCTCGGCCAGCTCCCGTCTCCTTTTCCTTTGTTCCAAGGCCCAATGCCGAAAAGGCAAAGTACAGATGGGAAGACGAACTGCTCTAAACCCAAGCATGCGATGGGTACTCAATTCCTCCTCTTGCCAAGCTGCAGTGCTCCCGGGAACCTGCCAACTTTCTCGCCCTCCTTGCCCTCCAAATACCCGTACCCCTCTCCAATGGGCTTCGTGAGTATCCACCACAGTAATCCTGTAGTTACCAAGCAACAGATCAGTTTATCTAACCACAGGGAACTCCCTTGTAGTGAAGGCTGAATAAACCCCGCCTCAGTTACCAGGCTGGATTACTCAGCAGGACAGGCAGATGCCACTTGCACCGCCAATAAGGTGAAAGCGCAGCCTAATTAGTAAATCAATATGCCCTGTTACAGTGACCGCTGGAGAGGAGAGACCGCAGGGCCTTCTCCCAACTTTATCATTAAATTCTCAGAACGATCATTCTAGGTAAAAAGCCATCGTACTTCTTCTGATAATGGTGCTCTTTTACAGGACAGAGTTTAAATTTCACTTACGTACTGTTAAGTCTATCAATAGTTTCACATTTTATGGCTTTAGGGTCATGTTTGGAAAAGTCTTCATCCTAGGATTTCAAAAATATTAAAGGATATTTTTATCTAGCTTGCTACTGCTTTAATTTCATCTACGTTTTATTTTGATTAATAAAGAAATTAACCATTTCTTCCTAAGAGTTATCTGGTCATCCACGACAGTCACTGAACAATACATCTTTCTCCCAAGGTTTTGAAATGCTCCTCTAGAACACTTCCTGCAGGCTATGTCTGAAGAGCAGCGATGACCACAACGGTGCCCTTAATGGGCTCTACAAATAGATAAAAACATTTAAGCAAATGCCAATTACATGGGTTGTTAATGGATTTAAATATAAAACAGGTCAAATCAAAGACATCCAAACCAGTTACACGACATAGGCATTTAACTCACTCACTTTTCCAACAACCACCTGAAACAGGTACCACTAGTATCCCCACTTCCTCGTAAGGGAACTGAGGCACAGAGAGATAATTTGTCCAGGGCCACAAACCAGTAACGCAAGAGCTGGAATCTGAACTCAGGAAACATGACTTCACAGAGTTGAACCACAGCACTCTGCCACCATACTACAGTTTTCAAAACAAGGGGCAAGTTTCCTGCATAAAATGTTTTTAATACACACAAATCCATATGCCTGTATGTGCATGTACAAAGTCTGAAAGATATATGAAGCATAACAGGGTTAACTTGAATGTGGGCTCATGGGTAATTTTTGAGCTTTTCTCTATGTCCTGGAGTTAGTTTTACAATGAGCATGCATTATTTTTAGAATTCGAAAATAATAGTATATTCACTCCAAGGGGAAACAAAAGCAAATGGTAGAATTTTGTCTGATAGTGAAATGCCACAGGATTTTAATTTCTACTCATCAAAAACCTCTCTGCCTTTTGACTTTTAGTTGGTTTGATTTTTGCGAGGGTGAAGTACAATTAAAACACAGACAGACCGAGAACTGGTCAAGTGTACTCCTCTAATTTGAACAATGCTGCTTATAAGCGAATGTCCCAGGGCCACGGCTAGATACTGAAGGTCTCTTCTGAGGACCTAAGTGCCCCAGATGGGAAGAAAAGCCTGGGCTCTCAGTGAACGCAGGAAACAGTGATGACGTTGGGAGGCTCAGGGCTGAGTCTCTATACCTATGCCTGACTCCATGGATGACGGAAAGGTGGCAATGTCTCTAGGGTTTTGGCGGCTCTCAGGTGGCAGTGAGGGTAACAGGCAACTCCTGGGGGATGTGACAAGTGGGCCCTCTGTATGCCTGTACACAGAGGAGCTGAGGTAAAGAATAAGCTGGGGCAAGAAGCCATGCCAACTTCGCCTTGGTGTGGGACGACCCAGGGAGGACTCTACCCTACCTTTTACAGTCAGTGAGGAAAAGGAACTGTATTGAGACTCTTCTAACCTCTGGGTTTTTCTCTAGCAGAGAAGGACACTGGCAGACAGGCTGATTTAGGGATGCCTTCTTTGTGATTTCTTAGGATCCAACCAAGTCTAGCTTCTGTGAAACTACCAGAGCCCCAGAAGACACTCTGCTCCAGGCGAGGCCTGCTGTGGCAGTGAGAATCGTGGGAATCACAGCGGCATTCCTGGGAGGGGTTCTGAGGACACAGCCAGAGGCTGCTGCAAAGTGGACCTGAGCTTTGTGCCAAAGATCAAGATCTAGTGAAGGGCAGAACTCTGAGCCCTGGGCCAAGGACAGGCACAACGGCAGGCAGTACAGACCACAGGCAACCGAAACCACGGATGCCCCGGTGCCTTCACTGCCCGGAAGGCCATGTACACGATGGGAAAGAGGAGACAGAATATTTACATATGGCCAATGTCTGAAAACGAAGGGTTAATCAGAGTCCCAGAAATGAATGGGAACTTTGAGATTATTCAGCCCAGGTGACCACAACTCTCAGGAATTTCTGTCAGAACATAAGCAGGAACTTCAGATGGCTGGTGACAGTGCTGGGGATGGGCAGAGGACCAGAACTCTGACAACCTTGGTTGGAATCCCAGTTCTGCCAGTAGCCTGATGACCTTGTAGAGTCACAGCAGCTTTCTCCAAGCTTCGTTTCCCCGTATATCAGAAAGGACCTATATGCACAGGCACATGGCCAGTATGAAGTTAAAACGGACTACAGTGTGTTAAAGAGTTCAGTACATTGTAATTCTCTGTGCAAGTCTTATGAATTATCGTTAAGATGGAGAATACAGGGTGAACATGACAACAGTGAGTTGTGCTTGGAACCGGTATGATTACACACTGAAAATACTGAGGGACCAGCTTGGGGCAGAATCCCAGCCCACACCCCAGGGCACAGCCCCCTGGGCCTGTCCTGTTTGACATTATTGTGGGTGAACCAGATGATATCATGAGGATATCTACCACATCTGCAACAACAGCTATTACACTGGCTGACAAAGTAACAACAGTCCAAGAGACAAAGGGATGCGCCTACGCTGGCAAGGTGAGCTTGAACTAGGACAGGTGTCAGGTCTTGCCGTTAGAAGGCAGGGTGGCATACACTGTCACATATGCAAACGGGCAGGGATTTAGTTGGCAAGTTTCAACCTGGAACCAGAGGTCTACGTTCGAATCCCACCTCTGCCTTGTGGACAGCGGTGCCACCAGGGATAGCTTCCTCCTCTGTAAAGCAGGGGTCACACCATGGTTGCAGTAAGGACCACAGTGGCCACCTAGCATGGGGGCCAGTGCGTAGCTGCTGCTGAGGACCCCATCAGTGGAGCTGCCATCCCGGCCATTATCATCCCCTGCACTAAGAGACATGATTGCCCAGTACTTCTTGCTGGGCAGGCTCCATTTTAAGTGTGATGATTTCATCAACCAGACTTTGAAAAGAACCTGGGCAGATAGGATGGGCAGAGCCTCGCCATCTGGGTGACAAGCTGCAACCATGAGGACCAAGGAGCAGAGGGGCCTTGGTACAGCCTGAGACAGGCACATCAGAAGGAACGCCCTCTGAGCTGGGATCCTGGCACTGCCTCATACAGGCTGTAGAACTGATTCTGGAAGCTTGGCCAAGGTACTTATTTCTCTAAGTCCCAGGTTATTTGCTTACAAAAGGATTAATGAGCTAACATTCTGAAGTATTCATCACATGGCCTATTCAGTAAATACTATTTACTGATACTCAGTAAATACTATTGTTATTATTAACAGCACAAAAAAGAGAAAAGGGAAGGAGATAGGGGTCCTCATCAGGTATGTGGCACTTTGTCATGTAAACCAAGGCCTGGTCTGATCAATATCACCACCTTCTATGTTTGCAAATCATGTATACACAGAGGCCAAACAGTGGAAACAAGACCAGAGGGTGGACAATGAAAGCGGCGAACACTGGCTTACTCTCAGCAGCTCTAATGGTAAGCTGGGTCCATGAGTGGGCAGCCCTGGGAGTGGGAGCCATGGGGACACCAGGGCTGCTTTAGCAGAGGCCATATCAACCATTACAGGTGCAACAGGACCCACAGGACCAGGCTGGGCAGACTCAAGGAGGACTCTATGAAGTTTCTATCTTTTATTTAAAGATCAAAGAGAGGAAGTGAGACAGGGCAGAGGAACCAATGTTTACCAAACACCCAGTCTGAGATCAGCACTGGGCTAAGGCTGCAAATTCCTCACCTTTCCCCACACCCTACACGACAACCCTACAGCACCTCCATTTCATAGCTAAGCTGCTGCTGAGTGCTATGGTTGGGATCAAACCCATGCTCTTCCCGCTATACCGTTCTGCCTCCAGACCTAGAGGAAAGTGGGAAAGAAGTCAGATCCAAACCTTGCTTATGATCATCTCTTCTCAAAGTTGTTCCAATGATTTCTCCAAAGAACAGAAAACATCTATGACCCACTCTTGGAAGTTTGGCCAAGGTACTCAGCTCTCTCAGTCCTTGTTTATTCACTTACAAAAGGATTAATGAGCTAGTGTACTAAAGCATTCATCACACTGCCCATTATGAAGGTACTTTGACATTTTCAAACCAAATTCTTCCATAGACATGACCAAAGCATCTCCTACTTTAAGGCCATTTCTTTGGCTACACGAGTAGTTATCTCCTTGTGTTCATATACTTGTTATTTCACCCAACAGAGTCTAGAAACCAGCAGCTTCCAGACGGGGCAGGTGAGAAAGCGGACACGGCCCTTGGCTGAGTCTGGGCTCCCGGGTCTCTCCGACTCAGACCCACAAGACCAGGCTCCAAGCTCTACACTGGCCGGTGTGGATCCTGCCTTGGTCACAGGGACTGGGTGAGGTCTCAGTGAGATAACGTGGATGGAGGACTCAGCTCAGCAGAGAACACATAAGCCCTCAAGAGAGATGCTGCTGCCATGGCCATGAGCACTTAAAACTGACATGCACAAAGTGTCACATACTGTTGCGCTGGGATGCTGGTTCTCAATTTGTATTCCTCTTCTTGACTATTAAGCAGTTAACACATTACTCTATATTTTGGACTGTAGCTGTAACACTGGGACCAAAATTGAGGTATCTGAAGAAGACCTGAAGTCGTTTTGTATAGGTTGTAACAAGACGGAAAGGCTCTGATACCATTAAGAATGTGGAGGGGCCCAGGACACACACCTTCCTACTGCAGAAAGCAGCTCAACGGAAGTAGAGTTAGATTTGGAGGAGAGAGTACGTAGTCGGCTCTAACACAGGAGGGGCTTGGGATAACTAAAACTACCCGGTTTGCAGCAAGGGAGACTTGGGGGACCGTTGTGTTCTTTCTTGATCTCTCAAATGATATGAATTAGAAAAGCTCTGAGCAAGGGCAAGCTAAGGAAGAGCTGGTACTCTCCTGTTGCAGCAGCCTCATCTGGCATCTGCCAGTTCGTGCGAGGCCAGCCACATCTTCTAATTCCCGTGCTTGGACAGCTCCAGCAGCGAATGTGTCCGTCTCCAGCATCCTCCCAGGAGAGGCTGGCTGGGTTCCTGTTCTTTGTTGTCAGCCCTGACTGCATGACTGAAAGCACACCCTGTGGTTCCTGCTGTCTGCAGGTGACCCAGGTGTGGAGGAAGCTCAGGGTCACTGTGAAATCCCTCTAATCGCCTCATTAGCAGGGTGGGGAGGAGGGTGTGTTTGTTCCACAAGGAAGCAGAAAGCTGGTAATTGCATGGTGTCAGGTAGAAAAAAATCATGGTGGAAGCAAAAGGCCAAATGTAAAAAGCTGCATGTGCACAGCTGCAACAATTAAAGCAAGGCCCACAGCTTCTGACCGTAGAAAGAAGGCAGTGAAAACTGGATTTGCACAGGGTGTGCCAAAAGGGGAAGGGGCAGACCCCCACTGGAGTGTGTACCCACATCGTGCAACCCATTTGGAGTTGCCTGTGAACACAACGTGTGTGAACTCTATAACCAACAGATGGATTCATCTGACAAATGGCCCCTGAGTGACTACATGCCAGGTGTCCCCCACTCAGAAGAAATGCAGTCACCTTCCACAGTAGTGCTCCCATCCCTTGCTCCATGCTAGAGGAGTTTCTTCTTCTGAATACAAATGCCCTAAAGAGATAGAACCAGCATAGACCTCAGAGGCACCAGCCTGCCTCCCTTGACAGAGGCCATGAGAACATGTTCTTGGCTATCATCCGTGCAGCTTGCTCAGGTTCTACATAAAAAACGACTGATTAATCCTAACTCAACTGTAAACCCGGATATATTCAGCCAGCACCTCGCTGCCCTGCCATGTGAAGGAGGACATCTCATCTGCTCTGAGGACCACATTCTTTCAAGTTCCTAGGGACTGTCCTTGGGTCAAGTCCATGGTCATGTCTATCTTGCTCTTCTTAAGTTTAGATTTTACGGAACCATGGTCTTCTGGGTTGGAGCCTGGGCCTCTGCATTTTCATACGATTCCCCAGATTTCTAGAGCAGATTCTGTTTCCCCAGATACTGCTACATCTGTCCTCATGGCTACTACTGGTGGTACAGTTTTGCTCTTGTCTTCCTGCAAGGCCTTGTCTAGGTGGGGTGGAGGCCCCACTCATGAGCCTGTTCATCTCTATGTTCTGTGGGCTGATCCTAGGCCCCCTTCACAGGGGAGCAGAACCAACAGCTGGGCCATGAGGGGCCATCAGCAGGGGGAATGCTGTCCTTCCTGAGGGCACCTTTATGTAGAGGAAGGAGATCCCAACCCCAGGCCTGTTCTCAGGTCAGAATGACTGACAAGCAGTCCATGGAGTTCTGAAGGACAACTTTCCCACCAGCCAGGGCTTGCTGTTTTCCGAATTCACTACACAATAAAGAGGGATTTACCTCTTTCATGTCAGAACAATTCCTTTTTCTTTTCCTTTGTGTACTTCCTCTCAGAATGATAGGACATTTTGTTTTCTACTCATCTATTACAAAATCTACTGAGCACCCACTGTGTGCCAGGTTCTGTGGTAGGTGCTGGGCAGTCAGGCTAGCATCTCAAATCTGAAAACGGAAATGCTCCAAAATCTGAAGCTTTCTGGGCACCAGCTTAAGGCGTGATGTGTGACACTAAAAGGAAATGCTCACTGGAGCACTGCAGATTTCAGGTTTGGGGTGCTCAAAAACCTGTACAGCGCAGATATTCCAAAATCTGAAAACATCTGAAACCTGACATATTTCTGGTCCCCAAGCATTCTGGATGAGAAATACCCAAGCTGTACGATGAACTAAAACCAGGCTGGGCCTGTTCTCTAAGCTACACTTGCAAGGAGGGGCAGATGCTGACCACATGTATAAATGACACTACAAACAGATGCAAAGCCACCACCACGACAGCCCAGGGCCAGGGCAGAGGCGTGAGGGTGTCTATGCCTGGCTGGGGAGGGCACAGGGAGGAGAGGAGAGGTCCAGGCCCAGGGCATGTTCAGGTAAAGGCCCTGGGGAGAGGATAAGAAATGGAGTGTCAGATGAGGCTGAATGTCCAGCAAAGGCTGGAGCCTTTGTGAGGATGGTTTGTTGTGGCTTGCTCTAATCACAGCCTAACGGGATGCTACTGAAAGGTGCTAAGCCAGGGCAAGATGGGGTGAGGAGTGTGGAGGTGCTGGCTGGCCGTGGAGCCGTGGCCACAGAAGACTCGGTGGGAGACTGTTTCAGAGGTTCAGATAAAGTGCAGGGGCTGAGGGCTGCTATTCATAAAGTGTTTGGGAAGCGAAGGGAAGAAACCGATTTAAGGAGGCCAGCGGGATGGACCGTGTTGGACGCAGCTGAGAGGGAGTAGATCAGCACTGACTCAGGTGCAGCGGATTCACACGGAGAAATCTCAGGTCTCCAAGTATGGTTTTGTCCAGCCTCTCATCTCATGTCTGGCCAATCTGTCTTTTTACAGAATGCTAACTGGCTCAACGAAATTCAGGAAGTTTTCACAGTGGGCAAGATTCCAGGTTTGCCTTCAGCTAATTAAGTGATATTAGGGAGGTTGTAAATGCCACATAAAAATTGGCAGGCAAGCTGCTCTAATGATGAGAATACTGCTTTACAGGGAGCGGCAGCTGCAGCTTCTTAATGCTAGGCTTTGAGGGACTCGGTTCCATGTTTTCAAGGTTGTTCCTGATAAGAAAAGTTCAAGGGTGCTAAAAGGCTGCAGTTAACTTCATGTTTCGCACTCTCGGTTCCACGGGTACTTGTAAGAATGATGGAGGCTGGAGAAAGCAGCAACGCGATATGGTTGCTGATATCACCAGGTGCTCCGGCTTGTCCCCGTGCCGGACACCACGAGGTTTCCACTCATCCTTTGAGGCCAGGGAACCCAGGCATAGAGACGCGGAGCGACTTGTCCAGAGGCACACAGTCTTTGCAATGAAGCAATTGTGGTAATTTGTGATTAGTGGCCCAGCCAGGACTCAATCCTGATGTCTGTGTGAATCAAACCCAGATGTAATCACTGTGATTCTCCCAGAGTCGGCATTTGAGAAACAAGAGACGGGGAAGAGAGAGGGCTGGCAGAGTACAGACTCCTCAAGCTAGAGCTCTATTCCAGTTAGCTCTTCCCAGGTACCCAGCAACTGCAGAATGAGCAAGGGTGAGAATCAGAGAACGACATGGCACAGGCCTTCAAAGATGAAAACCGCCCCAAACCAGAGCTTTGCAAAATTTCTAATTTGAAGCCTTTGTGACGAAACATTTGTGATAATTCTGACAGGAAATATCTGCAAACCTGTCCTATCTGTGAAAAAGGGGTGACTGGTGTGTATGATTTCCACGAAGATGTTTATTTTAGAAAATAAATGACTTCTAGAATTTCAGAAGTATCGGAGGTTACAGAAATCCTCTGCAGGGCTTGGCACACAACGTATGGGGTGTGGTGATTCTGGTCCCACTTTCCCTCTTCCTCCTGCTGAGCACTAACCTAGCATCCCCAGATCCACTAGGTACTAAGAGGGTAAGACAGCCCCAGCTCAGACTCCATACCTTATTTGATAAAATCAGGAGCTACCACGTAACATTTGGGCTAGGCTGACTTGAGAAAATTTATACAACTAAAACGACTTTCTTTCCAACAATTCAGATTGCTGTTTCTCTCGTAATTTTAAAGGGAAAGCTGGGAATGGGGACAAAATCATCTCACTACTGACAATGAAAATGTCCCAGATGTTCCTAGGCTCTACGAACAACCAGTCTCAGGTGCTACAAACTGCATCGTCTGGGCAAAGATTAGTACATGAGCACAGCATATAGCTCACACAAAATAGGGTGGTTTAAAAACAGCAGACTCACTCTTTCATACTATCAGAATGTCACCAAGATCTTAAAACGTTTTTAAAATTTAATTTTTTGCAGACGGTGTCTCACTGTCACCTAGGCTGGAGAACAGTGGTACAGTGATCATGGTTCGCTGCAGCCTTGGCCTCCCAGAGCACTGGGATCACAGGCATGAGCCACTGGGCCCAGCCTAACACTAGTAACTGAAGGCATATCACTTCTCTATTACTAAGCCATTTTCCACAGAGTGGCAGCAACATGAGAGATAATCGTGGCCCTACTGAGCGTGCCTGCTCACTGTTCCTGACACGTTCTACTCGTGTGACTACCTAGACAGACAGACAGACAGACACACCCTGGCAAACACCACAAGTCTGCCTCTCCCAGCAGACAGTGCTGGGTCTCAGAATCTCCTGGAAAGATGGAGACTTTGGAAGGATATGTTATCTTTGCTTCTCAGGAACTGCTGAATCTACATAGCTTCAAAAAAGAACTGCATTTCACGGAAGGAAAAATGCTGTTTTTGTGACGGATGTTGCTAAGGGGCCATTCAATATTTTACCGATAGCACCAACTATCTGTGTACATGTATATGTCGGTGTCTGGGGTGGGGGCTGTTTTGACAGGTTTGCGTGTAGGTGTCAGAAGAGTTTTCATGACTATGACTGTATTTCTGTGTGCAGGGGAAGATATTTAGTGCTCACTTTCAGAACTGAGCACTGGAAAAGTCGACAGAAACTGGGTTATTAAGATCACATTTGGGCCATGAACTGTTTATCTTCTTTTTCTGAAAAGTTGTTGAATGAAAGACTAAAGGCAACATAAGAGATGAAGGGTCCCTCTGCCATCCCATGGACCAGCTGAACAACCTCCGAGCTAACCTGTTCCCGATCCCCATTCTAATACCTGCTTGAGCTCCCGCTTGGCGTGTGACAGGTGAGACAGGCTTCTGTTAGTCTGATGGATTTGGTTTGCAGATATCACAGGTTTGCACATAATATATAATTATTCTAGGCAGAAAACACCGTAAAATGGAATGCAGAATAGTTTAGAGAATTTAGTGCCATTATTTTATTCACTCACACAAAACATAAGGAACCTATTCTCTTTCTTGACAGATGGATTTCAGAGGAGACGTTTCAGCTGAGAACAATAATTGTGGCCACAGCATAACTCTCGCACTTTGTGGGGTTTAATGGACTTTTCTTTCCAGTCCTCAAAAAGCAGCAACTGGCATTTGCTCAAGCCCTGACTGAGGTGTGGAGAATCTGTCAAGTTTTCTCTGCCGCTTACCCTGACCACAATTATACGGTCCATGTGCAGATTAGCTGCAAAGTCATTCCTCCTCCAGGAGTGACAAGATTTCCCCAAATAAAAAAAAGGTACCTACTGTATCCTTGCGTGCCCGTCTGCCTTAGAAAGGCAGGGGTGGGGGGAGGATCTAAGGAGTGTGAAGAGAAATGCCTTCAAAAGAAGGGCATAACAACGGAAAAAGTAGCTGTAACAGAGTGGGGACATGGCAAGAACAGAGAGCAGCACTGTCACGGGCGGAGTAATCCTGTGACACACTGCTGTCACTCACTGCCCGGCTCCCTGCCGCGCCAGCCAGACATCAAAGGCTGCCCCATACCATCTTACATGCTCTTTATCAGCTAATCAGCCCATTCTTCCCTAAATAAAGCCCTGTTAAATCCCCTGCTCACAGGGGTATCCTGGTCTTGGTGCCCATCTGCTAGCGAGGGTCAGCTGGGGCAGGAGGCGGCGGGCTGCTCTCTCCCTAGCGGCTTCTCAAGGTAAGGACAATGCTGCCTCCAGCTCCCCCGCCCACAGGCCTCCCTCTCTGCTTTCCAGGATCTGGGTAGGAGCTGAGCACTCTGGTCTGAGGAGCTGCTATCTGGATTAACACTTGCTAATGAAATCTCCAGTCATAAAGGCTGCTGACTATGAAATCTTGGGATTGCATTTATTTTCAGGGAGAAGAATAAACAAAGATGTGTGTTTCTTCCCCTCCCCCCGCCGAGATGGAGTCTCACTCTGTTGCTCAGGCTGGAATACAGTGGTGTGATCTTGGCTCATTGCAACCTCTGCCACCCAGGTTCAAGCAATTCTCCTGCCTCAGTCTCCTGAATAGTTGGGATTATAGGGGCATGCCACCGTGCCCGGCTAATTTTTGTAGTTTTAGTACAGACAGGGTTTCACCATCTTGGCCAGGCTGGTCTTGAACTTCTGACCATGTGATCCACCCATCTCGGCCTCCCAAAGTGTTGGGACTACAGGCGTGAGCCACCATGCCCAGCCAGATGTGTGTTTCTTAACAGTAATCGTTTGGCAGGTCTCTTCCTCCACTCTCAAAGTGTCACCATTTCTGAGATAGTGACAAGATGGTCAGGCTTCTGATGATGAGGCTACTCTCAGTCACTAGCTGGGAAGCCTCATGGTTTCATCCCATACTCAAATCAAAGTTAACATACACGGGTACCAGGGACAGCAGAACCTAAAACAGGAACCCAGTTCCTGGGCCCTGCAGCCTAGAATCCTGGCACAGCCACAAGCACCTGGGAGTAGAGCTGAGGCATCTTCGCCTTCTGGGAGGACAGCTTGGCTATGGCAGAGGGCAAGCAGAGACATCTCTGGGCTGCAGCCCTGATCTGCACCCCCGAACCTCAATATGGCCTAGAAGGAACCAGAGAAGGACACGTCCACTCTCATCTAGGCACTGAAGAACACCAGCACATGGAAACAGCTGCTGTTTGTTTTTCCTCAAAGAATTACTGGAGTATTGTCCTATGTGAGAATTATTAGTATCAGAAAAGCATCTTCAAAATTCCAAAATTGGGAATAGAATTAGGCAATTCTTTGTCCATTCCAATGAGCCCTGCAGGTGCCAAGGCTCCCAGAGAGGTCAAGTTGGATATCTCCGAATCTGCTTTTTAGCTTGTAAAAAGCTTCATCTGTAGGGCTCTGTATAGTTCAAAAGACATATTCCCATGTCACCTAATCTTTTTTTCTTTTTGGTACAGACGAGATCTTGCTATGTTGCCCAGGCTAGTCTTGAACTCCTGGCCTCAAGCAATCTGCCTGCCTGGGTCACAGTGCTGGGATCACAGAAATCACCTGATTTTGATTCTCAAAACAATCCTATGAAGTAACTAAAAATATGGATTTCCTTCTCTGTAGTGTAGTTGAGATCGAGGCTCTGAGAGATTAAGAAAAGGTACAAACGGAGCTGAACTTCGATCCAGGTTCCCTGACTTCAAGACCAGTGGTCATTTCCCTCCACGGGGTGGTCCCTCTGTCTTTGCCGTGGCAGGTTAGAGAAACAGGGCTCTAACAAGGTTGATGGAGTAACTGATGCTTCCTGGTGAACAGGGAAGTTGGAGATTGTGTGGGAACAGGCGGTGCACAGTGATCCTGCCTACAGATTCCCAGAGTCAGTGGGGGGAGCCTGTGGCGTTTGTAAATTAATGTGGAAAAGAGAGGATAAACAATGCAAACTACCCGTCCAGAATGTTCCGGGACTGAAGCTGGAAACCAGGGCAGGTGAGAGAAGTCTCCATGCTCCAAACATTTGTTTGACAGACCGTTAAACAGATCTCATAAACAATGAGATCTTCCGCCCCAAAGTTCTGACACGAATAGCTCACAGGGCCTCAAGCGCACTGGCTCCTGTGAGGGGCTGAGGCTGGTACTAAAAGGACACAGGTCTTGGAGAAGAGTAAGAAGGCCTTTTACAAATGCAGTGTGCTGAGGGAAACCATCTCAGCACTGTGAAGACAGTCTTGGAACCCAGCCGTGAACAGGGCAACACCCCTCCCTCCCCTTCCTTTCCCCAGAACCTCTGGACAGTCCTGAACACACTCGTTTCGGGAGGCAAGGGGAAGGGCTCAGCACTGGAGGTGCAACTCAGCAGCAGTGAGCCAGGCACTGACCTCAAAGCCAGCCTGTGAGAGAGCCGGGCTTCGACAGTTGCTGGAATCTGAGGCTCGGTCACTCAGCACCCAGCCCTTCCATCTCACTGGGACACGGTATGCCACCAGGGCTCATCACACAGAACACACCAGAGTGTGTCATACACATCTCAGATGCTTTCCAGGGTGGACCGCAGCACAGCTGAAGCCCCGACTACAGCGAGTCCCCACCACATTTGGGCCCAAAAGGAGGCACCCCTGAATTTCTGCATGATGAGGGGATTTTCTCCTTGTTCCAAGTGCTTGTTGCATTGGGAGAGGGGCAGATGTTAATGACAGGAGAGCTGAGGCGAGTGGGGCACCCAGCACATCATCTCACCGGTGCTCATGTGAATGGAGTTCTCTAGCCCCAGCTGCTATGCAGCCATTTGGCATGGGACACATTCAGCCCATCTTACCTTTTCAGGTTTGCTTTCCTTTTCTTTCTAGTCAAGGCACTAAGATTCCTGGGGGCATCTCTTAGCCCGAAGCTCTTCGCCACATGACCAAGGTGGAGAGATCGGACATGGAAGATGTGCTTCAGCTCCCTGGGGTAGGTGGCGTAGGCTCGAATGAAGGACTGCAGAGCTGAAAGAAAAGGGAGCGGGGAGGGAGCCTGTCAGGACCGGGGTCTCCAAGCTCCAAAGCGCCTGGCCTAATGGTTATCTTCTGGCAATGAAACATGAGCAGGACAATGACAACATATATAAACGACTAAAATGCAGACTACTGTGTATTTCTTCAATCCCTCAACAACAACAAAAAACCTACAGGGGGCCACCATTATTACTTGAATATGCCAGATAAAATTTCCGATTTTGCCACAGAGCTTCTAACAATCCAACAGGGTGGGGCCCAGCACAGCCCCTGGTTGCCGGCAGGCACTTGGTTTGTTGTGTAAACGAGTGAAAAGACAGAAGGGTGAAGAAATGATTAACACAGGACACCGCATTCTCATGAAAACGAGGAAATCATTAGACATGTACAGTAACACATTTTTCCTAACTAAATTGTACTTATTTTTGAATAATGTATGCTAGTGTGTTACAAAGTTCACAAGGCTTTATTATGACTGTCATGTTTACTATGAATGAATGACATTACCACCAATGCCCCCTTCACCACAAGCCCCACCTCCAGCTCCCCTATCCATAGACAATACCTAATAACAGTTTCTTGTGTACTCACAGACTTTTTAAATTTAAATTCAAAAGTTTTTAAAGAGACTTTAAAACTGCACTCTAGCCTGGGCGACAAGAGTGAAACTCTGTCTCAAAAAAATTAAGAAAAGAGGGTCCTTGTTCTAGGTCCCAGCCCCACCAGAGAAGGGCCAGACTCACTCCCAGGAGGGTGGAGCTATGGTCTCCTGAACTAGGCACTCCCTTGAGGAAGGATTTTCACAGACTGGGTTCCCCTTTGAATATGTAGAAATAACAATGAAAACTCAAGCGTCCACCTGCTTCTCACTCCAGCAAGGAAGGAGGGGGATGTCCTGCAAAGCTCTCCCCGCCATCCCTGTCACTGCTCTCTCCACTTCCAACCCTGCTCTTCCGCCAGCCAAGCCAGAGCCCAGCCCACTGTCTGATGGAGGCAAGCCTTTGCTTCCTCACCCTCCTTGTTGAGCCACTGGACTGGCAAGTTTGCCCACAGCTTAAACATAATATCCCAGCAGCACCTGGAGATTGGCGTTTATGAACAGTAATAAAAAGTGTCATTTTAGCAGATCAGCTCCTGGAAGGATCCTGGGGAATCCATCAAAGCTCTATTTACTGAGCAAAGTGAACTCCTTTTCCCAATCGATGAGCAATAATAACCAAGGCAAGTCCTCCGTACCCCACTCTTAAATCTGTGCTTACTCCCCTTTTTAATAACCAGGGACTTTTTCAAGGAAAATCTTTAACATTTCAAATGGTCTGTACTATTTGGAGGGTTCTGATACCACCAGACACAGAGACCCACAGCCAAGCCCTCAGAAGGAAGGCTCTACTGCTGCGTGACCCAGGAGATTCAAGCCTCTACTCCTCAACCCCCAACACTTACTCTGGTCTAAAAAAACTACACTGAAACCAAGCCACGCCAAAACCAAACCAAGAGACTGCACTTTATTTTCTTTCTTTTTTTTTTTGAGACGGAGTTTCGCTCTTGTTACCCAGGCTGGAGTGCAATGGCACGATCTCGGCTCACCGTAACCTCCGCCTCCTGGGTTCAGGCAATTCTCCTGCCTCAGGCTCCTGAGTAGCTGGGATAACAGGCACGCGCCACCATGCCCAGCTAATTTTTTGTATTTTTAATAGAGACGGGGTTTCACCATATTGACCAGGATGGTCTTGATCTCTTGACCTCGTGATCCACCCACCTCGGCCTCCCAAAGTGCTGGGATTACAGGCTTGAGCCACCGCGCCCGGCGAGACTGCACTTTCAAAACCTCAGTCACCCAAACCCCAATCTGGGTCTCTTCATTCCCGACCTCTCTTCTGTGTAAGCAGATGAGTCCCTGGGCTTCCACCCTGGTAACCTCTCTTCCTCTCCTTCTCGCCACCAATCCTAGGAGCTGAGTGCTGAGAGCATCTGCCCCAGGAGATGTAGGTGCCCAGCTAACAGCTTTACAGGGATAATGAGTTTGCCAAGATGTGGCAGGAAGTGTTTTCTCCCCAGACAACTGGCCAGGCAGCATTTCACACTGCATATTTTTACTAAACCTCCTTGTCCTCAAGGCTCCCGTCTCACTGGGGACAGCGACAGTTGGTTGTCCTCACATACTTGCATGGACTCCCATGTTTGGATAATTCAGAGAAACAGGAATTTCTGATGCTGCAGCAGCTGTCTGCAGGACCTTTCAAGGAGCAGGAAGCGGCTCCTGTTGGCAATGTCTAGAATGTGCAGAAGGAACAGGGGCTATGGGACCCACACAAGCGGAAAGTGGAGAAGTAATGAAAGTCGACATTTATTTGGGATGACGGATGAAGCTGCAGGCCACCAGAGTTCAGCACTTTATAGTCACTGATTCCTCTTTCTTGCCAACCACTTAAGGTGCCGAAATTAGGGGAAATCTGTTTTAAAGTATCTCACATGGACAAATCGTCCTTTCTCATTCCTGGACATCTGGATCAGAAACTAGTGGTATCTTATGATGACTCGTAAGATGAAGGAGGCAGAAAGAAACAAACCTCCAGCCTGGAAGGTGAAGATCATCTCAGCTCCTCCCAACCACGGCCCTCACTCCCACAAGGGCACCCTTCAGTACAGAATAAAGGCACATGTATCGTCCCACCCAACACCAACAGCCACAGCTACAGAAAGGATGGAGGAAAGGAGGTTCCCTGTTACTCTCTTAAAGACAAAGCATTTGGTAACATGCCCAGCCTAGCTCTGACCCCACTGAGGGGAGAATGGCTTGTGATCACTGCTATGGGTTTTCTAGACTTTGAGACGCATCCCTTCCAAGCAGGCATAAATCCTACACGTGGAGTTCCTGCTCTGCAGGAAACCTGAAGATGGAGAGGATGAAGCCCCAGGAGCAGTGGTCACTTGCAGGTGGAGGACTCTAGCTTCCAAATTTTTTGTTCAGAAGTCTGGAATTCCAACTTACTTTACCACTCTTTTTACAACTTGAATCCCTAGCTAAAAGATGCACGAAAACAGGAAAAAAGGGGTAACTGCATCTGGAAACTGACAATTTAATGCCAGTTATTAACAATGACTGGGTCAGAAAATGCAAAAGGAAAACAAATACATACTTGGCTCAGTTTCTAACTAATTTTCGGCCATCAAGGCAAAAGCCAGCTGCTTTGTTAATTATTCATGAGGTGGGTTCTGAAATGGAATGAAAGGGAAGCAAATCAATCGAGGAAAATCTGCATATGCAGATCGACATGCAAAAGATAGTCTCCACCTATGGGGTGCAGTGGCTGTTCCTATGTAGTGAATTCAATACCTTTAGGGTGGCACATACGCGTATATTCTCTCAAGCCTCCAAAACTCAGGAGAGAAGGAATAGTGGCGAGACTTATGTCTGAAATGGGTTGCCTGAGCTCTGTAAGAGGCGGTATTGTCCCAGCTCATTATCTGGTGTGGAAATCGATTAGCAAGTAAGAGACATGATACATTTATTTCCTTCATGGTCCATAAACATTGGGAAGAGACCCTGTTCCAATATTCCTTAGACAACAGACAAGTGACTCTGGTTGATTCTTGGTATTAACAAGTTCAATAGTAATGATGGTGACAGAAAACCCAAAACCACATTCTGTAAGAATTACTTACTGTAACTTCTGCTCCAATGACTCGGACACCTTGAAATAGTTGTAGTCTTGCCAAAAGACCTGAGGCATCACTGACACCAAAACTGAAGGTGACAGTGTGGGTTTGATTTATTTCTTTCCATTGCAACTTTGATACCAGCCCTGAAATTCAGCAGCACACCACCTTGTTATGTACCGCACAGCCAGCTGAACTTGCCTAACTTTCATCAAAGGTCTAAACTCTGTAAAGTTACACTGTGACAAAGACCCTATTCGTCTTGAGAGACATAGAACAATATTCCTCTAGAGGCAGCAAGGAAGGAAAACCCTTGGGAATGGCTGAATTCACTTAGGGGAAATGCTAAGACAGGACATTATTAGAGAAAAGTCTAGAAGGTTATACAGTATATACAGTGGCAATTACTAGGACTTCATCTTTTACCTTGTGTGGTTCTGATTTTTTATGATGATAACCAACAATTGCAATTATAATGTGCTAAAGGTATGGAAGAGGTCCTTGAAAGTATTTGCTGACTAACTCATTTTTAACATATATTTCCTGGTGACCACAATCGCTCTTCAACCAGTCTCCCAGCTTTCACCCAGCTAGAGTCTATTCTGGCACAGCAGCCAGGTGATCCCTTTCAAACCTAGGTCAGATCACACCACATTTCTGCTCCCGCTTCATTCCGACAAAAATGCAAAGTCCTACGTGATTCTGCCTTGGCCAGCACCCCCTTTCCATCCACACTGCCCTCCTCGAGCTCTTCTGCACCAGCTGTTCCTTTAGACAGCCACAGGGCCCATCCTATTTTAGGCTTTTGCTCAAGTATCACCTACACAATGAGGCTCACTCTGACCCCATTAAAAATGCCCTCTGCTATGTCACCCTTTCCCCTTCCCCATCTCCTTCTACCTATTCCATAGCTCTCGTCACCTTTAAACAGACTAATTTATTATGTTTATTATGCTCACTGTCTGCTGCCCCTGCACCCCACTAACGTGTTGGCTTCACAAAGGCAAGGATTTTTGTTTTGCTCTTGCATGTATTCTAAGCACTCAGAATGGTGCCCAATTTGATAGATATCTGTCAAATGATTTAAAAAATATTTCTATCTACATATAAAATAAGGATGCTACAGTGTTCCAATACTGGTAGGCGAGGCTGGCACTCTTCTCAAAACAGCGGGTAACTAACAAGAACAAAAACCTGTGCATCCTCCGGCATGGAGTAAGTCTCATTAGACATGGGTCAGTCTCTGGCCAGGACATCCCATGATAAAAAGCAGACAATTTATCCTACAAAGGGTCTATATTAAATCAATACCAAACTCTTTTATACATTTCCTAGGAATTGGGTTCATGGTCTGTGGCTCTTCCTCAGTACTGTTCTTTCTCATTTTATTTTGTGCCTTCAAATAGGAACTGCTTAGGTCTAATATTTCCAGCTCTGGCCTTCATCTCCAATTTCCATCTCTACAACTATTTCTACGAACGTGTCACATCTCTTCTATCTGGTTTCCAGAGAAAGAGAAAGATCGGATCCCTAAGATCAAAGTTGTTGGGCCAAAACTCTAGTCCTGATATAAGCCAAGATAAAGCCTCATTTGTGCAAAACATAGGGAATGACGAAATTAACATTTAATATCACTTTAAAGCCTTCCGCGCCTGCTTCCAAACCCTGCAGAATTATGGAGATTGAAGGCTTTGGCTGGTGAGCAGAGATCCCCAGGTGGGTCTCTCACCTGGTTTCGGGGTATGTGGGTGAAGGTAGAGGACAACCCTCTGCTGGGCTATCCACTCCACAAACACCTAGGAAATCGACCGACCTTTCTTTGCCCAGGAGACCCTCTTCTCGCTGGAGTGCACGTAATCTTCAAATACCGTCTGCAAGACTGTGGCTCGCTCCCGGATTTCCTGGGGGCCAACAGCATGGGATTTCTGAAGGGGTGACGGAAGGATTAAAGGAGAGATAGAGTCAAAGTCAGGAATAATGAAGCAGTTTATAATAGATTTAATAACACTAAAATCACACAGTAACCAGCTAGGGGCCAAAAAGGGTAATCCTTTCAATATTACTAGGGAAAAAAAGGAGCTGTAGAGATGTTAAAGTCAAGTAAAGATGAGGATGGCTTTATGAGAGAGATCAGGTCTATTTACTTATTTACTTCCTTTTCTTCCTGACCTCTTACCATGCATGTTCAAAATTAAAGACCACTGGAGACACTGTGGAATTTTCCAAGTCCAATTCAGACATGTAAAACATCACTGAACATGAGCTATTTTCAAACGGATCTTGGATCTCCTACGAATCTTCACCTTTCCCTTGTATGCATCAGTGGAACACTGACCATTTCTCTTCATGAGCACTCCATGGTGACCTGCCTAAAATTCTGCCTTAAAAAGTTACCCGTATCCAGGAATTTCAGAGCATGCTTCCTCAGTGCCTAGAGCGGTTCAGACTTCTAGTGTTTCAGATTCATTCCTCCAGCCCACGGCCACTGTGCTGAGTTCCCAGGAACCTATTAAAGAGTGAGTGGGCTGTTCCAGAGAACCATGTTCAAAGACTACCTGGATCTTTGCAGCAAATCGTTCCTGTGTAAGAAGTTATATCTGTGTGCATACAAAGACCCTACAGATGGAAAATGTTAATAAAATACACAATTATTTTCTTTTCATCTTCAATAGTACCAGAGAAAGAAAATTTCCTTTTAAAATATCCCTGCTAAAAACTAGTGGCTTTTGTCTTCAATATCTTAAAAACAAACATGAGTGCTTTCTACTGAATGTGAAATCAGGAGAACACAGATTCTCTAACCCAATGAGGCCAACCTGCCAAGTGACACTGATCACTTGTGTGGTACTGGTGCCTTCACCTCCACCTGCCACCCCAATGTGGGCCCCAGGGGAAAATCCAGAGTGAGACCCAGGTCCTGCTGCTTAACCTCGTAGAGGACGGGGTATGAGCACTTTGCATCTGGCCTAACCAAGACCTCCCGAGCCTCTCTTTCGCCTTTAAGGCTGACAGAAGAAGAACAAAGAGCAGGAAAGGAAAAGCCTCATTCTCTGGATCGATGTTCATCTCTATATTAAGAGACTTAACAACCTGAAAATGTTTTTAGTTTAGTCAAATCATTCCTGCTACCTGTTTGGTTGATGACAGTCTCGCTGATTTCACAGTACAGTACAAGGTCCCCCTAAGGGTTCTATCCGCTAAAATGTCAGGAGAAGAGTCACTCAGGAGCTGTGTTACCAAAGTGGACATTTGCTATTGTCATTAACAAGGATTTTTTTTTCTACCCTCTTAACTGATGTGAAATGCAAACTTTTTTTTTTTTTGCTGCCCTCCTTTCGTTAAGCCACCTCAGCAGCACAACTGTCACCTTCCCTGTGTGTGTGTTTTTTTTAATATGAATGTGAAATTAGCGAGGATGCCCTTTCCCCTGGCGGACAGAATCCTCTGTTATTAAAAAGTAAAGCACTTTAATAATGAAAACTTTTCCCTCTTTTTCTTGTGTTTTAACTGTTTAAAATTAATGAGAAGGGCAGAATGGTTGTCAAAGAGATATTGAAAGCCGGGCAGCCAGGACCGAATAAGCACAAAAATCCCTCTAGAGTGTTAAATAAACAGAGCTCCAGCCCTCTCCGAATCCCTCTGTTGGTTATTGTATACATTCTGTAACAGCTCTCAGAATAGATCTGAGAGCCAGGGAGGCAGAGAGGTTTCAGAATTCCAATAAAGGCCTCAAATTAAAGACAGCCTGGTGCGAATTCCAGGAGAAAATTAAAGAGACCTCAAGCTTAAGTGACAGGTGACTTGCTTCTGTGTCACAACTGTCAGGGGATTTAGTGATAATATGGCAATATATTACAAAGGGCTTTTCTTATCCCCCCCTTTAGGTTTCAAAATGAGGCATCTTTTCTTCCCAACCAAAAAAAAAAAAAATTACATATATATAATATGAGTGTGTATATAAGTGAAATATGTAGGGAAAGAAACACGATAGACCTAGGTTCACAGGTTTGAAATGATGAGGTCAGTTTTAGTAAAATATAAGAAAAAGTTAATGACAGAAAACACAATATACAATACTTAGGAAAAAATATCTTACTCCTCCCTAACCTCCGCTTCCAGAAATACCTTATTTTAAAATTGCCCCTCTTGAGAATGAATGAGGTATTTTTCAGTTGTCTTCTGGGGAGGACAGTCTAAATTTAAACTGAAGACAGAGGGGGCAGAGTTATGCAGCACCATCTCAGCCCCAGACAGGTAAAATGCGCCTGTAATGAGAGTGGGTCAAACCCCTGAGGGCACACGAATACCCGGCAGGACTGGCTCTCCCACCCTCAAAGACACAGACTCAGTACTGGTTAATGAAGCTAACTGGCAACTATCGGACCACAGGTAGTTTAGAAAAACACCTTTCCAACCACCCATCCGCACGCAATGCACCTTTGTCTCTAATATCCTACTGATCCTGGAAAAAAACAGACCATCAGAAAGGATGAGCAGGGGGCTCTGAACTTATTTTAAGACCTCACAATGCCAGCAACAGCTCCTTTGTTAGGATAAATTTACGGGTATATTTCATAGGACAAAAACCCCTGTAGGAGAAACATGGTGGGTGTGTGTTTATGATGATGATGAAGATTTCACACCTACCAAGAAGCAGCAGATGAGTCTAAGATAATTAGGCTGGACTATTCGCATTATAAAAAGTTTTGGTAGTAGCAAAGGTGGGTTTTTTGTGAAAGCCTGTGCCTTGATACCGCCAACTTCCAAGGTATTTTTAAGCTAAATGGAAGGGTTTTGTTTTAATCACTTTATTGCCAAGCTGAGTTTTACCGCCACGGTCCCTAGAACCTTCTGAGTGCTTCCTGGTAAAGTTGAAAGATCAAATTTATTCTCTTTGTAGGCAGGTGAACATTCACACACCCAGACATAGCTATATATATTTTATATACCTAAATATGAAATATACATTTTACAGATGCTTCACTCGCTTTCTTTCTGTTCACAGAAGCCCAAAAATGTATGTGCCAAAGGGACATTTACCATGGGTTTCAATTGCGCTGGGTGAAAGAGAAGGGCGCTGTAATGAGGTGTCTGGCTGTGTGTATAAAAGACCTCGCTACTGAACCCACATTTACATGCCTGGCATTAGTTCACAGGCTAGAGAACTGCTCAAATTGAGGACAGCAATGAAGACACAAGGTATTTCTTATGCACAATAGAATTAAAAGTTGTATCCAGCATCTACTTTATTCTTTTCACTACTGACATGTATCATACACATAAAATATCCTCTCGGGTTGTGTATCTATGTGGTAATTAGTAACATAGTCAATTTATTTTAGTTTTTCTTTTTCCTCTCAATTCAAGTGAAACTTGGCTCAGCAAGCCAAGTCTTTACCAGCAGGACACCCAGAACGAAGGATGGTTAATCTAGCGTTCTAAGTTAGGAAAGCCCAACCTTGTGTAACACCTTTTTTTCTTTAAAAAAAAAAATCACCAAACCTTAAAAATATCCAAGCATTCATTACTATCTATCAGGGCAGGAGCTGGGGCGAGATTATAAGATAGAGTTTCCAGACCTAAGAATCTGTGAGGTCTGGAACTAGACACAGCACTGTCTCATTTTTAAACCGCTCAAAAATCATGTGTTTTACGGATGGAAAAACTGAGACTGGGGAGAAGATACTCTGCCTGATGTAGCAGAGCTACCAGCTGTGAAGCAAGGATTCAAACTCAAATTCGTGTCTGTCAGCTCTGGGACTTGGCTCTTACTCATGAAGTTATGACCACTCCTCAAGTCTCAGGAAGTCTTTGAGGCTGGCCTCAAGCCAGGGAAAAGGCTTAAGGAGAAGCATTTATGCTGCAAGGCCACAGAAGGGCAGATGTTACCAAAAAAAAAAAAAAATGACTGTAGCTTGTTGTTGAAAGAGCAGAGGGAGATGAAGCTGCTCTGCTCCTTCTTTGGGGACACGTCCTTCAGGAGAGGCTTCCTGCCCTTCCACACTTTCCCTGCGCTGTGTAGACACACAACGATCAACTCCCTGGAGAGAAATGATCTGTGCTCAGGGATAAAGGCTGACATCAAAGCCAGACCCAGAAAGAGTATACCTGAGACTAGGTTTGATCAAACTCACTATCTCATTTTGTAATTGTACTACTTGCTCTAATTTCTGGAGAGCTGGCAGATGCTAATGTTCCAGTTATTAATGATACAGCAAAAAAGGGCACTGCGGTTCATGTCCCTGAGTCTGGGCTTTAATTCCACATCTACTACTCAGTGGAATGACTATAAATAATCATGAAAGTTATAGTAATAATGAAAAATGCCCTTTGGGCTGGGTGTCGTGGCTCACGCCTGTAATCCCAGCCAGCACTTTAGGAGGCCAAGGTCAGGAGTTTGAGGCCAGCCTGGCCAACATGGCGAAACCTCATCTCTACTAAAAATACTAAAGTTAGCCAGGCATGGTGTTGCGTGCCTGTAATCCCAGCTACTTGGGTGGTTGAGGCAGAATTGTGTAAACTCAAGAGGTGGAGGTTGCAGTGAGCCGAGCTCACACCACTGCACTCCAGCCTGGGCAACAGAGCGAGACTACATTAAAAAAAAAATGCCCTTTGGTCCTGTGCTTTTTACTTGGGCTCCAGGACTATTTCTCACATAATCCTTTGATGTCCTTAGAAGAACACTATTTTTATCTCAACTTTACACACGAAGAAACTGAGGCTTAGAAAGGTCCAGTCCCTGCCCAAGGTCACATGCTGGTGACAGATAAGGAACAAGACCCTGAGGCTAACCTCTTAGCCACTCCACTACCCTGCCTCCCCAAAAAGAGACTGAGGCTTAGAAAGGTCCAGTCCCTGCCCAAGGTCACACACTGGTGACAGAAGAGAAACATGACCCTAAGGCCACGCTCTTAGCCACTCTGCTATGCTGCCTCTTCGAACAGCTCCCCATCTGCTCCCTGCTGATCCCACAGAGTGGTCCTGGAGCCATAATGAAGTATCCGGGGGAAACATTAAAAAAGAAACCAAAAGAGCCCCTTAACTAGAGTTTACAATAGTTCCAAAAAAACGGAAGTGTGCCAAGACCAGCGAAGATCTGCCTGGTCACTGGTCAACTCCCCTCGCAACAAACTATTAATAAAGGGCGGTCCGGAGGGTCCAGAGGCTTGTGTGTCTCATCTGACTTGCTGAAGGTAACCTGACGACCAATGGAGTCTTTAATAGCTCTTATCGTTCACAGGGATCTTTGCTGTGGTACAATTTGTTGATCAAATTTTACCTCTAAAAACTACTAACATTGCCTTATTTCAACAACAATTCAGTTCAACTGTCTTGGTTTAGTTGTACTAACAAAGGCACATTGGTGTACAGTTAAATGTGTGCTTTGAAGTTAAAGTTCAAACCCCAGAATGACTAATGAATATTAGTGTGCCCCTGTGAAAGTTCCTTAGCCTCTCTAAGTCTCAGTTTCATCATCTGTAAATTGGGGCCACAGCTACCTTCCTGGGTGGCTAGGAAGATTAAATGGGCCCATGCACGGAAAGAGTCTAGCCAAGTCATGGGGCCCAAAGTGGCTCCGGCCGGATGTCGTGGCGCTTGTGAAGGCGAGGCCAAGAGTTCAAGGCCAACCAACCTCAGCAACCTTACAAGCTCTCAATGATTGGCAAAAAAAAAAAAAAAAAAAAGAAAAGAGTCTAGCCAAGTCTTGGGTTCAGAACGCACACTTTGATAATAGAGGCTCTGGCTATTTCCTCTCCTTGTTTCACATACATTTCCTTAGATGCTCTCTAAAACAAGAGAACTTAAGTCAGGGCCAGTGAAACGGGTCCCTCCCTGCTCAGGGAGAATACTGATCCAAATACAGGCACAGGCTAAAGCGTGAGAGAAAACTCTTAAGCATGATCTATATGGCCCTGATTTTCCAGTCGGTCCTCAGGCACACAGAAACAAATGTAAAATATTCAAGTAATTAATAGCCCATAGAAAAAATCACATATAGCAACACCACCCACACACGGAATACTGAGTAAGGGGTGGGGTGGGGTGAGGGAATAATGGTCAAGTCAGGGTGCAGCCATAGAGAAGGAGGAGAAGAGGATGTCCAGGGCTGTCTGCACCTGCTCGGAATCTCCATATGGAACTGCTCGGATAATAAAAATTTTTCTTAATGATCTCAACTTTACTCTTCCTCTGTGGATAGCGCACACACACTAAAAAGTGGATGAACTAAGTGTGTCTGAAAGGAGACACAGAGATCCTTATTTCTTCCATGCTGTCTGGGATAGGCAGGTCTAGGCAGCATCCTTACTGATAATCTGGACAGGGACCACCAGGGCCCACCAGGGCTGAGCATGTGACGCTGCCTCCAAACTCATTCTGGCCTGGACTTCCTTTCTGGGGTGGCTGCTGCTGTCTGGCAGGCTTCCAGAATGGACCATAGCCCACTCACTGGATTAGAGCAGCAAACACATCCAGAAGCAAAGATGAGAAAAAAAAAAAAACAATCAAGATTTGGCCTCATCTAATGTTCATGGTTTTTAAATGTTTTACTTGACAAAGGAAATAACTCATACACAAAGTCTCTACTACCCCAAATCAAGAAGTGAGTCACGTCTGTTAGCAGCAAGCACAATAAGTAATAAAACTCACCTGGGTTCCCCATCGTTTCCCTTTAAAACAATCATCTCTTGTCAGAACACACAAAATATCTTCCATCTTAATCTCAGAAATGCTGTAAAAGGAAGGGCATAGCAAGGTAAACTTTCTGCTCTTTCGAAAACACCCAAAGACCTTGATGTATAAAACTGACCTATTCTTGAGCTAATTAGACATGAAGTAGAAGTGACACCTTCTAGGAAAGGAAATATTTTCCTAAACCCTTAGGAATTGAGAAGGGGACCTCTATGATATTAAAGGGACAGGATGATATTCCTGACAATTTCTTTCCTCCCTGATGAATTTAAAACAGGCTACATTTAGAATTTCCTTAATAGAGATTGTGTCATTATTTCCTGATAAATCTTGAATACCAAACAAGTGTGCTCGCTCTCTGATCAACTCCCTTGGCTTGAGCAGATGACAATGAAACAGAAAGCATTTTAATCTTTTTATACTGAAGAGGAAAAAAAAAGGAAATAAAAGGGTGGCCAAACATACTCCACTGTGGGGTAAACACCCTGTGAGGGTAACAAGAGCACAAAGCCCGTCCACAGCAGCACTGCTCTGTCTTCTGTCCTCTTCTAGAGGAGCTTCACTACCCTTGTCTCTTAATTACTGAGGGGTGAAGACCAAGGGATCTCAGATGAACCCAGAGCTGTGTGCCAAGCAATGAAACAAGAACTTGGGCTTCACTCAGGAACAGAAGCCACAAAGAGCCAGAACACAACAGTCAGAGCTGCCTTGTGGCGGAGTCTGGAAAACCTCCGCTTCATCCAATTGACCGCAAGTCCACAGCATCTGAATGTAGGAAGCAGAGAGTCTTGCATGTCAGGGATGAAGGAGGAAATGTGCACTGCTGAAAGAGTTTCCCAGGGAGAAAGGGGAAGAGGAGGAGGAGCTCGGTGGGGGGTGGTGAGGAACAGATCATAAAAAGACAAATGATTTTGTTGTAAGTTCTTTTTATAAATGTAACAGCAAATTAAAACATGAATGGCAACCTCTTAGGTGAGAGAAGACAATTCTCCCCCTTTCTCCCAGAGGTTACTCTGACAAGGCTATGAATGAAAATGTCACGTCTCTGACAGCGATTTACCTGAAATGTGTCATCTCCTCCCTGCACACCCCTAGCCCTCACCCCTCAGCATCCTCTCTCTGCTGCCAACTCACAGCCCTACGGATGAGTGAAGTCTCTTTACAGCGGCAAGAGTCGAGCAGAGGAGGCAGTGCATGCTCTGAAAGGGCAGCAGTCGGAAGGAGAGTGCCCAGGACTTCATGGGAAATCTATTTTTCACAGGAGAGAGGAATGCATGGATATTGAACTTGCCTCTTATTTATGCCTGAAACCCTGAAAGAAGGTGAAAACATAACCCATTCCCATCTTTTTCTCTATCTGACTTGCTTCTATTCATCACTTTTTTTCTTAAAAAAAGAGGAAAAACACAAAAGTAAAAGAAACACCAGACCTTGGAATCAAATCTTGAAGCAGAGAAAGAAAAAAATAATGCCATTTGCAGTCAGGAATACAAAAAGCTAAATATGCCACAGAAAGGCAGTGTTCTCAAATGCATGTGCTGATATTCCAGCCAGAGCGAGGCTCATGGGCTACATGTCCACATGGCGATGTGGGGGACCATACACCCCAAGCAAACATGAGCTGAGAGGGAACTCGAATGATTTACAGTTTAAAAGGGCCTTCTTCCTCTTCCTCAGAAATTGCTACTTCTGAGGAACAAAGCAAACCTACTATGATTATTTATGGGTCCATCAACACATCTGAATCACCCCACCTTAGTATGAAACGAGACGGGTAAATAAATTAATTCAGGGAACTGTCTTATGCCTGATCTAAGAAATACACGTTTTGATGAAGCATTTACATTTTAATAAACCAATGATGATTTTCATTAGAAACACATTTAAAGGGGAGGCAGAAAAAAGTTAAGAAGTTGACACACACAAAGAAGTCTAATGAACGCAGAAGCAAAAGTTCTAAGCATCTAGACAGAGGTGGCGATGGCCCAGGAACCTGTCTCTTGCCCTGTCTGCTCCATTCAACTGCCAGGGTGAGCACCACAGCGATTGGTCTAGGAGGGCAGGCAGCCATTTGTGCTGGCCCTAGCTGCCGGGAGCCTCCGCCTGGCTTTCTCCAACCTGCCCTGCGGCACCTCAGCCCTCTCAGGCACAAACATGCACACACTTCCTCCTCCTCAGAAAGTATTTCGGAATGTACCTTTTGGATTCTAAAAATGTTCAAGTCTGCTTCCCAATGCACACTTTGCAACTAGTTAATACTTTTTTCTTTTTTTTTTGGCATTAAGTCAAATAAATAGTTCATGTATAGCTATCCAATGTAGAGCATTTCCTCAAACAGAAATTGGGAAGAACAATGCATGACTGCAACATAATAACCCTGATTCTGATGTCTGTTTAAGATGATTACAGCAAGGCCCATGAGGCTGGCAGCAGTCCTGGCCCAAGCCCCCCACAACTGAGTGTTCAGGGCAAACACCAGGGAAATGGGACTCACGCAAGGACCCTTCCCTCCTCATGTAAATGTGCTTACACCACCCTGCAGAGTCTCCACCAAAAGACCTATGCTTCCTCCTTTCTGGAGAGACGGTGTTATCACTGAGTTCTCCCCTTTTTAATGTGGGATTAAAAAGAAGGGAGTCACGCCAATGCAGGCACACTGTTTTTTCCCAGACAAGATCATCACAGCAGATGACAGGATTTGTTATGTCTTTAAAATACACTGAATCCCTAACACTTTGTGCCTCTGCTAATCATTGTTTTCCCATCTCAGTTTTGGCTTTACATTTGAGCCCTTCATAGCAATCTACTTGAACGTGTTCTTAGAGAAAAATGAAGAGAGCAAAGACAGCGGCACCTCTGCTGTTAACTCTGGCCTTAGACAATTATCACTGGACTCTGTAACTGCTGTCACTCATTTTTCTTAGGAAGAGGTCATGTCACAGTGAATGAGCATGGGGGAACATCCAGAGAGCTGCAGCCACGAAGGAATGGGAGAATGGGAACTGGTAGCTCTAGAATGGAAGGAAGAGGAAAAGCAGCGTGGAGTGACTGATAACGCTGTTATGGTATGGTGACTACATTTTCTATTATGGGGCCACAACACCAAATTCTGAAAGTGCTTTCTGCATGTACACAAATTCCTATGACAGCGGAAAGCAGCCCCAGCAGCACTGTGATGGGCTCCCATGCTCTGAGAACAGGGTCAGAGAAGAAAAGGAAACTGCTGTGCCAGAGGCTTGTATTTCAACTTCCCCAGGGTTTCTGCTACACCTGCCTGGTGGGTGTCAGCTTCGATGCCGAAAGGGCCACAAAGAGAGGCCAGCCAGCCTCCAGCTGAGGGAGCTCAGAACTCAGCAGCGCTGGGTGAAAAGTGACCGACTGATCTATATGAGACTTCTCTCACTAATAAGATACGATATGCACATCTTCCTTAGCAAATAAAAACCACTCTTTTCAAGTGACAGATTGTGTTAAGATTAAGAAACACACTGAAGAAAGGAAAATCCCAACTATATTTTGGCCCCCGGCATGACTACCAGGCCAGGAATAGTTTACCACCACCCCCAACACTGCAGGACACACAGCACATTTTCTGAATAAGCCCCAGTCCATAGGTGTTCACACTAACAGCCTTGAAAGAGTTTGGGAAAGTCTTACTAGCATGTGAGGCCGAGTTCTGCAGGTGGGAGGTGGGACAGGGCCTGGTGGGGACAGCCACACATGGCTCCTGCAAGTGAGTGGGTTACGCACCCAAGAGGCCCCCATGCTGCCTGCTAGGGTGTTTCTGTTCCAATGCATAATGCAATGCTTCTTTCCAGCACTGTACTTTAGGGGAGAAAAAGGTGTAGTTTTATTTGATGTTTTACATAAAACACAGGGCTGGGCAAGGAAAAAGAAATAAGACTATCCCATTTAGCTTCAGAGCCACCAGGTCTGGAACCCAGGGCTTTACTCAGGGGTATGAGGTGCTGAACTGTGACACACAAGATGGCAGCTGAACATCCTGACTGTGAATCTAACGTGGACTTCAACTGCCTCAAAGTCATTTTCCCCCGGATTTATCTTCCTGGGGAAGGGAAATTGTGTGATGAGTAAAAAGCATTATTTTTTTAAAAGACAAATCAACTTTGAAGATACAAATCATTAATTGCAAGAAATAAAAGTTGTGAATAAAAAGTCTTTCAGAAACTGTGAAGATGATGCACACTTACCTTGCAGCAGGAGAAACGAAACACAGCCTCTGAAAGAAAATCAAGTACAACAGACCCTATGACTTAGTCTGGCAACGCAAGGAAAACTGTCACGTGCTGAGGATATTAAGGCTTTTAGTTTTTGCCACTGGCTATTCTGGGACTCATTTAGGGATCACAAGGGTTAATGGCTCTTCGTCAGCTTACAAGGCCTATCCACTGTAAAAAGCGACAGAAAGTTAATTAGGTGAGATCAGCTGAAACCCCATTCAGGTTTCTGACTCACTTGATTTTGTGAGACGCCAACGAGTTGACATATTCTGCCTCCGAAGGAGCCAAAATGAGCAGGCTGCTCCCATGGCAGCCAATCCGGGCGGTTCTTCCAATCCGGTGGATGTATTCTGCAGGTGAAGATGGAGCGTTGTACTAAAAAGGGTAACAAAAATGAAGGCATTCACAGATCAAGGGACTGCCATTAATTGGAAGTGCAATACCCCTCACCTGCCTGCAGGTATCCCAAGAATTAAATCCTGGTGCTATGGTTACCCTAACACCATCACAAGGAGAAGTCACTCAACCCTGAAACTCCTGGCTTCATTGGAAATAACAAGGCTCTGACACGCAAACGTGAACAGTGGCCAAGTTTCCGATAAACGAGACGTCTTCTCATCCCAATATCTCCTTTTTAATTTCACTTCTCCACAGGCCTCTTCATTTTCTTATTTGCATCTTTTCACTGCGGTGACTGTACAAGGTGAAAATGTAGACAGGTGGGGGTAAATTTCTCCAGGATGACCACATGACCTTGACCTACTTCCTTGGTAGACAAGGCCACAGGGTGGTGTCCAGAGGACACTGGAGGGTGTGGATGAAGGGGCTCCCTGCTCTGCGGGCAGAGTCTACCTCTGCTCTCGGGCCACCAGGAGCAGGCCCCAGGAGCTGGTCCCCACCAGCCTGTCGCAGCCCCATGCAGTCCTTCAGAATGAAGGCCATTCTACAGAATTCGGGCAGGTGAGCGGCAGGTTCCCTGCAGGTAGGGATGTGATTCCGCTTGCATGGAGAGCACTGCCGACTCAGAGAAAAAAGCAGACTCTATCACTCATTATGATGGATTACACATAGCATTTTATGTTTTCTTTGGCAATAACTTCGTCATCATTAAAGCTAACTGACCATCCACTCATTCTTCCTTTTTCCCCGCTTTGATGCTACACAAATCAACAAGCTGAGGGCCAAGGTGAATATAATGTATGGGAAGCTAGGCATATTAAATCAATCAATATTTACAATATAAGCTCTAAATGATCAATTCTGTATGTCTGGCCTCCCGTATATTAAAAATCATCATTGTCTTATCTTCAATTCACTCTGTGGCCAGAAGGAAAGAAGACACAATGCCTCCAGTTCTAAAGTGATCATCTGCAGTGAGCAGATCAGATTTCCTGGCCAGTGACAGGCATGCAATCCCACTAAACTGTGAATAAACCATGACTCACGTCAACAGGGCACGTGTCCCCCAACCCCCACACAGAAGGGCTTAAAAATACCATTCTGCAGACTAACAAAAAGAAAAAACAAAACTAAAACCGCTAGACTCTAGTGCTAACACCTGTACCCTCTGGCAAAGTGTCTAAGACTAGAGGTATGTGTAAGATGCTGTCAGGAACTTAATTGCTCCCTGCAGGTCAATGTACATGGACACGGTTCTCAGGACAGCTGAGCCATCTCCTTCTGGACACAATGAGGTCTCCCAGGGGCCGAGATAATTCCCGTTATTTTCAGATTGTTGAAATTTTGGTTTGTGACATGAATTAGTCTGGAAGCAGGAGAGCCGACCACCTCCCTCTCATGAACGCACATTCTGGCTGTTTTGCTGCAGTGGTGAGGTGGGCTGGGTTAAGGAAAGATGTCAGAGGAACTGTACAGATAAGGCTGGTTTGCTGCCTGGTTACCAGGGCAACACCCAAGAGAATAATAATAATTATTCTACTTAAAGCCAATGCATCTACTCATGATCACATATTCCTGCCTAAAGCTTACACCTTAACAATTGAAAAATTACCTGAACAATCCACGTGACTTGAGGGAGATCTAAGCCCCGAGCTGCAATATCCTTTAAAAGAGAAAAGAATATGGTTTAACACTGAGTTTCTGAACCTATCTGGGGTTCTGGATATGTTTGATAATCTGACACAAACTCTGAGAGTTTGTGTCACATTCTGCACGCACATTCAAGAATACATGTGTATGCCTGGTACATGTACACACACACACACACACACACACACACACACACACACCCTGGTACATGTACACACACAGACACACAGACACACACACACACACGCTCCTGCATACAACTTTAGGGGGTTCAGGAACCCACTGCAGTCCTCTTGTGATTAAAAATTCTGATTTAGGGGCAAATTCTACAGAACTCATTGGTGAGAGTCATAACACCCTTTGCTAAAAGAATCGACAGGTTAGCCTAGGAGCTTAAGCAGTAATTATCAGTTGTGTTATGTACAGAATTCTGAACACTTCTTTATTGATTTTTATTGATTTACATTTTTTCTGAAAAATCACTTGATGATGAACACATTCATGGATTATCATCCTCGGCCCACAACTATGACCAACTCCTAACAACAAGTTGGCCTTGAGGTGTGTTCTGGAACATCTCCCCTCAAGGCATTCACTGTGGGGGAGAAGTGCAAAGTATTTACTGAGGATTTTGCTTTCTGGCCTCAGAAAGCAGCAAGGATCTAGTAATCCGGTCTTTTCTGATAGCTGGATTAGAACACAGGCCAAACCCATTAATCGCTTCAAATACTTAGCTAGATAGCTGAAAAACTAAAAGCAATGCAGATTGATTTTTAATTTTATTTATCTTTTCGACTGGTCACCACCTAAAGAGCAAAAATTCTGTTCTCTCACCATTCTAGCAGACTAGAAAGCAGGAATTTCCGTCTTTAGCATACTTTAGTACTCAGCATTCATTCTTCAAGAATAACAGTCACAACAAGTGCCCCTGTCAACATTTACTAAACACTTACTACCCAACACACACACTGCACTGAGAATTTCACCTGTATTATCTGACTAATCCTCGAAACAACTATTACCCCCATTTTGACAGATGAGAAAATCATAGCCGAGAGAGATTAAGTATTTTGTTCTCGGACACGCAGCTGGGAAGTAGCAATAATCCTCAAATCCAGGTCTGCTTTGCTTTTTCAAGGTCATATTATATTATACCACATTCCACCACCCAAAATAATCCTATGTCCCTCATATGCTGCTGGTGGGAATCCCTATATCCAGCAAAATTACATGTGCATTTGCTCCTGACCCAGAATACTATCACTTCTAGAAATCCATCAAACATATCTGCTCATATTCCAGTAAGAAATAATGGTGGGAAGAACCCCAAAGCTCAAGAAAGTAGTTACCTCCAGGGGATGAACAAGAGAGGAAGGACAGGACAAAGACGGAAGCCAGACTTTCTTTAATGAACCTTGATACTTTTGACTCAGACCATAGAATTGTCTTGGCGCAATTTTAAAACATAAACAGCTGTCGCAATAGGAAATACAGAGTATCACTTATGACATATTCTTGTCAAACAAAACAAAACCTGAAACCTAGAACCTAAATCTAAGCAAGTATCTAGATCCAACTACTAGTGTACAGGAGGTAGGGGAGAAAGAGGAACATGTTGAACACCATGAGGACACAATTAGCCAAATCCCGAGTGTAGGGTATTCTAAAAGATCTGGTTTTAACCAAAAAAACTAAAGAAAAAGAGAGGGGGAGTAACACCACCAAAAAAACATTAAGTTGGTAGATGGAGAACCAACACCTTGACAGAGGCTCCCAAAACCACCAACTGTGGTTATGTCTGGACAGAGAATCTAGGGGGATTTTTACTTTTTTCTTTGTTTTCCTGTGTAATTTGCTTTGGTTTTAACGATCAATTCTTATCATTTACCCTATCATTTTTATCTATAAAAATTAAAACCTACAGAAAAGTTAAGAGACTAGAACAATCAAGATGAAGGAGATAGAGATGATAACTTCTTCGTCTAGATTCCACCACTGCAGTCTCTGGCCCAACTGCATACTATCTATGCATCTGCACACACATACACATGTGCAAGCACATTTTTCTGAACCGTCTGAAAGTCGGCTGCACACATCATGACACTTTAACCCTAAATACTTCAGCACATACCTCCTAAGTAAAAGGACATTGATCCACATCACCACCATTATCACACCTAAGAAATTTAACACTGAATAAACAGTCCATATTCAAATTTCTCCAACGATACCTAAGATGTCTTTTTTTCAAAGATGGGGTCTCATTCTGTTGCCCAGGCTGGAGTACAGTGGCACAATCACTGCTCACTGCAGCCTTGATCTCCTGGTTTCAAGCGATCCTCTGGCCTCCCCATCCTGAGTAGCTGGGACTACAGGCAAGCTCCACCAAACCCAGGTAATCTAGATTCTTTTTTGCCCAGGCTGGTCTTATACTCCTTGGCTCAAGTGATCCTTGCACTCCGGCCTCCCAAAGCATTGGGATTACAGGCATGAGCCACCACGCCTTACGAGGCCTTTTACAGTTGTTTTTTTTTCCTAAACTAGGATCAGATGGCAGATTGCACACTCCATTATGTCTAATTTGGAACCATACGCCTGCCTTTGACTGACTTATTTAGTTTTTGATGTCTGTCATTTTTTAAGAACATCAAAATGTTCCTGAGGACATCGGACAACTGGATTTGTCTAACTGCTTCCTCATGGTAAGGTTCTGGCTAGGAATTCTGGCAGCAATAAGCTCAGGGCAACACTCTGGGTAAGTTTGTCCTATATGGGTCCCTCTGCTGTGAAGGTGACTTTCTCCTTTGTAATGAGTAAGTAACTGGGGAGTGACACCTTGAGACCAAGTGAATAACATGGTCCTGTTTCCTAAACCTTTCACCCAAGGCTTTTAGCATTATTGCTGGTCCTTGCCTGTATTGTTACCTTGATGACTCTTTAAGTCTACCATTCCTTCCTTCCATTCCGTAGCTCTGGGATACTTCTGTTAAAAACAGCCTATCCTCCCACCCACTTTTCTTTTAAGTATCACAAAGGATTCATATGTACACAGCTTTTTTAAAAAGCAGTAATACTATGTGAAGTTTCTATAAGAAACAGACTCCCACCCAGGCAGGCAGAGTGGCTCACACTTGTAATCCCAGCACTTTGGGAAGCCGAGGAGGGTGGATCACCTGAGGTGAGGAGTTTAAGACCAGCCTGACCAACATGGTAAAACCCCATCTCTACTAAAAATACAGAATTAGCTGGGAGTGGTGGTACATTCCTGTAGTCCCAGGTACTTGGGAGGCTGAGGCAGGAGAAATCACTTGAACCCGGGAGGCTGAGGGTACAAGGAGCTGAGATTGCACCATTGCACTCCAGGCTGGGCAACAAGAGCAAAACTCTGTTTCAGAAAAAGAAAAAGAAAAAGAAACACACTCCTGCCTCCCCCAGGGTCAGAGGCAGGACTTGAGGGAGACAATGCCCCACCACCGCCCCCCAGAAGGACCACTGAGGGTGCCTCAGGATTGGTCTGCCTTCACTTGTACCTGAGATTTGTGGGTTTTCTGCGAATGCTGGCTAGGCTGCATTTCTAAGTGTGTAAGCAGAAGTTAAATGTACTAAAAGTGTGTCAACCACCCACAAAGTGTTTTCAGACAGCTCCCACAGGCTCTGGAAGCTGAAGGCTGATGCTGCAGAGCTGATGCCTTTGAGAACACAATTTAGGATGTTCTCTATCTAAAGGGGAACGGGAGTCGCTTTCTACATCAACTACAGTTTATGTTTCTAGAAACACTGATGAGTTCTTACATCTGCAAAGCTCTTGTTAAGAAATGATTTATTTTCTTTAAGTGCACTGCAGTAGGAGATACATGTAGACAGCGGGCTGCTTGAGCTTCACAGACATGCCTTGTAAAAAATGTAATGCTCAATGGCTTAGTAAATTCAACCAGGAAACACTAAGATTCTAAAGACTCTAAAATAACGTGTGACGTTCATGAAACTCACTGTGAGTTCACACACTGCAACAGTGAGCGATGACGGGCGCCGGCAGCCTGTCACTGTGCCTTCGAGGTTCTATTTCCTACTTGGGTGACCTAGCTCTGGACAATAGGCTTAGACACAATCTTCTGGTCTCCCACTAATGTGTGTTAGGGGAACCTCACTGAAGAGCCAACCACTGCCCAATATTCCTTGTTTTCTCTCCTCCAGATTGAACTCAGCCATTTCTTTAGGCTACCACAGTGAATAAGGAGAAGGAAAGGTAAGTGGCAAGTCTTGCTCTAGAAGGAGAGAACTGGACTGCTTGCTCCAGTCCCACTTCGGGGCTGTCCAATCCGCCTGAGTCCGTTCGGCAAGCTGAACCTCGGCTGCCCCGCCTATAAAATGGCTGGGAGAACCATGCTATGTACGTCACGAAGTTATTGTTAAGATCAAATGAGACCATGTATGTGAGAAGTATCTGGAGAACTATAAATCAGTATTCTGAGGTTTTATACATTTCATGGATCCTGGTGAAGTAAGAACTGGCATGATGGCAATCAGGCGGAGAAGTTACTTCAGTGTCTCAGTACTCTCCTCCTCCATCACATCTCATTCTCTGCTCCCGCCCCACCCTGGGAAAGGACCCTGGGAAGCAGCAGAGGCTCCATCTCCCTGGAGCACCATCAGCCAGCTGCATCAGATCAACAGGAGATCGGGACCCGCCCAAGACTCGGCAGTCTCCTCTTAGAACTTAGATGTAGTCCCATTTTATTCCTTTAACCTAATGAGGGCAAAAGAATTGCTAAAGTCAGTTCTGAAAGACACTCAACGGTGAGGCCTTGAAGGCCCTGGGCTTGACAATTGGCTGCCTCCATGAGACCTAGGAGTACAGATGGAAGGCAGCTTGCTCAGGTGCCAGCCTGTCAGTTGGATTAAAATGACTCATTTATTTACCCAAGAACCTCACAAAGTGCTTTTACTAACAGGGAGAGGGGGCCTGCCGTCTCTCTGAGAAGGGACGCAGCACACTCGCCTCTGACGCCTTCCCGGCCTGCCAAAAGTCATTATTGCCGTGTGTGGAAAGCCATCAGCAGGGTCCAGGCCCCCGTTGTCCGGGTGACAGATTGGGCTGCGTAATCAGAGGAGGAAGGAGAGAGTGCAGAAGCTGTCAGAGGCGAGAGATCTTGGCTGGAGCCGCCAAAAAACTGGCAACATGAGTTAGCGTAACTGAGTAAACAGCAAACAATCTCCAAATGATCTTTCCATTAACACCAACAAAATAAAATGAAAAAGATAAACTTTACCTAAAAAGCATACCCCAGAGAAAAGCATGAAAGTCCACATTTATTTGGGGCACAGAACTGACATTCTGTGACTCTCACAGCCTTATCTCCTTTGTCTCCGAGCCTCCTGGCACGATGGAAATTTCCCAGGAGGAGAGGAAATTAAGAACTGCACAGACAGAACAGTACGCTTCAAGCGGAAAAAAAACTGCAAAGGTGGAGGGAAGCAGCGCAGGTGATTTAGATGCATCTTCCGAAAAAGGAAAGCATGCGCTGGATAACTGAGGAGGATGCCGAGGGACAGTCAGCGCCCGGGGGAGCTGGAAGTGTCTTTCATTTCTGGGGAAAAGGTGACTGCGCTCTATCTGGGGACAACCAAGGAGAGCCACCCAGACCAACAGAAAACCTAGTGTCAGCCTTAAAATCAGGTGGCTTGGAAACTCCATCTTCCGGTCATTCAGTGGTACTTTATCAGCTCATCAACATCACAATGGTATTAAAAACCAGGTTCCTTTCCTCTGGCTCAGGATGACTTCTTCTCCATAAAGGCACGAGGGAATATCATTTTGCAAATAATCCACTGCCTGGTACCTGATCCCTTTGGTTGCTTAATTCCACTTGGGAAAGTGGGCTCTGAACTTCCATTGACTCCTTCCTGCTCATCCCAACTCCCCACTAACTTGGCTTTTTCTTAGATCTAGTTTTCCAGAAGACACGAAAGTACACTGTGAATGTGTGGGGACTCCTTGTCTTTCACAAACTGATCTCTTTTGCCCCAACTACCCTTTGCCTAGACTCCATCTTACCACAGTCACACCTGCACTGAACAGCCACAGTACACAAAGCCATGTTATCAGGGCTTGAGAGCTGCATGAAATTAAAAAGCTCCCTGCTTTTAAGATGTATATAATTAAAATGAAATAAAGCACACACATGCACCTTAACTGTTTCTAAGAGGAAGGAAAGTGGGGTGGGGGACTTTTTCACAGTAAAGGAAATAGCATAACTGTGAACTTCTGTGTGAGCACATCACTATTTCCAAATTTTCATAAGGACATTCATTCTGTCCTTGTTAAAAAAATCTTGGGATGATAAATGAAAATGGCAAAAGGCATAGTACAAAGGGGGGAAAATCCCCACGTAACGATTAACAACACGATTCCTCTTTATCAAATGAAGCCAGTTCTCCATCTGTCTCATCCTGAAGTGGCCCTCGTTCCTCATTAACACCAAGGAGGCTCCTGGAGAGTGTTCAGATAGCCTGGCAAGCAACAGGCTGCTTAAAAGGACACGGAGTGGCAGCATCTCCCCCAACCCAGGCATGATCTATCACAGCGTGTGTGTCCCACGCGCCCCGCAGCTCTCAGATGCCAGAAGCATCAGCTAGAGCAAACAAGCATGGCAGAAGGGGCTGGAACACCGAGAGGAAGTGAAGAAATTCCCATGACTGGGAACCTGCACTTTTGTTCTGGCCCAGCTATTGAGAGAAACGAGCCCCACCCAGCTCTTCTCCAGTCATCTTCACTACAGAGCAGAGTCCACAGAAGATCAGCATGCTGGCGTGGCCTGGACTAGAAAATGAACAAAGACCAAGGGCTTTAGAGAAATCAGGCTGTGGGCAAGGGAGAGTTTTCATTACACGTGGCACCTGGCACTGGCAGGGTGCAGAGGGCTGGGGGGGTACTGTGCTTTGCCAAGACAATGGTGTTCTTTGTCTAGCTGATACCACGTGCCTTGTTCTGTCAGCCAGACAGAACAAGGAAAGTGATCGTATGCTTTGATCTCACTGAGAATTGTCTGAAATACCTGAGAAAGAATAATATTTTTCCATGAAGAGCTACTAAAAATACAAGCAACTGAACTTCAGATACCTGGGGTTTTCTTTGGGGCTTATAGCTCGCCTGTGTCTGTGAAGTGTTCAACTACTAGGAGACTCAACAGTTTCCGAGGGATAAACCCAGCATCTTATGGGTCAAAGACAAAATGTTCTGTTCCTATCATAACCCACACTCTACCACAGAGGTTCTTACTGCTTTCTATTTCAGTATTAACACTCTAGAATATTCACTTCTCAGATGATACCAGATAAATGAAAAACTTATTCCCAATGAGTACGTCTATTAATCTCTACCTCTCTGTCTTAAAAGACACACAGTAGTAGCTCTCAACATCAACTTTCTTGGGCCCCATCTATCGCCTCCAATTTGACCAGCAAAATGCCAAGTGCCTACTGCGTTTGCCTGCCTGTTCTATGCTAGACACCGGGATAAAAATACAAACAAATCTGTCCTTGTCTTTATGGCGCTGACGATCAGCTGGGAAGGCACCTAGGCGAGGTGGATGAGCACTACGGTGAAGAAATGTAGAGTGCACTGGGACGGCCTCATGGGGAAGAACGGGCGCTTCTGGGTTTCGTTTCTCTAAAGACATAAAATGTAAGCAGAGACCTAAGGGTGGTTTAGTCAAAATCATGATACCGTTCCAGGCAGAGGGACTAGCCCGAACGAAGGCCCCAAAGCCAAAAGATACATTCAAGGTCTAAAAGAGGGGGCTGTTTTGCTGAAGGGTAAGGAGCAAGGAGGAGAAGGATGAAAAGAGATAAAAAGGGATCAGTTTCCACAAAGTATTGTTAGATACAATAAGGATTTTTGACAAATTTCTTTCTCCTGCTTTTTTTCTTTTGAGACAAGGTCTCACTCTGTTGCTCAGGCTGGAAAGCAGTGGTGTAATCACAGCTCATTGTAGAAGGTCACTAGACCTTCTGGGCTCCAGTGATCCTCCTGTCTCAGCAACCTGAGTAGCTGGAACTACAGGCACGTGCCACCATTCCTGGCTAATTTTATTCTTTAATTGTTTGTAGAGACAGGGTCTTGCTATATTGTTGCTCAGGTTGGTCGTGAACTCCTGGGCTCAAGTGATCCTCCCACCTTTGCCTCCCAAAGCGGTGGGACTGTAGGTGTAAGCCACTGCACCTGGCCCATCAAATTTCTTTATTAAGTAGATTATTTGGACTTAATCTTCACTACAGACCATGCATAAAGATGGCTTTAGAACAAGCTCGAGCATCTGACTCATGGATGGGCCTCATAAAGGGAAAGGCTTGGTCAGACACAGATCTTCTTAGGAGACAAGTATTCCATGGTTACAGCTCTCAGATCTGAATGAGTGTCGGCAGAGCCACTGTTTGCCTCGCACACATGAGAACCGACACTGTGATAAGCAGGTTACCAACAAGCCCTCTTGCAGATGAGCACATGTATATATACATACAAGAAACCACGCTGTCCTTGTACAGAAACTCTACACTTACACAGAAAAGTCTCCATTACCTTTAACACTGAATATGGAGTACAAGTTCCTTAAAAAGCAATTATATCAAATGTGGCCTAGATGGGCATTAGCTTAGTATCTTTCTTTCTACCCAGCTCTTGTTCACTGGATTTACTATATTTATAGTACAATTTCATTACTGTATATATAGGGACTTCTCCAGTAACCAGATGGGGATTAAGTTACATCATCCAAGATGGCACAGAGAAGGTATTTTAATCTTTGGAGATAGCAACAACTACGGTAAAGAGAATCCCCAGAGCGGGGGAACAGTGAAGGTGTGAGTTTTTAATCTCCAAAGAGCATGAGAGGTGTGAGTTTAAAAAGTCAGTACTGTGCTGGAGAAGGCAGCTACCCAAGACTGCAAACCCTGAGGCTGAGGAAGCTGGCCCTGAAATCACAGGGCAAACAATAGTCTGAGACAACAGCAAATAAAATTAGCCCAAATGCACCAGTTTTCCTTTAAGAAAAGGTGAGCAGAGGCAAGCAGAATCATTTTGTTGTGGAAAGACTTTCTCAGCTCTAATTACTCCCGATAGCTGTAATTTACAAGTTTATGGTAGCTAGAAATCTCCAAGATTCACACATATTCAGACCAACAGCTGCCACTATTAGTGAGCAAATTGCCAAGTCTTCTGCGCTGTTGTGGCTGGCTATCTGTGGCTCCGTCAGGTGACAAGAAAGAAGTGCAAAGAGGCCAGCCCCACCATGGGGCCCCTAGTGTTCCTGGGCCCTATAGGGCTGACCACAGGACAAACAGTCAGGAGACGAAAAATTACACAGCCAATACAGAAATGTATCTGCCTTCGCATGGAAGACAGGAATGATACGTACCGTGCAAAGAAGGACTCCTCTTCTGGAATGTGAAAATTCCTGAAACACTGCTGTTCTTTCCTACAAAAACGAGGAAAAATAGGGCCTTATAACTCAGAGACAAACTCCGGCAAGGTAGGCTTAGATCTCCCTAGCTCTCCCCATCTCCTACTGCTAGAGCTGTTTTCAGGCACAGAGAGGTTTGCCAGGCAAGAGGAAGAAGTGGATTCTTTTTATCTTTTAAGATGACCCTGTACTTACAGGACCGGACTTGAGGCCATAAGGGAGGGTGCATATTTCTGTAAGACAGTACCAGGGTAGGCACACTCTCCAGGAATGGCCAAAAACAAGAACAGGAAGGCATAAGTTACTACATGGAAGGTTCCAAGCCTGTGTGCAATTTATTCTAAACTTTTTCCTACACATGCTCTGTGGAAATCAAGAATAACCAACCTTCTCTACAAGCAATTTTTTAAAAGATTAGATATTTATAAAACTATGTATTTTAATTGTAGAAAAACTATATTTATGTTAAAGGAAGAAAATAAAATATCACTCAAGGCAAACCACCACTACCACCAGGGACACCTTGATGTTTCCCAAGTCCCCCTTTTGTGCATAATAACCGAATAGTCAGCTTTCCAAAAACATGGTATCCTACTACTTATACTGTTAACATGCTCTTATATACCAACAGAATATGAACATCTCTTGATGCCAGCAAGTATCCAAAGATCACATCATCTCTCATGGTGAAATAGTATTCAGCTAAATGGATGTACCATTATTTATGTGACCAATGTTGTATTACTGGCAATTAAGGTTGTCTCTGATTTTTTGTGTGTGTGTGTGACAGGGTCTCACTTTGTCACCCAGGCTCACTATACAATCTCAGCTCATGTAACCTCCACCTCCCAGGCTCAAGTGATCTTCCCACCTTGGCCTCCTGAGTAGCAGGGACTACAGGCATGCACCACTATACCTGGCTAATTTTTGTATTTTCTGTAGAGATGAGGTTTCGCCATGTTGCCCAGGTTGGTCTCGAACTCCTGAGCTCAAGCAACTCACCAGTGTCAGCCTGCCAAAGTGCTAGGATTACAGGCGTGAGCCACCACACCCTGTTGATATTTTAATGTTGCAATCAATGCTGTGATAAACATCTCTGTAAATAAGTCACTGTGTACATTCTTAAGTACTCCCTGAGGTTAAATTCCTAGAAACACACTTGCTGAACCAAAAGGTGAGCATCCTAGAATGCTTTCAGTAGGAGCCTGCAAGCGCGCATTCAGTCATGACACCTCTGTGTACTTGAGAGTTGGTTACACTTACCCGTTGGCAACAAATACAAAGAGAGAACCAAGCTACTCACAATCTGGAAAAAGGTAAAGTCTCTGCTGCTTTGGCACAGTCACCACGCACTGTGGCATGTCTTTCTGGTCTTTCATGTGCATAGATTTTGTCCATGGCTGGAAGCCCAGGGCACAGCTCACTTAGTGCACCGGATAAAGACATACCAACAACATTCATCAAGTGCTCACCACGTACCAGACCCTGGTGCAAGCACCTTAAACGTCTGAACTTCTCTAATCCTCACAGCATCCCTATGTATAGGTACTATCATCACTCCCATTTTCCAGAAGAAAAAAACTGAGGCACAGATGGCTTAAGGAACTTGCCCAAAGGACATGCACCTATGGAAAAGGGCTGGAATGATTTTGAACCCAGGGAATTGTGTTCCAGAGTCAGTGCTCAGACCCTCAAAAGGACAGATACATTCATTCAGTCTGCTGCATGGCCTTTACCAGGATCATTTTTAATGGCTACATCGTAGAATCAAAATCAGAAAAAATCAAAAACGTTCATAAAAGCTTATGAAATACCTTGAAGACCAAATATGACGTATTCAGATTTGGGGTAAGAAAAAAAGCCTACCAAACCCTTGGACTTTCATCATGACTACCACGCAAATAGTAACTTCTATCCAATGCTCATCAACTTATGTAGAACCATGTCAACCAACGAAGGAGACATTCCAAGGCCATGTAGGATAGTGGCCAGGAAGATGTAAGTGGGACTGTTTCAGCTTAGTCTCAAATAAAAAACTTACCCCAATGCTTACAAAATAAAACACAGGGATATTATACCTCCTGTCTTCCACTGCAAAGGCTAAATACTTAATAAATAGACAGCATCAATAAAATATAACAATTTTAAACTATAAAAAAAGAACTATTCCTGAAGGACAGAGAACAACAATAGTACTAATGGCGCCTAACATTTACTGAGCACTTACTGTGTGCTGTGTACAGAGAGCATCAATTCAGTCAACCCTAAAGGAAGTACAATTATCATCCCCATTTTAGAGACGTGGAAACTGAGTCACAGAGAGGTTAGTTACCTGAGATTCCACAGCCAGCAAATGACAGCAGGACAAGAGCACAAGCAGTGTGTCCCCAGAGGGCACAGCTACAAACAGCATGCTAGACTACTCCCGTTACCATGTGAGATGAATATTATACTCCGTGTAATGAAGCTACAGACTCTTGTGTGATCTATCACAGAAAATCCCTAGACCGTTCTGAGTCCACACCCAGCTCCCCACATCAGCCTTGGACCGATGCTGCAGAACACCTTTAGTAAAAACAGACCCACAGGATTAGTTACAAAGCGTAAAACAAAAACAAAACACAAAACCATTAATGGTATTAAAAAAATAAAACTGACAGGTCTGATTCAATTGGGGATCCGAAGGTAAAAACCAAGAGTCTACCTGATGCGCAAGGGCTGGAATATTCAGGAATTTCTATAGCATCTTGTGGCAAATAACCTATGCCCTTGAGTGACCTTGAGCAGGTTCGCTTTTCTGGGCCTCCATTTACTTCATTATTCAAATAAAAGAGCAAAAGCAAAGAGGGGCTGGACTTATTTAGGAAGATGTCAAAGCTCTGGTGTCCCTTTCAGCTCTAGAAGTGTTATGATCTTTTAAGCTGGCTCAAGTCAAATCTCATTCTGATTTCCAGTTTTCCTTCTCACTTTCTGATTTTCAAAGCTGCCTGGTAACTTCTCCTGTAGGTCAAAATGGCTCCTCTTTCCGCGTCTCACTCGTCCTTTCTTTCCCAATTCCGGCGAGCAAATCTCACTCCCACACTCCACCCCGACTCCCTAACAAACAGCCCAGTTAAGAGCGGAGGAATGCAACTCACACAGCTAAGTCCCTAAAATCGGGGAAATTTGTATTCTTCTTCCTGAACAGAAATCTCACTCTGTGCCGAGAAAGAACTGGGAACCTGAAGCCCCCCGGTTCACAGTACCCTCTCCCAACCAAAAGTGTTGAGAGTGCGGCGCTGCGTCTTGTTGACAATGACAGCAGCCGGGCTCAGCAGTACCATATGGGATCCACAATTTAGCTCCATTAATGCTCTTAATTTGAAGACATCAAGCCCTAATTACACACTGGGTACTAAAAAGGCAAAACCCTTCCCTGGTGCCAGCTACTTAGTGGTACTCTGTTGCCTTAACAGCTGGTTGAGGTAGACTCAGGCCAAGTCGGGGCCTGTGAGCTCTCTCGGGTGGAAGAGACCAGCTCCCGGATCAAAAGCAAATGGGAACAATAGACTCCCCTCGCCCACATCAATCCTGCAGGGTGATCCCCTCGAGTTCCAGTGGGTCACCCATTTTCGTCTAATTCTTGACTTGCCCAGCAGAACGTGCAAGGGTCGTAGCCATTGCTGAGCCTGAAGAACAGGTTTGCTGGACTCAGGTTTGTCCGCATCTCCATGTGGGGCCACGTCACTCCACAGGGAGATCGGTGCTCACCTCCTGCTCCATGTTGCCATGCAGTCGTAGGAATTTTAATCGCGTGGAGGCAGATGGTGCCTGCCCTGATGCCGGGGCCCCTGAGCTGCTCAGCAGGGTCTGCAGGAAGAGGCTGTAGTGGAACTCCACCAGCTCGCAACTTGAGAAAAAGACAACCATCTTCTGGTCTTTCTCAAACTACATCAACACAAAGGGAGGAAAAACCCACATATTTTAAGATTAGGTGACATTAAAACGAGTATTTCTCTAAACTACATGGTCATGCTGACCCCTACTTGGAAACAAAGGTGACTACCTTTGAATTATTGAAAAAAAAAAAAACAACAAAAAAACAAAAACAGCGATACTCCACTCTACAAAGAATGCAGGAGAGGAAAATGACATAGCGATCATTTCAAACAGCTTTTCCTTATCTGACAAAAATAAACACACTTTGGAGCGCAGCTGTGCGGAGCTGCGTTCCTTTCACTCGTCCAGGGCTTGCCACAGGCAACACGACCTGGCTGAGACTGCACATATGCAGAATATCCTGAAGCTCCACCCTTCAGCCCTTCCACTCACTATTTTCCCACATCTCAGAGACAGTTATCACAGAAATCTAGTAAATAAATACACAAATGCCAGGATTCTTTGAGAAACATGAGAACAAGCCCCTAGATCTGCCTCACATCCAGCTGTTCCCACCACCTGTGATGTTCCTAATGTCACAGGAGAGATATGGAGGACAGATTTCAAGCTGAGCATCATGGCTATTACTCACCTATGATTCTTTACCATAACCCTAAAACCTGACTGAAAGGACGTATATCAAAGTCCACCTCTGGAACGCAGAGATAAGTTGGAAAACCTCTGATTCCTGGTGTCTCAACTCACTGCTACCTATGCTTAACACAAGAAAGCAGCCTTTCTTCCCGGGATCAAGTTGACTCTAGCCCACAGTCCTACCTTGCATTTCTGAAGGATGAAGGCCGCTAGGCATACAAGCCTCAGTTTGCTGGGAACCACAGTCACGTGCTGCTTGAGACTCTCTGGTATCGCAAAGCTGTCCAGCTCATCGCCAGCTGGTGGAGGACAGACCTCCTGGACCACTTTGTCCTTTGGGTTCAACTGGTCATGGCTCTCGTTCAGGACAGAAATACTGACTGGATCATGCAAACTGATATCAGCCAGCCGCGTTACACCTTGCATAGAATGAGAAGGGTACTGGTCACAAAAGCATATGCCCCCCACAGCAGCCACCCATGTATGTTAGGAAAGTCCCCATGGGAATCATCAAGTCCCAGCACTGATCTGCCCTAGTGCCAATGTGTGTGTTGCAGGGAGATCTACCAGTTTCTTTCCACAGCCTAACAACCAATCCGTACTAACATTCCACAAACACTCACCTATAGAACAGCATCCAAAGAATAGCAACAGATACTCTGCCCACCCCCACCTCCCATAAGGGTTCTTTGGTCAAATAAGTTATGGCAAACCTTGGATTTCAAAGGTTTCACAAAAGCTTCTTTGATAAAAGCAGCACTCTCAGCGCCTTTATTGTGTTAATGTGCCCTGAAAATATCCAAAAGCGGGGAATGTGGGGCATTTCTCAAACTTTTTTGACCACAGAATCTCTTTTTCACAAGCCATCCCTCCAAATTAATGTTACTTAGAACATGGAGAACAGTGAGGGACCACATGAACGGCATCTGGTACGTGCACATCGCAATGTGGCCTAGTAAACCAAGGAAACCAGACACATGAACGTGAACGCTGCACTGTTCGTCAGACAACTCACTGCATGGGGTGATTCTGGTGAAGTGATGCAACTTTTCTAAGCCTATGTGTCCCAATTACAAAAGAGAGCTAAGAATTTCCATCTCATATGGATGGAAGACAGAGAAGAGCTTCTTCAATAATATATTTTTTAATTTCAATAGCTCTTTAGGAGGAAGAATGATTACATAAAAAATGCACTCAGATAAGACGCCACCATCTGCAGTGCAAGGGCCCTGCTCTCTGTGGGCTGCAAGTACAAAAAAAACCCCATGAAACCACCAAGCCAACAGCAGCCAGTCTTTCCTCATCCTCACCCCTGCCCTTTCTCCCTTTCCCCATGCCCTGGGGCACATATCTGTCTCGGAGGAGTGGAAGAGGGAAGCTGGGAGTGCAGAACACAGAGTTTCAGAGGCAGCCTTCGAAGGAGTCTCTCTCCCCGCCCCCACCTCCCCGAGGTTGAAAATTGTTGCAATAAACAACTGGGATTCAATCCAGGTCCTTCCTCTTCATTAAGAACAAAGAAGGTCCCATCACTTCTTTTCAACTCACCTTCTGTGAGTGTCGCTGATAGCAAGACGTTCTGTCGTTTTTGGCATTCAGCATTCACAGCATTAAGTATCACTGTGATGTCCTTTTCAAAACCCAAATCCAGGATTCTGTGGTTGTAAGAAAAGAAATTTGTATCTCTATGAAGAGCAAATGTGGTCTAAGGGGCTAGAGAAGTCACAACAAGGAGAGCAGAAACAGCCCTTCTCTTCCACCTGTCATCATCCCGGGACGAGGCTCACCTGTCTGCTTCATCAAACACCAACCACCGCAGCCGACTAAAATGAATGTTCTTTGTGGATTTTATATGATCCACAAGACGTCCAGGAGTTGAGATAAGGATATTTATTCCTTTGCGGAGTCTGTTTAAAATTATATATCATGAAAGAAAGTCAATCAAACAAGGCTACACCAATAGAAAACACAGGAAAAAGGCAAAAGAGGCAGACTCATCTCATGCACAGTGCAAACATGCCACAGCCTGAAATCATGAAAAACAGAATGACAACTGGGTGGAAAGCTGTGCTTGAATCTTTCCCTCTACTGTGAAACGCAACTGTTAAGATCTGAAATTACATTAAAATCACAAAACCTTAACTTCGAAAGGAATCATAACTACATAAGCCAGTGCTCTTTATCTGATTCATAAATCCTTTCTAGAACCTTCCAAAGAGATTGTCATCTAGCCTGTTCTTGAAGGTTTCTGTGCCAGGGAATCTATCATCTGAGCAAGTTATCCCATGCCAATGTGCTCCAATTGCTAGGACACTTTTTTCTTACGCTAAACCCTTTATGTAACTTCCATACAACGGGGCTCAGCTTTGTCCCATGGGATATATACAATAAATCTAATTTCTCTTTCTCCAAACAACCATTTTCCTATTGTCCACAGTAATAAAAGCCTCCAATTTTTAACACATTTTTTTTTTCTTTGTAGAGATGGAGGTCTTGCTATGTTGCCCAGGCTGGTCTCAAACTCCTGGTCTTAAGTCATCCTCTTGTCTTGGCCTCCCAAAGGGCTGGGATTACAAGCATGAGTCACTGCACCCAGCCTACCTGGGGATATTTTCCAGCTTCCCTTGCAGTTAAGTATAGTCATGTTTCTGTTTTAGCAATGGGATAAAAGGGTAAAGGGAACAGGTCAATCATGCAAGCACCTTCAGAGGGAGCAGGTATGATCATCTCTGTATCTGCTGGCAGGAAATTAGATGCAATGGTTGGAGTGCCTGCAACTATCTGCGACTATGAGGTAACCTTAAAAATGGAATCCTTCCATAGTAGCACAAAAAGGCAGAAAGAGCTAGCTTGAGCCCTGACACTGGAGCACCAGGCCAGCCCTGGACTGGCTTCGTCAGATTTCTTAAACGTGAAAGAAAAATAAAACTTGTATATTGTGTGTGCCACTGTTATTTGTTATTATTGTTATTATTTACAGCTGAGTTGAACCCTAACCAATGCTCTGAGGCTTTAGGTTCCATATTTACTCCTCAGTTATAGACTACATACATAATTATTGAATACTAATTATTAAGCTATAATACAATAAAAGTATTTTCAAAAGAATGGAGACAATTTGAGATTTACTTGTTGCAACAGTGTTCAACTGACATCCATTGCAAAGCCTAATAAAGAAAGGAATGAACATATTTGATCATAAAAAGCACGTTGCAAAGCATTATATAAGTTTATGGTCTTGTTTTTGTAAAAGCAAACAACGAAACCCCAAACTCTCAATGTACACAAAAGTGAGCCACACCCCAGGTGGATGTATACTAAACCAGGGATGCTGTCGGGCATCTGGGAGGTGGGAGTGAAGAAGGTGACAGCACTGTTACTATGAACATCAGAAGGAAACCTGTTTGTAGGTTTAATATTTTAAAAAAACAGCACCGTCTAGAGGTGACCGCTCCCCACTGATTCAATCTGTCCCTGTGCACCGGGAGTAGGAAGCAGAGCCTGAGACAAAGCCCTCAGCAGGGTTAGAAGGACCCAGCCTTACAGAACAGGAAGGCAGGACAAAGAGATTCAAGAATAACCAACAAACCTCTCCCTACCTGGCCTTTTCTGATTTTCTCTTCTCTCCACCCATTAACACTCCAGGCACAATCCAGGTGAATGGCTACAGAAAGACAGTAGACCACAGTCAAGGCAAAGCCCCCTTTACTAACGTAAGACACTGATTCCAAATTCCCAAAAAGGCATGAGAAAGAACTGAAGCTTTCCACTGTACAAGGTGTAATTGTGCAGACACAATCCCCAGGCATTGCCACACCTATGTTCACTATCAGCAGTAACTTGAATTACAGGTCTATAACCAGCTTCTACCACGGTAAGAGAGAAATGTGAGCTTCTTAAATCATTCAAGTAGCTTCCCTGTCTTTCCCCACAGAGCCTGAATTGAAAACACATTTCACAAGTCTATTGACTTTTTGGGGGTTAAGATAAAAGCCAAGCAACACCCTTCCCTACTCTCCACCCCTAATAAAAGGAAGGATGGTTCAATTCATGATGTAACTTGGTGAGCTGGCAGGCTTTGACTCCACAGCCTTCACTCTCCTTTCTTAAACAAACCCTACTTGCAGCTTTCTAAGTTGCTTTCCGCTGGACTGCCATCAGGTTGTACCTGTGAATTTCTGTATGTGGCTTGCTAGTGACTGATGAACAAATTGCAAGACTTTATGCACCAGGAATCACTGAGAATCCAGCTAAGCTAGAAATTGGCAGCTTTAGATCAGTAAAACCCTATAAACTACCTAGAGAAAGCAGAGATATCCAGGCAAAAGGAAATGATTCTTATCTCTTTGAAAATAAAGAATAAACTGTGGTATATTAAATCCTTCCTCAAAGTCAGAAAACAACATAAAATGCTCATGGTTTGCCTTACCTTAAGCAGTTTCTGGACTGTGTCAAAGCTTTGTAGAGCCAGCTGTAAAAATTGTAAAAGTTAGAGATGATGAACAGGATCCCTTTTTTCCTTTCTTTGTTTTTTTTTTAAAAAGACAATGTAATGTGATTAGGATCCAAACTTGGACCTCAAGTTAAGATTTAAGAAGAAAAAAAAATCCTACACACAAAATCTACTCAGAAAATACACCTTGTCTTAGACTGGTTCTGCAACCTGTCAGTTTGGGAAAAGAGGGTAAAGACATCACCTTGGAAATACACAAAAATAGTGTTTTGTGCTCCCTCTGCTGGCTCAAATTCCCCAAGTGCCACACAGAAGTTCAAGTCTGTGGTGCACAAAAATGAAAGGGGATGAAACAAAGTGACCTGAATTTGACTCTCCTTAGAAAGAAAGAATACAGTATGGATGCAGGGTAAACCAGAATAGTGGTTCAAAATGCTAGCCTCTGGGAACTTCACTCTAAAAGTGCAAGAACCGTATTCTATAACTGTGCCAGGGTATCTGAAGATTGGGAGATGGTCACTCCTCAACTTTCTATCAATAAAACAAAAGCAAACCAATAAGTCCATTAGAGAACAAAGCAAGTGAAAACTAAAGTCGGCTACAGCTATTGACCTTCAATGCCTCATACAGAATCCCGTTCTCAAAGGATGTGTATACAGTTTTCACATATTTAGTATTCATGAAGCATCCCAGAGAAGTAGCAACTTTGCTGCTATAAAAATTTTAATAGTTTCTGTGCCTGCTCCTTCACTGGACTGAGCTGAGATAGGGCACTGCAGGCTGTATAAAAGGCTGACTTCAAATCTCCATCTCTGTGATCAATTCTCTGTAAGGAAGTGATTAGCATTTGATATAGAGACCAGATACCCTAATCTGAAGTTGTCTCTGTAGGCAAATAAAATAGATCAGATAGAAGAGATTTCCACCAAGAAAGAAGAATTATATTGAAGTTTAAGGGTTTTTTTTTGGTAGCAGTAGCTTCTTAAAAAAAATAAAGGTTCATTTTCAGAACCAACTGCTTTCGGTTTTGAATTCAGTTGCAAAATTTTTTTTTTTTTTAGCAACTGAACTCAAAACACTATTAAACAGACATTTAATAGTTTCTAGACAATAAGAAAATACTTTTCCATACTTATGATTCTCAGAGACTACTTGACAAGAACCAGAAGGATGGTTTCCAGGCAAATGGAACTGGTGTGCAGTGGTTTGTGCAGTAGGAAGAAAAATTCAACAGGACATCAATGAAAACATGTGCTTAAAACCTGCCCCAAAAGGGAGCCTGCTTACCTCTCTCGTTGGCACAAGCACCAAGACATAGGGGCCATCACTGCGCTGTTGACACAAAGAAAAGAAATGCCATGAGCAGGATAAACAAAGGCAGACTCCAAATGGACAGGACACAGGGGTAGCTGGTTGTAGAACATCAGAAGCAATCCCAGCGAAGAAAGGGACAAGATAAGGATGCCCACTGATGTGGTTTGACTGTGCCTCCACCCAAAGCTCAAGTTGAATTGTATCTCTCAGAATTCCCACGTTGTGGGAGGGACCCAAGGGGAGGTAATTAAATCATGGGGGCCAGTCTTTCCTGCTTTTCCTATGATTAAGTCTCACAAGATCTGATGGGTTTATCAGGGGTTTCTGCTTTTGCTTCTTCCTCATTCTCTCTTGCTGCCACCATGTAAGACATGCCTTTCACCCTGTGCCATGATTATGAGACCTTCCCAGCCATGTGGAACTGTAAGTCAAATTAAACCTCCTTTTCTTTCTAGTCTTGGGTATGTTTTTATCAGCAGCATAAAAATAGACTAATATACCCACTAACCCCATCATTCTAGAATACTGTTCCAGAGGTCCTGGCTCATACAATCAGGTAAGAGAAAGAAATATGATGTATAAAATTAGAAAGTAGACAAAATTAGAAAAAAAAAACTAAAAGAGAATTAACTAAAAATCTATTACAAATAAGATAATTTTGTCAAGTAGCTGAATGCAAAATTAACACATAAAAATCAGGCTGGGCGCGGTGGCTCAAGCCTGTAATTCCAGCACTTTGGGAGGCCGAGGCAGGTGGATCACCTGGGGTCAGGAGTTTGAGACCAGCCTGGCCAACATGGTAAAAACCTGTCTCTACTAAAAGTACAAAAATTAGCTGGGCATGGTGACAGGTTCCTGTAATCTCAGCTATTTGGAAAGCTGAGTCATAAGAATCGCTTGAACCGGGAGGCGCAGGTTGCAATGAGCCAAAATTGCGCCATTGCACTCCAGCCTGAGTGACAAGAGTAAAACTCCTTCTCAATAAGAAAAAAAAAAAATCAATAGCCTTCCAATATAAAAAGTTAAAAAAATACAATGAAAGGAAAAAATGTCACACTTATAATAGCAATTAAAAAAAGATAAAAATAAGCTAGCAAAAAAATACACAAAATCCATATGAAGAAAATTTAAAACACTTCTGAGGGACATAAAGTAAATTTTGAATAAACAAAAACATACATCCTATTTCTGGAAAAGAAGATGCAATAGTACATACATAAAAGCTAATTCTCTCTAAATTACTTCATAAATGTAATTCTAACAAAAATGCCACAAATATGTATATATATAAAATAACATAAATAACCAGGCAATCTGATTTGAAAGTTCATATGGAAAAATAAATGTACAAAAATAACCAAGACATTTATAAAAAATGTATCAGATGTTAAAATAATTAAAAGCTACACAATTACAAATAATGATACTGGCACATGAGCAGAGATTGTAACAGCAAAGAAAGTTGAAAATAGAATCAAATAGATACCAAAATTTAGAAAATAATGTAAGGGCCATTTTATATCAGCAAGAAAAAGATGGTTTAATTCCAAAGTCCTGTGAGAAAAAAACAGAGTTAGGAAAACAAAGCTGGAATTAAGTTGTCCCTTTAAAAGATGACATAAAACTCAGAAATCTTAAAAGAAAACACCAATAAGTTTTATTACCTAAAATTTTTAAATTACAGAATGGAAAAATGATACCTGAACAAAATCAAGGGTCAAATGATAACCCAGGAGGAAAATATGCCACACCTGAGAAAAAGAGCTAATTTCCTTAATTTATGTATTTTTAAAAGCCCTGGGTTTTTTTGGGTTTTCTTTTTCTTTTGTTAGACAGAGTCTTGCTCTGTTGCCAGGCTGGATGGCAGTGGCACAATCTTGGCTCGCTGCAACCTCCACCTGCCGGGTTCAAGTGATTCTCCTGCCCCAGCCTCCCAAGTAGCTGGGACTACAGATACACACTACAGTGCTCGGCTACTTTTTGTATTTTTAGCAGAGACCAGGTTTCACCATATCAGCCAGGCTGGTCTAGAACTTGTGACCTCAAGTGATCCACCGACCTCGGCCTCCCAAAGTGCTGGGACTACAGGCATGAGCCACAACATCCAGCCCTTTCTTTACTCATTTTTCTATTTGAATTGGGTTTGTTTTTTTTGAGATGAAGTCTTGCTCTATCACCCAGGCTGGAGTGCAATGGCATGATCTCTGCTCACTGCAACCTTCGCCTCCTGGGTTCCAGCGATTCTCCTGTCTCAGCCTCCCTCATAATAAGATTACAGGCGTGTGCCAGCACACCTGGCTAATTTTTTTGTATTTCTGTAGAGACAGGTTTCACCATGTTGGTCAGGCTGGTCTCAAACTCCTGACCTCACGTGACCCACCCGCCTTGGCCTCCCAAAGTGCTGGGATTACAGTTCATGAGCCCCTGCACTTAACCTCTTCTTCCTTTTTTCCTCCCTTCCATACACCCGGGTGTGGTGGCACACGCCTGTAATCCCAGCTACTTGGGAGGCTGAAACAGGAAAATCACTTGAACCCGGGAGGCAGTGGTTTCAGTGAGCTGATATCATGCCATTGCACTCCAGCCTGGGCAACATAGCAAGACTCCATCTCAAAAGAAAAAAAAAGAAGAAACCGAATGCAGCTGAGAACACTGGGAGGGCATGGGGAAACTGGACCTTCTCCACCGCTGTGGGAGTGCACACTGCCATATTCCCTTTCAAGTTTAATTTTGGCATAATTATCTACTAAAACAAAAATGCAAATTCCACTTACAAAAATTTCTCCTACAGAGCATATATGTGCATAACGAGGTTGTGGAATATTTTCAGACTGTAGAGTATTTATAGTGGCTGGTGTGTAGCAAAATACTGAACATAACATAAATTCCACCAACCAATATGAGAATGAATCAGTAATTCACAGTACATACATACAATGAAATGCTAGGCAGCCCAGTGTGGTGCTAATTAAGGAGCCTAAAACACATCAAAAGAACCAAAGCAAGGCACAGAACATCCTGATAACAAAGCAACTACACGTTTATCAAACCAAGCCAAATAGAAAAACAAACAAACAAACTTCACAAAGTGGTAAGAGGAACTATGCATACTCATGTTTGCTTGATATGCATAGAATTTCCCTGGGAGGATATACAAGAGACTGGTAATAACCACCATGGCATCTTGAGAAGCAAACTGTGCCACTAGGGGAAAGTGGGAGTAGAACGACTTTACTTTGCACTATATATATTTTTAGCACTCTTCGAAATTTTTAAAACATATATGGTACATTATATCTAAAAAGCCTTAATAAAAAAAAAGAAACCAAAGTAATCTGAAAAAAGCCTCTTAAGCCAATAGTGCCTTTCACATTAAAAGTGCTTAAAGACACCGAATGAATGAATCAAAACAACATTAGTGCCAAAGCTAAGCCCAGAGTTAACAGCAAATTCAATTACAAGTATGGTTTTCGTGTTTTGCATGAAACATTTACCCATTAAGAAGAAAAGGATTTGGAATTCAAACCAGAGCCGTCTGTACTCAACATCGACTTTGAGACTACACTGAACGCAAGCCAGGAATGGTAAATATGCTAGTACAACAGAAGCAATGTGCCACTGCGTGACGTTAGCAGATTCTGACATTTCAAAAGGTGTTTCTACATAGAGAAGAAGAAAGAAAAATCAATTCCTCACAGGGCACAAGTAAGTGAGGGAGGATGGATACGATGTTAAAAAAAAAAAATCAGAGCCAAAATAAGAGTGCGAACACAGAAAAACAGTCCATTCTCATGCTATCACCAAAATAATTTAAGAATCTGTTGGGTGCCTTCAATTTGCTGTGCCCTCCAGAGAAGTTTTTTACAGGTTAAATCATTTTACAATGAACTCCAAGGGACTATATTGAGCATTACTTGAAATAAGTGAATTAAATTGAGGCTTGGAAAACTGTTTCCACAGAATATTCCAGTCTTCAAAAGAATGACCTATTCGTGATTTTCAAAAAACTATTGCAGCAAATAAAAAATGACATGGCTTATTAATGATTCTGAATATAACCAATCAAATTATTGCCCCTCTACGTAGCCACATGATCACGCTGCTGATGATGGCCAATGCATGATGTCACCAGGCACTGCATGTCGGGTCTCAACAATGCACATACATTAGCTCAACCTTGATCCCAGCCCTTGGAGACAAGCTCTGTTACTGTCCCTATGCCACAGACAAAGACACTGAGGCACAGAGGATGCAACAATTTGCCTGAAGTTACCCTGAGACCCAGGCTCGAGTACAGCTGCCCACCACGCCGTCCCCCCGATGTGTATGTCATCAAATCTCTCTCATCCTGCAGTCACGGATCTATGAAATCAGAGTTGGGCTAGAACTGTACAAGCCACTCCAGCTCAAATAGTCCAAATTCTCCAACCAGTATAAAGAAAAAACTCTCCACTGGCAAGATGTTCTCCTGGAGTATGTAAGTAGATGAGACTTTACTACTTGATTACAGAAAATTTACATTTATTCTTCTCTATGTGCCAGGGTCAATGCTTCACACAAATTCAAGCAACAAGGCAAGAATATTTGCTCAAGTTCACAAATAGTAATTGAAAAAATACCATTTTTTTAATGGCTACACTGAGTTCTATCTCTGGATGATTTCGTAGGGTTTCTTTAACCGATTAAAAATAATTCTTAGCCTATTCATTTTGAATGAATTCAGGCTTATAATTTGAGACTTACAAAAAATTTGCATAGGCTGGGTGCAGTGGCTCACGCCTGTAATCCCAGCACTTTCAGAGGCCAAGGTGGATCACTTATGGCCAGGAGTTCAAGACCAGCCTGGCCAACATAGTGAAACCCTGTCTTAACTAAAGATACAAAAATTAGCTGGCTGTGGTGGCAGGCACCTGTAATCCCAGCTACTCGGGAGGCTGAGGCAGAAGAATCACTTGAATCTCGGAGCTGGAGGTTGCAGTGAGCTGAGATCCTGACAGAGCGAAACTCCATCTCAACAACAAAAAAATTTGCATAAAATGTGTAAGGAGTTTTCATATACCCTTGTCTCAGCTTCTCCGTATGTATTATCAATTACCGAAAGCACAGTATAATTATCAAAATTGGGAAGTTAACACTAATTCAATGCTATTGATTAATCTACTGACCTTACTGAAATTTCATCAATTGACCTGTTAATGTCCTATTTCCAAACTAGGATCCAATCCAGGACTACATGTTGTATTTTGTTGCCATGTCCCCTTTAATCTGGGTAGTTCTTTAGTATTTGTCTTTTATAACCTTAACACTTTCTGAAAATACTGGCCAGTTATTTTGTAGAATGTCCCTTGATTTGGGTTTGTCTGGCATTCCTCAAGATCAAATTCAGGTTATGCATTTTTGGCAAGAAGAAATGTGTCCTCCACAGTACATTGTATCAGGAGGCACGTGAGGTCAGAATTTCTCATTACTGGTGATGCACATTGATTATTTGGTTAAGGTGGTGACTGCTAGGCTTCCTGACTGGAAAGTTACTGCTTTTCCCTTTGTAATTAAAAAGTATCTTGTGTAGGGATACTTTCAGACTATGCAAATAACCATTTCTCTCCCCCTATCCCCAACACACTGTCATCCACTCATTTTAGTATCTATGATAACTCATGCCTGAAACAACTGACTGTGGCATTTGCCAAATGACTTCCTACTTCTATCATTTCTACATTTATTAGAATTCTACCACAAAGAATTCTACCTTCTCCTTCATTTATTTTTATCCGTTTGGACTCATAGATATTTTGTTTTAGTTTATGGACTGCAATACAACACAATTATAATTTAGTCACTCAAATAACAGGTAGGCTAGATATACCACTAATTCTGCATATCCAAACTGAGAAAAACAGTAATCGATTAACTTTTGTCTGTTTTTTGCACTCCCCTCACTTTCTATTTCCACTGTTACCACTTCCTCTCAGTTGAGAATAATGAGGCCTATATTTGTGGGATCCTGGGCTGGTGTTTGAAATGAAGCCTCTGCCCAGGGTCACAGCAGTTAACTGGCCTCCTAGGGAACGCAGCCCAGGCACTAACTTAACATGTTTCACAACTAAAGATAAATTCTGGATAATCCCAAAAATGAAGCAGCCCAACTTGCCATAATATTAATATTTCAGCTAAATGGGTGCTTATTTTCATATTTCTGTTCATGAGAAACCACTGTTTTAAATATGAAGTTCAGCCTTCTTGGTCAAAGGAAACACCACATTGGAACTTAGGATAAGTTAAAATGTAATGCTTTATATACAACACAGACTCGAGCATAAATGGATAGCTGAAAAATCAAATCACCTTCAGAATTTGAGTGATCATTCTGTAAAAGGTCCCATGTTAGGTACTGGGGAAAACATAGACGCTAGTCCCTATTATAGCACAGGAGCCAGCAATTAACCTTCACTGTGTCTTCACACAGAGTAAGGAGTTTGGTCTCTGTGGCCAAAGAGAACGGAGGTAGAAATCTAGTTTCACCACTCCTTGTTGCATGGCCTTGGCTATTTAACTTTCCTAAGCCTCTGTATTTCTCCGTAAAATCTGGATCACAGTAATACCTATAACGCAGTAGGAGAGAGAGCAGTTAAAGATTTAAGAAGGTAACACATGCCAAGTATCATGCCTGACACGGAAAGCATTTTGCTATCAGATACAACACATTTATGTAATAAATAAATTAAAAGGAGGTGAAAAAATACTAAGTGAAAACAGATCCTTTTAGTCCTTGTATTTCTGTTATGGTTCAGTTTGACAGCTGCTTATGCACTAAGAGCAATGACAGAAAAATACATTTTATACACACCTGTATTTTTGACTTCATTGCTTGAAGGGACTGGACCACAGGGATGCAATAGGCAAGAGTTTTACCTTTCAAAAAAAAAAGCAAAGGCAGTTAAAAATCACACACCCTACAGATATAAGAAAAGCAAAGACTGCAAAGAAAACAGCACTGCTATCTTCCAGTAGCACTAATTTTAGGGGAAAGGAAGCTGCTCATTATACAACAAGAGAGGTGAGAAGAACTTCCTTCCCGTCTGCCACCAATCCCAGTTCTGCTTTGTAAAATCAGTACTTCTAAAAACCAGAAGCCTCAGCTCCTTTATTCATCTAATGAGAGAGAACGATATGTCTCCCAAATTACACAGAAGCTCGACTTGATGGCTGTCTGTAGGAGCCAGAAAATTCCTCCTCTGAAGTCCTCCCTACCCTCTCAGATGAGCTTCAGTGGTCAATTACATCTCCTCTGCAGTGCTGACGTGATTGGGAGCCAGTCTGTACTCTAGAGCTAATCTCTAATGACGGAAAAACCAACAGATGGCAAAAACTTTAGTTCTCCAGCCTTCTGAATGATGGCTGAGCTGGTGGGAGCAAAGGATAGCTGACCAGCTGAGGGCACACAAGGGTCAAAACGGCAAGTCCAGACTGGCCTGGAACATGCAGAAACAGCATTCTGTCCTTGAGCACAACTGGCATCTGATCAGCGTATGCTCAGGCCAGAAATCCCTCTGTGTTTAATACCAGCAGAAGACATTCACTCTCCACTAGAGGGAGAATGGGCAGCTCTAGCCTCAGAGTGTGGGACTTGGTAAAGCCCCGAAATAGGCACTGAGAAAATTAGAGCCGAACTTGACTACTTCCCAATCATTCCTCATTGTGGCACCAGCAACTGCCCCTTCCTTTCATTATGTGAACATATTCAGGGCTCTAATCAAAAGCAAGCATGGCCTCCCTCCTCCAAACGAAACAAAATTGCCACCACCACCATGCCACCACCACCAACCCAAACACCTCACAGCAAAACCTACTGCAGGACCATGGGCCTGGGCAGAGGAAGAAGGGCGGAGATGAAATGAGACTAACCTGAGCCCGTTTGGGATCTCACGAGAGCATCTCTGCCTTCCAGCAACACAGGAATACTTTGCTTCTGAACACTGGGCCACCCGAAAAAAAGAACACACCTTATTTATATTATCCAGTTACAGAGAGAAATGCAGGATACATAAAAGGCAACTGCCCACACTAGGATTCATCTAGACAGCCACCTTAGAAGTTATTGAAGCATTCAAAAAAAGGTACAAAAAAACTTTTGATGATTAGAAAGCTCAAACCCTAGTTACATTTCTGGAACTTAGCCTGAAAATGGTGAGGCAAGCCAGAGACTGGTCATTCTATTAAACTAATTCTTTTCAAAATGGAACAGGTGGCCAGGCGGGGTGGCTCACACCACCTGTAATCCCTGAATTTTGGGAGGCTGAGGCTGGTAGATCACCCCAGGTCAGGAGTTTAAGACCAGCCTAACCAATATGAAGAAACCCTGTTTGTACTAAAAATATAAAAAAAATAGCGAGGCGTGGTGGCACACGCCTATAATCCCAACTACATGGGAGGCAGAGGTTGCAGTGAGCCGAGATCATGCCACTGCACTCCAGCCTGGGCAACAAAAGCAAAACTCCGTCTCAAAAAAAAAAAAAAAAAGGAACAGGCATGATGACAAATCAGAGTTACCACAAAGTGTATCACACACTCTCTTGCTATCACTAACAGAAATATGAAACACAATGGAAAGGTTTCCACGCAGGATAGCAGGAGGAAGCGTGCCAGCTATTCAGAGAGCCAGCAGCTCTCTGGATTCTCCAGGAAAAGGTTACGGGACATGCTGAGATGTGTGTCTACACATGTATTTTAAACCAAGAACCAAAACAAACACAAAAATCACTTAAATTTGGTTGATCAAACAAACAAAAAACTCGTGGGGAGGTTCCTTAAGTCTTTAATATTTTTATTAATTTTTACTAATCAAAGTAAAAGATCATTATTAAAACGCACAGAATCTGTCTCAAAAAAAAAAAAAAGCACAGAAGCACAAATACTCAAAACAAGGAAGCTCATCTCCCCAACACCTTTTACTTCTTTATTTTCCAGGAGTCATTCCCTATAGCAAACATTGAAAACATTTTTTCAGTATTCCATTCTATCCAACGGAACGTTTACTCTTGACCTTTTGGTTGACCCTAATTCTTACTAAGAAATGACATGGTGGCATTCTATATTTTGGCCAAATTCTTTTCAGGGAAGCATAGAAAACAGTGGAGCTCATGCAGCCCACCTTCTGCATAAGACATCTCTTGCAGTTTAGAGCCAAGGGCAGAACTGGATGGAAAGCCGGTCAGTGCATTTAACAGGTGGAGGGAATGAGTAGCTAAGTGAGATGACAACCCTTTATGGTCAATAACCTGGTGCCTGCTGTTTTCTAACACCAAGACACAAATCGGGTCTGCCTTGCACAGACATGTTTCATGTGGTTATACCCACTTAAAGCCTAAGAAATCAAGTTAGCATGAACTTCTTACCTGGTCATACTAGACATTTTTAAGACCGTATTTATTGTGGAAATCTAAAAGAGAAGAAGAAAAAAACGTTAGTATTTTGATACAAAATATTTACTGGAAATTACACAAAAAAGGAGAAACTGTTGCGATGACACTGACTACTATGATCAAACTAAGTGCCTCCACCCGGGTGGTGCTCTCTACCTGGGGTGATTCTGCCACCCGCCCCAACTCCCTGGGGACACGGGCAATGTCTGGAAAAATTTTGCTTGCCATAACCGGGGAGGGAGACACTACTGGCATCTAGTGGGTAGAGGCCAGGGATGCTGCTAAACATCCTACAATGCACAGGACAGTCCCCAAAACTAAGAGTGACCTAGTCTAGAATGTCCACAGCACCAAGTCTGAGAAACCCTGTTCTAGCCTGCAGGTGAGAAACAAGCTTAGGTAACCCACCGTGAAGGGGTACGCTGTAACCATGCAGGCAGAGGAAACCAAGCCTGCCTAAAAGTTAACACATACGTATACATACAGATTTTTTTACGCATGAGTCTGAAGAACTCACTTTTTTCCTTTAAAGTGACTGTGTGTTTGTAGAACACACACTAAAATACTCTTCTTCCCCCACTTCCCTAAAACTGTTGATGCCCCTAAACAGCAAGCTGCCAGCACAATTCACTCTCCTATGGTCACTGTGACATCTGCCACCACAAATGGCTTCACCACCACAGCTATCCAGTAAACAGGAAGCTGTTTAAAGTTTAGCAAGTGACGTCCTGATCCTAAATTGTATCAGCCAAGGAAAGTCTTCAGTACTTTAAAAAAAAAAACCCAGAGGTGGGGCCGGTGGGGGCCAGAGAGCAGTCAACAGTGAACTAGGTACCCCTGAACTGCCCTGAAAGAGTATCATATCAATCTGAGTTCATTCAGGTCACTCGGAGCAGAAACAAACTGTCTCCGATTTCTCTTCCTAGAATTGCCATTTCACAGACCTTCTGAACGGACAAACACACTGAAAAAACTGACCCACAAAACACTGAAAGGTACACTTACTAAATGTGGGTGGAGGCCCAGTTCATGAAAAGCAGCTGAAGTAAACACTTTTTCTTGCACCTGCTTTACTACAGATCTGCAAATGATGAACAAAAACCCAGCATCAGTTCCAACAGGAACAAAGAAGAGGCAGAACAGATTCTTCTTTTTCCTGAGGGGCATCTGCCCTGGACATACCTGTGGAGTTCTGGAATGTCAGGGTTGTTTTTAAACAGTGATGAAGTCTTAACGCATGGTCTCTCCTCTTGGTTTCTGTCACTCGTGCTAACCGAGTGCTTCTTCGCAGAAAATGCTTTCTGTGTGTTCCCCTTAAAAGTCCCTTGAGTTTCTTTAACACTAGTTTTCTTGGCTGGGAGAAATGAAGTTTCGTTTCTCCGTTTCACTGGGGGAGCCTCACTGGACACTTGGTATTTTCTTTTCGTAGCCTTTGCTTGCTGCGTTGTTCCCAGAAGGAAAGATCAACAAGAGATGCATTAGTCCATGAAGACAGAGCTCGGAGTGAAGCCTGACTGCCCACAGAATTGCATCTCTCCCTGCAGAGATCATTATGCCCCATATGTCAAGCAACAGTTTAGGGTTTGCAACCAGACTCTTGGACTCAGCTTTTTCCAAAAAGTAAAAAAAAAAGAAAAAAGAAAAAAAATCTCAGCTCACACATCTACCAGACTCACCATCCATCTTCACTGTTAAATCAATCAAGATGAGGGTAAGGATCAAGAAGATACGTTTTTCCAGTTGAATGTTAACTAACGGAGTCTATTTTAAGGGAAGCAAGAATGTACCTTGTAAAGGGTGTGTCAATCCATATTCGTAGAAATCCATTTACCCAAGGAGAAAAGCAGGGCAGGGGAAAATGAATCTCTTCTCTCCACCAACAAAGCACACTGGGGACTGCGCAGGAGAGAACAAGTGGGATGCGCCTCCCAGCCGGTGCCCAGGAAGCGGAAACCTTCATTCCCATTCTACCCCAGTGCTTGGATCTGTCATTCTCTCCTCTCAAGCTGCTCCTCCAGATTCAGATGGTCTGGAGAAAATTCCTACTCCCTGTTCCCACTCCAAATGAGAATGCTGCTCCATCCATCACCTCTATCACAATTACTTCCTACCTTCCTTGCCTTTCAAGTCTCTGAGCCCCTGCCTGATTGCCGATGACAGGCTACACAACACTAGGAATCTCTGGCCTGTTGCTTCTTATTTCCATTATGTGAATGTGGTTAAATGCATGATGTCCAAACTTCCCCTAGGAGAAGAAACATCCAAATCCTCTATTTTCTTTGGCCTTCTTTTCTGATTTACAAATGAATATAAAAGCATCCCTTGAGTAGCCAGTGCTTGTTATTCTGGAGTTTTGGGTTCTCTCAGAATATGTTATTTTCCTCTTTGCTTGAAATAATGACTTGGTTTTTACATGTGGGCTTTCCTTAGCCATGACCCTCGGCTTCAGACTAACCCATCAGTAACGACAGTTCTTTGTTCCATAAGGATTTCTTTACCTAAGTAATTAAATGCAACTTCAAACATTTAATATTAATAAAGCAAAAACTGACATATTCCATCTTACAAATTTATTTTTACAAAGTCCCAAGTTTATGAATTTTCAGATTACAGAAAGAGATGACATCAAGTTCCAGGTTTGTTGAACCATTCACAAGACAGTATGAAATGTGCAGACTTCACCTGATTTACAGACTTAGGACTCTTGGAGCACAAAAATTCCTAAAGGCCACTCCCACCATGCATGCAATTCCTATGACAGGTCCTGGGCAGGTGGACTTGCAGCCTCTCCCTGCACACCTCCGGCATTCCATGAGGTAGCGCATTCTGTTCATGACCAATTCTAGGAGTTAGGAACCTATTTCTGACATTTATGCAAGATCCGCATCCTGCAAACCTAAGTCTGAGGTATACTTTCTGCAGCGACACCGAATAAGCTTACTTCCTCTTACACCTAACATCTCCTCTTATATCACATAACTCTCTTTTCTTTCTTCTTTGGACCCAATATTTCAAATAGGACACAAAGTCTAGATCCCTTATCATCTTGATCACCCTTTATTCCTATGTCAACATCTCTTTAAAAACAAGTACTCAGAGTTAAAACACATTAGGTTTTCCGTTGCTCTTAGGCTAAAATAAAAAAGATGTAATATTGTCAGGTGCCATGGCTCATGCCTGTAATCCCAGCACTTTGTGAGGCTGAGGTGAACTGACTACTTGAGGCCAGGAGTTCAAGACCAGCCTGGGCAACATAGTGAAACTCGGTCTCTACAAAAAAATTCAAAAATTAGCTGGGTATGATGGTACATATCTGTAGTCCCAGCTACTTGAGAGGTTAACTTGGGGGGAATCACCTGAGCCCAGGAGGTCAAGGCTGTATTGAGCAATGATGATGCCGTGATGCCACTGCTCTCCAGCCTAGGCAACAAGTAAGACCCTGGCTCAAATTTTTTTTTTTTTTTAAAGTCTGTAATATGATCTATAAAACCCTCTAGAATCTGACTACTGCCCATCTCACCAGCTTCAGCTCTGCTCTCTGCCACTCTGGTCTTCCTGAAATCCCTAGAATGTGCTGTTCCTTCTACCTCCTTTGCACATGCTACTCCCACACCTAGGACTCCACTTTGCTCCCTGGCTGCCACCCAATTTCATCCTTCAGATGGAGGCTCACCAACTTCTTCCTCAGAAGAGGCTTTCCTGACCTCTCTTCACCCAGTCAAGCCAAGATGCCCTGTTCTTGGCTCTCCTGGCACCCTTATTCTTCTCCATAGCATTTGGCAAAATAAAAAGCATAGCATGGAGCTCACTGCTTTGTGTCTGTCTTTCCCATTAGATTGTAAGCGCCACAAGAAAGGGACCAGTCTGTCCTACATAGCACTGTATTCCCCGTACAGGACCGTGTGTGGCAGAATAAGCACTCAACAAATACTTGTAAGGTGAATGAGTAACACACATGGAATTATCCCTTCCCACCAGCTGGATACAATTCAACTATTCCCAGCATCCACAACACATTCATTCAGCAGTTGTCAGGAAGCTTGGTTCTGAAGATACAAAGTAGAAAGATTAGCCAAGCCCTTGAGAAAGTCACACACTAGCAAAGGAGACAAAAGTATAAAGGCATAAATCCAACCTCTACATTGGTGCTACAGAAGAGGTGCGTATAAGAGGCTCCAGGAGCAGCGAAAAAAGCTAGAATAACATGGACTGCGGCAAAGGAGAGGGAGGAAGGAAAAGCAAGAATGCTTCCTGAGGTGGCATCTGAGCAGAGGGAGCAAGGACGTATCTGGATCTACTGAAATTAGTAGTGCAACATTAAGCAAGTCACTTCTGCCTGGGTCTCTGTTCCCACACCTGTAAAACGAGGGGATTTTGGCAGATGACCTCTAGGGCCCATCTGGCCCTGAATCTAAGACGCCAGGCCTCCGATATTAATAAACATACCGAGTAGTTACTACACGCCAAGGAGTATGCTAAGTACTCACATGTGTTCTCTCATTATCAGCACAGGTACTGCTGGCATCTCATTTTAAGATGAGAACATGGAGGCTGAGATGTGAGGTAATTTGCCCCAGAATCACTGAAGGAACCAGGCTGTCTTTGCCTAGGCACTGTGATTCTATTCCAGCGTCCTCATGACAATACTATAGTGCCTTTTATTAATCGTATCCTCTTTGCTGTAGAAAACATCATGTGTAGTCTGATTTCCATTGTGAGTTGTTCTCTAGAAGGACATACACCAAATGGCAACAAGCATCATCTCTGAGTATGGCAGTTATGGGTGGGTTTTAAAAAATGTTTTTTCCAAATTTTCTAAGATAAATCTGTATTAATAATCAGAAAGTTGGCCTGTGCCGTCCATCATTTTGGGAGAAGCAAGGTGGCCCCCATGCTTCCCCAGCATCTTCTTCGCTTCTGCCTCGACCTCCCCTTGACCACAACAAGCCTGTCTCGGGATCGGTTCCGGGGTTCCAGAGTCCTGGTGGCGGCAGTGCTGGAGGAGGCGCAGCCTCCACAACTTCCGTTCCCCACCGCCCGGCACAGGCCTCAATCAGAATGCAGCCCCCTGTCTCTCCGAGGCCGCCCCCCCCCTCCACCAACAGCAGCCACAGCCACCGCCACCGCCGCCACCGCAGGACTCTTCCAAGTCCACCAATACTCAGGGACCCAGTCCCCTCCCTGAGAGGGCAGCGCACCGCCCGCCACTCAGCCAACCTCGGGATCCCCGCCAGGGTCCGGGCCAGGGCCAGGCCCAAATCCCACCCAGACACCTCAGGCCCCCTTCCCCCGGGGGCACCGCCACCCACCCCTCCAAGCAGCAGGGACCCTACCACGCCTCCGCCCTTGGGCCTTGGCAGGGCCCAGGCCTAAGCACTCCTGGCAGCCACAAGCCACCGCATCAAGCAGCAGGGAGCCCCGCTACCCACCCTACCACCAGCAGCACCACAGGGGCCCCAGCCCTACTTGGAAGGGTTTAAAGCCACTTGTCTCTCTTGAGGAGGCCTGGCGAGAAAACTTACAGCGATGTGGGTTGTTTTTTGGGAATCTACCTGTGATAATCTATATAACAGAGGATGAATTCAAAAGACTATTTGTTAACTATGGAGAGCCAGGAGAAGTTTTTATCAACAAAGGCAAAGGATTTGGATTTATTAAGCTTGAATCTAGAGCTCTGGCTGAAATTGCCAAAGCTGAACTCTACGACACACCCACGAGAGGTAGACAGCTTCGAGTTTGCTTGGCCCCACACCCTGCTGCCCTGTCTGTTCCTAATCTTTCACCTCATGTTTCCAATGAACTGCTGGAAGAAGCCATTAGCCAGTTTGATCCCATTTGTTATAACAGGGGATGATCGTGGAAGATCTACCAGGAAAGGCATTATTGAATTTGCTTCTAGACCAGCAGCAAGAAAGGCATTTGGACAAAGCAGTGTTTTCTTGCTGACAACTCCTTGTCCAGTCATTGTGGAACCACTTGAACAACGAGACGATAAAGACAGTCTTCCTGAAAAACTTGCACAGAATAATCCAATGTACCCAAAGGAGAGAGAAACCCCTCCTCGTTTTGCCCAGTGTGGCACATTGGAGCATGAATATTCTCAGCGATGGAAGTGTTTGGTCATGAAATGGAAAAACAGCAAAGGGAACAAGTTGAAAAAAAAAAAACAGGAAGGATGCAAAAGACAAATTGGAAAATGAAATGGAAGATGCCTATCAGGAACATCAGGCAAATCTTTGGCGCCAAGATCTGAACAGACGACAGGAGGAATTAAGACTCATGGAAGAACTTCACAATCAAGAAATGCAGAAATGTTAAGAAATACAATTGAGTCAAGAGGAGGAACGATGTAGAAGAAGGAAGAGATGATGATTTGTCAACGTGAGATGGAACAAATGAGGCGCCAAAGAGAGGAAAGTTACAGCCGAATGGGCTACACAGATCAAAGAGACATGAGAATGGATGGCAGAGGAGCAACGAACATGGGAGGCTGTGGTTCAGGAGGCCAGAAAGCTCCACCTCTAGGTGGTGGCAGTGGTATAGGTTCTGAAGCTAATCCTGGAGTTCCACCAGCAACCATGAGTGGTTCCAGGATGGGAAGTGACTTGTGTACTGAGTGCCTTGGGCAGGGAGGTGCGGGGCCTGTAGGTGGACAGGGTCTTAGAGGAATGGCCCTGGAACTCCAGCAGGATACGACAGAGGAGTACGAAGGCCCAAACAAAAACCCCAATTTTAGATGTCATATCTACGCTTTCATTCCAGTTTGTTTTTGTTCTTTGTTTAGATACCAATCTTTTAAATTCTTGCATTTTAGTAAGAAAGCTACCTTTTTATGGATGTTAGCAGTTTATTGACCTAATACTTGTAAATGGTCTGTTTGGGCAGGTAAAATTATGCAATGCAGTGTTTGAAACAGAATTTTTTTTCCTTTTTATTTCCTTTTTTTTAAAAAAACTTTATAATGTCCCTAAAGTTATGACAGTGTACCTTGGGCCACTGAATTTCCAAAGTGTACCAATTTTTTTCTTTTACTGTGCTTCAAAGAAATAAAAAATAGTTATAATATCAATCTTCAACTTTGCCGTTCATGCTTCTATGCACCCTAGGCTATCTATTCTACGTTGAAAGCATAAGAGTGTCTAGGCCTTTGAATGGCATAAGCCATTTCTGGGAAATGTATCTGGAGGCTAAGCACTGCTTTCGACAAATAATTGCCCCCTTTGTTTTAGAAAGAAGAATTGCATTTGAAGTAGTTTCATGATTTGCTTGCCATTATAGAAAGCATGCTGGTGCTAAGTATTTTTTAAATGGTTACATAACAGAGCTAAACTGTAAATCTTCGTTCAGGAATATGTAAAGATTGTGGAATGGGAGTATGACAATTGGTAGGGGTGAAAGTGCGTTTGCTTAAACAAATCTTTTATGGCCCTCTGAGCTATCCTTTTTATCCTTGAAAGCTTTTGAAAAGTGGAAAGATCATTTTGTTTCATTTCTTCATTTCTTGTTTTTAAAAGATCAACAAATCTCAAGCCCTATAAATGGATTGTATTGAACTTTTACATTTGACCTAAAGATCGTTCAGCATGCAAAAAAAAAAAAAAAAAATCAGAAATTTTTTTTGTTTTTGTTTTTTTGAGACTGAGTTTCGCTCTCGTTACCCAGGCTGGAGTGCAACGGCGCAATCTCGGCTCACCGCAACCTCCGCCTCCTGGGTTCAGGCAATTCTCCTGCCCCAGCCTCCTGAGTAGCTGGGATTACAGGCATGCGCCACCGTGCCCAGCTAATTTTTTGTATCTTTAGTAGAGACGGGGTTTCACCATGTTGACCAGGATGGTCTCGATATCTTGACCTCATGATCCACCCGCCTCGGCCTCCCAAAGTGCTGGGATTACAGGCTTGAGCCACCGCGCCCGGACTTGTTTTTGTTTTTTTGAGACAGAGTCTGACTATGTTGCCTAGGCTGGAGTGCAGTTCTCTCTGTTCACTGCAACCTTCCCTGGCTCCTGGGTTCAAGTGATTCTCATGCCTCAGCCTCCTGTGTAGTTGGGATTACAGGCGCCCACCACCATGCCCAGCTAGTTTTTTTTTTTGTATTTTTAGTAGAGATGGGGTTTCACCATGTTGGCCAGGCTGGCCTCGAACTCCTGATCTCAGGTGATCTGCCTGCCTCGGCCTCCCAAAGTTCTGGAATTACGGGCGTGAGCCACCGCACCCGGTCCAGAAAGTATTTTTGGAGAGAAAATTTCTGCACAGTTTTAGATATAGCATAATTTAAGCTGTCAGTCTTTCTTTTTTTTTTGAGACGGAGTTTCGCTCTTGTTACCCAGGCTGGAGTGCAATGGCGCAATCTCGGCTCACCGCAACCTCCGCCTCCTGGGTTCAGGCAATTCTCCTGCCTCAGCCTCCTGAGTAGCTGAAGCTGTCAGTCTTTCTAAATCCAGTATATTAGCTATCCATTCCAAGCTCAGGCTGCTGGCAAGTCTCATCAGCATATCTATCATTCTCATTCACGACATCAATGAAATCGTGGAAACAGACAAGGCCACTGCATCTCATTAATTAATCCCCTTTTGATAATCATAAAACTAGGTACCCTACATGTATTTACTCCATGCTCCTTATGTGTTAGTTACTAGGCTCTGCACAGGACACAAGCACCCCACTGACCTCCTGACGTATCAATCTATTATCCAAAATGGAGCTAACACTCCTTTATGTTGTTGGCATTTATTAAATGCCTCTGTGGGCCAAAGTATAGTCTTTATGTACATTATCTCACTGAATCCTTATAATTACTTTATATGAAGTAGAAATGATTGTTCTCTTTTCATAGCTAGGAAAAGTGAGAATCAGAAAGATTAACTTCCCCCAGGGTCACAGAGCTAGTGTGCAGCAAGGGTAGTACCGAATCCAAGGTCTATGCTATTCCAAATCCCGTGCTCCCAATGGCTTCTCTATCCTTCTCCACCCTCCTCCTAGATGCAGCTACACCATTGGCTGGCTGGACTCGTTACTGCCAAGCATCTCAATCCTAGAGTATGATGATCACTTTATGATTTTACATGACCTTTTCTATCCTGTAGTCCTCTTTTCTAGGAGACAAATCATCCTAGAAACTTAGTTAAGTTCTCAGTTCTTGAAAGTTTTCAGTTCTTGCTTAAGTTAATTTTAGGGCATCTTTCCCCTTTCTAGCAACGGGATTATATCAATGAATGTATTTTCCTTCCCCCCTCCATTGCACGTGGATGAAAATCTGTCCCATTTCTGAAAGCTCTTCAAGAAACTCCTAGCTGTCAGTCCTCATTCCCGAAACAAATGAATATAAGCAGCCATGGCCATTACACAGCCCTCTGGAGATCCTAAGAACATGTGCCCAAGGTGGTCGGGGTGCGACTCTGTTTTATACATTTTAGAGGCATGAAACATCAATCAAATACATTCAAGAAATACATTGGTTTCGTCCAGAAAGTTGGGACAACCCAAAGTGTGGGGGGAGGGGAGGTTCCAGGCTATGGGTAAATTTAAACATTTTCTGGTTGACACTTAAGGTTGAGTTTGTCTAAAGACCTAGGATGGATAGAAAGAAAATGCTCAAGTTAAGATAAAAGATTGTGGAGACCAAGGTTCTTTTGAAGTCCTCAGTGGCTGCCCTTAGAGACAACAGAGGATAAATGTTTCCTTTTCAAATCTCTGAAAGGTGGTAGACTACTAATCTCTTTAGGATTAGGAGGGCCTGTAAGAAAAAGATCTAGCTATGTTAATAGAGATCCTTTACAGATGTAAAATTTTCCCCCACAAAGAACAGCTTTGCTGGGCCATTTCAAAATACCGCAAAGAAACATGTTTTGGTGTAAAATATTTTGACTTTCCTCTTTGTCATATAATGTTAGGCCAGAGTCAGGTTGCAAAATAAGTCACGACATATAGGGTTCAATGAAACCAATCTGATTAGAATTTCTGGTTTGTAGGGCATGACTCTCCAGACCCCTTGGGAATTTGGACAAGATTTAAAAAAAAAACAAAAACAGAGGTTAGTCCGCACTCGGTCGAGGAAACTGGCTTACAGAAGTTAAGCCTTAGCCTGGGACTCGCGCCAGAGCATCAAGTCCTACCACGGGAACCAGTCTCCAATTCCTTCCTATACTTCTCTAGGCGCAGACCCAGCTCCCCGCCCCTCCACACCGCTCCACTCCCTCACTCCAGGCGCATCCCAGCGGGTAGTGTTCCTGTTAGAGACACGTGTTTCGGCGCAACTCCTTCCGAAGCTGCCGAAAAGTCTGACTTTCTCCCACTTAATTCCGTAAAGTACTCGAAAGCCAACCCCGAGTCATACCCTCATCCCGGCGCGCCGAGAGCCGGGCCGCGCGGGTGGGGACGGAGCTGAAGCCGGGTCAAAACTCACCCGACTCGCCTGGGCTGGGAGGCGTCTGGAGAACGTCCTGGGGTTGTCCAAGAGCGAACCGTCGGCGGCTGCCATGGCCTGCGTGGAGTACGAGTGCAGCGGCGAACCGGGGGTGCAGACGGCTGGGGGCGCAGACGGCTGGGGGCAGGACCCAACGTGGGACGCGCGAGGACCCCCGCGCGGCTGCCCCGCCGAGTCCTGCGCCGCAGCCTCTTCCGGGTCCGGGAACGGCTCCAATTGTACCGACCCACCCCGAGGGCTGCCAGAGACGGCGGCAGCGGGCGGATCGGGGCGAGCCGGGGGCCCCAGCCCCCGCCGGTGGTAACCCCGCTCTGCGTACCTCGCGACCCGGCAAAATTACATTCGGCCGAGAGTTCACGCTAGGGAAGTTCTCTGAATGCCTCCGGGAAACGAGGCCCGGCGCCATTTCACTGAAGAATTCCCCCTTTGCCGCCGCGTGCGTTTCCTCAGCACGTTAGGAACTAAAGCCTAACTCCTGCGGATTGTGGCTCGAGCTCAATCCCTGGGCAAGAGAAAAGGGATGCTCGGGGCTCCCGGCTCGCGGCCCTTTTCTGGACAGGCAGCTCCTTGGACACCTGGCTGGGCCGCGTTGCCTGGCAACGGTGGGGTCCTTCTTGGCTCGGCGGCGCTCTGGGCCTGAGGGTAGAAAACCGCCGCGAAGGGCGTTGGGGGTGGTGGTGGTGGTGTTGGTGCGGGAGGTGGCCGCGTGACGGCTACGCGGTCTTGGAGCGCCTGGGCTTCCGACCTCTGCACCTGAGAGAAGATGGACACGGCCGACCAGACCCTAGTGGGGGCCGCAGATGATGGGCCTGCGCCGCCCGAAGAGGAGGAGGGAGAGGGGGGCAGCGAGGCGGGTAGCGAGGCGGGCGGGAAGGAGTCGGGAGCGGACGCGGCCCCGGGGCCCAGCGCTGCATTCCGCCTCATGGTGACTCGGCGGGAGCCGGCCGTGAAGCTGCAGTATGCGGTAAGCGGTCTGGAGCCGCTGGCTTGGTCCGAGGACCACCGTGTGTCTGTGTCCACGGCCCGCAGCATCGCTGTGCTGGAGCTCATCTGCGACGTGCACAACCCGGGCCAGGACCTGGTTATCCACCGCACCTCGGTGCCTGCCCCTCTCAATAGCTGTCTCCTCAAAGTAAGTCATCCCCCGCCAGTCCTGGGGTCTCCCTCTTTACTCCTCGCCGCCGCTTCGTCTGTCCCAGGGGAATCCCGTTCCACACTCGGTCGGGGGATTTCCCTTTTCCCATCCAACGCTGGGGATTAAGTAGCTAGGGTTGCCATAGCTTTAAAGAAGAAAAAAGGAAAGCTCTGCAGCCGTTTGCACCGTTTCCCCAGGTCGCCCGCCGCCCCAAACACAGGTACACATCCAGGGGGCTTCCCGGAGTTGGATCCCGCCAACCTCCTTCGCCCGCACGCGGAGGGGGTTACTCGGTGGTGCTTTCTGAGACTCCACCCCCTGTGGATCCAACACCAGACCTGCCTCGGTCGTCGCTCCTATTGTCTGGGACCGACTTTCTGATGATCTTGGCTGGCTTTTTTTACCGTGTGTGCCCTCCTCTCGCGCCTCTTTTGCTTCAGAGAAGAAAAACTGGTCCTATTCATGGTCTACTGTTTCAGTGACTTTATTATGAATGGTCCTTGCCTCTCACCTCGGGCATACGAGTAAATACTGGATCTCGGGGTTTGTACTCTATTTTTTCTTTACTAGCTAAACATCTTTGCGATGTAGAATGAAAATAAAGACTCGAAACAACAGCATTTCTTAAACTTCAAGCGCAAGGTCAAGTAGTAAGCCATAGGGTTCCTTATAGTTCCTTTTAGCGTTCCTTTAGTTGCTTAGAGGTGTAAAAACTTTTCCATATATCATTGATAGAGCTGTACGCTTATATGTAATCTGTCAAAGTGTACATACAGTCATTAGATATTTGAATACTACTATGCTTGGTGCTGCCCCATGTTCTGGAAATAAAGCAGTGTACAAAACAGAGCCCCTGCCCCCATGAAGCTTACATTCTTTGGCAAGTCAAAAACAAATGATAAAGTACTGTCAGGTAGTGATAAGCACTGTAAAGATTTGTATCCATATACAGAGAACATGTTTATGTGTTCGTGACTCTTATTCAGGACAGCCATTTAAAATGTGAGTCATTAGCTGTAGGTAGGGTGTACACAACCCTTATCACTTTTTAGCATACTTAATTCAAGTTTAAAACAGGTTAATGTTGTTAGATTGTTAGCTTGTATGACTAAGCTTCGTCTAAGATCTTTTTGAAGGAGATATGACCACATTTGTTCAAGTGTAAACATACCAGATAGATGCAACTCTATGAAATTGAGAAACATACAAGGAGCTAGGCAGAAGAAACGTGATGTAAAAGGTGTATCTTCCGCTGAAAAGGAACTTAACTGTTTCCAAGGATATTCATACGCACATCAACTCAGGGAAAGTATGTGTGTCAGTATGGTAGAGATCGAATACTGTAGCAGAGAGAATGTAAAGAAAGGAGGGAATAGTGAGAGGAGGGACTTTTATGGGGCAGGTCATCTGGTGGTGAATCTGGAGCAGTCCTAAAGAGGTTGTGTTTGGCTTGTAAGAGGAAGGGAGGAAAGGGCATTCATCCCATGTCCATACTTATTTAAGTCATGAACATAATTTACTATTGTTTGTGTAATGATGGATCAGTACATGAGCTCAAGTAGCTCTTTAGACAGTCAAAGTAACATGAGGCCAGTTTATGAACTTGGAAGGTCGGTATGAGGAAGTTGACTTCAATCTAGGAAGCCCTTAAGATGCTGTTATGGTTTTCATTAGCATAGCGTGACCTGTTATGGTTCAGGAACATGAATCTGGCTGGATAGAGGCATGAAGAATGATTGATGGGATCAGTGTAAAATAGAAGTTAAGAGATTGGGCTTTGGCACAAGATAGGCCTGTTTTTGAAGGGGAGATAATGAAACCTTGTTTAGACTTTTTAGAAGATTAAATAGACACAATCACTGGGCACAGTTCTTGGCACACTGTAAATGCTCAAGGTGAAAGTATTATGCAGTTATACAGGCATGAAGGAGTAGGAGTCTGAATTAATGTTGTGGTTGTGGACAGGAAGATATCCCTAGTATTCTGATAAAATTTTGACTGTCATTTTCCCTTACTTGACATTTACCACAACATCTAACTAGTAACAGGAAATCCTTATATAGCCCTCTTATAGTTGACAAATGACTTCCAGGAAATTAATTCGTGACATTTTCCCCTTCTGTACTATGGGGTTTTTTTAATATGCATATCACATAAACCATCAATCATTTAGCAGTCTTATTAGACTTTGATTGCCAAGTGAATGAATGCTGAGTTCCTGCAGTTCTGCAAGAGTCCTCTGTGGAATAAAACTCTGGTATGACACTTTGATGACTCCACTCATTGACAGTCTGTGGATTTCAATCTTTTCGGTGCTGTGCAGCATGCATTCCTGCTGACCTAAACAGTGGACAGTCTGCAGCGCAGATCAGTTTTAGTGTAGCATAGCTAGAAACCTAGGTACTAAACACCTTTGGAGCCTTTGCTCTATGATTCTGTTATTTAGATTATGAATTTGCAGGAAAATCTGCAGTTATATAATTGTTCAGACATTAACAGCTGTTTTGTAAGATTCTGTGAACAGTATAAACTGAAAGCAATGAAATAGTGATTTCAGAATGTCAAAATTGTTTTTCATATTGGACTATTAATTTAGTGAGAGTAACTTGTGTATAGTTCCAAATTTTGATATTTATGTACCGAATTGTATTGTGCATCAATTGTTAGAAGCCTTAGAAAGTATTAACTTTATCTTCTACAATAATAACTGTGGCCTGTCTTTGGATTCTATTACCTGTCCTCAAGAATCTTACTGTCTAGGGCCTGGCGCGGTAGCTCACACCTGTAATCCCAGCACTTTGGGAGACTGAGGCAGGCGGATCACCCGAGGTGGGGAGTTCGAGACCAGCCTGACCAACATGGAGAAACCCCGTCTCTACTAAATATACAAAATTAGCTGGGCGTGGTGGTACATGCCTGTAATCCCAGCTACTCAGGAGGTGAAGGCAGGAGAATTGCTTGATTCTCTGGGAGGGAGAGATTGCGGTGAGCCGAGATCGTGCCATTGCATTCTTCCAGCGTAGGCAACAAGAGCGAAACTTCATCTCAAAAAAAAAAAAAAAGAAGAGCTTACTAAAAGCTTCAAGTGAATTTTTGTTAGGTGCTTACAAAGTGCCTACTGGTTAGTTTTAAAAAGTAATGGTGAAAACTGCAATTACTTTTGCACCAACCTAATAGTATTAGTGGTCAACTGGAAACTGGATGGTGTACAATTAAATGATTGGCTGTGCGCAGGCCCCTGGGAGCTGGACTGTAAGTATACTCCTTGGGCATCTGAATATTTGATTTGCTAACAGTTTTGTGATAGGGAGAGTTGTTGGAGGGAGGTGCAGTAGTCTAATTGAAACTAATATGTCAGAAATTGCCAGACGCGGTGGCTCACTCCTGCAATCCCAGCCCTTTGGGAGGCCGAGGCAGGTGGATCATGAGGTCAAGAGATTGAGACCATCCTGGTCAACATGGTGAAACCCCGTCTCTACTAAAAATACAAAAAATTAGCTGGGCATGATGGCAGGTGCCTGTAATCCCAGCTACTCAGGAGGCTGAGGCAGGAGAATTGCCTGAACCCAGGAGGCGGAGGTTGCGGTGAGCTGAGATCATGCCATTGCACTCCAGCCTGGGTAACGAGTGAAACTCCGTCTCAAAAAAAAAAAAAAAAAAAAAAAAAAAAAAAAAAAAAAACCTAATATGTCAGAAATTGCTGCACAAAACCCTAAGGCTTTTTCCTACCGGTCATGATCTATGCTGCTCTCCATCCTGTCAAGAACTCTTCCTGCAGTGAGTAGGACCATGGTTGCTTGAGCTTCCTTTATTTCATCCCGTGCCTCTGCTTTGGGTTCCCAGTCCCGTGAGTTTACTTCTACAGTAGCTTTTATTTGTAGCAAATTTAACCTATTCTGAGAAGTATTGCTTAGTTCACAATATTAAAGAATTTGATGAACAATTTTATTATATCTACTCTCCATTTGATAAACAACTTTACGTCTGCCTTGCATTTTTGCATACTTTTATTAGCATTAAAAATCTTACTTACTTACGACTGAGTGCTGTGGCTCATACCTGTAATCCCAGCACTTTGGAAGGCCACAGCAGAAGGATCGCTTGAGCCCAGGAGTTAAAGATCAGCGTGGACAACATAGGGAGACCCCATCACTACAAAAGACTTAAAAATTAGACAGGCTTGGCGTTGTGGACTTGTGGTCCCAACTACTCAGGAGGTTGAGGTGAAAGGGTCGCTTGACCCTGGGAGGTTGAGGCTGCAGTGAGCTGTAGTCACGCCAGCTGCATTCCAGCCTAAGTGACAGAGAGACGCTCAAAAAAAATTTTTTAACTTCATCCTCAGAGTTTATTAATAATTATCATGGCTAACTTTATTCAGCACTTATGCTTTAATATATTGACTTAACCTTCCTAACTTTATGGGATGTATATTAATCTTATTTATAAATGAGGAAATTAAGGTCAGAAGGTTTAAGCAATTTGCTCACAGTCACAGAGCTGGTATGTGGTAGAGCCAACATTTGAACCCAGGTAGTCTGGCATCATAGCACAGATTTTTAGTTATTCTGTGCTTCATTATGTTATCTTACAAATTTTATCTACCTTTAGAAAGCACTGGGCTTTGATTAGCATTATTTCATTTCCAAGCCAGCCACCTACACCTCGTTTAATTGGAGTTTTCAGTCTGTGATTCTCCCGCAAGTTTCATAGTGTATCCAAGAGATTACCTTAAAATGCCTTCCTACAATCAAGATATACTGCCTAAAACATCATTAAAGGGTAATAACTGCCCCCCCCCAAAGGCTCTGTTGTTTAAAAAGGAAAAAAAGCTTTGGCTTCCTGTGGCTCAGTAGGTCTCTATAGTAGTTCCCTGGCCAAGGGGTTTAGTGTCCTCCTGTCACTTTTCAAGGGAGAATGACGTATAATATATGGTATTTCCAAAGCTTGTTTGGCCATAGAACTATTTTTCAAGGGACAGTTTAAGGGAGTAGTGTACTGTGAAATACTCTGTAGGAAAAGTTCTCTAATTTATGTTGTGGACAATTTTCTGTTAACATTTCATTTTATTTGCTTATTGTGTCATCTAGCACTTTTAGAAAAGAGAGTAAGAATGGATTATTCCAGTTATCCTTTGCTAGTTTCTAATCATCACTCCTGTCTGCACAAACTATTCATTTGTTAATACATTGAGGAATTCTTTTTGTTAGGCTTAATGGTCTCTAATTTTTGTCATTTATTTACCATTTGGGTGATTTTTTTGGGGGGCGGGGTCAGAGCCTGACTTCATCACCCAGACTGGAATGCAGTGGATTAATCTCAGCTCACTGCAACCTCTGCCTCCCGAGTTCAAGCAGTTCTCCTGCCTCAGCCTCCTGAGTAGCTGGAGTTACAGGTGCCTGCCACCATGCCTGACTAATTTTTGTATTTTTATTAGAGATGGGACCTCACTATGTTGCCCAGGCTGGTCTCAAACTCCTGGTCTCCAGTCATCCACCCACCTCTGCCTCCCAAAGTGCTGGGATTACAGGCATGAGCCACCATGCCCAGCCTTGAGGGATAGTTTTAAATTATTTGTTGCACTCTGATTTTTTCTTTCTTTTTTTTTTTTTTTTTAAAAAAAAGACATTTATTCAGCGTCGTGATCAGACTATTACATTTAGCAATCAACAGCATGGGTGCAAAAAAAAAGAAAAAGAAAAAATCTACGTTAAAACCCTTTGTTGGAACACTTTACACTTTCCACAGAACAGAAACTAAAATAACCTGTTATACAATTAGTCACAAATACAGTCCTCGAGTTTTTTGCCCATACACATGAGTATTTGTCTAAATCATGTCTTCTTTGTAGCAGCTAGGCCCTGCCACCACTGTGCTTGGCTGAGTTCACAAATCTGTTGTAACCTATAGCTTCTCTGTCACTTCTCTGGCTCTCCTCTCCTGCTAAGCTTTGTTTCCTAATTAAAATCTGCCACTGCCGTAGCTACTGCTGCTACTGGAACCGCCAGAGCCACCTTGGTTTCGTGGTTTGGCAAAGTATTGGCCGCCACCACCATAGGGGCCAGAGCTTCTGCCTCCAAAGTTTCCTCCCTTCATGGGTCCAAAATTTGAAGACTGATTGTTTTAACTGCCAAAATCATTGTAGCTTCCACCACCTCCAAAATTGCCTCCATCATTACCAAATCCATTATAGCCATCCCCACTGCCACCATATCCACCACCACCGCCACGGCTGCCACCAAAGCCACCACGACCACTGAAGTTTCCTCCACGACCATAGTTGTCATTCCCACCGAAACTGCCTCCATGACCACCACCATAGTTTCCAGAACCACTTTGACCTCTTTGGCTGGATGAAGCACTAGCCATCTCTTGCTTTGACAGGGCTTTCCTATCTTCACAGTTGTGGCCATTCACAGTATGGTATTTCTGAATGACAATCTTATCCACGGAGTCATGGTTGTCAGAGGTTACAAAGGCAAAGCCCCTTTTCTTGCCACTGCCTCTGTCAGTCATGATTTCAGTCACTTCAATTTTTCCATACTGTTCAAAATAATCTCTTAGGTGATGTTCTTCAGTGTCTTCTTTAATGCCACCAACGAATATTTTTTTCACAGTTAAGTGGGCACCTGGTCTTTGAGAATCTTCTCTTGAGACAGCTCTCTTTGGTTCCACAACTCTTCCATCCACTTTGTGTGGCCTTGCATTCATGGCTGCATCCACCTCCTCCACAGTTGCATACGTGATGAACCCAAAGCCCCTGGAGCGCTTGGTGTTTGGATTTCTCATTACCACACAGTCTGTGAGCGTTCACCATTGTTCAAAATGGCTCCTCAGGCTCTCATCGGTTGTTTCAAAACTCAACCCTCCAATGAAGAGCTTCCTCAGCTGTTCCGGCTCTTTAGGAGACTCTGACTTAGACATGATTGCAGGGAGAAAGAGACTTTAACGATGCTGCTTCGGCAGCGTCCACAGGCAGAAACTGCACCCTGATTTTCTAACATAGCCCCAGTTGTCCATACTTCATCTAGGATGTAGTCAGTGGTTCTGATTTAACATCTTCCAAATGGCTTTTGTGTTGTGGAGGGTGATTCCTCTAGGCTTGAAAACTTAAACTCAGTTAAAGTGACTTTTATTATATCCGTGTATGTCTTGGCCTGGAATTTCCTTTTAATCGCGTTCTACTCTTTCCAGTTTAAAGATCAGCCTCTTTGAAAAAGGAGATTGACATTAAAGAAGAATTGAAGATTTATTTTTCTTTTGTTTATTTCTCTAAAGACAGTGGATCAAGTCCTTTCTTCTTCCTGCTTCCAACATAACAAAACATCTTTTGGCTAGTCTCTGCTCTTTTTTTTTTTTTTTGGCTTTTTGCCTTCCTTTTTGTGATGCTGAACCACTTTCTCTTGGTCATTTATCTCTTCCTCTGTCTTCGGTGTCCCTTTAAAATCTTTTTAAAGAGGTCATGGCTAGGCATGGTGGCTCACACCTGTAATCCCAACACTTTGGGAGGCCAACCAGGTGGATCACTTGAGGTAATTAGCTGGGTGTGGTGCATGCTTGTAATTCCAGCTACTTGGGAGGCTGAGGCAGGAGAATCACTTGAACCCTGGAGGTAGGTGTTGCAGTGAAACGAGATCGTGCCACTGCACTCCAGCCTGGATGACAAAGCCAGACTCCATCTTGAAAAAAAAAAAAAAGAACTCACTGTCATACAGTTAGGCACCGTCCAGTACATGTTACAAACTTGGAGGAGGAAGAGATGAATGAAAGCTTGAATTACCTCAAAAGGCCTTAAAGAGAGAATTAGATCTGGTAGGAGAGATGGGATTTACACAGGAGGAAGAACCGGGAAAGGGAGCCCGGGAAAGCTGAGATGGGAATGGCAACTAGAATAGTCTGATTAGAGTGAACGTTATTCTATAGAAACAGTAAACAAAGCAGCTGGAGTTGGCTCTCACCATTGTTTGTGAATGAAATTTCAGATAAAGGACCAAAAGCTGTCATTTGTATTGCAAAGATATTGTAAAAATCTAAATATTAAATTGTATCAAAGATATAAATATTTTCATAAGTTTGTAACATCTTTTTTGTTTTGTGACTAGCTCAGCTAAATGCTCTGTTGAATCTTAAGATCAAGTACATTTCTCTTGGATATATTAATTCTAAGAAAAATATGGGTATCAGGCTATGAATAATGATACTTATTCTGACTTTTTTTAAAAAATTGCCATCTCCTTGAGTAACTACTCATCTGATAGTTTTTACATGTCTTATTTTCAGGTTGGCTCAAAAACAGAAGTTGCTGAGTGCAAGGAGAAGTTTGCCGCCTCCAAGGACCCCACAATCAGTCAGACTTTCATGTTGGATAGGGTGTACAACCCTGAGGGGAAGGCTTTACCACCAATGAGAGGCTTCAAGTACACCAGCTGGTCTCCCATGGGTTGTGATGCTAATGGCAGATGCCTCTTGGCAGCACTGACCATGGACAATCGCCTGACCATCCAGGCAAATCTCAACAGACTGCAGTGGGTCCAGCTGGTTGACCTGACTGAGATCTACGGAGAACGTCTTTATGAGACCAGTTACAGGCTCTCTAAAAGTGAGGCCCCAGAAGGAAATCTCGGGGATTTTGCTGAGTTTCAGAGGAGACACAGCATGCAGACCCCAGTCAGAATGGAGTGGTCAGGCATCTGTACCACTCAGCAGGTCAAGCATAACAACGAATGCCGGGACGTCGGCAGTGTGCTCCTGGCCGTCCTCTTTGAAAATGGTAACATCGCCGTGTGGCAGTTTCAGCTGCCATTTGTAGGAAAAGAATCCATCTCTTCATGCAACACAATTGAGTCAGGAATCACCTCTCCCAGTGTATTGTTTTGGTGGGAATATGAGCACAATAATCGAAAAATGAGTGGCCTTATTGTGGGGAGTGCTTTCGGACCTGTAAAAATTCTTCCTGTCAATCTCAAAGCAGTCAAAGGCTATTTCACTTTAAGGCAGCCTGTTATCTTGTGGAAAGAAATGGACCAGTTGCCTGTGCACAGCATCAAATGTGTGCCACTTTATCACCCTTACCAGAAGTGTAGTTGCAGCTTAGTAGTAGCTGCAAGAGGCTCCTATGTATTTTGGTGTCTTCTTCTGATCTCCAAAGCGGGGCTGAATGTTCACAATTCCCATGTGACGGGTCTTCACTCACTGCCCATTGTCTCCATGACTGCAGACAAACAGAATGGAACCGTCTATACTTGCTCGAGTGATGGAAAAGTGAGACAGCTGATTCCCATTTTCACAGATGTTGCGTTAAAGTTTGAACACCAGTTGATTAAACTCTCAGATGTGTTTGGCTCAGTGAGGACTCACGGGATAGCAGTGAGCCCCTGTGGTGCGTACCTGGCCATCATTACCACTGAGGGCATGGTCAACGGCCTCCACCCCGTTAACAAAAACTATCAGGTCCAGTTTGTTACTCTCAAAACCTTCGAAGAGGCAGCTGCTCAGCTCCTGGAATCTTCTGTTCAAAACCTTTTTAAGCAGGTAGATTTAATAGACCTAGTACGCTGGAAGATTTTAAAAGATAAACATATCCCTCAATTTTTACAAGAAGCTTTGGAAAAAAAGATTGAAAGCAGTGGAGTCACCTACTTTTGGCGTTTTAAGCTTTTCCTCCTGAGGATTTTATATCAGTCAATGCAGAAAACCCCTTCAGAAGCTTTGTGGAAACCCACCCAGGAGGACTCAAAAATCTTACTAGTGGATTCACCTGGAATGGGCAATCCTGAGGATGAACATCAGGAAGAAGGCACTTCCTCCAAACAGGTGGTGAAGCAAGGCTTGCAGGAGAGGATCAAGGAAGGAGATGGAGAGGAGTCCGTGGATGACTCACTCGCCCAGACAGGAGATGCCGGAGGCCGTGAGCCAATGGAAGAGAAACTCCTGGAAATCCAAGGGAAAATTGAAGCTGTGGAGATGCACTTGACCAGGGAACACATGAAGCGAGTCTTAGGAGAGGTGTATCTGCACACCTGGATCACGGAAAACACTAGCATCCCCACCCGAGGACTCTGTAACTTTTTAATGTCTGATGAAGAGTATGATGACAGAACAGCACGGGTATGTGTTTATTAACAAAAACTCTGAAATTGAGGAAAGTCTGCTTTCTTCATGAGAAAGAAATTACCTAAATTGAGTTCCCGAAGCTCAACTTTTACTTTGAGATATTTTCAGTAATTGATTTACATGAGGTGCAGGGGAACAAATAGGAAATGTGGAATAATGCAGAGGATGGATTCATAGCATACAAAGAATATTTTGATTCTTCTTCATACTGGCCTTGATAGATATGCCAAATTTGTAGGATGAGCTTTCCAGACTGGATTAGCTCAAAGTGGCTGCATTTAGCTTGAGTAGTAAGTGATGGGCGATTATGGCAGTACTAATATAGTGCCCATGCTCCTGCCCTTCCTCTTTTACAAAAGTTTTGTAGGGAAGGGCTGTAATGACATGTTTTCCATTTGATAGGACTTACGGATATCTTCAAATTTAGTCAAGAAAGGCATGTAAAGTAAACGTATTATCACTCATGTCTCATTTTTACAAAACCTGGGCACAATCTTTATTTTGGTAGCAGAACAATCTTAAACAGTGTTATCCAAAATGTATTCTAAAGAATTTACATTGCTTAACGGAACGCTAGGGTTCCCAGTGCATATTATCATTCTAAGTGTTCTGAGACTTCCTACAGAAAAGAAACATACCTTTGTGTAGCTCAGTATTACTCAGACTTCCTGATCAGAGCATCTTTTTTGCACTAACAGCTGCTAAAATCCTGAAGAATTTGTGTTCCAAGAAATATACTGTATTCTGAAATATTCAAAACCACAAATATCTATCTATGCTCCCTTTTGCTTCAAAGATTGATATTTATTGACTAAAGTCTTATTTAAAATATTAATCAAAGGCAGTATCTTTATTTTTAATGCCAAGCCATTCAGTATCCTTGTTATATGTTCTTGTTGGAAAGAATATGTGTTTGTGTGCACACATTCACTTTTGAAATGATTGCTTATAGAATGTTTGCAGTGATCTTGAGTATTAAGATGCACTGTTCATGTAATTGCATTTTCTTCTTTTAAAAGTTAACTTTTGGGGCCAGGCACATTAGCTCACGCTTGTAGTCCCAGCCCTTTGGGAGGTTGAGGTGGGCGGATCACCTGAGGTCAGGAGTTTGAGACCAGCCTAGCCAACATAGTGAAACCCTGCCTCTACTAAAAATGCAAAAAATTAGCCAGGCGTGGTGGTGGGCACCTGTATCACAGCTACTCAGGAGGCTGAGGCAGGAGAATCGTTTGAACCTGGGAGGTGAAGGTTGCAGTGACCCGAGATTGCACATTGCACTCCAGCCTGGGTGACAAGAGCGAAACTGTCTCAAAAAAAAAAAGTTTTAAACATTGTTTCATTGTGTTCCATATTGTCTGGAACAGAGTATTCTGGTTATCACAGTGCTATGGGACCTAGTTAGGTTTATTATAAGAGTCAGTGAAAAATTAGCAAAAACATTTTAGAAAATATTAGAGGTTGAGTTTGTAATGATTTAGAATAATTGTCCAGATACCAAGTAAGCCTGGGAAGCTCCATTTAGCATGGTCATGTGGTTTCAACAGAGCCAGTTTAAAAACCAGAATATTGCACCCTTCCCCATCTGTAGCAACTGAGTTTTTATTGAAGATCATGCATTTCATGTCTTAAAAATCCAACTATATGCATAAAATGAAGACTTTTTAAACCTAGGATATTGATTTATTAGTAGTTATAAATTATTTGGGAGATCATCAGCTTAGTATGCTGGTATGGTTAAACTATGACTTTTTAATCTTTTTTCATTATTACTCCCCGCTGGAGCATTTTTAGACACTTTTTCCGAATTGCCTCTGCCTATGAAGATTTAATACCACAGATATATATATCTACAGATATATATATGTAGATATATATACATATATATACATATATACATATATATCTGTATATATGTAGATATATGTATATATATCTACATATATACAGATATATATCTACAGATATATATAAATAGATAAGATATCTGTTTATGTTGTATCTGTGTTCTTTATACAGAAAAAGAGTATAAAAAAGAACTTTTTGCCTCCAAGAACTAATATTTGTTCCCTTGGAAGGACTGCCACTACCATTGAGAATGTGTGAGTCAGAATAACATAGTTGAGCTTACCAAGATCAAGGCTACTGAGAACAAATGGCAGTCCTTCCTTATGTAAAATTTATGTACATCTGGGCCGGGTGCAGTGGTCACACCTGTAACCCCAGCACTTTGGGAGGGCAGGGTGTGAGGATCACTTGAGCCCGGGAGTTTGAGGCCAGCCTGAGCAACATAGTGAGACCCTGTCTCTACAAAAATTAAAAAAATTAAAATATATATATATGTGTGTGTGTGTGTGTGTGTGTGTGTGTGTCCTGGTGTGGTGGCACAGGCCTGTAGTCCTAGTTTCTTAGGAGGCTGAGTGGGGAACCATGTTCACACCACTGCATTCTAGCTGGGGCAATACTGAGACCTGTCTTAAAATAATTTGAGGTGTGTTTATATGGGAGGAATTCTGAGTGGTTTTTGTCACTGTATCATTATCAGGATGTTTGGCCTGTCTAGAAAAGCAAAGTGAGTGTGGCAATCCTACCATATGTTAGAATTCTTAGGATGGAAAAAGCAAAAGCAAAAAATTAATGGGATTTAAATTTGTAGAGTATGTACAGAAGCGGTAAGATAGCAGCTGGCTCACCAACTTTTGAGCTAGTAAGACACCCTTTGAAACTTAATTAATTTTAATTAATACAAAATCTTTTGGATTCATCCATAAGAGGTTAAGCAGAAATGGATTCAAAATTGGAAGGACGCTATCACTAGTAAGAGAAGACAAGTATTGAGGGTTATGTATCCTAGCCTCCAAATTACATATCCAGTGAAGTTTAAAAAAAAAAGTTGGGGGGGGCTAGGTGTGGTGGGTAACACTTGTAATCCCAGCACTTTGAGGGGCTGACACGGGCGAATCACTTGAGGTCAGGAGTTCAAGACCAGCCTGGTCAACATGGCAAAACTCCACCTCTACTAAAAATATAAAAATTAGCCAGGCATGGTGGCGCATGCCTGTAATCCCACTACTCGGGAGGTTGAGGCAGGAGAATCGCTTGAACCTGGGAGTCAGAGGTTGCAGTGAGCCGAGACAATGCCACTGCACTCCAGCCTGAGTGACAGAGCGAGAGACACTTTCCCCTGCCGAAAAAAGAATTAGATTCAAGTGTTTTTCAGGCTTTTATTTTTAAGCAGTATTATCTTTTTTTTTTTCTTGAGATGGAGCCTTACTCTGTTACCCAGGCTGATGTGCAGTGGCACAGTCTCAGCTCACTGCAACCTCCACTCCTGTGCTCAGGCGGATCCTCTTGCCTCAGCCTCCCAAGTAGCTGGGATTACAGGTGTGTGTCACTACACCTGGTTAATTTTTGTATTTTTAGTAGAGACGGGGTTTCACCATGTTGGGCAGCTGCTCTCGAACTTCTTACCTCAAGTGATCTACATGCCTTGGCCTCCCAAGGTGCAGGGATTACAGGCATGAGCCACTGCCCAGCCAAGGATATAATCTTTTTTTTTTTTTTTTTTAAGATGGAGTCTTGCTCCCATCACACAGGCTGGAGTGCAGTGGCATGATTTTGGCTCACTGCAACCTCCGTCTCCCAGGTTCATATGATTCTCCTTCCTCAGCCTCCCGAGTAGTTGGGATTACAGGCGTGCACCACCATGCCTGGCTAATTTTTGTATTTTAGTAGAGTCAGGGTTTCGCCATGTTGGCCAGACTGGTCTCAAACTCCTGACCTCAGGTGATCACCCACCTCAGCCTCCCAAAGTACTAGGATTATAGGCATGAGCCACCACTCCTGGCCAAGGGGGTAATCTTAACAAAGCAGAGAAAACAAAACTGAAGCAGAGACAAGGCCTGGAGCCTGTGCTGTCACCTCTCCCAGCTTCTTGCTCCTGTAGTCGGTCTAGCCGTGCCTCTGCAGTGGGGTTGGCGGATCTCAGATTGAAGGCTACTGGACTGTGTTGGCCATGGGTCTTTGGGCCATCAGAAGGAAAAATTATTTTTTAATCCTGATGATCTTTTTACTTTCTAAGCCTTTCTTTTAAAATAGACATTTGTACAGTTCTACAAAGAGTAGTATTCCACATAATGTTTTGCCTGTAGAGATTACGCTTTTTCTTCTTAAAGTCAAAACATTATAAATAATAGCTAAATACTTTGTCTTCTAACAGAACTCTGAAGTCCTTGTTTCAGAAGCAACTAAAACAAGGCAAGTAAGATTTTGGTTTTCAGAACAGTTTTCTCCTTAGTGGTTACAGTTTACCCTGTTTTCCCAGAGTCCCAGGATGAATTTATTTTATTCAGCTAGTTGACACAGGTTGAAACTCTAGTTCTTTTGTTTTTCACAGTATAATCAGCCTGCATGGAAATACAAATCTCCTGTCTTTTGTAAAATACTGCTCTTTTCTTTCTGTTTTTTACTTTTTCCCTTTGTGTTTGTAGGCTTTTTCTTCAGGAAGTCCTGCACTTACTACTAAACTTTGCTGACTACTTTGTCCTACTAGGTGCTGATTGGACATATCTCAAAGAAGATGAACAAACAAACTTTCCCTGAGCACTGTAGTTTGTGTAAAGAGATCTTGCCATTCACAGATCGCAAACAGGCAGTCTGTTCCAATGGCCACATTTGGCTCCGGTAAGACATTTTAAAAGTCCTACTTCTGCTCATTTTTCAGTCTTGTGTAGCACAAACTACTGTAAAGCATTTATGCCAGTTATCTGTTGCCCTTGCCAATATGTTAGAGAAAAGCTGCTATTATAAAGCCTGATGTGGATTTTTAAATCAGTATCACTAAAGCAAGTTGGCCCTTGAAGACAGTTTTTACTGCTTAGTGTATAGGAGTTTGCTTACTTTGTTTGTTCAGTTTCATAATGAAAGATGTCTGCTTCCTCTCCCTAGTCACATTCCAAGATGTAACCTTGGTGTATCCTCATGTTACTGGACCTGTGGGCTGCATTTGACACAATTACTCCCTCCTGCAGCACTTTCATCACCTGTCTTCCTGGACACAGTACTCCCTGTTTTCTTCCTGTCCCTGACTCTTCATTCTCAATTATCTTTGCTGATGGCTACCTCAGCTGTCCATCTTTCAGCCCATTATTCTTCTCTTAACACTTTCCCTGGGTGGTTGCTTATCATCTGCACACTGGTGATTTAAACATAGAGCGTTTACCCATATCTCTCCTGCTAAGTCTGGGCTTATATATCTCACTGCTGCTCAGTACCTCTGTTTGGATGTTTAATAGGCATTTGAAATTGGAATCCAACCTTTTGTTCTACCTCTGCCTCTCCGTCCCTGGTCAAAACACCATCATCTCTTGCCCTGATTATTATACCTGTAGTTACTTTCCATCTGGTCTTCCCACTTCCATCCTTGCCCCTCCCGTCTCTTCTCATTATAGTCGTGATAGTGATCGTGTCAAAATTTTGTCACTGGCTACCTGTTTCTCATGAGTAAAACTAAAACCCTCTTAGTGACCCACAAGACTCTACATAGCCTGGCACCCCTTCTTCCCTTTGTCCTCCCACTGACCTCATCTGCTATATTTCTCCATCTCATTCACTTCACTACAGGCAGACTGGCTTCATTTCTCAGGTACATGAGGCACCCACTCACCTCAGGACATCTACAGTGGCCGATTCCTCTACCTAGGATGCTCTTCCAGCAGATGTCTACATGGCTTCCTCCAATGTCCCTTTATCAGTTAGGCCTTCCTGGACATCATACCTAAAATTGTAGCACCCCACTGACATACCTTCTGTTGCCAGCATTTTACATCCTTCATTTTCTTCCTCAACAATTATCACTATTTAATATATTTTTTTTCCTTGTCTTTCCTCTAGATTAGAAAGCTCTATGAGGACAGAAACTTTTGTCTTGTATTCACAGCTATTTCTAGAACAATGCCTAGTACATGGTAGACACTAAATTTAAATTTTTTTATTTGTTTTTTTTTTTTTTTGAGATTGGGTCTTGCACCCCACCCAGGCTGGAGTGCAATGGCGCAATCTTGGCTCACTGCAACCTTCACCTCCCAGGTTCAAGTGGTTCTCCCACCTCAGCCTCCCTGGTAGCTGAAACTACAGGCATGCACCGCCACACCTGGCTAATTATTTTTTTCTTTTTGTATTTTTGGTAGAGATGGGGTTTTACCATGTTGCCCAGGCTGGTCTTGAACTCCTGGGCTCAAGTAATCCACCTGCCTTGGCCTCCCAAAGTGCTGGAACTACAGGCATGAGCCACCATCCCAGCCACATTTTTAACCAGATTGTGCTACACATACCATATTAATACCTCCCCAGTTCTCTTATCAAAAATGTATGGACTTCCTTTTACATCAGTACAAAGATATCATTCTTAATGACTAGAGGTTTCCATTGTATGGATGCTTCATAATTTACTCCCTTACTGATAATTTGGATTTTTTTCCAATTTGTATTGAATTCCTATACTTTTCTTGAGATGGGGAAATGAGGTGTCACTATGTTGCCCATGGTAGACTCCTGGGCTCCAGTGATCCTCCTGCCTCAGCCTCCTGAGTAGCTAGGACTACAGGCATGTACCACCACGCCTCCTGGCTTCTACACTTTTTCTAATTTGACTGTTTAGACTTTTTAAGAGAGAATAGAAAACAAGCTTGTATATTTTAGGTTAGTAATAAAAATAAAAATATTGAGCACTATGAATATACCAGGCACAGTCTAAGCTGTACACATGTATTAAGTTACTGTATAATGGCGGTTGTGAAAATAACTTAGTAGGATCACTGGCATGTGCCACTGCACCTGGCTTTCTGTTAGTTAAGATCGGGTATAACCACTGTCTTAAAGACTCTTGACAGTACTTTGGGGAAAACCCTGATGAATATGCAAACATGGGGTATAGGTTTGGCCAGCTTTGGGGCACTACATCCTTATTGAGTTTTGCTGTAAACCGGCAGGAGCTCTCTAATTCTCAGAAGTTTGTATATTGACACCTTGTGTTGTGTTGTAGCTTTCTATTAGGGAAACTACAATCATACACAAAAGGTAAGAGAAGAATATGATAAATCCCTGTGTGCCTGTCACTTCAAAAATTATCAACTCATGACCTTTGGTGCAAAAAAATTAATGGTGCCGAAAAAGACAGGACACTAACAAATGTTCACAGGTTCAATTCCATCCAAAGATGATTCATCGAGCCTCTGCCAAGGCCAGGCAATTTTCAGAACAACCATGCATGGGGAGCGTCAAATGACTTTTGTTTTTACAGATGAGGAAATTGGGGCCTGGGGAAGTTAAATAATTTGCCCAAGTTACAGTGGTGGTTTGTGGCATAGCTCAGAATCTGACATTCTGGCTCCAGAAGCCACATGTGTAAGCACTAGCATTAATGTCTTCCAGATAGGTTCTTTCAGGAAAATTGTCTTTTTTACTGACCAAAGTTAGTGCCGAAATACCTCAGTATGGTTTCTCTAGGTGAGAAGCAGTGCTTGCTGTTGCTCAGATGTAATCTTTCTTCCTAGATACCCAAGTCTTTACTCAAGGTAAACCTGCTTGGAGTCCCTTCCCCTCCTTTGTATTTTCTGCTCCTTAGTTGCTTACCTGAAAGGTTACCTTTTGGGAAAACTTCCCTGCAACCCAGATGTACTCTTTCCCATCTCATTGCATCCCATCTATCCTTACTTGCCTGGTGCTGGTGGATGCTCAAAGAATAATCCTTGGATGGAATTGAACCTATGAACATTTGTTAGTGACCTGTCGGGGTTTTTTTGCCCCATTAATTTTGCCTTTGATGTTCTTCAGGGTTTTCCTTAATGTACTGTCAGAGTCTTAAAGACAGTAGTTATACCCAGTCTTAACTAACAGAAAGCTGGGCACAGTGGCACATGCCTGTAATCCCAGCTGCTTGGGAGACTTAGGCAGGAGGATCACTTGAGCCCAGGAGTTCAAGGCCAGGCTGGGCAACGTAGCGAGACCCTGTCTCAAAATAACAGCAATAACAAAAAACCTAAAAAGAATAATTTTCAATATAATACATGATCAGTTTTTTAAAAACATATCAGGAATTCAAAGTGCAGTCAGGTATGAACAGACTAAATTCTTTTCTGATGCTCAAATAGGAAAAACGGCTACCTGGCTTAGAATCTTTGTGTCTACTTGGAAGCATGAGGTATAGGTTTGGCCAGCTTTGGTGCACAGGGGGATACATTGTTGCCGTGAATGTATGAGTATCATGCTTTCACTTGGTTAATGTGTGGTTTTATGACACACCTCTGTGGTAGAGAAACACCAGTTTCCGAGTGTTAGAGCAAACCCTCTCCCATGCCAATACAGTCTGTTTTCTTTCAGGTGCTTCTTAACCTACCAGTCCTGCCAGAGTTTGATATACAGAAGGTGTTTGCTCCATGACAGCATTGCCCGGCATCCAGCTCCAGAAGGTGAATGCTTTCCCTTACTTGGGAGGGTGGGTGGCTGGATGGAGCATGCTGGCAGAGGGCCAGCGCCCCAGAATAACAGTTCAAGTCACACTTTACACTTCTTGGTGTTGTGATGTCAGGGCTGGGGGCTGGGGAGCAGGCTCCTGTTGCTCTTTACGGTGTTACTGTGAAGCCACAGCTAACTAAAACATGGCCATTGGAATGTCATACTGAAGTGTATTTTCATTTAGTGTGTGACTTAAGTGAGTCTGCAGTTGCTATTCTGTCACTGCAAGCAAATTACTCATTCCAAAAAATGTCAGAGCTTGTTTTAGTAGATGACATAGATAGATTATATTTGAATATAAACTCTGTAAATGATACTGTATACACAGACAACACTGTTGAACCAGTAATAGGATATTCACCTGGAGCCATTCTAGTAGCCATGATGGGTTTTTGCCTAGTTGATGTATATTCTCTTTTCTGATAGCTTTGATGTCATCTGTTTCTGAGATAACTACCTGGAAATAAGACTGTAGGGTGGGCAAGGAATTAGTGATTTAATAATGATGCGAATGTCAGATTTTGTCCTGACATTAATATCACACTCTAACCAAGTGACACAACTAGATGCAGAATATACAATTATATACATACTTTTGGGGGAATATTCTGGTTTCAGCTGAAACAAACAGCATTCTGTATAAAACTATATCCTGATTCTTGAGTTTGACTCTAAACCAGCAGGAGCTCTCTAATTCTCAGAAGTTTGTATGTTGACACCTTGTGTTGTGTTGTAGCTTTCTATTAGGGAAACTACAATCATACACAAAAGGAAAGAGAATATAATAAATCCTTCCCTGTCACTTAACTTAAAAAATTACCAACCCATGACCTTTTTTGTTTCATATGTAGTTCCCTCACACACCTCCCTTCTCTTGATGGATTATTTTCAAACACATTCTTGGGAACTTTTAAATTCTTAACTAGAACTGATAATTGATATGCTGCCTAGGCAGGAAATCTGGAGAAGATTGAAACTTTAAAAATCACGCCCATCAACTTTGAGTCTAGCCATGTATAGCTTTTAGGAAGAATGAGAAGCTACTGAATCTTAAGAAGAGCATTGGAGCAGAACTTTTCACAGGTGAAAGAGGAGGAGGATTTGAGCAGTGTTGCCACATTTTAATTTCTCAAGGGCATAGATAGCATTTTTTAAAAATTCCTATTACTGTTACTTTATGAGAGAATATTTTAACATTAACAGTGTATGAAGAACACATTCTCGGAATATAGTCCTTTTTTTAAATTGAAAAAATTCGGCTTTATGAAACATTTATTACCCTTTTCTGTTTCGTCGCATTTAACTTTGAGAACCACAAGTTTAGTCCACCTTCACTTGGAATGTTGAAAACCCAAGCCCAAAGCAGTGAAGTGCTTTGTTCAGGGATGCATAGCTGGTTCATTGCCGTCGGGACCAGAATACCCATCTCTCAACACTACAGCCCAGTGTCATCCCTTCTGACTGCCTTTTCCAAAGCTCATGGTAGATACCACTTGTCTTCCTTTTGCAGATCCCGACTGGATTAAGAGGTTACTGCAAAGCCCCTGCCCTTTCTGTGACTCTCCTGTCTTCTAAATAATCAGTGACAGAAAGATGGAAGGACATAATGAATTCTGCCATAGAAAACTTCAGCCTGAAGAGAAGGATGTGCTGGAGGAAGCCTGACCCTCATGAGTAGAGAGAAGCCCTTGGTGACTGTGACGAGGCCCCTGAAGCTCATTTCTGAAAGGCACTCTTATCTCCAGGGACTCAAGGATGTCCTTTGAAATGGCTGAACTCAGAGAGTTGGAGTCATTTTGAGATGAGCATTAGCCCTGGCTTTGTGACCAGTGAGGAACACTTATGTTTAAATATCTTGACGGACACAATTTGAACACAACGTCCTGTCATTTCTAGGAACAGAATGGTCTCTTCTAGAGAGTTTGGATAAGGACCTTCCTGGGTTGAGTTAGGTTTTAATCCTTGCTTTGGTCTGGAACTGCTGACTGGCTCCAGAACTTAATTGCTTGCTCCATGGCATCTGATGTACCAACAGATTAAAACTATATAAAGCAATGCATGGGCAGGTGTTTTGTTCTCAGAAAATAGCTGCCGATATGCATCCCTCCATTCTTGTTTTTCATGCATATGAAAAACATTTTTTTTAAACTCTATTTTCTTAGTTGAAGCCAAGACTAAAGTTTACTGTGTCAAATGATCTGGTGACTATTATAATTAATAATTGTGACTTATCTTTCATTCTCTCCTGTGTCATCAGGTTTCCTGACCCAACTCCTTAACCTGCATAAAGATGTCAAATACTGGAGTTCACACACGTCACAGCCCTGCTTCAGACTTAACTGTGGTAGCCTAGATGAGCTATTTGTACACAGGAAAAAGATACCTTCCTCTTTTAGTAATAATTACAACTTCTAGTATTTTTAATGTTGACATTTCCGGATGTTTCATTTAGTATCCAGGGGTCTATCTAGAGACTTCTAGAGAGGGACAGCTCAGAAGTGAGACCCTTGAGCTCTGGTGCTGTGTAAGCTGTACAATTCAGCTGAACAGAGCCTGGGAATTTCTTTCCTCTGCACAGTTCCTTGATATTTGGAATCCAGGTTCTGCCCCCACCTCACCCCCACCCCCAGTGGTCTGTTAAGATGTCCCAGACATCAGTTTGATTGATCACGAAATCAAAACCTAAAAGGGATTCTGTAATTAGCATTCTTGGATTCTGAAACGTCCGGCAGGGGTTGGTGCTAATCAACAGGACTGTAGTATACACATCTTGAAATGGTACATTTTCCTGGAAAGTTGGGTAGGACGTGTGAAATATGAGATTCTTATTTCTTGCAGTCTTTTTGGTCTTTAATGTAATTTCCTGCTTAAGTATTCTTAGTGAAAGACATTTTGTCCACACTTTAGAAATAACATTGAGGCCAGGCACCTGTAATCCCAGCACTTTGGGATGCCGAGGCCGGGAGTTCAAGACCAGGCTGGGCAATGTGGCGAAATACTAAAAATACAAGTTAGCCTGGCATGTTGGTGCATGCTTGTAATCCCAGCTACTCAGGAGCTGAGGCAGGAGAATCACTTGAACCCAGGAGGCAGAAGCTGCAGTCAGCCGAGATTGTATCACTGCCCTACAACCTGGGCAAGACTGGAGATTCTGCCTCAAAAAAAAAAAACGCTGACACGTGGATAACATTGTAACGGCAACCTCCCCTCCAACCCTGCATTGATAAGTAGTGGAGACAAGGGCCCTTGGCACTTCCAAACAGTCTGCTCTGAAATGTCTTCTGTTTCTATTCAAATTGCTGTTTTGTCTCCTATGTTTAATCATGTATTTGCTATTATCTTCTGTTTATTTTTCTCCTTTTGGTAGTAATTTCAAGAAGAGTGTTTATTCACTATTGATTTTCAAGAAAGAAACTAAGCAGCGTTGAAATCATGAGTAAAAATTCAGAACATTGTATGAAGTCATTTGTGTCTGCAGTTTTTTTTTCACTTTACAATAAATAAGAGTAAAAATTGAGATCATGTCAAAAAATTATTGCAGTTTTAATCATTATGGCATAGTTTCACTCCTGCCCCAATTAGAATCAGTAGGGAATTGTTCTTACTGGAGAATTTTGGGCTTCTGCCATTTAAAACTTAGGTTAAGTTTTTATTTAAAGCAGTTGTGCATTTTTGAGAAAATGTAACTAGTGGGAGTAACTAGAGAGGATTTCCCAAATTGTTTTTTTATGTTTCTAAACAGTTTTTCTAGAATGTGAACTCACTGCAGAGACTTGACCCAGTGGCATTGTTAAGACCCTAAAATCTAGCCACACCTGCCTCTGCCAAGTTTGCACACACCCAGTTGGAAGGCCTTTCCCTGCCCTTGTGCCTGTCCCTCACCCGTGGAAATTAAGCTACAGAGCTAGGGAAACAGATTTCGAGTTAATGGCACCCTTACTTCTGAATTTCTCTGAGGCACAGCATACCTGATGGCAGTGTGTTGCTCAGGGCAACCTTGGGGAAGTGAGAATGGCACCAGAGGTTTTCTAATTGCATCTTGTAGTTAAAATTTATATGCTCTATAAAAGTTGCCTGATCTATGTGGTAGATTTCAAGTTGATTTCAGCTGTGACCCTAGTAACTATTTCAGGGACTACAGAAAGTGAAAGTGCTATTGCTGCACTGCATTTAAAGTACAGGAGCAAGGATTCTATATTATTAGATCCTTTAAGCTACAACATTGTTTCATTTTGAGAGTTTGATATGTACACATGTATCACGTCTCTGCCTGGGGTTAATTTGTGCCTATTATTCTAGATAAGAAATTGATAGCCTGTTATGCTTGATATTCATTCTGAAATCCTTGTGTGTCCACCAGGCAGACTTCAAGCAATCTCTACCTACTGTTATATCTGCCAAAACTACCAATTATTTTTCAATGTCAGAAGTTATTAGAACCACTGGCAAAGCTCATGGTTGAATGTGACATTTTTCTGCTTTTCCCTCTAAGAAGTTTTCGAATGTGAACGTTGAAGTATGCAGGTTGGACCTATTAGCAAGTTTAACACGTTAATTAGGTTAAAAGAATGTGAAAGGGCAATAAAATATTTCAATTATTTTGTAATTATAACGGTATCAAATAAGATGCAAAAGATGTTGATTGGTGCTTGTTAAGAGAATGACAAAACTGGTTTTATGAGCATCAGTTCCCTGCAACAGTTACACTGCCTGAGTTTGGTGAATTGCTGCAATTCCGGGAATGGAATCAGGAATTAGTGTCACTGGTTGATTGGCACAGGATCTGTCCATCCTTTCTGCTCCTGACCGACCTCTCTTGCCTTTCCTTTCCCCAGATGCCCTCTTGGTTTGCCTTCCTTCAGTTCTCTCTGCTTCAGGACACAGAGCTAAGAGATTACATGTTGGAAAGAAGAAAAACGGATTAATGACATTTCTAAAAGCTAAATTGTGTAGTGAGTCTCACTTCCTAGAAGAAGCTATTAGTAATATTTCTTTCTAAAGGTAATACTATTAATTGTATCTGGGTTTCTTCAAAACTTAACGATAATTTCCTTGTTAGGGTGCTCAGTAGCTCTTAGTTTGACTTCGGGCTGAGGGATGTGAAATTTTAGCTCCTTCCCACCACCTGTTTCCCCTCACTCCTACCCACAGCCAATATTCTTCTTCATAAGCAAAAATTATGGTTAAGCTAAGCTGAATGTGTTATATTCAAAGTAAGTACAGACAGCAAATAGGCAGACAAATACAGGAATGTCTTTACAATTAGCCCACCATAGTCTCTGCGTGGTTTCCATAATTCATTATGATGTCTCTTTATACTCTTTCACTGCTATTCTGTGCGTTGGAGTTTAGCAATTCAGTGAGACTAGGAGAGTCTCAAGAATGGAACCGTTGCCCTCAAGGCTGGGGCATTCCAAATGCCTCTAAAGGATCTAACATAATGAATTGTTTTTATTTTTGCCATTGGTGCAAGTATCAACTGGCAGCCTCAAACAGCTTTAGACTATGTCTCAAGTCTCTCCGAGTTATACTTAGAACTGCTCTTTCTTGAAGCTAAAAGAAGTTTTTGGAGTAAAGATCTGCTTCATGTCTGCTAACATGGTATTGCCGTTCAACCTGATATAGATAGAGCATGTGAGATGCAATCGTCTTTAATTGGAATTAAGCCCAACTTCAAGAATACACAGACTTGCTACTAGTTAAAGTAGTATAGAATCATCATCCTGATGAAGCAGTGGGGTTTTTCAGAAGGTTGTAAACTCATTTCCATGGCACAGATAGAAATCATTTTCAGGACTTGTTAGCCAGTCCATGTCTCGTTGATAGGATGCACCTGCCATCTGCACAGATGGTTTGTTTTAAGATGGTGCTATTTTTGAAAACTTGCTGCGGAAATAAATTTAACAGAGGAATAGTTATTTGTAAATCTGTCCTAGAAAGAGGTTAATTCTTTTGGTATATGAATATTTCCTCCAACCCCTTTAACTAATTAGGTGGTTCCGCTTATTGCATTTTCTGAGTTATAACTATACTCTAGAGCCAAGACCTAGAGTAAAACCTGGGTCCTAATCAGTGGGTTGTTTAGATCACTATTAAATGCTTTGTCAACATTCTTTCTGGGCTTGAGAAGAGTTGACAAAGGTGAAAGATTATACTCCCATGTTGAAATGATGAAGTCATAGCCTAAGTGAAATACTGAAATGGGCTGGGTAGAATTAAACTGTAGAACTCTAAATCATGCTTATTTTTAAAGTAAAAAGTTGCCTCACTATCATGAAATCCTGTTACTTTACTAAAAAAAATTCTATAAAATGGTCAAATTGGACAATGTAAGAGATAATGACAGCTTTGAGGCATTTCATACTTTGGCTAACAGACTGGGAAGGTTTAGGGTTCTCTCCACTAATGGAAAATTAAATGCAAAATGTCCTAAGAATTATGTTGTTTTCAAGGCTTTGACCCAGATTTGTACTTTGATGTATGAAAGTGAATATAAAACTTGTTTATACAGAAATAAGACTATGTAGAAAAATAAGTCTGTGTTGTGTATAGTGATACATGTTTTATGTTTACCAATGTCTGTACTAAATTCTGTGCTTGGTTTTGAATTATATATGTGTTTACATATGACTTTTTTAAAAAATAAAAAGAACAGTCATCTAAAAACAAAGTTTTGGAAAGGAGATGCTTTTTCAATTCTTACCATCTGATTAGGTGGTATGTTTTATAGACTTTTGGTGTTTAAAGAAAAAAAGTTTAATAACAACACATTTTGCTTGGAATACTCCCCAGTCCAGAAAAACTGGTGACTTCTCTTCATTGTATATATGTGCATGGTGTTCATTATTAGATTGTAAGCTCCTCAAGGGCAGGAACTGTTTTATCTTTGTTGTTCCTGCAGCACCTAATGTAAAGTGCCTTGCACAGGGTAGGTGCTCATGACGTGTAGAATGAGTGAGTAACGTCCTGCCTCATCAGGATGAAATGTGGTTCACTTCCACTGTGTTCAACACGACAAAGCCACTAACACCAGAAGAGGGCAGAGCTCTTTCTTGGGTTTGAACTGGCTTCTTTTGGGGGTTGAACCAGATCATTCCACATCTTTAGCACTACTTAACCTTCTTTTCCTGAAGATTTCATCCGTGTCCTGCATTTTTATCTAATATTAGAGCTGAGGTTCCTAGGAAAAGTTTGAAGTGGGGAAGATTATGGAGAAAATAAAATGGAAATTTGGGGAGGGTGGTTTGTCAGTATACGGCCCTGTGGGGTAATCATATTTTAGTTTTTAACTTGTTAAAAGGGCAACAGAACCTCTGTTTCTTTGCCAAGTCGCTGGTTGGCCATTTCTCCAATGGATGAACTACCACTGTTTTTAGCTCTTTCTCATTTTGGATTCCCTTCAATTGCTTACATGATTCTAGTACTTAGAGTCTAATAAAGTTGCTGTGAATATCTAGTGCTGTACATAATGGCAGTTTTGTAAATGTGAAATAACCTTGAATATGTTGTGGTTTGTATACAGAGCCATTAGTATTATTTTGGCCACTTTTTTATTCAAAATAAATAACATAATAATTTGTATGCTGTGTGTCTGTTTTATGGAGTTCCCATGGTTTATAGCAAAGCTCGGAAACCTCTTTAAGCACGAGCACCCCCAACAAAGTTCAGTCATGCCCAGGCATGGGCAGACAAGAAGGCAAGAGCTCTGTTAGGGAAATGTTAGGGAACTGGCCACTAGCAATTACCTCAGAACCAAGTCAGTAAGTCAGGTTGTTTATTCCAGAAAGTTTGAGGAATATAAGGGGAAGTAACAGAGGTTCAGCAGTATGTTAGGCCACATGGTCTTAATGTCAGTTACATAGTATTTGGTGAGAAAAGTGAAAACTATGATCTCTAAGCATCATGTATTTGTGAAAAGATGAGAATATACCAACATTTTTTGCAGATAGTCATCTGTGCTTACGGTAGAGGCAGTGTCTGTATCAATGGGTTTATCCATGTGCATCAGAATGACTTGGAGAATTTGTTAAAACAGTGGGTGGGGTGAACCCCACTCCTAGAATTTCTGATTCAGTAGATCTGGGATAGAGCCTGTGAACCGCTATTTCTAATACATTCGTGGTTGGTGTTCATATGCTCATCTGGGATCTGTGTTTTGAATACTGTTGGTCCACAAATGAACTCCAACACTGTTCCTGCCTTGCTTCTATGGTGCCCACCAACAGTTCACATGGATTATTGGTTTGTACAAATTGTTTATGTACCAGTCTTACCTGAGATTCTCACCATTACTACACTAGTTACTTTCAACTTTATTGAGACAAGAGTTTTAATTTTATGATTTCCTAAGGAGGACAAGAGGAGTAGACTACTGTAGTGAATCCTTTCTCTTTTGTAAGTCTGACTTATTTCACTCTCTCTCTAAAACTCATCTTCAGATAAAATGAAGCTAGTCCTTCCATCCACTGGGGAACTTGAGCTTAATTCAGCTCGTCAGTTGAAGTTTACTGAGTAAGAAACTTCAAAAAAGGCCAAAGTATTTGTGCTACTCTATTTTGAGATAATTTAAATGAAATACTGATTGCAGGGATTTCAGCAGTGATAAATGTACAATATAGATAAATATTCCTGCTGAGAACAATCAGAAAAACTAGAACAACAAAGTTTAAATATACATAAGAAAGTGTTGGAGACTGAACCGGGCAGGAATTACAAGGCCAATATCCGGGAGAAGGAGTCGTCTCAGGCAAACCCAGCATTTAGGGTTGGTTTCTTCTAGATGAGTCTGCCGATTCCAGAAGAGAGAGATGAGAGGCTAAAAAGATTATCAGAGCTTTTGACGTTGGACAACAATGACAAAAACTGGACAGTATTGGCCACCAAGAAGTGGGTACCCTGGTAATAAACCTCCACTTTCAGTATCGGGAATCCAAAAGAACACACCTTAAAGAAAAGCTGAACTGAAAACACAGTGGTTTCCACAGAAACCGAAGCCCAGCTTTACATCACTTCAATCCTTGAAGTTAGGTTAAGGTGATCTAACATGGTCAGTGCTTCTCATTGTCTTCTTTTGAAGAAAGAGGCTATCCTAGGCCTCAAATCACCATGTTTGGCATTCAATCAAAAATAGCCAGGCCCAAACAGTAATAACTAGGCACACGAGGCTATAACACAACATGATTTTCTTAAAACAGAAAAAAATAGACTGAGAGGTGATCCAAATTGTTATCATACATGAACTTTAATCATGTTTAATATTCTCAGGGAAATGAAAGGCAAGTTTGGGAATTTTTACATTTGTACAGGGCTACAAAAAGCAGCAGCAGCAGCAACACAGGCCATATGTGGCCCAGAGAATCTACAGTATTTAGTCTCTGGGCTTTTACAGAAAAGCCAGAAGAAAATATCCAGAATGCCGTAGGGAGAGAAACAATGCCCAAATGCAGGAAAACGCATCAGAGATATGATGGGAGGACATAAGGAAAATAAATGTAACAGGAATCCCAGCAGGAGAGGAGAAAGAAAACGGGGCCAAAGAAATATTTGAAGAAAGAATGGTTTGGAATTTTCCAAAACTTAACTAAAAAATTCATGAAGGATTATAGGATTATAATCCTTATAGGATTCATGTTTATATCCTATAAACACCAAACAGGATAAAGAGAATGAAAAGCACATCTAATCTATCATAGCAAAACTGCTAAAAATCAAAAACAGAGAAAAAACTTTAGCCAAGGAAAACAAGTCACCTTAAAAGGAGCAGCAGTGAGACTTACTTCTCAGTGGAAACCATGAACATGAGAAGACAATGGAAAGGTGCCTTCAACATGCTGAAAGAAAAGAGCAACCTAGAGTTCTGAACTCAGCAAAAACATCCTAATGAAAGTGAAGACATTTTAACACATGACATATTCTAACCACTTTTACACACTTAATGTGTAAACTCTAACACATTACATTTTAACATATTACAAACAAACCAGCACTAAAACAAATTCTAGGCCAGATGTGGTGGCTCACGCCTGTAATCCCAGCATTTTGGAAGGCTGAGGCTGGTGGATCATTTGAGGTCAGGCATTTGAGACCAGCCTGGCCAATATGGTGAAACCCCATCTCTACTAAAAATACAAAACTTAGCTGGATGTGGTGGCAGGTACCTCTAATCCCAGCTATTTGGGAGGCTGAGGCAGGAGAATCGCTTGAGCCTGGGAGGCAGAGGTTGCAGTGAGCTGAGATTGTGCTACTGCACTCCAGCCTGGGCAACAGAGTGAGAAGTGAGACCCTGTCTCAAAAAAAAAAAAAATTCTAAAGGGTATTGTTAGGTAGAAGGAAACCCAGAGAAGCAGCAAATAAGAGCATGAAAAAGGGAAAATAGATGGGCAAAAACAGTGACTGTATAAAGCAAATAGGATGTTGTAAAAGTGGTTAGAATCGAAATGGCATCCCTAATGTTAAACAAAAACCCAACAGTGCCCTGACAAATAGAGCCAGAGAAGGGTCATGATGACAGGATTCTCATGCTTGTATGCCTGCTAACAAAAAATATCCCAAAATACTCTGCAGAAACCACAGCCTTGCACAAAGGCCATTGCAACATTATTTAAAAAAATACTTATTCAAACACATCTGCCAAGCAATTCAACCTCAGACTTGCATCACGCTTATTACTGACCCTTGCAGCCAAGGATACTGATTTCAAAACAACTGTGTAATCCTCATTTTTTCCTAAAAATCTTTGTCTTCCTTTACCTCCCTGAAAACATACACAGTTTACTCCGGTACACATATCCCCACTGCAATGCTCTATTCCCAGATATTTTTCTTTCAGAGAGCCTGTCTCGTATTTATGTTGCACATATATAGCGTCAGAAGTGATATCCAGAAAAAGATCACTGTCAGATCCCCAATTCTGGAACCAGACTGCGGCACTCACATAAGCCTCTTGCTCTCTCTGCTTCTGCAGCTCACCTTTTCTGTCCTGCCGAGTCTTACCTCAGGCTGAGCCTCCCACTTTTTGGTAGAGGCTTTTAAATTATTATTTGGGATCTTGTTTAGATAAGGTCACCGTACACCCCCTCCTCAGGTGATAAAATACTTTTTGCCTTGGTTGGCAAGTCCTCTTTGGTATAAAGACAAGTGTCTCTCTGAACACTGAGTTTCGAGTATTCAACTCCATATTCTGCAGAATTTACATTCTGTCTGTGAGGTACGTCTTTTCTGGCGAACGTGTTTTTAGTGCGGACTGTGTGCCTATTTTAATGTTTTGTCTGACCTGCCTGCCTACGTTACAACTTTTGTGAACACTCTTGTCTTGATCTCTTCTGATTTGGTTTGACTCTTTTCCCCTGTTTGTTTCTGAAAAACCTTCTGAGACCCAAAATAAATTTCTAAATGATGGGCATGGGATGGCTAATTAAAAACCACTCGTGAAGTCACCACCATCTGAAACACCGGTGAAAACGCTTGACATTTCCTGACAGGATTTATAGGATTTTCTTTGCTCTTGCGAGATTGATATGACGTAGAATGGCATTCTCAAGCCTTAAGGCATGCCAGGCTTTCTGGGACTCCGGCCAGATACATAGTATGACCCATTCCTGTGCACATTTTAAAACTGATAGGCAAAATTATATCAAGGAAAATTCAGAGCTCAAATGGTCATTATTCAAAATCCTGAACTATAGAGGTAACATGTAGAGTCTTCTAAGTTCTCTCTTTTTTTTTTCCTGCCTACTTCAAATCTGCTAACTCTTCTACTGGTATGGAGATAAAACTCACTGCTTATGGCATTCCAAACAAGATTTCTTTCTTTAATAAAAAGGAAGTAGTAGTCTTAAAAGGCTTTGAAATTAATGGCTTTACAAATTACATCAGTAATTTGTACTGGTGTACAAATTGTAACCTAGACACCTTTTAGGAATATACCTTGGCCAGACGCAGTGGCTCATGCCTGTAATCCCAGCACTTTGGGAGGCCGAGGCAGGTGGACCACAAGGTCAGGAGATCAAGACCATCCTGGCCAACATGGTGAAATCCTGTCTCTACTAAAAATACAAAAATTAGCTGGGCATGGTGGCACATGCCTGTAATCCCAGCTACTTGGGAAGCTGAGTCAGGAGAATTGCTTGAACCCAGGAAGGGGAGGTTGCAGTGAGCTGAGATCATGGTAAGACTCCATCTCAAAAAAAAATCTATCTATCTACCTACCTACCTACCTACCTGTCTGTCTGTCTGTCTGTCTGTCTGTCTGTCTATCTATACACACACACACACACACACACACACACACACACACACACATTTAGATTTGACTGATGAGGAATTATGTGCAGTGATGGACACTTCATTAAAAAATTAACAATCTAAAAATAAAAAGAACTAGGTAAATGTTTATAAAAGTTAGGCTTCTAGATCAAACAAGTCGAAATCCTGAGCTCTGAGCAATAACATGCAGTATCTCTGTCCAACAGAAAAATGTTGCTTTTTCTGCCATGCTGAAGCCAAAAATAAAAAGCTGTGGGGTGGGAAAAACTGCTAAAATTCTTCGCCATTTGTGTTTACTAATAAAGCAAACCAGACTGGCCAAAAAAAAAGATAGATTCGTTACTTGTTCAAGGCTACTTGAAGATGTTTTTCTTATATGAATTCAGTGAATCCTAGTTAAAATGTAAACACTGAAAATTTAACCCTAACCACATTTGAAACTGAAAAGGGGGGTGGGGAAGGTGAAAGAGGTTTTTAAAAATCAAACTGCCATGAAAACTGCTTTAGCAAAATTTTGGTCCACAGCCTTTATTAGATTTTCTATTGGGAAAAATTAAGTTTAGCCATTAGATCCCAATGTTGTCAGAAATATGATTTAGCTCTAACTATCTTTTATAAAGGAATACATTTGTATTTCTAGCTCATGACATAAAATTCTAAAATGAAAACTATAAGATTATTGTGTTATATGTACATGATGTGTATATGTGTTTACATACATGTGAATGTATTACATTTTATGTTGTGTCTACATGTAAAAATCTAGTATAGTCAACCAGAAATCCCTTAAGGAATTCTGTTTAGATAAATGAATGCTAATAATAGATAGTAATTTACCCAAATGCTTTTCAGTTCACATGACTTCAGTAAATCTTTTTTTTTTTTTTTTTTTTTTTTTTTTTTTGAGACAGAGTCTCACTCCGTCACCCAGGCTGGAGTGCAGTGGTGGGATCTCCACTCACTGCAACCCCTACCTCCCGGTTTCAAGCGATTCTCCTGCCTCAGCCTCCAGAGTAGCTGGGACTACAGGTGCACACCACCACACCCAGCTAATTTTTGTATTTTTAGTAGAGATGGGGTTTTACCATGTTGGTCAGGCTAGTCTCAAACTTCTCACCTCATTGTGATCCATCCACCTCGGCCTCCCAAAGTGCTGGGATTACAGGTGTGAGCCACCACTCCCGGCCCAGTAAATCTTAAATAAATAAGTTGGTTTTAAAATTATTGGTAAAACAAAAATAGAAATGTCTTCAAAGTATCAGGGTCTGACCCAATATTTTATACAACTGTCTGTCCAGCCCATAACAGAATGATCTTTATGCTGCTTTTTATAAATAAGACTGATATTGTTGACTTAATGAAAACAAATGTATCTTCTGTATTATTGGCAAAACACACATATATTTAAATTTGAGGTTCTTAGCTGGGTGAACAACTGATTTTACAGGCTATAAAAATGGCTAACAGGAAAATAACTTGAAATAATGACTAGCTTTGTCTACTGTCTCAGTTTTTGTAAGCAATCTAGGTAAACTGTCAAAAAGTAAACAAATTAGGTAAATGTAAATGGGATAAATGCTTATATATGAACTTTTCATGTAATTTGAAATTTTAAAGTTACACTAACTTAAATAATAGATACTCATTAAATGTGTGGGTCATTTCCAAATTAGATAAAAATGAAAACAAATTACTAAAGTTTGTTCTGGTTTTCTTGAACGTTATAGAACGACTAAATATATTTGGATCTATTAATTCATTTAAATATTACATAATGTGATTACGTATTTTTAAAAATTATAAAATTGTTCTCATCTATAAAATACTAATATGTAATAGGTAATTCAAGATTTTTTGCTTCCTAGGTTTTCACTAAACTTTAAGGTTATTAAGAGTTAAAATTCTAATTAATATATACAATTCTGTATACAAAAGTGTCAAAAATAAGATTTTTTAGTAAAAAATTAAAAAGGCTTAAAAATGTGTTTATTGGAAAAAATAATTTTGTGTAATTTGGAGATTATTTAAATTTTTAAGATTGTTACAAAATATGGAACAAGATTAAAAAAAAAACAGTAAGTAGGAGAGAGATATGTGAAGAAAGTTAGAATATGAATATAAAGATATGTTTTTGGTTTTAAAAAGTTAAAAAGAGGCCAGGCACGGTGGCTCACACCTGTAATCCCAGCACTTTGGGAGGCCAAGGTGCGTGTATCACGAGGTCAGGAAATCGAGACCATCCTGGCTAACACAGTGAAACCCTGTCTCTACTAAACATACAGAAAATTAACTGGGCCTGGTGGCACATGTCTGTAGTCCCAGCTACTTGGAAGGCAGAGGCAGGTGAATCCTTTGAACCTGGGAGGTGGAGGTTGCAGTGAGCTGAGTTAAAAAGAAAAATAATAATTTTGGCTGCTTGTGGTGGTTCAAGCCTGTAATCACAGCACTTTGGGAGGTGGAGGTGAGAGGATCACCTGAGGTCAGGAGTTCTAGACCAGCCTGACCAACATGGAGAAACCCTGTCTCTACTAAAAATATAAAAAGAATTAGCTAGGCGTGTTGGTGCACACCTGTGATCTCAGTTACTCCAGAAACTGAGGCAGGAGAATCACTTGATCCCAGGAGGCAGAGGTTGCAGTTTGCTGAGATCATGCCATTGTACTCCAGCCTGGGCAACAAGAGCAAAACTCTGTCTCAAAAAAATAAATAAATAAATAAAAAGAAAAAAAGACAAATAATAATTTTATATGAGAAAGAATGTTACATGATACATTTTATCCTAATATTAAATGACTAGTTATTTAAGAAAGAGGAAGTATAGGGCAAAGCAGAAAGTCCAAGCATAGCACCAACAGTCTGAGTAAAGGGTGATATAAGGTTTGTGAAAGGGAGATTTATGAAAGAAATGTTGTGTCTGATCAAGTTGGCTATAATTAGAAAGACATTATTCATAAGTCTACAAAGATTGAGGTTTGATATTAAAATTACAGTAATCTAATACCAAAATAAAAAGTTTAGTTCTAGATGTTAGAACAACAGAGTCTTTTTTTTTTTTTTTTTTTTTTTGAGACAGTCTTGCTCTGTCACCTAAACTGGAGTCTAGTAACATCAACACAGCCCACTGCAGCCTCAACCTCCTGGGCTCAAGCGATTCTCCTACCTCAGCCTCCTGAGTATCTGGAACCACAAGTATATGCCACTGTTCCTGGCTAATTCTAAATTTTTTTGTAGAGACAGAGTCTCACCATGTTGCCCTACATGGTCTTGAACTCCTGGGCTCAAGCAGTCCTCCTGCCTCAGCCTCCTAAGGTGCTAAGATAACAGGTGTGAACCACCATGCCCAGCCAAGTCTTGAACTACTGATTTGTTCTTAGTAAAATTGTAAGAGGTTTTGTTTTTATTTCTGAAATCTATTTAACATCCATCTTCTAAATTCCAGACAGTTTCTGTTTCTGAGATCTGTTTCATCTCCCTAGTTTCAGGTTGGAAATGCTGTCTTTTTCATTCAGAATGGTAATTTCATTTCTCACAGTAAATTTTTTTCGTTTTGAAACTTCTCAGTCAGAAGTTCAACTTTTGCTGTACCTCGCTGCATGTGATTTGCAGTCATATGTCATTTTCCTAAGTTCTTTCTCTCCTTGGAAAGGTCTAGCTTTCTGCTTGGATAGCGTGTAATTCTCTCCTTAAACCTTTTATCAACTCCTGCAACTTTTTATCTGGCTATAACTCTATGGTTACGGCCTCATGTTGAAATGTTTGTCTTGAACGACCAGAAAAGCAATGTTTTCAGTATAACTTGATTCTGTACTCCTGGCTTTCTTTGATGTGTCTGAATTGTTTAATATAACAAGGAAGCTTCCTGTGCTGTTACTAAGAGCCATGCATTCCTCTGCTCAAGGTCCTAGTTTTCTTCCTTTCTCTCTCTCTCTTTCTCTTTCTTTCTTTCTTACAGAGTCTCTCTGTCACCCAGGCTGGAGTGCAGTGGCACAATCTTGGCTCACTACAACCTCCACCTCCCAGGTTCAAGCGATTCTCCTGCCTCAGCCTCCCGAGTAGCTGGGATTACAGGAGGCACACGTCACCATGCCCAGATAATTTTGTATTTTTAGTAGAGACGGGGTTTCTTTATGTTGGTTAAGCTGGTCTTGAACTCCCGACCTCGGTTGATCTTCCCACCTTGGCCTCCCAAAGTGCTGGGATTACAGGCGTGAGCCACCACACCCGGCCACATTTTCTTCTATAAGCTGTCTGTGGTTTACAACAATTTGGTAAAGTATACTTTTGTGAATGAAGATGGAAGGATTTGCCTTTTCTCCCTACTGGATTCCTGAAAAAGTCAGAAACTAGTTATGAGTATTCTTATTTTTTATGACAATATGATTATATATATAAGTTCAGTAAAAATCTGATCTCTCTTTATAAGCGGGATACAATAGTTAACATTGGTTCCACCACCAGGCTTTGACTGAAATGTCTATTTTAAAATGTGCATAAAAAGCCTGACTTTAAGTGTTTTCAGCCTTGCAGTGAGTGAGTTAAAACTGTCACTTCCTCACAAGCCCAAGAACAACCTTAAGACTGTAAGTGAAATCTAAAGTCTGCCTTGGGACCGGGTGTGGTGACTCACACCTGTAATCCCAGCACTGGGAGGCTGAGGCAGTGGATCACTTGAGGTCAGGAGTTCAAAACCAGCTGGCCAACATGGCAAAACCGCATCTCTACTAAAAATACAAAAAAAAAAAAAAAAAATTAGCCAAGCATTATGGTGCGAGCCTATAGTCCCAGCTACTCAGGAAGCTGAGGCTGGAGAATCACTGGAACCCAGGAAGCAGGGGTTACAGTGAGCCGAGATGACGCCATTGCACTCCAGCCTGGGCAACAGAGTGAGACTCCACCTCAAAAATAAAAATAAAAATAAAATCATGAAATCTGCGTTGGTTTGGCTGCCTAGCCTCAAGAGGTTAAAAATATGAGATTCTTATATGGTCCATATTAAGAGAAACAGTTAAGTTCCTAAAGAATAATGAGAATACACCTGTCCTGTGATTGGAGCCCTGCACATTGTTTTTAAGTTCCTGTTACTTGGAAACTGGACTAAATCCTGATTCTCCTAATTTTCTCCAATATTTGGCTGCAAATCTTCACTATTAGTTAAAACTAGAACTTTTTTTTTTTTTAGATGGAATTTCACTCTTGTTGCCCAGGCTGGAGTGCAATGGCACAATCTCTGCTCACTGCAACCTCTGCCTTCTGGGTTCAAGTGATTCTCCTGCCTCAGTCTCCCGAGTAGCTGGGACTACAGGTGCCCACCACCATGCCCGGCTAATTTTTGTATTTTTAGTAGAGATGGGGTTTCACTATGTTGGCCAGGCTGGTCTTGAACTCCTGGCTTCATGATCCACCCGCCTTCACCTTCCAAAGTGCTGGGATTACAGGCGTGAGCCACTGTGCCTGGCCCACACTAGAAAAATGTTAAGGAACAAGTTTGCGCTTGATGTATGGACCACACAAAAAGTTCACCAAACCACCCAATGTCATGACCAGAGACGTTCAAACTACAAATCAGGAGGAGAAGCTGACATTTTCACACTGTAGATGGCTTTTGCCAAGACAGCAGAACAAGACTTCCTGTCATAAAAAGACGTTTCCCCCTTAATGCTACCTTTTTCACTTGGCACAATGGTGGCATAATCGAAGTATCATAATCAGTAGCTTCTGCTGGTCACTTGAGAAAAACTAACCTAAACATTCTTTAGTACCCTTTGTTTAATAAGAAAATGTCTGTGCTATTTCCAGTCCTACTTGCTATACCTGGATAAATTCATCTGGAAAATATGAGATCCATCTACACAAAATTTAAAAACAGGCCACATAGTTACATAATTAGGGTCTCACCTAATTCCCTGCGGTCATTTGATTTATTCAACTACTGTCTTCAAGCCTAGGTTCATGGTACAAAACCATAATGCAAACTGAAACTGTAATATTACTATTCATTTTACTTTGTACTTTCCCTTTTTAAATTTTGTGTCTGTTACTTGTGTCTGTAAGGAACACCTGTAATCCTAGCACTTTGAAACTGTCACATTACTGTTAATTTTACTTTGTATATTCCCTTTTTAAACTTTGTGTCTGTTACTTGTTAAATTTTTTGCAGAAGTACAACTCCTAACAAAATAATGCTGGTCCAGTACTTTGAGATGATAACGAAAGATTCTGGAACAGTCCAGGCATGGTGGCTTACATCTGTAATCCTAGCACTTTGGACGGTTGAGGTGGGCAGATTGCTTGAGCTCAGGAGTTCAAGACCAGCCTGGGCAACATAATGAAACCCTGTCTCTTACAAAAAATACAAACAAAATTAGTCAGGCATGGTGGCACATGCCTGTAGCTCCAGCTACTTGGCGAGGGTGTGTGTGTGTGTGTGTGTACGTGTGTGTGTATGTGTGTGTGTGCTAAGGACAGGAGGCGCGCTTGAGCCTAGGAGGTCGAGGCTTCGGTGAGCCATGGCACTGCCACTGTACCCCAGCCTGAGTGACAAAGTGAGACCCTGTCTCAAACAACAAACAAAAAGATGACGGAGCAGACAAAACTGAACTTAATTATGGACTCCAAGCACACTTAGCCTGAGAGCCACTCTCTTCAAACCTCCCTTGTTCCTCAAACATGGCTAAAAGGTTTTTGACGCTGACTCCTCGTCATCAATCATTTCCCGCAATGTGAGACAAGACCAGCAACTGTGACAGGTCTATTCCAGCAGCAAGGGGCATCAAAACCCAACTAAAGGATGATTGATCAGTGATGCTTTCAGAGAAAGATCTTGATTGAAAGGGGAAAATGTAAGCATTTTCAGAATAAAACAAAGCCACAAATAGAGGTGGGGAAGGGCAGGAAGAGAGAGTTCTCATGCTTATACGCCTGATAACAAAAACAAACACAAAAGCCACAACCTTGCACAAAGGCCATCACGGCCTTACACAAAGAATACTTCTGCAAGGACATCTACCCCAGCAACTGCCTGTCCAACCTCAGACTGGTGCTGCCAGGGACAATTTCAAAAACAGTTACGTAATATTCATTTTTCCCTTTAAAAACCTTTGTCTGTCTTTACTGCCTTGAATATGCACACAGCTTACTAGGCGGTGCATATTCCCACTGCAATGCTCTAACCCCAAACAAAGATCTTCTTCTTTTAGAGAGCGCCTCTCTCTGTTTGTTATTTATTGGGTTGACAATGTTCTGCAGGGTTTTGAAATAAAACACATGACAATAACAAATAAGTTGGGAGATGGTAGAGTCTAAATCCTTGCATTGTCTAGGAATAGGTAAAACTATGAATCCATATTATACTCTGATAAAGTTTTCTTTACAGTAACCACTTAAAGAATAGTGAAATTAGGTTATAATTAAACTAATAGAGGATTTAAAACTAGAACACTTCAAAAATAGAACACTAGAGGCCAGGCATGGTGGCTCACACCTGTAATCCCAGCACTTTGGGAGGCCGAGGCAGGCGGATCGCCTGAGGTCAGGAGTTCCAGACCAGCCTGGCCAACATGGTGAAACTGCATCTCTACTTAAAATATAAAAATTAACTGGGCATGGTGGTGCATGCCTGTAATCCCAGCTACTTGGGAGGCTGAGTCAAGAGAATCGCATGAACCTGGGAGGTGGAGGTTGCAGTGAGCCAAGATTGCGCCACTGCCCTCCAGCCTGAGTGATGAGGGTAAAACTCCATTTCAAAAAATAAAATAAATAAATAAATAAAACAGAGCAATGCTGTAAGTCAGGTGGAATCCTACAGATTAATGTCACCTGAAAAGATTTAAAGATCGCAGAGGTGGCGGCCTCGTCACATCCCTGCTTAATATGCCAAGCTGTTCCCTGCCCATCCCAATGGATCTGACAGAGGAGAGAGGGCTACCATAAATGCAGTCAAGCCAGGGCCCCACCTGTGGCTACTATGCCAGGCATAGGGTCTTCACCGGAGTGTGGTGCATTGATGAGGCAAAGGCATTATTTTCAATCCCCATCAGAGAAGAGAATCAAACAGTTTGCAATCTCCTAGGAAAGACTGAGGTTCACATTTGCTGTCTTGCCCCAGAGTTCTGTTAACTTGTATGAAGAAACTGAGACCAGACTGACCCTGCTGGGGGATGTGCTAGACACACTGCAAGGGCAACTGTAGGAGGCACTGCTACTACAGCATGAAGGCCAAAATGTCAGAGCGAGCCTGACAAAGAATTATGACAGGCAGTCCAGGTGCAGTGGATCATGCCTGTAATCTCAGCACTTTGGGAGGCTGAGGCAGGCTAATCACTTGAGGTCAGGAGTTTAAGACCAGCCTGGCCAACATGGTGAAACCTTATCTCTAATAAAAAAGGAAAAATCAGCCAGGTGTGGTGGTGCACGCCTGTAATTCCAGCTACTCAGGTGGCTGAGGCAGGAGAATTGCCTGAACCTGGGAGGTGAAGGTTGCAGTGAGCGGAGATCATGCCGCTGTACTCCAGCCTGAATGATGGAGTGAGACTCTGTCTCATAAATAAATAAATAAAAGAATTTTGAAAGGCAGGATGTCAGAGCAAGCACAATGCAAATACTGACACAAATTCAGTATCTGTTATTTACTGAAACTAGGATGTGTAACAACTGTAGCTCTAATTCCACTTGAATAGAGCTAAAAATCCACTACAACTCAGCAGCCACTTGCAGGCTACCTACCTGCATGCATTCAGAGTATTTTTGTGCTGATTGGTAATTTGTTGATTATATATTTATAAATTGGTATGTTCCCTTGGATCTTGGTTTCTTCCCCACCCAAACTCATCTGCTCTTCACCACAATATAATCCAAAGACATCTGTCTTCCCGCTCCACAAAACATCACACTGCTCTCTTACGTCGATGACAGCATCCTAACTGGACCTGGGAAACAGGAAAGTGGCAACTGCTTGAATGTGGGGCATATGTGTGCCAGAAAGTGAATGAAAAATACCACGATGATTCTGGGTCCTGTAATAACAACGAAGTTTTTGTGGATCCAGTTGTCTGAGGCATGCCATGGCATTGCCCTTACGGCAGGAAACAACTTCTGGCATTTACTTCCTACCACTGAGAAAGGGGCAAACAGCTTCTGGCAGCCTCTACCAGGGACCCAGCTCTGGCACCATCACTGAGGAACTAAAAAGGCTGCCAGCTTTGAGGGGGGTCTATAGCAAGAGAAGACTCCAGGTCCAGGTTGGGATGCAAGATGGCCTGTCACTTGGGCCACATTACCCAGAAGACCCAGTGGAGCTAGACACATCTATTCTACTCAACATTGCACTATAGGTCTTGCTTATTCCAATAAGGCAAGAAAGAGAAAGGTATAAAGATTGGGGGCAAAGGGCCTGGCATGGTGGCTCACACCTGTAATCCCAGTGCTTTGGGAGGTGGAGGCAGGAGGATCACTTGAGCCTGGGAGTTTGAGGCTGCAGTGAACTGTGATCATGCTACCCAACTCCAGCCTGGGTGACAGAGTGAGACCTTGTCTCTTAGGAAAAAGAAAAAAAAAAGATTGAAAAAGTGATATTATATTCTCAGTCAATATGATTAGGTACGTAGCCTGGGCAACACAGAGAGATCTTATTTCCACAAAAAATAAAAAAATTAGCCAGGCATAGAGGTCCATACCTGCAGTCCCAGCTACTTGACAGGCTGACGCAGAAGGTCCCTTGAGTCTAGGAATTCAGGCTGCAGCCAGCTATAGTCACACCACTGCACTCCAGACTGGGCAACAGAGCGAGACCCTGTCACAAACAAACAAAAAATATGCTTGGGTATGAAAAAAGCATAAAAGGATCAACTGCTAAGTTATTAGAATTCAGTAACATTAGCAAGGTTTCTGGATCCAAAAAGAATACTCAAAAATAGTGTAAACATTCATAGCAGTTTTGGTCATAATACCCAAAACCTAAAAACAACTCAAGTATCCATCAGTAGGTGAATATATAAACAAAATGTGGAACGGCTATCCAATGGTGTATTGCTCAGCTGCAAAAATAACACATGAGCCACTTACTGATGGATTAACTTGGCTCCACATTCACCCTGCAGTCTCCACCTGCTGTCATTGGCTGGACCCCACCCTTCTCCTTGGCCGTGATATGATATTAAGCTATGTCAAAGGGTGCTGGAGGGAGCCTGCAGAAGGCAGGGGCTTGTGGATCTGGTGCCTTTTCCTTTCTTCCTCCCTTATTCTTCTTCCAGCATCCATGTATGTAGAGGACCACGATGGATGCTGGAGGAAGGTCAGGAGTTCGAGACCAGCCTGGCCAACATGGTGAAACCTCATCTCTATTAAAACTACAAAAATCAGCCAGGTGTGGTGGCGCATGCCTGTAATCCCAGCTACTCAGGCAGCCGAGACAGGAGAATCACTTGAACTTGGAGGTGGAGGTTGCAGTGAGCCCAGAGCACTGCCCCAGGCTCAGCAGGATGTCTCCACCTGGAAAGCAGCTGGCCTGTGGTTCCAGGATCCACTCTAGCAGGGTGACAGCTCACCCTGGCTCTCCCAGAACCGACCTGCTTTGAAAACTGGAAGACCTGTGTCTAGGAACTCCCTCAAACCCAGCCTAGGCAAACCGGCATGCTTAGTTTCCCCACAGACCAAACTCCTCCAAAACAGCTTTTAAAGGAAGAGGAAAGCCCAGAACTCCAGGCTCCTCTCCCCACGTGCTGAAGGGCCATGTTCCTGCCAGGACCACAGCCCAGCACTCCACAGCTAACGAGAGGGGTGGCTGCCCTTCCGTTTTCAGGTTTTGTTCCCTTTTCCTCCCTTCTGTCTTTTCTCCTAAAACGTGAAAGGAAGCTGGGGGTAAGAGGGAGGATTTCGACAATATTAGGGACATCCCTGGCGTTCTTTCCTGAGAAACTGTAACATCTACCTGGGTCCCCTGCTAGAATTCTCACCAAGGACATCGATGTCAATACGGCCCTCCAAGAGCCCCTGGAACACCCCGGGAAGCACAAGGGGTAGGAGTGATTCAATGCAGGGACTCCAGCAGGGATCCCCCTAGAGTCCCTCGGCTACATGCCCCGCTTGCTTGCAGCTTCATCCTTGGGAACCGTTTCTCGAGGCGGTGTCTCAGCCTGGCTGCATATGGAAGGCAGGAGTCTGGGGTTTAAGGAGCTTGCTGGTGCCGCTGATGTACAGAGTAGCGCACCTGTGGCCTCTTGAGACTGGCCCGTTCACAGGGCACGCAGCTGCACTTCACCAGATGATGCCAATTGTTTCCCAGAGTGGCGGGGCGTGGTCCACCCTACTGCAGTCTTTTTGAGTTTCCCTTGCTCCCCATTCTCTCAATATTAGAAAATGCCAGATCTGTCAGATTGTTGCCAGTCTGGGAGCAGTAACAGTATCCCATTGGAATCTGCATTTCCCTGATTACTAATGAAGTGGCGCCTTTGTCGTGTCTTTAACTGGCTGATCATGTTTTCTTCTGTAAAATGCCCATTCATGGGCCAGCTGCAGTTGCTCACGCCTGTAATCCCAGCCCTTTGGGAGGCTGAGGTGGAGGATCACTCAGGATCACTCAGGTGGGCCCAGGTATTTAAGACCCCATCTGTTTTATTTTTATTTTTGAGACAGAGTCTCACTCTGCCACCCAGGCTAGAGTGCAATGGCGTGATCTTGGCTCACTGCAATCTCCACCTCCCAGGTTTAAGCAATTCTCCTGCTTCAGCCTCCCGAGTAGATGGGACTACAGGCACGTGCCACCACATCTGGCTAATTTTTTGTATTTTTAGTAGATATAGGGTTTCACTGTGTTAACCAGGATGGTCTTGATCTCCTGACCTTGTGATCCACTCGCCTTGACCTCCCAAAGTACTGGGATTACAGGCATGAGCCACAGCACCCAGCCAAGACCCCATCTCTTAAACAAAAAAATTAGTCAGGTGCAGTGGTACATACCTATAGTCCCAGCCACTTGGGAGGCTAAGGCAGGATTACCTGAGCCCAGGCATTTGAGGCTGCAGTGAGCTACGATCACACCACTGCATTCCAGCCTAGGTGACAGAGTGAAACCACCTCCAAAACACACCAAAAAAGCCCATTCATGTCTTTTAAATATTTTTCTCTTCAGTTGTGTGTTTGTGTGTATTGCTACTTAAGCCTGTCTCAAATGTATTCAGCTGTTTAATTAACATATGCCATGTACAAGAATGGCCACAAACTTAGGTGCACAGCTCGGGATTTGAGTGTAACCACTACCCAGATCGATACAGAACCTTTACGTCCCCCCAGGGTCCTTGTGTCCCTTCTCAGGCACATCACTCTTAGAAATGATTGCTATTAACAGTGCTTAGTTTTATCTTTTCTTGAACTTCACATAAATCAAACCATAAAGTGTGTGCTCTTTTGTGTCTGGCTGTGAGATTCATCCCTATTGAGGTATTTATCAGGAATTTTTTATTGTTATATAATATTTTATGGCATGAATAAGCAATAATTGATAGACACTTGTGCCATTTCCAGTTTGGAGATAACACAAATTAAACTGCTAACATTCTTCCTTTCTTTCTTTCTTTTGAAGACAGTCTCGCTCTGTCACCCAGGCTGGAGTGTAGTGGCACCATGTCAGCTCATGCAACCTCCACGTCCTGGCTTCAAGCAATTCTCCTGACACAGCCTCCTGAGTAGCTGGGACTACATGTGTGACACCACACCCGCTAATTTTATTATATTTAGTAAAGACGGGGTTTTAACATGTTGGCCAGGCTGGTCCCGAACTCCTGACCTCAGGTGATCCACCTGCCTCAGCCTCCCAAAGTGCTGAGATTACAGACGTGAGCCAGCGTGCCCAGCCTAACATTCTTATTCACGTCCCTTTCTATACTTATGCACTCATTTTGTATATACTAGGAGGGGAACTGCTGGGTCACAGGGTAGGCATGTTTAGCATTAGCAGATAATTTCTTAACAGTTTTCCAAAGTGGTTAAGCCAATTTCCACTCCCACCAGCAATGTACGACAGTTCTCGCTGCTACACGTTCTCTCCAGCACTTGGTACTGTCAATCCTTTTAAATTCTAGTGGTAGAGGTGCAGGCACATCTCATTGTGACTTTTAATTTGCAATACTTGGATTGCCAATGAGGTTAAGCATTTTTCGTGTGATTGACCATTCATGTTTTCTTCTGTTAAATACCTGTTCATGTAGGTTTCCATGTGTTTATTTGAATGCTTGTGACTTGGTAATATTTAGGAGTTGTGCACATATTCTGGATACAAATCTTGTTTGGTTAAAGGCATTGCAAATCTTTCCTCCCAGTCTCTCTCTCTTCCCTGTGAGGACTCTGCACTTCGCCTCTAGCGTCCTGTGTGGACCATTTTAACTAAAGATCTGGGTCACCAGGCTCAACACACACTTCCACGGCAGCTCTGGCTTCAGCCCTCACCCATCTCTCTGGATTCCTACTTTCATGTCCTTTTGGGCCCTGTATATTTCCTGCTAGCTCAGTTATAGTTACCACCCCCAGGCCCTGTCACCATATTTCATTCAGAATTTTTAAGGGTTTTAAGAGGCATCATCAGGATCTCTAATTTGTAGGTTGTCAGAATTGGAAATCTCCAGTTACATTTGAATTTTCCTTCCTTCTTTTCCCTCCCTCCTTCCTTCCTTCCTTCCTTCCTTCCTTCCTTCCCTCCCTCCCTCCTTCCTTCCTTCCCTCCCACCTTCCTTCCTTCCCTCCCTCGTTCCTTCCTTCCCTCCCTCCCTCCCTCCTTGCTTCCTTCCTTCCTTCCTACTTTGCTTCCTTCCTTCCTCCCTCCCTTCCCCTCTTCCTTACTTTCTTGACAGAGTCTCGATATGCTGGCCAGGCTGGAATATAGTCGTGCAATCTTGGTTCACTGCAACCTCTGCCTCCCGGGTTCAAGCAATTCTCTGCCTCAGCCTTATGAGTAGTTGGAACTACTCATGTGGTGGCACATGCCACCACTTTTGGCTAATTTTTGTATTTTTTATGGAGACAGGATTTTGCCATCTTGGCCAGGCTGGTCTTGAAATCCTGGCCCCAAGTGATCCTTCTGCCTTGGCTTCCCAAGTACTGGGATTACAGGTGTGAGCCACCGTGCCGGGCCATATTTGAATTTTCATGTTCTAACTATAAGAATCCTCAACAAAAGGCAATGATCCTCAAAGTTCAGGTCCACAGACACTTGATCAATGCTGGAACGTTTGCTGCATTGATCAGATTTCCAGCCCCTGCCCTGAACTTGTTAAATCACAATCTCTGGGGTTGAAGCCCAAGAGTCTTATATCTATCTATCTATCTATCTATCTATCTATCTATCTATCTATCTATCTATCTATCCATCCATCCATCCATCTATCCATCTATCTATCTATTTATTTTTGAGACAGAGTCTTACTCTGTCACCCTGGCTGGAGTGCAATGGCACAATCTCGGCTCACTGCAACCTCCACCTCCCAGGTTCAAGCGATTCTCCCGCCTCAGCCTCCTGAATAGCTGGGATTACAGGCACCCACCATCATGCCTCGCTAATTTTTTAAAAATTTTTGTAGAGACGGGGTTTCGTCATGTTGGCCAGGCTGGTCTCGAACTCCTGACCTCAGGTGATCTGCCTGGCTTGGCCTCCCAAAGTGCTGGGATTACAGGCGTGAGCCACCATTCCTGGCTGGCTTTTTTTTTTTGAGACAGAGTGTCACACTGTCGCCCATGCTGGAGTGCAATGGCGTGATCTCAGCTCACTGCAACCTCAGCCTCCTGTGTTCACACAATTCTCCTGTCTCAGCCTCACGAGCATCTGGGATTACAAGCGTACACCATCATACCAGGCTAATTTTTTGTATTTTACTAAAATACAAAAGAGACGGGGTTTCACTATATTGGCCAGACTGGTCTTGAACTCCTGAACTCATGATCCGCCTGCCTCAACCTCCCAAAGTGCTGGGATTACAGGCATGAGCCACCACGCCTGGCCTGAGTCTTAGTTTTTAAACAAGCGTCCCAGATAATTCTTACCTGCTGAGTCAGCGTCCTACAGACAGCCTCTCCCACAGAGCTGCTCAGAGACGAAATGATACGTTTTTGAGTGGCTAGAATAACCATATGCAAAAGAATGAAGCTGGACTCCATCCTCACACCATACAGAAAGGGTAACTCGCAACGGACCACAGACCTACATGTAGGAGCTACAACTATACAACTCTTTGAAGAAAACCTAGGAACAAATCTTTGTGACTCTGGGTTAGGCAGGGCCTTCGCAGACACCAAATGTACACGTGACCAAAATAATAGATACGTTGGACTCAATCCAAATTAAAAATTTTTTGTGCTACAAACAACATCATCAAGAAAGTGAAAAGACAACCCACAGAATGGGAGAAATATTTGCAAATCATGTATCTGATACAGGGCTTGTCTATAGACTATATAAAGAACTCATCACTCAATCATAAAAAGACAAACCTTCCCATGTTAAAATGGGCAAAGGATCTGAATAGACATTTCTCAGAAGACGACTTACAAATGGCCAACAAGCATATGAAGAGCTGGTCAACATCTTAGTCATCAGGGAAGTGAAAATCAATGAGACGCCACTTCACACCCGTGGGGTGGTTAGAGACAGACAGGAACAAGTGTTGGCAACAGTGTAGAGAAGCTGGATGCCTCAGGCACTGCTGCTCCGGGAAATGTAGTCTCACAGCTGCTTTAGAAATGGCCTAGTGGTTCCTTAGAAGGTTAAACACAGAATTATCAAATAACCTCGCAGTTCCATCCCTGGCATATACTCGAGAAATTAAAACATCTGTCCACACAAAAACATATACAAGTGTTCACGGCGGCGTTACTCAGAACAATCCAACAGTGGATACAACTGAAATGCCTTCAGCTGATGAACGAATAAACAAAATGGGGTGTATTCACACGATGGAATATTATTCTGCAATAAACAGGAATGAAGGACCCATCTATGCTACAACTTGATGAACCTTGAAAGCATCAGGAAGAAGCCAGACACAAAAGGCCACACGTTGTATGATTCCGTGTGTGATTGTGTGTGAAATGTTCAGAATAGGCAAAGGCTACATGTTGTATGATTCCATGTGTGATTGTATGTGAAATGTTCAGAATAGGCAAATCCATAAACAGAAAGTAGAGGAGAGGTTGCCAGGACACCGGGTGGGGCATGACTGCTAATGGGTTTGGGGTTTCTTTGTGAGGTGATGAATTGTTCTAAAATGAATGGGAATGGTACAGTTCTGTGGCTACACTAAAAGCCATTAAATTGTATGCTTTTATTTATTTCTATTTATTTATTTATTTTTGAGATGGAGTTCCGCTCTGTTACCCAGGCTGGAGGGCGGTGGTGCAATGCAACCTCCCCCTCCTGGTTTCATTCCCTGCCTTAACCTCCCAAGTAGCTGGGATTACAGGGGCCCACTACCATGCCTGGCTAACTGTGTATTTTTAGTAGAGATGGGGTTTCACCATGTTGTCCAGGCTAGTCTCAAACTCCTGACCTCAGGTAATCCACCCACCTTGGCATCCCAAAGTGCTGGGATTACAGGCGTGAGCCACCATGCCTGGCCTAAATTGCATATTTTTAATGGATGAATTTTATATGTGAATTATTTCCTCAATAAAATTGTTTTATATATATCAATGAATATATTATATATATATATATATATTTTTTTTTTTTTTTAAATGGCTAGGAAGTTTGTTGTTATTTGTTTCCCTCTGTTACATACAATGATGTAATTTCCACCTGCAAGTCTGTTACGGATTTGTAGAGAGCATAAAGTCATCACTACACATGAGATCCTGATGCTTGCCTAGCTTCAGGGACAAACTCCCCGTGAGTCTAAGGCAGTGGGTTCAGTGAACAGACGTCTCCTACCTGGGCCCGTAAACAGGTCCACAGTTTTTGTTCTTTCTCTCCACCCTGGAGATCAGTGGCATATCTTGCTGTTTCTGAGAATAACTAACTGATGCCCCAGGGGTCATATGTAAATTAATGTCAGTGTCCTCATTCTGGCCGTAGGACCCAGGATCAACTGGAAAAGATTTGCAAAGGAAATATGAGCTCAATAGGAAAAACTGGAGTTTGCTGTTTGGGCATTACTAAAATATAGAAGTGATGGCTGTGAAACCTGACCTCAGCCCTTCTACACCAGGGAAGGAATGACCAGGCTGTAGCTCCGTAGCTTGTTTGATGCTCCTGAGCTGTTGATAAAAAATAAAAATAAAAAATCAGCTGGGTGCAGTGGCTCATGCCTATAATCCCAGCACTTTGGGAGGCCGAGGAGGGCGGATCACCAGAGGTCAGGCGTTCAAGAGCAGCCTGGCCAACATGGCAAAACCCCATCTCTACTAAAAATACAAAAGATTAGCTGGGTGTGGTGGTGCGCACCTGTAATCCTAGCTACTTGGGAGGCTGGGGCAGGAGAATCGCTTGAACCAGGGATGTGGAGGTTGCAGTGAGCCAAGATTGCAGCACTGTACTCCAGCCTGGGTGACAGAGCAAGACTCTGTCTCAAAAAAAAAAAAAAAAAAAGAAAAGAAAATTGTTTTGCTGAAGGGCAAACTTTGTTGTTAGGTCCCAGAGCCTGGGCCTTGGCCCTTCTGCACTTCTTAGTATCTGGAGCTCACGCCTGGAACCCCTGTGTGTGAGGACAGGTGTAAAATTGGTTCAGTTCACAGTGCAGCAGCTTTGCCTGTCTTACCACCTGCTATAGGCCCAGAAGAACAGGTGCTTCAGGCAGAGTGGTGCTTGTTTAATATTTGTGGAATGCATGAAGCTAAGAACTCAAAATTTCACTCACTCAACTTTTTTTTCTACTTTTCTTGGTAGCAATAGCTTTAATAATGACCTTGGTCTCCTCTGGTTAGAAGTGGACAAGGGACCCTTTATTATTATTATTATTTATTTCTTTATTTTGGAGATGGAGTCCTGCTCTGTCACCCAGGGTGGAGTGCAGTGGTGTGATTTCTGCTCACTGCAACCTTCGCCTCCCAGGCGCAAATGATTCTCCTGCCTCAGCCTCTGGAGTAGCTGGGATTACAGGCACCCACCACCATGCCCAGTTAATTTTTTATATTTTTAGTAGAGATGGGGGTCTCACTGTGTTGGCCAGGTTGGTCTCGAACTCCTGGCCTCAAGTGATCCGCCCACCTCAGCCTCCTAAGGTGCAGGGATTACAGGCATGAGCCACCACACCCAGCCAAGGGACCCTTTTTAAATGCTCAAGGCTCTGGCCAGAGAATCCTCAGTCTCCCCACCTGTAGAATGGATATGACAGAAGGGACAAGTCATGCAGAGGAAGAAGCCTTGGTCCTGGAGGCAGAGACCTTGATTCCTGCCTGTGTGGGGCCTCTGTTTCTCCTTCTGTGGGAGGAATGAGTTGGGGGATCTTGTTGGTTGCCTTTCTACAACCTCAGTGTTTCTTTTTCCCAATCAAGTCCTGTTTGGGTTGAGATATTCACTCGTCCTGCATATGGCTAAGACTCCAGGGCAGACTGTTTCCTAATCAGTCTGAGATGACCAGCACAGAGCATCCTCCAGCAAAGGCTGTGGGCCCAGGCCTGGGCTTGGGACCAGGACAGAATGGAAGGGCTCACAGTTCAGGTTTGAGAGAGTGGTCCCCATTTACCCCTCACTTCCCTTCCCTCTTTTTTGGGGAGGAGAACAATGGCTTTCCTGAAAGTCCCCACTGGCCAAAACTTTGTTTCATTGTCACCCTAGTTGCAAGGAAAATCAAGAGTTTTAGGTGGTTACCTGAGTAGCCTGAATAAACTGTGGGTTCAATGGCATGGAGGAGGGGAACCCCCCAGTGGAAGACATCCATTAGTGTCTGCCTCACCAATAAAGAACATTTAGGGCCTGAGTGCGGTGGCTCATGCCAGTAATCCCAGCACTTTGGGAGGCTGAGGCAGGAGGATCACTTGAGCCCAGGAGTTCAAGACCAGTCTGAGCAATATAGAGAGACCCCTGTCTCTACCAAAAATAAAATTACCTGGGCATGGATGGTACTACACCACTCATGAGAAATCTGGCCCCGCCATGACCCAATCACCTCCCTCCGGGCCCCACCTCCAACTCTGGGGATTACAGTTGAATATGAGATTTGGGTGTGAACACAGATCCAAACCATAGCATGTTCTTACCTTGAACGAAGTAAATGACAGGAGCAGACACAATGCACTGCCATGAGTGCTTATGGGACTGTACTGCCCTCATCTACCCATCCACAGCAACTGACACACGAAACTTTTGACTGTGATCATCTCTAGTGAGCCAAAGTTAAGGGTTTATTAAAGTGGGGATGCCATGTTTACTTCCCACGTGAGGCACACCTGTTGTCTCGTTTGGGGTTTCATATAAGGAAAATTTTTTTTTTGGAGATAGAGTCTCACTCTGTTGCTCAGGCTGAAGTGCAGTGGCACGATCTCAGCTCACGGCAACCTCCACCTCCTGGGTTCAAGAGATTCTCCTGCCTCAGCCTCCTGAGTAGCTGGGATTACAGGTGCCCGCCACCACACTCGGCTGATTTTTGGTAAAGATGGGGTTTAGCCACGTTGGCCAGGCTGGTCTCAAACACCTGACCTTAGGTGATCAACTTATCTTGGCTTTCCAAAGTGCTGGGATTACAGACATGAGCCACTGTGCCTGGCCAGGAATATATTTTAATAGCAAAACTATTTATTATATATATATAATAATAAATATAAATTATATATATATAATAATAAATACATATTATATATATATGAAATATATCAGGTCTGATCAGGTGTGATCCTGGTCTCAGAAGCGGTAGCCCAGGTACAGGGTCCACAGCAAAAACACCCACTGGGGCTGCAGGGCATGGGCAGGCAGATGCGCCCACACCAGGTACCACTGGGCCTCTGGTACCACTGGACTTTCCCCTGACAGAGCAGGGAAGGGCAGGAACCCACAGACACAGACAAGTAAGGGTGGGGCACTGGGAGCTGAGTGACATCTTATGATGAAAGGTTGTAAAGGAGCCGTGGAGCTACCTGAATGATGACAGCACAGAGACAGAGGCTAGGTGTTCTCCTGTAAGTCAACGTTAATGAGACCTCAGGGTTGACCTCGAGCATTGAGGCTGATCTGGAAATTAGATGTCTGCCCTCCAGCCACAAGAGTGGGGCTCCCGGCCCAGAAAGCCCCCAGACCACCACCGCGGGGGCTGCAACTGGATGCGAATCCCTCCAGTGGGGCCGCCCACTAGGCCGCCCACCGAAGGTCCCCGTAGGAGAGTGTCCTGAGTCCCCGCATCCTCCCATGCTCACGGGGCTTCTCGGCAGAGTGGTGGGAGGAGCGGCTCGCGTGGCTTCCCAGGGAGAGATCGACATCGCCGAGCCTGTTGGCCCGGCTCCGGCCCCAGACAGCCCCAGGGGCAGCCAGGCGCCTCTCAACCAAACCGGTGCCCGCAGTCCAGCGTCTGCAGCGGAGCTCACCCTGGGCGCCAGCGGGAGGGGACAGGGACCAGCGCTGGCGACAGTGGTCCCAGCGGCGCTCCGCAGGTGCAGGCGTCCTGTAGTTGGCCCTGGGGAAAAGCAGGGACCCCCGCAAACCCAGACGCCCCCCGCTTCCACCGCAACCCGAGGGCGACAGCGGGAGCATCTGCCCACACCCATAAGCAGGCGGAGTGCGGGCTCCCATGGTCAGGGCCTCGGGTCCTGTTCTCCCTCTCCCACTCACCACGTGTAGCCATAGACAAGTTATTTGACTTCACCGAAGCCCCATTTCCTCATCTAGAGATTAAATACAGCACTGATGGCTGGGCACTGGCTCACACCCGTAATGCCAAAACTTTGGGAGGCCGAGGTGGGAGGATCACCTAAGGTCAGGAGTTCGAGACCAGCTTGCCCAACATGGCAAAACCCTGTCTCTATTAAAAATACAAAAATTAGCCAGGCATGGTGGCAGGTACCTGTAATCCCAGCTACTCGGGAGACTGAGGCAGGAGAATCGCTTGAACCAGGGAGGTCGAGGTTGTGGTGAGCCAAGATCCCGCCATTGCACTCCAGCCCGAGCAACAAAATCGAAACTCTGTCTCAAAAAAAAAAAAAAAAAAAAAAAAAAGGCCAGCGCTGATCTCACAGCAGTGAGTTGGAAGAGATGGGTCATAATACTTAGGGAGCATTTGGTAGGTCCCATGCCCTGTGCCCAGTCTTTGTAGGCATTAACTCATTTCCTCTCACAGCAGCCCTAGAAGGGTTTGTCTTACAAGGACCTAGAGAGGTTTAGTAACTTACCCAAGGTCACACAGCAGCACGTGGAGCCTCTGGCAGGAAGGGCCCTGCTCAAGGCGCTGTACTCGCCTGGCTTAGCACAAAGCGGTTGCAGCTGCCCTGAGGAGAGCTGGCTGGTGGAGGAGGAAGAGGAGTCGTGGTGCAGGCAACCCCCGAGAGCAGGCTGTCCACGCAGACCTCTGCCTGGACTAAGGCATTTATTATCACTGAATAAACGATGTAATCACTAAGGATTTACCTCTGAGGGTTGGGACTCCAAGGACGCACCATGCGTTGGTGTTAGAGCCACGACTTGTCCCAGGTCTGACTCCAGAGACCTGGCCTGCACTCTACTTTCTCTGGGTGTCCCCAGACCCCTACATAAGGCCAACTTCCAGCCACCTCGCCTTCAGGATGCATGAGACTGTACCCAGCACTCTTTATTGGCTTTTTAGGGGAGCTTTCCAGAGGTGGGGGGCAGGGGATGAACTCATTTCCCTAGGGGGCACTCCTGGCTCCAAACCCATCAGGGGATTTTTTTGGGCAGGGGATTGATGATCCCGCTCTCGATGTATTCGAAGACTGTGTATGGGTCCTGGTCCCCATTAAGGGTGATGGCCGACTCATACAGCTGCTCCAAGTCAGCCAAGTTCCTGTAGAACAGATCCATTTTCAGCTGGACCTGCTCTTCAGAGTCCTTCGGGTTCTGCAAGAGACGAGCCTGGATCTCCATGGTGGGAGGTGGCTTGTACATGAGGTGGTACCTGCAAGGGAGGAAGGAAAGCAGGTGACCCATGGCCTGGCCCCGAGGCAGGGGAGAAAGGGACCCTCTACTTTTTTATTTTGAGATGGAGTTTCACTCTTGTTGCCCAAGCTGGAGCGCAATGGCATGATCTCGGCTTACTGCAACCTCTATCTCCCAGGTTTAAGCGATTCTCCTGCCTCAGCCTCCTGAGTTGCTTGGATGACAGGCACGCACAACTACACTCAGCTAATTTTTTGTATTTTTAGTAGAAATGGGGTTTCACCATGTTAGCCAGGCTGGTCTCGAACTCCGGACTTCAGGTGATCCACCCACGTTGGCCTCCCAAAGTGCTGGGATTACAGGTGTGAGACACTGTGCCCGGACCAACCCTCTATTCTACTGTGGACCAAGTTAGGGTGTCCTGGCCACTACTGCCACCAAACATTTGTGTGCACACCGCTGACTGGGCCCTGGAGCCACAGAGTGATCCAGGATGTGCTCCCCACTCAAGGGAGAGGGACAGGAGGACAGTGACAGGAGGACAGAATACAATCATATATGGGAGAATTCCTTCCTCCTTCCTCCTTCCCCTTTCTCCCTTTCCTTACCCCCTCCCTCCCTCCCTCTCTCCCTTTCTTCCTTCTTTCTTCTTCTTTTTTTTTTTAAGACTGGAGTGCAATGGCGTGATCTTGGCTCACTGTAACCTCTGCCTCCCAGGCTCAAGCGATTCTCCTGCCTCAGCCTCCTGAGTAGCTGGGATTACAGGCATGCACCACTACTGCCTGGCTAATTTTTGTATTTTTAGTAGAGATGGGGTTTTACCATGTTGGCCAGACTGGTCTCAAACTCCTGACCTCAAGTGATTCATCCGCCTCGGCTTCCCAAAGTGTCGGGATTACAGGCGTGAGCCGCTGTGCCCAGCCCCTTCTTCCTTTTTCCTCCCTTCCATATGATATTTATTTGCACTGAGTTGAGCATTCTATCTGCTGCTGACAGTGCCATGGTAAGCAGGACAGGCATTGACCATGCTTATGGAGCTCAGTCATATGAGGGAGTGGGACATTACAGCAACTGTGGAGATGGCAGGGAATAACACAGTCATTCACTGTTGGAAGAGACCCCAGGGACAGGGTGACATGAAGGCCACGGTACTTGAGATGGAAAAGCTAAAGATGGTCCCGAGAATGATAAATCAGGTCCTCATTTTAGAAAAATCCCTGCATATCCTCCTGCCCCGCCCCATCCCACCCCACTCCTGAGTCCCTACCAAGAAATGTGACCCTGATTGTCAGAGGAGATGGCAACACCTGCCTCAGTGACTGTGGGGTTTTCCATCCCATTTCAACATGAATGCAGTGATTGTACCTGGTCAGACTGCAGAATCAAACTCAGAATCTACCTCCTGTAACTATGAGAAGCCTCAAAGGCAATTTGTGCCCATGGGGATGTGTTTGTACAGCCACCACCACTGGGGTGCACGATGGCTGGAGGAAAGGGCAGTGAAATGTACAGATGATGCCCATCCAAGACTGCTGTTTGGCACGCTGGGATTAAGCTGTCGGCCCCAGGATAGAGTGGGTGAACATTTCACCAATGTGTTGCTTTACAGCCTTAGACACAGATTTCCTGGTTAATTCTTCCAGGCAAAGAAGGTCAACAGATATTGCACAGAAGAGTCAGTTGGACAAATTCCATTTCCAAAATTGTCCTTCAGTGATCACCAGTGTTATCGCTGCAATGGTTCCACCATGGCATTGGTCAGTCAGTTGGGTCTGGCCCCTGGCAGCCTGCAGATTGCCAACCACCAGAAACACAGCACAAACCTCTCCCCCGTGACTGGATCAGTTCTTCTCAGAGTCAGCCGCTCCATGATGGAGTCAAGCGGCACGTTCAGGAAAAACACCCTATAAGGAAATAAACAATATTAATAGTGGTTTTATTTCCTGTATTTTATGACGCTTCAACATCCTGGGGCCTTGCTAATCCTGGAGAGACTGTTCCTCCCAGGGACTGTCTAACTCCTAGAGCCAGCAAGAAACATGCTTGCAAACCTGCCTCTCATATACAACTCAACCTCTCCAGAGCCTGTTTACCCAACTGCCTCCTTCATCTGACTCTCACACCCCAAACCAGTATTTTCCCTACCCTAAATCACCCCAGGGCTGGGTGCCAGGCAACTAGAGACCATCCCTGTAGGCCAGAGCCTGCCAAAATTACTCAAACTTCGTGGTCCTATGCTCACTGTGACTTGTCTGCACGCTGGGACATGCTCTCCCCTCACTCCTGGTGCCTCTTGACCGACCCTGAGGGCCACCCTAGGTGGCCCTGCAAGGCGTGGCATGCCCCCTTTTCTTGGGAGGTGTGAGTAATAAACTCTTCTTTCTATGACATCAGCCTCTCTGTATCATCACATGGTTACCTCTATACATAAAACTTTTGGTGCATTTAAGACAAGAACAAGCACATGGTCATGGGGAGCAAACCCCAGGCTGGACTCTCATCACCCCAGATGAGGTGGGGCATCATTTCTCACGTGTGGGGGGAGCCACTAGGAGCCATTGCTCAGGGCTCTGGGATACCACACTTGGAGGTCACCAGGGAGAGATGTGGGACAGAAGGGCTCCCCTCAAGGATGCACTCGGCTCCCCTGATTCAGGACAGCTCTCAGCCTCCATCACTCCTGGGGGTGGGACACCCTGGGGGAGGGGTCATTGTTTGGATGAGCTTCAGGGGAACATGTTGTTTTCTAGAGCCACACAGACTTGCATTAGACTCTCACCTCCCCTATGGACTTGCTGCATGAGCTTGGGCCACTGACCCCATGACTCAGACTCAGTTTCCTCACTATCAAATGGAGCTAACAATAGTTCCCTAGTGTTGAAGATTTAATGAGATAAAGCGTGTGACAAGCTTAGTGCGAGGTCTGCACAGATTCAGTGCTGTTATAATTTAATCACCATTCCTGGATACTCTTCGTGGGACTTTGGGTTCCCTGACTGCCCCTCCCCTCCTTGGAGAGGTGGGATTGGTTGTTCTCAGCTTTCTCACTTTGTCTTTTCTCACTTTGTCCTGGACCCAAAGGAGCAGGACACTCCAAGACCATAAGCCCAAATCAGAACCCAGCAGAAGAGATTAATCACAACTCTCAGACTGGGAGCCCAGGGAATTGATCTCTCAAACCCCTAGTTCCAGTGGTTTAATCCCCACTCCCCTTCTTAGGACAATGGAACGCTTACTTTATCTAAAAACTTTTTTTCTTTTTGAGGCAGGGTCTCACGTTGCTGCTCAGGCTGGTGTGCAGTGGCACAATCATGGCCCACTGCTGTCTTGACCTCCCAGCCTCAATTGGTCTGCCCATCTCAGCATCCTGAGTAGCTGGGACTACAGGTGCGCACCACCACACCCAGCAATGTTTTTTTCTGGAGACGGGGGTGGGGGTCTCACTATGTTGCCCAGGCTGGTCTTGACCTCCTGGGCTCAAGAAATCTGCCTTCTTCAGCCTCTCAAAGTGCTGGGTTTACAGTCATGAGCCACTGCATCTGGCCTATATAAAACCTTAGGAGAGTGATTCTCCACTGGGGTGACTTTGTCCCCCAGAAACTATCTGGCAAAATGTCTGGAGATATTTTTTGTTTTACCAGCTGGACGGTGATGCTGGAAAGCACCTTACAATGTATAAGACAGCACCCATCGCAAAGAATGATCTGGCCCCAAATGTCAAGTGCACGGCTGAGAAGCCCTGCCTGGTGTGAACAAAGGGAATGAATGACAAGAGGTGCAGCTGCTTCGGCCGGGAGAGGTGGGGCTGGGGAAGATCCAGGACCCAGCAGCTCCCACCCACAGAGCTAAGCCAGGTCTTCTAGCACAAAACCATCTTGGTTCATTTTTAGAAAATAACTGCTGGAATATTCCATGGCTCACTTACTATTTGCTCGTTTGTCCTTGAATTCATTTATACATATATTTATCAAGTGCTGGCTGTGTGTCGGGCACAGTAGGAAGCTCCAGTGTTTACCAGCTCACCGCATGGAATTTAGGGACTACATTTAATAGTCTCCTCACTGACAACATTGACAGGGTCCTATGACTAGCCTGTGCAGTGTCCACTGGGGCCAAAGTTGGTGACAATATCAGTGACAACAAAAAAAATCAGTGACAGGTCGGGTGCGGTGGCTCATGCCTGTAATCCCAGCACTTTGGGAGGCCGAGGCGGGTAGATCACCTGAGGTCAGGAGTTCAAGACCAGCCTGGCCAACATGGTGAAACCCCATCTCTACTAAAAATACAAAAATCATCTGGGCATGGTGGCAGGCCCTGTCATCTCAGCTACTTGGGAGGCTGAGGAAGGAGAATTGCTTGAACCTGGGAGATGGAGGTTACAGTGAGCCGAGATTGCACCACTGCACTATAGCCTTGGCGACAGAGCAAAACTCTGGCTCAAAAAACCAAAAAACAACACAAAAAGAAAAAAAAACCATCAGTGACAACAAACACTCTCTGTGTACCCAAAGCCTTGTATTCATTTCACTTTCAAGAAAGTATACTCAGGCCGGAAGCACCTCTATGTGTGAGGAAAACACACAAATGAGACCTCGCTTCTTCCCTCCTAGGGCGGGAGGCTTTTCAGTTCTTTTCAGGACTATCTCCTCCAAGTCAGTGAGCAAAAGCAGCCCCCCACCGCCATCCTTGGAATTCTCCAGATGCATTCAGCGGGCTGCCAAGAGGCCATGCTTTGGTAGGTCCAGTGGGACACTGGTTCCCATGGGGCCCAGACCAGCCTTTGGGGCATAAGTGTCACCTGCTCTGTCCAGAGCAACAACAGAGCGTGCTCAGAAAATGCCTGGGAAGGAATGAAGACGTGAATCCACAGCACCCAGGCCTAGCGTTCGATTTAAAGTCACTGCCTACAGCTTGCTTTTCTTCCCCCATCCCTGCCAAAAAACTCATCTGACTGGTAGAGCTGAGAGTGAGCTAAAATCCTAGAGTGGGCGGGATCTTAAACATGTAATTTCCAGGGACAAGTTGCATCAGAATCCCCTTGGAGCCTTTGATGGTGGATGCCTATGCCCCTCGCCCAGAACTGCTGAGTCAGCAGTATTGGAGGGAGCCCAGCATGGCCCTGGTCACTGGAATCCACTGCCTTGAACACCTGGGCCAGGGATTCTGAACCAGGCACCCCGCAGCTTCTGTGAGCCCCGGAAATTAGATACAAACTGTTGATTACATGTGAGGATATGTGCTCTCCTGGGTGTCAAGTGGGCAGATCAGATTCTCAGAGGGATGCTGGTCCTTAAACCTGGTTATCGATCTGAGCAAAACCTCATGTTTTACAGGGAGATGAGGGACCTGACCTTGGTAGAGCTGGGGCTGCCCCCAATCCCACACGCTATCCTCACACTCACTGTTCTCCTTGGCTTGTAGACACATTTTCATTCTCCTGATTCCCTCTGGGGAGCCACCCTGACCCCCTCGAATCCCTGTGGCTTGGCTGGAACTACCGGGTATGGATCATAATACTGAAAGACCCATCCCAAATGTCATAATCCCAAATGCTGAAATCTTGAAAGCTCAAAATCTCTAAAGTCTAAATTCTAATGTCTAAAATCCTGAAACTCACAATTTCAAAAGATTAATTCCAGGCGTCGAAATCCTGAAAGCCAAATTCTGAGTAATTAGCGTGTTTTCAGTGGTGTGCGGGCTAGTTCCCTCATGTTAGGCGGGAATATTACCTTGTTACTGTCTTGGAAACTAAATATGGTTTAAGGAGGTGCCTATGGGTGTCAAGATGGTAATGGGTGGATTTGTGCACTTAATTTTATGTATCAGCCTGACTGGATGAAGGAGCACCTAGAAACGTGGTAAAGCATTCTTTTGGGCACGTCTGTGCAGCTGTCTCCAGAGGAGAGGGCTGAGTCTGAGAGGGTGGGTGGGGAAGCCCTGCCCTGCCCTGCCCTGCCCTGCCCTGCCGTCAGTGTTGGTGGGCACTGTGTAATCAGTCAGGGTTCTGGAGAGAACCGATAGAGAAGGTGAACTGGTCTCTCTCTGAGGGCTGGGACAGGCTATGCCTCTGCTGCCTTGCACATCAGAAATATGACTTCATCAAAGTGCTTATCACAATGCTGACTGTGTGTGAGCATTGCACACATACATGGAAAGTTTAAAACTTCCTCTGTAAATGATGAGATGCCCTCTTTATGCATCTGCATTTGAGAAGGATAAAGTTTCTTGAGAGCTCAGCTCTCTGGATGACTACATATGCGGTGGTGACCCGTCTGGATTTTTTGGTCAATCTTGTCAAAAAACTTAGGTCGTGCTGAGGTGGGAGGATCCTTTGAGCCCTGGAGTTCAAGGCTAGGCTGGGCAACACTGAGAGACCCCATCTCTGAAAAAAAAAGGTTAAGTTGTCTGTCATGGTATTTCAGATGGCCACAGTTATAAAGCTAGGTTCCCACGATTACCAACCACAGTAGTATGCATTTATACATTTCATTTTTTACCTATTTCTTTATGAAGATGGTTCATCTGCTCAAAACTGCAATACCTGTGTGACGGTTGGTGTACCTGAGTGTTTATGCTTGCACTCATAAAATTATGGCCAATTTTATTGTGTAAAGTGGCCTACAAAGTGTTCTGTGGTGTTTTCAATATCTCAAATGAATCCCCTTTTCAAAATGTAAACATCTTTTAAATAATTTAAACAAGAATTATGTTTTTGGGATTTTGATCTTTCAGCATTGTGAGTTTCAGAATTGTAGACTTTAGGGATTTATGACCTTTCAGGATTTTAACATTTGGGATTATGTCATTCAGGATTATGATCAGTTCCTGAACTAATTTGCCCGAGGGCCGCAAGGCCGGGCCTGAGGGATGCCCAGAGGTCACCAATCTGAGCGCTGGCTCCTCCTGGCCACAGGAATTTGTTTAGGAGGCAAGGCTGATCCAACCCAGGGAGAGGCCACCCCAGGGCTTGCTGGAGGGAAATGAGCTTAATTTCTGCTGAGGCTGCAGCTCAGGGTTGCCTGGGGCCTGCACAAAAAGGTAGCCTGAGAATGCAGTGTACCCCAAGAGCAGAAAGATGGCAAGTGACATTGTTTGGGGCCCTGGATCAAGCTGTGCCTGTAGCGAACCTCGGCATTTCACTGATGTGAATATATACATCTCTTCTCTTGCCTAAGCTGAGTTTCCTGCAATGGTTACCCAAAGGACATATCATATGACCAGTCTTTCCAATGCCACTTGCTTCTAGAAAATGTGTGAACTTGGCTGGGCGCAGTAGCTTATACCTGTAATCCCAGCACTTTGGGAGGCTGAGGTGGGTGGATTATGAGGTCAAGAGATCAAGACCATCCTGGCCAACATAGTGAAACGCCATCTCTACTAAAATACAAAAATTAGCTGGGCGTGCTGGCGTGTGCCTGTTGTCCCAGCTTCTCTGGATGTTGAGGCAAGAGAATTGCTTGAACCCGGGAGGTGGAGGTTGCAGTGAGCTGATATTGTGCCACTGCACTCCAGCCTGGCTCCTGGTGACAGAGCAAGACTCTGTCTCAGAAAAAAAAACAAAAGAAAATGTGTGAACTTAAAACAATTATGAGTCCCTGAGCCACAATCTCTCCTTTGAGGCCAGCTTTTCCCATGGCCTTTCTTCTCCCTCTCTCACTTTGCCCATGCTGTTGGCTGAGGTTTGCTTCTGCCCAGTTGCCAGGAAGCCCCTCACTGGGGCCTGATGAAAGCTGCAGCTGCCCCTCAAGGAAGCAAGTCCAACTGTTTCCCCAGCAGCCTGGAGGGGCCGGGAGCCATGAAAACCCACATCCTCCCTGCACATGCGCTCGATAATGACTTCCACTCACAACGTGCTGCAAAATAACAGCCACCAAATAAAACATGTGAGATCGAGGAGTGTATAAACACAGGGAGTGCAGGTGTTGCAGTGGCTTTCATCCCTGACGCTGTGAACACGCAGTCCCCCTCGCACCCCCGTACTGCAAAGCCCAACAGCAACGCCGAAACACGGCTGTCACTGCAGCTGGCGGCTCTGGATGCCAACCCAGCAGAAAGAAAGCCGGTTTGGAAATCCCTGATAATTGAAGTTGCTTCATAAACAAGCCCCATTTGAAAGATTTTTAACCCAGCGTATCAAGACTGCTTGTCGTCATTCAAGGGAATGGCTTGTGAAAGGCTGGCAAGATCAGACACACAAGGACACCAGACGGGTGCTTGAAGCACGCTGCTGGGGACAGCCTCGCTGCGGAGGGCCCTGCTCCATGCTGGAAGCTTCTGATTATCCTGGCTCATGGCGCCTAGTGCGAGAGCCAGGTAGGGAGTACAGGGGCAGCCTAGGCCACTCTGCTGAGAGCTACTGCCCTGTGCATGGCCCCAGCTGCTGTTTTTTTTTGTTTTGTTTTGTTTTCTGCTGTTTATTACATGAAAGGGAGAATAGTGAAAGCAAAGAATATTCAAAACAGGGTGTGCTAGGCAGACCCTCCTGGTGTGGGTGAGGGCAGTGGGTACCTGGATTGGCCAGGGGCAGGCACTCTACCTGCTCCTGGGTTTACAGAACTTCAGCTTGGTGGATGCTTCAGAAGGGGAGGTGGAAGGTGTCTTGGGAGGCCTCTAATCCCTGCTCCAGGTGGGCACCCTGGATCAGACGCCTCAGCATCTCCTTGGAGCTTATTATTGATGCAGATCGAAAGCCCCACTGCCATGCACTGGACTGGTGTCCACATTTTAACAAGATCCTCAGCGATTTGTAGGCATATTAAGGTTGGAGAAGGGCCACTCTGACTGGTGTTGAGAATCATCTGGAAGGCTTGCCTAAAACACAGATTCCAGGCACCCCTTCCCCCAAGAGCTACTGAACCAAAATCTCCAGGGGAGGGGCTGGGAGGCCTGTATTTGTAAATCAGCCCTTCGGGTGATTTTCATGCCCAGACAGGTATGGGAGCCATGGCTGTCATCCACGGTCTCACCCCAGCTGCACCCTGAAACCAACAAGAGCTTTGAGCATACTGAGGCCTGGGCTCCACTCCCGGAGATTCTGGTGTAATTGGTCCAGGGTGAGGCCTGAAAATGGGGATTTTTAAAAGCTCCTCCCTGGGTGTGGAGGCTCACACCTGTAATCCCAGTGCTTCAGAAGGCTGAAGCAGGAGGATCACTTGAGCTCAGAAGTTCCAAACCAACCTGGGCAAAATAGTGAGACCCCATCTCCACAAAATTTTTAAAAATTAGCCCAGCATGGTGGTGCACCCATAGTTCCAACTACTCATGAGGCTGAGGTGGGAGGATCCCTTGAGCCCAGGAGTTTGAGATTGCAGTGAGATAATTACACCACTGCACTCCAGCCTGGGTGACAGAGCAAGACCCTGTCTCAATAAATAAATAAATAAATAAATAAATAAATAAATAAATAAAAAGGCTGGGCACAGTGGCTCATGCCATAATCCCAGTAGTTTGAGATGCTGAGATGGGCAGATCACCTGAGGTCAGGAGTTTCATAGCAGACTGGCCAGCATGGTGAAACCCCATCTCTACTTAAAAATACAAAAATTAGCCAGGCATGGTGGTATGTGCCTATAGTCCCAGCTACTCGGGAGACTGAGGCATGAGAATCACTTGAACCTGAGAGGTGGAGGTTGCAGTGAGTGGAGATCATGCCACTGCACTCTAGCCTTGGTGACAGAACAAGACTCCATCAACCAATCAGTCAATGCTCCTTGAGTGACTGTAGTGTGCAGCCAGGGTTCAGCACCACTGCCCTGATTCAATCTACTTAGTCTACCTAGTCTACTGGGTCTGAGAGCTGAGGGGTTCACACTCTGTCATCCTGAGCATTGGTGTCAGAGATCCAATGACAACTGGGATCTCCTGACCCACCCTTGTAATGCCCCCTCTAGCCACACTGCCTGAGGCCCTGTTTGAAGAACACAGGAAGCCTCCCTCTTCAATGATCTTGAAGCTCAACCCCTGCTTTCATCACTGAAAACTGAGGGTGAAATTTACTCTGGATACATGGATAGATTTGGTAAGTTGAAAGATGTAATGTACATCTTGATCTTCAATAAGCCTCCATTATTGCGAAACCCTTCATAAAGCACTATGACATAACCACAAGGAGATTTCACTTCACATTCAGTAGAATCACTATTATACATTTAAAAATAAATAAATAAAAGTGTTGGCTAGACTGCAGAGAGACCAGAACTCTGGAACATTGCTGGTGGAAATATAACGTGGTGCAGCCCCCGTGGAAAATGGTATGCTGGCTCCTCGAAAAATTAAACAGAGATCCACCAGTTCCACTTGTGAGTAGATAAGCAAAAGAACTGAAAGCAGGGACCTGAACAGATATTTGTACACCAGCATTCTTAGCAGCATGATTTGCAATAGCCAAAAGGTGAAAGCAATCTAACTGTTCATCAGCAGATGAATGGATAAACAGAATGGGGTATATATAGCCATTCATTGCTTAACAACAGAGATACCTTCTGAGAAGTGTGTTGTTTTGTGAACATCATGGAGTTACTCATACCTAGTTAGGCCACAGTCCTGTATAGCATATGACTGTAGTGAACACTGTAGGCAATTATAATGCAATTGTAAGTGTTTGTGTATCCACACATATCTAAATGTAGAAAAGGCACAGTAAAAATACGGTATCAGAATCTTATGGGATCACCATCGTATGTGTGGTCTGTCATTGACCAAAATGTTGTTATGCAGTGTATGACTGTACATACAATGAAATATTACTCAGTCTTAAAAAGGAATAAAATTCTGACACATGCTAAAACCTGGATGAAGCTTGAGGACATTATGCTAAGTGAAATAAGACAGATACAAAAGGACAAACATTGTATGACTCTACTTTTTGAGGTTCCTAGTCAAATTCATAGAGACAGAAAGTAGAATGGGGCTTCCGGGGCAGGGGGAATGGGAAATCGGGAGTTAGTGTTTTTAATGAGTACAGAGTTTCTGTTTGGGGTGACAATAAGTTCTGGAAATGAATGGTGGTGATGGTTGTACACTAATGTGAAGGTACTTAATGCTACTAAACTGCACTTAAAGATGGTCAAAATAGTAAACTTTATGTTATGTATATTTAACACACACACAAACACAAGTAGTGAGTAGACATTATGATGAAGGCAACTGGGGGAGAGAAGTTCTCTGACCTTGAATAAACTTACAATTTAATGAGGTTCTGAATATATGCATGTATACAAATAAATGGATGGACAAAACAATGAACCATATAGTATTATTATTATTATTATTATTTTAGATAGAGTTTCACTCTTATTGCCCAGGCTGGAGTACAATGGTGTGATCCTGGCTTACTGCAACCTCCGCCTCCTGGGTTCAACTGATTCTCCTGCCCCAGCCGCCTGAGTAGCTGGGATTACAGGCATGCGCCACCACATCTGGCTAATTTTGAACTTTTAGTAGAGATGGGGTTTCTCCATATCGGTCAGACTGGTCTTTAACTCCCAACCTCAGGTGATCTGACCACCTCGGCCTCCCAAAGTGCTGGGATTACAGGCATGAGCCACTGTGCTTGGCCCAATAGTATTAATTCTACACAAACCAAATGCAAATCCTACATAAACTTTTTCAGAAAATAGAGGAGGAAGAATATTTATTTTATTAGTCAGCTTTTCCTTGATACCAAAACCCAGACAAAGACATTAAAACTACAGACCAATATCTCTCATAAACACAAATGCAAAAATTCTTAGTAGAATATTAGCAAATTTAATCTAACATTACATAAAAAAGAATAATACAATACAACTAAGTGGGATTTAGCTTGTGAATGGAAAGCTAACATCCAGCACCAGCAGTCAATCAATGTAATTTATCATATCATTCGAAGAAAAAGGTTTATAATCATCTCAATAGATGTTGAAAAAGATTTGACAAAAAATTTACACCAATTCCTGATAAAAACTCTCAGCAAACTAGAAATAGAAGAAAAATTCCTCAAGCCAATAAAGGGCATTTACTAAAAAACTATAGTTAAGACCATACTTAATGGCCAAAGACTAAATAATTTTTCCCTAAAATTGGGAACAGGGCAAGAATGTCCACTCTCACTTCTATTATTCATTATCATACTGTGGGTCCTGGATTGTACAATAAGACAAGAAAAGGATATAACAAGTATATAAACTGAAAACAGAAAACCCCACCACTGTCTCTATTTGTCATCTATTTGTCAATGACATGATTGTCCAAATAGAAAATCCCAAAGAATTTTCAAGAAAGCTACTAGAATAGGCAAGTTTAGTAAATTCACAGGATACAAGATCAAGACATAGTATAAAAATAAAATATTTAGGGGTAAAGTTAACTAATACTAGGCCTCTGTACTGAAAACTACAAAACACACTGAAAGAAATAAAAAAGACAAATAAACAAGTAAGCTATACCATGTTGATGGATGCAGAGGCTCAATATTATAAAATGTCTATCATCCTCTCCTAATAGATCTATAGATTCAATGCAATTTCAATCAAAACATTCCAACATGGTTTTTTGTTTGTTGGCTCGTTGGTTTGTTTTTGAGAGACAGGTTCTCACTCTATTACACAGGCTGAAGTGGAGTGGTATGCAGTGGTAAAATCATAACTCACTGTAGCCTCAAACTCCTGGGCTCAAGTGATCCTCCCACTTCAGCCTCCTGGAAGGCATGAGCCACCATGCCCAGCCAACAAGGTTTTTTGAAGATTCTATACAAGTTAATTCTAAAATGTATATAAAAAAAGGGATTTGAATTATTAAAAAACAATGTTTAAAAAGAAGAGCAAGTTGATTTTAAGACTGACTACAAAGCTATAGTAATCAAGACAATGTGGGAGCATTAGTGAGAGGATAGACACATAGATCAAATGAACAAATACCAAGTATAGAAACAGACTTAAACAAATGTCAATTACTTTTCAACAAGGTTTGAAGGCAATTCAACGGAGAAAGAATGGTCTTTTCACCCAATGATGCTGGAACAACAGGACATCCACATGCAAATAATAATCTTGACCTGTACCTCACACCATATACAAAATTCAACTCAAAATGGATCACAGACCTAAATGTAAAACCTAAGACTTATTAGACTTCTAGAAGAAAATCTTTATGACTTTGGGATGAAGATTTTCCTAGATAAGACACCAAAATCATGATCTATAAAACAAAGAATTGATATATTAGACTTTATTAAAAACCTAATTAAAAACAACTACTCTTCAAAAGACATTAAGAAAATGAAAGTTAAGCCACAGACTGTGAGAAACCATCTGCAAAACACATACCTGACAAAGGATTTGTATTCAGAATATAGAAAAATGTGAACTATATGCACAACACATGACATATACAAGGAGGCACAGACAGACCCCTACTACCTCAGTATTTGCAAATTTGACACTCAAACTGGGAAGATCTGGTCTAGAAAAATAGTTTCCTAAAAAAGGCTTAATCTGCCTCCTCCTTCCATGGCAATGACACTATCTGGATTTTAAATGAAGTCTCAACTTCTATCACACAGAGCCTCTTCCTGGGGCTGAAACACACATCCAGGGCGTGCTCTTCCCAGGCAGGCTGCAGCTGACTCTGGCTATGAAATAATCATGGGGCCTCCTCTCAAGGGGAGCTTTGCAGCAACCAGCACTGAAGAAGGGAAGCAGAGGGAAAGAAGAGACGCCTAGAAAAGTGCAAAATGATGCGGTAGATTGCCACTTAGAATGGTCTGCTTATCTTTATTAAAATGTGTGCCAATGACACATCAGAGTGGAGTAGTAACATACAAGCTGCTGCCAAATTAGTCTTCGAGCAATGGTGACCTGTGGGGCATTCACATCACACAGAGCAGGAGTGGCCATTTTGTATGGATTTGTCAGGACAAGGCCTCTGCCTAGTCTGAAGGCAGAGAGAGGCCGCATCCATGCCTAGGGACAGCTGTGAGCACCAGGCTGTGAGAGAGTGCAAGCTGAAATGGAAGACGAGGATAGCAGAGAATGAGAGGAAGAAAGCAGCCTTGGGAAAAACTGGGCAGAGGGCAGAAAGCGCGAGGGAGTCATGTAGAGACAACCAACGAACAGAAAACCAAAACGAGCAGGCGGAGTCAGCCTCTGAGTACGCTGGGTGTGGGCAGTCTGAGCACAGGCGCTGGGTCAGCCTTGCTGGTGCCATGCCCTTCATTCCTGGCAAATGTTAAGTGCTCAGTAAATATGCTGAGAGTGAATGGGTGGAAGTTGGGTGTAAGAGGAGCCAACTGTGACGTGAGAGAGGCCTAATTCCATCTCGCAGAGAAGCGCTCCATGCCTCAGGGGGATTGGCTCCCTGGTCCTGCTGGTGGGTGCCCTGGGCCACAGGTACAGGCTACAGACTTCCAGGACAGCGGTCAGAAAGCGTTGTCAAAGGAGAGAGCAGCAGAGCAGAGAGTTTGGGCCCAAGTCCTCCCTGGAGTCTGGAAAACGCCTGGCCAGAGTTTTAAAATGTTTTTTACTATACATATTTTTTTACACTGACAAGAGTACAGTTTGAAAACTAAAGGCTGAACATCTCCACCTAATTTTAAAACCCTGTGTCTGGCGGTAGCTCACACCTGTAATCCCAGCACTTTGGGAGGCCAAGGCGGATGGATCATCTGAGGTCAGGAGTTAGAGACCAGCCTGGCCAACATGGTGAACCCCCCATCTCTATTAAAATACAAAAATTAGCCAGGCGTGGTGGCACATGCTTGTAGTACCAGCTACTTGGGAGGCTGAGACAGAAGAATGGCTTCAATCTGGGAGGCAGAGGTTGCAGTGAGCTGAGATTGCACCATTGCACTCTAGCCTGGGCGGCAGAGTGAGACTCTGTCTCAAAAAAAAAAACAACAAAGAAAAAAAACCTGTGCCTGCTGCCTCCTGCCCTCAGATGGCACCTGGAATGTCCCCTCACTTACAGCTTCCCATTCTTGAAAAAAAAAAGAGACTCCTGTTGGCCGTTTCTTGTCTAAAACTGTGTGTAACGGATGGTGGCAAACCTGCCCTGGCTGTGTCTAAAATCTCTCCAGGAGCAAGAAACACACTTTCCATGACTGCCATGAACTAGGAAATTAGCAAGCAGCCCTGGCAGTTTACAACGTGCCATCGAAAACGCAGCAGTCTGGTTTAAGGAAAGTGGCCCAGGTATCACATTCCTGCAAAATCCACCTCCATTTGAAAAGTCATCTTGAAATATCCGCCTCCTTTACCACTGGGAAGAAAGAAAACCATTCCTCTGCACACTGCCATCCAGACACTCCCCAGATCCCCAGACAATAACGACATGCAGATTGTCAGATGCCAGAAAGTTCTGGAAACTTTTCCCCAAAGAGATAGGCAAATGAGTTTAAGGCAAAAATCACAGTAGTCAAGTGGAAAGCCAGCCGGAACCTCAGAGGCAAATCCTTTAGCAGACTTCCCTGCTTAAGAGATCCTGGCCCTTCCTTGGGTTGGAGGAGTTATTGGGGGACCTGGGAGAGATAGGAGGTGTGGAGTAGAACTTTCGGTGAGGCCTCCCCCAGTGCCATTGACTTCCAAGCATGTGCATACGTGCAGCCTTGTGGGTTGGCTCTGGGTCAGGAAACAGGCCATGTGTGAGATGCCTAGTCCCTGAGATCATGAAGCCACAGCAACGAGAGGCAAGACCTGTCCTGAGCTCTCCAGGCTCCGTGGCTTATAAGTGTCTTCACATGGGCACTTTCACATCCTCAAGTCTATTCCCAAGGACTGTTCTATTCCACTCTTTTTTAAAAAAAAATTTTTTTAATGTTTTAAAACCAAGTGCTCCTTTTTTTGTGGATCAGTACAATTTGGTCACAATAAATATGCCCTTTTAGCTCAGGGTAAATTCGAACATTCACCAGAGTACAAATAATACTCTGTTCAGACCACTAGTTTGCTACGCTAACAAAACCATTGTCCATTTCTAACTAGAATGGGATGGGAAGGGCAGTTCAGGAAGTTTCCCTTGGGCAATCTCTCATTTGAGGCAAGGATAGTTTCCAAAGGAAGTAATCCAAGGGACACACTTGGTGAATGTTGAACACTATTAAAACAAACAATGCAGAAATATGTACATGACTTTTTTTTTTTTTGGAGACAGTGTCTCACTCTGTCCCCCGGGCTACAGTGCAGTGGAGGCATCATGGCTCACTGCAGCCTCTATCTCCTGGGCTCAAGCAATCCTTCCATTTCAGTCTCCCAAGTAGCTGGGACCACAGCTGTGCGCCACTACACCCAGCTAATTTTTTTATTTTAAATTTTGTAGAGACTCTCCCTATGTTGCTGAGGCTGGTCTTGAATTCCTGGGCCCAAGCGACCCTCCAAGCTCAGCCTCCCAAAGTGCTGGGGTTACAGGCATGAGCCACCATGCCCACCCTAACATATTGTTAATTTAAAAAATCAGGTTATATATCAGGCAATACTGTTTGATCCCACTCAAAAAATGTATAGAAAAGAAAAAGACTGCAACATTAAGAATGATTGTTTCTGTGCTGGGCACGATGGTTCACACCTGTAATCCCAGCACTTTGGGAGGCCAAGACAGGTTGATCACCTGAGGTCAGGAGTTCAAGACCAGCCAGGCCAACATGGTGAGACCCTGTCTCTACTAAAAATACAAAAATTAGCTGGCGTGGTGATAGACGCCTGTAATTCCAGTTATTTGGGAGGTTGAGGCAGGAGAATTGCTTGAACCTGGGAAGCAGAAGTTGCAGTGGGCTGAGATCATGTCACTGCACTCCAGCCTGGGCAACAGAGGGAGACTGTCTCAAAAAAAAAAAAAAAAAAAAGATTGTTACTGCTTATTTTTACTTTCTCTTTTTAGCTCCATATGTTTAAAATTTTTTACAATATATAACATATGACTTTTGTCAGGAGAAACAAGCAAGAGTTTTTTTTTTTGTTGTTTCATTTTTGAAGTCAACTTCAAGCCAGGCACAGTGGCTCGTGCCTATAATCCCAGCTACTTGGGAGGCTGAGGCAGGAGAATTGCTTGAGGCCAGAAGTTTGAGACTAGCCTGAACAACATAGTGAGACACCCTATCACTAAAAGCAATTTTAAAACGTCCACTTCTACTAACACGGAAGTCGGGAAGAAGGGAGTAATGATCTGCGCACCACCAGCAACAGCCCTGCCAGCTGTAAACCAGATCCAGGCCCCAAGTGTGAGGAAGGGCAGGTTGATGGGGTGTGTTATAAAGCAGTGACAGAACAAGGCCCTTACCTTGCAGGGCAAAGCACGCATTCTCGCCTGTTCCCACACAGTGACATGCTGGTAAACCAACTTTTGGCAGTGGGGAGGAACGACCCCTGATTTGTAGCATTTGCCAACGTCTCCATCTAGTAAATTTCAAGTTGCCAACATGGTGTCTTTAAATGCAGAGTTGGGAAGAGAAGGGCACAGTCGGACCTCAGGAGCTGGTGCAGGCCAGCTCTAGCGCATCCCTGCCAGAGTGTTCCTCTAAGGCAGAGCAGGGATTACTGTTCCCATTTTACAGACAAGGACTCATCAGGCAGCCACTTTGTTTTTGAGATGGAGTCTTGCTCTGTCGCCAGGCTGGAGTACAGTGGTGCGATCTCAGCTCACTGTAACCTCTGCCTCCTGGGTTCAAGCGATTCTCATGCCTCAGCCTCCCGAATAGCTGGGACTGCAGGTGTGCACCACCATGTCCAGCTAATTTTTGCATTTTTAGTAGAGACGGGGTTTTACCATTGAGGGTTACACCATTGAGGCCAGGATGGTCTCAATCTCCTGACCTCCTGATTTACCCGCCTCAGCCTCCCAAAGTGCTGGAATTACAGGCATGAGCCACTGTGCCTGGCTGACAGCCACTTTCTATTAGGCACTATCAATGTATGGTTTTATGTAATCCTCACAACACCCAAATGAGAGCTAGGTAGTGGATTATGTTTACTTTTCACATGAGCGAGCAAATGAAGTCCAGAAAGATGAGATGCCTGCACAAGGTTATTTGGCTAAAAAGTGGCAGGAACTTGAACCCAGAACTGTCTGCTCCCAAATTCATGCACATAACCACATGGGGTACCATTTCTCTCCATCACAGAGCTCATCTTGCACTTAGTGGCCGAGTGCATCTTGCACGTGTGTTGGGCTGAGTTACTCGCTTTGAGCCTTCTACAGATGTGTGAGACATGAAACAGGCATTTCTGGGGAGGTGGGAGGGAAGGAGTAAGGTTCCTGACAAAGCAGTGGAATGAGGAGGCCCATGGGAAGGAAGCTGGGATGGGTGGGACTCGGCTCTGGTTGGCTCCCCGCTTGCATATGGGGATGAAGAACAGAGACCTGTGGCCTCCTCCAGTCTTAGAGCTGAGCATCCCCACGCACTCTGGGGCTGCATCCCTCCCCTGCATGGGGTCCCAGGTGAGGGATCCATCCAGGCCTTAGAAAATCCGGCTGATGAACGGTCATCTTCATCCCCAGGACCGCACTCATCAGAAGCATTTGGCTAATTTGTTGCTGGATGGGGATGCAGAAAGGTTGACCAATCCTAGTGTACAAAAGACTTCTTTGAGGTGGCATCTGGTGTGTTTGTCCTATTCTCAGAAGACAGTGGGCCTGGGGGTCCCATGCCTACACTGAGGACCATCACTATCATCTGCCTGTCCCCAGGTGGCACCTGGCCACCCAGCCTTCCCCGCCACATGGCTGGGATTGCCTTTTCCCCTCATTTCTGGGGCACCCTCGGCAAGGTGAATCCCCCATGGCAAGATCAGCTTGTCTGTGCCAGGTCATGGTGCCATCTGCACCAGCAGCTCTCAGCTGCAGGTGTGGGGCATAGGAGCACACTTATAAAACTCTGGCCAGGGTCTTTTTCCTGGTTCCAGGCAGGGTCTGGGTCCAAATTCCCCCAGCATTGTTCCTTCATGCTTGTGCACACTTGGGAGTCAGCAGTCAGTGCAGACAAACTTCCTGCATGCTCTGGGAAAGACACCATCTTCACTGGGCACTGGCTGGAAGCTGCACCACACCTTCTACCTGGTACTCAGAGCTCTAATGCCACTTAGCTTGACAGCGGGAACATCAGGCAACACTGATCAACGCTGAAGTGCCCCTGTTTGGACACCAGTCAAAATCCACTGGTCAGCAACAGCCCCAAAAAACAGCTGGGTTGGTGAACATTTCCTCGGTGTCCTGAGGTGTGGCCGATGCTGAGAGGCCTCACTCAGATTCCCCTTCCAGAAAGAGCCTGAGGCTCAGCTGTCAGGAGTGTGGTCACAACAGCCCCCAGCTGAAGCATCTTCAGGGTCTTGAGCTCTAGTGTTTTTTTTTTTCTTTTTGACATCTTTACTGAGCTATAATTTACCCCTATAATGTGTCCAATTCAATAGAGTTAGTATATTCAGAGTTGTGCCACCATCAACTCAATCTAAGTATGGGACATTTTCATGCCCTAAAAGGAAACCCTGTACCACGAATAGTCACTTCCCCATCCCCAGCTCCCAGCCCTAAGTAAGCACTGACGGACTTTGTCGCTATAGATTTTCCTACTGTGCACATTTCACAATATATGGCTCTCCAAGTCTCCACCTAGGATAAAAAGAAAGATGACTTCACAGAATTGTCTTAAGGGTTAAATAAGATAATCCATAAAAAGCACTTAACACATAATGACACAGAATATCTACAAGGGCCAACGTGCCAGGCCGCCTTCACTTAGCCTGATGTTTTCAAGTTTTACCCAGACTGTCGCTTGGATCAGAACCTCATTCCTCTGTGCAGCCAAACAGTGTTCCATTCTTTAGACCTATCACATTTCATTTATGCATCCATCAGTTGATGGACTTGGTATACTTATTTTTTTTTAATTTTTTTTTGAGAGAGAGAGTCTCACTCTGTTGCCCAGGCTGCAGTGACACAATCACAGCTCACTGAGGCTTCGACTCCTGGGCTCAAGCAATCCTCCCACTTCAGCCTCCTTAACAGCTAGGACTACAGCACATGCCACTATGCCCAGCTAATTTTTTAAAAAGTTTTTTGGCCAGACGCGATGGCTCATGCCTGTAATCCCCACACTTTGGGAAGCCAAGGTGGGTGGATCACCGAAGGCTGGGAGTTTAAGACCAGCCTGACCAACACAGAGAAACCCCCTCTCTACTTAAAATACAAAAATTAGCCCGGAATGGTGGCACATGCCTATAATCACAGCTACTCAGGAGGCTGAGGCAGGAGAATCACTTGACCCTGGGAGGCAGGGAGGTTGTGGTGAGTTGAGAGCGCATCACTGCACTCAGGCCTGGGCAACAGGAGCGAAATTCTGTCTCAAAAAAAAAAAAAAATTGCCCAGGTTGGTCTCCTGGGCTCAAGCAATCCACCCACCGTGGCCTCCAAAAGTACTGGGATTACTGGCGTGAGCCACTGCACTGGCCAACTGATGGACTTCTAACCCAAGCTTTTGAGCCAAGGTCATACTCTGTGGTGACCCTTGACCAAAGACTAAGCATGATGGGGTACCAGGGCCTGGCATTTCTGCTCAACGCAGCCCTTTAAGGGGCTGTCAGGACCTGTGCCAGGTCTGCCACATGATCCCTGGCTCCTCACCCACCTTACTTTGGGCTCTTTTCCTGGTACAGGTGTGCCCTCCCCATTAACTCCCCTTCACTCCTGACCCTGTCTCAGCATCTGCTTCCCGAGAGCGCATCCAGACAAGGTGCTTACTGTGTAATACAACACAGAACCCACGTGGGCCTATGCACCAGCACTCTTCTATCAGGCCTCCGTGAGGCCATTTCATCCTCATCACAAGCTTGAGACGCAGGGGGTGTCATTAGAACAGATGAGGAAACTGAGGGACAGAGGAACCCATCAAAGTTCCCCGGCCAGAAGCAATGGAGCCATGACTCAGCCCAGGTGGCTTCTCCAGTGTCGGTGCCTTCGGTCACAGCACTCCACTGTGAAGCTGCTGGAGGAACAAGGGAAGGAGGGAGGCCTTGGCTTCCCACCGCTCGGCTCAAGCCACAAGCCCTGGATGTGTGTGTAGCTTTAGCTCCCTTGGGCTGCACTGTGAGGCCCAGGTTCAGAGCCAGCTGGAGTCAATGTCATCTTTCTCCACCTGCAACACATCAGCTGGAAGAGATTCGAGGCAGGAAATATAGCAGATGCTCTGCCATGGAGGCCTACCCCCGTGCCTCTGCTTGCGACCTGACCTGCCATCGGGTGGCCCCACGGGCAGGGGTCTGAGAGCAGGGTGTGCAGAACCTGGATCCACGCATGGGTCACCTCAGGGACATGTGCATCTCCCTGTCACTGGTCACTGGAAACAGAGAGATGGGTGGGTGTGCTAATTTTGAGGTTTCCTTTCTCAGAGTCAGTGTCCATCGGTGACAAGTGCTGCTTTAAAATCTGTCTCTGGTGAAAAGTTACATAAGCACATTCCAGTGTTCCCCTGCCACAGCACTGTCACTACCCACCACCAGATTCCCCAGCCTTGGCTTCTCTATCTACATAAACGTGCTGCAGAGAAACCTGTGTCTTAACCTTTTCGGCAGCTAAAGCTTTTCCATGAATCCCTATAAGTGTTTCACTTGCTGGTTTCAGTTTTAATCCTTTGCCTTCCATTAATCAGCACCAGAAGTGTTTTACTGATATTTGCTACCTGCCAGGCACTGGTCATAAGCATGTGACATGCATGTGCTGTCTTACTTAATGCTTGAGAGAAGTACGCAACCCCAGTACTGTAATCGTGCCCACTGTGAGGGTGCAGAGACTCAGGCCAGCTCCAGGCTGGACTCCAGGGCCATGTGAATCTAGGACGCTCCGGCTGCTCTAAGTTCGATGTAAAATAATCTTGCTTTGTTCCCTGAAGTTGGCAGAGCCTTTCTGAGGTCTCCAGTGAGGATCAGGAAATGGACAGTGAACCTGCCAGGATGCAGGCGGGGCTGGGATTGACCCTGCTTAAACTCCTCTGTCCTCCCAGGGCGCTAGACCCCAGCTCAGACTCCTCTGTGTCCCTCATTATGTAGGGCGTATGCCGGCTCCCTGCAGGGGTGGGACCTACTCTCCAGGGTGCCTCACTAAGGACCCGGAGCACAGCTGCCTCCCAGGACTAAAAATAAATTCCACAGATTCCAAAAGACCCTTTTTCTTCACAATCACAGCTGCCTTGCCTAAGGAATCCGCCACCGTGGTTGTTAAACCCACATTTTAATTACTCCAAAATTATGTTAAATCCTTGCATAAATATTGCAGTGGCATCTTCTGAAGAATTTCATTACAGTAAGTTGGGTTGCCGCCAGAGCTCTCCACTAAAAAGTAAGAGGGGAACAGACACGTGCCAAAAAAAAGGATAGATACTGTTTTCAAAATCAAAAGGCAAGGAGGTCATCCTCTGTCAGATCACGCAGGTGTCAAAAAGAAACGGTCTCATGATAGCAGAAATCTCCCATTTTACAGACTGAAGCGGGAAAAAAAATACTCTTCAGCTCTCTCATCTGATAGGATTCACTTCTGGAAAAACCTAAATCTGATTAAATATTAATAAGCATCGGTATTAATTAAGGGCGAAAAGTCCATCAAGAGAACCCCAATATGTTTACGGTGTCCCCAGGAAACTGGGAAAATTCACAATCAAGTGTGTAAATGTTCTAAAAAAGGGTCCTGAATATTTTATGAATATTTGTCATAAAACAGAAATAATAACCACTGTGCAGAGCTATTAGAATTAATATTTATGCTGCCCGCCATGAAATATTCATGGGGACAGAGAAAGGGGGGCCGTAAGACAAGAATTAATTTACATTGGGCTCGGTTTACCCGCTGGCTTGATGTTTAAAGACGGTTGACAAGCCTCCATATGAATCCGCCAGTCACTTCCCGCAGTCTGCGGAGTGGAGGGGGTGGAGACGAGTCCGGGCTGCTGACAGCTCACAGATTGAGTTTCTGACAGCCCTTAAAAAACCTAAACGGCCCCCCACCTTTTTTCCCTTCTTCCGTTGCCCAAGGCGCTCTGTTCTGCCACCGTTCATCCGATCTCCCCTTCCATCTGCTGAAATTAACGAATTAATGAGCGCGATACGCTTTACGGTGGGGCCCTATGAATGTTTACAGGCGATTAAATTATAATGCGGGGCGGCTGTATAATTCATGAACCAATTAAAGGAAGTGTTAGTTGATTTGATGGGATGAGGACGTACAAAATGCATTTAACTAATGGGGAACCGCTGGCTGCCCAGGGCCGGCTCCCTCTCTCAGATTACGCGGCTAATTGCTCGACTTTACGGGGCTGTCACAGATAGCCATGCATATTTCATTGTTCTCAAATACTTCAATTGTGTGCGTCCGTGTCGCGGCTGTAATGTGAAGGCCGGCCAAACTTGGGTGTAGTTACAGAGCCCGAGCTGGGCCGCGGCAGAAACCTGAGCCCCAGAGTCGGGTGTCTGGGCCATTAGGGTGATTAAAAAGGCTCAGCATGCGATCGCCCTTTGTTTTACTGTGTTCTCTTTGGGACACTAATTCCGGATGCCGACTTGCTGACCGCGGAGACACTGGGGCCCTGATCCCTTTCTTTCCGGGGAGGCAGGAGGGGAGGTCCACAGCCCCTTGAATTGTTCACACCCTGTGTGCCCTGGAAGATCAATGTCCCAAGTGCAGGGGTCCCTCAGGACAGTCCCCAAGCTAAGGAAACCCTTAGCTTTCCCTCAGGTCTGACTTTGTGCATCCGCACAAGGTGGCCACTTGGAGCTTCTTTAAATGCAGCCTAAACTTGGACTCAAACCTGAAGCTGTCATCAGCTCCTTGAAGTATGTTTGGAAGGAAATCAGCAGAGAAGAGCAAATGCACCCTCCCCAAGAAAGAGCAAATTATCCTGGTGCTCAGGAAGAGACAGCATGCTTCCAGAATTCTGTGAGCTGAAGGACAGAGGAGGCGAAGGTGGCTGACTTCTCAGCCAGGGCAAAGGGGATGTGAGTTTCCAGAGATCATCAGAGCCGCGCAGCCAACCAGTCAGTCCTCTGAGATGCTTCTGTTCTCTCCTCGAGCTTCCAAGTCAAAGTCTGGAATTCACCTGAGCTAAGCACACGCACACACACACACACACACACGCACACACACAGACACGTGAAACAAATTAAAAGCCCTGTGGTTATCACCTTCAATCCTCCTGTGGATACTTACAAAAGCATTTATTTTACTCCCACTTTTGTGAGTAGGGCCTGGGCAGCAGCCAGGGCTGGGGCATTGGGGTCTGCATTCCCAGGATCAAGGCTCACCAGACACCAGGGCTGTGTGGCCGAGGACAGCCCCAGGTTCCCCATATAAGAAGACAGGGATGGCAACAGGTGAGGAAGATTAAAAGCGCTAACCCAAGGGCTTAGTATTGAGGCTGGCATGTAATAATTACTCAATTTAGTTAGCCAATACTATTCTCACATGATATTAGAGATTCCAAATTGTGCAGCAGAGACGCTATGTTCATCACTTTCTCTTCCACAAACGCACATGACAGGAGGGGTTAGCATCCACCCCTTAATTGCACAGTGGACACTGTGCTGTCAAATTAAGCAACCAATGAGAGCTATAAGAATGCCTTGTGGAGGCAGCAGAATAGACCCAGGTGCAGAAGGTTACAGGAACACAGGGACCACGCGTGAGAAGAGTGCTCAAACAGCCTCCACTGCAAGGATGAAAGAAGGGCCAAGGGCACATTAAAAGAAAGTCAGTTCACTTGGTCTAAAATATTTAACTGGGGCCTAATTTAAAATTAAGTACCAACTAGTAGTCAAGCTGGGTTTAATACGTTCTGGTTTAAAATAAAACCAAACTATCATTCATCAAATACAACTGCCTAAATATTTTACAGTTGTTACCTTATATCATCTTGCAAAGTAAACAGTATTCTCAATGCATGAATGGGGAAACCGAGGCTCAGAGGAGCCAAGTATCTTGGTTCAGAAATTTCTTTTAAGCAAATATTTGTGCAAGTGTAAAGAAATAGGGACAGGATTTCCCCATTGCTGACTTTTTTTTTTTGATACGGATTCTCGCCCTGTTACCAGGCTGGAGTGCAGTGACGCGATCTTGGCTCACTGCAACCTTCACCTCCCAGGTTCAAGAGATTCTCCTGCCTCAGCTTCCTGTATAGCTGGGACTACAGGCACACACCACCACACACCCAACTAACTTTTGTATTTTTAGTAAAGACGAGGTTTCACCATGTTGCCTAGGATGGTCTCGATCTCTTGACCTTGTGATTTGCCTGCCTTGGCCTCCCAAAGTGCTAGGATTACAGGCATAAGCCACTGCACCTGGCTTTTTTTTTTTTCTTTTTTGAGATGGAGTCTCATTCTGTCACACAGGCTGGAGTGCAGTGGTGCAATCTTGGCTCAACTTCAACCTCTGCCTCCCAGGTTCAAGTGATTCTCGTGCCTCAACCTGTAGCTGAGATTACACCAAATACTACTTTTCTGTATTTTTAATTGAGACGGGGTTTCACCATGTTGGTCAGGATGGTCTCGAAGTTCTGACCTCAGGTGATTGCCTACCTCAGCCTACCAAAGTTCTGGGATTACAGGCATGAGCCACTGCACCCGGCCTGAATTACTTATAATAGCATAAAACTGTATGTAACATCTATGTCCACAAATGGAGGGAGTCAGAACCAATTATGGCATACTTACATTCCACAGCTTTTGAAATAAATGAGGCTGATCTGGAGTGTAGACATAGGAGGGAAGTCCAAGACACAATCTTAAGTTTTTTTAAAAGAAGTTATAGAATGGCATGGATGACTGAGCCTGCTTATGTTTCACAAGAGACGTGAATCTGGAAGGATACCCACCAAATCGGTCATACTGATTATTTGGTGGGGAGGGTATGGGCTGAAGCAGGAATAAAAGGGGCTTTTTACTTTTGTTTTTAAATTTTATTTTATTGTTATTTTTTGAGAGACAGTCTTGCTCTGTCACCCCGGCTGCAGTGCAGTGGTGTGATCTCTGCTCATTGCAGCCTCCGCCTCCTGGGTTCAAGCAATTCTCCTGCCTCAGCCTCCAGAATTCCTGGGACTCCAGGTGCCCTCCATCACCATTCCCAGCTATTTTATATATATATATTTTGTAGAGACGGGGTTTTGCCATGTTGGCCTGGCTGGTCTTGAACTCTTGACCTCAAGTGATCTGCCTGCCTTGGCCTCCCAAAGTGCTGGGATTACAGGTGTGAGCCACTGCGCCTGGCCTTACTTTATATGTCTGGTTTTTTTTTGTTTGTTATTGTTTTTGTTCTACAATGAGACTGTACTATTTCTACAATTAAGAAAAACACTATAAAATCACTGTCCAGGCATGGTGGCTCACGCCTGTAATCCCAACACTTTGGGAGGCCCAGGTGGGCGGATAGCCGGAGGTCAGGAGTTTGAGACCAGCCTGGCCAACATGGTGAAACCCCATCTCTACTAAAATACAAAAATTAGCCAGGAGTGTGGCGGTCACCTGTAGTCTCAGCTACTTGGGAGGCTGAGACAGGAGAATCGCTTGAACCCAGGAGGTGGAGGTTGCAGTGAGCTGGGACCGCACCATTGCACTCCAGCCTGAAGAGCGAAACTCTGTCTCAAAATAAAATAAAATTAAAAAAAAAATAAAATCACAAGAAAAGGTTTATTGTTAAAAAGGAAAAGTATGGGGCTGGGTGCGGTGGCTCATTCCTATAATCCCAGCATTTTGGGAGGCTGAGGCGAGCAGATCACGAGGTCAAGAGATTGAGACCATCCTGGCCAACATGGTGAAACCCCGTCTCTACTAAAAAAATACAAAAATTAGCTGGGCATGGTGGCTGCTCACCCTTGTAGTCCCAGCTACTCAGGAGGCTGAGGCAGGAAAATTGCTTGAACGCAGGAGGCAGAGATTGCAGTGAGCCGAGATTACACCACTGCACTCCAGCCTGGCACCTGGCGACAGAGCAAGACTCTGTCTCAAAAAAAAAAAAAAACAAGGAAAAGTATGAATTTGCAGCTACAGGACCAACATAATGGTGTTAACACTTAAGTCTGGACCAGACTTTCTTATGCGCAGATCACACAAGGCACAGATTCAAAGTTTCATGTGTCTGAGCACTGGCCTCAGTCTCTTATCAATCCCCCATATCATTATGGAATCAGAACTTCATTTCAGTAAGAATGGGCAGACTGGGGACAAGGACACAGCAGAAGTTAGCCACTGAGAAGGACAAGCAGTGGGATGGCCTCTCACCAGGCGCCCGCATACCAGATGCCCAGGTGCAGGAGGGCTCAGGTGAGGAAGTATGACTAGCTCAGTGCAAATCAATGCTTCTGGTTTAAGAAAATCGAATGATGTTCATTCATTCATTCAACAGATATTTACCCAGTGCTTCCTATGTGTTAGTCCACTGGCTGCCCTAGGAACTACCGCATTCCATAGAGAATTAGATTGAATGAGCCAGGCACATCCCTGCCCTCCCACAGCTTAGCACATGTGTTTAGATACAGATAGTTACCATCTGCCTGTGTTAACTGGGGTTGATCTCAAAATTAAAAAAGAAAAATATCACGCCTGTAATCCCAGCACTTTGGGAGGCCAAGGCAGATGGATCATGAGGTCAGGAGATTGAGACCATCTGGTTAACATGGTGAAACCCTGTCTCTACTAAAAATACAAAAAATTAGCTGAGCGTGGTGGCACACGCCTGTATTCCCAGCTACTCAGGAGGCTGAGGCAGGAGAATCGTTTGAACCTGGGAGGTGGAGGTTGCAGGATCTCAGAGGTAAGCTGAGATCTTGCCACTGCACTACAGCCTGGGCAACAGAGCATCTTTCAAAAAAGATGAAAATACGTACTATCAAAAGACCAGTTTGCAACTGGCAAAGGGACGGGATATACAAGTTGTTCGGTAAATATGGTTTGGACAAAGAGGGTGAATCCACACTAATGTCTTGGATGGGTAATTTTTCTGATGAAGTGGCTAAGCTGTTAAACAGCTAATATTTACAATGTTTTTCACAAGCTAACCATGTTATATAACACAATTTCATGCAACCTTCTCTTTGTAGGAGCTAGGCACCACTACCATCCCCTATTTGATAGGTATGGGAACTGGGTCTCAGGGAAGTTATCGAGCTTCTCAAGGTCCCATCCCTAGTAAAGGCAGACTCTGGGTTCCGGTGCTGGACGCCCTGGCTTGCCATAACCATTGAGCACACCTCCTCTCTGGATGCTCTCATGCGAGGCACTTTGTAGGGCGCCCTGGCTCTTCAGATGCCCCGTGCCTGGCACTCTGTGAGGATACATGGGATACCTCTCACTGCATCTTCCTGGAAAGCCTGGCGTGTAGGTCTAATTGTCACCCTCATCTTATGGATGAGGCAGCTTGCCCCGCTATCATCTAGTGAGTGACCCGGAAGAACTTGAGACCCACAGCTGCGGGACTCCAACATCCAGGGTGGAAACCGCTGGGCTGCGTTGCTGTTTCCAACATGCAGGGACTCTCTTAAGTGCTCCATATTTACTCGTTGTTTTTTTTTTTTCTTGAGACAGATTTGTTCATCGCTAATTTTTATTTAGATGGATGTGAAATTCATGGAACATAGATTCACTATTTTAAACTGTGCAATTCAGTGGCATTTAGTATGTTCACAACGTTGTACAACCACTGCCTCCATCTAGTTCTAAAACATTTTCCCTACCCTAAAAGGAGACCCCATCCTCTGGAAGCGGTCACTCCTGAACCCCCTCTCACCAGTCCACAGCAGCCACTCCCCTGCAGCTGTCTCCAGGGATCTACGTGTCCTGCACATTCCAGATAAATGACAACACACAACATATGACTTTCTGTGGCTGCCTTCGTCCATCTAGCATGTTTCTGAGGTCATATTTACTCTTCATGAACAACCTTCTGAAGTAGTACTATAACTAGCCCCATTTTACAGATGAGAAAACAGAAGTTCACAGGGAGGAAGGAAAGTGCCCAAGGCTGAGATGCCACAAGGGCACAGCCAGATTCCAACCAGGTCTACCTGATTCAAGAGCCCATCCCTCACCTGACTCTGATACTTTCCCTTTTGCTTTCGATTCTTTTTTTTTATATATTTAATTTTAACTTTTTTTTCTTTTTTAATTTCTTTTTTCCAAGAACTACGCTTTCGATTATTGTTTTCAAGATGAACTGATGGAGCAGTTCCCATCTGCTGGGCTCAGGTCTTGGTGTCAGCTGCTCACAAACCTCGCTCCCCTCCACTGCCCCTTGCTCCTGTCTCCTGGCCACATGGCCTCCTTGTCATCCTGGAGCCTACTCGTCTGCCCCTTGGACTGGAGTGTTCGTCTCTCGGCTGGCCAGGGCTAGCCCTCACTTTGCTCAGAACTTGGATGTTGTTGTCTCCGGGCCCGAGTGGAGAGCGGCACCCTGTGTCTCTCACGCTGCCTGCTTTGTCCTCCTTACAGCCCTCCCCCTGGGAGAAAACACACAGACTTATGTTTACTGTCTGCCCCTGGCACTGCCCCTGAAGGCATGCAATGTGTCTGCACTGCTCTCCGCACTCTTGTCAGCACCTAGAACAGCGCCTGGCACACAGTAGGTGCCCCATAAATGTTCATTGACTAAATTATGTTGCCTTCAAGAATCTTGTCCTCAGAAGGGAGGCAGGCTCTTACAAGGATGGATTGGAGCTGAGGGCAGTTGACGGAATGAGCAGGGAAGCCTGCAGCCAGGAGCCCTCAGAACTGAACAGCTACTGCTGCAGGAGGCCATGGGTCCAGCTGTGGGGTGGGCGTGCACTTGCCATCTTTTTACTTTTTTCTCTGTCTTCCTTTCTTTGAGATACTGACAGCACACTTTTATTGAGTTTCTGCCATGTGTAGGCATCTGGGGGAGGCCTGGGAGGCCCTGAGACACCAGGCTTCTTGGCTTCCCTGTACCAACCCCTGAACCAGCCTCTCTTCCTTCACCTCTTCTCATGGCCTCTGTCACCTAGGCTGGAGTGCAATGGCGCCATCTCCACTCATTGCAATCACTGCCTCCCAGGTTCAAGTGATTCCCCTGCCTCAGTCTCCCAAGTAGCTGGGATTACAGGCGTGCACCACTATACCCAGCTAATTTTTGTATTTTTAGTAAAGACAGGGTTTTACCATGTTGGCCAGGCTGGTCTCGAACTCCTGACCTCAGGTGATCCACCCACTTTGGCCTCGCAAAATGCTCGGATTACAAGTATGAGCCACCGTGCCCGGCCCTCTTCATTTCTTCTACACATCTTTCTGTCTTGCATGGAGGCAGCAGAGGCCAACAGGAGACACACCTATGTGGCCTTCCCAGCACAATTCCAAGAACTTCCCTGAATATTCCAACTCTGGGACATCCCTCTGAGCTTTCATTCCAGGAAAACCACGCTTTCTTCTCAAATTTCTAAATAGGATCGGAAGCTCTTACTGTGGACTAGCAAAGACAAGCGTTCAGATTCTTGTGCTTCAAATAGGACTCCATCTGGTGAATCTCAGCAGGATGGGAGCTCCCCCACGAGAGCAGCTTCAGAGAGACCTTCCCTTAGGCTCCCTGCCCTCCCGAATCTGCACCTAACTTCAGGCTGCATCCAGAGATACCAATGGAAATTAAGTACAAATTGTACCCGGGACTTGACTCTGCAATGGGAAGAAACCTGGATTTGTGGGGGTAAAGGTCACCGCCTGGAAGGCCTAACCCAGAGGCCAGCCCTGTGGCTTGGCCAGGTCAAGAGAAGCCTCCCCTAATTGCCTGCAGAAAAGAATCCAGGGTTAAACTGTTTATCTGGGTTATGCTCCCAGGTTAAACTTCTTAAGTGAACTGACCCAAGGAGGTGAAACCTGAATTTCTAGATAAAGCTTTTCCGTGTCTTTGGCCAGGTACACAGGACTGCAATTTAAAACTTCTGGGTTTTAGGCTGGGTGCCGTGGCTCATGCCTGTAATCCCAGCACTTTGGGAGGCCGAGGTGGGTGGATCATTTGAGGTCAGGAGTTTAAGACCAGCCTGACCAACGTGGTGAAATTCCATCTCTACTAAAAATACAAAAATTAGCTGGGTGTGGTGGTGGGCACCTGTAATCCCAGCTACTCAGGAGGCTGAGGCAGGAGAACCGCTTGAACCCCTAAAGCAGAGGTTGCAGTGAGCCGAGATAATGCCAGTGCACTCCAGCCCGGGCTACAGAGCGAGACTCCAACTAAAAAACAAAAACAAAACCCAACAACTTTTGGGTTTTGCTAGTTGTTTGTGAGTTAAATCTATGATTCCATCCGAGAAGCCTGAGACATCCTGGTGGCATCTACCCCCAGGGCCATCACCCTGTGATAACCCTGGTCTATGTGTGAGGACTGACGAGCACAAACGCTCTCAAAGACGTACTATGCAGCCACTGACAGTGAGGCTGGGGGCAGTGTTTGTGAACGTGGTTCACAGTATTTGCCGCAGAAGACAGGGCTGTGGTATGATGTGTGCAATTAAGACCCTGTTTTTATTTTTATTATTTATTTTTTGAGATGGAGTCTCACTCTGTCGCCCAGGCTTGAGTACAGTGGTGCAATCTGGGCTTACTGCAACCTCCATCTCCTGGGTTCAAGCAATACTCCTGCCTCAGCCCCACAAGTAGCTGGGATTACAGGTGTATGCCACCATGCCCAGCTAATTGTTGTATTTTTCGTAGAGATGGGGTTTTACCATGTTGGTCAGACTGGTCTTGAACTCCTGACCTCAAATGATTTGCCCTCCTTGGCTTCTCAAAGTGCCAGGATTATAGGCATGAGCCACCACACCCAGCCAAGTCCCTGTTTTTATAGAGTAGTTTTGAAAATGTTGGAATAGACATATACCCAAATATCAACATTTATTATCTTTGGGTATTGGAAATATTTTTACTTAGCAACGTTTTCTAACTTTTCTACAATAAGTAGATGCCCTGTGTAATAAAATGTGTGAAATAACCACCATCGCCACACCCTACCCCCACCTTGTTCCTTTAGTGGCTTCCCTTCCCCCAGCTCTCCTGGAATAGGCCTGGCTGCCCCTGGCCCAGGACATGGGCGCTGGCTGCCCCCCACCCACCCCACCTGCAGAGCTCTTCCTCCCTCCTCCCACACTGGCTCCTTCCTTCCATTCAAGTCTGAGCTTAAAACAGCGCTCCTCGGAGGCACCTTCCCCAGCCAGCGCATCCAAACCTGTCACCTTGTCCCTACTTCATCATGCCATGGCATTTTAACTCCACATAAAGCATTCTGTCCTATTTTTCCTCCTCTTATTTGTCAAATGTCTGCCTCCTCCTATGGGAACATTTTGCTTGTTTCTGTAGCCCCAGCATCTGGAACGGTGCGGGGCAAAGAGAAGCTATGATAAATACTTGTGGGGTGAACAAACTGAAGTGTGAGTCCTTCCCTTACTGCTAGGAATGGCAGCTGCCACCCTGGGCTCTGAGCTAAGCACTCTGCACTGGGGAATCACGCCGCATTTCCACGAGGAAGGAGCCAGGCTACTGCAGACCTCCTTTAGTCCTGGGGAACCTGAGGGTCAGAGATGTAAAGTAACTTCCCCATGACCCACTCGGTAAGCCGGCCGGTTCTGGGTGCTCTCATCTTGCCGCTCTGTCACCAAGAACCACCCCCATCTATGCCCTGCCCATGGCTGAGGCTGGCCCTGCAGGATGTGGGCTTGGAGGCAGGCAGCCCTGACCCTCACCTGCCCCAGTGACAGGGTCCCCACAAGTCCTATCTGGGAAGGGCTTAGGGGCAGCAGTTAGAACTGTTCATGTGACATGTCCACAAAGCTGCACACTCTGTTTGCTTAGATGATGTGTTTATTTGGGGTGGCTGGGGCAGACAGACCTCATGAGTGCGGGGGCTGAAGCCATCCCTGGACTAATCCCCAGGTCCTCACGTCCTGGTAGGGAAGGGCCCCTGGCATAGGCTCGCACTGGTGGCTTTAAACCAGCTTCTTTGCTGGAGGGTATGGGAAGTGCAGTGCAGTCAGGTGGGAAGGGTTGAGGAGTGAGGGTGCTTGACCGGCAGCATTCTCCCCTGGCGTGGTTCTTGGGGTAAATACAAATACAAAGAGGGGGTCTTTGTGCATGCTCCCTGCAATCTCCAGTGTCACCTGAGTGCCACTCCTGGAGGCTGCGGGGTTGGGACATGAGAGCACTTGTCTCCTACCCACTTGTCTCCTGTCTGTAGTGAACATGGAGGGGCCTCATGTTGTCCACAGGGGGGATCCCCTCACTGTGATGGTGCCCTTCCGCCCTAGCTGGGTCACCTACGAGATACCATAAACAAGAAAGCAGCTGAGGGGGTTCCGGGACACAGTAGCGTTCCAGGTCCCTGACACATGGAAAATAGGAAAACCATAGAATCTTTTAGACAACCAAGTTACAGTCCAAATATCCCAGCATGATAGCATGTGCTTGTTCCTGTCAGCTAACAGAAGGGAAGATGCTGATAAAATCAGCAGGGAATGGCTGATCTCCACCCTGGCTGGCCAACTGGGTGGAGATCACCCAGGGTGATCTCCAGGGTGACCCAGGGTGACCCAGCTGGGGCAGAAGGGCACCATCACAGTGAGGGGATCCCCCCTGTGGACAACATGAGGCCCCTCCATGTTCACTACAGACAGGAGACAAGTGAGCAGGAGACAAGTGCTCTCATGTCCCAACCCCACAGCCTCCAGGAGTGGCACTCAGGTGACACTGGAGATCGCAGGGAGCATGCACAAAGGCCCCTTCTTTGTATTTACTCATCCAGTCTCTCCATTGCCGTCTGAGTTAGGTCCCATCATAGCCTCTATTTTATGATGGAGAAGGGGCCTTCCAGGTGAAGTAAGTAATTGAGACAGTGCAACTCACAAAGGGCACTGGAGCCCCAAGTGCAGGACCAGAGGCAGCTCTTTGCCCTCACACCACGCTGCCTGTCTCTAAAGGACTCACTCAGGATCTCTGCAGCGACCGCTACCAGGAGACGGCCTAACAGGCAAGGCCAGGAAAGGGCAAGCAGATGACCTTCTTTGACATTTCTGAAGTGCCTCGGCCACAAGCAAGCACAGAGATGTATTTCAGTTTGGAATAGAAATGCCTATTTGCATTTCATCATCTTCAAGCAGGACTGCAGACCCAAACGGGACCCATGACGGAGCCAAATCAGCGTACTGCAGTGTGAGCCCAAGGTGACATCCAGCAGGCCTTTGAGAGGTGTGGGCACCCAGCTTGTCACACTGGCATCAATCACCAGTGATCCCAATGTTCCTGGAAGATCATCACGCGTGTGAATGAGAGAACAGGATCAGCCCCCATCTCTGCCTGATTGGAAACATATCAGGCTGCCCCACTTTCATATCCAGTTTCCATTGTGAAGGGTGAAACTTTCAGTGCCCATTCCTCTTGCCACTGCCCTCTCTGTGATGTGGCTTCCTCCTGCCACTGTTCCTGGGAGGACACTTGAGCCAAATGCAGTGTTTCCTCCTCTCCCTCCCCAAGCCATGCCTAACTCATATCAGGAACCAAAAGTTTCCAAATTGATTTCATTTTTCTCCAACCACTTAAAGAAAAAGGCTTTATGGCCAAAACATTACCACTGACCCGATGAGCCATTCCCTGCTGATTTTATCAGCATCTTCCCTTCTGTTAGCTGACAGGAACAAGCACATGCTATCATGCCGGGATAGTTGGACTGTAACTTGGTTGTCTAAAAGATTCGATGGTTTTCCTGTTTTCCATGTGTCAGGAACCTGGAACGCTACTGTGTCCCGGAACCCCCTCAGCTGCTTTCTTGTTTATGATATCTCGTAAGTACCTTACCCTGTACCCCAAGAACCACGCCGGGGGAGAATGCTGCCGGTCAAGCACCCTCGCTCCTCAACCCTTCCCACCTGACTGCACTGACTCTAAGGCAAACCTCAAAGAGCGTGCTCACTGTCAAGGACAGTAGTTAGTTGTGTCCAAATCTGTCTGTTCTGCTAGAGGGAAGCTCCTGGGGAGGCACCATGGAGGGGAGGCACCTCACTCCCGCCTTTGCACCTCCAGTGCCTGCACAGTGTGCACATAGCCCTCATCACAGGGTTTAATCAGAGTTTGCTGAATGAACATATAATCTTCCTATTTGCTGAGAGCCATAAATCACCAGCTATAGAAATGGTGGCCCCAGTACCCGTTGTATTATAGCATCCCAGGGCCAAAGAGACCGCCAGGAGCCCTCTAATTCCACAGGCAGAACTGCCTCAGGCCAGTGACTGCAGATTGTTGTTGTGTTTTGAGATGGAGTTTTGCTCTTGTTGCCCAGGCTGGAGTACGATGGTGCGATCTCAGCTCACTGCAACTGGCCTCCCAGGTTCAAATGATTCTCCTGCCTCAACCTCCCGAGTAGCTGGGATTACAGGCATGCGCCACCACACCCAGCTAATTTTGTATTTTCAGCAGAGATGGGGTTTCACCATGTTGGCCAGCCAGGGTGGTCTCAAACTCCTGACTTCAAGTGATCCACCTGCCTCAGCCTCCCAAAGTACTGGGATTAGAGGCATGAGCCACCACCTGGCCTCAAATATTTATTTTTAAAAGGGGTATATTCCTCAGCTGCCCTTAGCTTCCCCACCCTTGGCATCTTTACAGACACCAGTGGCTCACGCCTGTAATCCCTGCACTTTGGGAGGCCAAAGCAGGCAGGTCATAAGGTCAAGGGAAAGAGACCGTCGTGGCCAACATGGTGAAACTCTCTCTCTACTAAAAATACAAAAACTAGCTGTACATGGTGGTACACACCTGTAGTCCCAGCTACATGGGAGGCTGAGGCAGGAGAATTACTTGAATCTGGGAGGCGAAGCTTGCAGTGAGCTGAGATCGCGCCACTGCACTCCAGCCTGGGCGACAGAGCAAAACTCCATCTAAAAAACAAAAAGTTCTTTTTGTCCAGACTCTTACTGGTCTACATAAATTCCATTTCCCTTTATTTTCTTCTCACAGGAAGTACAAAAAGAGCAGCTCATTCTTGTGTAGAAAACAATTCTCCTCCCCAAAAGAAGCTCCCAGGCTCTAGAGAGAAAGCTTTGAGGCCCCCAGTTTAAGCCATTCTGCCTTCTGCAGTGTCTGGGGGAGGCTGCCGCTGGGCTCAACCCTCTCCTGGAGGCACCTTGAGGTGTGGAGCTCGGCTCCGAAAGCCAGGCAGGGAGCCAGAGGGAGGGCACCTGCAACCTGCAAAAACGTTTCTTAAGTGATCATTTGCATACCTAAAAATTCACTGTTCATGGTAACAAATTCCTTTCAAACCACCTTCTGCACTGATAACAAATCTACATTTGCCAAGGTGAGAGGACAGGTGATCGGTTGCCAAGGGCCACACTCCGAAGTGCAAACAGAATCTGAACCACCGTCTCACCGAAAATGCCGGCATCGCACTGACCTGACTCTTTCTGACCAAGCAGAGGGTACTGAATTGTCCCACTCTTTGGAGCTCAAAATGGGTTTCTGTAAGCACTGGACACATATCACCTAATTTATTTCTCATCACACCCTGCGAGCAGGCACCATTATCACATCCACCCCTTTAGAGAGTGGTGAATTCCGCACACCCATAAAACGACTCACTCAAGATCATTATCAACCCTACATCTATAACTCACCAGATTGGTGTCTAGAGAGTTCTGCCTGGCTGATTTTCTCTGTTCTTCTAACTACTCCACAACTAAATGTTTCACAAAGCCATTTCCTCCCCAAATATTTATGTTCTCAAATGTTTATTGCCTCTCTATCATGATCAAGATTTTATGAGCACTCCATACCAGTTGTGAATTAAAGACATAATTTCAGAATCGTTGCATTCCAGTTTGCTGCTACATTTGTCTCTATTACACTGCAGCAGTTGCTGTCGGCGCCCGACAGATGACAATGGAACGCGTGTGTCCAGGGGCAGCCAGGGTGACTGACATTTCAATCCAGAAGCTGCCACAGGGACCTGGTGATTCCCACCGTTTGCGGGAGAGAAGCTTCCACAGCTCACTGGGATGGTCAGAGGGTTCAGAAGCAGGACAAGGCTAGGACAGTCACCCCTCACCCTCACTGCACCAACGAGGCGGGTTTCTAACCACTGGCCTCTGGGAAAAGAGGGCCTGCCATCCCATGGCAGATGATGAAGACAAAGAGAAAAAGGCCATTTTTTCCTCTGATGTGTGGTACCAACTCTCTTATAGAACAATCAGGGCTATGCTGGGGGCTTATTGGTTAATTTGATCCTGTATGGGAAATATAGAAAGAACATCAAGCTGGAACACAACTGCTACAATTTATTATTTACTCACATTTACATGTATGCACTACCTAATGAACCTCACAGCAACTTTACACAGCGTATACTACTAATTCCAAATTGCAAGTGAAGAAACTGAGGGTCTTAAAGGTGGTGGCCGCAGAGGGGGATCTGGTTCCTGTTTCCAGGCCTTTGCCCTTTCTGTTCCCTCTTGGCTAGCTCAAAACACTAAAAATAGAAAGAATTGTCATTACTGAAACACTCTGTCTGTATATCAAAATGGAATTGCTGTGGGTAATATGGCGATTCTTGAAAGAAAACATTTAGGGATATTTTAAATCCATCACTGATCCTAAGGAAAAAAAAGGCTTCCTAAAGCTTAAGTTTCATGATGTTGGCAGGGTGTGGTGGCTCAAGCCTGTAATCCCAGCACTTTGGGAGGCTGAGGTGGGCATATCACCTGAGGTTGGGAATTTGAGACCAGCCTGACCAACATGGAAAAACCCCATCTCTACCAAAATAACACAAAATTAGCTGGGCATGGTGGCGTGTGCCTGTAATCCCAGCTACTCAGGAGGCTGAGGCAGGAGAATTGCTTGAACCCAGGAAGTGGAGGTTGCGGTGAGCCGAGACCACACATTGCACTCCAGTCTGGGCAATGAGAGCGAAACTCCATCTCAAAAAAAAAAAGTTTCATGATGTTAAACATTTGCACAGCTTGGGCACAGGTGGGCAATTCCACTGAACTGGGCAGCTAACTTGGGCAGGGCTGCAGTTTTTATGGCTCCGGGGGCATCACTGACATCGCTGTCCTGATGTCCTCATGGTCTGCAATGTGGCATCACCCAACTTAGAAGAAGCCTTTGTTTCGTGGGTGTTTCAGTGTTTTCCAAAGCATCTATGACTTTCAGTCATCCAATTCTTTATTGCCACCCATAGAATCAGGAGCTCTTGAGCACTTTGGTGGCACCCACTGAAAGCAGAAGTGCAATTACAGTTCCCTTCCAGGGCTTTAATCTGGAGAAAGTATCAGATGGAAATGCAGAGCCATACATACAGGGTGTTTATGACAGCGCCGTTTGCAAAGTGAAAGAAAGAAAACGTCTAAATATTCTTCCCCAGGGCTTCCCACTCATCCATATCCTCATCAGTACTTAACATTTGACAGGCTGGTAGGAACAAGACACTGTTCCATTATGATTTAAAGTGGTATTTTCCATTTTCTTTTTTGTTTATTATTTTTGAGACAGGGTCTGGCTCTGTCATCCAGGCTGGAGTGCAATGGTGAGATCTTGGCTCTCTGCAACGTCTGCTTCCCAGGTTCAAACTATTCTCTTGCCTCAACCTCCTGGTAACTGGGATCACAGGTGCCCACCACCACACCTGGCTAATTTTTTTTTTTTTTTGTATTTTTAGTAGAGATTGTTTTTTGCCATCTCTACTGTAACTCCTGAGCTCGAGGATCTGCCTGCCTCAGCCTCCTGAAGTGTTGGGATTACAGGCGTGAGCCACCACATTTTCCATTTTCTAATGAGGTTTAGCAACTTTTTATGTTTTTTGGCCATTGTGTTTTTTTCTTTTGTGAAATCCTTGTTCATGTCTAAAAAAAACAAAACAAACAAACAAACAAATGAAAACAGCCTTACTGAGATATAATTCATGCACCATAAAATTGACTTATTTACAGTGTACAATTCCAGCTGGGTATGGCAGTGCATGCCTGTAATTCTAGCACTTTGGGAGGCTGAGGTGGGAGGATAGTTTGAGCCCTAGAGTTCAAGACCAGGCTGGACAATATGACAAAACCCTGTTTCTACAAAAAATACAAAAATTGGCCTGGTGTGGTGACATGCACCTGTATTCCCAGCTACTAGGGAGGCCAAGATGGGAGGACTGCTTGAACCGGGGAGGTAGAGGCTGCAGTGAGCTATGATTGTGCCACTGTACTCCAGCCTGAGTGACATAGTGAGACCCTGTCTCAAAAAAAAAAAAAAAACAAAAAACGTACAACTCCAGAGGTTTCAGTATACTCCCAGAATTGTATGGTCTGGTCCTGCTTTTTTTGCCCATTTTTGTATTAAGCATGCTTTATCTCATTCATTTATAGGAGTTCTTTATAAATTTTGGATACTAACCCTGTTTTGATTGCAACTAGCCTATCCCAGTTTGAGTCTTTTCATTCTTCAGATAATTACCTTTTGCTGAATAAAAGTCCTCAATTTTAATACAGTCAAACGTATTTATTTTCCTTTATTGTTTATGCTCTTTGAGTCTTATTTTGGGAAGACTTCTCTATCCCAAGATCGTAAGATAGTTTCCTGTATGTTCTTCTACAAGGTTTTATATTTATTTATTTATTTTGAGACAAAGTCTCACTCTGTCACCCAGGCTGGAGTGCAGTGGCGTGATCTTGGCTCACTGCAACCTCCGCCTCCTGGGTTCAAGTGATTCTCCTGCCTCAGCCTCCTGAGTAGCTGGGATTGCAGGCATGCACCACCACACCTGGCTAGGTTTTGTATTATTTTTCTTTAATAAAGATGGGGTTTCACCATTTTGGCCAGAATGGTCTCGATATCATGACCTCATGATCCACCTGCCTCAGCCTCCCAAAGTCCTGGGATTACAGGCATAAGCCACCATGCCTAGCCCCTTCCACAAGGTGTTAAAGTTTTGTCCTTCACGTTCAAGCTTTTAAACTACCTGGAATTGATTGTTACGTATAGGGCAAGTAGCTGCCTAAGGTAACTTTTTCCCACATGGGTACCCAATTGTGCCAGCATCATTATTGAAAAATCCATCTTTCCTACTGCTCTGTGTGCCACCTCTGCGATTATCAAGCGTCCATACAAGCGTGAGTGTTTCTAGGATCTGTGTTGTTTCATTGGTTAGTAGATCTAATTTAGTGCTAATGCCTCAATGTTTTTTTTTTTGTTGTTGTTTTTGAGATGGAGTCTTGCTTTGTCACCAGGCTCCAGGCTGGAGTGAAATGGTGCAATCTCAGCTCACTGCAGTCTCCGCCTCCTGGGTTCAAGCAATTCTCCTGCCTCAGCCTCCCGAGTAGCTGGGACTACAGGCGCATGCCACCATGCCCAGCTAATTTTTTTGTACTTTTTATTAGAGACAGGCTTTCACCATGTCGGCCAGGATGGTCTTGATATCTTGACCACATGATCTGCCCACCTCGGCCTCCCAAAGTGCTGGGATTACAGGCGTGAGCCACCATGTCTGGACAACTCAGTGTCTTAATGATTTTAAAATAAATAGATATTTGAGAGGGCAAGTCTACTAAACTTTGTCCTTCTTCAGAAATAACTTGATAAATTTTTAACTCTGCTCTTCTATGTAAAATGCAGAATGAGCACAGCAAGTTGCATCAAAAACAAGCACCCCCACCAATTGGGAAATCTGAATTGTGATTCCACTGGGTCTATGTCAGTCTGGAGAGTGGTGACATCTTTCTAATATTAGCCTCCCTCACCATGACCAAGACATTGTCTCCCTTTTAGGGATTCTTAAATGTCTTTTAATAATTTTACAACATTTTTCCAATAAAGGACTTGTTACATCTTTTATCATGTATATTTCAGCGTACACTTTTCTTCTATGTTGTTAAATACATTTTTTTTTTTTGAGATACGGTCTTGCTGTGTTGCCCAGGCTGGAGTGCAGTGATGTGATTATAGCTCACTGCAGCCCTGACTCCTGGGCTTAAGCGATCCTCTTGCCTCAGCCTCCCAGTAGCTGAGACCACAGGCTCAAGCTGCGGGGCCTGGTCGATGTTGTTGATTATTATCTTAATTTTACATTTTCCAACTCTTTGTTGCCAAAGAAAGTATAAATAAGTTTTGCATCTTTAATTACTGATCTTTTAGTTGGTAACCTTGCTAAACTCTTAGTAAAACAGTAAGTACTCCACAGATTCTTTTGGGCTTTTTTAATGTAAATAATGATAACATCTGCCAATAATGACTTTTGGTCCTTCTATTCCATGTCTGGTAGCTTTTATTTACTTTTCTTGTCTTTACTGAACTGTTTAATAATGTTTCATAGAAATGATGATGGGGGAATCCTTGTCTTATGCTTGGTTTTAAAGGGCATGCTGCTAACATTTTACCACTAAGACCTATGTTTGCTGTAGTTTGGGAAGGTATCTTTTATCAGGTTAAAGAGATTCCCTTTGGTTTATAGCCAAGAATTTTAAAAGCATGAATAGATATTTAATTTTATCCAATGCTTTGTCTTCATCTATTGAAATAGCCATATCTCTTTTTCTTTACTTTCTTATTATGGTGAATTCAAGTAACACGTTTTCTAAAGTTGAATCATCCTGGATTGGATTTGCTAATATTTTGTTCAGGATTTTTTGGCAACTATATTTATGAATAACATTGGCCTGTAATTTTTCTTACTTATATTATATTTGGGTCTCACATTAAGACTTTATTGATCTTATTAAATATATTGTGATGTGTTCCCTCTTTTTCTGTTTTCTGAAAAGAGTTTGCTCACAATGGGAATAATCAATTCCTTGAATATTTTGGTAGATTTCACCTGTAAAAGGCATCTGGGCCTAGAGTTTAAGGGAAGGGAAGATTTTACTTTTATGATTCAATTTATTTAATAGTTATAGGACTTGGGATTTTTCTGTTTCTTTTCCTTCTTTTTTTTTTTTTTTGAGACAGGGTTCTCACTTGGTCGCTCAGGCTGGAGTGCAATGGCGCAATCTTGGCTCACTGCCACTTTTGCCTCCTGGGTTCAAGCAATTCTCCTGCCTCAGCCACTCAAGTAGCTGGGGTTATAGGCATGTGCCACCACGCCCAGCTAATTCTGGTATTTTCAGTAGAGACGGGGTCTCGCCATGTTGGCAAGTCTGTTCTTAAACTCTTGGCCTCATGTGATCCGCCCACCTCAGCCTCCCAAAGTGCTGGGATTACAGGCGTGAGCCACTGCGCCTGGCTTCTATTTCTTCTTATAGCACTATCGGTAAGACCCCTTTTCCTATGAATTTATCTATTTCGTTCATGTTTCCAAATTTACTATCATAAAGTCGTTCACAATATTTTTCCTATCCTTATAATCTGTTATATTTGTTACTATATTTATTATCAAAATGAGTTTGCTCTCATTTTCATTTCAAATATGTCAATCTGTTCGTTCTTTCCTTTCTTTCTTCCTCCCTCTTTCCCTCCCTCCCCATCTCTCTCATTCTTCTTTTCTTTTTTTCCTCTCTTTCTCTCTTTCTTTCATTTTGAGACAAAGTCTCGTTCTGTTGCCCAGGCTGGAGTGCACTGGCACAATCTCGCCTCATTGCAACTTCCACATCCCCAGTTCAAGCGATTCTTGTGCCTCAGCCTGCTGAGTAGCTGGGACTACAGCTGCACGCCACCATACCTGGCTAATTTTGGTATATTTAGTAGACATGGGGTTTCAACATGTTGGCAAGTCTGGTCTCGAACTCCTGTCCATAAGTGATCCGCCCGCCTCAGCCTCCCAAAGTCCTGGGATTACAGACATGAGCCACTGTGCCTGGCAATTCTTTCTTTTTTTAATTGATCAATATTGCTAGAGATTAGTCAGCTTTATTCATTTTGCCAAGGAACCCACTTTTGCTCTACTCAAACTCTGCTTCCTATTCCATTGGTTTCTGTTCTCTCTCCTGCTACTCTTTGAGTTTAGTGATTTTTTTTAACCTAGGTCAGAGGCTTAGATCATTAATTTTCAACTGTTCTTCTTTTGAGATTTATTTTTCACTGAATACCATTTATGTTCCTTCAATGTGTGACTCTTCAATTAGAAAATCAAAGCAGATGATGCTGGAGTGACTCCAGTGAGATGGCTGTTTGGCTAGAGGCCTCTTAGCACTCCCTTCCACAAAGACAGTCAAGCAGTGAATAAACAACTACATTTTAATGAAAACAAATAAAGGGGTGAGCCCTGGAGTCCATCAAAGGAGAAAGAGAAACCCTGATGAGCACAGAAACTCTGGACAGACACATAGAAAATGGAAGGAAACAATCCCAGCACTTTGGGAGGCCAAGGCACGCGAATCGCCTGAGGTCAGGAGTTCCAGACCAGCCTGGCCAATATGGAGAAACCCCGTCTCTACTAAAAATGCAAAAATTAGTCGGGCATGGTAGTGCATGCCTGTAATCCCAGCTACTTGGGAGGCAGAGGCAGGAGAATTGCTTGCACCAGGGAGGCGGAGGTTGCAGTGAGCTGAGATCACACCACTGCCCTCCAGCCTGGGCAACAGAGTGAGACTCTGTCTCAAAAAAAGAAAAAGGAAGGAAACAACAGGACTCCACTGCCCATCCTTCAGCCACGGTCAGCCAGGAACCAGGAGGAACGTCTTCGTATAGTGAAAATGTAGAAAAGAAGATTCCAGCAGCTCCCACCAACCCTTTGGACACCTACAGCACTCACCACTGGGGTCCTCACAGGCCTGACGCCCATGCAGAGAGCTGCCTAGAGTCTGCACAGCTGTGCTCCCCTAGAGAAAGAGGTGACACAGTGCCCTGCCTCTGCAGCCTGCCAGCTGCTGTACAACACCATCTTGAAGCTAGAGCTACTGCTGGAGTGTGCCTTGCTTTGGGGGAAATCACAATAAATTTTAGAGAATTCATTTCCTATCAAGTATCTTTTCTGACCACAATGGCATAAAAGTAGAAGTCAATAACAAGAGGAGCTTTTGAAACTGTACAAATACACGGAGATTAAACAATATGCTCCGGAACGACCAGTGGGTCGATGAAGAAATTAAAGAGGAAATTTAAAATTTTCTTGAAACACAGGAAAACAGAAACACATACTCCTCAATGAAGTTTAGCCTAAAGCTGCCGCCTTCCATATTTTAAGTTTGGCCTAAAGGTTGCTTTACACGTAGTAAGCTGTAACCTAACTAGATGTGTAAATAGACTGTAACTTATTTTCGTACCTATCACCAACTAAGGCAGCCAACTGTTCAAACCATATTCAAATAAGGCAAATGCCAAGCTATAATCAATCCAGTTGTTTCTGTATCTTGTTTCCATTTTTGGTATGTCATGTCACTTTCCTTTTTCTGTCCATAAATCCACTCCAGACACTTGGTGGCACTGAAGTCATTCTGAACCTATTCTGGTGTGGGGGGCTGCCCAATTCATGAATTGTTCTTTGCTCAATTAAAGTCTGCTAAATTCAACGTGTCCAAAGTTTTTCTTTTAATATTCCCAAAGCCTATGGGGTACAGCAAATGCAGTATTAAGAAGGAAGTTTATAGTAATAAACACCAACATCAAAAAGAAGTAGGAAGATTTCAAATAACCTAATGTTGCATTTCAAGGAACCAGAAAAGCAAAAACTAACTCTACCCCAAATTAGCACAAGAAAATAAATAATAAAGATCAGAGTAGGCCAGGTGCAATGGCTCATGCCTATAATCCTAGCACTTTGGGAAGCCGAGGTGGGTGGATTACTTGAGTCCAGGAGTTCAAGACCAGCCTAGGCAACAAGGTGAAACCCTGTCTCTACCAAAAAATAATTTTAAAAAATTCTCTGGGTGTGTTTGTGTGCACCTATAGTCCTAGCTATTCAGGATGCTGTGGTGGGGGGATCACGTGAGCCTGGGAGGCAAATGTTGCAGTGAGCTGAGATCACACCACTGCTCTCCAGCCTGGGCAACAGGGCCAGACGCTGTCTCAAAAACAGAAAAACAAGAACAAAACCAAAGATCAGAGCAGAAATAAGTTAAAATCAAAAGAAAAATACAAACGATCAATAAAATGAAGTCAGTATTTTTAAAAAAGATAAATAAAATCAGTTAGCTTGATTAGCCAAGAAAAAAAAAAGACCCAAATAAATAAGCAACAAAAAAGGGCACATTGCAACTGGTACCACAGATATACAAAGGAACATTGGAGACTATTATGAACAACTATGTACCAATAAACTGGAAAACCTAACAGAAATGAATAAATTCCTGGACACACACAATCTACCATGATTGAACCAGAGGAAATAGTAAAACTCAACGAACCAATTTTGGGTAACAAGCTTGAATCAGTAATAAAAAGTCTCCCATCAAAGAAAAGCCCAGGACTTGATGGCTTCACTGCTGAATTCTACCAGACATTTAAAGAACTAATAGTAAGTAACGGCCAAAACCACATTTCCTTTTGCATCAACCTAGTACCATTTCTTCTCAAACTTTTCAACAAAATAGAAGAGGAGTTAATTCATCCAAATTCATTCCATGAGGCCAGCATTACTCTAATACCAAAGCCAGACAAAGATACAACAAAAAAAGAAAACTATAGGCCAACATTCCTGATGAACATACATGCAAAAATCCTCAACAAAATAATAGCAAATTGAATCCAGTGGCACATTCAAAAGCTCATTCACGGCCGGGCATGGTGGCTCACGCCTATAATCCCAGCACTTTGGGAGGCCGAGGAGGGTAGATCACAAGGTCAAGAGATTGAGACCATCCTGGTCAACAAGGTGAAGCCCCGTCTCTACTAAAAATACAAAAAATTAGCTGGGCATGGTGGTGCACGCCTGTAGTCCCAGCTATTCAGGAGGCTGAGGCAGGAGAATTGCTTGAATCCAGGAGGCAGAGGTTGTGGTGAGTCGAGATCGTGCCATTGCACTCCAGTCCAGTCTGGGTAACAACAACGAAACTCTGTCTCAAAAAAAAAAACAAAAAACAAAAAACAAAACAAACAAACAAAAAAACGCTCATTCACCATAATCATGTGGTGTATATTAGGGATGCAAGGACGGTTCAATATATGCAAATCAATAAATGCAGTACATCACACCAACAGAATGAAGGACAAAAACCATATGATCATCTCAATAGATGCAGAAAAAGCATTTAATAAAATTCAACATCCCTTCATGGTAAAAACCCTTAACAAGCTGGGGACAGTGGTGCACACCTATATTCCCAGCTACTTGGGAAGCTGAGGTGGGAGGATCACTTGAGCCCTGGAGTTCAAGACCAGCATGGGCAACATAGCAAGATGAGATTCTGTCTCTAAAATAAGCAAACAAAACAACAACAGCAACAAAACCCTTAACAAACTAGGTATAGAAGGAGTATATACCTTAACACAATAAAGGTTATATATATGACAAACCAAACCAATATCTAACGTTATACTGAATGGGGTAAAGTTGAAAGCTTTTCCTCTAATAACTGGAATAAAACAAGTATGCCTACTCTCACCATTCTTATTCAATATATTACTGTAAGTCCTAGCCAGAGCAATTAGACACAAAAAAGAAATAAAGGTTATCCAAACTGGAAAGGAGGAAGTCAAATTGTCCCTGTTTGCAGATAGCATGATTTTGTGTATAGAAAACCCCAAAAATCTCTACCAAAGAACTCTTTGAACTGATAAACACATTTAATAAAGTTGTAAGAACAAAAATAACATACAAAAATTAGTAGCATTTCTATACACCAACAATAAGCTGATGGAAAAAGAAATCAAGAAACAATCCCAATTACCATTGCTATGAAAAATACCTAAGAATAAATTTTCTTTTTGAGATGGGTCTTGATCTGTCACCCAGGCTGAAGTGCAGTGGTGTGATCATGGCTAACTGCAGCCTTAACCTTCCAGGTTCAAGCAATCCTCCCACCTCAGCCTCCTGAGTAACTGGAACAAAAAACGAGCTCCACCATGCCTAGCTAATTTATTTTTATTTTTAGTGGAGATGAGATTTCACTATGTTGCCCAGCCTGGTCTCAAACTCCTGGGCTCAAGCAGTCCTCCTGCCTTGGCCTCCCAAAGTGTTGGAATTACAGGTGTGACCCACTGTGCCTGGCCTCCTAAGAATAAATTTAACCAAGGAGGTAAAAGGTGTCTACAAAGAAAACTTTAAAACACTGGTGAAAGAAATTAAAGAGGTCATACACACAAAAAAATGGAAAGACATTCCATGTTCATGGATTGGAAGAATTAATATTGTGAAAGTGACCATAGTACCAAAAGCAATCTACAGATTCAACATAATCCGTATCAAAATACCAATGAAATTCTTCACAGAAATAGAAAAAAAAATCTTAAAATTTATATGGAACTATGGAACACTCCAAATAGCTAAAACAATTCCGAGCAAAAAAGAACAAAGCTGGAGGCATCAAATATATTACAAAGCTATAGTAACCAAAATGGCATGGTTCTGTCATAAAAACAGACACATAGACCAATGGAACAGAGTAGAAATCCATAAATAAGTCCATGTATTTATAGCCAACTGATTTTTGACAAAGGTGCCAAGAACATTCAGTGGAGAAAGGGCAGTCTCTTCAACAAAGAGAGCTGGGAAAACTGTATATATCTGCATGCAGAAAAATGAAACTAGATTTCTATCTCTCCTCAGAGACAAAAATCAAATCAAAATGCATTGAAGACTTAAACAAAAGCCCAAACCTACAAAACTACTAAAAGAAAACATTGAGGAAACACTTCAGGACACTGACTAGGCAATTTTTTTTGTTTTGTTTTGATACAAGCTCAAAAGCATAGGAAACAAAAGCAAAAACAAATCGGGCTGTATCAAGCTAAAAAACTTCTGCATAGTGAAAGAAACAGGAGTGAAGAGACAACCTATGGAATTGGAGGAAATATTTGCAAACTATCCATCCAAACAGAGATTAGTAGCCAGCATATACAGGAACTCAGTAGCAAATCCAATTAAAACATGGGCAAATAATCTGAATAGACATTTCTCAAAATAAGATATACAAATGGGCAACAGGTGTATGAAAATAAATATTCAACATCACTAATCATCATGGAAATACAAATTAAAACCCCAGTGAGATATCATCTCACCCCTGTTAAAATACCTATTTATTGGGCCAGGCACCGTGGCTCATGCCTGTAATCCTAGCACTTTGGGAGGCCGAGGTGGGTGGATCATGATGTCAAGAGATCGAGACCATTCTGGCCAACATGGTGAAACCCCATCTCTACTAAAAGTACAAAAAATTAGCTGGGCATGGTGGTGCATGCCTGTAATCCCAGCTACTTGGGAGGTTGAGGCAGGAGAATTGCTTGAAACTGGAAAATGGAAGTCGCAGTGAGCCGGGATTGCACCACTGCATTCCAGCCTGGCGATACAGCAAGACTCTGCTTCAAAAAAAAAAATAAATAAAATAAATAACCTATTATCAAACACACACACACACACACACACACACACACACACACACAGAGACACACATACACACACATGCTGGTGAAGATGTGGAGAAAGCAGAATGCTAATACATTGCTAGCAGGCTGCAAATTAGTACAGCTACTATGGAAAACAGTATGGAGGTTCTGCAAAAACTAAAAATAGATCTGTCACGTGATCCTATAATCCCACTGTTGGTTGTGTTTCTAAAAGAAAGAAACTTAGTATACCTAAGAGATATCTGCATGCCCATGTTTAGTGCAGCACCACTCACAATAGCCAAGATATGGAATCAATGTAAGTGTCCATCAACAAATTAATGGATAAACAAAATGTGGTATATATATACAATGAAGTACTATTCAGCCATAAAAAAGAATGAAATTCTGTCATTTGCAGTAACATGTGTGAAACTGGAGGTCATTATGGTAAGTGGAATAAGCCAGGCACAGAAAGACAAATATGGCATGTTCTCACTCACATGTGGGAGCTAAAAAATTTGATCTCATGGAGGAATAGTGGAATGAGGTTACCAGAGGCTGGGAGGAGTTGGGGAAGGGGAAGAGAGGTTAGTTACTGGGTTAGAAAATATAGTTAGATGGAAGAAATAAGTTCTAGTGTTTGATAGCACAGTAGAGAGACTAGAGTTAACAATAATTTATTGCATATTTCAAAATAGCCAGAGAGATTTGAAATATTCCCAAAATAAAGCAAAGGTAGATGTTTAAGGTGATGGACATCTTAAATATCCTCATGTGATCATTACACATTATATGCATGTACTAAAGTATCACATGTACCCTTGTAAATAAGTACAATTATTATCTAGCAATAAAAAATCAAACTCGTTAACTTCTTAATTGTTTATGACCTTTGGCTCAGTAATTCCATTTCTATGAGTTTTTCCTAAGGAAATGATCAAAACGAACGCAAAAACAAATACAAATACATGTGTGTGTGTGTACATATGAATGCTAGCTGTTGTAACAGAAAAAAGCAGAAAACAAATGTCTGCTAACAGAGGGTATTTAAATACATCATACATCTGGACAGTCTAATGTTATGCAAACACCTAGTGAGCTATAACTTTATACAGTGATAGGGAAAGATATCCATTATATTTTATTGAGTGAAAAAGAAAGTTACAGAAGGATATATGCAAAATTTTATTTGTTGTTAAAAAATCTCCATGTTTTAAAATTTACTGGAAAATGAGTTCCAGCCACACCACTGTAAGGGTTCCTTAATCGGTCCAACCATCTATTTACTAAAGACTGAGGGCAATACAGTCCCTGCCCACACTGAGGGGGAAGCAGGCTGGGAGGAGGGCCAGGGGCAAGTAAGCGCTATGACAGAAAATGTAAGGGGCTGGGCAGGCACTGTGGGGAGGGGCAGGGGTTCCCAAGGCAACATCGAAATCTCCAAATACAGTCTGCCTGCAGGGGATAAAAGAGAGGCTGTGGAGGCAAAACGGTCCTGCTCAGTTCAGGCACCACCCTGCCCTGCCACTGCCTGGCTGGGACCTTGAGCTCCAGACTCTCAGCCTCTCTGGGTCCCTAATTTTTTCCAGATAAGAGACTCGAACTGATGCTCTCTAAGGATTCTTGAAGCTCTGAAATTCTCTGCTGACATTTGCCAGCAGCAAGGTTGACTCAAATTGAAACTTCTGGGGAAAGTGGGGACCTCACCAGAATGGATCCCTCTCTGAACACTTGCTGGGGAGTGGCCTTAGGCTGTGCTGCGTGTCCCCGGCGGCGCCCGCAGGGGGAGCTATGGGTCACTATGGGTGGGTGAGTCAATGGGAGAGGGAGTGAATGAGCAGATGTGCAAGGAAGGGCATAAGAGAAGGGCTCCAGCAAGGCTGCAAAGGAAGATGTGTCTAAAGCGGCTTTTCGACGCGGCCAGGGGCTTGCCTCTAACCCAGAAAAGCGTGTGGAAGAAACCTCAGCAGTGAGGGCGCCCATCTCTCATTTCTCAAAAAGCCCAGCCTTTCAGCGAGGCCACTTGCCATTCCTGGTAGGTAATCAGATCGCAGTTAATTAATAAAGCTGTCAGGTGGATCATTCTCTCCGGTCATTAGTATCCTTTCAGAAAGAGAATCCTGCCATCACCGCCCTGTCCGCCCCTGGGCTTGCCAGCAATTAACTTAATGCTATGCAAATGAGAGGCTCTTCTCATCATTAGCTTATAGCCACGAATGTTAATCGCATAATTGGGCCTTCAACAGGGTAATTAGACACGATTTCCTCCATTAGTCTTACAAGGCTAATTATTGTTGAGAGGAGAGGGGGGAACCATTCCCAGGGCTCCAGGCAAAAAGGGGCATCTGGTTAAAGCCGCTTCGGGCGGCAATGTCGGCCAGGTAAAAACAGCAGTCGGCAGTCGTGATCAATCGTCACAGCCCACTGTCCCCACCCATCGTGTGGACGAGGCTGGGGAAGGAAACGGAACCCGGGGAAGGCCTAGGGGAAGGGGGTGGGGTCACACCTATGCCCCTCGCCTGGGTGCTGGGATGCAGAAAAATAATGTGGCATTTAAAAGCGAAAGCAGAAACAAACAGCAGCTCCCCGGCGAGCCCGGGTCCAGAGGCCCAGCCCTTGCCAAGGGCACCACGCCCGGTGCGCTCAGCCTCCCTAGGCCTCTGGGTTTGACTTTCATGGCTATGAATCTCAGGATGAAAAAAAGGCCCAGAATCTTGGCTGGGGCAGTGACAGGGGCTGGGGGACACCCTGCCGAAAAGTGGGCTGTGGGACGTCGGGGATGCCCCAGTCCCCGCACACGCGCCCTGCCCTGGCTGTGACTTGAGCAGCCTGCTGAGGGTCAGCAGTGACTTCCAGGACTGAATCATCTGGGAAGGGGGGCCATTTCAACAGAGACCTGGGGCAGCACGGTGGGCAGCGTGGTGGGCAGCGGGCTAGGCCAAGACTGGGACAAGGCCAGGAAGAGAGTATCTGGCCAGCCCCTTCAAGGGGAGCCCTGGGGCGCAATGGGGGTCAGTCTCGCTCCCTGTTGACCCCCAGCCCCTGGAGCTGGGAACCCAGTGGGCTCTAGAAACAGGTGCTGAGTGCACGGGGAACCCCTGGCATCAGCTTACACACTCTCAGGCCCAGAGGTGTGGGCCTCCCTCATTGGGGAGAAGCTTCCCCCATCTCATCTCAGTGGGGAGGGAGCTGCTGGTAGCCTCGGCAAACGCAGGATAAGAGGAGAGGGCTCTGGCTGAGGATGGGGCCTCAGGAGGCCTCTGGGAAGCCAGCAGGGCAAGTGTGGACTTAGTGCCAGGGTGTCCTGAAGACTCAGAGCACAGGATCAGAGCACAGAGTCCAGGGACCCCTTTTAAGTCGGAGTCTGTCTCCACTGCCACGATGAGCTGTGTGACACGGGTAAGACACTCAGCCTCTTGGGGTCTCAGTCTCCTCAGCTGAAAGGTCCGAGGGATGCACCCTTTCCTGGGTCTTGCTGGAAGGACCAGGAGGGAAGAGGTCGGCCAGGTGCACAGCCCAGGACCTGGCCCTTCTGCCCACAGGAGACAGAGATTATGGAGGAAAGTGCTATGGCAGATGGTGGTCAAGCTTATACTCCAAGAATTATGTCCCTGTCAACAGAACGACCCAGGAATCCTGCACATAGCAGCCTTCTCTGGATGTTTTCACAAGATTCTATTTATGAAAATGTGTCACCCTCCCTGGATTGTACGATCCTCTATCTTTATATGCTTAAGCCCCTACCACAGGCTCTCAATAAGGCTGTTAAGGAGTACTTGACAGACCGAAAGAGAGCCTCTTGTAGAGAAATGAACCCCAAAGTGTCACTTGATCAACATGTGAAGACAGAAGGAAGGTAAACTGGAGAGTACCAGGTCTTCATCCATCTAGAATGTTCCAACAGCAATTCCCTTCAAATGGCTCAAGGCTCCCACCTTGTTATGGCAGTGTGGCTCCATTATGAATGGCCAGGGTCATTGTCAAGCAGCATCGTGTAGTGTGAGGTCACCAGAGGGCAAAGGCCAGGATGGAGCTTCCTTTCAGAGCCTGTGTGTTAGTCCGTTTTAGCACTGCTAATAAAAACATACCTGAGACTGGGTAATTTATACAGGACAGAGGATTAATGAACTCACAGTTTCACATGGCTGGGGAGGCCTCACAATCACAGTGGAAGGCAAGGAGAAGCAAGTCACACCTTACATGGATGGCAGCAGGCAAAGAGAGAGAGAGCTTGTGCAGGGAAACACTCCCTTAAAAAACCGTCAGATCTCATGAGACTTATTCACTATCACAAGAACAGCATGGGAAAGACCTGCCCCCATGATTCAATTACCTCCCACCAGGTCCCTCCCACAACACATGGGAATTCGAGGTGAGATTTGGGTGGGGATACAGCCAAGCCATATCAGCCCAGAATGCTCTTGCCACTGCCATTAATGAGAGGAGTTGCTCAGTTGCCTTTGAGAGCTCGCTGGGTATTAGACTCTGGTGATTCCCAAATTTTTCTTCCTGAACTGCCAGACTCAGAGCCTGCTGCCTACTTAATATCCTGTGTAGATGTTGTTAGGGTTGAACTGTGTTCCCCCAAATTCATCTGTGAAGCCCTAACCCTCAGTACCTCAGAAGGTGACTGTATTTGAACACAGTGCCTTTAAAGAGGTGCTCAGGCTAAAAGGAGGCCCTTAGGGGGGGCCCTAATCCAATCTAACTGGTGTCCTTGTAAGAGTAAGAGATGTGGACATGCGGAGAGGCACCAGGGCACATGTGCACAGACGACCACGTGAGGATGCAGTGAGAGGCCTTGGAAGAAACCAAACCTGCTGGCACCTTCCTCTTGGACTTCCAGCCTCCAAGACTGAATAAATAAACTTCTGTTTAAGATACCTAGTCTGCGGGATTTGTTATGGCAGCCCCAGGAAATCGGTGATTTCTAAGAGGCATCTCAAGCTTATCATATCCAAGACTGAGCTCGTGGTCTCTCCCCAACCCCGCTCTTCCAGCCTCCTCCTCTGGTCAGCACAGGACCCGCCCATTCTCCCGGCTGCCCCAGCAAGCCCTGGAGTTCTCCTCAACACCTCTCTTTCTCACCTGTCCTCCATCCAGTCTGACAGCAAATCAACCGTACCAGTTCTGCCTTCAAAAGACTTCTCACTGCTTCCACAGCTACCACCCTGGGCCAGGCCCCCAGCACCTCCCACCTGGATTACTGCCAACGGCCCCCCACCTGGCCTCCTGGCTTGCTACCTTGTCCCCCTCCCTAGAGTCCATTGTCCACTCACTAGGGATCCTTTGACATCGGCTGGATCCCACCAGTCATTTGCTTAAAGCTCACAGAGTGGCTCCCACATGACTCCAAGGAAAAGCCCAATTCCTTCAGGGTCTATGGACCCTGTGACCTGTGACACCTCACCTGTGAGTCTCTCCCTGCTCCATGAATGGCCTCCTTGATATAACTCAAAGTTGCCAAGCACATTCCTATCTCAGGGCCTTTGCACGGTGGTTCCTAGGTCTGGACCACTCTTCCCTAGATCTCTCCATGGCTCATTCCCTCACTCCATTTAAGCCTCTCTTCAAGCATCATCAGAAAGGCCTTCCCTGACAGCCCTCTATAAACACACCACCTGTCCTCTCCCTTCCAGCTGCCCATCTTCCCTATTCCCCTTTACCCTGTTTTATTCTCCATAGCACGTGCCATATTATGCATCTGGCGTTTATAGACTTTCTCGCTCCAACCAGAATGTAAGACGCCTGAAACGTCTTAGGTTTTGTTTCCTTTTGAGTCCCAAGAACTCGAGTAGTGCCTGCTTGCAATCGATGTTCCATAAATATTTGTTGCCTAACTGAGTAAAGTCACTTCCGTGTTACACAGGAGGAAACTGTGGTTCAGGGCGATAAATATCCCGAGCAGCATCACACAGATCACAAATGATCAAGCCGGGATTCCAACCTAGTTGCCTGACTTCTGAGCCCCTTTCTTAACCACTGTCCTATCATGCTGCTTCCCATCTCAAGAATAATGAAGTCTTATGAAGGTGCAGGGCAAGGAGAGGCATCAGGGGAGGCTTCCTGGAGCAGGTAGCATTTGAGCTAAGCCTCGTAAAAAGATAAGATTTGTATGAAATCCCATGATGTTCCAAAAGAAGAAACATGATGAGTAAAAACTCCGTGTTTAAGAAACAGGAAGTGGGCAGGTGTGCTGAGGTCGGGGGGCGGGGTGCAGGAGAAGGGAGTGGTGGATGGGAGAGAGGAAGCATGGGGCTCCCCTCTTCCCTTGGCTTCTGGATGCTCCCCACTTCTCCTGCTCCCCACTCCACCTTCTACTCTGGGAGGAGTTCCTGGCCTGGCAGATCTTTACTGGGATGCATGAAGCCTTTCCCTATGACCTAGAATCCACACTCCTGAGACAGGCCCAGGAGAGAAAAGGAGTCACAATGCCAGCGCATTGTGTCATGCTGTCTGGTGGCTGGCATGGGGTGGGGGTGGCCTGGAATCTGCAGACATCTCAAAGCCAACAAGAAGGTGATGCCTGGAGTCTGACAATCTCACAAAAAGTAAGGCTGCCCTTCTATTTGTGGAAGACTTTTCTTAAAAGTTTTTTATATGTTAAATAATTTCTGTGATATTTAGGAAGAAGAGCTTCAAGCTTTTAGACATCTGCCACCTGAATCTGGCAGAGGATCAAGCTTTTAAAGCACAGTGCTGGGTTCAGCAGTTCAGCACTTTAGTTATGCCTCTAAGGAAGATGGAAAATTGAAGTACACTCTGATGTCTCCCAAAGTCTCCTATGGGTAAAGAAAAACAAATATGATTTCTCCAAGTCATCTTGGTGTCTCTGTCCTCTCGCCTTTCTCTGGGAAATAAATTTAAGTGAACGGTCGAGTATCGCGCCTGCCAAAAATGGGGGCGTCTCCATCAGAGCTCGATTCAAATGCCAACTACCCTGGGCTCCATTCTGTTAAAGGTCACCTGTCATTCTCCACCCGAGGCATGGAGATTGCTTTGGAGCTCTGATTTCTGCGGCAGGGAAGGCATGTTTATCTTCTCCAATGTCTTATTCACCACTGGCTCAGGCAGAACTGTAACCAGTTGAGTATAATCCGTTGGGCCCCTAATAACAGCCTGGAATCCACAGGAGGGAAAGAAATTGAGATGTGCTTTGCCAGTGAAGAATTGTAAACTTTAAAGCAGGAAAAGAGAAGTCAGTGGGGCAGGAGGGCAACTTTCCTGGCTGTCAAGGTTCTCAGACACCACAGCAGGAAGTGGAGGACAGGCATCCCTTTCTCTCCAAAGGATATGTTTACCCAGAATGGTGTGCTGAGAACAGAGGGATGGCAAAGGGACCCGGGGAACCTCTCCCTGACCTCCAAGAGTAAGCAGGAAAGTTGAGCCAGCAATGCAGGCTGGACTGGGGGGCTCTTAGAAAGCTCTTAGGAAAAAATTTTAAGTGGTAAATAAATAAAGTTTCAATATACCACAGTGAGACTGTCCATGTCTGTTTTATTTTTATTTATTTATTTAGAGACGGAGTCGCACTCTCACTCAGGCTGGAGTGCAGTGGCACAATCTCAGCTCACTGCAGTCTCCACCTCCCAGATTCAAACAATTCTCCTGCCTCGGCCTCCCAAGTAACTGGGATTACAGGTGTGCACCAACATGCCCAGCTAATTTTTGTATTTTTAGTAGAGATGGGCTTTCACCATGTTGGCCAGGCTGGTCTCGAACTGCTGACCTCAAGTGATTCGCCTGCCTCAGCCTCCCAAAGTGCTGGGATTACAGGCATGAGCCATTGCTCCTTGGCCTCATGTCTGTGTTAAACTAGCAGAATTACTCACCATGGAAAGACCATGCAGAGCTCTTGCTATCTGGCATGCCCCCATCTCTTCCTCAAGATTAAGTTTCCTGACAGGATGGGCCATCTCTCCATGGCTCCCTGGAAGCCTCTTCCCACCTACCGCACGAACCCTCCCAATCCACAGCTGCTCCTTGGGGACTGCAGAGCTGTGTCTGTGGTCACCTGGGCACTCTCTCTGCAGAAATTCACTGTATTTTTATACTCGGAAACATCCTTGAGGCTGCAGGCAGAGTTCAAAGGTTATGTACATTTTTTTTTATGTCGCTGCTTCAAAAGTAATTGCTCTTACGCTCTCAAACACGCACAACACACCTAGTAACAGACTGTCATAAACTCAGTTTTAACCCAAGAAAGCAGCAGCGCCGGCCTCTCCCGCATTTGCCCACAATCATCCTCACTGGACGCCCTCTTACACAAACACTGGAAATAAGTGGTAAAATGTCAATGGTTGCTAGGCAGGAAAATAATGGAGAGCGTTCCTTTTTCCACCCCAGTTCTGAGGTTATTTACTGAGAGATTAAAATGCTACAACTCCAGGGGTGGTGGCTGATGGCCTGTCACCACCATTACTGGCCACAGCCTGAGGCTCAAGGCCAGGGGTGCACCTCCTTCTTAACTACAGGCTGGAAGACCCAGCCACCACCTCCCTTCTGACCTAAAAGGAATGCCCTGCAGGCCTGGGCTGAATTCTGCCCACTGAATAGCAATCTCTTTTGCTACAATGTTGCTCGAGACTTGCTCCCAGAGTCCCCAGTCCTGTGGTCAGGGTACACTGCTGCTGAGTGCAGGTGGCTGTGAGCAGCGTGGTGGTGACTGAGCTAGTGGCACAGGAAGGCAGACTGCTGTGGGGGCAGTGGACCCAAAAGCATGGATGAGGCCGTCCCTCTAACAGCCCCAGGATGCACTCTGGGCCAGCAGGGCTCTGCTAGTTGCTGTGGGGCTGCCACACTGCAGGATGAAAGGGCTGCCAGGACACAGGGCCTCTGGTTCAGCTTTCATCTCTTCAAGGCTACCTCCATGAGGGTGCCTCGACCCCAAAAGGTAACGAGCTCAGAGTTAGGATAGGCCAGTGCCTTCTCGTCCCATCCCAGGACAGGGTAAGACTACTTCACGGGGCTCTCTCTTCACACAGTTTTGAAGTCATGGCTAAAAACTCTTGATTCCCCTTCACGGGTAGCTTACTAAGCTCTCACCAACCACTTCGCTTATCTTGCTCCCACAGGCCACCTGGGGCTAACTTCTAGACAACTTGGGACAGCCTCTGTGCCCTGGAGCCTCTGAAATATTTAAATCAGCCAAAGTAGCCCCCTGGCTCCATGAGGTCTCAGGCATGAATGACTTCATCTTTGTCTCCTTGCAAGATCATTCTCCTGCCCCGAGTGTCACCTAGTAGATAAGGAACTGCCTTTCTCCAACTCTGCCTGCAAAGCCAGTCCAAGGAAGCAGGCTGCTCGGAGGGACCAGCCACGGCCATGGAATCTTGCGACTTATATTTTGGTGAGGAATCAGGATGACCTTACTTCTCAGAAGCTTTGATCTCCACAGAAAAACACAGAGCTCCCAGTATATTAGGAATAAATATGGTCACACATGTGGAGCCCTCAAGGGTGCCAGCTCTGTGACACGTGCCTCCCAGCATCATCTCATTTAATCCTCTCACCCGATGTCCTAATTGCCACTGTCCCTGGTTTTTAGTCGAGGAAACTGAGGTGCAGAGAAGCTAAGAGCTTGCCCAAGTAGAAGCAGATGAGAGATGAGGTGCTCGGACTCCACACCGATGTTCCTTGCCTCTGCTGCCTCCCCTGCTACAGGCTGAGCCTGGCTCTCTGCAGCAAATTCAGATTTCAACTTTGAATATGCTGATAGCATTACCTCAGTTGTGTAGAGCATTTTCCAATTCATCATTCCCACCCATACATATTTTCCCAGCAAATATGTCTGTTAGCCCATTGAATAGTGGGCGGGGTTATCACTCCATTTGATGGGCAAGGAAACTTGAGGCTTAGAAAGGTTAAGTAGCCCCCTGTAGACCACTTGGCCAGCAAAGCAGCCAAGCAGGAATGAAGGAAACTGGTTGTGAATTATCAGGAAGCTCTGGGGGTAAGGAAGGAAACTTGGAGTGCGAGAGAGATGGCTGGTAAATGTTCACAGAGGAGAGCCCAGAAGAGGCAAGGCTGTGGGTCCCACCCACAACATGTGCCCCACCTTCTTTTTCGCCCTTGACCACAGACACTCTGAAAACAACGGTCACTTCCACCAAAGCTGCCCAATTTGAGGCCAAAACCTCAATCCCCAAGTGGACCTCTGTCTCAAGGCACGAAGACTTGTGGCAGGCTTTTGCTACATCACTGCCATGCGACAAAATCAGAATGATGTCGGGTTCTGTTGCAGTCAGCTGCATGGGGGCTTCCGTTAGCACGAGGCTTCTGTTAGGACGGGGCTTGCTGCAAACCCGTCTTTAAGAAACAGCTTTCTTCCAAAAAGATAAAGGAAGCATGGTGCACACAGCCAATGATATGTATTCCAGCCCATGTCTGGTAAACTCTCGGATGATGGCAGCAAGGCAGGGTCAGCTGGGTTCTATTAGCTCAATTAATGAGGAGTAAGATAAGGCTAACACCCTGCTCGTCCAGCGGCTCGGGCCCAGAGCTGCAGTAATGGAGTTATTAACCTTCGTCAGCCACTGGATTTTGCTGCTGATTCCACCTCCATTTCCTAGTTCAGGCCTCCATTAATGGGCTGTTTATTATCCATAGTCTGCATAAGGATCAGCTGCAGGAATACGAGCGCTTCCTGGAGGGACCCGTGATAATGAAAGAGAGAGAGAAAGGGGCGGGCAAGAAACCCTCTCTATTTTGCATTTTAATTTTTCTTTGGTCCTACTGCCATCCTCTTAAGAGATTATAGCATCCTTCTCACTTTGGGCCATGTTAGAAATGACAGAGTCATCGTCCAAGGGTTTGATTGTATCGTACCCCAAGAGAAATTGCCACATGGAAATAAATTACACCAAATCAGGGTGCTCTGGCATACACACTACATGCCTTTCTGATTTTTAATTTCATAATGTACCACCACATCCATCATTTAAAATCTGACATAATTGAAACAAAAAAAATCAAAATTGCATTTAGCAGAGTAATCTGAACAATATCGCTAAATGCCCTGATTAAAAATTTCCAGTGTGCTTGTTTGAATTGAAAAAAAAAAAAAAAAATACCAGTTTTCTTGGCTTGATGTGGTCCTTAACAAAAGAGTAATTTTGTCTTTGACTATTTCAGGGTCATTTGCCCCAGGTGCTGCCAGAGGAACAGGCTGCCTCTCCAATTCCAAGCCAATGCGAGTCCTTAATACATCTTTCACGGATAAGGAAAGCAAGCAGGTTGCCATTAAAGAAACATTTTAAAAATTATCTGTAGGCTGGGCGCAGTGGCTCATGCCCAGCACTTTAGGAGGCTGAGGCGAGTGGATCACAAGGTCAAGAGATCGAGACCATCCTGGTCAACAAGGTGAAATACCGTCTCTACTAAAAATACAAAAATTAGCTGGGCATGGTTGTGAGCGCCTATAATCCCAGCTACTCAGGAGGCTGAGGCAGGAGAGTTGCTTGAACCCTGTAGTCCCAGCTACTCGGGAGGCTGAGGCAGGAGAGTTGCTTGAACCCAGGAGGGGGAGGTTGCGGTGAGCTGAGATCGCGCCATTGCACTCCAGCCTGGGTAACAAGAGCAAAACTCCGTCTCAAAAATAAAATTATCTGTAGCAACCCATAGTGAGTAGACGCAGCAAACACTCTTGAGAGTCATTTCTTTAATAGCTGCCATCTTAGCCTCTTTGTATTGAGCAGGAATTCAACATCATGTGGGGAAGTGTCATAGTAAATGTGTTTACACTTCCTAACGTATAGACAAATCTGCAGCATCCTATTTGGGGGCTGTGAGTTTGTGCTTTATTTATTTATTTTTGGAGCGACAAGGTCTCCATCTGTCACCCAGGCTGGAGTACAGGGACATGATCATAGCTTACTGCAGCCTCCAATTCCTGGGCTCAAGCAATCCTCCTACCTCAGCCTCCCAAGTAACTGGGACTACAGGTGTGCACCACCATGTGTGGCTTAGCGTGTAACTTGTTATGTGAGAACAGGCAAGAATACTGCGCTACACATTTGAATGAGAGTTGGCCCTAACAGGAGGTGCTCTGGGCACTCACGAGCTGAGCAGCTCACAGCCATCCACAATATCAGCACAGCTCTTTCAGCTATCAACCACATGCACACGTCTTCCATTTACTCTCCAGAGCAGAAGGGTAGAGATTATTGCCGATTTAACAGATAAGAAAATTGAAGTTAAATGTGTCTTCTTCAAACCAGCTAGCCAGTGAGGAGGGATTGCATAACGGATAGAATTTAACAGATCCGAGCAAAGAGCTGGGTTCAGGGCTGGCCCCTTCCATTGATACCTGGCTGTGTGGCCTGGGGCAATGAACATGGCTTCTCTAAAGCCAGCTACCTTTCACCTAAGCAAAGTTCCTTTACTGGGCTGAGGAATGGATGGAATGACATATGAAACAAGCATGTAATTAGCACTCAGCAAAGACCAGATATCATCATTATTACTCTGGTTGTCAAGATAATGATGATTATGAAGGAGGAGGGGGTGGGAGACAGAATGGGGAGGGAAAGGGAATAAGTGTCCTCATTGGATGTGATCTGGGAACAAAGCGGGAGGGGCTGCTTCACGGCAGTCAGAGAATAAAAGGAGAATGAACTGAAAGATGAAGAAGAAGGAGAAAGAAACCTGGAGAGGAAGTTGAGAAAGGCAGAGCAGAGATGCCCTGTGCAAAGCCATGGCAGTTTCACCGGCCTGGCCCTCAGAAATCGAAAGAAAAGCTTCCAGAGCTGAGAGGACAGGCTTGGCCCAGGCAGGCTGCTTGGGGTGTGGAAGTACCAGAGTTAGTGCCTGGGGGTGGGTGTCTGCCAGCCTCTCCCTCCCATCGGCAGCTCTGTTCTCTCTGGCTTTCTGGAGGAAATGTCTCGGTGAGGAATGTCTGTTTAGCAAAACGCAACAATAACAACTACAAACCCAGCACCAAGGGGATGCCAAACGCAATCAGAAGAGACCCATCCCTGCCTTTCCAGGGACAGCTGAACCCCTCTGGGCTCCTCTGGATGTGGGACACACACAACCATCTTATTTAAACAATAATAAAAAAATATTCAAAACCCACAACATCCTCAAAGGAAACTATATAGCAGTTTCCAGATTGCACAAAATGACCTGAGACCCAAATAAGCTAATCAGAAATACCATTCTTGGGTGATTTCCCGAGAGTCCTAAAATGTAGTCCAGTGGAATAGAGAGATATTCTAGAAAACAACATCAAAATTAAAACTCCCTGCTACCATTTTGCTGAATTTCATTGCCACTGACTCATCTAGGTCCCTCCTTTTAAACCCTTCTCCAGCGATTTCTGAGGCTGCATGACCAAGACCTTGTGGGGGAGGGTTAAGGTCCCAGCTTGCCCTGTCCCTCCCTCCTGGCAGTATGGAGGGAAAGGAGAATGCAAAAAAAAAAAAAAAACAGTGGGTCTCATACACGGCAAACTTCCCAACATCAATCAGAATCCTATACTCTTTCTCTGTAGTAAGCATTAATTTTAAAAGAAAATACTGTGCTACAAACTTGCAGCATGAAATGAATTATTTTACAGCCAGGCAGAGGGCAGGTTTCTGGAAGCAGCCGTGGATATAGTTCTTTCTTTGTTTTTTTTTCCTTCTTTCATTCTTGCTTTTTTTTTTTTTTACTGTTATTATTATGTTTTAACAAACTTTATAGCCCGTTTTATTTGTTCTCAAATAACTTTTTCTCCTTCTTTCCGACAGATCAATTACTTGGTTTGTTTCCTTTACTGTATGATGTTGGAATCAAGAGATTGATACTGCTCGGTGGAATATAATTTAGTATTATGTGCCATGGGTTTATGAGGTAGGAGTCAGACAAAACATTGCATTTGAACACTATCCATTTATTAGCTCGAAGAAGAGATTTATATTTGACAAGGAGACAATAACTTTGTTTTCTGATAAGCCAAAGAGGTCTATTTTTGTGTCCAATACATGGAGTAGCTTACCCTTCCCCAATAACTCTATTTACTAGTGTGAATATATTTTAATAATAAAATTGATATATATGTAAATTTATTTTAATCTAATTTCATCGAACCTTCCTAAAAAAAGAGCCTTTGTAGATTGTTTTCATATCTGAATTATAGATTTCTGTATCGTATTCCCAGATTGATTTCTAGGCTATAATTCTGTCAAGATTTCCTCCTGGTGTCAAAAACAACAACACCACAGCTAGAGTGTTTTATAATTGGCCTCACAACCGAACCAGAATTACAGTCCTCATCGTCATCCCAGTGCTAGGTGGATTCATTTTAGAATATTTCTCTCTTTCTTAGCCTGTATCTGAACTGGAAGGTTTATGGCTAAAATTACTTTCTGAGTTAATCATAAAAATGTTTAATTGAAAGCTAAGGTGCTGGAAACGGAAGAGACAGAGATGAGAAAGGAGGAAGGAAAACGCGCCCTCAGTGACTACAGAAGGATGATTGAACAGCAGTATGTGACTAAATCTACATGGTAAATAAAGATTCTTTGTTCCTGCCTGTCCTTTGCCCTAGGGTCAAAAAAATTAAATTGGCATTATTTACTAAGTCTTTAAAATGTGATTTTTCACTCCGTGATGAAAGAGGAGTATTTCCTTGCAACCTGCCCTAAATCGAATTGGTTCTTGAATATTCCTCCCTGTACGCCCTCCCCTGTGTTGGACTTGTAGTACTGGTGCTGGGCTCAGTAAGTCAAATAGTCATTTTTCCCCTCAGGATTCAGAAAACCAGCACTAGATTCTCTCCCCCGACCTGCTCATGACACCCTGCCCCTGCCTTCTTTCAAGTGACTGTTTTGCATTTTCCCCGGTACCTTTCATCTTCAGGTAGCTGAGGAGCTCATAAAGAAGCTACACAGGCCGTAGCTACACAGGCTCACGCCTGTAATCCCAGCACTTTGGGAGGCCGAGGCAGGTGGGTCACCTGAGGTCAGCAGTGCAACACCAGCCTGGCCAACACAGTGAAACCCCAGCTCTACCAAAAATATAAAATTAGCCGGGCATGGGGGCACATGCCTATAATCCCAGCTACTTGGGAGGCTGAGGCAGGAGAATCGCTTGCATCCAGGAGGCGTAGGTTGCAGTGAGTCAAGACTGTGCCATTGTACTCCAGCCGGGCAACAAGAGTGAAACTCCATCTCAAAAATAAATAAATAAATAAGCTATGCAGCTGATGCTGTGACATTCACCACGTCTGTGGCATTAACTATGTTAGGAAGAACAGAGGGTGGACGCTTAGCCCTCAGGCACTCGGTCCCTGGAATTTCACAGGAATAACTGTAGTAAAACAGGATGCTCAGGTTAAGACTGTCAGATCCCTGCTGCCCTGGGCCTAAACAGAGGTTTCAGTCTTCCAGTGGAAAGCTCTGTAGCCCAAATTCTACGATGTAATCCAAACAGAGTTGAGAGATTCCAACTGTGGGAAAGGTAGAATAATGCCTGCCTCTAACTCCAAGATGTTCACCTCCCAATCCCCAGATTCTGTGAATAGGTTATCTTACCTGGAAAAGGGAACTTTGTGGATTGGATTAAGGTAAGGACTGTGTTGACATGATTTGGAACAGTGAGGGTGGGGGAGGAACTGATGGGGGAGAAAGAAAGATGATCAAAGAATTATTTGTCAGATGTTGTTTACAAGTAAAAATAACAGAGAGACATTCTCAAGGATGTAAGAATTCAGGAAGTTTAGTATCTATGCACCCTTGCTGGAAATGACGCAAAGACATAATCCATTCAAATGAAAGATAAAATCAAAATTAATAAATTAAGAGGTTAAACTATATAAACAGCTGGCATTGAAATCTTAATCCAGTTTTAGAGAGAATAAAAACTTTATAAGTATAGTCATTATAGCTAAAAACAGAATATAATTGTTATATTTCTAGAAAGAAAAGTTTAACACTGATTGAAAACAATAATCTATGTATAACAGGCGGACACAGAAAAATTTCAGGATGTTTCTGTCCCTGGCTCCCCCAAAATGGAGAGTGGATGGAGAAGAGGCATGAGATGATAGTAAATGTGGGATCCCTTTTTGACATCTTTCATATGAAGGGGTCAAAGTATTCTGTTGCATTTCAAAATCAACAAACTGAGAAATAAAGTTTAATCAAGTCACAGTGAAGAGACTATTAGAACTACAAAGAGATTATCTTCTAAATTAATGGAAGTGGGGCAGGTAGGAAGCTAACAGTAAAAAGAAAAATACTTAAAGAAAACACATTCCGTAAAGTAAAGATGGAAAACAAAGGAAACCATAACGAAGCATAAAATGAAGTAAGGAAAGCAAAAATCAGTGGGTCAGACACAACTATTCACCGAAAAAGACATTCAGATGGAAGAAAAAATATCAAAGCCCATTTCATTCTGCCCAGAGTGAAGACAAAGCCTATGGGCCACCCCACGAGTCCAGTCTCCATACAGCTTTTTAGTTGTATCATCAACAAGAAAATAAGAGAAGCAAAATATTTGAAAGTAAAACTTAGGAACCTGCAAAATGCAACAAAGGAATCAGAGTTTGAATTCCAGATAAAAATGGCTTCTTGAAACCCACGCCCGATTTTGTTTCTTCCCCAAATCCCTCAGAAAAATGACAGGAAAGGCTCTTTGAAAACCTAACTCACAAGGGCAGAAAGAACAGGGAAGAGGAAGGCAATCAGACAAAAGTTTCAATGCTGGAAAGCAGACGTGGAACAGAGGCAGCAAGCTGAGGCAACCCCCCAAAGCCAAATCCTAAGTCAGCAGTAGGAAAGCTGAGAATCAACCTCATCTTCCCCAGAAAATCCTCAAAAGGCTCAGGCACAGGTGCCACTTGGGAACTGCCAGCTAAAATAGGGGGGGTTGGTTGAAATTTGTTTGAGAAGAGAGCGAGTCCTAGATCCCTTCCTCACTCCACCCAGCTGAGCGAATGTGTCTCCTCCACTTGGGAAGAAATTAAACATTTATTCTCTAGAGAGGATAAAATACAGGCTCTTTGGACTGAAGAATGCCAAGCACAATTGAGAACCTGAGTCTTTGCCAAACACAAGGGAATTAGGTAAAAGTATGCAAACTGCATGCAGTATGTGAGATCCCTCCCCTGCCCTTACCACTGTCCTGCTTCTCTGCTGGACCCCCAGACCCTGGCAGCAAGGCCTTTACCCTCCAGTAGGAGACTGCATGAGTCCTCTCTGGGAAATCTAAGAAGCCCAGAAGAAAAGACCTAAACATGCTGACACTTGGTGGGAGGGTTCTGCACAAATGGCCCAATTATACCATCCCAAGGGTGATATCATCCTATAGTGAAGACTAAGCCTATGGGCTCTATCCCTGCACTCAGAGCTTCCAGATCACTTTTTAGTCTTCCATTCTTATACATGAGCAAACATCCAAGGGTAATCCAACATATAAGGGAAAAAAAAGACTCTGCTGAGAAAGAATATGCTTAAGACAAATACAATAGAAAGTGATTATGCAGAAAAGAAAAGGAAAATAAGCCTATCTGCCCATCCTCCTAACAAAATCAAGTATGTCATTAACATTTTTCTCTCCTTTTTTTTCTCTTGAGACAGAGTCTCGCTCTGTTGTCCAGGCTGGAGTGCAATGGTGCGATCTCAGCTCGATGCAACCTCTACCTCCTGGGTTCAAGCAATTCTCCTGCTCAGCTTCCTGAATAGCTGGGATTACAGGTGTGCTCCACTACACCCAGCTGATTTTTTACATTTTTAGTAGAGATGATTTACTCCTGATCTTGTGAACTGCCTGCCTTGGCCTCCCAAAGTGCTGGGATTACAGGTGTGAGCCACCACACCTGGCATCATTAGCATTTTCTTCTTTTTTTCTTTTTCTTCTTTTTGGTCATTTAGGTTTTAAGTTGGTGCAAAAGCAATTGTGGCTTTTGCTATTGAAAGTAATGGGACAAAACTCATGACTACTTTTGTGCCAGTCATTAATATTTTCAAGAGATAAAAAAAATCCGTGAAACAAGATCAAGAAACTATAAAAGGAATATTCAGAAAATAAAAAGCTCTTGAATATTACAGAAATAAACAAAGACAACAGCAGAAATTAGAATTTAATAAAAACGTTGGAAGAGAAAGCTGAGGAAATCTCTCAGAATAGAGCAAAACAAAACAAAAAGCAATTACTGACCACACACACAAATACATACAAAATACAATGGAAAAAGGGTATTTTAAAACATTTAGAAGGCCAGTTCTGAAGATCCAATACCCAAATAATAGGAATTACAGAGAGAGCAGAAAAAGAAGAAAAAAAAATTAACAAAGTAATTCAAGAAAATGTCCCGGCCGGGCGCGGTGGCTCAAGCCTGTAATCCCAGCACTTTGGGAGGCCGAGGCAGGTGGATCACGAGGTCAAGAGATCAAGACCATCCTGGTCAACATGGTGAAACCCCATCTCTACTAAAGATACAAAAAATTAGCTGGGCATGGTGGTGCGTGCCTGTAATCCCAGCTACTCGGGAGGCTGAGGCAGGAGAATTGCCTGAACCCAGGAGGCGGAGGTTGCCGTGAGCCGAGATCGTGCCATTGCACTCCAGCCTGGGTAACAAGAGCGAAACTCCGTCTCAAAAAAAAAAAAAGAAAATGTCCCACGACTGAAGGACACAGATTTCCAGATTAATTTCTGGTACAGTGGAGTAAATCTGACCTATACCAGGGACATAATGAAATTTCACTGTGAAGCTTCAGAACCCTGGAGACAAAGGGAAGAGCCTACAAACTTTCACAGACAGAAAAAAGTCACCTACGAAGGATCAGGATCAAATTGGCATTGGACTTCTTAGCAACACTGGAGATTCAAAATTCTAAGGGAAAATGATTTCCAGCCTATAATTTCTCAACCAGCCAATCTATCCAACAAGTATGAAGATGGACACTTTCAGATATGTAGGTTTCCCCCAAATTTACCTCCCAGACACCCTTTCTCAGGAAGTCACTGATAGACGTGTTCAACCAAAACAAGGTAGTAAGCCAAGAAAAAGGAAGTCATGTGATACAGAAATAAAATATCTAAATATGGGAGAGGGGTAAAGAAAATCTTCAGTGTAGTAGTGAATGGCAATCCCAAAATGACTGTTGTATACAGGCATGAAGGGTGACTTCTTCAATTTAGAACACGTGTGCTGCAGGTGTAATTGCCTACTGCTTTTAAACCATCTTTTTTAACTTGAGAAACAACTAGAGGTTATGCTTTGTCAAATCAAGGGAGTATATAAAAGGAAGATGAGTGACCCAGGAAACAGAGACTCCAACTCAAAAGAAAGCCAAGGGGAATTCCTCTGATTATAGTAAAGAAAAGTCACTGATAATCAACTATGCAGTAAGGCTAGGAAAAAAACAGTCCAAACAGGAGAGGAATGAGAGTGATCAAGGAAAAAAAAAAAAAGCAAACCTGAAACCGATGGATTACATAATATGATGGACTTTGTGGGAAACTGTTCTGAAAGGCTATAGGGAGATATGGAAATAGTTAACTAATAGGTACAAAGAAAACTAGGCAAGTGGAAAAGCAAGATGATTATTAACTTCAGGAAAATCAAGAAGAAAGGAAAGGCAAAACAAACAAAAGCTAACACCTTTCAGCTGAGTTAGAGTCTCAAAGAACCACGCAACTGTATGCTTATATCTCATTGGCCAGAACTTAGTGTTGTGGTTCCGTATAGCTGTAAAGAAGACTGGAAAATGAGATCTTTTATTTTCAGATACCAATGTACTCCTCTGAAAATTGATCTTTTGTTATTGAGGAGGAAAACTAGAATGAATTTTGGGGTAGATAATTAAGTGTCTGTCACTGATGGTCACTTTCATCAATAATACATGTCACAATGAACACATAGTTGACATAGCTGACAGAAACCTTTATACACTAAATAACAGAGCACCAAAACACATAAAGCAAAAAATGCAGGAAACACAATAAAAATTAATGGCACAAGATATTCAAATTATGTTAATATATTTAAAGACAGGGGAAAGGGATGATTTTCTAGGAAGAGACCAATTGCACAAGAAAAAAGAGAAATTCAAATTGACCAAACAACATGAACAAAATCAATCAAATTGTTAACAACCTACCCCTGCCCCAAAGTACCAGATCCAAAAAATAGTTACTGCTGGAGTTTTAAACTCTCTCAGATATGGAGGAAGAAAGAAAATCTATGAAATTATTGTATCACTGATACTAAAGTCTGACAAAACACAAGAAAGTTGCAAAATTTTAATCTGTATTATATATGCATATTAATGCAAAAAAAAAATAAATAAAATTGCAGCCAATATAATCCAGCAGCAGGTTAATTTCCTTGTGCTGCCATTAACATGACAAACTTAGCTGCTTAAAGATGTTCAAATTTGGCTGGGTATGGTGGCTCATGCCTGTAACCCTAGCACTTTGGGAGGTCAAGGTGGGTGGATCACCTGAGGTTAAGAGTTTGAGACCAGTCAGGCCAACATGGTGAAACCTTGTCTCTACTAAAAATACAAAAATTAGCCATGCATGGTAACACATACTTTTAATCCCAGCTACTCTGGAGCCTGAGGCAGGAGAATCACTTGAACCTGGAAGCAGAGGTTGCAATGAGCAGAGATCATGCCACTGCACTCCAGCCTGGGGGACAGAGTGATATTCTCTCTCAAAAAAAAAAAAAAAGAAAGAAAGAAAGATACTCAAATTTATTATCTCACAGTTTTTGTAGGTCAGAAATCTGGTATGAGTCTAACTGGGCTTAGGTCAAGGTATCAGCCAGAACCATAGTTCTCACCTGGGGCTCACTGTTTGTTGGTTGAATTCATCTCTTCTCACATTTTCCATGGCCCGTGTCTTTGAGCCAGCAATGCTGTGTCATGCTTAGAAATCTCTCTGACTTCCTCTTCTGCCCTCAGTCAGGAGGGAACTCTGCTTTTAAGGGTTTGTGTGATTATTTTGAGCCCACCCAGATAGTCTGGGATGACCTTTCCATTTTAAGGTCAACTGATCAGTAATCGTAAGTATACCTGCAAAGTCCTTTTTGTCATGTAATACAACATTCAGAGGCAAGACAGCAGGGGGGCAAGGTCATAAGGGTCAAAATTCTATCTGCCACAAGCAGTAGAATAATATACCAAGAAAGAATAATATACCATGACCAAACCAGTTATCATAGGAACAAAAGACTGGCTTATTATTATTAACATAATTTATCATATCAATATGTCAAAAAGAGAAGAAACATTTTTCCTAAAAGGTGCTGAAAAGCTCTTGATACAATTCAACATTAACCGGAGATTTTAAATCATGGAGCTATACTTCTTTAACTACGTACAAATTGTATGCACTTCAAACCAAAAGCTAGTAGCACCTTAATGGCAGCAGTTCCAGCAGCATCTTAAGGTCAGGAAAAAAATCACCCTGTCATTCTGAAAACACCGCCCAACAAGAGTAAAATGAAAAGTATAAATATTGAAAAGGAAGAGGCAAAAGGATGGGTATTTGTAGATGACATAATCATCTACCTGAAAAACCCCAGAGAATCAACTGAAAAACTATCTGAAACAGGAAGAGGGTTTCACAAGGTGGCTGGAGTATAAAATAAGTAAGCCAAAATCACTGCCTTTTCTATACTCTTGAAAAACCCATCTAGAAAACATGGAATGAAAAGACCTTATTATAATACCAGTAAGAAGAACAACAGATAATATACCTAGAAATAAAATAAGAAGCGTGAGCTCCAAGGGAGTGTCAATATTTTCACTGGGAAGCAAAGATGCGTATAGCCATGTCAAACTGGAATGGATTGGATTAGTCGGTTTCACACTGCTATGAAGAACTACTTGAGACCAGGTGATTTATAAAGGAAAGAGGTTAATTGATTCACAGTTCCTCATGGCTGGGGAGGCCTCAGGAAACTTACAGTCATGGAAGAAGGTAAAGGGGAAGCAAAGCACATCTTACATGACGGCAGGAGAGAGAGAGAGAGAGACAGACAGAGACAGAGAGAGACAGAGACAGAGAGAGACAGAGACAGAGAGAGAGACAGAGAGAGCGCAAGTGGGGAGGGACCACACTTTAAAACCATCAGATCTCGTGAGAACTCAGCCACTATCATGAGAACAGCATGGGGGAAACCGCCCCCATGATCCAATCACCTCCCATCAGGTCCCTCCCTAACATGTGGGGATTACAGTTCAAGATGAGATTTGGATGGGGACACAGAGCCAAACCATATCACAGGCCAATTTGAAAAAACAAGGCAATTCCAGCTAAAATTTCAATGGCAGTTTCCTTTTGTACATCATAAAATCAGTATAGGGTTCATTTGAAATAATAAATATATAAAATAGACAATAAAAAAGAGTAATGAGAGGGCCTTGTCCTGCATTGACTATTGAAATACAATATATGACAAAACTAGAGCAGTTAAACAGAGTAAACAGAGTGGTACTACTGCAGAAATAGACAGACAAGAGAAAGTTCAGAACAGGCCTAGTATACTGAGAGACTAAACACGCAGTTTGAGGATGGTCAGACAATATATAAAAACAGATGCGTAACCATCATTCTCAGCAAATTGACACAAAAACAGAAGGCCAAACGCTGTATGTCTCACTCATAGGTGGGCGTTGAACAACGAGAACACGTGGACTCAGGGAGAGGAGCATCACAAACTGGGGGCAATTGCGGGGGGTAGAGGAGAGACAGCGGGGGTGGGGGGGAGGGATAACATGCGGAGAAATGCCAGATAAGAGTATGCATCTAAAATAAAATAAATTAATTAAAAAAAAAAAAAAAGAAGTGAAACCTGCAACCTGCCCAGATAGTCAGATCACAACATCTGCAGCAATCAGCCCCAAAGGGCCAGGACTTGATCAGGAATTGACCACTTCCCTCATTTTTGCCACCATTTGCAAAGTACCACCAACCAGAGAAAGCCAAATATGTTCCCTTAAGCAATCATGTAGGATGCCCTGCCTCTCGTTATCCCACCCAGCTTCCCCAAGCCAAAAGCCTCCAACTGGGGCACGGTAGAACTGAAGCCTTTCCCACGGTTCCAGGAGAACGTTTTCACCTATACTGCCTGCCCGTGAGTCTCTGCTGAAACGCCAAGCAATTGTGGCTGATCCCTTGCTGTTGTAAGCTCAGACTAAATAGCCTTTGCTTGCTTTCACTTGAGTGGGCTTCATTGCTGTCCACAATATATACAATTGTGATGAGCTCTTGAGTTCAAACTAGTAGAGGGAAGACAGAACATCCAATGATATTCAACACTCGGAACAAATGGTTAAGAGTTTGGGGAAAATAAAGGCAACTCATACTGCATACTCACATCAGAATAAATACCAGCTGCATCAAAGGTTTAAATGTAAAAATCAAACTCTAAAAAGAGCAGAAGAAAACATCTGTTGATTTGCATAACAATTCCCCCAAGGAAGGCAAGACTGGTATTTATTACTGTTTTACAGATGAGGAAGTTCAGGTCCAGCACAGAGTGAAAGCCAGGATTTGAACCCAAGCCCAACTCCTAGTCCACTGGGCAGACGGGGTGGGTGGGAATGGGGGTGATAAGAGATGAGCCACTTCAGGAACACCTGAAGGCTGGTGTAACCTGGATCCCTTCAGCTGAGCCCTGGAGGGAGGTGCCCAGGGGTTCATTTGGGATAATGGGCTGCGGGCTTGGCTGGGGCAGCTCACCTGTTCGGATTGTAGCCCAGGCTATTCAGCAGGTATGCCTGGTCCAGGTCCCTTGGGAAGCCGTGCAACACCCAGCCTCTCTGGATGCAGTCTTGCTGGTCCAGGCGCTGGCTCAGCACCTTCATGAGGAGGCCATCAGGAACTGCAGAGAAGGGGGACAAGTGAGCACCCTGCTGGCCTGTGGCCTATGGGTCCTGGGCTTCCTAAGCTTACTCGACTACAGATTGAGCTGCTGAAGAAGTGGGTCTAAGCGGAGCCACCTGGAACCACTTGGACAAGGCTGTCAATGCCTATTTCCCAGGTCCCTCCTTGGTCCCAGCAATGGGGCTGTGTGAGATGGGAAATACACTGGCTGACCTTGACCTCAGGCTTTCCCTTAACCTGGCCAAGATACCATCCCCACCTGCAACCCGGTGAGAGGTAAGCAGTTGTCCCTCACTCTTACTCCATTCGGGCTGCTACAGCAAAATCCTAGAAACTGGGTGCCCTTGAAACAACAGAAATATATTTCTCAGTTCTGGAGGCTGATCAAGTCAGATTCAGTGCCTGGAAAGGGCCTATTTTGCAGTTCATCGATGGTGCCTTCTAGCTTCACCCTCACCAGGTGGAAGGGGTGAGGAGGTCACTCTGGGGTCTCCCTTAAACGGGCACTAATCCCATCCACAAAGACCCCACCCTTGTGACCTCATTACCTCCCAAAAGTCCCACCTAATACCATTATCTTGGGGGTTAGATTTTAACATATAAATTTTGGGGGACATATTCAGACCACAGCGCCCCCTATGGGTCCAGTTTTTGCAGCAAACACTTTTCACAGAAGCATAGGAGCCCCAGTTGCAGTTTTAGCTTTCCTCAAATGGGATGTGCCAGTGCCCCCAAAGCTCTCTGCTAGTCTGTGATGCATTAGCAACCCCCACTCCCCTCCTTCCCGAAATTCTCCAATTCTCCCCCATCTTGATGCTTAGAATGGAGTCTCTCCCAAGAATCACAGCGCTAGTTATAACCAAAGACTGAAATGAAGTGCTATGGAGAATGAGATACTGAGAAGTCTCTTGTTTACATTGTGGCAATTGACATTTTCCTGAAATTCATACCTCTCTTCCCAGACTCATTAAATGTCCTGTGTTGCTAACGTACTGCGTTCTAGCAATTTGCACTGCATTTCCTGCACTTTGCACTCATTTTCCAGAAATACTCGGTAAATATTACCATTGTTTGCTATGACTGTGGCCCCGCATGGAGCTGGTTCCTAGGGGTGTGGTGGCAGTGAGTTTGGCAGTTTCTCTGCAAGCTGCCTGCTTACCCTCCTACCGACTGCCCAGGGGTCTAGCAAGCAGGCCGGAAGCACACGTTTGAAACCTTCCAAAGGGCACCCCAGGCTGACAGCCAGGTGAACAGGGAAGAGATGCAGAAAAATCACTACCAGCCATTTCCCTGGTGGCCATGACTTGCTGGGTTACTGCTCCTGTCACCAAAAAACCCATAAACCTAATTCTAAGCAATCTGCATTTCTCTGAATGTGTTCTCCCTCACGTTCTTCACCCTTTCTTCCCCAGTCTCTAGGAAAGAGCAGAAAAGGGCTTTGCTTTAACAAGAACTTCTGGCTACCAGCATGAATGAGAAGTTGCCACAGTGAATCCCATCCCTTCCCCTGCTCCAGACCTGCCGTGGCTTCCCCAGGCTCCGATGATAAAGAGCAGTCTCCTTTCCAGGGCCAACAGGGCCTCCCAAGGTCTGTGCCCCACCTTCCTCCCAGGTAATATTCCCAGCTTGCACTTCCCCACGCACGTGCGGCCTCCTCCATCCAGAACATCCTTCTCCCACACCTTGCCTGGACAAGCCTTAAGGTCAGCCTCAGGGCCACGGTGGGATGTTTCCTCCCCAGGGAAGTCTCTGAGGACAATCCCCAGCCTACACTTCTCATCTTCCCTCACTTGCTACCCTTGTTACAAGGGCACTTCTCTCTGGGTGATTCTTTGTTTAATGTCTGCCTCTTATTTCATTCGTGGGTCCCATGAGAATAAAGGACCATGTCTCTCTTATTTTTCCCTGCCTAGAACTATGTCTGGCACATAGTAGATGTTGAATAAATAGAAGGCTTCTCTTTTTCTTTTTCTTTTCTTCTTTTTTTTTTTTTTGAGAGCGAGTCTTGCTCTGTCGCCCAGGCTGAAGTGTAGTGGCGTGATCTCGGCTCACTGCAACCTCTGCCTCCCAGGTTCAAGTGATTCAACTGCCTCAGCATCCCGAGTAGCTGGGACTACAGGTGTGTGCCACCACGCCCAGCTAACTTTTTTTTTTTTTTTTTTTTTTTTTGTATTTTTAGTAGTAACAGGGTTTAACTGTGTTAGCCAGGATGGTCTCGATCTCCTGACCTCGTGATCTGCCCACCTTGGCCTCCCAAAGTGCTGAGATTACAGGCATGAGCCACTGCGCCCGGCTGAAGCCTACCCTTTTGCAAACATTTCACCACAATTCATCAACTCTGTTCAAACCAACTTGACCAGACATTGAGAAAGCCAGGTGGTAGAGGAGAACATGGGCTTGGGGCGTTCACAAATCTAGGTCTCATCTCAGCTCCTCCCTTCCTTGCTGACTCCTCTCCAGGCAGTGTCTCAGTCTCTGAGTGTCAGCTTCCTATTTGCTGAAAGAGGATAACGGGACCCACCACATTTACAATTCCCCCACGTAGCTGACTCTCAAAGGTGGTGGTTGTTACTTTTCAATTCAGGAGATGAGTGTTAGGAAGTGATGCTTCATGAATATTTTCATGCTTGCCTGTGGTCAGGGCGTCTCAGCAAAGACTGCTGGAACCTGGGATAAACGATGACAGATTAAGAATGAGCCTTGGAAGTTAAAGACAGAGACTGCCAGAGAGTTAGGGACGTCTGCCCGGAGACATCTGTTTACATTCAAATGACTGTAAACCTAGTAGCCTCCTCCTCCTCTCCTGAAAGGAGTCGGCTCCTTTCAGGGTTAATGCTCAGGAGGGGCCAGGCGTGGCAGCTCACGCCTGTAATCCCAGCACTTTGGGAGGCCAAGGCGGGCGGATCACTTGAGGCCAGGAGTTCGAGACCAGCCTGGCCAACGGGGTGAAACACCGTCTCTCAAAACAGATTTAAAACAACGTGGGGTAAGAATCTGCTATAGAGCCTTGCAGTCCAGGTCTACCTTTAATATTTACAAATATTTTCACTGAAAGAAGAAACCAATACAGAAATAATCCTTTCCCCATGATTCACCCAGTGAGTAGTTGCTGACCATCTGGGCTGTGCCCAGCACTGTGCATGGCATGCATACAAGCTACACAGCAAGCCTGACTGCCAAGGCCCCCAGGCTCCTGAAGTTCATGTTCTCTCGGGGAGACAAACGTCACCCACATAACAAATAACCATTTCTGAGAGTCATGGGTAGTGGGAAGAAAATCAACCAAGTGATGGGAGGCTGCTGGTTTGACTGGGCCTAGGACAGCCTCTAAGGGGACTACATTTGGCTAAGATCAGAATGGCGAGTCCTGCGGAGAATGCAGGCCCACTAAGGCCTTTGTTGCTTAGGGGTGAGGATTATTTTGGACCAAATATTCTCTGACTGTTATCTTGAATAATCAGGTCTGGCTTGGAAACCCAGCTGCACTGCAGGTGATCTAACCTTTGGAGCCACAGCTTTGTGGGGGCCTGGAAGGGCATCCCATCAACCTCTCGCAGGAAAGTTAGGAAACTGAGGCCCAAAGAGGTTGTGGTGTAAGTGACCCACCCAAGGTCATCTAACCAGCTGGTGATCAGGTTGGGACAGGACCCTGATCCCTGGCCTATAATGCCCCTAACTGTCCTGCTGCCTCATTACCCAAAGGCCTGGAGTCCCTGAGTCCCTCACACTGGCCACTTACAAACCCATATAGGCAAAGTTTCTCAACTGGGAGAATGCTGACTCCAGGGAAAAATGGAAGGCCAGATAGAAATACAATGAGATTATTATTATTATTATTATTATTTTTTTTTTTGCCTGTTAGTTGACAAAGTTTTCTAGAGGGAATTTCCCAACTTGCATCAAAACTTAAAATGTACATGTCTTTTGACCCAGCAATCCTATTTCTAAGAACTTACACCTAAGAGATAATAGCACAGAGGGGAAAAAATGTATATACAAGATGTCCATTTCAATGTTGTTTATAATAGTGATGACTGGAAATAATCTAGACTCTCCACCAACAGAGGACAGATTAAATCAAAGAAGGTACATCTCTGCAATAGAATATTAGATAACCTTTTTAAAAAATCTCTATTTATATTAACTTGGAAGGAGATCTACGACAGGTCTAGGCAGAAGTCTATGACAGAACGAGAAAAAAGCAGGTAAATAAATGGCTTGTATATATGGTCTAATTTAAATGTATATTCATATGTGAATATGTAAATATACATACATACATATATACATGCTATGTATACACACAGGCACAAAGGAGGGAGAAGGCGGCCACCACTTGATTCTCCATGAATTGGACCCAATCCCTCTGCTCATGGAGCCCAGGGTCTTGAAGGTGAGAGGGGACCAGGACGTAATTCAACACAGTCCTGGCAGGAAAGCAGCCACAGAAGTAGGAAGTGCTGGGGACGTTGAAGGCAGGCAGGGCTGAATTTCCAAAAGGTTAAGGAAGAAGGGAATGCTCACGCTGGTTCCCACTTTGAGCCAAAACCCAAACAAGCCCCTCTCTGCAGGAATCAGGAAACACAGGCTGAGCAGTCAGCACTTCCTGGAAGGCCTCATCACAAGTGTAGGTCGGTGATTACTGATGCAGTATCTGTCTAATACTTGCATTCCCACCCAACCCTCCACCCCAAGAAAGCAGGGATTGCCCGAGTAGAGTCAGGCTCATTGCTATACCCCAGCACCTAGCACAGTACTGGGCCGATAGAAGGCACCTAATAAACAGGAAGGAAGGAAGGAAGGACAGAGAAGGGCAGGGAAGGGGAGGAAGGAAGGGGAAGGGAAAGGGAGGAAGGAAGGAAGGAGAAGGAAAGGAAGGAGAAAGAAAGCGAAGGGGAGGAAGGAAGGGGAAGGGAAAGGGAGGAAGGAAGGAAGGAGAAGGGAAGGAAGCAGAAAGGAAGGGAAGGGAAGGGGAAGGAAAGGGAAGAGAGGGAGGAAGGAAGGAAGAAGGGAAGGGAAGGAAGGAAGGGGAAGGAAAGGAGAAGGGAAAGGGGAAGGGAAGAGAAGAGAGGGAGGAAGGGAAGGGAGGGAGGAAGGGAAGAGAAGGGAGGGAGAAAGTGAAGAGAAGGGAGGGAGGCAGGGAGGGAGGGGGAGAAGGAGGGAGGAAAGAAGGGAGGGAGGAAGGGAGGAAGGAAAAAAGGGACTAATTTCCAAACACCAGAAAGTTCTTGAGTTCCTCAAGTGTTCATGGGCCAAAGAACGCCAGAACTTTTCTCAGCAAGCACGGAATCAGGTACTTCGGGAACAGAAAATCCCCAAGAGACAGCCTTCCTCTCAGGAGTTCCATTTATCTCCACATGGCCACCCAGTTGTGAATTAAATATGCAGCCAAAAGAATAAGCAATGGTGCCTGGGTTGTTGGGAGGGGTCTCTCTGGGGTCGGAGGGGGTGGTTCCGGCTGCACCAAGGGTGGCCACAAGCACATGGCTTCGTTATACTAGTGATGGGTCCCCCAGGTTCATTATTCTTTTCCCTCTACTTTTTAGATGTGTTTAAAGTTTTCCACCAAAAATGTGGTGTGCTTTTGAAAGGAAACCATTTAATGCCTAGAAGAGGTTGAAATGGCCCCTGTGAGAGACCCTCCTACAGTGGCAAAGGATGCAATCTCCCGAGAAGGCCATGGGTGGCTCTCTCTTTGGGAGGACCTGGATGTGGGTGGCCTCCGACCTGTAACTCCACCAGTTCTGGGGGCTCTGCCCAGAAGCCTGGTGTCATGGACACTTGCCCACGTCTGCCTGAATTGGGTATTCCTAGGAAAGCTCCCTCCGGCCCTCACTCAAGGCCTTTAACTTTTTTTTTTTTTTTTTTGAGACGGAGTTTCGCTGTTGTTACCCAGGCTGGAGTGTAATGGTGCGATCTCGGCTCACCGCAACCTCCACCTCCTGGGTTCAGGCAATTCTCCTGCCTCAGCCTCCTGAGTAGCTGGGACTACAGGCACATGCCACCATGCCCAGCTAATTTTTGTATTTTTAGTAGAGACAGGGTTTCACCTTGTTGACCAGGATGGTCTTGATCTCTTGACCTTGTGATCCGCCCGCCTCAGCCTCCCAAGGTGCTGGGATTATAGGCGTGAGCCGCCGCGCCCGGCCTGGCCTTTAACTTTTTACACAGAACAGCAACACATTTTTGCTCACAGATCCTTACTGGGGCTTCATGGCAAAGGGGCTCCCCTGGCCCCTCCCAGCACAGAGGGGTCCTGTATCATGGTAGGGGTCTCCATCTGGGTCAAGACAAGCAACAACCCCCACTGGGTGCTGCCTCAAAGGCTACCGACCTTTCCCAGTCAGCGTCTCTCCTCAGAGGCAGCACGAGGGTTGAGGGATGCGGGGTGAGCCCTGAAGATCCTGCCTCTGGTGGAATGTCCCCAAACCCACCTGAGTCTCCTGTCCCAGGAGCCCTGCTCCTCCGAGGCTCGGAGCCTGTTCTGCTGCGGCTTGTTTGGTTTTTCCTGTCTGCTACAGACTGACTTTCCCAGCCCCACGTGGTCTGACCGGCCAGCTCAGCACACAGGCAGCTGCTTCTCGTTCACTGTGTTCTGCCAGGAGTTTTGAGTCCCCTTGATAAGGCTGTCCACTTGCCCTTTCTCCTGCTCGCAGATAGAGATCTTTCAGTGCTGTCTAAAGTCTTTCCCCATTAAGTCAGATGCCTCAGGCTTGATTTCTGGGCTTGACAGTGAACATCTCACCCTTCATACAAGATACCGCCAAGGGCTGCCTCTCTGGAATGCCCTGTCAACCCTAAATTTAGCCAAGTGCAAGATATGAGTATCCCAGTATTTCATAAGTCCACCCCACACAGTTTCAGATTTTTTTTTTTCCTCAAGATCTTCCATAAAATATGGCAGTCCTCAAGTTGACCTCCAGGTTATTAAAATCTCAATGCATTTATTCCCCAAGGGGCTGGGTGTGCTTGGCGACTGGCACGGGGGTAGATGGGGAGCCATGGTGGCAAGCCGGATGCTCCCAGGCCTTCACCCCCCACCGTGGCCCCTGGCCCACCCTCCCATCTCCAAAGGGAAGGAGTCCTGTCTAAAGGCCCAGGATTCCATTGGGCTCGCTCTTGCACAGCTGTTCCAACAGGAGTCCCAACACTCATGAGATGGAACTGGGTGGCACTGACTCCTCTCAGGCTGTGGGTCTGGCTTCTGTCACAATCAGTCACATCCAGCATTGATGGGTGCGAGTAGGAAAGGGCCTGGAGAGAGCACCCAGGCCGGCTCCAGTTTTCCGGCAGGCACTGGAGCTCCCCCCCTCTGCTGCGCCATGCTGCCGCCTGCTGTCCTCATGGCAGAGCTGGCTCTGCAGGGACCTTGGCTTTCTGCCCATCAGTTATTGTCCCTGGGGCTCTGTTGGGGGAGATGACAGGAGGGGCACTAAGGTTGCTGGGGGTGGCATATAAAGATAGGACAAAAAGGGGAGGAAAGGAAATAGCTCCTCCAGCCAGTGGCTTAACGGTAAAAAAAACACCCCAAGGCTGATCACTGGACCCACAGTAAGCCGTGTGACCCTCCTTGGCACCCTCGGGCAGATCAGAAAGAGCTGAGTACCTCCCTACACACCCTTGCACGTGCCCTGCACACGCCATCCCTCCACGCACACTCATAAACTTCCCCACACTACGTACATATCTACGTGCACCACACCTGGCACACCTCAACACATACAGGCACATGTGCACACACAGGTGGTCATGCACTCAGCTAAAAAACACCCGCACACACACATTCCACCCCCAACCCCTACACTTCCCCCATGCACAACACACACTGTATACCCACCCATCGACACACAGTCCACTAAGCACACGTCCTCACTACACAGACACACCTGCATACCGACACCGCACCCACACTCCCTCTCCTCACCCTCACATTAGCTCCAAGCTGCCCCTTGTAACTTCTTTCCTCCTTCAAGCCCCCCTTGAAATCTACGGCGAGGTGAGCGTCAGCGTTCACAGGGGAGTCAGCACTTGCTTCTCTTTCTCCTTCCAGCACAATTCCTGGTCCCTGGGTTCCAGGGTCCCTGGGTCCCGCCCCTCCTGAAGGGGACCTAATAGGATCCAGGAGGTCGAGGGAGTCTTAGAAAAGGAACAGGACTGTGGAGGAGGAAAAGGGGTTGCTTTTGGTTTTGTTTTAAATTTCCATTTCACACAACCTGGTGCTTGAAAGAAGTGGGGTCTCAACTCCAGGGTCGACTATCCAGGCTTCTGGGAGCTTTGCCCAGGCCCTGACTTAATTCAAGGAAAGCCGAACGCCTCCTATCTACGGAGGCTATCACTCTCGGTACAGCACTGATTCCCGGCAGCTGGGCCTGCAAGCCTACCTCGCTGCTGTCACCGGAAATCCTGCGTGCCCTGAAGGCCACGCCGCGCCCGAGTGCGGGGACCTGACGCCAGGTGTTTCCGTGGGTGATGCCGTTTGTTTGTTATTTACTACCACCTGCTGGCGGAACGTGGGTACTGCATCCCCAAGGAAAGCTGCCAACAACGCACAGAACATTTCTAAACCCTGGAAAAGATAATGAGGAGAAACCAGAATTGTTCCATCAGCCGCACCCTGCAATTCCTAAGGGAGGGGAAAGCCCACTGCATCTAGCCTGCTTTTTGGGAAACTCAAGTCACTTGCCCCAGACAAACCCCCATCCTGCCGGGCCTTGGTTTCCCAAGTAGGAGATGAGACAGATGTCTCCACGGTTCTTTCCGCTCCAATATTTCTCTTCTAATCTCTACTGCTTAACAACATTTAAAATTGCTTGGCAGACAATGGTGCCAGGAAATAACAATTTTTTAACACTGGATTTTCTGTCAAGTCCAGAGAAGTAAGTACATCAGCCCTGGGTGCCCCTGCAGACCAAGAGGCCATGTTGTGCCACTCCTCCCTCGGAAAGCACCACCCACTTTCTGTCACTCCCTTTACCATGTCTACTAGGGCAAAGGCAAAGACAAGATCGAGGTGCCCACATGGCATTGGCATGTCTAGCTGAGGGGCAGAGCTGCCCAACAGTGAACATTTCAGTTTGTTCCTTTCTCTCTCTCTCTCTCTCTCTCTCTCTGTCTCTTTCTTTCTTTCTTTTGAGACGGAGGAGTCTTGCTCTATCGTCCAGGCTGGAGTGCGGTGGTGCGATCTTGGATTACTGCAACCTCTTCCTCCCGGGTTCAAGAGATTCTCCTGCCTCAGTCTCCTGAGTAGCTGGGATTACAGGAGCGCACCACCACACCCAGCTAATATATATATATATATGTATTTTTAGTAGAGATGGGTTTCACCATGTTGGCCAGGCTGGTCTTGAATACCTGACTTCAAGTGATCCACCCACCTTGGCCTCCCAAAGTGCTGGGATTATAGGTGTGAACCACCACACCCGGCCAGTTTGTCCCTTTCTAATGAAGTTTTAGATGACAAAAAAAAGGCCATTCAAAAATCACCATTCTTCTATAAACAATTGGTATATCACTTAGCAAATTAGTAAGACTTCTTTACTGGAAATGCTCAGCTAGCCACACTGTGCAGAATATTTGATAATTCTTATTTTAAAGTACATTTTTACATCCTCCAATGGAATATCAGAGTATCTGGGAAAATGAGCAGAGGTCAGCCAGTCTAGTTATGAACTGGACTGTTTTAAAGTGGGCTGTATTCACTAAGTGTACACTGCAGATCAAAGAGTTTAAGAAACATGATTTTCCTTCCATGTTATGAATTCAGGGCTTAGAACCAGTTTTTTCTCCCACATCTCAAGGGCAGCAAGGATGCCATAGCCCACGCAAGCTGTGAGAAGAGAGTCAGCAGCAACAGAACCATGAGCCTAGTTTTCCGGGAGGGAAAACAGATGATAGTATATTGATTCACCAAGCATGTATGCTATAGTGCAAATGATCAGCCCGACCCTGTTCTAAGCATGTCTTTGTCTAATATAAACATTAATTCATGTACTTTTCTCCTTACAAAAGAAGTAGTTACAGAATCCCATTTTACAGATTAGAAAACTAAGGCACAGAAAGAGGAAGTGACTTGCCCACGGCCATACAGCTCACAGGTGGTGGAGCTTGGATTTGCATCCAGCCAATCCAGCACTGGGGCTGTTTGCTGCACCTGACTTTTAGGAGGAGCACTGTGCTGATGAAGACTAAAGGCCGGAACTCTGCCCTGCACTCTGCCTTTCACTTGCAGCCTGCCTTTGGGTAACTCATTTTACCTCCTAACCAGGGCTTCCTCCTCTTCACGAAGACAGCATTGGGCAGAGGTATCAGTAGGCCCCTGTGTGGCGCCTGATGTCACCTGGGTACCCAGCTCCTGAGAGCTGCTGAGGCTGTGGCTGTGTTCAGGGCAGGTGGTGCAGCCCATCCTGAACAAAACTGAAATTCACACATCAAGCATCCCCCAGTGTGAGAGATTAAAGATGGCCACGCCTTCTATGCTAGTCTCCCGGAGCAGGGTCGGGGGGTGTCTGAATTCCCTCCCTGGAATCTGGGCTGGCTCCAGTGGCAAGCTCTGTGAGTAGAACCAGACAGAAGTGTCTGCTGAGGTGTCTGCAGTGAGGTCATGGGAAGCCTGGCCGCTGGCCCCACCTTCCACCCCAACCACTGCCGCCCTTGAACTCTACAAAGTGCTTGTTCCGGGGCAGCCAGCCACCACGTGACAAGGCAGGCAAAGCTGGCCCTATGGAGAGGCCGTGAGGAGGGAGATGCCTGGCCGGCCCCAGCCATTCCAAGTGTGCCCTCCCAGGCATCAGGCATGGCGATGAAGAATCTGTCTTGGACCCACCAACCCTGTGGACACAAGGTGGAGAAGAACCAAAGAACCAAGCTGACACCAGAATTGAGAACTGAGATCCAGATGTAAGTCTCTGGGGGAGCCAGCCCAGCTGTCTCAGGTAGTTCAAGGCATCCAACCTAAGCCCAAGTCAGTATAGAGAAGAGTCGAGGCCTCCTTGCCATGTCCTGCCCCAACCCCTGACCCACTACATTAGGAGCATAAGAAACCTGGGGTCATTCTATGCCATAAATTGGGGGATAGCTTGTTAGGCTCCAAGAGATAGCTGGCGGACATACCCAAGACTGGGCAATTTATAAAGGAAAGAGGTTTAATGGACTCACAGTTCTGCAAGGCTGGGGAGGCCTGAGGAAAGTCACAATCATGGCAGAAGGGGAAGCAAACACATGGGGGCAGCAGGAAGTGCAGAGCAAAGGGGCAGAGGGGAGCCCTTTATAAAACCGTCAGATCTCATGGGAACTCACTGTCACGAGACCAGCACGGAGGTAACCACCCCCATGATGCACTTGCCTCCCACCGGGTGCCTCCCACGACACGTGAGGATTATGGGAACTACGGTTCAAAATCAAGAGATTTGGGTGGGGACATAGCTAAACCATATCACAGAGCATCAGAGTAACGCAAACTGGAGCTTTGTCAGTTCCCAGTTACCACAGGAACCGGGTCCCCAAAGCTGGTAGCAGTCCCAGGAAATAAATAAATATCAGCTCCCCCCATATGTAAAATATATTCACACCCGACAGGACTTGCTGTGAGTACCATTATGATAAGTAAGATGATGATGATGGCAACTCCATTCTTGTTAACAGTCATGGTGAGTAATCAGTGATTGTAATCAGTGACCATAGTAAGTAATCAGTGAATTACAGACACAATTCCCTTCATACAGAGCAAGCTGACAAATGGGATCCTGGGAAAGCTCGCCTTACATACAGAGGGAAAGCTGAAGGGAGCTCTGAGGGGGCGTGTGGCTTGCCCAGTAGCACAGCCAGGAAGAAGCAGAGTCGGAATGGGAACCAAGTCTGTGTGATTCTGAACCCGACCTGTAGCCATGGCCCCTCCCATCTGGGAGTGACAGTCCCTCGCCTCCCGCCTCCCTTAGTAACCCTTAAGGCTGCCTGCTGCCCTTGTGACCTGTTTCCTCTTTGTTCCTACAAGACTAATTATCTGAAGCCGCTGGGCTGCCTGTGGAGAGGCGCCTCACCTAAACAGAAACGCAGACAGCAGAGGGCAGCTTCCGGCCCTGGGTGCCTGGGGCAGGTCATCCTGGGATTGTCCACACCACAGAGACCCAGGTCAACTGCCATAGGCTCGCTCTTCCACTAACCTAGCTGAGCTACTACCATGAGCCCCGTGGGGCTGGCTCCTCAGCTCTCAGAGCAGCCAGCTAGGCAGACAGTGTGAGCAGAAACAGGGGACCCTGGGTGAGGAGGTCCCAGATGAGGCCATCTCATCTCCCAGCAAACCAACCAGAGTCTGGGAGGATGTCAGAGTTCTGCAGTCAAGATCATGGATGGGATAAATCAGATACGGTCTGTGGGTGAGGAGTCGGAGGTCCCATGCCCTGCCTTCCGCATCCCCTGGCCTCCACAGGCTCTTCCCCAGGAGAAGGTGGGAACAGGTATGTCCCTCTGCATGCCAGGAAGCCTCTTCCCTCTCCTCTTCCCCTCCCGTGTCCCTCTGCTCCCACCTTGCCCATCGCCCTCTCTGCCAGGTATGCCCTTGTCACCCAGAGCAGCAGCGACAAGTGTGAAGCTGCAAGGTGTGGTCCCCACTTCCCTCCCTCCATATCTAAGGATGCTGTGCCAAGTGCCTGTTTCCCTGGCACAGGGAAACCTGAGAGCCAGCTTCTGGGTGACAAACCCCAGCAAGTCCCACGCCCCCAATCATAGGTGTAGAGGCTGCAGAGGGTCACAGGGGCCACCTCTTCCCCACCCTTCACAGCCCAAAGAGAAAGAACCTGTGTCAGCTCCCGTCAGGCAAGGACGTTCCCAGAGGGAAAGAGGCTTCAAGCTGCACTTGCCATGGTGGGAGGGAGGGTGTGAGGGGCAGGAGCACAGCTCTGGTCATGCCAGGGGCTGCCCAGAAGGCTACACCGAGAGACCTCCTGACTGGAGAAGAAGGCCTGGGGCCTCCAGGGTCGGGCCTGTCAGAGACAATTTCACAGCTGAGTGCACTGGAGGTTTGCTCTTCTCTGAAGCCGCTGGGGCTGCCCACAGAGAGGGAAACGCTTCTAGAAGCTCTGGTCAGAGCACGGATGACACCGTGCACTCCGGCTCTCCTTGGACTTCCCAGAAATGTCTGGGTTGGGTTTGGTTCTATTTTTTAATCTGGATGCCTGAAACACAGCAACACTTGACACTCAGCCCAATGGGAAAGTCTGACTGCACCCCAATAGTGGCTCCAACCAGGTGACAAGGAACAGCACTACACAGACCAGACCTGCCCCGCTCCCACAGTACTCATTCTTCTTGGGGAGAGAATGTCACTGAATGGATGCATGAATGAATCTGGCATCTCTTGCTGCCTCCGTTTTCCCACTGGACTAGCCATTGAGCAAAAGCTTTCTGACCTTTTGGAGACTAGGCCGCCCCCCGGCAAAGCATCGTTTTCACACTGGAGAAAGACAATGCACACTTTCAAAATGAAAGTCAAAGAAATCCAAGAGGAAGACCCTCGGGGGCACAAACCTGTTGATAAGCAAGGGTGCCCACCCCTAACTGTACTCATTCCCCGGCCCTCCAGCCCTCGGAATGCAAACAGCACTTTTACACCTGCCACTCTGCTCCTCCCTCGGCCACAGCTTTCTCTTGGGCTGAAAAAGCCTCCTACCTAGTTTCCATAAGGAAATCTTTGTAGCTGTCCCAGTGGAAAAGTCAAAAGTTTGACTTGAAAAAAGGAGCTACTTCAAAAGCATTGTCAGACCGAGGTGAAGGTTCCTTAAAATGCATAAATTACAGGGGGCATCCATTAATCAACCTCTAGGCCACCCTACAGAGGGGGCTCTTGGTGGGGGTGCCAAAGGGACAGAGGCCAACACACCTGGGGGAGGCAAGTCGAAGGAAATCCACATAGAATAAGATAAATTAATGTGTTTATTACTTACTGCTTGGCGTGTGGGGTGTGTGTGTGTGTGTGTGTGTGTGTGTGTAGAAAAATGAAAGAAAAATGTAGAGTTTTTTCAATAATAAAAAGGGAGTTGCACTGCAGGGCCCCTAAAGCTTGTGAAAAATTAAACTCGACGGATTCAAACTGTCCTATTTCCACTTCAAAAGAGAAGAGGCACTGAGCTCTTCCCAACTTATCTTCAAACGCCCAGCACCCTAGAAAGTTTCTTTAAAAAAATAAAGGCTCCTGTTCCCCCAAGCACTGTACCGGTTACTGTACCCACTGTCTCTCCCTCTTCTAATTATACCCCTGTGAGTCTATTAATCAACTTGTAAATTATTTAGAGAGTCATGCGCTGTCTTCAGCGAGTACAAACACACGGCATGCAAAGGCTTGCTGGAAACGGGCAGAGGTCCCTCAGGGTCTCCCCTCCGCGGGAAGACAGTTTGCAGCTCGCCGAGGCTGCTCTGCTGAAAACAAGCAATAGCTTTCCGCTTACCTCCTCAGATGGGGAGATTTACTTTGCCTTTCAACCCAGCAACTCTTTGCAAGTTTTTAACAAAAGAGAAAAGCTGGTCTATTGTCGATCTTTAGTGTGCATTTAGTGATGGGAATATTAATTCCCCCTTAAAAATGAAGCACTTTGGCTGAGCTCTGATCCGCGCCTCCTGGGATCTGGACTCAGAAGCCTCTTGAAAACACGTCATCATCCCAATTTGGGGCTGGTTTGGCTTGTTTGTATGGCGATGGCTGCATTTGTTGGGGTGAGGTCTCATTACCAGAAACGGTGCAAATTATCGTCTTGAACCTCTCGCAAATCTCCCGCCTTTTCTCAGGTTCTATTAGGCCATGAGGGACCTTTCCCAGACAGAAATATTTAGGAAATGTGGGGTGTGTGGGAGGGGCGCAGTTAACACTCGATAATGATCTGTCTTCCACATCACCTTTTCTATACACCAGGACTTTCGCTTTTAGGAGCAAGTCATTATCCATTAAATAGCTGTCTTCTCTCCTGAAGATAAGAATGTGGTATGTCTGGTATGTGCCAAGGAATGTGGGCCTTTCTATAACTGAACTGCTTTAGCTGCTGGGAGATGCTGGTGGGGCGGGGGCACAGGGGCAGCTCCCAGTTAGGACTCATTGTAACTGGGTCGACAAGCCAGCTGGGCAGGTGTCATAGCATATGGAGAGACGGGAGATATAAAAAGCTAGAGTCTGGGCTGGGTGCAGTGGCTCACACCTGTAATCCCAGCACTTTGGGAGGCTGAAGCGGGTGGATCATGAGGTCAGGAGTTCAAGACCAGTCTGGCCAACATGGTGAAACCCCATCTCTACTAAAAATACAAAAATTAGCTGGGCATGGTGGCGCATGCCTATAATCTCAAGCATACTTGGGAGATTGAGGCAGGAGAATCGCTTGAACCCAGGAGGCAGAGGTTGCAGTGAGCCAAGATTGTGCCACTACACTCCAACCTGGGTGACAGAGCAAGACTCTGTTAAAAAAAAAAAAAAAGAAAGAAAAAGAAAGAAAGAAAAAGAGAGAGGGAGGGAGGAAGGGACAGATGGAGGGAGGCAGGGAGAAAAGTTAGAATCTAACTCAGAATCCCCACTGCTGGGGACATGGCATGGCTGGCGGGCTCCTGACCACACAGTTCCAGCACATTCTGAGTGCACTGTGGACAGACTGAGATGAGCATCTCATGTGCACTTGGGTAAAGACATAAACCAACAAGGACAAGATCTGCCTTTGGCTGTTTTTAATCTCCTCCCTGGATAGTCACTCTCCAGAGGAAGTCCAAGCAACACGTGAGAACGAAAACAGTTCCCAGGGCCAGGGCAGAAGCCAAGCCTCTTGGCTGAAGAGCCAGCATTGCAGCATTACAACAGCAACCTGGAAGTAGGTTATATGCACCATTAACAGTCCCTGGGCCCTAATTTATGGCTAAAATTCTCGTGAGAAAGGCTAAAAATAAAGCAGTGCAGAATTCTTTATGTTGGGTGAGTTTGAACAACAGAGTGAGGCCCATGAGCAGGGTTGGTTTTATATTAAGTGAAAATTGGGAAACAAGACATTCCACGTGGCAAAGACAGAATGGCAAATTTCCTTGGGAAGCCCTGGGCCTCCAGAATTCAGGATTTTCAAATACCCTATGGTAGAAATGGAGTTATGGGGATGGGGCTGAGGACATCATTTGGCGGTAGTGGCCACTGTGAGCCACTGCTGATTTAAGCAGAGAACTGAGACCTGGTGGCGTCTCTGCTTGAGTTCGGGGAGGAAAGAAGGTATCTGCACACATCACCATAGCGCACAGCGGCAATGGAGTCCATCCACGGCAACTATCTCATTCTGAATGATAGAGAAACAGCTGAGAACTTATTTTTCCAAAAGCCCAGAATCGTTTTTACTTGTTTTGTACTGGTGTAAAAGTGACAGGAGCTCCCTGGCAACTAAGGCTGCGTGATTTAAGCCCGACCCTGTTTATCGTATGCAGAGCAAGCTCCTGGTGACTGTAACGGAGGTTGCCTGCATAAAGAACGCCACGTGCAGAGCCCTGGGGAATAAATTTGTTCTGTTCACTGCAGCTCAAGTCAGAACGAGTTTAGGAGGTCAGACCTATATATTTCAAAGTCCAGGCACAGAATAAGCATCTCCCCAATCCTCCGTCCACAGTGCCATCACCAAGAGCCTGGGATCAAGGGACTGAAGATGCGCTAAGATGGGGCCCTGGGGTCCTTTGCCCAGTAAATGTGGAAAGATGGGAAAACAGCACAGTTATTAATTTTGCTGCTGATTCAAAAGGAGGAGGTGTTGGCAGCACCTGTGAGGACAAAAAAACATAACTAAGTCTGCAGAGGTCACGGCTGGGACATAACATCAGGAGGCCTGGAGTGGGGGATAAGAGCAAGAGGCTCCAGGGGGAAAGATGACATCTGGATCTATTCGGCTGAGCTGGTGGTGGTGGAGACGGTGACTGTGAGGGTGGCAGGGATGAACAGTAACAAAAGCGCACATCTCTGGAGCACGCAGCTCCAAGGTGAGTGGAGAGAAGGCACAAGTCTGCAATGGCAGGGGTCCCCAGCGGGAGGCCAGCGGCCAGGAGCACAGGCAGGGCAGAGTCTCCAGAGAAGGAGGTCCAGTACCCACAAGGGCAATGAGGGGTACCCAGGAAGAGTCTATAGCACCTGGGGTGGGGAGTGGTGAGGATGGGCTTTCTGCACTAGGTGGCTAGATGGTAGGGTGTTCTGGCAGTGATATCTGCAAGCTCAGAGGTGCTAGGGGCCTCTGCCCCGTGGTGACAAGGTCTCTGTGTCCTTACAATAATCTCAATTGCTAAGCTCCTGAACCTTAGAAATGAAAATTCCTAATAGGAAGGGGAGTGGCTGGCGATTCCCTGTGTTCCCAGGAATGCTGCTGGCACTCAGGGCAGAGCTATCTGAAATAGACCTAGGATTTGAAGAGGGAAATCTGGGATGTCTCATGGATTCCCCAAAGGTATGGAGGAGCAACCAACTGGTGGCTCCTGTTCTGGAAGTTCTGGAAGCCTTGGGGGATACAGCAGCCTGTCCTCCAGTTTCAGGAGGACCCTCTGGTTGCAGGGCAGTGTTGGGAAGCTGAATTCCATTGTTCCCTTCACCCTGCAGCCTCCCTCTTCCCCAGAGCGGATAGTCACTCGCAGAGGGGCTGAATCCCTCCAGCTCTCCCACAGGCTGGCCCTGGCCCACAGTGCAGAGGGATTCTCTTCCAGGTCTGCCTCCACTCAGACAGGGCTCTTCTTGGGGCAGGTGTGGGGACCCATCTCCCTGTCCCCACCATTGGGGCATGGCCATACATGGGGTGGCTTGTCTCCAGGCCTGGCCTCAGAGGGACATATTAAGCCCAACTGTGACCTGGGTTGTCAGCCGAATTCTCCATTCTGTGCTCTCAGCAAACTCTGGGGTCTGTCTCCTAATGGGTTCAGAACTCAGGGTGTGGAGAAAGGATGTAGTTAATCACCACCCCTCAAGCCCAAACAGTGGGGTCCACCTGCAGGCTAGGGGATCCCTGAGTCACGGATGTCACCAACGCTCAAATCAGGAAGGAGGGGGCCTCAGCCAGCTGCACTTATTCATAAATAAGCAGGCTGTGGTCGGCTAGGCAGAGTTACCCTGTTCAGCCTGACCTTCCGTTCAAAACCAAATTCTGTCGAGAATCATTTAAATTTTCTTCCTGTTTCAGCTGGTGGTAAAGTGGGCCCCTGCCAGACCTGGGTGGTTCCAGCGCTCCTGCTCCGGGAGCCGAGCGCTTTGGTTCTCTCAGCAGCTCCTCCACAGCCCACTAATGAGACCCTGTTAGTGGTTATGAATGTAAATGCATTCTTTGTTATCCCTGCGAGATAAGGATTGGCGAAATGACAGGATTTATTGCTTCTGTTCGGGAGATATGATATTGGTTGTTGTTGTGTCTTTAATTTTGTAGGAAGAGCGAAAGTATAGAGGTACATCGTCTAAATAAACAAAAAACTGTGGAAGAAAAAATTTAGCATGAAACACTGAAGATCGAAGCAATCTGGGTCTCGCTAACTTTACAGAAAATTGGGAATTGTGCTGCCAGCCTCCTTTGCATTCCCCAAATACAAAAACAAACACAAAAATGACTCTGCGCTTGGATCACCTTTGAAAGGACTCCTTGGGTTTGCTTTTGGTGGTGGATGAATTAAGCCGGCTGTGTACAAAGTTTATGTGCTTTGATTCAAGCAAATTCATTTCTGTCTCTGGAAGAGGAACTAACAATAGGTCCCATTTATTCAAAAGATACAGTTTGAATAAGTCTGTAAAATGGTGCCCATATCTGACGGTTAATTAAGGACCTGTAAGTGCCCAACTCCCTTTAAGACGAGGAAGATAAGACTGTGCTGTCGGCCGGGCACCGTGGCTCAAGCCTATAATCCCAGCACTTTGGGAGGCCGAGGCGGGTGGATCACGAGGTCAAGAGATCGAGACCATCCTGGTCAACATGGTGAAACCCCGTCTCTACTAAAAATACAAAAATTAACTGGGCATGGTGGCACGTGCCTGTAATCCCAGCTACTCAGGAGGCTGAGGCAGGAGAATTGCCTGAACCCAGGAGGCGGAGTTTGCGGTGAGCCGAGATCGCGCCATTGCACTCCAGCCTGGGTAACAAGAGCGAAACTCCATCTCAAAAAAAAAAACTGTGCTGTCATATGGTGAGGAGAGAGGAGGTGAGGAAACCAGAAGGCCAAGTGCTCCGTGACCTCATAAAAAAACCAGCATCTTCCTATGACCTTCTCGGTGACCATGACATGCCACAATTTACGTGACATTCCTGAGAACTAAAATGCTGTGATGAGTCCCTGTTCTCCTTCCAAACAATTGCTACAACTACAAAATTATAACGTCACTTGAAACAGGGATAAAATATAGAATATACACATAAAGAAAAATTAACGGAAGAATGTAAACAACCCTAACATGTAAAGAGCACTGACAAACCAATTAGGACAAAAAATAGCTTAATTGGAAAATGGGAAAGGGAAACACAGTTACTACGCCAAGGCTATAAAGAGGTGGTTCACAAAGATAAAATACACACAACCCATTATCTTCTGAAAATATGTCCAACATTACCAACCTCACTGACAGTCCAAAGACCACAATTAACAATAAATTCATCTTTTGTCACCTAACAAGTTGGCAAAGATTCAAATGGCTGGCCGTGGTAGGCAGAATAAGATCTCCCAAAAAGATGTCCAATCACTGGCACCTGTGAGTATGTTCCCTGACATGGCAAAGAGCACTCTGCAGAGGGCTATTAAATTAAGGATCTTCAGATGGGGAGATTATCCTGGATTGTTCTGGGTGATCCCAATGGAACCCCAAGGGTCCTTCTAAGAAGGAGATAAGAGGGTCAGAGTCAGAGAGGGAGATGAGATAGCAGAGGCAGAGGTCAGAGTGTGTGTGTGTGTGTGTGTGTGTGTGTGTGTGTGTGTGTGTGTGTGTGTGTTTGTGTGTGTGTGTGTGAGAGAGAGAGAGAGAGAGAGAGAGAGAGAGAGATTGGAAGCTGCTACTCTGCTGGCTTTGAAGACAGAGGAAGGGGCCACGAGCCAAGGCATGGGGATGGCCTCCAGAAGCTGGAAAAGGCAGGGAAGTAAATCCTCCCGACTGCTCCAGGAAGGAGCACAGCCCTACTAATACCTGGATTTCAGGACTTCTAATCTGTAGAACTGCAAGACAAATCTGTGTTGTTGTAAACCACTAAGTTTGTTATAGAAGCAATAGAAGATGAATATGATGGCAATACCCCAAGATGGCAAAGACAGGGAGGGAAGGGGTACCAGCACACTGATGGTGGGAATGCACAGCAGGACAGCTCCCCCGCTGCCACCATTCACAGGCCTCACCGCTGACTCAGGTCTCAGTGGTCTGAGATCATCAGGGATGCTACTCTAGACAAGAGTGTGCATTTTAGTATTATGGAAAGACTGCAAATCTGGAAACCATATAAATATTTATTTTTCTAATTTTATATTTTGGAAAAAATTCAAATGGACAAGGAATTCAAATGGGCAAGGAAGCTGCAAGAAGAGTCAAAGAATTCCTACAGACCCTTCCTGGGACTGGCTGGTTGTTAGCACGGCCTTAGCTGCTTGGTCATTGTGTTTCTGAACCACTAAGCTTGCTAGTGGGGAGTTAAATTATCTTCCAGACATACCATGGAACACTACCAGCGACACTTGAAACTGTATCAATTAGGTTATATTGCATTCACTCATGTTTTCTTACGAATCTTCTTTAGGGTGTTAATCCCCACCCTGGTAAATGCGAATTTGGAGAGAACTGGAGAGAAATTGCTTGAGGATGTCACAGGTGCTCCGCCATTGCTGTTGCTTGCTGCTGTGGCTTTTTTTTTTTTTTTTGAGACAGAGTCCCGCTCTGTCACCCAGGCTGGAGTGAAGTGGTGCAATGTTGGCTCACTGCAACCTCTGCCTCCCGGGTTCAGGCAACCCTTCTGCCTCAGCCTCCTGAGTAGCTGGGACTATACAGACACCCACTGCCACACCTGGCTATTTTTTTATTTTTATTTTTATTTTTTGCCAATCAATGAGAGCTTGTAAGGTTGCTGAGGTTGGTTGGCCTTGAACTCTTGGCCTCGCCTTCACAAGCACCACAACATCCGGCCAGAGCCACTTTGGGCCCCTTTTTTTTTAAATTTTTAGTAGAGATGGGTGGGGTTTCACCATCTTGGCTAGGCTGGTCTTGAACTCTTGAGCTCAAATCATCCACTTGCCTCGGCCTCCCAAAGTGCTGGGATTACAGGTGTGAGCCACTGCACCCAGCCACTACCATGACATTTGAAGAGTGGCAGCTGCCCTGTGGCCTCCCAGGCATTGTGCATGTGGATGATGGCTGGTCCTCAGGACAACTCTGCAGGAAGGGACCTCTCCCTCTATCCTGCCACTGAGAAGCCTGGGCCTTTGAGAAGGGCAAAGTGGTTTTTTGGTGCCACGTTTCTGGTGGGGGCAGCACTGGAATCCGAAGCAGCCTGGGAAGCGTGAGAGCTCCTGCTAGTTTTCACCCTCCCAGGTGCCTCCCGCCTCCACCTCATTCTGTGAACACCGCAGAGACACAGGAACAGACCCGCTCACTGCCCTGCGCCTACACAGATCATTACATCTGATGGCTCCCACTACCCACACTTAAACTCCACCCTGTGGACTAGGACATCTTGGGAGGGCCGGCTAGGACATCTCCCCAGGTGGCCTGTTCAGCAGATGGCTGGGAGGACATAGCCTGTATTCATGCATTTCCTCATCAACCTGCTCTATCTAAGGCCATAGGAGAAGGCAACCAGCTTCCACCAGGAGGGTTCCTAGCCAGTGCCCGCACTGCTCACTGTAACGGCAGCTGCTTCTGGAATTAATTTTCTCCATAATAAGCATGTGTTCACATCAGACTTGACAACTGCGTGTGCACTGACTGCTGGGAGGAGCTGCAGCATATGCAGGGGAGACAGTCTGGGCAAATGGGAAATTCACTGCTCAGGGAAGAGACAGACAGAGGAGCCAGAGGAGACCAGCCACCAACTGGCTGTGTGGCCTCGGCAGCTCAGTCCCTTCTATGGCTCCTTTGTGGACTCAGGAAGCTGGGCTAGAATGCTCCCAAAGGTACCTTTGCTGGGGTCAGATCCTAGGAATGCTTTCAGACTGTGGATCACAGAGGGCACCTGGAAAGAGGATCCAGTCCTGCTTCCCCTATCAAACAGGTGAGCATCTAACTGCTGAGGACCAATGCCAGTCAATGCTCGCATGTGCGAAGCTGTCTGAACCCTCTGGCTTCTGAGGGTTGATTAAACTGGAATACTTGCCCATGGTATTTTTATATACCAAATAATAAGGGACGTGGGGGTGGGGGCAGTAGCTCACACCTGTAATCCCAGCATTTTGGGAGGCTGAAGCCGAAGGATCACTTGAGCCCAGGAGTTCAAGACCAGCCTGGGCAACATGGAGAAACCCCATCTCTACAAAGAAAACAAAAACTTAGCTGGGTGTGGTGGCATGCACCTGTAGTCTCAGCTACTTGGGAGGCTGAGGTGGGAGGATCACCTGAGCCCAGGAGGTTGAGGCTGTAGTGAGCCGAGACTGTACCACTGCACTCCAGCCTGGGCGACAGATTGATATACTGTCTCAAAAACCAAAAAGGATGAGGGGGAGCTCTGTGGCCTCTCCTAGCTCTCAATTTTAAGTGGCACCAGTTATGAAAAGCAAACAGTCCTGAGAAATGGGAACATTCTAACCATCAGGGATAACCTCACCACATCCACAGACTCACCTCCCGGGGGATCAGGCTCAGACACCAAGAGGCTTTATCAGAAACAGGCAACAGAGCCTTTGCTTACGAGAAAACCCCATTTCCATTTCCCGGCTGTTCTCCCCAGTTTTGGGCCCCTCGATGTTCAGAGAGCTGCACAAAGAGAAAGTTCTGTCTGGAGCCTGTGAGGTCGTGACAGTTAGTGGGAATGTGGCCTACCTGCCATCCCCTTTTCAAAACAGGGCCGAATGTGCTCGCCAAACATGGTCTTGTCTGCCACGGCCTCTTTCAGCAGTTGCCCACAGCCGACTGAAGGAGAGAGGAACAGAAAGGCACCCATTAAATTTTAAATAGGAAGAAGGATGAGAAAAAAAGAACCCCCAGTGCTGCCTGCTGGGGGGAAAAAAAAGGTCACTGAAAAAAGTATAAAAGGATTTTTCTGTGTGTGGATATGTGTCCAAGTAAAAGTAAATATCAAAAAGGAGCCAGGAAATAAAGAAGAGGGAGAGGTGGAATGAAAAGGAATGCATTTGGCAAAGAACACATTAAAAATGGACGGTGCGGGGAAGACACTAATGAGGCTGCTGCCCACAGAGGAGCCTGCAGAGCCTCGCTGCGCCTGGAACTGCTGTGCACAACTCGGCACCCTCTGGGTCGCTGCGGATGGTCAGCATACTGGGCGGGGTGGGGGGGGGGTTGCTCATCTCTGAGCGATATGCCTCAAGTGCGTCCACATTCGCACCTTTGTCACACAGGGGAGGGGGTGCAGTGTGTTGTTGCCACGGCCGTTCCAGCTGGCAGGGCGTCTCCATGGGATCATGTTGTGGGGGCACACAATAGGATAGACGCACATTCCAAGTGGACTGACTCATCGTTAAAAAGCACCACGTGGCTGTAATACCAGCACTTTGGCTGAGGTGGGCGGATCACTTGAGATCAGGAGTTTGAGACCAGCCTGGCCCACATGGTGAAACCCCATCTCTACTAAAAATACAAAAATTAGCGAGGCGTGGTGGCGCACACCTGTAATCCCACCTACTTGGGAGGCTGAGGCAGGAGAATTGCTTGAACCTGGGAAGCAGAGGTTGCTGTGAGCCAAGATCGTGCCACTGTACTACGGCCTGGGAGACAGAGTGAGACTCTGTCTCAAAAAATAAATAAATAAATAAATAAAAGGTACCATGCTGCAGTCACCTAGCCAGTGGTGGCTGCCCCACTCTGAACGCCTGCTCACCCTGGGCAGGGGCCTCCCTCTGGCCCCACTGTGTCTCGAGCCCTGAGACACGGCCGGCACATAGGAGGTGCTGGATGACAAGTGTGTGTGAATAAACACAGGCTAACTCCTCCTTGTCTGTGAAAGCCCTTCCTAGCCAAAGCCAGAAGGTTTAAGCTATGTTTTCACAAATTGTTCATTGCACACTTTTGGCTTTCTTACCTTTAGGGCTAAGGAGTTTTCTGCCTATGCTAGAGACCAAAACACATCCTACAGTTAACTGGATAGCATGAATGTTTAAAAAATTACCATCACCAACGATTTATTCCTCAATAGCAAATATGTTTAATTCACTATGTAAATGACAGCAGTTGTCATTTAATTTAATCCAATGTGGTTGGCAGCCTCACCAGCAAAGGATATATAAGTGAGAATAAAGGCTGCTGGGGACCAGGTGCTGTGGTTCATGCCTGTAATCCCAGCACTTTAGGAGGCCAAGGTGGGAGGTCCGTTTGAGGTCAGGAGCTTGAAACCAGCCTGGCCAACATGGTGAACCCCCATCTCTACTAAAAATACAAAAATTAGCTGGGCATGGTGGTGGGCACCTGTAATCCCAGCTACTCGGGAGGCTGAGGCAGGAGAATTGCTTGAGCTGGGAGGCGGAAGTGGCAGTGAGCAGTTATTGGACCAATACACTCCAGCCTAGGTGACACAGTAACACTCTGTCTCCAAAAAAAAAAAAAAAAAAAGGCTGCTGGGAACAGAGACAATTCTATTGCCTCTGTTCAAAAGCACTGTGCTAAGTGTGCTTTGTTTTATTTGGACCTCACAGTAACCTGTTGCTTTTTAGATAAGGACACTGAGATTCAAAGAGATGAAGTAATCTGCTCTAGGTCACACTGCCATTAAGGGGCAGAGCTGGGGTCCAAACCCAGGTCTGTGTGACATCAAACCCATGCTTAGCTTCCAGTTCTGGCATGAAGGAGTAACAGGTATGATATTTAACTTCTCTTATAGAAAGCTGTGAAACTGAACAAAATCTATGAAGCAATTCTTTAGTCAATGGACAATAGACAGACAATAGATAGATAATCCTGGAGAGGCAGGAAACACATAAAATGAGCCCCATATTCACTGGATTTCTACCTGTAGGCACTTCTCAGATCCTGGCCCAGGAGAAGTGGAACCCAAACAGATCAGCAGTCTCACTGGGTGGAAGTAACAAAGACTGGAGCTATGAGGCAGCCAGAATTTGTAGGACAAGGAAATGGAGAGGAAGGAGCTGTGCACACAAGGAGTTCTAGAAATCTCACAGGGGGTCACTAAGCCTTTGCCAATATGAAGCTTCACATGTGCAGGGTAAGACTCCAGAGGCCTGGTAGAGAAAAGCTGCTGGGAAGCTGTGAATTGAATGGAAATTCACACAGTGCTGGGAGATGCTGGCATTCTGACAACCAAAGTGAGAGACCTTGCTGAACACCCCAGACATTCAGCTGAAATTCCAGAAAGGGCAGACCTTAGCTGCAGGGATACCCTAGCCCTACAGTGAGAACACTCTAGTCCCACTAAACAAAGCCTAAAAATAAGCTTCAATGGGATTAATACTCCAAACTCGATAATCTTATTAAAGCAGAATGATGACACAATCCAGACCTTCAAAAATGTGGGAAACACAAAGTCCAGCACTTAATCAAAAGCTTCTTGACATGCAAAAAAGAAAATGTGACTCCTATGAGGAGAGCAAACAGGCCACAGAATCAGACCAGGGGATGACACAGATGTCAGAAATCGCACACCAGGACTTTAAAACAGCTATTATGAGTATATTTAAAACCTTAAAGGAAAAGATAGGTAAAATGAGTAAACAGATGGAGAATCTCAGCAGAGAAATGAAAACTGTGAAAAAGAACCAGATGGCAATTCTGGAACTGGAAAATACGGTATCTTAAATAAAACAAATCACTAGGTGTGTTGCAATCAGTGAATCTGAAGATAGAAAAAGAGGCAATAGGAAGTAGCCAAACTGCAGTGGAGAAGGAGATGGGAAAGGACTGGAAGAAAAGAACCAAATCGAAGAGACCTGGAGGATGATACCGATACCATGTAGTCTAACATATGTGGAACCGGAGTTCAAGAAAGGAGAGAGTCAGGCAGAAGAAATATTTTGGAAGATAATGACAGGAGAATTTCAAAATTCGATGAAAAATTTCAACCCACACATCCAAGAATCTCTGAGATCCAGGCAGAACAAACACAAAAGTAAGTCACACTTTGATACATCAGAGTCAAACTGCTGAAAGCTAAAGAGAAAATATTAACAGCAGCTGGGGGCAGGGGGAGTGCTTCATATGTAGGGCAACAATGGTAAAAATAACCTCTGAGATCTCATCAGAAGAAGTGCAAGCCAGAAGACAATAGAATGACATCTTTAAAGTGCTAAGAGAAAGAAACTGTCAACATAGATTTCTATATGCAGCCAAAACATCTCTCAAAAATGAAGGTGAAATCGTGACATTTTCAGACATATGAAAGCTGAGAAAATTTGTCACCAGCACACTTTCACTACAAGATATGTTAAAGGAAGTTCTTCAGGCTGAAAGAAAATGATACCAGATGGAAACTTAGATGTAAACCAAGGAGTGAAGAGTATTGATAGGTGGGTACATATAAAAGTCTTTCCCCACTTATATCTTCAGTGTTTTAAACAACGAATGACTATTTAAAGCAAAAATAATTACAAGATATTGTAGGGTTTATAACGTACATAGAAGTAAAATGTATGTCCCCTGTAGCACAAAGGACATTAGTAAGGTAAATGGGACTCTACTGCTGCAATGCTCTGATATTATACATGGGGAGGTGTCATATTCACCCCAAATAGGCCGTGACAAGCAAAAGATGCGTATTTAATCCCATAGCAACCACTAACAAAATAAAGCAAAGAGATATGGCTAAAAAAGGAAGTTGAAGAAAGAAAACGGATTAGTAAAAGATATTTGGTTAATCCAAAAGATGGCAGGAAAGGAGGAACAAAGAACAGATGACACAAGCAGAAAACAAAAAAAAACAGGCCAGGTGTGGAGGCTCATGGGAGGCTGGGTGGGGGGAGGTTCACTCAGCCCAGGATTTGAGGGTGCAATGAGATATGATTGCACCACTGTACTCCAGCCAGGGCAACAGAGCAAGACCCTGTCTCTTAAAAAAAGTGAGACCCAACTACATGCTGTCTACAAGACACATATTTAGACTCTAAGACACAGATAGTTTAAAAGGAAAAGAACAGAAGCTATATCATACAGACACAGATCATAAGAAAGTTAGAGAAACTTCATTAACAGCAGACAAAGTAGACTTTAAGAAGATGAGCACTGCTAGAGAGGCAAAACATTTCCTAACAATAAAAGGGCCACTTCACCAATAAGATCTAACTGTCCTTACTGTATGCAGTTGGCCCTCCATATCCATAGTTTCTACTTTCATGGATTTAACCAACCATAGATTGAAAATATTTGGGGTAAACATTATGTCTGTACTGAATGTAAAAAAGACATGTACCATCTTTTTTCCTTGTCAGTATTCCCTGAACGATACAGTATAACTGTTTGCATAGCATTTACATTATATTAGATATTATAAGTAATCTAGAGATGATTTAAAGTGTTTAGGAGAATGTACGCAGGTTAGATGCAAATACTGTGCCATTTTGTATCAGAGACTTGAGCATCCTTGGATTCTGGTATCCAAGGGAGGTCCTGGAACCAATCCCCATGGATACTGAGATGTGACAGTATGCACTTAATACCAAATTACATGAAGCAAAAACTTGCAGAGAAATAGACAAATCCACAATTAAGAGTTGGGAGATTTTTGACATTTTGGGCAGATGATCGTAAAAAGTTAAAAATAAAAGAGTCGGGAGAGTTTAACACACTTCTCTCAATAACTGACATAGTAGGAAGAGCGAGAATAATTAAGGACACAGAAGAATTGAACACTATCAAACATCTTATCCTAATCAACATTATAGAACAGTATATCCAACAATGCAGAACACCTTTTTTTTAAAGTACACTTGGGGCTGGGTGCGGTGGCTCACGCCTGAAATCTCAGCACTTTGGGAGGCTGAGGTGAGCGGATCACCTGAGGTTGGGAGTTCGAGACCAGCCGGACAACCACGAAGAATCCCTGTCTCTACTAAAAATACAAAATTAGCTGGGCATGGTGGTGCATGCCTGTAATCCTAGCTACTCGGGAGGCTGAGGCAGGAGAATCGCCTGAACCTGAGAGGCAGAGGCTGTGGTGAGCCAAGATCATGCCATTGCACTCCAGCCTGGGCAACAAGAGTAAAACTCTGTCTCAAAAAAGAGTACACTTAGAATTCACCAGTATAGACCATATATGCAAATTTCAAGGGATCAAAATCACATACGGCATGTTCTTTTACAATAAAATTAAATTAGAAATTAAGAATATAAAGCAATCAGGAAGATCCCCAAATAGGTGGGGATTAAGCCAGGTGTATTCTAAATAATACATGAGTCAAAAAATAAACCAGAGGCTGAGGTGGGAGGATTGCTTCAGGCCAAGAATTTGAGACCAGAATGGGCAACACAGACCCTGTCTCTACCAAAAAAAAAAAAAAAAAAAATTAGCTGGGCATGGTGGCACACACCTGTAGTCCCAGTTACTTGGGAGGTTGAAGTGGGAGGATCACTTAAGGAGTTGGAGGCTGCAGTGAGGCATGATTGAGCCACTGCATTCCAGCCTGGGTGACAGAGCAAGACTCTGTCTCAAAAGAAGGAAGGAAGGAAGGAAGGAAAGGAGGGAGGGAGGGAGGAAGGAAGGAAAGAAGGTAGGAAGGCAAGAAGGGAGGATTCATGCTCACTGTAAACAAAATCTGAATCTGAACTGTACACAGCTCTGCCGAGATAAGCAGTTTGGTGTATGGATGTTTCTTCGTTTTTTTTTTTTTCTGAGCATAGACTAATGTGCTTTTTTAAACAAAAACGAGGTTACCCTCTGGACACTGCTGAGCAAACTGTTTTCTGCCCCTCCCTTATTTAGCCATGTATCACCAACATTAAATAACTTTACAGATTTATTTTTAATAGCTGCCTCAGAATCGATTACATGGGTTTATCACAACTTATTTCACAAACCTGCTTATTAACAGAGTTAGACGTTTGCCTCTGTTTCTCACTCTGCTTCTGCCACATCTCTCGCTGCATATCTGGGTGTTGGGGCAGAATAAAATCCTAGGAGTTAAATCCCAGGGTCACAGGGTTTGCGCAGTTAGTGCTTTAAGCAATCGTGGCTTTCACCTTGCGTGTATATACTCCCACCGTTGTAAGAGGGGTCTTCTGATGAACTTTGTGGGAGCAAGTGTGGGGCTGTTTGTCTGTTTTTACTGGTTTGGAGGTGTAAGAGATTCACAGACGTGAAGATCAGAACCAGGCCAGCAGATGACCGCAGAGGATCAGACAGTGCCCAGAGCTCTGGGTTCAGACAGACATTTGCAGAGACCTCATGGCTACCGCTTCCTGCCTTAGGTGCCTTAAACGGGTTTACTTAAATCTCATGATGTCTTGTATTTATCAAGAACACCTTTGAGAAATGTGAACATTCTGAGGTAGCCTCCAAATTCTTAGTGATCCAAAAGAGCCCCATCATGGCTCTTTGGTAACAAGCAAAAACCATGATGAGATTTTTCTAGTACACTTTTTTGAAAATCTAGGCAGGTAATTTCATCTCTTCATGATTTTTGTGCTGAACGCAATTTAAATTAAAAAAAAAAAACTTTCCTTGAATGAGAGTGTCTGCATCATAGAACAGAGCACTGAAAGAATGATTTCCATAAAGCCATGCTCTTTACGAGGGTACTGCTATTGGGTTTGCAGACCCTCCCTCCGCTGAGAGTGCCCCTCCAAGCTCCCTTCGTCCCTTCCCTTAACAACATGTGCACACACTCACGTAAGCAAGCGGTGCAGCCACAGGTAGACTGCTGATCATCGTAACAAAGAAGCCTTCCCTAACGCTGCTGGAAATTTCGTCTTACAATTCTCTTAAGAGGAACAATCCAAAGGAGAAGGAATTACTGCAATAATTTATTTTTAAAAATTGACTTCAGGAAAAGCATTTTTTATTCTAAATGTCCTGGTTAATTTTCCACAGTAATCAAATTTGCAGATTAATTGCTCAGGTCCCTATCTTCATTTTAGGGGTATGAATTTTGTCATGGATTCCTTGCTAGTCTCAGTGGCTTTAGAACTGTAAGTTGGAGGAGGCCTCATTGAAAAGCATTTTTATTCAAAACTTGATCCTTCTGGGGTGGTGTATACACGTTTGTATGTATATGCAAATATACATACAAATGTACAAAAATGTACATGTATTTGTAGGCATATTTCTGTTTGTGTGTATATATATATATTTGTATTCCCACTATATAATCATATGGTATATATGTATAGTTTGGGAGGATGTATGCATATTTATATATTTGGGGTGCAGGTCTCATGTTTCCTTAGTAAATCCAGCAGAGGCTATTTAGGCTTGTGGAGCATGGGGGCAGCGCTTTAACTCCCTTCAACCCAGCAGTGTGTCTCTGCTACAGGTTCTTCCTCCTTCCTATCCCTTTATCCTCCTGAACACAAGCTGGCATCCAAGACCACCTGGGACCACCCCGGGAAAGACCTGGAAAGCTGATTTCAATATTTTCTCTCCTCCTGGTAAAATATTTATTGAAACTGTGCAGAGTGAGAAGTCTTCCTCTGGTTCAGAAATTGTTTGCCTGTAAACACACTGACCTGGGTTGGGGGAGCCAAGCGAGACTGGAGAAAATAAATAAACAGCACATTCCCATTATGCAGGCGCCGAGGCTTCAGGGGAGACAGCAGGGGTGAGATGGCAGGCACCCCTGGTGCACAGCACAGACAAACCCTCTGCTCCAAAGGATATAAAAAATTATGACTGAAAAATGTTCTGTCTCTTTGGGCTGTGGACATGTTTTCAGTGGTTAATGTTTTTATGGCACTATTCTTTGGGAGGAAAAAAATCTATTCCTGCAAAGATGGACTAACAGAAAATTGTTAGAACAAAGAGCCAGAAAGAGAAGTGATACTGACCCTTCTCCCTGCACACCACCCCCCATAACGAGGGAGCTGGGGGGGGAGCAGAAAGCAGGGCAAGGCAGGGCAGTGCTTGGGGCACTCACCATTGACAAGCCCGTATTTCTGCGCCAGGAGGGCGGCCTGCAGACTTTTCCCACTGCCCACGGGCCCGAGCAGCAGCACTCTCGGGGTGAACGGAGCATTAGTACGATGGTTGCTTTGGACGTAAGTCAGAGCTGGAAAGAGAGGATATGAAGATAATCAACCCAGGTCCTAAAGAACTGGGAAGCAGCTGGCAGCCCTCTGCTTTGGCTCTTTTAATGGCAGTAACTCTTTTTTTCTTTCACAGCACCATGGAAGCCCTCTGTACATCTGCCCAGCAGCCAAACATGAAGAGGCAGGAAAAGAAGTACGTGGCAGGCCTGGGCACCAAGGCAGGAAGCAAGCAGCGAAGTCCAGAGAAGCCACCCACCGAGCGCTGCCCTGGAACTCCTCTAAACACGGTGCCGGGGTCTGCACGTCTTTCCAGGTTGAACTAGGGCTGGCTGAGTTGCAGTTGGGAGGCTGGTCCCAGGACGTGACAGCACTCTATAGGGCTGGTGGCTTTTCACACTGAATCAGGCTGAGCCTCCCAACCGGAAGCCCAGGACTAGGCTGGTCTCCTAGAAGTGCACGCTGACTTTCTGCTAGGTGCACCTGAATGTCAGACAGAGGCTTTGATAAACACATCCAGCCACATGGGAGCCCAGTGCCCAGGGACTTCTGAAGGACTCGAATTGGTGGAGAGTAATTTGTGCAGCTGCACTCTGGTGACACTAACGTCGCTGCGATTCTCCAAAGAGGCAGCAATCAAATAGGTCACAGGAGTGGACGAATGTAGCTGCATGGCCCTGGCCTGTGGTGCGCCCCTGGCATTTGGTGAACAAAGAAGTGAAGACATGGGGTGAGTGTCTCCCACAATGAGGCCACCTGCAGGGGACACTGGATGCCAAGAAGCCACAGGGAAAAGCTACTGAACATCAAACCAGGTCACCTCCCACCAGAGCTAAGAAGCGGGGAGCTGTGAGAAAAGGCTGATGAGGCTATAAAGGGCAGCATTTCAGGCACCTGAACCAGGGGAGACCCCCAAAGATGAGGCATGGACTTGTGCCAGCCCCCAAGCCAGCCTTCAAAATGTATCTCCTTCCCTAGGGAGACTTCCCCCTCTTGCTAGGGCCCCAGTCTGTCCTGTGCAAAGTCAGCCATGGGTGCCCCATTACACCTTCCTGCCAGTCTGCCTTTGCCAATGTGCCTTGCAGTGGATTCTGTGCTGGGTGAGGGGCCAGGCCATCGTGCTTCCTTCAGGAACATGCTATCCAAGAACTAGGCAGGTTCCTCATCCTCAGCACTACCACCATTTGGGGCCAGATGATTCTCTGTTGAGGGGCTGTCCTGGGCACTGCGTGATGTTGAGAAGCATCCCTGACCCCTATCGGCAAGGTGCCAGTAGCACAACTGCCAGGTATGACAACCAAAGAGCTTTTTCAGACATTGCCAAATGTCCCCAAATGTCCCCGGGGGTGCAGTGGGAGAAACATTGCCCTGGCTTGTGAACCGCTGGGATATGTGCATGGTGAAAATCCTGAATTCTAAAATCTTTGCAGGACTTTTAAATTGGAAGGGCCATTAGAGATGCCACAGTCCCCTCTTTTTGGAAGGCACAGATGAGTTAAAATGGACCGTCTTCCAGGTTGTGATCAGCATCAGTGACATGTAGTAATTGCTATGACAAACACTCTATAGGCATTTTCTCGTTGGTTTTACCCAGCAATCCCATGAGGGTTATGTTACTCATGTCCCATTTTACAGATGAGCCCATCAGGCTGAGACGTGGCAGAGCTGGGGCAACCCTCCCAAACCTCCTGCCATGGGTAACCATTCCTCCACTGAGAGAAGCCCCAAGGAAGCTACTCAGGCGAGGCTCTATTTCTTCTCAGACCTTCCATAATCCCGTGCATCTGAAAAGCACAAATACTACAGGCAAAGCAGCCTGCTTACAAATGATGCTTAATTTACAGTAAATAACTAAGTTAATTAGAAGTAATGATCCCCCAGACAGTCTCAACATCTAATTATTCTTTTTTAAAATATGTGGTTGCTGGATGCACTGCAGAGAGATTAAAAAAGCACACAGAGAGAATTTTGCATTCCAATTTTCAATTTATCTCTCTGCATTATTAATTAATAATAATTAATATTCAGATACTCACATTTTTATTTACAATTCCAGGCATGAATTCTTTATGAACGATCATATGAACTTATAAATTTAATTAAGTAATTTGGAAGTAATTAATGTGTAAATTCAGAATCGTGGCATAAGATAAATGTTGTGGTTGTTTATCTTAAGAGTGCAGTGTTTGCTACTAAAGACCCTTCCGAGATGTGAAATCACTGGGAAATTATGAGCCATCATAAGCCTGGCATTTCTTCTTTAAGTAGCATCATTTTCTACTTCTACTAACCCACCCATTGGCTTATCGCCCCCTTCAGAGGGCGAGGCTGTTCAGTCTATGCCAGTGAGCATTGCATTTCCGGGCTCAGTGTAGCAGTGAGGTTTATGCACCGAGTCTACTGGCAGGAGAGGGTGCTGGGAGAGTCAGCAGGGAAGGGCTTGAGGGAGCTCGAAACCACCTCCCCAGCAAAACAGAACTTTTCTTGGAGATATTTGAGAGAATATATGAAAAAAGGACTTTGTATACTGTCAAGTGTCTTAAATATCTGTGATACTCCTTGCATCATAAACGCTTCATTTACCTGACACTGCGTGGAAGGGAAAACTAGATTTTGAGATGACTGTAGCTCAGCAAGACTTTTAAACATGATAACACAGCTGTTTGGGGATAGAATTATTCTGCCTTGCCCTTGCCTATTTGGACAGGGTGTTGAACAATCATAGGAGCTGTGGCGTCGGATGTTTACTGAGCCCTTTCTCTGCGCCAGCACTGGGCTTGTGGCTGCAGACACGATTTAGAATCCCATTTAATCCTCACCTGGGAGGAGGGCACACATTTTGGTCCTATTTTAGGACCAAAACTAGGGCTCCGAGGAGTTAGGAGAATTGCTGAAGACTGCACGGATGACCTGTGTCAGGGCTGAGATTGGAACACATGGCCCAGCTCAGCCGTCCCCACACCTCGCACAGGCTGCCTGCAGTTGCTCCCGCGCTGCTGTGAACATTGGCCATGGCTGTGGACGGTGATGCAGTGCCGGGCGCGGGGCCACGTATGTCCATCCTAAATGAAGCACACCACCTGAGCTGTGTTGTGTGTGTGTGTGTGTTTCGTCGTGTGTGGTGGTGGTGGTTTTGTTTTTGTCTTCATCTTTATATATTTTTTCTTTCTTCTCCTTTCAAGGTCAGGCTCAAACTTCTTGCTACCACGTCCCTCCCACCCCATCCCTCACCTCTCCTCCTCCCAACCCCATCACCACCAAATCTGCTGTGGGCCAGAGGTGTGCCCACATCTGAGTGTGGGACGCTAGCCCAGGGTGTCCAAGTGGGGCTCCCCCAGGGGCTCTGCACACATGCGTTTCTGGGCAGGGAACCTGGGTCATCTATGACTTGACTCCCAGGCATGTCCCAGACACTGGCCACTATCAGAGTAAGGGACAAAGCGGTAAAGGGCACAGTGAGCCCTGCCCTCAGCTGCCCGTCCCGGTGGGGCTGCCGGTTTGTGTTTACCTTGGTAGAAGACGTCCACACATGGCTGGTCAGCACTGATGACCTTGAGGATCTTGGGGTAGGAGGGGATGATCCTGATGATGTTCCTATGATACTCCAGCAGTTTCTGAGCCGTCTCCAGTTCTGAGATGCCCTCTGGCACCATCAGACGGTTCTGGATTTCAGATTCGGGTGGCCAGTCAAAGGTGGTGTGATAAATCTCTGCACGGAGGGAGGTGTGCAGTTAGAAATACCCACACAGGGGCCCTGTGGGCGCTGCTGTGCCTGGCTGCGGTGCTTCCGTCCTGGAGGCCAGGGTCTACAAATTCCTGGGGTGTGGCTGACTGCAGCAAGTCACCTATGTTCAACACCAGCACTTCCAGCTGCTCTGAGCCTGCTCTGAACTACTGTTCTTGTTACAACATGAGAACAGGTCCCAGGGCAAGGACCACTGGGAACTTCTGAGCATTTACTCTGTACCAGGCACTCTGACAGGCACTTACCTGCAGCTATCCCATCACACATTAGGATTTCGGATTTTCACCCCCAAGTACAGATGAGAAAACTGAGTCTCAGCTATCCCATGTCTACAGGCAGAAAGGGGCAGAGCCAGGGATCCACAAACCCAGGACTATCTGCTGCCACAGCCTGAGCCCTGGATGATCAAGAGCAGCCCCACCTCCCCCATGATCCTGCCAGCCCCTTGCTCAACTGTCTGGTCTTCAAGGTCCAGTTCAAGGGCCCTGTTCCCTGCAGCACCTGCCAGTTCTCCCAGGTAATGCTCATGCCTCTCTCTTCTGTATACATACCAAAGAATGAGGGGTGTTGGGGACGGGGGGCACATAATTTGTCCTAGGGAGATGCAGACACATCCCCTGGCTCCTGTGAGGGCTCCAAGCCCAGATCCCCGGCATGACCCCTCACACTCTACTCTGGTTCTGTCACAAGAAGTTCTCCTCCTTTAACCTAAATGGGCCTCCCTTTCCTCATCTACCAGAATGTATCCTTGCCAGTGTCTTCCAGCTCAGAGCCCAGCCTGTGGCAGCCTTCCTCGTGTCCCTCCGTGGGTGCCCAGAGCAGAATGCGTGCTGAGGAAGTGGCAGGCAGGCTGTCATCACCACGGTCTCTGAAAGCCCGTGGCATGGGGTGGAGGTGGCTGCCATACCTCCAGTTTGAGGATCGATTCTCTTCCCCAAGTTTCTCTCGATCAGGACCGTGTCCGGAGCACTCAGCATGACTGGGCAGGGAAGAAAAGGAGCAAAAGCAGGCATGTCAGGTGGTGGGTACCACACATTGGAATATCATGGACCAATACTTGCTGTAGTTTTTTTTTCCTTTCTGTATAATGACATTAAAACAGCAACCAGGCCGGGCACGGGCTCAAGCCTGTAATCCCAGCACTTTGGGAGGCCGAGGCGGGTGGATCACTAGGTCAAGAGATCGAGATCATCCTGGTCAACATGGTGAAACCCCGTCTCTACTAAAAATACAAAAAATGAGCTGGGCATGGTGGCACGTGCCTGTAGTCTCAGCTACTCGGGAGGCTGAGGCAGGAGAATTGCCTGAACCCAGGAGGCAGAGGTTGCGGTGAGCCGAGATTGCGCCATTGCACTCCAGCCTGGGTAACAAGAGCGAAACTCCATCTCAAAAAACAACAACAACAACAACAATCATCTCCCGTTCCCGTGAATTCCTGAGAGAAAGGTCTTCTTGCACCCAAACACAAAGAACATAATATCAGGATGGAGCACGGCCCATGACTGAAAATTTTGCCTGTTAACAATATTCCTCGTCACAGATAATGCCGTGATGGGCATCCCTGCATGTACCGAACACTTGTATAGCATTCTAGTTGATTTCCTAAGGAGAGTTTCTGAGATAAGAGATTCCTGGGACAAGGAATTGCCAGGCTGAAAGCAAAACCCCGCTTTTCTTGAGAACCCGCCCTGAATACATTTAGCTCCGTGAAAAATTCAACTGTGATGCCCTCCTCTTCCTTGCTGGGTCTTGGACAGTGCTTGGGCTGAGGTCGGGGAGCAGGCAGCATGATCCGAGTGCTCACTGGCTCACTGGCTGCCCCTAGGGGCAGCAGCTCTGGCAGTGGGGAGGCGGCCGCCCTGGGGAGCTACTCACTGACGTGTCTGGGGGCGATCCCAAGGGTCTGGATCCTCAGAGCCTGCTCACGTGTCTCAGGGATGCCGTCCAGAATCCAGCCCTAGACAGAAGATTCAGAGAGGTGCTCATCTGTTTTTATTTTTAGATTTTTTGGGAATTATTTTAAAAGGAATATAATAGCTTTACAGAAAGACTAGAGCTTTTAAGACAAAACAAAAACTAAATGTTTATCATCGCTACCTCATCCTTCTTTAAAAACGACTTTGTAAAATATTATTATATTCCCTTCAGAATCTCATGTTGGTGATTACAATCATAACGTATATATTTTACATCTTGATTTTTTCCACCACACGATAGTGGCCACAAGCATCTCTTCATATCTGCACGGCTCCTCACTGTTCCCATTATCAATGGCTGTGCAGTGTCCCACCAAGAGAATGTACACAGCCACTTAACTATGTCCACGAACGAACATTTCCACTGCTAACAGTGTTCACTATCATAAATAATCATCTGTGCACATCTAGTGCTTTCCACATTTTGGACAATTTCCTAAAGAGAGTTTCTGAGATACAGGATTTCTGGGACCAGGGTGAAAACAAAACCCCACTTTTGTTTTTATTTTCTGCCCCATATCTCTGCAGGAACACCCCACTTTTCTTAAAAACAAACCCTGGATGATGATTCAGGTCTGCGGCTAACCTGTTACAGGATTGAAATTCCTCAGACATCAGCCTCCTCTTGGTACAGCTAGAGAACTGGTTTAGAGGTTTATTTTTACTATTTATTTATAGAGAGAGAGCCTTGCTACGTTGCCCAGCCTGGTCTTGAACTCCTGGGCTCGAGCAATCCTCCCGCTGCAGCCTCCCAAAGTGTTGGGATTACTGGCGTGAGCCACTGTGCCTGGCCTTTACTAACTCTTTAAATCCAACTGGGAGAGTAATATACAATCATTGTACACTATGCAGAAAATACTGAAAGCTGAAATAATAATAAGAGTCACTGATAACACCTCAGACTCAAACAAGCCACTGTCAACATTCTGGTATATCTCCTTCCAAGCATCAAGTGCAGATACCTTTTTTCCTGGGGGCTGGGGCTTGTTGCGGAGGGGAATCACACTGTACATACTATTTGGTAATTTGTTCATTTCTAGCAAAAACATTTCATGAACATTTTCCCATGTCACAAAGTGTTCCTTGAGGAGAAGTTTTCATAGCTGCCATGAATTGACCTGATGTTAACTGATCCCATATTGTGGCTCATATTTTTCAGCTTGATTCCAGTTTTCCACTATTATAAGCAATGTTGTATATGCATCTTGATGCCTGTCAAACATCCTCAGATACATTTCTAGAAGCTGATACCTTCTTTTATGACTTTTGATACATTTTGCCACATCGCTCTACAAAGTGGCCCACCAGTTTATGAATCCAATGGCAATGAATCTGTTTCCTTGCATCTCTGCCAATGTTGGGCATTATCTTGGGGAAAAAAAATCTGTCCAGCAAAATACACTATACCACTGCTGCATTAATTTACATTTCTTTGATAATTAATGAGGTTCCGTATTTTTTTCCATATGTGTATTAGCTATTTGAAATTTTTTTCTTTTCCAAAATGTCTGTTCATGTCATCTACTTTCCTCTTGGGGTCTCATCCTTTTATTTATTGACAAGAGCTCTTTACATATTAAGAACAATAACCCATTTTGGATTTTGGCAAACACTGCCACGAACCCCTTGAGGCAAAGAATGTTGCCAGTATTTTCAGGAGTTTGTCTTGCAGCCTTTTCATTTTGTGTGTGGTGTTGCTTTTAACACACCAGTTTGTGGCCAAATCAATCGCTGCTTTCCTCTTTGGATTCTGGCATTATGTGGATGCACAAAAATGCCCTCCCCACTGCAAAAGCTGATAAATATTCACTTGCCTTTAAATCATGTTCTTGGGTTTTTACTCTTTACATGTAAATAGTAATGATTTGTATAACAGAGCCACAGTTTAGTTTGCGAGTGCTGTGGGGCTGTGATCTAATCTGCTTCCTTGTGGCTCACCACCTGTTCCAAACTCGCCCACGATATAGCCTATCTTTTCCCCTCTGAGGACACTTTTATCACAGTCTAAATGCTGATACGACATTGGCTCTGGCCTCTTTCTGCCGGTAGTTTGTTAAATTCTTTTTATTTAACATTTCAATTGTTGTTGTTTTATAAGTTATCATAATGTCTAGTAAAATACGCTTTCCCTTCTTTTTTTTTTTTTCCAAAATAAGATATTTCGGGTAAACATTAAAAATATTTTGTCAAATTCCCAAGTGGAAATTCCACTAGGATTTTGGAACAACATTAAATGCATAGATCAATTCACGATAAATGGACAGTATCAAGTCAACTCATTATCTTCTCATTTGCTTAAGTTGTTTTTATATGTCCCTCAGCAATGTTCACATTAAACCATTTCTAAAGTCCTTTCAAGTCCCATGAGTCCAGAGTTATACACACACACACACACACACACACACACACACACACACAATCTAATGCTTTAAACTTGATGTCCAGATAAATTAGTAAAGTGAGCTTTGGAAGACTGAAAGAAAGCAGTGAATTGCTTCAAGTCTCCATTTTGCAGGAAGGGAGATCAGGCAACTGGGAGTCCATGCTGGGAGCCCCCACCTGCTATAGAACCCTCCCCCTAAGGCATTATGAGACTCAGTTGCTCTAAGGTCAGAGGATGGTCTGATATGGGAGGACTCAGCCTCCAGGTCATTCACGCCCACACCACCTGATTGACAGACACAGTGTGGGCGAAGGTAAGAGATGTCCTTTAAAAACAAAAAGTGATCTGTATGCAGTGGCTCATGCCTGAAATCACAGCACTTTAGGAGGCCAAGGAGGGAGGATCGCTTGAGGCCAAGAATTTCAAACCAGCCTGGGCAACATAGTGAGACCCTTACTCTACCAAAAATGATTTTTAAAAATTAGCCAGGTGCATTGGTGCACACCTGTAGTCCCAGCTACTTGGGTGGCTAAGGCAGAAAGATCCCCTTAGTCCAGGAATTTGAGGCTGCAGTGAGCTATGATCATGCCATTGCACTCCAGCCTGGGTGACAGAGTGAGATCTTGTCTCTAAAAAAAAAAAAAAGCCTAAATTTCTTCAATATTAAAATATTTAGGTTCCAGTAGCCTCCACTGACAGTTAAAAAAAAAAAAAGCTAAACAAATTTACAGCCTAAAGACTGTTGGAAAAATCCAGCAAGCTTTCATTAATTTATTAAATTATACAGGAAGACTCACAGCCACGGAACCCCTGGTTTCTAGACCTAATGAAGCAAAAGGGCAAAATAAAAAATTTTAACAGCCTTTTGCTCCCTCAAGTCCTTGTTATAGCCAGCCAAGCGCTGGGCTACAGCTCTTAGGAAGAGCAACATCTACAGATGCAAGCAACACTGGCAGAACCAGGAGACGCAGCATCTGAGAGCTCCCTCACAGTTCTGGAAGCCGAACCAACATTTTCTGAACTTTAGCTAAATTCATACCCCCTTATTTTTCCTTTATTTGGACGGGGAGGAACTGTGAGCCCACTGATTGCTGCTTCTAGTACTAGTAATTCTGTTTTGAGTCCCTTTTTGAAGCTGGAAGGTTGGAACTCCGTCTTTGCTCGGCACTGAGAAAGGCCTCTGCTTTTAATATTGCATTACTGAGCAATGATTATCATCTTGCCCATAAATTTGCAGCAGATATCAGTATGTGGTCCAAAGCTTTCAGAACTGTTCAGGGGAACGGCTCTCACTGACTTTTCACTGGAGAAAGCGGGACTTCCAATTACACAGGAAAAGTGCAGCAAAATGAGGAACATCTCCCTAATTAGCTTGGCCTCACTGTGTGTCATTCTGGTGCAGATGTGAACATCTAAAAGGAAGAAGGTGGGGGGCTCTGGAGTGAGCCCTAGGTCACCAGCTCTCCAGGTCTGCTCTTTCTGAACTGGGGAGATGGTATGATTACCTGCGGACTAAGAAACAAGGTCCCCGAGGAAGCCCTCGGGGCGCCATTAGAGCTGCCCCATGTGGTATGGAGAATGAAGCCAAGGAAGCTCCTTCTTCCTGCGCCAGCTCACACTGGTTCATACTGGCACACCTGGAAGGGAGGGCGCCTTGACCAAACATCTGCTGAAGGCTGGTCTGTCCTACGGCGTCCTCAAGATGAAAGCTGCAGGCTGGGTGCTCAGAAAGGATCTTCTCTCCCAGAGCTCTTGCATTTAAAGGGGTTATTTGCCCAGCTGCAAAATGGACTGCATGTTCATAGTGAAGCAGCAGTTTTGGCTGGACGGACTTTAATGGCTGCAAATTCTGGCAAAGCAAGAAGTCATCAGTCAGTATACAGCACAAGACAACTGCTATGATGGGACATTAAGACATTCCCAATAAGCCTGCATTTCGAGGTTCGCGGGTCTCACGTCCAGGAGTGGCTGGATGTGGAGGTATCAGTCAATCCCTAATTAGAATACATTATCCATCTTCCTGACACTTCAGTGAAATGTCTATTCCACTCTGAGCTGCAGCTTTGTTCAGAGCAGGTTAATTGATATTCTGATGCCTTCGCTCACCATACCCCCGTGGCTTGGTTCTGTTTTATCACACATCAAAAAGGCCGTATGCTCAGGGCACTCCAGGCACCAGCGCAGAGCTGGAGGTCTGCACAGCTGCGAGGGGTATGGTATCACAGGAGGGACAAGCACTGAGCAGATGTCACAGATGAAAAAAAAGGAAAGAAAAGAAGCCAGTCAGTCTAGGGAACTTGGCGAGGCCCAGCAGAGCGCGGCCTGATGCGGTAGGAGCCGTCCAGCTTTGTGCGAACACTGGCCTCTTTTGCCCTCCTGACTATTATTAAAGCGCAATTAGCAGCTTCACACGGGAAGGCTCTGTTGCCTTCTGGGCCTCTGCCTTTTTGATGCATACCCTTTCTGCTCCTCCCCTCTTCTCCCAGGACCAGAGTGTGGTGCTCCCCTGGGAGTTTCCTCCAGTCCTGCCCCTGATCTGGCTCCCAGCTCCGGCAGCAGACTCCACCAAAGGCATTCCCAGGAGCTGCTTGCTCAATCCGCAGTCCCAAGGAGGCAAGCTGAGGCTGAAAACTTGGACTCAATAAATCGGTTTCGCTCAGCTCCAGGTCTGAACCAGGGCAAGCCTCACAAGAGGCACCACAGGCCCAACATTGCCTAATGAAATACTACGTGGTTTCCCAACATAGAGGAGAGAGATTCTGTCAGCCAGGAAGGAAATGCATCTTAAAAGATTCAGTTTGGGACAGTGATATATGTTCTAAAGCCAATCGGTGGGAAAAACAAGACTACTTGGATGAACACAAAAAAGTTGACATCACATGACCCCAGTAGCGGTTAATTTGGTTTATACAAAAACATGGGAACCTTTGCTGCCATAGAACCCTGGGATGCCTTCCATATTCAGCTCACCTGAAAGAAGACTAGCAAGACTCGTTATCTCCAAGTTTGATCCCTAATATGCGACCCATTAGCACTGAACATGGAATGCATTGAACATGGAACGTGAGTATTCCACATTCCACATGTATGACTGAAGCAGGACCTGTTACCCCTTAACTTGCTATGATTCCTCCACCTGGGCAAGGCGTGCCCAGGGCTTTACCTGATCTTTTTCTGGGCACAGCCTAACCGTGATTATGCTCTTATAATACCAAAATATGCAGGAGTGATTTTTCTAAACAGCGTCAAATTCCACACTTGATAATCAATGACATGCGTGGTGTTTTCATTTGGTTTGGTTTTGGCTTTTTTGAGATGGGGTTTCACTCTTGTCGCACAGGCTAGAATGTAATGGAGCAATCTCAGCTCACCACAACCTCCGCCTCCCAGGTTCAAGTGATTTTCCTGCCTCAGCCTCCCACGTAGCTGGGATTACAGGCGCACGCCACATTTGGCTGATTTTGTATTTTTAGCAGAGACAAGGTTTCTCCATGTTGGTCAGGCTGGTCTCGAACTCCTGACCTCAGGTGATCCACCTGCCTCAGCCTCCCAAAGTGCTGGGATTACCGGCATGAGCCACGGGGCCTGGTTGCATGGTGTTTTCATACAAATGTTCAGATGCGGGGAGAGCATTACTCCTAAGCGTGCAGCCTACAAGCCAGTGATTGCTAGGGTATGAAAATGTGGTAAAGCCGAAATGCAGGCATTCAAGAGGCTTTTTATTAGTTCCTAAATAGTTAAAAAATTAAATCAAATTCAAATCAAAGGTCTATGCTGCCCCTGAAGCCACTCCATGGAAGGAGACAAAGTTTGAAGAACAAATTGTTCTGTCCCCAAATGAACCAGTCTACCCCAGCTCTGAGGCTGAGATGGCCCCAAGGTAGCCCAATGCAGACATCACTCACTCTGGAGGTTCACAGTTAGTTTTCCAGTTCAGATATAATGTGCTTTAGATGAAAGTAACAGACATGGATAACCCAGCACCCAGGGCCCATTCCCCTCAAACACCTTAGAACATGGCTGTGGTGTAGACTCGCCTCTCTAGACACAAGATTAGCCCTGGAAGGTATCAGTTTATTGTGATGGCAGAAAGCAGTGACTTTGGAATCAGACAACCTGTGCCACAGCCAGTGTGTGACTTCCAACCAGTCACTGCATGCCCTCTGGCCTCACTCTCCTTCTCTGCACAATGGGAACAATAACTGTGGTCTAACTCACAGTTGATGAAATAATTAAATGAGGGTTATAAACAAACAGGCCAGGCACCGGGGCTCATGCCCATAATCCCAGTACTTTAGAAGGGTAAGGGAGGACTACTTGATGGCAGGAGTTCTAGACCAGCCTGGACAACACAGCAAAACCCCACTTCTACAAAAAATAAAAAATTAGCTGGGCATGGTGACATGCACCTGTAGTCCCAGCTACTCAGGGGGCTGAGGAAGAAGGATCACTTGAGTCCAGGAGTTCAAGGCTGACAGGAGGTATAACCACTGCACTGCAGCCTGGGTGACAGAGTGAGGCCTCGCCTCTGAAAAAACAACTAAACAAGTGTGGTGCCTGGAAACAAAGAAATGACCCAAAGTTAACTAGTTTTATCATTGTAATTTTGAGAAAGGTGAACTATCTTCTTTTTCTCTACCTGCTTCCAAGGGGTCCCACTTAAGTTTGTAGAACTTAATATAAAAAATTGTTTGAAAAGGCAAATCTCTGGGAAACAGGAGCAACTGACATTCAAGATATGAATGGAGGGGAGATCTTTAAAAATTGAGGACTTGAGACAGACACATTTCTTTTTTTTTGAAACTGGGGTCTTGCTATATTGCCCAGGCTGCTCTTAAACTCCTGGCCTCGAGTCATCCTCCTGCCTTGGCCTCCCAAAGTGCTGGGATTGTAGGTGCGCCACCACACCCAGCTGGGACAGGCACATTTCAATTAGGATGCAGGGGTCTAGTGAGCTGACAGCTGCAGTGGATTCGCCCCAAGGTGGGCTTATGCTATTTGCCACCACTTGGCCAGCTGCCCTCACTGAGGGGAGTTTGCTTGTCCTCTGGAAGCCCACCTGACTATTTCCTTATCTGTAGAACAGGAATGGTGATGATGGTGCCTGCACTTCGTAGTGTTTAGGACTACATGCAATGATGTACCTAAAGTGGTGGCAAATGTCTGGCAGACAGTAGGTGCTTAATAAACGCCTCCTAGCATACACAGGCTTTTCATAGTTGACAACTTATTTGAAACACAGACCAAACTGAGCCTAAGAATGGGAGAATAAGGAGTTGGCCTCCTTCTGCTCTGCCCTTCTGCTGTGGGTGCCCTGCTAGCTCTTGGGAGGCAGGCCTGGAACCTCTGACTCTGCTCAGCCTGTGAAGAGAAGAGCCATGTGGTTGGTGCTTGTGGGTCCAGTGTGGTTCCCAGAATCCCCCGTGCCTCTCCAATACTGTCTCCTGCTCCAAGGTCCACTTGCATCTGCTGAAACCTCAGGCTCTATCCAGCGTTTGATCACCTGTTTTCCTCTTCTACTGCAGTGAGAGGGATCTGAGGCATCCCATGCCCACAGAACGTATCGGAACACGCATTCCTCTCCACATGGAGAGCCGCGGCTCTGCATACAGACATGTGGTCCACGTGTGCCCTTTACAAGCCCGTATCACACCAACCAACCCACCATGGCCTCAGCGTCAGGGTCTTCAGAAGCCCTGCCTCGTCGTGATGCAGGCCATACGTTTCCTGAGTGGAACTCAGACCTCCCCTTCCAATCCCTGCAAACCTAACTGCATTTGTATTTGAGGAACACACAGCCAGGGCCTCAGCAGAGCTGTGGATCAGTAAAACCGCACTCCTTGGAGGAGGCAAATGACATCTATAAACCTGTGAGTGTCAAAACAATGGCAAGAAAATCCTGTGTTCCTACTGTCAGTGGGATGAAAGCAGTGTAATTAATGCCAGCCCAATGACACCACAAGGAGAAATAAAACAAACAGCTGGTGGTTCTGTGGACCAGCATCCAGCTCCTCCACTCTGCTACCATTTCCACTATAAAATACTGACTCATGTTATGGGCAGGGAAGCATAAATCTATCACCGAAGAGAAGGAAAAAAGACTCTAGAAACCCACCAAGTAAATTCTAAACTTTTGGTTCTACAGTCAAAAGCATGCTACATCCTCTCCCCCTTTATAGTGAAATAACCAAGTCTCCCTGACATTACATGAGATCTAAGAGGAGTTAACCTGAGAACACAAAATTGAATTCTGCATTTTGTGTACAGTAAAGGAAACAGCCCTCAGCCGGTACAGTCACTTTTTGGGCTGGGGGCCTGACCTTACTTCCAGCGTGCATCAGAGACCTGACTCCAGGGATCTGGGGACATGGTCGAGGTTCAGCAGAATGGGCGAATGGTTCAAGTTTTGCATTTGATGATGGCATTCTTTCTTTAGCTCCGGGGGCAGATTATGCAGAAGCAGACATTTTGAACCCGATGCATTTCTAGAAGATCAGTTTTTCTTTTAGGTAACGTATTTATCCTTCCTTTGGGTCAGTGGGTCAGGCTCCTGTGCTGCCACCTCACCCGTAGAAGGAAAATGACAGCAGCTCTTAGAACCTGCCTGCTTCTGCCATGCTCTGTTCTGAGCCACCTAGAACATTTGCTGGTGCACAGTAGGTGCCCCAGAAGTCTTAGCTGTTGAAAACATCATAGGACAGTCATGCAGGTTCAAAATGCATCACTGGGTGACGTGGTGTTCGGCATATATCACATGCCAGTAAATGCTAATTGAGCATTCTGTGTACCTTATTATTATTATTATTATTATTTACTTTTATTTGTTGAGACCAAGTCTCCATCTGTTGCTCAGCCTGGAATTCAGTGGTGTGATCTCAGTTGGCTCACTGCAACCTCTGCCTCCCAAGTTCAAGTGATTCTCCTGCCTCAGCCTCCCGAGTAGCTGGGATAACAGGCGCCTGACACCACGCCCAGTTAATTTTTGTATTTTTAATAGAGATGGGATTTCACCATGTTGGCCAAGCTGGTCTTGAACTCCTGACCTCAAATGAACTACCCACCTAGGCCTCTCACAGTGCTGGGATTACAGGCGTGAGTCACCACCCCTGGCTGATGTGTACCCTTATCTTGATGGACCAATTCTGCTCTTCAACTGTGTCTCGGCTTAGTTCTGGCCTTCATTTTCCTTCTTCCCTGTCTTTACTGTAATATGATCACAGGCCCAATGAGTCACGGGGCAAGGTAACATTCTTTAACACACTGAAGCAGAGACTCATTCATGTTCCATTTAACAGATCATGGGTCCTGGTGAACAGGCTCAGTTTTTCATTCCTTTACTTTTGATGGGAGAATAAGGAAGACTTCTTGAAGAGGTGCTGGGGAATAAGAGGTGATGTCTAGAATGCATTAGCCAAGATGCAGATGGGGGCAGCATCCCTCCACAGGCTCCTGTTCAGCAGCACCAGGTCTAGCTTTTGTTAGTGACAGTGTGGCTTTGACTCAGGCAGGGGCTCTGAGCCTCACAGTTATGGAAGAATAAAGAGGAGATGCTGTGAACAGAATGCAGATTGACGAGGGTACTGACCACCAGTTGAGCGCTGTCTTAGTCCAGTTTTGCTGCTTATGACAGAATACCTGAAACTATGTAAACAGTAAAGAAAACTTTTTTTTTGTGGGGGGAGAACAGAGTCTCACTCTGTCACCTGCAAAAAGGCTGGCGTGCAGTGGCATGACCTCAGCTCACTGCAACCTCTGCCTCCTGGGTTCAAGTGATTCTTCTGCCTCAATCTCCTGAGTAGCTGGGATGACAGGTGCCTGCCACCATGCCTGGCTAATGTTTGTGTTTTTAGTAGAGATGGGATTTTGCCTTGTTGCCCAGGCTGGTGTTGAACTACTGACATCAGGTGATCCGCCCACCTCGGCCTCCCACAGTGCTGGGATTACAGAATTGTGCCACCGCACCCAGCCCCAATCACCTCTTAAAGGCAGTACAGTGGCTTTCAATGCTGCCACATTGGGGATTGAAGTTCAACATGAGTTTTGGAGGGGACAAACATTCAAACCAAGGAAAGCATCAAGAAAGCAAATTCCTGCTGCAGTCACACTGAGGGGCCCTCCCTAACAGCCCACCTCCGTCTCCAGAGGCGTGAACTGAGCATCCCACGTGCTTGGCTTCTTGCATTACGCTCACGCTCGGCAACCGAGCCTAACTTCCCTAACTTCCAGAGTGGTGGAACTCAATCCCAAGTGGAAACACACACACACACACACACCACACACACACCACACACACACACATGCATACACACCACACACACACGCACACACGACACACACACACGCAATTGGATGGGCATGAGGAAGGCAGGCTGCAGCTGGCTTTGAAATTTCATGACTCTTTTCCTCAGGCACTACACTGAAAAGACCACTCTCATCCATCCAGGTATGGGGATGTAATAGAACTCATTCAAATTGTTGTTTCAAAAGTGTACCACAGGCAGGGCACAGTGGCTCATGCCTGTAATCTCAAAACTCTGGGAGGCTCAGGCAGGTGGATCACCTGAGATCAGGAGTTCAAGACTAGCCTGGCCAACATGGTGAAACCCCGTCTCTACTAAAAATACAAAAATTAGCCAGTTGTGGTGGCACATACCTGCAAACCCACTACCTGGGAGGCTGAGGTAGGAGGATTGCTTGAACCCGGGAGGCAGAGGTTGCAGTGAGCCAAGATGGCACCAAAAAAAAAAAAGTGCACCATGATGTCGCTGGTAGATCATAAACCCACCCAGAAAGTGTCTAGGACTGTTTTCTAACACAAAGCCAGGTATGAAGTAGTAGTAGACTTCTACTCAAGGGATCCTCAAATTGCCTTCACCCAGCTCACCTTGCAAGTAAAAGGCACAACTCTTAAGTGGACTTCCGGGCCAGGCACAGTGCTAAGCACTATGCTTGGATCATCTCATTTAATCAGAGACAATGAGACAGCTGTTACTTTAGTGCATGCGCCACAGCACCTAAGGCTGCGCTGCCTGTCTGCGAATTACAGGATTCTCTACACATAAAGGCACTGGGGTCCGAGCAGCCTGTCCCCACCAGTCCCTGTCTGTGTCTCCCTCACTGCTGTCTGCCAGCCCAGATATTCAAGGTGGCTCAGGACAGCAGATGTGAACACGAGCCATGTGTAGAGCCCATAACATCACATCCCCAGTGCATGAAGGCCTCTGTTTTTTGATGAATAATAAAACTCTCTGCATATGACGAGCCATCATAATCGGGCACAAGTCTTTCCTTTGCCCTCTGCGGCTGCGTGTGGGTGGCATCTATACGTGAAAACATTTCTTTTTTTCTTTGGCAGATATTTTCCAGTCTGTGATATTCCAAATGTCTGGTGCTAGTGACATAAAAATGCCTTTGTCATAAGGCCTAGCACAAGCTGAAGCCTGACCTGGCAGTCAGGTAGCCAGGAGCCTCTGGCGTGGTGGCCTATAAAATACCACACTGACCTGGCCTGTAGGACCTCAGCCAAATCCCTTCCTCCATCTGGGCCTCAGCTTCCCTTTTGGTAAAAGGTTTCAATGGGATGATTTCTGTAGATGGCTTTTTAAAAGACATTGATGATATAAACTGGGATTCATCCACCAGGCATGATCACTTTTATGTTATACATTTATTTAGTGTTTTAAAATCAAGTACCCTGGTGCTTGATTCTTGTTACAGCTAATTACAGGAATAGAGGAGGAGACAGGAAAATCTCCTGGTATAGGAGCTCATATTGGAAGGCTGGTTCTCAAAAACTTGAACCTGGGGTCCCATGGGGCACCTCCACCCTTATTAGGGTGTAATGCTTGAACTTTCTCAAGGAATAGGAGTCCAAGGCCAAATGGGAAATTTGAAAGCACTAATGATGGAAATAATTTTAGAATACAAGGAAGAAGTCATTCAACACCCAAAATTCACATAAAACAAAGCCAGCACACTGGCCAAAACAATCTCTCCAAAGAAGCCTGAAGACAAATGTGTTCCTAGTGTTGAAACCTTTATTAGGACAGCAGATGTAACTGGATAGAGCTGCTGGATTTTAAACACCTTTCCCTCCTTGGGCTGTGAGCATGTTGGGATAGGATTTCACTGCCATAGTGGTGCAGAACTGGGGAATTATCCAAATGGCATTCACTGACTTATTGATCGATTGATTCATTCATTCATGCTATACATGTTTACCCAGCATGGAGTCTATGCCAGGTACCACATGAAAGATCTTGCATTCCTAATCCTATGTATGAAAGTGAGAGTTGGAGAGCAGAATGCTGTGAGCACATGTCACAGGAAGGCTGGCCTCATCTGGGGTTGGGCAAGGTATGGGGAGGCCTCCCTGAAGAAGTGACTTAAAGCTGAGGCTGAGGAATAAACGCAGTTTTCTAGCTATGGAGTGGGGCTGAGAGCACTGAGTATTCCTTTTCTAGTGCTGCATAACAATCTTAGTGACTTTAGACAACACAATTATTATCACATGGTTTCCAAGGGGCAGGAGTATGAGCACAGCTCAGCTGCATCCTCTGCTCAGCCTCAAAGGCTGCAGTCGAGCTGCTGACTGGGCTGTGTTCTCATCTGGAGGCTTGACTAAGGGAGAATCCTCTTCTCAGATCATCGGGATTGTTGACAGGATCCATCTCCTTGCTGTCATATGACTGAGGGCTCTGGGTTTTTGCTTGCTGAGGGCTGGAGGCCACCATAATTCCTGGAGACCAGCCACGTGGGCTTCCGCAACATGGCTGCATACTTTATCATGCTGGTGGGGGAACCTCTCTCTAGTCTGCTGACATCATGCCACTGAGGGGACCTCTCTCTAGTCTGCTGACATCATGCCACTGAGGGGACCTCTCTCTAGTCTGCTGACATCATGCCGCTGAGGGGACCTCTCTCTAGTCTGCTGAGGCACATTCTCACATAACGTAACCTAGCACAGGAGTGACATCCCCTCACCTTTGCCATATTCAGCTGGTCCTGCCCCCACTCAAGGGGAGGGGATTACATAGGCATGGACACAAGGGGATGAGAAATCATTGAGGGTTGCTTAGTGATATAGTTTGGATATGTGTCCCTACACAAATCTCACATTAAAATGTAATCCCCATTGCTAAAGGTGAAGCCTGGTGGGAAGTGTTTGGATCACGGGGACTGATCCCTCATGATCTGGTGCTGTCTTCACAATAGTGAGTTCTCTCGAGATCTGGCTGTTAAAAGTGTGTGGCACCGCCCCCTCACACTCCCTCTCTCTTGCTCCTGCTCTTGCCATGTGATGTGCCTCCTCCCCCTTCAGCTTCTGCCAGGAGTGTAAGCTTCCTAAGGCCTCCCCAGAAGCTGAGCAGATGCCAGCACCATGCTTCCCATACAGCCTGTGGAACCATGAGCCAATTAAACCTTTCTTTATAAATTACTCAGTCTCAGGTATTTCTTTACAGCAGTGTAAAAATGGCCTACTGCAATCTGTGTCTGGCAGCTGCACACAAAGGCCTGACTGAGCAGGGTGGGTGCAGGTTGAGCTGGGCAAAGGTGGTGGGTACTGAGTGGGTAGATGAGAGAAGTCCAGGGATGAAGCTGAGTCGCAGGCAGGCCTGGAACACACAGGGCTCCAGGAAGCAGTGGAGGGTCACAGCCACATTCATTTTAAAATAACAAATGTTTCTCTACGTTTAAAATCATCCTCAGAAGGGTGTACTTTCAAGAAAGTGTGAACATCAGTTGCCTCCAGGAAGGAAACTGGGTGGCTAAGGAACAGGAGTGAGGGGGGACTTTGGTGCCTTTGGAACCATAGGCATGAACATATTGTGGTTAAGAAAGAAGTTCATTCATTCTTTTAAAAGCCATCCTTCCAGCAGCAATGTGAAGAAAGGATTGGGAAGAAACCAGGGTAGCTGCAGGGAGATGGATCGGGTCCCAAATAAAGGAAAGGGATTCTCGGCAATTTAAATAAAATGGAGCACAAATGGTGTCTACGGCCAAGGTAAAAGCCTGCATCTCTGGTACTGAGCCCCCACTCCCGAGTTTCCAGAACTTACTGCCTTATTTCTTAGCCTTTCTTTGCCCTACAGGGGTAGTCTGAAGATGTGGGCGCATTCTCTTGATTGTCCCTAACAAATGGCTAATGGGTCTCCAACAGGTAGAGCCACCTCCTTTTGATAGTTCCAATACAGAGTGCTAATTTTTCTTTCTCTAATGCATTGATGGTCACTTCAAAAAAAAATTCTTCAAAGAGACTGCATTAGACCCCCGCCCAAAAAAATAATAAAAGAAGAAGAAAAAAACCCCTTCCCTGCATTAACTACAGAATCCTGATGGGTTCCGATCGTGTTATTTTTCCCTGAACGCTACTCCCTGCATTCCTTTTGTGCTCTAAATTACCAATTCTAGTCCCTGTGTAGATAAATAATAATAATTACCATATAAATGAATATGCATATGTGTCATTTTCCTCCCTAAAAGCAAGAAAGCCTGTTTATTTTGGATGAGGGTTTGTTTTGTTTTTGAACAAGCAAAGCACATAATTAGAAGCCTAACCTCTTACTCTTGAAATCCTGTCTCCAGCGGGAAGAGATGAAAAGGTACTGGATGCCCCTTGAAGGTTAGAAGAAAGTTTAAAACAAATTGAAGGAGATATTTCTTTACTCTGCAGGTAACAATGGCGTGGACATGATCAGAACCACAGACTATAAGGCTAGAAGGGATTTCCGTGCTAGAGTCCAACCCCATAGTTTTATAGATGGGGAAACCAAGACCTAAGGAAATGAAGCTCTCATCAGAGTAACATTCCCTGTACCTTCTTGAGATGTACCCTTTGAAACGAGAACAGAGTGGCCAATAGTACAAACACCACGTTTGCATCTCAGTTCTGGGACTTTACTGTGGGACCTTCAGCAAGATCCACAACGTCTACCAGGCCTGGATTCCACATCTGTGAAATAGGGTAGACAACAGAGCCACCTCTGCAGGGCTGCTGTAAGAACTGCACACAGTCCTGACTGCCGATGCTGCACTCCCAAGCAAGGGTGGTCACCCAGTATATAATTACAGCCTCTTGCACAGTGCCAGGTATACGTGCAATGTCATGTAGCGAGACATGCCAGACGACAGCTAACACCATTATCAAAATAATCACAATAAACACACATCATACATACTCATATAGTTGGGCTGGGCGAGGTGGCTCACGCCTGTAATCCCAGTACTTTGGGAGGCTGAGGTGGGCGGATCACCTGAGGTCAGGAGTTTGAGACCAGCCTGACCAACATGGAGAAACCCTGTCTCTACTAAAAATACAAAATTAGCCGGGCATGGTGGTGCTCACCTGTAATCCCAGCTACTTGGGAGGCTGAGGCAGGAGAATCGCTTGAACCTGGGAGGTTGTGGTGAGCCGAGATTGCACCATTGCACTCCAGCCTGGGTAAAAAGAGTGTTAACTCTGTCTCAAAAATAAATAAATAAAATAAAAATAAATACTCATATAGTCAATATGTTATTTATAATACAATATAATCACATATAATGTAATGCAACTAATAACGATGTCAATTATAATTAGGACTTTAATTTATAACATTAATAATAGATATCATCATCATCTCTGTGATGGTGACTTGGGATGCATGGTTCTGTACTCTGTCCACACTGCAGCTGCTCTATGCAAAGTGGTTATGCAGACCAAGCTTTTAAACAAGCTCAGGAAGAATTCACAGAAGTTAAATGTGTATTTGAAAAACTATTCTAAGCTGGGCATGGTGGCTCACACCTGTAATCCCAGCAATTTGGGAGGCTGAGGCAGGGGGTTCACTTGAAGTCAGGAGTTTGTGAGCAGCCTAGCCAATGTGGTGAAACACAGCCCTACTAAAAATATAAAAATTAGCTGGGCCTGGTGGCACACACTTGTAATCCTAGTTACTCAGGAGGCTGAAGCAGGAGAATTGCTTGAATCTGGGAGGTGGAGGTTGCAGTGAGTCGAGATCATGCCACTGAACTCCAAACTGGGCGACAGAGCAAGATTCGATCTCCAAAAAGAAAAGAAAAGAAAAGAAAGAAGGAAAGAAAGGAAGGAAGGAAGGAAAGAAGGAAGGAAGGAAGGAAGGAAGGAAGGAAGGAAGGAAGGAAGGAAGGAAGGAAGGAAGGAAGGAAGGAGAGAGAGACTATTCTAGATCGCTGAGGGAATGTTTGGGCTATCCAGTTGCAATCACAGAGAGAACCACCATATTTTCCCCAGAAACCATCACTCAGTGACGTAGAGATTTTTTTAACAATCACAGGAATAAATCTTTCCAGGCCAGCTGGATCCTGTGTGTAAACTGTGCAGCCTTCTTAGATTCTGGAGTGGGGAAAGAAGGCCAGTACGGCTACAAGGGGGTGTATGTAGCCAGTGGGATGCACAGACGATCACTGACAGCCACCCTGAGGCCCTGCATCTCTGGATTCTACATTTCCACCTAGGATCCAGAATGCTTGCCCACCAGAAACATTTCCATTGGAATGCTATAACTTGTAAAAATTACTTACGTGAAATAGTACTGTTTCATATGTTTTGAGGTTGGAAGGGAGAGAGACTCAAGGGTTGCTCAGTGGTGTCAACACCTACCCTGGGCCTTCTGGAATGGTTGTGTGGGGTGGATGGGGCAGAGGGGCCCACAGACGCCTTGGCCCATGCCAAGTCTCTCTTCCTGCTGTGAAGTTCAGCTCTTCCTCTAGCTGACCTGACATCTTTGCCTGTTTATCTGGTTTGTTATCTGTCTCTCCATGACTAGAACTTCTGTTCCTTGAGAGCAAGACATTTAATTCTCTTGTTCACTGCTTTGACCCCCGTGCTTAGCAAAGTGATTTGTTGCATAAGAGAACAAATGAATGAATGAATGAATGAGTAACTTTTAGGAAATACAGGCTGAGGAGCCAGGAAGGCTAACAAACCATGACAAGGCTTCTGGTCCTGACACAAGTAGAGGAACATATCAGGTTGCATAGGGACACATGGGGGCCTGTGAATGGCACAAAACATGGCAGGGAGCAGATAGGCTTTGCCCAGCCTTTGAGCTTCTGTCCCGGGCTACAGAGCATGGCCCTAGAGCCCCTGGGTGAGAGGGCTGGCCCTGTGTACCACATGCCTGGGTTCACCCTGCCCAGCCCTGCCACTTCCCACTGTGTGGCTCTGGGCATGCCTCAGGCCCTACAGCTATAAAATGGGTACAATAATAGTAACACTGACCACGTAGGGTCCTGAGGCTGGAGAAACTGCTGGGCATAGTGCCTGGTGCAAGGCTCAGACGCATGCTCAGTTCAGTTCTCTGGCTTCTCCCAGGGCGAGATGGAGGGCTGGAGCAGAGGCTCTGGGCCTGCCTGCCTTCCTGCCTGCCTGCACCCCAGAGATTTCTGCCTTCCAGTGGTGAGTGGGTCAGCTCCCAGCTTCTGCTGCACCAAGGCAGCTGGTTGAAACAAACACTCTCGACCAGCAGAGAGGGCCATGAGAAGAACGCCCTGGACACAGCAGCTCCTGCTCAAGTTCCTGGATCACAGGTGGTTGGGTATCATGGCACCTTAAAAGGAAATCTGAAACGGAAAAGGTGGATCTTCTCCAACTAGGCATGGGAAAGTCTGCCTTTGCTGACTGAGACTGTGGTGAGCCATCTCCTCTGGGCCTTTTGTTTGGCAGGGGTGGTGACTGTGGCTCATGAGTAGGCCACATTTTTTAGGTGCCTGTTATTCCTGAGGATAGGAACTATACAATCTCTCCTTCCTATGTGCTTAGAGCAAATGCTCATCACACTGAGAGTCCTGGTTCCAGGAACTCTTGGCGTACTGAATTTGAAACACCACCTGATGGGCAAGACCGTATCCAGCTGTGTTTTCACAGACAGCCCCACCCCTGCTGAGGGGGTCCAGTCCTGGGCAACTCGGGTACACTTAAGCCAAAGGAGTCCCACCCCTCTACATTTGACCAAATGCGATGAGTAGCTATCATGATGAAAAAGAGAAAACAGCTTAGCTTTAAAGATCAAAGAGAGCCAGGCACGGTGGCTCATGCCTATAATCCCAGGATTTTCAGAGGCCAAGGCACTCCACGTGGATCACTTGAGCCCAGGGGTTTGAGACAAGCCTGGGCAACATGGTGAGACCCTGACTCTACAAAAAGTACAAAAATTAGCCAGGCATGGGGCACACACCTGTAGTCCCAGCTACTCAGGAAGCTGAGGCAGGAGGATCACTTCAGCCCAGTTCAAGATCAGCCTAGGCAACACTGGGAGACCACGTCTCTACAAAAAATAAAAATGAAAAATAGACAGGCATGGTGGTATGTGCCTGCAGTCCCACTACTCAGGAAGCTGAGGTGGGAGCATCACTTGACCCCAGGAGGCTGAGGCTGCAGTGAGCCATGATGGTGTCACTGCGCTCCAGTGAGCCATGACTGTGCCACTGCACTGCGGCCTGGGTGACAGAGCAACACCCTGTCTCAAAAAAAAATAAAAAATAAAAAATTGAAGAAAGGAAGACTCTTGAATGCTTCCAGCCTGGTGATCTGCTATGCAAGAGTCTAATCCAACTTGGCAAACGCATGAGAAATGATGGGTGAAGGCACACAGCATTTTGTATGGCTGGCCCATTTCCAGTTACTCAGGCCGCCTTTCCCTCCCCTTTAATGCTCTGCCAAAAGATTATTTGGTGCTTCCCAGATAAAAGAGGTAGGAAAGCTTTAAAATAGTGACTGCCTGATGGGTCAGTTTTAGGAAAAGTTGCAGTGAGGTTGGTCTAACTCTCTGAGTTAAGAGTGTGAAGTTGGGGTGAGGGGCTGGGTGTTCTCGTCCCTGCCTCATGCTGGCTGCCATTCCCCCCAGCCTACGACCTCCATGGTCCACTCCAGTCCCCTTCAGTAGAGGCCTCCATAATAACTTGACTCTTCTGGCCCTGGTTTTTCTTCACACATTGTGGTCTCCATCACAACACTTCTCACCATCTGCCTTGCCTTGGTCATGTCTGGCTCTGCCTTCAATTGCAGATGGTGAGCCCGAGGCAGGCAAGACCATCCTGCTAGAAGTGGGGGGTGCTGAGGAAGAGGGTCTGGGGTATGGGGAAGGGTCCTGGCAGTGAAAACAAGGCAGAGCCTGCAGCGGGCACTCACCTGGAGAGGTAGAATCAAGTCACGGGGCTTGGAAGTTAGGTGACTTGGAGGGAACTTAGTTAAAATGAAAGTCTATGGTGAAGCTGGCTTTTCTTCTAACACTCCTGGAAGGTGGAAGTTTGCTCTTTATTGAGAGCTCAAGAGAAAGGGTAGAAATGTTTTCATGATCAATGTGAAAGTGTTACTTAGAACAGGGGCAAGCTACAGCCCTCCAGGCCAAATTTGGCCTGCTGCCTGCTTCTAACATAAAAGTCTTACTAGAGCACAGCCATGCCCTTTCGTGTCTGTGTTGCGTCCAGGTGCCTGAGCATTACATCAGAGCTGAGTTGTTGTGATAGAGGCCGTATAGCCTGCAACGCCTAACGAGTGTTTCTCTGGCCTTTTCAGAAAACATGTCTCCACCCCTGATTTAGAACAGCTCTGGGCTCTGGGTATCTGCCTACATCTGGGCAGAGGACCATCCGCTCACAGTGAACAATTTGAGGTCAGATGTAAACACACTGTTCAGAGCCAGTGTTCAGCCCAGCCTGCAGCGTGTTGGGATATAGATCCCACGGCTGAGGGCCATGCAGAACAAGCTTGTGAGAACTGCTACTCCCTTGCCAGTGCACTGGAAAGATTCCTGGGTACTGCTTCAGATTTGGGGCTTCCCACTGCAACCTCCTCCTCCCGGGTTCAAGCAATTCTCCTGCCTCAGCCTCCTAAGTAGCTGGGATTACAGGTGCATGCCACCATGCCCAGCAAATTCTTTGTATATTTAGTAAAGACAGGGTTTCGCCATGTTGGCCAGGCTGGTCTTGAACTCCTGGGCTTAAGCAATACTCTTGCCTCAGCCTCCCAAAGTGTTAGGATTACAGGCATGAGCCACTGCATTCAACCCTAATACATTTTCTTTTGAGACAGAGTCTCACTCTGTCGCCCAGGCTAGAGTGCAGTGGCGTGATGTCAGCTCACTGAAACCTCCACCTCCTGGGTTCAAGCAATTCTCCCACCTCAGTCTCCCAAGTAGATGGGGTTACAGGTGCATGCCACCACACCCAGCTAATTTTTTTTTTTGGCGGGGGGACACAGTCTTGCTATGTTGCCCAGGCTGGAGTGCAATGGTGCAATCTCGACTCACTGCAACCTCTGCCTCCCAGGTTCAAGTCATTCTGCCTGCCTCAGCCTCCTGAGTAGCTGGGATTACAGGCACCTGCCACCATGCCTGGCTAATTTTTTTTATTTTTAGTAGAGACAGGGTTTCGCCATGTAGGCCAGACTAGTCTCAAACTCCTGACCTCAGATGATCTGCCTGCCTTGGCCTCCCAAAGTGCTGGGATTACAGGTGTGAGCCACCACGCCTGGCCAACTTTTTGTATTTTTAGTACAGACAGGATTTTGCCATGTTGGCCAGGCTGGTCTAGAATTCCTGGCTTCAAGTAGTCCTCCTGCCTTGGCTTCCCAAAGTGCTAGGATTACAAGCGTGAGCCACCATGTCCAGCCTGGACCTAATACATTTTTAACTGAGAGACAGATGGAGAGAGAGAAAGTGTATGTGCATATTTTTTTTTTAAAAAAGGACACAAGTTCTGATGCTGGGATACATGAAACGTGTACCACCCCCTTGTCACCCCCAGTGAAGTTAGCTGTAATACATGCATGAAACACATGGGGCAGCTCTGAGGACTCAAAAAGTTATCCAGTAGTAGGCAAGTTGGGGGAAAAGACTAGAATTCTAAACACCATCAAACCAGTATCTCTTAAGGCAACTTGAAGCCTGAAATTGGACACCAGATGGGAGAATAGGGAGCTAGGAGGGAGTGAGAAAAGGTTGGCTAACACGTGCAGGGGGAGAATTCTGGAGAGTTTTTCTTTTCTCTGTTTTCTCACACTCGCCTCCAGGCAGTCCTGCTGTGGCTGTGGTGAACAGCTGTGTCAAAGGGGCCACAGGTGCCTGAAACACTGAAACAGGGGACCCTTACTTAGTCCCAAGAGAACAGGCAAAGCTCTGTCAATCCTTCCTCTCTCTGTCCTCCCACCACTTGACCCTGGTCATGGGTCCAGTCGCAGGAAGTGAGTAGCAGAGCAGGATAAATAAAAGACCAAAAGACCAAAAAGAGGAGCACCAGGGAACTGGTGGTTACTGGGAGATGCCAGAAGGGGGAATTGAGGGAAGCAAGTAAACAGGCTTGATGAGAGCAAAGGCTCATCCCTAATTTTGCACACGTGGGCATGACCCTAAACAGCATTCCAGAGACACCGAGACGTGAACTGTGGCCCAGCTCACCGCCAAGTCCCCAGGTGCCCCTGGGTGATGCACACACAGCACAGAGCTGCACGGTCACTGCATGGCGCTGCGGTGGCGCTGAACACAGGACTGACACCAAAACCACACCCTGAGAAGCCTGGTTGGAACGTGCAAACTGAATCCAACTGAATCAATCATCTGCTAAGACAAAAATAATGATGTTTACAAGACCCAGAGCCTCATAACAATATTTAAAACGTTCAGGATACAAAATTACTTAGTGTAAGGAGAACCAGGAACCTCTCTACTCACATGAGAGCAGATTCAGACGTTGCCACCGTGTAACTCAGACGCTGGAATTAGCAGATGAAGACTCGAAAGCGGCTATTACAAGAAAGTTCCAACTGGTGAACACAGGGAAAGATGAAATCTCAGCAAAGACACAGAAGGCAGAAAGAACCGATACAATCAAAAACACACAGGACCAGCTCGATAGTGGAATGAAAACACAAGGGAAGATTCAGTCAACCCGAAGATAGTTCAATATAAATTATCACATCTCATTGACAGAGAGAAAAAAAGAAAGGGGCTAGCTGTGGTGGCTCATGCCTATCTATAATCCCAGCACTTTGGGACGCCGAGGCGGGCAGGACTTGAGGTCAGGAATTCCAGAGCAGCCTGGCCAATATGGTGAAACCTCGTCTCTATTAAGAATATAAAAATTAACTAGGCACGGTGGGGGTATGCCTGTAACGCCAGCTAATGGGGAGGTTGAGGCATGAGAATCTTTTGAACTTGGGAGACGGAGGTTGCAGTGAGTCGAGATCACGCCACTGCACTCCAGCCTGGGTGACAGAGTGAGACTGCATCTCAAAAAAAAGAGGGCCAGGTGCAGTGGCTCATGCCTATAATCCCAGTACTCTGGGAGGCCAAGGTGGGCAGATCACCAGGTCAGGAGTTCAAGGCCAGCCTGGCCAGCATGGTGAAACCTCGTCTCTACTAAAAATACAAAAATTAGTTGGGCATGGTGGCATGCGCCTATAGTTCCACCCACTCGAGAGGCGGAGGCAGAACTGCTTGAACCCAGGAGGAGGAGGTTGCAGTGAGCCGAGATTGCACCACTGCACTCCAGTGTAGCGACAGAGCAAGACTCCGTCTCAAAAAAAAAAAAAAAGAAAAAAATGATAAGAAAAAAAGATTGGCGCCTCAGGGACCCGTGAGATAACAGCAAAAGGGCTAATGCTTACGTCACTGGAGTTGTAGGAGAGGAGAAATAATACGATGCAGGAAGTTTCGTGAAGAAATAAAGGTAAAAACTTCTCAAGTTTGGAGGGAAACACAAACCTATAAATTCAGGAGCTCAGCAAACACCAAGAATAAGCCCAAAGAAATTCATGCCAGACATATCATAATTATACCAGTGAAAACTAAAAACAAAGAAAAAAATCTTGAAAGTAGTCAGAAAAAAAGATGATGCATTATGTAGAAAAGAATTTGAATGACTGGATTTTTCATCAGAAACAGTGGTCAAAAGTTAGTGGAGGCTGGGTGTGGTGGCTCACCCCTGTAATCTCAGCACACTGGGAGGCCAAGGTGGGAGGACTGCTTGAGATCAGGAGTTGGAGACCAGCCTGAGCAATAGAGGGAAACCCAGTCTCTACAAAAAATTAGCTGGGCGTGGTGGCACATACCTGTGGTTCCAGCTACTGGGGAGGCTGAGGTGAGATAAGGCCGTGAGCCTAGAAGGTCAATACTGCAGTGAGTAGTGATGGAATCACTGCACTCCAGCCTGGGCACCAGAGCGAGATTCTGCCTCAAAAAAAAAAAGGGAAGTGGAGTGCTAGCTTCAGCAAGCACATATACTAAAATTAGAACAATACAGAGCATATTAGCATGGCCCCTTAAAAATTACAGAAAAAGAAAAAACAGTAAGTGACACGTTTGTCAAGTGCTCAAAGAAAAAACTGTTAACATAGAACTCTAATTCAGAATAAATATAGTAGCCTAGGAGTTTGATACCAGCCTGGGCAACAGAAACTCTATCTCTACAAAAAGCACAAAAATTAACTGGGTGTGGTGGTGATGTATGCCTGTAGTCCCAGTGACTCAGGAGGTTGAGTCAGGAGGATCACTTGAGCCTGGGAGGTTGAGGCTACAACCTCCCACAGTGAGCTGTGATCATGCTGCTGCACTCCAACCTGGGTGACAGAGCGAGACCTGTCTCAAACATACATACATATATACATACATCCATTCATATGTACATACATACATAAAATAAAATAAAAAAGGAGAGTAATGACACTACCCAACAGGGCTCCTGTGGGGACACACAAGTCGGTGTGTGGTGCCCATCAGTGCCCAGTAGACGGGTGCTATGCTGCTAACCTCCTGAGCCCTCCCCTGCCCTCTCCAGCCTCCTCGTGCCCCAGGAGGCTGACCTCAGTGGACTGCAGACCTGGACTCCTGCACTTTGCCTTCCCTGGGTCTGGCAGGAGATCAAAGGATGGGAGGTGAGAGAGTCTGGGGCACCCCTAATTCTGCCTCCTGCCACTGCCAGTCCCTAGAGCCTCACCATCTCTTGTTGGTTGCCTTAACCCTCCCATGCTTCTGCGATGGTCCTGTCATTAAATGCTTTTCTGTGACCCCTCTGGGTGGGCCAGCTCTTTCCTATGGGAACCCTGACTGATACACTGAATTCCACCCTGTTCCTTTTCCTTTGACAAAGGGAAATCTATGTCTGCAGACTGGCCTTCGCGGAGCTCCTGTCTGCCAGCCTTACCTTCTCCTATGCCTTTGGTCATCTCTGGTCTTGGAGATGAACACACGCCCTTCACCCTCCCCTTTATCTTGGCACCGAAAACTCCAGCGCACTGGAGTCTTACCCGCTTGACGCAATCCTCTTTAGACAGGCGTTCCTGAATCAGTTGGACAAGCAGTGCGCTGGGAACTACCTGAAGGAAAAAGGACACAGAATGATGGCCAGGGCATCCTGCAGCTTAGGACACAGACTGGCACACAACCCTGACTAACACCCTGGCCTCTGCAAAGCCCCGACCACCCTTGGGGCCCTTCCTCCGCCTGCCACACTAGCTTCCTTGAACTCTCTTCTCCCCCCAGCATCTTTGAGGGCCTCCCTCACATGTGTACTCACCTTATCCTGTGCCCAGGCCCCACCATGCCCTCACCCACCTCCACCTGAATAACTCCAGGCTTCCCTCAGAGCCTCAGCCCCAAGTGCCAGCCCACAGGAAGCCCTGCCAGATCCTCCCAGGCCAGGCTGGTACTACTTCCCACACTCCAATGTCCTGGATGGAGAACTCTGTCACTGCACTAACCCCCACACATTCTAACGGCCTGCCCACATGTCTATGTCCCCAGTAAGTTATGAAGTTCTTCAAGGGAAGGGGCAGTGTCTTACTGACTTTGGGCCCCAGACAGTGGCGGGTGGGAGGGGACTGGCTCCAAGACTCAGCAGAGTGTCCATCTCTTCCCAAGTACATGGTCAGTGACCTCATGTTGGTAACAAAATTGGCCACAGTAGGAATGTTTACACCACAGAAATGTCAAAGGCTACAAATAAGGCCCCTGCCCCCGCCCCCAGCACTGGTTGTTAAACACTGACCAGCAGACCACTGCCCCAGCACCAAATGGTGTCAAGGATATAGGAAGCCCTGCCAACTGATGAACTAATGAAACCTCAAACCTCCTTAATTCATTCCAGCCATGATGTTTGTTGAGCACATGCTATGTGCCAGGCACTGGGCCAAGCATTCCATTCTTTGCATTTTGTAACAACTCTGTGCCATCTGTGCCACTGTTAGCCCTTTTCATAGAGGAAGAAGCAGAGCCTCAGAGAGGTGAAGCCACTTCCCCAGGGTGCTCCACACACTCCCTTCTCTGCAGAGGACTGGGGAGGGAGCAGCTCTTTTGAAGGGAGTCACTGACGCCTGGCCTGTGCCCTTCCTGGTATATACACCAGGGGCCAAAAATCTCCCCTATGCCCACCCACATCTCTGAAAAAGGACATGGGAAGTAGAAATACATTCTAATCAGGAAGGTTCCTTGTTGGGAGCAGGGGCTTCCTGGTACAGCCTTTCTTACACAGAGCAGACTCAGCATTGGCATCAGGGCTCACCCCCCCACCTGTGCCCAGGGCAGGCTCTCTGTTCCTGGAGGCTGTGATCCAGCCAGCTGGGCAACCCCCGGCAATGCCTTGATCTCCTTAGACCTCACACACTTCACCAGTGGAAATCAGTAATGAGACTGCAGGTGTGGCTTTTACTTTTCCATACACTCCACTTACAGTAACATGGGCTCCCAAAGTTCCCTTGAGGAGTCGCCCTCTTGCCCTTCTGCCTGTATGGTCTGGGTGTGTTCAACTCCATCCTCCGATCCATAAAAGGGCCCTGACTGGTCCAAGCCAATTCGCATATCCCACTCCTGCCCACTGTGATTGATTCAGAGGCTACCTGGGACTCAGTCCCAGCTAGTGAAAGTCAGGCCCAGGACATCAGTGCAGTCATTAGCGGCATGAATCCCTGCTTTCCACCAGATCAGAAGCTGAGAAAATGTGAGAGCGGGAGCTGCAGCAGCCACTTTGTAGGCATGAGGGGTGTGTAACGGAATGAAACCAGCACAAAGTGAAAGAGAGAAACAGGACTCAGTAGCAGAACAACTTTTCCAGGGATGTGGAATTGGAAGAAAAAGAGCAGATAGAAGAGAATGAGGGAGGGGGAATTTCTGCTGGGGAACTGGATGAATATGTTTGTTTGAAAGTTATGGGGCCACCATGTTTCTACAAGGTAGACAGCCAAAGTCAAGACTGAAAGCAAGAGGGACAGAGAGAATGAATGAATGGTGCACAGTTCCTCTTTAAAGTTTCCTTTCTTGTTAAAGAATGAATCATAAGTGTGCTAATAAACCCTTTGTTAAGCCCTATCCTATGTAGCTGTTAGACATGCCATGCTTACAGACACATAGTACATTCTATGTCCTTGTGCTTTAACCAATATGTCTGTGCTGGATGTGCTCACAGGCATGTCCCAGCTCTCCATTGCTTTTACCTGTTTAGAAAAGTTTTAAGTTGTTAGCCAATTGGATTTTAGTTTAAATTGTGAGATCTGGCTCCAGCCAACAGAGATCAGACACAGCAGTAAAGACGACCCCACATGTATAAGGGATAAATATGTCTGTTTTCCTTTGTTCATTGTACTCTTGTGACAAGATGGCTATCGAGGGTACCTTCCTGCAGTCCAGGAAGTAAAAGTTGCGTTGCTGAAAGATCGTTTGTCTCTGTGCTAATTTTTCTTTGTGGTGTCAAACATCTGTTTCCAACAACAGATAAAAAAGAAGACCAGAGGGGCAAGAAGAAGGCTAGCTGGCATCCAGTCCCTGGCTCCAGCATCTGCTGAGATAGCCCTGTGTCTTTATCATATCACCCCATGCCCCTCCTTTCTTCCCTAAGCCAGTGGTTCTCAACTTGATTGTGGAACAGAATGCTGGCAAAGCTTCTTAAAACACAAATTGCTGGGCCCCACACCAGGAGCTCTGATTCAGTAGCTCTGGGATAGAGCTGAGAATGTGCATTTCTAGCAAGTTTTCAAGTGATGCAGATGCTCTGCTCAGGGCATCACACCTGGATAACCACTGGCATAAGCCCACCCACATAGGGTCCCTGAGGTCTGGGGGAAGCAGCTAGAGAGCAAGGGTGTCTTTCCGACAGTGCCCGTTTCCCCCAGGTCTCCAGGGGGGTTTCCCCAGGCTGGTGAGGGAGGGGGTAGGCAGGAAGCAGCCCTGTCCCTCCCCTCTATATTGCCCCACCATCTCTTCCTCTCCCTTCCCAACCCCTTTCATCCTTCCCCAGTCCCTCAAGTCCTCTCCAGAACCCAGGCACAACCAGTTTCCATCCTAGGGCTGTTTTCCCAAGATTCCTCTGCCCTCTCTCTCTGCCATCGCCCATTCAGGAGTCAGCATTCAAACAGGTACAGGATGCAGGGGAGGGTGCCAGCCAAAGAGCTACAGCTGAAAGGCGGCAGGCCCGGGTGGGGCACAGCGCCCCCTGCAACCTGCACGGCAGGGGACAGGCCGGCAGCTTTGAGCGAAGCTACTCCTGAGCGCCCCCCGCCACTCCCCGCCACAGTGCTGTCTCCACGCCAGCTTTGATGTGTCATGTCAGCAGCAGGGCTTTCAGGGGCCTCTTGTTGAATCTCTGCCAAACTGTCTTAGCAGGAATCAGCCTCCCTCCTTGCAGAGCACTGTGATGCTCTCCTGCCCCAGCCCCCAAAGCCTGGTGTTTGGGGAGAATTAGGGAGAAGCTGACAGAGTGCAGTGAGGCTGCTCCTGGCCACACAGAAGGCTCAGCCCTGGCTCAGGCCCCTGGCCCCAGGTCTCCCTGCCTGGCGGCACCACAGCACCCAGCTGCTCCTGTGCTGCTTCCATGCACTTAAGGGTAGGATAGGCTGTGTTTGCTGCAATTTGGATTTTTCTCTATTCCCGTTCCAGCACTCAGTGCTGGCCTGGGTGGCTTCCCGGGCCTGGGGGCAGACTCGCTAGTCTGCTAACCCTGCAAGGTGCTGTCCCTCCCTTGAAGGATACTCTGTTTTGCTGCTCCGAGGCAGCCAAGTGGGCAGGTGTCAACCCTGGCTCTGCCCCTGGGGCGTCACTTGACTTCTCCCCAGTGGGCTTCCTCACACTGGGATGACATGAGCCTGCCTCTTCGTATCCCATCTCCAGGTCCCACTCTCAGGGACCCTAATGTCCCTGTGTCACCTTAGTGAGCGATGCCTGCTCAGAAGTTGTGGGCATTTTGAGCTACAGTGTGAACTGGGGAAGTAGAGCAGTGAGTGGAACAGTTGGGATGCCCTGATCTGCCCCTGTACCTCCCTTCTCCAAAAAAGGAGCTCCTCCTGGTAGAGGAGGAAAACCCAGTAGTTGGACTTGAGCTCCTCTCAGAACTGACAGAGTATCCTTTAGAGACAACTCCCATTCCAATGTTACCACTGCTGCTTGGAGCTCACAGAGCAGGTTAGGAGACAACAGGAACTGCCTCCTGGAGCCTGGGATGGGGAGACAAGAGGAGGGAAGGGAGAGGAGAAGAGGCTTCAAAGGAAGACAGCGGACTTCACGGTGTGGCACCAGATAGGCACATGGAAGGAGGCGGCAAGAGAAACCCTGGACTGGACAGAGCTCAGGGAATCTTCAAAGGAGTGACAGTGCCTGGTGCTCAGAGTTCCTGGGCTACAGTCACCTCTGCTACCCCAAGCCTTCAGAAAAGGCCTGTTCCATGCCACCGCCTGGAGCAGATGACTCAGGAAAGGGAGGCAGAGACTGAGGGTGTTCCTACTTTGTCTCAGCTCAGCCTCCAGAAATGGGTGCAGCAAGGCCAGCTGGAGATGGAGTGGCCAGAAGTGAGGGAGAGAGCCAGCAGGACTTGGAAGCAGCATCTGTGGGCTATTTCCCAAAAATCCTCAGAACTAATTGGAGGGGACTGTTTCTTGTGTGCAGACAGAGGAAGATGAGGGCTCAAGTTCTTTTTTTTTCTTTAAGACAGGGTCTCACTCTGTCATCCAGGCTGGAGGGCAGTGGCTCCATCATAGTTCACTGCAGCCTCGATCTCCCAGCTCAACGTCCCAGGTAGCTGGGACTATAGGCACCCACCACCATGCCCAGCTAAAATTTTTTTTGCTTTTTTGGAGAGAGAGAGAGAGAGAAAAAGAAAGATGGCAATCCTCCCACCTCAGGACTGGGCAGGGGAGCACATTTGGCTTTCTCTGGCTGGTCCTAGGTTGGAAGCAGGGACAAAAACTAGAGATAATGCCAGTTATTAATCAGGCTCTGGCCATTTGGGATAGACTGCTACAGGGGTTACTTAGTTCAGCTTCCTGCACTATTGGAAGAGATAGCAGCCTGACTTCCTACAAGCCTGACACAGCAGGTGGCTTCCCAGTCTGCCTCTCGTAGGTGACAGGCTGGACTCCTGGGCGGGCTGAGTCCTAAGTTTATATGAGGTCCGGCCATTGTCCACACTGAATATTCAGTCTCAGTAGATATGGACTAAAACATCTCTGGGGAAGGTCAAATGCTGTCTGGGTTTGCTTTCAAATAACCCAGGGACGGGGAAATAGGTGAGGGTGCAACACAGGCCCAGACCGCCACGAGCTGACGTCTGTCAAACAGGGGTGGATCCACAGGGGTTCTCAGACTATCCTGACAGCTTCTGGATATTTTTATGAGATTTCATAACAGACAGTTAAAGACAAACAAAACTCCCTGGCCACTGTGAGCCCCAGCATCCTGGGCACAATCCCCATGGACTTTGTGACACTGCCCGATTCCAGGCCCTTCCACGCCTTGGAACGTCACAATGTGCCTTTTGGAAAGCCTTTGCTTAGTGTAACTGTGGGTTATGTGGGCCTCCAGGGGGCCCCTAAATCTTGCAGCCTGTACCCTCTTCTCAACCCAGAGCCAGTGCCTAGAACTTAGTAGGTGCTCAGGACTCACATAAATGAATGAAGAAACGAATTGAGTCAAACAAGCCACTGATTACTTGCTTTAATGAAGGTTTCCTGGCTCCTGCACCTGGACTTGTGCTAAGTTTTATGGGACCATCAGTCTCCTACCTGACTGGAAGCTTCTGGGGTAAGGAGAAGAAACTCATCTTCCACTCTCCCACAGCATTGCAGAAAAGTGCATGGCAAAAAGGCAGTTAGGAAGGATTTTGGAAACCATTTGGAAATGGCTAAGATGGAGATGTCTTGGATAACAGTGGCAACGTAAGAGAATTCTGCTTAGGAGGGCAAAAAGCCAAGACTCGCCAGAGAAAAGTATTTGAAGGTATCATGACTGCTTACAAAAAGAGCCGTAAGGATCCAAATCAGCAGACAATTTAAACAGGACATTTAATGAGAGGCACTGCCTGGTAGGCTCTGTCTGCAGACGAGGCCACGCATAGCCGCACGGCCGAGCCTGCCATGCGCCCACTCGCTCTTCACAACATTTTACTCCTTGACGAGGCCTGACATCCAGGCCTTTCATCTTCCCTCCACCAGAGTTTCTGAGCCAAGGACCCCAACAAGACACCCTTAAAAGCACTTCAGTGTGCTCTGAAATATGTTGATAATTAGCAAAACAAAACCCAGAAAGAATTTCCTTAAACTCCTTCCTCTCTGTTGAATTTTATAAACCTAATACAAACATTTTTGTCCTAGAAATAAGCCTTCCCCCAAAAAGCTTATCTTCTTTAGAAAATGAGATAACCGGCCGGGCGCGGTGGCTCAAGCCTGTAATCCCAGCACTTTGGGAGGCCGAGGCGGGTGGATCACGAGGTCAAGAGATCGAGACCATCCTGGTCAACATGGTGAAACCCCGTCTCTACCAAAAATACAAAAAATTAGCTGGGCATGGTGGTGGGTGCCTGTAGTCCCAGCTACTCAGGAGGCTGAGGCAGGAGAATTGCCTGAACCCAGGAGGCGGAGGTTGCGGTGAGCCGAGATGGTGCCATTGCACTCCCACCTGGGTAACAAGAGTGGAACTCCATCTCAAAAAAAAAAAAGAAAATGAGATAACCACTTTCTTTCTAAAACCGTATTCCTAGCCCAAAAGGCTGGTGTCCCTGCAGGCTGAAGCCACATACTCCAACTCCTGTAAGATGCAGGGCAGCTGGGGACTGACTTGCCCTGGGGGAAGCCACCTTGCTGAGTCAGGCTTTCCTTCTCTATCGAGCTGTTGTCACAGGCAGACTTGGGGCTGGGGGGTCTGTCAAAGTCATACCCTCCCCTCTTTTTTTTGTTAAGATGGTCTTGTTTTGTCACCCAAGCTGGAGTACAGTGGCCTGATCTTGGCTCACCACAACCTCAGCCTCCCGGGTTTGAGCAATTCTCCTGCCTCAGCCTCCTAGGTAGCTGGGAATACAGGCACCTGCCACCATGCCCAGCTACTTTTTTTGTACTTTTGTAAAGATGGGGTTTCACCATGTTGGCTAGGCTGGTCCTGAACTCCTGACCTCAAGTGACCTGTCCGCCTAGGCCTCCCAAAGTGCTGGGATCATAGGCGTGAACCTCCACGCCGGGCCCATACTCCTCATCGCTGAGAACTGCCATCCTCTGCAACCAGGAGTCTTCATGGCCTCGTTTGAGCTCTGTGGCCTCACTGAGTCCTCCCTGCATACCTTCAACAGAGCTGACTGTGCCTGGAATACCCGACCAGCTAGCCTGGGCAGATTTCCCTTCCTGAGGATTTGGCTTTGAAGCTGCCTTTGTGGGTGGTCTCAATTGAGGACGCAGGAGACAGAAATGGAGTGGTGCTCCCGAGTGGCTGCAATATAAGAGACAGAAGAGAGGAGGAAGAGGAAACCACAGAGGATGCAGGTAAGAGACGAAGGGCCCTGGGGAGTTGGAGAGGCCGAGGCCCTGCATTCCTGACTGGTGAGCCATGGAGCTGGCCCTTGCTTCCTCCATCCAGGACACAGGAGTCCCATGGCCCCCTTCCCAATCCTCTTTTCTGCCCCAGGCGGCCCAGGTGGATTCCTGCTACCTCAAGCCAAGGGCTGGCTATGAGAACTGCCCCACCAGCCACCATTCCCTGGTGGTCAATGGGACCTGGAGACTCACCTCCAAGTTCTTGGAGAACAGTGGCCACATGCCCATATGGTGAAGACCTTGCCCAGAAGCCAGGTGTGGTGGCTCACACCTATAATCCCAGCACTTTGAGAGACCTAGGTGGGAGGATCCCTTGAGCCCAGGAGTCAAGGCTAGCCTGGGCAACTTGCCTCCACCCGTTTGCCCCTTATCTACAAAATAATAAAAAAATTAGCCAGGAATAGCGGTGTGCACCTGTAATCCCAGCTACTTGAGGAGGCTGAGGTAGGAGGAACAACTGAACCCAGGATGAGACTGCAGTAAGCTGTGACTACACCACTGTACTCCAGCCTGGGTGACAGAGTAAGACCTTGTCTCAAAAAAAAAAAAGAAAGAAAGAAAAAAGGCCTTGCCCATTGAATGAGGATGAAGACGGGATCCAATCACTTCTCAGCTATAGCCCCCCCGCAGAGACCAGTGGGAGACCCCAAATTCTCACCCAACTAGTGGTCGGGTACAGGGCAGACCTGGATTAAACATTATACAAAAGAAGTGCCTGCTTAGGGAACAGGGAAGGGGAACCCAAGTCCCGCCTGCACTCACGTGGACCATGCCCTAACTCCTTCGCTGCCACACTCCACTTCTGGCCATTTTTTGGTCATTGTCTTTAACTGCCATGCTCAAGTTTAATCTGCAAGGTTGGGGAAAAAGTTTTCTTCGGCATGGTGAGGGACTGAAGTTTAAAAGTTTGGCTTGAAGGTGCCAGCACGTGCGTTTCTGTCTCACGGGGTGAAAGGGGACCTGACGGTGGCCTTGCTTAGCGCATTTGTCGGCCTGAATCAACAGGCCTTGGGATCACAAGGCCAGCAGGGAGGCCTGGAAAGCCTGCAGCACGCATTGATTGCTCAAGACAGAAGCGTTGGCCTCACTGCTCACAGTCATCCTGGCTCACAAACGAGAGAGAGCTCAGGTTCCAGGGAAGGAAGTCCCAAAGGGCAGATTCAAGCATCTGCTCCAAAGTAAACTATTCTTTTAATTTTTAATTTATTTAGAGACAGGGTCTCACTATGTTGCCCAGGCTGGCCTCAAACTCCTGAGCTGAAGTGATCATCCCGCTTCCGTCTCCCAAGTAGTGGGGACTACAGGCATGTGCCACCATGCCCAGCCAGAGGGAATTTTGAGGAAATATTGTGAGTTTCTATTTGAGAAGATGTTTTTCAAATATAAAGCTGGTGGTCTTTTAGAAACAAAACACCCACACCTCCTGCGATGCTCCCCCACATGCGTGAGAGGTACAGAGTGAATGGGCACTGCCCAGACCAGAGGGTGGGCCCTGTGCAGCAGGGTGCCCAGGGCGATGGGAGGGAAACGCCTCTAAGGTACAGAACACAGAGCTTTCCACTCTGGGGACAGCTGGACGGTTGCCCTTTCACCTACTGGTGCAGCCCAGCCGGGCATCTCCTGGCATGGGCCACCAGGCTCAGCACTCACCTCCACCCCTTTACTCAGCTGACCCTAAGAAGGAAAGGAGCAAGCCTACCATTCCATCAGAGGCTTGGGCAAAACTGCCTCCTTCACTTGACTTGTGATCCTTTCCCACCACAAAAGCTCACCTTAGTACCCAGTGGGATGTGGGCCCAGTAAAGAATTATCTTCCTCCTTCCTTCATATCCTGACTGTATCTCATTTACCCCAGCATTTTCTTTTACTTAATCAAAAATGAAACGGGAACAAGGCAAGCAATGGCTGTGTGGCAGTGGGGGTGACGGTGGGCCCTGCCACTGTGTGCCTACCCCTGTCCTGAGGCCAGGCCTACCTTCCTTTGCAGATAAAGCCTCCTGGCATCGGTGGCTGTATAGGAAAACTCATTTAAGATCAGGCTCTCCAGAGAGAGGAGATTGCTGTTCAGATGTTTGCAGAGCCACATTGCCTGAGGAAAGGAAAGAAGAAAAGAGCATTTTAGTAAAAACAATAAATACACAAATGACTCCATTAAAATGCCAGCCAGGTCCTTCCCTCTTATACAGGAAAAGGTTGGCCATGGAAAAGCATAATTATTTCCTGCTGGAGGAAGGTCACCAAGGAATGCCTAAGCGCCCTGCTCAGAGCATCTCTTCTCCCAGCACGGACTTAAATGAAGTGGGAAGACCTACAAGTGGGCTACATTTTAGCTGCCCTTGGCATGCTTTCCAAGCTCTGTGGACCATGGGTTTCATCTGAAGGAAGATTTAGAACAGGAACTTTGAGGACAGAACCTAAGGATGGGTAACAACCCACACTCAGTGTTCTTTTTTTTTTTTTCCTTAAAGATTGGGAGATGGCATGTGCTATCAATGGGATGTTTAGTTCATTGATAATTAATGCTATAGTCTATAAGGAAAGAGTAATTTTTTTTTTGAGCCAGAGTTTCCCTCTTGTTGCCCAGGCTGGAGCGCAGTGGCACCATCTCTGCTCACTACAACCTCTATCTCCCAGGTTAAAGCGATTCTCTTGCCTCAGCCTCCCGAGTAGCTGGGACAACAGGCACACACCACCATGCCCAGCTAAATTTTTGTATTTTCAGTACAGACAGGGTTTCAATGTGTTAGCCAGGATGGTCTCAATTTCCTGATCTCGTGATCTGCCTGCCTTGGCCTCCCAAAGTGCTGGGTTACAGGTGTGAGCCACTGAGCCCAGCCTGGGAAGAATAAATTTTCAGGAAGAATAATGCATTGAAACATTCTTGACACCAAAATTGTGCTGATGACCATTTCATCATTGAGATGGTTCTGAAGGACCTTCCAGGGCCTGAGGCTGTGGTGAACTTTCATTCTTCCTGTTCCTGCTGCTGGGAAGCCTTGATGACAGCATCGGGAAGGAGGGCTCCTTTTTGACTGTACATCATCTTATCAGATCTGTGTGTCTCCGAAGGCACTCAGGAGTGGCGACAGCAATTCACCAAAAGGCTTGTTGCTGAAACACCAGCTGCCAGGGCCTGACCTCGACAGGGAGGACAAACTCCATCACTTCAGCCATGCTGGACTTGCTGAAAGCAGGTCTCTGTGCTCTGAATCTGCTCAGCCCAGCAGATTCCTACCAGTGACCAGAGAAGAGCTAGGACAGGGAACGAAGCACAGATGGCCCCAGAATTCAAATGTCAAAGACAAAACAAGAGCCTCCACTAAGCAACCACTCTTCCAGAAAAGCGAGTTCAACAAGCTTCTCTGTCTAAATGCAGAATCTGTCATCCTCACTCCCACTGTCAGAATTACCTGGGGAGAGTGTTCTAACTACTAGTTTTTATGGGCTTTGCTCCAGGAGATTCTGATGATGTGGTATGTAGGGTACTCCAGAAACCTGCATTTTTCATAGCACCCTGGAAATGCTAATGATCAGCAGGTCTAGGAGTCCCTGGCTTCGAATTGTGAAGCAGCAAAATGGTTGGACGCAGGTGGGTTAACTGCAGAAAGGCATGGAACCCTAAAGCCTGATATTGAGAAATCGAATAGAAAAACTGTAGCCCAGGCCAGGTGCGGTGGCTCACGCCTATAATCCCAGCACTTTGGGAGGCCGAGACGGGTGGATCACGAGGTCAAGAGATCGAGACCATCCTGGTCAACAAGGTGAAACCCCGTCTCTACTAAAAAATATAAAAATTAGCTGGGCATGGTGGTGCGCGCCTGTAGTCCCAGCTACTCGGGAGGCTGAGGCAGGAGAATTGCTTGAACCCAGGAGGTGGAGGTTACGGTGAGCTGAGATCGTGCCATTGCACTCCAGTCTGGGTAACAACAGCGAAAACACCGTCTCAAAAAAAAAAAAAAAAGAAAAACTGTAGCCCAACAGAATGATGAGCAATGGACAGATGGACAGGTGAGTAGAACAGCTATGCTAACTCCAAAAGCATAGCAGATGCAGGTTAGTTTGTACAAGGATCAGCCATTTTAACTCCTTTTTAGAAGAAGGCAAGGTGCCAGTTAATCGGGGGAACAGGCTGCCCCATCCTGTCCGTGACACATGCTCACAGTGATGACCCAGTCACGGAGGAAGGGTTCACTGATGTTTACCAACCAGGCTTTTAAAAGGTAAAAAGGGACTGGACATGGTGCCTCACACCTGTCACCCCAGCAATTTGGGAGGCCAACGTGGGATCACAAGGTCAAGAGATGGAGACCATCCTGGCCAACATGGTGAAACCCTGTCTCTACTAAAAATACAAAAATTAGCTGGGCATGGTGGTATGTGCCTGTAGTCCCAGCTACTTGAGAGGCTAAGGCAGGAGAATCGCTTGAACCTGGGAGGCAGAGACTGCAGTGAGCAGAGATAGCGCCACTGTACTCCAGCCTGGTGACAGAGTGAGACTCCATCTCAAACAAAAATAAATATGAAAAATAAAAGGTAAAAAGGGCCCCATCTCAGACAAATAAAATGTTTACACGTTTCTGGTACTTTAAAATGGACCTTAGGCCGGGCGTATTTCCTCACACCTGTAATCCTAGCTTTTGGGGAGGCTGAGGTGGGCGAATCACCTGAGGTCAGGAGTTCAAGACCAGCCTAGACAATATGGTGAAACCCCATGTCTACTAAAAATACAAAAATTAGCTGGGTGTGGTGGTACATGCCTATAGTCCCAGCTACTCGGGAGGCTGAAGCACAAGAATTGCTTGAACCCAGGAGGTGGAGGTTGCAGTGATCCCAGACTACACCAATGCACTCCAGCCTGGGCAACAGAGTGAGACTCTGAAAAAAAAAAAAAAGGGCCTTAAAGATCGAAGCCACAGATGAATAAAGCATACACCACCAGTTTCTAGACAGTGAATGCCTCTAGGGAGGGAGAGATGAAAAAGGGTGGGAGAGGTGGACCCAAGCATTTGCTGTATCTTCAAAGATATGTTTTCTTCAAAATGGGGAGAGAATAAACAAAGCAAATATGATGACATGTTAAATTTGCATAAAATCTGGGAGTTGGGTACAAGAATATTGATGATATTGTTTTCTGTGCTTTTCTGATTCTTTTAAATATTTCACAATTAAAATGTTCAGAGTGAATCGTAGGATTCCAAGTCAGTCTGTGAAATGTGTGTACTGTTGGACCCAGCACTTCCACTTCTGGAAATTTATCCTAAGCGTATCACGAAGGGTGTGCAAGGATAGTGTATATGCAGGCAAGAAAAAGCTCTGGGAAGTATACCCAAGCATGTTAAGGGAATGCGTATCTCTGGATGGTTGGGGAATTATATTTTCGGTCTTTCGCAGTTTCCAGGTTTTCTGCTATGAATACACACTACCTTTTGTAATAAGAAGAAAATAAGAAGGAGGAGAAGGAAAAGAAGAAAAGCTCAGTTATGCTGCAAATTCACGAAAGTGCAGTCTCATTCCAGCTCGGGAGGATAAATCAGATACTACAGTATCACAACACTTAATATGATACACTTACTATGGTTGTTTTCCCCGAGGCGGGTGGACCTAATATTACAATCCTCGGCACTGTGGAATAAAAAGATTTGAATGTCACCACTCAAAATGACAAGCAGCCTTCCACGTCTGCAGTACTCGGGGTGTACTTATTTCTTTCCTCCCCAGATTTCATTTTCTGCCAGTGACACGGCCATTTGTTACCCAGCAGCTCAGAGGCACTCTTGCCACAGAACATATTCTCTGTGTTTAGAGAGCTTAGTGATCACCAAGATGGTTTATTCTTCTACCTCCAAGGGGACATGGACATGGTAACTTGTTTACCAAACTCATAAATATCAAGAACAATTGGGATTTCAAACACCATAAAGCATTTTAAACCAGGATTTTGTCTCAGGGAGGCTCTCTCCAATAAAGTTGTAATTTATGTAAATCGACCTTAGAAGCTTTTTTTTTTTATGTTTATGCCTTTTTATTTAGCAAACTGTATTCCCCATGATTTTACAGAGGGAAGTAATGGGAAAAGCCTGGAGTGTACGGGCCAGATTTTAAAAACCCGAGAAAGGAACATTCCTCGGGTTTTATAAACCGACGGACATTTCTATGCAAATGGAAGACAACGGCAGCATGTTTGATTTTAGTCTTGGCTGGTTTTGGTCCCACAGAATTCTTAAGCCAGGCTACTGACAAGAGTGGGATGTGAACCAAGAGCTCCTGGACCTGAGACCCAGAGTCTGGGCTCACTGGCAGGTGAAACTCTGGGGGCAGGCCCAGGCCTTGGCCATCATGGAAGCTGGAAAGACATTTTCAGCTTCTGGCGGGGGAGAGCCAGGGCAGAGATTCAGCGGCCCTTTCTCTGTTCAAGGCCTGTAAGCTGGGGCAAAGCTTTCCAGGGCCCTCCCACCGTAGGTGAGAGAAGCCGCTGTGGGTGGAAATACTGCTTACAGGACAAGTCTGGGAACGAGCGGACTTTGAGGCCAGTGGTCAGGTGAGAGGATGAGCTAAGATGGAGCTAGAGTGGCTGCTGGCGACCAGAGAAGAGATGACCAGCATGGTGAGAAGGGTGCTGGAAGGCATCACACTTGGGTCAAAATAAAGGGAACAGCAGTGGGGTTTGCACAGACGTACCCACACTGCCTGTGTGCTGAACACCATCTTGATTGTGCCAGCTGTCCCTCCTTGTAGGGAGCTGGTAACCTTGGCCTGGCCCCTGACCCAAGGGGACAGATGAACAGATGTCCACTGCAACTCACATGAGCCTCTAACGTCTGCATGAGAGCTCTTCCGGCCAGGCTTCTGGGAGGGAATCTTGTCTCAGCAGAGGAGGGAGGTGCATGGCCTTCTACTTTGGAGGCAGACACAGAAAAGGAGCTGGACAGTGTCCTTTTGGCCAGTAATTTAATGGTTAGCACATCTACACCCAGCAGCTGCTTGGGTTTAAATGGATCTTTGTCCAAATTCATGGTACCTTCTCATTTTTGGAGGAAGTCAAGGTAACTCACTGAATGATCCTCTCCTCTGACCTCAGAAGCTGTGGACCTTCTTATTCTACCTATGACTGTTCCCTACACGTTCCTGCCTTGCCACCTGTCATTTCCCATCAGGAACGTCCTCCCTCCCCAGCCCCTGGCACCCACAGTCTCCCACTCCCTCTCCCTCCCTGAGATCCTTGTTCTTGCTCCCTGTGGTGGCCCGTGATCAAGTGGTAGGCTGCTGCAGCCTTCCACACTGGTGAAGGTCAGCATGCTGCTGAGAAACAGGAGGAGTCGCTGTCTCCACAGGAAGAGAAGCTCCCAAGGGTAGAGACGGAGTCTCATCCTCCTGGATCACCCCATGGCAGTTGGAACTATGAGGAGCCACACACAGTGAGCTTCAGGACCACCTCCTTGGCCGTCCCCATCTTGTTCTATGATCACTCAGTGTTTGTCACCTGTCACCACCATTACTATGGTCTTAAAAAGGGCCTCCTCTGCCAGTCAGCATGTTTGGGTACAAGTGCAGGAACTGGATGAGTCAAGAAGAGAAGGGGGCTTGATTGCTCACTACTGCAATCCCAGCAGTTTTGGAGACTGAGATGGGCAGATCACTTGAGGTCAGGAGTTCGAGATCAGTCTGGCCAACATAGTGAAACCCTGTCTCTACTGAAAATACAAAAAATTAGACAGGTGTGGTGGCACATGCCTGTAATCCCAGCTACTTGGGAGGCTGAGGCAGGAGAATCACTTGAACCCAGAAGGTAGAGGTAGCAGTGAGCTGAGACCATGCCACTGCACTTCAGCCTGGGTGACAGAGCAAGACTTCATCTCAAAATATCTGTATCGATTGATCAGTCAATCAACAGATAGGTAGATAGATATAAAAACCAGCATGGCTCACAGAGTCCTGCACAGGCTGGGGAGCCAGGCCCTCAGGGTTACCCCACAGGAATAACACCCCGAGCACAGCCGCCAGATGGGCTGGGGAGACACCAGACAGTGCAGCCCGTGCCCATGATGCCACTGACACACGTGGGCATGGTGCTGCCATCAACCATGCTGCCCTTACCCCCAGGAACCAGGCCCTGCAGAGCTGCTAGGAAGTGTTCTGGGACCTGCCCGTGATTCTGAGTCTGGCAGATGAAGCTCTGGTGGCAGGCTCAGGCCCTGACTGTCCTGGAAGCTGGGAAGGTGTTTTTAGCTTCTGGGGTGGGAGCCAGGGTGGGCATTCAGTGGCCTACTCTCTGTTCTAGGGCTGTGGGCCAGGGCAAGGCTTTCCAGGGCCCTCCCTGTGGGTGAGAAAAGCCACTCTAGGAAACACTGCTTGCAGGACAAGTCTGGAAACAAGGTGGCTTTGAGGACATGTGGTCAGATGAGACGGAAGCCAGGGTACCTTGGGAGGTTTGTGGGGAGGAGTGGCAGGAAGGGTGTTCAGGGTGGAAGAGCCTTGGCCCGTGAGGCAGAGGACTCACCTGGACCACAGGGAGAGCACCTGCTTGGCCAAAGTCAGATGAGGGAGCAGTGAGGAACCTGGGTCTGCTCATGCAGCACCACCTGCTGCCTCTCCAGGGCTCTGACCACAGGCCCTGCTGAAGCTCCTCCAAACACAGACAAGACCCAACGGGACTCAGTGGGCACAGAGCCTGAGGGGCAGGGAGATGCAGCTCGGCAACGGCCTTGGGGAATGAACCTGACTCCTGAGTCACGCATTCGCCTGAGAGTTGCTGGGCTGGGGGCTGCAGGGAAACCCTCCCCTTCCAGGTTCCTGTAAGTGGCACCCAAATGGTACACATCTATGAACATACTTTAAAAGGGAAACATCCACGGCCTTTCTCCCCACCTAATTTCTCCTACACATTTATGTGATTAATTTCAGTTTCTTAAAATCTAACACCTTGAAATTCCATCCCTGCTCATGAGTAATTATTTATAAACAGTGTCATAAAAGGCTGCTTGACTGCCAAGAGTAATCAACTTCTTCCAACCACTTCAAAGGAAATCAAAAAACCTTTCCATCCACAGATCCTTTTGAGGTTTAACTAGGAGCATGATTTAAAATTCACAAGAAAACCCTTAGGTATTGGAGCTCTAATACACGGCTTTCTTGGACAAACGTTTGATAAAAAACGAAACATACCATTATATACACCATCGCCTGCTTTAATATTGCCCAGGGCTACTGTAAATGCTCACTTTGTACTAAATCTGCTTTTCTGGCGGCGAAGGGGCTGCCAGCCCATGTGCCGAGCTCCCTCTGCTCCCTCATGTGCTCACTCACCGCGATGAGTCCGGGGCCTCCTCTCCCTCTACACCAGTCACCAGCCACGTCACTGCGTGTGGCAGTTAATCCCAGGCCCAGCAAGAGGAAAGGGTGAGGTCCTGGCTACAGTTAGCAGAGGCTGCTGCGTGGCTGGAAGGGGGCAGGATGACCTGACACACCAGCCCAGAGGAACAAAAACACACATTGGACATCATGGGTCTCTCCTAGCCTCCTGCACTCTTCAAGGACACATGAGGATTGGGCTTAGCTGATTCGAGGCTTCTCCCCACTCCTAGACGAGTTGCCAAGGCAGCGTAGTCTCCCCTCCTCCTTCTCATTTCTGCTCCACTTGTCTGCAGAGGCTTGGGAAAAGGGAGAGAAACCCATGGGTATCCCTCTCGTCTTTCCATTTCAGTGGTTGGAACTTGAGCCAAAGGACAAAATGTTCCAACATCCACAAAAGCCACCAGCTGAGAGGGCCTGCAGTGGAGTACAGAGCTGTGGGGAACAAACAAACTCCCCAAAACAGTGGTTCCTGGGACCCAGTGACTCTACTCTCTGAGAGCATTTGGGCCAAGAGCTTGACTCAGCTATTCAGGAGGACAGACAGGAGGCTGGCCCCCAGCTAGAGACGGCACGAGGCAGGTCTAGATCCCTCATCCCTGCTCGAGAGCAACGGAGCAGGTGCAATGCAGAGAAAGGAGCAAGGGCTCCATGGAGGGAGCCTCTGGGAAGCCCCAGATCTACGGGTGAAGGGAAAGGGGCGCTAAGAAGAGTGGGAAGAGGAGATGAAGGGACGGAGGCGGCAGCAGGGGTGGCTGTCCAGCCGACATCAACTACACTTCGTCCAAACCAGAAAGATGATGTTTAAACTTCAAAATCCTGATGAAGTGGATAGTTTGACATTGAAATTAAAGCTGCACACAGAGGAGCGAGATCAAAACATAAAGAGATGATTGAATCTGCCTCAAATTTCTTGAGATTCAAGACTCTTGAATTTCTAGGCTGGGGAACTAGGTAAGCCTTGATGTTAGTGGTTTAAGGACACAGACGGCAGGGCACAGTGGCCCATGCCTGTAATCCTAGTGCTTTGGGAGGCCAAGACAAGAGGATCACTTGAGCTCAGGAGCACAGACCAGCCTTGGCCACACAGTGAAACCCCATCTCTGTAAAAATATTTTAAAAATTAGTGCAATAGCATGCACCTGTAGTCCCAGCTACTCAGGAGGCTGAGGCGGGAGGATCGCTTGAGCCCAGGAGGTCAAGGTTGTAGTAAGCTATAATTACCCCACTGTACTCCAGCTTGAGCAACAGAGTGAGACCCTGTCTCTAAAAAAAAAAAGAGAGAGAGAGAAAGGAGAGAGAAAAAGAGTAGAGCGCAGGGCACGCCCCAAGTAGGATTTTCAAACAGTAGGAAGTGTCAGTGCAACCTAATTTATGAGAGTTCAAGTGGTCACATTATTATCAGGCACATTTTTTTTTTAGAAAGGTTCATTATGTTGCCCAGGGTGGAGTGCAGTGGTATTCAAGGCGCAGCCGTGGCACGGTTGTCTCAAAGTCCTGGCCTCAAGTGATCCTCCCGTGTCAGCCTACCATGTAGCTGGAGCTACAGGTGCACTACCACACCCAGCTTTCAAGCACAATTTTTTTTTTTTTTTTGAGACAGGGTCTCACTCTGTCACCCAGGCTGGAGTGCAATGGCAAATTCTTGACTCACTGTAACCTCCACTTCCCAAGTTCAAGTGATTCTCCTGCCTCAGTCTCCTGAGTAGCTGGGATTACAGGCATGTGCCACCACACCCAGCTAATTTCTGTATTTTTAGTAGAGATGGGGTTTCACCATGTTGGCCTGGCTGACAAGCACAGTTTTTAATTTAGATAAATCTATCAAGCTTTTCACTAGTGGAAACTCGACATCGTATCCCTGGAAGCCCCCTACCCACGCGTGCATCAGGGATGTCCCATTCCTTCAGCCACCACTGACCAGACCAGAGCTTCACCCAGGGCTTCCCTCTGGGTTAACCAAACACATCCGCTTTACAAATGAGGAAAGTGAGGTCAAAGAGCAATCATCTCTCATGGTCTCTATATTTTAAGATGAGTGAGCTGAAGGGTCCCTGGCAGTGGTGGGGGTAGGGCGGCAGGAGAGGCCTGCACCGCACCATTAGGTTGACTTTTAGTCTTTCTTTGATTTACTGTAGCTGTTGCTTGGCCCTTTTTTCACTTTTATTTTGTGTTTCCTTTTGCTTTGCTTTCCCTTTGCTGTCCCTCCTTTCTCTGGTGCTGGCAGTGTAAGATAGTTGCGTGGAAGCAGGGATGCTGTCCACAGCCCTGGAATAACACCCAAGCCTCCATGGGGGTGAGGGGAGTGTGGGAACTCCTTCCTTGGCAAATGGAGTCAGTGAGGCTTAGGGGCGAGCCTAAGTCTGCAGCAGTAAGGGAGAGCAGGGTTACTTTAACACCCACCCTAAGAGCAGGTGAATCTGGAGAGGCAGAACCTCCCACCTGTGCCATATAATAAACAGCCAACCAGAGAAAGGAGGTCTTTAAGAGTCGCTGCAGGACAGAATAAACTGCACTAGGAAGGTGGGGTTGGGGAGACGGAAAATCAGACACAGCGAAGGGGGTTCCGAGGCTGCCCCAGCACTGCTCCACTCCTGCCTGGGCACATGGACTCTCAGTCAACATCTGCTGAACGAGGCAATGCCCAGTGAATTGGCCATTTGTGCCTAACTAGAGGCTCAGAAAAGGGTCTCTTTGTGGCCCCTTTGTAGGGACTCTCTTTGAATCTGCCCACCTAGTTCCATGCAGTGGCATCCGGACCTAAGAGTCCATCATTCTGCTGCTCCGCAGCCAGGCCTGGATGTGTCAGGATCCCCTGCAGCGCACGAGGAAAAGGCTCAGAACCTCCTCTCTCCTTTGTTTCTCTCTTTCATTCCCTCCTTCCCTCCTTTCTTTCTTCTTTCTCTCTGTCTCTCTCTCTCTCTTTCTTTCTTCCTAGCATCATTTCTCACCTTGGGCCTTCTGAACCTCTGCACTGGGCATCTCAGGCCTCTGTCTTCAGCTGTACCAAGTGCTAATTTCACTGGTAAGCTGTAGCTCCTTCAAAGCAGCTAGTGCTCCAATGAAAGAAACATAAAAGCTCCAAGACATCAGTCCTTCCCAACAGCTCACAGTGGACAGGACTGATCCTCTCTTGGCAAATCGACTGTGGACTGGAGTGGAGTGGAGGGACCTTCCTTGTGTGAGCGCCTCCCTCCTCCCTGGTTCTGTGCTCTGGCCTTGGGTCTGGCTGATCTGGTCGATTGCAAAGGTTTGGGGAGCTCGGAAACTCATTAACAGGTGCCAATGATGAGACCGTCGGAAAAGCCCAAGTGCTTGCCTGTCTAGGTAGACCAGAAACCAAACTTACACCTGACAAGTGGAGTGATGAGAGAGCTGAAACCTAATGCGACATCAGCTAGGGCAGGCGAAAGCATTAATAATTGATTCCATAGGCCATTCTAGGGTTTTCATTTTAATAACTTGGCAAGAAAATTTTTACAAGTTGGGCTCCAAAAGAAACTAAGGCATTTTTCAATTAACCACCACCTCAAGTTGTTGAAACCCCTCCCTTCTGACCTCCCTTCAGACACAGGTAGGACAGAATGGTGCTCAGCTATTCTCAGGGTGGGGTAGGGTCCCTGAAGAGGAGGAGGAGGAGGCGGCAGAGGAGTTGGGGAAGAAGGGGAAGGAGGAGGAGGGAAGGGGAAGATGGGGAGGGGAAGCCCCAGCCAGTGCTCACCATTGTCGTTGTCTCTATGCAGGTGCTGGATCATGAAGGGGATGGGGTCCTCAGGCTGGTGGATCAAAAGTTGCTCCAGCATGTTCTGTAGGTACACGGCAGACACCCAGGTTATTACTACCTGCAGGGACACCTGGTCACCAAAGATACTAGTTATGGGGTCTGCTTTCTCCACTGCACCCCACCAAACATGCCTTTGGCCTGGGACCCAGCTCCTGCCAAAACTGGCATCTGCTTGGGTCCTCATGAACAGAGGCATGAGTGGGGCCACGTGGTGCTGCTGGGGAGCCCCTAGAGGGAGGCAGAAGTGAAGGAGCCTCGCCTTGATTCAGAGTAGGCAGTCCCAAGGCCCTCTCCCCTGGGGCCCTTTGGGCTTCCCAGAAGAGCCTTCTCCAAGTTCTCAAGCACCACCATTCCCCTCAGAGCCTTAGCAGATGAAGCTTCTTCCTCATTTTCATCCTGGCTAATTTCTGCTCAGTCTCAGATCTCATTGGGAACATACCTTCTTGAGTATGTGCACTAGGTAAATATGTCAGATGCTCCTGCACCTGCCTGCAGGCATCTACATGTTCCATGCCTCACCCTGTCCCTACTCACCAAGCCATCATTCTCCCAGCAGGCCATGGGTTCTGTGGGCCTCCTTGTCTACCTAGAGCCCTCCTGGCACGCCAATGCCTGGCAGTGATAGCAGATGCCCAGTGCAGATGTTTGTTGGGGAACAGACCGTCACCACTACCTGTGTCCCTCCAGAATGGAATGGAGTATTTACCAGCCAGATTTCTAAATAGTCCTGGGATATTCTGGCCATTTCATCCAATCAGGCAAACATATCAAGGGAAAATGGCTTCTGGGCTGCAGAACCCTAGGCACAGAAATGAGAGGGAGCTGACAGCAGCTGTGCTGTCACAATAAGGGGTATCCTTCAGCCCCAGGGACGAGGGAGAGGGGCTCCAGTCCTCTGGGAGTGAAGGGAGTGTGGGGCAAGAAAAACAGCACCGAGCCATGAGAAGTCTTGGTTCCAGCCCTGCTGTATCTCATTAGCAAGTCCCTTCCCTTCTCTGAGCCTCAGCTTCTCTACCTGTTCAGTAGCACAGCTGGAGCGAATTCATGTTTGTATATCACTGGTGCGATGGAATGAGATGATTTTAGATGGTTCACACATAAATATTTTAAATTTCATGTTTAAATCATCATGTATTTAATGTGTATTGGAAAACTAAGTACATCAAATGTATAATTTCAAGGATATCACTTAGGAGGAGGCAAAAGCAGCTATTTAATTTTTTAAAAGTTGAGTTGATTTCAACAAGTGATTAGTTCAAATGGAAATGCAGTAGTGGTTATGCGAATCTGTACATGTGATAAATGCACAGAACTGTATGCATGACAAAAACATCAATGCAGGCAAAAAAGGAGGAAATCCAAATCAGGCCTACAGTACAGGTAATCCTACTGTACCGATGCCCGTTTCCCAGTTTTCATTATGTCCTACAGTTATCTTAGATGTTATCATTGGTGCTACTGGGGGAGACCAGATATCCATATTTTTTAACTTCCTTTATTTTTAAAGAAAAAGTGAAAATGGTCAAAACCATGGAGGGAATACACAGATGACTAAAACTGGAAAAATGGACTAAAAGCTTTCTTGTTGGGAGGCTGAGGCAGAAGAACTGTTTGAGTTCAGGAGTTCAAGACCAGTATGGGCAACATGGCAAGACCTCATCTCTACTAAAATAAAACATAAAAAAAAAAGATTAGCCAGGTATGGAGGCCTGCACCTGTAGTATCAGCTTCTCTGGAGGGGTCTGAGGCAGAAGGACTGCTTGAGCCCAGGAGTTCAAGGCTGCAGTAAGCCATGACTGCAGCACTGCACTCCAGCCTGGGCAACAGTGCAAGACCCTGTTTCAAAATAAATAAAAGCTTTCTTGACCAATTCCTTCAACAATCACTGTGGAAAACACATCAGGTTCTCTAGAGTAGACTACAGGGCTCCTGATGCTCCCCCATCCTGCCCTGACCTGTTGACTTCTAACCCAGCTATTTTATTGGGATTGGCCACTCAAGCAGTTTTAGGAATCTCTTGCTCTCCCTCTATCAGTTAACACTTTCCAAGGGAAACGTGTTTGCCGAAGGTACAGACAGGTTTCTTAGTCAGGGCTCAGCTATCCAGTGTGCAGGGCAGAGGCTCGCATGACCATAGACACCACCATGCCCTCCCTGCCATGCCCCTGGGGATGGGGTGTACCCTGAGAAGCAGACAAATGTTTTGGAAGCTGAGCTCCAGCTTCCCTTTGCCTCTCAGAATCTTTGAGTGGCTGAAAGTTCTTCCCCTCCAGCTCCTGAAGGCCTTGACCTCCATCAAGTGCAGAAGGGAAAATTGAGGCCCCAGCGGGGGCGGGGCCTCGCCTAAGGTCACACGGTGATCTAGAGGGGCCCAGTCACAGACCTGGACCCAAAATGAGAGCTTCGGAGCTGCTGGGGACGTCTGGCCCTGAGGAGGGGCCAGGGTGGGAGATGCTGCTGTCCCAGAGGCGGCCCTCACAGAGGATGGAGATGCTAGCTTGAACTCGGACAACGCCCACCGCAGAAACCTGGGCGGAGAAGCTCCCCACGAATTCGACAGATGGGAATGGTCAGCGTCAGGAGAGCCCCGGGAGACCACCTCTTGTAACCTGGCATTTCACATGTGGGGAAACCAAGAAAAGGAAAGGACTGGTTTCAGACCATAAGGACCGCTGGCGGCACATCCAGGGCCAAAATCCAGGCCCGAGTGGCCCCCTGGGTCCGCCTGAGGCCGACCCAAGCAGGGCCAGAGGGCGTCCCCAGCTGGAGGGCCCCCTCGGGGTCACGGCGACACACGAATCGGACACCCAGAGTTGGGCTGCTTCGTGGGCTCCCGACTCGGCCCCAGCTGCGGCTCAAGGCCGCGCACCTGACGTCGCAGTGGAGGTTCCCTAGCCGCCGCTGACGTCGCGACAGGCAGGGCTGCCAGGTCACCTGCATCAACTCGAAGATGTGGTTCGCCTCCCCGTACTGAGGCATCTCGGGTGGGATACGGTGCGGGGCGGTGGTCGCGTCCATACAGCCGTCGCGGGGCGCCGCTCCCTAGTAACGGCGTCGCTAGGGCCGCCGCGCCGGCTGCGTCATCAGCGCGCGCCGCGGCCCCGCCCCACAGACTCCTCCGCGCCCGGCCCGGGTCCTGGAGCCTCGGTCGCGAGCGTCGCCCCTGCCCCGACCTCCCCGGCAGAGGCACTCGGCGGCTCGGGCAAGTTCTTTCCCCAACCCGGCCTCGCTTTCCCCATTTGAGCATCTTAGCGAGGACACCCTCGGGCGGATTCTAGCTGGGCCTCCTTGGATTTGAGACCCCCGACGAAACCCAAGAGGGGCAAGTCGGCCCCCACGACGTGGCGGGAGGCGGACCCTGCTTTTGGTTCTGTTAGCACTCCCCGGTCCCACCCCCGCCCCGCTCCCTGTGCCTGTTTCCCCATCTTTAACAGACGCAGAAATACATGTGGGGGAGGCTGCTTAAAGAGGGAGGGGCGTCTATGGGAAAGGCAAGAGATTCGAGGATCGGGTGGAAATCCTCAGCCCAACTTCTAGCATCCAGGCCCGGGAGACCCCTCCTCCCGCTCCCGGGCTCAGGCAGAGCGGCCACGTGACCCGATTGCTATGGTACCGGCAGTAACAATCAGGCCCGCGGCCCCGCCCCTTCTTGCCGGACCTCCCCACCCATCCCGCCTCCCAAGCCCTGGGGTGGGCCTCCCCCCCACTTCGGGGCCCCGACACTCCCGGAGTCACTCCGGTTTCAGGGTGCTCCGTGAACCGAAGAGCGCTCTAGGACAAGCAAGGGTAAACAGGGACGAAGGTGGGTAGGCCCACTCGGACCCCACCCCTGCCTCTGGGTCAGAAACTGGAAGCTGGAGTGGAGGATAGAAAGATGGAGGGGTCGGGGGATGGAGGGGCCTGCACAGCTATCTCTGGGACACGAGGGGGAGGTTTGAGCCGGAGACTTTCCCAGTTGTGTAAATTCCCAGTGGTACGGGGTTGCCTGGTATTTTATTGGTCGCAGCACTGAATTGGGAGTTCTAGCTCTGGTCTGTTGCCATTAATAGTAGGCGCTTCGGTTAGTTGAACTCTTAACTTTGTGCTCGCGGCAAAACTCTGTTGTCTGTGTACCTTATAGAGAGGGAAAATGGCACAGTCAATGCAAACAACCCAGATGCAAGTCCTGGCTCCATTTCTTACTGTGTGAGCTTGGCAAACTCTTCACTTGCTTGTGCCTCACTTTCCTCCCCTGTGAGGCAGGGGATGCTGAAGGATTTCAGGAGCTGATATATTGGAGAGTAACTGGCATGCAGTAAGCACCCAGTATATGGGGCTACTGTTAGTAGTAGTATCTCGTTTAATCTTTGACAACCTTCATTTCCATTTTACAGGTGAGAAATTGGAGGATTAGAACAGTGAGGACTGGTTGGCTGGGTAACTTTGGGTAAGTCATGTTCCTTTTCGGGGCTTCTTCCCTCATCAGTTGTTGATACAACCTTAGAATCAGAAGGCCCCTTGAAGAAGAGGCTAATCCAAACTGTCTCATTTGTCAGATGGATAAACTGAGGCCCAGAAAAGGGAGAAATCTTGGCTAGGGCCACTGTTAAATTGGGCAGAGCCAAGGCATGAACTCAGCATCCAGGCTCCAGCTAAAGCCCTTTTCTACCAGCCACCAGCCCAGAGACGTACCCTCGCAACATAAAAGCCAGCACTGTCGCCTCTTCCCCTCCAAACTCCTTCCTCACAGTGTGCAGTTTGGTAGGCTTGTTAAAGCCAACTGTAAAGATAGCAGAGGAAGAAAAGGAAGCTGCCTCCCCCTCAACAAAGAATACAACAACCATGCCTGCCATTTGTACTGGAGAGGTTTGGTTTGCTTCCTGGTCGTTTCTGAAACGACTTGCCTTTCTCCTCATTTATTTTAAGCCCTAGGTGCTTTTCATACCATGATTTAATCTTCTTTAGCAGCCTGGAAAAATACAAATCAGTTAAAGCCTAAAACCTGCGGGTAATCATTTTTTTCCTCCCTCCTCCTCCAGATAGAAAAGTCCTGTACCCTCTGCCTTTTATCCACACTAATTTGGCTGCAGTGGCTCTCATTCAAGGGCCTATCACTTTGGATAGTTTATTACAGCTCTTCTCATGACATTCCTGGTGTGCATGTCACAAGTTACTAGATCAAGAATGTTGTCCATTTTGCTCTCAGGGGCTCTTGGGGCCACCAGCCAAGGTAGTGCTGTATCCCTGGAGAACTTGACAGCCCCAGGAAGCCCCAAGAGGGTGGCAGGGAGCTGGGCCTGCAAAGGGCAGACCCTTGAATGTTTAGTCATGTTTGTTTTGGGTCAAGGAAAAGGGAGAGTCTGGTGGTAATGGAAGTGGGGCCTAGGGCTAGGGGTCTAACCAGTGGATGAACCCTAGCGAAGTCAGGCAGCTCTTCAGGGCCTTCCCAGTCCCTATCCTCACTGCCACAGTCAGTCTGATGTCTGGTGTGTTTGTCTCTTTAAGTACTACCAAGAGAAGGAGAGGAGGAAGGAGGGAGGGAGGAAGAAGGGAGGGATCCAAGTTAAGAGCCCAGACTTTATAAAGCCAGGCAGAGCTAAGCAAGAAGTCCTGACTTGCCCATTCCTTATCTGGTCTCACTTTCTAATCTATCCTGTGAGGATAACCCTGGTACCTCGCTCCAGGGCTGCAGTGAGGACTCGAGCTAACGCATGTCCTAGAGCCCCATCAGGTGACCCCCCGCTCTTCTCAGGAGGACTGGAGTGAGCCACCCTTTTTTTTTTTTTTTGAGATGGAGTTTCGCTGTTATTACCCAGACTGGAGTGCAATGGCACGATCTTGGCTCACCGCAACCTCTGCCTTCTGGGTTCAAGCAATTCGCCTGCCTCAGCCTCCCTAGTAGCTGGGACTACAGGCACGCATCACCATGCCCAGCTAATTTTTGTATTTTTTTATTAGAGGCGGGGTTTCACCTTGTTGACCAGGGTGGTCTCGGTCTCTTGACTTCGTGATCCACCCGCCTCGGCCTCCCAAAGTGCTGGGATTATCAGCGTGAGCCACCGCGCCCTGCAAGAGCCACCCTTCTTTAGCCCAGGATCTAAGCACAGCTCCAGCTCTCCCGGCATGATACCCACCCTCCTGCAACTGCCTCTCCTGCAGATGGTGGCCCTTCGTTCTCGAGATTCCCACCTGCTTCCCTACTCTATTTCCTCCGTATCTAAATTGCTGTTCATTTCACTCTTCTGCATGGTCTACCTTCCCCTGTGAAAGATGAGTTCCTCCAGGGCAGGGAATCTTGTTGGCTAGCTCAGCACCTGAATAGCACCTGGCACACAGTATGAATGCAAAGGGAATGAATGCATGCTTGAAGTGCTTTTCACCACCTTGGCTTAGAAGCCTTCTGCTGTTCTTTCAAATGCTTCTCCTGACACTGGGTCCCTCAGCCTGACCCTGTCCACTGCCCTCTTCTGCCTGCTTACAACAGTCCCACATCCCCATCCCCCCGACCTCTAGCCCAGGGTCCCACCCCCACTGCACACCTGCTTCACCTCTCCACAGCCACCTCTTTCTCAAGTCCAGGTTCAAAATTCCCCTCCTCCAGGAGGTCAAGTCCTCAGCGGTTCCTGCTTCATTTGAGGTCCACACCGTCTTGTGGTGTCCCCTGCTACTGCACACATCCATGCTTCAGCCAGAGTAGCATTGATGATTCTGATGATGGCACTGCCACATTCCAGGCCTCACGGTCCATGGCATACACCTCTGGTCTCGTGTCAGCTCCCACAAGGCTGGGAGGCTGCTGCACACTGAAGCTTAGGGAGGATGGGCAGCTTGCTCAAGGTCAGCAAGAAGGGGTGGAAGCAGGATTTGAATCCAGGCCTTTGTAACTCCAGGCCTTCTCAACCACAACCAGCCACAGCTCTGAGCATGACGTGGAAAAGCCAGGCCAAAAGGGCACACACCCCTTCTCCTGGAACTCCACTTATGTGCCATCTCTCACTTTTCTGGAGCTTCAACTTTGAGTCATTTGTAAGCCCTGGGCCAGGATTAGGGCAAGGCAAGTGATGCACCCTCAGCACAAAACTTAAGGGAATGTCAACAATTCAGTCATTGAGGTGGATGTTCTAATGCAATATTTTTAAAAGTCAAAAATAGTACCTAAAATCCATTAAGAATAACATGTCAAAAATTTAAGTAAAGGCAGGCTCAGTATTACTGATTTTTCCTTTCACCTCAGGCTTCAATATGACAAAGGACAGCAATCTTTTCTTTAAAAATTGTGATGTTGCCATGCTCATAATCCCAGCACATTGGGAGGCTGAGGTGAGAGGATTGCTTATGCCCAGGAGTTCAAGACCAGCCTGTGCAACATAGGGAGACCCCATCTCTACCAAAAAAAAAAAAAAAGAAAGAAAGAAAGAAAAAAAGTCGTCAGAAAAAGAAAAGAAAAAAAAAGGCATGGTGGCATGTACCTGACGATGTGGCATGTCCCAACTACTCAAGAGGCTGAGGCAGGAGTATCTCTTGAGCCCCAGGGAGGTCAAGGTTACAGTGAGTTGTGATCATACCACCGCATTCCAGCCTGTATGAAAGAGCAAGACCCCTTCTTTAAAAAGCATTTTTGGCACTGGTCGAGGTGGCTCACACCTGTAATCCCAGCACTTTGGGAGGCTGAGGCGCACAAATTGCCTGAGGTCAGGAGTTTGAGACCAGCCTGACCAACATGGAGAAACCCTGTGTCTACTAAAAATACAAAATTAGCTGGGCATGGCGGTGCATGCCTGTAGTCCCAGCTACTCTAGAGGCTGAGGCAGGAGAATTGCTTGAACTCCGGAGGCAGAGGTTGCGGTGAGCTGAGATTGCACCATTGCACTCCAGCCTCAGCTGCAAGAGTGAAATTCCATTTCAAAAAAAAAAAAAGAAACGTTTTTGGCACTGGGACACGGTACAGTGACTCATCCATATCATTCCAACACTTTGGGAGGCTAAGAAAGGTGGATCACATGAGGCCAGGAGTTCAAGACCATCCTGGCCGACATGGTGAAATTCCATCTCTACTAAAAATACAAAAATAGCCAGGTGTAGTGTTACACGCCTGAAATCCCAACTACTCTGGATACTTTTTTTTGTGTGTGTGTGAGATGGGGGTCTCACTGTTTCACCCAGGCTGGAGTGCAGTAGTGTGATCATGGCTCATTGTAGCCTTGACCTCCTGGGTTCAAGCAATCCTCCTGCGTCAGCCTCCCGAAGTGCTGGCATTACAGGCATGAACCACTGTGCCTGGCCTATTTTTATCTTGATTGCTGAGTTTTTTGGCGGCTCCTTAAGTTTTGCACGGAGGCAAGTACCTCCCTCGCCTCACCCTAGTTGGGCCCGGGTGAGCCAGACACCATGGGAGGCACAACAGGGAACCTCTGCCAAGGATATGGCAGGTGTGACTAAACCATGGGCCCTCCACCTCATTCCCCAGCCTCGGCTCTCCTTTCCATGGGAGGTTGAGCTGGAAAGAGGCCCCTTCCCTGCCTGCCCTGGCCCTGGTCCAGGCCCACCCCAGGGGAGCTGTAGCTGTCCGTGTGTCTGTTGACAGTCACAGTGCTGTGGCTGTGCTGCAGAAGTGTGCTCTCTTGTCTTTCCAAGGCTGTTGTCTGTCTAAGGCAGCCTTGCTGGCTTTTGTCTCCAGGGACACTCCATGGCTGGGCTCTATCTTGCTAAAGGGCCTCTTTCCTAGCCTTCTCCAAGTTCTCTGATTTACCACACCCATCATCTCACTGAGGCCATCTCCTGGTCTGTTCTTGTGTTTCCTTTCATTCCTCTGATGCCATCTCCTCTTGCATCAACTGGGGATGCTCCCCCTACCCCCTGCCATGCCCCCAGCTCCAGACCTGCTCTGGACACAGCAGAAATAAACACTCCTGGCCCCATCTTGTTCTCATTCCTCTCCACCTGGGACCTGCTTGGAAGCTTGGAATGTGCCTTCTCTGCCCCATTCATGCTAAATGTTCTGGTCCCTTCCTCCTGCAACATCTCCCTTGGGCCGCACCTGACCTCAGCACGGTCTCCTCTGACCCCTGCTCATGTGCAGATATGTTTGAGCCTGGACTTTGTACTGGAGGCAGTGGAGGGGCAGCACTGAGGATGCTGGTTAGATGTAAGGAAGCCTAGGACCCAGGGTGTCTTGGGCACAACTTGCTGTGACACCTGGGCAAAATCTTCCCCTCTGAGCCTCACTTTCCCCCTAGAAGCTCAAGGGAGTTGGCCTTCTGAGTCCCTTCCAGCTCTAACATGATAGAAATCTGTGGTCTGGAGCCCTTTGCATGCACTTAGCAAAATTGTGATGTCATGGAGCACAGACCTGCAGACTCTTCTGCTCACAGGAGGATTGTAGACGCTCTGAGGACCACCCAAATCAAAGCAGGGACAGTCTGCGAGGTGCCGAGAGACAGCCCCTCCCCACAGCCTCCAGGTTACTGATCATGGCATTCCAGCAATTAACGGGGCAGGGAACAGTCTGCTAGCCACCAGCCTTGCCCCGAGAATGTGCAAATCCGACATCAAGGCTCCTGCCCCCAGCACAGAGCAGGCAGACTCACATCTCCTCAAACTAGGCAGTCAAGTATCGACTCTTCTCCCCACTTAATCCATTGGAAGGATTTCCCAGACTTTCCTACCAATTGCAGAGCAGCAGATGCTTTAAAATAATTGGATTCAAACTGATAATCTCCTGGTTTTATATCCTGTGGCATAACCCTTGATCCCAGGTTTTGCTGACACCACAGCGAGGGACTGGAGACTGTGCATGCGCGCGCATGTGTGCGTGTGCACGTGTGTGTGTACATATGTGCATGTGTGTGTGCACACGTGCGTGTGTGTAGATAGCCACATCTGGAGAAACTGAGGACCAGAGAAACTGTCCACAGCTGAGGGAAGAAGTCACATTTCATGGCAAAGAATGTGTCCATAGAGGGTAAATTTGAAGGTCAGGCTCAGCTGTGTCATGGACAGTCTGGGGGGTCTGGACAAGGGTGCAGCCTCCAAGGGCCTTGCTTTCTTCTTTGGGGAGGCGCTCACAAGGCGCTCCAGTGAGAGGGGCCATGGGTATCCCTCTCACCCGATGGTCCTTCTCTCCAGAGCCGGATCCCAGCGTCTGGTTCCAGAACCTCATCCCTATCCTCTTTCTCCCAGTAGATTCCTCCTCTCCTGTAAATGACCATAGAGGAAGACAATGAATGAAGTGAAAGAATCCCTCCGCGGCATCGAGCAGAAGTACAAGCTCTTCCAGCAGCAGCAGTTCACCTTCATTGCTGCGCTGGAGCACTGCAGGGAGAATGCCCACGACAAGATCCGACCCATCTCCAGCATTGGACAGGTGGTGCTCCTGAACCCCGCCCCGGGTGAGGGGCAGCAAGCCCAGCCCCCTCTCATGAAAGGTGAACCCACTGGGGCCTAGGGAGGAGAAGCACGTTGTGCCAGAATCAGACCCAGAACCTAAATGGTGGAATGAGTCCTTCATTAGTTTCTCCGCCAAATATGTGAGTGAATAACACAGCAGTTAAAGAGGCAGGCGCAAGACTCAGCCGGCCAGGGCTTAAGTCCTAGCTCTACCACGTGCCACAGCTCGGGCCAGTGACTTCACCTTTCTATGTCCTCATCTGTGACACGGGGTCAGTGGTCACCCATGAAAAACTGGGGATTTATTGGTGACCAGAAGGATTTTGTCCCTCCCGTCAGGTTCCACTGGCGGTTGAGGAATTGCGGCATGCCAAGCACACCGCCAGGTGCTTTCTCAGATGCTCTTGTTTAACTTGCATCTCTTCCAGGGTTAGCTACTGTCCAGGTTTGCTCTGCATGATTTGGAGGCCTCAAGACCAAATGAGCCTTCCGGGAAGTTAGGGTCTGGAGCAGCAGTGCAGTTAGGAAAACACGGGCAGCCCCCTTGCAGCTCGGAGGGAGTCAGCTTGTGGAAGGGTAACTGCCCCACGATGGGTGGGAACAGGCGCTGGGCTCAGAACTGCAGAGGAGAAACAGGCTCAGGAGGAACAAGCAACCCTCGCTGGCAGCAGCCTTAACAAACTTTTCTAATTTTTGTAAAATGTTCCCTCAATGTTGTTAATTAAAAAAATGTTAAATGTAGAGGTCAGATGCAGTGGTTTATGCCTGTAATCCCAGCACTTTCGGGAGGCTGAGGTGGGTGGATCACTTGAGGCCAGAAGTTTGAGACTAGCCTGCCCAATGTGGTGAAACCCTGTCTCTACTAAAAATCCAAAAATTAGCCAGGTGTGGCGGCACACACCTGTAGTCCCAGCGACTCAGGAGGCTGAGGCAGGAGAATCACTTGAACCCTGGAGACAGAGGCTGCAGTGAGCCAAGATTGCACCATTGCACCATTGCACTCCCGCCTGGGTGACACAGCAAGACCCTGTCTCAAAATAAAACGTTAAATGTACAGAAAAGGAACACCCATATAACCTTCACCCAGATTTACTGACTTGTGACATTTAGCCAATTTAGCCATATTTGCCCGTGCATGCAGCTCCTGAGCTGTTGGAAAATAAACTGCTTCTTCTGTAAACCTGGACTCGGAGGGGAAAAGGAAAGAAAAGAAATTGCCTAGATCCTTTTTAGTCCATCCTCCAGAAGCTTCATAAATCACTGAGTATCCCTTCCCAGAGTGTAAATCAATGCTGCGTGACCCCCACTTCTATGAATAAGGGTGGCCTTCTTGCCTTAGGTTTCACCGAAGGCTCTTGGTAAACAATGGCCTTGTGTTCTGAGTTGCCTCTCACCCCTCCCCTGCCCTACCGGAACCAGAGGTGTCCAAAGGTTCCCTGCACATCCCCCTACTGCTCTGTTGTAGTTACACCTAGGGGCAGGTTCCTCATCCTTGACCCCCACAGGTGCCCTTGTGGGTGTGTGTGTCAAAAGCCTCTCCCCCTTACAAAGCTGCTGTGTGCCTGGCAATCCTTGGGAAGGGACCACTTCAGATTGTTTGGGGAAACATCCTTAGCAACAAAAAGGCAGACGGTTACAACAGGAAAACCCTGACTCCGACGTAGACCTTTGTGGATGTGGGAGGAGGTGATACCTGCATCTGTCATCAGATTGTGGAGAGCAGAACCCTCTGACTGTGAAATGGGTCTGTTAATCTGGCCTGGACCAGAGCCAGTTCCTCCCTAGCACAAGATCAGACCTCCTGCTCTGGCACAACCTCGGATGCAGTCACTAGGTAACCCAGTACGTTCCTGGCCTGTCCCTCCTTCCTCTACCTGTGAATACAGCATGGCTGAAGCCCGAAGGATTCCATTTCTGCTGCTTCCTCCTCAGTGTGGGTGGCCTGCCCCAGCATTTCTCACAATGAACCCTCTAAGTGGGATGGCAGGCACTGTGGCATGAAGAGTCTGGGAGCAGCCCTCTTTTGCTTTAGGTGGTGGTTGGTTCAGGGGGCGTGGGGACAGGTGAAGGATAGAGCATGGAGCCACCGAGCTGGGGACAACATCCAACTAAGCCACTTCCACTGGGGCTCTGGGCGGGTTATTTCACCTCTCCAAACCTCCACTGCTCATGTCATAGTACTCATCTGTAAAATGAGAATTTAAAAAGGTACCTACTCAGTGTGTAGGGTTTACATGAAGACAAGTGAAAACAGGCCTGAAAGCATTTTTCCTGGTGCCTGGGACACCTAATTTTATATCTATGCATCCATCCATCCATCCATTAGTTTAATTAATTTTTTTGAGATGGCATCTCGATCTGTTGCCTAGGCTGGAGTGCAATGGCACAATCTCAGCTCATTACAACCTCTGCCTTCGGGGTTCAGGTGGTTTTCCTGCCACAGCCTCCCGAGTAGCTGGATTACAGGCATATGCCACCATGCCTGGCTAATTTTTTTTTCCTAGTAGAGATGGGGTTTCACCATGTTGGCCAGGCTGGTCTTGAACTCCTGACCTCAAGTGATCTCCATCCACCTTAGCCTTGCAAAGTGATAGGATTACAGGTGTGAGCCACTGTGCCCAGCCTATCTATTAATTTTATATCTATCTATCCATCCATCCATCCATCATCTATAGAGAGAGATACCACCATAGGGAGTGGTCTGTACCTTAAAATGCTTAAGTATTACTTGCATCTCCCCCATGAATCATGGAGGGTGGAAGGGAGTAGGGTGGGTGCTCCTGGACGTTTGCACCATCAGCCAGCCAGGACCCAGGTTAGCATGTCCCCAGCTCATGTAGCGGTGGCCTTTGCAGGTGCAGAGCTACATGGAGCACCACTGCAACAACTCCACGGACCGGCGGGTTCTGCTCATGTTCCTGGACATCTGTTCAGAGCTGAGTAAGCTCTGCCAGCACTTTGAGGCCGTGCACTCTGGCACCCCCGTCACCAACAACCTCCTGGAGAAGTGCAAAACCCTTGTGAGCCAAAGCAACGACTTAAGCAGCCTCAGAGCAAAGTAAGTCCCTGTGGTGCTGCCCTCAAGGCCCCATGTGTGCCTGAGGGAGGCCCCTGTGCTGTATCCGTCCTGTTGCCTGGACCTTGCAGTTCCTGTTGCCTGGACCATGCGGCTCCTGTTGCCTTGACTGTGCGGCTCCTGTTAGACCACCCTGGGCAGCAAATCCCAGGCTCCACTTATATACTGGATTGGCTTGGATTCCACACAGCCTTTTCTTTACAACCATTGTAGACATGGCAGGACACAAGCATCTCATGGGAGTTAGCACCAGGCAGGTGGAGAAGAGGGTGTAGAGCCTAGAGCAGTTGCCTCCAGAAGCCCACAGAGATCCTCACTGATGTGCAAAGAAGTGAACCCAGAGCTCCCTCCCAGGGCAGCAGCACTGCCACTGTGGGCTTCTCACCGTGACAGCCTGGGAGCCTGGGAGCCCACAGCACAGTGGGCTGGAGCCTGGGGAAGCTCTGTAGATATTGGTGAGAAGAGCCAGAGGGATGAGCCAACCAGTTCCTCACCCCTAAGCCAGGTTCCTATGGACCATGGGGCACTGCTTTGCACCTCCTGTCTTTCACACCAGAATTACTTGGGGCTTGGGGCTCCCCGGGCCTGCTCTACCAGAATCTCTGGAGACAGAGAGCCTGAGCATGCTGTATGTCTAGTTCTAAAGCCTCCCTCCCCAGGTGACTGCTGTGCCCGAGGTCTGGCAGCTGCAGTCCCAGGAGCATAGGCTCAGCCAGCCCCCTGCCATCCTGCAGATACCCTCATGACGTGGTGAACCACCTCAGCTGTGACGAGGCTCGGAACCACTATGGAGGTGTGGTCAGCCTCATCCCCATCGTCCTGGACTTAATGAAAGAATGGATCGCCCACTCTGAGAAGTTGCCCCGCAAGGTGCTGCAGCACGTGAGTGAGCCCCAGCCGAGCCAGGAGAGTACCAGGGGAGCCGTTTGTCCTGCCCAGGCCACAGGCACCCAGCTCGGGGCCACTAAACTCAAGTGTAGACCGCTCACAAAAGGCAGCCTCAAACCCAGGGGGAAAGACAAAGGATGTTCAAAACCACCCTGGAGGCCTCCTGGTGGGAAACCGTAACTCAGCCAGGGCGCCCCGTCACTCCATCGGTGGAGAGCTTTGCTATTTAATTTGGATGTTACTGGTTGGTCCTTCTTCATTGGCACCCACCATTCCTGCCACTTACTAACCCCAAAGGGAATCAGCCGATACGTTACTGAGACCCTCCACCCCAACCTCCCTCTCTGGCTTTAACTTCTAACATTTCCGCTTCTACGCGTCAGGCTCTGTGCTGATGAAGAGGAAACCCACTTACAGGAGCTGCCCAAACAGGGTGGCATGGTAGAGGGTCCCAGGAAGGCAATGAACTGTCACCTAGTCCTCTGTGAGCCACATCCGGCTCCAGTGCCAGGCCTGTCCCGGCTTTGGGAGGCTGAGGCAAGAGAATCCCAGCACTTTGTGAGGCTGAGACAGCTGAATCACTTGAGGCCAGTTCAAGACCAGCCTGGCCAACATGGTGAAATCCTATCTCTACTAAAAATACCAAAAAAATTAGCCAGGTGTGGTGGCAGGTGCCTGTCCCAGCTACTTGAGAGGCTGAGGCAGGAGAATCACTTGAACGTGGGAGGCAGAGGTTGCAGTGAGCCAAGACCGCGCCACTGCAGTCCGGCCTGGGCAAGAGTGAGACTCTGTCTCGAATAAATAAATAAATAATAAAATGAGCAGAGCATTGCTGATTTCCAGACACAGCCAGGCAGAGGCAAGCAACTGAAAGCCGCATTGCAAATGACTCATCCCTGGTCCTTACATGGAAGTGCCAGGCCAAGAGATCATAAGCCAAATTGTGTAAAGGCTGTGCGCTGCAGCTTTGCAGTGAGCCATTTAGCTGGAGACCATTGCTCCTTGTCCCACCACCAGCCCCAACCGTAGTCAAGGAACACGCTGTCTGCGAGCCAGGGATGTGCCCCTCCAGGATGGAGACTGGGTCGGCATGTGGAACTCAGTGTTTTTATTTTTATTTTTTGAGATAGAGTCTCGCTCTCTCTCCCAGGCTGGAGTGCCGTGGCGCCATCTCGGCTTACTGCAACCTCCACCTCCCGGGTTCAAGTGATTCTCCTGCCTCAGCATCCTGAGTAGCTGGAATTACAGGCACCTGCCACCCTACCTGGCTAATTTTTGCATTTTTTTTTTTTAGTAGAGATGGGGCTTCACCATGTTGGCCAGGCTGGTCTTGAACTCCTGACCTCAACTGATCTGCCCACCCTGGCCTCCCAAAGTGCTGGGATTACAGGTCTGAGCCACCATTCCCAGCCAGATCTCAGTGTATTTAGTTTTCCAGGCCACAGCCAAAGGGGAGTGCATTCACCTTTCCTTCTCATTTACTTGGGAGAGGGAGACCGTGACAGAAGCCAGAATTCTGACTTTGTGGCTCCTGAGCAAGGGCATCATCAAACCCCAAACACTGTGAAATGTGTCCCTGGCTTCTGAGCTTGCCCAAAGTAATATCTGACTGTTGGTTTTCCCTTCACAGGGGACGACTTAGCTTCTGTATTGTTGCTTCCTCAGGGGAAGACAGTCGAGAATAAAAAGTGTTCTACCACCTCTCTGCCTGGCTTGGTTTCCTGGGATTTATCCCTGAAAGAAAACCTGCATGTCTCCCAAGACATCAAAGGACACTGGGCAGTAGCCACACAGGCAAAACCTCCGCAGACAGCAGAGGGCCACCCTAGGCAAGGGAGCATGCCTGTCTCTAGTCAGCTTCTAAGAGGTTCATGCCCAAGCTCCAGAGGGCCAGTATTCAGATCTGCCAAGGGTGGGAAGTCTAGGAAGTCTAGTTAGAGACCCTGTCAGATAAGAAAAGCTGAATTTTCCAGAGAAATTTAAAACTGCCACCTGCCAGTTTTAGTCTCAAAGTTGTTGCTTCAACCATTAAAATGGGCAGAGCTGGCTGGGCATGTTGGCTTACACCTGTAATCCCAGCACTTTGGGAGGCTGGGACAGCTGAGTCACTTGAGGCCAGTTCAAGACCAGCCTGGCCAACATGGTGAAATCCTGTCTCTACTAAAAATACCAAAAAAATTAGCCAGATGTAGTGGCAGGTGCCTGTCCCAGCTACTTGAGAGGCTGAGGCAGGAGAATCACTTGAACCTGGGAGGCAGAGGTTGTAGTGAGCCAAGACCAGTCCGGCCTGGGCAAGAGTGAGACTCTGTCTCAAATAAATAAATAAATAACAAAATGAGCAGAGCATTGCTGATTTCCAGACACAGCCAGGCAGAGGCAAGCAACTGAAAGCCACATTGCAAATGACTCATCCCTGGTCCTTACATGGAAGTGCCAGGCCAAGAGATCATAAGCCAAATAGTGTAAAGGCAGTTTCCGGCCTTCTTCCAAAGCCTTGAAGGGCATGAAGCAAGGGATGCTGGGAGCTGCACTGTCACCTCAGTGCACTCACATTATCACCACCAGCCAGGCTCAGGAGGGTGAGCTCTGGAGCACTGACGTGTCAGTGAGGTGCCACCAAAAGGACTCTGTGGCACCCAACATGCGAGGCATGGTGCAGCAGCACAACCCCGCAGACCACCTGGCTCTGGGGTTTCTCTGTAGACAGGATTTAAGTCACCCCCTCCCACACTATGCCACTAAGCCAGTCTCTGAGGAAGAGCATGGATTTAAGGCAGGTAACAGGTAGGATTTGTGGCCGTGCACCAGATAATTCACCAGAATAAAAAGGGTCTTCTTAGAGACAGAAGCCCAAATCCACTATTTGTCAGGAACCTCCCTCCTCAGGTCACTGAAGGTAGCCAAACCAGACCCTAAGGCTTTCTATCTCTGGACTAGTCCCCTGCTTGACCTATAAGCCTGCCAAGGCCACTGTAAGTCACTCCATGTCCACACAGCAGAGTAGTGCAAAACAATAAATTTTTATTTGTTCACAGTTAAACACAAGCAACTGCCTTGACATTTGAGAACATTCTAAGGACAGCAAACCCTTTTGATTCCAATTCCGTTCACTAAGATTGTACCATTTCATCTTGCAGTTCATATTCATGGCATCTGATGTGGATTGTTGACATGCTTTTAAGATTGAGGCGGGAAAGCTTAGACCTTTTGACAAGAGCTGACTTTCTTCAATTTAACTAAAAACAGTCCGTTTAAAAAAAAAATCAGTTTCTTTTCACTGATGGGACCCCTTTAAACTGCAAGTTTGCCACACATGGTTCATCCATGATTGAGTTATAAAACTAGATTACGTCTTAGCAAAATCTGTTCCTCCGTAATATATTTGTGGTCCATAGAAGTCGTCTGAAAAGTGATTATTGATTCTTCCTAGTGCAAAATGCATGGCTGCCTCTTTCATAAGCCCAAGTATTTGCTACACAGAGCAGCTCCTGTCCAAACACTGGGAGAGGTGGGGAAAGGGAGGGAAGAGTTGGTCTGGGGGTTCTCAAGACTCTCAGGTCTCCCCTGAAAGGTCCAGGCTAATGGTTAAATCAGCCTGCTTATCCCAGAGAATGGATAATGTGGCACTGGGAAGCGGGGCGGAAGCTCCTCTGCCTTCATTAACTCGTTTCATGACCAAAAGCCGTGGGCACAGGTGCTTGGCTCTTCCAGGCAGGCTTCCCCTGTAGCTGCAGCTGCTCTTCCCTCAGGCGAGCAGGTATGGACTGCAGGATGGCATGGAAGAGACAGGAACATGCCCCCTTGGGCACATCGAAGAGTCCCAGACAGGGAAAAAAGCCACATGGGACAAGGTTCACAGCAGCAGCCTAGGGGCCAGTCCTCGACCTAAACTTGTTCTTTTACCTATAGACAAAAGCTTAATCAAGTGCAATCAATTACTTTGCAGCAATCTGGGGGGCATGTGTCACAGAACTCTGGATGTAAACAGATACACAAACATCTTCGGACTGGATACATTTTTCCAACACTCATTGTAGGTCTGTTTTAAAGCATGTACCCTGGAGAGTGAAGATGCAGCAGACATGGTGTGCTGATTTGGTCGCTGCACACAAGGCAGCTTTCTTCTCCAAGTGGGGCAGAGCCCCCTGGGGGAACCGTGCTCCAAGAATATCTGCAGGGGGTGGGCAGCACTCTATCTCACCAAGGTCCTGGCCAGGCCTTCACTCTGCCCAAACCCTCCTCCAGCCTATACAGGCTTCCCCCCCACCTCAGTGCTTTCAGTGAGAAAAAGTGAGTATTGTTACTCAGTACTTTCGTTTGCTCTTCAGTTCTTTCTTTCTTCAAGTGGTATGCTCTACTATTTGGTAGAAATTCACATTGGCTCATCACAGCACACTTCAGTTCTGCTGGCTACATGAAACACACCCAGTTTTCTATTCTTAACAGTGAGTCTGAGCCTCTGTAGTCTCAGACATCCTTTCATCCCCACAACCATTTTATACATCCTCCTCTAAACAAGTGCTAGAGTTTTATCTTTCTCAACAAATATACCAGAAACTACATGTGCTTGCAAAGGGGACGGTCCAAGTCTGGGGTTTCACTCCCTGTTGTCCTGCTTTTGCCCAGTAATGTGCGGCCTGGTGGGTGAATTCTTCTAATTTGTCAGTGGCTTCCAGGACCCGTTCGTGGGTTTAACAGTTCACCTTCTTAAACAGTTTGGACTGTTTCCCCCAACCACGTCACATAAACTTTGGCTCACAAAGTAGTTCACCTCTCACCTCTTCACTCATTAAGCTTAGTAAGAAAATTCTGCAGCTTATTCCCAAAGGTCGGGCAGTTTTCTCTCCTGAAAACCACTGTGGGCAAACCTAGGGAGGTCACTGTCTGTCCACCTGCCTTAGGAATGCTGGGCCAGTACTCATCTCCAAGGACATCTTTAACAACCTCTCCACCTAAGAAATGACCTTGACCTTCCTACCTTTGGGTTTCTTCCAATCCCATAAAAACAATTTTTTATAGACTTTATGGCAGAGCCTTGTCAATGGCTTTTTGAAAATCCATAGAAGTTCTATCAGACGCAGATCTGCGTGCTTATTCACCTGCAGGGACTCAGGAACTCATTTGTTCTGCGTCTTCTTATCCCCCTCCCCGCTAAAACTGTAGTGCTCCTTTTTAAATGAATCCCATGCTGCATAGCAGCAGACTCCAGGCTCCTCAGGGCCTGTGCTGACTCTGGTTGGTGTCAGGTGGGGAACCGAGTAGGTTATGCATATTGGCCAAACAACTGAGACAGGTATCCTCGCCCATAGTGATTTCTGGACAGAGACCATCCAATCCCAGTATTTATGAATACCAAGCTGCTTAATTGGTTTCAAGGCAGACTCTGCCTTGATACTAACTGTACTAATGCCTTTGCCCGGGACTGAACTGCCTCTCGAGAGTCCTACTATTGCCTTTCCATCCTTAAAACTAATCACTGCAGCATGACCAAGTGACCTGTTGACTCTTGGCAGGTTTATCACTTCCAAAACCAAACCAAACCTAACTACTGACTCTGGGGTTTTTTGCAACATAGAAGCCTACATTTTTAGGTTGGGCACTTTCAACCTAAGTCCAGGTCTCAATCCCCCAACCATAGTTGAGTAAACCCACAGCCTCCTAGAACTCAAAGGCACCTGAGTTGCAGCCGCCTTTGTCATAAAGCTGAGTAAAGGGACACCCAGGCTGGATGAATGAAGCTCCATCCATGGAGCTTCCAGCCTAGGCCTCTCACCACTTGACCAAGCTGCCTCCATCCACTTCTCAAATGTTTTTTCTTTTTCACGTGGGCCTCTTTTCCTTTGCCAATTAAGGAAAAGGCTTTAAGTGCCTGCTGTCTTGTTCTGTGGCACAGACCTCTTGGGCAAGAGGCGGAGAAAGCACTTGTTTCAGGATTCACCCATGGGACTTCCTTCCCTTTCTAAATTTGTTTACGTTTTCCTTTTCTAAAGCTGAACCAGGAAACTAGACTGTACCGGATTTTAAGCTTTCCTTTGGACAAAGCTGAATTAAATGTGTGGTATCACTACTACTCCACATCTGACATTCAGTAGTAACTGCCAGCCTGTGCTAGGCCGAGTAGGGACCTAGGGACCACACCCTGCCACAGGCTGGGAATCAGTCACACCCAGAAAGCCTGCCCTGAACAGGTTTCTGCTGGTATAGCCAGGGTGACACGGAATCTTTGTCTAGTTCCCTTTAGTTAGGGATGCTGGAATATTTATTACCATGCTTTAAAAAAACAAAAACAAAAAAACTTTTATTCTCTCGTGCTGGAAGCCTCCGTGTGCACTAAGATTTCATACCGTGGGAGTTTCTTTTACCTCTTTGACTCAATCCTTCTCTTCTTTTTACTGCAAGAACAAATAGGAAAGCCAAGTTCTCTGGCTCCTTCTTACCAACTTTCCCCTGCCTCAGCCGGACACCAGGCAACAATTCTTAGGCTTCCAGCATTTATTTCAGGAGCATTTGTTGAGTTTGGTTCTTTGCCACTGCCGCTTTTCTGACTAATGTCCTCTCTCGTGAGCCTATGGGGCAGCCTAGTGCCAGCATTCTCCGGACTCTGCTTAAATTGTTCTGCCATTACTAAAATGGAGAGTGTGATGACTCAGCTCCCTGGAGAGTCAGCCCCTGAAAATTGGAATTGGTATGAAAAAGCTGCCCCCCTTCTGGTGGCCTAGAACCTGCTACAGCGAGGCAGCTGTCACAGCCTGAGAAATCATGGTCACATATACTTTGCAGAAACTCATTTGGCCCTTCAGAGCCTTTCTGCTGCAGTGTCACAAATAAGCTGACATGAACAAGAGGCTTGTGCGCACCAAGGAAGGCCAGCAGACAGGTGGCTTTAACAGAAGGCCCGGCAAGCTGAGACCAGCCTGCAGGTGCAGTTCCTCATGCTCAAGTGCTTCTCGGGTAACCTCTCCCAGTGACTCCTCCTTGCCTCCTACGAGAACAGGTTTTATCACCTACACACCAGCCAATAGTACCAGCATTCAAGCAAACACCAAATAAATAAGAGGTAGTGGGGGAAGAAGGGACAAGAGCTTTCCCAAAGGGTATACGGGCTCCACAGTGCCAGCTCTAGATTTCTGAAACAACAGGCTTCTGTTCACACAGAACTTTCCAGGAAGCTTATCAGAACTGCCAAAAGAATGTAATCATGAAGAAACCACTGTTTTTCTAGATCTGCTGCTTTAGATGCTGAACTTCAGAATCAAAAAGCAGTGGGAAAGTGTCTTGTAAAAGCTTTCATGTGAAGACAGCCAGCTTTGCAGGCTACATCCTCCTGGAAAAGACAAAACTGGACTTACCTGCAATGCAACAAACTACCTAGTCTCACTGAGAGCCAACCCAGTTATCTGAGCTTCAGAAAAGCAGAACGTGGTGTGTTAGACTCAAAGATTAAATTTGGCCTCATATTGCACAGGTTCAAAGGATGCAACCATTTGGGGCGGGAAGGAAGAAAATAAAGCTACTGAGGAACACCAACTGGCCCTTGGATTAGAACACAATGCGAGGTAAATGAGAGGAGGGGGTTAGGGGTGGGTGAAGGGGAAGGTCAAGAGGCATTTCGATGCCAGATCCAAAAACTGTTCTGCATTCAGTCAGATGTCCAAAGGACCTCCGTCCCATTTTCACACATGAACTTGCACTCAGACCCTGGAAAGAGGAAAGCTTTGAAACGTGCATTCACACCTCCTGTTCTGTGCCAACGATATGCAAGTTAACACTGATTGACCATCATCCTTAGCTGTGTTCATGATGAGTCTCATTGTAGTCCATGATATGTAGCTGTCCAACACTGTCCGGGTTCGGGGGAGATGGGTGCGGGCCATCTAGGTTCAGGGAAGTCTTGGCTTCCACACCCAAGTCTTTGCCCAGTTCTGGTTTTATGCTCTCGGAAAGGCTACTGATGACCACGCCGTCCTCATCACACTGGCTCTCACTCTTATTACGAAATAACTCTCGGGCCTTCATACCCAGGAAGCTTTTTGAACTAGGAAGTGAGCCCACAGTGGTGGGGATGCTGGCAGAGGATTCTCCCATAGTTGTCTCCCACCGACTGCTGAAAGGGCCTGCCCTCTGGTTTGGGGGTTTCTCCGGGGTAGAAAGCTCGCTGCTGCTGCTGCTGCCTCCACCTCCTCTGCTTCCACTACTGCCCCGAGTGCTGCTGGGCCTGGGGGTCTTGGTCTCACCGTTGTGGCCAGATGCCTCTTCATTGTGCCCTACTATGGAATCTGAGCAGCCGTCATTACAACAGTCAAGCCTGTAAGAAAGCCAGGGAGGAAAAAAGGAGCTGGTGAGTAGAGCCATCCGCATTCGGAAGATGTGGAATTGCACTGACGCTCACACTGATGACGAACTCTGCTAGCCCACTCTCTGTTTCATAATACTGGACTCAAGCAGGAGAGCTCATCAACAGAAACCTGTCACAACTAGGGATACTAGGTGGCAATCTTAAATGTGAACACTTCCTGTGGCCATATGGAGGGACTCAAGGGCAGGAAAAGGAACACAGAGAGATCACTGGGCATTTTGAGGAAAGGAACATCAGAGTGGTTTTCTGAAATGCAGTGAGCTGAGTGCTGCAGCCCTGTGTAATCAGCTGTAACTGCTTCCCACACCATGTAACACAGTCCTTGTGCTGGTACTGGCAGCTTAACCCCAAGGTCTTTCATCAGTTCTTTGCTCCTACCTTTCTTCTGCTGCTTCAGCTGCTTCTGCTTTTTCTTCTTCAAGTTTTTTCAGGAGGCCATCTTTCTCCAGCCTGCCATATAAATCTAAGATCTCCAATTCAAACACCTGGGTTATCCGTTTCTGAGCCTCATACCTGCTCTCTGCGGCCTGCAGCTGTCCTCTGAAAGATACAGACCAGCCAGAATATAGGAATAAAAAGTGTTTTTTCCACTTAATAAAAAACACAAAAACCTTTCCTGATGAAAGTTACCTTGCCTGGAGTTTGACATCCTCTAAATATTTCTTCTGTTCCAAAAGAAGGTGGTCTTTCTTGGCCAGGTGAGATTCCAGTTCCAAAATCCGTTTTTGGGAGGTATCAAGCCTCTGAGTCTGCTGGAGAACTTGGCTTCTGTTTTTTTCTAGCTCTTTCCGATAGGCAGCTTTCATCATTTCCACTTCCTTAAAAAAAAAAAAAAATGACTAGAATTCATACTTATAAAAAATAAACATGCTGTATCCATTTTGAAAAGACAATGTAAGGACTGAGAAGGTGCTTTAGTATACTGATAGTAGAAATATAAACTAGTACAACTTTCTGGAAAGTAAGCTGGTAGTATTATTCTAGTAACCCTTCCTTGAAATCTATCCCCAAGGAAATCATGTGAAACATAAATAGAGATTTTGCACAAAAAATAATCATCACAGCATATTTATAACAGCAAAAACCTAGAAACACCATCATTTAAGTCTAATGTCAGGGGAACAGTTAAGTAAATTAAAATACATCCTATATTTCTAAGTCTTAAAAAAATGATATGGTATCAGTAAAAAGATTTAAAAAAAGCAGACTATAAGACTGTGTGAACAGTACAATCAACTACGCAAACATATACAAAACACCAAGTGAAAATATGCCAATATTCAGTTATCCTTTCAGTCTAGAGGTAGGCCACTTGCTTTCTCTTCTACTTTTCTCATTTCCTGTAGTGCAGGAAAGGCTACAGAATGGAACGCCAAGGGAGCAGGTATGCTCAAGCAAAGCAGCCTTTGCAGACTGGGTGCCCTGACGAGGTTTGTTGATCCTGCTATGGCAGATGGCCTCCTGACGACAGACTAGACTAGCTTGAAACCCAGAGCAAATATACACTGATGCTCAGAAAGAAGGCAGAAAGGATATTTTTCTAACAAGCCTGTGTTACATTTGTGTGTGTTTATTGTGGTAAAATGTATGTAACATAAAATTTGCCATATATATGTTTTTTAAAAAAGATAATAAGCCTTAAACAGCAAGGAGATGAGCTTCATGAAGGTGCCCCCGCCTTGATGCTGTCTGGTAAGCCCAATGCTTCCTTGTTATAGAATGCAACTCATTTAAGCTCAGAACTGGCTCTCAGATAGTGTGGCTGTTCCAGCTACGCTAAATGGCTCCAGATTTCAGCACAGGGCAGGTGAACGCATCTATCTGGCCTCTGTCATAAACAATAGGACTTATTTAGAGATAATAATGCAAGGCTTAGAACCAGGAACATCTGCCAGGAACATCTGTGTACTCTCACTAATCCTTACAGCTACCCCTACCAACCATTCCCACCTGATGCCCCACCACTCACTCTTCTTACTCCTCTAGATGCAACAAGAGCAACCCCAGCTCCAGGTTCAGGGGCAAATCCTGACTGGGTCAAGGCATTAACTAGGCTAGGCTAGGGATGGGCACAGGACAGGCCTGGCCAACAGGGGAGATGAGAAGTATGGTGGAAGCGTCTGGGAAAGTTTTTTTTTTTTTTAAGACAGACTCTCGCTCTGTCGCCTCATTGCGCCCAGGATGGAGTGCAGTGGCGCGATCTCAGCTCACTGCAACTTCTGCCCCCTGAGTTCAAGTGATTCTCCTACCTCAGCCTCCCAAGTAGCTGGGACTACAGGCATGTGCCACCACGTCCAGCTAAATGTATTTTAGTAGAGACAGGGTTTCACCATGTTGGCCAGGATGGTCCTGATCTTCTGACCTCATGATTTGCCTGCCTCAGCCTCCCAAAGTGCTGGGATTACAGGCATGAGCCACCATGCCTGGCCTGGGAAAGGTTTTCTTGCTGAGAAAGAAATAGGAAGAGATGCTCTCCTCCTCTGTGGGACATCATGTCTGCCTGTGGCACACACCTGGCAACCATAAGTGCAGGTAGCTGGAGGACAAGGCCTACAGGATAAGTGAGGCAGTGCAAAAGAGCCTGGCTCCTTGACGCTGCCTCTGAATGCCCAGCTTGACCAACCTGGAACTCACCTGCCTCAGGACCTCTTGTCAAGTAATCAATAAAATTCTTCACTCTTAGGCTGGCTTAGTGTTTTTGTTGTTTTTTTTTTGGAGATTAAGTCTTTTTTTTTGAGACAGAGTCTCACTCTGTCACCCAGGCTGGAGTGCAGCGGTGCAATCTTGGCTCACTACAACCTCCGCCTCCCAGGTTCAAGCAATTCTCTGCCTCAGGCTTCTGAGTAGCTGGGATGACAGGCTCCTGCCACCAAGCCTGGCCAATTTTTATATTTTTAGGAGAGATGGGGTTTCACCATCTTGGCCAGGCTGGTCTTGAACTCCTGACCTTGTGATCCACCTGCCTTAGCCTCCCAAAGTGCTAGGATTACAGGCGTGAGCCATCAGGCCTGGCCGGTCTAGAACTTCTGAGCTCAAGCAATCCTCTTATTTCAGCCTCCCAAGTAGTTGGCACTATAGGTGAGTGCCACCAGGCCCAGCCCTAGTTTGGTTTTTGTTGTCTACAACTGAAGGCATCCTGACTATCACAACTCAGCTGCATCACCCCTGCTCTATGAACTGGGAAACAGGGCCCTAAGGAGAGGTGGCTACTCAAGGTCCCAAAGAGCACAAGCCATCTAGGCTTCTCTCAGGAGATGACACGGGCGTGTCTCAGCAAAGTTCTCTTGTGCCTTGAATCTGTTTTTCCCCCTTTCTGTTCCCAAAGCCATTACACCTCAAACATAAGTGATGGCTGCTTTCTAGAGAAAGTCCCACATCTAACATCCTTCTAAAAAAGGGCATCTGTATCTCTGAGCTGAGAGGAGCCAAGAAATAAAGAGCAATTCTATTTGGAAAATTACTATCTCTAGTTCTAAGACTCCTCTCTACATCCAGCTAAAAAAGACTCTTTACAAAGCACAAGCCCAAGAAACCTAAAAAGAAGGCCCAAGTGTGATGGAGAAGTTAGTGACAGGAAGCATCTGAGCAGCTACTATTAAAATTCTATTCCCAACTCATTCACTAACATTACCTGAGGCTATTTATAAAGTGAGTTAAAACTTCTGCCTCCACACCACTGGTGAGGCACTAATTAACGTAAGATCATCCCAATGCTGGCCTTGTTGCCAGGACTGAACTACCATCTGCAGAAATCCAACATTAAAAGGAAAAAAGAAACTGGTATATATATCAGGCTATACCCATGGTCCTGAGAGGTAGGGTTAAGCACAATTGGTTCCCCAGCCTTTTTTCCTCTCTCTCTTTTAAAGGGGGCATAGGGAAGAGAAAGGAAACACTTTACAGCTACTCTGTACCAATTACTATTAAGTGCTTTCGCTTAACTTCAAAGCAACCCAGGAAGGAGAAACAAGCTCATGCGGTGGCTGGAAAGTGCTTGTAGAGCTGGACCAGGGAGGAGTGGGACTGCCACTCTGTCTTTTAGGAAACAAGTCATAAAGTCATTCTGTATGACATGCCGGAGACTTACTGTCTGGGTCTGAAAAGCTTTCCCCACTAAGGTCTGGCTCCCCCAGCCCTGGCATACCTTTGTGGTATCTGAGTGCTTGTTCTGCAGTTGTTCCAAATATAGCTCGTTGACCTCCCCAAGAACCAACAGCTGTCTGTTCAAGAACTCCATCTGCTGCTGGACCGACTCGCTGTTTGAGAGCTAACCAAAAACATAAGCAAAGTGAAAAATCCGACGACATAAGACTAGCACATGGGCATTAAACAGGGAACCAGCTAGAAGCACAATATTTCAATGCTAAGGCAAAATAACCAAGTCCCAGGGTTTTACGGTCCATGACAGGTGGAGAGCTTGGCACCCAAGAACAACAAAAATAGACAGCAATGCACTTCAGAACTGTGCTCTGCAACGGGGAAGCAGCACAAATGCAGTCCATCAAAACTGACCACCTGGCTGGGTGTGGTGGCTCACGCCTGTAATCCCAGCACTTTGGGAGGCCAAGGCGGGTGGATCACGAGGTCAAGAGATTGAGACCATTCTGGTCAACATGGTGAAAACCCGTCTCTACTAAAAATACAAAAAAATTAGCTTGGCATGGTGGTGCGTACCTGTAATCCCAGCCACTCAGGAGGCTGAGGCAGGAGAATTGCCTGAACCCAGGAGGCGGAGGTTGTGGTTAGCTGAGTTCATGCCATTGCACTCCAGCCTGGGTAACAAGAGCTAAACTCCGTCTCAAAAAAAAAAAAAACTGACCACTCACAGAACACCTGGAACAGGTGGACAGGTATATGACCAAAGTCCAGTGGGATTAAACCCTAGGGAAAACTCACTGTTCTTGAGTAAATGATTTAAAAAGTGCAATGATTCCCAAAGAAGGAGGACTCACACTCAAAAGCCCGAACAAACTTTTTACATTGATGTAAACGAGGTATGAAGAAAGAGTCCCACAGGATACACACAGACCAGGGTTTGGATACTTCTTTGCTGCACAGGCTGCCTGGGCACTGTAGGATATTTGGCAGCATCCTGGCTCCTACCCACTAGATGCCAGTAGCACCAAAAACATCATCCTAAAATGTCTCCAGACATTGCCAAATGTCAGGGAATATGAAGCCATGACACAGAAAGTCAAGTCACAGGTTTCTTCCTCCTGTCTGAAGGAAACGGTGTTGGAACAGACTCAGGTCTGCCTCGCTTCTTACCTTTTGAGACACCTGGCTGAGCAGCAGCTCAGTGTGACACACCTTGTTGTTGGCCTTCTTCAATTCTAGCCGCAGCTCTGCGATCATGTTCCTGCAGTCCTCCAGCTTGGTCTACCCAAAGAGACGTGGACATGAAGTTTCAGGAGCACTGACAGGCCAGATCACAAGCCTACCTGGCCACCAGCCCACAGAGAACTGGGAATGCCTAGCTCATCGACTCTACTATTCTTGAGCCCTCAGGATTTGACGTCTTAGTTAAAAAAAGTAAGTTATGGTTGATTTCTGAGTGCCTCACTGTTTAACAAAAGAAAAAAGAGACCTTAGATCCTCAGTTCCCAAACTGTACACCAAAGAGCCCTGAGGCTACACAGCAAACTCACAGGGATGCTGCAGAAAGATTTTAAATTTTCAAGGGAGACACAGCGCCATCTGTTGGACACCCTGTGAATTACTAACTGGCTGGAGATGATGCTGCGTGTCTGTGGATGAAGCTGGGCTTTTTTGGTTGCAGTGATACAAAGTACCACAAGGAAAACCAATGTGAAACAGGAAATGAGGGTGTCACTGTCCACTCTGATTTCAAGGTCTGAGACGCCATGCAGTGACCAATAGGTGCACATAAAGCATTAGTAATTGCAGTTATTTTTTTTTAAATTTATATCTATTATCTTCAAACAGCTACTAAGTTCTTAGGACATTAATACACACTAAGTTATTCAGATCTAGTTAATGAGCAGAACTGTTAAGTGTTTCTTTTTGGCTGTAGAAAAAAAATTACTGAGACACTAAGGGAGCTATTATATGAACCAAGAAAGTTGGGGAACCTCTGCCCTAAGAAAGATTCACCTGCCATGAAGAATCTCTGCCATGATTTCAGAGAGAAGAACATTCAGCTTAGTGAAGCTGAACAAGTCCAGGACACCCAAGGAAACCTGCTGCCTCCCTCCCCACTGCTATCCAGCATTCTCGCGGTTGACTCTGCCTGGTGGTGGTTTATACCTGTAATTCCTGGCTCTGGTTATAGAACTCCTCTCGGTCATGCTGCAGCTGTCGGATCTGGCTGTGGAGCTTGGTTACCATAGTGTCACGCTGCTCCTGAAGCTGACTGTATCTAGCTTGTTCTTTCTGCAGGCTAACTTTCCACATCTGGATGTCTTTCTCTTGTAACTTCAACTGATCTTTCTAGCAGAGACCAGAAATGTCATCATTTTAGCTGTCTTCCAACACAGGCAATTTAATACACACTGCAAACACTTCATCTGAACAGTCATAAGCTACCCTGACAATGTAAAACTACAGACCCAAACTCAGAGCTCACTACTGTCTTACTTGGCTTTAGGTCAAGGTTTTCCAAATTTTGCATTAAGCAAATGGATCTTAAGTTGCTTAAAGAAATCTTCTCAGGGATCAAATTGCTTCCAACACTTTCAAAAGTCTGACTACTAACAATGGAGTAAAATCTCTCATACATGATACTAAGTTCACTAGATGATGAGCATTTACTGAATGCTTGCAGTGTGCTGGGCACTGAGCAAGTGCTTACCGACATCATTTCTTTAAACCATCACCACTTAAAGAGTAGGTGCTGCTATCATCACTTCCATTTTATAGCATGGCCAAGAGGCTGTTACTTTTCTAAGGTAACACTGCTAGAGCCGAGATTCAAACTCCAGGTCTGACTGGCTTCACGCCGACTGTACAATACACACTTACGTTCTGTACCATGAAATAGCTTTACGAGAGTTAGTTTTATGGAAAAATAAAATCATCTTCTGACCCTTCATCATCATGGCCAATTACACGCAAACGTACACACAAAATTTCACTTGTCCCCAGGATTTCTGAGAATTACTAGGGAATTCTGAGACGTAACCATTCACTTCTTAATCTCAAGTGACCTGCCTGAAGGATTGGGAAGGACTGGGAACTCCGACCTCCTCAGCTTTACAAGCTATCATGCTGACCCAAAATAAAACAAAAAATGAGCACCACCTGCCCCTCCCCAGTCCTCACCATGGCAGCATTATGTTCCTCCAAAGCTGCTGCTTTGATCACCTTGCGGAGGAGCCGCCTGTTCCGCAGTGCATGCTGCTGCCTCTTAAAACGCTCATAGAGTAACTGGTTGTGCAGTAAAAGCAACTGGTCTCGGAGGGTGCGGATCTCATCTGAAGGAGGAGAGCCTGATTTTAAAGCAGAGGGAGGGTGGCAGAAATGCCTTTTACAGATTGTTCAATCAAGCCCCCACCCATGTGTTGTTAGCTTAACAAACACAATTCTTTAAAACAAATTACCACTCTCTTGGCAAATGATCACTTGGCTCCCAGTAACAGGAGGGGGAAGATATGGACTATGTGTCTCCCTTGTGAAAGAATGCAAAGGGTTGAATCACGTGGGATGACTCTTTGAGAGCTTGCTTTCTTTTCCCCACAAATCTAGATCACACATTTCAGATGCCCTTTCTACTTCTCAAGGCCCTTCCTTCACTGGTGCGTTGTCCCCCAGGAAGACTCAGCTGTACCGCCCACCCCACTTGGGTCTTTTCTAGGGAGGTGTGGCAGGAAGTCTGTACCATGTGTACTTCTCTCGAGGGCATGCTACTTTCCACTTTTCAAAAATAAGAAATGCTGACTTTGCAACACTGGAGATCTTTTAGCAGGCAGATAGCCTGGCTGGAGCAACAGCCAAGGGGAGATGTGTTTCCCAGAGGGCACCTCCTTCAAGGACAGAAAGGGCAACAAGCAAGAGGAACCATGTGGGCTGGATTTGGAGCTAAAGTAACAACTTTACCTCCAAAGTGGGTCCAGTCGACAGACTTGCTGGGTAAAGGCAACCTAGGAAGAAAGTTTTTGAGTAACAAAGTTACCGGTCATACCAAGAAAAGAACTTATTTGGACTTTTATTTGCAGCAAGGTTAGATCACTTCCTTGTGGTCAGAATTTGCAATGGCATAAGAATGTTTCAAACTCCAGGTCCACAGAGAATTAGAGAAGCCTACAGTAGATGCAATGGGAGGTGGCCCCACTGCCTACGACCTGGTCTCCAGAGCAGAGAGGGCCTCAGCCTGAGCTCCACTGCACACACCACGGCCTCAGTTTCTGAGGCCAGCTCTCCAGAGAAACTGAGTTGTCAAACACACTGAGAGCCGTTTTCAACCCTGTCCATTGAAATATACAGGGAGTATGCTCTGTTGTGAAGCTACTGCCACTCAAATTTAAGGAAAAAGTAAGTAATTTACCTGAGCCTATCACACCAAATCTCATTTTAAAAAGAGAGTTTAAATATTATTACCCCTGCCAATTTCCACCAAAGCATAGTATATAAGAAGAAAAATAAAAATATTCCCTAAGCACCTGTAAAACAGCTAATAAAATAAGGATGGGAAACAGTTTCTTAGCTAGATTCCTATGAAAACTTATGTGCCTCTGGGGGTTTGAAGGGGCTATCAGGCCACCTGAACTTGCACAAAATGCTGGTGATTTTATCCTCTACCTAAATGAACTATGATACCGAAATAGAAAATGAGAATGATAATCTGCAGCTAGAGAGGGAAACACTGTGACAAATACTCCTATATTCTCTGAAATTCCACAACCTCATTTTTACCTACAGCTTGCAGAGGGCACACATGAAAGCATTGGAGTGTCCTCAGAGAACTGAGGCACAAAATGGCCTATATAAAAAGACTCATCTGAAATGTACTACTAAGGAGTCATCCCAACTTAGGTGCACAGAGGTCACACACGGTTACACATGTGAAGATGCAACAGCTAAGAAGGACATCTGACAAACAGGAGAGAACCAGCTGCCTCAGGGTGGGAGTGCGAAGAATGATTCTTGTTCCCTCCTTACGCTTTTTGTACTTTACAATGGAATGGACCATTTAACACAGAAGAGAGGGCCCCAGTCCCTTACTTGTTCAGCTCCTTGCTGTGCGCGTCTGCTCCCTGCTCTATCAGTCTGTCCAGCACTTCCACTGGGGAGGTAGAGGGCACACCATCTTCCTCTGTGTTTCCTTTTGCTTTCTTTAACAGCTCCTCAGTCTTCCTGATGATAAAATGATGGGCTGTCTTTGGCAATGCCACCTCAAAAAGATGATCATACGGGGGAGGCTGCCCGCTTCCAAAGCCCCCTCTCCTCTGAGGTGGAATTTTACAAGGGCTGGGAGTGAGGATACTGGTCTCCACGGAAGTCTGGCATTCCCCGTCTCCTGCAGGGCTTTCATCAGCACCACCGCAGGGCAGGTCTATGGGAGTAAAGGCTTGCTTTGGTGTATCAGGCCCAAGCTTGTCCAGGGAGGAGTGTAAAAGCTCAGTGTTCATGCTGGTGCCCTGAGCACTGGAGGCTGCTGAATGGGTCTTCCGCTGAGAACCTGAGAGACTGTCTCGGTAAAAGGGAGAGTCAAAGCCTCCTCGAGGAACCACAGGCTCGGCCTCTGCTGTGGTGATCTCAGAAAGTTCTCTAGATATTGCAGCTGAGAGGATGAGAGGAAACAAGAGAAATGGCAGTCAGTATTCCACCTGGGAAAGGCTACAGTTTGGGTTGCATGCTGCCACGTACCGGCGTCACTCAGAAGGGAGAGAAAAAATGGCATCCAGCTGGGCATGGTGGCTCATGCCTGTAAATGCCAGAAGTTTGGGAGGCTGAGGCGGGAGGATCACTTGAGCCCAGGAGATATTGACCAGCCTGGACGACATAGGGAGATCCCATCTCTACAAAAAAATAAAAATAAAATAAAATAATCAGCTGAGCATAGTGGTGTATGTTTGTGGTCCCAGCTACTCAGGAGGCTGAGGTGGGAGGACTGCTCGAGCCTGGGAGGTCAAGGCTGCAGTGAGCCATGATCATGCCACTGCACTCCAGCCTGGGCAATGGAGCAACACTCTATCTAAAAAAGAAAAGGGTGGGGGGCGGGCAACTCTTTACCTGGCATAGGTCCCAGACTAAACCACCCATCTTGTTACTTCAAGAGAATTTAAATCAAGCAAGCCTGTGAGCACTGGTACAAAATCCCAGATTTACAGCAGAATGAGGGTCAGGTTTTGTCATCTCACAGCAATCCCACATGCATTACCTTCTTCTTTATCTTTTTCAATACTATCTTCTTCAGAGGCCAGATCACCTAAAAACCCTGGAAGATCACTTAAAGTGACAGAACCTTTGCTGCCAGGTGGCTCTTCTGAAGGGAAACAAAGACAAATGAAGTCAAAGAAATCCAGTGTAATCCCTGTAAGTGTAAAACTGCTTTCACTATATAGAATATGTCTGTAATAATTCTTCCTGTTGAACAGAGAAGGCTGGACATGGCTCTGCCCTGGGGATACTACAAAAGACTGAGATGTTAAAAATAATATAACTACAAGTACCAAAAGTAATCCTATAGAAAATAAAATTCTCAGTTCTTAATGTCTCTGAAAACAGAGACCAATAGTTTAGCCAAGTCAAAATACAGGTACTTCATTACAATAGCTTAAAAACTGTTTTTGATATTATTAGGTTGGCTTTTAGAATTCTCTACTTGTTTGATTATCTGTAGACCTCAGTACTTTGGATATCCCAGAATTTCCTTGTTTTTTCTTAAACACATATAACTGAATTAGAAGAAGCAAGAAAGGCCTGTCATGAGGCAGAAACTTTACCTAATCCTCTGTCATTCAGAAGATGGTGCTGTCTGTGTAGACATGGTCTTGCAGAATCCATCCGCTCTTCCTGAAAAGATACGTATCACTTATATCACAAAGCGAAAAATGTTGTACATGTTCTCAAGCATATTGTAAAGTAGTTTAAAGGTCAGGCCAGTGATTCTCAAATTGTTTGGATGCTTTCTTTACAGTCTTAAAAATGACTGCAGGCTGGGTGTGGTGGCCCACGCCTGTAGTCCCAGCACTTTGGGAGACGGAGGCCAGTGGACCCCTTGAGCTCAGGAGTTTGAGGCTAGCCTGGGCAACATGGCAAAAACCCATCTCTACAAAAAATTTAAAAATTAGCTGGGTGTGGTGACCAGTGCTTGTAGTCAGTCCCAGCTACCCAGGAGGCTGAAGTGGGAGGATCACCTGAGCCAGGGCGGTCAAGGCTGCAGTGAGCTGTGACTGTGCCACTACACTTCAGCCTGGGAGACAGAATGAGACCGTGTCTCACACACACAAAATAATAATAAGAAGAAGATTGGAGAATCCCAAGAGCTTTTGTTTATGAGGCATAATTATTGTATTAGAAAACTGGGAAATTTTAAAAATATTTATTAATTCCCTTAAAAATAAGTCCATTACAAGTTAATGTAAATAACATACATATTCTTATTTTTTTAAAAAAAACTATATTTCCCGAAATAAAAATAAATTTAGTGAGAGAAGTGGAACATTTCTGCCATCTCTTTAATATGTGGCTTTGTGAAAGATAGCTGGATTCTCATAACTACCTTTACATTCAATCTGTTGCAATATGTTATTCTGACTGAAGTGTATAAAGAAAATATGGGGCCCCACTGATATGTAATTGTAAAAGTAAACATATGTGTTTTTTGTTTTTCTTTTTGAGACAAGGTCTGGCTCTGTCACCCATGCTGGAATGCAGTGGTGTGATCATGGCTTACTGCAATCTCTGCCTCCTGGGCTCAAGCCATCCTCCTACATCAGCTTCCCGAGCAGCTGGGACTACATCTGGGTAATTTTTTTTTTTTGGTAGAGATGGGGTTTTGCATGTTGCCCAGGCTGGTCTTGAACTCCTGGGCTCAAGCAATCTAGCTCCCTTAGACTCCCAAAGTGCTAGGTACAGCAGTGAGCCACCGCACCCAGCCACAAAAAGTAAGCATATGTTAACAGACTTTTCAAATAATTGTCTTTGTTATAACACCAAAATCTGACAAGTGGTAGTTTCTTAAAGTTACAAAGTGAAATTTGAAACCACATCAATGAGCTTTTCACACTGCATTAAAACCCACTAGTCTATCTTATACTTTTTTGTCTTTTTGAGATGGAGTCTTGCTCTATTGCCAAGGCTAGAGTACAGTGGCATGATCTCAGCTCACTGCAATGCCTCCTGTGTTCAAGCGATTCTCCTGCCTCAGCCTCCCGAGTAGCTGGAATTACAGGTGCCTGCCACCACAGCTGGCTAATATTTATATTTAGCAGAGATGGCGTTTCAGCATGTAGGCCAGGCTGGTCTTGAACTCCTGACCTTAAGTGATCCACCTGCCTCAGACTCCCAAAGTGCTGAGATTACAGGTGTGAGACACCATGCCCAGCCTGCCTTGTACACTGAACGTGCTTTTTACCTATGCATGGTTCTGTAACAGCATACATTGGACATTCTGAAAATATTGGCTCATCAAGTTATTCAAATATTCCAATGTTGAAACACTTCATTATACAATATCAAAAAATCAAATGACTACATTTCCAAAGACTTTTCAATCTCATCATAAAAGTCTTGGGGCAGCTATCAAGTTCATGGTGTTACAGACACGTTTTTTACTATCCTAATTTCCACCTGAGAGTTGAATTTTATTGTAGGCAACAAATACTGTCAGTTGTTTATCTTGAAGTGACAGACTCAGCTCATCATTTAAGAAACTGCCTGCCAAATATCAAGTCTGAATAACCAGTTTGTAAGACAGCTGTTCTTTCAAATAAAACTGGTACTCAGTGAAAAAAGGCAGCTAGTTCACCTCTCAATTCAAATAACTGCATGAGGGCCAGAGGTGGACCATCATACTTTGGTATGCAGTATATGCGCCCTATGCATATTTTTTGTTTTGTCACAAAGAATATTACACATACAGCTACTCAGGAGGCTGAGGCAGGAGAATTGCCTGAACCCAGGAGGCAGAGGTTGTGGTGAGCCGAGATCGCGCCATTGCACTCCAACCTGGGTAACAAGAGCGAAACTCCATCTCAAAAAAAAAAAAAAAAAAAAGAATATTACACATACATGTTCTCAAGGGCTAAGATTTAATAAAATTAATAACTGTTACTGCTTAATACAGAACACTCAACTTTAAAAATTTTTTTATTTTTATTTTTAATAGAATATGTCAAGGAAGAATGCAAGGCCTACTAGGATAGGACACTTCAATGCCTGCCTTGATTCAGGCTAAGTTGCCACCATTTCACCCCCCATAGTCTTTGTGCCATCAGTGCAGATGCCAACACAGTGGGAAGGGCAGATGACAGCTTAATGTTACTATGAAAGTGGATTTGGCTAGGTGTGGTGGCTCACACCTGTAATCCCAGCACTTTGGGAGGCCCAGGTGGGAGGATCGTTTGAGCCCAGGAGTTTAAAACTATCCTGGGCAACATAGTGAGACCTCATCTCTACCAAAAAAAAAAAAAAAAAAAACCACACACATACACACAAAAAGCTTAGCCAGGCATCATGGCACATGCCTGTAGTCCCAGCTACTTGGGAGGCTGATGCAGGAGGATTGCATGCGTCTGGGAGGTTGAGGCTGCAGTGAGCCATGATCACACCACTGCACTCTACCCTGGGTGACAGAGCAAGACCCTGTCTCAAAAAATAATAATAATTATTCAAGAAAGTAGATTTGACCTACTGGATTCCCTGTAAGAGTTCTTCCAAAGCAGAGTTTTGAACCACTCAGGGGTCAGCAGATCACACCTTGAGAGCAGCTTCCTAGTATATTTTCAATTATTCTGATTCAAACCCATTGCATTTTAGGTGAGAATTGTATCTGGCATAATTAGGCTTCTCTAAGTGAGGCTTGCAAACGAGTTACTGTGCCTGGGCAAAGGGATAGCAGATGAGCTGGATCGTACCTTCCTGGGGGGTGTGGCTGTGGCCTGGGGGAGTGAAATGTGCACGTAGTCATCTGAATGACAGAGAGGGGCTGGAGGAGGAGAGGTTGCTGGGGTTCCTAGAGGAGTTCCTTTTCCACCTGCTCAGAGACAAAGGCAGAACACATATGAACACTGAGCCCAACTATTAGAACAACTGCCAATTTTTTTTTTAGCTTATTACTATGAATAAAGCTGCTAGAGTTAACTTTCTGGGGATTGAGAGCAGTCTCTTTTTGTTTTTAGGGTCACTTTACACATGCTGAAAGCCCCAGGGATTTGCAGTAAGTGTCAAAAATAAGTTTACCACTGCAAGTGGCCCCTTAGATCTAACGGAGAGCTCCTCCTGCTATTAAAGGCAGCCAAAACCAACCAATCAAATCAACCTAAGACATACATACCAGTTGTACCAAAGACTTTACTGTAAGGGTGTGACAGATCAGGTGGGACATTTCCAGGAGAAGTTGGAGGAGTGGTCATACCACAAACCATAGATGGGCTCCAAAGAGTAGCCTGGGAAGTTAATAAAGTGCATCAGCAGTGGCAAAGGAATGCTAAGTCATCCACAAGGTTTCTATCCATGGCCAGTGTTCAGTTTAAATTTAGCTTTTTCAACTAGCTTATTAAAAGTTTATCAAGAAACAAGTTGCATTTTGTGAATCAAGACTTCAAGATGAACCTAAGAGGCAACAGTAACTTTCTTTGCTTATCATGGGTCCTTAAAAGTGACTCCTGAAATGAGCAGTATGAAATTTTCCTAACCACATACTAAATCTGACCCAAAGGGTCAGCTTCATCAGAAAGCAGAGGAGAGAGCAGGCACACTAGTTGACACCATACTTGTGGAGGTTCAGTTATCAACCGTGTCGATGGGGAACTCAGAGTCTGAGGTAGCTGCCCTGGCGTATTTAACGTCAGCCGAGAAGTGGAGTAAGGGGTAGAAGTAGCACTCCCTAAAATGAAAGGGAAGAACACAGGCGTTAGTTTGTGGTTTTAGATTATGCTGATAAAAAAAAAAAAAAAAAAAAAAAAAGATGGTTCTCTAGACCATTTGATAATATTCAATTCTCTGTATCTAAAAAATGTGAAGAACTTAATTGACATCCTTGAGGACAAAGTAACAGTTCAGTTTCTGGAATGCTCCTTTAAAATAAAGTTCAATAAGGTTTGATGTCTAGTTAAGCCTCAGGATAACCACAATACGGATGACAACTTCAGTGGATGTGACCCACAAATAAAGCCTAGATTTTTATATGAATCCAATTCTACATTGTTCAGACTCATTCAGATTGTGTCGGTGCCATGGCCAAAACAGCCCCACTCTTAAATGTCTGAAATTTAGAAAGATTCCCTTAAGAGGGGAGTCTGGAAGTCAAATACTTGAACCCATTTTCTTTGTTAAGTGTGGGAGACACGTTACCAACTCTGTTGGCATACAATCAGGCAGGAGACCAAGGACATCTAAATCAAACTTGAAGGAGAAATTAATTAGAAGAAAATGGAGGCAAGTGCAAATTTAAACTATTTTGGGAAAAATTCTAGGAACTGAACTAAGTCTTACTCAAGAAAGGAAAGTCAACAAAGACAAATGTTTTCCAGAGACAAAGCTGCAAAACACAGAAGTATCAAAGATGCTTTTTTTACCGTAGCTATTCTGTGTATCAACATAAGGGCTGGAGGTGACTTCAGCTGAACGATGAGGAAAGCGGGCTGAGATGTGGTGAGACACAGAATAGCCATCTTCATATGAGGCTTCTGTGGGGTCCAGAGAGATTTTGGCACACTCGATCACAACATCATGAGTTTCTAATCTCTTCCACCTGTAAAAGGCAATGAATGTCAAGAAATGCAAACTAATTAAATACTTCAGAGTTCAGAGCGTCAACTCAGTGCCAGCCACGGAACTCTGATAGCAAAGAACAAGCAGGACCATGCCAGCCCAAATCTGAAACAATTCTAGTACATAAAGTAATAGCCGTTCATTTTACAATCCTATACCTTCCCTGTTTAAAATGGTTATATCAAGTTAACGATCTAATCTCAAACCAAAATTTCCTCAACAAAAGACTAGGAATAGCCTCAAAATGGAATAGTGATACATAAGCGATGCAGTAGAGCAGCCAGCAGGGAAAAATGTCCTTTGGAACAAAGGTCATCAAAAAATAAGGTGTTCCTGTCAAGGCCTCAGGTGTCAAATCCATTCCTAGACCAGAAACAGAGTATAAAAGACAAACCAGAGAAAGCCCACGAGGATTTTTTTCTTATTTTAGAGATGAGGTCTCACTCTATCACCCAGGCTGGAGTATGGTGGCATGATCATGGCTCACTGCTGCCTCTAGCTCCTGGGCTCAGGGATCCTCCTGTCATAGCCTCCCAAGTAGCTGTGACTACAGGCATATGCCACCATGCCTGGCTAATGTTCTTACAGAAATGGGTCTCACTTTGTTGCCCATGCTGGTCTCGAACTGGCCTCAAATGATCCTCCTACCCTGGCCTCCCAAAGTGCTGGGATTACAGGCATGACCCACCGTGCCCAGCTGAAGGCATGATTTTTTTAAACCAACTTTAGTATGGCATAATTTGCTTACAATAAAATCAATTTTGCTAAGTTTTGACAAAAGTTGTAAACATAATAGAACATTTCCATCACCCCAAAATTTCCTTTGTGCCCTTCATGGTCAGTCTCCTCTTCACTTCAGGTAACCATCAATCTGCTGAAAGCAGACTTTCTCAGGTGGTATAATAATAGTTATTCTACAGAATAGATCCCTTTGGTTGAACTTTGGGTTATTTCTTCTTTCCATTGCAAGCTGTGCTGTGCTGAACACTGCTGTATGTGTTGATGAACATCTGTTTCTATAGAAGTGAGCCATGGTGCCAGTCTCCTGTGAGGATTTTTTTATTTTTTTTGAGATGGAGTCTCGTTCTGTCGTTTAGGCTAGATAGTGCAGTGGTGCAATCTCGGCTCACTGTAACGTCCACTTTCTGGATTCAAGTGATTCTCCTGTCTCGGCCTCCCAAGTAGCTAGGATTACAGGTGCCCGCCACCATGCCTGGCTCAATTTTTGTATTTTTAGTAGAAGTGGGGTTTCACCATGTTGGCCAGACTGGTCTCGAACTGCTGACCTCAGGTGATCCACCCACCTCTGCCTTCCAAAGTGCTGGGATTACAGGTGTAAGCCACAGTACCTGGCCGAGGGTATTTTAAAAACTGTCTAAAGATTCCTTTTATGTGATCTGCAGTTTCACTTCTAAGAATTTATCCTATAGAAACAGACATACGTCAACACATACAACAATGTTCAGCATAGCACACCTTTCAGTGAAAAAAAGAAAGGAAATAACTCAAAGTTCAACCAAAGGGATATAGTTTATAGAATAACTATTATTACATCACCATGAAAAAGCATGATTTTAACAGATCAATGGTTGCCCGAAGGTGGGGAAGAGACTGACCACAAAGGGCACCAAGGAAATTCTGGGGTGATGAAAATGTTCTTATGATTGAGACTTTTGTCAAAACTTAGCAAAATTGGTTCATTTTACTGAAAGCAAATTATGCCATACTAAAGTTGATTTTAAAAATCATGCTTAAGGCCAGGTGTGGTGGCTCATACCTGTAATCCCAGCATTTTGGGAGGCCAAGGCAGGCAGATCACTTGAGGCCAGGGGTTCAAGACCAGCCTGGGCAACATGGTGAAACCACAACTCTAAAACAACAATGAATTAGCCAGGCATGGTGGCCTGCACCTGTAATCCTAGCTACCTGGGTGGCTGAGACATGAGAATCGCTTGAACCTGAGAGGCAGAGGTTGCAGAGAGCCAGGAAAGCGCCACCACACTCCAGCCTGAGCAACAGGGCTAGACTCTGAAAAAAAGGAAAAAAAAATCATGCTTTCAGCTGGGTACAGTGGCTCACACCTGTAATCCCAGCACTATGGGAGGCCAAGGCAGGAGGATCATTTGAGGCCAGGGCTTCCAGCCCAGCCTGGGCACAAAGTGAGACCACACCCCACCTCCACAACAACAAAAAATAGCTGGGTGTGGGCATATGCTTATGGTCCCAGCTACTCAGGAGGCTGAGGTGGGAGGAGAGCTTGATCCTGGGAGGTTGAGCCTGCCATGAGCCATGTTTGTATCCCTGCACTCCAGCCTGGGCAACAGAGCAAGACCTTGTCTCAGGGAAAAAAATTGTGCTTTCCATGTGCCTGTACTCTCAGCAACCAGGGAGGCTGAAGCAGGAGGATCACTTGAGCCCAAGAGTTCGAGATCAGCCTGGGCGACATAGCAAGACTCTGTCTCAAAAAAATAATAATGCTTTCAAACATTAAATGACATAAAATGCTTGTAATATAATCTTAAATGAATAAAAGATACAAAACTATTCAGAGACACACCCGCAAACAGATTTGAGTGTAGTAAGTATTCAAATTAAAAGAAATGAAGTTATGAACAATGTACATTTCTTCTTTCAACTCTTCAGTATTTGCCAAACATCTATAAAGGCCCTAATAATTAACAGAATATTTAAAATATAAACACCTAGTCAAATATAAAGTTTTTTCTTATAGACAATATAACTTTGCTCTATGTGTTTGTAAGTGGTTGGAAACTTCATCAGAGATTTGTATTTTTTTCCCCCAAGTTTAAAGAAAACAGCAAAGCTGCACTAAAGGGCATTCCATAGGTTTACCTTAAGAAAACATATGACCCTACGCAACTTGTAGAAAGCTCATTACATCTTAGATGCTAAAAACATGGCATTAAATACAGAAAAGGAGGTGTCCAGGGCATGGGGAGAATACAAGCCATCTTCCCTAAGGAGCAAGTCTTTCAGTTTCAGGGCTGCATCTTCATTCACTACCTGGGTTTTCACTGCCTGTGGGATTGTGTTAATGGGGATAGACTCCTCTGTATGCGTTCTCAGCATGACTAGAAAGTGATTAAGCGAGAGCAGGCATCCGGACACATATGTACACATAAGAAGATTGATTTCAGAGAAGAAAATGAGAATCATAATAAAAGAGGAATACATTTAAATGTTTTATTTTAATCAAAGTAATTATGCACTTATGGTATTTCCCTGATTCTTAAAACGACTTTTCAGATTTTAATATCTAAAACTGGGAACCATAGTCTAATCAAATGCATGTTAGTTTACTTGGCATTTTTTTCTTTCTCAGATGTATATGAAATAGAAGAACACCACATGTCTAATGGTATCTTAGATCCAATGAAACACAGCAGTTTAAAAAGTCAATATAGTACTAAAGGTTCTTCCCATCCCTTCCCACTGCAACCACTCTGGCAGCTGCTTCCAATCCTGTTAGCTGAATTGTTATCCTACCTCTATATTTCTAAGGAATACAACCTGTGCTTTTAATTTCTTGATTAAATATTACAGATAGCTTCTATTAACTTACCATTATGGGAAGTAAGGAGTGAGATCTCTTCCATATATCCTTTCCCTTCTCCTCAATGTTCTCAAAAGAAATACGTAACTGTTGGCCGGGAGCAGTGGCTCATGCCTGTAATACCAGCACTTTGGGAGACCAAGGCGGGCGGATCATGAGGTCAGACGTTCAAGACCAGCCTGGCCAACATGGTGAAACCCTGTCTCTACTAAAAGTACCAAAAAATTAGCTGGACACGGTGGTGCGCAACTGTAATCCCAGCTACTCAGGAGGAGACATGAGAATAGTTTGAACCAAGGAGGCAGAGGCTGCAGTGAGCCAAGTTCATGCCACTGCACTCCAGCATGGAAGACAGAGTGAGATTCCATCTCAAAAAAAAAAAAAAAAAAAAAAAAAGAAATATATAACTGTTTTTGTTGTTTTCAAAAATGATTTCCACAATTATTATGACTACCTAAGTACTACTCTTGGCTGAGCCACAGAGTATACTATAATAATACTTCCTTTCTTGTAAGTTTTAATTCTTCTGTTTCTTTTCTTCACTTCTTTGTGTGTTTACTGCTAATTTTTACTAAACATATCCTAACAGCTCTGAAACAATGTCTAATATAACTTTTACTAATGAAATGCAAAGAATCCACCAGGATTATTCCTCATCTTCCTGAAGAACTCCCTTCTGAAGCACTCTCTACCCAGTTAAGTTTGGACTGGCTGCTTTCGACACTGCTGAGCAGCTGTTATCCGAACACTTTCCCTGCACATGATCCTGTAAAAAGGATCATGATCAAGCCCCAGGCTCCTGGATTCTGTCTTCCTCCTTCTTGATTTTACTCTCATTTTGGTGGAATACATACTCCAGTGATTAACTGAGGAAGGATATATGGGAAGGAAATTTGAGTCTATACATTCTAAAAGTGTCTCATATTTGATAGACAAGTTGGCTGAGTACAGAATTAGAGTGGAAACCTTTTTCTCTCAATTTTGAAGGTATTTCAGAAGCTAATAGCACTTTGATTTCTGATGCTTATAAATGTGATTTTGTTTTTTTTCTTTCTCTGAAAGGTTAATCCCTAGTAGTTTAAAATTGTACAACATTGAAAACTGGTGGCATTCTTTTTTTTTGTTTTGAGACAGAGTTTCGCTCTTGTTGCCCAGGCTGGAATGTAATGGTGCAATCTTGGCTCACTGCAACCACCTCCCAGGTTTAAGTGATTCACCTGCCTCAGCCTCCCAAGTAGCTGAGATTACAGGCGCCTGCCACCATGCCCGACTAATTTTTTGTATATTTAGTAGAGACGAAGTTTCATCATGTTGGCCAGGCTGGTCTCAAACTCCTGATCTCAACTGATCCGCCCTCCTCAGCCTCCCAAAGTGCTGGGGTTACAGGCGTGAGTCATCGCACCTGGCATTAAAACTTTTTTTTTAATTGGATGTTGGGACTTCCTGCACTGATTATTCTAAATTTCTATTCTGCTCATATTATCCAGCTCTATCATTTGGTCTGCTTTCTGAGATATCAACTTTATCTCCCAATTCTTTTACTGAAATGTTTATTTTGGCTATCGTTTTTAATTTTGAAGAATTCTTTCTTTAGCTTCAAAATGGTCTTTTTCTGTGGCATCCTGATCCTTACATATGCACAAATGCCTTATCTCTGTGGCTACTGTGGACATTTTCTTCTGCTCTATCGTTATGGTTTTGTTCTAGCTCTTTCCTCCTCTTTATGTTGGTGTCTGTCTTTAGTGTTAAAACCTTCCAAAGTCCAGCAATATGCCTAGCCAAGGTGAATGAGGTGCTCCTTCCAAGTTAATAGAGTTAGTTGAACATATGCACCCAACTGTACAACCTCCTGGAATCCCACTGTCTGCAGTAAAGACTTCTTTGTCTTTGTTTTTAAGCCCAAAAGGAGGAGAACAGGAGAGAGACAACAGCATCATACGCTTTTGAAACTAAAAAGCAGACAGGCAGGTGCTGACACTGCAAATCCATGAAAACAGAATCCTAAGCTGCCACTTTCTCAAAGTGATTCAACTGATTATACTACAGAATCCCTAAAATCATGAGGAATTTATAGCATCTGGTACTTCTGGAACAGGAGATGAGCAGCAGGTAGATAAGGGCAGCTAAAATACTGAAGACAGGGTAAAAAACGCTGGAGGAGCAGTCACAGCCCCTGGGTCCCTCCCCAACTCTACACTCCCAAGCAACAGCTCTTTTCTCACCAGAGATCTGGATTATTTTCTAGAGAGAATAAAACAAGGATTGCCTGGATACGGTATTCCAGAAATAGTTGAGGGCATGAGTGTCATTCCAAATGAGGGAATTAAGTGAAGTACATATATTCTGAATGCCAAGACCACCAATCCTTCCTCACCATGAGCCTCCTTCCCTGAGAGGCAATCGGACCCTTAGTAGCCTGAAAATCAGATGACTGTTTTCTAAAAAATGTGACCAGCTCAAGAAGAAAACAATACTGACACCACTATTTCCAACAGATGCTCAGTTCAACATACAACAAAGCTCAAAGTCAACAAGTCCTGCCACTGTGAACAAAGCTATTTTGTCTCCCCATATACAAACAGTTTACTAGATCCTTGCAGAAGGCCTCAAAGATTTAAAAAGAATAACACAAAACAGAAAAGAGGGCAGCTTAGAAGAAACAGATTATACAGGGAAAAGAAAACTCCCTATATATGTATACAGTCATGTGTCACTTAACAACATTGATGACACGTTCTGAGAAATGCATCATTAGGCAATTTCATTGCTGTGTGACCATCAGAGCGTATTCATACAAACCTAGATGTTATAGGCTCCTAGACTATAAACCTGTACAGCAAGGTGCTGTACTAAATGCTGTAGGTAACTGTAACACAATGGTAGGTATTTGTGTGTTTAGATATATCTGAACATAGAAAAGGTACAGTAAAGAAGTGGTGGTACAATCTCATGGACCCACTATCATCTACGAGTCCATCATTGACTGAAATGTCATTACGCGGTGCATGGATGAACTAGAGATTTCTAGAGGAAAGACAGAGAAAACAGGAAACCAAGAACAAAATGACTAACGAAAATGTCATAGAACTTAAAGAGCTTCCAGCTTAAACAATAATAATAGATTCATACCAAGGTACATCACTGGAAATTTCAGAATATTATGACAACAAAGAGAACTCCCTAGCAGCTCCCCTGGAGAAAAACGCAGCAAAAACAAATGATCAGAAATTCCAAGAGCAACACTGGAAGCAGGGTGGCAATGGAATAATGCCTTTAAATTACTGAATGAAACTGACTCTTAACCTGTAAGTCTACACCCAGCCAAACAACTGCACCCTTCCTCAAAAAGCTCCTAGAGGATATGTCCTACTAAAACTAGAGTAAACCAAGAAAGACGACAAGAAACCAGAAGTGGGAGATCCTGCAATGAGAGAGGCGAAGGAAAGCCCCAGGAGACCAGGAAGACAGCTGGGTACTTGGCAGAGACAAGAACCAGTTCGGATCAGACCTGGCAAGAGACAGGGATGTCTCAAGGTTCTTGCTGTCATGCACTATCTTTTTAATGAGGGACAGAGCCTGTAGAACTTGTCTGTACTTCGTTTGTCTTGACTACAAACTGATGAAGTTCCTACTCTCCCTTCTCTGCCTGATCGGCAGAGGACATTCATTTTATTCCACAGGAGGATTCTGTCTGACCTACTCCTGAGAGCTGGAAGCAGGAACAGAGAGCAGCCTCCCTGCCTGCCATATTTTGCGCATGTCCAGTACCCTGCCCTTGCTAGAAGCCTTGCCAGACACTCTGATGAGGGTAAGCCTTGTGTTTTTCAGACTCATTCATGACCTTGTGCACTGACTTCCTAGACGGGGCTGTGAAACCTCAGGAACGGTGAAACCACACCAAAACTCAGACGTGCTGCTCCTCCTCTCATCTCCTGGAAACCTTCAACTACTACTAGTGACAAGACTGCCCTTCTCTTAGCTAGACTTTGCTTCCTAATCAACTAACTTTTCAAAACAAAGCAATACATACAGTAAAACTATAAAGAAAAGCAAGAGAATGATTAATATAAAAGCAACAATGGTAGTTACCTCTGAGGTGGTTAGGGAGAAAGAGGAGTTCCACAGGGTGCCCCTAAGGTACTCGCAATGTTCTATTTTTTTAAGCTAGGTGCCAGCTACATGTGTTTTTGTGTTATTATTAAATTTCACATACACATTTTCTATACTTCTCTACATATATCTGATCATAAACTGCTTTAAGCTGGCTGAGGCTCTGTGTGGTGGAGGCAGTGTCTGTGGAGAGGTGAGATTTGCTGTCAGGGGATCAGGCAGGGAGCCAGCTTTTTCAGCAGGAGATCCCCAAGTGTCAATATCCATGGGTCGGTTTCCCCAAAAAGGGCTGGGTCCCCTAACTGGGGAGCATAAGCCTGGCTACCAGCCAGAGACAAGCAGAGGGAAGGAGGTGGGCCTCCCACAGCTCAGTCTGTAAATTTCCTCTAACTCATTCCCTTGCTCAGTCTCATCCTCAGTTCCACTCTCCACTGTGCCTGGAATCCTCCAACCAAAAGACTCAAAGGTTCAGTTTTTACAGAGAACATACCTGGGGGCCTCTGTAGGGCCCTGGAGAGGATGGTAGTCACCTGTCCTTGCAGAATGGAGAAAGGACCTCGGCGAGTCCAAATACTTAATACAGGATTTCCTGAAGCCCTCTCTCCATTCTACAAAGCCAAATTTAATACTAAATTATTTTTCTGCAATCCCTTGTTTTTAGCCACATGCTTCACCTCCTTCATCACCCAATCACTGGCACTACTGTAAGTGTTTCTAGGGGATGGGCATTTGTGCTGCAACTTTCTCCATGCTGCTAAATGAGTTATTAGTCCTCCAACTGTGAAGAGCCTGTTTGAAACTCACACAAATTTTAGCTGTACAAATACTTCCAAGTGGACTGATTCTGTAAGTAGGACATCTATATTCCCAAATATACCTCAGCAGGGACACCTCCTAGATCACATTTTCAATCTCTCAAAAGATTCTTTAAATCTGGACACTAGTTTAGTGTCTGTACCTTCGAGGGTCCAGTTCATGGTCCTTGGATCCAGTCACTAATTCCGGATGAATTCGCACATGCTCCATCATTGGCTAGAAGAGTTGGATCGACAAATTTTAAAGGGCTGAATGTTTGTGGAACATCCAAACAATGGAATATTAGTTGACAATAAAAAGGAATGAAGTACTGATACATGTTACAACACAGATGAACCTTGAAAACATTATACTGAGTGAAAAAGACCACATTTTCTATGATCCCACTGATATGAAATGTCCAGAATAGGCAAATCTATAAAGACAGAAAACAGATTAGTGGCTGCCTAGGGATTGCAGTAGGGAGTAAGAAAACAGAATTTCTTTTCAAAATTTCCCTGTCTGCCATTAAATACAAAAGGTATAAATGCAGCTGGTCTAAATAGCATGCTAAGTAATAAGGCAGTTTTAATTTACCTTGACCACTTCTTCAAAAGTCTCCAAGTTTTCTTTCATACTGTAATGAGAACGCAGAAAGGAGACAAAGTTGCAAGGGTACATTCCATAAAGGCGATGAAAGAGTGCGTACACACTGGCGTGGAGATGGACGAGATAGACTTCTGCCACGTGGCCTAGAAAAGAAACCCGTTGAGAAGAGCCTCTTAGTTGGACGCAGATTGAGGTGTGCAAAACAGACATAAACAAGTGGCTGCCAGCATGACTTTTTATCTATGCATCTCCCACCTCACTCCAAACACAGGAAGAGTGGTTTTCTACAATGCAAACAAATCTGAACACACCAGACACTCTTTTCAAATCCATTAGTGGCTCCCTATAACCCTTGGATAAACTCCAATCTACTGAGTGTGATCCATGAAGGCTCTCCCTGATCTAACTTCGGCCCTCCTCTCCAGCCACTGCCCAAAAAGGATCCCAAACATTCTCACAATACTGAACTACCTTTATGATAGAAGCTTTCTATAAAATTCATACTTTTCCATTGCTGAATTCAGTATGAGCTTTTTTTTTTTTTTTTTTTTTAATAGAGATGGGGTTTCACCACGTTGGTCAGGCTGGTCTTGAACTCCTGACCTTGTGATCCACCCGCCTTGGCCTCCCAAAGTGCTGGGATTACAGGCTTGAGCCACTGCGCCCAGCAAGCTTCTTGATACAAGAACTGTCTTACTCATCTCTCGGTGCTTTGCACCAGACCTGGTGTTTAACAAGCATTCAATATTTATAAAATGAATGTGTGAGAAACTTTTAAATCGGCATGTAGTCTTAGCTATGCAGATTTATAACTACAGAGTGAAAAAACTATTATCCAGAAATTAGCTTGAAGAACTAAGAGTGAAAGAAACTGAACATCTTAATTTAGCCTTACCTAGACCCTGTGGAAACCCATGGCCACAGTATACATCAGTATACATAAAAGTCCTCCACAATAATGGACAGGCCGTTCCTTTCTCCCAAAGATCCTACTAAACAAGCAGGCACCACGTGAGCCTATGCTTGTAATTTAATCCTGTACAGGAAACCACAGTGTTCTGTCTCACAGGTCTGACATACTTCATCCTTTGATAGAAATACCTCACACTGGGATAACCCAAAGATTCCAAATTTCACATGCTTACAGCTTCTGATCCCTTTGATAGAACTCTGCTCCCTGCCAGTAGGAAAAAAACCCCACTGTATTTGAAGCTGGAGTGCTAATAAGGACACATTGCATTTCCCTCTGACTCCTATGGATACAACAAGCGGGTTCTCAGAAACTGACACTTGTGTTTTGTCACAACAGAGCAGCCAAGGAAGACAGAAATGTCCCACAAGCTTAGTGCTGTACTACTGCAATACAGACAGAGGTTGTTTTTCACTTCATCAGCAATCATGAAGTTTTACATCCTACTGCTCAATTTCTCTGACAATCAATCCTTTTAAGCCAACAAAATAAAAAAGTTATCTCAACAATCATGCTTCTCATATGTGCCTGTAGTGGATGCACCAAAGGTATTCCCTCATCTGTCTAGTAAAAAACACTCACTACAGCTATAAAAGTCTACGTGTCCTTACAGCATATGAGCGATTCATCAATAATGAAAGCATTCACCTCACAGGGCCCAACAGGTATATGAGGAGATCTGTACCTGGTTTCTTCAGGCACCATGATGAAAGACGGCCAAAAATGTCAAAGAAATCAAGAAGATGCTGTTTCCCAGACTGTGGAATCATTGGTAGCATGGTTATCAACACCAAGACGCCTGTTGTGAGGACAACGACGTTGGTGTCCATCTGCGGGAGAAAAGGTCAAACAGAAAACACCTGTCAGGCGCTGCACCAGGGTCGGCATTGTACAGTACGTGAAGAGGCTCTAAACACTGAGAGAATCGCACATCAGCAGTTCACTCACATACTTATTTCCCTATCCCTAAGGATTACTGAGGGATAGGGAAATGCTCCATCATTCAAACAGACTCAACAGGAAACACTGAGCCCCAGCTCTACTGTATTGAGTCAGTGAGGAGGACCATTTACAATACACCTATGCAAAGGCATCCTGGAGATGAGTTTAAACTTGACTCGGGGACACCCAAGTCCTGAAGCCTTAGGATGCCCTATTTACAGAACTTGGATGAAAACAAAAGGAGTTGCTTTTCAACAAAATACAAGAGCACTGCTCTGTTTTGATTCATTCAGCCAAATCCTAAGATATTTACTTTTTGTTGTCAATTAAAAAAAATGCACTACACAATGACAAGTTACTTGCTTGCTATTTTTTAAAGAACTAAAACAGAAGTATAACTGAAGGAAAAATTTGTATAACACTAACAAGTCAACTTAATGGCTCACTTCAAAGCAGTATTTAGAGACCAGTATATTTAAAAAAAAAATAAAAACCTTTGAGCACACCTATAATTTAAATATTAAGTCAAATAAATAACTTCCAGCTAACTGAAGACACTTAACACCCAGTGGATACTCAATAAACTCTGACTAGCTATAGCAACTCACCTGACCCATAATTAAATCACAAATGTTTGCCAGGTAGCTGGATTTCGGATTAATCAGAAGACTACTACATAGGCTAAGACATCCATTATTCCTATTAGAATAGGAATCTATGAGTCTGGGAATAAAGTTTTAAATATATTTGATTTTTACATCAAGCATCAAGTCTTTCATTATGGAAGATATCTAGTAAGAATAATATATTGGTAAGAGAATTGAGAATATATGAGACTATATAATGATTCTTAGCAAAAACAACTACCCGTGATTTCAGTTATCCTAACAGTCTAACTGAAGACTTGGGTAATAGTCCATGATTAAATATTCAGAGCTTACTCTTTTGGAAAAGATAAGTGTTTTGCTATCTGAACTAAATGTCGTGTCTCAAAATTAGATTATATTCTCATCAATCCATTTGCTTGAAAACATTAAGTTGTTCTAACTGTTCCTACTTTTTCTTAACATTAAATGCATGTTTTTATAATACCCTACCAATGTGACTCCTTAGGACCCACCTCTAGGGATAATAAAAGAGTTACCCTTCTTGGCAGACACAAAAATCAATTTGCATGGTGCTGTATCAGATGAATCCAATGGTACTGCCATCCTGGAACAAATACTACTGGATATTTTCATGTCTCTGTGAGGTACAGGCAGTTAATATTAACCACATTTTCTTATTTTATAGATAGAAAACAAGTCCAGGAACTAAAACAGATTAAGCAAATAACCCTGAGTATGGCTGCAAGCCACTGTTAAAACTAAAACCATAAAGTTCTATTTAGATTTTGACTCCCTATGTAGAAAAATGCACTGAAGGTAGTACAAAAAGTAGAATGCAACTTAGAAGAACTTCCATCAACAGTCTTAATTATAGCTGCAACCAGACCATGCTCCTAAATAGTTAACAGAAACTTTAAGCCATTTTTCTATTAGCTAAAAGATAATTTAGAAACAGGGATTCCCAAAAGATAATCCAGCATATTTTAAATGAGGGAAGGCTAAACCATGATGAAATCAAGAGGTTTGGAATAACGTAACATTGAACCCATCTGATCAAAATTTTACCATATTTGCATGGACAAGGTATTCAATACTCATAGTGATATATTTGAGAACTTACTAAGTACCAACTCTGGACAACATTATATTTGAGAAAAGCCAAATCTCTAGAAGGTTTTAAAGTCTAAAAATGAAAATCTAGCTTCCTTGCTTTAAGTTACTTAAAATTTCAGAAACTATACTCATTAAGCCATTTCATTCAAATCCTTACAAATATCCTACCTTGAGACATTTTAGTAAAGAAGGCAAAAGAGGTGCTTGAGAGAGCTTATGCTTCCAAGATGGCTGCAGTCTTACGACATGACCCAGTAACGAGAGGATGGATAAACGAGTGGTGGCTTTGCCCACATATTCGTTAATCCTGTCCAAGAGGTGCTGAAAATGTAAAAGAACAAGGGAAATCCTCAGATGAATATATGAAGATAGCACAAATAAAGACAGCAATGATGTGCTCCAGTCTCTCAAGTCTTGCCTCTAATGTAAAACAAGGCTCATGCAGATAAAAGATCAAATTCAAGATTTTAAAAACCACAGTAGTAAACAAAACACTGCTACATTTGGCCTGACAAAAAGCAGTCAGTTTGCATCTCACGAAAAAGGATCCCACAATACACATATGCAAAAAGAGGGAGACTTGTTCACAGTCCCTCAATAACCACTAGCCCCAAACTGTGACAGGTTGTTGAAGCCATGAGGGGATCCTGCTGGAAGCAGCCACTTATTGCTAGAGCAATGCAACCTACATGGTTTGGCCTCAAGCATCAATTAGGTAGTAGAAGTTACAATTCAGGCCACAGTAAATAAAAAAACCAGATGGGCCAGGTGCAGTGGCTCATGCCTGCAATCCCGGCACTTTGAGAGGCTGAGGTGGGAGGACAGTTTGAGGCCAGGAGTTCAAAGTTACAGTGAGCTATGATTGTGCCACCACACTCCAGTCTGGGCAATAGAATGAGACCCCACCTCTTTAGAAAACAAAACAAAACAAGATGTACTGTAAAAGGCATGCAATGACAAGGTCTTCACAACCTGGGGAGCTTGCTCTCAAATATACACTTAAGACTTACCAAAGTCTGCAGTAATGATGCTTTACTAGCTACTTATTAAAAACAAAAGGAAAACACGAAGGAGCCCTCCAAGTGCTTGGTGCTGGGAAACAAGACTCATTAATTTGCTACATTAGTCCTTTGCACTTGAAGCTTTTCCATACTGATAAAAGTCTCAAAATCCTATTCAAAGCATAGGTTGAAAAATAGGTATCCATGGGCCAAATCATCACTATGCAACTATAGTACTGGAAATGTAAGATTTCTTTAAACAAGATCTTTAACAGTCTCTGAACTATGTTTTACTTTAAGAACTTTTCAAGAAACACGGGTCCTACAAATTATCTATATATATTACTATAAACTGGGAACAATGTCATCAGTGGCACACAGAAATCAAAAGAATAAGTTCAGGACAAGTTGTACAGTGGCCGTGCACAGAAGCTGTTGTACTCAGAGAGAACATATGAAATTGCCTATGATATTTCAGCTGTTACCTTATCATGTGGCTCTTGCAAGGTGGTCAGGATGTGCAATACTGGCTGAGAGTTGGTTTCCAGGTAGTAATCCACCAAGGTGTTTACAAGCATAGGACCACGGTCTAAATCAAGAAAAGGGCAATGGATCATACCTATTTCCCTTAACATCCTAAATTCACCTTACAAAGCTGCCTGTCACAAAATCTAGAAAATGTTTATATGCTATTCTAAGTTTTATGCCTGTCACAAAATCTAGAAAATGTTAACATGCTATTCTAAGTTTTATGCAGCATGACATTTCTGCCTCTTAATTTAATAATAGGATAATTCCAAGCTTATTTGCCTAAATATGCATAAAACATATGAAGTGCTTTTATTTTTACTGCTTTTTTAATTACAAAAAATAATTCAGGCTATGTAAAAGCACATCAAATAAAAATGAAAGTGCTTCTTGCCACCTGCCTCCAAACTCACTCTTCACAGCTAAACATCCTTAAGTTTAGTGTGTGTCTCTTCAAACCCTTTTCTACTTGAACAATCACATGCACGCAGCCCTGATGTCCACAGACACAGTTTGTGCACATGTGTGTTTTTTCCACTAAACAATGTGTTGTAACCACCTTCCCATGTCAGCATCTACAGTCTATTTCATTTCTTTCTCTCCTCCTAGGGTTCCACTGCATGGCTCTACATAACGAATTTAACCATTCACCTACTGAAGGATACCTGGGTTTTTCCAATGTCTCACTATATTTCACTCAAAGCTATAATAAGATACAGATTCTTATAATATGTATTTTTAAATTGATGACAGATACTCCAAAAGACTAAACACATCAATTCATATTCATGCTAACAGTGCCCATTTCTATATTCAATATTTAATTTTGCCAACCTGGTAAGCAAAAAAGGGTACTATTCAAATTTCTATTTCTCATATTAAAACGAGGTTAAGCACTTTTCATAAAAAAAGCCACATATATGATTTACAGTTAAAACGATGTCTGGAATTTGCTTTAAAATATTTGGAGGGTGGGAGAGTCAGGGATGAAAGAATTTGAAACTGGTTTCATGGGTTAACTGCATGGTTCTTACTTCACGTGTGTGCATATTTAAGTATTTCCATAATTGAAAGTTTAAAACACATATAGAGTGAATCCACCAACATATGCTCTCTTTGGGTGTTTAAAAAACCTCTTCAGAAGATGAAACAAATGTATCAGCAGGATTTTAGTGGCTTTAAGTCAATCTCTTCTTCTTAGCAGATAAGCTAAAAAGGATATTTCTTTGCTCACCAGAATTGAGGTTCTCTTTAAAGACAGCTGTCACATCATCCCGCACACTCAGCATGGGGGAGTCCAGCATGGAGAGGAGCTCCCCGACATTCGCTTGTTGGGCCATTCTCCAGCTTGAAGGTGCTGTGCCGGCTCCAGGACGTATCTTACAGGTTCTGAAGGCTCTTCATTGGGGCCACTACCAGACTGAGACAAAGGAATATGAACGGTGACTAACTGGCCCCATTTTTCCCTACAAAAAAATACGTGCAAGACAAACCAATGCATGTGTTCAATGCAATGTAAAGTCTGCCCACAATTCTCTGATTCAAACGGTGACTCCCTTTGGCTGATAAAAGAAGTGTATGAATAATTCTTTGACGAGTTTTTGAAGAGGGTTTCTGTAAAATATAACACCAGAAAGAAACCTTAAAAACTGATACCAGGGCCGGGCGCGGTGGCTCAAGCTTGTAATCCCAGCACTTTGGGAGGCCGAGGCAGGTGGATCACAAGGTCAAGATATCGAGACCATCCTGGTCAACATGGTGAAGCCCCGTCTCTACTAAAGATACAAAAAATTAGCTGGGCACGGTGGCGCGTGCCTGTAATCCCAGCTACTCAGGAGGCTGAGGCAGGAGAATTGCCTGAACCCAGGAGGCGGAGGGTGCGGTGAGCTGAGATCGCGCCATTGCACTCCAGCCTGGGTAACAAGAGCGAAACTCCGTCCCCCACAAAAAAAAAAAAAAACTGATACCAGTCACAGCAACTTAATGACAGGATCAAATCTAAGTTTTATTCCTACTTCTGAGTCTACCTTGGGTTTTGGCTAAGACTATATTCATATTTCAAATTATTGATCTATAAAGCAGACAGCCTTTTTTCAGAAAGGGAACTAAATACCTACTATTTCCTTCTTGACAATCTCATCAATGTCTAAGAGTTAGTACAGGTGGTTAGGTCACAAGTCTGTTAAGTCCAACACTTAGATGGGGATCATTTCTCTGTTTCAGCATACCCCTTATCTGAGACATCTAACTGCACACCCAAATACCACTGGCTACAGGGAGGTATCCACATATGGGATCATCAGGGCAAATCTTCAAAAACTCACCCTTCAAAACCCAGGCTCTCTATGGTAGTAGAGCAGCTGCTTTATCTTGACATACAAAAAGCAGCTCATTCCCCAAGTGTAACTACACACATTTACAATTTATCCCCCCACTTGGGTCTCTGAAGCTGTATTTGTAAAAACAAGTAACAGCAGTTATCATTTATAAGATGGGCACTATACACCTTTTACAAACATCACTGTATATACTCCTAACATGACCACCGTGTCATTGGCACTTTTGTCCCCATCGTACAGGGAGCAGAACAGAGATCAAGCCATTTATTCTGGGTCACAAAGCGAACAAGAGGCAAAACCAGAGGAGAAAAACTGATATTTGAACCTAGATCTCCCTGACTCCAAAGCCCCAAGCCCTTCAGTGTTACACTAAGCTAACTTGTGGTTTTGATCATCACGGCAACTCTGTGATGTGATGTGAGCAGGTATCATCCTTACTTCACACATGGGAATATGGATGCCCAAAAAGGAAAAAATTTCAGTTTCTTTCAGTCAGCCTAGGTAGCAGTTCTTAAGTTTCAATGTGCATCAAAACCACCTGGGATGTTTGCTAGAAATGCAATACCGGGGCCCCTTCCAAAACTGAATTTGGGGCTCAGGAATCTATTATTTTAATAAGCACTCCAGGGAATTATTAAAGTGATATACAAATTATTTTTGAGAAACACTATGATAAAGAAAAATCCAACTAAAGAGTTAAAAATAATTAAGCTGAGGCCAGACATGGTGGCTGAGGCTGAGTGCAGTAGCTCATGCCTGTAATCCCCAGCACTATGGGAGGGGCTGAGGCAGGTGGATCACCTGAGGTCAGGAGTTCAAGACCAGCCTGGCCAACAAGGTGAAACTACATCTCTACTAAAAACACAAACATTAGCTGTGTGTGGGTGTGTGTGCCTGTAGTCCCAGCTACTCGGGAGGCTGAGGCAGGAGAATCGCTTGAGCCTGGGGGGCAGAGGTTGCAGTGAGTCAAGGTCATGCCACTGCACTCCAGCCTGGGCAAGACTGCATAAAAAAGAAAAGAAAAGAAAAAGAAAAAGATAAGCTCCTTCTGCAAGAATGCCAAATTTAAATTAGCAGTGACTCCAGAAACTGTTACTATCATCTATGTTCTTGTTTAGCTACAACCTGGTGATATTCACTAATTTTGGCTCTTAGTCAGAAATTCAATTATCAGAAAAATCAATGTCTAAATGCCTTTTTGATACCAAATCCATGATAAAGGAAGTTGCTGACTCATATCTGTAAATAAAAATCTTACAAAGAAATCACATAAGAAGTTAATTTCAAAGGGCTCCAAAACGTGAGACCACCGTTAGTAAGACTCTATTATAAAGTTCAAAACCAAAAAGCAGTTAGTACAGTACCAGGTACATATAAACACTCACTGCATAGTACTTGTACATTATCATAAAAAATACCAGGAAAAATCTTTGGGCCACCACTTTCAAGATGACTTCTTAACAGCATATTTGCCTAGCTAACCCCCATACTGATTTCTACTTCAGGTAAATCATAAATAATTCTCAATTACTGACAAAGAATGTAGTTCAGAAATTTAAAAGTATATTGTCCCTAAGTTTGGTTTTGTTTCAATAAAATTGTTACTTACATACTATCTGTCTAGGGAGACTCTGAGTTTGCCTTCTGTGTAGTCAGAAGATGATAACGTCAGATCTGATCCTCCAAATGCAGGCAGCCCCAGAGCCCAGAGTGACACAAGCTCAATTTTACACAAAGATGGCACCCATCCAGTCAACTTGGCGATAGTCAGCTTGGGCTACCTAGCTTGTTTTTCAGTTTGCAAAAATAAGGTTTTATTCTAAAACACATTAGAAACACATTTTGGCAACAAGTTTTTCTCTCTGGTTCCAAAAGTCTACTGTTGGCCGCGTTGGTGGTATAGTGGTGAGCATAGCTGCCTTCCAAAATTCTACTGTTTACCATAGTTTTTAATCTCCAGGAAAAATATAAACATTAGGTTTTATGTGAGATTCTTTGTATAAGTGGCTCAAATTCAAGCATTTTTGACATTCTAAAAAGCCCTCCTAAGAGTTAAATCATAGCTCTTGGAATCAGTCCTATAACTAGAATATCTCCTTTTTAAGTACATTCAAATATTTGAGGGTACAGTAAGTACAAGGTGTTAGGTAGGTAAGACAGACTTAGCCAGTGCAATGAAGAATTACATGTTCCACAGAAGAAAAAAAGACATGGTTCAATATATGCACAAAGGGAAGAAACCAGCTCGACTTGGACTCAATCAGTGGTGGTGGTGGTGGATGAGATGTACATGTAGAGCACACTTTACAGCCTATAGAAGACTGGCTGAGAAAAGTCACTTAAAGATTAGCACCGCAGACACACTAAAGCATCAGTAGGTTAGCCACAAAAGTCTCTAGTCATAACAGTCTCTTTTCCATTTTGGAAGTCACCACGGAAAACAGCCATACAAGAGAAGTTAAAAGACAGCAAGTGGGTGAATACATTTCCATATCCTATACGCTAAAGCAATGTTCCACTTAGTTTAACATTATCTTTAGTGGCCACATACAGCACACAGTACAGTGCTGTAGATGATGCTAGTCATATTAAGGGGGCATGACCTTCAATGCCAATCTCTACTCCAAAACCCATCACTCTGCCATCTTCTGGATCTCAGTAAAAGGCACCACCATCAGTCTCAAGCAAACACCCAGGTGACTCCTTGACTCTTTCACCACCCCCACCACCATACCTAATCTATCAGCAAACCATTAGCTATCACCTCAGTTGAAGCCCCCATCATCTCTCAAAGACAAGGGAGCAGCCACCCCCCTCACTATTCTCCCTGCTTGTATTCATGCTAGCCTACAAAATTCATTCGCCACCAATTAACAAGAGACACTGAGATAGGAATATCAGAATCTCACTCCTCTGTTTAAAATTGTCCAATGGCTTCCCATGGAATTAATAAGAGCCAGTAACACAATGGAACTTACGAAACTCATGAGTAGCCTACAAGGCCTCAAAAGATCTAGCCAGTTAGTAACCTCCCAACCCCTCTCTGCCTCTTTGATTCCTCTGCTCTAGTCCCAGTCTTCCCAAACACATGAATACTGGCTCTTTGTTGCTCAAGGCCTTTGCACTTGCTGTTCCCTCTTTGCATGGAATGCTCTTCTCCCACATTCTTGCACAGCTGACTGTCTCTCAGATCTCTGATGGGCCTCCCCTGACCACTCAATCTAAAGTAGCAGGGAGGTGCTTAATCATCACTTTTCAATAAAAGATACTTTGGAATTCATGAGAAACCTTGAACCAATTTTAAACTGTACAACTAGTCATCAGATGTGATCAAACAATACTTACGATCTCAAAAAGCATGGAAAACGGGGATCTGCTAAAGTTTGCTTTCAGTCTCCAGACGCATCTAAAATCTGATGTGTTTCTGGCTTTGGCACTCTTTTTTTAAAATTGAGACAGAGTCTTGCTCTGTTGCCCAGTGTGGAGTGCAATGGCATGATCTCAGCTCACTGCAACCTCCATCTCCTGGGTTTAAGCAATTCTCCTGCCTCAGCCTCCCGAGTAGCTGAGATTACAGGTGTGCACCACCACACCCAGCTAATTTTTGTATCATTAGTAGAGACGGGGTTTTAACATGTTGGCCAGGCTGGTCTCAAATTCCTGACCTCAGGTGATCCTCCTGCCTTGGCCTCCCAAAGTCCTGGGATCACAGGTGTGAGCCACCATGCCCAGCCAAAAATGTTTTAAAAATGAGGAAAAAAGTATAAATGAGAGTCCCCCATGAAAACATAAAAATGCTATTAAAAGCTGGACTTTTTTCTTTCAAAATAAAAATAATCGCTAAAGGTGGCCAACAATTTTTTGTAACTGAAAAGGAAGCATCTTTGAGGCTTGCCAAGCTATGAATCTCAGGCACAAGGTTCCCTCCAGAAAACCATCTACCAGAAATTTTTCTGAATTCTGCTTTGCCCAAAAACGTTACTAATGAGGCTGTGTGCCAGCTGAGATGATATTACACACATGTGACATAGTGACCACAGGAGTAATCTAGCAGCCTGTAGTGCCCACAAAGTATTTTTCCTATATTAAAATTTCAAACTTCTAAAATCTGACTACTGAAATGCAATATAATTACTATAATGAAAAATGTTTAATAAAATTTGAGATTTACTTTTGTATCCCAGATCTTGTATTTTATGATGGTGATATTTAGCTTGGGCCTCAATAATCTGAACACTTAACTGTTTGACTTTGGGTTCAAATTCATATACAGTGGACTTCTAAAAAAGGAACAGTATGAAGTATACACAAAAACACTGAACATGAAAAATCAAACTCAGAAAACTTGCCCTACTTGTGAGAGAACAATACTTAACTTTTTTGTTAGACAGTCTACAATTTGTATCAAGACCCTATTCATGAACTGATGTAAATCTGTAAGACAAAAATCCCTACCTTATTTCATAACTCCTATGACAGAGGTGAGGCAGACAGTAAACACCAACCACTGAGCCCTAGCATGAATCACATAGCTGTCCATGTACAAAGACAGCAGACCAAGCACCTCCCTGTCTTCCGACACCCTTCCTATACACAACTCTGTTGTGCTTGGCACTATTACAGTGGACTTCTAAAAAAGGAACAGTATGAAGTATACACAAAAACACTGAACATGAAAAATCAAACTCAGAAAACTTGCCCTACTTGTGAGAGAACAATACTTAACTTTTTTGTTAGACAGTCTACTATTACTGCTAAACCAAAATTACAGTTCAGTCATCAGTTAGGTCACTAAGAGGAAATTCCATCCATGGAAATGATGGCACCTCAACATTTATGAAGGATATATTCTGAGACAGGATCGTCTAATCCCTAAAAACGACTATAGCATATAATTTATCCCCCAAAATTAATAGCCACATTAAGATGCACATGCTCACTCACCAGCTCAAGGGTTCTCAGCCCAGGATGTACATTAGAATCACCTGGAGAGCTTACAGAATCCTGAAGTCCAGGGCCCACTCTGGAACACGTTAAGGGGTGGAATGCATACAGCACATTTGGTTTGTTTTTATAAACCCATGCGGATTTCTAAGGTGCAGCCAAGGTTAAGAACCTCTGCACTAGTTAAATGACTTGTGCCAGCACATGGGCTTACATTTAATGAAGTGGTTAACACCAAACTTTGCTGCTAAACAGAACTGAATGGAGTCCACCAAGTACTAGTTATACGTCTTCAGGAAAATTACATGCCATCTTTGAGCCCGAATCCTCACCTGTAAAATGGGGATACACTGAAAGTGTGGCTATGAAGAAGAAAAGTAATGCATATAATGCACTTTGCACAGCATCAGGCAATGACTAAGCAATAATCATCATCAGTAATGTGACTAATTACTTCATGACATAGATGGTCCAGTTCCTGGCAAGTAGCTAAAACTGTAAATGTTATATTCCTGAATGCACAATCATGGACAAGACAATTCCCTCCCATCTTCCTCTAACCACTGGCCTGGTTATACCCTTACCTGTTCTGGGGACAATTGGTACTTTGGTTTCCAGTGCTGTCAACCTGGTGTCTTTCATGGTCACTGAAGGAAGAAAACATACATACAATGAAGTAAAATCCCAGAGGCAATCAGAAGGGAGTTAGGGGTTCATCTGTCATATCCTTCTTCCCACTCTATCCCTGACAGGTGGCCACCAGGTTTCCAATGGAATGAACACTCACAATCACTGGAAGCACGTGCCTCTCCCCATCTACATTTCTGAACAGCTGGTTGCTGGAAAATTCTTTATAGTGTGCTGAACTTGTAATCTCTGTCTTTTGTTAATGTCTGTTAGAGGTATAAACGAATGGGCAGGATAGGCCCTAGAATTAGAGTTCCGGGTTAAAATCCAAGCTCTGCAACTTATTAGCTGTGGAACATCTGGCTATTTATCTTAAGTCTCCAATGTCTAACTGTAAGTTATATCATCTGTAAAGTTAGAATAACGATGGCATCAAGCTCATAAGGCTTGTGGGGACTACATGAGATGATACAGCCTACTGTACTTGGCACAGTGTGGGGCACACCGAAGTTACCAGAGGAGCCATGTGAGGCAGGTCCAGGAAAGTGAGGGGCACAAAGCGCTGAGTAGGCCTGCAGGACCTCACCACCCGCCACAGTCCTCACCCCTCCCCAGCCGTCCCCACCACCTTGCCTCACTAGCCTTTCAGTTCCTTGGCCAAACCACACACTGCCCATTCCTGGGCCTAAGAAACTCTACCTTTGGCTCCTCCTAAACTCACTCTTCATTGTTAAAATCTCAGCTTAAATGCTCACTTCCTCAGAGAAGACCTCCTAGTCCTCCACTTCCCTCCCACTCCCACCTCCCACCTCCCAGACTAGGTCAGGTCCCCTATTATACTCTTGCAGCCTATATTTCTTGTGTCACTTACCACAATCCAATTAAATAAGCTCGATTAATTACTGAACATGTTTCCTTCATTAAAAGTCATATCCAGGGAGAGACTGCAGCTTACTCAGTACTGTATTTCAAGCAGCTACTATGGTGTCTGGCACTTCTTGATTGAATGACTAGGAGTTAAAATCTTTCTTTTCTTTTTCTTTCTTGTTTATTTTCTTTCTTTCTCTCTTTCTTTCTTTTTTAGAGATGGGGTCTTACCATGTTGCCCAGGCTGTTATCAAACTCCTAGCCTCAAGCAATCCTCCCAGCAAGGCCTCCCAAGGTGTCACTATTACAGATGTGTTACTGCACCCAGCCAATATTTCTTATATAAATCTACAAAGACTAAATGTGCCTTCATGCAGCACGACTTAAGTTTAATCCTTCTACACAAGAAACATAAAATATTTGTGAACAGCCATCATTTTTCTGTTTTCTTCCCCCTTTCACCCTACTTTCTGTTCAAATTAACCTGTATTAAATATCCATCTTAAATATGAAGATATATAAATACATTCTAGTTTGCTTTTTTTTTTTTTTTTTTGAGACGGAGTTTCGCTGTTGTTATCCAGACTGGAGTGCAACAGCACGATCTCGGCTCACCGCAACCTCTGCCTCCTGGGTTCAAGCAATTCCCCTGCCTCAGCCTCCCGAGTAGCTGGGACTACAGGCGCGCACCACCATGCCCAGCTAATTTTTGTATTTTTAGTAGAGACGGGGTTTCACCTTGTTGACCAGCATGGTCTCAACCTCTTGACCTCGTGATCCACCCACCTCGGCCTCCCAAAGTGCTGGGATTACAGGCGTGAGCCATCGCATCCGGCTCTAGTTTGCTTTTAAAATATGGGTCCTTCAAACTATATTTAGGTACAATCTGATCACTAGATTATAAACTCCACGAGGAAAGGAACCATCTGGGACACCTAGGGCCCATCCTGGCACCTGGCACACAAGAGGCAAACACACCCTGCTCAGGTCAGTTAAGATTTAATCAGCTTCTTTGGCAGCCATTCCAGAGTTGAATATAGAGCATGAAAGCTCAGCCTCATATACTGTGGACAATTAATTATCCTAAACATGGAAAAAACTCGAACCAAGTTCTTAAATATACAACCATGGCCAAAGTCAAACTAGTGGATTGAGCAACTCTCTAACAATTAAAATCTCTTGCTCCAGATGGCAGGGTAATTATATTTCCATGTGGAACACATTCCAGATATTAAACTCTACTGGTCTTCAATGGCATCTGCAAGCCTGTGAAGTGCTGCAGGCAGGCTGGCCCTCCAGAAAAGAGGGATCATAATACCATTCTGACAGGGAGTGCTTGCCTGGCCACACTCACTCCACCAAGTCAGAGGGCTTGAATTAAAGTGCAGGAGCCGCTAATCTTAGAATCTTAAAATCAGCAGTTAGTCCAGTGAGTCATATAGACTTCCTCTTGCAATTAATCCTGGTTGGATCTTTTACCTGAAAAGAAATATCTAAGGCAAAGGTAAAGTTAGGATCTACACCAGATGAGATCCTGTAGACTGCCCAGCCAAAACCCCTGCCCTACATAAAGGACCTATTCTAGGAAAGCAAAGTGGTTTTACTGCTCGTGGTTTACTTTTTTGTTTTGTTTTTTGAGACAGAGTGCAGCCTGGAGTGCAGTGGCATGATCACAACTTAGGTTCACTGCGACCTTCACCTCCCAGGCTCAAGCAATTGTCCCACCTCAGCCTCCCAAGTAGCTGAGACTACAGGCACGCACCACCATGCTTGGCTAATTTTTTTTTTTTTTTTTTTTTCAAGGCAGGGTCTCCCTATGTCGCTCAGACTGGTCTAGAACTCCTGGGCTCAAGCAATCCATCCACCTCGGCCTCCCAAAGCACTGGGATTACAGGTGTGAGCCCCCACCCCCCATCAAGCAAAGTGTTTTTCTCCATTACTCAATGTTAAGACTTTTAACTTCTTTATCACTATATTAAAAACAGTAATGGTACTAAATCGACAGCAATTTTACGTTGGTATGTCAAAGGCTACCTACCATTCTACTCTTACTTATATTTTTAAGTGTTTATTGACTTACTCATTCGTATTTGGATCCTGCTCTGGGGGTACTACCAAGCACAATCAGTCTAGCCAGTAAAGTGAGATGTGATTTGTGAACCTCCAGAGGGGAAAGGAGGGGTGCGGATGGAAACACCTGGCAGAGCAGAACATCAGTCTCAACCTGGCAGAGCAGAACATCAGTCTCAACCTCTGTCCTTATCTTTGAAAGCCAAATGTGAAAAGAAACCTGTCTGCAGATCTAGATATTTTCCCTTTCATATCTGACCCAAAAGTTGTGTTCTCACCTATGCTCATCACTGTAACTTCACTTCTATCAGCAACCTTTTTGGAAAGTGTAGGTTTGTGGAAGAAGATAGGGGCTCTGTGTTTAAGTATTTTGAGATGAAACAGAAAGCACATAGGCCAATCTGTCTTTACTGTTCATCCTAACTAATATTATTCTTTAGGTGTTTACAGATGGACGGCTTAGATGCCTAGGATTACACATGAACTCCAGCCTAGTAGCCGTAGATAGCTGTCGTTAGCAGGACCCATATGCATTTTTTTCACGTATCTCTGCCCTAGCCAAGATGAATTATGAGCTGTGAGAGAACCAAGAGGTACATATACCTTTTGAAAATACTAGTGGCAGATCCTAAGATGTCTTTAGAAAGGATTTATCTGGAATTACAGGTAAATATTCGAACTTTTCAAAAACAAATGCTGTGATATGTGGCCTAGACACTATCCTCTACAATTCCTCAGGACTATATGTATATCAAATTGCCTAAGATAATTTTGTACACATTTGTCTATGATGTAAAAATGCACTGCATGTGTAAATGAAGGCAGATGTCTCTTCCTATAACTTTTTTTCTATATCCAATTTTTTTATGAATAAAAATTCAAGGACAATTCAGACACAGGTTCAGGTAATGGATAGACTATTTCAATATCAAGTACAGTTAGATAGAGCAGAAACATTACACTGTTAGGTTAACGTTCTGCTCTGGCTCAGGAACTCTCAGATGATTCTTAGAGTAATATTCTGTCAAGTGAACCAAGGCACCTTTTGCACAAATGCATCTAAAAAGAGTAAGTAAGATACTTGCTCCCATTCTATCCACACCTAGAAGAAAGGAGAAAAGGGTAGGAAATAAGTACTTTCTATGTGAGAGTAAAACAGCTGATGGTAAAACCTGCCAACATGTGTAGTCATGTGTGATTTAAAAGGTCTCGGCAGTTGGAGTCCCTCTCAAGGACAAACTGGGGGAGGAGAGCTCCAACTTGCCAGATTCTCCATTCAGAATTTCTGCCATTGGGGCCTTGATGGATGGTTTGCTAAAGTTTATATCCTCTCTCAAAGGTGAAGAATCCTCTAGTAACTTGCCTGTAAGGCCAGAGCTTGATTTTGGTAAGGTGTATCTCATCAATAAATAATGCTTATGTTTTCACTTTCTATTAACATGAACATTATTTATCAAGAAAATACAAGCCAAACAGATACCATGTACATTTCAAAAAGTCACTATACAGAGCCTCCCCTAGAAGAAATATAAGCAGCCGGGCACGGTGACTCATTCGCCTGTGATCCCAGCACTTTGGGAGGCTGAAGTGGGCAGATCACCTGAGGTGAGGAGTTCGAGACTAGCCTGGCCAACACAGTGAAACCCCATCTCTAGTAAAAATACAAAAATTAGCAGAGCGTGGTGGTGGGTGCCTGTAGTCCCAGCTACTCAGGAGGCTAAGGCAGGAGAATTGCTTGAACCTGGGAGGCGTAGGTTGCAGTGAGGTGAGATTACGCCATTGTACTCCATCCAGTCTGGGCGACAAGAGTGAGACTCCATATCAAAAAAATGAATGAAAAAAGAAATATAAGCAAACTGTGAGATATCTTTGGGTTTCCGATTTATAGGACCAAAATGGAAGTATTCTAGAGAAGAAAAGTATAGTTTGATAGTCTAGGGCAGTGGTTCTCAAAATGTGGTCCTGGCACCACGAGCATGAGCAACACGTGGCTATTTGTTAGAAATGTAAATTCTCAGGCCTTCCCCAGATCTCTGAATTAGAAACTTTGGGGTGGGGTCTTTTAGGTAATTCTGATGTCCACTAAAGGTTCAGAACCACTGGTCTAGGAAAAAGAAGGATGAAGGTAAAAAGCATTTCATTCATTAATATACCTACATTGAGGTTCAGATGGAAAAAAATATATAGTGCATAAACCTTGGGGGAAAGGCCCAGTGGAATTCTGACAGGTACTAAAGGTACCAGCACAGACCAAAATGCCAAGCCTGACAAACACTTAGCAGGTTACATACCTGGGTATAATACAGAAGTTTAACAAAGTAATTTATAACCTAGACAGTACATAAAGTCACCTTTTGACTTGGGCCTTTCCTGCCTACTAGTTAAAAAAAAAAGGATTGTTTTTAATAAAGCCAAAGTCCATTTTTAGAGCTGTCATCTACCTAAAATGATCAGCTGGGTTTCAAGCTGGGTCCATAAAGTCCCTGAAGCCATATCCAGAATTCCATGTCTATATGAAGTTTTTTGGTGATGATGGGATATAATGGGACATAGAAGAGGAGACATTTGGTCCATAGCTTTTCACAGATTTTCAGAGGGGAACTGAGTCCGCACATCTCCCCACCACCAGCACCAAAGTTAAGAACCACTGACCTGACCTGTGAGTTAATTCATGAGATCAGCATGAGGCAGTTACCCAAACATTAGTGGAAGACTAAATGTTTGGGCTCTGGAGACAACCAGAAAGCTGCAATCCCAGCTCAGCCATGAATAATGGCTTTAGGCAACTTACTTCAAGTCTTTAAGCCTGTCTCCTCTTCCTATCCTGCCTCTTAAGGCTGTAAGAAGCTAATGGGGAATCAGATATGTAAAACAGCACAGTGTTTGGCACATGAGTACTCAAAAAATGTAAACTTTATTGTAACAATATTACTACTAACAAAATGTATTGCTGGGTACATAATGCTTAGTGGTCTATCCATTTAACAACTGGTATTTGAAACATTGATAAAACATTCTATAAAGTAAAATGGATACAGTTCAAGTTTGTTAAAATGCTCTGTGAACTACTCGAAGTAGCAGAGTCTTAATGCTTGCTTGCACAGTAAGGTCACTACCTCTGTTCTCCCTACAGCTCCCCTCTGTGTCTTCCATCACATCACCAATGGAAGGGCAAAACTGTCCTTTGCTACTCAACACTCAACACTTCACAGCCTTTTCTGCCATCATATCTACTTAAGAGAGTGACCTGCGAGTTGTAGGGCAGTAACTACTATGCTTTATTTTGGACTACAGCATGGTCTTTAAAGACACTTTACTTATCAGGTGGAAATCTGAATTCATTCAACCATAAAAAATATTTTTAACTTTTGCTGATTCCCTGTTCATAACAAAAGTTAGCACTGAACAAGAGAAAGGACAAGAAGAAACTGACAAGTTCCTGAAACTGCATATTTTGTACACAGTACATAAGATTTGAATTTTTATTCCCTCCCATGAAAAGACATAAAATTACTAATTTCTAGCAACTAATTTTAAGCCTCTAGCAACTAGAGGCTTAAAAAATAAACGAGAGAAAGAATAATCTCAAATTGCTGACAGGTTACCTCTTTCAGATGAATTTAAATGGAGAAGAATGAGTATTTCATGCCATCCAAATTATGTTACTAATGATCTAAGGTTAAAAAAACCAAACTGAGTGTTCAAGTGTATACTACATATACACATTTCCAGCAAACAGCCACAGATCTTAATGCTACTGAGTACATTCTTCTTTCATGCCTTCAGCTACTTAAATGACAAAACCAACACAAAGACTAACCTTTCAGAGATTTCTAATATGGGAAACTTACAGGGAATTACCTTTTTAAAAAAATTATGATGTAAAGGAAAAGATAAAGGATAAACAGATCTTCACCCAATGGAGTAGGCTCAAAGTCACCAATTTGCTTGGTTATTCTAAAACCATTAAGACGTTGACTCAATTGATTTAGTCTGAATGTTTAACTGACACCCCAAAGGACTTTAAATCACAGAAATGTAGGCCTAGAAATACTCATTAATTTACAATCCAACTCTTGCTTTCACAGATGAAGACTCTGAGGCTCAGAGAACTTAGGTGACCCACTGAAGGTCAAAAGCTATCTGACTCTTTAGAAAAGCCAGAAATGGTTGAGAGATTGCTGTGTATGGCTCATTGGCATCCAAGAATATCCAATTAATTCCAGGAAACGCTAATTTTAGCTCACTGTGGCCCTGGAACCCAGAAATGAACATACCTGTAGCCTAACAAACTTCAAATGAAGACAGAGCTATAAGATCAAGTCAGCTCTAATTCAGAGCCCAAAACTCACCCACCACTACACAAAAAGAGGCTAGAAGCTATTTTAAGAAACACCTCTGCAATTAATAATAAATGAAAATAGCCAGATTGATACCTGAAGCCAGCAGTCCTCAACCTCTGGTGCACATCAGAATCAGTCTTCTTCCAAATATACATATATATATGGTGTCTTCAAAGACCAAATATGTAGGTCTACCTACTATAGTGTCAAATATCTGTACATCGAGGTTCTCATGAGCACTATGGTTTCAAATCTCATTTCCAGCAATGTCATTATTCTGCAAACATTACATATATAGATATATATTAGATTTGCCCTAGTAAGGCTGTTAAGTTTCATCTCACGAATGAAACCAGGCATGCACAGAAGGCATCATATTACACCACAACAGGAGCGGTATCAGTTTTCTCTTAACCTGGTGAAGAAGAAGACAACTGAGTCACAGGACTTGAAGCACTCTAATTTTATGGAAACAAGAAGGCTGGTCGTTACCTGCTTTCTAACCAGAAATTTAGGAACATACCAAGTGTTTATAACACCAGGAAATGCATGAAGCAGAGAAAGTTTACATCATCTGCCCTTCTAGGCACGTGATGTAAGAGTGTTTTGGATAAGATATTAACTTTAGTAAGAGGGTATTTTCCGTTTACATCCTCTATAAATACCCCTTAAGTTTACACCAGGTGGTTACAGGAAGATTCTGCAGCTCCCCAGGGCAATGGCAAAGAATGTTGCAGTGTTTCTGAGGAGCCTCATTTGCCTGATGCATGACTGTTAAAGGTACATTTCCCTACACAACCCTAAATCAGTTTTCACATTTGCATATTCCAGGTTTACTCAGGAATGCTCAACTTAAGAATCACAGGTGGTTGTTCGGTAAATCAAAGGCTCCCCAAAGATTAGGTTTTATAATGCTTCCTGAAATTTACAGCTCCACTTTGCCAGCCTGTTTGAATTCAGGTGACTCCAAGTTGATCCCAATATTATAAATCAAAGTATCTCAGAAGAGTATTATTCTATTTTAGCACTTTTACAGCTTACTCCATGCAAAGTGAAGTGCTATTTCTATGCTTTCTATTAAAAAAAAAAAAAAAAAAAACAGCAAGGATTTTAGCAGGACTTCTTTCGGCAGTAAACTCTTCAGTTTTATTAAAATATCAAATACTTTTTAGCCTAATTTAGACTAACAAGTTTACATGCACAACACTGCCATCCCAAAAGGCGGATAAGCCAAGTACATCCCCCCACTTCAACATTAAACAGACACACGTGCACAGGCCTTGGCTAAATGATAAATTCTAACCACTTAATGACAAGCCAGCTTTGATCAAATAACAGATAAATTTAAGAGTCATGTCTTTGGAATCAATCAGATCCCAGCAGTTCCAGTCCTGGCTCAGATACAATTGGGGTGTGATCTTAAGCAAAGTACCCTGCTCTCTCTCTCTGGGCCTCAGTTTCTTCATTTGAGAAGATTGGAGGTGTTAATAGTGGTTGCCTCTTCTCTCTGTCGTGAGGACCAAAGGAGATAATGACTGCTAAGCACTTCCACCAGTGCCTGGCACAGAGAGCACTCCTCTAACGTTAGCTGTTGTTCTTAGGAGGACCGCGTCCCTTCCCAAGTCCCCGCCACACATCCAAAACACACAAAGCAAAACTCTTTAAACAGGAAACACAAAGAAAGAGCTGTAATCCTGCAAGGTCCCTCCGACTGCAGGCTCTGCATCCTCCAGTTCCTCAAATGAATGAATGAGCGCCTAGGAATGGCTCTGCAAATAGCTGTCCCTTAGGAATCACCTTTGCCGACTTTAAGGTAACTGTCTTTCACCATCAATTAAACACCTACAAGTACACCCTGAGCGAGGCACAACAGTCGTGCAAATTTCAGCGGAGACACCGAGTCCAGGCGAGTCCCTGATGCCCACAGGCAACCTCCATTCATTCTCCACGCCCCTCTGCACCGACCCCTCTCTTTAAGCAGTCCCACCCCCGCAACCCTTCCCCTCCAGCCGAGCGTCTCTACCCTGCCCTCCGCACCTCGCGTGAACCTGTCACCCTACCAAGTGAGGGGCTGGCGAAGGGGCCCACCTCACCCCTGCCGGAGGGACCGAGGCCATGGGTGCAGTGGGCCCTCGGACGACGAGGAGCGAAGTGCCCGGCCCGGCCCACCTCTCCTTCCCAGGGACCCTCCAGTCCCGGCCGGGCCCGCCGGAGATAGCGCGTAATCTGAGGGAGGAGAGACAGAGCCCTTCGAACCCCCCTTCTCCGGGCTCCCTACCAAGCAAATGAGCCTCTTGCTCCAGCCCCTCCGAACCTCCCCGACTGCAGTGATGGTGCCGGGACTGCCCCAGAAAGCCCCCATAAAAAGGAGGGGGAGACACCCTCATACTCACCCACCGTCTCCTCCCCCTCAGCTGTTTACCTCACAGTCCCTCCAGCCTACAGGGCGCCGCCATCTTGGACGTACAGCACCTCCTCCGGCGTGAAAGGGCCAAGTCCGACAGCGGCCTCCGCCACGAAAAAGAGTTCCCCACCGCGCCTCGCCTCCTTCTGAAAACGAAGGACAGACGGCCGCGCTTGGCAGCCCCGCCGGAAGGAAGAAGCCCTGCCACTCATAACCGATGATGTGGTTTGGACGAGAAAAAACACCAAGGAGGGTTTTTAATGGCGGGGGGGCGGGGCCGGGCGGAAGGATCCCGAAAGGAGGCTGCTGAGAGATCTTGTGACTCCGCGAAGGAGGCAAAAAGAAGGGCCGGCGCTGTGGGAGGAGCCACCCGAGAGCCCGAGGGGCGGGGCGGGGCGGGGCGGGGCGGGCGGTCACGTGACGGGCGGGCGGGCGGTACAGCGGAGCGGGCGTAAACAAGCTGGCGGCGGTTGGGTGTGGTTGGAGGGTCCTCCTGCTTGCCCCTGGAGTCGTTTCTGCTCTTCGCGCGCCTGGCGCCCCCTCGAGTGTTCTGTGGGCGGCTACAGAACAGCGATCCTGTTTCCCGAGGAGCCCGCGTGGGTGAAGGGCCTACTTGGGAGCCTTAGGGGAGTTGCAGCTCACCAGGGATGGGGCGGAAAGCCGGGGGTCAGGACAGCCTCCTTCCTGGGCTGAGCATTTGCAGAAGCCCGCCTCCGGCATTGCGGGGGACCCCCCTGGCTTCTGCCTTCAAATAGCTCACACTTCACACCTAATCATGACGTCTAGGGAAAACCAGCCCAAGTAGGAGGTAGCTTTCAAATCAGAACGCCTTGTTGCGTTCCCTGCTGAAACAAAGCTTGAAGTCCTCCAAGCTTTAGTTTCTTGCCATGGGCACAGTGACATTTGTGACGTAAGGAATCAAAGAGATGAAGTATGGACAACGTTGAGCCCAGAGCCCTGTGCCTAGGAAATGCTCTCTTGCTAGGTAGGTGGGCTTTGTCGCGAGGCTGGATGTGATGAGCTCCAGCACGAACAGGAAGCACTGTGAGAGGAGGCACAGTGCGATGAAGTCGAACTATGGGATCTGAAAGGCGTTTTTGAAGGAGTGGGCATCAGGCTGGGTTTTAAAGGAAAGGTAGGTTTTATAACTTATTTTGGTCCCAATCCACCAGCCCCCAACGCTCCCGGGCCCTTGAGCAGTGAACAGCCTTTATAACCATAGGTCTAGAACCATGAAGGCTTAGGAGGCAGGTGGAAATTGAACTGCTGATCCCTCTGTTTTTGCCATTAAAACCACGATGACTTTTGCACCAACCTAATAGAACCAGGGGAGGTGGCTGGGGAGAGGCCATTCCAGGCAGACGGAACAAAGGAGCAAGAGGCTAGGGGCAAGAAAGTATTGGGTGAATTGTGGGAATAACAGGTGTTATCTTGGGAACTAATCGGGTCACAATGCAAGGCAGCCATGGTTAGGGAGGGGCCAGAGGTGTGAGTAGCCAGCACCGTGGGTGCTGTCAGAATACTAAGCAGACCCCGGATGGTCCAGGGTAGGGCCGCTGCTAGCCAGTATAGAGCCTTGGTGAGAATTAGAAAAATGGCACCCCTGGGCTGTATTTTGGTCCATCAGCCCCCAACCCTCCTGGGCCCTTGAGCAGTGAACAACCTTGAAAACCATAGTTCTAGAACCACGAAGTCTTAGGAGGGAGGTGGAAATTGAACTGGTGATCTCTCTCTTCTAACACAGTCACCGGGGGAAGCCAAGAGTACTAGATTCAAACAGACCAGAATTGAAATGTAGGTTTCAGCCATCATACTATACTAACTGGATGAGCCTTAGTCTCCTCACCTGCAACATAGAAGTAATAATAATGCCAGCTCTTGGTGATTTGAGGTGGATTCAGTGAGACATTAAGCTCTAAGTGACGCAGAGCCTACTCATCAGTGTTACTTTTGTTAACTGTTAAGGGCCGGCTGTGAGCATCCGTCACTCCCAGAAGCAGGTCTGCTAAACGCAAAATTCTTCTGTGTCACCACCCAAGCATAGTCTGCATGGGGTCCAGAGGTGGAAAGGTTGAGGGAGACAGAGAAGGATCTGGGTTCTCTCAGTTCCACCAACCTACAAACTACTTCACAGGAACAGACTCTTCCCTTTGCATTCACACCAGGGCAGGGATTCAAATGTGTTCAGAGATTTCTGAGACCATCAGTGATGGGAGACTTAAGGAGGAGGGTAGCAGCAGCACTGCTCTGGAGCTCTGACCCAGGAAGCCCCCCACACCCTTACTTTCCTTGGCTCCATGACCTCATCCTGCAGGAATGCATCCGGCCACAGAGTGGAGCAGCCATACACAGAGTTCATCAATTGCTCATTTTCCAGGGATCATAACCACATTGTCACTGTTTGTACACTGTCTGGAAGAAGAATGGTCGTTGTTATCTCAAGATGGACCACCAGAGGCTCGTGAGAAGAGGCTGAAGATGACAGGCAGAGACAGCCCTACCACCATCTCCCACCACTTACCAGGCTGGGCCACCTAGATGTTTTCTGCTTCTCTGGGGTTGATTTTTGTCATTTGCTTAACAGACACTAATCAGACCGCTACTTTCCACACACCACCCTGGAGCCTCCCTGCGACAGGGGACTTTCTGACCAGCCTGTCTGAGCATAGATGGGCTGAGCCCTGCATAGGCAGGTGTCTGCTGACAGGATGCACGTCTTGGAGGACATCTGCTGCATTTGGCTGTGTGACGTCTCCCCCTTGCCTTCTGAAGAGGTGAGCCCATCCTTCCTCGATTCTTCAAGTACTGATGGCCCTCACAATCACCGGACCAGGCCTGGCCAATCTGAGATGCTCATCATCGAGCTTGTTAAAAGAAAAAAATTTGATGAAATTTAATTGAGCAAAAAAAGAGAAACGATTCATGAGTCAGGCAACCTCCAGAATCACAGCAGTTTCAGAGAGACTCCAGGGGTGCGAACAAATTTGTAGACAAAAAAAGTAAAGTGGCCTGGTGCGGTAGCTCACTTCTGTCATTACAGCACTTTGGGAGGCCAGGGCAAGTGGTTGGCTTGAGGTTGGGATTTCAAAACCAGACTGGCCAACATGGTGAAACCTGATCTCTACTAAAAATACAAAAATTAGCAGGGCATGATTGTGGGCACCTGTACTCCCAGCTACTCAGGAGGCTGAAGGAGGAAAATTGCTTGAACCTGGGAGGCAGAGGTTGTAAGGAGTTGAGATTGTGCCACTGCACTTCAGCCTGGATGACAAAGCAACACTTCTTCTCCCCACGCCCCGCCCCCCCGCCAAAAAAGTAAAGTGATATACAGGAATTGGAAGTGAGGTACAAAAACGATGAGATTGGTTGCAGCTCAGCGTTTACCTTATTTGAACACAGTTTGAACACTCAGCAGTCTAAAAGTGGTTGAAGTATGGCTGCTGGGATTGGCCAGTACTCAGCTCTTGTTACAGGTGCATGCTACTCAGTTAGGTGTTCCATTTTGTGTGCCTATTAAGCTAGGTTACGGTTTGTCCACAAGGACTCAAATATTTAAGTACAGAATCCTTCTCGGGCCATAATTAGTTCACTTTTACAAGCTGAAATAGTTGGTCCGCGGTAGACCTGTGACTTGAGCTGGGTTAGAGTGCTTCTCTGGGTCTTTAAAGATAGGTGTTTTGTTTGTTTTTTTTTAAAGCGATTTTTCTCTTTCTTCTAGGGTCATTAAGCTGGGATGAGGAAGCTGTGGCCTCTCCCTTCCCCTGGCCTACAGTAAGCTGTATAACAAGTGGGGTTAAAGAGTGGAAGAGACAGAGACGGAGATAGAAAGAGAAATTCATGCCCCTATCTCCTTATTTCCAGAGTCCCTGAAGCCAGCTTTGCCCTGCCTCCCAAGTTCCGTGAAGCAATAACTATTTCGGCCAATGCTAATTTCACTGGATTTCTGCCCCTCATAAACAAGAGGCCTGGATGTAGTGGGATTCAGAGACCTTTGGAAGGACACCACCAGTCAAAAATATTGTTCATCCATTTGAATTGCTTTTTGGCTTTAACTTTCAGCTATCTGTGTGGCAGCCTCCTGGCCAGGAGCCCTGCCATCAGCGGGCATCCCTAATAGGATGGGGTCTGAGCTTCTGCTGGCAGTCCCCAAGGCCCACGGTGGCCCTGGCCTCTCTAGCCCATCAGCTTCCCCTTGCTATCTAGCACCGTGTCCTCTAGTACCAAGAAGCGCCCGGAGGCTTCACACTGCCCTGCCTTGGCTCAGGCCGTCTCCTCTCCCTCCGTACCAGATGGCCTCTGCAGCCTGTGCTGGCCATTCTCCATTTGCCCTTCTCTGTCTGGGCTCCCCTCTAAGCCTCACCTGCTAAGCAAGTCCTCTCCCTCCTCTTGCATTTGACCAAAGTGCAGCAAGGTCAGGGGAGCAAGGAAGAGCCTTCCCACCGGGCCTGGCCTAGCCGTGATGCACAGCTCCTGCTGCGTGGCCTGTCTTGGTGTTAATAATGGTTCCGCCAACTCTCTCTTCACACTCAGAGGTGATCCCCACAGCTCGCTAGTCCTTAGGTGCTTTAGAACCTCTTTTTTTCTCTGAAGCTGCTCACACCTGTCTTTTTAATTATCCCTTGGAGGGTGGTTCTATTTCCCACCAGGATCCCAACTGCTACAGCTACAGCCCCTTCTTAGAGAATCTGCCTTCAGCTTGGGCTACTCACTCTGAACCAAGCCAAACACAGATGCTTACACACACACACACCTCTGACTGGACCTGGATTAGGGCTGAAAACCTTCCTCACACTGAGCCAGCGAGATTCTCCTTTTTGAGAATTTGCACTGAGAGACCCCAAGGCTGAGACATATGGCGTTGGTCAAGGGTTGAAACTTTACACAACTGCAGGCAAACTATTCAAACTGTGCTCCAGAAGAGGCAGGTCACTTACAAAATGCCTCAGACAGGTGCCCTTGGGGGTTGTGCAATAAGAAGGGACCGTGCTGTTCCCTGTGGGGGGAGGGGGAGTCATGTGGAGTTGGATCCAACCATGGCCACCAGCACTCTGGACAGCGGAGGCTCAGGAAGAACAGCTAAGAACCTTGCCGAGGAAGCCAGCATGCCCAGACCAGCAAGGAGCAGCTGTGGTAACGGAGAGGAAGGAGAACTGCAAGACTAGCCTATTGCCCAGGAGGGCCTGCTTAGGTCTGGAAGATGCCCCTGTATCTTTTCAATAAATTCCACTTTTTTATGCCTGTAATCCCAGCACTTTGGGAGGCTGAGGCAGGAAGATTGCTTGGGGGCAGGAGTTAGAAGCCAGCCTGGGTAACATAGCAAGACCCCATCTCTACAAAAAATAAAGGCCCCTGCCCTTCCAGACCTAAGCAGGCCTCCTGGGCAATGGGCTAGTCTCCTTCCTCTGAGTATGCAGGTGGTTCAGTGGAAGGACTGGAGGTGTGCATTTGGCAGCAGTAGTGGAGTCGGGGCAGGGGCCTTTATTTTTTGTAGAGATGGGGTCTTGCTATGTTACCCAGGCTGGCTTCTAACTTACTCTGTCTCTATGGGCCTGTTTCCCAAGTTCTCAAGAACTCTGCTGCCCCCAGGAGGTGGGATGGATAATAGGGCCCTTGAAACATCTAGTTCAAGGTCGAAAGACAGGAACAGACTGGGACCGCTGGCTCACACCTGTAATCCCAGCACTTCGAGAGGCCAAGGCAGGTGGGCCACTGGAAACCAGGAGTTCAAGACCAACCTGAGCGACATAATGAGACCCCCATCTCTACAAAAAAATTTAAAAATTAAGCTGATCGCTAACAGCTCGGGATTGTAGCTCCCAGTGAAAGCACAGAGAATGAAAGGACACCACACTTTCAGATGAATTTTCGTCGCTCACAGACCAGAAGATTCCCAGTGAAGGAGCCCCACAAGGGTCGCCAGTGCGACTCTTGTGGCTGGTGCAGCGGTTTTGCTGGTGTCTCGGCGAGGCAGCTCTTCGTGCAGAGTAAACGGGACTGGTTCCCCTTCTGACCAGTGTTTGGAGCTCTAGGAAGGCAGAGCCACTTATTACATACTCAAGAAGGAAGCCAGACCGGAGATTCCCGGGCAGAAGAGCACCATCAGTCTTATCGCTGCTGTTTTGGCCGGTGCAGTGGGTTACTTGGATTCCAGCACTGGGAATCAATAAACTGGACGTCCACTCAGAAACCTAATTAGAAAGGCGGTAATTGTAAAGATGACAGATGGATAAATTTATAACAAAGGGAAGAAACCAGCCTGAAAAGGCTCAGAATACCCAAAATCAGAACCCCTCTTCCTTTACAGGGGATTACAGTTCCTCATCAGCAACAGAACAAGCCCTGATGGAGGACTGTGTTCCATTAACAGAAGTAGATTTCAGAAGGTGGATGATAAGAAACTTCTGGGAGTTAAAAGAACTTGTTCTAACCCAATGTAAAGAAACTAAGAACTTTGAAAAAAGGTTTGACAAAATGCTAACAAGAATAGACAATATAGAGAGGAATATAAATGAACTAATGAAGTTGAAAAACACAGCACGAGAACTTAGTGAAATATGCACAAGTTTGAATAGCCGAATTGATCAAGCAGAAGAAAGGATATCAGAGATCGAAGACCAACTTAATGAAATAAAATGAGAAGATAAGAATAGAGAAAAAAGGATAAAAAGGAATGAGCAAAGTCTCCAAGAAATATGGGACTATGTGAAAAGACCTAATTTACGTTTGATAGTTGTACCTGAATGTGATGGAGAGAATGAATCCAAGCTGGAAAATACTCTTCAGGATATTATTCAGGAAAACTTTCCCAACCTAGCAAAGCAGGACAATATTCAACATCCCTGGTAATACAGAGAACACCACAAAGATATTCCTCAAGAAGAGCAACCCCAAGGCACATAATTGTTAGATTCACCAGGGTTGAAATGAAGGAGAAAATACTAAGGGCAGCCAGAGAGAAAGGTCAGGTTACCCGCAAAGGGAAGCCTATTAGACTTACAGCAGATCTCTCAGCAGAAACCCTACAAGCTAGAAGAGAGTGGGGGCCAATATTCAACATCCTTAAAGAACAGAACTTTCAGCCCAGAATTTCATATCCTGCCAAACTAAGCTTCACAATTGAAGGAAAAATAAAATCTTTTATGAACAAGCAAGTACTCAGAGATTTTTATTACCACCAGGCCTGCTTTACAAGAGCTTCTGAAAGAAACATTATACATAGAAAGGAACAACCAGTATTAGCCTTTCTAAAAATATACCAAAAAGTAAAGAGCATCAACATAAAGAAGAATTTACATAAATGAATGGATAAAATAGCCAGTTAACATCAAATGGCAGTAACCCTAAATTTAAGTTGACTAAATCCCCCAATCAAAAGATACAGCCAAAATCCAATGGTATGCTGCATCCAGACCCATTTCACATCCAGAGATGCACAAAGACTCAAAACAAAGGGATAGAGAAAGATTTACCAACCAAATGGAGAGCAAAAATAAATAAATAAAAAGCAGGAGTTGCAATTCTCGCATCTGATAAAATAGATTTCAAAGCAACAAAGAAACAGTGGTAAAAGGATCAATGCAACAATAAGAGCTAACGATCCTAACACCCAGATACATAAGACCCATAAAGAGATTTAGACTCAGCGAGACAGAAGATTAATAAGGACATTCAGGACTTGAACTCAGATCTGGAACAAGTAAACTTAATAAATATTTATAGAGCTCTCCACTTTAAATACACAGAATATACATTCTCCACTTTAAATACACAAAATATTGATCGGCCATTATTAATACCCATTTTTAGAATAAAGCAATATTCCCGTTCTCTCTCCCTCTTTTTCTTCCTCTTTATTCCTCTCCTTCACTCCTTTATTTTTTCTTTCTTCTCTCAAAAAAAAAAAAAATTAGCCAGGCATAGTGGTGCACACCTGTAGTTCCACCAACTTGGGAGGCTGAGGTGGGAGGATCACTTGAGCCCAGGAGTTGGAAGCTGCAGTGAGCCATGATCCTGCCACTGCACTACAGCTGGCAACAGAGTGAGACCCTGTCTCAAAAAAAAAAAAAAATTAAAAAGCCGAGAACAAACCTTTTGAGACTAAGGCTAAGTAGGAGCAGTGTCAGGGGCCAAGAGCTATTCTTGCTGCATGGATTGGTGTCCATGGCAGCTCAAGTGCCTGCAGAACTGGAGCCATCTTGGTTGGCTGTTATTTCAACAAATGGAGTGAAATTTACTGTCTCACGGTTCTAGAGGCCAGAAGTCCAAGATCAAGGTGTCATCAGGGTTGGTTCCTTCTGAAGGCGTGGAGGGAAATCTGGTCCATGCCTCGCCCCCAGCCTCTGGAGTTGGCTGGCCATCCTGAGGCTCGTGCCCTCCTCCTGCCTCGTTCATTGGCTTGAGATGCATCACACTGTTCTCTGCCTTCATGTTCACATGACATTCTCCCTGTGAGCTTGTCTCTGTGTCCAAAATTTCCCCTTATTGTAACTACACCAGTAACATCGAATTGAGGGCCTGCCCTATTCCAGCATGACCTAAACGTAACTAATTACACCTGCAGTGACCTTATATATAGTCACATTCTGAGGAACTGCAAGTAAGGATGTCAACAGGTCAGTGTTTGGGGGAACTAATTCAGCCCATAGCAGGTACCATGGGCTGAGTTTGTCACATTATTATCCATGGTTTTTGAAGGGGCCCTCTCTAATTTTTATACTTGCATTTGTTTATTACCTTTTTTATTTTTTATTTTTATTTTTCTTGAGATGGAGTCTTGCTCTGTCACCCAGGCTGGAGTGCAGTGGCATGATCTCGGCACACTGCAACCTCTGCCTCCCAGTTCAACCTCTGACTCCCTCAGCCTCCTGAGTAGCTGGGATTACAGGCATGAGCCACCACACCTGGCTAGTTTTTATATTTTTGGTAGAGATGGGGTTTCACCATTTTGGCCAGGCTGGTCTTGAACTCCTGACCTCAAGTGCCTCAGCCTCCCAAAGTGCTGGGATTACAGGGGTGAGCCACCACCCGGCCCTGTTTGTTCCCTTTTATCTTTGTTCCCCACAACCAGTTTCCTCCTTGCGCATAAGCAACCATTGTCATGTATATCATGTGTATCCTTTTGTCTGTATGTATCCTTGCAAAATGTGTGGGTATTTTTAATTTATGTTAAGTCAAATTATGTTATAGGTGGCAATCTGTTTCTTACCTTTTCTCCCCATTCAGCATCATTTTGAAGCTCCATCTAGCTGCTGAGAATTATGCCATAATGTGAACCTGCCCTAATCTGCTTTGCATTCCCTCAGGGATTGACAACTGCAATAGCGCCAGAAGTGACATTGTGATAAACATCACTGCACACCTTACACTATACTGTTCCCTTATGGATCTAGCTCAGAATTTATTTGGGATACACAGCCAGGAGTTAAACTGATGGGTCATAGCATACATGGACTTACTCTTTTTTTTTTCCTTTTCTTTTTCAGATGGGTCTTGCTGTTGCCCAGACTGGAGTACAGTACTGCAGCCTCTACCTCCTGGGCTCAAGAGATCCTTCCCTCTAAGCCCCTGAGTAACAGGACCACAAGTTTATGCCACCACACCTGGATTTTTTTTGTGTGTGTGTAGAGACGGGTCTTGTCATGTTGCTCAGACTGTAGACTTACTTTTTTTGTTGTTGTTGTTCCAGGGTACATGTGCAGGATGTGCAGGTTTGTTACACAGGTAAATGTGTGCCATGGTGGTTTGCTGCACCTATCAACCCATCACCTAGTTATTAAGCCCAGCATGAATTAGCTTTTCCTGATACTCTCCCTCTCCCTGCCCGCCGACAGGCCCCAGAGTGTGTTGTTCCCCTCCCCAGGCCCCAGTGTGTGTTATTCCCCTCCCTGTGTCCATGTGTTCTCATTTTTCAGCTCCCACTTATAAGTGAGAACATGTGGTGTTTGGTTTTTTAGACTTACTTTTAAGATACACCACCAAATTATTGTCTAGGAAGCCTGCCTCAGCCTACACTTTCACCAGAACCCTGCAAAAGTACCCATATCCCTGTCCACACTTGCTGTTGACTAGCTCTTTAACTTTTTCAGTATAATGGGCTAAAGTGATATGTTCTTGTTTCAATTGGCTTCTCTTTGACTTAATGAGTTGGAGCACTTTTATATCTTTGTTATGAGTCTGTGGGTTACTTTTTCTACAGATAGCTGGTTCTTACCTTTTGACCATTTTTCCAGTACAGTTACTATCTCTTTCTTGATTTGCTGAAGTGCCTTGTGTATTCTATACACGTGTTCCTTATTGGTTATAGATATTTCTTTTTTTATTTTTATTTTTCAAGACAGATTCTCGCACTGTCTCCTGGGCTGGAGTGCAGTGGCACAATCTCAGCTCACTGCAACCTCCACCTCCTTCCTCTTCAAGGAAATGCATATAAATTTCCTACAATAGGTATAATCTTTGCTCTAAGACTTTGGTATATGACTTTCACCAAATTAAAGAATAGATGTGGACCTCATCCAGTGCTTTTTCTGCATTCATCGAATAGTCAAAAGTATCTTTATTTTAGCCTATCGTGGTGAAGTACACAGATATGTTTTTCATGGTGATTTGTCTTTGCACCCCTAGGACAAGCACAACTTGATCATGATGCATTTTTTAAAATACTTGTTGGATTTGGTTAATTCATGTTTTATTAAGGATGTTTGCATTTATTTTATATGTTTACGGTTCTTTTAATTGGAATGTATAGACCATTTACATTTAATGTAATTATCAGTATAGTTGGCTTAAGTTTACCTTCTTGATATTTGCTTTCTATTTTTCCATCTGTTCTTTGTTCCTTTCTTTTGTCTTTTTCAGCCTCCTTTTGGATTAATTTAGCATTTTTTAGAATTCCATTTTAACACCACTATTGGCTTCCTTGCTATACATCTTTGTTTTGTGTTTTTAGTGATTGTTCTATGACTTATAATATGAATCTTTAACTTATCACCATCTATATTCAGTGGCTATTATATCATTTCAGGTATAATTTAAGAAACTTGTAACAGTATACCTCTAGCCAGGCGTAGTGGCTCCACACCTGTAATCCCAGCACTTTGGGAGGCCGAGGCAGGCAGATCGCTTGAGTCCTGGGCAAAATAGCAAAACCGTGTCTCTACTAAAAATACAAAACTTCAGGAGCCGTGGTGGCTCCAGCCAGTTGTCCTGGCACTTGAGGAGGCGAGGCTATGAGTTCAAGGCCAACCTGAGCAACATAAGAAGCTCTCATTGATTAACAACAACAAAAAAAAATTTAGCTGGGCCTGGTAAGTACCTGTAGTACCAGCTACTTGGGAGGCTGAAGCAGGAGGATTGCTTGAGCACAGAAGGCGGAGGTTGCAGTGAGCCGAGATGGTACCAATCTCTCCAGCCTGAGTGACAGAGTGAGACCCCATCTCAAAAATAAAATAAAATAAGCAATACACTTCTATTTCCTCCCCCTGTTCATTGTACTATTGTTGTCATAAATTTTAGTTCTACATAGGTTATAAAACCCTATGTAGGAGTTTATATTGTAAAAATATTGTTATTTTTGTTTTAAAGAATCATTTTTTTGTTTTTTTTAGACAGTGTCTTGGTCTGTTGTTGAGGCTGGAATGCAGTGGCGTGATCTTAGATCACGGCAACCCCCACCTCCCAGGGCTCAAGTGATCCTCCTGCCTCAGCCTCTTGGGTAGCTGGGACTGCAGGCACGTGTACCACCACACCCAGCTAATTTTTGCATTTTTTTTTGTAGAGACAGGGTTTTGCCATGTTGCCCAGGATGGTCTCAAACTCCTGGGCTCAAGTGATCCTCCTGCCTTGGCCTCACAAAGTGCTGGGATTATAGGTGTGAGCAACCACATCTGGCAAAATATTTTTTAAAGAAATAAAAAACTAAGAAAAAATATTTTATATTTTCCCACATATTTACCATTGCTAGCATTCTTCATTTCATTTTGTAGATACAATTTTGCATCTGGTATTATTTTCCTTCTACTTAAGCAACTTCCTTTAACATTTTTTATAAAATGAGCATGCAATAAATTCTCTTGACCTTCATCTGCAGAAGTACTTTACCTTTATTTTTGAAAGATATTTTTGCTGGGTATAGAATTCTAGAATGACAGTTTCTTTCTTTCAGCATTTTTTCTCTTTTTTGAGACAGGGTCTTACTCTGTCAACCAGATGGAGTGTAGTGATGTGTTAATAGCTTACTGCGACCTCAAACTCCTGGGCTATAGCAGTCCTCCCATCTCAGCCTCTCAAGTAGCTGGGACTATGGTTGCACACCACCATAACCAGCTAATTTTTAAAACTGTCAGTCTTTTGATCTATTCAGGCCTTGCATTGATTAGATGAGGCTCACCCACATAATGGAAGGCAATTTGCTTTACTCAAAGTCCACTTATTTAAATGTTTAAATGCTCATCTCATCCAAAAACACATTTGACCAAACATGTGGCCACTCTGTTCCAGACAAATTGAGACATAAAATTAGCCATTATACTGAGTGTCTAGAAAAGCAAGTTTCTTAGCTTCTCTAACTGTGCTTTTACTGTTTTTTTTTTAAACCATTCTAAGATAAAACTTTCTTCTTCCAAAGAAAAGCTACTATCATACCCTTTTCCCCCACCTCCTTTTCTTTCCCCAAAGAAAAGCATTGATGTAGATTAGAGAACTGTCATTTCCATTAATTGTCTTCTAAAAAGCCTTTCTTGGCAAGTAGACCAGAAAATGTAAAAATCATGTGTCAGCATTGGATATGAATGTTTGCAAAAGTGATAGGCTGCTCAGTAAATCCCAGGAAATATCCTAAAGGTGTCAGCCCCAGACAGAGATTCCAGGAACCCGTGGATGCTCTTCCATTCTTCCCTGCCAAGGTACAGCAGTTTGACTTCTCCAAGTGCACCCTTTAAAATGTACCACCTGTTGCTGGATCCATTCAAAACAGCACATATATTTCAAGCCTTCTCTTTTGTGCTTCCTGTGACCAAAGAATGTATTAGTTGTCTATTACTGTGTAACAATGAATTCTGAAATGTAGAGTTATTAGAAACATAGAATTGAAACAACACCACCTATTATCTCACATTTCTGTGGTTCAGGAATATGGGTCTGGGTTAGCTGGGTCCTGTAGCTCAGGGCTCCTCACAAGGATGCAGTTTAGATATCAGCTGGGGCTACAGTCATCCCAAGGCTTGACAAGGGAAGGATGCACTCCCAAGCTCACACACAGTTATTGACAAGATTCAGTTCCTTGTCATGTGGGCTCTTCCATAGGGCAGCTCACAATGTGGCAGCTGGCTTCCATCAGAGATAGTGAAAAAGAGTGTAAACAAGATGGAAGACAGAGCCTGTCATAACCTAACCCTGCAAGTATGCCATCCCATCACATTTTCTATCCTGTTCTTTAGAGGGAAGTGACTAGGTAGTCTCGGTGTGCCTACAGAAGTTACTGCTCCCTGGAGGGGACCACACAGGTTGTAAATTTCAGGATTTTAGTCATCATTGGGGATGATTTGCATCCAATGCTTAGCACACAACTTACATGGCCTGGGAAACACCTTTCTCTAACTTTGGCTGCCCTGACACCTTCAGACAAAGTAGCAGATCCTTCTCTGGTCCCCATAGTGCTCTTCTGTTCATACATCTACCATCCCAGTTATCACAGTAATGAAGTAACAGCTAGCACTTAATGAGGGGTTGCTATGAGCCCATGTTGTCCTAAGCACTCTACATATATTAAGTGAAGCGTATGTAGTCGTTTATGTGTCAATGCAGAGAAGCACTCATTCATTCAACAGTGATGTATTAGCGTCTCCTCTGCACTTCTTTGCTAAGCATGGGAGAACTTAGTAGTGAACAAGAGAGAGTCCCCAGACTCAAGAACCTTATGTAGACCAGGATGGGAGATGGAGAGGTACAGGCACAGTTATAATACAACCCAGTACATGTTGTTACAGCATAAGTAAAAGACACTTCAGTAGCAGGCACCCAGATCACTTTCGTCAGAGGTAGCATTTTTAATTCAGATATGAAGAATATGTAGCAGTTAGCTAGGAAAAGCGATAGAAGGTTAGAAAGGAAGAACATGTGTAATAATAACATGTTCTTATTAATAAATGAGAAATAAATTAATAAATTTTTATTTAATTTATTTAAATTATTATTAAATAAATTAATAATAATAAATAAATGAGAAAACCAGGAGCAGCTGGGAAGCAACTAGCATGGCTGTAACCAAACGTGCTGAGGAAAGACAGGCAAGAAATGCTGATGTCAGCCAACAGGCAACATACATTGAGTATCAAGCAGTTTTTTATGGTTTTGCGTGCGTATATTTACCTTCAAAATAATCCTATGCAGTAGATGTAATTTTATAGGTAAGGAAACTGAGTCAGAAAGGCTTGCCCCAGTCACCAGATAATGTCTGAGTTATAACCACTGGTGACACAGCAGGGCAGACATGAGGGGTCGTGGGAAGGTGTTTGACCTTGATTCTGAGCTGTGAAGAGCCTTGAAGGATTTTAATTGGGTCGACATCTGCTGGGGTGTGGAGCCAGGAGAGGAGGCAGGGAGGGGCTGTTTAGAAACGGGATGCAGTATTCTAGGGGAGTGGTGATGACAGCCTGGATTAAGATGGCAAGACAGGAGATAGAGGAGAAGGAAGATGTGTTAGGCCATCTTGTGTTGCTATAAAGAAATATCTGAGATTGGGTAACTTATAAAGAAAACAGGTTTTGGCCGGGCCTGATGGCTCATGCTTATAATCCCAGCACTTTGGGAGTCAGGCAGATGACCTGAGGTTGGGAGTTTGAGACCAGCCTCATCAACATGGAGAAACCACATCTCTACTAAAAATACAAAATTAGCCGGGCATGGTGATGCATGCCTGTAATCCCAGCTACTCGGGAGGCTGAGACAGGAGAATCTCTCGAACCCGGGAGGTTGCAGTGAGCTGAAATTGTGTCATTGCACTCTAGGCTGGGCAGCAAGAGTGAAACTCCATCTTAAAAAAAAAAGAGGCCGGGCATGGTGGCTCACGCCTATAATCCCAGCACTTTGGGAGGCCAAGGTGGGTGGATCACAAGGTCAAGAGATCAAGACCATCCTGGTCAACATGGTGAAACCCCGTCTCTACTAAAAATACAAAAATTAGCTGGTCATGGTGGTGCACACCTGTAGTCCCAGCTACTCAGGAGGCTGAGGCAGGAGAATTGCCTGAACCCAGGAGGCGGAGGTTGTGGTGGGCCGAGATTGCACCATTGCACTCCAGCCTGGGTAACGAGAGCGAAACTCCATCTCAAAAAAAAAAAAAGAGAAAGAAAAAGGGAAGAGGTTTATTTGGCTCACAGTTCTGCAGGCTGTACAGGAAGCATAGCAGCATCTGCTTCTGAGAAGGCTTCGGGAAGCTTCCAGTCATGGTGGAGGGCAAATGGAAAGCAGGTACATCACATGGTAAAAGCATGGGCAAGAAAGAGAGATGGAGGAGGTGTCACACACTTATAAATGACCAGATCTCATAAGAAGTCATTCGCTATCAAGAAGACAATACCGAGGGGATGGGTACTAAATCATCCATGAGAAATCTGCCCCTGTGATCTTAATCACCTCCCCAATGGACCCTACCTCCGATGTGCCAACATAAGATTTGGGCAGGGACACATATCCAAACTATATCAGAAGGTGGCTGGAATATGAGTGGTGCCATTCCCTGAGACATGAGGTGGGAGGTGGGCTGGGGAACACGGGCTGATGTCACTTTGGGACCAGCTCAATTGAGATGCCAGAGAGACAGGCCCAATGGACATAGATTTGGAGTTTAGACTTGAAGGCAGAGGCCAAGATTTGGGAAGTGCTGGTATTCAGAGGGTAAATGAGGCCAGGAGAACTGGCCATGGCAGCCGAGGGTGTGCAGTGTATGAGCTGGGCCCTCTCGTGAGGACAGAGACAGGTGGCCTACTGACATCCTGGCTCTGCAATCCAGCTGTGTGGTCCTGGGTGAGTCTCCAAGCCTCAGTTTCTCCATCTGTAAAATGGAGATGACACCACTACCTTAAATCCCCAGCTCAGAGGGTTCCCAGGACAGTGATAGATATGGCTGTGTCTCCACCCAAATCTCATCTTGAATTGTAGTTCCCATAATCCCCATGTGTCATGGGAGGGAACCTGTGGGAGTAATTGAATCATGGGGGCAGTTATTCCACGCTGTTGTTGGGTTAGCTAGTGAGTTCTCACTAGATCTGATGGTTTTATAAGGGGCTTTTCCTGCTTTGCTTGGCATTTCTCCTTCCTACTGCCATGTGAAGAAGGATGTGTTTGCTTCCCCTCCTGCCATGATTGTAAGTTTCCTGAAGCCCTCCCAGCCCTGAGGATCTGTGAGTCAATTAAACCTCTTTCCTTTATAAATTAGCCTGTCTCGGGTGTTTCTTCACAGCAGTGTGAGAACAGATTAATATGGACAGTCCAGTGAGAGACGTGTGAATACCTAGCAGAGTGCCCGTGCAGAGTGGGCACAGAGTAAATGTTGTTGATGACTGCTATGTTCATGTCTCAGGGCTGCCATGAGAAGTTACTACAAACTACTACAACAGCGGAAGATTATGCTCTCACAATTCTCGAGGCCAGAAGTCCCAAACCCAAGGTGTCAGTCAGCAGGGTTGTTTCCTTCCGAAGTTTCCGAGGGAGCATCTGTTCCCTGCCTCTTTCCGAGCTTCTGGTGGTCGCCGGTCATACTTGGTGTTCCTTGGCTGTGGCTGCATCAGCTCAGTCTCTGCCTCCATCTTCATGCAGCCTTCTCCTCTGTGTTTCTCTGTGCTCGCTCCTCTTCTTAAGAGGACCCCAGGTATTGGATTTAAAGCCCACCTCAACCCGGTGTGAATGCAACCAAACTAAACTACATCTGCAAATACCCGCTTTCCAAATAAAGTCACATTCTGGGGTTCCAGGTAGACATGAAGTGAGATAAGGAGATAATTCAGTCCCCTATACCTGCTATCAAGGAGCACAGACCCAGCAGATGACATGGGATGGACCAACCCTACTATGATAAGGCCAGGTCCAGCCCGGAACCGGCCTACAAAGTGCTGCAGGAGAAAGAGGTCAAAATCAGAGTGATGAGGTCAACTTACTGGTGGGGTAAGACTTGAACTTTGCTTCTGGTTTCATCAAGAATTTGATCAATGGTGATGGAGTAGACGGGCTTTACAGCAGTAGGACCCAGCTTGAGCAGAGGCATGGAAGCAAGACCGCAGAAGGCTTGCTTGCTTTATAAATGGTCAGGTGTAGGGAATAGGAGGCAAGATAGGCCATGTATGAAGGACCCCGGGCTAAAGAAGCAGCCTGGACTTTATCTATCAGCAACGCAGAACCCCTAGAAGTTTGTGAGCTCAGGAAAGAAGGAAAGAGTTGTCTGTTGAATGTTGGCAAAGGCTTAATCTTGACATTGATGCCTGCCAGTTTTATTTTATTTTATTAATTTATTGTTTGAGACATGGTCTCACTGTGTCCCCAGTTGGAGTGCAGTGGTACTATCACAGCTCACTGCAGCCTCAAGCTCCTGGGCTCAAGTGGTCCTCCCACCTCAACCCCCAAAGATCTAGGATTATGGGCATGTACCACTATACCCGGATACTTTTTTATTTTTATTTTTTCAGAGATTGGGTCTAACTATGTTTCCCAGGCTGATTTCAAACTCATGGCCTCAAGAGATGCTCCCACCTCAGCCTCCCAAAACATTGGGATTACAGGCATGAGCCACTGAGCTTGGCTCAGTTTAACTTTAAAATGTGGGGTGTTTTGTCTCCTTGGGTAGGCCACCTTCTCTACCAAATCCCCAATCACATCTCTACACAGCCCCAGCAATAAAGTGTGCAGGGCCACAGTCCACAGCATGCTGGCTCTTAGACTCTGTTTCACAGTCACCATGAGACCATTTCCCCCTCCCCCAAGCAGCAGCCTTCACAACTAGAGGTTTTATTTTAGCTGTGTCTCCCCTGAAGCATATGCAGTGGCCATTTGGAAAAAGATAAAGTTAGATCCCTCTTCACACCCTACACCAGAAAAAGCTTTAGGTGTCAAAAGTGAAATCATACGACTGCTAGAAGAAAACATGGGTGATTTTTCTGTAATCAGGAGTGAAGAACATCTCCCTAAAAATGGCCAGTCAGAAGCAATAAAAGACCAAGAAGGTAGGCGACCTCAAAAACCCAAAGCAAAGCAAAACAAAACAAAAAAACGTTTTGCATGATAAGAAGGAAGCAAGCAAAGCAGAGTTGGAAGATGAATTATAGACAGAAAACATCTGTAACTTATATCGCAAACGGCCTCTCTAATATACAGAGAACTATCATATCACAATCTTAATTATGAAAGTAATTTCTTAATTTCTATTCTATTTGATAGAAAAAAACAGGCAAAGGCCGGGCTCACGCCTATAATCCCAGCACTTTGGGAGGCTGAGGCGGGTGGATCACGAGGTCAAGAGATTGAGACTATCCTGGTCAACATGGTGAAACCCCGTCTCTACTAAAAATACAAAAAAAAATTAGCTGGGCATGGTGGCGCGTGCCTGTAATCCCAGCTACTCGGGAGGCTGAGGCAGGAGAATTGCTTGAACCCAGGAGGTGGAGGCTGCAGTGAGCCGAGATTGCGCCATTGCTCTCCAGCCTGGGTAACAAGAGCGAAACTCTGTCTCGAAAAAAAAAAGAAAAGAAAAAAACAGGCAAAAGGCATGAATGGAAAGTTTGCAGAAAAATGTAAGTAGCCCTAAGACATGTGAAAAGACTTAGCTGGCCAGGCGCGGTGGCTCACGCCTGTAAAGCCAGCACTTTGGGAGGCCGAGGCGGGTGGATCATGATGTCAAGAGATCGAGACCATCCTGGTCAACATGGTGAAACCCCGTCTCTACTAAAAACACAAAAATTAGCTGGCGGTGGTGGTGCGTGCCTGTAGTCCCGGCTACTTGGGAGGCTGAGGCAGGAGAATCGCTTGAACCCAGAAGATGGAGGTTGCAGTGAGCTGAGATCGCGCCACCGCACTCCAGCCTGGAGACAGAGTGAAACTTTGTGTCTAAATAAACAAAATAAGTAAACAAATAAATATAATAAAAAAGAAGCCTCACTCATCATAAGGGAAACACAAATTAAAACTACCCTGGGATGTCATTTATTCCTGGCCTATCAGATTGGCTGAATTTCTCAAATTTGACAACCCACCCTGCTGGCAAGGCTGCGGGACAAATCCACTCTTAATGGGACTGGAAGGACAGAATGGCACACCCTCTCTAGACGGGAATTTGGAGTATCTAAGGCCATTATGTGTGCATTTTCCCTTTGCTAGGCATCTTCCTTACACCCCTACACACATGCACACACACACCCACACCCACACACATGCATGCATGCAATATTGTTTCTTTATTTTTTTTTTTTGAGAAAGAATTTCACTCTGTCACACAGGCTGGAGTGCGGTGGCACCATCTCAGCTCACTGCAACCTCCACCTCCAAGGTTCAAGCAATTCTCCTGCCTCAGCCTCCCAAGTAGCTGAGACTACAGATGCAATCACCATTCCTGGCTAATTTTTTGTATTTTTAGTAGAGACAGGGTTTCACCATATTGGTCAGGCTGCTCTCAAACTCCTGACCTCAGGTGACCCACTTGCCTCAGCCTCCCAAAGTGTGGGATTACAGGCATGAGCTGCCGTGCCCAGCCCATGCAAGAGTCTTTCTTCTCTCTCTCTTCCTTTCTCTGCCATTGTGGAGTGTGTTTCACTCGGCTTCTTGTCATGTCTTCTCACAAGACTTTCAGGATTAACTGATTCCTGGCCAAGAAACAGAAGCAAAATTGTCTCATTTCCCAGTGGAATCAGATGAAAACCAGTAATAAAATCAGGTACAACTCCAAAAGGAGGTATTGAAGAAGAACCAAGCTGGATCTATAAGGAATTACACATGAGATGATGGACATATTTATGTTGTATCAAGGTCACCATCATCACCATATCAAACTGAAAATGTCTGGACATTCGGACATGTTTTATTAGGAATACATTTTTGACCAGGTGCAGCTACTCGCGCCTGTAATCCCAACACTTTGGCAGGCTAAGGCGGGTGGAACACTTAAGGTCAGGAGTTTGCGACAAGCCTGGCCAACATGGTGAAGGCCCATCTCTACTAAAAGTACAAAAAAAAAAAAAAAAAAAAAAAAGCTGGGCATGGTGGCACAAGCCTATAGTCCCAGCTACTTGGGAGGCTGAGGCAGGAGAATCTCTTTAACCCAGGGGGCAGAGGTTGCAGTGAGCTGATATGGCACTACTGCATTCCAGCCTGGGCAATAGAGTAAGACTCCATCTCAAAAAAAAAAGAAAAAAAGAATATATTTTTTCTCTTTGTTTACATGTTCTGCACTAGTAGGGTGGGTTCAATAATACATATGTGAGAACTTTCATTTCAAAAAATATTATTATTATTTCTCTTGAGATGGAGTCTCAATCTGTAATCCAGGCTGGAGTGCAGTGGTGCGATCTTCACTCATTGGCACCTCTGCCTCCCTGGTTCAAGTGATTCTCCTGCCTCAGCTTCCTGAGTAGCTGAGATTACAGGCATGTGCCACCAAAAAAATAGCTAATTTTGTATTTTTAGTAGAGATGGAGTTTCACCATATTGGCCAGGCTGGTCTCAAACTCCTGATCTCAGGTGATCCACCCGCCTCAGCCTCCCAAAGTGCTGGGATTACAGGTGTAAGCCACCGTGCCCAGCCAAAAAAAAAAACATTTCTTATGGCATTATCTGCAAAAGTTGAATATTGAGACAACCCAAATGTCAATTACTAGGGGACTGATTTGTGTTACAGTTCTTTTAGAATTTGTCTAGCAGGCTTTCTGGTTTTTCCCCTAAATCCTCTGCAAATAGTTAAAAAAAAGAAAGAAGAAAAGAAATAGGAGAATAATGGAACTATAGCACAGAACAATGCAGCGATAAAAATGCTAATGTTGTCAAGGACCAAGATTTCCAATGTAAGAGAAAAGAGACACAAATATAAAACCAAAGATTTTTTAAAACCTGTAATGCAGGCTGGTCACAGTAGCTCACACCTGTAATCCCAGCATTTTGGGAGGCCAAGGTGGGAAGATCACCTGAGGTCAGGAGTTCAAGACCAGCCTGGCCAATGTGGTGAAACCCCGTCTCCACTAACAATACAAAATTAACCAGGCATGGTGACACATGCCTGTAATCCCAGCTACTTGGGAGGCTGAGGCAGGAAAATCACTTGAACCCAGGAAGTAGAGGTTGTAGTGAGCCGAGATGGTGCCATTCCACTCCAGCCTGGGCAACAAGAGCGAAACTCCAACTCTAAAAAAATTTAAAAAATAACCTATAAGGTTGAAAACTTATTTAATGGGTACAATATACACTATCTGGTGATGGATACACTAAAAGACCAGACTTCACTACTAAGGAATCTATGCATATAACAAAACTGCTCTTGGACCCCTTAACTGTTTACAGACAAAACCCTATAAGGCTAAATTCAAACTGAGAATATCAATAGGAACTTCTGGAAATTGTCTGAATCAAAACAGAGTCACTTGCATTAAAAACCCTGACAAAAAGAGCCGGGGAAGGCCATGAAGGGAGGGTTCTCATGCTTCAATGCCTGGTCACAATCACTATCACAAAAGAATTTGCAAAAACCACAGCCTTGCACAAAGGCTGTCACAATTCTACACACACACAAATACTTCCTCGAGGACATCTGCCCGGCAACTGCCTGTTCAGCCTAGGACTGTGCTATCCTTGTTATTGATCCTTGTAGCCAAGGATAATTATCTCAAAACAATTACGGTAATCCTCGTCATTTTTTCTTTCTTTTCTTCCAATGGAGTCTTGCTCTGTCACCCAGGCTGGAGTGCAGTAGCAGGATCTCGGTTCACTGCAACTTCTCCCTCCTGGCTTCAAGTGATTCTCCTACCTCAGTCTCCCGAGTAGCTGGGACGCCACCATGCCTGGCTAATTTTTGTTATTTTAGTAGAAACGAGGTTTCGCCATGTTGGCCAGGCTGGTCCTCATTTTTTCTTTAAAAACCTTTGCCTTCCTCAGAGATTGCAATGAGCCAAGATTATCCCACTGCACTCCAGCCTGGTGACACAGCGAGACTCCATCTCAAGAAAAAGAAAAAAAAAGCAACAAAACAAACAAACAAACAAAACCTTTGCCTTTACCTCCCAGAATATGTACATATTAATAATTTACTGTGGCACACATATTCCCATTGCAATGCTTATTCCTGAATAAACATTATTTTCTTCTAGAGAGTCTTTCTCTGTTTGTTGTTTGGGTTGACAAAATCATAACTACAAAAATAAATAAAAAAGAATCAATTTCCTAGTTCTGAACACTGAATCAGCTTAGAGGCAGGTGCCCAGTAACAAGAGCTCCTAGCCATGGCTTTAGACCCAGCCCACACTAAATAGAAGTAGGCTGAAAGAAAAGGCTGCTTCCTGAAATGTAGCAGTGGGTCACCTTCTTGTGTCAGAAAGCAAGGACATGCTCAAAGACTGATGGGGAGATGTGGCTGGGTGCGGTGGCTCATGCCTGTAATCCCAGCACTTTGGAAGGCCGAAGCGGGAGGATCACGAGGTTGGGAGTTCAAGGCCAGCCTGGCCAACATAGTGAAACCTCGTCTCTACTAAAAATACAAAAAAATTAGCCAGGCATGGTGGTGGGTGCCGGTAATCCCAGCTACTTGGGAGGCTGAGGTAGGAGAATAGCTTGAACTCAGGAGGTGGAGGTTGCAGTGAGCTGAGATCACGCTATTGCGCTCCAGCCCGGGTAACAGTGCCAGACTCTGTCTCAAAAAAAAAGATTGATGGGGAGATGTCAAAACCATACAGAAACCATCCTGGATGTGCTGTCTGTGACAAAATTGCAGGAAACTGTAGTGGGTTGAATAGTGGCTGCCCCTCCCCAAAAAGATAGGACCAAATCCTAACCCCCTGTACCTGTGAATGTGACCATTTTTGGAAAAAAGGTCTGTGCAGATGTAATGAGTGATCTCAGAATGAGATCATCTTGGACTAGCTGGCTGGGTTCTAATTCAGTGTCCTGTGTCCTTACATAAGACAGAAGGAGGAAAGACATAGGCACGGAGTGGGAGGCCCCATGAAGGCAGAGATGGGAGTGGTGCAGCTGCAGGCCAAGGAATGCTGGAGATTGCCCTAGCCAGCAGGCACTGGGAGAGAGGCCTGGGAACCAATCCTGCAGACACCTTGATTTCCGACTTCCAGCCTCCAGAATTGAGGGCAACCAGTTTTTGTTGTTTCAGCCACCAACGTCTAATTGTTATAGTATCCACAGGAGTCATAAAATACAATTTGTATCATTTAATGTAAATGTTAAATAAATAAAAATCCATGAGTTCCAGCACATGTTTACCTATGTAACAAACCTGCATGTCCTGCACATGAATCCCAGAAGTCAAAATTAAATTATTTTAAAAATCCATGAGTTCATAGTGATAGTGAAGTTTAAGGGGAAAAAGAGAACAGACGAGAAAAATAGGCCAAGCACAGTGGCTCACACCTGTTATCTCAGCACTTTGAGAGGTCACAGCAGGAGGATTGCTTGAGGTCAGGAGTTTGAGACCAACCTGGGCAATATAGTGAGATCCCATCTCTACAAGAAATAAAAAAAAAAATAGCCAGGTATGGTGGCATGCACCTGTAGTTCCATCTACTTAGGGGGCTGAGGTGGGAGAATCATTTTGGCCCCAGGAGCTTGAGACTACGGTAAGCTGTGATCACACCACTGCACTTCAGCTGGGGCAACACAGTGAGATCCTGTCTCAAAAAGAAAACAACAAGAAAAAAGAAAAATAATTCCATCATCTTGCTATGAACATCACCAATTAAGGAGAGAAGACAAATCACTTACACTCTCACTTTTTTTGATGTTTTTTGAGATGAAATTTCACTCTGTCCCCAGGCTGGCTTGCAATGGCATGATCTCGGCTCACTTCAACCTCCGCCTCCTGGGTTCTAGTGATTCTCCTGCCTCAGCCTCCTGAGTAGCTGGGACTACGGGCACCCACCACCACGTCTGGTTAATTTTTGTATTTTTAGTAGAGATGGGTGTTTCACAATGTTGGTCAGGATGGTCTCGAACTCCTGACCTCAGGTGATCCACCCATCTCAGCCTCCCAAAGTGCTGGGATTACAGGCATGAGCCACTGCACCCGGCTACAACCTCATTTGTTAGAACTGTGGTTCATCCCCAGTTAACGAGAGAATGCTCTTCTTTACAGATAATAAATCTAGATGGATTGACAGAATTGGAAGAATAATAGTTTTGAAGCCACCAGTGACATAATTGATTATAGCAAGGATCTGCAATGGATGATGAAACCAGCAGGGGAGGCTGTGGAGAAGAGTGCATTTGCTTGGCAACAGAGTCTAACCCACAGATTGCTTCTCAATTCACTGTTATGATGGAGAGAACTGGGGGTCACCACTTTAACCAAACTCAGTATGACTAAGGTGGGATGACCTCTGATACAATGAAGCCCACAGCATCACCCGTGAAGTGTCCGTGCCTAAAACATCTCATCTGAATCCAGTCAAGCCTAGGACCTGACTTCCAAGACACAGTGAGGTCTTGAAAAATAATGTTTATTCAGGACAAGGCATTGCAGTGGGAATCTGTGTTCCAAGACACAGGGTGCTAGGGTTTGAATGTCCTCTCCAAAACTCAGTTGAAATGTAATTGCCATTAGGAAGGCATTAAGAGGCAGGGCCTTTAAAAAGTGATTAGGCCTCATCATTATATTAATTGTGTTACCGTGGAGTGAATTTGTGCTTTGGGGAAACTCAGCCTCCACTAGTGGTCTCTCCGTCTTCTGTGTGTGCCTACCCTTCTGCCTTTCTCCATGGGATAACGCGGCACAAAAGCCCTCACCAGATGTAGCCCCTCCATCTTCCCAGCCTCCAGAGCTGTGAGGCAAATAAAGCTCTTTTCTTTGTAAGTCACCCAGTCTGTGGCATTCTGTTATAGCAGCAGAAAATGGATGAAGACACAGCGGGCAGAGGACGAGGTTAAATGGCACCATGAGGAAACAATGAGAAAATCCCCAGTGGTGAGCCTTCTACTGGACTGGCCTGGGATCTTTTAGGGGAAAAATCATTATCAAAAGGAAGGGGCAGGGGGTGCTGTTCCATCATAAAGGACGCTAAAGACATAACACACTCATGCAATGCTTGCAGCTTGGCTGGATCCTGATTCTAAAAGAGCAACTATAGAAGAAAACTGGGGGGAAACTGCAAACATGTGCATGTGGACTGGGCATTTGACAATATTTGGGAATTATTGATCATTTTCTTGGGTACAATAATGACACTGCAGTTGTGTGATTATGTATGAAAGGAATATCCTTATGTTTAGAAGATATATGCTCCAGCATGGGTGAAATGTCATGTCTATTATTTATATACATATTTTTTCTTTTTTTTTTCGCCCAAGATGGAGCCTTGCTCTGTCACCCAGACTACAGTGCAGTGGCACAATCTCGGCTCACTGCAACCTCTGTCTCTGGGGTCAGGCAATTCTCCTGCCTCAGCCTCCTAAGTAGCTGGGATTACAGGCAAGCACCACCAAGCCTAGCTAATTTTTGTATTTTAGTAGAGGTAGGGTTTCACCATCTTGGCCAGACTGGTCTTGAACTCCTGAGCTCATGATCTGCCTGCCTTGGCCTCTTAAAGTGCTGGGATTACGGGCATGAGCCACTGTGCCTGGCCATTCTTTTTCTTTTCTTTTCTTTTCTTTTAATTTGAGACAGAGTTTGCTCTGTCACCCAGGCTGGAGTGCAGTCGTGATCATAGCTCACTGCAGCCTCTATCTCCCAGAATCCTGAGTAGCTGGGACTACAGGTGTGCACCACCACACCTGGCTAATTTAAAAAAAAATAACAACATATTTTTAGTAGAGACGAGGTCTCATTACATTGTGTAGGCTGGTCTTGAACTCCTATGCTTGAGCAATCCTCCCAGTTCAGCCTCCCAAAGTGCTGGGATTAAAGGTGTGAGCCACCACCCTCAGCTGCAATATATGTATTTTTAATGTTTTATCAAAGTAAAATACATTTACATACATTACATATGCATGGGGGACAGAAAGCATATTTGGCAGATGCTAACTATTGTTGAATATAGGTGGGTGTTCATTAGATAAGGTTAATTCATCTTTGTGTTTGAAATTTTATATAATATAAACTTTAAAACATATTTGAAGGTCAAAATTAACTAGAACATTCAGTAAGGGCAGGCACGGTGGCTCACACCTATAATCCCAGCACTTTGGGAGGCCAAGGTTGGTGGATCACGAGGTCAGGAGATTGAGCATCCTTGCTAACACAGTGAAACCTCGTCTCTATTAAAAGTGCAAAAAATTAGCTGAGCGTGGTGGCACGCACCTGTAGTCCCAGCTGCTCAGGAGGCTGAGTCAGGAGAATCACTTGAACCCCAGAGGTGGAGGTTGCAGTGAGCTGAGATCGCGACATTGCACTCCAGCCTGGGTGACAGAGTGAGACTCCATCTCTAAGAAAAAAAAAATGAGAAAAGTCTGAGATCCTAATTGCAATGAAGGAGCATTCCCTGGTTCTAGATCTTACTTCACCTCCCTGTACCTCTGCTTTCCCCGTCTGTGGAAATGAACACCTTAGAGGCGTGGGGGTTGTGGTTTTTATCAATTAACTGTGGTAAAATACACAGAACATACAGGGTATCCTCCTAACCATTTTTAAGTATGAGTTCAGTGGCATCAGCTTACGTCCTTTCATATCATTCCACAACCACCACCACCATCCATCCCCAGGACTTTTTCATCTTGCAAAACCAAAACCGTCCCCATTAAACGTGAACTCCCCAATCTCCTGTCCCCCAACCCCTGGCAACCACCATTCCACTTTCTGTCTCTATGATTTTTTTTTTTTTTTTCCAAGACTGTCTCACTCTGTCTCCCAGGCTGGAGTGCAATGGTCCAATCTCAGCTCACTGCAACCTCTGCCTCCCGGGATCAAGTGATTCTTGAGATTCAGCCTCCTGAGTAGCTGAAACTACAGGCATGCACCACCACGCCTGGCTAACTTTTTGTAGTTTTAGTAGAGACCGGGTTTCGCTCTGTTGGTCAGGCAGGTCTTGAAATCCAGACCTCAGGTGATCTGCCTGCCTCGGCCTCCCAAAGTGTTGGGATTATAGGTGTGAGCCACTGCGCTCCGCCTGTCTCCATTATTTTGACTACTCTAGCTAACTCAGGTAAATGAAATCACACGTCTTTATCTTTTTGTGACTGGCTTATTTCACTTAGCATAACGTCCTCAGGGTTCATCCATGTTGTCTCCTGTGTCAGAGCCTCATTCATTTCCAAGGCTGAATAATATTCTGTTGCATGGACAAACCACATTTCATCTGTCATGGACATTGGGTTGCTTCTACCTCTTGGCTAATGTAAATAACACTACCGTGAACATGGGTGTGCAAAGATCTCTCCACGTGCCTGCTTTCCATGCGTTTGGGTCTATATCCACACATGGGATTGCTGGAACTGGGTGAGATGATTTATAAAGGACTCTTTCCTGTTTTCCACATGAGCTTATTACAATGTCCTTTTAAAACTGCAAAACATTCATCTTGCAGAACTGTGCCGACAGACCACTTTCATGAACCCACTCTCCCCAGCATCTCCATCGTCCTTGGTTAAGAGAACCTCTTTTTTTATCACCCTGACTTTCATGGGTTGCTAAAAAGCAGCAGGACGAGAACAATGTTCATCCTTCAGGGGAATTCTCATAAAACACTCAAAATCTCTGAAGGCAGCCGGTACATGCAAAATAGATGTAAATCGCTTGCAAATCCTAGCTGCTGGAAGGCTCCCTGGTGTTGATTTCCAACCCTCCAGAACGTTCCTAGATCAGTGTTGAGATGGAACCCCATCAATGGGAGAAGAGAGGGATCTTTCTCAAATGGGTTTTTTATTTCTGAGTGTTCTGCAAAGGGGTGCACATTCTCTGAAGTCTTCCCTTCCCAGGACTTTTCATTTCCTTATAAGTTCCTTTGAGGTGTTGCTTCCTGAGTCTGGAGACTGAAGCTAAGCCCTGGGTCAGAGGCTCCCTGACCCAGACAGGAGACAGGGCCTCTCTCCATTGGTAGCCACAGCAAGCTCCTCTGTTTGTGGAAACTGTCCAGACATCAGGCCAGCACCTGCTGGGGGTGCTACTCGAAGGGGCTTGACTAGGGAGGTGAGGACCCACTGGGAGATTTGTACCCTCCTAAGGCTGGTTAATGAACACACACACACACACACACACACACACACACACACACACACACACACAGACACTGCTTGTTGGGAAGAGCACAGAATTGCCTGCATCCATGGCCACGCTTCCTGATCTTTGATGTGCAGTGTTGGCAGGGGGAGGGGGTATGCGTGTGGATGTGGAGCGGGGAGGGGTGTGTGTCTATGTCCTACAGGATCAGGCAGATTGCCCCGACTTATGTGGACTTGGCCCTGGTGCCAGCCCTGCCTGGGGGTTGGTTCTTGGTTTTCCATCATCTGCTCAGCAATTTCCTGGGGCAAAATGCTGCAGAAGACTCAGAGATGAGGCGTCTAAAGCCCTTCCACCCTCTCTGGCCCACGGTAAGCTTCAACAGACTTCCATTCGCTGTTCCTTCATCTCTGCAGCCTCAGAGTGGGAGTTTTGTGAGTCTCTAGGGAGAACACCAATGCGGAAGTCATCGAGAGTTTATGGGGCAGTAACCAAATGTCAGGTGTTTCATTAATAATCAACCTGCCATGTAAATTAGCAACACTCACCTGATAAGAATCAAGCCAACATCACCTAACCCTAACCCTGCCGCAACTAAGACTGCTCTTAACCATCCAATTAAAGAGAGAAAGGGCAGAGTTTTGTGGTCAGTTGTTGAATATTTCTGCTGAGCAATCATAACTCACTACATTGCCCAGGCTGGTCATGAACTCCTGGGCTCAAGTAGCCATCCCATGTCAGCCTCCCAAAGTGCTGGGATTATGGGTGTGAGCCACCACGCAAAGCCCAGATGGACTTCTCAATCTTCTTGTTATTTCCTAGACCTAGAAGTGGGGTTCATGTGTTTGACATCCTGACTAGGGTTTCCAGCGGGTGTCAGGCAGTCCTGTGGCCTGAATGCTCTCCTGTACTTGGCCAGCCCACAGAGTCCCTGACTCCCACCCAAGTTCCCTGTGTCCCCCCGACTTACTCCTTCCATGCTCCTCTGAGGCACACCAGCCCTCTCAAGAAGCAGATGCATCCCAAACCTCACTCCCATCCCCATCGGAGGTTCCCTCAGGCAGAAGGGTTGAAGGGTTGAGCTTCCGAGCTGGGAGAGTTGTCATCTGCCTGTGTGGTTACTCAAAGCAAAGGGTCAGTGTGGATTAATTTGAATTGAAAATATTATAAACGTACAAGTGGGAAAGAGATGGAGACAGGGAAAGGGAAGGGGGGAGGGAAAGAGGGCAAGAGACAGAGGGAGGGAGAGAGAGAGAAACGAGAAAAATACACTTCAAAAATGTTACCGTTAGCCGGGCATAGTGGCTCACATCTGTAATCACAGCACTTTGGGATGCTGAGGGAGGCAGACCCTTTGAGGTGGGGAGCTCAAGACCACCCTGGTCAACATGGCAACACCCTGTCTCCACTAAAAATATAAACATTAGCTGGGCATGGTGGCATATGCCTGTAATCCCAGCTACCTGGGAGGCTGAGGCAGGAGAATCACTTGAAACAGGAAGGCAGAGGTTGCAATGAGCCAAGATCATGTCACTGTACTCCAGCCTGGGCGACAGAGCAAGACTCTCAAAAAAAAAAAGTTAATGTTGAGACCAGGTGTGATGGCTCATACTTGTAATCCCAATACTTTGGAAGGCCAAGGCAGGAGGTTCTTGTGGGCTCAGGAGTTCGAGACCAGCCTGGACAACACAGCAAGACCCTGTCCCTACAATTTTTTTTAAAAAAAATTAGCCAAGTGGCCAGGAGTGGTGGCTCATGCCTGTAATCCCAGCACTTTTGGAGGCTGAGGTGGGCAGATCACTTGATGTTAGGAGTTTGAGACCAGCCTGATCAACATGATGAAACCCTGTCTCTACTAAAAAATACAGAAATTAGCTGGGTGTGGTGGCGGGTGCCTGTAATCCCAGCTACTCAGGAGGCTGTGGCAGGAGAATCACTTGAATCTGGGAGGTGGAGGTTGCAGTGAGCTGAGATGGCACCACTGCACTCCAGCCTGGGCAACAGAGCTAGACTGTCTCAAAAAACAAACAAACAAAATTAGCAAGGCATGCTGGCACATGTTTATGGTCCCAGCTACTTGGGAGGCTGAGGCAGGAGGATCACTTGTGCCCAGGAGGTCAAGGCTGCCACGAGCCATGATGGAGCCACTGCACCCCAGCCTGGGTGACAGAGTGAAACCCTGTCTCAAAGGGAAAAAAAAGTTAATGCGGGTGGGACAGAGGTGCATATTCTTTTTCTTATTTCTTCTGATAATATATTACCCTTGTAATTTAAACAGCATGTATCTGTATACACATAATTATTTTCACTTTTTTCAGGCGTTTGTTCGAGGAAAGGTGGGCAGGAGTGCCACCGCGCGGTGACACGGTGAATTGCTTCCCATTCGAAGCGGAGCACCTGGGTTGCAGGGTGGGGAGTCCGAGGGCAGTGCCAGCCTCAACGACAGGCAGGGTTTGCAAGCGGGGCTCCCACACCTCTGCTGCCTGCAGTCCCTGGCAAGGAGCCTGGGCCTGGAAAGAGGTCCGTAGCCACCGATGACCAGGTAGATGTTTCCTACGTGGCCTGCTGCTCACTGCTGTCCACACTTCAGTGCACTTGCAGCAGGACAGAACCAGTAGGCACTTTTCTGGCTCCGAGATGTACAAAGAGCAGATGGGCCCCAATGCCCAGCCGGCTCTCTGGGAGGCCCTGGAGGGCAGGGACCACCGGGTGCATCATCCGGTTCCCAGGACTGTTGGGTTCAGTTCATGACCATCACATTCTGTGGCTGTTCTGAGACAAGGCCAGAAGCTGTCCAAGTTCACACAGCTGATGCCTGGGGGTGCCATAGCCCCGATGCCACCCAGCACAGAACATTCACCCCCAAACCCCCATGACCCCGGCCCAGAGCTTCCCCAGCGCACCTGCACCTGCCAGAGCTGTCCTTATAGAGGGTCTGTGACCCGGCCTTGGCAGTGGTGGTCCAGCCCTGATATGGTCCCTGTAGGCCAGCGTGTGCTGAGGCCTGGCCCATGCCCATTGCACACAGACAGAGGACCCCATGACGTTCCTGCCCTTAAGGAGCCACTGGTCTCACTGAGAAGCAAGTGAGGCCCCATGAGTAACCGAGCAAGACAGGAATCCAAGGGATGGGTGGGCCAAATCCTGTAGACAATAGGTGACTCCCTGGATTGTGGGGCATCTGGTAGTGCTTCCTGGAGGCATTGAGAGCTGGATTGGGCTGTGAAGGAGGAGGCCAAAGAGGAAGAATATTCCAGACAAGGGGAAACAGATGAGGCAAGAAAGTACACAGCATATCCAGGTGATAATGACAGGACGGTTAGAAGGTAGATGCCATGGCCCCAAATGCCTCTCTGGTCTTATTCTGTATGGTGACAGCTGTTGTTCCCGCTCAAACTCATTCCTTTTGCTTTTCTGAGATGGAGTCTCACTCTGTCGCCTAGGTTGGAGTGCAGTGGGACAATCCCGGCTCACTACAACCTCTGCCTTCCAGGATGAAGCGATTCTCCTGCCTCAGCCTCCCGAGTAGCTGGGACTACAGGTGTGCACCACCACACCCAGCTATTTTTAGTAGAGACGAGGTTTCACCACGTTGGCCAGGCTCACGAACTCTGACCTCGTGATCTGCCCTCCTTGGCCTCCCAAAGTCCTGGGATTACAGGTGTGAGCCACTGCGCCCGGCCAAACCCATCCCTTCCCTTAGTCCTAGTGGTTTTGGCAGGAAAGTCTGCCAGCCCTGGCCAATGAGAGGCCCATCTCCCTCCCCTGACCACAGTGATTGGTGCTGGGGTGTGCTTGTGACCAGACTGAGCCAATCAGAGTCAAGCCTAGCTATCCTACTGAAGCAATTGGGAAGAAATTTCTTTCTTTCTTTTTTTTTTAATTTCCATGGGGGAAATTTTAAATAAGATGCACATGGGACAGGCCATAGAAAATTTTAAATAAGATGCACATGGGACAGGCCATAGAAAGTTTGTCAAGTTAAATTTGGTACATAATTGTGTTCACTCCATACCCAAACAAAGCATGTGTGCAGTCAGTTGGTCGCTTCTGCTGCTGCCTCAGTATGGCTTGTAGGTATTCTGATGGCCACCACGTCGCTGGCTCTTGCCGTAGTTTCTCTTTCCACTGGGGTTCCTAGGTTCATAGATGAAAGCCGGATAAAGTGGGTGGAGATCTCGGCGTGAGGCTGAGGACAACACAGGGAAGCGAAGCCAAGAGATGGAGAGAGAGTCATTCACTCATTCACACTGTGAAGATATCATTAGTGTCTCCCACAAACTGTTCTAAGTCCCGGAGAATCGAAGCCCTGAGCTGTGTACCTGGAAAAACAGTTCCTGCTCTTGTAGTATGGACATTCCTTGTGGGAAGTCAGAGCAATAAATAAATTAATTAAAAGATAGGAAGATGGCTGGGTGCGGTGGCTCATGCCTGTAATCCTAGCACTTTGGGAGTCTGAGGCGGGGGATCACCTGAGATCAGGAGTTTGAGACTAGCCTGGCCAACATGGTGAAACCTCATCTCTACTAAAAATACAAAAAGTTAGCCAGGTGTGGTGGTGGGCACCTGTAATCCCAGCTACTCGGGAGGCTGAGGCAGGAGAATCGCTTGAACCCAGGAGATGGAGGTTGCAGTGAGCTGAGATTGGGCCACTGCACCCCAGCCTGGGCCACAAGAGCAAAACTCCTTCTCAAAAAAAGAAAAAAGGTAGGAAGACAAGCAAGATATTTTCAGATAAGTGTGAACGCTAAGAAGAAAGGGAAGGGTGAAGGACTAGAAAGTGACTAGGGTGGACAGGTCCTACTTTAGTTGAAGATCAAGGAGGTCTTTCTGCTGAAGTAACATTTCCGCTAAGACCTGGATGACAGAAAGGAGACAGCCTGGGGGAAATCAGAGAGTTAGGCCATCCAGGCAGAGGGCACAAGAAGTGCCAATGACCTGAATGAGTGAGATTCCAGACAATATCATTTCAGCATCTGGATCCAATCATGTAAGAAGCTGAACATTTTCTGTGACATGAACTAATTGTTTGGTTGTTGTTATTAAATGAGTTTCAGTTGGGTTTCTGAGCTGGGCATGGTAGCATGTGCCTGTAATCCAAGCTACTCAGGAACATGGGAGGATTGCCTGAGACCAGGAGATCAAGACCAGCCTGGGCAACAGAGTAAGACCCCATCTTTTTGAAAATTTCTGCAACTCACCTCTGGAAAAGTACTGTCATTTGAAAGGGAACTGACATTTTGAAAAACATGGGGTACCGATCTCTGAAGCTGAGACTTTTGTCCTGAAGGTAAAGGGAAATTATTGAAGGGTTTTGTTTGTTTGTTTTGTTTTGTTTTTTGAGACAGAGTCTTGCTCTGTCGCCAGGCACCAGGTTGGAGTGCCGGGATGCAATCTCGGCTAACTGCAATCTCCACCTCCTGGGTTCAAGCAATTCTCCTGCCTCAGCCTCCCGAGTAGCCGGGACTACAGCTGTATGCCACCACACCCAGCTAATTTTTGTATTTTTTAGTAGAGACAGTGTTCCACCATGTTGGTGAGGATGGTCTCAATCTCTTGACCTCGTGATCTGCCCACCTCAGCCTCCCAAAGTGCTGGGATTACAGGCGTGAGCCACTGCGCCCCGCCTATTGAAGATTTTTAAACCAAGGAAGAATCTTTCTGATCTTTGTTCTTTCTCTCTCTCTACCTCATACCTCAAATGTCCTAACCTTCCCTCCCCTTCCTTCAGTCTCTGTGCTTCATCCCTAATGACCTTATCTGCTGTCAGTTCCCTTTAGGGGACCTCCTGCTGTTAGCACATGCTCCTCTTCTTCTTCTTCTTCTTCTTCTTCTTCTTCTTTTCTTCTTCTTCTTCTTCTTCTTCTTTTCTTCTTCTTCTTCTTCTTTTGAGACAGAGACTTGTGCTGTCACCAGGCTGGAGTGCAATGGTGCGATCTTGGCTCACTGCAACCTCCGACTTAAACCTCACTTGAACCTCCTGGGTTCAAGCTATTCTCCTTCCCCAGCCTCCTGAGTAGCTGAGACCACAGGTGCATGCCATCATACCCAGCTAATTTTTGTATTTTTAGTAGAGACGGGGTTTCACCACATTGGCCAGGATGGTCTCCATCTCTTGACCTCGTGATCTGCCCGCCTCGGCCTCCCAAAGTGCTGGGATTACAGGCTTGAGCCACCGCGCCCAGCCCATGCCATTCTTCTTTGAGACACTTTTCCCTACCTTCCTTCTCCCAACTAACTTAGCCTAGGCATCAACTTAGATATCACTTCCTTCACCAACCCCCCAAGTCCGGGTCCATTTCCCAATGCCCCAGGATTCTTTTGTTTTTATTTTTTTTATTCTTTTTTTTTTTTTTGGAATGGGTTTTCACCATGTTGGCCAGGCTGGTCTTGAACTCTTGACCTCGTGATCCACCCATCTCGGCCTCCCAAAGTGCTGGGATTACAGGCGTTAGCCACCACACCCGGCCTATCCCAGGATTCTTTTGTATACCATGTTTATATCACAGCCCTTGTCACCCCAAATTATAAATTTCAGCTTGCTTTTTCCTGCCCTCTAGACCAGGAGGGAACATGTAAAGTCTGGCTCTTGTTTGAAACCCCAGCATCTGGTGACTTTTTGTAGGCACTCGATATACACATGTTTGATAAGGGAGGGAGGGAAAGATCTGATACCAGAAAGGTACCCAATGGTAACTGTTAGATGAATGAATACACCGATAAATGGGCACAGGGATGAGGAAGTGATTTAGCTCTCAGGAGAGACTCAATGAAGGTCCTGACTGCAGGGCTGCCCACTAAGGGAAGTGCTGGTAGCTTTTTAGGCAGCCCTTGGAGGGGACACAGAGCCTGGGAGGTCCAGTGCTGTAGGGGCCTGGGTGAGGCTGGTTGCAGACCCCTGGCTTCAATTGCTATGCCAGGGGACTGGTGGCCTGGCTGCTGCTTTCCCATCAAGGGAGCCTGGGTGGCTTCGTCTGCAGTCTGTATCCCTGGTCTGGTCTGAGAAGGCTGTCGCTGAGTCAGTTACTCAATGGGGAAGGTCTGGACTTTAAAGAGGGATTGCCACCTTAGAACAGCAGTTGAACTGCAAACTCCTGATACAGCAGCTTCCTATTCGAAAACTCCCCGAACAAGCGGAGGAAGTGTTTGGTGAGATAAACCACGAAACACATGAAACCATTAAAGATGTCAATAGAGGCTGCGAAAGAATTTAGGAAGTACTTAAATGTAATCACATTTCGAGGAAAATGACACGCTAGTTTACAGTAGCAAAATGTGGATATGTGTGTACAATGAAGTGAGAACATGAGGAAACTGGGGACTTGTTGACTTGGAGCGAATTTAACTTTAATTTTTAAAGTTTCCTTTCCTTATTTCTTTTTTTTTGAGATGGAGTCTCGCTTTGTTTCCCAGGCTGGAGTGGCATGATCTCAGCTCACCGAAACATCTGCCTCCCAGGTTAAGGCAATTCTCCTGCCTCAGCCTCCCAAGTAGCTGGGATTACTGGCGTGTGCCACCACGTCTGGATAATTTTTGTATTTTTTTAGTAGAGATGGAGTTTAAACTCTTGACCTCGTGATCCACCCGCCTTGGCCTCCCAAAGTGCTGGGATTACGGGTGTGAGCCACCGCGCCCAGCCAATTTTTTAAGTTTTCTGCATAATGACAAACAGTTCTAGCTGATTGTTGGCAATGTGCAACACCCACAGAATACTCAAGATGTGTCCCCTGGCTGGGTGCAGTGGCTCGTGCCTGTAATCCCAGCACTTTGGGAAGCTGAGGCAGGAGGATCTCTTGAGACCAGAAGTTCAAGACCAGCCTATTGTGAATAGTGCTGCTATATAAGTGTGCAAATATCTCTTCAAGTCTGCTTCCAATGATTTTGAGTCTAGACCCAGAAGTAGATTCACTCACTTTTGACATTACATTCTCTGAACTTTGGAGAAGACATTTGAGAACTTCTAATTTCCAAATAAACAATAATGATTTAGACCAGCCTGTCAGCATAGCAAGACCCCACTGCTACAAAAAATGAAAAAAGTAACAAGGCATGGTGGTTCGCCTGGAGTCTAAGCTACTCAAGAGGCTTAAGCGAGAGGATCTCTTGAGCCAGGGAGGTCGAGGCTGCAGTGAGCCATGATTGCAACACTGCACTCCAGTCTGGGCTGCAAAGCCAACCCCTGTCTCTAAGAAATAATAATATATATTTTTTTAGACAGAGTTTCACTCTTGTTGCCCAGGCTGGAGTGCAATGGCATGATCTGGGCTCACTGCAACCTCTGCCTCCAAGGTTCAAGTGATTCGCCTGCTTCAGCCTCCTGAGTAGCTGGATTACAGGCATGTGTCACCATATCTGGCTAATTTTGTATTTTTAGTAGAGTCAGTGTTTCTCCATGTTAGTCAGGCTGGTCTCAAACTCCCGACCTCAGGTGATCCTCGCCTGCCTTGGCCTCCCAAAGTACTAGGATTATAGACATGAGCCACCACACCTGACCAATAATAATTTTTTAAAAAGATGTTTCTCTCCACTAAGAGAGGCCAAGCAGCTGAGAGTAGTGGTCTGCTGTCTGTGGCCTGGGGCTGGGGCTGACATCCCAGAATTACTGAGGCCTGGTGACCACAGAGTTGTGGCCTCCTGACTGGAGCTCCAGGGCTGGCCCAGCAGAAAGATCTTGCCTGAAATAGCCCTTTCTCTTCACCTTGAACCTTGAACTTGCAGTTTAAATCGGGGCTTCCTGTCACCAGACTTGTTTTTTTTTATGAGGGAAACAATCTTTCCAGCACCCGGGCTGGATGAGCAGGCAAAGCAGCCTAACAGTACTGTTTTGTGGCATTCTCATCTTATGCAAAACCTCCTGAAATAAATCAGTCATTCTGCAAGTGGGAGGAGGCGGGGGCCAGAAGAGGAGGGAGAAGGTGGGGGGCCAGGGGATGGGACTCCCTGCCAAAGAGAAGAAATGCCCCAGCCGGCCCAGCCAAGCTTCCCTCCATCCAGCTACCCGGCTCCTGCCATCAATGGGACACCCCAGAGGCCCCCCATGGCCTCCCCATCACTTTGGCTGCCACCAGAGGGCGGCACACATGGGCCTTGGCACCTGGCCTTCAATCTGTATGGCAACTTCAGCAGGCGGGTCTCCCGGCACCCGAACTGGAACTCACTGCCATACCTCCAGGGTGCCTCTGTCTGCTCAAAGGTCATATCTGGGGGAAATGCAAATTTGATGTTTCTTCTGAAATGTGACCTCTGCAAGGACAAGAGGGGCCTCTATGAGTGTGACCAGCTCAGGAACCAGGGGCTTTGCAGGCATACCCTGGCTCTCACAAGCCTCCTGATGCTGAACTTGAGGGGGAGGAGGTGGGAGGAGGGAGAGGGAAGGAGGGAGGTATAAATGGGGAAAAGAGGAGGGAAGAAAGGAGGAAAGAGAGAGAGGAGAGGACGAGAGGGAGGGAGGGAGGAGGAAGGAAGAAGGAATATAAGGAACTGAAGAAAGAAGGGAGGGAGGGAGGAAGAAAGGAGGAAAAGAAAGAGGGAGAAAGGAGGGAAGAAGAAAGGCAAGAAAAAAGAAAAGAAAACTAAGGAGCTATAACTTCTCTATGCAAAGTCCGATTCTACAAGTACATGCTTTATTTTAACTTTAATTTTTAAAATTTAACAATTACTTCCTTTTCGTGTAGAAGTAATTCGAAGTTTCCAGCGAAATTCTGAATTTCTCTGCAGAGAGAACACGCACCGTTCCAAGTGTCAAGGGTTAGAAATGAGAATTTGGAGTCTTGCGTCCTGGAAAGTTTTGATAAGCAAATACGGCTTTGCTCCCGCGCTCTCTTCATTGGCTGTTTCTTCACCGCCAGATTTTGACACAAATAATCAGATTGAAAATCAGGGAGGGGAACAGAAGAGGAAAAACACACAGAGAGACAGAGAAAAAAGGAGAAGTATCTATTTGTGCAAAGAGTCACACGGTTGACAGAGTGGGGACCAGTCCCGGGGAGAGGCTTTGCAGTTCCCACGCCGGCAGGCTCCGGCAGAACCCAGGTGAGGGACAGCTCCGGCAGGTGAGTGCTGGAGGATGTGTTTGTGCACTTTTCTTTTGAAATGTACCTGTGCACCGCAGGTGGTTTCACAGCAGACTCCTGCTGAAGGAAGGGTGGAGGGTGAGGTGGGCTGGGAAAGCTCTGGACGGCCAGGAACCAAGGGAGAAATGGGGTGAGGACGGCAGCCTCATCTGAGGCACTCTGCTAGGAACTGTGCCTTTGCTGGCTGTGCAGAAACACTTTTCAAAACTTGATTTTAGACTGACAGATGTCACCTTCGATCACAAAGTCATACCCACACCCAGCTGTCCCGGGGGCTTGGGCGGTGCTCAGGGCGACACACTTCCAAGTGCCTGAGTTGCATCCCCCTCAGGGACAGTCCCAGACTGTGGGGACTACATTTCCTAGGGACCCCCTTTTTTTTTTAAACAGAGTCTCGCTCTGTTGCCCAGGCTAGAGCACAGTGGCTCGATCTTGGCTCACTGAAACCTCCGTCTCCTGAATTCAAGTGATTCTCCTGCCTCAGCCCTCTGAGTACCTGGAATTACAGGCATGTGCCACCATACCTGGCTAATTTTTGTATTTTTAGTAGACGTGGGGTTTCACCATTCTGGCCAGGCTGGTCTCAATCTCTTGACCTGAAATGATCCACTCGCCTCAGCCTCCCAAAGTGTTGGGATCACAGGCATTAGCCACCGCCAGTTCCCGGGACACTTTGAGCCAATTCCTGGGACACTTTGAGAAGCAGGCACTCTCTCTTTCAGAGCCTACTAAGGGGAAATGACAGGGCTGCCCCCTCCTGTACACTGCCCCGGCCCCAGGAACAATAGAGCCCATCCTGGTGAGGTACTGTTTCAGCTCTCCTCTCCCTGCGACTGTTGTTAGCCCTTTCTGCCTATTTTTGGAGGAGAAACAAGTGTGAGTGTTGGGAGAGACATTCCCTCTGAAACAGGACTTGTGAAGAGGAGGTCTGCAAATTGCCATGGATATGTGCCTGTGTCCATTTTTCTGGGGAGAAAGTCCACAGCTTTCATGAGTACTCAGGGAGCAAATTCAGTTACAATCCGTGGCTGTGGGTCTCATAGATATTAGAAGCTAGCTAAGCTGCATCTGACCGCCTGGGCAACAGGTAGTATATTTCTTTCAAGTCTAGCAAAGTGGCAAGTTTCTTCTCATCCTCTGAAGTATTGCAGAAGGAATTCTTTGGACAAGAAAATGCGTAATTCTCCTTGTTCAGACTGTGGTCTTCCCAAAGAAAGTTCTTGGGGGACACTGGAACGCTTTACCTGGTTTAGGCTTGATTAATGGAGTCACTCAAAACCAGTGCAGACCATCTCCCCAAGGCTTTTAGGAGGGCAAGGTCAGAATCTTATTGGACAGTACAAGGATTTTCAAAGGCTCCTGGACCAGATAGCTGCAGATCACCCAAGGAAAACAGCCCGATCAAATGGGGTTCTTCACTGCCTGTGCCACAACATCCAGAGCCTTGGTAGAAACAACAGCAAACGCTCCCCCTCCTTAGTCCAGAGGGAGGCTTTTTTGTGTTCCTTTCCAGGAATTCAAGCCAACAGGAGCTGCTTTAGTCTATATTGTGATAAAATACACATAACATAACATTTGTAATTTTAGCTGTTTTCTTTTTTTTTTTTGAGACAGTTTTGCTCTGTCGCCCAGGCTGGAGCGCAATGGCGCAATCTCAGCTCACCACAACCTCCACCTCCTGGGTTCAAGCGATTCTCCTGCCTCAGCCTCTCAAGTAGCTGGGATTACAAGCATGCGCCACCACGCCCGGCTAATTTTGTATTTTTAGTAGAGATGGGGTTTCTCCATGTTGTTCAGGCTGGTCTCGAACTCCCAACCTCAGGTGATCTGCCCGCTTCGGCCTCCCAAAGTGCTGGGATTACAGTCGTGAGCCACCGTGCCCGGACTATTTTAACTATTTTCAAGTGTACTGTTGAGTGATATTAAGTACATTCATATTGTTTTGCAGCCACCACCGCCACCCATCACAGAACTGTTTCATCTTGTAAAGCAGAAACTTCATACCAATCACACAGTAGCTTCCATTCCCTTCCCCTCACTCCGGCGACCTCTATCTGTTTCTGTCTCTATGAAATTGCCTATTTTAGGAACTCATATAAGGAGTCATACAGTATTTGTCCTTTTGTGGCTGGCTTATTTCACTTAGCACAAATCCTCAAGGTCCATCCATGTTGTAGTATGTACCAGCATTTCCTTTCTTTTTAAGGCCAAATAATGTTTAATTGTCTGGCTAGTCCAAATTCTTTTTTCTTTTCTTTTTTTTTTTTTTTTGAGATGGAGTCTCACTCTGTCACCCAGGCTCGAGTGCAATGGCACGATCTTAGCTCACTGCAACCTCTGCCTCCCAGGTTCAAGTGATTCTCCTACCTCAGCGTCCCGAGTAGCTGGGACTACAGGCTACCTGCCTGGTTTTTGTATTTTTAGTAGAGACAGGGTTTTGCCATGTTGGCCAGGCTGGTCTCGAACTCCTGACCTCAGGTGATCTGCCCACAGCCTCCCAAAGTGCTGGGATTACAGGCGTGAGGCACGGCGCCCGACCGTAGACCACATGTTGTTTGGGCATTCATCTGCCATGAACACCTGGGTTGCTTCCACATTTTGCCTATTGTGAATAGTGCTGCCATAAACGTGAGTATGCAAATATGTCTTTGAGTCTCCACTTCCGATGATTTTGGGTCTATTCCCAGAAGTAGATTCACTCACTTTTGACTGCTTTCTCTGAGCTTTGGAGGAGACATTTGAGAACTCCTTCTAAATTTCAAATAAAAAAAATGACTTAGACCAGTTTGGACAACATGGCAAAACCCCTTCTCTACAAAAAATACGAAAATTAGCCAGGTGTGGTGGCACATGCCTGCAGTCCCAGTTACTGGAGAGGCTGAGATGGGAGGATCGTTTGAGCCTGGGAGGTGAAGGTTACAGTGAGCCAAGATCACACCACTGCATTCCAGCCTGGGTGACAGAGTGAGACCTTGTCTCAAAATGATGATGGTGATGATGATGGTGATGAGGATTACTTTCTGCTGGGGACCCTGGACCTGATCTGGGCTCATTTCCCTCCCACTCCTACATATTGTTTTCCTCTTGAGTCATTTTATTTTATTTTATTTTTTGGGGGACACAGTCTTGCTTTGTGACCAGGCTAGTGTGCAGTGGCTCCATCTCAGCTCACCGCAACCTCCGCCTCCCGGGTTCAAGTGATTCTCCTGCCTCAGCCTCTCGAGTAGCTGGGATTACAGGTGCCTACGTTTTGTATTAGTAGAGACAGGGTTTCACCATGTTGGACAGGCTGGTCTCGAACTCCTGACTGCAGGTGATCCGCCTACTTTGGCCTCCCAGAGTGCTGGGATTACAGAAATGAGCCACCATGCCCGGCCTCCCTTGAGTCTTTAAACATAAAGGAAGTCAAAAGGGTCCTCTCTAGCTGACCCTGAGAACCAGCTGAGTCTTACCCAACCCTCCCAAAAGGGGAACCCGACTGAGTGACAAGTCTTTTAGTCAAGGTGGTTCAATCTCTCGCTGAAGGTCAACGAATTCTACACGGGATTTTGGAGCAAAAGGGAAGCTTAGAAATCTCTTAGCCCAACCGTCACTGTTGAGAGATAGGAAAACCAAGCCCCAGGTTGGTGGCTGATGTGGTCACAAGTTCTAGGACCCCAAATCAGACTCGACTCCTTGGGAGACACGAGGAGCCTCATTGCAGGGACATCACAGGCCTGTTGACCCGAGTCCAGCTGGAAGTTGGGGTGCGGGCTCCCCAGGGTGTGGGGTTGCCTCTCTTTAAGAAGCACTAGCTGAGATTCTGACTCAGGGTCAGGGGGACTCTATCAGGACAGGGGGTGATGAAGCGATGTTAACAGTGGGCCTCTTTGCGGAGGTCCGATACCATCGAGGCCTCTGTTTTATGAAGAAATCCTGAGTTTCTTTCATAATCTCTGCTCTTAGCTCTTTCTCAGAACGGAGTTGGTGTGAATCAAAACCAAGTGGTTGTTCATTAACTACAGTATAGGTGATTGGTTCCTGTTTTTTCTTTTTTAAAAAAGAAACTCTCCTAGCAGGGGCCAAAAGGAAGTTCGCTGGGTGCATTTGGCTCGCTGTGAGCCGGAGGGCTTGGCCGTGGCGTTGGCTGTGTCACTGTCACTTGCCAGGTTCAGGGAGAGCATACTGGGGGTGAGGCAAGAAAGGGGTTGTGGGGCTCAGGGGAGGTCACTAGAAAAGGCACGAGAATCACTTTCCTGCGGCTGGAGAACCCCAGAAGCCAGCCCCAGCTTACACAATGCCTAAGTGGAAATTGCTTGGCCAGGACTCATGAGCACTAGAAAGTGTCCTTATTATGGGGTCCGGGGCTGGAGTCAGTTGACCCGGGGTCTCCATGGACCCTGAGCTGAAGGGAAGACCAATGCTTCCTGAAGGGAAGTCTGTTCCTGGCCTGGCCCTACCGAGACTCTTCAGGAGCCATGTGGGTCTTTTAGGAGCCTGGAAAAGACTTGGGGGTCAGAGACTTCCTCCCCTCTTGCCCCAGCACCCTGCATTTCTCTCTGTGTTGCAGGCAGTGTTCGCTGGGTGCTCTGAGGACCTCTGACGGCACTGGGTGGCACAGTGGCTTGAGAGTGAAATCCTAACAGGCCAGGAGCCCTGGGCTTGAGTCACTTTCCTGTCTATACCTCAGTTTTCCCACTTGCAACCTGGGAAGACACTGTTTGACACGGGCACACCGGGGAGCTTCAGACTCCTGTTTTCATCCTTAGCACATCCGCTCCATTCCCTCTGCAGAGAGACAGCCGCGCTGGGCACTGCCCAGTGCTTACTACCCATGCTGCACCGAGTAACTGCCCACCTCCTGGGCTGAAAGTCAAGAGCATGGAGGCCTGGGGGCCAGACAGACAGACCCCAGTCCTGCTCACTCTGCCCCGGGGTCCTGAGTCCTCCAGACCTCAACTCCTCCTTTGCAAAATGGGACAGCAGTGGGACTCAGCATCACAAACATGGGCAGGTTTAAAGGTGTGATAAGCAAGGCAGGCTAAGCAGCCCCTGCCGCAAGCGTTGGCCAGTGCCTCTTATCACAGAGACCTCAGTGAGTACCTTTGGTTCTTTTCCTCATAAATGTTATGTGTAAAAAAAGACCATCTTTTGATATTTTGATGGGCAAACCATGGCCCTCACATGCCCCCTCAAAACAAAGTGCAAACCCCCAGCTCTTCCCCTGCTCATGGGGTCCCCTCCCCTCCACCCAGGGTCTGGCCTCCCCAGGGGCTTTCCTGAAGCGAAGAAGAGTTAGAAGCGGGCAGGAAGGTGGGTGTGGGGAGCCCTGGTGAGGGAGGGGGAGGAGGCAGGAGGAGGAAGATGTGTCCCTGGGAGATAAGGCTGTGGGCTGCCCCCAGCCCGATCCTGTGTTCAGAAGACTGAGAATCTGACCGCGGGAAGGGACCCCAGAGGCCTTCAAGGTCCTTTATCCTAATTTTAGAGCTTAGAGAGTACAGGGCCTTGAGTGCGCCCCCGGCTTCCGGGGGGCTGCTGCAGCCCCTGGCGCAGGGCTCACCCTGTCCTTTCAGTGCACCTGCAGCAGGCCGGGTGCTGGGATGAAGGGGGCACGTGCTGAGCACCTCCCATACTTGCTCCTGATGGATGAAGGTCCTTTCTCGCTCCCTGAGATCCCATGGGTTTGGATGGGATCCCCATTTAGCAGATATGAACACTGAGGCTCAGCAATGAGCCTTAAGGCCGGGAAGGGCTGGGCCTGAGCCTAGGCCCCCTGTGTGAATTCCCCACAGTTCAAACTCTTGATGCCCCAGACTCTGGGGCAGGAGGAAGCAGGCCTGGACACAGTCAGGCCCCTCTTCTGCCTGGCTCTGGGTCATCCCCTTGGGGAAGGGGTGAGTCCCTGGCCCTTTTCCAAGCTGCATTCTCTAATCTCCCACCTCCCACCCTGCTCCCTGGCTGAGGCCTTATCACCCAGGCCCTCACTGCTGTTCTGAAGCAGCTGGAATCCCTTTCCCGCCTTCTCTGGGCCCTATCAGCCCTGCAGCCTTGCATGGTGGCTGGCCCAAGGGATTGGGGTGTGATTCCTCCGAGGCCTCAGGCATGGGCCTGGCATTGGCCAGGGTACAGCATGGGGGCAGAAAGGATAGAGGACCACCAGAAGATGTTCTCAGGAGCCCCCAGGAGAGCCTCACAGGCTAAGTTCAGGGATGTGAACCATTCTGGGGGCCAGGCGGGGCTGTCAGCTCCATGGGCTCTGCAGGGGAAGCCAGGAGTCCTGGGGTGGTCAGGATGGTCCAGCCCTGCCACTCCCCGGCCCTGCCTGGGATGGTCCCTTGACTGATGAGGTCCTTGATTTCTTCCCTGACTCCCTGATCAGTGGGGTGAGTGGTAATGCTGGGCTGGGCTGCCCACAGAAGCTGGGGGATGTTCGCCTCTTCTCCTGAGTCCATGAAACCTCAGGCCTCCAGGTGCAGTGGAGTGGGGGGTTCCTCTCAGGTCTTGAGTCCCCCTACCCCACTACCCAGAGACAGAAGGCCCCTGTCTCTCTAAGGACCAGACTCTGGGCGCAGCCCTGCTCTGGCAGCAGTGGCTCACAGCTTGCAGGAGCGCATGGATTGGCAACGTCCCCTTGCTCACTGCAGCCTCTCTGCCAGGGCCCCCTGTGATGGACACTGAGCAACTGTGATGCACTCGTCAGCACTACAAGCCTGGACGTCCTCCCTTACAGCGAAGGGAATGGGCCCAGAGGGATTAAGTGTCTGTCCCAAACTGCACAGCAAGTGAGCTGAGATTCTAACTCATGAACTCTGATTCCAAAACCTAAGCTCAAATCACCTGTTTCTATGGCCTCTGAAGGTGAATCTCACTGGGACGCATATGTAGCTTTCTAGAAGTGGAGTTACCATGTGTCACAGAGGGAGACCCCGCCCCTGCCTTTCCTTTTCTGCTCCAGTGCAACCCCAAGCATATCAATGGGAGCAGGCTGGTCACAGGGTTTTCTAGGGGGTGATGCGTTCACTCTGGTGAAGGAGCAGTGAGGGGAGTTAGGATTCGTACCTGCCGTAACAAAACGACACAAACGGGTGGCTTAAAAACGACACACATGTATTCTTTCATGGTTCTGGGGTCTAGAAATCCAAAATTGAGGTGTCAGCAAAGTGGGTTGTTTCTGAAGACTCCAAGGGAGAGTCTGTTCATGTGCCTCTCCCAGTTCTGGTGGCTCTGAGCCCTGACTGGCACTCTCCGGCTGATAGAAGCATCACTCTCTGTGTCTGTTGTCACATGGCATTGTCCCTGGGTGTCTGTGTCTCTTGGTGCAAATTTCCTCCTCCTCCTTCTCCTCCTCCTCCTTTCTTCTTCTCCTCCTTCTCCTTCTTCTTCTTCTTTTTTGATACAGTTTCACTCTTGTTGCCCAGGCTGGAGTACAGTGGAGCAGTCTTGGCTCACTACAACCTCCACCTCCTGGGTTCAAGCGATTCTTCTGCCTCAGCCTCCCAAATAGCTGGGATTGTAGACATGCATCACCACGCCAGACTAGTTTTTGTATTTTTAGTAGAGACGGGGTTTCATCATGTTGCCCAGGCTGGTCTTGAACTCCCGACCTCAGCTTATCCACCTGCCTTGGCCTCCGGAAGTCCCTCTTATTATAAGGACACTAGTCATACTGAATTCAGGGCCCATTCTAACCCGGAATGACCTCATCATAGCTTGATGACATCTGCAAAAAGACACTATTTCTAATAAGGTCACATTCAAAGGTTCTGGGTGGACATGAACTTTGGGGGCCACTATTCAACCGGGTATAGCTGGTGTTTGATCTCTAAACCCGGTTGAGGTTCTGAGATATGGAGGGTGCTGTTCTCTTGTCCTTCCCCACTGCTCCCATCCCTCCCCCTTCCAGGTGTGAGGCGCACACTGAAAATGCCACGCTCCTTCCTGGTGAAGAGCAAGAAGGCTCACACCTACCACCAGCCCCGTGCGCAGGAGGATGAACCACTCTGGCCTCCTGCCCTTACCCCGGGTGAGTCAGAGTCCAGCTGGCCCCTGTTTCACCCACGGGGCTCTCTGCTCTGCATGATGGGAGTGCAGTGGTGTCCCTCCTGCAGCAGCCTGTTCTTTCAGGTCTGGAAGCAGGAATGCAGTAAATGTGGGTTGCAGATGAAAGGAGCAGATGAAAGGATGCCCCCATCCCTCTGCCCTGCTGGGAGATGAAAGCCTTAGGTTGGAGCTAGTGCTCAGTTACTGACACGTGGGGCCTCACTGGAGGCCCAATCTAGGGCTAGAGTCGGGTTGCTCAGAAAAGTGGACTGGTCTAAAGTCTTCCCCAGGGTCTCCTCTTGTTCTTCCTGCCCCACTGCCCTGGGCAGAGCCCCGGAGTGTGAGTGACCAGAGGCAGCGGCAAGTAGGTCTCTCTCTGGGCCTCCTCCTCCTAGGAAGAGAGTGCCCTCCTTGCCCCTCTGGGCTTCCCAGAAGCTTCAACTATTGATGCCGTTGGTCCTATCTCCCCACAGCGGCCAGAGACCAGGCCCCCAGCAACAGCCCTGTCCTCAGCACCCTATTCCCAAGCCAGTGCCTAGACTGGACCAGCCTCAAACAAGAGCAGGAGCTGGAGCAGGACCAGAACTTGGCCAGGATGGTCCCAGCACCAGGTACCCAGCTGCAACCCCCAGTCATTCCCCAGGGAGTGCCACGGGGAGGAAGGAGGAAGGAACCCTTGCAGCAGGTCCCTTGGGGCCCTGGAGTCAGGAAGAGCCCATGAGGTCACTGGATGCAGCCCAGGCTCTGTGGCTTCTGCTTGGACCGCCCAGACAGGGAGCTAATCTGCAGAGGTGAGCTTAGGTGGGGGAAGAGGTCAGAAGCAGCAGCTGGGCCGGTGCATGCAGGACTGAGGTGGGCACTCTGGAGTGAGGGTAGGGGTGTTTCTGGGCTGGAAAAGCTGAGGAGCCACAGTGAGGACACAGACACCCCAACAGTAAGTATTTGGGTTGACACCCTAAAACCTGTTACATGAGGTCATGAAGGAGTGGGGGTGGACAGTGATATGGAGTGGGTGCCCTGTGTTTATTTTATTTCATTTTATTTTTTGAGATAAGGTCTCTCTGTTGCCCAGGCTGGAGTGCAGTGGTGCGATCTCAGTTCGCTGCAATCTCCACCTCCCGGGTTTAAGTGATTCTCCCACCTCAGCCTCCCTAGTAGCTGAGATTATAGGCGTGCGCCACCATACCCGGCTAATTTTTGTGGTTTGTTTTTTTTTTGGTAGAGACAGGGTTTCACCATGTTAGTCAGGCTGGTCTCAAACACCTGACCTTAAGTGATCCACCTGCCTCAGCCTCCCAAAGTGCTGGAATTGCAGGTGTGAGCCACTGCGCCTGGCCCCCTGTGTTTAAATGAGTAACCAGGCATGTGTCCCTATCTCCACAGAGGGCCCTATTGTGCTGTCCCGACCCCAGGATGGGGACTCTCCACTGTCTGACTCACCCCCGTTCTACAAGCCCAGCTTCTCCTGGGACACCCTGGCCTCAACCTATGGCCACAGCTACCGGCAGGCCCCCTCCACCATGCAGTCAGCCTTCCTAGAGCACTCCGTCAGCTTGTACGGCAGCCCTCTGGTGCCCAGCACTGAGCCCCCCTTGGACTTCAGCCTCCGCTACTCCCCGAGCATGGACGTGTACCACTGCATGAAGTGCAACAAGGTGGGCAGCGGGGGTGTGGGTAGGCACATGGCCCGCTCTCTGCACCTGCTCTCCAGTGCACTGGCAGCTCTGGGCGTTCCCTGTGCTGTGAATGTTGGGACTCCGGTGGGATTAAGAATTCAAAACGTTCATCTTCATCACCAATCATGGAGCTCTGACCATGTTCCTGGCCCTGTGCAAAGCAATTGACAGGCATGAGTGCCAGGAGGCAGTGAAGAACTAAGGTTCAGAGAAGTTAGGTCATTTCCACGATCAGACAGCAAGTAGGTATCAGAACCAGCACTCAAACCCGGCTCTGGCACTCCCAGCTCTGAACTACTAGGCTATTCAGCCTTTAGATGAGGCAAGGAGGGGTTCCAGATTCCCTCTCTCACATCCAACTTTGCAGATGGGAGACTGAGCCACAGAGAGAGAAAAGGACCTCCCCAGGACACACAGCAAACAAGCAGCAGAGCCAGGAGTCCAGTGCCTCTTCCCCTGTGCACCCAGCCTTGGCCGGAGCTGGGCAGGGAAGAGCCCACAGGACCCCAGGCCTGTCCCCATCTCTGCAGCCCCCAGTGGCCTCACATGCTGCCCCTGTTCCCAGGTGTTCTCCACCCCTCACGGGCTCGAAGTGCATGTGCGACGCTCCCATAGTGGGACCCGGCCCTTTGCCTGTGACATCTGCGGCAAAACCTTCGGCCACGCCGTGAGCCTGGAGCAGCACACGCACGTTCACTCCCAGGTGGGCACCTGGCCCAGCGCAGACTCCCAGCCCCCTTCTCTGTGCTTCCCTAGGGAGCCTGGGGGCTGCAGCTGGGTCCCTCTCCCTGCCCTTATGAGTGACACGAATTGGGGGAGATCCCCCAGAACCCACCTCCCTGAGTCTGGGCCTCCAACACCTGCCCTTAACAGACTTCAGACTCTTAACTAAACCTCTGTGCAGATCACAACCATTCCTGCCTCAAGGAACTCACTCTGGGTTAATGGTCATGAAATGTGAACCCCTAAAAAACCTCTCAGATCAGTCAGTCCATCAGTCAATCAACAAACATTTATTGAGGTTTATTTTGAGCGGGATACTGTGAAAATTACAAGGAAAAATCCCACAGGAGGCCAAAGAGGCTCCAAGCCCCAGTTCCTCCTGAGAGGCATAGATGAGGGGTCCTTGGTCCTGGCCCTCCAGGCCCTGTCCTCGGGGTGCCCCCAACAGACTGTCCTGTTCCACAGGGCATCCCGGCCGGGTCCTGTCCTGCACCTGCCCCTGACCCCCCGGGGCCTCGTTTCCTCCGGCAGGAGCGCAGCTTCGAGTGCCGCATGTGTGGCAAGGCCTTCAAGCGCTCGTCCACGCTGTCCACCCACCTGCTCATCCACTCAGACACGCGGCCCTACCCCTGCCAGTTCTGCGGCAAGCGCTTCCACCAGAAGTCGGACATGAAGAAGCACACCTACATCCACACGGGTGAGTGAGCCTCACCCCGCCGGCCAGAGTCCCTTGGGTGGAGCACCCGCACCTTTCACTGAGAGATGCATGGAAGGCCCCAGCGTGAGGTTGGGGGTGGGGTCTAGTTACAAAGCCGAGGGCCACTGCTGTTGGAGAGCTGGCTGCCTGTGCTACCTAAGTGCACTTAATGCCTGGAAAAAATACAGGCGGAAACAGCAAAATCTCAACACTGGTGATCTCATGGCAGAAGTGAGACTAGCAGGTGAATTGCTAATTCATTTATTCACTCATTCACTCACTCACTCGGTCATTCATTTGTTCACTCATTTGCTCATTCATTTGTTCACTCAATTCCCTCACTGATTTGCTCATTTCTTTGTCCACTCATTTGCTCATTCATGTGTTCACTCATTTGCTTGTTCATTTGTTCACTCATTTGCTCATTTCTTTGTCCACTCATTTGTTTACTCACTCATTCATGTATTCACTCATTTGTTCATTCATTTGTTACTCATTCGCTCACTCATTTGCTCATTTCTTTGTTCACTCATTTGCTCATTCATTTGTTCACTCATTCGTTCATTCATTTGCTTATTCATTCCCTCCTCGATATTAGCTGAGTGCCTCTTTTGTGCCAGGTGTACCAGGCTTGGGGATGTGTTGATAAGCAAGATGACTCTGTCACTGCCCCTAACCACCCTATAATCCAGTAGGGGTGGGAGGAGGGTCCGAGTTGTATCTTTGCTTCTCTCTCTTTTCTGATTATTTTCTAAAGTGAATGTGAGTTGGCCATGAGAGAAAACAGAGAGAGGTATTGGAAAATGAACCTGAGGCGGGACCGGGGAGCAGCAGGCCTGGTGAGGAGGCCCTGACCCCACCCTTGCCGTGCCGCGCTGCCCTCCCTGCAGGTGAGAAGCCACACAAGTGCCAGGTGTGTGGGAAAGCCTTCAGCCAGAGCTCCAACCTCATCACGCACAGCCGGAAGCACACGGGCTTCAAGCCCTTCAGTTGTGAGCTGTGTGCCAAGGGCTTCCAGCGCAAGGTGGACCTGCGGCGGCACCGCGAGAGCCAGCACAATCTCAAGTGAGGCTGCGCCAGCTCCCAGCTTCTGGCCAGCCTGCCCTGCAGTCCTGTCACCTGGAAGCCAGCCTCACATGCCCAGATCTCCAGTCTCCTGGAGATGGGACTGGACGGGAGTCTTCCAGCTTGTTTCTAGACTCACCAAATTGCTGTGTGACCTTGGGCAAGTCACTTTCCCTCTGTGGATCAACATTTCTCCTGCTGCCAAGTGTGGGAGCCTGCCTGGGTCTTTCTGAGCACAAGTTGTTTCCGGGTATGCTCAGGTGCCTTCCTCTAGCACAGCACAGAAAGCTAGAATACCCGCAGGGAGACAGGGATGCCGAGAGTAGACCAAAGCTGGGAGCTATGGAGAGGCCTGCTGCCCACTGAGCTGGGACTGGTCACGCTGGATTTTAGTGGACCTCTTTCTGGCTGCAACAGGCAGAGAATCGGAGCTGCCTCCCACCCCAGTCAGAGGCCCGGCACCCCCTCTGCTCCAGCCAGATGTGCTGACTGTCCCCTACTTCTGACCAGCACTCAGCTGGCCACTGGGGATTCCAGTTCTACAGCCAGGCCATGAGGCTGGAGAAATTGGCAGTTACTGCTGTCGATAGCCTGTTCTCTCAATTGCTGTCAATAAAACTAAAGACACAGATTTGCTGCCATGTGACCAGCATTTATTAAGTGACTGCGAGGTCCAGGGTGACTGCACGAGGCTTTGCGGAGCTATCGGGGGAGGCTTGAGGAGCAGAGAAGGCTATGGAGGTGTTCACAGGCATGTTGTGGAGACCTGTATTCGGCCCCCATTTGCACAGACCCGCTGACGAGCTGGTAGCAAGCATAAGGGGCCCGTGCAACAAGACCACAGGGGTGGGCAAGGCTACTGCAGCTGGGGCAGTATCTGTTTCCTGTAGCTGCTGTGACAAATGACCACAAACTTAGCGGCTTAAAACAACACATGTTTATTCTCTTACAATTCTAGAGGCCAGGAACTCAAAACGAGTCTCCTCAAGGTGTTTGCAGGACTGTGTTCCTTCCTGTGGGAGGCTCCCAGGAGAGTCTGTTTTCCTGTCTTTTTCTCCTTTTTGAGGCCGTCTGTATTCCTCTGTTCTTGGCCCCTTCCTCTGCCTTCAAAGCACGTCACTTGGACCTCTGCTTCTGTCATCGGGTCTCTGTCTTCTGCCTTTGACCTTCTGGCCTCTCTCTTAGAATGACCCTTCGGATGATATTGAGCTCAGGTATACTTTGTCCCCTCTCAAGGTCCTTAACAGAATCACCGTGGTCAGCTGAATAAGAGCCCCAAAGATTATATCCACACCCTAACCCTGGAACCTGTGAACATGACCTTATATGGCAAAAGGGACTTTGCAGGTGTGCTGAAGTTAATTAAGCCTGGTGCTGCACCTGACTAGCTGTGTGACTTCAGGTGAGTTCCTGAACCTCTCTGGGGCTCAGCTTCCTCCTCTGTAAAATGGCAAATGCAGTAGTCCCTTCCACCGATTCGCTGAGACCATTCTTACAAAGTGGCATGCAGGGCCAGCCCAGCACGTAGTAAGTGCTGCTGAATTGTGAACATCCCTTTCTGAAGTCCTGTCCATCCTGCAAGGCCTACTAGCCATCTCCTCCATGAAGCCTCCCTGGGTCATCCAGCCAGAAGTCTTCCTTCTCCTTTGATACTGAGCAACTCAGTCTCCTTGCTTACAGCTTAGGAACCATTAAACATGGAATGGCAGTTCTGTGTGGATAACGTTCCCCTCAGTAGGAGGTCTTCTGTCTGAGCTCCAGCTGCCCCTCTGCTCACAGCCCACAGCCATGGACACCTCTGAATGAACTTGCAGGTACTGAGCTAAGCCAAGGGTTTCCACGCATTGTCTCTAATCCACACAACCCTCTGCCATGGAATGCCATTCTCTCATTTTCCAGAAGGGGCAACTGAGGCTCAGAAATGTCAGCCATAAAAATAAATAAATAAATACTAGGGCTTATCCTTTCCTAGAGAAAGAAGGATTCTTTCCAAAGAAATGCTGCTACTGTCAAATGGTTTCTGTGGATAGTGTGATTTAGCCTTGGGTTCGTGAACGGACTCGTTGAATGCGTGTTTGAGCACATGTCAACTTGTGAGGCTCAACCTGTCATGCATTGGTGGATGTCCCACGTGAAGGCCCGATTCCCACCCATGGTGGACAGCTCAGACATGGGTCAAACTAGAAGCTGTTCACATTGATCGTCAGGGAAGTGAATGACAAGTCCACAGACTCATGTTCGTGATTGCAGAGGCCCGCGGAGCTGGCTGGACATGCTTCAGCCCCGTTCTGGTGCTCCCCAGGCACACACCACCAGCCTCCAAGGGTTCGTTTGCTTCAGATGGAGTAGAGATCACATTGCTCAGATAACTGGGAGGAACTCTGGGTTCATGTTCAGTGAAATCCTTTATTGCAAATGCTTCTTAGAGCCTATCATGTGTAACACATGTGCGTCCATCCCAAGGGGAGGATCTGGGTGTTCAGTGTTTCCCTAAGGTTAATTTGGGAACCAGAGAGAGAGGGAGAGGCTGGCCTACTTGCCCAAAGTCACACAGCAGGCAAAGGCAGAATTGGGATCAGAAAATTGATTCTGAGTGGAGGCTCTCTTCTTGGAGTGGGAGCCTCTCCCACTGAGACCCAAAAGTGTTTCTTCCAGTTCTCTCCTCGGAATTCTCACCCACCCCCAGGCTCTGTGTTTGGCTGGGCGGAACCCTGACATCCATTTCCTGCCAGAGGCTCTTCCTGTTTCCTTTAGCCAGAATGCCTCTAAGCAAACCTGTCAGGTGTTTGAGGGTGGGCTTGGGATTTGCCTGGGAGGGTGGTCTAGCCTCCTCAGCTGGCTCCCTGTGGGTGTCCTGTCTTGAAAGCCAGCTCTTGAAATCAGAAGGAGGGACCCTGCTGGCCAGAGCACCAGGGCCAAGAAAGCCTTAGAGACCACCTGTTCCCATCTCTTCTCCAGACCAGGACAGTGAAGCCCAGAGAAGGAAGGGCCTTGCCCAGGGACACACTACTGGGCCCAGGTCTGGAATGGGCTCCTGACTCATCTCCAATGCGCATGCACACACACGGATTGAGAGCTGCTTTGCATACTCCCTGTTTGCTAAACAAAACCAAACTAATATCAGGATTTCAGCCACTTCTGCAGCAGGGTGGGGCAAGATGGAGTTGTCGAGCTGTAAGGGGAAGCCAGACAAGTTTCCTTCTTCATAGACCAAGGTTTGGTGACATCCAGATGAAGCTTGTTGGGCTCCTCCAGTGAGTGGGTGTGTGGGCTGGCGCCAGAGGGAGGTGACAGCAGCCTCAGAGCAGTGGGAGGCTGGAACTCCATTTGCATATAGCAGAGAAAGAGGGCAGGTAGGGGGAGAACCCCGTTTGCATATAGCAGAGAAAGAGGGCAGGTAGTCACACCTGCTTCTAGGGGAAGATTCTGCATTGGCTGGGAAGGCTTGGCTTGGGCTCCCTGGCCCTGCTGAGGCAGTGGATTGGGGCTTGGGGGTTGCATTGAGCCAGAGTGCTGTGCAGCTGCCCCTTCCTCATCCTTGAGAAGCTGCTGCAGGATGGCTTCATGTGCAGAGCTGGGAGCCCCCAGGAGAAGGCGGCCCTGGAGAAGACTTGCAGAAGGTCACCAGTGGGAGCAGAATTCCCTGGAGGTTCTGTCTCCTTCTGGATGCAGAGGCTGTGCCTGTGACAGTGGGGCAGGGAGGTGACCCAGGAGGTGCTGTGAAGTACCACCCACCTGCAGTTTGTGATTTGAGGGGAGTTCAAGCTCCCCCACTGATTTTCCACTTCCCGTCGCTCCCTGTGGCTGATCACCTGGCCTGCACTTCCTGCCACGAGAGTTGCAATGTGACCTGGAAGGCACTGTCCAGCCATGTGGAGACTGTCCACGGCTTCCATGTGTCACACAAGGAAACAGAGGCCCAGAGAGGAGAGCTGCTAGCCCCAGGTCACATTGCCATTAACGACAAACTATGACAGAACCCAGGTCTTCCAGCCCCAGTCTGGTGGCCTTTTCACTAAGGCCTCTGGATTGGATGACTCCAGGGGGCTCCTTGTGCAGAGAATATGGTGGGGTGGGTGGCTGGGTGGACTGGGAGGGTTCCTTAGACTGTGGCACTGATCCCCTGCTGCCCAGGGTTGGATGGGGATGCGTGAGACCACAGGATGCTTGTGACATGACCAGGAATATCAGTTTACTCGATGGTAATTAACAAAACCAATATTTTAATATCAAAACTAAACAGCCACATTAGGGAGTGGAATGCAACATCTGAGTTAATTTTCAGATAAAATGTTCTGTTCGTGATGACAGCTTCAGGCTACACCTCAGGCCCTGCACTCTGCATTCCCTCCGGATGCAGGAGAAGCCCCTCTTTCAAGCAGGCCACATCCCCCAGGGCAACCAGGCCCAGGGCCAGGACCTCCTGAGGGACAGACTGGGAGGTGCCCAGTGAGCCCGCCATGGAAATCACTGATAAGGATGGAAATGCATCTCCCAGGGTGAGCCTGAAGATTTGTGCGTGTGTGCACTCGCACGTGTGTATCAGCCCCAGCCTGTCTCTAGCTGGTCTGGAAGCAGGGGTGGACAGACCAAGGCAAGGAGGCAGGGACTGGGCTCTGGGGCAGTCGGGAAGTGGAAGGAAGCAGGGTTCTGTATGACCCAGAAGATCAGGACCTGTCCTGAAGCTTCCCTGGAGATCAGACATCCCTCATCCCTGTCACCTAGAGAACTGAGCCCCAGCCCCAGCTGCTCACTATGACCTGGCCTTCAGGGGTCCTGACTTCAAAGCCCTCTCTGCAATCCCTGCCCTATGGGGGTTCCCACCCAGTTCGGTGTGGGGGAAGGCTGTTCCATGGGAAGGAGCCGAGACATTAGAAGAATCTAGGTTGGCCAGAAGTGTGCAAAGGAGACAGGAAGGAGTGCAGGAAGCAGGCAGAGCATGGCGCAGGCCGTGCATCAGGGGAAACTGAAGGCCCCCAGGAGTTCCTAAAGGTATTGCAGCCAGCCATTAACTTATGGGATGAAGCCGCAGGTGAGCTGATGCGACATGGGCTGAGCTTTAGAAGGAAAACCCAGGTGGGTTTGCAGAGTGGCCTGGGGGCACAGAGCAGGGGCACTGGCTGGAGGCGGGTCTTGTCAGTATCAGGAGCACCAGCAGCTGCAGCCTCAGCATCAGCCTGGCCTGTCTCCCACTCCCTGGTTGACGCTGCTCAGGGAGGAGAGGGTGGCCATGGATGGAGGGCGGGACCCAGAACAGTGAGGCCCCACCCCACCCTGCCTCCTGGGGTCGCTGGACAAGCAGCAGGGCCCTTCCTGCTATTTTCAAATGGCCTTAGGAGAACTCTCAATGTCCCACCCTGGAGCTTTTGCCCCTGGTGTTTCTTCTGCCTGAAATGCCCTCTTCTTGTTCACAACCCTCTCAGCCTTAAGTCAAGTGCAGAAGAAAAGCTTTTGAAATGTGATTCCCCCATAACTCTCCATTCCACTCCTAGGAATGTATCTTCAAGAAATAGATATGGGTTATGGGGTGAATCATAGCACTTTACAAGGCCAAAGTGGGAGGATTGCTTGAGCCCAGGAGTTCCAGACTGGCCTGGGCAACATAGACAGACCCTATCTCCACCAAAAAAAAAAAAAAAGTTGGCCAAGCATGGGGCTCATGCCTGTAATCCCAGCACTTTGGAAGGCTGAGGCAGATGGATCATGAGGTCAGGAGTTCAAAACCAGGCTGGCCAACATGGTGAAATACTGTCTCTACTAAAAATAAAACTAAAATAAAATAAAAACCTTAGCTGGTTGTGGTGGTGTGCGCCTATAATCCCAGCTACTCAGGAGGCTGAGGCAGGAGAATTGCTTGAACCCCAGAGGCGGACTGGGAGGGGGAGGTTGCAGTGAGCCGTGATCACACCTCCAGCCTGGGTAACAGAGCAAGACTCTGTCTCAAAAAAAAAAAAAAATTGAGAAGTAGTTACAGATGGGAACGCAGATTCAGCTACAGGAGCATCTTTCAGCCTGTTTATAATGAGAGCAAAAAATAAAAAATAAAAAATCGGAACCATTCTAATGCCCATGGGAGGAGGCTGGCCATGCAGCTGGTGCAACAGATGACCACACGGCCAGGAAAAGGAGCAAGCATGCTTTAGCCTGCCCGGGGAGGAGTTCAGAAGGCTGATGTGAAGCAAAGAATGCATGTGGCATGCCGGTGTGCAGGTTCTGTGAAGCATCTGTCTGTGTATCTTACTAAAACATATCTGAAGAAAGTCCACAAAACCACCGATGGCAGTTGTTTCTGGGGGCTGGAACAGAGGGTTAAATTTTACTCTCAATGCCACCTTTAAAGAGACTTGTAGCAGGGCGAGGCGGCTCACGCCTGTAATCCCAGTGCCTTGGGAGGCCGAGACAGGCAGATCACTTGAGGTCAGGAGTTTGAGACCAACCTGACCAACATGGTGAAATCCCATTTCTGCTAAAAATACAAAACTTTGACAGGCAGCTGTAATCCCAGTTACTCGGCAGGCTGAGGCAGGAGACTCGCTTGAACCCCGGAGGCAGTGAGCAGAAATGGCACCACTGCACTCTAGCCTGGGCAACAGAGTGAGACTTCATCTCAAAATTACAAAAAAAAAAAAAACAAAAAAAAACCACTTGTATTTGTTGTAGTTTTTCGGCAACTAAATAAATAGAAGAGAAAATAATTTTACGGAATAAATTTTATTGATATCTTAAGTAAAAATGTGGTTAAGAAATCAATATACAGCCCATGATTCCATTTTGTTAATTACACACACACACACACACGGAAGGAAGTGTGCAAGGATAAAGGGTAGTGTCTTTTTTCTTATTTTTTAGTGTGTATGTTTTATTTTTCTGTATTGGGCGTGCATGATAACATTACTACTGACATGACAAAAAAGACTCTCTCCGCTGAAATAGAATTTCCTGGCCTTGAGGTTTCTGTCTCTGTCCCCTCCCTCAAAGCTGCAGGCCCCTGTAGTGCAATGCACAGTCTTGCAGGCAGGTGCCTTTCTGCTTTACAAGTGCTGGCTGCCTGGCCCCTACCCCGATACTCCATGGGCCACCTCCCTGGAGATGCTGGGTCTCATCCTTTGGGACCAGTGCCTACTAGGTCCCCACTAAGTTTAGGTTGGGTATGCAACCACCCAACTCTTTCTTAGCAGCTGGGGCAGGACCTCCAAGGTAGGTAGAGTGAAAGCCTGCCTTGGGAATAGCAAGGTGGACACCAGACCTGTGACTCCTCACAAGGTCTCCAGCTCTTCCCCTGGCCTGGGACGGGGGCCACCTGGGACCACCTCCATGGGTGTCTGGCTGGAGCTGGACCTGGCATGGAGCCAGGCAGGACCTAGGGTTCCCCACCGGAAAGGGGCTGCAGGGATGCTGCAGCAGGGAAATCTGGGGCAGGGCGTGTTCCCACCCGGCATGCTCAGGTCTGGCCTGATAAGTTTATCACAGGGTGCCGGCTGCCAACTGTCAGTGTGGAGCAGGCCCACGGGCCAGGCAGGAGGGTGCTTCTGGGCCGATAGTGCCTTCCAAGTGTTATCAGGGGCCTGGTGGCCCAGAGAGCGGGAGAAAGGGACCAGAGGAGAGAGGGAGAGAGAGAGCAAGAGACTTCCAACCACTTCACTCAAAAGACAAGCTGGGGAGGAATAAGCTTCCGAGGTTCCTTGGGGTCCTTGACATCCCAGCCTTGAGCCTGCAGCAGGGAATTGGCCTGGGCAGGCACAGGCTGAAGAAGCCATTAAACCCAGGCACAGCCTTGCAGACCACCAAACCGTGCTGCCACCGCTCAGCTCTCCCACAAGACCTAGAGAAAAAAACTCCCTTTCTTGGAAAGGGAGCTTTCTGGAAGGTCCTGGGGCTCCAGGATGCACATGGAAAGCAGTGGGAGCAGGAGGGCCAGGCTGCGGCGGCTGCTTCTTTAATTACCTGAGCCCCATTCCTTCCTACTCCAGCCCTTTTCCTCCCTAACCCCAAGCCCAAGGTCTCTGGAGAGAGTCAGGCTTCGTTTATCTTTTGTGGGACCCTCTGGGGTGTCCAGCCTGCCACTTGTCTCCATCCAGGGAGGAACAGCTTTCCATTGCGTCCCTTCTCATGATTGGGGAAACTGAGTTTGAGAGAGGCCAGGAGAGCAGGAAGGGGGCAGGGCAAGGACCCAGGAGAGCAGGGGGAAGAAGGGCAGGAGGAGAAGGGAAAGCTGCAGCCTGGGAGGCCCCACGCCCACCCTGAGGTCTGGAGGCCCAACGAGTGATTCATGATCTGCACAAAGAAGTCACACATAAGGCAATGCCTCCTAGCCCCAAGCACAGCCACACGGCAGGCTGGTCCTCAGCCGTGCACGGCCACCTGGCAGGGGGAGGCAGGCGCCGGCATCCACAGGGTTATCTTGGGGGAGTGGATTTGCAAGTCCTTTGTTGTTTTGTTTTGTTTTGTTTTGTTGAGATGGAGTCTCACTCTGTTGCCCAGGCTGGAGTGCAGTGGCGCTATCTCAGCTCACTGCAGCCTCTGCCTCCTGCGTTCAAGCAATTCTCCTGCCTCAGCCTCCCTAGTAGCTGGGATTACAGGTGCCCGCCACCATGCCTGGCTAATTTTTGTACTTTTAGTAGAGATGGGGTTTTGCCACGTTGGCCAGGCTGGTCTCAAACCCCTAGCCTCAAGTGATCTGCCTGCCGTGGCCCCTTGAAGTGCTGGGATTACAGGTGTGAGCCACTGCGCCTGCCTAAGCCCCTTTTACATACACATATATAGTTTGTCCTGGTTTCTATAACAACAATGTTTTGGGGGGAAGGCGTAGAGGGAAAGAAACGTGATTTGTTCATTTGCTTTAAGAGGCAGAGAAAGAAAAGGCATTCCCACCAAGGCTCTCTGGCCCACTGGGAATGGTCCCAGTCCAGGATCAGTCTGCAGGCATCCACCTCTGCCAGCCTGGGGTGCAAGCAGGGGGCCATGCCAGTGTCTGCAGAGCCCACAGTGTGTCCCCTGGAGTCATGTGTGAGAGTTGCACCCAGGACCCTCACAGAGGCACAAAGCCCACCCTAACGGGTCAGAAATCTTTCCTTCATCAACTCCTATATCTTTCGAGTGCCTGCCACAAGTGGTGAGGATAGGGCCAAGGGGAAAACAGACAAAATCCCTTCCCTCTTGGAGCTCAGCGGGATACAGAGACTAAACAAGCCAGGAGAAACAGAATGCAGGGAAGCTGAATGCGGTGGCTCACGCCTGTAATCCCAACACTTTGGGAGGCCGAGGAGGGTGAATCACCTGAGGTCAGGAGTTCAAGACCAGCCTGACCAACAGGTTGAAACTCCTTCTCTACTAAAAATACAAAAATTAGGTGGGCGTGGTGGGTGGCGCATGTAATCCCAGATACTTTAGAGGCTGAGATGAGGCAGGAGAATCACTTGAACCCATAAGGCAGAGGTCGCAGTGAGCTGAGATCTTGCCACTGTCCTCCAGCTTGGGCGATAGAGTGAGACTCCGTTTCAAAAAAAAAAAAAAAAAGAAGGGTGTGGGGGTGTTGATGACTGACATGGAGATCACCAACTTAGACGGGTGACTAGAGAGGCCTCATTAGGAAGCACTGAGTTTCCTTGCACAAGAGAGGGGCTGTGGAAGGACAGCCCGGGATGGGAGTCAGGAGACTGAGGGGGTGGCTTTGGTCAGACACTGCCCTCTGGGCCTCAGTTTCTTTTGCTTTTTTTAAATGGAGTTTCGCTCTTGTTGCCCAGGCTGGAGTGCAATGGTGTGATTTTGTGATCTCGGCTCACTGCAACCTCCGCCTCCCAGGTTCAAGCAATTCTCCTGCCTCAGCCTCCCAAGTAGCTGGGATTACAGGCATTCACCACCATGCCTGGCTATTTTTTTGTATTTTTAGTAGAGACAGGTTTTCTCCATTTGGTCAGGCTGGTCTCGAACTCCCGAGCTCAGGTGATCCACCTGCCTCGGCCTCTCAAAATGCTGAGATTACAGGCATGAGCCACCACACCCGGTTCTTTTTGCTTTTTTGTTTGTTGAGAGAGGGTCTCACTCTTGCACCCTGGCTGGAGTGCAGTGGCACAATCACAGCTCATTGCAGCCTTAACCTCCTGGGCTCAAGTGCTCCTCCCACCTCAGCCTCTGGAGTAGCTAGGAGTACAGGCTTGTGCCGACACACCCGGCTAATTTTTGCATCAGACAGAGTTTCACCATATTGCCAGACTGGGCTTGTACTCCTGGGCTCAAGGAATTCGCTCACCACAGCCTCTCAAAGTGCTGGGATTACAGGTGTGAGTCACCATGCCAGGCTAATTTTGTACTTTTTGTAGAGATGAGGTGTTTGTTGCTTGGTTAGTTCGGGCTTCAAACTCCTGCCTCAGCCTCCTGGAGATACCTCTTGACTCCCAGCCTCTGCTCTTTCCATCTCCTCTACCCGAGGGGTTCTTCTCCTCCTACTGCTTTGGTGGGCTCTCTCGTAACTGTCCAGGGCCCAGCTCGAACCTCGCCTCCTCCGGATGCCTTCCCAGGTGCCTCTCTTCCCTCTGCCCTGTCTGTAGCATGATCACAGCACTTTCCTGTGAATGAGGTGAATGGCTCCGTGTGTGGGGTAGACACATGATAAATGTAGTTGTTACTGTCATTGCCAAAAGCTCTGACCCTGGAGCCCAGGTTCTGGGCTGGACCTGCAGGTCCGAAGGTCCTCCCAGTCTGGGGGTGGGGAGCAGGCAGGACTCCCCATGATGTGATGAGCTGAATCCTGCTGCACTCCTTGGCTGTCCCTGCTGACAGCTGGCGCTACAGACGCCAGGCTGAAGCCCAGAGCTATTTCTGCCAAGGGTGACTTGGAACTTCCTCCCAGATCTCTTAAAAATAGAGGGGTTATCGTGGCCGTCAGGCCCCTTCCTCCACGGGGAACTCGAACATGATTTCTGGGGATGCCTAAGCCCCCAGGCCTCTCTCAGCCCAGCAAGGACTTATCTCTGAGCTCAGCTGGGCAGCAGGAAGGGAGCGAAGCGACCACCGTGGGCAGCTCTTCCTGCCCCAGCAGCCCCTTTTGGGAACAGCAAGGGATGTGGCCACTGACTCAGGGGTGTCAATCACCCCTCTTCCCCGGGGCTGCGGTTGCCCACCAGACTCTGGGAGGAATCAGAAATCAGTCGGGTAGAGAGCATCCTGGGGAAGCCTCAGGCACCATCTGGCCCTGCCTTTCTGCTCCAAGCCCTCCCTGTGCACCCAGCACGACCCCATCTCTGTACGCTACCATGAGATCACTGGTGGACAGCTGTCTCTACTGTGTGGCCAGTCCCAGCAGAGGCTAAGGGTCGGGCACCTGGAGGTCAGGCTGGGATCCAGCACTCCCAGCAGCTGGGTCCGCTCTGCCACAGAGGGCATTCCTGGGGGCCAGCCCAGCTCCTCTGGGGATTTCTGCCCACCTCGCAGACCCCAGACTTAGCACCAATAGAAGACCACTCCTCACGGGTACAAAGTCTCTGTTCCACAGTGTTTGCTGGGTGTCCACTCTGGGCAGGGCCCTGGCAAGACGCAGAAGATGAGACTCTGGGGGCTTTGGAGGCCCCAGGGGGTCACTAAGCCCAGCCCTGGGGCTGAGGGAATTCTTAGGAGGAAAGCAGGCATTTGCAAGACAAAAAGAATTTGATCTGTGGGAAGAGGAGAGGGCTGCCCTCAGCCAAGAAAACAGCCGGGCCCAAAGCCCTGGGGAAGACTAGAGGCCTCCCACCTGCCTCCAGCTCCTGCCCGACCTGTGGAGGACCAGTGCTCTAGCCAGCGCCTTCTCAGGGCTGCAGGAGGCCAGTGTGCAAAGCAAGGGTGACCTACAGGCTTATAGGATGCTCATGGGGCTTGCCTGGCACCCCCGGCCCTCCTCTGACTCCTCAGGAAGGGAGGTTCAGGATCCCTGGGCTCAGCCTGCCCAGGGCAGCTCTTCAGAAGCCTACAATCTTAGCTGGAAACCGTCACGGTTAGGGGTTTCCTCCCGGCGGCTCCCCAGCGCCCCTCAGCCCGGCCTGAGACTTATCACTGCCCCCAGCTGGTGCCCCTACCTCCTCCAACCACCTCGCCCGGGTGATTCAGCAAATCTTCCCCCCATGGGGGGAAAAACAAGGGTGAAAAATCACAATGTCAGATTACAAAGCCCCAACCGTAGTCCAGGCCCCTGGCAGGGAGATAAGGGTCTCGTTCCCCACCCTTGAAGCCTCTCTGGCAGATAAACCTCCTAGAGCAGTACGGGCTGCGCCGCTGCAGGTGTGGGGTGGGGAGGTCTGGCTTCACGGAAGTCTGGTCAGGGGACACAGGGCTGTGCCAGGAGCTGAGGGCCCACAGCTCCGTCACCGTGCAGAGAGCTGGGCAAAGAGGAAGTGCCAATGCCAGCACTGATGTTGCCATCCCAACCCCTGCCTTGGAGGGAGAAAGAGAAGGGCGAGGCCTTCTCAGAAAGTCCAATGAGAGGATGCCCCACAAATGCCCTCCAGCCTGGGGTGTCCCTCTGCCATCTCAGCCTGCAAACCATGATCTCCTGGAGGACCGCAGCCCAGCTGTGTGCAGGAGTAAAGGTGTCTGCCCCCATGAAGCCAGCCGGGAGGAGGGAGGAGCTGGGATGTCATTCCTGGGTGGGGAGGCTTCTCTAGGGAGGCCTGAGGGCAGCTCAGCCTCATCCGCCCAGAAATCCTGGATCTCCAGGTCGGGAGACCTGCTAGGCTGGGAGACTGGCCCTGGAAGCCCCTTGTCAGCAGGGGACCCTGTGATCTTGGGGATGAGCCTGAAGGTGACGGTCACTACGCTTCCTCTGTTGGTGGAGAAGAATAAAATGACAGATTTGAAGTGGAACTCTGTGCTGGGCCCGGCACTCTAAGCAAGTCATTGCTCTCCTTTTTAGCTTGTTTGCTGTCTGTAAAGTGAGATAAGAAAACCCGCCCGCAAGGCCATCCTGGGGAGGCCAAGTGTACATCAAGCAGGAGTGGCACAGGTCCTGGTCTCTGTTTACCAGGGTTGCGGACGAGCATCTGGCTGAAATGGGGGTGGCTTTGGGATAAGTGCCTGCACAGCTTTTGGTGTGCCGGGTCAAGGGTCCAGATACCCAGCATGCTGAAGACTCTCCTTCTTTATCTGAGGAAGCTCTCTGAGGTCATTTCCCAGAACGCCATGGGATGGCTGCAGTGGGCTCGGGAAGGGAGGGTGTGCACCAGGCACAAAACCTTTCTAGACTAGTGTGGGTACAAAGTCTGCAGGTGTGAGAGAGGGTGGCCTGGCATCATGAAAGTCCGGTGAGGGGACATATGGTCCTGCCAGGAGCTGAGGGCCCAGAGCCTGGCCATGGTGCAGAGAGCTGGGCAAACAGGAGGTGCCACAGCCAGTGGGCTTGGTTCCAAGGGCCCTCTGCATATTAAAATCCTCTGAGCAGACTTGGAGCTCCTCAAACGTCTGCCTTGCTTTGAGGAAGTCCCTCTTTTCCCCTGGGCCTTGGTTTCCTCAGCTGCAAAAGGAAGAGCTGGTGAGGATGATGTCTGCAGTCCCTTCGCTATCGAAGTTTGCAAAATACGAACTGCTCAGAGGGTGTGTAGTTAGCCCAAGGTTCTGCACCAAAGAGGCGCCAAAAGCTGATGAGCTTCAAAGCAGCATCGTCCCCAGCAGCCAAAAGGAGGGCACCCTACATGTCCATCCACAGATGATGGCTAAACAAAACGTGGCTGTCCATGCTAGGAACTGTGACTCGGCCATCAGAGGGAATGGAGCTCTGACACGTGTTGCACAGGGACCTTGAGGACATCGTGCTGAGTGAACCAGGCCAGTCACAAAAGGACAAGCACAAAATGATTCCACTTCTACAAGGTCCCTAGAGGAGTCAAATTCACTGAAAGTGGAATGGTGGCTGGCAGAATCTGGGGGAGGAGAATGGGGAGTTGGTGTCTGATGGGTATCAAGTTTCTGTTTGGGAAAAGTTCTGGTGATGGATGGTGGTGATGATTGCACAACAATGTGAATGTACCCAATGCCACTCAGAAATGGTTAAGAAGGTAAAATGTATTCAGGATATTTTAGCACCCCCCTCCCAAATAAAAGCCAGTGTGCATAGTGGTCCCTGCTGAATGAAGACTTGAAAACCAGAGCCCAGCCCTAAACTGGGCTCATGCATGGTCCAGGTAGAGAGACAGGGCAGGTAATGACTCCTTAACTCATGGCAGACAGGCTGGGGAGCCCTGCTTTGGGCTGGAGCAGGGAGGCACCTTCAGGGCTGTGGGAGATCTGCAGGGAGAGCCAATTCTCTAGGGGTGGGTGTCTGAGCAACAGTACCAGAATCCCAGAGACCTTCTCCCCTTCCTCCTCCCAGACTGGCTTTGTTTGCCTCTGAGGCTCTGGGAATGCTGTTCCCTCCACTTGGAAGGCAGTTTCCTCACTTCACCAATTCTTCGTTTTTGTCATCCCAGCCCCAGCCCACATGCACCCCACAAAAAGCCTCCCCTTGCCAGTTATAGACTCTCAAATCCCCCAGAAATTCTGCCCTCTGATGTTGATCATAACTGTCATGAGCCAGCTACTTGTGTCATTGTGTAACACATTCTATGAAAGTCTCCATTGCTTCCCCAGCACCCATTAAGGAAATACTTTTCAACAGATAGATAGATGGATGGAGAGATGGGTGGAGGGTGGATGGATGGATGGATGGATGGATGGATGGATAGATGGGTGGAGGGGTGGATGGATGGTGGATGGATGGATGGATGGATGAATGAACAGATGGATGTATGAATGGATGGACCGATGGGTGGATGGATGGATGGACAGACAGACAAATGGATAGATAGATGGTTGGATGAATGGATGGATGGACATGGATGGATGGAGGGATGGGTGGACAGATGGATGGATGGATGGACAGATGGATGGACAGATGGATGGAGGGATGGATGGATGGATGGATGGATTGATGGTGGATGGGTGGATGGATGGATGGGTGGACATATGGATGATTGGATGGATAGATGGATGAATGGATGGTGGATGGATGGATAGATGGATGGATAAATGGTGAATGGGTGGATGGATGGATGGGTCGATAGATGGTGAACGGGTGGATGGAGGGATGGGTGGATAGGTGGATAGATGGATGGTGAATGGGTGGTGAGTGAATGGATGGATGGATAGGCAAGCAAACTGTGAGGTCTACCCACCCACCCAAAGGGGCCAATGCATGGAATGCCTAGGGCTGGATAACAGAGTACAAGTGTACATGTGAATGGGTGCTTTCAAGTCTTTTGTCTGGGACCATGAGTTACAGTTCAGGATCACTGTCAGTCCTACTGAGACTGCGTGGACTGTGGACCTGTCTGAGAACTGCTTCCTAGATCCAGAGCTGTGCCTGAAGGACGGCACCCACCATCCCTTGGAAGGATGAGGTCTCAATCTGATCTAATCTGATCTAATCCAATTGGCTTGGAGGACCCATCCCCGATGGCACCATCCATCTGTGCCTCGCACTTGCTGTGGTCTGGCCTGGCACTAGCTGAGCATTTCCCATATAATAGCAGGAGCTACTTTTCCCTGTTTTACAGACATGGAAACTGAGGCATGCCCTTGTCCAAGGTTTGACTGAACTTTAAAGGACCTCTTCCCCAAGGCTTTTCATCCGAAGGTAAACCCTTCCCAAGGAATCTAGGTGTCAGTGCTGGACCTGTGGCCCACTCTCCTCCACAGACCCCCTAAAACAGACAGCAGTTTCCCAGTGTGGTGCTCTGGACCAGCGTGGAGGGGTCAGGAAGGAACGAGCCTGGAGCAGGGGAGCAGGTTGGAGAAAGCCAGCTCCAGGCCCCTTCCCTTCCTCTCCACCTCCCTCCTCCTGCCGCTCTTCTCCTCTGCCCTCCCTCTCCCTCCCTCCTCTCTCTCCCTGCTCTTCTCCCCATCTCCCTTCCCTTCTCCTCCTCCCTCTCCCCTTTCCTCGACCTTCCTAGCTGCAGGTGGGGTTGTGGCCCTGGCCGAAACTCCTGTATGATTTAATGGTTCTCCCTGGACCTAGGGGTGGGAAGCACTGCCGCTGTCGAGGGGAGGGATTACACCCCTGGTGTCTGTGCTTTGCTGGGTAGGGGTCTGTGGGCGTGCGCGGGACTCCCCGGCTTGGTCCTCAGTTCTCTCCTCCATTTACGGGTTTGCTCACTCAGCAACATGGATTTGGCACTGGGGAAGCAGGGCCCAAAGAGACACCCCCCACCCCTCCTCAGTGATGGGCGCAGCAGGTGTGCTGTGCAGAGGGGCCTCTTCAGGTGGGGGCAGAAACTCCTTCCCGGAGGTCACCCAGAGCAAAAAGGGGAGCAGGAAGGAAAGGCACGGAGGTCCTGGGGAGACCCTGGCATCGCAGGAATATGGGGGTAGGGGGCAAAGTGGGAGTGGTGGGGAGAAGATGGGGTGGGGGCAGTAGGACCCACCCCCACAGTCTCTGCTAGAGCTTTGGGTTTCTGCCCCAGGGCAATGCGATCAGATTTGCATTTTCAGAGGAGAAGCATCCCTGGTGTCCTGGCAGCCAGGGAAGTCAGAATCCCTGCAAGGTGAATGGAAGCCTAAAACTGCAGGGCAGGGCTGCAAAGGTGAGCCAGGCAGCCCCTCAACATGGAACAGCTCAGGGGTCTAGGAAACCAAGGGGGTATCACCGCTGGAGGATGGTTGGAGTCCTCCCAGGCCCCTGTGGCCCCAACACAGGCAAGTATCCTGGTGGGAGAGACAGAACTTGTGGCTCCAGTGAGGAACAACATTGTAATATCTGACTAAATCACAGAAACACACACCCTTTGGCCCGGCAATGCCGTACAGATGCCCAGCCCATGTGTACACACTACAGTGATTCACTGCAAGTGTTTGTTTTTGGGAAAGGTTGGAAACAACCTGAGTACCCCATCAAAGAGGGCTGGTTACATAAATCATGGTCCAGCCACACAGGGGAATACAGTCCATCTGTTCAAAGAAATGAGGAAGTGCTCTGAATTGATGGAGAGTAATCTCCATGATATATTGCCAAGCGAAAAAAGGAAGGTAGGAAGAGAATGTATAGCAAGGCACATTGGTGGTCAAGGAATTGACATTTGGCTGTAATAGATGAAGGAGTTGTACTATAATCTCTGGGGAAGCCAGTAAAAGCATGTGCAACTATTTATTACAGGGGAAGTTGAATAATAAAACCCATTTGTGAGTGAGTTGTTTGCTTTCTTTTTTTTTTTTTTTTGAGATGGAGTCTCACTCTGTTGCCCAGACTGGAGTGCAATGGTGTGATCTCGGCTCACTGCAACCTCCGCCTCCCAGGTTCGAGCAATTCTCCTGCCTCAGCCTCCTGAGCAGCTGGGACTACAGGCACACACTGCCACACCCGTCTAATTTTTTTTTTAATTTTAGTAGAGACAAGGTTTCACCTTGTTGCCCCAGCTGGTCTCAAACTCCTGAGCTCAGGCAATCTGCCCGCGATGGTCTCCCAAAGTGCTAGGATTACAGGCATGAGCCACCGCGCCCAGCAGTTTTTAAAAGGGGGTAGAGAATATATATATCATTTCACTTATGACACTGTAGATTGTCTCCAGAGAGATAAACAAGAAACCGATGACATTAATCACCTCCAGAGAAAAGGTGATCTCACTGTCTAAAGGAAAGGAGTGGGAGGGAGACTTTTCACTGAGTGCCTTTTTGTGTCCTTTGAATTTTGAACCAGTTGCATGTAGTTACCCATCCTCTGAATAGGGAAATGTAAGGGGATGTGGGAGATGCCTCAGAAGGCTGTTTGCAGTGGTCAAGTGGAGGCTGTCCCCAGTGGTGTGAGTTTAACTTGGTGATGGATGGCTGGGTGGAGAGGATGGATTCCTGATGAATTTAAGAGAGTGGACTGATGTGGCAGTGGATGGATGAGGGGCAAGTGGGGAATCCAGGATGATACCCACGTTTCTGGTGCCACCATTCCTGAGAAAGAGAATCCTGCAGAAGGGAGTCGTGAGAAGAGATCTGGGAAGACACAGGATAAGTTCAGTTTGAGCATCATTTGTTTTTTTTCCGCCTTTTGACGGTCCAGGGTTCTCCCATCTCCCTTGTGAATAAATGTCCCTGTGTGGGTGTGGCCTTGGAGAAAGGACAGTTCCTGGTGTGGCCCTGGCCTGCTGGAGTAAGTCCTGGGCTTTGATGCTTCCTTGGTCACGCTCTAGCAGGTCTAAAGTAAATTTAGACTTTATTAGAGATAAAGAAGAACATTTCATAATGACTAAAAGCTCACTTACCAGGACTAGATAACATTTCTAAATATATATGTGCATAATAACATAGCCTCCCACAGGTAGTCCCATAGCCTAAGCCCTACTCATTTTTGTCTATTCAAGGAGTTTCAGTGTTCAGTGACGTGAAGAACCCACCCCCCGTCCAGAGCCCCCAGGTCCCCTGTCTGCCCCATTGGTGGGGTGACTCACTACAAAGGAACATGGGAATTCTTTGGGGTGACTGAAATATTCTGTGTCATGATTGACTGGTGACTACATTGATATAGTTGTAAAGTCATCAAACCAGAGACTTAAACTGGGTGTATTTTACTGCATATAAATTATACCTCCATAAAGCTGATTTAAAAGTATAACATAAGCTGGGCATGGTAGCTCACAACTGTAATTTCAGCACTTTGGGGATCCAAGGTTATAGGATCACTGGAGGCCAGGAGTTCAAGGCCAGCCTGGGCAACATAGTGAGACCCCCACCTCTACAAAAAATCAAAATCAAAACAAAATAGCCAAGTGTGGTGGCACGCACTGTAGTCCCAGCTACTTGGGAAGCTGAGGTGGGAGGTCAAGGGCTCAAAGCTTGAGCCCAGGAGGTTGAGGCTGCAGTGAGTGCTACTGCACTCCAGCCCAGGTGACAGAGCAAGACCTTGTCTCAAAAAAAAAAAAGGAAAGAGTATACCTAAAACATACACACACACACACGTATCACACGATAGCAACAGAAGCAAAGGCAAGAAGCAAAGAAGCATCCAAATGTGTCTTTACATTGTTATGAATGTAGTAGAAGTACTCATTTGTATTTGGCTTTACTAGATGAAGGATTTATATTATAATTCCTAGGGTAACCAGCAAAAGTATGTACAGCTATTCATTAGAGGAAAAATAAAATAACAAAATATAATTAGTATTAAGGAAGGAAAAGCATATAGAACAAATAGAAAACAAATAGCAATGTGAAAGACTTAAACACAAATATATCAGTATTACGCGAAATATAAAAAGATTAAACATTCCAGCTAAAAGACAGAGGATCTTTGACAGAAAGGAGAAACAGCTACATGCTGCTTATCAGAGACAGACTTAAAATATAAGAATACAGTGGCCGGCCACGGTGGCTCATGCCTGTAATCCCAGCACTTTGGGATGCCAAGGGGGAGCGGAACACTTGAGGTCAGGAGTTCCAGAGTAGCCTGGCCAACATGGTGAACTCTCATCTCTACTAAAAATACAATTAGGCGGGCATGGTAGCTCATGCCTGTAGTCCTAGCTACTCGGGAGGCTGAGGCACGAGAATAACTTGAAGCTGGGAGGTGGAGGTTGCAGTGAGCTGAGATCGCACCACTGCACACCAGCCTGCGCAACAGAGTGAGACTCGGTCTCAAAAAAAAAAAAAAAAAAAAAAAGATACCGAAAGATTGAAAGTCAAAAGATGGAAGATGGAAAAAACTATATACCATGAAAACACTAACCAAAAGAAATCTCTTACAGCTACAGTAATATCACACAATTTAGACTTTACTAGAGATAAAAAAGAACATTTCATAACGATTAAAAGTCCACTTACCAGGAATATATAACATTTCTAAATTTATATGTGCATAATAACATGACCTCAAATATATATCAAACAAAACTGACAAAACCAAGGGGGAAATAGGCAAATTCACAATCACAGTGGGAAATTGTAACACATCTCTCATAGAACAAGCAGACTGAAAAACAAAAACAAATAAAAAAAATGAAAAAGAATACAGACCATTGTACCTGATGCTTTCAAATGTACGCAGAACACTTATCCACACTGACCATCAGCTGGGTCACAAAGCAGGCTCCAATAAATTCCAAATAATTGAATCATGCAGAATAAATTCTCTGATCATGGTGGAACTAAGCTAGGAGTCAATAACAAAAAACTTATTTTAAAATACCCAATTTTTCAGAGGATATATGGGGAAAAAAGAGAAAATCCTCCATTTTTGGATACTAAACAATAGACTTTAAATAACCCATGGGTCCAGTGGCTCATGCCTGTAATCCCAGCACTTTGGGAGGCCAAGGCTGCAGGATCACTGAGCCCAGGAGTTCAACACCAGCTTGGGAAACATAGTGAGACCCCATCTCTACAAAAAATAAAAAATTAGATGAGCATGGTGGTGCACACCTATAGTCCCAGCTACTCGAGAGACTGAGGCAGAAGGCTTGCTTGAGCCCAAGAGGTTGACGCTGCAGTGAGCTGTGACTGTACCACTGCACTCCAGCCTGGGTGACAGAGTGAGAGTCTATCTCATTAAAAAAAAATCCATGATAATAATAATAATCAGGCCAGGTGCAGTGGCTCATGCCTGTAATCCCAGCACTTTGGGAGGCCAGGTGGGCGGATTGCCTGAGCTCAGGAGTTCAAGACTCAGCCTGGGCAACATGGTGAAACCCTGTCTATACTAAAAATACAAAAAAAAAATTAGTTGAGTGTGGTGGCACATGCCTGTAGTCCCAGCTACTAGGGAGGCTGAGGCACGAGAATCACTTGAACCTAGGAGGCGGAGAGGTTGCAGTGAGCTGAGATAATGCCACTGCACTCCAGCCTGGGCAACAGAGTGAGACTCTGTCTCAAAAAAAAAAAAAAGTAGTAATAATAAAAAATCACAATGGATATCTCTTCATTTTCAACTGAAGAGAGAGAGAGAATGAGGATATAGAAAATTTCGAAAGACAAATTCTCTCACCGTAACAGTGAAAAAAACTAAGAATGAATGAACTAAAACTATAAGCTTCTAGAAGAAAATATAGATTATTTTTATGAATTTAGAGATAGGAAAATATTTTTAGTATAACATAAAAGGAATCATAAACCATAAAAGAAAAAACATATGTTTAAGCTTAACATATTCTTTTTATAAAAATTTTTTTTGAGATGCTCTGTCACCCAGGCTGGAGTGCAGTGGCGTGATCTTGGCTCACTGCAGCCTCCACCTCCTGGGTTCAAGCAATTCTCCTGCCTCAGCCTCTTGAGTAGCTGGAACCACAGGCGCCTGCCACCAGGCCCGGCTAATTTTTTTTTTTGGTATATTTAGTAGAGACGGTGTTTCAGCGTGTTAGCCAGGATGGTCTTGATCTCCTGACCTCGTGATCTGCCCATCTTGGCCTCCCAAAGTGCTGGGATTACAGGTATGAGCCACTACGCCCAGCCAACATATTCTTAAATATTTTTCAGCCATGTCAAAGCTAACAACTTCTACTCACCAGCAGGCAGCATTAAGTAAGTGAATAGTCAAGCCATGTTCTGAGAAAACTTTCACACTACATACCACTGACAACGGACTTAAATCTAGAATATGCAAAGAACTCCTAAATTAAAACACAATAAACTTATATTTTACTAAAACACTAACAACTCAATTTAATAATAGGCAAAAATTGACCAGACGCAGTGGCTCATGCCTGTAAGCCCAGCTCTTCGGGAGGCCAAAGCAGGCAGATCACTTGAGGTCAGGAGTTCGAGACCAGTCTGGCCAACATGGTGAAACTCCTCTCTACTGAAAATATTAAAATTAGCCAGGCGTGGTGGCAGGTACCTCTAATCCCAGCTACTTGGGAGGCTGAGGCAGGAGAATTGCTTGAACTTAGGAGGCAGAGGTTGCAGTGAGCCAAGATCACACCACTGCACTCCAGCCTGGGTGACAAAGTGAGACTCCATCTCAAAAATAAAAATAAAAATAAAAGGGTAAAAACCACTTTGGAAGGCTAAGGCAGGAGAATACCTTGAAGCCAGGAGTTTGAGACTTTGAGACCAGCCTGGGCAACATGGCAAGGCCCTATCTCTAGAAAAAAAACATTTTTAATTAGCTGGGTGTGGTGGCACATGCCTGTGGTCCCAGCTACTTGGGAGGCTGAAGCTGGAGGATTGCTTGAGCTCAGGAGGTAGAGGCTGCAGTGAGTCATGATCACACCACTGCACTCCAGCCTGGGCAGCAGAGTGAGATCCTGTCTCAAATTGAAGAAGGCAAAAAGACTTGGACAGACATTTCACAAAACTAGTTATTTAAATGGCCAAAAAGATGCTGGCTAACATCATTAGTCAGGGAAAAATGTAAATTTAAGACACAATGACATACTACTGCAACCTATTAGTACAACTAACATAATACCAAGTGTGGTTGATGATGTGGAGCCACTGGAACTCTCAAACACAGTTGGGATGAATGTAAAATGATACAACTGCCATAGAAAACATCAGTTTCTCATATAATTCAGTTTCTCCTATAGTTCAGCACACGCTCTCCATGTGACTTAGCCGTTCCATGCCCAGGTGTCTAGCCAAGATGAATGCTCATATCCATAGAAATGACTTATACAGAAATGTTCATCGCGGCTGTATTTGTAATGGTGGAAAACTAGAAACTGCATAATCTGGTCACACAGGCTGCCTTACAACTTATCCCCAAAATAGAGTGGCCTGAAGCAATAGTAAGAATTTATTCGGCCAGGCGCGGTGGCGCATGCCTGTAATCCCAGCACTTTGGGAGGCCGAGGCAGGTGGATCACCTGAGGTCGGGAATTTGAGACCAGCCTGGCCAACATGGTGAAACCCTGTCTCTACTAAAAATACAAAATTAGTCGGGTGTGGCGCATGCCTGTAGTCCCAGCTACTCGGGAGGCTGAGGCAGGAAAATCGCTTGAATCCAGGAGGCAGAGGTTGCAGTGAGCTGAGATTGTACCATTGCACTCTAGCCTCAAAGCTAAGAGTGAAACTCTGTCTCAAAAAAAAAAAAAAAAGAATTTATTCTCTCTCATAGTTTCTTTTTTTTTTTTAATTTTTATTGCATTTTAGGTTTTGGGGTACATGTGCAGAACATGCAAGATAGTTGCATAGGTACACACATGGCAGTGTGTTTTGCTGCCTTCCTCCCCTTAACCCACATTTGGCATTTCTCCCCAGGCTATCCCTCCCCTGTTCCCCCCCGCTGTCCCTCCCCTATTCCCCCCAATAGACCCCAGTGTGTAGTACCCCCCTCCCTGTGTCCATGTGTTCTCATTTTTCTCACCCGCCTATGAGTGAGAATATGTGGTATTTCCTTTTCTGTTCTTGTGTCAGTTTGCTGAGAAGGATGTTCTCCAGATTCATCCATGTCCTTACAAAGGACATAAACTCATCATTTTTGATTGCTGCATAATATTCCATGGTGTATATGTGCCACATTTTCCCAGTCCAGTCTATCATCGATGGGCATTTGGGTTGGTTTCAGTTATTTGCTATTGTAATCAGTGCTGCAATGAACATTCGTGTGCATGTGTCCTTATAGTAGAACGATTTATATTCCTTTGGATATATACCCAGTATTGGGATTGCTGGGTCAAATGGAATTTCTATTTCTAGGTCCTTTTCTATAGATGAGATAATCAGACAGAGCACAGAGGCAATAACTTCTTTCTCCTCCATAATATCTGAGACCTCAGCTACAAGACTCAAAGGCTAGCAGTTGGAAGCATATGAATGTCCTTTCATTCACATGTCTGGCAATGGATGTTGGCTCTTGGCTTGGGAGACTTAGCTGTCATCTGTCAACTAGCTGTCATACTTGGTCTCTCTATGTGATCTTGGTTTTCTCACAAAATGGCAGCTGGGGTCCAAGGGCAAGTATCCCAAGAGAGGCCATGTTGCCTTTTATGATCCAGCCTTGAAACTTGTGTAGCACCCTTTCTGCCACATTCTATTGGCTGAGTCAGTTGCAAAGGTTCACCCAGGCTCAAAGGGAGGATTATTGGACATCACATTGTAAGAAGACCATGTAGGGTGGGATATTCATTCTGCAGCCACTGCTGGGAAATGCAGTTCGTCACACCACCAAATGGCCATCAGTAAAAGCATGGATGTTATGGACTCCATGTTTACATCCCTCCAAAATGCATATGTTAAAACCCTAACCCACAATATGATGATAGTAGAAGATGGGACGTGGAAGGTGATTAAGTCATGAGGGTGGAGCCCTCATGATGAGATGAGTGTTGTTATAAGAAGATACCAGAGAGGCGGAGTTGTAGCGAGCTGATATCCTGCCCCCGCACTCTGGCTTGGGTGACATAAGGAGACCCTGTCTCGAAACAGACAAATGAACAAATAAACAAATAAATAGAAATAAGATACCTGGGCAACATAAGGAGACCCTGTCTCAAAACAGACAAATGAATCAATAAATAAACAAATAGAAATAAGGAGATACCGGGAGAGCTGGCCTCCTCTCTCTGCTCTCCACCATGTGAGGATACAATGAGAAGATGGCTGTTTGAGAAGCAGGAAAGGTGCCGTCACTGGACTCTGGATCTGCCCGCCCTCTGATCTTACACTTCCCAGTCTCCAGAACTATGAAAAGTGAACATTTCTGAAGCTGCCCAGTTTATGGTATTTTATGATAGCAGCCTGAACTAAGACAATTAATAGACAAATGTTGGCATAGCAAATTTATACAACAGAATACCAGCCAATAATAAAGAACAACTCTTGACACACACCATATAAAGGAATCTCAAAATCATTATGTTGAACAAAGGAAGCCAGAGAGAACAGATACAGAGTATAATTCCAGCCAAACTGTTATATATGGTGATAGAAACCAAACAGTGGTTGGCTCTGAGAGCAGCGGAGATTTTGACTGGAAAAAGGCATGAGAAGTCATTTTGGGATGATGGCGGGTGTTTTTCTTCTTGATATGGGAAGTGGCCCTATATGTATGTATTAATACACAGGTAAAAATTCATGAAGGGCTGAGCGCAGTGGCTCAGGCATGTAATCCCAGCACTTTAGGAGGCCAGATCACCTGTGGTCAGGAGTTTGAGACCAGCCTGGCCAACATGGCGAAACCCTGTCTCTACTGAAAATACAAAAAATTAGCCAGGCGTGGTGGCAGGCATCTGTAGTCACAGCTACTTGGGAGGCTGAGACAGAATTGCTTGAATCCAGGAGGTGGAGGTTGAAGCGAGCCAAGATCACTCCACTGCACTCCAGCCTGGGCAACAGAGCAAAACTCTGTCTCAAAAAAAAAAAAAAAATCATGAAGATGTACACTTAAGATTAGTGCATTTTGCTATAATAAGTTATACCTCAATGGAGTATTATAAAATTATAACATTATAAATAACTTTATCTCAATAGATTTTCAAATTTAGATGAAATTGAATAATCCCTAATAAAACATAATTTACCAAAGCTGACACAGTAAGAATTGGAAAATCTGAGTAGTCCTTGATCTGAATCTGTAATTTAAGACCTTGTTGCAAACCTCCCTCCCATTCCCAACATTTAAAAAAGAAATCATGTACAAAAACAAAAATAAAAAAAAGGTAAATCATGGACAAATTTATACAAACTCTTGAGAGAATGCAAAAAGACAGAACACTTTTCAATTTATTGTATAAAGCCAGCCTAAACTTTGCTACGCAAAACTGGCAAGGACTTTAGAAGAAAGAAAAATTTCAGGCTTGTCTCTCTGGAAGACTTCTAAAGATGAATGTTCTATACAGGCACATCTGGTCTTATGATGTTCTATTTTATTGCTCTTTTCAGATATTCCTTTTTTTTTATTTTTTGAGACAAAATCTGCTGTTTCACCCAAGTTGGAGTGTAGTTGTGCAATCTTGGCTCACTGCAACCTCTGCCTCCCGGGTTCAATAGATTCTCCTGCCTCAGCCCACTGAGTAGCTGGGATTACAGCACCTGCCACCATGCCCAACTAATTTTTGTATTTTTGGTAGAGACAGGGGTTTCACCACTTTGGCCAGGCTGGTCTCGAACTCCTGACCTGAGGTGATCTGCCCACCTCAGCCTCCCAAAGTGCTGGGATTACAGGCGTGAGTCACTGTGCCTGTATCATTATTATTATTTAATAATAATGCCAGTGGCCTTATATTATTATTATTATTATTAAACAAATTGAAGGCTTGTGGCAACGCTGGGTCCAGCAAAACTATTGGCTTCATTTTCCTAACTGTGTATGTTCACTTCATGTCTCGGTGTCACATTTTGGTAATTCTCCCAATATTTCAAACATTTTCATTATTATATCTGTTATGGTGATCTGTGATCAGTGATCTTTGATGCTACCATTGTAATTGTTTTGGGGTGCCACATACTGCACTCATTTAACAACAAACTTAATAAATGCTGTGTGTGTTCTGAATGCTGCACTGACTGGCCATTTCCCCATCTAACTCCCCCTCCACAGGCTTCCCTCCCCCGAGACACAAAATACTGAAGTTAGACTGATTAGTGACCCTACAATGGCCTCTAAGTGTTCAAGTGAAAGGAAAGGTCCCAGGTCTCTCCCCTTTAAATCAAAAGCCAGGAATGATTAGTGGAGAATGTTGGCATGAGAAGGGCAGGTTGAAAGCCAAGGCAGATCCAAATCCAGATCTCTTGTGACAAACAGCAAAGTTGTGAATGCAAAGGAAAAGTTCTTGAAGGAAATTAAAAGTGCTACTCCAGTGACCACGCACATGATAAGAAAATAAAAAAGGCTTATTGTGGGTATGTCTAAGGTTTGAGGGGTTTGGATGGAAATTCAAACCAGCCACAACATTCCCTTAAGGCGAAAGCCTAATCCAGAGCAAGGCCCTAACTATCTTTAATTCTGTGAAGGCTGAGAAAGGTGAGGAAACTGCAAAAGAAAAGTTGGAAGCTAGCAGAGGTTGGTTCATGAGGTACCGAGTACCAGCTCGGCTGTAGAGACCCCCACCCGGGCAGTGCTGAAGGAACTGAGAGGCAGATACCCAGATAGAACAGCAAAGTGGGTCTATCTGGGGGGCCAGCAGCCTTCTGAGCTGAGAGCCTCAGGGGCTGACAGCATTCCAGGCTGAAGGGCTCGAGTAGACGCTGACCCGCGCAGTCATTCTCTCTGAACAGCTGATCATTATTAACACACAGGTGTTCGGTATTTTCTCATAACACAGAACACCTCAAGTAGGCAGCTGGTGCCCGCTTACCACTGATCACAAACAACCTAAAAAGTATTCTCCACAAGGGAGCCACGGGGGCAGGGTCAGATACCTTAGAGAATTGTTTTAGCAGGTGTGTGATATTTATATATCATCCTGCCACTTTGGAATGCCCCCAGTAGTTTTCTACTTGGGGCGGGGGGGTGGTGGCTAGGTTTTCCTTGCCATCGTTCTTCCTAACAAACAATATATTCTATCATACCCTCAGCATTCATCAATATGCATTCACTTAACATTTCTCAACATCTATATTCATTTCTAAACAATGAAATTTAGGGAAAGAAGCCGTATCCATAACACAAAAGTACAAGGTGAAGCAGCAAGTGCTGATGGAGGAGCTGCAGCAAATTCTCCAGAAGATCTAGCTAAGATCGCTGATGAAAGTGGCTACATTAAACAACAGATTTTCGGGCCCAAAGTGGCTCCGGCCGGATGTTGTGGCACTTGCGAAGGCGAGGCCAAGAGTTCAAGGCCAACCAACCTCAGCAACCTTACAAGCTCTCATTGATTGGCAAAAACAAACAAACAAACAAACAAAAAACCAGATTTTCAATGTAAATGCAATAGCCTTCTATTGGAAGAAGATGCCATCTAGGGCTTTCCTAGCTAGGGAGAAAAAGTCAATGCCTGGCTTCCAAGCTTCAAATGACAGGCTGACTCTCTTGTTAGGGGTGAATGCAGCTGCTGACATTCAGTCAAAGCCAATGCTCATTTACCATTTCAGAAATCCTAGGACCCTTAAGAATTATGCTAAATCGCTGAGCGTGGTGGCTCACACCTGCAATCCCAGCACTTTGGAAGACTGAGGCGGGCAGATCATAAGGTCAGGAGATTGAGACCATCTGGTCAACATAGTGAAATCCCGTGTCTACTAAAATACAAAAAATTAGCCGGGCATGGTGGCGTGTCTGTAGTCCCAGCTACATGGGAGGCTGAGGCAGGGGAATCACTTGAACCCAGGAGGCAGAGATTGCAGTGAGCCAAGACCGCGCCACTGTACTCCAGCCTGGTGAGCAAGACTCCGTCTCAAAAAAAAAAAAAAAAACACAACTAAATCAGCCAGGTGTGGTAACTCACATTTGTAATCCCAGCACTTTGGGAGGATGAGTTGGGCAGATTGCTTGAGCCCAGGAGTTCAAGAACAGCCTGGGCAACATGGCAAAACCCATCTCTACAAAAATTAGCCGGGCATAATGGCACATGCCTGTGAAAGTCCCAGCTACTTGGGAGAGTGAGGTGGGAGGATTGCCTGAGCCTGGGAGATGGAGGTTGCAGTCTGTGCCACTGTACCCCAGCCTGGGCCACAGAGCAAGACCCTGTGAAAAAAAGAAAAGAAAAAAAGAATGATGCTAGATCTACTCTGCCCATGCTCTAGAAATGGAAGAACAAATCCTGGATGATAGTATGTCTATTTGTAGCATAGTTTACTGAATTGTTTTTAGTTATATATTTTCTTGAGTTATCAAAAAATAGGTTTACCGAATATTTTAAGCTCACTGTTGAGACCTGCTGCTCAGAAAAAAAAAGATTTTTTAATCAAAATATTACAGTACAGTTCAATAACACTGAATAGATTCACATTGTTGTGCAGACATCACCACATTCATCTCTAGGACTTCTTCATCTCACAAAACTGAACCTCTGTGCCCATTAAGAACAACTTCCTATTCCTCCTACCCCCAGCCCTGGAAGCCACCATTCTATCATGTATCTATGAATCTGACCACTCTAAGGACCACATGTAAGGAAAATAAGAGGAACCCTACAGGATTTGTCTTTTCATGGCTGGCTTACTTCACTTAACATAATGTCCTCAAGGTTTGTCAATGCTGGACATGTGTCAGGATTTCTTTCCTTTTTAAGGCTGAATAATATTTTATCATATGGATATGCCACGCTGTGTTTATCCATTCACGCACTGATGGGTATGTAGGTTGCTTCTGCCTGTGGCTGCTATGAATGATGCTGCTATGAACATGGATGTCCAAATATCTCTTTGAGACCCTGATTTCAGTTCTTTTGGGTTATACCCAGAAGTAGAATTGCTGGATTATATGGTAATTTTATTTTATTTAAAATTATTTTTATTTTTATTTTATTCTTTGAGATGGAGTCTCGCTCTGTTGCCCAGGCTGGAGTGCAGTAGCATAATCTTGGCTCACTGCAGCCCATTCCTCCTGGGTTCAAGCTATTCTCCTACCTCAACCTCCCAAGTAGCTTAGTCTACAGGCCTGCACCACGCCCAGCAAATTTTTGTATTTTTAGTAGAGATGGGGTTTCACCATGCTGGCCAGGCTAGTCTTAAACTCCCAACCTCAAGTGATCCACCTGCCTCAGCCTCCCAGAGTGCTGGGATTACAGGTGTGAGCCACTGCACTTGGCATGGCCCTATTTTAAAAATTTTTAAGAGACAAGATCTCTCTATGTTGCCCAGGCTGGTCTTGAACTCCTGGGCTCAAGCAGTTCCTCCTGTCTCGGCCTCCCAAAGTGCTGGGATTATAAGCATAAACCAAAGTGCCTGGCCGCATAATCCTGTTTTTAATATTTTGAGGCCAGGCACGGTGGCTCACACCTGTAATCCCAGCACTTTGGGAGGCCAAAGCAGGCAAATCACTTGAGGTCAGGAGTTCAAGACTAGCCTGGAAAACATGGTGAAACCCTATCTCTACTAAAAATACAAAAATTAGCTGGACATGTAGCCTGTAGTCCCAGCTACTCAGGAGGCTGAGGCAGGAGAATTGCTTGAACGTGGGAGGCGGAGGCTGCAGTGAGCTGAGATCACACCATTGCACTGCAGCCTGAGTGACAGAGCGAGACTGTCTCAAAAATAAATAAATAAATAAAGTACTAATATTTTGAGAAACTCCCATATGGTTTTCCACAGTGGCTGTACCGCTTTCCATTCCTCTTTTTGTATTTTACACATCAGCTGGCTGGTGAACTCTTCTACAGCGTAGCCTTTAACTCTGACCTCTGTACTTCCTTTGACCCTGGACTTACATGTCAAAACATCAGACCCGCTGCCACAGAAGTATGTATTCCTGGAAGCTATTTCTATATGAGATGATCAGTGATAACTATTAAATTGAAATGACTGAAAACCACACATACAGTCCATTCAATCCAAACTAAATGCATTCCCTTAGTCAAATTCCCCAAATGCCTATGACTGCTGCAGTGTCTCCCAGTACAAGGGGACGTGATAGAGGGCAGGTCCCATGGAAAGAGACAGTAGGTCGGGCATGGTGGCTCATGCCTGTAATCCCAGAACTTTGGGAGATGGAGGTGGGCAGATCACCTGAGGTCAGGAGTTTGAGTCCAGCCTGGCCAACATGGTGAAACCCCGTCTGTATGAAAAATACAAAAATTAGCTGAGTGTGGTGGCATATGCCTGTCCAGCTACTAGGGAGGCTGAATCAGGAGAATTGCTTGAACTCGGGAGGCAGAGTTTGCAGTGAGCTGAGATGGTGCCACTGTACTCCAGCCTGGGTGACAGAGCAAGATTCTGTCTCAAAAACAAAAAACAAACAAACAAACAAAAAACAACAACAACAACAACAACAAAAACCCCAGGAGTTTTTTTTTTTTTTTTCCAGTTTTTAAAAACATATGCCTATGTGAATACAATGTTAAGGGATCTATCAGGGCCTTCAAAAAAGTACATGTAATTGAAGGAATCTGATGCTTAAATTATATTAGCTTTATCATACATTTCCCTCTGGCCGGCACATTTTTAAAAATATTTGTTTCAGGAATATAACTCTCTTTATAAACAGACTTTGAAATTCAGTACTATATGTATGTAATTTAATCTTGCTTCATAATGTTACATTGGTTAAAAGGGAACATATCCTTTGGAATGGTTTGTCCCACTTGGAAATAAAAAAATTATGACAGCTCTGCATAAACCTCATCCCCAGGTTCCCATTGTTAGCCAGCGAGTATTGGAACTGTGTGAGAGCATCTTGGACCTGAATGTAGGAGTGTGTACGGTCGGACCTGATCGGCAGCAGGTTGCTGCCCACTGGCCCAGCATGTACATGGCTTCCATGAGGCTCTAATCTCCTCAAGCTGGGTTTACCTTCTGTGGCTACTTTGCCCTTTCTTCCAGGGTGTCAGGGCACTGATGGTCACCAGGTGGCAATGTTGCCTAGGAGGATGCTCTGTTGCCATCTCATGGCCAAAATTCAACGCTACACCCTTCCTCCAGCTCAGGGTGCCGGAATCAAGTCTAAACTAGGGAGTACTAAATAAATACCCACTGTGTGCTTCACAGAGGGACCTAGCATCCCGGGAGGGAATATTCAGATTCTGGGAGTCTTGCTCTGTCACCCGGGCTGGAATGCAGTGGCGTGATCTTGGTTCACTGCAGCCTCTGCCTCCCGGGTTCAAGCAATTCTCCTGCCTCAGCCTTCTGAGTAGCTGGGATTACAGGCACCCGCCACCACACCCAGCTAATTTTTTTTTTTTAATGGAGATGGGGTTTCACTATGCTGGCCAGGCTGGTCTCAAACTGCTGGCCTCCAGTGATCTGCCCTTCTCGTCCTCCCAAAGTCCTGGGATTACAGGCGTGAGCCAGTATGCCTGGCCACAAAGAAAAGATTTTTCAAAGCCCTCCTTGTCTTCGGTTAGAAGAGGATTAGTATCCCCCTACCCATTGCCCCTCCATAGAAAGGGCTCCCCAGACAGTATTAAGCACTCAAGGCCTCAGACAGAACTCAGGTGTTAGGGTTGTGGGGTGGCCAGAGTGTCAGGCCCCCCCACCCCATGGGATTCGGCCCTGTCAATCAGCCAGTAGCCCCTTTTTTGCCTTGGGTCACCTCAGCAGACAGGACAGCTGTATGCTGTTCCCCAGATCTACGATCAAGGAGCAGGGGCTGGCTTCAGCTGGACGCTGTGGCAACTGAGCGCTGGGTCTGGCATTGTCCTTTGTGCTTGAGCTGGAGCTGTAGGTGGCAGGGCATGGGGGTGCTTGCCACTTCTAACTTCCACACCTCGGGCCCCTGCTGCCCAGGGAGGATGCGAGCCTGTGTGGACCTAGTTGAGAACTCCCTCTATGACTTTCTGGGGTCTGGAGGCAGCGACTGGGCCAGCAGGGCTGACTGCAGGGAAATGGTTAAAATGCTCTGGGCTTTGCTGTTCCTGGAAGCCCTCATTACCTGGTATTACATTAGGTGTGGATTTCTTTTATTTGCGAATCAAATGTGAGCTCCATGAGGGTGGAGGCTGGCGGTCTTCTCCGCTGCATCATCTGAGCCAAGCACAGAATCCACTACAATGCGGGCAGCACTTGGTAAATGGATGTCTGGGTGGCTGCTGTAAAATGACTGGTCGTAGTTCAGGCTATTAGAATAAAAAATGTCATAGACTGGGGGCTTCAACAATGGAAATTTATTTCTCACAGTTCTGGAGGCTGAGAAGTCCCAGGTCAAGGTATGTGGGCAGATACAGGGTCTGGCCAGGGCCCTCTTCCTGGCTGGCAGGCAATCACCTTCTTGCTGTGACTTCACACAGCAGGGTGAAGTGAGTACGTACTCTTGTCTCCTCTATGAGGGCACTAATTCCACCGTGAGGGCCCCACACTCATGACCTGATCACCTCCCAAGGCAGCAACTCCTAATACCAGCTCAGGGCAGTTAGGGTTTTCACGTATAATTTGGAGGGTGGGTGGGGACAAACGCTCAGTTCATAGAACAATACTTGCTGCAATTGAGCCACCCAGGCTGGGCTGTGACATTTACACCATGTGCCCCTAGTGATGGTCAGTACTTTTTTTTTTTTTGAGATGGAGTCTCACTCTGTCACCCATGCTGGAGTGCAGTGGCACACTCTCTGCTCGCTGAAATCTCCACCTTACTTGGTTCAAGCGAGTCTCCTGCCTCAGTCTCCTGAGTAGCTGGGATTACAGGCATGTGCCACCACAATCAGCTAATTTTGGGTACAAACAGTGTTTTGCAATGTTGACCAGGTGGGTCTCGAACTCCTGACCTCAAATAATCCACCCGCCTCGGTCTCCCAAAGTGCTGGCATTACAGGCATCAGGCATGAGCCACTGTTCCCAGCCCAAGCTACTTCTTAACTGGGTTCCTGATCTTTCTTGGCCTGTCTCTGCTTCGAGCCTGGCCTTACTGCTCCTGCCTCTGACCATCTGCTTTGGGTCTCAAGCAGGACCAAGTTTAATATCAAACAGCTTGGCCTGATGCCTTGGGGTTGGTCCCTTGTCTTCTCCTCATACCCAGCCCCTCGCCTCAGTTCCTGTGCAGTAGGGGACACTTCCTATCTGATGAGCCTTGATTTAGTGTCCCCATGACCATGCCCTGATCTGGGGCTCGATTGAAGGCTCAAATACAAGTGGCCTCATTCAGTTGTTCAATAAATATTTCCTAAGCACCTGCTGTGTGCTCAGGCCCATGCAAGGCAGTGGTGACAGTGGGAAAACAGTGGGGAACAAGACAGCCATGGTCCCTGTCGTCAGGAAGTTGCCACTCAAGTGGAGAAGAAAATAAGGAAGAAATAATAGTGCTTCTGCCTCCATGATGGAGTGAGTTTGGGGCCACAGGCACAGAGGATAGCACCAACTAGTCTTTTGGTGTCAGGGAAGATTCACCAGGCAAAGGGAAGTCTAAGGCAACGATCTAAAGGAAAGGAGCAGTTAGCCAGGTAGTGGTACGGGGATGGCGGGGAGTCACTGGAGGTGGGAACAGACTGTGACCTCATTCTAGAAGGATCATTCTTGCTTCCAGGGGAGAAAGAATAGAGCAAACTAGAGGGTCATTGGATTGTGGGGTGGGCTTACTAAGGTTCCAGGTGGTTTGGAATCAGCTTTGCAAGTTCAGAAACTCAATCCTTTCCATACCCAGTGGTGGGGATGCCATATTTAGCAAATTAAAAATCACCTAGCTAAATATGAATCTCAGATAACACATATTTCATACACATATGCCCCAAATATTGCATGAATTCAAATTTAGCTGTGTGTTCAATATTTTATTGGCCAACTCTCCAGTAGTGACCATGTCTTCAGGACTGTTTTATGTGCACCAAACTCATAGGGATCTGATCTAAATACACCAATTTATTGATTTACAATTGCAGGCAAGATTAAAATATACATGTTATTCAGATTCTCCTTTCTGGAAAATGAAACTTTCAGAAGATTGACTGGTGGACATGGAATGAGGACAAAATACGTAGTTTTTTTTTTTTTTGAGACGGAGTTTTGCTCTTGCTGCCCAGGCTGGAGTACAATGGCATGATCTTGGCTCATCGCAACCTCCACCTTCTGGGTTCAAGCAATTCTCCTGCTTCAGCTTCCCAAGTAGCTGGGATTACAGGCATGCGCCACAACACCTGGCTAATTTTTGTATTTTTAGTAAAGATGGGGTTTCTCCATGTTGGTCAGGCTGGTCTCGAACTCCCAAACCTCAGGTGATCTGCCCATCCCAACCTCTCAAAGTTCTGGGATTACAGGTGTTACACAGGAAGTTTGAAAGGAAATTTCATCTCAAGGCATGGAAAATTCTGGAAAATCATCCTGGCCTCCTTACAGAGAATCCTCTTTGGTGGCAGAAAGTGCAGGTGCCCGCTGGAGAGGGCAGGTCAGGGGCCACCAGGTCCTCAAGTGCAGCTCCCTGTGGAAATGTGGTTCTTCTGACTCATCCATCATCTGCTGGGTGTTGATTCCCCACTGTACCCTCAGGAGGCGGGCGTTCTTTCAAAGCTTTGGGGCTCCTGACCAAGTCTTCCAATACAATATATTTCACAATGAGGTTACACTTTGTAGTGTATTCAGTGGGCTTTACAGCCATTTATGCTGCCTTCTTAAATCCATCGAGAGCAATCAGGTACTCTTCTGATGCCCAGCATGGTGGCTCACATCTGTCATCCCAGCACTTTGGGAGGCCAAGGTGGGCCAATCACAGTCAGGAGATCAAGACCATCCTGGCCAACATGGTGAAACCCCATCTCCACTAAAAATACAAAAATTAGCTGGGCATGGTGGCATGCCTATAATCCCATTTACTGAGGAGGCTGAGGCAGGAGAATCACTTGAACCAGGGAGTTGGAGGTTGCAGTGAGCCCAGATCGCACCATTGCACTCAAGCCTAGAGACAGAATGAGACTTTCTCTCAAAAAAAAAAAAAAAAAGAAAGAAAGAAATCACTATACGCAACACAGTGAGACCCTGTCTTCACACACAAACACACATACACACAAATACAAAATTAGTTAGGCATGGTGGTGCATGCCTGCAGTCCTAGCTGCTCAGGAGGCTGAGGCAGGAGGATCACTTGAGCCCAGGAGTTCCGGGCTGCAGTGAGCCATGATCGCACAACCACACTCCAGCCTGGGTGACAGAGGGAGATCCTGGCTTTAAAAAAAAAAGTCACTTCAGAAACTCAGGGTACCCATACCCAAGGGGTCAGTCACTTGCGCTTACTAATTTCCGGCTGGAATGCAAGTGGCACGATCATAGTTCACCCCAGCCTCCAACTCTGGGGCTCAAAGGATCCTCCTGCCTCAGCCTCTAGAGTAGCTGTGACTACAAGCGTGCATCACCACAGCCGGCTAATTTTGTATTTTTTGGTAGAAATGGGGTCTCGCCATGTTGCCCAGGCTGGTCTCCAACTCCTGGTCTCGAGATCCTCCTGTCTCAGCCTCCCAAAGTGCTGGGATTACAGGCGTGAACCACCGCAATCGGTCATGGTTCTCACCTTCCAATATCCTCAAACCTAGTCCCTTCTTTTTTGTCCTCACTACCGCTTCCCTGACCCTGGGCCCCATCTCTTGCCTGGATTATGCTGTCTCAGAGTTGGTTTATCTGAATTCACTTTTGCCCCCTCTGATCTATTCTCCACACAACAGCCAGAGAGGTTTTTGTTTGCTTTTTTTGTTTTTTTGAGACGGAGTCTCCTTTTGTCGCCAGGCTGGAGTGCAGTGGCGTGATCTCAGCTCACTGCAACCTCCGCCTCCCGGGTTCAAGTGATTCTCCTGGCTCAGCCTCCCAAGTAGCTGAGACTACAGGCGTGTGCCACCACGCCCGGCTATTTTTATTTTGTATTTTTAGTAGAGATGGGGTTTCACCGTGTTAGTCAGGATGGTCTTGATCTCCTAACCTCGTGATCCTCCCGCCTCGGCCTTCCAAAATGCTGGGATTACAGACGTGAGCCAGCGCGCCCAGCAGATAGGTCTTTTAAATGCATGAATGGAATCCCTGCTCCACAGAAAACCCTTCAAGGGGCCAGGTGCAGTGGCTCACGCCTGTAATCCCAGACTTTGGGAGGCCGAGGCGAGGGGATCACCTGAGGTCAGGAATTTGAGACCATCCTGGCCAACATGGTGAAACCCCGTCTCTACTAAAAATACAAAAATTAGCTGTGCGTGGTGGCGGGCGCCTGTAGTCCCGGCTACGGGAGGCTGAGGCAGGAGAATCGCTTGAACCCGGGAGGCGGAGGTTGCAGTGAGCCGAGATCGCACCACTGCACTCCAGCCTGGCGACAAAGCGAGACTCCGGCTCAAAAACAACAACGACAAAAAAAACCTTCAAGGATTCTCCATGGTACTGGGAAGCAGCCAGCCCGACGGGCGCACCCTTTTCGTGGGTGCGGGTCTCTGACCTCGGACCTCAAGTCCTCCCTGTTTGAGGGGCCACGCTCCTCAATCCAGGGCTTCGTAGCTGCCCTGGGCGCCTCCGGCACAGACGCTTAATCAATGTTGTTCTACCCCTTGGGTCCTGAGTAGGGCCCAGCACACAGTAAGCGCTTAATGTCTGACGGCCTAACAGACGAACGCCGGATGCCCGAGTTCGGCCCGGAGCCGGCGCTTCCGGGCTTTCTGTGTGGAGGCGAGACGAGTGTTGACAGCACAGTTCCCTGGCGTTCGCCTTTTCCACCTCCAACCCCCTGCGGCCCCCTACAGGTGCGGTTAGACACCTCGTCCGGAGCGGGATGCAGACGCTTCACAGAGGAAGCGCCAACACAGACAGAAACCCGGGAGGACTCCGACCCGGAAATCAATTCTCGGCCGCGACCTTTTCCCACCTAAGCAGGCGGGCCGGAAGTTTGCCTCTTACCCGCCCCCGAGCTGTCATTGGGTGGAATACCCAGAATAGGGCAGGGACGTAGTCAAATTTTGGTTCTTTATTGGCTAAAAAGAATGAAATTGGAACCCGCCCCCCCCCCCCCCCACACACACACACGTAGACTGTGAGTCGACACTTCAGGAACACACCTGTGAATGAAAAAGAGGCCCTTGCCTACTTCATCTACACGGTGAAGAGTAACAAGAGTAGACTGGACTAGAAATCGGAGGGTGGCAAGCAGCTTGAGTGAGGATGAAGCACATCTTAAAGGAATGAAGTGTAATGCTTGATGTACAGGTGATAATCTGCTACATTTAAGCCCATAAAGACTGTTAGATATTATTGTAAATAAAAAAAGTTTGAAAGATAAAAAAAAATGAAATTGGAGAACGTGGGACCTAGCTTCCTCTGGAATTTTCATTGGCAAAAAAACAAAAAACAAAAAACAAAAAAAAAACTCCCTCGGCCTTCGGATTCACATTGGCTAAAGTCGAGGGAAGGTGGTGTCTTAATGTCCTCCGGGTCCCTCGATGGCTAGTGGGAGAGACTGGTGCTTGCCCCGCCCCGTGGGCTAAGCCGCTTATTTTTAAATAAAAAGTCGAGGACTTGGCGATCGTTTCCCCAGAAGCCATGGGGATTTTGTTCCCTGGAGGCCCTCGAGTCTTGCTGAGCTCGGGAGTTAGGGAGACGCGAGCGGTGAGGGAGCCCGGAACGATTTCTTCGCGGAACCATTGAGCCGACGCCTCTGGGAGCACTTTGTGGGACGAACCGTGGCGTGCCTGGCTAGACGCGCAGGGATGGCGGCGGAGGCGGCCGATCCGGGGCTAGGGCCCGCCGTCCCCGTGGAACTGCGGCGGGAGCGACGCATGGTGTGCGTGGAGTATCCGGGCGTGGTGCGTGACGTGGCTAAGATGCTGCCGACTCTGGGCGGTGAGGAAGGCGTCTCCCGGGTAAGGGGCTGGGCATCTCTGGGACACCGGGAGAGAGACGGAGTCGCCTGACGGCGACCGAAGGAGGGCGAATGAACCTGGGATGTGTGGTTTCCTTGGCAACGGAGCGTGTAGTAGACTCTGGGCGGCCAGTGTGGAGGGCTTTGCTTATCTGTGATTGCCAGGAAGGGGTCGTTTTTTACCCAGGGAACAGAGGGGAAGGGACTGTGAGGGAGACCCCTAGGAGCTTTTTTTTTTTTTTTGAGATGGAGTCTGGCTCTGTAGTCCAGACTGGCGTGCAGTGGCGCGATCTCGGCTTACTGCAATCTCCGCCTCCCGTGTTCAAGCTTTTCTCCTCCCTCAGCCTCCCTAGGAGCTGGGATTACACCACGCCTGGCTATTTTTTGTATTTTTTTAGTAGAATCGGGGTTTCGCCATGTTGGCCAGGCTGGTCTCGAACTCCTGACCTCAGGTGATCCGCCCGCCGAGGCCTCCCAAATTGCTGGGATTTTCGCTTGAGCCACTGCACTCAGCCCTTAGGGCCTTTTTTTCATCCCATCCCCAAAAGTGAGCCACAGCCTTGGCACTGGTGCCAGGAACGCAACTCTGCAGCCTCACAGGGTGTGTTGCTCTGCCTCATCCTCGTTACACGGAGTGGAAAACTGAGGCACGAGAAGATGAAGCTTTCTTGACTTAACTGAGAGGGAGAGACTGTTAGGTTATTAGGATTAGAGGTAGTGATAGTTGACATCTTATTCTGTGCTGCGTACGGCTCTGGGTGCCTTACTTACAGTGCATACTCCTTAGAACCCTACCAGGTAGGAACTGTCAATGTCTGTATTTTACGAGGGAAGGAATGTCACTTGTTCAAGGTCACACAGCAAGTGGAGCAGCTGGAGGATGCTCTGTGTAAGTTCTTTACATGTACCAAAACTGGAAACCTCTCTTCTTTACAGAAATTTTCCCTCATCAACCTAACTAAAGTGGCCACTGCCAGTTATCTACCTGCTCATCCTGTTAATTCCAATGTGAAAATGTTTTAAAATATTTATTGTCTTTTGACAAAGGCTTATAAATTATAAAACATTTAAGAAAATAAAGGAAAAAAAAAAAAACTTTATATTGTCGCTCTTGGCCCCTTGGCCCTAACAACTCCATGAGAGTAGGGACTTCTCATGTTCAATTCTGTATTTCTTTATTTTTATTAATTTATTTATTTTGAATCAGGATCTCATTCTGTCACCAAGGGTGGGGTACAGTGGAGCTAATCATGGCTCATTGCAGCCTCAACTTCCTGGGCTTAGGTGATCTTCTCACCTCACCCTCCCAGATAGCTGGGACTATAGGCATGCACCACCACGCCCAGCTAGTTTTTTGTATTATTTGTGGAGAGGCGGTCTCCCTTTGTTGCCCAGGCTGGTCTTGAACTCCTGGGCTCAATCCACCTGCCTTGGCTGGTCAAAGTGCTGGAATACAGGTGTGAGCCACCATGCTGGGTGCAGTTCTCTGTTCCTAACATCCATAACAGTGCTAGGTTCTGTAATTACTTGTCAAATGCATGATTGAGTCTTTACAGCAATCTAGCGAGTTAGACGCCATTTTTATTCACATTTTTCAGATAAGGACACAAGAAAGTTCAGGTCAAACATCTCCTACATGGTATAAGGGGATTTGAACTCATGCCTTACTCTAGAGTCAGAGCTTTACCTGCTGCTTTCTCATCCTTTATGAATATGGAAAAGCCTTAAATTCATTTAGCATGGGACACCAGTACAGCCCCAGTTAATCATGTTTTCTTCTTTTATATTATTCACTTGACTTTTGGCTTTGACAGAATCCTTACTCTCGCTAACCCCAGGGATTATCTGTACCCAACTACAGTGTAAGCGCTTTGGGAAGGGACCTTCATCACCCATTCACTCTTCCCATGTTTCTTGAGCCCTCCCCTGTGCCAGGCCCACCTTTGGGTTCATTCCTACCCCATCAAGACTCAGAGGCTTGTGTTTCATGAGGAGGAGATTCCTGAGTACCAGGCCTTCTTTATTCCCTCTCTAGATAGTTCCTGACCACTTCCTAAGGGCCAGACCCTGTTCTGGGTGTTGGGAACCAGCTCACCAGTATGTAGGTGATCTTGTCCCATTTCACGTTGTTGGTGTTTTCAGATGCACACATCCGATGCTCACTGTGACCCAGCATGCAGCAAGCATTCATTCACATGTAGGTGGCACATATTGAATGTCTACCATGAGACAAGTTAGGCACCAAGCTCTGTGCTTTATACATATTTAATCATCATAACAATCATATGACATAGTTGCTATTCTTGGGTTAAGAAGAGGGACCCAAAAAGGTGTTGGTATTCAGTGTCATGTGCTTGGAAGGCTATAGGTGGCCCCAAGTCAGAGCCCAAATGGGAATTACTGATTGATTTAATCTCATTTGGACCTCAGACCATCTGCATATGAGACTGAATACCGAGATCTTTTATGGTGGATAGTATTAGAGTAGGTAGCCCTAGACAAACCGTTCCACCCCACACCAAGCCGAGTGACCTCCAAGATAAGGGTGATAGTACCACCCTCAAATATTACCAGAAGGATCACCTAATGCCCCACACTGAACAGAGACTTGATAGATAATGGCATTTACTTAATGGGCAGTTGTCATCTCCAACTTTACAACCTCTTAAAAGGAAGGAGAAGATTCTCATTTTCTCCACTGGGTACAAACTAAGCTACAACTGTTTAAAAAATGAACCTTTTGGGAATTAAGAGCCCAGAATGAAAGGTGAGCCTCTTGGCCCTTCCTGGGTCACCATCGGGTTTTGTGAAAAGAGGAGCAGCTCCTCACTGGCCACTTGCTCTTCATTGCTTCATTCTATCTCCTTCGGCCTTGCCACAGATCTACGCGGACCCCACCAAGAGGCTGGAGCTGTACTTCCGGCCCAAGGACCCATACTGCCACCCAGTGTGCGCCAACCGCTTCAGTACCAGCAGCCTGCTGCTCCGAATCAGGAAGAGAACAAGGCGGCAGAAAGGGGTGCTGAGCACTGAGGCCCACCCCGAGGTCACATTTGACATGGAGATCCTTGGCATCATCTCCACCATTTACAAATTTCAGGGTAACTGAAATCTACTCTTGCAGCATCTAGTTATTTCAGGGTTGGTTATCCCAGCTGCCTGCAGGAGCTGTGTGGGTCATCTGTACCAGTAAGGGGGGCCAGGATATGCCCAGGCATGAGGGCAGGGGCTGCAGGGACACAGCAGAGCATAGGCTCCATCCAGAAGGCAGCCTTTCTTCCCTCTAGCCAATAGTTCCCCAGAGACTCTGGGTTCATTGCTGCCCAATCTTCAGTGTTCTTAAACTAGAAATCTTCTAATTTTTAATAAAACCATTTTATGGGACCAAATCTGGTCAGTAGACCTTCAGTCTTTACCCCCCAATAGTGATTTGAATTTTCTTTTGGTATGGGCTGCTGTTGGTCTTGCCCTCCTAGCTCCTGAAGCCCCTTGGGACCTCCTACCCCTTTGAACTCTCAGCAGGTTGAAGGTTCCTCATGGAGCCCTCAATCAGGTTTGCCACCTACCAGGAACCCTAGTGAGGAGGCAGTAAGGCAAGGGAGGGAGATGGGCGTGAGAAAGACACAGACTTTGGCATCGTGCCTGCCTGAGCCCTGCCAGTTTCTTTGGAAGGTGGCTTGTATTCCCTCAGCCTCAGTTTCCTTGTTTCTGCAATGTGGGCTGCAGAGCCTGCATTCCTTAGGCCCTTGTGAAGATTCTGGGAGGCAGTGCCTGTGAATGGACCAGGCTCTGGCCCACGGAAGGTGCCTTGCCTATTACTAACAAGCCTTAGAAATAGCTGAATTAACAGCTACAGTTTTAGGCAGAATCTGAAGAGTGTAAAGATTGAGAAAGGAAAGGAGGACTAGAAGGAGAAAAGAGGGGAAGAAGAAAGCGAAACGAAGGACAAGCAGGACCTGGTTCCAATGGGTCGGCCATTTTGAATTGCAGTCATTCTGCTGGGTCATGGCATTCACCAAAGAGGGCTGTTCTTTCTGGGACAAGGTTTCCAAAGTGATTGATAAAACTTGACATGTCGTGTTTTTATTGAATTGAACCAGTACCTTGCTGCCCAGTGTGTGTCTCCAGACTGGCAGCATCAGGCTCACCTGGGAGCTTGGTAGAAATGCACCATCTCAGAACCTACATTTAGCAAGAACCTGGGTGATTCATATCATATTGTTAGGTTGGTGCAAACATAATTACAGTTATTACAGTCAAAAGTAACATACATTTAAGAAGCACTGACCTGAACTCCATCTTCACTGATTATGTAGCTCCCCACCTCCCAAAAATAATTTGTATGTAAGTGACTTAGACTGCACTGAGCCAACTTTGCAGAAGCATTTGGGAAGGATGTGTTTCCCTGCCACCCTCACCCTACAGCCTCCACCACACAGCCCACTCAGCACCTCCCTAAGCAGATGTGGGTGTCAGTGTGTGGCAGCTACCCGTTCCTGAATGGGTATCCCCAGACTCATTATCTGCCATCTGGCCGCATCTCTTTCTAGGGATGTCTGACTTCCAGTACTTGGCCGTGCATACGGAAGCAGGCGGCAAGCATACGTCAATGTATGACAAGGTACTGATGCTCCGGCCCGAGAAAGAGGCCTTCTTCCACCAGGAGCTGCCACTGTACATCCCCCCACCCATCTTCTCCCGGCTGGATGCCCCGGTGGACTACTTCTACCGACCAGAGACCCAGCACCGGTAAGTACCCCTCCAGGCGGCCTCAGTTCTCCATCCTGAAAATGGGATGGGCTGGGCGCAGTAGCTCATGCTGGTGGTACACACCTGTAATTCCAGCTACTCAGGAGGCTGAGGCAGGAGAATCGCTTGAACCTGAGAGACAGAGGTTGCAGTGAGCTGAGATCACGCCACTGCACTCACTCCAGCCTGGGTGACAGAGCAAGACTGTCTCGTAAAAAAAAAAAAGAAAGAAAATGGGATGACAGTAGTACCTACCCACCAGAGGTATTGGGATTGAATTTAAACAGTGTGTGCAGTTTTCAGCACAGGGCCGAGCACAGAACAGGGCCTTAGTAAGCGGTGGCCTATGGATCACCAAGTCGGCCTCATTCCTGAGGACTCTTACAGTGCGGAGAACTCGACTGTGGGACACATGAGTTCCTGCTGAGAAATGTCCTTTGGTTTACCCCCCTGATCATTGCTGACCAGCCACTCTCTGGACCTTGCTGTCACCAGTAATGACACTACCTAAGCAAGGCACCTGTGAACATCCCACTCTGACCCCAGCTCTTTCCTACCTCCTTTTCAGACAGACCCGCAATACGTGCAATACCAGTCTCCTACCCAGCAGAGTTAGAGAGCTCCCCATGCCACCCACACCCAGCCTTTGTTCAAGTTTTTCCAATTCTCTCAAAAGCCACTCAGGAGCCAGACAAGGGCCACACACGTTGCTTTGGTTGCTATCCCCTAGTCTGTTTAATCTGTAACGCCCTAACCACCACCACCCCCTACTTTTTTGTGATTCTTAGAGTAAATTGTACCTATTAGAAAAATAAAACAAATTGCAGAAACGTGTAACTAAAAAGAATCAAGTCACTTTGCCTCCCTGCAGAAAACTCTTGCATATAGAATGATACAATTTTCTGTAAGCACCTTCAGCAGGGGGTGACATGATCCCTTTTTTTTTTCTTAAGACAGAATTTCTCTCTTGTCCCCCAGGCTGGAGTGCAATGGTGCGATCTCAGCTCACTACAACCTCTGCCTCCTGGATTCAAGCAATTCTCCTTCCTCAGCCTCCCAAGTAGCCGCAATTACAGGCGTGCGCAACCACACCCAGCTAATTTTTGTTTTTTTGGTAGAGACGGGGTTTCACCATGTTGGCCAGGCTGCTCTCAAACTCCTGACCTCAGGTGATCTGCCCGCCTTGGCCTCCCAAAGAGCTGAGATTACAGATGTGAGCCACCGTGCCCAGCCTATTTTTTAAAGTTACTTATTGGCTCAAGCCTTTGAGAAGTCGGGGTGGGAGGATTGCATGAGGAAGTTTGAGAACAGACTGGGCAACATAGTGAGACCTGTATCTACAAAAAAAAATGTTTAAAAATTACTCCAGTGTGGTGGCATGTGTGCCTGTGGGCCCAGCTACTTGAGAGGCTGAGATGGAGGATGGCCTGAGCCTGGGAGGTCAGTGCTGCAGTGAGCTATGATTGCACCACTGCACTGCAACCTGGATGACAGAGTGGGACCCTGTTTCAAAAAACAAAACCTTTTTTTCCCCACCACAAGCAGCATACTCTTGTCAGAAACAAATATAGAAAAAAACAGTGCTGTCTGCACTGCTGCCCCGGCACTAGATGGCAGCATCTAAGTCCTTGCTCTGCCCTGTGGGCCAGTGGGCAGCTGTTCTCAAGCTGCTGGGGTAAAATGAGGGAGGTGGGCCAGCTGCCCCAGCCCCGAGGCCCCCTTCCTCCCCATGTGGTTTATCGGTTTCCAGCACATGGAATGAACCTGTCTTTTCTCCCAGGGATGCTATCGATTCTCCTGCCCTGCTGACCTTGCTGGATGTGTGAGGACTAGCAGGGAGGTGGCCTCACCACCGCCTCCTCAGCCCCTTCCTGGGGTGGTTGAGCTTCCCACAAACCAGGTGGGGAAGCAGAGGCTCCCGGGCTAGGCTGACGGGGTCCTCCTAACTTGGAGGATGGTGGGTCCCTGCTGCTCCTAAGGGACTCTCCAAGGTGTTCCTGTTGACTTAGCTGTCAGCACCCTTCGACACCTGCCAGCAGTTCCCCACCTACTTAGAATCATGTTGACACAGACCACAGCCTGAGGCTGTCATGGGGAGTGGGCTGGTGGTGCAGCTGAGGCCCCTCCCTGCAGAGTCAGGCACAGGTGGGCTGCTCTGAAGGTGCTGGCCAGCTTTCCTTGGGGGCATCTTTGAAAACGGTATAGTGCTCACCTGTCACGTGTGGTTTTTTTAAAAAGAAGGCCCAGACTTGATCCCATCTTTCTAGTTTTGTTTCATAAGGTGAAATTGCTGTTACTCTTTATAAGTGTGCTGATGGTATGTACTCATGTAGAAAACTAAGGTAAGATGGAAACACATTTCAAAGGTGATAATCACCTGAATGAATTCTATGATGTCCAGGACATACTTTAAAATAATGGGTTATACTTCAAAATAGTGGGTTGTGTGGAGGTTCAGAGGAAAGGAAATTAACCACGTGGTGATCGTTGTTGACACTGGTAGCGGGCTCACAGGGTCATTGCACTGGCTTCTCTGCTTTCCTGTAAGTTTGATGTCCAACCTTAAAGAGGTGACCACTACAAATATTTTAAGGAAAACCTGCTTAAGGATGTTCTGTGCCAACACACAGAGACAGTTTTAGAATCTCTGCTCTGTGTGTGTGTGTGTGTGTGTGTGTGTGTGTGTGTTGTGTGTGTGTTTTAAGACTTTATTTTTGAGATGGAGTTTTGTTCTTGTTGTCCAGGCTGAAGTGCAATGGAGTGATCTTGGCTCACTGCAACCTCCGCCTCCTGGGCTCAAGCGATTCTCCTGCCTCAGCCTCCCGAGTAGCTGGGATTACAGGCATGTGCCACCACATCCAGCTAATTTTTGTATTTTTAGTTAGATGGGGTTTCTCCATGTTGGTCAGGCTGGTCTCGAACTCCTGACCTCAGGTGATCCGCCCGTCTCAGCCTCCCAAAGTGCTGGGATTACAGGCGTGAGCCACTGCGCCCGGCCTTAAGATTTTATTTTTATAGAACAATTTTAGATACACAGCAAATTAAGAAGGCACAGCAATTTCTCATATGCCCCCTAGGCCCCTTCCCCCCCACAGCCTCCCCCATTATCAACATCTCCGAAGAGTGGGGCACTTGTTACAGTGGATGAGCCTACACTGACACATCGTCACCCAGTATCCATAGTTGACACTGGGGTTCCCTCTTGGTGTTGGACATTCTTTGTTTGGACAAATGGAATCCTTGGCTTTCAGCCCTTTGTTTTATGGCGACGCCATTTGGTGAGATCCTTTGTTCATTCACCTACATGTGGTGGAGATGCTTCTGAGCCATAGGCCTGCTGTGTTGGGTGGCAGGACAGGTATGTGATGGGATGTTCCCAGCCAGGCTCCTGGCTGGGAGTCCCAGCTCCTTCCTGGGAACTCCGTCTCTGGGCAAGTTTCCCAGTCCCTGTGGCTTTAGCTGCTTTATCAGAAAATGGTCCCTTCCCTGTAGGATTAGTTTGAGGGTTAAATAAGTGCATTGCATATAAGCAAATGTCAGTGAGTGCAGCTCTTGTCCCTGTTTTCACAGTGGGTTGTGTTCTCTCATGCAGCTGTGCCTTGAGTGATTTCACCATTGCTAGCTGCTGGACATGAGACTCTGTTCAGTTTTTCACTGGCTGGACAGTGCTGCACCTGACTCTGTACTTGTGAGACCACCAGCCCTGTGGTGGGTGCCCTTTTCTGCACTCCAGCCTCTAGGACCTTTTGGCCTTTCCCCAGCTTGAGAGCCTCAGGCCCTGGGCTTCTCTGAGTTGTCACAGGCAGTTGTGGCCCTGTTTCTTCCTCTGTGAATACAGCTTCCCTAAGCAGCTGGCTCTGGGGTCCTTTCCCAGCACAGATGTCCAGGGAGAGGCACACATGGTGGCCGTGGACCTTGCCAGGCTCCTGGGCTCCCTGCCTGGTCCAGCCTGGCGGGTGCCTGGGATGGTCGTGGTGCTCCTGTTCTCACCTCTGCTCTCTGCCCCCAGGGAAGGCTACAATAATCCCCCCATCTCAGGCGAGAACCTGATTGGCTTGAGCAGGGCCCGGCGCCCCCACAATGCCATCTTTGTCAACTTTGAGGATGAGGAGGTGCCCAAGCAGCCACTGGAGGCTGCAGCCCAGACGTGGAGGAGAGTCTGCACCAACCCAGTGGACCGGAAGGTGGAGGAGGAGCTGAGGAAGGTGAGTCCCACACCGCACCCGGCCTGGTGGCCCCAGCCTCTGTGTGGGCCATTTGTGTTTACCCAGCTGCTCCCTGTCCCGGCTGTGGGTTAGCTGCACTGACCTTTTCAAAACCCATTTCTTAGTGTATGGGAAATTTCCACCTTCAGTTGTCATGTCTAAAGGCTGTGGTGGTATAAGTTCCACATTCCCAAAGTTGAACGTGTTTCTTAGAGTTCTTGAGGAAAATATGTGTGCACTGTTCCAGTGTGACCTAAACATGGAGTTCTGGGATCCACTGAGCTCTTATTCATCCAGTCATTCATTGCAGCAAACCCACTGGGGCACCTAGTGTGCCGGACCCAGCACTTTTTTACCGTTAGAGCTGGAACCACTCCGTCAGGCAGCCTGCCTTCCCTGGGCTTGTAGGTGCTCTGGAGGCCTGCATCCCCATAGGCGCAAACAGCAGGTTCACAGTGAGGCCACACCACTGCCATCCAATCCTGGTTCCTCCCTTACACAGTGCGCCTGTGGGAGGTCTTTCTGAAAGAGACGGTGTGGATATCAGTTGATTTCTTGTTGGTTTAACTGGGACACTGTCAGTGGCTCCTCATTGTCCTCTGGGCACAGCCCACATTCCTAAACTGGCTTGTGAGGCCCACTGCCCTGGCCCTCCAGCCCTCCACACTCTAGCCACACTGACCTTTGCAGTCCTCCCCAGGCCAGGCTGTCCCCTTCAACCCTGACAATGTCCCACCTCAGGCACCTGTTCTCTAGATTGGGGCAGCCTGGGGACCCTGGGACTCTAGCATGTCTCCCCTGAGCCTGCTCCATGCTGCATTGTGGGCTGTATCTGTATGAGGACAGCGACCATGTCCCTTGTGGTCATTTCAGGGCCCCAGCCCCACAACTGCACTTGGCACAGGCTGGGCATGCAGCCCAGGCTTCCGAGGGAAGGGATGAGTGAGTGCAGTGGGACCTAGGGCCACACCCTGTGTGTCCAGCCCCTGCCCTCCACCAGCTCTTCTCTGGAGGAGCCACTGGGGTCCAGACCATGCTGGGGAGTCTAGGGCAGAAGGGTGGAAGTTACTGGTGCTCATCTCAGCCTCTGCCCTTGGCCTCCCCAGCTGTTTGACATCCGTCCCATCTGGTCCCGGAACGCTGTCAAGGCCAACATTAGTGTCCACCCAGACAAGCTCAAGGTCTTGCTTCCCTTCATAGCCTATTACATGGTAAGTGTCAAGCCCGCCCATCTGCCTTGGTTCCCACCCGAGTGCTCCCTGATCCCTGATGTGATGTCTTAGAGCCACAGTAAGAGCAGCCAGCCCCTATCCTGGCCCCCATCCTTGCTGCCCCACCCCCATCCTGGCCCATCCTTCCTACCCACCCCTGGCCTGGACCCCATCCTTCCTGCCCTACCCCCAACCTAGTACCTGCCCTGTCCCGGCACACCATCCTTCTTCCCCCTGATCCTACTATCCCTAAGACAGCTTATTAAAGCCAGCTAGGAAAGTTTCAGGTCCCTGAGTCCAGGCTGCTCTCCATAGCCTGTTGGGCTACAGAGCCCAGCCCCTAACCACAGCAGCCCCAAGTCAAGTCCTCCCACCCCACAGGTTGAGTGGGGTTCAGTGGGAGGCAGATCCATCTTTGATCCATAAGCACGTAAGGATGGGTGTCAGGAGGTTCCCAAAGATGTGGATTGGAAAAGGATCCTTCCCCACTGTAGGGACACACAGAACATTAGGGGAGGCCAGCGTAAGCATGACCATGAGGGTCTGCAGCAGGCAGCAGGACACAAGGAAGACCTTCCTGCCGTGTGGGACCCCTGGCCCAGGAGAGCACCTGTGCTGAGGGTTTGCAGCAGGCAGTAGGGCACAAGGAAGACCTCCCCACGTGTGGGACCCCTGGCCCAGGAGAGCACCTGTGCTGCTCGGCATTGGCTTTTTAGTTTTTATTATTTTATTTTATTTTTTATTTTTTTTTGAGATGGAGTCTCACTCTGTCTCCCAGGCTGGTGTGCAATGGTGGGATCTTGGCTCACTGCAGCCTCCGCTTCCAGGATTCAAGCAATTCTGCCTCAGCTTCCCATGTAGTTGCGACCACAGGCACGTGCCACCATGCTCAACTCTTTTTCTTTGCATTTTTAGTAGAGATGGAGTTTTGCCACATTGGCCAGGCTGGTCTCAAACTTCTAACCACAAGTGATCCACCAGCCTTGGCCTCCCAAAGTGCTGGGATTATAGGTGTGAGCCACCACGCCCAGCCGGCATTGGCTTTTTAGACATACCCACTTCAAAAGCACCCTTTGGGGATGGAAGACATCTCATTGATTAGGCCACTAGTAACATTGGGCACTTAATATGTGCCAGGAACCATGGTAAAGGCTCCACAGGCATTATCTCATTTAATCCTCTAAGAACCGTGGGAAGCCAGGCACAATGGCTCACTCCTAAAATCCCGGTACTTTGGGAGGTTGAAGTGGGAGCATCGCTTGCATCCAGGAGTTCAAGGCCAGCCTGGGCAACATAGTGAGCCCCTATCTCTACAAAAGAATTAAAAATTAGCCAATTGTGGTAGCTCGTGCCTGTAGTCCCAGCTACTTGGGAGGCTGAGTTAGGTGGATCACTTGAGCCCAGGAGGTCGAGGCTGCAGTGAGCCATGATTGTGCCACTGCACTCAGCCTGGGCAACAGAGTGGGACCCTATCTCAAAACAACAACAAAAAAAACCCATAGGGAAGGGTGTTTCTGTTCCCTCCATCTGACAGGAAGACCAAGGTTTGGAAAGCCCAAGTACCCTCACCAAAGTGACGGGCTGCGCATGGCAGAGCAGGGCTGGGCATCCAGGGCCCTATTCCAAGCTCCTGACAGGACAGCCCTGTCCCCAGCTCCTGAGCTCTTTTGCTGCCTCAGTGTTGGCTCTGCCCTGCCCAGGGACCCAGGCCTTCACCTCGCCTCACATTCCCACCTTTTCTATCTCCAGATAACAGGCCCCTGGCGCAGCCTATGGATTCGATTCGGGTATGACCCCCGAAAAAACCCAGATGCCAAGATTTATCAAGTCCTTGATTTCCGAATCCGTTGTGGAATGAAACACGGTAAAAACTCCTGAAAGCTATGGTTCCTGCCTTTCTCTATATATGCCTTTTAGTTTCTAGTATTCTCTTTTGTAGTAAGAATCTTTTCATTTGGGGAGAATAAAAAATCCTTTTGACCCCTTGCTGAGACTTTTGGATGTAGAATGCATGGAAACAAAAGTTGCAGCTCTGTGCTAGCCCCACCAGGGACTGCCCGGTTTCTGAACCACGTGCCTCACTGAGTGACTGCAGGTGCCCTGTGGTCCTGTGATGCAGGCCAGGCACATGTGAGAGCTTTGGTGCCCGCCCCACCTGGGAAGCCCTGGGATTCGTTGGTGACCACAGTGGCATGCTTGGCAGCCTGGGGTGCCCTCTTGGGAGCTGGCCCCATGGACCCAAGTCGCATCTCCAGTGTGAAGCCAGTGTGGTTTGCTGACAGGCCCTGTGCCCGCCCTCCTGACATGCCTGCCCTTGCCTGCAGGTTACGCCCCCAGCGACTTGCCAGTCAAAGCAAAGCGCAGCACCTACAACTACAGCCTCCCCATCACTGTCAAGAAGACGCGTGAGTGTGCCGGGTGCCCTCTGTGGGTCAGGAGTATTTGCCAAGGAAGTTGGGGCACCTGGACCCAGACGGGGAGGTGCTTCCTGGGGGTCACTCCAGGGCTCTGCCGGCCATTCCTCCCCTAGGAGGGGGAGGGCAGGCAGGAGGGCAGTCCAGGGTGGTTGGGAGAGACACCTCCTCCCCACGCTGCATGTGCCAAGGCACTGCTGTTGTCCCCACGCAGCCAGCCAGCTTGTCACCATGCATGACCTGAAGCAGGGCCTGGGCCCATCGGGGACGAGCGGTGCTCGGAAAGCAGCCTCTAGCAAGTACAAGCTCAAGGTGGGCGCCCTGAGCCCCGGGAGGGGGTGGCTCCCAGTGGAGGCCGGGAGTGGACAGGAGGACCTCTCCCTCAGGGTCGGGCATCCTGTGGGTGACACCTAGGGGGCTGTGATTGGGGCAGCTCTGCCCAGCAGGGCCTTGTCACCGTGCCTGCTTTTGGGGCAGCATTTAGACACTGAGGGCAAGAACTCGGTGCAAAGCTCCTGGGACTGTGGGTGTTGGGGACATGTGGCAAAGAGGTGGTGACAAGTCTCAGGGAAGCCTGGCACTAGCAGCTGCATGTGGCTGTCCTTCTCAAGCCCTTTGGGAGCCTGGGCCCCTGCTGAGCCATGTGACCACCGCTGGAATGATTGGAATCGGGCACACGCAGGACAGAGCCAGAGCAGGCCATGTGGGCCACAGCTGTGGCAGGAACCTCACTGGCTCATGTTTCTGTCAGTGCAGTTGCCCAACGGGGGTTGCTCGACGGGGGTTGGCAGTGTCCAGAGCTGTCCCCACATTCAGGCTCCTGCAAGCCGCTCCACAGTCCTGGGCGAGGCCGAGAAGGGCTCATCCCCTTGTGGAATCACCTGCCAAGGGAGTGGGTGGCAGAGATAAGTACAGCAGAGACAGGTGATGTGAGGGACTCACTGTCCCCCAGCATCTGGGGCCCCTGCCTGCTCCCCAGGCTTTTCAGACCTTTGCTGTCTTCTCAGTTAGGGGTGACCATGTCACAGCCTGTGTGGCCTGCCTTCTCCTCGAGGCCTCTCCTGTGAGGCCATTATCCTTACCTCTAGAACTACCTAGCTGGGTAGGGAGAGTAAACACTTGCTAAGCCCTGCTTTCCCCTGAAAAGATGTCAGGGCAGCCCACAGGGGGACACAGGGTAACAGTTTAGCAGCAGTGGGTGAGGAATGAAGTCAGAGTACAAGAAGGCACAGAACGCAGAGCCTGACGAAAGGCTAGTGCCAGCCCCATGTCATGGGCGCCGTGCCTGCTATGCAGGCAGGCTCACTGTTTCCAGTGACCCCGGGAGGGCCTGGGTGCTCCTCTAACTCTCCCAGAGCCTCCCAGGGAGTTGGACCTAGTTTTTTCCTCAACTGCTCCCTGGCCCTCTGGCCTGTCTGCCAAGCCTGGTCCTGGTGACCAGCCAGCTCCTTGGGAGAGACCCCATGGGAGTCTACATGGAGTCTCCAGCGCTGGCACCCCCAGAGCTCTGGCTGACCTTTCCTGTCTCTCTCCCCCTTTTTCACCAGGACTCCATCTACATCTTCCGGGAAGGGGCTCTGCCACCCTATCGGCAGATGTTCTACCAGTTATGCGACTTGAATGTGGAAGAGTACGTATGGGGACGCAGAGGCAGTGAGGGGGGCCTGTGGGACCTGAGGACCAAAGTGTTCACAACTCTTCCACTTCACGTCGGCCTTAATCTCCCGCTAGAAGACTCGCCTGTCTGGGAGTTCGGTTGGTGCTGCCGGGAGCCCTGCTGTGCCAGCAGCCCTCACAGAGGCGGTTCCCTGTAAAAAGCCTTGGCTCTGAGCTGTGCGGAGACAGTTCTTGCTGTTCTGCCCTTGCCCCTCTTCCATTGTCCACATGAAGGCCCATGAGCTGGTTCCTCATCCCAAGACCCGTTAGATCCCAGAACCCTTTTATCAACTTGTTCTTCATGAGGTTTGAAGAATTGCAGGGGGAGGGCACTGGGTGGGAGAAGACAGGAACATGCCAAATACATGTTGAAATCTGCTGAAAGCCACGGCTCGCCAGAAGCATGTGCCAGGGTACACGCCATGCTTCGAGTGTGGGTGAGGGTCCAGGGACCACGCAGGTTCAGGGCCCCAGCCGGAAACACACAGTCTTGTCTCCAGTTCCTCTGTAGACCTCACTCTCGGGGCTGCTCTTCTCAGTACAGGTCTGCCTCTGCCAAAAACCAACACTGGCATCTCTTAGCAGAGACCCCACCCTGGGACTTACATCCCACCCCTCTTCCCCACCCCCAGGTTGCAGAAGATCATCCACCGCAATGATGGGGCAGAACATTCCTGCACGGAACGGGATGGGTGGTGCCTCCCCAAGACCAGTGATGAGCTCAGGGACACTATGTCCCTCATGATCCGGCAGACCATCCGCTCCAAGAGGCCTGGTGAGAGCCGCTCAGGGTAAAGGGGGGCAAGGATGCCTGAGGATCCCCTCAGAGACAGCAGGTGTCCCTCAGGGGACCCATCCCTAAGAAATTGCACCCAGGTGGCATCATCTTGCCCCTGGCCCTGGTGGGAGGTGGGCAGTGTGAGCCAGAGTCCAGCCCAGGAGCTGGAATCACCCCAACTGCCCACAGAGGCTGCCTCAGTTGAGGCCCTCAGCCTTGGGGTCTAGGGCAGGAGGCAAGTCCAGAGGGGAAGGGTGCACATCACAGCACTGCCGCTGGGCCTCCACCTGCCACCCTCACACCGGCCCACATCTTCAGCCGTGCATGCACAGGCTCTGCCTCCGTCTTATTCCTGGTCCACGTGGCTCAGCCTCTTCCTGGAAACAGGCAGCCCTGGCAGGGGCGAGGGCCAGCTGCAGGGGAAGGGAGGGGGGTGGCACCTGCTGGGTCGTGGATCTGATGAGGCTGGGGAGAGTCATGAGGCCCCCCTCTGGGGATTCCTCTCAGGCTTAGGGAGGGGGCATCCTGCACCCATTCATGCCTCCCAGATCTGACTGGAGCAGGGGTTCTTGGTCTGCTTGGAACCCAGACTCAGCCCCCTTTGGGAATCTAATCAAGTGTATAGACCCTTTCCCAGGGAAAATGGTGTGTTCACTCTCAGGGGTCCCCAGGCCCTTGAAGCTGCCCATGGCTCCCCTATGCAGTGTTTCTCTGAGTGCTCGTTAAATTACAGCTTCCTGGGGGAGCCTCCACCCCATGCTTCTTCAGAGCTCAAATCTCAGAACCTTATAGTAGAAACAGGCTCCCCAGAGCCTGCATGGGACACCCATGGCCTTGTCCCCGCTCCGGCCCCAGCTCTCTTTTCCAGCTCAGCCAAGGCTGATGGCGGGAAAGAGCAGCTGACCTTCGAGTCTGGGGAAGACGAGGAGGAGGATGAGGAGGAAGAAGAAGAGGAGGAGGAGGATTTCAAGCCATCGGACGGCAGTGAGAATGAGATGGAGACAGAGATTCTGGACTATGTGTGACAAGGCCTGAGGCTGGGCCTTCCTGACCAGGCCAGACTGGTGTGGCCTAATGAGGGAGCCAGGGCTCCCACTGCCACCCACAGTGCCTGGAGTAACCCTAGGAGGCCCTCTGAGGACAACTGGCGTCCCAGCAAAGGGTGTAGCAGACTATCCCTGGGTGTGCCCCACTGCTTGCTACAGCCTCTGGTCCTGAGGGGTTAGGGACATCCCCAGAGGGTATGCCCTGACCCCGCCACCCATGAACCAGCCCAGCATCCAGCCAGTGAGTGGTCACCCAGTGCTTCTCAGGCTGAAACCAGCAAAGGCCAGACGTGGAGCTGGGCAGCTTGGGGCCAGGCCACACGGCAGTCTCCACTTGGCTCTCCTGACTGTGTGGTGGAGATAGGGTGGGGAGCCTGGCGCATGATCCCAGGTGGCAGGAAGTGCCCTTGGCTCTGGTCCCATCTGTTTAGCACAGCTTTGGCCACAGCCAGGCTTCGCTGGAATTGCTCTTATTAAACCAATTTCCCAAGAAGTCTTGGTTTCTCACTGATTGTTGGAGCCACAGGGGAGTCTCTTCTTTCCTTGGGGCTTGGGCCCCCTTAGTCCCTTCATTTGTTCCTTCCTTCATTCAGTGACCTCATGCTGGCAGTGCTGGCCTGTGCTCCCTCACCTGCGGTCAGGTGGGGTGAGGGCAGCCAGGAGGACTCCAGGCTGGGGCTCATTTTTTCTCTAAATGAACACCTTCTTGACAAGGTCATGGGAAACAGGCCCTGCTGTCTCATGGCTTCCCAGCATCAAGCCACTCGGTCCTGAGCCCAGCAAGCCTGCCACCTGGCTCTGCTCCCTGTGTTGTCCTTGGCTGAGGTGCCTCTTGTGTCTGCAGCAGACTCCCTCCCCACCTGTGTGCGTGCCAGGTATTCGTTGAAGAAACGAGGTCGTTTGTCTAGAGAACAGCCCCATTCTGGATCGGCTGGCTGCTTCTGTGTGGTGCTGAACTGCTCTCCTCTCCCTTGTATTTCCTGTGGACTGGTGGAGGCTCAGCCAGAGGCAGGTTCAAGGCCTCTTCCTAGGCTACGTCTGTCTGCTGGGCCCCTTTGGTGACACTAGGATTGACCAGCAGGTTTAGGTGTTGTCAGCCTGATTTGTTGGTCTTTTAGCTAACAGTTTTTTGTCTTATTTGTGGGTTTTGTTTTTTTTTTTTTTTTTTTGAGATGGTCTTGCTCTATTGTCCAGGTTGGAGTGCAGTGGTGCAATCAGGGCTCACTGCAGCCTCAACATCCTGGGCTCCAGTGATCCTTCCACCTCAGCCTCCCAAGTAGCTGGGACTACAGGTTGTGCACCACCATGCCCAGATAATTTGTACATTTTTTTGTAGAGATGAGGTCTCACTAATGTCCAGGCTGGTCTCAAACTCCTGGACTCAGATCCTCCCGCCTCAGCCCTCCAAAGTGCTGGATTACAGGTGCGAGGCACTGCGTCCAGCCTAGTGAATGGCTTTTGAACAGCTGTTGATAATTGCCTGGACCTACTACTTCCTTAAGGGTACAGAATGGTGATTTTTTGATTTATATTGTTCCCTCTGCCTTTAGTAGCTGGAATTCTATAAAGGAATCTTCCTCATCTATTTGATTACCCTGAAATACCATTTGGACAGAAAAGGAGGGAAAATGCCTGTTCTCACTTCTGTCAGTTTTCTGAACAATGAGTTAGTGCCCTGGCGAGGGCTAGTGACATGGCAGGCAGGGCGGGGGCTGTGTTTCCTGGGCGTCCTGGTGAACTCTCAGATCTGTCAATTGCAGGCTTGCTTTTTCATGCCCAGCTTGTCTATCTTTGGCCAGAGGCGGCCTCAGGTTGCCTTCTGTAGTCCTTTGACAACCCTTGGGTCTTGGGCACCTTCCTTACTTGCCAGCCACCAAGATGCTGCAGGCTCCAGCCCCTCCCCGGCATTTCCTTCCCGGGACCCAACCCAGCCATCTCCCCAGGGTGCGCTCCTTTGTTGGTGTAAATATGGTGTTTGGAGACCCCAATCTGGTCATGGGGATGGTGGTTGCTCATGGGGTTTCTTTACTGCTAGGACTTTGGAAGAGACAGAGCCAGGAAATAAGTTTTTTTTTTTTTAACCAATAAAAAAATATGAGGCCGGGCACAGTGTCACACACCTGTAATCCCAGCACTTTGGGAGGCCGAGGCAGAAGGATCACTTGAGGTCAGGAATTTGAGATTAGCATGGCCAACATGGTGAAACCCTGTCTCTACTAAAAATACAAAAAATTAGCCAGGTGTGGTGGCATGCACCTGCAGTCCCAGCTCCGGCAGGAGAACTGCTTGAGCTTGGGAGGTGGAGGTTCCAGAGAGCGGAGATTGCACCACTGCACTCCACCCAGGGTGACAGAATGAGACTCCATCCCAAAAATAATAATAATAAAGTATGAATTCATGTAGGTATTTCCCAGTTGTAAGATTGTCGGGTTTTACTTCTCTGATTTTACACCTGTTTTTCTGCCTATGCTGAAAATCTGGGTTCCTGACAGCACTAGCATAATTGTTTATGTTCTTTTTCCTATAACATACATATGCTAGTTTCAAAATATAAGATATCGTAATAAATCATGTTATATTTAAAGTACATGAATTTTAAATAACAAATTATAAATTATATATCATAAAACAGATCCACTAAGGATCATTTAAGATCAGTTTGCTCGTTCTCCTGAAATTCTCCCACCGAATATGCAATTGTGCCTCCAGGTCCCTTAAGTCACTCTGTGATTAGGCCATTTTCCTACCAAGACCAGCTCAGCCATAGAGACCCCCACCCAGGCAGCACTGAAGGAATTTAGAAGCAGACACCCAGATAGAACAGCAAAGTGGGTCTATCCAGGGGGCCAGCAGCCTACTGAGCTGAGATCCTGGGCTGACAGCATTCCAGGCTGAGGGCCTGAGCAGGCTCTGACCCATGCAGTTATTCTCTCTGAACAGGTGATGGTTATTAACAAACAGATGTTCGGTATTTTCTCTTAACAAAAATATACCAAGTAGGCAGCTGGTACCCACTTACCACTGATCACAGACAAACTAAAAAGTTTTCTCCACGAGGGAGCCTCGGGGGCAGGGTCAGCTACCCCAGGCTTAAAGAATTGTTAACCGATGTATGATATTCGTAACTGTCTTGCCACTTTAGAATGCCTGAGCAGTTCTCTACTTGGCAGGGGCCAGCTAGGTTTTCCTTGCCACTGTTCTTATCAAATGATGTATTTTATCATACACTCAGCATTTCTCAACAACTACTGATACACAGTTAGATGGAACTTTGGGGTACTTTTTAATCATGCAGATGTAGAAACCTACCCACGACTTTTGTGTTCTTTGAGACAGTTTCGCCCTTGTCACAGGCTGGGGTGCAATGGCATGATCTCAGCTCACTGCAACCTCCGTCTCCTGGGTACAAGTGACTCACGTGCCTCAGCCTCCTGAGTAGCTGGGACTGCAGGTGTGCGCCACTATGCTGGGCTAATTTTTATGATTTTGTTGTTGTTGTTTTTGAGACATTGTGTCACTCTGTTGCCTGAGCCGGAGTACAGTGGCGTGATCTCAGCTCACTGCAACCTCCACCTCCCCAGTTCAAGCCATTCTCCTGCCTTAGCCTCCTGAGTAGCTGGGATTACAAGCACCTGCCACTAAGCCCAAGTAATTTTTTGTATTAGTAGAAATGGGATTTCACCATGTTGCCCAGGCTGGTCTTGAACTCCTGACCTCGTGATTCACCCACCTTGGCCTCCCAAAATGCTGGGATTACAGGCATGAGCCATGGCGCCTGGCCCCTACCTAGGACTTTTAAGTGAATGTTTCTCTGCCTGAAAGCAAAGTTTAAGTATTTTACAGCACCTTGTAAACAATAACTGTAGACCCCAATATTTGTTGTGCCACAAACTTCTCATCCATAGTTTCTCTGAGTGAAGGTATTGATGGGGAAATGTGAAATTTAGAGAGGCAGGCCACACAGCTATGGAGTGGCAGCATCGGGTGGGACCTGTGTTGGATCTGCAGTTCTGCCTTGTGTGACGTAAGTTGGACTTCATTAAAATCAAAAATTTCTGCTCTACAAAGAAAACAAAGACAAGCCACAGACTGGAAAAATATATTAGCAAAAGACATCTGATAAAGCACTGTTATCCAAAATATACAAAGAGCTCTTAAGACTCAATAAATAAGAAAACAACCTGATTACAAAATGGGTCAAAGACATCTCGCCAGAGAAGCTAAACAGGTGGCAAATAAACATCTGAAAAGATAATCCCACGATCGGTGCAGTGGCTGATGCCTGGAATCCCATCACATTCAGAGGCCAAGGCAGGAGGATCTCTTGAGCCTGGTAGTTCAAGACCAGCCTGAACAACAGCAAGACCCCATCTGTATTTTCTGTATGAGATATATCCACATCATATGTTGTCAGGGAAATGCAAATTTAAACAGTGAGCTACCACTGCATACCTGTAGTAATGGCCAAAATCCATAAAGCTGGCTAAACACCAAACACTGAGGAGGAGGTGGAGCAACTGGAACTCCCATTCGTTGCTGCTGGGAATAACAAATGGTGCGGCCACGCTGGAAGACGGGCTGGCAGTTTCCAAAAAATAAAACCCTCTCCTACCACGTGATCCAGCACTCTCAGTCCTTAGTATTTACCCAGCCTGCAAGCAGATGTTTATAGCTGTAAACCAAAACTAAAATTCCAAGCCCCCCAACTGACTGAATTAACACCCTCTCAGCCAGGGGACCCAAAGGAACCTGAAGGTTCAGGCCATGATGGGCAGTAGGGGTCGGACATGCCTCATTTATATGCTCTTCCCTTTGGAATTCAGGCATAGCTGACTGGCCTTAAAACAGAGATCTGAAGACTGACAGAACAGACTCTGTAGAAATAAGATATAAAATTCCAACCTGACTATAGTATAGCATCGCAAGACAGATGGCAGGCCATGAAAGAAATTGAATTATTTGCCCCCAAAATGTATTTATTTGACATATTTTGGAATGGCCCTGCACAGCTGTCTCTTGTGGAGGAAATTTGCTTTCTGTAGAGCATATCAGTTTATTTCTGAACAGTTTAGCACCTTTTAGAGGTCGAGAGTAGGAAACATGTGCCGTCTATGGTCTCTCAGGGCAGCCATCTATGAAACTTCATCTACATCACAAGAACCTTGGTCTCCACAACATTTTATCTTCACCAAGACCCTCCTTTCTATTGATTCCAGGTTTTTGGATAATAACTCAACAAATGGTTAATCAGAAAATCTTTGAATTCACCTATGATTGTAAGTCATCCCAACCCCTCTATGAGCTGCAGAAAGACAAGCAGGCTGGGAGCTTGCATGGGTGAATGGGCACAGGAACTGGGGACTAGACATGTTCAAGATGGCAGCTCCATCTTCCCGTCTCTGCCAGCCGTGTGAACAGTAAGAAGCAGACAAGACAGTGTGGTTCCACTGGAAAGCCTATTTGCATAATCAGATTAGGGTAGGGCCACCAGCCTTCCCTGTGTGCTATGTAAACGTCATACCTGATAGAACCAATCTGTGAGTTCTATGTAAATCAGACTCCGCCTCCTCAAACCTGACTATAAATTCAGCGCATCTGCGGCACACGAGGCCTTTCCTCTGCTTGGAGAAGAGACAGCTGATGCTGTTTCTCTTCACTTCTGCCTACTAAACCTCCGCTCCTAAACTCCTCGTGTTTGGCCCTGTCTTAAATTTTCCTGGCGCACGACAATGAACCCCAGGGTATATATCCCAGACAACGTAGCTGCTTCAAGGGATTGAGGAAGGATTGAATCGATGGAGCCCAGGGGATTTCTGGAGCATGGAAACTTCCTGATGATACTGTTGGGGCCAAGGGAGAGCTTTCCTCTTCACCCTCTGAAGGGCCACTCAAAAATCACTGGCATGGGGCACATTGACTAATAGGAGAAAGAGCATGCATGTTTGTTTAACGTGTATACACGGGAGCCTTTGAAATGAAGACCCAACTTCCCAATAAAGCACAGAGCTTAGATGCCATCGTGAGGTTACACAAAGAAGAGCGGGGGGTCAGAGCACGGCCAAAACTAAGTTACAGGCTGGGTGCAGTGGCTCACGCCTGCAATCCCAGCACTTTGGAAGGCCGAGTCGGGCAGATATCTTGAGCTTAGGAGTTTGAGACCAGCCTGGCCAACATGGCAAAACCCCGTTGCTACTAAAAATACAAAAAGTAACTGGGTGTGATGGCACACGCCTGTAATCCCAGCTGCTTAAGAGGCTGGAGAAGGAGGATCCCTTGAGCCCAGGAGTTCAAGGCTGCAGTGAGCTGTGATTGTGCCACTGCACTCTAGCCTGGATGACAGTGAGACTCTGTCTCTAAAAAAAAAACCCAAAAAACCTGAAATTTGTGGACTCCTGGTAATTATGATGTGTCCATGTGGGTGCATCAGGTTTAACAGATGTATCCCTTGATGGGGGATGTTGATAATGGGGAGACTGGGGTGGGGCGAGGACACATGGGAAATCTCTGTAACCTTCCTCTAATTTTGCTGTGAGCCTAAAGCTGCTCTAAAAATGTATCTATATTGACCCAGCAATCCCATTACTGGATATATACCCAAAGGATTATAAATCATTCTATCATAAAGACACATGCACACATATGTTCATTGTGGCGCCGTTTACAAATAGCAAAGACCTGGAACCAACCCAAATGCTCATCAGTGATAGACTGGACAAGGAAAATATGGCACATATACACCATGGAATACTATGCAGCCATAAAAAACAATGCGTTCTTGTCCTTTGTAGGGAGATGGATGAATCTGGAAACCCTCATTCTCAGCAAACTGACACAAGAACAGAAAATCAAACACCGCATGTTCTCACTCATAGGCAGGTGTTGAATAATGAGAACACATGGACACAGGGAGGGGAGCATCACACACTGGGATCTGTTGGTGGGGCTAGGGGAGGGACAGTGCGGGGTGGGGAGGTTGGGGAGGGATAACATGGGGAGAAACGCCAGATATAGGTGATGGGGGGATGGAGGCAGCAAACCACCTTGCCATGTAGGTACCTATGCAAACTCTGCATGATCTGCACATGTACCCCAGAACCTAAAGTACAATTTTAAAAAAAGTGCGGCCTTCCTTTCCCTCTCTCCTGCCCCCAGCTCTCTCCCCCACCCCCTTCCTCTCCCTGCTGCCTCCCCTCTGCCCTCGCCTTTCCTTCCCATTGTAAATAACACTGCAGTGAATATCCTCAAGCTCAAAGGGTCTGTCTCCCAGTTCAGAATTACCTCCTCTATTTACAGCAGGTTCTCAGAACTAGAATATTGGGGCAAAGGCCTGATGCAAAGGCATTTGCTCTTGTGCACCCCAGCCGCCTGCAGGCCCCTTTTTCCCCATGGCTGAGCTCCTCCTCCCACTCTCCGGTCTTTCCCCAGCCTCCCTTCACTGCTAGGCCTCCTGAATTGCTGGGCACTGGCTATGGTCGACAGAGGGACAGTTGTGGCTCTGGAGGTCCACTGGATCCCCGGCTGCAGGCGCAGGGGTGGCAGAGCAGGGATGTGGTCTGTGTGGGAAGCACAGGCTCCAAGTCTCCCAGGGGGCTGGGAGGGCTCTGGCTGCTCCCACCTGTCCCCACCGCTGGAGAGGACTGTGTGGTGGCTGGAGCTGCCACTGCGTTTCTCGGTGAGGGTGACTTCAGACTGACTGAGCTTCTTAAAGGCCCCATCTGAAGACATTGTTCATGGGTGTTTCACCACTTATAGCCTTTCCTGGCTCAGGGAGTAATACGCGGTCACAGAAAATACAAGTGGCCTCCTCCTCCTCCATGACCTCACGCCTCATGCTCACTCCTCCCACCGCCTCTTCTCCCTTTCCTCCCACCAGCTTCTTTCCCTCCCCTTCTGTCTTTCTGTCTGGTTGAGCCCCAGGGCCTTGGCTGGGCCCTTTCTTTCCTCAGGGAAGCACTCAAGGCTGGGATAGACACCCCCAGCCCCAGCCCCAGCCCTGAGCCTCTCATCCTCCCACCCAGGACACATCAGGCTGCCTGCTGACACCTCCCCACCCTTGAGCAAGGCTGCATTGTGCTGCTCCGGGACCTGCACCCAGCTTGGACTGCCCAAACTGTGGGCCTCAGGAGCAGCTCATACAGATAAGGTCAGCCACATGGGAGGGGTGCCTGGCAACATGTGGCCCTCTCTGTCCCAGAAGTCATGTGCTCGATCCCCTGCGAAGCCCATTTGGGGACCTGGGGCAGAGCATGGAGACAAGTATGCCATTTTCTTTGACAGTGATGCCAAGCCCTGTGAACTAACCAGAAGGCAGTGTACTGTGCACCCTGCCCGGCGCCACCACCCCCTTCCCGCCCACCACCGTGCCACCTGCCTCTGCTCCCAGGTAAGTGGTAACGTGCACAGGTGCACCGTGGGTTTTGGAGAGAGTGGATCTTCCCTGTACCAGAATGAGTGGTGGGGAGGGGATGTTGGAGAGCACATGACCCAGCATGTGACCTTGGCCCCAGCTCAACAAATACCCGAGGCCCAGAGGGAGGGCCACCCAGAGGCTGACACACACCATGGGGCGCCTGCAGCTGGTTGTCTTGGGCCTCACCTGCTGCTGGGCAGTGGCCAGTGCCGCGAAGGTAAGAGCCCAGCAGAGGGCAGGTCCTGTCTCCTCCCAGCTCAATCCTATCTGGAAACTTGGGGCCAGGCTGAGGAAGAGAGCCCAGCACAGCCATGCAGCAGTTCCCGGGCGCTCACCCTCATTTCTATGGGGACAGGTGCCAGGTAAAACACAGGATGACCAGTTCCATTTGAATTTCAGATAAACTGCCATAACTGCTGTGTAAGAATCTCCCATGCAATATTTGAAACATATGGGCCGGGCGCCGTGGCTCACGCCTGTAATCCCAACACTTTGGGAGGCCAAAAATGGTAGATCACTTGGGTCAGGAGTTGGAGACCAGCCTGGCCAACATGGTGAAACTCTGTCTTTACTAAAAATACAAAAATTAGTCAGGTGTAATGGTGTGTGCCTATAATCCCATCTTCTCGGGAGGCTGAGGCAGAAGAATCGCTTGAACCTGGGAGGGGGAGGTGGCGGTGAGCCGAGATCACGCCACTGCATTCCAGCCTGGATAACAAGAGCAAAATGCTGTCTTAAAAAATAAAAAAGAAAAAGACAAAAAATGAAACATACTTATTCTAAAAAAAATTCATTGTTTACTTGAAATTCCAATGTAACTGGCTGGGCCTCTTGAAATTGCATTTGCTAAGCCTGGTGATCCCACCTACAAACCTCTCTGAGATTGAGGTTGTTCCCATTTTATAGAAGGGGAAACAGGCCCAGGGGCAGGGAGTGTGGAGAGCAGGCAGAGCAGGTAGAGAGAGACAAGCAGAGTGGGTAGAGAGAGGCAGGAAGAGAGAGAGAGGCAGGGAGAAGGGTAGAGAGAGGCAGGCAGAGGGGTAGAGAGAGGCTGGCAGGCAGTTTGCCCAGCATTGCACAGCTGCTACCTCTTGTTCCTGAGCAGGAACCCAAAACCTGGGCTACTCCACACGGGAATCCTGGTCCCTCCAGAGGGAGAGCTGGCAGGCAGGAGCTCCCTCCAGGCATCTCAACAGGGTGACTTCAAGCCCAAGGGCTGCCGAGCTCAGTTCCCTCAGGGACAGCGGGTGGATGAACGCCGACCTCCAGGCTTCTTGTGGGGATGGACAGATTGGCGCACAGAGGTAGTTCTCATGGCACAGGTCCCTAGAAGGGTCTTTACCAGCAGGGGACACAGGAACTGTGGGGACTTGGGCATGGGGGCCATCGACTCTGTGCCCAGCCAGCTAGTAGTGGGAGATGAGAGGAGGAAAAAGCAGGCCCCACCCCTCAGGAAGGAGGAAGGTTGGTGTGAAACATTCCGGGGACACTGAGCATTGGGTACGCTCCTGCCGGGAGCCGGACAGGCCTCCCATCTGATGGCAAACAGGTTGACAGGAGACACTGCTGTGGCTCGTCTTCCACATGGGGAAACCGAGGATCGTAGTCAAGGCTGGGCGGCCATGGCCAGAACCCACACCTCCAGCCACCTCCTGGAGGGCTGCCTAGTGGGAACACTGGCTGAACCAGTTTTCTTTAAGATTCTGGGAGCAGGACAGCCCCAGGGATAAGGAGGGGAGCAGGAATCATCAAGCCCTGAGCAGTGCGGGGCAGGGGGTGCTCCTGGGTCTCCTGTGCAGAGCTGTCCCACTTTGAAGCTGTCTTTGCCTCTGGGCACCCGGAGTCGGCTTCCCTTCCTCCCTCTGGATTCAGGCCTATGGGGCCTGAGCCTGCCTGACCCTGCCCGTGTCTCCTTCCTAGCTGGGCGCCGTGTACACAGAAGGTGGGTTCGTGGAAGGCGTCAACAAGAAGCTTGGCCTCCTGGGCGACTCTGTGGACATCTTCAAGGGCATCCCCTTCGCGGCTCCCACCAAGGCTCTGGAAAACCCCCAGCCACACCCCGGCTGGCAAGGTGGGAGTGGGTGGTGCTGGGCTGGCCCTTCGGTGGTGGGGCTGGCGAGGGTGGCTGCCTTCCTCATGTCAACTCCTCCTGCTACCCGCAGGGACCCTGAAGGCCAAGGATTTCAAGAAGAGATGCCTGCAGGCCACCATTACCCAGAATGACTCCTATGGGCATGAAGACTGCCTGTACCTAAACATCTGGGTGCCCCAGGGCAGGAAGCAAGGTCTGCCTCCCCGATGCTCCCCAAGGGAACCTCCCAGGCCGCCAGAGCCCTGGCCCTGCTCCTGGCTTGGGTCTGGGGGCTGCAAAGCTGAGCTTCCCTGAAATCCTGCAGAGGTGGGGAGGGGAGCGCCCCGTGGTGGTCCCCCAGCCTGGGGCGGGGCAGCTCCTTGGAGCCTCCCTGTCTGGACACCAGGCACCTGCTGCGCAAGGAACAGGCACCAGGTGGGGAGAGGGCTCGGGGGCATCTGGGGTCACCAGCCACTACCCCATCTCAGTCTCCCGGGACCTGCCTGTGATGGTCTGGATATATGGAGGCGCCTTCCTCATGGGGGCCGGCCACGGAGCCAACTTCCTCAATAACTACCTGTATGACGGTGAGGAGATCGCCACGCGAGGCAACGTCATAGTGGTCACCTTCAACTACCGCGTCGGCCCCCTTGGCTTCCTCAGCACTGGGGACGCCAACCTGCCAGGTTCGTGGGCCCCTTTGGCACAGAGGTGGGGTGGCCGGCGACTGAGCCCAGCAGGGGGAGGCTCCTCATTGCCCGTCACCCCAGAAAACCAGTGGCCGTCCCACAGAAAGACCCAGAAGCTGGAGTAGAATCACAAGATACAGGAGGCCCTTGGCAGCAGTAGCAAAATAATAGGTGCTGCAGAGGCCAGGCAAGGTGGTTCATGCCCCTAATCCCAACACGTTAGGAGGCCAAGGCAGGTGGATCACTTGAACCCAAAAGTTCAAGACCAGCCTGGGAAACACTGGGAGACTCAATCTCTAAAAAAAAGTATAAAAATTAGCTGTACGTGGTGGCTCACGCCTCTGGTCTCAGCTACTTGGGAGGCAGAGGTGGAAGGATTGCTTGAGCCCGGGGGTTGAGGCTGCAGTGAGCCATGATGGTGCCACTGCACTGCAGCCTCGGTGACAGGGTGAAACCCCGTCTCAAAAAAAAAAAAAAAAAGAGGCTGTGGGACAGACAGGGAGACAGGCTCAGACTCAGAGAGAGACCAGGAGAGCAGAGCCCAGTGAGGGACAGAAAACAATACCTTGTGGCAGAGACAGCTGTGGACACAGAAGTGGCAGAATACAGACAAGAGAAAATTAGGCAGGGGCAGGAGAGGTGCACAGGCCTGACCATCCTGCTCCCCACAACCAACACCCCTCCAGCACCCCACTGACCCAGCCTCCTGGGGACTCACCCCCTCCAGCAACCCATCCCACCCAGCCTCCTGGGGACCCACCCCCTCCAGCAACCCACCCCACCCAGCCTCCTGTGGACCCACTCCCTCCAGCAACCCACCCCACCCAGCCTCCTGGGAACTCACCCCCTCCAGCAACCCATCCCTCCCAGCCTCCTGGGGACCCACCCCCTCCAGCAACCCACCCCACCCAGCCTCCTGGGGACCCACCCCCTCCAGCAACTCACCCAACCCAGCCTCCTGGGGACCCACCCCCTCCAGCAACCCACCCAACCCAACCTCCCCGGGACCAACCCCTTCCAGCACCCCACTGACCCAGCCTTCTGGGGACTCACCCCCTCCAGCAACCCACCCAACCCAGCCTCCTGGGGACCCACCCCCTCCAGCACCTCACCCCACCCAGACCCTTAGGAACCCACTATTTGCCAACCTGGGCTCCTCCAGGGCCCCAACTCTGTTGAGAGCATTTCCACCCTTCCCATGCTGGTCTCCCCTCCTGCAGGCCAGGCCTGGGCGCTGGTCTCTAGCACCCCCTCCCCTGCCCTGCCCCCAGGTAACTATGGCCTTCGGGATCAGCACATGGCCATTGCTTGGGTGAAGAGGAATATTGCAGCCTTCGGGGGGGACCCCAACAACATCACCATCTTCGGGGAATCTGCTGGAGGCGCCAGCGTGTCCCTGCAGGTCTGGGGACCCCTGGAGGGAAGGGCCTGCCCCAAAGTTTTCAAGGAAGCTCAAATGGGAGGGAGAGGGTGGGAGGGGGAGTGTGGAGCTGGGGCTGTGGTGCTGGGGTGTCCTTGGCCCAGCCTGGGGTGGGTAGAGTCAGGAGCGGCCTTGGTGACAGGATTTCTGGGTGTCGTAGACCCTCTCCCCCTACAACAAAGGCCTGATCCGGCGAGCCATCAGCCAGAGCGGTGTGGCCCTGAGCCCCTGGGTCATCCAGAAAAACCCCCTCTTCTGGGCCAAAAAGGTAAACAGAGGAGGGCAGGGGTGGGCAGGGAGGGGCTGGTTTGATACCCAGGTAGGGGCTGTCCTCATTTCCATTCTTTGTCCTGGACCCTGTTCTTGCCTTCAAATGGTTCTGTGTCGTGAACACTGGCCTCCTCCCACCTGCCGGCCTTGATCCTGCCCCCAGGTGGCTGAGAAGGTGGGTTGCCCTGTGGAGGACACTGCCAGGATGGCCAAGTGTCTGAAGGTGACCGACCCCCGAGCCCTGACGCTGGCCTATAAGATGCCGCTGGCAGGCATGGAGTGTGAGTAGCTGCTCAGGTTGGGACATGGGTCTCGAGGTGGGGGTTGGGGTGGGTACTGCCAGGAAGTACTCTGGAAAAGAGAGGAAGGTGCCAGAGCTGCGGCCTGGTCCTGTCACCAACAAGCTGGTGTGCCCCTCCAAGGCCCCAGCTGTAAGAAAGAGGAGGGAGGAGCCATTTCTCCTTTTTTTTTTTTTTTTTTTTGAGACAGAGTCTCAGTCCGCTGCCCAGGCTGGAGTTAAGTGGTGCGATCTCAGCTCATTGCAACCTCTGCCTCCTGGATTCAAGTGATTCTCCTGACTCAGCCTCCCATGTAGCTGGGACTACAGGCATGTGCCACCATGCCTGGCTTATTTTTTGTATTTTTAGTAGAGATGGGATTTTGCCATGTTGGCCAGGCTGGTCTCAAACTCCTGATCTCAGGTGATCTGCCTGCCTCAGCCTCCCAAAGGGCTGAGATTACAGGCCTGAGCCACCTTGCCCAGCCCATTTTTTCTTCTTATCTCCCATGAGTCACAGACTCCCTCTTTGAGAAACTGATGAACATTTGGGGCCCACTCCCCCATCTCATGCTTTCATATGCTGCCATTTGCATACAATTTTAGGGAGATTCATATACCCCAGACCAAGAGCCTTTTGCTAGATGACCTTTCATTCATTCATTCAGCAAACATTTACTGAACTGTCCACTGGGCCCTCCAGCTCCACTGTTCTGTACCCCAGGAAGGCCTGGGGACCCCTTCCACAAACACCTGTGAGTGTCAGCCTCACCAGCTTGCTAGGCTACACTTCTCTCTTGCTCATTCTTCCACGGAAACGTGCCATGAAGCCCCGTCATCTGCATGTTTACCTGACAGGAACTCAGCTGCACGGGCTGGGCAAGTCCAAACAAAGCAAGCAGCACGGCCCGGCTGGAGGCAAAGCCCGTTGTGCTGGGCCCAGTGACAGCTGGGACCCTCTGTCTCAGCAGCCACGGGGCCCTCCAGGGGCCAGCCCAGGGGTGTGGAAGGCAGTGCAGACCTCACACCATGTTTGGCTAATGGACTGGAACCCAGCCCTGCGAGAGGGAGCTCCTCCATCAGTTCCCTTGTGGCTTCTAAGTTTTCCTCCTTCCTGATTCAGGCCCAGCAAAGAGAGAGGGAGGAGAGGGAGGGGCTGCCGCTGAAGAGGGCAGATCTGGCCCTAGACAGTGGCTCTCAGCCTGGGACGTGTGGCAAGGCCTGGAGACATTTGTGATTGTCCCTGTTGGGGAGGGGGTGCTCCTGGCACCTCATAGGTTGATGCTCTTGATGCCCTAAACATCCTACAGGGCACAGGATGTCCTCGATGGTGCAGAATCCTCCTGTCCAAGTGTCTATAGATCAGAGAAGGGAGGACATGGCCAACTCCAGCCCTGAGAGGCAAGGGGCGGCTCAGGGGGACACTGGAAGGTACTAGAACCTGCTGGCTCTCCCACCCAGACCCCATGCTGCACTACCTGGGCTTCCTCCCTGTAATTGATGGAGACTTCATCCCCGATGACCCCGTCAACCTATACGCCAACGCTGCCGACATCGACTACATAGCAGGCACCAACAACATGGACGGCCACATCTTCGCCAGCATTGACATGCCTGCCATCAACAAGGACAAGCAGGAAGTCACAGAGTAAGAGGCAATGGCACCGGACCCAGGGGAAGCCATGCTGGAGTTGGGCCAGCCTGAACGAGGAAGGCGTTGAGTGGAGGATTAGGAGTGAGAAAGTTAGCACCAGTGTGGTTGGGTATGCAGACACCCTCCTGTTGGCACAGGGGAGCATCAGTGCCTACTTGTTCCCCACAGGGAGGACTTCTTCAGGCTGGTCAGTGGGCTCACCATCACCAAAGGGCTCAGAGGCGCCAAGACTACCTTTGATGTCTATACCGAGTCCTGGGCCCAGGACCCATCCCAGGAGAACAAGAAGAAGACTGTGGTGGACCTTGAGACTGACATCCTCTTCCTGGTGCCCACCGAGATTGCCCTGGCCCAGCACAGAGCCAATGCCAGGTGAGGATCTGGGAAGGGGGTGGGTCCTGGGGGCCCTCCTGGGGTGCTGCATTTCCAGCCAAGGCCTCTCTGTGGATAACTCACAGGTGTCTGGGTTGTCTGGGAAGGTGGTGCTGGAGTCCCCTCCTGTGCCTGCCTGATCCACTTTGCTGAGGCCTGGCCACACTTGAGGGCCTCTTTTCCTCCCAGCCTCTAGGGGGTTTCCAAACCCCAGGATCCTCTGCCCTGCTCAGCCCCGCACCCCACAGTCCTTGTCACTGGAGAGTTACTGAGCTACCTTCCATCCCCCATACTGTGTAGATTGAGAGAACACGGGACAAGGCTTTTTCTATTCAATGACTCTTAGAGGCCTTGTTGGAAACAGAGGTTGGAAATAGATGCTCAGTGCTTCCAGGAAAAATTAGTACTGAGAACAAAGGATCTTTCAGCAATGCAATTTTTACTTCCTGGACTGCAGGAAGGGTACCTCGCTAGCCTTTGTGCCGTGAGAGTACAATGAACAAAGGAAAACAGACAAAGTTATCCTTTACGTATTTGGGGTCGTCCTTACTGCTGTGTCTGATCTCCATTGGCTGGAGCCAGACCTCACAATCTAAACTAAACCCTGATTGGCTAACAACTTAAAACTTTCTAAACAGGTAAAAGCAGTGGACAGCTGAGACATGCCTGTGAGCACGTCCAGCACAGATATCTTGGTTAAAACACAAGGACATAGAATGTACAATGTGACTGTAAGCACGGCATGTCTAACCACTACACAGGATAGGGCTTAACAAGTTATTAGCACACTTACTCTTTAACAGGAAAGGAAACTTTAAAAAGGAACTTTTCTACTTCCCACAATTCCCTCCTGTTTTACTTTATAATTTTCCTTTTTAAACTTTTTTTTTTTTTTTTAACACATCTTGGCTTAGTTGTTCTGCCTGAGTTTTTAAAAGAAAAAGCTTCTCTCGCTTTTCTCTTTACACCATTTATTTCTTTAGTTTTACTTCCTGTCTCTTTCACACACCCTTTCTCTCACAACCTTTTCACATACTTTTATTTCTGACTTTTTAGCATTTTGCTGCAGCAGGACTTGGGCTGCTATAGTTGCTGCTCGTGCTGCTGATCTTCTCCCTTGCTGGCGCAGGTGCCGCGCCTGTGTGCCCTGCAAGGTTCCCAGCGCTCTACCTTGGACCGACTTGCTGCTGCTTTCCGGCCTCTCTCCAATCCTCCGTGGTGCCCCTGGCCACGGCCCTCATGGGCGACCTCCGCTGCTGCCTTCCACGCATACAGGCCACTTGCCACTTCTGGTGCCACTTGTGCTGCTTCCCTACTCCCGGTCCTGGTGCCTGCCAGTGAATGCCACTCAGAGTGGCCTGGCCCCTGTGCACCTGCAACCTCTGCCACCCTGGGCCCCACCTCAGCGTGTGGCTGACCCAGCCACAGGCACTGCTGCGGCACCTCAGGGTGCCTTTACTGGGGCTCCTCTGGAGCCATCTTGGCTAGCTTTTGCCCTTCTTTTTCCAGAGGAGGAGTCTAACTATCATCCCCCACCCTTTTGGAGATCACTCCCACTCCTCTCTTTACTTTTGCTTTGCTCTCCCCAGCCTCTGCCATACGAAATGATTACAGATTTTGCAGAGAGGAACCTCTCACACTGCTCTCTTGCATGCACACTTACACATACTTAACCTTTAGAATTTTGATTAAAGCTTGAACCTTTCTTTTCCCGCGTTGCTGAGAGACCAGGTTGATTTATCCCTCGCACCAGGTTGGTCTTGGCTGGAGACCACTCTGGAGGGCAATGTGTCCCATCTGGGTGGCCAATTTGTTGGAAATAGCTGCTTGGTGCCGCAAAGAAAAATCAGCACGGAGACAAAGGATCTTTCAGCAATGCAGTTTTTACTTCCTGGACTGCAGGAAGGGTATGCTTGTGACAAAATGGTTAATGAGAGTACCCTTCCTGCAGTCCAGGAAGTAAAAATTGCATTGCTGAAAGATCCTTTGTCTCCGTGCTGATTTTTCTTTGCGGCACCAAGCATGTATTTCCAACAGGCCTCAACTTTGCCAATTTACAAAATATTTTCAGGCCACAGCCACATTAAAGATCTTTATGCAACAACAGCCTATTAAAATCAAAACTAAGGCCGGGTACAGAGGCTCATGCCTGTAATCCCAGCACTTTGGGAGGTCAAGGCAGGAGGATCACTTGAGGTCAGGAGTTTGAGACCACTCTGGCCAACATGGCAAAACCCTGTCTCTACCAAAAAGACAAAAATTAGCCAGGTGTGGTGGTGCACACCTGTAAACCCAGCTACTCGGGAAGCTGAGGCAGGAGAATCTCTTGAACCCAAGAAGTGGAGGTTGCAGTGAGCTGAGATTGCACCACTGCACTCCAGCATGGGCAACAGAGCAAGACTCTGTCTCAAATAAATAAGTAAAAGAAAATAATAATAAAAATAAAAAATAAGAAATGCTAAAAAGACAGGAAGATAAAAGTATACCTAGAAGTCTAGGATGAAAGCTTTGCAGCAACTAAGCAGTCCATTGAGCTGTGAGCCTCCTTTCAGTCAAGGCAAAAAGGGAAACAGTTAAGGGCCCATGCCTTGTCCAATCCAACTGAAGAATGCACATTCACAAGAGAAAACTATTTCTTGATACTGAATTATAGAAGGAAGGTGCCTCACAGTGTTTTGTGGAGGTGAGATATGAATTCAGCTGAAATTGCAGAACCCATGAATCCATGAATTTGGTCCACAGCTTTCCCTCCCCTGGGTGTAAGAAGCCCAGCTCTTCATGTGAATTCCCCAGTCCCTTCTCTGCCTGCTGCCTGTGACCTCCCTCTAGGGCCAGTGTCTGGGCTGGGTGGTCCCTGGTGGGAACTCTGCCTACTTGGGTGGTCTCTCCCCTCCAGGAGTGCCAAGACCTACACCTACCTGTTTTCCCATCCCTCTCGGATGCCCACTTACCCCAAATGGGTGGGGGCAGACCATGCAGATGACATCCAGTACGTCTTCGGGAAGCCCTTCGCCACCCCCCTGGGCTACCGGCCTCAAGACAGGACAGTCTCTAAGACCATGATCGCCTACTGGACCAACTTTGCCAAAACAGGGTAAGGCGTGGGTTGAGCGCAGAGGGGAGGACCATAGACGTAAGGGCCTCCTGCCAGCAGGCCCCATTCCCTCACTAGCCAGGGGAGGGACTTTGGGCGAGTCACTTAACCTCCCCCAGCATGGGAATCTATGTGTGTTTCCAAGGATAAGAGCTACTAGCAGAGCCCCAAGCCCGTGCACATGCACAGCCAGTGCCCAGTATGCAGTGAGGAGCCATGGTGCCCAGGGCCAGCTCAGAGGTCAGGGATGGCTCAGGCATGTGGGTGCAGAGCAGAGCTTCAGTGCCCTGAAAGTCCCCAGCCCCTGAACAGCCTCTTCTCACTCTGCAGGGACCCGAACATGGGCAACTCAGCTGTGCCCACACACTGGGAACCCTACACTACCGAAAATGGTAGTTACCTGGAGATCACCAAGAAGATAGACAGCAACTCCATGAAGCGGGGCCTGAGAACCAGCTTCCTGCGCTACTGGACTCTTAGCTATCTGGCACTGCCCACGGTGACCGATCAGGGGGCCACCCCTGTCCCCCCCACAGGGGACTCTGAGGCTGCCCCTGTCCCCCCCACAGGTGACTCTGAGGCCGCCCCTGTGCCCCCCTCGGGTGACTCTGAGGCCGCTCCTGTGCCCCCCTCGGGTGACTCTGAGCCCGCCCCTGTGCCCCCCTCGGGTGACTCTGAGGCCGCCCCAGTCCCCCCGACGGGTGACTCTGAGGCCATCCCTGTCCCTCCCACGGGTGATTCGGAGGCCGTCCCTGTGCCCCCCACAGATGACTCCAAGGGAGCTCAGATGCCTGCAGTCATTGGTTTCTAGCATCCCATGAGCCTTGGACTCAAGAGGCCACAAGGGTGGGACCCCAGGGGCTCACCTCCCTGCTTGAGCTCTTCCTGAATAAAACCTCATTCCCCTGTCTGGCGTCTTTCTTTGCTCCCAGGACTAAGCTGCAGGATCTGTCTGTCAATTGCAGGCTTGTTTTTTCATGTCCAGCTTGTCTGTCTTTGACCAGAGGCGGCCTCAGGTTGGCTTCTGTAGTCTTTTCACACAACCCTTGGGTCTTGGGCACCTTCTTACTTGCCAGCCACCAAGATGGTGCAGGCTCCAGCGCCTCCCTGGCATTTCCTGCCTGGGACCCAACCCAGCCATCTCCCCAGGGTGCACTCCTTCGTTGATGTGAATATGGTGTTTAGAGACCCCAATCTGGTCACAGGGGTGGTGGTTGCTCCTGGGGTTTCTTTCTTTCTTTTTTTTTTGAAGGAGAGGAAGAAAGAGGAAGAAAAAGAGGGAGAGAGAATGGAAATGTTGCTTTATTCTAAAAAATGGGTATTAATAATGGCCAATCAATATTTCATTTAAACCTATGAGTAGGTGGGATGTGGTATTGACAAGAATGTGTATTTTGTGTATTTAAAGTGGAGAGCTCTATAAATATTAAGTTTACTTGTTCCGGATCTGAGTTCGAGTCCTGGATATCCTTATTAATTTTCTGTCTCATTGAGTCTAAGTCTCTGTGTATCTGGGTGTTAGGATTGTTAGCTCTTATTGTTGCATTGATCCTTTTACCATTATACCTTTGTTGCTTTAAAATCTATTTTATCAGATGCGAGAATTGCAACTCCTGCTTTTTATTTATTTATTTATTTATTTTTGCTCTCCATTTGGTTGGTAAATCTTTCTCCATCCCTTTGTTTTGAGTCTTTGTGTATCTTTGCATGTGAAATGGGTCTGGATGTAGCATACCGTTGGGTTTTGGCTGTATCTTTTGTGTGGGGGATGTAGTCGATTTAAATTTAGGATTACTGCCATTTGATGTTAACTGGCTGTTTTATCCATTCGTTGATGTAAATTCTTCTTTATGTTGATGCTCTTTACTTTTTGGTATATTTTTAGAAAGGCTAATACTGGTTGTTTCTTTCTATGTGTAATGCTTCTTTCAGAAGCTCTTGTAAAGCAGGCCTGGTGGTAATAAAATCTCTGAGTACTTGCTTGTTCATAAAAGATTTTATTTCTCCTTCAGTTGTGAAGCTTAGTTTGGCTGGATATGAAATTCTGGGCTGAAAGTTCTGTTCTTTAAGGATGTTGAATATTGGCCCCCACTCTCTTCTGGCTTGTAGGGTCTCTGCTGAGAGATCTGCTGTAAGTCTGATAGGCTTCCCTTTGTGGGTAACCTGACCTTTCTCTCTGGCTGCGCTTAGTATTTTCTCCTTCATTTCAACCCTGGTGAATCTAACAATTATGTGCCTTGGGGTTGCTCTTCTTGAGGAATATCTTTGTGGTGTTCTCTGTATTACCTGGGGTTGAATATTGTCCTGCTTTGCTAGTTTAGGAAAATTTTCCTGAATAATATCCTGAAGAATATTTTCCAGCTTGGATTCATTCTCTGCATCGCATTCAGGTACACCTATCAAACGTAAATTTGGTCTTTTCACATAGTCCCACATTTCTTGGAGACTTTGCTCATTCCTTTTTATCCTTTTTTCTCTAATCTTGTCTTCTCGTTTTATTTCATTAAGTTGGTCTTCGATCTCTGATATCCTTTCTTCTGCTTGATCAATTTGAGTGTTTAAACCTTGCATACTTCTAGGAGTTTCCATATTGTATTCTTCAGTTCCATGAATTCACTTATATTCCTCTCTAAGTTGTCTATTCTCATTAGAATTTCGTCAAACCTTTTTTCAAAGTTCTTAGTTTCTTTACATTGGGCTACAACAGGTTATTTTAATTCACAGAAGTTTCTTAATATCCATCTTCTGAAGCCTGATTCTGTCAATGGGATGCACTTGTTCTCCATCAAGCCTTGTTCCCTTGTTGATGAGGAACTGTGATCCTCTTTAGAGGGAGAGGCATTCTGATTTTGAGTATTCTCAGCCTTTTTACACTGGTTTCTTCCCATCATTGTAAATTTATCCACCTGTCATCTTTGTAATTACCAACTTTCAAATTAGGTCTCTGAGTGGACGTCCAAGTTGTTAATTCCCAGGGCCAAAATCTGAGCAACCCACTGCGCTGGCTAAAACAGCAGCATTAAGACTGATGGTGCTTTTCTGCCTGGGAATCTCCAGTATGGCTTCCCTCTTGAGTCCATAATAGGCGACTCTGCCTTCCTGGAGCTCCAAACTTTGGTCAGAAGGGGAACCAGTCCCGTTTACTCTGCACCAAGAGCTGCCGTGCTGAGGTGCCGGCAAAACGCTGCGCCGGCCACAACAGTCGCGCTGGCGACCCATGGGGCTCCTCCACTGGGAATCTTCTGCTCCGTGAGTGACAAAAATTTGTCTGAAAGTGTGGCGTCCTCTCATTCTCCGTGCTTTCACTGGGAGCTGCAATCCCGAGATGTTAGCGATCAGCCATCTGGGATCGTTCTTCGCTCCTGGAGTTTCTTTACTGCTAGAGCTTTGGAAGAGACAGAGCCAGGAAATAGTAATAATTATTTCTTTAACCATTAAAAAAAATAAAGTATGAAGCCATGCACAGTGGCTCATGCCTGTAATCCCACCCAGCACTTTGGAGGGCCAAGGCAGGAGGATCACTTGAGGTCAGGAGTTCGAGACTAGCCTGGCCAACATGGTGAAACCCATCTCTACTAAAAATACAAAAAAGCCAAGTGTGGTGGCATGCACCTGTAGTCCCATCTCAGGCAGGAGAATCGTTTGAGCCTGGGAGGTGGAGGTTGTAGTGAACCGAGATCACATCACTGCACTCCAGCCTGGGCGACAGAGCAAGACACCAAATTAAATAATAATAAAGTATGAATTCATGCAGGTATTTCCAAGTTGTAAGATTGTCAGGTTTTACTTCTCTGATTTTACACCTGTTTTTCTGCCTATGCTGAAAGTCTGGGTTCCCAACAGCACCAGCATAATTGTTTATGTTCTTTTTCCTATAACATACATATGCTAGTTTCAAAATATAAGATATTGTAATAAATCATGTTATATTTAAAGTACATGAATTTTAAATAACAAATTATAAATTATATAAAGTAATATATCATAAAACAGTAAGACCCACTAAGGATCACTTAAGATTGGTTTGCTCGTTCTCCTGAAATTCTCCCACAGAATATGCATTTGTGCCTCCAGGTCCCTTAAGTCACTCTGTGATTAGGCCATCTGCCAATACACAGTTAGTTAGAACTTTGGGGTTTTTTAATCATGCAGATGTAGAAACCTACCTATGACTTTTTTTTTTTTTTTTTTTGAGACTGAGTTTTGCTCTTGTCACCCAGGCTGGGGTGCAATGGCATGATCTCAGCTCACTACAACATCTGCCTTTTGGGTTCAAGCGAACCTCCTGCCTCAGTCTCCTGAGTAGCTGGGACTACAGGCATGTGCCACCATGCTAGGCTAATTTTTTTGTACTTTTAGTAGAGACAGGGTTTCACCATTTTGGTCAGGTTGGTCTCAAACTCCTAACCTCAGGTGATCTGCCCACCTCAGCCTCCCAAAGTGCTGGGATTACCGTCATGAGGCACCATGCTCGGCCCCTACCTAGGACTTTTAAGTGGATGTTTCTCTGCTTGAAAACAAAGTTTATGTGTTCATTTTAGAGCATCCTGTAAATAATAACGTACAGACTTCTCATCCATAGTTTCTCTGAGTGAAGGTATTGATGGGGAAATGTGAAATTTAGAGAGGCAGGCCACACAGCTGTGGAGCAGCAGCATCGGGTGGAACCTGTGTCGGATCTGCAATTCTGCCTTGTGTGACGTAAGCTGGACTTCATTAAAATAAAAAATTTCTGCTCTGCAAAGAAAACAAAGACAAGCCACAGACTGGAAAAATATATTAGCAAAAGACATCTGATAAAGCATGGTTATCCACCTATACAGGTGGCAAATAAGCACCCGAAAAGATATCCCAGGCTGGGTGCAGTGGCTCAGGCCTGGAATCCCATCACGTTCAGAGGCTGAGGCAGGACGGTCTCTTGAGCCTAGTAATCCAAGACTAGCCTGGACAACAGCAAGACCCCATCTGTATTTTCTGTATGAGATATATCCACATCATATGTTGTCAGGGAAATGCAAATTTAAACAGTGAGCTACCACTGCATACCTGTAGTAATGGCCAAAATCCATAAAGCTGGCTAAACACCAAACACTGAGGAGGAGGTGGAGCAACTGGAACTCCCATTCGTTGCTGCTGGGAATAACAAATGGTGCGGCCACGCTGGAAGACGGGCTGGCAGTTTCCAAAAAATAAAACCCTCTCCTACCACGTGATCCAGCACTCTCAGTCCTTAGTATTTACCCAGCCTGCAAGCAGATGTTTATAGCTGTAAACCAAAACTAAAATTCCAAGCCCCCCAACTGACTGAATTAACACCCTCTCAGCCAGGGGGACCCAAAGGAACCTGAAGGTTCAGGCCATGATGGGCAGTAGGGGTCGGACATGCCTCATTTATATGCTCTTCCCTTTGGAATTCAGGCACAGCTGACTGGCCTTAAAACAGAGACCTGAAGACTGACAGAACAGACTCTGTAGAAATAAGATATAAAATTCCAACCTGACTATAGTATAGCATCACAAAACAGACAGATGGCAGGCCATGAAAGAAGTTGAAATATTTTACCCCAAAATGTATTTATTTTATTTTTTACTTTTTTTTTTTTTAAAGATGGGGTTTCACCATATTGGTCAGGCTGGTCTTGAACTCCCGACAGGTGATCCGCCTGCCTTGGCCTCCAAAGTGCTTGGATTACAGGCATGAGGCACAGTGCCCGGCCTCCAAAATGTATTTCTTTGACATATTTTGGAATGGTTAAGAAGAAATCACTTAGCCTGATAGTAAGGGTAGGGGAGTCCTTGGTAAGGCTTTTCTTTTCTTTTACATGGAGTCTCCCTCTGTTGCCTGGGCTGGGGTGCAATGGCCCAATCTCCGCTCACTGCAACCTCTGCCTCCTAGGTTCAAAATTCTCCTGACTTCAGCCTCCTGAGTAGCTGGGATTATAGGTATCTGCACCATGCCCGACTAATTTCTTGTATTTTTTAGTAGAGATGGGTTTCACCATATTGGCCAGGCCGGTCTCGAACTCCTTGTGACCCTCCCACCTCAGCCTCCCAAAGTGCTAGGATTACAGGCTTGAGCCACTGCGCCTGGCCAAGACTTTTCTTTTTAATGAAAAGCAGCCCCAAATCATTTTCTAACAAAGAGCGGCCTGCAAAGTCGAGTGGCAGATATAGACAAGCAGCAGGATGGGAGCTTGCACGGGTGAGTGCCCACAGGAACTAGGGACTAGACATGGTAAGTTGTGGCTCCATCTTCCCATCTGTGCCATCCACGTGTACAGTAAGAAGCAGACAAGATGGTGCAGATCAACTGGAAAGCCTATTTGCATAAGAAGATTAGGGTAGGGCCACCAGCCTTCCCCCTCGTACTATGTAACCGTCATACCTGATAGAACCAATCTGTGAGTTCTATGTAAATCAGACTCCGCCTCCTCAAACCTGACTATAAATTCAGCGCATCTGCGGCCCACCGAGCCTTTCTGCTTGGAAAAGAGACGGCTGTTGCTGTTTCTCTTTACTTCTGCGTATTAAACCTCCGCTCCTAAACTCCTCGTGTTTGGCCCTGTCCTAAATTTTCCTGGCGCACGACAACGAACCCCAGGGTATATATCCCAGACAACGTAGCTGCTTCAAGGGATTGGAGTGAGGAAGGATTGAATCATTGGAGCCCAGGGGATTTCTGGAGCATTGAAACTTCGTGATGATACTGTGGGGGCCAAGGGAGAGGTTTCCTCTTCACCCTCTGAAGGGCCACTCAAAAATCACTGGCATGGGGCACATTGACTAATAGGAAAAAGAGCATCCGTATTTGTTTAACGTGTATACACGGGAGCCTTTGAAATGAAGACCCAACTTCCCAACAAAGCACAGAGCTTAGATGCCATCGTGAGGTTACACAAACAATGTGGGCTCAGAACAAAGCCCAAACTAGGTGATGGGCCAGGCACAGTGCTAGAATCCCAGCACTGAGGTGGGCAGAGGTGGGCAGATCACTTGAGCTCAGGAGTTTGAGACCAGCCTGGCTAACACGGCAAAACCCCGTCTCTACTAAAAATACAAAAATTAGCGGGTGTGATGGCACAGGCCTGTAATCCCAGCTACTTGAGAGGGTGAAGCAGGAGAATCCTTGAGCTCAGGAGTTTCAGACTGTAGTGAGCTGTGATCGTGACACTGCACTCTAGCCTGGGTGACAGAGTGAGACCATGTCTCAAAAAAAAGAAAAAAACCCTACAAAATCTGTGGTCTTCGGGTGATAATGACTGTGCGCCCTGCTGGGCCCCATCATCCTCCTTCCTGTCCGCCACTGTGATGCCTGCCTCTGCTCCCAGGTAAGCAGTAACCTGCACAGGTGCACTGTGAGTTTTGGGGAAACTGGGTCATCCCTGCTCCAGAGTGGAGTGGCGGGGAAGGGGTGTCTGAGTGCACAAGACCCAGCACGTGACCTTGGCCCGAGCTCAACAAATATCCGAGGCCCAGAGGGAGGGCCACCCAGAGGCTGACACACACCATGGGGCGCCTGCAGCTGGTTGTCTTGGGCCTCACCTGCTGCTGGGCAGTGGCCAGTGCCGCGAAGGTAAGAGCCCAGCAGAGGGCAGGTCCTGTCTCCTCCCAGCTCAATCCTATCTGGAAACTTGGGGCCAGGCTGAGGAAGAGAGCCCAGCACAGCCGTGCAGCAGTTCCCGGGCGCTCACCCTCATTTCTATGGGGACAGGTGCCAGGTAAAACACAGGATGACCAGTTCCATTTGAATTTCAGATAAACTGTCATAACTGCTGTGTAAGAATCTCCCATGCAATATTTGAAACATATGGGCCGGGCGCTGTGGCTCACACCTGTAATCCCAACACTTTGGGAGGCTGAAAAGGGCAAATCACTTGGGTCAGGAGTTGGAGACCAGCCTGGCCAACATGGTGAAACTCCGTCTCTACTAATAATACAAAAATTGGTCAGACATGGTGACAGACACCTGCAATCCCAGCTTCTTGGGAGGCTGAGGCAGGAGAATCACTTGAACCTGGGAGGTGGAGGTTGGCCTGAGCTGAGATCAGGCCACTACCCTCCACCCTGGGTGACAGAGCGAGACAGTCTCAAAAAAAAAAAAAATGAAACATACTTATAGTAAAAACCAATTTACTGTTTACCTGAAATTCCAATGTAACTGGCTAGGCCTCTTGAAATTGCATTTGCTAAGCCTGGTAATCCCACCTACAAACCCCTCTGAGGTTAATGTTGTTCCCATTTTATAGAAGGGTAAACAGGCCCAGGGGCAGGGAGTGTGGAGAGCAGGCAGAGCAGGTAGAGAGAGCTGGCAGAGGGGTAGAGAGAGGCAGGAAGAGGGGTAGAGAGGCTGGCAGAGGGGTAGAGAGAGGTTGGCAGAGGGGTAGAGAGAGGCAGGCAGGCAGTTTGCCCAGGATTGCACAGCTGCTACCTCCTGTTCTGAGCAGGAACCTGAAACCTGGGCTACTCTACACCAGGGTCCTGGTTCCTCCAGAGGGAGAGCAGGCAGGCAGGAGCTCTTTTGAGTCATCCAGAAAATCTGCCCTCTCTGCCTGTGAGGGACAAGCCACAGTAACCCCAATCCCCACAGGAAGCCGGCGAGGGTGCCCGGCCCAGGCCCCATCTCTAGCAGGACTCACACAGGGGACCCCAGTCCCTGACCACGATGTTCTCCTGCCTGCTGCCTCTCAGGCCCTGGGGATGTCTCGTTCCATCCCACTCTGCCTGCTCTCCACACTCCCTGCCCCTGGGATCTGGAGGTTTGGGCAGCAGTCCTGGGCTTCTGACTCAAAGGGGAGGTCACCCTCTTCTTGGGCAAGCTCTTCTTAGGGTGCTGAGAGGGCTTCGGCAGGTCAGTGAGACCCCTCCCCATTTCCCCACCCTGAGGCCCTCAGGCCACTCTCAATACCACAGGGATGCTTTTGGAGTTGACTTCCCTATACCCCCTCCCAGAGGTGGGGTGGGGCTGGGGGGGGTGCTGGCATGAGGAGGCACAGAGGCCTCCAGGGGTGCCCGTGGTGCCTGCAGGGGCTGGTTTTGGCTTCTTTTCTCCAGCGGCAGGCGTGCCACTCTGTCACTCCACTGTGGCAGGGGGCCCATCAGCCTAGAATTCAGAGGGCTGCTGGGACCCTAGCTGGGCCTGGGGGTGTACGTTCACCCTGCTCTTCCCCACCTGGAACCTGGCACAGGAGGGAGCCAGCAAGCAGCGACCTGCTCCCACCACCCACCACTGGCAGGGTAGCTGCTGCCCCAGATGGACAGGAGGTGGCATGGGACAGACAGCTGCCTCCCAACAGGGTGACCTCAAGCCCAAAAGCTGCCAAGTCTCAGTTCCCCCAGGGACAGCGGGTGGATGAGCGCCAACCTCTAGTCCCCTTGTAGGGTTAGGCAGTTTTGTACACAGAAGCAGTTTTCATGGCACAGGGAAGGGTGGAAAGTCCCTGGGGGGGGATCTTTACCAGCAGGGGCCCCAGGAGCCCTGGGGACTTGGGAGTGGGGCCATCGACTCTGTGCCCAGCCAGCTAGGCCCTGTGCTGGGAGATGAGAGGAGGAAAAAGCAGGCCCCACCCCTCAGGAAGGAGGAAGGTTGGTGTGAAATATTCTGGGGACACTGAGCATTGGGTACGCTCCTGCCAGGAGCCGGACAGGCCTCCCGTCTGATGACAAACAAGCTGACAGGAGACACGGCTGTGCCTTGTCTTCCACATGGGGAAACTGAGGATCATAGTCAAGGCTGGGTGGCCATGGCCAGAACCCACACCTCCAGCCACCTCCTGGAGGGCTGCCTAGTGGGAACACTGGCTGAACCAGTTTCCTGTAAGATTCTGGGAGCAGAACAGCCCCAGGGATAAGGAGGGGAGCAGGAATCCTCAAGCCCCAAGCAGTGCGGGGCAGGGGGTGCTCCTGGGTCTCCTGTGCAGAGCTGTCCCACTTTGAAGCTGTCTTTGCCTCTGGGCACCTGGAGTCGGCTTCCCTTGCTCCCTCTGGATTCAGGCCCAGGGACCCGCCCCCTCCAGCACCCCACCCAACCCAGCCTCCTGGGGACTCACCCCCTCCAGCACCCCACCCAACCCAGACTCCTGGGGACCCACCCCCTCCAGCACCTCACCCCACCCAGACCCTTAGGAACCCACTATTTGCCAACCTGGGCTCCTCCAGGCCCAACTCTGTTGAGGGCATTTCCACCCTTCCCACGCTGGTCTCCCCTCCTGCAAGCCAAGCCTGGGCGCTGGTCTCTAGCACCCCCTCCCCTGCCCTGCCCCCAGGTAACTATGGCCTTCGGGATCAGCACATGGCCATTGCTTGGGTGAAGAGGAATATTGCAGCCTTCGGGGGGGACCCCAACAACATCACCATCTTCGGGGAATCTGCTGGAGGCGCCAGCGTGTCCCTGCAGGTCTGGGGACACCTGGAGGGAAGGGCCTGCCCCAAAGTTTTCAAGGAAGCTCAAATGGGAGGGAGAGGGTGGGAGGGGGAGTGTGGAGCTGGGGCTGTGGTGCTGGGGTGTCCTTGGCCCAGCCTGGGGTGGGTAGAGTCAGGAGCGGCCTTGGTGACAGGATTTCTGGGTGTCGTAGACCCTCTCCCCCTACAACAAAGGCCTGATCCGGCGAGCCATCAGCCAGAGCGGTGTGGCCCTGAGCCCCTGGGTCATCCAGAAAAACCCCCTCTTCTGGGCCAAAAAGGTAAACAGAGGAGGGCAGGGGTGGGCAGGGAGGGGCTGGTTTGATACCCAGGTAGGGGCTGTCCTCATTTCCATTCTTTGTCCTGGACCCTGTTCTTGTCTTCAAATGGTTCTCCGTTGTGAACACTGGCCTCCTCCCACCTGCCGGCCTTGATCCTGCCCCCAGGTGGCTGAGAAGGTGGGTTGCCCTGTGGAGGACACTGCCAGGATGGCCAAGTGTCTGAAGGTGACCGACCCCCGAGCCCTGACGCTGGCCTATAAGATGCCGCTGGCAGGCATGGAGTGTGAGTAGCTGCTCAGGTTGGGACATGGGTCTCGAGGTGGGGGTTGGGGTGGGTACTGCCAGGAAGTACTCTGGAAAAGAGAGGAAGGTGCCAGAGCTGCGGCCTGGTCCTGTCACCAACAAGCTGGTGTGCCCCTCCAAGGCCCCAGCTATAATAAAGAGGAGGGAGGAGCCATTTCTCCTTTTTTTTGAGACAGAGTCTCAGTCTGTTGCCCAGGCTGGAGTTAAGTGGTGCAATCTCAGCTCATTGCAACCTCTGCCTCCTGGATTCAAGTGATTCTCCTGACTCAGCCTCCCATGTAACTTGGACTACAGGCATGTGCCACCATGCCCAGCTAATGTTTGTATTTTTAACAGAGATGCAGGTTTGCCATGTTGGCCAGGCTGGTCTCTTAACTCCTGACCTCAGGTGATCTGCCTGCCTCAGCCTCCCAAAGTGCTGAGATTACAGGCCTGAGCCACCTTGCCCAGCCCATTTTTTCTTCTTATCTCCCATGAGTCACAGACTCCCTCTTTGAGAAACTGATGAACATTTGGGGCCCACTCCCCCATCTCATGCTTTCATATGCTGCCATTTGCATACAATTTTAGGGAGATTCATATACCCCAGACCAAGAGCCTTTTGCTAGATGACCTTTCATTCATTCATTCAGCAAACATTTACTGAACTGTCCACTGGGCCCTCCAGCTCCACTGTTCTGTACCCCAGGAAAGCCTGGGGACCCCTTCCACAAACACCTGTGAGTGTCAGCCTCACCAGCTTGCTAGGCTACACTTCTCTCTTGCTCATTCTTCCACGGAAACGTGCCATGAAGCCCCGTCATCTGCATGTTTACCTGACAGGAACTCAGCTGCACGGGCTGGGCAAGTCCAAACAAAGCAAGCAGCACGGCCCGGCTGGAGGCAAAGCCCGTTGTGCTGGGCCCAGTGACAGCTGGGACCCTCTGTCTCAGCAGCCACGGGGCCCTCCAGGGGCCAGCCCAGGGGTGTGGAAGGCAGTGCAGACCTCACACCATGTTTGGCTAATGGACTGGAACCCAGCCCTGCGAGAGGGAGCTCCTCCATCAGTTCCCTTGTGGCTTCTAAGTTTTCCTCCTTCCTGATTCAGGCCCAGCAAAGAGAGAGAGAGGAGAGGGAGGGGCTGCCGCTGAAGAGGGCAGATCTGGCCCTAGACAGTGGCTCTCAGCCTGGGACGTGTGGCAAGGCCTGGAGACATTTGTGATTGTCCCTGTTGGGGAGGGGGTGCTCCTGGCACCTCATAGGTTGATGCTCTTGATGCCCTAAACATCCTACAGGGCACAGGATGTCCCCGATGGTGCAGAATCCTCCTGTCCAAGTGTCCATAGATCAGAGAAGGGAGGACATGGCCAACTCCAGCCCTGAGAGGCAAGGGGCGGCTCAGGGGGACACTGGAAGGTACTAGAACCTGCTGGCTCTCCCACCCAGACCCCATGCTGCACTACCTGGGCTTCCTCCCTGTAATTGATGGAGACTTCATCCCCGATGACCCCGTCAACCTATACGCCAACGCCGCCGACATCGACTACATAGCAGGCACCAACAACATGGACGGCCACATCTTCGCCAGCATTGACATGCCTGCCATCAACAAGGACAAGCAGGAAGTCACAGAGTAAGAGGCAACGGCCAACGGCACCGGACCCAGGGGAAGCCATGCTGGAGTTGGGCCAGCCTGAACGAGGAAGGCGTTGAGTGGAGGATTAGGAGTGAGAAAGTTAGCACCAGTGTGGTTGGGTATGCAGACACCCTCCTGTTGGCACAGGGGGAGCATCAGTGCCTACTTGTTCCCCGCAGGGAGGACTTCTTCAGGTTGGTCAGCGGGCTCACCATCACCAAGGGGCTCAGAGACGCCAAGACTACCTTTGATGTCTACACCGAGTCCTGGGCTCAGGACCCATCCCAGGACAAAAAGAAGAACAAAGTCAGACTTTGAGACTGACATCCTCTTCCTGGTGCCCACTGAGATTGCCCTGGCCCAGCACAGAGCCAACGCCAAGTGAGGATCTGGGCAGGGGTGGCTCCTGGGCACTGGGACCTGGGCAGGGGGTGGCTCCTGGGCGCTGGGACCTGGGCAGGGGGCGGGTCCTGGTCGCTGGGACCTGGGCAGGGGGTGGGTTTTGGTCGCTGGGACCTGGGCAGGGGGTGGGTCCTGGGCGCTGGGACCTGGGCAGGGGTGGGTCCTGGGGTTCCCTCCTGTGGTGCTGCACCTTTCAGCCGAGGCCTCACTCTGGGTGGCTGACAGGTGTCCGGTTGTCTGGGAAGGTGATACTTGAGTCCCCTCCTGTGCCTGCCTGATCCACTTTGCTGAGACCTGGCAAGACTTGAGGGCCTCTTTTTCCCTCCCAGCCTCCAGGGGATTTACAAACCTCAGGATCCTCTGCCCTGGTCAGCCCTGCACCCTGCGGGATCACTTGAGGCCAGGAGTTTGAGACCAGTCTGGCCAAGATAGCAAAAGCCTGTCTCTCCTAAAAATACAAAAGTTAGCCAGGTGTGGTGGTGCACACCTGCAGTTCCAGCCACTCAGGAGGCTGAGGCAGGAGAATCACTTGAATCTGGGAGGTGGAGGTTGCAGTGAGTCGAGATTGCGCCACTGCACTGCAGCATCAGCAACAGAGTGACACTGTCTCAAATAATAAGTAAATAAATAATAAAAATTAAAAATAAGTTAGGGTGCTAAAAATATAAGAAGATGAGCGTATACCTAGAAGTCTAAGATGAAAGCTTTGCAGCAACTAAGCAATCCACTGAGCTGTGAGCCTCCTTTCAGTCAAGGCAAAAAGGGAAACAGTTAAGGGCCCATGCCTTGTCCAATCCAACTGAAGAATGCACATTCACAAGAGAAAACTATTTCTTGATACTGAATTATAGAAGGAAGGTGCCTCACAGTGTTTTGTGGAGGTGAAATATGAATTCAGCTGAAATTGCAGAACCCATGAATCCACGAATTTGGTCCACAGCTTTCCCTCCCCTGGGTGTAAGAAGCCCAGTCTCTTCATGCGAATTCCCCAGTCCCTTCTCTGCCTGCTGCCTGTGACCTCCCTCTAGGGCCAGTGTCTGGGCTGGGCAGCCCCCAGTGGACACCCTGCCTACTTGGGTGGTCTCTCCCCTCCAGGAGTGCCAAAACCTACCTGTTTTCCCATCCTTCTTGGATGCCCACTTAGCCAAAATGGATGGGGGCGGGTCACATGGACGAAATCCAGTACATATTCGGGAAGCCTTTCACCGCCCGCCTGGCCTACCGGCCCCGACAGCACTGTCTCAAAGGCTATGATCGCCTACTGGACCAACTTTGCCAAAACAGGGTAAGGCGTGGGTTGAGCACGGGGCAGAGGGCTACAGACATAAAGGCCGCCTGCCAGCAGGCCCTGTTCCCTCACTAGCCAGGGGAGGGACTTTGGGCGAGTCCCTCCCACTGCATTCAGAGAGGTGGCATATCTGCATTCAGCTGCATTCAGAGAGGGAGCTGGGCTTTAGCAGGCTGTGACCCCCTCTGGACCTCCTTACACCCAGCCATACCCACGTCCTCTGGGTGCAGGGAGTGACATCTGTGTTCTAACTGGGGTCTGGGGAACTTGCCTGGGAAGAGAAAGGGATTCTGCTCCTCCAGCCGGATTCAAGTCAAAGAAAGAATAACGCCTCACCCCAGAAGGTTGGAAGCAGAGGATGGGAAGGGTCCCGGGCGGTAGGCACTGGGTGGTGAGCCCCTGGGGGATGCCCAATGGCTCTGGCAGGGTTGGCGGGGCAGAGGGCAGAGTGAGAACCACTCCTGCCTCTGCCGGGGCCAAGCCCAGGCAGAGCACTTGACCAGCCTGACCTCACCATGGCCTTGCCAGGTGGCACGGTGCACACCGCCTTTTAGACATTTATAGATATCTAGAGGAAAATGAGGTCTGAGAAGACATCACGCGCCCAAGGTCACTCAGAGCAAGGATTTGAACCCAGGTCCTGGACTCCAAAGCCAGTGCTCAGAACAACGTTGGGGGTCTTCTTCCCATTCCTCACCCACCTTCTAAACAGGCACTGTGGGGTAGGGTGGGTCTCAGATGAGAGAAGATTCCGGAATCCTGAGCAACTTTGCCTGTAGGGGGCTCCTTGGTGGAAAGCAGCAGCACCCAAGGACCAGCCAGCCACTGTCTCCGCCCCTCCAGCCTACAGATGGGAGAGTAAGGCTCAGGGAGGGTGTGTCCTGTGGCCCCATGCAGCAGAACTGACAGCGAACGCTGTCCCTCAGAGAAGCAGGGGACACCCTGGCTGTGACCACTTTGGTCACCCTGGGTTTCCTGGGTTGGTCGAGGGGTGTGTGGTGTAAAAAGGAGACTCCCTGTCACAGACTGAGTGAGACAGACCCACCTGGCAATGTGGGCCTCTCCCAGCGACTGTCCCTCTTGGGCAGTGGAAGCCCGAGGATGCAATAATGTGCCCCTTCCCTGGCCACACTGGTACCCACAATAATTATTGTGTTTCTACCTGCTGAGTCAGCTCTCAGGACCCTCCAGCACTGAGAGAAAGCCCTGGACTCTAGTGCCTCTTTCCAGCCCTCGGGACTGACACTAGTCTCTTATTGAAAGAAAGCACAGTCATGCCTACCTGTCATTCAGAAAATCACATCCCTGGATGGCCAGGCCGCTTTGGAAGGGGTGGGCTGTGGGGATCCAGGTGTGCTCCACCTCTGGGCTGCACCCATCATGCCTCTGCTTTGGTTCGAATGCTTGTCCCCTCCAAAACTCATGTTGACATTTAATCCCCAATGTGGCAGTATTGAGAGGTGATGCCTTTAAGAGGTAACTGGATCATCAGGGCCCTGCCCCCATAAAGGGATTCACGGGTTCATGGATTCATGGGTCATCATGGGAGGGTAACTGGTGGCTTTGTAAGAGGAAGAGATTTAAGGAAGCACGTGAGCAGGCTCAGCATCCTCCCCACGTGATACCCAGTACCGCCTCGGGACACCAGAGTCCCCACCAGCAACAGACAGCCTCTCTGAGGCAGGAGAAGAGGGGATTAAGGTAACCAGGGGTTGGGGCAGAAGCAAAGGAACAGCAGGTGCAGCCAGTTCTCATGAGCCAGAGGACAGCAGGTGCAGCAGTTCCAGGCAGGACTGGGCAGCATGCGGGCCACATCCCCACTCCTGTGATAGCAAGACAGGAGCTTCCACTTAAACCTCTGATTGACCGGGGCCAAGCCTCCACTTCAGCTTCTGATTGGCCCCAGATAATTCTTAATAGGGTGTAACCAATTGGAGGCCTCTAAAGGGCAGCTAGGGGCCCGAGAGCTGTTCTTTATAAAAACCCTGAGAAGCAGTGCGGTAGGGAGACGCTTGCGCCGTTTGCTGAGCCCACCTCGTCCCTGTGGATTGTGTGTTTGCTTCTTCAGTCAGTCTGTGCCCTTGGCACGCTGTTATTTTGTTGCTTTGTCTTTTTGTTTGTTTTTGGGCAACCAGAGTGACCAATGTCTTTTTTTTTTTTTCTTGAGACGGAGTTTCACTCTTATTGCCCAGGCTGGAGTCCAATGGGACAATATGGGCTCAATGCAACCTCTGCCTCCTGCGTTCAAGCGATTCTCCTGTCTCAGCCTCCCAAGTAGCTGGGATTACAGGCACCCGCCACCAAACACAGCTAATTTTTTTGTATTTTTAGTAGAGATGGGGTTTTACCATGTTGGCCAGGCTGGTCTCACACTCCTGACCTCAGGTGCCTTGGCCTCCCAAAGTGCTGGGATTACAGGCGTGAGCCACCGCGCCCGGCCAGCTGCTTTGTCTTTCATTGCCTCTTTCTTTTGCTGCTTTGTTTGTGTGTTTTGTTCACTTCTTTGTTAAACACGCTGAGAACCTGGACAACTCACAGTCAAGACCTTCCATCTGGTAACACCTCAGACTCTCAGGCTTCATGACTGTAAGAAATTCCTTTTCTTTATAAATTACCCAGTTTTAAGTATTCTGTTATAAGCAACAGAAAATGGACTTTAAAAGCCTCTCTGGTAGAGGTGAGCGCTGCTGTGTGTCTAGGTGACACTTGCATCCATCGAGAGGGAGGGAACAGCTCAGAGTCACCTGCAATCCATCTGGCTCTTGCCATTACAGACTCCAGGGGATGAAGTTGAAAATACAAGGGCAGGCTGGAGGCCCCCTGGGGTCCTGCTGGCTCCCAGTCCCAGGAAGCCTAGGAGGGCACTGGGGTGGGCTCAGGCCAGCACATGTTACTGTCACAGGGGTCACATTTCAGTGCTTTGTGGTAAGGACGTGGCCTTCTGTGTATGTGGATCCTGTCTCAGTGGCCTCCCTCTTCCCTGCCACAACTCCTGTGTTGCATATTTAACTCCCCCACGCAGCACCAAGACATAACCAAAGCCCAGGCTGTGGACAAAGAATACAGGGCGGAGGGCCTGGGGCTTTCCAAGGTGTTTCTGGATGACATCAGTCACACAGGGGGTTGCAGGGATGCTGGAGTTCTTGTTCACAGGTAGACGCTAGAATAACACATCGCTCTGGAAGGTCAGAAGCAGAGGATGCCAAGGGTGCTGGGTGGCAGGTGCTGGGTTGTGGGCCCCTAGGAGGTGCCCAGTGGCTGTGGAAGAGTTGAGGGGGGCAGAGGTCAGAGTCAGAACCACCCCCACCTCTGCTGGGTCCAAGCCCAGGCACTGCCATGAGCACTTGACCAGCCTGCCCTCAGCATGGCTTTGTGAGGTAAGCACTGTGGGCAGGAATGCTATGGAATGAGGCTGACTGCAGCCCTAAACACAGCATCACAAGCCTTTCCCCAGAGAGAAAATGGACAGGCAATGGAAATCTATGGTTAGGAGCAACGATTCCCATCTAAGATAATGGGCGGACCACAGGCCTCTGGAGGGGACTGCGGGGGCAAAGTGCTGCCCGTCCACTGGCTTACACTCTTCCTTTAGCTTTTTCCACACTTTCCATATTGTACATATTATCTGTTTATAATTTTTCCCTTAGTGCTGACTGAATTCCAGAGTTGACCTTGAAATCCACAGGTTCCTAATTGGTGGTCAAAAGAAAACTCAGGAAGACAAGCAGAAAATGCTCCTCTTCCCCTAAGGCTGTAGAAAGGCAGCCACCAGCCTGGCTAGGAAATGGACCTTGAAGATATTATTTTTTTTTAATTGTGGTAAAATATATATGTAACATAACTTATGCTAATTTAACTGTTTTTAAAAGTAGAGTTAAGTGGCATTAGTTCCATTCCGTTGGACAACCATCACCACTCTCTATCTCCAAAACTTTTTCATCACCCCAAATAGAAGCTCTGTATCCGTTAACTAACTCCTCATTCCCCCTCCCTCTAACCCCGGTAACCTGTTTCTGTTTCCATAAATTTGCCTGTTGGAGATGTTTCTCAGAAGTGGAACTATAATGTTTTCAGAGTTCATCCACGTTGTAGCATGCGTCAGCACAACATACCTTTTCTTTCTTTCTTTTTCTTTTTTTTTTTTTTTCAGTACAGAGTTTCCCTCTTCTTGCCCAGGCTGGAGCACAGTGGTGTGATCATGGCTGACTGCAACCTCCGCCTCTGGGGTTTAAGCGATTCTCCTGCCTCAGCCTCCAAGTAGCTGGGATTACAGGTGTGCGCCACCATACCTGGATAATTTTTGTATTTTTAGTAGAGATGGGGTTTCACCATGTTGGTTAGGCTGGTCCTGAACTCCTGACCTCAAGTGATCCACCCACCTTAGCCTCCCAAAGTGCAAGGATTACAGGTGTGAGTCATTGTACCCGGCCGCCATTCCTTTTTATGGCTGAATAATATTCCATTGTATGTTGCTGGCATGCAATGGTGTTTTCTCTTATAAAGCATTCTCTTATATCTGTTAGGAATGCTCCCACTTCCATTGCAAATTTTAGTAAAATGAGTCTTGTCTCTTCTTTGTTCTAGGTAAAGCATTGTCAATTTTGTTCTTTAGAAAGAACCAATTTTTGGTTTTATAGATTTTCTCTATTGTTTTTCTATTCTCTATTTTGTTTATCTCTGCTGTCTTTATTATTTCCTTCATTCTGCTAGCTTTGGGTTTTGTTCACTCTTTCTAATTCCTTAATGTGTGCAGATAGGTTGTTGATTTGAGAGCTTTTTGCTTTTTTTAGTGTAGTCGTTTACAGCTATAAATCTCCCCCACGTACTGCTTTGGATTTCGCCGCCTGCTGCAGGTTTTGGTGTGTTGTGTTTTTGCTTTCATTGTCTCAAGGTGTCTTCTGATTTCCCTTGTGACTTCTTTTTAGACCCATTGGTTGTTTAAGAGTGTGTTAAGGGCCGGGCGTGGTGGCTCATGCCTGTAATCCCAGCACTTTGGGAGGCCAAGGCGGGTGGATCACAAGGTCAGGAGTTTGAGACCTGCCTGGGCAACATGGTGAAACCCTGTCTCTACTAAAAAAAGATAGAAAAATTAGCCAGGAGTGGTGGGGTATGCCTGTAATCCTAGCTACTCAGGAGGCCGAGGAAGGAGAATTGCTTGAACCCCAGAGGCAGAGGTTGCAGTGAGCTGAGATTGCACCACTGTACCGCAGGCTGGGCGACAGAGTGAGACTGTCTCAGGGGAAAAAATAGTGTTGCAATCCTTTTTAGTTCATGAACATGATGATTGGGTCTCACACACATGCATGAGATGTGACACCCTCAAACCTTATTACGACGTTGGCACATTACCCAAGTGATGTGAAAAAGAAAAGAGCGTGTTAAGTTTCCACATATTACGAGTATTCCAGTTTTCCTTCTGCTATGGATTTATGGTTTTATCCTATTGTAGTTGGAAAGATACTTTATAGAGTTCCAATTTTTAAAACTTGATTGCTGGGTGTGGTGGCTCACACCTGTAATCCCAGCACTTTGGCAGGCGAGGCTTGGCATCACCTGAGGTCAAGAGTTTGAGACCAGCCTGGCTGACATGGTGAAACCCTGTCTCTACTAAAAATACAAAACTTAGCTGGGCATGGTGGCGGGTGCTTTCATCCCATCTACTCGGGAGGCTGAGGCAGGAGAATCGCTTGAACCCAGGAGGCAGAGGTTGCAGTGAACCGATACTGTGCTATTGTACTCCAGCCTGGGCGACAAGAGCGAAACTCCACCTTAAAAAAACAATTATTAAGACTTAACTTTATGGCCTAACATATGGTCTCTTCTGGAAAATGTTCCATGTGCACTTGAGAAGAACGTGCAGCCTGCTGTTGCGGATTGGAGTGTTGTGTACGTGTCTGCTATGCCTAATTGTTTTCTAGTGTTGCTCAAGTCCTCTATTTTATTTTACTTTTTATTTTTTTTGAGACGGAGTTTCACTCTTGTTACCCAGGCTGGAGTGCAATGGTGTGATCTCGGCTCACCGCAACCTCCGACTTCTGGGTTCAAGCAATTCTCCTGCCTCAGCCTCCCGAGTAGCTGGGACTACAGGTGCGCACCACCATGCCCAGCTAATTTTTTGTATCTTTAGTAGAGATGGGGTTTCACCTTGTTGATCAGGATGGTCTCAATCTCTTGACCTCGTGATCCACCTGCCTTGGCCTCCCAAAGTGCTAGGATTACATGCATGAGCCACTGTGCCCAGCCTGTAGAGACAAATTTTATTTTTTTATTTTTTATTTTTATTTTTGAGGTGGAATCTCATTCTGTTGCCAAGGCTGGAGTGCAGTGGAGTGATCTTGGCCCACTGTTACCATCACCGACCAGGTTCAGGCAATTCTCCTGCCACAGCCTCCTGAGCAGCTGGGACTACATGTGCGCACCACCATGCCCAGCTAATTTTTTGTATCTTTAGTAGAGATGGGGTTTCACCTTGTTGATCAGGATGGTCTCAATCTCTTGACCTCGTGATCCACCTGCCTTGGCCTCCCAAAGTGCTAGGATTACATGCATGAGCCACTGTGCCCAGCCTGTAGAGACAAATTTTATTTTTTTATTTTTTATTTTTATTTTTGAGGTGGAATCTCATTCTGTTGCCAAGGCTGGAGTGCAGTGGAGTGATCTTGGCCCACTGTAACCATCACCGACCAGGTTCAGGCAATTCTCCTGCCACAGCCTCCTGAGCAGCTGGGATTGCAGGTGCACACCACCATGCCCAGCTAATTTGTTTATATTTTTAGTAGAGACAGGGTTTTACCATGTTGGCCAGGCCACTTTCGAACTCCTGACCTCAAGTGATCTTCCCACCTTGGCCTCCCAAAGTGCTAGGATTATAGGCATGAGCCACCACTCCCAGCCAAGACAAAGTTTGAATACTAAGATACAAAAAGTTTGGAAGTAAAAGCTAGCAAAAAGTTATTCCATGAAAATCATATATTTTAATAATGGCTATAGTATTATGAGACAAACTAGATTTTAAGTCAAAACAGTCAGGAATTAGAGACCAGCCTGGCCAACATGGTGAAACCCTGTCTCTACTAAAAATAGAAAAGTTATCTGGGTGTATTGGAGGGTGCCTATAATCCTATTTACTTGGGAGACTGAAGCAGGGGAATTGCTTGAGCCTGTGGGATAGAGGTTGCAATGAGCTGATTTGGTGCCACTTCATTTCAGCCTGGGTGAAAAAGCAAAACTCTGTCTCAAAAAGAAATTGTCTATATAGTATATAGATAGATCATGTTCTAGAAATCCATTCTGCCAATCTTTTTTTTTTTTTTTTTTTTTCTGAGACAGGGTCTTGCTCTTGCTCTGTTGCCCAGGCTGGAGTGCAGTGGCATGAGCACAGCTCACCACAGCCTTGACCTCCTGGGCTTAAATGATCTTCCCACTTCAGCCTCCTGAGAGCTGGAACCACAGATGCACACCAGCATGCCCGGCTAATTTTAAAATATTTTCTTAGAGATAGAATCTCACCATGTTGCCTATGCTGGTCTAAAACTAGTGAGCTCAAGCCATCCTCCCACCTCAGCCTCCCAAGTACAGGTGTGAGCCACTGCACATGGCCCAATCTCTGCTTTTTATTTGGAGAATTTAACCCATTTATGTTCATAGTAATTAACGAGAAAACCTTTACTTCTGCCATTTAGCTGTTTGTTTTCTGAATGTCTTTTTCTTTATTTTATTTTATTTGAGACAGAGTTTTGCTCTTGTTTCCCAGGCTGGAGTGCAATGGTGTTATGTCGGCTCACCCCAACCTTGGCCTCCTGGGTTCAAGTCATTCTCCTGCCTCAGCCTCCCAAGTAGCTGGGATTACTGGCTATACTTTTTAGTTATTTTCTTTCTGGTTACCTTTGGAATTATGAGAAATATTTTAAACATAAAACAATCTACTTTGAATAATACCAACTGAATTTAAGTAGTATATATTGCTCTTACACATCTTCCCTCTTTATAATGTCATTGTCATAGGTAATATCTTTATAGTTTGTTTCCATTAACATGGATTTATAGTTTTATAAATTTTACCTTTAAATTAGAAAAAGGATGCATTACAAACCCAAAGTGCAATAATACTGGCTTTGCTAATTACCTGTTAGTTACCTCTACCAGTGTTCTTTAGTTTTTCATATGGCTTCAAGTTACTGTCTAGTGTTTATTTCAGCTGGAAGGACTCCCTTTACCATTTATTGCAGGGCAGGTCTACTAATAAAACTCCCTTAACTGTGATCTGAGACTGTCTTAATTTCTCCTTCATCCTTAAAGGATATTTTGCCTCTTTTTTCAGGACTTTTTTTTTTTTTAAGAATCTTTTTTGAAAGAGTCTTGCTCTGTCACCCAGGCTGGAGTGTAGTGGCACAGTTTTGGCCTACTGCAACCTCTGTCTCCTGGGTTCATACAATTATCATGCCTCAGCCTCTCAAGTAACTAGAACTACAGGTGTGTGCCACCATGCCTGTCTAGTTTTGTATTTTTAGTAGAGACAGGATTTCACCATGTTGGCCAGGCTGCTCTGGAGCTCCTGACTTCAGGAGATCCACCTATCTCAGCCTCCCGAAGTGCAATAATTACAGGCATGAGTCACCATGTCCAGCCTTCTTTCAGCACTTTAAATATGTTGTCCTATTACGTTCTAGACTCCATGGTTTCTGATGAGAAATCAGTTGCTAATCTTGAGGATCTCTTGTATGTGATAAATGGTTTCTTGGTGCTTTCAAAATTTTCTGTCTTTTGACAATTTGACTAATAAATTTGGGTGTGGATCTCTTTGAGTTTATCATGACTAAAGTTTATTGAGTTTCTTGGATATGAAGACCTATGTCTTTTATCAAATTGGGAAGTTTTGGACCATTATTGAAATAATCTCTGCCTTTCTTTTATTTCTGAACTCTGATTAAATGTATGTTGGTACATTTAATGGTGTCCCACAGGAACCTCTGGTCTCCATTCCTTTTTCTTTCTGCTCCCTAGACAGAATAATTTATATTGCCTTATCTTCAAGTACACTGATTCTTTCTTCTGCCTGTTCAATTTGCTGTAGAATCTCTCTAGTATATTTTTCTTCTCAGTTATGATACTTTTCAGGTCCAGAACTTCTAGTTGGTTTTTATGATTTCTATCTCTTTATTGCTAATCACCCATTTGCTGAAACATTATTTTCCATGGTTTCCTTTAGCTCATCAAGCATTCTTTGTACAGGTGATTTAATGTCTTTGACTAGGTATTTTAATGTCTGAGCTTCCTCAAGGATAGTTTTTGTCAAATCCTCTTTTCCCCTGTGAATGAGCCATATTTTCTTATTTCTTTGTAATGTTTTGAGAACTGAACATTGAGTATAACAATGAGTGACTCTGGAAATCAGATTGTCTGATTCTGTGTCCATAGTGACTTTTCCAAACTGTTTTTGCCAGGCTTATATTTGTATTCCTTGCTATATATAGTCACTGAAGTTTTTTTTCCTTTATCATTTTTTTTTATTATACTTTAAGTTCTAAGATACATGTGCAGAACATGCAGGTTTGTTACATAGGTATACATGTGCCAAGGTGGTTCGCTGCACCCATCAACCCATCATATACATTAGGTATTTCTCCTAATGCTATCCGCCCCCCACAGCCCTGTTACCCCCTGACAGGCACCAGTGTGTGATGTTTCCCTCCCTGTGTCCATGTGTTCTCATCGTTCAACTCCCACTTATGAGTGAGAACATGTGGTGTTTGGTTTTCTGTTCTTGTGTTATTTTGCTAAGAATGATAGTTTCTAGCTTCATCCATGTCCCTGCAAAGGACATGAACTCATCCTTCTTTATGACTCCATAGTATTCCATGGTGTATATATGACACATTTTCTTTATCCCGTCTCTCATTGATAGGCATTTGGGTTGTTTCTAAGTCTTTACTATTGCGAACAGTGCTGCAATAAACATGGGTGTGCATGTGTCCTTATAGTAGAATGATTTATAATCCTTTGGGTATATACCCAGTAATGGGATTGCTGGGTCAAATGGTATTTCTGGTTCTAGATCCTTGAGGAATTGCAATACTGTTTTACACAATGGTTGAACCAATTGACACTCCCACCAACAGTATAAAAGCATTCCTATTTCTCCACATCCTCTCTAGCATCTGTTGTTTCCTGACTTTTAAATGATCGCCATTCTAACTGGTGTGAGATGGTATCTCATATTGGTTTTGATTTGCCTTTCTCTAATGACCAGTGATGGTGAGCTTTTTTTCATGTGTTTGTTGGCCACGCAAATGTCGTCGTCGTCTTCTTTTTTTTTTTTTTTTTTGAGAGGGAGTTTCTCTCTTCTTACCCAGGCTGGAGTGCAATGGCGCGATCTCTGCTCACCACAACCTCCGCCTCCTGGGTTCAAGCAATTCTCCTGCCTCAGCCTCCTGAGTAGCTGGGACTACAGCCGTGTGCCACCATGCCCGGCTAATTTTTGTATTTTTAGTAGAGACGGGGTTTCACTATGTTGACCAGGATGATCTCGATCTCTTGACCTCGTGATCCACCTGCCTCAGCCTCCCAAAGTGCTGGGATTACAGGCGTGAGCCACCGTGCCTGGCACAAATGTCTTCTTTTGAGAAGTGTCTGTTCATATTCTTTGCCCACTTTTTGATGTGATTGTTTTTTTCTTGTAAATTTGTTTAAGTTCTTTGTAGATTCTGGATATTAGTCCTTTGTCAGATGAATGGATTGCAAAATTTTTCTCCCATTCTGTAGGTTGCCTGTTTATGCTGATGATAGTTTCTTTTGCTGTGCAGAAGCTCGTTAGTTTAATTAGGCCCCATTTGTCAATTTTGGCTTCTGTCACCATTGCATTTATTGTTTTAGTCATGAAGTCTTTGCCCATTCCTATGTCATGAATGGTATTGCCTAGGTTTTCTTCTGGAGTCTTTATGGTTTTAGGTCTTAGATTTAAGTCTTTAAACCATCTTGAGTTAATTTTTGTATAAGGTGTCAGGAAGGGGTCCAGTTCCAGTTTTCTGCATATAGCTAGCCAGTTTTCCCAACACCATTTATTAAATAGGGAATCCTTTCCCCATTGCTTTTGTCAGGTTCGTCAAAGGACAGATGGTTGTAGAACTATGGTGTTATTTCTGTGGGCTCTGTTCTGTTCCATTGGTCTATATATCTGTTTAGATACTAGTATCATGCTGTTTTGGTTACTGTAGCTTGTAGTATAATTTGAAGTCAGGTAATGTGATGCCTCCAGCTTTGTTCTTTTTTGCCTAGGATTGTCTTGACCATATGGGCTCTTTTTTGGATCCATATGAAATTTAAAGTAGTTTTTTCTAATCCTGTGAAGAAAGTCAGTGGTAGCTTGATGGGGATAATATTGAATCTATAAATTACTTTGGGTAGTATGGCCATTTTCACAATATTGACTCTTCCTATCCATGAGTATAAAATGTTTTTCCATTTGTTTGTGTCCTCTCATTTCCTTGAGCCATGGTTTGTAGCTCTTCTTAAATAGGTTCTTCACATCCCTTGTAAGTTGTATTCCCAGATATTTTCTTCTCTTTGTAGCAATTGTGAATGGGAGTTCATTCATGATTTGGCTCTCTCTTTGTCTATTATTGATATATAAGAATGCTTGTGATTTTTGCACATTGATTTTGTATCCTGAGACATTCCTATAGTTGCTTATCAGTGTCAGGAGATTTTGGGCTGAGACAATAGGGTTTTCTAAATATACAATCATGTCATCCGCAAACAGAGACAATTTGACTTCCTCTCTTCCAATTTGAATATGCTTTGTTTCTTTCTCTTGCCTGATTTCCCTGGCCAGAACTTCCAATACTGTGTTGAATAGGAGTGGTAAGAGATGGCATCCTTGTCTTGTGCCAGTTTTAAAAGGAAATGCTTCCAGCTTTTGCCCATTCAGTATGATATTGGCTGTGGGTTTGTCATAAATAGCTCTTATTATTTTGAGATATGTTCCATTAATACCGAGTTTATTCACGGTTTTTAGCATGAAGTGGTGTTGAATTTTATCAAAGATTTTTCCTGCATCTATTGAAATAATCATGTGGTTTTTGTTATCGATTATGTGAGGGATTACATTTATTGATTTGCATATGTTGAACCAGCCTTGAATCTAAGGGATGAAGTTGACTTGATTGTGGTGGATAAGCTTTTTGATGTGCTGCTGGATTTGGTTCACCAGTATTTCATTGAGGATTTTTGCATCGATGTTCATCAGGAAAATTGGCCTGAAATTTTCTTTTTTTGTTGTGTTTCTGCCAGATTTTGGTATTGGGATGATGCTGGCCTCATAAAATGAGTTAGGGAGGAGGCCCTCTTTTTCTGTTGTTTGGAATAATTTCAGAAGGAATGGTACCAGCTCCTCTTTGTACCTCTGGTAGAATTCAGCTGTGAATCCATCTGGTCCTGGGCTTTTGTTGGTTGGTAGGCTATTAATTACAGCCTCAATTTCATAACTTGTTATTGTTCTATTCAGAGATTTGACTTCTTCCTGGTTTAGTCTTGGGAGGGTTTATGTGTCCGGGAATTCATCCATTTCTTCTAGATTTTCTAGTTTATTTGCCTAGAGGTGTTTATGGCATTCTCTGATGGTAATTTGTATTTCTGTGGGATCAGTGGTGATATTCCCCTTATCATTTTTCATTGTGTCTATTTGATTCTTCTCTCTTTTCTTCACTAGCCTGTCTAGCAGTCTATCTATTTTATTGACCTTTTCAGAAAACCAGCTCCTGGATTCATTTTTTTTTAAGGGTCTTTTGTGTCTTTGTCTCCTTCAGTTCTGCTCTGATGTTTGTTATTTCTTGTCTTCTGCTAGATTTTGTTTGGTCTTATTTCTCTAGTTCTTTTAATTGTGGTGTTAGGGTATTTATTTTAGATCTTTCTTGTTTTCTCTGGGCATTTAGTGCTATAAATTTCCCTCTAAACACTGCTTTGGCTGTGTCCCAGAGATTCTGGTATGTTCTGTCTTTGTTCTCATTGGTTTCAAATAACTTATTTATTTCTGCCTTAATTTCATTATTTACCCAGTAGTCGTTCAGGAGCAGATGGCTCAGTTTCCCTGTAGTTTTACAGTTTTGAGAGAGTTTCTTAATCCTGAGATCTAATTTGATTGCACTGTGGTCTGAGAAACTGTTTTGATTTCTGCCCTTTTGCATTTGCTGAGGGGTGTTTTACTTCCAATTATGTGGTCAATTAAAAAAAAATCCAAGAAATAAAAACAGTTATGTGGTCAATTTTGGAGTAAGTGTGATATGGTGCTGAGAAGAATGTATATTCTGTTGGTTTGGGGTGGAGAGTTCTGTAGATGTTTATTTGGTCTGCTTGGTCCAAAACTATGTTCTAGTTCCGAATATTCTTGCTAATTTTCTGTCTCATTGATCTGTCTAATATTGACAGTGGGAAGTCTCCCACTCTTACTGTGTGGGAATCTAAGTCTCTTTGTAGGTCTCTAGGAACTTGTTTTATGAATATGGGTGCTCCTTTATTGGGTGCATATATATTTGGGATAGTTAGCTCTTCTTGTTGCATTGATCTCTTTACTATTAGGTAATGCCCTTCTTTGTCTTTTTTGATCTATGTTGGTTTAAAGTCTGTTTTATCAGAGACTAGGATTGCAACCCCTGGTTGGTTGGTTGGTTTTGCTTTCCATTTGCTTGGTAAATATTCGTCCATCCCTTTATTTTGAACCTATTTGTGTCTTTGCATGGGAGATGGGTCTCCTGAATACAGCACAGCAATGGGTGTTGACTCTTTATCCAATTTATCAGTCTGTGTCTTTTAATTGGGGCATTTAGTCTGTTTACATTTAAGGTTATTATGTGTAAATGTGATCTTGTCATTATGATGTTAGCTGGTTATTTTGCCCATTAGTTGGTGCAGTTTCTTCATAGTGTCGATGGTCTTTACAATTTGGTATGTTTTTGCAGTGGCTGGTACTGGTTTTTCCTTTCCATGCTTAGTGCTTCCTTCAGAAGCTCTTGTAAGGCAGGCCAGGTGGTGACAAAAATCTCTCAACATTTGCTTGTCTGTAAAGGATTTTATTCTTTCTTCACTTATTTGGCTGGATATAAAATTCTGGGTTGAAAATTCTTTTCTTTCAGAATATTGAATATTGGCCTGCACTCTCTTCTGGCTTGTGGGATTCCTGCAGAGATCCACTCTTAGTCTGATAGGCTTCACTTTGTTGGTAACCCCACCTTTCTCTCTGGCTGCCCTTAATATTTTTTCCCTCATTTCAGCCTTGGTGAATTTTGTCGGGGTCCGGCACGTCTGCTGGGGGGCTACCGACCTGCAGGAGTCCCTGAGACCACCGATGTAGATGTCTCGTTCAACCTGAGGGAGAGAGTGCGTGAGAGAAAAGAAAGAAAAAGCAGAGACTGGAGGGCTACGTAACCGGGGGTGGAAACGCAGCAAATTTATTCTTGTGGGTTACAGCTTTTATACTTTTCTTGTTTACAGTTACTTTATCTCACAAAGAAAGGGTAAACAGAGGCTCCTGAAAATAGCTCACAAAGTTTATGTAAAAAAAGGGTAAACAGAATAGTTATCAGAGGTTTGTGAAAATAGCTCACAAAGAAGTTTATGTTTTTCAAAGATGCCTTTAAGGTGGCTTGTTAAACCTGTTTTCCATCAGGGCGTGGAACAAAGACTTAGTTCCAGGGAAAATAGGGGCAGGGGTCTTTACTCCTCTTAGGCATCTCAATTGCAGCAAGTTTTATTGCTTACACAGAGACTGATGGGGGCATGAAGACAGACAGCACAATGTCCTCATAAACCGCATACTTTTGCTTTGCATTCTGTTTTTGCCTCAGTGACTCAGCCCACGGCCTTTGTCTCAGCTCAACAGCCCTCAGATGGGGGAGTGCAGATAGGTCCATCAGCCAAGATGGGGTGAGTCACGCTAGCTGACTCAAGCCCTTGGCGTGAACACTGCACAGAATCTGATGATTATGTGTCTTGGGGTTGCTCTTCTTGAGGAGCATCTTTGTGATTTTCTATGTATTTCCTGAATTTGAAAGTCGGCCTGTCCTGCTAGGTTGGTAAAGTTCTCCTAGATAATATCCCGAAGTATGTTTTCAAACTTGGTTCCATTCTCCCCATCACTTTCAGGCATGCTAATCAAACGTAGGTTTTGTTTTTCATAGTCCCATATTTCTTGTTGGCTTTGTTCATTTCTTTTCATTCTTTTTTTCTAATCTTGTCTTCACACTTTATTTTATTAAGTTGATCTTCAATCTCTGCTATCCTTTCCTCTGCTTGATCGATTCAGTTATTGATACTTGGGTATGCCTCACAAAGTTCTTGTGCTGTATTATCAGCTCCATCAGGTCATTTATGTTCTTCTGTAAACTGGTTATTCTAGTTAGCAACTCCTCTTTTTTTCAAGGTTCTTAGCTTCCTTGCATTGGCTCAGAACATACTCCTTTAGCTTGGAGAAGTTTGTTATTACCCACTTTCTGAAGCCTATTTCTGTCAATTTGTCAAACTCATTCTCCATCCAGTTTTGTTACCTTGCTGGACAGAAGTTGTGTTCCTTTGGAGGAGAAGAGGCATTCTGGTTTTTGAAATTTTCAGCATTTTTGTGTTTGTTTTTCCTCATCTTCATGGATTTATCTACCTTTGGTCTTTGATGTTGGTGAGCTTCAGATGGAATTTCTGTGCGACTGTCCTTTTGGTTGATGTTGATGCTATTCCTTTCTGTTTGTTTTCCTTCTAACAGTCATGCCCCTCTGCTGCATGTCTTCTGGAGTTTGCTGGTGTTCCACTTTAGACCCTGTTTGCCTGTATCACCAGCAGAGGCTGCAGAACAGCAAAGATTAGATTACTGCCTGTTCCTTCTTCTGGAGGCCTTGTCCCTGAGGGGCACCTGTCAGATGCCAGCTGGAGCTCTCCTGTATGAGTTGTTTGTCAACCCCTGCTGGGAGGTGTCTCCCAGTCAGAAGGCATGGGAGTCATGGGCCCACTTGAGCAGTCAGTCTATTCCTTAGCAGAACATGCTCCCACTCTGTGATTGCACGTTCACTTATTCAGTCAATGTGTGCCTTTGGTATGAGGTGTTTTTTTGGTCGTTTTTTTTTTTAAATGGAGTTTCACTCTTGTTGCCCAGGCTGGAGTGCAATGGCACAATCTGGGCTCACTGTAACGTTTTTCTCCTGTGTTCAAGCGATTCTCCTACCTCAGCCTTCCGAGGCAGGTGGATCACCTGAGGTCAGGAGTTCGAGACCAGCCAGGCCAACATGGTAAAACACTCTCTCTACTAAAAATACAAAAATTAGCCAGGCATGGTGGCGGGTGCTATAATCTTAAATACTCGGGAGGCTGAGGCAGGAGAATCACTTCAACCTGGGAGGCAGAGGTTGCGGTGAGCCAAGACTGCACCACTGTACTCCAGCCTGGGCAACAAGAGCAAAACTCTGTCTAAAAAAAAGAAAAAAATGTATTAAGACTTACCTTATGGCTGACATATGGTCTATCCTGGAAAATGTTCTATGAGCACTTAAAGAATGTGTACTCTGCTGCTGCTGGTTTGAGTGTTGTGTATACGTCTGCTGCATCTAATTGGTTTACAGTGTTGCTTAAGTCCTCTGTTTCCTTATAGATCTTCTGTTTGGTAGTTCTTATCCATTATTGGAAATGAGGTATTGAAATCTCTAATTGTGTATTTCTCATTTAATTATGTCAATTTTTGCTTCACATATTTTGGGGGTGTTTTAAGTGTGTATATGTATACAATTGTATCTTGATAAATTGTAGCTTTTGTCAGTATATGCTGACCTTTGTCTTGTTACTGTTTTGACTTAAAATTGATTTTGTCTGATAATAAAATAGCCATTGTTAAAATATACAATTTTCATGCAATAACTTTTTCCAACATTTTACTTCTAAACTTTTTGTAACTTTGTATTCAAAATTTGTCTTGGCTGGGCATGGTGGCTCATGCTTGTAATCCTAGCACTTTGGGAGGCCAAGGTGGGCGGATCACTTGAGAGTCAGGAGTTTGAAACCAGCCTGGCCAACATGGTGAAACCCTGTCTCTTCTAAACATGCAAACAAATTAGCTGGGTGTGGTAGTGGGTTCCTGTAATCCTAGCTACTTAGGAGGCCCTGGTAGGAGAATCGCTTGAACCTGGGAGGTGGAAGTTGCAGTGGCCAAGATCATGCCACTGCACTCCAGCCTGGGTAACAGAGTGAGATTCCATCCCTAAATAAATAAATAAATAATTTCCCTGCAGGCTTGGTGCAGTGACTCACACCTGTAATCCTAGCTATTTGGGAGGCCATGGCAGGTGGATCACCTGAGGTCAGGATTTCAAGACCAGCCTGGCCAACATGGTGAAACCTCATCTCTACTAAAAATACAAAAGTTACCTCGGTGTGATGGCAGGTGTCTGTAATCCCAGCTACTCAGGAGACTGTAGCATGAGAGTTGCTTGAACCCATGGAGGTTTCAGTGAGCTGAGATTGTGTCACTTCACTTCAGCCTGGGTCAAAGGCAAAACTCTGTCTCAAAAAGAAATTGTCTATACAGCATATAGATAGATCATGTTCGAAGATGGCTGATCGCTAACAGCTGGGGATTGTAGCTCCCAGTGAAAGCTCGGAAAACGTGAGGACACCACATTTTCAGAGGAATTTTCGTTGCCCACGGACCAGAAGGTTTCCAGTGGAGGAGCCCCGTGGGTCGCCAGCGCGACTTCTGTGGCCGGCGCAGTGGTTTTGTCGTTGCCTCGGCGCGGCAGCTCTTCGTGCACAGTGAGCGGGACTGGTTCCCCTACTGACTGGTGTTTGGAGCTCCGGGAAGGCAGAGCCGCTTGTTGTGGACTCAAGAAGGAAGCCAGACCGGAGATTCCCAGGCAGAAGAGCACCATCAGTCTTATCGCTGCTGTTTTGGCCGGCGCAGTGGGTTGCTCGGATTCCAGCACTGGGAATCAATAAATTGGATGCCCTCTCAGGAACTTAATTAGAAAGGTGCTAATTGTAAAGACATCAGATGGATAAAATCACAATAAAGGGAAAAAAAACAGCCTAAAAAGGCCGAGAAAACTGAAAGTCAGAACCTCTCTCCCTCTACAGGGGATAGCAATTCCTCATTAGCAACGGAACAAGCCCTAATGGAAGAGGACTGTGTTCCAGTATCTGAAGTAGGCTTTAAAAGGTGGATGATAAAAAATTTTTGGGAGTTGAAACAACTTGTTCTAACCCAATGTAAAGAAACTAAGAACTTCGAAAAAAGGTTTAACGAAATGTTAAAAAGAATGGACAATATAGAGAGGAATATAAATGAACTAATGGAGTTGAAAAATACAGCATGAGAACTTAGTGAAATATGCACAAGTTTGAATAGCCGAATTGATCAAGCAGAAGAAAAAATATCAGAGGTCGAACACCAAATTAATGAAATGAAATGAGAAGACAAGAATAGAGAAAAAAGGATAAAAAGGAATGAGCAAAGTCTCCAAGAAATATGGGACTATGTGAAAAGACCTAATCTACGTTTGATAGGTGTACCTGAATGTGATGGAGAGAATGAATCCCAGCTGGAAAATACTCTTCAGGATATTATCCAGGAGAATTTTCCCAATCTAGCAAAGCAGGACACTATTCAAACCCAGGTAATACAGAGAACACCACAAAGATATTCCTTAAGAAGAGCAACCCCAAGACACATAATCATTAGATTCACCAAGGTTGAAACGAAGGAGAAAATACTAAGGGCAGCCAGAGAGAAAGGTCAGGTTACCCACAAAGGGAAGCCTATCAGACTTACAGCAGATCTCTCAGCAGAAACCCTACAAGCCAGAAGAGAGTGGGGGCCGATATTTAACATCCTTAAAGAACAGAACTTTCAGCCCAGAATTTCATATCCTGCCAAACTAAGCTTCACAATTGAAGGAAAAATAAAATCTTTTATGAACAAGCAAGTACTCAGAGATTTTATTACCACCAGGCCTGCTTTATAAAAACTTCTGAAAGAAGCATTACACACAGAAAGGAACAACCAGTATTAGCCTTTCTAAAAATAGACCAAAAAGTAAAGAGCATCAACATAAAGAAGAATTTACATCAACGAATGGATAAAATAGACAGTTAACATCAAATGGCAGTAATCTTAAATTGAAATCGACTAAATTCCCCAATCAAAAGATACAGCCAAAACCTAATGGTGTACTACATCCAGACCCATTTTATATCCAAAGATGCACAAAGACTAAAAACAAAGGGTTGGAGAAAGATTTATCAACCAAATGGAGAACAAAAACAAATAAACAAAAAGGAGTTGCAATTCATGCATTTGATAAAACAGATTTCAAAGCAACAAAGATAGAGTGGTATATGGATTAATGCATCCTAACACCCAGATACATAAGACCCATAAAGGGATTTAGACTCAACGAGACAGGAAATTAATAAGGATATCCAGAATCTGAACTCAGATCAGTAACAAGTAAACTTAATAAGCACTTGTAGAGCTCTCCACTTTAGATACATAAAATATACATTCTCCACTTTAAATACACAAAATAATGATCGGCCATTATTAATACCCATTCATAGAATAAAGCAATATTCCTGTTCTCTCTCCCTCTTTTTCTTCCTCTTTTCCTTTCCTTCTTAAAAAAAAAAGGAAGAAAAAGAAAAAATTAATAACCAAAAAAATGGGCAACCAGCAGCCCTTGAGGGTGCTCTGCCTATGGAGTAGACATTCTCTTACACCTTTACTTTCTTTAAAAAAAAAAAAAAAAGTTCTAAAAATCCATTTTGCCAATCTTTTTTTTTTCTTCCTGAGACAGGGTCTTGCTCTTGCTCTGTTGTCCAGGCTGGAGTGCAGTGGCATGAGCACAGCTCGCCACAGCCTTGACCTCCGGGCTTAAGTCATCTTCCACCTCAGCCTCCTGAGAGCTGGGACCACAGATGCACACCAGCATGCCTGGCTAATTTTAAAATATTTTTGTAGATAGAATCTCACCATGTTGCCCATGCTGGTCTAAAACTAGTGGGCTCAAGCCATCCTCCCACCTCAGCCTCCCAAAGTGCTGAGATTACAGGTGTAAGTCACTGCACATGGCCCAATCTCTGCTTTTTAATTGGGGAGTTTAACCCATTTATGCATATACTAACTAATGAGAAAACATTTACTTCTGCCATTTAGCTGTTTGTTTTCTGTATATTGTTTTTGTTTTTGAGACAGTTTTGCTCTTGTTGCCCAGGCTGGAGTACAATGGCATGATCTCGGCTCACTGCAACCTCTGCCTCTTGGGTTTCAGTGATTCTCCTGCCTCAGCCTCCCAAGTAGCTTAGATTACAGACATGTGCTACCATTCATGTCTAATTTTGTATTTTTAGTAGAGATGGGGTTTCTCCATGTTGGTCAGACTGGTCTCAAAATCCCGACCTCAGGTGATCTGCCTGCTTTGGTCTCCTAAAGTGCTTGTATCGCAGGCGTGAGCCACTGCACCCAGCCTGTTTTCTGTATGTCTTACATGATACTCCTCCATTCCTCCACTACTGCTTTTTATGGATTTATTTACTTTTGTGTAATTTTGATTCCTTTCTTTGTCTTCCTATATACTGTTTAGTTATTTTCTTACTGGCTACCTTTGGGATTACAAGTAACATCTTAAACATGTAACAATCTAGTTTGAGTAATACCAACTGAATTTAATACACACTGCTCTTACACGTCTTCCCTCTTTATACTGTCATGGTCATAGATTGTATGTTTATACTTTGTTTCCATTAACATGGATTTATAGTTTTATGAATTTTGCCTTTAAATCATAAGAAAAAGGATGACTTACAAACCCAAAGTGCAATAATACTGGCTTTGCTAACTACCTGTTAGTTACATCTACCAGTGTTCTTTAGATTTTCATATGGCTTCAAGTTACTATCTAGTGTTTATTTCAGCTGGAAGGACTTTCTTTACCACTTATTGTAGGGCAGGTCTACTAATAAAACTCCCTTAACTTTTGTCTGAGAATGTCTTAATTTCTCCTTCATCCTTAAAGGATGTTTTACCTTTTCTTTCAGTTTTGTTTTTTGTTTTTGTTTTTTTTACTGAGTCTTGCTTTGTCACCCAGGCTGGAGTGCAGTGACACAATCTTGGCTCACTGCAACCTCCATCTCCTCCTGGGTTCAAGCGATTCTCCTGCCTCAGCCACCCAAGTAGCTGGGACTACAGGTATGCGCCCCCATGCCTGGCTAATTTTTGTATTTTTAGTAGAGACATGGTTTCACCATGTTGGCCAGGCTTGTCTCAAACTCCTGATTTCAGGTCATCCACCCACCTCAGTCTCCCAAAATGCAGTAATTACAGATGTCAGAGTCACCACACCTGACCTTCTTTCAGCACTTTAAATATGTCATCCTATTACCTTCTAGACTTCATAGTTTCTGATGAGAAATCAGCTGTTAATCTTGAGGATTTCTTGTGATGCATCGTAGGCCCCAGTGTGTGATATTTCCTCCCTGTATCCATGTGTTCTCATTGTTCAACTCCCACTTTTGAGAACATGCAGTGTTTGGTTTTCTATTCTTGTGTTAGTTTGCTAAGAATGATGGTTTGTAGCTTCATCCATGTCCCTGTAAAGGACATAAACTCATCCTTTTTCATGGCTCCATAGTATTCCCCAGTATATATGTGCCACATTTTCTTTATCCAGTCTATCAGTGGGATTGGTTCCAAGTCTTTGCTATTGTGAACACTGCCGCAATAAACATACCTGTGCATATGTATTTATACTAGAATGATTTATAATCCTTTTGTTATATACCCAGTAATGGGATTTTTGGGTCAAATAGTATTTCTGGTTCTAGATCCTTGAGGAATCACTACACTTTGTTTTTCACAATGGTTGAACCATTTTACACTCCCATCAACAGTGTAAAAGCATTCCTATTTCTCTACATCTCTCTAGCATCTGTTGTTCCCTGACTTGATCACCATTCTAACTGGCATGAGATGGTATCTCATTGTGGTTTTGATTTGCATTTCTCTAATGATGAGTGGTGGTGAGCTTTTTTTCATATGTTTGTTGGCCACATAAATGTCTTCTTTTGAGAAGTTTCTGTTCATATCCTTTGCCCACTTTTTGATGGGTTTGTTTTTTTCTTGTAAATCTGTTTAAGTTCTTTGTAGATTCCAGATATTAGCCCTTTGTCAGATGGATAGATTGCAGAATTTTTCTCCCATTCTATAGGTTGTTCATTTACGCTGATGATAGTTTCTTTTGCTGTGCAGAAGCTCTTCAGTTTAATTTTGTCCCACTGGTCAACTTTGGCTTTTGTTGCCATTGCTTTTGGTGTTTTAGTCATGAAGTCTTTGCCCATGCATATGTCTTGAATAGTATTGCCTATGTTTGCTTCTAGGTTTTTTATGGTTTTAGGTCTTATGTTAAGTCTTAAATCCATCTTGAGTTAATTTTTGTATAAGGCATAAGGAAGGGGTCTAATTTCAGCTTTCTGCATATGGCTAGCAATTTTTTCCAACACTATTTATTAAATAGGTAATCCTTTCCCCTTTGCTTGTTTTTGTCAGGTTTGTCAAAGATCAGATGGTTGTAGATATGTGGTGTTATTTCTGTGGCCTCTGTTCTGTTCCATTGGTCTCTGTATCTATTTTGGTACTTAAGCAGTACCATGCTGTTTTGGTTACTGTAACTTTGTAGTATAGTTTGAAGTCAGGTAGTGTGATGCCTCCAGCTTTGTTCCTTTTACCTAGGACTGTCTTGGCTATATGGGCTCTGTTTTGGTTCCACATGAAATTTAAAGTAGTTTTTTTCTAATTCTGTGAAGAAAGTCAATGGTAGCTTGATGGGGATAGCATTGAATCTATAAATTACTTTGGGTAGTATGGCCATCACAGTATTGATTCTTCCTATCTGTGAGCATGGAATGTCTTTCCATTTGTTTGTGTCCTCTCTTATTTCCTTGAGCAGCGGTTTATAGCTCTCCTTTAAGGCATTCTTCACATCCCTTGTAAGTTGTATTCCTAGGTATTTTATTTTCTCTGTAGCAATTCTGAATGGAAGTTCACTCATGATTTGGCTGTTTGTCAATTATTGGTGTATAAGAATGCTTGTGATTTTTGCACATTGATTTTGTATCCTGAGACATTGCTGAAGTTGCTTATCAGCCTAAGGGGATTTTGGACTGAGACAATAGGGTTTTCTAAATATACAATCATGTCATCTGCAAACAGAGACAATTTGACTTCCTATCTTCCTATTTGAATACCCTTTATTTCTTTTTCTTGCCTGATTTCCCCTGCCAGAACTTCCAAGGCTATGATGAATAGGAGTGGTAAGAGATGGCATCCTGCTTCCAGCTTTTGCCCAGTCAGTATGATATTGGCTGTGAGTCTGTCATAAATTAGCCTGAAATTTTCTTTTTTTTTTTTTTGTTGCATCTCTGCCAGGTTTTGGTATCAGGATGATGCTGGCTTCATAAAATGAGTTAGGGAGGAGGCCCTCTTTTTCTATTGTTTGGAATAGTTTCAGAAGAAATGGTACCAGCTCCTCTTTGTACCTCTGGTAGAATTCAGCTGTGAATCCATCTGGGCTTTTTTCAGTTGGTAGGCTATTAATTACTGCCTCAATTTCACAACTTGTTATTGGTCTATTCAGGGATTCAACTTCTTCCTGGCTTAGTCTTGGGCGGGTGTATGTGTCCAGGAATTTATCCATTTCTTCTAGATTTTCTAGTTTATTTATGTAGAGGTGTTTATAGTATTCTCTGATGGTAGTTTGTATTTCTGTGGGATCAATGGTGATATCCCCTTTATCATTTTGTATTGTCTATTTAATTCTACTCTCTCTTCTTATTAGTCTGACTAGCAGTCTATCTATTTTGTTGATCTTTTCAAAAAACCAGCTCCTGGATTCATTGATTTTTTTTTTTTTTTTTTTTTTTTTTTTTTTTTTTTTTTGGTGGAGGGGGTGGGTCTTTTGTATCTCTATCTCCTTTAGTTCTGCTCTGATCTTAGTTATTTTTTATCTTCTGCTAGCTTTTGAATTTGTTTGGTCTTGCTTCTCTAGTTCTTTTAATTGTGATGTTAGGGTGTTGATTTTAGATCTTTCTGCTTTCTCTTGTGGACATTTAGTGCTATAAATTTCCCTCTAAATACTGCTTTGGCTGTGTCCCAGAGATTCTGGTATGTTCTTTGTTCTCATTGGTTTCAAAGAACTTACGTATTTCTGCCTTAATTTCATTATTTACCCAGTAGTCCTTCAGGAGCAGGTTGTTCAGTTTTCAGGTATGTGTGTGGTTTTGAGTGAGTCTCTTAATCCTGAGTTTTAATTTGACTACACTGTGGTCTGAGAGACTGTTATGATTTCTGTTCTTTTACATTTTCTGAGCAGTGTTTTACTTCCAACTATGTGGTCAATTTTGGAATAAGTGGGATGTCGTGCTGAGAAGAATGTATATTCTCTTGATTTGTGGTGGAGAGTTTTGTAGATGCCTATTAGGTCTGCTTGGTCCCGAGCTGAGTTCAAGTCCTGAATATCCTCGTTACTTTTCTGTCTCTAATAAGAATATTAGATCAATATTTTTGATCTAATATTGATAGTGGGGTATTAAAGTCTCCCACTATTATTGTGTGGGAGTCTAAGTCTCTTTGTAGGTCTCTAAGAACTTGCTTTATGAATCTGGGTGCTCCTGTATTGGGTGCATATATATTTAGTAGAGTTAGCTCTTCTTGTTTATTGATCCCTTTACCATTAGGTAATGCCTTTGTCTTTCTGATCTTTGTTGGTTTAAAATCTGTTTTATCAGAGACTAGGATTGCAACCCCTGCTGTTTTTGCTTTTTATAGGCTTAATAAATATTCCTGCATCCCTTTATTTTGAGCCTATGTGTGTCTTTTCATGTGAGATGGGTCTCCTGAATACAGCATACCAATGGATCTTAACTCTTTATTCAATTTGCCAGTTTGTGTTTTTTAATTGGCATATTTGGCCTGTTTACATTTAAGGTTATTATGTGTCAATTTGATCTTCTCATTATGGTGCTAGCTGGTTATTTTGTCCATTAGCTGATGCAGTTTCTTCAGAGTGTCGATGGTCTTTACAATTTGGTATGTTTTTGCAGTGGCTGGTACCAGTTTTTCCTTTCCATGTTTAGTGCTTTCTTCAGGAGCTCTTGTAAGGCAGGCATGGTGGTGACAAACAAAATCTCTCAGCATTTGCTTGTCTGTAAAGGATTTTATTTCTCCTTCGCTTATGAAGCTTAGTTTGGCTGGATATAAAATTCTGGGTTGAAAAGTACTTTCTTTCAGAATGTTGAATATTCTGAAATATTCAACATTTATCTACCTTTCGTCTTTGATGTTGGTGAGCTTTGGATAGAATTTCTGTGTGGACATCCTTTTGGTTGATGTTGATGCTATTCCTTTCTGTTTGTTAGTTTTCCTTCTAACAGGCCTCTCTGCTGCAGGTCTGCTACAGTTTGCTGGAGGTCCACTCCAGACCTTGTTTTCCTTTATCAACCAAGGAGGCTGCAGAACAGCAAAGATTAGATTACGGCCTGTTCCTTCCTCTGGAAGTTTTGTTCCAGAGGGCACCCACCAGATACCAACTGGAGCTTTCCTGTATGAGGTATCTGTCGACCCCTGATCAGAGGTTTCTCCCAGTCAGGAGGTATGGGGGTCAGGGACCCACTTGAGGAGGCAGTTTGTCCCTTAGCAGAGCTCAAGCACTGTGCTGGGTGATCTGCTGCTCTCTTCAGAGCCAGGAGGTAGGAACATTTAAGTCTGCTGAAGCTGCATCCACAGCTGCCCCTTCCCCCAGATGCTCTGTCCCAGGGAGATGGGAGCTTTATCTGTAAGCCCTTGACTGGGGCTGCTGCCTTTCTTTTACAGATGCCCCTGCCCAGAGAGTAGGAATCTAAAGAGGCAGTCTGGCTACAGTTGCTTTGTGGAGCTGCAGCAGGCTGCACTCAATTCAAACTTCTCAGCAGCTTATTTTACACCGTGAGGGGAAAACTACCTACTCAAGCCTTAGCAGTGGTGGACACCCCTCCCCAATTTCAGACTGCTGTGATGGCAGCAAGAATTTCAAGCCAGTGGATCTTAGCTTGCTGGGCTCTGTGAGGGTGGGATCTGCTGAGCTAGACCACTTGGCTTCCTGGCTTCAGACCTCTTTCCAAGGGAGTGAATGGTTCTGTATTGCTGGCGTTCCAGGTGCCACTGGGCTATGGAAAAAAATAACTCTGGCAGCTAGCTCAGTGTCTGTCCGAATGACTGCCCAGTTTTGTGCCTGAAACTCAGGGCCTTGGTGGCATAGGCACCTGAGGTAATCTCTTGGTCTGCGGGTTGCAAAGAAAAGTGTAGTATCTAAGCCAGAATGCACTGTTCCTCATGGCACAGTCCCTCACGGCTTCCCTTGGCTTCCCCGACCTCTTGGGTTTCCTGGGTGAGGTGAGGCTTCACCCTGCTTTGGCTCACCCTCTGTGGGCTGCACGCACTGTCTAACCAGTTCCAATGAGATGAGCCAGGTACCTCAGTTGGAAATGCAGAAATCACCGTCTTTCTACATTGATCTCGCTGGGAACTGTGGACTGACGCTGTTCCTATTCGGCCATCTTGCCAGCCACCATCATTGGTTTCTGTTGTCTCTGGTCAGCCTGTGACTTGGAGATTCCCTTAACTGCTGGAGTTCAGGAGCATCTCTTTTCACCAAGTGTTTCCCGGGTGACTGTTTCTGATCAGGTTCCAGAGTCCCCAGACAGTTGACTCTGGTCATTTTCTTTTTTCCAGCTTAATGGTTGTTTCTGTGGAGACTGAACCCTGGAGCCTTCTGCCCTGCCAACTCTTGTCACAAATGTTACTTTAAGACAGCGAAATTAAAGAAATTCTTGCTATGCCTTGCGAATTTCAGAAATTCTTGCTATGCATTTGAAGTTTAGGAATTCTTGCTATGCCTTTGTGAAAGTACCTCCAACCTCTAGTCCCAGGAGTTCTGAGGGGCTGTCTCAGTACATTTCCCAGTTTAATGATGCTGAAACAAACATCTGCTGTATGATAGGTGAACTTCTGTGTTTCCTTCAGTGCGCCTGAGAAAAGTGGCTGGCTTTTTCTGTGCATAAAATAACTGGATAATCCTGCAAGAGTCCTTATTTGAACACAGAGTGTGAGAGTCTCTATCTCATTTTAATCAACACAGGCAATGAAAGAACAAAACTGCAATGACCAGGCTATAGTAGAAACAGGATTTTAATATAATATTCAAGTCTAGCGTTTGCTATTTACAACAAATAAATATTGCCCCTCCCCAGTCAGTAAACATTTTTTTTCTTTTTGCTTTTTATACAAATATTCAATCGCCCCACCCCCACCCCAATCCTCCTTCCTCACCAACCCCCGTCTTGCATGGTCTTGTAAAGCCCAGGACGCAGTGGTGAATGGCACTTGCAGTGGCATGAGATTCAACATCGATGGGACTCCGCTGGGACTGTCCTCACTTACCGGGTGCAGAGTCTGGTCCATGAAGAGGGTTTCTCTCTGCTCCCGGGGGAGGGCCCGGTAAGTGGTGGGTGAGACTCCCTCACTCTCAGTTGGCCCTGATGATGGAATCTTTGGTGCGGCCTCAGAAAGGCTAGAGTGGTGGGAGGAGGGGCCGGGACCCCTGCGAAGGTCACAGGCCAGTGCCCGTGGGCATGAGGAGAGAACTGCAGTGGTCAGACACGGTGGGTGAGTGGGTGCTCTGGGGTGCCCATGGGCACAGGTGGCAGTGAACCACACCTGGGAAGGTGTCAGAAGTGTACAGAGGTGGCACCCAGGGGCAGGCAGGGCACCATGCCTGTTGGCACTGCTCCTTGGCAAAAGTCAGCTAGTCCTCTGGTTCCAGAGAGCAGAAGGCACCTAAGGCGGTGAGTGGTCCACGGGAGGCCAGGTCAGCCTGACTAATGGCAAGCGTCAGTCCCAGCAGCAGGAGAGGTTCAGGATGAAACTGGAGTCTTGGGGTACCCTGGGCCGGCAGGTAGGAGGAAGGTGCCCAGCTGGCCTGGGCCACTCTTGTCCATAAGTGTTTTGCTACCAGCCAGCCAGGCCCTGGGGAAGATGCCCTCAGAAGATGCCCTTGGCAATCTTCAGTCCTTTCTGCTTCATGCGTGGGAGGGTTGAGCTGGCTCCATGCTTCACCTTCACCCCTTTGGTGAAGGTCCGCTTCTTCAGGACAAAGTCATAGTTGGCGGTAGAGTTCATGGCATAGAACACGTTGGCGTTTTCAGGGATCTTCAGCTCTGGTGGGGGAGGGGCAGAAGGGTGATCAGTGGGGCTCCTGGGGACCTTGCAGGACACCCCTACCACTTGGGAGCCCCGGCAAGGACCATCCTGAGCCACAGACCTGAGATCCCCTCCAATAAAGCTCTAGGACTCTGAGGACCCCTCTCAGTGACTCCTGCCTGAGGACAGACTCTGCTGAGGTCCTCACAAAACCTGGTGACTCTTGTTTAAACAGGGACTGACTCCAGAACCCCCTGGCTTGGCCTGAGCTGGCAGAGGGTCACCCCATCCTAGCCACACTGCAGTGCTGACTGCCCAGCGGGAACAGGCTTTCTAGAATCCAGACCACCTCCTGGAATCCTGTCCTACTCAGGCCAAGGGCTCTAAGGAACAGGAAAGGGCAGGCTTGCCCCAGGCCTCCAGCACTGGTTCCAGGGAGGCCTCTGTCCCTTTTGGAACACTGGCACCCAGCAACTACTTCCTCTTGGCTCCTATTTCCCCCTGGTCTCCTCTGGCCCACAACCTGCTGTAAATCAGAGCTGGGCTCCTGCTGACATCGTGTGGCTTTTGATCTCCTTCCTTAACCTCTTTAGGCCTCAGTCTTCCTTTTCTGTAAGATAGGGGTCCCACCTACCCTGCCCACCTAACCAAAATGGTGCCAGAAGCTGCAAGAGGATTCAGACTCTAACTTCTAGGGATCACAGGAGTTACTGCTAACTGTCTGGGCTAATGGCTGGGGGTGGTGGTCAGCTTCCTGGAAAGAAAACGGCCACGATACTATTTGTAGTTAACTTTTATGGTACACAGAGATGCTTTATATATACGTGCACACACACACACACACACACACAAATATATATATACGTGCATACATATGTATGATTTTTATATGTATATACACATACAATTAACCCACTGGCCACTTTCATTTCCCTCTGGGGGATGAGAAGACAAGCGCAGAGGACTTAAGGAGCTTGCCCAGTGTCTCCAAGCCCAGGACACCTGACTCTGAGTCTGCACCTGTTCTTGACACTTTCCCGCTTTCTGGTGTCCCTTCCAGGGCCCACCTCGCCAACCTGTCCCAGTGAGAAGCCTTTCCCTTTGCTCCTCACTGAAGTTAGGGCTGAACTGCCTGTTCATGCCCAGGGAAGGGCACACGCTGGGGAGGTCCAGTGGTCACTGGGGGCAACAAGCAGACGACAGGGGCATCCAGGGCTGCCCTGTCCACAGCGTCCACCCACACTTTGTTGGCGAATTTTCTAGGGCCAAAGGCTGCCGACCTGGGGCTGGGAGTATTGCGGACCCGCCCCCTCTGCCACCGCCCCCTCTGCCACCGCCCCCTCAGCCACTGCCCCTGCTCTCACTTACTCCGCTCATCTGAGAGAATCTGCACCAGCTCATAGTCCTCCGGCTCATCTGCGTCTAGGTGGTGTTTGTCCATGGCCTTGCGGATGACGGCCGGAGCCTTATCTTGGCTGGTCACCTGCATTGAGGCAGGGGAGGGGCCATCAGGGAAAAGACCCTGGAGGGGTTCTTCCAGAGTGCAGTGGCCAAGGACCCTCTGGAGCCCCCTCAGCACCAAGCACAGGCACTCCGTCTCTGTTCAGGTGCTGGGTCCAGGGAGGGACCCTCAGGCCAGCCTTGGCCCTGATCACTAGCTTCTTCATTTCTGTACCTGGCTGATATCTGTCCTTCCCCCCACTAGAAGGCGGAGCCCGGGAGGGTGGGAACAGTGCCCTGTGTTCAGGGCATGTTTGTGGCCGTTGGAGGGAGGGACCCGGCTGCCCGCCCGGCTCACCAGGATGCTCTTGTACATGTTGCCATTGTCCACATCCAGGCTGACGCGGATGATGCAGCAGTCGCCCACCTGCTGGTTGTAGAGCGGCAGCGCGGAGGTGGAGCTGCAGAGCCCTGAGACGGAGCGCTTGTGGGTGCGCGTGGCAGCCACGGGTGTGGTGGAAGCTGAGGAGGACGAGGTGCTGCTGGAGGCTGAGCTGATGCCGGAGGTCTCCGGGGACGACTGTGAGGCTGATTCCCAGAACTGAGGGGGGTGGCAAGGTCAGCAGATACCCCGGAGCCTGCGGGGTACCCCAGGCCAGCAGCCAGCTGGAGCCCTTCTAGAAGCTATGTTCAGGATCCAGGGCTTCCTGGCCCCGTGCGTGGATTGGGAGTAACACTGGCACTAGGAAATGGGAAGGTGGGGAAGGATATTGGGGAGAAGAGCAGGCATTCACCTTCTTTTCCTGGCCATCAGGGGACTCCGGGACGAAGCTGATGTTGATCTCCTCCACGTCAGAGCTGGAGGAGCCAGCCGAGTGCACGCTGAGTGCATCAGCAATGTCCCCGCTGCTGAGGTAGGGGCCACACCTGAGCTGGTCACAGGACTTGGAGTGGGAGCTACCGCTGGTACTGAGCTCAGTGCTGGGGGCCTGGCGACTGGATGAAGAGCCAGCTTAGTTAAGGGGGATCCCCAAGGACACATCCCACCCCCATAGCCCCTGCTCTCTGGGCCTGAGGACTGTGCAAAGTGCTGGGACAGTCGCCAGCACTCCATTCACCACAGCCATCTGGGAGAGCATTTAGTATCACCCCATTTCACAGAGGAGGAAACTGAGGCCCACAGAGGTGAAGGGACCCATCCCGGTCTCAGGGCCTGTCGGCAGCAGATAGGATCCCAGTGCCAGCCCCCATGACTCCCCGAGCCCAGGCTCAGCCCTGAAGCTTCTGGGCTCCAAGGTGGCTTCCCCTACCACCCCCGGCCAGGCCCTCACTCGCTCCAGCGCTTGACAATGGCTGCGTTCTTCTTGGTCTTGAGGGTGTTGCTGGCTGACTCGGATGGGGGCTCCAGCTCGCATGACAGGTTGTAGCTATGAGCAGAGGGGCAACAGTGAGATGACCAGGAGCCACGCTCTGGCATTCCCCCAGCACCTGCCCAGAAGCTGGAGTCAGGGTGCCCTGGCCATCCCCAGGCAACAGAGGCTGACATCACGGGTCACAGCTGCCAGCCCTCTGGAGCTGTCCCCCCAGGAGAGTACCCCCACACTGTCCCTTGCTGCCTGGCCTCACCTCTCAGCCTCGCTGAGCCGCTCCACTGCCCGGAACCAGGCCCCAAATTGCTCGTCGGGCGCGATGCTGTAGTTGTTGCAGGCCGACTGCAGCAGCTTGATCTGGGCGATCACCTCGAACTCCTGGGGCCAGAGGGAAGCACAGGATGGTGACAGGGCCAGAGCAGGGCAGAGGACAGTCTCTGAGCCTTTGCTCTTAGGGCCTCCTCCTCCTCTCTACCCCCATCCAGGCCTTCCTGTTTTCAAAGCTGGGCTCACACAGGCACTCCCCAGGAGGCTGGAACACTACCGCTGCCAATCCAGTGGGAGGAGACTCCCTTTTCTCTATATCCAAACGTCCCCATGAATCTGAGAGGGAGTGGGTGTCCTACCCTGGTGGGTCTCATTTCCGCCCCTCCCGCAGCGAGGGCTGTAGCTGCTCACCTTCCTCCTCTTCTCGAAGTTGATGAGTCTGCCCTGGAAGGGGGACACCCAATGGCCATCAGAATGTGACCCCTTGACCATTACAGCCCCCCTCCCCCCATTTCATGCTGCACTATCAAGAGTGCCCACCAGGGGGCAGGGCACGCACACCCCTGGACTGGGGCCGGTGCTGGGCACCAGGGCAGGGGGACCTGTGGGCAGAGGCTTGTCCACCCCTCTTTGAGGACAACAGACTGAGTCCTCGGGCGAGGCCCTCCAGCTTCCTTCTGCTCATGGTCACTGCCTGAGGGACGGGCTGCGTCCTGCTTGGCCAAACCCTGCTGCAGCTCTGTGTTTAGGCAGCCCTGGGGTGTCACCAGCCAGGCCCTGAGCTGTTTACTCAGTGCTGGGACAGGCGTGGTGGCCCAGCCCCCAGGGCTCAGGGAGGAGCTCTCCTCCTGGGCCCCACTCCAGTCCCGGCCCCACACCAGCCCTGCCTGGCGCACTCACATACAGATAGTCCTTCATGGCGGTGTCCAGCATCACCAGGTCGGTGAGGAATGTGCCCAGGTAGGGAACGGTGCCCTGGATGATGCCCTGTGGCATTGGAGACACCCATGAGCAAGGCCCTCCTCGGAAAGCTCCTCAGGCTCCAGCCCCAATCAGCCTCACCTGGAGCAGCCTGGGGACCTCTGGCGGCTTCCCCAGGTCTGCAGCCTCCCTGGACCCCCGACTCCTTCCAGCCACCCACCCCCACTGGCATCTGACAAATGCCAGATTCTGGTGTCGTGTGGCCCCTGGCCCTCCCCAGCCCCACACCTGTCAGCTGGCTCTGCCAGGCCCGTTCTTTGGTCCTTGCAGATACCAGCTTGTCCGGGCATGGCCCTGCCAGTGTCCCCAGGAGGCCACCTTGAAAGGGGCCAGTAGGCACTGTGGCCACAGAGGAAAGGGCCACTCCTCCCATCCCCAGCCCCCTGGCCCTCTGCAGTCTCGGGCTCTCTCACCGTTTCCTTTGGCCGTTTCTGGGCTCTCTTGGGGTTCATCTCCAGGGTGGCAAACTTGGAGGTCCCCTCCTGCCAGGGTAGAGGGACAGGGTCAGTGAGGCCCACCCCCTCAGCCCTAATCCTCAGACCCCTGATCTGGGGCACTGCCAGTGAGCTTGGTTCCCAGGCCTGACCCTGCTTCAATACTCACTAGTATGGGGTCCTGGGCCTGCGGCCTGCCCTACCCGAGCCTGCCTCCCACTCCGAAAAGTGCAGATGAGAACTCTGCCTCTGCTTGGAGTGGTGGCTTCCAGCATTTTGGGAGGCCAAGGCAGGTAAATCACTTGAGGTCAGGAGTTCAAGACCAGCCTGGACAACACAGTGAAATCCCATCTCTACTAAAAAACATAAAAATCAGCCAGGTGTGGTGGTGCACACCTGCAATCCCAGCTACTCGGGAAGCTGAGGCAGGAGAATCCCTTGAACCTAGGAGGCGGGGGCTGCAGTCAGCCAAAATCACACCACTACACTCGCCTAAGTGAGAGAGCGAGATTCCTCTAAAAAGAAAAAAGGGCCTCTGCCTGCCTCGCAGGGCCTTGGAGGACTCTGGCACAGTCCTGGTATGTCTGCACCCTCCTTTTCTCCTTTGTACCTCCTCATTTCCATGAGATCAGCACCCCAGACCTGGCATTCCCTTGTTTTCCAGATGAGGAAACTGGCCCTGAGATGGGCCACGACTTCCCCAGGGCCCCACAAGGACTCGGAACAGGCTTTTCTGTCCTAGCCAAAGGCTCTGCCCCAACTGCCTTCACCCATCTGGCCACTGATCAGGGTACCATCCTCTGGGCTTCCCGGTGTGTGCCAGGGCCCCCAGTAGAGCTGTGCCATGGAGGGAGAGAGACAGGTGTTCTGGGACCCCCCTGCAATGCTCCCCTGTAGGGAACTCTGCGTTTGTCCATGCAGGAGGCGGGTCCTAGATGCCATTTCACTGGTTAGCCAGGGGCACTGGCAGTGACACTGACCCCCTTTTGTGTGGGAACTGCGGAGCCCAGGCCTTGGGAATCCATTAGTCCCTGATAGTTCTTTCCAGTCATCTGGAGTATCTGCCATGGCTGACGGGGTGCCATGGGGAGAATTCTACAGGGTTCTCTGATTGGTGAGGGTCTCTTTTCAGGGCAGGGTATGGAAGCCACAGGGGGCCTCCCAATCTGCCTCCCAGGTCTGGCTACCTGGCCCCTGGCATCCCCTGCAGCTCCCATCCCTGGGGTCCCTGGGCTGCCCCTTCCTTGGGTGTCCAGAGTAGACAGAGGTAGCAGCAGGAGCCTGAATTCCTGCATACAGACTGGGCTGGTATGGGGCAGGAGCTGCATCCCCTTCCCACCCATCAGGAGGGACCAGCAAAGAAGCTGGAGACCTGCTTGTCCCAAAGCCCATCTGTTCCTCCTGGAACCCCCACTGCCACCCTGTGTCCAATTAACTGGGGCCCCAGTCCTCAAACACCCAGGGGCCAAACAGCTCCCTCTTCCCCTTCGTGCACACAGGAAAGGAACACTTTCAGCAAGAAGCAAACGCTGCCGCCCCGGCCTCTGCCTGCTGCCACTCTACCTTGATGAGCAGCTCCCGGCTTAGTGAGTAGTTGTTCTCATCTGAGAAGATCTCTGACAGCTTCTGAAAGATCCGGAAGCTGTCCCTGTCAGAAAGGCAAAGGGGGAAGGAGAAAGTTGGGAATGGTGGGGAGGGGTGTGAGTTCAGATCCATTTTCTTTTAGAACTGAAAGACCAGGCCGGGCGCGGTGGCTCATGCCTGTAATCCCAGCACTTTGGGAGGCCGAGGCGGGTGGATCACGAGGTCAAGACCATCCTGGTCAACATGGTGAAACCCCGTCTCTACTAAAAATACAAAAAATGAGCTGGGCATGGTGGCGCATGCCTGTAATCTCCCAGCTACTCAGGAGGCTGAGGCAGGAGAATTGCCTGAACCCAGGAGGCGGAGGTTGCGGTGAGCCGAGATTGCGCCATTGCACTCCAGCCTGGGTAACGAGAGCGAAACTCCCATCTCAAAGAAAAAAAACAAAAAACTGAAAGACCCCAGACTGCCTGAAAGTGGCACCCAGGGTTCTGCAGAGCCTCAGGACTCTGCAGGTCTGGGGAGGGGGCCTTTGCATGGCTACAACGGGGCTCTCGTTCCTATTTCCACTGAGCAGCTGTTTCCAAAGGTATGTGTTTTTTCATTTTGTTTTTTTTGAGACAGTTTCAGTCACCCAGGCTGAAGTGCAGTGACGTTATCCCAACTCACTGCAACCTCCACTTCCTGGGTTCAAGAGATTCTCCTGGCCTCAGCCTCCCAAGTAGGGGTGATTACAGGCACGAGCCACTGTGCCTGGCCCAGAGGTTTTGAGTTCAATTGGATAAGCGTTCTGTGGCTACATGAAGACCTGAAAATCTCCAAAGTGGCTCAGCCCACCATCTGACGGATGAAGAAGCTGAGCTCTGAGGCAGAGCTACCAGCTCAGGTCAGTGGAGGGTCCCTGCCCTCAGGATTTGTGGCCTCCCTTGGGCTCACTCACTAAGGGGGCGATGCCGGCCCTGTGGGAGGTCCCCGGTGCACTAGGAGCTCCTACAGAGGCATGCCTACCTGGAAACTTCTTCCCACGTCTTCTTTAGACGGTGGATGGAGTTACTTTGCAGAGCAGAGAGGATGGCATAGAGTGATGAGAAGTTCTTGAGGACCCGGCACTCCTGGGGCGGGAAGAGCAGGAGGCATGAGGTTGGGCTGGAGCTCCCAGCTGGCCTGGCCTCAGTCCCCCTTGGCTGAGCCTCCCCTCCCAATGAGACACATCAAGGGAGCCCCCAGAGGGCACGCCTGCAACCCAGGGGTGACAGAGGAGGATTTTAGCTCAACCCAAGGTAAGAGTGTAAAAAAGACATGAGCTGGAGAGTCAAGGCCAGCATGCCCCTGGGAAGAGCAGCCTGGGGCCTGTTCAGGGGCTTGGACCACAGACCAAAACCTGAGAACAGATGAAAGTAAAGAGGGGGCTCAGGCCCCTCCCATGGCATACCCTGGCCACCTCGATCCAGTGCTCCACCACCCTGGCCCTGTCTGGGGCCTTCGTGCTTCGGTCCCCGAGGCAGGTGGTGATGACGCAGTTGGCCACGCTGTTGAACTGGGTGACGGTGGCGCGGATGGTGGGCGCTAGGTGCTCCTTGCCCTTCTTGTCCCGCTGGGACCAGATGGAGCCCAGGCAGTGGTAGGGTACCACCTTCTTGAACAGCTCCTGGGGAGGAGGCTGAGTGTTACCTGGCCCTGCCACAGCAGTCTGGGCTGGCACTCTGGAAGCTGAGGATGTGGCTTGAGCCCTGTGGGGGTCTCTGGGTTTTGTCCCGTGCCATGCAGGGTGCCCAGCACACGAGTGACCCAGAACAAAACACTGGTGGGAACGAGAGGAGCACTGCCTTGCGCATCCTCAGCAAGCCCCAGCACCGATAGGCGGCTCACACCCACACGGACCAAATGGCACTGCCCTCCCCGCTACCCCTCCTCCTCCATCCCCACATGCCTCAGTCCGTTTCCCAACCAGACACACATCTGCTGAGGGCGCTACAACTAGGGGCTTTGTCCAGTGTCTGCCATGGGCTCCAGGATACATCAAGTGCCTAATAAGTGCTCTGGACAGATGGGGGTGACCCATGGGTGCACCTTGGTGAGCACCCTCTACTCCCACAGGCCAGGCCTGCTGAGCTTCCTGTCTGTCCCATCTTGAATCTGCATAGTCACTCTGGAGGCCAGGGGTGACCTCATCTCTACTGTCTAGAGGGAAACTGAGACTGGGTGTTAAACTTGCCCTGGTTACTACTTGGTTTCGAACAGCAGACCTAGGATTTGACTAGAATGTGAGCTCTGGAAGGCAGGCCCACCCCTGCCCTGCCGAGCTGAGCTGCTCACCGCATCCATCAGTGTAAACTGCTCTGCCACCAGGTCGGGAGGGAACACCAAGAGGTGAGGCTTCTCCTCGCTCAGCCCGTTCTCTGCAACCACAGGCACAGGCGAAGGCCAGGAGGGCTCTGGTGATGGGACTGGTGCTGGAGCTGGCTCCAGCTCTGGAGTTTGTGAGGGAGCTGGATCCTGTTCTGGAGCTGGTGCTGGAGGTGGTTCTAGTTCTGGAGCTGGAGCCCGTGGGAGCTCCTGAGCTGGTGCTGGAGCTACCTCTAGCTCTGAAGTTGGAGCTGGGTCTGGCTCTGGCGCTGGCGCTGGGGCTGGTGCTGGTGCTGGGCTGGGTGCTCGAGCTGGTGCTGGAGCTGGCTCTAGCTCTGAAGCTGGAGCTGGTGTTGGAGCTGGCTCCGGCACTGGTGCTGGTGCTGGGCTGGGTGCTCGAGCTGGTGCTGGAGCTGGTTTTAGAGCTGGCACTGGTGACAGAGCTATAAGAGGAGAAAATCTCACCAACATGCCAGCCTTTCCAAAGACAGAACAGCCGGCTTCCAGATAAGCCTCTCCCCTTGAACCCACAAAACCTATAGCAGGCTGCCCTCCCACCTATGGTCCCCACCTGGGTGGTCTGAGGCTCATCTGTGCCACAGGCCCAGCATCAGCCCCTGGAGCTGCCTCCTCTTGTGGCCCAGCACCAACCCCTCCTCATTCACCCTCTGACACCCACCCCAGTCCTCCTCACCCTCAGGCTCTGCCTCAGTGGGTTCTGAGTGCTCCAGCTGGGCCAGGAGGAGGTGGGCACGGCGCTCCAGGTCTGAGCCTGGCATGTTGAGCTGTACGTAGGCCACCAGCTGCTTGAGGCAGGGGAAGTCCGGGGGTTGACAGAAATCCTCTGAGTACTGGTCCAGCCAGGTGCCCAGGATGGAGGAGATGGCACTGGGGACAGGTGGGCGGGCAGCACAGTCAAGAGGCCTGGGCTCCCCTTCCCCATGGCCCTCCTACAGCTCCCCTGAGCCAGGCTGGGCTCCTGCACCAACCCCTGTCCATCTGGAGGCTACCCACCCCAGCCCAATCCCCTTGGCTATCCAGACCAAGAACCAAGGAGGCCCCTGGTGAGTGGCGACCACCTCTCCCCTCCTTCAGGGAAGCCCTGCGCACCCCTCTGTGTGTGTCCCGGGCCCCCCCTCCCTGGAACGTAAACGCCATGAGGGATCTGTCCTCCTGCCCGGCATCCGCAGGTCTCTGGCGGCACCTCAACATGTAGCTCAGTGCTGGGGAGGTGCCTTATTCTCTGAGAACTGCATGTGGGTCTCAGCTTCCCCCTGATCCAGTTCCCCCAGAGGGTGGGGTGCGGTCTGCCCGCTGAGCACTCACTGAGGGGCAAGGCAATCTGAGAGTAGGGGCTCACCCCACCTCCTGCCCTGGGTCCCCAGATCAGGGCACACTGAGGCAAGTCCCACTGGGATGAGGCCACAGTGGGACGGGTTCTCAAGGGGGCTACTCTGAGCCCCAGCCTCCCCAGAATGCATCCACAGCTCTAGGTTGTCTTTCCACCTGCAGGTGAAGCCCCCAGACCTCAGCCCTCTAGCGGGAACCACAAGAAGCGTGGGAGCCAGGGTTGTGCCCAGCCGGCCCCAGCCCCAGCCCCATGCACTCTCCCACTATTCGGTCCCTTCCTCTTGGCTCAAAGCTCACTCACTTTTTAAGTTGGTCCTGGGGTCCACCATCCTCATCGGAGTAGGGGAGGATGCATCCGTATCTAGAGGAGGCCGTGAGGGCATCACATCTACCGTACCTGCTTACGACGTCTAGTGTTACCGTCTGACTCTCCGACTAGAACGGAGGCCCAGGAGGGCAGGGACTTTTCTGCTTTTTCCACCAAATTATACTAAATGCCTAGAAAAGGGCCCGCACACAGTAGGTGCTTCATACACTTGTTCAATGAATGAGCACCAACCAGCTCCTTCCCAGCTGAGTGGTCCTTGGGCTCCTCCAACAACCCCCAGATAGAGTCTGGAATATCCTTGACAAGTGGGAAAACTGTTTTGCCCAAGGCCACGTACAAGTCAGGCTTGGGGAAATCATAAATATGAGCACTGCAGTCCAGCAGCCCATTCCCTAGGGCCAGATGTTGGGGAAGTGCTTTCCACAGCTCATACCACCCAGGCCTGACAACCCCATGAGGTACTCTCAGCACCCAGTTTCTTCTCGCATGAGCAAAGCGAAGCTCAGAGAGGTGAAGCAGCATTGCCAAGACCCACGGCCAGGTGGGGAAGGGGGCCACTGTGGACCCTGCGCAGTGGAAGGCATGTGCTCACCTTTTGAACAGCAGGTCCAGGACCTGCTGGGTAGTGGTGAAGGCTCTGTAGGTACACAGAAAGATGGTGACGTAGGAGAGGTCGCTGCCCTGGAAGGCGGGCACCAGGTGCTCCACCAGCTTCTCCAGTGTGCCAGCCTTCACAGTCCGCACCTTGCAAGTCTCATAAAGGTTCAGGGCCGACTCATTCTCATACTGAGGAGGGACAGTCAGTCAGTGACAGCACACAAATCTCCTGGAGCTCAGGTGGAACCCCAAGCCCTCAGTGGTGTGTGGCAAAAGGAAGGACTGGGTGTCTAGCAGAAAAGGGTTATCAGCTTTAAAAGAATTTCAGGCCAGGTGTTGTGGCTCAAAGAGGTAATCCCAGCACTTTGGGAGGTTGAGGTGGGAGCATCATTTGAAGCCAGGAGTTTGAGACCAGCCTGGGCAACAAAGTGAGACCCCTATCTCTATAAAAAATTGTTTACAAATTTAAAAATCGGCCAGGGAGCTGGGCGCAGTGGCTCACGCCTATTATCCCAGCCCTTTGGGAGGCAGAGGCGGGTGGATCACCTGAGGTTGGGAGTTTGCGACCAGTCTGACCAACATGGTGAAACCCCGTCTCTACTAAAAATACAAAATTAGCAGGGTGTGGTGGCACGTGCCTGTAATCGCAGCTACTCGCGAGGCTGAGGCAGGAGTATCTCTTGAACTAGGAAAGCGGAGGTTGTGGTGAGCTGAGATCGCACCATTGCACCCCAGCCTGGGCAACAAGAGTGAAAAAATTCCTAAAGTAGAATTTGAGGTGCGGGAATGATTAAAATACTAACACCTTCAGGTCATTGTTAGCTGAGTAATGGTAGCTGCCCTGTGGGAGGAGCATCATCTGAGAGTTCTAACAAAACATCCCCCTTTTTTTTGAGACAGTTTTGCTCTGTCACCCAGGCTCACCAGGATCTCAGCTCACTGCAACCTCCACCTCCTGGGATCAAACAATTCTCATTTGTCAGCCTCCCAAGTAGCTGGGACTATAGGCACGCATCACCACGCCCAGCTAATTTTTGTATTTTTAGTAGAGACAGGGTTTCACCATGTTGGCCAGGCTGGTCTCAAACTCCCAACCTTAGGTGATCCACCTGCCTTGGCCTCTCAGAATCCTGGGATTACAGGCGTGAGCCACCACGCCCGGCTCCCGTGGTACTGTGGAAGTGGCCTCAGAGGAATCACAGTGATCCCACAGCCACAAGAAGCTGAACTGCTACAGTGGCTCCAGCCTCCCTTCTGGACTATTATGTGGCTGAGTCGCCCTGGCGCTCAACCTGGAGGAAGCCCAGGAATGTGTTCTGGGAGAGGGCGATTTGCAGACACCAAACAGCCTGAAGCGCTGCTCTTGGTGAAGACAGCCCCACTACTACAGATTGCGCGCAAGTCTGGGAGAAGGCATGGAGGGGGGTGAGGCTGATGGCTGCACACCCAGGGACGGGAGATAAATGGGAAAACTTGGCCGGGCTCAGGGCTCATGCCTATAATCCCAAAACTTTGGGAGGCCGAGGTGGGTGGATCACCTGAGCTCAAGAGATTGAGACCATCCTGGCCAACATGGTGAAACCCCATCTCTACTAAAAATACAATAATTAGCCGGAAGTGGTGGCGCCTGCCTGCAATCCCAGCTACTTGGGAGGCTGAGGCAGGACAATCACTTCAACCTGGGAGGCAGAGGTTGCAGTGAGCCTAGAATGCACCATTGCACTCCAGCCTGGATGATAAGAGTGAAACTCTGTCTCAAAAAAGGAAAAACAACAAAAAACAAATGGGAAAACTTGCTGCAGAAAACCTGACCAAGCCTGGGCTGGGCAGTGGGGGCCCGGAAGAGAGTGAGGGCTGTTTCCTTCATTATCAGAACTGTGGGGCCCTCATGAGGCAAAGCCCTGGGAGGGATTCCCAGCTGTGTCTCATGGTGGAGACCCGGAGCGCACTCACCCCGAGCCAGCGCTGGCCCTTGTTGGCTCCGTGATGCAGCTGCACCTTGCGCAGGGAGATGGAGTAGATGACTCCGTTGATCAGCTCCTCGCCGATCTCCTGTGTGGAGCTCTGTGAAGACAGTGCCCGGCAGCCGGGCGTGGGGACATCAGGGGCCTGCCCGGCCACTGTGCAGCGGGGGGATGGCCCTCTGCAGCCTGTTCCCCAGATAGAGCACAGACTGGGGGCCGCACAGACCCACAGCCCGGGGTGAAAGGAGATCACGGCTCAAGGGCCTGGGCTTAACATGGGCACAGAAGGCCACTGTCATGGCAGGCCACTTCTCTCACCCTGCCAGCCACGGCCTGGGACGTGAACATGATGGGTCCATCAGGCTTCCAATCCCCTATTAACTGGCTCTGGCTCTGGCTCCTGCCCAGGACTGGCCTGCTCTCAAGCCATCCCCTTCCATGGTGGGGACTGTTGTTCAGCCATTTCAAAGATGGGTAAATGGAGGCTGGGAGAGGAACAACTGTTTCCAAGGTCATGCTACCAAGGGTAAGTGGTGAGGCGGGGATCCCAGGGCTCTGACACAGCTGAATGATCCAGGCAGCTATGCCCCAAGAGAAGGTCCCCCCACGTCCCCAGGGCCCGAGGCCCATGGCCATCCTCACACTCACCCCTCCTCTGCCCAGCCTGGGGGGCCCCGGCTGACCCCATAGCAGTGGGTAGCTCCTCCAGGCCCAGCCCTGGCGTGTCAGCAGCACAGGTCTGGGCCGGTGTGGGGCACTCCCGATGGCCACAGCCCAGCCACTTCCTTCCCCTCTACTCATTCATGCCCTCATGCCTGCTTGGGCAATGGGAGTTCCCAGTTCCCCAACCGTCATCACGTGAGTGGGCAGTATGAGAGGTGACGGTGCTGGTGTCCAGGCAAATGCTGGGGTTCCACAGAGCCCCAAACCACAGGCCTGGGCTGGAAACAGGAAGGGGGCGTCTGGCTCTGGACAGTCAGGAAAGACCCTCGTCCTAGGAGACAAAGACTCCCCCAACCTGGCAGGCTGGCCTTGGTCACTTAGCCGCAATGACCCTCGACCTGACAGCCCCCTGTGCCATCTGCTCTGTCCAGGGATGGGATGAGCTTGTAGGGGAAGAGGAGCTGGGAGGTACTGGCCTGGCCCAGGGTCATTAACCCACAGTCAGTGCCCCAACCCGAGTGGGTGTGGAGCTGAGAGACAGTGCTGACTCAGGCCCTTCCCTCAGCCCCAGCAGGAGCCAGGCAGACTGTCTAGCATGCTGTGGACGGGACCCTGGCCGCCTGCCTCCGGCCCCCCTTCAGAGGTCCCGGAGCTATGCTGGAAGTGCACTTCCTCTGACCTGAGGTCACTCTGCCGCTCCAGGCTTCATACCAACAGGAAGGCTGCAGGTGTCATGCTGGGCTCCTGACTGCCACTGCCTCTGCCTCTGGACGGAGGGCCAGCCTATTTCTTGGAAGTTAGCAGGGAACCCACAGGCACATTCACACCCACAAACAGCCCACGCCAGGGGAGGTCCAGCCCTTCCACTGACAGGAAAACAGACATATGCTCACGCCCCTTTTCCTGACTCACATCTCTCTCTCCTGCCTAGAAAATCGTCCCTCGGAGAAGAAAAGCATTAGAGGTTACAGTGACCAGGGCACCCGGCCACCATGGCTGCCTCAGGTCCCAGACTGCCTTCTGTGAAGGCCTCTGGCTCAACTGGGAGGGTTGGTCTCCCCCGGGGATTGTGGCCACATCTGGACCAGCTGGGAGGCAGATAGTATCCTGAGTGCCCAAGTCATTGGCGGAGGCTCTGAGGTCTCGTGCAGGACAAGTCCGCCACAGGGGATTGGACATTAAACTCCTGGGGAGCCTGGCACAGCACCCAGGTCCTGGCAGAGCACCATCAGTGCCTGCTGGACAGAGGTGTCCCCAGCCAAACCAACCCCCAGGAGGGGCTGAAGCCAGGTGGCCTCAGCCATCTCTGAGCTGGTCTAGATGGCAGCTGGCCCAGCCCTGCTTGGTGTCATGTGACATCCCTGCACCCTCCCCTACCCCGGGGGCCCTCTTCTGCCAGGTGGTGGCGAGGGATGCAGGCCCAATGCTAAGAGCACGCATGCTTGGGGTGAGGGAACTGCCACTCTGTTACAGTCGGGGAGACGCTCTAGCCTGCGTGGAGCTGGCCTGTCCTCTCTGTCCTGTGGCAGCAGCAGCAGGCAGGGAACCAGACCATACAGCTATGTGGAGCACAGGCACCATTTAAACTGCTAAGATGGCAGAGGTGCAGGCTCCAGAGCAAGCTCTCCTGGGGTCTGCGCACAAAGCAGCAGAGTGGGGCCTCTATCCCTTGCTCTGACCCCCCCACACAGGACATAGAAAGCAAGCAGCCGACAGACATGGCTGCTGCCCCAGGACCCTCTGCAGCAGGAAAGGCAGGGCTCCAGCACCCACAGGCCACCCTGGGTCACTCTGTTAGCAGAGCAGACAGCCCATGTAGGCAGGGCTGTGCCCACAGTGTGCTCTGGCTGGGAGTTCCGAGGAGTAGGACCGGCCTAGTAAACAGCTGATGCAGAGAAAACGCCTTCCCCCAGGGCCGGCAGCTCTGAGCTGACTACTGGGAGGAGAAGAGAATGCCACGTGCCTGGCTGTGTCCTTAGGACACTCCCGCCAGTCCCACCCCCAGCAGGCATGCTGATGTCCCTGGGCTCTGGGACCCAGTCGGCAGCTGTCGAACACACACCCTGGCCTTCTAACATTTGGGTCAGTGCAGTGAGGGTGGCATGGCGGCATGGGGTCCCTAGTGAGCAGGGCCCCCACAGTCCAGTGTCCCCAGGGACACAGCACAGAGCCCTGAAGATAAGGAGGGAAAACAGGGCCTGGGTGGCATCTAGTAAGTGTGTCACCTGATCAGCCTTCTCAGAGTGACAGGCCAGCAGGATGCCGTGTCCCTGGCTGATGGAGGAAGCCACAGGCCCAGTCCAGACTCCCTCTGGGTAGAATAGTGAGGGTCTTGAGGGGTCCCACGGGGCCTGCCGCACCCCCACCCTCTCCCTGTCAAGGCAACAGCACCTCCTCCCAGCATCCACCCCCTGGTGCCGCTGTGGACTCGGACACCTTTCCTCTGAAATCACAACTGGTGCCCCCTACCACCCTCCCCCCGCCACACCGCCACAGGGATGGCTCCAGGAACTCGAGGGCCCCTCCCAAGGAGACCTGGCTGAGGGCTGAAGTAGAGTGAGGAGCCCAGCAGCCCTGCACCACGTGCTGCTCCGCCCCGGCCCTGTGCATGGAAAGAGCCTCCATGTGCGTGAGATGGTCCTCGGGGAACTCCCACGCCCCTGTGAGCTACTGCTCAGGTCCCAGTCAGCAGAGGTCACCTGGGGCGCTTGCCAGCACCCTACAGTTCTGGCCCACCACACGGCAGTTCACCGTCTCTCAAGGGTCCAGCTCCCAGCTCTGCCCAGCCCCTCGACCCTTGGCCTTGGTGTGTGAGCTGGGGAGGACAGCAACAGCTCTCACAGGCGACAGTGGGGGTCGAGAGAAAACGCATGCAGCTTGGCGACTGACAGCTGATGGGGTGGCTGAGAAACACTGACACCACAGGCCCCAGGGCCGGCAATGGATGCTGGGCGGTAGAAACCTGAGGGGAACTTGTCTGAGACCTGCCTGAGGCTCAGGGACGTGGCCCATGGGCACTGTAAAGAGAGGCTGAGTCACCCCGAAACCCGGTGGGCGGGGGGCAGCTTTCTGACTTGAGCTTTTCGCTCCAATACAGAAGCCAAACATGAACCGCATCACAAGGCTGCTCCCTCTCTGCAGGGCCCAGGCTCCCGGGGCAGCGCAGCGCTCACACTGCTGTGCGCCTTCTCCGTCCTACAGAAGTGGGACCAAGGCCCGGAGAGCGGAGCAAGTGGGGCGTGTGCAGGCTGAGGGGACAGCCTAGGACTTCTCAAGTCCATGTCCTGGTTCCTCTCAGACCACGAGTCCAACCAAGGGAGGCGGAATGCAATGGCTGCATGTCCATGACCCACCTGCCCTCCAGCTCTGGGTGGGTGGACCCAACCCTGATCCTCAGGTATGAACAAGGCCCCAGGATGACAGGAGGCCAGTCCTTGTGAGTGGGCCACACTCCTGGTCCTGGGCACTGCAGCCCACAGAGGTGGCCTCGAATGGGACTGACATGAGGTGCCTAGCCACCAGGGAGCTCCCTGTCCCAGAAAGTGAAGGCTGGGAACCAGCCTGTGCTGAGCCCCTCAAAGGCCGGCACATCTCTCCAGAAACCCTCCCTGCCAGCCTGGGCCTTGCTACTCTCTGATGGGAAAATCATGCCTCAAGCAGGAGAGGGGAGACCCAGCCCTCCAGATCGGCCACAAGCCTCGTGGGTCTGAGGTCCCTGTCCATGCCCGGCCCCTGACAGGTAAACACAGGGCCAGGCCCGGGAGGGGCATGGCTGGTGGCAGCTGAAGAGGAAGGTGGGCTGGTCCCAAGGGGGTGCAGGGCAGGGCTAGGTCAACGTCCAGCCACAGCACCCAGCATATGCAGGGGCCTCCTGGGTGTAAGCTGCTTTGCAGACCCACCACATTTAATCCTCCTAAGGCCCTGACCGATGAATAAGGAAGCAGCCTGGCAAGAACTCACCCAGGTCAGGAGCCAGGAAGTGGGAGCCAGGACAGGGATTTGAACCCTGACTCGTTGGAACCCATCCAGACCTGGCGCTGCCTCTGCCACAGTCCCAGGCTTGGAGCAGAGTACAGGTGCTTGGGCACAGATGTGAAGGAGGGGCTGGAGATAGGAAGGACTTCCTCAGGTAACACAGCAAGTTCGGTGGGGAGGGTGGCAGGGCCAGCTCTCCAGCACCTGCATCTCCGAGAGGTTTGTGGACGTGCCCTGGGCTTTTGCCAGGCCAGGGAAGCACTATTCTGAAGGTGCCAGGTGACATGCCCCAGGAGCCCAGGGCACTTGGAAGGCTCAAGCCACTCCCCTGGCACCTCATCAGAAAACCTCATTGTGGCAGCTGCTACCTGTCCACTGTGCCAAGCACTATGCAGGCTGCTTTCAGGCCTCCTGTCTTGGTCCTCACCAGAACCCTACGAGGAGGAGCTGGCATCACGTCCACTTTACCGATGAGGAAACTGAGGCTCAGAACACGTCTACAGCTGCCAGGGAGCTGAGCTGGCATTCCAGCACAGCTCTCTTCCCTCCAGAGCCCAGGCTCCCTACGCCTTGGTTGAACATGGACAAAAGGCCCCAGGAATGACCGCAGGGGAGGCTGCCAAAGCACGCAAGCTCCCTATGGCAGAAGATGCCACAACCCTCCAACGCGGGTGCCCTGCTCTGCTGGCCAAGCAACCATTGGGCTGTCATCCCACTTCCTCCCTGGCTTATGGGCAGCCAAGGTGTTCGGAACTGGGCAAATTGGGTCTGCTCAAAGCTCAGCTTGTCCTGGGTGAGGCTGCAGGCTTCAGTGTCTGCCCCTTGAGAATCAAATGCGGAGCATCGCCCTGCTGGTGCTGCATATCTGGGAACATGGCGATTCTGGGCCTGCAAGGCTGGAAGTCCAACCCTGGCACACGGTGGCCACAGCACGGCGGTACCACGCCATGGGAGCCATCTGGGCGGCTGGCCAGCAGCCCTTGGGAACTAGTCGTCAACTACCTGGGCGCAGCTTCCTGAAACCGCCCCACTGGCTCCTTCAGAGCCTGCTCGCACAGGGCCAGCAATAAATCTCCCCAATCTTCTCTCACTGGCAACGCAGACCGGGCCTGGAATTGTCCAATTTCCAGGTTAAGAATGAGACCCCAGCCCTGCCAGGGAGCAGCATAACATCTCCCGGGGCCATTCCTGAGCCTCCTGGGAAACAGGCCAGCATGCCTGAGCATCCCCCACCTGGAGAAGGAAAGACCCAGGACCAGCCAGCCTGCTCCCCCTCTTCTCCTGGGGGACCCTCCCTAGGAGTAGAGCAAGAGCAGAACCTGAAGGTCTTGGGGGCTGCCCCTTTGAAGTCACCTAGGAAGCTCTCCTGGAAGACCACAGTCTGCACACATGCACACATGTCCACATGGGGACAGGCCCCTTGCCTCGGGGTCTTCAGTGTCAAAAGTACTCATGAGCCCTGGGAATTAAACCAAAGACCTGCACACAGTGTGGTCAAGAGATCAGAGAGTGAGAAGGCGTGGGAGACCAAAAGGAAGTGCTCCCTGTGAATACGGAGAAGCCGCCTTCACTCCTACCCACCTATAACTGCCCTCAGCCTCCTACCCCCACCCTCCCAGGGGTCCCTGTCCAGCTGCCAATGAAAAACAGAGCCCCGGCTAGATGAGGGTTGGGGGAACACGTCTGGTCCGGCCATCTGCCAAGCTCAGGAGGAAAGTATCTCTCAGGCATGAAGTGTTCCCCACCAAGAGCTCTCTCCAACACTGGATGGAGAAATGTGTCTTTAGGTCAGAATCCTGCCTCTGCCACTGATGCTTGGTCACTCCGTGCAATCTAACCTCTGTCGCCTCTGGGTTCATCTGTCAAGTGGGCTCTTAACAATCTTGACCCTAAAAGGAGGTGATGCAAATTACTTAGTCTAGGACCTTCCCAAAGCATGCTAGCTCCTATTAATATTTTAAAGCTTCAGGGTCTAGCTCTGGGCCTGCTTCCTCCTGGCAGCTCTCCCAAGCGTCCTGTGGCCCAAAGCACTTTTGCCTTCCTCTGAACCACTAAGCTTCCCTACCACTCACCTGACCTCGGGGCTTCTGGGCTGCCTGGCCCTTGATAGCGAGTATTGCCCTGGCCTCCTCTGATTCCTGACGGTGCCTGCACATAGGAGGTGCCACAGAGAACACAGCCCATGCTCAAATCCTGGCTGCGGCCCTTGTTGGCTACACGGGTGTTTAGGTCAGAGACTTCCCTTATCTGACCCCCTAGCTTCCTAGAAAGTAGTGTTGGCACCTACTCTGTAGGATGGTCTAAGCCAGAGGAAATGAGGCGGTGGCCTGCAACCTGCACCTTTGGCCTGGCTGAAGCCACAGCCTGTCCAGAGCAAGGGGTCAGGTAACCTCCAGAGCAAGAACTGTGCAGGCCAAGCCGGGTCAGTGGTGGCTTGGCTTAGAAAGGAGAAGATCAGCAGAAGCCCAGATGTGAGGACATCTGGCAGCCCAGAGGGAAGCACTGGGTGGAGACTAGGTAGGGAAACGGGGGCGCGGGAAGCAGAAACTGTCGGGTGGTTTCCAGAGGACATGGACCAAGTGTGCAGAGTCAGCTCTGGCAGGCCACAGAGCCACCAGCAAACCAGCCCCAGGACTTGGTGGGGGGGTGTTGGCAAGAGGGACAGGGACTTCCCTGCCCCCTCCCTTGGGCCTTTGGTAAATGGTCATTGTGTTCGGTTTCCGGCAGTGGCCTCCTCTCCTGCCAGGATCCTGGTTTCCCTGACCCAGCCAGAAGCTTCCCCTTTGATTTCTAAATAGCAGCCAAGGGCTGGACCTCAGTGCTGAGGCTGGGCAAGGAGCACCAAGGCCAGAGAGAGGGAAGGCAAGACCTCCCAGGCAGGGGTGGGCTCAGCTCTGCCTCTCCCTGGTTCCTCAGGGACCAAGATGGACAGAGGGAGAGAGAACCTGCTCGGCCCCTGTGAGCGCTTGGCTGGACCCTCCCAGCACACAAAGCCCTAGCTGCTGCCAGACATAATGAAAGCCAGATGAGCGCTGGGATGGTGTCAGCCCTCAGCCTCCCATCCCCACCCTCCCAGGGGTCCCTCTCCAGCTGCCAATGAGGAACAGAGCCCCGGGTAGATGAGGGTTGGGGGAACACGTCTGGTCCGGCCATCTGCCAAGCTCAGGAGGAAAGGGTCTCTCAGGCATGGGGTGTTCCCCCACCAAGAGCTCTCTCCAACACTGGGCGGAGAAACATGTCTCATCCGGGCCCTGTCTAGGTACCAGGACACCAAGAGGCATGACACCCTGGCTAACAATCGCCAGCAATTACAATGCGCCACAGTCTAAAGCCACAAAGGGACTGGAGATGCATCAGGCGGACACCGCGCAGCCCAGGGCTCGGAACCGTCACTGTTAAGGATGCAGCCCAGCCAGAGCTCTCATGGGCCCTGAGCCCTCAACCCAGGGCTTGCGTCTGTGCAGGTCCTATGCCCACGCAGAGCAGGGTGAGGGGGGTGCTCTGGGTTCCACTACCTCTGCTGTGCAGTCAGGAGCAGTCAGGTGGGAGGCAGATGGCACCACCCAGAGACCCATGGCCCCTGCCCAGGGCACATGAGAAACAAGCCTCAGCCCTCACCCAGTCACTGTGCCCTCCATCCATCGCAGGTACACCACTCCCTTCTCCGAATCCTCCCCAAACCTTACAGATTCACGGTGCACTCTTTCCAATTAAGCACCCTCCTCCCGTCACCACTAGGACATCTGGTCCCACATGTTGGAGGCCTGCTGCTCCGCCCCATCCCCGGACCCCCGCCTCTGAGAAGCCCTGATGTCCCTGGTCACCAGATCCACATCTGCCCCAAGTAGGCTCTGTCTGGAAGGCCGACATGGTCCCAGTCACCTCTGAGGATTCTAGGATTTTGCCTCCCCGACACCTGCATCGTAAAGCCCAACGGTGCCGTGCAGGACCTGGGCTGGCGACTGAGTGAAATAAGGCACAGGCCACGGATGTAAACAGTGGCAGTGCTGCAGGAAAAGGTCCCCCTGGGCTGCAGGGGCTCGGTGACAGGCCCTGGGACAGTACTGAGGGGGGCAAAACCCTAGCAGTGGCCCCAACTGTTGGAACCGGCGCGGCAGCGGCAGCCCCCTGCTCACCCTGCTGCCTGATTTCTGCAGAAGGCCTCGACCCCCACCTATGGAGAGAGGAGGGAGGCGGCCCGCTGGGATCGCCCGGCCCAGTCCGGGGCTCATCCTGGCCCGCCCAGCCCTGCCATGAGAGGGGAGGCTCCGACGCGCTCCCCGCTGGGCCACCCCCAGCTCACCCACCTCCGGGCGCGGCAGGTCGGGGTCCAGCTGCGTGAAGCTGTGCAGCACCACCGGGCAGCTGTCGGGGACGCCCACCTCCAGGCGCACGGCGTCCCACACGCTGCGGCTCCGCCGGGAGCCCGGAAACAGCGGCTCGGAGCCGCCGGCAAGCCCGGCCGCGTCGGCCCACATGCGCTGCACCATGGAAGGCCCGCGGCGGGAGCCGGGCCGCGGGACCCGGGGCGGCGCGGGCGCGGGGCCGGCCCGGCGCGCGGCGGGGGCGGCGGCGCGGCCCGCGCGGCTCTGCTTAGCCTCGGCTCTGAGCCCGCGGCCCGGCCCCTGCTGATGTCAGGCTGGGGGTGGGGCCGGAGGGTGAGGAGGGCGGGGCCAGGGGCGGGGCCGGAGAGGCCGGGGCGGGGGGGAAGCGTGTGTGTGTGTGTGTGTGTGTTTGTGTGCGCGCGCGCGCCCCGAGGTCAGGCCCGGGGCGGGGCCGGGAGCGTGAAAGGGCGGGGTCTGAGCAAAGAGGGCGGGGCCGGAGAGGCCGAGGGACGCGCGTGGGCTGGGTCTGCCGGAGGACTGGAGTCACGTGTGTCGTGGGGCCGTGGGTACCCGGGTTAGGCACCGTGTACGTGTCACACTGCTGCAGTGCGTGTGTTGTGTAGGTCTGCAGTGTGTACGTGCTGATGATGTGTGGGGAAGCCCTCCTGGAGTCAGCTTCAGCTAAGCGTCTCCCCAGCTCTGTGGCCTTCCACAGGTTGCTTAACGCCTCTCAGCCTCACTCAGTTTCTTTATCTGGAAAATCTGGGTAGTAAAAATGACTTCCTCAAAAAGTTGCTGAGAGGATGTCATTCCATAATTGACATAAAGCACTCGGTGGTGCCTGCACCTGGCTACCAGCTCATGCAGAGTTTGGAGAGGCTGATCATGTGCTCAGTGACCACGTCAGGGCAATTGGAAATCCTGAGTGTGGGGCTGTGTGTGCAGTGGGAGAAAGAGTCAGAGAGTGGGGCCCTACCATTTTGGGGGCCAAGCCCCACAGTATCCCCTTTCCACCTTACAGATACCCTCAGAAGAGGGCCAGGCTGAGAGGAGGCATAGGAGCAGCAGCCAGGGAGGTGGGGGAGAGCAGAGGCACCAAAGTTGGGGCTGAGAGGCATCTGACAAGGAAGGAGGGGTCAAGAATGACAAGCTGAGCAGAGCACCTGGCTGCTGGGCCTGTCAGCTGGGGCTGCTTGTGGCTTGGACATTCCTGGTCTCAGGGTGGAAGTGAGGCTGCTGGGGTGAAGGGGAAGCAAGGACAGGGAGAGCCTCAACTACTGTTTTCTGGGGCTTAACAGCAGGGCCAGGAGAATGGATGAATGAATGGGACCCTTCCTCATGCCTCACCCACTGCTGGGCCTGCCCCAGCCTCAGCCCTCAGTTCTCATGGAGGCCAGCAATCACTGCCAGCAGCCCTGGCCATGCCAACCTTTCCAGGTCTGGTCCATACCATTGGGCCTCAGTTTCTCCATCTATAAATTAAGAAGTTGGGACCAGACAGCACATTCCATGAGCAAATCTTGCCCCCTTCCCAAGTGCCAAGCCTCAGACGCCCATGAAAAACACAGCTTCCACTTTGGCTAGAGTGAGGCAGCCAGGCCGCCCTTTCAGAACCAACCCCCACACACACAGGACTAGAAGGGCCCGCTTCACAAAAATCATGGTGGTAAGTTACAGCTGGGTGGAAGCTATACTTGTTTTCATTTTACTTATCTGTATCTCTAATTTCTAAAATCAGTATTGTAATAATCAGGTGCATGTGATAAATGCTGTTTTTGTTTTTGAGACAGTCTCACTTTTGCCCAGGCTGGAGTGCAGTAGTTCAACCTCGGCTCACTGCAGCCTCTGCCTCCTGGGTTCAAGCAACTGTCCTGCCTCAGTCTCCCGAGGAGCTGGGATTACAGGCACCCGCCACCATCCCTGGTTAGTTTTGTGTTTTTAGTAGAGACAGGGTTTTGCCATGTTGGCCAGCCTGGTCCTGAACTCCTGGCCTCAAGTGATCCCTCCCAAAGCGCTGGGATTCCAGGCGTGAGCACTGCAACCAGCCTGTTTTTTGTTTTTGTTTCTGCTTTTGTTTTTTTAAGAAGTAAGATGGGTAGATTTGTTTTGAGATGGAGATCCCTAGAGGCTGTTTAGAAAGCTTCCAAGCCTTTCGGCCAGGGAGGGTGATGTGGGTGAGGCACATTTAGAGGCAGGAGACCCACAAAGAGGTGACCTGGACACTGCACTCTGGCCCTAAGCTCCTCCTCCCATTCCTTTCTCCTGAGGCCCAGCTCCCAATGCCTCCAGGAACTGAAAGTCCAGAAGCTGCCTGCCACTGACTTTATATCCTCTGTTCTTTATCTCCTTCTCTGAGTGACCGGCCCAGGAACAAGAAGCGCCTGCCTGTTTTACAGCCCAGGACAAATGACTCACGAGGACACAGAGGAGTCATCACTATTCTGGCCTTGATGGTCCTGGGTGCTTGGGGTGAGGGATGGCCTTGAAGGTCTGGGTGCTGGAGCAAGGGGTGGCCCCAAGGACCCTGGAGAGGTGAAGAGTAAAGAATTCATCACACTAAACCCCCCAACGGGGCTGGCCTGGCTCCCTTCCATCTGACTATATCATCTACAGGCTCTGGGGCGGGAGAGGGCATTACTTAGCCAGTCCTTCTGGCCGGTGTCTGTTTTTACAAAGTTCCTCTTCCTGCCTTGTTCACCCACCTTTGGGACTCCCCTTCCAACTCCTGGGAAGCCTGATCACTGCTCTGGCTACACATGAGACACACACACAGACATAGAGACAGACACACAAAGACACACGGAGATGCACACACAGACACACATAGACACAGAGACACAGACACACAAAGACACATGGAGATGCACACCCAGACACACATAGACAGAGACACAAACACACACAGAGACATACACACAGACAGAGATAGAGACACATACAGAGACATACATACTCTGAGGCTGAGTATGGTGGTTCATGCCTGTAACCCAGAGCTTACGGAGGCAGAGGCAGGATTTCTTGAGCCCAGAAATTGGAGACCAGCCTGGGTAACATAGCAAGACCTCATTCTCCACAAAAAGGGAAAAAACAAGCTTGAGATAGACACATATAGACACACACAGATATGGAGACATAGACACAGATACACACACATAGACACATACAGAGACAGACACACACACCCCTAATTAAAGCATAGGTAAAGCTCCCTGCACAGGACGTGGTGCCCAAAGCCCCCAGATCAGGTGGGCCTGAGACTCTGCCCCACATAGTTAGCAACTGCGGTTGGCATTCACTGGATGCGTCCTGCATGCAAGGCCCTCTCCTGAGGCCTGCTGTGCCTACTGCAAGCTGTGGGGACACGCCAGCCAAAGGCAAGGCCATCCTGGGACAGCACAGGTCATCAGTGGAAGAACACAGCGTCACTCACAACGTTCTCCTAAAACCCAAACCCAAATCAAAGCAGGCCTCTGCACGTAACTACCATTTGCAGAATTACAGGGGACAGAGGAACATGTTCAACACACCGGAAGGGTGCAATCCACAAATCTAGCCTGTGGGAACCTCTACAGGACAAACAACCCAGTTTCTTCAACAAATACCTTTCAGAGGAAAAAGAAAGGGGAAACTATAGATTAAAAGAAGGATAAGAGACATCTATGAAATGCAATGTGTGGATTTTGGATCATGATGTCAGCAAGACAACTGTTTTAAAAAAAAAAACAACTGGGCCAGGCACAGTGGCTGACGCCTGTAATCCCAGCAATGTGGAAGGCCGAGGCAGGTAGATCACGAGGTCAGGTGTTCGAGACCAGCCTGGCCAACATGGTGAAACCCCATCTCTACTAAAAATACAAAAACTAGCCAGGCATGGTGGCACATGCCTGTAATCCCAGCTACTCAGGAGGCTGAGGCAGGAGAATCCCTTGAACCCAGGAGGCAGAGGTGACAGTGAGCCAAGACTGTGCCACTGCACTCCAGCCTGGACAACAGAGCAAGACTCTGTCTCAAAACAACAACAACAACAACGACAAAAAACTACAAGACACGTGGATGGTCTGAACACCGCTGCATATTTGATGACGCTAGACATCTTTTTAGGTGTGAGAATGGTATTGCCGTCACTAGTGGAGTGACATCTTGGGCTATCAGTGGATGCAGGACATGCCTGGGATTCATGTGAACATCTCCACGGGTGGGCAGGGAGTGGGATGGTGAGAGGGGAGTAAGAGCAGCCCTGCACTGACAGTCGAGAAAGCTGGGGGTCTTTATGCCATTTTCTCTACTTTTGTGTCTATTTGGAATTATCCATAATAAAAGTCATAAGGAGAAAAATGGCTGGGTGCGGTGGCTCACACCTGTAATCCCAGCACTTTGGGAGGCCCTGGAGGGTGGATCACTTGAGGGTCAGGAGTTCGAGACCAGCCTGGCCAACATGGTGAAACGCTGTCTCTACTAAAAATCCAAAAATTTAGCCTGGCATGGTGGTGTGTACCTGTAATCCCAGCTACTCGGGAGATGGAGAATCGCTTGCACCAGAGAGGCGGAGGTTGTAGTGAGCCAAGATTGTGCCACTGCACTCCAGCCTGGGCAACAGAGCAAAACTCCATCTCAAAAAAAAAAAAAAAAAGAAGAAGAAGAAAAAGGACACAGCTTGAGACTCACCCTCTGATGCCTCTGAGGTTCCCAGCAGTCCTCCAGAGAGGACTACAAACTTCTGACCCCAGGCAGCTATACCTGGCCAGGCTCACCATTCCCTGTGTTACTCTCTGTGTGTGCAGAGGTCACTCATGGCATCTTTACAACAAAAGAGGCTGCTCTGGGGACCAAGGCAGTGGGCAGCTGGAAACCAAGTCCTGATGCCCAGATGGGACGGTCAGAGATGGCTGGGGGCAGTCCCAGGGAACTTGGGTGGGTTTGACGCTCAAGGCCAATGACACCCTGTGCTTGGCTGTTGGAGCATCTGCTGGGAGGAACTAAGGACTCTCGAGATCACAAATCACCCCCCGGAAATGGGGGGTTCTTAGGAACCAGCGTTGGTCCCTTCCTCCATCCTGCCCCAGCTCACACTCCCCACCCCACCCCCCACCTAGCTTTCTCAGGTTCCCAGCCTCCCCCTGGGACATGCACCTGCCATTCCTTGGGGGCTACTCCCACAAGCCCCCAGAGAACACGGCTGCACAGACCTTTCGGAAGTCAGGACGCTGCTTGCAGAGGAACTTGCAAAGGCAGGCTGTGAACTGACAGCTGGCAGCCAGATCCACCCACACGTCTGTTTTGTTTGGCTTATGAAGTGTTTTCAAAATGTAAGCCAACAGTAGAAGGTCAGGTGACTTCATATAAAAACCCACATTTCCCACTTCTCCTGTAACTCTGGCTGACCTGACCACACCGGGGCTGTGTTCCCAAGGGCCACCGAGGCTGGCCAGAAGCTGCCTATGGCTGCCCCCTGGAGCCAGGCATGTATGTGTTCCATCCCAACCCCTGCCCCAACCCTGCAGCCCTCAGCCAGGGATCACTCTGACAACTGTCCCCCACTCCTGCAGTGCTCAGTGCCCGACGCCCCAGGGAGTCACTGCCACCCTGGAGGGGCCACCAATTCACCAGGTGACAGCCCGAAGTGGAGGGAAGCAGAGGAGGAAGAGACAGGGGGGGATACACAGATGGAAACTGAGCCCAAGACCCAAAAGTGAGCCCAGGCGACCACAGAGAGGGACAGCAGGAGAGGGAGACGGCGGGCAGACAGGCAAGGAGAGACGTGCTGGGCATCTTACATCATTCCCCAGCCCCTAAGCAGCTGTCTTGGTTCAGGGAAAGGCGTGTCAGCAAGTCCCTGTGGTCCCTCTTCTCCCTGCTCCCATACCATCTTTGGTTTCCCAGACACCACAGCCAGTGGGGTCTTGGTCCATCAAAGCCCCCGGCTGCCCTCAGGCAGAAGACCACTGGCTCCGTGTGGCCCCAGCTCCCACCTCCAGGGTCCCTCTCGGCAGAACTGCTGCAGCTCCATCTTTACACTGCCCCTTCTGTCTGGCTGGTGTCTCCCTCCTTCCGCCCGCTCCTTGGCCAGCACATCCTTGGCCGGTTCATGAGAGGTGGATCATAAAAGCTGCCCCTCTGGACCTTCAAGTCGGGACCCAGGCCTGCTTTTAAGCAGGACCCCAGGGAATGGGGTTTGGGCCTGGGGTGCAGTCCTGGGGACTGCCAGGCACACAGCAGTTCAGAGCAGGAACTGGGGACAAGGCAGTGTATGGGTGACAATGACCTTTGGCCATCACCTTTTCCAACCTGGGCTTGGCCAAGGCTGGGAGGAATGACAGCCAGGTACTCAAACTCAGGTCAGGCTGTGGTGGAAAACCTGTCACCTCCTGCTGGGCAGGTGGAGTTCACCCCTTTCTGTCTCTTGTGATCTATATTTAGAGCCTGGGGAGGACATGAAAAGGGTGAGGCCTGGACACGCTCCTTGGTCATTTCCCGACACTGACGTCACCATTCCTAGCCTGCCTACGTCCTGGGGTAGCCCTCTGTGGGCGGGTGAGCACACACCTTGGCAGGAGGTGACACAGCTGGGCCAAGCGTGGGAACTCCCAGCACAGCGGGCGGGCCTGGCTCAGCCCCACCTCCCCTGCCACTGGGTTCCTGGCAGCCTCTGGTGGCTTCTGCCTCCTCCTCCTGCCCCCGGGATGCAGGGCTCCCCACAGGCTGGAGGCTGAAGTCAGAGCTGGTCAGGAGGTGAGAAGTGAAGCACCGAGGCACTGAAATCTCCAGGAGGCCACGCGGGGTGGCAGGTGTGGCATCATCATCATCCCAACCCTCTGCCCTCACAGGGCGCTGCTGTCCCAGCACAACAGGAACAAGATGTGCTGACTCCGGGAGCGGTGGGAATGGGCCTGGACAGGGATGCAGAGGGCTCCGGACCAGCCTGGGGCTCGCCAGGGGGCCCAGCTGTCATCCCCTGGAAATGTGTACAGCCCTGGGATATTGATGGGGAGGCACCCAGAGGAGCAAATGTGATGAAAGCATCCATGGGCTGCAAACCGTGGGGGGGCTCCGGCAACTGTCCTCCACTCCCACAGGGCTTGGTGCCTGATACCCACGTGGGGCCACCAATTCAACATGTGACAGCCTGAAGTAGGGGACAGCAAGGAGAGAGGAAGAGGCCGAGGGGGGACACACAGATGGAAACTGAGCCCAAGACCCAAAAGTGAGCCCAAGGATGACAGCGGGAGAGGGAGGCTGCAGGCAGACGGGGACGAGGGGAGAGAGTGGCAGCAGGGCTGCGGGGGCACTGGGCACACCTGGCTGAGGAAGGGACCAAAGGCCCAACGGGTCCCCCAGTCTCAGCCTAGTACCTGTCCCCAAGCCCGGCAGCCCCAATCTAGGAGGCAGTGATGTCTATCCCACAACTGTGATGAGTGGGGCATATTACACTCTGAGAGGCCCCAGCATCCATTATCTCCCCTCCTAGAGGGTGATCAGCTGCCAGCCTGGCCCCTGGAAATGTCACAGCACAGGGGGCCCTGGGATGAGCCAGCCCCAAGGGGCCATTCTTTCCTATGGGTTTGGGGAACTCTTTTCAGACCTGGAGCACAGGTTCTGGTTCCAGCACCTGCTCTGTGTCTTCCTAGCCTTGGTTTTACCTCCTGGGGCCTCAGTTTCTCCATCAATAAAAGGGGACAGTAACCATCATAACACCAGGCTCTCAGGCTTCTCAAGAGAGCAGACAAGGAAGCAGTGCACAAAAGTCCCTGGTAATCCACGAAGCACCTTCCGGACGGGGCTGCCGTGACAGCCCACAGCCACCCTGGACCAACCCTCGGAGCTGGGGGCAGCTGGTGAGGCCACAGTGGGCGCACACAGGCACCAGCAGCAGAGTGGACCCCCAGTCTTCTCTCTCATACCTGAGAAGGGAGATGAAGACTACCCTGAAGTTCCAGACAAACTCCTCCAACCAGTTCTGACGGGGAAGAGGGGAGTCCTAGGCAACCAACTCCCGCGCCTGGAGCCCCGGCGGTGACCCACCCAGACTCTCCGTGGCAGAGGCACTGGTCGCCGTGGAAACTCACCTCCGTGGTGGCTGGTGCTGGCAGAGGTGCCAGCCAAGGTGTCGGGCTTCGGAGAGTGGCACAGCGGGCCACGGCCCTCCGCCTGGCGATCACCACAGAGACACAGGCAAAGAACACGGAGCCCTTCCTCCCCCTGGGCACGGCAGACCTGGCACAAACCTGGCCTGCTTCCCGGGCCATGGCAGGGCGAGCGCCAGGTGGGGAGTGGGCCCTTCGTGAGGCACTCTGCCAGTGTGCCCGTCGCCTGTGTGCCCTAGTGGAGTGAAGCACCCAAGTGCCTAGGCCTGGTGTCACCCGCGTGGCTGTCATACCTGCTCCTCTGACAGGCAGGGCCAGGAATTCCCACATGTACCAGACCATGGGTCAACTGAGGACGAGTAGAGAGCTTGTCCCAAGCTGGCACAGCTTTCTCCCTTAATTCTCCAAGCCCCAACTCCCACCCCTTGTGTCAGGGGCCTGAAAACCACCACACAGAGCCAGAAAAGTGACAGATAGAAGCAACTAGACCAAAACAGGGCTCGGTCAGCAGAGCCACCAGGCGGATGTGAGTCTAGCCAGAGGCAGTTGGAGGCAGGCAGGAGACCCCCACTCATTTGTTCTGGAAGGCTTCCCTGCCCCCAGACCTGAGCTCCTCCATCCCTGGCACCCAGGTACAAGATTTCCCTTTTTTTTCCTTTTTAGACAGAGTCTTGCTCCGTCCCAGGCTGGAGTGCAGTGGCTCGATCTTGGCTCACTACAAGCTCTGCCTCTCAGTTCAAGTGATTCTCCCGCCTCAGCCTCCCGAATATATGGGATTATAGGAACCTGCCACCAGGCTAAGCTAATTGTTTTGTATTTTCACTAGAGATGGGGTTTCACCATGTTAGCCAGGCTGGTCTTGAACTCTTGACCTCTGGTGATCTGTCTGTCTCGGTCTCCCAAAGTGCTGGGACTACAGGTGTGAGCCACTGTGCCCGGTCACAAGATTTCATTTTAAACTGGGTGCGGTGGCGGGTCGGGGGGTGCCAACCTGGGTTGCCAACTGCATTTCATTAAGTAGGGTGGTAAAAAATAATAATATCAACACCACCACTCCCACCATTTCAGAAAAGGCACCACCAGAGGTAACGAGAGGGCTGCCGTCGGCAGGAAGGGCAGGCATGAAAAGAGTACATCTGGCTTTAAGAATAACTCACTAGAGTGACTATTGGAGTTGCAAACAACAACAACAATAATTCAACAGCAACACAGCAACATACAACAACTTACTGCCTTGTCCCCGTCCCCGTCCCCGTTTTTCTCATTTTGCTGCAAACCAGACATCGGAAGCCATCGGATGCATCCAGCCACCCATCTGACAAGTGGAAAGACTGAGGCTCAGAGAGAGCAGGGACTTGCCCAAGATCTCACAGGAAAACACAAGACCTGTGTCTGTCCAGCTGCTCTGCAAAGCCTGTAGACACTCCTTCCACCACACTCAGAGCCCCAAGCCCAAAGCCCAGAGATGCCAGGGTGAAGTCAGAGGCCAAGAGTCTCAGCTTCTTCCTTACCTTCCTGGGACCCTGGCCCAGTAGATGCCCAGTCCCTGGCTGCAAGAGGAGGGCACAGGGCAGGGAGCAGGACAGCAGAGGCAGGGAAGAGGGGGTGAGGGCATGGGCTCCAGATCGTCCCCACAGGCACATCAGGCCCTGGGGCCCAGCGTCCCGCTCAGACACTGCCCCAGCAGCACCTTGCTCCCTGCCCTGCTCCTCTGAGAATCTCACATTCTCTTCCGGTGGCTTTGTGAGCCTCAGCGGGGACCCAGCTGAGCAGGCAGTTCAGGGCCTGGGAGCTCTGCAACTCCAGGGTGAGGACTCTCAGGGGATGTGGGTGGGCATCTGGGGGTGAGGGCCAGGTTGGGCTTGGGGGGCATCATTGAAATGGAGCTGGAGGGTTTCAGGGGGCCCTGGAGCAGCCACCCTCCTGCCTCCCTGTACTCACCCTGCAGCCAGAGCAAGTCACCTCCACTAAAATCCCTCCACCAGTTCTGTCCCACCCAGAAGAGAATCCCAAGTCCTCATCTGCCTACAGCCCTCCTACTAACTCCAGCCACCAGCACCCTCTGCTGGGAACAACGTTCTTCCCCCTTGGTCTGAGGACTCAGCTCCCACTCAGAGCAGCCTTCTCCCACCCCTGCCTTCATCCAGCAACACCATCTCTGCCCCAGCCACCCCGTTCCCCATCCTTTTCCATCTGGCACACTTCCTCCTCTGCCAGGCTCCAGGGCCCTGTCCCCTGGGACAGTCAGGCATCATCTCTGGCTATTTGTACACAGTGACACTCAACGTTGATCTCCGAGAAACAGCAGAGCCAACCAGGCTATGAATTGGTCAGCCCAGGTTTGAAATTCTGACCCCCAGGAACTCTGGAACTCTAGGCCAGTGATTTAGCATCTCTGGGTCTCAGTTTGCTCCTCTGTAAAACAGGAACAAAGGCACCAGAGGATTCCACAAGAACTCGGCATGGGCTTGGCTCATGGTTGTGCTTGGCAGATGTGCAGAGATGATCTCCCACAGCCACTTGAGTAGCACAGGCCACAGGGTCACGTGCCTGCCCCGGTGCCAGGCACATAACAGACATTTGGTAAATGTTGGTGGATGCTGCCCCTGTGCCAGGAGTGCCGCAGCCTAACTCCATCCCTGTGAGCAAGGTCCAGATGGCAGGCCGGGGTCTGCCCAGTGCTCAAAGTGCGGCTTGTAACTGGATTCCAGCAGACAGCTCGGGAATGTTTGCTGATGCCGAAGCACACACAGACGGGCACTGCAGGGCAGGCCTGGCCCCAGGAGAGGGGACCAGGGAAGAGGTCACTGTCTGGGCAGACAGGTACTGCAGGATAGGCCTGGCCCCAGGAGAGGGGGCCAGCGAAGAGGGCACTATCTGGGCAGATGGGCACTGCAGGGCAGGCCTGGCCCCAGAAGAGGGGGACTGGCAAAGAGGGCACTGTCTGGGCAGATGGGCACTGCAGGGCAGGCCTGGCCCCAGGAGAGGGGGACCAGCGAAGAGGGCACTGTCTGGGCAGACAGGCACTGCAGGGTAGGCCTGGCCCCGGGAGAGGGGGCCGGCGAAGTAGGCACTGTCTGGGCAGACGGGCACTGTAGGGCAGGCCTGGCCCCGGGAGAGGGGGACCAGTGAAGAGGGCACTGTCTGGGCAGACGGGCACTGCAGGGCAGGCCTGGCCCCGGGAGAGGGGGCCGGCGAAGTAGGCACTGTCTGGGCAGACAGGCACTGCAGGGCAGGCCTGGCCCCGGGAGAGGGGGACCGGCGAAGAGTGTACTGTCTGGGTCCACACTCTTAAAGGGAGAGAAGCCCTGTGCAGACAGGCAGGATCTGAGTGAGGCAGGCGGCAGGGGCTGGTATCTGAGCAGGGATCGAGGCTGTCCCCGACCTCGGCCTCTCACCCCAGGGTTGCCAACTGCCTGGCCATGTGACTGTGGGCATTGGGGGTGTGGTTCGGCTGCCACTCCAGGTTTAACAGGGAGCTCACCACATGGAATTTGGGGGCAGGGAGGGCCTTGATTTCCTGGTATGCAAAATGTGACCTCTCAGGCCAGCCCTGCAGAAGGGCTCAGCGGGTGAAGTGTTTCCTACAGTGTGAGCGTGTTTGGTTGGGCAACGGGATGGGGGTGAGGGGCCTTCAAGAGGCCCTGGAAGGAAGCCCTCAACTTTCCTGGTGGGGAACTAGCAAGGAAATGGCAGGGAAGCAGGCTACCCTGCTAGGTGTATTTGTGAGCTGATGCCTTTGCTTGGACAAGTAGCTCTGCAGTACCAGGCCCTGTGCAGGGCGTCGCATCTCACACGCAAGCTTCCTATGCTATTCTCGAATAGTCTACCCCAGCCTAGCTTCCCAAGCCCATTACTCCCATGTCTCCCCCGCCCTCACCTCCAGCACAGGTCAGCCTGGCATCAGGCCCAATCCTGGGGCTACTCCTTTCGGAGGCAAGCTGGGCAGGGCTACCCAGGGGAGTGGGCACTGAGCTTGCTGGGAAGGCCATTGAAGGACTGAGCACAGCAGGCCCTAGGAGGAGCTGCATCAGCTGCCGCTCAGAAATGCAGAAATGCGAGAGCCCCCAGGAGGTGGTACCAGCAGAAAGGAAACAGCAAGGCCATGTACCCCTCCTCCCACCCACGTGGTCCCTGGCCCTGCCTCTGCCACCAGCCTGGGGGAGAGCAGGGTCTTTGTTCCCTGCCGGCTAGCCTACCATGTGATGTGCCACATCACTGTTACTGCCTGGAACGAAGACTGCCAAGGAGAGCCCAGGCACTGGGGCCTGGGGGAGAGGACAGTTAGGGGAGCTCTACCTGCAGCGCCCCCACCCCAAGTCTGGCTGCCTTGAGGGTCTGGCCCAGTGAGGGCCATACACGACATAAACATTTCCAGCTACTGTGAGTGAAGCTCACGACAGCCCTGACCCCAGGCTTCTCCCAGGACACATGACCTGCCAGCGGTCCCACAGTGTTCTGCCCAGGGATAACACGCATAGCCACACGCACAAGCCCAGGGTAGCAAAACCCAACCCACAGGCACCTTGCTAGGTGGGGGCGGGCCCCGGATGGGTTGAGGCCCATTGTTTACAAACACCGTGCAGCTGTCGCTAGGAGCTGTGACTCAGAGCCAGAGCAATGACTCCTCACAAAGCTGTTAGCTCGGCACCACATCCTGTCCAGGAAGCAGATAGCAGAGACTGAGGCCTGGCTTTTGCTCCTCTTCCCTGCTGCCGACTTGACTCAGGGACCTGCTGACCAGACTCAGTGTCCAGCTGGGGCGACACTCCAGCTCCCCTCCCCCTGGCTTCCGGGAACCTGAGGCCCTGTCAGGTGGCTCAATACACACTCAGGCCCGGCTCCGCTAGGTAGGGATGGTGCTGTGGCTGTGCACGAGACAAATGGAGCCTCTGGAGGGGCACCTATGCCTGGCATCCCCTCCCTCTTTGGCTCTGACTAGGAGACTCCCAAGGACCAGGGCACCACTAACGCCTTTCACTGTGCAGCCCAGAGGCAATTCTTGCCCAGGTTCAGAAGCCTGGGAGGCAGGATCAACTCCTGACACCCCTTCGTCCTCTAGAGCCTAGTCTGCTGCTGCCTTTAGCACCCCTCAGTGGGGACAAAGCACTTTTCCAGACAGCATCTGCCAGAAAGATGAAGCCGCAGTCATCATCTCTGTTGTGAAACTGAGAAAACTGAGGCCCAGAGAGGGTGAACAACTTGCCTGAGGTCACACAGTGTGTTAGTGCCGAGGCCAGGTGTAAGTCCAGCCCCCGAGGCTGCTTGCTTTCCTCTACTCTGTTCCAGATTAAGGGTCACAAGCAGATTTGCTCCTGGCAGCACAGACTTGAGGCTGCTGGGTCCCTGTCTCTGGGGTGGGTGGTCTGTCTCCTGCAGAAGGCCCAGGCTGGGGACTCTGACTTCCATTTCTGCTGATCACTGCTTCCCTCAATCTGGTGCCTATACCTGAGTCAACAGCCCCCTGACAATTTCTGCTACTCACTGCCATGCCGATGGGGGTATCATTTCATCATCATGACATGTGAGGCAGGGTTTACAGACAAGTTTCAGTACAGAAGCTCAGAGATGGCACAAACTTATCCAAAGCCACACAGCAGAGCAGAGCTTCCAATCCTGTCTGGCTTGAGACTACGCTCCCAGCCTCTCCTTCCTGCAAAATCCCAGCTTTTCATAAAGAGTCAAAGGTGATTGTATAATCACGGTGCCCTTCTAAGGCCAGGGTGCAAGTATGTCAATGGCCACCGGTTCACAGGAGGGCCCCTGTGTGTGGTGGGGAGGCAGACCCTCCGAGTGACTTGTGGAAGGCTACGCACCCCAATGAGGAGGACTTTTCCCCTCCTCCAGGCTGGGGAGACCCAGGGACTCCCAGGAGCAGCAGAGCCACGGGACGCACCTGCCACAGCATGTGGAAGGTGGGCCACCCCCGGAGCGGGGAGAGAAAGGCAAAGAAGGGCTGTACTTATTTTGGCAGCTGGCACTTGGCGCCACCCCAGGCAGGACAGTAATTCAGCGACTGGCTGATTCACCCACCGCAGGACTCCCCTGCACTGGCTGCCTGCCCGCCGGCCCCTATTGCCAGCCCACTGAGTCACACAGGTTGCCAAGAAGCTGAGGATCCGAGAATCCAGTCTCTGCCCCCGCCGCTCCCATTGGCCTTAAGCCTAGCAGGACCCAGCCCTGCCAAAGGCACCACAGCTCCCCTCCTCCACCCTGCCTGCCCCCAGGTCCAGCTCCAGGAGGAACCCAACGTCTAAGTATAAGGATCCAAGCAGCAGCTGGGAGCCGGGGCCTAGCCCTCATCCTGTCACTTCCTGGCTGGGTGGAACTGGGTGAGCCAGGCAGGTACCTTTCCCTTGCTGAGCCTTGATCCTGGCCCATAAACAAGAATCATCTCTGCCTCAAAACCACTGTGTGATGAAATGAAACACTGTGCGCTGAAATGAAATACGGGATGTGAAGCACTCAGGATAGGGCCTGGCACATGCTCCGTGTCAAAACATGGCACCCCAAGGTGGCATCCTCTGCAGGGAAAAACCAGTGTTTTTTTTTTGAGATGGAGTTTCACTCTTGTAGCCCAGGCTGGAGTGCAGTGGCACGATCTCGGCTCACCGCAACCTCTACCTCCTGGGTTCAAGCGATTCTCCTGCCTCAGCCTCCCAAGTAGCTGGGATTACAGGCCTGCACCACCATGCCCAGCTAATTTTGTATTTTTAGTAGAGATGGGGTTTCTCCATGTTGATCAGGCTGGTCTCGAACTCCTGACCTCAGGTGATCCACCTGCCTCAACCTCCCAAAGTGCTGGGATTACAGACATGAGCCACTGCGCTTGGCCTCAGTGTTCTTATTTTGAATTCAAGCCTGGCTGATACTTCTATAAAATGCAGCCCAAATGCCACAACAATGCCAACTACCATAGAATTTCTAAACAATGTCAATTTCTCTACTGAAGTAGATGAGGATCAGTAACAGTTTGTAGCCTGCACTGTCTTCAGACCACAGAGGGGGCCTGGGGCACAACTAAATTCACACAGCAGCCCACACGAATTTACTGAGCACCTACTCAAGTGCCAGCAATAGACTGGGAAACAAAACATAGAAATCACCTTTGGTCTGGGTCATAATAAATAAAACACGTTTGCAAACAGGAATGCTGCAGAAGGTGAAAAACAGAACAGGGAAAGATGATGGGGCCCACGGGGCAGGAGCAGATGCTAGAACTACAGACAGGCCAGGAAAGCCGAGGGGCAATGTGGGTAAGGCTGGAAGGAGGGACATTAAAACAATTAACCTAGGCCAAGTGCAGGGGCTCATGCCTGTAGTCCTAGACCTTTGGGAGGCTAAGGTAAGTGAATCACTTGAGGTCAGGAGTTCGAGACCAGCCTGGTCAACATGGTGAAACCCTGCATCTACTAAAAATACAAAAAAACTAGCTGGGCATAGTGGCGCGTGCCTGTAATCCCAGCTACTCAGGAGGCTGAGGCAGGAGAATAGCTTAAATCCAGGAGGTGGAGGTTGCCGAGAGCTGAGATAGCGCCACTAGACTCCAGCCTAGGCAACAGAGCAAGACTCTGTCTCGAAAAACAAAACAAGGCCAGGTGTGGTGTCTCACACCTATAATACCAGCATTTTAGGGGGCCAAGGCGGGCAGATCACTTGAGCTCAGGAGTTCCGAGACAAGCCTGGCCAACATGGTGAAACCCTGTTTCTACTAAAAATTCAAAAAATAGCCAGGTGTGGTGGTGTGCCTACGATCCCAGCTACTCAGGAGGCTGAGGCAGGAGAATTGTTTGAACTTGGGAGGTAGAGGTTGCAGGGAGCTAAGATTGTGCCACTGCACTCCCGCCTGGGAAACAGGAAGACTCCATGACAAAACAAAACAATACAAAATAAAACAAAACCCACATAATTCATCTACTATGGGATCCTTTCATGCTCCCATATTGGGCTCTAAGCCCTCTGGGGGCAACAGCCACACCTGTCCTGTTCACCCTTCCAGACCCAAGTGCCCAAAATGATGCCCGGCCCATAGTGACTCCTCACAACTGCTAACAGGTCCACGGATGAAGACACCAGTTAGATATACGAGTGCATACCATCACCAGCACCGTCACCGTCACCATCGCCATCCCCATCGCTAGCGCCATAGCCATCCCCATTGTTATCACCATTGTCATCGCCATCACCATCCCCATCCCCATCGCCATCACCATCCCCATCCCCATCGCCATCCCCATCCCCATCACCATCCCCATTGTTATCACCATTGTCATCCCCGTCGTCATCGCCATCGCCATCACCATCCCCATCCCCATCACCATCCCCATCCCCATCGCCATCCCCATCCCCATCGCCATCGTCTTCCCCATCGCCATCCCCATCGCCAGCCATCCCCATCGTCATCGCCATCGCCATCCCCATCCCCATCGTCATCCCCATCGCCATCGCCATCCCCATCCCCATCGCCATCCCCATCCCCATCGCCATCCCCATCACCATTGCCATCCCCATCCCCATCGCCATCCCCATCACCATCCATCCCCATCCCCATCGCCATCGCCATCGCCATCCCTATCACCGTCCCCACCGCCATCGCCATCCCCATCCCCATTGTTATCGCCATTGTCATCCCCATTGCCATTGCCATCCCCATCCCCGTCCCCATCCCCATCCCCATTGCCATCATCTTCCCCATCGCCATCCCCATCACCATCCCCACTGCCATCCCCATCCCCATCGCCATCGCCATCACACAAGCAGACACAGCACTGGCCCTCTGACCTAGTGTCCCTGCCCTCTTTTGAAAATTAGAAGGGTCATGTGAAATCATCATTAAGAAAGCACTAGGAAAATAAAATATAAATTTATATTTTAAAAAATCTATCTATCTATCTATCTATCTATCTATCTATCTATCTATCTATCTATCTGTCTATCGATAGATAGTCCGGCGAGATGGCTCATGCCAGTAATCCCTGCACTTTGGAAGTTCAAGGCAGGTGGATCACTTAAGCCCAAGAGTTTGAGGCCAGCCTGGGCAACATAAGAAGACCTGGGCAACACAGGACGACCCCATCTCTATAAAAATTAGCAGGGTATGGTGGCATGTGCCTGTAATTCCAGCTACTTGGGAGGCTGAGACACCAGAATCACGAACCTGGGAGATGGAGGTTGCAGTGAGCCGAGGTTGCTCACTTGGATGATGGAGTGAGACTCTGTCTCCAAAAAAAAAAAAAATATATATATATATATATATATATATATATATTTTTTTTTTTTTTTTTTTTTTTTTTTTTTTTGAGGGATGGTGCCCCGTGCCAGGATCACTGTGTGACTGGTGCTACCATCATCCTGCTGCCTGCCTGAAGGGGCTGAGGGCCTGGGAAGTGGGGCTGCCCTTTCCCAGGGGGACCTCCTGAGCTGCTCTGGCCTCTGGAAAGGGCACGGGGACCTGGCTGGCCACCAGGAGGTGGCGGGGCTGGTGCCTGCTGCCAGTGCGTGTGTGTGTGTGTGTGTGTGTGTGTGTGTGTATGTAATTGGAGGTGAACTTTTCTTTTCTTTTCATTTTGATGGGGGCAGTTTGTAAGATCCTTGAGAGCAGGGACTCTGTTCCCCAGGTACTGATGCCTGAAACAGCATCCAGCACACAGCAGGCTCTCCATAAATGCCTAGATGGACAAGTGGGCTTGATGGGCCCGTCGGTTCCTCTAGCTTCAAAGTTCCTGGACTCTAAAATACTAAGAGGTTCTTGTGGGAAGATCACCGGAGAGCTTCTTGGAAGAGGCAATGAGTCTGGAGAGGAGCCTGAGGGAGGGCAGGGAGGCAGGGCCAGGAAGTGTGAGGTCGCCTCTGCTTACCTGGCTCCCTCTCATTATGGTGCTTTCCAGGGAGCCAGACTGAGGACAGAGGCAGAGGCAAGCCCAGGCGGGAAGTGCAGAGGAGGGAGGCAGGCAACAGGCTTTCCAGGAAGCAAGAGCCTTTTTTCTTAGAAGCAGGGCCCTGGAGGTTCCCAGAAGCCAGCCTGCCCTGAGAAGGTGGAGGAAACAGGAGGTGGTCAGGTAGGCCCTGGTTTAACATGGGGGATTTCCCGTCCTAAATTCCTGGCTCAGGAACAGTTCTTGGGGAATAGGTCTCTGTCCACAGGTAAGTAGAGGTTGCTCCAGTGTGGGCAAAGAGACCCCTCCCCAAGGCGCAGCTGTGGCTGGTGAGGATGGGGGATGGGGGCTGAGCCCACAGTCAGGCCCCTGTGCCCAGCAGGCCCTGGTCACCCGGTGCACTGGGGCCAGGGAAACCAGGACAAGCAGGCTCTTGTGGTTGGGAGGCTGCCTGCTGTGCCAGGGACACTGCGTGCCCGGTGCCGCCACCAGCCTGCCGCCTGCCTGAGGGAGCTGAGGGCCTGGGAAGTGGGGCTTCCCTTTCTGAAGGGGACCTCCTGAGCTATCCCAGCCTCTGGAGACAGCACAGGGCCTTGGCTGGCTGCCAGGAGGTGGCAGGGCTGGTACCTGCTGCCCTCTTTCCCATAGTCCTTTGCCTGCAAGAAGTTCCCCAGGCTAGAGAAGAGCAATGTCTTGGGACTCTAGGGCCCCGGGCCTGAGGGGCACTGCCCTGTCCCTCCCTCCTGCCACCCACTGTCCCGTTAATCCCTGGGCTTGGCTCCTCCCCTGGTAGGCAAGGCTAGAGGGCCTCTCCTCTCTGCCTCACCTGGGATGCCTGACAAAGGACAACAAGACACCAGCTGCCCTCCCCTGCCCAGGGACCCCCGAAAAGCTGTTCAGGCCTCTATGCCAGCATGACAGTGGGCAGCTGCGTATGCCAGGCCGTGGCTGAGCAGCTTCCAGCTACCACAACCCTGTGAGCTGGGCCCAGCTGTCAACCCAGTAACAGAGGAGAAAACTGACACTCAGCCTTCCTCACTCATGGTCGCAGCTCAGGCCTGCTGCCTTTTGTTTTTTTGTTTTGAGACAGAGGCTCACTCTGTCACTCAGGCTGGAGTGCAGTGGTGTGATTCTCAGCTCATTGCCACCTCTGCCTCCCAGGTTCAAGCAATTCTCCTGCCTCAGCCTTCCGAGTAGCTGGAATTACAGGTGTGCCATCACACCTGGCCAATTTTTGTATTTTTAGTAGAGATGGGGTATCACTGTGTTGGCCAGGCTGGTATCAAACTCCTGACCTTGGGTGATTCACCCACCTCGGCCTCTAACAATGCTTGGATTACAGGCATGAGCCACCGAGCCCAGCCAGGCCTAGTGCTTTAAAAAGTCAAAATGCAAACCCCCCCACACTGCCAGCGGCAATGTGCTCTTCCTCCCCAAGCACCAGCCATGTGTCCCCACACACAGCCACCTGTACCCCTTCATATATGCACTCCCTCAGCCACTATCAAGTTTGTCATATCCGAGCGCATGCATGCTGCAGGCACATGTGGTCACCCAAATGCAGAGAAATGCCCCTGCCCCCAACACACACAAGCACCTCACAGCACACGGTCCCTGCCCCTGCAGGCCCAGCAGCCCCAAATACACACCCTGCTCCCTGTACATCTGCCTGACCGCAATGGCCACCCCAGCATCCCAAGACCCGAGAGCACACTCCCTCAGGGCTGCAGAGAGGTGACGAGGCAGGGCACCATGCAGGTGCTCCTTGGCCCCAGCAGCTGGGAGGAACCATCTCATGGAGTCCTGAAGACTGGCAAGTGTCTGTTTGGAGAGGGCAGGGGGGCCAGGCAGGCAGTACTGCCAGCTGGGCCCTTCCACACTAGGCACTACCCACCTGCCCACTACTCTCAGCTGTGCCCTCCCCAGCCATCCTCTCCCCAGCCACCCAGGGCCTGGGGCCAGGTGAACTGCTTCAACCTTGAACTCCAATCCAACTGGGCAGCCAGGGCCTGGCACTTAGCCTCAGGGAAGAAGCAGGTGGGGCGGGGAGTGAGATGTATGGCCTATGACCCTTACTCAGCTCCTCTGGGCCACAGTCCCCTACCTGGAAAAACCTGTGGATTCACCTGAGGGCCTGCAAGTGTCTCTGCCTTCCACCCACACCCTGGCTCCCCAAGGGCAGCCGTAGCTGGTGGGGCATTGGCCATCTGCCTTCTGCGAAGGGGAACGGACATCGGCTGCCACCCTCGGAGGGCCCACCCATGCGGTGCCGGGACCTTAGGAGTATCTCACACTGCATCCACAGGTCCACAGAGGAGGCAGTGGAGGTGCAGAGGAGTTAGGGAACCCACTTATCTGGGACCCCTGAGGCCAAGCCAGGGCTCCTGTCCTCCCTCTCAAGACTTCTATCCCCTTGACCTCTAGACAGCCCGGTCTTCCCTGGGGCTGCTGTTCCTGGTGCTAATCAAGTAATTCATCAGTTAATCACGTGGTCTTCTTGACAGATAAGTGCTTCTCAGGGCTGGTGTTCTCCCTCCCTGCAGCCATAAGGAGCAAGCATCCCTTTGAAATGGATTCAGGTCAGGTGGTGGCAGCCCCCAGGGCTTAAATACCTTCCACCACCCTCCCCAGGGTCTCACCCTCCCAGTTCTGAGCTTGACATTACAGGCAAAGGGCACCCTTCACACACATCTGGGCTCAGGACAAAGCCCCAAGGCCAGCAGGCGCCGGAGGTGGGGAAGTCCCTGGACTCGGCCTCTGGTTGGCCAAGGGTGTTTTCTTTTCTCTCCACTGGACAAGCCCACCCGCTCCCTGCCTTCCTCCCTTGGTACACAAAGGTCAGACAGGCGCACCTGAACTCTCAGGTGGCGTCTAGGGGAGAGGCCCTGCACCCTCCCCACGGGAGCCCTTTCTGGACCCCGACCCAGGAAGAGGGAAGAACTGGGGTGCCCTCCAGCAGGCGGTGGGTCCTGGCACCCTTATCCTGCCCAGAAGGACTGGGCAGCTCAATTAATTATGCACCCACTGGGCAGAGCAGGGAGGGAAGGCCAACATGGGGCAGCGGGTGGGGGTGTCCTTGCTGCAGCAACCACACAGGGTGGGTGGGGCTGTGGGCCTGCACCTTCCCACCCACCAGCTGAAGTGGCCTCCTGCCGCCTGCCCGTTCCTTGATGCTGGGCTAGGGGCTCACCACGTCCACCCGCCTTCTTGGCATGGCATCTGGCATGAATGAGGGCAGGGGCTGCACGTACCTTGGGCTGGTAGCTCTCTGCCACTGTCTGTGCCGCCCCCTGCGCTGCCCCTCCTCCTGTGGCACTCAAACTGGAGGTGGCTGGGCAGGGTCCCCATGAGATCACCCTGAGCCCAGCTAATGACCCCCAAGTGAACATACGAGCCCAGCACCCAACTCCAGAGGTGGGCACACCCCTTGCCCATTTGACAGATGGGGCAAGGGAGGCTCAGAGGGGTGAGGCCATGGCCCAGGGTCACACTGTGAGCAAATGATCAGGGTCAGACTGGCATCCTAGCTCTATGAGAGCACCGGGAAACCCTGGAGGGTGGTCACCAACAGTCCTACCCTCACTGCCATCCCCAGAGAGAACATCTGAAGCAACCGTGTCTCACACCCTTCTCATCCCCAAAGTCCAACCCGCTGGGCAGTCTGGCCCCACCTGCCTTCTCCCACCATTCTGCTGCCCTGCCCTTTCCCAGAAACTGGGGCTCCACCTCTCTGCTTCTAGGCTGGACACCCCTCATCCGTGTCCTCACCTCAGCTCCCGCAGTGCCCAGGTCTGGGTGCAGGGTGGACACCTACTAACTAAGGCAGCCCCTTTGAAAGCTCAGAGGGCAGGGTTTCCTTACATCCTCATGGCAACTGCAGGGACCTTAGGGCAGACAGGGAGGCTCAGAGGGGTCCTGTGCTGCTTCTAGGATGCCCAGGAATAAGTGCTGAGCTGGAATGCAGACCTAGGTGTCCTGCTCCAAAGCCACCTACCTCATCTGAGGACTGGGGGCCTGATGACCGGGGTGGATGCTGGCAGGTGAGGAGGAAGGGCTGGCCTGGTCCTGGTCTTCTCACTCTCCTGACCCAAGGCCCCAGTAGGTGACATAATTCACAGGGCAATGTTTATGCACTGAACGGTGAACACATAGGCAGACAGAGGGGTGGATGGGCCACCAACGGGGAAACCAAGGCCAGTAAGAAGGGACACAACAAGGTCACATAGTCAGTTGGTATCAAAGTTGGCCCAGGACCACAGTCCCTTGTTCCAGAGCCCTACCCAGCCCAGCCACACCCTGGCATGCCTTCCTGCCCCAGGTCAGGGAGCCCACGGCTGCAGGGTGGCAAGGCACAAGGGACCACCCGTGGCCACGGGTCACCTCTCACTCAGGTATCCAGGAAGTGGCCTTTGTTGCTAGGGGACTGGCCTGATGTCGGTGGCTGGCGGGGTGGGGAAATGGGGAGGAGGGAGTGGACTGGGGTGTCCCTCAGGAAGGATCCAGTGGGTGGAGGCTGCCAGGTCCGGTCTCAGGTGGAGGTGGAGGGCGCGTCAGCCATGAGAAGTACCTGAGCAAACTCAGCAGACCAGGCGTCTTCCTCCCCCGGCTCTAATGAAAGTCCTGATTCTGGTCTCTGCATTTTCTCTTTCAGCCCGAGTCTTGTCTGTGGGCAGGGGCGGGTATGCACTGGCGGGGGTTGGGGTGAGCCATGGAAAGCCCATTGGAAAGCCCCAGCCCTGAGTCTTCCCGCAGGCAAGTATTTTGGGGCCCAGCAGTTGCCAAGCAACTGCTCTGGGTTGCCATGGAAACACTCCCTTTTTCTGGGGCTTGTCATTTTTAGGGGGATGCCATGATGCTTCCCATGCCCTTTCCTCTCCACTTCTTCACCCTGGCTTGGCTGCCCTGGGAGGGGACACTGGGGGTCCATAAGCTCATCCCCCACCTCTGTAGGGGGCTCACACACCCCTCACCCTAAGACTCCTTAAGCCTCCAGAATCAAGAACCCCCAAAATGCAGAGCCCAGACTCCAAGGCCTTCATTAGAGCAGGGAGACAGCAAAAGGGACTCATTAGCTCTGTTTACGTCTCCTTGCCACCATAAACCACTACCTGGGGCCTGGGGCCTCCCAGCCCCACCCTGCCCAGCAGACTGGCCCAGCCCTGATGTTGGAAGGCCACCGTAATTGGAAGGAATGCAGTCCTGGTGCCATGCCCTTCCCAGGCTTGTGTACACACAGGGAGAGGCCATTGCCAAACTGCCACTCCCTAGCTGTGGGAGTCCCTTCGCCTTCCAGTGCCTCAGTTTCCCCACCTGGAAGTGAGGATGGCAGTGGTACTTATCTTGCAGAGTGCTGGGCAGATAACAAGGGACACTTTAGCACAAGGCCTACGGGCTGGCTATCATCACCAGGTACTTCCGCAGCACGGGACAGAGGTGCAGGGATGGCCTGGGGACTGTGGAGCGTGGCCCTGTGGCTAGGGTGCAACGGTGACTGACTATACCGCTGACGGCAGAGTGGTCACTGAATCCAGGTCCCCAGGCTCCCAGCCCATGCCTTCTCCACAAGATCTGTCTGCCTCATCCCCCCGTCCTGCATCCCTTCTCATGGCCGCAACCCTTCCACAGGAGCCAGGGTGCCCCCCACAGGCCAGGCACCCAGCGCCAGCCAGGCATACAGAGGCCCATATCTGCTGTGCCAATTAATCATAGAACCAACTGTCAAGGACTAGCAGCCTCAGGGTCGGGCCTGGTAGCTGGGTGAGGGCCTTGTGCTGGTGGGGAGGTGACAGTAAGAAATGGCCTCTGGCTGGATACAGTGTCTCATGCCTGTAATCCCAGCACTTTGGGAGGCCAAGGCCGGCGGATTGCTTGAGACCAGGTGTTTGAAAACAGCCTGGGTAACATGGTGAAACTCTGTCTTTACGAAACAATCCAAAAATTAGCTGCTAACATTAGCGTGCACCCGCCACACCCGCTACTCTGGAGGCCTGAGCCCAGGAGGTCGAGGCTGCAGTAAGCCATGATTGCACCCTGCACTGCATGCAGCCTGAGACCCCGTCTCTGACAAAAAGAAAAAAAGGAAAGGCCACTCCTGGGCCAGCGGACTGCACACTCTGCTCCCTTTCACCCCTGCGACTCCTGGCAGGGACCTGACCGCTGCTCCTCAGCCCCACACTGCCCCACCCCCTTGTATATCAAAGGGCCCTCTGAGGGGCGTGCTGATTCCCACCAGGAGCCTGAGGCAGGGGCTGGGGCTGGAACTGGGGGGAAGGATCCCTGCAAGTAAGTAAAGGAGAGCTGTTTGCAAACGGCAGGTGTCATCAGCCACAGGGCGAGGGCTCCAATGAAAGGCAAACTCCTGGCTCCTGTGCGCTGGGCTCCTGCTGCGGCCCAGGTTCCCCATCCCCCGTCTCTGCCTTTCTGTCCTTCTGACACCAGGGTCTGCACACCAGGGTCCTCCTCGCCATCCCTGTCACCTCCTTGGCGCCCCGCCAGCCTCCAACGCAAAGTCGCCACCCAGTCGCCCCGCCTCAGCCCCGCCGGGTTTGATTTCCTCCCATGTGTGTTACCCGTGAAATGACCGTGCCCCTGGCCTGCTTACAGCTGTACGCGGCTCCTCGCAACCCAAAGGCTAGACCTTTGTCTGCGGCAGCTTCGCGCCAGGCTGGGCGGCCGCACGGGAGGGCACAGCGCCACCTGCTGGTGCTGCCTCCAGAACGCACCAAACTGGGGAGTAGGCGGGCTCCGCTCACGCCTGCCCCACACCCCCTAGCTGGTGGTTGAGTTCCTGGGAGGCCCTGAGGCTCCCCGCTGCTCCCCTAGTCCCCGTAGGCACGAGGATACCCGGCCTTTGGGAGGGGAATCATTCTCAATACTCCTGTTACAGGTTGAACTGTGTCCCCCAAAAGGACTCCTGGCACCTGTGAATGAGATCTTATTTGGAAACTGGTCTGTGCGGATGGAATCCGGATGAGGTCATACTGGATTAGGATGGGCGCTAGTCCAATGACTGCTGTCCTTACGATAACTGGGAAAATTGGGCAGACACACACAGGTGGCCATGTGATGATGAAGGCACAGTTTGGAGTCACACGTCTACAAGACCAGGAACTAAGGCCAAGGACGCTGGCAGCCACTGGAGGTTGGAAGACACAAGAAAGGACCCTCTCTTAGAGACTTCAGAGACCGCAGGGCCTTGCTGACCCCTGGATTTGGGCCTCTGGCCTTTAGAACTGTCAGAGAATAAATTTCTGTTGTGTCACTTTGTGACAGCCGCATGGGAAACTGACCAGATAGACACTGGCCCCAATCATCACCCTCTGCGCCATCACCACACCTTCCCTCCACAGGACACCTCCTTCTGGAATCTCTCTGTGCCCACCCACTCACCAGATGAGCACCGCCCCTTCCCCTGGGAACTCCCCGGACTATGTTATCGCCTCCTCTGGCTTGGCCTGGGCCCAGGAGACAGATACGAAATGAACGAACGAATGCATCCTATCCTTTGCTACTTCATCATATTCACATGTTCGTAAAAATCAAGTGACAGCAGTGCTGGGGGTTAAGGAAATGGGGAGGGCAATGGCAGATGTATGAGGGGGCCCGAGGGGCACTTTCGGGTACTCACAGCCGCCCTGGGAGCTGGGACAACCAGCCACTGTGTGCTCATGCTCCCAGCCCCTGAGGCTCAGAGAGGGAAAGCCATCTGGGTCACCAAGCTCCTCCCTCTTGCCAGTTCTGCGACCCCCAAACCAGTCATTGCACTTTTCAGGGCCTCCCCAGTCTCCTGACCTGCACAGGGGGATGGTTCTAACATCTACCTCCTGGGGACATCACTGTGCTAATGTGAGACAGTACTATAAAATGCGTTAGCCACCGCACAGCCAACTTAGAGATGGAAGAGTTAGGAAGGGAAGGGGCCTTCAGTGACAGCAGGGCCCTGGTGGCCCCTTGATTTTGGACCTCTGGCCTATACGACTGTGAGAGAAGAAACTTCTCACAGGGGCGAGAGACAGCTGGGAATACAACTCAGGCTGGGCACTGGTACTGTGATCTAGGGAAAGTCACTCCCTTCGTGGTCTGGTTTTCTAGTCTGTACCATGAAGGGGTTGAAAATTAAGCAAAAATCAGATATTGACCCCTGTGGCATATGGGAGCATCTTTCAGTGGCTTCCAATATGTTTGTTTGTTAATTTATTTATTTATTGAAACAGGGTCTGGTTCAGGCTGGAGTGCAGTGGCATGATTTTGGCTCACTACAACCTCCGCCTCCCAGGTTCAAGTGATTCTCCTGCCTCAGCCTCTGGAGTAGCTGGGATTACAGGTGCCCGCTATGACACCCAGCTAATTTTTTTTTTTTTTTTAACGTAGAGATAGGGTTTTACCATGTTGGCCAGGCTGGTGTCGAACTCCTGATCTCAAGCGATCCACCCACCTTGGCCTCCCAAAGTGCCAAGATTACAGGTGTGAGCCACTGAGCCCAGCCTCCATTATGTTTAGAATCAGGCCTGACTGCTCTCAGCCACTGTCCCAGGCAGCTTCCACACTGGCTCCAGAGATCCCTGCCTCCTGGTACAGAAGTTGCTGGGTGATCTCCTCCCTCCAAGGGTGACTAGATTTAGTGACTGGGCTTTTCACTAGCAGAATACAGCACAAGTGATGCGAGGTCACTTCCAAGACTGACAAAAAACTATGACTTCTGTCTTGCTAGTTTGCACTGGGTTTCCTTCCCACCCTCGACGCTCACTCTGGGGAAGTGAGTTCTGATGCCCTGAGGGGCCGGCCCTACGCAGAGGGATATGGCAGTAAACCAAGGAAAGGCCAGGGCCAACAGTCACAGAGAAACTGACACCCTCAGTCAAAACTGAATCCTGCCAATGACATGTGAATGGCCTGGGGGCAGGTCCTGCCCAGTCCAGCCACAGATGGGACCCTGGCCCCAGCCTCCCTTGAGACCTGGAGGCAGAGGCACCCAGCTGAGCTGCCCTGGAACCAGGTCCACAGAAATCGAGTGATGATCAGTGTCCGCTACTGGAAGCTGTACGTTAGGTAGTGTCACACAGCTGTCTCCAGGCCCGGGACTGCCCCTCCCGCCCCCAGCTTACATGGGCCACACTGGCCTCCTTTCTTATTCCTCTGGCCAAACTCACTTCTGCCTCCCAGCCCAGCCTGCTGAGGCTTCTCCAGTACACTGCCCCAGACTCGTGCAGGGCTGGCCCCCGCTTTGACATCTGTCACGGCACAGATGTCCCCTTAGCAAGGCCTCTCAGGCCCCCACAAAGCAGGCCCCAGCCCCGCCGGCAGCACCAGCATTATTTTTGCTGCAGCACTTGCTTTTCTCTTTCTTTGCCCGTTTGCTTTTATGCCCTGTTGATCACCCCTCCAGACCGCCAGCTCTGGAGGGCAGGCCCACCTGGGTCATTTTCAGAGCCACGCCCAGGCCCAACGCTGCACCCAGGGTGAGTGCTTGGGCACACCTGCTGAAGGGAAAGAGGAGGCTCTCAGAGCCCCTTCCTGCCTCTGAGCAGCTAACTTTGTGGAGAATGATGCTTGTAATGGGGGGTGTGCGTTGGGTGGAGGCCCGGGTCTCCCAGAGGGACCTTGTGGGGCTCTCCCCGGCTCGAGTTGCTCCATGGAGCACAGTGGGCACTGTCTCCCCCTGGTGGCCGGCACTAGCACAGCAGCCTCAGGCAGAAAACCCAGAAAACAAAACACACACCTTTGTTTGGGTGTTGTCAAGGTAGCAGCTCTCCTGTGTCCCAGAGGGTCAAAGGAGAGGAACCTGCAGTCTCTGGGGGTAATTCAAGGAGCCTCAGAAGCTTCATTTGCTCCCCTCTTTCCCTCTGCTGGCCCTGGGGTGTCCAGTTCACTCATGAGGCCTCCTCACTCCAATCAGGGCAAGGCTCTGGCCCCACTTCCAAACAAGAACCCTGAGGCTCCAACAAGGACAGTCTTGTCCCAGAAGAGTGGTCCAGTGCTTGACCAGGCTCTGCAGCCCCCAGGCTTCTCTAGCTCAGAAGGACCTCCAAAGAAGGCATTTTCCACAGACCTCGCTGGGTAGGGGGGATATCCCCAATGGAAACCTAAGGCCGACACATCTAGAGCCTGTGGGACCCTTGGGGTCACCCAGCCAAACTTTCCAATTTATAGAGTAGGAATCTGAGGCTTCCTTTCCCATAGCCCCGTCTGCACTGAAGGGGTCTTTTCCTACTTCCAAGTGATCACAGAGGCAGAGAAACCCACAATCTGTCATCTCCAGGCTGCCCTGGGGTGGCTCCAGTCCAGACAGACCCTGGGAACCTTGGGAGAACCCCTGCCCATCAGCCTGGCGTTTTCTTGTGTCCCCCCTGACCCCCGTGTGGTGGCCCCGAGCATGTTGCTGGGGACTGGATGCCCCTGCCCACGGCAGAGCAGCCTCCGCCCTCTTTCTTCTTACCCCACCTCCCCAGCGACCCGTCCTACTCTGAGCCCCAGGAAGTGTATGGTGTGTGTGTCTGCGTGTCCGTGCGCGTGTATGCGCAGGCCTGCGCCTGTGCGTGCGCGGAGATGCCCAGGCAAAAGAGCCCACATGAAAGGAGGGCAGAGGTCCCCAGGATCTTAGGGGCTGTCAGTCCCAAAGCAGACCCCATGGGAAGGGTGAGCCGAGCCCTGCCTGGACTAAGAGACCGGAACCGTCCCTTCTCCTCTGGACTCCGCCCACTTCGTGTGCCCAGGCCAGTCCCTGCCCCTCTCCTGTCCTCAGTTTCCCTACTGCCCCGGGCGGGGTTGGACGCGGAGCTGCGTCAGCGCGCGCTCAGCGTGGACGCGGCGCCGGGCTCCCTCTCCACGGTGGGTGTGGGCAGGGGCGTGCGGTCCTCTCTCCACCCGCGACGCTACACGGGGCCCCGGCCGAGGTCGGGGACGGCGGGCACTCACCTGGCAATCTACCATCATCCTCAGCCTCTACGGCTCATCGCCGGCCCCAGGGCGGGGCCCGGGGCTGGCAGAGGCCGCTCGCCTCGGCCCGCGCGCGGCGCAGGGGTGCGCCCGGCTGCGGGGCTCATGGCGCGGCCTCCGGTCCCCGTCGGACCCAAGGCTCTGCGGCCCTCGCTGCCGCCCCTGCCGCCGCCAGCGCCGCTCCCATTGTCTGCGCCGCGCCGCGCTCCGGCCTCTCGGGCCCCGTTGTTCGGTTCAGCCCCGGCTCCCGGGGCTCGGGCCGGGGTGGGCGGGGACAGCCGCGGCCCCGCCCCTGCCCGCCCGCAGGTGCGAGGGGCGCGCCCCGCCGCGCGAGCTCGGGGGCGCGCTCGGGGGCGCGCTCAGGCCTCCCTCCCGCGGACGGAGGCGGGTGGTCCCCGCGCGGGACAGACGGGCCCGGTGTCCAAGGCCGGGCGCGCACACGGGGCCTACACGGGACCGCGGACAGCGCGTGCACGTCACCCCGCCTCGCCGCGCGCACGCGCCACGCACCAAACGCTGTGTGCGGCCGATCTCACGTGTCCCTCCGCCTCTGCCGCCTGCTCAGTGCTCCCCACCCCGCTAGGACCTAAGGCCACCCTCGCCCCAGCCGGGGTGGGGGCCCTGGGTCGGCGCGTGGGCGTCACCAAATATACAGGCTCACCCTGTCGCCCAGCACTCCAATGCCACCTGCTGGACTCGGCTTGGTGGAAGACTGGGAGCTGGGTGAGAAGAGGTGACAGCGGACTCAGCCTAGGCGGGGAGAAAGGTCGCCCCTCCCTCACCTCCCTCCTTGTCTTCCCTGACAGCACCCGGGGCCACCAGCTGCAGCCCCAGCTGGAGTAAGTTGCAGCTCCAGGGAGCCTGGTGGGGAGGGGGGTCACACCGAGGTTGAGCGAGTGTTGGGGGTAGTCACTGTTATTAGGGCTCATTGATTTCGTCCCTTTTTATTATTTATTTATTTTTGTTTTTTGAGACAGAGTCTGGCTCTTGTTGACCAGGCTGCAGTGCAGTGGTGAGAACTCAGCTCACTACAACCTCCACTTCCCAGATTCAAGAGATTCTCCTGCCTCAGCCTCCCAAGTAGCTGGGATTATACGGCATGCCACCACGCCTGGCTAATTTTTGTATTTGCAGTAGAGATAGGGTTTCATCATGTTGGCCAGGCTGGTCTTGAACTCCTGACCTCAGGTGATCTGCCCACCTCGGCCTTCCAAAGTGTTGGGATTACAGGCGTGAGCCACTGTGCCCAGCTTCATCCAGTTGAATACCAGAGCCGAGGCACCAGCACTGCGTGCCACTCAGCTCTAAGTGACCAAGCCCTGCTGTGCGTGGTGATCCCCACTTCATGGCTCTCCCCAGTCACTCATCCCTGAGCTGGTCAACAGAGACCTCATCCTGTGTTGGGGTCTCGCTGGCCCGGTATCCCCTGAGTCCCACACTTGGAACCCATTTATATTGACCTTCCTGCTGGGACAGACCTGCAGTGACCCCTGCCTCCTTGCCTGGCATTCAGAATGCTGTGTGACCTGGTCCCTATACCCCAACTCCAGGCTCCTGGGGCCATCCTGACGCAGGGACCCCATCAAGCTCCTGCCTCTCTCAGAGCCCCTCCCAGCACCCCCACCGTGTCCTCCTCCACAATGCACTCACCTTCAGAGCCGCACTCCTCCTGACCCTATGCAGGCACAGCCTTGAACCCAGATGACCTGGGTTCAAACCCACAGCTGGACCACATCACAGGTAAGCTCATGGTGACCTCTCAGAGTCTCAGTTTCCTCTACTGAAAATGGGCCAGTGACTCCCACCCCGGGAGGGTGTACCAGGGATAAAGCTGGGTGCAAGTGGGGTGAGGGGGGTGGAGAGGGAGGTTCTCCCCTGGTAGGCAGAGCTACCCAGGCCTCAGAGTCTGCTGTTACCTTGGGTCCCCAGGTCCCAGCCTATAATCCCAGCACTTTGGGAAGCTGAGGAGGGTGGATCACTTGAGGTAAGGAGTTTGAGACCAGCCTGACCAACATGGCGAAACCCTGTCTCTACTTAAAATACAAAACCTGGCTGGGTGTGGTGGGCACCTGTAATCCCAACTACTCAGGAGGCTGAGGCAGGCGAATCACTTGAACCCAGGAGGTGGAGGTTGCAGTAAGCTGAGATCGCGCCACTGCGATTCCAGCCTGGGTGACCAGAGTGAAACTTGGTCTCAAAAAAAAAGTTAAAAAATAAAATCACTCTAGCTAGGGTCGAGCACACAGCACCTTTATTATAAACTGCCCCAAACCCCTTAAGAATGAGAGTGCAGTTCACCTGGGGGTGCAGGAAACCAGAGGGAGCCTAGACTTGCTCCATTTCAAAGGCTTGCTCTGGGGGCCTGAGTGAAGAATTGGCTACATGTGGCTATGGGACATCAAGGGACCAAGGACCCCTGCGACCAGAGAAAAGGGGTCTAGGGCACCTTCACCCTAGGGTATTAGAAATGCAATGTTAAGGGCAATATGCAATAAACAGGGGGCTGGCGCAGTGGGGTTCAGGCACTCTGAGTCAGGCTGAGGTTTCACAGCCTGCCCCGTGAAGGCACGGCTGCAGAATGCAGCCAGCTTTCCAGGCCTGCTTTGTAACCGCGCCACCCCTCCCCGCCCCCATGGCTCTTCTGCCACATTACTGTGTGATCTTGTGTTCTACTGTGTGCACAGCCCTCTGCAGTTCACAGTGGCTTTTCCACATCCATTGTCTGGCTGAATTTGCCTGACTGACAGAAGTAGGCGGGACAGGTCTGACGTGAGTGGAGCACTGGTGGCTGCAGGGCTTTAGGTCTTTATCCGTGGCAGCCCCAGCTCTGTGCTCAGCTCCTTAGGTAGCTGATATCCTTGTCCAGTGTAGAAAAGCGGATCAGCTTCAGACTGGGTGGCTGGGGCTTCCTGTCATCCCAGAGGTACTCGGGGGACAGGACCTTGGACGGCTTATTTGAGATGAAGTGACGGTTCAGGTGGCTTTCCTCCTGCCAGGCTGCCATGATGCCATTGGCCTTGTCTGCCAGGATGGCCATGTGGCAGCTTCTGGTAAACTCATATACCCTGGCCACCTGCCCCCCGAAGACCGCCCCACCATAATAGAAGTCCCCTTCGCTGTCTGCCACAAAGGCAGCGGAAACACGCCTGCGCTCGTAGGGGAACTGCTGGCGGGGTACGGCATAGTAGCCGGGGTGAATGGCAGCCACCAGGTCTCCCAAGGTCTCAGGGCCCCACGGGTTCCGGAACACCATGTCCACATCAAGGCAGAAGAGGTAGTCCACCTCCTGGTGAGCCCTCTTGGCAATGTGCTGGCTGATGGTCTCCATCCGGCGCATGGAAATCTCCTCCCAGTGGGAGTGACCCTGGATGGGGATGGTGCCGAGGAGCCGGTGGGGCCCCAGAGGGACCCGGGGAATGGCTGCGGGATTGTCAGTGAAGACGTAGTAGTGCACCCGGTACCCCTGCATGAAGAACTTCTCGGCTGACTCCAGGAAGGACTGGACGAAGTGAGTGTACCTGGTGATGATAACCCAGTCATCCACCGCTACCCCAGCAGCCTGCCTGGGTCCCCACTGTGTTCTGGGGTCAGCCAGGCTGGGGGCCACTTCCCAGCTCCCCGTCTCAAGATGTCACTCTGCGCTGAACCTGTGGGTTCTCATTTGTCCAATTTCCAAGATGCTAGTACCAGCCTCTTATAGCTGTTGTAAGCACGTCCCTGGTAGAGATTCTTATGCTCCTGGACCAGGGGAACTTTTATTGAGCAATTTCTAGGTGCCCAGCAACATTCTAAGAATTCTTATGATCTTTGATCTTCATAAGCTACCTTAAAGCTTGCCTGTTTTATAGGCAGGAACACTGAGGATCATCACAGAGAAGAAAGCAGCCAAGAAGCAGGTGAGTGGAGGAGTCAAGGGAAGGCGAATTGTGCTAGATGCTGGGGGCATGGAGTGGGGTGTCGTTGACACAGCCCCGCCCCCAGGCCAAAACTCATTGGACAAGGGGGTCACCTGCCCCAGTGGGCCATTCATCATCTGGCCATGCTTTAGGGCTTGGGGACCCATCATGATCCTTCTCTCAGCAGTCCCAGGAAGGAGTCCCTGAGGTCTAGAGCAGGGCTGCCAAGTGGCCGCTCCTAACGGAAGGCCAGGTGGGGTCAGGGGAGAGACCAGGGCAGAGGAGGGGCCCAGATGAAGCAGGGAGGGGCAAGGGGTCCTCCCGACAAAGGCTCCTGCTGTCCCCTCACCTGGACTCCACCTCCTGTCTACGCTAGGGTCAGACCCCCTACCCTAGGAAGCCCCATCGCACCCTACTCTGCACTTTCTGTCTGCTCGGCACCTGGTTCTGAGCCCCCAGGGTGCCCAGCAGGGTCTGTGTGCACATCTGGTCTCCTCCCTAGACTGTAAGCTCCTGTGGCTCAGGGAGCCTTCCTTCCCTCCCGCCGCCTGCTACTCACTTCCCCACGGCAAACACTGTGACCCCAATGGTCAGGTTCAGCGGCTGGTAGATGTGCTGCAGAAGCTCTGGGTTGAAGGTTCCCTCGGAGACGATGGGGGCCAGCCAGGGCGTGAGTGTCAGCAGCTGTGTGGGCCTGGCGGCAGGGGGCCATGGGCACTGAGACCCTCCCCTGTGACAGCCTAAGCCTCATCCCCTCCGTGGCTCTCACACTGTGTGACCCGGGGCCACTTCATCCCAATCTCTGGGCTTCCCTTTCCTCATACGGAAAGTGAGGATAATAACAGCCACCTCCCAGCAGGGTTGGGAGGACCAGGAGTTAACGCACACTGAGTAGGGGCCTGGCCTTTTCCATGTGTGCCAAGCCCCTAATAAATGAGGATCATTAATAAGGGCAGGACAACATCGTCATGAACAACAGCCTGAGCACCTACTGAGTGCAAGCACAGTGCACGTTACAATACCTCTCCTCTGCTCCTCCAGCCTCCAGTGAGCTAGGTACTATTATGTACCTGCACAGAAAAAGCTCAGGGCAGTTGGGTATCCTGCCCAAGGTCACACAGCCCAGGTCCCTGACCCCCAACCCTGTATCTTTCCACAGCCCCTAACTCTGCGGGCCCCAAGGCCACCCTGACGTTGGCACCTCCCCCACCCGAACTTATAAATCAGAGCTCTTTTGGCCCCTCCCCCTGCCGTGTCAGGCCTCTCCATGACACCTACCTGTGCTCCAGCAGCTTGGGCTGGGGGTATTGTGACCTGCAACCAAGAAGGACCGGTGGTGGGGGGAGCCAACACCCTCAGGGACACAGAAGGGGCAATGCCAGCCTCCTTACCATGCCACGGGCTGGAGTGGCTTCTCCCTCTTGTAGTGCAGCTTCGTGTTGCTGGCAGAGGCAAGAAAGAGCCATCATGATGGGGCTGGGGACAGAGACACTCAGCACAGGAAGAAGGATGAGTCAGAAGTCCCCTCGGCTGGGCACCCATGGTCCATGTAGGCTCCCTCTGACCTTCCCCCACAGCCCCACCCAACTCTACAGAGGAGCTGGGGACCCCTACAGAAGTAGTCTGCAGGTCATTGAGAGAGTAAGTGACTGGGCAGTGATTCGGACCAGTGCCGCCTGGTACCAAGGCTGATGCTTTTCCCACCATGTCGCTCTCGTTGTCGTAGAGGTTTGGAAAGATGCAAAGGGCTGGTGACTGGGAGCGGGGTGAGCTGATTAACCTGAGCCCACTGTAATGGTGTGTGCTGACTTGGTTAGGCTGTAGTATCTGGTTTCTCAAACAAGTCAAAGTGTTGCGTGAAACTTTTTTTTAAGAGACATGGTCTCCTCTGTTGCCCAGGCTGGAGTGCAGTGGAGCAATCATAGCTCACTGCAGCCTTTACCTCCTGGGTTCAAGCAGTCCTCCTGCCTTAGCCTCCTGAGTGGCTGGACCTGGCAGGCACTCATTAGCACCCATGGCTTTTTTTTATTTTTTTATTTTTAATTTTAAAAAGACAGGATTTCACCATGCTGGTCAGGCTGGTCTTGAACTCCCAACCTCAGGTGATCTGCCCACCTTGGTCTCCAAAGTGCTTGGATTACAGGCGTGAGCCACCACGCCCAGCGATTTTTAAATTTTTTTAAAAGATGGAGTCTCGCTATGTTGCCCAGGCTGGTCTGTGAATGTATTTTGTAGATGTGATAACATTCTGTATCAGTTGCTTTTATGTAAAAGAGAGTATCCTAGACCACCTGGGTGGGACCGACCCAATTGGTTGAAAGGCCTTAAGAACAGAACTGGTGGCCAGCCCCAGTGGCTCACAGCTGTAGTCCCAGCACTTTGGGAGGCCGAGGCAGGTGAAGCACTTGAGCCCAGGAGTTCAAGACCAGCCTGAGCAACAAGGCAAGACCTCATCTCTACAAAAATTAGCTGGGCATGGGGGTATGCACCTGTGGTCTTGGCTACTTGGGAGGCTGAGGCTGGAGGATGGTTTGAGCCAAGGAGATCGAGGCTGTAGTGGGCCATAATCATACCACTGCACTCCAGCCTGGGCCACCCACAAAGTGAGACCCTGTCTCAAAAAAAAAAAAGAAAAAGAACTTTCACCTGTGGGCTGTGGCTAAGTTTCAGCTTCCTAGCCAGCCTCACCATCACATAAGTCAATTTTTCTAGGTATGTTGGCCTGTCTACCTGCCTACCTCTTACTGGTTCTGTTTCTCTAGTGGAACCCTGACTGCCACTTCTCTGCATCTGCAAAATGGGCAACCACCCTTAACCCTAGCGGTGTGGTGAGAATTCCACAAGATGTGTAAGGGGCTCTTGGCCCACGTCCAGCATGGAGCAAGTGCTCAGTGAGGCGAGGCACCCTGGCCAAGTGTTGGCAGGCAGCCTGTGAGGTCAGTGTCAAGGTAAAACTGAGTGGAGAAGAAAGAAGGGGGTCCATGAAGGAGGTGGTGGGGCTGCAGGTCAGACCCCTGGGTTCACTTCTGGCTCTGCCACCAACTAGACCAGGGACCTGGAGCCAGACATTTGACCCTGTGAGCTTTAGTTTCCTCAGCCATAAAATGGGGACAATAAAACCATCCACTTTGAGTGTTTCCAGTAGGTGGGAGCCAGGCACAGAGAAGGGAAAGGCCAGCCGGGCTTGGTGGCTCATGCCTGTAATCCCAGCACTTGAAACCATCCTGGCTAACATGGTGAAACCACGTTTCTACTAAAAATACAAAAATTAGCTGGGTGTGGTGGTGCATGCCTATAGTCCCAGCTACTCAGAAGGCTGAGGCAGGAGAATCGCTTGAACCCGGGTTGTGGAGGTTGCAGTGAGCCAAGATCACACCACTGCACTCCAGCCTGGCCACAGAGCAAGACTCTGTCTCAAAAAACAGACAAAAAGAAGGGAAAGGCCACGCAGCAGCAGCAGCAAGAAAAGACCTGAGGCCGACTGTCCCCAGGCAGAAGCTCATAAGGACCCACCCACTGATGACAGAGGCTGCCAGGCCCTTACAAGTTTCTTTTTCTTTCTTTCTCTTTCTTTCCTTCCTTCCTTTCTTTTTTTTTTTTTTTTTTTTTTTTTTTTTTTTTTTGAGATGGGGTCTCTCTGTGTCGCCCAGGCTGGAGTACAGTGGTACAATCTTGGCTAACTGCAGCCTTGACCACCTGAGCTCAAGCAATCCTCCCCCTCCAGCCCCCTGAGGAGCTGGGACCACAGGTGCACACCACCACACCCAGATGTTTTTGTATTAATATTTTTGGTAGAGACGGGGTTTTACCATGTTGCCCAGGCTGGTCTTGAACCCCTAAGCTCAAGTGATCTGCCTGCCTCGGCCTCTAAGGTGCTGGGATTACAGATATGAGCCACCTTGCCTGGCCCCTTGTGAATTCCAATACATCATGTACGATGGAGTGGCTGAAGCCTCCTTGAACTCTTCCACCTCTAGCTATGCTCTTTTGTTTGTGGTCAAGTGTACAAAACACAAGATTTACTACTCGAGCCATCTTTCAGTGTACATTTCAGTGGCAGTAAGTACATTCACATTGTCATGTAACCATCACTGACATTTGTGTCCAGAACTTTTTCATCATCCCAAAAGGAAGCCTGGTCCTCATGAAAGAACAGCGTGCCACTGCCCCTCCCCCAGTCCCTGGGAACCACCATTCTACTTCTGCCTCTGTGAACTTGACTATGGAAGGTACTTCCCATAAGTGGAATCAAAGTTTTTGTCCTTTTGTGATTAGTAGCTACTCTTACTTATTTTATTTTTTGAGATAGAGTCTCAGTAACTTTGTCACCCTGGCTGGAGTAGAGTGGCACAATCTTGGCTCAATGAAACCTCTCCCTCCTGAATTCAAGTGATTCTCTTGCCTCAGCCTCCCAAGTAGCTGGGATTACAGGTGCCCACCTCCACACCCCAATAATTTTTGTATTTTTATTAGAGATGAGATTTCATCATGTTGGCCAGGCTGGTCGCAAACTCCTGATCTGAAGTGAGTCACCAGCATTGGCCTCCCAAAGTGCCAGGATTACAGGCATAAGCCACCACACCCAGCCAAGTTGCTACTCTTGAATCAACAATTTTTTTTTTAAGTCAATTCGTCAAATTGGCCCTCTGCCCTTGTTTCCTACAAGCAAGCATATTTCAGGGCCCTGCTCAGAAAGCCATGGGATTCCAAAAAGGGGTCAGGAGTTAGGAGAGGCACCAAACAGCCCGGACTTCTGCACTCCCCTGGCAGAAAGCGCCTCTCTCCTCTCCACAAGCTCAGACACACTCCAGCTGCAGTGAAGAGTTACACACAAGAATACAAAAGCAGGCTGGTGTGGTGGCTCATGCCTGCAATCCCGGCAAAGCCGAGTTGGGAGGATTCCTTGAGGCCAGGAGTTCCAGACCAGCCTGGGCAACATAGTGAGACCCTGTCTCTACAAACAAAATAAAAAAAATTATCTAGGAGGTGTTGTGGTGCATACCTGTGGTCCCAGCTGCTCCGGAGGCTGAGGTGTGAGGATCACTGACCCCAGGAGGTCAAGGCTGTAGTGAGCTGTGATGGTGCCACTGCACTCCAGCCTGGGTGACAGAGCCAGACTTTATACCCCCCACCCCCACCACACACACACACACACACACACACACACACACACACACATACACACACACACACACACACAAGATAGACAAACTGGAAAGAAAAAAAAAGTTGTAGCTATACTCAGCCAAGGCGAGTATAGCTTTGGGAGGGCAAGGCGGGCGAAGCACTTGAGGTCAGGAGTTTTAGACCAGACTGCACAACATGTTGAAACGCTGTTTCTACTAAAAACACAAAAATTAGCTGGTGTGCCTGTAATCCCAGCTATTCAGGTGGATGAGGCATGATAATTGCTTGAACCGGGGAGGCAGAGGTTGCAGTGAGCTAAGATTGTACCACTGCACTCCAGCCTGGGCAGCAGAGCAAGACTCTGTCTCAATATAATAATAAATAAATTAAACGTATGCCAAAGAGGAGAGCATTTTCCCTCTCTCAGCCAGCAAGGCAGGTTCATTTTTGTTTTCGTAACTCCTGGCATTCCTAACAGTAGGCCAGGTGTAATTCAGGGTGGCCTTGCTGGGCTGCTCAGGCAGGGCACATCCGTGAGTCACTGATGTGCTGTGGTCCATCCGGAAATGACCTGATGACATGACTCAGAACCTACTCACATCCTCGAGCCACTAAGGGAACATATGGGAACAAAATGATCTTTGAAATGGAGAAAGAGTTATGCTGCTCATCAGAAACTAACTTAGAACTCTGGGAAGTTGAGAGCAACCGAAATGCCCAGCAATTGGTGGTGGGAAAGGGAGAGGGGCTCAAAAATCAGGTGCCAGCCCCTGGGTGGAATAAGATGATGGTGACCGGACAGATGTGGTAGCTCACGCGTGTGATCTCAGCACTTTGGGAGGCTGAGGCAGGAGGATCGCTTGAGCCCAGGATTCTGAGACCAGACTGGGCAACACAGTGAGACCTTATGTCAATTTTTAAAAAAGATGATGGGACATACATTGAAAAACAAAGTTCATTCTGGGAAAACAGGATAAAAACTGCAAACACAGTATGATCACAACTGTTATCAATAGCAAGAAGCCATTTGGCATTTAAACCATGTAAATGCCTAATCTGTTCAATTAGAAAGCAGAGCAAACAAGCAAAGCAAACAACGAACTTTGGAAGTGGAGTGTAATTTTGGACAGGTGAACCTGACAGGGTTTTCTCTTTCTTTTGTCTTTTCTCCTTCCTGGCTTCCTAATTTACTATATTCTATGTTTACAATATAAAATATTTCTTGCTGTTAATTAGTGGCCTGTGATTCAGATGTTTAACTTTCCTTGAGTTGCCATGAAAAACAAAAGACCGTGGGTCCAGATGCTCCTCTGACATTGTCCCAACCCATTTTTTCAGTCTTAACTGTTAAAAAGTCAGACTCAATTATAGGCTCATGCCTATAATTCCAGCACCCTGGGAGGCCAAGGCAGCGGACCACTTGAGGTCAGGAGTTCGAGACCGGCCCGGCCAACATGGTGAAACGCTGTCTCAAGTGAAAATACAAAAATTAGCCAGGTGTGGTGGCATGTGGCTGTAATCCCAGCTACTCAGAGGCTGAGACAGGAGAAGGAGGGAGGCGGGGTTGCAGTGAGTGGAGATCGTGCCACTGCACTGCAGCCAGGACGACAGAGTGAGACTTAAAAAAAAAAGTCAGACTCCTTAGGTGAGGAGGACTTTGGTCACATGTTCATTTGTTCCTTGAATCCACAGAACACAAAAGTGAGCAACAAGGTGAAGTCCTAGAAGCGCTGAGCACCGCTGTTCACTGGGAGCAGCAGCAGGCTATTTATGGGTATCACCACTCCATGTTCCCAGTGGCCAGGGAGGGGCTGCTACTATCCCATTTTACAGACACAGCAAGTGAGGCTCAGAGCTGTGCAACACGTAGAAGGTCAGATCATGCAGGGGCTGCAAGGATGCTGGGAGACCGAAATGGGAATTTCACTTCCTGTTTGTCACAGCCCTTAAATTACCTAAATACCATTGCATTTCTCAGAAATATGAACCAGGAAGCAGCAGATGACGTGAACTTAAATACTCTCCTGTCTCCCCAACTGTGAGCAGCCCACAGGGCTCCCAATTCTCCTAGCCCCACCCATACTTACAAGATCTCTGGGCACGGGAGATAATAGGGGACATAGGACACTGGTAGCCAGTTTTCAACATACACCCTGGGAAGAAAAAAAATCTGTTGATCCACTCTGCTCCAGAGTCTGAAAACACACCTCATGCACATCATTGGGAGTGAAAGTCTCCCACGGTGCATTAGGAAGGCAGGTCCCCTGTGATTCTGTAGGTCTGGCTGACCTCAAAGGACAAAGCCTCCTGGTATTTCTGGCATGTGTCACAGGGCCTGGCAGGCAGGCATTCATTCCTAGGGAGTATATATTCTTGATGCCAGGCCCCACACACAAGCAGCAGGGTGAGGGGCAGCCCCGCGAGCTGCATGGAAGGACAGACACAGAGGGTGAATTTGGGAGCAAAACAGGGATTCCCTATCAACATGGGTTGATGGATGGTCCAGGCAGAGAAAAGAGCAAGTCAAAGGCTAGGAGGCCAGTACAAGGCAGAATTCAGAAGCAAGCAACACTAGTTGGGTCTTGCTGGGGCTGGGGTTAGGAAACAGGTGAGCCAGAAGGGGTTGGTGGACCTGGAACCTTATGCGGAGATTAAGACTTTGGGGTTGACCTGCAGAGACAGGGGGAGTCCTGGGTGGGGATAGAGACAGGGAGAGCTCCGTGGGGCAGACTCACCTCAGGATACTGAGGCTTGTGCCCACCAACAGGCAGATCCCCAGACCCAGGGCCAGTCTCTTGCAACGCATCACTGGGAGCTGCACCTGAGCCTGGGCACCTGCAGAGGCCCCACCGGCCTGGGTGGATCAGGCTGTCCCCTCCCAGGGGTGTCAGGCTCTAAGCCTGGTTTCTGAGGTCCTGGGAACACCTGCAAAGGAACACCTTTTTTTTTTTTTTTTTTTTTTTACACAGAGTTTCACTCTTGTCACCCAGGCTGGAGTGTAGTGGGTGTGGTCTCAGTTCACTGCAACCTCCACCTCTCGGGTTCAAGAGATTCTCCTGCCTCAGGCTCCTGAGTAGCTGGGGTTACAGGCATGAGCCACCACGTCCAGCCAATTTTTTGTATTTTTAGTAGAGACGGGTTTCACCATGTTGGCCAGGCTGGTCTCAAACTCTTGACCTCAGGTGATGCCCCGCCTCAGCCTCCCAAAGTGCTGGGATTATAGGCGTGAGCCACCAGGCCAGGCCAGGAACGCTCTTTATCTGGAGATGGTGACCCCAGCCCTGCAGCCCTGCAGCCCTGCAGCCCTGCCCTCCCCTCTGTCGCCCGCCGGGGTCATGTGGACGCTAGGTCCCGCTGGATCCCAGGCTCAGCTCTGGCAGCTCTGGGAGGCACACAGCTCGGTGCTCAGCTGTTGCTTCCAGCTGTCCTTTCGGAGAGAGGCTGAGGCCCACTTCACGGAGGCGGCGGCCCCTGCCTTGGCTCCCGCGTCTCCCTCTCTCGGTCCATTATCGGATATGAGCCGAGGCCTCCGGCCAAGAGGCCAGGACAGCAGCACGAGGGAGGGGCGCATGGGCCAATCCACCCTTTGCTGGAAATCAAGCCCCCCAGGCACAGCGAGAACACCTGCAGTCCCAGCGCAAGATGCGCGGGGAGGGGCGCCCAGGATTCCCGGAAAGGAGTAAGGTGGCCGCTGTCCACTTCTCTGGGAGGCTGGACCCGGGTTCTCCAGGGAACGGTGGGAACGCGCCTCAACCCGCTGTCGGTGACTTTGGGCCAGTCATCCCCTGCCCCCAGCCTCAGTGGATGGGGGACGGCACTCGGCGCCCAGGTGGAGGGTGCGCGGGAACGGCTGTAAAGCGCTGGGCGTAGCCCGGGCCACAGTGAGCGGAGGGCCGGTGTCCTGGGGGTTAGGCCGCTGCACACTCGGGAGTGTCCGGCAAGCCCCTCTCCCTCTTCCTCTGGGGCCTCAGTTTCCCCAGCCGGGCCTCCAAGCCCCGTCTCGCCCCGCCTCCCGTGGACACAGAGCCCATCCCCGAGTGCCGCCGACCCCAGTTCAGGGTCGGGACCCGGGACCCTGGGTCGGATGTGTGCACCTCCTGGGCTCGGGCGCTCCTCCTCCCTCCCCCTCGCGGCGGGGTCTGGGTGGGGCCGAGGGAGCGCGACTGTCCCTGCGGGGTGCAAACTTACTCCTTGCCGCCGGACCGGCGTTAGGACGGACGGATGGGCGCACCCCGGCGCGGAAAACGGACTCGGCTGGCCTGGGCACGCCAGCGATACCCGCGCGAGCAGGGGCTCAGGTGCAGCCTGGAGCTGGGCAGGCGGGAGGCGTGAGGAGGGCGCGGGAGTGGCTGGTGAAGTCACTCGGGGAAGAGGGAGCCGCAGCCCCGCCCACCGTCCGCAGGCCCCGCCCTGGGTCTCTGGAACCCGGTCCTCCCGGGGCCGAGCGCCTGAGCGGACCCTGGGCCTGGCTTCTAGGACTTGGCCTGGGATACAGCAGACCCAACTCGGGGGCCAAGAAGCGCAGGTCCGGGGGCCCAGGGAGGGGTGCGGGTGGAGACATGAAGCGATTTGTGGGGAAAATCGCGTTTGGAAGAGCTTTGAAGCAGTCACGGAAAGGGAGAACCAGCTGGAGGTCGCTTGCTTTGCTGTCCGCTTTAGGATCTGTCCTCCTTTTCTCGCGGCCTCTGAGCCAGGCGCCCCTGCCCAGCGAGGGGACACCAGCGAGTGGCTCCCAGAATTACCTGGAGCCTCCTCTTCCGTGAAATGGGGTTGGCCACACTGTCTTCCTACGGCCCGTCGGGGTTGAGTTTTCCCTTCCACAAAGGGGCTGCTCTTGTCCACCCCAGGGACTCTGGGACCTCAGGAGAGGCTCTCTTGCAGCTCAGTAGAGGTCGGCCAGCACATGGGGTAGACGGTTTCATAGCAGAAACCTCTACAGGAGGGGAGGAACAGGAGGACAAAAGGAAAGGGCCCTAAGGGAAAATAAAGGAGAGAGTCATCAAAGGCGTCGGGGGCGGGGACCCAGCCAGAGACCGCGGGCGAAGACGGACTCAGAGAGGCTCCGGGTGTGCTCCAGGTCACAGTGCAGCTGGAAATTGGAAACCCAGAGCCGCCTGGTGCCTGGGCAAGGCCTCCCAGGTCCCTCAGGGGTGTGAATACCTGTGTCCTTGGGGTTTCTCTAGAGGACCACAGGTTCCTGAAAAGGCAGGGCCTGTTTTCTCAGTCTGGGGGTGCCTGGCACCGGCCCTGGGAGCTGGTGAGTGCTGTTTGAAAGGTCACGCTTCCACCTTTTAGCTGCAAACGCTGGCTCCCTGGTATGTGTTCTGGGATCTGCTGATTCATTTTTCTTACTCAGTTTATGTTTGCAAAGTTCCCTGGTCTGCCTTCCAGACACTGATGGCTCTCTGGGAATTGTTTTCCAATAAAGCTTTAAGGCAATCAAGACAGGGCCGACCTAGCCCTGTGGCTCTGCCTACTGGCCACAGTCCTCTCTTGGCCCAACCAGCAATCTCTCCATCACTCCCCTCTGCACTCCAGAGGAGAAAAAAATTGGCCTAAAGACAGCACTGGCTTGGAAGGGGCTGGGTGCAAAGGTAAAGAAAGACAAAAGAGACCTCCATGACTTAAAAATATAATAATCAAAGGCAAGGGAGGTAAAAGGAAGATGGGAGAAAACACTGTAGGTGCATTTGGACATCTTTTTTTTTTTTTTTTAGACGGAGTTTCGCTCTTGTTACCCAGGCTGGAGTGCAATGGTGCGATCTCGGCTCACCACAACCTCCGCCTCCTGGGTTCAGGCAATTCTCCTCCCTCAGCCTCCTGAGTAGCTGGGATTACAGGCACGTGCCACCATGCCCACCTAATATTTTTGTATCTTTAGTAGACACGGGGTTTCACCATGTTGACCAGGATGGTCTCGATATCTTGACCTTGTGATCCACCCGCCTTGGCCTCCCAAAGTGCTGGGATTACAGGCTTGAGCCACTGCGCCCGGCCGAAAACTCTTATTAAATATTACTTAAGGCCAGTCATGGTGGCTCAAGCCTGTAATTCCAGCACTTTGGGAGGCCAGGGTCAGAGGATCATGTGAGCCCAGGAGTTCAAGTGCAGCCTGGGCAACATGGTAAGCCACGAGCCTGGAGCCAGGGTGACAGAGTAAGACCCTGTCTAAAAAATAAGTAAATAAAATTTTTGTTTTATTTAAGTTTTTTTTGGGAGACGGAGTCCTACTCTTTTGCCCAGGCTGGAGTGCAGTGGTGCAATCTGAGTTCACTGCAACATCCGCCTCCTGGTTCAAGCGATTCTTCTGCCTCAGCCTCCTGAGTAGCTGGGATTACAGGCGCGTGCTACCACACCTGGCTGATTTTTTTTTTTTTTTTTTTTTTTTAGTAGAGACTGGGTTTCACCATGTTGTTTGCCAGGCTTATCTCAAACTCCTGACCTCAGGTGATTCACCCACCTAGGCCTCCCAAAAAGCTGGGATTATAGGTGTGAGCCACTGTGCCCGGCCTTACTTAACTATCTTTTGAGGAGGCACTGGGCCACTGAAGCTGGGACCCAGGTTGGTGCTTCCACTGCTGGCTGTGGGTGAGATGCTCTCCCCACTATTGGGCTGTGCGCTCTCAGGACAGGGATGGTTTCTGGGGTTCAGTGTCACATTCTGGGTGTCTGCATGCAACAGGGGTGCTGGATGCATGAATGAGTGAAAGAGTGAATGAACCCAAGACTTCTTTGTGGCTCAGGTTTCTTCTCTGTCAAATAAAAGTACCTGTCTGGCCACGGTGGCTCATACCTGTAATATCAATACTTTGGGAGGCTGAGGCAGGTGGATCACCTGAGGTCAGGAGTTCGATACTAGCCTGACCAACATGGAGAAACCTCATCTGTACTAAAAATACAAAATTAGCCAGGTGTGGTGGCACATACCTGTAATCCCAGCTACTTGGGAGGCTGAGGCAGGAGAATCATTTTAACTCAGGAGGTGGAGGTTGTGGTGCCATTGCACTCAAGAATGGGCAACAAGATCGAAACTCTGTCTTAAAAAAAGAGTACTTACTGAAAGGGGCTGTTGGGGGAATGGCACTGATTCATTCATGTATTTATTCAATAAGTGTGAGGTGCTCTGTTTCAGAGTCTGGGAACACACGGTGAATAAGCACATTCTCCGCTGGTGTGGAGCCCCACAAGCAGGGCTGAAATGAGGAAAGGCGAGTGTCAGGCATGTGGTCCCAGCTCACTGAGAGCAGCTGGTGGGATCAGGAGGTCACCCACACGTTCCTGTGCAGCAGCTCGGCCAGCCTGGGTGGGGTCTGTGGTGGAGGGGATGTAGGATCCTTGGTCAAAACTCCCAGGCTATCCACTGTCCCTATGTGGCCATTCCCCTCACTGGGCCTCAGCTTTTCATGTGGAAAATGGGCTTGTGAGGATATCCATCTCTCGGTTTCTCCATAAATTGGTCTCAATCCTCTGAGGCAGGCAAAGAAGTGGGCTGTCTTCCCACTAGTAATTCCCGAGGGCTGAGGTTTGCATTCATGAAGGGAACAGGAACTGTCCTCTCCTAGAGGACTGGCTACGGTCCCCTTCTGGTTAGTGGCAGGACTGGACTGGGAGCCCTTGGCTCCAAAGCTAGTCCTTGGGCTCCCCACCATGCACAGACCCTCTGTAATTGATCCCCAGCTGTGACCTACCTCTGGGATGCCAGAGAATGCTCCAGAGTGTTTCCCAGAAATAAGGGAGTTCATGGTCAAATCTGGGAACTCTTAGGTGAGCAGGGGTGGCAGAACTCCTGAGACCTTTCATCTCTAAGAGGAGGTGAGAGTCTGCAGAGCTTCGCTGGCTGTGGAGCTGGGGTGGAGGTACTGGATGGGGTGGACGCAGGCCCCATGGCCTCCCATGTGGACCTTACTCTCCTCACCTTTGGAGAAGCTTCTCTCTGGAGCAAGAGCCAGTGTTTTGTGTGGCCAGCAGGCCTCTCTGCAAAGCTTAATTCGCATGTAGACGTTGATTTTGGCTCCCCTTGGCCTTGGAATCTGGGGGTGGGCAGCAATAGGGGGGTCCTGAGGACAGACCCCAAGACTCAGCCCATCACTCAAGGTTCTGCCCCTGCTTTGCTGGGTGACCTTGGACAAAACCTCTGTTTTTCCCACTACACATCATGGTGACAGCTTCCTTTAGTGCTTGTCAAACTGTGCCTCTCAGTGGCCTAGGAGTGAGGGTGTCCGGGAGGAGGTTCCCGCAGTGTATCTGGGTTGGGGATAGGGAGTCCAGGCCTCATCCCAGCTCCACCCTGAGGAGCTGTCTCCTGTGTTTGACACACTGGGGTTCTAATTTATATTATCAGAACAATGTATCACTGCCCCCAAAAAGTGGGGTTTAAGGACTGCAGGACTGAGAGGACTCTGGGCCAGCCCTGGCCCTCTGGGCTTCCTGCACTCTCTTCCTCTTTGACCTGGTGGTTCAGGAGGACAAGTGCCTTCACAGCCACACACCTGGCCCACCCAGAACCCAGCAGCCTCCAGGAGCCAGTCTCTGATTCAAGCCCATCATCCTGCACTAACTAAGGCCTGGTCTGGGCACCAGCCAAACCCATCACACCCTGTCCCAGGGGAGCAAATCCAAGCGCTTACTGAAACCAGCACGCTAGGCCCAGAGGAGGGATCCCAGGGCTAGTTCCTGAGCCCCCAGCATTTGTGGGAGGAGCTTCCTGGCTGTACTGGAAACCACACCCAGACCTTGACCCCAGGGATGGCCACAAAACACATGTTCAGCAGGCTCCCCTGAGAGCAGAAGGGGCCACACTTCAGAAATGGTGGAAAGAGGAAAATCCAGCCTCCATCTTCATCAGGACAATGAAATAAGACAGTGAGTTAGACAGCATGTCTCACCTACCAAATGTGCCATTATTTCCCCTAAAAACCCCTCAGATGGAAACATACACACACACACTCACACACACCTATACTCACACGCACACACACACATACTAACACACATACACACACGCACACACATACTAACACACTCACATATACATACACACATATACTCACACTCACATACACACTAACACACACACACACTCAGAGGGCTTTCTCTTCTCTCATTCAACAACAGTCAACACAGAAGACTTCTGTGACCAAATGTGTGGGTGTTTCCCACACACCAAGCAACAGACACCACCTGGGTGTCCTCTAGTTTGAGCGTCAGATCCCCTGAGTTGAGGTCTCAGTCCCATGGGACTGTCCACTCCCCTGCTTCCCACAGACACCATCACAAATCCGGGCTTCCCAGGTGAATCGCTTGAACCCGGGAGGCAGAGGTTGCAGTGAGCCGAGATCATGCCACTGCACTCCAGCCTGGGTGATAGCGTGAGACTCCATCTCCAAAATAAACACACAATTCTGGGCTTCCAGAGCTTCTGACTCACATGCTGCAAACTGCGGTTCCCACAGCCTCCTCTTTGGGTTCAATGAATTTGCTAGAGCAGCTCACAGAACTCAGGGAAACATGTTTACGGGTTTATCATAAAAGATATTACAAGGGATACGGATGAAGAGATGTGTAGGGTGAGGTACAGGGGGAGGGGTGCGAAGCCACCGGCCCTCCCTGGGCGGCCACCCTCCAGGAACCTCCGCGTGGTCAGCCCTCTGGAAGCTCCCCAAACCCTGTCCTGTTGGGCATCTTATGGAGGCTTCACTGGATAATGGGGTAGGCATGACTGAAGCACAGACACCTATGCAGAAAGATGGCTGGACGGACAGGGTATGCTCTGGCATTGACGGCGCGGGTCGCCTCATGGGCCTGTCTGTGCAGGTTTCTCCCTACAGCATTCCTTCCTCTAGGGTATGGGGCAGGACTCCTAAGATGGGGCTCTGGTGACCTCCAATCAGACAAGTAGATCAGAGAATTTATGGCCAGACAGAAAGGAAGAGGAAGGTTCTTGCCTTGGGGAGAAAAAGGAGCAGGTGAAAGGAGAGCAGAAGAAGGTCAGAGAGAGGGAGACACAGAGATAGAGATATTCCATTTTCTGAGGCCTGCTCCTGAGGCCTAAAACACCCCAACGTTATAACAAGGGCTGTGGGAGTTATAAGCCCGACTCGTGGAGGGAAACCTATATATATGTATGGCATGATATCACACCCCTGAAATTCGAACCCTTGGAGTGGCCAAGGGGGATGGACATTTTCCTCCTGGCAGTGGGAAGGGGGTCTGGACTCTCTTCCTGGAGGGTGAGTTGGCACTGAAACCCCAGCACACCCCCCCTTGGATTCAGTTTCTCTACTTCTAGAAAACAGGAAAGGTTTTGAGATGTGAACAAAGGGTTCAAGTTCGTGGATAGTCACCTCTGCCCATCTCAGAGCCCCGCCTGGCACACACCCCCAGCCTCGAGCAGGGGGTCTGGTGTCCCTGGAGGAGGAAACATGCCACAGCCATTAAAAGTTCTGCTGTTGGCTGGGCACGGTGGCTCACGCCTGTAATCCCAGCACTTTGGAAGGCCAAAGCGGGCAGACCATGAGGTCAGGAGTTTGAGACCAGCCTGGGAACATAGTGAAACTCCATCTCTACTAAAAATGCAAAAAACCTCTATACTCCAACCTGGGCAACAGAGTGACACTCCACCTCAAAAAAAAAAAAATGCTGGTGTCAGGCCAAGTATGGTGGCTCACGCCTGTAATCCCAGAACTTTGGGAGGCTGAGGTGGGCAGATCACAAGGTCAGGAGTTCAAGACCAGCCTGGCCCCATAGTGAAAGCCCATGTCTACGAAAAATACAAAAAAAAAAAAAAATTAGCCAGACATGCTGGCATGCACCTGTAGTCCCAGCTACTTAGGAGGCTGAGGCAGGAAAATCACTTGAACCTGGGAGGCAGAGGTTGTGGTGAGCTGATATGGTGCCACTGCACCCCAGCCTGGGTGACAGAGTGAGAGTCTGCCAAAAAACAAACAAAATGCTGGTGTCAGACCTGGCACAGTAGCTCACACCTGTAATCCTGGAACTTTGGGAGGCCAAGGTGGGTGGATTGCTTGAGCCCAGGATTTCAAGACAAGCCTGGGTAACATAGGGAGATCCCATCTCTATAAAAAAAATTAGCTGAGTGTGGTGGCATGCACCTGTGGGTCCAGCTACTTGGGAGGCTAAGGCAGGAGGATGACTTGAGCCCAAGAGGTCAAGACTACAGTGAGCCCGGATGGTGCCACTGCTCTCCAGCCTGGACAACAAAGCAAGACCCTGTCTCAAAAAAAAATGCTCTATCAGATCTCTGTCAGCACACGCCTCAGTGGACCTAGTGGGGTAGGCTGGGATTTTAAACAAAATAGAAAACATTAGAGAGTGGCCTCCCAGGAAGGGCCAGAGTTTCGTGGACTGCTGGTCTCAGCTGTGTGCATGCAGACGCCGTCAGACGTGAAGTGTTCCAGATCGGGGACAGGCCAGGTGTGGCTGGTGTGGGAGGGGTGGGGGTAGCCCAGGACACCTGTGTAGGTGCCTTCTGGCCTCTGACATCTCCGATCAGTGCTCCCCATTCCCAGGAGAATGGGGAGCCTTGTCTTTAAGCCAGACAGACCTGGCTAAAACCCCCGCACTGCTACTTACTGAACAGGAGGTTCTTCCACTTCCCACACAGAGCATGGGGGAAGCGTGGCCCCCACTCAGAGGCTCGGATGCAGGTGACACACGGTTTGCTGTCCAGCCCTTGGTGCACACTGATGGCGGCTGGTTGACGCCTGTACCCAGGTCTGGCCTGGGTGTGCTAGGCAGCTACCTCACCCAGCCCACTGCTCTGAGCTTGGTCAGGCACTATGGTTACCTCTCAGGCACCATGTTCCCTCCCAGCTGAGCTGGTCTGGCCCGAGGAGGCCACTTCCACCTGCCTCTCACAAGGGGGATGCGTGTGAAGACCCCAGGGAGGCAGAGAGGATGCAGTCCCTGGCTCCCTGGCTGTCCTGATTTTTTTTTTTTTAGACACAGTCTCTCTGTCGCCCAGGCTGGAATGCAGTGTCGTGATCTCAGCTCACTGCAGCCTCCATCTCCCAGGTTCAAGCAATTTTCCTCAGCCTCCTGAGTAGCTGGTACCACAGGCGCACACTGTCACACCCAGCTAACTTTTGTATTTTTTAGTAGAGACAAGGTTTCACCTTGTTGGCAAGGATGGTCTTGATCTCCTGATCTTGTGATCTGCCCTCCTCAGCCTCCCAAAGTGCTGGGATTACAGGCGTGAGCCACCGCATCTGACCTGGGCTGGGGTTTTTCTACTTAGAAAGATCCTGGTGCATTGGCTTCAGGCTCTCTGCCAAGACAGCCCAAGCTGGGCAGGAACCACAGCTGTACCACTCTGGCTGAGCGACCTTAGTCACGACCGTTTCCCTCTCTGAGCACCAGCTTCCTTGTTTACAACAGAAGGGATCCACGGTGACAATAGCTGCTCCCAGGTGGGATGGCGTCAGGTACCTGAAACCCCACGGGCGCTTCCTCCTTTGCACACCAGCACCAGCCAGCAGAGCAAGAGCACTAATGCCCAGGGACCCTCTACTGTGGAGACGGAGCTCATCCAGGTGGGACACCAGGAGACTGAGCTGAGACTGAGCCCAGGTGCCCACCAAAGAGCTCGCGCATCAAGGCCACTCTCTGGCTTCCCTCCTCTGAGCTCACCGTCCCATGTCCTCACTCAGGCATCCTGGGATCATCTGTAACAAATGACATGTCCCAAAGCCCTTGTTCTGCTTTCAGGGACGCAAACTCTGCCAGGGCTCCACACTGGCTGCAGGACTTCAGCAGGGGTCTCCACCTTCTGGATTTGAGTGTCCTTGTCTGTAAAATGTGGACAAAAGTCCTAACTCATTAAGTCATTAAAGGAGACACATCATGTGTCCTGAAGCCAGGAGTTCGAGACCAGCCTGACCAACATGGTGAAACCCCGTCTCTACTAAAAATACAAAAATTAGTTGGGAGTGGTGGTGGGTGCCTATAATCCCAGCTACTCAGGAGGCTGAGGCAGGAGAATTGCTTAAACCCGAGAGGTGGAGATTGCAGTGAGCCATGATTGCACCATTGCACTCCAGCCTAGTCATTAAGAGCAAAATTCCACTTAAAAAAGAAAAAAGAAAAAAAAAAAAGACTTGAGAGGATACAGTGTGACGGGGTACTATTATTATGACTATCAAGAGGATACTATCAAAATGCCAAGGCGTACACTCCTTAGTAAGAGTTCTTATGAAATGAACTAAACCAAATTAGCCACGTTAAGGTTCAGACAATACAGGCAATTCAACAATATCTGGGTCTAACTGGTCACAGTCCTCGTTTGGAGTATGACAGGATTAAGGACCATGGATCTCTGTAAAGTAGCTTGACTTAAAGAGCTACTCATTTTCTTTTCTTTTTCTTTCTTTCTTTTTCTTTTTTTTTTTTTTAAGATGGGGTTTCTCCATGATGGCCAGGCTGGTCTTGAACTCCTTAACCTCAGGTGATCCACCCACCTTGGCCTCCCAAAGTGCTAGGATTACAGGCGTGAGCCACCGCGCCTGGCAAGCTACTCATTTTCATTGTTCCACTGGTAATACAAGTCATAATAACTTGGAAACCTACTAGAAGAAATATAAAGATTAGAAGCCCTTGAAAAACCCAAGCTTGCCATCCGCCGCTTAGGATGCCTGCAGACTGTTAGTGGCTCCTGTCGACACGTTATGGGTTCCTTTCTCTTGAGAGATGCCTTTAACGTTTTTGGCTGTAGTGTCTAAGGAAACAGCAGCATCAGCACCTTTTAAATTAAGCTTCCTGTAGTAACAAAATCAGCTGAGAGATAAGTACGACATTCAGTTTTTTTTAACACCAAAACGTGGTGGGCTCCCAGTCTGAGCCATAATCCACTGATGATGATGCCATGGGTTTTCCTGTAGGGAAAAGGACAGAATTAAGGCAGAAAATGAGGAAAACAGAAAAACACATAAGGCTTTCGTGATGCTAGAGAAGATCTACGGCTGCATGATGTTCCATTAAGTGTTTTGCTGAGTAGGTGTGTTGTTGTCATCCACCTTTCTTTTCTCTCTCTCTTTTTTTTTTTTTTTTTTTTTTGAGACGGAGTCTTACTCTGTTGCCCAAGCTGGAGTGCAATGGTGTGATCTTGGCTCATTGCAACCACTGCCTCCAGGGCTAAAGCGATTCCCCTGCCACAGCCTCCCAAGTAGCTGGGATTACAGGCATGAGCCACCACACCTGGCTAGTTTTTATATTTTTACAAAAATTACAAAATAATTGGCCAGGCTGGTCTCCAACTCCTGGCCTCAAGAGATCTACCCGCCTCAGCCTCCCAAAGTGTTGGGATTACAGGCATGAGCCACCGTGCCTGGCCCTGTCATCTACCTTTCTGAGAGTAGCTTCTACCGGCCTGAAACCGTGGGAGGTCTGATTGATTACAACATCCAAGATTTTTCCCAATTTACGAATCAGCTTTAAATTCTGCACAAGTGGTACCTCACTACCACGAAGAGGTCGTCCCCAGGAACCCCACTGGAAACTTTCCTCAGTAGAAACTAGCTTATCTTCGTCTATTTCAGGGCTTGTGCTAATTTCAGTTATTGACCATTTTGGCCTCGGACCATAAGGGCTATCATGAGAATTTTCAGGGGAAGCTATTCGAAAGGCAGGAGCAAGCCAGGCCAAATACCAAGAACCAAACCAACGAGGAGGCAGAACAGAATATGCAGATTCTCCACAGACCCAATAGAGACCCTCACAGACTGGAAAAGAGCCACCCAGTTGCATTTGAGCAGGGATCAGTCAGGTTTGTTCGATCATAAATCCATAACTCCTGAACAACGTCCAGTGGGAAATTTGCTTTTCTGTGGCCCCTTTATAGCATAGCATGTTGTAAAGTTGTATAACCACATCTAAAAAAAAGAGACCCTACTGGATTTAATCCAGTTATATTACACAAGCAATCACTTGAACCAATGTTAGTAATTCCCAAATCTTGAGTGGGTGATGCCTGGACGCACAATATACCTTTTGCTGGCATCACTTGGATTTTTTTTTTTGAGACGAAGTTTCGCTCTTGTTGTCCAGGCTGGAGTGCAGTGGTGCCATCTCGGCTCACTGCAACCTCAACCTCCCAGGTTCAAGTGATTCTCCTGCTTCAGTTTCCCGACTAGCTGGAATTACAGGCCCCCACCAGCAGCATGCCTGGCTAATTTTTGTATTCTTTTTTTTTTTTTTTTTGAGACGGAGTTTCGCTCTTGTTACCCAGGCTGGAGTGCAATGGCACGATCTCGGCTCACCACAACCTCCACCTCCTGGGTTCAAGCAATTCTCCTGCCTCAGCCTCCCAAGTAGCTGGGACTACAGGCATGCGCCACCATGCCCAGCTAATTTTTGTATTTTTAGTAGAGATGGGGTTTCACCATGTTGACCAGGATGGTCTCGATCTCTTGACCTCGTGATCCACCTGCCTCAGCCTTCCAAAGTGCTGGGATTATAGGCGTGAGCCACCGTGCCTGGCCATTTTTGTATTCTTAGTGGAGGCTTGGTTTCAGCATATTGGCCAGGCTGGTCTCGAACTCCTGACCTCAGGTAATCCACCTGTCGGCCTCCCAAAGCGCTGGTATTACAGGTGTGAGCCACTGCACCCAGCCTTGGATTGGTTTTTTATATTTGGTAATGATCGAGTTATCAATTGAAAAAGAGTTATTTTTAGTGAGTGTAGGAAGCAAGTAGCAGTGGTGTCTGGATTATCAAGAACAACTTTCTGTTCCTCCCTTGGAGTTTCAGGGTAACTATCATTGAGAACGCAGAGGGGCACTGGCGCCAGGGGAATCATTTCCTGATTTTTTTTGGCATCAGCCTGCAAACCCAGCAATTACTCTGGTTTTGTGCTAGAGCATAAGGTCGAGCTAAAGCCATCTACTCATTATGGTGCCGTGGGTTTTCCTGTAGGGAAAAGGACAAGATTAGGGCAGAAAATGAGGAAAACAGAAAGACACATAAGGCTTTCATGATGATAGAGAAGTCTTGGTCCACGATCCATGTCCAAAACTAGGGTGCTGTCTGCTTCTGAGAAGAGATTTCCCCACTCAGCTTTACTTCAAAGTTTCCAGCAAGCATCCAGGTCTGGGAGTCTGAAGGGGCCCCTTTGAGTCATGGGCTGTGAACCCAAGGTACAGCATTTTCAGTGAGCTCATAGAATGGCAAAACTGTTAAGGAAAAATTTGGAACCCAGGATCTGCAATATTCTGCAGGTCCAAGAAAGCCTCTTAATTGTCTGTTGGCTGCAGGTCAAGGAACATTTTGAATAGTTTTTATACTCTCAGGTGAAAGGAAATCCCTTTGGCAGTCAAATCATGTCCCAAATAGTGGATTTTCTCCTTTGAAAACTGAAGTTTTTCCATGGAAGCCTTGTGACCTTTATATGCAAGTTTCTGTAGAAGGTGAATTGAGTCATTTCAGAGTACTTCTTGGCGGGACATCATAACAATAAGTCAGCTACGTTCGGAATGAGAGTAGACTTTTGAGGAAATCGTAGTGTGATTCAGTCCTGATGCGATGCCTGGGGAAATATGAAGTGGTTCTGTAGACCCTAGTGGCATTACTGCCCAGGTGTATTGCCGAGTTTTCCAAGTAAAGGCAAACAAGTATTGACTTTTTTTTTTTTTTTTAGATGGAATTTCACTCTTGTCGCCCGGCTGGAGTGCAATGGCATAATTCTGGCTCCCTGCAACCTCTGCTTCCCAGTTTCAAGTGATTCTCCTGCCTTAGCCTCCCGAGTAGCTGGGACTACAGGCGTCTCCACCACACCTGACTAATTTTTGAATTTTTAGTAGAGATGGGGTTTCACCATGTTGGCCAGGCTGGTCTCAAACTCCTGGCTGCAGGTGATTCTCCCGCCTTTGGCCTTTCAAAGTGTTGGGATTACAGGTGTGAGCCACCAAACTTTCTTTATGAACTGGAATGCTAAAGAAGGCTGAGCAGAGATCTATTAATGTGGACCACTTGGAACTAGTTGTTACGTTAGATAATAAACTATCAGGATTTGGAACTACAGGAAATCTTGGTATTACAATTTTATTAATTGCGCATAAATCTTGAACAAATCTCCAGCCTCGTCCATTTGGTTTTTTAAATGGTAGGATTGGAATGTTACAAGGGCTGGTGCATGGGATTATGGGTCCTTGTTTAATTAAATCTTCTTCAATTGGCAAGAGCCCTTGAATTGCTTCAGGTTTTAGAGGATATTGGGGTAATTTAGGCAAAGGTTTAGAATGATCTGTTTGTACCTTTATAGGTTATACACTTTTATTTCTTACCATATCAGTTGGGGAAGAGACCCAAAAACATTTAGGCATTTTTGAAAGATCAGGGGTATTACAGGGCTGAGTTTCAATCTTATCGATTTCTGCCTGTAGGCAACGTAACAATTCTGATTCAGGAGAATCAGGAAACTCTAATATTCTTTCTCCTGAGAAAAATTGTATGTGCCCTTTTAGTTTTGACAGTAAATCTCGCCCTTCCAAGTTTACCGGAGCAGCATAACAGAGTAAAAAAGCGTTTTTCTGAAGGGGCCCAAAGGTAATTGGATTGGTTCAGATATGGGAACCTCTTGAACTTGATTTGAAAACCCTGTCACAGGCCGGGCGCGGTGGCTCAAGCCTGTAATCCCAGCACTTTGGGAGGCCGAGGTGGGTGGATCACGAGGTCAAGAGATCGAGACCATCCTGGTCAACATGGTGAAACCCCGTCTCTACTAAAAATACAAAAAATTAGCTGGGCATGGTGGCGCGTGCCTGTAATCCCAGCTGCTCAGGAGGCTGAGGCAGGAGAATTGCCTGAACCCAGGAGGCGGAGGTTGTGGCGAGCCGAGATCGCACCATTGCACTCCAGCCTGGGTAACAAGAGCGAAACTCCGTCTCAAAAAATAAAAATAAAAAAAAAGAAAACTCTGTCACAAACGACGTTTTTACTCCGAGGGATTTGCTGGCTTATGAAGGTGGGGTTTATGGTAGATAGAGTAGCTCGTTTCCAGGGGGACTGTACACAACTCCCCATTTATTTTAACCTGTTTCTCCACGTTGATTTAAACGTGTTAGGGAGAGCAAGCTATGGGAGAATCAATCCCTTGTATCCTCATCAATATTGACTTTTATCAGGAGGACTAAAGTCTCTTGGGCTCCCTCTAGTGGCGAGACAGTTTGGCCTAAAGGGAGGCTCATTGGCCGACTGATATAAAAGCGAACAATCCTTTTTGCAGTGCCCTGTTGTTTGCAATACAGGCAGACATCTTGGGGTAAATAACTTCTAGGACCTCATGATTGTGACTTAAAATGAGAAGGAGCCGGGCACGGCGGCTCACACCTGTAATTTCAGCAACTTGGGAGGCCAAGGCATGTGGATCATTTGAGATCAGGAGTTCGAGACCAGCCTGGCCAACATGGTGAATCCTCGTCTCTACTAAAAATGCAAAAACCAGCCCGGCATGGTGGCACGCGCCTGTAACCCCAGCTACTCAGGAGGCTGAGGAGCGAGAATCGCTTGAACCTGGGAGGCGGAGATTGCAGTGAGCCGAGATCGCACCACTGCACTCCAGCCTGGGCAACAAGAGCGAAACTCCGTCTCTAAATAAATAAATAAAATGACTGGTCCCTTGGTTTCCAGTCCCTGTAACTGTTGTAACTGAAGGACCATAAGCTTGTGAGCCTTTTGAGTTTTCTCTTGCTCTAGAGTCCTCTCAAAATGTTCAGCTAAGGCCACCAATTCAGTCATATCTGCAGCTTCCTATCCCGACTTGTCTTTTAATTAAACTGTTAAGGTGGAGATGGAGTCCATTTACAAATAGAGCACGTAATCCCATTTCAGTCCCTGCAGGAAATACTTCTTGCTGTACTTTGAGCCCACAATGTTTCACAAACAGTATTTCTAAGTGAGTCCTGCAATCTGAAACAAGATTGTATGATGGACCTGTTTATTTTTTGTGGAAAAATTTTAGGAATTGAATTTAAAGGTTTTCAGGGGTTTTTCCGGCTACTTTTGGTCCTTCTTGTGAGGCGTTTTTGGAGGGGTCTTTAATATCTTCCTCGGTTTGTTCCAGTCTGCCGCTCCCGTCCACTCCCGAGCTGTACAAGGCCCCGATATCACAGGAATCAACTGGTAAAGGTCAGGAGGTCCTGGATCATAAGCTTCTATGAGGATTCTAAATTCGTACATTTTTGAGGATTTTTCCTTGGGATCAGAAAAATCCTTCACAATGGCTGCAGGCTCAGTTTTAGACCATAGAGTGAAAGTGGTTCTAGCAGGCAGGCCTGGCTGATCAGAAGGCCTCACTTAGTAAGGCATCTAACTTCCTTTTTTTTTTTTTTTAAATCATCTTCAGGGTGAACGGGTTATTTATTTATTTATTTATTTATTTATTGAGACAGAGTTTCACTCTTTCACCCAGGCTGGAGTGCAGTGGCGTGATCTCGGCTCACTGCAACCTCCGCCTTCCAGGTTCAAGTGATTCTCCTGCCTCAGCCTCCTGAGTAGCTGGGACTGCAGGCACCTGCGACCACACCCAGCTGATTTTTGTATTTTTAGTGGAAATGGGGTTTTACCATGTTGGCCAGGCTAGTCTCAAACTCCTGACCTCAGGTGATCTGTCCACCTTGGCCTCCCAAGGTGCTGCAATTACAGGCATGAGCCACCATGCCTGGCCTGAAAGGGTAATTTAGCAAAATGTTTGCTGGACTCAGCGTATGTAGGTGGAGAAGGATAATGAGGAGGAACAGCCGGGGTGAGTTCAGTCAGCATGCTGTCCTTTTTCGCCGTGTCCCTAGTCTGCTGCTTAAGCTTTTCATTTGCTTTCTGCAAATAATCTTTAAGGAGTGAATTTTTGAGTCATTTAGCCTTTGAGAGGCCTCTGCATACCAATGAAAGAATACATCCCACTGTTTTTGTGGGGTTTTTGATCCCTCTTTTTCTAATATTCCTCACAAATAAACAACTTTATCCAAATGAAGCCTTCCCTGTTGCAGCCATCTTAATTATAACCTGTCTTTACTTAGGTTAACCCATTTTTCTAAAACTGCACAAGTTCTGGGCCCATATTTTTTATGCATAAAATTAGCTGGAGTCCCAGAAGGTGGAGTCCCAGACTCCTTGGATTGAGAGGGTTGCATCTGAGCTGGTTCCAGCACTTGGAGTGGGGGCTGCTGCAGGTCCTAGGTTCCATGTTGGGGGTCTGGCGGCCAGAGGGAAGGTTCAGCTTTTCAGTGGTCACACCTGCTGGGTGATTGGGTGTTCTAAGGGTGCCCTCTGGCACAGGTGGCAGTGACCCATACCTGGGGAGGTGTGAGGGAAGTGCACAGAGGGCAGTCGTCTCTTGGTATCAGGGCTCCGTACCCATGGGCAGTGCTCCTTGGAAAAAAGTCAGCTACTCCTTTGGATCCTGTGGTGCAAAAGACACCTAAGGCAGTGAGTAGTCCACAGAGGCCAGGTCAGCCTGGTGACCAGAAGGTGTACTGCCCAGCTACAGGAGAGGTTCAGTGTGAAAGCGGAATCTGGAGGTGGCCTGGGCTGACAGGTGGGGGGAGGGTATCTGGTGACCTTGCCCACTCCAGTCTGTGCTTAGCCACTCTGCAAGTGAGACCATAGGAAGGGAAGCCCTGAAGCTGGGTGGTGCCAGGAGTTGATTAGAAGATGCCCTTGCAGGCAAGGTGGCTCATGCCTATAACCCCAGCACTTTGGGAGGCTGAGATAGAAGGACTGCTTGAACTCAAGTGTTCAAGAACAGCTTGGGCAAGATGTTGAAACCCTGTATCTGCAAAAAATACAAAAAATTAACACGTGTGGTCCCAGCTACTTGAGAGGCTGAGGTGGCAGGATCGCTTGAGTCCATGAGGTCAAGGCTGCAGTGCGCCAAGATGATGCCACTGCACTCCAGCCTGGGTGACAGAGCAAGACTCTGTCGTAAAGCAAAGAAACAAAACAAACAAAAAGCCCCCAAATCCCCATGAAGTTAGCAGATGGAAGGAAATAATGATGATTAAAGCGGAGATACATGGGATGGAGGACAGAGGCGCACTAGAGGAAATTAGTGAAGACATGTTCCTTCTATGAAAGGTTTACACAACTGAGAAACCTTTAGCTAGCTGACTAAGAAAAGAAAAGAGGAGACTCAAATTACTAAAATCAGAAATGACTGTTTCATCACCAATGAGCCCACAGAAATAAAAAGGATTTATAAAGAGAATACTAGGAATAATTGTAGGCCAACTAGTTGGTTAACATAAATGAAATGGACAAATCCCCAAAAACAAACACACCTGAGTCAAGAAAAGGAAAATCTAAACAGACCTGTTAGAGTGAGGAGATTGGGTCAGCGATCAGAAACTTCCCAACAAAGGCAAGCCCAGAACCAGGTGGCTTCACTGCTGAATCCTCCCATGTAGCACGTAACACCAATCCTTCTCAGACTTCTCAAAATCCTCAGTATAACCACCACCTCCCTAGAATGAAGGGAAAAACCCACCATCTCAATTCATGCAGAAAAAGCATTTGACAAAATCCAACAGTTTCCTGATAAGAGCACTCAATAAAAGAGAAACAGAAGAGAACTTCGTCAACAGGACACAAAGGGCACTTGCGACGAGCTCACACCCGCTGCTCGGTGGTGGCAGACTGAGCGCTTTCCTCCTAAGATGAAGAACGAGGCGACGCACGTGCCCGCTTTCACCACTTCACTCCAACGTCATGATAGAAGTTTGCCAGAGCAATTAGGCAAGACAAAGACATAAAGCCACCGAAATTGGAAAGGAAGAAGTAAAAGTATCTCCATTTTTTTTTTTCCAAGACAGAGTCTCGCCCTGTCTCCCAGGCTGGAGTACAGTGGCGTGATCTCAGCTCACTGCAACATCTGCTTCCTGGGTTCAAGCGATTCTCTTGCCTCAGCCTCCCAAGTAGCTGGGATCATAGGCGTCCCCTCCACACTGGCTAATTTTTGTATTTTTAGTAGAGACGGGGTTTCACCATATTGGCCAGGCTGGTCTCGAACTCCTGACCTCGTGATCTGCCCACCTCAGCCTCCCAAAGTGCTGGGAATATAGGCATGAGCCACCATGCCTGACCGCATATCTCTATTTATTGATGACATGAACTTATGTGCAAAATATTCTGTGGAATAAAAATAGCGTTAGAGTTAATAATTTTGGCAAAGTCTCTGGAGATGAGGAACACACATACAAGTGAGAATCAGGAAATAAATCCATACATGGATGTCAGTTGATTTTCAGCATGGGTGTCAGGATCATTCAATATTCAATGAGGCTGAAACCATCTCTTCCACAAATGATGCCAGGAGAACTGCATATCCCCAGGCAAAAGACGGAAGTTGGAGCCTTACCTAATACCATATAAAATATTGACTTAAAATGAAGGAAAGATCTATGTTTGAGAAATAAAACTTTAACACTTAGCTGGGCGTGGTGGAAAGGCTGAGGCAAGTGTCACGCTTGAGGCCAGGAGTTCAAGATCAGCCTGGCCAACATGGCAAAACCCATCTCTATTAAAAATTAAAAAAAAATAATAACCAGGTATGGTGGTACACGCCTGTAATCACAGCTCCTTGGGAGGCTGAGGCACGAGAATTGTTTGAACACAGGAGGTGGAGGCTGCAGGGAGGTGCCGCTGCACTCACTCCAGCCTGGCGGGGGAAAGAAAAATGACACTCTTAGAAGAAAACATGGGAGCAAATCTTTATGCCCTTTGATTTGGAAATGATTTCTTGAATATACAAAAAGCACAAGCAACAGAAGACAAAAACAGGTCCATTGGACTTCACTGAAGTTAAAATCCCCTATGGACACTCGAAAAAAAAAAAGAAAAGTGAACACACAGAATGGTAGAGAATATTTGCAAATTATAAATCTGATAAAGGTTTTATATCCAGAATAGATACAGAATTTTTACTGCTCAATGTCAAAACACAAATAACCCAATTAAAAATGGATGAAAGACTTGAATAGACGTTTCTCCCAAGCAGATGTAGAAGTGCCATTAGCACGTGAAAAGATGATTGGCCTCATTAGATGTTAGAGAAATGTAAACCAAGCCACACTGAGATGCTACTCCACACCCACTGCGTGGCTGTATTTTAAAAGATGAAAATTACGTCAGCCGGAGAGGATGTTGAGGAGACTGAAGCCTCATATTTTGCTGGAGTAAGTGTAAATGGGGCAGTGGCTGTGGAAAGCAGTTTGGCAGCTCCCCAGAAAGTTCAGCATAGTGTTACCATTTGACTCCGTGATTTCTTTTCCTGTACCCAAAAGGACTGAATACAAGCTGGGTGTGGTGGCTCATGCCTGTAATCCCAGCGCTTTGGGATGATGAGGTAGGATGATCACTTGAGGCCACGAGTTCAAGACCACTCTGGGCAACAGAGTAAGACCTCATCTCTACAAAAATAGATAAATACATAAGTAAAAATAAACTAGCGAGCCGTGATTGTGCCATTGCACTCCAGCCTGGGCAGGCAATAGAGCAAGACCCTGTCGCAAAACAAAAAAAGTGTGGTCTGTCCATACAGTGGAATATTATTCAGCCATAAGGAGAGATGAGTTATTTCTATATGCTACAAAATGAATGAAACTTGAAAACATTTTACTAGCTGCAAGAAACCCTCCAACGAAGGCCACCCGTGATATGTATGATTCCACTCATATGAAAAATCCAGAGAAGGTAGACTAATAGGTATATGTGGCAGATTCGAGGCTGACAGCAGGGGGCGCTCTACTGCCAGTGCAGGGGCCAGCTCAGGTGCTGGAGGAGCCGGACTGGGAGCTGGAGGGTGACTACTGGGTTTCTGTTTGGGGTGATGACCATGTTTAGAACTAGGTAGTGGTGATGGTGCCCGGGATCGTGAACGTAGTGAATACCATTCAGTTGTACAATTGAACATGTTTTAAAAGGTAAACCTTATTTTACATGAATTTTATAACATAAAATATGGGTAAGTATAAAGAATATGAATAAAAGAAAACCAGCCTGAAAAAGAAGAATGCCTTGACAGGTGAGGGACACGAAGGTTCTGGTTCTGGGGCTGGCACTAGAGCTGGTGCCAGAGCTGACTCTAGCTGTGGATCTGGGCCAGCGACTGGCTCTCCCTCTAGAGGTGGTGCCAGAGTCGGGTCTTGCTGTGTAGATGGGGCTAGCCTTAGCTGTGAAGCGGATATTGGAGTGGCTCTAGGCCAGGAGGTGATGCTACAGGTGGTTCTGGAGGATCGAAAGCTAAACTCTCACTGGCTCTCTCCTTGACTTGGCGCTGGGGCAGGTCATAGCTCTAGAGATGGCACCAGAGTCGGTGTTAGAGCTGCCTCTATCCCTGGAGTTGCTGGGAGTGGCGGTGCTTGAGTGATTTCTAGATTGGTGTTGGAGCCAGAGCTCTTGCTGCAGCTGGGTTTAGAGATGGTATCCGAGCTGGCGAGAGAGCTGCTTCTGTCTCGGGAGTTGCTTTGGTGTTGGAGCGAAAGCTCTTGTTAAGGCTCTGGAGGCAGCCCAGGCTCTTGCGTCGAGCTGGTGCTAGAGTTGGTTCTGGACCTGACTCTTCCTCTGACTCTGGTGCTGGCTATGGTATGAACCTGGCACTGACTCCAATTCTGTTACCGATTTAGAGCTGGTTCAAGCTCTAGAGCTGTTGCTAGAGCCACCACGGCAGCCAGTGCAGCCATTTGTGATAAAGGTGTCCAAGCTCTGGATTTGATGTTCAGGTTCTGACCGGAGCTGGATCTACCTCTGGTGGTGGTGCTAAAGCTGATTCTGGAGCCTCTTCTAGCTCTGCAGCTGGTGCAGGAGCTGTTGCTGGCCTGGGCTTTACCTCTGGAGCTGATTCGAGGGCCAGTGCTGCCACTGGCTGTTCCTCTGAACTTGGCACTGGGTCTAGCTCCGTGTCTGGCACTGGCTCCAATTTTAAATTGCTTTGGGAGCTGACCGTGGGGCCATCTGGCTCCTCTCAGGCTGGGCATGCTGCCTGGATGGCCCAAAACTGGTTACTTGTCAAAACAGTCCTGCAAGAGAGGTCTATCTGTACCCAGAGAGGCCTGAGGGGACCAGGGACTGCCCACCCACCTGGCTCACCAGGACGCTCTTGTCGCCTTGCCCTTGTCCAGGCTGATGTGGATGATGTGGCATCACCTACCTGCAGGTGGTAGAGCACCGTGATCAGCTGGCTGCAGAGCCCTGAGACTGAGAATTTGATGGTGGGTTTAGCAGCTGTGGTGTGTTAGAAGCTGAAGAGGAGGAGGTGCTGCTGGAGTCACAGCTGATGCTGGAGGCTCCCCAGGGAAGACAGTGAGATCGATTCCCAGAACTGAGGAGAATAGCAAGATCAGCAGAAGCCTGGACCCTGCAGTGCTTCTGAGGCCAGCATCCACCTCTGAGGCTCCTAGCAGCTCCGTTCAGGAGTCAGGGGCTTGTTGCTGCTTTTGTGGGTGCAGACGGGGAACACAAGCATGCATCTGGGAGGGGACGCAGAATGAAAGAGCTGTGAGGGAGAAGGGTGAGCAGTCGCCTTCTTTCCCAGCCATTAGGGGGCCCCAGGACAAAGCTGACATTGATCTCCTCCACTCTGGAGCTAGAGGAGTCGGCTGAGTGCACGCTAAGTGCATCGGCACCATCCAGGCTGCTGAGGGAGGAGCCTCACCTGAGCTGGTCTCAGGGCTTGAGTGGAAGCTGCCTCTAGTCCTGAGTTCCCTGCTGGGGGCCTGGCAGCTAGAAGGGCAGCTTCACCATGGTCAGATCTGCGGGGTGAGTGGGTGTTCTAGGATGCCCCGGGCACAGATGGCAGTTACCTGCACTGGGAAAGTGTCAGGGACATGCCAGCAGGGGGCAGCGCCTGGGGTCGATGGGGCTCGAAGTATGTTGGCAGCATCCACTGGCTAGGATGAGCTGGTACTCTGGTTCTCAGGGCACAGAAGGCCTCTATGGCAGTCCACTGAGGCCAGGTCAGCCTGCTGACCAGCAGGTGTTTTATCCAACAGAAGGACAGAGTCACTGGAGTCTGGGGTGGCCTGGGCTTGCAGATGGGTGGAAGGTACCTGGCTGGCCTGGTCCCCTCCAGTCTGTAAGTGCCTAGCGACCAGCCAGACCCTGTGGACGGCGGCCCTGTGGTGAGTCAGCACAAGAGATGGCCGAGAGGGTGCTCTTAGCAATCCCCAGTCCCTTGTGCTTCATGTGAGGAGGGCTGAGCTGGCTCCACACTGACCTGCATCCCCTTGGTACAGGTTGCTTCTTCTGGAGAAAGTCACAGTCGATGGTAGAGTTCATGGTTGAAAACAAATGTGATGCGTTGTCAGTCGTCTTCAGCTTGGTGGGGAAGGGTGGAAGGATGGTCAGTTGTGCTCATGAGGAGCCACAGGACAGACAGGGAATGCCACAGACACAGGAAGCAGATGAGTGGCTGTCAGAGGTGAGGGGTGGAGAGTGGTGTCTAAAGGGCACAGGATGTCTGTTAGTGGTGATGAACAACTTCCAGACAGTGGCAATGGTTACACCACACAGTAAGTGCATTTAATATCCATGAATTGCACAGTTTACAAAGACTGGAGGTTAAATTTCATTGTACATAATTTTGTTTTGTTTTGTTTTTTTGAGATAGAGTATTGCTTTGTCACCCAGGCCGGAGTGCAGTGATGAGATCTTGGCTCACTGCAACCTCAACCTCCCGGGCTCAAGTAATCCTCCCACCTCAGCCTCCCGAGGAGCTGGGACTACAGGTGAGCACCATCCTGCCTGGCTAATTTTTGTAGTTTTTTTTCGTTTTTTTTTTTTTTTTTTTTTTTTGTAGAAACGGGGTTTCAGCATGTTTCTCAGGCTGGTCTCAAACTCCTGAGCTCCAGCAATCTACCCGCCTTGGCCTCCCAAAGAGCTGGAATTACAGACATGAGCCACTGTACCTGCCCTGTATATAAAATTTAAATCACAAAATATAATAAACCATAAAGAATATGAAATAGAAACATGCAATAAAAATGAAATGTTGCCATCCCAGGGAGGGGCAGTAAAACTCTGGCGTGGGAGCTGGTGCTGAAGGTGGTGCCCGCCTGGCTCCCGCACTGCAGCTGGAGTTGTGGCTGATGCTCGAGCGTCCATATTTCAGGTGTCGGAGCTGGAGCTGCCTCCACCCCGGGCAGTGGTGCTGGAGCTGGATCCAGAACGGCTCTTGTTCTGAGGCTGATTCTAACTATAGTCTGATGCCAGAAGGGGTGCAAGAACTGACACTGAGATGGCTTCATCTCTGGAACTGGTCCAAGAGTCGGAGCTGGAGGTGGCTCTAGCTCTGTAGGTGGAACAAGACCTTATGCTGGAGCAGGCTCTAGCTTTGTACCCCCCACACTGGCTGTGGGTGAGATGCTGTCCCCTCTGTTGAGCTGTGAGCTTCCAGGACAAGGATGGTGTCTAGGTTTGCTGTCGTATTTCAGGTGTCGGGTTCACCACCCTATTCCGGGTGTCTGGGGTTCACCATCCTATTCCGGGTGTTTGGGGTTCACCATCGTATTCCAGGTGTCTGGGGTTCAGCACCCTATTCCGGGTGTCTGGGATTCACCACCCTATTCTGGGTGTCTGGGGTTCACCGTCGTATTCCGGTGTCGGGGTTCACTGTCGTATTCCGGTGTCTGGGGTTCACTACCATATTCTGGGTGTCTGGGGTACACCACCCTATTCTGGGTGTCTGAAGTTCACCGTCATATTACAGTGTCTGGGGTTCAGCATCATATTCCGGGTGTCTGGGGTTCACCCTATTCTGGGTGTCTGGGGTTCACCGTCGTATTCCGGTGTTGGGGTTCACCATCATATTCTGGTGTCTGGGGTTCACTACCATATTCCGGGTGTCTGGGGTTCACCACCCTATTCTGGGTGTCTGAAGTTCACCGTCATATTACAGTGTCTGGGGTTCAGCATCATATTCCGGGTGTCTGGGGTTCACCGTCATATTACAGTGTCTGGGGTTCACCACCCTATTCTGGGTGTCTGGGGTTCATCACCCTATTCTGGGTGTCTGGGGTTCACCGTTGTATTCCGGGTGTCTGCACACAACAAGGAGAAGCACACAGGTGCTGGGTGCATGAATGAATGAATGAATGAATGAACCCAAGACTTCTTTGTAATGGCAGGACTCTTTAGAGCACCCCCTCACAGGGCTGTTGGGAGGATGGCACTAACTCATTCATCTGTTTATTCAGTAAATATGGAGTGCCCCCTGTATCAGCCTCAGTTCTAGAGGCTTGGGAGAACTGCTGTGAACAAGCACCATCCCCACTGGTGTGGGGCTGCCCGAGCAGGGTTGAAATGAGGGGAGGCAGGTCTCAGGCACATGGTCCAAGCTCAGTGGGAACAGCTGCCAGGATCAGTGGCACAAGTTCCTGTCCAGCAGCTTGGGGCTGGCCTGGGTGGGGCCTGTGGTGGAGGGGATGTGAGATCCATGCTCTGAATGGCCATACCAGGCTATCCGTGATTCCCAATGACTTTCTCTTCACTGGGCCTCAGTTTTCCCATCTACAAAATAGGCATGTGAAGAAATCCATTTCCTGGTTCCATAATAAAGTTGGCCTTGATTCTTCAAGGCAGGCAAAGAAGAGCTCCCTGAGGTTTGTCTGTCTTCACGTGACCTGGAGGCCCAGGGTTAGAGTTCACTGCCAGACCTGGGCTATGTCACCCGATGGGAGGACTGGCCAATGGCTCTCTTCTGGTCAGTAGCTGAGCTGGACCAGGAGCCCAGGGCCTGGCCCATAGTGAGCAAGATGACCCAGGTGTTGGGGACACAATGGCAAAGCAATCTCCCAAGGTGCTGGCAAAAACCAGCTGGGTGTTCAGGCACAGACTTGTAAGCGCCAGCCCTGGTATCAACGGGGTTTAGCCAGAGGTCTTTCCAGAGCGATGCATAAAAGGCTCCCTTCCACTCTTTATTTTCTTTCCCAACTACATTGCATTTCTTCATGTGGATGGTCATCATTTATTTAACCAGACCCTTGCTAGAGGAAATTGGGTTGTTTCTAATCTTTTGCTCTTGTGAGGAAAGCTGCAATCAGTAACTGTGGACATACGTCAAGTGTAGACGTGTTAAGTTGGATAAATTCCCTGTACTGAGACTGATAAATGAAAGCATAAATACATTCGTAATTCTGGGTTTCTTTTGTTGTTTTGAGACAGAGTCTCTGCCACCCAGGCTGGACTGCAGTGGTGTGATCTCTGCTCACTGCGACCCCCACCTCTTGGGTTCAAGTGCCTCAGCCTCCCAAGTAGCTGGGATTACAGGAGCTCCCTGAGGTTTGTCTGTCTTCATGTGACCTGGAGGTCACATACCCAGCTAATTTCTATATTTTTTTGTAGAGATGGGGTTTTGCCATGATGGCCAGTCTGGTCTTGAACACCTGACCTCAAGTGATCCACCTGCCTCGGCCTCCCAAAGTGCTAGGATTATACGCATGAGCCACTGCTCCTGGTCAACTTGTAATTTTGACAGATATGATCAAACTGCATCCATTGGCAGACAAACTATATTTCTGTCAGCAATGAATACAAGTTCCTATTTCTACACAGCTTCAGAGTATATTTCCAAACCTTTAGACAATTTTGTATATTATCACTGAGAATGAACATATGTTCATATGCCCAAAGCCTTTTATATTTCTTTTTGTAAAGGGTCTCATACTCTCCTTTGCTTATTTTTCTACTGTGTGGCTGATCTTTTTATCGATTTTTAGGAGCTCTTTACATATCTGGGATCTGAGTCGTTTTCCTGAGATAAGAGTTGGAGGTATTTATTTGTTCCCAGTTTATTATTCCTTCCTGTTCACATTGTGGGGCTCCCCCTACTACTACTATAGACGTAATACATTCTTTATGAAATACAACAACAGATATTGCTATATGGAATCTGAGGAACCAAATTAAAAATTTATGTAGAAATACAAGGGACTAAAGTATAATCAGAAGAATCTTGAATAAGAACAAATTTGGAGGACATATGCTACAAGATATACAGACTTATGAAGCTACAGGAGTCAAGGCAGTGAAGTGCAGTGCACAAAAAGACGCACAAAGCAACAGAAAATAATGGAGGCTCGCGGAGTAGGGTGGCTCACGCTTGTAATCTCAGCACTCTGGAGGCCGAGGTGGGCAGATCTCTTGAGGCCAGGAGTTCGAGACCAGCCGGGTCAACATGGTGAAACCTCATCGCTACTAAAAATACAAAAGTTAGCCAGGCATGGTGGCTCATACCTATAGTCCCAGCTACTTGGGAGGCTGAGGCAGGAGGATTGCTTGAACCCGGAAGGCAGAGGTTGCAGTGAGCCGAGACTGTGCCACTGCACTCCAGCCTGGGCAACAGAGTGAGATTCTGTCACACACACACACACACACACACACACACACACACACACGAAGAAAGAAAAAGAAAAAGGAAAGAAAGAAAAAAAATGGAGGCAACCTAGACTGAAACACAGACATTGATGAATCCCATGAGCTGAATGCAGGAAGCCAGACACATGAGAGTATGTTCTGAAGATGAACCATAATGACCATGCAGACACCACATTAGCAGAGAGAAGAGCAAACCCCACGGTGATGCCAATTCATGTAGAAACAGCATGTGGCAAGATTCAACATCCTTTCACAGTAAAACACACTCCACACATAGGGAGAGGATGGAACTGCCTCAACACGATGAAGGGCACTTTGAAAAGCTCACTTCTAATATCATACTCAATGGTGAGAGACTGAACGCTTTTCCTCCGAGAGTGGGAACAAGCAAAAGCTCTTGTCTTTTCTATTCAAGTTATTACTGAAACTCATAACCAGATGAGTTAGGCAAGAAAAAGGAAGCAAAGGCATTCACACTGGAAAGGAAGAAGTAAAACCATCCCGGTCTGCAGATGACATGATCTTATATTTAGCAAACCCTAAAGTTACCAAGAAAATTAGAAATATAACTGAATTCAGCCAAGTTGCTGACACAAAATCAACATTCAAAAACCAGTTGCCTTTTCATACACTAATAACTAACAATACAAAAGGAATTAAGAAAATAATTCCAATACAATGGCATCAAAAAAGAATAAAATACTAAGAAATAAACATATCCTACAAGCTCAAAGACTTGTACTCTGAAAACTATAAAATATTGCTGAAAGAAATAAGAGAAGACACAAATAAATGGAAAGATATCTTGTGTTCTTGGATTCAAAGGCTTAATATTGTCAATTGTCCCTACCACTTGAAGTGATTCAGTGCAATTTTCATCAAAATCCAAATGGTACTTGTTTCATAAATAGAAAAATTCACCCTAAAATTCACATGGAATCTCAAAGGGCCCCAAATAGCCAAGGCAATTTAGAAAAAGAACAAAGTGGAGGACTCACACTTCCTGAATTAAAAACATATTACTAAACTACAGTAATCAAAACAATGTGGTACTGACCAAAGGCAAAGATATAGACCAATAGAATGAAACAGAGAACCCAGAAATAAACCCTTGTGTATATGTTCAAGTGATCTGCACCAATGGTGCTGAGACCGGTCACTGGGGAAAGGACAGTTTCTCCAACAAATGGTGCTGGGAAAATGATATTCATGTGTAGAAGCATAAAGGAAGAACCTCACCTTACACCACATCCAAAAATTAACTAGAAATGAATTAAGGGCCCAATGATAATACCTGTAGCTGTACAACCTCTAGAAGAAAATACAGGAAAATTTGAATTGTGTATTCAACTTCTCAGATATGACATCAAAAACACAGTCAAGCCAAGGCAAAAGCAGACAGAAGTCCATCAATCATAAACACTTTCATGCTTCAAAAACACTAACGGCAGAGTGAAAAGGTAACCTAAAGCTGAGAAAAAGTATTTGCAAATCATAGCTCTGATACAGGTTTTTATCCAAAATAAATAAACCCTACAACTCAATAAGAAAACAACTAAATACTCCCATTTAAAAAAAAAAAATGAGTATAAAAGGTCCTGAAGAAAAAAAAAAACAGTAAAGGACTTGAATATACATTTCTCTAAAGATGGTTTTCTTTCTCCTTCCTTCCTTCCTTCCTTCCTTCCTTCCTTCCTTCCTTCCTTCCTTCCTTCCTTCTTTCTTTCTTTCCTTTTTTGAGACAGTTTCGTTCTTGTCGCCCAGGCTGGAGTGCAATGGAGCAATCTCGGCTCACTGCACCCTCCACACTTCTGGGTTCAAGTGATCCTCCTGCCTCAGCCTCCCAAATAGCTGAGATTACAGGCATCTGCCAGCTCACCTGGCTAATTTTTGTATTTTTAGTAGAGACAGGGTTTCACCATGTTGGCCAGGCTGTTCTCAAACTCCTGACCTTAGGCAATCTGCCCACCTTGGCTTCCCAAAGTGGTGAGGTTACAGGCATGAGCCACCATACCCGGCCTTAAAGATGGGTTTCAAATGATCAACAAGCACTTGAAAACAGGCTTCAAATCGCTAATTATCAGAGAATGCAAAACAAGTCCACAATGAGATAATCACCTCACATCCATTAAGATGGCAACTGTCGAAAAAGCCTGGGTAACTGTTGGCAAGGATGTGAAGAAGTTGGAACACTTGTGCCCCATTGATGGGAATGTAAATGGTGCAACCTGTGTGGAAAAAAGTGTGGCAGTTCCTCACATCATGAAAAATAGGACTACCATATCATCCAGCAATCCCACTTCTGCATATATTGCCACAACAATGGAAAACTGTGTCTGGAAAAGATACCTCCATATCCATGCTCACCGTATTCACTGTAGCCAAGAGGAGGCAGCATCCTAAATGTCCATTGAAGGACGAACAGATAAGCAAATATGGTATGTGATATATGTGGATAAGAAAAATATTTTTCAGCCTTAACAAGGAAATTCTGGCACAGGCTACCACATGGATGAACCTTGAGGACACCAAGCAAAGTGAAATAAGCCAGTTACAAAGACAAAGACTGTGCGATTCCACTTACACGAGGTACCTGAAGTTATCATATTCATAGAAACAAAAGTAGAATGGTGGTTACCAGGAGCTGGGGGCAGGGGCAGAAAGACAGGAGGATTTGTTGTTTCATGAGTTTAAAGTTTCAGATTTGCAATACAAAAGTTATGGAGACTTGTCTGACAACTATTTAATTATATACATTCTACTACTGAACTACACACTTAAAAATGGCTAAGATGGTAAATTTCATGTTTCTTGACCACCTGGGTTGGGTGCATGGGGGATGGTGCCCACAGAGTTGGAAATGCTCTAGCTTTTGTGGATACTGGTTACCACATGCATTCCCTTTGGGCAATGTACCCAGCAAAGCACTTACGACTTCCATGCTTTCCACTGCCTATGCTCTGCTTCAGCACCAAACCCAGTCAATCATGAAGTCTTTCTGGTCAGTTCAAAGGCCCAAGAGCATTGTGGCTGGTGCAAGACTCTGGAATTATGGGGTCTAGATTTGTATGCTGAATCTAACTTCTTTCTATCTGGGCCAAGTGACTAACTCTCTCAGCTTCTTATCTTGGACAAGTGACTCTCTGAGTCACTTTCAGTTTTATCATCTGTAAAATGGGTTGATTTATGGCTCTTCCCTCATAGTTATTCAGATGACTTACTGCTTGCTGACAAAGAGCAAGAACTCAGTAAATAATGGCTGTTGTGGTTCGTTTTGCTGTTTTTCACTCTGAAGGACAGGGTGGCCAAACGACCCCTGCCCAGGCTGCATGCTCCTGTTTTATATTTCTCTCCAGCCTCCACGGTATCTTCATACATGTGCTGCTGAAGCAAGCAGGGTCTCCCTTGGCATTTACACTTATTTGTACTTGGTCTCCATCATCTTTGGTATTTATACTTGGTCTCCTTCTCCCTTGGTATTTACATGGATCTTCAGCCTCCTCTGTATTTATGCTTGCTCTCCATTCTTCTCAGTATTTACACTTGGTCTCCATCCTCCTCGGTGTTTACAATTTGTCTCCATCATTCTCCATATTTAAACTTGTGCTCCAGTCTCCTCAGTATTTACACTTGCTCTCCATTCTCCTTGGTGTTCACACTTGGGCTCCATCATCCTCTGTATTTTACACTTGCTCTTGACCCTCCTTGGTATTTTCACTTGCTCTTGACCCTCCTCGGTATTTACACTTGGTCTCTAACCTCCTTGGTATTTACACTTGGTCTCCATCATTCTCGGTATTTACCCTTGCTAGCCATCTTTTTCAGCATTTACAGTTGGTCTCATCATCCTCAGTTTACACCCGGTCTTCATCATTCTCTGTACTTATGCCTGCTCTCCATCTTCCTCAGTATTTACACATGGTCTCCATCATTCTTTGTATTTACACTTGCTCTCCACCCTCTTCAGTATTTACCACTTGGGCTCCATCATCCCTGGTGTTTATACTTTGTCTCCATTCTCCTTATATTTTCACTGATCTCCATCCTCCTCAGTATTTTCATTTGATCTTCATCCTCCTTGGTATATACATTTGGTCTCCTCCTCAGTATTTACACTTGGTCTCTATCATCCTCCATATTTACATTTGGTCTCCATCATCCTCAAATTTACACTTATGTCTCCATCAGCCTCGGTATTTACAGTTGGTCTCCATCATCCTGAAATTTATACTTGATCTCCATCATTCTCTGTATTTGCACTTGGTCTTCATCCTCCTTGGTATTTATTTACACTTGGTCTCTGTTATCTCAATATTTCCCCTTTGTCTCCATCATCCTCTGACAATGGACCATTTTATCTGTGTGTTCCATATTCATAAATTCAATCAACCATGGATGAGATAAATTTGGGAAAAAATCCATCAAGTTCTGAAAGGCAACAGTGAGTGTCCTGATAGGCCAAGTACTATGTTCAACTCATGAGAATCAGTTGGTGCACAGGCGTTTCATTAGGTATTCTAAGTAATCTAGAGGTGATCTAAAGTACAGGAGAGAAGCTGATCTCGGTGGCTCACATCTGTAATCCCAGCACTTTGGGAGGCCGAGGGAGGGGGGTTGCTTGAGTTTGAGACCAGCCTGGGCAACATGGCAAATACCCCATCTCTACAAAAAATACAAAAATTATGTTGGCAAGGTGGCACATGCCTGTAGTCCCAGCTACTTGGGAGGCTGAGGTGGGAGGATTGCTTAAGCCTGGGAGGTTAAGGCTGCAGTGAGCCGGGATTATGCCACAGCACTCCAGCCTGGGTGACAGAGCGAGACCCTGTCTAAAATAAACAAACAAACAAACAAACAAACAAATAAATAAATAAAGTATAGGAGAGGATGTGCGCAGGTTATATGCAAATACCGTGCCATTTTATGTGGGGGACTTTTGCATTCTCGGATTTGGGTGTGGCTGTGGGTGGATGACTGCATTTACACTCGCTCTTCAGCACTCGCAGTATTCACATTTGGTCTCTCCCCTCCTCTGTTGTTATTCTTTGTCTCAGTAGTTTATACCTGGTCTCTAGGCCTCTTGTTTTTTTTCTTTTAATTACTTGCTTGTGGGCATTTGGATTTGAGATCCCTGCCCAGTAAGAATTCTCATGTGATAATGTCCCCAAAGTAATATTGGAAAGGTGTCCCCTGCAATTTCACAATTATATAATTGACATTATTGTGTTATGAGTTTCCGAATGTGATAAGGACATGACTTATTTATTTATTTTTGAGACAGTCTCACTCTGTCACCCAGGCTGGAGTGTGGTGGCATAATGTTGGCTCACTGCAAACTCCATCTCCCGGGTTCAAGTGATTCTCCTGCCTCAGCCCTTTGAGTAGCTGGGATTACAAGAGTGCACCACCATGTCCAGCTAATTTTTGTATATTTAGTAGAGATGGGGTTTCACCATGTTGGCCAGGTTGGTATGGTACTCCTGTCCTCAAGTGATCAGCCCACCATCCATCCATGCATCTATCCACCATCCATGCATTCATTTATTACCCATCTATTCACCTACCCATCCATCCATCCACCATCCACCATCCACCATCCACCATCCACCATCCACCCATCCACCATCCATCCACTGTCCATTCATCCACCATTCGTCTGTCCATTTATCCTCTCATTCATCCATCCATCCATCTACCTTCCATCCATCCACCCACCATTCATCCATCCATCCATCCATCCATCCATCCATCCATCTACCCATCCACCATCCATTATCCACTATCTATCCATCCACCCATCTGTCCATTCTCCACCTATTCATCCATCCATTTATTAGATGATTGAGCAATATGGGATAGAAACTACTATGCTTGTGTGGCTGAATATGCATTTTCCCTGACACAATTGAGAGCTTCAGGTCCTCTAACCCTTCCTATTGCCAAACCCTTTCCTTAATATCAAATGCAGTTTAGTCCTGATGACATGCATAAATGACAGTGCACCACAATCCCTGCTGCTTAGAACTGACTGACCACCAGGATCTGTCTTCCCAGCATTGGCTCCTGCCTTGTCCCCGGGCCTCATGGGACTCATTCTCCTTGACCTCAGGGGTCTCCCATGCCAAAGGTGAGAAATCCCTGGGCCTAGAGGCTAGGATAACTCTCAGGATTGAATGAGCTTTGTCCCTTCAGGAGTGGAGAAAGAAGGAGGACCTAGGCAAGGGTGTTTACCAGGGGAAAGGCAGAGAGACGGGAGCTCAGGTCTTCTGGCCCAGGTGTGGCTGGAAGCTGACCAGTTCTCAGAGAGGGAAATGAGGGTGTGGAGGCACTGTGGGTGCAAAACTGTGGGAATCTTGGATCCAGCATTGGAAGCCCAGGTGCTGCTGGAGATACCTGGTCCACAGCCCTAAGCATCAGAAATTTTTGTTTGTTTGTTTTGGGGTGTTTTTAAAAATTTTTTTGGGGGGGGATTTTTTTGAGACAGTCTAACTCTGTCACCCAGGCTGAAGTGCAGTGGTGTGATCTTGGCTCACTGCAACCTCTGCCTCCTGGGCTCAAGGGATCCCAGCCTCCCAAGTAGCTGGGACTACAGGTGTGCATCACCATGCCTGGCTAATTTTTGGTTTTTGTAAAGATGAGGTCTCACTATGTTACCCAGACTAGTCTCAAACTCCTGGACTTAAGTGATATGCCTTCCTCAGCCTCCCAAAGTGCTGGGATTACAGGTGTGAGCCACCAGGCCGGCCAACAGGTTGTTTTTGTGACTAGGATACATTACCCCAACAAGAGGCACAAGGAGGTCCCAAGAAGATAAGGCTCTGATGGCCCCTGAAATGTTAGTGACCAAGGACTGGGGGGTACTGGGACATTTGCAGTGTTAAATATTGTTCCAAAAGTACTGTGGATTTTGAAAGTGTATAACATGTTTGGTAACAATATATTTGATTTTTAATATTGACCCTAATGCAGCAGTCTTGAAAAATAAACACATAATGGAGACAACATGCTTCTGTGAAAGCTGTCAATATCAAGATAGAGTCACCTGTGTCAAACCCAAACAAAACTGAGTCAGGGGGTTAAAAAGGAAGGGCTTTCACTCACACATGCCAGTAATAAGAACTATCACAAAGGCTCCCTGAAGGGCTCTTATGGACATATGCCCATAAAATAACTTTTCCCAAAGACTTTCCAAACTGCAGCTTGCTACATGAGCCATGAGGGCAGCTGGCCAGATGTATGGGAACCCTTGCATAAGACACTTCCTTCACTAAGGAACTGATGGCAACTCCTGCATTAATACCCTGTAACAAATGTTCTCTTCTTTTTTCTTTGAGATGGAGTCTTGCTCTGTCACCCAGGATGGAGTAAAGTGGCACAATCTCAGCTCACTGCAACTTCTGCCTCCCAGGTTCAAGCGATTGTCCTGCCTCAGCCTCCTAAGTAATAACCAGGATTATAGGTGCCCGCCACCACACCCAGCTAATCTTTGTATTTTTAGTAGAGACAGGGTTTCACTGTGTTGGCCAGGATGGTCTCACACTCCTGACCTTAAGAGATCTGCCCGCCTTGGCTTCCCAAAGAGCTGGGATTATAGGCCTGAGCCACTGCACCCAGCCTGTTGTCTTTTCAAAACAATTTATGTGCACTCCTTTTGTGTTTAAAAGCTTCCCTATGCCTCAGCCTCTTTGGATATGCCTATGTTTTCACATAGGCTGAACATTCCAGACTGCAATCTTCTGCTCCTTCCTGAATAAACTCATTATATTTGCAGGATTTTTCTGTTATGTAAGGTGACATAATTTGGTGTCAGAAGTGGGATCTGAAGTCAGATTACCTTTAGAAGAAATCAGTGATTCTTGGAATGGAGTGCAGTACCCTTACTGAGCCCTTTAGAGGTTTCCACTTCCATGGCTCAATTTTTCTGCCCTGGTGAGTCTTAGTGAGACTGAGCTCTTTCTTTTTGGTAACTCTTTGACTTTATCTGGAATCTAGTTTGGATAAGGTCACATTAATAAAGGACTCTACATCCTTCTTGGAACTACAAGAGCCTTTTTGTCTTTTCTGTCAAGCCCTTTATGTTATGAGCACAGTGTCATCCTTTTGACAAACTTCACAAAAATCAAATTCTCAAGTAAGTCTCTTTGACCTAGAATTGACTTTGAGATTTCCCTGTTGAGCCCCTGGAAACCCAAAGGATGTGTCTCTCACCTTCTACAAGAATGATATTAAACTAATTAGGCTTGTTTGATACATTAAATTGTATGGAAAGCACTGTCAAACAATAAAGTTGTGATGGTTAATACTAAGTGTCAATTCAAGTGGATTGAAGGATACAAAGTATTAATCCTGGGTGTATCTGAGTGGATGTTACCAAAAGAGATTAACATTTGAGTCAGTGGGCTGGGAAAGGCAGATCCACCCTTAATCTGGTGGCCACAATCTAATCAGCTTCCAACGACTATAAAGCAGGCAGAAAAATGAGAAAAGGAGAGACTGGCCTAGGCTCCCAGCCTATATCTTTCTCCTGTGCGAAGCTCTCAAACATCAGACTCCAAATTCTTCTGTTTCGAGACTTGGACTGGCTCTCCTACTCCTCAAGCTTGCAGATGGCCTATTGTGGGACCTTGTGGTCGTGTAAATTAATACCTAATAAACTCCTTTATATAGCTATCCTATTAGGTCCATCTCTCTAGGGAACCCTTGCTAATACACAAGTGATGCTAAATATTTTAAAGTAATATTTGTTATGGATATGTTATCGATATGATAATGGATTATATGAAATTTATAGAAGTCTGATGGTCCTGGCATGATGCTGTCAGTCATGATTCTGGTTGTTAATCTAAAATGCTATATGCAATAGACATGATGGAATTTTCTTGCCAGTTGCATTAATGTTATAATGAAATTTCATTAGATTTCTTAACCATGGCCATTCCATTTTGTTATCCAGTTTTGATTCATCTCTAAAAGCATTTGTAATCAGTTACAGTCCAAAATTGCTTCTTCCTTCTTGGAAAGCATGAAAAAGCCTGTGACAAGTACTCTTGAATATAGGTTTCTAATGACTTTAAGATCAACAGACTGAATAAAAACTTCCAGAACTCTAATGAAGAAACTGATGGGTTCATGAAACTGCTAATCAAAATCAAACAGAACAAGAACTCACTGCGTGAAAGTAAATGACTGATGAAGATAATGTGTTTATAGCTTTTTATTTAAGATTGTTACATTTCTTCCTACCTGATGCCTCCCAATTTGGAAACTATTCATGGGTATTCTTATTTTTATGGTAAATAGTTATTAAACATACATTCAGTAGGAATCTGCTCCCTTTACATAACAGGATACAATTGGAAATATTGGTTATATTAATAAGGTTTTGACTGGGGTGTCATATTTGAAATTGCTCATAGGTACTGCAAACGAAGTCTAAAATCTGACTTGATTTGGCTTCCTAGCCCCCAAGAGGTTTTTAAATCTGAGATTCCTGTATGGTCAATTGCTAGTCTTATGGCACTTATGTAAATAATCAGGCCAAGTTTGATAAGGTAAAATTTGTGCAAACAAATTGGTCTTATTATCTTTGGTAAAGATGAAGGAAACTACAGAGAAAAAATATGTTTCAAAACAAATTATTTCAGAAGAAAAACTGTACTTCACCTGTGATTAGATTGTTCATTGTCTTCAAGTTGCAAGTATCTACCTAGAGGCTGCACTGAATCCTGAACTCTTCTAGTTTTTTTTTTTCTTTCTTTTTTTGTCAGCAGATAAATAGGTGTGTATTTTTATGTTTTATTTATTTATTTATTTTTCAGTGTAAACAATAGTAGTTTATTATAAAAGATCACTTTGCTGCAACCTAGTTGTGAAAGCTCTTAAATAACTTGTTTATATAGCAGTACTTCTTGAAGGCTACTGTGCTTGTTGAAGGCTGCACATTTTGCTACCTACCCTCATAAAAATCAAGATTGGCCAGGTGCAGTGGCTCACGCCTACAGCCTGTAATCCCAGCACATTGAGAAGCTGGGATAAGAGGATCACTTGAGCCCAGGAGTTTGAGCATAGGCATAGTTCCCAGCATAGGCAACATAGCCCCAATTTCTTAAGATTTTTTTTTAAAAAAGATAAGCAGATGCTTAAGGTAATGGATAAAAGATGAAATAGGAAGCAGATAAAGAGAAATACAAGCTACCTGCATCAAATTGCTCCAAACAAAGATGGGGACTCTTCTAGTTTGCTCTAAAAATCTGGCTATAACAACTCACCCAATTCCCCACGGTGATTTGATTTACTCCACTGATTATCTACAGGCTTCGTGATTTAGAATCATGATGCAAACCACGTTTACTGTATTACTATTGATTCTGCCCTTTTTTAAAATTTGTAACTACCGTCTGTTAAATTTCTCCAGAAGTACAGCTCCCAACAGAGTAATGCTGGCCCTGAACTTTGAAATGATAATCCCCACCTATGGAACTGATACAATTGAACTTATAATGAATTCCAGGCTCCCTTGGCCTGAGAGCCACTCTTTCTGACTCCTTTGTTGCACAAACATGGCCAAAAGGGTCTTGACACTGACTCCCAGCTGCACTTCCCAGCTATGTGGGACCAGACCACCTGGGAAAGGTCCAACCCAACCACAAGGGACAATCAGAATCTAATCACAGGACAATTGAGCACTGATGCTTTTGGAGGAAGACCTTGATTAAAAAGAAGGAAATGTAAATAAACACTGTCAATATTACACACCGGAGCCAGTGTGTCAAACTCGAACAAAATTAAGTCAGGAGGTTAAAAATAAAGGGCCTTCACCCACACCTGCCTGTGATAAGAACGGTTACAAAGGCTCCCTGAAGGGCTCCTCCCTAAAACTGCCTGTAACAAGAACATTTCCCAAGGACTCTTTCCAACCTGCAGCTTGCTATAGGAGTCACGAGGACAGCTGGCCAGATGCACAATAACCCCTGCCGGACATGCCCTCTCCACCAACGAGCTCATGTCAACTCCTGCGGTAAGACCCTGTATGTAACCAGTGTTCTTTGCCTCAAAATCAACTTACGTGCATGCCTCCTCTTGCCTTTGAAAGCTTTGCATCGCTTCAGTTTCCGTTGATATGCCTGTGTTGACATAGCCTGCATATCCCAGATTGCAATCTCATTCCTGAGTAAACTTAATATATTTGCAGAATTTCTCCCTGTTTGTTATTTAGATTGACACCTCACATTTTTAGAGGAACTTAAAATATGCAAAGTTTCTACCAGAAAATGACTTTGACCTATGAAGGAACTAAGCTTTAGAGAAGCTACAGATTTTGCCCACAATTTTACCATGAATCGGGGGCTGGGACGGACCCATTTTCAACTGAAATATGTCAAACCAAGGCCACACTAAGCTCCTGGCTCCCAGAGTCAGGAAGATGCTGTGCTCTCCCACGGGGAGTGGCTTTGCCTGGGCGCCACTCAGCACTCCCTCCTCTGTCAGGCACACTCATCAAAGACACAAGCGAAGGGACACCAGCCAACATCCACCTGGGGCTCCAAACGATTTCAGATTCTAACCATTCTAGGTACCTCAGAAACAGGAGTCTCACCTCCTATCCCTCCCCAAGGGTTTTTTTTTGTTTGTTTTTTCATGCTCACTTTCTAGAACTAAATCAAAATGAAAACCCCAACTTTCCACAGTAACAAAAGAGAGGCTACTCCCTTTGCAACCCACCCCCACTGTTACTGCCTGGCAGAGGGAAAACTGTACCTCCGATTTATTGCTTTCCACAGCCAATCAGACGTTTGCATAGGAGTGTAACTTCGTAACTTCATTTCGTTACCCAACCCATCAGACTGACTGCAGGCCAAGTCTTCCTTTGCCTAGAAGTGTAACTTTGTAACTTCACTTCAGCCTCTGATTGGTTGCTTTCCACAGCCAATCAGGTTTGCATAGGAGTAGCCTTTGTAACTTCACTTCAGCCTCCGATTGGGTGCTTTCCACAACCAATCAGAGGTTTGCATAGGAGTAGCCTTTGCCTCTGATTGGTTGCTTTCCACAACCAATCAGAGGTTTGCATAGGAGTAGCCTTTGTAGCTTCACTTTAGCCTCTGATTGGTTGCTTTCCACAACCAATCAGAGGTTTGCATAGGAGTAGCTTTTGTAACTTCACTTCAGCCTCTGATTGGTTGCTTTCTGAAGCCAGACTGATTGTAGGCCACTGCTTCATTTGCATAGGGTGTACACCCAGTGGTCAATGGGAAACCTCTAGAGGGTATTTAAACTTCAAAAAATTCTACAACTAGGTTCTTGGAGCCCTGTCCTTGGGCCTGCTCCCACGCTGCAAAGTGTACTTTTGTTTTCAATAAATCTCTGCTTTTGTTGTTTCATTCCTTCCTTGCTTTGTGTGTTTTGTCCAATTCTTTGTTCAAAACACTAAGTAAGAACCTGGACACCCTCCAGAGGTAACAATAGAAAACACTCAGAAGAGGCAAATCCACAGAGACAGAGAGGAGCTGAGAGGCTACCAGGGCCAGGGATGGGAGGGGAGTGGCCTGGGTATGGGTTTTCCTCTGGAGTGATGGGTATCCTGGACTAGAAGGCTGGGTGCAGTGGCTCACGCCTGTAATCCCAGAACTTTCAGAGGCTGAGGTGGGAGGATCACTTGAGGTCAAGAGTTCAAGACCACCCTGGCTAACATGGTGAAACCCAGCCTCTATTAAAAATTCAAAAAATTAGTCAGGTGTGGTGGTGTGCACCTGTAGTCCCAGCCACTTGGGAGGCTGAGGCAGCAGACTCGTTTGAACCCAGGAGGTGGAGGTTGTAGTGAGCTGAGATTGGGCCACTGCACTCCAGCCTGGGTGACAGTGCAAGACTCCATCTCAAAAATAAATAGAGATGGCCGCACAGCACTGTGAATGCACTGCCACTGGTCTGTTCACTTTAAAATGTTGATCTTCTGTGAATTTTCCGTTAATAAATTATTAAGAAAGAAAAGTGGTAGGATTGGAGAGGCAGAAGAGCAAACGCACTGTCGCTGAGGGAATGACGGAGACTAAGGGAGGACAACCCTGCTGCTGAGGGCGGGTCAGGTCCGGGCCCACTCCCTGAGGACCATCGGAGGAACTGGGGACTGAGAAGGGGGAGGACACACCCAGCTGGGATGTGGGCAGGGCGGAGGTGAGAGGGCGCGCTGCTGGGTGGGGGCTTTGTCTCTTGGAAGGGAAAGGGCAAGGTCACCTGCAGTTTCTGAGCCTGCCCGGGTGGGGAGATGCGGTGGTCTGTGTCCTTAGCAGTGAGAGCAGGTCTGTGTGTTCTCAGCAGGGGGTCAGGGCCCCTCAAGTGTGACCCCAGAGGAAGCAGTGGGTGGAGGTGGGTGAGCCCTCTGGAGCCAGCCCTCTGCTGAGGGGTAATTTCTGTTTGTTGAGTTCAGTCCAAGAAGCTCATCCTCACACCCCTCTTCCACCACACTCTCTCCCCAGAGCCTGAGCTCTGAGGGGTGCCTGACCTGCAGGAAGGACCCCAGGACCCTGGGCTGAGCTGCCAGCAGCCACCCTCCACTAGGCCCTTCATACTGTTGGGCTGAGGCTGGGTCCTCTGTCCTTCCTCCTGCTTTCTACCAACTCCCTGCACCCAGCAGACCCCCAAGGGAGTGCCCAGCCAGCCCCTGCCCAAGGACCCCACAGAGAGGCAGAGTCACAGGGACTGCTGAAACTCTTTATGGAGAATCAGGAGAGGGGGCACAGGGAAGGGGGTGGTGGAAGGGGGCAGCTGGCTGGGCTAGGAGAGCATTTTCTCAAGTCCCTGGGCAGGACCGAGGTGCCGGGTGGTGCTGTTCTGGGACTGCTGAAGAGCCAAGGTGTCCCTTGTCCTGAAAAAGAAGGGAAGGTCAGTGAAGCCAGGACAGGGACAGTGGGAGGGGGCTGCTGCGGTGTGAAGGGCACATGCAGGCTCCAGGGGACTGTGGAGCTGGCGTGAGCAGAAGGGGTTCCTCTCTGCTGTCTCCCCACAACCAGTCTGTCCACATGGGAAAGCCAGTGAGGGTGTGCCTGGGAAAAGGAGCCTTCTCAGGACCGGAAGGCACCTGGGCTGGGCAGTGGCTCATGCCAATAATCCCAGCACTTGGGAGACAGAGGCCAGCCCATTGCTTAAGCCTGGGAGTTTGAGACCAGCCTGGGGAACATGGTGAAACCCCATCTGTACAGAAACACACAAAAATTAGCTGGGTGTGGTGGTACATGCCTGTAGTACCAGCTGCTGTGGAGGCTGAGGTGGGAGGATCACTTGAGCCTGGGAGGTGAAGGTTTCAGTGAGCCATAATTGTGCCATTGCAGTTCAGCTTGGGCAAAAGAATGAGACACTGTCTCAAAAAAAAAAAAAAAAAAAAAAAAAAAAAAAAAGGCACCTGGCTCTGTTCATAGCAGGACCAATGTTACTGCACCACACAGGATGCGGAAGGGCTGGGGAGCCCCAGTGACAGCATGCCCAGAGAATGGGGAGCCACAGGGCTTCCACGGGTGCCTGGGCATGGTGGGGGCCAGACCCTGTCCACTGCTCCTAAGTTACACAAATAGAAAACCCAGGTGACAGAGCCAAGAAAGAAGTCTGTAAATGTCCTGGAATTGATGTTTTAGGACAGACAGGATCTCAGAGCAGGGAGGGATCCCTCCTGTCTGCAACTTGACAGTGCCCTGGTGCATTCAGATGCCCTTTAAACCCCAGGGCTCTTGTTTGCTTTAAGGGTCACTTACCCTAGTGTGGTTCAGGACTGCAGCTTTCTACAGAGAGCAAGAAAAACCCAGGGATGAGAAGACGTCCAGGGCCCAGACCCCATCACAGCCCAGAGCTCAGACCCCCTGATGACCAAGACCCAAAACAGGGCCCTGGAGTCCCTGAGGAACTGGAGTCCCATAGGGGAACATGCGGGATGTGAGGGACCTGGGAAAGGGACGTGGGAAGCCTCAGGGTACCCCCAGATCACAGAAAGACACAAGGGGACGTGGGGAGCTCAGGCAGAGACATCCCCTCACCTGTCTGCAGGGGTATAAAGATGTCATCTTCCAGGAATCCCTTGCCCTGAGCAAATTTCTTAAATTCTTCCAGGGCCTCTGTGTTGACATTGGGATTCCCACCTACAGGTGAAGCGGCAGGTGAGCCAAGGTGGGGATGGCTGCATGACTCTGCAGGGGGCAGATGCCTTGAGAAGATGGCCACCACCCATGCCGGGCCAGCCGGGGACAGAAGGAGAGGCCCGGCCCAAGGAGGGATATGGGGTTCTGGGTTACAGGTGGGGGACAAAGGAGACAGCCACCACCCAACTGGCAGGTCTTTGGGAAGAGGGATAGTGGTGGAGACTCTGTGAGCCACTGAGCAACTGTGGGGGGCCTGGGAGCTCCTTAAATCACCTGTAGGGTCAGGCCCTGACCTGGAAGGACCCTGTGTGCCAAAGGCACTGGGCCAGCCTCCCACCCTGGAGGGTCCCTGCTCCACAAAGGCCTCTGTCGGCATGCTGCCTCCCCATGAGGTGACCTCCCCACATCCCAGACCCCAGATTTATGTTGCTGAGGGCTGTGTCTGCCCTGCCCACCCCACTCTATTCCCATGGCAAACCTTGGGGCACTGGGCTGGCCTCCAGGCAGCACATACAACCCAGCACACGTGGACTCAAACGCTGCTTCCCTATACCCAGAGAAGGGCTGATGCTTATTCCAGTAGATTCTGAGAGCAGAGCTGGTGGGGCCGGGGCAGGAAGCCACGGAGTGAGCAGGGCTCTGGGAATTGTGGGAGACTTACCCATGAGCTTGGCTACTTGGAATCTTTCCCCATCAAATTGCAATTCAGAGAAAAACAGGTGGTGGTCCCTCACAGAGGAGCCCTCCATGTGTAGGTAGTGCAGGGCCCCAGCTGTGGCCACAGAGGAAGGGCAGGTGAGCCCCCCAGCCCTGCAGTGCTGGTCTCACCCGCCTTGCCTGCCAGGTGCCTCACCTGTCCTAGGTGCACCAACTGCCTTGTGTCCTGGGCACTGGGGTCCCCACATGTAGGGACCCACGTTCTGCAACTGCCCCTCCTGGGCAGAGGGCCACCCCCAGGAGAGGGAGGCGAACTGAGTGGGAGATACAAGGGGAGGAGGGGATTCCTCTCTGGGGGTACACCTCCTCTCCCACGAGCCATCCGGAACTCACAGGTTCTGTATCTGCCAGGTACCCCAGTTTTCTCCAGAATGGTGTCTATTTTGTGGCACTCGACCATTGCTCCTGGAAAGCAGAAATCAGGTGGGCAGGGGTGTGACCTAGCCTACATCTCTGCTTTGGGAGACGTGCCGGGACCTCCCCACCCCAGACCTAGAAGCAACACAGGAACCCCAACCCTGCCAGGGGTCCACTGCCCCCTCCTCCCAGCTGAGCTGCCCCTGGGAGCCCTTCCCCTCCAGAGTTAGGGGACATTTAGTGGCACCCCACACCAGTGAGAGAGCAGAAGGACTCCAGCTCTGTGGCCCCTGACTAGCCTGGCAAGAGCCCAAGAGGCCTGGGACAGAGGGAGCAAGGCGGATCTGGGCAGATGCTCACCTCTTCGTGAAGGAGGCCTGTACGTTACCGCTGCTCAGCAATGAGAGCGTGATGGGGGACACCTGCTTCCCTAAGATGCCCTTGTTTGCTGCAATGGCCTTGATATACCATGTCCCTGAAATCTGGGAAATGTGTTTTCTTTGCAGCCGCTGCTGTCCTTGCCTTACCATCCAGGCTGCACACGTGACCCTGCCCCCGCCCCGACATACCACAAGCAGCACCCTGGCTGCGCCCCTTCCCCCTGCCACATACCACGAGCACCCAGGCTGCGCCCCTGCCTCTGCACCTCCACGTCACTCTTCTCCTGCCCCCTACATCCCCCACTCACTCCAAGGAGACCTGCTCCCTCCCAGGGCTTCGGGTCCCTTCCTCCAGTCCCTCCTCTCAGCCCTCACTCTGCCTGGAAGGGCAGATGACGTAAACTGGATTCTTTGGGCTCCATGTCTTCCGCTGTCTCTGGCCACAGTTGTTGGGAGGGGCAGGCCAGGGCCCCAAATTGGATCCATCTCTGACCACAACATGGTGCTCCCCGTGAAGCGGGAGGGGCTCAGCCTCAGCCTCAGTTCCTTCCTGACCCGCCTGCCCTGGTCACCTGCCTAGACCACTCACACCCAGGCCATCTGTCCAGGCCACCTGCCCAGTCTCACATCTGGCTCCTCTGAGGCAAAGAGGTCCTGGGCCTCCAAGGCAGCGATCAGGATGAAGCCAACGGCCAGGAGCAGGGTCTTCATCTTCGGGGTCTGTGTTCACAGCTGCCTGAATTGCTGGGGCTGGGAGAGGCTGTGCTGGTGTGTCTCCCCTGGCTGCCCTTTATAGCCCTCGGCTCAGGGTCCCCTGGGGAGCTTGGCACAACAACCGCCCAGTCCCTTCCCACAGGACCCACAGCCAACTGGCAGGGACAGTTGCCGTTTTGAATAACACCTCATTAAGCCCTGGAGGCATCAGGAGACCCTGCTTTCTCCACGGGCTCATTCCCACCTTGGTCTGCTTGGAGTAAGACACTGACCACAGACAGGAATGGACATTTTCTGCACTTGGAGCCTCCAGGACAAATGGCTGGCTTCACTCCCCACCCTGCCAGCATCCCCCATGGCTCTCTCTTGTCCCTGCAAGGCCTTTCAGGGGAGATCTGAGCTGCAGGTGATGGAGGGGGTTCAGGATTTTGGAGAGAGTCATGTTTTCACTTCAGCTTGTCCTGGGCCTCCCAACTCAGCTTTGGTGGCCAGGTCCCCACCATCCTGTGCCTTGGACATTCCATGCTGCATTGTCCTGCAGTGTCCTGTGTTGTGATTCAGGGCTCAACTTCCCTACAGCCTCCTTAGGGAGCACTCCCCAAGGCAGGATGGAAAAGCCCCCCAAGCCATCCCACCCTCTTCCCACTCTCCACTTGATTTTCTGTAGGGGCCTGTGTGAGTGCCCTGACATCTTTGTTTGCAAAGGGCCGCCCCTGGGCCCAAGCACAACAGAAACACAACCTCTCTGAGCTCCAGGTGTAGGCAGAACCCACTCCCTCTGAAGGCTCTGGAGGAAGCGTCCTTCCTGCCTCTTCCAGCTTCTGGTGGCCCCAGGCATTCCTTGGCTGTGGCCCCATGGTTCTGATCTCTGCCCCTGTCTTCATGGGACCTTCTGTGTTCCAAATTTCCCTCTGCCTTTCTGTTAGAAAGACTCCTGATTTCCAGCCCACCCGGATGCAGATTTTATCTAGAGTGCCTTACACCTCAATCCCCTCAGCAAACATCCTTTTCCCAAACACCATGAAATTCACAGGCTCTGTGTGGATGTGTCTTTGGGGACTGTGCATCCCAATCCAGCAGAGAGCCCTTGGAACAACCCTGTTCGCGCCTTTGTGTGGCTTGTTGCCATCTTCCTCCGGCAGCTTTTAAGTCCCCAAGGGTAAGGACTTGCTCACAGCCACAGGCCCATGAGGGGACGACCCAGCCCTCCAAGAGGGGCTCCGGTATTGCTCCAGTGACTCTGGCCTCCCTGTCTGCCTGACCTCAGGTCTTCCAGCATCTTCCAGTTGTCACCATGTCACATGCAGGCAAGGTGAAAGGCACAGACATCAGAGGCTGGACTCAGCAGTTGGGCTCAAAAGGGCACCCTGTTGACCTGAGCCCCCACTGCTCTCTGAGCCAGGGTTCCCGGGTTTTTTCCTGGGACTGGGGAAGCTCCTGAGCTTGAAGCATCTGCCCTGCCACCCAGGGCTGACCCCAGCAGGAGATCAGGGCTGCAGGTGATGCAGGCTCACAATGGCACCCTTGTGCCTCCCAGGCCCTGGTGCTGCCTCCCCCACCCATTCCCAATTACCCCAGGGGGTGGCACCATAGGTGTCGGCTCGACCCAGTAATTACCTGCAGGGAGGGCAGCTGGTGGTGTCCTGCCATCCTGGGCGTGGGGAGAGGCAGGGCCAGTGCCCTTTTGGGCCAGAGACAAGTGGGCAGGTCCCAGCCCCTAAGGGCCACAGAGAAAGGCTCCAGTGTTCCCTGTCCATGGTGACCTCCTCCCAGTAACAGGCAGGATTCCTGCCCACTACTGGATTTGAGAGGACAGGGTGTTCTGCCAGGCCCCTTGACCATCCAGCCCCTGAAGCAGACTCCATGGCTGTCCCCTTCTCAGCAGGAGCCTGGACACTCAGGGACACCTGTGGGGCTCTAGAGGCAGTGTCTGTCCACAACCCAGCAGGCTCTGCAGGAGGAAATGTGTGGATGGAGCCTGGCAGGCCAGGAAGGGGTTTCGGGCAGCAGCCACACAGGCAGCTAAGAAATCGTTTCCTCCACGTGTGTGTATAGGGGTGTGAGCATGTGTGTTGGAAAGGGCTGTGCACACACGTGATGGAACCGGATACAGCATTCAGAAACAGAGCTGCACAGACAGGTCATTTATTAATGGAATCCCCGGCTCAATTCTATGGAGAAAGGATGTTCTTTTCACCCACTGGGGTTGGAAGAGCTGCTGCGCCACAGGCAGACAGACGGTCCTTGACACGAGTGACACGCCTGCCTCACACAAAACCAGCTCCCACACAACCACAGGTGTCCACGGAATGTAAGTCCACAACACATTCAGAAGAAAACAGAGACTGTCATGACCTGGGGTGAGGCAAAGAATTCTCAGCTAGAGCACCAGAAGGACGACTCAGTCAAGGAGAGCAGATGGAGTGGATGTCATCAGTATTAAAAACTGCTCTGCAAAAGATGCTGTTAAGATAACTTTTTAAAGCTATTCGCTGAAAAAAAATATATCTGCAAATTACCTATCCCAACAAAAGAACACACAAAGAAATGTCAAACCTCACGATTAAGAAAGAAAACAGCTCAATAAAAGAAAACAAAATCCTTGAACAGACACTTCACCCAAGACAATCGGATGGCAAGTGGGCACCTGAGCTGATACGCGGCATCGCTGGCCACGAGGGAAACGCACAGCGACCACCAGGAGACGCCACTGTACGGTCGCCTAATAGATGGCAAAACCATTTTCCAGGAAACCTCACCCTACAAAATGCTGGCAAAGACGTGGAGCATCTGCAACTCACATGTCGCTGCCGTGAATGAAAAATGGCGACACAATCTCAGAAAACTGTCAGGCGATTTCTTATAAATTTGGATTTGTACTTACCATATGACCCAGTATGTATTTATCTTGTCGGCATTTATGCAAATGAAATGAAAACACAGGACACGCATGTTTACAGGTAAAATTTGTACACAAACGTGGGAAGCAGTTCCATTCATAACCGTTAGAAACGAAACAAACGCCTTCGCCATCAATCGGGCAAACTGTGGTACATCGTGCAACGGAACGCTTCTCAGCAATTACAAGGAGCACGCAGCAATTAAAAGGAGGCAGAGGTTGCAGTGAGCCAAGATGGCGCCACCGCACTCCAGCCTGGGGGATGGAGCAAGACTCCGCCTCAATAAATAAATAAATAACAGCAAAACCAAAATGCGGAGGGAGCGTGAGACAGGAGTGCGGGCTGGTGGTCAGCACAGGGAGAGGCACAGACGCTCCTCGGAGACGGAAGCTGGTTCCTTACAGCGGTGGAAAGAAAGAAGCCGAGTCTGGGGAGACTCGAGAAGAACAGAAACACAGGAGGCGGAAATAAATACTGCGGATGGCAGCAGAGGCAAAACTAAACGTCCCCTGCTCCAAATCCGCGGCGGAGCGAGTTCTGGAAGAGCGGGGCATGGGAACCTCCGTTCCCAGCTGGGCTTCCCGGGAGCCAGGGACGGAGGCCCAGGACTCTGCCAGGGATGAGTCCGTTCCCCTTCTTGGAGGGAGTGTGACCCACAGAGACCCACAGGCCCCACGAGAGAGCAGTGCCACCCCCGTGACATTCCCCAAGGCCCCGCTGGCCGGCCCTGCCCTGCCCCAGACAGCGGCACACAGTCAATGCCCTGCAGCCTGAGTCCCGGGGACCCCAGCCTTGCCTCAAGGCGGCTGCGAACAGACAGGCTTCCTCTGGGAGTCTCGGCAGGAGATGAGCAGAACGTCCATGGAGCCAGGGACTGCGGCACCCACGAAGTCTCGGGTCACGCCTGCAGCACCTGGACCCGAGCCCCACCACGGGCAAAGGCAGGAAGCCCCGAGCGGCCCAGAGCGCGGAACCAGAGCGCCCCTACGGCAACGGAGGCCACCGCGGGCGCCAAACCAGTAGCGCCCCCTGCGGACCGGCGGCAGCGGTGCAGAAGCAGGCTGGGCTCGGAAACACGTGCTTTACAAATGGCGAAAAGAGTGAGACGATGCCGGAGACAAAGACCGCAGCGGGGCGCAGAAGGTGAAGGCCACCGCCAAGAGGAAGCTCGCAGCCAGCTGAGTGAGAGGCCGCGGGCGGGCTGGAGGGTGGCCGGGCGCGCGGGAACCTTCCCTGCAAATCCCAGGCGTTCCAGAAGCAGCGGGGCGCACGCGTGGAGGACAGGAGACCAAGAATAGCGTAAAATGTCCTCGAGCGGAAGGAACGCCGCTGAGTGTGAGCGTGAGATTGCAAGCACTCACAAATTCAGGCAAGGCAGGTGAGGAGGGACACAGGCCTGCGCATCCTGGAGAGCTCTTGGACCTGAAAGATGAAAATAAATGATCCTGGAAAGATCTTGAAAGATCGAGAATATAAAGCCAACTTCTGAACGCTGCCAGAAAGGAAGAAAAAGCACCCATGGATTCTTCAGAGAAAAAGGCTGATATCCAAGAGGGAGGTACCCCGGCCAGGAACGGAAGAAAGTGACCCGGGAGCAGACAAGCACCCTCCAGGGAGAAGAGCCAATGAGAGGCGCTCACCAGGCAGGCGCATCACAGCAGGGACCCGGTGGGAGGGGGCCTGGAGCTGAGCACAGTCAAATCCAGGGGACGATGCACAGGAGAGATTGGGCAGAGATGGCAGCAAGTGACAACGGGATCCCCCTGCATTGAGAGAAGAAACCTCCTGGAATCTGCCTTCATTGAGAGAATAAGCCTCCCGGCTCTGGTTCTGTTCTGTGTCTGTTGGTGGGGATTAGGGGTGAGTTAGGGGGAGAGCACTGCCACCAGTCCCTGGGTATATTTCTCCTGCTGTTCACTATGTGTAATAGTCAAATACCAACAAGAAGAGAAGGGGCCAGGCACAGGTGGTGGCTCATGCCTGGGATCCCAGCACTTTGGGAAGCCAAGGCGGGAGGATCACCTGAGCCTAGGAGTTTGAGACCAGCCTGGGCAACATAGGGAGTTTCTATCTTTAAAAAAAAAATTACCTGGGCATGGTAGTGCACACTTGTAGTGCCAGCTGCTCAGGAGGCTGAGGTAGGATTGCCTGAGCCTGAGAGATCAAGGCTACAGTGAGCTGTGATTGCACTACTGCACTCCAGCCTAGGCAACAGAGAAAGATAGTGTCTCAAAAAAGAGGAAAAAAAAGGAGAAAAAGTTCCCAGACCTGCTCACACTAAGCTATCCAACAGGTGGCCTGAACCGCATGTCTTCTGCCCAGTTCTCACCTGGGCCTCATGGGACTTTCCTGTGTGGCCTGATCTGAAATGCACCGCTTCTCCAGACGGCTGATGGTTTCTGCCCACCCAGCCTCTGGCATGCCAGGTGAGATGGGCAGCTGCAGCCCCACCATCGCTGGATCCACCATCGCTGGATCCTCTGGGCAGGTACTCAGCGTTCCCCAGGGCCAGGACCAAGCCAGATGCTGGCTTTACTTTTGTCAGCAAAATTAGAACTTTTTAAACTTCTGCCCATCTCTTTTTTGCACCACAGTATGATAGTCTTACTAACCTACTTGCAGATGAGTGAGTCCTCCTGTCATCAAGCAACAGGTACACTGTCCCATGAGTGGAGCAGGGAGTGGACGTCCAGAACTCAGGGGTTCTCTGGGCACCCTCTGGTGCGTCTAGGCCTGTGAACTGGCACAGCAGCACCATAGACCTGCAAGGTGCACACCCAGCAGCTCAGAACCCGGGGGGTGAAGGTCGGTGCTGTCACACTGGAGAAGCGACCTAGTTCAGCAGAGGCCCTGGCCAGCGGCGAGGAGGAGAAGATGAACACCAGCCACGCCTGGCACCGACTGCCATAGCTGGAGCCTTGCCCAGCCCAAGAATGTTTCTGCTCTAAGACTTCTTTCGATTTTTTCAAAATTATTTCTTGTTTAGAAATTATTGTTTTTTTAGAAATTATCGCAGGCAATTGTCACCTTGAAAACCCAGAGACAGCAAAGTGTGAGCTCAGTGTGGGGCATGAGTGTGTCTGAAGCTGCCAGGGGTGGACTGCAGCAGTGCCAGGGGGGCCGTCAGAGCCCCTTGGGTCTTGCCATTGCAGGCCACGAGGATCATCTTTCCACTAAAGCCACCTGCCCTGCAGCAGCGGGAAGTGCCAGGAATTAGTGCCCCATAGAAGCATCCCCCTCCTGTAACCAGCTACAGCTGGTATAAACCATGGCAGTGCCAGGGACTGAGTCCCAGTGGGTCACAGTGGTCACCTTGATGCTGGACCCTTCACTGGCAGCCTTCCCTGCCGACGTCACCCATCCCCCGCCACCAGTGTCTCCTGGGACCACCTCCTAAGTAAACCACTTGAGCTTGGATCTGTCTCATCTGCTTCTGGGGATTCACACTAGAAAAACAAAATTAATTTTTGTTATATGGAGTGGTGTGATTTGAAATCCTTCTATGGATAGGCTTATGTCTTTAAAAACTTTTTTTTTTTTTGAGACAGTTTCGCTATGCTGCCAGGCTGGTCTCAAATTCCTAGGCTCAAGTGATTCTTCCACATCAGTGTCCTGAGTAGCTGGGACTACAGGGGCACACCACCATGCCCACCTCCAGCATCTTTGTTCTCTGAATATTGAGTCCAGACATGGAGTTAGGCAATCACAGGCTTTGTGTTAACATGCATGAGGATTACACTCCCAGCAAGGAGAATCACTGACACACTGCATATTTAGGCTATACCAGGCATGTACCGGGGTGCATTGCGAGCAGGTGTGTGTGCAGGTGTGACTGTGTGTGTGAGAGAGAGCATGTGGCTGTGTGTGTGCATATGTGTGTGCATGTGTGAGAGCATGTATAGTGTGTAGGTAGTGTGCATGAGTGTACATGTGTGAGAGCATGTATGTGTATGTAGGTGTGGGCATGTATAGGTGTGTGTAAGGGTGTGTGCATGTGTGAGCATGTGTGTGAGCATGTATAGGTGTAAGGGTGTGTGTGAGCATCTATAGGTGTGTAAAGGTGTGCATGTCTGAGCATGTATAGGTGTGTGTGCATGTGTGAGAGCATGTATAGGTGTGCATATGTGTAGGTGTGTGTGTGCATGTGTGAGATTGTGTGTAAATGTATGCCCATTCCTCACAGCAACCCTGTTGGTGGGTGCTCCTGTGGTCCTCATTTTACAAACAAACAAAGGTTAAGCACTTTCTGGAAGGCTGGTGACCCATGAGCCCCGTGTCACACTTCTCTGTCTGCCCGGGGCCCTTGCTCTCAGCCTGGACACTCCGCCCCTGGTGAATAAGTCATGTCAGGGAGAACCTGTCTGGTGCTCCATCTCCAGGATACGTGTACTCCTTTGTACACATATAAAAAAATTCATTTTGAAAGGAACAAAAATGACCCACTGACCTCCTTCACATCTGTAATTTGATTTTCAAACACTGAATGGCTTGTTTTGCTCCTGGAGAGATTCTGTTTGGCGCCTCTGCTGTGCTTGGGTTGGGAGTGAAAGTTTTCCTGATTTAGGACACTGTCCTCAAATGTTTCGGATGTTGGGTGTCTATGAGGGTCCCATGGTTATGAGCCATGGAAAGAGGCTTCATGTGACTCGGTGCACACAGACTTTGTGGGTGGAATTGGGGGCCGCTGAGCTCGGAAGGGGAAGCTGCAGGGGGCCAGGGCTCTTGGGAGCAAAAACTGATGATGGTTGGGGCTCATGTCTGCTGGGACAGAGCCTGCGTCTCCTGGCACGAGGGCTGCATTCCCGGGGCTAATGGTCCTTGGCCCACCCATCACAACGTGGCCAGGACATTGGATGGATAAGGCAGATGAATGGAGGAACAGCCCAGTCAGGGATGCAGGGAAACCCACAACTGCCCACGCCAGGCCCTCTGCACGGGCAGGAACAGACTTCCCAGCTTCTCATGTGCCCGCCCACATCACCCCTGCACCTATGCTCAGCTCTCTGCAGTCCCATCTCCATCTTAGGTAAATATTTTCACTATTTCTTCTTTTTTACAAATAGAGATGAGGTATCACTGTGTTTCCCGGGCTGGTCTCAAACACCTGGCCTCAAGTGTCCTCTCTCCTTGGCCACTCAAATGCTTACAGATGTGAGCCACTGCACCCAGCCCATTTCATGTCTCTTTTTTTCAACTTTAAAAATTTTTTACCCAATAGCAAATAACCAACCAATATTGAATTTTTACACAGACGTCCTAACCCTTCTGGAACCTGCATGGTCGCACAAGGTGAGGGCAATGCCTCACCACTCACCCATCTTTGTAGGATGGGGTATGTCCTGCCCTCCACTTGTGGCCATGGACATCCAGGCTGGCTCCGCCTTGGCTCACCTGGGCCATGCTAGCCTGGCTCACCTCAGGACCACCCTGTAGCCTCAGCCAAAAATCATGTCCAGGCAGGAGAGGAGGAGGTGAGGATGCTGGTGTGGGGTGGGAGGCAGGCAGTGGTTACTTGGTGCAGCCCTGGGGAGAGGTGGTTGCTTTGCAGGCTCATCCCCCTGGAGGCCTGTCTACCTTGAGTCGGTGGCTCCTGGAGCATGTTTATCACTCCGGTGTGGTGGCCTCTCCTCCCTCACTGTGGCCAGCCTCCCCATGTCCCAGCAACCCCAGCGTCTGCATATACCATGGTCTCGGGAATGTGCCCACGGGAAAGCCAGGGTGGGGGCAAGGATCTCAGAGACCAGAGCCAGCTCTGCCTCGCTCTGGGGGTGCTGATGGAGGTGCCAGTGCCCCTCTCTCCAGTGCTGCCACTGAGCCCAGGCTGCTAAAGGGGGCGGCTAGGAGGATCCCACTGAGATCATCCTGGGGCGGGAGCCATGCGGTGGCCCCACGGCTGCAGCTCTGATGCTGTGTCCCCACTCCCGCCCTCCCCACTATGTTCCCAAACACTCCTGCCCAGGGCCCTGCCCGTCCCAAGCTGAACCTGAGACCTGAGGGTGGCTGTGCCGGAGGCCCCTCCGGCACACCGCGAGGCCCCACAGGCCTGTTGGACGTCATGCCTCTTGTGGTTGCCAACATCTCCCCAGCTTCCCTGGAGGCTCCCCCTCCCAGCAGGCCTCCCAGGGAGCCGGTGCAAGCCCCTCCATCCCCACAGATAGGACCACCCAGAGCTGGGGCAGAAGCTCTTTATTTGGCATCAGGCGGGTGGGGGCAGGGAAGGCTCAAGGCTGGAGGGAAGGTCCAAGTGGCCCAGGCTCTGTGTCTGGTGGCAGGGTAGGCTCTGGAGGTGCAGACCCGGGGGCGCTGTGCTAGGAAGAGGAGCAGAGGTCAGGGAGGCTGCAGGGTGGGGCAGAGGCCAAGCCCAGAGCTCCCTCTCCAGGCTCCACAGCTCCCACGTCGGCCACTGCTGGGCAGCCTCCGGGCTTCAGAGAGACCTCAGCTCCTCCAACACCTGGGCAGGCCTCTGAGCATCCTCAGTGGGCAGGGAGAGAGGGAGTAGACCAAGTGGGAACAGGTGCAGGGAGCAATGGACCAAGCTGACACCTGAGGAGCCCGAGGGTGGCCTCGCTGTGGACGGGCTGAGGAGGACCCTCACTCAGGCTGGCAGGCCCTGGGGCAAGAGAAAAAAGGACTTCCTGAAAGTCCTGGGAATTTCAGGTGGGCAGACTCCAAGGTGCCGACCTCCTGCCTGGGCCAGGGGGTGGTCTCCCTGCCTATGTGGGATGGCAGGGGCCAGAGCAGACAGACCCTCAAACCCTGGGAGCAAGTCCCACTCACCCTAGTGTTCAGGAACGCAGCTTCCTTCCTGCAGAGACCCAGAAAAACCGAGTGATGAGAAGACACCCTGGCCCAGGGCCCGACCCCATCACAGCTCAAGCTCAAACCCTCCCATGACGAGGACCCTAAGCAGGAGCCCCTGTGAGGAGACTTGGGGCACACAGAGAATGCGGGGGACATGGGAGGACATGAGGGTCATGGGACACTGGAGGTCACAGAGAGATACACGGGGGCACATGGGGGATGGGGCACAGCCGTCCTCTCACCCATCTGCAGGGGCATGAATATGTTCCCCTCCGAGAGTCCCTTGCACTGCACAAGTTTCTTAAATTCTTCCAGGGTCTCCAGGTTGGTGTCAGGATTCCGACCTGCAGGTAAGGTGGCCAGGTGAGTGGAGGTGGGGACGGCAGCCCGGTCCTGCAGGCAGCAGATACGGAAAGGAGACGGCCATGGCCCAGCACTGGGACGGGGGGAGGGGAGGCCCAAGAGTGAACCAGAGTTTGAGGGTGGGGCTGGGGACGGCCCATGGCCCAGTTTGAGGAGACGGCCATGGCCCAGCTGAAAGGTCCCCAGGAATGGGGACAGTGGCAGGGACTCTTCAAGCCACTGAGCAACCCCAGGGGACCTGGGCAGCTCCCAAAGCCACCCTATAGAGTCACAGCCATCACCTGGAGGGACCTTGTATCCCAGAGGGACTGGCTGCCCTCCCACCCTGGAGGGTCCCTGCCCCATGAAGGGTTCTGTCAGGACACTACCTCCCCCGTAAGATGACACCCCTATACCCGAGACCCAAGAAGTGGCCCTTGGCAGGTTCATGTCACCAAGGGTCGTGTCTGTCCCTGCCTGGCCCACCCCATTCCTACTTCAGGAACTTGGACCAGCCACCAAGGGCAGTGCTGAGGGCCTGGCACATGAAGGCCAGTGCAGGGGGCTTCCCCTTTTCCCCATGCCAGGGCATGGTGATGCCAGTTCCACTGGCTTCTGGAGGCAGATACCATGGGGCAGGACACACAGGCCCCAGTGGGCCCTCACCCATGAGCTCTCCCATGCAGAACAGACCCCTCATGGTGCTGGTCTTTGCAGTAAAAGACGTAGTGGTCCCTCCAGGGCAGCTCCTGCAGGTATATGAACTTCCTGCCCCCATCTGTAGATGACAGAGAAGGAGGGTCTTCAGTGCCCTCATCCCCAGAGAAAGCACTCAGGACCACATGAAGGAACACTTGGGAATGTTTCAGTGGTCACCCAGGTGCCCCGGACAGCCTGAGCTGGGCCTGGCTGCTCTGCACAGCGTGTATCCCAACACTGAGGCAGGAGCTTCCTCTGGGGAAGGTCCCAACCCAAGCAATGGAGCCACAGAGACCAGAGCACGTCCAGGACTAGAGTTCCACCTTCCCAGCTCCAGCAGCTGCCCCTGCCCTACTCTTCCGTCCCTAACCCTAATCCTCAGCTTCCCCATCGGTAAACCTCGGCCTCCCCATCCCTCACCCTCAGCATCCTTGATCTCTAACCCTTGGCTTCCTCAATGTGTCAATGGCTAGGGCCTCCCACAGGGAAGGTGTGATCTGGTCCATCTCCACTGTGGACAAGCCTGTCACACCTGGTTTCTGAAGTCAGGGCCACCAGACCCCCAGGAAGGAGAGGCCAGCCAGTCCTCACAGGTGGTCAGAGTCAGGACCCTGGCAGAAAGGCAGCCGGGTGCTCTCCCTCTGCAGTGGGGCTGGGAGAGGCTCACAGGTGCTGAATTTGCCAGGCTCCTCTGTTTTCCGCATCAGGATTTTCTTCTGGAAGCACCGATCGTTCCTCCTGGAAAACAGGAGACACGCGGGCAGCGGCTCCCAGGACACACCTGGGCCGTCCTCAGCTCACCTGGTGCATGGTCCTGACCCAGTGACCTGAAAATTCCACTGCCCCCTCCCGCGCCCCCCACCAAGCTTTAGGATGCCCAGGCTGTTTTCCTCCAAGGCAGGGAGTGATTCTTACCAACACCCAAATCATGGATGGGGGATGGGCACCAGGTGGGTCTGGGGAGGGGAGAGAAACAGCCTGAGGAGCCCACAGTGGGGGACACTCACATGAAGGTGAATGTGGCTTCCAAGTCCCCATGGTCCAGGGCTGTCACCGTCACTGGGGACACCCTCCTGGGCCTCTTCTCCTCTGGAAGGTCCTTATCGGTCACCACAGCCTTCACATACCAGGTCCCTGTGATCTGGAGCAGGCCGAGGCCGTGAGCCCACCATGGGCTGGCCCAGAGTCTACTCTGACTGCGGCACTCAGGCCTGCAGCTATAATCAGACACCCATGCTGCCCGGCTGCCACCCCTAGAGGCTGGCTGGGTTCCTGCACAGTAGTTAGAGCTCAGTTAGAGTTGGCTAGAGCCAGCCATTCCCTCCCCACCCACCTCAGGACTCCCAGCCTCTGGTGGAGGGAAAGCGTGTCTGCACCCCATGGACCCTGGGCCCCAGCACCAGGTGAGGCCCAACCCCAAGAGACCTTCGGGGATCAGGTGTCAGTGCAGCAGGACCCCCTGAGCTGAGCCTGCTCCAGCTCTGGGTCCTAGGAGGGGCTGTGTCTGCTGAAGGAACAACAGGACCCCTCCCCCAGACCCTAGGCTGGGAGCAAGGGGTGAGAGTCCAGCCTTGACTGATACTTCCTAAAGCAGGGCCCCTGGTGCTGCCCCCCGCCCAGGAGTTGGCCTGGCTCCTCCACCTGCCCACACCAGCCCAGCTCACATCCTCCTCCTTCAGAGAGAAGGACACAGCGGCCAGGCTGAGCGTGACACCCAGGAGCAGGGTCTTCATCTCCAGAGCTCTATGCTCACGACCCTGGCGGGCCACCGGGAGTCTGAACAAGTCTGTGCCGGCTTCTCTCAAGGTGTTCTTTATAGCCCCCTAGCCAGTGTGCTGGGAGCACGTGGCATGGGTCACCCCTCCCCGCGGTGGCAGCCAGTCCTGCATCCGGGAGGGGAAGTGTCATCATTGCTGGCATCTGGTGAGCAGCAATTCAGTGCCAGCCAGAGAAGAAAAGACACATGATGTGCCCAGGGTTTGCACCACCCGAAGACACCCACTCAGACAGCCCAGAGGACTCACAAGGACGGGGCAGGGTGGTGTGCGTCCACACCCCGAGCCACAGAGGGAGAACCCACTGCCTCAGGACGTCCCTCCCCCACCCCTGAGCCCTCCCAGTGCTGCAGCTGGGACCCTGGGCAAGTTCTCTGGGGAACTGGGCATCTCCCCTGCTGAGGAGAAAGGGACTGGGCTTTAGAATCAGAGAGACCTGGGGCTGCTGCCCGCTGAGTTCCGCACGCCCTAGAGCCCAAGCTTCCGCCTGCTCTGGGGCCCACGCTGCACTGATCTTCCCTACCCCGGACCCTGCACTAGAGCTTCCTAGAGGCAGAGGAGGGCACCACTGTGTGGTTCAGGGTCAGTTTATACACGGCCTCCTCGGGCCATATGAGGGACCACGCCGCCTCCCCGGCCCCGCTTCACTCCGTACCCGAGCCAGACCATGCTGTCCTCAGAGCACGCAATCTCTCTGGATGGTTCTGTTCATTTCTTCCTGCACGCGTTCATTGGCCATCTCCCCGTTAGAATTTACCTGCCCCTCTCTCATCAGCTTTGACGGCCCCAGCCCGCAGGACAGGCCTTGAATCTCATCCCTTTAGATAAGTGGGTGGCATGAGGCACCAAGAGCCACCTGCCAGCCTATGCTCAGCGTTCGTGAGTGCTGAGCTCCCTTGGGCACCTGGCTCCGCTGGCCTCATCCCCAGACAACCTGAGCAAGAACTGTGCCTTCTCCTCCTGGACCTAGTAGTTCCTGGGCCTGCGTCATCTGCCCTGGGACCCACGGCTGAGCCATGCTCTACAGGCAAGTGCTGGGCCCACATGCTGGTATCTGTGTGCCTCAGTGGTCCAAGATCAGACACCCTCGAGTACTTGCTAAATAATACTAATGCACACTCTAATAACCCCGGGGGGCTGTAACAAGGGGCTGTAACAAGGGGCTGGCGTCACCCAGTCCCTCACCCTCCCACGGCAAGTGCTGCCAAGCAGAAACCGCCCCCTTCATGCGCCCCATGCCCCTGGGCAGGAAAGGGTGGGGCCTGGGCTCTTCAGGACCAGAGACAGGGCAGAGAGGCTGGCGTCTCTACATCAGCAGGAAGATGTCTCTGTTTCCTGTTTTTGTTGACGGTATCCCAGGCACCTCATATTTCACTGGTTGTTTGTAAATCATCTAAGCACCTTACAACACTGGCGCTGCTGGCTCAATCCTTGAAGAAAATGCTGGAACAACATGCACAGATGCTTCAGAGAACGGGGCGCTCTGACGGTTTCCACGCTCAGTGCAACGGCTGCTCCCCAGGAATCTCCCATTATCCACGCATCTCACCCTGTGTCCCAATCTCGTCCGCCAACTGTGTTATTTTAGATACTGGTTGGGTTCCAGTGGTGCAGATGCCGACAGGAGACAGTAGGGCTGGAGGCTGGGGGTCAGCCCATGGCAGACGGGAGGGGCGTGATCCCTGTTCCCCAGTGCTTTGTGGCCTGGTGTGTTTCTCTGGATGGCTGTGTTCCTTCTGATGGTGATGCCTGTTGGGCTGTTAAAGGTATTTAACAAAATTCAACACTGATTCAGGATAACAACGCTCAAAAAATAGGAACAGAAGAGAACTTCCTTAACTTGACAAAGAACATCTACAAAAAACCTGTGGCTCCGTGGCTTCCTCCCTCCCTCCCTCTGTCCCTCTCTCTTTCTTGAGATAGAGTCTTGCTCTGTTGCCCAGGCTGGAGTGCAGTGGTATAATCTCGGCTCACTGCAACCGCTGCTTCTTGTGTTCAAGCGATTCTCCTGCCTCAGCATCCTGAGTAGCTGGGATTATAGGCATGCACTACCACACCCGGATAATTTTTGTATTTTTATTATTTTTTATTTTTTTTGAGGTGGAGTCTCACTCTGTTGCCCAGGCTGGAGTGCAGTGGCACGATCTCGCCTCACCCCAACCTCCGCCTCCCAGGTTTAAGCAATTCTCCTGCCTCAGCCTCCCAAGTAGCTGAGACTACAGGCACCATGCCCAGCTAGTTTTTGTATTGTTTAGTAGAGATGAAGTTTTACTATGTTGGCCAGGCTGGTCTCGAACTCCTGACCTCGTGATCTGCCCGCCTTGGCCTCCTAAAGTGCTGGGATTACAGGCGTGAGCCACCACACCTGGCCACATTATTCCAAATGGTGAAAGACTGATGTGTAACTGGCTCAAGTCTGGCTGCTCGCTGCTCAGAAGTCAAAGCATGAGCAGTGAAGTGCAGTGGAAGGAAAGCAGCTTTATTCAAATGCTAGCAGTTGAGGAATGGCCAGGCCCATGCCTTTAAAATCCATTCCAGCTTTTTGGGCTGAGTGAAGGGTTCAAGGAGGAAGAGGTTTAGGGAGTAGGCGGGAGCGGGGCAGGGGCTGTCCACCTGCATCCTGTTCTGATGGTTCTCCTGAGTCATCACTCGCCTGTCCCGAGGTCTGCTTTGGGACCTCTGACTTCAGCCTGGAAGTGGTGGGCTACCTGTCACTCCCCCTAAGTGGGAGGATTCTACAGCTGGGTCTCTGCCCGGTTTGTTTCAAAATTGGCCCCTGGAATTTCTAAGTAAGCACAGAATTAGATAAGCTAGCTGCTTAGGGAAGTGCCTGGTGGGAAAGAGAGAAACAATGTTTCAAGGCTGAAAGCAAGAAAGGAAAAAAAGTTTTAAAGGACATTTTGAGGCTGGGACACTCAGTTACAAACGCTTTCTCCTTAATACCAGGGACAAGGCAAGGATGTCCACTCTCACTGCTTGTGTTTAACATAGTACAGAAGGTTCTAGTCAGGGCAATAAAGGTTTCTTAAAAAGGAAATAAAAGACATACAAATTGGAAAGGAAGGAAGAAAACTGCATCTGCAGATGACATGATTTTCTCTTTGGAAAATCACAAGAAATTGAAAAACAAAACAAAACAGTATATGTCTTAGAACTAATAAGCAAGTGCAACAAGGTTGCAGGACACAAGATAAATACATAAAGATCAATTGTGTGTCTACATACTAGTAATGGACCCTAAACTTAAAAACACAATACTATTGGCCGGGCGCGGTGGCTCAAGCCTGTAATCCCAGCACTTTGGGAGGCCGAGGCGGGTGGATCACGAGGTCAAGAGATCGAGACCATCCTGGTCAATACGGTGAAACCCCGTCTCTACTAAAAATACAAAAAATTAGCTGGGCACGGTGGCGCGTGCCTGTAATCCCAGCTACTCAGAAGGCTGAGGCAGGAGAATTGCCTGAACCCAGGAGGCGGAGGTTGCGGTGAGCTGAGATCGCGCCATTGCACTCCAGCCTGGGTAACAAGAGCGAAATTCCGTCTCAAAAAAAAAAAAAAGAAAAAGAAAAAGAAAACAATACTATTTATAATAGCTAAAAAAATGAGATGCCTAGGCATAAGTCTAACAACCCGTATGCCGGATATGTATGCCGAAAACAATGCAATTATAAAGTAAATCAGAGAAGCCTGAACAAGCTCTATCCATGGATTAGGAGACTCAACACAGTAAAAATGTCATTTCTCTCAAATAATATAAAGATTTAAATACAATTTCTATCAAAATTCTGGAAGGAATTCTGGTGGAGATAGACAAGATTATTTTTAAATTTATATGGAAAGAGAAAGGAACTAGAGTAACTTTTTTATTTTTTTTTAAGAATAAAGTGGGAGGAATCAGGCTTTTTTTTTTTTTTTTTTTTTTTTTTTGAGATGGAGTCTCACTCTGTTGCCCAGGCTGGAGTGCAGTGGCACAATCTTTACTCACTGCAACCTCCACCTCCCAGGTTCAAGTGATTCTCTGCCTCTGCCTCCTGAGTAGCTGGGGTTATAGGTACTGACCAACACACCCAGCTACAGGCTGTTGTTTCAAGACTTATTATATTGCTGGCATATAGACAAATGCCTAGATTAATGAGGCAGACAATAAAGAATCCTGAAACAGACCTGCACAAATACAACCAATTATGTTTTTACAAAGATGCAAAAGCAATTCAATGGAGGAAAGGTAGATTTTGTAGCAAAATGGGCTGGAGCAACTGGACATCCACAGACAAAACCACCAAACAAAAAGAAGAACCACAAGCTAGGTCTCACACCCTTTATGAAAATTAACTCAAAATGGATCGTAGGCTTAAACATAAAACTTTTAGAAAACATAAAGAAAATCTTTGGGATATGGAGCTGGGTCAGGAGGTTCTAGATTTGCCCCCAAAAATATGATCCTTAAAAGGAAAAATTGTTAAAATTGACTTCATCAAAATAAAAAACTTTTGCTCTGTAAGAGGCCCTGTGAAGAGAATAAAAAGACAAGCTAAAGACTGAAAGAAAACATTTACAAAGTAATTTACAAACTGTTCAACAAAGACTTCGTTTTTACAAAGAATTTTTCAAAACTCAACAGTTTCAAAACTAGAATGTACACAAAAGACCTGAAGGTGCCCTTGACTGGAGAGAATATACAGACGGCGAAGAAACACATGGAAAGGTGTTCACCGTCAGCGAAACGCAGATAAAGGCCCTGAGGTATCAGTACACACCCATCAAGGTGGCTGAGATAAGATCACAGCGGTCGCACTGAAGCCTGGTGAGGATGCACGACAACGGGACGGCTTCTGGAAAATGGCTTGACATGTGCTCGCTTTGGCAGCACATATACTAAAATTGGAAAATGGCTTGACAGGTTTATAAAAAACAACTAAATCTGCAACAAGCATAGAGCCCCGCATAGCACCCCTGGGCCTTTGTCACAGAGGAATGAAAAGTGATGTCCTTGCGAAAACCTGCACGTGTCATAACCCAGATCTACACACACAGATGTCCTCCAGCAGGTGAACGGTTAAACAGACTGTGCTACACCCGTAACATGGAACACTACCCAGAAGTAAAACGGAATAAACTGCTGACAAATGCAACAATGGGATGACTCTCCAGAGAATGATGCTGCTTGGGAAAACAGCCAATCCCACGATTCTATGACTGCAGTAGACTGCATTCTTGAAATGAGCAGATTATGGTAGTGGACAGGTCTGTCATTGCTGGGGTTGAGGCTGGGGCAAGCCAGGGAAAGATACACACGACCACTCTGTGCAGCTTCTTACAGCTCCATGGGAATCTACAATGTCCCAAGATTAAAAGTTTAATTTAAAAACCAAAATGAACATAAATGCTTTATTATTATTATTAATATTATTATTATTATTTGAGACAGAGTCTCGCTCTGTCGCCCAGGCTGGAATGCGGTGGTGTAATTTCGGCTCACCACAACCTCTGCCTACTGGGTTAAAGGGATTCTCATGCCTCATCCTTCCAAGTAGCTGGGATTACAGGCACATGCCACCACACTCAGCTAATTTTTAAAAATATTTTTAGTAGAGATGGGATTTTGCCATGTTGGCCAGGCTGGTCTCAAACTTCTAAACCTCAGGTGATCCACCCACCTCAGCCTCCCAAAGTGCTGGGAGTACAGGCATGAGCCACCATGCCAGGCCATAAATTTTTTTTTTTAAACACCTGGAGCCAAAGACTCACTCAGAAGCAGCATTTCAACAGCTACACTCCCACTGTGACCCAGTAGATGGTTTCAGTCATTACTTACAAACCTTGGAAATGCTTCAGGTGTCCATCAGAATAACAATGACTGAATAAAGTTCATTTTATGTTTGATCTTTGCTCACTTTCGATACGTCAGTCATTCTTTGGGGCACAAGGATTACATCCACGGATAAAACAGACAAGTGTCCTGCTCGCATGAGGCTGACATTCTAGGTGCAGGGGACATAAAATGAACAAAATAAATAAATGAATTGTGGTGCCAGCTGTCAATGTCTCGCCTCCAGCTCCACCTGTACCCTCCATGGCCAGTTCCGAGGCAATGGAGCTGGTGCCAGCAGGCACTTCTCCTGTGTGCCTGGTGTGATGCTAAGCTTTGGTGGTAGAGGCGTAGCGGGAAGTGCCTGCCAGCCTGGTTCCAGGATGCCTGGTTCCAGGATGCTTCCATTTCTTTCTTTCTCTTTCCCTTACTGTACAAACGGCATGGCACAAGTCAGGGACATCTGGGGGCACTCACTACATTGGATTCAGGGGACCCCCCCCCGATGGCTTCCTATTGAGATTCAGTGGCACCCACACATGTAGGTTCCCAGTGACTCTGGTAGGCTTCCCAGCCCAGCTCACCTGCCTCTGGGAGGGAAGAGAGGCTTCCTGCCTGCCAGGCTCAGCCTGCATTTCCCTACCCGCTGGCCTCTGCCCTGACCACGGACCAGCTCTGGCCGGGGCAACCCAGCAAGCTTCTCCAGCATCCCTCAGCTGCATGGGGATTTGAACGCAGCTTCTGATCCACGAGGTCTGAACCCAGCCTGTGGAAAGGCCCCCGCCCCTCTTTATTTCTTCCTTAGCTGCTCTCCTGCAATCCTGAGCCATTCTTTGTAGTTGTCTTTAAACCTCTATAGCTGACTGTTCACTGTGTAAGCAATCCCTGTTTGACCTGTCATCTCTGGATCCTGATGGGTAACTGGTTCATATAATTATATATTATTTCAAACGATGCTCATGCTATGGAAAAATCTAAGTGGACAAGTTGGCAAAGGGAGTGTCGGGGAAAGGGGTTATTTATCCTTTAAATGAAAAGATGAGGAACAGCCTCACCAAGGTGGCATTCAAACACCAAATTTAAGACACGAAGGAAGCAAGCCATGAGCTTGTCAGCTGGAAGAGGCATCCAGGTGGCAGGAGCATCCAGTGCAGGCCTGGAGGTGGGAGAACGCTGGCAGTTTCCAGGAACATACTGCAGAGCAGCCGCAGCAAATGATCCAGGGACACTGGCCACACGTGAGGCTGGGGAGAGGGCAGAACTGCCACGTAGGGCTTGAGGACCACCACGAGGACTCCAGCTTCTGCTCTGAGTGAAAGACTCTGGAGAGCTCTGACAAAGGCAAGCTGTGACTTACGCATTTAAGGGGTCACTCCAGTTGCTGCACTGAGAACGATTTCGGGAGCAAATATAGAAGCAGAGAAACCAGTTAGGAAGATGCGGCAATCACTCAGGGTGGTGCATTCATTTCTACCCGGGACTCCAAGAGAACAGGGTATGGACTTCACTGTCCCACCACAGAGGGAAATCTGGCCCCAAGTGTGAAACGCTTGTGTTTAGACACGGGACGCAGACAGCGCAGGCTGTGATCCCTGAGAGGGGGAGCTAACGAGCTCAGCTGGATCACGGCAGCATTAAGCCTGGAGGGAATTTCAACCTACCGCAGAGAGGGGAACCCGACAGAGCAAGGGGTCGCATGGTGTGGACAGGCACAGATTGGAATCTGGGCATTGCAGATGACTAGAATGTGGGAGACAAGGAAGCAGACAGGAGGGCACCCCACAGAGGAAGAGCTCTGGAAACATGCAGGGGGTCCTCAAGACCACAGCTGAATACTGGTCCATGCAGGAAAAGGGTGGAACTCCGCAGGGCCAGAGAAGGATTCCAAGGAACTGAAGAAAATCAACCCCCACAAAAACAGGTGCAAGAATGAGTTGAGACACCAAACAATGGGGAAAGAAGGGTCTTCAACAAACAGCTTTGGGACATTGAATGTCCACATGCAAAAGAACAAAGTGGGTCCTCACGCCACACACAAGGTTTTACCCAAAATGGATCAAATTGCTAAATGCGCGAGCTAAAACTGTGCAACTCTTAGAAGATGTGCAAATCTGTGACCCTGGCTTTGACAATGAATTCTTCTCTACACACTCAAGAGCATGCAACCAAAGGAACAGGCAAATTGAGCTTCATCAAAGTTAAAAACTTTGGTACCTCAATGGACACTATCAAGAAGATGGAAACACAAGATCCAGAACGTGAGAAAAGACTCGCAAATCGTGTATCTGATGAGAGTCTGGTATCAACAGTATATGAAATACATTTATAACTCAACACAAAAACGCAAATAGCCCAATTTTAAAAAGGGATATGACTTGAATAGATGTTCTTCGGGGAAGATATAAAAATGGCCGATAAGCACATGAAAATATGCTCAATGTCCCTACTCATTAGGGAAGTGCAAATCAAAACTACAGTGAAATAGCGCTTCCTGCTCATTAGGAGGCTAGGATCCCAAAGCCAGATAATAACAAGGGGCGGCCAGGACGTGGAGCAGCTAGAACCCTCCTGCGCTGCCGGTGGGATGTAAAACGGCACAGCTCCGAAACCATGGTTTGGCAGTTTATCCAGCACTTACGCTTAGAATTATTTAATACCACATGACCCAGCAATTCTACTCCCAGGAGAATGAAAACATGTTTCTATGAAACGTTTACAGGCAAATGTCGGTAGCTGTATCATCAAACCCAGGAAGTAGAAACCACTGAAATGTCTCCCTTTGGATGAACGGATAAAAAAGGTGGAATTGTCCACACAGTGAAATATTATTCTGTCATAAAAAGAAGTAAAATGCCAACACATGCTACCCCCTGGGCGAGCCAGGAAACAGTATGCTAAGGGAAAGACGCAGCCACAAGAAACACATGTGTATGATTCCATTTCCACGGAACACCGGACAGGCAAGTCCATGGAGTCGGGAAGTGGACGAGAGGTTCTGGGGTGGGGAGGGAAGGACAGGGGTGAGAGCTGATGGGTGTGGGGACCTTTGTAAGTTGATGGCCATCTCCTAGAATTAGATAGTGGTGATGGTTTCACAGCCTTGTGAATTTATTAAAACCCATTGTGTATGGTAAAAGAGACTTCGAAGATATAATTCAGTTAAGGATCTGAGATGAGCAATTACCCTGGATTATCTGGGCGTGCTCATTGTTATCACAGGGTCCTTATAGGAGAGAGGCCGGGGTGCGAGGGAGGGAGAAGGAGGGAGGCAGGGAGAGAGAATATTTACGACAAAAGCAGAAGAGGCTGCACTGCTGGCTTTGAAGGTGGAGGAGGGGCCATGAGCCAAGGAATGTGGAGGCCTCTGGAAGCTGGAAAAGGCAGGGATACATTCCCCGCCATGAGCCTCCAGAAGGAACCAGCCTTGGTTTCAGCCCCCTGAAACACACTGAAAAGCAAAGCTGGAATGAAGTGTCTGAAGCTGTCTCAGCAAAACCTGTGCTCTCAGCTGTGGTTGTGGGTTTTGACCAACAAATGAAAGCATCCTAAGACCCCACGCACCATCGGCCAAGGTGGGAGGGAATATCTGGCCCCAGCCCCAGCCCCAGCCCCACAACCAGAGAATGCCAAACGCATTCTCACGGCTTTCTCCTCCAGCTCAAGGAGGGAATGCATTTGGAATTATTTCACTTCTCCCTTCACTCAGTGGAACTCTGGAGTCATTCTTCCCACCCTTGCCAACCACAGGGCTTTCCCCTGTCTGCGGGCTTTCCCCTGTGTGCGGGGTGCACACAGATGCAGGGAGGGCATCTCCTCAATGGAAAATGGGATATTCACGGCCACGGCATGAAGTGACACCACAATTCCCTAAACCGTTTGCTGAGGTTGCTCATTGGGACATGGCACCGGCTGGAAGCGAAGCTCTGGGAAGCCACCTGGCTGCTGTGCTTGGCCAGACCGTGGTGATGACGACTGCAAGGAGCATGGGGCGGGGCTGCCCTGACTGCTCTGGGCTTGGAGCGTGGGGCGGGGCTGCCCTGACTGCTCTGGGCTTGGAGCGTGGGGCGGGGCTGCCCTGACTGCGTTGGGCTTGGAGCGTGAGGTGGGGCTGCCCTGATTGCTCTGGGCTTTCAGAAAGGAAACGTCAAGATTTGAACTTGAGTCACGGCCAAAACGCTGGAGACGTTCTGTCCCGGCCTTAGAATCCTATTTCATTCTTGCAGCCATGGAGCAGAAATGGCTGAAAATCAGACCCCACATTTAACAGTGTGGGTTGCATGGCGAGTTGGGTTCAAAAGTCGCCAAGTGCTTTATGTGAAGGTTGGGTCACCGATTAAGGAGTGGGATCATGACACACAGAACTGGGACATTTATATGAGCTCAGATGAAAGCAAGAATCTTGATCCCCTCCCCAATCCCCCTGAACCTGCCTGGGCAGAATCACCCCCTCCCCCATTGCGTGAGGAGACGAGACTCCCCATTCTCAGACATCTTCCCCCGAGGCACTTGTGTGGGGACAGATTTGATGGGCTTTATGCAAAGAGAACCGCCCTCGAATGTGGACCCAAGCTCAGCGTGTCAGTGTGTACTGAGCACAGCAGAACTCTCAGCACGGGATGGCTCCACTCAAGCCCCTGCACCAGAAGACAGGAGATGACCAAGCTCTCTCGGCTCACAGCAGCACGAGGCACGTCCCTGGGGAGGCTCCAGCCCCCTGCCTGCCTGCCTGAGAGCTCAGCACTGCAGGAGAATGTGCTGTGTTTCCTGGCCAGACTCAGCTACCCCTTCTCAGAGCATTTGCTAAAAAGGGCTTACACCTGTGCCTCCTTCCTCTGCCCCTTGAGAAGTCCGTGTCTCTCCTATAATGCAGAAGCATCTCTCAGGCGGGGTGCCATGGCTCACATCTGTAATCCCAGCACTTTGGGAGGCTGAGATCAAGTGGGTAGATCACTTGAGGTCAGGAGTTTGAGACCAGCCTGGCCAACACAGTGAAACCCTGTCTCTACTAAAAATACAAAATGAGCCAGGTGTGGTGGCAGGTGCCTGTAATCCCAGCTACTCGGGAGGTTGGGACAGGAGAATTGCTTGAACCTGGGAGGTGGAGGAGGTCGCAGTGAGCCAAGACAGTACCACTGCACCCAGCCTGGATGACACAGCAAGACTCTGTCTCCAAAAAAAAAAAAAAAGGTTATTCTCAAGGACCTGTGAGCCATTCCTTAGAAATGTGATCTTTGGGAAGAATGGGCCTCCGTTTCCCAGACTCTGTTGGTGGAAGAGTCCTGCCTTCCATAACTGCCACACAGCTGACCCCACTGCACTCACCCTGACCAGCCCTCTGTAACTTTTCACTGGAGCGCCCACTCTCTTCTGCACACCCCACTCTGCCTTCACAGCGCCCCTTCACCCCTGCACAAGGTGGCATGGAACCCTGTCCCTGGCTCTCAGAAGCTGCTGAATAAAATCTGCCTTCAGCACTGTAACTAACGTCCAGCGTGGCTCACGGTTGACGATGAATCCAAAATGCCGTATTCACGCATTGGCTTAGCGGGAGAGCAGCTCTAACCATGGCTCCAGGACTGGCTGAGCAGGTGTCGCAGCCTCATTCACAGGTGCTGGGACGCTGGGATGGCTCCACATAACATGGAGAAAGGGTCTGGGCTGCAGGCGTTTGAAGAGTTCCCAGGATTTGCTTTAGGCTGGGAGGGGAAGACACAGCCATGGGGATGACTGAGGATGAAGGCTTATGATACTCAGGCCCCTAGAAACAGGAGGGGCGGGGCTCGAGGAAGCACCAGGGCCTGTCGGGAGGTACGGGGAGGGGGTGGGCAGGAGGACAGTGTGGGCAGAGCCTGCACTGCGGTTCCCACATTTCCACGGGAAGAAATGGAGGAAGCAGGGTGAACAGGCTCAGGACGAGCTGGTTTCAATAACGCCCCAGGCCCTGGGGTGTGGGGACTGGCTGTCCCTAGTGTCTGGTACCTGCCCTGGCGAGGGTGTGGGCTCTGGACTGGCTGGTTTGTCTATGGAAGGCACCCTTACAGACAAGCCATCAGCTATTTCTAGAAATTAGCCAGCTGCAGGAGAAGCGCTTTCTCCAGGGCGGGGAAGGCCCAGATGTCAGTGCGTCCAAATTCAGAAAGTAAAGCCCGTGGATCACGGAGAGGGAGGGTGTCAGAGACACGTGAGGCAAAGCTCACTGTAAAGAACTCCCAGCTGGTGAAACAAAAGGGGCTGCCACCGGTCAAGAGGACTCTAAAACCACAGAAATAACAGAAACGGAGCCAGCTCTACCCCAGGGCTGAGGCCGAGCACCCGGGGTAGGAACAACCTGGAAGGCGCTCAGGCCTCCCTGGAGAGGGTGTGTCTGTGGCCCCTGGGATCGCAGAGAAGTTCGCTGACTTTCGGAACCCAAGAACTCACCAAATGCCACCCATGGGGCTGCTGCTGACTTCACAGGGCCTGAGCTCCACCTGGCATCCCGCTTGCCAGCCAAGCCCCTCAGGACAGAGAATGAAGAGGAAGACCCCTGAATGTAAAGGGAAGCCCCTTCTTCCAGCGACCCCCAGCGCCCCTGGCTACCAAGACCCAACAGTGCACCAGCTACGAAGGAGAAGCGTCTGCAGGGTCCGGCTCCAGGCGCACACAGAATAATCCAGCACAATTAGAAACCGAGGGCAATAAACCCAGAGCTGGCATGGAACCCAAATGGCCAGGGATCTGAATGTGGGGTGCACACTTGCCCACCCCATCTGCCTCCCCCACTGTCAGTTTCTTTATTTCCCTTTTTCCACTTTCTTTAGACGTAATTTGATCATTTCTGGATTTGATCAGGCTGGAGTGCAGTGTTGCTATCTCAGCTCACTGCAGCCTCCACCTCCCGGGTTCAAGTGATTCTCCTGCTTCCACCTCCCAAGTAGGTAGGATTCCAAGCATGCACCACCACGCCCGGCTAATTTTAGTATTTTTAGTAGAGATGGGGTTTCACCATGTAGGCCAGGCTGGTCTCGAATTCCTGACCTCAGGAGATCTCCCGCCTCGGCCTCCCGAACTGCTGGGATTATAGGCGTGAGCCATTGCGCCCCAACGAGAATTCTGTATCTGCTGAAAATATCCTTCAAAAGTAAAAGCAAAGTGAAACACATGCAGATAAAAGAAAATGGAATCAGTTTGGGGGCAGCAGCCAGCAGTAAAAAAAGGCTATTAGGTTGTGTTGGTGCAAAAGTAATCGTGGTTTATGTCATTACTTTTAATGGCAAAAACCGCAATTACTTTTGCACCACCCTAATAAAAGCCATTCTTCAGGCTGGAGGGGTGTGACCAGCAGGGAGATAGGACACTCGGGATGCAGGAGCACCTGCCGTGGAGGGTCTGCGGGTAAAGAGAAAACATCCTCTCCGCTCCTTTGTCGCAGGTGGGACTGCTTCAAGCAAGCGCTGCAGTGCTGTGTCGAAGCGTCTCCAGCGTGTGCATAGATGTGACTCGTCGCAATGGCACCAGGCAGAGCGGGGAGGACGCACCTGTGCAGTCACACAGTCATCACGTTTTAAGTCAGGGACGCAGTGCTCCTTCCAAGTCCACTGTGAATTAAGGACGTCACCGTCACCCTGAGAGCAGCCACTTTTAAAATAATGCAGAGAGGGATAAGGAAAAACCCAACACATGCTTGAGATAAAATTGGGATGAACAGAGCCGTTGGGGCAGATGGTGGCCCCCGTCCTTCCGCCACATCTTCCAAGGCGCCGCCCCACCCCACCCGGTCCTCCTTCTTCACCACTTTCTTCACAGCCACTTTCCTCCCCACCAGTCTCTACACCTCCTCTCCAGACGGCCCCTCCACACCAGACCCTGCGCCTCCTGAGGTGTCCATTCCGGTCCAGCGCCTCCCAAACTCCCTTTGGAAGGGACTGATTGAGGCATCGATTCCGGTCCAGAGCTCCCTCTCCAACTCCAGCGCAGTTGTGCTCTGGTCCATGTGAGAGTTCTCTGAATCTCCGCACGTAGAGAGGTCTGCTCCCTTCTGGGGTGCCCCCCAGGTGGGGCATCTGTCTTCTTCCATCACTGCTGCCCCTTCACCCTCTCCTCTCTGCATAGTCACCCAGACTGCCGCCTGGTCTTGGCTCTGGCACTGGTCCTGTGGGAGAGGCGGGTGCTGGCTTCCCCGTGGAGGTCATATGGGGCACGCAGCACTTTCTGAGCTACACGTGCGTGCACCGGCTCTTCGCACTTATCGGCACGGCGTCTGAAGACTGGTACAGTGCTGGCCCTCGTGGTCATGTCCGCTCGCTGCAGGTGACACCCGCTGCAGCCATGTCACCCCTGGAGCCTGGCAGATGAGAGGTGGAGCTGGGCACAGGTGGCATCAGCTACGAGTGAGAACCTCAGACCCCTCCTAAGAACCGAGCTTCATCTTGGGATACAGAAAGCGGAGCCCAAGTGGAATCAGGTTTCTTTTATTTTTTATCTTATTTTTTGAGACAGGGTGTCGTTCTGTCACCCAGGCTGAAATGCTGTGACATGTTCATAGCTCACTGCAGCCTTCATCTCCTGGGCTCAAACAATCCTCCCACCTCAGCCTCCTGAGTAGCTGGGATGACAAGTGTGTGCCATTAAGCCCAGCTAATTTTTGGCAGGGGGCGGGGTAGAGATGGGGGCTCGCTCTGTTGCCCAGGCTAGTCTTCAACTCCCGGCTTCAAGTGATTCTCTCACCTCCGCCTCCCAAAGTGCTGGGAACACAGGCATGAGCCACCATGCCCAGCCAGAATCGACTTTTTTGGAAACGCAGTCTTGAAGCAGTGTTCAGGCTCCGGCTAAGGCCACCCCCCAATTCCTGAGCAGCTGATTGGTCCACACAGCAGCTCTGCCCTAATCAGACAGCCCCACTCAGGGGGCACTATCCACCAGCCCTCATTGCCCTAAGGCCAAGTGCCAGACAATCAGGGACCGCCCCTATGCCCTGGAGCAGAGAAATGACTCCTGTTAGCTGGCCACCGGCAGCCACGTCCTCACCTGCCACGCCCTCCACTCCCTCTACATAGGCTGCCCCTGAGCTCCAACGGCTACTGCAAGCTAACCCGTGTGGCCCTGCCGGGCCGCCTCCCTCTCCTATGGAGTAGCGAGTCACTAAGAGTCTGCCTCTCCTCACTCCCAGCACGACTGTGGTGCTGCGCCGTCTAAGGAAACTTTAAATCCTACAAACCGCCAGGCTCAGGAAAGGCCCCTGCATGAGGTAGTACCTGTGGTGGCTGCCCCCAAGCCGGGAACTTGCTGTCCCAAACCTGCCCATGCACGGAGAGGGACAGCGTTGGGCCAGGCCCTGGGGGGCAGAGCTGGTGAGGTTCGCCTGAGGACAGGGCTGGTGAGATCCAGCCTGGAGCTGCTTTCCCCTCCCCCGACATCCAAACTCAGGGTCCGTGCCGAGGGCCCAGGTGGCCCTGCCCAGTCCCCCTCTAGGGCAGCAGCTGCACTGGGTCCCAGGCCTTGGGTCTTACTTGTGCCGGACCAAGGAGCAGAGCCCTGCCCCACCCTGCCCACCGCCAGAGCCTGAGCTCCGTGGGCGGCTGACCTGCAGGAAGCACCCCGGGACTCTCAAGCCCAGCCCCCAGTGCCCACCCACCTGCCAGGCCCCTCACACTGTTGGCCTGCGGCACCCACCATGGAGAACTGGGCTGAGGCTGGTCCCCTGTCCTTCCTCCCACTTCCCACCCTCTCCCTGCACCCAAGGGAGCACCCAGCCAGCCCACACCCCAAAGGACCCTAGAGATAGGCGGAGTCACTAGGAACTGCTGAAGCTCTTTATCAAGAACCAGGAGTGGGACACAGAGCGGGAGGAAGGGGAGGCTGGTAGGAAGGGGTGCAGCCGCCCGGGTTCTGCAGGGCTGAGGGGGCTTTCTCCATGTCCCTGTGAATGACAGAGGTGCTGGGTGGTGCCGTCTTTGGGCTGCTGAGGAGCGAAGGTGCCCTCTGCCCTAGAAAGGGGAGGAGGGTGAGTGAGAGCAGGACAGGGAGGGTGGGAGGGGATGCTTCGTGGGGGCACATGCGGACTCTTGGGTGCTGCAGTGTGGGGGTGCATGCGAGCTCTCAGGGGCTATGGTGTGGGGGGACATGTGGGCTCTCAGAGGCTATGGTGTGGGGTTCTAGGGGACTACAGGGTGGAGGCACATCCGGGCTCTCAGAGGCTATGTTTGGGGAGCACATGCACGTTCTTAGGGGCTAGGGTGTGGGGGTACAGGCAGGGCTCTTGGGGGCTGTGGTGTGGGGGGCACATGTGGGCTCTTGGGGGCTATGGTGGGGGTCACACGCCAGGCCCTCGAGGGCTATGGTGTGGGGGGCACACGCCAGGCTCTCAGTGCTATGGTGTGGAGGGCACATGCAGGCTCTCAGGGGCCATGATGTGAGGGGCACAGGCGGGCTCTTGGGGGCTATGGTGGGGGTCACACGCCCGGCCCTCAGTGGCTATGGTGTGGGGCGGCACACACTGGGCTTTCGGGGCCTGCCGGTGGGGGCTTCAGCCTCCAGATTGGAGCAGATGGGGCAGGGACTCCCTGCAGGCTGCCCACAGAGCTCCCTGCTGAGTGAAGAGGCATCGGGTGGCTACAGACCAAGGAGAGGGCACGGGAAGAACAGTGATGCAATCCGGATTCTGGCTCCGCCCACACCTGGGCAGGTGACCTCTGGTGAGTCTCTAAACCTCTGGTTGCCTCGTGCAGCCAGCGAGGGGCCCATCTGACACAGTGAGCACAGGCACGCCTGCCACTTTGCTGAATCTTTCAGCAATTCATCAGGGAAGCGGGGTCACAAGGACGGCTGAGGGTGAGGGGTGCTGAAGAGGAACCTGAATTTCCCGCCTGCTCCCACGTACAGGGCTGTGGGGTAGACACTGTCTCTGCCAGCAACCAGCAAAGGCGGGCTTGGCATTGCGGGCTTCCCAGCTGCCCAGGAGCCACGCCCAGGGCAATAGCAGAGGCCAGTGCCCGAGTGCAGGCAGCTCAGGAGCAGAGTTCACACCTGCCTGGCCCATGGGGGGCGTCTCCCACCCAGGTAGGAGTGGGGTGGGTGGGAGAGACCCCTCAGCCTCTTGAAGCACCACTGAGTCCCAGGGCTGGATTTTCTCAAACATTCTCTAAAGCTGTTCACTCACCCTAATCGCTCCCTGGAGAGCAGGTTTCTGCAGGAAAAGGAAGCACAGGTGAGTCAGGAGACCCCAGGAATGCAGTCAGGACTGGGGCCCTCATCGGCCACCAGCTCCACCACCCCAGGAAGGACAAAGCCAGAATTACACGCAGCGCAACTATGCGCCCGAGCGATGTGGCTCTGCTGACGTCCCCAGGCAGGGACATGGGGACTCCACAGGGCCACCCTTCCTACCGCTCTGCCTGGGGATGAAGATGCTTTCTGTGTTGAGCCCACGGGCTCCTGCGGCCTTTTCAAAGTCCTCCAAGGCTTCCGGGTTGTTCTCAGGGTCTCTCCCTGTGGGTGCCAGGACAAGATGTGGGTGCTCCTGGAAGCACTGGGCAGTCACCAGCACCCCTGTCCCAGCCTAGACCTCACCCACCATGGGGGGACTTGAACCCAGAGGCCCTCAGGCTGGCAAAGTAGGCCCAGGGCACCATGGATGGCTCGGGAGACTCCCGCGGGAGCAGAACTGGGAGAAGTGGGAAGGGCTCTCCGATTGTGCCGGAGCATCTCCCAGGGTGAGGATGGATGGATGGCAGGACGGGCCTGCCCTGAAGGAAGCACCTCTCCCCTCTGGGGCAGCAGGGCACCGCGTGTCCCACTCCTCTGTGATTCGCACACCCCTGGCTCCATGGAGAACTCAGGAGCCTTCGCGGGCCTCGTCCTCAGGCGGGGACGGCACTGACGCGCCACTGTCTGCAGGTGCCACCTCATCCAGAATTCAACCCCAGGAGCTGGAACGTCCTTTCCACGCAGACTCCCATTCACATCCCCGTTCCTCTCCCCACTGGACAACCCGCAGGAAGGCACTCAAGGATGACGCTGCAGGGAGCTGCCCCAGGGGAGGGCCTGGTCCACCTGGTGACACGTGTGACCTTTAAGCTCCTGTGCCAACAGCCGCGGCTCCTTCCTGCCTCCGCTGCAGACCTAGGGGCATCCTGAATCCTGAACTCCAGGGGTGGGAATTGGGGCTTTTATCAGGAAAACTCATCCTAAGGGAACTGCAGTGGGTTCCTGGGTCCCAGTGGCTTCTCCCATGGAAAGAGGGTGCAGGAGACTGAGGGAGGAGGGAGGGCAGGAGAAAGGCTCGGGCCGCGGGGTGGGGGTGTGGGACCCACCCACGAGCTCCACCACTCTGATTGACTTCCCGTGCAGCTGGCCCTCACAGTAAAGGATGTAGTGGTCCTTCGTATGCGACCTGATGATGTACATCACATGCTCGCCCCCATCTGCAGAAGGACAGCAGCACAGTTCTGAATTAGCCACTGGAGCCTTCAGAGAGGATCCCGGGACAGCGTGTGGCCCAGCAAGACCCGCAGCTTCTGCACCCTCCCAACTTCCCAGAGGTCTCCCAACAAGCCTGAGTCCCAGGCCATAGGACCCCCACTTCCCAGGAACCCGACGCACCCGAGAGGCGGCCACATCCCAGACCAGTGAGGCATGGGAGGTTCCAGGTGTGAGGTCTGCAGAGTTGGGAGTTGGGATACAGCCCCCACAGCCAAATGTGACTCTGCTCCTGGCCCCACCTGGGCCTCAGCCAGAGCTACAGGGAAAGTCCAGAGGGTCTGTCCTGCCACATCTCGTGTTTGGGGTCAAGGGTTCACGTCTAACACAAATTGATCAGTGGGAGTGGAGAGTGGGCTTTTAATGGGGTCAGAAGGCAGCAGGCCAAAAGGCCACCCCAAAAACGCACTGGCTGCCTCCCACGACCATTTTAGCATGTGTTCAAGCTCAGGCTCCGGCTCGGGCACCAGAACTCACCAGCCGTGTATTTTCCCGGCTCGTCAGTTTTCTCCAGGATGACCTTCATCTCCTGGCACTGGCCACTTATCCTGGAAAATAGAAGCTCCCTAGCAAAGCAGCCCTGGCCTGTGCCTCCCCCGGCCTGGGAGCAGCCACACCGAAATGCCCTGCAAAGGTGGCCCCAGGTCTGCCACACACCCATGGAGGAGGGTGCTTCTTTGCATCAGACCAGGCACCAGCAGCCCCTCCAGGCCACACTGGAGTTCCCGTGGTCTCCCGAGGTGACCAGGAGCTCTGCTCCACTCCTGGTGGCTGCCTTCCTAACCCCCCGCCATGTTTGCTGCCACAGGGACCTGGGCTGCCTGGTTTGCAGGCAGTATCTATGGCGTGGGGCTGAGCCCTCATCCCACCAGCTGCTTGCTTCCTTTTGGAGATATTCAGGGTCAAGCCCCACGTCCACCATCATCTGGCCCAGACAGGGAAAGGTTGAGTTAGGGGCTTTTGGGAAAACAGACAAACATCAGGGTCATTGCCGGGGTCAGTGACTTCCTAAGGGCTGGTCCCCAGGACCAGAGCACAGGCACTGTATGCCACTCAGGGAGAAGCTACGTGGGGGTAAAATCACACAGGTGGGAAGATGTGCAGGTGGGAGCCACATGGTTGAAATCACACAGGTGGGAAGTGGCATAGGTGGGAGCCACACAAGTGAAGTCACATAGGTGGGAAGATGTGCAGATGGAAACCACACATGGTGAAATCACACAGGTGGGAAGATGTGCAGGTGGGAGCCATGCAGGTGAAATCACACAGGGGAAGCTACACAGGTGGGAGACATGTGGGTGAAATCACACAGGTGGGAAGTGGCACAGGTGGGAGCTATGTAGGTGAAATCACAGAGGTGAGAAGTGGCACAGGTGAGAGCCACACAGGTGGGAAGCTGCACAGGTGGGAGTCACACAGGTGAAATCACACTGGTGGGAAGTGGAGCAGGTGGGAGCCACGTGGGTGAAATCACACAGGTGGGAAGCTGCACAGGTGGGAGCTACGTGGGTGAAATCACACAGGTGGGAAATGGTGCAGGTGGGAGCCACACATGGGTGAACTCACACTGGTGGGAAGCTGAACAGGTGGGAGCCACGTGGGTGAAATCACACGGGTGGGAAGCTGTGCAGGTGGGAGCCACGCTGGCGAAATCACACAGGTGGGAAGATGCGCAGGTGGGAGCCACGCAGGTGAAATCACATGGGTGGGAAGTGGCACAGGTGGGGGCCACACAGGTGGGAAGTCACAGAAGTGAGCCACGTGGGTGGAAGTGGCACAGGTGAGCACTACACAGGGACTTCAAAGGGGTCTTCTCCATGATGTCCTATGTCCCCTCTTGGTCATTCTGCAAGCTCATCCCTGTGCTTCTCCAAAGCAGAAATTTACTGCCAGGGCTACAAGTCCACAGTCCATGGGCCCTGCCTGCGGGCCTGACTCTGGTCTAAGGTAAATACTTTTTCCCAAAGGGTCCTGCACAGCACCAGACATTCTCCAGTGGGCGAATGAAGTGGGCAGTATCCAGCACTGCCCCTGGTAGCCCACGGGGTCTGATCCAGGGCCTCTGCCCCCAGGCCCCCTCCAGCTGAGGCACCTCAGTGGCACAGTTTGCCCTCAAGCACTACAGGAGGCACTGAGAGGGTCCTCCCAGCAGGTCGGCCCACCTCCCCAGCACCAGAACTCTCCCGGGTGGGGAAACGAAGGCCATAGACCAGGTTGCAGGCTTCCCGGCCAGCTGGCGACACTCACAGCATGGTGACCTTGGCTTCCAGGTTGCCCCCTTCCAGGGTCGTGAGGGTCATGGGTGTCACCGATACCAGATTCATCTCTGGAAGCTCCCAGTCCACCATCATGGCCTTTAGATACCATGTCCCTGATGCCTGGAGAAGGTTCCTCTATATCAGGCTTAGGTCGACCGCTCCAGAGCCTCTCCCCACTTCCCTGGCCTGCAGCCCTCAGACTCTACCCCAACCCGAGGGCTGGAGACGAGGTGCATTCCCCAATCTGACCCACCCAGAAAATATCCAGCGCCTCGCCAGGACCACCCGAAAGTGGCTCCAGTCCCTGCAATTCAGCCAGGACCACAGGAGCCCTCACCCCCAGGGGAGAAGTGAAGTCAGCAAGACCCCCACCCTCCCAGCCTTGCCCCTCTGTGCCCCCACCTCCCCAGCCCAGACTCCTGCTGCCACTTCTCACCATTCCCTTGAGACAGGGTTTTAACGCCCAACCCGAAAATGAGGGTCTCCTTGGGTGGGGGAGGGATGGGGTCTTCATCCAGCTGTCTCAGCCTCACCCCACACCCGCTCCAGCCCACCCCTCCCATCCGAGCCTCACATCCTGAATCTCCTCGTCCGAGGCCAGGAGGTGGTGGGCCTGCAGGACAGCAATAAGAGTGAGGCTGACAGCCAGGAGCAAGGCCTTCATCTCCAGGGTCTGAGTTCACGGCAGCCTGACAGGTGGCTTGCTGGGGCTGGGAGAGGCTGTGCTGCTTCTCCTGTGGCTGCACTTTATACCACTGGGCTCAGGGTCCCCTGGGTACCTGGCACAGGTGACTGACCAATCCCTTCCTGGATGTAAACACAGCCAGTTCTGCAATGGAGCAGATAACGTGCCATTGTTAGCGGCTGGTGAATAACAGCTTGTTAATCCCACAGGATCATCCGGACAGGGCCACGTGCAGAGGAGTAGGTCTGCAGATTTCACCTGGGAGGAAACTGAAGGGAGTGAAAGGCGTGCAGGCCTCCTGGGGACATTTGTGGCAGTAACAGACACCCTCCAGCCATCACACACATGCTGGTGTGCACACCGCCAAAGAGGTTTTGGGTTGGAGTCCAAGGGCCGTGGGCTTGGGGCTCAGCTGAACTTCCTGCATTTCTGGGCAGGTTACTTGGCCTCACATTCATCCTGGACAAGAGGGACCCTCCTGTGTGAACATGGTACCATGTGCATTTAAGGAGGGTGTCCACACTCCTCAGCAAGGTGTGCAATAAGGACCTTCTCTGCACCACACACGCAGCAGCAATAGGTCAGACAGACAGAAGACCAAGACAGGTGAGTGTGTACATGCATGTGCGTACATACAGATGCACACATACGCACACGCACACACTCACATAAAACCGGAATGGAGGAGAAGCTCAGGCTGGTGATGGGGCTGAGGTGGGCCTGTTGGCTCCAAGTCCCAAGGCAGGCAGAGAAGGCCAGGGTCCAGCTCCTGGGAGTGATGGGTGCAGCTTTCCTGAGTCAAGGCAGGAGGCTGGAAACCCTTCCTGACACATTCAGGGCTGTATCTTCTTATAACTGAGTGGACTCTGTGGCATAGGAAGGCAAGAGGACAGCGATGCAGCCGCAAGAGCAGAAGCTGAGATGAGCCGTCCTCAGAAAGGGTGACTTTATCTGTGACACCTTCCATATCACAGCAGAGCAGAAGCCTGGGACCCAAGATGGGGCAGACGCTATGAAACACTGCTCACCAAGATGGCAGAGAAAGGCAGACATGCAGAGGCATGATGTCCTAACCAAGATGGTGGAGAAAGGCAGACCTGCAGAGGCACGACGTCCTCACCTTGAAATGAGCTACAGGGCAAGGTTCCAAAGGACTCAAGGCAACACCACTCTGTGAAAGGCAGGCTTAAAATGAGCAATTGGTGCAGGAACTTACACCAGTTAAGGAAAGTCTGACACTTACTTTAAAACTGCAGGAGTATGATTAAAATGCCTAGGTGATTTAAAAATATATAAAGTATAAAATTACAACTGGCCAGAATAAAAGAAACATGAGAGATGAAATAGAAATAATTACACATCTTGAAGATGAATAATAAAGTGAATAAAAAACTCGATACATAGGATCAATTCCAGACTTGACATAGTGGAAGAGACTTAGTGTTGTGGAAGATACTACGAACAAAATCAATGAAGACAGAACAATTTGAAAGAGAATTGAGGCATTACAGATAGATTCAGTCTCCAGCCTGCAGCTAGTAACAAAATGAGAGGAGGAAACTAACCAGAGTGCAGCAGCTCTGAAAACACAACTCTCACACACACACACACACACACTCTCACACACTCTCTCTCACACACACACTCACACACACTCACACACACACACTCTCTCTCACACACACTCTCTCACACACACACTCACACACACTCACACACACTCTCTCACACACTCACACACACTCTCTCACACACACTCACACACACTCACACACACTCTCTCACACACACTCACACACACGTGCACACACATGCACACATGTTTACATATGCACACATTCATGCACTTATGCATGCACTCATGCACATACACACATATACACACTTCACAACCACATGCACATGCATACAACACACATGCATCCACACATGCACACCCACATACACATGCAGACATACACGCACATAACACACGCATGCACACACGCATGCACACATAAACACATGCACACACATCCACATATACATTCACACACACATGCACATACAGACACCCACATACACACATGCATCATGTACACACACCCACATACACACACGTACACACATGCACACATGCACACACACATGCACAAAGTTAAGACACATGGAGAATAGATCAAGAAGCTCCAATATAAATGGAATAGGAGTTCTCAAAGAAAAACATTTTTAAAATGGCAACAAAGCAACATAATGGCTCAGATTTCTCCAGAATTGAAAAGACATGAGATCCCAGATCTCACTTACAAACCAAGGAATGATCAAAATTGGGAAATCCACTCCTAGAATATTAAAGTGAAATGCAGATCATCCAGAAAAGGAGAAAAAAGTCAAAATAGCTAGAAAGAAGAGCCACACAGCCTACCAAAAACACAGATGTGAGCTGACGGCAGACTTCTCAACAGCAACGCTGCCTCCTGGAAGACAATGGAGTGACGTCTTTAACAAACCCAGGGAAGATAATACTGACCTTTTGAATGTTATTCTTAGTGCAACGTTCATAAAATGCTGAAGGCAAAATAAAGACATCTCAGACACTGAAAAACAGCTGAGAGTGTTTCCCACTCACTGGCCTCCATTAAAGGAGTTTTGAAAGGGAGAATTTTAGCAAGTCTGTAGCAGACCGGGGCAGAGCGGATAAATGACATCAGCAAAGCAAACCTGCTGGCTGCACAAACACGAGTGGTGCAGATTTTGATGCAGGGAGGAAGGCTCTATTTTAGCAGATATTTAAAGAGCGTTAAATTCACACAAAACACACTTGTGCCCATATGCATGGGTTCATATGAATGAAAAGATGCACATTAAGCACAGGAGAACAGTGAGCTATGGCGAGAGGGAAGTAGAAAGGGGCAGGCAGGGATAATACGTTTTCAAAACAAATGAAGAAGGCTGTGAGACAAAAGCATGATTTATTTTTCGTCAGTGTGGATGAAAACTTTCATCAACATGAAAACAATTGAAAGTACAATCACAAGGAGATGAATATTCATGAATTTGAAGGCACACTGAATAAAAATTCAAGAAGCCAAAACAGACTGAAGAACAAAGGGGTCAAATCCACAGTCGGAACAGGAGACGCCAGAACTTCTCCATCGACACAGAGAGCTAGAGGTTTTAAAGTTCATACTAATGGAGAAGATTTGGAACCAAAATTGTAAAGTATACAGACACTGCCCCACAGCTAAACAGTTACATTGTTGTGATTGTTACAATGAACAACTCTTTTTTTTTTTTTTTTTTTTTTTTGAGATGGAATTTCGCTCTTGTTACCCAGGCTGGAGTGCAATGGTGCGATCTCGGCTCACCGCAACCTCTGCCTCCTGGGTTCAGGCAATTCTCCTGCCTCAGCCTCCTGAGCAGCTGGGACTACAGGCACGTGCCACCATACCCAGCTAATTTTTTGTATTTTTAGTAGAGACGGGGTTTCACCATGTTCACCAGGATGGTCTCGATATCTTGACCTCGTGATCCACCCGCCTCGGCCTCCCAAAGTGCTGGGATTACAGGCGTGAGGCACCGCACCCGGCAATGAACAACACTTAATTGTTGATTCTTATTAAGGACACATGAAATCATTTAAAAATTAGGCCACATACCAGGCAATATGGGGAATTTCACAGAACCAACACAGCAGAGCCTGCCCTTTCAGCTACAAGGCAATAAAACTAGAATCAGCAACGAGCAGAGTGTTACATAAAGAGAAAAGTTCAAGTCTACAGCCTTAGATGCACCTATTATACGATGAAAAAGTAAGTCAGGCATTTAAGTGAAGACAACACGTAACCTAAAGAAATCAGAAGACAGAAATAATAAAGAAGAGAAATTCGTGGACCAGAGAATACAGAAAAAGTGAGATAACCCACAAAAGCAAAACTGGCTCGTAGAGGAAAATGCAGTAAAATGGGCAGACCTCTGGCAAGCCTGCTGAAGGAAACAATGAGAAAAGCAGCAGTTCAACACCATCAGGAAAGGCGAGGTGACAGACACTGCAGAGGCCAAAGAGAAGCTCACGTGACCGAGGGAAGCTGAGTGGGGCACATGGCCGGCGGGGCTGGGCGCCCTTTGCCACTGTCATTAAGCCTGTGGTATTGTCACAAGGCTGCACAGATAGATCAGCTGAACAGGAGGGAGCCCAGACACAGATCAGAAATGGAATCGGAAAATTAGGGACATAGTAAACACATTTGAGGGGAAAATATTGAATCAATGAGGCTTTTATCCATAGGAAAAGGACATATCCATTTAGCTCCCTATCTCACATGGCACACAGTTGATTCCAGGCAGATTAAAAGGCTTAATATGAAAAGCAAAACTTTAAAAACCTGTGGAAGAAACAGGACAATCCCTCTGTGACCCGGAGGTACATCTGAAAGCTGCGGAAGAGTCACGTCTTTCACAGAGGCAGGAGGCGAGCCAGACGGAGGGAAAGACCTGTGCTGCATCCATCTGCAGAGCGCACGAGGAACTCCTGCCAGTGATGGAGAGGAGGACAAACAGCTGCAGGGAAGAGAGGGCAGAGGATGGGAAAAGGCAGTTGAGGGAGGAGGTGACCGGGACACCGCAAGGACGGGAAGAGGGGCTGAGTAAGGAGACGACCATCTCAGGGCCAAGGCTGAGCGCATTCCTAACTCTGGCAGTAACGTGGGTAGGATGAGGTGTGACAGAAAGCACCCGCGGGTGCAGGCGCTGCAGAGCAATGGCCCAGCTAGCGAGGCTGGAGACAGAGTGCCCTGGGCCTCCACAGTGCCGCTGCCTCCCGCAGACCCTGAGATGCCCCTGCCTGGTTCTTGTGATGTGCAAGTGGGGAGCTCCCCTGGGCATGATTTTGTAAAATCTGCCACAGCTGTCTCTTTCCGTGGTGTTGGGAGGCCCCGGGCTGGTTCAGGTGCAGTGGGGCCTGTTGAAGCTGACAGTCAATCTAGCTTAGAAGCTCCTGCCTCCCAAGGTCCTCTTCGTTTTCAGGAATATGCCCACCATTCCCTGTGTCACTGCACCTGGTGTCATGACCCAAGGATGCTGGACTGCATGTCACAGCAGGACATGAATGGAAGTCGGCTGGTCGGGAAGGAGAGGCGGGTTTCATCCTGGCGTAAGCCGGAATCGAGTCATGGTCAGCTGTTCTGAGCTCCCAATGTACATGCCTGTAAGCTGGGATTCAGTCCTCACTAGTGACTGTCAGCCCCTGACGTGAACACATATGAGCTGGGATCAGTCCTCACCAACGTCCCTCAGCCCCCAATGCTAATGCTTGTAACCTGGGATCAGTCCTCACCAATGTCTGTCATCCCCTGGGGGGCACGCCTGTAACCTGGGATCAGTTCTCACTGACATCCTTCGGGACCGAAGTCCTCTCTGTGTGAAAAGTACTTGGTCACACACGAATGCCCCCGGCCAGCTCTGCACTACTTTGGCGGTCACCTCACAAAGGAGAATTGATCAGAGCTGCTGCTTACGGGACAGACGCCTGTTGAAGCATCATCACACGCACATCTGTGACGATGACTACGTGTGTCCTGCAGCCCCCAACGGATGATGAGAAACGAATCTGAACCCCACGTGGGAGGGAAGGCTGAATTACCTTTCGATTCTATTTACAGGAGATCATTTTCACAGGAACCAATAATGAAGTGGTAGCAGCCAAGAGATACAGAAAAAGTCAGTTTTATAGAGCTGTGCCAGGAAGTAACCAATCAGATCTTATGTTTTTTTTTCTTCCATTTGATGATATTTATTGCACCTATCAGCTTTTTTCATGTATGAGCTTTGTGATATTTTTATCACTTCAAATAAATATTTTCTTTTTTTTTTTTTTGCTCTTACACCTTTATTTCTTCAAAACTCAATTCCTAGTTCAGTTTTTCTATACACTTAAGCTGCTAGACTGGGACAGAGCAGGATCATATCAGCAAATATTTGTTAAAAGCAACCATTACACGTGAAGAGAGGACCAAGAAAAAAAAAAAACCTACAAATGTCTCTAGAATGTGGATCAAACATAACTAGCCACACTTTTCAGTACATTGTGAAAAAGATTACAAAGCAGTTTAGACTCAAAGTAATGAATGCCTTAAAGGTTATCCTTTGGTTTTTTGAGGACAGGAGTCATTTCAAACTACAGTTGACCCTTGAACAACATGGGGTTAGGAATGCCGACAACCCGCACAGTCAAAAATCCACATATAACTTTTGACTCCCCCAAAACTTAATCACCAATAACCCACTGCTGACCAGAGATATACCAACAACAAACAATTAACTCATTTTATGTGTTATATGCTCTATTCTTATAAATAAAATAAGCTAGAGAAAAGAAAGTAAGAAAAATATATTTACTATTTATTGCATCATCATAAAGGTCTTCACGTATTTTTGCTTTGGTTTACCATCCATTTTAGTGGCTACAGAATGGAGTCCACTTTAATAGATAGGAATTCCTAGGGTTTTTAAATACTATACTATTTAAGACAAAATACAAAGCAATTATTCAGAAAAATCCAGGTTGTGTGGTGGGTTACTAGAGGACTGAAACCCAGGTTCTCGGCTAAGTACTCTCGCTTATACCGTTTCTCCTTCCCATTGCTTAAGCACACTACAAACTATGTAATTATATGTAATTACAGTTGACCCTTGAACAACATGGGTTTGAACTGTGTGGGTCCACTTACACATGGGTTTTCTTTATTTTATTTTATTTATTTATTTGTTTATTTATTTATTTATTTTTTGAGATGGAGTTTTGCTCTTGTTACCCAGGCTGGAGTGCAATGGCGCAATCTCGGCTCACCGCAACCTCCACCTCCTGGGTTCAGGCAATTCTCCTGCCTCAGCCTCCTGAGTAGCTGGGATTACAGGCATGCACCACCATGCCCAGCTAATTTTTTGTATTTTTAGTAGAGACGGGGTTTCACCATGTTGACCAGGATGGTCTCGATATCTTGACCTCGTGATCCACCCGCCTCGGCCTCCCAAAGTGCTGGGATTACAAGCATGAGCCACCGCGCCTGGCCACACGTGGGTTTTCTTTCAGCCCTGAGATGGCAAGACCATTGTCTTCCTCAGCCTACTCAACATGAAGATGATGAGGATGAAGACCAAATAAATATGTCATATCTAATTTGGATTCATAATTTCTATTATTATTTAAAGTAACCCCTAAATTTTACATATATTTTAAGCCCCACAAAATCCATCTACCCCTGGCTATATCTGTGAGTTTAATTTCCTTTTAAAGTAATCTGAATACATACACACGTTGAGATTTTCTAACGCTGGGCATGGGCGATGGGTGTTTTTATTCTCGGCTTGTTCTCTGGGCGCTGAAATAGTCAGGATTAGGACAGTGTACCATGGAGAAAGTGCCCGGATGTGCGGGTACCTGCAGATCACTAGAAAGGGAGGCCGTGTGAATTGCACGTTCTTTTATTTGGGTTCTTGCTGCTCCCACGTTACTGTCACACTATTTTCCATGGAGTTTGAAAAGCAGATGCCCAAGGCAAGCACAGAGAGTACAGAGGTGGGGGTACCCCAGGGGTGGGCAGTGCAGTGCCTGGACCCCGCACTACAGCTCTGGCTTGTTGCCTGGGGTTCCATCCTTCTTGGTGGCTTGCAGGGCCTCTGTCCACTGTTGGGCCACTGGCGAGGCTACAGAGAGACGGTGACGGTCAGGCTCCTCGGGTCCGCCGGGCTAGAGGAACACGTGAGCCTTTCAGCCACTCCACTGACCACCCATGAAACAAAGGCAGAGCTGCTGCCCAGTTGTGGAAGATGAACAGCCCCTCGCCCCGTCACCTGGAGGCTGGTGCTCAAATGAGGAAAACCAGGGAATCCTGGGATTCTTCCTGCTCAGACACATGCCCTAGTGAGGTCGCTTCCTGACACGTGTTTAAAGGATGCACACGTTGTAAATCCTAGAAAGCAAGCCGGGTGTGGTGGCTCATACCTGTAATCCCAGCACTTTGGGAGGCGGAGGTGGGTGGATCATGAGGTCAGGAGTTCGAGACTAGCCTGGCCAAGATGGTGAAACCCTGTCTGTACTAAAAATACAAAAATTAGCTGGGCACGTTGGCACATGCCTGTAATTCCAGCTACTCGGGAGGCTGAGGCAGGAGAATCGCTTGCACCCAGGAGGCAGAGGTTGCAGTGAGCCGAGATCATGCCATTGCACTCCAGCCTGGGTGACAGAGTGAGACTCCATCTCAAAAAAAAAAAAAAAATCCTAGAAAGATGGAAGAGGGGAGAAAATGACTTCCAACCCTACCTACCTCCCCAGTGACTCACTCGCTAGTTGGAATGGTTTCCTTCCTTTCATTTTGCTAAGGGGTGTGCAGGAGGCTTGAGGCCAGCGCTGGAACTGCCTCCCAAATCTTACTGTGAGATCTGCACTTTCCTGGAAGACCCCAGAAGTAAGGAGAAGGAAGAACAGTGGGGAGGGAGGGAGGGAGGGAGTACCAAGCCAGGTGCCACTGGTGGGGGGGGGTGGCATCTTGCGTGGATGCGGTGGCATAGATGCATCACCCGCCTGCGACCGAAGGAAGCCACAGGAAGGACACCCAAGGGTTTTGAGGCATCTGGCCTGTGCTCCGCATGTCCCCAGCACCAACACCAAGGGCAAGGCCAGCCGTGGTGGGCAGCAGCCCCTCTGCTAGACGCAGCGCCTCCTGCCCCAAGGCCGAGGCTCCAAACTCTGCCCAGCATTGAGCATCTGATTTCCTGAGTTCCCCTTCTGAGGGCTCTGGAATTTGACCTTGAATCCTGCCCGCCTGAGTCTGTCTGTTTTAGGCCTGCGTGGCCTTCCCTATCTATAACCTTCGTCCACCCGGCTGTTGCCATCCTTCAAAGCCCAGCCCAGTCCCACCTCCTGGGGGAGGAAGAGGCCCTGACCATCTGGCCTCCCGGGTGTCTTGGGCCAGGGCAGCCACAGTGGTCTCTGCCCGACCCTGTCACAGGTGGGTGCCTGTCCTGAAGAAGACCTGTCATCCCGACAGGTCTCAGCTCCTCTGGCCACCCAGGCTCCCTCGCCCTTCCAGTCTGGGTTCAGCAGAGGCTCTCCAAGCTCAGCCAAGCTGAGTGGAGTCATGGGTGATGGCACTGAGGGGATCTGCACTTGGCCATGGGGGCCAAGGGTGTGGCAGGGGGCCCAGGGCACTTTCGTGGAGGGGCTGCTTCCTGGGAAAGGTCGCATGACGTTTATGTTCCAGCTCTTTCTTCTGCCTGAGTTCCTCCAAGGCCCTGGCTTATCTGAACACAGGACCCTTTGTGCCATGGCCTGCCCCCCGTCATGGTGAATGCCACACAAACAGGAACGTGCCTGGAGGCCGCCTGGACCAGTTCTCCTGCCCATCAGCTGCCAAGGTGATGCTGTGGACGCTGCCGTCCCCACCTGCTTTCCCACTCACGGAGCCCCTCATGGGCTCAGCACCCCATTCCAGAAGGCTGGTCACGAGAGTGGAGTCACTGGCATCTGGAAGCCCAGCAGGCCTCCGCAGCACAGCCAGCATGGGGTCCATGAGCCAGGGGGTGGAAAGAGGCCCTGTGACTGGAGGATCACCCTAAGCTCCTTGCCCAGCTCTTCTTCCTGCAGGACGGGATGCCCTCTCTCTGCAGCTGGGGAAGGGGTGCACAGGGGCTTGAGGCCAGCACTGGAACTGTCCCTCAAATCTTACTCTGGGATTGGCACTTTCCTGGAAGACCCCAGGAGTAAGGAGAAGGAAGAACAGTGGGGAGGGAAGGAGGGAATCCCAAGCCAGGTGCCACTGAGGGGGGATGGCGTGACCCTGTCTGGGTCCCCTCCTGGGAAACAGGCCCAGCCACGCAGAACCAGGTCTCCTGGCTCCAGATACCACCTGCCACTTAGGCAGCTGGAGGCTGGAGATGTCCAAGGTGGGGGCTTCAAACCAGGAGCCACATGGAGGGAGGCCACGTTCCCCATCCTTTCACCTGCACACCTGCCATCCCCCAGGGGAGCACCAGGAAGCCCCTCTCTGGGGTGGGAGTGGATGCTAATGTTCTGTGCAGCTGTTTGGTTTGGTGAGTCCTTTTTGGTGAAAGGGGTCAGAGATGCAGCTGAAGACTGCACCAGCCTTACACTCCCACGAGAGAGCTGTAATCCTCGTGCCCCTTTCATGGTAGAGGAAGGTGAGGCTGGAAATAGTAAGGGGCTGAGCTCGCTTGGAGGCTGGTACGACCTCGGGCTCACACCACCAACAATGTTAAGAGGCACCGGGAGCTGAGAAGGGCTGAGGGCACCACAAGGGGAGTGGACGTGGTCCAACCTGCCCACTCCTCCGAGGCTCTCTCCTTCCTTCCCGTGTTGGCCTTTGGAGCCCACAGTTGCAGCTGTCTGTCACAAACCCCACTGTGCACCCAAGTGCTGCTGAGGATTTTAATTCCTGCTTTTGAATTTTCAATGCTTTCTGATTATTTGTAGACTCAAAATTAGAAAAGGCTATTTGTCCTAAACAGAACACAGCATATTTGAATTGCAGATAATTTTACATTTTTAAGAAAAAAATTCAATTTTTCTACAAAGTCACTCACTAAAAAAAAAATAAAAATAAAAATAAAATAATAAAATAAAAAACCAAAAAACTCCTTAGGGATTTTGACTGGGTTGTCCTCAGGTGTGTAACTGATTTGGGGATAATCCCCCATCCCTTTGTTTCCATTACCCTGTGGCTCCCACGTCCTTCTGGGCAGGTGGTCTTTGCCTTGTGAGCATCATACATTTTTGGAGGCATTTCCTGGGCATCTGGTAGACCCATAGGTGAGAATGACCCCAGTGGTACGGGACAGATGTATGCACTGGCACAATGTTAGTGCAGGAAGTCAGGGGCCCATCGGGGCTGTTGGTGGCTGACATGTCATCCATTCCCCTCCCTGCATCCCCTCAACACACCAGCATCCTCATGGATGGGGACTGCCCTCCTCACTTCAGGGGGCATCTGATTGATCTAACGGGGCTCCGTCCCTCTGGTCTGTGATTGCTCTGGAATGGGGAGCCCAGAGAATAAACATGCAAAGGGCATCTGAGACCCAGAGCAGGGGCTCCAGTTGGGATGAGCCAGCCCTGGGGACCTTGAGGAGAGAGGGAGAAGGTGCCAAGTCCTTGACAAAATCATGGAAGCCTGCCCCATGCCTGGACTCCAGCCATGTGGGCACGCAGAGCCAGGTGGGCTCAGCAGCATGAGGTAAAGCATGGTGCCCAGTGTGGATGCCACATGTGTTGAGCCAGCTGTGCTGTGGACAGGTGGGGGGTATGAGCACTGGGAGGGGGAGTGACAGCTGGTGTGAGGGCCCCTGGAGAGGGGGGTGCTGGGCAGCGAGAGGTCAGGGAGTTGTAGGGGTTTGGGACGGCCACTGCCCAGGTCAGAGCAGCACTGCTGCTGATTTCCAGCAACACAGAATGAGGCCCCTTGGCAAAGCAACAGGATGTATCTTTGAAATGGCAGCAGCTGACCTTTAACACAGAGCCAAGCCGTGCCTGTCTCAAAATGTTTAAGTCCTCACTGCAAACCGTTATGCGGCTCACTGCACCTGCGGAAAACCAACATCAATACCTGCGTGCACACTGGCCTCCCTGGCTCAGCCATCCTGTGAGGAAGTGAGCATCAATCATGCAGCTCACTGCACCCGCAGAAAGCCAGCGTCAACACCCGTGTGCACGCTGGCCTCCCTGGCTTGGCCGTTCTTTGAGGAAGTGAAGCCGGTGGCTGGCTTGAAGTCCCTGGCACTGCCAGACAGGGAGCCTGGCAAACCCAGAAACTTCCACGGCTCAGCTCAACAGCCACACCTTCCATAGGCCAAAGGAAGCAACAGTTCCTTCTCCTTCTTACTGTTCTCAGGGATTCAGTGTCTTTGTTTTTTGTTTAGGTTTTTGGGAAGAGGGCCATGTCATAGGTTACTATCAAAAAACTGATCATGGGGCCATTCTGTAGAAAACAGCTGTTTTTGGAACATTTTAAAGTTCTTTCTTCTTCCTGTGCCTCATTTGGGGGAAGCATACCTTCTGGATCACCTCTGATCACTTTTTCTTCTTTTTTAAATCCAAAGCCCAGTCTGCCTGTCACAGGGTCATGTATGAAAAGAGGGATTTATGCAGGTGTTCTGAAGAATGTTTTCAGTTTGTATTCATCTCAGAAAATGCTGTAAAATGATGTTAATAAAGAAAACAAGATGTAAAAGTACACATTCAGCCCGGGCTTCACGCAACCTGGGAAAATGTGCCAAAATGTCAGCTGTGGAAATAATTCACAGTGATCTCTAATTTCTTCTTCATACCTTTATCAAGTTCTTACTATTTGTTTGTTTACGGAGACGGGTCTCACTTTGTTGCCCAGGCTGGTCTCGAACTCCTGGACTCAAGTGATCCTCCTGCCTCGACCTCCCAAAGTGTTGGGATTACAGGTGTGAGCCTTCCCGCTGGGCACTACTTCTTAAGAGCATTTATAACTTAACCATGAGAAAAACAGCAGCATTTTTGAGCGACAACAAAAGAGGGACAGATGAGAGAATGGGTCCCCAGCAGAGCCGGCCCCAGGATTGGGGGAAGAACCCTAGGCACGGGAAGCAGCAACCCCAAACTCAGCCCCCCTGTCACCGCCTCCAGGCATGGCCAGTTTTTGGCAGGGTGGCCCTGTCAGGGTGAAGGGCGGCTGTCCACGGTCTCCAGGTGACTAGTAGGGCCTGGCTTGTATCTATGAACCCCCGCCCCATCTAGAGCCCTAACCTCTCAGTTAGAAAGAGCAGAGTGGTAGGGGAGGACAGAGGGGACCGGGGAGGTCCAGTCCTACAGGGGCTGAGCTCAGCGGAGCGGAGGTGTGCTGTGGTTGGGGCGGAGACAGTGGAGCCGGGTCAAGGCTGTGTTGAGGGGCGGAGTGGGCGTGGTAGGGGCGGGGCCAGCGTCAAGGCTGTGGGGAGCGGAGTGGGCGTGATCAGGGCGGGGCCAGTGGGGGCAGGGTCAAGGCTGTGTGGAGGGTCGGAGGGGGCGTGGTCAGAGCTAGGCCGGTGGGCGGGTCCCGGAGGTGCGGCGCCGCACCCGGAGTCTTTAAGAATCCGGGAAGCTGCCTGGGGCTGGACAGACAGGCTGACCCGGGGACCCTGACTACCTACCTGAGCTTCCACCCAGCTTTAAGGCTATGGGGTTCGTTTCTTAGCCAAGGTGAATGGTCCTGAGCCAACCAGTGGGCTCTAAGGGTTTGAATGTTTATTGTTTTCTTTTTGAGACGTTGTTTCCCTCTTGTTGCCCAGGCTGGAGTGCAATGGCGCAATCTCGGCTCACCGCAACCTCCCACCTCCCGGGTTCAAGCTATTCTCCTGCCTCAGCCTCCCGAGTTGCTGGGATTACAGGCATGCGCCACCATGTCCAGCTAAATTTGTATTTTTAGTAGAGACGGGTGTCTCCATGTTGGTCAGGGTGGTCTTGAACTCCTGACCTCAGGTTATCCACCCGCCTCTGCCTCCCACAGTGTTGGGATTACAGGCGTGAGCCACCGCACCGGCCTGAATGTTTATTCTAAATGGGCTCCAACGCGAAGTGTGCCTGTGCTCAAGGACCAGCGGGCTAGGAGGCCTTTTCTCCCCAGTCACCCAGTGAGACAGATCTAGAATGTTCATCCGCGGTCTTCCCAGTGGTCCTCTTCCGAGCACCCTGGGTCTGCGGTTGCGGGGTGGGCACGTTCTTCAGTGCGTGGTAGTTTCTCTCCCTCCCACTGCCATTGGTCTCCGCCAAATTCCCCAGACACAGCAACAGCCATAAGAGCCAACCCACATTTCCCAAAGCCCTCTGTGGGGAGGGCAGCGCCCTGGGCAGAGGAAAGACCTGCCCAGCTCAGCGGGTAGAAATCCCAGTGGTGCTTTCCGTGCCCCCGAGGCTCAGTGACTGCCATACTCACCAGTGGGTGAGTACTCACTCACCCTTACCCTGGGGCAGTGCTGCTTAAGGCACCAGGACTCCGAAAGGGCAGGAGTTAAAGGCACACGGAGCAAACGATGGGAAAGCCAGACGGAAGCATGATGGGACCTTACACTTCCGGGTCTCCTGTGGATAAAATGTCACTCCCCCTTGACTCAACGGGGCTGCTGCCTGGAGCCCCTTTCATCATCCTCCCACATCCCTGAAAGTTCTGTTACTCTCCTTTACGGATCAGGGATTCCCAGCTCAGGACCTGAGCTGTTTCTGGAGCTTTCATTCTGGTCAGTGTTGAGGAGAAGAGTCCCCGTGGACTTCAGGTCCCCTTCCTCCCCTCCTGCCCAGCCAGACAGTTGCTTGGAAGCACAGCTCCAGAAACAGGGACTCATTCTTTCTAGAACCTTCCCAGAGGCCTGCTGCTTACAGAGGAGGTAATTGTGATTTGTATGAGACATGAGTTGTCCAGGACACCAGGGCTATCCCTGAGCCCAGCCATCTGAGAGTCTGAGGCTGTCCTCTCTGGAGCCCACTGGGCGGACTGGGGGTTGCTTGTCTGGCAAACTCAGCCATGGGCACAAAGTCAGGAAAGCAAAATGGTGTGCATAGAATGACACATTTCGTGTTTTTTAAAAACCATTTTACAGCTGCACATGGGAAAACAGCACGCAGCACTTCTGCCCTGCCCCACCTGCCTCTAAAGATCTCTTACTCATTCCCAGGCCCAGGGGCAGGTTCTGCTGTCCTCTCCATTTTACAGGCAAGGAAATTCAGGCTTGGGGTTAGAGAGCAGAGACAGCCAGTGGCGGAGTGGGACAGGAGCCTGGGACTTGTGGCTCCAGGGTGCGATGCTCCCCCCACCTACTGTCTCAGGCAGAGGAGCTCTTGGGGGTGGGTGGGTGGTTACTTTCTGCTCATCTCCTTCCTTCTTTTTTTTTTCTAAATACATGGTCTGGCTTTGTTCCCCAGGCTGGAATGCAGTGGCCTGATCATGGCTCACTGCAGCCTTGAACTCCCAGGCTCAAATGATCCTCCCACCTAAGGTTCACACCACCACACCTGGCTAATTTTTTTTACTTGCATTGTTTGTAGAGATGGGGTATCGCCATGTTCCCAGGCTGGCCTCAAACTCCTAAGCTCCAATAATCCCACCCACCTCAGCCTCCCAAAGTGCTGAGATTATAGGCATAAGCCACTGCACCTTGCCCATCTGCTTCTATATGACTATTTTTCTCCCATTATTTCTCTTTTAATCATGAAGGAAAAGAGCCTTCCCCATTGGAGTCCAGTCAAGCAAGAAGGAAGCGTGAAGGAGGAAAGTGTAGCTGGGAAGGAGTGTGTGAAGTTCAGTGACGCCCAGGGAGCAGGGACGCCCCAGCCAGGCCGTTGCTCAGAAGCAAAGCTTCAAACATGGGGACCAATTCTTTCTAGAACCTTCCCAGAGGTCTGCTGCTTACAGGGGGAGGTGTCTGTTGTGATTTGTATGGACGTGAGTTGCCCATTTCCTATTTCTCGTGGCCAGATGCTGCTTCTCTACATCTTTCCGATTACAGTTATTGTAGAAATGAAATGTGAGTGAAGATGGTGATTCCAGGGCAATCGTTGTCAACTTGGGCTGCTCTGTAGAACCACTGGGGGAACTTCAAAAGACACTGATGCCAGATGGGTGCCATGGCTCACACTTATATTCCCAGCACTTTGGGAGGCTGAGGCAGGAGGATCACTTGAGCCCAGAAGTCAGAGACCAGCCTGGACAACATAGTGAGACTCCATCTCACAAAAACTTTTTTAAAATTAGCCAGGCATGGTAGTGCATACCTACAGTCCCAGCTATTCAAGAGGTTGGGGTGGGAGGATCTCTTGAGCCCACTGAGTTCGAGGCTATATAGTGCACTACGAGTTAGCCACTAAATTCTAGCCTGGGCAACAGAGCAAAACCCCATCTCTTAAAAAAAAAATACTGATGCCTGGGCCAGGCAATTAAATCACACTGTTCAAGTGTGGGGCCTAGCAAAGGAATTGTAAAAGCACCCCAGATGACTATAATGTGCAGCCAAGGTTAAAACCGTTGTTTCCTGGAGTAGAGGGGGGTGGGGGAGAGGGTAGCAGGAAAGAGAACAGGCTAGTTTCACTTCTTCTTCACTATGTCTTTGGACTCATTAATCAGGAATGCTTGGACACAAAGAAGAGAACAACAGATACCAGGGCCTACTTGGAGGTGGGAGGAGGGAGAGGACAAAAAAAAATACCTATTGGTCACTATGCTTATTACCTGGGTGACTAAATAACCTGTACAGCAAACCCCCGAGCATGCAGTTGACCTCTAGAACAATCCTGCACAGCTTCCCCTACACCTAAAAGTTTTTTTTTTTTTAATCAGGAATACTTAGCCTAATTCATTTTCATTCCGAATACTGCAGTTCATTTTTCCTGTTCAATACTTGCACAGATCTTTAAATAAAAACAGAGCAGGAAACAGGCACCTCAAGGGACGGTCATTGTTACAGCATTCACCGGAGACCAACACCTCTGTTGAGAAGCCACAGAAACCTCCGCCCAGGCGGGTACCAAGAACAGCGGACCCAGTGATGACGTGCTAAGTGGCAGCTCCAGAGGCTGCAGAACCTCTTTCCATCCCTGAGCGGGAGCCCAAGTCACCACTCCCAGTTGACACAGGAGGAAAGCAAGGCTGAGAAGGTCCAGCGCCCCAGGCAGCAGCAAAGCTGCAATTTCAAGGCCAACTGCTGGCTCCAAAGCCCAAGCTTTCAACCACCACTCTATAGGACATCATGCAGTCTTCCAGGTTTGTTACATTTTTATTATTATTTTTTTTTCAGAATTAAATTATTTTATTTTTGCCATAAGAAGCTCTAAGAACTAATATCAGGCAATGGTTAATGAAACATGGAAGTTACAGTCATGACAGAGAAGATTGTAGACACGAGTATGACAGTATTGAGAGAAATGAACAAGGTTTCACATGGTTGACCAGCCAGGAAGCTGGTGCTGTTGAGTTGGCATTTAACTCTAGAATATGCATGCCTTGACAATACAAAATATCTTGATCAATGTTTACCATCTTTATCTTTTTGGTTCAATGGGGGGGAAATGTGGCATTATTTCTTCATAGTGATTTTGTGAGGGGGATCATTACCACCAAAATCATCATAATCATTTAAAGTATATTTTAAGCCAGGCACGGTGGCTCCCAGCACTTTGGGAGGCCAAGGCGGGTGGATCATGAGGTCAAGAGATCGAGACCATCTTGGCCAACACGGTGAAACCCCATCTCTACTAAAAATACAAAAAAATTAACCAGGTGTGGTGGCGCACGCCTGTAGTCCCAGCTACTCAGGAAACTGAGGCGGAAGAATCGCTTGAACCCAGGAGGCGGAGGTTGCAGTGAGCCGAGATTACACCACTGCACTTCAGCCTGGTGACAGAGCAAGACTCCGTCTCAAAAAAAAAAAAAAAAAAAAAGTGCCAGTAACCTCCCACTCAAAATATGTAAAAGTCTCACCTATGGGATCTATCATTTATAAGAATTTATACATAAAGATTCATTTGCTGGCTTTCAGGTTCAAAATCTGAAATTTTCATGGGAATATTTTTAACCATACGAAGCAAAAAGGAAATCTCCATTCAATTCTATTATCTATCAAGTGACAGCCATAGAATTAAAAATACGTGCAACAGAACTTTTCACATCCTCCTGTCTGCATTGTGGAGATTTGTTTTTTGCCCACAGAGACCATATTGCACAGCTATAAAGCGGTCTAGCCACCGAAGTATTTTTACAGATGATGGCAATGAAGGCAAGGATTAATTCTATTCAGCTAAATCTAATAGGTTCTTCAGATGAGAAACTTGTCTGCATGGCTATTTTCAGGGAGGGAGGGTAGAGCAGGAAGTTGCTGTCCACTTGGACTAGCAGAATACGCAACCCACGTGGAGACTTATTCTGACATTTTCCAGAACAACCCTAAAACTTATTTACTCTTCAAGACAAAGCACACATTTATTGTCTCAATGTTAAGAGAATAGAGAATTCAGTAGTAAAGTGCTAACATGGAAGGGGAAGCTCTAAGAGTTACTAGGGTATGCTAATAATTCCAGTTATGTTCAGAGAACATTGAGACTGCTTCAAATTCTATTCAGAAAAACTCTCTCTCCAAGCTTTTTATTTTTGCCTCTTTTAAATGAGCTGGAAGCTTATTATATAAACAGATACTTAGTGAGTGGGGGGAGGGTCTCACCTCTACTCAAACTTTCAGAAAAATTTGCTTCTAAAACTTATCAACAAATAATCCCACTTCACTACCTTCAGATAATGTGGCAGATCAAATTAACTGGTTCACACCTTACTTTGTTTTACCGATCTTCTGAAACCCTTGCCTCATCATCCAAAATGAAACTTTCTAGTATTTCAAAGGAGTTTAAGATTCTGGTTTTATAAATTCAATCTTAGTACTGCTATCTGTTACATTCTGTTTAAAAATGGAATCATTTTCCTGCTGAATAAAAATATCTTCCCAGGTCATTGGCTTCTTCTGAGTAGAGGTGGTGTTCCCTACTGGAGGTTATTCTCCAGTGTCAACCTTTTACCCAAAACTATTCACCTTCACTGCAGTCATAGTGCTTGATCTATCAGAAAGATATGCACATTGTCTGATCTGTAAAGACCAGGATGGATGTGAACGATAAAGCTTTGAGTCCCAGAAGGATCCTGACTATGAACTGACTTTTTATGTGAAGATATGAACAGAGAGTTGATGAAAGGTTTGCCACAGGCCAAACGCTGATACCTTCGCTCCCCTGTGTGATGAATTTCATGCTTTGTGCGATCTTTCTGTAAGAGGAAATACCTTCTCACAATAATGGCACAGATACTTCTCCCAAGAATGAACGTGAAAATGTCTCTGCAAGCTTGTCAGACATTCGACCTTTTGCATACAATAGAGATATAATCAACCCGTCCATCTACTCTGAACTCAGTGATCATGATGTTTTACTTTCATATTTTTGTTTGCCATCTCGCTGCCAGATGTTTTTGGAATTTCATTCTCAAGGCTGGCCTCTCCTTGATCAGGGTCATCTTTGACAGGAATCATTATGTCATAAGTATCTTCACTGATATTTGCATAAACCTTGCAACCAGTCGATAAGCCTTCAATTTCAGTAGCTGTATCTAAAGTAACGATCTTCTCACCCTCCATTAGATGTTTTGATTCTAAGCCTGGATCATTAGTATTTCCGGTAATTATATTTGAAATTATTAAGGAATTGGAAAGCAGTTCTTGAAGAAGTGTAGGAATCTGCATCTTCTGTATTCATGATACGTCAATCTGGTATTTTGGGAGGCATCAGCCCAGCAACTGTGAATAGCTGATGGAGGCAGGTACTAGAAGCCGTAAGACTACTCTTGTGGGCCTGGAATTTTTAGTCTTACACGATCACGGTAACGTCACGGAAGAGTCCATGGCCACATTCCTCATTCAAGGAGGTCAGCAGACTGCCAGAGTATTGATTGTAGCAGAAATCAGTTTTCTACTCTCCATGCCTGCTTCCTGGCACTGCCACTTCTCCTCTTCAGGCCCGAGGGAGGCTGGGAGTCTCCCAGCAACAAGAAGGGCACTCTCCAGTGATTCTGCCCCTTCCGGAAACATCGCCCCAGTCTCGGTTAATGTTGATGCGGCCACTGCCTCATTATATTTTTTAAAAGACACTAAAAATCATGTCATATTTGAGTCATATAACAAAATGAACCAAGAACTCTTTTGGATTACAAATCCCAAACAGCCAAAAGCATGTAGCCATTGTCTTAAATTCCAAGTCATTGGTTCGGATGAAACTTGGGAAGCTGAAAATCCACTAAATCCCATTTTTAGGAAGAACAAAAAGAACACTCTGCCACAAACCAGCAAACTAATTGTACCTGTATGTTCACAGGGATGTGATGTGCAAAGCAAACCCCGCAGTGTGAAGGCAGCTAAGACAAGGAGCTGGCCAGGCCCTGCCCCACCATTCCCCATCACAGCACCTGCTGAGGCTGCAGAGCACGGACCCAACACACAGATACCCAAAGTGCACACCATGGGCAGGGCTTCTGCCAAAAACCAGCTGTACCAGGTGCCATCCTGACACCTGCCCACCCAGGAGAGCAGAACACAGTGGGAGACTGGGGGCTTCCTCAGAAGAGCCCCAGGAGATCCCCGCCTCCTCTGCAGGCCCACCCCCTCACCTGGCCAGGCCTGCCTTTCACAGCAGAGTTACCCCTTGGTGTCCCCGAGGCCCTGGACTTCTTGTATGTGCCAGTGTCTTTCTCATGTTCTCCCTTTGGGCTTTCTGATAACTCTGGCACTTGGGGAAGCCTCTAGAAAGACCATGGGCAGAGGCGGTGATAACCCAGGCCCACCCAACCCCAGAGAGCCCTGAGGACATGCCCGCCTTCCAGGAGAACTGCCTGGCACCCGTCAAGCAGATTTTGGGGGGCCCTGTGTGGGGGCCAGATCCCTGTCCTCAAGGAGATTGCCTTGGCTCTGGGGCAAACCAAGTGTGGGTGGTCGGCATCAGCCACTGTCCATGTGAGGAAACTGAGGGTCAGAGAGGCACACCCAGCCTGGGAAAGCCAGGCCATGTGAAGCTCTTGGCATGTGTCCTCACCTACTCCATCAGCAACACCACCCCCTGGGGGGCAGCTGGGTGATCCCATCTCACAACAGGGCAGACAGGACTTCGAAAAGTCCCTGTGCAAAGCAGAGCTTGGACTCAAGGCCACCAGATTTGGTGCACAGGAGAGAGCCTGGATCCAGAAACAAGCTCTGCCAGTGGGGAGGACAGAACTGGGTGATGGGAGCTTAGTTTTGGAATAAAAATCTGCAAAGGAGCCATCTGTCCGTAAGCGCCACAGAAACAGAGCTCACAGTGGCAGCCACTGTTCTTTCAGGGCCTCCCATGTGTCCAGCACTTTCCAGAGTTTTCTCTCTGATTGCTCCCCACAGAACTAGCAGGGATGACAACTGCAGGGCCTGGGCTACAGGGTTGGGGCTGGGCTGCAGTGGCATCCCCGGGCTGCAGTGGTTGGGCAGGGCTGCAGTGGTTGTGCTGGGCTAGTGGTGCCCCTGAGCTGCAGTGGTTGTGCTGGGCTGCAGTGGTGTCCCTGGGCTGCAGTGGTGTCCCTGGACTGCAGTGGTTGGGCTGGGCTGCTGTGGTGTCCCTGGGCTGCAGTGGTTGGGCTAGGCTGCAGTGGTGTTCCCGGGCTGCAGTGGTGTCCCTGGGTTGCAGTGGTGTCCCTGGGCTGCAGTGGTGTCCCTGGGCTGCAGTGGTGTCCCTGGGCTGCAGTGGTTGGGCTGGGCTACAGTGGTGCCCCTGGGCTGCAGTGGTTGGGCTGGGCTGCAGTGGTGCCCCTGGGCTGCAGTGATGTCCCTGGGCTCCAGTTGGGCTGGGCTGCAGTGGTATCCCTGGGCTCCAGTGGTTGGGGCTGGGCTGCAGTGATGTCCCTGGGCTACAGTGGTTGGGGCTGGGTTGCTGTGGTATCCCTGGGCTGCAGTGGTTGGGGCTGGGCTGCAGTGATATCCCTGGACTGCAGTGGTTGAGCTGGGCTGCAGTGTTGTCCCTGGGCTGCAGTGGTTGGGCTGGGCTGCAGTGTTGTCCCTGGGCTGCAGTGGTTGGGCTGGGCTGCAGTGTTGTCCCTGGGCTGCAGTGGTTGGGCTGGGCTGCAGTGTTGTCCCTGGGCTGCAGTGGTTGGGCTGGGCTGCAGTGTTGTCCCTGGGCTGCAGTGGTTGAGCTGGGCTGCAGTGGTGTCCCTGGGCTGCAGTGGTTGGGCTGGGCTGCAGTGGTGTCCCTGGGCTGCAGTGGTTGAGCTGGGCTGCAGTGGTGTCCCTGGGCTGCAGTGGTTGGGCTGGGCTGCAGTGTTGTCCCTGGGCTGCAGTGGTTGGGCTGGGCTGCAGTGTTGTCCCTGGGCTGCAGTGGTTGGGCTGGGCTGCAGTGGTGTCCCTGGGCTGCAGTGTTGGGGCTGCACTAGCACTTCAGGTGTGAGGGTCTCAGGCCTGGTAAACCAAATGACCTGGACCAAAGAGTCCACACAGGAGCCTGGCTGGACCGGCTGCTGATGCTCCGGTTTCTGCCCCACTTGCCCCAGGATGGGGGGGCTCCCTGTACCTAGCAGTGTTACCTGAAAGGAGTCCCAATCCAGACCCTGGGACAGGGTTCTTGGATCTCGACTGAGTAAGTTTATGGTTATTTCTTGATTATATACTAAACAACAGGTGGATTGTTCAAGAGTTTCCCAAGAAAGGGGAGGGGATTTCCCTTAACTGGGTCCCTCTCCTTTTTAGACACAGAGTCTAACTTCTGGACATTGCCATGGCATTTGTAAACTGTCATGGCGCAGGTGGGAATGTCTTTTAGCAGCTAAAGCATTATAATTAGCGCATAATGAGCAGTGTGGACGACTGGAAGTCACTTTCGTTGCCATCTGGGTTTTGGTGGGTTTCAGTGGGCTTCTTCACTGCATTCTGTTGTATCAAAGGTGTGTCGGTGACTTGTATCTTGTGATACCAGCCTTGCCAACCTCCTATCTTACCCTGTGACTAACAATTCCTAAGCTCCTGAGAATGCAGCCCCGTAAGTCTCAACCTCATGTGACCCAGCCCCTATTCCACATGGAGTCGCTCTAGTTCAATTGCTTCTGACAGTGATGATCTATCCTTCCCTGGGGCTCAGCCTTCACCCACTGAGGGGCCGTGGATGGGAGAAGGTGTTTGGTTGGTGGGGACAACAGCTGAATTTCCCAGCCACTGTGATCCAGAGGGTGGTGGGGCAGGGCTGCAGCTGGGAGGTGAGAAGATGGTGCAGGTCTGCTGGGCCTTGACCACTCATCCTGGATCCAGCCAGGCCTGGGAAGCCATGGCTAGGCGGGCACTGAGCAGGCCCAAGGCGAGCCCTGCCCCAGTCAGCTTGGCATGGCCTCTCAAAGGCAGCTTGGGCTGGCAGTGATGCCACCCTCTCCCCAGCAGCCCAAAGTCCTCCCTCAGCGCATGGCAGACCCTGTCCGGGAGGGCGGGGCTCAGTGGAGGTTGGCTGACTGTCCTTTGCTGCCCCTTAGAGGGTGAGAGGGGAGTTGGGACAAGCCTTCCATGGAAGGACCTCGAGTATCTACCACTGTCCCCTCATATATTAGAGGGTCAGCTGGGGCTTGCCCTCCAGTCTGGCGCAGCTCCCACCATCACCCCTCATGCACTGCAGGAGCCCTGCTGGGCCCCGGCCGCTGATGTGGCGGCCCATCTTCAGGGCTCTTTCCTTCCTTGTCTCTGCCACCCACTCCCATGGCCACACAGCAGCCTTGTTACCACCACAACTTGCAGGCAGAGCCCCTCACAGCCATGTTCGGACTTCTCTGGACCTGTAGTGACTTCACCGACCCAGTCACGTCTCAGCTCCACGGTGTGTCATCATAACCACTCTCACGGGGACCCTTCCTGCCCACCCCTGAGCAGCTAACACACTGGCTGAAGAAATCCCAAGCCCCAGGCTGGCAGCCCTCGTGCCAGCAAGGCCTCTGTGACGGCCTGCTTTCCGCTCGAGAAACCCTGGTCCTGCCTTCTCAATCCACGCTCATGCTTGCGGAGGGCTGGGCCACCTCACCGGCAAACAGAAGCCGGTGGACTCATCTTCCCATGCACAGACCAACCCAAATCTGTCCACTGCAGCCTCTGTCCATTTCCCTCCTTAGCTGCACTCCAAAAAGGCCTTCTGGTGACCCAGCACCTGCCTGAGGATGGGCATTGCCCTTGTGGGCTGCAGCCTATGCTCTACTCTAGCCAGGTATCCCTGCCAAGCTTCGGGTGCCTCACCATGGTTGCCAGGGGCACCATATCAGCAAATCTATCATTTTTCTCTCCTCATCTTCCCTTCAGGAACACGGGAGGACTTCCGTCCTTTTCCTGGGGCTCAGGACTAGTCCTCTCTCCCTTCTCTAAACTCACTGGGTACTTACCCAGTGCCGCAGAGCAAGCATCTCCTTCATCCAGCATGGCTGTCCCTGTTTCAAAAGCCTGATGCCTTCCCTAATAAACACCTTTCCTAATACAGCTCAAGCTTCGAACCTTCAAAGGGACTCTGAATTCTCTCCCAAAACCCACCTTTTCCTGGATGACCGCAGCCAAGGGGCCCTCCCTTCTCAACCACACGCACTGTCCATGCAGCCCCCGCCCCAGCCCTCTCCACACACACCGCAAGAATCCTTGCTTGGCCTCTGGGCCGGCCCTGCTGTGCACGCTAGCCCGGCCTGTGAGCCTACCTCAGCCCACACATTTTTGCCTCAGACCTCCATGGACCCTGGTCTCTACCTGGGTTGCTATTGCCCCCCAGCCCCACTGCCACCACGTCCCTCCAACCTGAGCCTGGAGCAAATCCCTCAGGGAACCTCCCAGCCCTCCTGTCTCCGCAAGCCCACCCCACATCCCTCACCCAGTTTCTTCCACACCTCACATCACCACGTGCACTCACTCACTCCGGAGCCTGCTTCTGGCCCTGCACCTGCCTGCACTAGAAGCTGTGGGGTCAGTGGTTATCATCCCTCTCTTCATTATACCAGAAACAGGCATGATGCAGCAACACAGATCGCTGAAGGATGCCCTGCCTTCAAGCACGCTCCATCGGGGGCAGGGCGGACATGCACCCAAATGGCGATGCCCTCTGATGGGGGCCCACCGAGACTTAAATTTATCCAGAGCTCGCTGGTACCACCAGCCCTGGATGTGCCTCAGCACGTGTTCTGGGCACTTGTTGATGTGCCACAGCATCAGTTTGCAGACCGACTGGCGCCTACAGAGCTGAGAAACCAAGTTTGCAGGGACAGTTCACAGCAAGGTACCAGGCCGGTGGTTGCGTCTTGGACTCATCCCTGGACGCTGGGGATGGTGCACCGGGGATGGTCCACCATGCGACCCGGGTATCGGGCTTTTTAAAAGGCTCTCCTAGCAATTCCACTCTGAAGCTGGGCAGGGAACTGCTAAGGCAGGCCGACTGCGGCCTCTTAACGTTTACTGGAAAAGCAGGCAGAGCAGCCTCACTGACTGCTCCAGGATGAGTTCATGCAAGAGGAAGGCTCCGCCTGGCCAAGTGCTCGATGAATGGGAACATCCCATCCGTTTTGACAATTACTGCCAACCCTAGCTCCCAGCTAAATCAAAGATCCCTTCTGGGGTGAAGAGAAGAACCCAACGCTGTGCACAACCTCAGGTGACAAAGCACAAGCCCCTACTCTTCTGTGAAGCAGCCACACCCCACAGGACAAACCTCACGTTTACCAAAAAGCAAACGAGCTCACAGAGCGGCCTCATGGGGATCGCAGGTGACTCCAGTATCCGGGTGCGCACCTGAATCCCAAGGCTCCCAGCTCTGAGAGAGTGGGGGCTGCAGCACTGGCGGAGTCCTCAGAAGAAGGGAACTTTGGAGTTTACCACCCAGGACCTGTCCTCAGCCGAGCCCTCCCGAATGCTGCCTTAGAGAAGACTCAGGCACCGGGGGCACCAGCGGAGGGGCTGTCCTAACTGCCCTGGCCTCCCCGCGCCGCCGCGGACCACCTACGGGTTCTTGGTGCTGGGCACGATGTGCGGTTCAAACTCTGCATAGTCCAACGCCGGGGAGGCGCGGACCAGCCGCTGGTACTTCTTGTCGCGAGTGTAGACCTGGAGCTCCAGCGGGCGGCAGGGCAGCTCGTGACCCGTCAGGATGCACCTCACCTGCGGGGACGGCGGGCGGTCGGGATGGCCCAGGCTCCCGCCATGCCCGCTCCCCGGTGCCCCCTCCAGCCGCGCCTCCCTCCTCCTGTCCCCTATCCTCCGGCTTCCTCTCTCCACTGCCCTCCGCTCAGCCACTCGTCCTAATTGCGCCCTTCTGTCCCACTCCGTTCCCCTCCTGCGCAGCGAACCTTGCGGGAGTCCGGCTGCAGCCGCAGGGGTGGGTGCGCGCGCAGGAAGGCCCGCAAGTCGGCCGACAGCTCGCTCAAGGCCTGGGAGCTCGCGGAGCAGCCCCGCGGAAGCCGCTCGCACCACGTGGGGCCGGGGGCGGGGTCTGGGCGGGACTCGGCGGCGCCCCGGAAGCAAATGCCTCCGGCGTCCCGGAACCGCCCGCGGGGCTGGATGCGATGGCGGCGGTGGCTGCATTGCAGCTGGGGCTGCGGGCGGCGGGACTACGGGTGAGCGCGGGGCGCAGGGAACGAGAGGGCGGCGCGGGGCGGGGGCTAGGGACCCAGAGCTCAGCCCGCCCGTCCGTGTCCGCAGGCCCCAGCCAGCGCCGCCTGGAGGAGCGTCCTTGGGGTCTCCCCGCGCCCAGGTGAGGGCCGCAGGCCGGGCTGTGATCCAGGCGCCTCGGTAGAGCCACCTGCTCTCTGCCCTGCACTTTGAAGGGGTGTCGTGGGGATTGAAATGAACCCACTGCTGGCAGAACTGAGGTTCTCTGGGAGAGACAGGTTCCGTATTAAAATGCTTTTAGTGGAAACGTGGTCGTGTACCGGGCATGTAGCAAGCGCTTTGTCCTCACAAAAACGCGAGGGGTAGCTCCTTTGTTGTTCCTGTGTTACAGAGAAGGCTCGAGAGTTACTTCCCAACGTCCCTTCCAGCTAATGGGCGGCCGGCCCAGGCTGAAAGCTCAGGGTTATGAAAGTAAAGGGCATCTAACCACCATGGCTTACGTGTTGCTTCTCTGTGCAGCACAGGGTAATTTGCCATGTGTAGAGAGTGCTGTGCAAGCCTGCTTCAGGCCTGCCTTTTTATTTCTGCTTTTTTTTAGTATCTGCAAGGCCCCCATGGTGCTTTTCAGCCGATGGGACTCGTCCTCTGAGAGTTTAAAGGCACCTTCTCTGTACATAATTCCGTGTCGTCCCGATTAGTTGTAAAAACTGAAAGCTGTTAAGAGCTCTGTGAACCATTACTCTTGAGTCAGTATGTTTCTCTGCATAACACAACCACGAGCGCCTGGCTAAGCGACTTAGTAACTAGCCGCTTATTAAACGCATTTTGAGTGGATGAATGGTGCATCTTAGTCCAGTGGAATACATCTTAGCATATTCTTGAGTAAAAGGGCCTGACTTACCCAGGGTCGTAGTTGGTGAAGCCAACACCGAGCCCTAGATCTCACTCAGTCGGCAAGCATACTCAGTGTGTGCCATGTCTCGGGCACTGGGTTGGGCTGGGCTGGACACAGGGGCTGCTGGTAGGCTCCAGGCAGCAGGTTGTGTTCCCTCCCGTGCCATATTCTCTCAGGCAGTACTGGAGTCTTTTGGACCTGGGTGCTCCAGGTCTCTGTTCAAGGGCTTCTGCCTCCATGTCAGTGTTGTGAAACTTTCTCCAGAGGTGGCCTGGAGGCCAAGCAGGTGTGGCAGTTCTGCAGCAGAAGCATCTGCCACAAAAGCAGAAGACGACTCCTTTCTCCGGTGGGTCTTGCTCCTCATCCCCGTGACTGCTTTTGGCTTGGGGACATGGCAGGTAAAGACCCGCACCTGGTGGCGTAACTCTGGGCCCTTGACCCTGCTGCCATCTGCTTGGGCTTAGGTTCTGTCACTGTAGGTCCAGCGTCGGAAGTGGAAGCTGAACCTGATTGCAGAGTTGGAATCCAGAGTTCTGGCCGAGCCTGTCCCTCTTCCCACAGAGTAAGTGTGTGGTTGTGCCCCTAGGGCCGATCTCACTTGAGTTCAGCATCGTAGCCCTACCTTCTGCTGGGCGGCCTGCTCCCTTGGCAGGACATTTAGCCACTTGCTTCACCTCAGATGAGAGCTGTCAATATCAGTCATCCTGTTCGGCTTGTTGACACCTGAGTGCCCTTGTGAAGCTACCTGAGGCCGCCTCCTGACATAGGAAAGTCTTATTTGGGGTCCTGCGTGTCACTCTTTTTTCAGGTGTAGTGAACTTATCCTCCACAGGGCCCAAGGCCCTGTAGGTCTCACCGTGAGGGTGGTGGTTTGAAAAAAAGTGCCCTAAATGATTTGACTGCCCTCTCTCTAGAATATACCCTCAGACAGGTATATCCAAGCAAATGTTCCATTCAGCGTAGCAGACGGGATGCCAGATTTGGCTTGTGGTTGAGGTTTTGGCCCACATGTTTTAAAAAATTTCACATAAAATATGCATTGAGGAGTCCACATTTTTAGCTTCTGTAAAGGTGTTCTCTGGGAGTGCAGATCCACATTCCCACATGGCATCAAAGGGCCAGTTTCCCTTTGGCGAGGATGCCCTTTACTTTCTCCTTTTCTTGTCTGGCCCTGGTGGGCTGTGTAGTCTGCCACCCTCATTAGGGGATTCGTTTTCCGGCCACACGTTGCTCGGGCACTGTTCTTGTCTCCATGCAGCCCAATGGAACTGAAAAACCTGGAGTATAGGCCAGTGAAAGTCAGAGGGTGCTTTGACCACTCCAAGGAGCTGTATATGATGCCCCGGACTATGGTGGACCCTGCCCGGGAGGCCCGGGAGGCCGGCCACATCTCCTCCTCAGCTGAGACTGGGGCCTATGTGGTCACTCCCTTCCACTGCACCGACCTGGGGTGAGTAGAGCACGTGGGAGCTGGCTGTCCCGGCAGACAGTCAAGGTATACTAATTTACATCACTGTTTCCTTCACAGCCCCTAACCTGGGTGAGACCCTGGGAAACCCAAGATACCCAGAAGATTCAATTCCTTGCATAGTTAAAATCCATAATTGTGACATTGACTTAAACTTCTCAGCCAGCTTGTTTATGATGGAACAATTTCTGTATGTTGACCTCAGAAGGGGAAGGAGGGATTCAGGAAACGGGGGCCCCTTCTCTGGAGAAACTCTTTAGTGGCCCACACATTAGATGATGGCGGGGTGTGAGGAGGGGCCAACAAGAGGAATTCAAGAGAAAGGATCTCAGCCCTACCTTGAGGGAGTGGAGTCAGGAATGGCTCCCTAGGGGGCCATTTGGGAGTTAAGAGATGGGAACAACATTCCAGGCAAAGCAAATAACAGGTACAGGAGCACCTGTGTAATTCACTGAGGAACTGGAGGATTAATGTTCAAATGAAAATACCTGGGGCTTGTCAGCCCATGGGTTCCGGTTTTAGGCCCGGGATGGTTCGGTCCAAAACACTCCCTCTCCAGCAGGCTGGGGTGCCAGGGCTTCTCACAGCTGCCTCCTCTATGAGGAGGGATTGGAGGCAGCCATTGCTAGTTCAGGGAGAGATGTGGGGTCTCAACTCTGGCATGGCAGTATTGGTCACCAGTTACACGTTGCAGTGGGAGAGCAGAAGGAAAGCAACAGATAGAGGAAAGCCACATTGGTAAAAAGTGGTGAGGTGGCAGGGAAGCTTAAAGGGCCTCAAGAGAGGAAGACTTAGTGTGGCACTGCCAGGGCTCCACTGAGCCAGTCCTGTTTTAAAAGCCTTCCTTAGTGCTATAGTTGTTCCTATGGGTGTCTGAGTAACCGTGAGTGACGGCTTTTATTCAGAAACCCTCCCCACCTAAACAGCACTTTCGTTACCCTAGAATCACCATCCTGGTAAATAGAGGGTTCGTTCCCAGGAAGAAAGTGAATCCTGAAACCCGGCAGAAAGGCCAGGTAAGGGACATGGACTCTTCCTGCTTTAGGGAAGGCTCTGGGAGTCAGCCAGGCTCCATGGTCTCTCACCTTCCTTTATAGATTGAGGGAGAAGTGGACCTCATTGGGACGGTGAGGCTGACAGAAACCAGGAAGCCTTTTGTCCCCGAGAACTGTCCAGAAAGGAACCACTGGCATTACCGGGACCTGGAGGCTATGGCCAGAATCACAGGCGCAGAGCCCATCTTCATTGATGCTGACTTCAGTATGTTGTGACCAGCTCACCCTAGAACAAGTGGCTTTTGTGAATACTGCCCTCCCTCCTCCTAACCCTCATTACCCAGTCCCTGCTGTGGCATACGTTGTCGCACGTGTCTATGGGGGAGGTGTCAACTCAGCAAAGGGAACCTAGCTAGGCAAGTACTGAGGGGTCAAGGCCAAGGTAAAGGCCACACAGGATTTCCAATTAAAATGAAAGCCACTAAGTAGTAGTGCAGAGGCTGGCAGGCAGCAGAGGGTGGACTTGAGTCCACTGTCTCTGCAGAAAGCACAGTCCCCGGAGGACCCATTGGAGGGCAAACCAGAGTCACTCTGAGGAATGAGCATCTGCAGTACATCATAACCTGGTGAGTCCCAGGCGGTCCTCTGGCTCCCTCCCCTTCAGCCCAGCAGCCCACTAACACTGGCTCTTTCAACCCCAGGTATGGACTCTCTGCAGCTACATCATACCTGTGGTTTAAGAAGTTTCTACGTGGAACACCTGGTGTGTGAGACCAGCTGCTAAAGCCCTATCCCTGAATAATGACGTATTTGAAAAGACTACCTGTATGCTGGATCATGTGCTCTTGGGATAAATAAAAGTTCTGAGCCTTCTACCTTGCATGAGCTCATGACTGGTTGATCATAAAATCCTGACTTTGTTTCAGTCAGTTCAAAGACCTTTCCCAAAACTTAACACAAAAATTACATCTCTAAGGAAAATGCCTGGTTAAGGATGTATAAGGGTGAGAAAGACGAGCTGAGACCAGCCTAACATTCCAAACCCCGTCTCTACCCAAAACACAAAATCAGCCAGGTTTGGGCCTGTAATTCCAGCCACTCAGGAGGCTAAGGCACCAGAGTATCCTGAACCTGGGAGGCAAAGGTTGCTGAGATCACACCACTGCACTCCAGCCTGGAAGACAGTGAGGGTCCTTCTCAAAAAAAAAAAAGATACTTGCTAACCCCAAGTAAGATTCAACCCAAGATACCACAGACACTGGCTAAAGGAAAATTTGTTGATCACTTAAATTATTTTTATTTACAGAAAACTACAATGTACATTTCAAGTTCTTCCGCCTTTGCTTTTTCCAGGCTTGGTGATGTGAGCCACAGACTTAGGACCCAGGACATTGCCTCCCCACTGACGGCGTATCTGAAAACACAAAAAGAGGGAGTCAGCTTAGCCTCTTGTTTTCCGAGATTTTTAATATTATTAGTTGCGTTGTTCTGTTTGGCTGTTCCAAGCTGATCGCCAAATGGAACTGCTCATTACGTTAAGCCAGCCAGTTGTTTGGGAAGAAGATTAGCACATGACAGTATTTTGTGTGAGGCTGCTCTTACCTCATCGTATCTGTCACTGTAGTTTCTCCTGATGGCTTCCATCAGCTTAGCCAAAGTGCCTTTGTCTTCTCTAACATGGCAGGAGGGAAAACAATAGTGGGTTTTTGGCCTCTCAGTTTCCCTTTTAGAATGTCTAAGTGTCTTCATTTTTGGCTCAAGACAGTCTTTGCCTCAGATGCAGTGTGACCACATGGTTTATTCAGGTGAAGAAATTCTTAACCATCATTGGCAAAAGTTGAGATAAATGTATTTTTTTTTAATAAGATGGGGTTTCACCATGTTGGTCAGGCTGGTCTTGAACCCTGACCTCAGGTGATCCGCCTGCCTTGGTCTCTAAAGTGCCTGGATTAGAGGCCTGAGCCACCACGCCCAGCCAAATGTATTTCTTAACGGGAAAGACTGGCCTTTAAGGAAAACAACTGTGAGGCTTGGATTAAATGCACTGGGGAAGTCTGGGGCCAGGCTGTGTACTTACCCATTAACCCAGGTGAATGCCACAGTCGTGCAGGTCTTCCTGTGGACTAGACGTCCCAGCCTTGCCTTTCCCTTGATGATACAGTAAGGAACTCCCATTTTCCGACAGAGGGAAGGCAAGAAGACAACCAGCTGGAAGAAAGCATTAGCTGAAGAGTGTATTTGGACCAAAAGCAGTACGTTTCAAAGCTAGCTCGGCAGCAACTGCTCAGGGTTAACAAGCTCATGGATTTCCACTTTAAGGTTAAATTCAGTGAGAGATTCACATCACTGCAAGAGCGACACGCTGAGCTGGATCCCTTGTCAGTACTGTCTTCACCCACTTTGGTGTCATCACTGACCTACTCTCTTCCGGCTACTGACAGAAGCCCTTGGATTAGCGTCTGTCAACAGTCAACAGGCACACACACCTCAATGGGATCCGTGTCGTGAGCAATCACCACCAGCTCAGCTTTTTCTCCACCAAGGCAGTGACGGTGTTAACTCCTAGAACACACAATCAGTGTGAGCATTCACAGGGCCTGCTCCGGTCACTAGAAGCTGCTGGGCCCAGGTGTTGACTCAGTGTTAAAAAGCTCGCTTTTACTCTTCACAGTCATTTCAGGTGAAGAAATTCTACATCACTGCAACAGCCGGCCCCCAGTGTTCACCCTAAGGGGGGGGTCTACTCACCTGCTCGAAGGACAGGTGGTCTCTTAGTGGGGACGTCCCCTTTGCCAGCAGCTTTCTTCTCGGCCCGGGCCAACAGCCTCTGCTTCTTCTCCTGCTGCGTCTCTGGCCTATACTTCTGGGCCAGCTTTAGCACCTCAGTAGCTGGGAAAACACTCTTCAGTTCAGGCTTGTAGTCAAGGTTCTACTCCTTTTCACTTAATAAAAATGCTACATCGCTGTATGTAACGACTATAATGTAATGACAACTGCAGTTCAAGAAACTGAAGGCCATTCACCCTCAGATTCCGGATGAAATAAGTAATCATTGATTTTAATAAACTCATACACCTCAAAAGCTCCCCCCCCAACCCGGAAGCCTCAGATTCAGAACGGTCAGAGTCCAGTCTCTGCCTGAAAAACTCCTTTCCACGCCACAGAACCTCACCTGTTTGGCGGTCCAGGGCCTGGGTGAACTGGTTAATGGCAGGAGGCACTTTCAGCCGCTTATAAAGCATGGCTCTTTGCCGCTGCAACCTGACACAGCGGGGCCATTTCACAAATCGGGTGAGGTCTTTTTTCGGTTGGATGTCCTTTCCTGAGAAATAAAGGGTGACATCGACCGAGTGAGGCTCAATTTCCGTGTCAAGTTCACGTCTGGGGCCACTCAGAAGGGTATTGGTGCATCAGCGATCTTGGTGGTTTAAAACGTCATCAGCATCTTTCAGATAGCAAATATTCTTTTACATCATCTGCACCCAAACACCCGAGAACGCGAGCGAGAGGACGATGCCTTTCCTAACAAGAAGCCAAGGTGCCACCAAGTACAGCAGAATTGCACTCCGAGGGCATCGCTGGGACAACACTACGGCACTTGTTTTCCGATGGCCAAGATGAATCCAAGGCCACTACCCTATTCAGCCGAACGCTCACTCAGCAACTCCCAATGAAAGCAAGGGACAGGCACCATCACTGCCCGTCTCCAAAGGACACAAGGTGAGGACCGACACCACTTCACACCCACTAAAACCTACAAGATCCGACTCAACCCCATTACCACTTTTCCTTGGGGAAAAACACAGACCGTTTGCATTCTACTGTTTGTTGCTCACCAATGCCAAAATTCTTCGGCCTTTCTTGAAACACGGGATTCGCCACTTTCTCTGCCTCCTGCTTCACGACCACAGGGGCCGGAGCCACCTTCTTCCCCTTGATCTTTCCTTCCGGCTGGACAGAAAGAAAATCCCGGTTAAACCGCCGGCTCCTTCGTCGGGAGGTCTCAGGTTGGCTCCTTCAAAACAAGGGGCGCCGACGGCCCCTCCCGACCAGGCCGGCGAGCTGTGTTTTGAAGGCCCCCGGCGCCATCCCAGCCTGTGCAGCTGCGGCCCTGGTTGCCGGCAACGTCCTCGCCATGACTCGACAAGAGCGTCCCCCGTCAGCCGCACGAGCACGCAGCCCACGGAAGCCGTAGTGGCCCGAGTCCGACTAAGGCCGACTCCACGCTCTCTTCGCGTCGCCCACCCAGGAGACGCCCCGGACGGGACTCAGGGCGCCTGAGCCGCGGCCCCGCAGGCTCCAGAACCAGCAGACGCGGGCTCGGAACTCGTTGCACAAAGCCTCTGGGGCGGCCCTCAGAAAATCCAGGCGCCGCTCGTTAGTGCTCCGAGCGCCTCCGCCCCGTCCGAGCCCCGCACCGCCGCGCTCCTGGGCCTCCTCCTCCAGCCCAGCGGCATCGGGAGCTTCCGGCCGCCCAGAGCTATATATAGTCCATCTCAATGTCTCCGTGCCACACCGGGTACGGCTCTCCTAGAGCTAGGCGGAGCAGGAGGCCCTGTAAGGCCGCGCGTGGAGTAGGATGGCAGCGGATAAAGTCGGGACCCGGTTACGCTGCCGCAGAAACAAACCTCACACGGCATCGTGGGCAGCAGGAAAACAGAAAATAAAGGGAATTGTGGGTAATAAATATGCCACCTGCAGATCGCGAGAGTTGATGCCGGCGCGGGATGTCAGATTTAAAGCAACAGGAGTCCTATAAACCTAAAAACGCGGAGCGGAGAAGCTACGGCGGCTGACTCGGTTCTCCGACTGCGGAGCGACCGCGAAGACTCTGTCCGGCCGAGAAACTGCGGCGGGCGTGCCCAGCCCGGGGAGAGACGCGGGAAAGTGCGGGTCCCGGAGGCACTTGTCCACCCCGCCCCGGGCCGACCCCGATCCGGTGCGTGGGCGCTGGGTTGGGGGTGAGGGTGTGGTGGGGGGTGGGGACGGAGGTGGGAGGTGGGGGGTGGGGACGGAGGTGGGAGGTGGGGGGTGGGGACGGAGGTGGGAGGTGGGGGGTGGGGACGGAGGTGGGAGGTGGGGGGTGGGGACGGAGGTGGGAGGTGGGGGGTGGGGACGGAGGTGGGAGGTGGGGGGTGGGGGGTGGGGACGGAGGTGGGATGTGGGGGGTGGGGGGTGGGGGGTGGGGGGTGGGGACGGAGGTGGGAGGTGGGGGGTGGGGACGGAGGTGGGAGGTGGGGGGTGGGGACGGAGGTGGGAGGTGGGGGGTGGGGGGTGGGGGGTGGGGACGGAGGTGGGATGTGGGAGGTGGGGGGTGGGGACGTGGGGGGCGGGTGGGCCGTGGGGGCTGGGGTCAGGGTCCACTTTGCTACGCGTGACTTATTTCCCCTATCCCGCTAAATATGGGCGCGAACAACGCGAGTGCGTCCAGGAGTCCTCCCGGCCTCGCGCCAGGCCCCGAACCGAGGGGGCCCCAGGCCCTCCCCGAGCACCGTGAGCAAAGACCCGACTCGAGGGCCAGGCAGGTCCAGCGCTGGGCCGCCCAGTGCGACTGCAGGGCAGAGGCCGAGAGGCGCGCGTCCCGGCGTACCGAGGAGCCAGGAGGACTGTTAAGCGAAGGAGTGGAATGAACACTTTTTTTCTTTTTGAAACAAGAGTCTCGCTCTGTCGCCCAGGCTGGAGTGCAGTGGCGCGACCTCGACTCTGCAGCCTCCGCCTCCCGGGTTCAAGCGATTCTCTTGTCTCAGCCTCCGAGTAGCTGGGATTACATACGCCCGCCACTACGCCCGGCTAATTTTCGTATTTTTGGTACAGACCGGGTTTCACCGTGTTGGTCAGGCTAGTCTCGAACTTCTGACCTCTCACGTGATCCGCCCGCCTCGGCCTCCCAAAGTGCTAGGATTACAGGCGGGAGCCACCGCGCGCCCGGCCAGAATGACCACTTTTTAGGACCTCTTCCCTGCCGCGTGGAAACTGGAGGGAGCTGGGCGCAGTGCAGAGATGAGGTCAGGAGCGGGAGTCGGAGTGGAATGAGAAAGTGGATGCAGGCGGTGCAGAGCGGTCGGATTGGAAGGACTCCTCAGATGGGGGGGCGTGGCGAGGGTGGCAGCCGGCTAAGAAGTTAGGCCAGGGCCAGGGCCTGGAAGCTGGAGTTCAGCTTGCAAGCCTTCCTGGGACACACTCTGGGCCTGGACGTGAAGTATGGACTGGAGTCCTAGACAGGGCTTGGAGGGCTGGCCAGGAGTTCTAGGATGAGCTTGCTTGCGCTGGCAGAGGCGGGACCGCAGGAGAGTCCCGGCACCCACTGCGGTGCCTGCTGATTGAATGAGTTCATCTGTGTTTCATTGATTGACTTTATTTGGCAGAAAGGGAATCTCCGGAAACCTGGGTGTTCTGCTAAGCTGGGGGCATAGAGGGTGGCTGAGGGCTCTGCCTGCACTCAGTGGTCTGTCCTGCACTCTAGGTCCAGGTCTCTGCCCCTGGGCCGCCTGAGGCTCTGCCATGGCCCAGCAGAGAGCCCTGCCCCAGAGCAAGGAGACACTGCTGCAGTCTTACAACAAGCGGCTGAAAGATGACATCAAGTCCATCATGGACAACTTCACCGAGATCATCAAGACCGCCAAGGTGGGGCGGGGTGGGGGGGTGGGTGGAGGGGGTGGCACACAAAGGAGAGCAGGGTCTGGGGAGGGGTGGAGACAGGAGAGGCCAGGGACTGAGCAGTGTGAGTGAATGGTGTTCCAGGCAGGAAGCGCCCAGCGCACAGGGAGCCGGTCAGCAGCAGATAAATCAACCAAGTAATGGCACATCCTGGCAAAGCAGTGCGGGGGACACTTGCTGGACTGCCGGGGCTCCGTGTCCATGTGGGTTTGGAGATTTCACTTTTTAGTGCCTCAGTTTCTCCTACATGGTGGGGTCCTGCATTGGTGAGTTTACCTGTGTTAAGCAGTTACCTCGGGGCTTGGCATAGAGCCAGTGAGTAGGAGACGCAGGCTGAGGGGAGAAGCCCTCCAGGCCGCTCCAGGCAGGTGGAGTGGTCAGCACTGGGCCTGCAAGCCTGCTGATGGCTGCAGCTGTACCACATTGGGCTGTATCCCTTCTGGCTGCTGCAGACCTGGCAGGCTCAGTAAGCAGTGATGGTAAGCCTGGAAGCCAGCGTGTACTTTGTGCTCGCCATGTGTCAAGCCACGTTGTGTGGCTGTCTGTGCCCGTTCCGCTGAATCTTCATGGGGACTCTGAGTTGGGCACCACTGTCCTCCAGTTTAGGAGGAAATCCAGGCCCAGGAGAATTAGTGACTTGCCCAAGCTCACTCAGCTAATAACTGGCTGAGCCAGGATTTGAACCCATGAAGTCTGGCTCTTAACTACTGAGGGAACCTGACACCCACCCCGAGCTGAGCCCTCAAAAGGCCCACTGGGAAGTCCCGTCCAGGTTAGCCGAATGCACCGACTGTGCTCCTGGCCCCTCTGTTCACTGTCTGAGACTCCTTGACTGCACCGGTTGTCCCAGCCTCGCTTGCCCACTTAGAAACTAGGGGTGGCAGACCAGGCTTCTGTGAGAATGTCATGGGCTAATGGTGGTCAAGCGTGTGACACAGTGCCTGGCACCTGGGAAGTGATCAGGAAATGGTCGCTGAAAGAAAAAATACATCATCCCTTCACTCATCCATCTAACGGTTTACCAAATACCAAGCAAGTGAGGACAGTTCCTACCAAACAGGGCTCCCACAGCCCAGAAAGATCCGGCCCAACTAAGACCCCCCTCCCTGCACCAAGCACGGCAGCGGCGTGGGTCGGCCTCCATGTGTCTTGAGCAAGATGCCCATTGTCTCCCATGGCCAGAACAGGAGAGGGTGGAATTGAACCTTGCCAAGGCTTTGGCTGACAGCGCTCAGGTCTGTAGAAGGTACCACAGACAGCTGGTGCCTAGTGTGGGCATCCCGGGCAGAGATGACAGTAACCATCAGCTGGGCGGGGCTGAGCCAGGGGTGGGACACCGTGGCTGTTTGATTCTAGGTTTTCTTGTTTGCCCCCAGATTGAGGACGAGACGCAGGTGTCACGGGCCACTCAAGGTGAACAGGACAATTACGAGATGCACGTGCGAGCCGCCAACATCGTGAGTGGCCAGGGTGGAGGGCACAGCCCAGGCTCCAGGAGGATCAGTCCCCACTGGGGTTTCCTGGGTGGAGGGCTAGGGGGCTCTGGGGCTGGTCGGCTCTTCCCCCGAGAAGGAGCAGGCGGAGGCGAATGTAGACATGCTCTCAAGAATGAGGTGGGGGAGACTGTCCGCATGTGGCGCACCTGGAGGAAGGCTGGCAGAGAGCCAGCCATGCTGTCCTGTAGCTGAGCAGGTGCCAGGAAGAGGGCAGCCTTTTCTGCTAACTCATGAGTTCCTAAGGTCAGTTGGGAGTGAAAAGGGAAACAGCCAAACAAAACCGTAGGCGCCATTGGATTCTTTCGGACCACAGGAGAAACACAGCAAGTAGATATTCCTGCAGCTTCACTCCAAGGCAGAAAATGCGTGGGAAAAGGTCCCCCAGGATCCCTGCCCAGCTAGCAGCTGTGCTACCCCTGCCCGGGGACAGGAGGCAAGAGGAATTGCAGCTTTGTCTGTGGGATTTGCGTTCATAATGAGCAGAGTGTGCACCTACATAAGTGGACTGGAGGCCGGTCCTGCAAGAGTGGAAGCCAGAGGCTGAGGGGAGGGGAGGGCCTGCCCTCCGGAACTGACATCCCAGGTCATTTCTCACTTAAATGAACCTGTGGAGGTCAGGGATAGAGTCCCACTTTGCAGTGAAGCAGAGGCTCCCAGAGAGGCCATAACTTGCCCAGCATCAGCCGCCTGCGGGCAGGGCCACTGTCCCCCCTCACCCTGTGCTCACCCTGGTTCTGATGGCCACAGGTCCGAGCCGGTGAGTCCCTGATGAAGCTGGTGTCCGACCTCAAGCAGTTCCTGATCCTCAACGACTTCCCCTCCGTGAACGAGGCCATCGACCAGCGCAACCAGCAGCTGCGCGCACTGCAGGAGGAGTGCGACCGGAAGCTCATCACGCTGCGGGACGAGATCTCCATTGACCTCTATGAGCTGGAGGAGGAGTATTACTCGTCCAGGTACAAATAGTGCCAGACTACCCGTGCAGAGTGGGAGCCTGCCTACTTGGGCCTGGCCAGCAGGCAAGGCTGGCCTGACTCTCAAGGGCCTTCTGCTTTTTCAAATCCTTGCTGCTCTTGGCAGTGGAGCCGTGCCTGGGTTTCAGAGCAGAGCTCCTGGCCAGAGCGTTTGATCGACAGACAATTCACGAGCATCTGCCAGGGCCCTGGGCCTTTTCTACAGTGCAGTGTGATGAAAGCCTCGGGACTCACGCCAGTTGGACAGGCTGAGTCTGGAGAAGGGAGGGCCTGGCTGGCATCCCCTGCAGGGTCTCTTCCTGAGAGCCTCCCTTCTCAGGCAGTGCCTCTGGGCCAGTGCTGTGCCTGTTAGCGTCTGAATCCATATTCAGAGATTTTGGCCAAGGCTGGGCCAGCCCCTCCTGGGCACTCAAGTCCATACCTATGTCCAGGGCATCAGGGATGCAATTCCATGGGGATGTCACCAAACCCCAGTGTGGAGGCAGGGACAGTCATGGGACTGTGGGGGACGAAGCCCAGGCAGGGAATGTCCTTGAAAGCTGTCGGAGTTCCGATTTCTGACCCACTCAGCCTTATCCACGGAGCTGGAGCTGGAGCTGGCCTACGTGCCAGGCCCATGCCGGGCCCCAGGGATGCAGAAGGGTCAAAACCCATCATCCTGACCCTCTTGGGGCCGCATAGGAAGCCGGAAACCTGAAACCTTTTCAGCTGGCAGGGTCTGAGAAATCAGAGTCCACATGTTTTTTACCTAGGGGGAATCTTAAGCTGAGACAGGGAGGCCTTCCTCTCTGCCCCCATTAGCTTAGAAAATCAAGATTCAGTCCAGCAGACGCAGAGTCTGTGTCCATCTTGTGCGTTCTCCTGGACAAAACTTTTCTTCCTGGTGGTGGACTGAAAATGCCCCTTTCTGCCCACTGGGTACGCTGAGAGCCACAGACATCTACAGCCAGTGTGGCCTGGGGCTTGGTTTCCCTGCCCTGGGCTCAGTGGCACTGCCCGGCTGCAGGAGTTCTAAAGTTTTCCAGGGCGTTGTGGGGGGAATCTTTGGTCCCCAGTACTCATTAACTCAGCAGATGGGAGACAGCATTTCCTACACGGCAGGGTGGCCGAGAGGCGTCCTGGGGTGTTTCAGACCCTTCTGGGCGTCTCCTTGCACAACTGTTCCGTTTGTCTCTTGGGGCAGCCACTATCCCTGAGGGCCCCTGGACAGAGCAGCTGTGAGGCCAAAATTCAGCCTGCCTTGCCTTGGGGTGGGGAGGGAGGGAACGTGCCCACAGCCCTGCAGCAGAGTAGGGTGCAAACACAGGACAGATGTGCCAGGCTTCCCACGCCCTCCCCAACAGTCCCTCGGCTTCATCCAGAGGGGCTTCCAGGCCAGCCTGTGTCCCCTCCCGCAAGCATCCTGTCCACACCAGCGCCCCCCGGGGCCTCACGCAGCTCCTGTTGCAGAGGCAGTTGCCAGTCCTCTGTATATCGCCTTTAAGCAGCCAGGGCTGGGAAGAGTTTCCTCTGTCCCTGCCTGCTGGTGCCCCAAAGGGCGCTGTGCTCCCCTCCCCGCCCCCCTCGCATGAGCTGCCCCTCCGTGCCCGCCTGCCCACTCGCCGCTGATTATTTTCTCTTTCTGGCTCTGCCTCTCCTCCTCCACTCTCCTCGGGATGCTACTCTGTGCCCAGGACGGTTCTGAGAGTGAACAAGGGCAGGAGCAAGGGAGGCAGGACGTGGGAAAGCCAGGGCCCCTGCCTGCAGGTTAGGAGGTGGGCATGGACCATCACAGCTGCGGGCATGGGAAGGGCTAGCTGTGCCCTTCACCTGCATCCTGGCCACCCTGAGGATTCCCCGTGTTAGAGGTGGGGACTCCTGCCGGAGGCCACCTGGCTGATGGAGCTACAAGGAAGTGCCAGGGCCTGTGTTCCCAACTTCGCCCCCTTCAGGCTGTGTCAGACAGGCACAGACTCAGAAAGAGGACCGAGTCCGCCCTCAGAGAGCTCTCTGCAGTGTAGTGACCCTGGTTTTTGCAGTCAGGGAGGAGGGAGGGCTGCCAAGCTGACAGCTTCTTGCAAGAGGAGGGGACCAGCACCAGCTGGGAGGCAGGGGTTAGGACAGGCCCATGTGGAGGCTAGGCAGGAAGAGCCTGCTGAGGTCACACATCTGTTGGTGGCTGGGCCAGGGTGGCTTCTTCCTTTAAGGATGCTAGGGTGGCTCTCGCCACCGGCCCCTCTCTCTGCCAGGCCTGACGACTCGGGCCAGCTGGAGCAGGAGTAGAAAAAGGGAAAGGCAGGTCTGGGTGTGGTCACGTTTTCTTAACTCTGCTTCTGTCTTGCTTTCCCCTCCCCTGGCTTTCCTCTCTGCCTGCTCCTGTCTCCCTGGGGTTTCTGGTGGTGGAAAAGCTCAAGCCTTTGCGAAGCTAATGACCTGCCTCTGTGCGAAGCTTACGGGAGGCTGGACCTCGACACAGACTCTGCTGATGGCCTCTCGGCCCCTCTGCTGGCATCCCCGGAGCCCAGTGCTGGCCCCCTGCAGGCGGCAGCCCCTGCCCATTCCCATGCCGGTGGCCCCGGCCCCACTGAGCACCCCTGAGCCTCTGGGGCCACTTTTCATTGTTAGGAACAAAACCTGAGATCGCCCTCTAGATGCTGCCACAGCCTTGCTTCTTTCAGCCTAGGTTCCCATCTGGGGACTTCAGGATCCCAGAGCCACTGGGACTTCCTTGCAGAGCTCGTTAGCCTGTGGCGGTGCAGCCAGAACGGTTGGGAAAGTTGTTTCCTGGCCGTTTCTGAACAGCCCATCATTCCATGAGTCATCTCTCTTTGCTGCCTTTCTGGCCGGCCAGGTAAAGGAAAGTTTCCAACATAGGTCTGGCCTGTTGGGGACCTCAGCAGTGGGGCAGGAGGGTGCCTGACATGGGGGAGCCCCAACCCGAGCCTGTTGTTAGAGTTGGGAGGGGCTCTGAGCAGTGTTGGGCAGGCCGGGGTTCCTGTGCGGAGCCCCACCTGCTGTTTCTTGCGCTGAGCCACACGGTGGTGGTTGGTGCCGTGGCTGAGTGTTACATCAGGGCCGTATGAGAGGGGCTGCCCCCGCATATGGAAGCTGGTGGGACTCATTCCTAACGCCGCCTCTGTAATGAGACTTGATTAAAACAGCGCCACCCTTTTGCATCCCTGCTCTTTCTTCCTCATTCCTCATCAGCCCAGAGCCAGGCTCAGTCTCCCAGCAGCTGTCCGGGCAGCAGCTCCTCAGCTCTTCCTGGACAGCCTGGCCCGAGGTCACCCTCTGCCCACTGGCACCCGGTAGGTCCCCAGTATTCAGTGAATGGACCTGCTGCATCATTGCACATCTAGGCAGCGGTGCCTGTGATGGCATCTCACCCTCATTGCCGCCGGAGCCAGTACTCCTGGTGCCAGTAATTCAGAGGAGAGAATATGGACTCAGAAGGGGTGAGGTGCACCCGTGGCCACAGAGATAGGACGTGAACTGGCAGAACCCTGATGGAACTCTAGATCCGGTGTCTCTTGGTGCCAGGCTCACCTTAGAAATGCAGAAATCACAGCACTGGGCAGGAAGTGTGGGGGAAGCACACCTGCCCCTAACTCCCGCAACCCCCCAGTTCCTCCATCACCATCCATGTGCTTCATCTTCTCATGGGGGAGACCATCATCTTCCCCATGTATGGATGAGGTGACAGCCCAGGATCCAGCCTTGTGGACAGGCAAGAACACAGCTGACCCATCACCACCTGGACCAGAGGACCGCACAGCCAAGCAGAAGGCACCAGTCAGACAGGAGCCTGAGGCCCAGCCCCAACGCTGGGCCTGGCTTCTGGGTTGGCCTAGGGAAGTTGCTTCCCCTCGGAGGGAATTTCCCCATTGAGAATTCTGCTGATCTCTGCCTGTTTCCCCGTTGAGAAGTCTCCTGATCTCTTCCTACACTGTTTTAGTTGTGGAAATGCCATGTACTTAACCACTAAGGAGCAATAAGGTCACCACCAGATGGAAGCACATACGAAGGGAAAGCCGGCAAGAACAGGCTAGACTTTGTGGTGGGATCCCACTTGGCCTGTTTCTGAAAACCTGAGTGATAAGACCTTCTGCCATCAGCTTTGTTTTCTGCTTGGCCAGTACCAACATTCCCATGTGAAAATAAAGTTGTTTCTCCCTTCTTAAAGCCAGGCCGCTCTCCAGACGCTTTTCCTCTCCAGCTCATAGCCCTTGGCAGCAGCGCTCCACGGGGAAGCAGCTGACATGTCTATCTGCAGTTCTCTCTCAAGCCCACGTCAGACAGGTTTTGACTCCACCACTCTAGCAACACTACACCTATTAAGGTCACCAGCAGCCTCCATGTTGCTAAGCCCTGGCCAATCCCCAGTCTGTGCTACTCTTTTATCCCAAGCTTTTTCTTTTGAGGGGATTTGAACTCATGGAAGCACTTGTCAGTTTGCCTCTGAGCACCTTATCCTACCATCATTACAACCAAAATGAATGATTCCATGTCCTCTGGTATCTGGCCATAGTTAGATTTCCTCTGTTGTCCCGAGAGTAGATTTTTAATTCCTATTTTTATTTTGCATTGTATTTGGTGGTTACTTCGGATAGTCTTAAAATGTCACAGGACCAGGCCAGGCACAGTGGCTCACGCCTGTAATCCCAGCACTTTGGGAGGCTAAGGTGGGCGGATCACTTGAGGTCAGGAGTTTGAGACCAGCCTGGGTAATATGGTAAAACCCCATCTCTACCAAAAAAAATACAGAAAGTAGCCAGGCGTGGTGGCACACGCCTGTAGTCCTGCTACTCAAGAGGCTGAGGCAGGAGAATCGCTTGAACCCAGCAGGTGGAAGTTGCAGTGAGCCCAGATCACATCACTGCACTCCATCCTAGGCAAAAGAGTGAGACCCCTGTCTCAAAAAATAAAAACATGATCAGAGTGGTGGTGAGATGGGAGTTCTGGGTTCTGGAGGTGGTCTGAACGCACAACTGACAGGATTTGCTGAAGCGCTGGATGTGGGAATAAGAAAGGAGTCAGTGGTTTCAGAGTCTGACGTAAGCACCTGGAAGGATGGAGCCACTTTTAACTGAAAGAGTTGGAATGAGAGGAAGCGATGGGGCTTAGGGGATCAGATACACATTCTGAACTCAGTAGGTGATGGGGTTAAGATGCCCAGCAGTACAGGGGAGTCATCTGCAGTGTCACGCCCATCCTCCATGAAGCATCACCTCTAGGCTGGTCTGAATGGCAGTGGGATATCAGAACTTATGTTAGTGTCACTGTAGTTGGCATACAACCCCCACCCCACTGCTAAATTTGGCCTTTTTAAAAGTGAAAAAAATGCCTATTTTTTGAGACAGCTTGGCAGTCCAGCCTAGAATGCAACGGCGTGATCTTGGCTCACTGAAACTTCCAGCTCCCAGGTTCAAGGGATCCTCTCTTAGCCTCCTGAGTAGTTGGAACGACGGGGGCAGGCCACCACGTTCAGCTAATCTTAAAGTTTTTTTGTAGGGATAGGGGCTCACTGTGTTGCCCAGGCTGGTCTCCCAATTCTTGGGCTCAATTGATCCTCCTGCCTTGGCCTCCCAAAGTGCTGAAATTACAGGCGTGAACCACTGTGTCCCACCAAAATTTTTTTAACTCACCTCATGGCAGAAGTTAGGGGAAGAAAGTTTAGTTCTTACTGTTTCTAATACACATATGTTAGCGGCCACCTTTTCAGTTGTAATCCTTAACCTGTAATTTTCCTGTGCAGGAACTCAGGTATGGGGGTCCCAAGCCTCAGGCCATGACTTCTCCTTTCTCCTGCCCCTGGTGAGTTCTTATGAAGGCCACGTCCTGTGTTAAAAATAGTGGTGTGTAATAATTTTCAGAGCAAAACATTGCCCAGGGGGTCTTCCTTGAACAGGCTGGCTACCTCCCACCCAACCCTTCTCCCTTTCCCTTGGGGCTTTCCGTGGCTCTCCCCTCACACGAGTCACACGCTTGCCCGCTTTATCAGTTACCTATACGGCAGACACTGGCCAAGAACACCTGTGTGTGACACACGGCTAGTGTCCGGTGGGACTAAACGTAAGGCCTACCACGTGTCAGGCGTTCAGTTCGCGTCCGCCTGAGACCTGAGGCCCCTTAAGGACTGAATGAATGTACTGTGGGTCATTCATTTCGCCCCTACTGCAGAGCCCCTGGTGTGCCGGGGGTGGGGGTGAGGGGAGCGCAGAGACACCTGCGGAGCCCAGGAGATGGACGCCCCGAGGCGGAAATACCAGTTGCAGATTGCAGCGACTCCGGGCGGAGGTCCGCTACCCTTGGCCCACAATGCTGTGCGCCCCGCCCCGCCCTGCACGCCGCTTCCGGAGGAGCCAGGCCTGACTAATCGAGCGTGCGGACTGGCGGCTCGGCTCTTGTCTGCGGCGCCTGCACGTGTGGTGGTTTACGGCGGAGTTGGTGAAGGTGGCGGGTGCCGCTGAGACGGTGTGAGTCGTGGACTGCCCCGACCTCCGCGATGGCCTCTCTGCTCGCCAAGGACGCCTACCTGCAGAGCCTGGCCAGGAAGATCTGCGCCCAGCCAGGCCCACAGCCGCAGGGGCGCACGCGGGGTAAATGCGCAGGGTCGGGACTGGGGGTCTGCGAAGGTGGGGACGCGGCCGGGGTCGGTGTAGACGAGTTTGTAAGGTACTAGAAAAAAACCTAAGTGACGTGTGGAATTACCGCCGTTTCCTTATTTATTTTTTTTTTGAGACGGAATCTCGCTGTGTCCCCCAGGCTGGAGTGCAGTGCGCGATCTCGACTCATGGCAACCTCCCACACTGTGATCAGTGTCCCTGGCCCCCCAGTCCTGATCTTTCTGCCTCCTACTGGGATCAAAGCCTTTGCTGAGCCTTTCCCGCCTGTTGAATGGGCCACGGGATTGGGACGGCGACTCTTTCTCATTTTACTTTTTAGCTGGCAAAACTCAAGGCTCAAAAACTACAGGGCCCTCAAAAAACAAAAGGAAAAAAACACAAAAGAAATTTCGGGAGCGAGAAGAGAAGGCTACTGAGCACAAGGCCACGTCCTTCGGGGAGAACTCTCCAGCAGCCTCTGGGGCCAGGAGGCCTGAGGCAATCGAAGGGGAAGCGGCTTCAGCTTCCAGCTCAGCAGAGACCCCTGCAGGTGAGAAGCTTCAGGGCGTGTTGGTTCTGTGCAGGGCGGGCTGGCCTGGGCTTGGTCCCCTCTGCGCTTAAAAAAAAAAAAAAGCAGCATCAGGCCCGTAGGGATAACACGAGACTTCCCCAAGAATGAAGCTCACAGGAGCACTAGGGTGGATGGGACCGAAAGAATTGCATGGCGTTCCAGGCCACATGGCGAGCAGGATGGCAGGGGGTGAGGCTGTGTCTCTCTGAGCACCTGGAGCAGCTTGGCTTGAAGAGCTGCACTGCCCTCAGGTCTCTGCAGGGGTGTCGTGAGAGCCAACTTGTTCAGGGGCCCAGGCTGCAGAATTTGGAGGAGGTGTTTGGCTTGTGCCATAGGAAGTGTTTTGTCGGCACGTTGACCTGCCTCGAGAGGCACTCAGTTTCCTATCCTGGAGGGTGGTGTGGGAACCAGTCCAGGTGGAAGTGGTGGAGTAGAATTTACGGAAATTGTCCTGCAGATTCATGAGTGGCCACAGTGGGACAGGGGTGCTGGGCCCTAGGGAGGGAGGGGAAGGGTGAGAGAGCGCCCCCTACAGTCCTGGCTCCTTCCCTGCAGGTGGCCTGGCCACAGAGCCCGAGTCTCTGTTTGCCCTGGATGTTCTGCGACAGCGACTGCATGAGAAGATCCAGGAGGCCCGGGGCCAGGTAGGCGGCCAGGTGTGCTGGAGTGCTGTCTCTGCCCTGCCTGTGTTCTCCCTGGGGTCGGCTGTCAGCAGCAGCTGCAGCCCTGTTCTCCCTCTGCAGTGACCCTGCCTGGGCCCCGCAGCTGGGCCCGGGGAGAGCGGTTCCTAGTTTCTTGGAGAACCTCAGTCCCTAGCGACATCAGCCTCCTTCCTTCTGGGACGCTACCTTTGCTGAACACGACACTGGGATGGGCACCTCCTGTGTCTGTTTCTCTGAATGTCATGATGGTCCTGTGAGTTGAGAAGGACCTGAGCTGAGTGGCCAGGCACAGGAAGTGCGGGTGCAGCTCTCTGTGCTGAATGGTGGTGTCGGCCCCTACCCACCCTTTCCCTGGGGCCCTTCCTTAAAGCCTCATGCTGTGTGGGGGACAGTCCCCGCTTCTCTCTTCTGCCATCCCGAGGTACGGTGTGTGGTTCCTGAGAGGCTCGCGGCCCCCATTCTTGCAGCACAGGTCTGGTTCGGGCTGGTGTAGTGCTCTTGTTGGCCTGGGGATGGGAAGGGCCACTGGGGAGAGCTTCCTTTGGGAACCTCATGAGCAGAGCGGGTAGGAGTTGGGACAGGTGCCTGGGTATTCACACCCCAACTCCAAGTTTTAGGCAGTGGTCTCCTCATCCATAAAACGCTGTGTGACGTATCAGGCACATGGTAACTGCCTGGGAATTAGAAGCTGTGATTCTTATTTGGGGGGGTCCCTTCTCCCTTTTGGGGTCATTTGCATTTTGGGGAGCACCATCCCGTTGTGGAACTCTGAACTCAGTGGGCCCCTTGTTGGGCGTGAGGATTTCCTCACCTGTCTTCTAGCCCTGATTTTGTCAACCATGGGCCAGGCTTAGGGACCCCGGAGTCGAGAGAACCTTAATGTGCGAGCGCCTCTTTCCCACAGGGCAGTGCCAAGGAGCTGTCCCCTGCTGCCCTGGAGAAAAGGCAGCGGAGAAAGCAGGAACGGGACCGGAAGAAGAGGAAGCGAAAGGAGCTGCGGGCGAAAGAGAAGGCCAGGAAGGCTGAGGAGGCCGCAGAGGCCCAGCAGCCAGTGGAGCCAACCCCCGAGGGGGCCGGCAGGGAGCCTCCGGAGCCGCCGGGGCTGATCTTCAATAAGGTGAGTGGAAGCTGGGGCCTCGGGTGGGCCGGTTCCCCCTCAGGCCTCAGTGATGCCCTTCGTGACCTCTGCCCAGAGGTCACGAAGGGCATCCTGTAAGGTGGCGACGGGGACAGCACAGGTCCCTCGGGGTGCTGGCCCGGGCTGGGGCCCGAGTGCGGGGCTGGCGTGAACTGACATCATATCGCCTTCCCAGGTGGAGGTGAGTGAAGACGAGCCGGCCAGCAAGGCGCAGCGCAGGAAGGAGAAGAGGCAGAGGGTGAAGGGGAACCTCACGCCGCTGACCGGGAGGAACTACCGGCAGCTGCTGGAGCGCCTGCAGGCGCGGCAGAGCCGGCTGGACGAGCTGCGCGGCCAGGATGAGGGGAAGGCGCAGGAGCTGGAGGCCAAGATGAAGTGGACCAACCTCCTGTACAAGGCGGAGGGCGTGAAGATCCGTGACGACGAGCGCCTGCTGCAGGAGGCCCTGAAGCGCAAGGAGAAGCGCAGGGCGCAGCGGCAGCGCCGGTGGGAGAAGCGCACGGCCAGCGTGGTGGAGAAGATGCAGCAGCGCCAGGACCGGCGGCGGCAGAACCTGCGAAGGAAGAAGGCGGCCCGCGCCGAGCGCCGCCTGCTCAAGGCCCGCAAGAAGGGCCGCATCCTGCCGCAGGACCTGGAGCGCGCGGGCCTGGCCTGAGACTTTCCCGCCTGGGAGGCTCCAGGGGACCCTCTGAGTCCTTGATGGTGGCTCATCCCAGGATCTCCGTGGACCTCGGCCCCTCCACGTGAAGGGGACAGAGTCGTGCGCTGCTGAGTTGTGAGGGCTCAGGTCACCCGTGTGGAAGAGGATGTTTCAGCGTCATCCTTGAAAATGGGGCCCGGGGCCTTGAGACCCAGGGAAGGGTGAGCCAGACTGGGGCACGGTCTTTTCCGGGCCTGAAAGCTTCCCCGAAGTTTGCAGGGTCAGCGAGGAGGGATGGTGGGGGTGGGCAGTCACTGCCTCTTCTCCCCTGCCTGTGTTCGCAGGAGCCACAGGACGGAAGAGGGTGGCCTCTACTGCCAGGCCACCTTAGCTCACAGCTCACAAGCAGAGCCCTGAGGTGTAGCGTATGGGCACCTGGCACTCGGGAGTGGCAGGAGCATGTCCAGGCATGGGGCGTCCTGGGACAGAACGCCATGGCTCCTCCCCCCTCTCTTGGCTTCTGCCTGTGGGGGTCTCATTCCTTTCTCTTCTTCACTGCCCAGAATTTAGAGGGAGGAAGGGAGCTGTACCTTCCCAGAGTCCATGCATGTGAGTTGGGCCAGGTGCACTGGCCCAGAGAGACAGAGTAAAACTAGAGAGTCTGGGGCAAACGGAAGATGGAAAGTGGGATGGGAGAATTCAGTCCAAAGCTACAGGCAGACAAATGAATGCAGGCTGAATCACCCCAGGTGAATTGCAGTGGTATATGGATGATAAAGCCGTAAATAAAATTCTTTGGTCTCCGGTTATGAGACAAAGATTGTAACCGAAAGGGAGCTGGCATGTCTGTTACTAGACGGTAGCTGAGAGGAAAAAGCCCTGAAAGATCAAACGTCAGATGCGTGTGAGCTTGATCTAAGGACAGACGCAACAGAATCTGAAAAGGATCCATCTTCTTTCCAAGCATATATGGAACAGCACCTACTCTGTCCACAGAAGAAGTCTTAAGATATTTCAAGGAATCAGTGTCATCATCTGACCATATCCTCTTGTCATTAAAACAGTTTTGAGCTAGGCCAGCCATGGTGGCTCACGCCTGTAATCCCAGCACTTTGGGAGGCCGAGGAGGGTGGATCACCTGAAGTTGAGAGTTCGAGACCAGCCTGAGCAACATGGAGAAACTCCATCTCCATGGAGAAAATACAAAAATTAGCCAGGCATAGTGGCACAAGCCCGTAATCCTAGCTACTTGGGAGGCTGAGACAGGAGAATTGCTTGAATCTGGGAGGCAGAGGGTGTAGTGAGCCAAGATCACGCCACTGCACTCCAGCCCGGGCAACAAGAGTGAGACTCTGTCTCAAAAACAACTTTTTTTAATTTTTAAAATTTCATATTTGAAATTTTTAAAACATACTTATAAGTTAGCTCTATGAGGTAAAGAATTCCTAATGGATGTTAGAAATATTTGGGACTGGCCGGGCGCGGTGGCTCAAGCCTGTAATCCCAGCACTTTGGGAGGCTGAGGCGGGTGGATCACGAGGTCAAGAGATCGAGACCATCCTGGTCAACATGGTGAAACCCCGTCTCTACTAAAAATACAAAAAATTAGCTGGCCATGGTGGTGTGTGCCTGTGATCCCAGCTACTCAGGAGGCTGAGGCAGGAGAATTGCCTGAACACAGGAGGCGGAGGTTACGGTGAGCCGAGATCGCGCCATTGCACTCCCAGCCTGGGTAACAAGAGCAAAACTCCATCTCAAAAAAAAAAAAAAAAAAAAAAGATAATGAAAATACTGTATATTAACATTTGTGGAGCATGGCCTGGCTTGGTGGCTCACGCCTGTAATCCCAATACTTTACGGGGTGGAGGTGGGTGGATCACTTGAGATCAGGAGTTGGAGACCAGCCTGACCAACATGGTGAAACCTCATCTCTACTAAAATTACAAAAATTAGCTGGGTGTGGTGGTGCATGCCTGTAGTCCCAGCTACTGGGGAGGCTGAGGCAGGAGAATCGCTTGAACCTGGGAGGTGGGGGTTGTGAGCCGAGATTTCGCCACTGTACTCCACCCTGGGTGACAGTGAGACTGACTCAAAAAGAAAAGATTTGTGGAACAGAGCTAAACCTGCACACAAAACAACTCATGTTCCCTAAATGCATGTGTGTCTATACAGACAGAAGTGCCGTTCATACACATATGTGCTGTATGTCAGATAGTGCCGTTCATACACATATGTGCCATATGACAGATAGTGCCGTTCATACACATGTGCCGTATGACAGTGCCGTTCATGCACATATGTGCCGTATGTCAGATAGTGCTGTTCATACACGTGTGCCGTATGTCAGATAGTGCCGTTCATACACATATGTGCCGTATGTCAGATAGTGCCGTTCATACACATATGTGCCGTATGTCAGATAGTGCCGTTCATACACATATGTGCCGTATGTCAGTGCTGTTCATACACATATGTGCCGTATGACAGTGCCGGTCATACACATATGTGCCGTATGTCAGATAGTGTTCAGACACATGTGTGCCGTATGTCAGATCGTGCTGTTCATACACATATGTGCCCTATGTCAGATAGTGCCGTTCATACACATATGTGCCGTATGTCAGATAGTGCTGTTCAGACACATACGTGCCGTATGACAGTGCCGGTCATACACATGTGCTGTATGACACTGCCGTTCACTTTTTTTTCAGACGAGTCTCTGTCGCCAGTCTGGAGTGCAGGGGTGCAATTTCGGCTCACTGCAACCTCCACCTCCCAAGTTCAAGCGATTCTCCTGCCTCAGCCTCCAGTAGCTGGGATTACAGGCGTGCATAATCATGCCCAGCTAAGTTTTGTATTTTTAGTAGAGAGGGTTTCACCATGTTGGCCAGGATGGTCTCAATTTCTTAACCTTGTGATCCACCTGCCTCGGCCTCCCAAAGTGCTGGGGTTACAGGTGTGAGCCACCGCGCCCAGCATGTGTGTCTGTATTTTTAAGGGCCAGAGATGAACTAAGTGTGCTACTCACGTTGGTACAACTCAAAGTAAATGCAAGAAAACTCTCCAGAACTGACTAACAGAAAGGCTGAGTTGTAATCACTGATGAAATTGAGTCAATAGTTAATGTTCCACGAAACAGAGAACAGGTAATTCCAAACTTAGACAAATTCTAACAGAGAATCAAGTCAGAGAACACTTCATAAATTTAACTTTGATAGCAAAACTAGACAAGAAGAAAACTAGGTAAGGGGAAGGGAACTTACAAACCAAATACCGATGTCAAGATTTTAAACAATAATAACCAAGTTTAGCAAGGTGCCACACTGGATGTAATTCGGAATTGCAAAATGGTTTCAACGCCAGAGTATCTAAGAGTGTAATTCACATTAATAGATTGGGGAGCAAAACCATGTGACCATCTCAATGGTTGCAGAACATGCACTCAGTAAGTCACCCACCAGCCATTTATCAGGATTCTTAGCAAGCTAGGAATTCAGGAGATTTCCTTAATCTGTCGAGGGGATTTGGAGCCAGATACGGGACCCATCTTAAAACCACATTCTTGGTCAGGCAAATGTAGATGTATTCAAGGGAAAGATGTTCACACGGAGTCCCAAGAGGTGAGATCGTCATAGTGACCTAAGGGGCCAGTGAGGGTCTGGAAAAGACCATGGGGGAACTACCATCACCTGGCTATGGAGACTGAGGGGATGCGTGGGGGGGATCTTGACCTGAGCAGAGACAGGACAGCTGGATAGGCCAGTGGGGGAAGCTGAGAGCACAGCAATCTTTTAGTGCTACTGGATGTCTGTGCAAGGCACCTATGCCAGCCAGGGAGGTTAAGAGTGAGGCTCGGTGGGGACTGGCAGATTGACTGGGAGAGTGGATGCAGGCATTCGGCAACACATGGCATGCATGGCATGGGCCATCACTCCCAGATGAGTATCAGGAGGGAATGAGAGCCAGTCCTACCTCTCAAGGAACTCAGTCTCACAGAGAGTCGTCCTGCAAAATGGTTAGGGGAAGGCTCAGGATGCAGGGCCTTGAAGTCACAGAAAGTTTGTGAATGTTGCCTGTACCAAAATGGAGTCACTTATGTCAAACTCTAATAAAACGGAGGGGATGAAGCAGCCCTCATGCACACGTTCCTGTAACAGGACTTAGCGCAATACATTTCTACGAACAGGCCAATAGCAGGACTTAGCACAAAACATCCTACAGACAGGCCAATAGCAGAACTTAGCACAAAACATCCTACAGACAGGCCAATAGCAGGACTTAGCACAAAACATCCTACAGACAGGCCAGTAGCAGGACTCGGCACAAGTCTACACACAGACCAATTAACAGGACTTACTACAAGACCATCCTCACAGTTGCATTAGTCCAGATAAGCTGCTATTCCCAAATAAATCCCATTTATTTTAGAGAGTCCGTCTCTGGATTTCTTCCTAGGTTGACAGTGTCATGTAGGATTCAGCACAATGAACAAAGACGGGAAGGGCAACCCCCGGCAGAACACCAGAGGCAAGAGGGACAGTCAGGCGTTTGTAAGGTCTAAAAAGTTGAGTCTGCTTTTGTGAAACCTGACAAATTTTGTTATGTTGTTTTCATTCAGTTCAAAATACTTTCTTTTCCTTTTGATTTATTCTTTGACTCATGAGTTATTTGGAGGTGTGTTATTTAGCTTCCAAATCTTTGGGAATTTTCCAGAGATCTTTCTGTTACTGATTTCTAGTTGAATTTCACTGTGGTCAGAGAACATATTTTGTATCAGTTGTCCTTGCCTGGGGCGTGGTGGCTCACACCTGTAATCCCAACACTGGGAAGCTGAAGCAGGAGGATCACTTGAGCCTGGGCAACGTAGCAGGACCCTGTCTCTACAGAAAAATTACCCTGGGGTGGTTACCCATGCCTATAGTCCCAGCTACTGGGAAAGCTGAAGTGGGTTGAGGCTGCAGTAAGCCATGTTCCTGCCACTGCACTCCAGCCTGGGCAGCAGAGTAAGACCCTGTATCAAAAAAACAAACAAAACAAAAAACCGCTTGAATCCTTTTGAAGTTAACAGGGTTTGTTTCAGAGCCCTGACTCTGGTCTCTCTTGGTAAATGTTCAGTGTGTGCTTGAGGAGAATGTGTTCTCTTATGGGGTCAAGTGTTTTAATGTCAGTCAGGTCCAGTGTATTTCAATTCCATATCCTTGCCAATTTTCTAACTACCCATCCTGCCAATTAATTTTTGCCCATCCTGCAATGAATTTTGCACTTCATCAAAAATTAAAAATTAAGAGAAAAAGAGAAAAAGGCTCACAATGGGAGAAAATATTTGTACAACATACAGTATAATAAAGGACTTGTGGCCAGGCACGGTGGCTCACACCTGTAATCCCAGCACTTTGGGAGGCCGAGGCAGGCGGATCACTTGAGGTCAGGAGTTCAAGACCAGACTGGCCAACATGTTGAAACCCTGTTTCTACTAAAAATACAAAAATTAGCCAGGCGTGGTGGCACATGCCTGTAATCCCAGCTACTTGGGAGGCTGATGCAAGAGAATCACTTGAACGCGGGAGGTGGAGATTGCAGTGAGCTGAGATTGTGCCATTGCACTCCAGCCTGGGCAACAAGAGTGAAACTCTGTCAAATAAGTCAGTAAATAAATAAATGGGCATAACCATTTTGGAGGTTCATTTGTTTTTGCATAACGATGTTCAGTCTTCCAGCACCAGTTGCTGAAAAGACTGTCTTTGCACTTTCCCTTTACACCTTTGTCTGAAATGGATTGGCCATAGGTCTGTGTAGGTCTGTTTCTAAACTGTGCTCTGTTCCCCTGAACCTTGCACCAGCGCCACACCGTCACTGTAGCTCTATGGTTAAGTGTTGAAATCAGGTAGCATGAGTCTTCCAACTTTGTTCTGTTTGAAATTGTTTTATTTCACTTTTACCTACACGTAGTGACTACCTGATCTGCATTCTTTGCTTTTTAAAAATGTAGCTCACCTGGTTTTTAGGAAGGCCGGATGTCTTTGGTCTAGGCGTTACCTGCTGTTCATCCTTACTATTCATGCTGTGGCTCTTCTGCAGCTCAGCGTGGACGGCTTCTCCAGGGTCAGCCAGAAGCAGTGGGGTCACAGCGTAAGCCGGGCTTCCTGGCTGTGAGGCCTGTGCCTCCAGCCACTGAGCTGCCCTGCTTACCCCACGACAATTGGGAGGAGATCGGGGAGGACTTACTGGGGAAGGTGAGCATCAACCTTGACCCTGAACAATGGGAAAATTGGGTTGGCAGAAAAGGGCATTCAAGAAAGGAAGAATTGGCTGGGCGCGGTGGCTCACACCTGCAACCCCAGCACTTGGAGAGGCTGAGGCAGGCAGATCACTTGAGGTTTTTCCCCTGCCCCAGGGTTCCCTTGTGGAAGATCTTTTAGTTTGTAATTAGTGGTAGGTGGGTAACAGCTGCCTACTTGGTATAGTCTTGAGCTGTGTATATGTAGAACACCTGTGTGTTAATGAGAATCACCTGTGCAAGAGTAAATAAATACGTGGATGAAAATCTGCTCGGGGCCTTCAGTCTGGAGAGCTGTCAGCCCCGAAGGCTCTCGGTCTGTTGGTCCCCAGGATACATCCACTCTGTTGTTCTGTCTGGGTGTCTGCCTCTCAAATACCTTCGGCCTGCCTGCGTGGGAATCTCATGACCCAGCTGCTAGTCGGTAGTTGGGAGTTTGAGAGCCGCCTGGCCAACATGGTGAAACCCCGTATCTACTAAAGATACAAATATTAGCTGGATGTGGTGGCGGGCTACTTGGGAGGCTGAGGCAGGAGAATTGCTTGAAGCTGGGAGGTGGCCTCCCAAGGTGGTGGGATTACAGGTGTGAGCCACTTCTCCCGGCCAGCAAATGTCTCTTTAATGAATGACTGCCTGTGTGATCAATGATGATGCCATCATGAGCAAGGATGTGACACATTTGAGGTCACAGATGCTGCACTTGGACCCTGATCCCACGGCAGAGCCTGTGTCTGCCATGGATTTACTTATGAAACAGGGTCTCACTCTGTCACCCAGGCTGGAATGCAGTGGCACAGTGTTGGCTCACTGCAACCTCAGCTTCCCAGGCTCAAGAGATTCTCCTGCCTCAGCCTCCTGAGTAGCTGGCACTACAAGTACATGCCACAATGCCTGGCTAACTTCTGTATTTTCAGTAGAGACAGGGTTTCACCATGTTGTCCAGGCTAGTCTTGAACTGGCCTAAAGTGATCAGCCCACCTTAGCCTCACAGAGTGCTGGGATTCCAGGCATGAGCCACCACACCAGGCCTAAAGCTCCCTTCTTAGGGACATAATAGTTTAAAATTGTTGTCTTCTTGATTCATTTATCCCTTATTGTGAGATTATCCTCTTTAATAGTCTTTGCTCTGAAATCACTGAAAGTAGATTTCAGAGCAAAGGGTATTAAAGAGGCCTGGTAAACCAAACACCCTGGACCACAGAGTCCACACAGGAGCCTGGCTGGACCGGCTGCTGATGCTCCGGTTTCTGCCCCACTTGCCCTGGGATGTGGGGGCTCCCTGTACCTAGCAGTGTTACCTGAAAGGAGTCCCAGTCCAGACCCCGGGACAGGGTTCTTGGATCTCAACTAGTATATTTTTGGTTATTTGATTATATACTAAACAGTGGGTGGATTGTTCCAGAGTTTTCCAAGAAAGAGGAGGGGATTTCCCTTAACTAGGTCCCTCTCCTTTTTAGACAGAGTCTAACTTCTGGACATTTCCATGGCGTTTGTAAACTGTCATGGCGCAGGTGGGAATGTCTTTTAGCAGCTAAAGCATTATAATTAGCACATAATGAGCAGTGTGGACGACTGGAAGTCACTTTCGTTGCCATCTGGGTTTTGGTGGGTTTCAGTGGGCTTCTTCACTGCATTCTGTTGTATCAAAGGTGTGTCGGTGACTTGTATCTTGTGATACCAGTTCTGCAAACCTCCTGTCTTACCCTGTGACTAAGAATGCCTAAGCTCCTGAGAATGCAGCCCGGTAAGTCTCAGCCTCATGTGACCCAGCGCCTATTCAACATGGAGTCGCTCTAGTTCAATTGCCTCTGACAGTGATGATCTATCCTTCCCTGGGGCTCAGCCTTCACCCACTGAGGGGCCATGGATGGGAGAATGTGTTTGGTTGGTGGGGACAACAGCTGAATTTCCCAGCCCCTGTGATCCAGAGGCTCTTCCAAGGCACTGGGGCTGGATAGGATTGGGGGTCTATATGGGGGTGGGCAAGGGAGGCTGACGATGGCTTCTTTTTCAAGAGGAGAGGGGCACGCTTGCCAGGAAGAGGCTGAGTGCAGCAGAGAGCAGCGGGACTGATGCTTTAGGCAAGGTTCCCATGGAGGGAGGAGGGAAGAAGCTGGGGGTGATGCCTGGAGGCCGAGGTGGCACCACTGGGCCCTTGCCCAGCTCCGGTGGGGAACCCGGGACAGGCCCAGGAAGCAGGAGGGAAGGGAGGGTACGGCCTGGGAGTGCAGGTGGGTGCTGGTTTAGGGTGAGGACCTGGGGAAGCAGGATAGGTTAGGAAACGCCCACGCTGAAAGTGAAACCACCTTTGCAAAAATTCTATCAATGAGGAAAACTGTAAGAGTGAGCTGAGCTAACACCCCCGTCTTTCCTTTCCCTTAATGATTCCTGGGCTTTTGGGCTGAGCTGACTTTTGAGAGACATTTAGTTCAAAGTTTAAATAATAGGCCTCCCCCAAAACTCTACTGCCTGTGTAAAGCTAATGAAAGCCATGAGGCTAGAGGGAGGAGCTAAGGTGTGGACCCCTCTCACAAAAGATGCCATTTCCCCAACTGCAGATTGGTCTTTTGAGATGTATTTCTGGGTTTTTTACATGTCTGACACCCATGGTTCTACCTGGACCCGGCAGTCCTGTGGTGCTCCCCTAAGAAGCAGGAGGACAGCTTTGAGCCCTGTGAGTTCATGTCTGTCCCAACCAATCGCCTGTTACCTGGCCACCCCAACCCCCTAAAGTGCGTTGAAAAACCCCTACCTGTTGGGTACCAGCCCCAACCCTGTTCATGGATGTCCCAAGCCCTGGTGGTGACGAGGGATTGAGAAAGGAAATAAAGACACAGAAATAGAGTGAAAGTGCAGGTCCGGGGGACCAAAGGAAAGTGCGAGGACCACGTTCGCCCCGAGGTCTGGTTTCCACAGGTTTTTATTAGGTGCACATACCCGTTAATTGAGGGGTGGAAAGCAGGGGGGCGGTTATCAGGGGAGGCCTTGAAACTATTGTGGGGCAAGATGGCCGGGGGAGAAGCACGCGTCATTACAATACAAAACACAGGTGGTTTTTCTAAGAGCGGCTAACCCAGTACACCAAGTTTTACCACTGATCATTAATGATGCGCAGCTGCAGCGGAACACGGCGGGTGGGGGCGCCACCAGCTCTGACCACACGCAATGCGTCAAGGGGCTTTTGTCTCCTGAGCACTGCGGACACGGGGCAACCATGTTACCCATATTCTGAGAACACAGAGCGGGAGGTGTTCCCCTATCTCCACCCGTAAGGCCTTCCTGCCTTGCCAGCTCCCATCTGCAAAGACCCTCCTGGATCTTGTGAGCAGAGGTCACTGACCTTTCCTGGGTGCTCACACAAGCCCCTTTACGTGACCGGGTGCAGACCCCCTGTTGGAAAGGAGTTTGTGGGACCAAGGCAGTGTTTTCCTGCCCCGCAACCACACCGCGGATGTGCCATGCTTAACGGGGTCTCCCATTACCACTTCTGCTCGTGGTTCTACTAGCTACAGGCTGTTCCCTTCTGTGCTGTGCTTTTCATTCACTATTATTTCAGGGTATAAACTTCAGTGTACTGTGAACTCTGTAAGCTAATAAGCAAAATCAAACTTACATCTGTTTCATCAGTAACAGTAGAGACAGCATATGTCTGCCCCTGGCCATCTGGGCCCACACCCACCTATGAGCCTTTGATGAGATGATTTGCGTTCAGACTCTCTCCCCCATGAAGTGTGGCTGGCCTCCTGTCTATTCAACGCTTTCTTTACTGGAACGCCATGGTCTTTATTTGGGCAGGGGGCAGGAAGAACCCCTTGGGTGGTTAACAAAAGGCAGGATGAAATCCCTTTGAAATAAGCAGTACAAAACTCCAAAGGAAGAGGTGGGGTCAGTGTTTCTTCTGCCACCTGAAATAACTGAAAGGCCCAGAATCCAATTTGAAAGCGTTTATTCTAACTTTGAGGACCACCACTCAGAACACCCAGACTCCACAGGAATGGGCTCAGTGCTCTGGGGTGGAGGGGTCAGGGCTTCACTTACATGGGCAAACACAAGGAGGTTTAGCATAATTACAACATTTTCCGCGTAAGATTGGCTTATGACTTGCAGCAGTTTGGTTACATCTTGTTCCCTTCAGGAAAAGCATATTTAACATTCCATCTTATGCAATTGATAGTCATGGGGTCTTTTGTGCCATCTGGTCTGAGTTGGGTGCAAGAAAAGAAAGAAGCTAATCCATAACAAAAGGTCAGTTACTATGTACGAGAGGGAAGGCGTCTTATGGCTGGTGCCATTTAGTCTTTGATGAATCAGGAAAAGAAGAGGGTTCATCTCTAACTGCAGAAGCAGAGTTCACAGCGACTCGCTGCTTGACTAGGGTCTCAGAATCGCGTTCCTTCAAGGCTCAGAGTCATTTAAAGTTCCAACAGCTTTAATTTGATCAGCTTATTGTCAACCAAAAGACTCAAACTCTAAAATATTTCAGATTATTTCTGTGACAAATCTGAGTGACCAATGGCCCGTGACGAAGCCCTCAGGAGATCCTGAGGACATGTGCCCAGGTGATCTGGGCACAGCCTGACTATACATTTCAGGGAGACATGAGGCATCAATCAAATACATGCAAGGTACACATTGGTTCCATGGAGACAGGTGGAGCGGGGAGGTTCCAGGTCATAAGTAGATTCAACAATTTTTTTATTGGCAATTGGTGGAAAGAGTTATCACTAGAAAGGAATGTCTAGGTTACAATAAGGGGTTGTGGAGACCAAAGTTACATTGCACAGATGAAGCCTCCAGGTAGCAGGCTTCAGAGAGAAAAGACTGTAAATGCCTCTCATCAGACTTAAGGCCTATGTTGATGTTCAATGCTGGTCAGCTTTTGCTGAATCCCAAAAGGGAGGAGGGCATAAATGAGGCATGTCCACCCCACCTTCTCTTCACAGCCTGAACCAGGTTTTTAGGTTAACTTTGGACTGCCCTGGCCTAGAAGAGGGATCCATTCAGATGGTTAGTGCAGTGGGCTTCGGATTTTATTTTTGGTTTAGACTATTGTCAAGCTTTTAACATCATTAGCCATCTTCTGCCAGGTGTGGCCCTGAGGAGGGGTCCCTTACCATGTGATGGGAGATGCCGTCACAACTAGGCAGCTGCCCATCAGCAGGTCAGAAGAGCCTCTTGGACCTGCGGAAGGACCGGCGAGACTCTGTGAAGAGGAAAAGTCAGGTTCAAAACACTAGTTTTGAATCAAACCCATTTTATAAATAAGAAAAACAGAAAATTCTTTTCTGGGTTGTGGGGAGAGGGGGACCCAGGGCACCTAAGGCTAATTCTTTCTCGGGTCCTTTAAATTTTTAGTTAGTTTTTTTTTAATGTTGAGAATAGATTTAATTCTCCATTCACAACTTTTTAAAATAGCTAAACATGGCCGGGCATGGTGGCTCATGCCTGAAATCCCAGCACTTTGGGAGGACAAGGCAGGTGGATCACTTGAGGTCAGGAGTTTGAGACCAGCTTGGCCAACATGGTGAAGCTCCGTCTCTACTATAAAACACAAAAAGTAGTCGGGCATAGTGGCACACACCTGTAAATTCCAACTACTCAGGAGGCTGAAGCAAGAGAATCGCTTAAACTTGGGAGGTGGATGTTGTAGTGAGCCCAGATTTTATCATTGAACTCCAGCCTGGGTGACAGAATGAGACTCTGTTAAAAAAAAAAAAAAAAAAAAAAGGAATGACTAAGCACTTTTTAAAAGCCATTTTAAAGTCCTCATTTCACTAGATTCTAAGCCAGGGCTGCCTGCAGAGCAGAAGGCAGCTGTGGGAAGCAGATGGATGGTCCTACCTCCACCTGGAGGCTTCTTGCTCAGATCCTGGGTCACCTGCCTCACTGATGACACCTGAGCCACTCCTGCTGGAAAATCATACTGGAACCCCCTTGGGTCTGGTCCCCACTCCACCCCCAGCACCCCTAGCTCAGCCACATTGGAGAATGGAGCCCCCAAGGCTGCAGGCACAAAGTGGGGTAGGTCAAGTCTCTCCTAGTCCCACCTACAGGTGTTGGTTTTTGTTTTTCACACCAAGCAGAGCAGAGAGGGGCAAGGAAGTAAAAAAAACTCCAACTCCAAGTGAGCCAGAGCTCACAGAGGCAGCAGCTCTCCCCATGCTGGGCACACACCCAAGGCTGGTTTTGGACAAAGAATAATCAAAGATGACACTTTGAGGCTACCCTCTCCCTGCCCCTCCTGGGCAAAGTCTGTGCCTTTGAGGAGTTAGCCTGGACTTGAACTTCTGGAACCCCACTGCTGGCCTTGGTCCTGGGACTCTAGGGGTGCAGAACACAGGGAGGGGCGTGGAAGGGGAGAGCAGCTGGACTCTGGCCATGCTATGTAGGTGCCTGCCTTGTCTGTGGTCCCCCACAACCCCGCTCACTAAGCCATGGAAAGCCCCAGGAAGGGAGGGACCAGGGATCGCGGGGAAACTGCACCCAAACCGGGTGCACCCCACCTGCAGTTAGTCACTCCAGTCCCTCTGGGCTGGTCCAGGTGCAACCACAGCAGGATGCAGGTCATCTCCAGGGAAACACAGAGGGAGGAAGGGTGTCCTCCCTCTTCCTTCCCCTCCCTCCCAGGGACAGGAGGTTGCCCTTTGCAATGTAGTTCCCACTTAGGATACTGGAAGTCTCAGCTTACCCCTTCCCTCCAGGGGCAAGGGACTACTCAGAGCTGTCAGACCTCCGCAGCAACACACGAAATGTTCTGGAAACTGGGAGATATGGCACTGCTATACACAGTCAGGAATAGCCATCCTGTCCTCCTGTGACCTGGATAAAACCACCTTCTGCTGGGAAGGAGCACAGGGTGGGGCGTGGCCTTTGGAGTCAGGAAGAACCAGGCTTAAGTAACAGAACTGCCTGACCTCCAGTTTGTCACTTCAGCTCTCGGGTCTGTGCCTGACTTGGGATGACTAGCTGGGGCACATAAGAGGCTGTGTGATTCATTCTTTCCTGCACCTCAGACTTCCTGTGCATTCAGGGTGCTGGGCGCCGTTTCAGGTTCCCATACACAGCACAGAAGGAAGGGAGTACCTGATTGCATGGTGATCACTCTTAGTGGGGACACCTAGGCACTAAACCGGTAGTTCTGTCATGCCAGTTGGTGATAAATTGGCTTGGAGAAGCTTCCACTTCCAGGCAAGGCAGAATAGAAGCACCCGTCCCCATGCCTGACACTAAGGACAGTTAAAATCCCCATATAGTTCCCTGGATGTGACACATACATCAATAAGTACATACAGAACTGTATACATACAAACACTGAAAGGTGGAGAGAGGAAGGCAGACCAGGTAGGGAACTTGGGACCTGAGGAATGACATGGCAGGAGTTCCCTGGGTTTTCTTTCTGCCTCATATATCTGTCACTGGGAGCTGGAGAAGCCAGCAACACAAAACACCAAAGGGCACAGACAACAAACCCAACAAGTCGGCTCTCAGCCAAGCAGTTAGGCAAGAGAAAGAAATACAGGCTATCCAAATTGGAAACGAGGAAGTTAAATTGTCCCTGTTTACAGATGACATGATCTTATGGAAAACCCTAAAAATTATACCGATAAGCGGTTGGAATAAATGAAATCAGTAAAGTTGTAGAATATAAAATTCACATAAATCAGTAGCATTTCTATACACTAACAAATCAAGAAAACGATCTTCTTTACAATAGCTACAAAAAATGAAATACTTGTGAACAAATTTAACCAAGGAAGTGAAAATCTGTATACTGAAAACTATAAAACATTTGTGAAAGAAATTGAAGATATAAATAATTAGAAAGATATCCCGTGTCTGAGATCAGGTGTCAAAAAAAAGACATCCTATGTTCATGAATTGAAAGAATTAATATTGTCCAAATGTCTGTATAGCCCTAACAATCTACAGAGTCAGTGCAATCCCTGTCAACATTTCAATGATATTTTTCACTGAAATAATCCTAAAATTCATAAAGAACCACAAAAGACCCCTGAATAGCCAAAGCGATCCTAAGCAAAAAGAACAAAGCTGGATCAATACACTACCTGACTTCAAAATATACTGCAAAGCTATAATAATTAAAACAGCATGGTACTGGCATAAAAGCAGACTAATGGAACAGAATACAGAGCCCAGAGGTGAATGTATGCATTTATGCTCAACTGATTTTCAACAAAAATGCCAAAATACACAATGGGGAAAGGACTCTTCAATAAATGGTGTTGGTGCCAGGTGGAGTGGTTCATGCCTATAATCCTAGCACTTTGAGAGGCTGAGGTGGAAGGATCACGTGAGGCCAGGAGTTAGAGAGCAACCTGGGAAACATGGTAAGACCCCTGTCTCTATCTGAAAAAAAAAAAAGAAAGGAAAAAAGTGCTATTAAAAACTGCATAGCTACATGCAGAAGAATGAAATTAGATTCTTCTATCACATTGTGGCAAGCCAGGTTTCCATTAGCATCCATAGCAGTATGTTTCCACTAATTCTTTACTATAACTCTGATGAATGTATAAGTTAAATATAAAAGAACTAGAGAAACTGGTGCCTGAATATGAGAGCTGAAATGTGGAAACAAGCCCATTAAGGTCCCTCGTGGGTGTTTGCAGATCCTGACTGCAAATCGTCTGATGGAAGAATATAAGAATTCTGGCCTGGTGAGGTGGCTCACATGTATAATCCCAGCACTTTGGGAGGCTGAGGTGGGTGGATCACTTGAGCTCAGGAGTTTGAGACCAGTCTGGACAACAGAGCAAAACACCATCTCTACAAAAATATGAAAATCCTGGCATAGTGCCACGCACCTGGGGTCCCAGCTACTTGGGAGGCTCAGGTGGAAGAATCACTTGAGCCTGGGAGATGGACGTTGCAATAAACTGAAATTGTGCCATTGCACTCCAGCCAGGGAGAGAGAGTGAGATCTTATCTTAAAAAAGAAAAAGGCTAGGCATGGTGGCTCACACCTGTATTCCCAGCATTTTGGGATGCTGAGGCAGGCAAATCACCTGAGGTCAGGAGTTCGAGACCAGTCTGGCTAATATGGCAAAACCCCATCTCTATTAAAAGTACAAAGAATTAGCCAGGCGTGGTGGTCACCTGTAACCTCAGCTACTCAGGAAGCTGAGGCTGGAGAATCACTTGAACCCAGGAGGTAGAGGTTGCAATGACCCAGGATTGCGCCACTGCACTCCAGCCTGGGCAATAAGAGCAAAACTTTGTCAAAAGAAAGAAAAGAGGAAGGAAGGAAGGGCTGGGCAGGGTGGCTCATGCCTGTAATCTCAGCACTTTGGAAGGCCGAGGCAGATGGATCACCTGAGGTCAGGAGTTCAAGACTAGCCTGGCCAGGCTGGGCGCGGTGGCTCAAGCCTGTAATCCCAGCACTTTGGGAGGCCAAGGCGGGTGGATCACAAAGTCAAGATATTGAGACCATCCTGGTCAACATGGTGAAACCCCGTCTCTACTAAAGATACAAAAAATTAGCTGGGCATGGTGGCGCGTACCTGTAATCCCAGCTACTCAGGAGGCTGAGGCAGGAGAATTGCCTGAACCCAGGAGGTGGAGGTTGCGGTGAGCCGAGATCGCGCCATTGCACTCCAGCCTGGGTAACAAGAGCGAAACTCCATCTCAAAAAAAAAAAGACTAGCCTGGCCAACATGGTGAGACTCTGTCTCTACTAAAAATACAAATATTTAGCTGGATGTGGTAGTGGGAGCCTGTAATCCCAGCTACTTGGGAGGTGGAGGCAGAGAATTGCTAGGACCTGGGAGGTGGAGGCTGTGGTGAGCCAAGATCATGCCATTGCACTCCAGCCCAGGCAACAATAGTGAAACTCTATTGAAAGAAAGAAAAGAAAAAGAAGAAGAAAGGAAGAAAGAGGCATTCTTAAGAGTGAAAATATCTAAAAAAGAAAAGAAAAAGGAAGGGAGGGAGGGAGGAAGGAAGACAGAGGAATTCTTATACATCTTGTACTAAGGTTCTGTTTTAAGTAGAATTTTTAATGCCACCAAAGAAGTAGCAGTTGAATATAAATTTCCTCAGCAAGTCAATTTTCTTCTCTAGAAGGGTGTGGCTCACACATGGAACAATGGTGGGTGCACACCTGGAGAAGAAGGGGAAGGGGTACTTATGCCCCGACAGAGGTCACCCCTACCGCTGTGTTGTTCCCCTATTGGCTAGGGTTAGACAGCACAGGCCAGTCTAATTCCGATTGGCTATTTTAAGGGGGGGATGGGGGGGGTAGTTTGGTGGGAAGGACAGTTATGGGCAGGTCAGAGCAGGTGACTGGGATGAATCAGGGCGGGGCAGGGGATGGGGAACAGATGTGAACTGGTGGAAAAGAACTGATGGAAAAGGTTGTTTACTGAAACTACGAGGGAGTTAAACTTTAAAATAGAGAAAGAATAAGACAGCTGAACATATTGACATACTGATTCTTTGAAGAGAAACTTGGGGTTCACTATAATTAACAGCTCACCTAAGATTAAGCAGTTTACCAAGAAAAAGGAAAGAGGCATCCTTTTTGTGTGAGACAGAGTCTTGCACTGTCACCTGGGCTAAAGTGCAATGTTGCAATGTTGGCTCACTGCCTCCCAGATTCAAGCAATTCTCCTGCCTCAACCTCCTGAGTAGCTGGGATTACAGGCATGTGCCATCACACCCAACTAATTTTTTGTTTTTTTTTGTAGAGATGGGGTTTCACCATGTTAGCTAGGCTGGTCTTTAACTCCTAGCCTCAAGTGATCCGCCCCCCTCTCTCTGGCCGGGCGCAGTGGCTCATGCCTATAAACCCAGCACCTTGAACTTCCAAAGTGCTGGGATTACAGGCATGAGCCACCGCACCCGGCCAGAGAGAAGCATTCTTATACATCTCGCACCAAGGCTCACTTAGGATTAAGAGACTCACCAAGGCTCTAGAGAAAGCTTCCCAGACCCCAGACCTAGTTAGATATAGAGTGAATGAAACACACCTGCTTGTAAGTGCGCTTCTGCACATAGGCATGGATCTTAAAATGTAGATAAACACTAGTAGAAAGCTTGTAACTTTGAGTCGGTCTGGTGAGTTGCTCTGACCTTCTCCCTGTAATGGGTTTTGCAGAAATAAACTCTCCTCTTTCCCAGCCTGTCTATGTCTCGTGATTGGACCACGGGAACAAGTAGCCAGATCTTATTCCATGTGGGAACAGCCCATTCAAAAGTAAGCTCAAAATGGATTGAAGACTTAAACATAAGACCTGCAAAACTCCTAGATGTAGTCTTGAAGTGTTCATATAAACCGTAAAGCTGCTAGACGAAAACACAGAGGAAAACTCCGCAATATCAATCTGGACAATGATTTGTTTTTGGCTATGGCCCTGTTGACGAAAAGAGTCAAACTCTGTAAAATATTTGAAGAGATTTATGGCCCGTGACATAGCCCTCAGGAGGTCCTGAGGACATGTGCCCAAGATGGTCGGGGCATGGCTTTGTTTTATACATGTTGGGAGGCATGAGACATCAATCAATCAAATATATTTCAGAAATACTTTTCAGAATTGCTTTGGTTGAGAAAGGCGGGACAACCCAAAGCCGGGGCTTCTGGGCTACAGGCAAATCCAAATATTTTCTGATTGACAATTGGTTGAGTTTGTCTAAAGACCTGGGCTCTATAGAAAGGAAATGTTTAGGTTAAGATAAAAGACAGTGGAGACCAAGGTTCTTTTGAAGTCTTATAATGGCTGCCCTTAGAGACGATAGATGAAAAATGTTTCCTATTCAGATCTCTTTTTTTTTTTTTTTTTTGAGACAGAGTCTTGCTCTGTCGCCAGGCTAGAGTGCAGTTGCATGATCTTGGCTCACTGCAACCTCTGCCTCCCGGGTTCAAGCAATTCTCCTGCCTCAGCCTCCTGAGTTAGATGGGACTACAGGCATGGGCCACCACACCCAGCTAATTTTGTATTTTTAGTAGAGATGAGGTTTCTCCATGTTGATCAGGCTGGTGTCAAACTCCCGACCTCAGGTGATCTGCCCACTTCGGCCCCGCAAAGTGCTGGGATTACAGTCGTGAGCCACCGTGCCTGGTCTCCTATTCAGATCTTAAAAATGTGCTAGACTCTTACTTAATCTCCTCAGGATTGGGAGGGCCTGGAAGAAAAAGATCTAGCTATGTTAATAAAGATTCTTAACAGATGCCCGTGTTCCCTCACAAAGGACAGCTTTGCAAGACCAAAGAAATATGTTTTGGGGTAAAATATTTTGATTTTCTTCCTTGTCCTGTAATGTTACGCCAGAGTCAGATTGGAAAATAAGTCATGATATATAGTGCTAAATAAAACCCATCTGCTGAGAATTTGTGGTTTTTAGGGCATGACCTCCCAGACCCCTTAGACGGGAATTTGGGTAAGATAAAAAAATCAGAGTTGAACTAATTTACACTTTCACCAACAGTGTAAGAGTGTTCCTATTTCTCCGCATCCTCTCCAGCATCTGTTGTCTCCAGATTTTTTAATGATCGCCATTCTAACTGGCGTGTACCGCATATTCTCACTCATAGGCGGGTGAAAAATGAGAACACATGGACACAGGGAAGGGAGTACTACACACTGGGGTCTATTGGGGGGAAAAGGGGAGGAACAGCGGGGTGGGGAGCTGGGGAGGGATAGCCTGGGGAGAAATGCCAAATGTGGGTGAAGGGGAGGAAGGCAGCAAAACACACTGCCATGTGTGTACCTATGCAACTATCTTGCATGCTCTGCACAGGTACCCCAAAACCTAAAATACAATAAAAAAAAATCAGAGTTTAGTCCTCAGCCCAGAAGCACAGTCAACACAATTGAAAACAGACAAATGTGATTACATGGAACTGAAAAGGTTACATACAGGAAAGAAATCAATCAACAGGGTAAAGTGACAGCCTACGGAATGCGAGGAAATATTTGCAAATCTTAGATCTGATAAGGGCTTACTGTGATGAGCTGCTTTTTGTTAGCTTCCGCTGACTCTCTTCAGCCAGACAGACTCCATCTCAGCTTCTTCATTTTGGTTATTCCCCTCATTAAGTATGTAACTGTAGTATGCAGCTGGGCAGGCTGACACAGGGCACATCCCAGAGTGCATTTGCTGAGAAGAGGCCAAGTTAAGTGGCACCAGCAGAGCCTGGGAATGCAGGTGCTGTCGCGTGCCCAAGGCCCTCATATCTATAAGTCGTTATGTCTTTTTATGACAGCTCTAGCCCTTGCACCTGGCACTGTTTTATTTCTCACGTACTAGTTTATCTTTTAACTTTTTGCTTACTTTGCTTCTGTGAAAAAATTGCTTGAGCTAGGTTCCCCCCTCCCTTTTCAAACTAGGGTATATGAAGCCCCTTAACTCTTTCTTTGGGGCCGAGAGAATTTTGGGTGTTAGGCACCTCTCGGTCGCCGGTTAAAATAAAGGGCTCATAATTCAATCTCAGAGTGTGGCGCATTCCTTGACTCGCTCGGGAGAACATTAATATCCAAAATATACAAGGAACTCAACTCCACAGCAGGCCATCACTCCCAGCTTGTTATCTTTCTGCTATTAATTTCCACTTTGATTCATTTTAATCAGAAAACACTTTCTGTTTGTCCTCTGGGTAGAGAGAGCAGGGTTTAGGTGTGGTGGCTCATGCCCGTAATCCCAGTTTATTTTCTCAAGCTCAACATAAAATTGTATTTTTTTAATATGAAAAGCAATCTGTGAAAATGGTTCGCTATTCACTTGATCCGGAGAACCCCACAAAGTCATGCAAATCAAGAGGTTCCAATCTTCAAGTTCACTTTAAGAACACACGTGAAACTGCCCAGGCCATCAAGGGTATGCATATGCGAAAAGCCACGAAGTATCTGAAAGATGTCACTTTACAGAAACAGTGCGTACCATTCCGACGTTACAATGGTGGAGTTGGCAGGTGTGCCCAGGCCAAGCAGTGGGGCTGGACACAAGGTCGGTGGCCCAAAAAGAGTGCTGAATTTTTGCTGCACATGCTTAAAAATGCAGAGAGTAATGCTGAACTTAAGGGTTTAGATGTAGATTCTCTGGTCATTGAGCATATCCAAGTGAACAAAGCACCCAAGATGCGCCGCCGGACCTACAGAGCTCATGGTCGAATTAACCCATACATGAGTTCTCCCTGTCACATTGAGATGATCCTTACTGAAAAGGAACAGATTGTTCCTAAACCAGAAGAGGAGGTTGCCCAGAAGAAGAAGATATCCCAGAAGAAACTGAAGAAGCAAAAACTTATGGCACGGGAGTAAATTCAGCCTTAAAATAAATGCAACTAAAAGGAAAAAAAAAAAAAAAAAAGAAAAGCAATGAACATGTGGAAAGCAAAACTTACAATATCATTTACAATTGCTTTTTTTAAAATGAAACAGTGGCCAGGTGTGGTGGCTCATGCCTGTAATCCCAGCACTTTGGGAGGCCAAGGCTGGTAGATCACCTGAGGTCACGAGTTTGAGACCAGCCTGGCTAATGTGGTGAAACCCTGTTTCTACTAAAAATATAAAAATTAGCCGGGTGTGGTGGTGGGCGCCTATAATCCCAGTTACTTGGTAGGCTGAGGCAGGAGAATCACTTGAACTTGGGAGGCAGAGGTTGCAGTGAGCCAAGATCGCGCCATTATACTCCAGCCTGGGTGACAGAGCAAGACTCTGTCTCAAAAAAAAAAAAAAAAAAGACTAAAAAACAAAAGGTTTTTTTAATCTAATAAAGTATGTATAGTTGTATGCTGTACATGTAAACTGTAAAATGCTTATTAAAAATATCAAAGATCAGGCCAGGCGCGGTGGCTCAAGCCTGTAATCCCAGCACTTTGGGAGGCCGAGGCGGGTGGATCAGGAGGTCAAGATATCGAGACCATCCTGGTCAACATGGTGAAACCCCGTCTCTACTAAAGACACAAAAAATTAGCTGGGCATGGTGGCGCGTGCCTGTAATCCCAGCTACTCAGGAGGCTGAGGTAGGAGAATTGCCTGAACCCAGGAGGCAGAGGTTGCAGTGAGCTGAGATCACGCCATTGCACTCCAGCCTGGGTAACAAGAGTGAAACTCCGCCTCAAAATAAATAAATAAATAAATAAAAATATCAAAGATCAAAATCAATGGAGAAAAATGTTGTGTTCATGGATTGCAAGACTCAGCATAGTGTGAAAGGAAAATAAAATCTCTGGACACCAAATTCACTATGCCAAGGGGAAAAGTTAGGCTTGGAAACTGAGTCACAGAAAAAAGCAAAAACCCCACATGTCCTTTTGTTCCGAAACCGATAGCTACAAATAGAAGGCCGTGTGTCTCCACGGGCACCCTCAGCCCTGGCAATGTAAATTAACAGTTTGTCTTCATGAGTATGGGATAGGAGGGCACTAGAAATGGTCCCCACACATGCTCACTCCAAGATAAATGCATATTGACTGATTCCTCTATTTTTTTCTTTTAAGAGAGACTCCTGCTCTGTCACCCAGGCTGGACTACAGAGATACAAACACAGCTCCCTTTAGCCTCGAATTCCTGGGCTCAAGTGATCCCCCCACCTCAGCCTCCCAAGTAGCTGGGACCCCAGGCATACGCCACTGCACAGGGCCACTTTTTAAATTTTTGGTAGAAATGGAGCGTTACCATGTTGCCTGGCTAGTCTCAAACTCCTGGCCCCAGTCAATCCTCCCATCTCAGCCTCCCAAAGTGCCAAGATTATGGGCATGCGCCACCTGGCCTGCTTCCTCTAGTCCATGTTTACTGTCTCTTTTGTAAAGTGCAGATTGACTGAGCGTGAGGCAAATACACAATGGACTGTTCCCCCTACTTCCTTCTTTTCACACGCAACAAGCGGATTCACGAGAACATGGCCATACCCTCCCTGTTTTCTCTTTCCCCTTTCCCCTCCTGTCCACTTTTCCCCATTAAATACTGAAGCCCTCAAAATCCTCTTCAGCAAAAGTACCAGCCACAGATCCTCCTGTATTCGGGTTTCTTTTTCCAGGCTCTTCCTCAACCGTGGCCACATCAACTTCTAAATTGAGACCAACCTGTCTCAGATACTTTTTGGTTTACAATAGTAAAGAGAATCAGTTCTCCCCACATTGGTCTATCAAAATCTCAGCATGATTTAAATTTGACATAAACAAGTTTTTTCTTTTTGAGATGGAGTCACTCTGTTGCTAAGGCTGGAGTGCAATGGTGCTATCTCAGCTCACTGCAACCTTCACCTCCTGGGCTCAAGTGATTCTCTGTGTCAGCCTCCCAAGTAGCTGGAATTATAGGCACGCGCCACCACACCCAGCTAAGTTTTATAATTTTAGTAGATCCAAGGTTTCACCATGTCGGCAAGGCTGGTCTTGAACTCCTCACCTCAGGTGATTCACCTGCCTCAGCCTCCCAACCTGCTGGGATTACAGGTGTGAGCCACCACACCTTGCTGTAAACAAGTTTTTTCATAGATTTACATGGAAAGGCAAAGGAACTAGAATAGGTAAAACATAATACTAAAAGAGAATACAGTTGCAGAAACCACTCTACCTATTTTTCATTTTGTTTTGTTTTAGAGACAAGGTGGTTATTCTGTTGCCCAAACTGGAGTGCGGTGGTGCGATCACAGCTCACTGAAGCCTCTGCATCCTGAGCTCAAGTGATCTCCCACCTCAGCCTCCCAAGTAGCTGGGACTACAGGTACACGCCATCACGCCCAGTAACTTTTTTATTTCAATAGATTTTGGGGGAACAGGTGGTGTTTGGCTACATGAATAAGTTCCTTAGTGGTGATTTCTGAGATTTTGGTGCAGCCATCACTGAGCAGGGTACACTGCACCCAGCGTGTATTCGTTCAGCCCTCTCCCCCTCCCATCTCTTCCCCCAAGTCCCCAAAGCCCATTGTATCATTCTTATGCCTTTGTGTCCTCATAGCTTAGCTTAGCTCCCCCAGCTAATTTTTAAATTTTTTGCAAAGACAGTGTCTCACTATGTTGCCCAAGCTGGTCTCAAACTCCTGTGTCCAAGCGATCCTCCTGCCTCCCAGTGTGCTGAGATTACAGGCGTGAGCCACCACACCTGGCCATACCTAATTTTTTACTTGCATTTCTCATAGAAAAAAAGTCTCATAATAGTAAATCACCATTTTCATCCTTACCAGATGTACAATTATGTGATTTTTAGTATAATCACAATTCAGCACAGCCATCACCACTGTCTATTCTGAATATTTTCATCACAGAAGAAACTGTGCCGATTGACAGGCACTCCCCAATTCCCCCATGCCCAGCCCCGGCAACCATTCATTTACTTTCCATGGATTTGCCTGTTCTGGACGTTTCATAGAGATACAATCATATGATCATAGGACGCCTTTTGTGCTTGGGTTCTCTCACTTAGCATAACGGTCCCAACTTTCATCCATGTTATAGGACGTATCAACATCTCATTTCTTTGAGCAATCAAATCCTATTCCATGATATAGATAGACCACAATCCACTTATCTAGTCATGAGTTGATGGATATCAATTTGGGTTGGTTTCACTTTACTCAACGTGTATGATGTGGAAAAGGGTTTTTCCTAGGTTTCCGCATATAACATCATGTCATCTGCAAACGAAGATGGTTTTCCTTCTTCCTTTCTCATCTGGATGTGTTTCATTTTCCTTGCTTAACTTTCCAGGCTGAAACCAACATGGTATGAGTGGAGGCTGTGCCAGAAGACAGTGTCCTTCAACAGGTGGACGGGCACACACTGTGGGCCACGTACGTCCAAGATCGTGGCTTGCTAGTCAGCAACACAGAGGAGCTGGGACTGAGAAACACACAACACAGAAGGCCCCATACCGAATGGCCCCGTGAACATTCTCAAAATGACAAAGCAGAGATGGAGAATAGATGGTGAGCCTGAGGACAGGCACGACTAATGGGATGGCCCTACGAGCTCTCTGTGTGGACAGGCCTGTATCCTGTCGGGTGGTAGTCACAGATATCCACGCTTGGGACAAGATGGCGTAAAACTATATGCACTGGCCGGTGTTAATTTCCAGATTTTCACAGGGTGCTATTGTGAAGAAAGAGGCGATGAATGGAGAAAGTGGGAGAAGGGGACATGGGACCATTCTCTACGTTCTTTCCTTTTCATTCCTTTTTTATTGTTTTTAGAGACAAGCTCTTGCTCTGTCTTCCAGGCTGTGCAGTGGTGCCATCAGAGCTCACTGGAAACGCAGACTCCCAGGCTCAAGGGATCCTCCCACCTCAGCTTTCGAAGTAGCTGGGACAAAAGACACGTGCCACCACACTCAGCTAATCCTTTTACTTTTTGTAGAGGTGGAGTCTCCCTGTGTTGCCCAGGCTGGTCTCAAACTCCTGGGCTCAAGCGGTCCTCCTGCCTTGGCTTCCCGAGGCACTGGGACCATAGGTGTGAGCTACCGTGCTTGGCCCATACTCTTCATTCAACTTCTTCAGAATCTATCATGATTTCAAAATAAAAATGTTTTAAATGCTATGCTGAAAGACAAAGCGTACCCAAGGCAGCAGCGTGGGGCAGGGCTGCTGGTCCCATCTGCCGGTGGCTGGCTGGAGAACTCTGTGACACGGCCACATGAGCACAGACCTGAGGAAGTGTGTGCGATCTGGGGAAGGGCCTCTGGGCAGAGATGATGGAAAGGCCTGGTGCAGGAGTATGCCAGGGACTGGAGAAAAAGCTGGCACCCCACGCACTGGTCTCAAACTCCTGTGTCCAAGCGATCCTCCTGCCTCCTCCCGAAGTGCTGAGATTACAGGCATGAGCCACCGCACCTGGCCATACCTAATTTTTTACTTGTATTTTTCATAGAAAAAAAATCCCATGATATAAAATTCACCATTTTTATCCTTACCAGGTGTACAATTATATGATTTTTAGTCACAATTCAGCACAGCCATCACCGCTGTCTATTCAGAACATTTTCATTATATGTTCACTAGCGGGAGGGAGAGTGTGCAACTGTATTTCCCATTCTTCCCCCCCACACCTGCCCACCCGAGAGGGAGTCTTACTCTGCTGCTAGGCTGGAATGCAGTGATGAGATCTCGGCTCACTTCAACCTCCGCCCCCAGTGTTCAAGTGATTCTCCTGCCTCAGTCTCCTGAGTGCGCACGCCACCATGGCCGGCTAACTTTTGTATTTTTAGTACAGACAGGGTTTCACTATGTTGGCCAGGATGGTTTTGATCTCTTGAACTCATGATCTCCCTGCCTCAACTTCCCAGAATGCTGGGATTACAGGCTTGAGCTACCATGCCCGGCCCTGCCTTTCCCATTCTATGTATTCATGTTTGTAACTAAATTTTTATCCTTTTCCTTAAAAAGCCCCCAAAACTGTAGCCTTTCATCTCATGCAAGCTGGGTCATCCCTGAGTGGAAAGGAGGATGGGGAGGAGGTGGGAGGCTGGCCCATGGGGCCACAGGAAACACTGTGACTCCAGGTGGTACCTGGGCCCCCAGGGTTCCTAGCAGAGGAGCAACTCCACAGGGGATTAACAAGATCCCAGTGGCTGCTGAGGGGAGTGTGAACTAGGGGGGCCCAGTGCGGAAGTGGGGTCAGGGAAGGTGATTCCACCATCCAGGCAAAATGATGCTGGCAGGGACTGGGTTGGAGGAAGCGCAGGTTGAATGAAAATGGCTGGGGAAGGCAGAGCCAGTAGGGTTGTGAGCAGTCTGAGATAGCCTCAGAGAGGTCACAGATGACTCTCAGGGTCTGCTTGGAGCATCTCCTGAGAGGCTGGGGGTGCGGCAGTGCAAGAGCTCTGAGAGGAGGGAGCCCCCCACTGGGACTGTCCTCGCCTCTCTCCAGGCTCCAGAAGAGACCTCCTCCATGATACCCTGTCTAAGCGGAAGGTGCCCAGGAGCTCACCATGGGGGCTGAAGGTGGCAGCCCCTCCAGGAACTTATGCCCCAGGCCCTGAATTCAGGCTGCCTAAGTCTGTGTGCCTGCATCTGTGTGTGTATGCATGTCTGCATGGCTGTGTGCACATCTGTGTATCTGTGTATGCATGTCTGTGTGTCTGTGCATCTGTGTGTGCATTTCTGTTTGTCTTTCTCTGTGTTTGCATGTGTGTCTCCATGTGTCTGCATTTCTGTGTGTCTATGTTGATATGTTTCTGTGTCTTTGTATCTGTGTCTGTGTCTCTGTGTGCATGTCTGTGTGTCTATGTGGTCTGTGTGACTGCTGTATGTTTGTCTTTCTCTGTGTTTGCATGTGTGTCTCCATGTGTCTCTGTGCATGTCTGTCTGTGTCTGTCTATATTTCTGTACATCTTTGTGTTTGTGCGTCTGTGCATCTGTGTGTCTGCATGTATGTTTTTCTGTGTATATCTTTGTATTATGTCTGTATGTAATGGTGTGTCTCTGTGGCCACAGGGGGTGTGATTTGAGGTGGGGGCAGGGCCTAGGTTTCAATTGCTTTCAACTGGATGGAAAAAAGAAGCAGACTTTACCCATTCTTCTAAAACCAAGGGTGGGAGGGATATGGGGCTGCCGGCAGCCCTCCCAGAGCCCACCCGCTCATGGGTTCCGGATTGCCTGGTGGTTCTTGGGCACCGCCACAAACCTCAGCTTCTTCAGGAGGGGGGGCCAGCCCAGCAGCTGCTGGTCCCACAGGTACTCGGGGGACAGCACCTTGGTGGGTTTGTGGCGCAGCAGGTACTTGTTCAGATGGCTCTCGTCGTGCCACACGGCCTCGATGCCATTGGCCTGGTCCATCATCATGGCTTGGTGGCAGGCCCTGGTGAGCCGCTGCACCTCTTGCACTGAACCCCCGAAGAACCCCCCCAGGTAGTAGAAATCGCCCTCGTCCCTGGGGATGTAGGCCTGGGACTGGGGCCGGCGCTCGTAGGTGAAGGCCTCCCGGCTGCTTCCATAGAAGGCGGGATGCAGGGTGCCGAACAGCGGGGACAGGATCTCCACACCCACGTGGTCACTGAACTTCATGTCCACGTCAGTGCACACCAGGTAATCCACCTCGCGGAGGAAGCGCCGCTCGCAGAAGTCGCTGATCATCTCCATGCGGCGCATGGACACGTCCTGCCAGCGCTGGTAGGCATGCACCTCAAGCACCGACAGCTGCCGGCCCGCCCCCAGCGCCACGTGCGGCACCGCGGCTACCTGGTCGGTGAAGATGTAGTAGTGGACCCGGTGGCCCACCATGAAGTGCTTCTCCGCCGTCTCCAGGAACAGCTTCACGAAGGCCACGTATCTGCAAGGCAGGGGGACAGGCGCTGGGGAGCCGCCGGCCGTGCACCCCTGGGAAGCCTGCCCTGCACGCTTCCACCAGCGGCCATGGGAAGGCTCAGAGGAGCAGATGCACCACGTTCTCCTGCCCTGTCCTGAGCGAGTCATCGGGCTGTGACTCACTTCATCATCTTCCCAGGACAGGCAGCTGGAGGCTCGCAGTAGGCCAGGAGGCTCGCAGTAAGCTGGTGCCGACTTACTTGTCCTTGGCCCGGCCTGAGCCACCAGGCAGCTGCCCCTCTTATGCCCGGGCCAGCCATGTGCCCCCATTAGAAGCTGCGCTTGGGTGCAAGCTCCACCTCTGCACCCTAGAGCTTCCTCCGTCCCAGGCTTGAACTGCACATATTCCTAGGAGTAGGTCATTCCTGGACTCCACCACTGGATCAGGAACCAGGCCTACCACGTGGGGAAAGGGAAAAAGGGGACCCCAGAAAGAATAGGGGTAAAGGGCTGTTGAGGCCACAAACCCCGAGTCCAAAGGTAGAACCTCTAGACCCAGGTCAGGTGTCCCCTGACCCCAGCACGTTTTTTCCAACTGCCTCAGATGGCTGGCCTCTCCTTCAGGTCCCTCAGGGCTGTGTGCCACCATCATGGGGGGCGGCTGTCTACCACCATTCAGCAAGTGTGCCGTGCCCCCTGAGGCCCCGAGTTTATGGAGCAGGCACCGTGGCTGCTTCGCTCCATCTGGCTCATTGGCAAACGACTCACAAGGGCCCTACAGATACCTGGGAGAGACCCATGTCCCAGGGAGCCTGCGAGCCCAGTGGGGAGCCCAGGCATGGCAGTCAGGCCCTGGGGTGCAAGTCCAGGCCCAGTGTGGCTGTGGGCTCAAGCCTCAGCTCTGCAGGGCTGCTTCTCCCCACAGGCACTGGGGATGTGGGGACCACCTCAGGGTCCAGAGAGGACACAGCCAGCCAGCCCACAACAGCGAGGTGGTGCCCTGACACAGCCCCCAGGGGCAACTCCCCAGCCCTCTGTCCCTAGGAACTGGAGTGTGAATTATCTGGCTATCCCCATGCCCTTCTCAGTCCCTGCAAATCAGGCCACAGCACCCCAGTGGCCTGACTCCCATGGCTGTGTGCCTTGCTGAGTGCGCTTCCCCCCGGGGTATGTGTCCCCATGTATCCATAGAGCCTATGCTCCCCTTGTGAGTGGTTTGCCAATGAGCTGGGTATGGCAAAGCAGCCGCGGTGCCTGCTCCATAAACTCAGGGCCTCAGGGGGTCACGGCACACGTGCTGAATGGTGGGAAAGCCTATGTCCCATGGTGGTGGCACATGGCCCTGGGGGACCTCAAGGAGGGACCGGCCGTCTGTGGCAGTTAGAGAAAACGTTTTGTGGTTAGGGAGACACCTGACCTGGGCCTGGAAGCTCTACCTTTGGATTCAGGGTTTGCGGCCATACCTCTCCCACATCTGAATTGGTAGAGGGGATTGTGAAGGCCACAGGGCCGTCCTGCAGGCTGCACACTGCACGCTGTGGGGAAGGACGCTCCTCCTTCCACGTGCACATGCCGCTTACATGCCTTCCATCTGTGCTCCACAGAAGTCCCAGAAGCAGTCACTGTCACTGGCCCGTCTGCCCACGGGTGCTGAGAGGTCAAGTATGTGCGTTCGCCTCACTAGCTCCTGTGAAGCTGGCCTGGCCCAGAGTCCAAGGGCATTATGGGTCAGCCGCTTCCCTTGAGGTCTGGGGCCAATTGCCTTGCCTGCTTCACCTCATCTGAGGACACAGAGTGACCACGGCTCTGCCAGCATCCTCTTTCTAGGGTCCAAGGACAGTAAACAGGTGTCCCCCTCCTGCCATCTCTGGTCAGTGAGCGGAGTCCACCTGGAGCCTTGTGTGGAGGTGGTGGCTTAGCAGGAGGGCCAGCCACAGGTACAGAGAGGAGGGGGCACCAGGAGCCGCCATCCCTGGGTGAGATGCAGCCTCTGGAGAAGGAGCTCACTTTTACCCCCAGGGAGCCCATGTGAGCTCAGTAAGATGCTACATGAATGGTCTTTCCCATCTACTGTCTGGGAGGACAAGGCTCGCCTCCCCACTCTGTCCTAAACACAGAGACCTCGATGATCCCGGTCACTCCCCGCAGCCCGGTCTCTGCCCTGGCCCCTCACTGACTTACTTCTTGATGGCAAACACAGTTAGCCCAATGCTGGCGTTCCGGAGCCTGAACTGCTGGTTGAGAATGTCGATGTTGAAGGTGCCCTCCCAGATGATGGGAGCCAACCAAGGGGTTAGCACAAGGACGTCTTTCCTACTGCACATGGAGAGGGGCATGCAGTAGCATCGAGCTGGCAGGGCACCACCTGCACGTGCCTCTGGGACACGGCCACCCCCACCTGGAAACCCCACTCAGCTTCCGCCTCTTCTGACCACCCTTCCAGAGGCAGCCACCATTCCCCCAAAACCAACCAGTGGCAAATGCAGACTCCAGCTGGACCAGTCATTCCCAACCCTCCCTCAACATTGGATCTGCTGGACCACAGAGGGAGCTGAACTTTGCTGGCAAAGAGACAGGAATCCCCCCCAACAGACACCCTCCCCCAGCCCCCCTCCCCAGGCCTCTGCAGGGGCTTTGGTGAACAAAGAGATAGAAAACAAGAGACCAAGTCAAAGAAAGCAAGGGGAATGAGAACAGCCATGTGGGCCTCCAAATTCAGATGTCAGGGGAACCTGAGAGGAGAGAACAGCGAAGCAGCCCCAGCTGAGACTTCCTTCAGGGAAACCGCCCTCTAAGGCCCTCAGAACAGCCCCTGGAGCTGCGCGCAGTTTCAGTAACTTACTCACCAGGGTGTCAGCATCTTTGGCTGGGGGTAGACCATCCTGCAAGCACAAAGCGCCATCCCGTGAGTTTGGAGTTTGCATGGGAAGCGTGGGATGCATGTAGGCAGGGGACATGCACCCTCCCGCCAAGGCCGCACTTCTAGGCTGGAATCGCTGTGGCTGCTCCCGGCTGTGTCAGCCCATAACCCCAGGACCCCGGGGCAGGGCCAAAGCTCAGAGTCTCTGATTCAGCACTTGTAGACTGGGGAGATGGACGAAGTGACCTCAGGCCCACTGCTTTCCACTTGACTTAAGGCTGGGAGGGACATAAGGGGTCCTGTCTTAATTCACTGTGGGCAGAGAGGAGGCTGCCTGTGTGGCCCCTGTCTCTGGTCATTCCCAGGGAAAGGGCCTGAGACGTGCAGACGCCCCACCTGGGCCCGAAGCCTGCTGGGCCTCCTTGTGGGCTGGTGGCGTCCACAGCCCGGCTTCCTCTCTGAGAAGTCGGGGAGTAACACCTGCTCCGACAGTGCACAAAGCACCATCAGGTGTCACACAGCCTGAGGGACGTGCGGCCGCAGTGATATCCCCACCTAAAGTACTGGAGAGGCCTAGGAGACATGAGTGGGGCCATTTTAACTGTCAGTAATGGCCACAGTTTGTTTTTGTTTTTTTGAGACAGTCTCACTCTTGTTGCCCAGGCCGGAGTGAAGTTGTGCGACCTTGCCTCACTGCAATCTCCGCCTCCCGGAATGAAGTGATTCTCCTGCCTCAGTCTCCCGAGTAGCTAGGATTACAGGTACTTGCCACCACACGAGGCTAATTTTTGTATTTTTAGTAAAGACAGCATTTCACCAGGTTGGCCAGGCTGGTCTCGAACTCCTGACCTCAGGTGATCTGCCCACCTTGGCCTCTCAAAGTGCTGGGATTACAGGCGTGAGCCCCCACGCCCGGTAATGGCCACAATTTTAATGTCCTGTGATGGCCTTTAAAAGCAGGGAATCAGCCGAAATAGGAAGGAAATTCTGACACTTGCTACAGCCTGGATGGACTGTGAGGACATCATGCTCAGTGAAATAAGCTCGTCATAAAAAGTCAGCTACCGGCCAGGCACAGTGGCTCACGCCTGTAATCCTGGCACTTTGAGAGGCCAAGGTGGGCAGATTATGAGGTCGGGAGTTTGAGATCAACCTGACCAACATGGTGAAACCCTGTCTCTACTAAAAATACAAAAATTAGCCAGGTGTGGTGACATGTGCCTGCCATCCCAGCTACTCAGGAGGCTGAGGCAGGAGAGTTGCTGGAACCCGGGAGGCAGAAGGTTGCAGTGAACGGAGATTGTGCCACTGCACTCCAGTCTGGGCGACAGCAAGACTACCTTAAAAAAAACAAAAAAGGACAGTGACCGCGGAATCCACTTATAAAAGGTAGCTGCAGTGGTTAGCCTCAGAGCCAAGCCACAGACCATGCAATAGTGAGCACTAGGAGAGCTGGGGGAGGGGACACCAGAGTTGTTATTTCATGGGGACGGAGCTTCAGTTCTGCAAGATGAAAAGAGTCCTGGAGAGGGATGGTGGTGATGGCTGCACAGCGATGTGAATGGACTTAGCAGTACTGAAGACTTAAAAATGATTCAGATGGCAAATTTCATGTTCAGTGTATTTTGGCTGGGCACAGTGGCTGATGCCTGTAATTCCAGCACTTTGGGAGACCAAGGTGGGTGAATCACAAGGTCAGGAGTTCAAGATCAGCCTGGCCAAGATGTTGAAACCCTGTCTCTACTAAAAATACAAAAATTAGCCGGGTGTGATGACAGGCACCTGCAATCCCAGCTACTCAGGAGGCTGAAGCAGGAGAATTGCTTGAACCTGGGGGGCAGAGGTTGCAGTGAGCAGAGATCACACCGCTGCACTCCAGCCTGGTGACAGAGCAAGACTCCATCTCTAAATAAATAAATAAGTAAAATAAAATAAAAATGATTAAGATAGTAAATGTTATGTTAAGTGTATTTGACCACAATTTAAAAAAACAAAATCAAAAGCAGTGTGGGCAACTTGGCCTTGGTTGCCTAGACTCCCCTAGGTTCAGCACTGATAAAGGCCCACATCCCGGGAAACAGCCCCCGAGGCCCAGACAGAGCAGACCAGCTGGTCCTCCTCTTTCAAAGCCAATGACAGGCAGCTGGTGAAAACTGAAGCCCCCGCCGCATCATGCTCTCTGAGTGGCTGCAGGATGAGGGCAGAGTCAGAGCAGACTGGGGAAGGAGCGGCCTTCAAGTTGCAGGAGGAGAGAGGAGCTGCTCCCACACGCCTCTGCCCACACACACAGGTACCCGGCTGCAGGACAATTCTGTGACACGGGAGGCACCGAAGGAAGACATTATACCTTGGCAATGCGACACTCTGCAGACCGCCCGGGTCCCTAACAGCCGTGCTGCAGAATGAGAACACAGGAGACGAAGTTTATTCCAGCAGCAGGGATTGAGGGCACAAGTGCATGGAAGCCAGCAGAGGGTCCCAAAGGGACACAGCGTCACACAGGAGTGCGGAGCAGAGTCCATCAGGAACAGTCACAGAACAGCCATCCCTGTGCTGATGGGCCTGGCGTGGGCCCGTGGGCCAGACCCTGTAAGGCCAACGCTGCTGTCTGAGGTCTGCGTTTTGGGGCCCTCACAGCCCACAGGTTCACCAGACACATCGAAGCCAAGGCTGGGCGGAGTGGAGTTTCAGAACATGTCTGCAAACCCCAAGGGCCCTCCCATCAAGAAATGGGGTCTGATATTCCTGTTTCTAAGAAAGAAAATGCGGCAGAAGTAACATTGGGTGACAATGCCAGGCCCTAGAAGGCCATCCAGTCTCTGTATCTTCTTTCTTGGGATACTGGTCTTGGAACTTCCAAACCAAGCTGAGCAGGAGCCCAGGCCCCGGGGAGAGGCGCTGGGTAGGTGTCTCAGCTGAGAGGCAGCATCAACTGCCAGAGACGCAGGGAAGTCCTTGCAATGACCCCAGCCACCCACCGTCTGCCCATAACTGCCTGAGGCCCCGAAGTGAACCAGCCAGGTGAGCCCCGTGCACCCCAGGAAGCCCAGGGACAGATGTGATCAATGGCTGTGATCGTTTTCCATCAATGGGGTGGTGCACTGCAGCCATGGGTCACTGACATGAGTGGGAATTAGCAGACACAGCAGGGGGCACAGCACGGGCACAGGCCTGGAGTCAGGACCGCATGGCAGGTGAACCAGCGACAGGCCACTCTGAAGCACAGAGGATGAGGGCAGAGGTGGGAAAATGAGGCTGGGGAGGTCAGGCAGGCAGGATCAGACCATGGACAGCCTCCTACCTTCTGTTCTGGAAAGATCACTCCAGCTACTGTGAGGACACGGGGGACAGGGCTGATGGGGATGGGGAGAAATCTGAGGCCGTTTCAGAGATGAGGCAGCCCCACCGGACCAATGGAGCAGGGCTTCGAAGGCAGAGAGGCCGGTGGGCGGGTGAGCTGCTCAACAGCAGGGCTGGCGGGACTTGGGAACCCAGTGTAGGGCTGAGGGCAAAGGGAGAGTTGAGGATGGCAGGTGGAAGGCGACTAAGGAGGAGGGGTGTAGGCAGGGAGCAGAGACCATGTGTGGGAACTTTGGGTAAGCCTGGAGTCGGGGACTGGAGGTCAGAAGGAGGTCAAGGCTGACTCCAAAGATGTGGAAGCAGACGTGTCAGGTGACCCTTCAAGGCCACAGAGCTGGCCACATCTACGCTGGGCATAGGATCGAGAGGGGTCCCAGTCCCACCCATGTGTGTGCCCGGGAGGGGCAGGGGGAGTTCCCAGAGTGGAACCCCAGCCCAGAGCCAGCACCCCGGCCAGCATACATGGTCTGCCTGCCCTTCCCGTCACTCACTGTGCCTCCAGTTCCAGGCTTCCTGGCATTAGGCTTCTGGGGCTTAGGACCCCGTAACTGCAGGAAGGAAGTGCACCAAGGTTCAGGACACAGAATCAAGACTGACTGTCAATCCCTTCCTCCAAACAGCACATTCTGGAGCCAGCCATGAGCATAGGAGTCCCCGATGAGCTGCAAGGCCTCCAGGCAGGCAGGAAACATTCTAGCAAAGCCCAGGCACCTCACCACATACCACACCAGGAGGTGGGCAGGAGGGAGTCCCTGGGGATATTGCTCATGCATGGACACCTGCAGCAGCTGCAGAAGGCCCCCCACCCCCATGCCTTGGTCAGCGCAGTCCCTGAGGCCACCTCAGGGAGCATTTCCAGGCCATGTCCACAGATGCCCCACTCTGTGGTTCTGGGACCTTCTGTGTCTGGAAGCGGCTAACAGCTCGGGACCCAGACTTGCCTTCCCCAGCCCCAGCCATGCAACTGTGGGCAAGGGGCTCGCTCTCCCAGCCCCAGACTCCCCACTTATGAAAATTTTAAATGGGAGAGTGAGTTGCACGGTGAAGCTTAAATAAAGGAGCAAGTAAACACACCTCCACAGCCGGACAGGGGCAACAACTGTCCTTAGGATGCTGATGGCTACTGTGATGCTTGGGGGGCTCGGGGGGTCCCCATGGGTCTGATTAGCTGCTGTGGCCACTTCTCCCCAAACCAGGCCAGCTCCAATAGGCAAATGTGTCTTACCCAAACAAGACCAAGACAAGCATTGTTAGGAAAAGGATCACAGGTAGAGGTGCGTAGCATTTTGGATTTCCTGGAAAACGGGAGGGGAAAAATCAGATCACTCACCCTCCTTCTCTCAGCTGCCCCACTTTACGTGTCCTGTCTTGTGATTCAGACACCAGATCCTGTGAGGGGCCTTCATCTACCAAGAGGGTCCCTCCGCCCCACAGGGGACGCTCTCAGCCCCCCATGAGCATCTCTGCAAAGCCAGTCCAGACCCGGCCCTCCTCCCACTCAGAGAACAGGGAGGTGGTCTGCTCCTCCCAGCTCATCAGCCTGACTGCTCCCACAGACTCTGAGCGTCACCCTGGCTTCCCAATGACCTCCTTCTACTCAGCATCTTCTTCCCATGGGAGGCCGAAGGGAACCACACTGAAATGAGCACCTTGAGGTCACTGTTGAACCCAGTGGGGAGGCCAGGACAGCCTCATGGCCAGGCTGAGTCAGGAGGCCAGACCAGTTCCTGCCACGGAGAGGAGTCACCAACCTCCCCCGGTGTCTCCCTGCCCTCTCAGAGGCCCGTGCCCTGGAAACAATCAGTGGTGTTTCTTTTAAGGTGATTTTTATGTATGTTAAAGTCATGTGCTGTAGTTCCCCCACATCCACGCCTTCACTTGCTGAAGTTTCAGTGACCCATGATCAACCAAAGGCCAATAATAGGTGAATACAGTGCAGTAAAATATTTTGAGGACAGGTATGGGGGCTCATGCCTGTGATCCCAGCACTTCGGAGGCTGAGGCAGGAGAACTGCTTGAAGCCAGGAGTTCTAGACCAGCCTGGGCAACATAGAACTCACTTCTATCAAAGAAAAAAAAATTAGCTGGGCATAGTGGTGAACCCCTATGGTCCCAGGAGGCTGAGGTGGAAGGATCACTTGAGCCTAGGAGGTCAAGGCTGCAGTGAGTCATGAATGTACCACTACACTCCAGCCTGGGTGACAGAGCAAGACCCTGTCTCTTAAAAAAAAGCAACCTACAAATTAAGATATATATATATATATATTTTTTTTTTTTGAGAGAGAGAGAGATCACATTCACATAACCTTTATTACAGTATATTGTTTTTGTTGTTTTTGAGATGGAGTTTGCTCTTGTTGCCCAGGCTGGGAGTGCAATGGGGCTAACTCGGCTCACTGCAACCTCCACCTCCCAGGTTCAAGTGATTCTCTTCCCTCAGTCTCCAGAGTAACTGGATTTACAGGTGCCCACCACCATGCCCAGCTAATCTTTTGTATTTTTAGTAGAGACAGGATTTCACCATGTTGGCCAGGATGGTCTCGAACTCCTGACCTCAAGCGATCTGCCTGCCTTGGACAATATATTGTTATAATTGTTCTATATTATTATGATGGCTGTGAGTTCCATCCTGTGTCTAATTTATAAATTAAAGTCTTTCATAGGCATATGTGCATAGGGGAAGACAGTCTGTACAGGGTTTGGTACTAGCCGAGGTTTCAGACATCCATTGGGGATCTCGGAACGTATCCCCCGCAGGTAGGAGGGGACTCCTGTTTTCAGAAGGTCAAGCCTGGAAGCCTTCTGTGTCCTGGCCCGGTTCCTATTCCTTCCCCTGAAATCAGTCCCTTTCAGCTAATTGTTCTGTTGCTTCTTATCCCATAAAGCTTGTCTGTATCTACCTCCGCCTTTCTAAATCCTGTGAGCATGGAACAATTGATCTCGTATAGCTTCCTGAAACAGAAATGTGGGAGGCAAAATTTGAACTTTACACGTCTTAAGTGATTTTTTCCACTTTTCTAGTCGGTCGATTGTTTGGCTGTAGAGAAATCTAGATGAAAATAATTGTCCTTCAATTTGGCGGAAATTACTCCATTTTTAAAAACTTTGAAAATCAACTTCATTCGAGGGATAACTTACATCCAGTAAAATCGATCCACTTTAGATATATGGTTTTGAGGAGTTTTGAACAATGCACACATGTAAGCACCCCCCGCCCCGCCCGAAATAAGATAGGCAACATTTTCATCACCCCAATAAGGTCCCTCCTGACCCCGGATCTGGTTCCCTGGTGTTTCCCATAAGCAGAATTGCCTGCCACATGCTCTTTTATGTCTGGCTGCCTCACACAGCATGACCTTTGAAGATTCACCTACATTGTCCCTGTATCAGTTGTTCGTTCTTGCTTATTGCCGAGAAACGCCATTGTTAACACACCACAATTGGTTTATCCTGTCTCCTATTGACAGACGTTTTGGTTTTTATGCTTTGGGGCCCCTAGCAACAAAGCTTCTGTAGACACTCATGTGCAGATATCTGTGGACCTTTGTTTTCATTTTCCTTGAGTAAATACCAAGGAGCAGAAAAGATGAATCATATGGTAAGCGTGTGTTTAACTTTTCCCAAAGCAGTTACTGAATTCTCCTTTCCCACCAGCAATGCAAGAGAAGCGCGGGTGCTCCACCTTCCGGCAGACACCTGACGGCCGCCCCTTTACGTTTTAGCCTCCTAGTGGGTGAGTAGTGGTGTCTGATTGTGGCCAGTGACTAAGCAGGACAGTCATCTTTTCATGTATTTATTGGCCATTTGTTTGCTTCTTATAAAACCTGTCCAAATGTTTTGCTCATTTTATTATTTTATTTTGAGACAGAGTCTTACTCTGTCACCAGGCTGGAGTGCAGTGGCGTGATCTCGGCTCACTGCAACCGCTGACTCCCTGGTTCAAGCGATTCTCCTGCCTCAGCCTCCCGAGTGGCTGGGATTACAGGCACATGCCACCACGCCCAGCTAATTTTTGCATTTTTAGTAGAGACGGGGTTTTACCACGTTGGCCAGGATGGTCTCCATCTGCTGACCTCATGATTGCCTGCCTTGGTCTCCCAAAGTGCTGGGATTACAGGTGTGAGCCACCACGCCCAGCCCATTTAATATTTATTTATTTACTTGTATATATTTTAGGGGACACAGTCCCACTCCCGTTGCCCAGGCTGGAGTGCGGTGGCAGGATCACAGCTCACCGGAGCCTCCACTTCCTGGGCTCACGTGATCCTCCCACCTCAGCCTTTTGAGTAGCTGGGACTACAGGTGTGCACCACCATACCTAGCTAATTTTTTTGGGTTTTGATAGAGATGGGGTTTCACCATGTTGCCCAAGCTGGTCTTGAACTCCTGGGCTCAAGCGATCCACCTGCCTCGGCCTCTCAACATGCTGAGATTACAGGCATGAGCTACCTCACCCGGACATTCGTTTTTATTTTATTTTAGAGACAGGGTCTTACTCTGTCACCCAGGCTGGAGTGCAGTGTCATGATCACAGCTCACTGCAACCTCAAATTCCTGTGGTTAGGCCATCTTTCCCCTCAGCCTCCTGATTAGCTGGGACTACAGACATGCACCAACACACTTGGCTAATTATTCTACTGTGTGTAGACACTGGGTCTCCCTTTCAATTGAGTTGTTTCTCTTTTATTATTGAGCAGTAGGATTTATTTCTATATTTTGGATACAAGTCCTTTGCTAAATGCAAATATTACAAACATTTTTTCGTCAGGCACAAAAAGACAGACACCGCATGTTCTCACTTATGTGTAGTATTGAAATATCAAAACGATTAACTCATGGAGATAGAAAATAGGAGGATGGTTAGCAGAGACTGGGAAGGGCCATGGCAGGGGTGGAAGAGTATGTGGGATGGTTAATGGGTACAAAAAATAGAATGAATAAGACCTAGTATTTGATAGCATAACAGGGAGACTATAGTCAATAATAATTTAATTATACACTTGAAAATAACTAAAAGGCCAGGCACAGTGGCTCGAGCCTATAATCCCAGCACTTTGGGAGGCTGAGGCAGGTGGATCACCTGAGGTCAGGAATTTAAGACCAGCCTGGCCAACATGGTGAAATTTCATCTCCACTAAAAATACAAGAACTAGCCAGATGTGGTGGCACGCGCCTGTAGTCCAAGCTACTCAGGAGGCTGAGGCAGAAGAATCACTTGAACCTGGGAGGTAGAGTTTGCAGTGAGTTCAGATGACACCACTGAACTCCAGCTTGGGTGACAGAGCAAGACTCCATCTCAAAAAAATAAAATAAAATAACTAAAGGAGTATAATTGGATTGTTTGTAACAGGAAGGATAATTGCTCAAGGGGATGGACACCAGTTCTCCATGATGTGAATTTTCCATCGTATGCCTGAACCAACATATCTCATGGACCCCATCAGTATATACACTATGAACCCATAAAAAGTAAAGACCAAATACTTCTTAAAAACAAATATTTTCTCTCAGTCTGTGGCTTGTTTATTCATTTTTTCTTAATTTTTTCTTTTGAAGGGAAGTGTTAATTTTGATAAACACTAGTTTATCCTTATTAAAATGAAACCATTTTATGGTTTGAGCTTTTTTGTCTCATCTATTCAATTTTTGCCTGCCACAAGTTTATGAATATTTTCTCTTATTTTCTTCAGAATTTCATAATTTTTGTACATGGTGTGAAAGGCTAAAGTCCCCTTTCTTCCCCCAATGCATATCCAGTCATTTCAGCCATTTGAATTGAAAATATTTCCCTTTCTCCATCACATTATCTTTGCACCATTATTAAAAAGCAATTATTTTAAAAATCAATTGACTATATCTATGTGGGTCTATTTCTAAACTCTGCATTCTATTCCACTGATCTATCTGTATATCCTAATCAGCCTATTCTGACTACTGTAGCTGTGTAATCTACCTTGAAATCCAGCTTGGAAGGTAAGTCTTCCAACTGTTTTTCAAATTGTTTTGACTATTCTGAGACCTTTGCATTTCTATATAAATTTTAGAGTCAGCTGTCAACTTTACAAAAACTTCTTCTGGAGTTTCAAGTTAGATTATGTAGACTCTATAGATCCATCTGGGGAAAAGTGACAGTTTAGCGGTATAAGTCTTCCAATCCATGAGCATGGTATATCTCTCCATTTATTTGTGTCTTCTTTAATTTTTGTCAGCAACATTTGCAGTTTTGGTTTGTCTGTGGCTTTCTTTCCTTGCTCTGCTCTGCTCTGCTTTGTCAGGGTCTTGCTCTGTAGCCCAGGCTGGAGTGCACTGCAATGTCTGCCTCCTGGGCTCCAGCCATCCTCTCACCTCAGACTCCTGAGTAGCTCTGATTACAGGCATGCACCACTGCACCTGGCCTTATTTATTCATTGACTTTGAATCTTGAGACTCCCTGCTAAGTTGACTTAGTTGATGACCTCTTAGTGTAAATATATATAATATATATGACAATAATAGCACAAAGGAGCAAGGAGGAAATGAAGCTGTTACATATACTGGAGCAAGGAAAGGTCAGCAGACAATAACTTGAATATACAGGAAGAAATCAAGAGTAAAGTCAATGGTAAATACACAGTGTAATATAAAAGACTTGAAAAGTAGTTTTCTCCTTACTTGTCTTACTGAATTTAAAAGAAATAAAATTGTGTGAAACAATAATTATGACACAGTATTGTTGAGTTTATAACATATATAGATGAATATATATGACAATAATACCACAGACAAGGCAGGGGGGAATGGAGTTATATTAAAGTTTCTGTATTTTACTAAAATTAGTATTAATCTGAAGTAGATCATGATAAATTAAAATGCATATTGTAATCCCTGAAGCAAACAGAAAATAACTTTAAAATATACACTTATAAAGAAAAAAGGAATCTAAATGACATACTAGAAAATATTTAATACAAAAGAAGGCAGTAAAGGATTAACAGAAGAACAAAAAGGCATGAAACATAGAAAACAAACTGTGAGCTGGCAGATGGAAATCCAGCCACAGCAATAGTAACACTGAATGTGAATAGACTGAACATGCCAGTCAGAAGGCGGAGACTATTAGACTGGATTTCTTTTAAAGCTTTGACTATAAGCTGTCTATGAGAAACATACTTCAGAAACAAAGATACAAATAGGTCAAAGCAAAAGGTAGATTTGCTATGCAAACAATAACCGTAAGGGAGCTTGAGGAGCAATACTAATATCAGACCAAATAGATTTTTTTTTTTTTGAGACAGAGTCTTGCTCTGTTTCCCAGGCTGGAGTGCAGTGGTGTGATTTCGGCTCACTGTAACCTCCACTCCCGGGTTCAAGCACTTCTCGGGGCCCAAAGTGGCTCCGGCCGGATGTCGTGGCGCTTGCAAAGGCGAGGCCAAGAGTTCAAGGCCAACCAACCTCAGCAACCTTACAAGCTCTCAATGATTGGCAAAAATAAAAAAAAATAAAAAAAATAAAATCAAGCACTTCTCAGGTCTCAGCCTCCTGAATAGCTGGGATTACAGGTGTGTGTCACCGTGCCTGGCTAATTACAGGTGTGAGCCACTGTGCCCAGCCAGATTTTTTAAGATGAAAAATCTTACTAAAGAGAAACATTCTGCAATGATATAAAGTTAATATGTTAGGAAAATACAACAAGTAGACATATATGCACACCTGACAACTAGTCCCAAAATACGTGAAACCAAAACTCACAGATGAAGGGAGAAATAGTCAACTCAACAATAATGGTTGGGCTGGGCACGGTGGCTAATGCCTGTAATCCCAGCACTTTGAGAGGTGGAGGTGGCTGGATCACTTGAGCATAGGAGTTTGTGACCAGTCTGGGTAACATGGCAAAACCCTGTTGCTACAGAAAATAGAAAAATTAGCCAGGCATGATGCTGCTTGTGTGTAGTTGCAGTTAGGAGGCTGAGATGACCTGAGCCTTGGGAGGCGGGGATTGCAGTGAGCTGTGATCACACCACTGCACTCCAGCCTGGGTGAACAAGTGAGACCCTGTCTCATAAAAAAAAAAAAAATCCAAAAAAAACAATAATGGAACACCAAAATCCTACCTCACTCTCAATAATGGAGAGAATAATTAGAAAATCAGTAGATACAGATGACTTGACATCATTAGGCACCAGCTAGATGTAACTGGCGTGTTTAGAACCCTCCACCTAGCAAGAGCTGAAGACACGTCCTCCTCATATGCACATGGAACAGTCTCCAGGATCGATCATATGCTGGACCATAAAACAAGTCTTGAGAAATGCAAAGGGACTGATATCCACAAAGTTTCTTCTCTCACCACATGGGAATGAAATTAGAAATTAACAAAGGAAATTTGGGAAATCTACAAATACATAGAAATTAACACACTTCTACATAAGCAATGGGTCAAAGAAGAAACTCAAAAGATACTCTGGGATGAATGAAAATGCAAATGCCACATACCAAAATTTATGGGATATAACTAAAGCTGTGTTTCAGGGGAAATTTATATCTGTAAATATCTAGATTAGAAAGACTCAAATCAGTGCGTAAGCTTCCATTGTAAGTAACTACAAAAAGAAAAGACGGAACACATTAAACCCAAAGTGAGAAGAAGATAAATTAATAAATATTAGAGTGGAAACCAATGAAATAGCGAACAGAAAGAAAAAGAGAAAAAAAATCCAATGTCAGTTCTCTGAAAAAAATCAAGAGAGAGAGAGAACACAAATAACTAAAATCAGAAATGAAAGAGGAGACACCAGTTCCAAACTTACAGAAATTAAAAGGATTTCAAGGAAATACTAGGAACAAGTGTTTGCCCTACAACATAGGTAACATGGACAGGTTCTTACACATAAATTAGAAAGAGGTTAGAAGAAAATATGATTCAAATTTTGTGACATTGGATTAAGATTTCTTAGATATGACACCAGATGCACGATAAAATAAAAAATTAGTAAATTTGAATGAATCAAAATATAAAACTTTTGTACTTCAAAAACACCAATAAAGTGTTAAGACAAACTCTTGATGGAGAGAAAATATTTTCAAATCATCTCTCTAATAGCGGATATTCAGAACATGCAAAGAACTGTCAAAACTGAACAAAGGAGACAACTCAGTTTTGTTTTGTTTTTAAATTTTTTTTGAGACAGAGTTTCGTTCTTGTTGCCCAGGGTGGAGTGCAGTGGCGCCATCTCAGCTCACCACAACCTCTGCCTCCTGGGTTTAAACAACTCTCCTGCATCAGCCTCCTGGGATTATAGGCACCATGCCCAGCTAATTTTGTGTGTGTGTGTATTTTTAGTAGTGAAAGGGTTTCACCATGTTGGCCCAGCTGGTCTCTAGCTCCTGACCTGATGTGACCCACCACCTCAGCCTCTCAAAGTGCTGGGATTACAAGCAAGAGCCACTGCACCTGGCCCAACTCAATATATATATATATATATATATATATATATATATATATCTTTTTGACAGAGTCTCGCTCTGTTGCCCAGGCTGGAGTGCAGTGGTGTGATCTTGGCTCACTGCAACCTCTGCCTCCCGTGTTCAAGCAATTCTCTGCCTCAGCCTCCCAGGTAGCTGGAATTACAAGTTCCCACCACGACGCCCACCTAATTTTTGTATTTTTAGTAAGACGGGGTTTCACCATCTTGATCAGGCTGGTCTTGAAATCCTGACCAGGTGATCCACCCACCTTGGCTCCCAAAGTGCTGGGATTACAGGCATGAGCCACCATGCCTGGCCCCAATTCAATTTTTTTTTTTTTTTTGAGACAGAGTTTCGTTCTTGTTACCCAGGCTGGAGTGCAATGGCGCGATCTCGGCTCACCGCAACCTCCGCCTCCTGGGTTCAAGCAATTCTCCTGCCTCAGCCTCCCAAGTAGCTGTGACCACAGGTGCATGCCACCATGCCCAGCTAATTTTTTTGTATTTTTAGTAGAGACAAGGTTTCACCATGTTGACCAGGATGATCTTGATCTCTTGACCTCATGATCCACCCGCCTCGGCCTCCCAAAGTGCTGGGATTACAGGCATGAGCCACTGCACCCGGCCCCAATTCAATTTTTAAAAAGGCAAAAAGTTTGAACAGGCATTTCACCACAAAAAGATATATAAATGGCTAAAAAGCACAAGAAAAAACACTGGCCATCATTTGTCATTAGGGAAACGTAAATCAAAACTATGAGATACCACCTTATACCCACAAGACTGGCTATGTGTTGCTGCAGATGTACAGAAAGTGGGACCCACAGCCAGGCACAGGGGCTCATGCCTATAATCCCAGCACTCTGGGAGGCCGAGGCAGGTGGATCACGAGGTCAAGAGATCGAGACCATCCTGGCCAACATGATGAAACCCTGTCTCTACTAAAAATACAAAAAATTTAGCTGGGCATGGTGGCATGCACCTGTGGTCACAGCTACTTGGGAGGCTGAGGCGGAAGAATTGCTTGAACCCAGGAGGCGGAGGTTATAGTGAGCTGAGATTTCACCACTGCACTCCAGCCTGGTGACAGAGCAAGACTCCGTCTCAAAAAAAAAAAAAAAAAAAAAAGACATAAGTGATTAACTTCTTTTAATCTATAACTAAGGTCTGAGTCCTTTCTCTAGAGCTTCAGTCAATTTACTTAATCTAAACGGGTCCAGGTGCTGGGGTTATGGGCCTTATCTTGTCTCTTTCTGTGCAGCTTGCGGCACAGTCCTGCTTGTTCTCATCAGCGTTCAACCAGCATTGATTGGATGACTAAATCAACATGCATGAATGCGAGTAACCTGAGAATGGGCAGCTGTTTGCCAGGTTTCTCAAAAGACCTAACTTCTTCAAGATGTTTGTCTTGGATCCAGTCGTGGGCCAGACTCAGTGCCAGACCCCGGGGCTGTGGAGACCAACTGCCGAGTCCCTGGTCCTCTGAGGCTCCTAGACGTGAGACCAACTCACACAGCATAACCCTTGGGGCGGAACGGACTCCTGGGGTGGCAGCTGTGTTCATGATCTTGACTGGGGGACATTCCACAGGTGTGGACATGGGTCCAAATGTATCCACCTGCACCTTTTATGTGCAGCTTATTGTATACATCTGCTGAAACATTTTAAGGAGACAAAAGGGAACAACAACAACAAAAAAAAGGAAAATAAAAGACCGCAAAGGAGGAACAGGGAAGAACCCGGAAGAAGTTGGCAGCAAGGAAAGAGGCAGGTGTTCTCAGTCAGACCTGAGTCCCAGCCCCACTCAGCCCAGCCTGCCTGAGACCAGCAAAATTACAGTCAGACCTGAGTCCCAGCCCCACTCAGCCCAGCCTGCCTGAGACCAGCAAAATTACAGTCAGACCTGAGTCCCAGCCCCACTCAGCCCAGCCTGCCTGAGACCAGCAAAATTACAGTCAGACCTGAGTCCCAGCCCCACTCAGCCCAGCCTGCCTGAGACCAGCAAAATTACAGTCAGACCTGAGTCCCAGCCCCACTCAGCCCAGCCTGCCTGAGACCAGCAAAATTACAGTCAGACCTGAGTCCCAGCCCCACTCAGCCCAGCCTGCCTGAGACCAGCAAAATTACAGTCAGACCTGAGTCCCAGCCCCACTCAGCCCAGCCTGCCTGAGACCAGCAAAATTACAGTCAGACCTGAGTCCCAGCCCCACTCAGCCCAGCCTGCCTGAGACCAGCAAAATTACAGTCAGACCTGAGTCCCAGCCCCACTCAGCCCAGCCTGCCTGAGACCAGCAAAATTACAGTCAGACCTGAGTCCCAGCCCCACTCAGCCCAGCCTGCCTGAGACCAGCAAAATTACAGTCAGACCTGAGTCCCAGCCCCACTCAGCCCTTCCTGCCTGAGACCAGCAAAATTACAGTCAGACCTGAGTCCCAGCCCCACTCAGCCCAGCCTGCCTGAGACCAGCAAAATTACAGTCAGACCTGAGTCCCAGCCCCACTCAGCCCAGCCTGCCTGAGACCAGCAAAATTACAGTCAGACCTGAGTCCCAGCCCCACTCAGCCCAGCCTGCCTGAGACCAGCAAAATTACAGTCAGACCTGAGTCCCAGCCCCACTCAGCCCAGCCTGCCTGAGACCAGCAAAATTACAGTCAGACCTGAGTCCCAGCCCCACTCAGCCCTTCCTGCCTGAGACCAGCAAAATTGCAGTCAGACCTGAGTCCCAGCCCCACTCAGCCCTTCCTGCCTGAGACCAGCAAAATTGCAGTCAGACCTGAGTCCCAGCCCCACTCAGCCCTTCCTGCCTGAGACCACAACAAAATCGAAGTCAGACCTGACTCCTTGGCCCCACTCAGCCCAGCCTGCCTGGGACCAGAGCAAAGTCCCAGATATCTGTAAACCGGTTTTCCCACGGGTGAAAGAACGACCTGGGAGGTATTTGCTGTTCCTTCCTGAGAACTCAGCGGTACTGAACCCAGTGCTGCCTCACAGTAAACCCTGACAAATGGTGAGCATTGTTGAAGGCAGGGTCTCAACCTACCACACACCCACGCGGTTTTCTTCATGAATTTTCCACTCTTCTCCCTCCTGTACCTCTGGGCAGCACCTCCTGGACAGGAGCCCTCACCACCTCCGGCCTCGCCATGCCTTATCCCCCACCTGACTGCAAGTCAAAGTCAAACATTTCTCTCCCCAGATGTGTACCCAGCAGTCCTCTAAATTAAAGGACTGTGTGCCAGCTCTGGGCGCCCCACTTGGCTCTCCCTGGCCTTTGGCACTGGGGTTCACTAGCCTGCAGCTGACACCCCATGCCCTGCCTCCCGCTTACCTCCCTCTGAAGCGAAGTCCTGTCTGGGGTTAATACCCAATTTGTTTTCTGGCGCCAAGAAAAGGACAGGGACATACACAAGGAATGAGTTTAGGGACAGAGGTTTAATAGACAAAAGAAAGAGAAAGAACAGCTGTCTCTCTTGTGAGAGGGGATGCCCCAATGGGAATTCGGGCCTGGGGCGAGTACAATGGATTTTATAGACAGGCTTGAGAAGGGGGTGTCTGAGTTACATAGGGCCAAGATTGGTTGGATCAGGTGTGACGTCTACATAGCATGGGGAAGGCTGGCCACCCCACCCTAATTTTATTATGCACAGGGACTTTCCACGTGGCCCTGTGGTCTGCTCCTTACTGTACACCTACCTGGCTGGCAAGAAGGGAAGGTGGAGCCGCCATGTTGAACAGGCCTAGTCCCAAACAGCCTTTTCCTGTTGGCTAGGCCCTCCCCATTCACCTGTCCAAAATTCCAGCTTGCTTGTCTATGTCTGCAGCTCATTGTTACCAGCTGCTCATTGTTAGAAAAGAAAATGATTTGGGGGCTGCTTTTCATTAAAAGGAAAACATTACCAAGGACTCCAGTACCCTCAGTGTCTGCCTCAATAATTTCTTAACTCCTACATCACCTGAGTGCCTGGGGCGCAGGTCCCCGGTCACCCTTGGCATTGAATTTGCCCACCTCCTTCCGGAGGCGCCTCCGCGTTTGGGGTCTGGAGGCTGTTCCCAGCTGACCAGGCACCTGGTCACCGTGCCCGAGGGGAGGGCTGGGGGGCGGGCAGGGCAGCCCGGAGCCTGGTACTTGTCCAGGGTCCGTGGATCTGTGCTGAAAATCGCAGCTCAGGGAAGGCGGGGAGCGTGGAGCGGCGAGGAGAGGCCAGAGACCGCCAGGGCGTCGGGGGACCTCGCCCTCCCCAGGACCCGAGGACCCCGGAGAAGAGCCCCCCGCTAGGCAGCGCCACCGCGCCCACCCGGCCTGCGGGTCCCGACATCGCGGCCGCGCCCACCTGCCGCCGGCTCCCCAGGGCGCAGGGTCTCGGAGGATGGGGCGGTGGCCGGCCTGAGACCTCACGGTCCTGGGCGCCACCCTTCCCCGACACTCGCCCTGGCCCGGCTTTCGGGCGCACCCTTGATTCCCAGTCGCAGCGGCTCCCTCGCGACACCCCGGCCGGAGGCCGGCACTCACCCGCCGGCGTCCGCAGCTGCTCAGCCATGGCTCCGCGCCTTGTCTCAGCCGCCGCCTGCCGCCCGCCCGGCCGCCCTGGGGCGGGGTCAGCCCAAGGCGCCCCCTCCCGGCCCGCGCCGCCCAAAGCCCCGACTTGCCGAGGCCAGACTCGGGAGGGGACAGTGGGGCTAGGGAGGCGGCCGGGGATCCCCAGGGACCCCCGCTGGGAAAGGACGGCGCCTCCTCGCGCCAGCCCCCGATGACACCCGAGCCCCTGGCAGCCCTGGTCCCCTGGGGCCCTGTCCCTACATCCCGCCCGGGGCCAAGCAGCTCCGGGTGCCCTTAAAGCCCCGCCCCCGGGGCGTGACCCCTTGACAGCCCGTCCTAGAGCAGGGGTGAGTGGGGCAACCCATTGATATCCTGCTCCCAGAGAGCAGGGGAGACGAAACCCTGAAGAGCCGGCCCCAGAACCCACGACCCCCGGCCTCCCGGTTCGCGCGCCGCAGCCTTTAGCCCTCCAGCCCCGCAGGACCTTGCGCCCTGCGTCCGTGACGCCCCCCGGTGGACAGAATCGCCTCCCCAGCCCGGGCCCACGTCCCCATGGAGCTCCGCACCCCGCAGGCTGAGAATCCTTCGCGTCCTGCTTGAGATCGAGTCCCCTCCGGCGCCCGCCCCGGACCCTGAAGCACCTTCGCGCGTTCAGCGGACTGAGCCCTGCTCGGCCCCGCCACGACCGCCGCCCCTGCTTGGCCTCCGCCCGAGGAAGCCCGGGAGCCGGCGGCGGCGGCGGCAGGGACTCCGGAGACCGCGCCCAGCCACGAGGAGGAGGAACCTCCAGAAGGCTCCAGGCGACGTCCCAGAGGCCTCTTCCCGCTTTCCCTAGTATGGCTCAGAGGGTTTTACACTGACACCCCATCCACAGGACCCTGATCCCCTCCCACCCTCATGGGCCCCGTTCTCATCTCAGTGAAAGCTGGGGGCATCTTCAATGTTTTCCTCTTTTTATAAAGCGCCCCAACTGGAAACCTAAGAGGAGCAGAGGGAAAGTTTCATCCCCTACCGCAGCACAGTGGGCCGCCATGTTCAGGGCTGGGGGCTAGTCTGGGTTCTCACACCTTTTGGCTGACTTTCTAGACCCCCACTCCTCTTCCCATCAGCTCACTGTTTACATAAAACATTTGTCATGGCGATATGCAAGGAGCTCCCTCCGCTGCCCTGAACTTCTTCCCTGTAAACAGCCAGCCAGTGCTCAGGGGAAGGGAAGGAATGAAAGGCTCCTCAAAGGAGAGCCCAGTCAGACCAAGAGGTGTAAGCATGAAACCGATGTGTTACTCACAAGCGGCTGGGCCCGGGAAGGACGCGGTTCAGAAGAGGGAACAGTCTTGCCCAAGGTCCTGCAGAATTCAGAGCAATGCTGTAGCCCAAACCCAGGTCCAGGGAGAACACCATTCTGGTTTGCATGGGACTAACAGTGTCCATAGGACAGGAAACTTTTAGTACTCACACCAAGACAGGCTTATGCACACTGGGGTGAGCTGATCACCGTACCAGGTCCCCGACCTTCAGACCAGGGTTGTTGCTGCTGCCTGTGGAATTCTAAAGAGAGGGGTACTGCTCTGGAGGTTGGAAGGCCAAACTGTGGCTTCCAACCTTGTCTCCTTTGGGACACTTGGCACGAGAACCAACACATGCCCATGGTATGCCCTGTGGAAGTCAACAGCCAGGAGGAAGGGCAAGAGAAGAGTGGACCTCCACCATCTTAAGAAAAATTCCAAAAAATAACATTTCTGCGTGTCCCCCATTCACCAGAACCTGGTCACATGTTGAGACCTCACTTCATGGGAGGTTGAACAATGTAGCATATATCTAATGTGACCATATACCAAGCAAAAAATTGGAGGGTTTATTATCGAGGAAGGAGAATATATTGAGAGTTAACTAGCAGCCTCTACCACCCCATCTATTCCTAGTTTATTAGTGGTTTCTTTTTAAAATCAAGAAGAAAATCAGGCCGGGCACAGTGGCTCACGCTGTAATCCCAACACACTGGGAGGCTGAGGCGGGCAGATCACTTGAGGTCAGGAGTTGGAGCCCAGCCTGACCAACACAGTGAAGCCCCGTCTCTACTAAAAATGCAAAAACTAGCCAGGCATCATGGTGAGTGCCTATAATTGCAGGTACTCGGGAGGTGGAGGCAGGAGAATCACTTGAATTCGGGAGGTGGAGGTTGCAGTGAGCTGAGATTGTGCCATTGCACTCCAACCCAGGGAACAGAGCGAGACTCTGTCACAAAAAGAAAGAAAAAGAGGCTGATAAATCCAGTTTCTCAGAAAGAAACATTTAACAGGGACTTAGGAACAGAAGCCGTACAGGTTCTGGAGTGGCAGAGATGAGATGCTGCATCCCTGGCGGTTAGACAGTAGGGGAAGGGCACACTGGCTGCAGGGAGAATGGGGAGCAGTTTTCCCGAAGGGCAGGATTTATGGTAAGTACTTGCTCTTACATAGGAACAGTAGATCAACTGGAAATCTCAGAGGCCTTTCCCGAACCAGCAGTAAGCAGATCGCAACACTGCAGGTTAGCAAACCCTTCAGCTCGGCAGACCAGGTACGCAAGGTCCCTGTGATTGTCAGCGAGGCTGGTGTGCTGAACTAGATGAGCCGACCCCAAGGGATCTTTGAAGACAGTGGTCAAAAGGGCATAGCTCACCAAAGTGACGCTTGGTCTCCACCAAACTCCTCTCTTTCTGTCTCTCTCCCATCCCCCTGCTCTGGTCTGGTGAAGGGAGGCTTCACTTGAGCCACCCCATTGGTCACAGCCCCTTGCTGCAGCCCTAAACATGTTAGTGTCACCGGATATTGGGATAAGATTCTTGGTGTGTTGAACAAAGAATTGAATAAAATGCACAAACAAAGTAACAAAAGAACAATGCACCCAAGCAAGGAAAGACCTGGAAGGCACAGCTTTATTGAAAACAGTTCACAGGGTGGAGGGGCTGGAGGAGATAGCTCAAGAGCCTCCTCAATTATGGTTTTTATTAAGCTAAAGTAACCTGGCAACACCCCTTGGTGCCCTTTAGAAGCCGCTGATTGGCTGCCATCTGTCTTGCTGCTATCTGTCATCAAAATATGTCTTATTTTAGCAAGAAGTGGAGTATAATCTCTTTATGCAATCGCCTCATGCTGGACTTTGAGGATATTTTTATATTTTTTAAAAAATTACTTTTGTTTTGTTTTGCTTTTTTTTGAGACAGAGTCTGGCTGTATTGCCCAGGCTGCAGTACAGTGGTGCAATCATAACTCACTGCAGCCTCCAACTTCTGGGCTCAAGTAATCCTCCCATCTCAGCCTCCCAGGTCACTGGGACTACAAGGTATGCACCACCACACGTGGCTAATTTTTTTGATTTTAAGTAGGGATGGGGTCTCACTATGTTGCCCAGGCTGATCTTAAACTCTTGGCCTTAAGTGATTCTCCCACTTCATGCTCGTGAGCCATCGTGCTCAGCTGTTAGAGGTTTTATAAAAAAACAAAAAATGTCACATACTATTTTCCCAGAAAGTTCATTGGCACTGGTTCTGGGGAGTTGGCAAACTGATTGGTGAGTGATGGTGGTGGGGAAAGTTCTGACTGGTGAGCAATGGCGGCTAGTAAAGCTCTGATTGGTGGGTGATGGTGGTGACAACAGCTTTCATTGGTGAGTGACAGGGGTGGCTAAAGCTCTAACTGGTGAGTGATGGCAGTGGATAAATCTAGTCTTAGAGTTCCCACATGTTGTAATGAAGCAGGAGTGGCCACAAGAAACAGACCTGTCAAACACCCAACTGGGAAGGAAGAAGTTTATTATGGCCGGGAGCCAGATGACAATTTGTCTAAATGACCCAGCTCCCCTAACAAAGAGAAGCTCTGCCTTTATATAGGCTTACACTCTAGATATTACATGTGAAAGGTTTCTGGTCTCCGGATGGAGGAGTTGGGTGGGGGTTTGATCTTGTTTAAGTAAAAGCGGTGTCTTCTGGAGAGATTCCCCCACACCATGCCTGCTATTTACGGGAAGGTGATTTAGGAGGCACCAGTCAGCCAGCCTTTTCTTCTGCTGAAATGTGGTGTGGAAGTCAAGGGAGAGGTGATCCTAGATGCCTGGGTCTCCTTCCTCAGTTTCAGTAGCCATGAGATAAAATTGGCTAAACTCTTTGAAGGATGGGCCTGCGACCAATCAGAGGCTGAAGTGGAGAGCTGGCCCACAGTCATTCAGAGGCTGAAGTGGAAACTTCTGTCTTGTTATCACAAGGGTGAGGATGTGGCCTTTATGCTGCCTAGAACTTTGTGGGCAAGTGGTTAAGTCTCAGTCCCTCTGGCTGACAGCCGATTGAAAGACTCAGTGGGTAGAGGCTGGAGGCCAGGTAGGAGGGTTGTGTGGATATGGGTTCCTTCCCAAAGTGCTGGGATTACAGGGGTGGGGGACTATGCCCAGCTGAGGTTAACTTCTTACGTTGCAAAGTTGCAGAGTGTGTGCAGATAAGGGTTATGTGTATATTCACACCCCTGGGCAGTGAGCCTGGCACCTATAGATGCCTATAAATCACCAGGGGGCAGAGGACAGTGCTGTCTGGGAGTCTGTGTCCCAGCCCTGCCCCCTCGAATGATGTGACCTGTGGCCAGGAATTATCACAGTCCCTCAATTTCCTCATCTGCAACATGGGGATAACAATGCTGGCCATTCCTTCTCCCAGATCAGTGATGTAGTCCAAAAGTCCTAAACAGTGTCTCTAAGTAAGATGAAGTCATTAATAAGTCACAAATCCCAGCCTGTCACAGGGACCTACGAGCTGTCCCCCTCCTCCTTCCCTGTGGAAGCCAGGACACAGCAAGGAGCAGGACCAGAGAGCACCAGGCTTCATGCTCCTTCCCCAGCAGGCTGCAGAGAGGACACCAGGGTTACCCTGGGATGATTACCTGGTCCCCAAATCACCTTGTTTTGGCAAATACCAGAATTGGACACTGGCTAGTGATGGCCTCCTGGTAGCCCAGGCAAATGCCCTCCTTCCTTTGTCCTTACAGGGAAGGTGGGTTACACCTGTCTTGAAGCCATAATTCCTTTTTTTTTCTGGAGACAGAGTCTCACTGTCACCCAGACTGGAGTACAGTGGCACAATCTCAGCTCACTGCAACCTCCACCTCCCCGGTTCAAACAATTCTGCCTCAGCCTCTGGAGTAGCTGGGATTACAGGCATGTATCATCACACCCGGCTAATTTTTTTGTATTTTTAGTAGAGACAAGTTTTCACCATGTTGGCCAGGCTGGTCTCGAACTCGTGACCTCAGCTGATCCACCCACCTTGGCCTCCTGAAATGTTGGGATTACAGGCATGAGTCACCATACCCAGCCTGGAGCCATAATTCCATTAGACCTTACCCTGCAGTTCCTGGGCACCTGCCCCAGTGCTCTATGTGATTACAAGCACTCTGAGGGCTAGATAACCTCTTCTTCTTCTTCTTCTTCTTCTTTTTTTTTTTTTTGAGACAGGGTATCACTCTGTCACCCAGGATGGAGTGCATTGGCATGATCTTGGCTCTCTACAGCCTCAATTGCCTGGATTCAAGTGATCTTCTCACATCAGCCTCCCCAGTAGCTGGGACCACAGGCATGCACCACCACACCTGGCTGATTTTTATATTCTTTTGTAGGGATGAGGTTTCACCATGTTGCCCAGGCTGGTTTTGAACTCCTGGGCTCAAGCAATCTTCCCACCTCAGCCTCCCAAAGTGCTGGGATTACAGGGGTGGGTGACTATGCCCAGCCGAGGTTAACTTCTTACGTTGCAAAGTTGCAGAGTGTGGCAAGAAAAAAATAAAGCTCTCCACCTAGTTCAGGGATGAGTCATTTCAGAAAACACTATTAGTTTTCAAGACCATGCAATTTATATAATATTATAATTCCCAGCTCAACAATATAGTTCAGATATTCTCAGTCACGGCAGACTAAATATAACTTAAAAGGAAGCACATGTTACAGAGGTCTCACAAGGACCTCACTAGGACCAGTTCTGATATTGTCCTAGTCTGTTTGTGCTGCCTTCATGGAATACTTGAGACTTAGTAATTTATAAACAAAAGATGTTTGACTCACAGTTCTGCAGGCTGTACAAGAAGCATGGCACCCACATCTGCTGGGCTTCTGGTTAGGCCTCAGGCTGCTTCCACTCAAGATGGATAGCAAAGGGGAGCTGGTAAGGAGTATAATTCCCAGTTTTAAAAGTAAAGATTTGAAATTATTAGTTTGGAGACTTGTAGCCCACAAAAAATTTAGGATTTTGTCCAAACTGCAGAAAAAACTCAAGAACAGCTAACAATAGGCATACTATAATTTTGCTTTTGCAGCATAGTTTTTCCTTCTTCAGTCCCCATTTTTATTAAAAACAAATCATGATAGAACAATTTGTTTACAAAATAAACTTTAGTCTTATTGTATTTGGCCTGATTATTTGCACAAAGCACAGCAAGAAAATTATTTTTCACATAGGCTTTTAAAATCGGCTTTGGTGGAACTCTGTTCTATAAGGAATCTCAGATAAGACTTTTTAAAAACAGCCCAGCAATGGGTTTGTACCCTCAAATGCCTATGAGTTGGATAAATTTCTCTCCTCTTGAGATCCCAAGATAACTTGGGGCTCCTGGGCCTGTTAGAAGGTAACATTCTTTATTTACCACAAGTGAGGAACTTTGTACACGGACTGTGTAGACAAGGTATAAGGCCAGATTTCCCAAGGGGCTTTTATTGGCTCTATAAGTCAACTTTGATTCTTTAAAGGAAGCATGCCATTCCAGTCAAAGCCGTGGTAAAATAACCAGTTTCTCCAATTGCATCCTGTTACTAAAGAAAACAGATTCTTATTGAACTTATACAAATAACTATACTGCCATAAATTGAGAATACTCATAAATAGTTTCCAAATTCTGAATAAATCAGGTAGAGAGAAACAAATATACTCCAAAATTTTTCACAGGAGTATATTTTAACGAAATATTAAAAGCTGTAAGTAGCTTAAAAGTTTTCTTGGCTCTGGAAAAGAAAAAGAATCAGCAACGTTTTAAGCAAAAAGTTAAGAAAAAAGATTACTGGACCAGGTATGGTGGCTGATACCTATAATCCCAGCAGTTTGGAAGGCTGAAGTGGGTGGATCACCTGAAGCCAGGAGTTCAAGACCAGCCTGGCCAATATGGTGAAACCCTGTCTCTACCAAAGATACAAAAATTAGCTGGGCATGGTGGTGAGTGCCTGTAATCCAAGCTACTTGGGAGTGTGAGGTGGAAGAATCACTTCAACCTCGGAGGTGGAGATTGTAGTGAACCAAGATCATGCCACTGCACTCCAGCCTGGGTGACAAGAGCGAAACTCCATCTCAAAAAAAAAAAGGTTACTTCAGCATTCTATTAGCTCAATCAATTCCGTTAACTCCTGTTCTGTTTCATATTTATGAACATTTCAGCTCCCCATGAGAGGAGAGTCCTGGAAGTTATTTCCTCTATTCTAATGTCACATTCTCTAAAATGATTGGAAACGTAAATTCAAGAGCACCTGTCAAAGTTCTAGAGCTGATTATAAACCACCTTTTAAAGCAGATCAGACAAGACAAAAATCGTCTGTAGATGACAAAAAGTCTTATGACAGCCATTATTAAAACCACAGCTGACTAGGAATTTTGCTTACTTCTGTAGCATACAACAATTTTACATAAAAATTATAACATACAGTCAATTATATCAGAATGATAGGAGTTTCTCATAATTTTGGAACACATACTAATAACATATTTATACACATCCAGCTCAAAGAAAGCCAGACACCATTTCATATTTGACATTGCTTCTTGTATAATTTTTATACCACATAAGCCAAATGTCATTTTCAGATATTAATGGACCTAATATCTAAAAGATTAGGTTAGAAAGAGACATAATTTATAATTTGATTTCGGTAAGTTTGTCAAATATCAAAGGTTTAAAACAGTGGATATCACAAAATAGAATCCCAGGTCTCCATAAGTCATTCATTTGGCCAAAACAAAAACTCCAATTTAATTTAAAAAAGAAAAAAACTTTTACTCTGATAGAGGAGACTTAGCTTTCCAAACAACAAGATCCAATGAAGATAGCATGAGGCCAGCTGATTCTGTCTCTTCTTTCTCCTCCCCATTTTCCCTGTAATTTACCCAAAGGGGCAAACAAAACCCTTTCATTTTCTTTGAATGTTACATAAAACTCTTTTTTAAAAAAACCCCAAATTTAATATTTGTATTAGTGCATCTTTAATGCTAAGGCTGATTTTATGATAAAATTTTATAAATGTATCCAATTTTAATTAGTTTGACCATAAAGCAAGATTTCCATAAAGTTTTTATAACCCTTTATAATTTTAGGGTTCTAAAATTACAGGGTTCAGAAAAAAAATTGATCAGTTTCCAAGAAAACCTTGTTATTCAGACACATGGGCTCAAATTCTGGCCCCATATTTTTGCTCTTTTATTTTAATGTTCAACCTACAGAAAAAAGTTAAATAATTCCCTTCAAATATTAGCCAACTTGCTCATACCCACAGAACTTTTTTTTACAAGACCAACCCTTCATAAACCCTATTTTTTTTAAACCTTCAGTTTTGTCCAGTTACTCTTTTAGGTTAATTTTTAAACTTTCTGAACTAGACAAAATTATATTCCTTTTTTTTTAATGGACTCTCACTCTGTCACTAGGCTGGAGTGCAGTGGTACAATCTCAACTCACTATACCCTCCAAATCCCAGGTTCAAGCAATTCTCCTGCCTTAGCCTCCAAAGTAGCTGGGACTACAGGCATGTGCCACCACACCCAGCTAATTTTTGTATTTTTAGTAGAGATGGGGTTTCACCATGTTGGTCAGGATGGTCTTGATCTCTTGACCTCATTATCCGCTTACCTCTGCCTCCCAGAGTGCTGGGATTACAGGGGTGAGCCACCACACCTGGCCACATTCCCTTTAATAAAAGCTATATTCCCATGCTTTCTTATAATCTTTTACTTACCTTACACACCTTACATGTAAAACTGTTTCTCCAGTAGTCTCAATTACATGTTACAATGTTAACTCTTAGCAACTTTTATTCTTGGTGAAAACCTGGTAAGTAATTTTCATTATGTACTAGGTGTGGAGTTCTAGAACATCAGACAGAAGTGAAGATAAGATCTGACTCTTTCCAAAGTAGCAAATTGAATAATTTTCAAAAGTCAAAGAAACAGTTTGTGACCTTAAAACATTTATTAAGTCTGATATCTGGCCTTAATTTAGACTAAATGTCTACATTTTGAAGACATTTTACCAATAATTTCTAAAACTGTCTTTATTTCCAAAAGATTATTAAAGTCACTTGAATAAAAGGCATTAAAGTTTCTCCTTTATTGACAAAATATTTGATTTAAGCATTTATTTTTTATACCAATTAATCGGAGCTCTTTTTATATAACTATTACACAAGCAACATGTATGTATACAGACAAATAGAAGATTCAGCACTTGTAAGAGTTTTTATTTGCCCGTTTCTTAATTGGATTACTGGCTTCAGGGTGGAGGAACAGGGCCAGGAAACCATGCAGTTTCTGGGGCCTAATAAAGAGGCACAGCTGGAAGGCAAAGATAGATCCCCAAAATCAGGGTGCCATTTTATGTATATCCTGGATCTTTAAAAGGAGGGAAATACTAAGGGGAAAGACAGTGCAGTGCTTCCAACGCACATGTCATTGCAAGGCAACCCAAAGCTAATCAGCCCGTTTTGTAGTCAGCCCCTCCCCTGTGGGAGTCTCATCTCTTAGTGGGGGCTGGGGATGTTTCCATATCTTCAGGTGGCCAAGAGCATGTTTCTCTGATCCAAGCATGCAAAGAGCTAAGTATGTCTTCATAACTGACATTAGCCCTTTCTTAAATTATACATATTTTTTACCTAGTTATTATTTATCAAGGCTAAAAGCTCTCTTATAATGCAAAGTAATTTTTTATATCCCCAAGACTCAAAACCATTAGATAGCACAATTCAAAACAACAGGAACTTAGATTTTTTTTTCAGATGGAGTCTCGCTCTGTCACCCAGGCTGGAGTGCAATGGTGCACTCTCAGCTCACCACAACCTCTGTCTCCTGGGTTCAAGCAATTCTCCTGACTCAGCCTCCCAAGTAGCTGGGATTACAGGTGTGTGCCACCACACCTGGCTAATTTTTGTATTTTTAGGTAGAGATGGGGTTTCACCATGTTGGTCAGGCTGGTTTCGAAACACTGACTTTGTGATCTGCCCACCTCAGCCTCCCAAAGTGCTGGGGTTACAGGGGTGAGCCACCAGGCCTGGCTGAGACTTAGATTTTGAGAGGGACCTATCTGCTTTTAATTCCTGGGGTTTCATGAGGAAAACAGAGGTTGGTTTGCTTGTTTTCCTAAAATGGGGTCTGTGGTGCCTCCTCTGTTTTTCTCAAGAAATCTTAGGCTACCAGAAGTTATCTTAGGGCCTAAGAAGTCAATAACAGAAGAAAACCTAGAATATTCACAAATATGTGGAAATTAAACAACATACTGTCTTAACAAGCGGGTCAAAGAAGATATCACAAGAGAAATTATAAAATACTTCAGACAGGCTGGGCGCAGTGGTCTTGCCTATAATCCCAACACTTTAGGAGGCCAAGGTGGGCAGATCACTTGAGGCCAGGGGTTTGATACCTGCCTGTGTAACACAGTGAAACTCCATCTCTACTTAAAAATACAAAAATTAACCAGGTGTGGCAGTACATGCCTGTAATCCCACCTACTCAGGAGGCTGAGGTAGGAGAATTGCTTGAACCCAGGAAGTGGAGGTTGTAGTGAGTCAAGATTGCACCATTGCACTATAGCCTGGGCAGCAGAGTGAGACCCTGCCTCAAAAAAAAAAAAAAAAAAAGAAAAGAAAAGAAAAAAGAAAAACATTTTGAGACAAATGGAAGTAAAAATACAACATATCAAAAGTTTATGGAGTGCAGCAAAAAAACAGTGTTTAGAGTGAAATTTATACCTACAGGCACCTACACTTTTAAAAAAGCAAAGATTGCAAATCAATATATATGAAAGGAACTGTATATATAAACCTCACAATTCAACAAGAAGATAAACAATGTAATTTAAAAATATTCAAAAAGGACAGGCATGGTAGCTTACACCTGCAATCCCAGTGCTTTGGGAAGCGGAGGTGGGTGGCTCACCTGAGGCCAGAAGTTCAAGACCAGCCTGACCAATGTGGTGAAACCACATCTCTACTAAAATACAAAAATTAGCCAGTCATAGTGGTGTGTGCCTGGAATTTCAGCTAATAGGAAGGCTGAGGCAGGAGAATTGCTTGAACCTGGGTGACAGAGGTTGCAGTGAGTGGAGATCGCACCACTGCACTCCAGCCTGGGCCACAGAATGAGACTTTGTCTCAAAAATAAATAATTAAATAAAATAAAGTAAATAAAATAGGCAGGAAGAACATGTGCAGTGGCTCACATCTGCAATCCTAGTGCTTTGGGAGGCTGAGGCAGGAGAATCACTTGAGGCCAGGAATTTGAGACCAGCCAACATGGTGAAACCCTGTCTCTACTAAAAATATAAATAAAAATATAAGTAGAGGTATTTCATTGGCAGAGGAACTAAAATTAAAGTAAAAATGCTTTAAAGGTAAGAATGATCTTAAATGAAATTTACTAATTTCTATGTGACTATATTTCATTTATAAAAGTAGTAAATTTCATTTAAGATTGCTTTTAAATTAGAATCACTTCATAAATGAAATAATATCTATCTTCCTTCCATGATGATGTAATGGGGACCCGATTTGCTGTTCTGCTTTAAACAACTAAAAAACCCACCAAAGTGTGTGGAACAACAATTCAAAGACCTTAAACAGGCGCCACAGGATAGCAATCCCTGGGAGATGACAAACTCACCAGGTTTATGATTGCCCCATCTGCCTGTCTGGAGACAGGTTTTGGGCAACAGTGCAGGAAGGGAGAACCCAAAAGAGCCTGGCATTCCCGAGTTGAGGAACTAAGTTGAGAATTCAAGGAGGCCAAAGCAGATCGATCTCACAGAAAAAAAAGAACGAGAGAGGAGAGAGCCACATGGAGAGGAGAGAGCTTCCCCAGAGGGGTGGGGGACTGCTGTGGAGTTGGGGGAGGCTCTGTAAATCTCCTCTTAAGTCTTTTTTTTAATAGGATTTTTATTGGTGGCACCTGGAGCCACATGGAGGGAGTCCTCAGCACAGGAACTGGGGTGTGGGAAATTTCAGAGCCCCCTCCTGGGGTATCATCCTTCAGGTGCTCACGATTCAATCCTGAGTTTCTCCTTCACTTTCTGCAGTGTCTCCGAAAACCAGTTCCGAGTCTTGGCAGGAATGTCACTCTCTTTGAGGCGGTTGAAGAATTCCCGAACCTTGTCCTCCAGGGTATTTCCAAACTCCTTCAGCTTATCGAAGCCGCTGGAGCTGTCCACGGCCTCCGGGGCCCCCTGGGCTGGGCCTGGGCCTTCCAAGATCATCAGCAGAACCACCACCAGGACCGGGAGCGACAGGAAGAGCCTCATGGTGGGGCAGGAGGGGCACTCTGAATCCTTGCTGGAACGCTCGGGTGGGGGTGGTCTCCTCTTAAGTCTTTACCTGAGTATTGATTGCTCTGTATTTGAGAAAAATACTGAAGGTCTGCTGGACAGGTGTGTAGATGAAAAAGAAAAAAAAAATACTGAAGGCCAGGGAAAGGACCACAAGACAAGAGCAGGAAGAACAACCCAGTGCTTCCATAGGGTTGGAAATAGTTCCGCCAGCCAGCCTAGAAACATCTCACAGTATCCGGGTAATCAGAAAGAAGGATATAGCCTCAGTTGTTCCAAATTAGCCTCAGAACTGCTGCTTTACCCCTGCTCAACAGCTCTGGAGAACAAGCCTGGGAAGAATCAAACTATTGACAAGTAACTTCACTGCACTCAGAACAAGAATATTTAAAGAAAGCGGAAAATATCAAGCAAGGTTAAATTCACAATGCCTGGCATCTAATCCAAAATTATTAGGCGTAACTGGGCGAGGTCGCTCACACCTGTAATCCCAGCCCTTTGAGAAGCTAAGGTGGGTGGATCACTTGAGCTCAGCAGTTCAAAACCAGCCTGGGCAACATGGTGAAACCACATCTCTACTAATATATTTACTAGGTGAAAAAGAAGCAGGAAAATAAGACTCCTAATAAGCATAAAAATCAATTAGTGGCAGGGCACAGTGACTTACACCTGTAATACCAGCGCTCTGGGAGGCCAAGGCAAGCATATCACCCGAGGTCGAGAGTTCGAGCTCAGCCTGGCCAACATGGTGAAAACCCATCTCTACTAAAAATACAAAAATTAGCTGGGTGTGGTGGCGGGTGCCTGTAATCCCAGCTCACTGCAACCTCCACCTTCCAGGTTCAAGCGATTCTCTTGCCTCAGGCTCCCGAGTAGCTGGGATTACAGGCGAGAGCCACCACCGCCGCTAATTTTTGTATTTTTGGTAGAGACAGAGGATTCACTATAGTGGCCCGCTTGGTCTCCAACTCCTGACCTCAGGTGATCCGCCCGCCTCGGCCTCGCAAAGTGCTGGGATTACAGGCATGAGCCACCGCGCCCAGCCTCATATGGTCATTCTAGGCTTGATGTTCTGAGGAATCGCCACAGTTTTTCCTGCGCCTCCACCAGGGACACGTCTGGGAGCTGGCGAACTGGACTTGGGGTGGGAGGGAAAGGCAGCATTAAAGATGCCCCCAGCTTTCACTGAGATGAGAACGGGGCCCCAGGAGGGCGGGTCGGGATCAGGGTCCGGTGAACCGGACATAAGTGTATCAGGTTGTCAAGGGGTCACCCCCAGGGGCGGGGCTTCAAGGGCAACTGGAGCCTCTGGGCACTGGGCGGGATACAGGGTCAGAGCCCCAGGGGACCAGGGCTGCGAGGGGCGCGCAGGTGCCATCGGGGGTGCTCGTGAAGAAGAGCCATCCCTTCAGAGGTCCCTGGGGATCCCGGCCGCCTCCCGCGCCCCACCGTCCACTCCGGGTCCGGCTTCGGCAAGTCAGGGCGGCGGACGGTGCCGGCCCGGAGCCGGGGTCTCGGGCTGATCCCGCTGCAGGGAGGCCGGGCGGGCGGAAGGCGGCGGCGGAGACCAGGCGCTGAGCCACGGCTGAGCTGCTGCAGACTCTGGCGGGTGAGTGCCGGCCTCGGCCCCAGGTACCCGCGAGGGAGCCGCTGCGGCCGGGAATCCGGGGTGCTCTCGACAGCCGGACTGGGGCATGGGAGGCGCCCAGGGCCACAAGGTCTCAGGCCTCCGAGACTCTGCGCTCTGGGGAGCCGGCGGCAGGTGGGCGCGGCCGCGATGTCGGAACTTGCAGGCCGGGTGGGCGCGGTGGTGCTGCCTGGCGGGGGGGCTCGTCTCCGGGGTCCTCGGGTCCTGTGGAGGGCGGGGTCCCCCGACGCCGTGGCGGTCTCCGGCCCCTCCACGCTCCCCGCCTTCCCTGAGCTGCGATTTTCAGCACAGATCCACGAACCCTGGACAAGTACCAGGCTCCGGGCTGCCCTGCCCGCCCCCCAGCCCTCCCCTCGGGCACGGTGACCAGGTGCCCTGTCAGCCGGGAACAGCCTCCAGACCCCAAACGCGGAGGCGGTTCCGGAAGGAGGTGGGCTAGTTCAATGCCAAGCGTGACCAGGGACCTGCGCCCCAGGCGCTCAGGTGATGTAGGAGTTAAGAAGAAATTATTGAGGCAGCCGGCCCGGAGGCTCAGGCCTGTAATCCCAGCACTCTGGGAGGCCAAGGGTGGATCACCTGTCCTTAATTTTCTTGGCGCCAGAAGACAAATTGGGTATTTACCCAGAAAACGAGGTCGCTTCAGAGGGAGGGGCGCAGAACGTAAGGGCGCCGGCTGCAGACCAGTGAACGCCAGCGCCAAAGGCCGGAGAGAGCCAGAGCCCAGAGCCGGCACACTGTCCTTTAATTTAGAGGACTGCTGGGTACACATCTGGGGAGAGAAATGTTTGACTTTGACTTGCAGTCAGGTAGGGGATAAGGCACGGCAAGGCCGGAGGTGGTGAGGGCTCCTGCCCGGGAGGTGCATCCCGGAGGTGCGGGAGGGAGAGGAGTGGAAAATTCATGAAGAAAACCGCATGGGTGTGTGGTAGGTCGCGGCCCTGCCTTCAACAATGCTCACCATTTGTCAGGGTTTGCTATAAGGCAGCACTGGGTTCAGTACCGCTGAGTTCTCAGGAAGGAACAGCAAATACCTCCCAGGTCGTTCTTTCACCCGTGGGAAAACCGGTTTGGAGCGATCTGGGGCAGTGTTCGGCTCCCAGGCAGGAAGGGCTGAGTGGGGCCAGGGACTCAGGTGTGCCTGTGAGCACCTGCCTCTCAACGCTTTCCAGGTTCTTCCCTGTTCCTCCTTTGTTGTCTTCTCCCCACCCTTTTTTTTCTTAATATGTTTCAACAGATATATACAACAAACTGCACATAAAATGTACAGTTCGATACATTTTTGACCCATATAGACGCAGCTGCCACCGCAGGCGTCCGTCCTGCTCCAAGGGTTTCGCTGTCTTAGTTGGTCTCATGTCAGGGAGCCTGGGAGGGCCAGGAACTCGGCAGCTGGTCTTCATACCGCTGGGGTTCTGGCACTGGGTCTGGCCCATGACTGAACCCAAGATAAATATCTTGAAGACTAAAAAGTTAGGTCTTTCAAGAAACCTGGCAAACGAGTTCCCATTCACAGGTTACCCACATTCATGCATATTGATTTAGTCATCTAGCCATGCTGGTTGAACACTGATGAGAACAGCAGACCTGTGCCAGAAGGTGCCTGCAGCTGGGGGCTGCAGAGTGGGTGTCCTCAGGGACACCAATGGTGAGGGACGCAGTGTGTGGAAATCTGGGACAGGAGCATGCCAGGGACAATACTTAGACGGGGAAGGCCCTGCTCCAGAAATCAGTCAGGCTTGTCGGGGAGGGCGGGAGGGCAGGGTGGCCTCGAGAAAGGTGGGAAGAGGACCTGAGAGAGCCTTGGAGATGACGGTGAGGCTTCGGTTGGTGGGCAGTGAGCTGGGTGTCATGTGCTGGCTCCTTTACACCCATCAGAATCCCTGGAGGACTGAGCCCCACGTGCAGTTCTGGAAGCTGGCAGTGCTCTGGGTCCCAGCTCTCCCTTCTGGTGGGTTTCACCAGTGATTGGCCAGGAAGAGATCGAACCGTTCCTGAACCAAACTGAGGGTTGGGCTGCGATTTCTTGTGGCCCAATAACAAGATGTAGATGAACTGGAGAGGAAGAGAGTTTTTATTTCTGTAACTGGTTACAGGGAGAAGGCCTGGAAATTATCACCAGACCAACTCAAAATTACAAAGTTTTCCAGCGCTTAGATACCTTCTAAGCTATATGTCTACATGTAAAGACGTAAGTGATTAACTTCTTCTAATCTATAACTAAGGTCTGAGTCATGAAGACCTTCCTCTGGAGCCTCAGTACATTTACTTAATCTAAAACCCTTATCTTGTCTCCTGCTAAATCATGGGGGTTTGGGGAGTTCCTTCAGACCCCCACTAAACTTCTTTGTGGAGGCCTGGGGAGTTTCTTGGGACCCCCCAATAAAACTTGTTTAATCCTAAATGGGTCCTGTAAAGAATTCCTTCATTATTCTGTCATGCTTTAAGGCCTAGGAAAGGTCTAGGCAAAACTCTTGGTGGGCTTTTGTTACATTCCAGCCTTTGTATAAGAGCACTGGCTTTTAATATTTAAGTTAACCACTTAGTACTGAAACAGTTCCTGGAGGCCCGCATTAGTGAGACCTGGCCTGCCACAAAACATCTTACTGGGAATGGTGCCCTTAACTTCAAACAATCAGCTCTGACAGCCCTCCTGAGCACGCCTAACATTTCTTCCTTCAGCTTAGGGTCAAGGGGCTGGGATGTATAGCACTGTTAAAAGAAACAGCCTTATTGAAGTGTCACTGTTATGCCATAACACTCACCTGATTCAAGTGAATTATTTTCTCTCAGTTTACAGAGTTGGTTTCCATCCCCAGCCTCCAGTACCCCCAGCAGCTCCTTTGCAGTCACTCCCCATTCACACCTGGCCTCAGACAACCACTTCTGCCTCTCTAGTATGAAAGTTTCACATTTTGATCCATTCCAATTTATTAATTTTTTCTTTTATTAATTGTGTGTCTGTGTCATATCTAAGAAATCTTGATCCAATGTCACAAAAATTTAATCCTCTATTTTCTTCTAACCACTTTCTAGTTTATGTATAAGAATCTGTCCGTTTTACCTAAGTTGCATAATTTGTTGGCCAACAGTTGTTCATAGTAATTCCCTGAAATCCTTTTAATTTCTGTAAGATTGGAATTGGTGTCTTCTCTTGTATTACTGATTTTAGTTGTCTGTGTTCTCTCTCTCTCTCTCTCTCTCTCTCTCTCTCTCTGTGTCCCTCTCTCTGGTCAGTCTAGCTAAAAACTTTGTCAATTCTGTTGATCTTTTCTTAGAACTGACATTTGACATATTTTATCTTTTTCTTTCTGTTCTCTATTTTATTGGTTTCCACTCTAATATTTATTAATTTCCCTTTTTCTTGTCACTTTGGATTTAATTTGTTCTGTCAGTTCTTTTTGTAGTTATTTACAACGGAAGCTTACTGACTGATTTAAGATTTTTCTTTTCTAATCTAGACATTTATAGATATAACTTTCCCTTGAAACACAGCTTTAGTTATATCCCATAAATTTTGGTATGTGGCGTTTGCATTTTCATTCAGCTCAGTGTTCCTTTGGATTTTCTTCTTTGACCCATTGCTTATGTAGAAGCGTGTTGTTTAATTTCTATGTATTTGTAGATTTCCCAAATTTCCTTTGTTAATTTCTAATTTCATTCCCTTGTGGTGAGAGAAGAAACTTTGTAGATATCAGTCCTTTTGCCTTTCTCAAGACTTGTTTTATGGTCCAGCATATGATGGATCCTGGAGACTGTTCCATGTGCATTTGAAGAGGACGTTTCTTCAGCTCTTGCTAGGTGGAGTGTTCTAAACCCGCCAGTTACATCTAGCTGGTGTCTAGTGATGTCAAGTCATCTGTATCTACTGATTTTCTAATTATTCTCTCCATCATTGAGAATGGGGTAGGATTTTGGTGTCCCATTATTGGTTTTTTGGATTTTTTTTGGAGACAGGGTCTCACTTGTTCACCCAGGCTGGAGTGCAGTGGTGTGATCACAGCTCACTGCAGTCCCCGCCTCCCAAGGCTCAGGTCACCTCAGCCTCCTGAGTAGCAGCAGCTACAGGCAAGCAGCATCATGCCTGGCTAATTTTTCTATTTTTTGTAGAGACAGGATTTTATCATGTTACCCAGGCTGGTCACGAACTCCTAGGCCCAAGTGATCCAGCCACCTCCACCTCTCAAAGTGCTGGGATTACAGGCATGAGCCACTGTGCCCCGCCCAACCATTATTGTTGAGTTGACTATTTCTCCTTTCATCTGTGAGTTTTTGCTTCCTGTATTTTGGGGCAAGGTTGTCAGGTGTGTGTATGTTTCTGCTTTTTATATTGTCCTGATGGATTGACTTTATATCATTGCAAAATGTTTCTCTTTATCTTTAATAAAATTTTTCATCTTAAAAAATCTGGCTGGGCACGGTGGCTCATGTAATCCCAGCACTTTGGGAGGCCGAGGCAGTTGGATCACCTGAAATTAGGAGTTGGAAACTGGCCTGGCCAAATGGTGAAACTCCATCTCGACTAAAAACACAAAAAATTAGCCAGGCGTGGTAGCACATGTCTGAAATCCCAGCTACTCGGGAGGCTGAGGCATGAGAATTGCTTGAACCAGGGAGGTGGAGGTTAAAGTGAGCCAAGTGGCCCATGTCTGTAATCCCAGCACTTTGGGAGGCCAAGGCAGGCAGGTCACCTGAGGTCAGGAGTTCAAGACCAGCCTAGCCAACATAGTGAAACCCCATCTCTACTAAACATACAAAAAAAAATTAGTCAGTTATGGTGACTCATGCCTGTAATTCCAGCTACTTAGGAGGCTAAAGTATGAGAATTGCTTGAACCCGGGAGGCCGAGGTTACAGTCAGCTGAGATCGTGCCACTGCACTCCAGCCTGGGCGACAGAATGAGACTCTAACAACAACAACACAATCTATTTGCTCTGATTGGTATTGCTTGTCAAGCTCCCTTACGGTTATTGTTTGCATAGAAAATCTATCCTTTTGCTTCGACCTATTTGTATCTTTGTTGCTAAAGTATGTCTCTCACAGACAGCTTATAGTCAAAGCTTTAAAAAAAAAACCCAGTCTGACGATCTCTGCCTTTTGATTGGTGTATTCAGTCTATTCACATTCAGTCTTATTATTGCTGGGGCTGGATTTTCATCTACCAGCTCACAGTTTGTTTTCTATATTTTGTATCTTTTTGTTCTGCTGCTGATCCTTTACTGTCTCTTTTGTGTTAAATATTTTCTAGTATACCATTTAGATTCCTTTTTTCTTTTTAAGTGTATATTTTAAAGTTATTTCCATACTGTTTGCTCCAGGGATTACAATGTGCATTTTAATTTATCATGATCTACTTCAGATTAATACTAATTTTAGTAAAAGACAGAAACTTTAATATAACTCCATTCCCCCCCCCCGCCTTGTTTGTGGTTTGTAGTGTTATTGCCATATATATTCATCTATATATATTATAACCTCAACAATACTGTGTTATAATTATTATGTCCCACAATCTCATTTCTTGCAAATTCAGTAAGACACGGAGAAAACAACTTTTCAAGTCTTTTATATTGCACTGTGTATTTACCATTGGCTTTACTCTTGATTTCTTCCTGTACATTCAAGTTATTGTCTGCTGACCTTTCCTTGCTCCGGTATGTGTAACAGCTTCATTTCCTCCTTGCTCCTGTGTGCTATTATTGTCATATGTATTATATATGTTTATGCTATGAGCCCATTAATTAAGACAGCTTAGCAAGGTCTCAAGATACAAAGTCAATGAATAAATCGGGCTGGTGCAGTGGCTCATGCCTGTAATCCCAGCACTTTGTGAGGCTGATGTGGACAGATCACTTGAGGCCGGGAGTTTGAGAGCAGCCTGATCCACATAGCAAAACTCCATCTCTACAAAAATACAAAAAAAAAAAAGAAAGTTGGGTGTAGTGGTCCCAGCTACTTGGGAGACTGAGGCACAAAAATTGCTTGAACTGGGAGGTGGAGGTTACAGTCAGCCGAGATCATGCCACTGCACTCCAGACTGGGTGGCAGAGCAAAACTCTGTCTCAAAAAAAAGAAAAGAGAAAAAAAATTTCTTATTAAGCACAATTATTGGCATAAAAGAGGTTTTCAATACCCATTTTTAGACTGCATTCTAGCCTGGGCAATAAAGCAACACTCCTGTTCTCTCTCCCTCTTCCTCTTCCTCTTTCTTCCTCTCTTTCATTCTTTTTTTTCTTTTTTCTTTCTCTCTTTCTTTAAAAAAAAAGAAAGAAAAATTAATCACAGCAAAACCATTAAAAATATTTTCAAAAACTGTGACTACTTTTGCACCAACCTAATAAAATTTGAATTAGAACCTATCACATTCAAGAAGGAAATGTTCTTATCTTCCACTTAGGGTTTTCTTGAACAAGGAAATGGGGAATGTGTAATGTATGAGGAAGTTGACCTTTATTTATTCAGGAGCTTGAAGATATTAAAATCCTGAGTATATTTGGGTAAGATTACAGAAAGTGGAAACAGTAATTTATTTATAAAATTGGATTGGGTGATAGTTATAAAGAGGGTGTTATTCTTTTTCTTTCTTTTTTTTTTTTTGAGACGGAATTTCGCTCTTGTTACCCAGGCTGGAGTGCAATGGCGCAATCTCGGCTCACCGCAACCTCCGCCTCCTGGGTTCAGGCAATTCTCCTGCCTCAGCCTCCTGAGCCGCTGGGATTACAGGCACGCGCCACCATGCCCAGGTAATTTTTTCGTATTCTTAGTAGAGACGGGGTTTCACCACGTTGACCAGGATGGTCTCGATCTCTTGACCTCGTGATCCACCCGCCTTGGCCTCCCAAAGTGCTGGGATTACAGGCTTGAGCCACCGCGCCCGGCCTATTATTTTTCAATATGTCATTACAGACCTCTATTCCTTGGGGTAGTCAAAGTACAAATGTCATAAATTAGTTACTTACTTTGCTCTTTTGTGATATTATAGAATTCATTTCTTTAAGAAATTATTAGATCAAGTGATGGAGTAAAAAAAAAAGAAAGAAAGAATAAATCAATAGTTTTTCTATAATACTTGCAACAATCAATTGAACAATGAAAAATTTAAAATACCATTTACAGTAGCATCATAGACATAAAATACTTACAGAATAATTTAGCAAATTAGGGGAAATGCATAAACAATTAAAACTGCAAAACAGGCACCATGGCTTATGCCTATAATCCCAGCACTTTGGGAGGTCAAGGTAGGCAGATCACTTGAGCCCAGAAGTTTGAGACAAGCCTGGGAAATATAGTGACACCCTGTCTCTAAAAAAAAAAAAAATTAACTGGGCTTGGTGGCATGCACCTGTAGCCCCAGTTATCAGAAGGCTAAGGTGAGAGGATGGCTGGAGCCCAGGAGATAGCGATTTTAGTGTATGCCAGCCTGGGCTACAGAGTGAGACCCTGATGAGACAGAGAGAGGGAGAGAGAGAAGAGGGGGAGAGGAAGAGAAGGGGAGAAGAGGAGAGGAGGAGAGGGGGAGGGGAGAGAGGGAAAGCGGGGGAGAGGGAGATGGAGAGGGGGAGAGGGGGAGGGAGAGACGGAGAGAGGGGAAGAGAGAGGGAGACAGGGAGACAGGTGAAGAGGGGAGGGGAGAGAGGGGGAGGGAGGGAGAGAGAGGGGTAGGGAGACAGGGAGGAAGGGAGGGGAGAGGGAAAGAGGGAGAGGGAGAGAGAGAGACAGGAAGAGAGAGAGGGAGGGAGAGAGGGAGAGAGGGAGAGAGGCCAGGCCAACAGGCAGTCAGTCCACAAAATACCGAGTGAGACCCTGTCTCTACAAAAAAAAAAAAAAAAAAAAATTAGCCAGGCATGGTGGCATGCACCTATACCCCAGCTATTCAGGAGTCTGAGGTGAGAGGATGGCTGGAGCCCAGGAGGCAGACATTGCAGTGCACTCCAGCCTGGGCTACAGAGCAAGACCCTGACAAAGCAGAACAGAGCAGAGCAGAGCAAGGAAAGAAAGCCACAAAAAAACCAAACTGCAAAATGTTGCTGACAAAAATTAAATGGAGAGATATACCATGCTCATGGATTGGAAGACTTATACCGCTAAACTGTCACTTTTCCCCAGATAGATCTATAGAGTCTACATAATCTAACTTGAAACTCCAGAAGAAGTTTTTGTAAAGCTGACAGCTGACTCTAAAATTTATATAGAAATGCAAAGGTCTCAGAATAGTCAAGACAATTTGAAAAAGAAAAACAAAGTTGGAAGACTTACCTTCCAAGCTGGATTTCAAGGTAGATTACACAGCTACAGTAGTCAGAATAGGTGGTAGTATTAGGATAGACAGATAGATCAATGGAATAGAATGCAGAGTTTAGAAAAAGACCCACACAGATAGTCAATTGATTTTTTTTAGTAGTTGCTTTTCAATAAGGCTGCTAAGATAATGTGATGGAGAAATGAAGGTATTATCAATTCAAATGGCTCACATGACTGGATATGCATTTTGGGAAAAAAAGGGACTTTAGCCTTTCACACAATACACAAAAATTATGAAATTTTGGAGAAAATATTCATAAACTTGTGGTAGGCAAAATTTAATAGATGAGACAAAAAAGCTCAAACCATAAAAATGGTTTCATTTTCATAAGGATAAATTACTTTATCAAAATTAACACTTCCCTTCAAAAGAAAAAATTAAGGAAAAATGAATAAACAAGTCACAGACTGAGAGAAAATACTGGTTTTTAAGAAATATTTGGTTTTTAATTTTTAATTTTTATTTATTTATTTTTTTTTTTTTTGAGACGGAGTTTCGCTCTTGTTACCCAGGCTGGAGTGCAATGGCTCGATCTCGGCTCACCGCGACCTCCGCCTCCTGGGTTCAGGCAATTCTCCTGCCTCAGCCTCCTGAGTAGCTGGGATTACAGGCACGCGCCACCATGCCCAGCTAATTTTTTTTTTGTATCTTTTAGTAGAGACGGGGTTTCACCATGTTGACCAGGATGGTCTCGATATCTTGACCTTGTGATCCACCCGCCTCGGCCTCCCAAAGTGCTGGGATTACAGGCTTGAGCCACCGCGCCCAGCCTGGTTTTTAATTTTTATGGGTTCATAGTGTATATACTGATGGGGTCCATGAGATATTTTGGTTCAGGCATACGATGGAAAATTCACATCATGAAGAACTAGTGTCCATCCCCTTGAGCAATTATCCTTCCTGTTACAAACAATCCAATTATACTCTTTTAGTTTTTTAATTTTTTTCTGAGACAGAGTCTTGCTCGGTCACCCAGGCTAGAGTGCAATGGCGTGATCTCTACTCACTGCAACCTCCACCTCCCAGGTTCAAGCAATTCTCCTGCCTTAGCCCCTGGAGTAGCTGGAACTACAGGTGCATGCCACCACACCTGGCTAATTTTTGTATATTTAGTAGTGATGGGGTTACACCATGTGGACCAGGCTGGTCTCCAACTCCTGACCTCAGGTGATCCACCTGCCTCAGCCTCCCAAAGTGCTGGGATTGTAGGTGTGAGCCACTGTGCCTGGCCTCTCTTTTAGTTATTTTTAAATGTACAATTAAGTTATTATGGACTATAGTCTCCCTGTTATGCTATCAAATACTAGGTCTTATTCGTTCTATTTTTTGTACCCATTAACCATCCCACATACCCTTCCACCCCTGCCACGGCCCTTCCCAGTCTCTGCTAACCATCCTCCTATTTTCTATCTCCATGAGTTAACTGCTTTGATGTTTCAATACTACACATAAGTGAGAACATGCGGTGTCTGTCTTTTTGTGCCTGGCGAGAAAATATTTGTAACATTTGAATTTGGCAAAGGACTTGTATCCAAAATATAGAAATAAATCCTACTGCTCAATAATAAAAGAGAAACAACTCAATTGAAAAGGAGACCCAGGGTCTACAAACAGTAGAATAATTAGCCAAGTGTGTTGGTGCATGTCTGTAGTCCCAGCTAATCAGGAGGCTGAGGGGAAAGATGGCCTAACCACAGGAATTTGAGGTTGCAGTGAGCTGTGATCATGACACTGCACTCCAGCCTGGGTGACAGAGTAAGACCCTGTCTCTAAAATAAAATAAAAACGAATGTCCGGGTGAGGTAGCTCATGCCTGTAATCTCAGCATGTTGAGAGGCCGAGGCAGGTGGATCGCTTGAGCCCAGGAGTTCAAGACCAGCTTGGGCAACATGGTGAAACCCCATCTCTATCAAAACCCAAAAAAATTAGCTAGGTATGGTGGTGCACACCTGTAGTCCCAGCTACTCAAAAGGCTGAGGTGGGAGGATCACGTGAGCCCAGGAAGTGGAGGCTCCGGTGAGCTGTGATCCTGCCACCGCACTCCAGCCTGGGCAACGGGAGTGGGACTGTGTCCCCTAAAATATATACAAGTAAATAAATAAATATTAAATGGGCTGGGCGTGGTGGCTCACACCTGTAATCCCAGCACTTTGGGAGACCAAGGCAGGCAATCATGAGGTCAGCAGATGGAGACCATCCTGGCCAACGTGGTAAAACCCCGTCTCTACTAAAAATGCAAAAATTAGCTGGGCGTGGTGGCATGTGCCTGTAATCCCAGCCACTCGGGAGGCTGAGGCAGGAGAATCGCTTGAACCAGGGAGTCAGCGGTTGCAGTGAGCCGAGATCGCGCCACTGCACTCCAGCTTGGTGACAGAGTAAGACTCTGTCTCAAAATAAAATAATAAAATGAGCAAAACATTTGGACAGGCTTTATAAGAAGCAAACAAATGGCCAATAAATACATGAAAAGATGACTGTCCTGCTTAGTCACTGGCCACAATCAGACACCACTACTCACCCACTAGGAGGCTAAAACGTAAAGGGGCGGCCGTCAGGTGTCTGCCGGAAGGTGGAGCACCCGCGCTTCTGTTGCATTGCTAGTGGGAAAGGAGAATTCAGTAACTGCTTTGGGAAAAGTTAAACACACGCTTACCATATGATTCATCTTTTCTGCTCCTTGGTATTTACTCAAGGAAAATGAAAACAAAGGTCCACAGATCCCTGCACATGAGTGTCTACAGAAGCTTTGTTGCTAGGGGCCCCAAAGCATAAAAACCAAAACGTCTGTCAATAGGAGACAGGATAAACCAATTGTGGTGTGTTAACAATGGCGTTTCTCGGCAATAAGCAAGAACGAACAACTGATACAGTGACAATGTAGGTGAATCTTCAAAGGTCATGCTGTGTGAGGCAGCCAGACATAAAAGAGCATGTGGCAGGCAATTCTGCTTATGGGAAACACCAGGGAACCAGATCCGGGGTCAGGAGGGACCTTATTGGGGTGATGAAAAGGTTGCCTATCTTATTTCGGGCGGGGCGGGGGGTGCTTACATGTGTGCATTGTTCAAAACTCCTCAAAACCATATATCTAAAGTGGATCGATTTTACTGGATGTAAGTTATCCCTCGAATGAAGTTGATTTTCAAAGTTTTTAAAAATGGAATAATTTCTGCCAAATTGAAGGACAATTATTTTCATCTAGATTTCTCTACAGCCAAACAATCGACCGACTAGAAAAGTGGAAAAAATCACTTAAGATGTGTAAAGTTCAAATTTTGCCTCCCACATTTCTGTTTCAGGAAGCTATTCAAGATCAATTGTTCCATGCTCACAGGATTTAGAAAGGCGGAGGTAGATACAGACAAGCTTTATGGGATAAGAAGCAACAGAACAATTAGCTGAAAGGGACTGATTTCAGGAGAAGGAATAGGAACCGGGCCAGGACACAGAAGGCTTCCAGGCTTGACCTTCTGAAAACAGGAGTCCCCTCCTACCTGCGGGGGATACGTTCCGAGATCCCCAATGGATGTCTGAAACCTCGGCTAGTACCAAACCCTGTACAGACTGTCTTCCCCTATGCACATATGCCTATGAAAGACTTTAATTTATAAATTAGACACAGGATGGAACTCACAGCCATCATAATAATATAGAACAATTATAACAATATATTGTCCAAGGCAGGCAGATCGCTTGAGGTCAGGAGTTCGAGACCATCCTGGCCAACATGGTGAAATCCTGTCTCTACTAAAAATACAAAAGATTAGCTGGGCATGGTGGTGGGCACCTGTAAATCCAGTTACTCTGGAGACTGAGGGAGGAGAATCGCTTGAACCTGGGAGGTGGAGGTTGCAGTGAGCCGAGTTAGCCCCATTGCACTCCCAGCCTGGGCAACAAGAGCAAACTCCATCTCAAAAACAACAAAAACAATATACTGTAATAAAGGTTATGTGAATGTGATCTCTCTCAAAATATATATATATATATATATATATATATATATATATATATATATATATCTTAATTTGTGGGTTGCTTGTTTTAAGAGACAGGGTCTTGCTCTTATACTTACATATTCATCAGAGTTATAGTAAAGAATTAGTGGAAACATACTGCTATGGTTGCTAATGGAAACCTGGCTTGCCACAATGTGATAGAAGAATCTAATTTCATTCTTCTGCATGTAGCTATGCAGTTTTTAATAGCACTTTCTTTCTTTCTTTTCAAACAGAGACAGGGGTCTTACCATGTCTCCCAGGTTGGTCTCTAACTCCTGGCCTCACATGATCCTTCCACCTCAGGCTCTCAAAGTGCTAGGATTATAGGCATGAACCACTGCACCTGGCACCAACACCATTTATTGAAGAGTCCTTTCCCATTGTGCATTCTTGGCATCTTTGTTGAATATCAGTTGAGCGTAAATGCATACATTCACCTCTGGGCTCTGTATTCTGTTCCATTAGTCTGCTTTTATGGCAGTACCATGCTATTTTAATTATTATAGCTTTGCAGTATATTTTGAAGTCAGGTAGTGTATTGATCCAGCTTTGTTCTTTTTGCTTAGGATCGCTTTGGCTATTCAGGGGTCTTTTGTGGTTCTTTATGAATTTTAGGATTATTTCGGTGAAAAATACCATTGAAATATTGACAGGAATTGCACTGACTCTGTAGATTGTTAGGGCTATACAGACATTTGGACAATATTAATTCTTTCAATTCATGAACATAGGATGTCTTTTTTTTTTTTGCCACCTGATCTCAGACATGGGATATCTTTCTAATTATTTGTATCTTCAATTTCTTTCACAAATGTTTTATAGTTTTCAGTATACAGATTTTCACTTCCTTGGTTAAATTTGTTCACAAGTATTTCATTTTTTGTAGCTATTGTAAAGAAGATCGTTTTCTTGATTTGTTAGTGTATAGAAATGCTACTGATTTATGTGAATTTTATATTCTACAACTTTACTGATTTCATTTATTCCAACCGCTTATCGGTATAATTTTTAGGGTTTTCCATAAGATCATGTCATCTGTAAACAGGGACAATTTAACTTCCTCGTTTCCAATTTGGATAGCCTGTATTTCTTTCTCTTGCCTAACTGCTTGGCTGAGAGCCGACTTGTTGGGTTTGTTGTCTGTGCCCTTTGGTGTTTTGTGTTGCTGGCTTCTCCAGCTCCCAGTGACAGATATATGAGGCAGAAAGAAAACCCAGGGAACTCCTGCCATGTCATTCCTCAGGTCCCAAGTTCCCTACCTGGTCTGCCTTCCTCTCTCCACCTTTCAGTGTTTTGTATGTATACAGTTCTGTATGTACTTATTGATGTATGTGTCACATCCAGGGAACTATATGGGGATTTTAACTGTCCTTAGTGTCAGGCATGGGGACGGGTGCTTCTATTCTGCCTTGCCTGGAAGTGGAAGCTTCTCCAAGCCAATTTATCACCAACTGGCATGACAGAACTACCGGTTTAGTGTCTAGGTGTCCCCACTAAGAGTGATCACCATGCAATCAGGTACTCCCTTCCTTCTGTGCTGTGTATGGGAACCTGAAACGGCGCCCAGCACCCTGAATGCACAGGAAGTCTGAGGTGCAGGAAAGAATGAATCATACAGCCTCTTATGTGCCCCAGCCAGTCATCCCAAGTCAGGCACAGACCCGGGAGCTGAAGTGACAAACTGGAGGTCAGGCAGTTCTGTTACTTAAGCCTGGTTCTTCCTGACTCCAAAGGCCACGCCCCACCCTGTGCTCCTTCCCAGCAGAAGGTGGTTTTATCCAGGTCACAGGAGGACAGGATGGCTATTCCTGACTGTGTATAGCAGTGCCATATCTCCCAGTTTCCAGAACATTTCGTGTGTTGCTGCGGAGGTCTGACAGCTCTGAGAAGCCCCTTGCCCCTGGAGGGAAGGGGTAGGCTGAGACTTCCAGTATCTTAAGTGGGAACTCCATTGCTAAGGGCAACCTCCTGTCCCTGGGAGGGAGGGGAAGGAAGAGGGAGGACACCATTCCTCCCTCTGTGTTTCCCTGGAGATGACCTGCATCCTGCTGTGGTTGCACCTGGACCAGCCCAGAGGGACTGGAGTGACTAACTGCAGGTGGGGTGCACCTGGTCTGGGTGCAGGGTTTCCCCGCGATCCCTGGTCCCTGCCTCCCTGGGGCTTTCCATGGCTTAGTGAGCGGGGTTGTGGGGGACCACAGACGAGGCAGGCACCTACATAGCATGGCCGGAGTCCAGCTGCTCTCCCCCTCCATGCCCCTCACTGTGTCCTGCACCCCTAGCGTCCCAGGACCAAGGCCAGCAGTGGGGTTCCAGAAGTTCAAGTCCAGGCTAACTCCTCAAAGGCACTGACTTTGCCCAAGAGGGGCAGGGAGAGGGTAGCCTCAAAGTGTCATCTTTGATTGTTCTTTGTCCAAAACCAGCCTTGGGTGTGTGCCCAGCATGGGGAGAGCTGCTGCCTCTGTGAGCTCTGGCTCACCTGGAGTTGGAGGTTTTTTACTTCCTTGCCCCTCTCTGCTCTGTTTGGGGTGAAAAACAAAAACCAGCACCTGTAGGTGGACTAGGCGAGCCTTGATGTACCCCACTCTGCGCCTGCAGCCTTGGGGGCTGCATTCTTCCATGTGGCTGTGCTAGGGGTGCTGGGGGTGGAGTGGGGACCAGACACGAGGGGGTTCCAGGTACAATTACCATCACATGGTAAAGGACCCCTCCACAGGGCCACACCTGGCAGAAGATGGCTGATGATGTTAGAAGCTTGGCAATAGTCTAAACCAAAAATAAAATTCGAAGCCCACTGCACCAACCATCTGAATGGATTCCTCTTCTAGGCCAGGGCAGTCCAAAGTTAACCTAAAAACCTGGTTCAGGCTGTGAAGAGAAGGTGGGGTGGACATGCCTCATTTATGCCCTCCTCCCTTTTGGGATTCAGCAAAAGCTGACCAGCATTGAACATCAACACAGGCCTTAAGTCTGATGAGAGGCATTTACAGTCTTTTCTCTCTGAAGCCTGCTACCTGGAGGCTTCATCTGTGCAATGTAACTTTGGTCTCCACAACCCCTTATCGTAACCTAGACATTCCTTTCTAGTGATAACTCTTTCCACCAATTGCCAATAAAAAACTTGTTGAATCTACTTATGACCTGGAACCTCCCCGCTCCACCTGTCTCCATGGAACCAATGGGTACCTTGCATGTATTTGATTGATGCCTCATGTCTCCCTGAAATGTATAGTCAGGCTGTGCCCAGATCACCTGGGCACATGTCCTCAGGATCTCCTGAGGGCTTCGTCACGGGCCATTGGTCACTCAGATTTGTCACAGAAATAATCTGAAATATTTTAGAGTTTGAGTCTTTTGGTTGACAATAAGCTGATCAAATTAGAGCTGTTGGAACTTTAAATGACTCTGAGCCTTGAAGGAACACGATTCTGAGACCCTAGTCAAGCAGCGAGTCGCTGTGAACTCTGCTTCTGCAGTTAGAGATGAACCCTCTTCCTTTCCTGATTCATCAAAGACTAAATGGCACCAGCCATAAGACGCCTTCCCTCTCGTACATAGTAACTGACCTTTTGTTATGGATTAGCTTCTTTCTTTTCTTGCGCCCAACTCAGACCAGATGGCACGAAAGACCCCATGACTATCAAATTGCATAAGACGGAATGTTAAATATGCTTTTCCTGAAGGGAACAAGATGTAACCAAACTGCTGCAAGTCATAAGCCAATCTTACATGGAAAATGTTGTAATTATGCTAAACCTCCTTGTGTTTGCCCATGTAAGTGAAGCCCTGACCCCTCCACCCCAGAGCACTGAGCCCATTCCTGTGGAGTCTGGGTGTTCTGAGTGGTGGTCCTCAAAGTTAGAATAAACGCTTTCAAATTGGATTCTGGGCCTTTCAGTTATTTCAGGTGGCAGAAGAAACACTGACCCCACCTCTTCCTTTGGAGTTTTGTACTGCTTATTTCAAAGGGATTTCATCCTGCCTTTTGTTAACCACCCAAGGGGTTCTTCCTGCCCCCTGCCCAAATAAAGACCATGGCGTTCCAGTAAAGAAAGCGTTGAATAGACAGGAGGCCAGCCACACTTCATGGGGGAGAGAGTCTGAACGCAAATCATCTCATCAAAGGCTCATAGGTGGGTGTGGGCCCAGATGGCCAGGGGCAGACATATGCTGTCTCTACTGTTACTGATGAAACAGATGTAAGTTTGATTTTGCTTATTAGCTTACAGAGTTCACAGTACACTGAAGTTTATACCCTGAAATAATAGTGAATGAAAAGCACAGCACAGAGGGAACAGCCTGTAGCTAGTAGAACCACGAGCAGAAGTGGTAATGGGAGGCCCCGTTAAGCATGGCACATCCGCGGTGTGGTTGCGGGGCAGGAAAACACTGCCTTGGTCCCACAAACTCCTTTCCAACAGGGGGTCTGCACCCGGTCACGTAAAGGGGCTTGTGTGAGCACCCAGGAAAGGTCAGTGACCTCTGCTCACAAGATCCAGGAGGGTCTTTGCAGATGGGAGCTGGCAAGGCAGGAAGGCCTTACGGGTGGAGATAGGGGAACACCTCCCGCTCTGTGTTCTCAGAATATGGGTAACATGGTTGCCCCGTGTCCGCAGTGCTCAGGAGACAAAAGCCCCTTGACGCATTGCGTGTGGTCAGAGCTGGTGGCGCCCCCACCCGCCGTGTTCCGCTGCAGCTGCGCATCATTAATGATCAGTGGTAAAACTTGGTGTACTGGGTTAGCCGCTCTTAGAAAAACCACCTGTGTTTTGTATTGTAATGACGCGTGCTTCTCCCCCGGCCATCTTGCCCCACAATAGTTTCAAGGCCTCCCCTGATAACCGCCCCCCTGCTTTCCACCCCTCAATTAACGGGTATGTGCACCTAATAAAAACCTGTGGAAACCAGACCTCGGGGCGAACGTGGTCCTCGCACTTTCCTTTGGTCCCCCGGACCTGCACTTTCACTCTATTTCTGTGTCTTTATTTCCTTTCTCAATCCCTCGTCACCACCAGGGCTTGGGACATCCATGAACAGGGTTGGGGCTGGTACCCAACAGGTAGGGGTTTTTCAACGCACTTTAGGGGGTTGGGGTGGCCAGGTAACAGGCGATTGGTTGGGACAGACATGAACTCACAGGGCTCAAAGCTGTCCTCCTGCTTCTTAGGGGAGCACCACAGGACTGCCGGGTCCAGGTAGAACCATGGGTGTCAGACATGTAAAAAACCCAGAAATACATCTCAAAAGACCAATCTGCAGTTGGGGAAATGGCATCTTTTGTGAGAGGGGTCCACACCTTAGCTCCTCCCTCTAGCCTCATGGCTTTCATTAGCTTTACACAGGCAGTAGAGTTTTGGGGGAGGCCTATTATTTAAACTTTGAACTAAATGTCTCTCAAAAGTCAGCTCAGCCCAAAAGCCCAGGAATCATTAAGGGAAAGGAAAGACGGGGGTGTTAGCTCAGCTCACTCTTACAGTTTTCCTCATTGATAGAATTTTTGCAAAGGTGGTTTCACTTTCAGCGTGGGCGTTTCCTAACCTATCCTGCTTCCCCAGGTCCTCACCCTAAACCAGCACCCACCTGCACTCCCAGGCCGTACCCTCCCTTCCCTCCTGCTTCCTGGGCCTGTCCCGGGTTCCCCACCGGAGCTGGGCAAGGGCCCAGTGGTGCCACCTCGGCCTCCAGGCATCACCCCCAGCTTCTTCCCTCCTCCCTCCATGGGAACCTTGCCTAAAGCATCAGTCCCGCTGCTCTCTGCTGCACTCAGCCTCTTCCTGGCAAGCGTGCCCCTCTCCTCTTGAAAAAGAAGCCATCGTCAGCCTCCCTTGCCCACCCCCATATAGACCCCCAATCCTATCCAGCCCCAGTGCCTTGGAAGAGCCTCTGGATCACAGGGGCTGGGAAATTCAGCTGTTGTCCCCACCAACCAAACACATTCTCCCATCCATGGCCCCTCAGTGGGTGAAGGCTGAGCCCCAGGGAAGGATAGATCATCACTGTCAGAGGCAATTGAACTAGAGCGACTCCATGTTGAATAGGCGCTGGGTCACATGAGGCTGAGACTTACCGGGCTGCATTCTCAGGAGCTTAGGCATTCTTAGTCACAGGGTAAGACAGGAGGTTTGCAGAACTGGTATCACAAGATACAAGTCACCGACACACCTTTGATACAACAGAATGCAGTGAAGAAGCCCACTGAAACCCACCAAAACCCAGATGGCAACGAAAGTGACTTCCAGTCGTCCACACTGCTCATTATGTGCTAATTATAATGCTTTAGCTGCTAAAAGACATTCCCACCTGCGCCATGACAGTTTACAAACGCCATGGAAATGTCCAGAAGTTAGACTCTGTCTAAAAAGGAGAGGGACCTAGTTAAGGGAAATCCCCTCCTCTTTCTTGGAAAACTCTGGAACAATCCACCCACTGTTTAGTATATAATCAAATAACCAAAAATATACTAGTTGAGATCCAAGAACCCTGTCCCGGGGTCTGGACTGGGACTCCTTTCAGGTAACACTGCTAGGTACAGGGAGCCCCCACATCCCAGGGCAAGTGGGGCAGAAACCGGAGCATCAGCAGCCGGTCCAGCCAGGCTCCTGTGTGGACTCTGTGGTCCAGGGTGTTTGGTTTACCAGGCCTCTTTAATACCCTTTGCTCTGAAATCTACTTTCAGTGATTTCAGAGCAAAGACTATTAAAGAGGATAATCTCACAATAAGGGATAAATGAATCAAGAAGACAACAATTTTAAACTATTATGTCCCTAAGAAGGGAGCTTTAGGCCTGGTGTGGTGGCTCATGCCTGGAATCCCAGCACTCTGTGAGGCTAAGGTGGGCTGATCACTTTAGGCCAGTTCAAGACTAGCCTGGACAACATGGTGAAACCCTGTCTCTACTGAAAATACAGAAGTTAGCCAGGCATTGTGGCATGTACTTGTAGTGCCAGCTACTCAGGAGGCTGAGGCAGGAGAATCTCTTGAGCCTGGGAAGCTGAGGTTGCAGTGAGCCAACACTGTGCCACTGCATTCCAGCCTGGGTGACAGAGTGAGACCCTGTTTCATAAGTAAATCCATGGCAGACACAGGCTCTGCCGTGGGATCAGGGTCCAAGTGCAGCATCTGTGACCTCAAATGTGTCACATCCTTGCTCATGATGGCATCATCATTGATCACACAGGCAGTCATTCATTAAAGAGACATTTGCTGGCCGGGAGAAGTGGCTCACACCTGTAATCCCACCACCTTGGGAGGCCACCTCCCAGCTTCAAGCAATTCTCCTGCCTCAGCCTCCCAAGTAGCCCGCCACCACATCCAGCTAATATTTGTATCTTTAGTAGATACGGGGTTTCACCATGTTGGCCAGGCGGCTCTCAAACTCCCAACTACCGACTAGCAGCTGGGTCATGAGATTCCCACGCAGGCAGGCCGAAGGTATTTGAGAGGCAGACACCCAGACAGAACAACAGAGTGGATGTATCCTGGGGACCAACAGCCCGAGAGCCTTCGGGGCTGACAGCTCTCCAGACTGAAGGCCCCGAGCAGATTTTCATCCACGTATTTATTTACTCTTGCACAGGTGATTCTCATTAACACACAGGTGTTCTACATATACACAGCTCAAGACTATACCAAGTAGGCAGCTGTTACCCACCTACCACTAATTACAAACTAAAAGATCTTCCACAAGGGAACCCTGGGGCAGGGGAAAAACCTCAAGTGATCTGCCTGCCTCAGCCTCTCCAAGTGCTGGGGTTGCAGGTGTGAGCCACCGCGCCCAGCCAATTCTTCCTTTCTTGAATGCCCTTTTCTGCCAACCCAATTTTCCCATTGTTCAGGGTCAAGGTTGATGCTCACCTTCCCCAGTAAGTCCTCCCCGATCTCCTCCCAATTGTCGTGGGGTAAGCAGGGCAGCTCAGTGGCTGGAGGCACAGGCCTCACAGCCAGGAAGCCCGGCTTACGCTGTGACCCCACTGCTTCTGGCTGACCCTGGAGAAGCCGTCCACGCTGAGCTGCAGAAGAGCCACAGCATGAATAGTAAGGATGAACAGCAGGTAACGCCTAGACCAAAGACATCCGGCCTTCCTAAAAACCAGGTGAGCTACATTTTTAAAAAGCAAAGAATGCAGATCAGGTAGTCACTACGTGTAGGTAAAAGTGAAATAAAACAATTTCAAACAGAACAAAGTTGGAAGACTCATGCTACCTGATTTCAACACTTAACCATAGAGCTACAGTGACGGTGTGGCGCTGGTGCAAGGTTCAGGGGAACAGAGCACAGTTTAGAAACAGACCTACACAGACCTATGGCCAATCCATTTCAGACAAAGGTGTAAAGGGAAAGTGCAAAGACAGTCTTTTCAGCAACTGGTGCTGGAAGACTGAACATCGTTATGCAAAAACAAATGAACCTCCAAAATGGTTATGCCCATTTATTTATTTACTGACTTATTTGACAGAGTTTCACTCTTGTTGCCCAGGCTGGAGTGCAATGGCACAATCTCAGCTCACTGCAATCTCCACCTCCCGCGTTCAAGTGATTCTCTTGCATCAGCCTCCCAAGTAGCTGGGATTACAGGCATGTGCCACCACGCCTGGCTAATTTTTGTATTTTTAGTAGAAACAGGGTTTCAACATGTTGGCCAGTCTGGTCTTGAACTCCTGACCTCAAGTGATCCGCCTGCCTCGGCCTCCCAAAGTGCTGGGATTACAGGTGTGAGCCACCGTGCCTGGCCACAAGTCCTTTATTATACTGTATGTTGTACAAATATTTTCTCCCATTGTGAGCCTTTTTCTCTTTTTCTCTTAATTTTTAATTTTTGATGAAGTGCAAAATTCATTGCAGGATGGGCAAAAATTAATTGGCAGGATGGGTAGTTAGAAAATTGGCAAGGATATGGAATTGAAATACACTGGACCTGACTGACATTAAAACACTTGACCCCATAAGAGAACACATTCTCCTCAAGCACACACTGAACATTTACCAAGAGAGACCAGAGTCAGGGCTCTGAAACAAACCCTGTTAACTTCAAAAGGATTCAAGCGGTTTTTTGTTTTGTTTGTTTTTTTGATACAGGGTCTTACTCTGCTGCCCAGGCTGGAGTGCAGTGGCAGGAACATGGCTTACTGCAGCCTCAACCCACTTCAGCTTTCCCAGTAGCTGGGACTATAGGCATGGGTAACCACCCCAGGGTAATTTTTCTGTAGAGACAGGGTCCTGCTACGTTGCCCAGGCTCAAGTGATCCTCCTGCTTCAGCTTCCCAGTGTTGGGATTACAGGTGTGAGCCACCACGCCCCAGGCAAGGACAACTGATACAAAATATGTTCTCTGACCACAGTGAAATTCAACTAGAAATCAGTAACAGAAAGATCTCTGGAAAATTCCCAAAGATTTGGAAGCTAAATAACACACCTCCAAATAACTCATGAGTCAAAGAATAAATCAAAAGGAAAAGAAAGTATTTTGAACTGAATGAAAACAACATAACAAAATTTGTCAGGTTTCACAAAAGCAGACTCAACTTTTTAGACCTTACAAACGCCTGACTGTCCCTCTTGCCTCTGGTGTTCTGCCGGGGGTTGCCCTTCCCGTCTTTGTTCATTGTGCTGAATCCTACATGACACTGTCAACCTAGGAAGAAATCCAGAGACGGACTCTCTAAAATAAATGGGATTTATTTGGGAATAGCAGCTTATCTGGACTAATGCAACTGTGAGGATGGTCTTGTAGTAAGTCCTGTTAATTGGTCTGTGTGTAGACTTGTGCCGAGTCCTGCTACTGGCCTGTCTGTAGGATGTTTTGTGCTAAGTCCTGCTATTGGCCTGTCTGTAGGATGTTTTGTGCTAAGTTCTGCTATTGGCCTGTCTGTAGGATGTTTTGTGCTAAGTCCTGCTATTGGCCTGTTCGTAGAAATGTATTGCGCTAAGTCCTGTTACAGGAACGTGTGCATGAGGGCTGCTTCATCCCCTCCGTTTTATTAGAGTTTGACATAAGTGACTCCATTTTGGTACAGGCAACATTCACAAACTTTCTGTGACTTCAAGGCCCTGCATCCTGAGCCTTCCCCTAACCATTTTGCAGGACGACTCTCTGTGAGACTGAGTTCCTTGAGAGGTAGGACTGGCTCTCATTCCCTCCTGATACTCATCTGGGAGTGATGGCCCATGCCATGCATGCCATGTGTTGCCGAATGCCTGCATCCACTCTCCCAGTCAATCTGCCAGTCCCCACCGAGCCTCACTCTTAACCTCCCTGGCTGGCATAGGTGCCTTGCACAGACATCCAGTAGCACTAAAAGATTGCTGTGCTCTCAGCTTCCCCCACTGGCCTATCCAGCTGTCCTGTCTCTGCTCAGGTCAAGATCCCCCCCACGCATCCCCTCAGTCTCCATAGCCAGGTGATGGTAGTTCCCCCATGGTCTTTTCCAGACCCTCACTGGCCCCTTAGGTCACTATGACGATCTCACCTCTTGGGACTCCGTGTGAACATCTTTCCCTTGAATACATCTACATTTGCCTGACCAAGAATGTGGTTTTAAGATGGGTCCCGTATCTGGCTCCAAATCCCCTCGACAGATTAAGGAAATCTCCTGAATTCCTAGCTTGCTAAGAATCCTGATAAATGGCTGGTGGGTGACTTACTGAGTGCATGTTCTGCAACCATTGAGATGGTCACATGGTTTTGCTCCCCAATCTATTAATGTGAATTACACTCTTAGATACTCTGGCGTTGAAACCATTTTGCAATTCCGAATTACATCCAGTGTGGCACCTTGCTAAACTTGGTTATTATTGTTTAAAATCTTGACATCGGTATTTGGTTTGTAAGTTCCCTTCCCCTTACCTAGTTTTCTTCTTGTCTAGTTTTGCTATCAAAGTTAAATTTATGAAGTGTTCTCTGACTTGATTCTCTGTTAGAATTTGTCTAAGTTTGGAATTACCTGTTCTCTGTTTCGTGGAACATTAACTATTGACTCAATTTCATCAGTGATTACAACTCAGCCTTTCTGTTAGTCAGTTCTGGAGAGTTTTCTTGCATTTACTTTGAGTTGTACCAACGTGAGTAGCACACTTAGTTCATCTCTGGCCCTTAAAAATACAGACACACATGCTGGGCGCGGTGGCTCACACCTGTAACCCCAGCACTTTGGGAGGCCGAGGCAGGTGGATCACAAGGTTAAGAAATTGAGACCATCCTGGCCAACATGGTGAAACCCTCTCTACTAAAAATACAAAACTTAGCTGGGCATGATTATGCACGCCTGTAATCCCAGCTACTGGAGGCTGAGGCAGGAGAATCGCTTGAACTTGGGAGGTGGAGGTTGCAGTGAGCCGAAATTGCACCCCTGCACTCCAGACTGGCGACAGAGACTCGTCTGAAAAAAAAGTGAACGGCAGTGTCATACAGCACATGTGTATGACCGGCACTGTCATACGGCACGTATGTGTCTGAACAGCACTATCTGACATACGGCACATATGTGTATGAACGGCACTATCTGACATAGGGCACATATGTGTATGAACAGCACGATCTGACATACGGCACACATGTGTCTGAACACTATCTGACATACGGCACATATGTGTATGACCGGCACTGTCATACGGCACATATGTGTATGAACAGCACTGACATACGGCACATATGTGTATGAACGGCACTATCTGACATACGGCACATATGTGTATGAACGGCACTATCTGACATACGGCACATATGTGTATGAACGGCACTATCTGACATACGGCACACGTGTATGAACAGCACTATCTGACATACGGCACATATGTGCATGAACGGCACTGTCATACGGCACATGTGTATGAACGGCACTATCTGTCATATGGCACATATGTGTATGAACGGCACTATCTGACATACAGCACATATGTGTATGAACGGCACTTCTGTCTGTATAGACACACATGCATTTAGGGAACATGAGTTGTTTTGTGTGCAGGTTTAGCTCTGTTCCACAAATCTTTTCTTTTTGAGTCAGTCTCACTGTCACCCAGGGTGGAGTACAGTGGCGAAATCTCGGCTCACAACCCCCACCTCCCAGGTTCAAGCGATTCTCCTGCCTCAGCCTCCCCAGTAGCTGGGACTACAGGCATGCACCACCACACCCAGCTAATTTTTGTAATTTTAGTAGAGATGAGGTTTCACCATGTTGGTCAGGCTGGTCTCCAACTCCTGATCTCAAGTGATCCACCCACCTCCACCCCGTAAAGTATTGGGATTACAGGCGTGAGCCACCAAGCCAGGCCATGCTCCACAAATGTTAATATACAGTATTTTCATTATCTTTTTTTTTTTTTTTTTTTTTTGAGATGGAGTTTTGCTCTTGTTACCCAGGCTGGGAGTGCAATGGCGCGATCTCGGCTCACCGTAACCTCCGCCTCCTGTGTTCAGGCAATTCTCCTGCCTCAGCCTCCTGAGTAGCTGGGATCACAGGCACACACCACCATGGCCAGCTAATTTTTTGTATTTTTAGTAGAGACGGGGTTTCACCATGTTGACCAGGATGGTCTCGATCTCTTGACCTCGTGATCCACCCGCCTCAGCCTCCCAAAGTGCTGGGATTACAGGCTTGAGCCACCGCGCCCGGCCAGTCCCAAATATTTCTAACATCCATTAGGAATTCTTTACCTCATAGAGCTAACTTATAAGTATGTTTTAAAAATTTCAAATATGAAATTTTAAAAATTAAAAAAAGTTGTTTTTGAGACAGAGTCTCACTCTTGTTGCCCGGGCTGGAGTGCAGTGGCGTGATCTTGGCTCACTACACCCTCTGCCTCCCAGATTCAAGCAATTCTCCTGTCTCAGCCTCCCAAGTAGCTAGGATTACGGGCTTGTGCCACTATGCCTGGCTAATTTTTGTATTTTCTCCATGGAGATGGAGTTTCTCCATGTTGCTCAGGCTGGTCTCGAACTCTCAACTTCAGGTGATCCACCCTCCTCGGCCTCCCAAAGTGCTGGGATTACAGGCGTGAGCCACCATGGCTGGCCTAGCTCAAAACTGTTTTAATGACAAGAGGATATGGTCAGATGATGACACTGATTCCTTGAAATATCTTAAGACTTCTTCTGTGGACAGAGTAGGTGCTGTTCCATATATGCTTGGAAAGAAGATGGATCCTTTTCAGATTCTGTTGCGTCTGTCCTTAGATCAAGCTCACACGCATCTGACGTTTGATCTTTCAGGGCTTTTTCCTCTCAGCTACCGTCTAGTAACAGACATGCCAGCTCCCTTTCGGTTACAATCTTTGTCTCATAACCGGAGACCAAAGAATTTTATTTACGGCTTTATCATCCATATACCACTGCAATTCACCTGGGGTGATTCAGCCTGCATTCATTTGTCTGCCTGTAGCTTTGGACTGAATTCTCCCATCCCACTTTCCATCTTCCGTTTGCCCCAGACTCTCTAGTTTTACTCTGTCTCTCTGGGCCAGTGCACCTGGCCCAACTCACATGCATGGACTCTGGGAAGGTACAGCTCCCTTCCTCCCTCTAAATTCTGGGCAGTGAAGAAGAGAAAGGAATGAGACCCCCACAGGCAGAAGCCAAGAGAGGGGGGAGGAGCCATGGCGTTCTGTCCCAGGACGCCCCATGCCTGGACATGCTCCTGCCACTCCCGAGTGCCAGGTGCCCATACGCTACACCTCAGGGCTCTGCTTGTGAGCTGTGAGCTAAGGTGGCCTGGCAGTAGAGGCCACCCTCTTCCGTCCTGTGGCTCCTGCGAACACAGGCAGGGGAGAAGAGGCAGTGACTGCCCACCCCCACCATCCCTCCTCGCTGACCCTGCAAACTTCGGGGAAGCTTTCAGGCCCGGAAAAGACCGTGCCCCAGTCTGGCTCACCCTTCCCTGGGTCTCAAGGCCCCGGGCCCCATTTTCAAGGATGACGCTGAAACATCCTCTTCCACACGGGTGACCTGAGCCCTCACAACTCAGCAGCGCACGACTCTGTCCCCTTCACGTGGAGGGGCCGAGGTCCACGGAGATCCTGGGATGAGCCACCATCAAGGACTCAGAGGGTCCCCTGGAGCCTCCCAGGCGGGAAAGTCTCAGGCCAGGCCCGCGCGCTCCAGGTCCTGCGGCAGGATGCGGCCCTTCTTGCGGGCCTTGAGCAGGCGGCGCTCGGCGCGGGCCGCCTTCTTCCTTCGCAGGTTCTGCCGCCGCCGGTCCTGGCGCTGCTGCATCTTCTCCACCACGCTGGCCGTGCGCTTCTCCCACCGGCGCTGCCGCTGCGCCCTGCGCTTCTCCTTGCGCTTCAGGGCCTCCTGCAGCAGGCGCTCGTCGTCACGGATCTTCACGCCCTCCGCCTTGTACAGGAGGTTGGTCCACTTCATCTTGGCCTCCAGCTCCTGCGCCTTCCCCTCATCCTGGCCGCGCAGCTCGTCCAGCCGGCTCTGCCGCGCCTGCAGGCGCTCCAGCAGCTGCCGGTAGTTCCTCCCGGTCAGCGGCGTGAGGTTCCCCTTCACCCTCTGCCTCTTCTCCTTCCTGCGCTGCGCCTTGCTGGCCGGCTCGTCTTCACTCACCTCCACCTGGGAAGGCGATATGATGTCAGTTCACGCCAGCCCCGCACTCGGGCCCCAGCCCGGGCCAGCACCCCGAGGGACCTGTGCTGTCCCCGTCGCCACCTTACAGGATGCCCTTCGTGACCTCTGGGCAGAGGTCACGAAGGGCATCACTGAGGCCTGAGGGGGAACCGGCCCACCCGAGGCCCCAGCTTCCACTCACCTTATTGAAGATCAGCCCCGGCGGCTCCGGAGGCTCCCTGCCGGCCCCCTCGGGGGTTGGCTCCACTGGCTGCTGGGCCTCTGCGGCCTCCTCAGCCTTCCTGGCCTTCTCTTTCGCCCGCAGCTCCTTTCGCTTCCTCTTCTTCCGGTCCCGTTCCTGCTTTCTCCGCTGCCTTTTCTCCAGGGCAGCAGGGGACAGCTCCTTGGCACTGCCCTGTGGGAAAGAGGCGCTCGCACATTAAGGTTCTCTCGACTCCGGGGTCCCTAAGCCTGGCCCATGGTTGACAAAATCAGGGCTAGAAGACAGGTGAGGAAATCCTCACGCCCAACAAGGGGCCCACTGAGTTCAGAGTTCCACAACGGGATGGTGCTCCCCAAAATGCAAATGACCCCAAAAGGGAGAAGGGACCCCCCCAAATAAGAATCACAGCTTCTAATTCCCAGGCAGTTACCATGTGCCTGATACGTCACACAGCGTTTTATGGATGAGGAGACCACTGCCTAAAACTTGGAGTTGGGGTGTGAATACCCAGGCACCTGTCCCAACTCCTACCCGCTCTGCTCATGAGGTTCCCAAAGGAAGCTCTCCCCAGTGGCCCTTCCCATCCCCAGGCCAACAAGAGCACTACACCAGCCCGAACCAGACCTGTGCTGCAAGAATGGGGGCCGCGAGCCTCTCAGGAACCACACACCGTACCTCGGGATGGCAGAAGAGAGAAGCGGGGACTGTCCCCCACACAGCATGAGGCTTTAAGGAAGGGCCCCAGGGAAAGGGTGGGTAGGGGCCGACACCACCATTCAGCACAGAGAGCTGCACCCGCACTTCCTGTGCCTGGCCACTCAGCTCAGGTCCTTCTCAACTCACAGGACCATCATGACATTCAGAGAAACAGACACAGGAGGTGCCCATCCCAGTGTCGTGTTCAGCAAAGGTAGCGTCCCAGAAGGAAGGAGGCTGATGTCGCTAGGGACTGAGGTTCTCCAAGAAACTAGGAACCGCTCTCCCCGGGCCCAGCTGCGGGGCCCAGGCAGGGTCACTGCAGAGGGAGAACAGGGCTGCAGCTGCTGCTGACAGCCGACCCCAGGGAGAACACAGGCAGGGCAGAGACAGCACTCCAGCACACCTGGCCGCCTACCTGGCCCCGGGCCTCCTGGATCTTCTCATGCAGTCGCTGTCGCAGAACATCCAGGGCAAACAGAGACTCGGGCTCTGTGGCCAGGCCACCTGCAGGGAAGGAGCCAGGACTGTAGGGGGCGCTCTCTCACCCTTCCCCTCCCTCCCTAGGGCCCAGCACCCCTGTCCCACTGTGGCCACTCATGAATCTGCAGGACAATTTCCGTAAATTCTACTCCACCACTTCCACCTGGACTGGTTCCCACACCACCCTCCAGGATAGGAAACTGAGTGCCTCTCGAGGCAGGTCAACGTGCCGACAAAACACTTCCTATGGCACAAGCCAAACACCTCCTCCAAATTCTGCAGCCTGGGCCCCTGAACAAGTTGGCTCTCACGACACCCCTGCAGAGACCTGAGGGCAGTGCAGCTCTTCAAGCCAAGCTGCTCCAGGTGCTCAGAGAGACACAGCCTCACCCCCTGCCATCCTGCTCGCCATGTGGCCTGGAACGCCATGCAATTCTTTCGGTCCCATCCACCCTAGTGCTCCTGTGAGCTTCATTCTTGGGGAAGTCTCGTGTTATCCCTACGGGCCTGATGCTGCTTTTTTTTTTTTTTAAGCGCAGAGGGGACCAAGCCCAGGCCAGCCCGCCCTGCACAGAACCAACACGCCCTGAAGCTTCTCACCTGCAGGGGTCTCTGCTGAGCTGGAAGCTGAAGCCGCTTCCCCTTCGATTGCCTCAGGCCTCCTGGCCCCAGAGGCTGCTGGAGAGTTCTCCCCGAAGGACGTGGCCTTGTGCTCAGTAGCCTTCTCTTCTCGCTCCCGAAATTTCTTTTGTGTTTTTTTCCTTTTGTTTTTTGAGGGCCCTGTAGTTTTTGAGCCTTGAGTTTTGCCAGCTAAAAAGTAAAATGAGAAAGAGTCGCCGTCCCAATCCCGTGGCCCATTCAACAGGCGGGAAAGGCTCAGCAAAGGCTTTGATCCCAGTAGGAGGCAGAAAGATCAGGACTGGGGGGCCAGGGACACTGATCACAGTGTGGGAGGTTGCCATGAGTCGAGATCGCGCACTGCACTCCAGCCTGGGGGACACAGCGAGATTCCGTCTCAAAAAAAAAATAAATAAGGAAACGGCGGTAATTCCACACGTCACTTAGGTTTTTTTCTAGTACCTTACAAACTCGTCTACACCGACCCCGGCCGCGTCCCCACCTTCGCAGACCCCCAGTCCCGACCCTGCGCATTTACCCCGCGTGCGCCCCTGCGGCTGTGGGCCTGGCTGGGCGCAGATCTTCCTGGCCAGGCTCTGCAGGTAGGCGTCCTTGGCGAGCAGAGAGGCCATCGCGGAGGTCGGGGCAGTCCACGACTCACACCGTCTCAGCGGCACCCGCCACCTTCACCAACTCCGCCGTAAACCACCACACGTGCAGGCGCCGCAGACAAGAGCCGAGCCGCCAGTCCGCACGCTCGATTAGTCAGGCCTGGCTCCTCCGGAAGCGGCGTGCAGGGCGGGGCGGGGCGCACAGCATTGTGGGCCAAGGGTAGCGGACCTCCGCCCGGAGTCGCTGCAATCTGCAACTGGTATTTCCGCCTCGGGGCGTCCATCTCCTGGGCTCCGCAGGTGTCTCTGCGCTCCCCTCACCCCCACCCCCGGCACACCAGGGGCTCTGCAGTAGGGGCGAAATGAATGACCCACAGTACATTCATTCAGTCCTTAAGGGGCCTCAGGTCTCAGGCGGACGCGAACTGAACGCCTGACACGTGGTAGGCCTTACGTTTAGTCCCACCGGACACTAGCCGTGTGTCACACACAGGTGTTCTTGGCCAGTGTCTGCCGTATAGGTAACTGATAAAGCGGGCAAGCGTGTGACTCGTGTGAGGGGAGAGCCACGGAAAGCCCCAAGGGAAAGGGAGAAGGGTTGGGTGGGAGGTAGCCAGCCTGTTCAAGGAAGACCCCCTGGGCAATGTTTTGCTCTGAAAATTATTACACACCACTATTTTTAACACAGGACGTGGCCTTCATAAGAACTCACCAGGGGCAGGAGAAAGGAGAAGTCATGGCCTGAGGCTTGGGACCCCCATACCTGAGTTCCTGCACAGGAAAATTACAGGTTAAGGATTACAACTGAAAAGGTGGCCGCTAACATATGTGTATTAGAAACAGTAAGAACTAAACTTTCTTCCCCTAACTTCTGCCATGAGGTGAGTTAAAAAAATTTTGGTGGGACACAGTGGTTCACGCCTGTAATTTCAGCACTTTGGGAGGCCAAGGCAGGAGGATCAATTGAGCCCAAGAATTGGGAGACCAGCCTGGGCAACACAGTGAGCCCCTATCCCTACAAAAAAACTTTAAGATTAGCTGAACGTGGTGGCCTGCCCCCGTCGTTCCAACTACTCAGGAGGCTAAGAGAGGATCCCTTGAACCTGGGAGCTGGAAGTTTCAGTGAGCCAAGATCACGCCGTTGCATTCTAGGCTGGACTGCCAAGCTGTCTCAAAAAATAGGCATTTTTTTCACTTTTAAAAAGGCCAAATTTAGCAGTGGGGTGGGGGTTGTATGCCAACTACAGTGACACTAACATAAGTTCTGATATCCCACTGCCATTCAGACCAGCCTAGAGGTGATGCTTCATGGAGGATGGGCGTGACACTGCAGATGACTCCCCTGTACTGCTGGGCATCTTAACCCCATCACCTACTGAGTTCAGAATGTGTATCTGATCCCCTAAGCCCCATCTCTTCCTCTCATTCCAACTCTTTCAGTTAAAAGTGGCTCCATCCTTGCAGGTGCTTACGTCAGACTCTGAAACCACTGACTCCTTTCTTATTCCCACATCCAGCGCTTCAGCAAATCCTGTCAGTTGTGCGTTCAGACCACCTCCAGAACCCAGAACTCCCATCTCACCACCACTCTGATCATGTTTTTATTTTTTGAGACAGGGGTCTCACTCTTTTGCCTAGGATGGAGTGCAGTGATGTGATCTGGGCTCACTGCAACTTCCACCTGCTGGGTTCAAGCGATTCTCCTGCCTCAGCCTCTTGAGTAGCAGGACTACAGGCGTGTGCCACCACGCCTGGCTACTTTCTGTATTTTTTTTGGTAGAGATGGGGTTTTACCATATTACCCAGGCTGGTCTCAAACTCCTGACCTCAAGTGATCCGCCCACCTTAGCCTCCCAAAGTGCTGGGATTACAGGCGTGAGCCACTGTGCCTGGCCTGGTCCTGTGACATTTTAAGACTATCCGAAGTAACCACCAAATACAATGCAAAATAAAAATAGGAATTAAAAATCTACTCTCGGGACAACAGAGGAAATCTAACTATGGCCAGATACCAGAGGACATGGAATCATTCATTTTGGTTGTAATGATGGTAGGATAAGGTGCTCAGAGGCAAACTGACAAGTGCTTCCATGAGTTCAAATCCCCTCAAAAGAAAAAGCTTGGGATAAAAGAGTAGCACAGACTGGGGATTGGCCAGGGCTTAGCAACATGGAGGCTGCTGGTGACCTTAATAGGTGTAGTGTTGCTAGAGTGGTGGAGTCAAAACCTGTCTGACGTGGGCTTGAGAGAGAACTGCAGATAGACATGTCAGCTGCTTCCCCGTGGAGCGCTGCTGCCAAGGGCTATGAGCTGGAGAGGAAAAGCGTCTGGAGAGCGGCCTGGCTTTAAGAAGGGAGAAACAACTTTATTTTCACATGGGAATGTTGGTACTGGCCAAGCAGAAAACAAAGCTGATGGCAGAAGGTCTTATCACTCAGGTTTTCAGAAACAGGCCAAGTGGGATCCCACCACAAAGTCTAGCCTGTTCTTGCCGGCTTTCCCTTCGTATGTGCTTCCATCTGGTGGTGACCTTATTGCTCCTTAGTGGTTAAGTACATGGCATTTCCACAACTAAAACAGTGTAGGAAGAGATCAGGAGACTTCTCAACGGGGAAACAGGCAGAGATCAGCAGAATTCTCAATGGGGAAATTCCCTCCGAGGGGAAGCAACTTCCCTAGGCCACCCCAGAAGCCAGGCCCAGCGTTGGGGCTGGGCCTCAGGCTCCTGTCTGACTGGTGCCTTCTGCTTGGCTGTGCGGTCCTCTGGTCCAGGTGGTGATGGGTCAGCTGTGTTCTTGCCTGTCCACAAGGCTGGATCCTGGGCTGTCACCTCATCCATACATGGGGAAGATGATGGTCTCCCCCATGAGAAGATGAAGCACATGGATGGTGATGGAGGAACTGGGGGGTTGCGGGAGTTAGGGGCAGGTGTGCTTCCCCCACACTTCCTGCCCAGTGCTGTGATTTCTGCATTTCTAAGGTGAGCCTGGCACCAAGAGACACCGGATCTAGAGTTCCATCAGGGTTCTGCCAGTTCACGTCCTATCTCTGTGGCCACGGGTGCACCTCACCCCTTCTGAGTCCATATTCTCTCCTCTGAATTACTGGCACCAGGAGTACTGGCTCCGGCGGCAATGAGGGTGAGATGCCATCACAGGCACCGCTGCCTAGATGTGCAATGATGCAGCAGGTCCATTCACTGAATACTGGGGACCTACCGGGTGCCAGTGGGCAGAGGGTGACCTCGGGCCAGGCTGTCCAGGAAGAGCTGAGGAGCTGCTGCCCGGACAGCTGCTGGGAGACTGAGCCTGGCTCTGGGCTGATGAGGAATGAGGAAGAAAGAGCAGGGATGCAAAAGGGTGGCGCTGTTTTAATCAAGTCTCATTACAGAGGCGGCGTTAGGAATGAGTCCCACCAGCTTCCATATGCGGGGGCAGCCCCTCTCATACGGCCCTGATGTAACACTCAGCCACGGCACCAACCACCACCGTGTGGCTCAGCGCAAGAAACAGCAGGTGGGGCTCCGCACAGGAACCCCGGCCTGCCCAACACTGCTCAGAGCCCCTCCCAACTCTAACAACAGGCTCGGGTTGGGGCTCCCCCATGTCAGGCACCCTCCTGCCCCACTGCTGAGGTCCCCAACAGGCCAGACCTATGTTGGAAACTTTCCTTTACCTGGCCGGCCAGAAAGGCAGCAAAGAGAGATGACTCATGGAATGATGGGCTGTTCAGAAACGGCCAGGAAACAACTTTCCCAACCGTTCTGGCTGCACCGCCACAGGCTAACGAGCTCTGCAAGGAAGTCCCAGTGGCTCTGGGATCCTGAAGTCCCCAGATGGGAACCTAGGCTGAAAGAAGCAAGGCTGTGGCAGCATCTAGAGGGCGATCTCAGGTTTTGTTCCTAACAATGAAAAGTGGCCCCAGAGGCTCAGGGGTGCTCAGTGGGGCCGGGGCCACCGGCATGGGAATGGGCAGGGGCTGCCGCCTGCAGGGGGCCAGCACTGGGCTCCGGGGATGCCAGCAGAGGGGCCGAGAGGCCATCAGCAGAGTCTGTGTCGAGGTCCAGCCTCCCGTAAGCTTCGCACAGAGGCAGGTCATTAGCTTCGCAAAGGCTTGAGCTTTTCCACCACCAGAAACCCCAGGGAGACAGGAGCAGGCAGAGAGGAAAGCCAGGGGAGGGGAAAGCAAGACAGAAGCAGAGTTAAGAAAACGTGACCACACCCAGACCTGCCTTTCCCTTTTTCTACTCCTGCTCCAGCTGGCCCGAGTCGTCAGGCCTGGCAGAGAGAGGGGCCGGTGGCGAGAGCCACCCTAGCATCCTTAAAGGAAGAAGCCACCCTGGCCCAGCCACCAACAGATGTGTGACCTCAGCAGGCTCTTCCTGCCTAGCCTCCACATGGGCCTGTCCTAACCCCTGCCTCCCAGCTGGTGCTGGTCCCCTCCTCTTGCAAGAAGCTGTCAGCTTGGCAGCCCTCCCTCCTCCCTGACTGCAAAAACCAGGGTCACTACACTGCAGAGAGCTCTCTGAGGGCGGACTCGGTCCTCTTTCTGAGTCTGTGCCTGTCTGACACAGCCTGAAGGGGGCGAAGTTGGGAACACAGGCCCTGGCACTTCCTTGTAGCTCCATCAGCCAGGTGGCCTCCGGCAGGAGTCCCCACCTCTAACACGGGGAATCCTCAGGGTGGCCAGGATGCAGGTGAAGGGCACAGCTAGCCCTTCCCATGCCCGCAGCTGTGATGGTCCATGCCCACCTCCTAACCTGCAGGCAGGGGCCCTGGCTTTCCCACGTCCTGCCTCCCTTGCTCCTGCCCTTGTTCACTCTCAGAACCGTCCTGGGCACAGAGTAGCATCCCGAGGAGAGTGGAGGAGGAGAGGCAGAGCCAGAAAGAGAAAATAATCAGCGGCGAGTGGGCAGGCGGGCACGGAGGGGCAGCTCATGCGAGGGGGGCGGGGAGGGGAGCACAGCGCCCTTTGGGGCACCAGCAGGCAGGGACAGAGGAAACTCTTCCCAGCCCTGGCTGCTTAAAGGCGATATACAGAGGACTGGCAACTGCCTCTGCAACAGGAGCTGCGTGAGGCCCCGGGGGGCGCTGGTGTGGACAGGATGCTTGCGGGAGGGGACACAGGCTGGCCTGGAAGCCCCTCTGGATGAAGCCGAGGGACTGTTGGGGAGGGCGTGGGAAGCCTGGCACATCTGTCCTGTGTTTGCACCCTACTCTGCTGCAGGGCTGTGGGCACGTTCCCTCCCTCCCCACCCCAAGGCAAGGCAGGCTGAATTTTGGCCTCACAGCTGCTCTGTCCAGGGGCCCTCAGGGATAGTGGCTGCCCCAAGAGACAAACGGAACAGTTGTGGAAGGAGACGCCCAGAAGGGTCTGAAACACCCCAGGACGCCTCTCGGCCACCCTGCCGTGTAGGAAATGCTGTCTCCCATCTGCTGAGTTAATGAGTACTGGGGACCAAAGATTCCCCCCACAACGCCCTGGAAAACTTTAGAACTCCTGCAGCCGGGCAGTGCCACTGAGCCCAGGGCAGGGAAACCAAGCCCCAGGCCACGCTGGCTGTAGATGTCTGTGGCTCTCAGCGTACCCAGTGGGCAGAAAGGGGCATTTTCAGTCCACCACCAGGAAGAAAAGTTTTGTCCAGGAGAACGCACAAGATGGACACAGACTCTGCGTCTGCTGGACTGAATCTTGATTTTCTAAGCTAATGGGGGCAGAGAGGAAGGCCTCCCTGTCTCAGCTTAAGATTCCCCCTAGGTAAAAAACATGTGGACTCTGATTTCTCAGACCCTGCCAGCTGAAAAGGTTGCAGGTTTCCGGCTTCCTATGCGGCCCCAAGAGGGTCAGGATGATGGGTTTTGACCCTTCTGCATCCCTGGGGCCCGGCATGGGCCTGGCACGTAGGCCAGCTCCAGCTCCAGCTCCGTGGATAAGGCTGAGTGGGTCAGAAATCGGAACTCCGACAGCTTTCAAGGACATTCCCTGCCTGGGCTTCGTCCCCCACAGTCCCATGACTGTCCCTGCCTCCACACTGGGGTTTGGTGACATCCCCATGGAATTGCATCCCTGATGCCCTGGACATAGGTATGGACTTGAGTGCCCAGGAGGGGCTGGCCCAGCCTTGGCCAAAATCTCTGAATATGGATTCAGACGCTAACAGGCACAGCACTGGCCCAGAGGCACTGCCTGAGAAGGGAGGCTCTCAGGAAGAGACCCTGCAGGGGATGCCAGCCAGGCCCTCCCTTCTCCAGACTCAGCCTGTCCAACTGGCGTGAGTCCCGAGGCTTTCATCACACTGCACTGTAGAAAAGGCCCAGGGCCCTGGCAGATGCTCGTGAATTGTCTGTCGATCAAACGCTCTGGCCAGGAGCTCTGCTCTGAAACCCAGGCACGGCTCCACTGCCAAGAGCAGCAAGGATTTGAAAAAGCAGAAGGCCCTTGAGAGTCAGGCCAGCCTTGCCTGCTGGCCAGGCCCAAGTAGGCAGGCTCCCACTCTGCACGGGTAGTCTGGCACTATTTGTACCTGGACGAGTAATACTCCTCCTCCAGCTCATAGAGGTCAATGGAGATCTCGTCCCGCAGCGTGATGAGCTTCCGGTCGCACTCCTCCTGCAGTGCGCGCAGCTGCTGGTTGCGCTGGTCGATGGCCTCGTTCACGGAGGGGAAGTCGTTGAGGATCAGGAACTGCTTGAGGTCGGACACCAGCTTCATCAGGGACTCACCGGCTCGGACCTGTGGCCATCAGAACCAGGGTGAGCACAGGGTGAGGGGGGACAGTGGCCCTGCCCGCAGGCGGCTGATGCTGGGCAAGTTATGGCCTCTCTGGGAGCCTCTGCTTCACTGCAAAGTGGGACTCTATCCCTGACCTCCACAGGTTCATTTAAGTGAGAAATGACCTGGGATGTCAGTTCCGGAGGGCAGGCCCTCCCCTCCCCTCAGCCTCTGGCTTCCACTCTTGCAGGACCGGCCTCCAGTCCACTTATGTAGGTGCACACTCTGCTCATTATGAACGCAAATCCCACAGACAAAGCTGCAATTCCTCTTGCCTCCTGTCCCCGGGCAGGGGTAGCACAGCTGCTAGCTGGGCAGGGATCCTGGGGGACCTTTTCCCACGCATTTTCTGCCTTGGAGTGAAGCTGCAGGAATATCTACTTGCTGTGTTTCTCCTGTGGTCCGAAAGAATCCAATGGCGCCTACGGTTTTGTTTGGCTGTTTCCCTTTTCACTCCCAACTGACCTTAGGAACTCATGAGTTAGCAGAAAAGGCTGCCCTCTTCCTGGCACCTGCTCAGCTACAGGACAGCATGGCTGGCTCTCTGCCAGCCTTCCTCCAGGTGCGCCACATGCGGACAGTCTCCCCCACCTCATTCTTGAGAGCATGTCTACATTCGCCTCCGCCTGCTCCTTCTCGGGGGAAGAGCCGACCAGCCCCAGAGCCCCCTAGCCCTCCACCCAGGAAACCCCAGTGGGGACTGATCCTCCTGGAGCCTGGGCTGTGCCCTCCACCCTGGCCACTCACGATGTTGGCGGCTCGCACGTGCATCTCGTAATTGTCCTGTTCACCTTGAGTGGCCCGTGACACCTGCGTCTCGTCCTCAATCTGGGGGCAAACAAGAAAACCTAGAATCAAACAGCCACGGTGTCCCACCCCTGGCTCAGCCCCGCCCAGCTGATGGTTACTGTCATCTCTGCCCGGGATGCCCACACTAGGCACCAGCTGTCTGTGGTACCTTCTACAGACCTGAGCGCTGTCAGCCAAAGCCTTGGCAAGGTTCAATTCCACCCTCTCCTGTTCTGGCCATGGGAGACAATGGGCATCTTGCTCAAGACACATGGAGGCCGACCCACGCCGCTGCCGTGCTTGGTGCAGGGAGGGGGGTCTTAGTTGGGCCGGATCTTTCTGGGCTGTGGGAGCCCTGTTTGGTAGGAACTGTCCTCACTTGCTTGGTATTTGGTAAACCGTTAGATGGATGAGTGAAGGGATGATGTATTTTTTCTTTCAGCGACCATTTCCTGATCACTTCCCAGGTGCCAGGCACTGTGTCACACGCTTGACCACCATTAGCCCATGACATTCTCACAGAAGCCTGGTCTGCCACCCCTAGTTTCTAAGTGGGCAAGCGAGGCTGGGACAACCGGTGCAGTCAAGGAGTCTCAGACAGTGAACAGAGGGGCCAGGAGCACAGTCGGTGCATTCGGCTAACCTGGACGGGACTTCCCAGTGGGCCTTTTGAGGGCTCAGCTCGGGGTGGGTGTCAGGTTCCCTCAGTAGTTAAGAGCCAGACTTCATGGGTTCAAATCCTGGCTCAGCCAGTTATTAGCTGAGTGAGCTTGGGCAAGTCACTAATTCTCCTGGGCCTGGATTTCCTCCTAAACTGGAGGACAGTGGTGCCCAACTCAGAGTCCCCATGAAGATTCAGCGGAACGGGCACAGACAGCCACACAACGTGGCTTGACACATGGCGAGCACAAAGTACACGCTGGCTTCCAGGCTTACCATCACTGCTTACTGAGCCTGCCAGGTCTGCAGCAGCCAGAAGGGATACAGCCCAATGTGGTACAGCTGCAGCCATCAGCAGGCTTGCAGGCCCAGTGCTGACCACTCCACCTGCCTGGAGCGGCCTGGAGGGCTTCTCCCCTCAGCCTGCGTCTCCTACTCACTGGCTCTATGCCAAGCCCCGAGGTAACTGCTTAACACAGGTAAACTCACCAATGCAGGACCCCACCATGTAGGAGAAACTGAGGCACTAAAAAGTGAAATCTCCAAACCCACATGGACACGGAGCCCCGGCAGTCCAGCAAGTGTCCCCCGCACTGCTTTGCCAGGATGTGCCATTACTTGGTTGATTTATCTGCTGCTGACCGGCTCCCTGTGCGCTGGGCGCTTCCTGCCTGGAACACCATTCACTCACACTGCTCAGTCCCTGGCCTCTCCTGTCTCCACCCCTCCCCAGACCCTGCTCTCCTTTGTGTGCCACCCCCTCCACCCACCCCCCCACCCCGCCCCACCTTGGCGGTCTTGATGATCTCGGTGAAGTTGTCCATGATGGACTTGATGTCATCTTTCAGCCGCTTGTTGTAAGACTGCAGCAGTGTCTCCTTGCTCTGGGGCAGGGCTCTCTGCTGGGCCATGGCAGAGCCTCAGGCGGCCCAGGGGCAGAGACCTGGACCTAGAGTGCAGGACAGACCACTGAGTGCAGGCAGAGCCCTCAGCCACCCTCTATGCCCCCAGCTTAGCAGAACACCCAGGTTTCCGGAGATTCCCTTTCTGCCAAATAAAGTCAATCAATGAAACACAGATGAACTCATTCAATCAGCAGGCACCGCAGTGGGTGCCGGGACTCTCCTGCGGTCCCGCCTCTGCCAGCGCAAGCAAGCTCATCCTAGAACTCCTGGCCAGCCCTCCAAGCCCTGTCTAGGACTCCAGTCCATACTTCACGTCCAGGCCCAGAGTGTGTCCCAGGAAGGCTTGCAAGCTGAACTCCAGCTTCCAGGCCCTGGCCCTGGCCTAACTTCTTAGCCGGCTGCCACCCTCGCCACGCCCCCCCATCTGAGGAGTCCTTCCAATCCGACCGCTCTGCACCGCCTGCATCCACTTTCTCATTCCACTCCGACTCCCGCTCCTGACCTCATCTCTGCACTGCGCCCAGCTCCCTCCAGTTTCCACGCGGCAGGGAAGAGGTCCTAAAAAGTGGTCATTCTGGCCGGGCGCGCGGTGGCTCCCGCCTGTAATCCTAGCACTTTGGGAGGCCGAGGCGGGCGGATCACGTGAGAGGTCAGAAGTTCGAGACTAGCCTGACCAACACGGTGAAACCCGGTCTGTACCAAAAATACGAAAATTAGCCGGGCGTAGTGGCGGGCGTATGTAATCCCAGCTACTCGGAGGCTGAGACAAGAGAATCGCTTGAACCCGGGAGGCGGAGGCTGCAGAGTCGAGGTCGCGCCACTGCACTCCAGCCTGGGCGACAGAGCGAGACTCTTGTTTCAAAAAGAAAAAAAGTGTTCATTCCACTCCTTCGCTTAACAGTCCTCCTGGCTCCTCGGTACGCCGGGACGCGCGCCTCTCGGCCTCTGCCCTGCAGTCGCACTGGGCGGCCCAGCGCTGGACCTGCCTGGCCCTCGAGTCGGGTCTTTGCTCACGGTGCTCGGGGAGGGCCTGGGGCCCCCTCGGTTCGGGGCCTGGCGCGAGGCCGGGAGGACTCCTGGACGCACTCGCGTTGTTCGCGCCCATATTTAGCGGGATAGGGGAAATAAGTCACGCGTAGCAAAGTGGACCCTGACCCCAGCCCCCACGGCCCACCCGCCCCCCACGTCCCCACCCCCCACCTCCCACATCCCACCTCCGTCCCCACCCCCCACCCCCCACCCCCCACCCCCCACCCCCCACCTGCCACCTCCGTCCCCACCCCCCACCCCCCACCTCCCACCTCCGTCCCCACCCCCCACCTCCCACCTCCGTCCCCACCCCCCACCTCCCACCTCCGTCCCCACCCCCCACCTCCCACCTCCGTCCCCACCCCCCACCACACCCTCACCCCCAACCCAGCGCCCACGCACCGGATCGGGGTCGGCCCGGGGCGGGGTGGACAAGTGCCTCCGGGACCCGCACTTTCCCGCGTCTCTCCCCGGGCTGGGCACGCCCGCCGCAGTTTCTCGGCCGGACAGAGTCTTCCCGGTCGCTCCGCAGTCGGAGAACCGAGTCAGCCGCCGTAGCTTCTCCGCTCCGCGTTTTTAGGTTTATAGGACTCCTGTTGCTTTAAATCTGACATCCCGCGCCGGCATCAACTCTCGCGATCTGCAGGTGGCATATTTATTACCCACAATTCCCTTTATTTTCTGTTTTCCTGCTGCCCACGATGCCGTGTGAGGTTTGTTTCTGCGGCAGCGTAACCGGGTCCCGACTTTATCCGCTGCCATCCTACTCCACGCGCGGCCTTACAGGGCCTCCTGCTCCGCCTAGCTCTAGGAGAGCCGTACCCGGTGTGGCACGGAGACATTGAGATGGACTATATATAGCTCTGGGCGGCCGGAAGCTCCCGATGCCGCTGGGCTGGAGGAGGAGGCCCAGGAGCGCGGCGGTGCGGGGCTCGGACGGGGCGGAGGCGCTCGGAGCACTAACGAGCGGCGCCTGGATTTTCTGAGGGCCGCCCCAGAGGCTTTGTGCAACGAGTTCCGAGCCCGCGTCTGCTGGTTCTGGAGCCTGCGGGGCCGCGGCTCAGGCGCCCTGAGTCCCGTCCGGGGCGTCTCCTGGGTGGGCGACGCGAAGAGAGCGTGGAGTCGGCCTTAGTCGGACTCGGGCCACTACGGCTTCCGTGGGCTGCGTGCTCGTGCGGCTGACGGGGGACGCTCTTGTCGAGTCATGGCGAGGACGTTGCCGGCAACCAGGGCCGCAGCTGCACAGGCTGGGATGGCGCCGGGGGCCTTCAAAACACAGCTCGCCGGCCTGGTCGGGAGGGGCCGTCGGCGCCCCTTGTTTTGAAGGAGCCAACCTGAGACCTCCCGACGAAGGAGCCGGCGGTTTAACCGGGATTTTCTTTCTGTCCAGCCGGAAGGAAAGATCAAGGGGAAGAAGGTGGCTCCGGCCCCTGTGGTCGTGAAGCAGGAGGCAGAGAAAGTGGCGAATCCCGTGTTTCAAGAAAGGCCGAAGAATTTTGGCATTGGTGAGCAACAAACAGTAGAATGCAAACGGTCTGTGTTTTTCCCCAAGGAAAAGTGGTAATGGGGTTGAGTCGGATCTTGTAGGTTTTAGTGGGTGTGAAGTGGTGTCGGTTCTCACCTTGTGTCCTTTGGAGACGGGCAGTGATGGTGCCTGTCCCTTGCTTTCATTGGGAGTTGCTGAGTGAGCGTTCGGCTGAATAGGGTAGTGGCCTTGGATTCATCTTGGCCATCGGAAAACAAGTGCCCTAGTGTTGTCCCAGCGATGCCCTCGGAGTGCAATTCTGCTGTACTTGGTGGCACCTTGGCTTCTTGTTAGGAAAGGCATCGTGCTCTCGCTCGCGTTCTCGGGTGTTTGGGTGCAGATGATGTAAAAGAATATTTGCTATCTGAAAGATGCTGATGACGTTTTAAACCACCAAGATCGCTGATGCACCAATACCCTTCTGAGTGGCCCCAGACGTGAACTTGACACGGAAATTGAGCCTCACTCGGTCGATGTCACCCTTTATTTCTCAGGAAAGGACATCCAACCGAAAAAAGACCTCACCCGATTTGTGAAATGGCCCCGCTGTGTCAGGTTGCAGCGGCAAAGAGCCATGCTTTATAAGCGGCTGAAAGTGCCTCCTGCCATTAACCAGTTCACCCAGGCCCTGGACCGCCAAACAGGTGAGGTTCTGTGGCGTGGAAAGGAGTTTTTCAGGCAGAGACTGGACTCTGACCGTTCTGAATCTGAGGCTTCCGGGTTGGGGGGGGAGCTTTTGAGGTGTATGAGTTTATTAAAATCAATGATTACTTATTTCATCCGGAATCTGAGGGTGAATGGCCTTCAGTTTCTTGAACTGCAGTTGTCATTACATTATAGTCGTTACATACAGCGATGTAGCATTTTTATTAAGTGAAAAGGAGTAGAACCTTGACTACAAGCCTGAACTGAAGAGTGTTTTCCCAGCTACTGAGGTGCTAAAGCTGGCCCAGAAGTATAGGCCAGAGACGCAGCAGGAGAAGAAGCAGAGGCTGTTGGCCCGGGCCGAGAAGAAAGCTGCTGGCAAAGGGGACGTCCCCACTAAGAGACCACCTGTCCTTCGAGCAGGTGAGTAGACCCCCCCCTTAGGGTGAACACTGGGGGCCGGCTGTTGCAGTGATGTAGAATTTCTTCACCTGAAATGACTGTGAAGAGTAAAAGCGAGCTTTTTAACACTGAGTCAACACCTGGGCCCAGCAGCTTCTAGTGACCGGAGCAGGCCCTGTGAATGCTCACACTGATTGTGTGTTCTAGGAGTTAACACCGTCACTGCCTTGGTGGAGAAAAAGAAAGCTGAGCTGGTGGTGATTGCTCACGACACGGATCCCATTGAGGTGTGTGTGCCTGTTGACTGTTGACAGACGCTAATCCAAGGGCTTCTGTCAGTAGCCGGAAGAGAGTAGGTCAGTGATGACACCAAAGTGGGTGAAGACAGTACTGACAAGGGATCCAGCTCAGCGTGTCGCTCTTGCAGTGATGTGAATCTCTCACTGAATTTAACCTTAAAGTGGAAATCCATGAGCTTGTTAACCCTGAGCAGTTGCTGCCGAGCTAGCTTTGAAACGTACTGCTTTTGGTCCAAATACACTCTTCAGCTAATGCTTTCTTCCAGCTGGTTGTCTTCTTGCCTTCCCTCTGTCGGAAAATGGGAGTTCCTTACTGTATCATCAAGGGAAAGGCAAGGCTGGGACGTCTAGTCCACAGGAAGACCTGCACGACTGTGGCATTCACCTGGGTTAATGGGTAAGTACACAGCCTGGCCCCAGACTTCCCCAGTGCATTTAATCCAAGCCTCACAGTTGTTTTCCTTAAAGGCCAGTCTTTCCCGTTAAGAAATACATTTGGCTGGGCGTGGTGGCTCAGGCCTCTAATCCAGGCACTTTAGAGACCAAGGTAGGCGGATCACCTGAGGTCAGGGTTCAAGACCAGCCTGACCAACATGGTGAAACCCCATCTTATTAAAAAAAAATAACATTTATCTCAACTTTTGCCAATGATGGTTAAGAATTTCTTCACCTGAATAAACCATGTGGTCACACTGCATCTGAGGCAAAGACTGTCTTGAGCGAAAAATGAAGACACTTAGACAAAGGGAAACTGAGAGGCCAAAAACCCACTATTGTTTTCCCTCCTGCCATGTTAGAGAAGACAAAGGCACTTTGGCTAAGCTGATGGAAGCCATCAGGAGAAACTACAGTGACAGATACGATGAGGTAAGAGCAGCCTCACACAAAATACTGTCATGTGCTAATCTTCTTCCCAAACAACTGGCTGGCTTAACGTAATGAGCAGTTGCATTTGGCGATCAGCTTGGAACAGCCAAACAGAACAACGCAACTAATAACATTAAAAATCTCGGAAAACAAGAGGCTAAGCTGACTCCCTCTTTTTGTCTTTTCAGATACGCCGTCAGTGGGGAGGCAATGTCCTGGGTCCTAAGTCTGTGGCTCACATCACCAAGCCTGGAAAAAGCAAAGGCGGAAGAACTTGAAATGTACATTGTAGTTTTCTGTAAATAAAAATAATTTAAGTGATACAAATTTTCCTTTAGCCAGTGTCTGTGGGTATCTTGGGTTGAATCTTACTTGGGGTTAGCAAGTATCTTTTTTTTTTTTTTTGAGAAGGACCCTCACTGTCTTCCAGGCTGGAGTGCAGTGGTGTGATCTCAGCAACCTTTGCCTCCCAGGTTCAGGATACTCTGGTGCCTTAGCCTCCTGAGTGGCTGGAATTACAGGCCCAAACCTGGCTGATTTTTGTGTTTTGGGTAGAGACGGGGTTTGGAATGTTAGGCTGGTCTCAGCTCTTCTTTCTCACCCTTATACATCCTTAACCAGGCATTTTCCTTAGAGATGTAATTTTTGTGTTAAGTTTTGGGAAAGGTCTTTGAACTGACTGAAACAAAGTCAGGATTTTATGATCAACCAGTCATGAGCTCATGCAAGGTAGAAGGCTCAGAACTTTTATTTATCCCAAGAGCACATGATCCAGCATACAGGTAGTCTTTTCAAATACGTCATTATTCAGGGATAGGGCTTTAGCAGCTGGTCTCACACACCAGGTGTTCCACGTAGAAACTTCTTAAACCACAGGTATGATGTAGCTGCAGAGAGTCCATACCTGGGGTTGAAAGAGCCAGTGTTAGTGGGCTGCTGGGCTGAAGGGGAGGGAGCCAGAGGACCGCCTGGGACTCACCAGGTTATGATGTACTGCAGATGCTCATTCCTCAGAGTGACTCTGGTTTGCCCTCCAGTGGGTCCTCCGGGGACTGTGCTTTCTGCAGAGACAGTGGACTCAAGTCCACCCTCTGCTGCCTGCCAGCCTCTGCATTACTTCTTAGTGGCTTTCATTTTAATTGGAAATCCTGTGTGGCCTTTACCTTGGCCTTGACCCCTCAGTACTTGCCTATAGGTTCCCTTTGCTGAGTTGACGCCTCCCCCATAGACATGTGTGACAACGTATGCCACAGCAGGGACTGGGTAATGAGGGTTAGGAGGAGGGAGGGCAGTATTCACAAAAGCCACTTGTTCTAGGGTGAGCTGGTCACAACATACTGAAGTCAGCATCAATGAAGATGGGCTCTGCGCCTGTGATTCTGGCCATAGCCTCCAGGTCCCGGTAATGCCGGTGGTTCCTTTCTGGACAGTTCTCGGGGACAAAAGGCTTCCTGGTTTCTGTCAGCCTCACCGTCCCAATGAGGTCCACTTCTCCCTCAATCTATAAAGGAAGGTGAGAGAACATGGAGCCTGGCTGACTCCCAGAGCCTTCCCTAAAGCAGGAAGGGTCCATGTCCCTTACCTGGCCTTTCTGCCGGGTTTCAGGATTCACTTTCTTCCTGGGAACGAACCCTCTATTTACCAGGATGGTGATTCTAGGGTAACGAAAGTGCTGTTTAGGTGGGGAGGGTTTCTGAATAAAAGCCGTCACTCACGGTTACTCAGACACCCATAAGAACAACTATAGCACTAAGGAAGGCTTTTAAAACAGGACTGGCTCAGTGGAGCCCTGGCAGTGCCACACGAAGTCTTCCTCTCTTGAGGCCCTTTGGTTGGTAAAAGCTTCCCTGCCACCTCACCACTTTTCACCAATGTGGCTTTCCTCTCTATCTTTGCTTTCCTTCTGCTCTCCCATTGCAACGTGTAACTGGTGACCAACACTGCCATGCCAGAGTTGAGACCCCACACCTCTCCCCTGAACTAGCAATGGCTGCCTCCAATCCCTCCTCATAGAGAGGGCAGCTGTGAGAAGCCCTGGCACGCCAGCCTGCTGGAGAGGGAGCGTTTTGGACCGAACCATCCCGAACCTAAAACCAGAACCCATGGGCTGACAATCCCCAGGTATTTTCATTTGAACATTAATCCTCCAGTTCCTCAGTGAATCACACAGGTGCTCCTGTACCTGTCATTTGCTTTGCCAAAGAGATGGAATGTTCTTCCCATCTCTTAACTCCCAAATGGCCCCCTAGCGAGCCATTCCTGACTCCACTCCCTCAAGGTAGGGCTGAGAACCTTTCTCCTGAGTTCCTCTCGTTGGCCCCTCCTCATACCCCGCCATCATCTAATGTGTGGGCCACTAAAGAGTTTCTCCAGAGAAGGGGCCCCCGTTTCATGAATCTCTCCTTCCCCTTCTGAGGTCAACATACAGAAATTGTTCCATCATAAACAAGCTGGCTGAGAAGTTTAAGTCAATGTCACAATTAGGGATTTTAACTATGCAAGGAATTGAATCTTCTTGGTATCGGGTTTCCCAGGGTTTCACCCAGGTTAGGGGCTATGAAGGTAACAGTGATGTAAATTAGTATACCCTGACTGTCAGCAGGGACAGCCAGCTCCCACGTGCCCTACTCACCCCAGGTCGGTGCAGTGGAAGGGAGTGACCATGTGGGCCCCAGTCTCAGCTGAGGAGATGCGGCTGGCCTTCCGGGCCTCCCGGGCAGGGTCCACCATAGTCCGGGGCATCATATGCAGCTCCTTGGAGTGGTCAAAGCACCCCCTGACTTTCACTGGCCTATACTCCAGGTTTTTCAGTTCCATTGGACTGCATGGAGACAAGAACAGTGCCCGAGCAACGTGTGGCCAGAAAACGAATCCCCTAATGAGGGTGGCAGACTACACAGCCCACCAGGGCCAGACAAGAAAAGGAGAAAGTAAAGGGCACCTCGCCAAAGGGAAACTGGCCCTTTGATGCCATGTGGGAATGTGGATCTGCACTCCCAGAGAACACCTTTACAGGAGAAGCTAAAAATGTGGACTCAATGCATATTTTATGTGAAATTTTTTAAAACATGTGGGCCAAAACGTCATCCACAAGCCAAATCTGGCACCCCGTCTGCTACGCTGAATGGAACATTTGCTTGGATATACCTGTCTGAGGGTATATTCTAGAGAGAGGGCAGTCAAATCATTTAGGGCACTTTTTTTCAAACCACCACCCTCACGGTGAGACCTACAGGGCCTTGGGCCCTGTGGAGGATAAGTTCACTACACCTGAAAAAAGAGTGACACGCAGGACCCCAAATAAGACTTTTCTATGTCAGGAGGCAGCCTCAGGTAGCTTCACAAGGGCACTCAGGTGTCAACAAGCCGAACGGGATGACTGATATTGACAGCTCTCATCTGAGGTGAAGCAAGTGGCTAAATGTCCTGCCAAGGGAGCAGGCCGCCCAGCAGAAGGTAGGGCTACGATGCTGAACTCAAGTGAGATCGGCCCTAGGGGCGCAACCACACACTTACTCTGCGGGCAGAGGGACAGGCTCGGCCAGAACTCTGGATTCCAACTCTGCAATCAGGTTCAGCTTCCACTTCCGACGCTGGACCTACAGTGACAGAACCTAAGCCCAAGCAGATGGCAGCAGGGTCAAGGGCCCAGAGTTACGCCACCAGGTGCGGGTCTTTACCTGCCATGTCCCCAAGCCAAAAGCAGTCACGGGGATGAGGAGCAGGACCCACCGGAGAAAGGAGTCGTCTTCCGCTTTTGTGGCAGATGCTTCTGCTGCAGAACTGCCACACCTGCTTGGCCTCCAGGCCACCTCTGGAGAAAGTTTCACAACACTGACATGGAGGCAGAAGCCCTTGAACAGAGACCTGGAGCACCCACGTCCAAAAAAGACTCCAGTACTGCCTGAGAGAATATGGCACGGGAGGTAACACAACCTGCTGCCTGGAGCCTACCAGCAGCCCCTGTGTCTAGCCCAGCACAACCCAGTGCCCGAGACATGGCACACATTGAGTATGCTTGCCGACTGAGTGAGATCTAGGGCTCGGTGTTGGCTTCACCAACTACGACCCTGGGTAACTCAGGCCCTTTTACTCAAGAATATGCTAAGATGTATTCCACTGGACTAAGATGCACCATTCATCCACTCAAAATGCGTTTAATAAGCGGCTAGTTACTAAGTCGCTTAGCCAGGCGCTCGTGGTTGTGTTATGCAGAGAAACATACTGACTCAAGAGTAATGGTTCACAGAGCTCTTAACAGCTTTCAGTTTTTACAACTAATCGGGACGACACGGAAGAATGTACAGAGAAGGTGCCTTTAAACTCTCAGAGGACGAGTCCCATCGGCTGAAAAGCACCATGGGGGCCTTGCAGATACTAAAAAAAAGCAGAAATAAAAAGGCAGGCCTGAAGCAGGCTTGCACAGCACTCTCTACACATGGCAAATTACCCTGTGCTGCACAGAGAAGCAACACGTAAGCCATGGTGGTTAGATGCCCTTTACTTTCATAACCCTGAGCGTTCAGCCTGGGCCGGCCGCCCATTATCTGGAAGGGACGTTGGGAAGTAACTCTCGAGCCTTCTCTGTAACACAGGAACGACAAAGGAGCTACCCCTCGCGTTTTTGTGAGGACAAAGCGCTTGCTACATGCCCGGTACACGACCACGGTTCCACTAAAAGCATTTTAATACGGAACCTGTCTCTCCCAGAGAACCTCAGTTCTGCCAGCAGTGGGTTCATTTCAATCCCCACGACACCCCTTCAAAGTGCAGGGCAGAGAGCAGGTGGCTCTACCGAGGCGCCTGGATCACAGCCCGGCCTGCGGCCCTCACTTGGGCGCGGGGAGACCCCAAGGACGCTCTTCCAGGCGGCGCTGGCCGGGGCCTGCGGACACGGACGGGCGGGCTGAGCTCTGGGTCCCTACCCCGCGCCCCGCGCCTCCCTCTCGTTCCCTGCAGACCCCGCTCACCCGTCCCCGCCCCGCCGCCCGCAGCCCCAGCTGCAGCAAAGCCACCCCCGCCATCGCATCCAGCCCCGCGGGCGCTTCCGGGACGTCGGAGGCATCTGCTTCCGGGGCGCCGCCGAGTCCCGCCCAGAGCCCCGCCCCCGGCCCCACGCGGTGCGAGCGGCGTCCGCAGGGCTTCTCCGCGGGCTGACAGGCCATGAGCGAGCTGCCCGCCGACGTGCGGGCCTTCCTGCGCGAGCATCCGAGCCTGCGGCTGCAGCCGGACTCCCGCAAGGTTCGCTGCGCAGTAGGGGAACGGAGTGGGGGAGAAAGGCGCGGTTAGGACGAGGGGCTGAGCGGAGGGCAGCGGAGAGAGGAAGCCAGAGGATAGGGGAGGGGAGGAGGGGGGCGCGGCTGGAGGGGGCACCGGGGAGCGGGCAGGGCGGGAGCCTGGGCCCTCGCGACCGCCCGCCGTCCCCGCAGGTGAGGTGCATCCTGACAGGTCACGAGCTGCCCTGCCGCCTGCCGGAGCTCCAGGTCTACACCCGCGGCAAGAAGTACCAGCGGCTGGTCCGCGCCTCCCCGGCGTTCGACTATGCAGAGTTTGAACCGCACATCGTGCCCAGCACCAAGAACCCGTAGGTGGTCCGCGGCGGCGCGGGGAGGCCAGGGCAGTTGGGACAGCCCCTCCGCTGGTGCCCCCGGTGCCTGAGTCTTCTCTAAGGCAGCATTCGGGAGGGCTCGGCTGAGGACAGGTCCTGGGTGGTAAACTCCAAAGTTCCCTCCTTCTGAGGACTCCGCCAGTGCTGCAGCCCCTACTCTCTCAGAGCTGGGAGCCTTGGGATCCAGGTGCGCACCCGGATACTGGAGCCACCTGCGTGAGGCCCCTCCGTGAGCTCGTTTGCTTTTCGGTAAACGTGAGGTTTGTCCTGTGGGGTGTGGCTACTTCACAGAAGAGTAGGGGCTTGTGCTTTGTCACCTGAGGTTGTGCACAGCGTTGGGTTCTCCTTTTGACCCCAGAAGGGATCTTTGATTTAGCTGGGAGCCAGGGTTGGCAGTTATCGTCAAAACGGTTGGGATGCTCCCATTCATTGAGCACCTGGCCAGGCGGAGCCTTCCTCTTGCATGAACTCATCCTGGAGCAGTCAGTGAGGCTGCTCAGCCTACTTTTCCAGTAAACATTAAGAGGCCGCAGTCGGCCTGGGTCAGCAGTTCCCTGCCCAGCTTCAGAGTGGAATTGCTCGGGGAGCCTTTAAAAAAGCCCGATACCCAGGTCTCATGGTGGACCATCCCCGGTGCACTATCCCCAGTAGACCGTCCAGGGATAAGTCCAAGACGCAACCACCGGCCTGGTACCTTGCTGTGAACTGTCCCTGCAAACTGGGTCTCTCTGCTCTGTAGGCACCAGTTGTTCTGCAAACTCACCCTGCGGCACATCAACAAGTGCCCAGAACACGTGCTGAGGCACATCCAGGGCCGGCGGTACCAGCGAGCTCTGGATAAATGTAAGTCTCGGTGGGCCCCCATCAGGGGGCCTCGCCATTTGGGTGCGTGCCCACCCTGCCCCCGATGGAGCGTGCTTGAAGGGCATCCTTCAGCGATCTGTGTTGCTGCATCATGCCTGTTTCTGGCACAGTGAAGAGAGGGATGATGACCCCTGACCCCACAGCTTCTAGTGCAGGCAGGTGCAGGGCCAGAAGCAGGCTCCAGAGTGAGTGAGTGCACGTGGTGATGTGAGGTGTGGAAGAAACTGGGTGAGGGATGTGGGGTGGGCTTGCGGAGACAGGAGGGCTGGGAGGTTCCCTGAGGGATTTGCTCCAGGCTCAGGCTGGAGGGACGTGGTGGCAGTGGGGCTGGGGAGGAATAGCAGCCCAGGTAGAGGCCAGGGTCCATGGAGGTCTGAGGCAAAAATGTGTGGGCTGAGGTAGGCTCATAGGCCGGGCTGGCTTGCACAGCTGGGCCAGCCCAGAGGCCAGGCGAAGATCCCTGCCGAGTGTATGTTGGGGGAGAGGGCTGGGGCGGGGTCTGCATGGACAGTGGGCGTGGTTGAGAAGGGAGGGCCCCTTGGCTGTGGTTATCCAGAAAAAGGTGGGTTTTGGGGGAGAATTCAGAGTCCCTTTGAAGGTTTGAAGCTTGAGCTGTATTAGGAAAGGTGTTTATTAGGGAAGGCGTCGGGCTTTTGAAACAGGGACAGCCGTGCTGGATGAAGGAGATGCTTGCTCCGCGGTGCTGGGTAAGCACCCAGGGAGTTTAGAGAAGGGAGAGAGGAATTAGTCCTGAGCCCCAGGAAAAGGACGGAAGTCCTCCCGTTTTCCTGAAGGGAAGATGAGGACAGAAAAATGATAGATTTGCTGATATGGAGGCCCCTGGCAACTGTGGTGAGGCACCCGAAGCTTGGCAGGCACACCTGGCTAGAGTGGAGCATAGGCTGCAGCCCACAAGGGCAGTGCCCAGCCTCAGGCAGGTGCTGGGTCACCAGAAGGCCTTTCTGGAATGCAGCTAAGGAGGGAAATGGACAGAGGCTGGAGTGGACAGATTTGGGTTGGTCTGCGCATGGGAATATGAGTCCACCGGCTTCTATTTCCCGGTGAGAGGTGGCCCAGCCCTCTGCAAGCATGAGCGTGGATTGAGAAGGCAGGACCAGGGTTTCTCGAGTGGAAAGTGGGCCCTCACAGAGGCCTTGCAGGCATGAGGGCTGCCAGCCTGGGGCTTGGACTTTCTCCAGCCAGTGTGTTAGCTGCTCAGGGGTGGGCAGGAAGGTTCTAAGTGCAGGGTCCACAGGGTCCCCATGAGAGTGGTTATGATGACAGACCATGGAGTTGAGATGGAACTGGGTCGGTGAAGTCACTACAGGTCCAGAGAAGTCCGAACATGGCTGTGAGGGGCTCTGCCTGCAAGTTGTGATGGTAACAAGGCTGCTGTGTGGCCATGGGAGTGGGTGGCAGAGACAAGGAAGGAAAGAGCCCTGGAGATGGGCCGCCACATCAGCGGCTGGGGCCCAGCAGGGCTACTGCAGTGCATGAGGGGTGATGGTGGGAGCTGCGCCAGACTGGAGGGCAAGCCCCAGCTGACCCTGTAATATATGAGGGGACAGTGGTGGACACTCGAGGTCCTTCCATGGAAGGCTTGTCCCAACTCCCCTCTCACCCTCTAAGGGGCAGCAAAGGACAGTCAGCCAACCTCCACTGAGCCCCGCCCTCCCGGACAGGGTCTGCCATGCGCTGAGGGAGGACTTCGGGCTGCTAGGGAGAGGGTGGCATCACTGCCAGCCCAAGCTGCCTTTGAGAGGCCATGCCAAGCTGACTGGGGCAGGGCTCGCCTTGGGCCTGCTCAGTGCCCTCCTAGCCATGGCTTCCCAGGCCTGGCTGGATCCGGGATACACTCATCCTGGTCAAGGCCCAGCAGACCTGCACCATCTTCTCACCTCCCAGCTGCAGCCCTGCCCCACCACCCTCCCTGCATGCCTGGCAGGAACAGGGCCAAGGTGCCCAGCAGCTGCTCTGGTTTTTGTCCAGGGTGGTAGGGCTGTGGGACCCTGTCCCAGTGCAGTCCCCACAGGTTAGCTGTGGCCCAGCAGACCGTGTAGGGTGTGGAGGCACCCAGTGTATGCTGGCCTATTTCCCAGATGCAGAATGTCAGAAGCAAGGGCTGGAGTACGTCCCTGTGTGCCTGGTGCACCGGAGGAGAAAGCGGGAGGACCGGATGGATGGTGATGGGCCTCGCTCATGGGAAGCCTTCTGGGAGCCCATGTCCAGTGATGAGGGGGGAGCTCCGAGTGACGACAGCATGACAGACCTGTACCCACGTAAGCGGAACAGCCCCTGCCTCGCCCTGACCCTCTCCTGTCAGAGGGAGCAGGCTGTGGTGCTGGCTTCCCTGCACAGAAGGTGATAAACTCAGCCTAAAATAACCATCAGCCAATCCCTATGTTCCTTCCAGCTGAGCTATTCACCAGAAAGGACCTTGGAAACACAGAGGACATGGATGGCACTGATGACTTTTTGACAGATGAAGAGGACGAGGAGGCAAAGCCCCTAAGAGAGTCCACTGGCAGGAGGGAGATGGACGTGGACTGGGGGCTGGTCCGAAAGCGCAGGAAGGTGAGCTGTCACCTCTACCCTGTCAGTGTGGCAGTGGCTTCCTCTAGTGATGGTTTTTCATTTCTTTAAAAAAAAGGAAATTGAGGCCAGTACAGTGGCCCAGGCCTGTAATCCCAGCACCTGGGAGGCTGAGGCGGGTGGATCACTTGAGCTCAGGAGTTCAAGACCAGCCTGGCCAATGTGGTGAAACCCTGTCTCTACCAAAAATACAAAAATTAGCCAGGCATGGTGGCAGGTGCCTATTAATCCCAGCTACTGGGGAGGCTGAGGCAGGAGAATTGCTTGAACCCAGGAGGCAGAGGTTGCAGTGAGCTAATATCGTGCCACTGCACTCCAGCCTGGGTGACAGCAAGACTCTGTCTCAAAAACAAACAAAAAAATCTTTGTCACAAGTGAAATTCCAAGCTAACACACATGAAACATGGAAGCCGAGGTTGTTGGCTGGCAGGAGGTTGAGTGCCTACCACTGGCTCTGTGGACCACAGTCAAGACCTAGGGTTTGTGAGGATACCCTCCCCCCTCAGACTATGAGCTGTGGCTTGTTCGTCCTTTCCCCTGTGGCACAGGGACCTGATTACTGGCCACCACCTTTGCCATAGGGGCAGGAGTGGAGACTTCCTTGCCTTTGGTAGATAAGCAGGACCCAGGCTAGAAGAGGTCAAGGTCCTAATGCGTGTGTGGCACTGCAGTGTGCTCCTGTAAGGCCTTGCTGAGTGCTGGCTAATCCTGCAGTTGTTAAGGAAATGCGCGGGGAGGGGCATGAAGGAAGCCTCCAAGGCTGTGCAGGTAGGGATAGCCCTATACTCCCAGGGCCCCTTCTCTATGGGATCAGAAAGGCTCCATCATCAGAATTGTTTATCCCACAGAAGCAGTTGGGCTCCTTGAAAAAGAAGTTCAAGAGTCATCCCCGCAAACCTAAGAGCTTCAGCTCCTGTAAACAGTCAGGTCAATAAAAGCACATGTTGAGAAGTTTCAAGAAAGCCTTCAGCTATTTTCCCCCACTCCTCATCCAGCCACGTGTCCTCTGAATGGTCAGCTGTCCCCGGTGTCTGCCTGGTCTCATGATACTTGTTGCCTCTAAGGCAGGGCTGAGGGGATGTGTCCCCCATACCCAAGAGGCAGCAGGGCCTCTGAGGGACAAATTCTCTCTGGACATGGCTTCTGAGTGGTCCTCAGAGAAGCCTGAACAAGCAACCTTGCCCACTGGCATCCCGAGGGGAGCCCCAGCCAGGCTGGGCAACACCATAGGATCACACTGCATACAACAAATGCCATTATTTATTTCCATGTGTTTCCAAAAATCAAAACGTTTTCAAACACAACTAAGATATAAAATACAGCATAAAATGAGATTTAGATGTTTCCCACATAAAGCAAAAAAATCGTAGAAATTGTTTTGCCAAAACCAATTGGTAGATCCCACTTAACCTCTCCTAGCAAAGGCATGTCCCCCAGTCTGAGGCCCTAGCCCACCCAGGGCCAGGAGAAACAGGAACACCCACTAGGGCGGAGGTGCTGCTGGTGTAGAACGTGCTGACTACTCACGTGGCCTCCTTTGGTCCACCCTACTATCTACCAACCAGCCAACCAACCTTGACCACAGAGAAACCGTGACTTAGCCAAGGTTATTTGATGGGACTGTCATACTGCACTAACGGGGAGTGCGATATAGACCAGGAGACAGCCCTGCCGAGGCTGGAACACTGAGACAGAAGCCAGTCTTCTTGCAGGGAACACCTGAATGATCACAGAAGAGAACTGAAGCCAGTGCTTGATCTTACCAATATTAGGAGATAAGGAAGTGGGCCTCCGGGGGAAGATTTGCAAACACCTTGGAACTAGCTCGGTTGTGTTAAAAAGGTGCCCCCTCCTCAGGGTAGGTGGCTTCCAAAAGCACTTATGAGCAGAAACCTGCCTCCCCTGCCCTGCAGAGCCAATGGACAAAAGGCCAAGCCAGAGGCTGGGTCGGGACTGGACCGCAGCAGCCTGTCCCCCAGCTAGGTCTAGGGGCCAGAGAGATGTTCGACCACCCTTGTGGCATTCACTATGGTGCAGGTGACAGGGAGCAACAAGCAGTTAACCCCCCCAAAAAGAGAAACACAGTATAAGGCAGTGTTAGAAAACTTTAAATACAGGATTACGATCAAATCGGTAAGGCATCACAAATTGTAAAAAGGAATTTTGGCTGCATTCAGCACAGCAAATGGACAGAATCTGAGTGAGCAACAGCCTTGGGAAAGTGGTGTGTCAGGGCTGCCCACAGGGTGAGTGCAGCCTGGGAAAGGATGGTGCTGCTCGGCCAGGGTGGCCTGCGCTTTCGAGACCTTGCTCAGGAAAGGCCCCATGTGAGGTAACTGGGTTGAGTCCGTGGGTCTCCAGTGCTGGGAGCTCCCACCACACCCTCGGCCCACAGCAGCGGCCGCTCCCCAAGCTGGTCTGAGGAGCAGCTGCTCAGCCTGGCTTGCAGGGTACTGCTGCTGGGGCCGCCCCATGTGCAGTCTCTTGACTAGCCTTCCCCACTGCCAGGTCCAAGGCCAGCAGCACCCAGACCAGCAGCTTCCGCAAGAACCTCTTGCCCCTCGTCCTTGCCTCAAGCTACTAAAACTCGCAGGGTGTTACCCAGTAAAACACTTAGTGCTAATCCAAGCTGATTTTCTGACCGATGACTTATCATAAACAGAAGCTTCCACCACCCTTCTAATACTGCAGCATTCTTTGGGTGTCCCTAAATGTTTTCACTGTTCTAGAAAATATTACAATGCAGTGGCAGAAACAACATCAAAGCCACTGGTGTGATGTTAAACCAGGGAGATTAACTATTTGAGGTTTGGCTGAACCATCCAAAATTATTTAGTAGTTTGCGCTAAAAATGTAAACTTAAAAATAAGAGGGAGACTGCTTTGAATGATATACAAATGTGTCTGCTCACAGTACAGCTTGAAGGCCCCCTTCTGGATCCCTTCAAAAAAGAAACTGAAAAATAGGACTGAGCTACCGCAGCCAGATGAGCCGCTCACCCCAAAGCCTCAGCATGAGGGAGGCTTCTAACCACCAGGCTGACCAGCGCTGAAGGACCAGACACCAGACTGGCTCCAGAGCAGACTGAGCCATCAATTCTCAGGTGTCTCTGCAAATAAAGTTCTCAAAACATCTGTGCCTTTACCAAGGAAGGGGAAGGGAAGAGGATACATAAAAGCTGGCAGTTTTGTTGAATCCACCCCGAACCAATCCTCGATGGCTGCGGGTCTTAGCCAGGCAGGTAGGGATCTGTGACTGTTACCACTCCTTCTTCTTCTCATCCATGGAGACACCCCCAGGGCCCAGGGCCACCACCAGGAGCAAACCCCCGATCACCGACATGGTCTGGAAGAAGTCGTATTTCAGGAAGTCATGCATGGGCTTGTAGACTGGAATGGTCCAGAAGGCGTTGAAATACACATTGATGGCAAAGAGCCAGACAACAAGAGTCAAAGCAGCCAGTTTGGTTTTAAAACCAACGGCCACTAAAATCATCAGAGCTGTGCCCACGATGTTCTGGACAATCTGCATAGGTTGAAATGTAAGAAATTCAAAATAAACGTGAGGAGAAGAGACATGCTTTACAAACAAAAGTTCAAGAGGAGGCGTGTCATGCAAGTCTCTATCAGGCTGATGTACTACTGCTGAGAAGGCTGCTGGTACAAGTGGGGCGAGCAAAGCTGGGGGGAGGCAGGAGGCAATAAAGCACCAGCTTTGAAATGTGGAAGGTTTGGGGAAGATTAAAGTCCCAAATATTAACAGGCTGTGATTTACTAAGATGCATCTCTAATCCATAAATTCCCATGCTTCTTGGTCCACCCAGACATCCAAGCCAGAAACATCCTCTCCTCTCCCCATGGCGCCAGGAACCCTTCCTGGGCGCTGCCCGGCTGAGGCTCTCAGTCATTTCCGGAGATGTGTTTTGGAAGCTTCTGGAGGCCTGCCCCGGACACCTGGCACACAGGAATTACTTAAGATGTGAACAGTGTGGAGAGAAAGAAGAGTAACAGGTGCTTGGGTGGAGAGCCTTGGCTAACCAAGGGCCAAGCACGCTCCACCAAGGTTAGAGGCTCTGGCCTTCACTTGCTGGAAAGAAGGCTTAACACAAGGGACTGATGATTTTTTGGTCTGTGTTAATGGGATCAAAAGGTTTGCTCCATCTGAGCAGCTCCCCCAGGCAGTTCACCCAACCAGGGAGGGGTGAACAGGGAGGAGATGGGGGAGGGACAGCATTTTCTCTAGTAGAATAGGAAACCAGACCCGTTCAGGCAAGCAGGAATACTTACAGAAAAGAAGCTGGCGTCCAAGTGAAGGAGGGTCATGAACATCAGAACCAGCAAGACCCTGCCTCCGAGCTGCATGTACTGTTTGGGGGAGCTCTCACGCATGGTGGGGACGCCTGCGAACATGCTCTTCCCTTCAGAACGAGATTCTGCGAGGAGCAGCAACAGGCCTCCTCCCAGGGCCAGGTTCCTGAGGAACAGATATGCAGGCTGAAGTGAAGTCTCACCAGGATCTGGCCTGCCTGTCAGACCAGGTACAGGGAGACCTTGGTGCACATATAGGAAGGCATTTACTTCCCTTTCTCCAAACCCAGCAATCTGAGAAGCAGGAACAGGCAGGCATGCACGCAGGACCTCAGACTCTGGAGTGACACCCATGTAAAACCTTACATAGCTCAAGAGACAGAGGTGTCTTTACAACTTGACAGCGATGGGCTACCTGAACCCACGCAGAACCAAGTCACAGCTTCAGTGTTTGACCAGTTGGGTCCCCGTGGGCAGCCATGTCCTCCACTCAGATCCTGAGTCCCCACACCCGTGAAATAAGGGGCAGAAGAGATGGCTTCAGTCACTACTATTATAGAGCCTCTGCAGCATTCTCTTCAGAACCTGCTTCTAAGAGGCACAATTCAGACCAGAGAGCCAATCTTTTGGCTTCCCTGGGCCACCCTGGAAGAATCGCTTGGCCACACATAATATACACTAATACTAATGATAGCTGATGAGCTAAAAAAATAAAATTTAAAAATCGCAAAAACTCTCATAATGTTATAAGAAAGTTTGTGAGTTTGTGTTGGGCCGTGTTCGGCGCGTGGACCACAGACTGGACAAGCTTGGTTTTGACCCAAAGATGTTAACTGAGTTTAGAAATACGTGAATATCCCTAACATGAAACGCTTGGAACCCAAAGTGTTTCAGATTTTGGTATATTTATATACTTATCAGTTGAGCATCCCAAATCTGAAAATCCAAAACTTGAAATGCTCCAACGAGCACTTCCTTTGAGCATCATGTTGGTTTAGATTTTTAGAAGCAAGATGGAGTCCAAAAAAAAAAGATTCTTCCCATTTTGGAGCATTTCAGACTTTGGATTTGCAATGCTCAGCCTACACAAGGAGCGTATACTAAAACTCACCAACCAGAATGCACATACCTCATCAAAAACTTCAAGTCCCATAAAATGCTGTAGGCAATCGTCTGGGGGGAAAGAAAAGAGAGACACCTGAGTCTCAGCCTTTCCAAAGGCATTTCCACAGAATTCATAATCCTTAGGCAGTCTCTCCAATGTCAGCTGGAGTCTAAAACACAAAAAACTGACACAAGAGACCGAGGACAGATCAAGGGTGAAAAATGTGGTTCTGTTATTTTTCAAGAAATGTGCTGTGATGTTCCGGAGAACAAAGCGATTCTGAGACCACAGATGTGGATTCTGAGACCACAGATGTGGATTCAGATATTCTGTTCCCAGCATTTCATTCTGAATAACCAGGTATTCTCTGTTATGAAGCAACGTGATAACAAGACAGCATCCTGACTGCAGCCAAGCTCAGGACTTCCCCTTGTCACAGTAATCACAGGAATGGGGCAAAAGATGGCCCCATCCCTAATGACCCGCCTTTACAGCCCTGCTTGGGCTCATGACTTCCCCAGAAGAGAAATGAGCTCCAGGAAGTCAGAGACGTGCAGAGGGCTGAAAAGGGAGTGACACTGAACCCTCAAGGATGTCTTTTCAGAAGCTGTGCTCCACTAGAGCAAAGAGAAGGGAACCCTGACCGCAAACCCTGTGTACCTGCAGAGCTATGATTCCAAAGAGCCCGAAGCAGGCGTACTGCACGAAGTTCCTGCTCAACACGAGGACGCAGCCAGCTGGAGAGAAGGACAAGGGTTACAGGGTCTGAGGATGGGTGCCAGGGGAGGAGCATGGTTTCGTTACACTGCCACCTCACCTGGCCCTCTCGCCCAGAGGCAGGTAGGGAAAACCATCTACCCAAGCAAAAAGCAACTTCTGGGAGATTAATGACAGGCAAGGACCACACATGGTAAGTTGACTGGACTTAAACATAGAAAGTGGAGCCCTTGCTGTAATAAGGAACAGGCTGTTTCCCACAGTCAGCTCCCAAGTCAGCCACCCACCTGAGGTGGGAAATCAACTGCTCTACTGTGGAGAGTTCACACACAGCCTCCCAACTGCTAACAATCCTGCCCACTCGCAGAGCCACTCACTCAGCTGTCCCAACAAGTTGAGGAAGACGAAGGATGAGGCCAGCAGGTAGCCGCAGTTCCAGGTGGTGTCGATGTAGTCGCGCTGTTCGCTCCACTGGAACCACATGCGGATGCCATCCTCCAGGAAAGTGCTGATCAGACAGAGGCGCGCCACGTGGGGCAGGTACTGCTTCGTGACACGGAGGAACTGCAGGGCCACAGAAACCCAAGGGTGAGGTGACTGTGGCAGGGAGCCCCAGACCGCAGCCGGGCACGTCCTTGGGCGGGGTGTGCATGAGGAACAGATGCTGTGGAAGGTAAGAGCTCTGGTCAGCCCTGGCGCCTGAGGACAGACTGGGGGCTCTCAGTGCTTGCTCCCGAGTGCTACCCTGTGAGTCTGGACACATGGGACAATCCAAGTATCAGTCCCAGAGATGCATGATGTAGTATTGGGCATTCTAGTGCAGATCCCATAGGGCAGCAGCCCTAACACTGCCACTGTGATTTCCTCTGGTGCCTTGGCAGGCAACTACAGTCATCGAAGGTAGCACTGCCACAAAACACAGAGCTTCTCTTTTCCGTCAAGGGCATTTACAAGTTGGAATTACAGAATGACATCTGAAAAGGCACTTAGAGGTTGTCTATTCAGGGTTTCCACACCTCGGCACTACTGGCATCTGAGGCTGGGCCACTCTTTGCCGTGGGTCATCCTGGTTGCTACGGGCTATGACATAGCAAGCCTCTGCCCATGACATGCCAGCAGCAACCTCCCTACCGAGGCACCAATGCACTTTGCCAGGCATCCCCACTGCTCGGGTCCAACCCCTCACCTTACAAATGGGCATACTAAGCTCAGCGGGAAGGGGTTTCCCCAGGCCTCAAGGACCTGATGGTGCAATGCCAAGACCTGACTCCAGCCTGCAGGTCATACATGGTTGAGGTGCCAAGGCCTGGACCTCTCAGCCTGCCCAGTGACGCCCAGAAGCCCCCTGACAGAACAAGGGTTGGCTTAGGTGACAGCCAGGGTCCCAGGCCTAGAGGACCACATGGTTGACTGAAGGGTAAGATCATCTGTTTATGGTTAGTTGAAAATCTCCAGAGGAGCAGGAGGAAGCCCCAGGCTCTGGAGAGTGCACATGCTGTTACAAACCAGGCTGGCACTTCCTGGCCCCTGACAGAGCTCCCCCTTGCAAGCTCAGGATCTGACTTGGGGACTGTGTACACGGCAACTGTCAGCGCAGCATGAAGCTGGTACTGCTAATGGCTAGAAAGTGCTGGGATTTTGTCAAAGCCTGCATAATCTTGAGCAAATTAAAACACAGTGACAAATGGGATGGACAGCTGTTTCAATAGCCATGAAATGACAGTGTATGAAATTACTGTCAAATGTCAAAGGCAAAGAAAACATTTATGACTTCCTGCTGTCCTGTGAGTCAGATCATTTATGACGGCTGGGTCAGGTGGCCAACGTGCACTACTGGATGCCTGGTACAAATGTCACGCACGTTTCCCCGTGCACTTTTATCACTCACGCAAAACTGAGATATAAAGGGAAAGAAATCGTGTAACACAGCAAGTCCTTAGGAGAAAGATCAGGGGACCCACCCATGAATGCGTGTTGGGAAGCCAGAGTCTAAAGAGCACCTGAGAGCCTGACCCCCGTGGGTGAGGAGAGCAAACGTCAGCTGCACAGTCCCTCCTAAGGCTGACTAAACCTACTGGTGGAACAAAAGATGTGCCTATGTGCTTCTTACTTTTCAGCATCTTTTTTAAGTTGCTTAAAGTCCTAGACACTGCTGAGACTCCCCATCTCAGTTTATAAACCCCGGCTGTTCAGATCACCCTCCAGCCTGTCAAGTGGGGCCCTGGCTAGGCCAGAGCTGCAGATTGGCTCCCATGTGGCAGGGGGTGGAGGTGGAGATTACAAAGCCAGGTGGCCATTCTCCCCAAACCCAGTGAGCCTGCGCCCTGCAGTGTCAGTTCTACACACATTTACTCAACGTTTGACTCCACTGAAGTGATGGGAGACATCAAAGTGACCGACAGATACCCAGGGAATCACCAAGCCATTTGGGAGACGAAGTGGAGGCTGAGGCTCTGAGGCTGGTACTGTCCAGCCAGCACACTGTGTGACCTGGACACACCTGGTCACTGTAGGATAGCAGAGGTAGCATCTCTACTATCCTACAGTAGAGTGAGGCCAGATGAACTAATGGTTGCTAAGATTCTTTCCAACCTCACTAGGAGGAAGACCTTGTTTTATATTGTTTTTTTAAAAGACCCAAATACTCTCCTGTGAATTTCAGAGCCAATGCTGGGGACCAGTGCAAGATGCCCACATCACACTGGGAGGTGGGAAAAGGTGACACCACACACCCTCCCCCAGGTTCTGCCTCACAGCCCCATTGCTTTCTAAATGCCCAGCAACAGTGTAATCACACATATTCTGCGGAAGAGATAAAGTACACCACCTTGGCACGTGATGTGCCACTGTTCTCAGGTAATGGCCTTTGTGTTGTGGCCTAGCTGGGAAGCCCTGGCGAGGACACAGAACTTCGCCTCATCTAAACCTGGGGAAAAGCAACCACAGGGAAGGAAGAGCTCAACAAGAGGGTGTGCAGACCTCTGAGACGAGATGGAGCTGTGGCGGCACTCCTAGGGTGTGGACCCCAACAGCAGCAGAGAGGCAGACTGTAATCCACACCCAGGACAGACACCAGAGGTGTTCTGACTTGCTTCTAAAATGAGAGCCGTGAGCCGCTCACTGATCTCAGATAAGCAAACCAGCCCCAGCCATGGGCTGCTGTGTAAGCCTCCCCCAGCTGCAGGACCCACATTTAACATGCTCATCTGCTACATGCACAGCCCATGAGACTGAAACAGTGTTTAACAGTCTCTTTGATGAGTCTGCGACGCTTAATTTGAGTGTCTGGGTCAAGAGGATTAAAGAACAAAAGAGACAGAGAAGGTGGGACAGCCAATTCACAGCTCCTTCCCTGAGCGAACGTGGTGAGGAGACAGACGCAGCTCTTGGCTTTGGGGAAAAATATGCAAAAATTTGGGTACTGCACTCTGAACTGAGCACATCTACTGCTTGGCTGCTCTGGTTTTCAAAGGCAAGCCTGGTCCAGACCAAAGGCTGACTAGTTGTAAGGCTGATGCAGTCTCCTTTAAACCAGCCACCATCTAATGAGCATGCCCCAACATGGGGGGCTGTTTGGACTTAACACTGAAAAAGCCATGTTTAAAGACCAGGCCTGGCATGAACCTCTTTCCCCACACATATGTTGGTCACAACTTCTTCAGCTGGGCCACTGGACCCATGTCATGCCACTCCAGAATATGTCCCAAGGCCAGTGTTCCCTCAGCACAGCAGAGAAGAGCCCCCAACTCAGGCATGAAACAGCACCCGGGACAGACAAGGGCAGCCACACTGCAGGCGCTCAGCCCACTGCTGGTAGCCAGCACATAGGTGACCTGTGTAAAAACGGCAAGGACATAAAACCCATGACAGTCCCCCTCCCCCCATCAAAGAACTGTGACAGCAGAGCCAGAGGTGGTTGCTGACCTGGCAGGCTGCAGGAAGGAGATGACACAGTTAGCTCACCTCTGTAGCCAAGCTTCTCTTTAAGTCTCTCCGAGAACCACGCCATCAAGCAGGATATGGTTCATAAGCAGTGACAGCATCTCAGGAGCTTAATAGGAAGACTGAGATTCCTCTCAGAGGGGTAGTTATTTTAGACAACTGAAGGGGATTTGAGAAAGGTAATTATATCCACCCTGAGAGATGACTTCGTGGGCATGCAGTGATCACTATCACAGCCACCTGCAGCTCCCACACCACACAGAAAACTCTTTCTATTCACACTCAGGACAAAAAGAAATTAAGAAAAGCAGCCTGCAAATTCATGGTGAATGAGAACATCGAGGAAAAAGGCAGGTCAGATTTCCTTGATCACCAAGGATTGGGGCTGCCTCTCTCAAGGCCCAACTCAGGTCCCACATATCCTAGAAACGAGGACACAGGCCTTTGCCTCATCTAAACCCGGGGAAAAGCAACCATGGGGAAGGAAGAAGGGACCCAGCAGCTTCTCACATCAGATTGTCAGGGCTGTCAGATCTCAGTGGCTCACTGTAGCTCCAGAACTTCCCGGAGCCTCCCTCCCGTGCTGCTCTAGAGGTTTACACGGCACCCTGCAGGGCCAGAGGTGTCGTCACACAGCCCAATGTGGGAGATGATGGCCTGGCTTTACTAAAAAACTATGTGATCCAAATCACAACTGTAGGAAAGAAGTAACTGAGCACAACTGGGCCCCATCTTCTGGGAGGAGCCCCGCTAACCACAACCTCCCCTGCTTCTCCCCCGCACTCCCCTAAAGAGCAGGGTGGATGTGTTCTAACCTCCTGTTAAGATCAGCACACAAAGAAAAGTGAGTCAGCTCCTCTTTGCCTTCTCTCCTTGCTCCTTAATGGCACAAGGTAGGGTAGGACAGAGCCTGCCACTGTCACCAGGACCCCACCACACCAGACAGCCACCCTCAAGATGTTCATCAGGAGCCTCACAGTGCCTGTGACACCAGCAGGTTCAGGTGTCCTCAGGACCATCCTCACTTCCCCAGCACTTCAACTAGGGCCAAGACCAGATCCTAGGGCCCAGGACTAGCTCTGCCACTCTTGAGGATAGGTTCAAAACACCGAAGCCCACACTGGAGAGGAAGGCCCCATGAAGCTTTTCTGTCGCCTTGGTGATCAACTGCCAGGCAGAACCCATTAAGTGCCAATATATTGCTGTTTACGGATATAAACTGCTTAGAAGCTACATTTTGCAGAGTGTCTAATAGGCAGTGAGGAGCAGCTGCAGGCATGAACATTAGTTTGGACTGCTGAGTTCATTAGAGTTTCTGGCCCCTTCCCATAGCTTCCAAATGCCCAGCTCCTGCATAGAGCACGTCTCAGCAGTTTCTACAGAGCATGGCTCCCAGGAGCAAGAGGACACTGTCCCTGGCTGCCAGGGCAAGGAGCTTGATGCCAGATATAGAGAGACATGAGATGCAGCTGGGGGAACCTGCCAGCAGAAACTAACCGGACTGCTCGTTCCGTGGACCAGCCTCTGCAGACCAGGTCGCAATCCACCAAGCAGTGAGTAACCCAGCCTTTGGGGTAACAAGATGGGAACTCAGTCTCCAGCCCACCATGAGACAGTGCGGCCAGCCAACCTCCCTCTGCCCATCTGAAGATGAAGAAGCTCTGGCCAACCTCCTGCAGTCAGGAAGGTCACACAAGGAATGTGTATCATGGACCTGGCCCACTGAAGACTGTCATAATACCTGAGGACACTGGGCCTGGGAAACTAAGCTTATTCAGGTCTTGCTCTCAGCAGCACACACTTTCTAGTCAAACCTTGTCACTTTGGTTTTGCTTTTTTTTTAATTTTTTGAGACAGAGTTTCACTCTTGTTACCCAGGCTGGAGTGCAATGGCGCGATCTCGGCTCACCGCAACCTCCGCCTCCTGGGTTCAGGCAATTCTCCTGCCTCAGCCTCCTGAGTAGCTGGGATTACAGGCACGCAGCACCTTGCCCAGCTAATTTTTTGTATTTTTAGTAGAGACGGGGTTTCACCATGTTGACCAGGATGGTCTTGATCTCTTGACCTCATGATCCACCCGCCTCGGCCTCCCAAAGTGCTGGGATTACAGGCGTGAGCCACGGCGCCCAGCTGGTTTTGCTTTTGTTTTCTGAAGATGAGAAAAACTGGATTCTTACTTAATCTGATCAGTGACTTCCATGGTAATTCCCCATTGGGTTCAAATTAGGTCATTTTTACGTAAAGGCCTGGTCTGGCAGCTTTAAGTACTATGTGGATAAGCAGAAACAAAGCTCTACCTGGGCTTCGTCGGATTCTGTCCACAAGAAGCCACACTGTGATGTCGTGACCTGTTAAGTTGCCTGCGTCTGTGTGATTGGAGTTTGGGTGAATACAAGTTGCTGCCCTCCCAAGCTGACCAGAAAGGGGCATGGATACTCCTGCTGCCATGCTCTGCCACCACCTAGGCAGACTCTAATGAGATCATCTGACATCCGCAGCCTGTGCTGCCTGACAGATACGGTCCCAATCACTTGGGATTTGTATGTGAACAGGCTGCTCACCCCCCCTTCACCTTCTAGTGCTCTTCCCTTGACTTGGGCCAGAAGAGGACTACCAGGCTCTGGGGGTGCTGGGGACCAAGACCTGAATTTTCTTCAGTGGCCCACGGGCAAGTCCAGGAGGCTGAGCCGGTTTGGCCTCTCCTCAGTAACCTGGGAGAGGTCAACCCTGTGCCCCCTCAAGAGCCCCTTTCCAGTTCTAAGCTACTGCTACTTTCATTTAAAACACAACAAAACACATGAAGGCAGCTGGACGCGGTGGCTCACACTTGTATTCCCAGCAATTTGGAGGCCAAGGTGGGTGAATCACCTGAGGTCAGGTATTCAAGACCAGCATGGCCAACATGGCAAAATGCTGTCTCTACTAAAAATACAAAAATTCGCTGGGCATGGTGACAGGTGCCTATAATCCCAGCTACTCAGGAGGCTGAGGCAGGAGAATAGCTTGAACCTGGGAGGTGGAGCTTGCAGTAAGCTGAGACTGTGTCACTGCACTCCAGCCTGGGCAACAGAGTGAGACTCCATCTCCATAATAATAATAATACCACCACCACCACATGAAGAAAAGGCCAGGTGCAATGGCTCACACCTGTAATCCCAGCACTTTGAGAAGCTGAGGCAGGCGGATCACCTGAGGTCAGGAGTTCCAAGACCAGCCTGGCCAACATGGCAAAACCACATCTCAACTAAAAATACAAAAATTAGCCGGGCATGGTGGTGCTCACCTGTAATCCCGGCTACTTGGGAGGCTGAGGCAGGAGAATCGCTTGAACCCGGGAGGCAGAGGCTGCAGTGAGCCAAGATCGTGCCATTGCACTCCAGCCTGGATAACAAGAGCAAAACTCTGCCCCCCCCACACCCCAAAAGACAGAAAAACAAAAAAGAAGAAGAAAAAGAAAGGAATAAGAGATTGGGAACTTTTTTATTCAGTAGAAGAGTCTATCATTTGCTAGTGGGCAGCAGCTTGACTGGAAACATTTTATCTAGATTTGGTTATGAAATTCACTTGCAAAACCCAAGTTTTCCAGGGCGAAGAGCGACTGTATGTAGCTCTCATCCTTCCCTCTGCTATAAGAAGCCATCTTCTTAGGGAGTTGCGACTTGGGGAAATAAAAATGGGTCACTATAAATGATGTCAATTAAACTGACCAACTAAAAGGCCTACATGGGTCTTGAGAACTTCTGATATGAATTGTTTTTGTAAGGGACACAGTTTTAAAATTCTGTCTTTAAGCACAAAATCAGCACCTTGGGAAAAATTGCTTCTTCAAGTTGATGTACTTTTTCTCCCCAAATTTAAAATATCAGCTCACAGGAAAGTGGTGCAATGAGAACTGATGGTGAGTTCACACTAGAAAGAGATCACCCCCAGGGGATGGAAAAGCTTGATAGCTAATCAGAAACTGTCACTTTTTTCTGTTCTTTTTTTTTTTTTAAATCACACATACACAAGCCTTCCAATAAGTCTAGGCCTAAGAGTTTGATGACTCACTACCACCTCCAGAAAAATTAAAAAATTTAACCATCACTACTTAAAACTCTGGCAAAGCCACACAAACACATTAAGTAAACTGAGGAAAGAACGGCGAGTGGGCCACACAAGGCTCTCCCTGCGAGGATAAGGCTGTTAATTTGTCGACAAAACGGGATTCTTTAACAAGTAAAAGGGATAAATCTGCGTAACCACCACCACTTTTTTTTTTTTTTGCCAAGCTTTATGAAAAAAAAAAGGGTGGGGAGCTGTGTCCTTTCACTTTCCAGGTTCGGATCCTGCCCACCCAGTTTCTCAATGCTCTCAACAGTTACCCAAACGCCTGTTTCAAGGGCTTCCCTGTTGCTCAAAATGCCACCTGGACACTTCTGGAAGGAAACTATCAAAGATACTCTTCCCCTCCTCCCAGGCTGTGTACAGATCCCCACTCAATCCAGCCCAGGGCAGAGTCCAAAAGGGGAGGGAGAGATGCAAGCAGGGTCAAAGGGACCCCAAGAGTCCAGCACGTCTGGGAAAGAGAAAAGGAAAAGCTGCTGTGGCTTCCTGTAGCTGGGACGCACGCCAGCGCGCCCCCTTTCCTTTCGGAGGACCCCAGGCCCCCGTTCGTCCCCGAGCTCCCACCCCGCCTCCCGAAGCCCGGTGAAAGGAAAAACGTGCGGGGACCCCCCTCCCAGCAGCTCCAAACGCCAAGGCGCTCCCTACGAGCCTCAGAGCCGCCCCAACCTCAGGACTCCCGCCGCAGGCCCTGCAGGAAACCCCCCCCACAGCCTGCGGCTTGGAACCCCGGGCAGGCTGGAGGATTGGGACGGCAAGCCAGGCAAGGCGCCGAGGCCCGGGCTCCGGGAGCGGCCTGGCGGACTGGGAAAACCGGACCCGCAGGTCGGGCTTGGGGGTGTCTAGGCCGGGACGGAGGGCCCGGGTGTGGGGGGGTCCCTCTGTGAGAACAGGAGTCGGGGGCGGCCTGGGCCTGGCGTCCCGCGCCGGGAGGCCGACACCGGAGCCACCCGAGCGGCCCGGGTCGGGGCCGGGGTAGGGGCCCGCAGGCCACACCTGGTCGGCGAAGTCCTCGGCCGTGCCCATCAGGTCGTTCTGGCCCATGGCGACGGCGGGAGGCTCGGCTCGGCTGGCTCGCTTGCTAGCCCTCGCCCGTCGGCGCCCGCGCCCGCTGCGGCCTCCACAGGAAGTGCCCGGCGGCCGGCCTCACTCCGCGTCGGCTGCGCCTCCCGCGGCTGCCACGTAGGCCAAGGCTTAAAGGGGCCGCGCGCCACCCGGGTCCGCCCCGGCGCGTCTTAAAGGGGCCGTGCGCCGTCCTCCGCTCGAAGCCGCGCCTGGTGCGCTCGACGCCACGCCTTTCACGCTGGAGGCCCCGCCAACCACGCGCCGGCCCTGCGGCCCCTCGGGTCCCGGCGGAGCGCGTCCCCTTTAAGGGGATAGAAGCTTGCTGTTCTGGGGCGAGCGCGGGAGGGACGCTTGGGTGCCCCGAGGGCGCCGTTCGGGGGGAGAGGGTCCCGCAGGTGCCACTGACCCATGCGGAGTGGGTTGGGGGTGGACGCTCGCCCGGACGCGGTGGCTACTGAACATGTTTGGGGCAGGGTCCGGTCGCTGGCTCCCCGCGCGGGGGAATCGAAGCCCGAGGGCCCCCAGAGAGCCCATGGAGAAGTACCAGGTGCCGAGTGTCCCCTGCAGGGAGGCGGAGTCGGGTTTCCGTTGGGTAACGGTCGCAGCCCTAGAGCGGCGGCCGGCGGGTCCGACCGAGGGCGGGAGGGATCCGCGCCCTGGCTAGTGCCGACCTCCAGCTCCTGGGTTGAACCCTGAGACTTCCAGCGGTGACCTCCTGGGTGCCCTTTGCCACTCAGTTTCCCGCTTTGTGAATTAACTAAGGATTCTCCAGTCCTGGCTGAGTATTTGAGGGCGTGGGGCAGCTCCTCTATCCTTCGTGCCCCGGGTCCGTGCACTTGGGTCCACCGAGGCAGGACCCCCGGGAACTTCCCGAGTACGTAATTGGGAGCCCCCAGTCCCTAAAAACACCCCTGCAGCCTGAATCTGTGAAAATGAGACCTGAAATAGTCACAAAACACAAAAAGCTGCAAAATAAAAGTGAATGTTTAATTAAATGCTTCTATACGTGATATGTAAACATTATTAAATGTTAGATTCAGCATTTGTAAAAATTACATTTGCTTGGAAACAGTTTGTGGGTTAGATTTTTCTCACTTTGGAAGAATTCTCTTTGTGTGAGAGGACTTACAGGGCGTTGCCAGCGGTAAAGCAGATGAGTTTCTGGTGACCAGATAATTTTTAAAGTAAAGTTACTTTTCACGAGAAAAAATAAATAGAACTTTCAGGAAGATACCTGCCTTTAGAAACAAAAATAGACTTGATTCGAAATACAGGTCCATTTTACTGTGTACTTTGCTGCCTCAGCCTGAATGCCCTCACATCAGCTCTGCCCTCAGGCTCCTGTGGCTTAGACCAGCAGTCCCCAGTGTTTTTGGCACCACGGACCAGTTTTGTGGAAGACAGATTTTCCACAGTCCGAGGTGGGAGGATGGTTTCAGGATGATTCAAGCACGTTATATTTGTGTGCACTTTATTTCTATTATTATATTGTAATAAATAATGAAAAAAAAATTTTTTTTGAAATGAGTCTTGCTCTGTCGCCCAGGCTGGAGTGAAATGGGACACTCTTGGCTCACCACAACCTCCACCTCCCGGGTTCAAGTGATTCTCTTGCCTCAGCCTCCAGAGCAGCTGGGATTACAGGCACGCCCCACCACGCCCAGCTAATTTTTGTATTTTTAGTAGAGACAGGTTTTCACCATGTTGGTCAGGCTGGTCTTGAACCCCTGACCTCATGATCTACCCACTTTGGTCTTCCAAAGTGCTTGGATTATAGATGTGAGCCACCACGCCTGGCCATAATGAAATAATTACAACTTACTATCATGTAGAATCAGTGGGAGCCCTGAGCTTGTTTTCCTGCAACTAGATGGTCCTGTCTGGGGGTGATGGGAGACTCACAAATCATCAGGCATTAGATTCTCATGAGGAGCGGGCAACCTGGATCCCTTGCTTGTGCGGTTCACAATAGGGTTGACACTCCTATGAGAATCTAATGCTGCTGCTGATCTGACAGGAGGCTGAGCTTGGGTGGTAATGCCAGCCATGGGGAGCAGCTGTAAATACAGATGAAGCTTTGCTCCCTTGCCTGCTGCTCACCTTCTCATATGCTGCCTGGTTCCTAACAGGCCACAGACTAGGGGATCCCTGGCTTTAGAATATCCAGCGTCAGAAGCAGGCTGCTTACAAGGCTGGATTACAGACTTCTAAGACTTTTATCGGCTCAGATTCCCTGGGCTCAGGGTTCCATCCTCATATCTCCTCCTCTGGGTCCTATCCGCCCACCCCAATCCTCTGATGAATGTCAGCCTCCAGCAATCCCCAGCCCAGTGTCCCACCCCATAGCCCTTGGTCTCTGCACAGAGTTCTGGCTTGGTAGCCATCTCTGCAGATTTGGCTCAAATCACAGGCTCTAAGGTTACCCGAGGCAGTCGTGCCTTTTAGTGACATAGCCTCAGGCAAGGACCTAGCCCCTTGTGCCTCAGTTTTCCCAAATGTAAACATAGAGGTAGCAATGGTGTCAACTGCATAGGGTGACTGTGAAGTGCTTGGCACCATGCCAGACACACATGGCTTCCAGATTGTACCAATCACAAGACTGGTTACTTTTTCGTTTGAAGCCAGTTTGGAGGTGGATACTGGAAGTTGAGGTCACAGGGGGTCTACAGGGCGTGAATAAGCCCTTTTTCCTTGGGAGGTGCTTGCTCTTGAGTGCCCATCTGGTCCTCACTGCAGGTTGGGGAAGGGATATAGGATTGTAGAAGAGTTTCCAAATGGGCCCCAAAGAGATGAGATTGGAGTTCTGCCATGGAAAGTCTTCTTGCCCTCCTTGGGCCATTTCTGCTATTGCAAGATGGGGTAGAGCCACATGCTCTGCCAACCTCACAGGGGAGTTAGCGGGGCCAGAAAAGAAGCTGGAGCTGGGCTTTTGGAAAACGAAAAGCTGTGTGCATTTCCTGAAAGCTTCTCTCTCCCTTGCTGGTAGGTTTTGTATAAACTGAATCCTGGGGCCTTGGGGGTGAACCTGGTGGTAGAAGAAATGGAAACCAAAGTCAAGCGCGTGATAAAGCAGGTAAGAGGCCAACCTGTCCATCCCAGGCCATGTGGTTCTGTGGCTGTGATTTTCCCCAATACAAGCTCTTCCCATGGTAGAGAAGCTTCCTGATGTGGCAGCTGGTTTCCTCGCTGCCAGCACTCGCAGAGACAAATCTGGTTGTGGTAGACGTGGGGGTGCATGGAACTCTCTCACCTTGATGGGGAAGCAAGCGATGCTTATCTCTGTTCTGACACCACTACCACCTCCATTTACACATCGCGTGCTCATGCCAGGCATCGACTCGATTCATCTCCCATCAACCCTGCAAAGCAGGAACAATGGCCCTGTTCATAGCCAAAGACAGTGAGGCTCAAGGCAGCGCCAGACTAGCCAAGGTCACAGTTTCCCAGAGGATTGGAATTCAGGCCACCTCACTGGGGGACACCATGCTACCCCGTACTGGGTCACCCGTTTTACCAAAAGGGAGCTAGGCCCAGAGAGGATAGGGACTGGCTCAAGGTTGCACAGGGTCAAGGTCACACACCAGGCCCTGAGCCCTTCCTCTGCACTCCTCACTAGGGCTAGCAGAGCATAGGAGGTGTAGGCATGCAGGAGGATGTCCCCTTGTGTGTCCAAGACAGGGAAGTCCAGATAACAGAGGAGCCAGGGTGAGAGAGCTGCTGTAAGAGTCCCTGGCACACCCTCCTCTCTGTGGTGGCGACAGGGACTCAGCGGGTTCAGGGCTGGCCACACAGCGAGAGGAGCCTTGTCAGCAGCTGTCACTCAGCCAGACCTCAGTCAGTGCAGCTCCGCAGCCTCACCCTGAGTGGCTGGGCCTGGAGTCCTTGCCCCCATCCTACTCCCTTGCTGGCTAGCTGTGGGGTTGGCCCCCTTGTCTTATAAGCCACTGGGGCAGGGTGGCTGGCTGCCCTCTGAGCAATTAAGGAGCTTTTTGGTGTTTTCGTTATTATTGTTGGTTTTTTTCTTGGAGACAGAGTCTCACTCTGTCACCCAGGATGGAGTACAATGGCGTAATCTCTGCTCACTGAACAACCTCCGCCTCCCGGGTTCAATTAATTCTCCTGCCTCAGCCTCTCAAGTAGCTGGGACTATAGGCACACACCACGTATACAGGGCTATTTTTTTGTATTTTAGTAGAGACAGGGTTTCACCATGTTGCATAGGCTGGTCTCAAACTCCTGAGCTCAGGCAGTCTGTCCACCTCGGCCTCCCAAAGTGCTAGGATTACAGGCATGAGCCACCCCACCTGGCCTGAGGAGCTTTTAAAAAAGCCATGACCAGGCACAGTGGCTCAGGCCAGCACTTTGGGAGGCCCACTTGCACTCTGGCAGGTAGATCCCTTGAGGTCAGAAGTTCAAGAGCAGCCTGGCCAACACGCTGAAACCCTATCCCTACTAAAAATACAAAAGTTAGCTGGTCGTGACAGCTCACACCTGTAGTCCCAGCTATTTGGGAGGCTGACATGGGAGAATCACTTTAACCCAGGAGGTGGAGGTTGCAGTGAGTCAAGATTGCGTCACTGTACTCCAGCCTGGGTGACAGAGCAAGACTTCATCTAAATAAATTAATTAATTAGTTAAATTAAAAATAAAAATGTCAGCCGGGTGCGGTGGCTCAAGCCTGTAATCCCAGCACTTTGGGAGGCCGAGGCGGGTGGATCACGAGGTCAAGAGATTGAGACCATCCTGGTCAACATGGTGAAACCCCGTCTCTACTAAAAATACAAAAAATTAGCGGGGCATGGTGGTGCGTGCCTGTAATCCCAGCTCCTCAGGAGGCTGAGGCAGGAGAATTGCCTGAATCCAGGAGGTGGAGGTTGCGGTGAGCCGAGATCGCGCCATTGCACTCCAGCCTGGGTAACAAGAGCGAAACTGCATCTCAAAAATAAATAAATAAATAAAAATATAAATGTCAGCCAATTATTTCTAAATAAAAATCAGGGAAGGAGAGCTTAGATAGGAGTTTATGTATCCTTTCAGTCTTTTTTTCCAAGCATTTATAAACTTTTTTGTTTTTAGGAGAATGGAATTGTTAAAGTTGATAGCCTGGCCGAATGTGGTGGCTCATGCCTGTAATCCCAGCACTTTGGGAGGCCGAGGCGGGCAGATCACCTGAGGTTGGGAGTTCGAGACTAGCCTAACCAATATGAAGAAACCCCATCTCTAAAATACAAAAAATTAGCCAGGTGTGGTGGCACATGCCTGTAATCCCAGCTACTTGGGAGGCTGAGGCAGGAGAATCTCTTGAACCTGGGAAGCAGAGGTTGCAGTGAGCTGAGATTGCACCATTGCACTCCAGCCTTGGCAACAAAAGTGAAACTACATCTCGAAAAATAATAGTAAAGCTGATAGCATACTTTTTATATTGCAAACATGGTTTCATGTCATTCCCACAGCCTCCTCCTCTCCTGGCTCTGGCAGCTGTGTGGCCCCCCGTCTTGCCTGATGTGCTGTAACTGACCCAAGCCATCCCTATCACGCGGGCTGAGCATTGAGCTTGTTCTCAGTGTTTCACCTTGTGTAAGCAACTCTGATAAAGATGCTTATAGTATTATGGGGCTTTTTTTTGAGCATCCATGATTTCCTTAGGAAAAATTTCTAGGAGTGGGATTTCTGGGTTATACAATGTAACATTTTTAAGCCTTTCTGTATATTTTGACCAACTTCACCTCCTCCTATATCCCCTGGGACAGGAGGAAAGGAAGACAGGAAGGCTCACTCAGTGTCTTTGCCCTGGATTCTATGGGACAGTGCCACTGGCATCTCAGGTCTCTCCATGGACCTGGGAACAATTCACTAACTTTCCATGATGGTCTGCAATCACCCCATTATAAGAGTTATTCATGGCTGGGTGCGGTGGCTCATGCCTGTAATCCCAGCACTTTGGGAGGCCGAGACAGGCAGATCACGAGGTCAAGAGACTGAGACCATCCTGGCCAACATGGTGAAACCCTGTCTCTACTAAAAAATGCAAAAATTAGCTGGGTGTGGTGGCGCACACCTGTAGTCCCAGCTACTAGGGAGGCTGAGGCAGGAGAATTGCTTGAACCCAGGAGGCGGAGATTGCAGTGAGCCAAGATTGCGCCACTGCACTCCAGCCTGGCACCTGGCGACAGAGCAAGACTCTGTCTCAAAAAAAAAAAAAAAAAAAGGGTTCTTCATTTGTAAGTCTTTTGAGTAAAATTTTGGGTAAGGATCTGGCATTCAAGCCAGTGGTAGTACACACCTGGGGCCTGTGCCACCAAGTGTGCTGCAGATTAAAAGCTCTGTGCTGCCCTTGCCACCACCCTTCTTTCCATGCCCTCCCCTCTCCACCCAGAGAGGGCACAGGAAAGAGAGAAGAGCACCACACATTCCCTGCACAGAGACAACCTTCCCAGTGTGGGTAAGGAACGAAGTGGTGAGATTGATGCTTTCCCAATCAGAACAAGATGTTCCTTAAAACAAGATGTTTTAAAGATGGCCTGAAAAATGGATCCTTTGCTGATTTCTTGGAGTTTATATTATGCTGTCCTAAGCTTATCCTTGCAACAGGAGCAAAGTTGTTCTCATTGCTCTAAGTATTTTTAGAGCTCTGCCTTAGGAATATCTTCCGTTTGTACCATACGGTGGGGGCATGAATGGTAGGAGCCTGTCGCTCCTGTTAAATAACAATGGCGGTGATGATGGAGGTGGCAAGATAGTGGCAGTGATGGTGGCAGTGATAATGGTGATGGTGGTGATGGTGGTGATGGTGATGGTGGTCGTGGTGATGGTGTGACAATGGTGAGGATAGTGGTGGTAATGGTGATGGTGGTGGTGTGATGGTGATGGAGGTAATGATGGTGATAATGGTGGTGATGGTGATGATAATAGTGGTGATGGTGACAGCGGTGTTGATGGTGGTAATGATAGTAGTGGTGGTGGTGATGGTGTGATGATGGGGAAGGTGGTGATGACGAATGATTGTGATGATAGTGGTGATGGAGATTTTGGTGATGAAGGTGGTGATGGCAAATTTGGTGATGGTGGTGATGATGGTCTTGATGATGGTGGTCATAGTGGTGATGGTGACGGTGGTAGTGATAGAGTGATGGTGGTAATGGTGGTGGTGGTGTGATGGTGGTGATGGGGACAGCCATGGTGGTGATGGTTTTGGTGGTTGCGATTGTGGAAATGGTGGTGACGATGGTAATGATGGTGATGAGGTGATGGTGACAGTCATGGTGGTGATGATGATGGTGGTTGTGATTGTGGTAATGATGGTAATGGTTGCGGTGGTGGTGGGATGGTGGTGGTGGTTGTGGTTGTGATTGTGGTAATGATGGTAATGGTTGCAGTGGTGGTGGGATGGTGGTGGTGGTTGTGGTTGTGATAATGGTAATAATGGTGGTGGTGGTGGTGATGGTCATTGTGGTTGTGGTAATGATGGTAATGGTGGTGGTGATGGTGGTGGTGACAGTGGTGGTAGTTTTGATGATGGTAATGGTCATGGTAGCAGTGATTGTGGTAATGACGGTAATGGTGGTGGTGGCGGTTGTGGTGATGATGGTAATGGTCATGGTGGTGATGGTGATTGTGGTTGTGGTAATGGTGGTGGTGGTGGTTGTGGTGATGATGGTAATGGTCTTGATGGTGATGGTGGTAGTTGTGGTTGTGGTAAGGATGGTAATGGTGGTGGTGGTGGTAGTGTTTATGGTAATGATGGTGATGGTTGTGGTGTTGGTGGTGGTGGTGGTTGTGGTGATGATGATGGTGATGGTCATGGTGGTTATGCTGGTGGTAGTGATGGTGGTGGTGGTGTGGGTTGTGGTGATGATGGTGATGGTTGTAGTGGTGGTGGTGATGGTGATGGTCATGGTGTTGGTGGTGGTTGTGGTGATGGTAATGGTCATGGTGATGGTGGTGGTGGTTGTGATAGTGACGGTCGTGGTGGTGGTTGTGGTTGTGGTAATGATGGTAATGGTGGTGGTGGTGGTGGTTGTGGTGATGATGGTGATGGTTGTGGTGGTGGTGATGGTTGTGGTGGTGGTGATGGTGATGGTCACTAGTGGTGGTGGTTGTGGCGATGATGGTAATGGTAATGGTGGTGGTGGTGATGGTGGTGGTGATGGTGGTGGTGTGGTTGTGGTAATGATGGTAATGGTGGTGGTGATGGTGGTGGTGGTGGTTGTGGTAACGATGGCAATGGTTGTGGTGGTGTTTATGGTGGTGGTGGTTGTTTGTGGTAATGATGGTAATGGTAGTGGTGATGGTGGTGGTGGTGATGGTGGTAATGGTTGTGGTGGAGGTGGTGGTCATGTTGGTGATTTTGGTAATGATCACGGTGGTGGTGGTGATGGTGGCAATAATGGGGATGATTTGCTACACATTTTTTAAGCTCATGCTTTTGTGCCCTTGCAGGTGGAATGCCTGGATGATCACGATGCCAGTAAGGCCCTGCAGGAGGTAATTCTCAGGGTGGTTTTCCTCTGGAGGAGCTCAATGGAGCACACACAGACTGTGTGCTGTACCCTCTTATTGAGTGCCTGGGTGAAGGGAAGCCTGGAGGGAGATGGAGCGTCAGCACCAGTTTTGCCTCAGCTGTGAAGCCAGCAGTCCCAGGTCATGTAGGGAGTCTATGCCCCAAACATTCACTGCTAAATGCAGGTGCTGACAACTTAGAACATCTGTTCCCAGAGAACATAAAGTTTATGATTGGGCCAGGCATGGTGACTCACGCTTGTAATCCTAGTACTTTGGGAGGCTGAAGTAGGTGCACTTCAGCCTGAATGACAGAGCAAGACTCTGTCTTAAAAATAAATAAAATAAAATAAAATATGAATAAATAAATATTGGCCATGTCCCTAGGTTAATCTGCCAATAACTTCTTTTTTTTTTTTTTGAGATGGAGTGTTGCTCTATCATCAGGCTGGAGTGCAGTGGCACGATCTCGGCTCACTACAACCTCTGCCTCCCGGGTTCAAGTGATTCTCCTGCCTCAGCCTCCTGAGTGGCTGGGAGTACAGACACACACCACCGTGCCCAGCTAATTTTTGTATTTTTTAGTAGAGACAGAGTTTCGCCACGTTGGCCAGGATGGTCTCAATCTCTTGACCTCATGATCCATCCACCTCGGCCTACCAAAGTGCTGAGATTGGCATGAGCCACCACGCCTGGCACAATAACTATTTTAAAAATATTTTTGTTTCAATATAAAATTATTAATTACAGTAGAAAATTTGAAAAATACAGAATTGGGTTTGGTTTTGTTTTTACCTTTTTTTTTTTAATTTGATAAAGATGAGGTGTCACCATATTGCCCAGGCTGGTCTTGAACTTCTGGGCTCAAGCAGTCGTCCCACCTCAGCCTCCAAAGTGCTAGGGTTATAGGCAGGCACCACCACGCCCATCCCAGAATTGTTTAACAAATAAAACATACATTACCCTCAATTCTACCATTCAGAACTGCCCAGCAGTAACATCCTAATTTACAATCATAGCAATATTAGCCGTACTTCGCTTTGATTGGCAAAGGCTCTGAGCAGCCTTTCTGTTTGCTTCTTGAACTTCCCATGAGCTTCACGGTGTCCCCTCGTATCTCATGGTCACTTGTTTGTCTTCTGGAGTTGGTGGCTCTGGAGCTTGGCCAGTAAACATTATTGGGTCACCAAAGCACAGTCATGTGCCCAGGCTACTCGGTAACAAAGGGGAAGAAAGAGCGTGGGGGGCCCGGCCAGAGCCCTGTGCCACCGTGGCTTTTCACATTGCTGATTCCCTTCCATGGCCCACTAGGCCACCTGCTTTCACACCCAGCCTTCCACCACTAGTGGTTGTCTGTCTGTCTCCCTGTCTCTAACACAGCCCCATCTACTCCTGTTTGGGCATGTTTCAAAGCACTTTCCGCCAGGCAAGGGCAGTGGGACCTCTCTGTGTGCCTACCTCTCTGCGGCTGCACCACCTCCTCTGGCCAGCCCCAGCTGTGGTTGATCCACACCTTCCTGGCACTGCCTGCTGCAGCTCACTCAGTCCCCATGGCATCCCCATGAGGCAGATTCCACTGGGACCCCCATTTTCAGATGACAGTCTGAGGTCCAGTCACCGAGCAGAGCCAGCATGTACTGGAGACACAGAGGACACTGCCTGCCTGGCTTCTAGCCACCAGGCTGCACAGCCTCCCTGAGCCCGCTCCCCCACCCGGCGCAGAGCCCAAGGCTCACATGTTGGTTGGGATGTATGACAGAGAAGCAAGAGCTGAGACAGACGTGGAGAGGTGCTGACTTCTCTCTTTCCTCTGCTCTCTCCTGGCAGCTGATGCCACTGCTGAAGCTGCAGCACACCCACATCTCTGTGTACCAGGAGCTGTTCATCACGTGGAATAGCGAGGTGGGTCAGAGCTGACACCTACGGGCTCAGTCGCCATACAGCGGGCTGCGGGACCAAGCGAACTGAGCCCAGAGCACTCCCACCCGCCAGCGTCGGAACAGCTCGTGTGGCAATGGCAGTGACTGTAAACACGGCCACCTCTGACCTAACACTCACTGGGGCCAGGTACCATGCTGGGACTTTGTGTGCATAGTCTTAAAGGAGCCTCAACAGCCTCCTCGTTAGGAGGGGTTCCTAACCCATTTCACAGAAGAAGAAACAGGGCTAACAGATTCAAGTTGCTCCAGGTTACCCAGCTAGTACATGGCCAAGCCAGAGGGCCAGGACAGGTGGGCCCGACTCCTGGGCTCTGCACGCAGCCACCAAGCTCGTCCCAGTGAACCTGTGCCTCTGATGACAGAGATTTTACTTCCATGGGAGGAGCGAGTGGACCCCTCTCCACAGCCACCCGACCGCCAGGCAGTGCTGGGCCTGGGTGCCCCTTACTCCTGCAGCCCCTGGGCAGCTGGCTGACAGCACCACATCCGTCATCACGTGCTGGGAGGGCTGCAGGGCAGGTAGTACTGTCCCTGTGCTCTTGACAGGCCCTAGGGCTCTGGTTTAGGAGCTCTCCAAGGCCACATAGCTAGTAAACAGCTGAGTGGGGACTGAGACCCAGGTCCAGCAGCTGGGTCCCATAGGTGGTATGACTTCTTGTCTTTACAAAGAACCAGGAGCTTTCCAGTCACTTCCAATGGGACTGAGGCAGACAGCAGGAGGCGGAGAGGGCTCAAGGGGTGCTGGAGGTAAAGAGAGGCTGAGAAGCTTCCTGCAAGGCGCCAGCCTATATGAGAGGTCCACACTGGCATTCCTGCCTGGGGCCAGCAATCCTGGGTCCCAGCAGGAGAGGACCCTCGCACGCTCCCTCCACTCCAGCTGGGTCTTGGGAAGGGGACTTCATTGCAGGCACTCCCAAATATTTTCTGAGCACCCCCTCATGCTCTCAAGGAGAGTGCAGAGAAGCCAAGCGGGTATTTCCTTATGGGAGGAAGCACAGAATTGGGGGCCCTGACCCAGCCTGCTGGGGCTCTGGGCAGGGCAGACACAGCGGAGGAAATGGGCCTGGGCTGAAGTGTGAGTCGTTATCCCCATGAAGAGGGTGGGTAGGGGTCCAGGCAGAGGGGTCCACATGTGCCATGGCCAGGGCCAAGTGCAGCTTTCAGGAAGGTCCAAGTAGCTTGGTGTGGATGGAGCGTGGCATGGAGCAGGGGCCTGGGAATGGGGAGAGGAGAGAGAGGGAGCTGGAGGTGGGGCAGGAGGGGCTTGTAGCCCCCTCCAGTGGGCAGTGCTCCCACAGCCACTGCGGACGGATGGCAGCCCAGCACAGGGAGGCCCTGGAGCAGACGAGTCCGCAGTAGCACCGGGGCCTGGGCGTCCCCTGGCAGCTGGCTAAAGGGCCTCCTCTCCCCACAGATCTCCTCCCCGTTCCTCTGCCTGGTGATGGAGTTCAACAAGGTCACCTTCCAGGAAGTCATTACGGATAAGAGGGAGGCGAAGGAAATCATTGACGCTGAGGTAAGATCCTCTGGGGCCCCAGGCCTGGAGACCACCTAGACCTATGACACAGGCCCTGTAGCATGGGGCAAAGCGACAGTGGGCGGGTAGGTACCGTGCAGTCCAGCCTTGGTTTTTCCTTAAATGTATGTCTCGAGGCATTTGCACCTTAGGACATGTGCAAATCTTAAGTGCACAGTCTGATGCACTCATACAACCTCCACCCAGGTCAAGACAGAAGGCGTTCTTAATCCTAGAAGGTTCCCAGTCAGTGACTGTGACTCCAGATTGTTCTGCCAGTCCCTGAAGTTCATGTAAATGGACTCGTCCTGCATGTCTGGTCTCTTTCCCTCTGCCTGCTGTTTTGTTTTTTTTCCCCCCTGAGACACATGTCTTGCTCTGTCACCCAGGCTGGAGTACAGTGGTGCAATCTTGGCTCAATGCAACTTCTGTCTCCCAGGCCCAAGCTATTCTCCTGCCTCAGCCTCTGGAGTAGCTGGGATTACAGGTGCATGTCACCACTCCCGGCTAATTTTTGTATTTTAGTAGAGATGGGGTTTCACCAGGTTGCCCAGGCTGTTCTCCAACTCCTGACCTCAGGTGATCCACCTGTCTCAGCCTCCAGAAGTACTGGGATTACAGGCGTGAGCCACCGCACCGGGCCTAGCCTGCTGTTTTGAGCCCCGCTGTGCCACTGCATGCACGGGTGAATCATCTTTGCTCATTGCTGGATGCCCTTCTTCTGCCTGGCTGCACTGCAGTCTGTTTACCTAGAATCCTGCCGATAAGCATTTGGGCTGCTTCCCGTTTCGAGCTACTGTGAATAAGGCTGCTATCAGCATTGCTGGAAGGCACTCACTTTTCTGGGATAAATACCGAGGAGTGGAATGATTGGGTTGTGGAGTGGGTATATGTGTAGCTTTAGTAGATACTCAAACAGATTTCCGACATGGTTTAGTTGGCCTGATGTTTACTCTCACAAGTTATGAGCGTTCCTGGTCCGCCAGGCGGCCAGTCCTTCACTGTATCAGTCTTTTTGTTGTTATTGTTGTGGTTGCTGAGATGGCGTCTCACTCTTGTCACCCAGGCTGGAGTACAATGGCATGATCTTGGCTCAGTGTAACTTTTGCCTCACGGTTCAAGCGAGTCTTCTGCCTCAGCCTCTTGAGTAGCTAGGATTACAGGCGCCCACCACTACACCCAGCTAATTTTTGTTTTATTATTAGTAGAAACAAGGTTTTGCCATGTTGTCCAGACTGGTCTCGAACTCCTGACCTTAAGTGATCTGCCCACCTTGGCCTCCCAAAGTGCTGGCCTTACAAGCATGAGCCACCGCACTCAGCCAGTTCACTTTCTTAATGATGTCTTTTGATGATGGAAAGTTCTAAGTGTGATGAAGTTTGCTTTCTCAACGCTGTCTCTCTGCTGTCTCAACACTGTCTCTTGCTGTCTCTATGCTGTGTCTCTGTTGTCTCAATGCTGTCTCTCTGCCGTCTCTATGCCATCTCTCTGCTGTCTCAATGCTGTCTCTCTGCTGTCTCAACACTGTCTCAATGCTGTCTCTATGCTGTGTCTCTGCTGTCTCAATGCTGTGTCTCTGCTGTCTCAATGCTGTGTCTCTGCTGTCTCTCTGCCGTCTCTATGCCATCTCTCTGCTGTCTCAATGCTGTCTCTATGCTGTCTCTCTGCTGTCTCTATGGTTGGTGCCTTTGGAGTTTAAGAAGCATCTCCTGGCCAGATGTTCACGCCTGTAATCCCAGCACTTTGGGAGGCTGACATGGGCAGATCACCTGAGGTCGGGAATTTGAGACCAGCCTGACCAACATGGAGAAACCCTGTGTCTACTAAAACTACAAAATTAGCCAGGTGTGGTGTTGCACACCTGTAATCCCAGCTACTTGGGAGGCTGAGGCAGGAGAATCGCTTGAACCCAGGAGGCAGAGGTTGCAGTGAGCCATGATTGCACCACTGCACTCCAGCCTGGGCAATGAGAGCAAAACTTTGTCTCAAAAAAAAAAAAAAAAAAAAATCAGGCCGGGCGTAGTGGCTCACAGCTGTAATCCAAGCACTTTGGAGGCCAAGGCAGGCAGATCACCTGAGGTCGGGAGTTCAAGACCAGCCTGACCAACATGGTGAAACCCCGTCTTTAAAAAAAAAAAAAAGAAAAGAAACATTTCCTGCTCTGAGGCCATGAAGATACTCTCCTCTATCTTCCGGAAGCCTTCACATTTAGGTCTTTCATCTACCCCAGATGAATGCTGCCTGCTTTTACTCAGAGAACTGTGTTTGATGGGACCAGGTCCCCCCGAGGGGCTCTTCAGGGCACACAGCTCTTCTCTTACCATGGGCCTCAGAGGCAGGCCCAGGGTGAGTTTCAGACTTTGTGGGTGAAGCCCTTTGAAACACAGTGTGCCCAGAAACCCAGTAAGCACAGCAGAGCTACTCTGACTGGGATGAATAGGAGGACGCCCATGTCCTGCCCCCTCAGCCCCTCTCTAACACCCCAGGGTGGGCCTGAATCCAGGGGTCCTAGGAGCCCAGCTTCAGAATCACTGCCCTGGGGACACAGTGGAGCTTGTTTCTGATACAGAATGCTCCCAGCACATTCTCTCTCACAGCTCATTTCATTAGAATGACTTAGAGGAATGAGCTGCATGTAGGCACTGCAGGCTTCAACCCCTCCCATACCCGCAAAGCCCATCTGCCTCCAGCTCCAAGCAAGTGTGGGGCAGCGTGGGCCACAGAGTGGGGTGCAGGATGGGGCCCCTGCATCATCCAGGGTCTCCGGCATGGAGACAGCAGTGTGGAGTCTGGAAACTGAGTCCTTCTGGCTTTACCATCTGGAGAGTCACCACGCTGAAGCCTCCTCCACCCACCCTGAGTGCTTGGCAGGCTTTGGGCCTGTCTCAGATGCAAGGAGAGAATATACCACCGTCCTGCTGGGTGCTCTGAGCGTCACCCCCATGACAGCAGCACAGGGTGCCCCTCCCATCCTGGCATCCCCTGCTTCTCTCCAGTGGTTGCAGAATGTGCTGGGCCAGGTGCTGGATGCACTGGAATACCTGCACCATTTGGACATCATCCACAGGTGAGCGGCGCCTCCAATCTCCCTGGACTGGCTGGCTGCTTCGGGAGAAAAGGCACTGAGGCCGGATCTGGGGACAAAAGTGTACTGGGCCAGTGCAGCCACAATAGGATGGGGACCTTCCAGAGCTCCTCCTGGGCTCAGAAGAGGCTCTTCCAAGTGGTCTTAAGCCGTGTGCACACGCACAGCTGCATGGGTGTGTGCTAGCCAGGAGGGCTGGTCATGGAAAGGAAGGAAGCAGGCCAGGCGCGGTGGCTCAAGCCTGTAATCCCAGCACTTTGGGAGGCCGAGGCGGGTGGATCACGCGGTCAGGAGATCGAGACCATCCTGGTCAACATGGTGAAACCCCGTCTCTACTAAAAATACAAAAAATTAGCTGGGCATGGTGGCACGTGCCTGTAATCCCAGCTACTCAGGAGGCTGAGGCAGGAGAATTGCCTGAACCCAGGAGGGGGAGGTTGCGGTGAGCCGAGACCGCGCCATTGCACTCCAGCCTGGGCAACAAGAGCGAAACTCCGTCTCAAAAAAAAAAAAAAAGGAAGGAAGCAACAGCTTTGCCAGGAACAGAGACTGGGCTGCCTGCTGTGGGGCCAGTGTGGGCTGAGTGGGTTCTGCTGAGCCTTTGACCCCCCTCAGTGGCATAGCTACAGGCTGGAGAATCCATGGTCTGAAGGGGCCGGGAAATGACTCAGTTCTGAACACCAATATCTTATTTAAAGGGAAGAGGACAACCATGTGGCTGGCCGTGGTGGCGCATGCCTGTGGTCCCAGCAACATGGAGGCTGAGATGTGAGGATTGCTTGAAGCCAGGAGCTTGAGGCTTCAAGGCGCCCACCACTACACCCAGCTATCCAGCATTGAGAAAGCATTGAGACAGATCGTGTCATTGCATTCCAGCCTGGGCAATCCTGTTTTAAAACACACACGCACACAAACACACCCTGCAGACCATATGTACAAAGGGAATGCTCACATTCCACATTCAGTGTTAATGTCACTAGACATTGCACAATGGCCAAAAACCAATCCCCAGGGAAATGGGGATTGATATCTAAGATAATGGGGGTTGATATCTGAGCTGAGATATCTAAGGAGGTGAACATGATGTCAGCCAAGGGACCTCTTCGGAGTGGTTGGGTGTGTTCCTACTTGTGGTTGAGGTTTTTGCCGCCCAATTTAAAATAATTGAGTATATTTCTGTATATAGGAAACAACTGCTTAAAAAGTAGTCTGAGATGGGGCATTGTGTGGAGCAGAGGAAGTTGTGGGCTGCTGCTGCGGAGCAGAGTGGGACAGGAAGCAGAGAGTCAGGCTCAGCACACACTGGTCCCAACTGCGGTGCGGGGTGTTGGCTGCCCAGGCAGCCCATCGTACCCAGAAGCAAACCCACCTCTTGGTTTCAGGAACCTCAAACCCTCCAACATCATCCTCGTCAGCAGTGACCGTTGCAAATTGCAGGACCTGAGCTCCAATGCGCTAATGACGAACAAAGCCAAGTGGAATATCCGTGCGGAGGAAGGTGGCAGGGGATTCCCCAGGTCATGGGATAGCCGTGTGGAGGAAGGTGGCAGGGGGTCCCCCAGGTCATGGGATATCTGGGCAGAGGAAGGTGGCAGAGGGTCCCCCAGGTCATGGGATATCCATGCGGAGGAAGGTGGCAGAGGGTTCCCCCAGGTCATGGGATATCCGTGCGGAGGAAGGTGGCAGAGGGTCCCCCAGGTCATGGGATATCTGTGCGGAGGAAGGTGGCAGAGAGTTCCCCAGGTCATGGGAGAGGGGTTGGCGTCTAGAATCCAGATGGTGGCCACTTTGGGTGCTAAGCGAGGCAACATCAAATAGCTGTTTGCTCAGAAGGTCCCCACAAAGCCCTTGGCCTTGTGTGGACTCCAAAGAGAGGGCCTTCGGGTGGTAACTGAGCAGGCGTGTCACCACCAGTGGCAGATGCAGGGCCCCAAAGACCCCGACATTTGAGAGAAACAAAGTTGTGGTTGGTTGTGGTACCTCAGAAAATGTTGCCTCTCGTGGAGAGAAAAGAAGCCTCAGAAGGAAGGAAGCAAAAATCCCCAGGACGGAAGGTCTGCAGGTGCCAGGCACTGGCTGTGTGTAGATCACTGAGTCCTAAAACAACCCAGGAGATGACAGGGGTGGGTGGCAAGGGGAGATGAGTTCTCATTCCTTTAAAAAGATGGCCAAAGTGGGCTGGAGAGAGCAGCCACAGAGGAGGAGTCCAGAGTCCCAGGGTGGCAGTCACTGGTTGCACTCTGTCCTTGGTAAACAGAAGATGAATGGGTGGATGGGTGCATAGATGAGTGGGTGTGTGATTTGGTGAGTGGTAGGATGGATGGATGGAGTGGGTGAGTGGATGGATAAATGGATGGATGGATGGATAAGTGGGTAGATGAGTGGATGGATGGATGGATGGATAGGTAAGTGTGTGGGTGAGTGGATGGGTGGGTGGGCGGGTCAGTGAATGGATAGATGGATACATGGGTTGGTGAGCAGATGGGTGAGTACGTGAGTAGGTGGATGGATGGGTGGATGGGTGTGTGGTTGATGGCTGACTATGTGGGTGGATGGGTGAGTGTGTGGGTTGTGGATGGATGGGTGGTGAGTAGAAAGATGGATAGGTGGGTGGGTGCATGTGTGGAAGGATGTGTGAGTAGGTGTATGGATGAATGGAGAGGATGGGTGGGTGAGTGGATGGATGGATGGATGGGGGTGTGGATGGATGAATGGGTAGACAGATGGGCAGATGGTTAGTTCAACTGGAGGTGCAGATGGTGCAGGTCCTTGGAGTCCAGTCCTTTACTAATGGGCTGGGGAATGGAGGTCCAGGGGAGGAGGGGCTGCCTGAGGCCAACCAGGGACTGATGGACTTAGAGGAGCCTGCTCTTTTGCCTGCCTGTCTGGGGTTCCAGTTTAGAAACTAGGGCAGAGCAACTGTTACTTTGGCCCAAGGTCCTGATTTAGAAGGGGCAAGAAGTTTAGAGGGGTGCACAAATTCTTGGCACGTGCCTCTTCCAACTCCTTCTACAACCATCTTGGGCACACAGACACATGCACACAAGTGGGCTGGCCTGGTGGGCATCCACCAAGATGGACAGCCTCAGTGACTCCAGATCAGTGCAAAGCTCCCGCTGACCGGGGCCTCTTCCTCCCCAGTTAATATTCTCCACCTTTTCTGAGAAGAGGACCTGCAGGGCTCATGTTTCAAGCTGCTTTTGGGGGGCTACCAAAGGGGGTACAGGACTGGGCAGGGTGACTCTGTCAAGCCCCTGCTCCCAGGGAACAAAGGACTCAGGGATCCCACCTTGTTCTTACCAACAGATCCCTTTCATAAGTCCTGGATGGCCCCTGAAGCCCTCAGCTTCTCCTTCAGCCAGAAATCAGACATCTGGTCCCTGGGCTGCATCGTTCTGGACATGACCAGCTGCTCCTTCATGGACGTGAGCCACCCCCTCCCCCACATCCCACATGCTGCTCCCCACAAGCCCAGGCCTGGGGAGAAGGCTTGGCCTCATCCTGCCTCCTATCCACATCCCTTCCCTGGGCTCTCTGCAGGCTGTGCAGAGCCCGTCCTCCACCTGAGGGGCCCGCCCTCCTCAGAACCCCCCAGCATGCAGCACCTGCGGGGCCCTAGCAGGATGGCGACAGCAGTAGGAGTGTTCAGACGATCCCATGCAACCCTCGCAGCAGCCTCCAGAGGGTGTTCTTGACTCCTGATGGGGAAGAGCCAAGTTCAGGTGCCCTCGTGAGCATGAAGACTGCATGGAGTTGCAAGCAACGGGAACCCAGCATGGGCCTGAACATGTCCGGGCTGCCTCATGCACAAGCCCCAGACTGGTGTGGAGGTGCCTTCCCTCTTCCTGCACAGCCTTAGCATGCAGCTCTTGCTCTCATCCCTGCTGGGGCCTCTGCACCATGGCCACAGCCTGTGGGCAGGAAGGAGAGGCAGGGGACCCCACTGGCCCCGCGAGCACTCCGAGGTCACTCTGGCTACAGGAAGGTGGGGAGTCCAGTCTGTTGCTTCTTATCCTCTATATGCAAAAGACAAAGTGGGGAAGTCAGGCCACCAGGCCCCAGGGCCTGCCATGCCCAAAATGAGGAAGCTCCCTTCTCCACAGCAGCACGTGCAGGCACTGAGGTCTCCAGAAAGCACTGGGCCCAGGTTCCCCATGCTCTCCCAGACCTCCAGACTCCACCTCTGAGAAGCACCTTGGCACTCCCTTACTTTGGAAAACTCAGGGAAACGAGAGACTTCCTGCCTTTGTGACATCCTGGAAATAGCCTGGGCTCTAGCTCCAGCCCCAGCCCAGGCAGAGTGACCTCAGGCACATCACACTCTGTGAAATGGGCATGCTGCCCCTCTCACTGGCCGGGTCTAGATCAGGGGGAATTTCTTGGCAGGACTCTACCCTAGGAAACAAGCTGGCTTCTCTGAAACTCCATTCTTACGGAAGAGCTTGGGGTCGCTGGGGTCTCTGGGCATTCCTGTAGGCGGTGGCTCCACCTGGCTCTCCGGGTCTCCTCCTGGATCTGTTGGTCTCTGCTCACCCTCTGCCATGCCAGGGCCCAGTTTCCATTTACTTAAGGGAATGTACAGAACTGTCCCCTCTCCATGCAGGGCACAGAAGCCATGCATCTGCGGAAGTCCCTCCACCAGAGCCCGGGCAGCCTGAAGTGCATCTTGAAGACAATGGAGGAGAAGCAAATCCCAGATTCGGAAACCTTCCGGAACCTTCTGCCCTTGATGCTCCAGCTCAACCCCTCAGATCGAATAACGATAAAGTGAGCTCCGGGTCGGGTTGTTTTTTTTTTTTTGAGACACAGTCTTGCATTGTCAACCAGGCTGGAGTGCAGTTTGGGGATCTCAGCTCACCACCTCTGTCTCCGGGGTTCAAGCGATTATCTGGCCTCAGCCTCCTGAGAAGCTGGGACTACAGGCACGCGCCACCTGGCTAATTTTTATATTTTTCATAGAGGCAGGGTTTAGTAGAGATGGAGTCAGAGGCAGAGGGAGAGCCACGCTGGGAGGAGGCGGGGGCACTGCTGGGTTACTCAGCCCTCTCTGCTCCTCTGCTAGGGACGTGGTGCACATCACCTTCGTGAGCGGCTCCTTCAAGTCCTCATGCATCTCGCTGACCCTGCACCGACAGATGCTGCCTGTGTCCATCACCGACATGCTCTTAGCAGGCAACGTGGCCAGCATTTTAGGTGATGCTGGGGACACAGTGGGGGAGCATGCCCTGGAGCTCCTGTCCGTGGCATTGGCATCCTATGTTTCATTCCAGAGGGCTCGTTATTTATGCCCCTGGCCTAGCTCCATGTGCACAACCAGTGGGTAGGAACAGTTTCCCTCCATCCATCCCTACACATTACTCAGAGGACTGCCCTGCTCAAACACCCTCCAGAGCTCCCAACGACCTATAACACCAAGTTCATCTCCATAGCCTGGCCCCCACCTGTTTCCCCTCTGCTCCTGCTGCACAGATCCTCTAAGTAGCTCAATGGCTAGTCACTGCCCAGGCCTCCCACAACCCTCTGCTTTTGCTTCCACAGCCTGACTGGCACACAGTGGTCCTGGGGCATCTTCCTCACACAGTATCACTTCCTGTGTGCTCCCTACGTGCCCAGGATGAGCAAAAGTGCGCCCTACCATTTGTGGACTCTGAGACAGTCTTGGGTTCTATTATGGAAAAGTCACTTGGTTTCAGTGGACTCATCTGTAAAGTGGGATGGTAACACCCCCTCCCTCTTGTCCTGAACCCTTGGATCTGAGGAGGGGGTGCACACACAGCAGCCAGGCCAGTGTGGTGCCCAGGACAAGGCCCTGAGGCCCTGGTTCTCAGAAAGTTCCCTCCCCTGCCTTCCTGTCCCTGCAGAGGCCATGCAGAACTTCTCTAGCTGGCCCGAAGTCCAGCTCAGGGCCATGAAGAGGTTTCTGAAAATGCCTGCGGATCAGCTAGGTAGGCCCCGGCTTACACCCCTTTCCCAGCTTCGCCGCTAAGGGCAGACCCATGGCCTGGCCTGTGGGGAGCTGAGGCTGGCCTCACCCGGGGCTCTCCTTGCCACTGCTTTCATGCAGCATGGAGGTGTGCATGCCTTCCCAGAAGCATCCCATGTCTCTGCTATCTGCCTGGGGAAGACAGCAGGGAAGGGGAAGGGGTGGGGTGGCAGCCCTCACACGATTTTAATGGAGCCACAGACATCCCATCTACCCCACCATCCCAATGAGGGGTATCTGAGTTGTTGCTGTTTCCACTATTATAAATGGTACTAGAGTGGACACCCTGGTATGTATGTATCTGTGCACTTATGTTTCTGTAGCACAGATTCCTAGATGTTCAAGGGTGTGAATACTTTACATTTTTCTAGATACAGCAACTCGCCCACCTGTTAAGAATGCATGCCCTGGCACGTGGCTCACACCTGTAATCCCAACACCCTGAGAGGCCAAGGTGGGAGGACTGCTTGAGCCCAGGGGTTCGAGACTAGCCTGGGAAAAAAAGAGAGACCCCATTTCTACAAAAAATAAAGTAGCCTGGTGTGGTGACATGTGCTGCTTGAGAGGCTGAGGCAGGAGGATTGCTTGAGCCCAGGGAATTGAGGGTACAGTGATACATGCTTGCACCACTGCACTCCAGCCTGGGAGACCCTGTCTCGAAACAAAACCCAAAGAGATTGTTACTGCTCATTCATGGAGAGTGTTGAGGAATGCAGTGTTCTTGTTTTGTTTTTTTAGACAGGGTCTTCCTCTGTCCCCAGGCTGGAGTGCAGTGGTGTGATCTTGGCTCACTGCAACCTCCGCTTCCTGGGTTAAAGTGATTGTCCTGCTCAGCCTCCCAAGTAGCTGGGACTACAGGTGTGTGCCACTGTGCCCAACTAACTTTTTGTATTTTTAGTAGAGACGGGGTTTCACCACGTTGGCCAGGCTGATCTCAAACTCCTGACTTCAAGTGGTCTCCCCTTTCCGCCTCCCAAAGTGCTGGTATTACAGGCATGAGCCACCGCGCCTGACCAATTTTTAAAATGTTTGTGCCAAAACTGCTTTCATAAAATCTTTCCATTCGACCTTTTTCACCTGCCTGAACATTACCTTCACACATCCATCCATCCATCATCTATCCATCAGACCTGGATTAGGAATCCACTGAGGTTTGTTGCAGTGGCTCAGGCCTCAGAGGCGACAAGGCCCAGCCCTGGCCTTCAGGTAGGCAGCAGAGACCGCATATGGGCCATTTACCATTCCCTCCCTTGCCTCCTCCTCTTCGACCCCTTCTGTAGCTCAGCTGTGCCTGCCAGGATGGAGTCCCTGGGAAGAGAGATTTTTGCCTCCCCGGGTAAACCAGGGAAGCTGTTGGGCCCCGTCCCAAAGGGTGGGTCTTTCCCACCACCCAGAGCCACACCTCCCGCCACACCTTGCTTAGAAATGGGCTTGCAGCCAGGAGCGATGGCTCATGCCTGCAATCCCAGTACTTTGGGAGGCTGAGGCGGGCGGATCACTTGAGATCAGGAGTTTGAGACCAGCTTGGCCAACATGGTAAAACCAAGGTCTCTACTAAAAATATAAAAATTAGCCAGGCATGGTGAGTGTATGCCTATAATCTCAGCTACCCAGGAGGCTGAGGCAGGAGAATCGCTTGAACCCAGGAGGCAGAGGTAGCAGTGAGCTGAGATGATGCCACTGCACCCCAGCTTGGGCAATAGAGTGAGACTGTCTCCAAAAAAAAAAAAAAGAAAAGAAAAGAAACAGGCTTGCTTCACTCAGCATTCTGGGTGCCAGGACTTCTTCCTCGTTGCTCTCATGAACCTACAGTGGAGGGATGGCTGCCTGGCCACTCCCCTTCACCCAGTCCCCAGCCCACAACAGTTCCTGGCACAGTGGTGGGGTGGATGGAGCCCACCCATGTCCACCCTCAGGGCAGGTGTAGCCAAGGGCTCTGGAGTAGACTGGCCAGGTTCAAATGCTGAAGAGCAGAAGCTTTCATCCCGCTGACCCCAGGTCCCTCATCTGCACAAGGGCAGTCCCGGGAGGGCCCACTTCACAGGGCTGTGGGCAGCAGTGCAGGACGCCCGTGGCAGATATGACACGCACTACACGGAGCTACTGCTAATCCTTTGTCCTTCCCCCTTCTATTCACCCACCAAGGGCCCTGCAGACTCCCACCCACCTCTGGGGCCCCTGGTCTGGTCTATATGCCCTCAACCTGACCCCACAGTGAATCTCCCTATGCTGCCCGTCCTGCCAGGTCTGCCATGGCCCCCGGAGCTGGTGGAGGTGGTGCTCACAACCATGGAGCTGCACGACAGGGTCCTCGACATCCAGCTATGTGCCTGCTCCCTGCTGCTGCACCTCCTGGGTCAAGGTGGGCACCAGGCTAGGCGGGGTTGGGAGGCTGTCCACTGCTTCCTGCAGCTGTGTCTCCTGGCCCAAGGTGGGCGCCAGGGCCAGGCCAGGTCGGGGAGACGCTCCTGGTGGCCTAGCTCCCTCATTCCCCCGTACCTGTTACCTGGTTGGCATCTGATCCTCCGGAGAGTCCATGCCCTCTTGTGCCCATCAGTCCCTATTCCAGATGGCAGAGAGGGTACAGGCCAGGAGCCCAGAGATATGGATCCCACTCAGGCCTGCCTTTTGCCTGCTCCATGGCCCTGGACAAGCTCCTGTTGTTCCTGCCAGTTCCCCAGCTATGAAGAGAGAAGCTTGACACGAGGTCCTCCGCTGTGACCCTCAGGGAGGGTGATTGCGTCCCCTGGAGAGGGCTGGTAGGAGGGCAGTGCTGAGTTCATTTCACTGCCCTGATGGGCAAGGCTGGAGCTGAGAGCCCGGGCCTCCTACTCAGAGACTTTGGGTTGCTAAAAAAGTTGAACTAAATTTGATCTTTTAACAAAAGTGGCCGGGCGTGGTGGCTCAAGCCTGTAATCCCAGCACTTTGGGAGGCCGAGGCAGGTGGATCACGAGGTCAAGAGATCGAGACCATCCTGGTCAACATGGTGAAACCCCGTCTCTACTAAAGATGCAAAAAAATTAGCTGGGCATGGTGGCGCGTGCCTGTAATCCCAGCTGCTCGGGAGGCTGAGACAGGAGAATTGCCTGAATCCAGGAGGCAGAGGTTGCCGTGAGCTGAGATCGCGCCATTGCACTCCAGCCTGGATAACGAGCGAAACTCCGTTTCAAAAAAATAAAATAAAATAAAATAAAATAAAAAATTAACAAAAAGTATTTTGTTACCTTTCTAGTTTCCTTTTTGTTTCTGGAGATGGAGTTTTGCTCTTGTTGCCCAGGCTGGAGTGTAGTGGCATGATCTCAGCTCACTGCAACCTCTGCCTCCTGGGTTCAAGCAATTCTCCTGCCTCAGCCTCCTGAGTAGCTGCAACTACAGGTGCCTGCCACCACACCCAGCTAATTTTTGTATTTTAGTAGAGACAGGGTTTCACCATGTTGGCCAGGCTGGTCTCGAACTCCTGACCTCAGGTGATCCTCCCGTCTCAGCCCCGCAAAGTGTTGGGATCACAGGCATGAGCCACCATGCACGGCCACATTTCTAGTATCAATGTTGAAACTGTGTTCAGTGCTGCCTGGCCAGCTCCTGGGGACCAGGATCTGTGGCCCGGCCAGGCAGGGCTCCCCTCCAGTCCTTCACTCCATCAGGCCACAGGCATTCACAGAGGCCTGTTCTGGGCTAGAAGAACAAGGCAGACCTCGGTTTCCTTCATGCAAAGTGGAGATGTGTCCCCTAGCCTGTGAGCTTTGTCTGTCTGGCCGCATGCCCCAGCTGTGGGGCTAACCCCAGACGTCTTCCTCTGACCTGAGCAGCGCTGGTGCTTGACCCGGAAGCTAAGGTTCCCTGCAACCAAGCCATCACCTCCAGCCTGCTGCGATGTCTTCGGAGCCACCCTGAGGAGGAACAGCTTCTGGTCATGGTCTATAGCCTGCTGGCCATCACCACAACCCAGGGTGCGTCTGCCAGCCACCTCCTGCCCCACCCACTATCTAGGACAGCCCTTCCCAGAGTCTCAGGAAGGGATGGTTTGGGGTACAGGTGGGTTGGACAGGACAGTGCTGGGCCTCTTCCTGAGATGCACGTCAGCATTTGGCTGTCCTCAGTTGGCACCCCAAATGCTGGTTGAGTCCTTTTCCATCTTGATGACAAACTTCCATGCTTGAAGTCACTGGTTCCTGCTACAGATGTGCCAGGCACAGCTGTGGGCTTCACACCAGTGACATCTACTTCACACACTTTCTGCCTCTTCTGGGAGGCTGGGGGGCAAATGCCCTGTGTGTCTCCATTCCATAGGGCCCAGTGGGCTTCCGAAGCCACCAGTCAGGACTGTGGGCAGGAGAGGGCCATACAGAATACTCACACCTTCACCCACAGATGGGTGGGCACTGTTCTCCCGAACAGGAAGCTGGTCCTTGGAGAGAGCCCAAGGACAGCTGCTAAGAGTCCCATGCAGCAGGGGTCAGGGCTGGGTCCCAGCACTCTCTTTACTGCACAGACTGGACAACTGATCATACATCATTGATCTCACTTCTGGGAGCGAAAGGAGGCACTAGGAATAGATGTCAACTGGAACCATCAGGCAAAATGGATGTCAGCTCATCCTACTGGGATAGGGCCCCATCACGGTTCCATCCTGGAAGGCGCAGGCCAGCTCTGTAAGCCCAGGAGGCAGGGCCAGGCCCCCTGGATGGGAAGCTAGAGGTCAGACCGAGCCTGGTAGTAGAATGGCAGCTATCGGAACTGGTGAACAGATTCCTCCGGGGCCAGTCCCATGTCCTGCTGTTCCGGGCTCCACGAGTGCACGAGACCTGCCCCAGAGCAGGCACCCAGGATCACAGGTCAAATGGGACTGCAGTGACCAAGGACAACAGAGGCAGGAAGGCTTCCTGGAGGGAGGGACCCTGGAGCCCTGACTTTGGCCCACCCACAGAGTCGGTGTCAGAGGAGCTGCAGAACGCCGGGCTGCTGGACCACATCCTGGAGCACATGCACAGCTCCCTCCAAAGCAGGGACGTCTGTGTCAGTGGCCTAGGCCTGCTCTGGGCCCTCCTGCTGGACGGTGAGGGGCCTCCTGCTGTCCTGCTGTCCCACCAGGGCTGGCAGCCTTGCCCCAGCCACTCCCTGACTGCCCCAAGAGCCTCTGAGGGATGTCCAGTTCCTGAAACATTCAGGACAGCCATGGCCTGGGAAAGGCTGAGCATCAAACTGCAACAGAAGAAAATCCAGGAGCAGGAAGACGGGAGGAAAGGCCTTCTGCCAGGGGCAGGGCTTCAGGACTCCTTGTCCAGTGGGCAGACCCTTCCATTTTAAGTGCCTCCCACCCAGGGAAACGTCCTGGAATTTCCCAGACAGTCCTGGTCCCAGAGGGCAGCGGTGGTGCTGGATGCTGTTTTGCTTTTTGAGTCACAATAGGGGGTCTCCTGGCCTGTGCTGCTTCCCTTCCTCTAGACCCCATCTTGGCATTCCAGTGCCCCAGGAAAAAGAGGGCTCCAAACCATGGAGAGCCCAGGAGACCCGAGAGCCCTGCCAGCACCCAAAGCGCGGCATTCACCCAAAGCGCGGCATTCACCCAAAGCGCAGCATTCACCCAAAGCGCAGGATTCTCTGAGCCTTTCCTGGGCTAACCCCACCCCTCCCGGAGGACAGCTGACCTCCCCATCCCGTTTCTGCTGTTGTCCTTATCGGATGGGGAGTGGGAAGGCCCCCCTGTACATACCCAAGGCCTGGGTGTCCCTTTTCCATCCTTGTCCTGGTTCCAGCTGTCATTGTGAACAAGGGTACCTTGGAGGAGGTCCCAGACCTCATCAGCCAGGTGTTGGCCACCTACCCTGCGGATGCGGAAATGGCGGAAGCCAGCTGCGCAGTCTTCTGGCTGCTGTCCCTGCTGGGTGAGCTGGATGGGCACCCAGGGCCCCTGGGGTGTGTTGGGGGGTGGGCCTCACGTACACAAGAACAAGGCAGCCCGGCTCCTTTCTGCAGGCTGCATCAAGGAGCAGCAGTTTGAACAAGTGGTGGCGCTGCTCCTGCAGAATATCCGGCTGTGCCAGGACAGAGTCCTGCTGGTGAACAATGCCTACCGGGGACTGGCCAGGCTGGTGAAGGTGTCAGGTAAGCCTGGGGACAGGGCGAGACTGCCACCTAGAGTTCAGGGCAAAAAGCCCCCATCAGTTACTATCCGCCAGGCGCCACAAACCAAAAAACAGAAGCAACACATCAAAAAGGAAAATTTAAAAAAAAATCTAAAGTCCAGTCATCTAGAAATCACCATTGAGACTTCCATGCACACTTGATAGACTCTGTTATGCTGCCCCGTGACCCTCTCTCTGTCCATAAACACATCACGTCTACACAGGTTTCCCAACATGCGGACACACTGTGACTGATGAAAACAGCCCTGGAGATGGTGTGTCCAATTCCCAACACAAAGCCTGACTGTTCCTCAGCTGACAGGCTGGGCCCAGCGCTGAGCACAGCACAATCAGGGCTTGATCCACAGTTCAGTCCTTCACAGAGCACCTGGAGACTCTGGGCTCATGGTCCCGACCTCTGCACTACCCAACCTTTGAGTAGCAAGAGCCCCTTGGGCTCTGGGGGGGCTGCCACCTTTGCTCGTGTGTGGTCCCGTTCAGGTCTGGGGCCTCCTGGGTGCTGTCTTTTGTCCTGTCCCAGATCTGGGGTTCCATTCTCTGTCCTGGGCAGAAGGCTCTTCCCTTTCAGGGGAACAGTGGGGCATGAACCCACTCTCACCCACCTCCCAGAGCTGGCGGCCTTCAAGGTGGTGGTGCAGGAGGAAGGCAGCAGCGGCCTCAGCCTCATCAAGGAGACATATCAGCTGCACAGGGATGATCCGGAGGTGGTGGAGAACATGGGCATGCTGCTGGTCCACCTGGTTTCCTACGGTGAGAACCCCTTCCTGCCTCACAACTCCCAGAGCCCAGCAGTCAGAGGTGCCCCACTCCCCGACAGGAAGACAGGCTCAACCCCACTTCTCAGCCCTCAGAAACTTCCCACTTACTTGGCATCTTCCAAGCAGCAGGGCTGTCCTGGCTGAGGGTGGTGCATTGCATGGGGCTCCGGAACTGCAAGGTGGCTCTGTGCATGCCAAGCCCAAGGGGGACTGTGACCCACCCTCATCCTCCTAGGGGCCCCCAGCAAGGGGCATGGGAGGGGCTCTGGCCTCAGGACCTTCTCTGCTCCACCTGCAGAGGAGGTCCTGCCGGAGCTATTGTCTAGTGGCATGAAGGCCCTGGTCCAGGAGATCAAGGAGCGCTTCACATCCAGCCAGGCGAGTGACAGCAGCGCCTTTAGCAAACCAGGCCTCCCTCCAGGTGGAAGCCCCAGCTGGGTTGCAACACATCCGGGGGCCTGGAATAGATGTTTGCGTGGAACTGACCTTGACTTCCACACGTAGTTTTCAGGACTGCTCTCCTGCCTCCCTATTATACCATCTCTATGACTGGGCCAAAATTAATCTTAAACAGGAGGGGTAATCAGACCTCTCTAAAGTTTCCTGTCCATGACTGGTGGATTAAGTCACATGAATAGCTGCTCCTGGACCCAGAGACTGTCCATGAAAACTGACCTGCCTGCTTCTTCCTTCAAGGAGCTGGTTTCTTCTGCAGAAAAAGTGCTCCTGAGGCTGGAGGCGGCCACCTCTCTCAGCCCTGATGCTGTAGAGCAGACAGACACCCCACCGACCCCTCCTCCACAGGCGCCGGCTCCCTGCCCTTCCTTCCCATGGGCCACTGTTTCCCTTGGGTCGGGGGAAGGGTCACCCGGGCCCAGCATGCGCACCTCACACTCCTCTCAAGGGACTAATAAAGAGGCGGAAGGCCAGTTTCCACCGTAATCATTTCTGGCAAAAGCCTGTGACTGGCCAGTGGCGTACTTAATTCTGTAGTCTCTGTAAACCTCATCCCTGGCTGGGTCAGGAGCAGTCCGGACAAGGCAGTCCTTCCACACCATTCTAGATGACAGATGACACTGAGCCTCCACAGGCTCCATTCAAAGTAAACATCTGCATTTATTTTAAGTCACATCCCCGGGGTGTCTGCGCCTTTTCTCTCCTGCTGTCAGGCGCCCCAGTCATGCCTTGGACTCCGTCTCCTTGTCAGTGCCACTGGCTGTTCCTGACTCTAGTTCCTGGGAAGCCTCTAACTGGAGCCTAGCCAAGCAAGCCACCGCTGCTCCACCTAGCTTCTCCAGTGGAAACAGCCCATGGTCAGCGTGCCTGCCAGCCTCCAGGAACAACCACGGTCACCATGCCCAGGCGATGGTGCCGCATGTCCTTGTGCCATGGGGAGAAGCCTCTGCTGGGTGACCTGCCAGCCAACCCTGGGCCAATTTAGATAAAGGCTCAAAGTTTGAATGGCCACAGGATACCCCTGATGTGACAGCTGCTGTACTGGCTATCTCAGGAGCTGACTGCAGACACCTGCTCTGGGTTCCTCAAGTCTGGCGGATCTCGTTATGTCCCCTGAGACAAAGGAGGAAATGTGGCTCCCCGAGAGGAAGGTGCTGAGCACCTGGGGTGAGTCACCGAAGATGCGTGGTGCCAGCATAGTACAGGCTGGCAGCCCACACGTCCCATCCCTGTCTCGCCCTGGGGGTCAGCAGTCAGTAAAGGGTGGCCAGGTATAACCACAGCAATCCCTGCTGCCCATATCCTGGCTTCCTTCCTGCTCCCCCCTGACCATCTGGCCCCAAACGCACATGGACAGTAAGACCAGGTCTCGGACCACAAAGTCAAGAGGGAGGAGGATGCTCCGAGTAGCACCCACACCACGCCCCTCTGCCATGATTCTGAAGTTGCCACTCTGGGGAGATGTGATTCCCTCCCTGTGACTTGGTCACACTGCCTCTGTAGGAGGGTGGAAACAGCAGAGGGTAGGGCTGCTAGGCGTCGTCGCTGCAGTGGTCTGGAGTGGTCAGCAGGGGATGCTTGTCTCGGGCCATGCTCTCCCACTCCTTCTTCACCATGATGTACAGTCTCATTGCTGCCTGGGCATCCTGAATCTAGATGACAAGAAACATCACAGCAGGTGACAAGGCATAGCCACAGCCCACAGTCAGCCCTGCAATGACCAAGCCCAGCCACTCTGCTAGGGGTGTACTGAGACGTGGACCTGGCTGCCAGATATCACCAGGACGGGGAAGGAGGACACACAAGAAGCAGAGGGAGCAATGAGCTGATGGTCCCCACACTTCTGTGACTCAGACTTTCCTCCCAGAAGAAAAGGAAACCCCAAGAGCAGAAGCAACAAATGCTGCCTTTTTAGGTTTCTGAATGTAGGGTGATGGCAGGTTGGGTGCTGGGCACGGGCACAAGGACCAAGCAGATGGGCAAAAAGGGTCCAAAGGCTGAGGCCACACTGCAGGTGGTGACTACTCCACCGAGGCAGAGCCAGCGGCTGGCAGGACTAGTCAGGGCAGGGTGGGGTCGGGGGGGCGGGCGGCAGGGGCAGGGTAGGGGGAGCTTTGTAATTATCTGGCCACTTTTTCTCCAAATAACGAGAATGTGGTAGTTCTTTTCTGTTAAGTGTTAATTCGTTAAATGTGCATATTCAGAATTTGATCAAAATTCTGTAACTCTGCTCTGCCATTTTTTTTTGGGACCAATAGCCTCGTAGGAAAAGTAGGTGCCCAGGCCCCACCTCCCCCATGTCTGTGTCAGGTGGCTCGCGCCTGGTTCCAGGTGAGAAACAGCCCCAAACCCCGAGGACTCCCCAGGACACACTCACCGAACAGTGCTCCGCCTGCTGGATCCGGATCCCAAGGATCTTCTCCGAAAGTAGTCTCAGAGACGGCCTTCCACTCTGCAAAGGGGGAGGAAGCGGGTGGGGGCCTCTGCAGTCTCTTCCCACACAGGGTCACCCCACCAACCAGGGAGGGTTTGGCTACTGAACCCCCACCCAAGTGACCTACAGTTTGCCTCTCAGCAGAGGCGCTCATGGCACTTAGGGTGGCAGCTACAAGGTGCAACCTCTTTTTTAGCATGATGGGCTGGTGATATACTCCTATCAGCCAATAAAGGGAGAGGGCCAGGGAAGGATCACTTGAGCCAGGAGTTTGAGACCAGCCAGGGCAATACAGCAAGACCCTATCTCAACAAAAAAATACAAAAAATCAGCCAGGGGTAGTGGCATATGCCTATAGTCTGAGACACTTGGGAGGCTAAGGTGGGAGGACTGCTTGAGCTGGGGAGGCAGCGGTTACAGTGAGCTGGGATCATGCCATTGCACTCCTCCAGCCTGGGTGACAGAGCAAGACCCTATCAAAAAAAAAAAAAAAAAAAAAAAAAAAAAAAAAAAAAGGATGGCTCTGCTCTTGGCACCCTCTGAAGCAGATATTCCTTAGTCAGCGGCCCTGTTTCAGAGGTTAGAGTGGAAATAACTCACCCTCCATTGCAATCATTTAAGGCCAGTAATTACCAAAACTCTATTTAAGATTCCTTCTAGTTTTAAAGGTTAAAAGGAACAACAACAGCCCTTTAACCAATAAGTCAGCCACCAGTGACCAGAAACAATAGTAAAGTCGCCAGCAAAACAGAAACACGGTATCTTGAGTCACCCTCATTTTAAGTACCTTTACTTGACTCTTGAAAGGTTTATACTTCTGTGTGTCCCGAATCTTCTTTTTTGGATGATCAAGAAACAGTACCTAGAAAAAGAAAATATGATGATTATTATTTTCATTTCTGGTTTGTAGCAGAACACCCCACTTTTTTGCAAGTAACATCTTTTTTTTTTTTTTGAGACGGAGTTTCGCTCTTGTTACCCAGGCTGGAGTGCAATGGCGCATCTCAGCTCACTGCAGCCTCTGCCTCCTGGGTTCAGACAGTTCTCCTGCCTCAGTCTTGCTCTGTCACCAGACTGGAGTGCAATGGCTCGATCCTGGCTCACTGCAACCTCCACCTCCTGGGTTTGATTCTCCTGCCTCAGCCTCCTGAGTAGCTGGGATTACAAGCGCCTGCCACCATGCCCAGCTAACTTTTGAATTTTTTAGTAGAGATGGGGTTTCACCATGTTGGCCAGGTTGGTCTAGAACTCATAACCTGAGGTGATTCACCCGTCTTGGCCTCCCAAAGTGCTGGGATTACAGGTGTGAACCACCGTGCCTGGCCTGCAAGTAACATCTTGTAGGGAATCCAAGTACATCACACACACACAGAAATGAGGCACTGACATAAATTTAAACTCCAGAAGATTTATCGCACTGATGTAAGCTGATGCCCAATAGAGAGACAATAAAAACAAAATCTTGAAATCAAGGAAGTAGGAGAAAAACAGCAACCAACTTATTCCTATATACTTGTATTTTGAGTTGCTTCTGCACATCAGGAAGTTGGAAATAACACATTTTTAACAGCTCATCTTGCAATCTTAGCATGCAATCTTTTTTTTTTTTTTTTTTTTTTGATAAGGTCTCACTCTGTCACCCGGGCAGCAGTGCTATGAGGTAATCATAGCTCATTGCAGCCTTCACCTCCTGGGCTCAACTGATCCTCCTACCCCAGCCTCCTGAGTAGCTGGGACTATAGGCGCACACCACCACACCTGGCTAATTTTAGAAGTTTTTATTGAGATGGAGTCTCCCTATGTTGCTCAGGCTGGTCTCCAACTCCTGGCCTCAAGCAATTCTCCAGCATCAGCCTCCCAAAGAGCTGGGATTTCAGGCATGAGCCACTGTGCATGGTCCTTAGCATCATCTTCAAGAAAGACTTAAACATGAGTTGCACGAGTTACCAGAGATGGAACCAGAGTTAGTAGGGAATGACAAGTTACCACAGCGGCAGTCTTGAAGGGGATACAATACAAGCACACAGAAGAGGACACTGCCCAGGTGGTTCTCATCTCAGTCTTACCCTCTATAAACAAGCGTGAACACTGCTAGCACCTGTACTGAATCTGAGAGTTCTGTGCGGTGCCATAACGCCCCGGCATCTGTACTGAATTCCAGAGATCTCTGTGGTGCCGTAACACCCAGCATCTGTACTGAGTCCTGGAGATCTGTGCGGTGCCATAACGCCCTGGCATCTGTACCGAGTCCCAGAGATCTCTGCGGTGCCGTAACGCCCTGGCATCTGTATTGAATTCGAGAGATCTCTATTGTGCCCTTACGGGAGCAACATAGCAAAGGCTGCCCTAGGCATTACCATCTCCCCCACTTCCTTCTGAATGGCTTCAACTTCCCCACACCCCCAAATGCCTCAAGCTCGTGGGCAGAGGGGAGAACTTTGGAAGTGTCTCTTCTCTCTAGCAGACTGGCCTCCCCACTGTTCCCACTGCATCCTTTAAACCAACCACCCAGGCATTTGCCCATGAACTCAAAGTGACTCAACCCTATTCTCCTGTAATTACACTGCCAGCTGCCACGTGTGCTCTCTCTGCCTTTTTGTTCCTGCCTCGGGAGACCGAGGGATGGAGGGCTGCCCTCCTGACCCACGTGCCTTCCCTGCCCAGGGTCTGTATATGTCTTTGAACCTGTTTCCCACAGTGGTGGTGTCTGAATTTGCACCTTGCATCTGAAGAACCAGGGGCTGCCCTAGGCGGGGTTCTCCTGGGGACGCCAGGAAGAAGGCAGGCTCCCAGGGCCAGGGTGATGGTCAGGCAGGAGTAACCTGAACATGGGCCACAGGGCATCTGCCAGGAGAAATTAGTTTCCTGGGGGGGGACCCTGGTCACGGACAGGACAACTGGGCATTAGGCCTTCCTTTAGTTAAAAGAGGTTATCAGCCACCGTCATTTCTCATTAAGGTGGGGATGCCAGCTGCTCTGGTACAGGAATGCCAGTTTCACTTGTGGCTCTCAAAACAAGAGCCTCACATGGCTCCTAAAACACAGTAAGAACTCGGCACGTGGTATCTCACATTATTACTAAAGTATTCCAAACATAGGGCAGAAACCCAAACATTTTTTAAAAACTCCACAACACAGACAGCACAAGGCCATGAGTGTAACACACACGGTTGAGGGGGGTGCAGGCCGAGTCCCCAGGAGGGAGTCCAGTACCTTTAGGTCGTTATGCAGAGCGTGCCCCACTAGAACTCTGCCCTTCAGCATCTCTGCCACTTCTTTCTGAACAACTTCAAGCTCTTCTCCTGGAAAATCAACACAAAGAAGTGGTTTTTTGCAACACACACACCACCATCATTCTCTGAGGAGGTCCTGCTCCCACCCCTGGTAACACCTAAGACAAATGATCAGGCCTGCAATGCCACCTGTGGAGGGGTGACTCGAAGCCACCACACCCACCCCCCTGTACGCCCGGGAGAAGTGCCCTGTGGGGCCCTGGCAGGGGTGGCTGCAAGGCCCACCTCTAAGGAGGGGAAGAAAGTACTCCACAAAGTCTGCAAGGGCGGCTCATGGTGGAGGAGAGAATATGCTGAGAGCGGTGCTGAGAAACTTTTAGAGCTGCCTGGAAGTGCAGTTCTGCTATTCAACATCATCACTGCAAATCAGGGCTTAGGCCTGACTTTTCCAAATGGAAATAAAAACAAGACCGCCTCCACAACACTGGGGAAGCCCTGGGCTCCAGAGGCAGCCCTGCCTACTTTTGGGGACCACCCCACCTGCAACCCCATTTGCACCTCATGACTCTGCTCCCGAACAGGGATGATTAGACCAAGGGTGGCCCAAGCCAAGAGGGACCAGCTTCCTTCCCAGGAACCAGACCAAGACAGGCTGGCCAGTCTGCCATTCCGAGGAGTGGCAGGGCTGCCCTGGTGGCTGCATGCATCAGTGAAGCGGACAAAGGCAGTATGCAAAGACCAGAAGGGCATAGAAAAGAGACCATGTGGCCTCGATCCCTAAAGGTCTCCAGAGTCTCTCCGGGTCCCCAGCCTTGAAGCCATCCTGGAATGCCCTCTCTTCTTATCCCAGACACAGTCTCAGCCTCCAGCTGGATCTGGCATTGCATCACCCTCACGGCCCTACAGTCTGTTCTCAATGCCACAGCCAGAGGGAACCTCCCAGAACCTAAGCTAGACCAGGCCTCTCAGTGCTCATAACCTTCCCAGGGATTCCCAAGATCCTCACTAGGGTCCGTGAGATCACATGATCTGCCCCCTTTCAATCACCTTCCTCCTATCCCACTCTTCACCCCTGCTGGCCTCCTTCCAGGGCCTCTAACACACTCCACCTCAGCCCCTACTGCCACGAAATACAAAGCAATTCAACAACTCTCCTGGTCACCCCTGGGAAGTTGGAGCTATTTTTAAAAATATTTTTAGAAGGCCGGGCACAGTGGCTCATGCCTGTAATTCCAGCACTTTGGGAGGCTGAGGTGGGCGGATCACCTGAGGTTGGGCGTTCAAGACCAGCTTGACCACCATGGAGAACCCTGTCTCTACTAATACAAAATTGGCTGGGCGTGGTGGCACATGCCTATAATCCCAGCTACTGGGGAGGCTGAGGCAGGAGAATCGCTTGAAACCGCAAGGCAGAGGTTATGGTGAGCCAAGATCAGACCATTGCACTCCAGCCAGGGCAACAAGAGTGAAACTCCATGTCAAAAAAAAATACAGACATATATTAGACATGAGGTCTTGCTAGGTTGTCCAGGCTGCACTTGAACTCCTGAGCTCCAGCAATCCTCCCTCCTCCGCCTCCTGAGTAGCTGGGACTACAGGCGTGAGCCACCGTGCCTGGCTTCCAGCCTGGTCTTGAGGTCAGTGGACAGGAGGCACTGAAGCGTCAAAGCTGTCTAAGGAGGCCTTTTGTATTTTGAAACCCATCACCCCAGGAGAAGACAAGACGCATCGAAACTAGCTCCAGTGAGTGGTCCCAGACAGAAAAGAGAACAAAAGGGAGAAAATGAACCCAGTTACTACCCTTTCTAAGCACCTGAGCTGCAGATGACGTACCCTGCTTGAGGTTCTCAGGCCGAATCCCACTGACCGCTGTCCTATAGTCCGTCACGAGTTCGGTTGGCTTGACGTATTTGTCATAAACGCACTTCCCATACTGGTTCACGATGGACACACGGGCGGCCACGTTCTCCTCCCCCTTGGGGCCCACGCCCACCATCTCACAGTCCAAGGCTAAGGCTCTTGTCAGGCTGAAGGGTAACCAAAGGCTCCAGTTTAATAAACATAGCACGACCCAGGGCTCCAGTTCAGAGCCTCAGGGATCCACGGACTAAGTGTTAGCAGAGAAAAGCTTTCTGCCCCTCACTCATTTGCACCCACATGTTGAGCTGTGTGGTCCTGGTTCTTGGCAGGATCCTGGGAGGTGCTTGCTCCATTCACCTGGAGGCGAGTAAACTATCCTCCACCTTGAAGAAGCCCTACCCTCTACACCTAAGCATCCACAGCAGCCCCTGCTCCCTGAGCCCCGCATACCCGCTGAAGGCCTGCTCTTTCACGAGGCTGAGGCTGCTGCTGCTCAGACCCAGCCGCTTCCTCACTATCTTGGCTGCCTCTGGACCTATGGCAGCTTCGATATCCGCTGGGTCCACGTCATCAAACCAGATGTCTTCCCTAAAAGGCAAAGATGACAGGGTGATGACCAGAAGACTCTAGTGCAACTGGTGGGGTGGGGCTGTGGTACTGACAGTGCAGGTTGATTGGAGCGAGGGCACAGCCTGCCCCTCCCATAGGCTAGCCCCAGACACCCAGGATGCTAGCTCTGCTGCTTCTACTATTTTTATCATCTTGGCATTTTACTTTTTTTTTTTTTTTAAGATGGAGTCTCACTGGGTCACCCAGCCTGGAGAATCTTGGCTCACTGCAACCTTCGCCTCCCAGGTTCAAGAGATTCTCCTGCCTCAGTATCCCTAGTAGCTGGGATTACAGGCGCCCACTACCATGCCTGGCTAATTTTTTCTATTTTTAGTAGAGATGGGGTTTTGCCATGTTGGCCAGACTGGTCTTGGACTCCTGAGCTCAAGTGATCTACCCGCCTCAGCCTCCCAAAGAGCTGGGATTACGGGCGTGAGCCACCACCCAGCCTGATCTCTTTTCTTTTTAATTAGAAAATACACTCATTATCCAAGATTTAGGGATACAGACAAATGCAAAGAATATAAAACAGAAACATATACCTGCCACCCAGGGGTAATGAGTGCTAACATTTTAATTATGAAAGCAGCAGGTTCGTCGTCAAGCGCTTAGCAAACACAGGCAGACACAACGCCTGTAAGCTGGAAACAGAACCCCCTGCCCTCCATACTCAGCTGCTCACACAGGTACAGAGCACCTCCTACGGAGTGTGTCTTTTGGGCTAAGGCTAAATGTCATTTCCTTAGAAAAACCCTTCCCGGTCCCACTTGTCCCATGATCCCAAAACCTTCTCCTCACTAGATTTATCCTGACCACACTCATGCAACAGTGGCAGTCTAGTCTGTCCTCTTGAGGCTTACTGTCCTCTTGAGGCAGCAGGCCTGCCCCGATGAACACTCTCTCTCCCAGACAGCCTGTCCAGTACAACGTAGGGAGGCCCCCAAACAGCTCATTCCTCAGCTGTCAGTGACTGTGTCCTCAACACCCAGGCAACATGAAGCCAGATGTGACTAACGAACACATCACCTCCAACTGAACCATTCAGACATGGCCACTGATTCCTGGTCCACCCCACATGGGTGGCCAGCACAGGATTTATCCTTTTGTTTTTTTGAGAGTCTCACTCTGTCACCCAGGCTGGAGGCAGTAGTGCAATCACAGTTCACTGCAGCCTCCACCTCCTAGGATCAAGTGATCCTCCCACCTTGGCCTCCCGAGTAGCTGGAACCACAGGCAACAGCCACATGCCTGGCTCCATCACAGGGTTTAGGTAATCACCAGATACTGAGCCAGGAGTGCCAACCTCACGAGCTCCTTGTGATGACACCATGACTATAACAGGCACAGAGGATGTCGGAAACCTGCCCCAAACTACCCAACTGGCGAGAAAGCAGGGACAGGCGTCACGCTTGGGTCTTTCTGGCTTCGGCACGCTTTCCTTCCACGTGTACTTGCACCCACTAAATGCTGGCTCTGTCAACACTTGTAAGATGCAGCTGTGGCTATGAAACAGGCCCTGCCTTAGCATCCCACACTCTAGGGAAAAAAAGGAACAGCAAGGAAACAAAAGAACAGATGATATCAGGGTAAGGTGACAGAGAGAATGCAGTGAGGCCAGCAGCCTCCATAAGGAGAGAGGCCTTGGTGAAGTTGCTGTGCCTCAGTCTCAGTGGTGAGGTTGCCCATACTTACTCAGTGGGTGGGGCTGGGGCTGCCTCCTTAGCTTTCCGCTTCTTATGCTTGATGTCCCCTCGTTCTGGACCAGTGTTACCATTTGTCCTTTCCTTGGTTCCTTTCTTACTGTGCTCTGCTCCGCTGGCCTTGGTGTGAGGTACTAGCGCCTTCCTGTCCATCGAGGACCCTAAAGGGACAGAGCCCTCGCTGGCCTCGGGGTCTTTTCCTGCCGGCATCTCCTCTCCATTCACCTGAGGTGAGGTCTCTTTTTTGTTTTGCTGGATAATTTTGGGCTTCTTTTTGGAACTTATCTGAGAGATGACAAGAGGCTTTTCTGGGGCCTGAGATTTTTGTTTCAGCAGCCACTGGGACCCAAAATAAAATACATGCTACATTTGAATTTGGAAATTACACACAGCAAATCGAAAAAACTTATGTTTGTATATACACACACACACACACACACACCAATCACATATATACAATTCCCATCTACATCACTGAAATTCATTTTCAGTCTGGAAAAAGCTCTTTTTCATTCTCTTGAGTCACTTGTGGTAAAATGCTGTTCTTTGCTTATTTTATTATAATGTATACTTTTTTTTTTTTTTTCCGAGACAGAGTCTCGCTCTGTTGCCGGGCTGGAGTGCAGTGGGAAGATCCCGGCTCACTGCAACCTCTGCCTCACGGGTTCAAGCGGTTTTCCTGCCTCAGCTTCCCAAGTAGCTGGGACTACAGATGTGCGCCACCATGCCCAGCTAATTTTTGTTATTTTTTAGTAGAGATGGGGTTTCACTATGTTGGCCAGGATGGTCTTGATCTCTTGACCTTGTGATCCGCCCACCTTGGCCTTCCAAAGTGCAGGGATTACAGGCGTGAGCCACTAACCTGGCAGAGAGCTAGTAGAATGAGAATGTACTCATCACTGAGGGGAGGGCACAAAGTCATTTATGAGGGATCAGTCCGCATGACCCAATACCTCCTAAGGGCCCATCTCCAACACTGGGGATCATATTTCTTAAAAATAAACAAACTATTTTTAATTTTTATTTAGAGACAGACTCTCACCATGTTGCCCAGGCTGATCTTGAACTCCTGAGTTGAAGGGATCCTCCTGCCTGGGCCTCCCAAAATGCTGGGATTACAGGCGTGGGCTACTCGGGAGGCTGAGGCAGGAGAATCTCTGGAGCCCAGGAGTTCCAGGCAGCAGTGAGCTATGATCCTATCAGTAGCTAACTCCAAGGGATGTGGTAAGAATCTTTGAATGATGCACGTGAAAGAGTGTCTGGCAGAGAGCAAGCAATCTCTACAGAAGCACTGGCCACTCAAGAGACAGCAGGTACAACACAGCCTTAAGAGCATGGTCTCCAGAGTCAGCCTGACTGGTTCCCAGCTGCGATGTCAGATGATCTATTTAACCTTTTAAAGCCCATATCCTCATCTGCACAACAGAGAAGATAAAAGTATGCACTAGACAATGGTATTCCGGGGCTTGCAAGAGAACACAGGACAGACTGCACATTTTAGAAGCTCAATTAGTATTTACTTCTAGACCATAAGTATTCCTAGAACCCTATCATATGTCTGCTATTTGCTTTTTGCGTCTACCCAGGAATCTGCTCCCTGTCTTGCTACACAGACCAACATGTTCTTTATTTTATTTTTTTGAGATGGAGTCTTGTTCTGTCACCCAAGATGGAGTGTAGTGATGCATTCTCTGCTCACTGCACCTCCTCCTCCCCGGTTCAAGCGATTCTTCTGCCTTAGCTTCCCGAGTAGCTGGGACTACAGGCTTGCATCACCACGCCCGGCTAACTTTTTGCTAATCTTTTAGTTTTAGTAAAGACGGGGATTTACCACGTTGGCCAAGCTGGTCTTGAACTCCTGGCCTCAGGTGGTCTGCCTGCCTCAGCCACCCAAACTGCTGAGATTACAGGTGTGAGCCACCCCGCCCGGCCACCAGTGTGTTCTTTTCACTGTCCTTTGGTGGTTCGTGTGGCTTTTAAACTAAATTTCTCTTGTAAAATCCATTCTAGTTACTTCATTATGCATAAGGTACAGTACAGGGGTTTATCTTTGCTTTTTTGTACTTCAAATAATTCTTTCATCAAACAATTCCTTTCATGCCAACAAGTTCGAGACTTCCCTCAACAGGGCACCTTTCTCGTGAAAGGCTGTTTACAAGATTTCGATTCAAATGTGCCTCCACAGGTCCTTTTTGGGGCCACCCAAGTCTTTCCCTCCGTCGCATTCTGCGGGATTGAGCCAGCAGCGCGCGGGGCCTCCCCCGGCTCCGCCCAGGCCCCCTCAAGCCTCACCTCTTGCAGCGCCTTCCAGTTTTGAGAGAAGTCTTCTGGTGCCTTTGGAGGTCGCACCACAACACCCGGGCCGCTTCCCGGCTTCCTGCTTCCCTCCTGCGCCTTGCTTTTCCAAACTCCTTTTTTCTTCTTGTTTTTCTTCCGAGTGAGAGTGCTCACAGGACCCGGCTTAGCCACGGGGCTGCTTGGGGCGCGCTTGGAGGTGGGGACCTTCGCCTTCACCATCCTGATGTGGTCCAGCCCCTCGGCCGGCAGCCACCCGAGACCTGCCCGCGCAGCACAAGCGCCTGCCCAGACTAGGGACACACCCGCCGCAGGGACCCGGCCCGGGAAATGACCCCGGAAGAGACCCCGCACACGTCCCGTACACCTCGGCGCGCATGCTCCAGTCCCTGGAAGTGCTTGTCTCTCCGCAACCGGCTGGAAACCGGGCCGCCGCATCTGGTTCCGTGAAGCCTGGGTAGTTCGCCTGGACGGGAATTGGGCCGCCGCCCTAACGAGCGGCGTACGGGGTCGGTGACCTCGGGTTTGGTTGGGACAAGCCCAGGACCTCCCCCGAGATCCGAGACAGGAATAAGTGCGGACGCCGGAAGGGAACCGGGGGACCGCTGTGGGTGTAGCACCCGGCGGGGCAGCAGAGCGTTGGGGCGCTGAGCGGTCGGGCTAGTAAGAGCCGGACTCGGTGTCTGGACTGCGTCCTGGACTCCCCGGCTTTTCCCGCCTTGGGCTGCTCCATGCTCAACCCCACAGCGGCTCATGTTCCATATACAGTGGGGAAACTGAGGCCCAGGGACCTGGAGGAGTTCCCGTCAGTTCACTCAACCTGCTTTACCCAGAGTCACAGGACTGCAAAGGCCTTCCAGCAAGATCTGATAATAATACGCCACTACGGATTATAATTATACTAATGAGTGCATTTTATTTATTTATTTATTTATTTATTTATTTATTTATTTATTAATGAGACGGAGTTTCACTGTTGTTACCCAGACTGGAGTGCAATGGCATGATTTCGGCTCACCGCAACCTCCGCCTCCTGGGTTCAAGCAATTCTCCTGCCTCAGCCTCCTGAGTAGCTGGGACAACAGGAGCACACCACCATGCCCAGCTAATTTTTGTATTTTGTGTAGAGACGGGGTTTCACCTTGTTGACCAGGATGGTCTCGATCCTCCCGCCTCGGCCTCCCAAAGTGCTGGGATTACACCGCGCCCGGCTGAGTGCATATTATTTTTTATAACAACAACGATAGTAAGTCACTCGCACAACATGCTTTGGTCCTGACCTCGATAAACACCACCGGTGAGGCCTCTACAAGCCTGAAGCTTACGTTTGAATCTGGGAAGTGAGAAAGAAAACGGGCTCAGCTGAGCCTGAGTGCGAGGTCTGCAAAATGTGTCAGCCCCAGAGAGGTGAGCGTGAGGCTTCATTCACGCTTGCTGCACCAACGTTTAAAGCCACTTAGAGTTTTCTTTCCTTCCCTGTGGTTTCCACACCAGCCAATAAATTTCCTAAAATGGTACCACAAATTGCACAGTATGACCCTCACCCATTATCTTCCCGTTGGTGAAATTTATGATACAAAGAACGATGTTTGCTCTTTACATGGCTTATGTTATTTTAATGAACCAATATAAATTCTTGGTAAACAATTTAGGAACTGCCCCCTAACTTCCTTTTTTCCCTTTTAAAACCCACTTGTGGCTGGGGACAGTGGCTTATGCCTGTAATCACAGCACTTTGGGAGGCCAAAGCAGGAGTATCGCTTGAGCCCAGGAGTTCAAGACCAGCCTGGGCAATGCAGGGAGACCACCCTGCAACCTGACTCTACCAAATAAATAAATAAATTAGCTCAGCATGGCAGCACATGCATGTGGTTCCACGTACTGGGGAGGTAGAGGCTGCAGTGAGCCATGATCATGACACTGCACTCCAGCCTGGGCAACAGAGTGAGACCCCATCTCAAAAAAAATAAATAAATAAAAACCCACTTGTAACTGATGCTACTCAGAGCATATATTCAAGGCAACTTCAGTCTATGACTCCTAGGCTGTAATCCTCAACCATGGCTCAAATAAGCTATCTATTTATATTAATTTTGCCTCTGTTTCTTCCTTTAGGTTGACAGGGGCCTACAGGGAAACACAGATAATAAGTGAATAAATCAAGATAATTTTGGATAGTACGGGCTCCAATGAAGATGATTAAATGAGATGTTGTAGAGGTTGACTGGTAGTGGAATTATCAGACAAAACACAGGACACCCAGTTCTACAGGAGTTTTAGATGAACGTAATTTTTGGTATAAGCATATCTCATGCAAAATTTGCAATATTTGGGACCTAGTTGTGCTAAAATTTATTTGTTACTTATCTGAAATTCTAATTCAGCTTGGTGTCCTGATTTTTATTTTCTAAATGTGGCAACCATAAATGGGAGGCCACTTGGAGGAAGCGACATCTGAGCTGAAGCTTAAATGTGAAGATCGGGGGTCAGAGGGAACAGCAAAGCATCTGATGAATTGGAGGAATGGAAAGAAGGCTGGTGTGGCTAAAACTCTGTGAGCAAGGGGGAAAGTGTTGGAGATGCAGGCAGAGGGGTGGGAGGGGCCAGATCACAGATTTGAGAGCCTTGTTGGTTTCAGGAAGGACATTTCATTCCAAGGGCAAAGCAGTTAAGCCAGTGAGTGATGCAATCTGATTTATGTTTTTAAAAGATTACTGAAGCTTCTTCATGAAAATTATGATTGGGGAGTGGAGCAAGAGAGACAGCAGGGAGACCAGGTATGAGACTTATGTGCCAGCCACGGTGCCACTTAGATTCGGGTGATGTGTCAGTTCAAGACTCCAGGGAGGAGTCACACAGATAGTTAGGCGTGCAAAATATTAATCGAGGCATGTAAGAGGTAAAGGGGAAGATGAAGGATAGGCAGAGAGGGCCTTCAGACCATGATGCCGATCTGATGCTGGTGAGAGGAAAGTGGGAAGGAGGCAGGGGTGGGCAGGGAAAGCCTTGTCCTGCACTGCAGAACTGATGAGGGTTTGGTCAACAGAATGGAGAGTTCTGGGGCAAAGATTGCTCATTAGAGGAATCTTCCATAGGAAAGAAGCATCCAGGCCTAAGTATCCCCTCAGTGTTATTCCTCGCTGCCTGGGTGTGGCAGTGAGAGAGTGTGGTCTCGGCCTGAATGTTGCCACAGACCACCAGATGTTGCAGTTGGGGGCTGTCTGCTAACCAGTGCCTCTCAGCTGCGTGGCAAGGTCTTTGTTGAAGGAAGAGCTGAACACCTCCATTCCGAGGCCAGCACACATGCCAGCTGTGAAAAGAGGGAGTGGGCAGATTTTTTTTTTCAGAGTCACTCTGTCACCCTGGTTGGAGTACAATGGCACAATCTCACCTTACTGCAACCTCCGCCTCCTGAGTCCAAGCGATTCTCTTGCCTCAGCCTCCCAAGTAGCTGGGATTACAGGTGCACGCCACCATGCCCAGCTAATTTTTGTATTTTTAGTAGACCCGAGGTTTTGCTATGTTGGCCAGGCTGTCTCGAACTCCTGACCTCAAGTGATCCATTCATCTCAGCCTCCCAACATGCTAGGGTTACAGGCGTGAGCCACCGTGACCCATCAGGAGTGGGTAGCTTTGATGTGTGTGTGTAACAGGCAGAGGTTGACAGAGTAACAGGGAAGTGAGGCGAGGCTGGCTCCTAGGATTTCGGTCTGAGCAACTGGGTGTGGCCATTTATCATCTCAATAAATGTCTTCGGGGAGCACAGTGAAGTTCAAAGTCCTTTCACACCTGCTGAATAGAAATATTGCTGGGCTCAGTGGCTCATGCCTGTAATCCCAGCACTTTGGGAGGCCAAGGTGAGCAGATCACCTGAGGTTGGGAGTTGGAGACCAGCCTGACCAACATGGAGAAACTCCATCTCTACTAAAGATACAAAATTGCCTGGGCGTGGTGGCGCATGTCTGTAATCCCATCTACTCAGGAGGCTGAGGCAGGAGAATTGCTTGAACCCGGGAGGTGGAGGTTGTGGTGAGCTGAGATTATAGCACTCCAGCCTGGACGACAGAGGAAAATAAGAAAGAGAGAGAGAGAGAGAGAGAGAGAGAGAGAGAGAGAGAGAGAGAGAGAGAGGAGAGAGAGAGAGAGAAGGGAGAGGGAAAAGAAAGAGGAGAAAAGAAAAAGAAAGAAGGAAGGAAAGAAAGGGAAGGAGGGAGGGAGGGGAAAAATTAGCTAGGCCTGGTGACATGCACCTGTAATCCCAGCCACCAGCTGAGGCAAGAGAATCGCTTGAACACGGGAGGCAGAGGTTAGAGTGAGCCGAGATGGTGCCACTGCTACACTTCAGCCTTGGTGACAGAGCAAGACTGTCTCAAAAAACAAACAAAAACCAAAAAAGAGACACCAGAGTCATGTGTGCTGATGGGGACCAGGATCTCCACATCTAAGCATGCCCCTTCTCCAGGAGCCTCCTCCCTTTCTGCATGAAAGCACACCCTCCCCTCCATCCTCCGTTCCTTTATCTTGCTGTCCTTTTCTCTATAACACTTACCACCTTTGAATGGAACGTGCTACAGACACACATGCGATTGTCTAGCAACTTGGTTATCTGGCTCTCTTCCCTAGAATTTTAGCTGTGAGAGGCTGAGGCTGCTGTCTGCCTGGCTGTGGCATCCTTCCTGGTGTCTAGCACAGTACCTGGCCGGTTGCAGGGGCTCAGTGAAACATTCATTGGCTGAAGGGATGGATGAATGGCTCTAGCGAAAGGGCAGAAACTAATGACGAAGGAAGAGAGAGGCGGGGGGCATCCAGAGCCAGGGCCTGGCATGTGTATCCTCCCTGATTGCAGAGGAGGAGAGAGGCTGCACTTTGAGGGGTGGAAAGACAGGTGAATACCCCTGCTGGTCATCTGCTTACTGCGGCTGTGTGGGTGTGAGGCGTGTGAAAGAGTGGTGTGGAGCATGTAAAGAGAGCCTTCCAGGAGGCAAAGGGGATTGCCAGGCGATATGTGATGATGAATGCAGAGCTCTGGTGCCATGCAGCCTGCTTCTGTGACTCTCCCTATCCGGCGCATCCACAGAGTAGGTGGAGAATTGAGCCAGAACTGCGATGCCTTTGGCACGGCCTCTCATCTGTCAGATGGGAGCAGGGACCCCGGGACAGAGAGCCAGCTCGAGGTCCCAGCATTCCTCCTGAACCCCCATCTGTGGGTTTCTGGTCCAGTGTTCCTTCTCCTCCAGACTAGATGGCTTAGCTGACCTCTAAGAAAGTGGGCGTGCACATTCGGAGAGCTCTCTGGGGTACAAGACTGGGCTGTGGGGTTCCCTAAACTCGGACCATCTTAGAGCAAGGCCCAGGTTGCAGCAGGAAAAGCTACAGACTGCCCACCCCAGCCATAGCCCCTGCCCTGGCAGGAAGCTCCAAGAGTAAACATTGCCTAATCGTCCCGCCCAGTGAGCAGGCCTGTCCCATCTCACACTGACCAGATTCCCAGTCACCAAGGCCACCTCTCAGTCCACTCCACTCCGCAGGGTGGCTCTCCTGAGGATGCGCCAGCGTCACCCCCAGGCAAGATGCCCTCCCCTCTGTGTGGCGGGAATCCTTGCCTGTGGCTTTCTCCTGGGCTGCTGGGGACCCTCGCATTTCCAGCAGGTGGGCTCATTTGCGGGAGCGCGGGTACTGTGGGAGCCTCTGGGTGCTGAAAGCAGGTCACTTGGGGTGAGGGGAGAGCCAAACAGCTGACTACATCAGCTTCGGGGTTTGCACTGGGCAGGGGAGTCTGCACTTGGGGTTTTGGAAGATGACGTGTGCTCACTGAAGAGGAGTGGGTGTCTCAGTTCTACCTGCTCATCTGATGAAGCTGAACAGAAAGACACTAGTTTGTCCCAAACTGTGTGGGTTGCTCTTCTGTGCCTCTCCCTGCCTCTGAGTTCCCCCTGTCCTTCTTGGTCAGCCCCACCCACCTCCCCACTCCTGTCTCCCTCTTCATCCCTCTCTCTCTCTCTCTCTCTCTCTCTGTTTTTAAAGACAGGGGGTCTTGTTATGTTGCCCTGACTGGTCTCAAACTCCTGAACTCAAGTGATCATCCCACCTCGGTCTCCCAAAGTGCTAGGGTTACGGGTGTGAGCCACTGCGCCCAGCCTCATCTATCTTCTTCTGTCTTGCAGAGTTGTCTTCAGACTTTGGAGCCAGAGACCAGGTCCTCTTACTTGAGCCCTGGTGCTCCTTTAAAAGGTACTTGTCCTGGTGTCTTCTCTCCCGGGGGGAGTTTCTTAGGACTTTCAAGGGGTATCTCACCACTGAATCAGTAGTCTGGTATTTGTGGTGGATCTGGTAGGAGAGGGTCAGAGAAGCTGCTGTCACCCCTGTTAATTAACTCTGTTACTTCCTGCCAAGTTGATAAAAGCTGGCCTGGATGTTTTGGCCAAGCTGGGGTTCTCACCCCAGCTTCTGCTGAATGTCACAAGGGAACGGTCGCCGATTGGCTGGCCCGTCCTACCCGAAGGCCTCTGCTGAGCTGGCTGATTTTCAGGAGCTCCTGTGGTTTCTGGCTGTGAATGTAAATATTTATTCCTTCTGTGGGAAACAAGATAGGTGCTGGCTCTGGCTCCCTCCTAAGACCGTGGGCTTCCTTATGATAAAGGTCTGTCCACACTGCCCACAGGCCTGTATCCGTGACCTTCTCCTTCCCAATAGGGCCATTGGTGACTTGACTAATGGCTGATGGGGGCCAGAGGCAGATGGGCTAGTGGTCAGGGAATGGGAGGGCAACCCCTTGTGACCTGGCTCTTTGTGGTCTAGGCCAGCTGCACACTGATGAGTGCCTGGGGCCATGCTGGGGGGCTGGATGCAGCAGACGCTGTCTGGTTATCCCATAGCCTGGGTCCTTCCAGCTCTGCCCCTCCTAAAAGGCCGGGAGATCATTGCCCAGGGTCCCTGACCCTCTAAGAGCTCCCTTGGGAAAGGGCAGTGAAGGCCAGCCTAGGTCTCTGCTTCCCAGGAGGCCACAGGGCTCTGCTCATGTTCAATTTCCTGTCAGGGTCCATGGTGTTACTTATGAAACACCTGTGTCCAGAGCAGGGTCCAGGAGGCAGGGCAGGGGCTTTCCCCTTCGGGCAGAGCCACCAGGGCAGTGAGAAGCTTGTCTTGATAGGGTGACCCAAAGGACACAATAGCCCAGCAGCTCCTACCGGGCCCTGCCCTTTGCGTGTGTAGTCACTAACAGGGTCCGGCCCTTGGGGTGGGGGTAGCAGGCAATGTCTTGACTTCGGAAGGCCATCCTTCCAAGATCAGCCAGCACCTCTCCTGTTAGCTTGCCACTACTTTCCCTCTGCTCTCCCCTGCCCCTCCAGGCCGCCTTCCTTTCCCCAGCTTCCAGAGGCAGAGGCAGAGGCGGGCTGCAGGCAGCATACTACACCTGGAGCTGCTGGTGGCCGTGGGCCCCGATGTCTTCCAGGCTCACCAGGAGGACACAGAGCGCTACGTGCTCACCAACCTCAACATCGTGAGTGCCCCATGGGAGTGGCCTCCAGGGATGGCGCTGGACCCTGCAGGCCCCCACAGCCAGGGCTGGTGTATCGGGTAGTCTGAATACTGTGGGTCAAACTCAGGTAGAATGGCTCCGGGCCCTTCCTCTTCTCCTTCCCCTGGGTGGAGGTGGGCACGCCCCCGCTCAGCTCCATAGCACATGCACACCCTGCAGCCTCTCCCTACTCGAGTCCCTTCACCTGGGACCACCCTCAAGCCTGGTCTCTTCCCCAGTATTCATTTGACCCCCAGGAAGCTCAGCTAATACGACCCTGGCAAACGGGGGTGTGTGTGCTGCTTACACTGCCCTCTGTACCCCGACCCTGCCCTCTCTCTGTTCTATCATCCCCTACTCAGAGTGGTGAGGACAGGTCACCAGTCTGAAGTCTAAATAGAGACTGCTGGCAAAGGAGATGCCCACCTTCATTTCTTGCTAGTACCTGGATTACAGTCACTTGAAAGCTGGGGAAGTGTGGGCAGGGAAGCACTGGCCCCGTAACCGCCATCTCAGAAGGCAAACAAGGCTGGGTGCGTTGGCTTATGCCTATAATCCCAGCACTTTGGGAGGCCGAGGAGGGTGGATGACAGCTCAGGAGTTCAAGACCAGCCTGGCCAACATGGTGAAATCCTGTTTCTACTAAAAATACAAAATTAGCTGGGCATGGTGGTGGGCTCCTGTAATCCAAGCTACTTGGGAGGCTGAGGCAGGAGAATCGCTTGAACCTGGGAGGCAGAGGTTGCTGTGAGCCAAGATTGTGCCACTGCACCCCAGCCTGGACAGCGAGAGTGAAACTCTGTCTCCAAAGAAAAAAAAAGCAAGAAAGACAAACAAGCCAGCAAAGGCAGGTTGAACAGACCCCATGCAGCGAGAGCACACACACCACACACAAAACGACGGTGTGCTGGGCAGCAAGGTGTTTCCACCACTGGAGGAATTCATACCTTTAATACCAGATCACATCCGTCAACTGCGTGCAATGGTGTCGGGCATGACAAGAAGCAACTTACAAAATTCATTCACTCAAAAATGTTATAAAATTCTTACTGGATGTGGGGAACAAAACAGGAAATTAACCTCAGCTGATAACTCCAGGTCCCTTTCCTGTCCCCTTGGCCTGCTCCAGAGGAGGGGGCTGCTCTGCTGTCCCTCAGTAAGTTGGCCCTGAAGAACATTTCTGCTCCCAGCTGCAGGCAGCTCCCTCTGTATGTGGGGGACCTAGTGCCACTTTGCCCCCAGCCTTGGATCTGGTCACCTATTTTTTTTTTTTTTTGATACAGAGTCTCACTGTGTTGCCCAGGCTGGGGTGCAAAGGCACAATCTCAACTCACTGCAACCTCCACCTCCTGGGTTCAAGCAATTCTCCTGCCTCAGGCTCCTGAGTAGCTGGGATTATAGTCTGGTGCCACCACACCTAGCTAAATTTTTTTTTTTTTGAGATGGAGTTTCCAGGCTAGAGTGCAGTGGCACAATTCGGCTTACTGCAACCTCCACCTCCTGTGTTCAAGCGATTCTCCTGCCTCAGCCTCATGAGTAGCTGCGATTACAGGTGACTGACACCACGCCTGGCTAATTTTTTTGTATTTTTAGTAGAGATGGGGTTTCACCAGGTTGTCCAGGCTGGTCTTGAACTCCTGACTTCAAGTGATCTGCCCACCTCAGCCTCCCGAAGTGCTGGGATTACAGATGTGAGCCACCACGCCTGGCCCCAGCCCTAATTTAGAGGACGGGCTGGTGCAATACAAATTGGCCACAGTCACCATTGTGACCGATACACCCAGCTGGAGGGGAGGAGAGAGCCTTTCTCGAGAGGGGGCCAGGAAAGTTTCCTGGTGGGAGGAGGGGACCCTCCTGCCACTCATGAACATGGGTCAGATTCAGCAAACAGGTGGAAGAGAATGTGCTATGGGCAGGGAGCAGAGATGGGAAAGCCTTGGCTGAATGTGGGTTGAGAGGAGGAGCGTTTGACCAGAATATCCAACTCGTGACTGTCTCTGTGCTCCCACCCCTTGCTTCGGAGTTTCTTTTCCTTACGTTATTTGGCCTTCATGAGCCATGAGCTGAGGAGCACTAGAGACATGGCTGACAGTGCATGGTATTTTAAGCGTCCCCCACAGCTTCCCACACATGCTGATGGAGCAACCTCTCCAGCCCTTCACACCCGGGGGTCCCTGGGAATCAGCAGCTGCCTGGGGCTGGCAATGCCCACCGGATGGGTTACCTCTCTCATTTGCCCTTTCACAGGGGGCAGAACTGCTGCGGGACCCATCCCTGGGGGCTCAGTTCCGAGTACACCTGGTGAAGATGGTCATTCTGACCGAGCCTGAGGTAGGCATGGAGTTGGAGCTTGGCACCCATATAGAGTGTGAAACCCAAGTCACCATGTCTCCTTCCTCTTTAACCTCTTCCTGGATGCCCCAATCAGCGTGGGTCACATAAGGGCGTTCAGACCAGCTGCCCTCCCAGCTCTACCCAGCACTCAGCACAGGCTCTGAGCCTCAGCTGTCTCATCTGTAACATGGGCTAGTCATAGGGTTGTTATGAGGACTGACTGAGAAATACACCTACCGCAGTCAGCACGGTGCCTGGTAGGGGTGTCCTAAATGCAGGCTTTGCTGTTGATCCGCAGGGTGCTCCCAATATCACAGCCAACCTCACCTCGTCCCTGCTGAGCGTATGTGGGTGGAGCCGGACCATCAACCCCAAGGACGACATGGATCCTGGCCACGCTGACCTGGTCCTCTATATCACCAGGTAGCTGAGCTTTCTGATGGGGTGCTGGTCGGCCAGTCTGGGAAGGCTGCACCCTCGGCCTTCTCCCCTCTGCAAAGGTGACCCCGGGGCAGGCACGTGCCTTTGCACCACCCAAGTGACTGTTTTCTCTCACGGAGGTTTGACCTGGAGTTGCCTGATGGGAACCGGCAGGTGCGGGGGGTCACCCAGCTGGGCGGTGCCTGCTCCTCAACCTGGAGCTGCCTCATTACTGAGGACACCGGCTTCGACCTGGGAGTCACCATTGCCCATGAGATTGGGCACAGGTATGCAGCCCCACCAGCTGTCCCCGGGCTCTGGAAGGAGCTGACCTGGGCCCCCAGAGTGGGGGTGGTCTTGGCAAGCAGTGGGTCTTTGCAGAGTTCTCCAGAGGGGCCTGTACCCCTCACCCCAAGAGAATTGGAAGGGTAGGGTGTGAGGGTAGGGGAATCTGATACTGTTTGATTAAAAGAAACTTTTTTTTCCCCAAAAGATGAGCAAAACACATTTAGCAGGTAGAAAATAACTTCTGTAGAAAATTCAGGTAAAAAAAAGGAGGCTATAAAAATTATCTCAAATCCCACCATTTAGAGATAATGTTTAATTTCAGTGTCTTCTTTACATACACACACATAATTTTTTGTTTGCAAAATTGGGATTTAGTTTGGATTCCCTGAAGGAAATTGTGATTATGCTATGCATTGCTTTGTTACCTGCTATTTTTTTTCTTCCTAGGGTGAGTGCAGGATTGACCTGCTCTTTATGTAATAATATGTCCCAAACATAAGCCCTGGTCTCTTACAGGTGTGCACCATAATTTATGTGATCAGTTCCTTCTTCTCGGGTGTCTAGGTTGTCTGAACACGTTTTCCTGTTGTGAATATTATGCATTCTTTTTTTTTTTAAATAGAGACAGGGTTTCACCATGTTGGCCAGGCTGGTCTTGAACTCCTGACCTCAGGGGATCCTCCGGCCTCGGCCTCCCAAAGTGCTGGGATTACAGGTGTGAGCCACCACGCCCGGGCAATATTGTGCATTTTTGTGGGCGAACCTTCGCTCCTTCCTATAACCATTTAGCTAGGGTGATGGGTTTCTTTTCATTTCTTTAGTTTTTTAATTATGAAAATAATACCCAATTGTTGGAAAAATTCAAACAGTCACCGGCCCTTGGCTTTACCCAGGAAGGAATTCAAGAGGGAGGAGGTGGTGTTAGCAGCTTTTTATTGAAGTAGCAGTGGGCAGAGTGTACAGCACAGAGTATAGCCCTTTTGAAGCACACACTGTGCCCAAAAGAGCAGCTCGAAGGCAGGGCTGCAGTTCTATTTTTAACCCACTGTTAATTATATGTAAATTAAGGAGCCAGATTATGCAGACATTTCTAGAAAAAGGGGCGGTAACTTCTGGGTGTTGCCGCGGCAATGGTAAACTGACATGGCACACTGGTGGGCGTGGCTTATGGAAAGGATCTTCCCACTCTTTGTTTTAGCTAGTCCTCTGGTACAGTGTCCCGCTCCTGCAGCGCCTGTGCCCGGGGGCCCGCCCCCTTAGGAGTCCTCCATCAGTTCCGCTTGGGAGAAAGCAAGCTCTGCTGTGACCCTTTGGAAACTGTTCCCCTTCCTTGCCTAGGAATGCAAACAATGGCCAAGGGCAAGCACAATTTCATTGAACCTTTAACTCGTGCTTTCCTCTCAGTAGGTGAATTTCATCCCTGTAAACAGTCCCCACCACTCCGCAGACTCATAACACCATGAATTAATGTGGCTAGCACGTTTTTAAAGCCTTTAAATATTTATTAGCAAAAGACGCGGGAGCCACCCTGCCGGCGTTCCCTTCGGGGGGAAACTGAGGCAGGGCGCACGCGGCCCTCTCCACTGTGCCCGGTGAGCAGGTGTCGGCGTCAGGGGTCGGTCGACCCGGGTCCGAAAACTCGCTGGCGCTGCGGCGCGAGGCCACCGGGCTCCAGACGCGCCGACCGCGACCCCGCCCGCGCCCTCGCCCTCGCCTGCCGCCTGAGCGCAGCTCCTCCTGCCCGCCAGCTTCGGCCTGGAGCACGACGGAGCACCCGGCAGCGGCTGCGGCCCCAGCGGACACGTGATGGCTTCGGACGGCGCCGCGCCCCGCGCGGGCCTCGCCTGGTCCCCTTGCAGCCGCCAGCAGCTGCTAAGCCTGCTCAGGTAGCGGCCGCCCCGCGGGAGGGACGCGTGAGTCTCCAGTTCGCCCGCGGAGCCGCCCGCGCCACCCTGCCCTACTTCTGTCCCCACTCCGCACTCAGCCCTCCTTCCTGTCCCCGCTCCAGCCCCGCCACTCTGTCCACCGCTGCACCCACCGCTCTGTCCCAACACCTGCACCCTCCCCGCGCTGTCCCACCCTCTGCGCCCAAACCCTCCGTCCATCCCCTGCCCCATCCCTCCATCCACCCTCTCCCTGCGCCCACCCCTGCGTCCTCCCTCGCCCCTTTGCGCCCACACCTTCGTTCCGACCAATCTGGGCACTCACCCCTCCGGCCACTCCCATCCCACCCCCTGACTCCACATCCACTCCCCTCTCTCGCACTTGCCTACACCCACCCTCCACCCTACCCTCCTACACACACCCGCCACCCAACCCTGCTGCACACACCCTCCACCCTACCCACCTGCACCCGCCCTCACCCTACCCTCCTGCACCCACCCCTCCACCCTACCCTCCTACACCCACCCTCTACCTCAGGCCTCTGCACCTACCCTGTTCCTTCGCCTACCCCTCAATTCGTCCACTTCCTTTCGTCTGCTTCCATCCGCGCCAACCCCATTCTTATCACTCCATCAGCCCCACACCCCTATCTCGCCTGCCCACCTACGTGTCCCTCTGCGTCCCTTTCCCACCGATCGCAGCCTTCCCCGGCCTAACCTGCATCTGCCCCGTCCCACTCTGGCCCGTCCCTCCGTCGCCCATCCCTCTGCTGCCCACCCACCTCTGCGCAGGTTGGAGTCTTAGTCTTGGTCCCAGCCCAAAGCCGACTCCTGGTAGGGGGCGCGGACCGAGAGCTCCTGTTCCCACTCACAGAAGGCCATGCCTCCAAACGTCCCCACTCCCGCGCCCACTCCTCTGTCCGTCTCCTCCCAGTGTACACCCCGGGCCTGAGCTGGGGCCTTGTTGCAGCGCAGGACGGGCGCGCTGCGTGTGGGACCCACCGGGGCCTCAGCCAGGGTCTGCGGGACGTCCGCCTGAGGCGCAGCCTGGTCTCTACTACAGCGCCGACGAGCAGTGCCGCGTGGCCTTCGGCCCCAAGGCTGTCGCCTGCACCTTCGCCAGGGAGCACCTGGTGAGTCGGCCGACAGTGGCCTGGGGTTGGCAATGCGGTCCCTTGCACTACCCAGCTCACATCCCTGCCACGTGCACTGTGTACACCCGCTGGGTGCCGTGCAGGGACGTACGGTAAGGGTGGCTTAGTTTAATGCTGTCTGTGGCCTCTAGAAATTATTTAAAATGTTTGAACAAAAGCCCCAACATTTTTGTTTGACTGGGGCCCCCAAATTATGTAGCTAGTCCTGGCAGGACTCCTGGCTGAGTGAGGACACCAATCTTAAACAGTCACCAAGGACTTCCCATCTGTTGGGGCTGGAGTCAGCCTGGTGGGCTTCCTGGAGGAAGTTGCCTCCAAACTGAACCCACAGCAGAAATGGGGCTGGCAGGTAGAGGGGAGATGAAGGAGAGCAGGCACTCCAAAAGACAGACTTCCTCACAGGGTTGCCTAGGACGCTCATGGGCTCCAGTCACTTTTGCCTTGGTGGGCCCCTTCCTCCATTAAAAATATTGAGAATTGTATTTTAATGTTCATATACAATGTGTAAAGTTTATGTGTTATTATAAATACAAGAGTTTTTTTTTCTTCTTCTTTGAGACAGGGCCTCATTCTGTTGCCCAGGCTGGAGTGCAGTAGCACAGTCATAGCTCACTGTGACCTCAACCTCCTGGGCTTCGCCTTGGAGTAGCTAGGACTACAGGCACATGTCACAGTGCCCAGCTAATTTTTAAATTTTTTTTTTTGTAGAGATGGGGTCTTCCTTTGTTACCCAGGCTGGTCTAAGACTCCTAGCCTCAAGCCATCCTTCCTGGGCCTAAGCCTTCTGAGTAGCTGGGATTACAGGTGTACACCACCACGCCCAGCTAAGTTTTGTATTTTTAGTAGAGACAGGGTTTCATCACGTTGGGACACCAGGCTGGTCTTGAACTGCTGACTTCAGGTGATCTACCTGCCTTCCAAAGTGCTGGGATCACAGGCATGAGCCACCGCGCCTGGCCTCTTCTGTCTGATTTTTAAAAGAAATTAAGCCTGTGCATGGTGGCTCATGCCTGTAATCCGAGCACTTTGGAGGCCAAGGCGGGCGGATCACCTGAGGTCGGGAGTTCAAGACCAGTCTGGTGAAACCTCGTCTTAAAAAAAAAAAAAGAAAGAAAGAAAAGTTTTGGGCCGGGCGCGGTGGCTCACGCCTGTAATCCTAGCACTTTGGGAGGCTGAGGCAGGTGGATCACGAGATCAAGAGATCGAGACCATCCTGGTCAACGTGGTGAAACCCCACCTCTATTAAAAATACAAAAAATTAGCTGGGCATGGTGGTGCGTGCCTGTAATCCCAGCTACTCAGGAGAATTGCCTGAACCCAGGAGGCAGAGGTTGCAGTGAGTCGAGATCACGCCATTGCACTCTAGCCTGGGTAACAAGAGTGAAACTCCGTCTCAAAAAAAAAGAAAAGAAAAAAAATTAAGACATTTCCTTGGTGAGCTTCAAGTCAGTGACAAGTTAAGAAAGCAAAAAAGGAAAAAAACAAAAACCACATTTCCATGGGCCCCCAAAAACGTGGCGGGCCCTGGTCATGATCCCGGTTCTCCATCTATGCATGGGTCATGCCTTGTCCTCCGAGGGCACCAGTGCCTGCAGCGCAGGGTGTTGGCTGTGTCAGTGTGTCCTGTGGTCTGGGAGGGACAGTTAAGGCTGGACAGTGACCTGGAAGGCCCTGGTGACCCCTGAGCCCGCCACCTGTACACCCTCCTAGGATATGTGCCAGGCTCTCTCCTGCCACACAGACCCGCTGGACCAAAGCAGCTGCAGCCGCCTCCTTGTCCCTCTCCTGGACGGAACAGAATGTGGAATGGAGAAGGTCAGAGCCAAGAGCAAATGAGAGGGCTCCTATGAACATGTGTGCATGGGTGCCTCCAGCCAGGCTGCCCTGTTCCTGGGTCGGGAGGCAGGAGCCGTGTGGGGCAGAGAGCCCCGGAGTTGGCCCTGGTGACTGTCCTTTGGGTTGGTGGTCTGACCCCTTTCCTTCATCATTTGCTCCCATGCAGAATGGGAGTGTGTGCTGCCTGCTTGTATGGGGGTGCCCATGGGTTTTGGGTTCCTATGCGTGGGGTCCCAGTGTGAGAGTCCTTGTGATCATGGGGTGCCTAGGGGTAGGATCCCTGTGTAAGGGGACGGACCCTGTGAGTGCTGAGTCCCTGTCAGTAGTGTCCTTGGTGTGTTGGGGAATCTTTATGTGTTGAGGGGTCCCTGGGGAGTTCTATGTGTATATGGGAGTCTCTAGGTATTGGGGGATCCCTGTGGGTCTGGAGACTCCATGTGGGTGGGGTACCTGTGTGTTAGGGGTCCCTGTGGGTGGCATCCCTGTGTGTGTCGGGGGTCCCTGTGGGTGGCGTCCCTGTGTGTGTCGGGGGTCCCTGTGGGTGGCGTCCCTGTGTGTGTCGGGGTCCGTGTGGGTGGCATCCCTGTGTGTGTCGGGGTCTGTGGGGGTGGGGTCCCTGTGTGTGTTGGGGGTCCGTGTGGGTGGGATCCCTGTGTTTGTTGGGGGTCCGTGTGGGTGGGGTCCCTGTGTGTGTTGGGGGTCCCTGTGGGTGGCATCCCTTTGTGTGTTGGGGGTCCCTGTGGGTGGGGTCCCTTTGTGTGTTGGGGGTCCCTGTGGGTGGCATCCCTGTGTGTGTTGGGGGACCCTGTTGGTGGCATCCCTGTGTGTGTTGGGGGATCCTGGGTGGCATCCGTGTGTGTGCTGGGGGTCCTGTGGTGGGGTCACCGTGGGACGGTAGATGAAGCTATTTTTGCCTTGCAGTGGTGCTCCAAGGGCCGCTGCCGCTCCCTGGTGGAGCTGACCCCCATAGCAGCGGTGAATGGGCACTGGTCTAGCTGGGGTCCCCCAAGTCCTTGCTCCCGATCCTGCGGAGGAGGCGTGGTCACCAGGAGGCGGCAGTGCAGCAACCCCAGGTACCGCAGGGAGGGGTGCTCCTCCGTCAGGGAGGCCAGGCACACCACATTCCCTGGTTGAAGGCAGTGTTCACCCTCCTGTCTCCTGGGCATTTTCAGACCTGCCTTTGGGGGCCGTGCATGTGTTGGTGCTGACCTCCAGGCCGAGATGTGCAACACTCAGGTAGGCCTGTTTCCTGGGGCAGGAGGGACAGCTGGTGGCACTGGGCCTAGGGTGAGCCCAGGTTCATACCAGAATACATTTGTGTTTCACACCAGGACACATTTAAGAAGGACACTGGGGCTAGGTGAGGTGGCTCGCACCTGGAATTCCAGTACTTTGGGGGGGCCAATGTGGGTGGATCACCTGAGGCCACAAGTTCAAGACCAGCCTGGCTAACATGGTGAAACCCCAGCTCTACAGAAAACACAAAAATTACCAGAGCGTGGTGGCATGTGCCTGTAATCCCAGCTACCCGGGAGGCTGAGGCAGAAGAATCGCTTGAATCCGGGAGGCGGAGGCTGCAGTGAGCTGAGATTAGGCCATTGCACTCCAGCCTGCGGAATAGAATGAGACTCTGTCTCAAAAAACAAAAATTAAAAAAAAGAGAGAAGGACATTGGGACCCCAGTTTGTAAAGCAGACCAGTCCTACTGATGGATGCAGAGCCCCTGAGGAATCCTGCCTCCCTCCCTGAGTGCCACTTTGCCCTCCAGAGCACATCTCTGCAGGGAGGACCTCCCGGCTAGGAATACAGTGCCCAGCTGCATGGCTGCAAAGGAGGCTTTTATTTATAAATTGAGGTGACATTTTCGTAGCCTAAAATCAACCATTTTAAAGTGGCAACTCAGTGGCCTTTAGTACGTTTGCAAGGTTGTGGAAGCTCCATTTTTTTAAAGAAACTGCCAAACCATTTCCACAGTTTCCAGTACTCTGGAGTAAACCCCATGAGATAGGCCATCACCCTCCATTTCCCCCAGCCTCACCACCTCTGGCCGTTGGTCTCCTTTCTGTCCCTGTGGATTGACCTGTTCCAGACATGCCACTTCCCTGGCACCAGACGACAGGTGTACTTCCTGTCTGCCTTCCTCCCCGCACAGAGCCATGTCCTCAAGGCTCACCTGCGATGTAGCCTGTGTCAATGCCTCATTCCTCCTTCTGGCTGAATCATATTCTACGGCAGGGATAGAAGACATTTGCACCTGGTCATCTGCTGGTGGAGATTTGAGGTGTTTCCACATTTTGGCTCCTGTGAACAGAGCCATTATGAATGTGCTTGTGCACGTTTGAATCCCGGTTTTCAGTTTTTATTTTGTTTGTTTTAGATAGAGTTTTGATCTTGTTGCCCAGGCTGGAGTGCAATGGCGAGATCTCGGCTCACTGCAACCTCCCCCTCCTGGGTTCAAGCGATTCTCCTGCCTCAGCCTCCCAAAGTGCTGGGATTACAGGCATGAGCCATTGTGCCCGGCCCCATTTCCAGTTTTTTGGGGGGAGTATCTGAAAAGTGGAATTATTGGATCATATGGAAATGCTATGTTTTACTTTTAGAGAAACTGCCAAACCATTTTCCACGTGCCCGAACCGTTTCGCTTTCCCGCCAGCATTGCACAAGGGTGTGTCTCCCCACATCCACCGCAGCACTTCCTAGTTTCTTTTTCTTTTCTTTCTTTTTTTTTTTTTAAATAGATAATGGGGTTTCGCCATATTGGCCAGGCTGGTCTTGAACCCCTGACCCCAGGTGATGCACCCACCTCGGCCTCCCAAAGTGCTGGAATGACAGGTGTGAGCCATGGCGCCCAGCCTGTTTTCTGTATTTTGATTTTGGCCATCCTGGTGGTGTGAGATGGTGAAAGATTCTTTTCACATTGAGTTAAATTCTGCCCCCTACTTGGATGGCCCTGGACATGGGTTTGGCCCTGGCTGTACAGCAGTTCTGCATGTGATGAGACCCTCCCTTTCCTCCTTCCCCAAATGGACCTCCAAGCCCTCTCCAGACCTTGAGGGAAGGGTCTTTGGCTGGAGCACAGGGTGGTGCGATTTCGTGGAGGCAGCACGGTCAGCATGGCTGCCCAGGGAGTCAAGTCCGATTATCTTCTCAGTGCAGAAAAGCCCAGCATGCCTGCCTGGGTGCAGAGGCTCTGGTGGTGAGGGCTTTGCTTCTGGCTGCCTGCCTCCCTTTCGTTACCTTTCTCTAGGTGGGCTGCCTACGGAACACGCGCCCTTGTCCCCATTTGATCAAGTCTGGGCCTTAGAAGCAGAGGCTCTGAGCATAACGCTCTTTCCTGGCTTTCTTCTTTATTGCATCCCGGCGTTCTTTACCAGAGTTTTCCCATCAGTAGAGAGAGGCTGTTGCTCCTGTCACTACAGTTTTCAGAGCAGGGAACCTCAGCAGGGAGCTGAGGCCACACCCACATCTTGATCACACTGCAGTGCCATGCAGTCTCTCAGGGACAACCTCCCCCCTACCATCCCCTTCCTCTGCCTGTCCTCTGCCTCCTCCCGGCCAGGCCTGTGAGAAGACCCAGCTGGAGTTCATGTCGGAACAGTGCGCCAGGACAGATGACCAGCCGTTGCCCTCCTCCCCTGGCGGCACCTCCTTCCACCACTGGGGCGCTGCTGTGCCACACAGCCAAGGTGGGGTCTGCGGAGCTGGGGTGGGGCAGGAGCCAGCCCTGGAGACCCTTGGACTGGCAGAGTCATGGGGGGTTGGCCTACTATCCCTCTAGCACTGGGCAAAGTGGGTTCAGGCTCTGGCTTCCCATAGACCATAGATCACACTGCGGGCAGGCCTCGCTGGTATATCAGGCACTCACGTCCCATCTCTGTGTCTCAATTTCCCATCTGTGAAATGGAGATAATAGCAGTAACTCCCTTCCTGGTCGCTACAGGGATTTGGGGAGATAATCGGGGAAACAACAAGTATGGTCCTTGGTTCATGATTCTTTGTTTTGAGACCGTCTTGCTCTGTTTCCCCAGGCCGAAGTGCAGTGGCATGATCTCAGCTCACTGCAACCTCCGCCTCTGGGGTTCTAGTGATTCTCATGCCTCAGGATTCTGCAGGATTATGCTATCACGCCTAATTGTTTTGTATTTTTAGTAGAGATGGGGTTTCACCATGCGGTCCAGGCTGGTCTCAAACTCCTGACCTCAGGTGATCTGCCGGCCTTGGCCTCCCAAAGTACTTGGGTTACAGGCATGAGTCACTGTGCCCGGCCTTGGTTCATACATAATTCAAGACCATTAGTTATTAGATTATATTAGGATTGTGATTAGGATTATTGCCGTAGGAGGCAGGATGGGGTGGAGGGGGTTATAGAAACCTTTGCCCCAAATGCAAAGGATGAAGCTGGGTGGGGGCTGGTGGGCCTGCCCCTCTTGCTTGGTTCAGGACCCCTTGTTCACTCTGCCCTCTCAGGGGATGCTCTGTGCAGACACATGTGCCGGGCCGTTGGCGAGAGCTTCATCATGAAGCGTGGAGACAGCTTCCTGGATGGGACCCGGTGTGTGCCAAGTGGCCCCCGGGAGGACGGGACCCTGAGCCTGTGCGTGTCGGGCAGCTGCAGGGTAGGCACGTGTGGACATTGGCGATGGCCCTGAGGCCTGCCTGTCCTATCGGAAGGCTCCTGGGTGCAGGTGGGTGGGTGCTGGCCCTGATGGAGCTGCAGTGCAGTCTGCAGGAGTGGTGCTGCCTTGGAGTCGGCCTGGGGTAAGGGCTGCAAGGTGACCTTGGGCGAGTCACTGAGCCCTCTATGCTTGCTTCCTGGGTAGATGTTGGGTGCTACAGAAGTGTCGCTGGTTTTATGGATCCCAGAACTTCAGAGCTGGCAGGGCTGTGGTGTTGGTGAGGCCAGCACCCTCCAGTGACACTGGCCCTCTGTCCCTCCCTTTGTATAGACGTTTGGCTGTGATGGCAGGATGGACTCCCAGCAGGTATGGGACGCGTGCCACGTGTGTGGTGGGGACAACAGCACGTGCAGCCCCCGGAAGGGCTCTTTCACAGCTGGAAGAGCCGGAGGTAGGCGGCCTCCCTCAGGGCCCTCCAAGGACCACTGCAGCCCCAAGCTTGGTGCAGGGGCCGCTCAGGACACAGGGCCGGCACACTCACTGGGCCCTGGATGCCTCCTGCTGTGCCAGCTTCTCCTTCCTCCACTTCGCCACCCTCCGGTGGCAGGCTCAGATTTTGGCCTTGATGCTGCTGGGACTGTGGTGCCTCAGTCATGGTCGCTCACTGTAGCTGAGCTGCAAAAAGAAAGAAAAGAAAGATGGACGTTGAGCAATCTGTGGCAGGCCGGCCTCTTCTCCCCTGCTCAAGAGATCCCACTGAGAGGGACAGCAGTGAATGAGAGGGACGCTAGTTACACTTGGAAAATCCTTGCCTTTTGTTTATTTATGAGGTCAAAAATCATTTGCAAATGCCAGTGCTTCTATGGTCAGCAGAGACTTGAGCCCTGCTTCCCTCTGGCGTGCCCTGCTATGCTCGAGAACTTTGGCCCTGGTCCCTTATCCCAGCCAGGGTAGAGCCTTGGCAGGAGGTCCTCCAGACTGCTTTTGATTGCCCCTCTTACAGGGTACTCACTGCCACTGGAGGCAGCTTCATGGCATTGTTAGCTTTTTCCTGACCAGCTAAGATCATCTCCCTTTGCCTGTGATGCAGTGGCTGTGAGGGTCCCGCATGTCTCCTTCTTTGCTTTTTCCTAGAATATGTCACATTTCTGACGGTTACCCCCAACCTGACCAGTGTCTACGTCGCCAACCACAGACCTCTCTTCACACACTTGGGTGAGTTGACTGGAGGACACACACCCAGTTAGCTAGGCTGCAAAGGTCCCCAAGATACCCTCACTTCTGACATCAACCACAAGTTCACGGGGTTCCCCAAACCACCCTCAGGCTTGATAATTGACTAGGAAGACTCTCAGAACTCACTGAGCATTGTGGCACATGACTGTGGCTCCTTCCAAGAGAAGGATGGGTTAGAATTGTCCAAGGGAAGAGATGTAGGCAGAGTCTGGGAGGTTCCAAATGGGAGGCCCACGTGTCTCAGGGACGTTGCACCCTTCCAGCATTGGAGAGTGGCCATATGCATGGGGTGTTGCCCACACAGAAAGCCCACCAAGTTTTTACTGGGGTTTGAGTGCAAAGACAAGATTGATCCATTGGCCACATGGATACCCTCCGTCTCCTGTCGACCCAAAGCGCCCACCCTAAATCACATAGTTGGTCCTTCTGTGCAGCCAGCCCCTGCCCTAAAGGACTAAAGGATGACACTTGTGACTGCTGTGACCTGTGTTTCCTCTTGAAGCCGACAGCAAAGGCTGGGCTTCTCTTTGGGCGAGACCCGCTTATTTGCTCTTCAGGGCACGGTGGGTCTTTCTGGAAGGTGCCTGCGGCTGACCTTTGAAGCCTTGGTTGCCGGCACTTGGCATGGGGTCCCTGAGCCCTGAGCCTGTTGAGTTCTGTGCATGAGTGCCCTTGGTCAAGGAGCAGGTCATGGCACTTACCAGGTTGTAGAAAGAGGCGCTGAGTCTCAGCTGTGGGGAAGCCTCTGGGTCAGATGCCTGTGGCTCTCTAGAGGGCTGGGGACCCTGGGAAGGAGGATCATGGACTTGTGCTGTGAGGAGCGGTGGGGCGGGGGGCTCAGCTCTACGAGACTGACGGGGCTGGTTCCCCTGCAGCGGTGAGGATCGGAGCGCGCTACGTGGTGGCTGGGAAGTCGAGCATCTCCCCTAGCACCACCTACCCCTCCCTCCTGGAAGATGGCCGTATCGAGTACAGAGTGGCCCTTACTGAAGACCGGTTGCCCCGCCTGGAGGAGATCCGCATCTGGGGACCCCTCCAGGAAGACGCTGAGATCCAGGTCGGCAGGAGAGCCTGGGGGAGGCCGGCGGGGGCTTCTTGGGAGCTGCGGCTACTCGCTCGTTTATCCATCCATCCATTCCCTGTTTTGTTCATTCACGCATTCCGTAGTCACTTGCGGGGAACCCACTATGTGCTGGGCCCTGTGCTAGGCAAAATGTAGCTAGCATAAAATATAGCTAGCTCCTCCAGGGGCTTAGGGTCCCACAAATGAATATTAAAATGTGCCTGTGCCCAGGGCCCATGGGAGAAGGCCCTGCCATTCCGGAATCGGGTAGCATTGGAGGGCCCCATGCAGGGGTCAGGGGCTTCCGGGAAAGAGTGATGGAGCTGAGGTCTGAGGTGAGCAGATGTTTCGGGGCCAAGCAGGGAGGAAAGCATATGGCCAAGGGAACTGTGGCTATGTGGAAGGGATGAAGGAAGGTGGTCCTACCTTGTGGGGCTGTAGGGACATTAAGGCATGGATGCAGGTGCAGTGGCATCTGGGGAGCAGTCCTTGTTGCCGAGGAAGCTGAGAGCAGATGTGGCTCTCACTGCTTCTTTGGGGCAGGGTGCATGGGAACCAGAAGGCTGCATTCAGGCGTGTCCTTGGTGACATGTGCTCGCCTGCGTGTGTCCCCTCTGGCGCTTTGCTGAAGAAGCATGTGGAGCATGGACAGAAATGAGCACAGCTGAAACAACCCTAAGAACCTTTGCAGAGGGGCCTAGTCTCAGCGGTCCCTGCTGGCTTCTCTGGCAGCGTTTTCCAACCCTACAGCTCCTCCCCCAGATCCGCCCAGGCTCATCCCTTCCCTGCCCCAGTAGGCTCCTTTTCTCCCCTCTCCTTGCCTGGGCCATTGTCTCCAAACACTGGCTGCCGAGTGGCTCTCCCAGCATCCTCAGCAGTGTGTAAAAAGGCAGATTCCTGGGCCCTCTGCCTCTTCCCTGAATCAGGACTTCCCTGCATTGGGCCTCAGAAGCCCCACTGTAACCAACACAGGCCTGTGGAGTGGTCACACGTGGGCATCAGGGGCAGGTGCTGAGTGTCACCTCACCCCGGGCTCTGGCCTCCAGCCAGTGTCTTTCTTGGGCTGGTCTTGGGCGCAGGACCCAGTTACCCTCCTGAAGAGCCACAGGCCCAGGAACCTGCTGAAAGTCTTCCTAGTGCTCTCCGGGCCAGGCCCAAGCCAGCAGTCGGTCTCAGGGCCCCAGGGACCTGGTTTCTTCCCGGGCCTCAGCTCTGGTCCAGAAGCACTTTCTGTGCTGACCCTGTCCTATCCTTTCTTGGCCTCCTTAGCCCAGCCTAAGGTGCCTCACAGGCATATGTCGGTGACTCTTCTTCCCAGGGTCCCCAGCCCTACTCTAGGGAGCTGCAGGCATCTGACCCAGCTTAGGGCACCTTCTCTGTGTACCCAAATACCGTATCTTCTAACCTACCAATTGCTTGCCAATTACCCACCCCCAGCCCCCTATCCCAAGCCACTGAGAGCTCCTTGAGGCCCAGGCAGTGTCCTGTGCACTGTGCTGTCCTCAGAGCCTGACACAGGTCAGTGTCAGCGATTGCCTGTCGTTGTTTTGGTTCTTGCTGTTTTTTGAGAGAGGGTCTCACTGTCCCCCAGGCTGAAGTACAGTGGCGCTATCGCAGCTCACTGCACCCTCCGCCTCCTGGGCTCAAGTGATCCTTCCACCTCAGCCTTCCAAGTAGCTGGGACTTCAGGCATGCCCCACCATGCCCAGCTAATTCTTTAATTTTTTCATAGAGATGGAATCTCGCTATGTTGCCCAGGCTGCTCTGAAACTCCAGGGCTCAAGTGATCTGCCCGCCTCAGGCTCCCAAAGTTTTGGGTTTACAGGCATGAGTTATCATGCCTGGATAGTGATTTCTTGTTGAATCAAAGATGATAGGGATGGAAGAAGAAGTTGGGAGGCTTCCCAGGGGAGGTGGCTGTGACAGTGACCCTCAGGGAGCCCACTGGACAAGGCCTGAAGCTCTTCGTCTGTGTGTGCAGGTTTATAGGCGGTACGGCGAGGAGTATGGCAGCCTCACCCGCCCAGACGTCACCTTCACCTATTTCCAGCCTAAGCCACGGCAGGCCTGGGCATGGGCCGCTGTGCGCGGGCCCTGCTCGGTGAGCTGTGGGGCAGGTGAGGCCCGGGGAAGGCTCGCCCACAGCACGGCTTGCCCCTGCAGGGAGGTGGCCTAGCCCTCCCTCTTCCCTCCTAGGGCAGCGCTGGGTAAACTACAGCTGCCTTGACCAGGCCAGGAAGGAGCAGGCGGAGACTGCCCGGTGCCGAGGGAGCCAGCAGCCACCAGCGTGGCCAGAGGCCTGTGTGCTCGAACCCTGCCCTCCGTAGTGAGTGTGGTGCTGTCTGTGCAGCTCTGGTGGGGAGAGAAGTTTCAGCTGGGGCTGCTGGGCTCTGCCCCTGCCCTGTGGGGCCTGTGTAGTTTGGGCCGGGCTGAGCTGCTCCTGTGCAGGCTCTCACCACCCGTGCCCGCAGCCCTGTGAGGGGGGCTCTGTGAGTGCTCCTGTTCTGCAGGTGAGGACACTGAGGCTCGGGGCAGACATGGTGATGTCAGCCCAGCAGGACCCACACCTGCTGCCACCTGTCTGGGCCACCACCGTGAGCCCAGGTGCTCATGGTGAGATGGAGGTGATCGCTTACCTGGAGGGTTGTGGGGAGACTTGGGGAGCTCCTGGTGCGAAGCCCCTAGCGGTCATCACACATGGCAGGGGCACACTGTTAGGGATAAGGCCATCCCTGCTGGCTGCAGGATGGGGGCAGCTGCCCAGCAGCATGTGATATGGACATCTTCAGGCTTAGGCATCTGTCCAGCAGCTCGGACACCTGGAGAGGCTGGGCTGGCCTTAGTGGCCAAGGCTTGTCCCAGACCAGGGGAAGTATGTCAACACTCACCACCCCATCACCCCAAGCCAGCCTGGGACGTGGCCAGGGCCCCAACGCTCTGTCTACTTCCTCAGCTGGGCGGTGGGAGACTTCAGCCCGTGCAGTGCCTCCTGTGGGGGTGGCCTGCGGGAGCGGTCAGTGCACTGTGTGGAGGCCCACGGCAGCCTCCTGAAGATGTTGCCCCCAGCCTGGTGCCGAGCAGGGGCCCAGCAGCCAGCTGTGGCAGAAACCTGCAACCCCCAGCCCTGCCCTGCCAGGTGAGCATGGGGCTGGGTGGGGCCGGGACAGGGCCTCCCTGGGAGAGCTCACCCCTGCTCTGAGCCCCAGCCCTTCTGAGCATCCCCTCCTCTGGCAGGGCCTCTGCATCCTGGGTGATGGGCAGTGTCACCTGGCAGCTGTAAGTGCTGGCATCAGTTTCTTACTACCCAGGAGAGCCTGGGCCCATTGTCTCCCTCTCTGAGTTTCCGAGCCCCTGCTCTGAAATGAGGATGCCGACCTGCCTGGGGTTGGGGGGACAGAGGCTGCAAGGATGAGGTCAGACTGTGAAGGGAGAGCAGGAGATGTCACTTCCTCATCGCCACCATCTCCACGGTGCCCATGTGGCCGCATCTCATCCCCTCAGTGTCTGAGTTGACAGTGGCTTATCGTTCTACCTTGCTGCTACCTGGCTGGGTGGCAGGGCAGTTCCCCTCCTCTGTAGGCTTGCTTTGTGACCTGTCTGGTGGGAGGGGATTGATCTGGATCATTTGTGGGCTTCTTTCCCCTCTCTTATCTGTGGCAAACAAAGCAGTCACCACTCTTCCCTGCTGAGGCCAGATGGGGCCTCAGAATCCTTCTCAACACAGCTCTCCAGGCAGCCACTCCTGCTCAGGGCTGACTCACAGCCAAAACCTGTTGGCTACCCTTGAACCTGGTGATCCAATTCCACGTGGCGCCTGTTTCCCTGCACGGAGTCAGTGATTGCCTGGCTGGAGGTCGGCCTCTGCCTCTGGAGAGCTTCTCTCTCTTTTTTTTAAGACAAGAGTTTTGCTGTCACCCAGCCTAGAATGCAGTGGCATGATCCTGGCTCACTGCAACCTCTGCCTCCTGGGCTTCAGCATTCCTCCGGCCTTGGCAGGTGTGCGCCACCAAGCCCAGCTAATTTTTGTATTGTTTGTAGAAACGGGTTTTTGCCATGTTGCCCAGGCTGGTCTGCAACTCCCGGGCTCAAGCAGTCTGCTCGCCTCAGCCTCCCAAAGTGCTGAGATTACAGGCATAAGCTACTGCGCCCGGCCAGGGATGGGTTCTGTCTCTGCACCCTGGGTGCAGGTGGGGTGCCTGACTGTCGAGCAGCGAGGGCTTGTTGAGTGGGAACCTGATGGCTAATGAATGGGGAACCCAGTGCTTCGGGGAGAGACCCTGAGCTTCGCTTCTTTGTGGGGCCCCTCTTTGGGCTCCTGGATGTTGGGGAGCAGGTCCTCTGCCCCAAGCAGTTGGGTAGCAGAGGCAGGGCCTGATGACTGTCCCATGCCATCCTCAGGTGGGAGGTGTCAGAGCCCAGCTCACGCACATCTGCCCATGGAGCAGGCCTGGCCTTGCAGAACGAGACCTATGTGCCAGGGGCAGATGGCCTGGAGGCTCCAGCGACTGTTGGGCCCAGCTCCATAGACGAGAAGCTGCCTGCCCCTGAGCCCTGTACCGGGATGTCATGCCCTCCAGCCTGGGGCCATGTGAGTGTCCTGGACACGAGGGTGGCTGGGGCTGTTGAGTCCTTTACCTGGATGGGAGAACGAGGAGTATCAGTTGCAAGTGTCCTCCAAGCCAGAGCCCAAACACCGTCCTTCTGTGGGAACGCTGCCTGAGGGCTACCCCTGCTCAGAAAATAAGCTTAGAAAGAGGGGTCAGGGCCCCGGGGAAGGTCCCGTTCCCCTTGCAAGCCGGGCTGAGAGAAGCATCTGAGGAGGGTTTAATGCAGTTGCTGCACAGAGAAATGCTTCCAGGCTCCTGCCCAGTGTCCAGGGTCTGAAGGCTGACTGGCCTTGCTTGGGTGCTGGCAACCCTTGCCCCTCATGGCTGGGGGGATTGCAGGACCAGGCATGCTCCCATGTCCCACTCGTGGTCCCCAGTCTCGGCCAGGCCCACAGTGAGCACTCATGCTGCTGAGGAGCCTGCAAAGGTGGTTACGCAGCGAGGACACCTGCCGGGAGATTGGAGAGCCAATCTCACCAAGGGAGCGGGGAGGGAGCCCGTGGCATGCACATGCGACTTCCTGCTGTCTCCCTCTCCTGAGAAAATCGGGATGGAGTCACTGGGTGCTTGGAGGAGTCCCAGACCCACCAGCTTGTCGCTGTTCCCCACAGCTGGATGCCATCTCTGCAGGGGAGGAGGCTCCCTCCCCATGGGGCAGTACCAGGACGTGGACTGGAGCTACACCTGTGTGGACCCCTCTGGCGGGGCCGTGCTCTGTCTCCTGCGGGCGAGGTGAGGACCCCTAGGATGCTCCTGGGGACCAGCACTCATGGTAACTCTCTTATCCACTTGCATCTTGCCGCCTTCTAAAAGCATTTGAGGTGGATTACAGAAAATCCAGACTGCATGGTAATATACAAGGAGCCTGGGCATAGTCACTGACAGCCACTTCAGATGTGGGTGTTGATTGGCTGAAAGGAAGGAAAAGATGATAATGCTGGACATCGTGGCACCAGAGCCATTCCTCACGGCCCTGAGAGAGCTGCCAGAGGGGGCCCCAATTGACGGCCTGAGCAGAGAAACCTCAGCTTAAAGATACACAGTGGGCCAGGCGCAGTGGCTCAAGCCTGTAATCCCAGCACTTTGGGAGGCCGAGGCGGGTGGATCATGAGGTCAAGAGATCGAGACCATCCTGGTCAACATGGTGAAACCCCATCTCCACTAAAAATACAAAAAATTAGCTGGGCATGGTGGCGCGTGCCTATAATCCCGGCTACTCAGGAGGCTGAGGCAGGAGAATTGCCTGAACCCAGGAGGCGGAGGTTGTGGTGAGCCGAGTTCGTGCCATTGCACTCCAGCCTGGGTAACAACATCGAAACTCCATCTCAAAAAAAAAAAGGAAAAAAAAAAAAAGATACACAGTGTTCTTCGGTTTTCCCAATCTTGTTTTATTGCAGTAAAACACACATATCATAAAATTTGCCATCATAACTATTTCTACCTGTGCAAGTCAGTGGCATCAGGCACATTTGCACTGTGGTGCAGCCATCACCACCATCCTCTCCAGAACTTCTCGTTTCCCAAACGAGCTCGGACCCTGTGAAACACAAATTGCATTTCCCCTCCCTAGACCCTGGCAACCTCCATTCTCCTTTCTGTCTCCATACTCTGTGACTCTAGGGACCTCATAGAAGTGGGATCATATAGTATTTGCCTTTTCGTGACTGGTTGATTTCACCGAGCGTGACGTCCTCACAGTTCACTCATGTTGTAGCTTGTGTGAGAGTTTCATTCTTAACATGGAGAGAGATTCCATTGTGAGCACATCCCACACGTCTACCCATTCATTCATCTGTGGACGTTCGGCTTACTTCCACATTCTGGCTGTTGTGAATAATGCTGCTGTGAACATGGGTGTGCAAGCATCTGTTGAGTTCCTACTGTTGGTTCTTTTGGGTGTATACCCTGAAGTGTGGTACTGGTCAGATGAGAGTTCTATGTTTAATTTTTGAGGAGCTGCTGGACTGTTTTCCCCAGTGGCTGCACCATTTTACTTTTCCACCAATGGTGCATAAGTGTTCCAACATCCTCCCATCTTTGCCAACACTTTTTATTTCTGTGTTGTTTTTTTTTGACAGTCTCACTATGTTGCTGAGGCTGGAGTGCAGTGGTGTGATCTCGGCTCACTGCAACCTCCGCCTCCACAGTTCAAGTGATTCTCATGCTTCAGCCTATCGAGTAGCTGGGAATATCAGTGCCTGCCACCATGACCAGCTAAATTTTTATTTAGTAGGGACAGGGTTTCACTATGTTGGCCAGGCTGATCTCCAATTCCTGACTACAGGTGAACTGCCCACCTCGGCCTCTCAAAGTGCTGGGATTACAGGCTGAGCCACCACACCTGGCCTATTTCTGTGGTTTTTATAGTGCCATCCTAATGGGCTTGAGAAGATACACTATATTCTTAAACTAAAACCCTAACCACTTGCTCAGTAAAATGTCAGCCTGTTTAAAACTGAGACCAGGCCAGGCGCGGTGGCTCATGCCTGTAATCCTAGAACTTTGAGGGGCTGAGGTGGTTGGATCACAAGGTCAGGAGTTCAAGGCCAGCCTGGCCAAAATGGTGAAACCCCATCTCTATTAAAAATACAAAAATAGCTGGTTGTGGTGGCATGCTCCAGTAATCCCAGCTACTTGGCAGGCTGAGGGAGGAGAATCACTTGAACCCAGGAGCTGGAGGTTGCAGTGAGCCAAGATCATGCCACCGCACTCCAGCCTGGGCAACAGAGTGAGACTCTGTCTCAAAACAAATAAATAATAAATAAAACCGACCAAAAAGAGATTTCTTTTCTTTTCTTTTTTGAGATGGGGTCTTGCTCTGTCACCCAGATTGGAATGCAGTGGTGCAATCTTGGCTCACTACAACCTTCATCTCCTGGGCTGAAGCTATCCTCCCATTTCAGCCTCCTGAGTAGCTACTACATCCTGCTAATTTTTTTTATTTTTATTTTTGGCAGAGTTGAGGACTCTTTATGTTGCCTAGCCTGGTCTCCTGAGCTCAAGCAATCCTCCTGCCTCAGCTTCCCAAATTGCTGGGATTACAGGCATGAGTCACTTTGCCCAGCCAAGAGAGTTTTCTCTCTCTCTCTCTCTTTTCTTTTTTTTTCTTTGAGATAGTCTCACTCTGTTGCTCAGGCTGGAGTACAGTGGTGCGATCTTGACTCACTGCAACCTCCACCTCCCAGGTTCAAACAATTCTTGTGCTTCAGCCTCCCAAGAGGCTAGGACTCTAGGTGTGTGCCACCATACCTGGCTAATTTTTTGTGTATACATACACACACAAAAATATACATATTATATATTTTTTAGTAGAGATGGGGTTTTACTATGTTGGCCAGGCTGGTCTTGAACTCCTGACCTCAGGTGATCTGCCTTCCTTGGCCTCCCAAAGTGCTGGAGTTACAGGAATGAGCCGCTGAGCCTGGCCTATTTCTTTTGAGGATATTCCTAAAGGAGAGACTTAAGAAAACTGGGCCTAATTACATCATTGCAATAGACACAACAAGAGATTTTCCTACTGCAAATTTTTTTTTTTTGAGATGGAGTTTTAGGATTGCCCAGGCTGAAGAGCAGTGGCGTGATCTCCGCTCACTGCAAACTCCACCTCCTGGGTTGAAATGATTCTCCTGCCTCAGCCTCCTGAGTAGCTGGGATTATAGGCACATGCCACCACACCCGGCTAATTTTTGTATTTTTAGTAGAGATGGGGTTTCACCATATTTGTCGGGCTGGACCTCATGATCTACCTGCCTCGGCCTCCCAAAATGCTGAGATTACAGGTATGAGCCACCGTGCCTGGCCCATATTGCAATTCTTATAATGCCTCTCAATAAACAGTAACTGCTGCCATTTGTCAAGTATCGACTATGTGCCAGGCACTTTTCTGTGTCCCCTTTTATAATTATAAATGACTGCAAAGTAGATGCCATTATCTTTTTTTTTTTTTTTTAATGTAAGATTCAGAGGAGTGAAGTTAGTTGTCTGAGGTCACACAGCTGGTAAGTGGCAGAGCTGGGACTGAAACCCAGGCAGGCCTCATGTGCTAGAGCCGTGCAGTGAGCCCAGGTTGTGGTCCTTGCTGACTCTGACTCTTGGGGCTCTGGGTCTCTGCTTCATCCACGCAGGCCTGATGGAGCTGCGTTTCCTGTGCATGGACGCTGCCCTCAGGGTGCCTGCCCAGGAGGAGCTGTGTGGCCTGGCAAGCAAGCCCAGGAGCCGGTGGGAGGTCTGCCAGGCTGTCCCGTGCCCTGCTCGGTGAGTGAGGGGAGCAAGACTGTGCGGGGGATGTCTGGCCTTAGGGTGTGGCCTCCTACAGAGTGCTGGCCTTTTTCCTCCAGGTGGGAGACCCGAGCATTGGCTCCATGCCCGGTGACCTGTGGAGGGGGGCGGGTGCTGCTGGCTGTGCGCTGTGTGAGGCTGGACCGTGGCCACCCTGTTCCCCTGCCTCACTCCAAGTGTGGGCCAGAGCCCCGGCCCAGCTCCCTTGAAGTCTGCAGCCCAGAGCCCTGCCCCGCCAGGTGGGCCCCTTCCCAAGGACATGGGAGGTTCTAGGTCTGCATCCTGGCTCTTCCCTCATCTCCAGGCCCAATCTTTTGACCCTCAATGTCCTCACCAGTGGGAGCAGGACATACTGTGTCCCCAGAAGACTGTGGGGGTTTAATGAAGGGATTAAATGCATGTAAAGTACATGCTAAATGCAGTGAGTGTAAATGCATGCTGGAAGCAACGTGTGTAAAGTGCATCACACGGGATGCTGCGGGCGCACGTGGTTGCTGGTGCGTTTATTCATCTTTATGGAGCACCTAGGCCCCAGGGCTGTCCTGGAACTAGGGGGCAAGGCAGCAGAGAACAAGGCAGATGGATGTCCCTGACCTCCTGCAGCAAATGCAAGGGGAAAGAGGGACAGATAATAATAGGACAGAGGGGGAATACAGTTTGATGGATGGGGTTCAGTGCAATGCAGCCAAACGCAGCGGCGGGGAGGTGGGGAGGCTGTTGCGGTGGGCTCTGGGGCAGTGGTGCTGGGATCACTGTTCCAGACAGACATGCAGAGCCCTTGGGTGCCCAGACCCTACCCCCACTGTCTCTGGGACACGACACCTGTGCTTTGCCCTCACTTTTCCTTTCTGTAAAATGGGTTTGTCCAAATGTTCTGTCCCCTCTGCCAAGCCTCTTAGTGAGGACACAAGGGAGCCTCCAGAAAGAGACTCTCTCCAGGCCCTTCCCAGCTTCCTGTCTCTTCCTGGTCTGGGGAAATGGTGGGGAGACCTGGCTCCCCTGGGTTCACAGGCCTTGGGGCTGTTTGGCGTCCCTGACTCCAGTTTGCTCCAGATGGCGGTACAAGCTGGCGGCCTGCAGCGTGAGCTGTGGGGGAGGGGTCGTGCAGAGGATCCTGTATTGTGCCCGGGCCCATGGGGAGGACGATGATGAGGAGATCCTGTTGGACACCCAGTGCCAGGGGCTGCCTCGCCCAGAACTGCAGGAGGCCTGCAGCCTGGAGCCCTGCCCACCTAGGTGAGTCGGCCAGTGACGGGAAGGGCAGTTCCTGGTGTGTGCAGATGGCAGGCTAGGCACTGTGGTATGCACCTGTAATCCCAGCTACTTGGAAAGCTGAATCAGGAGAACCACTTGAGTCCAGGAGTGCAAGTCCAACCTGTGAAGCATAGCAAGACCTAATCTTTAAAAAAACAAGACGGGGCTGGGCGCAGTGGCTCACACCTGTAATCCCAGCACTGTGGAAGGCCAAGGCGGGCAGATCACCTGAGGTCAGGAGCTCAAGGCCAGCCTGGCCAACATGACGAAACCTCATCTCTACTAAAAATACAAAAATTAACCAGGCATTGTGCCGGGCACCTGTAAGCCCAGCCACTCAGGAGGCTGAGGCAGGAAAATTGCTTGAACTCTGGAGGCAGAGGTTGCAGTGAGTTGATACTGTGCCACCTCACTCTTGCCTGGGTGACAGGGTGAGATTCTGTCTCAAAAACACAAAACAAAGCAAGATGAAGGTGGCCCAGTGGCCCAAGAGCCAGTCTGTGGGAATAGGGCTCCCTGGCGGGCTATGCTAGGTGTGAGGTGAATTTTAAGCACCATGCGGACAGGGTATGGTGTAGGGAGGCCTGGGGGACAGAGGAGGCCACATTTGAGCAGAACCCGAGGCTGTGAGCACCAGGTCTCTGCTCTGGAAGACAGGAGGGATGGAGGTCCCCGCAGGGACACACACACAGCTACATGGGGACACGGGACAGCTTCATGCTCTAGACTGTGGGGTCCAGAGCCCAGTGGTTAAGGGTGAACATTCACCGACCTCATTCACAGTTCTTTAATGGTTTCTTTTTGTAGGTTTGCATTTTTAATCCATTCTTTTCTATACCATACAAAAGCACTTTGGGAGGCCGAGGTGGGTGGATTACGAGGTCAAGAGATCGAGACCTTCCTGGTCAACATGGTGAAACCCCGTCTCTACTAAAAATACAAAAAATTAGCTGGGCATGGTGGTGCATGCCTGTAATCCCAGCTACTCAGGAGGCTGAGGCAGGAGAATTGCCTGAACCCAGAAGGTGGAGGTTGCGGTGAGCCGAGTTCGCGCCATTGCACTCCAGCCTGGGTAACAGCAGTGAAACTCCGTCTCAAAAAAAAAAAGAACGTAACAGACATACATGTTCCAGCACTCAGATTTCGTAGACAGCATCCTACCGCCATGTTTCCTTCCTTTACTCTTTTGTCCCCTACTTTTATTTATTTAGAGATGGAATCTGGCTTTGTCGCCCAGGCTGGAGTACAGTGGTGTGATCTCGGCTCACTGCAACCTCTGCTTCCCAGGTTCAAACAATTCTTCTCTCTCAGCTTCCTGAGTAGCTGGGACTACAGGCACCCACCACCATACCCGGCTAATGTTTGTATTTTTAGTAGAGGCAGGGTTTCACCATATTGGTCAGGCTGGTCTTGAACTCCTGACCTCAGGAGATCTGCCTACCTTAGCCTCCCAAAGTGTTGGGATTACAGGCCTGAGCCATTGCACCGGGCCAGTCTCTAGTTTTAAATAAAATCCAGTTACAGGTAAGATTTCCCTTAAATTTAGGCTGGAAGTGGTAGTTCACACTTGCAATCCCAGCACTTTACGAGGCTGAGAGGGGTGGATCATTTGAATCCAGGAGTTCAAGACCAACCTGGGCAATATGGCAAAACCTTGGCTCTACTATAAATACAAAAATTAGCTGAGCATGGTGGCGCTGAGGCAGGTGAATCACCTGAGCCTTAGGAGCCAAGGCTGCAGTCAGCAGAGATAGCATCACCACTGCACTCCAGCCTGAGTGAGAGTGAGACCATATCTCAAAAACAAAAAAGATTTTACTTAAATGTAAATCCTGTACTAATCTGATTTATTTGGAGTATGTTACAAAGTAGGGACCAAGGGATTCTTTTTTCTAAACTGTTAACCAGCATCTGTTGAACAAGCCCTGATTCCTCCAGGTGGCTCCTTGCTCATCTTGTTGTACATTTGAATCTAGAATCTACGTCTAGGCATTCGTCCACGTTTTTCTCTCTCTCTTTTTTTTTGAGATGAAGTTTTTGTCTGTTGCCCAGGTTGGAGTGCAGTGGTGTGATCTCAGCTCACTGCAACTTCTGCCTCTTGGGTTCAAGCAATTTTCATGCCTCAGCCTCTTGAGTAGCAGGGATTATTTTGTATTTTAAGTAGAGACAGGGTTTCACTGTGTTGGCCAGGCTGGTCTTAAACTCCTGATCTCAAGTGATCTGCCAGGTTCTGCTTTCTGTGGGTTTCTTTTTCTAGCTATTCCCTTGCCCAAAAGAATTGTTTTAAATGTTGTAGCTTTGTAACCATTTAACCTCCATGTTGTTACTGTGTCCTGATTTCTTTGCCCATGCTAAAGTCCCTCGGCTGTGTGCCCCATTTATTTTTCTACATCACGTTTAGAGATAATTTGCGATTTCATGGGAATTACAGGGTTTTTCACACTGTACCCTGCCTGCATGTTGCTTAAACGTCACCTCCAGCACCTAGCACAGCCTGCCAGGTAGCCCTGTTCTCTACAGACAGCCTCTTGGGCCACTGAGCCACCCCTCACTTTTTATAGAGATGGGGTCTCACTATGTTGCCCAGTCTGGACTTAAACTCCTGGGCTCAAGTGATCCTCCTGCTTCAGCCTCCCACATAGCTGGGATGCAGGCACATACTACATGAGCTCTGGCTATCCTTTTGACGTTGCTGTAGCCACCCTGGCCTTACTATCCTAGAACATTCCAGGGATCCTCCTGACTTAGGGCTTCTGTGCTGGCTCCCGCTGCCCGAAGTCTTCTGTGGATGCCCCGAGGCCCTGGATATCCCTCCCTGAGGTTCAGCTCAGACACCACAACTCCAGAGTGGCGCAGAGCCCTCCCTGAGCACCAGTCCAGAACACTCATCCCTCCTGTGACTCTCTGCTCGGCACTCTGGGAGGCCAAGGTGGGAGGATTGCTTAAGCCCAGGAGTTCTAGACCAGCCTGGGCAACATAGTGAAACCCCGTCTCTATAACATGGGGCCAGGCGCAGTGGCTCATGCCTGTAATCCCAGCACTATGGGAGGCTGAGGCAGGTGGATCACCGGCGGTCAGGAGGTCAAGACCAGCCTGGCCAACATGGCGAAACCCTGTCTCTACAAAAAATACAAAAATTAGCTGGGCATGATGGCACACGCCTGTAGTCCCAACTACTTGGGAGGCTGAGGTGAGAGGATGGCTTGAACCCTGGAGGTCAAGGCTGCAGTAAGCTGTGACTGCACCACTGCCCTCCTCACCCTGGGTAACAGGGTGAGACTGTGCCTCAAAAAAAAAAAACTCTTAAAATAAAATATAAAATTCCTGCCGTGCACATGACAGCCCTGAGGGCAGCACAGCATTCAGCCTTCATGCCGGTGGTGCCCAGGTGGAGAACGATCCATGCTCGGAGAGGAGGCGGGGTCTGGTTTGGTTCACTGCCACCTCCCAGTGTCATGTAGAACAGTGCCAGGCCACAGAAGGCACGGGCCCAAGAGGCAGCGCTGCAGGATCATGTGGGGGGCACAGGATCATGATGAAGACCCCAGCTCCTGTGCAGGCTGCTGGGGTTCACGTCCAGGCTCTAAAGAATACAGGCCATAATTCTTTATTCAATGATTACCAATCAACTTGGTCAGTGTTAAGGTCCTCGGCCTTCCCTTGCAGAATGTGGGGTATTGACATCTGTCTCGCATTACCCAGGGGCTCACTTCCTGTTACGGTTCTTGGCAGCCCCTGGGGTGCTGACAGGGGTTCTGTGATAAAGACAACTAGAGGGGGATGTGTGATTAGGGAAAAGAGGCCTCTCTCTTTTTTGAGACTCTTGTTGCCCAGGCTGGAGTGCAATGGCGTGACCTCAGCTCACTGCAACCTCCGCCTCCTGGGTTCAAGTGATTCTCCTGCCTCAGCTTCCCGAGTAGCTGGGATTACAGGCATGTGCCACCACACCCGGCTAATTTTTCTATTTTTAGTAGAGATGGGGTTTCTCCATGTTGGCCAGGCTGGTCTTGAACTGACCTCAGGTGATCCACCTGTCTTGGCCTCCCAAAGTGCTGGGGTTACAGGTGTGAGACACTGTGCCCGGCCTTTCGGTAGCCCTCCCATGGCCCTGAGCCCTGGTCCCAGATAGGAGGGGCTCAGTGGCTGTGCTTCCCATCTTGCCTGGCCACGGAAGCTGTCTAGGCAAGTGTCCAAGGACCTGAGGGTGGAGAGGGGCCCACGTGGGGCAGTACCGTCTCTGGGGGAGGCCCAGCCCCTCTCTGGGGTCTTCTCTTCCTGCAGGTGGAAAGTCATGTCCCTTGGCCCATGCTCAGCCAGCTGTGGCCTTGGCACTGCTAGACGCTCGGTGGCCTGTGTGCAGCTCGACCAAGCCCAGGATGTGGAGGTGGACGAGGTGGCCTGTGCGGCTCTGGTGCGGCCTCAGGCCAGTGTTCCCTGTCTCAGTGCTGATTGTACCTACCACTGGCATGTTGAAGCGTGGACGGAGGTGAGCACAGCGGGCACTCAGACTCCCTGTGGGGCTGGGGTGGGCATCAGCTGTGGCTCCTCATGTGTGGGGGAGCCTAGGGGGCATTGGCTCGTGTGTCCCCTGAAAGGAAGAAGAGAGCTGGGGTCTGCTGGGGGAGAGGCACCTAGAGGCAGAGAGACAGAGGCCTAGAGACCTGTGGGAGCTGGACTTAAGAGGCCCTGGGGTTTGGTGACGCTGGAAGATGAAATGCAGGCCACTCAGTTCCACACGGATGAGGGAATGCCAGCTGTGCCATGCTCCCAGCAGGGCAGGAAAGACAAGGGTAAATGGGGCTCAGGCTCCCCACTAGAGGGGCTCGCTCATGGTGTAGAGGGGACACAGGAGCACAGCAGAGAGAGAGATGAGCCCACAGCCCCTCAGACCTGCTTGCTCTAAGGCTTGAGAGACAGAGAGGCCATGAGGGTGACAGCCCAGGTTTCCCTTCTGGCTCCTCCCACCTACGTGAGCCATACCAGGCGCCCTCTCTGAGTCTCAGTTTTCTCATCTGTAGAATGGAGACACTTACCCGCCTTCTAGCTTGTACAAAGATTATGCTGGATCACTCCTGGCCTGAGGTTACCACTGTCCTTGTCACCTTCTGGCAGGGTCAGCCGTGACTCCTCCTCCCCTCTCCCGGCAGTGCTCTGTTTCCTGTGGGGATGGCATCCAGCGCCGGCGTGACACCTGCCTGGGACCCCAGGCCCAGGTGCCTGTGCCCACAGACCTCTGCCAGCACTTGCCCAAGCCGGTGACTGTGCGTGGCTGCTGGGCTGGGCCCTGTGCGGGACAGGGGACGCCCAGCCTGGCGCCCCATGAAGAAGCCACTGCTCCAGGACAGACCACAGCCACCCCTGCTGGTGCTTCCCTGGAGTGGTCCCAGGCCCAGGCCCTGCCCTTCTCCCCGGCTCCCCAGCCTTGGCGGCTCCTGCCCGGGCGCCAGGAAAGCCCAGCGCAGTCCAGTTATGTCCTGCCCTCCCTCCTGTCAGGTGGCTGCTGCGGGATGGGTGGGCAGCTCTTCCCTCTGGGAGGGACTGGCACAAGCACTTGGTCCTTGGGATGCGTGCTTGGGGCCCAGAATCAGGGTTGGCCCTCTTCCTCTCTGGCAAGCAGAACCTCCCCACCTTTCAAAAAAAATTTTTTTTGGAGATGAAGTCTCCCTCTATCCCCCAGGTTGGAGTGCAGTGGTGTGACCTTGGCTCACTGCAACCTCTGCCTCCTGGGTTCAAGCGATTCTCCTGCCTCAGCCTCCTGAGTAGCTGGGATTACAGGTGTACGTCACCACACCCAGCTAATTTTTGTATTTTTAGTAGAGATGGGATTTCACCATGTGGGTCAGGCTGCTCTCGAACTCCTGACCTCATGATCCACCCGCCTTGGCCTCCCAAAGTGCTGGGATTACAGGCACAGAACCTCCCTTTTACTACTATCAGGGGCAAGTAACTTGTGAGCCCCCTGGCCTCTGGGCTGCTCTGCATGTGCCCCTCTTGCTGGAGTGTCTGGAAGCAGCTCTGTGCCCCAAAGGTGACACTCTGACCCATGCAGCCCCTGTCCCTGTCCTGAGAAGGCTTCCAGCTTGGCCGTGGAGGACAGGGTCCTCCACTACCTCCTGGTCTCCTTCCTCAGCTTGGAAGCCCTGGAGCATGCCCTGCTGGGAATCCTGGAAGCGCTGCTTACCTGCCTCCTGCTCCCTTTCCAGGTGCCTGTGGCAGGCAGCTCCTTGAGCCGACAGGAACCATTGACATGCGAGGCCCAGGGCAGGCAGACTGTGCAGTGGCCATTGGGCGGCCCCTCGGGGAGGTGGTGACCCTCCGCATCCTTGAGAGCTCTCTCAACTGCAGCGCGGGTATGTCTAGGGCCACGCAGGCAATGCTGCCAGTGACAGGCCCTGCCAGGAGCCAGCACAATGCTGGCTGGGGCCCCATGTGCTTTCCCGCCTTTACTTTGCATCCCATCTCATGACTGGGGCATGATGATCTGCATTTTGCAGACGAGGAAACTGAGGCTGGGAGAGATTAAGTAACGTGCCCAGTTACTTAGAGTCACATGGCCAGCAGTGGGAGAGGCAGGACTTGAAGTCAGCTCAGTCTGCCCTGGGGCCACTCCTCTGCTGGCCAGACATGGGAGTGCTGGACCCTCATCACCCTGCCGCTTTCTAGGGGAGATGTTGCTGCTTTGGGGCCGGCTCACCTGGAGGAAGATGTGCAGGAAGCTGTTGGGCGTGACGTTCAGCTCCAAGACCAACACGCTAGTGGTGAGGCAGCGCTGCGGGCAGCCGGGAGGCGGTGTGCTGCTGCGGTACGAGAGCCAGCCTGCCCCAGAAACCTTCTACAGAGGTATGGCCAGGCCTTCTCCAACTCCTCTGGGTGCTCTGGTCCTGGCAGGGAGGCTGAGTGGGTGCTGCTGGGGACGGGGCCAGTGCCAGTGCCAGTGGGGCAGTGGAAAGATACGGAAGGAGCCGACTGAGATGGAAGGACCTGTGGTTGGCCATTGTCAGTCTGCACATGCCAGGAAGAGTCACAGATGAGTGCTACATCCCTCCTCTTTGGGACCTTTCAGCAAGAGGGACGGATGTGGGACATGGTCCACATCCTCAGTTGGTCCCTCCAGCTGCTTGCCCCATATGCACCTGCCCCACCTCCAGCCCGCCAGCCTTTCAAGGCCCTTTAGGGTTTTTCTGGGAGCCACTGTCCCTCAGCCCTGTTCTGGGGGACTGGTGTGAGCATACACAAGCACACCTCAGGCAGAGGATGGCACCTCAGGGACCCCTGCCTTGCCTATGGCTCCCTCGATACCCTCTCATAGCCCTCTCAGGTGCCCTGGGGGGGCTTGCCGTCTTCCAACAGCCCAAGCTGGTCCAGATTGACTTTCTTAGCCAGTTCCAGAGGTTCCTTGGCTCCCCCAGGGGTCAGGGGCTTAGCGGCAACAGGGCTTAGCCTCTGTGGAGACCTAGTGTGCCGCCTCCCTGCCCCAGCACCTGCCCAGGCAGAGAGCTGTGCATGTGCCTCAGTGTACAGGCGCTGCTGGGCCCTGCTGAAAGGCCATGAGCACACTGTCACTGTTCACACTGCTTCTGGCTTCCCGGCCCGGCCCAGCCCACACAGCCACCTGCCTTGAAAGAGGTGCAGGTATAGACAGGTGGGGGCTCCAGTGTGCTCTGAGGAGCAGCAGTGGCCGACATGGGTGGAACCTATCCTTGGTGCCAGGTTCAGTGTTAAACACTCCTGCATGTGTGACGTCGAGTCTTAAAGACCACCCTGCTAAGTGCATGCTGTTGTTTTCCTCAGTTACAGAGGGAACAGGAGCCCAGAACATTCAGCCTTTAAGGTCACTGGGCTCAGCTGGGTTTGCCTGGGAACCCCTATATTGACCACAGTGCCACGCTGCCCTGCACTGCTCCCTGGCTGTGAGTTGTCCTGGCCTCTGGCACCAGTGTTCAGGCTGTATTCCTATGTCTTTATGTCCCACCTGCTTCCCCTGCAGAATGTGACATGCAGCTCTTTGGGCCTTGGGGTGAAATTGTGAGCCCCTCACTGAGTCCAGCCACGAGGAATGCAGGGAGCTGCCGGCTCTTCATCGACGTGGCTCCGCATGCCCGGATTGCCATCCATGCCCTGGCCACTGACGTGGGCACTGGGACCGAGGGAGCCAATGACAGCTACATCTCTGTGAGACCCCGAATGAGGACTTGTGCTGTGATTCTGGACAGCTTTCCCTAGGGGGCGCTGGGCTAGGGTGTCCCTTTTCAGTTTATTTCAGACTAAAACCCTCAAAATCGTTAGTGAAAGAATGGGAGAAGAGAGCTTCCTCCACATATTCACCAAGAAATGTGTTTTGAGCTACCTGTAATAGTAAAATAGTGGTTCACATCTGTAATCCCAGCACTTTGGGAGGCCGAGGAGGGCAGATCACTTGAGGTCAGGAGTTTGAGACCAGGCTGGTCAACATGATGAAATCCCATCTCTACTAAAAATACAAAAAGTAGCAGGGGGGTGGTGGCGTGTGCCTGTAATCCCAGCTACTTGGAAGGCTGAGGCATGAGAATCACTTGAACCTGGGAGGCGGAGGTTGCAGTGAGCCCAGATAGGGCCACTGCACTCCAGCCTGGGGGACAGAGTGAGACTCTGTCTCAAAAAAAAAAAAAAGAAAAAGAAATAGTAAAGACCTTTCCTCATGGAGACTGACAGCTATTCCAGGACTGGAGCTTAATTTTACAGGCTGATGTAACTTGGACAGAAGAGCACCCTGCACCCTCCCCAAGGTTTCGTGTGTCCTGGGAGAACTGTTCTGCAGGGTATCAGCTTTCCCAGAGGAGGCAGCCTGGCCTCTGCTCTGGCATCCCGACTGTGTGTCCTTGGGGAAGTGATGTCACTTCCCTGAACCTTGGTTTCCTGGGTAGAGTCATAGTGTCCTCCTAGCAGGGCTTTGTGAGCATTAAATGTGATCCTGAGCATATGAGCCCTTGCACATTAAGGCTTCCGTGAATGCTCATTATCACTTGTGACTGGTCCTTCTGGGCTGCCCCTTTTCCCTCAGATCCGGGACATCCACAGCTTGAGGACCACAACATTCCATGGGCAGCAGGTGCTCTACTGGGAGTCAGAGAGCAGCCAGGCTGAGATGGAGTTCAGCGAGGCCTTCCTGAAGGCAAAGGCCAGCCTGCGGGGCCAGTACTGGACCCTCCAATCATGGGTGCCAGAGCAAGACCCTCAGTCCTGGAAGGGAAAGGAAGAACCTGACGGTCATTGAACATCTGTTACGTGTCTGGCCAGCCCTGAAGGGTTGACCTCTGGTCTCAGTGCTTTCCAATTCTAACTTTCTCCAATCTTAGAGATCTACTTGAGCGTCCTCTCCAATGTCCAAAAGGCTAGGGGGTTGGAGGTGGGGACTTTGGAAAGGCAGCCCCCATTTCCTCGGGTACCGATAAATAAAACATGCAGCCTGACCGGCGTTTTTTTGTTATAAGCAAGCTGTCCAGACCTGGCTTGAAAACCCATCCCACGGCAAGGCAGGGATTTGCTGCAGCGGTTGGTCTATCTGATCTGAGCAAGCCCCTGGACACCTCTAGTTCTTCCTATCCAGGGAGAAAAGCCTATCAGGATTGCGCTACGAGGCTGGCGTATTTGCCAGCTCCCTGCGAAGCCCCACCCGTGTGTCCCGGTGTGAGGCTTTGACCACTAACGTGTCCGCGCGCCACCAACCCCCGCCTACTATGCTAATGAAGCCCGCCCAGTCGGGCAAGCCTCGCCCCTTATGCTAATGAGCGCCCCCTCCTTCGGGCGCCCAAGGCCGCAGGCAAAGGCCCCCGCCCGCTACGCTAATGTCCCGCCCCCTCGGGCACACCTCTCCGCGGCCTGCGAGCCCCACCCCGTATGTTAACGAGCCAGCGATACGCCGCAGCTTGCGGGGCCCGCCCCCTATGCTAATAACAGCTTCCTCCCCTCAGGCGCAGCTCGCTGTAAAGACTTCAGCCCCGCCCCCTATGCTAATATGCTGTCTCTCCCACAAGGCAGCGCGCCGGCTCGAACGCGGCCGGCTACCGATCTCTTTGTGAGGGCTGTGAGCTGCGCCCGACGGCCGCACCATGAGCGGCTCGGGCGGGGCGGCTGCGGCGGCTGCCAGCTCCGCGCCGCCTGCGCAGGAAGAGGGCATGACGTGGTGGTACCGCTGGCTGTGTCGCCTGTCGGGGGTGCTGGGGGCTGTCTGTGAGTACCCGTTCGGCAAAGGGGCCGGCCCCGCCGCGCAGGCGCGCCCTGCCCCGCCCCGCGCGACCCCACGGGAAGGACCGGCTGGGGTCGGGGATCTGTTGGGCGTCTCCCGGGGCGGAGGAGTGGCGGGGCCGCCGGGAGCCGGCGTCCTGCGGTTCCCATGGCTACCGGCCAGGGCCTGGGCACCTCGGTACCAAGGGCCGGGCTGGTGCTTCTGGGAACATTCCGGGAGGGACCAGAAACGCCAGGGCGGGGGGGAGCGGGGGGGGGAAAGGGAGAGGGGCCGCCGGCCTGGGGCACGTGACTGAGCCCCTCCCCTCACCCTCCAGAGACTTACGTGACTTTTCAGTGATGCTTACGGGGCGCATGCCCACCTGGCCCGTAGTAAGGGTCAACTGTTGACTTGGGTGTAGGTGACGGCAGCCACGTTGCTAATCTTTGGGCGAGGATTGCTTGTAAGTCGGGCTGGTGCATGGGCTGGCTAGATTTGTGACTGGAAGCCACTGGGCGGGAGTTTGCTGAGGGTCAGGTGGTGTCAGAACACAGGTGGCCCCAGGGGACGGTGGGGCAGTGAGCTGAGGGCCGGGCCTCTCCCTGGGTCGTCTGTCCGCTGTCAGCTGTCTCCCCCATTGCTGCTCCCTGTCACTGGCTTCCTCCCCTTCTCCACCCTATCCCAGACACAGACCCTGACCTCAGGCTCCCAGGGAAGCCAGGCTCTTAGTGCAGCCAGGAAAGGACAAAGAGGGAGGCAGGTCTGCTCCAGGAGTGAATGGAACCCATACAGCTGCCTTTCAGGAAAATACAAGTCTGTCTGAATGATATGCTTTCCTTTCCTGTCTGCCCTCAACCTTGTGAATTACTGGACTGGGCAAGGTCTTAGAGAATGTCTGTCGAGGACATCTGCAGGGTTTAAACGGGGCCGGCTGGCACAGAGGGCTAGATCTGGGCCTGGGCAGGGCAGACCCCATCAGCTCTCCTGCCAGAAGGACCACCTTTTCAGGGTCACCTTGGGTTCCACAGCCTTTCCAGGTGGGTGGAGGGTGGAAGAAGGTTGAGAGTGGAGGGAGGTTGAGGCAGGAGGGTGCAGGGCTAGGAGTGTGCTGCCCTCACTAGATGCCCTATCCAGAGGCAGCTGAATACTGTAGGGCAGGCCCTACCCTCATATCACAAAAAGACCCTGAGTGTATCACTGCTGTTCAGAGCAAGCATGCTTTTGACTTTGTAGGAGAGACTCGTGGGCTTGAAGTTAGGCGTTGGATCCAGTCCTCTCATGATTGGTTAGCTGTTTTCCCTGCACATTAGGGTGGGCAGTGGTGAGAAAGGAAAGGTCCTGACTACGGCCTGTAGGCCACCACCTCCTTCCTTCTTGGTCAGTGGCCCTGCCGACTCCCAGATTAGCCCTGGAGTCTTCTTTAGTTCTGGGCCTCTCAAAATGAGGTACCTGTGCCTGTGCCAGGAGTTCCTGGGGCTCTGTTGGGCCTACACACGAAGCTTTGGGAGAAACCTGTGGCATTGCCCTGAACTGTCAGTTGCATCTGCAGATTTTGGGGGGCATGGTTATGTGAATGTCAAATGCTGTATTACAGGGGAGAAGGCAAAAATGCAGGATATTTGAGAGATGCAGCAGGAATTCAGACAAGGGTTGTATGCCTGGCTGGTCCTTGGGATAAGATTGTCCTCCCCCAAGGTGGGAGGCTCAGAGAGAGGAGCTGGAGAGGGTCTCCCCTGGGTCCTAAGAGCACTTGGAGGTGATACCTTGGGAGGGGACAGGATTGCATGGTGACTCCCCCTCACGTGGAAGATATCAGCATTGAGGCCCCTTAGTGGACATCCTCCAGCCCTTTATTGCTAAAGGATTCCTGGCTGAAGCCTGCTGGTCTGGGTTGCGGCCTGGTCCTCTCCAAAGGCTGGCTGTGGGTGGCACAGCTGGGGTACGGTTGGAGCTGGAGGCCAAACGCTGACTGCAGCAGGAAGCACAGCCCAGCTGTCAGGTGAGGCCAGGCACAGCAGAGAGACAGGAAGCTGTGTCACCCTTCAGGCACTCTGCTGGGGCAGTCAGGCCCCTGTGCACCTGTGGTTCTGGAACACCTTGCTGTGTGAGGCAGATGTTGAAGGCTGTGCCTAGGATAAGTGCAGCGATTGACTCCTTTGTTTTGGAAGGAGACCCTGGGGGCCTACACAGCACTAGCTCGGTTCACTTGATCTGGCGTCCTTGCCTGCTGTCTGCATAAGGTTACCTGGGAGGATGGAAAACGGCAGAATTCCAGACCCGGGTGAAGGGATCAGGTGCAGAGGAGCTTCTGCAAATTTAATGAGCTGGTTGCTAATTGCTGTCTCCAAGGCCCCCGTCCCAGCAATGGCCTGGGCTTGCTCCCTGCCCAGCAGCCAGTTCCTTGGACCAACCTTGAAGGCTCCTGGAGTTCCTGGTGAAGCCTGGCTGCAGGTTGTGGCTAGAAGAGGGAGTTGGGTGCAAGAGACCTGGCCGGTGAGGTGCAGCCGGGAGGCGGGGTTCAAGGCTGCACATCTGGGCATCAGAGAAGCCACGTTCTGGGGTGCAGGAAGATGCCCCCTTCCTCTCCTGGCCTCGTGGCATTTCAGTGGTGGGTTCCCTGGGCTGTGGGACTTGCTCACATGCAAGACGAAAGCGGACCTGGGAAGATGAAAATAGCGAGCAGCGGCACGGGGCTGGCGAGGAAGTCGGAGCCGGAACTGCCGCTTGTTCTTACCGGGTTTCCATCTCTGTTCTGAGAGAGGCACCCTTTGTCCCAACCAAAATCCAAGCCATATTTTCTGAGTCAGAGGACTTCTTGTGTGGCCAGCCCTGTGAATGGTGACCAGTGACCCTTACTGAAGGCTGAGTCTCGGGGGAGCACTGGCCTGAATCCTTGAGGGACATTCTCTCTTTAATCCTAACCTCCCTTTGAGGTGTGCACTGACGCAGCTGGGGTCAAAGGGCCGTTCCTCTGAGCCCTGGAGCGGAGAGAGGGCGAGGTGCTCTCATAGCCTTCCCAGCGCCCAGAGCCGGCCAGCTGTGAGATGAGCTTGCCACCTTGCTGCCACCTTGCTCTGGGGCCTAGGGCGAGCCATGGCACCACTCTGCGTCTCCCCACCTGTCTCAGATGATAGAGGGCAGGCTTCTGGGTGCCGTGAGAACTGTGTGCTGCGCATCCGCAGGGACTCTGGTGCTTTCCAGTCATCTCCCCAGGCTGCCACGCCAGCGGGCTCTGCCTGCCTCCCACTGACTTCTGCCGTGTCTCTTGTTTGAAGCTTGTGCCATCTCTGGCCTCTTTAACTGCATCACCATCCACCCTCTGGACATCGCAGCCGGCGTGTGGATGATGTGAGTAGCGCATGGCTGTCCCACCCCGGGGGTCCTGTGGGTTGGGGGTCTTCGGGGCGCCCCCCCGGGGTGGAGGAGAGGCAGGGGCTGCGGGAGCTGGCGTCCTTGAGGTTGCCATGGTTACTGGCTCCCGCCTGAGCGCCTCAGGGATCATGGGTTTTGACCACAGCATGGGTCTTCTCCTGCTTCCTACCCACACCATGTTCCGTTTCCAAGTGAGAGGTCAGGGTTTGGGGAATGCTCACCCTGGCCTTCATCCAGTGCAGGGCTGAGGCCATCCAGTACTCCAGACATTTCTGGAGCATCCACTGAGAATGCAGATGTCAAATCCACTAAGCTGGGTCCCTTGCCCTCTGAGAGCTCCCAGGATGGGGGTGGGGAAGGCCGTTTATTGGGGCTGGCTGAGGACTGGGTTGGAGGGTCCACTGGGAGAGGGCGCTCTAGCTCGGAGCTGTGCCAAAGATGGGTGGGAGAGGCGGGTCAGAGTGGTCATGGGAACCTGCGGTCAGAACATCCTCACGTGCATTCCATGACCGCCTCCTGCCAGGTGGCGTCATCCCATCAGAAGGGAAGGTGCGGTGAGGGCAGGTCTGTGCAGCTGGGGGCACAGGAGAAGTGGCTGTGTACCAATAATTTATGAGTGTCCTCGTGGGGCTTGGTCTTTAGGGGCACTGAGATGGACGAGATTCAGGTCCCGTCCTCAGTGACCTATGGCCAGTGGAGAGCCTTGGGGGCTTGCTGTGGTGGGGTCACCAATGCCTGTGTTTGCCAGTGGTGGATAGCAATGGGGATGGACAGAGGAGAGGCGCTGGGCCCAGCCTCGGGGTGGCGTCAGAGCCTGGCCGAGTTTGCAGTGGCAGGGCTGGCCCCGCACAGAGTGAGTTGATGCTTGGAGGCCTGGTGTGTGGGAGGCTTGGGGCTGGGTGCAGTGGTTAGGAGTTGTGAAGAGAGTCTCTGCCCTGGGCTTAGGGTGGCTCTGGGGTGTCCTGAGCTGCATGTCTGTTACACAGGTGTAATGATGGCACATTTCTCCTAGGCTTGGGGACAGACAGAAGGGCCTGGCTCAGTGTCTGGTAACTTGACTATTACCCACACATTGAGAATACCAAGACCACGGCAGACACTCTCTGTCACCAGTGGCTTAGCTGTTCCCACCCCAAACACGGGGCCGGATGCAAGGACTTGTTAAAGTTCTTCCTCCCAGTGTGGGCTTCCCCTGGGTGTCCCTGGGCCTGGGGCTGGTGGCATTGGGTGTGTGGGCAGCCCTTCGTGACTGTTTTGAGACTGCCTGGCTCCAGCTCTCTGCCTCCCTGGTGGGGCAGCCTTCCTGGTGCTTATGCCACTGATGGATGCTGGTGGCCGTGGCGATGTGACTTAACAGCAGACAGAGCTGCCAGATGCTCCATCTGTGGGCACCCTGCCTCAGCCTTACAGCAGTGCCATGATGTGGGGTCCTCTCTCCTCTGTCTCACACACAGGAGGATAAAGGGAAGCAGAAGCCCGGGGGCTTCCCTCTAGGAGTGTTGAGTTCAGCTGGGGAGATGGGTGTGCAGGAGCAGCTGGGGAGTGCTGGAGTTTTCAGCAGAGGCTCTTTGGCGGGTACAAGCAGGTGCCCTGGAGCAGCCAGGCACCTTTCCAGAGGAGGAGGGACGGGGGCAGGAGGGCGAGGGAGGTGGCATTCATGTGGCACTGGCACTATGCACCCCCGTCCCCTGGGATTGTCAGTCGATGCTTTTCTCCTGCCCTGCTCCCTGCAGCATGAATGCCTTCATCTTGTTGCTGTGTGAGGCGCCCTTCTGCTGCCAGTTCATCGAGTTTGCAAACATGGTGGCGGAGAAGGTGGACCGGCTGCGTTCCTGGCAGAAGGCTGTCTTCTACTGCGGGTGAGGGGCTGCTGGGCAGGGTCCCGTGACACAGTTTCTCAAAACCCACTGGCAAAATGTGACCCAAAGGTCAGGTGAGGGTGGGCAGTGTATGCGTTTCCTCTCTGTAGAAGTGTAAACTGGGATGGCCTTTGTGCAGTGATTGCTGATAGCTGCCAAACCTGCCCCAGTGGTTCTGCACCAGGAACTCAGCTGTCGCTGTGCTGCAGTCACTGGAAGGTTTATGAGCATGTGTGGCAGCATTCTGTGCAGCTGAGAAAAGGGAAGCGTCTGGAACTTTGGTCCATCCACTGGGTGTTGTTAACCAGATGATAGTAGGTCTGAAGGATGTGTTTCCAAAGAGTGGGTTGATGTAGGTGTCCTGACATGAGAGGGGAGAAGCAGGCTGTAGAGCAGAAAATGTCGTTGCCCTCTAAATGTGCTTGTCAAAGTTTTTCCCATTTCTATCAATGAAATCACTCTGTAATATGTCTCCTCTGAGTCGTACGATGGAACTAATTTCAGGATAAGCATGTAATACATGGAAGCTCCTAGAATAACGTCCCTGGTGGACAGGAGGCTGGCGGCAGCAGCATTTATCATTGTCCAGGTTACCTTTCGAAAGAGGTGCAGGTGCAAGCTTGCTTTCCCTTCAGAGAGGTCCAGTAGTTTTGATGGTAAGAGCACAAGCCCAGTCAGTGCTTAGCCCTGGAGCCATCTTCTGCTCTGTCTAAATCACAGGATCACAGACTGCATCTTCCGCAGTATCATGTCCTTCGGAGTTCAAACAACTGCACTTTAAAAATGCTAGCCATACTATAAATTCATTAACTATGATTGGGAAGATAGAACAGTGTTACTTGAAGCTGGCTGCCTCCTACTCTTCTGATGTGTGTGCTTCCTGCCTGTGGGCGTTTTTTAAAAGCCTGCTTTTAACACAGCTATCACCATTATGAATAAGTTTGTATCCTACTTTTTTTCACTTAGGGTAATGATATAAGCATTTTTAACATCACTTTTAATATAGGAATATTCGTTCAGCTGGATGTATCATGGTTTTCTTAATTTCTTAACTGGTATAAATCGAACTGCGATAAGCATCTATCTGCTAAGACTTTTTCTGTGTTTATGATGATTTCCTTAAGATCTGTTTTCAGGTGTGTGGCATTATTGGGTCAAAGAGTCTGATCGTTAAAAGTATTTTAAGACGTGTGGCTACATTGCTTTCCAAAGAGGTCACTTCAGTCTCTCCCACGCCCCTGCTCCAGGCCTGGGGCTGCACACCGCTTCACATTTGCATTTATCTGTTTGTTATTTAAGAGGAAAAATATCTCCCCATGTGCTCTCATTGCATTTTCTTACTTGAAATTTTCGAGTTGACTTTTTAACCTGTTTTTACGTGGCAAGTTTAGTGCGTCCTCTGCATTAAGGATTTCATGGTCCTTGCTTGTATTTCCTGCAACTATTTATGCAGCCTCTTGTTTGCCTTTAATTTTGTTTTCGTCAGAAGATTCCCTGCCATGGTCTTTCTTTTTCTTTTAATTTCTATTATTTTATTGAAATTTTTTAATGACAGAAAAATCTCACAACCACATGCCTACAAGAATGGAATTCAGGTAGAATGCAATTAGCTATGTAGGAGTCTCATCCTCCCACACAGTTGGCCTCCTCTGAGGAGGTGACAGGACAGAGTGTTGGCCTTCAGGCTGCAGGTATTCTGGCCCACTTAGCCCAGGGATTGCTGCTGGTCTGGAAATTCCAGCCAGGATGGAGAATCAGCCCCGAGGACGCTTAGGCCCGAGTGGACCCTGCCACCAGGTGGCACCAAACTGCAACAAACTCTGGGCCGACTCTGCAGACCCCGCAGACCCCGCAGACCCTGCAGCCTGCAGCCCTCTGATGATGAGACCCTGTGTTCCCTGTGGTAGAATTCTGGGGACCTCACTTGTGGAGATGTGGCTGGTGTTACACTATAACTCAGAGCATTTATTTAGTGCCTGTGGTGTTCAGCCTTATGTAGTTAACATGCCTGACCTCAGACAACGTTTGATCCCCTCTCCACGGTGGAGACTGAGTGACTAGCCCACGAAGCTCGAAGGGCCTGGGTGGGAAGCCAGATCCTCTGTCACGGCTCTCTCTGGACAGTGTTTCTCACAGCGAGGGCGGTGGACAATCTCATGACCGTTTAGCCCTTTCTGGGATCACAGACCTTTTCAGAGTCCGAGGAAAGCTTTGGGTTCTTTTCCCAGAATCGAAGTTTTACAGACAAGTTGAGGGCTGTTCAAGGACTTTCTGAAGCTGTGCCCCAGCTGATTTCAGGGGATCCTTCCTGTGCCCTGGATGTCTAGGAAGGGGGCGGGGCCGAGTCTGGAAGCCAGGAAGGATGTGGGGCCGTGGGGTAGGAGTGCCCCTTTGACCTCTGCTTTCCCCCAGGATGGCGGTCGTTCCCATCGTTATCAGCCTGAGCCTGACCACACTGCTGGGCAACGCCATCGCCTTTGCCACAGGGGTGCTGTATGGACTCTCTGCTCTGGGCAAAAAGTGCGTCTGCCAGGCCCAGCCCCTGGGCTGGGCTTTCCTTTCCTACCCCCTGAAGTTTCTCAGTGAGGAGGGTCTGAGAGTGGCCCCTTTAAGCCAGTGGAGACTGAGGCAGAGGTGTCAGTGACTCATCAGTGCCTCCAGCATTCAGCTTTAGTGGGTGAAGACAGGATTCACAACACTTCTGCATGGCCCAGTCTTGCCCCGTCACGGCCTGCAGCAAGGATAGCAAACGTAGGGCTTGTGGGAGCCCCTTCCCCTCCCGGATCTACACTGGGCATCGAATTCCGTTGCCAGCCTCTCTCCTGCAGAGCCCAGACTGAGGCTGGTTCCTTCTCAGCCCGGCATCCCAGGCAGCCTGGGCCACTCTCAGAGGCGACAAGATAGGCCTTTGTCATCCCAGCAGATGTCTCTTGGGGAAATCAGAATGCCTGCAGGTCATACCTGGGTCACAGGGCAGGAACCAGGCAGCAGACAGGAGGGCCGTGGGCGTGGGGCCGGTGCTCCACGTGACGCTGCCTCTCTCTCCCCAGGGGCGACGCGATCTCCTACGCCAGGATCCAGCAGCAAAGGCAGCAGGTGGATGAGGAGAAGCTTGCGGAGACCCTGGAGGGGGAGCTGTGAAGGGCTGGGCACCTCTCCCTCCCTGCACCTCCTCTGGCTCTGTTTGGGTCCAAGTGAGGCCTGAATGATCCGTGCCGAGGCACAGCCTGGAGAAGGGTTTCTGCACGTGCCCCCACACCTGCAGTCCTCTGCTGCTTTCTCCAGACTCCAAACTGGCTTACACCGGGAGCCTCTGGCTGCTGGCGTGAGGGTCTGGACTGTTGGACTTGAGGCAGAACTGAGTAGAGCCTGCAGTAGCTGTGTGTGGACAGCATCCGACCCTGCTCCTCTGCTGGGTGGGTCCACAGAGCTCACACCACAGACAGGGCTGCTGGTGACCTGCTGCGATCTGGGAGCAGCCTCCCTGGGAGATGCTGTTCCTGGCTTGAGGGGAGGTGTGTCAAGTAGGACCCTGACACTGGGCACTGAGCAGAGGGACCTCCCCCAGCTTTCTCGGCAGGTAGAGCCCTAGGGTCTGCGACAGCCTGCCGCTGCCCACAACCTCCCACTGCTGCCTAGGGTGCAGCGCCCACTGCTACTCAGCCTTCTGAAAAAGCCCACAGGGCTCCACTGGTGTACCCCTGTACCTGGAGTTGCAGCCTTGGCAGTGACTGGACAGCTGGGTGGGGGGTACCCCCTTTCAGCTCCTGGAACCTTGGACAGGCCACCTCAAGACTCCTCAGCTGCCCCTCCCCTCTGGGCCTGCTGGGGCCCCTAGGTTTTGCCCATTCCCCCCACCCGCTCTGGCCTTGGTGCTAAGGAAGTGGGGAGAGCAGGCTCTCCCTGGCACCCTTGAGGGTGCCCACAGTCTCCCTGGTGTGGCCCGGTCATGTCAACTGCAGCCCCGCCCTGTTAGTGGGTTAGTGGGTCTGACCTCAGCCCCACTCAGGTGCTCTTGCTGGCCTGGCCAAGCCCTGCCCTCAGGGAGCTTCTGCCTTTGAAGAACTGGGCAGAAGCCACCGTCACTTCCCCACATGGAGCTGTCCCCACTGCCCCGGATGCCAGGCCGTCAGGAAACAGACCTGCACAGGGAGGATGCCGAGAGCTGGTGCCCAGGAAACCCATCCCCGTCTTCCAGCCTCTCTGTGAGGCTAGCTGTTGGGCAGGTGGGACCTGGCTAAGCTTGGGTGGGGCTTGGCAGAGGCAGGTGGGTATAGAAGAAACTCTTGTCTGTGGCCGATGCCAGGCTGGGCCTGCTCTGAGCTTCTGGGGCACAGGGACTGGGTCTTGCTAAGTGAACAGAAGCCCCATGGCTGTGCCAGGGATTGCCCAGGAACACCTTCCAGGCCCATCCGCCTCCGAGGCCAGGAGTGGCAAGCTGGTGGGCAGGGGTGGGTTCTTGGGGCCCTGCCCAGTACTGCCCTGGGGACTTGCTGGTGGGCTCCTGGGTCAGCAGCACCCCACCCTGGGAGTCTGGCCAGCTGAACCCCAGAATGGCAGGGGCATTATAGCCTGGTGGACATGTGCCTTCAGGGTTCCTCCGGGGCCACCTTCCTCAGGCCAGTGCTGGGTTCAAAGGGCTATGTGTGTGTGTATATATGTTTATGTGTGTGCGTGTACACATCTGTCCCACATCTGCAGTGAGTGATACCTGTCTACCTCCCATGAGGAGCAAGGGCTCTGCCTGCCCTCTGCTCATTCTCATCCAGGTAGTGGGCCCCCAGTTCCCCTTCTGCCTGGTCTGCCTGCTGCTGCCCCTGCCAGAGCGGCTTCACTGGCAGCCAGAGACCGCAGAAGGGTTGGCTGTAGATGAAGGAAGGCTGCCCCTGCGCCCTGTGGGGAAATGGTGGCTGCATGGCTGGATGCAGAGGTGGAAGGCCCCTGGCCACAGGCAGGTTGGTGGGCAGGTCACCTGTCCCAGGTTCCCAGTAAGTCTGCAGCTGTGTGATCCTGGGGCCTGGATCCTGTCTCCCATGGGCTGTCCAGCAGGAGCCCTGCCTTGCCAGGAACATCTTTTCCAGCAGCTTGGGTGGCTGGGCCGCACCTGCCTTGTCTGGGCTCTGTGGGGCAACCTTTCCCCCTTTTCTGCTCCTCGGTGTTTGTGCGCGTCTTGAGCAATAAAGTGCGGCCATGGCTCACATGCCTGCCCTCCACTCCCTTCTGCCTTGGTGCATGCATGCGTGCAAGCTGGGCAGGAGCCACTGGCCCAGGAAGTAGCTATAGGTTCTGTCCCAAGGTCATTAGACGTTTGTATAACAAACATCTCAGACAAGGAAAGTGACTTGCCCAAGGTCATGCAGCTAGGCAGAGAGGCCTGTTAAAAGTGGGCCTTCCCTCAGCAGCCTCTTCCCTGCCCTGCTTTGCTGTGGATTTGTGGGAAGCAGCCTTGGCTGGGAGTTGGGGTCTAACCTGGCTGCTGCGGGGGCTCCTCTCCTGAAGTAGACCCCATGCTTTCCTCGCTAGGGCTGCAGGCCCAGTTCCTTTATTTTGATAAAAGGGTGAATACAGTTTGCAGATGGGAGCTGCCTATTCCCAGAGGTTGGGCTGGGGCCAGAGAAAGTGGCCAGGCCAGGTTGTTTGCCTTGGCTTTTTTGGGGGTTGGGGTTGGGGTAGAGTTTCACTCTTGTTTCCCAGGCTGGGATGCAATGGCATGATCTTAGCTCACTGCAGCCTCCATCTTCTGGGTTCAAGCAATTCTGTCAGCCTCCTGAGTAGCTGGGACTACAGGTGTGCGCCACCACACCCGGATAATTTTTTTGTATTTTTTACTAGAGATGGGGTTTTGCCATGTTGGCCAGGCTGGTCTCGAATTCCTGGCTCAGGTGATCGGCCTGCTTTGGCCTCCCAAAGTGCTGGGATTATAGGTGTGAGCCTCTGTGCCCGGCCTGCCCTGGCTTTTGAAGTCCAGGATGTTCCCTGTGGTGCCCAGAAGGCTTGCCGGGGCACAGCCAGGTCTTCCTCACGCAGCCAGATGCCGCCGGATCAGAATGCAAAGATGTGACGACATTACTTGGCTGCCTCCAGCTGTCTTCTCGGTCCTCCCCGTAGGCTTCTCGGGGGGTGTCCTTCACACAGAGTCAGGGACTAGGCCTGAGGTCGCCTGGTGGGTTGTGTGCTCTCCTTCGGCCCATGGCTGCCTCCTCCCCGGCAGGTCTTGGCTGGTGTCTGTGCAGCACTTCAGGCACCTGAGCTGCGGCTGCGGCTGGACAGCAACACGACCTGTCCGGAGCCGGGGACACACGCTGCTAAGGCCCCATCATGCTCTCTTCCTATGCCCTGGCTGGTGGTAGGGCTGACTGCTGCCTCTTGGTCCCAGGGTGCAGGTTTGCAGCCAACACATAGGCCCAGCCACCGGGGGTTTGGCCCCCTCCAGGCGGGGACCCTGGCCTAGCGCAGGAAGGACCTTCTCCCCGTGCGGAAGAAGGACTCGATCTGCTCCAGGGACCGTCCCTTGGTCTCGGGCACACAGCAGCCTGTGAACACCAGGCTCACCAAGCAGATGGCCGCGAAGAAGAAGAAAGGCATCTGGAGGCCGAAGGCGCTCTGCGGGTGGAGAGGGGGGCCAGGTCATGGGGAGAAACTGCGGAGCACTCCCACCCCGGGAGCTTGTGGGCCCTGCTGATAGCAGCCAGCTGTGTGGGGCCTTCATCTGGTCCTTGCCACGTTCAGAGACCGCTCCCCGACCCTCCTCGGGCTTCCCCACTGCCTCCAGGAGAAACCCGAAGGCCTTAGCACCCTGTTGTGGCCCTTGAAGTCTGTACCTGGTCTGCTCCTCCACCTTCCTCAGGGGCTGGGCCTCAGCTCAGGTACCTCCTCCACACCCCCCACCCAGCACTAGTGTCCCAGCTGCTCCACACTGCAGCCTGCTGGAGGCCCGCCCCTCAGCACACAGGTTCTTCTTGCACCCCCTAGGCTGATAGACTCACCCTGCGTTGCCTGCCCTCCCCGCACCCCACTGCCCTGACCACTTCGAGGACAGGTTAAGCTCCGGCCCAGGCTACCCTAGTCAGCTTCTCCCTCATGGGAACTTACCCTGGGCCTCATGGATTCTGGCTGGTTTCAGGGCCCATAGGTTTGAACCAGGAGGCAGGTGGAGTGAGGGGAGTGTGGGAGGGGGAGGTGGGAAGGGGTGGTGCTGAGATCTCCTCCACAGGGTGGGAGATGCAGCATGGTAGCGAGGTGGCTTCCTGGGCTCCTGGCAGGGTTCTGGCCATGTTCTGCCCTGGACTGGGTGACCTGACTTCCCAGAACAGTTCCCTCAGCCTGTTCCTGTTTCTCATAGTGAAGGAGCCTTTGCTGGACTTCACTTGACCACTCTGGGGTCTCTGAGAGGGCATGTCCTCATCTCCTAGGTCACTGAGAGTTAAGGCCCTGACACTGCAGGCCTTGGCACAGCCCCTGGCACTGAGAAGGGTCCTGGCCAGTCAGAGAGGGCCTGGGGCCTGGGGCTGAGCACTCACCACCACTGGCAGGAAGGACTTGGTGAGGACGAAGGCGGTGAGCCAGCTGGCCAGCACGCAGAGCCCTGAGGCCACGCCACGGGCTCGCAGGGGCAGGACCTCAGACATGAGCAGCCAGGTAATGGGGCCCCAGCCCATGGCATAGCCTGCTCAGAAGGGGAGGCAGGCTCAGGTCCTGTGGAGTGGCTATAGCAGCATGTCTGTCCCCACTGAGCTGCTGGAGACTCTCCTCTCCAGCCACCCCAGACACATTGCCCACCCCTTAATGCCCAAGGTAGCCTGCCCCTCTGCGCCACCACCACACCTACCCATGATGAAGAGCATGGTGGCCAGCAGGGGTACCAGGGTGAGGTAGCTGGTGGGTGCTGCCAGGGGCTGCGCCAAGTCGCCCCAGGACATGCTTTCCATGCCCGCTGTGCTGTTGGGGCTCACAGGCCTGGGGCCAAAGTGGATATACAGCCCCAGAGTCAGGTTGGCAGCAAACATGATGGCCGCTGTGGACAGACAGGTGGCCCTCGTGGGGCCAGGACCCTCTGAGCCAGCTGCTTCTCTGGGAGCTCCTTCTGCAGAGCCGCTTAGTACCTGTGTGGCACAGCTCTCATCTGGGACTGGACACCCCCCGCAGGGCAGCGAACTCTGTCTCTAGCTGCTTGTCAGGTACCCACCATTACCACCATGGAGTGTCACAGTGACCTCTCTCGAGTCACCGGCCTGAGGCAGGCCTCTGCTGATGCTGGGGCGGCAGCTGCCCCTCAGCTCCCAGCCACACAGCCCCACCCCAAGGCCTGCGGGAGCCGAGCAGGGTCACTGGCTGCACACCCAGCCCAGCCCCGACCTGTGCAGAGGCAGGAGGGCTGCCTGCAGGGCGCTCACCTGAGACAAAGAGCAGCACCTTGCGGCCAGCGAGGTCCATGGTGAGGGCGGCGATCAGCACAGACAGGAGCCGCACGGCCCCAACAATGGCTGCGTCATCCTTAGGGGGCTGTGGGGAGGGAAGCCACCAGGGCTGAGGGACCCTGCCTGCTGTGCCTGTCCCCCTCTAGGACCTAGCTTGTCCCTGCAGGGGCTCAGGCCCGTGGTTCAGGGCAGCACTGAGTGGCCTGGCACCTGCAGTGTGCTCGGCATCTCTTCTGCACAGCACTCGAGCCTGCGGGGCCTCCTCGGCAGGGACACATCTGCTCTGCCCATCACTATGCCCAGCTGGCACAGAATCCAGGCGTGATGATGAATTGCCAAACCGTGCTGTTATTAATCTTCAAATCTCATCTCACTTTGAGAGTCGGGCAGGTCTATGGAGGCGGGCCGCTATCTTCATCTTGCAGAGGAGGAAGTTGAGGTTCAGAGGGGAAATGACTTCCCTTGTCAAGTGGCAGATGCCATGTGGCTCTGAACCTGGGCTCTATAGCCTCAAGGGTCCATGTTTCTATAAAGCTGGTTTCCTTTGTAATCCCATGTATTCAATTTCAAATATTTCTATATGTTTTTAGAAAAGGGGTCTCACTCTGTCACTAGGCTGGAGTGCAGTGGTGTGATGGTGGTACACTGCAGCCTGAAACTCCTGGGCTTAAGTGATCCTCCCGCCTCGGCCTCCCAAAGTGTTGGGAGTATGGGCTTTAGCCACCATGTCTGGTCAGCATTTTATTTTAAAACATTGAAGTTTTTCTTAAAAACATTCTGAGAACAGGTGAAGGCACAGGAAATGTCTCCAAATGGCCCAGATCTCAGATCGTGCTGTGGCATCCCTGACACCTGGCACAGAGCGGGTGTGAGTAAGGGCGGAGGGTGGGTAAGCTCAGGAGCAGGCTGTCTCCCAAGCCGGGCATGCCCTGCCAGCCTCTGGGGGACTCCGTGGGTTGGGTGCCAGCCGGGGCTGGGTTCTCACCAGCAGGACAGCAGTACTGTCGAAGATGGACTGCAGGTACACCAGGATGGGTGTGATGCCGGTCAGCTGCTGCAGGAAGCGCATCAGCAAGGCCACGGCGATGGGCCGGCACATGTGGGGGGCCCGTGCCTCAGCCCACGACACTCGGCTGCTCTGAAACACAAGGCTGCCGCTGAAGGCGTTGGGCCAGCCTCTCCAGCAGGACAGCCACCCTGCCCTGACCACCAGGGGCTGGGTGGGAGACTCCTTTTCCCTTCTCCAGGAAAGAACCAGTCTACCAGGCCACCCAGGCTGTGGGGACAGTCTCCCACCCCCACCCAGGCACTAGGATTAGTGGGAATGACTGTGGTCCCATCGTCCAGGAAAAGCCCCCACAGCCTAACAGAGCTGAGTGCTGGAGGCGGGCATGCCAGGCTCGTGTGCACGCCCTCCCGCACCTGTCTCCTGACGTTGTCCTGGATCTGCTCGAACTCCCAGTGGACGTCGGCATCCACCCCACGCAGCCAGGCCAGCGCCTGCAGGGCCTCCTCATCCCTGCCCCGAGAGAGCAGGAAGCGCGGCGAGTTGGGCATGAAACTGAGCAGCAGGATCATGATGAGCACAGGTGCCTCCCCGGCCACAGCCAGCCAGCGCCACGGCAGCAGGAGGCCTGCGGGTGAGGGGCGGGTGAGGGGCCAGATGCAGGCCTGGTAGAGCCTCTGAATAACGTTGTTTGCCCTTCAAGGTCTAGTCCAAGGGCCACCTCCTACAGAAGGCCTACCCTGATTGCTCCAGGCAGGGTGGGGCTGCAGGGATTGCTCAGCCCCTGGCACATAGTGGGAAGTCCTTGGAAAGACTTACAGTCAGAGCAGGATGAGGAAGGGGTAGGCTGGGCAGGCAAGGCCCTGGGCCCCCACCCCAGGCCTCCACACCCCCTCAACTGATTTCTTTTTCTATCTGGACTTCCCATCTGAGATGGCACTTGATGGAAGCTTTCTGCCGTTAAGAGATAGTCTGGCAACTGCGGCTGCTCTGGCTGCCCAGGTAGGGACTGGGCCTGTGGCTCGAGGGGCAGCCCCTGCCTAAAGGTCTGTGGCCAGGTGCTGGCCTAGTGGGGTCGGGATGCTAGATCTCTTGCCTCTCAGCCCAGGATCTGTTCTGGGCCAAATTCATTTCCTTTCCAACCACGTCTCCCTCAGCAGCACCCGCCACTCCCACCAGCCTGCACACGGGAGTGCAGGGCCATACTTGCCAAGGGTGTAGAGGGACAGGGATCCGAACACTGCCATGAGCTGGGGTGTGGCCCCCAGAGCCCCACGGACGCCTGGGGGAGCAATCTCAGACACGTACACCTGTAAGACACACACGTCCCACCAGGTTTTGCTAAGAATGCAGGTTCCCAGGCCTGGCTGAGATGGGAGAGGCAGCTCCTGGGAATCCCAGAAAGTGGGAAGTAGAGGCTTTCTGGTGGGGCTGTGTCCTGGTCATGACTCGCTGCAGGACCTCAGGCAGCCTGTCTGATCTCCCTCTGTCCTTGGTTTCCCTGTGAGGTGGGTGAAGCACTCAGCTCTGAAATGGACAGCATGATGCTGGGAAGGAGGCCCATGGGCTCCCAGGCTCCAGGGCTCAGCAGGTGAGTCTGTTCCTTCCAGTGAGTTTTGCCCCCTCTGCTGGGCTCACCAGGCCCCATGTGGAGCACCAGAAAATCAGAAGGTTGGTGCGGTGGCTCACGCCTGTAATCCCAGCACTTTGGGAGACCGAGGAGGGTGGATTGCCTGAGGTCAGGAGTTCAAGACCAGCCTGGCCAACGTGGTGAAGCCCCATCTCTACTAAAAATACAAAAATTAGCCAGGCATGGTGGTGCATGCCTGTAATCCCAGCTACTCAGGAGGCTGAGGCAGGAGATTGCTTGAGCCTGGGAGACGGAGGTTGAAGTGAGCTGAGATTGTGCTACTGAACTCCAGCCTGGCTGACAGATTGAGATTCTATCTTGAAAAAAGAAGGTCCCAGGGAGGTGCAGGGCAGGGACTTCCCTTTCCTACCCATTGCTCAATGTGGATTTTCTCCAATTGAGTAATACATGTGGTCAAGAAATGGGGTAGAAAGCTTGGAAAATCCAGAGTGGGGGCAACTGGGGACCTGAAGACAATCTCTCCCAAATCAGCTGCCCTGCTGAGGGTGAGCTGTGGCACCCCAGGCAGCAGCAGGGAAGGCAAACAGTTCTCATTGCTCAGAAGGCATGGAGGCCAGGAGGCCTTAGTCAGATGGGAGGCCCAGCACCAATAAGGAGGCACTGGGGCACCTGGGTGGGAAGGCCTGGGCTTACCGGGATGCAGGCAGCTGTAAGCCCCCCGGCGAAGCCCGTCAGCGTCCTTCCGAGCAGCAGCATCCAGAGGCCGTGGGCACCCGCCATGAGTGCGTAGCCGGCCGCCGACGGCACCGCCGAGAACATGATGCTCAGCTTCCGGCCCAGGAGGTCATTGAGGATCATGGCACTCAGGCCCCCTGCTGCTGCTCCCAGGGTGAACACGGACTGCAGGGGAAGGGGGTGCAGGGCAGATCTGCCTGGGCACTGGGACCGCACTCTCACCAGAGTCCAGGGACAGCTTCTTCCCTAGGCTGACCCCAGGAGCACATGGGCCAGTTACCGCAGGGAGCCTTCTGTCTTCAAGGGGCAGCCATTTGTTAGCGGTGCCCAAATGGGGAGTCCCGCTCTAAGGAAGAGGCAGTGCCTCATATCCACCGTGGTGCTGTCCAGCCTGAGGTTTACGTGTCGAATATTTTTATACAGAATTCTGTGACTTGAAGGCCCGTGGCTTTAAGATTTGGAGGTTCTTAAGTTCCCTGTAAAGCAGCAACTGGGATCTGCCCTGGAGTCTGCTAACTAGTAGTGGGACCTGGGCACATTGCCCAACCTGTCTGAGCTTCTTCAGCTGAGTTTCTTCAGCTGCCTCACGGGGAGAACACAAGTTCTACCTTAAGGGATTGGCCCTGGGAGTCAATGAACACTCAGTGCCCAACACATGCCTGGCACATAGGAAGTGCTCAGTAAACCCTGGGAATTGCTGTGTTCGCTACTATGTTGTAATTCCACATCTGAGGCTATTGAGATTGTAATTCTAGACTCTGGGACTTTGGGATCTTCCTCTCCATCTGCCCACAATCTGTCCTGTGGACCCTCCATACCCAGGCCAGTGCCTCTCCCCACTGATACCTGATACCCTTGCCCCCATCCAGCCAGTTGTAGGTGTGGGGACCAGGGGAAGCCTTAACCCCATCCAGCAGAGACCCTGACAGACACCTCCCCACCTGCTCCTTCCCTCACCCTCTCCATCGGCTTTCACTTCCTCATTTCAGAGGAATCCTGTGGCATTACCCCACCCATCAGCAGCCTGGATGGCTGGGGGAGGGAGGACAAGGGCCCTGGAGGGGTTTCCAAGGTGGAGAATTTGGGAGGTCCCTAGCTGGAGACAAGGTTCAGCAGGTCCCTGCTCCCTGAGCCTGCCCTCCTCCAGAGAATAGTCCTTACCCCGAACCAGGATGCCTGGGATTTGGTCAGATGCAGGTCAGGATCCAGGGAGTGCTCCAGGGCTGGGATGACCGGGGATGTGTAGACCAGGGCATACCCAAAGCTGAAGTTGCCGAGCACGGCCGCGAAGGTGGCCAGGAACACCCTTTTGTTCTGCCGGGCCCTGGTGATGGTGGCGGACAAAAGGACCAACGTCTCTGAGTCCCTCCTCCCAGGACCCAGTGGCTGTCCAGCTCAGCAGGCAGTGCTGGGGAGGCCTGGATCCAAGGCCATTTGGGTTCCCAGGGCCTACTCCGCAGCTCCCTGGGAAATTCCCAGACCGTTGTTAGCCCATGGCCGTGGCTGGGCCTCTGGTGCTGGGGCCTTTTCTCCGGAAGAGGAGGCTCTGGTTCTGCCCCCAAGCCTGCGGTGGAGGGCTTGCGGGTGACCTCAGCCAGGTCTCAGTCTCCCCGTTTGTGCCAGTGGGGGGCTGGGCCCGGCACTCCGGCGGGTTGTTCCTTCCCTTAGGAGGACCAATTCCTTAAATAGGAGTGGCGTGTCTGGGACAGGAGGGAGCCAGATGGCCCCTCGGTGGCCACTAGGTCAGAGAAGGCCCAGGGCAGGAGCCTGCCCGGCTGGAGGGAACCAGCGCCACCCCCAAGCTTCACCCGCAGCCCCCAGGCCAGCAACTCTCACCCGACCCGCGCCCTGTCCCCCGGCGACGGTGGCGGCCTCTCGGGGAAGGTGTCGTAGTCCGGACCCTCGGCTCCCAGCAGCGGCTCCTGCATGGTTGGGTCTCTCGGGGCGAGCGGAGGGCGCCCAGACAGCAGCAGCCGCACGGGGCCCGCAGCTCCGGGGGCTCAGGCCAGGCTCCGCCCCTTGACCGCGATTGGCTGCGGGGCGGCCCTGCAGAGCTGCGCTGGCCAATGGGGCGGTCGCACGCTGTGCGGATGCTCGGATGCGGACCCGGCTTTCGAGGGCGCGGCCGGCGCCTCCTGCGCCCCCTAAGGCCCCGCCCCGCGAGACAGGCTGGGGGTCCCCGGGCGGATCGCCTGCCCGACCAACCCGGGCAGGGGCGGAGCCCCGGAAGCGGCCCACCCCGCCCGGCTTTTGCAGGCGTGGCTCTTGCTGGCATGGCTGCGGCATTGAGCGCAGCCCCTGTGGTACCCCAACACCGGGGCAGGAAACTGAGGCCCAAGGAGGCCAAGCCGCTCGCCGGGGTGACGGCAAGTGCGCACCTCGCTCCGCCCCACGCTCAGCCCTCCAAGTCGCGTGGCATCCCAGGACCACCTCTGTCCAGGCTATCCCTGGCACCCGGGAATCGGGATGTGTCAGGACGGCAGCGGGTGTGGGACGAAGGCGGCAGGAAGGGCCGGGCGGGGCGCTGTGGGCTGCTCCAGCGGGCGAGGTCTGTATCCCCCACCCCAGGCTCTGATGGTAGAAATAACCTGAGCTTGTGACACCCAGGTAGTAAGATAAATAAGAAAAGCAGAAGCTGAAAATTCCCTGGAAGCCCATCCTCAAAAGATCCCACAAGGTTCCACTTCTCCCTTTGGGCCTTTTCGGGAAGAGAATGGAATCACACCCTGCTCTGCTGGACGGACGTGCCACACACGGCTTTTAAACCGATCCTTTGTTGCTGAGTATTTGCGTAATTTCCCAATTTTAGCTATAACATAGTAAAGCGATTTTTTGTTTGTTTTTTTAAAGAAAGAAAGAGAAAGAGGGAGAGAGAACAGGAGTCTTGCTCTATTGCCCAGGCTGGAATGCGATCTAAAAATAGGTATTAAAAACCTCTTTTATGCTGATAATTGTGCTTAACAGCAGAGATGGGAAGGAATAAGGGAAGAAAATAACAAACAGCCAACCACTATTTCATTTAAGTCTGTGAAATGCTGTGCAAATGGTGAAGAGTGATTTACTTCCAATTATGTGGTCACTTTCAAAATAGGTGTAAAGTGATACTGAGAAAAATGTATGTTCTGTGGACCTGGGGTGAAGAATTCTATAAATATTCACTGAGTTTACTTGTTCCAGGTCTGAGTTCTAATCATAGATGTCCCTGTTAATTTTCTATCTCGTTGATCCGTCGAATATTAACAATGTGGTGTCAAAGTCTCCGACTATTATTACTCGGGAGTCCCAGTCTCTTTATAAGTCATTAAGAACTTATGTATCTGCATGTTCCTATATTGGGTGCATATATATTTATGATCATTGACTCCTGTTGTTGCATTGACCCTTTTACTATTATGTAATGTCCTTCTTTGTTTTAGTCTTTGTTACTATTAAAGTCTATTTTGTCAGAAAGTTACAACTCCTGTTTTTGTTTTGCTCTTCATTTGATTGGTGAGGCTTCCTCCAATCCTTTGTTTTGAGTCTTTGTGTGTCCTTGCTTATAAGATAGATCTGGATACAGCTTACCTATGGGTTTTGACTTCTTATTCAATTTGCCTGTCTGTGTCTTTGATTGGTGCATTTAATCCATTTAAATTTAGGATTAATATTGATATTTGTGAGTTTAATATTGTCATTTAATGCTATCTGGCTATTTTGCCCATTAGTTGATATAGATTCTTCATTGTGGAGATACTCTTTACCTTTTGGTAAGTTTTTGGGATGACTGATACTGATTGTTCCTTTCTGTGTGTAATGCTTCTTTCAGAAGCTCTTGCAAAGCAGGCCTGGTGGTGATGAAATCTCTGAGTGCTTGCTTGTTCACGAAAAATTTTATTTTTCCTTCATTTATGAAGCTTAGTTTGGCTGGATATGAGATTCTGGGTTGAAAATTCTTTTCTATGAGGATATTGAATATTGACCCCCACTCTCTTCTAGTTTGTAGGGTTTCTGCTGAGAGATCTGCTGTGAGTCTGATAGGCTTCCCTTTATGGGTAACCTGACCATTCTCTCTAGCTGCCCTTAGAATTTTCTTCTTTATTTCAACCCTGGTGAATCTAACGTTTATGTGTCTTGGGGTTGCTCTACTTGAGGAATATCTTTGTGGTGTTCTCTGTATTACCTGGAGTTGAGTATTGTCCTGCCTTACTAGGTTAGGAAAGTTTTCCTGAATAATATCCTGAAGAATATTTTCCAGCTTGGATTCATTCTCTTTATGACATTCAGGTATACCTATCAAATGTAAATTGGGTCTTTTCACATAGTCCCATATTTCTTGGAGACTTTGCTCATTCCTTTTTACTCTTTCTTCTCTAATCTTGTCTTCTCGTTTCATTTCACTAAGTTTGTCTTCGATCTCTGATATCCTTTCTTCTGCTTGATCAATTCAACAGTTAAAACCTGTGCATATTTTGTGGCGTTCTTGTATTGTATTCTTCAGTTCCATTAATTCACTTATATTCCTCTCTAAATTGTCTATTCTCGTTAGGATTTCGTCAAATCTTTTTTCAAGGTTCTTAGTTTCTTTACATTGGGCTAGAACATGTTCTTTTAACTCACAGAAGTTTCTTATCATCCGCCTTCTGAAGCCTAATTCTGTTAATGGAACACACTTGTTCTCCATCAGGCCTTGTTCCCCTGTTAATGAGGAACTGTGATCCCCTGTAGAGGGAGAGGCATTCTGAATTTGGGTATTCTCAGCCTTTTTATGCTGGTTTCTTCCCATCATTGTAAATTTATCCACCTGTCATCTTTGTAATGACCAACTTTCAAATTAGGTCTCTGAGTGGACGTCCAACTTGTTGATTCCTAGCGCCAGAATCTGAGCAACCCACTGCACTGGCTAAAACAGCGGTGTTAAGATTCATGGTGCTTTTCTGCCTGGGAATCTCCAGTCTGGCTTCCCTCTTGAGTCCCTTTTTCAATCAGCTGAATGGGCAACTCTGCCTTCCCGGAGCTCCAACGTTGACCAAAAGGGGACCCAGTCCCATTTACTCTGCACCAAGAACCACTGCGCTGGGGTGCCGGCCACAAGAGTTGCACTGGCGACCCTTGGGGCTTCTCCGCTGGGAATCTCCTGGTCCGTAAGCAACAAAAATTCATCTGAAAGTGTGGCGTCCTCTTGTTCTCTGCGCTTTCACTGGGAGCTACAATCCTGAGCTGCTAGTAATCAGCCATCTTAGATCTCTCTCCAGTAAAGCATTTTTAAAAGTTAGAATTTCTTTTTATTGTGATTGAAATACAATCGTAATAGAACAATAGAGAGAATCACATCCGTCTCCCATCAGCCTGACTTTGAAGGCATTTTGCCTGTTTCCTTCAGTCTTTTCCCTATGTGCCTATTTTGCCTGTTTTCCTTTGGTCTTTTCCCTCTGTGCCTATTTTGCCTGTTTGCTTTTGGGGCCCACATTCAATCGTGCAGCACTTTTACATCATCCTTTTCTCTCCATCAAGAACACAGACTTTGGACTCAGGCACACCCAGCATGGTGATCAGGCTGCACAGCCATATATCCATATATGGAGAGAGAGAGAGAGAGACTGAGAGAGAGACACAGAGAGGGAGAGACACACACACACACACAGAGAGAGACACACAGAGAGAGACACAGAGACAGAGACAGAGAGAGAGGGAGATACAGAGAGAGCCAGAGACACACAGAGAGAAAGAGAGAGACACAGAGAGAGACAGAGAGGAAGACAGAGAGAGAGACACAGAGAGAGACAGAGACAGTCTTGCTCTGTTGCCCAGGCCGGAGTGCACTGGCACCATCTCAGCTTACTGCAACCTCTGCCTCCCGGGTTCAAGTAATTCTCCTGCCTCAGCCTCCAAAACAGCTGAGATTACAGGTGCACACCATTACGCCTGGCTAATTTTTGTATTTTTGTAGAGATGGGGTTTCACCATGTTGGCCAGGCTGGTCTCAGATTCCTCACCTCTCACCTCAAGTAATCCACATGCCTCGGCCTCCCAAAGTGCTGGGATTACAGGCGTGAGCCACCACCCCTGGCCATTCTAATGGTCATATTTTAAAATTGAGCTAGAACAAGTGTTAAATGAACAGCTCCATGAATCTACCTGTGTATCCACTCCATAATCACCTCTCAGATCAGGAAACGGAAGATTCTGGTTATCCCCAAAAGTCTGTGATGGCCTTGCCCTGTCCTGCTCTCCTCCCGTGGTCTCACTGCTCTGATTGCTATTACTGTGGATTTGATTTCCTTCTCTTGAATCTCATATAAATTGAACCATATTCTTTTGTTTCTGCTATTTTTAAAAATGTATTATTTTTTTCTTTTAAAATCAATTTTAGGCCAGGCACAGTGGTGTATGCCTATAATCCTAGCATTCAGGAGTCCAAGGTGGGAGAATTGCTTGAGGCCAGGAGTCTGACGCCAGCCTAGACAACAAAATGAGACTCTGTCTCTACAAAAAGCTAAAAAAAATTATCCAGGTGTGATGGCAAGTGCCTGTGGTCCCAGTTCCTCAGAAGGCAGAGGTGGGAGGATTGCCTGAGTCCAGGAATCGGAGGCTAGAGTGAGCTGTGATCACGCCACAGCACCCTGGCCTGGGCAGCAGAGGGAGAGCCTTCCTGAAAAACTAAAATACAAGAAAAATCAACTTTATTAACGTATAATTTATATACAGTAAAAAGTCCATTTTATGTATAGGTTGATGAGTTTTGACAGTTGTATAACCTGGAACACCCCCAATCAAGATATAAAACATTTCCAGCTTTTTTTCTTTTTCTTTTTGTTTTGTTTTGAGACAGAGTCTTGCTCTGTTGCCCAGGCTGGAGTGCAGTGGCGTGATCTCGACTCACTGCAACCTCCGATTCCCAGGTTCAAGCTATTCTCCTGCCTCAGGCTCCTGATTAGCTGGGATTATAGGCGCCCGCCACCACACCTGGCTAATTTTTGTATTTTTAGTAGAGATGGGGTTTCACCATGTTGTCCAGGGTGGTCTGGAACTCAGGACCTCAGGTGATCCGCCCACCTTGGCCTCCCAAAATGCTGGGATTACAGGCATGAATCACCTCGCCCGGCCCATTTCCACCCTTCTAGAAGGTTTCTTTGTGCCTGTCCGAAGTCAACCTCCTTTCCCCCTCCCCAGTAAACTACTAATCTGCTTTCCGTGATGATAGAGTCATCTTATAAAGAGAATCATGTCTTTTGTCTGCCTTCTTTCTTCAGCATGTTTGTGAGATTTATCCTTGCCATTTTTTTCAGTAGTTTGTCCTTTTTTGCAGCTGCGTAGGGCAGTGTTGTACGGATGGAGCCGCTGGGAACCGGCTTGCGCAGAGCCCTGCTTAACAGCCCTTTGATGTTCTGTTGGGCAGATGAACCTGAATTTGTAATTACTCTTCTGTCATGGGCATCAAAGCTGTTTGAAACTGTAAGGGTGGAAAAGGTGGAATCCTTTCCTCTCCTGTTGTTATGAGACCAGCAGGTCCACGTGCCTGCTCTGAAGTGACCCTGTGACATGCTGGTATACCGTGGCAGAAGGGTTCGAGGCAGGGAAGAGCTTAGTGATCGAAGAGCTCCGAGCGAGCAGATGGGAGGAAACCTTCAAATCCATCTCCCCAGGAGCTTTGGGCTGGGGCTTTTAAGGGAATCACGGAGGGTGATGGGCTCTAGAAGTGGGGTTGTTGATGGGTCTGGGTAAGGGAGGTAAAATCATCAGGTGGTGGAAACTGCATTCTTTGGTGCCTCAGGTCCTCCTGGGGTCCTTGAGACCAGCTGGCATCAGTGATTTCATGGTACACAGGACCCACAAGAACATCTCAAATGGAAACCTTGGCCAGGCATGGTGGCTCATGTCTGTAATCCCAGCACTTTGGGAGGCCGAAGTGGGTAGATCACCTGAGGTCAGGAGTTCAAGACCAGCCTGGCCAACATGGTGAAATCCGATCTCCAGTAAAAATACAAAGAATTAGCTGGGCGTGGTGGAGTGCACCTGTAATCCCAGGTGTTTGAGAGGCTGAGACAGGAAAATTGCTTGAATCTGGGAGGCAGAGGTTGCAGTCAGCCAAGATCATGCCATTGCACTCCAGCCTGGGCAACAAGAGTGAAACTTCATTTCGAAAAAAAAAAAAAGAAAGAAAGGAAATCTTTCTAATATTCAAGTTGTCGTCTCTACAGAGCAGTGGAGCTGGTGGCGAATGCTGAATGAGCTACAAGCTTGGCTTCTTTCCATTTCCCCTCCTCTCTTCCTTGATTAATTTTATAACGTTTATAGCGACGGTCTCATCATCAGCAGGGCCACAGGTGACAGTTCTAGAACAAAAGACAGGTTAACAAGAGAAAAGCACACCAGACGTATTTAATCAAAGCTTGATGTAGCACGGGAGCAGCCGGAAAGGGAGACCCAGAGGCCCGGGGAAGACGGTTCCGGTGCTTAGGGTCGGTGAGGAGCGGGCAGCGCGTGGACGGGTGTGGGGTTGGACTTCGAGGGGGGCTGGGCGAGGCCTGCTGTGCAGGTCCCCCTCGGCCTCTCTGAGCAGTGCCCCTCACTCCCAGGCATGGGGCAGGACCCCTGGAGCAAGGGTCTTTTGACCCACAGTCAGACAAGGTGAGCAGAGAACGTCTTCATGGCCAGCTCCTCCCCAGAAAGGCAGGGAGGGTTTGAGTCACGTTTCTAGCTCTCATGGCTGGTTTTGGGGGAAGGGGCTCTGCTGTCCATGACCCACCTGGGGAAAGAGGAATTCTGGCTTCTGTGACTTGGTGCGGGGGAGAAAGCGGGCAGGAGACAGGAGGGGAGGAGGAGGTCAGAGACAGGCTTGGGCTGCCCCAGAGGCCTTCTGATCTCCTTTAGTCCTGAATTCTCATGCCAGGCGCCCTGCTTGGGGGAATTGTGGTCTGAGCCCCAACAAACCATTTTTGCTTTTAAAATTAACATGATGAGGCCAGGCGTGGTGGCTCATGCTTGTAATCCCAGCACTTTGGGAGGCTGAGGCAGGTGGATCACCTGAGGTCAGGAGTTTGAGACCAGCCTGGCCAGCATGGTGAAAACCCATCTCTACTAAAAATACAAAATTAGCTGGGCGTAGTGGCACATGCCTGCAATCCCAGCTACTAGGGAGGCTAAGGCAGGAGAATCACTTGAACCTAGGAGGCAGAGGTTGCCGTGAGCCAAGATTGTGCCATTGGACTCCAGCCTGGGCAACAAGAGCAAAACTCCATCTCAAAAAAAATAATAATAATGATAATTAACACGATGAATATCTTTGTTTTTAAATAGTAATTTCCTTCTGCAGGGACTGCTCTTGTGACCTCTAAAGCCTGCTTTAACCTTCTCATGGGCAAGCTCACCTTCCTTCTTCCTGTCCTCTCCTGGGTCTGTGGCAGACAGGCTGCTTGAGGACCTCTAAGTTGGTGTGGAGGTTCCTCCCAACCCATAGCGATGGGCACATGAAGGGTGTCTGAGACTCAGGTGTCAGTGACTCAGAACTCAGTGTCCTCTCTGCTTTTGAGGCCTCCCACCCCAGACAGGAATCTCAGTTCAGAGCAGCAGAGAGAGCTGGTGTGTGGGGACCCTGGCTCCGCTCTGTCGCCTGGGGCAGCCACCGCCCCTTTCTCATGCCGGCCACACCCACATCGAGGTCTCTCCTTTCCTATCACTCCTGCTGGGCTCCTCCCAGAGGGAGGTCCCAGGGGGGTAGGTCCTGTAGAGGAAAGCTCAAGTGGGTGCACTCAGCTGTCACTGTCCAGGGCCTGTCCCTCGGGAGCTTGGCAGCTGAGGGCAGGCCCCTCTCAAAACGTGGGACCTTCCCCATGGATGGAAGGTGACTGGGCCTTGCACACCCAGCTGGGGTAAGAGGGAGGGGCCTGGGGGCAGGATCTGGAGGGGGCTGGGCGGAGCATTCCTGGTGCTGGTTTGCCTCCATCCCTGGCTGGTCCAGGGCACTGGGTCTTAAATGATCTGGTCCAGACTCTGCCCTGTTGCGGGGGGAGGCCTGGGGCTTGGAAGTTGTTTCCTAGGTCTCCATGGGGGCTGCCATGGGGGCCTCTGCCAACCTCTGGGGCTTCTCAGGAGCTGCTGGTCCTGCTGAGCCTCACTTTTCTCATCTGTAGGATGGATGTCACCTGTGCCCACCTCACAGCTGCTGTGCAGGTGGTGGTGGAGGACACTGGTCGCATTGATGCAGCCCTTGCAGTTTGACAAAGGTCCTTCCAGACCAGTCTGACAGCTTTCTGCTTCCCCAGAAACTGACCAAGCTGCATTCCAGGACCTGGCACCAGGGCGGAGGTCTCTAAGGGGGCAGTAGGGCTGCCCTGTCCTGGGAAGGTAGGAGGCAGGGAGCAGATGCCCAGGAATGCTCGTCCCACCCTTGGGGCCTTATTCATCCCTGTTTCATAGAGGAGAAGACTGGGACTCAGAACTGCTGCCCAGGGTCACTTCTGGGTCACTTCACACTGCTTTGGCCTGTGCCCCCACATCAGGCCTTCCTGAGGGAGCAGAGGGGGTGGGTAGGTGGAGCCCTTCCCCGGGGAGGTCCTGCCCCGTGCCTCCTCCTTCCCACAGATGGGCCACCCAGGGCCCCCAAGGGAGAAGGTCTCTGGCGTCCAGCTGTCTGGTGTCCCCAACATCCCTGGAGATGTCGCTGGTGATGTCATCCCTGGCCCTGAAGACTCAGACCTGGTGCCCTCCGTGACCCTGGCTGCAGCCCTTGTCCTGCTGTTCCTCCTGCTCTCAGCCTGGCTGGTGTGGGTCAGGCCCCGCCAAGGCTGCTGCTAGTGTGGGTTCCAGGGTAGGGTTGGGGGCCTGGGCCTGGCACAGTTAGGGGAGGCACAGCCAGGCCTCCCAGCAATACCCTGTGCCAAACTCCACTCCACCCTTTCCCACAGCAGCCCCAGTGGGACCCCAATACTCCTCAGTGGAGCCTCTGGATGGCACTGGACTCTGTCTGCCATTGAAGGCAGGGGACATGTTCCTGGAGGCGACCCAGAGCTGAGAGGCTCAGGCAACCCCTGCACTCAGGCAGATCGGCTCAAATCCACCTCCTCTCCAGGCTGGCTGCAGGGCCTCAGCCCCATCTGAATCTCTGTAAGGCCCTCCTGGGTATCGCTTACCAGGAGGGGGGTTCTAGTCCAGGCTCTGCCCGTGCTGGGCTGTGACATGGACAAGTGCCTTTTCCCTCCTGGATCCTGGTTTATCTGGTCATCCAATGGGGCTCCCAATACCCACTTCTGGGCCCTCTTGGGAAGGCAGGTGCTGTGGGAGGCAGGGGTCGGGCCAGGAGGATGCCCTGGCCTTGGCTGCCATCTGGTGGCTACAAACAGAATTGCATCACCTGGGTAGCCCAGGCAAGTGCTGAGGAGCTGAAGGCTTTTTATTTACAAATGCAGAACATTTTGAGATTGTGGATAAGCATAAATCCTGTTACCCAGAGAGCACAGATTTTTAACATTTTCTATTTATCTTTTCCTCCAATCTCCATATCTATCATCTCCTTAACAAATAGTAATCATAGGGCGAGGGTGAGTTGTGAGCTGGGTTCCGGGTCCGAGAACACTGCCTGCGGCGCTGGCCCAGGGCCCTGGTGCCCTCTTGCCCCACAGCAGCTTTGTTCCTGGCCTCGAGACAGGAAACAGGGAAGCAATTTTGGGGCTGGGAGGGGTGTGGGAGACCTTCAGACTGGGACCTGGAGGCTCCAGCTCCTCCATCTCTCCCAGAACAAGGACTTGTCAAAATCTCTACGTGACCCAGACCCTGTGGGGAAACAGGGTGAACAGGATCCCTGAAGGAGCTGGGGTCTGACTGGGTGTGGGAAGGACCGGCTCACTGCAGCGGGCCGAGGCTGGCATGGGTCAGCAGGGCCTGTGAGAAGGGGTGGATGAGCTCTGGCGTGTCGGAGGAGTGGGCCAGGGCCAGAGTCCCCAGGGAGGCTGTTCCAGGCACAGGAACCAAGTGGGGAGTTCAGAGGCTGCTTTGTGTTCTGCACCTGCTACTGCTCCCTCGGGGAACTGAAGGCCTCTGGAGCCTCCCAGAAGCGCCCACTGAGAAGGGGTGTGCAGCAGGCGGCAAGGCCGTGTGGTTCCACATCCCAAACCACGCTTTGTCCATCCCAGGGTCCCCGTAGTGGGGCTCTTCTCCCTCCTCCAGCTTCCCAAAGCCAGAGTACACACGTGGGTGTCCACGGCGCAGCTGGGGGTCTGTAAGTGTCCTCTGTCCTTGTCTCTGGGCAGACCGTAGTCCAACGTGCTGCCCCTCTGCCCTGGAGAAGCTGCCTGGGAAGCTGGTGGGGGCTTTAGGGGCGTTGTGCAGAGGGGAAGGGGAGGCTGGAGGTTTGGGGGACCCTCTGAAGCAGTTAGGTGGCCTTTCAGTTGGGGGGACTGAGAGAGCAGAGGACTGCAAGCTAGACTGGGGCCTCCCTGAGCTGTCATAAGCAGGACAAGGATGTGGGATGGGCCACAGAACCTCCTCCCTCCCTGGACCATCCTGCCTGCTACAGGAGGGGCACACTCAGAGGAAGGAGGGAGGCCGGTTCCTTGCAGAGCGATGTTGAGGCTGATCCTCCCTGCCTCCCCCACAGCCCCTCTATGAGCCTCTTCCCTGTCCTGCATACCTGCAGTGAGGATGCCATGGAATCACAGAATCAGGTTCTGCGTGGCCCTGAGCAGCACATGGCCTGGGGAGGCAGCCAGCTCGGCTCCTGGAAGCCTCTGACCTTCTGCCCAGGGAGCAGGGGCCCTTTGGGGGCTCTTCTCTCTGCTCCCTTGGTCACATCCCCTCCCTGTTTGTGGAGGAGAGTGGCCGCAGGCAGGCACCTGACTCCGCCACTTCCACCAGGCTCCAGCTTTCCCTGCCTCTCCACATTCAGCCCTCAAGGCATCTCCTTAAATGGAGACCCTGGGGACCAGGTGCAGTGGCTCAGGCCTGTAATCCAAGCACTTTGGGAGGCCAGGAGTTTGAGACCAGTCTGGGCAATATGACAAAAACTTGTCTCTACAGAAAATACAAAAATTAGCTGGGCGTGGTGGTGCACACGTGTAATCCCACCTACTCAGAAAGATGAGGCAGGAGAGTCGCTTGAACTCAGTGGGTGGAAGTTGCAGTGAGCTGAGACTGTGCCACTGCACTCCAGCCTGGGCAACAGAGCAAGACCTTGTCTCAAAAAAAAAAAAAAAAAGAACAAATGGAGACCTTGAGACTCAGCTTCTGAGGTCGGGGGTGATGTTAGTAACTCATAGCACAAGCTGCTAGGGTCTGCCAGGGTGTGCTGCGCTGGGCTGCGGGGGAGCCTAAACCCTCTTCACACCTGCTCAGAGGCTGCCCAAGGCAGAGCCGGGACCTCTGGCTCCTTCCTCCCAAATGCTGAGATTGGGTCCAAAAGTCCCAGGCATTTGCACCCCTAAAAGTGGCTTCCAGGCTTGGCCAGGAGCCGTCGGGACGGGGGACCAGGGCTGCAGGGAAGCCCAGGGGCACAGGCCGAGGAGGCTGTGTCTGCCCCAGAGCAGGGCAGTGAGAGGATGACCTCTGGCCCTTGCCACCCTGGGCTTCAGCCCTGCCCACCGGCCCAGTGCTGACGAGAAACGCAGGCTGGCCAGGGCGGCGTGTGCCTGCTGTGTGTGTTTGCATTCCTGACCAGCGCCCATGAGAAGGCTGTGTGGTTTCTGGTGCATTTCCAGGGTCCGATTCATTCCACCTGCCCAGCTCCGGTGGCTCCTGCAGGCCAAGCCCTTGCCGAGAGGGCCTGGGGTGACAGCAGGCGTCTGTGCGCAGCTGGGCCAGGAAGGAATTGCATCCGAAAGGAAAATAATGTTCTGTATAATTCAGTGACCCGTTTTCCAAACACTGTGGTCCTACCTTGAGGCTTTTCCCCCTGTCTCCTACCTCTCCAGGGGCTGCTGGCAGCCAGATGCCTGAGGTTAGGAGAGTATGTGCTTTTACCAGGCTAGACAGTGCAAAGGGTGACAGGGTGGGCCTGGGGACGGGACTCAGCCGGCCAGAGAGAGTTCTGGGGTGGGGCTGGAGGGACTGGAGCTCAAATTGGTTTGCAAAGAGGTGTGAGAGCAGGCAGCCTGCCAGAGCGTGTGCGTGTGTGTGTACGTGTGTATGGATGTGCCTGTGTGTGTGTACGTGTGTTCCGTATGTATGAATGTGTGTCTTTAACCAGGAGGCCGGGTACGCAGCGACACCAGCATCCTCTCCACCAGCCTGGCTGCGGGCTCCTGGGCATTTGCAAGGCCAGGTTAAAGTGGCCCACAGGGGAAGGCAAGCTCCTGCCCTGGGGAGGAGGCTGCTCCGTGCCGACACTGAGAGAGCAGGTGTGGGGACAGATGGGCACAGATCCAGCCCTTATTTCCAGGCCTCCCTCTTTGAGTGGCTTTTGGACAGTCATTCTTTCTCCAGGTCTTGTGTTCTGATCAGTCTTCGGGGGCCGTGGGGCTATACTGCTACCTCCATTCTTTTCTGCTTCCTCCCTAAAGGACCCTAATTTTGCTTGGGGGTGGCCATGAGCCTCCCCTGCAGCCAGGTGGACCCTGTCGGTGCAGGCCGTGAGGGCAGGGAGGGTCTGGGGTAGCTCCTTCTCATTAGAGAGGTGAAGCCTTGCTGGAAAACATTTTGGGTCCTACCCTCTTCTTCCTGCCTGGAATCTCGTCACATGGCCTGGGGGGCAACTGCTCAGCAGCAACCATGAGGGGAGACTCAGTCTTGAGGCTGAAACCCAGGCAGGAGGTGGGGCCCCGGCCACACTGCCGGCAGGAAGGAAGGCGATGCGGGCTCTAGGGCAGTGTCTGGAGCCTGATGTTCATGTGGAGTGACAGGGTTGGCTTGTTTGCTGTAGCCTCACGCGTTCCTGCTGGACACCCAATGTCACCCTCTCTTCACCTGGGGATTGAGGGACCTGGAGGCTCGAAGGGGCTGGCTCATGGGTGGGCTCTGGATCTGGGCACCCTCTTCACTGCCGCACCCTGAGGGGCACAGGGGAATGGTGCAGGGGTGCTCTTGAGACAGTCTGGCCCTGCTGCTTCAAGGCTGCCGGAGAAGGATGGGGAGGATCTGGAAGGGGAGGAGGAGAAAGAGGAGCTGGAGGAGCTGGAGGAGCTGGAGGAGCTGGAGGGGAACAGCCTGGGTGGGAAGCCGCGCTTGGCCCGGCTCCCAGAGAGGTGGGTGGCTCTGAGTTCATCTCAGAGCAAGTCCAACCTAGGCCCCTGGGGTCCGGTGCGGGTCACCGTGCCTCTTCCAGCCTCGGTGTCCTCTGGAAGGTGACAGTGAACAATACCCAGTGACATTCAGACCTCAGGCCTTCGGGGAGTTGGATATGGGTGAAGGATAGGGGCCCTCTCACCCCAGGGAGATGGGACAGGAGCGGGCACACAGAGGCATTGCCCGCCTTCCTCACCAGGACCACATGGGGCAGGGCTCCTCCTGCAGGCGAACCTACCCCGGGCTGGGCTCTGGGGGATTCCCTCTCTTTTTCTTCACACCAAAGACCTGCTGGACACCCCCCATCCCACACTCCTGGGAGCTTTAAAGAGGCTTCAGGCAACCCACATGCATTCCCGGTATCCTGTTTGGGTATGAAGAAGGAAATGGACAAGCCAAGGGCGCAGCTGTTCTTCTCCCTCTGCTGGCCACCCAGTCCCTCCTGGGGACGCCGCTGTCCTTCCCCCTCTGCTGGCCACCCAGCCCCTCCTGGGGACACCGCTGTCCTTGCCCCCTCTGCTGGCCACCCAGCCCCTCCTGGGGATGCCGCTGTCCTTGCCCCCTCTGCTGGCCAATCAGCCTTCCTTGTGTTGCTGCTGCCCTTGCCTGCTCTGCTCTGGGGGTCCCACCCAGGCTTGAGTCCTCACTGCCTGGTCTTCCCTCCGTGAGCCTTTGTCTCCTCATCTGGAAAATGGGGAGAGGAGAGCGTGGTGGTTAGCCCTGAGCCTGACTGTCTGGTTATTTCATGAGCTTCTGTTACCTTGACCACCATCTTTAACAGCCTCAGTTTACAAACAAGGCTCCGAGGCCTGGAGGGAAGGATTAGCCTGCCTGGGAGGTGGGGGGAGGTCTGATTCTCTGATTCTGACCCGGTCAAGTCAGCTCTGGCCCTCTCTGGGGTTCCCAGGCAGGCATTAAGGGAGGGGTCAGAACAGTTCCCCCTACCTTGGCCAGACGCATTGACCTTGGGCTGTAACCCCAGGGGGTTCACGTCCCCCACAGCCTGCTGGGGACTGGCCAGGCCTGGGGGAGGCTGGGGGAGTGAGGGGCTGGGAGGGATACCACCTGGCGGGACGAGGCCTGCACCACCCTGCCAGCCTGGCATCTCTGCTCTCCCAGGCTCAGCCAACTATTTGTGGGCTGCTAAGTAGCATGACAGCTGCTTTTCTAGCTGAAGTGTGACATTACATTTTTCTGGATGGCCGGGCACTTCCTGGCCTGAAGTGTGCTAAGTGCCAGTCTCACTCTGTCCGGCTGCCCCCTGAGTCCCTGCCTGACTCCCTGCTTCGTCCAGGCTGGCTCAGCAGTGCCAGGCTGAGCCCCATCCTGCTGTGTGTTCAGGTGGAACCCAAATCAGGCCCCGTGTCTGCAGGTGGCCCAGGAAACTTCCCTGGGGTCATTTTTGGCCTCTGTGCTAGCCCGTGGACTCCCTGCCAAGAGCAATTACTGAATTTTCATCTTGTTTTGATGATGGTTTAGAGTATGTCAAAAATGTTCCACTAGGAGGCCTGAGGGTACCTCGGGGTGGGAGCCCAGCTGTGGCCGGGTCCCCGGAATAGACCTCTGAGGTTGCTGGCGAGAAGGAGGGAGGGGCAGCTGGGGCCGCTCTGTTTGTAGCTGCCACTGGGTGCTTCCCACGTGCACTCTGCATGCTCGGCTGGTGGTCCTGCTCCCTGTGCCCTCTGCCAGCTGTATGTGTCCTTCTCTCCTGCTTTACAGAAGAAACAGGCTCAGGGAAGGGGCTGAGGGCGTGCCCAGGCTGCATTCTTCATTCTCTTGATTGCAGCATTTCCAGCCCAGAAGGATTTCCCTGGCTCAGGGGTGGCAGGGCTGGGGGCTCTGGGGGCCACGGGGAACAAAGCAGGGTCTGCCTAGGCCCTCTTCTCCCTGCCTGGGGAGAGGGGGTCTGAACCAATCAGATCTTTCTGAAATTAAATGTCTGTGTTTTGAGTTTCGGCTGCTCTGTCTACCCTTGTGGGAATGGCCCAAGTGGCAGCTAGGTAGATGTAGGAGGAGGCTGCGAGGGAGGCTGGTGGTCAGAGGGAGCTGCCCTGATGCTCCCAGCTCCCATCCATCCACAGGGGCCACACCTCTGGAGCTGGCAAGCAGTACCTCTCCAGCACTCCGTGTCCCCTCCTCTCCCCTCCGTGGCAGCCCCGGGAGGCAGATGCTGCCGTGAAAACACAGTGCCCTTGAGAAACCCGGCACGAGGGGCTTACTGCCTGCCAACAGCCCTGAAGGTCATGGGTAAGTGGTGGTCCTGGACTCTGCACCCTGGCAGTTCACTCCAGAGTCACTGCCGGAACCTCAAGCCGTTCTGGAGCTCCTCCTGGCAGCCCTGGCCCTGGGTGCCTGGAGACCCCCATGCTGCATGGCAGCGACTTGCCACGCCGACCGTGGCCAGGGTAAGGGCTGCCTGGGCGAGGGGACATGTCACCCGGGGACCTGGGTTGCCTGACCTGTGGGGCCCTTGTTCCTCAGCTGCTGTCTTGGGTCAGGCTCCCGGCCACTCTGCTGGCTTGCAGTTCCTGAGAGCCTGAGGAACTCGTGTCTCGAGCCTGAAGGATCAGCAGGGCCGGAGGTGAATGGGGCGGTCCAGGCTCAGGCTTGTGCCACACACCTGTGCATGCTCCTATGCTCTAGCAAAGCAACACCACCTCCTCTCTGACAGGCTCAGGGGGGCCCTTCATGGGTATTGTCACCACGTCCACTTGTCAAATGATTTTCGAGGAAGCTCGAGCCTGGCTTCATGCCAGGCACTGGGAGAGGGGCAGCCCTGCCTCGAGGGAACCCCGGCAGCTCATGTATGCAGGTCCAGAGGGGAGACACACTGAAAACTGTCATGGCTTCGACAGGCTGGGGCAGGGCAGAGGGGCACAGGCCCCTGGACACAGGAGAGAGGGGACAGGCTGCTTCCTGGAGCCTAAGCTCAGTGCAAATGCCTGTGTGGGGCCGGCCAGGGGATTGGGTTCCTCAGGGCAGGGCTGCCCCAGATGTTTGGGAGGGAGGTGACTCAGGGTGGGTGTTGGGGCTGATAGTGGCAGGTGCATCTGCCTTGGTGCCTGCCAAGGCGGAGCCCAGACTGGGCTGCTCAGTCGGCCTGGGTGTGGGCAACGCTTGCAGAGGCCGTGTTGGTGTCTGTGTGTGTGTGTGCCCACCGTGTGTCTTGTGTAATTGTGTCCGCACAGCCAGGGTCGGGCTTCCGGCTGGTCCTGTCGCGCTGGGCAGCCACATGTACTTGTAATTACATCTGGGATTTCAGAGGGAGGAGGAGAGGTGGTGCCTGCCTGCCTCCTAAAACGTTTGAAGGCGTCACCTGGAAGAATGGGAAATGTCTGTCTGAGGGGCTTCCCATCTCAACCCTGGGACCGGGAAGCCAGGAGAGACACTGCGGCCCCACAGGCTGTCCCGCGTGTCCTCGCACACTTGGGGCTGCAGTGGGGCTGCCGGGGGACGCGCTCCCAAGAAGCCCGGCTCGTCCTGCAGTTAAGGAGTGTGTCTGCTTCTTGCATGTGGAGGGTGGGTACAGGGCTCACTGTCCTGAAAGGGATGGGCCTTTGGGCTCAGTTAGTAGAGAGGGAGCTGGAAAGCTTACAGCGATATCCCATCCCCATGGCTGGGACACAACCTGGCCTTGAACCCACCAAGCCCTGGCCTCCCCTGTGTGGCCCAGGCTGGTGGCCTTCACGTCTAGCTGTCAGGCCTTTTCCCTTCCAGCTCCTGGCCGTTTTCCTGGGTCCTGTGTGGGCGGGGGCCTTACCACTCAAGTAGAAAAGATGGGCTCACAAATGCAGCTTCTAGACACCTCCAGCTGGGTCTCCCCAGGACCCCTGCGTGGAGGTCTGACAGCCCTGGCCCGGGCAGAACACGGCCTCTGCGTACTTGCATGGACGGGGTGGGAGGCCCCAGGAGTCGTGGTGATGGGGTGGACCTGGCGGGAGGCCCCAGGAGTCGCGGTGATGGGGTGGACCTGCTGGGAGGCCCCAGGAGTCGCGGTGATGGGGTGGACCTGGCGGGAGGCCCCAGGAGTCGCGGTGATGGGGTGGACCTGGCGGGAGGCCCCAGGAGTCGCGGTGATGGGGTGGACCTGGCGGGAGGCCCCAGGAGTCGCGGTGATGGGGTGGACCTGGCGGGAGGCCCCAGGAGTCGCGGTGATGGGGTGGACCTGGCGGGAGGCCCCAGGAGTCGTGGTGATGGGGTGGACCTGGTGGGAGGCCCCAGGAGTCGTGGTGATGGGGCGTGTTGGGAGAAGTACTTGGCTGTTGCCAGTGGCCCATCAGCACCTGTGGGTGGATGCCCTTCGGGCCAGAGCAGGCGCCTCAGTGTGCAGACACTGCCTGGCCTCTCTCTGCCTTTTCTTAATCTGGGTTCTGTTGGGACAACCTCAGGGCTATCTCATGCTCTGTGGAATGGGCCTCACCTAGCGAGAAGCCCCAAGGGCCCCAGGGGCTGCTGAGCCTGTGTGAGCTTGTGTTTGTGCTTATGGGAGCTTGCGTGTGTGCTTATGTGTGTGAGCTTGTGTCACGTGTGTGTGCTCAAGTGAGCTCGTGTGTGTGTGCGTGAGCTTATGTGTGTGAGCTTATGTGTCCTGTGCACACATGTATGCAAGTGCACAACCCCGGAGCCCTACTGCTGGGCACACGTGTGTGTGCTCAAGTAAGAGCATGCATGTGTGTGCTCATGTGAGCTCGTGTGTGTGCACGAGCTTGTGTGCGAGCTTGTGTCATGAGTGTGCTCTTGTGAGCTCATGTGCGTGCCTGTGTGTGCTCATGTGTGTGAGCTTGTGTCACATGTATGTGCTTGTGTGAGCTCATGTGTGTGCTTATGCATGTGTGAGCTTGTGTTTGTGCTTATGGGAGCTTGCGTGTGTGCTTATGTGTGTGAGCTTGTGTCACGTGTGTGTGCTCAAGTGAGCTCGTGTGTGTGTGCGTGAGCTTATGTGTGTGAGCTTATGTGTCCTGTGCACACATGTATGCAAGTGCACAACCCCGGAGCCCTACTGCTGGGCACCATCCCCAGCGAGTACCCCAGCAAGCTGGGTTCCGCGTTCCATCTGTGGGTGAGGCTAGAGCCACGGGGCTCAACCCTCCTGCTTCATCTTCCCTTTCCACAAGACTCTTCCCCATCAGAACAGAAGGTGAGTGCCCGTCGGGCCCCTCTGCCGTTCCTGAGAAATGGAACCTGTCCTCACACTGCCTCCCTCCTTCTTGAAAGTTCAGACACGATGTGTCTAATTCAGGCATGTCACGCCTAGGGGCCTGACATGGCTAGGTGTGGTCTTTGGGTCAGGGACACTCTGGCTTTGAAAACTCCCCCAGATGCACTTGGAATAAGCCCCCCCCCCCCCGATCTGGGTGGAGCCAGCCCCATACCTCTCTCTGGGTGGCTGATATTTCAAAATTTGTAGCTCTCTGGACAATGGCTGGGGAGCCTCTCCATGGCAGGGGCGCATGCCCTCCCTTGGCAGCCTCGTGTGAGCTAGGGAGGCTCCCTGGTATCTGAGGCTCTGAGAGCTGGGTTCGCCTTTCAGGCCAGTGCTTTCTTCCATCTGTTCTAAGGGCTGGGCGTGGCCATGCACTTATGGTGGCCCTTACAGTGAAGCAGGAGGAGGCTTTGTGGGATTAGACATTTCCACAGTGTCTGCGTAAGCTGAGGTGGCGCTCTCATCATTCAGGGTCCCCTGATCCTCCCCTGGAAGCCAATTGGCCTGAAATACAGACCCGATGACCTGGAACCGGCCCCTGGCCTCTGAGAAGCTGAGCTGCTGCTGACTTGGCCTTTCCTCCATTGGGAGCTGAAATCCACGGCTTTTGCCAGTCGGCTGGGGGCTAGGGGTGGAGCAGCAGCTGGACTTCCAGGAAGGACTCTTGGGGCCTGACTGATAGACTGAGTGTGCAGCCCTCTCAGTAGTTCCTGTCTACTCCATCTCAGCGTGGGCTGACCTGGTGGTCTGGGATGTGACAGGCTTGAAAAATGACGCAGTGATTCTGCCTGGAAGGTGTTCAGGAGAGACTGCATGCTAAGGGCTTACAGAAGACTGCATGTGCTATGGGATCCCAATTATGCACAGAACAGGGCATAGCAGTCAAGACCATGGGCACTGGAGCCTGATGCCAGGGTTCAAGTCCAGCTCTGTCACCTTCCAGATGACCTTGACCTTGGACATGCTGCCAAACAGCCCTGCACTTCAGTGCCCTCAGCTGCAAAATGGGATGATGGCCACACCTGTCACTCAGGGGTGTTGCACAGATTAGATGAGTCCATTTGTGGAACAAACTTGGAACAGCGGCCCTACGTAAGTGACCACAGAGACAAACGTCTATGGTTTTGATGATTTTAATGGTCTTTATTTTGTTTATTGCATGTTTGGATATTTCTACAACATGTACAATTGACTGGGGTAATTCTGAAAAAGGTAAAGGTTGCTTTGAACAAACTTAGAATCATCATTGACTCATGTGTTGCTTGTGAGGTTAAAAAAAAGTAAAAACAAAAATTAATAAGAAACATCTGAAAGCTCTCAACCTACCACACACTGCTGGGGTAGCAGCTGATTGCAGTGCTGATGTGCTGGAGGAGAGACCGAGTCAGTGGGGGCTGGTCCTGGCTCCCTGGGGCTCTGTCAGGTGGGATGTTCCCCAAGGTGAGTGCCTAGTGGAGGGAGGGCTTGGAGGAGGGACTGGTGAGGGGCTGTGGAGGAAGTGGCCCTTGAGCCAGGTCTTGAAGGACAGGTAAGATTTCAGCAGACAGGAAGCAGAGGCGCACACAAAGGTGTTCAGGTGCAGGGAACAGTGCATGTGTGTGTGTGTTTGTGCATGCATGTGTGTGCATATGTGTGTGCATTCATGTATGTGTGTGCATTCATGTATGTGTGTGCATCCACTTGTGCATGTGCACATGTGTGTGCATGTGTCCATCCACGTGCATTCATGTATGTGCATGCATACATGTGTGCATGCATTTGTGTGTGTATTTATGTGTGTGATGGCATTTGTGTGCATTCATGTGCATGCTTGCATTAGTGTGTGTGCACATTCATATGTGCTTGCATATGTGTATATTCATGTGTGTGTATGCATACACATGTGTGCATGCATTTGTATTTGTGTGCTTACATTTGTGTGTGTTTGCATTCGTGTGTGTTTGCATGTGTGTACGTATTCATCTGTGTGTGCATGCATACATGTGTGTGCATGTGTATGTGCACACACAGAAGCAAGATGTGCATGCTGGGGCTGGGGTAGAGACCTGATGGGAGACAACATGGGAGGGCAGGGAGACCAGCCTGCAGGGGGGTGGCCAGGCTTGGCAGGGTGGTGGCAGGAAGGGATCCTGGTGCCCCAAGAGGTTCTGGAGCAGGGGCTGTGGGTTGAGGCAAATGGGGCCCTGCTGAGTGTGGGACAGGGGAGCAGCCTCCCTGAACAGCTCTCCCTAACCAGAGGGGAGCTTCAGCCCATAGTGGCATGTGTGGGTCCTGGGACAACCCTCACTGGATCCCCAGATTCTCCAGAGTAGCTCTGAAGAAGGTTGGTGGGAGCCACAGTGCAGGTTCCAGAAGCTTCAAAGCCCTGTACAGCTGGACCCTAGCCACTCTGGGAAAACAGCACCCTGCCTCTGCTGGACAGACAGCGCCCAGCTTGAGAAGACCCAAGATAAAAAGCTTACATGTTCCTCTGGCTTGGGCTGGAGTCAAGGGAGGCTGCTTTGTCAGGCTGGGATGGGGCCAGCCGAGCCCCAGGACATGCTGTCCCCTGGCCTAGTCTCTGGTGTGGGGCCCATGCTGGGAATGGCGTCTGACCCTGTGTTCCCAGTGGGGCTGGGGCAGTGTCTTTAGGACACACAGCTGTGTCCAGCTGTGTTTCCCAAATGACACAGTGCAGAAGCCTGCAGCCCCCACCCCCTGCAGCCCTGCCCACCATCTACCACCATGTCAGGGCCTTTTTGGGGACCCATGACCCTTGGGGTAACAGGACAGAGGCCAAGACCTGCTTGGTCTGCAGAGTTTGGGAAGTGTGTTGATTTCTAGAGCCCTCAGGGACATCAGGAGCTGAGAAGGTTTGTTTATAGCCCAGCTTCACGAGATGCCCTATGTTCAGGCTTGTGAAGTTAGGGAAAGTCCTGGCTTCCAGCGAAACAGATTGTGACTTCCTCATCATCACCTCCAGGGTTACCAGCAGAGAGAAGCCACTACGACCTTTGCCTTCCCTAAATCCAGAGTCATTTGACCCAGAAGCTCTTCCCTGAGTCCTTGTTGGAGCATTTGTCTTCAAAGGGAGGAGAACCTGTGAGTTTGTGTTCAAATGTCGGCCAGGCCACAGACTTTGGGGAAGTTCCAAACCTTCGCTGTGTCTCTGGGTTCCTGTGGGTTCCATGGGCTCATTCCTGTGGCATGGGATCTGTCTTGGGGACTTAGTGGAGGGTCCTTACCTGGAGACCCAGGCTGAACAGCCAGAGTGGGTGTATCTCCTTGGCTGCTGCCACCGGCCCTGACCACAGGTTCCTCCTGGTGCCTCTGCTCACTCCGAGGGGAGGCATCCTCCATGCGCTTCTGTGCTGGCGCCTCCTGAAATGTACACAGTATGAGGGCAGGAGTGCTGCCTGTCTCATTTGCTACTGTCTGTGTGGTATCGTTTGGATCTGTCTGTGTGATATGGTTTAAATGTCACCTTGAATTGTAATCCCTCTGTGTCCAGGGAGGGAAAATTTGGAATGTGGGGGTGGTTTTCCCCATGTTGTTTGCCTGATAGTGGGTGAGTCTCACGAGATCTGATGGTTTTTAAAATGGCAGTTTTTCCTTTGCTCATGCTCACTCTGTCCTGCCACCTTGGGAAGAAGGTGCCTGTTTTCCCTTCCACCATGATTTTAAGTTTCCTGAGACCTTCCCAGCCCTGCCGAATTGTGAGTCAATTCAATCTTCTTTGTTTATAAATTACCCAGTCTCAGGTAGTATCTTCATAGCAGTGTGAGAATAGACTAATACAATGTGCAAGGCCAAAGCAGCTCAATAAATAGTTGATGGATGGATGGATGAAGAAATGAATGAATGAATTCACTAATTGCTGATTCAATTGTTGAGTGTGGTAGAGCATCAGATCACAGACCTTAGAGCCTGGCTTCCAAGGCTCGAATCAGTGATGTGCTGGCTCCATAATTTTAAGTGATTTATGTAATATTCCCATGCCTCAGTTTCCTCATCTGTAAAATAAAGGCCAACAATTTCTGTTCTTATCAATATGGCCAGTTAAGAACCTGTACAAACCCTCCCACTAACAGTGGCTAGAAATTCTGGATAGAATAAAAAATGCCTGTCTTGTTGATTATTGTCTTGAGCTAACTAGGAAATGTGGAGTACTCAGGCCAGGATGGAGAAAAGATGGGACCCAGAGAGGAAGGTGGACACTGAAGCTGGCTTTGCTGGGACATATGGAAAGATGTGGCCACTGCTCTGTCTCTGAAACAAAAAACTGAGCTTACTGTTTGTTAAGCAAGGGAGATCTATAACTGTAAGGCTCAGACTCCCCGAAAGAAGCAAATTACTGGCTTTGCATAGAGTTTCAGGAAGAGTGGGGTTCAGGCATAGGAAGCTTTCAGACATGGGAGAGCTTAGGGATTGGCCGATCTTTAACTGAGGGAGACTAGTTTTTGGAGAGGGGCTATTGCTGGTGGGTTGAACAAAGAAAGTGGTCACTACTAGATTGAGATGGACTTAATGCTTCTGTTTGCTTGTCGCTGTGGCCAGAGAACAGCCTGTCTTCTTTTTGAAGTTGGAGAATTGAAAATGTTTTATTTTCATAGGCAAACCTGAGCCTCGTTTTTTGACTACATTTGTGGCTAGAGGTCAGAAGGCAAAGCACAGAGCCTGACCATGCAGGAGAGTCTAGCGGAAGACCATTCCTTCAATGTGGGACGCCATGGGCTATACCTCACTGTCATGGGAAACAAAAAAATCGATGTCCCCATTGGATACTACATCAACACTGCCTGTAGCAAACTTTGGTGCCAAGTGGAAGAGGAAAAGCATTCTCCAAGAATTAATAACTATAACCTGACCTTCATGTGTGTATGTAGCCTGAATCCATATTTCCTCAATTATCCAAAATAAAGGATTTTAGTTTAAAGGAGTCTCATATTTGAAGTGCCTCGGTTGTTTGACAGAAGTAAATACAATTACTTTCTAAAGGACTCTGCCTTTACCTCAGGCCTCAGAAAATTTCCATAAAGTTCCACAGCAAACGAGCAGTTCAAAGTAAAAAAAAAAAAAGAATCACTAAATATACAAGGAAGCAAAACACCATCAGTGAAAGTCAACAGAAACAACAGGCAATAGAATCAGATCAGCCAAATATTTAGATACTAAAAATATCAGGACTGGAAAATAAGTATGTTTTATGGAAGAAATAAAAGAGGCTTGAATATATTAATGAAGAACAAGTACCAAACCTATTCTTAGAAATAAAAACATGATAATCAAAATGATAAACTCAAAAGATAGTTTAACCACAGTTTAGACACAACCAAAGAAGGAATTGATGAACTGAAAGATAAGGCAAAATAAATGAGGAAAATTGCACTGTTGAAAGATAAAGAACTGGGAAATGTAAAGAACATGAGAACTAGAATGCAAATGTAAGCATGTTGCTAACTGGAGTTCAAGAAAATGAAGAGAGATAGAATAGGGGTAGGGGCAGTATTTGAAGAGGATTATGGCTGAAACTATTTCATATATTTAAGGAAGCCCAGTGACTCTCCAGCAAGCCAAAGAAAAAGGATTCCACACCAGTCACATCAGAATAAAAATGCACAACACTGAAGATTAAAAGAAGTCTTATAAAAGAGCCCAGGAGAAAATATAGATTATCTTCAAAGATAGTTATGCCAAGAGCTTGCTATTTAGGAGCAACAATGGGAGTTAGGAAATGGAGAAGTGATATCTTAAAAATACTCAGAGCAAATGATTACCAACCTACAATTCAATATCCAGTGGAAAATATAAAGATGCAAAGGATTACCAAAACTAGAATTCAATATCCAGTGAAAAAAATAAAGACACAAAGGGTTACCGACATAGAATTCAATGTTCAGTGAAAAATGTAAAGGCAATCATAGGCAAATAAAAACCAAGACGGTGCCCCACAAATAATCCTTGCTTCAGCAAGTTTTTTTTTTTTTTTTTTTTTTTTTTTTTTTTGACAGAGTTTCGCTCTTGTTGCCCAAGCTAGAGTGGAATGGAGTGATCTCGGCTCACCGCAACCTCTGCCTCCTGGGTTCAAGCACTTCTCCTGCCTCAGCCTCCTGAGTAGCTGGGACTACAGGCGTGCACCACATGCCCGGCTAATTTTTTTTTATTTTTAGTAGAGACGGGGTTTCACCATGTTAGCCAGGATGGTCTCGATCTCTTGACCTTGTGATCTGCCTGCCTTGGCCTCCCAAAATGCTGGGATTACAGGCCTGAGCCCGGCCGGAAGTTTCTTTTTCTTTTTAATTAATTTTGTTTTTCAAGACAGGGTCTCACTCTGTTGCCTAGATGGGAGTGCAGTGTACAGTCATGGCTCACTGCAGCCTTGAACTCTCAGACTTGGGTGATCCTCCCACCTCAGACTTCTGAGTGGCTGGGACTAGGTGTACACCACCACGCCCAGGTAACTTTTGTTTTTTTTCTGTAGAGACAGGTTCTCCCTATGTTGCCTGGGCTGGTCTCAAACCCCTGGGCTCAAGCAATCCACCTACCTCGGCCTCCCAAAGTGCTGGGATTACAAGTGTGAGCCACCATGCCTGGCTGCTTGAGTAATCTTCAAAAGACATATTTGAGCCAGAAGGAAATTAACCCCGAATGGAAAAATTGGGGTATAAGGAGATGAAAGTCGAAGAGATTGTCATAAGTGGGCAAATCTAAACAAATATTGATGGCAAAATGGCGTTTAAATGAAGATAAAGGACACATGCAAGGTCATAATGGTCTTAAAGTTAGGAGGGAAAGAGTTAGAATTAAAAGGTTTGAAGGTCCTGTGATGTTCAAGGGACGGTAAAGATATGAATTTACTGGAGACTGGGATGAACAAAACGAAAGGAGCGGAATTAGTGTATACATTCAAACCTATTAAAGGCTTATGTATGTTTCCTCCCAGTCTGCTTCTTCATGGTTTTTTTTCTTTTTCTTTTTTGAGATGGAGTCTCACTCTGTCGTCCAGGCTGGAGTGCAATAGCACCACCTCGGCTCACCACAGCCTCCGCCTCCCAGGTTCAAGTGATTCTCCTGCCTCAGCCTCCCGAGTAGCTGGGATTATAGGTATCCACCACCATGCCTGGCTAATTTTTTGTATTTTCCATAGAGATGGGGTTTCACCATGTTGGCCAGTCTGGTTTTGAACTCCTGACCTCAGGTGATCTGCCTGCTTTGGCCTCCCAAAGTGCTGGGAGGAGCCACTGCATGAGCCACGGAGACCAGCCTTCATGATGTCTTTTGAAGGGAAAATGTTTACAGTTTTGATGGTCTAGTTCATTAGTTTTTTTTCTTTGATGGATCATACTTTGGTGTCACATTTAAGCAATCTTTGCCTAATCCAAGCGCATTAAGATTTTCTCTTACGTTTTGTGGTGGAGGTTTTCTGGTTTTTGGAGTTAATTTTGGGGTGGGGTGTGAGGAAAAGGTTGAGTTTCAGTTTGTTGCATTGGGATATCCATTTGTGCTAAAGGCTGTCCTTTGCAGAGTGGGGGATTTCTGTTTTTTTTTCTTTCTATCTTTTTTTTTTTTTTTTTTTTTTTGAGACAGGGTCTTGCTCTGTCACCTAGGCTGGAGTAAAGTGGTGAGATCTTGGCTCACTGCAACCTCGACCGCCTGGGCTCAAGCGATCCTCCTGCCTCAGTCTCCTGAGTAGCTGGGACTACAGATGTGTGCCACCATACCTGCCTAATTTAAAAATTTCTTTTGTAGAGATGGGGTCTCACTGTGTTGCTCAAGCTGGTCTTGAACTCCTGAGCTTAAGCAATCCTCCTACCTTGGCTTCCCAAAGTGCTGAGATTACAGGCATGAGCCACTGCCCCCAGCCTGAGTGGGAGACTTTTACACTCCTCTCTCAGGAGTTGATAGCAAGCAGGCAAATACTTGGTAAGGACAGATTTAAGCAGCACCATCAAGAAGTTCAACTGGACGGACTCACACAGAAGCCAAGAGCAAACACGCTCTTCAGGACTGCACGGGGCCGTTATGGAAGCTAACCACACGCTGGGCTGTAGAGTGAGTCAGCTGCTGTGAAGGCTTCCCATCTCAGAGACTGTTTTCTGACCGACCATAGTCCCAGTTAGAACAAGAATAAAGACGGTGATAGAATAGTTTGAAATCCCCTCTATCTGCAAGAAAGAAGACATCATAATGAAAACTAGGAGGGCAGTCGTGGTACCTGTCTTACAGGTGAGTTGAGAGGCCTAATAATCGCTATCCATAAAGTACTTCTTTATTTTTTTAAATTTACTTTTGAGATGGAGTTTTGCTCTTGTTGCCCAGGCTGGAGTGCAATGGCGCAATCTCAGTTCACTGCAGCCTCCACCTTCCAGATACAAACGATTCTCCTGCCTCAGCCTCCCTATTAGCTGGGACTACAGGCATGTACCACCATGCTCGGCTAATTTTTGTATTTTAAGTAGAGATGGAGTTTCACCATGATGGCCAGGCTGGTCTCAAACTCCTGACCTCAGGTGATCCACCTGCCTCAGCCTCCCAAAGTGCTGGGATTACAGGCATGAGCCACTGCACCTGGCCTGTATATTTAAATTATTCTTACTATTATTTTTGTAGAGACAGGGTCTTATATTGCCTAGGCTGGTCTCAAGCTCCTGGACTCAAGCACAAAAGCACTTCTGACTGTCTGTCAGGCACCATGAGAGCCAGTGACGAGCGACTCAACCTCCTCACCCTTCTGTGTGGCTTGTTTTCTGATTCATGTACTTGCTTCTTGCTGGGTGTTGTCTGTGGGATCAGCCAGGCACCAGGCCTGGTGGGGCTGCCCAGAATTCCGTCCCAGCGCACTGTGATGAACCCAACAGCCAAGATCCCTGCGTGCTCTCAGCTCAGGAGGCAGTGCCTGTATGGCCTTCACTGTTGGATGGCCCACAGTGAAGACCTCCATTGGGTGATCTGGTGGCAGAACAGGACAGGACAAAAGAGGCCATGAGTGCAGTGGATGGCACACAGGGTGAGGAGACCCCAAACCTGGGGCCATGTCTTGCCTCTGTCAGTGTGAGCTCTCAGCCATGCAGACACCCCATGGTTTTCCAACCCGTGGCATGGGGAAGCCAAGATGGCTAAGATGCATGGTAAGTCATGTTTTTGGAGAGAGATCCAAGATGGCTGATCTCTAACAGCTCGGGATTGTAGCTCCCAGTGAAAGCTCAGAAAACGTGAGGACGCCACATTTTCAGAGGAATTTTCGTCGCCCACGGACCAGAAGATTTCCAGTGGAGGAGCCCCGCGGGTCGCCAGCGTGACTTCTGTGGCTGGCGCAGTGGTTTTGTCGTCGCCTCGGCATGGCAGCTCTTCATGCACAGTAAACGGGACTGGTTCCCCTACTGACTGGTGTTTGGAGCTCCGGGAAGGCAGAGCCACTTGTTGCGGACTCAAGAAGGAAGCCAGACCGGAGATTCCCAGGCAGAAGAGCACCATCAGTCTTATCGCTGCTGTTTTGGCCAGCGCAGTGTGTTGCTCAGATTCCAGCACTGGGAATCAATAAATTGGACATCCTCTCAGGAATTTAATCAGAAAGGAGCTAATTGTAAAGACGACAGATGGATAAAATCACAATAAAGGGAAAAAAACAGCCTAAAAAGGCCGAGAAAACCGAAAGTCAGAACCCCTCTCCCTCTACAGGGGATAGCAATTCCTCATCAGCAATGGAACAAGCCCTAATGGAAGAGGACTGTGTTCCATTATCTGAAGTAGGCTTCAAAAGGTGGATGATAAAAAATTTTTGGGAGTTGAAACAACTTGTTCTAACCCAATGTAAAGAAACTAAGAACTTTGAAAAAAGGTTGGACGAAATGTTAAAAAGAATGGACAATATAGAGAGGAATATAAATGAACTAATGGAGTTGAAAAATACAACACGAGAACTTAGTGAAATATGCACAAGTTTGAATAGCCGAATTGATCAAGCAGAAGAAAGGATATCAGAGGTCGAAGACCAATTTAATGAAATGGAACGAGAGGACAAGAATAGAGAAAAAAGGATAAAAAGGAATGAGCAAAGTCTCCAAGAATTATGGGACTATGTGAAAAGACCTAATCTACGTTTGATAGGTGTACCTGAATGTGATGGAGAGAATGAATCCCAGCTGGAAAATACTCTTCAGGATATTATCCAGGAGAATTTTCCCAATCTAGCAAAGCAGGACACTATACATCCTCAGGTAATACAGAGAACACCACAAAGATATTCCTTAAGAAGAGCAACCCCAAGACACATAATCATTTGATTCACCAGGGTTGAAACAAAGGAGAAAATACTAAGGGCAGCCAGAGAGAAAGGTCAGGTTACCCACAAAGGGAAGCCTATCAGACTTACAGCAGATCTCTCAGCAGAAACCCTACAAGGCAGAAGAGAGTGGGGGCCGATATTTAACATCCTTAAAGAACAGAACTTTCAGCCCAGAATTTCATATCCTGCCAAACTAAGCTTCACAATTGAAGGAAAAATAAAATCTTTTATGAACAAGCAAGTACTCAGAGATTTTATTACCACCAGGCCTGCTTTACAAAAACTTCTGAAAGAAGCATTACACACAGAAAGGAACAACCAGTTTTAGCCTTTCTAAAAATATCCCAAAAAGTAAAGACCATCAACATAAAGAAGAATTTACATCAACGAATGGATAAAATAGCCAGTTAACATCAAATGGCAGTAATCCTAAATTTAAATAGACTAAATTCCCCAATCAAAAGATACAGCCAAAACCTAATGGTATACTACATCCAAACCCATTTTATATCCAAAGATACACAAAGACTAAAAACAAAGGGTTGGAGAAAGATTTACCAACCAAATGGAGAACAAAAACAAATAAACAAAAAGGAGTTGCAATTCATGCATTTGATAAAACAGATTTCAAAGCAACAAAGATAGAGTGGTAAAAGGATCAATGCATCCTAACACCCAGATACATAAGACCCATAAAGAGATTTAGACTCAACGAGACAGGAAATTAATAAGGATATCCAGAATCTGAACTCAGATCTGGAACAAGTAAACTTAATAAGCACTTGTAGAGCTCTCCACTTTAGATACATAAAATATACATTCTCCACTTTAAATACACAAAATAATGATCGGCCATTATTAATACCCATTCATAGAATAAAGCAATATTCCTATTCTCTCTCCCTCTTTTTCTTCCTCTCTTTTCCTCTCCTTCTTAAAAAAAAAAAAAAAAAAAGATGCATGGTGATGAGGAAGTGGCCCCAGGTGCGAGAGTCCAGTCCAGGCCTAAAGACCATCCTGGGAGTGACCACGACAGTTGGGGGGACGCAGACACCACGGGACCCAGCACAGAAGAGCAGGTGTCCACAGCAGGGACGAGGGGAGCTCTGGGGCCTCTGAGGCTGCCTTCTGTGCTGACATCTTTGGTTCTGCCATTGTGGTTTCTGGAATGGGCTGGCAGGACAGCGGCCAGAGAATGCCCCAGTTTCTTCTGCCCCTCCTCTCCCACCTTTGGAAGGCTCAGGCAGCCAGGGCCGGTGGTCTGAGGCTGCAGCTTCCTGGCGCTCCAAGCCAGCAGCAGACGCTTATCAGTCTGCTGTGGTGCAGGGGCCGAGCTCTGCCCAAACGTCTTCCAGATGTGGCCGCAGCTACTTGATAGCCTGGCTCCAGCCGGGGCCCTAGGCCAGCGGGCTCCTGTGAGCCGAGCTGTTAGGAAAACAAAACCCAGTGAAGGCCCAAGGGGCCCAGCTTCTCGGAAGGGAAGGGAGTGATTGGGCAGAAGCCCTGGCCGGGCGCGGCCCCTGACCCTGAGCTTGGGGTGGTCACAGCCGTGTTCTGGCTCCACCGGGCTCCTCCTAGGGTGAGCCTGGGCCCCCTGTGAGCAGGATGCAGCCTTTGTCCCTTTTGCTTTTCTGCAGTGTATGTGGGTGGTAGGCGTGAGGGTCATGTCCCCATCACCCTAGAGAGGATGGCAGCTTGACAACGTGGCACAATTTGCGATGAGACCAAGGGGCCCGTGCACCTCTGCTGCCCACTGGCCCAGAGCAGGACTGAAGCCAGGCCAGGTTCTCAGTGGCAGGGTGGGTGGGGGTGGGTCCTTTCACCTCTGTTGTTCCCTTGGATGGCACAGGCAGGATAAGCAGGTGTCACTACTAGAAGTTTTGGGGGCTGAAGGGCCTTGCCCAAGGGCGCATAGCCTTGGGATGGGTACTTCCCGTCCCGCTCCTGGGCCACTCCCTCCTGCAGCTGGTGTGCAGTCAGCGGGGGTCGAGACAGTGTCTGTGCTCACTGACTGACTGTTTTGCATGTGGACTCGTCAGGGAGGCATAACCCTGCCCTTGCCAAGGCAGATATGGAAAAATCCACTCATCCATTCACTTGACAAATATTTGTGAAGTGCCTGCCTATGGCCTGCCAGGCAGAGCACGGGAACACGATGCTGACTGAGACACGCCCAACCTGGGCTGAGCTTCCAGGCTTTGGGAGAACACATCTCTCCCTGGCCTGCTGGGCATGGTCCTGGCCTGAGCGACAGCTCTCCTGCCACCCCACCCTCCTATCGTGCAAAGGCTGCAGGGGAGTGAATGACAAGGAAACTGGGGGTGACCTTGACTCTGCGGCTTTAAAAAATGCGCCGGCTGTCGGAAAGCTTGGAGTTGCGATTACCGGTGACAGTTCGCCTCGATACCACTCCCAGCCTAGGCAGCTCCCCGCAGGCTGGGGGCCACGGCTGACGGGTGGGTCCCCAGCGAGCCCTGCCAATGCCACCTTTGCTCTCCCACCTCCCCAGGCTCCTGCCTGGTGGGCTTGGCTCCTGCCCAACAGGCAGCAGCCTTCCTGGTCTCTTTCTGCCACTGTCCACCTCTTCACAGAAGCCCGACCCCACCATTGGGGTCCCCCACCTAAAACCCTCAGATCCTCAGGATCCGCCCACTGATGCCCACCTTGTACAGCTCCCAGACAAACTGCGTTAGAGCTTTTCTTTTTGTTTTTTGAGAGGGAGTCTCGCTCTGTTGCCCAGGCTGGAATGCAGTGGGGCAATCTTGGTTCACTGCAACCTCCACCTCCTGGGTTCAAGTGATTCTCCTGCCTCTGCCTCCAAGTTGCTGGGACTACAGGCGTGTGCCACCATGCCTGGGTAATATTTTTGTATTTTTAGTAGAGACGGGGTTTCACTGTGTTAGCCAGGATAGTCTTGATTTCCTGACCTTGTGATCTGCCCACTTCAGCCTCTCAAAGTGCTGGGATTACAGGTGTAAGCCACCGCACCTGGCCGGATCTTTCTCTCTCCCTGGACCACTGGCCCCTTCTCCTTCAGGTCTCCCAGCAGCACCCACTCTGGGCAGCCTTTCTGACCCAGCGCCTCATCCCCTGACCCGCTGCGATGGCTCAGCTCTGGGTCTGCCTCCCTCATCAGTCTGTGCCCTGTTGGAAGGCAGAGCCCAGGTCTGCTGGAGTACACGGCTCCTTGGAGCTGGGAAAGCCATGTGGCACATGGAGACACTCAGGAAAGGATGAGGTTTAAACTGGGCCCTGGGGCCGAGCCCCCTGTTTCCTGCTGTTTCAGGTCAGGTGTTGGGGTGGGACAGAAAGCCCAGGACAGAGCTGGTGCCATGACATAGGGCACGGGGCACCCGGCATGCTTAGAGGGACCCATCAGTGCTTCATGCAAGGCCATGCCACGAGCCAGCCTGCATCTGCCTCCCAAGTCCTGTTCACAGACTCAGTTGGCCACAAATCCTCCCGCTTGAGGGAGGGCAGGAGAAAAGCCTAGCAAAGCCCCCTGTTTCCTCCTCCTCTGGCCACAGGTGACCGTGAGCACAGGACAGACACACCCCAGGTCCACTCTGTCTCCCCGTCCTGGGACAGAAGCCAGCAATGGACACAAGATGTCCTGCTGACACCGTTCTCGCCATGTGGGCAGTGACGGCTTTCTTGCTGCTCCAATAGGAAGGGCGCAGCAGGTCAGGGGAGGCTCAGGGCGCAGGGGCGTGGCTGGACTCAGAACCGTGGAATGATGAATCTGTCATAGACATGGCCCGAGGCTCGGGCACCTGCAGGCTCACATGTTCAGTCCACTTTGCTTTTGTAGTTCAGTCTCTACACCCTACCTCTTCCTTACTTCCTTAATCCATAATTCTTGGGCACTTGGTATGAAGCAATTTATTTCCTTGGCAAATAGAGGGATTTGGTTCCTTAACTGCAGTGAATACTCCCTGACGGTAAGGGTAGATACTCCTGTTAAAGTCTAGAGATTCGGCCAGGCGCCATGGCTCACACCTGTAATCCCAACACTTGGGGAGGCCGAGGCAGGTGGATCATGAGGTCAGGAGTTCGAGACCAGCCTGACCAACATAGTGAAACCTCGTCTCTACTAAAAATACAGAGATTAGCCAGGCCTGGTGGTGTGTGTCTGTAGTCCCAGCTAGTTGGGAGGCTGAGACGGGAGAATTGCTTGAACCTGGGAGGTGGAGATTGTGGTAAGCTGAGATTGTGCCATTGGACTCCAGCCTGGGTGACTGAGTGAGACTCCATCTCAAAAAAAAATTTCTGGAGATTCCTTTTTTTGCCCTTGATGAATAATAATGAAAATAATGATGATTGTCATTTAAAAATGTCTTTTAAAAATACTGTGCTAGATGCTTTATATTGAATTGTGTCATTTAATCTTAACAGCATTCATATGAGGCGGGCACTATTACGAAAGGGGAAACCAAGGCCAAGAGAATGCGGGGAACTTGCCTGAGGTCATAGTGGGAGAGCTGGGGTCCTGACCCTACCTTGCTCATCGCCTCCTGCCTCTTCTGCTGTTTAAACTCCCCTAACAGCTTTCCAGCCAGCCAGCCTCTGACTTCATTTACTCAGAGGAGCCCACGTGGTCAGTGGGGTGAGGCTGCTGTTCCTGTTCAAAGGTGGGGAATCTGGATGCAGAGAGGGGCAGAAATGACCCCAAGGTCACCTGACCATGGAGGGGTGGCCTGGCAGGGGGTTCCGGGGCTGAGTGCGCTCTCTGCTGCTTCTAACCACCTTAGGCAGCTAGCTTTGGTAACCAGCTCACCAGGGAAGGAGATTTACACCCTGGGGCTTCCTGCCGACTCTGCAAAAACATCCCTCACCCCCCTTCTCCTCCTCCTCCTCCTCCTCCTCCACGTTCCTGCAGGTCCTCCCAGCCAAGCCCCTGCGGCGGAGACCAGGGTGAATTCCTTTCTCTGCGTCCAGTCCAGCGTGCTTGCCCTAACTACAATCCCAGCCCCGAGAGCAGGACAGTCTATGAAGTAGATGGGGAGCCGTAAAGCCTTTTTAAAAGGGGCAATAAAAGTTTTGGGTTTCAGATCGTCTTACGACTGGAGAAGAGAATAACAGAGACAGGAAATTTCAGTAGCAGACACGACAAAGGCCACAGCACGCAGACTGCCCTCAGACGAAACACCTCTGCTTGTGCAAACAGAGGACAGCCTGGCGGGCCCCAAGCACTCCCCCATGCCATGCCAGCCTCACGCCAGCTGTGAGGAGGAGGTGGCTGCTACAATAGCCTGTTTTGTTTACGTTGCTGTAAGTGTTTTGAATACATCTCTGTCTCCAGGTTGGTGCTGCCTGAGGTGTGGCACTCTCCCCTGAGCTGGGCTCCTGCTGCGTGTGCCAGGAGGGGGCGTGGGCGGGCCAGGGCCTGGCCGGGGCGTGGGGCTGGGGTGTGGCTGACCCTGGCACTGGGATGGGTGGGGCACAGGCTACTTCTGCTCCCAGGCTTAGGGAGGCTATTACTGTGTGTGTGCCCACCCATCTCCCAGAGTGGGAAATGATGTGGGGTGGAGCACGTGGCCATTCAGTCACCAAGTGTCCCCGGAGCTGTCCCGTCCATTTCGTTTCCAGCAGATGTATCGTCCTGTGCAGTAACCACCAGCCACATGGAGAGGGCTGGTGATAGAACAGAGGTCTGGGTTAAATTCCCTCTCAGATACACGGTGGTTCATTTTTGGTATCGGTGTGTCTCACGTAAGTGTGTCTGCAGTAGTTCACGGGGCACGCTTTGCTAGGGGTCTGAAATTGAAATGCAGCTGGGTGTCCTGTGTTTCACCTGCAATGCCACCCGTGTACTGTTTACATTTACGTTAATGGAGAGGAGCTAACATTTAAAGGCCCGGGTTCTGGGTTTTAGCAGTCACATTCATCGGGAACGTCCAGGCACCAGGTGTGGTGGGCAGTCCAGAGCTTCCCCACCGCTAAAACAAGTCCTCTCAGCCAGTGCTATCTGGGAACTTCTAGTGACATTTACAACTACTTTTCCAAGCACTGGACTCATGGTCCCTTGGTGTCCCCAGCAGGGCCGGGTGGGAGAGAGAGTTCTGGCTGGGATGGACTTGGAGGCCCTGTCTCAGATTCCTGGGACATGACATCCTCCAGGCTGACCAACACAGGGATTCAGAGGTGTTTGCATCTGCAGGCCATGATGTTTCTTTCTTGTTGTCTTGCAGCATTGGGGTGACCATTCTGGGTGTCAAGGGAACAGGGCGGCCCCTCCCAGGTGCTCTGTTCCTGGCTTCCAGATGTCAAAGTGGGCCTTGGTGCCTGAGGCCAGGAAGGGAGAATGGCTGGGGGACTGCGGAACCCTGGCACCATCTCCCACCCGGCAGCCATCGTCTAGAGCCATCTGACATCCCTGGCCTTCAGTGTCCTCATTGGCAATGTGGGCTCAGGACTGTGGCCTGGGGCCCCCGAGGGGTCACCTATGTAGGGAGGGGGCGGCCCCTGTCAGGAGGGGCGAGGCTGGACCTGGAGCCGGGAGCCTGCCGTGGTGGGTGGGGGCTGAGGGCTGGAGCGCGCCTTCTAATTGTCCATGACTTACAGACTTGGCCAGGCTCCAGACAGCCTTCGTAAATCGCCGCAGCGAGGAGCCTGCCAGTTTGGCCCTTTGCGCTTGGCAGGACCCTCACCGCTGCCCTGCTTAGAGTGGCCTGCCGCCTCCAACTTTCCATGTGCTGCTGCTGCAGAGTGGGGGTCACTGGCTGCTTGCTCTGGTGGGGGACCAGGCTGCGGGGGGAGGTGGGCAGCCACTGTGTAGGTGCCTGCTTCTGCAGGGCTGTCCAAGGCTCCCCACCTGCCGGGTCCCCAGAGCCTGCGCCCTACAATGCCTGCTGTGAGGCTCATGTGGTCTCCACCTGGGGCCAGAGGGAAAGATGCTTGTTCCAGGACACCCTGTCTCTTCCCAGTGTGTGTAATGTGTATGTACATGAGTTCATGTGTGTATGTGTATGTGTGGTATATGGATGGTGTATGAGTGTGTACATGTGTGCACATGCATGTGTATGTGTGGTGTATGGAACATGTACCTGTGTGTATGTGTGCTGTATGAGTGTGTACACGTGTGCAAATGTGTGTGTATGTGTGGTGTGTGTGGGTGTGTGTGGTGTATGAATGTGTACACGTGTACACACACGTGTGTATGTGTGGTATGTGGTGTGTGGAGTGTGTACATGTGTGCACGTCCATGTGTGTATGTGTGGTGTGTGTGCACACGTGTTCACTTCCTCAGACTGGAAACCCACAGAGGCAGCACCATGCCTGCCCCCCAGTCACAGGTCAGGGCACAGAAGTTGGGTGCCTTGATCCCTCTCATGGGGACACGCAGGCCTCATCCCTGCTCCTCTGTCGGAGTGAATGGGCTTGGAGCCCTGCATGGTGGAGTTCCATCTTGCTCTTCTGAGGAATGGGAGCAACGTACAGTCCTGGGCTGGGTGAGGGCCCTGAGAGCTGGGGAGAGAGCGACAGCCATGGGCTGCTCTTCGTTAAAAGACTCAGGGACCAGGAGAAGGCTGAGCTTGGCTGTCCTCTATGCCTGCCCTCTGAGGCCAGGAGGGACGACAGGTGAGGGAGTGGCAGGCCAGGGGCCCCTGAGACTTGGGAGATGCCAAGCCCTCAGGGAGGGCAGAAGATGGGGTGGCCATGCCAGGGAGTTGGAGTGACCATATCGGGGAGGGGCCGAGAGGGCCACCCTGTCCCCTGCCCAGGTGTGGGGCCAGCTCTCTCAGCCCTGGAGGCATGCAGGGGGTGACTCTAGGACAAATAACTCCTCTTTCCACGGGCAGTGACCTGGGCAACCACTCCCAAGCTGGTGGCATCGTCTGGAAACACAAGCAGTGCCCAGACAGGTGCAGGTAACTTCCTGCCTGGAGTCGTGGGGGCTGGGGGACGCAGGTTGTGAGGTGATGTCTGGGACCTGCTGCCACCACCCCCGCCATCCTGCACAGACAGGACTGCCCATGGTGTGCAGGGAGGCCCGGCTGAGGGAGCCCAGCATTTGGGCCCTGAGGCCTCTGCTCAAGGGCACTGCACCCAAACCCACCCCCTTTACATGCAGGGGATGGCGTGCAGGGCTAAAAGCCAGCACTGGGCGCTGAGGGCCAGAAGTGGTGCTCGCGCCTCCCACACTGCCCACTCTAGAGGAGCAGCCCCGCTCCGGGCCCTGAGCAAGCGGCTGGGGTGGGAGAGCTGACGCTTGGCCGAGTCTTGTTTTAAGGATTAGGGCGTGTATAAAGTGTCTGGAATGCAGTCAGGTAGACACATCGAGGCGCTTCTTATTGGTTATAATTATGAAAACGGCTTGATTCAGGGGCTCGGTGGGAGGGGTGGCGTCCGAGTGGCCTGGGCCAGGGACACACCTGGCCCCGCTGGCTTAGGCTTCCTAAATGGGGTCGTTCAGAGCCTGAGGGCACAGGACAGAGGTGGTGACTGCAATTTCCAAGAGAAAACTGATGACATGGGAGTCCCCATCATGGCTGGCCCCTGGCTGGGACTCCTGGGCCCCTGGCCAGCAGTGGGGTGGGCAGACGCCAGACCTAGGGCTTCCCCAGATACGCCAATGGGTCGTGACAAGGCCTGGGAGGAGAACATTCTCATCTTTCCAGCTTGGTGCTCAGCACCCAGTCACAACGGAATAAGCGGTTTCTTTAGAAACATTTGGTGCAGTGTGGTGGGCGCGTCACAGACCCCCGGGGACCTCTCAGGGTATGGAAGAGATGTTTCTCTGGGGCAGGGAAGGACAGCCGGAGCTGCAGGAGGAGAAACGGTCTGGGACTCTGGCCAAGCGTGAGTTGGGGAGGGCAGGAGCTCAGAGCCGGCCGGGCGTAGCGTCAGACACAAGTGCAGCAGAGGGTGGAGCAGTCCAGCTTGGCCGGGGTCCCCGGGGTGCCAGCCTTCTTGTTGACCTTGGGCAGCAGCAGAACAAAGGACATGGCCAGCGCACAGTGGTAGAAGCTGTGGACATAGGTGTAGTCCCAGTCCTGCGGGGGGCAGGCGGTCAGGCTGGTGCCTCAGCCCCCTCCCCGAGGCTCCTCCCTTTCCAAGGCCCAGCCAAGTCCCTCAAGGCCCCCGCCTCTGCCGTGGCCTGGTGTGCCCTGTGACACCTGCAGGAAGCCTCCCCAGCTGTCGCACTCACGGTGGCCTTTCCCTCCACCTAACCCCTGGGCAACAAGGGCCTGGGCCATTCTCCAGGCCTCTAATGATAAGGCTGTACTTCTTCCTTCCTCCCCATCACTTCTCCCTGCTGTCCTCTCCTCCATCTTTCTCTCCCTCCTCTCCTCCCTCCCTCCTTCCTCCCTCCCTCCCTCCCTCCCTCCTTCCCTCCCTCCTTCCTCCAGGTGTTGGGCACTGGCCCCAGGCCTCTCCCAGGCTGTGCTGCCGTCTGAGATGCCAGCTCTCCGCAGGCGGCCAGCTTTGGTCTCTCTGTGACTTCCAGGTCCACACAGGCCATGGTGCAGGTGGTGCTGGGCATGGGCAGTGCCCCTGACACCGCCCTGGGAGGGGCTAGTGAGCAGGGAGTGATGCCTGACTTCGGCCTGGGGCTGTCAGAGTCCCCCCAGCGTGAGCACAGCCCTGGTATCCCCAGCTGAGCAGAGCCACGCTGGATGGGCTCCCGGGCACAGGACACCTCCCCACTGGGCTGGGTACCTCGAAGAAGAAGCGCAGCATCAGGGCCAGTGCCCCAAAGCAGAGGCCGGGGCCTATCTGCTGGGTGTAGACGCTCTTGTCTGGGTACAGACCCTTCTTCTCCCTCATCTTCTGCAGCTGTGGGGACAGGAGGTCACAGCAAAGCATTTAGGTTACAGCACTGGGGAACACCCCTCCCCGAGCCAGCCCAAGAGCTGGCCCTGCCCAGGCTCACCCCAGCCCTCTCCCGGCCCGACAGGAGGCTCAGGAGCCTCCTGCTGCCCCCAGCCTCAGATGGCTTCTGCTGGACAGGGCTCTTCATGGTGGGACCCAGCAGGGACCCCAGCCCGGATAGCTGGGAAGGGGCCTCTGGGCCACATGCCCAACAAAGACCTCGCTTCCCTCCCGCCTCTTTGGGATGTGAAAGGCCAGCCTTGCACCTCTCCTCCCAGCCGGAAGGGAGCCCGGGGGGGACTAGACTCCGTGATTGGTTATTGAGGAAGGTACTGGAGTACCTGGGACCTCCCAGCCCAGGGTGGCCCATGGGGGTGGCACTTGTGGTGGTCCCTGAGCCACAGACAAGCATCATTTGCTTTCCTAGTTAAAGGACCTATCTCATCCTCAGTAGACAAAGCTGGCCAGCACGGCCTGCTTCCGCGGTCCCAGTGCTTAGGAAGGCTCCTGGGGGAGTTTCCACTTAGAGAGGGGTCTGCATCCCGAGGAACATGCAGGAAGTTCGGGGCCACATTCTGGGGACCTGCCAGGTATTTTCTAGGCCAAGTGGAGTCTATTTTGGATTTTCAAGGGCAGTTGTTTCCTGGAATGTGGGTGGATTTTTCTCCCTGAGACTGGTCCCCTCTTGGGGAGCTGGGGAGTGACAGCCCCGTGGGGAGGAAGTGAGGAGGGTTGGGTGATGGCACCTTCGGGGCGGGGCCGGGCACATGGGGTACAATCAGGAGGCATTAGATTTCAGTGGGTAAACTGTCAAACACAGTGCGTGGCACAAGCCCCTGGGGGTGGGGCTGCGCCATCCACCTGCACCCAGCGCTGAGTGGCCTATGCAAAGGCCACAAAGAGCTGTATGCTGGGTCAGGTCCGGTTTTGCCACCCAGCGAATTATGAATCCATGCCCGGCTTTTCGTTTTCTGGAATTTCATTGCCAACAAGGAATTGAGCACCTGCAGGTGTACAGTAGCATGAAGACAGCTGGGCCGTGTGACCTTGGCCGGGTGCGCTGACCGAGGCTGCCAGCCCTCCTCTGGCCAGTCCTGCAGTGGCAACACTAGGGAGAAGGGAGGGGCTGGCCCCACCCCAAGGGCGCCATCACCCAGTCCTCCCTCCTTTCTCCCCCACTGTCCTTCCCCAACCCCTCTCAAGAGGGGAACAAGGCTAAGGGAGAAAAATCCACCTTCATTCCAGGAAACAATTGCCCTTGAAAATCCAAAATAAACTCCACACTAAATGGTCTAGAAAACAACAATTTGAGCCCAGATTCGGGGAGGCAGGCGGCCCCTCTCGGGCTCCTGTGGCCGGATCTGCAGCCTGAGGGCCTTGGCAGTCTCATGACTCTTGGTGGGACACCCACCAGTGAATTCTCTTCTGGCCAATTACAGTTCAGCCCAGTTCAGACCTGGCCAAGACTAGAGGGAGGGGCAACCTTCCGGGGCAGAAGGATGCGAGAGGCGGGTGGCCAGGACCCAGGGCCCCAGCACGCTCCTTCCCACTACCACTCATGCCCAGGCCACTCCTGCCCAGCCTTCCCTCTCTCCCTGCCAGGTGACTCCCAGGGGCCTCCTGGGTCAGCCCAGGGTTAGCTCTGCTTCCCCAAGTTGCAGCCAGAAAGCGGCTCCTCTGACTCCTGCTCAAAAAGTCAGGTCCTGGCCCCGCCACCACCCTGCCCTGACGTCCTGTTAAGTTGCTGAGGCCTCCATGCCTTGGTGTCTTCATAGGCCAAATGGCAAACCAGTCCTGTGCTCCCTGGCTTCGGGGAGGATTGGGACGGGCTTTGCAAGCTGCCCATCTGGACTCGATTCCCCTCCCCACAGCCCAGGGCCCTCCTGCACCGAGAGCTGCCCTTCAGCATGCTGGGCACCCTGCAGCCCTGGTTGGGGCTGGCAGTGTGGCTGGGCTGGACCAGGCCAGGTCCTCTCCTGGCATTGGATCTGGGACTCCGAGACTCCAGCTGGCACTCCAAAGAGGTGAAACGTGCCAGAGGGATGTTCAAGTGGTGCCTGGGCTGCCGCGGGCCTGGAGAGCAGGCTCAGGCTGAAGCCTGTTGGCCCCCAGGTCTGTGAGACCCCTGCAAGGGTGAGCTCCCTCCTGCTCTGGGGTCCCAGGAGATACCCCGGGTCTGCTCTGCCCTAAGGTCCCTCTTTAGCTTGGGCTAGTTTGAGTGAGGCTTGGTCCCTGAGCCAGGAGGGCATTGGTGGGATGAGGGGGCAGGGAGCACTGAGGACCTCGTGGGGGCCTCATGGGGGCCAGCGCGTCACTGCTCTCAAGGGGCTGTCTGTGCTAGAAGCTCTGGCTCAGGCAGCTTCACTCTCACACCACAATCTCCCTCATGGCTAGAGCCAGGCTCAAGGCTCACTCCCTCCAGGAAGTCTTCCCAGATTGCTCCAGGCCGTTTTCCAAGTTGATGTTGCATCTCTAAAGCAGCTGGTAGTAAGAGTGATGATGAGAGTGATAAGAAATAGCTCCCATTTGTGGAGCACATTGGAAGCCAGGCTCCATGCCAGCACTTTAGGTGCCTCCTCTCAATGAGTCTTCGAATCACTCCATGAGACAGGTGGGGGCTGTTATCACAACACCTGCTTTCCATATCCGGGCATGGAGGCTGAGAGGTTGGGTAACCAGAGCTCAGTCTGGAGCTGGTGAGCACAGACAGGATTCACACACGGTCTGCAAGCCCGAGCCACTGACGGCCATTTTCTAAGTGTTTTCGTGGAATTCCTGCCTCCACCCACTTGCCTATGAGGCCAGGAGGTAAATGAAGACCTGAGGCAGGAGGAGTCGGACAGGGAGGGGTGACGGGCCCCTGGGTCCCCATCCATCGAGGCTCGAGTGGCACGCACCCACTTCGTTGCAATGATGAGGACGGCAGTGCCGATGGGGCCCGAGTACACCCCGTAGCCCCAGCGGTCATGGTAGACCCGCACGGCGATGGTCAGGACGCCGAACATCACAAACGTGGACCTCTTGGGCTCGTCAAAGTCGGCCAGTGCTGGAGGGCCAGGGAGACACGGGGGAGGGTGAGTGGACTCTCTTGCTCCTCCTGGCTAACCCCTACCCCCCAGCCCCCAGGAGGCATCCTGTAGGTGCCCCCTCGTGGCGTCTCCTCAGCCAGCAAGACCCTGAGGCCCAGCCTGGTCATTGATGGGGACTGAATTTCAGCCAGTGTGAGAAGACAGGCAGCCTGCTGTTTTCCATGCACACAGTAGCTTGGGTGGTGCTCCCAGCACCTCATTTTAATAAATAGACCACAGCTGGTTGTGGTGGCTCACGTCTGTAATCCCAGTGCTTTGGGAGGCCGAGGTGGGAGGATCATCTGAGGCCAGGAGTTCGAGACCAGCATGGGCAACACAGTGGAACTCCCCACCATCTCCACAAAAAGTTAAGTGGGTGTTGTGTTGCATGCCTGTAGTCCCAGCTACTTGGGAGGCTGAGGTGGGAGGATGGCTTGGGCCTGTGAGTTGGAGGCTGCAGCGAGCCGTGTTCATGTCTCCAAACTCTGGCCTGAGTGACAGAGTGAGATCCTGTGGCTAAAAATCGATCATCACTATTCGAAGTGAATAGGATCAAACCTGTCCCACAGGATCACAGGACAATGACACTAAGACTCAAGAGGAGAGCTGAAGCCCCTCCCAGGCCCAGCTCGATGGCAGGGAGGCTTCAGCTGATGGGGACCCTGCCACAGACAAGTCAGTGGGAGAAAAACACTGTGGGGCAGGAAGCTTAGGAACCGGCCTGTCTTCCAGGCTGGCGATCACTTGTGTGTGTTGATGTTTGTATGAAAGTCTGGGAGGCGAAACCCCTGAGTCGTGGACAGGGGTTCCCCTTGGGAGGGAGAGACAGGAGGGAGTGCTTTCACTTTTTCCTTCACATGCCTCTGCCGCTGAAATGCATCACAACAAGTTTTTACCAAATCAGTCGTTTTAAAAGCATCTGAAAAACAGGCATCAAGGCATTTAAGAGGTGCGTGTTCCTTTTCATAGATTAAGCACAGCCCTGAGACCTGAACAAGGGAGGAGGTCCCTGGGGATGGGAGTGAGTGGGGACGGAGGGCGGGGCTGGTTTGTGGGTGGGCGTGTGGACACTGGGGGCAGGCCCTCGTTCGCAGGGCTTGGCTACAGGGGGTAACCACTCACCCATCAGCGAGACCCACATGCTCAAGGCCGTCCCATAGATGCTGAAGTACTCCAGGATGTCATGGTGCATGAAGCACAGCACGAACAGGCCGGGCCCGCTGCAGGCATGGTGGAGCTGCCGGAAAACGCACAGGTGGTCACAGGCAAAGAAGACAGGGCTGGTCCCCGAGCCACGGTCCCCGGAGCGCCAGACCACTTGCTGGCTGCAAGAAGTCACTTCGGTGAGTCACTTAGTGACTGTGTGCCTCAGTCTCCCCATCTGAAAAATGGGGGCATTGCCGAGTACTCCCACAGAGGGTCCTGTGGGGATTAAGTGGCCCAGGCAAGGTGTGTAGGGACTGGGGTGTGCCAAGGGTTCAATGAACGTCACTTTGGCAGAATGTGCTCATCTCACGGGCAGGACAGGGCAGAGACCGCGTGGTCACTCAGTGGAGACCGTGTGGTCACTCAGTGAAGCCCGCTCAGGTAGGGTGGTCCCGGGGGCCGAAGCCCACACGGCTCTCCCTGAACCTTCAGCGTCACGCTTTCAGGAAGCGCACAGCTGCGAGTTCATTCGCTAATCTTTGGATGTGGGTCCAGAGCCTCTTTGGGGCTTCTTTGCTCTTCAGGGGCTCCTGGGGCCCTTTCTTGCACAAATTACCCCTCTGATGACTGGTCTACACTGCAGCAGCATTCTCAGGCTTGAGTGGGCATCGGAACGCCTGGGGCCTTGTTTAGACACAAGTTGCTGAGGCCTGCCTGAGAATTGCTGATTCAGGAGGGCTGGTTTGGGTAGGAAACGTGCGTTTTGAGCAGATTCCCCGCAGCGCAGCAGCGACTGGCAGGGGGGGCCACACTGTGACAGCTGAGCTGCAGCTCCCGGGTTCTGTGGCTTTAATGTGGACAAAGATCTCGGATACCCCGTCGCAGGAGCTGAGTGCACCCCCGCCCTCCTCGATTATCCAGCTCTGCCCTTCGGTCTCATCCCTGCCTCCCTGATACCCACTTCCATGGCAATGTTTAAAGCAAAACGCTGCCAGGGAGTGTTTTCAAAGCAGCCAACTGCCTTTCTACAGAAAACAACTCTCTCCTCTTGGATTCGCATTTCATCATTTTAAGTAATATTTAATTACATGACATAATTATTTTGACAGGTTCAACTGGCACAAACAAGCTTGGGAACCAGCGTGGTGGACTTGGTCAGCCCAGCTCAGCAGGAGGAGCAGATGTGCTGGAAAGCAGCCCATGTCTGGAAGCGACAGGGACACCACAGAGGGAGCCGGGCCCTGGGTGACCTGGGGAGCAGGCAAGTTGGGGTCGAGCATCCTCGGTTACAATAGCACGCGGCCTAAAGTGAAGGCATTAACAGAGACCTAGGAGGCATTAACAGAGATCTAGCAAATAAAACAAGGGAGGAGGTGGCCCCGCTTCTCTCTGTTCTTGCCAGGCTCATCCAGAAGACCATGGTGAGCTCCGTAGGCTGCACCTTTTTTGAAGTGAGACTGGCAAAGAAGTGGCTAGAGGAGGGTGACCAGCAGTGGACGTGACTGTTTCCCTTGGGGACAGGGAAGCTTCAGAAGGGTGTTCACGCCTCTATGGGAGATAGGATCGAGGAGGACTCAGGCCCTGTGCTGTTCTCCTGTTCCCTGGGCTCCTTTCCACCCCCACCCAGCCTCATCGCCTGCTCTCTCTGCACCTCGCTGTAGCACTGATCATTGTGTATGATTAACCCATTCACCACGAGATTCTGATAAGGCCTGTGCCCTTCGCCCTTCAGGAGCAGGAATGGCTGTGTCTGGTCCCAGCTGCATGGACGGCTCCTAGGATAGAGTGCTTGCTGCGTGTGTTCCAGGAGGGGGAGGCTAGGTTCTGAGCAGTCTGAAGGAGAGCCTGCCCACCCTGGGGACCTGAAGCCTCTGCCACGGGGCCGTTGGCTCCTCTCGATGGTGAGAACTTAGCTCTGTCCCACAGGTGGGGAAGGTGAACTTCAGAGCGGCACCACCTGCCCAAATTGGTGGAAGAGTGCAGCACTTTGGAACCCACCACCTCTCCATATCCGGCAGTGCGGGGGCAGAGCCGGCCCGACCAGGGCTCTGGAGGGGTGGCTGTGGCTGGGGACCTGGGGGTCACAGCTCAGGCTCGGGAGTCTGACTTGGCACATGCTCCCAGTGGGAGCTTGGGTAAGTGGCTGGCAAGGGAGCTTTCTCTGTTGTGTGGGGACGAGCACGCCCCACCTCTGTGGGGTCTGCAAACACAGCAAGGGGTCCAGCACAGAGATGGAGACTGTCATGGGAGGGGCCTGATTGGAAGGGAAGGGACGCCACGCAGTCAGCAAAACTTTGGGAGGCACTGAGTGTGACTTTGAGGACGGAAGACATTTGTCACAAGAGGCAGCTGCCTCTGCCACTCTGGGTAGGGAAGGGTGGGGCCTCCAAGACCAGTGCAGAGGCAGCTGTGGGGCCAGCCCAGGCCCAGGCAGGGAGGGGTGGCCTGGTAGGTGCTTGTGGTTTGCTGGGCTGGGTCTAACAGGGACCTTGAGAACAAAACCTCAGCATCTCTCCCTGTACTAAGGCCCTGAGATCTGCAGAGAAATCCTGGCTCTGCTCTGGGCTTCGGTATCTTATCTGTCCAAGAGGCTTCCTAGTCCTCGCCTGAGGAGAGAATGCAGTGGCATTTGGGTGAGTCGGGAGCTCTGGAGAGTTTGAGGCTCACAGTGGCACAAATGACTCTGCCTCTCTGGAATTCGGTTTCTTCATCTGTCGAATGGGAATCAAGATCCAGGTCTTGCGGGAAGGTGAAAGGCTGAATGAGATGCTGTGCGTGGGGCACCGAGCCCAGTCCCCCACCCTGGATGCTGGCTCTCGAGATGGACTCAGAAGCTCCAGGGCATCTGGTTCCACAAAGGACCCAGTCTGTCCCTGGCCACTGTCCCCTGTGGGAGTGGAACACACCGGAGGGGGTGTGTGCATGCCTCGCTCATAGCCACGTGCACACACTCAGCTTCTCCCACTGCAGGCAAAATTGGACTTAACCCATTCAGGATGCAAGTGTAACATGTGAATACATGCTTGCAAACACATGTGTGTGCTAAGGGCTTCCCCTGCTCAGGACTGCCTGTGCACGCACACATGCGCTTGGCATTCTTGCCCACGGAGGCCCTGCGGCTGGAGGAGGAGGCTGTCTGTGGAGAGGAGATGGGGTTTTCACAGGTCGGCCCAGCCCGGCCCTGAGAAGGAGACTGGTCGGACGTTTGCCTCCTCAGAGCAGGTGTGGTGCTGGGATTGTGCTGCCGGTGAAGGAGGGGTCTGATGGAGGAGAGTGAGGAAGGCTTCGGGAAAGCAGGAGATGGGACGGCAAGTGTGGGAGCCAGCGGTCAGGGCGTGTCAGTAGAGAGTCCGGGAGACACAGAGGCAGGAAGGCAGGAGGTACCCAGAAAGATAAATGCCAGCTGAATGGAGAGACGGTAATAGAGAAATAGATCGCAGGTAGATGGCTGGGTAGATAGATAGCTGGAGAGAGACAGGCAGAGAGAGAGAGGAAAGAGCTAGAGAGGTAGATAGCTAAAGCCAGAGACATGGAGAGTCCGGGATGAAACCAGTGAGGGGGGATCAAGAGCTTCAGAGAGAGTGAATTCCATGGGGATTGAGTTCCAGAAGTCAAAAGAGAACCAGACACAGAGAGAAAGGCAAAAAAGGGAAACAGAGAAAACCAGACACACAAAACCAGTAAGAGAAACAGAGTGAAAGAGACCCACAGAGAGAGGGCAGGTCCCAGAAACAGGCACCTCAGAAACAAAGGCAGACGTGGTTCCAGGCACTCCCGAAACACGGAGGATAAAACCACCCAATGACAGGTACCAGGAAACAGAGTGGGAAAGAGCCAGAGAGAGAGCGGCGAGAGTCAGCCAGCCAGACACATAAATAGAAAGAGAAAGACCCACAGGGAGAGAGGTAGGCCCCAGAAGAGGGAGAGATCAGCAGGCCTGCTGAATGAGGGCAGCTCCAGGATTCTGGAACCAGACACCCTGGCGTTCACACTCCCTAAACCCCACGGACCCCTTTCCAGGCCTGGCTTGCCCCATTCATCTCTGCTTCATCATGGCCTATCAGTAGAGCTGGAAGAGACTTGGGGAGGGGAGGTGGCCCATGGGCAGCCCTGCGGCATTGATTAGCAGCTGAGAAAAGGGCCACCCTGGAAGGGCTTGTCCTCAACTCAGTGGCACTGCTCTACCCTGGGCTTGGTCTCACACGGGCAGTGACCCCAGAGCAACTTCCTGGCACAGACGGGGAAACTGAGGTCCAGAGAAGGGAAGGGGCTCCCCTAGTCCTCTCTCTCTGGTCTCCAGACCCCACCTGGGCTCGCTCTTTCATTTTCAAATCCCTTCTGCCTGTCACCCAATAGGAGAGCGCTGTGGACAGACAGTCTCTCCTCTGGCTCCAGAATGGGGCCTGTGTGGGTCTTCTCCTGGCCCCCAGACTCACCGCCACGAAGAACAGGGTGAAGAGGTAGACCATGGCCTCCATGTGGAACCGCCTCTTGGCCGCGATGCTGACAGTGGGGAGGAAGGCCAGACTGCTGAGGGTGGGCAGGAGCAGCTTGGCCACCAGCGTCCCCATGGGCTGGGAAGAAAGCACTGGCTGGGGTGGGGTGGGTGCTGGGGTCCTGGGTCCTCAGCACAGGAGCACGAAGGGAGAAGGACAGCTCCCTTTGGGCAGGGCTCTGATGGCAGCTGCAGGGAGCGCCCACGAGAGGATTTAAATGCCCTGGAAGGAGGCAGGGATGTGGGCACACATGTCGAGTAACAGACGGAGAGGGCCAACAGCTGACACGTCACATGACTAGCACTTGCCTCTGATTTTTCTTTTCTTTTTTTTTTTTTTGAGATAGAACCTCGTTCTGTCATCAGGCTAGAGTGCAATGGCACAATCTTTGCTCACTGCAACCTCTGCCTCCCAGGTTGAAGAGATTCTCCTGCCTCAGCCTCTGGAGTAGCTGGGGCTACAGGTGCATGCCACCTGCCTGGCTAATTTTTGTATTTTTAGTAGAGACGGGGTTTCACCATGTTGACCAGGCTGGTCTCGAACTCCTGACCTCAGGTGATCTGCTTGCCTCAGCCTCCCAAAGTGCTGGGATTACAGGCGTTTTTTTCATTGTTGTTGTTTATTCATTTATTTATTTATTTTTGAGAGGCCAGAGGAGTTGATTCAAAGATTCAAGGAGACCATATTTATTTTCTCTGAGGCAATGACCTTGGGATAATGTCCCCAGCAGGACAATCCCGCCTTCCAGATGTTTTCCATCCTGGTCCTCCCCTGAGAATAGGAAGCCTGGTGGATGCCGCTGGGTCATGTGTCCAGGGGTAGCCTGAGGTGAGAGGACCCAAGATTTCGCCAATTCTAATAATTAAGAGGACCTTGTAGATAAATGTCCCAGCTTACCAGCCACATATAGTTCTCACTCGCCAGTTCTTGCCCCACACAGGTTTCCTTAGTGGCTAGACTAATGAAACTAACGTTCTTTTCTACTTGGTTACACTGTTTCACACTGTAAGTAAACAACCTGGGACCATCTCTTCTGGCGTTCCAAGCACCAGACTGAGGCTTGTCCTCTCAATGTTTCTTCCCTGTCCCGTTGACAGTTGCTCTTTGGCTGGCCTTCCGGAAACTACCTTCCCTTGGTGCAAGAGGTCTTGGGGGAGCTGTCTGGCAGGGGGCCCCCCTCCCCTGGCCGAGGAATAATGGGTGTGTGTGGTCTGAGCTACTCAGGCAGACTCTGTTTCCCTGGATTGATTGATTTGTCATTAGCAAAAGAACAGCTTTCACTTCCATTCTCTTTTTTTCATTGTGATGTAATTCACATGGGACAAAATGCACAGATTTTACATGTAGAGTCAGATGAACACACACCTTTGTAACAACCGCAGCATTCATCCTCACTACCCGGGATGTTCTCTTGAGCCCTTTCCGCCGAGCCCCTGCTAGGGCAGCCACGGGTGTGACTTCTGCCCCCGAACCTGACGGCCTGTCCTAGGACTCCTACAAGTGGACCGTGGGCTCTTTTGGATCTGGCTTCTTTTGCTCACAATGTAACGTCTGTGCGATTCGTCCCTGTCATACTGGTGGCCAGTCCGGTTGGATGCTGGTGGCTGGTGTCCAATGTAGTATCCTGCACCTTTGTTCTCCTGGAAATTAGAATCTGGGGACTGTCCCAGCACTGGCCCCTCCAAGAGAGGCTGCCAGCCAGTCCCGCCTGTGAGGCCCGGCTGCTGCCCCGCTCCCTCCATGTGGGAGCTCTCACAGCGCTTTCCAGAAACCTCTCTTGTCTTCAGTTGGCTGGAGCCCATTTCTGCTGTTTGCAATGAAACGTCTGACTAGATGCATCTCATTCTTCTGCTTAAGACTCTTCTGAGGCACCCATAGCCCGAAGGGTGAAGTCCAAGTGCTCACAGAGACCACCAGGCCATCGACGGCCGGATCCGTCCCCGGGGGCCCCCATGCACACTCTCAGATGCTGCCTCCCCTCCTCCCAGCCTTCCACCTCCCCTGCAGGGGAGCACTTCCTGCCCCGCCTGTCCTGGTGAATGCCTCACTCCCTCTGCCTGCAGCCTAGGCTTCTGTGAAGAACAGCACCCCCCCACCCTGTTCCTACCCCTGCCAAGGAAAGCCGAGGGGCTCTGCGTGGCGCCCTGAATGCCACGTTGCTCCTGACCTAGCACCCGCCACCTTGGCCGAGATGTTGGTGTTGGGTTGTCTGGGCTGTGCCCCCCCTCCCCCGCTGGACTGCAGGAACCAGGGCCTGGGGCTCTGGCTGGCTGGCTCCCTGTCCCGCCCCCACGCCCAAGCCTGGCACATGGTGGGGCTCAGCACACACTGGCTGAATGAATGACTTTGTTAAAAGAATGAATGAAAGTCCAAGGAGGCAGGGCTGCTGCACACTTGAGTCTGGCCTCTGAGAAGCCCAGTTCCCACTCCAAATGGGAAAACCAGATCCGCCGTGTGTGTGCAGCTCTGGTGGGAGGCGCACGATCCCCTGTGGGTCAGTCACGGCTGGGGGCCCGGTCCCCCTGGATCCTCACCTCCCGGGGCTCCCACTCAGACCAGGCCCAGCCGCCAGCCCCAGCCCAGCTTTCAGGAGCAGTGGAAAAGAGTGCTGAGGAACTACAGTTGGATGTCAGGTGCTGTGAGGGGCAGAGGAGGAGAGAGCTCTCTGGAGCCATAAACCCCGCTTGAAAGCAGGAAAGCATTCCACATTTGTTTTTGTGCATGCGCGCGCGTGCGTGTGTCTGTGTCTGTGTGTCTGTGTGTGTGGTGTGTCTGTGTATGTCTGTGTGTGTCTGTGTGTGTGTATGTCTGTGTGTGTGTGTGTGTGGTGTGTCTGTGTATGTCTGTGTGTGTCTGTGTGTCTCTGTGTGTGTCTGTGTGTATATGTGTGTGTGTGTCTGTGTCTGTGTATGTGTGTCTCTGTGTGTATATGTGTGTGTGTGTCTGTGTATCTGTGTCTGTGTGTGTGTCTCTGTGTGTGTCTGTGTCTCTGCGTGTGTGTGTCTGTGTGTGTGTGTGTGTGTGTGTGTGTGTGTGTGTGTGTGTTGCAGCTGTAAACTCCAGGGCCAGGGCTGTAAGCTTGGGGAAGGGAAAAAGTGAAGGGGGAGGAGGCGGGGAGGGGAGCAGACTGCACATGTGTTGCAGCGATTAAGGAGGATGGGGGCCAGGAAGGATGGTCCCAAAGCGGGGAGACAGGTGGCTGGGCTTGGGGCAGCCTGGGGAGCCCTTGCAGAAAGGCTGGAACGTAAGCTGCCCTCTGAGGGGGGCAGTGGAGTGCAGAACAGAGGTGCGGGGGCAGCCTGTGTGTGGCTCCCGTCCGAGCCCTGACTGCCTGGACACAGACCAGCTGGCTCTGGGGAAGGCGTCCAGCTCTGAACAGGACTGAAATGACCCTCGGTTCTCCCTGGAGCAGGGGAAGTGATTGGCCTGGGGAACGGGGAGAGGGAGAGGCAGAGTGGAAAAGCCAGACCGGCTGCTGTGAGGGGTGTTGCTGTCCCAGGAGACACAGGGTGGGGGGCGCAGGACTGGGCTAGGCCAGGAGCCAGCTCAACCTGGGCAGGCTGTGAGCCAGCACAGACGTGAGCTGGCACCCCTGGTCCTTCCCGCCCTGAAGCCTCTCATGGCCCCTGCCTGCCAGCCCACCATTCAGAAGTCCCCAGCATCTACCCCACTCTCACCTGCTCCGGGCTTTAGACCCCCACAACCACACGCACCCCAGGCTCTGGGCCTCTGCAAGGCCTTCTGCCAGGAGGTCCTCCCGTGGTTCCCTGTGCAGCCTCAGCTTCTCCTGATCCCCCAGCAGGGTGTGGCTCTCCGTGCTCAGGACCCCCACTCATGTCCACGGGCAGACAGACAGCACTGGCCATGTACCAAGGACTCTTCATACCTGTCTCTTTGGGCCCTTCCAGCGGCGGGAAGTAGGGTAGAGGCCTCGGTTCTCCCCATTTTGCAGAGGAGGAAACTGAGGCCCAGGGAGCAGCTGTAGCCCTCCTCTGCCCAGCAGATGGCATGGGCCCTGGTGGGCTCCAGAAGGCTGGTCCTGGCCATTCTGGGGAGCAGGGCTGCCCTGCACTCCCTTTCCCTCGCCCCACAGCCGCAGGAGCGCCCCTGCTTTATAGAGGCGCTGAAATGCCTGGAATGCAGGCAGCTCCTGCCTCCCAACAGCTGCCTGTCTGCCCAGCCTAGGAGAGCTGGCTGGCTGCTGCCTTTGTGTCCTCTAAAGTTTGAACACCTGACCTACATCCCTGGGTCAGCCCAGAGCACAGCCGTCCTTGCGCCTGGGCTCTCCGAGGGGCCCACTGAGGCTCTCTTACACTTGCTGGGAGGGGCATGGGCTTTGCTGCTTTCCGCCTGTTCCCTGGGGTCGCCATGCTGCCTGGACTGCCACTCAGGGTTCTCCCCTGCGCAGCATAATGTGGCTCCATGTGCACCTCTGCAGCCAGCTCTGGGATGAGCAGTCCGCCACTGTCCTCAGCTGCAGGCGAAGATGAGCAGGCTCAGCTTCTGAACACTGGCCAGGTGAGCCAGGCGGAGGGCTCGGCCCATCCCAGCTCTGGGACCTCTGCCTACCCTTGGTCCTGGGAGCCTCTGCAGAGTGGAGCTTGGAGGGCGCCTACCTCTCAGGGTAGCTGCAGGGCCTGAAGAATGCACAGAAGTGAACAGCTCAGCTGCCAGCCTGGCTTCTGGCACGGGCTCTCTAATGTCTCTTCTGGGAACTAGGGACACCTCACCCTCTGAAATGGGGAGACTCATCTTCCATTTACAGAGACGCAGGTGCTGGAGAGGGGTCAGGGCTCGAACCTGGGCTTGCCCAAACTGCACATCTGTTACCTGCTCCCCTCTGCAACACTGTGGGACAGTGCCTGGCAAGTTACTCACTGAGTGTGCCTGGGAGGGGACAGCCACACCTGGGTCAGCAGCAGCCCCAGCCCACAGCTTCTCCTGGGGACCTGAGAATTCAGCTCCTGGGACCCAGCCTGCCCTCGGGGACGAGACCCGTGGCTGGGTGGCAGGCTGGTGGGGTTGCTGTCAGGGGGCCCTCTAGGCAGGAGATCCTTTGCAGGCTTGCTGGAAGTCCTTCACCTTTGCTGCAGGTCCTCCTGGAGCTGATTCCCAGACCACAGGGCCCTGTCTGAGCCTGGCCAGACTGCAAAACCCAGACCCAGCAGAGCAGCAGCATCCAGCTCCGTTGCCCCTCACTCTTGAGGGCCTGTCTGTCCTGCCCCGCTCAGCTTTCCTTCCCTGGGGGCCCGTGGCAAGCTCACTTCACAGCCACGCTAGGGCTCCTCAGCTCCCTCTCCACGCTCCAGATCTGGAAACAGAAGAGCCTCTTTCTCCTAGAGTCTCAGACCAGGAGTGGCCTAAGCAGTCTGCTAGCCATAGGCCTGAGCTCCCCCAACTCCAGCTTCCAGTGTTGGCCTAAAGGAAAACACCAGTGCTCCCAGCTGAGAAAGAAGGAGGAAGAGAAGGAGGAGCAGCAAAGTTCTGTGGTCCAGCAGCAGCTGGTCATTCCAGGGGGCAGTCCCCTCCTCGGGGCAGGCTCTGATGGGGGCTGTAGGGGTGGCGCCCAGGGATACCCATTCTCCACCCGTGAGGTGAGCCACAGCAGGGTTGATGTTGGCAGGGAGCATCCCAGAGGGGCATTGGAGTCCCGTGTGTGCCGGGAGGACAGAGAGCAGGCCAGCCCAGACCCATACTTCTCAGTGAACCAAAGGCTGCCCCTGCCTCCTTTGCAGGCCCCGTGTACCTGCTGGCCCCAGTCTGGTGTCTGCCCCCACTTGCCTCTCTACATGGAAGCTTGTCCCTCCTGTGCACCACATCCCTGGGCTTGGCTCTCTGGCCCCTCACAAGGAAAGGAGAAGCTAAGTTAGGGCACATAAGGCCTTGGGCTCCAGGAATGTCGATGGAGGCCATCAGGGAGGGTCCTGCTGCTGAGCACATCCCATTGCTCTGAGTTTTCCTGGGACCAAGGTGTGCCCCATCCTGCATCAAAGACTGATGGATCGGACTGAAAAAGTCTGCTCTGGTCTCAGATAGGCGGGGTCCAAGGCTTGGTCTCAGCTTCCTTCTCTGTCTGGATGTGGCGGTGTCACCTGATGTGGCATTGTCAGGACAGAGACGGGCAACAGCAGACTAGACACTGCCCCCCCGGGCTACCTGTTGGGCTCAGAGCAGAGCACGTGCAGCCCTTCCCCTCCTACCCCCATTCCAGTCCCTTCTCCCATATGGACTCTTTTCAGCTTCACAAGAGTCCAGCATGGGGAGTGCCTTATCACCCCCATCTTACAGGTGAGGAAGCCGAAGCCCAGAGAAGTTTCTGCCCTCGCCCAAAGTCACCCAGCTGGAGCGAGCCAGAGTCAGGATCTGAACCCAAGGAGTCTGACTCCAGGCGCTCACGTGAGGGCTGCTGCTGCTGTGCTGACAAGCTGCTGCTTCCTATGCTGAGCCTGCACTCTAAGCCTCTAAGACAGGGCCCTTCTGAGTGCTGGGATCCAAGGTCCTATGTTTCCTGCTTCCCTTGGCCGTGACACCAGTGGGTGCCCACCCCTGGTCGCTGTGGGTGACATGGGAGAAAGAGCTCACTGGCTGGGTGACATCGCTCCTGTCCCCAACAGATGTGTCTGACATGGGGGCATCTCTGGAGGTCACGGACGCGGGTGAACAGAGCCCCCCGAGAGGCTGCCAGGAGCCAGGGTTCTTCCAGCCCGCCAGCTTTCAGATGACGCTTCCAGGAGTTGTGGTGCCCAGAAGGGGCCTCAGGGCTTCTGGGGAGAAGAGGGGAGGCAAGAGCCCCCAGCTCTGCTTTTGTCTGGGTTGTCTCTCGAGTGTCCCTGTGAGATGTCTGGGGCTAAATAAAGGATCATGACCTTGTGGAACAGACCAGGAAATGCAGCCTGTAAGGGACGAGTGGCCTGAGGTGACCTGGCCAGCCAGAGGTCATGCATGGACCTGGGACTCACAAGGGAAGGCGGAGGAGGCTCTTCCCGTATGTCCAGGGCCCGGGGGGGCCTCAGGGACATCTGGCTTCTGACCTGGGCCAAGAAGGAAGCTCTGGGAGACGGATGGCCCTTGGGATTGCTGAGGCCCCCTCGCTCTTTCCCTGGGGCTGCCTTCTGAGTCCTGGTCCTCTTCCTGGCCTGCCAGCCACCTCCTGGCTGGCCGCATGGTCTCTTGGTGGCCCCATCCCAGTCAGGTGTGAGAACTCTGGCTGGGTCTGCCCAGGAGGCTCTTAGGATGTTCTGGGTCCTGGGCTGGCAGCAGAGAAGGACCACAGGATGCCAGGGAAGGTGGGATTGGGGGCCACTCTTGAGGCTGGGCCTGCTAGGCCTCTGGGTGCCAGAGAGATGACCCACTTCCCACAGCTCGGACCATGTCCTTAAACTCCTGAGCCTGCTGCGGCCACCAACGCGGCTGTCTAACACCCTCCCCAGGGCACCTCCAAAGCCCCCTCTGCCCCAAGCCTGCCTCTCCATCCCCCACGTGTTTCCCTTGAACCCTACCCTCCCAGGCTTCCCACACACATTTTCCTGCTGTCCTGTTTTTAAGCTCCTCACATATCCAGAAAGCACCGGTGGAGACAATCCCCTTCTTTTTAGTTTTCTTTTTGAGACGGAGTCTCACTGTATTGCCCAGGCTGGAGTGCAGTGGTGCCATCTCAACTCACTGCTACCTCTGCCTCCGGGGTTCAGCAATTCTCCTGTCTCAGCCTCCCGAGTAGCTGGGATTACAGGCACATGCCACCACTCCTGGCTACTAATACAAATTTTTGTATTTTTAGTAGAGATGGGGTTTCACCATGTTGGCCGGGCTGGTCTTGAACTCCTGACCTCAGGTGATCCACCCGCCTTGGCCTCCCATAGTGCTGGGATTACAGGCATGAGCCACTGCATCCAGCCCACAATCCCCTTCTAAAGGCAGGTGGTCTTCCCAGCACCAGGGCCACATGGCTGCAACACCCCCATCGCTGGTGGGTGTGGGCTGAGACCATCCTACATGGGGGACACCCTGGGAGGCCAGGAATTTGCAGGCCAAAGAGGGACCCTGGAAAGTGGAGGACTCACCTCAAGGCACTCCCGAAGGGGCAAGGAGCCCCTGGCATCAGGAGCTGCCAGATCACCTGCCATATGCCAGGTGTCAGGAGATGCAGAGGACACAGCCCCTGCTCTGTGGGTCCGGGTGCAGCTTGCGGGAGACAGTTCCAGCCTAACTTGAGAGTTGAAATAAAGTGCTGGGGCACCGGGGGCTTCCCGGGAGAGGTAGCCTCACAGGAGCACCTGGGGGAGCTGGGCACGTTGGGATGTGTTCGAAGGAAGGGCTTCCAAGAGGGGGCCAGGCAGGAGCTGGAGAGGTCCTGAAGCCGTCGCTTCTCTCAGTGACTGAGCAGGTGCACTGAGCCCCAGGTGCAGGCCCCCTCCTGAGCACGAGGCCCCGTGCCATTGTCCTGGCAGCGAATCTGTACAGCTGGCCCAGTGGCTCCTCAGGCACCTCGAGTTTCTGCTCCCTAACCCTGGCCAGTATCCTGCATGATTTCCTGAGGACACAGAGGCTCAGAGGCCACTAAGGGCTCCTGACAGGAGGTGCCCTCTCCTGCCCAGGGGTCCACCCTGACCGCCTTGCCTGTGGGGCCCATGCATTCAGCACAGAGGCCTCAGGGAAAGGCTCCCTCCTGCGCTTATTCTCCATTGCCCCTCCCTCCCAAATTCCTACGGGTCTTCAGGACCCCCAGATGCCTTTCCTGGCTGCTGGTGTCTCCCTCTGAACTGCCCCACCACTGTGGCGCAAGCAGCAGCCACGGCTCCCTTGGGCCTGGAGTCTGGGGGCTCTGGGGATAGGGGGTAGGGGCGATGTGGAGGTGTGGCCGGCCAGGGGAGCTGGGGCCTAGAAGAACACACGCTTGCAGGAGGTCACAGAACAAGGGAGTGGCTGGCCCCACAGGCCCGTCTCCCAGGTGCCCAGCCTACAGCCTGTGCCATCCTGCTGAGCCAATAGAAGACACTGGGGATGTTTGTGTTGGTTGGCTGTGGGGTCCCTCCCAAGGGAAACCGTTAGTCACCCTGGCGCTGGCCGGATGTGAGGCCACCAACACCAGGAGAGCATGGGGACTGTGCCAAGGGGTGCAAGGTCACTAGAGGAGAGAGAAGTGGGATGGCAGAGGCTCCAGAGTGAGTGCGATCCAGTCATGTGACAGGAACTGTGTGTGTATGTGCCTGTGTGTGCGTGCTGGGTAACAGGTGCCACCACATCTGTGCTTCAGCATGGCGACCTCAGGGCGTAGTGTGGGCCTGGGTCAGGGTTAGGGCTGGTCCTGGTTCCACACCAAAGGTGGCCCTGTGACCATCAGCAGCCACCACACATCTCAGCAGCCTCAGCGGGAAAACAAGATGAGTAAGACCTGCCTGCTTTCGGGTCCTGGGGAGAAGAATGTAAAGAACCCGGGAGACGGAGAGGACCCGACACACAGGGGCGCTGGCATCCTAGCTTTGCCTGTTGGAGGGATGACTCAGACCCCGAACCTCAGTTCTGCCACGTGTGAAATGCAGATAACAAAGATGGATGCTGGCCTCACAGCTCTGGGCCTGCAGGACAAGCTGGACAGAGGGCAGAGGGCATTAGTGTTTTCACTACTATTACTGGTGGCTTTCCTTCCAGCCTTTCTGGTGGGTGGTCAGACTCAGGGCAGAACTTTCTCAAGAAGGCAGCCGAATGAACTGCCAACAGTTTCTTCCAGTGGGGAGGACAGAGGGAAGGAGAAGGGTCTTCCAGGCACCGCTGTGGGCCCAGGACATCGGCTGCATGGAGGCAGGGGCTTGGATGAAAAGCTACAGATGACCTGACGGAGCATTGCCCTGGCTTCCTCCTCCTCCCCGTTTCAGAGGTGCTTCTGTTTGCCGACGATGGGCTCCGGGGAGGCTGTTCCCAGAGGCTGGGTGCTCAGCCTTGCTTTAGGACAGTCTCACAAAGTATGGGGCCCTCAGGGGTTTCCCAGGGGGGCTCCATGCTCTGCCCACTGTCACTCCACTCTGTGCCCTGACTCAGCGGGAACAGAAGCTTGAGCTCCAGGCATGGTTTGCCTGCAGCTGCCAAGCTGGTGCTGGACATCTGCAGAGTCCCTGTGCCTCTCTGCACTGGCCTTGGCTCTCTAGCCATCTGGTCAGCAGGCCATGGGCACGTCTCACCTCTGTCTCCTCCCTGGAGCCCTTGGCTCATTCTTGCTGGGTCTCCCTCGGTATCTTCACTTGCTTAGGCCCCTGGGTCTCGGGGGCTTTCTGAGGCTGGTGACCTGGGACACTGTCATCCTAGAAGTCCAGCCTTTCCCTCGGTACAATGGAGCCGTCAGACTGGAGGCCTCATACATCCCTGACCCCATTCTCAGGAGCCCCAGGGACAGGCCCACTCTGGAGGCAGAAGTTGGAAAGGCGGGGCTGGGGCTGTGCCACCGCCAGCCTCCCCGGTAACCTCAGGCCAGCGGCTGCTCCGTCTGGACACCCAACATGTGGTCCCCGGTTCTGGACTGGGGAAGGCGGCCTCCCTGCTCGCCGCTCCTGGGCCGCCGCCGCCGGCAGCAGCCAACAGGCAGCTGGGCTGGCCTGGCCGGGCTCCAGAGGCGCAGAGCGGGTTAAAGTGTGCGCCAGGCCGGCCGGCGCGGGCGGGGGAGCGGCCTGGTGGGAAGTGTGAGTTCCTCCCCGTCTGCCTGACAGCTATAAAGGCGGCCGCCAGCGCAGAGCCGCCACTGGGCTGTGCCCCTCCCGGGAACCCCCTCTCTTGGATGCTCTTTGAAGTGGGAGAGGGAGGCGGCGCAGGGGAGGAGGGGAAGGGGAGAGGAGGCGGGCCGCAGCCTCTGCACTCAGGCAGCCCCCACACGCACAGCGCACCTGGTGCTGCCTGCCCTCTGAAGCTCTTGCCTCTTTCTCTGGGAGGACAACCTGCTGACCCCAGACCAGGTAGGCCACCTTGTCCCCGTCCCCTTCACGTTGCAGCCCCCACCAGGCCAGCCCACTGCTCAGACTGGGGCTGGGGGTGGGAGCACCCCGCGCCCTCTGGAATGGTTACATAATGTGGGGAGGCTTGTGGGGAGGGGTCCGGCCCGCAGAGCACGGGCAGGGTGGCCTCTCAGCACCTAGCCTTGTGTGCTTGAAGCTCTGTGTGCACCACAGACCTCTCTGCTGCCGCCAGCCACTGCTTTTGGACCCCAGGGAGGGGATGGATCCCCGTAAGCAAGGCCTGGCCTGAAGCCAGCGGTGTCTGGAAGCCTTAATGAAAAGCAAGTGTGAGGCCGGCTGGCACCTGTCTTCAGCTGGCAGGCAGAGGCTGGGGCACCCTTTAGCCAGTGGCACAGTGGAGGGGGCTCCTGTGGGTGTGAGGCTGGGGGTGCAGCTGGAGGTCTGCAGGGGAGGTAGGTGGGGGCAGGCAGCAGGGGCGGGGTGTCAAACTCCAGGGTGCACGGCCATGTTTTCCGAGTTGCAATGGTATCCTAGGAGTAACCGCTGAAAATCTGCAGGTGCCGGGCCTGCAAGGAAGCTCGAGGCTGCTGAGGAGGGAGGGGCAGAGCTGGAGCTGGCCTCTGGGCTGGCAGGGGTGAGGGGTGACCTCTGCCTTCTTTTCCTGGAATTAGCTGGGCATGGAGTGGAGTGCCCGAGTCTGCTAGTGTGCTACACTGCGGTGAGGCTTTGAGCACTTCGGGTCCCTCTCTGGGCTCCAGGTTATGGGTGCAGGCTGCATGGTTTCTGAAATCCCTTCTTTAACTTGCTGTCAAGTGACACTCAGCACCTGAGCAAGCCCTGGACAGAGGCCGTGGCGGATCTGTTCTTCCTTCTTCCCTTCCACAGGGCAGGGTCGGCGCTGAGGAGGGGGTGGTAAGGGCTGAGGGCCCAGAGGCTGGACAGTCTTTCCATTGGACTTGATTTGACCCCTGGCAGGTGTTTTGAGCCAGGGGTGCTGGCTGTTGGGAAGGAGGTCAGCCATGTGGCCCTGGACTGCTGACATTCAGGCACAAACTGCACCTCCTCCCACCCCACCCCTCCCCCAATTCCATCTTCTCTCCAGGGGGTGGGGAGGCGGCATAAGTACCTGGGTTCTGCCTCACCTGAGTGCTGGCTGTTGCTGGATGCTGACTGTGGAGGCCGCAGGTTCCCCTGGCACCTGGCCAAGCTTATCCCCATGTACTCACCCTCAGCAGCCAGTGGCATCCTCCTACAAGGCTAGCACAGGCTGAGCAGGTCAAAATCCCAAGGTGCTCCAGCCACGGTGCTGGACTGAACCCAGGCCCGTCCCTTCGAACCGCAGCCTTTCCCCACATGTGGGCCCCCAGCCTCTCAGCAGAGGCTGGCTGTCTCCACAGCCTTTCTCCAGGGGTTCGAGGACTCGGAGGCAAAGCATGGCATGCTTCCCTGCACGCCCTTGGATCAGGGGTGGCACAGGCTTAGCACGCACAGCACCGCTGGGTGTCTTGCCTGCCCCAGGCATCGCTAATCATTCATCAAGCTCCTTGTTAAGCCTAGACTGGGGCAGGGTGTTCATCCTTCCCCCAGGGTCTGCCAGGCAGCCACGACCAACTAGTCCCAGATACCTCTGAGGCCTGGGCACTGACTGGGCCCTGAGGGCTCTCCCCAAAGCATACCCTGGTCATATGGAAGAGAAACGGAGCTGGCCTGGTGGTGACAGTGGCCTTGCTTCCTAGGATGGACGGCAGACGGCAATGTCCCTGCTGGGCCTGGTCCCTGCTGGTTCTGGTGGTTGTGGCTAGGGACGCAAAGTCAAGCGGGGCCATGGTGAGTGGGGTGTTGTGGTCTGAGGGCCCTGTGCCAATCCCCTTCCCAGGTGCTGTGGTCACTCCCAGATGGGCTGGCTTGGAGAGGGCTGTGTGGGCATGTGCCCTGGGTCCCAGAGCCCCTCTTGGCTCCCAGGACCTTGTTCCCAGAGCCAGTCAGACCAGCTCTGAACTGGGCCCTGGCTACTCTGGAGCCCTTGGCAATTTGGCAGGAGAGGGCAGAGGGGGCTGAGTGCTTCCCTTCCAAGCAAAGGCCCCAGCATGGCTGTTGGGCTGTGTCCTGCAGAACTCAGTGGGCCCAGGGAAAGTGAGGACAGTTAGGTGTGGCCCCAGGAGCTGGCCAAGTCCCTGGGCCATCCTGGGCCTTAAGGTCAGGGAGGACCTGTGGCCCATGGTTCCTTGGGAGTTCCCTCCAATGCCACCCAGGAGATCTGAACCCAGGCTGCCGAGTGACCCTGTGGGGGCCCCAGCCAAGGGGCTGTGTCCTCTGGTCCCGCTGGTGATACCTTGGGGCATGGGGTGGTGGGCAGGCTGGCCCTGCTGGGCACTAGAGCCTTCTACTGTCTTGGGGGGCCTCTCACCCAGGACAACAGCCCGACATCCAATAGCCTGGAGGGGGGCGCCGACGCCATGGCCTTCTGGTGGGGGGAGTGGACAAAGTGGACGGCGTGCTCCCGCAGCTGCGGGGGCGGGGTGACATCCCAGGAGCGGCACTGCCTGCAGCAGAGGTGCGAGGTCGGGCATGTGGCCCCGAGGGGCTGGCATGAGGGTGGGGCAGTGGGCAGGAGAGGGTAGCCGCCCTTCAGCCTGGCGGTATCTCACCTGGGAGTGCTCTCAGGTTGGGGACAGCACAGGCTGGGTCTCCCCATCAGCCTCTGCTGGGCATGGGTATGGATAAGTCCTGGCACTGGCCCTGGGGTCCTTCACACTTCAGGGCATAAGGGAAGCCCCTTCATGAGGAGGCGGGAGCTGTTTCTACGGGTCTGTCCTAGAGAGGAGACCCACCTTGCCTTCTCTTCTGAAGACCTGAGTGAGGGTCTTCAGAGAATGCCAGGGAGCCCCCGGAGAAGCACAGGCCTTGCAGTGAAAGCCTCCGCTGCCAGACGGACCCAGTTCCAATCTGGCCTATGTGACTCCCTTGCTGTGTGACCTTGGGCAAGTCACTTAACCTCTCTGGGCATCAATTTTCTCATCCATGGCATGGAGAGTATGCTGGGCCCACCTCATACTTCTGAGAACACACAACATGTTTGTGCCCCCGGGCCCAGACTGGCACACGGCATTGCGGTTGTTTCAATTCTGTGTACTGAGCCCCTGTGCTGTGTGGTGCTGATGTGCAAGTAAATTGCATCTCACTCCCGCTAGGCTCTGGTGTGTGTCCGGGGTTGGTGTTGAGTAGGGAGGAAGGAGCCCTCTGGGTCATGGCAATTGGGAGATTCTGGACCCCAGTGGCTGTGCGGCCAGCCCAGACGGCATTCCTGAAACTCTTCTGCAGCCCTCACTCTGAGCCTGCATCTTCCTGCCAGGAGGAAGTCCATCCCGGGCCCCGGGAACAGGACCTGCATGGGCACGTCCAAGCGGTACCAGCTCTGCAGAGTGCAGGTGAGGCCTGGCACGGGCAGGAGCACCATGGCTGGCTCTCCTCCCCGTCATCATGCAGGTTTTAGGGGTTCTTCCGGTGGCCCCTGGGCCTTCTGGGCGTTCTGTTTTGGGTCTGCCCTTCCAGGAGAGCCCAGGGGCAGGGTTGAAAAGAAGGCTGAGGGGAGCCTGGGCTAGGACAGAGCCATCCTTGGTCCAGACCACTGTCCCCGTGCACACGCCTGCTCAGCAGTGTTGGGGTGGATGCCTCGCTCTGCTCCCGGAGCTTCAAGCGCAGCCTCAAGGTTTGGGTCCTCTGTTGGCAGTCCCACTTTACTCACAACATTTGTGTGCCTGGCACCCACAGGGAGGCCGAGCAGTTGCCAGGCCTCCCAGTCCCGTGAAACAGTCCCCTGGGCTGCTCTTGGAGCCCTTCTGCTCCAGCCCCCATCAGCTTCCTTGGGTGGCTGGCTGAGACTGGGGAGGAGGTGCTGACTCTGATCAGGCCTCGGGGGCAGCTCTCAGTGGGGTCCTGGGCAGTTGGAACCTGAACACCTTTCCAAGGACCGGAGGGCATGAGGCTGGAGCACGCCAAGCTGGGGTCTGGAGCTGCCAGGCTGGCTCGTGTGGCCTGCCTGGGCAGGGAAGCAGAGCGGCTGGGGGTCACTGGGGGTCTCTGGGGGCATGTGCACACGTGCAGGGAGTGAGGGGCTGGAGGGAGGCAGGTGACCACAGCTTCTGTGTTGGCATCACCTGGTCAGGTGCCCTCCTAGAGCAGTGTAGCCAAGGGTTGGGGGAGGGGCATTTATGAGCTCCAGCATGAGAGGTATCCAGGTTTGAGCTCTGGCCCCAACATGACTAAGCTGGGTCCCCCAGGATCAGTCTGTTGTCTGCACACTGGGTTCCTCTTTATGAAGCCACAATCTTCCTGATTCAGGCGGTGTGCATGGCCACAGGCCATGTGCCAGGCCCTGTTCCGGCATGGTGGATACATGGTCAGGGCCTGCTGAGGACGGGGTGGAGGGGAGCACCCATACCAGCCATAGTGGGATCATGTCCCCTCCACTGCAACGCTGGGAGAAGGCATGGTGGGGAACGGGAGAGCTGTGTCTAGGGCCGGAGGAGAGCTGGCGTCGGGGGCGGAGCTGCCCTTGCCTGAGTCCTTGCTCCCTCCGGAGTGTGTGGGAGCACTGGGCGGGCACATGAGAGGCTACTCTGTAGGCCCTGGGTCCTGCTCGGCTGTCCCGGCTGCAGCCACTTCCTGCTTAGCCTGGACAAAAATGCCTTTGTCGGGCCGAGTTCCTCTTGGAGCCTCCCTGTCCCCTCGATTCCCAGGAGTGTCCGCCGGACGGGAGGAGCTTCCGTGAGGAGCAGTGCGTCTCCTTCAACTCCCACGTGTACAACGGGCGGACGCACCAGTGGAAGCCTCTGTACCCGGGTACCTGCCGCCCTGGGGACCCACCTTGCAGCGAGCTGACTGAGCTTTGGGGGTAGCCCTTTCAGTACCTGGGACCAAACTTGGCGGGTGGGCAGGTGGGGAAATGGAGGTGGTCAGACGAAGAGCCAGGAATAAACTTGGGTCTCCTGAGCCCTGGCCTAGGGGGTCTATCCCCTCCCCCGTGACCCATGACATTAACGTAGGGCAGGTCATGGGGCTGAGCTCCCTGCAGGCCTGACCTCTGAGGGCAATGGTGACTCTCCCATTTATTGCCTCCTGGGCACCGACAGGAACCAGCCTAGACGGTCCCACGTGGGGACTGCCCACACAGTCCCACGGGAAGCAAGTCGTTCAGGCAACGGTATAGATGTGGGATCATCCTTCTCCTGCTCACCCAGCAAGGGCTAAGGCTGGGGTGCCCAGGGCCAGCAGCACGGGGTGTTGAGTTGGCTCAGACCTGCAGAAGGAGAACCCCAGCTTGGGTCTCAGGCCCTGCTCCCCACTCACAAGGAGGCAGAAACTGGAGCTCACAGTGTCTGGGCTGAGCCCAACGACCCATCAATTTCTGCCACTGAGACGGGGGCAGGTCCCTTCTGTTCTCTAGGCCTGAGTTGTCCCATCTGTGCAATGGGAGCTGTCTCAGAGGGAGGAAAAGGAAGTCCCCTGAATCCCAGCTTGCAGCCCACCTGAGACCTTCTGCCTTGTCTCCCCACCAGATGACTATGTCCACATCTCCAGCAAGCCGTGTGACCTGCACTGCACCACCGTGGACGGCCAGCGGCAGCTCATGGTCCCCGCCCGCGACGGCACCTCCTGCAAGCTCACCGACCTGCGAGGGGTTTGCGTGTCTGGAAAATGTGAGGTTGTTAAACGTTGTAGCAAAAGTACCGCCGGTCTCACTGCGCCAACTGCCCGCCAGCCCGTGGGAGGCAGTGGCGGCCCCGGGCCTGGCCACAGCGCCCTCCCAGCAGCCCTCTCCCTCTCCTTTCCTGCAGCCCATCGGCTGTGACGGGGTGCTTTTCTCCACCCACACGCTGGACAAGTGCGGCGTCTGCCAGGGGGACGGTAGCAGCTGCACCCATGTGACGGGCAACTATCGCAAGGGGAATGCCCACCTCGGTAAGGCTGCAGTGCGCCCTGGAGTCCAGGCAGAGGAGCCTGGGAATCAGGGGTCCTGAATGTGCTCCTGCCTGCATCCTCCTGGGTACCACTGGGCAAATCCTTCCCCTCTAGGGCCGCCTGATTCTGCATCCAGGACAGGCAAGTTGGCCTGGTGATTGTGGGCCTCCACTGGCTTGCAAGAATGGGCAGCTTTTTGTTGAGGACCTTTTGGGTACCGGTAGGCACCTGGCTTAGGGTTACATTTGCCCTTTGAGGCTGCCTGCAGGGAGGTGTTAACACCACACTTCTTTTTTTTTTTTTTTTTTTGAGACAGAGTCTTGCTCTGTTGCCTGGACTAGAGTGCAGTGGCTTGATCTGGGCTCTTTGCAACCTCTGCCTCCCAGGTTCAAGAGATTCTTGTTCCTCAGCCTCCTGAGTAGCTGGAACTACAGGCGTGTGCCACCACGCCCAGCTAATTTTTGTATTTTCAGTGGAGATGGAGGGTCTCCATGTTGGCCAGGCTGGTCTCGAACTCCTGACCTCAAGTGACCCACCCACCTCCGTCTCCCAAAGTGTTGGAATTATACACATGACCCACCATGCCCGGCTAACACCACACTTTAAAAAGGGAGAAACTGATGCCCGAGACCTATTCTCCACTCGGATATGAGATTTGACTCTGGGTTGCTGAATTCTGGGGCCTGAGTTTCAGAGGCTCCCTGTCCACTCCACACTGACCCAGCCCAGATCCCTTCCTTCCCTCGGGCAGCACCTGTCCCTTTCCTAAGCTGCGGGCATTTGGTCTGACGTTCATGTCCAGCTCTTGCCCAGCCCTCATGGGGGTGGGTGTCTGGCATGGGACAGCACTTTCTACTTTTGGAGGGATGTCACTCAAAATGCTTGGTGTTCAACTGAACACACTTCTGGTTCTGAAGAAATGCTGGAGGAATGGAACCAAGTTATTGCAACTTCCAGACCAAGGAAGGCAGGGCAGCTTCAGACCCACTTAGCAGATGGGGAACAAGGCCCAGAGTGGGAATAATCTACCAAGGTCCCAGTGAGGCCAGTTGAGTCTGGATGAGAACCAGGCCTGTTAGGGCCATGGAGGACCCGGCTGTGGCCTGAAGGTGGAGGGAACGGCCTCAACCTGCCACGTGAAGGGTAACTGTGGTATGTATGTGTTGGCTCCAGGAGGTGCCAGTGGGAGTGCACTGGAGAGGGTGGGGCTTGGATATGCCACCTAGGGACCAGCATGCCGGAGTAACAAGGGGCAGGGTTGGGGCAGAGCTGCCAGGCAGGGGCGTGAATAATGCGTGCTGGTTGTCCAGCAGGGTGAGGTGGGCAGAGGCCTGTCCTTTGGAGGCCTTGCTATAGGAGGCGTGAAGTGAAGGCTTCTGATTTTCCTCCCTTCTTTCCACAAACCTGCTCCCACAGCCTCCTGCTGGACCCAGGGCACGCAGATGGAGAGCAGGTATTCAGGCAGCACATGTCTCATAGGGCACCTGCTGTGTGTCAGGCACTGTGTACACAGTGAGCCTGAGAGATGGGGCCCCATCCTCATGGGCCTCAGCCTGGGGCCTGGGGCTGATGTGCCGACGATCCCCCTAATTCTTCTGTGTGCTCACAAGGTAACATTCATGCCTGGCAACAGCTCTACGTGGCTGGCACTATTCCTGTTGCTGAAATGTGCAGAGACAGGCAAAGAGAGGTTAAATAACTCGTCTCAGGTCACACAGCCATGAGAGGCAGAACTGGGGGTCACCTGGGAGCCTGCTCCTGGCCTGCGGTCCTCTCAGCTGAGCCACACTCCTTCCCCTGACCAGCCATGCCTGGTACCCATCTGGGGGCTGTGGGATGGGCTGGGGCATCAAATGCTCAGGAATCCTGTGAGCTACTTGCTAATTTGAAAATTAAAGTACAAGAGCCTATATTTACATACATTATGTATAAAGCAAAGTCGCCATTTCCTAATCCTTTGACTTCTATAACTTTTTTTTTTTGAGACAGAGTTTTGTTCTTGTTGCCCAGGCTGGAGTGCAATGGTGAAATCTTGGCTTTCTGCAACCTTGGCCTCCTGGGTTCCAGCAATTCTCCTGCCTCAGCCTCCCAAGTAGCAGGGATTACAGGTGCCCGCCACCATGCCTGGCTAATTTTTTTTTTTTTTTGTATTTTTAGTAGAGACGGGTTTTACCATGTTGGCCAGGCTGGTCTCGAACTCCTGACCTCAGGTGATCCTCCCGCCTCGATCTCTCAGAGTGTGTAACTATTTTATCTATGTGGCAAAAACACCATATACGGGTGTTCTGTAGCCTCTCTTCCCAGTGGCACGCCCAGTGGCATCACGTTGTAATGTAAACAAACACAGTGTCGGCCGCTTGCTTCAAACTTGTCTTGAAACCCAAGAGAAAGGAAAAACTAGTTTTGAAACGCATTTTGAAGTTAAGCTGCCCAGTTACAGTAGCTTGAAATTGGCCACAGTAGGGGTGTTTACTTCACAGAAATTAACCAGTGCTACAAGTCACAGCTCCTGCTACCTCATGTCTCCAAAGAGGCTGTTTTCCAGAGCGCTGTTGGCAGTGAGGGACAGGTCATCCAAGGGTGCCTCCAGGGACCTGTAGGTGTGGCGGGGTTGGGGTGGGGGATGGCAGGCAGGTGCTGGCCTGCAGGGGACACTCACCCGGGCCGGGAGATGCAGAGTCCTCCGCTCCCAGAGGGATCCAGTGAAACAGGCACCAGGAAACCTCGGACCCAGAGAGCCCCTCCTTTCCTGTCCCGGAGAGTACTAAAATCTCCTTCTCCCGGGGCTCCTCCCTCAGCCACCTGCCGGCAATGCTCTCCTTCTCTGAGCATCTTCCCTCCAGACCCTTGGGAGGACTCTATGACTGCCTTCCCATGGGCCTGGGGGCCTTGAAGACAGGTTCTGAGCCGGCTGCCATTGCCCGATCTGGACCCCAGCCTGGGGCCTGGCATTTAGGAAGGGCATAGACAGAGTTGAAATTCTATCTGCGGCTCTTCTTGTCCTTTCTCACCCACATCTTTGAGCGTGGTGAGCCTTGAACGTCACCGTGGTGTTGTGAGAACACAGGATTTTAAAATGGCAGTGCCAATGCACGCAGGATGCTGGCTGGGGCTCCCTCGGTTGCCCGGGGTCTCCTGGGTGACACATGCCAGAGTGGGACTGAGCTCCAGTACCTCCAGTGTGTTCTAGGTCCCTGTGGCCATTGCTGTACCTCAGGATGGGCTGGGGCAGGCACGGATGAGCCCTCCCATGGCTTTGGTAGGAAGGGGTGAGCCTGGGCAGGTGCCCAGCCTGGTGGGTCAGCCTCTGCAACAGGACAGGGCTCAGCTGAGCCACCCAAGTGGGTATGGGGGGTGGGCCAATCCTTAGCCACTGCTCACCTACCGGGAACTTGGAGTAGGCGTGTGGCCTCCAAGGGTGCCTTCCAATCAGGAGGGGCTCACTGTGATCCATTTGCTTCCAGGTTACTCTCTGGTGACCCACATCCCAGCTGGCGCCCGAGACATCCAGATTGTAGAGAGGAAGAAGTCTGCGGATGTACTAGGTGGGTGTGCAGTGCCTGGCGGCTGACTCACTGAGCTTTTGCTTGTGTGGCATTGTGAATGGCAGAGAAGGAGCACTTAAACCTGGGTCCCTCCCTCCAGAACAGGGACAGGCCAGTGCTGTGGGCGTGGCTGCAGGAGCCAGAACTTGAGCTAACTCTGTGGGTGTGGCTGGGGTGCTCAGAGAGGAGCCAACTTTACCCCTGTGCATGGAAGACCTTGAACTCAGAGCTGCTGGATCATGGGAGGGCAGTGATGTTGGGTAGTGAGCTCCCTGTCACTCGAGAGCCTGGCACCAGCAGAAGCTGGGGGCCGCTGTGGATGAGATCCCTGTGGGGTTCCAGGAATGAGTCTCAGGAGGTGACAAGGTCAAGTTAGCACAGGGAGGAGGTAGGTGGCCAGTCCAAGGTCACGAACAGCAGAGAAGCAGAGGTAGGGTTCCAAGTTGGGGGGGCCCATGCTGATCTTCTTGCCGTTAGACAGTCTCCACTGGGAAGCTGGGCCGTGGGAGGCGAGTCTGCTAATCCGAGGATTCCGGAGTTATTTCCATGATGGACGGTGTGGTGAGGCCCTATCTTGGTGGCAAATTTTGAGTGTAGCGACCCTTGGTGGAAAATTGTGGAAGGGCCCTCTGTGAAGCTGGAGCATTGGCCGAGCAATGTGCTGTGTCTGCACCCCTTGGGCCACAGTGGGCAGGTGCTGACACCTGTGAGCTGCTCTCTGCTTGGCCCTGCCCTTCATGGGGCAGGCTGGGGACCCAGGCTATATGGGGACACTGTTCTTGGACACAGGGGCAGCCCCAAACCTGACACTACCTGGGCTTACTCCCCCCACTGCCTACCACTCCTCCTGAGAGCCAGGACTGGTGGGGTGAAGCCCACCTCCTAAGGGGGTGCTGGAAGAGGAGGCTTTGCTGAAGGTCTCCTGTCCTTCAGCAAAGGACCCACCTCGGGTTCTCCTGTCCCCAGAGCCTCAGGGCCAGCCCTCCATATGTACCCTGGGGTCTGAGTGCCCCTGCCCCAGCAGGTCTGTGCTGCAGACAGCACCCAGCTCCCTGGGGTCTGCTCCCTGGCCCGAGTGGGGAGCCGGGCCTCTCGCCAGGCTGCTTGCTTTGTCGCTTGCTTGCTGGGAGAGTAGAGAGGCCAGGAAACTGTGTTCCCTGAGCTGGCTGCAAAGCTCTCATTCTTGAAACAGATGAGTGGGAATACCAAGGGTGGCCTCAGAGTACTGGGAAAGCTGCAGGAAGGAGGGTCATTACTGTCAGGAAACAGGTTTTGGATGAGAGCCGCAGATGGAACCCTGGGCATATACCTGGGAACCGGGCCGAGACAGCCAGGCCCCGGCATGCTCCCACCCGCAGGACTTGGACTCGAATTTGCGTTATCTTCTGGCTTTCTATGTGAAGGGAGTTTTTGAAGCAGACACGTCCTGCTTGTTTCGTCTGCCTGATAATAAATTAATTGCCCCGACTCCTCTGTTCATGCTGCATCCGGAATTTGGAAGCTGATCTCCTATTCTCCCACAGGCCAGTTCCTGGAACTGGCTTGAAGGACACCCTTTGGAAGACAGAGTGTCCCGAGTGCCGAGTTGGCCTCCTCCTTCCGTCCCCAGCCCTGGAGTCCCCCTGCCTCTTCTCACCCTCCTTGACCCCAGGGAAGAGCAGCTCCCCCAGAAACCCCACCAACTCCGGGTGGTTGTTCCAGCCTGCAGGGGTGGTGGGGAGCTGGGGCTGTGGGGCTTCCTGTGCCATTTCTTTCCATCCCGAGCTTCCATCAGTCTGGAGTCAGGCCCTGGGAGTGCCCACCCACCTGGCCTCAGGAAGAGGAGATGGAGACTGCAGCAGTCCGTCCTGGTCTGATTGAGCACCTCAGTCAGGCCTGGGTGCACAGACTGACTGGGTGAAGGGTCAGCATAGCCCTGCCTGCAAGGGCAGCAGGAAGTCTCTGCTCTCGTGGAGAGGAAGAAGCTGACCAGCTCAGGGCGGTCCCCAGGAAGGGCTTGGTGGTCAGCACTCCCCATGCCAGCCAGGTCAGGGTAGCAGTGCCACTCTGTGTGGATGACAGGAGGGGCACCGAGGTCCCTTCCACATCATCCAGATGGGGAAGCTGGAGGCAATGTCTTGCCTGGGGCCACACAGTGGGTCTGCTTCGGAGCCGGACCCCTGCTGCCTCATGCGGGCCTTCCACAGGCCACAGGCTGTCCTGCTCCACACCAGGCCCCTTGGCCACGGTGCGAGCTCATTACTTTGCAGCCCCTCAACTTCTTCAAAGGCAGCCAGGAAAACAGGACCAAAAGGGTCCCCAACCAGTCACGTTCAGCATCTAGACGAGTCCTTCATTGCTGATTTTGGGCTGAGAGGAAGCTTCGTTTGCACCTCCTCCTCATTCACTGGCCTGGCTGCCCATGATGGGAGTTTCCTGTCTCTGGGGCATTCGGGCCGGGGTTATGGAGGGCAGGGCTGGTGATGGTTCCCTGAGCCAGTGACACTGGCTCCTCCCCCAGCCATTCTAGCCCTGGGCCCATGTGACTGGCGGCTTTGTCCTTCCAGCTCTTGCAGACGAAGCTGGCTATTACTTCTTCAATGGCAACTACAAGGTGGACAGCCCTAAAAACTTCAACATCGCTGGCACTGTGGTCAAGTACCGGCGGCCCATGGATGTCTACGAGACCGGAATCGAGTACATCGTGGCACAGGGGCCCACCAACCAGGGCCTGAATGTCATGGTGCGTGTGCCGCAGGCCTTGGGGGCCACGGGCACGGCTTCCCCAGAATCCGGCCACAGGTGGGGCTTCCGGCCAGTGATACCTCCAGGGCCACTGTGAGCGTGCGCCCGGCAGCCTCGCCACTCTGCTTGGGCCTCACGTTCAATTATTGTTACTCATTCACTTGTTCTTTCACTAACTCCCTCATTCATTCATTCACTCAGATGTTGGTTCATTCACAGGCTCCCATTCACTCATCAATTCATTAATTCATTTACCCATTCACTTCTTGCTCATCCACCCACTCTCTCACCCACTTCTTCTTGAAATCATTCATTCATTCATTCATCCATTCCCTGCAGCTGGCTTCCCCAGCAGGGCTTCTGTGCTGGATCGCTTCCTGCTCTTTGGCAAGTCCACAGGGAGCTCAGGGCACTAAGGATGAGGCTGGACCCCTTCCCACCCCATGGTAGAGGAGTTTTGCCCCTACCTAGCTTCATGCTCTGCCCTCCATAGGCACTGTGGTGTTTGTGCCAGGTCCTCAGTTACAGGGCTCAAGGCAGTGCTCACGGCCCCTCCTCCCCCCCCGACATGGCCTCTCCAGGACACTCAGGACTTCTGGAGTGGAGCTCAGGGCCTGAGCAATGGGTAGGAGAGAGCATGGGCCTGTCATGCCCGACTTGCCATGAGTTCTATGGCTAGCATCTGGAAATGGAGCCCCTGCTGGCTTGGTGCCCCAGCGCCGAGAACATGTAAAGGACTTGTCATATCGCCAAAGTCAGGTGACATCAAGATGGGAAGCTGTGGTGCCCATCAAGGCTTGCTGGCCTTCATGGAGGCCAAGGGAATACAGCAGGGATGGAGCCCCTCCATGCCGCCCCTACCTGAGCTGTTTGAGTTTCCAGATCTCACTGTGGTGGGTTTCGTTGCCTCATGTTGTAGGTAAGGAAATGTGGGCACAGACAGGTGAGTGACTTGCACAGTCATGGAACTGTAAGTGGCATGAGTGGGCTTTGAACCCAGGTCCTTCTGTTGACAGAGCCTGCTCTTTGTTTAGCTGATGTGCTGGAGGGGTCTCTAACTGAGGATGCACTTCCATCTCCCCGCACTGCCTTTTGATGGAAGAGCTTTCCTAGAGAGCCGGGAATCAAATGGCCCCACGCATCGCTGCGTTCGTGCTTACCTGGCCCTGCCCTGGAGCTGTGCCTGGAGGTGGACTAACCACCTGCCTTCCCCTCCTGGCTGGAGTGACTGTTTTGTAGGTTAGGGCCCCAGGAAATAGACTCTGAGATGGGGGTTTTTGTGCAAGAGGGCTTGGGGGAGCAGTGTCAGGAGCAGTCTTGGGAACACTGGCGTGGGTGGGAGGGGATGGGACTATACAGAAGGAGCCGATGAGCTGTGACGCAGTCTCATCGGGGCCTCAGCCCATCCTGAGGAGGTCAGCATTGTCTCAAGTTGGGGCAGGAGGGCATCTCATATTACCAGGTGTATTTGCCCCTTGTAGGGAGCATAACCTGGGGAGAGACAGCTCCCTCTGGCTGAGGGAAATGCCTGGGGTGGGGCACAGCTGTGAACTGTCTCATGCCCACCCTAGTTCACAGAAGGGTGGGATACGGGGTCCACCCCCTGCACGGCTTGGACCCACGTGCTTTGCTCGAGTCTGCCTTGGTAGGGAACAGCTCCTCTAGATTTGCGTTGGTTTCTTTCTGAGGGAGACTTACAGGAGGAAGTTCAGTGGGATGAGCTGCAGCTGGCGTAGGGGCTGCAACCGATACTCACAGTTTCCTTCTTTCACAACGCGCTCTGTTTCCCCTTAGCCTGGGTTAGCACTTCTGCGGGGCCGGGTGGCCTACCCGGTGAGGGGACCCTGGTCTCCACGGCCTTCTCAATCTGAGGCTGCTGCCTTCATCCAGTTATCATCACAAGGGGCCTCTGCCCAAGAGATACCAAGAGATGCCCAGGGCATCAGCAGGTGTCACACAGATTCTTTGGCCCCAGGGTCAGACAACACCTTTCCGACTCTTTTTTTTAAAAATAGTGACAGGGTCTTGCTATGTTGCCCAGGCTGGTCTTGAACTCCCGGCCTCAAGTGACCCTCCTGCCCTGGCCTCTCAAAGTGCTTGAGTTAAAGCTCCATCCGGGCCAGCCCTGGCTACCACGTGTAGCCACAGCCTAAGGCATCAGGTAACTGTTGCTATGTCTTTTGATGGAAACATCCCTGCTGTGCAAACTGAGGCCTCTAGACCACAGATCCCAGAGCCGCAGGGATGGGGAACACAAGAGCCCCAAGTGGTGGCTAGGGATGATAGCTACCGTACTTCCCCTCCTGCTTCCCAGACCCACGTCGTTCACGTACTGGGCACACAGCACCAGGACTAGGCATGGTCAGGGCCAGAGGGTACGAGACAGCTGTCAGCAAGGGGCCCAAACTCCCCATCCAAGACTCTGGTGCCCACATCCCCTTTCTAGCTCACAACTTGATCCAGAACTGGGCCGGCTTGGTATGAGGGTGCAAGCTGGAAGTGGGATCTATTTGACTAAAGCTCCATCCAGGGCTGGCCCGGAAAAACTGCAGTAAAGGAAAATCCTTTGATTTATGTGGGTAGTGCCTCAGAGGGGTTGCCCCATCCTCACAGGTGTGTTGCCTCTCAGCTGGCACTGTGGCCTCCTCCCTTCCATGGCTCCATCAGGCCCAGTGTTTCAGGGTGTTGCAGTGTATGGCAGGCCCCGCGGCTCTCACAGTCATGTACCCACTGTGACATCCCGTCTGCTATCAAGTAGGTCCCTGTCCAATGCCATGTTGTTGGTACCCTGTCTGGGTCAATCAAATGCTCTGTGAGGGCATTGGGGCTGGCTGAGGCAACTTGTGTTTAGGACCAGATTCAGCACTTCCCCTTCTGGGATGGATGGGGTCTGATGCGATTAGCTTGTCACCCAGTAGCTGAGTAGCCTCCTTGAGAGGTGATGCTGTTTACAGGCTTAGTGTGGGTGCCAGAGATTGGATGTTCCAGAGTGGAAGGAGCTACGGTGGCTGTGGCGAGGGAGAAGCAGTGCGCTGGGGCCACACGCAGTTTCCCTCCCTTCCACCACACTGATTCATTCGCCCGTTGTGCCTGCAGCGGGGTGACCGATGCCAGAGACTAGCCTGTGTCCGGAGGCAAGGCCATTCTATCTTCCGCTGGTGTGTTGAGCGCCTCTCGCATGGTGATACTTCCCAGCATGAATTAACAAATGAAGGCCTCCGTCCTTCATGCCCAGTCCTCAGATCCAGCCACAGGTACCTCCTCCAGACCTCCTGGTCCCCAGTCTTTGATCCGTCCCATCCAGGCTCTTGACCAGCCAGCCAAGCAATTTGCCACCACCCACGATTCAGTTAATATTGTCGTTTTGGGCTGCTCTGCCTCTATCACACGGATGTCGACATCACATGCACTGCCCGAAGCCCATCGGGGGATTTTCCTTCACTGCACTTTTTCCAGGCCTGCCCTGGATGGAGTTTTAGTTAAGTCACTCCCACTTCCAGCTTGCACCCTCATACCAAGCCGGCCCAGCTCTGAATCAAGTTTGGCCATTTTTCTCTGATCTTACTTCGCTGTAAGAGCAGCCCCACACAGCCATAGCTGTGAGCTAAAAAGGGAATGTGGGAGCCAGAGTCTTGGATGGGGAGTTTGGGCCCCTTGCTGACAGCTGTCTCGTGCCCTCTAGTCCTGGCTGTGCCTCGTCCTGGTGTAACACTTCCATCTTACGATGGATTGTTGCTGGCGGAGCTGAGGGAACTCATGTCGGAGGCAGCTCTGGCTGCGTGGGTCGCCTGATGTCCCGTAGCCCAAGTGTTCCATCTCTAGCAGGGCCTCACAGCATGCCAGAATTTTTTTCAAATGATGTATATTTATTTGCTGCAGCTGGCCTTGCTCCAGAACCATAGGGTTCTATGTTATGCTTTCCCTACGGGCTTTCCAGAAATTCCATCTGACGTCTTTCGCCACCACAGATATCTCTATTCCTATAGTATCTGCCACGTCATACCACCCACGTGGCAGGCTGCTTATCTCACAGTCTGGACCTGCTGCAGGGCCCCCTTCATGCAGGATTCTACCCAGAGCAGCAGCTTTTAATGTCACCCAGCACAGGAATTGAACAGATATTCTTGGAGATGGAGTCTGCTGGCTCCAGAATTATTCTCCATGGGGAGGGTATGAGACACCATCATTTCTCCTTTCCTCTCAAAGAGATGTCTGGCACACCCTAGCCCACTGAACCCTGAAATTTCTGCTAATGTCAGGGGCTGCTGAATCTTCACAGGGTTGAATCTCTGCTCCTCTGGAAGACAGGCACTTTACCAAGACCTCATCTGATCTGATGCGCATGGTGCCAGCAGTGCGGAAGACCAATGTCCAGTGCTTGGAGTGGTCCAGATGCCTTTCTTGTGTATTGTAATTGGGAGCGGGAGCATAAGTGCAGCCCAGGTCAAGACTGTAAATGTATATGGTTGTCCACCCCAGGTGAACGAAACAGTATCTGGACCACCTTCTTGACAGGAATAGAAAAGAACATATTTTCCAGGTCAGTGGCTGCTTAGGATCAGCCTGAGGCCAAGCTGATCTGCTCTAGGAGAGACCATTCATTGGTCATGCCCCGGCAGCGGAGGCTGCCGCCTGGCGGAGGGTGCGGAGCTCATCCAGGCTTGGGTGGCAGGTCCTCCAGGGTCTGTCTGGTTATTGCAGGGGCTAAACGATTAAGTGTGGATGTGGTGGTTTGGCTCTGCTTGCATCCTTTAGGCCAGCCCCCGCCTTCTCCATGCTTCCAAGTGCCACCTAGTAGCACCTCCCAAAGTCCTCACCAGTGTGCTAAATTCTTTGTTGTGAGAGGATGGGCCTGCAGTTCCTGAAGGCTGGTCCTGCTGTCCATTGGTGTCCAGCCCCTTCTCCCAGGACTCCCCTGACTGGGTGAGAACGTGACTTGGCCCAAGCTACCGGCCTGGTGGCCAGGAGAGGAGGCCAGGCCAGGCCCTGTGGGAGGCCCACCTGGCTGTGAAGGCAGAGGTCTCTGTGTCATCTTCAGGCTGGGGTAGTGCTGGCTTTAACAGGGAGGAATGGGACAGGCCCATTTTTGAGGCCCCGAAGGCTTGGGACATCTGAGATTTGAAGTTTTCCTCACACCCCAAGTCTCAAGGTTCTCTGCTTCTGGCTGGACTCTGTCCTGAGCATAGCAGGCCCAGCAGAGTTGGGAGAAGCGCGCTCCCTGCTCCTTGCAGGTGCCTCTCCCTATCCTGCCTTCCAATTGCAGGACACAGGGGTGTCTTTCTCTGCGGCCGCACGGACCCTCAGCCTCGGCCTTTCCGTGCCATTCTTCCATTCTTGGGGTCCTTTACTTCCACAATCCTTTGTAACTTTTTAACTCCTACCCCTGCCCCAGCCAGCTCTCAGACACTTGAGCTACTGCACCAACAGTGCCTTTCCTTCCCCTGGCATCCCCTCCCCATTCCCTGGCGGCGAACCTTTTCACAATGGCATCACCGTCTTCTGGGGGTCTCTGCGTTCCAGGCACGCCCAGGTGGGCCCTCATCACCTCTGCCAGCAGGTGATCCTGCTCCAACATCCCATTCTAGAGTTGGCTTCCTAGGCCTGCCTGCTCCTGACACCAGCTGGTTTTGGTTGAAATCTCTGGAAACAGCAACTCCTAGAGGGGCAGTGGGGGTCTGCGGAGGGAGAAGCCAGGCTGCCCTGAGGTCTTGACAGCGGCCTCAGCCCATCCCTCAGGGAGCTCTGCAGCGTGGATGAGCCTTCAGTGCTGTCTTGAACTGAGGCAGAGCCTGGGTCTTTGTACTCCCACATCGACCTGCACGGAGGAGCTCTGCGTTGGAGTGTGGTGGGAGAGGGTTGCTGTGATTACTTAGGATTCCGGCACGTGGTGAGAAGTTAATGCAGGCTGGCCTTTAGTTGGCTTCATTACTTACATTCTCTGCATACAGCGTGCCCCTTGCTGCCTGTACCCAGGGTGGACCATTCCTCACACCACACTCGCCCAGCCCCCGCCCTATTCCCAAGCTTTGACTTGGATGCTTCTGGGTCAGGGACACTGCACTGGGCTGGGCGAGGCCGTGTGGTTCCCTGGGGGGCTCAACTGAGTCCCAGAAGGGGTACTCTCTATAGCTCTGGTGGAAGGGGATTGTGGGGAAGGGGCTGGACACAGTAAGGAGGGGCTGGGGTCCCACATCTCTGTCCCTAGGTGTGGAACCAGAACGGCAAAAGCCCCTCCATCACCTTCGAGTACACGCTGCTGCAGCCTCCACACGAGCACCGCCCGCAGCCTATCTACTACAGCTTCTCCGAGCCCGCCTCCGAGAGCGCTGAGAGCCAGGGCCTGGACGGGGCCAGGCTCATGGGCTTCGTGCCGCACAACGGCTCCATGTACGGCCCAGCCTCCTCAGAGCAACTGGGCCTGAACAACCGGCTGTTCGGCCACCCCGGCCTGGAGATGGAGCTGGGCCCGAGCCAGGGCCAGGAGACCAACGAGGTGTGCCAGCAGGCCGGCGGCAGGGCCTGCGAGGGGCCCCCCAGGGGCAAGGGCTTCCGAGGTAACCAGGAGGAGGGGTCCCGGGAAGCTGCCCGGGGAAGGGGTCTTGGGGAAGGGGTCTCAGGCCCTTTGCAAACCTGCAGAGGAGGTTCCTAACAGCTGCCAGCTGCCTGTAGATGTCCTCTGTGTAGGTGCAGAGTTAAGGACTTGGGATAGGACTTCAGTCCATGCATTCTTTGAGGTAGATGTGGTTATCACCATTTGACGGTTGGGGAGACTGAGGCTTAAAGAGAGGGAGTGGCTTAGCCAGGTCACACAGTCCACTGTGGAGGAGCTGGGAGTCAAACCTGGGATGGTCTGGTCACTCTCGCCCACCCCATCACTCACTCAGCCAGCACCTGGTCTCACCTTGGCTTAGACAACACAGGGAGCAAAAGCTTTGGGGGCCCCAGGCAGCCCTTGGTTGTGGCCATGTCACTTTAGCCTCTGCCTCTGTCCTCACAGGCCTCCTCCTCTGTGACCATGTCTCTGTGTGTCCCTTCCAATAGGGATATTTCTGAGTCCACGATAATGTCATCTCAAGAGTCTTAACTAATTATATCTACAGTGACCTCATTTCCAGATAAGGTCATGCTCCATGGTTCCAGGGGGTGTATGAGTTTTGGGGGGATGCTGTCCAGTCCACTGCAGAAGACGGTTGAATTCCCGTCGGCAAGAGATGGTCAAAGCGGGCCTCATGCCTCTATCTCGGCAGAATTGTGTCCTCTAATTGGGCAGAAACTCTCCTTCTGGGAGCTTCTTGGTTCGTCCTGGTGTCTCCAGCCCCCTCATCCAGGTCCCCTCCCCAGGCCTTGCCCCCAGGGCTGGGGCGCTCATGGTTGGACCACCCGTCTCCTCTCTAGACCATAACACCACGGGGACGACTCTCACCGGAGACAAGGATGAGCAAGAGGTCGACACCCACTTCGTCTCCCAGGCGTTCTTCTCGGCGAACGCTATCTCTGACCAGCTGCTGGGCGCGAGTGCTGACTCGAAGGACTTCACTCTCAACGAGACCATGAACAGCATCTTTGCTCAGGGTGCCTCGAGGAGTTCCCTGGCCGAGAGCTTCTTCGGGGATTATGAGGAGAATGAGGGGGCTGGCACTTACCTGCTCAACGGGTCCTACCTGGAGCTGAGCAGTGACAGGATCGCTAACAGCTCCTCCGAGGCCCCGTTCCCCAATGTCAGCAGCAGTCTGCCCACCTCGGCTGGGAACAGGACTCACAAGGCCAGGTAGGAGGCACTTCCTTGAACCCTGTCCAGGGCCCTCGGGGACAGGATGGGGCCAAGGCCAGGTAGAAAGTGAGGCCCTACTGCAGGGGGTCTGGCCAGAAAAGCTGGGGACCTAGAGGTAGAGGAGAGAGGGCCCCATCTTTCTGGGGTCCTCCACTCGCCACCCTGTGGATCTGAGCACAAAGTCAGAGGCCTGGGCTGGAGTGAGCTTTCCCCAAAGGCTATGTTGGTGGATTAGGGTCAGGGCTGAGCCCTGTGTGTGCAGCCGATTCGGGGAAAGGAGGCAGGAAGCTAACAGCTCTGAGCATGCCTTGTGAGCCAGGGACAGAGCTCGGCATTTGTTATGCATGGAAACATGTCATCGCCACATCCACCGGTAGTGGTGGGGTGGCCACTGTGGGCTTGGAGAGGGTGAGTGGTGTGGTGTACTTGAGGTCAAGGTCACAGAGCCCGAGGACCTGGGGACCCTGAGTCCTAAGCCTGGACAGTCATGGCACACACACCTTTAGGAGGAGGCAGGGGTCTAGACAGCTCCCCAAGTGCAGAGCCCTCAGCCCCAGGCTTCAGCAAAGGCTGGAGAGGATCTAGTGGGTTCCTCCATGAGCAGAAAGACCCTGAAATCAGGGATGAAGAGCAAGGCTGGCATTGCAGCTGGCGAGGGCCACGAGAAAGTCCACCTGGGGCCAGGTCTCCAGAGCCAAGGCCACAGCTAGGGCTACATGGGCAGCCATGTCTGGGGACGCCTGGACAGTCACAGCTGGGGATTCCTAGACAGTCATGCCAGGAACACCTGGACAGTCACAGCCAGGGACGCCTGGACAGTCACAGCTGGGGATGGCTAGACAGTCATGCCAGGAACACCTGGACAGTCACAGCTGGGGACGCCTGGACAGTCACAGCCAGGGATGCCTAGAGAGTCATGCCAGGAACACCTGGACAGTCACAGCTGGGGACACCTGGACAGTCATGCCAGGAACACCTGGGCAGTCACAGCTGGGGATGCCTGGACAGTCACAGCCGGGGATGCCTAGACAGTCACAGCCGGGGATGCCTGGACAGTCACAGCCGGGGATGCCTGGACAGTCACAGCCGGGGATGCCTGGACAGTCATGCCAGGAACACCTGGACAGTCACAGCTGGGGATGCCTGGACAGTCATAGCCAGGAACACCTGGACAGTCACAGCTGGGGACACCTGGACAGTCACAGCTGGGGACGCCTAGTCATAGCCAGGAACACCTGGACAGTCACAGCCGGGGACACCTGGACAGTCACAGCTGGGGACGCTTAGATAGTCATAGCCAGGAACACCTGGACAGTCACAGCTGGGGATGCCTGGACAGTCACAGCCGGGGATGCCTAGACAGTCACAGCCAGGGATGCCTGGACAGTCATGCCAGGAACACCTGGACAGTCACAGCTGGGGATGCCTGGACAGTCATAGCCAGGAACACCTGGACAGTCACAGCTGGGGACACCTGGACAGTCACAGCTGGGGACACCTGGACAGTCACAGCCGGGGACGCCTAGTCATAGCCAGGAACACCTGGACAGTCACAGCCGGGGACACCTGGACAGTCACAGCTGGGAACGCTTAGATAGTCATAGCCAGGAACACCTGGACAGTCATAGCGGGGGATGCCTGGACAGTCACAGCCAGGGACGCCTGGACAGTCATAGCCAGGAACACCTGGATAGTCACAGTCAGGGACACCTGGACAGTCATAGCCAGGAACACCTGGACAGTCACATCTGGGGACGCCTGAGCAGTTGTAGCTTGACCTAGAGAAGCCTGAGGTTGGGAGCTTCACTAGGTCAGGGACCGGCTGTGAGCAAGGTGACTCCAGACCTGCTGTGTCCCTGCTGGAGCACAGTCCCTGGTGCCAATGCCCCCAGATAGAATGTGGCCACCCCTGCAGGTCCCCATACTTTCAGCAACTCGCATATGCCTGGGGGCTATTTTAAACAGGTGGTCATGGGGGTTGGAGGCAGGCACGGGTCCACTGGCGTTTGTTGGGCTTTATTTTCTGAGGTGCAATCCAAGCCCCTTGACTTCAGACCCAAGCAGGAACTGAAACAGCCTGGGCCAGGAGTGCTGAGCACGTCTCCTTGGGGCTTAGGAACTGGGTTTGATGGGAGATTCAGGGGTCACTCTCAAGGTGACATGGCTTGGGGCCACCCTCCCACCCATCCAGCTCCTGGGACCAGAGCAACAAAGCCAGCCTCCCTGGTGAGCCAGGAGTACCCAGGGCGTGCCTGCCCCTTTGTTCAAACTGTTCTCTGAGGCCCCTGAGATGCCAGGGGCTGCAGGGTACAGGGAGGATGTCCTGGGCACTTCCAGCAGGCTCTGGGCAGAACCCTGCTTTGCAGATGTGAACAGAGTGTGGCCTTGAGCCTCCTCCGGCTGCCCCTCTTCCCACAGGGGCAGCACAGGGCTGTCTGCTCACCCTGACCCGGGCATGCTCAAAGCCTTGGGTGGGTGGGCCTCTGGCTGGTTCTTGGGACTTGGGCGGGGAGGGCTGGCCTTGCTTTGGGTGCAGTGTCTGAGTCTAAGAGGGGGTCCTGAGCAAAGTGCCTGCCCATGGGAACAGGGCTTCTCAAGGCTGGCCATCTTGTTTCTGCATCTTTAGTGTGGGCCCTCCTCACCTCCCAGGGCGGTCCAGGGAATTACCTGGTGTCCGGTGTGTGAGGCACACGGTAAGGCGTCCTGTAAGTAAGTAGAAGCTCTCCGTAGAAAATTGAGGCTCCAAGTGGCAGCAGCGGGGAGCTGCCTTTCAGGACCCCTTGCCTGGGTGGGGGAGGCCAGCTCTCTGAAGGTCAGAGCCCTCTGAATAAGTTTATCTGAGTGGCACCGAGGCCCCGCAGTGAGATTTGGCTTACGGCATGCCCACTGTGTGAGCTGAGCGTCTCTGCCTTCCTCTGGACCTGTTTTCCCATCTCTCATTGAGGGGCTTGTCAGGGGGTGTCCACAGGGCCCACCAGCTCAGATAGTCAGTGATCCTCAGGTCAGGGTCATGGCACAAGCTTTCAGATCATCAGGTCGCTTTGTGAAGTATCTCTCCTGCCCCACCTTGGTTGACTCTTACCCTTCCATCCCCGTCCCCCACGCTGGGATGTATTGAATTTCAGTGCCTGTCGGGGCCTCAGGAATCGATCAGCTAGGTTGTCAGCACTGAGAAAGGCCCCGGCTGCTGAGAAGCCACTGCTCCTCGGGGCCTGCTATCAAAGGATGCTGCCGCCCGGGACTAGAGATGGTCGGGAGACATAAAGGCAGGGGGAGGCAGCGGGGAAGCCACCAGGCCAGAATAGCCACGTCGCGGCTGAGTTGTCCAAACAAAGGAAGTTGTGTCTGCTCAGAGAAGGCAAAATCAAAGGGGCAGCCCAGAAAGGAAAGGCTATTTTCATCTTTCCAGAAAAGCTTCAAACAATCAAGGGAGGGGCCCCTGTCACCAGACTCCGACTTTGGGAACAGGCGTCTGAGACAGAGAGACTGGAGTCCCTCTCCTCAGCCATGTAGGGGAGAGAACAGAGCACTTTCTGGCTCATTTATAAACAAACACGGTGGCTTGAGAGCTTCTCCTGCCTGGGGAGCCCAGGAGCCTATGTCTGGCCAGGCAGCTGGGCCGAGGACCCCGAGGAGCGACAGGTGGTCTGGAGCACCCTGGCGGCAACTCCACAGCCGTCACCAGCCCCAGTCTAGCAGCTCCAACTTTCACAGTTGAGAGGGACAGTGTCTTCCTTCCAGATGGAGGCGAGCGAAGGGTTGGTGGTTCAGCGATTTCCTGGGTGTTCCGCTTTCTTGGTGCTACTTCCAAGAACGGAACCGCTAGGCGTTGCATTGTTGTGCAAATATATGCAGGGTTGTGTTCAAGAGTTGCATCTGCTCTGCCCTACACGTGCTGCTGCGAAGTATGTGGGCAGCTCCTCCAGAAATACCTTTGGTGCTTAAAATCCAAAGGGTTATTTTGAACCAGGCCCGCTCTCTCTTGAGTCAGGCATGAGTCATGCTGCCTGCTGGCTCAGAGCGTGTAATGAGATAAAGATGGCAGAGCGTCTCCCGGGGTGGGGGTGGAGGGGCATGGACTGGATCTTTCTGTCTCTTTTTGTTCTTGGGGGAATTTAAAGCTGTTGAAAGTTGCTGGGGACCTGATCAGCACAGTTCAGTGTTTTTCTGAAACAAGCGTTAGGGGTCAGTCTTCCGGGTCCTCCCTTCCCTAAAAGGACTTACTCATCCCCGTCTGGGTGCTCTGAGTGGCCCCCATTGGGGCAGCTTTCCAGATTTCCAGGGAACTTTTGTTCTGAGATGACAGGGTCTTGGGAAACCCCCCACCCACCCCCATTTTAATGTTTCCTCTAATTTTTAAAGAGGGAGGAGAAAGCTCTTTCCAGAACCTTCCCCTTGAAACCTGTGATGGGCTGGAACAGACTCCTGGCTTGAAGCTCCCAGGTGAGGGAGGCTTTGGCTCCCCTGGCTTTGGTCCCCATCCCTCTCCTGCCACTCCTCTGCTCCCTCCCTCAGCTTAGGGAGCCACACTGGTAAATTCACTGCTGAAGCTCCTGTGGGTAGATTATTTCTGGAGTCTCAGATGTGCGGTCAAGGCAACGTTCATCCTAAAAGTTCTGCTTGGCCTTGGCATCATCCCATTCCAGCCCAAGCAAAATAGAACAGTGGTCCTCACCCACTTGTCTAACTGTAAACTTCCTGTTCAATCCAAACCCATGTTCTATCATGGAGTCATCAGAAAGCCTTTCCGAATATAATGCTCTAAGCCTGGTCACCCCCAGGGGACTGAAGGTCCGGAAGAAGGACCTGTGACCTGGCCCACATTTCAGCCCAGTGACATGTGGCGGCTCGGGATCATCTCTAGTCAGCCCCTCTGGGCCCACAGGAAAGTGGAATGGGGCAGTGCCACCTGCTGCACTGTCCAGTTTAAAAAGGAAGTCAAGGCCCGAAGGACCTGCTGTCCACAGGGCCAGCTTGCCATTGCCCCTTCTCTGGCTTCGGGGCAGCAGGACTCCATGGCGGCGTCCGGGAGCAGATGCTGAGCTATGGAGCTGCTGCCTCTGCTTCCCTCCTCCCCTGCTAAGTCCAGAATGAGCCTGCACGTTGGATGTGGAGGTTGGGCCCAGGCACACCTACTGGTTCAAAGAAGCAAACAGTCCTAACAATAGCTGGCTTTGGCTGCATAGGCTCCAGCCAAGAATCATAGCTGGTGGCTGGCTGGGACCCAGCGGGCCTCCCCCAACCCCAGCGGGCCTGTGCAGCCGTCGCCAACCCAAATTGCTCTGTAGGCTGTGGCCACACCCCTGCCAGCAGCTGAGCTTTTTAATTTTGCTAATTGGAGGCTGGATGCCTAGTGCCCCCATTCCATTGGAGTCCCAGCTGGAGGAGGGGGTAGAAGAGAATTCTGGAACATTCTCAGCACATAAGACACCTTCTGAGGTCCTGTCCCGGGTGGGAAGAAGGAACCCACTAGCCGACGTGAGAAGGTCATAACGAGAAACCTGCGTGTGTGCGGGGAGCAGCTACAGTGCTGGGGGCTCCACATTCTCAGGCCACCTGCCGGAAGGAGCTTGGGCGGCTCCCATGCAGTTACTGACACAGAAAAATCCCAGTGTCTGTTCAATCCTAAAACGTGTCTCTCCGTGGGTGTGTCACCCATTCCACTTCAGACAGTGGGGACTCTGACCGTTGCAAGTGGACAGGTGTGTGCTTCAGGCGAACATACCCTCCCGTGAAAACTCACTGGCCTGAAACACCAGTGCCCACCAGCAAGGCCTGGAGCTTCTCGTCACCCTCTCTGCTTGATCTTGCTTTCAGGACCAGGCCCAAGGCGCGCAAGCAAGGCGTGAGTCCCGCGGACATGTACCGGTGGAAGCTCTCATCCCACGAGCCCTGCAGTGCCACCTGCACCACAGGTACCGGTCCCGGGTGCCACGGGTGCCACGGGTGCCAAGGGGCAGTGACTGCTCTGAGTCTATTTCCACGGATGTGGGCCAGGGCTGTGGGGCCCACCCATTAGCTTGTAGCCCCAAACTGCCCTCGGGGTTCTTATCTGGTGGCCTCCTGACTTAGGGGCCGTGTGGCGTGATAGGAGTTTGGGTTCCTGGTGAAGCCATCCTCATTCTCACAGTGGGCTAGATCACGGTCAGGCCCAGGCCCCCGGGGGTCATCCAGGCCACCACCAATTGTCCCTTGCTGTTGCCAGTGATACCACGTTTTGTTAGGGCAAACATCCTTTGGGTTAAAAGTAAGAAATCTCAGGTAGTGGGGATTTTACTTTTGTTTCCAGCAAACATAGGAGGAGAGTCATAGGCTCCTGTGATCTATGACAAAGGGAAGTGGCCAAATTCTAGGACCTCACCAGCAGGGAGGAGTTAGGATGGGGAAAAATACCCTCCTAGGTGGTGCCTGGACAGACAGATGCATGTGGTCAGTAAGTGTTGAGCTGGGATTTGAACCCGCAGCTGTCTGGTTGCACAGCCACGTTGCCCTGAGACACTGGCCATAGCTGCTGGGAGCTGGGGCTGCCTCTGCCCGCTCTGGTTCCTTCCCCTGGGGGATGCTGCAAGGTCAGATGTCAAACCAGGACCAGGCTGCAGGGACATTGTGGGAGAAGATGTGGAAGGCAGAGCCCCTGTGCCTGCTCCGAGGCCACACCTTATCTATTCTTGGGCTTCATGTTTGCATGTAGATGACACCCAGTAGCCCCTCAAGAGGTTTGATGCTCCTGGCCCCACCCCAGTGTCCCCCCTTTGCCAGGGCTTTTGATGCCCTTGCAGTCTCTGGCCAGTGAGGATGCCAGGCAGCTGGGCAGTCTGAGCTTGGCCACACCCTGTGCAGCCCTGCTGGCATCTCAGGAGGTGGGCCCGAGAGAGGGAGGGCGGAGTGGCCCTGCAGGCTCTGCTGACACTGGCCTTGGCTCTCTGGGGCTGAAGAAAGGGCTCTGTCTCCTGTTATAAGGGCCCCCAAGCAGGGCATAGCCATGGGGCACGCTGTTTGCCCCTGTGCCTGGCATTCTGGAGGGAAAAGCAAGTGCTGTGGGCACCCAGGTTGGCCAGGCTTATACCGCCTGGTTGACCACACCACAGGCAATCATCAAATCTTCCCCCCAACCTCAGTTTTTCACAGATGAACTGGGACGTGTACTTATCTCACAGGTGGGTTGTGGGGATCAACATAAAATAAGAAATATTCTCTCGGGCTGGGCTCAGGGGCTCATGCCTATAATCCTAGCACTTTGGTAGGCTGAGGCAGGTGGATCACAAGGTCAGGAGTTCAAGACCGACCTGGCCAAGATGGTGAAACCCCGTCTCTACTAAAAATACAAAAATTAGCTGGGTGTGGTGGCAGGCACCTATAATCCCAGCTACTCATGAGGCTGAGCCAGAGAACTACTTGAACCTGGGAGGTGGAGGCTGCAGTGAGCTGAGATCACACCACTGCACTCCATCCTGGGTGACAGAGCAAGACTCTGTCTAAAAATAAAAGGAAATAGCCTCTCATGGTCAGAGCTTGATGGGTGCTGCCGTGGTGGAGGTGGCTGCCACCACCTGACGCAGGCTATGGCTTCCAGCGCACCCAGGAGCAGCTGGCCTCGGAGGTGAGCTATGTGGCCTGCCTTCTGGGCAGGCCCCGAGGGGAGCTGAGCATGGTGGTGGGGTGCCCACAGGGGTGTCTGCTTTGCCAAGTTCATGGCAGACCTGCCCTGAGTTCCTCCACACATCCTGGCCTGGGGACTCCAAGCATGTGGGCGTTGTCACTAAGTGTCTGCAAGCATCTGTGATTCCTCCCAGACACATCGCTGGCTGGGGACGGGACGCTGTGCAAGACGTCTGCAGGCTGAGGCAGCCTCAGTGGCGAGGGGCCTGATGGGCAGCCCTGTATGGAGGATGTCCCCAGGGAAAACACAGAGACTGGTGGGAAGGGGGCTGGTCTGGGTCTGTGCAGGGTGGCCCAGGGCAGAGGACAACAGGAAATCAAAAAGGCAGGTTTTGGCTCGGGAAGAAGGAAGCTCTTCTTTAGAGGAGGCTGTTCAGGAATGGAAATGAGACACCCTGTGTAAGTGTGTGTGAGAGAGACAGAGACAGAGACAGAGAAAGGGAGGCCAGGAGGGAGAGGGAGCTCCCTGTCACCATGGGAGGTGCTGAATGGCACTGGGCAGAAATAACAGAATCAGGGTCTGCATAGGCTGTGTCTGTGCAGATGTCCCATGCGGAGTCTCTGCTCCCCATCCTGTGCCTCGAAAGAATCCAGGCGAGGGACACTTCCATCGGTGGGGTGGGTCAGCTTGCCCTGAGCTCCAGCCATGGTAGGAAAGCTTGTTTTTCGATTTTTCTTTGAAGACGATCTTTGGCAGCCACAGCAACAGAGGGGCATGATTTCAGCCTCAGGTTGGGTCACAGGCGGAGGTTTCTGCTGCCCTTTGGGGCTCCAGGGCGCTGGGGTGAGGACCGTGATCCTGCAGCGCCCCCGGCTTCATTCTCCCCTTTGTTTCCAGGAGGGGTTCTATGGCTCAGGGGGTTTGAAAAGCACCATTTTCGAGATGGGTGTCATGAAGAGGGTGCCCAGAAAAAATGTCCTGGCATTTGATTTTCACAGGCTCTCTGGAAGGTTCCCATTTCGGGAAGGAGCAAGCTGAGGCTGGAGTCTGGTTATGGTCATGTCACCCCAGGGAGGCACTGAGCTGGGACTTGGATTCCGGTCTCTCTTGACCAAGGCCTGCTCTCCATGATGGGGAGCAAATGAATAACCAGGCTCTTGGCAATGGCGAGTCCCCAGCCCCGCACCTCCCTGGGCCTCAGAGCACGTGTCTCTGAGGTCTGGAACAGTCCAAGCAGACCTGGCCAGGAAGCCAGCCTCCCACTCAGAGAAGGCCAAAGGCTGCACGGCCCAGCCCTGCCTGCACAGCCCAGCTCTGCCTGCACGGCCCAGCTCTGGCGGGAGAGGAACCGTGATCGCAGCCTGGCTCGTCCTTTACGGAAAAAAGAAAAAATCCCCTTGTCGGCTGCTTCCCAGGCTGTCTCGTTCCATCCAGGGCTGGGGCCTGGAGAGGCAGGAGCCGCTGGCCGCAGACACGTGCCACTGGGTGGCTGGGCTCTCTGGGTATGGGGAAACCGATTTCCTTCTGGGGGAACTGGCAGCCGCAGCCAAGACCGTTCCATGATGCCCATCATCCCAGAAGGCTGGGTCTGTCTCCCGAGGCCACACACACACACACACACACACACACACACACACACACACACACAGCAGAAGCAGCAAACCCTAACCCCACCCCAAGCCTGTTCCCACTGCTGCCGGCTCTCCCAGAATCACCCTCCTTCTGGGCAGGGAGCTGGGCCTGTGTGGCAGCTCAGTGCCAGGGAAGGGTGCAGGGGGAGGATAGAAGCAGAAAGGGGGAGGTATGGTCAGGGAAGTGGCACTGCTAGGTGAGGGCTGCCGGTCACCCACTGTAGAGTATGGGGCACCAACAAGGACAGGCACACAGCGATGACTAAAGAAAGTTCAGGCCGGGCACGGTCGCTCACTGTCACCCCAGCACTTTGGGAGGCCGAGGAGGGCAGATGACTTGAGGCCAGGAGTTCCAGACCAGCCTGGCCAACGTGGTGAAACCCAATCTCTACAAAAATATAAAAATTAGCTGGGCATGATGGCAGGTGTCTGTAATCTCAGCTACTTGGGAAGCTGAGACAGGAGAATTGCTTGAACCTGGGAGGGGGAGGTTGCAGTGAGCCGAGATGATTGCACCATTGCATTCTAGCCTGGGCCACAGAATGAGGCTCTGTTTCAAAAAAAAGTAAGTTCAAGATGATGCTTGCTGAGTACTGGGGCATGCCACAGAGGGGAGGGAGGGCCCGGACACCCACCATGACCTCTGAGGAGGCTGGCGAGGCGGGAGCGGTCAGGTTTCACTCCCGCCTGCCCGTTGCTGGGTGGTTGTTGAACGCCTGGTGATGGGGGCCACCTGGCTGTGTTTGCCTCTGTACCTCCATGGGGGCCAGTTGAGCCAACTCAAAGCCCGGACTCTGTGATATGGGAACTGGGAGCCCAGCCTGGGTTGGGTGGGGCGGGGTGGGGGTGCAAAGGGACGAGCTCAGACCCGCACAGCTCAGACCCACAATGCTGCCCTCATGCCGCAGTTCCACAAGCTGTGACTGATCCCAATCCAGAAAGCTGGGCTGAGAGGTCAGGTGACTTGCTCCAATCCTGTGGCCTGTCTGCTGGCCTCCAAGGTGCTGGCATGGCTCACAGACCCTCCCCTGTCCTGAACCCAGGGGTCATGTCCACATACGCCATGTGTGTCCGCTACGATGGCGTCGAGGTGGACGACAGCTACTGTGACGCTCTCACCCGTCCTGAGCCCGTCCATGAGTTCTGCGCCGGGAGGGAGTGCCAGCCCAGGTACCTGCCATGGGTGGCCCTGGGTGGGGTGTTGGCAGGGGGCATGCCGGGCTCTGCCCACAGGAGCAGTCTGACTTAACCCCCTACCCCTTAGAGGTGCTTTGTGTGCAGGGTCATGGGGGCCCTTCGAGGAAGGGCATAGAGACCTCGCCCCTCAGAGACCTTCTGAGTCTTCCCAGGAGTTGCAGTTTAGTCTGTCACTGTGCCTTGTACACAGTAGGTGCTCAATAAATGCTTACCATAGATTTAGAAACCATTCTCAACATTACTCTAGCTATCTTTGCCCCACCAGGCCTACTTGGCGCATGCTTTTTATAAGCCCGAAGGGATTATTGCTGAGATTCCATGCCTGCTGGCTGTCCTTTGGATGTGGGTGGAGGCTTGTTTTCTTGGCCTCTGGGCCTCGCCTCCTGCCTTGTGGATGCAGTCAGACTGAGCACCCCTAGAAACAAGTGGGGTCCCCAGACGAGCCTAAGAGTGCCGGCCTCCCCCGACAAGGCTCATGTGTTCCTCAGAGGCCAAGCCCTCTTGCTGCCTAAGCACAGACACGCTGCCTCTTTTCCAGCCTGCTCCATCCCAGGCCTCCCACTTCCTGCACGTTCACTCCCTTCTGGGATGGGCAGAACACTTAGGGTCCCCAGAATGCTGCTAAAGAGGGCCCCGGGTGGTCCAGCAGGACCTGTCCTTCCTCTCAGAGCCCATCAGCTTTGAACCTCTTATTCCAAGTCTGTCTGCCTGGAAGGCTTCAGGGTCTCATCGTAACCCACCCAGCTCAGGCTGAGGAGAATGAGAGGTCTTTCCCCAGCATGCTGGCCAGGCCCCCTTTCTGGACACACATCCAGAAATGTGCCTTCTGCTCACTTCCACCCTCGCCAGAGTCCCATGGGGGCACAGCCAACTGTGTGACACAGCAGGGCACAAAGGGGCAGGAAGGCTGAGGGCATGCTCAGGGCACCTGCCGACCACCCTGCCAGGGTGCTTCCTGAAGATCACCAGGGCCGTCATGGCTCAGCCTGCAACCTTGGGCCTTGCCAGCCTCCTGTCTGGCTCAGCTTGTTGCGGTTTTGGACCACATGGGGGAGGGAGGGAGGAGCTGCATTGTCTCTGGGGGTGTGGGTTGCATGGGGTTCTGCCGTCACTTCGGGGTCGCTGAGGGCCATCTGCTCCCGGGGCAGGTGGGAGACGAGCAGCTGGAGTGAGTGTTCACGCACGTGTGGAGAGGGCTACCAGTTCCGTGTCGTTCGCTGCTGGAAGATGCTCTCGCCTGGCTTCGACAGCTCCGTGTACAGCGACCTGTGCGAGGCAGCCGAGGCTGTGCGGCCCGAGGAGCGCAAGACCTGCCGGAACCCTGCCTGCGGGCCCCAGTGGGAGATGTCAGAGTGGTCAGAGGTGAGCGTATGTGGGAGCAAGCTGGGGGCCGGAAGGGCTGGGGAGCTGGGCTTGGGAGCTGGAGGTGGCTGCACCTTCGTCATGCCTCCCCACCCCCCTGCCCCCTGACGCTGCAGTGCCCTGCCAAGTGTGGGGAGCGCAGTGTGGTGACCAGGGACATCCGCTGCTCGGAGGATGAGAAGCTGTGTGACCCCAACACCAGGCCTGTTGGGGAGAAGAACTGCACGGGCCCCCCCTGCGATCGGCAGTGGACCGTCTCCGACTGGGGACCGGTGAGGGCCAGGCCGCAGGGAGGCCTGCACCAAGGGGTGGCTGGGGTGTGTGGCTGGTGAGAGGGGACCCAGAGACTTGCCTCTTTGTGCCTCAGTTTCTATTTTTTCCAAGGCAAGGGTGTGAGGTAAAGAATGCCCAACCAGCCTTCTCCCCCGTTATTATAGGAATCAAACCCTATCCCCAAACAAGCGGCCAGCATCACCCTCCCTCTGTAACCTGTTTGTCTCTCGGTGTCTCTCTCTGTCTTTATCTCCCTGACTGTGTCTGTATCTCTGTTCCTCTGTATGTCTGTCTCTGTTTGTCTCCGAGTCTCTCTGTCTGTCTCTATCTCTTTCCCTATCTCTGTCTCTCTTATTGAGAGAGAGCTGCTCAGATGCTAGCTGGGGTCCCCTCTGGGTGGTGGGTGCAGAGATGATCTTTTTAAGTGTGCTTTTTTTCTCTGTGTTCTATTCATCAAGCACGTATTATTTCTGTAATTAGAACAGAAAATGTTATTTAAAAAGTGGTTACCATGGCAACCGCTTCGACACTGCCTGGGAGCCACTCCTCTCCTTTGGGACTGACATCCAGGGCCCCTCCTGGCGTGGTTGCCTCTCACCCGGTGTCCCCTGTCTGCCCTTCCTCCCTGCAGTGCAGTGGAAGCTGCGGGCAAGGCCGAACCATCAGGCACGTGTACTGCAAGACTAGTGATGGACGGGTGGTACCCGAATCCCAGTGCCAGATGGAGACCAAGCCTCTGGCCATCCACCCCTGTGGGGACAAAAACTGTCCCGCCCACTGGCTGGCCCAGGACTGGGAGCGGGTGAGTACCCCAGAGCCCACTGGAGGGCCTCCCTGTGCCTGGAGAGCATTTGGCCAGAGAGGAGAGCTGGGTGGCTGGGACAACAGATGGGCGAAAAAGAGGAATTCACTGCACATTATGAAGGCACAATTCCCTAAAAATCATTCTAGAATACAAAAGGCTTGAAGGGTAGGAAAACACTTGGTAGGTTCCCAATCCCAATTTTGCATGTACTCAGTGATTCGTGCAGAATTGGCATTGCCCCCAGCCTAGGCCCCCAAGTCACTGGAATGTGGAAGGCTAGGGACAGGGATTGTTCGGGCTGCCTGCTGCTGGCACAGAGGCCTGTGCAACCTTTGATGGTGACCACTGTGTCTTCCCACCTACCCGGCTTCGTCACCAACTTGCCATTTCAGACGCCTTGCTCTCTGCAAATTGCTTTCAACCAGCAGCCTCAGGCAGATCCCTAAACCAGATAATCTCTAGCCAAATTGTTTTCTGCTAAATTGATTTTGGCCAAATTGTCATTAGCCAATTTGTTTCAAAACAGATGGTTTTGTGCTAAATTGCTTTTGATCAAATCCATTTGGGGCCAATGGTTATCGAACAAAGAGTTCCGGCCAGACTGTTACGCACTGGAGCATTCTCACCCAGTTGCTGTTGACCAGACCCTTATCAGCAGAGTCGCCATGGGCCCCGTGTCGGGTCCTGCTGGGCCCTGGCGCTGACCCGCTCCCTCTGCCCTGGCCTCAGTGCAACACCACCTGCGGGCGCGGAGTCAAGAAGCGGCTGGTGCTCTGCATGGAGCTGGCCAACGGGAAGCCGCAGACACGCAGCAGCCCCGAGTGTGGGCTTGCCAAGAAGCCTCCGGAGGAGAGCACGTGCTTTGAAAGGCCCTGCTTCAAGTGGTACACCAGCCCGTGGTCCGAGGTGAGCTCCTGCCGCCCCTCTGAGGCTGCTTGAGGCCAGGCCTGATTTTTGATCCTGCCCCTCCTACATCCAGCTTCCTTAAGTGCTTCCCACCCTCCTCCCCAACAGCCTCTATCAGAGCTTTCCGTCCCAGGAAAGCTTCTCAACTCCACCACATCAGCTGGTGTGAGAGCCACCGCCTCCAGGAAGCCTTCTCTGCTCTTGTCCCTGGGATCCCTACAGCACTGGTCCTGGGCCTTTTTGGGTCCAGGAACTCCGGCCTATGAGTTGCGTATTTGGCAGCCCATGTGCCTGACACCATGGGATAGACAGACCCCAGGTGGGCACAGCGGGCAGACTGGGCTGAGTCAGACACAGGCCTGGCCCTTCAGGAGCCACTGCCAAGGCAGGAGCTTGGGATTTAGGGAGATGGTAACAGACATGCGCCCCAGGTCAGGACATGGGCAGAGACAGAAGAAAGGCAGCACATCTCCTATGTGGGTCTCACCCCTCCGAGGTTCTTAGACGATTGAGTCTCCAGAATGCCCAGCTCCAGGATGTCAGGCAGGACAGAGCTGAGGTCTCAGTTCTCTGTAGAGGGGAACAGAGCCCTCCCATCCCAGGGCCTTGAGGCTCGTGTGGTAGCTCTGGCCCAGCTCTTGGCCTGAAGAGTCTCCTCTCCCCCAATAGCGCAATGACGAGGGGCCCTTTTCTCCATTCCTCAGAGGAAGAAACTGACATTCAGAGAGCTCTCTGGTCCACTTGGGGTCTCACAGTTACTGGGGGCTGTAGCAGACATTTGCTCAGGCCTGTCCGGCCTTAGGGTGAACCCCAGGTGGGGTGTGGCCTCTGTAAGGGAAGAGAGGCCTGAACCAGCTCATCCCGAGGGGCCCAGAGCAGGGAGCCCTGAGTTGGGTGGGCAGCCCTGGTTTCACAGAGCGGTGACAGGCTGGGCATCCCCTTGCCCCAGTTGTCTCGAAGAGCAAAGAGATTGCTTTCACCTCCCCTGCTGTGTTTCCCTTCCCCTCCACTTCCCATGGGACCTCCAGGTGACTCCAGGGCCCTGTCCTGAGCCAGTGGGCGCCCCTCCACCTTCTGGGGCCCTGGAGGCCGTCCTGTCTAGACTCCAGGTTGAGTAACTCACATTGGCCTCTGCGCCCCTTTCACAGCAGCGCCAGCCCTGGCCCCAGCCCCCTCCCACCTAGCGATGCCATGAGCTTCTGAGAGGGGCACCTGGGGCATCCACAGGGTCTCTGGGAATGACTGGGTGGGGACTGCCATAGCCAGGCTGTATACCTGGGCTCTCCAGCTACCTTTGGCCTCCGTTTCCTCATGGGCCAACTCTGAATACCCAGGTGACAAAATAGGGGTGTCAGATGGGACTTGGAGCCTGAAGTGTTCTTGTGACTCAGGCCCTGGTGCCCGAGGGCTCCACGTCTTGGTTGCTGTGATGGGTGGGTGCCATATCCTAAACCTTATGAGTTAAAGACACAGAGTCTGAGAGTCTGTGAGGACTGAGCTGGGGACCCCAGCACAGCCCTGCTCAGAGTGGGGCCCTGGTCCTGGGCTCTCCATGCACTCTGCGTGGCGTGTGGCCTCCATCCCGCCTCTGCCCAGGGCCTCTGCCTGCCCTACAGCACACACACTTGTTCAGGAGGAAGAATACACACTCACTGATTCCCTGTTGCCCGCCGAAGGACCCCCCAGGAGAGGAGGCAAAAGGCTGAGGGCAGGCCTGGGGCTTCCCAGGGAAGACAGGGGCTGAGCCAGGGCCAGAAGGGTGGGCAGGCTTTAGTCAGGAGTCAACTGAAGAGACCACAGTGTGCAGGGGCAGGATGGCTCCTTCTGGAAAGGCTGAACCTGGTGGGAGGGGAGAGTGGGAAGGGGCGGGGAGGCTAAGTGGGGTTCCAGGGCCCTAGGGAGCCAGCTGAGGCCTATAGTTTAGGAAGAGGGCTGGCTTCAGATGGGGGCCACTGTGGGGCCAGGAAACAGGGACCCTCTAGGTGCAGGTACCTTGCTGGCTGATGAGTATGGCATGGGGGAGCCATGAAGGGAAGACCCCAGAAGAACACCCTGGGGTGCTGGGGAGGGGAACCCCCAGCCCCGATGAGGAGGTGGCACGGCCGGATGAGGTGTGGCTGGCACAGACAGTCGGTGGGCACAGACAACCACCTCCTTACTGGTGGTTGCCCCAGTGCTGCTGCATAGTGGTGGCTCAGTCAGTGTTTGTTCCCCTAGCCGCCCAGTCCCATCCACTCCCCAGGGGTAGAGGAGTTGGCACCAGGGCTGGCTGGGAATGTGCTGCTCTCCAGAGGCACGTCCAGAGGCTCCTCGGGACACTGCCAAAGGCTGACTGTCCTCACTCTGTCAGTGCCAAGCCAGCCTCTCCTTGCCCGCAGACCGTGCCAGCCCCCACCCCCTGGCTTGGAGCAGGCAGGCGGGCGGCCGTCTTTCTGCCAAGTGTTAATCAGTCCTCCCCGCTCCTTTGCAAACAGAAGTGGAGAGTGAGCCCCAGGGCTGGGGCCTCCCACCCCGCCCACCTCAGAGAACTGAGGGCTGGGGTCCCAGATGTGCCTGGGTGATGTGGGGTCACCCACGTTCGGGGAGTGTGAGGGAGCCACCGCCTGTGGGATCTTGGCAGGAGGACAGCAGGGTGATTGCAGCCAGCAGATGTCTCTGGTGTTCTGGGGAGCTCAGCGGGGTTTTCCAAGGGGAACATCTGGACGGGGAGCCACTGGAGGGGTGGGTGGCTTCTCGAGATGCATTCTATCGGCTTATGACAAACGGTCTGCATCACAGACCCAGGAGAGCTGGGCCCAGAGGACCCTTTGGGAGATGAGAGAGGAGGGACCATCCCTCACTGTGCACCTGGGGAGACTGAGGCAGCCCTGGGTGGGAGAGAATCAGAGCCCCCTGACCACCAGCCAGTGTCCTTTGGTCTCCATCTCAGCTCAGCCTGGGGCTGCAGGTCTGGTTTCCAATGTGCTTCCCCAGGTCCCGCGTCAGCTGGGCCCACAGCCGCCTGGGAAGGGTGGGGTGGGGAAGTGTGAATGTGCAGGTTCCCCACCTCCTGCCCAAGGCGCGGCCCCATCGGGGGGCTTTCCCCACACCCACTATCTCCCACACCAGTGCACCAAGACCTGCGGGGTGGGTGTGAGGATGCGAGACGTCAAGTGCTACCAGGGGACTGACATTGTCCGCGGCTGCGACCCACTGGTGAAGCCCGTTGGCAGACAGGCCTGTGATCTGCAGCCCTGCCCCACGGAGCCCCCAGGTGAGGGTGGGGGAGGCAGAGGTGGGCCTGGGGCTTCTCAGGGAGGTGAGGGCGGAGCCAGGGCCTGAAGGATGAGCAGCCATCGCTCACCTGGATGGTGAGCCTGGGAACCAGCTTGAGAGACCAAGGTGTGCTAGGAGCGGAGGCTCCTCCCGGCATGGCTGAGCCCTGCTGAGAGAGGAGAGTGGGAAGGGGGATGGGGGAGGCTGGACTGGGGCTCCACAGCTCCGGGGAGCCATGCTGAGACTCATACTTTGGGTAAAGTGTCAGCTTCAGATGGCAGAGCCACTGTGGGGCCGAGAGCTGAATCTAGGATGATTCAGCTGGAATGGCCAGGGGCTGGGACATGAGGCAGGGAGGGAAGCAACTGAAGCAGGGCCTGGGCACCTGAAGGCGGGACAGGGGACAGGCTCCAAGAGGTGCCAGGTGCAGGGTGTGTGATGAGTTCTGCTTTGGATACACTGAGTGGTGGACGAGGCAGTCCCTGGGGACCCCTTGGGGATGCTTAGGCCTCGGGTGTGACTTCTATAGCTCCTCTAGACCCCAGCCCCAGGCCTCGCCCCTCTTGGGACACAGATCAAATCACCTGGCATGATTGGGGAAGGCAACCACTTGGGAACAGATAGGGGCTAGGAAAGAGGTGACAGAGAGTTAGAAATGGAGGTCCGCGTGGGGTGGGAGGCCCGCTGCCCCTACCCCTGGAAAAAGACACGTGAGGGTCCTTGGGGTTTTCACCCCTCGGCCACCTCCTGAAACTGCCCCGCTTCGCCCTGTGTTCCTTCTCTAGATGACAGCTGTCAGGACCAGCCAGGCACCAACTGTGCCCTGGCCATCAAGGTGAACCTCTGTGGGCACTGGTACTACAGCAAGGCGTGCTGCCGCTCCTGCAGGCCCCCCCACTCCTAGGTGCGGCAACTGCAGCCCCTTCCAGACAAAGACCAAGCTGCTGCAGCTTCTGGGGCCCCCCAGACATCCCTCCCGCAGGGCATGCCGGCCTGAGGGACGTGGCACTGAGCCTCAGCTGTCGAGAGGGGAATTCCCATGGCCCATGGACTTTTGTGCTCCTGGGGCAGAAAAGTGGGCACTGTCCTCCAACACTCACTGGCCTCCACCCAGACAGAGCCACCCCTGCTGTGGGAGCCCATCCATGTTCCTGCGTGGATCCTGTGTTCGTGGCTCCCACTCCCTGGCCCCCAGCAGCCCCCAGCCGAGGGGCCCAGGGCCCACAGCCAAGCGGTGGCGGTGTCTTACCCCTGGCCTGAAGCCCATGCCCTCTCTGGGTGACACGGCCTTCTGAAGGAGACTAGCAGGCAAGCCCAACATGGGGAGCCTCCCTCCCTCAGAGGCCAGGGGGTGAGGAGGGGCGCAGGCAGCAAGGAGGCCCAGGTGTACCCCCTCCTATGGAGCCCCTCCCATGGAGCTCTCCTCCTGCTGCACTTTCTACCCTGGTCAGAGGCGCTTGCCCACGGGGCGTTTGGGATGGACCTCAGGCCCCGCCCCTGCAGTCGGGTCAGTGCTCATCTACGTTAATAAAGAGGTCCTATTTATGGCGGCATCGTGGGGTCTCAGTTGCTTCTGGCTGGAGGAGTGGGCAGCCTCGGGGCTTGGAGGGCCCAGGCATGGCCATGTAGGGTCTCTCCAGCTCACTGAGGTCTCAGGTGTGGGGCGAGGAGGGTGCAGGTGGAGGCCACAGCACCTGCTCCAAGGAGAAAGATGGTCAGGTGCAGAGAGAGGTGACCAGAGGCCCAGGAGCGTGTGGGGAGGGCATTTGGGGGCACCGGGACAGGTGCTGGAGTAGGAATGGGGTTGACATCTCGAGTCCATCAGCAACTGGTACAGGAGCTGTGGGGCAGGGGCTGGGGACCTTGGCGAAGGTGTGGGGCACCCACTGGCAAGCACGTTGGGAAGAAGAGACCAGGCAGGTGTTGGGGGCATGGGGCTGGGCCCACTTTGAGCCTCAGGAAACAGCACTGTCACTGCTGTTCCTGGACCTCAGCGGGGGCTTCCTGACCTAGACGTGTGGGTGCAGGGACACAGGGGCCTCTGGGGAGGGCCTGTCAGCTGAACCAGCAGCAGGAGTGGCTTTTCCCAGACGAGAGGGTGGAAAGAGCACCCAGCAGAGGAAAAGCGACACAGCCGGAGGATGCCGCATGGGAGGAAGGATGGGCTGCACTGCTGGAGAGGACCCCAGGAGGTGTCTCGGTGCACACAGGCACCCAGGAGGTAAGCGGGTGCCAGCTGCTTCCTTGATGTGAGGCCAGCTTGTCCTCAGACTGGGAGCCAGAGCAGGGTCCATCGCAGCCTTAGGACAGCTTCTGAACGACTTGGGGCTCTGGGGAAACTGAGGCAGTACCCCCCCCCCCGCAGTGTGTTCTTGCCTCTGAGTGTGACTGCTCGCATGTGTGTTGAGGGACTGCAATCGGGATGGACCTTTCAATCCCTGAAGCCCAGGAGTTAGAGGCCCCTGGGATGGACTTGCTCAAAGTCACCAGCTTGGGCCGGTCAGAACCGAGTCGCTGAGACCGGGAGTCTGAGGCCTCTGTGCCCACCTCCCCCTGTGCCCGCCCTCACCTCGCTGCTCTTCTCTCCTCTCTCCCCCAACCCACTTCTTCTTCCTGTCTTACTTTTTTCCTCCCTGGCGCCTCCTTTCTGCCAACTCTTATTGTACACTTCCTGTATGCCAGGTTCTGTGGCCGGCACAGGCGTCGCCTGGGTTTATCTTCCACAGGTCCGCACGACACAGGTATCATGATCACCGCATTGTGTGGAGGATAAAACTGAGGCCCAGAGATGCTCAGTCACTTGTCCCAGGGGACCCAGCCTGTCCCCCCACAACCCTCCGTCCAGGGGCTCAGAGTCTACCCTGGTCCTCCCAGCCCCAGGTCCCAGCCATGCCTCCGCCCAGGACACGTTTGCGTTCAATGAGCCTTATCCCTGCCACAAGCCTGAGTGTCCCCCAGCCTGGGCCTCCCCTGAGGACAGGGATTCAAGGAGGGTTCAGCTAAGCCCCACTTGGGGCCTGGGGCCACATGGGTGTGCCACGGGAATCCTGCCATGGCAATCCCACCACAGGATTCTCGCCACAGCATGGTCCTCAATGCTGGAAGGTGGAGAGCCACCCGGGAAACTCACCTGTGGCCCACTGCCTTGCCCCCAAGCCTGAGAGCAGCTCTCGGCCCCACCTGCAGAGTACTGGCCTGGCTGGCTGCATCCCGGGGAGAAGCTGACTCTGCCTCCTGCTGGGTAGAAGGAAGTCCCTCCCAGAAGGCTCGAGAGTGTGGATGGCCTGGATGCCCGGGTAGACTGAAGACGCTGCACAGGAGTGTGGGAGATGTTTTATTGGCTTTCACTTTCCTCAGGGAGCCAGCAGCAGCTCCCCAGCAGGTCCCCACAGGGGAGCCGAGGAGGCTGCAGGGGATGGGTGCTTACTTCAGTTCAAAGAGATCTATGTATCTACAGAGGGGACAGAGACCAGAAAGGAAGTGGGAAATGGAATCAGAACAGCCACAGCACGGGCCAGCTCCGGGCCCTCACCCCGACCCACCCAGCCCACCCCCCACGCTAACGCATCAGAAACAGACTTCACAGATGCACAGAGGAAGCCAGAGGTGTGGGCGGGCCAGGGGCCAGGGGCCAGGGCTGCGAGGGACCTCAAGGGTGAATGCCACTGGACTGTCCCAACCAGGCAGGGAGAAAGTAGGAGGAGGAGAACAACAGAACAGTAATGACTGTGTCTCCGCCAGCACTTCTGGCACCTCTGGAAACGGGGGACTTTGTTTTTGAGTAAGAGCAAGAAGTGTCCTGCTCAGGCCACCTCCACCCCTGCGCCCCCAACCCCCCAGCTCAGGGAAGGCCACTGGCCTGCAGAGCTTTATCTTTTTTTAATTTTTATTTTTTTGAGACAGTCTCACTCTGTCACCCAGGAGTGCAGTGGCGTGATCTCGGCTCACTGCAATCTCCACCTCCTGGGTTCAAGCGATTCCCCTACCTCAGCCTCCTGAGTAGCTGGGTTTACAGGCGCCTGCCACCATGCCAATTTTTGTAGTTTTTAGTAGAGATGGGGTTTCGCCATCTTGGCCAGGCTGGTCTTGAACTGCTGACCTCATGATCCACCCGCCTTGGCCTTCCAAAGTGCTGGAATAATAGGCATGAGCCACCGCGCCCGGCCAGCCTTGTCCTTTAGGGGAGTGCCTTCCCTGGGCAGAGACAGGCCGCCCTGGCCCTGGGTTTCCATGGCAGGGCCCAGAAGGAGAGGGAGAGCCCCAGAGAGGGAAGGGGGATCCTGGGGCCAGGTTGCTGAGAGTAATCAGTGATTCTTCCTGGGTGAGGAAGAGCTGCTTTCCTGATGGCTGGTGACCCAGGGTTTGGGGGATTTCTCTGGGGTAGCCATTGATGTCATTTCCTTAGCAGCAGGACAGCGGGTGGGAATTCCCAGGAGACCTCAGCCTGGGTGGGTGCTTGGTGGAGTCTGGGCTCAGAGGAGGCCTTCACACAGCAGCAGGAGGTTCTGGCTGCTTGGGGTCCACCGGGAGCAGGGTGGGGCTGGGCTGGGCCTCCTGGGTCCTGCTGAGAAGCAGGTGGGGGAGATGACCTGCAGCTCTGTCTCCCTTGGGGACCTCAGTTCCTGTTGATACCCAGAGCCTGAAGACCTCCATCCTCAGGGTCCCTCTGGGACCAGCCCCTCATCACACAAGATGGGGAGACCAAGGCCCAGGGGTGGGAAGGGGCATCCAAGTCTCACGGGGACTAGGGGGTTGTCAAACCCTAGGCCTCGGCTCTGCCCACCCTAACTGGCCCCGGGCTGCCTCCTGCCAGCCTGTTTCTGGCTGAGCACTGCCTCTGAGCATTTCCACGCTACTGCTCCCAAGGCAGGTGGGCTGCAACATGGCCTCTCTCCCTTCCACCAACACACCTGTCTGGGCTGAGCATCCCAAGGGCCCTGCCGCCCCCGACAGTCTCCCGTCTAGGGGCAACCTGTCCATCTGCAGGGGGCTCAGCACCTTGTGTCTCAGCCTGGGTAGATGCTTGGCACTTGAAACCGGGAGTGTGTGTGAGAGAGAGGGAGAGAGGAGTTGGGGGAGGGAGGGGAAAGAGGCAGAGGGAGAGGCCCGAGTTCAGGGTGGAGGTGCAGAATCCTCGGTCTGCAATCGCCAGGGTGGGGGTGCCTTGCTGCGGGGCCCCGAGCCTCCCTGAGGTCACCCCTTCCTTGAGCAGGTGAGAAGGCCGAGGCCCAGGGATGGGGTGACCATGGAGACCCCTTGGGTTGGCCAACTCGCTGGGGTTGAGACAGAAGCGTCAGGAGCAACCATCCCGCCCGGCCTGCTGTATGGTCACCTGGTCCTTCCAGCCCCAGATCCCAGCTGTGCCTTCCCCCGGACACGTTTGCGTTCAATGAGCCTTATCCCTGCCTCGAGCCTGGGGGCTCCTCAAGCCTGGGCCTCCCCTGAGGATAGAGATTCGAGGAGGGCTCAGCCAAGCCCCACTTGGGGCCTGGGGCCAGGTGGGTGTGCCACGGGAACCCTGCCATGGTCTCAGGATCTTCCAGGCCAGGGACTTGGTGGCAGGCCCAGGTCACACATCAGTGCTGATGCTGCGGCTGCGGGCGAAGGCCTCCCGCATGGCGGAGAGGCGGTTGGGGTTGAGTGCCTGCAGCCCCTGAAAGCCCCCTGGGGACAGCTCCACGTCCTCCTGGCTGACGCTCTTGTAGAGCACGCGCTCCCCGCCGTTCAGCACATCCTCTTCCTCCTCTGGCGGCTCCTGCAGGAAGAAGGCCGGGGGCTCACAGTGGGAGCAGCTGCGGCAGAGGGCTCGGGCCTGCGGGGACTTCTGGCTGAAGGAGGTGGAAGCGGTGGGGTAGAGCGCTGGCCCATTGGTCAGCACCAGGTTGCGGTTGGAGTGCAGCGGGGGCAGGTGCGAGTGGACAGCGAAATCCGGCTCCTCCTCGTCCTCCTCCGGCTCGTCTTTCTTGCAGCAGTAGTACTGCGGGCAGAGGGATGGTGACCCTGCAGCAGCCTGCTCCCACCCCGGAACCCACATGCAGGAAGGGCTAGCCCCAACTGGGCAGGGGAGACAGGCACAGCGGGCATGGGGTGGCCCAGGCCTGACACCTCAGCTGTTTAACAGGCACTGTGGGCCTTGCTCAGGCCAGGCACAGTGCGGGGTGCTTCACAATGATCCACTCATCTCTTCCACCCAGCAATGCACAGTTGTGACTGTTACTTCCATTTTGCAGGTGGGGATGCTGAGGCATGGAAGGGTCTGCAGCCCACATCAGCAGAGCCGGGGGTCACCGGCACGGGCAGCTCTGTTGTCTCACCCTGCACCGATGGCTCCCCCTCATCTCTCAGGGAGACACAGGGACCCTGGATGGCTCTGGAGTGCAGGTGGGAAGGGAGGGTCACTGCGGCACTCCCTTGGGCAGCCGGTGCCCTCGGCTAAGTCCCTTCCCCTCTCTGAGCCTCATTAAAAGCCCCAGGTGAGGGGAGTCAGGCACATCTCACTGAGCCCCACAGTGGGGTCCTGGCTGCCCTCTGCTGAACGTCTCCTCTGCCACGAGGCTCTTCCCTACTTCTCGGGCCTTGACCCTTGGGGCCTTCATGCAGGGCTCCCTCCCGAGGGAGGGGCACCCTCCAGGCTGCCCTGCCCTGTCCCTTTACCCGTCCTCCGGGAGTACCTGGAGCCGGCAGTAGCACAGAACAGCAATGATGCAGAGCAGAATCACAGTCGCCAAGATGCCCCCAGTGATGACCACGGTCCCGGCTGTCATCCGCCCCCTTCTCCATCAACAGCCTGCAACACACGCCGCCAGCTTTACAGCATCACGCTTCCCCACTGCAAAAGTCACCCGTGCTATTCTAGACAACTGAGAAGACAAGCCTTGGGGGAAATAAAGCACCCCAGGATGTGCCCGTGAGAGGCAGGAGCTCCGCCAGGGATAGGCCACAGGAGGGGCCGAGGCCCTGCTCTGCCTCTGCTGGCCTCTGTCCCTGCCCCAGCCTCAGTTTCCACATCCGTAGAAGGTGGACACTAAGAGCATGGGGTTTTATGACACTTTTACGAGCATGTTCCCTCCATGCTCAGTGTAGCACGCTCTCAATGGATGGTGCCCTTCCAGCCTGGCTCTACAAGCTCGTGTGCAAATGCAGTCACTCGCCCAACAGCAGGTTTTGTAACCTGCTTCCCTGCATTTGTGTCTGACAGGGTCACCATTATTCTTCCAGATCCTCACATCTTCTTCTGCAACATAATCTCGAAGCAGATTCCCTTGTTTAATGCAGCCAACCCCTTTCCTTTACAATGTTTAATTGTGGTGAAACACACATGAAATGCACCATCTTAGCCATTAGCCATTTTCAAGTGTGCAGATCAGGAGCATGAAGTATGTTTCACACTGCTGGGCGACTCGTCTCCAGAATTGTTCATCTCGCAAAACTGAAAACCAATTCCTTTCAGATGTGTGGGTTTCTCACATTAAGGAAATATTTTTAGCAATGTTTTAATAAGCGTCTTTGTAGCTAAGTCACGGGAACCACCTGAACCTACTTCGGTGGCTTTCAGGACACATTCTTAGATGTGGGATTTCCAGGCCCAGGGACATGCCCTTTGCAAACTCCTTATTGTGGAAAACGTCCGCCAAACACAGCGCAGAGAGCCTGCAGTGACGCGGTCTATCCGTGGCTGCTGGCATTCGGCTCTTCCCTGTCCTGCGGTGAGCTGATAAACTAGCTCTCCCCAGCTGGGAGCATTTGCTGATTTTTGTGCTGTAGATTTTCTTGCCATGGCCAGTTTCAGTTAAAGCAAGGTTTGACAGCCAGCTTACAAAATTCCTAAACGTTTCACTGTCACCTCTCACAAACCAGTTGGAGCCGGCGCCATCACATCCCTTCCTCAATGTCCCAAGTCTCATTTTTTTTTCCTTGCTGGGGGATGGGGTGGAGGAAGAGATTGGGTATTTAAAGGAAATCACAGAGCATATCCGTTTACCCATAACTACTTCAGTGCAGAATCTGACGGATGAGGATTTAAAAAAAAAATTACCCAGCCTACGTTCAGCAATCTCCTGTCATCTCCGAAATGCCTTTTTTACAGGTGGTTAGTTCAAATCAGGATATTGGCTCTTTTTGCTCTAGAACAGCTCGAAACTCATTCACACCCCCTACCCCCATGCTGTTTATTGGAGAAACTGGGTTGTTTATCTGACAGAATTTTCCACACCTCGGAGCTGGCCGGGATTCCTTGCCTGGCGTTGAATGTGCTCCTTTATCGGTGTTCTCTCAACTGGCTTCCTGCTGCATCTCTTCCAGGGGCCCGGTGTCTGCCGCCCCCTCATCTTGATGTCACCATTCGCTAATGGCTGCAGCTGCCCTTGGCCAGTTACTCCACTGTCAGGTCCTGTGGGCTCCCAGCACACTGCTGCAGCGGGGCTGTGCGTTCACCTGGCTCCGTCACTTCACTGGGAGTTACAAAGCAGCGAGACTTTCCAAATGTCGTCCTTTCTTCCACGTTGATGGGCTCCAGTTCCTCCTGAAAAAGCTCCAAAGCACATTCCCTTCTCATCTGTGTGGTTACCCTAGCGTGCAGCCCGCAGAGGGAAGGCTCGGAGCTTCCGTTCCTGCCTTTATCTGGGATCAGAATGAGCTGGTGCCTGTGAGGTTTGTGGATGTTTACAGTATCGATGCAATCTCACTACTTTTTGAAAATAGATTTAATGTGTTGCAATCCACTTCAGTGGTATTCTTTTTGACGTTCCAGTGATCCCACTGGGACCGTGTGGCACCAGCAGGTGTGGCGCTTACTTTTGAAGATGAGTAAACTGAGGCCTGGAGAGAAGTAAGCTGCCCGGCACCCCAGTAAGATGAAGGGTCTGGGTCGGGTCAGGGCTGGATCCACTGCTCCCATCCACCCTGGGTCCCCTGCCGCCCTCCCCTGACTGCTGAATTCCATGTCTCCCCCACACGAATGGCCTGAATGCCACAGCGTCTTTGGGGGAGCACACACTGTGATATCAGGTTTGGGGGCACTGGCCCAGTTGTGGCCCTTTTCTTTGTGCCCTGAGCCAGGAGGCTGGTGGCCACATCTGAGCCATCTGCTCCTGACCTTTGGGCCACAGCTTATTGGTTTGGGGTGGATGTGCACATGTTGGAGAGACAGAAGGCGCCGGTCCCTGGAGGGAGCGGGGAAGGCCACGGCCGCAGAAGAGATTGCTGCAGTGGTCCCCGCTTTGCTGTGGGTCCCTCCCAGCACCCGCAGTGACTCCTGTGGTGTGTGTCACCTGGAGTGCATTTGAGCTATTTGCACCCCATAATTATGGCCCCACTTCATCAATGAGGGCACTAGCACAGCTTGGGAGGAGTTCTGGGAGGTAGTGTTGTCTGTGGTCATGCAGGTATTATAATTCAGCACCGCCCTCCACCAGGGCCCATGGCTGGGGCTCACTGACTGATAGCGTGGGCCACGGCGTTCCCATAGGGAAGCACGTGCCTGGGTCAAGGGCTCCCACTGCTCTCAGGCTGAGACTGCAGGCGGCCGTGGGTGGGTTGAGGAGCTCAGTGATAGGGGGAGCCATACAACACACCCAGGCTGGACTCCCAAGCGCCAGCCTGGCTCTGCCTCTTGTAAGCTGCAAGAATGGGCCTCCAATGCCTCCATTCCTCTGCCTCAGTTCCTTCCTCTGTAAAGTGGGAGAACCCAGGGGTTCTGTTGGACGGAGGTGCATGTGTTCAGGGCCGTGCTGATGTTATTAGGACCTCTTCCCTCTCTGGGTCTAAGTCCTTCCTCAGGTCTCAGAAAAAGACCGCTTGCTGTAAAGCTCTCTTTCAGGTCTGAGATGCAGCTGGTCCCTGGCTCCGCCCGGCTGCAGCTCCTCCAGGCCCAGGTCTTCTCCAGCAGTGAGCGGCCTGGCAGTGTGATGGGAAGGGTGCCGGCTCAGGCCAGGTGCCCAGGGCTGTCAGCAGCCACCCTCCGACACCCGGGCCGGTCCAGCTGGAGCCTCTCAGCCTCGCTTTGCAGATACACGCCCGCCGAGGAGTAGCAACGCCCGAGATGGCGCCAGGTCCCAGGGCCAGGCACAGCCGACAGACACACACTCCACTGGCATCTCCGCCGGCGCCCGGCCTGACATCAGCCCCCAGCTCACTCTGGGCAACTCCCAGGAGCAGCGGGGCCTCCCCGGGCCCCCACCCTCCTGCCGCCCCTCTGCTCTTGCTGCACCCCACCCTCTAGAATGCCCATCCTCCTAGACCTACCCCACCAGCAAAGGCAAGTGTGTGCCCTCCTCCTCCAGGAAGACTTCCTGAACTTTTAACGCACACCACAGAACTTCAAAACTTCAAATTCCAGAGCTAAGAGGGACCCCGTCCCACCTTTTCATTTAATGGGGTAAGAATATGGACCGCCTGCTACCCTCCCTGAGTGCTCACCTTCAGCCTCCTCCCTGCATGGACCCGAGGACTCTGCTTAGCTGTGGCCCAGGTGACACGCACCTGAGGGGCCTCCATCCTGCTCTACTCTTGCTGGTGACCTTGGGTCAGAGGCCTGTCTCTGGGTTCAGTTTTCTTATCTGTAAGATGGGTGTGGCAGGGCTTAGACACTGATTCCTCCCAACTCTGGGGGACTTGGATTTTTAATCAGCCCTGCTAGGAATCCAGACGATTCAGACAGGCAACAAAGTCAGGATCACAAAGGTAAAAAAGCATCAAGTGATAAAGTGGTAAACCCAGATGACACCCTCCAAGGGTGGGCAGAGAAGGGAAGGGCTACAGACACTTTGGCTCCCAAGGACACTTGAGCTCTGAGAAAGCTGAGCTCCTGAGAGAACCGGGGAGGACCTGGGTGCTCAGGGTGGTAATGGATCGGGGAGGAACCAAGGGGAACTTCCTGGAGGAAGAAGCTTCTGAGCTAGGCCTTGAAGTATGGGCTGGGAGAAGAAGGCGAGGGCTTATGGGTGCTGGGAACAGCAGAGGCCAAGCCTCGGAGGCAGAGCCATGCCGGGCAGGCCCAGTGACCGCCTGGCGGAGGCCACTCTGCCCCTGCTTGCGACTTGGGCAGCACCCCTCCTCCAGCTCCCTTGAAGCCTCCACACTGCCAGCCAAGACAATTTGGCAAGAATAGTGCTGAACTGTTTATCTGCCCCCTGGGACCATAAATGGTTTTAAAGCTTTATATATGGCTTTGCCTCCTTGTTCCCACCCCGGGTTTTTACAGGGGTTGTGAGATGGGGCCTCCCTGTGCATCCCCTGCCCCCATCCACAGAGTTTGTGGTGAAGGGGCCTGGGCAGGCAACAGTCCCCTTCTGAGGGCCCTGTCTTGTCTCAGCAGCTGGCAGGGAGAGCCAGCTGCACTCACAAGCTTCAGTTGTCTCCTACGGCATCGGCATCGGCATCGAGGACCGAATGGTGTGGAACTGGGTGGGGGGGGATGGGCAGGAAACACCTGGCAGCAGAGCCAGACACTGGCCTCCACCTGCCTCCCCCAGGAACCCCCTCCCCACCCCCGCCTTTCCCTGCTCACTGCCATCTGGGCCACATGTCCTGTGCTGAATTCAGACTCTGCTAGTTTCCTGTCCCTCTTGCCGCATCCCCCTCACTTGCTGTAAAGCCTGAGGGGATGGAGCCTCCAGAGCCTATGGAGTTTGTGCCCCAGCCCCACCCCCACCACTGCCTTGCATGGTGCAGGGCCCATGCGACGCTTAAGGAAAGCTTCTGTCTGCCTTGTTCGCCTGAGATGCCCAGCGCTCCTCGTAGGAGCCAGGGAGAAGCCCAGACTAGCATCCTCGGCACTGGCTGTGCCCTCTGGCTCATCCAGCCCTGCCCCTTCCAAACCCACCGGGCCCCAGGACGGGGGAGCCTGGCGAACACACAGAGTCCCCAACTGCAGAGCAGCTGCAGGGGCCCTGCAATCTGATGGCTTCACAGGCTGCCCCTTCAATCAGGTGAGGCGGTCGACCTCCACTTCCAGATAGGAAACCAAGGCCAGGGTAGAGTGGGCTGCCTGGGGGCCCAGGGCAGAGCTGGGCCTGGAACCCAAGCTCGTGGCTGCACGGTCAGACTCCTCCCGACACCGGCGTCTCGTCGAGGGCTTACGGAGACTCAGAATGCCTTTTCCTCCACAAACACATCTGTCTGGTTACAGAGGCGCTCCCACTACCTGGAAGCCCAAGGGCCCCGGCATCCTCGATCGGAGTGCAGCCCGCAGAGTTCCTGTCTAGACCTCCTGCACATTTGTTCCTAATTTCATGCTCCACGGGCTCCCAGATGCCGGATTCAGTAATAAACAGACGAGGAAGTGCTCCGCTGCCCTGCGCTGCTGAGGTTGGTCTCCAAGACGTTATCCAGAGCCCAGCTGGGGCTGGGCTGGCAGGAGGGGGTCTGGGGGCGCCTGGAGAGCAGTTCCCAACAGCACCTGGAATGTCTGCCTTCCCAGCTCTAGCCCCAGCTCAGCTGCGGGGGGAGAGGGCAGTGAGTCAGGCCCCCCTGCCACCACCCCGAGCAGGGGGACTGATGCTGCCAGGCTTAGCACAGAGTGGGGAGCTCGTGTTTGGGAAACTCTCCCGTGCCCGGGGTTTGCCCCTTTGGTTGCCTGGATTCCTTGAGGGGTCCCCAGAAAGAGCACAGGGACAATGGCATTTTGCTGGTCATTTCTGGGGTTCCACAGATTTCTAGAAGCTCTCCCCAGACCCCAGCTGAAGGGCACCCTGGGGTCAGTACCAGGGACAGGCTCTGAGAATCTGTGGTTCATGGCCTAGTGGGAGCAGGGTGCGTAGTGTGTGCATGGCACAAAAGAGGGAATGGTGATGCCCGGGGCCCCTGTGCTCTTGAAGAATGGAAGCCATTTCCACGCTGGGCCAGGTGGAACTGGGCAGTTGGGTAGGAGTGAGGCAGGGGTGGGGTGTGACTGGGAGCAGTGGGTCCCTGCTTTTCTCAGAGCTGTCATTCAACCATATCAGGGGTTGTAAGAACCACTGTGACCACAGCCAGGCTTCATGGAACTCTAAGCATTCATCTCATTTCACCCTGGGACCCCTCAGCGTAGGCGGCTTTCCCAGGGGGTGGCATGAACTGCGGCAAGAGCCCACTCCCCAGGCCGTCGGGGAAGCAGGGGCTCCGACATATCTCTGCAAGGAGATAGCCTGACCCATATTTTCTAGGGAGTAAACTGTGGCCAGAAGAGTGAGATGATCCACTGAGCAACAGAAAACCCAACCCAACAGACCTGTCCTTGCTCCTTAAGGAGTCTGGTTGGAGCTCAAACCCATGCCTGTCTGAAGTCCAAGTCATAGAGGCCACACTGAAGACAGCTTCAGCTGGCCCGAGACCAGGGCGACCCAAGGCTGGAGCCCAGCCTAACCCACCACGGACATGGTGTGGAGCTGGGAAGGGGAGTCGAAGGGTGCTGTGGACCAAGAGGAGAGGAGCTGGAGCTTGTGTCTCCCACGGACATGGCTGGGACTCCCAGCTGGAGCTTTGGGTGGTCTGAGGGAGGTGGGCATTCAGACCATCACCCTAAGAGTCAGGCCTTCCTCAAACCCCAGCTTCTGCCCAATCCAACTAACCCCACTTTCTCAGACTGGTGTCCCTGAGGCCCTTTCCTGGGAACAGAGAGAAGAAAGGGAGAGAGAAAAGAAAAAAAAGTGATGGAGGAATGAGGGGCAAGGAGGGAAGGGTGGGAGCCCAGTGCTTGCCAGGACCTCACTGCTGCCATCTGCAGTGAAGCAGGAGGCCAGGAGCGGCCAGGGAGGAAAGTGAGAAGCCCCCGCACCCTGAGCTGTGAGGCGATGGGGGAGATGGTGGTACTCCCTGCTTTGGCACCAGGGAACCTCAGACCCTGCTCGAGAACCACTAGCTGGTCCTAGCCCCTTTCTGCTGAGACCGAGTCGAGGATGGTGGGAGATGGAGGCACAACTGGCCCTGTTAGGGGCAGAGCAGGAGGCAGTGCCATGAGGCGCTCAAATAGATCATGCTGGTGGGAGGCCCAGCCTGTGGGGCCCTTCTGTCAGGCAGATTGCTGTGCTACTCCAGGCCCTTGAACAGAAAGATCTGGAGAAGAACTTGCAAAAATATAGCTTGAACTGTGGCCGCTGCTGTCAGGCCTGGAGCTGTTTGTTGCCTCTGGCTCCAAGTGCTTGCCCAGAGGAGGGTATACCGAGGCTGCGTGATCCAAGGAGGTGGGATCCAGACTCTGTGGGGTTGGGCTCAGTGCTGTAAAAGGATCTAGCATGCTGAGGGATCTAGCAGGCTGAGGGATCTACTTACTGTGTTGAGGGAATGTAGCAGGTGAGGGATCTGGCATGTTGAGGCATCTGGCATGTTGAAGGAATGTAGCATGTAAGGGATCTAGCATGTTGAGGGATCTAGTGTGCTGAGGGATCTACTTACTGTGTTGAGGAAATGTAGTGGGTGAGGGATCCGGCATGTTGAGGGAATGTATGTGAGGGAATTAGCATGGTGAAGGATCTAGCATGTTGAGGGATCTAGCATGTTGGAGGATCTAGCATGTTGGGGAATCTAGCGTGCTGGGGATCCAGCATGTTGGAGGATCTAGCATGCTGGAGGATCTGGTGTGTTGGAGGATCTGGCGTGCTGAGGGATCTAGTGTGTTGGAGGATTTAGCATGTTAAGGGATCTAGTGTGCTGAAGGATCTAGCATGTTGAGGCATCTAGCATGTTGAGGGATCTAATGTGTTGAGAAATCTAGCATGCTGAAGGATATAGAGTGTTGAGGGATCTAGCATGTTGGAGGATCCAGCATGTTGGGGAATCCAGCATGTTGGGGGATCCATCGTGTTGGAGGATCTAGCATGCTGGAGGATCTGGCGTGTTGAGGGATCCAGCATGTTGGAGGATCTGGCATATTGAAGGATCCGGCCTGTTGAGGAATCCGGCCTGTTGGAGGATCCGGCATGCTGAGGGATCTGGCATGTTGGAGGATCTGGTGTGTTGGGGGATCTGGCGTGTTGGAGGATCTGGCATGTTGGGGGATCTGGTGTGTTGGAGGATCTGGCGTGTTGGGGAATCTGGTGTGTTAGGAAATCTGGCGTGTTGGAGGATCTGGCATGTTGAGGGATCTACCGTGTTGGAGGATCTGGCATGTTGAGGAATCAGGCATGTGGGAGGATCTAGCATGTTGGTGAATCTGGCATTTTGAGGGATCTAGCATGTTGGAGAATCTGGCATATTGAGGGATCTAGCATGTTGAGGGATCTAGCATGTTGGAGGATCTAGCATGTTGAGGGATCTGGCATGTTGGAGGATCTGGCATGTTGGAGGATCTGGCACGTTGAGGGATCTAGCATGTTGGAGGATCTGGCATGTTGAGGGATCTAGCATGTTGGAAGATCTGGCATGTTGAGGGATCTAACATGTTGGAGGATCTGGCATGTTGAGGGATCTAGCATGTCGGAGAATCTGGCATGTTGAGGGATCTAGCGTGTTGGAGGATCTGGCACATTGAGGGATCTAGCATGTTGAGAGATCTACCATATTGGAGAATCTGGCATGTTGAGGGATCTAGTGTGTTGACAGATCTAGCATGCTGCTGATCCACTCATTGTGCAGATGGGTGTCTGTGCCCCCCAGAGAGGGGGCCTTGTCCAGGGTCAACTGGCACATCTGCTGCAGAGTGAGACACAGGCTAGGTATCCTGAATGGCTGTGGGCACCAAGTTGTTGGTAGAGGGGATAGGAGAAGGGCAAAGGACTGTGTTTCTGGGTACCGAGCTCAGCAGCCTCTCCCAGAAACCTCCAGACCTCTCCTGTTCCGAATACTACATGGTCTGAAATATTTATGCACATCCCTAAAGAAGCCTATGGTTCAGGCCAATCTCTCTGGCAGGCCCTGCAACTGTTGGCATTGGTGATTTCAACACAGCAGAGAAAGCTGCTCAACAAGTAAAATGCTCAGCAATCTCCCAAGGACCTAGGAAATTCCATGACCTGGGGCTTCTGCCCATGCCATCCTGTATTGCCCACTGGAGTTCCTGAACTGTAAGTCTAAACAGGTTGCTGCCTCATTCAAATACCCTGCATGGCTCCCCATGTCTCCTAATAATAATAAGCACAGGATCCTGTGCCAAGCACCATTACCTCTGTGCCAGGAGGGCATGGCACCCTTCACCAATGTCTCCTTTCATTGTTTGGACAGCCCAGGCATGGTTTATTATTACGCCCATTTTACAGACAAGAACAGAGAGCCAAGGAGCCTGGCATGGGGAGAGAAAAGCACAGGGTCAAATGGTCAGGGGTGAGGCTCCAGGGTGAACATGGTGTGCCACTTCAAATCAGATGTCTCTCCTTTTCCCTCTGTCCCCTACCCTCAGCTTGCCTGTAGGGACAGAGTAAACTCACCATCTTCCCTGCATCAGACTTAAGCTCCATGAAGGCAAGAGCCTGGCTTCCCACTGCAGTTCTCCAGCCACCATGGGGCGGCACAGTTCATGCACACAGTAGGGCTGCATTGGCACTGATTTCAATGCAGTGGGGGCCACTGGGCACACTTGCACTGCAGGCCCTGAGTGAGCTGGAGTCTTGTCCCCATGGCCCCCACCCTCACCTGCCTGGTCCCCATTGTTTCCTGGGGGAGGCGGGAATAGCAGCACAGAGCTGCAGGCCAGGCCAGGGCTCCAGACCACCAGGAGAAGGCAGATGAGAGGCATCAGGAACTTTCTGGGCTGTGGTTTCCCAATCCCCCAGCCGTGAATCAGGAAATGTGGGGTGGGAGGGTGGGGCTTGAGAACTCCGGGCAAGTCCCAGCTCAGCTGCAGACAAAGCTGGCATTTTCTCTCCCTTAAAAATAACAATGCGCAGAAGCTAGGTTCTTAAAACCCTCTCTGCTGCTTTTCTTTTTTTTTCAACTTCCTCTTCCAAGAACTGAGTGTAGCTCCTGGTCTCAGTTCAGGGCCTGGAAGGCAGACAGGATGGAGGGCCAGGCCAGGACTCACTGGAACCACCAGAACTCTTCTTTATTAAACACATAGCTGAGCCTCGTGCCGGGCTGGGGGCTCCCCGGTGCTTCAATGAACCCCATAGGCACAGCCGGCACGGGCGCTGTGAGCATCCTCATGCAAAGATGAGGAAACTGAGGCATGAAGGAGGAGGAAGCACAGCCTGGATCCGATTCCAGGCCTCTACCCTCCAGAGTGGCCCAGCACCTCGAGTTCATGTTCAATAAAACTCGTAGATGCTCAGTAAGGCCCTTTCTGACTCAGCCTCATAGAGAGGAGCAGATGGAATCTGCTCAGCAGGAACATGCCTGGAGTTCCCGGAGAGGCCTGAGAACTAGCAAACACATAGAAGGCACCCCAGAGCCCAGCCAGCAGTGTGGCCAGGAAACTCTGCCCCCAGCCAAGAATTCCAGCCCTTACCAAGTTCTCCTCTGCCTGAGGGGCTGCTGGGTGTCCAGAGGCCCACAGAACAGCATTCTCAGTCAGGACATGGGACACATGGGGCCAGGTTGAGAAAGGAACCTGGATACTCCCATTGCCTTTTGTGAAGGAAGCTTCCTGGGATCCTGAGAAAGGCACCAGCTCTGAAGCCACTGGCCCTGTCCCCTGCCTTGGCAGAAAGGCTTTCTCCTTGGGCTCCTCAGCGGGCAGGCAGGCTCTGGACAGGGTAGGGCCCAGCGATTGGGACATCCTGGTCTATCTTCCAAGGTCCAAGCCCAGCCTACCCCACTCATGAATGGCTGCCTCCCTTTTGGGTCTACCTTGCCCTGCCACGACCACCCTCTGCCAAGCAGCTGGCCTCCTAGGGCTGGGGCAGCCTCTTCTGCAGTGGCAGGTGCCTGCCATCCCTGGCACTGGGCCCCTACCTCCCAACCCTCTCCATCCTGGGACCACCACAGCGGGCTTGGTATTTACGTACACCAGGAACCAGGTGCTGTTCTGGATGTGGGAGACACCCAGGCCCAGCCTCAGGGCCCTGCCCGCCTGGGTGTCTGGGGAGGGGGCAGTAACTATGGCTGAAATGACACTCACATTGCTCCTGTTGGGGCCACGCACACACCAGCTCGTCCTGCCCCCTTCTCCTGGCTTGTCTGCAGGGGACCCTCCAAGCTGTCTCCACAGCTGGTGTGAGCTCTCCACAGCAGAGGTCGTCCAGTCCTCCCCGTGCCACCCTAGTGGACTGTCCCTCAAACTGGGCTTGCACCAGCATCCCTTGAACGCACTGAAACCTGACTGCGGGCTCCACCCTGCAGCTTCGGACTCAGGTGTGCGGAGAAGATGCCTTTCTCCCCAGTGCCTGGGGAATGCCGATGCTGCGGGCGCAGGAGCGCATGGGAGAACCACAGTCCTGAAGGGTTGCCCAAAGCAAGTCTGGCTCCTCTGAGTGGGTCCAACCTGACCTTCACCTCACCCTGTCTGCGTGGCCTCTGCCTCAGGACAGGGACCGCTCTGAGGATGAGCCCACTGGCCTCGGGGACCATCCCTTGGCCCAGGAGACCCCTGGCACCCCTGGTACCTCCCTCTCCCTTCCAGGTGACTGACTCCTTCTGGCTCTTTAAGACGGTGCTGGGCCTCGCCTCCTCTAGGAAGCCTGCATGGATGCCTACTGCTCCCAGCCTGGCCCACCCACTTTATTTTCCTTGTTTTTCTGGAGCTGCTCCCTTGGCCAGGACACTGTGACCTCAAGTCCCGCTCCATGAGGGTGGGCCCTTGGCCTCACCTTGACGCACGGGCCTGGTAAACAATAGGTGCTCCATAAATGCCTGTGAGTTGAGTCACTGGCTGAGGTGGAGCTCCTTGGAGCCAAGCACCCTGAGAGGGGCAAGGTGCTGCCGTGCCCCTGCAGGACTTCTTATGTAAAGGAGTCACGACTCTAACTCTAGGGAGTGGAGATGTACCCACCTCTGCCGTCTCGGAAACCCTGGGAAAGTCAACCTGGACTCAGAATTGAGCTCACTCCTGGACGGCCTGAGAGGGAGGCCGAGGGTGTGTCCAGCAGCCACTAATGTCCACCCCACCAGTCAGGCGGATGGGCAGCTTGGAGGCATAGACAAGTGCCTTCCCTCTTCCACGAAGACACCCACGACGGCTGTGCTGAGGGCCTCACAGAAGAAGGGTAAAGGGGGCCGGGCATGGGGCTGTAATCGTGGCACTTTGCAGGGCTGAGGCAGGTGGATCACCTGAGGTCAGGAGTTCAAGACCAACCTGGCCAACATGGTGAAACCCCCATCTCTACTAAAAAAAAGTTAGCTGGGTGTGGTGGCTCATGCCTATAATCTCAGCTACTCAGGAGGCTGAGGCAGGAGAATCGCGTGACTCTTAGCTGCACACTCAAATCACCTCAGGCAGTTATGTCTGCCCCAGACCCGGCAGCATCCCAGGCACTGACAGGACAAGCTCCGGGGTGGCCCAGGAATCAATACTTGCTTAGCTTTGTGGGTGCAGCCCAGGCCGAGGCCCTGTGAGTTAAGACAGGGAGTGTGAGTGCTGTGCGCCTGTGCGGTGCAGGTCACCAGGAAGCAGAGCCGCCCCCTCGTGGGTCTTTACAGGGACCTGGGTCATGCTGGGATCTGATGAAGGTTTTCCCCATGTTGAGGTGCCCATTTTTCAGATGAGCGAACAGCAGGGAAGTGATTTGCCAAGGAAATGCAGCCAGCAGGAGGCGGACTCCCCCATCTCGGCATCTCTTCTCGCTCAGCCAACCAAGCAAGGTGACACCTGGCTGTTTCCTCCTGTATCTCATCTCCAGCAATTCTGCCCATTTAGTTTCCTGAGTAGCTCCAGAGTTCAGAATCTGTCCACTGCCATCCATGCCCTCTGCCACCCCCTGCCTAGCCACCGTCACTGCCTCCTCTGCCAGCTGCGGTCATGCCCCTGCTCCCAGGCCCTCACCTTTGTGCCCCTGCTCCAGCCAGCCTGTGCTTATGCCTGTTGGTGCCACCTCTCCCTCCCAGGCCCGGATGCCTCTGACGCTGTGTCCACATGTGCCCAGGAGTCAGAAGGACTTGGGCAGGAATCCATACTCTCCCAATTAGCATCGGCGCAAACATGGCTTCAGTCTCATCTCTAAAACAGGAGAATTATGACAATCTCCAGCCTTCCTCCCTCCTGCCTCCCTCCTCTCTGATGCTGAGAGCCAGCTGTGTGCCAAGCACAGTACACTGCTGGGGCCAGGGTCCCTGCCTCATCCTGGCCCAGGGAGATGGGCTGTCGGCAGGCTGGATGTGCACCCCAGCCCCGGACCTCAGACACCACCCATGGGCTGGCGGTGCCAGTGGCTTTGATGGTGCCTCACTGACCTCTCCTTGGAATTTCCCTTCTAAGTCTGGGCTGTGAGCTCCAGTGCAGGCCTATCTCAGCCACAGCCACTCCCCCTCTGCCACCCCGAGATCCACGGGACGGCACAGGCTCCCAGTGAGAGGAGAGACAGGAGTGGCCCATGTGGGACAGGCTCTGGGGCTGCAGGGACATTTCTATGACTGTGCCAACTGGTAGGACCTCGACGATGTTTGAACAAAAAAAGAGCAGCTTGTGCAGACCGCTCTGTGGTTTGACGTCTCATCCCAGCAGCCACAAACCGAGCTGTGGTTTGGTTTCCCACACCAGCAGCCACGTCCAGAGCTGCACCCTTGAACAGCGGCAAGGTTACTTTTGCAGTGCATTTGTATCCCCTATGACGTCCCCATTAGTCCATCCAAGGAATCTCTCTGGAACACAGACCCTGATCTAGTCCCCAAACACCTGATGTCCTGGGTCCTCCAAGGTTGCCCCAATTTATACTTCTGGTCTCACCTGCACTGCCCCAATGCCCTTTAGACTTGTCTGGTAAGAGGTTGTTTCTCTGGCCTCCCAGCCACCACCATGGCATTTTCTTGCATCGGGGCCTTTGCTAGTGCCAGTCCCAGGACCTCGAACTCCCCTCCAGCTCTGCATACTGAGATTCCTGGCCATCTGTCCCCATGCTCCTTGAGCAAGCCTTTCCTGATTCCCACCCCTGGAGATGGCTCCCTCTTCTGGGCTCTAGTAGCACCCACTGCCTGCACCACATGGTTGGCATTTATAGTATATATCAACCATTCAGCAACAAATATTCCTTGAGCTCTTACTGCATCCTGGGCCCAGCTCTGGGTCCCTGACTTTGTGGAGTTTTCAGTCTTGCCGGGGGACATGAATGTGCACTGGTGATTGGGGGGGTATAGGGAGGGAGAATGGGGAGTGCTAACAGGGGCGGCAGCCAGGAGAGGTGGCTCTGAGTGGCTCAGATGCTGAGAACTGAGGATGAGTAGTGAGAAGATGGGAAAGTGCCCCCCATGCAGGAAATGGCACGTGCAAAGGCCCAGAGGCAGGCGGAGCGAGGCAGGACCTGGAGAAGCTCATCCTGCTTGGAGCATAAGCGCAGGAGGAAACAAGAGGGGCGAGTCAGCAGAGACCCGGTGGGCAGCAGGGCGGCGGTGCCCGAGCCAGCCTTCCTGGAGCCGTGTCCCTGTCTCCCCTGGAGACAGGGAGCCCGGAGCTCCTTCCTCTCTGAAACTCTTTCCAGGCCAGTCTTCCCCACATCTGAATGTCACCGAGCTGCCTGGGGAGCAGGACTGCAGGACTATGCGTTTGTTTTGTTTTCGTTTTTGAGACAAAGTCTGTTGCCCAGGCTGGAGTGCAGTGGTGCAATTTCGGCTCATTGCAACCTCCACCTCCCAGGTTCAAGTGATTCTCCTGCCTCAGCCTCCTGAATAGCTGTGACTACAGGTGCATGCCACCATGCCTGGCTAAGTTTTGTAGTTTTAGGAGAGACAGGGTTTTGGCATGTTGGCCAGGCTGTCCTCGAACTTCTGACCTCAAGTGATCCTCCCACCTCAGCCTTCCAAAGAGTTGGGATTCCAGGCATGAGCCACCGCATCCGGCCAGGACTGTGCATTTCTAACAAGCACCTGGTGCTGCTGGTGCCCGACCTCAGACCATGCTTTGAGGACAAGGGACCACAGCCCTTGGCTTCTGGGACATTGTGCATTCCCCAATTTCCCCCTCCCCCCTTGGCTAGCTCCTCCTCCTCTCCTGACCTCTAAGTGTGAAGGGGCCCAGGGTCAGGCCTCAGGCTCCACTTTCTTCCCATATCCACCCTTCCCACAGTGGCTTCCCCCGCTTTACAGTTTCCAGGCCGTGTATCAAAAATATCCCCTGCCTCATGGTTGTTCTCTGTCCCCTTAACCTGATTGTTTGTGCCTTTACCCCATACTTGATGTATTATACATTCATTTACTGTTTCTTCCCTCTGGAATTTGAGTTGCTGAGGAAGGGGGCTCAGTCTCTTTATTCTGGTGCCTGGAATGGTGTCCTGGGCCCATGGTGGGTACCTGGTGACTCTCAGCTGAATGAGGGGTGAATGTGTCCAGGGGAAGGCTCAGAAGGGGGCTGGCCAGGAGAGTAATTGGACCAGTTTTGCTTTTGGGAGTGGCTCTGTGGCTGCAAGTGCAAGGTGGGCATGGCAGGGTGGTCGTGGAGGCAGAGTGGGAGGAAGCCATTCAGAGGCTGTCACGGTCATCAGGCGGGAGAGGTGGTGGGCTGGGGAGAAGGGGGTGGGAGGACGAGTGGGAGGGAGCACTAACAGCGCTCGGTGGTGGTTTGATGGGGAACAGGGAGAAGTCCTGGGGAACCAGAGGCTTCTGCCCTGGGCGGCTGGGGGTAGGAGCCCTGAGTTTGCCATGCTCCTGTCTAGGAGCAGGTGGTGGAGGCCACTTGAATCCAGAATGTGTATCACCTTGACTAAGTTTCTTGATTCCTCCATGTTTCGGTTTGATAAAATGGAGATGACAGTAGAAGTCACCCCATAGTTGGTGTGTGTGGGGTGACTCTTATGCAAAGCAGCATTAGCCAGAGTTTTAGCCAAGATGGGGTTACGGGGACCAGGCTTGCCCTCTCGCCTGAAGGTGACAAAGGAAAGCACCCCTCAAGCCATGGGGGAGAGACAAGGAGGGCCCTGTGGTGATCCCAGCTCCCTCCAGCTATGTGCAGGGAGCCCAGGTGCAGCCTGCTGGTCTCCCTGAGTTGTGGAAAGAGCTGACAGCCCAAGGAGGCCAAAGTGGACAGAGGTCACAGGACATAGAACTGAGGAGGAGTGTGCTGCCTTGCAGGGGACCACACAGCCATGGGGCTCTGCAGAGGGTCCCCCGTGAGTAGCTGGCTGAACAGTGACTCAAATGTGAGCAAAACTACCTGAGGCCAGAGAAAGAATCAGTTGATAGGATTCCAGGGAACAATATTTGAAGCTCTTACAGGTCCAGAAATAGTTTCTCTTCCCACCTATCAGGAAAAGCTTCTCATTCATGAAGCACTGAGTAAAAGCACTCAGGAGGGTTTGGACTAACAGCTGCTCTTGTCTTGCCTAACACAGCTTAAAAGCAAGGCCTGCAAGGATCAAACTGTTTCCCAATAACTGAGCTGCATCCCAGAACAGGCCCCACAAATAAGTATTGCAACATGACAGCGAGGCGGGACTGACAACATCTGGCATCCAGTAAAGTTACCCAGCATGAATGGAAAATCGACTCACTGGAACTAACCCAGAAGTGGCACAGGTGATGGAATTAGGAGACAGGAGCATTAAACTAGTTATTAACTGTAGCTCATACGTTCAAAACGCCACAGGAAGGCTTGAGTATATCAGGCAGAGAAACAGGAAATATGAAGGACCAGCTAAACTTCTAGAGATGAAAACACGACAATGCCTCAGGTGAAAACGCAGTGGAAGGAATTAACCTCGGACTAGATACTGCAGAAGAAAAGATTACTGAACTGGCAGAGGGCAACAGCAACCATCCAAAATGAAGCAGAGAAAAAAGCAACAGCGAACGAAAGCACAAACAGAGTGGCAGAGGGGCGGCGATCGTTAAGCCGTCTAATAGAGGTGTAACTGGAGTCTCCGAAGAAGTCGGGGCTGGTGCAAAAAACAATCAGAAGAAATATTGGCTGAAACGATTTCTAAATTGGACAATATTATAAACCCACAGACCCATAAAGCTCAAAAAACCACAAACACAAGAAACAGGAAGAAAATAACACCAGGGAACATTATAGTCAAATTGATTAAAACCAGCGCTGAAGAGAGAAATCCAAACGCAGAGAAAAGGGCCGAAAGACCTATAGGCCCCACTACCCACTAAAGGCGAGGACGATGGCTGACTCCTTGCTGAAGACGGTGAAGTGGTGCCTTCCGAGTGCTAAAAAAAAGAAAGGCCATCAACCTGGAATGTGTGATCTTCCAACTTCCAAAATGAAAGGGAGATAAAGAGCAGCCTTTCCACCGTCTCCTCTTCCAGACTAGTCCCAGGGGAAGGGCCCGCAGTGCAGCTCCTGAGACACACAGGTCTGGACCTGCCACTGCAGATTCTGACTTTCTCACTGGGTTTGGGTCCCAACCTGAGCCACAGTGACAACATCTAAGTGGCCAGTCTGGGGCTCCCTGCTGGGCCTTCAACCTCACAAAATCCAGCTTTGAGGCCACCCCAGGAGCCAGGTGTGGACTGGGTGATGCCAGGCTTGTCTTGTAAGAGGTGGGATGGAGGAGACAGCAGCTCCTAAGAGGCTCTCCCCCTGGGGACTCCAGTCCTTTGGGCCCAGGCCCTTCAGAGCGAGCAGGGGATGGAAGAAGGCACGGGGTGGGGTGCAAGGCACGGGGTGGGGTGCAAGGCACGTTCTGCACGGCAACCCTGGACCTTATGCATCCTTACCCATCACCACGGGAGTGTGAAAACGAGAGAAGTGCATGTGTATGTGTATGTGTGTGTGTATATATATATATTATAAAAAACAACAAACCAAAAAATATATAATGTCTATTTTAGCTGTTCACAAGGTTACAGGCAGTTTCCATGGCTACAGCTGTGTGCTGCATGTGCTGGGGTGAGGAGGTGGGGCTCTCCTTAACCCAACAATTGGGGCACTTGGACAATTTCTGCCCGGGAGCCAGGCACCCACTGCTGGCAGAAAGGAGGGAGCGAGGGATCAAGGGAGGGAGGGAGGGAGGGAGGGAGACAGGGAGGGAGGGAGGGAGGTGGGGGGGGACTGCTCTCCCAGGACTGTGACATCCATGGTGAATTAGAATCATGCACTCGTTCTCCTCAGCACGCTGCAGTTTCAGCTGAGTTTTTGGGTCTGTGTCTCCCCAGAGAGCATCCTGAGAGCTAGAGACAGGAGTCCTCATCTTATTTCACAGGTGGGGCACTGGGGTCAAGGACTCAAGGCACCAGTAAACAGGTGGCAAGTGAACACCTGGGCTGCTGGTTCATGTGCCTGATCCCCAGGGCTCCTTTCAGCGGCCCCTCCGAGGCTGCTCAGAACAGAGGTGCCCTGAGATCCCTGCCCATCAGGGAGAGCCTAGGGCAGATGGAGGGGAAGGGTGCCAGCCTGCCACTGTCGGATGCAGGCAGCGGCCCCCCAGGGTCCTTCAGCCCTCTCCCAGTGAGTGGCCCTCGAATCCCTGCCCTGGGGGCACCGTCCACCTGGCCTGAGCCCGACACCTTCAGCTGAGTCTCCCACCCTCCTCCTGACCCGACTCTGGGCTGCAGCCCCTCTGGCCTTTAAATGCTTCACCTGCACACAGCCCACCTCTGCCTCCTGGCCTTTGCATACACTGCTCCATCGACTTGGAACTGCCATCCATCCCTCACATGGTCACCTCAGGCTCCTGCTCAGTTCTCAGCTCAGACGTGACTTAGTCTGGGAAGCTTTCCTGCCCGCCCAGGCCTCCTCTGGGCTCCCCATCCCAGCACACAGTGCTGCATCGGCCACAAAGGGAACCTGGGCCACGGGACCCCACTGCAAGCCTGACAGCAGCTGAAGCCTGTGTCTGTGTTTGCATCTGTGTGTGATTGTGAATGTGTGCCTGTGTATGTGTGTCAATGTGTAAGGGGTGTGGCATGTGTGCATGTGAGTGTTGAGTGTGTACATGTATCTGTGTATGCATGTGTCTGTGTGCATGTATGTGAATGTGTGTCCGCATGTGCCTGCATGCATGTGTGTGCATGTGTGTGAGTTGTGTCTGTGTCTATGTGCATGTATGTGTCACTGTGCATGTCTGTGCATGTGTTCATGTGTGTGTGAAAGTGTGTGCATGTGTGAGCATGTGCATGTGTGTCTGTGTGCTTGTGTGTGGTCTATATGCATGTACAAGTGTGTTTTTGTCTGTTTGTGTGTATGCATGTGATCTGTGTGCATATGTGTGTATGTGCATGAATGCATGTCTGTGTACAAGTGTGTGTGCATTTGTGTGGTCTGTGTGTATGCATGTGTGTGCTAGTATGTCAGTGTGCATGTGCATACATGTGCAAGCGTGAGTGTGGTCTGCGTGCCTGTGTATGTCTGTTTGCATGTGTGTGGTCTGTGTGCATGTGTGTGGTGTCTGTGTACATATGTGTGCATGTGTGTGTGTTGTCTGTGTGCATGTGTAAGTGTGAATGTGTGTCTCTGCATGGGCATAGCCTGTGTGCATGTGCAAGTGTGAGTTTGTGTGTGCATGTGTGTGTATGTGCATTGTGTGCATGCATGTGGTCTGTGTGCATAAGTATGAGTCTGTGTGCATGTGTGTGTGTGAATATGGGCTGCGTGCATATGTGTATGTGTCTATGTGCATGTGGGTGTGGTCCGTGTGCACATATGTCTGTGTGTGTGTATCTATGTGCGTGTGTGTTTGTGTGTGTGTGTGTGTGTGTGTGTGTTTGTAGTGCTGAGAGTGGAAGAAGAGCAGCATGCAGGGGCAAAGGTAGAGTCCAGCACCCTGGCCAGTCCCAAAGAGACTGGCCCACATGGCAGCCGGGGCAGGGGCATGTGCCATGGTGCCCCTGTTTCCCTGTGGTGCCACCTGCTCTAAGTTCAGTGGAGCCCAGGGCACTTGGCACTTCCAAGGGAAGCCCTAGATGGCCCCTGCAGCTGGGCCTCCAGATTCCTGCAGCTCATTTAAAGCTGGGCCCAGCTTGTTCCCTGGATCTTTAGAGGGGGTCTGCAGTAGGATGGGGTGGGAGCGTGGATGAAACCAAAGGGTAAAAGGATGGGTGGAAGCCCAAGAACTCATGGGACTTGAGGAGAGGCTGGCTAAGCTCCTGGAATCACAGACTCCCAGAGTCTGAAAGCCACATTTTAGAGTCCTAGAAAATCAGAACACGGAACCAGTGGCTGCTCAGAATCTGAGACGCCTTTCCTCTTAGATTCGGAAGGGACTTTGGAAGATACCTGGTGTGATCGCATGCTCAGTGAACAGCCACGGATGCTCCCTAACCCTCTTCCCCTAGCAAATAACAATTCATCCAAGGCCATTGACTCAACTCTCCCTGGGTGAGGGGTAGGGGGCCGCTTAATTGCCTTGAGCTCCTGGCTGAACTTTAGACATTTTGCTCCTTCCTGAGGTCACCCCAAATTCTCTCCCAAGTGCCAGCCATGAGGACCCCTGGGAGGGCACTACCTGCCTGCAGGCTGTCTGGAAGCAGAGCCCCAGAGGGCAGCAGAGCGTGTGAGCTGATGACCTGTCACCCATCCCTCACTCATGCACTCCTCCTGGAGCCCTGACCACTACCCCATCCTGGGCACAGGGGTTACAAAGACCCACTGGGCCCCCTTCCTGAGCCTCTGAGCTCTCTGGGCAGGGCACACCTTTGGAGCCGACTCAGCAATTCTAGGATAACTTATGCAGGTAACTCCGCTGCCCTGGGCAGTCTTTGACCAAGGCTTCAGCAAAGACCCTGCCTGGAAGAATTTTTTAAGATTAATTTTCCTTTTTAAATAAATTGGGCTGAGCCATTTTTAAATGAGTGGAGGTGCGCTGTTGAAAGGGTCTGTCTTGCATTTGAGAGGGTTTTTTAGAAACCGGCTGTGCTGTCAATACAAATAGCAGCATTAACCCCAGGGGCTTGACCAGGCGAGACCCCCGCCCCCAGAGTGCCCTTCTGATTACTGAAACCCCCATAACTGGAGAATGACAGGTGCTACATGGATCAGATGCAGCTGCCCCCCGGATTGCTGCTACATGCTGGCTCGCTTCCCGTTTCTGGAATGCTCCAAGTCCCTTCTTCCCTGAGGATGTTTTGCTGGATTTGAATGTTGTGAGGGAAGACCCTGATGGGAAACCAGATGCCATCTCTGTTTCTAATCATGGGGTGTCTTGGTCTGGAGGAGCCGCAGCCACAGAAAACACCTAGCCATCTGACCAGCATGGCGTCAGGGTACATCTTGGAAGGGCTGATGAAAGCTGGGACCTGGCACTGGCCAGGAGGTCCTTCAGGCAGAGAGGGGAGTAGCTGGGAGTAGCCTCAGGGAGGAAGGGACTCTGAGGCTTCCAGAAACAGGCAGTAGTAGCTGGCACACAGGAGTGCCACAGGGAGGACCAGCAGAGAAGCTGGGGGCTGGCAAGGTCTCTCCTGGGCGGGGCTCTACGGGCCACACAGGGCTGGGTTCTATCCTCAGCCAGGAATGGTTTTAAGCAGGGTTTGAACCCTGCCACACATACACACACACAGGGAGCTTTGGCACTGCCACAGGGGCCACTTGGCAGGGCCTGTCTCCAGCCATGCCCAGAGACCCCCAGCATAACATCAAGTGCCATCTGCCATGCTTCTACCTGGGCCCAGCATGTCCCAGGGGTGATGACGGAGAGTCCTCATCACCCTGCATGGGGGAAAGGGCTGGGCCTGTTCCCATAGACCAGGAAACTAGGGTACAGAAAGGGTTAGTACTGTGCCTATGCTCACCAGCTGGAAGAGTTCAAATCCAGGTGGGGTTGAGCTGTGGGGTCCCACGCTGTGACTGTTCGGAGCATCTGGCTGGTTCTGCAGACCTGCCCTCACCCCGCCCCGTCCCCCCATGCCCTCCCTGCTCCTCTGTCCTCCTGCTTCCCTCCCCCTCTGTCCTCCTTCTTCCCTCCCCCAATGTTCCTCCCTCCCCCTTGGGCGCCTGGGCAGGGATGGGCATTCCTAGGAAGAGAAGGGCCAGCAGTAAACAGGACAGTACAGCCCAGAGGGGACAAGAAAGACCACACGAGTGATCGCTGAAGATTCTGGGCTGGAAAACAGTTTTTTTGAAATAGAGATCTGTTCAGTACTTAGAGGGAACTCTCATGTGGGAAGTTCCATGAAGGCAAAATTAAAGTTGACTCTATTTTAATTTTGTAAATGGGTTCACACGGAGGCAGGAGGCTTCTGCATAATGAGTGTTTAACCAAACAAACTCTAAACACAGGTAAACACCAGAAGCTCACAGTCGATAACATTGCAGAGAAGCTGATATTTTTCTGGTAAAATATTGGACTTTTTTTCCTGTCTGCCTTGGAACCAGAATCAGATCATTATATCCCAGAATCAGCCCTCTTAAAGCAGTGGCTGGTTTCGAACCATACAGAGGCAAGACTTGGGATAAGATTTCCGACCCTAAATGTGGTCCTCCTTCCAGACAAGACTGCTGGGCTCCGGGGCGGAGGAGGGGCCGGCACGGGAGGTGGGCCCAGGGAGAAAGGGTGCCTGGGCTGGGCAGGTGCTCGCCTTCAGATTGGGAAAATGAACATCTTTATTTTGTTTTAGTAAAGCTCCTTAATGTATCAAGTGAGACTGCATTTGCCAACGCCAACTGGAGGACTGGAAAACAGGATGTAAACACGACATTTCAAACACAAAGGTGAAGCCCTTGACAAATGCTACAGAGAAACCTCTGATGCTCCCAGGTGCCTCCTCTCCTACTGCTGCGGGTCCAGCGCATCCCCAGCACGTCTCACTTAAGCCAGCCTTTTCCGCCCACACCTCAGATCACTCTTGGCAAAATAATCAGAGCTAACGCTAGGGGGATGCATTGGCAGGAACTGCAGAGGGTCTGCATGGCTGGTGAGCGGGATGGAGACCAGGGGATGGGAGTCAGGGGACAGCACGTGGGAAAACCCACCCTAGCCACAATGCAGCTTGGAAAGTTAAAAGGCAATGAGATGACGGGGAAGAGACCCAGCCTGTTCTCACCTAACCTCAAAGGGAGTAGAGGAAATCCAGGGGCATCTTTAGCAGGGCCACTGATCATTAGCCAAAGTTGACAGAGTAGTCCTCCTGCCTCCCAGTGATGACTGGAGCCCCTGTCTATGTCATACCAGCTCCTTCTCTGCTCCACACTCATCTTTCCCGGCTTAGCTCAAGCCCCACCTCCAGGAAGCCTTCCCTGCCTGCTCCAGCCCAGAGTGTACATACATTCCTTTGAATCTGGGGCATCTGCTACCTTGCACCCATCTTCCAGTCCATGGACAGCTGCTCTTACATTGCTATTTCTTTCTTTCTTTCTTTTTTATTTTTTTTTTGAGATGGAGTCTCACTCTGTCGCCCAGGCAGGAGTGCAGTGGTGTGATCTCGGCTCACTGCAACCTCCATCTCCCAGGTTCAAGCAATTCTTGTGTCTCAGCCTCCCGAGTAGCTGGGATTACAGGCTCACACCACCATGCCCAGCTAATTTTTTTGTGTGTTTTTATTAGAGACAGGGTTTTGCTATGTTGTCCAGGCTGGTCTCGAACTCCTGATCTCATGTGATCCACCCGCCTCGGCCTCCCAAAGTGCTGGGATTACAGGTGTGAGCCACCACGCCCGGCCTATTTATTTCTATTCCCACTGCCCATCCCTCGCCCAACTATGAAATCCTTCCCTGGGTCATCACTTCAGTGAACAAGTATATACAATGAACACACACAGAAAACAAAACCTGCCCGTGATCTACATCCCTGTTTACTGATGAGTCCAGTTAAATCCATGACAGACCGGATGTGGACACACAGACATAACCAAGACCTGTTAAGTCAAAGGACGGGGGGACACACACAGACTGGTCCCCTGCGGGGGCCCATGTGGTTGACACGCACAGTAGCCGACGCTGACACAGCAGAGCACTGGGGGGCAGGCCACACCCAGGAAACCGGGGGCTTCTACTTGGTAAAAAACAGCCAACCAACAACAGCTGAGTCACCTGGTTTTTCCTCTTACTGGAAGCATGTACTTCTTTTATTCAAACACCCTTTAATAGATGTTCAAACTTAATATACGTTAGTTACATATGTAAGGAGCATGAGGGAGACAGTCGCCCTTGCTTTATGCAAGTAGAATCTCTTTTCTGCCATGGTAGATGGTGAGTCTCAAACTCCACGAACACAGGAATCATCTGGGGGCCGGTTTCAACAGGTCTGGGGGCCTGGGAACCTGCGTTTCTCATGGGTTCCCAGGGCTGCTGTTGCTGCCGGTCCTCAACCCCCATCTGGAGTAGCGCGATTTCAGATGCATGTCTATAAGTTAGTGCAGCCAAATACAGCAAATGCAAATGAGGATGATTACAAAAGAGAGAGGATGATTCTCCAGGGATCCGGGACCTGCCAGCAGGCCCGACTCCCAGACAGGGCCAGCCTGTTGCACGCAGAGACTGTGGACCCGCTCATGAGGAACAGAGATGGAGGTGGCGATGGTTCTATTTGTGAACACTGAGGTCAGGAGCCAAAGCTGCCCCACGGTGTGGGGTTTGCCTGCCTGCCAGGTGCAGTCTGAGGCCCACTGGCCCTGACACCACCTTACGGCAGAGCCAGGAAGTGAGCACGGGCCTGGGCTGCCTGGGGTGGACCTGGCCTGGAGGAGGTTTTTGCTAGGGCTCAGCCAGGCATGGGCTCTTCTCCCGGTCTGCTGGCTGGGAGGTAAGCTGGCACATCCTGCGTGGCAGATGTAGTGATTGCTGTTTTATGAATGAAGAACGTGGGACCCAGAGAGGCTGAGAAACCTCACGAGGGACACACAGCTTGGATAGAACACGGCTCTGCTCAGCTCCAGCAGCTGTGCTCTTGTCCAGTCAGCCATACCTCCACCCTCAGTAGCCAGGGAACGTGGTGGATGAGCTGGCGGCCCTGGGAGTCTGGATTGTTTTGGGTCCTCTGTCCCTGTCCTTGCCCGGCCTCCACCTGAGCCTCCCAGCTGCTGCCATCTTCTTCCACCTCTGCCACTTGGGAACACTGAGCACAAGGGCAGAGGTGATAGCTCGGTCTTGCAGGGACCCACTCCCACAGGCACGCCTACCTGAGGGCTGGGAGCACCCAGAGCACAGGCGCAACACCCAGTCCAGCGGGATGCGGGCTCTGACATTGACGCTGAGCTTCGGCTGAAACAACAGTCCTCCCTGGCCCTGGGGCTGCATCCTCACTGCCTACGTGTGGCCCATCCCAAGTGCCCAGCACTGCTTCAGAGTGGTATAGGTATGATATTGGCACAGTCCTAGGCTGTCCCCCACACAAACATCCAGCCCCCCACATGCCTGTCACCTGCCCTCTCCTTACCACCCTGGTCCAGCCCCCCACCATTTCCCTTCCCCCCAGCCTCCTGTCAGCAGGGCCCCTCTCCAAGTCATTTCCCATGGTGCGGCCAGAGAGTTTCCCCTAAAGGCCAGAGCTGACCGTGTCCCTCAGGCTCACAAGGCCTGGTTCCTGTGGACTGTGGCAGAAAGCCTGACCACTGAGCAGGGCTTAGAAGCCTGGCCAAATTGGACCCCAGCTGCCTCTTCAGCCTCCTCCTTCACTGATGAGGCCCCAGGGAAGGAGGCAGTCTCCATTTCCCAGCCCAAGACCTTCAGGCCCAGGGTCCCACAACCAGAAAGCAGCAAAGCCGGGCCTCGCACTCTGCCTCCACCAGCTCACTTCACCCCAGGGGCCACAGGAGTCCTCCCCCTCCGGAGCAGCCCCCAGCAAATGGGGCTGAGGCCAACGGCTGCGGGAGGATTCAACAGTGGAGGGAAGGAGCTGGCAAACACTGAAGCCTCAGAACTCTCAAATCCCCTCTGGAGCAAATCCAAAGGGAGAGACACTGCAAGGAACACTGGCGCCAAGTGTGGCAGCAGTGGCTGGGAAGCCCCCAGCCCCACCGTGGGCTCTGCAGGGTGGCCCGGGGACCACATGCTCTCAGCGTGGAAAAGCCTCTCACCCGGGCTCATGGTTGCCCCGGTGCCACATGTGCCAGCAGGGAAGGCAGAAGCACCCTCAGTTTTGCAGATTGGGGTGCCGAGTGATGCGCCTGTGGTCTGGCCTGGAACCCATTCTCCTTGCTACACAAATTGCCGTTTTACTGACACATAGATCAGGACTTGCTACTCTGGAGAGGGAAGTGGGGCCAGGAGCTGAGTGGAGGACAGGACAAGGGCCTGGCTGCTACTCAGCGTCCCCTCCTGCCCCGAGACTTTAGAGTCAGAGATAATTGACTGAGATGTAATAAATCTCTCCCCTCCCGAGTGCTGTAATTATTTCTTGCTGGAGCTCGCTACCATGAGGCTGCAGAGGCAGGCCCATGTGGCAGGAGCCAGAGGTCTTACTGCAGGGGTGGGTCCCCATGCTGGGAAGCCTCACCCAGAACCAGCACCAGAAGAGTCAGGAATATAGAGTCAGCCCCTAAATATACAAAACTGGGGTGACCATGTTTGAGTAGGGAGTAGGGTTGGTAGGGATTGGGGGCTTGGACTCAGGTCAGTCCGAAGATTTCAAAACTACTCTGTGCTCCCTCAATACCATGGCAGAAAGGAAGGGACTGCACTCCTCCCAGCCTCCCTACTCCATCCAGGACTTCGATGAACAGAGCTGCAATGGCTCGGAGGGGACATTAAATGATCCCCCCATAATTTTGTACATGGGAAACTGAGGTTTAGAGAGGAAAGTGGCTTGCCCAAGGTCACCCAGAAAGGTGGACAGAACTTGGCAGATGAGTCCTGACTTCTCCATCTGTGCCCACCTTTCCCCAGGCACCGTTGTTCAGGTTTGCTGACGGTACTGGCACGACAGATGTGTGCTGGGGACTCCAGCCTCAAGGCTAGGAGGAGCTCTGTGGGGCTCCTTCCCCTACCTGCTGGAGAGGCGAGGGTGGAGACACTGCCTCTGTGCACCAGCGTTCTGAGCGGTGCTGGCACGTCCTGAGAATCCGGCAATGCACCCCAGGGCTCCCACTCCCTCCCCATGCACTGGGGCACGGAGGCTGGGAGAGCCTGTGGATCCTTCCCAGACCCCCATATCCTTCAGGAGTCATTTTCAAGCTTTCCGAGCGAGTCCAGACTGGCCAGCCCCATTGGAAACTCAGCTGACAGGGAAACCAAAACCCAGCCGGATCCAGGGTACAAAGTCTGCCCTGCAGGTCTTTTTCACATCGTTGTGCAGATACTCAACAAACTGCCAGCAAGTGCAAGACCAAATGAACAAAACCCCACATTTCCTGGGCCCCCGAGCCTTAGGGTGAGATTTTTTCACAAGCCGCCAGCACCTAAGCTGTTTAGGAAGCTTGCAGCCAGTGCACCAAGAGTTAAAAGCAGCCCTTGCCCAGCCCAGGAAGTGCTGGTTCTCACCCGCTCAGGTGGGTAGAGCCCTGGTCACCTCTATTCCACTCTCAATTCTATAAGGAGGGAGAAGGTGGGAAGATGGGCAAGGGTGCTTTCCCAGCAACCCTGAACTTTTTGGGGGTTGGCAGTTACTGCTCTCCCCAGAAGCCCTGAAGAGCCGGGGCTGGCAGGGCTGAGGGAAATGTAGGGAGAAGGCTGGCAGGGTGGCCCGCTGGCTTGCCTGCGCTCCTACTTCCTGGGGAAGGTGCCAGGATGAATGCTGGGGCTCGGGCCTCAAGAATACTCCCCTTACCCTGCAGAAGGGTCCATGAATTTGGGCCTTGAGTTTCTTGTCTCAGAGCCACCAGGGCTGCTGCAGGACACACACTGGCAGGAACACTTGTGCCCAGGCAGCCCCTTGCTGTGGAAGGACAGGACATGAGTCGGGTGAGACAGTGGAATCCTGAGGACCCATGTCGAATATCTCTTGGGTTTTGGTGTTTACAATCTGAGCCTTTCTGGCTGGGGAAACCCAGTGCAATCAGGTGCCCCCCAACATGTCACTGAAGCAGAGATTTCCAGCAGATACAGGTGTGAGGTGGTGCTGACAGAGGCCGGTGTTTGAGGCCAGCTCCACCACTTCCCCACTGTGTGACCTTGGGCAAGAGACCAAACTTCTCTGAGACTCAGTTTCTGCATCTGTGAAATGAGGCCAATGCCCCTTTCTCGCGGGTGTTGGGTAAATGGGATGGGATGATAATGTGGCACCAGCCCTGGCAGAAGGCAAAGCTCAGCAAAAGAAAAAGTCTTAGCTCCTGGCAGAGAGAGTGGGGCGAGGTTTCCAATGGGTTCTTCCAGGAAACTTTCCCTCCCCTCTGCCCCCCACCCCCAGGCCACTGTTCAGAGGGAAAGAAGAGCCGCTTCCTAAAGTGGGTCCCCCACCTCTCCCTTAGGCCCTTGTGCCCACCTGGGTCTCAGCTTCCTCCACAGGGGTGCGCTTTCAGGGTGGATGCCCTGGGATGGGTGACGCTAGCTGGGTCAGGGGACCCGGTGCGAGGCAGCCCGGGCAGGCTGCCGTGGGCATTCCGGACGAGTGGACACCCAGCTGGAGCTTCCCAGCCTGCGTCTTCTGCCCCACATCCCGTGACCCGCGGCCCGCTCGGCCCTTACCTTGAACCATGGGAACGGCGCTGCCCCGGCCGCGAGGACTTGGGCGCACGTGACGGGGCGGGCGGGCGTCCGTCCCGGGCAGGACGCAGCTAGCAGCGTCCGCTCAAGCCCAGGCCACGGCGGTGACGCCTGGTGGGGCTTGGGAGGACGAGGCGGGCGCAGAGAGGCCCGGGAGGCCCCCGGGGAGGCAACTGAGTGCCCGAGCGGGCGTCCCTGCCAGCTCCGCGCTGCGGCCGCGGCTCCGGACGCCCGGGCTGGCTCCCTGCGAGCGGCACGCGCGGTTCCAGCCCAGTCCCGAGCGCAGGGCGCGCGCTGGTGGGGAGGGCGCGCGGCCGAGCCTGGCGAGGAGCGCGCGTCTCCGGCTCGCGCGCGCAGTCGTCGGGGATGCCGGGAGCGGTCCGGGGAGCTGTCCCTGGTGCTGACGGCTCGTCCTCTGTCACCGGGGCCAAGCGACGTCCGGCGAAGCCTGGGGGCGCTCCCACCCCGGCCCGCGCCCTGCGGTGCCCTCTCTGCTCTCCGCCTGTTCTTGGGGCGTTCCGGCTTCCACAGCGTTGGGATCTGGAGTCAGGCCGAAGCTGCTGCTTATCCACAGTGGGGCAAGTCCCTTAACCTGGTTGAGCGGCTGATTCTTATCTTTAAATGGGGAGTTAACACCAGCATCTTGAGGGTTGGTCTGAGAATGAAATCCGATGCCGTGTGGAGGCCCTGCACACCATAAGTGCTTAATAAATGCTCGCCTGTGTTACCGTTTGTTTCCCTTCTCTGGGTTAGCAACCTCGGAGCAATTGAGAGGAGGGGCAGGGCTCACTCTGCTCCCCGTGGGAGGGTGTTTGGGGTCTGGCGGCTGCCTTTGGATCTCTCCCATATCCACGGGGGAAGGGGAGCAGGTCCCTTTTCTCTGTCCCCAAAGCGCGGAGCTAGGACCAACTTAAAGCAAGGCAGATTTGGGCTGGGTAGGAGGGGACCTTTCTGACCTAAGGTTCCTGAGCCGGAGAGGAGTGCCCCAGGAGGTTTCTGCAGGTACTCCAGTTGAGGCTGCAGTCGCAGGGACCCTGAATGGTGAGAAATCTGTGTTAAGAAGGGGTTTGTGTTAGAACATGTACAGCACTCAGAGCTGTGCCTGGTAGAAATGCACCATATAAATGTGTGTGTGTGTGTGTTTTTTTTTTGTTTTTTTTTTTTTTTGAGACCTATCACTTTGTGGCCCAGGCTGTAGTGCAGTGGCACGATTTCAGCTCACGAAACCTCCACTTCCTGGGTTTAAGTGATTCTCCTGCCTCAGCCTCCTGAGTAGCTGGGATTACAAGCATGTGCCATGACACCCATCTAATTCTTTTTGTATTTTTAGCAAAGTCAGGGTTTCACCATTTTGGCCAAGCTGGTCTTAAACTCTTGACATCAAGTGATCTGCCCGCCTCAGCCTCCCAAAGTGCTAGGATTACAGGCATGAGCCACCACACCTGGCCTTAAATGTCTGCTTTCATTATGATCTACCATTAAGTTCTCTGTAAAAAGCTCCATCCTGGTAGTAACCATAATTTTGCTTCACCCCCATTCTAGACATGAGAATACTGATGATAGACAGAAGAGTAAAGTGCTGGGAGTCCATTTCCCTTTTACAGATGGGCTGAACACAGATGGGTGAGCAACTCTCCCACAGGCAAGAGCGTGAGTGCTCACGCCACACAGACATGCTCCAAATGTCCAGCCCGCTGCCTCCCTGGCTGGGGCCCCTGGCAAGGGCCCCTGCTAAGTTTCTCAGGGCTGGTCAGGTCACTTTAACCATAGTGACTTTTCTTACAACAAACCAGGCAAGTCTTGCATTTCTCTTAACTAATAGGAAAAGCTGGTCTCTGCCCCCATGAGAATCTCGTTCTCTTCTAAGCAGGTTAATTAAACATCACCTGCTTCATTTCTCAAGGGACCAGGGGCTGTGTTTGATTCATTAATTAACTGAGAGCAGTACCTGCTCCCACCAGGCACTTGTCTCATGATAAACATCACTCATTATGTGCTTAACTCGTGCCAGACACAAGGCTAAACGCCCTGCGAGCATTGTCTCATTTAGTCTTCTCAGCATCTGATGAGATACAGATACTGTCATTACCCTGACTTTGCAGGTGAGCACTTTAGGCTCAACAGCAGCAGACCTGAGGCGGATCGGACTGTTCCCAAGGCATTGCTCCTAATCTCCTTCTTCTAGAACTTCCACATTCTTCCCAACCAGCTCCACCTAGAAAAAAGGATGGTAAACACGGATAGAAATTCCATATAAGGAGAGAAAGAGAAAAACAGAAAGAGAGAGAAACAGAGCCAGGAGGAAGAGGCAAAGCAGCCAGCCAATCGATGTTCTAGGAGTTGACATAGGAATCCTTTAAATCATCATTTTTAGTCAAAATCCCCATTATGACAACTGAGCAACTTGTTTTTTATTTGAGAGTTGCAAGTGTGTGCCAAGAATTTTAAAAGCAACATCATTGCCAAACCCTGTCTTTACCGACTACCTCAATGCCCTTCCACGTCTTTTCGTGCTGACTTTTCACTCAAACTCTGCAGAATCCTGCAGCTGTGGATCTGAGCAGCTGGAAACCTCTGTGGAAACAGCTCAGACTCTGTAGCTCTTGGCCTCTTGATGTGCTGGTTTCTTTCCTGTGCAGTGTGGAGAGATGTGTTCCTGATGCCTGTGATGATGAAGCCATATTTAAAACTGAGCCCATTTTATTTAAAAGAGTACTGAATACTAGCCACAACCTGTACAATAGATGCCTTGATTGCCCTCACTTTATGGACAGTAACAAAGGGGTGAAGTGACTCACCCAAGGTCACACAGCCAGCAGAGGTGGCTACACCGAACAGATTTCATTTGGATTGGGAGGCTGGATGGTCACCACCAAACTCATTATTTATGTGCAAAAGCGTGCCCTGATTTTAAGCAAAACCCAATTTCAGAAATAAAAATGGGTTGGGGGGAGATGAAGATAAGGAAGAGTTTCTGGCCTGACTTTATAAAAACAATTCATCATCAGGATTCCCTAAACAGCAAGTTCTCCTGGTGCGTGCAAAAAAAGGATCCTAGTTACACACAGTTCTTTTAGGTTGGCCAAAAACAGGCCTGGGGGTGGGAGGAGCGGCATTCCGCCACCGGACTGGTGCTTCTTCCACTACAATATGCTGTTTAGTCACGTGGCAACCTCAGCCAACAGCAGCTACTGTGTCCCCACCAGCAGCATCGTCCCATAACACAGAGCTTTGTGGATGTAACTCAAATCCAACAGATGGCCACGCTGGTTGAGCAACCCCCAACACATTGTTTCATGGGTGGCAGTTTACAAAGGTTCATTTTCCACTTGGGGCAAATGGGGCTTGCATAAGATCAGCCTGACACTATACAAGCAGGACCTCTGTGTCCATCGGTTTCTTGGAGTCGACTGCGGATAGCCTCATTGCTCAAAGACTTACAGCCTCCTGAAGAAGAGGCATCAGCATTTCTTTCTCTCTGGGGATCTGTATGTGCACAAGAGGTGCTCACTGGCTGGAGGCAGAGGAAAACACAAAACCGGCAGTGGTGGGGAACCCCTGACATTCCAATCACACTGCACCCATGCACAGTCCCCTGCACACTCATATGGAGGGAACAAGGTTCTTGGGAACAGGATGTGAGCAGCTGCTGTTGATGGCTGAGTCTCATTCTGCAGAGGCAGAAAGAAGAAAGCGCTCGAGGAATAAAGTTTCTGCCAGGCTGTGGAGAGTGATGAGAACGATGGCCAGGAGCTCCTCCTGTTCCCTTTCTGGGAACCCTCTGGAAGGAGTGAGCACACCATGTCCAGTCACGACTGGGCAGAGGCTGGCTGTCCACTTGCAGCACAACTGGCACCCGGGACCCCTCGGCGTTGGAAGTCTGAGATTCCAGAAGGGCAGCTGCTCGCTGGTCTGTGTGGGTGCCCCCGGCCCCCAGCCCCGACCTCCATTCAGCTGCTCGGTGGATCTCAGCACACTGAAAGAGGGTTCTCTTCCTCATATCGGCGCCAGGCCAAACTATTGAAGTGGTTGCACCAGATTGACCTTTGTTTGGTGGTTGAATTCTTTCCTCTTCCTAGCCTGCAGCCATGGGAGTTTCTGCAGTTGATTGGACCCAGCGACAGCCCCTTTGATCCGTTTGTCACGGAACCTGTGTTCACTCAACTCCAGATGATCTGTGCAGGTCAAAGTCATTTAGAGAAGAGATTAAACGATTGAGGGCCGGGCAGCTGCAAGTTGCTGTGTTACTCTGTGATGTTGAATAGTCAGAGTGCGCCCCACATCCTGGGGCTGTTAGGTTGGATGTCCTTCAGACGGGCCCAGGAGAATGATGAGGTACCAAAGTGTGCAAGAGTGAGAAGATGAGGCAAGCGAGCGCGCTGGTGGACAGAGTGGGAGGGCGTGCGTGGGCTCAGGTGTGCGGTGTTGGGGGTGTTTTCATTGCCCTGGTTTGAAAAGACAGCCTCATCTGTTTGAAAAGAAATTACTGGTGGTTGCTAATTACTGCAACATTTTAAAACGTTGTGACAGCAAGCTTGATGTGTTCATTCTTTAGGAATCGTCCCGGATGATGGATGAGGAGGAGATGGTGCTGAGAGGCGCTCGGGGACCCGTCAAGGGGTCTCTCCCAGCTTCGTCTGTGAGTCACGGATCATCCTGACAAATCCTGCCGCAAAGCGGAGGAGAATCGAGACGGGAGAGATGGAGGATTTATTGTTTCAGAGCCTTCCTCCGTTGCAGGGATTTTTTTACTCCAGAGAAGCATTAACAGAGAGTACTCCTAATCTGGGTTTTACTTTCTCAGCCAAAGCACTTCTTCACAGCTCGAGCAAATGCAGGCCATGCCTACATTCGCTCATTCATTCCCTCACATACTGTGGGCGCAGAGACAGAGGCAAGAGTCATCATCATCACGAGCTCAGAGGGAGGTGAGGGTTTTAAAGGTTGGCGGGACAGCCTCCTGAGGCGGGCAGAGCGGGACGGGGACCGCCTGGGCTGCTAGCTAGCATTTGTCTTGTGCTTATTCCCATTGAACTGTCCTGGGGGCCCTGGAGACAGGAAGGATTCATTCATTTTACCAGATTTACAGTAAAGAAACTGAGACTTAGAGAGAGTGAATGGCCTGCGCCAGGCTGCCCGAGGCCAGGACCCATCTGAATCCAAAGTCCACCCCGACCTGTCCTATGGCTGGGGTGTGGCCCTCAGTCTGTTTCACTAGAAAATAAGAAATAAGCCTGAGATTGCCTGTCTGGACTAGGGGAACCTAATATTGAAGTAATCTTCCGTAACCTTTCTGCTTCTATGAGCACAGGGTTGCAGACGCTGCTGAATGCTGTTCGTTTTAATAAAAGGATGAAAGAGAGCACCCACTGTGACTGACACAGGCCAGCGTCAGGACATAATGAGAAAATTCATGCCGGACTCACACGCCAGACTTTCACTTCAGCCGTGCAGCGCAGTACCTCCCCCCAGGACAGAGTGTCTAGAGCACCCATGGGGCAGCTCTGCCACCCAAGACTCACCTCACAGACACGGTCTCTCCTTGGGCACAAAGAATGAAACCAAGGACTTACCCATTGCTCTCCCTTCAGAATCTGTCCAAGCCTCCAGCCCCAGAGCCTGCCTAACAATGGCAGATTCGGATGGGGGTGAGGAGGAGGAGGGCGTGGGAGGAGAGAAAGAAGAATGGCAGGGGTAATCATGGGGAAGCAGGTGGTCGGGGCAGAGTGAGGACATGAGGCCAGCGCTGTGCTACCCAGGGGCGGTGGGAGCCATGGGAGGCCCAGGCCCCTTCTGTCCTGGCCTGGATGCCACCTCCCTCACCGCCTGGCTGGCTTGGGGAAGCAGAAAGAGCATCAGCTATGGGTCTGTGCATGAGCAGATGAGCCCTGCTGCCGGGCTAGCCTCACGCTGTGAAATGGGAGAGAGGCCCGGCCCCAGTACAATCCGGCAAGGGGAGGGGGCACAGCCTCGTCTGTTTGGCCCCTCGTTCTCTGCCTCTCTGTCCTGGAATGGCACATCCACGAGGGCAGGGGCTTCGTGCCTCTCTGCTGTCTTCCAGCCTCTCTGCTGTCTTCCAGCACCAACCACAGCAACTGTTTGTTGAATGAATGAAAGATGCTGGAGTGAGAAAGTGTCTGCCTGAGGCTCCATGGAGTCAGATGCAGGGTCCCCTGCAAACACAGCTGGCCCGAGATTGGCAGCCACCCAGACAAGACGTGGCAGGCAGCAGGGCCTCCCCCTGCTCTGGAAACCCCATACTGAGACCACTGGCCGTGGTGATTGGGCTGAGGGGGAGTCTGGGGTGTAGAGATAATGAACAGCTCAGTGGTGAGCACTGGCCCAGACCCTCCTTCCCTGCACCACTGGTTCCCTAGAGAAGGGGCAGAGCCCAACTCAGCAAATCTGCCCTGAGGATGCTTGGACCATGGCACGAGGCCCTAGGCTGAAGAGGGCGGCCTCTAGCCCCCAGCCTCCCTCCGCACCCTCCCCATACCCCGCCCCAGGGCATCAACCCTTGTCTCAAGCGCCCTCGCCCAGGGTAGCTTCCCCTGCAAGAGCCCCTTGGCTGTTCCTCTTGACTCCCAGGACGGTATCTTCCCGGCAGCCACCATTTGAGTCCCCACAGCCGCCCCGAGGCTTGTTACTCCAGCCATGCCCAGACCAGCCATTTCCAAATGCTCATTCCTCACTACCTGTGGCAGGCTGCTCCCTCTGCCAGAGGTGCCCTTCCTACCCGTCCCCACCCTACAAACTTCTACACACCCTGCAAGGCACAGCTAGAATGTTGCAGCCTCTGGGAGACAGGGAGAGTCAAAGGCAGCATATAATGCATTGATTAAAGTTCTAACGCTGCTTTTTCTGCAACTGTTTGTTTAAATCTATTTGAACATGAACCCCTTAACCCGAGGGGCTAAGTCAGACTGACTCACACATTTATTGAGCACCTCTTGTCTGCAGGCAGAGCATTGGGTGCTGGAATGCAGTAATGAACAGGACAGTAACTGTCTTGCCCTCTCAGGGTAGATGGCCTAGTGGAGCTGCCACCATCTCCTCTGGGCCCACCCAGGGTCAGGTCCACAATTGGGGGCATCCAGATTTGGGGCCTGGGGTTGTAGATCTGGGAGTGCCCACACAGCACAGCTCCTCTGCCCTATGGCAGCACAGTGGGAACATATGGGCTTGGAGTCCGGCAGAATGGGGCTCCATCCTGGCCCCCTGATTTCTGGGTAGATGAGCACGGCCCTTCTCTCAACCTCCCCAAGCCTCAGTTTCTCCATGCGTGGTATGGAACCATGCAGGGTGGTAGCTAGGGTGACCCTCTGGCATCTTAACCCAGCACGAAGCTCTGCAGGCAGGAGCTGGAGGAAAAGCCTGTGCCTGTCCCAGCAGCAGGGGCTGCCCTCTGTTTTTGTACCCCAAATCCCACCTCTTCCTCCTGATGCTCCCACCTCCTGCCACCAGGTACTGGTCTCAGGAGTCCCCATCTTGCCAGCTTCATCCAGAAGAGCTTAGGTGGGTGGGTGGGAGACATGGAAGGGGCCTTGGCCAGACGGTCTCCATAGCCCTGATGGAGCCAGGAGGCTGAGCTGTCCACAGCGGTGCAAGCTGGCCTTCCACCCTCAGCCCCCTGCTGTGGTGCCTGCCCCCCGATGGCCTGGTAGACTCTCTGGGGAGCCCCTCTGAGGATCTACCCTGCAGGACATCCCTCCTTCCCTGGCTAGGAAGGCCTCTGCCTTCTTGGGTTTTTCCTTGGCAATGCTCTGGCTTTGGGGGCTGAGGACGAAAGCAGTGGGTGCCTGAGGCTTTGGGGAGAACATCTGGAGGGAAATTAGCAAGTGCAAGTCACAGGGAGGCTGCCAAGCAGGGTAGTCAAGTGCCTCCAAAGCAAGCCAGCTGATGCCCGTCCCTGCCACTGAGCTGCTTCCAGTATCACAGCAGGCAGCGTGGCAGGGACGGGGAGAAGCAGCCAGGAAACGCCCAGCCTTCACCACAGAGCCTTCCAGCCCCTTCCCTCCACCGCCTTCCTTGGTCTCATCATTGACCACTGTTGCCCTGAAATGGGGTCAGAGCTCAGCAGGTTACAGAGGTGGGTGAACACTCTCTAGTAGAGCTTCTGGTACCCCTCATGGGCCCCCTTCTGAAAGCCTGAGGTGGCTTTGTCTGGGGAAATGGCCCTGGGGCACTGTTCTCGTTAGGAAAGCCACAGTCACACACGAGGCACCCTGCCCTTCCCAATGCCGGCTCGGCCTCTCCCGGCTCGCGTTTGCTTTGTTTTGCTTTGGTGAGAAGTCGGGGTAGGCATACCACCACCAAAAAAATAGTGCGTGTCCTGTGTGCGCTGGAACCCTGTCACATTTGGGAGCTGTAGTTCTTCCCTCGGAGTAGCTCAGGAGGGCTCCCCACTGCCCCATGCCCCTCCATTGGAGGCCCTCTGTCTGGAGAGCCTGTATCTCTGTGTGGTGGGCAGGGCTGGGTTTCAGGGCCTTGGGCCAGCGTAGAGGCTATTCCTGGGGTTGAATAGCCTCCCCCTCCCCCAGAAACACGGCCTGCCTCCTTTCCCTGTGGCGGCTTGTAGCTCACGAGAGTGGGTGGAAAACTGTGGAAATGGGTTCCTGAGCCACTTAGGTAATAAACAAACAATGGCTGCTTTTTGCCCAGGCACGTGTCCCATGCGGATGTCACTGACTGGCTCCTGGGACTTCCAGCCTACTCCTAGGTGTGGCCAATGGGAGGGAGGGAGGAAGGGGATGGGGCCATCTCACCCCTGGCTCCCTCTCTGTGGGGTCATTGCAGTAGGGTTGGATCTCTTGATCCAGGTCTCTCCTTCTGGGTCAGAAACTTTTCCTCCCTCATCCCTTCAGACTCAGGAGTGTGATAACAACATCCGTTATCAACCTTCACCTGTGGCTTTCTTTCCCGATCCCCTCCTTGTAAACCACCTACTTATGAAACTCTCTTGGGTGTCTTAGTTTGAATGACCCATTAGTTTCCTCATGAGACCCTCCTCCCAGCCACGCAGGACAGGGACCATCTCCCTGCATCCTCACCATCCCGGATGTTCCCAATCTGTACGGTTCCTTCCAACCCACTGGGTAGAAAATGCCCTCTCGTGGGTAGACTTGGCATTTGCTGCCTGCTAGTGAGGGTGCTTTCACATACCTCTGTTTGCCGCTTTTCCCCATTCCTGTGTCTCTGCATCTTCAGAGTCATCTGTAGATGCTCTGATTTTTTTTTTTTTTAGACAGAGTTTGCTCTTGTCACTCAGGCTGGAGTGCAATGGTGCAGTCTCAGCTCACTGTAACCTCCACCTCCCACGTTCAAGAGATTCTTTGCCTCAGCCTCCCGAGTAGCTGGGATTACAGGCACCTGCCACCACGCCCAGCTAATTTTTTGTATTTTTTTTAGTAGAGAAAGTATTTCATCATGTTAGCCAGGCTGGTCTCAAACTCCTGACCTCAGGCAATCCACCTGCCTCGGCCTTCCAAAGTGCTGGGATTACAGGCATGAGCCACCTCACCCAGCCAAACACTCTGATTTTTATGTTTGGTTTTTAACCCATCTAGAATTTTTGTGGGTATGATGTGAACTAGAGGTTTAACTGTCTTTTGTCTTTGTTTTGACACACGAATAACCCATTATCACCCCCTTCCCAATTTGAGGTGCAACCTGCATTCAACCACATGTTGCATTCCTGCCCACAGGCTCCGTGTCTGGCCCAGGCCACCCTATACATCAACTCATCTGTCCCTTCACGGCGCATGACTGATGCAGCTACTACAGTTCTGCAGAGTGTCCATGTTCTTTCACCTTTGGGGGCTTTAATTGAGATTGGATTGAATTCTATGACTTTGAAGAAATTCGTTCCTTTGAAAGGTGGAGCAGAATGGCAGAGGCTCTGGGACCAGACCACCTGGGTTTGAATCCCGGCTCTGCCACTCCCTAGCTGTGTGGTAGCTGCTTAACTTCTCTCTCAGCTTTGTTACCTGTAATATGGAGTAATAATTACACCTGATACTACTTGCAGGGTTGGTGTACAGAATGAATAAGCTAAGGGGTATAAAGTGCATAGTAAATCAGACATCATTTATTTTAACATAAATTATTATTATATTTACTACTGGGCAGGAAAAACATGCTGCCAGTGAAGCTGAGATATGCCCTTGACTGTCCAACGTGTCTGTTTCAGGGATGTTTCAATGCAGAAGGCGTAGACCTTAGAATCCAGGCAGCAGGATCTGACTTTTACCACATTACAGGGTCTTCCCGTTAAGGATTGGGATTTTTTTTTGACACAAAGTCTCACTCTGTTGCTCAGGCTGGAGTGCAGTGGCATGATCTTAGCTAACTGCAACCTCTGCCTCCTGGGTTCAAGCAATTCTCTTGTCTTAGCCTCCCGAGTAGCTGGGACTACAGGTACTTGCCGCCGTGCTTGGCTAATTTTTTGTATCTTTTTTTCTTTTAGTAGAGACGAGGTTTCACCAAGTTGCCCAGGCGGGTCGTGATCTCCTGAGCTCAGGCAATCCTCCTGCCTCAGCCTCCCAAAGTGCTGGGATTCCAGGCATGAGCCACCATGCCCAGCTGGGATTTTTATCTTTATTTATCTAGAATTTCTATTTTTGTTAGCCCTCAGCAAAACTTTGTAGAGTTTGTATAAACAAACAAAAGTTTGTTATATAAACAAAAGTTTATGCAAACTTTGTAGAGTTTGTATAAACTTTTTAGTGTCTTTAATAATTTTTAGGAAGGCAAAAGAGTCTTAAAGCCACAAAATTTGAGAACCACAGGTCTATATTAACAGAAAGGCTGAGAAGCATCTTGACAGAGGCTGGGAAAACAGCTAATTAAAGTCAGCACCATTGATGATTTAAAGATATGAGGAGAAACTCACTAGCTGGCTGATGGGGATTGAAGAGCACCTACCACAGGCATCTCGCACGTGGGAAACTCCAGGAGGCAGCAGCTGAGCCCTGCCTCCCAGCCAGTGTATCAGCCACAGCAAGGGAGGAGGGCAGACGAACCCATGAGACAGAAGCAGAAATGAAAGACACGAATATTGAACCAGAAGAGGCAGTTCTGTGATTGCTCACTGACACTTGAAAAATTCCACTCGGTAAACTCAAGCAAACCCAATGAAAACTTATTAGCACAATTACAAGTTTAGCAAGTTGGCCAGATACACAATAAACATTATTTTAAAATCAAAGTTTTTGCTCCCATTACCATAACCCAATTAGACAACTGATGAAAACATGGTTCTGTTTGAGAAGCACAGAAGGGGCTTAATGGAATCTGTGATTAAGAAAAAATTAGGCAAATAAACACATGGCAGATCGGGAGGTGAGCAGATGAATATTCCTCAACATTCGCTATATCTTTCTTGTGCATGAAAAATTTCATAAAACAAAGAAGCCAATAGGGTAATTCCTCTCACCCCATTGGATGCCTGGAACCTCAGATAGGGCTGAGCCCTAGAGATACTAAGCATGGAGAATATCTTTTTCCTCCTTCACTATTTTTATTTTAAAAGATGGAGTCTCACTCTGTCACCCAGGCTGACATGCAGTGGTATGATCTCAGCTCATTGCAACCTCCGTCTCCTGGGTTCAAGTGATTCTCCTGCCTCAGCCTCGTTGGTTCAAGTGATTCTCCTGCCTCAGCCTATGTAGTAGCTGAGGCTTCAGGCACACGCCACCACACCTGGCTAATTTTTTGTATTTTTAGTAGAGATGCGTTTCACCATGTTGGCCAGGCTGGTCTTGAACTCCTGGCCTCAAGTGATCTACTGCCTCAGCCTTCCAAAGTGCTGGGATTACAGGCATGAGCCACTGTGCCTGGCCCTCCTTCACTATTTCATAGCTGACAGATTTGTTCTTACTGTACATTTAAGCAACCTCAGCATACGATTCTTTTCTTTCCTTATTAAGAACTTTCACCTTTTCACTTAATGACGGCACTTTACAGCTTCTTTTTGGCACACAAATGGCCAGCCTCACTGCTCTTGTCCATTGGGATCATTACTGAGTAAAATAAGGGTTATGTGAACATGAGCACTGCACCATGGGTGGTCATTCTCATCACCAAGACAGCTATTAAGCAGCTAACAGGCCAGCAGCACAGACAAGCATGGAGACGCTGGACATGTCCAGGATGTAACAGAGAAGGACAGTGCAAGATTTCATCATGCCACTCAGAACAACACACAGTCTAAAACTTATGAATTGTTTATCTCTAGAATTTTCCATGTAATGTTTTTGGACCCCCGTTGACATCCGGTAACTGAAACCTCAGAAAGTAAAACTGTGGATAAGAGAGTCTACCATGAGAGTAACAAAATTAGACTTAACTCTACGTGTTAAAGGTTTTTTGTTTGGTTTTGTTCTATTTTTTTTCTCTCCCTTATTTTCTCTGTCCCTGGTCTTCCTCTTCCTTGGGTTAAGATTTTTGTTTTCCTAGAGTATACCCTTGAGTAATTCTCTCAGAAAGGAAGATAGTGATAAAATTGCAAAGCCCTTGCATGTTTGAATGTTTCCTTTTGCTCTCAAGCTAGAATGCTGGATTTGGAACAGCAGATTCCACAGCATTTCCTCTCACAACTTTGCATGAGGGATCCGTGGTCTCCTGTCACCCAATGCTGCCGCCAAGAAGGCTGACATGGGTCTAGTTTCTCCTCTTCCATGGGGATGCTCTCCACTCACCTCACTCCCACTTTAGCTGTCAAGGCTCTTGCTCTCTCACTCTCTGGAAGCATCAGAGTCCTCCCTCTGTTTTCAGTTAACAGGAAACAGCTGCACTGTGTCTGTTGTGGGCCTGCTTGCATTTGCTCTGTGCAGCACCTGGTGGGTTCATTGACTGAAGACCAATGTCTTTCTGTGGCTCTGGAATGTCTGGCCAGTTTCTTTCTTCCTCTTAGCTGCTCCATGCTTTGAAGATGTCCACTCTCCAGGCAGGAGCAACCAAAGCTTCCCCAGATCTCCCACCTTTTCCCTCTCATTTCCTCCACTTTGCCCTTTAAGCTGAATTCCTTGAGCAGCACCCGCCTGATCTTCCTGCTTACTAATTTGCTCCTTATCTGTCTCTTTCTGCTTTTCAGCCCGTCTATTTTAAATTTCCATGATCTCTAATTAGTTCTTTTAAATAAAAGCCCATTCTTGCTTCATGAATAGATAACCTCTCTTATCTCTCTAAGGATAGTAATTATACTTATTTTTAAAAGTCTTCTGTTGACTCAACCAATGCTGCTTCCTTGGGCATCAGAGTTTCTGTCTCTGAGATGATAGCTCTCTTTTGTGGGGTTGTTTTTCCTACACGCCTGGACCTGTGGGCAGCATGCCTATGTCTGTCTGTACTTATGAGCCCCTGTTTGTCTGCCATTGCTGTATCTGCTCCCGTGCCTCTGATGGAAGATGGGGCAGAATATGCAACCAGCTGAGCAGCAGGGAGTTACTCTCCTTGGGTTGCGAGTCCTGTCTTTCATTGAGGTCAGTAGCCCTCTGGTCACTGCCCTGCAATGGTGACCACTCTGCTCGGCCTAAGGGCTCAAAGGCTCCCTGCTGACCATCATGGCAGGAAGGATCAGATGTTCAGGTTGCTGATCCCAACACAACAACTCAACCTATCACCCTGACTGTCGTCCACCCACCCTGGCCGTGACTCTGGAGCCGCAGGCTGCCTCTGCTGCCATCTTAGAACACCTTCTGGGGTGTGGTTTCCTCCAACGTTGTTTCTTTGAATTTTCTGTGATTGTACATAAGTCTGATCCACTAAAAAGGCTTTTAGTGGATCTTGTTTTTTTACAATCAATCTTTTTATGATTTTTTTCTTTTAACAATCTTTTTCTGACACTGAGATTTTGATGGGGGTTGGGGATATGCTTCGTTTGCCATTTGACTGAAGCCCAAGAATAACATTGAACACACCCTGAAGGGCATTCACCTGGATGCCCATGGGACACTTCTTCAGGACAGGTGAGGCATTGGCAGGTCCTCTGGATGGAGCAGCCACCACCAATTGCAGCATTCTTTCATTTGAATGATGCTTTTGGGTTGAGACTAAAACTTGGATCTGCTTGACATTCTGAGACCACACAACACAAGATACTCAAGATGCTTGATATGGTTTGGTTCTGCAGCCCCACCCAAATCTCATCTCGAATCTTAACCCCCATAATCCCCATGTGTTGAGGTCTAGACTCAGTGGGAGATGACTGGATCATGGGGACAGTTCCTCCATGCTGTTCTTGTGATAGTGAGCGAGTTCTCATGAGATCTGATGGTTTTGTAAGGGGCTCTTTCCCCTTCACTTGTTCACTGTCTCTCATCTGCCCGCATGTAAGATGTGCCTTTGCCTCACTCTCACTTCCCAGTGTGATTGTAAGTTTCCTGAGGCCTCTCCAGCCATGTGAAACTGTGAGTCAACTAAACCTCTTTCTTTTATAAGTTATACAGTCTCAGGTATGTCTTTATAGCAGCGTGAGAGCAGACTAATACAATGCTTAGGCCACAAACAGAGCAGACAACTCCTGGGCCTTTCTCTGAGCTGGGATGTGACATTTTCTCTCTGACTGGAGCCTACAGTTTGCCCAGAGCTCCCCTTTTGCTCCTCAAGATGCTGGCCCTGTAGCTCCTATCTGTACAAATGTGGGAAAGGCTGGTTGATATTTTGGTTAGGCTGGGCATGGTGGCTCACACCTGACATCCCAGTGCTTTGAGAGGCTGAGGTGGGAGGAGCTGGGAGTTTGAGATCAGCCTGAGGAACACAGTGAGACCCCCATCTCTACAAAAAATTTTGGAAAATTGGCCAGGCACAGTGGCTCACATCTCTCATCCCAGCTACTCGGGAGGCAGAGGCAGTAGGATTGCTTGGGTCCAGGAGATTGAGGCTAAAGTGAGCTATGATTGCACCATTGTTCTCCAGCCTGGACAATGGAGAAATACTTTGTTTTTGTTTCAATCAATCAATCAGTCAACAGACTCCCTCCTATTCCATATTAATTAGTGTTAATGGCAACAGATGATTTATGCCAAAGGGGTGACAACATCAAGCAGACTAGACAAAGAGATTGGCACGAGAGATTCTGCAAGAGGTGACTATCTACAAGAACTTGGAATGGAACAAGAACCCTTAGCAATGCCCACAGAGTGACTGTATTCATCTGTTCTCACTACCTGGGACTGAGCAGTTTATAAATAATAGAGGTTTAATTGACTCACAGTTCCATAGGCTGTACAAGAGGCATGGATGGGGAGGCCTTGGGAAACTTACAATTACAGTGGAAGGTGAATGGGAAGCAGGCACATATTCATATGGCAACAGGAGAGAGAGAGTGAAGGGGGTTAGTGCTACACACTTTGAAACAACCAGATCTCATGAGAACTCACTATCATGAGAACAGCAAGGGGACATCCATCCCCATGATTCAATCACCTCCCACCAGGTCCCTCTACCAACACCGAGGATTATAATTCAACATGAGATTGGAGTGGGAGCATAGAGCCAAACCATATAATTCCACCCCGGTCCCTATCCAAAGTCTCATGTCTTTCTCACATTTCAAAGCCAATCATGCCTTCCTAACAGTCCCCCAAATTCTTAACTCATTTCAGCATTAACTCAAAAGTTCAAGTCCAAAGTCTCATCTGAGACAAGGCAAGTCCCTCTTCCTATGAGCCTGTAAAATAAAAAACAAGCTAGTTACGTCCATGATACAAGGGGGTACAGGCATTGGATAAGTTCTCCCATTGCAAAGGGGAGATTGGCCAAAACAAAGGGGCTACAGGCCCCATTCAAGTCCAAAACCTAACATGGCAGTCATTAAATCTTAAGGCTCCAAAATAATCTCCTTTGGCTCCATGTCTCATGTCCAGGCAACACTGATGCAAGGAGTGGGTTCTCAAGGCTTTGGACAGTTCCATCCCTGTGGTTCTGCAGGGCAAAGCCCCTGCAGCTGCTTTCACAGACTGGCATTGTGTGCCTGCAGCTTTTCCAGGTGTATGGTGCAAGCTGTCAGTGGATCTACCATTCTGAGGTCTGGAGAATGGTGGACCTCCTCTCACAGCTCCACTAGGCAATACCCTGGTGGGAACGCTGTGTAAGGCCTTCAACCCCACATTTCCCCTTTGTGCTGCCCTAGTAGAGGGTCTCCATGAAGGCTCCACTTTTGCAGCAGACTTTTGCCTGGACATCCAGACATTTCCCTACATCCTCTGAAATCTAGGCAAAGGTTCCTAAGCCTCAATTCTTGCCTTCTGTGCACCCACAGATCTAACACCACATGGAAGCCACTGAGACTTGGGGCTTGCACCCTCTGAAGCAATGGCCAAGCTATACCTTGACCCCATTAGCCACACCTGGAGCTGGAGTAACTAGGATGCAGGGCACCATGTCCAGAGGCTGCACAGAGCAGCAGAGCCCTGGGCATGACCCACTTGTTTCTCTCCTAGGCCTCCAGGCCTGTGATGGGAGGGGCTGCCTCAAAGGTCTCTGAAATGCCCTGGAGTCATTTCCCCCATCGTCTTGGCTATTAACATTTGGCTTCTCTAATGCAAATTTTTCCAACCTTGAATTCCTCCCCAGAAAATGGATTTTGCTTTTCTACCACATAGGCTACAAATTTCCCAAACTTTTATGCTTTGCTTTCCTTTTAAATGTAAGTTCCAATTTCAGACCATCTCTTTGTGAATACATATAAGCATATGCTGTCAGAAGCAGCCAAGTTATGTCTTGGTTTGCTGCTTAGAAATTTCTTCCACCAGATACACTCAATCATCTCTTTCAAGTTTAAAGTTCAACAGAATTCTAGAGCAGGGGCACAGTGCCACCAGTCTCTTTGCTAAAGCATAGCAAGAGTGATCTTTACTCCAGTTCCCAATAAGTTCCTCATCTCCATTTGAGACCTCATCAGTCTAGCCATCTCTGTCCATATCAATATCATCAATATTTTGGTCAAAACCATTCAACAAGTCTCTAGGAAATTCTAAACTTTCCTTCATCTTCTTGCCTTCTTCTGAGCCCTCCAAGCTGTTCCAACTTCTTGCCCATTACCCAGTTCCAAAGTCACTTCCACATTTTTAGATATCTTTATGGCAATGCCCCACTTCTCTGGTACCAATTTTTTATATTAGTTTATTCTCACACTGCTATAAAGAACTACCTGAAACTGGGTAATTTATAAAGAAAAGAGGTTTAATTGACTCACAGTTCTGTAGGCTGTACAGAAAGCATGGTTGGGAAGGCCTCAGGAAAGTTACAATCATGGTGGAAGGTGAAAGGGAGGCAAGCATATCTTCACATGGTGGCAGGAGAGAGAGAGAGCGGAGGGAAGTGCTACCGACTTTTAAACAACCCGATCTTATGAGAATTCACTCACTGTCACAAGGACATGTATTAGTCTGCTCTCATGCTGCTAATAAAGACATAACCAAAACTGGGTAATTTATTAAAAAACAAAAGAGGTTTAATGGACTCACAGTTCCACTTAGCTGGGGAGGCCTCAGAATCATGGCAGAAGGTGAAGGGGGAGCAAAGTCACATCTTACATGGTGGCAGGCAAGAGAGCATGTGAAGGGGAACTCCCTTTTATATAAAACCATCAGATCTCACAAGATTTACTCAATATCACAAGAACAGCAGAGGAAAGACATGCCCCCATGATTCAATTACCTCCCACCAGTCCCTTCCCCAATATTGGGAATTATAATTTAACATGAGATTTGGGTAGGGACACAGATCCAAACCGCATCACTGACCTTGGCCATCTTACCATGCTGAGACACTTCAATCCCAGACCTGTTCTCCTGGGACCAAACAGGCCTTTGGAAATGCCAGCCCTTCCAAGACATCTTGTCGCTCCAGATATTGACCAGTGCCACCTAGAAAGATATCCTCATCAGCACTGTAGCTCATGCTACCTCCTCACCTCCTACGTGACACAGACCATCTCTGTCCTGGTCATTTTAATTCGCCCTTTCCCCAGGGCCGTATGGGGCCAAGTCTCTCCATAACTTGATCAGCAAAGGGAAAATTGGATCAGGGTGTGCAGATCGCTGTCCGCTTCTTACTTTGTGAATGTCAGAGGCCCCTGGGCACAGAGACCTGCTCATTTCCAAAGTCTCATCTTTGAAAAGCAGATGGCAAGGCTTAGGCTTGATTGAATTTGTGTTTATGTATGTGATGCATTTGATTGTAGCTGGAGGGAGCCTGCCTCATCCAATAGCTAATTTGGCCCATCAACAGGGTTTGAACCTACTCACCTGTTAGAAACTATTTGTTCCACACAGCAGTTGTGCCTTTGGTTGGTGGATAACAGCTAGCATCTGAGCGGCCCCCTTGACCAAGGCCTTTTGAACCTGGGGGTTGATTTCAATTAGGGAGTCCGATGCTCCTGGCTGCACAGCCCCAGCTCCAGGGACTGATCCTAAAGAACCGTGGATGCAAGTGCATGAGGGCTGGCAGACAAGAGCGAGAGTCACACCGTCACTCATAGTTTAAGAAGCAAACAACCCACATATTTATCAACAAGGAGCTGGATAAATCAGTCAGAGAGCATGCACAGAGTAGGGCACTTGAGAGCTGTCAAAGGGGGAGGCAGCACTGAGCATGTGTACTCAAGACATGTCCAACCTGCATGTGGAAAACTCCAGGGGCAGGACAGTGTGTGCAAATGGCGATGGCTCTTCAAAATTAAAAGTAGAATTCTCACAGGGTGCATCCATGCCATTTCTGGGGACACTCCCAAAGGAACTGACAGCATGATTCAGAGGCATTTGCACACCCACCAGCATGATTCACAACAGCTAAAAGATGGAAGCAACCCAACCGTCCATCTCCCGATGAACAAACCTAGTGTGATCATTCATACAACAGACACCTCTCTAGCCTTAAAAGGCAAGGAAGCACTGACACACACTGCAACCCGGATGAACCTTGAGGGCAGTCCTCTCAGTGAAACAGACCAGACAAAAAGGACGAATCCTGTATGATGCTATGTGTATGTGGTCTCAGAGTCATCAAAATCCTAGAGACAGAAAGTAGAATGGCAGGTGCCTGGGCTGGGGGAGGGGGATTAAGGAGCTGTTGGTTTCATGGGGACAGAACTTCAGTTTGGCAAGATGAGGCGTTCTGGAGACAGACGATGGTGATGATTGCACAGCAGTAGGAATGCACTTGACACCACTGAACTGTATGCTTACAGTGGTCAAGACGGGACATTTTACACGATGTGATAAATACATGATAAACAAGTAAAAATTTTTAGATAATGAAAAGCTGTTCTGAAAAATGACGTATCAGCTGTTAATGGTAGCCATATTTGAGGAAGCGATTCTGTGCTGCGTTTTCCAGGCACGTCTGGATGTTTACAACCCCTTCTGGGATCAGTGACCCCTTGGTTTCGGCACAGAGCTTCAGGGCCAGTGGGTGCCTCTGGTCCAGAGGCCAGGAAGGCTTTCTGTGGTGCTCTGGGCACCTCTGCCACCTGCCCCAAGCCCAGCCCTCATGCTGATCCCACTGCAGCCACCCTGCTGGGTGCCCCCAGCCCTGGACATCTCGAGCCATGGGGTGCCCCATGCATTCACACTCTCACAGCCCTACATTTCTGAGCAGATGAGGGGTGTGGTGCCACCTCTGCCTCCCCAGGCAGGATATGTTTCTGGTTTGTTTGTTGAGAGACAGGGTCATGCTCTGTCATTCAGCCTGAAGTGCAGTGGTGTAGTCATGGCTCACTGCAGCCTCAAACTCCCGGGCTCAAGTGATCCTCCTGCCTCAGCCTCTTGAGTAGCTGGGACTACAGTCTTGGCCCACAATGCCTGGCTAATAGGGCTTACCACCATGGAGGGAGCCCTTAGTAAGTGCAGATGGTCCAGCCCTGGCCTGCACTGACTCAGGGAGCCCCCAGCCCCAGGACATGTGTGTGTGGTTCTGTCATTGTCCCCATAAGCCCAGGAAATGAGGTACAGAGGTGGAGGAATATGCACCTGCCTCTGTCTTTGTCATGATTACTTCTCTGGGGCAAGGACCACATCCCTCCCACTGATACTCACCTAAACATCAAGGGACAGTGCTCCCGAGCCTGATCCTGAGCCTCCACATCGCCTGCCCCTGGGCGGGACCTCGGATGCCCCCCTCGGCCCTGGGCATGGAGGCAGGTGGAAGCCCTGCTGAGCCTGCAAGGCGCTGCCCTTCAGCATCTCTGGGATCAGGTTTCCAAGAACACCTAGCCCCGAAACGGGCATGGGGGGTGGGATGAGGGCTGACTGACTGCTCAGACCTTGGAGCCCAAGTCCCATTCTCAGCTGAGGCTCAGGGAGTCAGGGCAGGTCCAGGGGTCCAGGGCTGTGTGGCACCGGCCTCAGCCGCACAGGGCCTGTCCGTGTCCCATGTGGTGTGGCAGCCCCATGCTCCAGGGGCTGGTGGTGAAGTGCCCAAGAGCCCTGAATGGGGGTCTGAGGGTGGGTCGCTGGCATTGCAGCCTTTGCCAGGCAGCTCACTCGACCCCTGCCCGCCCACTCCAAGACTGCCACAGGCCCCATCTTGAGAGTCGACAGAGGCTGCATGGAGCTGCCCAGGCCAACCCTCCTCTCCAGACTCCATAGATGTCAAATGCCATGCCCTTCTAGGCTTGCCACTCTGCAGTCACCACCTATTGACCATGGAGCCCCGGCCAGTACTTGTCTCTAGGCCTTGGCATCCTTAATTGTAAAATGGTGACAGTCAGGGCCTCCGTGGGACCTGGAAGGGCTGGGTGCCCTCACTCATGAGAATGCCCAGTACCAGCATCCTTGTCTAGGGAAGAGGCAGGTGGGCTGTGGATGCGGTTCCTATGAGCCTGTGGACACAGAGGGCGTCTCGGGACTCGGGAGCCCAAACCACAGCCTGGTGACAGCTGTCCCACACGGGGCTCCCACTGTACACTGGCATCGTGCAAAGGGCATTGCCCCTCAATCCTCACCACAGACCCCATCTCCTGGGCCTGCCCAAAGCAACAGGTACCCCACAACTTCCTGTGTCTCTGCCCCCCACTCCCTGGGGTGGGCTTGGCTGTGGGAGTGGGCCTGGCCCACCAGTGGGCAGCTCCCATGCTGGGCTCTGATGTCCCAGGAGTGTCCCCTCAGTAAGGGGCAGGAGTGGGAAGGTGAGAGCCCCGGCTTCTTCACCCTTCAATGTGACAGTTTTTGGGTGTTCTGTGGTCTCTCCAGGGTCCCCTTGGGACTGAGTCCCCACTGCCCTTGGTGGAAACTGATTGTGAAGATATGGTTCATGAGTGCTGTCGCTCCCCTGCCCACCCCTCTCTGCATGCTCTGAGCTCTCCTTCCACACAACCTGCTCACATCCAGACCCTTGCCTCAGTGTCTGCTTTTGGGGCAACGGAAACCATAACTTAGGGTACAGGACAAAAAGAAGGGAACACAGCCTCCGACCTAAAGGAGCTGAGCTGCTGCACTTGAGGGTGCCGCCAGAGCATGATGGCGCCAGCGGAGGCCAGGAGAGGAGGTTGCTCGCCCTGTGCTCACATGTCCTGTGGCCCCTGTAACAAATGACCAAAAACTCTGCAGCTTAAAACTACGTGATTTTTTATTTTATTGTTTTGGAGGTCAGAAGCTCTAAAATCAAGGTGTCTGCAGGGCTGGCTCCTTCTGGGGGCTCTGGGGGGAATCTGTTTCCACCGTTTCCAGCTCCCAGAGGCCTCCACATCCCTTGGCTCACGGTCCCTGCTCCGTCTCAGAAGCAGCCTCCTCTCCTCGGACCCCACCCTTGCATCTCCTTCTCCCTTTCATATGTAGGACTTTTGTGATGACATGGGGTCCACCCAGTCCATCCAGGCCCACCTCCCACCTCCCACCTCCAGGTCTTAACCTAATGACACTGGAAGTCCCTTCCCCAGGCAGCCTACCCGACTTGCAGGGATTTGGACGTGGCCATTGGGAGGCATCCCTCTGTCTATTGCACCATGTGCCAGAGGCTTGGCGAGATTCTGGGGAGGAAAGTGGATTCTCACACCCCAGAGCCCCGTGGGCCAGAGCCCTGCCTGTCAGACTCTGATGTCAGTGGGTGCAGCAGTCCCTGAGATGGATGCGGGTGAGGGCAAGCGGGGCTGTCTCTCAATCCCTCACTGCGTCGGTTCATTCTGGGTCAAGCTGTGGATCTCTGAGGTGACTGAGCTCACCGACAGACAAGCTGCAGCCTCAGGAAGAGGAGGCATGGCCAGTGGGGGCAAGTGGGGGCAAGACCAGCAGCCCCGAGTGCTGGTGCCAGCCGCGCAGGGCCCAGCCTCTGCAGCCAGAGGTCGGCGCCAGGGCCGGTCCCAGGCAAGACGGCCATTAACAAATGAGGAAAGAAGGCTTGGGGCCTTAGGGACTGTCCCGGTGGGTCACAGGGCTGACAGGTTTCAGGGTCTCTCTGTCCATCTGGTGCCCACAGCTACCCTGTGGCTTGGGAGTGGTCTGTAGCTACTGCCTGAGGACCCCCGACTGTCCTGGCAGTGTGGTGCCTTCAGAAAAGCTACAAATGCGAAAATCAGGCACTTGTGCCTCCCTGAGCTGCTCAAAGAGAGGAGCAGTCACGCATCCTCAGAGAAAAGAAGCAGGACCTAGAGTGGCTTCCCTGCAAGATGCCTCAGGGCCCTGCACTCCTCAGCCCCAAGATTGAGACCAACTTACTGGAGGGGTGTGTGTGTGTGTGTGTGTGTGTGTGTGTAAAACTGTGTGTGAGCATGAGCCCAGAGCTGGGGGTACAGGCCATGCTGGTGTGAGGACCTCCCCGTCATCCCTCTCACTGACCCCTGTGTACAGAGGAGAGATGTAGGCCAGGGAGGCTGTGCCCTGCCCATGCCAGCCACCTGCCAGTGACAGAGTGGAGGCCTTGCTCCCAGTAGGGCTGCTATGGGCACACAGGGGTGGCCTGGCAGGCCTGGAAGACCCGGCCCTGGGGCCAGCCAGGGACTCCTGGGTTCCACTTCCCTGGGAGCTTCTACAGGCACATCACTGGGGCCCACAATACGGACCCCTTCTGGGATCAGTGACCCCTTGGTTTCGGCACAGAGCTTCAGGGCCAGTGGGTGCCTCTGGTCCAGTAGCCAGGAAGGCTTTCTGTGGTGCTCTGGGCACCTCTGCCACCTGCCCCGAGCCCAGCCCTCATGCTGATCCCACTACAGCCACCCTGCTGGGTGCCCCCAGCCCTGGACATCTCAAGCCATGGGGTACCCCATGCATTCACACTCTCACAGCCCCCCACACTTCTGAGCAGACAAGGGGTGTGGTGCCACCTCTGCCTCCTCAGGCAGGATATGATTTTTGTTTGTTGAGAGACAGGGTCATGCTCTGTCATTCAAGCTCTATCACTGGAGTACAGTGGTGCAGTCATGGCTCACTGCAGCCTCGAACTCCCGGGCTCAAGAGATCTTCCTGCCTCAGCCTCCTGAGTAGCTTTGACTACAGCCTTGCCCCACCAAGCCTGACTAATTTGTTTTTATTTTTATTTTGGTAGAGACTGGTTCATGCTATGTTGCCCAGGTTGGTCCTGAACTCCTGGGTTCAAGCCATCCTCCCCTCTCTGCCTCCCAAAGTCCTGGGATTATAAGTATAAGCCACCATGTCCAGCCCAGAATGCGCTTCTTAACTTTCATACCACAGCCCCCATGCTCAGGAAGAGGAGGGACGTAGGTCAGCAGCCCCAAGTTCCCCAAGGGGACAATGCCACCCTAGAGTGGCCTCTGTGGTGGACAGAGTCACCATCTCCCCACAGCTCCCAATCCGTCCCATCACAAGCCAGGTCTAGGCACCACCATCAGCTTGATAGTTTAATTTTTCCTGCCAATAGGAGATCCCTAAGAGCCTGAGCCACAGGTGAAGGTTAGTACTGTTCCATGGCCAGGCCCCGTTGTTGCTGGGGAGTGGCCTGGCCTGTTCACCCACCCAGCTCCGGTCTGCGCCCCAGTCGCTCCACTCAGGGCTCTCACTGCCCCAGGTTAGGACATCAGCAGGAGCCAGCCTCACGTGGCAGAGGCGATGGGGAATTACAGCCTGCAGAGCCGATGGCATCAGAGATGCAGGAAACCAAAGGGCTTATTAAAACGCTGAAATTGGTTCTAAATGAGGTCAGCCGTCGATGCGCCTTGGAGGGAAGCCAGGCGCTGAGTAGCAGGAATGTGGCTTATTTCCTGACATGGTGGCCATGACACCCTGGGCCGCCCCAGCCTCCCCCACCCCCACCCACATGTCTGGAGGGCAAGTTGCACCCAGACACCAGAGCAGGGCCAGCTGGGTGGGAGCAGGGAGGAAGGCCCCCTTAGGGCACTACAGGGAAACCTGTGCCCCCTGAGAGAGCACCTGGCAGGCAGGTGTCACCTCCAAGGAGGGTGAGGGCAGGAGGAGAGCTGACCGCTGCTTCCCTACCCTGGGGTCAGATTGCTCCCTTTTAAAATCCATTAATGCAAGGAAGGGCACAGCCACAGGCCATCCGATTGGATCTGCTCCCTCCCGCCCGGCCCCAGCCTCCGCTGATTTTCTCTGTGGTTGCATTTCTCATCAGAGTGTCCCTTCTTCCTGACTCCAGTGGAATTTTTCTGACCTTGCCTGCCAAGGTGTACAGCCCCCTCCAGCTCAGGGCATACTCTTTGGGGTCCCTGACCCGGGCACTGGCCTGCCCTGTGCCGCTGGGGGCTGTATGAGCTCAGGCGCGTTTGTTGTCTGGCCTCTCTGAGGCTGCCTCTCCTGTGTCTGAGACAGCGATGATCGAACACCCAGCCACCCAGGGCCGGCCAGGATGGAGGGGGCAAAGCAGGGCAAGCCCTGGGGCAGCCTGACTTGTGTCTCCTGCTCCTCCCTCGGGCTTGGTCATTATTTCAGAATCAGCTGAATCATTTCTGTCAAATGTGAGAGGAAAGCTGGTTTTGAGTTGGATAAAGAAAATATCTTTTGATTCCTGTTAAAAATAAACATGTGTGCATAACACTGCTGTGGACGAGACCGCACCTGCTGTCCCTGCCTGGAGCTCCCAGCGGCTATGGGTCTCTCGTGTATGCAGGAGAGGAGCGAGGCTGGGAGGTGTGGTGAGCCACTTGAGGGCTGGCAGCTTTGGGGGCTCTGGCTCCTGGGCCTAGCTGCCTCTCACTCCCCAGAACCGCTGGGTTGAAGGAAGCTGGAGGGATCAATTGTCGTTGTCATCCAACTTCCTCCGTCTGCAGATGGGGAGGAGGCACTGGGCTGGAAAGTGCTTCTCTGAGGACTCCAGCTTTGTATTCAGGAGAGGGGAGCAGGATGTGACCCCAGAGCCCTGGAGGAGCAGGAGGAGCACCTGGGGCCTCGGTACTCCAGAGGGGAGAGAGGCATCCCCTCCCCACAGCTCAGGCCCCAGCTGGTGCTCGCTTGGCCTGTCTAGCTGGAGCCACCTGGGTGGCCAGCAGGCCACTTGGGAGGACTCACCCCTGAGCTGGGTGTGCCGTGGAGCCCCCAGCCCCTACCTCCGCCTCTGCTGGCTTTAGTCATCCCATGCTGGAAACACAGTGCCTGCCCACCTGGAGGCTCTTCATGTCACTGGCTGGCTGTGGCCACTCCTCGATCCCAGAAGTCAATGTCCAGGATGCGCTGTTATCTCAATGCCAGACACCTGCTTATGTGGCACAGGCGAAGAGGTTTTGGAAATAATCTGAGTCACGGAGGCGAGGTGCTCTCAGGCGAGGGAAGTGGCATGACCTGATGGGAAAGCCAGGCCTTCAGAGGGGCTTGGCAGAGAACTCACAAGAGTGTCTTTCCCTTGGCCTGGGAGTCAGTTTCACACCAGTGCCACACTCTATTGCAGAGGTGCTCATGCACTTGGTCCTCACCTGCCTGGGCTGCGGATGGGGGTGAACGGTGCCCTCTGGGTGCAGTCAGTGGGGAGGGCTCATGGCCTGCACTTGCTTTGCAGGATGGCCTGGCCGCTGTGGGGCAGAGAGGCACCACCTGCCAGGGCCAGGGGAAGGCTGGCACTTTCTCGAAATTTCATGCTTATGCAAAGACACAGTCATTCCTTTCCACAGCACAGAGCTCAGAGCTGAACCGGCCTCCGGATCTGCCGTCATGGATATTTGAGGGCTGAAATGTCGACGTCAGCCTATAACATTAATGTGCCCCTAAGGCTAGACTCTGGGTTTCTCTAAAGAGAGGAGAAACAAGAGGAGAAAAAGGGAAGGAAGGGAGGGAGGAGGGAAGGGAGGAGGCTTCTGGTCCAACTCGAGAGGTCTATCAACCCAGCCTGGCAGGGGGAGCTGGGAGGATCCAGCAGAATGTCCTAGAGGCAGCCAGTCTGCTGCAGGAGAGGACAGGAGGGAGTGGTGCCACAGTGAGACTGGCCCTCGGGCCCATGGGTGGATGATGGCAGAGGTCCTGCGGCAGGTGTGGGAGAAGCAGTGCTGGGGCCCGCTTCCCTGAGACGGTTCAGATTCAGGCCAGATCTGCTCTGGACAAGAGGAAGCTGTGGGTTTGGGAGCTTCAGAGACAGGGGAGCAGGCCTGTCACTCACCCTTTTTCTTCAAGGCTGTCACCCCCAGCAGTGCACCCAGCAGCCTGCCTATCCCCTGTGCACCTCCGGTTCCATCTGTACCCAGCGATGCACCCCACACCCATGTCCCCCACCCCCTGAAATGCTCTCACGCCTTCTGGAGCAGCCGTGGTGCCAGCTGGAGACTGTGGGAAAATTGAGAGGAGACAAAAGTGGGAACAGCAGGCCGTGGAGAGAGTGTCTAAACACAGGGACTATTTGGAGATTGTCTTATTTTTGGTTTGAAATGGGCCCACCCACTAGTATTGTACAAACGGCTCTGCTCGCTGGGCCAGGCCCGCAGTGGCTACGGGCCCATCCTTCACTGTCAGCCTGGAGCAGCCCCGTGGACCTCAGCCTGCTGGTCAGTGGGTGGAGGTGGCACAGACACCACCCCACTGCGGACTGGACCAGACGGCCTGTGAGGCACCAGCCGGCTCCAGGCCAGAGGACATCTGAAGGGCTTCTTGGCTGCAGGGGGATCTGCTTTTGGGACACCTCTTCAGGGCCATCTCAGAAGGGACAGCATCCGCCTGTCTGCTTCAACTCCCATTGACAACATCCATGTATCATTAGCGCTAATTAGCAGAGGGAAGCAGGCAGAGCACTTGGCCTGGGGCGCAGGCTTGTGGGAGGGACAATTGAATTCCCCACCAGACAAATGTGATTACCCTTGCTGCCTGGACCCACCCCATGCAGGACTGGGGCATAAATGGCCAAGTGGGGCTGGAGAGCTCACCCCAGCCATGCAGGTCCCTGGTCGTTGCTGTCACTGGGCCAGCCTGCCCAGCCCCAGCGTGTGGGAGGCGGCCTCCATGTACGGCACAGCAGTGGCCGTCTTCCTGGTCATCCTGGTGGCCGCACTGCAGGGCTCTGCTCCCACTGAGAGCCGCTTGCCCTACCACATTCCCCTGGACCCCGAGGGGTTCCTGGAGCTCTCGTGGAATGTCAGCTATGCCCAGGAGGCCATTGACTTCCAGCTCCTGGTGCGGCGGCTCAAGGCTGGGGTCCTGTTTGGGATGTCTGACCGTGGCAAGCCTGAGAACGCGGACCTGGTGGTGCTCTGGACTGACGGGGACACTGCTTATTTTGCGGTAAGTCTTTCCTCCCTGCTAGATCTCCAGAACTTTCCCGTCCTGGCACCCCAGCTGGCCATCTTTCTACACTCACCCTCCTTAGCCCAGAAAGTTTTCTGCCACCACTAAGTGTTTGAGTTAACTGCTCTGAGCCAAGTCTGCACCTGAGTTTGGGCATCATGGGGATGTCAATTTGAGGATAAAATAGGAAAGACACGCTTTCCAGGGTCCCTGACTGCCCAGCCCAGATAGACATGCTTTCCACGGTCCCTGACTGCCCAGCCCAGATCACGGACCCAGCAATCCCTGGGAATGGAACTACATACAGAGGACGCATACACCACACAGACTCCTGCCACCCCACACCCAACACGTGTGTGAGCACAGATCCCACGACCCCAGGCCCTATAAACAATGCCCAGTACCACGTCCCCAGAGCACACATGCCCACTGACATGGGCCAGGTGGTGGCTCATGGCCGGGCACAGCTTGACACCTGAGCACCCATGGGATGCAGCCCGACCCACTGGGCTTGCACCCATGGACCCACTGAGCAGGGCAGACACCCTGCCGCCACCCACAGGTGCAAAGCAAAGCCCACAGGGCTCAGCTGGAACTGTTGGGATGGGCTCTGACCCCCTTCCTTCCAAATGTACCTCCACTCTTGTCCCACAGGGTGGAGAAAGGGGAAAAGTTTCCCTTCAAACTGGAGAGGACTTTAGGCCCTTCCACAAGCTGCAAGGGGTCCCCGAAGTGGGCGAGCCCACTGCCTACCATGTGTCCCGCTCCCTCCTTCCTTCCAATATGGCACTGGCCACCAGGGCCTCTTTGTGGATGAAATCCCTCTCTCCACAGAAACAGACAACACAGGGCCAACAGAGTTCTATTTCCCAAGTCAGGAGGTGCTTGCTTGATTTGTGAGCACAGAGCTGGAGCCAGTGGAGCGGAGTCTGTGTGGGGCGACCAGCCCCAGCTCTGTGCCTTGGTGTCCCCATGGGGTGGTAGGGCGGACAGTCCCTCTCTGCCCTTTTGGGTTTTGTGAGTTCATGAGGGCAGACAGTGGCTGCTGTTTCTGGAGCTGAGCCTGCTCCCTCCAATCCCCACGACTCAGCCAGGAGGCACTTGCCCATGTCACTGGTTAGGCTTAGAGCCACCCAGGTAGGGTGGGTGGAGCTGCCTGGGAAGGGCCCTGCTCTGACCCACTGGGCTGCATGGATTCCCATGCACAAAGACACTGTGGCTCAGGGCCAGCTGAGAAAGACCTGGGACAGCCCTGGTTCTGAGCCGTCAGCCGTCTGGAGGAGCAGCTGAGCCCCTTCGCTGGCCTTGGAGTCCTTCGTTACTCTGCCCGAGGCACCCTGAATACAGGAGTATTTGCTCCTCGCTGGGGCAGCGTCCCCCTGCCTGCCTCTCTCGGCTGCTAGGGAAGCCAGAGGAAGCCAGGTGACTTTGCCTTTCCGTCCCTGGCAAGGTTAATTTGCACAACAAATTCCTAGGAAAACAAATGTCAACCTTGTTATTCCTCCCTAAGCAATATGTTCAACTAATACCTGCTTGATTTCCAGCCGAAATATCACAGGCGAACTTTTTGCCTCTGTTGAAAATGAGTCTCTCGGCAAACCCGCAGCGTCCCCGGCAGGGCTACACTGCATGGCTTTTTTCTCTAGGGAAAATTTGGCAACATCTTTTGCAGATTTCTTTTTTCTCAAGGAAATGAAGAGAAGATGTTTTAGCCCTGAATGTAAGATTAAAAAGAAACACAACCTGAAGTCCTTACCGCCAAGGGCCCATGGGATGCTTGAGTGTGAAGAGCAGCCTGTTCGTCTGGGAAGATCTTCCTTGTCTCTCAGTGGGTCTCCCTGGCAGTCTTCTCCCCTGTGACCTGGCCTGGGGCCACCACGTCCCTGCCCCTTAGGGCCCAGTGCAAGGGGAGCAGATGAGGGCGGGGAGGGCAGAGGATGCCGATCCAGATCCCAGGAAGCATCCTGCGAGAATGCAGCAGGTACGATTTCTCCCTGGGCCTCAGTTTACCTTCTCCAAGCAGTGCCTAGGCACAGAGTTTAAAGGGTGCTTCGGGCCGGGTGTGGTGGCTCACACCTGTAATTCCAGCACTTTAGGAGGGCTAGGGAGGAGGATCGCTTGAGGCCAGGAGTTCAAGACCAGCCTGGGCAACATAGTGAGACCAAGACCCTATCTCTACAAACAAAAATAAAAAATTATACACACACACACATAAAGTACTAAAGCAGTGCTTGCTCTCAGGGTTGTGCCAGTGCAGGGTGGACACCGGGGAGCAATCCCCACCTTACTGTGGCCCCCTGGTTTCTCTCTCCCTTCCAGTTCATGTCCCACCCTGTCCCCGACTCTCCCCTTTCTGAGGCTCGGCACCCCTCTTACCTGCCTGATTGAGAGCAGTATTGGCCTGAGGCCCTCGTTCCCAGTCCTGGTGAGGCCTTGGGAGCCTCGGGCACCTTCTTAAGAAGCTCAGAGTCCCGACCCCCCAGGCCTGGGAACCCCCATGGCTCATAGAGCCTGTGACAGGCTGGTAATCGAGAGCCCTGGTTCCTGGTTGCAGAGGAGGGGAGCACCGTTGGGGCTCAACGCCACTGTCTCCAGGCAGAAAGGGACATAGAAGGTGTGAGTGGAGCCCCAACCCAAGAACACAGGGACTCAGGCCCGGCATCTCCAGCTCTTCGGGCAATGGACACAGAGCTCTGCCGGGGGACGCCGAGCTCTGCTGGGGAACACCGAGCTCTGCCGGGGAACGGCTTCTTCCCCTGCAGATCCGCCCAGCTTGGCTCCTGCGTGCCTGAAGCCTAGGGCTTGTCTTTGCAGGATGCCTGGAGTGATCAGAACGGGCAGATCCACCTGGATCCCCAGCAGGACTACCAGCTGCTGCAGGTGCAGAGGACTCCGGAAGGCCTGGTCCTGCTTTTCAAGAGGCCCTTTGGCACCTGCGACCCCAAGGATTACCTCATTGAGGTAGGGGTGGCCCCGAGCACCCAGGAGAGCGTGGGCTGCGTGGGTATGCCACCTGCACCAATGTCACGGTACCTTTCCTGTCCTGATAAGTCTGGGGCCTGGGCCCTGACAGCTATGACAGAGAAAGCCGAGGAGGGTGGCCCAGAGGCAGTGGCAGGGCCGGAGCGCTCGGGACGGGGTTTCCGGATGGGGGGCTTGCGCCGGAGCCTCTCCCTTTGGGTTAGACCTTGCTCCTGGGTGTCTCTCTCCTCCTGGTCCCTTCAACGTCAGGTGGGATTCGGAACCCAGGAGACCCGGCTTTCCAACTCAGCTCTGTTGACAGCTTGCTGTGAGGCTCTGGACCTCACTTTGCCCATCTGTAAAATGGGGTTGGGAACTAGACGATCTGTGGGTCCTGACCAACTCTGTCTGGGATCTCATGGCCAAAAAACCTTGAAAAAACCCTGGGCTCCTTATGCTGCTTTAAGAGTCCCCCCACCTGTTAGGAAAAGCAACCCACCTTCCCCTTGAAGACGAAACCCTTTTAACTCTAGTTCACCTTGACTCCTTTTGTCTTGTGTAAGTAACGCTTTGGGTGGCAGTGGCAGGGGCTGGCAGTTAGGGCCAGGTTTTAATCCATGCAGGGGGGCTGAGTGACCACACAGGAGGCCAGTGCCATCGAAAGATTTATTGCATTTCCCGGGAGGAGGGGCACCTGTGCCATACAGGGCCACTGGGGAGCCCTGAGTTTGGTCAGGAGGCAGACACAGGAGCCAGGGCAGAACCCAGCCTTGAGGCTTTCCTTGGGGTTCCATGGGAAAGGCCAGGCAGGGCAGGAAAGCAGTTTCATTTAGATAATTCTGGTGGGCTCTGGGTGGCTGCGGTGGTCTCTAGTCGCCTGGTTCCTGGCCCTAGGGTGATATAGGGCTGGGGCAATATTGGCCTGGGGTGTGAGTCAGGTGGAGGGGGTGGCTAGGGATGCAGGCTTGGGATGCCCTGGAGGGCTGGGAATATGATTCTCACACATGTGTGAACGTTGGAGGGCAGGGCAGGTGCAGACAATTCTGGCCATCTCTGACCCTGCAACTAATTAATAGATGCCAAATAGACAAATATTGAATCTAAGAAAACAGAGTGGCTGGCTGTTTGCCAGGTGAGGAAACAGAAGCCCAGAGAAGGGTGGAGTGGACGTCCCTGGGGGCCAGAGCTGGCGCCGGAAGAGGTTCTTCCAGGAGGTTGTTGCTTCCCAGTGTAGAGGCAAGGGTGAGCAGAGAACCCTCCAGAACCTCACAGGGAAGGCCGGTGCCTGTGTGTACTCAACCCAGAAGCTCCAGGCCAGGTATACAGGCCTCTGCTGGAGCTCTGGGCGTACTCTGCACTGGGCAGCTCACGGGCTTTCCACAAACTCAAAAAGCAAATTAACCACCCACATAGGTCTGCACCCACAGTGCACAGATAGCTACGAAAGGCACTTTCCACACCCGACCCCCGTGTCCACTCACGATAGTGTGTGATGAAGCCAGCCCCCGCATCCTGCCTTCTGAGTCTGCCCATGACCTTCAGCACCGTGTAGACCCACGGATCCTTCTCTGGCTGCTTGATTCCCTCCTACCCGGATGGTGGTGACTATGTAACGTGGCGGGGCTCCACAGCTCAGTGTGGCCATCAGCAAACCCCAGGATATTTCCTTCCTTTTGCAGAGGGCACTGACTCCTCAGGCTGGGCTGCTGATCTGACCAATGACCCCCAAACCCAGTCCACAGTGGCCTTGGGGTTGGTGGAGGGAACAAATGTCCTGGCCACACTAGCTGCCAGCCTCAAGGGTCCCTTATTTACAGAGACTAGAGTGAGGTATGCCATTTGGCAGGTGTGGGTGGACAGCGACATAGCATCCACTCAGGAGCCCAATTCTGGGGGCTCTGAGTGGGTGACGCACTGAGGCCCGTCTCGGCTGCAGGACGGTACCGTCCACTTGGTGTACGGGATCCTGGAGAAGCCGTTCCAGTCGCTGGAGGCCATCAACACCTCAGGCCTGCGGATGGGGCTGCAGAGGGTGCAGCTCCTGAAGCCCGACATCCCCAACCCAGCGTTGCCCTCAGACACGTACACCATGGAGATCCACACCCCCAACATCCGCATCCCCAGCCGGGAGACCACATACTGGTGCCATGTCAAAGAGCTCCCCAAGGGCTTCTCCCGGCACCACATCGTCATGGTACGTGCGGGTCCAGGGCCCGAGTCCTCACCCAGCTCTGCCTCCCTGACACACACCCCAGCCCCACCCCACCCCGACACCCCCACTTCCCGCCACCTGGGTTGTCCCTCACCCTGGAGAGCTGTCCACGGTCCTGGTTGGACCAGGGGGCCTCTTATCACCAGCAGGTTTCAGGCACCTGCCTGAAGTCCTGCAGGAGCAGTGAGTGGCCTCTCTTCCCTGTCACCCTGCTCACTCCCCACCCTGAAGGGGCCTCTGAGCTCCCACTTCCCTGCCTGGACCAAAGCAACCAAGATCTTGGCTTCTGCATCTTTCCTTGGGACTGCAACTGCTGTCTGTCTGTCAGGCCACCTCCCCCTTCACGAAAAAGCAGCTCCAGTCAGAACTCACTTGCTGTAGAACACCTCCACTTCCCCGAGGAAGACAGAATAGCAAAGGCAAGAGCTGTCGAGTGTCCACTATGCCACTGGCCCTGGGGGAGGGGCACGGTGAGCCCTCCTTCATCACAATAGCCCCCAGTTTCCAGCAGAGGAAGCGAAGCCCAGAGAGGTTATGTGAGCATCCAGAGACACACAGCAGGAAGGGGCATGGCTTTGAAGGTTCGCTCAGAGAGGTTATGTGAGTGCCCAGAGTCACACAGCAGGAAAGGGCATGACCTTGAAGGTATGCTCGGGGCCCAGGCTCTAACCTTGGGGCTGCCCTGACTCCCACTGGGCTGCAGGAGCTGACTGGCCATGGCCCCATATAAATGAGGACAGCTGTGTCTTGTCCCTGCCTTGGCAGGAAGTGGCCTGTATGAACCTCAGTTCCTTAACCCTAGAGGTCTCTACAGGCTTTCTGTCTGCTTCTGGGCTGGTGGCTCCACCCTCACAGCCCTGAGCCCCAGAAGTGCCCCTGGAATTGCCCTGATCATCCCTCCCATTTTATAAATGGGCAGACGGAGGCCTGTGGAGGGACGCTGCTGGGGAGGGGAGGTCAGGGGCTAGTTCCCCGGGCTCAGGGGGCTGCCTCCCCGCAGTACGAGCCCATTGTCACCAAGGGCAACGAGGGACTCGTGCACCACATGGAGGTCTTCCAGTGCCCCCCCGAGATGGACAGCGTTCCCTACTTCAGCGGGCCCTGCGACTCTGAGACAAAACCCGACAACCTCAACTATTGCCGCCGCGTGCTGGCTGCCTGGGCCCTGGGTGCCAAGGTGTGTGCCCCGCGACCCCAGGGTGGCATCTCCTGCCTGGGCCTCTGGCATCCCCCCAGTCCTGTTTCCCCAGCTTCACTGTCTCGGAGGCCCCAAGAAGGAGCTCCTAAGGGGACCCATGAGGCCACCAGCAGGGCCAGCCCTGAGGTGGCCTCCTCGCCTCTGTGATGCCTGAAATTCCACCTGTTTCCAGCCTTTGTTATTTTCCATAGAAACAAGAGTGCCCATGAGTGCATGCCCTCAGTGGGTCCTGGAGTCAGGGTTTTGTGCAGAGTGGTCCCAGGGCTGGCTGGTGGTGGGGCCAGTGTTGAGGCCTCCACAGGCTGACACTGGGGATCTCGCCAGCTCTCCCATCCATCTAGAGAAGGGGTTTCAGGGAAAGACTCCACCCCAGGCACCAGCTCCTCTCCCCGACTCTGACCCGAGTCTCATAGGCTGTCCCTGGGGAGCGTAAACAGCTACCTGTAGAAGGAAGCGTCGCTCTAATCCTTCTGCGTCCCCTCCACCACCCCTGCAGCTCAGGCCCCAACAGCTGGCTGGGTTTGCCCCTGTCCCCACCTGGGACCCTCTCAGGACACACCCATCTGTCTGACACCCTGCTCCACACAGGCATTTTACTACCCAGAGGAAGCCGGCCTTGCCTTCGGGGGCCCTGGGTCCTCCAGATATCTCCGCCTGGAAGTTCACTACCACAACCCGCTGGTGAAAGAAGGTAGGGGGCTCTGCCGCCATCCTCCCCTTAGAAGCCCCAGGGCTCAGCTGTGTTGAGCCAGGGAGGAAATTCCACCCTTTGAGTGCCCTGCATGGCGCGTCTGCTGTCCGGCTGTTCTTCGCACATGGCCCTTGCATCGGCCTCATCTGCTCTCCATTGTCCATGGCTGTAGTGGGCTCCCAGGGACAGGGCCTCATGGGGCTCACTCCTCATGGCATCACCAGGGCCCAGCAGTGGCCCCACACCTCCTCCTCGTCCCTATAATACTGGCTGCCATCAGTGCAGCACTGTTCGTCTTGGGGATACCCCAGGTGGGAAAGGACAAGGAGAATTTTCATAAGGGAAGCTGCCAGATGCCAAGCTCCAGAATGAGGGAATGGTGTGTGCATAGACAGGGAGGGGGTAAAACAGGCCATGTCTGGAGACACAGGACATCCAGCCTGGCCGCAGAGCAGGCACAGGAAGGGGAGCTGGGGCAGCAGCTGCTGGGTCATCCAGACCTGAGGGAGGATCGAGCAGGGTCAGCCTTTAGCATGGCAAGGCTAGCCGACACTGTCTCAGAAACTGAAAATACTTCCCTCTCTCTGTTGCACTAGCATCTTCCACCATATATAGACACACACACATGCACACGCACACGCACACACACACTCACACGCACACACTCTCTCTCTCTGAATGGCACTTATTTCCATTTGTGCAAAGTGCATAAGTGGCCTAAGAGATAAGTGCTAGGCTGTGACTCCCCACCTCGGGGATGCCGCGGGGCGGGGTGGTGGTGACCTCACCCTATGCCTATTCTCCCGCCTCCCACAGCTGCTGTGAAGCTGGGAAAGGCTCACGCACAGAACTTGCTGTGTGTTGGCACGGGGCTGTGCCCAGCTGACAGTTGTCTGTGGTTTTTCCCTGGCTGCATAAGTAATACCTTCCGCTGCTGTCGGCGTTCTCTCCACATGCACAGGGACGGGTATAAGTCAGCTTGGGCCTTAGCATGATACAGGATTTATTGCTCATTTAAGCCCTGAAAGCAAATGGATTTTTGAAAACTCCCTAAGCGTCAGGGAAGTCTGTCTGTTCATGATTATCTGGTTGTATTTATGGATCCTTTGCCAAATATAAGGACGCTCCTGCCACTTCACCAATCTTGAGATGGGCTGCTTTTCTATAAATATCAAAATCCCACAATTATTTCATGATTTAATCCCCATCTGAAGTTTAACCAATTGCAACACCCTTTTTATTATTATTCTCTGATGCAATCAGCCCAGAGATACAGGAGCCGTTTGAGTTTGGATGGTGCAGGGGTGTCCAGGGAAGAAGGCAGAGGCAAGAGGATCTGTTTTGGCCTCACCTTAGAGGAAGCAAGCAGGGAGGTGGCTGGGCCCCCGATGATGCCCTGAGCCCAGTCCACAACCCTGGTTTGAATCCCAGCTTGGCCGCTTCCCAGCCCTGTGATCCCGAGCGGAGTCTTCGGTTCAGGCCCTGTCCTCAGTTCCCTCATCTGTGAAATGGGACTGATGATCCTTACTGTGCTAAACTCTTACGAAGGGGATAGGTTATGTCTAGACGATTTCCGGCACCCAGGGAAGATGTTGGTATCTGCACACCCTCTTACTTGTTTGATCAGAAAGGGCAATGCATGTACACTGCTGGAGAGCAAAAAAGCATGAAGAAGGTGGAACCGTTCCCCAGCTCCCAGCTCCCAGTTTTGAAGCAAGCACTGGTCACCGGCTACGTGTCTGTCCTGACTGCTTTTTTGGCCCATTAATTTTTTTCTTGTGACCAGAACTTTTTATCTGTTTTTTTTTTTTTCCACTTCATCTTCATCAGAAGCCTTGTCCCTGTGAATTAAAACCCCTTGTCAATTTCACATTCCTTGCCGCCTGACATCCTTTTCCTATATATAACCCAGGGGCGGAGCCTCCTGCTGCACAGCCCCTCCTGACCATCCTGCCATGTCCACCATGCATCTAGGGGCATAGGGCTATGGCCAGGCCTTCAGATCCCCCCCTCCCCCACCATGAGCTCAGCCTGCAATCAGAACCTGGCTGCTGATTCACCAGGCACAGAGTTTCAGGAACAGCAGGGCTCTCTGGAGGACGCCTGGTTTCAAGGATGTTCCAGTGGGTGTCGGCGTCCCTGAACCTCTGTTTTTTTGTTTTTTGTTCTGAGACGAAGTCTCACTCTGTCACCCAGGCTGGAGTGTAGTGGCACAGTCTCGGCTTACTGCAACCTCCGCCTCCCAGGTTCAAGCAACTCTCTTGCCTCAGCCTCCCATGTAGCTGGGATTATGGGCTCATGCTACCACACCCAGCTAATTTTTGTATTTTTAGTAGAGACAGGGTTTGTCTTGCTGGCCCGGCTGGTCTCGAACTCCCTACCTCAGGTGATCTGCCTGCCTCAGCCTCCCAAAGTGCTGGGACTACAGGTGTGAGCCACCATGTCCAGCCTCCTGGACCTCAGACCATCAGTTTCATGTGACTGCTGGGAGGTCTGCCCAGGGAGCTTTGGGGACTCTCCAGTTAGCAAATCACAAGAAGAAGCAACAGGTGTAGTCAAACCACAATCAAGAGATACACAGTCTCTGTGATAGGAAGCAGCAGCACATTTTCCTCTGGAAGAGGACCTTGACTGTGGGCTGAGGCCCAGAGAGGGACAGCAAGTCATCTGAGAGCACACAGCACACTGTTGACCAAGCAGGACCTGGGGCCATGCATGGTCGGGGGCTGGACCTGCAATGCTGGCCCTCCTCCTGGGGCCACATTCTCGCTCAGATTGTTCCCGAGACGTCAGCTGGGTAGGTGGATTCCTTGGGTCTGCAGGACAGAAATCAAAGTAGTAAAAGCGGGGGCTGCAGGGAGGATGTGCTCCTTGAAAGCTTCTTGTTAACCTCAACACAGAGATAACACTCACACTTGCCCAGCTTCGATGTGGGGCCAGGGCTCTTCTGCGCCATCAGCAGATGGGAGTTCCATGCCCTCTTCTTCCCCCAGACCACACCCGGTAGGTGGTCACCGTCCTGCAGGCTGATTTCCAGCTAAGTCTCCTTTGAACGTGAAATAAGAACATCAAAGCACTTATGAAACAATCTGAGCACAGAACGCAAGTCGTTCAGGATGTCCCAGTGTATCAGTAGCGTCTCACCCACACCTGATTCCATGGCCAGTTTTAAGTGACTCCCCTTGATCACTGTTGTATTCAGAGAAACAACAGCGCTTTCTTCCCATGGAGTGTAGCCTGTTTGTGTTGATTGATCTCGCTCGCTGCCTGGCATCCACAGGTGTGGGAACAAAGACAGCCAGCTCTTGATCTGCCTCGCAGGTGGGACGGTGGCTGGGGTCGTAGGGATAATCTGTCAGCAGTGGGAGGTGAGAGGGCCTCCACTCCCCGCTCACCTCCATCCATCCCACCTTCTCCCAGGACAGCACGACTCCTCAGGCATCCGCCTGTACTACACCCCCACGCTGCGGCGCTTCGATGCCGGGATCATGGAGCTGGGGCTGGTATACACGCCAGTGATGGCCATTCCGCCGCAGGAGACTGACTTCGTCCTCACTGGCTACTGCACGGACAATTGCACCCAGCTGGTGAGTGGGACTGGGCCCAGCACGGCACTCTCCCTCCTCCCTCATCCCCCAGTGGAGGCCTGGCAGGTGGTGGCCCAAGAAGGCTGGCAGGCACAGCTTTGGCTCCCCCAACTCTGAATCCCCCTGTGGTCCTCCCTTTCTTCTGTATGCAAGGGAGACTTCCTGCTGAGAGGCCACGTGTGTGTGTGCACCTCCCTCTCCAGCAATAACCATGGCTCCCACTAGTCCACACCCACGTGCCAGGCTTCCACGCGCTGCATTTTAAAATATGCTATCGTTATGTAAGCAATATACACATGCACTTGCCACTCAAAAGCGCAGGCACTGAAGCTAAAGAGAATGCTCTCCTCACCCGCTGTTGCCTCTTCTCGAGATACCCACTTGCCGGCTCTTTGTGTCCTTCCAGACCTTTTCCTGTGTATTTCAGGAAGCCCTTGCAGGTGCTGGAAATCTTTTGTGGTTTTTTTAGAGTCGTATTGAATAGTCTATGAATTTTTCAACAAATGGAATCATTCGTCCTGCGATTTGCCTTTTTATTGCTGCATAGTATTCCACGGGATGGGGTTTTCACCATGTACCTGAGCAGGGCAGGACTGGTGAGGCAGTGAGGCGCTGGCTACAGGATCTCAGGGAGCGCCCGTCCTCAGGGCTGTGCACACTGTGTGGAGGCACAGGTTGGTGCTTAGGCTCTGGCGCCGACAGCAGGGCCTTGGCCTCTGGCGAGATCGGGCCGTGGCTACTAAAATCTCCTCCTGTGCTTGCCCTATCTTGGTCGGAGCCTGTGCTGAACTGTCTCCCTGTCAATCGGTGTCTAGGCTGTTGTCGACTTTTCACCAATAGAAAGAAGCTTCCCGAAAATCCTTGTCCATGCGGGAAACCGTTTTCTCATGTAGATTTCTAGACGTGAAATTGCTGCTCAGAGATGTGAGTGTTCCTTTGACTAAATCTTGCCCAATGCCCCTCAGAAAGCCCATCTGCTGCCTCCTCCCACACACAGGATGAGAGGGTCCCCGGTTTCACTGACCGGGTAAGTTCCAGACTTACTGACCCACTGGATCAATAATAATTGTAAATATTTTCTCAGTCATTTGGGAGGAAGCCGTGTCAGTGCTGTTTACTTGGATTTTCTGTGTGTGGACCTGAGGACCTTCTCATCTGCCTCTTGGCCGCTTGCTCCTCTTTTGTGTTCATTCCTGTGTTCGTTTTTTTCAGTCGGTGGTTTGTTTTTCTTCTTATATGACAGATGCTATTTCCTAGTGTGTGTGTGTTATGAACATTTCTTCCTGTGTGGTAGCTTTACTTCTCATAATGACCTAGAAGGTAAGTGTTGACGTACCCATTTCACAGATGAGGAGGCTGAGGCTTGCTGGGATCACATTGCCAGCAGTCGCGCAGAGTGGAGATTCAGATACCAGCCTCTCTGAATTTGAAAGCTGTGTCCGTGGCAGCAGATCGCGTTGTAATGAGGTTTATGGTGGATTTTCCTTCCCAGTAAATGAGTCGATTAGAATTTTTTCTTCTTGTGGGGAAGCCCCCAGACCATCCCAGTCTTCCAAGCTAAGGTTCCTCAAGGCTGACAGGAGACGGAGCTCTCAGCTGGCACGGGACCCATGGTCTCCCGCAGGAAATCAGTTCTTTTTGTCTGAGACTGGGCTGAGAAATCTTAAACCCTGCTCTGCAGTGGACACTCTCTCCCACTTCCCTAAAGCCCCCACTGGTGAAACATGGGCCCATGCAAAAGGCTCCATGGCTAGGGCTCATGGGGAAGAGTGGCCTCAGGCTGGCAGCACCCATTGCCCCTTACAAGGCCTTGGGGCCTTTGACCCCACTGACCACTGACCATAAGAACGCCTCTGTCCAGCCCCAGGAATGCAGAGCCGCCTCCTCTTGCCAGAGTCCTCTGCTACCTTACATGACAGAATGAGAGTGTTCAGTCTTGTCTCTCCTTCAGCAGATAACAGAGGGGCACAAATTCTGCAGCCAAAATCCGGCATAGTCTAGATATCCCAGTGAAATAGACAGGCCAAGAAGAGAGTGCTGCTTTGGACCAGAGTGCCCAGAAGAGCGTGGTCCTCCCTCCACCTGGCTGCGCCTGGCATCGCTAGGCCAGGGTCAGCTTCTGGGCACCAAAGGGTCATTGGGACCCTTTGGGCTTCCAGGCCTGGCACACCATGGCCCCCTCAAGCCATTGCAAGGGACACAAAGCTATCAGTGAAGGCAAGCTCAGGGGCGGCTGCTGCTTGGGAGGGAGAGGGAAAGCGAAAGTGACGGCAGATGAGTCGTAAAAGGCTTGGCCATTCTTGACTTTCAGGGATGGGGCTGATGGGACCTCGAGCTCTGGGACCTGCTGAAGGCATGAACAAACTGGGCAGAGCCTGGCAGTAGGTGGGCAAGGAGACAACTCACTCACAAAGAAAAGGCTCAATTTCAGGAAATACTTTCTGTTAGTTTTTTTTTGAGACAAAGTTTTGCTCATGTCACCCAAGCTAGAGTGCAGTGGTGCGATCTCAGATCACTGCAACCTCTGCCTCCTGGGTTCAAGGGATTCTCCTGAGTAGCTGGGACTACAGGCACTGCCACCACACCTGGCTGATTTTTGTATTTTTAGTAGAGAAGGAGTTTCACCATGTTGGCCAGGCTGGTCTCAAACTCCTGACCTCAAGTGATCTGCCCGCCTCAGCCTCCCAAAGTGCTGGGATTATAGACATGAGCCACCATGCCTGTCCATGGAAATGCATTTTTTATCTAAAAATGTTAGCATTCGGTTAGAGAAAATTTTTGCTCTCCGGAAGATTCTCTCATGCCCCAGTGATGGCTGGTGAGAGACCTCTTGGTGTGAGGGCTGCTGTCTTTTCTGTGAGGCCAGCTTGCAGCCTCAGAGCGCCCAGCTGCAGCACCCTTTGGTCACATCCATCTTGGTCTTGGACGACCACCTTCCAGTTGCAGCTGCAGCTCCCAGCTGTGGCAGGGGCGATGCTGGGCACAGGGAGAACGCAGCGTTGGCTGCCTTGAAGCTGAAAGGAGGCCACACTGCAGGGCAGCTGAAAGGCCTGCCTGGCCCAGCACGTAGGGCACTGCCAAGTAAGGCCTTCCACCTCTTGTTGTCACCTGGATGGCAAGACCTTGAGCACAGAGGCCACGCACTACTCAGCTAGGTGGCTTTGCCACTCCCTGTCCACGGGAGACTCACCTTAAAGGTCTGTTGACTGAGTGAAGCTGGACCCGTCAGGCTTTGAGGGCTCAGGAGAGGACCAAGGACTCAGAAAGAAAGTCTCTCCCAAGTGGGACTGGGGGCTGCTTCCTTGGGAACTGGGGCTGTCGTGGCCACCTCACTCTTGAGCAGGTCATTCCCCGTGAGGTTTCTGATGGTGGCTCTGACCTGGCCAGGGAGAAAGACCTGGAAAATTCAAGTGTTTCAGGGAAGCAAACTGCCCAGGGGACTGATCCCTGCCGGGTCTGGCCATGGACGGGAGGGTCCCCTCGGGGGTCAGGCCCTGACACTGCAGCCCCTCCACCCCCACCCCACAGGCACTGCCCCCCTCCGGGATCCACATTTTCGCCTCTCAGCTCCACACACACCTGGCTGGGAGAAAGGTGGTCACAGTGCTGGTCCGGGACGGCCGAGAGTGGGAGATCGTGAACCAGGACAATCACTACAGCCCTCAGTTCCAGGTAGGGACCTGTACCCCACTCCCGCCCCACCCCCAGCCCTGCCCCCAAGCCGCCTGCTGGGCCTACTGTCACCAATGCCATAGGGACGGCCCCAGGCTGGCTTCTTTCTCCTGGGCCAGGCCCCCCATGTGGCCTGTACTCCCTGCTTGGGTGTCTGGTCGTAGGGAGGGCCTCTGGGATGGGGGTCCAGCACACGGCTGATGGTGGTGGGACTCAGGAGATCCAGGCAGCCCTCCGGTCACATCGGTCTCGGTCTTAGATGACCACCTTCTAGTTTGAATACAATGCCCTCCTTGGCCAGAAGCTGTACTTAGCCAGCCCTGGCTTCTACTGTAGAGGCTGGGGCAAAACAGACACCCCCAGAGGTCAGGGAGGCCTGAGGGAGGATGCAGTGGGGTTTGGGTCCAGTCTGCAGCTCTCTGAGGTCTTCTCTCCCCCCACCGCTCGGCTCTGCCTACCCCAGGAGATCCGCATGCTGAAGAAGGTCGTGTCGGTCCATCGGGTGAGTGCCCAGCAGGAAGGCCGTTCCCATCACTGACACCAACTAGGGTGACTGGGAGGGCTGGGGTTGCCTCCAGAAGGAGAGGGACAGAGAAAGTGAAGCGGGGAGGAGAGAGATTCCCAGGGCAGGGGCAGGGTTCCTGTGGGTGGCTCAGGGCTGGGCTGCCTCATGGGGAGACTCACGCAGGACTTCAAAGAGGGACATGGGAAGGGAGGGACCAGACAGGACACTCCTAGGGGACGTGTGTCCTCAGCCCAATCGGCTGAGCCACAAACCCAAGAGTGTCTGGGAGGAGATGAGGGCGCTGAGACCGGCAATGGAGCCCTGATCCCGCAGAAGGGAAAGCCCAGGCCTCCGTGGGGAGTTGCCCAAGTTCCCTGAGATGTGTCATGCCCCAGCAGCCTGCACGCCCACTGGCCTGGGCCCTGTGTGACCCACTGGGCTGCAGGAGCTGATGTTGTATAACTTCCTGGGGACACTCAGCCTGTGACCCTCACACATGAACCTGCTGCACTCCTCATAGTGGACCACAGCAACCATACCCAAGAGGTGCCCTGGCACACACAGTGGCCTGGTCCCATGGGGACAGAGCCTCAAACATCTGCCAACGCCAGGCGGCAGATGCTAATGGTCATGTTGGCTTTTCCCCAGGGAGATGTGCTTATCACGTCCTGCACATACAACACGGAAGACCGGAAGCAGGCCACCGTGGTGAGTCACCCCCACTTCCCTCTGCACCTGCCCAGGGAGTGTTTAGCCTGGGCCATCTGAGGAAGGAGGACAGGTCTTGACTCCTCACCTAGGACATGGGCTGCCAGAGAGCAGGGCTGTCCCCTCATCCCCTCAAGAAGCCAGTTGTCCTCGGCGTCCACTCCCTGAACCTGCAGTGGCGGCATCACCAGGAGCCTGGGATAAATGTAGCCTCTTGGGTGCCACCCCAGGCCCACTGAGTCAGAGACAGGGGCAGTGGCACTGAGCCACCCATGTTTTAACAAGCTCCCAGCTGATGTTGACCCAGCTCATGATTAAGAAACACTCACAGCACGAAGCATTTCTCAGCATGGGGGCTGGTGTGGGGAGAAGCTGTAGGATGAGAGGTTGACTTTTGCCCCGTGGAGCTCAAGGTGCACCAGGGAGACAGGCCTGGAGCCCCTCTAATGGCAAGCCAAGTTACAAAAACACTTTCAAAACCAGGTTGTGGAGCCACAGGTGCAGGGGCCTGGCAGGGTCTCACCAGGGACGTGTCTGTCCCGTGGAGCCCAGAGGAGAGGGGAGGAGGTGGAGGAAGGCTCTGTGCAGGGGCCCCAGAGGACAGAGAACATTTTCAGGATGGAAAGGAGGGGAAGGGAGGGTGGAGACATGGGTAGGCATCAGGCAGGGTGAGCGTCACTGAGGATGATAGTCCTGGGAGAATCTGCACTGGGGACAGGTGCTTTCAAGGCTGAATATCCAGGCAGCACCAGGACACGGGCAGCCATGGGATGCATCACCCCACAGGCTGCTTCTGGGAGTGAAAGGGTATGCTCGTCACAATTACCTGGGTCCCAGGCACAAGCCAGGACCTCCCTGCCACTGGATCTGTGCCAGCTGTCTCCGTAACCAGGGTAGCCTCCAGGGGTTATCCTTCGAATTGTGTGGCTCAGAGTGGAGTGGACCTGGTCACACCTGCCCTGACACCCCTCAGCGCCAGGAACTTGGGTAGATGTCACAGCCCTGTTCTTTGTGTTTTAATCCAATGTGGATTCACCTGATGTTTACTGAGCCTGAGCCCTGACTGCCAGTCTCATTTATGTTTTCCTTTTGTTTTGAGACAGAGTCTCGCCCTGTCACCCAGGCTGGAGTGCAGTGGCGCAATCTCAGGTCCCTGCAACCTCCGACTCCTGAGTTCAAGCAATTCTCTGGCCTCAGCCTCCTAAGTAGCTGGGATTACAGGCACCTCCCACCATGTGTGACTGATTTTCGTATTTTTAGCAGAGATGGGATTTCACTATATTGGCCGGGCTGGTCTCAAACTCCTGACCTTATGATCTACCCACCTCAGCTCCCAAAGTGCTAGGATTACAGGCATGAGCCACCACACCCGGCCTCATTTATGTTTCTTAAACAGCCTTACTGAGATGTAATTCACAGACTGTAGCATTCACTCATTTAAAGCGTGCAATTCTATGATTTTTTTGTATGTTCACTGATACAGGCAGCCCATCCCCATGGTCAATTTTAGAACATTTTCATCACCCCCAAAGGAAACTCCATATCCATGAAGCAGTCGGTCCTCATCCCCCCCACCGCCTCAGCCTGGCAACCGATCTATTTTCTGTCTCTGTGGATCTTCCTGTTCTGGACACTTCACGTGAATCGAATCACACAATACATGGCCTTTCGTGTCTGGCTTTTTCCATAGCATGATGACTTGGAGGGTTCTGCACATTGTAGTGGGGCTCAGGGCCTCATTCCTTTTCATGGACGAGTAACAGCCATTGTGTGGATGGACCACGTTTTGTGTATCCATTCATTCGTTGATGGACATCTGAATTGTCTCCACCTCTCATTTAGTTTTCATACCAGTCTCCAAAGTAGGAGTGTTTGTATTTTCTTTTTCTTTCTTTCTGAGTCTCACTCTGTCAGCCAGGCTGGAGTGCAGTGGCACGATCTTGGCTCACTGCAATCTCTGCCTCCCAGGTTCAAGCGATTCTCCTACCTCAGCCTCCCGAGTAGCTGGAATTACAGGCATATACGACCATACTCAGCTAATTTTTGTATATATGTTTTTTTGAGACGGAGTCTTGCTCTGTTGCCCAGGCTGGAGTACAGTGGCACAATCTCAGCTCACTGCAACCCTCCCAGGTTCAAGCGATTCTCCTGCCTCAGCCTCCTGAGTAACTGGAATTACCAGCATGTGATACCACACCCAGCTAATTTTTGTATTTTTAGTAGAGACAGGGTTTCACCATGTTGACCAGGCTGGTCTCGAACTCCTGACCTCAAGTGATCCACCTGCCTCAGTTTCCCAAAGTGGTGGGATTACAGGCATGAGCCACAGTATCCAGCCAGTTTGCATTTTCACAGGTAAGATAAGAAGGCTCAGAGAGGGCAGGCATTTGACCAGGGTCACACAGCTAATAGATGGCTGAGCTGGGATCTGACCCAGGGCCGTGGGCCTCACAGCTCTTGCTGCACACTTTCTATCTCCCTTGGATTTCAGGTAACAACTGCCCTGGGTCCCTGATCACAAAGTCAGGGTGAGGGGGACAGGAGAGCTTTGCCAGCCCTTTATTCTCTCTAGAGGAGGTGCTCAGGAGATCATGGCAGTGGCTGATGTCGGATGCTTGCCACAGCCCAGCACTGCTCCAATAACTCATCCTAACCACACCCAGCCTTGCTGGGACCTCTGAGCATATCCCACCAGGAGACCCAGTGAGATCCAGCCACCAAGGCCACACAGTGAACTGGAGGCAGGGCTGGTATGGGTGGAGGTGCCAACTCTGACCATGCTGCCTCTCAGCTGAGCACCTGTGTGGTGCTGAGCTTGCAGACAGCAGGCTCTGCAGGTGGAACACCCCAGGCGGGACGGCAGCACCGGCCCCATTCTGCAGGTGCAGCCCCAGGGCCAGGGATGGGGAGGTCTCCAGCGAGGAAACTGCGTGTTCCCTGCCCAACCTGGCTTTTCGGCAGCAGAACTGATGCCACGTCCCAAGGCATCTGGGGCTGCGAGGCCTGGTGAGCACTACTGACGTCTCAGATGCCCGTTCTTCAGGTTGAGGCCCTCGGTGCCAGTGTCCCAGTGGGCGGGCAGTTCTGTGGCTTCCCTGGCCCATGCCTTCCTCTCGGCAGTGGCTACATCACAGCAGCAGGAGCAATCAAAGGGGAGGGCAGCTCCCCAGGCGGATCTGAGCTTCTCATGCTCTGACAACCCCTCGCCTGCTGATCCAAGAGACAGCAGCCTTTGAAATTCCATTTCCTTCCCCAGGTGAGAGAGGAGGACAGATCCTGCACAGGGTCGGACCCAGTTCCCTTTTGATGTCGGCAGCGGCAGAGGGCGGGGAGGGGTGGGAACTCACACAGGACGGCTATCGCCCCAATCTGACATGGGTGGGGTGGATGATGAAAGCCGGGAAAGGAGGAATCCGGCCCAGGGAACAATGCAGGCAGAAACCATCCCGGCCAACAGGTGCCAGGTTTGGTCCCTGGACAGAACTGCCCTGTGCTCTTTGTCTACACAGGAGGAGGGGCAGCAGCTGGTTTAAGCGCCATGCTGAGCTTTACCCAGTCCTGTTCTGCCATAGAGTAGCGATGGCCTTTCTTCCCCACCAGCCACATGAAATCCCCAGGCCCACAGCAGCTTCACAAAGAGCAGGGAGCCTAGAGGACACCAGGGTGTCCTGTTCCGGCCCCTGCCCTGCTGGGGTCTGAGCTGCTGTCGGGGGAGCTCTGCTGTCTCCAGCCCCGGCTCCTCCAAGCTGCCAGCATTCTTCTTCCTCCTCTGGCTGAGGCTCCACAGTCACCAGCAATCCAGCCAGAGGCTTAAAGCCAGCAGCGGGGACCCAGGGGGTACCTTCCCTGCCCCCCCTTATAGCAGGCCATAGGGTTGCCCTGGGAAGCTGGAGGTTGTTGTCACAGCCTCTAGTCACAGTCCTGTCTTCTGGAGCCCTTGCTCCCCTCAGAGCCGAGTTCTAGCAGTGACTGGTGGATGGCATGGGGCTGCAGTGGAGAGGGCCTCCCTTGCAGTCCTCAGCTCCAGGCTCTTGCTGGAGGTCACGGGGACAGCTTCTAGCCAACAGCTGGGAGGCTGGGTCACTGAGGCTGTGCCACTGAGGCTGTGGCTACCACGGGGCATCCTCTTGCCTGCTCTGAGACTCAGTTTCTGTACCCATAAAACAGGCACGATGCCACCCCATCCGCTTGTGGCATTTCATTTCCTTCATGGCACCATCAGCGCCTGATACGAATTTCCTGGTTAACTCACTTGCTGCCTGTCTCTCCTGCCCTCTGTGGAAATTCCGTGAGGGCAGGGACTTTGTTCCTCAGAGCACGCCTGGCACCGTGCCATGAACAGACAAAAGGACCCAGTGAGCATGTGGGCGCGGCGAAAGCTGCTGGATGGCAGCGTCTGTGTGGCCTGGGCCAGGGCTGACGGGTCTTCTCCGCCTTGCAGGGCGGCTTTGGGATCATGGAGGAGATGTGTGTCAACTATGTGCACTACTACCCCCAGACGGAGCTGGAGCTCTGCAAGAGCGCAGTGGACGCCGGCTTCCTGCAGGAGTTCTTCCACCTTATCAACAGGTGACAGCTCCCCGCCAAGCTCCCTGGCCCAGGGAACCCCGACCCAGACCCTCTGGGCCTGTTAGGCTGCTGGGCAGATTCGGGGAGCCCAGGCTGAGCTAGGAGGCTGTGGTGGCCTCACTCATCCCTCCCCTCACTCACTTCCTGCTGAGTCTGGATTTGACCTGAGAGCCTCCTCAACCCAGCCCCAAGCAGCCGTTTCCCACCTGCCAAGGTGACCGGAGAGGTGAAGGCGTTGCCGGTGAAGGCAGCATCTGGGGCGGCTTGGCAGAGGCAGCGGGGCTGGGGACGAGGCCGGGATGAGGCGGCAGGGCTGGGGAGGAGGCCAGGATGAGGCAGTGGGGCTGGGGACGAGGCCTGGCAGAGGTGGCGGGGCTGGGGAATGAGGCCAGGATGAGGTGGCGGCGCTGGGGAGGAGGCCTCGGGAGGGTCACCCCAGGGATAGGACCCCACCTGCAGGGAGGCGTTGCCGGTGTCCCCTGGGCTCCCTGTCCCTCGGCCGCTCCCTAGCCTGGCTGTTCCTTGTCCCCACCAGGTTCAACGGCGGCAAGGAGGTATGCACCTGCCCTCAGCCATCCATCCCTCAGCAGTTCGCCTCTGTTCCCTGGAACTCCTTCAGCCGCGAGGTGCTGCAGGCTCTGTATGGCTTCGCGCCCATCTCCATGCACTGCAACAAGTCCTGGGCCATCCGCTTTCAGGTGTGCTGCCATGGGCATAGGGGGGCATGCAGCCAGGGCAGGCCTCGTGGAGGGCTCCAGTGAGGGGTGACAGGACTGCGCACCGGCCTGCTGACAAAAGTGCTCGCACAAGGTAGTTAGAGCAAGTGCTGGGTGGTGACAGATCCAGACAGACAGACGGCCAGCAGAGAGAGAGTAGAGAGAGAGAAGAGAGACACAGAGAGGGGAGAGAGAGAGACAGAGGGGGAAGAGGGAGAGACGGGGGGAGAGAGAGAAAAGAGAATCAGAGGGGGGAGAGAGAGAGAGACAGAGGGGGCGGGGGGGAGAGAGACAGGGTGGAGAGAGAGAGAGAGACAGAGGGGAGAGAGAGAGAGAGAGGAGAGAAAGAGAGAGTGAGCCAATAGCAAGGCTAGGAAGGGCAGCACCCTCTCCAGGGGACACCTCCACACCGGTGCCGAATGTCAGATGCCAGTGGTGTGAGCAGGTGCACCAACCTCTCCCTGAACCTAAAAATAAATTGCCAGGGGAGGGGAAGGTGAGAAACGAACCAGCCTGAAGCCTTGAGCTGGCTTTTCCCTCCTTCCCTGAGACCCACTGGCATTGGAAGGCATCTCATTTATCCCCAGCCCAGCGGGCTGCAGTCAGGAGCTCAGGCCTTTTGCGGAGTTAGTCACATAAGGTGCTGCAGCCTAGAGACCCAGGAAGATCCCTCCTGGAAGCCTCAGGGAGTTGGATTAACTGCTAAGTCAAACATCCTCAGCACCAAAGGAAGGAAGGGCTAATACCAGCTGGCCGAGAATCGTGTGGGCTGGACGCTGAGGGGAAGAAATGGCTAAAAAAAATCAGAGCCTGGTTGCTACATTAGTGGATGACACTGAGTGGGGCTGGAGGTGGGGAGGGGCCTGGGCTACTCCCGGCTTCCTGACTAGGTGACTGGAAAGTCAAGGGAGGGGCATTGACTGAGGTCAGTAGTCCCCCAAAAAGCAGCTCCGGGGAGACGGGTGAGTTGGGTTTGGGACCAGTCGAGTGTGAGGGCAAGAACCCCAGAGGTGTCTGGGAAGTGGCCGGGAGGTAGCCACCCATCTTGCCCTCCAGCCTCAGTCTATTTCCTGCTGCCTTCCCTGCAGGGTGAATGGAACCTGCAGCCGCTGCCCAAGGTCATCTCCTCGCTGGGAGCACCCACCCCAGAATGCCCCCCCAGACAGTGCCCAAGCCCTGCCAGCCCCGCCATTATCAGCATTGTTGGGGATAGAGGCTGAGGGGGGACCTGTGCCTACCCCTTCTCCGTGCTGTCCCTGTGCGCTCACACTGGCTCTGTGACGGCCCCCATGGAACAGCCCTGCATGCCCAGGATGAAGCGGCCAGACCACGCCCTGCCTAAGACCACGGTCCAATCCAGCCTTCTTCCCCGGGGTCCCCTGCATGGCTGGGAGGGTGTGGGGGCCCTGCTGCCCTGCCGTGGACCAAGTGTGCCAGGACCTTGTCCTTCCACACCTGCTGGCTCAGTGCAGGGTCCAGCCCTCCACCTGCCCTGTCCCACCTCATAAGCCAGGACCCTGGAACAGGTGCCATGCTGGGCGGGGGCACAGACTCACCCCAGATGCTCCCGCTCCCGCCCCGCTGCTCCCAGTGATGGTGATTTGTGTCAGTGCGCAGCGGGTGCTGCTTAGACATTTCCCCACTGAGTGACTGCTGTTTCACAGTGGGCGGCTTCCCTGCGATGGAGGCAGGACCAGGCACTTAGCTAGTTAGAGACTCGTCGGGGAAATTGCTCCATTGCTGAGTAAATAGACAGTTTCGCCCACCTAAAGGGAAGCCCTGACAGCAACTATCATCACCACCAAAAGACGAGGCGGCAAAGCTCCAGCGGGGCTTCTGGCGCTGGTTCCACGGCGGGTGGAATGGTTCGTACCAGCTTGCTCCTGTGGGTGTGGCTGGGGCCGGACAGACCGGGCTGGAGTCAGGGCTGTGTTTTCATCGTGGTTCTGCCACTCCGTGGAGGTGTGCCTTGGGTGGGCCATGTCACATTCCTGACCCTCACTTTTCTCATCTGTAAAACGGGCTAATGAGCCAATAAAGCTCACACTCGGGCTGGCACCCACTGGAGGTGGATAGGTTTGCACTCAGCAGCCGTCACTCCAGGAGAGAGAAGCTTGCCCCGAGCCTCCCCACCGTGCCAGGCGTCGTACCAAGTGCTTCCCCCTGAGCGTCCTGAAATCGCCTCGGCCGGCCTGGGTGGGTCTCCCCTTCCTGCCCTCCAAGCTGTCTCTCAGTTAGGGACAAGTCCAGCTCTTCGATGGTTTCTGGAGAGAGTAACAGATGCAGCTCTGTTCAGCCAGTTCAGCAAAATGCTGCCCAGCCTCCAGGGCAGAGGGGGAGACGGATGGGCTCGGAGTCCCCCGGCATCAGCTACGCGGCTGCTTCTCCTTCTTCGAGGCCCTTCATCAAGAAGGGAACTCACGAGCTGCCCCACGTTGTGTAAATCACAGCTTCTCGTGGCCCGTAAGTCACAGGGCGCTAGTGCTGTGGAGTGCTGGGCCCCAGCCTGGAGAGCCGCTCCGGCCCTCCATCATCTTTAGAGTCTCGGAGGCGGTGGATGCAGAGCAGGCCCAAGGAGCCCCCTTCACTCTGATCATGCCCAATTGCCAGCCCAGAGAAGGGTCCTGCCCAAATGCCCTAGGGGCACTGGTCGCCTGCGGATCTCACAGGCAGGGAAATGGACTCCCAGATAAGTACCTCGCCTGCGGGCCCAAGAGCACAGGTGACTGGGAATCCCAGCCAGCTCCGGAACTCCCACAGCGACAGCCCCACCCCCACCTCAGCCCCCACTCTCTCTCTCCCTCTCAGGCTGCTTATCCTCTTCCTCTGGCAGAGACAGCAGCCACGTTGCCCCGCCACCCTGTTCCAGCAGCACCCACACCTGCCACACCCAGAGGAGTGTGACCCTGTGGTTGCTGAGAGCTGCCAGGTCACACACTGAGGCTATGCACAGCACTATCAATCCCATGAGACACGTGGTTTGTTCCCATGGATGAAGGAGGAGACTGAGGCTCAGAGACCCAAAGTGAGGTGTCAAGGGCACCCAGAGTGAGCCAGGGAGCTCGGAGTGTCCCCATGTCTGACCCCAGTATCTGAATGCTCAACCTGTTTCCTTACTTATGAAACAGGGATTTCCCCAGAACCCTTGTTGGGTATTTTATCTAAAATAAGTTCTCTGTTTGGAGGCTTAGGGAAAGAGCTTTATTACCTGAAAATGACCTACATGCTCTAGGCCAAAGGGACTCTCTGGGCTCACCCACCTTCTGAATTATTGGGGTGTGAGTCCAGCTGCCCAAGTCACCGTTCCTACCCCTGCTGTGTGACCCCGAGTTAGTTACTTTCCCACTCTGGCCTTGAGTCTCTCTATCTGTCCACTGAGGAGAGGGTTCTCCAGCCTCCCAGGGGGCAGGGGGCTGCTAGGGTGGCACAACCCACCATCTGTGAGGTGTCCAAGCAGTGGGGTGAAGAATGCTCACGTCCATCGGCGTTGAGAGGTGGAGCGGCCCTGGACCCCAGGTTCCAGTCAGCACAAGGGTGCCTGCCCAGGCGGGTCCCAGAGCGAGCGGCCCTGGACCCCAGGTTCCAGTCAGCACAAGGGTGCCTGCCGAGGCAGGTCCCAGAGCGCTCCAGGGCTGTGCTGTCGGGTGGCCACTGGCCTCATGTGGCTACTTTTGATTGCAATTAATTTTAAATTAATTACGATACAAGGTCGGGTGCTGTGCTTCCTGCCTGTAATCCCAGCACTTTGGGAGGCAGAGGCAGGAGGATCACTTGAGCCCAGGAGTTCAAAACCAGCTTGGCCAACATAGTAAAACCCTGTCTCTACAAAAAAAGTACAAAAATTAGGGCTGGGCACGGTGGCTCATCCTGTAATCCTAGCATTTTGGGAGGCCAAGGCAGGCCGATGACCTGAGGTCAGTAGTTCCAGACCAGCCTGGCCAATATGGTAAAACTCGTCTCTACTAAAAATATAAAAATTAGCCAGGCTGTGGTGGTGGGCGCCTGTAATCCCAGCTACTTGGGAGGCTGAGGCAGGAGAATCACTTGAACCTGGGAGGTGGAGGTTGTAGTGAGCTGAGATGGTACCATTGCACTCCACCCTGGGCGACAGAGTAACCGTGTTTAAAAAAAAAAAAAAAAGACAGAATCTTCTGTGTCCCGGTCACACCCCCCACCTTTCACATGCCTGAGGCTGTTTCACCGCACAGTGTGGTACAGAGTTCTGCCCGCCACAGCGTAGGCATGTTTTAAAACAGTTTGCTGAGAGTTCCTGGGAGGCAGTACTCAGCCACAGTGAGCATCATGGCATCAATATTTCCAGAAAAAAAATCTTTAAAAATAGCTATGAAACAGGGTGTTTTAGAGTTGAGGTCAGGAAGACCTGGCTCGGGCTCCGGGGAGGTGGGTCTTCTGATGTGGACACTGGGCGGCGCGTTTGGGAGCCATGGCACGGCCAGGACCTCTTGCAGCCCACGGATGGAGCCCGCAGGTGGTGAGCTTGGGAGGTGAGTCGTGGAGGCTGTGCTCACATCAATGCCCAGCATCCCCAAGGCGCTGGGCTTTCTCTCCTCAGGGATGGAGGAAGCACACACAGGAAGTGGGGGGTGCTGTCGCACGCATCCCCCAGCTTCAGCCATGAGATACAATTTGGAGTGGGACCTGGGCTCTGACCTCCCCTCATCCTTAGCCTTCCCCCAGGGACAGGCTGTGAGATGGATGTGGTCACCAGCCCAATCCAGGGGTCTGTGGCCAAACCGCAGACCGGGAGGAAGCAGGCCAGGCCATCTGGGAAGCCCGTTCTCCTCCTCTCCAAGAAGTCATCTCATCCAGGAGCCAGGCCCGCCTGTGAGCAAGGGGAGGCTGCAGGTGTTCCTTCGGCCCGAAGTGTGTGAAAGCCAGAGGCCCCCACTCTGCTCTCCAGCCGCAACCCCCTCCCCAGACTCAGGGGGCCAAACCCGCCTTTCACGGCCATCTGTAACCCAAACGTCTGCCCACAGCTTTGTTCGAGCTCAGTCCACAGTGGGCCACGTGGTGTGGGAGCATCCAAAGGTGGCTGGGGCCTGCCAGGACTGCTGCACCCAGATTGCCGCCTGCTGCCTGTGTGGCTCTGTGGGACGCCAGCTCCATGATACCCCCAAGCATCTGCCACCCGATCTTCCCAGATTGCAGGGCATGCCAGGCAAGACTGCGCAGGGCAGCTCCGATGGGCCTGATCTGAACCCAGGTTTGGGGGGACGAGGGAGGGGACTGAGCACATGCGACGGGCAGCGATGGACACCCCTCCCAGGCAGGAGAGGCGGAGCTACTTCTGACACACAGGCAGTTACGGGAGGAAGAGAGGGCGGGCAGAGGAGCCACCCCCTCTCAAGGCAGCATGCAGGACAGAGCCGAAGTCAGGGATCCTCCCACAGGGGCTGGGCGAGGAGGAAGGTGTGGGCAGGAACTGCATCCAAATCAACAGCAAAGACAAAGATCACCTAGAAACGGGGACTCCACTAGGCTCTTACCCCACAGCACACCCCCTCCTGCCTGGGCCTGGTAGGTGAGGGGCTCAAGGGGAAACCGAGGCCGGAGCTGGCATTTCTGTGTGGGTGAGGAGGGCACCAATCTGAGGCCCCACCCACTCCCTGCTTTGGCTTCTCTGTTCCCAGGCTTCCAACTCTCAGGAGGCTTTGGCCCCTGAAGAACAGGGAGGTCAAACAAGGTACAAAGAGCTTTCCAGCTCCCATTCGGACCTGTGATCCAAGAGGCACCATCCTGCAGAGCCACCTTGGTCCCAGGTCTGCAAGTGCGCCATGGCAGACAGTGCCAGCTGATCACTGCTCTTTCCTGGCCCAGACACAGCCTCACGCTCTTTAGCCAAATGTCCCAGGGAAGCCCACTGATGATCAGTCAAGCTTGCAGTAAAAGATGAAGCCTATTTGCCTCCCTGTTTTCACGTGGGGCTTATCAAGTATTTCCTAAGCACCTTCCAGAAGCCTGAAGAGGATTATAAGCCGTGGTCCCTGAGCCCAAGCCAGTTTCAGGCTTGATTTCTGGGAGGATTGGGGTGGATTGGCACCTTCTGGTCAGTGACCCCAGGATGGGCCATCTTGGTCTCTGTCCATATCTGGTTTGGGGGTTTTAGCAGGACTAGACCTAGACTAGGGACAGGGAGGGCCCAAGTTCTGGCTGGGTCCAGGGTCCAGGGCCATTTGGGACCTGTGGCCATGGATGGAGGACACGGGATGGGGCATGGGGGCTGGGCTCTCAGTAGATTCCCTTCACCCTCTTGTTGTCGGGGTCGAAGGGAGACTTCAGGTGAGCCCGGGCAGCATAGGTCACCCCCATTCTCTCCAGCATGTAGTCCCCGCTCTTCACAAAGTCCAGTGAGACCTAAAAGCAGAGGTGGGGATGAGGGTCACTCGTGATCAGGTGGATGCATGGCTTATGCCTGCCTGCTTCTCTGGAGGAGGGGGTCTTGGCCTTGCTGCCTGCCCCGCCAGCAAACTCATTCCTGAGCCAGAGGTTCCTTCCTGAACCTGGCCATCGCCCCAGAGCAGGTGCAGCTCCTGTCCATGTGACCTTGAGTTGGATATGGGCATTTGGGGTCCTGCAGAGCCCAGGTCTGGCAACCAACATGACTTACACAGGACGGCACACCTCCTGCCCCAGCGAATTCAGATGCCTGGGAAATAGCAGAAACACAGTGGCTTTCCCAGACCCGGGCAAGCACAGCGGCTGGAGCAGCGCCGCAGCTGGCGGCCAATCCAACTCGCATCCCTGGGGGCAGGGGCAGCTGGAACAGCCTTCTAGACAGCTTGGCCTCTGTGTGCTCCCCATCCCACGCCCTGGCTTGGCCCCCAGCAAGCCCATGGGAGCCAGTCAGCCCCAGGTGCAGGTAATTTTAGGCGCAAGGAGGGCGTGATGTCTCTCTCTCAGCCTGGCACAGCTGGTGACACCAGGCTGGATATCACTGCACCAGCCCAGCCTGCCCTCCTCTTTGCCATGGCTGCTATGAGGAGGGCAGGCCGGGCCGCTCAGGGACGCTGTTCTCCCTGTACAGCAATTAAAGCCAAGGCCAGGGCCACAGGAGGGAGTCTCGGGCTCTGCTCTGGAAGTCAGAGGGCTCCTTCCTGTTCCTGGCAGCTCAGGACTAGATGAAAAATAAAAAACAAACTGAGCTGTTTCTGTGACAGGAGCTTGAGGAGCGGCGGTCCTGAGCCGTGTGTGTACCTGCAGGATGGGAAGCTCTGAGCTGCCCCCCGCAGGCAGGCAGCACAGGGAGCTGGCGGCCTTCAAATGTCCACAGGCAGGCACAACTCACAGCGGGCACCTGGCCTTGCTAACAAATACCCACGAGGCTGGAGCTTCTTCCCCACCTCGAACCTTTCCCACCAATGAGCAGGTTTTCCTGTCTCAGGAAGAAACCTGTTACACCCTGGGGTGCTAGAAAACCAACAGCCAGCTCTGGGGTGGGGCGGGTGTGACTGTGGCATCTGCCTGTTTCCACAGTGCAAACGCTCTGGGCAGCCCTGACAGAGGGGTGGGAGACGTGTACTGGCAGCTCCGGCCGCATCGACTGGTTCCCCCCAGGCCCCCAGCTGTCTGTCTGGATGCGGTGTAACCTGGGCTGCCCTGGTCACGTTGGTGAGGGACCCATCCCTGACTCGGGAGAGAGCTGAGCATTACTGTTCCTTGAAGAAAGGGCCTGCACTCCCCAGCCCACCCTGGCACGGAGCCCATAAACTCCACTTTGGCTGGGCCCCAGGGCTGGGTCAGGAGGTCCTGCCTGTCGTCGAGCCATGCCATCACAATCCCCCGCTTATGAAGAAGACCCCACTCTGGGCAGTGGCCTGTACGACGACCCTGTGTGGTAGGTGGGTGTCTGTCCACATTTTATAGATGAGGAAACCAAGGCCCCAAGAGAGGATCTTTGTCAAGGTCACAAAGCAAGTAAAAGGCAGGTCCCAACGGCTGGTGGCATCAATTGTCCTGAGCCTCCCACCTCCACTGTGGGACTCAGTCCCATGGGCTGCCACTTCTCCATGGCTCCACAGGACCATGGCCTTGCCCAATGCCTGGCAGTGCCCCCTTGAGCCTGCGAGCTGGGCCTGCACATCCCTGCAGCTCCTGCTAAGGCTGGTCTGTCTCCAGGCTGCCCCTCCTCCTGGCTTCTCCCAAGTGCTCCCTCCCTCCCTGACTCCCTCCACGTGTCCGTCAGGGGCTCAAGCTGGAAGGCTCTGGAGCCAGGCCAGCACCTCCGAGCCTCACTGGGGCTTGGGCCAAATGTCAGATCATCTCCCGTAGAGAGACATGAAAGATTGGAAGAGGAGGTACAGACCACCCTTTCCCCTCCTGAGGAGGCTGCCCATCGCCTGCCCCACCACTCCTGGCCACCCTGTTCTTTCCAGCCTGCTCCTGCCTCCTGCAGCCAGAGGCCAGGGTCACCTGGTAGGTGTGGGGTTGCCTGGGGTCAGGGGTGTCCGGGTGAGAAAAGAGAGGAGGGTAGGAACATGGGTCTCCAAGTCTCTGGTCACCCTGGGGGCCACCCCTGCACCCCAGGCAAAGGGTGAGCCTTGGGTGGCTTAAGGTTTGGGTCTCTGGTGTGAGGAGCCAGCCTGGCCAGCCAGCACCTCCTTCTAACCAAGGGAAGCCTGGAACCACCAAGTCAGATTCTTCCGGAAAGAAAATAGAGAGCTGGGGAGTCCTCTACCTACTGAGGCCTCTTCCTCTCCTTCTCCTTGCCCCTCCCCCTCTTCCCTCTTCCTCTTGTTTCTCCTCTTCTCTCTCCCTTTTCCCTCCCCCTCCTTTCTCCTCCTTCTCCCTCCCTTTTCCCTCCCCCCTTCCTCCTTCTTCTCCCTCCAACTTCCTCCCCTCCCTCCTCCCTCCATTCTTCTTTCTCTTCCCTCTTCCTCCTCTGGGCCCCACCTGTGCCTCCTCCCTGTGCCTGGCACACTCAGGCCATGGTGCAGGGAGCTGGTTTGGAGCTGGGGAGGGATCAGCGCTAGCCTTAGCAAGGCCAGAGAAGGGGACTCACCGGCCCGCCACTGGGGTCGCGGATGTAACCATAGGCAATGGTCTTGTCGATGGTGAACCCAAAGTCAGCCCTCCGGATGTGGCCCACCACTTGGCCGTTCCTCCAGATGGCCTCCAGGCCGAACATGGGTACTTTGCTGGAAGAAGCAGTAGAGAAAGCTAGAACCCAGAAACCACAGGGTGGGGACACGTCCACAGTGGCCTGGAGGAGAATGGAGGGCTGCAGGGTGCCCACCCATCCATGGCTCCACACAGATAGGGCTGGCCTGCTAGGACCTTGCTGGTCCCCAGAGCCAGCCCAGTACCTGGCTGGACACCTGGGCTCAGGCTTTGAGTGAGTAAAATGAATGAATAGAAAACATCAAAACTAGGAGTGGACTTTGCTGTTTCCAGAAGCAAGCCCCGTAGATTTGGGAGAGGCCCTGCTTCCGATTTCCTTCCACTGATCTGAATGGTTCAAACGTGAAACACGATTGCGGCTGACTCTACTCTGGTTCTTTTTTATTTTTTTGGTGCAGTGGCGCGATCTCAGCTCACTGCAACCTCCACCTCCCAGGTTCAAGCGATTCTCCTGCCTTAGCCTCCGGGTCGCTAGGATTACAGGTGCCCGCCACCATGCCTGGCTCATCTTTGCATTTTTAGTAGAGACGGGGTTTCGTCATGTTGGCCAGGCTGGTTTCGAACTCCTCAACTGACCTGCCCATCTTGGCATCCCAAAGGGCCGGGATTACAGGCATGGGCCAGTGCGCCCAGCTGGGTTTGTTTTTTTCACAGCACAATACATGCTTTATTCACATGACTTTACTGCCTGTGATAGATGAATGCTCACTGTATAATTTTTAAAAATTGAAAGCAGGAAGACATTTAAAAGTAAGCTAAAAATCACAGAAAGGCCAGCACCCAGGGCTAACTGGTAACATTCTGTGGCCAGTGGGCAGACTTCTCCTGGGTGACGGGTTATCGCGGCTGCAGCTGTGCAAAGGGGTCACTGCATGGAAGGGCCGGGTTGAGGCTGAGGCTGCCTCCTGCATCCACAGGCTGGAGTCGCTGTTTGGGTCCCACTTGTCAATCGGATTAGGGCGAGACTGGAAGGAGGTTTTGTAAATATCTTTGGTTTTGCCCTAGTTCTTGTCCTCCAGGTGAGGTCACTGAGTCCTCACGTGCTTCATGGAGGGTCAGAAGGTTGGGGCCAAGCAGGCAGAAAGGACCCAGGGACGCTGGCCTGTGCAAGGGGCCTCCTCTCCCGGAGCTGAGCCGATCCTGGGTGCTGGACGCGTTGTCACGCGAGAAGCAGAGCCCGCAGGCACCCGGGGAGAAGCCACAAGACAATGACAGTGCGGTTCCACTCATCTTCCCTGCCCCCACCCTCATCACTCTGACACTCCTTATGAAGGCTCCAGAAATCTGGAAGAAGTGGCAGTGTTTGTGGCTGGCTGTCAGCTCCCTGCCCACAGGGCCTAAAGCTGCCCACTTTCCCAGAGACCTGCACCTCAGACCCCCGCCGGCACCACAGGAGGGACTGGGAGCAGGGCCTGATCTCACACCACCCTGCAACCCAGCTGGGACTGAGGTTCCTGGACTCCAAAGTCTCCCAGGAGCCCAGGGAGCATGTGCACCAGGCTACAGCAGCGTGCTCAAAGCCACTCTCCTGGTAGGGAGAGCAGGGGGTCAGGGTGTCCCAGGCAGGGTCTCCCCTTCCACCTCTGCCAGGTGACTGGGCATGAGTCCCTGCCCCTTGGCACTGCGTGGTTTCCATTTGTAAGTGGGGATGGTGGCCCCAGCCAAGCCCCTCTCTCCACATCAGAGGGCTGTGGGGAGGACTGAACCGGAAGAGGATGGGAGGTGGTGGCACAGTGACTGGGAGGCCAGGTTCCCTGGGTTCACCTTCCCAAGGCCCTCGGCCTAGACCCACCACAGAGGGGTGGGCTGGGCTGGGCTGCACCTTTCTCTCTTGAGACCTTCATTTGAAGAGCATGGAGCCTTTCCTGCATCCGCACATGCCCTGATGGCCTGGGAGGGGTCCCCACCAGGTGCAATTTTACACTTCCCCCTGGATGCCTGTCAGGCTTTGCCTCTTACGCGACAGCCTGTCCAGCGCCCAGGATCAGCTCAGCTCTGCCTTTAACAGCATGGGAGCAGCTGGCAAGATGGCCTCTCTCTTTGGCCTTGATTTTCTTGTCTGCACTGGGCTGTCAGGTGCGTTCTGGAAGAGCATGGCTGACACATGGGAAGCGTCGGTACCAGGGGCCTTAGACTGGGGGACTGAGTGGCGCCTGCCTGCCCCGGCTACAAGCAGTTGCTTCCGGGCAGGCGTGGGGCAGCGGGATACTCACTCCTCCACGGTGAAGCACACCAGCCGTCGGCGGAGGCCCACAGCCCGCTGCTGCTCCAGCGCCTCCCGCCCCAGGAAGGGCACGGGCGACTTCAGCCTGCAGGTGAAGGCCAGGCCTGCCTCCAGGGGGCTGTCGTCCGGCCGCAGGTCCGAGTGCCAGTGCCGGTAGCCTGCGGGAAGGGAAACCATGGGGTCGGTGCCACCTTGAAGGGGATAAGCCCTTTAGGAGAGGCATGAGATGCTGCCCAAGCCCACCCCTGCAGCCCCCCACCCACACCCTCAGAGCTGCTTAGTCACCCGAGCAACCCATGAGGAGGCAGGGGCATCTCCAACCCCAGAAGGTTCCCTGGGGCAAGTCCCCCAGGAGACTGCCCGTCAGCACTACAGCCCTCTGCACCCTCAGGTGGGGGCATCGGGGGGGGCTTGTGAAGGGGGAGCTGCCTGATGCCCAAGCTGGGTGCCCAACACCCAAGGGAGCTGCCCAACGCCCAAGCTGGGTGCCCAACAACCAAGGGAGCTGCCCGACACCCACTCTGAGCCTCCATCCTTGCCCTGGGCAAGAGTCTGGGCTTCCTCCAGAGGCCATAGCACCTGCTTCCCTGAGCCATTCTTCACAGCTCTCAGGAAAACCAAGGTGTCCAATTCCTACCCAGCTTGGCCCTGCTCCCCAGGTGCCAGGCAGTGCCTCAGCTCTGAGTCCAGGTGTGTGTAGGTGTCGCTGATCCCAACACTGTCCCTGGGGCCCTGCGTGAAGACCCTGGGCAGCAAGAGGGTTTGGGAAATGGAGGATGCCAAGTGCTGGGGTTGGGGGAGGAAACGGTTTGGAAAGAAGGAAGCCAGGTGACGACATAGGGAAGGTAACCTTTCAAGCGTCACCCCCACCTGTCCCCCTGTGCCGTCCAGACCCTGCACTCACCTTTTTCGATGCTCAGGGAGTCGATGGCGCGGTACCCGGCATTGATGAGGCCATGCTTGGCACCAGCAGCCATCACAGCTCGGTACACAGGCACACAGGACGCCTTTGGAATGTGCAGCTCCCAGCCCAGCTCCCCGACAAAGGACAGCCGCATGGCCCGGACCTGGGGGATGAGGTCATGGCTTAGATATGGCCAGGCAGGATGTCTGAGGTCCAGGCCCCAGCCACTGCCTCCTGGTGGACAGCTCCTGCTTCACTGTGACTATCAGCTGGCCCTAGGTCACAGCTGGACTGCCATAAAGAAATGGGGTCTTCCAAGAAGAGCTCCCTCCAGCTGCTCTGGAATTCTTTAAGAAGGAAGGGGTCACCTTTGGGAGTGGGAGATGGCAGGTTTGCTGTCTGCAGACAGCTCTTCCACAGGACTGTGTTAGCTTCCTGTCTGTCATAACCAATGACCACAGCTGGTGGCTGAAAACAATAGCAGGAAACTCTCTCGCGGTTCTGGAGGCTCAAAATCCAAAATCGCCGTGCGGGCGAGCCACGCTCCATCTGCAGGTGCCGGAAAGGGCCCTTCCACTTCCCGGGCACCTCCAGGTGTCCTTGGCCTGTGGCTGCACTGCTGCCGTCTCTGCCTCAGCCCTCACAGCCTTCCCTCTGTGTCTCTATGTCTTCCAAGGACACTTGCCACTGGATTTAGGACCCTCCCTGTCCCTTGATGATGTTATCTGGAGACCCTGACATTAACTACACCTGCAAAGGTCCCTTTTCCAAATAAGGCTGCATTCACGGGTTCTGGCGAGTTAGGATATAGACCTATGTTTTGGGGTTCACCAGTTAGTCCATAGCAGGGACCTGGGGCCAGCGTCTCACCCTCCTTATGGCTCCGTTCCTTGTCTATAAGATGGGGTTGGAAGCCTGGCTTTATCACTTTCAGAAGCTCTGAGACAGGTCTGCGAGGGGCAGGGGGAAGGCAGCAGCATGGTGCAGGGGACATCGCCCTGGCTGCACTTGGTGGGGACAGAGGCATCGGGGAGGGGACAGCCAGGCGCCAAGCGCTTGGTGGGGACAGAGGCATCGGGAAAGGGGACAGCCAGGTGCCAAGCTCATTGCCCGAGGAGCCCATCAGCACCATCTGGTCAGCCCCGGCCCGGCACAGGACTCTGAAGTTAGGCATAGCCTCTGCCCGTCAGGACTTGGCTTGGCTGTAAGCACAACCATGTTCTGGGTGGGGAAGGTGCCAGAAAGCAAGACCCCTGCCTGGGACGCCAGACAGGCTGGCAGGCAGAGCGGGACAGGCCTTCCAGGTGAGGATGAAAGGCTAAGCACCGGGCAGCAGATGTGGTGGGAGGCAGGAGAGAAAGGCCTGTGGGGCTGTGGATATCTGACTGTGAAAGACACAGTGACCCCAGACCCTGCAGAAATGAGTGCCGAATATCACGTGCTCGTGGGCCAAGTTTCATCTCATCCCTCCGCAGCCCATGCAATGGTGGAAACGCTGTCTATAAAGTCTGTGGGCTGAGCAGACACAGAGGCTCTCAGAGGCACTGAGCAGGCCTGGGCACACGAGGCTCTGCGGAGGACAGCTGGTGTCTTTGGGAGGGTGTGTCCTGCACACCGGCACACAAGGCTAGCACTCGGCCACATGGAGGCCACAGGAGCGTGGGGGGCTCCTTGTGCAGGAGACGTGATTTTCCTGGCACACTGTGCCTGCCACGTCCTCACCCAGCATCTGGCGTCTGCGTCCTCACCTTCAGGCAAACCCTTGAACCCACTGACTCCCAAGGGAAGGCCTGAGTGCTCAGCCCTGGGACCACAGAGCTCACAAAAGGAATGGGGCGAGCTCAGCGGATTGCAGACCCCAGACAGCAGACAGGCCCACCCTGTCCAGCTCCCGCTGGCATGCGCCTGTAGGAAGGAGGGCAGAGGCCGCTCTCCCAACCACAGGAGCAGCTCCTTATAAACCTGACACTTTAATCACATGGCCGCCGAGGGGCTAGATTCTTAAAGCTTTGGAAACAGCGCAAATTTGCTCTAAGTTACCATTTGCCCAGGCCTCTTAAAAAACTCAAAATTGACACAGAAAATGTACTGTTGACATTTCCCTGCTTCCCTGGTGCAAGCCGTAGGCCCCTGACAAAGATTGCCTTGCCAACGGGGTTCTAATTTTAGACAGCCTATGGAGGAGCTCAGGGCTCAAAGCCAATCTCATTTCCAAACAGCAAAAATGATTTTTAAAGCGCACCTATCTGCAGCCTTCCCATTGCGGATCCATGTTCAGACAAATACCTGTCACCCAGCTCAGTGACATGGTCGGTGTTTACAGGTGGAAGGGATGAAGTGGTCCCATCCTTCCCGGCTCCAGCAGCTCAGCGAGGACGCAGTCAGCTGGGTCTGGGTCTCCGCTGTACCCCGTGCACAGTCCAGCCCAAGAAACAGTCCCTGAACAAAGGAGGAAAACAGGGCCACACCTACTTCCCGGCAAAGCGAGGGGAGTCTGGATAAACCCAGGGGCCTCTCTAAGTCCACAGAATCCCTGGTTGCTGAGGCATCTCCCGTTTTCCTCCACTGAAGGAGTGGAGCAGGGCCAGTCCTCAGTTTTTCCAAGTGGGGACCCATAAGGAGAGCGACAGGATGAGTGAGGACATCCAGAACACGGACTTCCAGTCAGCCAGGCTTGGCTGGGAACGGCATCTCCCAGTGCCCACAGGGGTTGGCCCACTTGGCCTCAGTGCCATCCTCTGACCAGTCGGCCAGGGACCATGCGTGTGCGCCACACAGATGGAAGCATACGGCTCGGCACGTGGCCTTTGGCCATCCTGGCTCCAGTGGGCTGTGAAAGCCCCAGATGCAAAATGGAACTCCTGGCTGTGGATGGACTCACAGAATTGTGGAATATCAACAGGAAGGGCCCTAGGTCAGGTTTTGTTTAAAACCTTTCCACATCCTGAGGATTCCATGCAAAAAATCTGCTCAAACTATTAAAGTCAGCAAAGTTGCAGGAAATGAAGTCAAATGACCCTCACGTATGTGGTCACATGATCTCAAGGGTGCTGTGACCACTCACGTGGAAACAGTTCCCAACAAGTGGTGCTGGGAAGATTCGGTAGCCACGTGCAGAAGAGGGAAGCTGGCCGCTTACCTTACATCATGTCCAAATATAAACGAGACATGGAAAAAAGACATAAGGTACGATCTATAGTGGCAGAACCTCTAGAAGAAAGTATGGGGAATTGGAAATAGCAAGGGTTTCCTGGACAGAACACCGACAGCACAGGTCACAGAAGCAAAACTCAGATGGAAGCACATTAATCCCAAGCACGTTTATGCATCAAAGAACAGTAACAGTGAAAAGGCAACCCTCCTGCCTCGGCCTCCCCAAGTAATGGAGAGAATATTTGCAAATCTTACATACAAAGGCCTTCTACCCAGACAGAATAAAGAACGCTTACAACTTAACAATAAAAAGTTAAATACCACCATTAAAAATGGGCAAAGGGGCCGGGTGTGGTGGCTCACACCTGTACTCTGGAGTACCAAGGCGGGAGGACCACCCAAGGTCAGGAGTTTGAGACAATCCTGGCCAACATAATGAAACCCTATTTCCACTAAAAATACAAGAAAAAAACATTGGGCATGGTGGTGCGCACCTGTAGTCCCAGCTACTCAGGAGGCTGAGGTGTGAGAATTACTTGAATCCAGGAGGTGGAGGCTGCCGTGAGCCAAGAATGTACCATTACACTCCAGCCTGGGCGACAGAGCAAGACTGTCTCAAAAAAAAAGAAAAAAGGAAAAAGAATGGGCAAAGGATTTGAATGGACAATTCTCAGAAACAAATGCAAATGGCCAAGAAGCTGAGGAAAAGATACCCACACCACTGCTTACCAGAAGCATGCAAACCCAAATCACAGGGAGCCATCACTTTATGCCCACGAGGGCAACAATTGCACAAACAAGAAAAAGAAAGTAACGAGTGTTGGTGGGCACGTGGGGAAACTGGACCCTGTGCTCTGCTGGTGGGAGAGAAAAACCAGGCAAGCACTGTGGAAAACAGTGGGGTGGGTCTTTAAAAAATCAAAGACGGAACTTCCATGTGATCCAGAAACCCACTTCTCAATACACACCTGAAGGAACTGAAAGGAAGGATTTGAAGAAGGATTTGCACACTCGTGTGCACAGGGTTACTCACGATAGCCAAGGGGTAGACATAACCCAAGTGTCTATCAATGGAGGATGAAATAACCAGGCATGGTGGCTCACACCTGTAATCCCGGTACTTGGGGAGGCCGAGGCAGGAGGACTGCTTGAGCCCAGGAGTCTGAGGTCAGCCTGGGCAACATAGGGAGGCCCTCCCTCTACAAAAAAAAAAAAAAAATTAAAGTTAGCTGGGTGTGGTGGCGTCTGCCTGTAGTCCTTGCTACTCGGGAGGCTGAAGGGGGAGGATCACTTGAGCCCAAGAGGTTAAGGCAGTCACCTGAGATCGTACCACTGCACTCCAGCCTCGGTGACAGAGTAAGACCCTGTCTCAGAAAAAACAAAAACAACAAAACCCACCAAAAAACAGAAGATGTACAGACAAAATGTGTTCTATGCACACCATAGAATGTTATCCAGCCTTAAAAGGGGAGGAAATTCGGATGCATACCAGAACATGGATGAACATGTTAAAAACACATCATCCTGAGTGACGGGAGCCACTTGCAAAAGGACAAATCCTGTCTGAGTCCACTCACATGAGGTCCCTAGAGTCACCAGATTCATAGACATCGAGAGCAGAATGCAGGGCATAGGGGCTGGGGAGAGGGGAGGGAGTCCTTCAATGGGACAGAGCTTCCATTTCACTAAATGAGGACATTCTGGAGGTTTGTTTCACCACAACATGAACATACTTAACACTTAAACTAACACACCAACCAACAAACCAACTCCTTTTCTTCCTGGGAAACTGAGGCTAGGGACTAAGTGACCAGCACTTTCTGCCATCCTGGGCCCAGGAACTGAGGAGCCAGGGGAGGCAGGGCCTGCAGAGACAGAGACGGGAATTTGGGAATTTGGGAATTCAGGGAATGTGAGGCAACGGTCCCGGGCCAGACCAACAGAAGGTCAGGGAGATACCAGAGACCTGGGAAAGGCGGTATTTAAAAAGATAACAGCAAAGAATTTTCCAGAAGTGAAGATGGTCGGGCATGAGCTGTCAGACTGCAGGAAGCACAATGGCACCAAATGGGATAAATACCAGTGAATCCTTGGATGGAAAACACTGGGGTCTGGGCAGGCATCGGAGTGGGCAGGGTGCAGAGGGGGTGGGTGGGGAGGACAGGAGGGAGAAAATGAGAGAGAAAGAGGCAGAGAGAGGCCGGGCACAGTGGCTCACTCCTGTAATCCCAGCACTTTGGGAGGCCAAGTCAGACAGATCACTTGAGGCCAGGAGTTTGAGACCCAGCTGGCCAGCATGGCAAAACCCTGTCTCTACTAAAAATATAAAACTTAGCCGGGCGTGGTAGTGGGTGCCTGTAATCTCAGCTACTCGGGAGGCTGAGGCAGGAGAACTGCTTGAACCTGAGAGTTAGAGGCTGTAGTGAGCCAAGATTGCCCGACTGCACTCCAGCCTGGGCAACAAAGTATAAATAAATACATAAATAGACACAGAGAGAGAGAGAGGCCAAACCCTGAAACCACCCCTTGGTGTGGCACTAGTCAATGCTATTCTACTATAGAACAGTATCTTTGAAGCACAGAGCTTTGGACAAAACTGTCAGCCTAGAAACCCACCTCCTCCGGGGGTGAGAGGGGTAAGGTGGACCGACAGTGTCCTCAGATGCAGACAGAGCTTATTATGCACGATTCTTGTTGGAAGAATCTGTAGAGGATGCACTTCAACATCCAGCACCTTCAAGACCGGACCCCTGACCTCACCTGGGCGCGGCTTGAGGGTCAGACCAGAGCAGATACCTGGCCAGGTGGGGGTCGAGCTGGAGGAAGACCAAGGTGAGGCGAACTCTGCCTCCTGGACAGGAATAGGCGCTTTGGAATCAAATCCATGAAGTGTGGGGCTAAAGAGGACCCCTCCACCCATGGAACTAATCAGTCCCCTGGAGTTTGTGATCAACAGACTGAGTTCTGCAAATAAAGGATTGGAGCAGGGGTCTTTCATGGCCGAGTGGACCCTGCTGGGAGCTGAGTCCCTTCCTGCTTGGCCCTGGCTGGGGGCTAGGACTCAGGACCCACAGGGCTGCCTGGTGCCCACCTTCCCAGTGGCCAGGCACTGTTCCAGCCAGTCGTCCTAGAGAGGAGAAGAATGACTACTAAAGCCAGCAGAGCCACCTGCCAGTGGTGGCCTCTGCCAGGGCTCAGACTCCTGGGCTGTAGGTTGTGGTGAGAGAGGACCCTTCTGTGGAAAGAGATCATGTGGGATGAGGCTGAGGCCCGTCGAGTTCCCCACACTTAGGCAGATGTCGCTACTATGACTGTGGCTCTCACTCAAATTGGCCTGAAGGCACTCTCTTTTTGGAGGGTTCTGGATGTCAGACCCCTCCAGGCCCGGGAGGGAGTTCTGCACGATGCCACTGGTCCCCAGGGGTGAGAGACCCCCGCCCAGCCTGTCCTGTTCCTTTCAGGCCACTCAGGTGGCACACCCAGTCTGCAGGCAGGTGCAGAGTCCTCCCGCCCTGGCCCACACAGCACTGGCACCCATTCCCACCAGCGTCCACCACCGTGGCCAGCAGGCTCGAGGCTCACCTGCTTCAAGGGTGCTAGGGCTAAGACCATGATCCCCCAAGCAGGGCACCTGGCCTGAGAACTCAGAACTAAAGGAGAACAGAAGGTCTCTGGGGCAGCCCAAGCCTCTCTCCGACCTCCTCCTCCCCTCCCGTCTTCCCTGGGCCTCTGGGTCTCCCTTTCCGACCGCTCCTGTGCTACATAAAGCTTTGATTAAACACATCTGGTGTGCTTTTCTCTTGTTAACCTGCCTTTAGTTACAGGGCTGTCACCTGCGCCCCTGATGATGGGTGAGGAGAGGGATCACACCTTTTTCTTTCCCTATGAAAGCAAGGTGAGAACCTGGAACAGATCACGCCTCCAAGGCCCCCACTCAGGGCCCTCTGCACTGGTTCTGCAGGAGGTCACTTGCCCCAGACAGAAGCAGCAAACCCAGGGCAGGACAAAGCTTCCAACCACCCACTACACAAACAACCTCAATCCAACCTCCCCTAGGGCAGCAGGCACTCCATGCTTTCTTCCCTCCCTCCCTTCCTTCCTTTTCTTTCTTTCTTTTTTTTTTTTTGAGATTGACTCTCGCTTCTATCGCCCAGGCTAGAGTGCAGTGGCGCCATCTCAGCTCACTGCAACCTCCACCTCCCGGGTTCAAGGATTCTTCTGCCTCAGCCTCCCGAGTAGCTGGGATTACAGGCATGCCCCATGCCCGGCTAATTTTGTTTTTAATAGAGATGGAGTTTTGCAGTGTTGGTCAGGCTGGTCTCAAACTCCCAACCTCAGGTGATCCGCCCGCCTCAGCCTCCCAAAGTGCTGGGATTACAGGCGTGAGCCGCCGTGCCTGGCCCCCTTCACACTTCCCACGGCAGCAGCGTGACCCTCGACCAGGAACATTGTGCCCCCACCTGCAGGTCTCTCTGGGCTGCACTGGGGAACCTGCCTGTGGCACCGGGCATCTGTCTAAGACCTCGGCCAATCTGCATAGGTTCTATAAATCGAGTTTTCAGGCAGAGGCTGGCCCCCAGTTGGTCTCTGACTGGCATGTCATGGTTATCTAATGCGGGCGGGTGCAGACGGCTCCATCCTGAACTAATCGAATCCTAAGAGCGCCTTGACAAGGACTTCTCACTGTCAGGAAAAGAGATTCAATTTCCTTTTGAGCTGAAATTAATTTTCAAAGAAAATCACTTTATTGCCGTGCCCCAAGGAGTGCTCCCAGCCCAGCACTGCCGCTTCGCAGGGGGGCCTGGCCTCGGCGGGAGCTCTGGGAACGCTGTGTCCGGCCAAGCAGGGCTCAGGGAAATGCGCCGGGAGAGCACTGCCCCCGGGAACCTTGCTGGCCCGGAGGCAGATATTTGGGGAGCAAGGACAGCTGGTCTGCTGGCTGCTGAGTGAACAATAACTTCTCCACACCCGGCTTATTCCTCTAGCAGTCCAGGGATTGTGGCAGCCTGGGTCAGATCCCAGCCTCTCAGAAGAATCATGGCAGGGCAGCAGCGCTCAGCTGGGAATCACGCCCAAGGCGTCTGGTGACGAGGAGGGTCTTTGGGCAGCGGCAGGCGCCCCCTCTCATGCCCAGGGCCCAGATCTGCAGCTCTGGCCCTCGCCCTCGTCGGCCCTCACGTCTGCTTTCCACCCAGAGGTTCCGCTGACTGCGCAGCACACACATTCCTCTCCTGCATCTGCTTGGCTGGAATCCAATCGATCGCCTATACATACTTGGCTCAGCCCCACGCTCCAGCCCAGCGTTTCTTCACGTTGAGGAATATGTCATCAATACGTTTTTAAGCCAGCACAAGGTATTATTTAGGAGAATGAAATTCTCCCTGGATTCAGAGACTCCAGAATGTCTGCATAGACTTATGGAATGACCTGGAAAAAATTTTAGACATTGTGCTACACTTCATGCTATAGGTGGGGACACTGAAGCCAGAGAGGCACCCGCAGATGGCCAGGAAACCGGGTGTCCAGCCTGAGCTCCACAGAGCCTTCAAGCTCACATGGAAGCTTCGGTCCCAAACCCCCCAGTGTCTGTGGCTGACCCAACTCTCGTTGCCTGCCTGCCTGTGAGGCCCCACAGCAGGAACTGGCTGTGGCCAGTGGCTGAACCCCCACCTGTCTTGATGGCCAGGAAATAGGGAAGCTACTGTGTCCCAGGCTGGGGCCACCTGGGAATGTGTGGCCCTGGCCACTTTGAGGGACAGTTCTCAGGTCAGCAAAAACCATAACACTGAGACCAAGGACCCAACACCTCTGCTCTCCTGGCCCCACCTCCCCAGGGCTCTCCAGAGAAGGCAGCAGTCCCTGAGGATGGGATCTGCCACTGCTCCGTCTTCCACACCCTCAGTGGTGCCCACTCCTCAAGTCCTAGCTCCTTCTCATGGGAGCTGGACCCACCAGCCACCCAACAACTTCAAGCCCCGAGGGCAGGAGTGGTCCTCCAGACACATGCAGCCCTGACCGCCGGGCCCATCCTGGCCATTCCGGAGAGCCGCAGGGAGGACAAGGAGGGAGACAGTGGGCAGCCAAGGAGGAGCCAGTGGGCTGCAGTCAGTGCTGGGTACCAGGGTCCCTAGGTGAAGACGGTTAGCCCCAGCTCACCCACAGCCTGCCCCCAACGGGCCCCATGGACTCCAAGAACATGAGCATGGGAGGGACCCCACAGAACCAGCCACTTAGCTCAGGTGACAGTAAATCTGTGTGCTCTAACGCCGTATATCCTCCTAAGGAGAGTGGCCCTGGGGCACCGGCTGTCCCTGGCCAAGAGCTTGTTTATGCTGACAGCCAGTGCTGTGGGGAGACAGAAGCCTGCCCTCAGCATCGGGGGCATCTGCTGCCCTGGTCCTGCCATGGGGCTGGGAGGTGTTGGCATGGGACTGCAGGGACCGGGAGAATGCTGATGGGTGGTGGGTGGAGCCGGGGACAGCCGATGTGGGCTTCTGGCCCATCCATAGGCCCCTGGGGTCAGTCCCAAAGCAGAGCCCCCCCAACACGGTGCACACTTTGTTCCCAGCCAAAAGGCAAGACACCTGGGTCTCGCCCCACCCTGTCTCTTGCCAACACGGGACACCTGGGGTCTTGCCCCACCCTGTCCATCTCTTGTCAGCACTCAGTTCTCTGTGGTCACCTTTGCAGGATTCTCAGTTCCTTGAGAACTCCTTGGCCTATGGTTATCACTCACCCTGTCCAGGACCTCTCTCCAGTACAGGCTGGGCTATGGCTACAGGTCCTTTCCCGGGCCCCAGCCTCACTCGGGATCTGAGCCCACCGAGGGCAGAAGCCGCATCTTCCATTCTGGGACTCCCATCCAGCAGCCAGCAGGCTCCCGGCAGCATGCCCAGAGTCTACTCCAGAGCCCCCGAGCGCCGGCGGAGGGACGAGGCGAGCAGCACAGCACTCAGAACGCATCCTTCAGTTTGGTGAAATGCTAGTGCCTGGCTGAGAGTCCCAAGTGGCCCATCGTGAGCCGACGGTGCTGGGAGGTACGCCACGGAGACCCCCCACGGCCAGCAGGCGGCCTGTTTCCAGGCAGCTGGGCCTCCTCATGCACGCGCAGCAGCTCCCCACCACCTGTTTCCCTGGGTCCCCATGATCCGCACCCCAGCTGACACTCACATCCCACCTCCCCTGCTTCCCCTCCCACCCATCCCACAGGCAGGGACCCTGGCCTAGAAAGCTCTGCATTGCTCTCCCACACCACCTGAGACCTAGGGTAACACTGGGCAAGTGAGGGGCGCAGAAATGCCCGAGGACAAAGAAGAACACGGCACACAGTGGCCCGCAAGGCGGGACCGCCAGCCACACACACCCCTGACCTGGGTGGCTCAGCTCTCCTCTCTCTCAGCCCAATAGTCTGGGTCTACTAGGAGGATGGTGCTCAAGGGAAGCTGCTCCAGGGGCCACTTCCAAAGCAAAGAGGTGGACCCAGCGTGAAATCCACGCTCAGGGCGTGGGTGACACAGCTGAGGGTGTTCCAAGTGGTGCTTGGGGAACGTTCAAAGGACAGAACAGCCACAACACTCGGGATGCCTGGAGTACGTTTTAAAATCCACAGCTAGACACAGACGACGGAAAGAAGATGTCAGGCGACACACTCCACTATCAACCGCGGTCTCCCAGGGGATGGGATCAGAGGGTTTTTGTTAACTCGTTGGCAGACTACGAATGTACCCAACAGTCCTCTGAGATGCCGCTGACCACCGTGTCCCAGCCAGACAAGCTTCGTGCAGCAGCCCAGAGACCTACAGACCCAACATCCTTGTTCTGAGGGGCCGGGGGCTGTGCCTGAGGTGGGTTTGCTAGAAATGAGGCCGGCACTCGGGCCCTGGAACCCATGTGCAGTTAGGGTGGGAAACTGAGCCATGAGCAGTATTTATACACACAGCCGTCACGTGCTTTTTATACCAGTAAGCAGGAGACTGTGGGGACAAGCGGCCCCTGTGTCCGTCCCTGCACCCCCGTACCCCCACGCTGTGTCTGGCCTGGCCTGTTCCTCTGGGGAATGTCATCCTGGAAGCAGGGTCTTTCTTTGTATCAGCTCAGCAAACACTTGGCCTGGCCTGGTTTCGAGGCCACAGAGATGGAGGTGACCCCAGGCAGCCATTACCCGGGCCTGGGGAAGCCACCAGGGCCAGGAAAGGGCTAGCCCCAGAGGAGGGAAGGGGAGGGGAGGCAGCAGGAGCCGCCTGTCTGGTCTGTCTGAGAACAAGCCCCCGCCATTTGCTGCACTCACTGTGTGGGTGGGAGGTGAGGCTGCTGGGCCTCAGACGGCAGGGAACATGTGCCGGGGGGATGCCAGGCTGCTGGGCCTCAGATGGCAGGGCACGTGTGTGGAGGGGAGGCCAGGTTGCTGGGCCTCAGACGGCAGGGGACATGTTCCCACCTGGTGGTCTCCCCCTCCTGCAGCCAAACCACACAGAGGCAGCACCTATGCCAAGCCTCAGCAAAAGGGGAGAACCCGCAGTTCCCTCCCCTTCTGCAAACCAGAGCCCAGCCCCAGACGAAGCTGGATGCTGCATGGGCCCCACAGCCAGCCTGCTGGAGCTGGAGTCGAGCCGTCTGGAGGCCGTGTGGCCTGGCTGCAGCTGTGCTGGTCTCTCTAAGCGCCCACCCTCTCTGGTCCCAGTAGGCAGCTTTGCACCACAGAGGCAGGAAGTGAGCTAGACACGGCCGGCCCTGCTTCCTGGCTCCGTGCAGCCTCTGGAGAGGGGAGGTGGGCGCAGAGCCACCGGGATGTCCCTGGTCTCAGGCCGTCTCCTCCCTGACAGTCATAACCATGTTGTTTATCTGCTAACAGAACCCAGATTCGTCCCCCAGGACCTCCAGTCCTTCTGCAGGCCAGGATCTTGCTCCTCCCCAACCTTCCTCAGCATTTTCCCCCACCCGAACCCCAGATGAGCATACAAGAAGGAGAGACGGGGAGCTGTCTCCAAATGCGGCCATGCACCCGCCCACCCCTCCTGAAGGCCACATTCGTGTCACTGACACATTTCAGGGGCTTTCTGGGTTTCTTTAGCCAGGTGGCCCTGTGCAGCCTGGCCCATCCAGCCCCTCTGAGCTCCATCTGGGCAACATCCACCACGCGGGGCAACGTCTCCTCAGCCTGAACCATGGAGGGCTCTGCAGGCCCGGCCCCCTGCTGCCCTGTGGCTTACACCCTTGCAAATAAGCAGGGTGGTCATGCACTGAGGTTCTCAACGGGCAATCCTGTCCCCGGCAGACACTTGGCCACATCTGGACACACTTGTGGCTGTCACAACAGTGGGTGCCACTGGCACCAAGCAGGCAGCAGCCAGGAGGCTGCCACACACCTGCATCACACAGGAGGGCCCCACAGCAAAAAGGATCTGTTCCAAAATGTCAGGTGTGCTGAGGTCAGGAGACTCTGTAACAGAGCCTTCCATGCTGCGGTGGGGATTACGTGAGGAAATGCGCTGTGATGTTCTTGGAACAGCATCTGGCACAGAGGAGGTCCCCGGCACACAGGAGGTCCCCGGCAAATGGGCTGCTTATGTTTACCAACAACACCTCATCTCAGCCTCGAGAAGTCAAAGCAGATGCCGAGATGCCTGTTTTCCAACAAGGAAACGAAGTCCAGAAGAGGGACGTGCTGGCCCAGAATAGAACCTGGGCCCCAACTCTGGTCTCTGAGGGAGCCTCCTGCCTAGGGCTGGGTCCCACAGAGTCCTGGCACCTGACACTGCCACCATCTCAGAAGGCATGGGCCCTGGCCCCCCGGGATAGGGACTTTCTCATGCTGGCGGGGGATGTGTGGGGTGCTCCTTAATGTATGGGGTGCTCTTCAGGAACTGGCTGTGCTCCCGCCTGCGCAGCCCCTCCTCCACACCCACGAGGGCAGCTGTGGGGCTGCCACACGGAGTGCTCCAGAGCCAGGTACTGCTCAGCTGAGCCAGGCTCTCCTGTTTCCAGGAGATCACTCTGCCTCAGGAGGGTTGCTGCGTGCCTTTCAGAAGGGGATACAGTAAGTGGTGATGCAGGCAGTGAGGCAAGGCCGCCTTCCCTGGGACTGAGTCCCTGGCATGCACCAGGCATGGGGAGGAATGGAAGATGCTGTGACTTTGGTCCCCATGACTTCTCCATGCTCCCAACAGCCTGTGGGAGGGTCGCCTTGTCCCACTGTCCCCCCTTCACAGTTTGGGACCGAGGCCCAGGGGGGTAAAGGAAACTGCCTGAGATCCCCCGGCCCCCAGATCCCCCGGTATGCCCCTCACAGCATGCTGCCACCCACAACTCAGAGGACATGGCCAGCTGGAACCTACCAGGTGCCTGGTGGCTGTCACCAGCTTGTGGGTGGAGAAAGGGAAGGCCTCGTCGCTCAGGTCTGCATCCAGCACCTCCTGCAGAATGGCCCGGCTGCAGGCAAGAGCAAAGTTGGTCAGTCAGCAAGTGCTCACAAGTGGGGCCTGGACAGGAAAGGCCCCAGGGACCCACCATGAATGGGACAAGTCTCACGGGGCAGATGGCAATATACATGGATTAATAAATAATACACCAAGACAGATGTACACTGCAAATACACATAAGACAGTCACGTTCCAGAGGGGTAACACCGGGGCCAGCAGAACTGCTGGGAAGGGAGACCAGACCCGAAGACAGCTCCTGTGGGACTCTCAGGTCATAGGTGGGGAGCTGAGACTGGAGTGGGTATCTAACCAGAGAATGCCCCTGAAGCCCACAGGCCAGGAGGAGCAGAGCCTCTGAGCCAGGTCCGCAATCCACATCCCCAGGCCCCTCCAGGTTCCCAACTCTTCAGAGGCCAGAGGGCCTCAGCTCTGCTTCAGTAACCATGGCCGAGAGGCGGGCTGGCTCTGGAGGCCTCAGTGCTGCACAGAAGAGCAGAGTAACCTGCCCATGGCAGAGGCGGACAGGAGCAGATTCCGGCCTCCTCCCAGCCCCCTGCAGAAGATGCTCTTCCCAGACACCACCCCGCTCTGTTCCCCAACCTAACCCTCCAACCAGGCCCCTCGGCCCCCAAGTCCTGTCTGACGTGCGTATCAGACGCTGAGGCTGTAGACTTGGAGGGGCGGAGAGCTGGGCTTGGCACCCAGCAGGTGCTAAGAGCCATTTTGACCTCCTAGGGGACTGTCACCTACCCGAGGGGACAGAGCCATTGCTACCTCCTAGGGGACTGTCACCTACTGAGGGGAGGGCTGCACCTGAGGGCTGTGGGGCCCAGGAATGTTCCTGAGCACTGGACGCTCGGTCCATACTTGACCGTTTGCACAGACTTGCTGGGTCCCCCACTAGTTTATAAGCTCTGTGAGAGCGGGGTTTTGCTCCCCACTCCCCCTGCTCCACGGTGCCCAGCACCACATCCACTCTCATACTTGCCCAAGTACTGGAGACCTCACTGGGGCTGGCACCTGCAGTCTTCAAGGAAGCCCTCACCTCCTGGGCACTGTACCCATTTGACCCCTCCAGGTCTAGCCCTCTTCTGCCCTTCCACATTCTCACCCCTTCCCCTGTCCCCATTTAACCCTTCATCATCCTTCAGCTCTTGGCTCAGCTGTCACCTCCTTCAGGAAGCCCTCCCTGACACCCTAGGTCTTGGTCAGGTACTCCTTCTCCAAGGTCCTACAGTCTCCTGCCAGGGTATCTCTCACATTGGTTGTACCCTCCCCCAATGCACCCACCCCCAGGAGCTCCTTGCCAACAGAGTCCCCATCCCAATGTGCCTGGCACAGATAATGCTCTCGGTAAATAGGACTGACTGTGAACACCCTGGCTTGGCACAGCAGGGTGAGGGCCCTATTGCTAGGAGATGGTCCCCCACTTCTGCCCCTCTGGGGTCCCAGCAGGTGTTGAGACTGCAGGGTGGGCTACCCAGAAGTGCTGCTGACCCTAATCCCGATCGTCATCATGCTGGGAGCCACCACCCACGTCAGCCTGAGGTGCTCAGCTGTGGTACAGTTGGCCAAAACCCTTATGTAATCACCCAGCACCCACGTGGTGCCAAGCCCTGGAGAGCGACAGCAGCGCCTCCAGACCTGAGGAGCACATGCTGTCTGCAGCCTTGAGCGGCTGGGCCAGAAGCCTGGAGCTGCCATCTGGTCCAAGGCTTTGAAGGGCTCTGACCCAGGCTGTGGGCTCAGCAACCTCAGGGGAAGGTCAGCTCCAGGGGTCCATGAGCTTCCCAGTCAGAGGCCCGGGTTCCAGTCCCAGGCTCCGTACTCACCCCTCACGCCTTCCAAGCCCCAGTCCCTCATCCATGGGTCATTGTGAGGAGCCAGCAAGAAAGCACGCGCAAAGCCCCTGGTGTGAATCAGGACCACAGCGAGGGCCACTTCTGGGCGGCACGACACTGTCTCTCCCAGCCACACAGGATATTGATTTTGGTTTGTTTCATTTTGGTTTGAGACAAGGTCATGCTCTGTCACCTGGGCTTGAGTGCAGTGGCACAATCACAGCTCACTGCAGCCTTGACCTCCTGGGCTCAAGTGATCGTCCTGCCACGGGCTCCCGTGTAGCCAGGACTACAGGTATATACCAGCATGCCCAGCTAATTGAAAAAAAAAATTGTTTTTAAGACAGGGTCTTGCTATGTTGCTCAGGCTGGTCTCGAACTCCTGGATCCAGTGATCTTACTGCCTGGGCCTCCAAAAGTGCTGGGGTTGCAGGCACGAGCCACTGTGCCCAGCCTCCACTAGCACGTGAGGCTATTTGAGTTCACATTTGCTAATCTTAAAAATGCAGTCCCACTAGCCACATTTCAAAGGCTCAGTAGCCACACAGGGCTCAGTGGCTGCCTGTTGGACCGCTCAGGTATGGAACATTTCCAGAAAGTTCCATGGGGCAGCAGCTCGCACAGGCCCTTCCCCCTGGCGCAGCAGGCATGCTGAGCACGTCCCGAATAACAACTCCGAAAGTGCAGCCTTCGTCGGCAGCACCAGTATTACTATTCATCTAAGAAAACTTGGGGTTATATTTGAAAGCTAGAGGACATTTTGGAGGAGAAAGTTAAGAAATTACCAGGAGGCAGTGAGCTCCTCTCCCGCCCTGGCTGCCTCCCCCGCTGCTGCCTGGAGCATCTTATAATGAGGCTGGGCGCCCCCGGCCGTACCTTGATCTGTCTGTCCCCCCTCCCTCACAGCCCACCTGCCTCCCCCACACTAAAAATAGCCCCACTCCCTGTCCAAGGCTGGCATGGCGATGAAGCCGGAGGATTCCAAGGGCCGGGCCTTGACACCCCTCCCTCCACCCAAGCGATGCAGAGGTTGGGGTCACCCAGGGGAGGAATGAAAAGCACCAAGCCTCGCGGCTGCCTGTGGGCCAAGCAGGGGCTGCGTGATTCCGCCGCATCCCAGCCCCTTCCCCATCATGGCACCAGCACTCTCCACTCCCCCTCAGCCTCTGAGCACAGCGTGCACACACGGACAGCCACAGAGCAGTCACTCGCAGCCCGAGAGGGGAGCCACTGGCCCAGGACTCGGCGGGGGGTGCCAGGGAACGTGGACCCCGTGGCGGGGTCTGGACCCCTCAGGCACATGGACGCTGTCTCTGTCCCCTCCCCTCCCCCTGAGGCTCCCAGCACACCCCATCCGCTGTCTGGCAGCATGAGCCTTGCCCAGTCCATGGGAACCACCGAAATGCCAAACCCTCACCCGTGAGCCGTACAGACTCAGGTCATTGCTCCCTCCTGGACATCCCTGCCTTGCCCGGCCTGAGGCTCCTCACAGGCCTGTTGGCACCCTGACTGCCGGCCCAGCAGCAGAGACCCCCCACCAAAGCCCAAGGCCAACCATGCTCCCCTTCTGCTCAGTACCCCTTTTTTAGAGGGGCGGCCGCCAGGCCTCCGGGATCTCACCCTGCTGCCTCTGAGACGGCTCTTGCCGGGCTCCATCCCAGCCTCAATGCATGCTTCAGACAAACAGGCACTTGCCTGCCAAGGGACCTTTGCACCTGCTGTTGCCACTGCCTGAGCAGTTCCCCGAGAGTGCGCCAAGGCTGGGTCACTCATTTCATGCAGGGTTCTGCCCAAACGTCTCCTGAATGCAGGCTGGTTTCCATGGGCAGCCTCGAGTGAAACCCTTGGCAGAAGCCGGCTCGACCTCTCACGTTCCATCCCTTCGTTCAGTATGCTTGCATCTACCGTGTGCCTCTGAGCACAGCGCACACACACGGACAGCCACAGAGCAGTCACTCGCAGCCCGAGAGGGGAGCCACTGGCCCAGGACTCGGCGGGGGGTGCCAGGGAACGCGGACCCCGTGGCGGGGTCTGGACACTCCAGCCAGAGGTCTCGGCGGAACCCCAGGCTGACAGGCTATCACCTAGACACAGCTGTGCTACCTCAAAGTGCTCACCTCAGCGACCTTCAGCCTGGAGACACATCTCCCCCCGACCCCACCCTCCCCACCTCTTCTCTTCTCCTTTCCCATCCTCTCCCCGAAGCTGCCCCCATCATTTTCCAGAGATAGATCACCCCTATGACACCCTCCATGTCCCCAGAAGTAGTACCCTCATCTCATGCCTCTTCCTCCTGCCGGGTCCAGCAAAGCCACCCCGTCCAGCCCCAAAGCAGACGTGACGGCAGGAAGTGCGCTGAGGTAAGTGTCCAGGACCCTGAGCCCTGGGGTGTCAACAGTGGAAGGCCTAGACTAGGCCATCTTCTCACAGAGGGTTTTTAACTCTTGAAAGGGGGTAGCAGTGAGCAGCGTGTGTGGGCTTCAAAGCCCAAGGGGCCACATCCCCATCAGCCCTGGCACTGACCAGCTGTGTGCCCATTGGCAAGTGTCTCTACCTCTCTGTTCCTCAGTTTCTGCATCAGTAAAAATAAGAACAGGCTTGGCAGGTCACAGGAGCTCCCCTGGTGGCTGCTGACACAACTGCCCTTCCCCTGTGTCCCCCACCCCAGTCCCTTCTCCGAAACACAGTCAGAGGGCTCTTTCCGAGGTGCACACCTGCTCGGCCATCCTTTTGCCCAAGACCCTTCAGTGACCATGTGCATAAGCCAGCATCTGAGGGTCTTCCCAGCCCCTGCTTTCTCATGGATGGGAACGCAGCCAGCAAGTGTTTGGAGGAGGAATGAATGCATGCATGGATAAGCCACACGGAGACCTTGTCATGCGAGGTGTTTAGGAAGGAGCCAGGGACCCATCAGTGAAGGAAATTATTCTGCCCAGGTAGCAGGGCGAAGCCTGGCCTTGTTCCAGGAGGGAGGACGGTAATTCCTCAACCGCACTGGCGATGAGACCATCCTCCCGTCTGGGATCCTGGGGTCCTCAGTGACTGAACAGCTGTCAAGTTCAGTCTGACTCATGTTATGGGCTTATCTGCATTTCGGGGCCTTGTAGATTATTCAGAGTGGCATCTCTGGGTTTACCAGAGCGGTTAACTATTCAGAATGCCCCATTCTGGACAAGCAGCTCTGCCCAAGGGCCCATGGGAGGGCCTGGGTCCAGGGAGCAGGTGCGCCCAGGCTAGGGCTCCCTGTCCTCTCACCTGGCTGGGCCCTGGATGCTGATCATGCCCAGGTCCTCAGAGCTGTCGATGAGCTGGCACCGGAACTTCCGGTCCTGCAGCACCGTGGTGATGTGGGACCAGTTGTGCTGGGCCACGGCCCCGCCCACAGCCAGGTAGTAACCGTCCCCTGGAAGAGAAGGACTAACCTTAGATCAAGATTTCAGGCGAGGTGAGGACAGTGAGGGTGGCCCAAGGGTCTCCCGGCTGAGAAAACCAATGCCCTTTCAGGGGCCTGTGCCTTCACAGAGCCCAGGGACCGATCTGCCCCTCCCATGGGTCCCCAGGCTGTGCCCCGCACAGAATGTCCTCTGAGCCATGTGGGTTGGAAGAAGGACCTGCTTCCCAACTCCAACCACCCGCACCCCTGCGGACACCGCACAGAGACGCTCCCACCCCAGGGAGGACGCTGTCCTGGGAACCACAGGCCTAGGCCAGCCTGGCCCAGATGTGGCTCTGTGGTTCACCAGCCTTACTTCTCCCCTCTCTGAGACTCCATTTTCTCATCTGTCAAAGAGGCAGACCTGTAACATCCAGCCCCAAGGGCTGTTGGGAGCATCCCTTGGACGAGAGACCTTTCAGGGCCCCAGCCAGGCTGTTCCCTTCCTCCCGCCTCTTAACACCATGAGCATAACGGAGCATGAAGACAGAGACAAGCCAGTCTTCAAGGGGCTCCCTGACCCCTGGGCTGGGGCTGTTTCTGGATGGTATCCTCACTCCCAACACACACACACACACACACACACACACACACACACACACACACGCACACACAGTGACTCTCAGGCCCCTGGCTCCTCGGTGGCCCCGCCAGTCTGCAGCCGTCCCCAGCCTCTTCTAGGAGGGCATCGGAGCTACCAAGGCCAATAGGTACCCAGGGAGATGGCAGCAGTGGGTCTGGCTCCTATGGGCCTGGTCATCCATGACCAACTTCCCTGAAAACAAAATGCCAGTCCTGAGGCCACGGGTCAGGTCAGGTCCAGGCCCGGTCTGTGAAGCCGACGTGGCAGAGAGCAGTGGGAAGGTGGGTGGCTGGGGGCTTGCGCCGTCCTCACTGGGTGAGGGAGCTGAGGGCTGTGCACCTTATTTGGTGCTTTTCAGTATCGTTGGAAGGGCTCCCAGGAGCATGTATTCGCTTGTAATCTTACAAAAAAGATCAATAAAGATCATTTAAAATTACTTCTAAGATTGACAGCTGCTTTGTACGCCACTCTGATCACATGTAAATCATCACATTCTCTTGACTTCACGGTGATCTGATGTGGCATGCGTGATCGGCACACGTATTAAATGCGTGCATACTGACGCCCATGCGTATTCATAACTCAGACAGTGCAGTTTTGAAGCCTGAAAGTGAAACAAAGCCCACATGGTGTCTTCTCCAGTTGAGTGGTCCCCGGGACCCACAGAGCCCTGGGGGATGTGACTCACAGTGCTGACTCCTTCACACCCACCAAGTGCAACCTTCCCAGCTTAACCAGCTCCGCTGAACCCCAGCACTCAGTTCCAGGAATCCACCAGAATCCTCTGGAAAGCTAACTGTGCACCACTGGGAGATGGCTCAGAGTTCAAAGCACTTTCCTGACAGCTCCTCCTTATGAGGGGGGACTAGCAAGGTCCTCATTCTCCAGCCAGGGAAACTGAGGCTCAGGGAGGCTGCTCCCCAGCCTCCCGGCACCTCCAGGCTCTGACCCAATTCTCTATAGCAGCTCAGGGAGGTGGGTCCTCCTCACTCCATTTCACAGATGGGGGAAACTGAGGCTCAGGGAGGCAGGTCACTGAGCCAGGCAGTGGCAGGGCCTGGGCCAGGATTTTGGTGACCTGTGTCCTCATTTTGGCCTCTACTGTCTCCCAGCTAGACTCACTGAGTCTACGACTCTGGGCTGTGCCAGGGCCTCCGCTCTCCTGGGGGCTGACACCCAGCTCCTCACAGGCACCTTTCCTCTGAGCTCAGGGAGTCCATTTCGGTTGAATAAGCTAGAGAGGATCAGTGATGGGCAGGTCACACTGGTTCTGACCTCCACGCCCCTCTATCCAGCAGTTCCTACCCAACCTTCAAGGCTCAGGCTGCCCACCTCCTCCAGGACGCCTTGCTCATCCCGGCTCAGCGGCTTTACACGGCCTTCCCTAACACCTCACCCTTTCCCATCCCCTTGCGTGTCCCCCTCCAGGTTTTATAGGGCCTTTCCTGCAACCATCCAGATAGAGCTCACTGGGGTGACCCTGAAGCCCCACCGGCCTCCTTCACCTCCTCCTGGCTCTGGCTGCCCTGGCACTGCCACATAGTAAAGGCACCACAATGACTGTTGAGGGAATGAGGATGAGCTCACAGATCCATGAAGCACATGCACTCTGGATCAGCCTGGGACTCGCTCAGCCTCCACATGACCAATGGCAAGAGGGACGAGTGGACCCACTCTATGAACCCCATAGGAGCCCTCAGGCACGATCTCAGCCTCATCCCCAACACAGGACCCTCACTCACACGCACAGCCTCATCCTCACCACAGGACCCTCACTCACACGCACAGCCTCATCCTCACCACAGGACCCTCACTCACACTCACAGTCTCATCCTCACCACAGGACCCTCACTCACACTCACAGTCTCATCCTCACCACAGGACCCTCACTCACACTCACAGCCTCATCCTCACCACAGGAGCCTCACTCACACTCACAGTCTCATCCTCATCACAGGACCCTCACTCACACTCACAGTCTCATCCTCACCACAGGACCCTCACTCACACTCACAGTCTCATCCTCACCACAGGACCCTCACTCACACTCACAGTCTCATCCTCACCACAGGACCCTCACTCACACGCACAGCCTCATCCTCACCACAGGAGCCTCACTCACACTCACAGTCTCATCCTCATCACAGGACCCTCACTCACACTCACAGTCTCATCCTCACCACAGGACCCTCACTCACACTCACAGTCTCATCCTCACCACAGGACCCTCACTCACACTCACAGTCTCATCCTCATCACAGGACCCTCACTCACACTCACAGTCTCATCCTCACCACAGGACCCTCACTCACACTCACAGTCTCATCCTCACCACAGGACCCTCACTCACACGCACAGCCTCATCCTCACCACAGGAGCCTCACTCACACTCACAGTCTCATCCTCATCACAGGACCCTCACTCACACTCACAGTCTCATCCTCACCACAGGACCCTCACTCACACTCACAGTCTCTCCTCACCACAGGACCCTCACTCACACTCACAGTCTCATCCTCACCACAGGACCCTCACTCATACTCACAGTCTCATCCTCACCACAGGACCCCTCACTCACACTCACAGTCTCATCCTCACCACAGGACCCTCACTCACACTCACAGCCTCATCCTCACCACAGGACCCTCAGCAACACCCACAGCCTCATCCTCACCATAGGACCCTCACTCACACTCACAACCTCATCCTCACCACAGGATCCATCATTCACACTCACAGCCTCATCCTCACCATAGGATCCGTCACTCACATTCAAAGTCTCATCCTCACCACAGGACCCGTCACTCACACTCACAGCCTCATCCTCACCATAGGACCCCTCACTCACACTCATACCCTCATCCTCACCACAGGACCCTCACTCACACTCACATCCTCATCCTCACCACAGGACCCTCACTCACACTCACAGTCTCATCCTCACCACAGGACCTGTCACTCACACTCACAGCCTCATCCTCACCACAGGACCCTCACTCACACTCACAGTCTCATCCTCACCACAGGACCCTCACTCACACTAACAGCCTCATCCTCACCACAGGACCCCTCACTCAAACTCACAGACTCATCCTCAACATAGCAGCCTTCACTCACACTCACACCCTCATCCTCACCATAGGACCCCTCACTCACACTCACAGTCTCACCCTCACCATAGGACCCTCACTCACACTCAGCCTCATCCTCACCATAGGACCCCTCACTCACACTCACAGTCTCACCCTCACCATAGGACCCTCACTCACACTCAGCCTCATCCTCACCATAGGAACCCTCACTCACACTCACAGTCTCATCCTCACCATAGGACCCTTACTCACACTCAGCCTCATCCTCAACGTAGGACCCCTCACTCACACTCACAGTCTCATCCTTACCATAGGACCCTCACTCACACTCAGCCTCATCCTCACCACAGGACCCCTCACTCACACTCACAGTTTCATCCTCACCATAGGACCCCTCACTCACACTCACAGTCTCATCCTCACCACAGGACCCTCACTCACACTCACAGTCTCATCCTCACCATAGGACCCTTCACTCACACTCACAGTCTCATCCTCACCACAGGACCCCTCACTCACACTCACAGTCTCATCCTCACCATAGGACCCTTCACTCACACTCACAGTCTCATCCTCACCATAAAACCCTCAGTCACACTCAGCCTCATCCTCACCACAGGACCCCTCACTCACACTCACAGTCTCATCCTCAACATAGCAGCCTTCACTCACACTCACACCCTCATGCTCACCACAGGACCCGTCACTCACACTCACAGCCTTATCCTCACCATAAGACCCCTCACACTCACAGCCTCATCCTCACCACAGGACCCGTCACTCTTACTCACAGCCTCATCCTCACCACAGGACCTGTCACTCACACTCACAGCATCATTCTCACCATAGGACCCCTCACTCACACTCACACCCTCATCCTCAACATAGGACCCCTCACACTCACAGTCTCATCCTCACCATAGGATCCTCATTCACACAGCATCATCCTCACCATAGGAGCCCTCACTCACAATCACAGTGTCTCTCACTATAGGACCCGTCACTCACACTCACAACCTCATCCTCACCATAGGACCCTCACTCACACTAACAGCCTCATCCTCACCACATAACCCCTCACTCACACTCACAGCGTCATCCTCACCATAGGAGCCCTCACTCATAATCACAGTCTCCCTCACTATAGGACCCATCACTCACACTCACAACCTCATCCTCACCATAAGAGCCCTCACTCACACTCACAGCCTCATCTTCACCATAGGACCCCTCACACTCACAGTCTCATCCTCACCATAGGACCCTCATTCACATAGCGTCATCCTCACCATAGGAGCCCTCACTCACAATCACAGTGTCTCTCACTATAGGACCTGTCACTCACACTCACAACCTCATCCTCACCATAGGACCCTCACTCACACTAACAGCCTCATCCTCACCACATAACCCCTCACTCACACTCACAGCGTCTTCCTCACCATAGGAGCCCTCACTCATAATCACAGTCTCCCTCACTATAGGACCCATCACTCACACTCACAACCTCATCCTCACCATAGGACCCCTCACTCAAGCTAACAGCCTCATCCTCGCCACATAACCCCTCACTCACACTCATACCCTCATCCTCACCACAGGAGCCTTCACTTACACTCACAGCCTTATCCTCACCACAGGACCCTCACTCACACTCACAGCCTCATCCTCACCACAGAACCCTCACTCACACTCACAGACTCATCCTCACCACAGGAGCCTTCGCTTACACTCACAGCCTTATCCTCACCACAGGACCCTCACTCACACAGTCTCATCCTCACCAAAGGGCACCTCACTCACACTCACAGTCTCATCCTCACGACAGGAGCCTCACTCACACTCACAGTCTCATCCTCACCACAGGACCCCTCACTCACACTAACAGCCTTATCCTCACCACAGGACCCTCATTCACACTCACAGTCTCATCCTCACCAAAGGGCACCTCACTCACACTCACAGTCTCATCCTCACCACAGGACCCCTCACTCACACTAACAGCCTTATCCTCACCACAGGACCCTCACTCACACTCACAGTCTCATCCTCACCAAAGGGCACCTCACTCACACTCACAGTCTCATCCTCACCACAGGACCCCTCACTCACACTCGTAGTCTCATCCTCACCATAGGACCCTCACTCACACTCGCAGTCTCATCCTCACCACAGGACCCCCTCACTCACACTAACAGCCTTATCCTCACCACAGGACCCTCACTCACACTCACAGCCTCATCCTCACCACAGGACCCTCACTCACACTCACAGTCTCATCCTCACCATAGGACCCTCATTCACACTCACAGTCTCATCTTCACCACAGGACCCTCACTCACACTCACAGTCTCATCCTCACCACAGGACCCTCACTCACACAGCCTCATCCTCACCACAGGACCCTCATTCACACTCACAGTCTCATCTTCACCACAGGACCCTCACTCACACTCACAGTCTCATCCTCACCACGGGACCCTCACTCACACTCACAGCCTCATCCTCACCAGGGGACCCTCACTCACACGCACAGCCTCATCCTCACCACAGGACCCTCACTCACACGCACAGCCTCATCCTCACCACAGGACCCCTCACTCACACTCACAGCCTCATCCTCACCACAGGACCCCTCACTCACACTCACAGCCTCATCCTCACCACAGGACCCCTCACTCACACTCAGCCTCATCCTCACCATAGGAACCCTCACACTCACAGCCTCATCCTCACCATAGGACCCTTCACACTCACAGTCTCATCCTAACCATTGGACCCATCACTCACATTCACAGTCTCATCCTCACCACAGGACCCCTCACTCACACTCACAACCTCATCCTTACCACAGGACCCTCACTCACACTCAGAGCCTTATCCTCACCACAGGGCCCTCACTCACACTCACAGTCTCATCCTCACCAAAGGGCCCTCACTCACACTCAGAGCCTCATCCTCACCACAGGACCCCTCACTCACACTCACAGTCTCATCCTCACCAAAGGGCCCCTCACTAATACCCACAGCCTCATCCTCACCACAGGATCCCTCACTCACACCCACAGCCTCATCCTCACCATAGGATGCGTCACTTACACTCACAGCCTCAAGCTCACTATAGGACCTTTCACTCACATTCAGTCTCATCCTCACCATAGGACGCATTACTCACACCCACAGCCTCATCCTCACCACAGGACCCCTCACTCACACTCACGCCCTCATCCTCACCAGAGGACCCTCACTCACACTCACAGACTCATCCTCACCACAGGAGCCCTCACTCACACTCACAGTCTCATCCTCACCACAGGACCCTCACTCACAGCTTCATCCTCACCATAGGACCCTCACTCACAGCCTCATGCTCACCACAGCACCCCTCACTCAGGTTCTTAGCCTCATCTCTGCTGTAGCCTCAAAGCTGCAGTACTCACCCACTATTCCCTTTTTTTGGCAGCACCCTGGGGTCCCAGGAGTCCCTGCCAGCCCCCAGCCTTAAAGATGCCCTGGGCAGTGAGGAACCTGTCTTTTCACCCTGGCCCCAATATCCCACCCTCTCTGCCTCCTTTTTCTTCTTCCTGACCCATCTCACTCCCTGCCCCTTCCACTTATTTCAGTTTTTAAATCCTCTTTCATTTCCCGACGTGTCACTTCCACGTGCGTGGGAACTTCTGTGTTCGGGTCATTGCTGGGTCCTTGCTGCCTTGTGCTGAGCCTGACACACAGTTGGAGCTCCAGGACTGCTGCTGCAGGTGCAAGTTCTAAGTGGATCAGTAATGAGCCCCTTTCTCCCCTTGCCTCTCTCCCCCAGTGCCCGAGCTGGACCCCTGGGGGACAGTGACCGAGTCACGAAACAACTACATCTGCCAGCAGCACGGAGTCCGGCCAAGAGCCAGGAGGTGCTAGGTCTTCTGAATGGGCTGAGCCCTCCCCATTGGCTGCGCCCCTGCCTCTGGGGGCAGCACAGAGTGCTGCACGGCCAGTACCTTCCCCTGTGCAAGGCCCGTCCCAGAGGCACCAATGCCCCTTCCCAGAAAAAGAGAATGCTTCCATCTCTCCTCCTCCATCCCTGGGGGGATGGGTTACAGGAGTAGAGATCAGACAGCTCCTGTGTGAGCCCAGGGGCAGGACCAGGCCAAAGGGACAGGAGGCAGGTCCCAGCTTTGTGTAGCAGTCAGGGTTGAGCAAACAAGCCATGAGGGTGCTGAGCTACCCGTCACTGAGGGCACTCAAGCATTCACGGAGGGACTACGAGGGCAGTCAGGCGTCAGCATGGGCCCTGAGCTGCACATCTTCTAAGGGCCAGCCCAGGCCTCAGACTGGGGGTCACGCGGGCCTGAGACTCCAACCCAGCCAGGATGTCAGTGGCAGAAGGGAGCTGACTGCTCTGAGTGGGACGCACGGCCTGTCGTTGGCAAGCTCTGTTCCAGGCAGCCGAGCTGAGCACGCCCACACCATGGCCACTCTGAAACGCAGCAGTGTGGACCGGTTCAAAGATGCGATCACTGAGTGCTGGAGCTCCAGCAGTGCTGCCTGAACAAAGCCCGAATTTAGCTTGAAACAAGACCTCTAATCTCCCAGCCCTGACCACAGCAGGCACAAAGCTAATGATAGAGCTGCCATCGGCAGCCCATCCTGTCTGTCCTGCCCTGTCCTCAACCGCCCGTTCACTGAGCAGGCCGTGGTCACAGTGCTGTGTGCACAGAGGCATCCATACCTTCAAAGGCAGGGGCCAGGAGCGAGGCCTGGGGGCCAGGTGCCAGGCGGCTGACGGTCAGGTCACTCTCGGTGCCCCCACGCTGGTTGAGCATGCACGTGTACATGGTGGAGCCTGTGGGGAGGAGAGGAAGCCGGGTCTGTGCTGCCCCAGGGCCTGTGGGCCACTCACACAGGCAGCTCCTCATCACAGAGGCCAGATAACCCCCAGCAGGATGCCCTCCTGGGAGATGACCTGGAGAGCCCTCAGCCCAGGGATGCCATTTCAGCTGAACAACCCAGAAAGGACTAGCCACAGGCAGGCCATCCCATCACCACCACCCTTGCGGGAGGGAAGCTTCTTTCTTCCTGAAATGCCTCGGCACTGGCCCCTCTCATTCCATCCCTCCCACCCACCCACCACCATGCCGAGAAGTTTCTAGAGACAGGATTCATGCCCCCCTCATTCATTTTGGGGCTCCCAGCACTGCGCCTGGGACTGGAGAAGACTCCAGAAATGTCTGTGGCATAGATTACTTAGTGGATGGAGGATGGCTGGACAGATGGGAAGGTGGGCAGATGGATGGGAGGATGGGAGTGGGTGAGTAGAAGGGGGAACAGATGTATGGAGAAACAGGGATGTGGGGGCTGGTGGATGGGTGGATGGAAGACGGAGTGGGCAGCGGGATTAATGGGAGGTGAGCAGCAGGTGCCTGGGAGTCTGGAGAGTGGGTTTGCTGGTTGGCTGGCTGGAGAGATTACTTCAGGAGTTGAACTGTGACCCCCAAAGAGATATGTGAAAGTCCTCACCCCAGGACTGGGACTGTGATCTGTCTGGAAATGGATCTTTGCAGATATTATCAGGTTAGAGTGAGGCCATTAGCGTGGGCCCCCATCTAATCTCACTGCTGTCCTTATAAGAGGATAACACAGCTGGGCGTGGTGGGTGTGGTGGCTAATGCCTGCAATCCCAGCACTTTGGAAGGCTGAGGTGGGAGGATCACTTGAGGTCAGGAGTTTGAGACCAGCCTGGCCAACATGGTGAAACCCCATCTCTACTAAAAATATAAACATTAGCTGGGCGTGGTGGCGTGTGCCTGTAATCCCAGCTAGTCAGGAGGCTGAGGCAGGAGAATCACTTGGACCTAGGAGGCGGAGTTTGTGGTGAGCCAAGATTGCACCACTGCACTCCAGCCTGACCGACAGAGTGACACTCTGACTCAAAAAAACAAAAGAAGAGAGAGAACACCTGGAGAAAGCCATGTGACAACAAGCAGAGACCACAGTGATGCAGCTGCACGCCAAGGAAGGCTGAGGCTCCCGACCGCCACCAGCAGCTGGAAGAGCAAGGGAGGGTCCTCTGCAGAGCATCAGCTGAAGATACCCTAATTTTGACCTCCCACTTCCAGAACCGTGACAATAAGTTGCTGTTGTTTAAGCCACCAGGTTTGTGATACTCTGTTCTGGCAGCCTGGGACACTCATGAAGATGGCGACGCCTGCGCTTTTGGGTGAGTGAGTGACAAAAAAGCACATGAAGATCCCTAGTATGTCCCAAGCCATATTTGGCTTGGGACATACTTATATTAAAAAGGAGCCATTATGTATCCAAAACTCAAATGTATCTGAGCATCCTATGTTTCTATTTAATTCTGGCAATCCCACCTGTGAGAGTATGAGGGGGACTGGGCCCCCTAGTCCCAGGAGAGAGGTGGCTGAGGGCCAGCTGCCACACATCGTTTCTGGAATAGAGAGGAAGGCAGAGGTGGGGAGGAGAAGGAAGGCAGGAAGGAGAGGAGGAGGAAAGCGGTGAGGTCCTAGGGCCTGGGTCCAGGGATGGGGCAAAGGGGGCCAGACAGAGGGGCCCAATGCCAGGTTAGGGCAAGGAGCAGTGTGCTCAGGGTACCTGAGGGGACAGGATGGTGCCAGCTTATCTCAGTGCCTGAGGCTGTGCCCATGGAGTGACAGGAACATGCCCCCCACCCCAGGCCCCATACCTGGGGGTCGGCTGACATCCGCGGTAAAGAGCCAGTCGGCAGCCTCCCTTGCATCCAGCCCCACCAGGTAGAACTTCCCGAAGTAGGACATGTCAAACACAGCAGCAGCCCCTCTGCAGGCCAAACACTCCTTCTTGATCTGAAAAGTTCCAGGGAGGAGGTGGGAATGCCACGGGGGCCTTTGGAGTGTGCTTCCCCCTCGAGAACGTGGAGAATGGGGCGTCTTTCCAACACACCTGTACTGAGCCTCCCTTTCCTCCCTTCCAACCCACACCAAGCTCTTCCCAGCTCAGGTACACACTGTGACACATGCTTCTCAAGCACAGGGAATGTTCCCCAGGATAGATGATGTGCTAGGCCACACAATACAAGGGTCAATACATTCAAAAAGGATGAGATCATACAAAGCGTGTTCTTTGACCACAATGTAATTAAATTAGAGATCAGTAGCAGAAGAAAAATTGGAAAATTCACCAATAACTGGAAATTAAACCACACATGGCTAAAGAACCACTGGATCAAAGAAAAGAATCACAAAGGGAATTCAAAGCTACTGAATTAAATGAAAATGAAAGCACCACATGCAGCCACTCACAGGATGCAGCTAAAGCAGTGCTCATGAGGAAATTCATGCTTGTACATGCTTGTATTATAAAACAAGATCTCAAATCAATAGCCCGATCTTCCACTTTGAGAAACCAGAAAAAGAGCAAATTAAACCCAAAGCAAGCAGAAGGAATGAAGTAATAAATATTAGAACAGAAATAAATAAGAATAAGAAAATAGAAAAAACCCAGCAAAATGAAAAGTTGATTTTTTGAAAAGATCAACAAAATTGACAAACTTTTAGCTAGACAGAGAAAAACGAGAGAACTCAAAGTGCTACAATGAGGAATGAAAGAGGGGATATCATGCCTACCCCACAGAAATAAGAGGGATTGCAAGGGCACTCTATGAACAACTATGTGCCAGTAGACTAGACATGAAATGAACAAATTCCTAGAAACACACAAATTGCTGAAACAGAATGAAGACATGGCAAATCTTAATAGAACTAAAACAAAAAAGAGACTGAATTCATAATCGAAAAATTGTCCACAATCTCCAGTCCAGATGGTTTCCCTGATGAATTCTACCAGTCAAAGAAGAACTAATATCAATTTTTCCCAGACTCTTCCAAAAAATACGAATAGGAAATACCTGCCAATTCACTCTAGGAGGCCAGCATTACCCTGATGCCAAAAGCAGAAAAAGATATAAGAAAACTACAGACCAGTATTTTTTACAAATATAGATACAAAAAAACCTTCAACAAAATACTAGCAAATCAAATCCAGCAACATAAGAAAGAGATCACACACCAGGGTCCATGGGATTTACCCCAGGAACGTGAGGTTGGTTTAACATTCAAAGGTCAATTGCTGTAATGCAACATTTTAAGAGAACAAAGGACAAAAACCATCTGATCCTCCAATAGATGCAGGAAAGTATTTGACAAAATCCACCTGTTCATGATAAAAACACAGAACAAACTAGGAATGTAAGGGAACTTCCCCCACCTGATGAAGGACACCTACAAAAATCCCATAGGAAACATTATATTTCATGATGAAAGATTGGGAACAAGACGGAGAGGTCCATTCTTGCCACTCCATTCAACACTGTACTGGAGGCCCTAGCCAGGGCAATTAGGCAGGAAAAGAAAAACAGCATCCAGATCAGAAAAGAAGAAGTAAAAACATCCCTATTTGCCAATAGCAAGATCTTGTATATAGGAAATCCTAAGGAATCCACTCAAAAAAAACCTGTTAGAACCAATAAAATAGTTCAACAAGGTTACAGGATACAAGGTCATGCATAAAAACACAAACAAAAAAAACTATTTAGCAATGAACAATCTCAAAAGGAAATTTTTAAAAATTATATTTGTAGCATCATCAAGATAGCAAAATGCTGAGGAGTAAATTTAATTAAAAAGTCCAAAACTTATTTTCTAAAACCTATATTTTTTTGAAGGAAATGAAAGAAGAGTGAAATACGTGAAAAGACATCCCATGTTCATGGAACAAAAGACTTACTATCATTGAAACAACAATATACCCCAAATTGATCTACAGACCTAACACAGTTCCTTTCAAAATTCTCAGCTGGTGTCTTTGCAGAAGTTGACTAGCTGCTCCTAACATTCACACGGAGATTCAAAGGGGCCAAGAATACTCAAAACAATATTGAGAAGGGAAAACAGAGTTGCAGAATTCACACTTCTTGATTCCAAACTTGCTATTAAAATTCAAAGCTACATAATCAAGACAGTGAGGTACGAAAAAAGAACAGACCTACAGATCAACGGAATAGAACTGAAAAGTCCAGAAATAAGCCCTCATCTGTACAGTCAATTGATTTTCAACAAGGGTGCCAAGACAATTCCACGGGGAAAGCAATCTTTTCAACAAATGGTGCTGGGCCAAATGGGCAGCCACATGCAGAAGAATGTGGCTGGACCCAACCAACCTCATGCCATGCACAAAAATTAATTTTCGTGAATCCTAGACCTAAGTGTTAAGACCGAAGACTATAAAACTCTTAGAAGGAAACATAAATTTTTTTTTTTTTTTTTTTTTTTTTTTACCTTGGGTTAGGTTCTTAGACATGACACCAAAAACACAAGTGACAAAAGAAAAATATAGAGATGAATTGGGCGCATCAAAATGTTAAAAGCTGGGCTGCAAACAATACCATCAAGGAAGTGAAATGGCAACCACAGGATAGGGAAACGCGTGTGCAGACTGCAGACCTGATAAGGGACTTGTATCTAAACCATATTTAAAAACTTTTACAGCTCAATAATAAAAAGACAAATAGCCCAATTTTAAAAGGGACAAAGGATCTGAACAGACATTTCCCCACAGAATATATGCAAGTGGACAACAGGCACATGAAAATGTGCTCAACACCATCAGTTGTTATAGAAATGCAAATCTGAACCATGATGAGATGCCATTTCACACCCACTCGGAAGGCTGGAATCAAAAATCAGATAGTGACGGGACACAGTGGCTCACGCCTGTAATCCCAGCACTTTGGGAGGCCGAGGCTCGAGGATTATGAGATCAGAAGATTGAGGCCATCCTGGCCAACATGATGAAACCCTGTCTCTGCTAAAAATACAAAGATTAGCTAGTAGTCCCAGCTACTTGGGAGGCTGAGGCAGGAGAATTGCCTGAACCTGGGAGGCGGAGGTTGCAGTGAGCCCAGATTGTGCCACTGCACTCTGGCCTGGGTGACAATAAAAAAAAATTCAGATAATAGGAAGTGTTGGTGAGGATGTGGAGACACTGGAACCCTCTAGCACTGTGGTGGGGAATGTCACATAGTACAGTTACTTTGGAGGACAGTTGGCATTTCCTCAAAATATGAAACAGAGCTACCACTGACTCCGGCCTAATTACACACACATGAGGAATGAAAACATACAGGCATATAACACCTGGTACATGGATATTCACAGCAGCACTGTTCATAAGAGTTCAGAAGTGAAAACAACACCAATGTCCACCAACTGATCAACGGGTAAGTAAAATATGGCGGGTCCCTTACAATGGAATAGGATTGAGATAAAAAGAAATGAAGAGGCCGGGCGCGGTGGTTCATGCCTGTAATCCCAGCACTTTGGGAGGCTGAGGTGGGCGGATCACCTGAGGTCAGGAGGTCGAGACCAGCTTAGCCAATATGGCAAAACCCCGACTCTACTAAAAATATAAAAATTAGCCAGGTGTGGTGGCGCATGCCTCTAATCCCAACTACTCGGGAGGCTGAGACAGAAGAATCGCTTGAACCTGGGAGGCAGAGGGTGCAGTGAGCCAAGATGGTCCCAACATGCCACCCCCTGCTGAGCAGATGTGCCCACCTCATTACCATTGCAGGAAAAAAGTAATCACGGCAGCAGCAACCACCACTTCCCGAACAGTTGCCGTGTGTCGGGAAGCTGTTTCATCTCCTCCCAAACTCCCTCTGAGTTTCCACGAGGGAACTCATATCACCCCTCATGTACTCAGGGAGGCTGGGGATGGTGGCACAGCCAGGCCATGGCAGAGCTACAGTCCAGCCAGGCTGGGCAGGGGTGCACGGACCCTGGGAGCTGGTCACGCAGATCCCTGCCCAGCTCCACATTCAGTGATGCCTCATCGGCGGACTGGATTGAAATCAGCCATGGAGAAAGTATTTACATTAGAGAAATTGGCCAATGCTGCAGAGCCAGCTTCCTCCCCTCCTCCCCAGAGAGCTGGTTGTTAGGCTGTTACCAGCACTCCACCAGGACCGTCTGCCTCCTGAGCCCTCCGTCAGGCAGCAGGACAGGGCACCCGTTTGTCGGTTTCTGCTGTACGTTTGCTGACACCACCGGGGCTGCTGACCAAAGCCCTCAGCAGCCTCCCGCACCGGGCTCCTCTAGCTGGGCCCAGGAAACTACCAGCGCCAGGAACAAGCACAGGATTTGTGCTTTAGGATGGCTTCAGGCGTGTTTGCGGAGGCCGGATGAAGCCACAAAGCCAAGTTGGCATCCCCCCCGAGCTCCCACATCCTCGAGGGCCACAGTCCCACCGGCTTTAGAAGCTGTGGGTGCGGAGGTGCCAGACAGAGCCCCAAGCTTTCCCCAGGAGGCAGCCACGAAGGACTTGGGCACCATGCCGGCCCTGCTGCTCAGGCGCTGCATGGCACACACGCCTCCTCCTTCCTGCAGGAGCCCCTCTTCTGACGCCTGCAACAGATGCTCTGCCACTAGAGCAAGCTTTGGGGGAGAGGGTGGAAAGGAACAGTTTCCTCCCTTCAGGACCAGCTACAGAACCCAGTGCGGGACCCAGGGGGGCCCTTGTTCAAAGACCATGAAGAGGTTCGGTGACGGTAGAGCAGGAACCCAAGCCAGGCCCTTTGAGGCAAGGGGCCCTGGGTGACCTCTGGGTCAGATCCCACTGAAGCCAGGCTTGAGACTGCCTGAAGGCCCCAGGAAGGAACTCCTCGTGGATGCTTCCTAAGCTGTGCCTGGGCTCTGAGACCCTGGGCTCAGGCCTCAGCTCCGCTCTGCTGCTATGTCAGATTCGCCGTGAGATATCACGCGTCTCCCTGGGGTGGCAACAGCTGTGCTCCACCTGTGACCACTTTACAACATGGCTGGGCAGGCCTCGGCAGATGCTGACCTCACTCCCTCCAGGACAGCTGCCTGGGGCACGCCCTTCTGCTGGGGAGGAGGCCCCCGAGACTCCTCACCTTAACCCCCTGCACGTGGGAGCCAGGTCCTTGGGCTGCCAGGTGTCCCATGTGACCAGCCTCACCTGCCCACTTTGGAGCAAGAGGAACAGCAGGCAGGCTCCAGGCCACGGCTCCCCTGGCTCTGGTTCCCTCTGCTTATCCCTTGGAGGGGCCCATATGGGGCCTGATGCCCGGGAGCTTCCGGCCACCTTGTCCTGGATCTGCTCTGCCATGGCTTCCAGAAGGAGGAGTCCCTTCCCCCAGCATGTCTCATGCCAGCCTCGGAGCAGCTCCGGAGAGCAGGAGGGGGAGGCTGAGAGCGGTGCAGCCCCACCAGGTCCCAGCCGGTCGCCTCAGCCCCACTTCACCCCATCCCCAGCAGCACCACTTCCGCTCAGGCCCGGCTGCTGGTACAATCTCACCCGGCTGCTGGTACAATCTCAGTACAGAGGGAGGAGGGGGGAGAGGAATACACATGATTCCTCCTCAAAATGGTATCTGCTGAAAAAAGAGCATGAATGCAGAGCCCGAAGAGACTCCTGGGAGAGGGGAGTCCCTGCAGGGCCCACGGAGGGCCCACCCAATGGGAGGCTCATCCGAGGGACAGGGAGAGGGACACCCCTCCACACCGCAGTGGGGAGCAGCTACACACCAAGTCATGGTGGGGCGGGAAGTCGAAGGTGTGCTCGGCCCCCAGCAGCTGGCGGTAGGCGTAGTCCTTGTGCGTGTGGCTCCCGTAAGCCCCGTAGTAGTCATACTCGAGGACCTGGGAAGAAAGGACATGGTCCTCAGCCTCCCTCCCTTGTCCCTTCCCGCTTCCCTCCCCAGAGCAGGGTCCCGCTGAGGCTATGATGCAGGAGTCAGGCCTGGCTCTGCCCTTGGGAAGCCCCAGCCGTGAGTGTGAGTGTGTTGTGCACATGGGCAGGGGCTCCTGAGAGGTTCAGGCAAACGGCGGCACAGAACAGGCAGCAGCATCGCCTGGTGGGTCTGAGAGCCTGGCCAAGGCCTGGGAGGCTGGAGGAGTAGCCAGATGCACCCAAGGTGAGGAACGGCAGGGCGAGGCAGCTGCCCAGGACCTCAGCCAGGCTGCTCCTGGTGCCCAAGCAATCCCAGGCCTGCTCCTGCTCTGGGCCAGGCCCTGTGGGAAGTGCCTTACACTCCTAACAGGGGCGCCCTTTCTACAGATGAGGCACAGAGAAGTTCCATCTCGCCCAAGGGCACAGACCAGTCCCAGGCGGGGCAGTGGCACAGAGCCAGGCAGGCGTGTGGGATCCAGAGTCTAGCTTCTCTGCCATCACCTTGGCCTCCCTGGGATCTGACCCCCCCCAGACACCCCACATACAGTCCCATGCCCCTCCCTGGCCTCTGCTCCTGTGGACAACCCCCCACCTGCCCCCTAACTGCTGGCACAGCACAGCTGTGAATGAAGGTGCGGGCAACTCTCACCTCCCAGAGCTGCCAACCCCACCCACCAAGCCTCACCTCCTCTTCACACACAGGTGGAAGCCAAGTGTGAGGTTATATTGGAGTCAGGCTTCTGTGGAGTCCCCTCCCTCCCCAGCAGGGACATCGCACCTGCTGCAGCCCTGCCAAGGTGTCCTGGACTCCCAGGTGGGCTCCCGGGTGGGGTGCAAAATCTGCCCATCTTGGGACCGGGGGTGTGTTCCTGACTCTCGCTCTTGTCTCCTCGCCTAGGGGCAGGGGAGAGGGGCTTCCAGAGCCAGATGTGACTGGAACACAGTGGGCTGCGCTTTAAGGCAGGGTCTGCATGACCCCTCCTCCCTGCAGGGTTCATGAGGACTGCATGTCCCTAGGGCCCAGCAGAAGAGACGATGACCAGCGAGGCTCGGAGGATGCTGACCCCACAGCTGAGGCCCATTAGCCAGCTCCGGCCCCCGTCTCCACCCCTGATGCCCTGGAGCTCCGGAGCCTGTCCTGGGCTGTGGGTTGCCATGAGGAGGGAAGGTGGGTGGACCGGAGAGGACTGCTGAGACGCAGCCCCCAGAAAGGGATTTTGATTTCTGTAAATCTGGATCAAATGTTACCCCTCGGCCGGCCTTAAAGCCTTGAGTCGCTTGCTCCTGAGGGCCTGGGTCCTAGGTTTCACAGCAGAACGGCCTCGGCTCCTCTCTCTGAAAACCCAGGTCCCCGGGAAGCCCCAGAGGATGCCCAGAGTCCAGGACACTGTGAAACCTCCACCGGGAAACTGAGCACCCTGGGTGCACGAACCCTCCCACTCCTACCCTCCTACGGACAGAAACCAGCAGTCGGAGTGGCCAGAAATAGATGCATAGAATTAGGAGAAGATGCTCCATTCCTCCTGCAGCCTGGGGGAGTCTTCTTTCGGTCTCCCCACCACGGGACACCCCTTCTGCTCTGCCACAGCCCTTCCCACTTGGGCCATGGAAGGCCTGGCCGAGGCAGATGGGGAGTTGGGCCTGTGTGAACCTCATAAAGGAAGCACCAAGCCTTGGGGGCAGGTCGGTGGGCTCAGCTTCGAGTGTGCAAAAGAACTAACCTGGTTCTCTGGGCCTGATCACAACAGTGGAACCCCTGGGGAGGCAGGGCACCTGGAGGGGCCAGGGGGTTGACGGGGCAGGGCCTCCCAGCAGCACAGCCTGGCAGGTGCTACTCACTGGAGCTGGGCCTCGGGGATGAAACCATCCTGGTCGCTCCCAGCCATGTCGCTCCTGGAACACGCAACCTTGTCCGAGGAGTTCCTGCGCAGGAGTGGGGAATGATCACCCATCACACGCAGCCCGATAACCCTGCACAGGGCATAGTGCCACATCCGCCACTTTTATCCAAGGGCACAGAGAGCTAGGAGGCTCCAACTCTTGGAACCAGGCCCCAGCCCAGTGTTCGCAGCTACCCCCACTGCCTTACCCTGAAAACCCCCATCTATAGAGTTACCAGCTGCCCAGATCTGCCTTCGCCCTGAGAGCCCATCTATGGAATTACCATCTGCCCCGATCTGCCCTTACCATGAGAATCCCCATCTACAGAATTATCATCTGCCAACTGCCCCAATCTTCCCTCATTGGAAAAACCCCATCTATAGAGTTACCACCTGTCCTGATCTGCCCTCTTCCTGAGAACCCCTATAGAATTACCACCTGCCCCATCTGTCCTCGCCCTGAGAACCCCTATACAATTACCACCTGCCCCATCTGTCCTCGCCCTGAGAACCCCTATACAATTACCACCTGCCTTATCTGCCCTCACCCTGAGAAACCTATCTATGGAATAACCACTTGCCCTTGCCCCAAGAATCCCATCTAGAATTACCACCTGCCCCAATCTGCCTTTGCCCCAAGAATCCCATCTATAGAATTATCACCTGCCCCTATCTGCCCTCATCAAGAGAACCCACATCTGTAGAATTACCACCTGCTCCATCTGTCCTCGCTGAGAACCCTCATCTATAGAATTACCACCTGCTCTGATCTGCCCTTGCCCTAAGAACCCCCATCTATAGAATACCACCTGCCCCACCTGCCCTACCTGCCCTGGCCCCGAGAACCCTCATCTATAGAATTACCACCTGCCCTGGTCTGCCCTTGCCCTGAGAACCCCCATTTGTAGAATTACCATCTGCTACGGACTGAATCACATTGCCCCTAAATTCATAAGTTAAAGCCCTAACCCCAACGTGACTACATTTGGAGATGGGATCTTCAGGTTAAGGTTAAGTGAGGTCATAAGGTGGGTCTTAATCTCATAGGACTGAGGCCCTGATAGAAGGAGGAGGCGACGCCGAGCCTTCTTCCTGCTGCAGGAGGTCAGTGAGAAGGTGGCCGCCTACGAGCCAGGAGAACCCTCTCCAGGAACCCATCAGCTGACATCTTGATCTTGGACCTCCCAGTCTCCAGAAGTGTGAGAAAAAAAGGTCCGTGTAAGCCTCCCCACCTGTGGCCTCTTGCTGTGGCTTCCCTAGCAGACAGATGCACCATACAACCCAGCAATTCCACCCGAGTATCCACAGGAGAACCGAGAGCAGGCTGCAAATGAATTGTGTTCACATGTGTTAGCGCTCCGTCCACAGCCACCCAATGTGGGAGAGAACCCACAGCCCTCCGCTGATGAGCGGAGCTACAAACGTGTGGTCTGCCTACACTGCGGAATATTACTCAGCCATAAAAAGGAATGAAATTTGGACACATTTTATGACACGCATGAACCTTGAAAACATGCTACAGGAATGAAGCCAGACACAAAATGTCACGTATTGGGTGATTGAAGCGACCTGAACAGGCAAATCCGTAGAGACGGAGAGCAGCTTCGCGGTTGCCAGGGCTAGTGGGGCGGCGGGGGATGAGGAAGGGCCGTTGGCTGGGCCAGTGTTTCCCGTGGGGTGGTGAGAATGTTCTGGAACTGGGTATTTGGAATGGCTGAGCAGCGCTGCAAATGCACTTAATGCCACTGAACTGTGCAGCTGAAAGTGGTTAAAATGGCTCATTTTAAGATCTGCCTACTTAATCACAACAACAAATGTAATGCACACATCAGAGAAACAGAGTGGGAGCTTTCTGTAAAAATAAATGTGGCTTGGGAAAAAGAAAAAGGAATCATCACTCTCAGGTTTGGAAGGACCTACCCAGGGGCCACCCCACTAGATGGGAAGGAGGCCCCAAGCCCAGGACTGAGAGGGCCTCGGGGGCTGCACCTGGTTCTGCGTGGGCAGCCGAGGGCCTGTTGCAGCTACACCTGCCCTCCCCTCCACCCTCTAGAGCCTGAGAAGGATGAGGCACCCCAAGGCCACAGCATTCATCAATGGCACGGCCTGTCCTCCCTGCATGTCTGGAATTCCGAGGGGCGGCAATTGAGGGCACAGAATCCACCCACCCCTCCGTGAACAACAGGGACACGCCATGGGCCACTTTTCCGAGGAGGGAGAGTGTCCATCTCAAGGGCCCATTAAAAGAGGGCAGGCTCCCCTCTTCATAAAGGCAAGAAAGAAAGCAAACAGCAGTGGCTGTCAAGTGCGGGAGAAGGCTGCTAGCGCAGGAGGGAGCCGCGGCAGGCGTGGGTGAACGAGGTTTCCCTGTGGGGCAGCGGCGCACTTCAGACCTTGCCAGATCTCTTCAGCAGAGCTGCTCAGTTCTGAGGAACACATCTGAGCTGACTGCGAGGGGAGCAAACCCCATGTTCTCCCGGGGAGGCTTCTGAGCTGTCAGGACTGGCAAGTGGGTGACTACAGGCCTGGAGGGATGCTGGGAGCCCCCAGGGCCATGTGTGGCCTGAGATCATAGCTAGCCCACCAAGCCCGGCCAGAGGCCCAGGGCAGCCTGACAGCCAGCCCTCCGACCCCTCCTGTCTCTGAGCCTCTCCCCAGAGGTGCAGCTAGTATCGGGTCTCTCTAAGGGCACTGGAGTCTCAGGTGAGGGGGGCCCCTTCTCCAGTTTCAATGCCACCTGCTCCCTGGGCCTGCCCTCTTGCCTCCCTGCCCAGCCATCTGTTCAACAAACAGCCCCCAAGCACCTCAGTGCTCAGGAGCCAGAGTGCCTAGGACATAGCCCCTGTTCCCAGCAAGCACAGTGTCCGGCACAAGATGGCCAGGAAGAGGGGGAAGGAATGGAGACAGGGGCTGGGAATGCAGACAAGGAGCTCCTGGGTCTTTGGGGATGCAGGGGAGGGCACAGGGGCAGACCTGAAAAAGGGCACCTGGCGCTGGGTTTCACTGAAGGGGTGAGTAGAAGCTCCCCAGGGTGCAGGAGCCTCCACAGCAGGCTCTATGAGCCGCAGCCCCTCTCCTGGGCACGCCCACCAAGCCCCCGTCCCCAGCACCCCTGCCCTGTTGGTGCTGCAGCAAAGGTTGTCGAGGGATGGAGGGCAATGCCTGGGTGCATGTTCCTGCCCTCCACTAGAACCGAAGCTCCCCTAGGGCAGGGAGCCATTCACACTTTATTCCCTGAGCCCTGAGCCCAACACTTGGGATTCCAGGTTACTACCTGGGGACCGAAAGATGCCTCGCCACGTCGCCTGACTGGTGACTGGGGTACGCCTTGCATTTCTGTTCCCCACCCCTCTGTGCCCTGTGGACTTCCCAGAGCCTCGCCACCTGCCCCGGGCGAGGTCACAGCAGCTGCGGGGGTGTTACCTCATGCAGTGGGTCTCTCCTCATGTTGCGCCCAGCCAGTGGTTCATCGTGGGGGAAGACCACGGAGTAGTTCTTGGCGTAGGACTCATGGCTGCGCTCTCGGATCCAGCGGGGGTGGTCCGTGAGCGAGTGATGGAAGCGCCTGCCGCAGATGTCGGGGGAGAGGGGGATGACAGGTCTCTCCTTTGGGGATGGCCCATCAGGGAAGGGCTGCCCTGGGCAAGCCTGGACCCCGCTTCCCTCTACCAGAGGCCCCTTTGTGGCTCAGCATTGAGCGGGCCCCTGACTCTCCATTTGCTCCACAACTAGATGAGCTCAGCTTTCTCCCTAGGAGCCACCCCACCACCCGGCGGCCCTCGGGGAGTCAGCACTGCTGACAGAGGGCCCAGCCGAGGCTCTCACCCACCACGGGGCACAGGGCTCTGGCCTCGCTCTCCACACATTGCCGTCTGCTACCCAGGTTCCAGTGCTGGGGGAGTCCTGGCACCCCCTGCATGCCTGGGGAGGGGGCAGCCCTGGGGATGGGTGGGCTTGGATCCCCAGAATGCTCTGGGGAGGGTCTATGGGAAGGGTGTTCAAAGTTTAGCCTTGCAATGCATCAGAACGAGAGTTTTGGGTTTGTTCCTTCAAGGCTGGGAACACAGTAGGCGGCCACTGCAGCACAGGGTGGTGTCCAGCCAGCCTGGTGGTCCCCACACTATTTCTCATGGCGCTACGAAGCTCTGTGGCTGCACCTGTGGCCTACGCCTCTGCTACCTCTGGGTGGGCAGCACGGCCAATGCCCCACGGCTTGTTCCCTGGTTTCCCCAGTCAGACAGTGCAGAGCTGCTGGCCAGAGTTAGACCTGGGCCCAGCGGCGTGGGGGCCCTGTGGCCGCCTCCCACGCACACTCCTCCCTCTCAGCACCAGCTCACCCAGTGCCCCGCCTCCCCCTCACACTCCACCTGCTGGAACCTCGCTCAGCACCCACGACGTGCCTCAGCAGCCACATCAGAGGCGTTTCTGTCCTTAGTGACACGGGTCAGGGCTAACTGATTCTTAGTCTGCACGGAATTCTAGCAGGAATTTCTGATCTGGATGGGCAGGGAGTGGAGGTACAGACATGCAGATTTTTATTCGCGATATCATCATTAAGAACCGCTGTCGCTCACTGCACCTGCTCTGGTGCAAGCCCACGGCGGAGTGCCACTTCGGGAGGAAATCCCTCCTTGTCTGTCCCCAGAGCTGCCTTCTGCATGGGACCCAAGTTTAACTCTTTCACGTGAGAGAAAACCGAGGCTCAGAAGTATCTCACGTGTTCCCAGTCACAAACGAGGCCATGGCAGAGCCGGCCCACACCTGCGCTATGCTACGCTGACCAGGAGCTGAAGGAGGGAGTGACGGAACCTGTGAGGGTGTGGGAGGATTCCTGGGGGCAGCAGTCAGGTGCATGTTGGGCGGGCAGGAGCGGCGAGTGACCTGCAGAAGTCCAGCTGCCAATTCTGCCCATGAGCCAGTGGGCAGAGGGACCAGGCTGGCCCAGGCTACTCTCTTCACTTAAATAAAGAGCAACTCTTAGGCCAGGCATGGTGCCTCATGCCTGTAATCCCAGCACTTCGGGAGGCTGAGGCAGGCAGATCACCTGAGGTCAGGAGTTCGAGACCAGCCTGACCAATATGATGAAACCCTGTCTCTACTAAAAATACAAAAATTAGCTGGGTGTGGTGGCAGGCGCCTGTAATCTCAGCTATCCAAGAGGCTGAGACAGAAGAATCACTTGAACCCAGGAGACAGAGGTTGCAGTGAACCGATATCACACCACTACACTCCAGCCTGGGCAATAAGAGCAACACTCTATCTCAATAAAAAGAGGAAAAGAAAGAAAAGCAGCTCTTCCCTGGCTCACGCAGACCCTAAGGAATTTCTCTGAAAAAACAGCCCAGGCTGCACTCTGGCTCCAGCTCTGGCTCTGCCTTTGTTGGGTACTGGGCCAAGCGTCCACACACATGAGCCTCAAGTGCACTTCGAGAGGGTGGGACATTGCTCCCATTTTCCAGATGGGGAAACTGAGGCTCAGAGAACAGGAGGGACTGACCACGGGCCATGCAGCTGATAGATATGGGGCTGAGGTGACAGCCTCTCATCTGATTTCACAGGGAGTCACTTGCAGAGCAGCTGCCACGGCCTAGAAGCTGCCTGGTGCCCAGCCAGCCCTGGGACCTTCACTCAAAGCCTGGAGTCTAGATGCACCCCAGACCCAGGGAGGGCTCTGGCTGCCTGGCCTCACCGCATGCATCTCCCATGGGTAAGATGAAGGACATCATAGGCGTGTTCTCTGGCCTGCAGGAAGCAACTAGGAGTCTCTGGGTGGGGGAAGCTCCATTCTGGGGCCAGTGCTCTCTGTTCGCTTTCTTTTCTGGGTCTTTCAATGACTCTCTCAGGCACCTCCCTCCTCTCCTGGCTCTGTCTCTGTCCTTAGGGGTCTGTGTCTTGTCTCTGTCCCTGGGCACAGGTGGCAGAGCATCGCATTAGTGCTAAACCCCTGGGGGCCGGTGGCTGGTCCCTTGGGCGGTGGTGTCCACACTGGCACACTGAAGGGATTCGGGAGCCCCACGTCACTGACAGCTGGGCTGAGGTGTGTCCTGGGTGCCACCACCCAGGTGGCTTGGCAGGGTTCTGGGGCCAACAGGGTGGGTGCTCCTCCTGCCATACCCCAGCTCTCAGGGGCTCCCCACCTGTGCCCTTGGCTTCCAGCCCCAGAGCAGCCCACTGCATGCTCACGCCAGAGTCACAGTGATGGAAGGAGGACGGCAGACCTAGGGAGGCCCAAGCCTGTCCCCAGCTTGCCAGGGGCCGCCTCAGGGCCTCTGCCAGCCCATGAGCAAACATCCTGCCTGCTGAGTATGGGACTAGGCCCCAGTCAGGAGCTGGGCAGGCTGGGCAGCCCCATTTTGCAGCCGAGAACACAGAGGCACAGAGATGCCACAAAATGCCACTGGGTGGGATCCTGGCTGGTCAGGTTCCAGAGCTGGAGTCCCCAAGAGAGGCCAGGGCACAAGGACTGTCCTGCCTGGGGCGGGAGCTAGGTCCCTAACTGGCTCTGGTTCAAAAGCCAGGGGCCTTCAGGCAAGTCACTTCCATTTCGCTGTTTGTAGCAGGAAGGGCCTGACATGGCCCTTCATTATTCCTTTGGAGCTTTATCTATTCCGGAACAGTCCTCTCCTGGGAGAGTGCAGGCACAGGCCCAGACGGGCTCCAAGTCAGCCAGAGGAGGCCTCACTGTGCCAGGCACCATGCAGGGGTGGCAGCTGGGGGACCTCAGTGTCATTGTCTGTCTCCGTGAGGTCAGATATTTTCCCCACAGTGGGCGTAATGGCCTCATCAGGCCAGGAAAGGACGAGGGGGCACCCTGAGCTGCTCAGCCCTTCTCCCTCGGGAGCCCACCCTGCCCGCCGCCTGAAGGAGCAGCTGGGGCCTCCCCAGGGTGGCCATCCACCAGCAGCAGCTGGGAGCAAAGCAGACTGGACAGGCCCAGGGGCCGGCCTCCCTCCAAGTGGCCCTGCCTCGACAGCCACCCCACAATGCACAGGGTGTGGCCTGGGCCACAGGCCCTGCTGTGCTGCTCAGAGCGGACACTGCCATGGAGACAAAACACAGGAGGAGCCTCCCTCCCTGCTGGGGAGCGCCTGCACCCCTGTCCTGGGTGCCACCACCCAGGTGGCTTGGCAGGGTTCTGGGGCCAACAGGGTGGGTGCTCCTCCTGCCATACCCCAGCTCTGCAAGAGATGGCCCTGACTGGCAGAAGGCCATCAGGACAGGCTGCCGTCACTGGCTCTGGCCATCAGCACCCCAGTCCGTGCCTCGGCTGGGGATAACTTAGCCTTTCCATGTGCAGACCCCATGCCAGGTACCTTACCAGCACAGATGCACTCTCTGCTCCCAAAACATGGCAGCACCTCCCCATCACCCTGCGTTATAGATAAGGAAGTGGGTCTCATTCCTGGCCACTTTGTCAGTGTACGACAGAATGGGACAGCCTGGGCTGCCTGGCTGCAAGCCACAGCCCACACACTGAGCACAATTATCCCAGTTCAGCCAGCCCCCTCCTGCCCCTAGGCCTCAGTCTCCCCATCTGGGAGGTGGGATGATGCAGTCCCAATGATGACTCCCGAGCTGTCCAGGAGCTCAGGCAGGACCCTGGGACAAGAGATCCTGGAAGCACTAAAGGGCACCTGCCCGCCGGCCGCCCCTCAGCACTGCCCACCTTCTGCTGGTGGCCTTCCTCCCTTCCTCCCTCACTGCTGCCTCCTCCAGGAAGCCACCTGGATTTCAGGGAAGGCTCCTTTCTAAGCAGCCCTCGATGTTTCCCCCGCCCCACCTGTCCTGAGTGGTGGGCCCTGCCTGTAGGTCCTAGTGGGAGCTTGCCTGATATCATAGCCATGCATGTCCTTCTCCGGGCGCCCATGGATGATCCAGTGGGCCAGCTCCTGCCCACAGCCACCACCCAGCATCATTCCTGGCAGGAAGAGAAGTGCAGGGCTGTGGTCTGTCTCCCGGGTCCTCTACCCATGTCCAATCCCATGCCCCCATCTTCATGGACAGCACAGACACCCAAGCCGGCTCTGACACCTGGGGTGCTGCCTGCCTCCCGACTAGACTGCACCCCTCCCTGCTGGACTCCCCAGCCTCTCCTGTCCCCGTCGCTGTCAAGGGCCACAGTGTTCCTAGGCCCGCCTCCCCGAGAGCTCTGGGAATGGAAGGACTTATGGGGGCCAGGTGGGCTGCTGCCCAAACTCACCTGCGCTATTGAAGCCACAGCCCAGGAAGAACCCTCGCAGCTCAGGTGCCTCTCCCATCAGAGGTTTGTGGTCAGGTGTGAAGGATTCTGAAAGGGAGAGGGAGGCCTGAATCCCTTGCAGCGCACATGCTCATGGGGTGGGATCTTCTAAGCAAGCATTGATCAGCCAGGGGGCCGCAGGTGCCCCTCCACCCAAGCCCTCTCCCTCCTCCAGGCCCTGCTCAGCGCCACTTCCTCGAGGGAGCCTCCCTGCTGGCTCCTGCCCTTGCCCTCCAAGCCTCTCAGCACATGCTTCCAGAATTAGCCAACAACGACCTGCCGGGGCTCTGCCTGGTGGGGTCCGTCTCTGTCTTGTGGACACTGTCCTGCCGACAAGGAGCCCTTCTCTGACCCTGGAGAGCAAGCCCCAGCCCCCCCGCTGCACCAGCATCCTTCTGTGTCCCTGCCAGAGACCTGTCACTCCTGCCCACTGGACCTCGAGAGGGCAGGGACTGTTTTTCTCACTCCATGGCCCCCGGCCTAGCACAGGGGCAGAGCCCCGCAAGGGCAGGTGCTTGGTCAAGGTCTGTTGAGCCAACCAAGAATCCCAAGTTCTGTGGGGAGGAGACCAATCTCCTGCTCCGGAGGCCACCGGTGCGCCTCAGACAGAGGCCAGGACCCAGTGGGAGGGGAACCCTGGCTCTCTGCAGCCGCAGACCCGGATTCAAACCCTGCTTCACCCCTTCCAAGCTGTGTGATGCTGGGCGAGTCACTTTGCCTCTCTGAGCAAGGCTTAGTGTCCTCGTCTATTAAACTGGGATAGCAGAACTTTCTTCCCAGGGCTGTGTGCTCCCCAGCCTACACCCATTCATCACCCGCCTGTCCTGTGCTTGGCCCTGGGAGGCCACGCTGAGCAGGACACGTCCCATCCCTCAGGGAGCTGACAGAGGGAGGGAGCAAAGACATAAGCAAAAAAGAGATGGTCTGGTAAAGAAAACACGACGAACTGAGGACCACGTGTCTCTGAGGTGCCAGCTGCCCCGCCCCAGCACTGCCCGAGTTAGATTCTAGACCGGGTCTGAGGGACTCCAGGGCACCGAATTTGTGAATGAGGAAATGGGGGTGGCTCCAGGTCTGCGCGGTCACCCTCTGCATGCAGACCAGGAGCAAGTGCCGGCTGCTCCCAGGAGGGGGATCAGGGCCCACCCTCGGAGCTGAGGAGGCAGCGAGACTCAGGGAGTGTGGACTGAGAGCCTGGTTGGAAGAGGTGAGGCTCCTCAGAGGGGCAGGAGGTAGCAGGGCCACTGCAGGACAGTGGGCAGGAGGCAGGCTAGAGGGGCAGGGCCCTGCATGGAAGGCCTGAGCTTTCAGGGCAGAGGGCAGCGGCTGGAGCAGCCCTCTGGGTGAGAAACGAGGAAGGCTCCAGAGAAGGTGATGGTGGGGCAGAAAGAGTGAGCCTGGGGCTGGGTGCAGTGGTCCACACCTGCCATCCCAGTACTTTGGGAGGCCCAGGCAGACAGATCTCTGGAGCCCAGGAGTTCATGACCAGCCTGAGCAACATAGTGAGTTGGCATCTCTACAAAAAAAACAAAAAAGTAGCCAGATATGGTGGTGTGAGCCTGTGGTCCCAGCTACTCAGGAGGCAGAAGAGGGAGGACGGCTTGACCCCAGGAGGTCGAGGCTGCAGGAGCCAAGATCACACTACTGCACTCCAGCCTGGGTTACACAGAGAGCCCCTGTCTCTTTAAAAAAAAAAAAAAAAAAGGAGGGGTGGGAGAGGTAACCTGGGCTGGGTTTGGGGATGGCCCAGGAGCTCTTTGGGAGGGCTGGAACTATTTCCAAGCCCAGGGCAGGCGGCAAAAAGGCTCTGAAGAACCTCCCATGGAATCTGCCGGGAGTGCTAATGAGAGCTAGAGGAGGGACAGCTGCAGGAGCAGGGTCTCCTGGATGTTTCACAAATGACTCAGGCGGGTTGAGCAACCCGAGGACACATGGAAGCTCCAGGCAGCCTGCCCAGGGGCCAGGCCTGCGGCTCCCACCCTGACCTTGGTGAGCTCCACCGTCCTGGAATGAGACCTCTGCCCTCTGAGGCACTCCTAAGTCATGGGGCCTGGGACTTCCCTGCCCTTTTCTGGAGGCCATAGGCCATTGGCCGTGCCTGGCAAGGAGAAATGCTGATTCCCATGAGCCTCCCAAGACAGCCTTGTTTTGTACATCTTCCCCAAAACAGGGCTTCACAGGGAGCACGGGCCCCCAGGCTAATTAAAACAAGAGGGGAAGAGAGAGAGAGAGAGACGCCTGGGGTTATCTGTGCCCCTGGGATTCTTCCAGGCCTGTGTTTCTCGCTGCCAGGCCCATGCAAGCTGGGGGGTCTCGAGGGTAGCGGCGGTGAGCCACAGCCCCCCAGCCATGTGCTCCCACCCTGCACGCTGCCCTGGTCCCTGCAGCTCCATCTGCTTCTCCCTGGGCTGCATCTCCCACCAAAGGCTCCCGTAGGAGGCGAATCTATTAACATAGCCCCTGCCAGGGGCGGAGCAGATGCTGAGTGTGCCAGGACACAGTGGGCTGGACTCCCCGGCAGGCCACAGCCCTTCCCTCCTCTCTCATCTCCAGGGCCTTCGTCTGCTCCCTGCATGGCCCGTGGAATTCCCCAGGGTCCCCACTTGGTGCCGCCCACCTCTACTCAGATGCTCTCTGCAGCTGCTGGGGCCTGGACTGTGCCCTGCACCCCCTGTGGTGTCTTGTCCCTGGGGCACCCTGCCGAGTCAGTGCTCCATCCGTCACCACTCACAGATGCACCTACTCCAGAGGGCAGCTGCTCCAGTGCCTTCAGTAAGGCTTCTGACACGGTTTCCCAGAGGGCAACCCCATATCTTTCTAAACCTCTCTCCTAGCCCTGAAGTGGGGCTAGAGCTCCCCTACCAGGAAGCAGTGGGGAACACCAGTGTGAGTCTGCTGGAACCCGATGTGGAGGAGCCTCCTCCCTGCTCTGTGCCCACCCAGTGCTCCCTGACCAGATCGTTTATCCGAGGTGGACCCAGCACCTCCAGGGCCCGGCTGGGCTGGCCCTCTTCCTGGCTGCCTGCCTATGTCCCCAGGCCATGGCCACCCAGCTACCCCACGCCTCCTGCAGAGCACCCATCCACAGGCTCTGGTCAGTGACTCACCCTGGGTCTCCCCTGCTGGAAGGAGGGTGCTGGCCCGAGCATGCCTGCCTCTGGCACAGACAAGGTGCCACTGAATGTGGAATGGATGCCCTCATGAAGGAACACTGGGACTCCAGGCTCACTGGTAGTTCCTGGGCTGCCCCACACTCAACTCAGGGACGTATGGCTCAGAGTCCCTTGGCTGTAAATGCCCAGGTGCCAAAGTGAGCTCCAGCCCCTCCTGCTTCCCAGAGAGTGCCCCTTTGCCAGGGCCCAGGCTGGCAGCCTCAGCCCCACACCCACACCCTGGGGCAGAACCCTCCAAGCTCCCCAGGCCAGGAGGGTGGGGCGGGACTACACTGTGGCCCACTTGGGGTGTCTGGGAGCCAAGCCCACCTTTTTGCTCCTGCCTCCTCCAGCTCAGCTCTCCTGGGGCCAGCGAGGAGGGCCAGAGTTAGGGGAATCTTGGCACAAGAGCCTTCCCCTGTTGAGCTGGCCTCCAGGTGCAGGCCGCCAAGGCCAAGAACGGGGAAGACCAGCAGTGTGAGGTCCTGGCCAGGGCAGTGCTCCCTGGGAGCAGTGGGGGTGGGGGCTGGAGGCAGAACTGGGGCTCACAGCTGTGTGGGCCTCATGTCAGGGAAGGTCTCAGCGCTTCCATTCCTTGCTCAGCCTCTCAGGGCACTGGGATGCAGCCCACTTTTCCCATTTTACAGAGGAAAACACAGAGTTCCCGGGACAAGTTGAGTCTAGGGATGAAGAATCCCAGGTATTAAATCCAGGATGAGCCACACTTGAGGCAGGAGGAGGCCCTGGCCGCGTACAGGGGGCAGGTGACTGCCCTCGATAAACTCAGGCCTCTTGCCCGTGGAGAGGAGTGAAGGCCACACCTGGTACCCAGGGCTTCTGGAACCAGGCAGTGAGAGAGCCCGGGGACAGCCCTGGGTCCCCCTCCCAACACAGACTGGCCTCACGGGGCCTCACTACCAAAAGTCATCAGCCCAAAGGCCCACGGACAGCCGCCTTGACCCCAGGGCTTCCCACTCACCGGGGCCACAGACCGTGGACTTGATCCCTGTCTTCTCCAGCACGGGGACCCTGTTGATGGCGCCTTCAATGTGCTGGGTGAACACTTCCCAGTCCAGGTCAAAGAGGCCGAAGGCAAACTTGTCTGACACCTGCCAAGGCAGGGCAGGGGGATGCCTCTTTTGTCCCCAAGCAGGGCATGTACCCCCATGCCACACCTGCCTTGTGATGGCTGCCAGGCCAGCCTCCGCTGAATCAGATGCGTTAGGGAGCTGGCAGTCACCCACAGGTCCCCAAAGTTTGTCTCCCCAACCCACCAACCTATCAGGGAGGCCTGTCTGCTCCCCCTCCCCACCCCAGCCCAAGCCTCCACCCACTCAGCCCTTGATGGCTGCAGTGGCCTGTGGCTGGTCACCCTGTGTCCCTGCCCTCCTTCAGCCCACTCCCCTAGGTCCCACCATGCCCCTCCCTGCTCACAAGCCTCTTCTGGCCCCCTGTGGCTCACAAAGGCCCCAAAGCCCTGCCCGTGCCTGCTGGCCTGCCTGCCTCTACCACTGGGCCCACCACCCAGACCTTCCTACAGCTCTTTGGGAAGAGCAAGCTGGGTTTGAACTCAAGGCCTTCACCCCTCACTGGGGCAGTTCCTCAACCAGAACTGGCACACTGGTTGGGTCTCTCAATGCAAGGTTCTGCTTAGGATTTCTCCCTAAGAGACCCTGTCCTAACCACCCGTCTAAAGGATATCCCTCTGCTCCAGTCTCTGCAGGCTGATCCTGAACCTGCTGGTTTTACTCAGCACCCTTCCAGAATCGTATTCCTTATTTACTTGTTTGAAACAAAGTCACACTGTCGCCCAGGCTTGGCTCACTGCAACCTCCACCTTCCGGGTTCAAGCGATTCTCCTGCTTCAGCCTCCCAAATAACTGGGATTACAGATGCCCACCACCACACCCGACTAATTTTTGTATTTTTAGTAGACACAGGATTTCACCATGTTGGGCAGGCTGGTCTCGAACTCCTGACCCCAGGTGATCCACCCCACCTCAGCCTCCCAAAGTGCTAGGATTACAGGTGTGAGCCACCACACCCAGCCATTTGTTTGCTTCTTGTATGTCTCCCCACCAAAATATAGGCATCCAGAGGCAGGGACTTTTATCTTAGTTTCCCTCTTTCTCCAGAAATTACCCAAAGTAGCCATTTAATCATTCCATGTGTGGACTCATTGCATATACACATAGAACGAGGCTGCAGGGCTGCCCTGACCCCAGAAGCTGCCTGGGGAACAGCCTAAGCCGGCAGAGATACCACTGCAGCAGCTGGCGGGGAGGGCAGTGTCATTTGCTGAAGGACACGGGACTTGTGTGCTCTCATGCCCTTCTGAGGTCATCACTCCACAGTGTGTAGCCCTTCACTGTTGCTGTTTTGAGGCAACAGTCCTGGGCTTCCTCAGCTGCCCTGGTTCTGGATTTGACTGCATGCCAGGACTGTCAGGGTCAGAGCAAAATGGCTTTGAGCTTGGTGGGGCCAGGGGACCTGCAGTTCTCAGGTGTGCCTCTGAGGGGCTTCAGGAGGGTGGGCTTCCTGGAAGAGCCCCTCTCTATGTGGAGATGCAGCCCCAACTCCCTCCCATTACCCCAGGGCCCTGACATCTTACCTCCTCCCAGAAGATGGGGTTGGCCTCATAGCCACCCACAGACAAGGCATCCCCTTGGAGGCGGAGGTAGACAGAGGCGTCGTGATCACGGACGTTGGGCATGTTCTGGAAGGCAGAGAGAGAGCCCTTGCCATCAGCCAGGGCTGGGTGGGGACTTGGTTCCCCATGCCCCATGGTGGGCCAAAACCCCCACCCAGGGTCACCAGCCCAAGGTGGTCCTCCTTGTTGTAGGACCCTGAGGAATGAGTGGACACGGGGTCTCGAGCTGCACACAGTGAACAGGTCACTGCCATTCAAGCCTGTCCTTCCCCAAATCCCATAAAATAACAGTCAAAGAGTAAGAAAGAAGAAGGAATGGATGGAGGAAGAGAGGGGGGAGGGAGGGAAGCAAAACATATCACCCACAAAGATGAGAGAATGGGCAGAGGCAACAGCAGAGCATGGGAGGCTCCAACCGACACTGGAGGATGCAGAGTGGATGGAGGAGGGGGGCGCCTTAGCTGGTGTTGGAGGAGAAGGAGACTGAACTCGGCAAGCCGGTGTGCCCCTCCTGCCTCCTCTTGAATCTCCAGAGCCAGCCCAGGTCCCTCTGCAGGGACTGATGTGCTTGCTCATGTATGGAAGAAGCCCTGTGGAGACGGTCTCCCTGCCTGTGGAGAGGTGGGTCCTGAGAGGCTCCAGACATGGGGAGTGGAGTGCTGAGAGTGGACTGCCATCTTCCACCCCCAGCAACAGATAGAAGACTCTTCTGTGAGACACTGAGAGGTCCAGAGGAGGCTTGAGATCCTGACTCCGGGGTCCTGCTAAAAGAGAAGGGCTTGCTGCCTAACCTTCCTGAGAGGCTCTCCAGTCCTCCTTTCCCAGCCTCCAATCAGACTGCTACTTACTCTCTCTTAAAAATAAAACCACGACAAGAACATCAGGGATACAAGAAGACAGTATATGAGTGTGTTCTCATGCTGCTAATAAAGACATTCCCGAGACTGGGTAATTTATACAGGAAAGAGGTTTAATGGACTCACAGCTCCACATGGCTGGGGAGGCCTCACAATCATGGCAGAAGGTAAATGAGGAGAAAAGTCACATCTTCCATGGCGGCAGGCAAGGGAGAGAGCTTGTGCAGGGGAACTCCCCTTTATAAAACTGTCAGATCTCCTGAGACTCATTCACTGCCACAAGAACAGTATGGGGGAAACCACCCCCATGATTCAATTATCTCCACCTGGCCCTACCCTTGACACATGGGTATTACTACAATTCAAGGTGAGATTTGGGAACACAGCCAAACCATATCAGATGAGTCCCTGAAACACAGTGTTATGAAAAAGGAATCTAAGATGAAGAAAGCAGTCTTTAAATGAGATATAATAGTCAAAATTTAAAATTCAACAGAAGGGCCAGATAAGGCTGGGATCATCATCTAGCTGTTAGGCTAAAAGAAAAAGACAACAAAACAGAAATCAGGAGTGGAAAAAAATAAGAAAACCATAAGGTCAATCTTGAAAGTCCAGCATCCATTTTACAGGGGCTCCAGAAAGAGAAGACAGAGAGAAATGGAGTCGAGGAAAAGTCAAAGAAACAATCCAAGAGGACTCCTCAGATTGAAAATCACGTGTTTGGCCAGGTGCGGTGGCTCATGCCTGCAATCCCAGCACTTTGGGAGGCCAAGGTGGGAAGATTGCCCAAGCTCAGGAGTTCACAGTCAGCCTGGGGAACATGGTGAAACTAAATCTCTACTAAAATATGAAAAATTCGCCAGGAATGGTGGTGTGCGCCTGTGGTCCCAGCTACATGGGAGGCTGAAGCAGGAAACTAGCTTGAACCTCGAAATGGAGGTTGCAGTGAGCTAAGATGGCACCACTGCACTCCAGCCTGGGCAACAGAATGAGACTCCATTTCAAAAAAAAAAAGGAAAAAAATGGAAAGAAAATCACACATTCATGTTGAAGGGCCCCCGAGTGCCTGCCAAGCCCTGGGTCTGGACAGAGGGCTGCACCAAGGCCACAATGTGGGAAACATCACACCACCAGGTGGCCAGGAAGGCCATAAACAAGGGACCCCATCACTGGAGGCTGGAATACATGCAGCAAAATCTTCAAACATCTGATGGATGATTTTAAACACAGAAGCCATCAGTCAAGCGTAAGAAAAGAATAAAGCCTTTTTCAGACATTCATGGACACAAAACATGTACTTCTCACGTATTCCTCCTCTGCAGTAAATGGCCAGAGAATACGCAGTGACAAAAGGAGGAAAATAAACCCACAAAGAGTGAGCCATGGATCAGGGAGGAGGCACGAAGGAGGACCTGGAGTGTCAGCTTAGACCATACAGCAGTCAGTCAGAAGGGGGCTGAAGCTCTGAAGGAAGCAGGAAGTCCTTCTGGGGAAGGAAATGGGACTTAGAGAAGTTAGGTGGTTTATCTGATGTGTATGTGTATTCAGAAAATAGTATCAATAGGTATTTGACAGATCCCTTGAAACAACTGGGGGAAAATTGTGACAGTTATGTATGCACATGCAAATACGCCCAACAAAACAATAGCAAACTGAATCCAGCAACACATAAAAGGGATGCTACACCATGGCCAGACTGGGCATGGTGGCTCACGCATATAATCCCAGCACTTTGGGAGGCAGAGGCGGGCAGATCACTTGAGATCAGGAGTTCGAGACCAGCCTGGCCAACATAGTGAAACCCCGTCTCAACTAAAAATATAAACATCAGCTGTGCGTGGTGACACATGCCTGTAATCCCAGCTACCCAGGAGGCTTAGGCAGGATAATTTGCTTAAACCCAGGAGGCGGAGGTGGCAGTGAGCCAAGTTCGCACCACTGCACTCCGGCCTGGGCAACAGAGTCTCACTCTGTCTCAAAAACACAAAACAAAACAACAACAACAATAACAACAAAAACCCATCATGGCCAAGTGAAATTTATCCTAGGAATGCAAGGTTGGTTTAATGTATGAAAACCAGTCAGTAGAATACATTACATCAATACAGTATAGGACAAAAACCACACAATTCTTCCAGTAGATGCATAAGAAACATTTTACAGATTCCAATGTCTTTCATGATTTAAAAAAAAAAAAAGTCTCAACAAACACTTAACAAACTTGGAAGAAGGAAACTTCCTCAAACTGCTGAAGGGTATCTGCAGAAACCCACAGCTAATGTCATACTTCAAGGAAGAAGACTGGCTGATTTGCCCTTGAGATCAGGAATAAGAGGAGGATTCTGTTCTTAACCACTTTTACCCAGTGTTACATTGCATGTTCTAGCAAGGGCAGCAATTAGGCAGCAAAAGTAATAAAAGGCATCCAGTGGAAAAAAAGAAGTAAAAAAATTCCTATTTGCAGATAACAAGGTCTTGTATATAAAAAATCCTAAGGAACCCACTAAGAAAATTCTAGAACTAACAAAATAATACAACAAGGTAGCAGGATACAAGGTCAGCATATAAAACATCACCAACCAACCAAGAAAAAAACTATTGCATTTCTTCTCTTTTTTTTTTTTTTTTGAGGCAGAGTCTTGCTGTATCACCTGGGCTGCAGTGCAGTGGCGCCATCCCAACTTACTACAATCTCCGCCTCCTGGGTTCAAGCAATTCTCCTGCCTCAGCCTCCCGAGTAGCTGGGATTACAGGCGCCCACCACCACGCCTAATTAATTTTTGTATTTTTAGTAGAGACGAAGTTTCACTATGTTGGCCAGGCTGGACTTGAACTCCTGACCTTAAATGATCTGCCCACCTCAGCCTGTCAAAGTGCTGGGATTATAGGCGTGAGCCACTGCACTCAGCCAAAAAACCACTGTATTTCTATACACTAGCATTTAATAATCTGAAAAGAAAATTAAGAAATAATTTCATTTACAGTATCATCAAAAATAATGACTATGCTTAGGAACAAATTTGACAAAAGAATTGCAAAACATGTATGCTAAAAACTAGAAAACTCTTTTGAAAGAATTTAAAGAAGACCTAAATAAGGCTGGGCATGGTGGCTCATGCCTGTAATCCCAGCACTCTGGGAGGCCAAGGCAGGTAGATCACAAGGTCAGGAGATCAAGAGCATCCTGGCCAACACAGTGAAACCCCTTCTCCACTAAAATACAAAAAAATTAGCTGGGCATCGTGGTATACACCTGCAGTTCCAGCTATTGAGAGGCTGAGGCAGGAGAACAGGTTGAACAAAGAGGTGAAGAGATTGCAGTGAGCCAAGATCATGCCACTGCACTCCAGCCTGTGAACAGATCGAGACTCAATCAAAAAAAAAAAAAAAAAAAAGAGAGAGAGAGAGAGACCTAAATAAATAGAAAGACATTTCATGTTCATAAAATGAAAGACTTATTTTTGTTAAGGTGACAACATGCTGCAAATTGATCTATAGATTCAACACAATCCCTGTCAGCATCTCAGCTGGTTTCTTTGAAGAAATTAAATAGCTGACCCTAAACTTCATAAGGAGATGCAAGGGACCAAGAATACTAAAAACAATTTCAAAAAAAGGAAAAATAAAGTTGGAGGATTCACACTCCTTGATTGCAAACTTACTGCAAAGCTACAAAATCAAGACAGAGAGGTACTAAATAAAGATAGACCTACAGATCAATGGATTACAACTGAGAGTCTAAAAATAAATCTTCTTCTTCACAGTCAATTGATTTTCAATAAGGGGGCCAAGACAATTCCTTGGGGGAAAGCAAACTTTTCAAAAAATGTTGTTGGGCCAACTAGATAGTCACTTGCAAAAGAATGCGGTTGGACCCCTACCTCACACCATGCATAAAATTCAACTTGAGATGGACCACAGATGTAAGCATAAGAGCTAAAGCTATGAAAGCTTTAGAAGAAAATATTAGGAGTAAATCTTTGTAGTCTTGGGTTGGGAAATGTCTTCTTAAGTAGGACACCTTAAAAGCACAAATGACAAAAGGGGCAAAAAGAGATGAATTGGATATTATTAAAATTTAAAAGTTGTGCTACAAACTATACCATAAAGAAAATGAAAAGGCTTTGTAATGACTTCTAGATTTTGGGAGAAAAAAAGAAAGCAAAAAGACAACCACTGAATAGAAGTTTCAACCACTGAATAGAAGAAAATGTTCATAAATCATATATGTAATAAAAGATCTGTATCCAGAATACTTAAAGAACTCTTACAGCTCAATAAAAAGATAAGCAACCCTATTTTTAAATGGGCAAAGTATCTGAGTAAACATTTCTCCAAAGAAGATACACAAATGGTAAGCACATGAGAAGATGCCCCACGTTATTAATCATTAGGAAAATGCAAATCCAACCCACAGTGAGACACTACCTCACACCTTCTAGGATGACTGGCATAAAACAAAGTTCTACTATAAGGACACATGCACAGGAATGTTCACTGCAGCACTGTTTACAATAACAAAGACCTGGAACCAACCCAAATGCCTATCGATGATAGACTGGACTGGGAAAATGTGGCACATATACACCATGGAATATTATGCAGCAATCAAAAACGATGAGTTTGTGTCCTTTGTAAGGACATGGATGAACCTGGAGAACATCGTTCTCAGCAAACTGACACAAGAACAGAAAACGAAATACCACATATTCTCACTTATTGGCGGGTGAGAAAAATGAGAACACATGGACACAGGGAGGAGGGTACTACACACTGGGGTCTATTGGGGGGAATAGGGGAGGGACAGCGGGGGGGGGGAACTAGGGAGGGATAGCCTGGGGAGAAAAGTCAAATGTGGGTGAAGGGGAGGAAGGCAGCAAAACACACTGCCATGTGTGTACCTATGCAACTATCTTGCACGTTCTGCACATGTACCCCAAAACCTAAAATGCAATAAAAATGAAAAAAAAACTATTAAAATATTATTGATAAAAAATTAGTTTTTATTTGTCTGTTGGTTTTACCAGAGAGCATTGGATACCAGTAAACTTAAGTCCCTTGGACCTTTGAGAAAATGCTTTAGTTTTTACTGTTTGAGAAATCAGGTTTGATCAAAAGTAAATATAACAGGGAACTGAAATACAAATATTTTCACTATAAATAAAACATTCGACTTGATTAAAAAAAAAAAAAAAAACAAAGACAAAAAAATAAGAGTTGGTGAGGATGGAGGGAGGCAGGAACCCCTCCGTATACCTCACTGGTGGGAATGTAAAACGGTGCAGCTTCTTTGCAAAATCATCCGATAGTTCGTTTAAATGTTAAACACGGAGTTACCATATGACTCAGTAATTCCACTCCAATGTGTAGTCTGCGAATTCCTTATCTGAAATGCTGGGGACCAGAAGTGTTTCAGATTTTTTGTTTTTGGATTTTCGATATTTGCATTATACCTACCTGTTGAGCATCCCAAACCCAAAAATCAAAATAGAAAATACTCCAGGGAGTACTTACTTTGTGTGTCATGTTGCTGTTCAAAAAGTTTTGGATTTTGGAGCACTTTGGATTTTCGGATTTGGGGTGCTAAACTTGTATACACCCAAGAGAAATAACAGCATGGGTCCACACAAAAACGTGGACATGGGTGTTCACAGCAGACTATCAAAAATAACCAAAAGATAGAAACACCAAATGCCCATCCATGGGAGAACGGATACATAAAATGCATTCTATCCAAACAATGGAGTAGGATTCAGCTGCAAAAAAGAATGAAATACCGATACATGTACCACATGGACAAACTATGAAAACACGCCAAGCAAAAGAAGCCAGACAGCACATGATTCCGTTTATACTAAATGTCCAGAATAGGAAACCCATCCAGACAGAAATCAGATTCCTGATTGCCTAAGTCTGGGGATAGTGTGGGAAATGAGGAGTGACTGATGACAGGTGTGGGTTTTGGGGGAGGAAGATAATGTTACAGACACACCTAACAGTTACGGAAGAAACTGAGCAGCTGGGATGAAAATGATTAATGACTCTAAGAAACACAAAAAGCTGGACACTACTTGCTCAGGCACTAATAATGTTACATCATCAGAACATTGCAGACAGGAACTACTGATTTAACCAATAAACAAACAAAACTAACCTAAGCAAGACCATTTAGAAAGTAAGCAGGCATGGCGCCTACCTCCACCGTGGCTCCTCCGCATACGAGGAACAGCCTTCTCTCAATCCCTCTGTCACCTGCCTCTGAACTGGTGATGCACACAGGAGATGGGACCCCTGTCCTATCTCTGAGAGCAGAAAAGGGGAGGTGCAGAGACCACAAGGGACGCTCTGGCAGATGCTCCCTCCCTCCTCCACCAGGATCCCAGGAGTCCTGTTGGTTGGAATGAGGATATTAGCACCAGGGGGTTGTTGTCAGGGGGCACATGGAAATCCCAGTAACTGAGCACTGTTTAAAAATGACAGTAACCGGGCGAAATGGCTCACACCTGTAATCCCAGGACTTTAGGAGGCTGAGGCAGGAGGACCGCTTGAGCAGTTTGAGACCAGCCTGGGCAACATAGCAAAACCTCATCTCTATAAAAAATACAAAAATTAGCCAGGAGTGGTGGCCCACGCCTACAGTCCCAGCTACTCAGGAGGCAGAGGTGCCCAGGAGGATCGCTTGAGCCCCGGAGGTCGAGGCTGCAGTGAGCTATGATTGTGCCACTGCACTCCAGCCTGGGAAATAGAGTGAGGCCCTGTCTCTAATAATAATGATAATAATAATAATCCTAGTTCTATCCTTACCTCTACCAGCACCACTTCTCTAAAAACAAAGCCAGCCCCAGAGCTCCATAGAGCAGGACAATGGGGACACCTGGTGGCCGGGGAAGCCCCTGACGTTTGTTCCAGCGGGATCCACGTCTGGACCTTCCTGCATTTTACACGGACCCTGCTGCCTCTGAGTACCCAGCTCGGCATCAGTGTCCAGCGGGGACCTGGCCTTTCTCTCCAGGCAGCAGCCACCTGCTCTGGCTGTCCCCAGTCTGGCCCTGGTGCCACTGACTCCCTGCCTCTTGACCTCAGCCCATGCCTTCCATCTGCCTTTCTTTCATCTGAGCCCTGCCTGATTGTTCCTGCCCTCCATGGCTCTTCCTCTGAAGCACCAGCTGTCGTTAACGCTGTCCTTGCCCTTGCCATCACACAGCTAGCACCTCACGAGCACCCGCTGTATGCCAGGCACCACACCCAGCTGCATCGCTCTGCTCTTGCTTCAGCACAGCCTGAGGCAATAGGGGGTTATTACCCATTTTGCAGAAAAGGAAACCAAGGCTCAGAGTGGTGACGAACTTGTCCAGCTTGGGTAATGGAGGAATCAACATTTAAACCCAGCATCTGGCTCTTACCCACAGCTATCTCCTGGATGGAGCAGCCGCTCCTTGCTGTTGTAAAAGGTCACGGGAGAACGAATGTGAGACCACCTAAGATCACCCGAGCCACCTGCTTTAACAGGTAGCTCAGAGGGAAGAGATGACCCTGGCCACAAATGACGCTGTGGGCAGAGCTCTCTAGGACCCAGACCTCGGACAGATCCCCAGAAAAGGGAGGTCCTTGGGGCCACACAGCCCTCTGGCCACCCAAGAAGAAAGATGAACCTCACGCGAGACCTGAGCCCTCACCTGCCAGCTGGAGCCCCCAGCCCCTGATGTGTGTGGCCGCGTCTGATCAGGGTGGACAGCGTCCTGCTACACAAGGCTGCTGCGCTGGGGGAATTTCCCAAGCAGGCAGAAATGGGCTGCACAGGTGGCATGCACCCAGGATAGGGCCCCGTGGCTTGTTGTGGCCCGCCCAGGGGTCAGACCACAGCAGGTAGGCAGCTCAGGGCCAGCGGCCTGGCCCCTTCCTCAGATTCAAATCAACAGCCCAGCTGCAGCCTCTGGAAGGCCAACTTCCAGACACCTGCACATGGCCAGCTGTCAAAGGAACATGAGGGACTTTGTGCAAAGCCCCAAATCTCCACTTTTCTCCCACCAGGTCTCGGAGCTGCTGAGGCTGGTGGCCCGTTCCTTATGCTCTGGTACCCAGAGGCACGTTGGAATCTAACTGGCTTTGTAAGTAACACCCCCAGCTTAGCGAGAACCTTGGCATTCACAGGAGGGGCACCTGCAGGGGCCTAGGCCAAGCCTGCCTTGCCTCTTCTCTGGAAGGGCGCCTCAAAGGCAGACCTCGAGTAGGGAATGGAAGATGGAGCCACAGTCCTGGGCTCGGGGGGCACCCTGTGGCCACCTTCCCTGAAGCCCCAAGGATACAGCCCTGCCTGCCCCCGGGAGCCCACTGTGGCCTGAGCGCGACCCCTAGCGGCCACCTAGGGGAGGAGGCTCTCCCCAGGGACCTGGAGAGAGGGAAGAGGCCTCAGCACTCAGCTCCAACACCCACTGTGTGATTGCTCTTAGTCCCTAATCCCGCACGTGGCACCAGCCGCCCGCAGTGAGCGTTTGCTGGACGTTATACTCATTCTATGAACGAGGGGTCATGTGCCCAGTGGGGGGTGGCTTGCTCAGCACACTGGAGTTAGAGGCAGGAGCCCACTGGGACCCAGGTTCTGGCCCCATTTCCCCACCCTCTTCACCACTCTGGTCTACGCAGCAACCACACCTGGCATCTGCCCGATGACCACAGGGAAGCCAGGCTGGCACAGGGTGGTGATGAGCAGCCCCCAGGGATGAGGCTCCCAGCTCAGGGGCCCAGGAATCCCTCTCACTGGCCCTGACCCTAAACAAGGGCAGTCTCTTCTCACACCAACCCCACCCCTGGCTCTGGCCCTGGCTCTCTGAACAGCCAGCAGGTCCCGACTGCCATGCTCTGTGCATGCTCCTTCTCCACCACGCCACCCTTGAGAGTCTCGCCTAGATGCAGCCACCTCCTCCAAGGAGCCTCCCCTGGTCCATTAGGGCTGGGAATCCCTATAGCCCCTAAGACGCCATCAAAGCCCTCATCAACACGTTCTGGAATTGCCCATGTACTTGTCTGTACCTCCCCCCAGCTCTATGTGGAAGAACTATGTCTCTTTCTCTGTTATGGCCCCAGCTTCTACAATAGGGCTGGAAACACCCAGCTCAGCCCATCAATGTCTGATGCAGGGAGGGTTCTATGGAATGTGGATGGTTGAATTCATATGAGTGGACGCTGGAGGAAGGGTGGAGGGAGCAATGAGCAGGCAGAGGGAGGGAGGGAGGGATTGATGGGTAGAAGGCTGGGTGGGTGGGTGGAAGGATATAAGAAAGAAGGGATGGACAGATGAACAAGCAGATAAATAGATGAAGAGATGGATGGAGAGATGGAGGGAGGGAAGAATGGATGGAGGGATGGCAAGACGAATACAGGGAGGGAGAGGGAATGAGTGGAGGGAGGAATGGACGAAGGGAAGGGGATGGGTGAAGGGATAAGTGAATAAATGGGAGGGGGGATGGATACAGGAGTAGATAGATGGAGAGATGGATGGAAATGGGGGGCCGGACGGAGAGGAATGAGGAAGGGAGGATTGCATGATGAATGGATGGAGAGGGCAGTCGGTGACAAGGTGGCAGGAAGCTCGCAACCACCAGCACAGGAGAGGAGTTGAGGAAAGTAGAGAAGAGAGGGCGGGAGGTGCCCAGCCCCAGGTGCCAGCAGGTGCGCCTGGGCCCCCAACCTCCCTTGGCCGAGGGCTCTCAGAGAGGTTCTTCGTGCTAGGAACCAGCACCCTCAGAGACAGGAGTCCCAGGCACACTGGGAGCGTACAAACATTTGGCGCTTCCCTGAAACTCCTGGGCACAGAACACGACAAAAAGCCAGGCTGGCTCCACCACGTAGGACAGGCTAGACTGTGTTCTGGGCATCGAGGAGAGGCCAGGCTCTAGGGCCCAGGGGGGCCAGACCCATCAGGGCTACACCTGTGCTACCTAATCTAATCCTCACACCACCTGAAAACACCCCGTGTTACAATTCCCATTTCACAGATGAGGTGACTGAGGCTTGGGCCAGTGACGGAACCCACAATGGTTGCACCACCTGGGTTCAAGCTGGGGTTCAGAGCCAGGTCTCTGTGCCCCTCCAGCACATAAACTGACACAGAACCCGGGGCTGTCCACCTACCTGAATCCCCTCGATGCGCTCAGTGACGACATAGGCGTGGTGTATGGCCACCAGCGGGACCTTGACTCCGGCCATCCGGCCCACGGCACTTGCCCACACTCCTGCGGGCAGAGCACAGATGACTCAGCTCTGCTGACACCCGGTGGGGGCTGCTCCTCAGGTGTACACAGGCTGCCTCTGCAGACCTGTCTGCCCTAACAGCGACTCCCCACCCCAGAAAGAGGCCCAGCAGAGGCGGGAGCAGGTTTAGGGAGCAGCCAACATGGCACCACAGGAGTCAGGAGAGACGCCACTCCTCCCACCTGCACAGTTGACCACGCAGGGCGTCTGGATGGAGCCGTGCTGTGTCTCCACGCCCGCGACCCGCCGCACCCCAAAATCATCTGTCCGCACATGAATGCCGGTCACCGGGCAGTTCTCAATGACCTGGGATGGAGAAGAATTGCTTCTAAAACTCCACAGGACTCCCTGGGGGTGCTTACCACCCCCGACCAACCCATCCTCCCAGAGGGGAGCTGCGGACACTTTATGCTAGCAGCCGGCCTCCCGTGATACGGTCAGGGAAACAGGATGAGCGCAGCACAGAACATTAGACCCACTCGTGCCTCGACTCCGAGAACTTGAAAGTCGGGCAAGTTCTTTCACTTGATTTGTGCGGGGAGCCCTCTTTTCATAATGTGAAAAAGTAGCTGACTTATTTTTTAAAAGCAAGACATTTGACTAATAAAAAGATGTTTGCAGTCTACTGCCTGGTTAAAAAAAAAGTTGCAAACAATAAGAGCTTGGTTCTATTTTGCATACATGTATATTTTCATAGAAAAATATTTGGAGTGAATTACTGCTGGGTGAATTTGACTTCTTTTCGGCTAATTTGTCTTCTTAAAATCGTTCTGCAATGATGCGCAGAGCTGAGAGAAATGCAGATACAAATTGCAAGAAAGGCTTTTGAGAGGATTTGCTTGTGCAGCAGAGGAAGCGGGATGGGAGATGCGTGTACCCACGGTGTGGCCCGATGTCTGTGAACAGACCGAGCCATAGCCTCCCCTTGGCAGGAGCGGACCAGAAGACTCAGCGAGGTCCTCACTGGCCCAACGCCACTCAGCGAGGTCCTCACTGGCCCAACGCCACTCAGCGAGGTCCTCACTGGCCCAACGCCACACAGCGAGGTCCTCACTGGCCCAACGCCACTCAGCGAGGTCCTCACTGGCCCAACGCCACTCAGCGAGGTCCTCACTGGCCCAACGCCACTCAGCGAGGTCCTCACTGGCCCAACGCCACACAGCGAGGTCCTCACTGGCCCAACGCCACGCAGCAGTCACAGAATGGTGCCTGTCTCTTGCCTTCTGCTCTCAGGGTTCTAAGGAAGGAGGAGTGGGCTGGGAGCAGGGACCTGAGCTGGGCAGCCATCGGACCTGTGCTCCTCGGGCAGCAGCTGCCCTGGTGAGGGTGGTACAGGTGCCAGCGGGGTCCATGGTACCATCATGTGGCACATACAGGGTCCCGTAGAGGTCGTCCACGTTCATCAGCGGGTACAGAGTCTTGGTCTCCGCCGGGCTCAGCACATGGGATTCCACACCATACGCCTTACCCAGCTAGGGGGGCCCAGAGGAAATTAACTGAGTCTCTGGGGAGCAGACCTCCGGGGCACCCCCTCCCCCAGCTGGGCGTCCACCACAAACCCCAACCCCACTGTCTCCCAGAAGCCTTAGCCAGTGCCCACACCCCCGGAGCCTGTCCCTTGAATCCGCTTCAGCATAAGAGTTAAGGAGCAGGAGTACTGCATTGAGGCAAGCTCTGGGGCCAGACTGCCTGTGCCAACCGGACCCTCGCCAGCTGTGTGAGCAACCTGGGGCAAATTCGCCTCAGGCTCACTCAAGAAAAGTGGGGGTGATAATAGTGTGTGCCATTGACAAAGAAGTTAGACCAGCGCTGGCACAAAGTATCTATTATATAAAATAAAGAACCCACAGGACAAATATTTTGGGCCTGAGAGGTTTCCCAGGCAGAGGCCAGAGTCCTCAGTTTGTCAGATAGACCACGTCCCCACATTTGATTGGCCCAAGAATAGCCAATCAGGCATGGCCCACTGGGGACAGGGAAGAGCTGAGCCAATCAGATCCTCTGTCTGGGAATTCTCAATGAAGCCTGGCAAAGTCACTTTCTCCAGGTGGCCCAGCCAGCAAGGGGCAGTGCTAGGGCTGGAACCCAGATCTGTCACCTGCTGGGGCTCCTTCCTTGTGGCATGTCCTCTTCCCTCTTGGCAAGAGGGGTGCCCACTGACATGAGCCTTACCCCCTGTCCCGCAGGAGGCAGACTCTTCCACAAGAGCCCCCCACCCCCCAGCCCCACAGGGGGTGCACACAGGACCTGAGCCCCACGCATACCTCCACATTCACAGGGAGCCTACCCTATCCCCCACAGGGGGTGCACCCACCTATATGACCCCCCAGGGAGTGCACCCACTGACACGAGTCCCCCTCCTCACCCCCCACAGGGGCGCACACACCGACATGAGCCTCTTGTACTCATCCAGGCGCTGCCGGTTGGATGCGATGAATAGGCCCCCGTTCTGGATCCAGCCCGTGTGCAGCCCTGTCTCCTCCTCCAGCTCCTGGCTCACCACGCGCCGAGTGTGGGCCAGAAGCTCCACCTCCACGTCACTGGGGCGCAGCTGCCACAGCAGGCCTGCCAGGGAGGGTGGGGGCCATCACACTCCAGGGAGGGGGCTGCACCTCCTTCCCCCAGGCGAAGATCAGGGGACACCCAGGGTCTTTCTCTGCAGAACCCATGGGGCCTGGAGAGTTTGTTAAGAGGAAATAACTGGACCAAGATGAATGCGATGGCAGTCCCGCCCATGGGCAGCTCAGGGAGTGACACAGCAAAGTCCCCCATTTTGGAGCACCTACTGTGTGCCAGGCCTGCCATGCCCAATGAGAAGGGCATGATTCTCTTATAGATCAAGTTAAGGTGGCATCAACAGTCCTGTGGCCAAGGTCACAGAGCAGGTGAGTGGGGGTCTGGGGCACCAACCCAAACCACTACTGAATGAAGCCTAAATCTGCACTCTCCCCAAAAAAGGCTGCCCTCCAGCAGCTGAGTCTGAGAGGTGGCAGGCCAGGGATATGACTGGTGACACATCAGGAAAGAGGCTATGACAGCCCAGCTAGGAGGGCCAGTGAGAAGGGAAGAGCATGGATTGGAGCAGTGGCATGGGGGAGCCGGCTGGCATCAGCTCTCAGGAGCCCAGAGGTAAACCTCTTCCCAGCTCCACAGTCAGTGACCTCACACTGGTGGCTTGCTGTTGACCACGTTGGGAGTGTTTATACCACAGGAATTGGTATAAACTGCAAGTCAGGAGAGCCGGTTTACAGGACACCTGTGGTTGAAGGGTAAAGGCAGAAGGTTGGCTGTCCTGGGGCATGCACCCTGTAGGTGCTTAATGTATGCACACTGGCTGGTTAGGAGAATGGGAACTGTGCAAGCCTCTGGTGCTCATGGAGGACACAGGTCTGCTTCAGCCCCAATGGTCCCCATCAGTCCTCTATTCCCTGGGACGCCTTCAACCCTGGTGGTTCTATCTGGGAAAGGGACCACTTTCTCTGGACCACTGCCTGGGGTTTCCAGCCCTGGCTCCAGCTTCACTCTCCGGGCCACACAAGCAGCATCTGCTCCCTCCTCCCACCACAGCTCTTCAGAGACTTGGAGGGCAAGTGGTGCCCCCGGGTCTGCCCACCTGCAGACTAGCCACATACCCTTCCCCAGGGTCTCTCCCCTCCAGCTCAGCTGCCTCTAGCAGGCTGGTGGTTGTGAATCCAGAACTGGCCCAGCTAGCAAGGGGCTCTGGCCCCTCGCTGTGTCCTATCCCTCCCAGCCCCAAACTGGCCCCTGGTCCCTACCTGCCGTGTGCCAGGTGGTCCCGGAGGTCAGCCGCTCCCGCTCTAGCAGCACCGCTCCACTCACGCCCAGCTTGGCCAGGTGGTACAGGGTCTGGCAGCCCAAGCTGCCCCCACCAATGACCACCACGTTGGCTGTGCTGGGCAGTGGCCGACTTGGGCCTTGAGCCACTGCCGAGGTGCCCTGTCCCTCCTTCAGGGTCCGCTGATATGGCACGCTCTTCTTGGCTGTGGGGCCAGCTGCGCTGGACAGGTTGCGTGATCCCAGGCCCCGGGTAGGGCTCTGGCGAGGGCAGGCAGCAGCCACACATAAGGCTCGGCTCAGTGAAGCCATGGGGGCTCCAGGCCTCAGCATAGCAGGGAGCTGGGGAGAGAGTTGGAGCTGGGTGGGAATGCAGAGGGGACAGGGTGTGGGCTGTGCTGAGCACCCAGAGGAATAAGGGCCCTATGGTGCCACCTCCCCATGCCATTCATTCATTCATTCATTCATTCAGTATGTATGTATGTATTAAGGGCCTGGTATGCAGCAGGCTCTGTTAGGGCTCAGGGGCAAGCGTGGTGACAGTGGGCCTCTGCCAGCCCACAGAAAAGACAGGCAGCACCAAGCTCTGGGTAGGAGTAGGGGTTGGGGCCACAAGGGGAGGCAGAGAAGAGTGGCTGGAATGGCTGGCAGAGGTCCAAAGTGTGACCTGAGGAGAGCGGGGCTGCCCGTGAGGCTGGGCAGGGAGGGGCCCTACCGCAGTCCTTTCAGAGCTCAAGATGGTCCTGAGGGGCCAAGCAGCCCTGGGACCCCACAGGTCTGTGCTGGGCAGACCACAGGTGCTGCAGTGTGGGGATGGGACCTGGGAGGCAGGAGCGCCCAGAGAAGGCTTCGGTGGTAACACAGCAAGGTGTGGCTGGGCGGGAGCTGTGGCGAGGGATGGAGTCACTTGCACTCCCAGACAGGGAGCCAGGAGGAGGGAGAGGCAGTGTGGATGCTACAGTAGTGGCCGTAGGGCAGCCCTGATATGGGACACCCAGCCCCCTGCCCCACTGCCCCATTCCAAGGGACAGAGCAGGGAGTCTGGTTGGAGCCGCGTGGGGGAGTGCAGGGGGGTTGGAGGTTGTTCTCAGCCTCTCAGCCCTCAGGGTGTTAGCCCACCTGTGCCCGGCCTCAATTCTTTAAGAATTGAGTTTAATTCAATTAAACTCTATTTACTGCCTGCAGAGGTGACCCTAGACAGGGAGGCATGCCCCCTGCACATGTCTGTACATACCTTCAGTCCTTGAAGGTCCGCAGTCTTCCAGGAGCCCCAGGAGTGGCGCCCTGGCAGGGGAAAGCCTGCTTGAGTGGCACGGAGACAGGCTGTCCAAGGCCAAACACCCCCGCCCACCCCACCACCACCACACCGCGCTGTCCACAGCACAGCACACCTGGTCAGTTCTGGGCAAAAGCCTCCCTCCTCCTTCCGACTGTACCCAAAGCGAAGGCTGCTGGCACCAGAGGCTGCCACGTGCCCCTTTACCACCTGCCTGGCCAGTCAGGGCTCTCCTGACTGCCAGACTGGGGGCTGGGTACTGGCAGCCCGGAGCCCTTCCTGACTGCCACCTCCTTGGAAACAGCTGCCTCCACATTAACCTGCTGTCCCGCCCCCTCCAACTCTCTCCCTCCCCTGAGTCGGCTTTCCAGGAGTGAGGGCTTAGGACAGCCCCGGCTTGGGATCAGACAGACAGGTGGGGGTTTTCTCACAGCACTGGGGCCTTGAGCAACAATTTAGCCTCACTGCAAAGTTGGGGGCCCAAGAACGCCCTCCTCCCAGCCTGAGAGGGTGGCAGGGGTCAAGCGAGGAGAGCTCCTGGCACCTTCACCTGGTTGGGGAGGGCAGACTGTTGGAGGGAGAAGCAGCAGCAACGGGGGCAGCTGCCCATATGATGAGCCCTGGTCCTGCCCGCCCAGCTGGATGGTCCCTGCAGCCAGAGACAGGAGATCCCAGCCAGCTCCGGCCAGGCCCCGCCCTGCCCACGTAGGAGAGGCCCCAGCCCTGTCCCTCCCTGGGGTTGTACCGACGAGTACCTCTTGACAGTTGCAGCGCCCCTCAGCCCTAAGAGTGCCTGACCCAACAGCGGTGCCTTCACCTTCTTCCTTCCCAAGCAGTGGCCCGGTCAGAACCCCAGGCCGTCCCTGCCCCCGCCCCGCCCTCCGCGACTGCCCGAGCCCTGTCTCCGCCCAGCATCTGGGCGGGGCGTACCGCCCACCACCGCGGCTTCTCCGCCAGCCCAGTGGGCAGCTCCCTCTGAGGGTTGCAGAGAACGGCTGTGAACCTGAAGCCCCATTACCCGTGAGTGACCTGGCAGTCAGCCTCCCTCTCCGATCCTCATTTCCTCATCTCTGAAACAGGAGCCTCAGGGTGCTGCAGTGAACCCAGGCACCCCTGCCTGCTGGAGCCTGCCGGAGCTCCCCAGACCCAAAAGGAGCTATGCACAGGCCTGTTGGGCAGGAAATGTGGGGTCAGTAGCAGCCTGGGCCAGGGGCCATGGGCCTGTCCAATGTCGGGAGGCTCCTTTGGTGAGGTCATCTCAGCACATGCCCCACTTTGCTCACCCCCAGGGACGGGGCGCTCACTGCCTTCAGAGGCGGGTGAGAAGGCCTGGGTCAGCTTCCCAGGGACGGGGCTCCTGATCTGTGTGCTCCTGCTCTCCCGGGCTCCCAGACCCCTCCTGTGTTTGGGGAGATGCCCCCAAGCCACTTGCTCTTTTATTGCCACAGCATGTAGGCCCCAGGGCAGGGATGCTGGGTCCACTGACTGTTGGGTACAGCAGGGCCCAGGGAGAGGGCCACACAGCAAGCTGGTGGGGAAGGCAGATGGGACGCTGCAGCCTGACTCTGGGCTGGGGCAAGTTACCCATCCCCAGGCAAAAGGAGACTCCCGGAGGAGGGGCGCGGAGCAAACCTAGAAAGAATACACCTCTGGATGTCCAAAGAGTCAGAACAGGTGCTGATGTCATGTAAGAATGCCTCTCGCACTGAATGGAAGATGGGGTATTTCAGTGGCAGTCTGTTAATAATGTAGTGGTGCCAGCTCCAGTACCGGAAGTGATCATATAGTAAGGTGCTGTCGGTAATACTAGTCAAACAAATCATTGCATTCTTATTTGCACCAAGGATGTCTGACTGTCCTGCTGCCAGCGTGTCTATCCTCTACCTTTGCAGAACGCCTGATGTATAGGAAGCACTGCTGGGAAACATAGTGACATCTAAGACCCAGTCCCTGCCCTCGAGCGGCTCAGGGTCCACGAAGCAGATAGATCCATGGAGCAGCAAGATACCACGAGGCTGGCTTCCTTCCAGCAAGGAATCCAGGAGGACTTCTTAGAGGAGGGGGCCTGGGCTCTGGGCCTGACCACGTGCTGCCAGTCCCTGCCTCAAGGGCAAAGGGACCATTGGCTTAGGTCCCTGGCTGCCTAGTGGAAAGCTGGCCCCACCAGTTTGAGGCTTGCCTGGGGTGGTGTGGGGCTCCTGGGGCAGATGGTGTTGCCTGTCCAGTGGCCTGAGCTAGGGCTATGCTCACCCAGCAGGGTGACGAATGAGCTCAAGAGGGTGAAGAAGGAGAGTGGCCCAAGTTCCCCCAGGAGTCCTGGGACATGCAGGTGCATGGCAGAGAGACACAGCAGTCACAACAGCCCCAGGGCAGTGGCCAGGTAGCCCACACCTCTCCTGTCACCACACTCAAAGACAAGTGGCGGCTGTTGCAAAACTGTCACAAGCCAAGAGGGCAGCACAATGACCCTGTACTTTGAACAAGGGGTGGTGGCTGGGGGCGGGTCCTGGCTGGCTGTTAGCCTCGTAGGATTTTCATCCAGCAGGGCCTGTTAGCTCCGAGCTGGGGGTCTGGGAGAGGTGGAAAGGCTCTCTCCCCCGGGGACTGGTAGTCACAGCTCTGGAGGGGTCAGGCTCCAGAAAAGGAGGCCAAGACAGTGTCCTGTACCATCTCCAGCTGGTCTCACCACTTCTCCCTTTGCTGAGACTTAGTTTTCTCATCTTGGACTGGGAGACTAGTAGCCCTGCCATGTCAGTTTCCCTTGTAAATTTCCCTGAGTAAATTTCCTTCAGTGCCCTAGACTACACCAACAGAGGGGCTGTCACCTCAAAGAAGTCACCTCCACCAGGAATAAACCCACTTGATCACAGTACATGGTCTTTTTAATGTGCTGTTGAATTTGGTTTGCTAATATTTTTATGAGGATTTTTGCATCTATGCTCATCAAGGATATCGGTCTATAATTTTCTTTTCTTGTAACGTTCTTATCTGGCTTTGGTATCAGGGTAATGCTGGCTTCGTAAAATGAGTATTACTCTACTTATAGTGAACTCTGAAGAAAACTGTGGTGCAAATGAAAGTCACACTTGACTTGGCATTCAGGAGTGAGGGGCTGCCTCCAGGCCCACCGCCCTCCCCAGCATCCCCTCCACTGCTCCAGTGGAGACAGTGGTGGACTTGCTTTTCTGCCTGGACATAACTGGGCCAACTGCGAGACTGTTCCTCTGGCTCAGGCTTGTCCTCTCTGCAGCCCTTGGCCCCCACTTGCTGGCCAGGCTTCCAGGACAGGGAGGTGCCTGCAGGCTGCCCTTTGACCGGGGAGAAGTCCAGGGAGAAGCAAGTGCAGGCGCTGGGGGAGGAGGCTCCTCCACCGAGTTCTGTGTACTGCCCTGTGAAAGAGGACAGGAACAACAGCACCCCAAACTGTAACAGCCAACATCACCACTGACCGGGGGAAGGCAGCGTCCCCGTCACCTCCGAGGGCCTCCTGGGAGTCAGGCGGTGTGCTGAAGGTTTTGCAGGCGTCATCTCAAATGAAACAGCAACAACTGCTACCCATTGTGGAGATGGGAAAACTGAGGTAGAACACAGCTGTAGAGAGTAAAAAGTTCCTTTTCAAAGTTTCCTTTCTCGTTAAAGAATAAATCCTGTGTTAGAAATAAGAGTTTGCTTTAAAGACTTTCTTCAAAGCCTCCTTGCGTTTTGCTAGTAACTTGTTGTTAAGCCCTGTCCTATGTAGCTGTCAGACAAGCTCACAGGCATGTAGTACATCTTATGTCCTTGTACTTTAACCAAGATATCGATGCTATTACTTCTCCAAGTCCTTTCGCAAGCAACTTCCCGTCCCTTCCTTATTTGGACTTCCTCTTTTCCTTTTGTTCTCCATTGCCTTTACCTAAGCAAGGGAGTTTGGAGTTATCAGCCAATCAAGTTCAGTTTTAGATTGTGAAGTCTGGCTCCAACCAACGTAGATCAGACACAGCAGTAAGGAGGACCTACAATGCACGAAGGATAAATATGTCTGCTTTTCCTTTGTTCATTGTACTCTCCTGGCAAGATGGCTAGTGAGAGTACCCTTCCTATTGGAAGTAAAAATTGCTTGCTGAGAGATCCTTTGTCTCAGTGCCGATTTTTCTTTGCAGCACCAAGCATCTGTTTCCAACAACAGCCAACAGGTGCCAGACCCAGGTGATTCATGGGCCAGGGAAGTTTCCAGAACAATTTTCAAGTGCTGAATTTACATTGCCAAGATGTTATTTTTTCAATAAGAACCTCAAAAAGAAAACTACCACCGAATATTCCCATGATTTCATAAAGGCAGAATGTTTTCTATCCTCAGCCAAAGTAGAAGGGATACCCTCCCAGGGTAAGGGTGGTCCTTCCTAAGAAGCAGGTGGCTGCCCCCATCTGCCTGACACCGATGCACAGGGGCAGGTGGAAAAGGCTCCAGGCCTGAGGCCATCTGGACACAGGCATTCCCAGGAATGAGATGCTGAAGTGACCCCACCCAGCCAAGTAGGGCTGGACAGTTGCTGGTTTCAGACCAGGGCTTCTGAGGCTCTGAATGCAGACCCTCATTCCCCAGACCACCCTCTCCACTCCATGGCCTAACATTATTTGTAAGTGAAAGCAACATGCTGGATGGAATCTGTGGTGGAATCCATGGAGATGTGGTGCATCCTGGTGGCTGAATCTGTGCCACGCAGGTGCCAGGAGTGCTTCAAAACTCATCTCAGGGCACTGTGTCCACGGCCACAGGCACTGCCACCGTCTGATGGGGACACAGGACATGGAGCTTCAGAGGGACTTCCTGCCCACAGTGGGGAGCTGACCCCAGCCCCTGTGTAGGGCCCCAGTTTGCACTGGGGGTTTGGAGGGAAGGATGGAGAAGCAACAGCAAGGGCAGAAGCTGGAGGCCTGGGCTCAGCCAGGGTCTGGGACCCACAAACACCATCCAAACCCCTCAGCCAGTCAGCCAAACCAGCCAGGGCTCTCATGCCACATGCCCAGGAGACCCCTGGCATGACCCATGCTGTGCTTTGCATCTTTGTGTGTGTTGCCCTGGAAACTTCCTGTAAGAATCCAGATTTCCAAGCTTCAGTCTCTGCAAGCTTGGAGAGCTTTGGGCCCATACAGGGCCCAAAACTCATTGAACATATTTAGGTGGGTCACTCCTAGTCCAGCTGGCCACAGTTCTTACCCTGCACTTTGTCCACTAGCATCTGGGAGCTTTGCCTTTCCAGCACTGACCAGGACTCCCAGCACTGACCAGGACTCTCCGTCTGGCTGCAGGAGCAAGAGTAACCTTCAAAGGAGATCCTGGTGCAGCTGGGGTCTTGCAGAGAACGGAGGGTGGAAGAGTGCAGTGCTCTCTTTGGGCTCTGGTATCTGAATGCCCTTCTAGGTACTCAGGTGAGGGCAGCAGCCCTCCACAGATGAAAGTCACTGGTTACCTCCAGGCTGCCTGCCCTGGAAGAGTAGCCATGGCAGGAAACATCGCCCCTAGTGGCCATACGTGAGTATTACAATCTGGGGGAGCTGGACCCAGGCTCAGAAGGGGACCACAGGTCAATGGGGGCTGATCTCACACTGGCTGGGACTGACAGCCTAGGCTCCGTTTGGCTCTTATCTTGTCTTCCAGACCACAACAACAGAGGGGCTGTCACCTCCACCAAGGACAAATCCACTTTATTACGGTGCATGATCTTTTTAATGTGCTGTTGAATTTGGTTTGCAAACATTTTGGTGAGGATTTTTGCATCTCTGTTCATCAAGGACATTGGCCTATAATTTTGTTTTCTTGCAATGTCCTTGTCTGGCTTTGGTATCAGGGTCATTCTGGCTTTATCAAGTGAGTCTGGAAGTGTTCCTTCCTCTTGAATTCTTTTGGAAGAGTTTGAGAAGAATCAGCATTAATTCTTCCTTAAATGTTTGGCAGAATTCACCAGCGAAGGCATCAGATATCCTGGGCTATTCTTTGTTGGGAGGTGTCTGATCACCGATTCAATCTCCTTGCTCATTGGTCTGTTCAGATTCTCTCGTCGTTTTGTGATTCAGTCTGGCTCGGCTGTCTGCTTCTAGCAGTTAATTCACTTCTTCTAGGTTACCCAGTTTGTTGCCATAGGTGTCTATTATAATCTCATATGTTTCTTCCATATCAGTTGTAATCTTTCCTCTTTCACTTATAATTTTATTATTTATTTGAATATTATATTTTTCTTAGTCTAAACTATGGTGTGTGGGTTTTATTAACCTTTTCAAAAAAACTCAACTCTTAGTTTTATTGATCCGTTCTGCTGTTGTTTAAGTCTGTATTTCATTTATTTCTGCTCTGACCTTTCTTTCTCTCCTTCTGCTCACTTTGGGCTTAATCTGTTCTTCATTTTATAGTTCCTTGAGGCATAAAGTTAGGTTTATTTGAGGTCATTCTTAATGTAGGCATTTATTGCTCCAAACTGCCCACTTAGAACCACTTTTGCTGCATCCTATAAGCTTTGGTATGCTGCGTTTCCATTTTCATTTGCCTCAAGGTATTGTTTTATTTCCTTTTTGATTTCTTATTCCACTCACTGGTTGTTCAGGAGTGTGTTGTTAAATTTCCACATATGCATAAAATTCCAATTTTGCTCCTGCTATTCTTTTCTAGTTTTGTACCATTGTGACTAGAAAACTTGTTTTGTGAGCGAGCATGTGATCTTGCCTGGAGAATGCTCCATGTGCACTTGACAGGAGTGTGTGCTCTCTGCCATTGGATGGAATGGTCTGTATCTATCTGTCAGGTGCATCTGGTCTGTGGTGTTGCTCAAGTTCCATGTTTTCTTACTGATTTTCCAGCTGGATAATCTGTCCACTGTTTAGAGTGTTAAAGTCCTCTACTATTATTGTATTGTTATCTATTTTTATCTATTTTCCCTTCAGTTATGTTAATATTTGCTTTACACAGTTAGGTGCTCCCATGTTGGAGATATATATAGATAGATAGATATAGATATAGATATATATAGATTTTTTTTTTGAGACAACTTTTTTTTGCTGCTGTTTCCCAGGCTGTAGTGCAGTGGCACCATCTCGGCTCACCGCAACCTCCACCTCTTGGGTTCAAGCAATTCTCCTGCCTCAGCCTCCTGAGTAGCCGGGATTACAGGCACCTGCCATCTTTTAGTAGAGATGGGGTTTCACCAAGTTGGCCAAGATGGTTTTAATCTCTTGACTTTGTGATCCGTCCGTCTCAGCTTCCCAAAGTGCTGGAATTACAGGCATGAACCACCGCACCCAGGTGGCTGTAATTACTTTTTAAACTTTTGTCTTTTAATTTCATATTCGAGTTAAAAATAACTTATGTGTCACCATTACAATATGCTATACTTTGGATGTTTTTGTCTTCTACAAAATTCATATTAAAATCTAATCCCCGGTGCAGCAGTGTTGGGAAGCATGTCCTTTGGCGTAAGTGTCCAGGTCCTGCTGGCTCTGCCGTTGTAAAATGGCTTGGTGGAAGAAGTTTGCCCCCTTTTGCTCCTCCACCCTCTGCCTCTGCCACGTGAGAATGTAGCAAGAAGGTCTTCATCAGACACCAGATGCTGGTGCCTTATCTTGGACTTCCCAGCTTCCAAAACTGTGAGAAACGCACTTATTACCCAGTCTGGGTCGCTCTGTTACGGCAGTACAAAAGGGACTAGGACACAGCGTCAGAGTACTCCTGATTTGACGACATTTTTATCTTTACGGTGAGTTTTAATACTCTTCTGTCTTCATGTTGTTACCGTCCTTTTATTTCAACTTGAAAAACTCCCTTTGGCATTTCTTGTAAGGCAGTGATAATGAACTCCCCCCGGCTTCTGTTTGGGAAAGCCTTTTTCTCTCCTTCATTTCTGGACATCTCTTCCAAGGTTGACAGTTTCATCCTTTCAGCCCTCTGAATATATGTTCCCACTCTCTCCTGGCCTGCGAGATTTCTTCTGAGAAATTAACTGATAAAATTCTTGGGGGTTCCTTGTATGTGATGAATTGCATTTCTCTCACTGCTTTCAAACATATCTCTTTGTCTTTGACTTTTGAGAATTTCTGGTTTGTTGAAGATTTCTTTTATTTTTCATTTTTGTGGGTACACAGTAGGTATATATATTTATGGGGTACATGAGACGCTTTGATGCAGGTATGCAATATGAAATAAGCACATCATGGAGAATGGGGTACAAATCCTCTCAAGTATTTATCCTTTGAGTCACAAACAATCCAATTACACTGTTATTTTAAAGTGTCCAGTTAAGTTAATTTGACTTATTCCTTTCCAATGTGGATGCCCTTTATATCCTTCTCTTGTCTGACTGCTCTAGCTAGGACTTCTAGTACCATGATGAATAACAGTGGTGACAGAGGCATCCTTGTCATGGTCCAGATTTTAGAGGAAAGGCTTTCAGTTTTTTCTGATTCAGTACAATACTAGCTGTGGGTCCTTTGTAATGGCTTTTATTATGTTGAGGTATGTTCCTTCTATCCCCAGTTTTTTTAGTTTTTTTTTTAATTATGAAGGGATGTTGAATTTTCTTAAATGCTTTTTCCGCAGCAATTGAAATGATCATATGGTTTATAGTCTTCATTCCACTGATACGATGTATCACATTGATTGGTTTGCAAATGTTGAACCATTTGCATGTGATGTATCCCACTTGGTCATGATGAATGATGTTTCTAATGTATCGTTGAATATGGTTTGTCAGTGTTCTCCTAAGGACGGTTACATCAATATTCAACAGAGATACTGGCCTGTAGTTTTCTTTTTATGATGTGTTTTTGTCTGGTTTCAGTATCAGGTAACCCTCGTAGAATGACTTTGAAAGCCTTCCCTCCTCTTCTATTCTTTGGAGTAGTCTGAGTAGCCCTGGTGTTATTTTTTAAATGTTTGATAGAATTAAGCAGTGAAGCCATCAGGTCCCAGGCTTTTCTTTACTGTGGGACTTTTTCGTATGGCTTCAGTCTTGTTACTTGTTAATGGTTTGTTTAGGTTTTGGTTTCTTCCTGGTTCAATCTTTGCAGGTTGTATGTGTCTAGGAATTTGTTTCTTCTAGATTTTCCAATTTATTGGCATGTATCTGCTTATAGTAACCACTGATGATCCTTTGACTCTCTGCAGTATCAGTGGTAATGTTTCCTCTTTTCATTCCTGATTTTATTTATTTGGTTCTTCTCTCTTTTTCCTTAGTCTGGGTAAAAGTTTGTCAATTTTTCTTAACTTTTCAAAAAACTTTGTCTCATTGATCTTTGGGATTGTTAGTTTTCATTTCAGTTTCATTTATTTCTGCTCTGATCTTTATTATTTCTTCTACTAATTTTGGGTTTGGTTTGCTCTTGCTTTTCTAGTTCTTTAAGATGCATTGTTATATTTTCATTTGAAGGTTTTCCTCTTTTTTGACATAGGCACTTACAGCAGTAAACTTCCCTCTTAGTACTGCTTTTGCTGTATCCCATAGGTTTGGGTGTGTTGTGTTTCCATGATCATTTTTATTTCAGGAAAAATTTCGATTTCCTTCTTAATTTATTCATTGACTCACTGGTCATTCAGGAGCATATTGTTTAATTTCCATGTATTTATATAGTTTTCAAAATTCCTCTTAATAATTTCTATTTGTATTCCATTGTGATCAGAAAAGATGCTTGATATTATTTCAATTTTTTTTAATATTTTAAGGCCTGTTTTGTGACCTAACCTATGGCCTATCCTTGAGAATGATCCATGTCCTGAGGAAAAGAACGTGTATTCTGTAGCTCTTGGATGAAATGTTCGGTAAATATCTATTAGATCCATTTGATCTATAGTGCAGATCAAGTCTGATGTTTCTTTGCTGATTTTGTCTGGAAGATCTGTCCAATGCTTGAAAGTAGAATGTGGAGATCTCCAGCTATCATTGCACTGGGGCCTAGCTCTCTCTTTAGTTATAATAATATATCATTTATATATCTGGGTGCTCCAGTGTTGGGTGCATATATATGTAAAATTATTGTATCCTCTTATTGAATTGACCCCTTTATCATTATATAGTGACCTTGTCTCTTATTACAGTTTTTGTCTTGAATTCTATTTTGTCTGATATAAGTATAGCAACTCCTGCTTTTTGGTTTCATGGAATATCTTTTTCCATCCATTTATTTTAAATCTATGTGTCTTTATAGATGAAGTGTGTTTCTTGTAGGCAGCAGATCAATTGGTCTTGTTTTTCATCCATTCGGCCAGTCTATGTCTTTTGATTAGAGAGTTTTGTCCATTTACATTCAATGTGATTATTGATAAGTAAAGACTTACTCCTGCCACTTTGCTATTTGTTTTCTGGTTGTTTTGTGGTCTTTTCCTTCTTCTATAGTTCCTTCCTGTCTTTCTCCAGTGAAGGTGATTTTCTCTAATGATATGATTTAGTTTCTTGCTTTTTATATTTTGTGTATCCACTGTATGTTTTTTGGTTTGAGGTTACCATGAGACTTGCAAATACCATCTCATAACCCATGATTTTAACCTGATAACAACTTAACATGATCTGCATAAATGAATAAGCAAAAAGAAAACAATAAAAACTCTATGCCTTAACTTCATCCCGTTTTTAAATTTTTTGTTGTTTCTATTTATATCTTATTATACTGAGTATGTCCTAAAAAGTTGTTGTAGTTATTCTTTTTGAATTGATTCGTTGTTTCATCTTTCTACTTAGCATAAGAGTAGTTTACACACCACAGTTACAGTGTTATACTCTGTGTTCTTCTGTGTGCTTACTATTACCAGAGAGTTTTGTTCCTTCGGCTGATCACTTATTGCTCATTAATGTCCTTTTCTTTCTGATCGAATTATTCTCTTTAGCATTTCTTGTAGGAAGGCCTGGTGTTGGTGAAATCCTTAAGCTTTGGTTTGTCTGGGAAAGTCTTTATTTCTCCTTGATGTTTGAAGGATATTTTCACTGGATATACTATTCTAGGGTAAAAGGCTGTGTTTTTCTTTCCTTCAGCACTTTAAATATGTCATGCCACTGTCTTCTGGCCTGTAAGGTTTCTGCTGAAAAGTCTGCTGCCAGATGTATTGGAGCTCTGATGCCTGCAAGAAACACACTTCACCTATAAAGACACACATAGATTTAAAATAAATGGATGGAAAACGATATTCCATGGAAACCAAAAAGCAGGAGTTGCTATACTTACATCAGACAAAATAGAATTCAAGACAAAAACTATTATTTGCTTCTTTTCTCTTGCTGCTTTTAGGATCTTTATCCTTGATCTTCGGGAGTTTGATTATTAAATGTCTTGAGGTCTTCTTTGGGTTAAATCTGCTTGGTGTTCTATAACTTTGTGCTTGGATATTGATACCCGTTCTCTAGGTTTGGGAAGTTCTCTATTATCCCTTTGAATAACTTTCTACCTCTGTTTCTCTACCACCTCTTTAAGGCTAATAACTCTTAAATTTCCCCCCTTTGAGGCTATTTTCTAGATCCTAGAACTGCGCTTCATTGCTTTCATTATCTTTTGTCTCCTCTGACTGTGTATGTTCAAATAGTCTGTATTCAAGTCACTAATGCTTTCTTCTGCTTGATCAATTCTGATGTTAAAGGACCTTGTTGCATTCTTCAGTATACCAGTTGCATTTTTCCACTTCAGAAATTTGCTTGATTCTTTTAAATTATTTCAATATCTTCATTAAATTTATCTGATGTAATTCTGAATTCCTTCTCTGTATTTATCTTGAAACTCTTTAAGTGTCCTCAACATGGCTATTTTGAATTCTCTGTCTGAAAGATCACACATCTCTGTTTCTCAGAACTGTTTCCTGGTGCCTTATCTAGTTCATTTGGTGAGGTCATGTTTTCCTGGATGGGGTTGATGCTAGCAGATGTTTTTTGGTATCTGGGCATTGAAGAGTTAGGTATTTACTATAGTCTTCTCTGTCTGGGCTTCTTTGCAGCAATCCTTCTTGGGAAGGCTTTCTGGATTTTGAAAGGATTTGGATGCCATGATCTAAACTATGTCTGCTTTAGGGGGCACCCCAAGCTTAGTAACTCTGTGATTCTTACAGACTCATAGAGGTACTGCCTTGATGGTCTTGGAAAAGACACAGGAGAATTCTCTGGATTATCAGGCAGAGACTGTTGTTCTCTTTCCTTACTTTATCCTAAACAGAGTCTCTCTCTCTCTGTTCTGAGTCACCTAAAGCTGGGGATGCAGTGACACAGGTACCCCTGTGACCACCGCCACTATGACTGCACTGGGTCAGACCCGAGGCCAGTGCAGCACTGGGTCTTACCCAAGGTCTGCTATAACTGCTCCATGGCTATTGCCTATGTTCACTCAAGGCCCCGGGGCTCTACAATCAGCAGGTGCAAAGCCGGCCAGGCCTGTGTCTTTCCCTTCAGGGAAGCAAGGTCTCCTAGGCCTCAGGTGGGTCCAAAGGTACCATCTGGGAATCAGGGACTAGCATCAAAAACTTCAGAAGTCTACCTGGTGTTGTATTGTACTGTGGGGGAGCTGGCACTCAAATCACAAGAGGCAGTCCTTTCCACTCTTCCCTCTCCTTTCCAAAGGCAGAGGAGCCTCACCCCATAGCCACCACCACCCCAGGCCATGAGGAGTACTGCCAGACTACCAACCACGGCCTCTTAGGTCAGCTTGTGGTGGATGCTGCCGGGCCTGGGACTTGCTGTTCAGGGCAATGGACTCCCCTCTTGCCTAGGGCACATCCAGAAATGCTGTCCAAGAGTCATGTCCTGGAATTGAGGATCCCAAGAGTCCACCTGGCACTCTACCTCGCTGTGGCCATGCTGATACCTGAAGCCAGCAAGTCTCAGAGGCTCATCCAAGGCCCTCCACATAGTGCCTGGGTATCACTGCTGCTTATTCAGGCCCAAGGGCTCCTCAGTTAGCAGGTGACTGAGAAGACTTCTAGGACTGGGTCCTTCCCTTCTGACTCAGGGCATGTCTAGAAGTGTCATCTGGGACCTTGGGCTTGGAACAGGGGCCTCACGACTCTGACCAGTGCCCTATCCTGCTGTGGCTGAGCTGGTATCCAAGATGCAGGACACAGTCCTCCCTACTCTTCCTTGTCCTCTCCTCAAGCAGAACAAAGGGGTCTCTTTTGGAGCCCAAGCTGTGAAGCCCTGAGGTTAGGGGAGAGCTGATGCCAGAGGTCTCTTGGCTGCCCTAGCTGGTGTCCCAGTACGTTGCATGCTCCCCCCACCCACAAGTGCACTGTCTCTGGGTCTAGTTCACTACAGTTCACTACTGGGACTCCCTCAAGAGTTGCAGTCCTTATGTTGAAGACCTGGATTACCTTTCAAGTTTACATGGAGACACAAGCCCCATGTCTCTTCAAATACTGCTTCTCATGCATTCTACTTTCTCACCCATTTTACTTTCTTCTTCTAATTTGTCTGAATGGACGTCAGAACTTCTTCTATCTCCGTCTTCATTAGTTTCATCTCTGCATCATCGGGGATGTCATCGGAACTGCTTTCCAGTTCACTAATTCTTTCTTGTGCCAAATCTGAGGTTAAACCCATGCACTGTGACATAAATATCCATGGTACGAACGGGCTGTTTGACCCTGAGAGCTCACTGCGATGAACAGTGAGACACCTGGGGCATTCTCCTTCTCTCAGAGAGACTGCTCCAAAATCCAGCTTCCCCTGGGACTAAGAACTTCCTTCTGTTAGCAAAGGGAGCTAAAAATTTCTCTGCACACCAAGGTGCTATGGGGCTGGACAGCTGGCATTTTCTGGAAACTCCCAGAAGCCACTGAAACCCAAGTAGTTTCCGTGCTTCCTCCATCAGACAAGCCATTTTCTCATGCTCCCACTCACAGAAGCTGGAGTCATGGGGTGGGGCGACCGTGTCTTTCTCTGGAATGCAAACCCACCCACTGTGCATCTAGCAGTGGCACTGCCTTCCTGCTTGCCTCATAAACACCCCCCAACTGCACCTCCTTCTTGAGCCACATCATGTGATGTGGTGTCCATTCCAAATCCAACTTCCTGCCAGTTCCAACCAGTATTTGGCAGCACGAGAAGTTCTGCTTGGTCTTTTCCCAACTGACTAGGTTATTTTCAGAGTTCCTTGCTCTTTACACAGATTTCCAATCCCTCCTATTCTGCATGACACACAACTACTTCATATTCTGCGTCTGTGGATCTGATTCTACACCCGTGGTTTCTGCTGCCTCTGTGCAACATAGCATGTTTCCCTGTGTGATATGCTTTTTGACAGTTAATGTGTATTTCTTCGAACATAACCTCTGGGGATTATTTGAGGCTGAAATTGGAAGTGGATTTGCATTTCCTCTTTCCAGGCACCCAGGAGAGGCAAAAATCCCAGTGTCCTACTTTAAACTCTTAGCTCCAGGCTTTTCAGACCCAAAGGAAGTATAATTTCAGGCTGGAACCTTCTTAGAGGTCAAATCGGAGTTGCACATCGTATTACTGCTGTGCAAAGCACCACACACTCCATGGCTGAAACAATGGTTTGTTGTTTCATCGTTCTGGAGGCTGGAAGTCCAAGGTATGAGTGTTGAGGGTTGGAGCCTTCTGGAGGCTCCAGGGAGAAACTGGTCCATGCTTCTCCCCTAGTGCCTGGAGGTTGCTGGCAATCTTTGACATCCCTTGGCTTGCAGGGATGCCACCCATCTCTGCCTCCACCTTCACATGGTGTTCTGCACATAGGTCTCTGTGTCCACATGCCCCCTTTCTACAAGGACCCTGGTCGCACTGGATTAGGGCCCACCCTAATGACCTCATCTTACATTGATTACATCTGCAGAGACCCTATTTCCAAATAAGGTCACTGTGGGAAGTCAAAGTTCCTCTTCAAAGTTTCCTTTCTTGTTAAAGAATAAATTTGCTAATAACTCTTTGTTAAGCCCTATCCTATGTAGCTGTTAGACAAGCTTACAGGCACATAGTATATTCTATGTCCTTGTACTTTAACCAAGATATCTGTGCTGGATGTGCTCACAGGCATGTCCCAGCTTGTAGCCTATGCCCCTTACCTGTTTAAAAAAGTTTTAAGTTATTAGTCAATCAGATTTTAGTTTGAATTTTGAGATCTGGCTCTGACCAACGGCAATCAGTCACAGCAGTTAGGACAACCCCAAATGAGTAAGGGATAAACACATCTGCTTTTCCTTTGTTCATTGTACTCTCGTGGCAAGATGGCTAGCGAGGGAACCCTTCCTGCAGTACAAGAAGTAAAAATTGCTTTGCTGAGAGATCCTTTGTCTCCATGCTGATTTTTCTTTGCAGCATGGAGCATCTGTTTCCAACAGTCACATTTACAGGTATTGAGAGTTAAGAGTTGGCTGGGTGTTGTGGCTCACGCCTGTAATCCAAGCACTTTGGAAGCCAAGGTGGACGGATCACCTGAGGTCGGGAGTTCAAGACCAGCCTGACCAACATGGTGAAACCCCGTCTTTAAAAAATAATAATAAAAATAATTTTAAAAAAAAGAGAGTTAAGAGTTTCAGGATTGGGGTTGGGGGACACAATGCAATCTGTAACAGGTTGGTGTCTCAGGTGAGTTTTCTGTCCATTCACTGTCAAGGTACAAGAAAGAGAATTTTCTTTGTGATCCCTTGGTGATGGTGATGGCAGCACTGTGTGTATGGGGGTGGGTATTTCTACTCTTCCTGACATTGGGGGTAAGGCCTGTTGGTCCCAGCTTTAAAGAGGGGCTTGCCTTGGGCAGGCCCTGGGTTTTGTCTCCTCTCTTGCACAGCCAGCCAGGTGATAAAGATTGGCCCTTAAGCTCATCCAGTTGGGCAGACACCCATCGGGAGGAAGCCAGCCCACCTGTCTGGATTCCTGCCTTTACTCAGGCCATCTCTGGGTTTGTTTCTTATCACCAGCTCATTGAGAGAATGACAAGTATTTTCCCAGCGTTTTTGTTGTTTTATCAGAAGGGTTGATCAGGACATGTAACCTACTGCAGAAGACAGAAGAATGGCCCCCCAAAGATATCCATGTTGAGACAGTGTCACAGTCTGCAACCTGTAAATATGTTACCTTTCATTGCAAAAGAGACTTTGCAGATGTGATCCAGGGAGATTTTCCCGGATCGTCTGGGTGGGGTGAATCTAATCACATGAGTCCTGAAAAGTGGTGACCCCTTCCCAGCTGTAACCAGAGGGAGACAGATGTGGCTGTGGAAGAGGGGTCAGAGAGATGCCACTTTGCCAGAGCAGGGGCCATGATTTGACAGATGCAGTAGCTTCTAGAAGCCAGAAAAGGGAAGGAAATGGTTACCCCCGGAGCCTCCAGGCATCAACGCAGCCCTGCTGACACCTCCATTTTAGCCCAGTGAGACCCAGGCTGGGCTTCTACAACCTACAGAACCAAGAGAGAATAATTCTGTGTTGTTTAAAGCCCCTGCGTTTGTGATTTGTGACACAGCAACAGAAAATGAATGCACTCACACACTGCTGGAAGCAGAGGGCAAGTCTCTGGAGACAGCACCCACTGCTCCTTCCCGTTGCAGAAACCATTTTGTTTTATTTTGAGATGGAGTCTCCATCTGTCGCCCAGCTGGAGTGCAGTGGTGCGATCTTGGCTCACTGCAACCTCTGCCTCCTGGGTTCAAGCAATTCTTTTTTCTCAGCCTCCTGAGTAGCTGGGACAACAGGTGCGTGCTGCCATGCCCAGCTAATTTTTTTGTATTTTTAGTAGAGACAGGTTTTTATCTTCCTCATTCTTCCATTTTCTTGTCTTCATCCAACTTTAATTCATTATCTTTCTTGAGTTTATATTTGTGCTGTGACGTCCACTTACGCCTCCATCACTTATTTTCCAGGTAAAAGTCAAGGAATATTACCGAAGCCTGACAAACCGAGGAAGCCTGTGCACCTGTCCCCCCCACCCCCCAACACCCGTTCCTCTCTCCCTTCCCCGCTGTCTTTTCTTATCTCTTTCTGTCTTGTTTAGATAATTTAGTCTCCAGGTCTCTCTCTGGAGAGTTCATATCCAAGTCATCCACCCTCCAGGAGAGACTGGACCCCAAGCACAGTCAGGCTGGGGTGTGAGGGTCGGGTGCACGCAAAGGCAGTGGCACAGGACATAGGGAATCACAGCTGCACCCTCCTTCCAGGGAGAACACGCATACTCAACCACCAGTGAGGAGTGAGACAGAGTGAAAGAGAGAGAGAGACCCATGGGCCAAAGCCTTTACTGGGGTCCAGGGCACTACCCAAACAGCTTTCCCACGAGGATTCTAATTGGTGGGTTTAGGGCAGGCAGCCCCAAGGTCCATGGTTGCCGACTGTAACCGAGAGGCCATCACTGTGGCCTATTTGCATAGCCACACAGGGGGTGGGGTCAGTCCAGCAGGCTGTTCCAGATGTCCCATAGCGAGGTGGTCACCAGGAGGTGGTGGCACAAGACAGTTGTCTGAATCGACCACACTGGGGAACTGGGGAGTGGTGCAGGAACTGTTCAACTGCGGCCAGGCACGGTGGCTCACGTCTGTAAGCCAACGTTTTGGGAGACCGAGGCAGGTGGATCATCTGATGTTAGGAGTTCGAGACCAGCCTGGCCAACATGGTGAAACGCTGTCTCTACTAAAAATACAAAAACTGGCTGGGTGTGGTGGTGCAGGCCCATAATCCCAGCTGCTTGGGAGGCTGAGGCAGGTGAATCACTTGAATCCGGGAGGTGAAGGTTGCGTGGAGCCGAGATCGCGCCACTGTACTCCAGCCTGGGCGACACAGCAAGACTCCTCAAAACAAAAACACACAAAAAACAAACAACAACAAAAATCTGTAAGCCGTGTCGAGGGTGTCTAAGCCTTGCTTCTGGTGTGAGAGTCAAACTTATATTCAAAACGGACGTCGAAGCCACATACAGTTATAAGTGCTCACTGTATTTTTTTGATTGGTGGTTGCCTTTGGCGGGGCTTATCCCAGTTGCGTGGCAGCACCGACTCTTCCACCGTGCTTAAGAGTCGTTTCTGTGCTTTCTTCACTTTCCTTCTTTCACGCCTGGTACTGAAGATGTGCAATGCTCGAATCCACAGAGGAGGCTGCACAGGCCCATTCAAGAACCAGAAAGAGAGTCCAGGAGTAATTCACATGCTGTGAACCGGCTTTTCCTCCTTTTCTTTTGACTTTTTCTCCTTTGCCATTTGAAGTGTTTTACTTTCATGAGAGTCCTGCAGGGTCGAAGCAATCTAAATACCCATGTGTTCGGAAAACATCATCTTTTTACAAAAATAAATATTTTGTACATTTTATTAAAGGCTAACTTCGGAAATTTTAAAAACTTCAGGTTATACTTCTTTTTCTTTTTTTGAGACGGAGTTTCGCTCTTGTTACCCAGGCTGGAGTGCAATGCGACCTCGGCTCACCGCAACCTCCACCCACTGGGTTCAGGCAATTCTCCTGCCTCAGCTTACTGAGTAGCTGGGATTACAGGCACGCGCCACCATGCCCAGCTAATTTTTTGTAATTGTAGTAGAGACGGGGTTTCACCATGTTGACCAGGATGGTCTCGATCTGTTGACCTCGTGATCCACCCGCCTCGGCCTCTCAAAGTGCTGGGATTACAGGCTTGAGCCACTGCGCCCGGCCAGGTTATACTTCTTAAGCTCTTCCAAGCCGGTCTGTTTTGAGGTTTTGGAGTACCTACACGAGAAAACTACTATGACATGCAGTTTTTAAATCATTGTACATTTCCCGGAGTAGAGCAAAACGTTTGACAAAGTCCTCACTTTGGAGGAAATGCAAAAAACTTTAAAATCTCTTTTGTTTGATTAAAAAAAAAAAGGAGTTGTTTGCAGAGATCTGGGTTCAACACTCTGCCCAGTGCTTGGGCGTCTTCCCAGTCATCCAGCTGAAGTTTGCCTCTGGTCGTTGTTCTAACAAGTGCTCCCCTAAGCAACAGCCCATGAGCCTTTTTTTTTTTTTTTTGAGACAAGGTCTCACTCTGTCACTCAGGCTGGAGTGCAGTGGCATGATCTCAGCTCAATGCAACCTCCGCCTCCCAGGTTCAAGCAATTCTCCTGCCTCAGCCCCCCGAGTAGCTGGGATTACAGGCACACCCCATCATGCCCGGGTAATTTTTGTATTTTTAGTAGAAATGGGGTTTTGCCATGTTGGCCAGGCTGGTCTCAAACTTCCGACTTCAGGTGATTCACCTGCCTCGGCCTCCCAAAGTGCTGGGATTCCAGGCGTGAGCCACCACTCCCGGTTGCCCCCGAGTCTTTGCACGTGGCAATGCTTTACCTGCTGCCTTACAAGTGAGCCTCTATTTGAGCATCAAACCCTCGGGTCCCTCTTGCCATGAAGACCTTGTGCAAATTGTTCATTGCCTTGTACTGCTGAGTGTTACTGGGGAAATGTCTAAAGCAAACCTGATTGATTCTTTTTTCTCCTAAGAGACTTGTTCTTTCTGCTCACGTGCCCAGTGGATTACTTTTTACCTTTGAACTCCAAGGTGAAGCATTCTGTGCTCATTTGGTGTGGGGTATGGTGTCCCTTTTTATTCTTCTGTTTCTGTAAACTTTAAAAACCATTTAAAAACATTTCTTCTTAGCCGGGCGTGGTGGCATGTGCCTGTTATCCCAGCTACTCCGGAGGCCGAGGCAGAGAACTGCTTAAGCCTGGGAGGCGGAGGTTGCAGTGAGCTGAGATCGCAACAGTGCACTCCGCCCTGGGCTACAGAGTGGAGACTCTGTCTCAAAAAAAAGATGAAAAGAAAAGAAAAAAAAAAACATTTCTCCTGCTCTATGATTTTGGCTTTGTTCTCCAGAAACTCCAGCTATCCATGTGCTGCAGCTATCTTCAGCCTCCTCTACACGATGGGGGTTCTCTGAGATGCTAAACTTTATGTGGGGCGAGGGGGGTGCCAGTGCTGGCTTCTGGCCTCCGAGAATCTGCAGCCATAGCTCCCAATGCCAGGAGGGTGATGGAACTAGTCCTAGGCCCAGGAGGCCCAAGACCCTAGAGACCGCCCTGGGGTTAGCTCCCAATGTCTCCTCAGACTTCAGTTTCTCTCCTTTTCTGGAATGGGCCCTTCTTTCCAGCTCAGTTATGGCCCAAGCATGTTTTTTTCAAGGGTTTCTGTGTTGGCAGTGGAGGGAGAGAGGCCTCCATGTCAGCTCAGCCTGATATGTCACTAGAAACCGGCTGAGACCTTGCTGGTCTTGTTCAATGTTGAGTCTCAGGTAAGGGATCAATAAAACTGACTGGATAAACAAGAGCACTAGCACAAGCATGAAAGTCCTGGTTTTTGCAACACTTAATAGGTAAAAAGCAAACACCTCGGCTGGGAGCAATGGCTCACACCTACCATCTCAGCTGTTTGGGAGGCCAAGGTGGGAAAATTATTTGAGGCCAAGAGTTCAAGACCAGCCTGGGCAACATAGCAAGACCCCATCTGTACAAAACATTTTTTAAAATTAGCTAGACAGGGTGACACGTGCCTGTAGTCTCAGCTACTTGGGATGTGGAGGTGGGAGGACTGCTTGAGTCCAGGACTTTGAGGCTGCAGTGAGCTACGCCTGGGCCACTGCACTCCAGCCTGGGTGACAGTGATCCTATCTCTTAAAAAAAAAAAAAGAAAAGAATTGTATGAGTGCTGTAGAAAACTGCAACACTGCAGAGAAAGAGAGGGAGAGGGACAAGCAGGAGGAGAGAGAAAAGGAGCAAAAGGAAAAACAATCCAGAGCTTCCTCAGCTCTCCCCACCCCTCCCGACTCCCAGCGTATCAGCTTCCCGGGCTTCCCGGGGCTGCGGTTGTTTCCTTTGGTTTCCTCCAGGGCATCAAAGAGGCACAGAGTAGACCCTCGCTAGGACGCTGGAGTGAGTGGAAGTGATTCTTGCTGTGAAGCCATCACGGAACTTCCTTTGGAGAGGGGAGGTGACAGGAGGTCCTGAGAAAGGGCCCTAATTCAAGAGGATGGGGGTCCCCACGAGAAGAGGGAGAGACCTCTGGGACCAGCGTGCAGAGACCTCAAGAGGAACCAATAACCCCCCGCACCGCATCTCCAACTTCCAGTCTCAGAACCGTGAGAAAGCAGAATTCGGAGTTGAGGCAGCCAGGGTCACAGCAGCCTGAGCCAACCAGGGCGGAGCGAAGACAAGCACAGTGCAGGGGGCTGGGGCTGGGGGTGGGCTAGGGGAAGGCGATGAGGGGCGGGGCGAGGGCAGGCACAGTGCGGGGGGGAGGGGGCGGGGCGAGGGCGCTGAGGGGCGGGGCGAGGGCAGGCACAGTGCCGGGGGGCGGGGAGAGGGCGGGGCTGGGACGGTGGTGGGGGCAAGGAGGGCAGGGACGGAGGGGAGGGGCGATGACACGGGCGGGGCGGGGGTGAGGGGAGGGCGATGAGGGGCGGGGCGAGGGCGGGCACAGTGCGGTGGGAGGGGGGAAGGGACGGGGCGAGGGCGAGGAGGGGCGGGGCGGGGCGGGGGCTGGGACGGGGCGAGGGGAGGGGAGAGCGAGGAAGGTAGGGACGGGTAGGGTGGGGCGAGTACACGGGCGGGGCGGGGGTGAGGGGAGGGCGAGGGCAGGGGCGGGGCGAGAGGAGGGATGGTGCTCGCGCAGGGCCCCCATGCCTGGTAGACGAAAACACTCAGTAAATGAGTTATTTTCTTTTTTCTCAGAGTGCGAGGCCCCATCGCTTCTCTCTGACTCGACCTTCTGATCACCAGCCTGAGCCGCCCAATCCGCGGTCAGCTGTCCAGGGGCTGCTTCCCAGCAGGGAGGGCTGCGTAAGGAGGGTGGGGCCAGCACTACGGGGGTCCCTCCTGGAGACTCGGCTGTGGTGCTGGTGAATGGGGCGAGGCCAGAGCAGATGGGCACGGTCCAGCCTGCAGGTCAGGGAGAAGGGTCGGCCCAAGGGAGAGGCTCCCGGGGTTGGAAGCTCCTCGAGAAGGGAGCGTTTTCACCCTGTCTGTCCATCGGGTCCGCCTCCCAGCAGCCTCAGTGGGGCAAAGGTTGGCCAGGGTCCAGACTGCAGGAAGGGTGGAAGACCCAGGGGTGAGCCTGAGAGGCAGAAAGTTATTGCTTAGGAACTGGGGTGCTGCCCAAACAAATGTGGGCTCTGGCATCAGGCCAAGCTGCAAAGGGGTCACATGTGACCTTGGACAAGTCACTTCACATGTCTCAGCCTCAGTTTCCACCTCTGGAAAATGGGCTGTTTCCTGATCAAGCACTGGCCAGAGCTGTCACGGGATCTCTGTTCTCTCCCATGACCCTGTGGCAGGAGCTCCAGCAGCCACCTTGGACCATGTGGCAGCTATGAGAAGGGAAGGGCATGCTGAGGATGGGAGATGGGGAAGAGGAACCTCTAAGCCAGGGCCTCTGGGAAGAGCCATTGAAGACGAGGGATCAGGAAGGAGGAGCCTCTGAGGATGGGAGATCAGGGAGGAGGAGCCTCTGAGAATAAGGGATCACGGAGGAGGAGCCATTGAGGATGAGGGATGAAGGAGGAGGAGCCATTGAGGATGACAATCAGGGAGGAGCCACTGAGGATGGGAGATCAGGGAGGAGCCACTGAGGAAGAGGGATCAGGAAGTAGGAGCCATTGAGGATGAGGGATCAGAGAGGAGCCACTGAGGATGGGAGATCAGGGAGGAGGAGCCTCTGAGGATAAGGGATCACAGAGGAGGAGCCATTGACGATCAGGGATCAGGGAGGAGCCACTGAGGATGAGAAATCAGGGAGGAGGAGCCATTGAGGATATGGGATCAGGGAGGAGGGCCCCCTGAGGCTGGAGGATCAGGGAGCAGGGAGCCAAGGTTCCTGATGGCTCAGGGACCAGAGCAAGGCAAAGGAGCCTAGTACTTCTGCCTCTGGATGCCCCTCCATGAGGGGAAGGAAAAACAAACCTCTTGTTCTCTATATTTTGGTTTTCTCTATCATACACCACAGAACGCACCAGAACGCACCAAAATGGAGAGTGTTTTCCCCCCTTACATTCAGGGTGTTGGTTTGTTGTCCAGGCTGGAGTACAGTGGTACAATCCCAGCTCACTGCAGCCTCAACCTCCCGGGCTCAGGTGATCCTCCTACCTCACCCTCTCGAGAAGCTAGGACCAGAGGTGTGCACCACCATGCCCAACTACTAAAAAAAATGTTGTAGAGACAGGGTCTCACTGTGTTGCCCAGGCTGGCCTCAACTTCCTGGGCTCAAGTCATCCTCCCACCTCATCCTCCTACCTCAGCCTCCCAAAGTGCTAGAATGACAGGTGTGTGCCACTGCACTGAGGCTATTTTTATATTCAATATACATGTAAAGAAACGGGGGCTCAGGAGGTACCCAAGTGATGGGCAGGAATTAGAATCCCATTTGTCTGCCTGTTGCCACCTGGAGAATTCCAGGGTGGTGCCGTGCCAGCCAGGAGGTGGCCATGGCACCATTACCTCCTTATCTCTCACCCTGGCGAGGTTGGGCCACCCTGAGATCTAGGCACCCCAGTTCAGACAGACCCTGCAGACTCAGGTGAAGGGATCCAGCCACTCCCTCCTCCCCAGGCATGAAAGGCTGACCACTCCTGCAGAAAAGAACTCAGGTTTATTTGCAGTAAAAACCATGGTCTGAAAAAACCCATTGGCAAATGTACAGTTTGTGTCCATTTGGGGTTGCCGCCAGCTAGGGGCCCCAGATCCCTGACCCGCATGCATCGGGCTCCCACATGTTAATCTCAGGCCCTGAAGTTGAGCCCCCACAGAGGATACCCCGTCTCCTGCTAAAACCATCGGACTCTCAGGCAGCACCCAGCCCTCCAGCCCTCCTGCCTTCGTGCAGTGCAAAAACCAAACCAAACCAAACATAGATCTCAAAAAAAACACACACAAAACAAAAAATCCACAAAAACCAGGGTTCTAAATCATTTTTTCTCAGTGTCCTTCGTGATCATCATGACTTATCTGTCAACAAACTAAAATATACATCATTTTCTTGCTATTATAAAATCTCTTATTATTCACAGATATATAATGGGAGATTTGGATGAAATAATTACAAACCTTTTTCCCCTTAAAAAACGAACAAGCCAAACAAAACAAAAACCCCAAAACCAAAACACAAGACTGTTCTACCGATGGTGAACACGGGGGCTGCTGGCTTCCTCCCACCATCCTCGGCGCCCGCTGGGCCACGGAGCGCAAAGTGCTGGGTGCGCCCTGACATGCAGGCCCCAGGTGCTCTCTCCCAGGCCAGCTCTTCGCTTCCCTGCCCTGCCTCCACCTCCCCTCATTCCCGAGCCTTTGTCGGGGACCACTCTCTCCCCCTGTCGCTGCCCATCCCCATGACTCCTCCCACCTCTCCCCTGTACTCCAGAGGCACAGAGGCCAGAGGCTACAAGGCCAGCATCAGAAGGAGCCCCTAGGTCCCCAGCACCACCCACAGCAGGGACCAGCCTCCCCCACACCCAGCCTGGGCTGGGCACCTCCTACAGGCTGTGCAGCTGGCCGGAGGGAGAAGGGGCTACAGGAAGCCCAGGTCTCACCAGAGGCTTTGGCAAGGAGCTGGGCGAGGGGGGGAGACACTGTCACCAGGTCTCATGCAACATCAGGGTAGAGAAACCAGGGCCTGGCTAGCCCAGACAGAGGTCAAAGGCCAGGAGTCACGGCTGAGGGAGGTAATGGGGTAGAGCCACCCCCAAGAGCACTTATTCTGAGTTGGCCAAGGCCCAGTTTTAGGCTGTAGGGGCCCTTGGAAGGAAGCCCTGGCAGGGGCTGGAACCAGCCTCTTGTGCCAAGGCTGGGCAGACCCTGCAGGAGAGAAGAGGGGCCTCCTGGAGAGGGACCTGGCGGGGACCTAGAGAGGGGAAAACCCTGTTTTCTTCCCTGCCCATTTCAGGGTTTACAAAAGATGTACTGACCTGGCAGCAGGGTAGGGCCGACACTTTCCTAGGACTCCAGAAAAGGCCTCTCAGAGAGAGGACAGGGAACAGTACCACTGACGGGGAGCAGGGTTGGAATTTCATCATCTCAAAGGCCCCTCCCAAGAGAGGGGCCTGCCCTGTGGGGTCTGTGTGTGCCCCTGGTGTGGAGGGGAGTAGGGGAGTCAGGGAGGTCCGGGGAGCCAGAAGGGCTGCAGAGGGTAACCACAGCGCTCTGTCCTCCTGTGCCCTAGCACAGTGGGGCAAGTGGGCCTGCAGTGAACAGCCTGGCTCCGGTCCCGTCTGCCTCCCAAGGCCTGACACCTCCCCCTGGGAGCAGCAGGAAAAGACAGGCAAGGCTGAGTCCAGGGGCTGAGCAGAGGGGCTGGGGGAAAGGTCCTCTCTGCTGTCCCTAGCCCTCCCTGGGACAGCACCTGCTGTTGAAACATAGGCTCCTGAACGCCATCTCAGTTGGACAGAAGCAGGCGATGGGCTTTTGGCCTCAGCTGCCACCCAGAGCCTGGCTCACACCACTGCTGGTGCCCCCTTCCTCTGCGCTCTGGGTGGGGCTAGCCCAGGTTTCCTCTATGTACAATAGCATACCCAGTGACGGGTCACCAAGAGCAGGCTGACAGTGAAACGGTTTGAGTTTAGGATTTTCAACACCCTCCCCATCCCTGTGGGTGGTAGAAGCCTGGGAGGTTAGTATTTCCCCCTGAGTCACGGGGGAGCTAGAGACAGACTTCAGGTCTGGAGTGGATCTCCCAAGAAAATCCATGAGTCCCGTCCACGTTCCTGCTGTCACTGGATGCCCTCCTCTTCTACGTACGTTGAAGGAAACCAGCCGATCTGAAAAAGACAGCAAGATTGTGTGTGTGTGTGTGTGTGTGTGTGTGTGTGTGTGTGTGTGTGTGTGTGTGTGTGTGTGTGTGTGTCTGTGTGTTTAAGCAGATGTGTGCATGTCTATGTTGGGGTGGGGACAAATAGAGACTCATGAAGATGGGGGGCCCTTCAGAATTCCAGAGTTCTCAGCCAGGCCTGCTACTCAGAAGGACCTGGTGGAGCCATTGCTTGGGAATAAGAGCAACCCAGAAAAACAGCACCCTTGGCCAGTTTAAGACGATCAGCCCACACTCCAGCTGCCAGTCAGAAAAAAATTAATCTTCCTGAGGAAAAGAACATCACACAGAACCACTACAGTTTTTCCTTAATACACAAGCTTGGCATTCAGTCAAGACCAAATGATACAAGAGAAAAAAAGCAGGCAGTAGAAATCAACCCAGAGGTATTAAGGTCATCTGTCAGGCGAGAGAAATAACTCTGATTTATACTTTTAAGAAAATGGGCCGGGTGTGGTGGCTCACACCTGTAATCCAAGCACTTTGGAGGCCAAGGCGGGCAGATTACCTGAGGTCAGGAATTCAAGACCAGCCTGACCAACATGATGAAACCCCGTCTTCTTTAAAAAAAAAAAGAAAATAGATGAAAAAGCAGGCAATTTTACCAGAGAACCTAAATCAGAACTCAAATAGAAATCCTAGAACGGAAAAATATAGTGAATGAAATGAAGAATCCAATAGAGGAATTTAGACAAACAGAAGACTAATAAACTGTAAGACAGGTCACTAGAAAGTGACTAGATAGAAAACCAGAGAGAAAAAAGGATGAAAAACACATAAGATTGTGGAAATAACACGAGGCCATGGTAAAAAGTTCTAACATCCATGTGAATGAAGTCCTTCCAGGAGAAAAGAGAGAAAATGGAACAGACACGCTGCCTGCAGATACTACTCTGGCTGAGAACTTCCCAAATGTGATGGACATCAAGCCACAGGTTCAAAAATCCCTGTGAATCCTAAGCAGAATAAATAAAGAGAAAATCACAGCTAGGCACATTACAGTAAACCGATGAAAAACAAAGACCTGCTTTTCTTGACATGCAACACAGTGGGGAGTAGCTCCTTCAAAGGAGCAACACTGAGAATGTTGTCAGACTTTTCTGCAGAAATAATGGAAGCGGAATGTCAGCAAAGTGCTGAAATAAAGCATTTGCCAGCTTGGGACTCCACAGCCACGAAAATGTCCTTCAAAGATGAACTCAGTCTCCTGGGAGAAATGACTGATTCCTGGGGGAGAATGAGTCAGTCCCAGAGAAGAGTTTTCCTTACAGTAGAATGCTAACTAATAGCTAACGATAGAAAAAAAAAATCACTATTTTTCAGACATAAGAGAAAGAATAGAATAGATAAAATTTATCAAGGGAAGAAAATTAGTACATGAAAGTTTGAAGAGGAACAAAATATTTACCTAATCTCAAAGTATACCCTGCAAATTACTTGCTAATTACAGTAACTTCATAGTAGAGGAACAGAGCAGATATGATCTTAAACACATGATCAAAGTGAATGTCACAAATAATGAGACAAACTGGCATGATTCATCTTCTAACAGGACACTATGACATGGAGAAAGTGCCAACATTCCCACTGTGGTGTTCCCAATGGAACCTCAATCAAATCATGAAGAAACATCAAATAAACCTAAATTGAGGGATATCCTATGAAAAAGTTGGCTCAAACTCTTAAAAATGTAAAAGTCATGTAAAGCAGAGAAAGGCTGAGGAATATTCCAGATTAAGGAGAGTTAAGGAGCACAGCAAGTCAACACAATTCATGATCCGTGACTGGACCCTGGACCAGGAGAAAAGAGCTAGAGAAGACATTTTTGGGGTGACCGGTGAGATTTGAATACGAACAGTGGATTGATTATTATATCAAAGGGGAATGTCCTTGGTCTTAGGAAATACTTAGGGGTAAAGAAATATGATTTCTGCAATTTACTCTGAAATGAGCTAGAGAGAAAAAGAAAAACACAACACACCACACCACAGCATAGCGCATGTGTGTGCACACGTGCACACACACACACACACACACACACACACACACACACGGTGCAAGTGATAAAGCAAATGGGGCAAAACATTCACAACTGGTAAATCTGGGCAGGTTACTGCAACTTTTAAGTTGAAATTTTGAAATTTTGTTTCAAAATTATAAGTAACAAACATTGTACAATGTGAACATTTTTTAAAAAGGTGAAATAAAGATGTTTTTAGATTCAACAGAAACTGAGAATTCATTAATAGCAAATACGCTTTAAAAAATACTAAAGAGATGGAATGTCAGGCGGCAGGAAAATGGTTTTGGGTGCAGCATGACCTTGGGTTCGTGATAAACATCTGGAGCCTCAGTTTCCCCCTGTGAACCCCAGCATTCTGGGCTGCTGTGAGGATGAGGGAGATGGAAGAAGGTGGCTGGGACAGAGTCCAGGGTGTGGACACAGCTGTGGTGCTTCGTCTGCCTGAGCCCGATCAGCTGGGGGCTGCAGCGAGGCCAGCCCCATGCACTCAGGATGGGGCCACTCACCCGTCCGTTGGTCTCGCCCTTCCACCAGCCCTGGTCCCCGCCGATGCGGCTGTAGATCCTCACCACATCCCCCTCCCGCAGCGAAAGCTCCCTCATGTCTCGGGCGGCAAAGTTGTACCTGGCCACAGCCGTGCCAATGACGCGGGGTGTGAACACTGTGGAGGGAGATGGGCAGCATCACTCAGCTGCAGGAGGGGTCCGGGTAGGGCTTGAGGAGGCCCTTGGGCCAAGCTGGGTCTCTCCCCTAGTGCCCAGCACCCTGCTCTGTACCCTGAGAGGAAGGATATCAAGCAGAAAGGCTCTGGAGGGACACACTGGCCTCCAATTCCAGGCCCCTTCCCCTCTGGGTTTGGGGACACAGCACATCCAAGTCCCTGCAATGAGGATGTTCTCAGGGACAAGAGCAGGTGCCCAGGTGTGGGAAGTAGAAAAGTTCCGTTTTAAAGTTTCCTTTCTTGTTAAAGAGTAAGTGTGCTAATAACTTTGTTAAGCCCTATCCTATGTAGCGGTTAGACATGCTGTGCTTATAGGCACGCAGTACATTCTACGGCCTTGTACTTTAACCAAGATATCTGTGCTGGATGTGCTCACAGGCATGTCCCAGCTCTCCATTGCTTTTACCTGTTTAAAAAGTTTTAAGTTATTAGCCAATCAGGTTTTAGTTTAGATTGTGAGGTCTGGCTCCAGCCAATGGAGATCAGACACAGCAGTAAGGACGACCCCACATGCGTAAGGGATAAATGTGTCTGTTTTCCTTCTAATTGTGCTCTCATGGCACAATGGCTAGCAAGGGTACCCTTCCTGCCGCCCAGGAAGTAAAAATGTGTTGCTGAAAGATCCTTTGTCTCAGTGCTGATTTTTCTTTGCAGCACCGACATCTATTCCCAACATCAGACTTTGACTACCATTGCTCCAGTGGTCCTCCAATTCCAGAGTTCAAACCCAATCAGAACCCCAGTGGAACCAGCTTGGCCCAGATGCAGAATCCTGATAGACAGGTGACAATGACCATGGCCAAGGGGGGCAAGACACAGGGCTGCTGGGAAGGGGCGTTGACTCTGGCAGCAAAAAGCCATGAGGTCAGGGCTGACTGAAACCCCCTCCACCCTGCACCCAAGTCCCACAGCTCCTCCTCGTGGCCACCTGTTTTCTGCTACCAGAGGCAAAGCTCTTGATGAATAAGGAAGAACCATGGTGGATGGGCCAGGCAAGTGGCCACTGGGGTGGGCGTGTCCACAGGGGGTGGGTGTTGACAAGGGCAGGGCCAAGCCTGACACGTCCTCAGGTGCCCACAGCAGCCTCTGCCCAGCCTGCCCAGCCTCCCCAGCCCCTTCCTTCCCCCACCCAGCGCCAGACTGCGGGCAGCTGTGGTCATGTCAGGCAGGGCTGTGAGGCCAGCGGGCAGCTCCGTGCTGGGTTTTCCAAGGCAGCTGCCGCAGGCCTGGTCCCCCCACACCATGGGCAACAGCGGTACCTGACCAGAAGGGAGCGGAGGGGCCCTGAGAAGCAAAGCTGAGGCCCTGAGGACTGAGAAAAGAAAAGTTGTAGGAAGCACAGGAAGCTGCAAAGAGGCGAGAGAGAACGTGAGGCGGGTGGCAGGGCATCCGCGCTGTCACGGTGGGCACAGCTACAGGCCAGGGGGCAAGGGGCGGGGCAGGCCCTATGGAGAGGCAAGGGGGGCAGCGGGCAGCGTGGGTTGTCAAGCCCCAGCCAGGCACAGGCACCGCTCGGCCACATCTGAGCTACCCTGGAGCTACTCTCTGTGCCTGTGTCCTCAAGAGCACATCGGGACTACCTCCTCTTACGCCCTCGCCTGGCACACAGCAGGTGCTCACTAAGGCCTGCTGTTCCTCTCCTGGCCAGCTCGGCCTGTGCGGGAGCCATGGCCCTGTAGGTCACTGCAGGCTGGAGGACACAGGATGACTGTGGACAGAGTCCTGAGCTGGAAATCACACGCTCTGGGCCTGCCCCTGCCCGATTCCATGTGGCCTTCTCTGTTCTGGGCTGTGGAGTCCAATCTGCAAACAAGCTGCCTCTCACAGAGGAGGCCCAGGGCTGGGCACAGGGAGGGGTCTCAAAGCGGTGGGCCTGCCCTGTTCTCTCCCACCAGTGACAGCTCCATGCACAGGGGTCTCTGCCTGGACTTGGCCCCTCCAACCCCTGCTGGTCTCTGGGCAAGGGAGCCGACACAGAGTGGCAATTCTAAGCAGAGGCGGCGTCCCTGCCTGTCACATGGCTCAGGAGATGACACATACAGCATTTGTGACGGCCAGGGGGGCCGGGGCCAGTGCCATGTTCCCAGGGTGGGACTCTTGGCCTGAGTCTGTGAGGGCTGGATCTGGGCCCTAAGAAGTGGGCCAGAGCAGACCCCTCTAAGGAGTGCTGGTGTGCCGGCTGGGCTGGGGCGTTACCTGGGGACCGGCTGGAGGCCCTGGAGGCCGAACGTTCTCGGGACTTGTAGGGGTACTTGAGTGTGGTGTCCAGCTGCTTGAAGCTCTCCTTGAGTGAGTGGCACTGGTAGTACTCCACCAACTCCTGCAGGGCACACACACACACTGACAGCTGCTGCCACCTCCAGGAAGCCCTCCCCCAGTGAGCTGGCCTCCCTCTCCCACCTGCTGCTTCATGTTGGGTAGAGACTAGCCTCCTGGACTCCTCAGAACCTCCCACTTCCCTGCAGCCCACAGTGGGTGGTCAGCACCATGAAGGTACCAGCAACTTCCCCGAATGTTTCTAGGAAAAATAATCAGTGAAAGATGCCAACACTGACCAGCACGGACGCTGACTGCAAGAGCCTCTGTAATGGAAAACACGGAAACACTCTGTCCAGCACATGGGAGAAGCTTCTAGAAATAACAGGGTCTCCAAGTGACAGAGTGTCATGCGGCCATCAGCCAGGGAAAGATTCATTAATGGCGAGTGTTTGTGACCTTGAAAAGTTGGTTAAAAATTGGCCGGAGAATTGCCAGCATTATTATTTTAAAAAAGTAAGTATGAACCACGCCTAAGCTGTGTGTAGAGAGGTTCTTACAGACTTACTGAGACACAAACATTGGGATTTCTTTCTTTCTTTTTTTTCTTTGAGACAGAGTCTCCCTCTGTCACCCAGGCTGGAGTGCAGTGGCACAATCTCGGCTCACAGCAGCCTCCACCTCCTGGATACAAACAATTCTCGTGCCTCAGCCTCCTACGTAGCAGGGACCACAGGCACGCGCCACCACCCCTGGCTAATTTTTGTATTTTTTGTAGACATGGGGTTTTGCCATGTTGGCCAAGCTGGTCTCGAACTTCTGACCTCAAGTGATCCACCCACCTCAGCCTCCCAAAGTGCTGGGATTACAGGAGTGAGCCACTGTGACCAGCCCAGGATTATGGATTTCTGCTTGACCTTATGCTTTTCTGTGGCCACGGCTAAGCGCTTGGGGGCTCTCGTCAGGAGTTTTCAATACGTACAACTTTTGTAATTAAGAAAACGTAGGTGGCCGGGCACGGTGGCTCAAGCCTGTAATCCCAGCACTTTGGGAGGCCGAGGCGGGTGGATCACGAGGTCAAGATATCGAGACCATCCTGGTCGACATGGTGAAACCCTGTCTATACTAAAGATACAAAAAATTAGCTGGGTACGGTGGCGCATGCCTGTAATCCCAGCTACTCAGGAGGCTGAGGCAGGAGAATTGCCTGAACCCAGGAGGCGGAGGTTGCGGTGAGCCGAGATTGCGCCATTGCACTCCAGGCTGGGTAACAAGAGTGAAACTCCGTCTCAAAAAAAAAAAAAGAAAAAAGAAAATGTAGGCATAACTTTAACATCATTTTGAGCATTATGCCTGTAACTGCATTCCAGCTGGGATGGAGGGTGGGGTGAGTTGGGGAAGGAGTTGTTTGAAGCCATACATATGTAATGGGGGTACCGGGCCGGGCCCCAGCTGGAAGCCCCACTGGGCCTCGCTTTCTGCTGTCACAGGAGGATGGGCATGAGAGGGCTCTGGAGATGCTGGTGGCCCGGGCTGCCCACAGTCTGCCCCTGCACTGTCTACCAGGGTCAACCAGCCTGCCCAGGCTTTGGGAGTCAGAAGTCCCAATTCAGGAGGCTGTGACATTGCTCTGGCTGTCCCAGTGCCTTCAAAACCAATTCCCTAAATCCTTCCCACACTGGGAAGAATCGGTCCTCACAGGAAACACGGCCATTGGCTCAGGGCCCGGAGGAAGCACCTGTCCCCCGCGGGCTGGGCTGGAGTCACCTACCAGGAGGCTGTCAAATTTCTTGGCCTCCGTGATGTGGATCCAGTTGTCCTTCTCCACCACCTTGATGTGCTTCACCTCGTCGTTGAACCTGAAGAAACACACGGCCCCGGTGGTCACTGTGTGAGGGCCACATGGCCTCGGCCCCCTCGGCAGCCAGGCTCGTTCTGTTTGCTCCAGCAAAGCCCCTCATCCCTGGCCTCCGGGCCACTCCCTAACACCCTGTCTGACCCCAGCCCTTCGGGCTACCAGCCTCAGACAGCTGCTGCCACCTGCCTGCCTGCCCTCCTTGACTGTTTGGGGCCCAGCACCCCCAGTTGCTCAGCTCCCTGCTCTCCTGGCCTCCAGCCCTGCCAGGGTGTCCTGTTCCGGGCTTCTGCTCATTTGCTGCTCGGCACTGGGAGCCTCGGCACAGTATTTGCTCCTCCTCCTGCGGAGCAGCCGGGCCCAGCCCTGACATCACATCTCCTGACATCTACCTCTGCACGTTCGCTCGGCCGGCCAGGCATCGGGGCTGCTCCTCAGGGGCACCGAGCACAAGCCTGTCTGGGCCTCTGCACCAGCTGCTGCCCCTGCCAGATGCTCACCTCCTTCTGTCCTCGTGGCCCTCTTGTGTCCTCAGGTCTCAATTCAAAGTGACAGCACAGGGGAGCCCCCGCAACTCTCCTGCAATGCCACCCACCCCCTTGCCAGACACAGACATCACAAGAAAACTACGGCTCGATTCCCCTAATGACCATGGACGTGGAAATCCCTAGCAAGCAACTGGCAAAACAAATCTCTCTCCTGCAGCCGGGCGGCCTTTAATCACAGAGCATGCCCTGACTGAGAGATGAAGGCAGGCGCTTCCATCACCAAACCAATGCCACGGAGCGCATGACACAGGCCTGGGGGGTGGGGCCGAACGCACACCCCACACCTGGGGGAACGGCAGAGCCTTTTGCTCCCAGGCTACAGACCTGCACAGTGAGGTACTGCACTGAACACTGCAGGCAGCTGTAACATGACGTCAACATAGAAAAGGTGTGGTAAAAACACAGTATAGAAGATGGTGATGGTCCCGTAAGACTGTAACAGAGCGGAAAAGTTTCTATGGCCTGGTGACACCACAGCGCAGCCCATTACTCATGTGAGTGTGGGTATGCCGGCATTAACAACCCTACGGTGCTGCCACGTCATATAGACACATAGCACAAACAGTTCTGTAGCACCGCTCGAGCTCGGGGCGTGGAGAGGACAGCGGGCTGCCCTTCAGAACCGCCCTGGGTGACGCATCTCCCCGAGCCCAGAGCTGCCACTTACTTGATGCTTATTGCAAAGCGCTCGGCCTCAGCAGGCCGCTCCCTGATCAGATAGGTCCCGCTGGCATGAGACTTGAGCAGGTTGTCCGTCTGCTGCCTCTCCATGTTACCTGCAAACCTGCAGGAGGGGCCCGGGAGGAAATGAGCCACAGCGAGGACAGTATCTGAGGGGCCCAGCCCTCTGTGCGTGGTGGGCCATGTGAAGCACTCTGCAGTCCTCATCTGAGAGCTCATCTGTGAATGTACCCCAGAGGAAGAGGCTGGGTCCCTACGAGCGAGCACCACCACGGGTGGGGTCTGGCATCCGAGCCCTGCCTACGACGGGGTATAGTGAGGCTCAGGACAGATGTTGAGGGGTTAAGAGAGAGGGGTGACTGTGGTCCCCAGCCAGTCCCACGAGCTGTCTTCTGCTCTACAGACCCCGAGGCCCTGCCATATTCAGTAGATCCAGTTTCTTTCCTAAAATACATTTTCACTATTTCAAAAGCAGCAATGGCATAACGGCTTATGTGGATTTTTTTGGTAACACACTGCAGGCTGCCAACGTCTCTGTCAGTTGGATTTTGAACAGACTTTGAAATGAAGCTCTTCCTGCCACTCGTACTGCAATGAAGCCCCCCCGAAGAAGGCCAGGCAAGCTCCCCCAAAAATCCACTGCCATGTCATCAGGTGAGTTGGGACTTCAGTGACTTCAAACAGCCTCACTGTCCCCACCAAGCAACTGTAGTTAAGTCAGTGATGACACCTGTGACCTTAATATGCCACCTTCGTTTGGTGCAGTTCAAATTTAAAAAGAGTTTTATTCCCTGAAGCAGCTGAGCCAGCTGAGCTGTTTTAGAGAGGGTTAACAGCTGCCTCCAGGACAGAGATCACCCAAGCTCCCGGCAAGTTACAGGCCAGGAGGGAGAAGGCATTTGGGAGCCACTAATGCCTTCTCCCACGCTACCAGCCACTCACAGGCACCATCCCGACCCTCGGGCATGCCCCCATAATGAAGAGGCCACCGGATGCCATGTCTGCAACCCACCATCCACTCACCAGGGGTATGCAGTGTAGTCGATCTCTCGGGACGGTGGACGGCTGATGGGTGGCTGGCAGCAGAGCACACAAGTGTTAGTGTCCCCCCAGGGCCACCCACACAGTAGGGCTCAGGGGGATCGTTGTCAGTAACCTCACCCCAGGATTGGCTGCCCTGGACGGGACCATCGGTGGATTCAGCCCCAGTGCCCTAGGCCCGGGAGGAGCCCAAGGGCGGCAGCCAGGACAGCCTCATGGCTGAGTACATGCCCGAGAGGTTTGATGGAATAGACGCCAGCGCAGCCACCAGCTAATACGGACTTGATCCCCTGGGTGTGAGGTGTCCTCAGCCACTGGACGTGAGCACACAGAGCCAAGGCTCCCTACTCCAGAGGCCCCAAAGCCCTAGGGCAGTGGTCTGGTGGTGGCCACACTCAGGTGGGCACTGCCGCTCCAGTAAGTAGGCAGGGCTGCCTCCTTGGCTAGAGCCCCCCACCCTGGCCTCACTGCGCTTCAGAGACTACCTCTTCCTTCTGCACCCTATTCACCATGCAGATGGGGAAACAGGCCTGGGGAAGGGAAGGAATCTGACCCAGGCCACCTAGTGAGTTCATGACCCTGGTCCTCCCCTGCTGCCTGGTTCCCTTGGTCATCCAAAGCACCCTAAGTGCTGAGCACTTTCCCTTTCAGCAGAGGTAGCGCACGGGGCTGACAGGCTGGGGCTGGTGGGGCGGGGGGTGGGGCACTGGGTTGCTGCAGTAGTGTTGGGAACCCACCCGCTGCACCTTCAAAGGTTTCAAACTTTCACTATTTTTTATTTTTTTGAGATTGAGTCTCATTCTGTCATCAGGCTGAACTGCAGTGGCACAATCTTGGCTCATTGCAACCTTCGCCTCCCAGGTTTAAGCAATTCTCCTGCGTCAGCCTCCGGAGTAGCTGGGACTACAGGCGCCCGCCACCACGCCCAGCTAATGTTTGTATTTTTAGTAAGACAGAGTTTCACTATGTTGGTCAGGCTGGTCTTGAACTCCTGACCTCATGATCCACCCACCTCAGCCTCCCAAAGTGCTGGGATTTCAGGCATGAGCCACCATGCCCAGCCCACACTTTCACTTTCACTTTCACTTTTAGGAGGTGGAGTAACTCATTTTACTCAATGCTTGCTGCTGCCTTTCTTAACAGAGCCGATAATTCGCTCCATATCCCTCAGATGAAAGAAATATCATATTGCCTTGATTTTAAATAGCATAAAGGCTAGCTTTGATTCCTTATGGATGAGGGAGCTTTTTCTCTCTAAGGCTGCATGACGGTCCAAGAGAACTTACAGAGTCCCTGCAATTTGGAGAAAGGCAGCTGGCTAGTCTCCAATGCAATACAGCTGCTGCAGAGATGCCTGTTTCTAAAACCACAACGAAACCACACCAGATCAGCTGAGCCCCTTAAACAGAGGAATGGGCCGCCCCACAGCCCCCCACCCACCTTCTCTCTGGGCTCCAGCTCCAGGAAGCAGCTCGCAGCAGCCTAAATTTAGCAAGGACGTCCCAAACAAGCCACAAATGTCCACGTGAGGAGGCAGCTCCCGGAACCCTCAGCACCCGGGCCACCGTGCTCCAGAAGCTTCCATGGGAAACGACTCACCCTTCCATCCACAGGGCAGGGCTTCACAGACGAGCTGGGGAAATACCCTGACTTCCTGGTTTGCACCAGACGACCCTGGTGAAGGAAAGAGATGGTTAGGACAAGGGGGCTGAGCCTGGCCTAAGGGAGTGCGGGGCCATTTACATGGACTCAGCATATGGCAAGCCTGCTCCCGAAGGGTGGCAGAACCAACGTTTTCTTTCCCCAGCTCAGCTGACCTGGTCACCTGATCTCTAGGCATCCCATCCTAGAGTTGAGAGCACTAAGGCTCGGTACATCAGCAAAGGCCCTCTGCAAGGCCACCCAAAAAGCTGTGGCCCTGGTCACAGCCGGGGAGGGACGGAGCAGGACTGAGGATCTGTACAGCACAGACAGCCTTTTGTGCCGTCTGACTCTCCAGTTACATAAATGCAGGGTCTGGTACGAGAAGTTCCTCACCGAGTATGAACTGGTAATGACCACGACAAAATGGCTACCGCATCGCTGTAACCTGAACATGAACAGACATTCAGCTCTAATGCCGGCTCCTGCGGGAGGCTGCCTTACTGCGCTAAGCACCCCCGGTCCCCCGTGGCGCTCTGCTGACCTGCGGGTCTTGGGGCTCCCTTCAGCACTAGGCTTGGTGGAGGGGCCCAGGAGCGGGTGTCTGAGTCCTTTGCTCAGATGCTTGGGTGCCAGCACGCTCAAGGACATGGGGCCTCAGTGTGTCAGGAGGAGGGCGTGTGTTCCCAGGATCCTCTCCAGCCCAGCCATCTGCTGAGGGCTCAGAGGGATGAACACCACAAAGGCCTCCACTGTGGGCCTTGGAAACAAAACCGCAAACCACATCGTGATGATGACGCCTGTGCCCACCTGGGGAAGGAGTGACCCTGCCTGCTCACCCCACGATGCTGCCAAGGTTTCTGGCCTGAGCTAAGGCAGGGGTGGGGAGGAGGGTGGGGAGGAGGGTAGGCATAGCATGGCCAGGGTAGAGGCCTGGGGAAGGCCTAAGAGACACAACAGAATCAGGAAGGACAGGGGCCAATGGAGAAAGGCCTTGGGTGCCAGGGCAGGAGGGCCTCTCCCAGGAAGGAATGCTGGGTTCCCTACCACGTGAAAGCAGACACCCCGGGAAGACCCGGCTAAGGTTCCCATGAACGCATGCCACGGCGCAGAAGGGAGGCACTGAGGCAGGAGAGGCCTTGCTGGCCAGCCTGTGCCTCCTCCTCCCTGGTGGTCCCTCGCCCTCTGCCTCTGCCTCCGCCCCTGCCTGGGGATGCGGAGGACTTTGTTCTTCTGCCCCAAGGAGCAGGGAGGAGCTAGAGCCACAGACCCTCCACCCTCCCAGGCCCTAGGACCCACCTCCCACCATGGAGACTCAGGGTCGCCCCTCAGCAGTTCAAGCACGTCGCCTGTCTGCAAGGTCAGCACAGGCTTTCCAGGAGGGGCTGGGTTGCCATGGTAATTCTGCACGGCCACCATCTTGGGACCTGCAAAGGACAGGATAGCTCACTTGGTGACTCAGCAGCTCATTCAGTGACTGACTTGGGCCAGGCCAGCAGCCCACCCCAGCACACACACCCCTGCACCTGCATCTCCCCTCTGTAAATCCTAAATATCACAAGTAAATTATTTATGCAATAAACAGATTCAGGTGTCACTGTGGCAATGGAAGCTTATTTTCAGATGTCACTTTGTGTTTTCTTTCAAATAACCTTTCAGATCTGTGACCAAGAGTCAGCTGTGTGGAATGGAAGACAGGGCGATGGGTCAGTAGGCCCAGCGGCTTGTCCAAGGCCACAGAGCTTGCAGAGGTGCTCTGGGCCTGAAATGGGGGTCCTCGCTGTGCTCCAGGGACTCTGGAGGCTGCTCTTAGACAAGCTTCACTCTGACCCAGCCCCACCCGTAGCTCTCAAGGAGCCCACGTCTGGCCCAGCCCAGCTCCTGCCTGGTCCCTGCCTACAGGGGTGAGGCTGTGCTGAGCACTGCCTGACTGCACTGAAGTTTGCTGAGAACATGATGCTGTCTGCGTATGCTGTGTCTACAAGCATGTTTCCATTAAGCTACCCACAGCAAGGTGGCCAGGGAACGGGGGACGTGGTGGGGGGACGGGGGACATGGTGGGAGAATGGAGGACGAGGTGGGGAGACGGAGGACGAGGTGGGGGGATGGGGACGTGGTGGGGGACCGGGGATGTGGTGGGGGACGGAGGATGTGGTGTGAGGACGGAGGATATGGTGGGGGATGGAAGACATGGTGGGGAACGGAGGACGTGGTGGGGGACGGAGGACGTGATGTGAGAATGGAGGACATGGTGGGGAACGGAGGATATGGTCGGGGCACGGAGGACGTGGTGTGAGGACAGAGGACGTGGTGGGGGCACAGAGGACGTGGTGTGAGGACAGAGGACATGGTGGGAGACGGAGGATGTGGTGGGGGCACAGAGGACGTGGTGGGTGGATGGACGATGAGGTGGGGGGACGGAGGATATGGTAGGGGGACGGCAGTGCGTTTTGATCTCAGGTCTCTGGCTGCAGCTTGGTGCCACTCCGTGGCTGGAAGGCCCTTGCCCCTCTGCAGGATGGGTCCTGTCCCCACAGCCCAGCATTGCCTTATCAGAAACAGAGCCAACTCCCAAGGAGGTGCTACGGAGGTGGGAGAGGCAGGAGGGCAGGGCCCAGGGGGGCAGCAACCGGAGCCTGGAGCCGTGGGGGGCTGGGCAGACCCAGCCATCACCACACCCAGGCCCTGGCTCAGCTCCCAGGTGACGGCTGACATGGGAGACCACAGAGGGGCCAAGTCCAGAAGACTCACCTGGCCCCGCTCCAGAGGCGTCCTGTGAGGACAAGGACAGAACACAGTGACACGGTGATGAGGGAAGCGAGCGTCGACCCACCCCGCCCTCCCTGTCCCACTCGTTCCCAGATAGAAGGGTCAAGGACACTGCTCCCTGTGCAACCCCCTGACCCTGGCAATACACTCTACCTCTATGCACCTCCACTCCCGGAAGGTCTGTGCCCTTCCCTCTCCCACTCCTTATCAGGAGCTCCTGCCTCCTCCAGGAAGCCTGTCCTGACCACCCACTCTGAGCCCAGGCTTTGTAGCCTCCTTCTGGGACACACAGTGCCAAATATGACTATGTTTCCCTCCTCCACCAAGGCTGGTTCACGTGGACCGCACAGCTCGAGGGGCACACAAAGCCCCTGGAATTGAATTCAGTGACTCCATCCCCACTTCAGCTAAACAGCGGGTTTTGAGCCAACTGGAGACTCGGGGGCAGGGGGGCTGCTGCAAGTCCCAGAGCTGCACCCACAGCCGTGAGCAGCCAGCAGGCAAGCGACTGACAGGGCAGCTGGGACAGGAAGACCCCACTGGGGCCTCCAGGAGGACTCTACTGACACCCACCAAGGACGGCAGAGGCCTCTTGTGACCAAAAGTGGCTCATCCAAGACAGAGTGGCTTGCCTCTCACCACTCCGGTGGCCCCAGGAGTGGTGAGAGGCAAACAGTTGGGTGTTTCTGGCTCTGGGCTTACAGGGCTGTGGCGGGGGCGGGGCAGAGGGAGGGGAAACAGTTTGGAGACTCACCAGATCGGCAGGAGAAGCTGGAAAGGAAGCAGGCCAGGCGTTAGAGGGGAGCCCGCTGACGCCAGGGCCCCGCACAGCTCTCACTCACACCAATCCAAACCTCTGGGCCGAGCTGAAGATGGGGAGCCAAGCTACAAAGTGGTCTTTCTTGGACATGGATGATGGGCACACAGGTCTTAGCTCATGGCTGCAAAAGCCTCTCAGTTACTCCTGGCAGTGAATTCTGAGCTCTGGCTTTAGGGGGCCCATGGGAGAACTCAGACTGGGTAATAGACCTGAGATGGCAAAAAGGTTGTGCTGCCTGGGCCACCTCTTTTGAATGGCAGCAGCTGCCTGGATCACTGGGTGGTAGCTGGCACTCGAAGGGGAGATTTCCACAATCACTTAGTGATGCCTGCAGGGGCACGTGATGAGGAGGCAATGGTATGCTTGCTACCCGCCTGTCATCCTCAGCTCAGACACCTAGGTGCTGGCACGCTTAAGGACACAAGACCTCAGCATGTCAGGAGGAGGGCAAATGTCCCCAAGACCCTTTAGGGCCCAGCCATCTGCCAAGCTGGCCACCACCCACCAGCAGAGAAGGCAAGGACCCAACAGCAGTCACAGTGCAGACAGCTCTGGGCAGACAGAGGTATCCACAGGCACTAGAGAACAGGTTCCAGCTCAGTGGGCAGGGGTCGAAGGGCAGGCAGGCAGGCAGTGCCGTGGAGGACAGCTGCACAGTAGCAACGCCTGTGCCTATGAGGGCTTCCCAGAGGAAAGACTCTGAGGAGAGGCCAGCATCTCTCTGGAGCATCTCTGCCTCCATGGGTAGCAAACAGTTAAGCCTGCCTGGGCAGAGCCCAGAGGTGAAGGCCACCAAGGTCCGAGGAACACGCCCAGAGCCGAACCCCAGAGCAAAGGTAGAAGCCTGGATCAAAGGGAAGGCAGCTTGGACATTCTGCAGGGAAAAATGGTACATATGGCAAGGACAGTGTACCCCAGGAGAGGGACGAGGAAGGGAGCCAGCACACAAGCCCTTGGGGGTGTCCTGGGCCCCCGAGAATGGTGCTGGTGCCAGCCAGGGGCTACCAGGACATGGGAGAATGCTGACAGCAATGCTGGCTTCCAAAAGCTCTGCAGCTGCCTATCTGAGGGGACCCCAACTATTAAAAATTCGGCCGGGTGTGGTGGCTCACACCTGTAGTCCCAGCAATTTGGGAGGCTGAGGCGGGCGGATCACGAGGTCAGGAGTTCAAGACCACCCTGGCCAACATGATGAAACCCCATCTCTACTAAAATTACAAAAATTAGCCGGGCATGGTGGCACGAGCCTGTAGTCTCAGCTTCTCTGAAGGCTGAGGCAAGAGACTCATTTGAACCTGGGAGGCGGAGGTGCAGTGAGCCAATACTGCGCCACTGTACTCCAGCCTGGGCAACAGAGTGAGGCTCCATCTCAAAAAAAAAGAAAAAGAAAAAGCGGACTTTAAAACCATAGAGACAAGTGGGTAGGTGGGCACATGTGTCTGCAGAAAGCAGGACAGAGTGGGTAGGTGGACATGCGTGTCTGCAGAAAGCAGGACAGAGTGGGTAGGTGGGCACGCGTGTCTGCAGAAAGCAGGACAGAGTGGGTAGGTGGGCACGCGTGTCTGCAGAAAGCAGGACAGAGTGGGTAGGTGGGCACGTGTGTCTGTAGAAAGCAGGACAGTGCCCAGGGCCTGGTGGCAGCTGGCTTTGCCTGGGGATAGCAGGAGTTGTTTTTCTCTTCTCCTTTACCCTCCTCTACATTTTCCAAACTTTCTATGAAAAATCAGTAATTAATAATGGATGGGAAACAGAAAAATTACACAAAAAAGAAAACGTGGAAAGAAATATACCGAAGTATTGCCTTTCATTATTTCTAGGTAAGTTTGCAGATGATGGTTTTTTTTGTTTTTTAAAAATTCATTTCTTTTTTTTTCTTTTTCTCCAAATTTTTGATAAGTAAGGATGTTACTTTTAGAATCAGAAGAATTAGAAAACGTTCTTAGCAGCGGCAGCCAGTCGTCTGCGAGAGGGACAGGCAGCCGCAAGGGGGCAGTATTGATGGGCACGGAGGAGAAGCTGCATTCAGGCACAGGCTGCCTGTGGAACCCTCCAGCACACATTCCAGGGGCTGTGGGATCCTGCACACAGCTGGGGGGCTGCACTGGGCCTGTGGTGGGGACGAGGGGGTCTGGGCTGACCTCTGACCCTCTTCCCAGCACAGGGTACTGGGCTGGCACTCACAGTAAATGATGAATTAACTACTGATCTGAAGTCACAGCTCAAAATACATTCTGGGCAATGGCATCTCGGGGTGACAAGCTGGCCTGACTTGTTTTTCTGTCTCAAGACCCTTCCAGGAGGCCCAGGGAGACTCAGCCTGTGGCCACAGGGGGCTCTTGGTTGAATGGAAGCTCCACTGCTAAGTGCTAAACAAATCCTGATGTCTGAAACCTCTCTGGAGAGAACCGTCTCAGCTGCCCTGAGCTGGGCACAACCCCAAATGTATGCCCCCGACCCAAGATGCTTCAGAGGCACCTCCAGGGTGCAGGGACCATCCCTGCCTCTGCCCACTGCCAGCCTGGCTCAACTGAGCCTCAAGCTTCCCTAAATGGGCATGAACAGAAGGGAACCATGTAAATGCTACGTGTGTACGTGTGCACATGTGTGTGTGTCTTAACCATGTAGTAACATGGCTATAGCTACTGAGGGCCAAGGCCTCACCCACCAGGAGAACCCAGGGTGACCGGTGTTTCTGTGATGGGAAACCTCCATGCACCTGCCGAGAATCTGTGCTGGGTTTGGGGGTGGAGATTCTGGAAGCTTACTCCTTGAGTGGGGCAGGGGATGCAGGAGATGGGGAGGGGTCCTCGAGTACCAATTAGGAGAGACAGCTTGGAATGGAATTCGTCCTGTCTGTGTCTCCTGATAAGTGTGAGATGTGTGGCAGGGGTGTGCCCCAGGGCACATGAGCATCAATGTCCTCATCTGCTCCCTGCCCTGTGGAGGCTGTGGCTGAGGCCCAGTACCCGGGTGGTAGCGGGCAGAAGGGAGTGGGCGTGGCCAGGGACTGGGGGCAGTACTCACTGATCTTGCAGGGAGGCATGACCTCCAGGCACTCCTTGTGTGCCCCAACACCGCACTTGGTACACAGGTAACCCTGGTAGAAGGTGCCCCTGTACAGGGGAGGGCAGGAGGTGATGTCAAGGCTGGGTCCGGCTCCTCACACCTCTCTGCCACAGTCAGGGCCTTGTCCCCACCCAGGCTCACCTGGCGGGCTGCCTCCCAGTGCACACATCCCTCACAGCCCTGAGCATCCAGGACCCTCCCTTACCAGGTAGCCTGACACCTGCTTCCCCACCTCCTCCAGGCTGGCTCCCCGCCCCACACAGCATCCCTGGGCACCCAGGAACAACTACCTCCTGGCTAGATCTGAAACTCCAAGGGCTTGGCTGAGCTTTTTTTTTTTTTTTTTTTTTTTTTTTTTTTGAGACAGGGTCTCACTCTGTCACCCAGGCTGGAGCACAGTGGCTTAATCACAGCTCAACCTCCAGGGCTTAGTCAAATCTCCCACATCACCCTCCTGAGTAGCTGGGACCATGCCTGGCTGACTTCTGCATTTTTGGTACAGACTGGGTTTTACCATGTTGCCTGCCTGGTCTTGAACTCCTGGGCTCAGATGATTCGCTTGCCTCAGCCTCCCAAAGTGCTGGGGACTACAGGCATGAGCCATGCCTGGCACGGGCCTAACTCTTGTGGGATATACTTCCTTAACCCCTCAGGGCCTCCCCCAGGGAACTCGGGACCCACAGAACACAGCTTCCTCGGGGGCCTGGGGTGGGCGTGGAGCAAGGTGAGGGCTGAAGGAGGCCGTTTCCCACACCTGAGGAACATTTTGCAGGCTTTGCAGTTGGTGGTCTTGTCAAATGTGTACATCTGGAAACTGTGGCGGTTGGCATTGGCCTTGTCCGGCTTGATGTTTGACCTGGCAGGAGGGAAAGACAGCAGATGCTTCACCCACCAGGTTCCCGAGCCCCCTGATGTGGCCATCCTGGGAACCAGCTGGCTCCAGACCCAGGCTGTGCAGAAAGCCCGAGGGCCTGAACTCCAAGCCTGGCTCTGCCCCCAACATGGGGCGGCCTCAGGGCCCAGACTCCCTGCTGGCAGAAGGCAGGTCAGAGAGAAAGCTTTACCACTCTGCGGCACTGGCCTGAGAGAACCTTCCAGGTGGGGCCAGTAGTCTTAACGTCTTGACCGGGATTGGATGTGGGCAGGTGTGTTCACTTGTCAAAACTCAGAAAACAGACTTCAGATTTGTTTGCCTCATTAGATATAACCTTGAAATCTCAGAAGCTAAACAAATACTGGGCCCCTGGGGTACTTAGGGGGGCTGCACTGGTATGCAATTCACTTTGGCACAGACCTGCTGCTAGACGGCTGGGGCAGAGTGAGGTGACGCGGACGGTGAGAAGGTGGCTATTCGCCATCATGTGGCTTCACCTTCCATGAACACTTGGACTTTTCCACGACAGAATGTTGGGGAGAAAGTTATAGGCCACAGAAAGTGAATGGTGGAAGAGGAGATGCCCCAGGAGCCCCCTGACACACACACACACACACACACACACACACACACACACACTCAGCCTCGGTGCAAAGCAGCTGGCTGTGTCTGTTCCCGTCAGCCAGGCCCTGTCCTGCTGTGTCCAATGGTTCCCATCTGATCCTCCCTAAAAGGCCAGAACACAGGCCTTCCCCTCTCCATGTCACCAGAGGAAACAGTCGGGGAGGGAGCACACCTGCCTGAAGGCCCCAGCTCACCTGTCCGCAGAGCTCAGACGACCTGCCCACCCCCAGCATCAGTGTACCAGGAACCCACTCATCGTCTTTCTGTTCACATATCTAGGGGTACCTCTGGAGTTCATGAAAATATACTTATCAGACTGCAAAAACAGGTGTCAAGCCACCAGCCCGTAAGACCCTGAAGACTGGGACACCAGGAATCCTCTGGCATCATGACCACTCTCAGCGGGTCACTGCTCTGCGGGCCAGGCGCTCAGGGCTCAGCCTCAAGGGTGGCATGGTTATTCCAGCAGGACAGTGGACCTGCCTGGGACAGGCTGTGGCAAAGGGAGAGCCTCTCATGCTGGATCAGTTGTTAAAAGGGATGTCACCAAGGTAGGCTGGCAACCCAGGGTGATGGAGGCTGTCTGTGCCCCTGACATTCCAATTTTGCCTTCCACCACCCCTGATCTGAGAGTCTACCTGGGCTCCCACCCGATACAACTCATTTGAGCGGGACCTGGGGCTGCCCCCGGACTCACATGGCCATCTCAAACTGCTCCATCCACTTCCTCTTCATGTCTTCTGTTTTGCAGAAAAACTGGAAGCCCTGCTTTCCTTGCAGGTGAATTAGGTAGAAGCCGTAGGACCACTGCAGAGGGGAGAGGAGACATGCTTGCAAGGGACACGGCTTCAGACATCCAGGCACACGTACACGGGTACTCTCGTCTGTGCTGTATGTGTGTATACACCTACATGCTTGGTTGCCTGTGCCTGTGCGAACACGTGTTCTCATGTGTGTACATACACTCTCGCCCACGCTGTATGTGCACGCATGTGCCTCTGAATGCATGCATGCCTAGCTGTGTGCCCACATCCTCACGTGAGAATACAAATGCGCTGTACACCTTCCTCTGTGCATGCAAGTAGTGTGTTCCTGTGTGTGCATGGACATGCATTGTGCCTGCGTGCATCTCTGCACGTGCACTTGTGCCTGAGTGTGCCCTGTGCTCCTGTGGGCATGTACATGTGCACACACACACTTGTCTCTGTCCCTGCAGGTCCACACAGGTTCTAATGTGTATGATGCACGTGCACCTGCGCTGTGTGCTCTCCCATGGGTGCACACACCTATGCATGGGGAGACACGCCCTCCTGCCTGTGCCCATGTGCACGGATGCTCCACTGTGTGTACATGTAGATGTGCATGAAGTGGGGCAGGTCCCCAGGGAGTAGGAGCACAGGGCTTCACCGGGGCCCCTCTGCCAGGCCTAACCACCCCCTTTCAATTCCTAAATGTGATGCTAAAAAAACGCACTTCTCTCAAGTATAGTAACAACAACAAAAAGGCAGGAACAGCCAGGGGCCCGGGCACCCTTCACAGGTAACAGCCACGGGCCCAGGCACCCTCCACAGGGAACAGCCGGGGGCCCGGGCACCCTCCACAGGGAACAGCCGGGGGCCCGGGCACCCTCCACAGGGAACAGCCGGGGGCCCGGGCACCCTCCACAGGGAACAGCCGGGGGCCCGGGCACCCTTCACAGGTAACAGCCACGGGCCCAGGCACCCTCCACAGGGAACAGCCACAGGCCCAGGCCTCCTCCGCAAAGCCAACCCCCACTGAGCGGCCCACAGCTGCTCCCTTCCCTGACCCCTTCGGCCACCCCACAAGCCTCGCCATCTTTCCAAGCTCTGGGGCAAAGGGCTTTCAAAGTGGTCCAGGAGGAAGAGTTTGGCAAATAGGAACCCACTGGTTACAAAAGATGGTTGGAAAGAGAAAGGGAGGGAGGGAGGGAGGGAGAGTAGATTGGGGATGTGAGGAGAGGGAGGAAATCAGGAAAGAGAGAAGAAAAGGGGAGGAACAGGGAGGGAAGAGGGAGAGAACACAGAACAAAAAGGATGATGAAGAGCTGAAGCGAGACCAAGACCCCCGACCTCCAGGGACTGAGGGTGGATGGGGCTTTCCTTTCTCACTGCCTTAGTGGGCAAGTCTTTCACTGTGAATACAAATCATTTCACCATCAGGAGAGTGAGAGGAGGATGAAGAAAACCATACGCCTGGCCCTTCAGGCCCCTGGGTGCCCTGGCTCTGGGCAGAAATGCCAGTGCCAGGCTGGGATGAGTGAGGCAGGTGGGAGGACCTGGGTGCTAGGTGCTTACCATTTTCCCGTGAGACTAGGAAGCATGAGGAGAGGAAGGGGGAGATGGTCAGTGAGAGGCTCAGACCAACCCTGTGGGAGGGTGCTGCAGTAGGGTGCCAGGAGCCCTGGCAGGTGGGACACCCTCACCCACTGCCTAGGCTGGGGGCGGGGCAATCAGCGTTGTTTCCAGAGAGTTGGGTGCTGGAGGCTGGGACTGCCTCGTGGGCCCCAGTTACTTGTTTAGGGTATCAGGGTAGGGAGGGTCACCTCAACAGCTCATCCAGCTTGCACTCGCTGGGTCTGTACCAGCGCCACACTGCCAACCCTGAAGACCAGGGCCTGGGCTTCCAGAACATGGGTTTCTGCCCTCCCCCCCTTGCACATGGTAGGTGCTCAAGTGCCATAGGCAGAAGCCTCAGCTGAAGCAGTACTGAACCACAGAGCCAGGCAGCAACAGCCCTGTAGCCCTGGCCCCGCCCCCTAGCAGCCCCAGGCCCCACCCCTGCAGCCCCAGCCCCACCCCCAGCAGCCACAGCTCCACCCCTGCAGCCCTGGCCCCGCCCCAGCAGCCACAGGCCCCAGCCAGCTGCCCGCAGTCTTGGACAAGCCACAGCCAGACCCACCCCCAGTCCTCCTCCAAGCACCGTAGGGTGGGACAGGAGAGGAAAGCCTGCTTGCTACAAAGGACAACATGGGCTGGAGTCAGGCTGGCCAGATGGAAAGCCAAGGTTGAAAGCCCCACCCTCGCTACAGGCCTTGGGCAGGCCTCTCTCCTCTGCTTCAGTCGCCTCACTGGGGAGCGGGATTCTGGTGGGCACTGGGCCCGGCTCGGAGCAGGCCTGCCATGAGCAGTGGTCACAGCGGCCAGGCAGTGACTCAGAGGGGAGGCTTCCTGCAGGGCGGGCCCCCCCACCCACGCCCACCCGTGCCCACCCAGGCAGCATCAGCAGCTGACTTTGAGTCCCCTTCACCTGGGGTCCGGAACCCAGTGCCTCTCTCTAGGTCACCCCCACGCTCCCCTCCCAGGGGAAGTTGGGGGCGGACCCAGAGGCCCCACCTTCTTGACGTCCTTGTTGTTCATGGGGTCGTCAGTCATCTTGTGGAAGAGCAGCTCAATGATCTCCTTGAGCTCGTAGCTGTAGCCTTTCCGCTTGCAGACAATGACCACCTTGTCAAACAGGAACAAGTACCTGGGCCAGGCAGCGCAGCGGGGCGTCAGCACCCAGCACTGTGCGCTCTGCTCTGAGGCTGGCAGCAGGGGCTCAACCTGAGGCTCTGGCACTCGACTCCCTCTCCCAGCAAGCCCTGCCCTCCCCCCGCTCACCAGGCTAACGAGGGCCTTGGGCAGGTCTTGGCTATTCCCACGCTGCTTCTCCAGAAAGCCTTCCTTGGCTCCCTACCCCCATGACTGAGGCTGTGCTGGGAGCCTTTCAGGGGGCTCCTGCACCTCCCAAGCCGGCCTCCCACACACCACTAACCCTTGACAGCCACTCCCAGTTGATCCTGCACTGGACTGGGAGCCTCAAGGGGGAGGGACCCGGATCTGCTGTGGCCCCAGCTGTAGCATACAGTAGGTGCACTTGGAGGGCCCTGCCCCAGCGCACAGTAGGTGCACACAGAGGGCCCTGCTCAAGCACACAGTAGGTCCACACGGAGGACCCTGGATAAGCAGTAGGTGCACACGGAAGGCCCTGTCCCAGCACGCAGTAGTTGCACACGGAGGGCCCTGCCCCAGCACGTGGTAGGTACACACGGAGGGTCGTGCCCCAGCACGCAGTAGGTACACACGGAGGGTTGTGCCCCAGCGCGCGGTAGGTACACACGGAGGGCCGTGCCCCAGCGTGTAGTAGGTGCACATGGAAGGCCCTGCCCCAGCGCGCGGTAGGTGCACACGGAAGGCCTGCCCCAGCGTGCAGTAGGTACTCACGGAGGGCCCTGCCCCAGCACACAGTAGGTGCACACAGAGGGCCCTGGACAAGCCTCAGCCGCCGTGGGCCCGGGCACTCTCCTGCAGTCATTTGGCAAAGAGCTCATTTGGCCACTCTGGGCCTGTCTTGGGTCCCTGGAGGCTGAGCCTTGGCAGTGCAGGGACTGGCCCTCCAGGCCTTTGGCTCTCCCACCCCAGCCTGGTGCCTGGCACGGGCACAAAAGCCCCACGGTTGTGGCGCCCGCTCGCTGACGAGAAGGAAGGAAGCAATTAAAACTGAACACCACAAAGCCACCACCAGGCAGCTCTTTCCACAGGAAGGCCCTGCTTCCAGAGCCACTTAGGAGCGGCTCCCAGACAGGGAGAGCCTGACCCCGGTGGGGCAGCACCCAGCCCGCCCTGCTCACCTGTCCTGCTTGGTGTGGTTGACTATGGACCGAACTTTCAGTTCCCCATCGATCTTTGGTCTTCCAAACTCCTCCAGTTTCACTTGCTGGGAAGAAGGAGAGGGACTGTCAGCTGGGGCTGGGGCAGCACGCCGAGGGGGCTCCCCACAGGCAGCAGGGGCAGGACAAAGGGAAACAGCCCCTGGGGCTCCCAGCTGGTCCTCACAGCGGACGAGGGAGGGCGCAGAAGACCAGGAAGGCACAGGGACTGGTAGCTTCTGTCCCTTCCCTGGCCAGTCCCGCCAAGGGGCTGCCTTCAGCTCTGGGGACAAAGGGCAGTTGCTGGCTGGCTCTGTTCACAGGCCGCCGCTGCGTGGAGCCCCAAGTGGGACCCGGTAGGAAAAGCCAGATGCCTAAGCCCGAGAACCCATGTCCAGGAGAGAACAAACAGCGCCTATCTGCCGCAGGGCGGGCGGGCTGAGGTCCTGCCAAGGCTGAGCTTCCACTCAGACCCCGTGTGGCTTCCTGAGGTTTCGCTTCTATTGTCTGTTTGGTTTGTGTCTCTGTGACTCTTCTGATTCAGAGACAGCATCTCTTGACATGTTCCCTGCGTGGCTTTCCAAGTGTCCATACAGACAGGAAAAGGTGGAGGAAAATGCTTTGACACGAACAGGGCCCTGCCTGGCGGTGCTCCAGGCATGGGCTCAGCGTCTCCTTCCAAAGTCTCAGCCCCAGAGACTGCAAGGGCAGCTTTGGTGCCAGGTAGCCTCAGTCAGCTTCTCCAGGCCTCCGACCCCAGCTCTCAGGTGCAGAACACGAAGGCACCACCTTCCCTGTGGTCATGGGATTCGGAGCCAGGACTGGGTGCAGAGCCTGGTTCCTGGGGACGCTTGACACCTGCTGGCCATGCTGTTTTATTCTTGATGTTGTTTTTGAGACAGAGTCTCACTCAGTCACCCAGTTACCCAGGCTGGAGAGCACTGGCGCAATCTCAGCTCACTGCAACCTCCGCCTTCTGGGTTCAAGCGATGCTCCTGTCTCAGCCTCCCAAGTAGCTGGGATGACAGGTGCCTGCCACCACACCCAGCTAATTTTTGCATTTTTAGTTGAGATGGGGTTTCACCTTGCTGGCCAGGCTGGTCTCAAACTCTTGACCTTCAGGAATCCTTCTGCCTCAGCCTCCCAGAGTGCTGGGATTACAGGCATGAGCCACCGCACCCGGCCTGTTCTTGTTGTTTAATGAACAAGTATTACGCCCAAGTAAAAACTTAAAAGACAAAATAAAACGAACTTTTCTCCTCACGCCCTGCTCACTATACAGCATTTGCAAACGCCTTGCACGGGAGCTCGAGGCAGCACGGACCTGCCAGGTGCTGACGGTCAGGGCGCAGCTGTCCTCGTCTTCCTCTGCACTCAGATGTTCTTATTTCTTTGTAAATTGAAAGATGAAGGGGGCAGTATCATAATGCCATTTGGCAGCTTTTTTTTCTTTCATTGCCAACGTATCATGGGTGCTTTCTCGTACCCTGTTTGCAGAGGGTGCTCTCTTTGTGCTGCTGACACTGGGTGGGTATGGGCTGAGCAGTGGAGGCCTTTCTCTGCCACAGCCTCATGCGAGTGCAACCACCAGGGTGAAAATGTTTATGATTCACGTGGCTCACGCCTGTGGTCCCAGCACTTTGGAAGGCTGAGACGGGCAATCACGAGGTCAGGAGTTCGAGACCAGTCTAACCAACACGGTGAAACCTCATCTCTACTAAAAACACAAAAATTAGCAGGGCATGGTGGCGGGCACCTGTAATTCCAGCTACTCGGGAGGCTGAGGTAGGAGAATCCCTTTAACTGGGGAGGTGAAGGTTGCAGTGGGCTGAGATCGCGCCACTACACTCCAGTCTGGATGACAGAGTGAGACTGTCTCAAAAAAAAAAGTTTGCGATTCACAGGGGTAATTCTGCTACCCAAGGGATTCTCTAGCAATGTCCAGAGGCATATTCAGCTGATATCACTTGCGGGGGTGGAGATCTTATTAGCATCTGGTGGGTGGCAGCCAGGGACACTGCTCCACATCCTGTGACACACAGGGCAGGTCCCACAGCCACGAATGATCCCACCCCAAACATCGACAGTGCTGTGGTGGAGAAGCCCGCATTAGAACCAGCAGATCCTTGGAAAGCCCACGTTAGAACCAGCAGATCCTGGGAAGCCCGGGTTAGAACCAGCAGATCCTGGGAAGTTGGCTCCAGTTGGCACAGACCGGGGAAGTTTGCTTCCTGGGGTGGCATCTCCCGAGGTGACTGACTCGGCAGCGCAAGCCTGGCCTCTGCAGGGCCAGGCTCTATGGAGAGTCCGGGGAGATGGCAGCCCTGCCTGATGGGGTCTGAGGAGCAGAGGCGAGCCGGCCCCACCGAGCCTGGGACCAAACCCTGTCCATTGCCCCTGGAGGGGACAGACATGGTAAGGGTGGGCCAGGGGTCCGAGGACTGGGGGCGTCTCCTGCCCCTGGGAGCCACAGCTCTCCTCTGGGACTTGAGGGAGTCTTTTGTCTAGGCTGGTGGGGGGAGACAAGGGGGATGGGGCAATTAATACGGTCCCTCCCCACCCCCTCGCTGCTCCCTGAGCAGAGGCCGTCTTCGGTGCACAGGGCATTTGGGTTGGCTGTGGTGGGCAAGGGAGCGTGGATGCCAGGGGTCCAAGATCCAACTCAGAAGCTGCCGGCACCACACCCTGCACAGGCAGCCACGGTGGGGCTGCCCACGGAGCTCACTCACTGTTGGGCTGTGAGCATGACTTCACAGGAGTTGTCCTCAAGGACCTTCCTTAGCCTGAAGAGTCAGTCCTACTCACCAGGTTTTCTATGGAGCTCTGAAATTCGCTGATTTTCCTCAAGGTCTCCTTGTCCCGTTTAACTTCATTGATGTACATGGCCAAGTCCTGGAAAAGAAGAGGCAGGGAGTGAGTGGGCTGTGCTGGGTGCGGTGTGTGTGTGAGACTGTGTATATGTGTGTGTGAGCTGTGCTGTGTGTGTGTGTGATTGTGTGTGTGACTGTGTGTGTGTGAGCTGTGCTGGGTGGGGGTTTGTGTAAGTGTGTGTGTGAGCTGTGCTGTGTGTGTGAGCTGTGCTGGGTGGGGGGTGTGTGTGTGTGTGAGCTGTGCTGGGTGATTGTGTGTGACTGTCTGTGTGAGCTGTGCTGGGTAGAGGTGTTAGTGTGTGTGAGTGAGCTGTGCTAGGTGGGGGGGTGTGTGTGCGTGTGAGCTGTGCTGGGTGGGTGTGTATGAGAGCTGTGCGGGGTGGGGGGTGTGTGATTATGTGTGTGTGTGAATAATGTGGTGGGTAGGGGTGTGTGATTGTGAGTCAGCTGTGCTGGGTGAGGGTGTGTGTGTGACTGTATGAGTGATTGTGCGAGTGAGCTGTGCTGGGTGGGGGTGTGCGTGTGTGTGAGTGGGCTGTGCTGGGTGGAAGTGTGTGTGTGATTGAGTGATTTGTGTGTGAGCTATGCTGGGTGGGGGGTGTGAATGTGTGTGTGAGTGGGCTGTGCTGGGTGTGAGATTGTGTGTGTATGAGTGATTGTGTGTGAAACTGTGTGTGTGAGCTGTGCTGGGTGGGGGGTGTCAGTGATTGTGTGATTGTGTGTGTGAGCTCTGCTGGATGGGGTTGTGTGAGCTATGCTGGGTGGTATTTGTGTGTGTGAGCAAGCTGTACTGGGTGGGGATGTGATTGTGTGTGTTTGTGTGAGTGAGCTGTGCTGGGTGGGGTGTGTGTGATTGTGTGGGTGAATGTGTGTGGGCATGTGGGTGAGGTGTGCTGGGTGGGGTGCATGTACGTGTGAGTATGTGTGAGTGTGTGAGCGGGCTGTGCTGTGGTATGTATGTGTGTGAGTGACTGTGTGAGCATGTGTGTGTAAGCGGGTGGTACTGGGTGGGGCGTGTGATTATGTGTGTGAGCAGGTTGTGCTGGGTGGGGTGTGTGTGATTGTGATTCTGTGTGTGAGCATGTATGTGTGAGTAGGCTGTACTGGGGGGTACATGATTGTGCATGTGAGTGGGTTGTGCTGGGTGGGATGTGTGTGACTGTGATTCTATGTGTGAGCATGTATGTGTGAGTAGGCTGTACTGGGTGTGGTGCATAATTGTGCATGTGAGCGGGTTGTGCTGGGTGGGGTGTGTGTGATTGTGTGTGTGAGCAGGCTGTGCTGGGTAGGGTATGTGTGTAGGAGCAGGTGCTGAGGTGTGTGTGATTGTGTATGTGTGTGTGAGTGGGCTGTACTGGGTGTGGTGTGTGATTGTGTATGTGTGATTGTGTGTGTGAGCAGGCTGTGCTGGGTGGGGTGTGTGTGTGTAAGTGGGCTGTACTGGGCAGGGTGTGTGATTGTGATTGTGTGTATAAGATAGGTTTGTGTGTATGAGCATGTGTATGTAAGCGGCCTGTACTGGGTGGGGTGTGTGTGTGAGCATGTGTAAGTGGGTTGTGCTGAGTGTGTGTGAATGTGACTGTGTGTGAGCAAGCTGTGCTGTGCATGGTGTGTGTGTGAGTGGGTTGTGCTGGACTGTGTGACTGTGTAAACAAGCTGTGCTGTGCAGGGTGTGTGAGCATTTGTGTACACGCACGTGTACACAGGAGCTCAGCCCCCAAGGACCCCCTCCACCCAGCATCCAGGCACCTGGCATTTCCAGACCTCCTTCCTTCATCCTGCCAGGGAGGCTGCCCTCAAGCAAGAGGGCTAAGAAGCATCACCTCTGCATGACAGATGAGGAAAGTGAGGCAGGGAAGGGACCACACCAGGAGCCACACCTCATCAGTGACGATGACAAGAACCCCAGACTCCTGGCTGGTGCTGCTTCTTTCTACCCCATCACGTGGTCCCTCTTAAACATCCTTGTAGAGGGAAACAGCCCTGTGTGTCAGAGCCACAGACCATGGAAAAGCCACCTGGCTTGGGCTGACCTATCTCCCCGTTCTTGGGAAGCTCCCTGCTCCCCGGCCTCTCCAAGCCACAGCCTCTCATTGGAGCCTGGATAGAATGAAAGTCCCTCTCTCCATGGGTCTGGCCATCCCCACTCTGCACTGTCTGCCATGCTGCAATCCTTGTGCTGGCCACCAGGGAGCAGTGCCCACTTCAGTCCAGAAAACTCAGCCTCTGGACCCGGCCCACAGCAGACCCCAAGGGAGCCAGCCAGGCAGGCGGTCCCAGCCCCGCCCACCCAGAGCAGCAGGCAGCATTCCCTGAAATGCAAACGAGCAGCCAGAGCCTGAGCCAGGTCAGGTGGTCGGCAGGTTCCTATCCCTCTGGTCCTTCCTGGTTCCTAGAGGCCCTCATGTCAGCTACCCACCCACCACGCAGGACAACCCTTCCTGGGGAGGCTGCAGCATGCTGTCTGAAAGGGGTGTTTTGTTTTCCTATCCACTTGCCTTTAAAATAAGAAATAAATTCCCAGAGACAAGGACCCCAATGGCAGGGACAGAGCTCAGAGCCCCACAGCAGAAACATTACAGCTCTGACCACCGTAGACCCTGCATGCACCTGGCCCGATGCCTGGCACGAAAGAGAAGCAGATGGAAGTTGCCAGAATGAATGAGCACGTGAGGGAAATATCTGTACTTTGATACAGAGGCAGGACTGTAGTCAGTTCATAGAGCTCGGACCTAAAACCGCAATTCCTATGGAGACAAACCTCAGGCCCACAGAGGCAGGGTGGCCGACTCTCAAAGACACTGCCTTATAAGGAGTCAGCTCTCAGTCCCTAGGGGGAATCAAGCCCAGGTACAGTGACGACTCCCATGATGGCTGCATGAATGACTTCCTATATAAACTGGGAATCGATCAAAAGACTTCCGAAATCCCTCCAGCCCTGAAGTCTCACGATGAGGCTCCGTGGTTCTCAGAAAGACAGACGCATGTCACAGAGGTTCTCAGAAAAGCAGACACATGTCACGGAGGTTCTCAGAAAGGCAGATGCATGTCACGGAGGTTCTCAGAAAGACAGACGCATGTCACGGAGGTTCTCAGAAAAGCAGACGCATGTCACGGAGGTTCTCAGAAAGGCAGACGCATGTCACGGAGGTTCTCAGAAAGGCAGATGCATGTCACGGAAGTTCTCAGAAAGGCAGATGCATGTCACAGAGTTATTTGGGCAGCACTGTGAGTGACACTCCTGGAAAACTGTCCCATCGAAGGACTCAGAGCCACCCAGCAGCCAGAAACCGTGTGCTGAGAGTGTGAAATGCAAGACCACACTCAGGGGCCGGGTGCACAGCCCACTGCACCTGCTGTCACTGTCTCAGAGCCCCCGAGGCCGCATCCGAGCTGGCTCACACACCGTGGCTCACGGCAGGCAGGCCAGAGCAGGTGTTAGGAAGGGCGGCTTGCGGGCCGCAGAGCTGACGTGAAGAGTTGTGTCAGCCTGTCACGTCAGGAGGCATAGCTTTCCCAGAGCACTCCTTGGGAGCTCGCTGCCCAGCGGAGCTGAAGGTCTCTGGGACTGGCTTCCGTGCCCACACACGAGTGCCCACAAGATTTGGAGTAAATTTCTCCCAGAGCACAAGTCTGCTCAGAGAACCTCTCAGCACAGGCGGCCAAGCGCTGGTCCCACTCCTGCCACAGCCCAACAGCAGCTATAGATGGAGACAGATGACTGCCCCTCCCCCACCCAGAGGGAGCTCCTTAAATGAGGCACCTGGGAAAGAAAAAGGTGGCCCAAAGCCTAGGGGGCTGCCCAGAGGGCAGGGGCCAGGTGTCAGAGGGCAGGACTGCAGCCCTGAGGGGGTTGGCAGAGGTGCCCCGTGCTCCCGATGAGAGCAATGTTGGGGTAGTCGTGGTCTGTCCACCCAGTTTCAGCTGGAGGGGACCTACCACATGCTGGGTGCCAGGCCTGGCCTGGGACACAGGTGACCATGGCTAACACAGGTCTGGCTGGGAAGAGGCTGGCATGAGCCAGTGTGTCCAGGAGTGGGAGTGCCACCCACAGGGAAGCCGGTTCCTTGGGGACGGAATCCAGTTGGGGGCAATCCTCCCTGGAGAATGTCCTGTCCATTGCAAAGGCAGGAAAGGCAGGATGAGGAAGAAGGTACAGCCTGAGCCGGTACCCTGAGGTGGGGAAGTGGAGGGAATGTGCAGAGCCTGGGAGCAATCACATGTGCCTGGAACTGTGGTAAACACAGCAGCAACGTCGGGGGCAAGTGCCCTGCAGAAGGCCTGGAGAGTCTGCTTCCTGGGCAGTGGGAGCCACAGATGGTGTCTGAGCAAGGGAGTGACATGAGCTAAACTCACCCAGACAAGGGGAGAGAGGGAGGCATGGCTGGATGGGGCAGGGCGGCCTCAAAACAGCCAGGAGCGAAGGAGCTGCCCGGGCAGGTAGCAGAGAGATGGCACTGGGGCTGGCATTTTAGAAGCAGAAGCCTCACGGCTGGAAGTGAGAAGCCCAGTGCCTGGTGGGGGAAAGCAGGAGGAGCGGAGGCTGAAGGGAGGTCTCGCTGGACAGGGAGGTTAGGACTCGGGACACCTGAGGGAGCATCACCCTCTACCCATCACCTCTATCTCCCGTGGGTCTCACCCAATACCCTTCCCTGACCCTCCCCAACCCCTGCTGTCCTGGGAAGATGTCTACGGTCACAATCGCGGCTTATTAATGAGCCCAATTCCAGTCCAAGAGCGCAGCAGGGTGTGCTAAGCCGCACGACTCCTTCTCCCCTGCCTCAGTTTACCCACCCACCTGCATGGCTTCCAATGCTTCTTTGAGCTGCTGCCTCTCAGGCCGTTCTGCAGAATGGCTTAGAAGTTCCTGGAAGGGTGAGAAGGGTATCACATGTTACCACTCAGGGGTCCTGGCCTCTGCCCTGGCCCCTACCTAGTGCAGGGGGTGCACAGAGAACCAAGTCCTCAGAACACCACCCCCACCTGCTGGCCCAAGCTTGGATTGATAGTGACCCCTCGCACAGAGGACACCCCACTTCTTGGCAGGGGCACTCCCAAATCTTGTGGACAAAGGAAGGGAGTGACAGTGAGAAGGGACACAAAGGCAGCAAAACGCACAGCAAAACAGTTGTGCCCGCAGTTCACGGGAAAAGGGTCTTTCGAGGTGCCTCACAGAAACCACTGCCTTCCCTCCCAGGTCTGTCCTTCCTGAAGGGCTTCCATTTCCATTTCTGCCGTGGCCACCAGGAAGCTCAGAGATCAACCACAGGCCCTTCTTATTCCTGGTGTGGGGTGCTTTTCTGTCTCTTTCAGTTTTCTGACCTCATCAGTGATTTGAGTCATGGTTTTCCTATGTGTATTTACTGTGATAATCATCCATCACGTGCACTGAGCAGTGGTTATGAGCCAAGCACAAACCTCTTTGCTGACATTCAACTTCATCTGTCTGTGTGCTGTGTCCCACACCCCCTGGAAGCTGCCGGCTCTCACCTGACTCCAGCAGTGATGACCCCCACACGCACATGGGACCCAGAGCCTCACCTTTAAGAGCAGGTGGTATTTGAGCACCCTCTGCATGGGGACCACCAGCAGGTCTTGCAGCTTAAATTTTCCATCCTGGACCTTCAGCGTGCACTCCTGCTAGGGTGACAAGGCGATGGGAGAGCCCCGCCCTGGGGAAAGCCTGAACCACCTGTCCCCTCATCTGCAGAGGGGAGACCTAAGCCCAGAGCTCGGACCCAGACACTTGGTCCTTCTCTGGCCGGGCTCCCAGAGCCAGTCCATGCACCAGGTGTGTGCAGAGGGGTGGGCTTCACAACACAGGGGTGGGGACGTGCCACCTCTCCCACTTCACCATGTCTGCACTGGCCACACCGGGACGCCGTGAGACACACACGATGCTGCAGGGACCCTCTCGAGACACCTGCCGGGCCTGCCTGGGCTTAGCTTTGACTGTTCCGCCAGGCCAGGTCTTTTGGAGAAGGCAGCAGGGCACCCCCCATGGACCCGTCCCCTTCTGGCCTGGCCTCTGGGAGAAGCAAGGTGGGGTGTCAACTTGCAATAAGCTGTAGGACCGCTCCCAGGAACCAGGGAGTTCCCCCATTCATTGCCTGGAATTGGGGGGCATCCTGCCTCTCCATGGGGGCCACGCTGCCTCCACCACTGCCAGAGCTAGGGGACTCCACACCAGGCTCCATGCAGAAAACAGGGTGTACTGACCAGAGGGAGCCTGGAAACTCTGCTGGGAGCAGGAGGGGCTGGGAGGGGCTCACGTGAGAAACACTAGATGCTGATGGGACTGAGGATGGATGTGGGGTGAGGGGGCCTCACAGTTACCAGCAAATGTTATCTGAGGCTGCCTGGGGCCAGCAGAGGCCAGGGTCAGGGGTCAGCCAGAGCCCCAGCTGGGTGAGATTCAGTTCCAAAGCCCTTTCTCCTTGGGGAGTCTGGCTGTGTCCTGGCCTGGGATGGTGACCTCCACCCGGCCCACTCCCCAACCCAACATGATGCAAAGGAGAAAAGACCAGCACGTCACCACCCCGTCACCACCCCATCACCACCTTCCCAACAAATGGGCAAGAGAGAGGCTGGCACCTATCGAGGTCCTGCCTGCAAGCTGCCACCTCGGGGCCGGGGCCGGGGCCAGTGCCTGGTAGCACTCACCTCGACTTTCTGCCTGAAGTCCTCCCGGTTGGCCAAGAGCTGGTTCAGCGTGTTCTGGGCGTGCTCCATGTGGCTGCAGTACTCCCCGTAGATCAGGAGCCTGGACAGTGCACACACATGCGCACGCGCACACACACACACAGGTTTAACAAGCAGCTCGAGGCTGCAGTGAGCCCGTCCATTCTTCCCAGTAGGCTACAGGTATGCAACCAACAGGCCCCTCCCCTGACAGCTCCCTGTGCATGGAAATGTTCGACGGCCAGGAGGCTGCTTTCCCCCTCCTGAAACGCTACCGGGCCGTCAAGAGGACTGCGGGCATGCCGGGAGAGGGGCCCCTGCTGTGGTTCTAGGTCAGGTCCTGGCTGGGATGCAGGGTGGAGCTCTCAAGTCCCCATCCCACCCCTGAAAAGGGCTGATACTGGAGGAAAAGAGAAGCCCCTGGCATCCACCCAGGAAAGAAGGCCCTAGGAGGCCCTCAGACTTCTGCATAGGCCCTGAACACTGAGGCCTGTGCCGGCTAGGGGCGCACCCTGGTGCTGTGCCAGGTGGGGAACCCCCAAGGGTCACCCTTGTTGCTTCTATATAGTGCCTGGATTCCATCAGCAGGGGACATTAGCAGTGACATCCCCCTCTTCACCGGGGATGTGGGCAGCCATGTGGCTGGCAGGCCTGGGAGGACCAGCAGGGTCCCCAGAGGACACTCAGGAGGCCGGCCCTTGTGTCCTGCCCACCACCTCCTGGCCCCAGCATGGCTCTCCCGCCACTTGGATTCTCACTTCGGTACCTTGTGCTGGTCTCTTCAGCTGCGGTGCCCTCCTCCCTCACCCAGCACTGGACCCACGTCTCTACAAACTGGAACCCAGGGTTCCTGACCTCTGGAGCCTCGGGGTCTTAGCTTACCAGCCTGAAACTTCATCTTTAAAACCCTGTCACCCCACCAACAGGGCAGTCCCAAAAAGAACCCCGCCAGGTGATGATGTTGGTGACAAGGATGACAACAGCCACCACTCGCAGAGGCAGCCGCTGCCAGGTGCTTTGCCGACAAGCCTTACGACCTTTTTTGCCCATTTGTAAAGATGGGTGTGATTAGCCTCACTCTTCAAGCAGGAGACTGAGGCCTCCATGAACTTGCTGGGAGCTGACAGTCTGGCCTGCAAGGCTGGGAGACGGGCGCCGTGGTGATGTGCTGTCTGGAAGGGCTGTGTGTTGGTGAGCGTCTGAAGGCCTCCCTGGCACGGGAAGCCCAGTGCCAGCTCTCGGGAGCAGGTCACCATTTCTCCTTCCATCATGAGCGCTGCTTCGCTGCTGGGCACTGGCCTGGGGCTCAGGGCAGGCAGCTGGGCCTGCAGCTTGGCTTCTGTGGAGGGCTGCACTTGGGAAAAAGCATGCTGACTGTGGGGTCTTGATGCAAGGACAGGTTTTCTGCCACATGGGTCCCTGGACAGGCCCCACTCCCCATACCTGTGGGGTTCTAGCCCAGGCGATGCCACTTTCTTCCCCACTCTGGAGTTGTGGGCTGATCAGAACAGTGGCTGGGGACATATTTCTGCCCAGGAGCGTGTCCCTTAGGAGCTGGCTCAGGCACAGGGACAGGTATCTTGACATATTTCCCACTCCCAACAAATGCTCATGAGGCCATCCTCACACGTGGCCAGGGGCACCAGAGGCCCTGAGACCCTCCCAGCACTGCACGTGGGTCCAGTGGCTGGACCCCCTGAGAATTCTCCCCCACAGGCCTGCAGGGACGCTTCTGGCATGGGAGGCTGCGATTCCATGACTGAGAAAGGACCAGAATCTGCTTGAATCCCAGCCTTGCTGTCCTCACACCACACCCCACCAGGAACGCCCACATCAACCACAGCACAGCTGAACTGGCAGCCCAGCCACAGCCAAGCAAAGCACCCATGGCCAGTCCTACAGGGCCTACATGTGGGCCTGCACGGGTGTGTCCCCATGGGTGGGTCCCATGTCCACAGACCTGGGAGGTCTGCATGGAGGCATTGCCATCTTGCAACGGGCCTGCTTCCTGCCTGACGCCAGGGGGGTGTGTGTTGACCCGAAGCCACTTTAAATGGGAACCTGCCCCTGGTTTCCACCTAAATGAGTTATTACACTGATCATTTTAATAGAAAAGTTGATGAAAACCTATCATCTCTAGATGCAATCGAGAAAAGGGGTTTCCCCTTTTTTAAAAAAAAAAAATTAAACAAAAGCTTCAGAAGCCCCAGCAGAGGAGAGGGGAGAAGGAACAGAGGAACATTTAAGAGACCTCCAGCAGCCTGGAAAGTGAGCAGACAAGACACTGGGTCCTGGCGGCCACCTGCACCTGCCCCGCTCTGGATCTGTGTTTTCTCCACCCTCAGAGAACGGTCAGAGCCATGCGCAGAAGACACACCACACGCACTGGGCATCACCTAGTGCTGGGACCTGGGCTGGAAGCCAGAGGACTGTGACTGTGACAGTGAGGCTGAGAGAGGCCAGAAGCTGAGAATGGAATCACCCAGCAGTCACCCACGCCAAAGCCAAGGTCCTTGGGCTGCACTGCGCCGCCTCCTGGCTGTGCCTTCCATCTGATGATGACGCCAGACCAGAACCACGGCAGGAGGTCCAGGGGCACCCGGAACCCTGCAGCCCCCAGCCCACCCATGTGGTCCCTTCGTAAAGTGCCCCAACCTGCCCTGAGGACTCCAGCTGGGGAAGCCAGGGCAGGTGGTGAACCCTGAGGCTTTCAGAGCTTCCCAAGGCTGCCTGGAGGTGGGAGGGCAAGTGTGGGCTGGGGAGGGGAAAAGTCAGAGCCCCTGGCAAGGGGTCCTCCCTGCATGGAGCCAGGTCTGCTGCTGCTGGGGCCCAAAGAAGCATGTGACACCACACACCTGACTTCCTAGGAGGCCCTGTGCCACTGTGGCCTCAGCTCTGAGCATTTCAGGTGAGCTGGGCCCAGTGATGGCCCCAGTCCCTCCCAGTCAAGGGAAGTATTCGTGTGAGTGGAAAAGTACACGAGTGAAGCCCAGTGGGTAGCATGCCTGGTGCCAGCAGCTCTAGTGTGGCCGAGCCAGCCTCGGGAGCTCCGCACTTCAATTTCACACTATACCAGGTCACCTAGGTCCGAGGTGTAGGCAGACGAGGGGCTGGGGTACAGATCCCACGCTTGCTCTCCTCAAACCACCCTCCACCAGGAATGCCCACATCTCAGCCACAGCACAGCTGAGCTGGCAGCCTTCACCAGGCAACCTTCTACTCATCCGTCAAAACCCTTCCCTACCATTGCCCCTCTGTGCTGCCTTCTCCACCTCAACCCCTGCCCCAGCAGGGCCAGAGGGAAAAGTAAGGAGACAGGTCAAGGGGCAGCAGGTAGAGGCCTGTCCAAAGTCACTGGTAGCTGATAGAGGAGACTGCCCCGGTGGTCACCCCCCACCAGCTCCAAGCTCCTGCAGTGGGTCTCACTCCTCCCCATGCCCCGGCACCCAGCCCGGACCTGCCTGCACCAGGCCTCACACACGACTTAGCATGAGCTGGTGGTGAGCTTTGAGGCTGTAGCCTCAAGCCTGGACACAGGTCCTTCTATGAATTTGATGTGAGGATGCAGGGTGTAGGGGGCATGCACAGCAGACACACCTCCTGGCTGTGCCTTCCATCTGATGATGACGCCAGACCAGAACCACGGCAGGAGGTCCAGGGGCACCCGGAACCCTGCGGCCCCCAGCCCACCCATATGGTCCCTTTGTAAAGTGCCCCAACCTGCCCTGAGGACTCCAGCTGGGGAAGTGAACAGCAGGACTACTGGGGAAAGAAAGTCAGATCTCCGTGAGGAACCTGCAGGGGCCCTGGCCATGTGACATGGGTCACCCCTGGGCTCACTGTGTCCTCACAGAAACACCATGTTTAGGACGGGGGCACTGAGGCTCAGAGAGGTGACATGATTTCGGAGGTTGCCCAGTAAGCAGGTACAGGGCTGGATTCCAAAGCGAACGCACGTGGCTCCCAAGCCTGGCACTATGGGCCCCACAGTGAGGCTCTGCAGAGGGACACTCTCTCCACTGAATCCAGGACACTCAAGGGGCCCACGCCCTCTCTCACTTGGCCCAGGTGCAAAGCAGATGGCAGGGCTAGCTGTCACCCCCAGCCCAGTGGCAGTGGGAACAGCAGTGCCCCCCACAATGCCTGTGCACCAGAGCCTCATGATGTGACCTTATTTTGTCACTGTAGTCATGGTGAGGACCAAGATGAGGCCATGCTGAAGGAAGGTGGCTCTAAGTCCCAGAAGAGCAGGCTCAGAAAAGGACACAGAGACGTGGGGAGGCCGCGTGAACAGAGATCGCGGCAGGGCACGTGGACAGAGAATGCGGCAGGGCACGTGAACACAGGGACAGAGAACGCGGCAGGGCACGTGGACACGGACAGAGAACGTGGCAGGGCACGTGGACACAGGGACAGAGAACGCGGCAGGGCACGTGGACACTGACAGAGAACGCGGCAGGGCACGTGGACACGGACAGAGAACGCGGCAGGGCACGTGGACACGGACAGAGAACGCGGCAGGGCACGTGGACACTGACAGAGAACGCGGCAGGGCACGTGGACACTGACAGAGAACGCGGCAGGGCACGTGGACACTGACAGAGAACGTGGCAGGGCACGTGGACACAGGGACAGAGAACGAGGCAGGGCACATGGACATAGGGACAGATAATGAGGCAGCATAGCCACAAGCCAGGAACCCCCGGGACCCCAGGAGCTGCAGGACAAAGGAAGGCTCCCCCTGGAACCTCTGCGGGAAGCGTGACCTGGGGCTGCCTGGACTTTGGTTCAGTGAGACTAATTCAGGATGTGGGCTGCAGAGCAGGGACATCCCTGCTGCTTTAAGCTGCCGTGTTTGTGGTCATTGTCACAGCCCCCCTGAGCTCCTCTGTCTTGCTTCTCAGCCCTCCCACCCAGCAAGAGTCCAGCAGCTCTGTTCACTGCCATGTCCTCAGTCCAGAGCTCAGGAGCGCCACACAGCAGGCACCCTATAAAAGCGCTGGGACTCAGCCTGTGAGCAAGAACCAGGGCCCTGGGGCTGGCTCCAAAATGAGAGGAAAGGAGCAGAAAAGCTGGATGCTGGGACGGAACCACTATGATCTGGTGGTGAGCTTTGAGGAAACGCTGCCAGCCACTTCCCCAAAACACACCCCGACTGACGGGTCTGGCCTCGCGTCTTGCTGCCAGGGATGGGGCCGCCTATCTGCAGAGCTCCTGGGCCGAGCCTGTGACTGGACGCACTGCCCACACTGCAGTGGCACTCCAAGGCGGGGATGCCCTGGGAACCACGCGTGCAAGGTCCTGCTGGTAGGACGGGGCCAGGAGAGTCACAGGGCGGCCGGGCTGCGGAGACTCCTGCGAGAGCGCGGGCCGTCCACCCTGTCACTCCACCACACGGCCAGCCACTTCTCCTCGAGGGCTTCAGCCTTTAACAGGTATCAAAGCAAACCACGCCTCATCCGTGGCCTCCCTCCACTCCCGGCCAAGGGAGAGCATGAACAAGGCGCTGAGAAAATCCGCTGTACCCCACGCCTGGTGAGGATCTGGTGACAGCCAGTGTGACCCTGCCAGCCAGGCACTATCGGCTCACCCGCAGGTGAAGGGAACACCTTGCTGGGGGCAGGTGAGAGAGCGTCCTGTCCCCTACCCCTGGCCACTCTTACCCACCAGGGCTGGCCAGTGTGCTCACACCTGCTGGGCCTCATCAGCTCTCCTGGTACCCTCTGCCACCTGACCACTGGCACTGCCTGTTCCCTCACGATTCTGGGAACCCCCCAAGCCATGGCCTCCAGAGAGCAGGCTCCGCGACCCTCCCCAAGGGAGATGGGGAGCTCCTTTCCTGGATCTATGGAGCACACGTGGAAGCACCCGCATGGTTCCCATGCAGCGTGCCCGAGAATCCAGCCCTGGGCCTGTCCCCGGCTGCCTGGACAGGGAGGGGTGTGTGAGCTGTGCTGACAGGCACCTGGCGGACAATGAAGGGGACCCTCCTACAGACGAGGGAGAGAGGCACCAAGGCGCCCAATGCCCAGGGCCATGTGGTCAGATGCCCCTGTGGGGTCTTCCACAGCCCCCAGACCCTACAGCAGACGCTTCCAAGACTGGAACCAGAACATGGTGTTTGTATCAAGCTCCCCAATGGCTCTAGTGAGCAGCCAAGTTCAGGACGCATCAGCACAGACTCCTTCGGGCCCCTCCAAAGGCTCTCCGAGGGACAGAGAGCTTGGCACCGTCCCTGATGGGGCGCTCTCAAAATATCTGTGGCTAGAAATGCCATCTCCACAGCCTCCGACAGCCTGGGCATCGTCTAAACCCCAGAAACCCCACCTCCCTGGCCTCCGACAGTCCCCCGTGCCACCTCCTTTCATCCTTGTCTGCGTCCTAACTCTAAAGAACTGGCGACAAAGGTGCAGAAGGGAGAAGCAGGGCCCCAAGATCTCCACAGGGACACGGAGCCACTCCAACGGCCGCCCCTCATAGCTAGTTAGAAGTGTCCGGAATCCCATCCTCCCCCTGCCAAGCTCCCACAAGACAGGAGGCTGGCTCTCCATCAACTAGGCTGTGGCTCGGGGTGGCTGGCATTCTCAACAAGGGAGGACGGGGTCCAGAGGGGTCAGCCCCTGCCTCAGACACCCAGAACCCAAGAGTCCCACGTGTGTAAACGCTCCTGCAGACAGGGAGGAGCGGGCAGCCACTCACCTTTCCTTGAAATCAAGAAAGACCTTGGCCAGTGTGCTGCCCCCAACCATCATGGACACATCGATGGCTCTCAGGAAGCTGTGGTGCACCTTGATCAGGTCCTGGGTTAAAAAGAGCCGTGAGTGCCCGGCCAGGCCCACCCAAGGCAAGATGGGAGCACTGTCCTGGACGCACCCTCGTGGTTCTATGGCTCCTTTCGAGGGGGTGAGGGGCCCGGGTGCTGGGCCTGCACCCTTCCTATCTGTTCATGCCAGGGTGTGATTCAGGTAGAAGGTTCTAGAGCAACGGTGCCCCAAGGAGCCACTACGTGTGGGAGGGACGCCACCCACAGCCTGCATCAGCCCGTCTGACACACAGTGGCCGGCTCGGGGCCAGCTCTGCAGCTAGAGTGGTGCAGCACAGTGCAGCCCCGCCGTGCTCTGCCAGCACCCCAGGACCCGCAGCCCCGCCCCAGGCTTCTTTCTGTGTGTGCTCCTCCATCCTGGCCACAGCCCAAGACCGGATGAACTCTGGGTCAGAGGCACAGGCTGCTGGAAGCTGCATGGTCCAAGCCAGCCTCATCCAGGACAGCATAACCATAGCCCACCCTTGCAGCTAATGAGACGCCCAAGAGGGCAGGACACAGCCACTACATGGGCTGTGGGTACCTGTGGCCACCAGGCCCAGAGGAAGGGCCAGGAGCAGTGTGTCCCCAGAGGAAGCCCACCCAGGTGCGGCTGCCGAAACTGGTGACTCTTTGCCTGGGGAACTGTCTTTCTGTGACTGTGTTCAGACACCAGCAAAGCAGGTGAGGGGTCTTCTCAAAGGGGTGGAGGGACATGTTGCTCTCCGGCCGTTGACAAAAACTTCATCTACATTCCCAGGGCCATCCGTGCCTCCAGCCATGCAGGTCAGTGCCACCCCCACCCGCAGACAATGGGAGCCCAGAAACCTGCCACCCTGACTCCTAAACCTGAAGACACTGGAGAGGGGAGTGAGGTCTCCTCCTTCCGGCCAGCATGCGCTGCCGCGGAGCCGCAGGGGCACAGCTCTCCAAGGCCCTGGGCACAGCAGGACATGTACGGCCAGTGCCGAGTTAAGGCCTGGAGCCTGGCATGAGCAAGGGGGCCAGGACCCTTACCTCCAGGTTAATGAAGACAGCCGCCATGTCTGCCGGGCTGAGCACCAGCCGCAGGGGGCTCATGTAGTTCTGGAAGAAAGAAGCCCACCGCTGCCACCCTGCTGCTGTCACCCACCCTCTCAAGGTCACAACTGCCGGTGGAGGGTCTCGGGGCAGCTCCACAGGAAGGCACACTGGGGTGCTCCATGCTAACTGGGGCCCGCCTATGTTCTGGCCACATGGGGCTCCATGCTTGGGGGTGAGTGCAGGGGGCAGGGGGAGGTGCAAGGGCAAAGATTCTAACGCTCCCAGCATGACTGGGGCAGAGTCCTACAGAGGCCACTCACACACAGGGTGGACTTGGGTGCTGCGGTGTGGCTGCCCTGAGGTGAGAGTTGGGTTGTGGCTTGTGGTGAGGAGCTGAGACCCAGGAGGCAGGGCAATCAGGACTCAGACACTGGGCTTGTGCTCCTGAGCACCACCCCAAAACTGTTACCAAAAGGGACGCTCTCCATCCCGAGGAGTGCCGGAGGGGCAGGGAGTGGACCAGAGGCCTCCAGCCCCAGCCTTAGGCAGGATGTGAAGTGAAGACGAGGCCGTGTGAGGCTGCTCCCTGCACCAGAGGCCCGGGACGCCCTGCCACCCTCTCCTGCTCCCCGAGTGCTTCCTGGCCGGGGTGGCCAGCAGCTCTGCGGGCGTCCTCTGGGCCCAGCTGCTGGACTGCCACTTGGCCACCATGGGGAGTAGACCGCATCGCCCAAGCAGACACACCCGGGTGACAGCCTCAGGTGGGGTGGAGACAGACCCCAGGAGCACTCCTGCTTTCTGCGGCAGCACTCAGCCATGGAGGGAGGCGGAGGCCAGCAGGACCCCGGCAGAAGCTGACCTCAGGGCCAGGATTCCCAGAGGGGGCGGGACTCTGCCAGGGTGCGGGCAGGGCTTCGAGGGAACTGGAAGAACTTGGGCTAGGGTGTACACATGTGTGTGCAGAAAGGCTGCTGGCCAGGGACTGGAGGGTGGGGCAGCAGGAGGGGCCCGGCCAGAGCAAGGCCAGCCTGGGCCCAATGGGGCAGCCCAGGTCTCCCGGCTGGAGGCATCATGGCCACCCTGGACCCCACACCACAACCAGAAGATAGAAAGGAGAATTCAACCTGAAAACGACATGGATTTTTCTCTCCAGCAAATACTGGCAGGTGGCAAGAAAGACTCAGAAGTGCTGGGGAAATGTGCCAGGGCCGGGCCAACCAGGTGCCCACAGGAGGCCCAAGCGGGGAAGGGCAAGTGAAGCCCGGTCCTCAGCCCTCCGGGAGTTCAGCCGGTTGGCGGGAGAGAGGACCCAGATGCATGGGGGTGGAAGAGCTGTGCAGGGGGCTCGGAGTCTGCGGCTCTGGTCACCAGGCCCGACCACACCCTGTGCAGGAAACTCCCAGGCCCCATGGGAGCTGCCCTGTTTTACAGAGGGGAAGGCTGAGTGTGGTGAAGCTGGGGAGCCCCTCTAGGCAGGCTGGGGGGAACACTCCAGGAGCTAGCTCAGCGTGCCTGCCTTTGAGAAATGCTCAGGAGCTGAAGCCGTAATCTGACCCTGATTAGGCTCGGGGGAGGAGGGACGCGGGCAGGCCAGGGCTTCAGGGGCTGCAGAGGAAAGGAGAGGGCACCCTCCTTTTGGGTAGTGGGTACTGGAGGCAGGGCTGGGAGTCTCCTTCGCCTATCAGAGATGCTCTGTGGTCCTGCCTCCAGAATGCACTCCCAGGAGGCGATGGAGCCGCCATGACCACAGTGGCCGCAGCCATTTTCCAGCAACCAACACCCACCCTCACCTTCTCGATGTCCTCCAGGGTGCGGTAGTACTTGGCCTCAGTCTCCTGGATCTCCAGCAGGCAGCAGTTCCTCTTGTCATCCTCAGTCATGCCCATTTTCTACAGGAGGGAAGGGGGCGTCAGCAGGACCCCATGGGGCTAGCCACCTGCCGCCTGTGCGCCTGCCCCGTGACACCTGGACACCCTTGCACAAGACGACACCTCCTCGGGTTTGGCCACGAGGTCACTGAGTGTGCAGTGCCACAGCCAGATGAGTGACAGGGGGAACCAACCCCTTCCCATCCATTCTGCAGATGAAGAAACTGAGGCATGGGGAGGGGATGCGGCACAGAGGCAGTGCCAAGGCAGGCTTGCAGGTGGAGGCTTCTAGAATCCCAGGCTCCTACTCCTCCGATTCAGAATCTCAATTATTCACCAGACCGGAGCAAGCACCTCAGAAGCCACCCCTCCAGCACAGCAGCAGGGGTGACCTGCTAAAGCACCTACTGCGTGCAGTCCTCTCTACACGGCAGACGGGTGCCTGACTCCATGCAGATCCCACCCACCACTGCACGTCCCAGTGCCAGCCACCTGCAGGCCGGACTCTTCCCCTGAGTGCCTACTGGTTTCTAACCCGGGGGCCTGAGACGACACCCCCCTGGCAAGGCCCCTGGGGCCTCCTCCAGAGCAGGGCCTGCCCCCACCTCTGGAAGAACATGGCCGGGGCAGGACAGTTCAGAGATTGCCTGGCCAGTGGTCCAGAGTGAGGCAACAGGTGGGGTCACTGCAGGGAGTGGTGGATTTTCCCGACACTGTCTAAGGTTCTGTTAGGCTGGGTGAACCACATCTGTCAGAAGGCTCTGGAGAAACGTCGCTGTGACCCACGGCACTGGTGTCTGTCCTAAGACCATCATCATTCTCCAGGAAATGCCCAAGGGTCCCCTTGGGTCTGCCGGGCTGCAGATCTAAGGCAACCTGCAAGATGGGGCTGCGGGTACAGGGCCACAGGGATGCTGAGGGTCCCTGACGCCCAAAGTCACGTGTGCCTGACCACGTTCCCTGAGGGCAGGGTCCTGAGTTTTCTCAGAGGTTTGAGACCTTCCTGAAAGGTCAAGAAGATGGCGTAGGCAGGACGTCCCCAACCTCCCCTTCCAGGACCACTCACCTGCATGTATCTAATCTGCAAGCGTGGAGGAAGAAACCAGAAACGGTGGCAGTTAGCAGGGCCCACAGTGTCCTCACAAGCTGGGCTTGGGCGTCAGGAATGCCACCCCATGACAGCCAGCAGACCCGAATCACATCACAGCCCCTGGTGCTGCCCAGCTGGGCAGGGAGAAGGCTTGGGGGCCAGAGCTCCCATAGCACCCCTACCCAAGCTCTGGAAGGGGCACCTGCCATCCTCTGGCCTATCTCCCTTTGGAGACGTCACCATCTCTATTACCTTCTACTGGTGCTGCTCAGATAGCTCCAGACAGGACAAGGGAGGACATGGAAGCAGCTGGTTTCTCTCACAGGAATCTGGCAGGAAGCAGGAACTACCCCTTGCCCCCAGCCCCTGCCTGGATGGACGGGACAGCTCAAGACCAGCGGGACCAGCAACGAGCATTAGGACCCTATGCAGAGCGGGACAGCAGCATGCGGCCCAGCCCGGACACAGGCAGCACTGCCCGCAGCCTGGCAAGTTCTGTGGACGCTCTCTGTCCTTTCCAGGTGCTTCAGAACCTGGGACAGCAGCGGGCTCCAGGGAGCACCCACTCTAGCCAGGCACAAATGGGGGTGTGGAGAGAGAGGGCCAGTGTGATCCAGGGGCAGGGACCCCCACAGCACCTCACAGGCGCTGCACCTGCCCGCCGCGGTTTACCCGCGGGACACCCAGCTTTCAAACGACAGGGAGTGGACCGGCCCTGACCATTCAGACCTCATTCCCAAGTCCAGACGGCTCATCGGCCACCTTGGGACCTCTCAGGCCAGCTCCAGGGAGACAAGGGGAGCCCCAGAAGCAGTGCCATGGCTCAGCCTTCCAGCCCTAACGGCTGCCCTGGAAGGCTTAGGAGCAGGGCTGCCCAGCCAGGCTCCCTGGGAAGGCAAACTGGAGGCCCTGCTGCCTCCACGAAGGGCTGTCATCCCTGGAGAAAGACCCCGTAACAGCGGGGAACAAAACTCACCTCAAGACCCTTCACGGACAAGCAGAGAAACCTGCTCTTAAGAGTCCATTTGGGGGCTGAGACCCCCAGCCCTGCACCTGTCTGTCTCTCCCAGGACGCCAGCAGAGTGGGAGAGGCCCCCCCCCGCTGGCAAGGCCTCTTTGGGGATTTGTTTCCCCAGCTTTCTGCCTCTCTATCACCAGCTGGTTACTCCCACAGTGAAGGAAAACACTGAAATCGGCTTTTTGAGAAATTTCCCATGTCTTCAGGGAAAGCAAATGGCATCAAAAGCCTCTGCGGTTGGCAAGTGGCATCTCGTCCATTGCTCAGGAGCCTGGGAGTCCGAGAGCCTGTGACCTGCCCCCCTTCCCCGTCCCCATCTCCCCAATCCAACCCCGCTGGATGCCCACCTTCCACACAGCAGCTGCTGGCCATAAACCCAAACGGAGCAAACTGGCGTCCGAGAGATTATTCGCCAGCGCCTGCTTGGAAATAAACATCCTTGCAACATAAAAGACGCACAGCTGGCTAATTGGGCCGACCCTGGTCTCATCACTCTCCACACAAAGGGGGAAAATGATGCGTGCTGTTAGACTGTGCGCCAAGTTACTATCTTAGGGCTCCCTGGGCAGGAGGGACTGAGGGCCCTGCAAACTCTCGGACGGAAGATCCTATGGCAATGCGGGCAGAGGGTCATGATGGTGGTGATGTCGCACCTGGGGCACCTGAGAGCATCTCCATAGGGAGGAAGGGCACTCAGTGGACCAGGAGTCAGTGAGGGCTTCCAAGGATGTGCCTCAGAGGAGCCCCGTGGGGACTGGGAAGGACCAAGGGATGTACCCTCTGGATGTCCCCCTGTACCCAGGGTAGCTCCCCATCGGTGGCTCAGACATGGGGACAGCTTGGTATTCTGTTAAGCAAGGGCCAGGCTGCTCTGTGGGTGAGGGGAGAGGAAAGGAGGGGAGGGGAGAGGAAAGGAGGGGAGGGGAGGGGAGGGGAGGGGAGGGGAGGGGAGAGGGGAGGGGAGGGGAGGGGAGGGGAGAGGGGAGGAGGTTGGGAGGGGTCGGGCTCACCATGGGCTGCTGCACCTCCACCTTGATGATGTCCTCGTAGATGTCGTCCCCTCCATCCTCACATGGGACACAGTCATAGATGTCCTCCCCCAGGTCATGCTCGCTGTACAGGAAGAGGCAAGTTAGAAGGGAGGGGAGGCTCCCACCACCCTGACTGGGAAGCCGCAGAGCACGAGAGTCCACGAGGGACGCAGGCAGCTGGAGCCACAGTGAGGTCGCTTGCCTGGGCCTCAGTCTACAGAATGGGGTGGGCCCTGCTTGTGGGGCTTCTGTGAGTGTGAACTGGACAGCACAGGGAGCATCCTCGAGGGCTCTGCCTGCTGCCTCTACAATGTGCATCTCAGACAGATCTACTAGGACAAGCCCCAACTTCTCCAGCCCTCTGCTAAATGCTGGGGACACAGGCCAGAGGCCCAGGGCCGGGACCCCTGCCCTCACCAGAATCTTCCCACCCCTATCTGACGGGCGTACGCAGCTTCTGCCTCCAGACCAGAAGCCCCTTTCCCCCCAGCCCAAGGCTGTGACCTGGAGTCCTGAGTGCTTCTGGCTCAGCCCTGGCTCTTCCAGTCCTTGGAGCCAAGGTGCAAACGTCCCAGGTACATGGAGGGCGACCTGGAGTTTGTCATTTGCCCTCTGAAACCAGAGCCAAAGAAATTCCCACCAAAACCTAATACAATAAAGCTTTGTTGTAGCTCATGGTCCTACTCCAACAAACGACCCCTCTTCCTGCAGGACTCAGTTCCTGGGCCACCTCCTCCAAGACGCCCACCAGGACCCCCACTTGGCCTGTGATCTGGACTCTTGCAGGCACTTGTGTGCTCAATGTAGCTCCTTGGCGACATTTCCAGTGACTGTGTGTGGCGCCTGACCAGCCTGGCTCCTCCCCACACTGGGGAACATTTCCAGTGACTGTGTGTGGCGCCTGACCAGCCTGGCTCCTCCCTACACTGGGCTTCTTCAGCCTTCCTGATGCTCCACCCTGGCTGCTGGGGCTCAGCAAGTCTTTCACTGCATCAGCTACTGAGCCAACCACCCCTGTTCCCACAGGCCCCGCTGGGGGCTCACTACACCCAGGGGCTCAGGGCAGGAGCTACGTCAGGCCCAAGCTGGATGTGTCTTCAGCTCTGCACGCCCTCAGCCCTGTACAAGGACGCCTCTCACAGTCTAGGCTCAAAGTGGGTGTCAAAGTTCACTGCTGGAAGGACGGAAATAAATGCAGGGTACCCCCTCCCACTGCCACCATGGCCAGCATGCAGGCAGGTGAGGCAGGGATGGAGGCCGGGGTAGGAACGGTCCCTGCGGCACTCAGGAACGGGCTCCTCAGCTACACCGCATGCCACAGTCTCATCCCAAACCTTGCCTCTGAATATCAGCTGTCGCCTTTTTATGCTGGGGTTGGGGAGGACCATTCAAGGTCTGCTTGAGAGAGAGAGGCACGTGTGCATTCAAGGAAGGCCCTCGGTACCTTCCCTGGAGGATGCACTGCAATGCACGAGCCACCCGGCGTCTGCCTGTGGGCGAAGCATCTGGGCCCCTCTAGAGGGGAAGCTGGGGGCGAGCCCAGCTCCTGCCTTGCAGAGCTTCCTATAGGCAGGTGGGCAAAGGTGGTGGAGGAAGCTGTCACTCCAGGTACTTCATTTTCTGCACCACTACAGGTGTGAGTGAGGCAGCTGAAAGCCAGCCAGAGGAGCAAAGCTGGCAGAGGGCAGATGGCCGTGGGACAGACACGGAATCCTCCAATCCGAATTCAAAGAGCCACCCACCCGTGGGCAGGCCCCTCTGTGTGCCAGCGCCTGAAGAAAACCAGTTATGCTTTTGGGCCTCACAGAATCCTTGGAGATAGACAGCGCTGTGACAAACACACAGATGAAACTGCCAGCAAGCGGCAGGGCGCGGCCCTTGGTCACTGTCCTGTTCCCTCCCCACCCGCCCTCCACCGCAGAGGTCTGTTACGGTGCTGCTCAGCCGTTCAGGAAAACTGAAGCCGGGGCAAACGCAGCCTTCAGACGGGCTGGGCCCACCGTTTAGTGACAGAGGCCCCCCCCAGGAACAGACATGAAGGCAGGAAGGGTGTTTGTGTGCACACAGGTTTTCTTACTAACCCATCTCAAAGGTCTGTCCCCAGTCAGTTCTGGCAATTGTCTTAGAAACTGTCACCAGCAATGACACAAATCACCTCCCCTGCCTCTCCAGATGCTGTCCCCAAGGAAACAGCCCCCACCGCTCTGCCCACCAGGATGCCAGGATGCAGGCAAGGGGCTGCTCCCCACGTTTCCGTCACATGGCACAGCGAGGCTGGCGGCAAAGCCTGTCGAGAACTCTTGACAGTTGGAGGCGACACAAGACACGGAAGCTTCCAGGCTGCTCAACGAGACAACTCAAGGGCAGATGAGGCCACTCACACTGTCTAGAGACAGACGTCAGCTTCTCTCCAACAGGCCAGGTGGAAGAAGGGGGGCTGGCTATTAAATGCTGCAAGAGCTGATGAAATGGTTAAAAAAGGCTGCAAGCTGGGCCTGGACTGGGGCCTGGAGTTGTCCCACGCAGGGATGGCAAACAGCTGCACTGTGGGGCATCCCAACAGGGTCCAGGGCTCTCCCCCACCACTCAGGAGGCTGCTCATAAAGGCCCTAGTGCAGCCCCCATCATGAGCCGACCAGAACCGGGTTCAGGCAGGGATGCTGACCACATGCAACGTCTTTCCTCTCCCCCAGGAGCCCCAGGCTTGTCATGGTGCAGATGGGAAAGCCCAGCTCCGGCTGCCGCAGGGTCTCTTGGATGCCAGGGACACACATCCTTCGCTCATGCCTCCCCCCGCAGCAGCCTCCCACTGCCATTTACTGAGAACCCTATGACGTGCCCAGATCTGACACCAGGCCTGAGTATATTCCGGAAAATACAGCATACGATCCACTGATCCCGGGATGGGGGAGGGCAAGCAAGCCCCATCCCAAGTCCAAACTTTTTTTTTTTTTGAGATAGAGTTTCACTCTTGTTGCCCAGACTGGAGTGCAATGGTGCAATCTCGGCTTACGGCAACTTCCACCTCCCAGGTTCAAGTGATTCTCCTGCCTCAGCCTCCCAAGTCAGCAGCTGGGATTACAGGCATGCACCACCACACCGGGCTAATTTTGTATTTTTAGTAGAGACGGGGGTTTCTCCATGTTGGTCAGGCTGGTCTTGAACTCCTGACCTCAAGTGATCTGCCCACCTCAGCCATCCAAAGTGCTGGGATTACAGGCGTGAGTCATGGCGCCTGGCCCAAGCCCAGACATTTTAAGGAGGGTGAGGACAGAGAAGACTGGGGTGGTCAGAATCTTCCTGAACAAATGAAACGCGAAAGATGCTTCAAAGCCCGGGTGAACCTAGAAAAGGGACCTGGAAGGCAGAGTCGCCCGCTCACCTCCCTCTTCCCTGACCCATCTTTAAGTCAGAACTATCACGCCTGGATCTAGGCATAAGCCCACATCTACAGAGCAGCTGCTGAGTCTCAAGCTTGGTGAGAAACACCATGTACAGGGTTTTCACAATATTTCTGCAAAGCTTTTTAAGGATCAAAATACACCCTCAGCGGTACCTTTCTGACAAATGGATACACCTGTGTCTCTCATGCCCTCCCACATCACAGAACATTTTCATCTGACCGGAGCTCCTCCCTTCCCCCATCAGGCTCCTCCCCGTCCCCAGCAACCACCCTCCTAACTGTTCTTCACCACAGACGAGCCTTGTCTGTAGTTGAATGCCAAGGGCGTCCTGCGTTAGATTTGTTTTCGTGCCTGGCTTCTTTCCCTCAATATCGGGTCTTTGAGACACATCCATTCTGACGGCTGTCCATATCTGCTGCCCACTCCTGTTTCCTGCCGAGTACTAATCCATGGCACGAATAACAACACGTTACCATTCTCCTTCTTGATGGACATTCGGGTTGCCTCCAAGTTTCTGGTAATTGTGAATAAAAGCTGCTACATGAGAATTCAAGCTGTGTGTGTGTGTGTGTGTGTGTGTGTGTGTGTGTGTGTGTGTGTGCGCGCGCGCAGGTGTACACATGTGTAGTGGGTGGTGCAGGAGGTTATACATGCTTTCTTTTCCTTTGGAAATGAAATTCCACTAGGAGTGGAGTTGCTGGTCAAAGGGGAGGTCTATACTCAACCTCATAAGCAACTGACAAATGCTTTGCTAAAGTGGGTGCATTCCACACCCCAGCCAGCAGCGCTCAGCAGCCCAGCTGCTGCACATCTTCATCCGCTTCTGCTGTGCCAGTCCTTTTCATTTCAGCCCCCAGAGTGTACATGGAGTAGAACAGGACTGTGGTTTTACTTGGGACTTTCCTGATGGAAAACACTGTAGAGGGGTCCTCTGTGCCCTTGCTGTATGCCTTCCTTTGTGAAGGGTCTGTTCCAGACTTTTGTCCATTTCTAAAAATTGCTCGTCTGTCTTCTAACTGAATTCTGTGAGTTCTTTACATATTCTGCACGCATGTCAGATATGTTTTGTGATTCCTCCCCCAGTCTCTAGCCTGGCTGTTGATTTTCTTAATGATATTCTGATAAACACTCACGTTTAATTTAATAAAGCCTAACTTAGCACATCTTTCTTCAGTAGCATTACGGCTCTGTCCTGTGTCCTAAAAAATCCTGTCTTCTCTAAGAAATCTTTGCTGTCTTTCAGTCACAATATAATTTCTTGCGGGGGCTGTATAGTTTAAACTGTTACGTTTAGGTCTCTGATTCATCTCAAATTAATGTTTGTGTATGGTATGAAATAGGGTTCACTTTTTTTCCCACAGGAATACCCACATGTTCCAGAACAATTTCTCAAAACTCTTTTTCGAGCAGGGCATGGCGGCTCACGCCTGTCATCCCAGCTACTGAGGAGGCTGAGGAAGGAGGACTGCCTGAGTCCAGGAGTTAGAGGCTTCAGTGAGTTATGATCGCACCACTGCACTCCAAGCTGGATGACAGAGTGAGACCCTGACTCTTAGAAAACAGACAAAAGCTTTACCATTGGATTACTTGGATCTCTGTCAAAAACCACTTGGCCAAATAAGGGTGAGTCTATTTTGGAATAACTACCCTATTTCATCAATCTATTTGTCTGTCTTTATGCTAACACCTCTGTGTCTTGATAAGTTTTATGGAAACTCTTGAAATCAGATCATGTAAATCTCCAAGCTTTGGTCTTTTTTTCTTCTTCTTCTTCTTTTTATGAGATGGAGTCTCGCTCTGTCGCCCAGGCTGGAGCGCAATGCTGTGATCTCAACTCACTGCAACCTCTGCCTCCTGGATTCAAGACATTCTCCTACCTCAGCCTCCCGAGTAGCTGGGATTACAGGCGTCCACCACTGCGTCCAGCTAATTTTTGTATTTTTAGTAGAGATGGGGTTTTGGCATGTTGGCCAGGCTGGTTTTGAACTCCTAATCTCAGGTGATCCACCCGCCTTGGCCTCCCAAAGTGCTGGGATTATAGGCATGAGCCACACCACACTTGACCCTAGTTTTGTTCTTCTGCAAGACTGTTTAAGCTATTCCAAGGTCCTCTGCATTTCCATGTAAACTTTACAACCGTCTTGTCAATTGTTTAAAAATGTCTGCTGGGATCATGATAGAAACTGTATGGAGTCTACAGATTACTTTGGGGAGAACTGACATCTTAACATCTTCCAATCCATAAACATAGCATATACTTTAAGTCTTCATTAATTTCTCTCAGAGACACGTTGTAGTATTATGACAGAGGCCTTGGAATTTCGGAAGTATTTGGCCTTTTCTTTCTCAACGTTTATTCTGTTTCCTTCATTCTTCTTCTTCTGAGATTGCAGTAACACCAGTGTTAGATGTCCTGACGCTGTCACACACGTCTCCAGCTCTGTCGCTTTTCTCCAAACTTCTTTCCTCCCTGTGATTTACAGCCTGTAACTTCCAGCTGGGCACGGTAGCTCACGCCTGTAATCCCAGCACTTTGGGAGGCTGAGGTGGGTGGATCACCTGAGGTCGGGAGTTCAAGACCAGGCTGGCCAACATGGTGTTAAAAGTACAAAAATTAGCTGGGCATGGTAGTGGGCTCCTGTCATCCCAACTAGTCAGGAGGCTGAGGCAGGAGAATGGCTTGAGCCCAGGAGGTGGAGGTTGCAGTGAGCTGAGATCATGCCACTGCACTCCAGCCTAGACAACAAGAGCAAAACCCCATCTCAAAAAATAAATAAATAAATGACAAAGTGCATAACTTCCACTGGACTACCTTCAAGTTCAGCGACTTTTCCCTCTGCCACGTGCAGCTTTCTCATCAGGCTGATCCAGCGACTGTTCATTTCGGGTCTCGTGCTTTTCATTTTCAGAATTTCCATTTAATAGTTTGTAGTAGTTTCTGTTTCCCTGCTGAGGCTCCCCATCTGTTCACTCATTAGTCACACATTTTCCTCTAAGTCCTTGACCGTATTCATAAGAGCTGTTGTGATGGTTGATTTTGTATGTGAATCTGACTGGGCTAAGGACTTCCCAGAGAGCTGGTGAGGTGTTATTTCTAGGTGTGTCTGTGAGGGGTTTCCAGAAGAGATCAGCATTTGAATCAGAAGACCAAGTAAAGATTTACCCTCAGCAATGCGGATGGGTGTCATCCAACCCATTGAGGGCCCAAGTAAAAGCAAAAAGGCAGAGGAGGACGAACGTGCTCTCTTCTAAAGGTGAGCCGTCTATCGTCTCCTGCATCTGGACATCAGAACTCCTCCTGGCTGTCACACCTTCAGACTCCAGGACACACAGCGGCGCCTGCCCATCCCACACCAGCACTCAGGCCTTTGGCCTTGGGCTGACACATCACTGGCTTGCTGGTTCTCTGACCTCTGGGCTCAGACTTAGTTCAATCACCTGCTTTCCCGGGTCTCCAGCTTGCAGGCAGCACATGGCGGGACTTTCTGGCCTCCCTAATCACGTAAGCCAGTTCCCATAATAGATCTTCTCAGCCACCTATGGGGATCCCACTGGTTCCACTTCTTGGAAGCCCTATGACCAATACAGCTGCTAACCACGTCTGGGTCATCCGAAGGTCAGCTTCTATTGACTCTTTTTTTCCTGAGCATGACTCACTTTCTCCTGTTTCTTGCGTTTGGTGGTTTCTTTCTTGGACCTGGGATGTTATGAATGAGACTTTGTGAGACTCTGGATCCCACCATTTCTTCCGAAGGGTACAACTGTCTAACAGTTAACTTGGTTGGGCTCAGACTTCGAACTCTGCCCTCCCTGAAGTGGGCAGCAGCTGAACTGGCTGCTGAGTTCCGCTCCCAACTGTTGCTGTTTTTGCTGCAAATGTTAAGGTCTTTCCTGTGCAGGTGAAGTTTAACGGTCAGCCAAGGATTTGAGTGGATTTTATACACAAAGATTTAGAGGCTCCTGCTCGCTGTGGACCTCTCCTGTCCAGCATTTCCCTCCTCACCTCTGGGCTGCTGGACCAGCCCCCAATCTGTCCTGGGACACCTCAGCTTTCTGCATGAAGTGGGGCAACCCAAAAGCGAAAGACCCCACAGCCTGAACCTCCCCCCCAAGCAGGCACGTCCCTCCCAGGCAGGGTCCCTCCAGCTCCTCTCAGCTCTGACCACTCTCCTGGGCCTCCACATATATTTTTACAGATTTTCTCCAATTTCTGGAATTACTAAGAGGCAGAAAGTTAGTCTGGCCACACTAAACTGTCACTACTGAAAGTGAGACCTCCTTAAGCATATCGTTGAAACCTTTGAAACGACTTCATTGCACACGGCAAATAAACTAAGGCTGAGACAGCTGCGGTAATGTGTGAGTGGACAGCCACGGGGGCTTCCTCCGCCCACAGTGAGGGGTAACGTGTGAGTGGACAGCCACGGGGGCTTCCTCCGCCCACAGTCAGGACCTCTGTGGCTCTGCCAGCTAAGAGCGGAGACACAGCCCTTCTCCTCCCTCTGCACTCACAGTAACACAAGACCACAGGACGAAGATGCTAGAAACCCATCCTGGTGGTCACCCCAACATACGGAACTCTGACACTGCAGACGTGCCCAGGGAGGTCTTCCAACATGGGGGACTCAGACACCAGGACACGCTTGTCCTGCTGTTCTTTTCTGAGACGGAGTCTCGCTCTTGTTTCCCAGGCTGGAGTGCAGTGGTGCAATCTCAGCTCACTGCAACCTCCATGTCCTGGGTTCAAGCAATTCTCCTGCCTCAGTCTCCCCAGTAGCTGGGATTACAGGCACTCAGCATGATGCCCAGTTGTTTTATTTTTAGCAGAGATGGGGTTTCACCATGTTGGCAAGGCTGGTCTCGCATTCCTGGCCTCAAGCAACGCACCAGCCTTGGCCTTGAAAAGTGTGGGATTACAGGCATGAGCCACCTCGCCCAGCCACACCTGTCTTGCTTTTCTTTCTCTCATCCATGACTATGAGGAATGTTCCTTCATACAGGCTCATTCTTCATGTACTTCCCATTAACCTCTTGTAATTCGCCCAAACACTGAGGTTAAAAGTAAGCAACTGAAACATGGAGGGGAAGCTGTGTTTGGGAATCCTTCTCTGGGACACGATAATCTTAGAAATGCTGACAATATCCCTTCTCTCCCTTCTGTGTAATACCAGTTACCCAAAGCCTGTTGATACTGGGGGAGTGGAACCTGGGGTCACCTGGTTCTGCCCGTCACACCCTTAGACTCCCTTCCTCTGCAGGCCCTCCTGGTGGAGCCCAGAGCACTGGCCGTCAGCCTTGCTACACGGATGGCACTTTTCATTTGTAAAAAGTACTCTCCCAACACCTGTATCCGGTCAAGGGACACTGGAAGACAGAGGTGCCTGTGTGTTGTTTGAGACTTTAAAACAGTGGAACTGAAATTTCATGACGCACATATTCTAAATGATGAGAGGGAAGGAGAAATAAAGGGAACAGTAAGGAAGTGGGTTTAAATAAAGTTAAATTAAGAAAATAAAATCGGCCGGGCATGGTGGCTCAAGCCTGTAATCTCAGCACTTTGGGAGGCTGAGGCAGGCGAATCACGAGGTCAAGAGATCGAGACCATCCTGGCCAACATGGTGAAACCCCATCTCTACTAAAAATACCAAAATTAGCTGGCCATGGTGGCGTGCGCCTGTAGTCCCAGCTACTCGGGAGGCTGAGGCAGGAGAATTGCTTGAACCCGGGAGGGGGAGGTTGCAGTGAGCAGAGATTGTGCCATTGCACTCCAGCCTGGCGCCTGGTGACAAAGTGAGACTCCATCTCAAAAAAAAAAAAAAAAAAAGAAAATCAAATGTATTTGTTAAAACAGTGTTAATAATATAAACCTAGTAATTAAACACCTACCAGATTGAATGGGTTTAGTCAATATTTCTCCTACGACCAGTTCTGCATCAGAAACACGCTGGAGGTTGTGGTGAGCCGAGATTGCACCACTGCACTCCAGCCTGGGCAACACGAGTAAAACTGCATCTCAAAAAAAAGGAAGTTGGGGCTTTGGTGCCGCTTTAGATCCTGCTCAGCTGTGTCGCTCTTGTGGGTTTCAGGGGTCTTTCCTGTCTGTCCAGTTGCCCAAGAGGAAGCCCGAGATGGATGAGAACAGAGCCCTGCACCAGGCAGGAATGTGGCCATGGCCATCTGTCCCAACCACCTCACAGTTCAAGTGGGGAGACTGACATGGCAGCTGCAACTGAATCCGGGCTCCAGGAACTCTCCCAGGTACGGAACAGACCCTAGACGCAGGCGCTACTGTGGTGTCACTTGGGGTAACAGGTGCTGGTCCCTAATCGCTCCTTTCCTTTGGCCATCACTGACAAGGCAGTCCCACTGCTACCTTGCTTCTCAGCACAGGTGCCGTCTCCATCAGCAAGTTTCCTGTGCAGGGAGGTGACACATGACCAGTCTCGGTCACCTGGGAGGCAGGCTCACTTATGTCATGACCAGCAGCCCCAGTCCATCTGAGGGCCACAGCCATCCACTGGGAGGAAGAGGGAACCCTCAGGGGCTGGGTTGAGAGACGGGTGCACCATGAGACCCACTGGAGGGTCCAAAGTCTCCTGGGAGTGCAGGGCAGTGACAGGGGAGGGGACCCCATTGTGCAAGGACCCTCACCTCTGCCTTCTCACTAGACTTGAGCTTAACGAGCACTCAGCTAAGACCCGGCACATGGAACCAGAGCCAGCCCCACATGGCCCTGCCCGCAATCCCATGGGGAGAGGCCAGGCTGCCGTGCCTTCCCTCTGGACGCTTGTAAAGCACCCCAAGGCCCTGCCACATCTGCAAGTGCCTTTGGAATCTCCGTGGCACAATTACATCCCTCTCTGTGGCTTTGTGTGAAGTTGGTGTGTCACCCCCTGATCCTTTTCAAATCAGGGTAGAAAGAAGCGTGTGCGGGGGGCTCCATGTCATCAGAGGCTACACTTCGTGGAAAAACTCCATGCCCATCCCACACTGGAGTCTGGTCCACAGAGCTGGCTGGTCCTCCTCACTTGGGAACAGGCGGGCCACAGGGGGTCTCTTGGTGGCAGAAACTTGACTCTTGCTCCTGAGCCCCTAGAGTGGAGGCAGCGAGGCTAACCAGGGTTGTCTTTGTAGCCCTTCCTGTTTCTAGCTCTGTAACTGTGGCAGGATTACCTAGGCTCCGGGTTCCCCATCTCCAATGGGAGGGTGACAGTGGCAAGGATCACCACTTGTATAAAAGACAAGTAGAGGCTGAGCATACAGTAGATGCTCAGTAAGTGGGACCGTGGCTGATCAGCCCAGTGGGTGGGAGGAGGGCTCATTCAAGGAGACAGCCTTATCACAGGGGCCGTTGCTCAACACACAGGTGTGAAAAGCATCAAAAATGATGGTTTTTTAAACTTAGGAGACTAGAAAGTTGGGGGTTTGGGCTGGGCTCAGTGGCTCACGCCCGTAACCCCAACACTTTGGGAGGCTCAGATGGGCGGATCACCTGAGGTCGAGAGTTCAAGGCCAGCCTGACCAACACGGAGAAACCCAGTCTCTACTAAAAACACAATATTAGCCGGGCGTAGTGGCGCATGCCTGTAATCCCAGCTACTCGGGAGGCTGAGGCAGGCGAATCTCTTGAACCTGGCAGGTGGAGGTTGCAGTGAGCCGAGACTGCACCACTGCCCTCCAGCCTGAGCAACACGAGTGAAACTCCATCTCAAAAAAAACCAAGTTGGGGCTTTGGTACTGCTTTAGATCCTGCTCAGCTGTGTTGCTCCTGCGGGTTTCAGGGGTCTTTCCTGTCTGTCCAGTTGCCCAAGAGGAAGCCCGAGACGGTTGTGAACAGAGCCCTGGACCAGGCGGGAATGTGGAAGCCCAGACGTGGAAGGGCCTCCATGGCCAGTCCCAGGCCCCAGCCCAGCTCCCTCCGCCCCTGGCCAGGGACCACCCCTCCTTCCCTCCTGCCCAGTCTCATCCTTTTGCTCCTGCTGTTTTCTGGGAGTCAGCTGCGCTGACAGATGCTAAATCCCGACCATTATTTTGGTCCTCACAATAGCCTGAAATCTTCCAGGAGGGGCCCCCCAAGCACGCCTGCAGGCCTCCAGGGACGACAGAACCTGCCACCTTCACCTCCTGCCCAAGACCCCGGGGGCCCAGCCCAGCAGCCTCAACCACCTGCCCCCATTCTGTTATAGAAAGGCAGCTGCTCCGAGGCCATCGCCCCTGCCCCGCCGTCCACAGAAAATCAAAGAAAAGCCAACAGACTCTGCATTCTGCCCCCAGTGGGCCTGAGTGTTTACGGCGGCCATAAAATAGCGCTGCTGACAGGCTCGGATGAGCCACGCTGGCCCCGGGCTGTCTGGTGCCCCCACGCAGGGTACCAAGCTGCCATTAGTGTGTAACTAGGAGACCGAGTCAGACGTCTCCTGACCTCGGTCCACACCTCGGGGTGGTTCATCCCCCGGGGGCTGCGGTGGGGGCGGCAGGCAGGGGGTGCATCAAGCCCCTGAAGAACCCGGTTGGGAACTGGATGGTGTGTATGTAGGGACAGATGGACAGATGGACAGACGACCGCTTTACACATCAGGGGGCTCATTCTCACACGCCCTGGCAGAGGGAGGGAGGCCTCGCTTTTACTACTAGTGGGGAAAGCAGGCCCCACAGAGGGCACGAGTCACCCAGCTTGCCAAGTCATGTAGGCACCCACCTGCACAGGCCCCCGGTAACAGATTCCTGAAAGGAGCCCCGTCCAGGGGACTGGACCCTCAGGCTGTAACTCCCTCTTCTTGGGGGATTCTTTCTAAGCAGTAAAAGAGCTTCCCACCATCTAAAAATATTCAGGACCCAAAAAAGAACCACCCCTTGGGCCAGGTCACAAGGACTGGGCCCAGGGGAGCGTCCCCGGCCACAGCACAGGGTTTCAGTTCCCCTCTGCCATGTGAAGCACACCGTGTGACCTCCGGCAAGTCACCTATCCTCTCTGAGCCTTCATTTGTGCAACTGCAAAATGGGGGCTGGAGCACCCACCCTGCAATGTTGTGAGGGCCAAGATGAAGCAGCAAAGCCCAGGGCCTGACTCTCAGGGGACAGGGACGGGGACTGTTGAACAGCATATGCACCCATGGCTCAGATCCTTCAGGAATCGTGAATGTCTCGGAACCCCGTGGCCCCCAGCCCTTCCTCCTACCACAGTGCACCAGGCCCAGGTCTAGTTAGGTCCCCTTAGGGAACGTTCATCTCAGGAGTGAGAAACAAAGGCAGGAAGCCGAGGGACACTTGGCAGCAGAGACTGTCCTGCTGTACTTTCTAAGCATCTCGTTAAAGAGAACTTCAAATCAGCCTGGCAGGGCTGGGGGCTGCCTCTCAGAGAAGGTCCTGTGGGCTGGGTTTTGCAGAATGAATAGGAGTTGGGCAGTCAATATAGGAGGTATTATGTACATGATGGGACTTTTACAATAACACCTGGCATGTTATGCTTATTCTTCAGAGGAATATTTCCTAAATGCCACTGTGTGCCAGTCAGATCTATACTGAATACAAGGGAAATAATGTCACAGAGAAGTCTTCCTCTTCCTGGGGTTCCAGAAGAGCACCAGGAAGGCGATTTCGAGGGGCGAGACCTTCGTCGGGCACAGCACAGCCCTGTCCTTTCGGCCGCAGCCCAGCTGCCCGCCCCTTCCTGGAAAACGACAAGATGAATGTGCAGGTCTTTATAGCGGCCCGTTCTGTGCGGGTTCCCTCCCTCTGCAGAGACTGCATGAAACGAGATCGGAGAGTTGCTGTGACCGCATCGGTCCTGGAAGCACTCAAGTTTAACGAGGCATTATAAATGAAAGCCCCTGGAAGTCCCAGGCCATACCTGCTCAGACACACGGGGATGCGGAGCGGCGCAGTGGTCACGGACACCTGCTCTGCGTGCGTCAGAGGGCTCCCCTGTGATCTCCCGCTGAAAAGGAACAAACGGCCTCTCCCTCGGTGGTGGGGGTCAGGGAACAGGGTTTCAAGGTCACTGAGGCAGCCAGCCACATGGCAGCAGGGCTGCGGGAGACATCTGGGGCCCACCGTGGTACCAGAGTACTGAGGGGCCAACAAGACATCTGATGGGGGCAGGGAGGGCCCCAGAAAGTGCAGGCCTGTCATCCCAGTGAGCTGCGGTCAGCTGCCTCCAGCCAGCCCCAGAGGGAAGTGCTGGTGGCTCAGTTAGCAGGGTGGGTGCAGACAGGGAGACCCCTGCCCAGCAGTCCCGACAGGTTCCGGGCTTGTCTAGACCACAGGAGCAAGAAAGGCTGAACTGTGTACACAGGATCACCTCCGAGCCAGGTCCACCAGCCCCTAGTTCCTGAGAACAGACACAGCAGAGACCCAGACACTCCTAACCCTGCTGCCCAAAACAAGGCAGTGACTGGCCTGGCACAGGGGCAACAGCAGTTTTCCTAAATCACACTTTGGCAAATCCTACGCACTCTTCAAAAGGAACACCTCCTCAAGAAAGCCTTCTTGGCTTCCTGGCTTGTCAGGGTCTGCTCCCAGAGGATGCTGCCTGGATAGCGCATGCAGGAGGTAGAAGAGCCTCAAGAATGAGACGAGCAGGCACCTACATGGGGCTCAGGGCCGAGGTCTGTGGGGCAGGGCTCTATCAGCCACCCCCAGGGTTACAGAGGGGTGGTCTGACAATGACCCTTAGACGGACAGAGCTGAGCTCAAATTGCAGCACTGGCCCCTAGTTCTGTGTGACCTGACCAGGTGCCTGCCTCTCTCAGAGCCCCATCTCCTTCCTGTCCAGCAAGAAGGTTCGGGGCCCCGCCTGCAGGGCTCAGCCACACGCAGTTGGAAGCATTCTGAAAGAGGCACCTTCCGGGGAGTTGGCTTCATTCATTCTATTCAGCCAGTCCCCACAGCCAGGCCTGGCCTCACAGAGTCACACGGAGGACCAAGAGACCCTCAGTGCATTTGAGGGAGTCACGTGCTGCCAAGGAGAAGCCCAGGTGGGGCCCAGCATGCAGCCTTAGAGAATCTGTATGCAAATGAGACACCACAGCCAGTGGGGAGGCAGCACCAGCAGATGAAGCCGCGGTCCAGCCACCGATGTCCATGTCGATGAAGGACCTGGGGCCGGGGAGGGCAAAGGCCTTTCTGTCCCAACCATCACCTGCCCTAAGGACCCCGACCTGTCCTCCATCCCTCCAGCCTCCCCTCCTTCCTCATACGAGCCTCAGGCCACCGGGGCAGGACAGGGGGGTGCCTGTCAATACCTCTGCTGGGGGAGGGGGCTTCATTCCGGCCTCCTTCAGACTAGGGCAGGGTTTGCACGTGCCTGGGGCCAGGGGCTGTCTAACAGGGCTGGATTCATTTGCTTGTCTCCGTGGGGCCAGTTTTTCTGGACTCTTCTTTCAAACTTGTCCCCTTTGGAAAAAGAATCCTCTGGGGTGAACATAAGGCACCCCAAACCCAGCCTCAACTTGGGCTCCACAACGCGGACCTCCCGGCGTGAGGATGAACACACGGGAACTCAGGGGATGGTGTCTACACAAACTTCCTTTGGGAGAGGTGGGTAGGGTGAGGACAACTTGGGGAGGGTGGGCCACAGAGGACAGCGATTTGGTCCTCCCTCCTTGTCCCCCTGCAGACAAAAGGGCACAGCACAGAGTGGCCAAGGCCCCAGGACAGGAACCAGGGGTAAAAGCATGGCCCCGGCCTCCCGGGTCGCAGCCAGCAGGCAGCCCCCGCTCACTCCCCAGGTGGAAGGAAGACCTCCAAACCGCCTCAACACCAGAAGCTCCTATATTTTATGCACCCTAAAAAATTAACCCAACGATGCTAACATGACACATTTAAAGCTGCACGGTCATTTACGACGCAGTAAAGCATGCAGTGCTGCATTCGCGGTGAATTACATCCCTCGCCGTGTCACTGTCGCATTTGTTTAAGCCTGAAAATCACTTCAACTCCAAGGAAAGCGAAAGCAGTGTTATGCAAAGCAGGCTCCTAAATCATAAAATCGTGGATTCATCAAGCTCGGAGTGATTCACAGCCCATCTGGATGGATGCTTTTGTTTCAGAGATGGGGAAACTGAGGCCCAGAGCAGCAGCCCCTTGAAAGGAAAGGCCAGCTAGACCCCGGCCCTGGCAAGCCGCCACACTAACACAGCCAGCAGCCCCAGCCTTGCATCCATGCCCTTGCCCAGAGCCCCCACCCTAGACTCTCCCTTCCCACAGGCGTTCAGGAGCAGCTCTCCTTTCAAAGCCACTCCTGCTCAGATGCTCTCCGTGGAGAAGCCAGGAGGACAAGAGGTTCCGGACAGAGCCTGCCTGTGTCTGGGATCACTCCCTCCTCATGCAGCCACTGGGAGGGGCGGGGTGCCCTCCCACAGCAGCCTGAGAGGTTGTAGGACCCCGCTTCACAGACAAGGATGCTCTTGGTGGGGCATGTTTAAAAGCTGGCTGTCAAACATCTAGCATCTGCTGTCAAACATCTGCGTGCAGAGAAGAGGCTGCAGGTCTAACCTCCCTTCCTCCAGCCACACAGGAGGAAGCGGTCGGCTAAACAAGGGTCAGTCTCATGCCCTCATCCTTCCTCTGGCCTCTCATCTGCCCCAAGTGAGAGCTTCAGACTTCTCCTGTGTCCCTCTGATTCCCTGAGAATAATCCCAGGGGTCTCTGACCTGCCAGTACCATGAGAGGGAGGGTAGAGGCAGGTGGCCTGGCTCTGCTGGGGGCTGTGGGGGCTGCCCACTTCACAGACAGGCCACAACAACCCGGCACAGCGTCACCAGCATCCGTGCAAGACCACTCACAAGACGCCCTCATTGCGGCTCTGTTGCACCCAGTCTGGTGCCCTTTCCAAATCCTCCTCCATCGACAGGGCCCCCCCTAGGCTGCATGGACCACGCCTAGCCTCAGGGAACAGAAAACAGGAGCCAGCAATGCTGGCTGCAGTGTCAGGAGAGGGACAGAGGGCCCTGGAACTCAAGGCCAGGGCAATCAGAGGGATGTTTCTTGAAGGTGGAAGGAAGAAGCCACTGTGCCACTACCACCGTGCCCACTGGGGCTGACCACTGAGCATGGGCATCGCCACCTACCACCGTGCCCACTGGGGCTGACCACTGACCACAGGCATCGCCACCTACCGCCATGCCCACTGGGCTGACCACTGAGCGCGGGCATCGCCACCTACTGCCATGCCCACTGGGCTGACCACTGAGCGTGGGCATCGCCACCTACTGCTGTGCCCACTGGGGCTGACCACTGAGCGCGGACATCGCCACATACCGCCATGCCCACTGGGCTGACACCTGAGCACGGGCATCACTGGTACATGGCCACCTTCCTGGATGCCCAACAATGCTGCCCCCTGCAGCCGCACAAGCTGACCCAAGCCATCCTCCTCCTATGAGGAGAAGCACTGTCACTGCAGTGCCACCAAGTTGGGGTCACAGAAGGCATTCTGATGTGTGCCCTGTGCCTCCCTGGGGGGAAGGTGGTCCTCCCTGTGAGTTCCCGGGGAACTTCTATAATGCCGATTTCTTGCCAACACCAAGCCTTGTCCCACAATAGCACAATATGCTGGACTTTCGCTGGAACAAGCCTCAGCCATGCCTCCATGTAGGAAGCCTCAGCCTGCCCTCCAGCCTCGCCTTCCACAGCCTGCCAAGCTCCTTCTGCTGGGAAACTGCCCCAGTCTTCAGCAAGCTCCTCCTTGGGTACTGAGGCCTGGCTGTCACCTCTTCTGAGAAGCCGTCCTTGCTTTCTGAGCTAACATTCCGCCAGCCCCACTCTGCTTCCACAAAGCTCTTCTCTTCTGTGGACAAACCTGCCTCGGGACCCCAGGCTGTGAGCCCCCCAGCACAGACACCTAGCCCTGAGCCCCCAAGAATTGGGCAGGAATGAGAAGGGAAGGACAGTGGCTGCCGGGGGAGGGGGGGCCATTATGCAAATGCAAGGTACCGATTATTAGAGCAGTTTAAAAACAGGCCCTCCACTTGGGCTTATTTTGCTTGATAAAGCATTTTTAAGTGGCAATATTTTGTGTTAATTCTTTCAACCAGCTGCTCTTATTATTTGATTATGCATTATTCAAAGCTCTCAATGGCGAGCTTAGAGCACTTCAGAAAATAACTTCAGTGTTGTAGGCGCCCATGCAGGGGATTGGCTCCATCTCCCGGGAAGACATTCTAGATCCAAGACCTGTGCGACCCGGCACGAAGCCACTGGCCACGTGTGGCTGTCCAGCTCACAGATGACAAGCTGCACTTATCCGCGCCAAAGCGCAGGTAACGTATCGGATCAGAGGACTTGGTGCAACAGCCACGAAACATGCGCTGCCCAAGGATGACCTGCGACACCGATCTCAAGTTGACCCAGATATTTTGAATATGCTGGGTTAAACATAAAACACCTTTTTCTTTTTTTTAAAGATGGGGTTTCATCATGTTGGCCAGGCTGGTCTCGAACTCCTGACCTCTTGTGATCCCCCTACCTCAGCCTCCCAAAGTCCTGGGATTACAGGCATGAGCCACCACGCCCTATTTTCTTAAGAGGCAAGGTCTTCCTCTGTTGCTCAAGCTGGAGTGCAGTGACAGGATCTATGTTGCCCAGGCTGGTCTCGAACTTCCGGCCTCAAGCAATCCCAAAGTGAAGTGTTGGAATTACAAGTGTAAGTCACCATGCTCAGCCTATAAAATACATTCTTAAGATTCATTTCGTTTGTCCCTTCTTATTTCTTGACGCAGCTCCCCTACAAACCAATCACATTGCCTTGAAACTGCCCTTTGGCTTCCATACACTCCATGGGGCCTGGGTCTTGGGAGGCAGGAAATGTGTCTTCAGTTTGAGGGGTTTCTAGCTCCTGGCCCCGAGCCTGACACACAGAGAGTATTGAGGAACCAGCTGATGATGGAATGAATGATGGTTGGTGAATGAATGAAAGCACACAGGCACTCACACGGCACCCCTCACTGGTCTCCTAAAACCACATTTCCAGGTTCCCTGGGAGACAGCTGCGTCTGTGAGACAGTGTTTGACTTTTCCCAAACGGCTGCAGGTGTCTGGGGTCTGGGTGGCCAGGAGAGTCCTTTGGACATTCAAGGTGACTCTCATGTCGGGCATGTGGCTATGGGCCCAAAGCAAAGGACAGGTGCGTTCTGCTCCAAATGACCCTTCCCTCTCCTCACTCCCCTGCCTGATGATATGGTCTGGCTATGTCCCCACCCAAATCTTATCTTGAACTGTAGTTCCCATAATCCCCATGTATTGTGGGAAGGATCTGGTGAGAGGTAGCTGAATCACAGAGATAGTGACCCTCATAACCCTCATACTGTTCTCGAGCTAGTGTGTGAGTTCTCACGAGATCTGATGGTTTTATAAGGGGCTTTCCCCCTTTTGCTCTGCACTTCTCCCTGCTGTCGCCATGTGAAGAAACACGTTTGCTTCCCCTTCCACCAAGATGGCAAATTTCCTGAGGCCTCCCCAGCCCTGTGGAACTGTGAGTCAATGAAACCGCTTCCCTTTATAATTGGAGAAATCTTTAAATTATAATACTAACACACCTGACTTCTGATTAGACCATTCCCCCAGCTCCAGCCTTGAAAACTCACAACTACATTCTCTCCACAAGTAGGACCCAGGTAAGAAATGCCATGTGTTTGTGTCCTGTAAACTGCCATAATGGCTAAGTATCTACACCAAGTCCACAGAGAACGGATGAAGTCTTGCCTTCCAATGAAAGGAGGAGGGGGGAAAACAGCATAAAAAATTTATTAAACTGGAGCCACTGGGACCAAATCGCAAGTTAGATTCAAATGCATTCCCCTTCCTTAGAACTGATGATTTACGTTTGCAATAACTGCAGTCATAAAGAGCTTGTTGGATTATAGAGGCACAGACTTAATGTCAGGGAATAACATTATCGGACAGCGCAAAGCCACGTGTTCCCCAGAGTCGCTTTTCTGGGTGAGAGGAATTTTGGTTCAAGAGATCAGTCACAATCAGAATGGGCAGAGAAAGATGGAAAAATGGGCAACCCAGCCAGATACAGTGGCTCACACCTATAATCCCAGCACTTTGGGAGGACGAGGTAGGTGGATTACCTGAGGTCAGGAGTTTGAGACCAGCCTGGTCAACATGGTGAAACCCCATCCATATTAAAAAATACAAAAATTAGCCAGGTGTGGTGGTGCATCCTGTAATCCCAGATACTCAGGAGCCTGAGGCAGGAGAATTGCTTGAACCTGGGAGGTGGAGGTTGAAGTGAACTGAGATCACGCCACTGCACTCCAGACTGGGTGACAAGAACAAAACTCATCTCAAAAAAAAACACCAGGCAGGTGGTTCACACCTGTCTGGGAGGCTGAGGCGGGCAGATCACCTAAGGCTGGGAGTTTGAGACCAGAATGACTAACATGAAGAAACCCCAGCTCTACTAAAAATACAAAATTTAGCCGGGTATGGTAGCGCACGCCTGTAATCCCAGCTACTCTGGAGGCTGAGGCAGGAGAATCGCTTGAACCCAGGAGGTGGAGTTTGTGGTGAGTTGAGATTGCGACATTCTAGCCTGGGCAACAAGAACAAAACTCCATCTCAAAAAAAAAAAAGAAAAGAAAAGAAAAGAGAAATAAAAGGAAAAGGAAAATGGGCAACCTAGGTTCTAGCCTGACGAGCCAGGCAGAAACCCTCCAAATGGAATGTGCACCCTGAGCCACCAGGGGCAGCCCAGCCACGTGGTAGGCAGCAGTTCAGGGAGTGTCCCGGGCTCAGCACCCAGGAGGCTCCTACGGAGTGTGTATGTCACGCTGGTCCCTGGCCACACAAGGCCGACTGGTCCCATCGTCCCGGAGCCCTCCTGTGCTGACTGTCCAGAAACACCGAGGGATGTTTCTGCAGAGCACAAAACCCCAACCTCAGGCTGGTGACAGGAGAAACAGCAGATCAGGAACTTGTCAGGAGCTCCCCAGGCTCTGCGGGGCACAGGCTCTGCACGGTGGGGGGTTAGGGTCAAATCGTAGCTCTACCACTTACTAGCTGGGTGACGTGGGCCAGTGGTGTTCCCCTCTGGACCTCAGTTTCCTTATCTGTAAAATGAAGATGACCGCAGAACAGATCTCACAGAGCGATTGAGGGTGGGAGCATGCAAAGGAATGAAGCCCAGCAGTGCCCAGCCCCAGAAAAGCTCATAAGCATCGCCCACTGCTGCTGTCATTGTCATGTGGGTACAGACGCCCTACCATGTACAGAAGGCTTGCCCTGCCAAGGCTGGGCCAGGAGAGGACAGGAAGAAGATGCAGGTCCGACCCTCTGATCTGCAGGGGACGGGCATTTAACTACCTCATCACGGTGTACCCCTGGGGCACCCCAGAGCCCCAACAGAGGTGTGGGTGCCGAGGGGGCGCTGGCCAGGATGGAGCACAGGAGGCTTGCTTCGCAGAGTGGGAGACACCTTGGCCTGGACATGGCAGAGAAGGATTTCCAAGGCAGGGAATTTGGGGAAGGGTGTGGAGGGCACGGTTCCAACTCTAAGCATGGCAAGTGGTGAGGCTGAGACTCCGCCGGGGGCCGGTGCCTTATCCCCCAAGGGACTTCCCTCTGGCCATGCCACCAGCCTGAAGCCCTGCCCTCTCTGAACCTGTGTCCTCCCCACTTACAGGGTTGAGATGGACAGCCCTCAGTCAGCCTTGGGAGCCTGCATGTGAGCATTTTTTTGGAATTTCTGTTTCCCCCAGAAGAAGTTTCATTCTTGTCGCCCAGGCTGGAGTGCAGTGGTGCGATCTCGGCTCACTGCAAGCTCCGCCTCCTGAGTTCAAGGGATTCTCCTGCCTCAGCCTTCTAAGTATCTGGGATTACAGGCGCCCGCCACCACCCCCAGCTAAATTTTGTATTTTTAGTAGAGACAGGGTTTCACTATGTTGGCCAGGCCGGTTGGTCTCTGACTCATGACCTCAGGTGATCCACCCACCTCGGCCTCCCAAAGTGCTGGGATTCCAGGCGTGAGCAATTTTTTTGGAATTTTTGAAGTTTGTTTCCTGAGGCTGGTCAGGGTGGGCAGTGGCCTCCAGGTGGACGCCCCAGGCCTGGCTGTGACCCGCACGGCCCCTGTTCCTGCCTCTCATTTTCTGGATGCTCTAGAACCCTCAGACCCATGTAGGGCTGACCAGATGTCTGGGAGCTCTGGGAGTCCTGCCAGTGGGATTGCCCAGGATCCCATGGCCAGCCCAGCATCAAAGGAACGAGCTGGTGGCAGCTCCTCCAGCTGGTGGGCGAGGAATTTCTTTCACAGGAGAGCGTGAGGCTGGGCCGCCAGCATGGTACTGCATGCTGATTTGGGTGTGACTTAAATTGTTTATATAGACAAGGACCCTGGGCCCTGCACCCCGGATATGGGCTAAGCAGTAAGACGGGGAAAGCCCCAGCATACAGCAAGCACTCAACACACACAGCTCCCCACCCCACTCCTCTGATGGTTCTCATTCTCAGTCTGTGCTCTAAGACAAAAGGAGAGAGAAACACTAAGTCTTCCCAGAAGAAACGGTAGTTGAGCTTAGAACACAGAAGCTGCTGTCAAACAGTTCCGGAGGCCCCCAGGTGGCAAGGAAGCCCAGAGGCACCATCTCCCGGTGGCCTGGGAGAGTGGTGGCCAAGCCAGGCCGGGAGCCCCCAGCCAGGATGCAGGCTTCAGGCAAGCCTGCCAGATCTCAGCCTGGGTCACTTGCCTGCTGGTGGGCCCCCCCTTCCTCCTGCCCTCCGACCTCCCTCCTCCCAGATCGGGCCACGAGACCACACACTGGCCACACATTGCCACGGTCCCGGTGGGGCTGCAGCCCTGGTGCTGTGGCCAGGCTTGGGCAGTGCCTGGGTGGAGCAGAGGCCTCTCAGAGAGAGGAATGAGGTGGATACAAAGAAGAGCAGACAGCGGCGGGCCCACGAGGCAGGCGGTGCCGGCGGAGCTGCGTGTCAGCTCTGAGCCCACACGCTCCGTGCCCTGCGCCTGCACTCTGGGGCCTCTGCTTCTGGCCGCACCACTCCCTCCTCACGACACAGCCTCCTAGGACACAGCTCAGGGAGCATGACCAGGCCTCCTTTTGAGCGGGCCCCTGCTCCACCCCACAGCTTCGCAGAGACAAGCCCTCATGGAGGACCCTGCTAGGGCAGCAGGCCAACACCTAGGCCAGCCACCAGAATAGCTGGGCAGCCTTCTAGAATGTATGAGGAGTGTGAAGATCTGCTTGCCTCTGGGGCCTCACAGACGCATGCCTTCCCACTCTGCATGGGAGCCCACTCCCTGACCCATCACGAGGAGGCGCCCGGTGGGAAGAGCCCAGGGCCAGCTCTGCCCGCACTGTGGCCACCACCGATCCTCCCGACTCCCTGGACACCACCAGTAACCTCCCCGTCCCTCCCTCCTTCCCTCCATCCCTCCTCCCTGCCGTCCTCCCCGCCCTCCTCCCATTCCCCAGCCTTACTCGGCCAGCTCTTCCAGGCTGCGGTAGACATCATCGTCATTCTCTGTGGTCTCCTCTGAGGGAAAAGGCCTGTGGGAGAGAAGGTGAGAAGGAGGTGAGCGGATCCCAGCACTGCTGGCCAGTGAGGCCCCAGCTCGACCCCACAGCAGAGCCCAGTGTGGCCCAGCCAGGAGCAAAGGGGCTCCTGTCCACTCTCTGGTAAGACACGAGGTACGAGGACACTGATCGGAGTCACTGATTCGGCCAACTGGGCTGCAGAGCAAGAGGAGACCCATGCCCAGCTCACCAGGGGGCAAGGAATGTGTCACACCCACTCCAGGCTCTGGGTGTCCAGAGGGCAGGTGAGAGGCCCAGATCAGGGCTGCAGAAAGCGTTCATCTGCCTGGAGACCTGCCTTCCCCTTTACCCTTGTTCCCACTTCCAGGGGGTTCACAGGGGAGAGGAGGCTCCCCACACACCTCCTGGTCTCCCGTTGAGTCCCCACAGGAGAGGAGGCAGGAGGGGACTCTGGAAGGGAGGGGTAGCTTCTGAGGCACCGAGGGTAGGGACTCTCCCACCCCACCCACCAGCCACGAGCTGGAGGTCAACACGAGAGTCCTGAAAATGAACAGCCCTCGGACCCTCTGCATGGGTCTGCAGCCTCCCCTCATAGGAAGGGAGCAGGAGCCTCATGGGGACACCCCAGAAGGAACAGGGCGGTGCTACCCTCACCCTCCGCCCCCAGACGCCCCAAGCCTAGTGCCTTTCTGCAGTTCAGGATGGTATAGAAATGCACACAAATATACACGTTAATCATCTGGGCTCTTCTTGAGTCTTATTTTCTAGAACTCCCATGCACATGTACATAATTATCAATGTTTTTCTCCTGTTCATCTGTCTTATGTCAATTTAATTCACACCAGCCCAAGAACCTGGAGGGGTGGAAGGAAGCAGTTTCTCCTCCCTTAGGATCCAAAGCCTGGCTCTAGACAGACACGGGTGTGGTCCCGAGTCGACAGGCCTCCCTGCACCAGGCGAGCACGGCCAGCCCTGGCCAAGCACTCAGAGCCCAGCCTCGGGGAGGTAGAAGAGGCCAGGGAGGCTGATCAAACACGGAGAGGAGGGGGCTGCAGCGGGCTCAAAGCTCTGGGCCCAATCTACTCATCTCTAGAGGAGACCTGAAAGGCCCCTTAATTAAAGCAAACATCCCCCTGTAGCCCCAGGGTGTGTGTTCTGGGAGGAAACCTGTCACTGAGGATGGGCCAGGAGACCCCAGCAGGGGCTGCCAGGCCCAGATGCCGGCTAGGATTGCTTCCTCGCCTGGGTTCAGGCTGACATTTGCTCAGTCCAAGATCCAGCTGGGACGTCAGTCCAGCCTGGCAGTCCTCCCACCACCGGGAGACTGGGGGCCTGTGCTGCAGCGGGAGGGGTGGGGGAGTCCGCTGAGCTGTGAGCTGGAGGCCTAGGTCCTACCTGGCTCTGTCACAGACCTGCGGGGATGGGGCCTTAGGTCAGAGGTCCCCAAGCCAGACCCGCCAGGCCATTGGTCAGCGTGTCCCTGGGGCTTCCTGGTAGAAGCCCGTGTCTAAGGGGGCAGCATGGCCAGGCCTGACCTCCACATGGTGAGCTCTCTCCTCCCAGCCACTCTCCCTCCTTCCACCATCACCAACAGCAGCATCCCCCAGTGGAGGTGTGTCCTCAGGTCACAGGCAGAGCTGAGGCTGCCACATCATCCTCATCCTCAGGGCTCCATCACTGACACAACGCCACTCACAGCCAAGAAACCCCTCAAGGAATCCATCTCTTCCCCCCATCAGCAGAGCGCCAAGCTGTCACAGATCCCGTGTCACTGATGGGGGTGGGGCTGAGGAGCCACAACCTGGCTGACATGCAGGTGACCCCAGAAAGTGCAGGAGCACATGGGGGCCAGGAGCCAGGGAGGCTCTGCCAGGCTGGAAGGTGGCTTCAGGACTCCAGAGGTGGAGGTTTCTTACCTCTCAGCATGAAACCCTGCTGCCAGGACAGCCCTGTGCTCCCCCGCCGGCCCTTCGCTTACGTCCAGCCATCCCTGTCTCTGATCTCGTCAGTCACTTCTGCTTTTTCCAAATTTTCAATGATGATTGGTAACCCTTCCATAATAAAAATATAGGCCGGGCACAGTGGCTCACACCTGTAATTCCAGCACTCTGGGAGGCCAAGGCAGGCAGCTCATGATGTCAGGAGATTGAGACCATCCTGGCCAACATGGTGAAACCCCATCTCAACTAAAAATACAAACGTTAGCTGGAGGTGGTGACACATGCCTGTGATCCCAGCTACTCGGGAGGCTGAGGCAGGAGAATCACTTGAACCAAGGAATCAGGGTTTGCAGTGAGCCGAGATCTCACCACTGTACTCCAGCCTGGTGACAGAGTGAGACTCCATCTCAAAAAAAGAAAAGAGAAAAGAAAAAAATAGAATCCAACTTATTATGAAAATGTGTCCTCATGATAAGTAAAAAATGTTAAACCCCACTCACATCCAATAAAAGTGTGTTATGTATAAAATGACATCGTGGAAAAATATTAATGTGCTTTCTCACACAGAATGTAGAGAGGGAAGAGAAAGTATCCAACTCGTGAAGCTGTGAGGGCAGGATCTTGTTCAGATTTGATCACAGGGTGTGGGCGACAGTTTAGGGCATCAAGGCATCCCCTCCAACCCTGAGATTATCAGCAGGTACAGGACGGCCATTTGGGGGCTCTGTTTCCAGAACCCACCCTGCTAAGTTGTCTGAGAGACGCACTTAACACTTTGTGAGGGGACACACACGTGCCTCTCACTCTTCCTGCGCCCAGGCAGACATCGCTCATCCCCCGAAGCTCTCCAGTCCCTGAGTCCCAGTGCAGGGTTCTTAACACATGGCTCTGCTCCTCCATCAGTCCCGGGACTCAGATGGGACCCACCTGCCCTGACAGGAGAGTTGAGCCCGGGGCAGCGAAAGAGAGGAAGGCTTTCCAGCTGGGCAATCCAGGTGTGAACCCTAGGCCCAGCCCCTGCTCCCTGTGACTCTGGACAACCTACCTAACTTATCTGCATGTCACCCTTCTCGCCCTGGAAGATGGAAGTAATCGGGCCTTCTAGGAGGGCTGCCGTGAGAGCAGCTGTAGGATGGCAGAGTGCCCTGCACTTAGTGGGGCCCCAACAAGGGCAGCTGCAATTTAGAACTTCCAGCATCATCCTCGTTCCAGGCACCTTCCGCTGCCCAAGAAAACTGCCTTCTGACGCCTCCTGAGGGCCTAAGAGCTGCACCCACAACGGTGATTTTGGAATATTGTTTCCTAACACAGAAAGTGAGCGTCCTGCTCAAATGAGGCACACTAGTCATTTCAAAGCCTTTTGTCAGCCAGGCACGGTGACTCATGCCTGTAATTCCAGCACTTTGAGAGGCCCGAGGTGGGTAGATCACCTGAGGTCAGGATTCAAGACCAGCCTGACCAACATGGCCAAACCCTGTCTCTACTAAAAATGCAAAAAAAATTAGCCAGGTGTGGTGGCGCCTGCCTGTGATCTCAGCTACTCGGGAGGCTGAGACAGGAGAACTGCTTGAACTGAGACTGTGCCACTTCAATCTAGCCTGGGTGACAGAGTGAGACTCTGTCTCAAAAAAATAATCTTTTTTAAAAAAAAACCTTTTGTCTTTTAAAAAACCTGACCTTGAGCCATGGTTGTCTTAAATTTCCCTCCCCTGCATCTCATTGGTGTTTTTTCAACCCCTAGTGTCATCTCCTCTAACTGCAATTTCCCTCCCCTGCATCTCATTGGTGTTTTTTCAACCCCTAGTGTCATCTCCTCTAACTGCCTGACCCAGAAGAGAAAAAGCAGAAATGTTAAAGCCCAAGGAATTCTCCTGCCGCCCGTAAAATCTTCACTACTTTTATTCTAAGATCCCTATTTGAGGCCACAAATCCCCTTGAGAATGGAGCTGCAAATCCAATTAATTTCTGCCAAAGCCCAACAAAGGCTACTGCGGGGAGGCGGGGCGGCGGAGGGAGAGCAGGAGACAGAGACAGCCTGTCAGGGACTGTGCAGGGCCTCAGCACCCAGCCTCTGGGGCAGGAACACATAGGGGAATGGAGGAGGCTTCACCAGGTCCCGGTCCCCTTTCACTCCACTCTCCCCACAGCCTCCCATGCCCATGCACCTCTGGCCTTTGCACCTGCTCTGCCCTCTGCCTTCAGTCTCCTGTCCTCCTGCCATTCACCCAAGTGCTAGCATCCTTCAGGGCTCAATCCAAGTCCTGCCACATGTGGGAAGACTTGAGCAGTCTCTCAGCCTGGGTCTACCTCTGCCTAGCACAGTGCCTGGTGCTAGAAAGGCATGAATGAGTAGATGCATGAATGGGTGGGTGGGTGCATAGATGGGCAGGGGTAGGGTGGGTAGTTGGCTGCCTGGGTGGGTGAATGGATGTGTGGGTGGGTGGATAGATAAATGGGTGGGTAGGTAAGTAGGTGAGTAGATGGATGGATGGGTGAGTAGGTGGATGGATGGGTGAGTGGGTGGATGGATGGATGGGTGGGTGGGTGAGTGGATGGATGGGTGGGTGGTTGGGTGGATGAATGGGTAAATAAATGGACAGATGGATGGATAGATAAGTGGGTGGATGGATGGATAGATAAGTGGGTGGATAGATGGATGGATGGGTGGATGGAGGGACGAATGGATGGCTGAGTGGCTGGCTGGTTGGGTGGGTAAATGGATGGATGGGTGGGTGGATAGATAAGTGGGTAGATGAATGGTTGCATGGCTAGGTGGGCTGGTGGATGGACATGTGGGTGGGTGGGTGGGTGGATGGACAGATGGATGGATGGGTCAGTGGGAGGGAGGGTGGATGGGTGGGTAGATGGATGAATGGATGGGTGAGTGGATGGCTGGGTGGGTGGGTAAATGGATGGATGGGTGGGTGGATAGATAAGTGGGTGGATAAATGGCTAAGTGGGTGGTGGATGGACATGTGGGTGGATGGATGGGTGGGTGGGTGGGAGGGAGGTTGGATGGGTTGGTAGACGGATGAATGGATAGGCCAGTGGATGTCTGGATGGGTGGATGGAAGGATAAATGGATGGCTGAGTGGATGGCTGGGTGGGTAGATGGATGAATGGATGGGTGGGTGGGTGGATGCATGGATTGATGAATGAGTGGGTAGCTAGATGGGTACATGGCTGGGATGATGGGATGGGTAGATGAGTGGCAGACCGGTGGGTGGGTAAGTGAGTGGGTGGAAGGATAAATGGGTTGTCAGGTGGCTGGATTCATGGGTACATGGATGGATGTCTGGGGGGACGATGGATGAGAGAGTAGTTGGACTTTGTGGGCTGATAGATGAATGAGTGGATGGATGAACAAATGAGTAGCTGGGTGGGCAGGATTAGTGGGCACATGGGTAAGTGAACAGACAGGTGAAGTGGGTGTCAGATATTCTCAGGTGTTCCTCAGCCCCTCAGACAATGGCAAACAGCAGCCCCAAATTAGATATAAGGAAGCATTTTCTTTTTTTTTTTTTTTTTTTTTTTTGAGACGGAGTTTCACTCTTGTTACCCAGGCTGGAGTGCAACGGCGAAATCTCGGCTCACCGCAACCTCCGCCCTCTAGGTTCAGGCAATTCTCCTGCCTCAGCCTCCTGAGTAGCTGGGATTACAGGCACAAGCCACCATGCCCAGCTAATTTTTTTGTATCTTTAGTAGAGACAGGGTTTCACCATGTTGACCAGGATGGTCTCGATCTCTTGACCTCGTGATCCACCCACCTCGGCCTCCCAAAGTGCTAGGATTACAGGCTTGAGCCACCGCGCGTTTTCAAGGAGACCTTGTATGAGATCACACAGGGATGTTACATTCAAGCAATTGAATTTGGGATGATACATTCAAGTATCATTGATGTGGGCTGATAGATGAATGAGTGGATGGATGAACAAATGAGTAGCTGGGTGGGCAGGATTAGTGGGCACATGGGTAAGTGAACAGACAGGTGAGGTGGGTGTCAGATATTCTCAGGTGTTCCTCATCAGTATCAATGATACATTCAAGTCCCTCAGTAGGGACTTTGTAACACTGACCTCGATTCGGGATACATATTTGCACAGAGAATGTCTGAGCAGAGTTTCTGGGGCCACATCCCAGTTGTAACTTACAGCCGGCTGGAGGTGGGTTGGGTGGAGACTGTGGTCATTTTACAACAAGGCCTAGCTCTAGCTCCACCCCCACCCCCACTACCGTCTTCAGGTACCAGCTGATTTGCCTTCCACACTTACCCCCACGTCCCCTACCCACACCTTCCCCTGTGGTGTCTGCCTGCTCGTTATGAGCAGGGAATGAGAAGCTAAGAAGGCAAACCCCAGCCTGTGCAGCTGTCCCAAGAGCAGTCACCCCAGTTCCCCAGGAGTGGCTGTACCCCTCTCATCCCACCAGAGCCTTCCTGAGCATGCGTTTCCTCATGCCCAGCTTCGGGAAGTTGAGTTTCCCACTGCACCGAGGAGGGGACGAAGCGGATGTCCGCACAGGAAGCAGAGAAGCCACAAGTGCCGACTGCAGAGAAAACCCCGGCAGAGCCTGCCCTGGGCAGCAGCCCCTCCTCCCGAACCATTGGTCCCATCCCACTCCCCCCTCCTCCCCCTGAGCCACTGCTTGCTCAAGGAGTCCCCACACCCCGCACCCCGCCTCCAATAGGCCTCCCCCATGAGCTCAATCTAGGCAGGACAATCACAGTCCCAGTGCTACAGCCAAGTAAGTCACCAGCCAGAGGACACAGACCGGAAAACAGGACACCCTACAGGGGTGTCGGAATCCAAACCCAGGAGAAAGGGCAGAGGAAGTAGAACCCCTGCTTCCAAAGAGCTCCTTCACTCTCCTTCCATCCTCCTCCGGAGATTTACGGGGCACCAGTTCAGGGCTGGCCTGGGCAGCCATTTGTCACTGATTCAGGGGGAAGGAGCAGCTTGAATCTGGCTTTGGGATGGTACATCAAGCCCTGGTCCTTGTCCTCAGGACTTCTGTGAGAATCTGCTAGAAACAATGGCCTCTGCAGAGCACCACCCGTGCCACTGTGCCTATAGCTGCATGGTGGCCCCACAGTCCGGAGGGAGGGGCACACTGGATGCCCAGGGGTCCCTGAGCCGAGGGCCATGAGCATAGATCCGAGTCAGTGCAGACCCTGAGGATCTCAGCTGGAGGGGAGACAGCTTGGGTTTGCTTTCTTGGAAGGCCCTGAGGAGCCGGCAGCCAGATTTAATTTTTATTATTATTATTATTATTTTTTTTTGAGATGGAGTTTCGCTATTGTTACCCAGGCTGGAGTGCAATGGCGCAATCTCGGCTCACCGCAACCTCCTCCTCCTGGGTTCAGGCAATTCTCCTGCCTCAGCCTCCTTAGTAGCTGGGATTACAAGCACACGCCACCATGCCCAGCTAATGTTTTGTATGTTTAGTAGACACGGGGTTTCACCATGTTGACCAGGATCGTCTCGAACTCTTGACCTCGTGATCCACCCACCTCGGCCTCCCAAAGTGCTGGGATTACAGGCGTGAGCCACCGCACCCGGCCAGCCAGATTTGATTTTTAAGACGAAGACCCGAGTAGCCAAAGAGAGGACCCCAAACACAGCTGCCCTCGTTCCCAGGCAGGCGACAGGTCCCGGGTTCTAAGCACCAGCCCACACAGCTCACGCCTCACTGTGCTTCCATGAGAGATGTGGGGCTGCAGACGTGGGGTTCAATGGGGAATGTGACCGCCTGTTGGGGATGACCTAAGATTTCACAATGACAGTAGCTAGCTACAGGGACAGCAGGCTGGGCCCCCACAATACCACCGCCCCGGTTCTGCTCAAGCGCTTCGAAACCAGCCAGGTGCAGTGCTGGGCCTGCGGATGCCACCTGGCCGCCTCCTCTGCATACTGAGTGGCCTCCAGGGCTCTATGACGCAGGGCCCACGGCTACTCCTGCAGCCCTCAAGTTCCTCCCGGCCCTGTTTCCCTGGGGGCTATCGCCACCTCAGAGCAGGAAAGCCTCTCTTGCCTCTTAAAGAGCGAATCTGCCCGGCAGGTGTGTGTCTTGTCCTGGAGAGTGTCCAGAAACAGCCCGCCTGGGCCGACATGCGGCTCCCAGACTTCGGCCCCAAACACCTGGAAAGAACATCAGGTAGAGGCCGCATCGCAGACCCAGCACCTCAGCCATGCTCCCTGGAGGGGAGACCTTGTGGGGAAAGCCAAGAGCAGGGCCTCGGCAGGTGACGGGTCTGGGTTCAAGCCCTGCCTCTGCCCATCTGTGAGCCTCAGTTTCCCCAACTGCAGAATGGGGGCTGGTAGTAGCAACTGCTAAGACCAATAGCCTTTGCAGAGCACCACCTGTGCCACTGTGCCTAGCAACTGCCAAGACCAAGCAACTGCTACGGCCAGGAGCAGCAACTGCAAGAGCAAGGGAGGTGTAAGCTTCCTAGTGAGCACCCTGCGTGGTGGCAGCGCACGCCTCTCCCCTTCCCCTCTTCCCCTTTCCAGCAGTTCAGCCCGAGCACACTCTGCCTCCCAGAACAGCTGCTCCTGGACTGACTCCCAATTCCTGGATCTCAATTGGAAAAGTGCCCCCTCACCACAGACACTCCACCCAGCCCTGCCATGGCTTGCCGGGGGGGTGGGGGGGGGACACCCCACCCAGCATTTCTTCACACCGTACATCTGAACAAGAATGCACCCTGAATGAATGTTTGGGTTCTGGAAGGTGCTGAAGATTCCAGAAGGTAGAGAAGTCAATGCTTGGCTCATCCAGCCATCATGCACAGAGTCTAGGCTTTTGTTTACCACACTCTGTTGGCATCTTACAGGAAGGATCCAGAACTCGAGACAGTCCCTAAGGCCTCCACTTGGCCAGTACAGAAGGAAAGCGTGACCTGACTCACAGAAGAGGACGCCCCTGCACGGTGACCGCCAAGCACCGTGTTCACCAGCAGCGCATCGGGGACGCTGGTCCACCTGACCTGGTGCTCCTCGCCCAGCCGGAGCCCTCTGAGAGAACAGGCAGAGCCTGGAGCTACATCCTGGAGGGCAGGACCCACTCACGGCCCCGAGGAAGCACTCTGGGCCTCTGAGACCGGGTGTGGCCAGCACTGACACCTGCTACCCCGGTTTTCCCACGGACTGGCGTTTCTTCGGATGTGGGACTTTTGGTGCTGAAATTGGGACAAACTGGCAACCTTAGTCCTGCAGATGGTAGACGGCAGTGTTTCCATTTATGGTGCTGATGCTACCTGTGGGGAGCCTGGCTAAGCCTCAGTTTCCAATGCTGAAAACAGCTTCAGAATCAGGCTCTGGGAGGGCTGGGTCCCAGCCTGACACTGGAACACCACCAGGTGCAGTGGCATGTCACCCAGGCGGGGGCCATGGTGAGGAGAAAGACCACAGCATGGGTGGAGGGGCCGTGGGACGCACACCCAGGGTATGGGAGCCGGGCCACAGCCCTTTCGGCGCTCCATGCCAGGGAAACAGCAGCCAGGCAGACTTGAAAGGCACATGGGGGAGCGCAGCCCGGAGGACCCGCCAGGCCCGTTTAATTATTGAGGGAGTCACCTGGGTGCTGTCTTCTACTCGGCAAGGAGGCCTTGAAGCACCAGGCTTCGCTTATTAGAAACGGTTCTCCTGCTAAACAGCTCCAACTGTCAAAACAAGCCGCAGGATCACGTTTCTTTTCTCAGCGCACCATCATCCCACCCAGCCCAGAAGAGCGATCATGACGGGAGGAGGCCAGGTCCGACCGGGCCTCCCACCCACGGCCACACCCGGCTCAGGATGCCAGTGTCAGAGATGAGCCTGACACACCCAGCACGAAGGCAGCGCAGGGCCGAGGGGTGCAGGGAGTACACAGACACCTCGGGGTGGTAGGGGCCAGGGAAACCAAGAAGGGCTTCTCACAGGAGGTGGCAAGGGAGCTGGTGTGAAGAGTAAAGTCTGATTTTAAGTTCAGAGTTCTGACTCTGTTTGGGGTTATTTTTTGGCAATTTTTTGCAGAGATGGGGTCTCACTATATTGTCCAGGCTGGTCTCAAACTCTTGGCCTCAAGCGATCCTCCCACCTTTGGCTCCCAGTGTTGGGATTACAGACGTGAGCCACTATACCTGGCCCAGAGTTCCAGTTTTGTATAAGACAGACACCCTGTCCACAAACCTCCTAGCTGTGAGCTTGCCAAGGGCCCTACACCCCCGGCCTCAGCTCACTGGCCGTAAAATTCAGACAGGCCACCTGCCTCCAACTCAGTATGTGAAGGAAGAAGGGAGATGGTGACGATGGACATGGGCATGATTTAGGGGCTGAAGGTGGCAGCCTGGGCAGAGGGCAGATTAAGACTTAGGTGCCAGGTGGGGCAGGAGTCTCACAGGGCTGGAGTCGAGAGTGACCAGTGGGCTGGCCCTGGTGTGGCCAGCAGGGTCTGAAACCAAAGTCAGGATGGAGGTAGGAGGGTCTCTGCCCCACAGGGTGGCAGGTTGGAAGGTGTGGGCACTGAGGCACAGTCACTGCCATAGCCCCAGCAGTGACCTTGACATCTGCCATGGCAGGTCCAGCAAGGTGGGGGAGATGGTGAATACACGAGAGCTCCAGAGGAGAGACCCCCCAAGTGACCCCCAAATCCAGCAAGACTGTTTCTGCCCTTGTTTCCAGAACCCCGGCAAGGCAGAGGAAGACACAGATCTCACAGGCGGAAAGAAACACTTGGTTCCCTGCCCGCTCTACTTTGTCTGGGAGAGGAAGGGAGCTGGCGTGGCTGCTGATTACAGAGAAATGTGACTTCTCAGCAGCTGTAAAGTATAATACAGTTTTTATTTTCCAACACGCTTCTCGTAAAGGAACCTCAGCTGGCATCGGTTTGGAAGGAAATGGCCAGTGGCCCACAGGGTGTCCTTCCCGGCGAGCAGGCAGAGCCTCCGAGGCCACTCCGCCTTTCGTTCCATGCTAGGCCTCCTCCCAGGGGACACCTGGCCAGGCTTGGCAGGAAACCCCCTGGACAAACACTTAGGATTTGTCCATCAGGGTATGGGGCTGAGGGAGGAAGCTCTGGAACAGAGGCGTTGTGGCCCACAGGCCGGGAGGGGGCTTTCCAGGGCCAAGGGCTTTTCCAGGGTGCACCCCAGTGCCTGGCACGGCTGCTCTGCCCAGCTGCCAAGTCAGGTCTCCATGCATCCCACTTCTGCAAAGCGAGAGCTCCGCATACTCCTGCAGAGCAGGACGGGGACCAGCCACACTTCCAAACTGGGCACTGATGGGCCAGAGCCCCAGCTGTCTTCCTGGCCTTGGCCTGGGGACCCTTGACCAAGCTCATCCATGCTGGGCACAGAAGGGTGAACAGAGAGACTGAGGAAGACTATGGCACAAGAATCCACACATGACAGGTCTGATTCATGATGAGGAAACTGAGGCAGGGCTCAGGTCTGCCCAAGCTTCCGGAATATGGAGCAGGACCGGGGCCTGGCCTCCAGAAATGCAGGTCAAACTCTCCGGTCCCAAAGGTGCCCAGGAGGGCCCAGACAGCTCCCGGTTCCTTAGCAGCCACCACCAGGGCAGCTCTGAGCTCCTCCTGTGAACACGGAACGCTCCGTCAGCTGCTGGAAATGAACCGTTCCTCCCTTCTCCCTGAACACAGCTGTTTCCTTCCTTGGGCCCATGGGGGTCTGTTGCAGGAGGGTAACAGGCACACGGCTTCCTGCGCTTCTCCCCCTCAAGTCTGGTGCAGTCACCCAGATCACAAGAGCCAGACTGGGCAGTTTTGGGTGGGTGGACACGGGCCACAGCGGCTTGTCTGCACATGTGTCCTGCCCTGGCCAGAGGCAGAGTGGGTGCTTGGGGACAGGCCAGGGACTGAATCCACAGGCTGAAGGGCACAGGCTCTGGTCCGAGACCCAGGAGGAGGAGCCCACATGGCATGCCCAAGGCAGCAAGCTTCAAATGCAGACCTTCCTCCAGCAAACACTCGCAAGCTGGCAGCTGCAGGAGGGACCCCTACTCGGGCACCTGGGGTGGGAGGGCCAGAGTGGAGATGCACTGGGGGTTCCGTGCAGCCACCAAGCTGCTGTGTCACCTCAGGCAGGACCCTCTCCTCTCTGGGCTGCCACAGGGGACTGGGCCACACAGCAGCTGAAGGCTCTCCTCTCCCTCCCCCAACTTCCTGCCCACTTATCTGTTGACAAATGAAGGGTCAGCTGGGTGGCCCAGGCCCTTGGCAGGCTCCCTAGTGTGAGGTGCCCTCATCTTGGAGGATCTGCTGTGACAGGGACAGCAACTCCAGGGCCTGTCTAGGAGCAGCCACTACCCTTCCTCCACCTGCCTGCTGCAGGCATCACCAGTCAACCACGGTGTTCTCTCTGAGCCCAGCTGGGATGGACACTCTCCAGACCAATGGATTTGTCAGCCCTGGTGAGACGGTTAAGGACGCCAGTGCCAGCAGATGGCAGGTTTCTGGGAGAGCCCTGGACAACCCTCCACTGTGGCATCAACTGCCCAAGGTGGGGCCAGGCCCAGGAGTCCAGGACAGCCCAGACAAGCTGCTCCACAGACGCCAGCCTCTGTCCACCGGGAGAGTCTTGAAGCGGTGGCGAGGCTTACCCATCCAGCTGAAAGGGCACAGGGAGGCCCCAATCCTTCCACTACATCACAGGGCAGGGGACAGGGAAGGCCTCACAGGACGGAAGCTGTGCTGATGCTCCTGACAGTCCCACGAGATGGGGTTCTGTCTCCATCCCAAAGAGGACGCTGAGGCCCAGAGAGGTGAAGAAAGCTGCCCAAGGAGGCCAGCCAGGAAGTGGCAGAGCTGGGCTAGGAGCCAGGACCTCACACCACCCGGCCATGTCTCGGACAGCAGCCTGGGACATCGCAAGGGACTGAGCACACTAAAGGGCCTGGGTATTGCCCGCTCCCCCGGGGACCTCCTGTTGGCACCTCATGTTGGACCAGCCCCGCTCACCCTCTTCCTGTTACCCTGCCCACGAGCCCCCACCACTCCCACCTGGGTGTCCACAGCAGCCCCTCAGTGGCCCTGGCCCCCACTCTGGAGCCCCTCAAGGCCAGGCAGGGCCAGAGGAAGGCTCCAGACAAAATATCAGAGGCCCCTGCCCTGCTGGAACCCCTAGGGCTCCCCTCACCCACTGCTCCCTCCCCTGTCCAGCCCTCCCTGTCCCTGGCTGCCCTGGCCCCAGCCCCTCTCCATCCAGGGCCACCAAGCACAGGGCTTCTGCCTGGGCCTCCCTGCCCCAGAATTCCCCGATCCACACCTCCCCACCCCAGGCCTCCCCATGGCCATCAGGGTCCAGCCCAGGTGTGGCCTCCTCAGTGAGGTGCACAGACCACTGCATCCGAGGGCTCCCACCCCTGCCCCATCCCTCTGCTGCCACCCTGAGATAGTTTCCTCGGGAACTCTGGGCCTTGGAGGGGCTGCACATAGTAGGTGCACACAACTGACTGACGGGCAGCAGGGACAAGAGAACACAACTTGTCAGCCCCAGTGCTCTGGTCACCAGGCCACTGGGCAGGGGCTCCCAGCAAGTGTGAGGATGAGGATGGAGCCCAGGTCTCCCACAGTAGCCCCGAGGGGGTGGGCTCGGCTGGACCACTTTGCAGCAGAGAACTGGGCCTTGACCCGTTAGTGGCGCCAGCCCTGGGCCTGAAGGTGGCCCTGGGCAGGTGGGGCTGGGCGAGGGCCAGCTGTCCAGGCCCCCAACTGCCCACCTTGGAGCCTCAGGCCTATGGTCTTGAGTTTCAATCAGAACTGGCCATGCCTCACCTCTGCCCTCCTGGGATACCTGTTCCATCCAAACCTTCCCTGCTCCCAGAATGCCAGATTCCCAACCCAGGGCGACACACAGGGTTCCCATCCTGCAGCTGACTCTCCCGCCAAGTGGGTGCTCAGGGAAGGGAGGATCCATGAACAGAATTCTCCAAAGAACAGAAAACCCAGCACCCCGCAGCCACCAACCCCAGCCGGGACCTCAGGCCAAAGCCAGTACTGCGCCTCAGCATGAAGAGCCCCACTTCTGGAAGGCTGGAACCTCGGTGCTGGACAGGGGTAGAAGCCAGCCTTAGTCTCCTCACCAGCAACCCTAAAGGGGCAGTGGAGCCCCTCCTGTCCCCAGGGTTGGCAGATGAGACCTGAGGCTAGTTTTCTTAGCTGCTGGAGGCCAGTCCTACCAAGAACCGAGTGGAAAGAGCCCGAACCACCCTCTGCCGGCAGCTGTGTGCCTGGATCAATGCTGGGCCCAGAACCCAGGCCCCCTGACCCCCAGGTAGATCCCACTTGAGGATGTCAGATGGAGTTCCAGCCCCACGCTGCCCAGCTGGTTGGTCCTGGGCTAGAGGTGACCTCTGGGAGCTTTGGCATCCTCCTCTGCAAAATGGGGTGAAAATCCCTGACTCCCAGGGTCAAGAGGAACATTTAATGAGCTGACACCTGGGAGGTGCTCGGCCCTGTGAACGCCTGGTGGCTACTGCTATGATGCAGGGTGGAGGGGAAGCTCCAGAAGGGCCACTGCAACAGATGGGACACAGAGTGGCTTGCCAAAACCTGTGCTGATGCTCACAGGGAGGGAGGGAAGCCAGTCCCAGGAGGCAGCTTCAACAGGGGTGGGTCTCTTCATGGAAAGATCCAAAGCAAAGTAGGATAAACCCAAAATTCAGGACGGTGGCTACTTCCTGACAGGCGTGGGAGTGGACACAGCTCCTTTGTGTCCTAAGAGCTAGAACCTTCTCATTTCTTTTTCTTGGGTTGACTGGCCAGCTTGTGAGTGTCCTAAGTAATTACAAGTTAAATCAATGCATCAATAAAGACAAGAGGGAAAGAGCGGAACAAAAGGCTGGAGAATGCGACAAGCGAGGGCCCCATGGCAGGTCCCAGGGTTCCATCCTCTCCTGTCAAAACGCCACTAAGTGCCACCTTCAAAACCAGGCCAGTGCTGGTGGCCACGGGGCCCTGGGAACGTACCTCATGTGGGGCCGGGCATAATCTTTGGGGAAAGCAAGCCACGAGTTGGGGTGAGGCAGACAGCTCTGGGCTCAGGCCGGCTCCTGCATCATTCCGGCTCCCCTGAAACCCTGGCAGCCCACCCCATGGCAGCCTGGCACGGGCTCTGCAGCCACCCAGGCCCGCATTTGCGTTTGTTTCCACCACACCCTGAGTGCATGACCTCAGGCTTCTCAGTCTCAGTTTCCTCATCTGTAAAAAGGGGACGACAGGTCCCTAAGCTCAGAGATGAGCAGTGCGAAGCAGCGTGTGCCAGGCTGAACTCCTAGCACAAATTTCCTGGTTTCACCCCCGTGGGAAGATGAAAGCCTGCCAGGTGAGGTCTAAGGATTCAGTCTGGCCAATGAGATGTGGGCGGAAGTCATCTTACGAGCAGCAGCAGCAGCCGGCGCAGGAGCTGCCCTGTCACGACAACCCTCCCTGTTCCCACTGGACACTATCTGTCAGTCTAGCTTGAGGACAAATGACAGAGCACAGCCTGGCCTCTGACCACTGTTGGCTAGTGCTGTGCTATGAGCGAGACACATTTGCTGCCGTAAGTCACCAAGACTCAGGAGCCAGCTGTTCCCACCGCAGAACCTTCTTTCCATCCTGAAACAAGCAGCCAGTGCATGGGACACGATACACAAGGGCCATGGTGAGGCCAGCACAGGGGATATTTGGGGGACTGTCCTGTTATTACTTAAGACCCTGCTCCAGTGGTGAGATGGGCTGCAGGGAGCACAGCGGGTGGGAAGGGCCTTGCTCCCGACCTGCCTCCGGGACCACAGTCCCCCAAGACGCCACCATGCCTAGACGTCATCTTCTATTCCGGGACATTTTTAATGATGGCACATCTGATCTGCTTATGTATAAACCCCACCACAGAACATGATGTGTCTTTACTTCTCAGTCTTTGAACATGAGCCAATAATGTTACCCGGCTGCCCAGATAAATTTTTAATCGTGTCAATTGCTGAAGAGTTGGCCTTGGTTTGTTTTGCTTGGTACAGAGTAAAACCATCTTTGCTCCCTAAAGGGAAGGGCGGGAGTGGGAAAGGGCTTCACCTCATGCCAATGACCAGGCACAGAACATTCCTCCTGCCCGGAAAGCACCGTGCTATTATATTTGGGGCAGGGCACTGGGAATGAGGAGGCCACTGTCCCTGAAGGCTCGCCCCCATCTCTGCTACCTGGAGGGGGGTTCTTGAATCTCAAACCTCCCCCCCAGCTGTAGGCTTTCTCCTGGGCCAGGAGGTCTCTCGGATGCCAGGGCTATGGTAAGAAGCACTGGTTTGGCTGGGCACAGTGGCTCACCCCTATAATCCCAGCACTTTGGGAGGCCAAGGGGGAGCAAATCACGAGGTCAGGAGATCAAGACCATCCTGGCCAACATGGTGAAACCCTCTCTCTACTAAAATATAAAAAATTAGCCAGGCACAGTGGTGCATGCCTGTCATCCCAACTACTAGGGAGGCTGAGGCAGCGGAATAGCTTGAACCCAGGAGGCAGAGGTTGTAATGAGCCAAGATCGTGCCACTGCACTCCAGCCTGGCAACAGAACAAGCCTTCATCTTTAAAAAAAAAAAAAGCAGCAGCACTGGTTAGGCTGGGCGCAGTGGCTCACACCTGTAATCCCAGCACTTTGGGAGGCCGAGGCGGGCAGATCACCTGAGGTCGGGAGTTTGAGGAAAAAAAAAAGCACTGGTTAGGGCTGTTGAGGGTGAGGGTGCTGGTCTGGCCTCCAGGAAGTGCAGGCCTCTGCCACGCAGGTGGGCTGGGCTGAGGAGACATGGCTGAGAGACATGATGAAGGGACCCTTCCTGAACCCTGCATCCCAGAGCTGGCTGTGCAGCAAAACCCACGTCCCTGCTGTGTCCATGTCCTGGGGCTGCATGACCAAGTACCACCAATGGGACTTAAAACAACACACGTATCTTCTCTCCAGTTCTCCCAGGTCGGGAGCCCAGGAGCCTGAGAGCCAGCTGCTGCAGAGCGGTCCTCCCTCTGGAGGGCTGGGGCAGTGGGCGGGGGGGTCCTTCCTGCCTCTGCCAGTCCAGGTGGCACCATGCGTTCCCTGGCTTATGGCTACCTCACTCCAACCTCTGCCTCCCTCTTCACGCAACCCTCTCCTCTTCTCCCTGTGCCTCTCCTCTGTGTGGTTCTTGCAAGGACACTTGTCATTAGATTGAGGGCCCAACCAGGTAATTCAGGATGATCTCATCTAGAGGTCCCTACTTTCATTACATTTGTGAAGACCCCTTTATCCAGTAAATTCCCATTCACAAGTTCTGGGGGATATAGGTTTTGGGGGCCACCATTCACCCCATACAGCCCCTTCCCCCAGGCTTGCCTGGGATCTAGATGGAAAGCCAGTCCTGGAGGTATGGTCCTCAGGCCTTACTTTGAGAACCACCGCTTGGGGCTGTGCCTCACTGGTTGGGTCCCTCAGCACCAGCTCTGCCCATCAGGCCCGCGTGGACCTCCCTTTGTAGATGAGGGAACCTGCTGAGGGTCACCCCAGCAGCGAGGATCCCAGCCAGGCCTCAAACCCAAGTCTCTCAACCTCAGGCCAGCCCCTTAACCCTGAACCGCTGGGTCTGAGACCCACCACGCCCTGTCCTGCTCTGCTCTGACCCATGTGACCAGCAGTCCAGCGTCCACTCCCACATGACCACGCATATCCCGAGGCTGGCTAGTGCCTGCTGTGTCCCAGCGCCTGGCCCCCAGCCCAGCACAACAGAATGAGAAATGAATGAAGGAATGAGTGACCAAAGAAACACATGAACAGCTATGGACTCCTTGGGCTGAGTATCAACTTCATGAGACCTCAGGGAAGTGACGCTTTCTGGGCCTCAGTTTCCCCATCTGTAAAAGGAGGGAATGAAGGTCCTTCTGATGTGAATGTGCCAGTCTGTGCCCTAGGATGTCTTTCCCCATCATGGTGCCAGGAAGAACGAGCCCAGATTCCAGGCACCTGAGCTGCCCGAGTAGGCAGAGGGTAGGTATGATGCTCAGGGGCTGAAACTTGGATCAGACACACAACAGCTGATGCACATTTCCCTCCAGCATCATCTAAAGCCACTTTCATGGACACGCATGCCCCGGGGCTCTGTAAGCTTTAGGGGATTCCCAAGCTCCCCGGCAGGTGGAGATCCTCCACCGAGGACTTGAGACAACTCTGCCGCCATGTGCCACAAGGAAAGTCTGGTCACAGGGCCTCCTTTAACTCTTGCAGCCTTCCAGGTGGGTGCTAGGAGATCCCCATCTGCAGATCCTGAGGCACAGAATGCCAGCTCCTCCTCATCCTGACTCTCAGCTTTTGGACCCATTGTGTGCCAGGCACTACACTGACAACTTTACAGACATCACCTTTGGATCCTCATAACAACCCAGTAAGTCCAACCAGCCGTGAGGATACTGAGGTTCGGGGGTAAGAAACTGTTCCAACGCTGGGTGTGGTGGCTCACACCTGTAATCCCAGCACTTTGGGAGGCTGAGGTGGGTGGATCACAAGGCCAGGAGTTCGAGACCAGCCTGACTAACATGGTGAAACCCTGTCTCTACTAAAAATAGAAGAATTAGCTGGGTGTGGTGGTATGCGCCCTGTAATCTCAGCTACTCAGGAGGCTGAGGCAGAAAAATCACTTGAACCCAGGAGGTGGAGGCTGCAGTGAGCCGAGATGGTGCCACTGCACTCCAGCCTGGCAACAGAGTGAGACTCTGTCTCAAAAAAAAAAAAAAAAGAAAAAGAAACGGATCCAGCACCACCCAAGTGAACCAAGTCAGTTTCATTCACACACCCATATCATATTGTTCTGTGCCTACTATGTGCTGGGAGCAGAGGACTTATTACTGTTGGTCAACAGAGGTTGCGGCCTTAATGATTCTAGAGTACCACACTGAGACCAATCACCTGATGTTCATGTGAAATAGGGCAGAGGGGAATGGATAGAAGGGTGGATAGACGGATGAGTGGATAAATGAGTGGATGAACAGATGGGTGAATAAATGGGTGGATGGGTATATGGGTGGATAAATGGATAGATAGGTGAGTGAATAAATGGATGGATGGATGAGTAGATGGATGAATGGATGGGTGGGTGGGTGGATGGATGGTGGAAGGATGGATGGATAGAAGGATGCACAAATGGGTGGATGGATGGATGAATGAGATGGATGAATGGATGGGTGGGTGAGTGGATGAATGGATGGGTGGGTGAGTGGATGAATGGTAGAAGGATGAGGGATGGAAGGATGGATGAATGGGTGGATGGATGGATGAATGGATGGATGAATTGGTGGGTGGATGGATGGATGAATGAATGGGTGGGTGGATGGATGAATGGATGGATGAATTGGTGGGTGGATGGATGGATGAATGAATGGGTGGGTGGATGGACGAATGGATGGATGAATTGGTGGGTGGATGGATGGATGGATGGGTGGGTGGGTGGGTGGATGGATAAATGGATGGATAAATGGATGGATGGATGGATGAATGGGTGGGTGGGTGGATGGATGGATGACTGGGTAGATGGATGGATGGATGGGTGGGTGGATGGATGAATGGGTGGGTGGATGGATGGGTGGGGTGGGTGGATGGATGGATGGATGGATGGATGAATGGGTGGGTGGATGGGTGGAAGGGTGGGTGGGTGGGTGGATGGATGGTAGAAGAATATATGGATGGATGGATGGATAAATATGTGAACAGATAGATTGATGAGTGAATAAATGGACAGACTGAAGAATGGACGGGTGGATGGGTGGCTTGCTGGGTTGCAGGGTGCTTAAATGATGAATGGGTGGGTAGATGCATGCATGAGTGGACAGACTGATGAATGGACAGGGAGATAGGTGGCTTGGTGGGTATGTGCCTGGGTTGTAGGGTGCGTGGATAGGTGGATGAATGAAAGAACAGACAGATGGGTAGATACATATGTGGAAAGACGATGAGTGGATGGTAGATAAGTAGATAAGTGGGTAGATAGAATAATAAAAAGAAGGAAAGAAAGAAGGCAGAACAGAAGTGGGGGAGGGGAAGCAGTGAGTGAGAGGAGGGAAAAAGCAATAATAAAATCCATTAGATGAGCCGGAGAAGTATTCTCAGTGGGCAAATCGGCAGCTCAGCAAGTTCATCTGACAACGGCTGTGACGATCTGGGAGCTGAGCAAAGAGAAACTCAGCTGCATTTTGTCTTTTAAAGACAGACACAGGCACATCCCTGCCCCACTGCAGAAGCTCAGGCTGGCTCTTCATGTCCCCCTGCCAGGCTGCCAGCCCTGCTCCTCTGACTGTCTCAAGGGAGCTCATGTAGGCCAGCCATGCACTAAACTGCCAGTTACTATATTTCTGAACAAACGCATCTCCTTCACACCATCATGCTCATGGTGGCAGTGGCAGAGAGGACACACCACTGTTCCCTAACCCTGTCACTCAGCTAGGGGTGCGGGGTGGGGGCACAGCCCCTGTTGACCCATTGGGCCCCGCTCGCCATTTCTATGCTGCACACAGACTCATCCCAGGTCATACTGGCCAATGTGTGCCATGCACTTCCCATGTGCCAGGCCCAGCGAGTCACCCGAGTCTCTCACTCAGTCCTTGTGAAAACCCCACACACAAGATGCCACAGTCATCCCATTCACAGATGACATCCCAGGTCCTGTAGGTGGCAGGACGGAGATTCCAGCCACCAGCCACTCAGTGGTCAGGTAAAAGCTTCGGCAGGCCACGGTCAGCGGGAACTGGTTCAAAGCCTTCTCTTTGGGGCCAGGTGCACACTTGTGGTGGCCAGTGGGCCAGGCTGTGGCTTTAGCACAGCAAAGGTCAGTGTTCTGCTGCTGCTGTCCCTATAGACGCGGCCTCCCTCTGCCCCAAGGCCACTCACTCCTTCCCAAGTGTGGGTCACCAGTCAGCAAGCTGGGAAGTGGGTCCTCAGCCAAGAGAAGGTGGAAGGCTTGGTGTAGCACTGCCCCACGCTCAGCAGCAGAACTGGACACTAAGCCAGTGCTGGGAGGTCTAGCGCATGGAAAAGGAAGCCCTCAGGGACTGTGGAGGCACTGCCCCAGCAGCCTCTGCTGATGTCACCCCTTGCATGTCCTCTCTCTGCACTCTGAGTCCTGCCCACCAGCGGCAGCTTGAACAGCTGTGGCAGGTCCCATCTGACAAGCACCCAAAGGGAGCAGCCGAGCAGGGTCCACATCACCCTGCACTAAGGCCAACCCACACAAGCCTCGCCCCTCTGCTGCACCAAAGCACTTCCCCACCCAGGGCCAGCTCTGTCACCAGCCTCGCTGCTACATCAGCACTGGCATCCCTAAACCAAAAGAAACCAAGCCAGGCCTGAACGCCCTGGACTCTCCCTCCCTGCGCCAATACTCCCCAGACAGAACAGTCGAGCACCCTCCCTTCACCCCCCTTTTTCACCATGAGGAGCGCCAGCCCTGGAGAACCTGCAACCAAGCCACAGGGAGCATCCAAAACACTCTGGCACCTACTGCTCCCACCTGCATGATCCCTACATTCAGATGCAACTGGTGGAGATACTGGGATACAGAAATGAGCAAGACCCAGGCCTGCCAGGAGCTCCCAGTGAAGAGATGTGTGTGGGCACACGAGCACACACATACACCCCATGCACCTGCACAAACACCCACGTGCACCTGCACACACACATACTCATCTACAGACACAGGCACCCATATGCACATACACACACCCATATGCAGCTACACACATATACCCATGTCACCTGCATGCACCCACGTGCACATATACACCCACATTCATATGCACACCCACACACACACCCATATGCACCTGTACACACACACCCATATACACGCACCATCTCACACAGTTTGTTCCGTTTAAACTTGGAGGCCCCAGCCACGGCTAGATGGATGCAGAGGAGGAGCAGTGCTGGGAACGAGGCATCGACGGCTCCAGGCCAGAGCACGGGGCCTGCCCAAGGCTATTCCTCACTGGGTTGCCCCTGGCTTATGCTACTGACCAGGGCAACAGGGGCCTGGGGTGTGGAACAGGTGCCAGATTGATGGAGCAGGCCAGCTGGTGACTCGAGCCTACCCTCTAGAGAGCTGGCCTCTGAGGGGCCAGACCCCAGCCTCAAAGCCCAGGAATCCAAAGGTGGCCTCTTCTGACCTCCCCTCCCAGGGAAGGAGTTCAGCATCTTCCAATTACTCCCCTCCCACTCCCTAAGCAGAGGAGGTTGAATCCATTATCATAATGAAAGGAAAGAAAAGGAAAAAAGAGTCTCCAATTAGACTGGCCTGGGGACTCACATGTCATCCTGTGGACACTGAGGACAGGTGGCCAGGACGTTTATGTCACCAGGTGGGACAATTAAACCCATCCTGCTGGCGGGATGGGCTGCTCAGCACATAACTGCCACCTCCCGTTCCTATCTGCTCTAAGCCCAATTACCTGGAATTGACCAGGCAGCACCAGATGGGAAAGGGGGTACCAGACCACCAAATGGGAGAGAATGGGGAGAACCGGGACACTATTCCCGAGATAAGACGACAGGAGCCGCAGCAATGTCTTCAAATACAGAGAGACTCAGGGGAGAAAAGTCCGGGACCCTCAGGGCAGGACACAGTGTTGGGGTGCTGACCCTTACCTTGGCTCACAGCATGCACAGCAGGTGGCACATTCGTTCAGAGAGGCGTGGGGGCTGCAGAGTCCGCCAGGGTCCATTCATGGAGCCTCTGGCTGAGGTGTCTCACTTGAGAGGTATTTGGTACTTTGTAGGTGATTCAGAAAGGCAAAACCAGGTTTGGGGGTGGAAGTCAAGGACGCAGCCCTCACCACTAAACAAAGACTTTACCTGAGCCACCCAGCAAGGAACTGGGTTCCAGTGCTCTCCCGGCCACACTAGGAGCAAAGGCTTAAAAGGAAAGTCTCTGCATGCCACCTCTGTACCCCAGGAGGGCACCCAGCCTCTCAGGCAGCAGCTGCATCTTAGATCTCGTTGCCCAGGGCTCCAGGATAAAGCCTGCCACCAGCTCCCCCTGCACATGGGGAGACCAAAGGGCAGGTTCTCAAAGCCATAACGAAATGCCCGGCCACCGCTTCCAGTTCCTTGTGTTTTGTTGTGCTTAGATTCAATACGGGCATGTCTGATATTCTGAGAATTCACTTCAAATTGAAGCTGCAAGTTCCAGCTGACTTCCGGTTTCTCTCACTCCAACCTCAGCCTGACTCCTGTCCCCTGCCTCGCAGCCATGTCAGCAACACTATTCACAGGAGCCACCGGGTGGGAACAGGCCAAAGGTTCATCACGTGATAAATGGTATGCCAAATACGGCCCGGCGACACCATGGAATGTTTCGCAGCCATGAAGAGGAATGACGCGCTGACTGGCTGCGGGTGGCTGAACCGTGAAAGCACGATGTGGAGTGAGATAAGCCATGCACGAAAAGCACGCACCACACGGCTCCATGGACATGAACCATCCAGGAAGGGCAAACGCACAGGCAGAAAGCAGGCTGGGTGTTGCCCAAGGCCAGGGAGGGTGGTGACTGTGCATGGGGACAGTTTCTTTCTGGGGTGTGAAGATGTTTTGAAAGCAGACAGAGATGGCGGTTGCACAATATTGTGAATGTGCTAAATGCCACTGAACTGTGTGCTTTAAAAGGGTCACATTCATGTGGTATGAATGTATCTCAATTTTTAAAAGTCAGAGAGCAGAAGAGAGGGTGGCAGGGCTAGGCCAGGGTGAGACAATTGAAGCCATGAGCCCATGAGGAGCCAGAGCCGAGCTCCCCACCAAGACCCCATGCTGGAATATGCCCCTGATTGGGACCCCATGCTCGTATGTGCCCCCAACCAGGACCCCATGCTGATATGTGCCAAGATATGCCACCTAGCTGAGCCTTCAGGCAGCCTCCCAGCCATTCCGGGGGCTCTGCATCTGCTCTAATAGGTCACCAGAGAGTTGCAGAGTTGGTGGCTTCAAGCAACACAGACTCTTACAGTTCAGGGAGTAAGAAGTCTGGAATGGATCTTAGAGGCTGGTGTCAAGGTGTCAAGGGGCTGATCCCTCTCGGGAGGCACCAGGGAGAACCGGTCCTTTGCCTTCTCCAGCTTCTGAAGCTGCCTGCATTCCTTGGCCCACAGCCCCACCACTCTTAATTCTGCCTTTCCCATCACATCTCCTTTTTCTGACTCTGACCTTCCTGCCTCCCTCTTACAATTATTCATATTTATATCTGCAAAAACCCTTTTCCTTGTCACACTCTCAAGGTTTGTGGCTCAGGACATCAACCTAGCAGGTGGAGGCTTCCACCAAGGACCAGGTGCTGCACAGTGCACAGACACACTGCAACCCCACAAAGCAGGGCCATGCTCCCAGCCTACAGAAGAAGAGACAAAGGTTCCAAGAGCATCCCTGCCCAGAGTCATTTGGCTAATGGAGGTTTCCTTCATGGGCCCTGACCTCCCAGGCTGAGGACACCTTTCGGCTTCCTTCTCAGGGAGTCCTATTCTTAACCATGTCCTCCCTCCCAGCCATTCAGAGCTGTGATGGCCCCAAATTAGAATACCCCCAATCTGGAGGACTAGCTCTGGCCACAGCAAATCCACAACCCCACGTGCCTCGCTGGTGCCTTCCACAAACCCCTCTCCCACTCCACAACCACAACCCTCCCCTTCAGCCCCGCCCCGGCACGTTTGATCCCCAGCTGGCACCAGGGAGGGATTCTGAGATTAAGTCTCCAATTCATCAGCCTCTGAGATGCATAATTGGGGCTTTTACGGAAAATCAGCTCATTATGCAAAGTGCAAGGGTTGTGAAAATGATTTTTCAAAGGAGCACATCGGGTTCCTATCCAGCCACAAAACAAGGGAGAGGTTCTTCAGGGATGTGGGCTTGGTTTGCGGGTTTTCCAGGAGAAAAGGGTTTGGCTAAACTAAAACTTTTGCTAATTACTAACACTATAAAACGCAGGAAATGAAACACTTAGTGTCTGGTGAAATGCTGGTGGCTACCCCCAGAATGTTCCATTCGCCATGGAAATCTCCGCCCATCTGGAGCAAGGTGGGACATTGCTCAGACTTAGCCGCCAAGCAGGGCTGCCTGAGAGGGTGGCCTGTCACCTGTCTACCAAGCTCTGGGGTGAGCATGGGAACCAGTGGAGTCCTGCACTCAACCCCGAGGGCTGCAGAGGGAAAGGACCCAGGAAAAGTCCCGGAGTGGGGCTCAGAGGAGGGGTGCAGAGGAGAAGCGGGACAGGAAAGCCAGGCTCCGGGGAGGGGGCCCTGCAGAGTCTCCTATGAAGCCCCGCCCTGCATCCAAGAGCCCTTCCCTTCGGCCTGCAAACACCTCCCCTTCCTCTCTCACATCAGCCTGGCCTGTGTGTAGAAAGCGGTAACTCAGCAGACTTGGGGTACTCAACCCCTCCACACGCCAAAGAAATGACTGGCTCTTGCTCCACTCCCAGGAGGTGACCTCTAACCTCTCAGCCCTGGGGTGTCTGCCAGATAAGCCCTCCCCAGAAGACCGTCTCTGTATGCCTGGGGCCTTGGGCCACACGGCGTATGCTCGTGATGTGGTTTACCGTCGGCTGTGGGCAGTGCAGTAACAGGGTGGCCTCTGGAGGGGCTGGGGACGGCATAACCCAGGTGGGTCTCACATGCATCCCTGACCCCACTGGCCACCAACGCAGACCCGCACTCCAGGGCTTGGGTGGGCTTCTGTGCCTGGCGATGTCCTGTGCCTGCTGCCACACGTGCCTCCTGTCACACTCTGCTGCTGGGAGAACTAAGCGCTGTGCAGAAGGCTCCATGGAGGAGGACAGCCGGAAACCCACGCCCCGATCCTGGCTCCACCCGGGGCCTTTTGCTGATTGGAGTCTAGATCTTTCTCTGCCGCCCTAATGGCTTCCCTTGATAAATCAGAACCTGAGGATGGTCTTGGGAACCACACACACACCATGCGACTGTCACTAAGCGCAGTGAGCCCTTCTCTGGGCCGGGACAGAGCCCGAGGATTTACAGGTCTCACCTCAAATCCGACACTCACCCCCAGTGCCTATCCCCATCTCACTGATGTAAAAAGGGAGGCTTGGGAGACACCTCCGGTGCGAGGCCCACAGCTAAGCAGGACGCAGGCCTCAGAGCTGGGGCCACCCACACGCAGCCCTGGCTCTTCACGCCTCCACTCGGGTCTCCCAAAGGGCGGCAGCCTTCAGGGCTGGGGTCTGCAATCCCAGTCCAAGGGACTGCTGTGCCCACACACTGCCTGGGCAGTTCTCCAACCTGAGAGGGAAGAGGGCAGGTTTCCCTCTCCATCTGCCAGCCCCAGGGCCAGGGCCAGCAAGCAGAGCCCTGGGGAGGCTGCTCTGCCCGTCCTGGGAGGGGTGACGTGAAGCACCGACAGTGTCCTCTGGGGTTGGCTGCGTGGAGGGGCCAGAGAGGCAGGGGAGGGAGGGGGTGGCCAGGAGGGAGGGTGCCCACCCTGGGCCTCAAAGGGCCTCCCCACTCATCAGACAGCAGGACACACACCCAGTACAGAGGCAGGCCCAGCCCTTTCCACAGCCCTCACCACCCTCGAAGCCACCAGTGGGCTCCCCTTGCCACCTGCAAACCCCTAGGGAAACAGGCCCTCAGAGCTGCAGATGAGGCGCCTCACACTCAGGAGGGCAGGGGTATCCAGAGCCTGACACGGGCGCAGCTGTGGCCAAGGCCAGTGTTTAGTCTGCAGCAGGGGCGGGGACACGGCTTCGGGCACCTGCAGCAGGACCGCACCAACGCCGAGCTGGGCCACCTGCCTCCCCACGGACAGAGACAGGTTACTCATCTGATGCGGGTCTGCAGCCCCGGCCTCCGGTTTGCAGAGAATGGCTATGGACTTGAAGAAGAGATCAAAGTTCAGTATTTCAAGCAGGAGCGATTAAAATGACTGAGTTTTGTTGCATCAATCTCATTCCTGTCTAATAATATGTTTAAAAGAACAGGCTTGGAAGTAGAGCCACGTCACTGCCAGTACTGGAGTGTCAGGGGCTGGTGGGAGGAAGAAGGAACCATCATTTCCGGAAACAAAAACAAACAAACACAAAAACACACAGTCTCTGTATCCAGAAGGGTAATTTTTTAAAAATCAAACATGTTTTAAACAGTGCATATCACAGAGTCTGCACAAGCTGGGAAACAGCCTGAGGGAAGGGAAGGGTGGAGCCTCAGGCATCAGTCACCCTCCAGACAGTACTCAGGGTGGCGGGCACAGGGGTCAGTCGCCCTCCAGACGGTACTCAGGGTGGTGGGCACAGGGGTCAGTCACCCTCCAGACAGTACTCAGGGTGGCGGGCACAGGGGTCAGTCGCCCTCCAGACGGTACTCAGGGTGGCGGGCACAGGGGTCAGTCGCCCTCCAGACGGTACTCAGGGTGGCGGGCACAGGGGTCAGTCACCCTCCAGACAGTACTCAGGGTGGCGGGCACAGGGGTCAGTCGCTCTCCAGACGGTACTCAGGGTGGCGGGCACAGGGTTTTTTTTCTGACTGTTGTTCTTTATGCCCAAAATGTGTTCTAACTAAATGTTCTTTTGTATGTGTTTAATATTTAACTTTAAAAGTCTATGTTTCACATTGTTCAAAAACCTCAATTCAAAGGAATTTCCATGTCCTCTGAGAATCCAGTAACAGTGGTTCAGGAATATTTACCCCCACCCAGTGCCTCTGTGAACCTGAGCAAATGGCCCCCAGCAAGGGGCAGCTGCACCACACAAATGCTCATCATCCTGGGCCCCCCAGCCTGCAGGCACACACAGCATCCCCCACAGGTCACGTCAGGGTGAGGCCCCTTCCCAAAGTCGGGGCATCCTCATAAGGTCACCTGTGCCCAGATGTGACCCTATCCCCTCTGCTCTCAGAGGCCGGGCTCTCTCTGCCATCCCAGCCTTCTCACCCTGCTGGCCCCTGTCCTCCCAAGGGCGTCCCAGACACATGTCCCCACCCAATCGGGAACGTGGTCTCCGTGACCTCAATCTGTGGGTCAGAATCTAAAGTGACCAGTTCTCATATGGGCCATTCTCTGGTCTCACAGACGCTCGAGTACCCCAAGTGTCAGTGGCGGGAGGTCAGATCACAGGGGTCATGGGACTCTCTGGGGCTGAACTTTGCAGTCCAAGCAGAATAAACAGAGAGTGGAGAAAGTCCTTGGGTGTGGCTTGTCCAGATGCCCTGCACAAAGACCCCCAGCCTCGCAGCCAGGTAAGTCCACCCCGCTCCAGCCCACCCCTGCAAACAGACCCAGCTACCTCGTGCTCACCAGAGCCCCTGGTTCTGATGTGTGGAGAGTGAATTTAGGTAGGCAACGATCTGTGAAAGGATTAATTTGCTGATCTTATTACTTAAATCGAAAGAGATTTTGCAGCTGTCAGTAACATGCTTGCAAGATTTCCCCGGTGTAAGCTGAAGACCCCCCTCCCGTCCCCCACACCCCTTTCTCCTGCCGCCAACAGGCGACGTGACAACACGGTGCAAATGTGTGATAAAGACACAGGCAGAGGGCACCTGCTTCAACCCCAGTCGCGGTGACAAGCAGGCTGGTGTCGATGGAGATGAAAGGACCTGGCTTTGGCGCGCTCGGAGGGCTCACCTGATTCCTTTGCTCTGCGCGATGCTGTGCAGCGAGAGCCTCGACACCGCAGAGATGACCTGGGGGAGACAAGAAAGACACTCCTGAAATTTCACAAGAAAACAGACACAGAAAGACAGCACAGAACTGGGAGGCGGCATCCTGCAGGACGTCGAGAACGGTTAACACAGCACATAGCATCTGGGGAGAACACGGCGCAGCGCTCTGGAGGCTAGACGCTTGTTTTGTATTTGCTATGCCGAACTTGTCATTTGGATGCACTGGTATGTGCTGGGCGCTGCTGCCCTGCCGGCTCCTGTGGCCACGATGTTAACGACTCCTGAGCTGCCTTCTCACCCAGCAAAGGTCTGCCCCGTCAGGCACTGCCACAGGGCTTCACGATGCCACCCTTACAAAGGGCTCACTCATCCCCCGCTGCTGTTCTGCAAGGTACCGTATGAGTAACTACAGCTCATGTTCACAGTAGGCGCCAACCTTCAGAGAAGGGGAAACAGGAGCCCAGAGAGGTCAAGTGACTTGCCCAAAGTCACCCAGCAGCCAGGGCACCACGCAGATGTCCCGGGGTAGTTCCTGCTTCCCTTCCAGCCTTCCCTGCTGGGGAACCTGGCTCCATGGAGGGCTTGGGACACAGAAGGACAGGAGCTGCAGGTGCATAGCAGCATGACAGGATCTCTCCTTGTCTTGTCTGGCCAGCAGACCGGTCAAGAGGAAGGTTTGGCGAGGAGCAGTAGCCGATCCTCCTCCCTCTGCTCCCCGTAACCGGCCTGCCCCGTGATGTATGCCTGCCCTGGATAGGCGGGACTCTCCCATCTCCCAGCATCAAAAGCCCACACAGCTACTCTACAGGTCTCCAAAAGGACAGGTGGGCTGGGGACAGAGCAAGAGGCTCTGCAGATAAATTTGGGGAACCCGGGGCAGGGGACAGGGAGGTGGCTGGCCAGCAGTACAGGTTGTCACACACGAGAAGGGAAGGAAGCTAACACAATTCATAGGATTAATGGAGCTCCTGCACGCCAGGCTCGGGCCCTGTGGAGGTAGATGCAGCCGCAACGTTGAGACTGTGCAAAGTACGCATGTGAGTTCGTGTGAAAGTTCACGTGAGTGTATGTGCATGTGTGTGGTCGTGTGTGCGCATTGCTTGCCTGTGCTGAGTCTGTGTGTGCACTGCATGTCTACATAGCCATGTGTAAATGTGTGTGTGTGTGTGTGTGTGTGTGTGTGTCTGGGGGTGGGGAACAAGGCCCATGACAGTCACATGCTGAATCCACAGACACCCTCCACTGGGTGCTGGCGTCCTCAGAACGGAGCCCAGATGGCGCTCTGTGAGCCACACAGCAAGAACCCCACAGGGCCATCCCGAGGTGCGCGTTTGCTAGACAGAAAAACCGAGGCTCAGTCTCTTGCCCAAAACCCCCAGCTGGGCGCACCTCCAGCCCAGGCTTCCTTTCAGGCTGTTCTGCTTCCAGCAGAAATTTTAAAAGGAGAGAGGAAAGAAAATGAAGCACAGGGCCTGGCAAGCTGGCAGGTTTGGCCCTGAGCCGGCGCCGTGTGCTGTCCCGTACGTGCTGGTGATTCCGGGCCGGCCTCACAGAAGCTAGAGCCATGGAGGGACAGGGTTCTCCTGTGCTTCCGCAGACGAGGCTCAATGGGCCGATTCTGCGGCTGGCCCTGCCGCACTCCCATGCCAGTGCTACAAGGGGCCTTTCACAAAGAATGAGCAACTTGGCTCGGCGAGCATTTTTGGCTTTTAAGAGCTCTAAACATTTAGGGCAAACAAAAATTAAAGCAATATTGCTGTATGTCCTTATAGTTCTTTGGAAGAATGTTAGATTTCAAAGGTTTGGCAACCACAGGGCACTCCAGGCTCCGTACACCTCCGAGGCACACGCGGCTAATCAACTCCTCGGAGGAGCCGCCCCAGGCTCAGAGCCTCCTCCACGGAGCCCGAAGGAGGCGCCGGCATTCGGTCAACACAGAAGAACCTGTTCGTCCACCTGGAATTGGCACAAAGGCCCCAGGTTGGGTCGTGCAGATGGAACCAGAGACAGAGAGGAGGTGTGGCGGGAGAGCAAGCCAGGGCCAGAACATGGGTCTCCTGTGTCCACGCATCTGTGGCTCCTGTGGACAATTTTTATAGCTGCTATGACCACAGCAGCCTCAGCCTCGAGCTTGGGGCACTTTGCCCCAAGATGACTGTGTCTCGAGTAGCCTCTGAAGGGCTCTGGAGTACCTGCAGCATCAGATGGGGCAGCTCCTTCAACAGGTTAAGCTAAGCCAGAGGAGCCCCATCCCTACATCGGCCTGAACTTCAGGCTTCCAGGCTGGCACTGGGGACAGGGGGAAGCTCAGGGGCCCACCACGGGGGACCACACCCCAGTGACCCACGACCCAGGGCAGGTGAAACCCACCAACCTGAAAGGTTAGGAGCAGAAGCCCCTCCCTGCAGGGGAAGGGAAGACCCACAGTGGCTCCCGGGGTGCCTCTGGCCATGCCCACCCACTCCTAGGACAGAGAGCTGTCCTAGGGGCCCGGGTGTCCTAGGTGTCCCCAGGGGCCCGGAGAGGCCCGGGTGTCCTAGGTGTCCCCAGGGGCCCGGCTCTCCGGCAATGATCAAACACCCCTTAGCCCACAGCCCCAGCCCACTCTTCTGACAGCGCAAATGTCAAAGGATGACATTTTCCCTACTTTTATTGCCTCGTCTGTTCCGAGTCCCAGGTAACAAGCGAATGAAGACGCACTTCCCTCCCTTCCCACAGACAGCCAGGGGCAGGAGGAAAGGGCTGTGTGTGTCACAGACAGCCAGGAGCAGGAGGAAAGGGCTGTGTGTGTCACAGACAGCCAGGGGCAGGAGGAAAGGGCTGTGTGTGTCACAGACAGCCAGGGGCAGGAGAAAAGGGCTGTGTGCGCACAGGGACAGGGAATTGGGGAAAGACGTGCCCCTCAAAAGGACCAGGCCTGCTGGAAAGCCCACCTGCACCGCCAGCCTCCAAAGCTTCAGCCCTCTACGCAGTTCACCGACCTCCAGGCCTCACACAGGCCGTGCTCAACGGGACTCACTGAGGAACGAGCTGTGGACTGGAAAGCCCAGAGGACAGGCGGTGGTGGTTGGGTCTGGATCCTGAATGGCAGCCCTGGCTCTGTCCACACCCAACCACGGCCTGCTCTGACCTCAGGTTCCCAGACGCAGGCAGCCATCAGCCTCCACACAGCCACAGCACAGCCTTTTAAAGGCGGCGCTTTAAAAGGGCCCCAGGCCCCACCCCGTCCCCAGGCTCTGGGGCCTAGGAACCTGCATTTATAGTTCAGGGCCCACATGGTGGGATATGCAGGCCAGCTGGAGCCCTCTGTCCCCTAGGGACTGGCCAGACTGGTAACGCCACAGACTGGGTCAAAGCCTGCGGGAGGCCAGGAGCACGTACTGATTGTCCACTTGTGGGTGCCTCACAGAGCCAGGATCCCTAAAGCCCTTCCACACTGGACAGAAGCAGAGGGGTCAGGAAGGACGCAGGGAAGAGGACACCATCTGTGAGCTCCTCCAGAGTAGGAACTAAGCTGGCTCTGCTGAATGATTTCTCTCCAGTGTCTTCACATTGTAGGCCCATCAGCTATAACTCCACCTGAGAAACCTTTAGATCACAGTGACCATAAATGCAAAGCTCTATGCTGCAGGTTCAGCAGAGGATGACTGAAAGCCTCAGTGACCCCAGAGCCCAGACACCGAAAACTCCACGTGACGCATCCTTTAGCAAAAAGACTCAGCATTTTTACTTCACTGCACCAAGTTTCCAAACTGAGGACAGAGGTGCTGTGCTCAAAGCACTTGCAAGTTAAATATCCACAATCAAAACTCAAGTCAGGGCCAACAAGAAGACAGAAACCTGCAGATTCATCACCAATCACCTGATCTTGCATGGGCTTCTAGAAAGAACCCAGATGTCCAGCTATTCATAAGTGACCTCATCCTGGTCTCTAATGTACCTTCTGCACTTTCTCTCTGTATCTTCTGCCTCACTTCTTTTTCACACCTCCTGTAATTTCATCCCTCTGTGCTGTAATCTTAGTGACTTCCTCGGTTCTATCTTCTGATTCATTAATTCTCCCTTCAGCTCCACCTAGACTACTGTTTAAGACACATACCGAGTTTTTCATTTCACCAACCTCAACTTGCATTTTGAGAATTTCGATTTAGTTCTTTTCTCAAAGTCCATCTGTTCTTTGCGTGCTGCCTGTTTGCTCATCATTTTCTCTTCTTTTCTTTTGCATTCTGTTCCTTTTTTCCAAGAATAGAAATTCTCTCTCATCAATTGCATCTGCTACCCCCTCCCCCATGCTGATTTGTTTCTTTCTGAGCACCAGCTGGCTAGCCTGGTAAACATATATATATTCACAGATTACATGTATTGTGTATAAACACACATATATATCGTGCTGTGCTGTAAGTGCATCTTCAATGGGAGTTGCTTTCCATGGGCGGAGGGAGCCCCCAAGCTCTGAGAGGCTGTGAGGCTCTCCTGGTTTCCCCCTGGCTTTCAGGCCCCACCCCAGGCCTGGTGCCAATGCACGGTGGACCCTGCCAGACTGCTTCCCTGCCCAACCTGGGATGGTCAGCTGCTTCTGTGCCAGGCCCCAGGGTGCAGCTCTCTGGTCCCCATTCCATGGCCCTCTCAGGCTTCCGTTCCATCTCCCTCACCTCCACCATGACTCAGCCCCAGCTGATAGGGCCCAGGCTCTAGGGTGGGCCTGGTTCCAGGCCTCTCAGGAGGTGGGTGGGGAAGCTGGCCTGGCTCTCCTGTCTGGCTTTGACATCCCTCTTGGTTTCTTATAACTGAGGATTTATTTCTCTTTCTAGTTCTAAGCCTAGTAATCATGTTTTGATTTGCATTATTTCATTTAAAGACAGATTCTGTCTGGGCACGGTGGCTCACACCTATAATCCCAAGCACTTTGGGAGACCAAGGCAGGTGGATCACAAGGTCAGGAGTTCAAGAACAGCCTGGCCAAGATGGTGAAACCCCATCACTACTAAAAATACAAAAATTAGCTGGGCGTGGTGCCAGGCACCTGTAATCCCAGCTACTCAGGAGGCTGAGGCAGAGAATTGCTTGATCCTGGGCGGTGGAGATTCCAGTGAGCCAGGATCGCACCACTGCACTCCAGCCTGGCCAACAGAGTGAGACTCCATCTCAAAAAAAAAAAAAAAAAAAGAGTAATTCCATGTGTTGGAGTGGGGGAGGAGCCCATGCTCACTGACCACTGTGTTTCACAGAAATCCCTAGGCCTTCACAGTGCAGGAACCCCCAAGAACCTCCAAGCAAAACAGCCGTCAAATCCCCATGAGCCTTTGGCCCAACATCAGTCAACGCGGGGGCGGCGACGCTGCAATGATTTCAGAGGAGCCTGCCGATTTTGCCATCTTGATGGTGTAGATGTTGCGGGTGGTGTTTGTTTAGTACACATCACAAGGTGGCAGCGTGGGATGATGACACGGAAGCAAGAGCTCCGGGCCGCACAGGTTCAGGTTCGAATGTCAGCCTCCCCCTCGGAGCTGGGGCAAGTTCTCAGCCTCCGTGAGCCTGTTTACCCAACTGTAAAACATGGTCCTAACAGAGGCCTCTTCATAAGGCTGCTGGGGCCTGTGGGCGGACATGCCCCTGGAGGGGACGCAACATCGCCCATGAGTGCCCAGTGAGGACGTGGCCAGGGCTCTGCTGAAGATCCCGACACTCCCTGCAGGGCGGGGCAGGCGTCCGTCCACACAAGGGACCACAGGGTCCTCAGAGCAGGTCTGCAGCTGGGCAAGGCAACGCCAGCATCAAGGCTCAACACCCAGTGCCCATCATGCTTCCCTCCAGGAAACCATCTCACCAGGTGGTGCATGCGCAACTCTAGTGTTCTCTTTCTGGTGCCTCAGAGAGACGGAAGCCAAAAACGTGACCCAATCACCCTGCACTTGAGCCAGTGAAGCCAGAGTGCTGCCCCCCATGGTGAGGCCACCAGGGCCCTAGGGAAGCACGCCACATGCTCTGACAAGGTTTACAAGTCCCCAGCACCCTGCATGCCCTACTCTGACTCTCATCAAGCCTCCAGGAGAACTGGCTTTGCTTAGGGCCTCTGGAGGGAATTCTCCTTTCCAGGACCCCTTGGCAGGGCCAACCATACCCTCCTGGCCACCACCTACAGACCCCAATGTGCCAGGTGAAGACAAGAGTAGCAGCGGCCAGTGGTTCTCATGCCCCCCCCATGCCCTGTGCAGTGGAGACCCAAGATGTCCCACCTAACTCTCGCCACCTGGAGCTGGCACACACACACACCTTCTCCCAGGAGGAGCAAGGCTCTGCCGCATCCAGCAACTCATCCACGGTCCTCTAGCGGGACGGCCGAGGACACTGACAGCTGCCAGGAGAAATGGCAGTGCAGGGCGGTCCCCGGCCCCAGCTCAGCTGAGTGCTAGGCTCACAGCAGCCTCCAGCCTCATTTCCCGAACACATGGAAATGAGCCACTCCTCCCACACTGCCTACCAGGAATTGTTCCAACAGAGATCTTAGGTCTCAGGAAGACCTCCCAGCTGTTCCCCACCCAAGGCCACAAGTGCACCTCCGACAGGAGACTCACAGTGAAAGAGCTACTGGTTTCTTCATACGATTGTTAACTGTCTTGTTCCATGTTTAAAAGTCCCATTCGTCTTGAGGAAACGTCCCAAGGTGGCCGTAGGCATCCTCACTGCCCTCCATTTTTCTCGATCTAAAGAGCAGTCGGATCCTGACTCAACCTGACTGCTGTGAGCTGCCAGGGCACAGGTCTGCGTGGCAACGCAAGAGGCAACCTGCCCACAGCACAGCAGGCACCGCAGCCCCATGAGGTGGGGCGTGGCGGGGACAAGGAAGAGAAATGACTCTGGCCAGGAGATGCTCTGCAAAGGGGCAGAGGCTGGGTTCAAATCTGCCCCTCCTGGACACCATGCTGAGGCTCCCTGAGGCTCAGTTGGCTCATCTGTGAAATGGGATAACCGTGTCTACCTGTGTGGCTGCCGGTGGAAGAGACAGAGCCTGGCCCAAGCAGGGACTCATGCAGAGCTGCAGAAAGGGGACCGTGCCCGACCCGGAAAGCCCACAGAGGGATTTACGGGTACATGTCATCCTCCACTTGAATAAAGAAACAGAAACAGCAAAGTACTGAGCTCACGGCCAGAAGCACACGTGTTTGTTATGGCTTTAGAAGGAGGAGCTCAGGGCCAGTGCTGAAACCGCAGAGAAACGGAAGCCCAGAGGAGCAGGAGGGATAGGCAGTGACAGAGACGACTCTTGACTGTCTCTGTCTTTGCCCATCTCTCCTGCTCAGGGGGACTCTTTCTCGTGACAGCCACATCACTCTGACAGCGGCTGCTGGGGCCAGAGGTCTCCTGGGAAGACGGGGATTCCCTGGGGACTCCAGACAGTGCTGGAGCTTTCACTCCTTGGCCGAAGCCTCCACCTGTCGGAGCATCACACAGCTGGCTGGTAGCTGTGCCCACCAGAAGGGCGGGTGCAGGGTTTGTCCCCCTCTCCTATTGGGGACATGGGCTGCGGAAGGCCCAGCCCCAATCACATGGCCTCCTGCCCAGCGTGAACCAGAAGGCAGCCTGAGGACTCACCTTTCCTGAGAGCAGGGGTTCCAACTGCCGGTGGGGACCCGCTGGTGCCTCCTGAACTCAGTTCGCGGGGTCCCAATAGCATGTCTGAATGAGGTAGGCTGGGACAGAGCAGGACAGAAAGTGCCACCGTCCTAGATTCAGCATCGTTTCATGAAACCTTCATCCGTTTATAACATATTTACATGTACGCTTGGTCATTACACCAAGTGCCTTCCCAAAGGAACTCGAGCTAGGTGCAGTGGCTCACACCCGTAATCCCAGCTACAGCCTCACTTGAGATGAGGAGTTCGAGACCAGCCTCAGCAGCATGGTGAGTCCCCCTCTCTTTTTTTTGAGACGGAGTTTCACTCTTGTCACCCAGGCTGGGGTGCAATTGTGCCATCTCCGCCCACTGCAACCTCTGCCTCCCAGGCTCAAGCAACTCTCCTGCCTCAGCCTTTTGAGTAGCCACGGATTACAGGCAAGTGCCACCATGCTTGGCTAATTTTATATTTTTAGTAGAGATGGGTTTCACCATGTTGGCCAGGCTGATCTTAAACTCCCAACCTCAGGTGATCCGCCCACCTCGGCCTCCCAAACTGCTGGGATTACAAGAACAAGCCACCACGCCCAGCCTCAATCTCTTAGACAAGAACAACAAAAGGTCATTAAGGCCACATGCCATGGCTCACAGGCGTAATCTCAGCATTTTGGGAGGCCAAGGCAAGAGAACTGTTGGAAGCCAGGAGTCTGAGACCAGCCTGGGCAACACAATGAGACTCCATCTCAACAAAAAATGAAAATAACCAGATGTGGTGGCACGCACCTGTGGTCCTGGCTACTGGGGAGGCTGAGGTGGGAGGATCACAAGCCCAGGAGGTCAAAACTGCAGTGAGCTAGGATCATGTCACTGACTACAGCCTGGGCCACACAGTGAAACCCTATCTAAAACGAAGTAAAATTAAAAAGAAATTGGAGCCCTGAGCCAGGCTGGCGGCCACGTGATTATGAGCCATCCGCCGACCTGGCCTGCTCTCAGAGGCTCTGCTTATCAGAAGAGCTTTCTGGCCCCGACTCCCCTGCCGTCATCGGGAATCAGTAAGAAGGACCTGCACAGACCTGGCCCCAGCCGCAGACCTTCCTTATCAGCCATTAACATGCCTCTGGAAACACACACACACACAGCCCCGCAGAGTCAAATGGCAAGATTATCAAACTCATTTAAAAACGTTGCCCCGGAAACTCACCTATCTGCCTTGGAAATCTACGGCTACTATTGCTGCATATTCAGAAGCAAATTATTATAAATTGCTTTCTCTAGCTCAGCCTGTGTTATTCACATGGAAAGCAAGGTCAGAAAAACTTGGGGTTCTTGCCTTCAGAATGACAAGCGACCATCGAGCAGGGATAATTACAAAATGTGTACAATCACAGCTTCACATTCAGGTTTCGCCACCAGGAGGAGGTTGGAAAGCAAAAGCAAGCAGGAAAGACCCTTCTTGGCCAGTGCATTTGGCAAGGACGGGGCTGTGGGGCCCGACTTCAATGTCGGAAGTTTGTTCTTAGGAGTGGCAGAGTGCAGGGAGAGAGGTGGGAGCCATCCCAGGCCCCCAGACAGCTGAGCAGCAAAAAGAAAAGTGCCACTCACTCGAGTTAGGCAACTGGCAGCACCCCTGAAGGGCACTGCACGAAAGGAGGGTCTGGCTGTCTTTGCAGAGAAGATCAGGCTCAAAAGTCATTTAGAAGGAAATAAAAAGGTGAGAGCGTCTTCTCTGTAAATAAACAGCTCAGAATTGGGCCGCTCCTCCTGGAGCTTTCAGCATGATGAAAAATGATGCCCAAATATATGCTTCCTCACTCTCAGTGGGTCTGGCCCAACACCCTCAAATGCAAGGGTCTGAGAGACCACCTGAGCCTTGGGGACCAGCAACCCAAACCGTTGTGCCTTACAGTCTGCAGGTGCTCTGTGTCTACTCCACAGATGGATGAGTGGGTGGGTGGATGGGTGGGTGGACACGTGGATGGCCAGAGGGGTAGAGAGACAGGTAGATGAGTGGGTGGGTGGATGGATGGATGGTCAGAGGGGTGGAGAGACAGGTAGATGGGTGGGTGGGTAGACAGGTAGATGAGTGGGTGGGTAGATGGATGGATAAGTGGGTGGGTGGGTGAACAGATGGATGTATGGATGGAATGACAGATGTGTGGATAGATGAGTGGGTGGGTGGGTGGACAGATGGATGGGTGGATAAGTGAGTGGGTGGATGAACAGATGGATGGATGGATGGATGGATGGATGGATGGATGGATGGATGGATGAGCAGATGGGTGGGTGGGTGGATGGATGGATAAGTGGGTAGGTGGGTGAAGAGATAGATGTATGGATGGAATGATAGATGTGTGGATAGATTAGTGAGTGGGTGGGTGGATAAATGGATGGGTGGATAAATGGGTGTATGAATGAGTAAGTGGGTGGGTGGGTGGATAAACAGATAGATGGATGGGCAAATGGGTGGGTGGATGGGTGGGTGGATGGATGGATGGATGAATGGAGAGGCGGATGGACAGATGATAAGTCGGTGTATGGATGGATAGATGGATAGATGCTGACTCAGAGGGATCCCTTTGCCCCAACCCCATCTGATGAAGGAAGGATAGAAGAGAGAGAAGATGAACCCTGCGGGCAGCCTCATTATCTTTCCCCTGAGTCCCAATACACCCTTGACAATTCTGTACAAATGTCCTCCCTCATGGCTGGTGTCAAAACCACTCACCATGGAGCCACCACTGCCCCTATTTTGCAACTTCAAAAACCCAAGTTCACGGAGGTAACATGACTGAACCAAGGTCTCACTGCCGTGGGAGGCTGCAGCCTGTGTCTGACTCAAAGCCCAGATCCTAACCCCACCACCAACAGAAAGGTACCTGAGAGTCACCACCTGCCCAGGAGCGGGGGCCAGCCCTGCCCCTTCCAAGCCCCCAGCAGGTGGCTCGGGGACAGACCCTCTGGCTAGGCCCTGGCTCCATGGGGTCCTCGCTCCACCCTTCCTCTGAGTGTCTGCCCCTCTAGTAATGAAAGGCTGGGATTCTAGTCTGGAAGGTTCTCCCAGCTGGGATCACATCCAGCAGTCTCAGGTACCAATACAGAGGGCAGACATGAAGATCCTTGTGGGCTCCTCAAAGAGGCTGAGCAGAAGCCCCCAGGGATGGCACAGCTGTGACCTGGACATGGGCCAGGGCCAGCGATGTGGGGAGACTTATCGTATGTGAACCATGGCCTCAGCAACCTGGCCAACCCCAAGAAGGAAGACAGGAAAGGGGCAGGGGCCAGCCCCAAAGGAAACAGCAAGCTCCGGCTTCCTCCCTGCCACACTCCCACTCCCACTGTGCCCCTGGCAGTGTCACTAGCCGGTCATCAAGCCCCCACTGAAGCCATTGGCCTCTGCAGCTGTCTCTGCACAATGCTCCTGGCAGATGCTGCCGAAGAAATCAATCAGCACCCAGGAAGGGAGCAGCACCACCCTGGGAAACGCCTGGACCGACAGCCTTGGGTCCTCTGAGCACGGAGGACGGCTCACCGTCCCACATTCCTAATGCCAGCATGGAAGCCCTATATACCAGGGCTGGGCAAGGGCAGACCAGGCACAGGCGGCAGCTGCTCCCCACTAGGAAATTCTACAGGAATCAGTCGGTCGGGGGAATTTCCTATCCTTCATGGAAGCAGCTTAGCAGCCATCTGGTCCAAATTCTCCAATTTTGAGATGGGAAACCTAAAACCCAGCTGGGAGGATGCAGGAGCTTCACAAAGCCCACCCAGCAACTTCCAGGCAGGCCCAGCCTAGAACCGGGGGTTCTCGTTTGGAGCCTGAGGCTCTTCTCTCCCGGACGTGGCTGTCTAAGCCTCCCGCCGGCCAGATCTTTCCCAGGTTTATTTCATGTGGTTCCCTCAAAACCCCCACGAGGCAGTTCTGTGGCTCCCCGAATTCTGCAGGAGTCACTGGGGCTGAGACAGATGGCTGGTGCCTCTGGCGGCAGAGCCTGCTCTCTCTCCATGCCGCCCTGCCCCGGAGGGCCGGCATCCATCCTGGATTTGAAGGCGAGGGACAAATCTCAGCCTCCAGGCATGAAAGCAAGGTTCCTGAGTGGGGCCCTGCAGCCTGTGAGGCCAGTAAACCTGTCCCAGCACGACTGTGGCTGGATACACCAGGCTGCTCACTGTCTGCGAATGCTGCTCACTCATTCCCTGAGACACTCCCTGGCCCCTCCTGGGCATCACTCAGCGTGGCTGTGGCTACGGGAGCCAGGCACAGACGGCACCTCCCTCCCGTCCCCCAGGAAAAGGTGGGGATAAAGGTGGGTTCCAGTGTGGGGGGTGTCTGAACCCGGGCTGCAGATGAGCTGCATCGGGCCCTCTTTAATCAGGGGCAAGGCCAGAGACCATGACCCGGATCTGCTGCCCTGCACATGAGTCACTGCCTCAAAGGTACAAGAATCCCACAGGAAGCTCAAGGCACCCGCCCAGGCCTCGAGGCCAACGTGGGGTTACGGGAACAGCACGGCACAGGGCAGGAGGCAGGGGCTCTGGCCTCCCCACACCACCCTGCTCTCTACAAAGATGCCTCGCCCCCTCCAACAGCCTCCCGCTCTGCTTCTTCCTTGGACCCCTCCCTCTTCCCAGAAGTGGAGACAGTGAACCAAGAGGCTGGAACGCAGGCGTCTACACAGGCGGATTCCCACGTGGGACCCCCAGGATCCATCTCCCTCCCCAGCCCACACCTGCAGAAAAGCTGTCTGGAGTGGGGAGCAGAGGACTCATGGAGACACTGCTCACCACGTCTGAGCTCCAAGCTGCAAGAGGCCTCAGGGATGACACATGCCCAAAGCCCTGACCTTACACACAGAGAAGGCGGGTCTAGAAACACAGGTGTCTTGTCCAAGGCCCTGTAGCTGCTCGGGGCAGAGCAGGCCCAGAGAGGACGAGGGTGGGAAAGTGAACAGTCACCATGAAAACAATCGCACGCTCTCCCATGGCTGGCCCCTACTGAGCGCCTCACCTGCGTTTCTTTGACAAGCTGTGAACTCACCACACTCAGATCACGTGTGTGCAAGCCAGGGCTCAGGAGGTCACTCAGGGTGGGCTGGGAACCCGGGTCCACAGGGCCAGGGCTGAACTCTCCACGCCAAGGTCAGACCCAGGTCCCAGCCACTGCCTGCCCTGGCTTTGCAGAGCTGACCACCCCCACCATGCAGCCCAGCGCCACAGCACTGAGGGCTATCTATCCACATCTGATCGGAACCGAGCTCATCAGGCAGAGGGCAGGCCCTCAGCAGGCGGAGGGGGCCCTGCAGACATGAGGCAGGCTCCGGGCAACCTAGAACCCTAGTCTGAGAGTCTGAACAGCTCCTGTTCTCAGGCCTTTGGGCTCAGACTGGGACTCACGCCGTCAAGCCCCTTGAGTCTCAGGCCTTCAGATCCGGACGGGAGCTGCACCACCAGCCTTCCCGACCTCCAGGTTCCAAGCAGCTGACTTCAGGATTCTCAGCCCCCAGACTGCGAGCCAGTCACTGGTATGAAATCTTCCTATCTACCCATCTGCTATCGGCTGTGCTTCTCTGGAGAACCCTGACCAATACGATATTGGAAACAAGCGTACATCTCCCCTGGGATGGCCCCTTCAGGCCGGCCCTGCTCCCACCCTACCCCCACGCCCAGCACCACTGACTGCTGCCAGCAGCGGTTCCGTGGAGACAAGAGTGGCAGAGTGACAAGGGACAGGGTGGGTGTGGAGCAAAGCAAAGACAACTGCCCAGAGGAAAGCTCGTCTGCTGGGATTGAGGGAGGGCAGCCAGTCGGCCAAGGCAAGCAGAATGTTCCAGGCAGGGGAAAGGCCCACATGCAGGCCGCACAGCGGCAGTGGCCACACAGGGGACTGGGGAGTGGAGGCCTGTCGCGCACAGGGCCAAGGACAGTGGGAGTGCAGGGCCAGGCTGGTGTTTGAGAGATGCTTCTGGCTGCAAAGAGGAGATAAGCTGGAGGGAGGGCAGGACCAGAGGGGCCCCAAGGAGTCTTCTGACCAGGCCGGGCCCAAGACAATGTGGGAAGGCCCAGGCAGGAGGCCGCATGGGTGGGCCAGAGAGGACGCACCCAGAACTGCTTAAGAGGCTGATTGAAGCTGCCGGGGTGCAGTGTTGAGGCAGGGAAGACAGAAACCATCTCTGTGCTTTCTCCTGGGAGACACAGACAGGGCTGGCCTGAAGAAGGGGGATGATGGGGGAGGACGGCCACCAGGCCCTGGACGCACAGTGGCCAGCTATGGAGAGGAGGGCAGGGGATGCTGGGACTGCCGTCTGGGCCAGGCTGAGCTTAAACCCTGGTCCAGCCCGGGGTAAGTTGCCACATGCCCCAAGTCTCACTCCCCACCCACCTGGGGAACCGGGAGCCAGAGAGGCACGAGGTTATCTGAGCCACCGCCAGCCCTTTCTGCTTCCACAGAACCCCTGCCCGGCCTTCTAGATGGCCTTCTGCCGCCTTCCCCTGACCCCAGGATGTCCTGACTGTACGTGGAGAGGCGCCCTCTGCCTCAGACAGGTGCCAGCAGCCTTTCTTCCCCAGCAGGTAATTGGCACACTCCACACTCTGTGCAGTGACGCCACACAGCCACTGCCGCAGCAGGGTGGGAGCATCACACTGACAGGAACCTTCTTGGAACAGCCAACGCTCATTTTCCGGGTGACAGGTTCAGCTCTGGGCTCAGAAGTTACCCCACTGCCTCCCTCAATCCTCAACCACCCAGTGAGGTCACTGTTACTATACCCCTTGTCAAATGAAGAAACTAAGGGTCAGAGTGGTCACCTGCACACATCCACCAGATGGTCTAATGCGGCACAGAAGCAGGCAGTGCCTTGTGCCTTAAGGGGACGCACCTAGAAGAACAGCCTCGGCCTCCCGACTGAGCCTTGCCCCAGAACCCCCTCTCCGGGTACTCGCTCGGCTGCACATTCCCAGCCTGATACTGGGGAGAGGTGACAGCAGCCACCACCTGGAGGGGCTGATGGGTTTCCAGTGGCTTCACTGACCTCCCTAATTAATGGCCATTTTAATGGGAATTGAGGGGAGGGGGGCGGGCCACAACTCCATCTCCAACAGCAAGGCAATAACTTTCCAACATCCATGCTTGTCTCTGAAGCATAACTTAGTAACTCAGTTATTAAGCGCAAGTGTAACAGCACAGGGAGGTGTGTGCATCTCCCCCACCATATCAACTGCACGCCTGCTCCTGCCCTGAAGGCCTGCAGGAGAGCCTGGGAAAGCACTTGGCCCCTGAGGCCCCCCAGCATTTTCTCCCTAGGCTATCTGGCGGTGAAGTAGGGCTCGAGGCCCATCCAGGCCCTCAGGCTCAGCAGGCGGAGGTCTCTTTGACCAGTCTCTTGGTGTAAGGCTGAGCTCAGCATGGGCCTGTGTCTCCGGATGCTCCAGATGTACCATAGGGCGGGCGACATCTGGCAGCCAGGGAAGGCTCAGGGGCCACGGACAGGCGGCTGGCACCGCCACGGCCAAAGGACCACACGAGGAAGGCCTCAAGCAAACCACACGCACTGCAGAGCCGACTGCAAGCGTGACCGTGGCTGGGTGGGCGTTTCTGGGAGGATCTGACTGAACAGGGCACTAAGATTGTTCAGAGTGTGGCTGACGCAGCTCCCATCCATCCGCAGCCAGGGGGCCCACAGGGATGAGGTATCGTCCCGTTGTCCTCAGCTGTGAGATGGGAGCGGCTGCACCCACGAGGGTAAGGGAGACAACACACCACCCACAGCCGCTCCACGCAGTCGCAATCATCACTGCCGCCTCTCCTGCAGATGCAAGCCCCCACCTCTACCACCACCAGGTCCCCTGTGCTCCACACAGTCGCGATCATCACTGCCACCTCTCCTGCAGATACAAGTCCCCACCTCCACCACCACTGGGTCCCCTGTGCTCCAGGCAGTCACGATCATCACCACTGCCTCTCCTGCAGATGCAAGCCCCCACCTCCACTACCACTGGGTCCCCTGTGCGTGTTTGTCACAGGGCAGAGCTCAACCGTAGAGAGGCCATCCCTGCTGACCCCACCTGCCGCCTGTCTTAGGAGGACTCCCAGGAAGCTACAACCGCAGGGGATGCCCAAGCAGCAGCCACTCCCCCGCCACCCACACCGGGGAGGTCCCTATCCATCCAGTGGGTTTCCAATGGGAGTGCAGAGCTGTGGGCAGTGGGGACAGGGGCCAGGGACAGTGGCTGAGCACTCACTTAGGGGCCCTTGCTTTCATGCTCAGGGGTGCAACAAGCTTTGACTGAGTACCCTAGCTGTGTACCAAGCAGGGTGCTAGGGTGACCTCTGGAGCTCCAAGGAACCAGCAGGGTGTGATCAATGCCACGGGGTAAAGAATGGAGCAGCTGGGAAGCTCCAGAGTCCAGTAGGGTCCCTAACCAAGCACAGCAGGGGGCAGGGATGTCCAGGAATCAGAGAAGGCCCCCTGGAGGAGGCCTCCTGCTTACCCTGAGACCTGTGAGATGAGCCGGAGTTAGCTGGGTACTGGACAAGTGTGTGTCGAATTACCTGGGTGATTGATGGACGAGCATGTGTCAAGTTAGCTGGGTAATAGACGAGCGTGTGTTGAGTTAGCTAGGTAATGGACGATTGTGTGTCAGAGGCTCACCATAAATGTGGGCAAGCCCCCCTGTAAGAAGGCACTGATCAGCAGGTGGCCCAAGGGCACTGCCACGGCCTTGAACACCTGACATCACAGAGCCACAGGGCAACCAAGTGTCCATGCGAGTCCTCTGCCAAATGGAAATCTAAGCAACAAGCCACACGCACCAGGATGAACAGCGCAGCCGGCTCAGATCAACCTCAAGGAACCTGCTCTCCTTTGCAAAGCAGAAGCAATCGGGAAGCCTACCGCCTCGAGAGCTGCCGGTCCGACCTGCGCAGCGTGAGCCCCTGCAGGAAAAGCGTCTAAAACCTGGCCGCAGACAAAGCGCTGGTGTCCACATTCGCTCCCAAGCGGTTTTACCTCGATGACTGCTTAATCCTGGCCCATCAAGGACTTCCCAAAATGGCCACTTTATGGATTTTTTTTTTTCTTGTCTAAGGGTAGGGTTCAAAAATACATTTTCCCCAGAATAGATTCTCTAAGGCCAAGAGGGTGAGGACACAGAAAAGAACAAAGCCATGAACTGGAGGAGAAAAGAGATGCTGCGTGGGGAAGACAGGCCAAGGAAGCACCCACCTGTGCCGTCTGCAGGAAGAAGGGCTAGACATCCCCCCACCAGCCCCTTGCCCACCTGGCAAGGGCAGCCCTGGACACCAGGGTACAAGGTGCACCCCCAAGAAGCTCTGTGTGCCCCACTGGAGGAAGGAGCCAGCAGGCAGCATGGGGAGGGAGTGTGCAGGAAGCCGCTGAGCTGAGAGGGAGCCACTGAACTGGGCAGGTGGCAAGGGACCTGTCAGCCAGGCTCAAGGACTCATGAGATGGTAAAGGCGGGCAGGGAAGGACAATGGCCTGAGGGACAGTCGAGGGGAACACCCAGGTCAGATAAGGCTGGATCTGACTAATGGTTTTATAAAAACTGCCTTTTACCCGAAGCGCCAGGGACAGCTTCTCTAGTAGGAATCTTGTATTTAAAGGCTGGGTGGGCATGGGGGCACTGCCAGTGCCACTGCCCAGGAGACCACAGAGATGGCCAAGTGAATCCGATGTGCAGTCCCTGATGGGTCCTGGGACAGAGAAGACATAAGGGGGAAACCGAGGATGCCAGTCACTTCAGTTAGTGACGATGTGTCCACAATGGTTCATTCATTGGAACCAAGGCACCAGCTAACATAAGGTGCGGATGGGGGACCGGGTGTGGAATACAGTCCTCTTCTGTACTAGCTTCTCAATTTTGCTGAGTCTAAAACTGCTCTAAAATATCTGGGTAAAGCGGGGGCTGCCCCTTTGGCAGGTCATGCAGGCAACAGGTCAGCTTCTGCAGTCAGCCCTCCAGGACGCTGGCCGTGGCTTAGGACGGAGGCAGGTGAGGCGTGCAAGGGTCCCTGGTCACAAACCTGGACGTTGCCTTCGGTAGCCACAGCATGGCCCCCTACTGTCAGGTGCCCCTAGGGGCAGCAGCATCCCACTCCCAACAAAGGCAGGTCCCAGCGAGGGGCCAGCAGCCCAGAGCTGGGGGCCATGGTTCACCCACGTCCCAGAGGAGCTGAGCAGGGCAAGGGGTCCTGCAGGCACAAGGCCTGGGATGGCAGAGCTAGGACCCGCACTCAGGCTGCTGGGCTTCCCACCACATAGAGAACTTGTCCCCAGAAAAGCTGCCTCGGAGTCATTGGCTCCAGACAGAGAGATTCGGTCTTACTGCAGGCATGATGCTATCTGCAGCCCAAAGGGCGCAGACGTGAAGCAAAGCCCTCTTGAATGTGTCTGGGGTGGCCCCACCAAGCTCCTCCTAATGAGATGGCGCTTGTGAACCAGACTGAGAAGGAGGAGCTGCCCAGCTCTCCTGCCTCCATCACGGGGCCTGGATGACAGGGGAAGAGGTTGCATGAGGCTGCACATGAGTCTCCAAGCCAAGCTCTGACGGATTCCCAGACAGCTCGAGCCTCCAGCAGAGGTGGCAGGTGGAGACGTGGAACAAACAGGGCCCCAGCCTCCTGAACAGGGTCCTGCAGACTCCCCAGCCCACAGCCGGGAACACGAGGAAGGGGGAAGGTGCAGAGAAAGGCTGGAGGTCCAGGGTGGGCCTGGCAGCCACCCACTAGAAACTGCCGAGGTCCCAGGCTTCCTCGAGGTGGCCTGGCAGTGGCCAGGAACTTCGAGAGGCTCTCTCATGTGCCTGTTACCAAACGTATAATTTAATATTCTATATTTTCATCCCAGACAGGAATTAATTATTTAATGTCCTATCAAAACCAATTCCATCCTTCCTACTAGTGTGTAGGGGTGGAAGTGTTGGGGTGACCCCGGCTTGCATCACGGCAACACCAGGGAGGGTGCAGATCAGACATCTATGCAGCAAGTATGTGCTGAGAACCTGCCAGGGCGCCTGGCACAGGATCGCAGCATGACGCCTCCTGCTTGGCAGGTGCCCAGAGGATATGCAGGGTTACAAAGGAGGGTGTCAAGCTCTCAACCTAGTCTCAACTGACTCTCCAGAAGCCTCCTCCCCCAAGAGATACGGTGCTGAAAAGAAAAGACCCAGACAGCTGTGTGGCAGGCCCCAGGCTGTACAGGACACCGTGGACAGCAGGCCCAGCCATGCCCGGCAGAGCTCTCGGATTCCAGGGCAGGAAGCACCCTGTCAATCAACAGAAAGCAAGGCAAAGAACAAGCGGGGTCCAGACGGAACCCTGCAGTGAGAGGGTGAAGCAAGCAGGCACAGGCCCCGTGCACTCAGCCTTCACAGCCCTGAGGGCAGTCCTGCTGTGCTTGCCCGGAACATGCAGCTGTCATGGCCAACTGACATCTGTCCAGGGCTGGAGAGCATCCCCACCAGTTCATGTCCTTCCTGGAGCCTCAGAATGCCATCTTCTCTGGAAACAGGACCACTGTGGATGTAATGAGTGAAGATGAGGTGACCCTGGAGTAAGGTGGGCCCTCAATCCACTGTGACTGGGGCCCTCAAAAGAAGAGAAAAGACATGGGAGAAAGGGAGATTGGGTGAAGTCAGATGCAGGATCGAATCATGTGGCCACAAGCCAAGGAACACCGGGAGCCTCCAGAAGCTGGAAGAGGCAGAAAAGGCCCCTCCCCCGGGGCCTCTGGAAGGAGCATGGCCCTGCCGACGCCTCGAGGATGGAATCAGTCCCCCTTGTTTTCTGACACCAGGACCGTGCTACTTTGTTAAGGCAGACAGTGGATGCCAGGACAAGGATGAATGTCACAAATGCAGTGCTCAGCCCTTCAGAGCAGATAGGCTCAGGGACACAAATGCCTATCAGGTGACCCCCAGGGGCCCTGAACCCCTGCAGCAGAGGCAGCCCGCCACTGAGGCAGGACCCCCAGGGCAGTGACAGCTGAGAGGTCCAGGAGGACAAGAGGGATTCTGCCATGCCAAGAAGTCAGGGATGGTGTGCTGTGACTGCAGGACAGGGGTTATGCCTTCCCCAGAGGCCCCTGGCACCCGACGTGCAGGATGGGGGCCCCACGCCCACCTCATGCCAGGCTTGGCCCCCTAATGGGTCTCTTTCCCAGGGAACAACCTCCCCAGGCTCTATCCCTGTGCCCCCAGCCCCTGCCACTCTCTCTGGATCCTTCCCTCCTAACTGGCATGGCCAGTTCCTAAGCCTGCAAAAGGCTCGGATGTCCCCACACCCCACTCCTGAGCAGAAGTCAGATGCAGGATCGAATCATGTGGCCACAAGCCAAGGAACACCAGGAGCCTCCAGAAGCTGGAAGAGGCAGGAAAGGCCCCTCCCCCGGGGCCTCTAGAAGGAGCATGGCCCTGCCGACCCCCTGAGGACCGAATCAGTCCCCCTTGTTTTCTGGCACCTTGAAAACAATGATGATCCTTCATCATCTGCTGATTTTTCATTCCTCTAATCATGTGAAGAGCCCTGGTAAATGACAACAATTCTCTGCACAAATGGCTGAAACTCATCTGCTGAGACGGCCTCCCCGCCAGAGTGCGCCAGGTGAGCGTGGGGCTGACGGGTGTGAGCCACAGTGGGCAGTCGGGGCCGGGGAGAAGAACAGATCCAAGTCAGCTGCTGACCTGCTGCAGAAGCTCAGGCTCTTAACAATTTATCGGAGCAGGCCACAGGCACTGGACCTGGGGAGCCTTCTGGTCGCCTGTGCGATGCAAGCAGCAGCTTCTGTCATGCCTCCCATGACAGGAAGCTCACTACCCAAAGCAGCAGATAAGCAGCCTCCCCGGGATCCAGTGCCACCATGAGGCTCAAGTACATCCCAAAACTCTCACTTGAGGGCCACAGGTGACTAGCAACTTTGCTTAAACTTTGCTTAAACTGATTCTAGTAGGGTGGGCACAGTGGCTCCTGCCGGTAATCCCAGCACCTCGGGACGCTGAGGTGGGCAGATCACAAGGTCAGGAGAGCATGACCAGCCTGGCCAACATGATGAAACCCCATCCCAACTAAAATACAAAAAATTAGCCGAGTGTGGTGGCGTACACCTGTAGTCCCAGCTACTCGGGATGGTGAGGCAGGGGAATGGCTTGAACCCAGGAAGCAGAAGTTACAGTGAGACAAGATCATGCAGCTACACTCCAGCCTGGCAACTCATGAGAAAAGAGAGGGAATCCAAAATAAATGGTAACCATCCCCCGCGCACACACATGCACACGTGCGATGCATCCACCTAGATGAGCGGAATGGGAGCACATGTGATCATTAATTACCCAGCACCGCCAGGTGGCCCGCCTCACGCTCCTGTGCTGGTGCTGGAGCCGTTCCCTCCGCTGGGGCGCCCTTGCCCTACCTCCTGGCTGGATCCCAGGCTCCTCCAAAGTACAGCTTAAAGGGCACTATTAAAGCAGTGCTTCCCAAGGCACCTGGGTGCTCCCTGCAGTAGGCCGGCTGCCCTTCTCAACCACCACCACACTTTGTCAATGATGAGGGAGGTGGGCGCCAGCCTGGGGGGCATGGTGGGGTCTCCACAAGCACTCAGCAGATGCTGGCCCACCCAGGGCAGCCTCTGCACCCAGGCTGGCACCCGGGCTGTTACTTTATGGGACATCACCAAGCTGCCTGCTTAGCACAGCCGTCTCTGCCTATATATATATGCAGAAGAGGCTTCAATCAGAAGTTTGCTTTAAAAAAAAAAAACCCTCTGGCTTTAAAAATGTTTTAACTCCAAAGACTTTTAATTAGCTTTATTTACTCAAGAAACATGGATGAGCTGGATGGCTCCATGAGAATGCTGGTACGGAGCAGAACAAAACACTCGGGGAAGGAGGGCCCACTGGACGGGCAGCTCTACCAGGGACGCCCAGCCCTGACCGCAGGTGCACACCAGCATGCCCTCCCACTCAGCCAGAGGGGCTCAGTGCTGTTCACAACTCACTCCCTCACCCCCACCTGAGCCAGCCACAGTGACAGGCAGAGCCTAAATAATTTGGGCCCTTCCAGAGGTTTCTCTCCAGCAGACTGGAAAGCACAGCCAATATTCATCAAAATGCATGAGTCTTCGCCAGTGACTTCATCTGCTCCCCGGTGCCCTGCGATTGATTCTCCTGGACCTGTGAGCCCACTCAACCAAGGGCGGCCCGGCGTGGAGTGTGCATGCAGCCCCCGCAGCTGGCTGTCTGCTTGGTCCACGTCCAGCCGCAGTGGGAGCACCAGCCCCGCCCAGCCCGTGCCGCCGCCGGCCCCTGCTTCCTCTTTGAAAGTTCAAGGTCGGTGTGCTCAGGCATCCCTGTCACATCGATGAGCAACCTCAGCCCCAGCAACCTGTGTTTCTCAGAGCTCTTTAATTCCAAAACAAGTCTTGATTCAAGGGCACAGCGGCGACCAGGACTCCCCGAGGGTCTGCCACTGTGGCTACGCAAGGGTCTTATTTGTTAATAACTGTGCACCTCCAGGAGCGTGCAATTGTCGTTCAGATTTTACCCAAGCAAGGCGCTCAGGGTGCAGGTAAGACGTGACCCCAGGGCAGACCCCTCCCGAGGCACCAAGGCATGGGTTGTTCTGCTGGGCCTCCGCCTCGAATTTCCATCTACCAGCTCGCAATGACTGGACCCTGCATCTGGCCTCACCTGGTGGTGCTCAGCTGCCCCAAGGTAGAGGTGGGCACACGCTCCATGCCATCTCCCTGACCTCACAAACCCACCCCAAACCCTTCACGAAGCCCCACCCACTTATCCTTGGGCTGGAAGGAACACCGGTGCTACTGATGGCCCACTGGTGACAACCAAAATCAGATGTTCCAAGACCAACTTTCTCAGCTACTACAAACCCACCATTAAGGGGACTGTGCTAGACACCCAAGTTCAACCTCGCTACAGATCGCTGAGAGAGAAGGGTGCGCCAGAGACGGACCTGGTCCCATCTCTGTACTGACAGGTGGGGGCAGGAAGGCCCAGCCGGTCCCAGAGCCACCCTGGGAGGCCAGGATGCAGCTCAAAAAGCAGGTGTGAAGAGGCTGGAGCAGGTGGGGGGAAAGACAGGAAGGAGCACCCATGTGGGCCCCAGGGTTCCAGGCAACCCCAAAGCTTCCTGCAGGTGGGAAGGCTCCGCCACATACAAGAAACTCCACGAGAACAGCACGTGAGGGGCTGGGTCTCGTCTGACGCTTGCCTGGGCCCAGGGGTACCTGAGCAGCGGCCATCCTGGAGGAGGGGTCTCAGAGCCCCCCCATGTGCCTAACCCTGCCACAGGGAGGGCCATTATAATTCAGAGAGGCTTCGGCTGGGTGAGGCAGCTCAAACCTGCAATTGCCACACTTTGGGAGGCTGAGGTGGGTGGAGTATGAGGTCAGGAGTTCAAGACCAGCCTGGCCAAGTACAGGTGAAACTGCCTCTCTACTAAAAATACAAAAATTAGCCAGGCAGCATGAGCCTGTAATCCCAGCTACTCGGGAGGCTGAGGCAAAGAACTGCTTGAGAACCCAGGAGGCAGAGGTTGCAGTGAGCCGAGATCGTACCACTGCACTCCAGCCTGGCCGACAGAGCAAGACTTCATCTCAAAATATAAAATAAAATAATTCAGAGAGGCTAAGTAACCTGCTCAGGGTCACCCATCTCAAAGGACTCAAACCCAGGTCCCATCTGATGCCATCTGAGCTCTGGCCAGGGTCCGGCTCTAGCCTAGCCCGACTTGGAAGGCACCACACACCCAGGCCCCTGTCCGAGTCGGTGAGGCCCATGTGTTTGCACCTGTGTGTGTGGCGGGGAGGGGGTTGGGGGGTGCAAACCCCCAGTCGCCTACAGGAGACAAGTAAACAAGACAGGCCCAGAGACGGCCAAGAGTCCACTCCCCCTGCTCCTCGGGGCACTACACACATCATTTACCCCAACAAGACTCTCCTCTTCCGCTGGCAACAAGCACGTCCAGAACAACCCAGGGGCTGCACACAGAGGGTCAGAGCTCTGTTACCAGGAGAGCAGGCAATTTCTGCAAGCGCAAAAGCCTGTGTTCACATTGGTACTCCAGGGAGGGGTCTGCTGGGCTCACGGAGCTCACCTCCCTGGCCTGGGCAGGTGAACACGAAAAGGTGTGGCCACTCTTCTAAGATGCACAGCAGGTCCAGGGGCCAATGCTGCCCTGCAGGCAGGACTTCCCAGACACATGGGGGAGGGGTGGCCCACCGGACAAGGCAGGTGCCTAGCCCTGGGCACCCCGCCCTGGGCCCTGCTGTTCTCCCTCAGCAGTGGTGGTTCCAAGAGGGGTTGGTTCCCTGGGGCTCAGCCCAGCTCAGAGGTGGGCCCATGCAGCAGGTCCCCTGCAGAAGTCTCACCTCCTCTGGGGCAGGGTGGGGTGGGGGCCATCTGCTGGCCCATTCAGCAGGAAGGGACCTCTTCACCTCCACAGCCCTCAGGAACTCGCTATGGAAACTAATGGCCTGGAAGCAGAAAACCACCCCAGGATGGAGGTGGGGGCAGGGGCAGTGAGGCCCCCAGACCCCCTTGGAGGGGGAACAAAGCTGAACGCAGCTGCTCCAAGCCCGCCCTACCACCTGCCACTCCAGGGAGCACAGGCCCCGGCAGAAGCTGGATTTTCAGAGGAGTGGACATCTGGGCCCAGGAATTCATGGGTCTACGGTCCTAACTCTACACATGGCAACCGCAGCCCCAGGCCCACCCAGGTCCCATCCCACCCACAAAATGTAACTTCCTAACCATTTTCAAGTGCACAGGTCATGCTGCGCAGCCATCTCCACTGTCACACATACATTCCACGCACCTCCCCGGAGACGCCATGGACTCCCAAGAGACCCTCCTAGACCCCAGGACCCCAGGGACATCAGAGGCTGAGGGATGAGATCACAGCAGCCAGGACACAGAACAGAGGGATGATGGCCGGTCCCACACCGCCATCAACGAGGCCACGCACCTCCCTGCCCCTGCCTCCATCCCCCGCCCCGCCCAGGGGCTGCTTTTTCACGTTCAGGGCTTCTCACCTTCAGTTCCCATTATGTCCCCATGAGCACCTCAGGTGGGTGGGATGAGCCCTCATTGCAAGATGAGGGAACTGTGGCCCAAGGAGGGGAGGCCACTCCCGAAGGCCACCCTGCAGGTGGAGGTGACAGAGCTGGACCGGCCCAGGGCTCTCCTATGGCTCCGGCCGCCTCCACTTCTCCCGGACAACTGTTCCCCCAACCCCCAGGGACTCCCAGCTCCCCACCTGCCCAGGACAGGCCTCCAGACGCAGAGGGAGGGAAGGTGAGGCTCCTGTGTGAACCACCTCCTCACCACCAGCCCTGAAGGGAAGACAGGCACAATCACAGCGACCCCCCTCCACGCAGAGCAACTCGGTGTCCACAGAAGGTGGCCACTCCTTGCTAGTCCCCACTGGGAACCCCCACTTCCCATGCCCGAGCTCAGGCTGAAGGGGGAGACCCTGCCTGACAGCACCCCTGGGATGAACCTTGAGGGCCTTGTGCTAAGGGAAACAGGCCCATCACAACGGGTGAATTCCATAGGATTCCCTACAGGAGGTCCCCACAGGACTCCCTTACAGGAGGCCCCTGGAGCCAGCAGCCTCATGAAGACAGCAGGTAGAGGGGGGTGGGGCAGGGGCTGGGGGGTGGGTGCTGAATGGGGGCAGAGTGTCCGCTTGGGTGATGAAGGAATTCCGGAGATGGACAGTGGTGACGCCTGCTCAGCAATGTGAGTGTGAGGAGAGCCACCAACCAGGCAGTGGGAAACGGTTTAGAAGCTAAATATCGTGTCTGTGTATTTCACCACAGTCAATAAAACAAAACGAAGCCACAGCTGCACGTGGGGACGCACACACCTGAACCCTCCAGGCCACCAGCTCTTTTGAATCCAAGCCCAGACAGGGCCGGAGGCCCAGACATGTCTGCCCCTACACCACGGGCCCCGGGCCACCTGGGCGGTTTCCATAGAAACCGCTGTGTCCAGGAGCCACGTCAGGGAAGGACGCAGCTCCAGGAAGGGCTTTTCCAGCATCCACATCTCCAGGTCTCAGCCTCTCCTCAGACAAGATGAGACCCACGTCCCCCAAACAGGGTCAGAGCCAGGCAAACACCAGACTCCACCCCAATGCGTATCATGAGCCTGCGCTGACTCATCTGTTCCAAAGGCCGTCATTCCAGCACTAGCTTCAAGTCACTTAACATTTAATTTCCAGATCCAGGGAGGCTGCCATTAGCAAGATTAATTGTGTGCACACACAATTTAATTTCTCCCACCACAGAACAAAAGTGACACTTACCCCAATTAAAGGACACCGGGCCCTGGCGGGAGGCTAGTTATTCACAAGGAGGCGACAAGAACAGCATTGAAATGAAGGTCCCTGCCAGGGGCGTGGGGACACCGAGTCCCCAGGAAAGCCTCATTCCAACGAGCTCTTTGCTGAGGGTGGCCTGAGGCAGGCCCAGCAGGGATCTGGAGCTCAGCGGAAAGGAGTCTTAGTACCACCTGCCCTTCCACCCTCGGTGTGGGAAACCGAGGCCCAGAGAGGCAGCCTTGGCCAAGGCCACACACCGCAAACCACAGGCTAGGGGTCTGACACCAGGTGACCCCAGACAAGCCGCCCCCCCATGTCTTGGCCTGGGTTCCTCTTCCAGGAAATCATCATCACCTGCTCCTCTTACAGGGGTGCTAAAGAGTGGGGGCTCAAGGCACGAGCCTAGAGCATGTCCGCACCTGTGCAGGAGAGAGCGTGCCTGCTCTGGGTGCTACCTGCCAGCTTCCTAGACTGGCCTGACACCTCCTAACAGCCTAGGAGTCAAAGGAGTGAGTGACAGTGGCTACGGGCACAGTGATCTGCAGTCCTGGGTTCCCTACTCTCCCCAGGGCCACCCTGACACCCCTGGAAAGACTGAGGGACACTTGGGAGGGCAAGGCACCGGGTCCAGGGCCTGGGGAAGCATGTGGCTTTCCTTGGGGCAGGTGCGGGCACAGCCCACAGCTCCACAGCGAGGACCACCCCCAGTCCCAAACAGCGACTGCACAAATAAATTAAGCCAGCCAGCCCATCAGCACCTGCTCCACAAAGACCAAGCACATCAGGAAATCCGAGAAAACTCCCCAGAGCACCCGGCCAGACTCTGCTGTTTGTTCATAAGACATTTCATTTACAAAAAAAATTTTTCTTCTTTCTTCTCTGTCCCCTGTTAAACCTAATCAGGCTTTCCCGACGTGGTGGTGTTTTATTAATGTTTCTATTTTTAATACTGATACAAGACTGAGGGCTCCACAGCTTCCACAAAGAAAGAACTCCAGGCTGGAATATGTGTGTTCCCCGTGAATAATACATGGCCCCACAGGGCCACTCCTAGGATGACCGCATGAATTACCGGCTCCGCAGTGGAAGGACCCACCATCCTGCCTGGGAAAATTGGCTACTAACAGTGTTTGTGCACAATCCGGGAGGCTGTGATGCCCGGGTGTGGGAGAGTGACCCTCGAGGGCTGGGGTAGGTCCCCAGGCAGGAGTGGCAGCCAGGGCATGGGCAGCGTGGATCGTGCCAGCCTGGCACATCCACAGGACACAGAGCCCTCCACACAGCCAAGACTCTGGGGATAGAACCAGGGGGCCCAGGCCAGGACCCCAGGCAGTGGTTTCTTCCAAGGAGCCAGAGCCCAGCTCCGTGACGACCACACAGAGCCCTGTTGCCTGTCACAGAGGGGCTGACAGCGTGCACCTCAGGCAGGCCTCGGGGAATCCAGGAGGAACCGTGGCCATGAGTCCAGGAGTGAACACAGATTGCAGCCTCCCAGCCCCTGACTACACTGCATCTTTCCAAGAGGTGCGGGAAGAAACCACCTGAGAGGCCAGGAAACGGGGAGGGATAGAGAGGGAGGCGGAGGGCCAAGGGGCCATGTCTCTCCTCAGCTGGGGCAAAGACTGCTGCTGCCTACGCCCTGGAGTCTTTCTCCCCTTCTTCCACTAGAGACAGATGCTCAATGGCTAAGGGCTGCCTGCTAAGACAGCATTCCTCATTCTCCCTTGCCACAAGGAAGGGCCCCTGAAGCACATTCTGGACATTGTGTAAGGAAGGAAGGGGAGGTGAGGAAGGGTCATGCACTTAAAAGGAAAGAGCTGCCTCCCCTGCTTCTTTCCTGCTGCATGGAACACTACGAGATGGCAGGAGCCAAGCAGCCACCTTGAAGCACGAGGTGGAAGCTGCACTCTGGTGACGGCAGAGGTAGATACTCAGCACGCTTGAGCTGCTTGTGGGGATGATGGCATTGCCTGGGACATGGGCACTACGGAGGAGCATCTCTCTTGCCACCTCACTGTCAGCCACCTGTCCTGGCAAACTGGCAAGGACCTGCCACCTTTCACACCAGAAAAAACGTTAAGGTCTTCTAATATCTATTTGGGCACTTTCTGGTCTGAACAGGAAGGGTTCGGATAAACCAGGTGGAGGAGTGAAAAAGGTAAAAAGGTACAAGTTAAAAAGTAAGAAACGCAAAGACGATTTTCTCTCCGAGGCTCTTGCAAGAACCCAGAACCCTACTGGAGGTGCTCAGCAAACAGAGGCACGGAGGACAAGGCTGCAGGGCCCTCAGGGCCGGACACTCACGCCACCTGCAGGGACACAGTCTCCAGCTCCAGCTTCTCCCTCCCTCCCACACCCAGCAGGGGGGACTGGGGGGGATGGGGGGGAGGGATTGGGGGATGGAGAGGGAGAGACACAGGAGAGGAATGGAAGGGGAGGGATGGAGTGGAAATGGAGGGGAGTGATGGAGGGAAAGGATGGAGGGGGAGGGATGGAGGGGAAGGACGGAGGGGGAGGGATGGAGGGGAGGGATGGAGGGAAAGGATGGAGGGGGATGAAGGGGAGGGATGAAGAGGGATGGAGGGGAGGGATGGAGTGGGATGGAGGGGAGGGATGGAAGGAGAGGGAGGGGGAGGGATGGAGAGGGATGGAGGGAAGGGATGGAAGAGGAGGGAGGAGGAGGGATGGAAGGGGATGGAGGGAAGGAAGAGAGAGGAATGGAGAGGGATGGAGGGGAGGGATGGAGGGGGAAGGAGGGGAGGCATGGAAGGGGAGGAATGGGGAGGGATGGAAAGGGATAGAGTGGCAGGGAGGAGGAGGGATGGAAGAGGATGGAGGGGAGGTATGGAAGGAGAGGGATGGAGAGGAGGGATGGAGATGCGGCTGGGAGAGGTGGGGATAGAGGGCATGGAGGAGACAGGAAGCGGGTGAGTGGACCAAGGTGGTGGTGGGGGGGGGGGGCGGAGAGAGAGAGAGAAAAGGGGGATGGGGAGGAAGGAGGACAGGGACAAAGGACGGGGTGCCAGAGGTTGTGGGGAGAGGAAAGGGATGAAAGAGGGGGGTGTGGGGAGGAGGGGGAAGGAGAGGGATAGGGGCATAGGGTAGGGGTGGAGGGGACCCAAGGGCGGAGTGGGGGAATGTTGGAACAGAGGCCAGTGGTGTAGGGGAGGCATGGGGGGGATAAAGGGGGAATGCATGGGAGGGGTGGGGGACCAGCAAGGGGCCTGCCCAGGTTGAGTGGGAACAGGGAGGCCCAGGTTGGCTCCGTGGCCGTGCTGCTTGGATGGGAGGCCTCCTGGTGCCTCCACGGGGCTGCAGTGCTTTGTGAGTCAGGAGTGTCCTTTGAACACAAACAGGCCTCTGTTTCTTTTGGAAACGTGGGTGCTTGGGAGGTGGGGAGTGAAAGAGCACCCTTACTGGTACACGCACCGCTCTGAAAACACACTCGGGAGCAGATGGAATTAAGTCACTTGCCAGCGTCATCCCGGTGGTCAGCAAATATCAAACCCACAGAGATTTGAAGCAGTGGTGGCTAGGGGATAAGGAAAGTTTGGGGGGCTGAGGAGTTACTCCTAATGGGTTTGGGGTTTCTTTTTGGAGGTAATGAAAGTGTTTTCAATTTTGTGGTGGATACATGGCCTTGTGAATACCCTGAAAACCCCTGAACTGCACACACTTTAAAAGAGTGAACTCCATGGTGAGCGAACTCCATCTCAACAACACAACCATTTTGAAAAGAGCAAGAACATCAGCTTTCTGCACGTTGGCATAAAACTGTCTGGTAAGGCCAGAGTTGTCTGATTCTCTGCCTTCTAAATTGGTGGCCACACTAAAATCTTTATTAACGTTAGTAGGCCGGGTGCAGTGGCTCACACCTGTAATCCCAACACTTTGGGAGGCCGAGGCATGTGGATCCCTTGAGGTCAGGAGTTCAGACCAGCCTGGGCAACATGGTGAAACCCGCTTCTACTAAAAGTACAAAACTTAGCCGGGCATGGAGGCAGACACATGTAATCCCAGCTACTCGGGAGGCTGAGACAGGAGAATCGCTTCAACTTGGGAGGCAGGGGTTACAAAGAACCCAGATCACACCACTGCACTCCAGCCTGGGTCTCAAAAAAACAAATAAATGAAAACAAAAAAGAATAAGATCTTTATAAACGTTAGAGCAGGTCTAAACATGGGGGCGACAGCCACTCTCGCAAGGTGAGGTCTAGGCACCTTGCACCCCTGGCTCCACCATGAGAAACTTTTGAACTGCTGCTAGGGCACTGTCAGAGGATAGCTGCTCATTCAGCCGGATCTGCGCACCACTTAATTCACAGAAGCAACCCTGGAATTCCATGTTGGTATGATTTCAGAACTTCCACCAGCTGTGTCTAGAACTGTGTCGGAGAAGTTGATATTATTATCAATGACATTTTCTTTTCTTTTGCTTAGAAACTCCACACAAAAAAAAAACCTAACCAAAACAAATGTTGGGCTCGTGAGACCACGGCACTAGGAAGTGACTCAGGAGCACATGGTGGCTCTCACTGAAGGACACGGCAAAACCAGCTGACACTTGGAAAGAAAGCCGCTCCTTCGAGCAGCAAGAGACTAAGTCCCCTTCCTTCCACCCAAGTGGCAGAGGCATCAAGGCAGGTGCCAGCCTCTAGCCTCTCACTGGGTCAGGAGCCCAGAGCAGGGCGCACCTGGCTAGGGAGGCTGACATCTGGGCTCACACCCCCACCCTGCTCTGCTCCCCTGTAACCCACCATCTGACCCATCCCTCAACACACCTTCCACCCCTATCTCCCCATCCATCACCTGTTACCCAGGTGGCTGGGCTGTGTCTCCTTGAACCAAAGGGTCCCAGGTGGGCGGGGTCATGACCCACACTCCTTCCTGTCTCCCCCAGCCCAGGGCTGAGCCCAGCTTCATCCACAGAGGTCAAGCTAGAGTCCTGCTCTGTGCCCACCTCCAAGGCAGTCCTGCTCTCTCTCCAACTCTGCAGGGTGGCTCACACCTGTAATCCCAGCGGGCCCGCCTCTGGATGGCCACAGGGTGTGGCTCTAAGCCCTCAATTTCCAGATTGCTCTTCTCTGCCTCATTCAGTAAAGACCAAATATGGAATTTCCAAGTCGCCTAAGGTCAAGATAATGCCAGACCAGGGCCATGGAGATGCCTGAAATTTTGTATTCAATTAATGCTGGAGGCAGAAAGGTCACTGGTATTAATGGCGTGAAGAAAAAACAACACAGCCCCAGGCCTCCAGAGCGTCTCCCGCCAGGGACATGGCAGCCTCTGCCAATTAAAACTCTTCAGGAGAATGATCCAAGATGGCTGACGGCTAACATCTCAAAGATTGCAGCTCCCAGTGAAAGCACAAACAACGAGAGGAGGCCACACTGTCAGACAAATTTTGGTCGCTCACAGAGCAGAAGATTCACAGTGGAGGAGCTGCACGGGTCACCAGCGCGACTCTTGTGGCTGGAGCAGCGGTTTTGCCGGCACCTCGGCGCAGCAGCTCTTGGTGCAGAGTAAACGGGACTGGTTCCCCTTCTGACCGAGGTTTGGAGCTCCTGGAAGGCAGAGTCGCCTATTACGGACTCAAGAAGGAAGTCAGACTGGAGATTCCCGGGCAGAAAAGCACCATCAGTCTTAACACCGCTGTTTTGGCCGCTGCAGTGGGTTGCTCATATTTCGGCCCTGGGAATTAACAACATGGACGTCTACTCAGAGACCTAATTTGAAAGGTGGTAATTACAAAGATGACAGGTGGATAAACTTACAATGATAGGAAGAAACCAGCGTAAAAAGGCTGAGAATACTCAAAATCAGAATGCCTCTCCCTCTAAAGAGGATCACAGTCTCTCATCAACAAGGGAACAAGGCTTAATGGAGAACGAGCGCATCCCAATAACAGAATCAGGCTTCAGAACGTGGATAATAAGAAACTTCTGTGAGTTAAAAGAACATGTTGTAGCCCAATGTAAAGAAACTAAGAACTTTGAAAAAAGGTTTGACAAAATCCTAATGAGAATAGACAATTTAGAGAGGAATATAAGTGAATTAATGGAACTGAAGAATACAATACGGGAACTCCGAGAAGTATGCATAGGTTTAAACACTCGAATTGTTCAAGCAGAAGAAAGGATATCAGAGGTCGAAGTCCAACTTAATGAAATAAAACGAGAAGACAAGAATAGAGAAAAAAGGATAAAAAGGAATGAGCAAAGTCTCCAAGAAATGTGGGACTATGTGAAAAGACCAAATTTACATTTGATAGGTGTACCTGAATGCGACAGAGAGAATGAATCCAAGCTGGAAAATATTCTTCAGGATATTATTCAGGAAAATTTTCCTAAACTAGCAAAGCAGGACAATATTCAACCTCAGGTAATACAGAGAACACCACAAAGATATTCCTCAAGAAGAGCAACCCCAAGGCACATAATCATTAGATTCACCAGGGTTGAAATGAAGGAGAAAATACTAAGGGCAGCCAGAGAGAAAGGTCAGGTTACCCACAAAGGGAAGCCTATCAGACTTACAGCAGATCTCTCAGCAGAAACCCTACAAGCCAGAAGAGAGTGGGGGCCAATATTCAACATCCTTAAAGAACAGAACTTTCAGCCCAGAATTTCATATCCTGCCAAACTAAGCTTCACAACTGAAGGAAAAATAAAATCTTTTATGAACAAGCAAGTACTCAGAGATTTTATTACCACCAGGCCTGCTTTACAAGAGCTTCTGAAAGAAGCATTACACATAGAAAGAAACAACCAGTATTAGCCTTTCTAAAAATATACCAAAAAGTAAAGAGCATCAACATAAAGAAGAATTTACATCAACGAATGGATAAAACAGCCAGTTAACATCAAATGGCATTAATCCTAAATTTAAATCGACTAAATCCCCCAATCAAAAGATACAGCGAAAACCCAATGGTATGCTACATCCAGATCCATTTCACATGCAAGGATACACAAAGACTCAAAACAAAGGGATGGAGAACGATTTACCAACCAAATGGAAAGCAAAAATAAATAAATAAAAAACAGGAGTTGCAATTCTCGTGTCTGATAAAATAGATTTTAAAGCAACAAAGATATAATGGTAAAAGGATCAATGCAACAATAAGAGCTAACGATCCTAACACCCAGATACATAGAGACTTAGACTCAATGAGACAGAAAATTAATAAGGATATCAAGGACTCGAACTCAGATCCGGAACAAGTAAACTTAATAAATATTTATAGAGCTCTCCACTTTAAACACACAAAATACACGTTCTTGTCAATACCACATCACACTACTCATAGGTTTAAATTAAATATTGATTGGCCATTATTAATACCCATTTCTTTTAGAATAAAGCAACATTTCCGTTCTCTCTCCCTCTTTTTCTTCCTCTCCTTTACTCATTTTTTTTTTCCTTCTCTCAAAAAAAAAAAAAAAAACTCTTCAGAAGTGTCCAGCACTCCCACCCGCAGAACACCTGTGAAGGCCGACAGGCAGCTGGCCTGCTGGTGGTCCGAAGGGGCCCAGCGGGGCTTAGGTACGCTCTTCCCAGCCAGGCCCAGCAAAGGCTCCTACCGGAGACGTCCACACCCACTTTCCTCCTTTGAAAATCCCAAGCTCCTCCAACATACTGCAGCCGGGTACCCTGAGGCTGGGAGGGACCTCCGAGAGGGGCCTGCCCCAGGCTGCTAAGCACAGAGAAGGAAACTGAGGCCGGGTGGACACAGACTGACCTAGTGTCACCTGGAAGCAGGCAGGGTGGCGAGAGGGGCTCCAAGGCCGGGTCTGGTGCTCTCCCTATAACGCCAGACCCTCAACAGAGAGAGCCTTTTTAGGCCGGGCGCAGTGGCTCACAGCTGTAATCCAGCACCTCAGGATGCCAAGGCGGGAGTATCACCTGACATCAGGAGTTCAAGACCAGTCTGGCCAAAATGGCAAAACCTTGTCTTTATAGAGAATAATAATAATACAAAACTAAGCTGGGGGTGGTGGTGGGCACCTGTAACCCCAGCTTTTCGGGAGACTGAGGCAGGAGAATCACTTGAACCTGGAAGACGGAGGTTACAGTGAGCCGAGATCATGCCACTCTACTCCAGCCTGGGCAACAGAGTGAGACTCTGCCTTAAAAAAAATTTTTTTTAATTAAAGGATCATTTTTAATCCCCTCAATTGGTATTTAAAAACATCCGTTGAGTGGCGAGGTAGTTGGGCTTCTTATGTGGTGCCCAGGGAAGCTTCTAGGCCTCACGAGGACAGGCCCGAGCTGGTGCCAAGGCTCTCCTGACAGACTCCCCGGTCAGAGCCACCATAGGCCGTCTCAGATTTGCGGAGGACACAGACCCTGCTTCTTGATGGGAGGAGTCTCAGTGTGCAGGCACCTTTAGCCGGCCTCAGGGGCCCCGTCACAAACAGGGAATAACAGTGTCTCTTCCAAGGCCCGGGAGCAGGCAACCTGAAGACATCGATGGGGAGAGGGGGCTCCTCAGACCTCAAGCAGTGGGGGCTCCTCAGGCTAGGTGCAGTGGTTCATGCCTGTAATCCCAGCACTTCAGGAGGCCTGGTGGGTGGATCACCTGAGCCCAGGAGTTTGAGACCAGTCTGGGCAACACAGGGAGACCCCATCTCTACCAAAAATTTATTCATTCATTCATTCATTCACCTCTACCATTTATTTATTTATTCATTCATTCATTCATTCATCTCTACTATTTATTCAGGACGGAGTCTGTCACCCAGGCTGGAGTGCAGTAGCTGGATCTCAACTCACTGCAACCTCTACCTCCTAGGTTTAAGTGATTCTCATGCCTCAGTCTTCAAAGTAGCTGGCATTGCAGGAGCCTGCCACCATGCCCAGATAATTTTTGTACTTTTAGTAGAGACGGGGTTTCACCATGTTTTCTATGCAGGTCTCAAACTCCTGACCTCAGGCGGTCCGCCCGCTTCAGCCTCCCAAAATGCTGGGATTACAGGTGTGAGCCACCATGCCTGGCCTCTACCAAAAATTTAAAAATTAGCTGGGCGTAGTGGCACATGCCTGTGGTCCCAACTACTTGGGAGGCTGAGGCAAGAGAATCACTTTAGTCCACAGATCAAGGCTGCAGTGAGCCATGATTACACCACTGCATTCCAGCCTGGGTGACAGAGTGAGACCTTGTCTAAAAAAATAAATAAATAAATAAGGTAAAACCATGGCCCAATTTAAGGAACATTTTATGAAAAACGCCAATCCTGAGGCCCCGTGGTAAATGCTGGAGCTCAGAAAACAGCACCCCAACATGAGGTCCTCTTCTGTCCAGTCCATTCTCCCCAGAGCTGGCCACAGAAACCAGAATGCCTCTTCCCCCAAGCAGGTCTTAGAAACCATAACCCCTTTCCCGAAAAGCCAGCCATAAAACCTAAAAATAATACTCTACCTATCCTTCCCCCATCTGCGTAAAAACTGGCCATACAGAAATTCCCTGACCTACCTCGTTTGACTGTAGGTCACAGACCCGTCATCCCAGAGAGGGTCCTGCCCACACCCAGAGAGAAGGAGCGCTGCTCAGAGAAGCCAAGAGGAATCCAAACAGACGGGCCTCACGGGGCCCACTCAGTCCGGTGTGAGCTCAAGCTTCTTCTCCCCCAACCCTGCTTCTACACCACTGTGCATACTCTGTTGACCCTAAGCATAAAAATGAGCAACGTCCCCATATAGGAGGTTCCCCTGTGTCAATGTTCAATTTTCTTGCCTTTTGTCCAGTTAATAAATCTACCTCCTAATTATTTTCTGTTGAGTGCAGTGGCTCGATCTCGACTCACCGCAACCTCCACCTCCCAGTTTCAAGAGCTTCTCCTGCCTCAGCCCCCAGAGTAGCTGGGATTACAGGTGCGCGCGGTCACACTTGGCTAATTTTTGTATTTTTAGTAGAGACGGGGTTTCACCGTGTTGTCCAGGCTGGTCTGGAACTTCTGACCTCAGGCGATCCACCCACCTCGGCCTCCCAAAGTGCTGGAATTATAAGCATGAGCCACCACGCCCAGCCCCTCCTGTCTGATTTTTCAGTGAACCTTTAGGGTACCAAGGGCCTTAGCCCCCACATTCTCAACTGATACTTAAAACCACGGCCCAATTTTAGGAACATTTCATGGAAAAGTGCCACTGCAGAGCCCCAGTGGTCACAGTGGTGACTGTTTATTGGGCACTCACCACCCAGCAGGCCGGCTACCCACTCCCGGTGGGTCTCCCAAGATCAGTTCCTCACAGGCCTCAGAAGAGGCACAGTTAGTCCCCGTCTGTCTAGAGACCGTGAGACTGACTACAGATGCCTGCACACTCTAAGACTCCTCCCATCAAGAGGCAGGGTCTGGGTCCTCCCCGCATCCAGGACGGCCTGACCAGGACCCCGGTACCATCTGAGAATGGCCTCATGAGGCCTAGAGGCTTCCATAGGCATCACATAAAATGTCCAACTACCTCACCAGAAAGCCCACCGAGGAGGCTGGTCCTGAGCTGAACGGGCCTATCCTGCCCTCCAGCAAGGGCCCACAGAGCCACTTGAGGGGCTCCCGCCTGCTCCCGGCCTGGAGACTTGGCCTAGGTCTGTAGGTGCTGGACTGTGCCCCACCCTCTTGGGGTATTTATTTCCCCACTATTTTGACACCAGGCCCTCGCAAGAGCACAGAGAACCCCGCTGTCCTTGACTGTAGAATCCCAGTACCCACTGCCAGATTCTACCTTTTCCCGGGAGACAGGCTGGATGGGGTCAGTGGCAATGTGCCACCACCATCGGAGGGGGATTGGGGTGGGGAGGACAGCTGCAACCCAGAGGCCACAGAAGATGGGCCGACATCCCTACCATACACCTCCCCCTACCACGCACCTCCCTGCACCACACACCTCCCCGCACCACGCACCTCCCCCTACCACGCACCTCCCCCACCACACACCTCCCCCTACCATGAACCTCCCGTACCACACACCTCCCCCACCACGCACCTCCCCCCACCACGAACCTCCCCCACCACGCACCTCCCCCTACCATGCACCTCCCCCACCATGCACCTCCCCCACCACGCACCTCCCCCTACCATGCACCTCCCCCACCATACATCCCTGCCCACCTTAGCGGTCCCCAAGTCAGGAGACTCTGTGGACTGCTTCAAGCCTCCGTGTCCTGTGGGTCACACCAGAACCTCCCACCCTCACCTGTCTGGGCCAAAGGGGACACAATTTGGGCAACAACATGGAGATCACAGACTTGGGCCCAGGGAGACCCGATTTAAGGCCAGGCCCATCAGCTCCCACTGTAGCTGGTCTCCCTGAGCCCTGGCTTCCTCCTCTATACACTGGAACAGAAACAGGCATTCGCTCTGGACGTGTGAGGACGTCCACACGCAACACGCACAGGGCCTGGGGCACGCCAGGAGGACCACGTGAGACAATCCACAGGCAACACACACGGGACCTGGGGCATGCCAGGAGGACCACGCAGGATGATCCACACGCAACATGCACGGGGCCTGGGGCACGCCAGGAGGACCACGCAGGACGATCCACACGCAACATGCACGGGGCCTGGGACATGCCAGGAGCCTCTACTACAGGACACGGGACACCCAGCCCCATGAAGGTAGAGCCTTCTGTGTCTGGCCAAACCTTTTCCATGCAGACACAGCTGCGGCCTTGGGGCTACCACATCCCCAAATTTGAGGAGCCTGAAATGCGGCCAGCACTGGAAGCAGGGAGACTTCCCACATTGAGATGTTTCTGTTTTCCTAGAGCTCAGGAGAGAAACTGTTCACTCACCCACGAACCCCACCGTGGTATCCAGATGCCAGGGGCACTGGAGTGCAGGCTGCTGCGGACAGGTTGGCCCAGAGGCCAGGGGCGCTGGAGTGCAGACTGCGGGCAGGTGCCCACATTTGATGCAGGGGAAGACACACAACTGCTCAAAAGTAAAACGAGGGGGTGTTTCAGGTTGAACTGTGTCCTTTCGAAAAGGATTCATAGGGGTGCCAATCCCCGGGACCTCAGATTTAACCTTATTTATACAGTCTTCAAAGAGTAATCAAGTTAAAATGAGGTCACTGGAGCGGGCCCTAAGCCAATGTGACCCGCATCCTTATAAAAAGAGGAAGTTTGCCAGGCACAGTGGCTCACACCTGTAATCCCAGCACTTTGGCAGAACGAGGCAGGTGGATCCCCTGAGGTCAGGAGTTCGAGACCAGCCTGACCAACAAGGTGAACCCCTGTCTCTTATTAAAAATACAAAACTACTCAGGCGTGGTGGCACACGCCTGTAGTCCCAGCTACTTAGGAGGCTGAGGCAGGAGAATCGCTTGAACCCAGGAGGCAGAGGTTGTAGTGAGCTGAGATCGCGCCACTGCACTCCAGCCTGGATGACAAGAGCGAAACCCCATCTAAAAAAAAAAAAAAAGAGGCTGTTTGGAAACAGAGAACAGAGATAGGCACAGCGGAAAGATGATGAGAGGAGGCAAAGAGAAGGCGTGTCTGCCAGCCAAGGACAGTGCCCCAGGCAGTCTCCCTGTGCCCCGGAAGTTGTGAATGAAAAAGGGCGACTCTAAAGAACCTGTTATTTTTATGTTTTTAAAGATGTAAATAATCATGAGAAAAAAAGATGTAAACAAATCAGCAAATTAAATATTTAAGTAAATGTTTAACTGCTTCATCAACCCCTAAAAGCTCATAAAATGTTAGGCAAAAAACTTAAAATCCTCTCACTGGGAAAGGGGTAGAGTCGGTGTATCTGGAGCGCCTTCCTATCTGGGCATGTTCTATGCCCCAAATCACAAACAAGCGCATGGGGCCCCAGCCCGAGCCCTGGTGGGCCGACTCCAGCCCACACGCCAGGCTCTCCTCCAGGGCTCCCCGCTCCCTGCCACACACAGCTTTGTTCTTCTGGCTGACCCTCTAGAGAACTGAAGAGCAAATGCTTTTCCTAGACGCTCTAAGACATCAAAAAGGCAGAGAAGAATCCCAAGTTCTCCCTTTTGAAACCTCAACGCATCTAACGTACCAATAAAAGCAACGATCAATGCCTCATTTTCTGAGTTCACGTCCTCCAGGGTCCTATGAAATTCAAACCAGGAAACACCTGGGATCACTCTTAGACGACCACGTGGAATTCAGTGAGTGCCCAGCTTCATGGCGGCAAATGTGATTGCAGTAAAGCAGTGCCTGCCACAAAGCACACGCCCAGTCAGCCCAAGCATGGGTACCAGGCACATGGGCACAGGTGAGCGGGCATGCGGCACACACTCTCCGGGTAAAGTCCGACGACACGCCTGCTGCCCCCGGGTGACAGCAACCAGCCATGGGGTGCCAGGTCTGCAGCCAGGGCCCCATCTTCCCCGCCGGCTTCTCAATGCACCCCTTACTATCCAAGCTGCTGAGCCAGTGCTGAGGACCCCGTGAAGCCCACTTCCCCGAGAAGGCCCGGGAGTACCAGGTGTGGACAGACGCCTTCTCCGAGCACAAAATACTCTTTCACCTGAGTAAATGATGGTGTTTTTGGGCCTCGTCCAGCATCCAGGGCCACAGCATCAGCTGCTGTGCTGAGCAGTCAGACTCAAGGCCCTGGCAGGGAGGGGACATAGGGAGCGCTTAGGACACCTGTGAAAGGGGAGCGTGCACCTTGTGGCTTGGGCAGCACCACACGTGAGGCTTCTCCTAGAGTGGGGGATCTGAGCAGCTGCCCTATGCAAAGTCTCTCACCAAGCCCCAGCCCACACTTCACAGCACCACAGCAAGAACAGGGGTTCAGCCAGGCGTGGTGGCTCACATCTGCAATCCCAGCACTTTGGGAGGCCAAGGTGGCTGGATCACCTGAGGTCAGGAGTTGGAGACCAGCCTGACCAACACGGCAAAACTCTATCTCTACTAAAAATATAAAAATTAGGCAGGCCTGATGGCGGGTGCCTATAATCCTAGCTACTCAGGAGGCTGAGGCAGGAGAATCGCTAAAACCCGAGAGGCAGAGGTTGCAGTGAGCTGAGAAAGCACCACTACACTCCAGCCTGAGCAACAGAGCGAGATTCCATCTCAAAAAATAAAAAAGAGCAACGGATCTGTGTAAGCGAGGGGCCTACCAAGGACAAGGTGCCATCCTGAGCCCAACACGCCCATCCCCTCTCCCCAGGTCCAGCTGCCAGTGCCCCACCACCTGCCATCACCCTTCCTGTCAGGAAGATAGGAAGCAGTGACAGAGATGAGCCAGAAAACCCTCAGGGCCCTGTGACGTCTGGGGAGCTGATGGACAACAAGGCCTGAAGACCAGCCCCGGGGGACAGCCACCTCTGTAACGGGCCACTGGGGCTGCAGCACAGATGAGGTTCTGGTAGCCAGGTGAGGTGACTCACACCTGTAATCCCAGCACTTTAGGAGGCCAAGACAGGTTGATCACTTGAGCCCAGGAGTTCAAGACCAGCCTGGGTAACATGGCAAAACCCTGTCTCTACAAAAATTAGCTGGGTATGGTGGTACACAACTGTAGTCCCAACTACTTGGGAGCCTGAGGTAGGAGGATCGCTTGAGCCTGGGAGGTAGAGGCTGTAGTGAGCCATGATCGCGCCACTGAATCCAGCCTGGGCAAGAGTGAGACCCAGTCTCAAAAAATAAAAAAATAAAGAGGTTCCTACAAGGAAACCGCCTGACCCCCAGACCTTCCAGAGGGTGAGTCTGGAGGTATCAGCAGACCCCAGGGTGGCGTGGATCCCCAAAACCACAGGTGCTGGCCCCTCCGTGGCCCGGAGCTGTGTGGGGACCTTCGGACATCCCTGCACAGATCACTGTGCACCTGTGCCATCTGCCAGGGTCAAGACGCCCACAACAGTGATGGGAATGAGGGGCTGTTTTCCACGAGGGCACCTCTATTAAAGACAGCCGCATCTCCCTGTATGGGAGGAATCGTGGTGTGTGACAAAGTGAGCCATGTCATTTGCCCCTCATGCTCCAAATGCAAGTTCTAGGCCCATCACAGTCCTCCGGGGAGCCCCGCCCCACCCTGCCCCACTCCAAGCTCAGACTACACCAACCAAGAAGACTGCAGCCAGCCAGCCAGGGACCCCAGCTTCGATCCTGCCAGGACGTGGTAGCCACTGGGCCTGATCAGCCAGCGATGAAACCAGGTACATGAAACCACGGATAAGACCATGGCTGAGGGGGGACTCAATGTACCCCCGAGGCCAAGAGACTGAGCCCACACCCAGGACCTCTGCACACAGAAATGGAACCCACATCTCCCCACGTCACCCATGACCTCATGCGTACAACACAGCACAGGTCACAAGTCAGAACCAGACACAAAACCCAGTGGCACCTGGAGAGCTGGACCAGCAGGGTCCCTGGGGAGCCAGGCTCTGGGTCCCCGGCCCTTCCTTCTGATGTGCAGTTGGGACCCTTTGGGGACCCTTGCCCCAGCCCATCCTTTCACAACAGAGACCTGCAGGAGCAGGGACCTCCCCGCTCCGCGCTTCCCCGCCTGCCACTGGGCCCAGGAGCCCCTCCGTGAGCAATGGCGGCTGTGCAGCTTGGTCCCCTCAGGCCTACCTCAGGCAGGGCTGGCTGGCAACAAGGGGAGGGGCAAGGACCCATTGTGGCTCTCCAGTGCCCACACTCTCTTGTCCATACCTCCTTCAGTCAAGGCCCCAAACACGTTGCCAAGAGCAATGACGACAGGGAGGGATGGCTGCCGGTGCCAGTCCACAACAGGCACAGGGACACATGGGCCCCGGCACCTCAAATGCATTCCCGCTCCCTGCAGAAGATCAAACCTAGCATGCCCTGCCCTGCCCAGGCCAGCAAGCCCACCCGCCCAGTTCAGAGCTCCCGGGCCACACCGGAGGAAGGCCACTGCTCCCCCAGGCCACTCCCGGGTGCCAGTCACTCCATCCCATCACGGTTCCAGCCCAGGCCAATCCTGGCTGGGCACCTGTCCCCCATACAAAAGACAGAAGGAATGTCGAAGCCGTGCCCAGCTAACCCTGGTAGCCTGGAGACAGAATGGGGAGAAGGCTCTTTAACCCAGCTGGTTCAGCTAAGCTGGGAGACTAACTAGTTCCCTGGCTGACTAACTGAAAGCTCAACAAAGTTGGGGATCCCCTTGGGAGCTGACTTAGGGGATGGGAGAAGGCCTTGCTGGAATCAAAACTGATTTATAGACTCTGGAGGGGATGCTGACATTTCCTAGATCCACCGCCATCCTCGTAAATCAATTCCCATTCTCCGCTCGGCTCGGGCCACACCAGCCTTTGTAAATAAATGCCAAGCCTAATGAGTTTTGAAACAACCAGGCTGAAAGTAACAAAGAAAATGCCAGTCATTGGCAGTCCCAACTGCAGCAGCACAGACGGCACAGTGGGGTGGGCCGGGGTGCCCCTCCCACCCTGCCCCCTTCCTTCTCTGCCCCCCAGAGTGAAGAAAGGGTCTGGAGACACCCTTCCCATGTTACCCCCCCTTCCTTCACTGCCCACCAGAGAGGAGAGGAGAGGGAGGCTACAGTGAGGGCAGCCCTGCCCTTTTAACTGGCACCAGTGTCCTATGGCCACTTAAGGCATGAGCTCTAAAGATGCAAGAGATGGGCTGAGATGGGGAGAGCCTGAACCCACAGCAAGAAAAGGCAGAGGGAAGAAGCCACCCTAAAAATGGAGACTGTCCCCCAGCATCACCACACCCAGAGCTGAAGGTCCCCATGCAAGGCTGGGCACCTCATCCTTCCTCAGTGGGGCCCCTCAGTCACTCGATCTCACACCCTCTGCCCTGGAAATCTCCCCTCACCTCTCAGACCCTTCCCTGATGCCCCCAAGCCAGACAAGGACCCACCCCCCAACTGCAGTGACCACCCCGACCTGGGGTCCACCCCAGCCCACCACAGCCCCATCTGGTACACAGGGCAACCTGCACCAAGCCCAGTGCTTCCGTGGAAGTCTGCAATCTTTGAACCTAATGGCCCAGAAAGACACAGGAGGTGAAGGCAGCAGCCTGCAGGGGATCTGAGACCCAACTAAGGGAATAGCAGGGAGGGCCGTCCCATGCTGTCTCCAGTGCTGCACCTCTCTGAGACAGACGCAGCTAGGAACCGGGCACCAGGAGCAGACCCTCGGACTACCTGGCTTGGTTTTGCAGCCCCTACAGTTCTGAAAGCAACATGTGGGGCCCAGGCACCAGCAATGTGGTGAAGACAAGGGCACTGTGGGCCTGGGGGCATGCAGGCAGCTGCACTTCCAGAATCTCCACACAGAACTCATACCTTCCCCTCAAAGGGTCAGGTCACACGAGGAACGGGGATGAACATGGTCTGGTAAGAACATCAAACTCAAAAAGAAATTAGCTTTGAGTTACAAAACTGCTAAGTAGGGACCCAACTCCAGGCACCCCCAGCAATCACGACGAAGGATGGATCTGGCAGGCCCCAGCCGCGCAAAGGAAGCATTCTATGAAGACAGCTATTGAATCATTCCGAGAAACTGTCTCCCGGTGGAGACAAATCTGGACATAGGGAAGTTGGGCTGGGTTTTCTGGTCTCATTGCCTCGTGGGAAAGGGATGAAGATGTGAGCCGCCTCCCTCATGTCCCTGGCCTGGAAGCCACTCACAAAGCTGAGTCTGAGTCCTGGAGCCCAGCCGCAGCTTCAAAACTCAGTTCTCGTACTGCGGACTGTGGGAGCAGCCACCTCTCTGCCTCTGTTTCTCCATCTGCAAAATGGGTCAGGGTAGGCCAAGTGCTGCAGCAAACAGAGCCTGGATCTAAACACCATCCTGCTGTGGGGCCACCTCAGTGAGCCATAGAGTCCTCAGAACAGTGCCAGGCACAAACCCACGCCCACTTCAGGCTAGTGAGGCTGGAAGGCTGTGCCATCACCCACAAGCCCAGCTGTGGCTCTTCCTTCCTCCTCGTCACTTACAACATGAAGCCAGAGTTTGCAGACCAGATGGTCCAGCTGGGCAAAGAGGAGAAAGCCTCATCAAAGGTGACAGTCACACGCCGTGTGAGGCCAGAGGAAACACTCCACCCTGACCTTCCTCTCCACTACTTGGAAACTGCGCCTGAGGATTGAATTAATATTTCCATTTATTAACATGCCCTCTTACATCCCAAAACACATCTATTAACTTCAGATTCTTTGTGTACGCCAAGAGGGATGAGCTTGCCCCTCACTCTCCCTCCTTCACTTGGCTGCTCGGAGGGCAAGGACCGGGCTGCTGGCCTCCCATCCTCCATCCTCCCCTGCATCCTTACCAGCTATGACACCACTCCATCAGACAGCTCCCCACGAGCCACATGAGCTACATGAGGCCATGTGACTAGAATCTGGTGAATAAAGAGGGATTAAAGCAGTGAGTGGAGCTTCTGAAAGGTCTGCTTCACTGAGTCAGCTTCCCCCCACCCCAGCCTGCCCTATTGCCTAGAATGAATAAGAAGTGATGGCTGGAGCTCTTGCAGCCATTGTGAACCATGACCTTGAGGATGGAAACCAGTGCTGAAGAGGCAGAACAAGAAGCTGGGTGCACCTGGGTCCCTGAGACCATGGCTCCATCACCCCTACCCTGGACTGTCTACCTGCAACCCTCCAAGAGAGAACAAACCCTTGTGAGTTTCGGCTCCTGATGTACTGGGGTTTTCGTTAGAAGCAGTCAAGCCTATTCTAACTGGCGCAGGCTACAAGTTCAGATCTTCCAGGTGGAGACACCGGACCCAAGGGAGCACCATGCAGTGGGCTCTCTCATGTAACCAGTATCGAGCCCACTTACAAATAAGGGGCCAAGCCTCAGTGAGTCACTTCCCCAGAGTCACACGGCTAGAAAATCGGGGACAGGGGTGCAGCCAGAGGTGGACATGGGAGCTAACACAGTCCTGCAGAGGGTAAGGCCATCCCGGCACACTGTGTCTGTGTCTATGTGTCTATGGGTCACAGCAGTGATGGGACAGAACCAGAGATGAAGCTACAGTGGGAGCACCCCAGCTCCTGGCCAGGTTACACGGGCTTCAGGAAGCAGGGCCAGGCACGCCACTTCTTGGGAGCACAGGTCTGATCTCTACCGTTTCATGTCTACCTAAAGGAATATATTGGCACATGCACTGGGGACCGGAAGCACATTTTAAATAAAAACTAAACAGAAAAGAGCCTGCTTCACTCCCTACGAAGTTCCCACCGGGAGCAGGAATGGGTGTTCCCCAGCCCTTCGCCCTGGAGCATGCCACCCGGGAGAATTTTCCGTGAGGAGGGAAACACTGTGTCTGCACCGTGGATGCCCGAGCCGCCAGCCGCATGCGGCCTGCACACTTGAAATGTGGCTGGCGGGACTAAGACCTTGATGTTCGACTGTCTGGAATTCAGCAGCTCTCCTGAGGTATGAGCCACACAGTAAGCTACACACACTCCAGAGTGGTCATCCCCTTATTTTTACATATGTACACACCCGCGAAACTGTCAACAGTCAAGACCGAACACATTCACCGGCCCCAAAATGTTTTCTAGTGCCCACTGGCGACCCCCACACCGTAGGGCCAGCATCACTCCAGAGGCCTGAGTCAGGCCGGCAGACGCTTTAGCTGAGCATCGGATAACTTGTCTTTCCTCCTCCCTCGTCTACCTCCTGACCTTTGCATCACATATACAATTAAAGATGCCACGTCCCAAAGTCAGTGCATTAAACAAAGTCCAGGCCAGGCACAGTGGCTCGCACCTGTGGGACACTGAAGTGGGTGAATCGCTTGGGGTCAGGAGTTCGAGACCAGCCCGGCTAACATGGTGAAACCCCTGTCTCTACTAAAAGCAGACAAAAAAAAAAAAAAAATCAGCCAGGCGTGGTCGCACTTGCCTGTAGTCCCAGCTACTCAGGAGGCTGAGGCAGGAGAATCACTTGAACCCAAGGAGGCAGACGGTACAGTGAACCAAGATCGCACCACTGTACTCCAGCCTGGGTGACAAAGCAAGTCTGTCCAAAAAAAAAAACAAAGTCCACCTGGGCAGGGAGGGCTGCCTGTCAGCACAGGCCTTCAGCAAGTCCCTCAGGGTCCCCGTTACCAACCACACACCAAACATCCTCCAAACCCACCCTTGCATCGCCCAGAGCCCCCACAGGTCAGGAATGCCCAGGCCAAGAAAAGAAATCAAATTTTCTTTTTTTTTCTTTCCAACTTTTATTTTAAGTTCAGGGACACCTGTGCAGGATGTGCAGGCTGGTTGCATAGGTAGGCATGTGTCATGGCGGTTTGGGGCCCAGATCACCCCATCACCCAGGTACCCATCAGCTCTTCTTCCTGATCCCCTCCCTTCCCCGACGCTCTCCCCTCCAAAGACGTCTGATTTTCAAAGATGGAGTGTCGGCCAGCTCAGGACAGCCAGCAGCTCCTGCTGGTGAACCTGGATAAGCTGCAGCTCCGCCCAGCCTCCAGCAGACATGGGAGAAGGCTGGCAACCAGGAGTGTTTGAATACAAAACAGACAAACCAGAAACCTAAGGCATCAGGACGCCGTCACCTGAGGACCATCTGAGAAGGTGGAAAGGCCTCCCACACCTGGGAACACGAGACCCGGGCTGAACACAAGGCTGTGTCCAAATCCCCACAGCCCTGCCACGCAGATGAGCAGGAGGCTTCCGGAGGACGCTGTGCCTAGATGACAGAACCAGGACAGGAGCGTTTCAATCTGTACCCCAACACGTCAGGATATATCAACACCCATAGGTCCCTGGTGCTGGGTCTGAGCATGGGAGCTGCAGCCAGATTCCGGGGCTGGGGGCACATGGTGGGGGGGCACACGCAGGGGCCTTCCGCACCTTCTCTGCCCGTGTGCTGCATCTCTACCCTTTTCTATTGCAGAACACAGGTTACACGTGTGATGGCATTCTCCGCGCATGCACAGCACTCCTGACGCTGCCAGGCAGCCATGCTAAGGGGCTGCGGTCACTGGTGGTTGACTATTGGCGGGGATGGTGGTGTTCTTTTATTTCTGCATGAAGCTTATAAGTACTTGTTCAGTCCCCTAAACACAGTCACCCTCTACTTGTTCAGCCCCTCTAAAAACACAGTCGTTCTACAACTGTTCAGTCCCCCTAAAAACACAGTTGTTCTGCGAGCCCGTGACGGCTCATCCCAGACACAGCTTCCATTTGTCAGAATCAGGACTCCTGATCCTGGTGATTTCAAGGAGGAAAATCTAACATTCAGCCAGCACAGTCCACAGTGGTGGGTGCCACGTGGAACTGGATCTGCGAGGCAGGCACCGTCCTCTGAAGGCCCAGCCTGACCCCACACATCTCGGGCTGTTCACAGACTGTGCAAATCTCACCTCACTTCCAAAACAAATGTCAGCTTTGGGTGGAACGCTCTGCCCCTCTGCCTCTCCAGGAAGCTGGCAATATGCAGTGGGTGTTCACAACACCCACCGCTGCCGAGACCATGTCCCAGAGCCCAGTGTTTTGGTGACTCAGGGCTGTAACTCTCTCTTCACTCCCAGCCAAGGCTCGCAGCTGGCACCACGGCCCCCCTGAGAAGGACGAGAAAAACATGCATGGCCGCCACATAGAGCGGGAGAAGCAAAAGGTAAGTCAGGGAGGTGGGAACGATCACAGGCACAAGCCTCCTGGCAGTCCTGGGAGCGCAGAAGGGACCTCACTTCACCAACAAGAAGAAAAAACCGAAGCCCTGGTCAGAGGGGTGCGTGCTTTGCTGGTGCCCCACTGCAGATGCCTCTATGGCAGCGATGCCAATCAGAATAATCTTCAAGTGCAGTTTCTCCAAAATGTGCAGAAATGACCGATCCTTTGCTCTGTCCGCACTTGGTAAAACACCGAAGGCAGAGCCTGCACACGTGGCTCATGAGAGGGGGACTGACACCCACACAGTCGGTGCACAATGGACACCCATCAAGCAACCTGCCAGGTTTCTGAAGACCCACAGGGAGGGAGCTAAGTCAGGACAAACAGCAGGGCCACAGCTGAGAACATCCGACCCCACGGGGATGCTCAGATGCCAGGCTGGGTCCATGAGCCTCGGGACCAGCTGTGTGCTCGTGGGAGCTGCCACTGGGGGCAGCCACAGTGGGATCTCCGGGGAGCAGGTGAGCAGAGAGGAGCAGGAGGTGGGGCCCGCAGCAGAGAGGCCCAGCGATGCCAGCCCGGCTCTCCCCAGCCGGTCCCCCAGACTTTGTCTCCCACCTCCCTGGAGCCCTTTGAGGGGGTTTCTGTCCAAGGGCCGCTGGCTATGACTTCACATCATCCTGAAACACAACCCAACAGCTTAGCGCAAAGCCCTGAGACCCTAAGCCCCAGGAGGTGCCCTGAATGGTCCAGCCCAGTCAGAAAGGCCGGGCCTGAACCCAGCATGGGCTGCCTGGGGCTTCGGGACAGACGTGTCTCACGGTGGGCCGGGCACACGTCAGAAAAGGCTGCGCTCACTGGGCCAGACACAGAATTACCACGGAGCCCAGCAATCCCGCGCCTGGGTATGTGCCCAACAGGACGGAAGACAGGTGCTCAAAAACACACCGGGACGCAAACGTCCCCAGCAGCCATCTTAACAGTGGCCAAGAGGTGTAGTCCCCAAATGTTCATCAGCAGATAGTCTACCTGGACCGTGGAATATTCTTCAGCCAGAAAAAGGAACAAGGTGTTAATGCAGTGAGCCTGGAGGACAGGACGCTCGGGGGAAGACGCAGACTCAAAGGGTGCACAGCCTGTGACTGTTTCTGTGCAGGGCCCAGGAGAGCAAACCCACGGGGTCAGAGAACAGATCTGCCGTGAATGGGGGGGTGGGGGAGGGGGAATGGCAGCTGAGGGATGGGATTTCTGCTGTGTGTATTCCTACCACCAGAGAGAGGAGAGGGGTGGAGGAGAGGGAGATAGAGGGAGGCAGGGAGAGAGATAAGGAGATAGAAGGAGAGGAGAGTAGGAGGCAATAGGGGGAGAGCAGGAAGGGGAGAGGAAAGGGAAGGGCAGGGGAGAGGGGGAAGTGGGAAGGGGAGAGAAGAGGGGGGAGGGGCAAGGGAAGGGAGAGGGGAGGGGGAGGGAGGAAGGAGAGAGGAAAGGGAGGGGGAAGGGAAGGGGACAGGGAGGAGGAGGGGAGGGGAGGGGGGAGGGGGGAAGGGGAGCAGAAATGGAGGGGGAGCAGGAAGAGGGGGTGGGGAGAGGTTGGCATTCACTTCTCCATCTCTGTTGCTGTCCCACATTCCACAAAGTGGAGAGGGAGGTTTGGGACTTTGGAACAGGTGAATGCGACAAAGGTCACTGGTCCACCCAGTGCCACACCTGCACTGGGCCAAGCGGCATCAAGCCCTGGGCAGCTGGCAAGCAGGCCAGAGCTGAGAGGGAGCAGGGAGCATGGGTGGTGTGCTTGGGAACCATGAAAACACAAAGGAGTGCTTTTAAATGGCCGCTTGGCCGGAAGAGCGCCAGCCTGCTCTCCCTGTCAGTGTCCCTTTTCCTGGCTCAGGGAGGAAAAGGTCCCGGCTCTAGTCCTCATTGGCCCTGGGAACATCGGGGAATTTCTCATGGTGGGGCGGAGCAGGGACATCCACAGCTGGAAGCCACACTCATCCCCCACACCACCACCATCCCTCTCTCCTTGTGATCACATGGTTTCATTATTGCACTTTTTGAATTCGCGGCAGCTACCATCTACACCCCTCAATCTGATATTTCAAGGGGACTCGGCACGTTCTGGGGTTCCACAGACTCCACCTGCCAATGGCCAGCTGACTTTCTCCCAAGGAACAGAGTCGGTGCAACGAGGAAGCCTCTATCAAAGAAAACACAAGATGAGAAGCTGGGCACACTTTACAAAGCACCCTGAAAACAGGAGCCCTCCCTGGGCCCCTTTTCTCCATGGAGAAGTCCCCCAGAAAAACTGATGCCAATCTCACAGACAAGGCACACACACTCACAATGCACACACAATACACACAAGCACACATGCACACTCAACGTACACATGACACGCACGTGAGGTACATGGACATATAACATGCGCACACATGCACGTGATGTACATGCACACACGATGCACATGTGCACACATGCATGCGATACACAGTGCACATGTACATGCACACATGAACACACACGATATATGTGCACACACATGTACGTGCACATGTGGCACATGCACATACATGCGATGTACATTCACACAACACACATGCACATACAATGACACATGTGGTCACACAATGTACATGCACCCACACAGCGCACATGTGCATACAGATTTACATGCACACAGGACACACATGCAGTCACAATGTACATGCACACACCACACATGATGTACATACACGACACATTTGCGCACGCACACACACGGGCATTCTCACATGCAAAGCACATGCATACAAGATACACACCGGCATACACACACCTTCCCTTCTAAAGGAAGCCTGGCAGGAAATAGGCACAGGCCATGGCTGCTCCCCCAGGGAGAATGGAGGGAAGGAGGGGCTTTGCTCAAACACGCTTCTCTGCTCCTAGCCAGCAGGGTGATCCATGGCTCCATGGAGGAGGCAGGCAGGCAGGAGACACCGTGCTGGGCTTGGTCCCGCTCGATAAGGAGGAAGAAAGGCGAAAGATGAATTGCCGGCCGAGTCTGTGACTTGCACTGAATGCTAACTGACAGTGATTCATTTGGAAAGTTTCTCTCCGTGGGATAAAGCCCTCTTTGTAGAAAGGGAAGGTGGTGGGCGCTAACCAGGGCCGGCACACAGGCCCAGGACTAACAAAAGCATCCCAGTCACCATCACAGAGCCTGGCTCTCCAGCCGCCCTGGGAAGTGCAGGGACTCTTGCTGGAGAGCCGGGCACTTTGAGGATGTGGGGCTGGGTGACTGGGGGTCTCGCTGGTGAGATGGATGGAAGGGGGAAGGGAGGGGGTGAAAAGAAAAGAGGGAGAAAAGAGCCGGGAGTGCCTGTGTGTTGATTCCAGAAGCTGAGCTGGAAGAAGGTGTTGGCTTGAGACTCACTGCTGGGCCTCCAGGACCAGCACAACTTCGTGGGTTCCCCTGCAAAGCACACCCCGGATGCCTCCAGCCATGCTAAAAGCATTAATTAAGTACCTTCTGAATGCAGGCATTGGGACAGTTTAGTTCAAGGGGTGGAAAGGCAGATGCTTGCATGGCAGAGCCTGAGGCGAATGTCCCAGCTCTGGACTTGGCTGTGTGACCCCGGGCCAGTCACCCAACCCCCTCTAAGCCTCAGCACCCTCCTCCATCAAATGTGAGGATTGAGACACACATACAAAGAAGTCCAGAGCTTCCGGAACACTCGAACAAGGACTAGAAAGGACAAACAAGGACGAGGTTGCGACCTCACGGGGTCCTGCCCCCTGCAAATCCCATCCCAGCCTCTCCTCTTTGTCCACTGCAAATCTCTGTGCACAAAAGCCCACCCAGCAGGCCCCAGACCCGCTCCCCACTCAGGGGTTGGTGACGGCCTAGCCCTAGAGCTCACAAAATCATCTGCATGCCATGACTCCCTTCCCTAACGGGCCCCATCCCCGTCCTCCTCTCCCGGAGCCAGGTTCTTTATCTGTTCCTGATCGAAACCCATTTTCAGGAAAAGTGACCGAAACTCGGCACCGAAAAGGCAATGGGGAAGCCTAACGGACTACCTACACCAACAGAGACAGACTCTTCAAAGGAATGACTCTACAGTGGTGGAAAAGACTAAATATTTTTGATGACTTAACAGAGAGCTGGGAACCCACCATGAGAAAAACAGAAAAATGGGTTGGCTTTTTTTTTTTTTTTTTTTTGCAAGAAGGGTTTTGTTTATCATTTCTAGTAAGTCACAAAGACGCCTAACCTCCAAAGGGAATACTTACACCACTGAAAATGTCAACGCAGCACAGGGGACCCTGCCCATCCCACAGAGACTACGCAGCTGGGACTCTGCCTGCCCACTCTGGGTCTCGCTCCCTGTCCCAGCCCGTCTGAGAGGGTGCCATCCTCCCCTTTAGTGATGGGAAACTGACGCTTAGGGAGGAACGCAGCTGGCCCAGGCCACGCATCTGGTTGAAGGACTGGGCTGGTCCCATCTGACACTGACCTCTGCCCGGACCCCAAGGACAGAGCCAAACAGATCCCAGACACAGAATCCTGGGGAAAGAAAAGGCTGGCTGGACCCACGCCCTCCCGAGGGAGACCAGGACAGTGGAGGAGAGCATTTATGCAGCCTCCTGGAACCCCAGTCCCCAGCCCTGGTCCAGCCAGCCCCACCCTCCCGGCTGAACCCCAGCCCCCAGCCCTGAACCATCACCACTTTCACAAGCACAACCCCCAGATTCTCCTTCGCCGACCTCCTTCCAAAGGACGTCGGCAATTTCTCATTTCCCTGCTTCACCAACTCCATTTTCCAAAGTGATGGAGACTCTAACACCATTAAACATGATTTAATCTGCTTTTCCTAATGATGTGCCCACGGTGTTAGGCCAGCTCTCCTTTTCCACTTGAAAGACATGGCGAGGTGATTTCCTCCGATGACATGAATAGGGAAACCATCGGAAATGCTAAAGAGGACTCCAGCTCTTTTGCCTCCAGCTCCACTAGAAACTATTTTTAAACAAAGGAGCGCAGTCTCAGCTGCGGCAGAAAAGTGAAGCAGAGAGCAGGAAGGCAGCGTTTGCTCCCGAGACTCACGTCTGCGTATCGCGCACTTTCTATCCGCTAGTCTGGACCCAGGCCAAACTGCTAGCCCCAACTACCCCCACCACCGGGAAACCAGAAACCCAGGCCGGAGGCCCTGGAAAGGCGGCAGGCTCCTTCTTGGTGGCACCCACTATAAGAGTCAGCCTGAAATCTCTGAGCCCCAGCTAGTGCCAGGACAGCGCCAGGTCCTTCACAGCAGCTCATTCATTCCTGCCTCACAACTCCACATGGCTGATACAGTTACGTCAATTTCCTGGGTAAGAAAACCCAGGCCTGCAGAGTTATGTGGCATGCCCAAGGTCGCACCTCTTTTTTTTTTTTTTTTTTTTTTGAGACAGAATCTTGTTCTGTCGCCCAGGCTGAGGTGCAATTACTTGATCTCAGCTCACTGCAACCTCCACCTCCGGGGTTCGAGCAATTCTCCTGCCTCAGCCTCCTGAGTAGCTGGGATTACAGGCACTAATTTTTGTGTTTTTAGTAGAGATGGGGTTTCACCATGTTGGCCAGGCTGGTCTTGAACTTCTGGAGGTCACACCTTTAATAAACATACAGGCAGACCTCAAATCCTGGCCCGTCTGAGTCCAAAGTCCCATTCAACTCCTGGGATCCTAAGCCTTCCAAGGAGCAGCCACCGTGTTGGTATGCCCTCTTATTTAAATCTATGATTTTTCCATCAGTATTTCGTAGTTTTCAGCATGTAAGATTTATGCGCGTTTTGTTAAATTTGTATTTGTTACATTTTTGACCAGTTATAAATGATGCTGCATTTTCAGCATCCACACCTGTATTGTTAGTGTAACAATTAATTATTTTATGTTGATCTTGTATTTCTGATCTTGCTGAACTTACTAAGTCTAGAAGGATTTTTTATTTATTTTTGTTTGTTTTGAGATTCTTTTGGATTTTCCACATAGACCCTCATGTCATGTAAAAAATATATATATATAGAAACTTTTTCTTTCTTTCTTTCTGATTTCTAGGCCTCTTATTTACTTTCATGGCTAGGATTTCTAGAATTAGAATGTTAAAAGTGAACATCTTTATCTTGTTTCTGATCTTATGGGGACAGCATCCAGTCTTTCACTACTAAGTATGATTCTAGCTCTAGGTTTTTTGTCAAATTTCCTTTTTTAGGATGAGGAAGTTTCTCTCTATTCCAGTTTTCTGAGACTTTTTAGTATGGATGAGTGTTGAGTATTGTTACTTGCTTTTTTCTGCATAAAGTGATATAATCATGTGATTTTTCTTCCTTAGCTTCTTAATATGGTAGATTACATTAATCAGTTTTCAATCATCGAACTAGCTTTACATTCATGGAACGAACTCTACTTGGTCCTGTGTGTAATTCCTTAAATATGCTGCTAAGCTGTATTGCCAGTATTTTATTGAGTTGTTTATATATATTTATGAGAAAATGTGGGCTATAGTTTCTGTTTTTGCATTTTGTAAGTTTTTTCTACTGACATTTTGTAAGTTTTGTCTACCTTTGCTTTTGAGATTAATAAAAGCCTCTTAAAATGAAAAAAAAAAAGACTTCCCTGCCTCCAGTCCTCCCTTTCTTCACTGACCTAGCTCCGCCCCCTCCATCAGGCCTGGCTCTGCGGTCCACAGCCTCTCCCCCCATGCACTGCCCTCCCTGTCACCTTTGACACGCCCCACTGACCACTGAATGACAAAATCACAACTGCCTGCTGCCCTGGAACCTTCTCTGGGGCTGGCACCTGAGTTTTACAGCACTCCTGCTAAGTTTAAGCTGGCACTCATGGGGAAACAGAGGCTCAGAAAGGCTGGAGACACTTAGGGCCCCACCGGCTTTGAAACCAGATCCTGGGAGGCACAGCCCTGGGTGAGGGGTTTCAAGAGCCCATGTGTCCCGGCTTCCAGCCCAGGGCCTAGCTGTCCCCCAAGGCCAGGGCGGCTGGCAATTTCCAGTCTGTTCTAAGCCATGGGACAAGGGCTGCCCACTCAGCAAAGGAAGCTGCCAGGGTGTCGGGTTTTTCCTGAATGTCCCTCCCATCTTGGGAAAGAAAAGATGCTCGGCCACGTTCGCCACCAGCTCAAACATTTCAGTCTCAGATCAAAGAGGAATGTGAGCCGGAAACAGCGCAGCACACACGGCCAGATGGACGCGGCCGGTCTCAGCAACACAAACAGTGCGTTCTTGGCATCCGCGGGGCAGAGACATGGAGGGTCCCGCGGCCACCCCCGCTGTGCCCACCGTCCAACCACATGTGCCCCGGGGAGCCCAGAGACAGTCCAGGAGGACGTACCACAGTGACCTGAGGCCGCTTTGCACCATGCCCAATCCTGCTCTGCCGGGCCCCAGGCATCAGTCAGCACCTGTTCTCTGCAATGAGCCGAATGCCAGGAAGCCAAACAGGCATGGGCGTGGGCCCCAATGTGGACCCCATCCTCCAGCAGCACGGGGAACTGACAGGTACCCTCCTACTGTGCACCAAGAACCAGGCCTCACTCCTGCACGTGCAGCCAGGAGGCAGCTCAGCAGGTAAAGGGATCTGCCATCAGAGGCGGAGCCAAAGCCTCCTTCTAGGTGGCCGCAGAAAGGCCTAGACTGAGGCCAGGGGCCAGGAGAGAGTGACCAGGTTCTGCCTCCAGTCCACAGATGACCTCGAAGCAGCCCTGGCCCTCGCCAGGCCTCAGCGTCCCACAGCACAGCAGCAGCTCAGGCTGCAGGAGGACTGAGGGCTCTTTTCACCAGGTATGTAAGCAGCTGTGCCTCTCTCTGAGGGCTGGGGCAATCCAGGATAGCTTCACACGAGGCGGCAATGCTGGGCTGGTGCAGAAACACACCACTGGGTCAGTCATCGACAGCCCCCGGTCACTGGACGGAAGTGTCCAGTGCCCCCTCCACCTGCCCAGCTGGCCTGAGCACTGAGGTCCCTGCGTCCACATGGAGAAGCAATGCTGATAACAGCAGGGGAGGTGCCCCCCTCCCCAGGTGTCCCACACTCTGAGCACCTCGTAGACCTGTCCAGGACCAGGTCCCACCCGCCCCAGACCCCATCACACAGAAGAGCCTCGGCTCAGCCGCTCAGCTCAGGGCTGCAGCACTGCCTGCCACCCTCTGCATTCCCTGGGCTGCCTCCCCACAACAGGCCAGCACAAGGGAACCTACTGGCCGCCTACAGCTGCCTGACAACGCTGGGCGGCACCTCCACTAATGCAAGGGGCCCCCACCGAAGTCCCTGAAGGTCATGTCCCGGGAGTTTCCAAGCACTCTGAACATCCCCAAAAGTCTAACTTATACCTTTCTGCCCACCCCATTCCCGGCTAGCCCCAAGTGCCCTCCGTGGGGGACCCTGCTATCAGGCAGGATCAGAAACTCTAATTGGAAATATAGCTCATAATTAGTCTTTGATTAATTAAAAAATGAGAAGACTAATTACTTAATAAATGTCGTTGGTTTAATATGCATAATCTCTGAAGCCGTGCAGCCCTGAGAGGAGAATGGAGGATATTCAGAGGGGTCCTTGGAGGGGAGACGGCGGGGGATGCAGATTCAGCCCATTTCCCTCTGCCTGCTGTCTCAGGCGCCAGAGAGTCCCCAGCAGATGACAGCTCTGTGCATGCAGAGCTTCAGGCTCTGCTCCCTTACCACTCCATCCCTGCACCTGGTCAGGGCAGGAGCGCCATGTTTCCTGAATGAATGAATGAACAAAAGAGTGAATGAGTGGCTTCTTCTTCAAATCACTAAGCGTCAAGAGGGAAAGCTGGGCATGGTGGCTGACATCTGTCATCTCAGCACTTTGGGAGGCAGAGATGGGAGGGCTGCTTGGGGCCAGGAGACCAACCTGGGCAACATAGCAAGACTCCATCTCTATTTTTAAAAAACAATAATAATAAAAGAAAGAAAGAAAGTTGTGTCTCACCCGAAGAAACTCAGCTTCCCAGTCACAAGTCCAGACACAGCCAAGGCACTGCTTCCCTGACCAAGTGCACTCAGCAGCCTGTGTGGTGCTGAAGGGCCTGGCTTGGCCACACACAAGGACCCCCAGCCAAGCAAGCACAAGAAATCAACTGTGGATGAACTTGAGTTTCAGCAGACCCCCGTTTGCGAAGATGTTCATCCATCATGGAAATGAACTGTCACATCCTGCTGGATTAGAGGGTTGTTCTCGTGGTGATGGGATTGGATGCGAGAGTGGATCTAATCCTGCAGGCCGGCAGTAGTCAGCCCGCATGCTTCTCCCCACTGGCAGGGCGAGCAGGCCAGCTAATGGCATGCAGGTGTGCTTGGCTGATGGGACGCCATGCATGCAGGTGCAGAATGGGCCCTACCTGCTAGACTCCCACTGCAGGGAGGACCCGGCTGCCACTACTTTGTTTGCCTGATGGCAGCAGGAACCCTCTCCAGCTCAGCTCAGGGAGGCAGTGGGGCAGCACACACCTGCTATGCCTGGCTGGGCTGGGAGAAGGAACCCCACCCTGCAGCAGTTCTCCCTCTAGCTCTGTCAGAGCTGTGACCCCAGAGCATCAACCTGCCTGGGCTTCACACACCCAGGAAGGGGCCTGACACCTTCAGGGAAGCACAAGTGCCCAGTGGACCAAGAGACCTGGTGGTGACAGCACCAGGGGTGAGGAAATTTAAATGTAGGGACACGGGGCAGAGAACTGGGCTTGGCTGGGCAGCCCCTTCATGGTGAGCAGCTGACCTGGTCATTTGTGAGCATTTACCCTCCTGCCCATCAGGTGGTAGCTTCTGGCTGTCCTGTGTCGTCGCTCCCCCCTCCCCCACCACAACCTGCCAACCCCCAGGCTCTATATTATGAACCAAACACCTGTCCTCAGGTACATGGCTGAGTGACTTCTAACAAATATTCCAAGGCCATTCAATGGGAAAGAATCTTCATTCCAACACATGACGCTGGGAAAACTGAATACCTACACATAAAAGAACGCAGGTAGGGCCGGGCGCAGTGGCTCACGCCTGTAATCCCAGCACTTTGGGAGGCCGAGGCGGGTGGATCACGAGGGCAAGAGATCGAGACCATCCTGGTCAACATGGTGAAACCCCGCCTCTACTAAAAATACAAAAAATTAGTTGGGCATGGTGGTGCGTGCCTGTAATCCCAGCTACTCAGGAGGCTGAGGCAGGAGAATTGCCTGAACCCAGGAGGCGAAGGTTGTGGTGAGCCGAGATCGCGCCATTGCACTCCAGCCTGGGTAACAAGAGCGGAACTCCATCTCAAAAAAAAAAAAAAGAACACAGGTGGATCCTTACAGCATATTCAAAAATTAAATTAAGGCAAAATGGATCAAAGACCTAAACGTTAAGAGTTAAAACTATAAAACTCTTAGACAAAAACCTAGAGGGAAAGTTTCATGACATTGGATTTGGCAATGATTTATTGATGTAACCCCAAAACACAGGCAGCAAAAGCAAAAACAGACAAAGGAGACGACGTCAGACTTTAAAAGTGCTGCACAGCAAACACCTCACCCACAGGGTGGAAAGGCAGTCTCCTGAATAGAAGCAAATATGTGCAAACCATGTCTCTCGTAAGAGGTTAATATCCACAGGTTAAAAACTCCTACAGCTCAACAGCAGCCACATCTGATTTTAAAGCAGGAAAAGATTTGGACAGATATTTCTCCAAAGGTGATGTAAACCTGGGGAACGAGCACACGGGAAAAGATGCTCAACATCGTAGTCATCAGGGGATACAAAGGAAAAACACAGTGAGCGTCAGGCCCAGGCAGCAGGATGGCGATCACCAAACAAACAAAAAGACACAGCTGGTGAGGGTGTGGGGAAATGGGAGCCCCGCTCACAGCTGGTGGGAATGTAAAATGCTGAAGCCACTAGGGAAAACAGTACCGCGGTTCCCCAAAAAATGAAACATAGTACTACTATGTGACATGATCCACCAATTCCTCTGGGTATACAGCAAATAACTGAAATTGGTCTTTCAAAGACTATTTATTTTTATGTTTTTGAGACAGTCTCACTGTGTTGCCCAGGCTGGAAGTACAGTGGTTCCATCCATCCTCCTGCCTCAGCCTCCCACGTAGCTGGGACTACAGGTGCGCACCACCACACCCAGCTAACTTTTGTATTTTTAGTAGAGATGGGATTTTGCCACGTTGGCCAGGCTAGTCTCTTAACTCCTGGCCTCATGTGATCCACCCACCTCGGCCTCCCAAAGTGCTGGGATTACAGGTGTGAGCCACCACACCCAGCCACAATAATTTTTGTTAAAGATTGAGAATCAAAAGGATCACCCAGTGCTCCAGCCCCGAAGTCCCCAGGGCAGAGCGACCCAGGAATCTGCATGCTTCTCCATCGCCCTTGCTGCTGGGGATCTGGGAAGCCCCAGCAAGTTCACAGCCAGACGCTGCCATTCCAGAGCCGCTGCCTTCCCCAGCCCCAAAGGCCTGACCCCACAGCCGATGCCTGGTCCCAGGCTGGCCGCCGACTCCTATCTACCTTCAAAAAACCATTACTCCTGGAGAAAGGTCCTCCAGGGTGCCAAGAAATGACACTTCGTTATAATTAATTACTTACACTTCGATTTTTTTTTTCTTTTCTCTTTCTTGGTCTCATTTAGCTTTTTTGCTGCAAACATCAAATTGTCAGGCTCCAACACACACAATTAATGTCTTGGGGGCGCTGGGGAGAAACAATTAGCCAATTAAAACTTAATTAACTATGGACATGGACAAAAAAAAAAAGCAGGCACCAGTTACACCAGGACCAGCTGAGAACATGCAAGCTCTCAGCCACGGGGGTGGGGACTGGCAGGGAAGAAACAGACACAGGAAATAGAATGTCAAAGACCCACGCAAGAGGTCATCCAGCCACTCCAACCAAAGGGACTGATTCCCAGAGGGGGAAACTGAGGCCCAGGGAGGCAAGCAGTGACCACTCCAAGTACAATGAGGAACAAGGGCAGGGCCTGGGCAGGCGTCCTCAGGCATGAGGTGCTGCCACTCCAGCCACCCAGAGGCCCCTCTCCCCAGAGCCAAGTCCTAAGAGAGAAGGGCGTCAGCAGGCACACATCATTCCCCAGGGCGCCAGCCCCCTGCAGCCCAGCAGGTGCTAAGTTATTCTTACAAATTCTAAAAGCCTGACTTGCAGCTTTGTAGATCATGGGTTCCCCCCTTTCTGAAAACCCCCGGAAAGCACCCCAAATCTCCCTGGTGGTGGTCCCTGGCACTACCCTAGCTCCTGCCCCTCCCCATCTCCTACTCCAAGCAAATCCCTTCTAAACCTGAGCAGGCCAGCCCACCACTACTGGCCTCTGGACCTTTGCACATGCTGCCCCTGAGCCCTCCCATACCACGACCATCACCTGCAGAACTCCATCTCAGACCTCGAGCCCCAGCACCTCCTCCAGGAAGCCCTCCTTAACCAGCTCAGCCGCCTAACATACCTCTGCCCACCATGGTCCTTGTCAGTCTGCCCAGTAGGCAGTGACCCCTGGCTCCCTGAATTCCCAGGCTCCAATAATCTGAGGCTGCATGTCCTGGCACCAGCTGAGCTGAGCAGAGGACACAGCAGCAGAGAGGGCCACCCTCCGGGCCACAACTATAGCAACTCCCCAAACCTCAGCCATTCTCAGAAAAATCAACGTAATGCTGCAGACACCTGGCAGACTGTCACAGACATCCATGACGCCTCTGCAAGCGCCCACCCAGCATCCAGCCCTGGCTTTACCCAGGCTGAGGCCCGCCCACACATGCTCTTATCAGGACCCTCCTTACCAGTAGTGACAAGAACAAGGCAGACTTCCGTAAAGCACCCCCAGCTATTGCGCGCTCTCCCCTCTCTGGGGACAGTAACCCTAAGACCAGTTAGCCCAGCAGTGAGAAACCCCTGGCACTCGTGCCTTCACACCACACCCCTGGCAGTCAACCTCAGCCAATCAATGGCTGAGCCTTCTCAACTGAGCCCTTCAGTCAGCCACTAAAAATTGATCAGGATTAACCAAGTCTTCAATCAGGCTCCTACCTCTACAGATGCAGCAGGTACTGGGAAGAGAGGGGAAGCCACCCAAGGTCACAGAACACAGAGGCGCAGCCCAGAGGCTCCTGCCCCAATCCCACAGGACAGTCTTTTCAACAAATAGGGCTGGGAAAACTGGTATCAGCATGCTGGGTGGCCATGGGACCTGGCATTCACTGAAACACTGTTCTTGAGGTCATGCGCCCGCACCCAGCACCCCAACTCAGCTCTACACCCTTGCCTTTCTGTCTGCACTCAGCCCCACTCTCCAACCAGCCCCCAAACTCTTCCCTCCAAAGGCATCCCTCTGGTTTTATTCTTTTGCCCCCTAGCCTTCCACAAAAAACCGACAGTAATGACCCTCAAGCAGGTACAAGTTCCCAGCCTGGCACCCTATTTCTTGGAACAGTTGCAAGAATCCCTGCCTCACACTACTGGCATGGAGATCAAGAAATCCACTCCTTGGCCAAGGGCACTCCCAGAGCTTGAACTCAGGTCTGGAAGTCACAGCCCTCAGGGACCCCGTGAGCAGGGTTGAGGCAAAGACCCACAGGCTTCCTTGGCCACCTCACTTGAAGCACAGCGGGCTGAGCCTAACCTCCAGGCACACAGCGGGCTGAGCCTGACCTCCAGACCTGCAGGGACTCAGCTACCAAAACTGAACCGCCCTCCACCCTTGCCCAGTGTGAAGGTAATAGCAGGCCTGGCTCCCGCCTGGAAAGGGAAGCAGAGAAACCTCTCCCATCACATTATAAAATGGCAAGTCATCCAATGGGCTTACCGACTGTGTGTGTATGTGTGTGTGTGTGAGTGCACGTGCACTTGTGTGTGTGCACGTGTGCATATGTGTGTGCGCGTGTGTGCATGTGTCTGTGCCCACATGCAGCCTATCTCACTGTCAAGTTCATCTGAAAGTGGGTGGGTATATAATATCCCATAATGACAACAGCCAGCAGAAAAAAGAGGAAATGTTTTCAAGCAGAAACTCACAAGGCCTTTGCCAACAGCCCCTGCGCCTGGCTCTGCTGGGAGCCCGAGGTGGCTCCCCTGCTTATCGTGGAGGGACTGCATTTTAATAGTAATTAGTGTGGAGTGGATGCTGCTGAAAGACTAGCGAGCTTTGCCACCAGCATTAAGGCAGGGAGAGCAAATGAACTCACCGCAGCATCAGCATCTGAGTCATCAGACCGACCGGCAGGAAGGCTGCGGGTGAGCACAAAGTCTTCTGCACTCAGCAAATTAACAAACAAATGCAAAGGGGAAATTAACCAACGCGTGGGGCCTCGGGGCCTGGGTGTGGAGATAAGGGTGCTGGATCGATACCCCAAGGTTACCGCTGTGCTCCTCCCTGGCCAGACAGGGCCTGGGGGATGCATTCATTAATGCAGCTGCGAAATGGAGAAATCAATGACACAGCTCAGACAGCACAGCTCAGACAGCATCTGGATACACTTGTCCAGCCCCTGGCACAGGACAGGTGGATGGCAGGTGTGGGGCAGGATGCACTGGCCAGGTGAGGCTGGCACTCCAGGCCACTGGAACAGCCATCAGACGCACCCCCACCCACTGCCAGGGCCATCACCCACATGCTCAAGCAGGACTGGTACAATCACAGCACCACTCCCAGGAGCTGCCATATGAGACCTGCCCCACGCAGACACGGAGTGGCACCACCCGGAATCTCGCTCCGGCAACCTCAGCATGGGGGAGGGGAATCTTTAGACCCATTTTACAGATGGGGAAACTGCAGTTTCAAGACCTCAAGCAACCTGTGGTACAAACTGGGTCCCGAAGACAGCCGGATCCTCAGCATCACCTTCGCCCCCAGCCCTCAATGGGGTCTCCACAGGTCCACTCTCACCTGGCCCCAGAAGCACCAGCAGTCTCCAACCTCAGCCCTCAAGGTCAAGTGCAGACAGTGCTGGGTGGGTGTTTGTTGGAGGCGGGGGAGAAGGAGCAATGGCAGGGGTTGTGGCAACAATCAGTGTGGGGATGGGAAGTCCGGGATGACAAATTGGTCTCCTCCCTCAGGCCAGCTCCAGTGACACCCACATGCTGGGATGCTATGCTGACAGGTGGGGGGTGCTGGGATGGATTCAAGGTGCCTGCCCTGGCTCAGGGGGGAGAGAATGGCAGCGCATGCCAGGTGCTTCCTCGGGGGTAGGGGACCCCAAGGCTGATGATGAGGGTCCCAGGCAGAAGAGGAGCAGAATAGAGGTGGTGAGAGTGGGATCTCACTCCAGCAAGAAGGAAGGGCCCCTCTGCCTGCACGCAAAGCCCAGGGGCCTGGCAGCTGCTGACCAACCCAGGGCCAGGGGGACCAGGATAGCGGCAGCTGCCATCCCTCATCTGCAGCAGGGGCACAGCCAACTCTCATCGCCCTGGAAGTAGTGCCTCGACCTGTCCCCGCCACCAGTACCCCCAGGCTCCAAGGCCCCCAGGCCCAACTCAAAGAAGGCAAGTTTCCTCAGCTGTGATGAATCAATGGTTTCCAACTATGTTTTTAGCCTCTTCAGAACCCTTTCTTTAAGCAAAATGTCAGCAAAATGCCATATAAAAATCTGATAAAAGCGGAACTGTTCCAATCCATCAGGGCCGTGCCTCCCCTGCCTCCTCCCACCCTCTTTGAGAAGGCCCAGAGTGGTCTGAGATTATCAGCTGGAAGGAGTGAGCCGTGCCTGCACTGACACCATCAGCAGACACTGGTGGTCACTGCGCTGTGTCCTCTAAAGACCGCTGGTCAGCACCCTCCCCTCCAGGGTCAGGCCTCTTATTTCCTCTCCCCAGACAGCCCCACCAGCTTCCACCCTGCCTCCTGGCCTCACTCCCTCCTGGCATCCACACTGCCTCCCGGCCTCTCTCTGCCTCCGAGCATCCACACTGCCTCCTGGCATCCTCACTGCCCGCCCCCTCCCCCACCCTGGTCTCTTAACTACCCTCCATGCCTCCACCCTGCCTCCTGGCATCCACACTGCCTCCTAGCCTCCTGGCTTCCTCTCTGCCTCCTGGCCTCTCTCTGCCTCCTGGTATCTACACTGCCTCCCGGCCTCTCTCTGCCTCCTGGTATCTACACTGCCTCCCGGCCTCTCTCTGCCTCCTGGTATCTACACTGCCTCCCGGCCTCTCTCTGCCTCCTGGCATCCTGGCTGTCTTCTGTGTACCTTCCATACAGCCAAGTGCACTGTGTGTAAACAGCTGCCTTACTAGTTGGAGAGAAGAGGGCACAGCCGAGCAGATAAGAATGGGGCCTCAGACGGGTGCCATGGCTCATGCCTGTAATCCCAGCACTTTGGGAGGCCAGGGCAGGGAGATCACGAGGTCAAGAGACTGAGACCAGCTTGGCCAACATGGTGAAACCCCGTCTCTGTAATCCCAGCAACTGGGGAGGCTGAGACAGGAGAATCACTTGAACTCAGGAGGCAGAGTTTGCAGTGAGACGAGATGGCGCCACTGCACTCCAGCCTGAGCAACAGAGCGCGACTCCATCTCAAAACAATAAAAACAACAAGAAAAAAAAAAAATGGGGCCCCTGCCATGAGCAGGACCTAAGGATGCCCCAGCTCCTCTGTCCTGCAGAGCACAGTGAGATACGTCTTCTCTGCGCCTGATTCCTTCCTCACCTGTTGAGGTCCCTGCAGGGTGCAGGTGCTCGTGGACATAAAGGCCCAGTAGCCACAAGCGATTACTCCCGTGAAGGAGGGGGCAGGGGCAGAAGGAGAGGCTGGCACTCAGGTGACCGGTGGTGTGTGCCCGGCGTTACCAGCTGGCACTTGAGAATCCGTAAGCAGCCACGGAGCTGCCCCCAGGCAGTGCTGAGAGCCAGCTGTAACTGCTTCAGAAGTCGCTGAGCCTCGAAAATTGTTTTAATGAATAATATATAGGAGAATTAAGCCGGTTCATCAGAAGGTGTGCACTGCTCTTTCACTCCAGCGAGAGAAACGGCCTAGCAATTTCCTCTTGGAAGGTCCATTCTGCCCCGAGTGAGACCGGCGTGAAATGCCCTGCCCAGTCAGTGCCTTGGGTACCTGGGGCCAGGCAGGGTGGCCTGGGCTGGGACACAGGAGAAGCAGCATCAGACTTAATTCCTAAACCTGTCCCTGTACAGGGCAAGGCACCATCAGGCCAGGCCGTACTGAGCCAGAGCGGAACGAGGGCCTGCAGGAGGGCAGGAAGGCACTGGCAGCTCTGGGCAGAACCTTCCAGGCAGCGGGCAGTCAGAGAGCCCATCGGCGGGGAGGGGTGGAAGCAGCTCCACAGCAGGGAGGAGGAGCAGGGGGCAGGGACCAGGGAGGACGGAGATTTCCCTCCAACAACCAGAAGCTCCTGTGCCCCGGGGGCCTCAGAGCACCCCCTCCTGCAGGCAGGGAGCACCTGTGCCACTCAGGAGCAGCACAGCCTTCCCTCTTCCCTCCTCCCCTCCTTTCTTCCCTCCCTGCCCCCTGTCCACCTGCCTTCTCTGTCCTCTGCCTGGAATTGCAGCCCTCACCTCCTGAGTCTGTCCGTTTGTCCCCGATCTAGGGTGCAAGTGCACACTGTCTGTCCCCAAAAAGGAAGAGAGCACCAGCATCCCCATCGCACTTTGCTCACCCTGCTCCAGCCCAACACAAAGAGCTGACCGTGACTCGGCACCCAGGAGCCTCCGGTCAACAAGGGAAGCGGGACCACTGTTCTCACTTCACAGGCGAGGAAATCGGGCTCAGGGAAAGTCGCATGCCCAGGGCCCCGTGAAGGAGCTAGACGGCTCCCAATGCCAATGCCATGACCTGGGGGAGGGAGGCAATGAGGGTTTGAGGACCCAAGAAACCCACAGCCGTGTGACCTTGCACAGGTTGCTTCAGTGGGGCTAAGAGAGGTAACACTACAGCACGTGGTAAACCGTGGGTGAGCTGCTGCGGTGCCTTTCTGCCCTGCTGCGGGCCCTTGCTCAGCCCCGGCTCACAATAAGGAGATCAAGGCAGCTTCGGTCAGAATCACTGTGATCTGCAGAGTCCAAGGACCAGAATCTCAGAAGCAAGCCACAAAAACCAGCAAGCCACAGAAACGAGCAAGCCACAGAAAGCCCACGCCTCACCAGAATCCTCCCTCCAAATGCCCAACCAGATTCCGAGCGGAGGCAAACCCACCCCTGGAAGAACCCGCCAGAGCTGGCCGCCCATGAGCTTCTCCACACTCCTCCCCGGCCGGGCGACTGGACGAACCGCCCAGACACAGGGCACAGAGGAAAACAGGAAACGATGTCCGGGCCGCGGCGGGGAGCGGGGCCTACGGCTCCCAACAGCAAGCGCTGCGGACTCACTCCATAACTGGGCACAGAGCACACCCACACGGGCAACACAGGAAGCCGGACACAGCTGATTCGAGGAAACCTAGTATCTTTAATGCAACCCTTTGAAAAAATACCAGGAAAGCCAGCCAGAAAAGAAAAACTTCCGGGATAAACGTTCTGGATTCTTTAGTTCCTGCTGGAACTTGCCGGCTGAGTGAACAGGAAGAAAATGCTCATTAAAATGACTCGGACCTGCACGTTCATCTTTCCACTGAGTCCTTTACGGCAACACCTCCATGGGGACAGTCTCGAGCTTCATTCGACCCCCGCAGAAACAAAGGCTCAACGCATCCAAGTATCTGCAGAGTCCGACTCACATGCAGGTCTGACTGGCCAGAATCCTTACTCTTGCCTGCCCACCTCCTCCAGGGCCCACCTGGCTCCAAGGAACCTGGATGAGAAGGCACCAAAAGGCAGGTGCAGTGGCCCACCTGTCGGGCTTCCCAGGGCTCCCGGAGCCTGGAGGGTTTCCAGGGGTCCAGCTGCTTGATGCCCAGGTCTCCCCAGGTGCCATGGGCCAGGAGCAGAGAAAACTTGGCTGACTCATGGTGGGTCCCCTCCCAGCACTCCTCTTAGGTTAAGGAAACCCTCTGTCCCTGTCCCAAAGGGAAGGCAGAAGAAAAGGGTGGAGACCACCCTTAAGCACCAGGTGAGGGCCATGCGCAGGGAAAACACTGGCCGAACCAGTCCCATGTCCACACAGGGCCATCCCTGGCAAAGGGAGATCATCTTGTTCCTGTTAGTGTCCCTTTAACACACAGAGTGATCCTTTCCTTGATAAAATCCCAAAGGAAAGACTCCAGGGCTGAATGTGGGCCAGAGCCAGCAGGCCGCGGGGCCGAAGTCCACAGTTTCCACTTTCTCATTCCTCTGTCCTACTGTTAATTGCTCAGCAGCTAATCTGGGATCCCTCTGAGGGCAAAGACTATGTGAGTCTCTTCATTTTATCTCCAGCATAGTAAGTGCTGACTAAATACTCGGTAAATTACATGCTTAACAGAATGATGGATTGATAGATGGGTAGGTGGGTAGGTGAGTAGGTGGGTAGGTGAATGAATGGATGAATGGATGGGTGGATGGATAGGTGGATGGGTAAGTGGACTGATGGATGATGACTGATGGATGGATAGATGGATGGTGAGTGGGTGGGGGGGGGGTGGATGGTGGATAGATGCATGGACAAATGAATGGAGGAGTGAATGAATAAATGAATGAATGCCTTCTGTCTTCCCAAGGAATGACTCCCACAACGTGAGAGACCTGGGGAGCCGGGAGCAGCTGTTTAGAAAATGAATGACAGCAAACCCAGAGCCTAGACAAGACCTAAAACACCACAAACCTCCTTAAATAACAGGGGAAATGGCATTTCCTAAGCCAGCCAGAGACACCAGCCAGCTGTGATTGTGAATATTAGGTGTCAAGCCGACTGGATGAAGGGATGCCTGGAGAACCACAGAAGCAATGTTTCTGGGTGTGGTGTTTCCAGAGGAGAGTGGTGTGTGGGCCGGTGAGGAGATGACCTTCCTGTGGGCAGCACCATCCAAGCGGCTGGAGGTCAGAGAGAACAAAAAGGAGAGAAAATGTGACTCCTTCTCCCTCCCTGAGCTGGGACTCTGTCCTCTGGCCCTGGACGTCAGAACTCCAGGCTCTCCAGCCTTTGGTCTTGGAGACTTGCCCCACAGGTTCTCAGGCCTTTGGCCTTGGACTGAGAATCACACCAATGTTCCCCAGTTCTGGGGCTTTGGGACTGGACCGAGCCCTGTCCCAGCCACTCCTGGGTCCCCAGCTTGCAGAAAGCCTGCTAGGGGTCCCTCAGCCTCCAGAGTCGCTCGAGCTGATGCTCCTGGTCGGGCCCCTCTCATCTGCCTCCACCCAGCGCCTTCTGTCTCCCTGGTCTCTGGAGGGCCCTGACTAACCTACCAGCCAGTCTGGCAGGCTCCTTCTAGCCCTGAGTGCTCTGAGTGTAAGTAGGAGCCGACCAGACAAGGAATAAGAGTCAGCTTTGCCCCTCGAACCCGGGAAATCCCTGGCCCCACACCCCCTCAGCAACCCCGACCAGCCTCACCCACCCTAGATCAACTAAGCTTTGTGTTCTGGGGAGAAACGGCTGCCACCCCCTTCCTAGGCAAGCCACGGGTAGGAGGAACAGGGGGTGGGCAAGCAGCCACGTTATGGTCTGAGGTTGCTAGGGGCCACGGAGCTCATCTGGAACGGCCAGGGTGTCCCTACTGGGCTGAGCTCATACACAACAGAAGATGAATCTGGACGTTTGGGAAACACTCAGCAAACACCCAGAAGAAATGAAAGGGGCATTCGCTCTTCATCTCTGTGGCCAGAGAGGCCGATGCAGGGAACAGCCCCACCCCTCCACGCCCACTCCTTGTGGTCAACAAGCTGGGAGTCCAGAGCCCAGCAGCCTCAGCAAGTCCCGTCCCTTCCCCAACCCTTCCTCCCCTCTATCCACGGCAGGAACTGGACTGAAATGCCCCAGCCCAGTGGCCTCAGCAAGTCCCCCTCGCTCCAACCCAGCTCCCCAGGTCTCTCATGTGTGGGAGTCATTCCTTGGGAAGACAGAAGGCATTCACTCCTCCAACCATTTGTCCATCCGTCTATCCGTCATCCACCCACCCACTCCCCTTCCATCCACCCACCACACTCACCATCCATCCATGTGTCCATCCATCAGTCATTCATCCATCTATCCATCTACCTCCCCCGTGTCCACCACAGAGACCAGATCAAAATGCCCCGCCCCAGCAAGAGGTCCCCAGGAGTCTCAGCCACAGAGAGGCAGGGAGGACCTGGGCTTTTGCTTGTGTTTTGTTTTTCCAGAGTACCTGTCTGGAGGAGAAGGAGGAGGAGAAGCCAGGAGGCATCCAGCAGAACCATCAGGCTCCAGACCCTGGTGAACGTCCCAGCACCCCAGCCTCCGCTGGCCCCAGGCCGAACTCCACTTGGAAGTGCTGCCCACAGCTCGCCCGTGGTAGGAAAAACATCCAGGGAAGGAAGAAAACACCGACAGGGAGAACATCGCTGGTGGGGCCGAGGCCGAGCCTGCCCTGGAGGGCAACTGCAGACTCCGGCTCCATTGCTCCCAAGAGCACCAGCACCCAGCACATGGTCCCACGGGGCCCGGTCCCCAGCCAACCGTCCCAGACACACTACAGGCCACAGCCTCCAGAAGGCAAAGGGTGTGGCTCAGCTGCAGAGACGAGAAGCAGCAAGGTCCCAGAGTGGCAGGGCCCCAAGGCACATTTGGTGCTGACACCCTGCACACACGGCTTGACCCGCTCCAAGGATCTTTGAGGGTGGTACTGCCACCACCATTTTACAAATGGGACTTAGAGAAGCTGAGTTACTTGGGTGAGGCCGCACCCAAGAGATGGCAGGGCTGGCACTCAAAGCCAGCCTACAGGGTGCAAGTCCACGTGCTCAGCCACCCGCTGTGTCTCCCAAAGGCACAGCCATTGCATCTTTTTTTTTCTCACTCTGTCACTTGGGCTAAAGTACAATGGCACAATCGCTGCTCACTCCAGCCCTCACCTCCCAGGTTCAAGAGATTCTCCTACCTCAGCCTCTCAAGTAGCTGGGATTACAGATGCCCACCGCCAGGCTAATTTTCGTTTTTTTATTAGAGACAGGTTTCACCATGTTGGCCAGGCCGGTTTCAAACTCCTGACCTCAAATGATCTGCCTGCATTGGCCTCCCAAAATGCTGGGATTACAGGCCTGGGCCACCACACCCAGCCCAGACATTGCATCTCAATAAATAAAGTAATGAAGAGAAAAACTGGCCGCTGCCATCTCTGTGTGAAAGTCTGGACTTCTTTCAATCAACACCAGCGTGGGCAGCGGCAACCGTGACCTGAGCTTCACGAATACCTCCTGTAGGCCTCCCCCAGGCTCCTCAGCTCAGTCCGGGGGTCTGCACAGTGACATCACCTCCATTCCCAGCACCCCGCACCGTCACTCACAGTGCAAACCCACCGTCCATTCCTAGCTCCCCACGAGCGATGCCACAGCTTAGCCAGCACCACCGCTGACCACCACGGTGAGACGCGGGCAGACCGAGGCCGGCGCGAGCAGCAGCCCCTCGGAACCTCATGGGAGCAGCTGCCTCATGGGAAACCACGGACGGTGACAAGGGCCGCCCATTTGCAAACTGCTTGGCCACACAGCTGGCACGTTGACTAATGAGAGTTTAATTCAAATTCATACGTCTCACCTCACTGCATTCCACCTCAGCAAATTAAAAGCAAAATGAAATTGTATACTGAATGTGCCGCATTTTAACTGTGGGCCAAGAAGTAGGTTTGGCCACAGTTTTCCTGTATTTTTCTCTATACGGCTCTTAGAAATACCAGTTGCGTGTAAAAGTATGTGTGTATGTGTGAGACTGTGTTTGTGAATGTGTGTGATATGTCCGTGTTGAGGGGTATCACGGATGTCTGTGTGAATGTGTACGTGTGAGTATATGTCTGCAGACGTGTGTGTGTGGGTTGTGTGTGTGGGTATGAGCAAGGAAGATGGGTACAAGTGTGTGTATGTGTGTGTGTGGTGTGTCCATGGGTACCTATGTAAATGTGTATGTGTTGCATGTCTGTGAATGTGCGTGTGTGTGGGTGGGAGTTGTATGTGTCTGATCGTGAGTGTGAACGTGTGGGGTGGGTGATAGTGGGTGTTTGTGTGTGTGTTTTTGTGGTGTGTCCATACATGTCTATGTGAATGTATATGTGTGACTGCATGTCTGTGAATGTGTGCATGTGTGTGTGAGTTGTATGTCTGAACATAAGTGTGAATATGTGTGGGGTGGGTGCGAGAGAGAGAGAGAGAGAGAGAGAGAGAGAGAGAGAGAGAGTGTGTGTGTGTGTGTGTGTGTGTGTGTGTGTGTGTGTTCTCAGGGTCCTTCTCTAAGTCCAGAACCATCAGCCTCTCCATTACCCAGAGCCCTGCAGGCAAATTCATCTCTGTTTGCAAGGAGAGAGGAGAGAGTTCCACACCATTTCAAAACAAATCTATAGGAACTGAGAAGCCACTTTCAGGAAAGCAAAGCCGCCCAGGCCGTTCAAGCCTCCCCAACTCCTGCCCAGCAGCAGGCCCCTGGACAGCAGGACCCATGGCCCTCAACAGGGCAGCCAACTCCCAGGCGCGTGCACTGCAACAGAGGGACCTCAGTGAGTCATTTAGAGACAAAAATTTCTAAGACAGATGGTTACAGAGATGGGCTCACAAGGTCCCCGGATCTCAGGTCTGGAGAATTCCAGGACCAAGGAAAGGAAGGGCCAGGCCCCGTGGCTCCGGGAAAGCCTGGGTTCCAGGGGCTGACCTGAGGCCACGCAGCACTTCCACATGCTCCCCTCAAAACTGACTTCTCAGCATGCGCCACTGCAGACGCAGAATTCCCTTTGCGCCTCACAATCAGGTGTTCACAGAACACTTCTTTAGACACCAAGTCCCTGATAATGATCCTCGAACAAACCAGGAAGTAAATTTCTGTTATTTCCCATCCACAGGTGGAAATCCACTCTCCCGGGAGTCCAGGAAGCAGCATCTCCCAGAGTGGCCAATGGCAGGCGGGGCCTGGGGCCCCTCAGCCACTGTCAGCACCTCTGGCTTCCAGCCCCCAATCCCTCAAGAAGCTACCATGGCCCTGATCCCTCCATTTGAAAAGTGTAACCATGGAGATTCAGGGCTCTGCAAGGCATGTGGCCCCTGCATCTCTCTGTATGCGGGCTCACCAGGAGGCCACCACTGAGCTGCAGCCTCCCGGGGCCTTGGCACCTGCCAGCTTCGGGGTCCCCGCATGTGCACCAGTCCAGCTCCTGGAGGACTGGTGCCATGTGAGCCTTCCTGAGAACACAGGGACACTTTCCGTGGTCACCACTGGAGAGTCACCCCTCTATGCCCAACACCTGCCCAGAGTCAAGAGACTGCTCTGCTTGACCCAGGGGCAACCAAGAGAACCCATCCACAGAGCACACAGTAGGCGCCTTCCCCACCTCATCGCCCCAGCCCCTTAGGAGGCAGTGCTAACATCAGCCCATTCTGAAAGGAAGAAGGGAGATTCAGGGCAAGAGGTCAGTGCTCAGGGTCCCCTGGCTACAGCAGCCAGGCCAGGGTTGTCAGCACTCTGCCCTTCCCCCACCCGCCCAATTCATAATACCTGGCCTCACTGTGACTGGAGGGAGAAAGGGGCCATCCCACCATCCCAGCCCCGACATACAGTCTGGCTTCCACACCTTCCCGTTTGGAACACAACCTGCCTGCATCTCCCAGACAGGAGGACGCAGAAATCCACGGGCCCTGCGCTAGAGCCGCCCAGCCTGCTCCGGGGATCTGGCTCGCCTGCCGCTGAGCAGGCAAATCGGCCACCACGGCTGGGCCACGGGGCCAGGAGGAAGTGACCACTCACTCACCTTTCCGAAGTCTCGCACGTCGAAGAGGTCAAAGGGGTCGAATAGCTCGCTGTTCCTTAATCCGAATTTATCATGGCAGACTTTAAGGAAGGTCCGTATGTTCTTCAAACACAGGAACTAGAGGGAAAAAGCAAAGCATAAGGGGAAACTTACTAAAACGGTAAGGTCTGTGAAACCCACGCCAGCAATGGCAGCATGCTCATCCGTGCAGCAGCACATCCAAGCTCATTCCTGTTCCGTCAAAGAGGAGATGGGCTCAGAGAGGCGAAGACGCCCCCCGTCTGAAGGCTGGGGGTGGGAAGCCCTGGATGGAAGCCACAGCCCAGCTCCACGCCTGAGCGTGTGACCACCACCGCCCCAGCCTCCTCACCACACAGCTGCAAAGCCCACCAAGGCCTTCGCATTCGATTGGTCAGGATGGCAAGGCAGCACCCCGGGCCCCCCATGACCATCCAACCCAGCCCTCCCAGTTTCCGCCACTTGTCTCTGCGGTCTATCTGGTACAGTCTTGTCCAACAGAATTTTCTGGAATGATAGAAATGTTCTATCCCTGGGCCATCCAATAGGGCAGCCACTAGACACAGGTGCCCACCGAACACCCAAAATGTGGCTATAGTCTGGCAGTCCCGGTGACTCACGCCTGCAGCCAGCACACATCAAAGCTGACAGTCAGGGTCGGAGCAGACTATGCTGGCCTTGAGTCAACCAGGACGGCTGGCACACACTCACGTGGGCACGTGCACAGGCGTACACACACAAGACTCCTGACAACACCAACACATCCTACTCACAGGGGACAAAGCCAACAGCCAGGGACCACCCACAGGAAGCCACGGCAGACCCAGAGAGTGGCTGGGTCCAGCCACAGCGGGAGGGTGGAAAGACCACAAAGCCAAAATTCCCAAATCGACGCATGTGTCATTTCTTTTCTGCCCACCACCAACCAGTGGGCTCCCCCCTCGCCACACCTGACGTGCCACGGGGGCAGGAGGCTTGGCAGGGGCAGAATAGCCATCTGCCTAGTCCTCGTAGAGAAACAGCTGGGAAGGAAATTCATGAGGTGAGATGGCTGGGAGGGCAGGCTCTGGAGTCACTCAGGGCCCAGCTGGAATCCTGCCTGCTGACTACAGCAGGGAGATCAGGACAGTGGTTATGCCAGGCCTGGTTTCCTACCTGCCTCACTGGGTTAATCACATGCCCTGATGACCAGAGTGGTACTGGGGTGTGGGAGCCATCAGCCCCCCAGCCCAGCTCAGCATGGGGATTCACAAGGGAGGCTGAGGCCCACACGGCCCAGGACAACCCAGGATTATCGTCCTCATCAATAACGACCCCTACGTGCCCAGCTCCAAGAGAAGGACAGAGAGCCTGTCCTTGCTCCCTGGAAATGTAGACAAATTGGCAGATTTTCAAATAGTGCAGGTCACAATCAGTGCCCGAGAGCGTAAACCAAGCAGCGATCCAAACGCCCTGGGAGTGCAGGGTCCCCCAGTCAGGACACGAGCCCCTGCCGGCCTCTCCCCGCCAACCCAGCAGGCAGTGCCCACCCCAGCCCCTTCTGCCTCAGGCCATTCCTCCCATCCTGGCTGAGGTCGCCACTGTTCACAGACAACAGACTCATTTGTTTTATCCTACAGTCGCTCTCTGTCCATGTGTGCGCGCGCGCATGTGTGTGTGTGTTTTGAACGCTCCAGATTAACTGCAGATATGACACTCCTTTATCCCTAAATACCTGAGTGTGTATTTCCTAAAAACAAGGACATCCTCTTCCATAATCACAGTACCTGTGACAAAACCAGGAAATTAACATGAGTACCACACAGTTAACTATAGACTGTACCTGCATTTTCCTAATAAATAAAGGATAACCAAAATGTCTTTCACAGCTAAATGGAAAAAAAACTGGCCCAGGTTCCAATTTGAGACCACACAGAGTTTCCGCCGCCATGCCTCTGCAGTCTCCATTAATCCGGTACAACCTTCTCCAATAGAACTTTCTGGAATTACAGAAATATTCTATCCATGTGCCGTCCAGTAGGGCAGCCAATAAACACAGATACCCACTCAAAATGTGGCTAGTCCGGCAGGTGCGGTGGCTCATGCCCGTAATCTCAGCACTTTGGGAGGCCAAGGCAGGTGGATCACCTGAGGTCAGGAGTTTGAGACCAGCCTGGCCAACACAGTGAAACCTTGTCTCTACTAAAAATACAAAAATTAGTCAGGTGTGGTGGCGTGGACTTATAGTCCCAGCTACTCAGGAGGCTGCAGCAAGAGAATCGCTTGAACCTGGGAGGCGGAGGCTGCAGTGAGCGGAGATTGCACCACTGCACTCCAGGCTGGGTGACAGAGCGAGACTCCATCTCCAAAAAAAGAAAAAGGGTGGCTGGTAGCTACTGAAAAACTGGATTGCTACTTTAATTTTTAAGTTAAATTTTAAAGCTACGTGTGTCTAGTAACTGGATCTAAAACACTCCATGATCTTTGTTTTTAATGACCTGTTAATTCTGAAGAATACAGACACAAAGGACAAATCCCGGGTGATTCCACTTTTATGAGGCCCTGGAGTCGTCAGATCCACAGAGAAAGCAGAATGGTAGGTGCCCTTGAAGGGCTGGGCAACAGGATGTCATGGTTTCATGGGGAACAGAGCTTCTGCTCGGGGAGATGAGAGTTCTGTGGGTGGGGGCGGAGGCGCTTGCCAACAGAGTGAATGCGCTTGATGCTACTGGACTGTGCTCCGGAAAACAGCGAAGACGCCAAGTGTGATGTTACATGTATTTTACCACAATAAAAAGATTAATTAGAAGAGTGACAGAGACGTGGAGACACAGACCCACGAGGAGTGCATGTGATGTGAGGCAGCCGGGAGCCAGTCACACCAAGGGTGGCTGCCACCGCCGAAAGTGTGAGAGGCCGTGGGGCGGGTTCTCCCCCAAGGCCCCACGAAGGAACTGCTGCTACTGCACACCACTGATTCCAGCTTCTGGCCTGCAGCCCTGTGAACAATAAGGCTCTGCTGCTTGAAGCCACCACGCTGATGGCACTTGGTTAGGGCAGCCCCAGACGCTGGAGCCAGGAGCCGCCTGAGCACTGGGGTGGGATGGGAGCTGCGCCCTCTCCCTTGTCCGCGCTGCTGCACATGACGCGGCTTCTAGCCCAGCTCCACTATTTTTTGCACATGGCTCGTCTATAATTTCCACTAAATTTCATTCTTCCTCAGCCTCCCAAGTTTAGAATTAATTACATGGGTCCCAGCCATAATCACAGCCGGCAAGGCCCCGGCTTCCTTTCAGGCTCAGAATAGGGCCAGTACCCCTCTCACATGGGCCCAGCATCTGCCATGCCTGGACTGGCCCCATCCGCAACCACTCTGGCCACCTTAACCTTTAAGAAGCCCTCCCAGTACAGCTCGGGGCCCACCTCTGGTGGCCTCTGGAAAACGGAGCCACGCAGGCTGATACAGATGGCAGGGACAGGGATGGCAGAGACCGGGACAAACCTGGGGACTGCTTCAGGCTCCACCTCAAGGGAGGCCACACACGGCCCAGCCTCCCTTCAGGGAGCATTTCCTGTGGGTTCTACAGTCCATCCCATTTCCCATGAAGGGAAACTGAGACGCAGAGCATTAAGGACTCAGGCACCCAACGAGAGGGCGGGCAGCGCCAAGCATGAAGCCATGTCGGCATCGGCCAGGGCAAAGGCACTCTGAGAGGACAGGTCTGTGTGCAGGCACCAGGTCCCTCTTGCCGTCCCTGCTCCCCTTTCCTCAGTGGCCCAGTTTGCAATGTCTGTGGTTGCTCTGCAGGCAAACAGAGCCCCAAGGTCCAGGTTCTAGATAGGGACTCTGACAGCTGGCAGGGAGTGGACCCAAGGCTGACGCTTCTGCAGGTGCATCTCAGCCACAGGGGCCCACTGAGGACATAGGCCGAGGGACAGTGGCAAGGGAGGCCAGATGGTGGTCAGTGCCAGATGAAGTCACCTGTCCATGCTCAAGCTAGGTCCAGCTGTCGCCTGCGGCTGCAGGAGCAAGCAACATTCTTCTCTCTCACTGACCCAACCTGGACTTCGGGACCCCCCGAAGGGCAGGTCCCAGGGCTAAGTGGGCTCTCCCCCAGGCTGGCGGCTCTGGGGTCCCCACTGTGTGTATATTTAGGGCACTCTGAGGGGGCATGGGCCACCCCACCTCCTGCTCTCCACAGCCCCAGACTGCAGGGAGGGCTCCCACCCTGGGCCCCGAGAATCCTTGTCCAGGCTCTATGGCTGCAACGAGAGGCAGCATGTGCTGTGCCCTGGAAACGTCAGCCCCTTTCTCTCTGGCCCATTCACCGGCAGCCACAGATCTAATCAGGCTGAAATCAGATTAGTGTGGGGACAGAGGCTCCTCGCAGAGCCGCCCACCTCCCCAGGCTCAGCTGCACTGCCCTTCAGATATTTCAAGGCGCCAAGGTGGGGCATCACAGACAGAAGAGGCAAGAGAGCCAAGATCCCAGAGCCAGGACCCCAGGTCTGAGCCACAGGTGAGGCCTGAGTGCACCCTGGAGGGGAAGCTTCACCGGCCAAACTCACACACTCTTTAGGGTCTCCGAAACCATCTACTGTGATGGGGACACAACAACAGGACAGCCCTCTCCGCCCTGCAGAACCCACGGCAGCCCACCAAGCGCAGGGCCGCCTTCAGCCTATATGGGCCCTTCCACTGCCCCTTACCGGCAACAGGTCACCAGCAATGCTGGAGTGGGACACGGGACAGGACTCCCTCACCCTCCAGAGCTGGCATCTACCTGGCATGCTCGTATACCTCAGCCCTGAGAGGGGTCAAAAGGGGAAACTGAAGCTGGGGGAGGCAAATCCACTCGCCTGAAGTCACACAGCCAGCAGGCCTCAGCTGGGGAGTTGCAGTTTGAACACAGGTGGCTTGGGCATCAACCCCTGGGCAAGGGGGACGGAGTAAGGGCAGAGCTTGACAATGACCGTAGGCAGGGTGGACAGTGACCTCCACCAACACCCAACTCACTCACCACCTGCAGAGCCTGCAAGGGTTGTGTGGGAAGTGGAAAAGTTCCTTTTTACAGTTTCCTTTCTTATTAAAATGTGATAACTTTGTTAAGCCCTATCCTATGTAGCTGTTAGACATGCCATGCTTACAGGCATGTAGTACATTCTGTTTCCTTGTACTTTAACCAAGATATCTGTGCTGGACGTGCTTACATGCATGTCCCAGCTCTCCATGGCTTTTACCTGTTCAGAAAAGTTTTAAGTTGTTAGCCAATCCAGTTTTAGTTTAGATTGTGAGGTCTGGCTCCAGCCAGTGGAGATCAGACACAGCAGTAAGGACGACCCCAAAGGCGTAAGGGATAAATTTGTCTGTTTTCCTTTGTTCATTGTACTCTAATGGCACAATGGCTAGCGAGGTCCCCTTCCTGCAGTCCAGGAAGTAAAAATTGTGTTGCTGAAAGATCCTTTGTCTCAGTGCTAATTTTTTTTTTTTTTTTTTTTTTTTGCAGCACCGAGCATCTGTTTCCAATAGTGTGCATGGTCACTGTCCCATTCCACAGATGGAAAACCAAGGATCCAAGCCATGAGCTCACTAACAGACCCAGGGCTCAGGGGCAGATGGAGTGGCTGGAGTGAGAAAGGGCTGCAGGCCCCTGCCTGAAGAGGTGCAAGGAAGCCCTGTCTTACCAAGGGCAGTGGCACCAGACTGGCAACTTCAAGGCAGGTGCCACACTATCTCGGGGGCTGGCTCCCTGGCCACAGCTGGGCCAGGCAGGAGCAGCCTGGGGCCGGTCTGACCTTTATAGGAGGTGACCCCCCTCAGCTCCCTCCCCCGAGGAGAGCTTAGGCAAGCCCCATCACTGCACAGTGAGCCTCTGGCACACAGCTCCAGGCCCTTCCAGCCACAACCTGCTGCACGTCTTGGTGCACTGACTCAGAGATCACAGGCTCTCCGCTGCTACCAGGTTTTCCAGAAGGCCAGACCCTGGGCTAAGAGCTCCCTGAGTCACTGCAGCAATCCCTAATTTACAGATGAGGAAACAGGTTTCATGAGGGTACCTGGCCTGCCCGAGGTCACTAGCAAGGATGTGACCGAGCTGGCAACAGATCTGGGATGGTCTGACCTCCAAGGCCAGACGGCTGGCCTGTAAGCTATCCTGTCTATGGGTTTCTGGGCAGGGAAATCACATGATTTTTCTTCTTTTTCTAAGAAGACAACAGTATTTTGAGGAGAACTCGGTCTGTTCAGAGGTGATGGGGAGACGCTGAGAGTAGGAGCCCAGCATTTGGACTTGAGGGATGGGCCCCACCCACAGAAACCAAGGCTTGGGAATGTGGCCAGCAAGGCGGGGGCCACGCTGATTTACTGGCATGTCATAACTGGCACGTATGCGCCTTTCACAGCCCGTACCACTTTCAGACCCACATCTGCTCCATCCCCACAAACAACTTGTATTTTGAGCCCCAGTTTGTAGACTTGGAAACAGAGGTACCAGAAGACAGGCAACCTGTGATCTAAACCCAGGCCCGGTCCCTCTCAGGGCATCCCCCACCTCTGGCAGGCCCATCCCCGGGGAAGTCCCTTTGGCTGCCCCACCAGCAAGACCAGGAGACTGGATGTCCTCAGTCCCAGGAGTGACACTCAGCGGGGGGTGAAGCCCTGCAGGGAAAGCCCCAAGCTGGGGTCTCCAGATCCCCTGGCTTGACCTTCCCCTCCATGTAGACTGTCACCAGCAGACAGAGCTCCCCTTAGGACTCTGGCTGGCATCCCCAACCACCCACTCCAGTCCCCCACAGTCCTCCCTCCCTGCCGGTCTCTTGCACATGGCCACATTCCAGCGCACACCCGACAGGAGGTGCACCAGGTGGGGACAGCCCAGGCCTGGCTGTACCCCAGGCCTGCTCCTACTCAACAGCCACACAGGTTCTCTGTACCTCAGTTTCTCAATCTGTAAAATGGGCAAGGAGAACCCTGCCCTCGGACTTCCACAATGCTAGGACTCTCACTCAAGTCAAAAAGAGACTGTACTGAGGCCATCTCCCTGGGGAAGTCCAGAAGTCCCCTGAGCATTGGCCACTGGAAGAGCAGGGGCAGGGGAGAGGCACAGTTAGCTGGAGCTGAGGAGCAGCCACACCAAACGAGGACCTAGGCCCTTCACCGCCAGGGTCCCACCCTGGAGCTGTTAGCCTGCCACCCCGCTGGCCCTTAGTTCACAGCAGAGCTCCTCAAGGCAGCTGCCAGGGACTGGGGGAGGGACACAGGCTGACAAGGGACATCTGGGGCCCGGCCTCAGGCTCTCTGCTCATGCCCAGAGCAGCCCAACAACTGGGAGGTGAAGACCCCCTCCCCATGATCCCCTTGCTGCAAGAGGGAACCTGGACACCACACCCCCGAAAAAAACAGGACACCATAGCTTCTGGACCTCAGGAGAATAGGCAGTCTCTTTTTAAGCCCCTGGGTTTTTCTAAACAAGTCGGGATTTCCATATGCGGCCTCCATGCTCTGCAGCAAAGGCTCCAGGAGGTGCCCATGGACCCGGGGAGTTTTCTTGAAAGACTTCAACAAGTGTCACTAACACGGCACTCAGCAGAGATCGATCACATGCCCGGCGGCTCTGCTTCCGGCTGGAGTGGCACTGCCTCCCTGGGGCCACACTGCTGCGTGGTGCTGATCAGAAGCTCTGGCTGGCAGCTGAGGATGTCTTTGATCAATACAAAATGGGAAAACAAATTAATTTCCTGTTTTATTGATGCCATGCTCATTCCAACAACCACTTAAAACGGCTTGATTACTATTCAGCAGATGCAGCTTGATGGAACAGATCAAATTTGGGGCCATGAGGTAAATAAACAGGTGACCCTGGGTGACAACAGGCCTGCCAGGTGCTCACGGGGACAGGAGCTGAGGCTGTTTGCTCCCTCTAGGTCCCAAATATCCTGGACAATGCCTAGCCCATCACAAAGCTCACTATCTGGAAAATGAACCAATGAACCAACGAATTAATGAATGAACAAATAAATGAATGCCTAGGAAGTACTCTTAGGTGCCTTCTGACTGCTGGCACTTCTCAAAGGACTCTGCTTTCCCCTCAAGCAGCAGAGCATCCATGATGCCCTCTGAGGCGCCCAGGGCCCCATGGACAGCCACTGCTGCTCAGGTGGAAACCCTCACTTTCAGAAGCATCTCCTCCAGAAACAAGCAAGCAGGTGGAACTTAGGGCCTGGCCTCCACCCCTTATTCCTGCACACATCAATGTCACCTGCACAACTCTACACACCAGCTCACCAGGGACCCATTAGCTGGCCAGATACAATAACCATTCTGGTGGGGGAGGTCCTTTATCGACCATTTTACGAATGAGGAGACTGAGGTTCAGGAAAGCCTGAATCTGCATTAAAACTGGTCTGTCATCAGGTGTGGTGGCTCACACCTATAATCCTGGCACTTTGGGAGGCCAAGGCGGGTGGATCACTTGAGGTCAGGAGTTTTGAGATTAGCCTGACCAACATAGTGAAACCCCGTCTCTAATAAAAATACAAAATTAGCCGGGCATGGTGGTGCACACCTGTAATCCCAGCTACTCAGGAGGCTGAGGCAGGAGAATCACTTGAACCCTGGAGGCAGAAGTTGCAGGGAGCCGAGATTGAGACATTGCACTGCAGCCTGGGCTACAAGAGTGAAACTCCATCTCAAAAAAAAAAAACTGGTCTAACTTGAAGGTCATTGTCAACAATGAGAGGCTTCCCAGGCCATCACCAGGGCCCCTGCAATGAGGCGTGTGTGTGTGTGTGTGTGTGTGTGTGTGTGTGTGTGTGTATGTGTGTGTGTGTGTGTGTGTGTGTGTGTGTGTTATGTGTGTGAGAGAGTCTCACTCCATCTCCTAGGCTGGAGTGCAATGGCGTGATCTCGGCTCACTGCAGCCTCCACCTCCCAGGTTCAAGCAATTCTCCCGCCTCAACCTCCCGAGTATCTGGGACTACAGGCCTGTGCCATCATGCCCAGCTAATTTTTGTAATTTTAGTAAAAGAGATAGGGTTTCACCATGTTGGCCGGGCTGTTCTCGGACTCCTGGCCTTAAGTGTTCCACCTGCCTCAACCTCCCAGAGTGCTGGGATAACAAGTGTAAGCAACCATGCCCAGCCCACACTGAGCCCTTAAAGCGCAGTGGCTCACACCTGTAATCCCTGCACTTTGGGATGCCAAGGCAGGTGGATTACCTGAGGTCAGGAGTTCGAGACCAGTCTGGTCAACATGGTGAAACCCCATCTCTACTAAAAATACAAAAATTAGCTGGATGATGGCAAGCACCTGTAACCCCAGCTGCTTGGGAGACTGAGGCAAGAGAATCGCTTGAAGCTGAGAGGCAGAGGTTGCAGTGAGTCAAGGTCGTGCCATTGCATTCCAGTCTGGGCAACAGAGCGAGACTCCATCCAAGAAAAAAAAGAAAGATGCTACAGTGCGGGGCTCCCAAGGCAGAACTCCGAGGCCACTCCAGCTCATTTGCTGCTCCGAGCAGTGAAAGCATGGCTCAGCCAGGGACTGACTGACGAGTGTCGGGAGTCAATTTTGTCTGGACGATTGAACATGAACACTTCCTTCGCTTGGGCCCATTTCCCCAGCTGCACGTGCACCAGGGCCATGGCGCCAGGCCAGCAGGCTGAGTAATGAACCTGACCCGCCTTTGCACACAGCCTGGCACAAGGGTCCCCCCTCGCCCGGCTGGGATACCGAGCTGCTCTTCCTGCTGTGATCTGGAGGAGGAGGTGGTGTTTTCTTTGTGCACATCAAGGTCTTCCAGGGGCCAGCCTTGCCCCAATCAGGGGCAGAGAGAGGGGCAGAGTGAGGGGCAGGCCAGATCACAAGCCAGGTGGCCCTCATGCCCTCAGGAGGGGAACTCCCCCCGCCAAGAGCAGGCAGCTTCAGCCATGGCCGCTACACCTGTCCACCGGAACGAGGGAAAGGGCTGCATCAACAGCGTGTCTCATATCACTGTCCTGTAAAGGTTTCCAGCATTCTGAGTCTCACTGACACTCAATGTGCTAAAACAACATCAGGTGGCACTTCCACTTTCTCCAATAGCACATGGCACCCGCTGCGTCCGTGCCTGGCACTGCACCAAGCCCTTGACATTCAGGGCCATCAGAGCCAAGACCCCAAAATCCAACCAACAGCACTCAGGCAGCCCTGGGTCCAGAATCCTGGATTCTTCCCAAAAAAGGGATAGGGCAAGGTTGCTTCGCTGCTCAAGGCCAGGAGGCCCAGGTAGGCAGAACGCCTGCCCAGCCCCGGGCATCACCTGCTGGTTAGCAGCTTCACTCTCAGCTTTTCTCAGGGTCTCCTCCTGAGCAGCCTGGTTTCCAGATGGGCTCTGCTGCAAACCTCAAGTGCCCAGCCAGTGAGAACCAGCAAGGACCAGCAGGCATGAAGTCCAGGAAACCCGGCGCTGGGCTCCCATGCACTGCCAGGGTCTGTCTGTCTGTCTGTCCGCAGCCCCTGAGCCATGGGGAGTGGGTTCTCAAAGGCTGAAGAGTCAAGCTCTCAAGAAAAGGGAGACACCCTGGCCACCCAGCGGCCCTGGGCACATGCACGCAGGGCCATGCCAAGCTGCAGAATTGCCCCTCTCCATCCTGAATGCCTTCCTCAGCAGCACTCGAGGGGAAATGCAGCAAGAAAAGTCAATTCTGGAAAAGCCCTTGTTCAGAAATCTGAGTGGAATGGGTAGGTGGTGGGGAAGCTCCTTTTCAACTCTGCACCCTCATCCAGTCCAGGCTCAGACACCGAAGAGGCAGTGTCCACTGCGTGCTACACCACAGCCCTGTCGTGCCAGTTCAGAGCCAGCAGCCAACAGGGGTCTCAGCTTTCCACACCTGCTCCCGCAAGCCCTCCAAGGACCCAGCTCTGCTGCTGACCGTGGGTCTAGGCCAAGGGCAGGGGAAATAAAGAGTGGCCCACATGATCAGGACTTCAAGGTCAGGGTCAAACCAAAGGTTTTCTATAAAGCTAGCAGGAAATTGCTTTTCGAGTATTTCTCTTTATAACCATCTTCCCTGAGCCGTCTTCCGAGTGCCGGAGGGTTCAAATCCTACTCTCCTGCCGCCTGGCTCTGAGAGTTTAGCCCAGACGGACACCTGCGCCTCGGCCCTCCTGGGTGCTCTCACAGGACCTCAGCCCCTCCTCTCCACTGCAGCCACAGGCCATCTGTGAAACGGGCTCGTCTCTGCCACCTCATTTTCTCCATTTCTTCCGCCTTCCAGAAAGCAGCCTCAAATGTCAACATCAGGGAATTCACACGCTCTCTGGAGCACCCCATCTCCAGCACAATTGGACAATCCAACTACAGACAGACCCAGGCAGAGCACGATCGACTCAGCCCATTCCCCCGCCGCCCACTAAAATTAAAGCCAAATGGAGCCCTTCATGGCCAGCAGACACCGGATTATCACTCTTGTCTGAAGGAACGATTCTCGCTATTATCCCTTCCTACTGCGCTAAAAATATTGAAAGAAAAATGCAATCACAGCACCAGAGCGCTTCCCAAGCAGGGGGGTGACTGTGAGCCTCCTTCTACGATCAGAAACGAAAGGCAGGGCCAGCTTCCCAAGCAGCGGGGGTGAACACAAGCCTCCTTCTACAATCAGAAATGAAAGCAAAGGCAGGCACGGCCATTGGCTATGGAGGCAGTGAGGTGGGAGGCAGCCTCTTCCCCTGCAGAAGCCCCCAAGCCAGCCACGTGACAGCAAAGTGTCAAAAACTCTACTTAGCCAACTACCGAACGGGCAACTTCGGGGGCTGGAGAACAACAGCTGGCACCCAGCAGGGTCAGAGCAGGAGGGGGACAGGCACAGTGGGGCTCTCACCCTGAAAGAGGCCCTTACGCCCACCCTGCCCCATTTGGAACTCCTGCTGGAGCCTCTCCTGCAGGTGCCTACGAAGCCCCATCCACCAAGGAGTGGCTGTCACCTGCCAGGCAACCCCAAAGGGACCCAACACGGCACCTCCTCCCCAGCAGTCCCTGTGCTCCGTGAGGCCCATAGGCAGGAGCTGGCAAAAACCCGTCTCAGTCTGGACCCCTGGCACCTGCCCTTCACCTCTCAGAGCCTCAGTTTCCTCACCTGTTAAGCAGAGGTGGCAGTCATATCCACAGCAGCTGACAGCAGACCACTGGTGGGTCACTCGCCTTGTGCTGAGGACGGGGCTTTTAGGCTGCTTGGCTGCTTCAGGAACATGATCCCCAAAGCAGAGATGTTTTCCCCATTTTATAGCTAAGCAGAGTGAGGCTTCAGGAAGTGTCATTATTTGCCCAATGTCATGGGCAGCTGAGGATGCTATAGCAAAATCCCATAGCCCGGGACGCTCATAAACCACAGGGGTTTCTTTCCTGCAGTTCCGGGGCCTGGAAGCCCTGCATGCTCAGCTTCCAGTGGCTTCTCCTTGCACCCGTGCATAGCAGAGAGTAGAGAGAAGCAGCCCCTCGTGGTACTCTTAAAAGGGCACAGTCTGATTCATGAAAGGTCTGCTCTTATGACCTCATCTAAACCTAGTTACCTCAAAAGGCCCCCGCTCATAATAACACCTCATTTCAGGGTAGGGTTTCAACATAGGAATTTTTGGAACACGCAAACATTCAGTCCCAGTCCATAACAATAAGTGTAAAGGGTTGAGTGGGTGGGCCCCAAAGAGATACGTCTGCACCCTAACCCTGAGAAGCCTATCTGTGACCTTATTTGGAAAAACGGTCTTTGCAGATAAAATTAAATTAAGGCTCTCGAGATAAGATAATCCCAGATTACCCGGTGGGCCCTAAATCCAATGACAAGTGTCCCTAGAAGACAGACAGAAGAGAAGAGGCTGTGTAACAACAGAGGCAGAGATTGGGCAGATGCGGCCACAAGCCAAGGAATGCATGTGGCCACCAGAACCTGAAAGAGGCAGGATGGATCCTCTCCTAGAGCCTCCAGGGAGAGGTCAGCCCTGCCTACACCTAGAGCCTTCACAGAAAGCACAGCCCACCAACAGCTACAGCCTCCGGAGAGAGCACACCCCACCAACAGCTAGAACCTCCAGAGAGAGGACAGCCCAGGAACAACTAGAGCCTCCAGAGGGAGCACAGCCCCACCAACGCCTAGAACTTGCAGAGGGAGCACAGCCCGCCGACACCCAGAACCTGTAGAGGGAGCACAGCCCGCCGACACCTTGGTTCCAGCCTGTGGCCCCCAGGGCTGCTGCTGGAGGGTGCTAGTCTGTGGTTCTTCGTTGAGCAACTCCACTGGCCAGCTGGTGTCAGGTAGCCCTGTGCCATTGGCACTGTGCCCGCCAAGCCGACCACAACAGGCACTTGGAATGGCTGTGGGATGAAGGGCACACAATGGAATAAGTAGGGTTTGGATGAGAAACTGAGGCAAGAATTATCTTGGTTTCTTCCACCCTTTGTTCCCGTTAACACCAGCACAGGTTCCACAATGCCCCATGCCCCCTGCTCACAGCTGAGAGACCCTGGACCCTGAAAATGTGGTTTGGACCCTGAGGCCTAATCCAGGGCTCTTTGGGGAATAAGGTCTGTAAAGGGACTCCAGGAGGGTGGGAAGTCAGAAAGTCCCACCTGTGTGGGACTCCAGACCCAGCTGCCTCTGACCACCATAGGGCCCAGCTTCAGGCATCCCTGAATGGGGACAGGGGGCTCAGGCACAGGCTGGGGGACCTGTCTGGCAGGGAGATGGTGGTTCAAATCCTGAATGCCCCCCACACCCACCTCCAGGAAACCCAGATCCCACAACCCCAGCTCCAGACTAACCACACGACTCAGGCTCCCGGGCCTGCCTATCCAACAGCTGCCTCTCCATAGAAGGCACCTGGCTCGAGCACCCCAAAACCAAGACCTGGGGCCTCCATCCCTAGGTGTCCTCCCTCTGCAGAAGCACCCACTAATTGCCAGAGGCTGCAGCCAGTACCTGACGGGCAGCACCGCCCATCACCCCTTGCACAGGCAGTGGCCCGCACATGAGGGACGAGCCCAATGCGCATGTGTGACGTTCTTAAGATCCCAGCACCACGAACGCCAAGGGAGATAACACATCCCACTCTGATGCGCCACGAACACTGCCGAAGCTGTCACTGAGAGCAACACTCAGTGGGGTGGGGAATCACTCCACTGTCAGCGCACATCATTTCCAGTAGAAAGAACCAATTGTTATGTCCTGTTATCATCCCAGTCATTTCCAGGGATTTCTGAGAAGGGGCGTGTGCCTGGTGTTAAGAGGCCGTCCCCACGGGCACACACCACAGCTAATGTCCCTCTGTCCGTCTGTCCACCCGCCCACCAGCTCCTGCTGAGGGTACGTGGCCCTGTGTGTGTGGCCCAGCCTGCCGCACCAGCTCTGTCACCATGGGGCGAGTCCCAGGGAGGGGTGAGTGTGAGACGTCCAACATGAGAGGTGCCTGCACTTCCAGGAGCTTGCTCGCCTGGTGCTGGAAGGACCCGAAATGCTCAGAACCACGGCAGCACATCACGGGTGCTCAGGGAATCGGAGCAAATCAACACGAGCCTGAAGGCTTCCAGAGGAGGCATCCCAGATCCAGCCAAGGAAGGGTGGTGGGGTGGTGGCTGTGGCACTGCAGCCGAGCACTCACACGTGCCACACACCTGCCTGGGGGTGGGGGGATGGGGATGCTGCTGGCGCTCGAGCAGGGGAGGGTCTTGCTGTGGGTGTTCGCATGTGTATGCGCGTGGGGTATGCAGTGCTCAGCTGTGTGCCGGCGTGCACGTGTTGCCGTATGTGTACGTAAGGACGTGTACACACTCTCGGTGTGTGTATGTACCAGGTACGTATGTCTGGCGTGTGTGTGTCTGTATTATGAAAATAAAACTAAGCAAAAATACATCTGCAGGACAAGGACTGAGAAATGTTCTGGACTCCAGCAGGTGGAGGGGAAGACATAGTCTCCCGGTTGTTTAAACCTCTTCGTTTTTATTACTGCTGTTTGCATGCAGTGAATCCAAGTGTAGCGAGGTGAGGAAAAAGGAAGGCAGACACTCCTTCCTCCAGCTGCCCCACAGACACCCACACCAGAGAACCAGGGTGCCCTGCAGATGGGAGGCAGTGGCGAGGTCGCCTCCAGGCTCCGCTGGGATCCAGGAAGGGCAGAGCCTAACCAGGGCATTTCCAGCCAGATTCTGCTTCCTGTGGGGAGCTCCTGCCCCTTCAGGTCCTAACTCTGAAGGTTCTGGGGACCCCATGGAGAGCAACACAGCCACGCCACCCTCCATGAGCCCAGCCAGGGAGTGTGGCCCCATGGCCAACACCAAGGTGAAGCTCCTGGCTGCTGAAGCTGAGCCAGAGCATGGCCCCCACATTCCTCCTAACTCCCCACCTTGCTCCTCCCCACTCCCCCGGTCCTCCCTAGTTCCCACAGTCCTCCCCACTTCCCCCATGCTTCTCTCCACATTCCTTCCCATGCCCACACTCCTCCCCATCCCCCCATGCTCCTCCCCACTCCCCCCATTACTCTCCACTCCTCCCCACTCCCTATGGTCCTCCCCATGCCCCCCACGCTTCTCCCCACCCCACCCCCCACTCCTCCACACTGCCCCCACGGCCCAGCCTCCCCAGCCTGAGGGGGGCCCTCCAAATCCTCCAGCTCAGGCTGCTAGCTTTAGCTCAGTTCCCGCCTCTTCCACTCAGCACAAGGGCATGGCCCCTGCTCCAGGGAATTCTTGAAACTCTGGAATGGGCAGCGAGCACCTCACTGCCCATCCGCTCCTCTCCTGCTCACTTGCAAAGTCAAGACGTGGAGCCCACGGGGCCAGGAGGCACCAAGCACAGCTTCCTGGGTGACCTTGGACACATCGCTGACCCTCCTGGAGCCTCAGTTTCCCCCACTCAGTGGTTCTGAATGAATTACCTGGATTCCTGAGGAGGAGGCAACTTCCTCAGTAGCTCACAGGGAGAGAGGGAGGGAAGGCAGTTCTGACGCCTAAAAACAGGTCTGCAAGCCAGGAACTCGACCGTCTCCAGAGGTGCCCGGCCTCCCCTGGACCCACAGCCCCTACCTCATCCCAAGCTCCTGGGCAGGGTCTCTGGTTCTCAGAGGTTGGGCCCGGCGGGTCTGGGGTCTGGGCGGGTCTGGGGTCTGGGCGGCTCTGCCTTCCTACCTTTCTGAGTTGTTTCTTCTTTTGCTTTGGTTTGATTTGGTTTTTTTCCGAGTAGGCATTACTTTTAGAATTTGTTAAAAAGTAATCTCAGCTTTGGGTAAGGTTTCGAAGGAGGGGGTCTCGTGAATGCACAAAAAACAAGCAGCCAGCTAGTTTCTGAGAAGTCCCCTCCACAGTCAGAAAATGTGAAGATGAACTAAGAAGCTGTGCTTTCTGGAAATTCCAGGCGAATTTGCACCAGGCCCCCCAGCCAGCAGACAGAGCACCAGGGGGCAAGAGAGCGGGAGGGGGATTCCCTGCTGCCAGGACAACAGCTGGGCCGCAGAGGTCAGGAATGCTACAGCTGCAGCCTTGCTTTCCACCCAACCCGGGCGGGAGCCTCTAGGCTCTCTAGGGGGACAGAGCTCTCTAGGGGGACAGGGCAGGCAGGAAACCCAGCTGTCCTCAAGCAGGAAAGTCAGAGCTGGTATTTCAGCCAAGAGCTGAACTCTGGTCCTGGGCGCACCTGCTCACAGTCACAAAAAGGGCAGACTGCAGTGCCTACCCCCCTGCCCAGCTCCCCACCTGGCCCCTCTTGCCCACCCACCTGCCTGGGGTACCCAGGACTCTCTCTGATGCCACTGGTGTCTCTCTGGCTCCTCATTCCATGCAGGCCTATCCTCTGGTGCTCTCCTGGTTGGGACAACCGTCTCTGCTTTACCAGGTGGAGAAACTGAGGCTCAGCCTAGCAGTCAGGGGCCACCCCTGTACCAGTTGCTGTAGGTCCAGTCCCATTTCACCAGGGAAGGAAGTATGCCCACGACGCCACTCCCTGGGATGAAATGGGTCTGTTTTTTTTCTCCCAGTGTAGAAATAGCCCCACCAGGACAAGGGCAGGATGTGAAACCGACAAGAACTCCCATCCTAAAACATCACTGACCACTGAGGGTGTTTTCTGTCTCTGACTCTGGATTTTTAGGGGTTTTCTTGTCTGTGTGTGTGGTGTTTTCTACATATTTGACTACAAGGAATAACAGCATATTGAGTGCTGGCACCCCCTCACTGACAGCACAGGGGTCCCAGGGCGAGGAGGGGAGGCAGGGACAGGTGGACCTGGTGCCTTCCAGGGCATGAGGGTATCATCCCCGCAGGCAGAGCAGGAAACGGAGACATGTGAGTTCCCTCAGCATCACCATAGCAGTTGGCAGTTGGGGCACCTGTGCTGCACCCCCCTTGGCTGGGACATGCTGCCAGGGCCACTCCACGAGACTGTCACAAGCCTAAGATCAGCCCCACCAAGTAAAAATGGTGGCGCCAACAGGGACCCCAAGGCGCACAGCTCCATTACCACCTGCATTCATCCATCCATCCTTCATCCATTCATTCCTCAATCTGTGTCTGGTCCCACTTTGTACCAGGCTCCAGGCACCAAGAAGAGAGCCCTAGGCACCGCCCACGGGAAGAGACAGTCACAACCCGAGGCTCCCAGGCCAGGCCTGTGAAGTGCTCCTGCACCACCCCAGGTGCTATTTTTGGAGGAGGGGGTGGGGGCCTCCCAGGGAAGTGAGAGGGCAGCAGAGCAGCTCGAGGTGCTGAGAAACTGGGCACACCCCACCAGCCACAGCCGCGGGGGCCCAGGCCCAGGGCCAGGCTTGCAGCAGAGGCAGCCCAGAGGATGGGGTTCCTGACAGAGCTCTCCTCTGGGCTGACAGTGACTGAAAATGCCAAATCCATAGGCACTAGAGATGGTCCCACTGCCACCCAAGGGCCTCAGCCCCAGGCTGTAGGACACTCAGAACTTTCTGGGCCAAGCCCCTGGCTGCCACCTGGGACAGCTGCGGCATGGAAGCCACCAGAGGGGAACAGCTGGGAGACACAGACCCAGGTCCTGCAGCCCGACCTGCCCTGAGCAGACCTTTGCTCCGAGCTTCCCCCAGCTCCTGCCCACCCTCTGTGCCAGACTGCTCCCTCCCAGGGTGCCCACCCCTCAAGCTGTTCCTCCCACCAACCCCTTCACACCCCCTTCTGCTGCAGGCCTGAGCTTTCGGGGCAGGCTCTGACCCCTGCCCCTCCCCACCAGGGAGCCCGGGGCACGAGGTACCACGCAACCCTCGAGCGTCTGGACAGAAGGAAGAGTAAGCAGTGCCGGGCTGGACCGTGCAACTCGCCCCCCCAGACAGAAGCTATGCCTCGTCCTCATTCCCAGAACCTCCAAATGTGACCTGATTTGAGAAAAGGGTCTTTGCAGATGTGACCAAGGAAGGACCTGAAGAAGAGGCCACCCCGGGTTAGGTGGGCCCCGAATATCCATTGTCCTCTTCAGAGACAGAGAAGAGAGAGACATGGGACGAGGCCCTGAGGAGTGGAAGGCCCAGAGCCCAGGATGTGGGGCATGGTCCTCTCCTAACACCTCTGGAGGGAGGGACTGTGGCCCTGATGCCAATGAGGGGTCAGACATCTGGCCTCTGGAACCAGAGGAGAAAGCATGTTTGTGGTCCGAAGCCCCCGAGTTTGTGGTCATTTGGTGTGGCAGCCACAAAGCACACAGTGAGAGCCCGGAACACGGGTGCCCCCAAACGTCTGTTACCTCTAGGCCCTCCTCTCTGAGGCAGCCCCTTTGCCGTCACCCCTGCCCAGGGCTACTGCTTGCTCATTGCTCTGCAGCTCTTTCTCGGGAGAAAGAACTTCGAAAAAGCAGCAAAGGAACCAAGCTCGGGCTGACGAGCTCCAATAGGCGCTGCTGCGGGTGCACCATGAGGTCAGGGCGTCCTCCAGGACCAAGCTGAGCCAGAAAGTTCTTATCTGTGGGGATTTTCATCATCTCCCGGTTAAAATTCTCAGCCTTCCTACCTCCCCTGGCCTCCTCCTCCTCCTAGGTCTCTGCGAGGTCTCCACACTGGACAGAGGCACAGGTAGGCGAGCTGGGGGACCCCACCGGAGCCTCACACCCTGCAGGCTGACCCTGGGTGCCGGCCATGGAGCCTCTGACTCCTGCACGCATGGGAGGTGTCAGGAAAGTGGCTCCTCGAAGCTTCTCCCCAAATTGTGTCTCCACTTAACAGCAACTGCCAATTATTTCCCAAGCCAGGGAATCGAGGGCTCATGTGCGGGGAAAATGGGACATTCAGTGCTTTCTTTCCCTGTCCCTAGGAGTCAGTGAACGCCCTGCTGACTGGCACAGAAAAGGGAGGTACTGCCGGGCGCGGTGGCTCAAGCCTGTAATCCCAGCACTTTGGGAGGCCGAGGCGGGTGGATCCCGAGGTCAAGAGATCGAGACCATCCTGGTCAACATGGTGAAACCCCGTCTCTACTAAAAATACAAAAAATTAGCTGGTCATGGTAGCGCGTGCCTGGAATCCCAGCTACTCAGGAGGCTGAGGCAGGAGAATTGCCTGAACCCAGGAGGCAGAGGTTGCGGTGAGCCGAGATCGAGCCACTGCACTCCAGCCTGGGTAACAAGAGCGAAACTCCGTCTCAAAAAAAAAAAAAGAAAAGGGAGGTACCTGGCATCCGGGCCAGGCTCTTTCCTCCCCCAGCCCCAATGGGTAATGCTTTGTCTGCCTGACTTTGCAACACCTCTTATGGAACAAAGGAGTCTCGAACCCAGAGAGAAGCAGCAGCCTCCCTGACGGAAGAAGGACTCTCATCAGTAAAGCTGAGGGGCCACCTACTCCGCGCTGGCTGGTGCCAGGGTCCCCAGGACAGAGCCAATGGGCAGGAGGCCATCACGGGAGGGGTGCTCAAGCTGGCCTTGGAGAGCCCAGGATAGCAGCAAGCACAGAGGCAGGACAGAGCGTGCTTGTGCTTAGAGAGGAACAGTGCCCACAGGCCTGCCGCCTTGCTCTGTGACGCCTACCCGAGAGTGCAGGGACAGGGGCGCCTCCACTGGCCCACACCCGGCAGATGTCCCCGGCAGCTCCGAGCTCTCCGGGTGGGAGCTGCTGAGTGCTTGCAGCTGGCCCAACATGGACCAAGACCACCTCAGCTTCATTCACCAAGCGGTCCCCAAGAAACAATCACCGCGGCCCAACAGAAGAGTCAACCCCTTGATCTCGCAGGATTGTCCAGCAAGTAGGGTCCCTCACTCTCAGAGCAGATCTCCCAGGGACCCAGGCCAGGACAAGAGCCAGCCAGTGAGGGCTGAAGCTTCGGCCTATGGCCAAGGTGCCATGGGCCGTGGAATGGGCAGTGTGCGGTTTTATACCCAGAAACCAGTGAGGGTTCTTCTGATGAGAACTGGGGTTGGGGAACACCAGCATCTGGGGCTGCAGACTGCAGAGGGCCCCGGAATCCCCTTCTCCAACCCAGCTTGTTTTCAGTGACCCAAGGTCACCTCTCCGGGGTTTTTAATGCCCTCTGACCTCTCACGGACCCACAGGGCTGGCTTGAGGGGCCCAGCCCAGGTGCCCTCGAATGCCAGCTGCCCACAGCACTCAGGGCACACATAAGCCCCAGCCAGTTTTACTTTCCATTGCAAACCCCTCACGGGTTTGCAGAGAACTCCCGAGCCAGCTGCCGGACAAAATCATGGCCCAGTGGCTCAGGGAGCAGACCCTCAACGGCACCCCAGACTTGCAAGGTGCACACCAGGAACCCCGCAGAAGCGGAGCAGCCCCTTGTTCTGGCAGCCCCTAGTGCTGGCCCCCCTATACCCGCTGCAAAGCTCCTGGTGCTGGGACTCAGGGCTGTGAACACCAAAATTTTAGTGTTAATTTCATCAACATTAAGGAAATTGAAAACACGTTTGATTTGAGCTCTACTGAGTCCATTAACTCCTTAAATGGTTTTCAAGGCATCACTGTTTTGATTGTGTAGGTTTCAACTTTCCCTTTTATGTTATTAAGTGTATCTTTTCTGCTTCAAAACTACGTTGAGGGCTTGGCCCCATCCCTGGGTTTTCCCTGGACCTTTGACCTTCTGCCCTCCTGAGGTTCTTTCAGAACTGCTGAAAGGTATGAAAGAAGCAGCTTTCATAACTGCTGCTTTTTCCAGAGCAAATTTCGCAAATCTCAATTTCATCAAGAGATTCAACTTTTCATTCACTTTAGTCAATAACGTGATTGTGTACAGCTTTATTAATGGCCACTTTTATTTTTGGACTGATTATTTCTACCAATAAGCATCTCAGAACTTAATTAAAGGCACTAATTATGTCTTGGAGCAAAGGCCCTTTGCATGGAAACCAGGATGGTGCCAGCAGAACTCAGGGTTGAAGCTACAAGAGCTTCCTCAGGACCCAGCACCAGGAGACTCTGTCAAGACAGTATTCCTCCAGTAAGTATCAATCAATGATCAATCAGGGATCGAGCCCTCAGCAGAGTCAGCAGCCCAGGGTTACTAACTCAGTCAGGAAGACCCAGGAAACGCTGCTGACCAGAAGCAAGGGAGAGAGGGCACAGGGACCATCACGCAGAGAGGGCTGGGGGCACCTAGGGTGGACAGAGACAGTACAGCCCATCCTCATGAGCCACTCACTAAGGGGATGGACATGAGCTCCACACTCAAAGCCAGCCAGCAGGGTCCAGTCATGCCCACAGGCAGCTCTCAGGGTTGCTGTCCCTGTGTCGGGGGTAACCAAGATAGGCTTTCTTTTTTTTTTTGAGACAGAGTTTCGCTCGTTACCCAGGCTGGAGTGCAATGGCGCGATCTCGGCTCACCGCAACCTCCGCCTCCTGGGTTCAGGTAGTTCTCCTGCCTCAGCCTTCTGAGTAGCTGGAATTACAGGCACGCGCCACCATGCCCAGCTCATTTTTTGTATTTTTAGTAAAGATGGGGTTTCACCATGTTGACCAGAATGGTCTCGATCTTTTGACCTTGAGATCCACCCGCCTTGGCCTCCCAAAGTGCTGGGATTACAGGCTTGAGCCACCACGCCCAGCCTCAAGATAGGCTTTCTACACAGCAGGGCTGTGGGCATCCAATCACAAGGGCTTGGTCTGGTCAACTCCAGAACTTGTGAGCACCAGAAAGCCATTGAAAGAAGAGTGTAGGAAAAAACCTAGAAAGATGGCCAGGCGTAGCAGCTCACGCCTGTAATCCCAGCACTTTGTGGGCCAACGGGGGTGGATTACCTGAGGTCAGGAGTTCAAGACCAGCCTGGTCAACATGGTAATACCCTGTCTCTACCAAAAATACTAAAATTAGCTGGGCATGATGGCGGACACCTGTAATCTCAGCTACTCAGAAGGCTGAAGCAGGAGAATTGCTTGACCCCGGGAGGCAGAGGTTTCAGTGAGCTGACATCCCTCACTACCCTCCAGCCTGGGCGACAGAGCGAGACTCCCCATCTCCAAAAGAGAGAAGAGTATAAAACGCCACATCGTATCACATCCAAGGACTGCGACATGTGAAACGTGGCATGATTTTATGTATCGCCAGGGGAAAAAAAAAAACGCCAGTGAAGCCATGAATACGCCTCTGATTACAAGGCTTCCACGACCCACTCTGGCTTCAGAGATGTCAGAACATGGAAAACTAAGTCATCTTAGAATCAATGAAATATGGTACATGGAAAACCATTTAGGATAGATGAGGATATGAGAAAAGCTGAGTCACAAATAAAAAATATAGCACAGCCCAGTTCTGTAAATGAAACAGGGGTACACACAATTAAATGTAAATAGCTCTCCTCTAGGTGGTAAGAAGACTAGTAAACTTTATATATATGTATATATATATATATATATATATAAAGTTCAAGACCAGCCTGGGCAACATGGCAAAACCCTGTCTCTACAAAAAATACAAAAATTGGCCAAGCACAGTAGCACACGCCTATAGTCCCTGCTACTCAGGAGGCTGAGGCAGGAAAATAGCTTGAGCCTGGGAGTTCAAGGCTGCAGTGAGCCCCAATATATACAAATACACACACACACACACACACACACACACAGAGACACACACAAATACATGTATTACATTTGTACAAATATATAGACACAAATACATGTATTTACATTTGTATATATAATACACATGCATTTATATTATATAATATATGCATTATATAAAACATATACAATATAAAATATATGCATATATTATATAATATACAGATATGCTACATAGTTATATGTTATATCTAATGTATAATCTATATGCATATATAAACTACATGTACATATCTTATATGGTTTTTTTGTATGTGTATGCTTTTTATAATGAATGTCATATACATACAATGAAAAATACATTTTAGGCCTTGCCCGGTGGCTTATGCCTGCAATCCCAGCTCTTTAGGAGGCTGAGGCAAGTGGATCACGAGGTCAGGAGTTTGAAACCAGCCTAACCGACATGGTGAAACCCCATCTCTACTTAAAATACAAAAATTAGCCGGGCGTGGTGGTGTGCGCCTGTAGTCCCAGATACCCAGGAGGCTGAGGCAGGAGAATCACTTGAACCCAGGAGGCAGAGGTTGCAGTGAGCTGAGATCCTGCCCCTGCACTCCAGCCTGGGCAACAGCCTGAGACTCTGTCCCATAAAAAAAAAAAAAGAAAAATACATTTTAACACAATATAAAAAGAAAACTATAAGTCAATACCCTAAATAATGCAAAAACCATCCACAAAATCCTAGCAAACCAAATACAATAACACAATATAAAGATCCCTTAGGAATGCAAGGATGGTTCAACATACAGAACTCAATAGACACGACATGCTGCATCAATGGAATGAAAGACAAAACCCATGTGACCATCTCATTAGACACAGAAAAAGCATGTGACAAAATTCAATATCCATTCGTGATAAAAAACCCTCAAAAATCTAGGAACAGAAGGAGCACTCCTCAACACAATAAAGGTCATATATGACACACCCACAGCTAACATTATATTGCATGGGAGAAAACTGAAAAGAAAACAAATCAGTATTTGTGATATATCTGCACTCCCAGGTTTGCTGTAGCACTATTCACAACCAACCTAAACATCCATCAGTGAATGAATGAATGGATAAAGAAAATGTGACATATATTCACAATGGAATCTATTCAGCCATGAAAAAGAATGAAATCCTGTCATGCCAGCAATGTGGATGGAACTAGAGGTCATTGTTAAGTGAAAAAAGCCACACACAGACAGCTAACTATCCTACAGGCTGCACACCATGGCGCACGCCTGTAATCCCAGCACTTCGGGAGGCCGAGGCGGATGGATCACTTGAGTCCAGGAGTTTGAAACCAGCCGGGCCAACATGGTGAAACCCCATCTCTACTAAAAATACAAAAATTAGCCAGGCATGGTGATGCATGCCTGTAGTCCCAGCTACTCAGGAGGCTGGGGCAGGAGAATGGCTTGAATCCAAGAGGTGGAAGTTGTAGTGAGCTGAAATCACACCACTGCACTCCAGCCTGGGCGACAGAGCAAGACTCCATCTCAAAAATAAACAAACAAAAAAGCTAAATATCGTATGATCTCTCTCATACATGGGAGCTAAAAAAGTTGATCTCACAGAGGGAGAGAGTGGAATGATGGACATCAGAGGCCATGTGGGGCCGCTGAGAGGTGAAGAGAGCTCAGTTAATGGGGCAAATGTGATTAGGAGTCAGTTCTAGTGTTCAGAAGCACAGGAGAAGGGTTAGTCAACAATAACTCAGCGTATATTTCCAAATAATCAGAAGAGAGGATGAGAAATGGTCCCAACACAAAGAAATGCTAAGGTCACGGCATCCTGATGACCCTGATTCCATCATTACACACCGTGCACGTGTATCAAAGAGTCACACATACCCTATAAACAACATGTAATCATCATGTACCAATTAAATAAATAAATAATACATTTTAAAAGGTTGTGGGGGGAGAAAAACAAAACCCACCAAAAGGCAAGAGAGGCTCAGAGACGCACCTGTCAAAGCTCCGGTGCCACCCAGGTATCATGCACCACGAGGAAGAGAAACACGCCTGGGGCCAGTCCCATGGTCCTTAGGGTCCCTACTCCTGGGGTCATCCTGGTGGGCCTGGACAGAGCTGCCGGTCCTCTAGAGAGCAAAGCCTACACCACCTAGGGTTCAGGGCTGCCTGGGAACAGCCTCCGGCCACACACCATCCGGTCACAGAGCCTGGCAGCTGGGAGAGAGAGCCACCCTCGGCCTCTGCCTCTCGCATAGCTTCAGACCATGGCACTGTCCTCTGTCTGCCCTGGGCTCACTCCTGGAACCTGCCAGGGCAGGGCCCTATCCCCAGCTCGAATCTGGAGGGCGAGACCCTTAGCCGGCTGGCTCATCGGCTCACTTCAGTGCAGCCACCCTCGGTTGCAGCAAATGTGCCTCAATGAGAACTACCATGAGGCTATTTCCACCTCAACAGAACCACCACAAGACTATTTCCCGATTAAAGCTTTAACAGATCAATAGCAATAAATGAGTCCCCCAAAAGTCAATCTAAGGCAGTGACCTTTTTTAAGAAAAACCACTCTGTCCATGGGCAAAAACCACTTAAAAGTAACAGACAACTGTGCTGGGCTTTGAGGCAGTTTGGTTGGGTGTCGGTGAGAGCCATCTTGTTACCTGAGATGAATCCCACATACCGGGATTCACATTTCCCCAAAGAGCTGGATTCCACCACGCCCGCTGTGCCTGCAAGGACGGAGCATTGGCACCTGCTTCCATCCTTCTGGACCAACTGGGGCTTCTGACAACTGCACTGCTAGTATGGCAGAGAATACAGCGAACGGGAAGGAGAGCAAATCTGGAACTCAGTCTGTGCCAACCAAAGACATCTGTCTCCATGGATCTGATACCAAAGGCTGCTAAGTGTGGTCACCCCAGGCTGGGGCCAGACTCACCGAGACCATTTACCTCCCACCTTCAAGTTCAGCTAATCTGGACACCACCAGCGTCAGCGCCACTGAGACGAGAGAGCAGCAGAAAACCCATGGCCAACCAGGGAACCTCAGGGGTGGAGCTGAAACAACCCTAACCCTGGTCAGGGCAGATTCCAAGCAGGCCGCTGGGAGAGCCCAGACATCCCTACAACCTTGGCCAATGGGAGACTTGAACCCCTAGGGCCAACTCTAGAGGGGCCACAGTGTCTACTGGACTGCTCAAGCCTGACCCCTGAGCACCCTCTTCATAACCCAAGTCCAATCCATCCCAAGCCCACACACTCCTTCTGTGCTCCAGGGGGGCATCCGTCTCTCTCCACGCCCACTTCGCTCCCTACCCCTCATCTGGACACCTCCATCTGCCACTGCCCCACCTCTGGGGCTCCAGGCCTGCATCTCCAGCAGTCCGGGCGGTGCAGACACAGTGGAGCTTTCCAAAGCCAAATCTGAGCACACCACGTCTACACCAACTCTGCCCAAGGCTCCCTGGCACCTCCAGGATGAAGCCGGCTCTGCCTCCCTGCCACCCCTAGACGTACAGGGTAGTCTGCACCCCGGGCCTCAGTCCTTGCCACTCCTGCCCTCCTGGGCCTCCGCCCTCCCTGCCCACCCAAGGCTCCCACAATGGCTGCGCTCCTCCACACTCCCCTTCTTGAAGGAGAGACTGGGTGTCAACAATCTCTCCCTTGCCCCAGGGGCCCATCACTTACAAATGCCAGGTCCTCAGCTCCCTGGGCATAGGACGGCCTGGAGAAGGACGACCTATAACACTGGACCCCACCTGATGATCCCACACAGGGAGCAAAGTGATGAAAACCCCTGCCTGCCATATCTCGTTTCGTAAAAAGGCAGTTTCCCAAGCGGGGGCTGGGGTGCTGCACAACGTTCAGTGCTTACTGGGAGCCAGAGGTCTGGGCCCACACGAGGCCACTGAGGCTCACAGGACCTCACCTGACCACCCCTGCAGCCCGTTCCCCAGAGGAGCCCACAGAGGGGCGTTGGTAGGCATCACGAGGCTGTCCACAGCACACACAGCCCTGTGGCCGGCACACCTGGTCCCTATGACAGACACGTGGGGCTGCAGAGATGGGGGCAGCTGCTTCCCTGAGCCCAGCCCCAGCCTCTGGCCCAGCTACAAACTAAAAAAGCTGCCTCTCTTCAAGCCCCCCTCCCGGGGGTGCAGCACAAAGCCCTGGGCCTGTCACCTGCCCCACAGCCTCTCGGGCCAAATGCCCCCTCCACAGGGCAGCCCTGACCTAGCAGGCCCTCCACGATCACAGCAAATGCAAACGACTTCTGCACTCCCGCTTTAATCTACAGCCTAGCTCTCCCCGGTTAGCAGATGTTTCGTTTAAGCAGCTAAATTACCGCAAAATACACCCAAAGAGATGACAGGCCAGTTTCTCCCAAGCTTCATTTGCATGACGAGGGAGTGGTGTGTGAAAATTCTACCTTTTTCCTTTTTGAAAAACAAAAAAATTGTTACAGTTGCAAGTCCCAGCATCTCAGGAGCCCACGGCACCTCCTTCAGGGAGGGGGGACACCAAGGTCTAACCGGAGAAGCCCTGGATTGCAGTCCCACCATCGCTGCCCCCAGCGAATTCAGGCAGAGTCTGTGTGCCCTCTGAGCCTCAGTCTTCAAAGCTTGCTGGTGGAACAGTTGTAACTGCTGCTGCAAGGGGCAGTCGGGGGCAGGGAAAGCCCTCGGGGGCTAGGCCCACTTGGCCCCTCGGTATTTAACTAATCAAAACCATCTGGGCCACCCCAGCAGCCCAGGGGCAGCTCCAAGCAGGCACTGTGGGACCAGTGATTCCACTGTGCCCCAGGAACTCGGGAGGGGCACGTGTTCTAGGCCAATGACCCTCTAGTCTAGAAACTGTCCTGGACGGACCCATGGCCTACCCACACGCAGAGGGGTGCCCAGGAGTTGGCCCAAACCTCCCAGGCCACCAGACAGGCAATGCCAGAGAAAGGCTAGTGCCCGAGCTGCTCCACTGAGGAGGCAAGTAGTGACTGTGACACTGGCACCCTGCCCAGGCCACCCACTTCACACTGCACAGGGCAACCATGACCAGCACGTGGAGGCTGCTGACATCCAGTGTCCAGGCTGGTTCAGGAAGGAGCAGGGCAGGACAGGGGCCCCAGGAGCCAGGCCAGGGTGCAGGCTGAGCCAGTCATGGGTCCCCAGCTGTCAACAAAACCCACAGCCTGGGGCCACCTGCACCACCTGGGTACCGACTCAGATAGGGAGGCGGCCAGGGCTTCCCCCAACAGAAGGAGCAACTCCTGGTCCAACAGCCTCCCTGCAGAGTGCACAGACCTCTGGAGGCAAAAAAGGCCCCGGGACTGTGGATCCACGAGCCCTTGGTCACTTCAAAGAGCAGAAAACCACCTCAAGGAAGTGGATGGCATCGCCCAGATTTGCCAGAGACAGGCACAGAAGGGAAGCCTTCCACCCCAGGTCACACAGCGTGGACGGCAGACCAAGCTGCCATCCCTGTCCCCAAAGATCATTCTGATTCACCCACAGCCACACACGTACCCACACACATCCCTAAGTCCCAGAAATCACGCTGCCAAGAAGTCAGGCTGCACAAATCAGCCAACACATGCAACTGCTTCGAAAGGTGAGCTTTACAGCCTGGATTTATCGGCTCGGTTATTCACTTACAGATAAGGCATCTGTCCTCACTAGGCACGCCCCTCAGCTCCCGTCAACTGAACAGTCAGGAATTGCTGGGCATCGTCCCTCCGACCTTCTCCAAGAACATCTCACAGCCCAGGCGCCCCGATGCTGGGGCAGGGCAGGGGTGGGGGAGGCTCCAGGAACACAACGCATCATTAGCTCATGTAGAAAAATGGAGATGCACCCAAAGAAAACAGCAGAAAACCCGTGTCATTATTAAACCCACGTCATTATTAAACCCACGTCATTATTGAACCCGGGTCATTATTGAACCTGCGTCATTATTGAACCCGTGTCATTATTAAACCCACGTCATTATTGAACCCGTGTCATTATTGAACCCGTGTCATTATTAAACCCACGTCATTATTAAACCCACGTCATTATTAAACCCACGTCATTATTAAGCCCGTGTCATTATTAAACTTGTCATTATTAAACCCACGTCATTATTGAACCCGCGTCATTATTGAACCCGCGTCATTATTGAACCCGCGTTATTATTGAACCCGTGTCATTATTAAACCCGTGTCATTATTAAACCCACGTCATTATTAATTAAACCCACGCATTATTAATTAAACCCACATCATTACTGAACCCATGTCATTATTGAACCCATGTCATTATTAAACCCGTGTCATTATTGAACCCATGTTATTAAACCCGTGTCATTATTAAACCCGTCATTAAACCCACGTCATTATTAAACCCACGTCATTATTGAACCCACGTCACTATTAAAACCATGTCATTATTGAACCCACATCATTATTAAAAGCAGACATGGTCTTTGCCGCTGGCTCCCACAGACATATGTAGCCAAGGGGTGGCTGGTCTCTTGCCAGCCTGAGCCACCCTGAGAAACGTGACCCTTAAGAAACAGCAGAAGAGGGAATTCGTCACCCAGATTATGGAGCACGGGCAGCTGGAGTCATTGGCAGGGCCTCCCACAAGAGTCACCACACACACAGACCCAAAGGCAGTGGAGTCGGCTCTTGCTACTCATTCCAGTGAGGGGCACCTGACTGCAGACACCCACCCAAGCCCTCCCCCACCCACTCCTGGAGGCACGGGGCAGAAATGATAGCTCCATGTCACAGATGAGGCAACTGAGACCTAGGCATAATGCAAGTGGCTGGAGATCTCATGTGCCCACTGGACTCATCTTCCTTCATCACTTATCCTGAGTTAGGCACTGGCTACTTGCATGATGAGGAGTGGGTGGCCTTCCCCACTCATAACTCCGTGGAGAAGTGCCCCACCACCACCCTGAAATGCCAAGAGGAGGGTGGGAGGCAGAGGAGGTGGGCATCGGGGAAGCTATTGCCTGGCTCACCAACCAGCCTCCCTCCTGGAGAGAGGAGGGAACAGTAAGGAATCCCTAGGGAGCCCTGCCCTGCTGGGTACCTAGAGACAGCAGGCAGTGGAGATCCAGTGTCATGGAGGGCCCTGGAAGGCCCACGGCCACAGGGCATCTGGACGAGCCCCTGTGTCTGCACACAGAGGCAGAATCCCCAATACCACCATCTGTAAGGGATCCAGTCCACCTGGCCCAGCACTCAGCACGCCCAGGGCATCACCTCCCTGCATCCTCGCACCCACTCTGCACAGGAGAAACTGGCGCTGTACCATGAAACTCAGAGTTCAGAAACTGGCCAAAGTCCCACAACCAGGAAAGAGCAGGCTTCTGGTGTATGGTAACATCCCCAGGTGGGACTGACGAGTTATCCTGTCACCCCGGCACCCCTATGTCGCGGGCCTGGGGTCCTGACTCCAGAAGTGGGCCCTCCCTGGAAGGCCAGCTGCAAAGGGCAGCAGTGCAGAAAACCACTCCCAGATAGGAAGCAGACCGAGAAGCTGGAGCCGACGAACTGACAGTGCACAACCCACGCATGCCCTGCGGAGAAGGACGATGAACTGAGAACAACACGACACTGTCCCTGCCAGTTCCAGTCATCACAGTGGTGAGGAACCCCAGACACCCCGCACAAGGGTGACACCCTTGCCCTTCGTCCCTGGAACACTGCCAGCGTGCGGCTGGTGAGACGCCATCAATATACCCATCGTGAGAAAGGACATCTGTGTGTCCCTGAGGAGGAAGACAAAATGCAGGGCCCTCTAGGCCTCGGGATAAGCATCAAATTCCTACTCAGCTGACTGCTGGGAAAGAACCACGGGGTCAAAAAACAGTGTGGCAATTCAGGAGGAAAATGCGGATGTGGAAGCAGGATCCAGCAGGTCAGAGTCCGGACCCCAGATCACCAAGCCAGGAAGGTGGGGGCTGGGGAGTTGTGACCCTGTTCCAGACACTCCTTCACACTCACCTGGTGCACTCTGACTGTCGCACAGGGCTCTGCTAAAAGGCCACTTCCTCCAGGAAGCCCTAGATCCTGCCCTGTCCACCCACTGGCCACATTCCCAGCACAGCCCAGCGTCTCCTCACACTCCCTCCACATGGCCTGGGTGGCATCTGCCTGTGTCCTCCTGGGCCATGAGCAGGGACTGGCTGTCTGTCCACAGCCAGGCACAGGGTAGGGTCAGTGACTGCTTGCGGGGTGGATGAATACCCAGCCCCAGAGCAACTCTGCTCCCTTGCACAAGGGCCTAAACAGGGAGGTGGTGCCAGAACGGCCCATTGGGCCCCTCCAAGTGCCAGCCTCCCCTTCAGACAGCTGCTTACCAGGTGGGAGTGGACGTCAGATGAGGTGACCAGGGCACAGGGTGGCAGTGGTCACACCAGCAGCAGCCTTCGTGTGCTGCCCGCTTTTAAGCTGGGCCAAGCACATGCCTGCACCCTGTGTCAGGTGTCACCACTCCACATCCATCCGGGGAAGGGGGAGTGTACCCCCTTCCTACTGTGTGAATGGGTAAACCGAGGCTCAGAAAGGTGGAGCAAGTTGTCCAAGAGCAAACATGAGAAAGTTATGGTTTCCAAGTTGGACTTGGAACCAGTTCCCTTAACGTGGTCCTCTTCCTCACCGTGCCATTCCACCACTCAGAAAATCCACACATGCCCTGAGCCCAGCACTGTGCCATGGACAGACAGGTAGGCACACAGGCTCCTGCTTCCAGGACTTCCAGGCAGGACACTCACTTTTCCAACCGGCCCCGAAGACTTCCAAGAACCTCCAATCTCTCGGGTCATCAGTTTCCATCTCAGTCAGTCCTATGTGGCACAGTGGGGAGCTGGCCTCGCCCACCGTCCTGCAAGGCTTTTCATGTGATTCATGCCCTTGGCAGAGACCAGCGTGCGTCACGGCCCAGAACAGGTTACGTCCACCTCAAGGCCCTTTTACAGCCTTTTCCTGCGGACGCCAAGCCAGGCTGGTGAAAGCACCAACAGGCCATTTCACAGAATGAGGGGAATGAAGGTCTCATTTCAGCCACTCCCAGCAGCCCAAGGCAGAGCCCGTCTCCTTACCAGGAGCAGCGCGCACCCGAGCCTGCCCGACATTCCTCCACGTCCATGGTCTCCCCCACCAAGAGCCGCGAGGGCTGAGCACAAACCCACATCCTCGCCGAGCGCTCAGTGGGCCAAGCCTGTCGCCCACAGCAGGAACCTGTTGGGTCAATGCTGTCTGCCTCTCTCATTCCCTACCTGGCCTCCCACACTTGGCTCACCTCCCATCTTGGGGTCAGCTTCTGGGGGTGTCCAGCCTCAGAGCCTCACAAAACAGGATTCAATAAAACCTGCCCTGGGCAGAGACTGTCACTCGCATGAAACCCTCAGCTTGCAAAGCACGGCATGTATCGCAGAAAGTATTATTATTATCAGCAGCAGCAACAGCTCCAATTTACACATGAGGAACTGAGGTTCAGAAGTGATGTGCCCAAAATCACACAACTGAGAAACAACAAAGAATATGAAGTCCAGCTCCCTCCAAAGTCCAGGAGTCCCCGCCTGCCTGCTATGGCCAGGGGAAGCCCCCACGGGGCTGCGCAACCAGGAGCACAGAGGCACGGCACCCCGGGCCCAAGACAGTGCTGAGCTCCAAGGGAGTATCTAAATATCACACACCTGTACGTTCACCTTTACACCAGTGCAGTCATAGAACAGAACTCTAAATATATGTCATGGAGAGATGGGCCCAGGAAAATATTGTGTTAGGGCCAGGCACCGTAGCTCACAGCCATAATCCCAGCACTTTGGGAGGCCGAGCAGGCGGATCATGAGGTCAGGAGTTCAAGATCACGTGGCCTGGCCAACATGGTAAAACCCTGTCTCTACTAAGTAAAATACAAAAAAATGAGCTGGGCATGGTGGTGCATACCTGCAATCCCAGCTACTCCAGAGGCTGAGGCAGGAAAATGGCTTGAACCAGGATCCAGGAGGCAGAGGTTGCAATGAGCCATGCCCAGCTACCCTGCCCCAAGCCTGCCTCCTTCCAGCTCTGGAATAAAAACAAATAAAACCAAGAGAGACTTCAGGCAGAGCAAGGCCCCACCCCCCCATATCCCATGAGGACCTCCAGCAGCCCTCGGAACCTACAGCATCCAATGGGTGCCTGGTGGAGCAGCCCAGCAGCTGTAGATGGAACAGCTCAGATCTGAAGGGGGTCTTGTCTTTTACCGAAATGACTGTGGGATCATTTCTCTCTCCCATCCCAGCAGAAAGATGAGCTAGGGCCTGGGGGAGAGAGGTACAGATGGCCCAGTCACAGGGGGCAGGAGGGTCTCAGGATAAACACCCATGAGCATGAGAGACCAGAACCTTCTGCCACCCCAGGGGGCCTGGGACACAAAGCATTGCCAGACAAGGATTGCCTAGGCACCTTGTGCACCAGGGACACGTGGCAATGGTTCTGGGGCCAGTCGCTCTCCATAAATGACAGCTGTCGCTCACCCAGGCGAGTGACATGACAGGCGGTCCATCTCCATCCATGACAGCTGTCACTCACCTGGCACCTCTGGTTCCTGACAAGGTTGGGAGGTGGAGCACTGGTGCTGCAGGCAAGTGTCCAGAGCCTGCACCTCAACACACAGCCCGTAGCCCTGCCGGACGTCAACCACACACACGCTAGGGGCCAGAACAGGGCAGAAAAACCAAAAGGCAGGCTTCGGAACTCTGGGGAGCAGCCAAGGTCAAGGGGGCAGTTCCTGAGTCAGGAAGGCCAAGCCAAGTCCAGGTGGCTCAGTGCCTCGGGCCTCTGCCCCTCAGCTGGCAAAGGGGATGGAGCATCCACCTGCCCTGGGGCATGCAGCTCCTGTGCCCCCTGCCTCTGGAGATGTCCTATGTGTAGGAGACAAATGTGACAATCCAAGAAATGTGGCTGAAAACTGGACACGTGTCCAAGACCAGGGACAGGGAGGGGAGGCACATGGCGTTGGAGGGTCAGGCCACGAAAGGCAGGGCTGGGCGGGGCTGGGGAGACTGCCCTCCGTGGCCCACCTGCTGGAGGATGCTGGTCCCAGAGTCCACTCAGGGGATCTCAAGGCTGCCTCCTCCATCAGGGGCTGGGGGACACTATCCTGCTCCAGCGGCTGTAGAAAGGACCCCCGCTGCGAGAGGATGACCCTAGAGGTGGCTGACACAGCATTTTTTAAAGCCCCCTGACAACAGAAGACAGACAAGCACCCCATCCCCACCCCTATGCAGATTTCAAAGAACACAGGGCTCCGAGCCCTGGAGAAAACTTGGAGATGGACTCCCCAAGCCCGGGAAGGCCATGGCCAGCAAGCTCCTGGAGGGAAACAGAAAGGTATCGTGTTTTCTCGTTGCCTTTGAAACCAAAAATACAAAACAAACCAACAGAAATACTCTGACTTCAAGGTCACGTTGGCCCAGGGAGACAAGGAGTGGGTCTGTGAAGATGGTTTTTCTTCCTCCTTATCTAAAACTCTTTAAAGACTGACAAACGAACCCCACAAAACAGAAACGCCATGTTTCTAGCAGCATCCAGACTGCAAAACCTGCAACTGCCAAGCACAAAGAGGCCTAACTCAGGGGTGCCACCGCTCAGGGGTGCGGCCAGTCACGGGTGAGGCCACTCGGGTGCCGTCGCTCAGGGGTGCCGCCGCTCGGTCTGGCCCGAAGTTCCCCTCCCACTGCGGAGACCTGCCCCCTCCAAGGCCCTGTATTTGTTATTCTTGCTTCTCTTTTGGATTCAGAAGCCAGTATCTGTAGCTCTAGGCAGAGTCCCTCTGAACAAGAAGCTTCCGGAGACCAATAATCAGGCACCTGAGCATGGGGCTTGCCCCGGTGACGAAGGGGGCTCATCAGAGCTGACTGGGGCAGGGCAGGGCATTCGCTGGGTTTAGGGTCTCCTCCAGCCAGCTCCGGACCCCAGTGTGAGAGCAGGCCTGAAGGTCCCGGAGCACGCACCGCAGCAGCAGCATCGACTGAGCACAGGCAGAGGGGCACTCGGGCCTCCAAAGAGCTTCCGTGCCTGGGGTGGGGGTGTCCTGGGATGGAGGGTCCTGGGGTGGGGGTGTCAGAGAGGCGACTCATGGCTCCACCCTGCAGGGATGGGGGCAAATCAGCCAAGCACTTCCCACTTGCCAGGCACCTGGCTGAGAGCCGGGTCCCCAGACAACCCTGGGAGGGGCTTCTAGCCCCTTTGACAGAAGAGGTGGCAGGGCCCAGAGGTGCCACAGGATAGCCAGGACATGCTGAGGCAGGATCTGAACACGGGTGCTGGAGGGCTCAATGCTGTACTGTCTCCACCCCAGGAAAGTGTCGGCCGCCCAATGCCCAACCACACGCAAGGCCAGGCCCGGAGCAGACGGGTCCCCAGGCAGGGGCTGCATGAGGATGGCTCGGCTTCCAGGGCAGCAGGAAGGAGCGGACGCTGCAGCCATCCGGAACTCGGATAGAGGATGTTGACAGGCCGGGGGGATGAGCCGATGCAGACTTCCTGCCACAGAGACACAGAGCCTGGAGGACAGGCGGCCAGGCGCTGACCCGGGCCCAGCCCCCCCTCCAGCCATGTCACAGAGCCCCACCGTTGACCTCTGGCCCACAGGACCTCCTGCTGTCAGCCAGCTGACTTCGCCAGGGCCCCAAGCTCCCCAGCAGGACCCAGCTGAACTCACTCAGTTGAAACGGGGAGCACAGGTGCCAGTGATGAGGGAAGGCGCTGCCACCTGCACACCCTAACGCCCTGGCACCTGTCAGGGAGCCTACCAGTCACCTGAAGGTGGCCCTGCCTCTTGCCTGCCTTCTCTCTCATCCCAAAGTGCCATCTTCCTCTCTCCACTCACCCTCATTCTGTGGCCCGGAAAGCCAGCAACACCAGGACAGGGTTTCTGCCTCTCCTGCTCAATGCCAAGAGCAGTGCATGGCAAACAGAGTGGAGGGCAGAGAGGAGGGCACCCAGGAGCAGGAGGCCCAGGCCCGGAAGCCATGTGGCCAGAGGGCAGAGCCAGTCAGCCCTGGGGCCATCTCTGGGCTCTGGCACCTGGCTCTCTATCCCAACCTCCCACCATCCCAAGGGCCCATTTTGCTGGTGGGGTGGGGGGAGCAAATGGCACTCCAGAGGCCAGAGACACGGCACCGGGCCTCAACCCCCACACAGCTGCGTGACCTCCAGACTGGTTCATCACCTGTCCCCTCCTTCATCCATTAACCGGGACAGAGCCACCCCCACCTTGGGCCATGCAGGGTCTTCCGAGGAGCAGGGGAGGTGCCAGTGCTGGGCAGTCCTGAAACAAACCCTCCCAGGACAGAGAATGGGCGCATGTCAGGGCAGAGGGGCCCTGGACACAGGATCTTTCCCCAGGACACCGGGGTGCTGCCCCTGACCCCGACACCACAGAAGCTGATGACCACCCAGCTGCCCGGCCAGCTGTGGGTGACAGCCACCTCTCTGGAACCTTCCATCACACATCTCTCTGGGTCTCAGACTCATCATCTGCTGCAGGGAAACCCCATCCCCTGCAAGGCAGAAGGAAGGGCACCAAGCAGGTGGCCCGGTGCCAGCCAGGTAAAGCTCTACAGTGAGTGGCAGCTGCTGCCTTCGGTCTCTAATCGTCAGAGCTGCTGGCAAGCAGCTTCCTCAGCCCCAACTGCTGCTGGAACACAGATTTCAAAAACCACAACACCCCTTCCAGCAATGATCTGGAATGAAGCCGTGTGGCAGCACCACCAGCCCTTGGCCACACAGAACCCTCTCTGTAGAACAGCCACCTGCCTCCAACCCTTAGCTACCGAAAGCCATCTACTTTTCAGGGCATCTCAAGTGTCACCTCCTCCAGGAAGCTCTCCGCCATCACCCTACTTCCAGGGATCTAAATACCACATTTTCTGAGGACTAGCACAGCCTGCTGTGGATCTGGCCAACAGCAAAGCCTGCATGAGCCCCACCTCCCGCCCGGTCCAGCCCGGGAGGCCCTGGGGAGAAGCAGGAGACGGGGTGAGGCCCCTTCTTCGTCCTGGGTCACCGGCAGGTTCTTCCTTAACCATGGTCCTCCTGTGACTATTAGCAGCTCCCCTTCCCCATCTCAGACTTTGGTGTCGCAGGACCATCTGGTTCACCTGACTCTGCTCACCCCAGAATGCCTCCTTCTGCAGACGAGCATTAGTGACCACAGCCACATCCACCACACCAGCGCAGTGGCCAGGTGTGCCCAATAGCACGCCCAGGGCTTCAGCTCCCAACTGGCAGCCAGAACGGAGGGAAGGAGAGGCAGGCAGTGAGGCTGCAGCCCCAAGAGGAGAGCCACTCCCTCAGGCCACCCACTGTACCCTGCGCTGAGGGAGGGCCAGTGCCCTCGCTAGGAGTGAGCCGCTGGGCTCGGGGTGAGGGTGCCTGTCCTGAGGCTCAGTGGGGCCTGCTGCAGGTAAAAACTGTGCTGGGCGCCAGGCACACACTTTTTGCACTAAATCTTTCCAAGAGGCCGGGCGCGGTGGTTCACGCCCGTAATCCCAGCACTTTGGGAGGCCGAGGCGGGTGGATCACGAGGTCAAGAGATTGAGACCATCCTGGTCAACGTGGTGAAACCCCGTCTCTACTAAAAATACAAAAATTTGTATTTTTACATGCTGGGCATGGTGGTGCGCACCTGTGGTCCCAGCTGCTCGGGAGGCTGAGGCAGGAGAACTGCTTGAACCCAGGAGGTGGAGGTTGCGGTGCTTGCACTCCAGCCTGGGTAACAAGAACGAAACTTTGTCTCAAAAAAAAAAAGTCTTTCCAAGAGTTTGCAAAGTGGCCACAGTCATCCCATTTCAGACAAAGAGGCTGAGCTGGAGGGACAAGACCACCATGAAGATTCTAAGAGTGGCCAAGCAGGCGAGTGTGGTCCCACTGCCGCCCCTGTGGGCCACTCATTGGGTCTCCAAGCATTCCCAAGAATCTCTTTATGGCAGTTTCCTTCTAGACACAAGCAGCCCGGCCTCCATCAGGAGGAAAGGCCCCTCTATACTGCCCCAAGGGCGGGGGTGGAGGTCACGGAGGTGCTCAGCCTGCTTCCTGGCACAAAGAGGGCCTGGGAGAAAGCTTTGCTCTTACTGAGCACTTCCTGCTTGGCCCCTGCCAAGGGCTTTCAATACAAATCAAACAGTCAATGCAACCAGCTGTGTGGACCAGAAGGGGAAAGCCCGGGGCACCAAGAGCCCTTATCAGGGACCCCAGAGGGCCTGGGGGCAGGAGAGGCTGCCAGGACAGGCCTCTAAGCAGACAGCAGCAGTGAGCCAGGCGAGAAGGTTCCCCTACAGGGAACTGCGGGGGAAAGGCCCTGAGTTAGGAGGCAGAGAAAAGTGGCCAGCGGCTGAAGCTGGGGCACCAAGGGCTAGGGAGACTCAACGGGGGCAACACCAGCAGGGCTGGTATCTCCAGGGCAGTAGCGCCAAACCAGGTGTGGCTGCAGCACATGTGGCCAGGCCAGGCCAGCGGCACAGGAGGCCGCAAGAGGGAAACCTAGGACAGGGCTGGGCAGACTGTGGCCGCCGCCTGCTTTCGTAGGGCCCGCCGCCTGGTTCTGCAGATTCTGCAAGCCAAGAAAAGGTTATTACATTTTTAAATGGTTGAGCAGAGTGGAGGAAGAAGCACAAGAATAATATTTCATAATAATGTGAAAATTATATACATTTCAAATTTCATTCTACAAAAATAAATGTTACCAGCACACAGCCGTGCTCCTCTGCTCACAGGCCGGCCAGGGCTGCCTTCACGCTGCACGGGCACAGTTGCCCGGTCGTGACAGACACCATCTGGCTCACAAAACCTAAAATATTTACTATCCTGCACTGGAACATCTGCCACCGCCAGCTCTCAGAGAGAGACGGCAGTGGCCGGGCTGGGACACCGGGAAGGAAGGAGATGACCTCAGGGGCAGTAAGGAGGGAGGCCTGCTGGGGCCTCAGCTGGGGACTCGGGTCTGGGCCTCTGCGTACAGCCAGGGTCTCCCACACTGGCCCCAACAGGTTGCCAACGCTGTCCTGAAAATCCCACCCCTCAAACGGGGAAGCCACAGCCCACAGACATCGCCAGGACACAGGGACGGACATGTGTCCCCACAGGTCTCAAAAGAGGACATCACGCTGCCCAGCACCCAGACCAGGACCAGCATCCTACCAGAAAACGCAGGAAGAGTTCCTCCAGGGAGGAGACATCGCATGCCCCGGGTCTCACGGCAAGAAAGGGCTCCACAGGATGCTCACCCACGCCTGGCCCCGCACAAGGTCCTGCCTCCAGGACTCCACCGCCCTGACCCTGGGGCCCCAACCCATCTCCAAGGCCCAAACCACAGGCAGATTCGGGTCACTGCTCATGGTGGCCTCCACACCACACACCCAGCATCCCCTCCTACGCCCCATCTCATCCTGGCCCACGCCAAAGCCAGGATTTTTGCCATCACAACACTCAGTACAGAACCCTCTCTCTCTTCACCAACGCCAGGTTATGCCCTCTCTATGGCCCAGGGTCCTTCCTGCTGACCCCAGGCCTGAGTCTGGGATTCTGCTCAGCGCAGCCTTCAAGTGCCACTCCCAGTCAGTCCCTGTCACTAACAGCCGGGGCTCCTGCCCCAGGCTCCCCGGCGCCTGCCAGCAGGAACGCAGTGCTCAGAACATGAGCGTTTGGCACCCTCGTTTTTATTTATGTTTTTTTTATTTTTACTTTTTTTAATTTTTTGTGACTGAGTTTCGCTCTTGTTAACCAGGCTGGAGTGCAATGGCGCGATCTCGGCTCACCGCAACCTCCGCCTCCTGTGATCAGGCAATTCTCCTGCCACAGCCTCCTGAGTAACTGGGATTACAGGCATGCGCCACCATGCCCAGCTAATTTTTTGTATTTTTAGTAGAGATGGGGTTTCACCACGTTGACCAGGATGGTCTCGATCTCTTGACCTCGTGATCCACCCGTCTCGGCCTCCCAAAGTGCTGGGATTACAGGCATGAGCCACCGCACCGGGCCCAACCTCGTTTTTATTACTGTCCCCACAAGGAGCCTTTCCAGATATGTTTCCTAATCTCCCTCCCTGCATGAAATTTTAATACTGCAGATGCACGGTCTCTATGGATTTTTTCTTTTCTCTTTTTCTTTTTTTTTTTTTTTTTTTGAGATGGAGTCTCACTCTGTTGCCCAGGCTGGAGTACAGTGGCCCAATCTCAGCTCACTGCAACCTCCACCTCCTGGATTCAAGTGATTCTCCTGCCTCAGCCTCCTGACTAGCTGGGAATACAGGAGCGTGCCACCACGTCCAGCTCATCTTTTTTATTTTTACTAGAGACAGGGTTTCCCCGTGTTAGCCAGGATGGTCTCAATCTCCTGACCTCATGATCCGCCCGCCTCAGCCTCCCAAAGTGCTGAGATTACAGGCGTGATCCACTGTGCCTGGCCTGTTTTGTTTTTTCTTTTGAGGGCATCTTACTCTGTCACCCAGGCTGGAGTGCAGTGGTGCGATCTCAGCTTACTGCAACCTCCGCTCCCGGGTTCCAGAGATTATCCTGCCTCAGCCTCCCAAGTAGCTGGAATTACAAGGGTGCACCACCACACTGGCTAATTTTTTGTATTTTTAGTAAAGACGGGGTTTCACCATGTTGGCCAGGCTGGTCTCGGACTCCTGACCTCAGGTAATCTGCCCACCTCGGCCTCCCAAAGTGCTGGGATTACAGACATGAGCCACCGTGCCCGGCCTGTCTCTGTGTTTTGTGTGGCTTGCACACCTGTAGTTTATTCATGAAAATAAGATTTCTGCTGACTACAGTGGCTCATGCCTATAATCCCAATACTTTGGGGTAAGCCAACGCATGAAGATCGCTTGCCCAGGAGTTCAAGACAGGCCCGGGCAAGACAGCAAGCTCTCATCTCTACAAGAAATTAAAACCTTAGCTGGGCACAGCGGCACGTGCCTGTAGTGCCAGCTACTTGGGAGACTAGAGCGAGAGGATCCCTTGAGCCCAGGAGTTTGAGGCTACAGTGAGCCATGATCACACCACTGCTCTTCAATCTGGGTAACAGAGAGACACCCTGTCTCTAAAAGTAATCGATATTAATAATATTTCTTCAGCAGGGCGCGGTGGCTCAAGCCTGTAATCCCAGCACTTTGGGAGGCCGAGGCGGGTGGATCACGAGGTCAAGAGATCGAGACCATCCTGGTCAACATGGTGAAACCCTGTCTCTACTAAAAATGCAAAAAATTAGCTGGGCACGGTGGCACGTGCCTGTAATCCCAGCTACTCAGGAGGCTGAGGCAGGAGAATTGCTTGAACCCAGGAGGTGGAGGTTGCGGTGAGCCGAGATCGCGCCATTGCACTCCAGCCTGGGTAACAAGAGCGAAACTCTGTCTCAAAAACTAATAATAATAATAATAATAATATTTCTTTATCCCCAAAGATTTGATTTTTGCTCCCTCAGGAGCAGTAATGTCCCTGTTGAAAACGCATAGGTGGGCCAGGTGCGGTGGCTCATGCCTGTAATCCTAGCACTTCGGGAGCCCGAGGTGAACAGATCACCTGAGGTTGGGAGTTCGAGACCAGCCTGACCAACATGGTGAAACCCTGTCTCTACTAAAACCCAAAATAATTAGCCAGGCATGGTGGTGTGTGCCTGTAGTCCCAGCTACTCAGGAGGCTGAGGCAGGAGAATTGCTCAAGGCCGGGAGGCAGAGGTTGCAGTAAACCAAGATTATGCCACTGCACTCCAGCCTGGGTGACAGAGCAAGACTCCATCTGCAAAAAAAAAAGCAAAACAAAAATGCATAGGTTACCAGCATGGCGAATGCGGCAAGACCTCATCTCTACTACAAATATAAACATTAGCCAGGAGCGGTGGCACAAGCCGGTAGTCCCAGCTGCTCAGGAGGCTGAGGCACGATAATTACTTGAACCCAGGAGGCAAAGGCTGCAGTGAGCCAAGATTGCACCACTGCGCTCCAGCCTGGTGACAGAGAGAGGCCCTGTCTCAAAAAAAAAAAATCACCAGGTAAGTAACTTTTTGCTTTTTTGTTGCAACCACCAAAATTCTATAAATATAGATGTGGCTTATGTTACATCTTTATCTGGCAGCACTGACAGAAACAAATAGACACATGTCAACATGTATAGACACATGTGGATACAGAGACACATATATAAATAACGTACACACAGCAATTCCCCAGGTGTGAACACGGAGAGCACCTGGAAGCAGGAACGCCCCAGCAGCACTGAGCACAACCTCACCTGATCTTGCCTTTTTTTTTTTTTTTTGATACAGAATCTTACTCTGTTACCCAAGTTGGAGTGCAGTGGCATGATCACAGGTCATTATGACCTCCGCCTCCCCGGTTCAAGCAATTCTGCCTCAGCCTCCCGAGTAGCTGGAACTGCAGGAATGCGCCACCACACCCAACTAATTTTTGTATTTTTTGTAGAGATGGAGTTTCACCATGTTGAGCAGGCTGGTCTCGAACTCCTGACTTCAAATGATCTTCCCGCCTAGGCCTCCCAAAGTGCTGGGATTACAGGTGTGAGCCACCACACCCGGCCACGATCTTGCCTTCTAAATACCCCTCTCCACTATAGCTCCTCGGACAAACAGCTGCGTCCTAAGCTGGGACAATGAAAACGCAGGGGGAGTCTGGAACATCTTGTGCCAGAGAATCAGGCACAGGATTCACATACCCTCTGCAGCTTAGAGAACGAGGAGGAGGAATCAAAAGACACAAGCAGGCCGGTGTGACATGGTTCCCACTGATCAAACCTGAGGCTATATGAGCATCAACATAAATAATGATGGTAACAGGTTCCATGTATGGTATAAAATAGGAAAGCGTATGTAATCCAAACCGGAAACATGGAAGGAAGGAACGGAATGAGAGAGGGAGGGAGGGAAAAGAAAAGCAGAGATGGGATGAGAAGAGGATGAAAAGAGAGAGATTAGCAGGAAGGACAAAGGAAGGAAAGGAGGGAGAAAAGAAGCAAGTGTCAAGACACGGATACTGACTCAAAGCATCTTCTTTAAAGATGTGTTCCATTGCACTCCAGCCTGAGTAACAAGAGCGAAACACACACACACAAAAAAAAATAGATATGTTAACAGCAAAGGGAAACAAAGCAACTTTACAGTGAAATCAAGCAAACTCCACCTAAGCAGAGAAACCGCACACATCACGCTCACTAGGGCACATCAAGCCCAGAGCCACCTGCTAGCTGGAGGCGAGAAGGATGCCACGTGTAGGCTGTGCTGGGCCCCTACAGGTGCGTGGCCTGACCCTGCAAATGGGGGAACATTCTGTAACCGGAGGAGGCTGTAACCTTCCAGAGTCAAGGTCATTAACATCAAAGAAAGGCTGAGGAACAGCGCCAGGCTGACGGAGAGGCACACAGCCACAGGCAGCCCAGGGTCCTGAGGCCACTCTGTGCTGTGAAGGGCATTTGCTGGGACAATTGTGGAAAAGTGGCCGGGTCACGGATTGCTGCCATTTGCTGGATGGAGACAGCAGTGCTGTGGTTACGGAGAATGTCGTTGTTTGTGGGAAACATGGGAATGCATTTGGGGGGGCAGAGCATCAAGTCCCACACTTACCCTCAAATGATTCAAGAAAAACTCACCTGTGCTATACTTAAACTTTTCCTATGACTGAGATATTTTCAAATTTTTTTAGAAAATAAAATCTAACCCCCAAAACAGAAAAGACATCCTTGTCTTCCTTACAACCAGCATTCCCTCCTCTGCTCCTGGCAGCCGAGTGTTTTGGACCTCGGCCGCACCAGCCAAGCCCCTTCTGCTGGCATCGGGAGCCCTTCGGGGCTTCCATGTGGCTTTTCAGTCACCAAGCACCTCATCAACATCCAATGGGGTCCTTGTGTGACCAGAAGCTTCATGAAAGGAGGGACAGCCCCAGCCTGTTCTCCTCCCTCACAGGCACAAAGCCCGTGTGGCACATGGCAGGGATTCAGGAATTATTCCTCAAATGAAGGCACAGAGGGACAAAGAGGTAAACGAACAGAGGGAGGCCAGGTTCTGAGGGACCCAGAGAGGAGCAAGCCCAGCCGTGGCCCTGCCTTGGAGGGGCGCACACCTGGAGAGGGGCAGTCACATGAAGGTGCTCCAGAAATACTCGGTGTCTCGTTTGGGATCACCCTTCACACACTCCAGCTGTCTGGCCACTGAGTTTTGCCGAACCAGCAACAAAAGTACCATGTAATGAAACAAAGAGTGGAGAGGATGAGGCCAGAGAGACGCCTGGAGCACTGGGGGGTGAGACTGAGGCTCGAAGCGCATGCAGGACAGGGTGGGGACAGGGTGAAACCCAAGGAGGCTGCCAAGGGGAGGCAGCCCCTACACCAGCTCCTACAGGAAGAACCGGGCTAGAAGGAAAAGTCGTCTTCCAGCAAGGGCACAGCTCATGACGGCACACATGGAAAAGGCCCTGGAGGGGGGTGCCAAAAACATCGCCAGGCTGGCGTGTCCAGGAAGAGGCAGGGAGCAGGAGGGTTGAGGTGGAGGTGGGGGGCAAGCTCTGGCACACGCGGGACCAAGCCTGTGCATGGTGTCCCAGCAATGGCTCCCTGATCTGTTTTATGGGGAGGAGGCCACCAGTGTGATGTGGGCAAGTGAGAGGCTGGGCAGGTGATGCCCTAAGGGTGCAAACTGCGGACACTGGCACAGGCAACCTCAGGACCTCCCGACTGAAGCTGATCTGGACATACCACATCTCTTGTTAAGGTCAGCAAATTGTGGCCATACCCAATTAGTTTAATTAAACCCACGGGGCTTCCAGGCACTCTGGATAAAAAATAAAATAAAATAAAGTAGATCCTGCCAGCTTGAGAGATGAGCAAGTGGGCAACAGGGATCTCTGTGACCACCTCCGAGCCCCTGGCTCTGCACACAGCAGATGCTGCATAAATGCACATTGCTATGACGCTCCTTCAGGGCAAACAACCCAGCCTAGATTAAACTCAACATGGGAGCGGTACTCCAAGTCCTCTGAAACCAGGATGCCACCGTGAGAAGCCAGGGGAAATTCCGGAAGGAGGAACATCATAGAGCCCTCCGTGCCAGACATGTCAGGACTGGCAGGGACATGGGAGACTCCCAGCGTGTACTCTCAAGGGGCCTGCAACTCACCAGCCAGGGATCACAGCCCCTACCCCCAGCCCCAGCCATCCCGTGAAAACAGACACACACCGTGACAACCCAAGAAGGAGGCCGGGACATGTCTCAGAGTCCGCAAGAGAGCAGCTTAGGAACGGCGGAAGGCACCATTCATTTAAACAGTCCTGGGAGGGAGACTGCAATCCCTATGATGGTTTTGCCACTTACTGATCTGGGTGAGAGGGAGTGATGGGTTGGGGGCAGCGGGGAGTCACTCAAGCTCTCTGAACCTTGACGGCCTCACCTATCAAACACAGGTGGCACCCCCCACCTAGCGTTGTGCTTGGCCCACAGCAGGGCAGGTAAGAAAGGGCAGATGTGATTTTTCCATGACCCAAACCACCATGGGTGAAGATGAGATCTCCCCTCCCCCATCCTCACCCCTTAAGAAATATGAGTTTCGGCCAGGCTCAGTGGCTCACACCTGTAAACCCAGCACTTTGGGAGGCCGAGGCCAGGGGATCACCTGAGGTCAGGAGTTCAAGGCCAGCCTAGCCAACATACAGAAACCCCATCTCTACTAAAAATACAAAATTAGCTGGGCATGGTGGTATATGCCTGTAATATGAGCTACTTGGGAGGCTGAGGCAGGGGAATCACTTGAACCTGGGAGCCAGAGGTTGGGGTGAGCCAATATCGCACCATTGCACTCCAGCCTGGGCTACAAGAGCGAAATTCCGTCTCGGAAAAAAAAAAAAAAATTAGCCGGGTGTGGTGGCAGGTGCCTGTAATCCCAGCTACTCCGGAGGCTGAGGCAGGAGAATTGCTTGAATCCAGGAGGTGGAGTTTGCAGTGAGTTGAGATGGGCCACTGCATTCCAGCCTAGGCCACAGAGCAAGAGTCTGTCTCAAAAAAAAAAAAAAAAAAAAAATAGCTAGGCATGGTGGCGCACACCTATAGCTCCAGCTACTCAGGAGGCTGAGGCAGGAGAATCACTTGAACCTGGAAGGTGGAGGTTGCATTGAGCCGAGATGTTGACACCGCACTCCAGACAGAGAAAGATTCCGTCTCAAAAAAAAAAAAAGGAAAGAAAGAAATGTGAGTTTCCCAGAGAGCAGCCAGCAGCCAGAGAATGAAGTCCTTCTCCAATCCCTATGCAGCCAGACGAGGTAAAGCAGTTTCTCACGTGTGAATGTACAGATGGGGCTGTCACAGCCAACGTGAGGCTTAAGGGAGCACCTGCAGCTGTCCCTGTGCAGACAACAGCCATACTAAAGGTGGCCCACCCTCCAGGAGACGGAGGAGTGGAGGATGAGCTTGCCCTCAGCTAGACAGCTGAAACGTGCCAGGGGCAAGGTGATGTTCATTTTCTGGGCACTGTGCTAAGGGCGTGCCTTCTGTGCCTGTCCTCAGCAAATCCTCCCAACATGGCTAAGAGGGAAATGCTATGACTGTTCTCATGACACAGATGGGGAAACTGAGGCACTGGAGAGGTCATTGCCTACGTGGGATGGGACAGTGCCAGGATTCAGTCAGAACCCAGAAGCACACAGACACATACCCATCTGGGCCTCCTACCACCCAGGCCCCTAGACATCCTCTACCCGCCCAGCTGCAGGCTCCGTAGACACCCTTCCACCGGCCCCGCAGCAGGGCTCAAGGGGCCTGTGTCAGGGTTAGTACTGCTGCCTGGCCGATGGTTCCAGAGACCCGAACTTCCAGTGCAGGGGCTGAGCCAAGCCACCTGCCACAACCAGGGCCCCCTCCTCTTCCCATCTTCCCAAACCACAGCGGGGGCGAGTCCACCAGGCAAGGCTGGCGTTCTCCCAAGCCTCCTCTGTGGTGACCCAGCTGCCCTGCCTCTGCACTGAGCCCCAGCCTGCAAGCAACCGTGAATCCCGCTGGAGCAAGTCAGCCTGGGCAGCCCCTGCACTGGTTCGAGGCCCAGCCCTGCTCCCCACAGCTGCCCATCTCGGAAGTTTCTCACACCAGAAGGAGCAGTCGACTTCCCAGTCCCAGCGGGGCTCTGAGAACAGTTGAGAGAACAGATCTGGGGAAGCCCTCTGCAGCCGTCACCGCCACCCCTGCCACTCAAACCTGACACTGCAAGAAGAGGGGCTGGCTCCAGGGAGGCCCCTGAGGGCTCCTGCTGAGTCGGCCCTGGTGCTCCTGGGTAATTGGGTAATCATTACTGAGTGGGAGGGCGGCCCGTTCCCCTCAGGGCTGGCCTTTGTCAGCGCCCCCAACCCGGCAGACAAGGCCCAGTCTCCTAGGAAACGCAGTCACCGCCAAAGGGCAGTGGCCTCCCAGCCCAGCCTGGAACGCTTGGTGACTCACTCTCCCTCCTTCCAGGGCACCATGTCCCACTGGTGAATGGTCCCTGTCCACGTGGAGTTGCTGCGTGCAGTGAGGAGCGGCCGAGCCCACTGGAGGATCGCACCTTGTAGGTGCTGGCTGGACCCGGCTGGCACTCCCTCTGCCTCCCCCCACCTCTTCTAAGCTGCCCCTGATAAGGACTCTGAGACCCCCAGAGGACAGGGCAGAAGCCTCGATTCTGCTGAAGTCTTAACCAAGTTCCCTTTAAGAGGCCAAGAAAAGCAGCTCCGTTCAGCGGGGCAGACATTTTCCTGCCTGGCCCTGCGACCGCACGCGTGCCTCCGCTGCGACAAAGGCCACCCTCAGCACCCGACGGAAGAGCGGGAGTGTTGGGGAAGCGAAGGGGGCCCCGACTGGCGCCAAGTGGCCCGGCCTCGGGGATAATCGAGGCGGCCCGACCCGAACCGGGGTCCTGAAAGGCGGAGGCCTGCGAGGGGGCGGTGCCCGGGGCGCACCGGCTCCCTCCGGCCCCAAGGGCTCCCGCCCTGCGCCCCTCCCGGGCCCTGCAGCCGCGCCCCGGGCAGGCGCAGGGATCGCGCCCGCTCTTCCTCAGGCGTCCGGCCGGCAGGCGGGAGGCCAGAGGATGCGCCCCACGAGGCGCACACCGGACTCGGCAGCCTCCCTGGGGACGGAGGGGACACACGCAGGGCCCGGACGCCGGAGTCTCCCCAATCCCGGTTGGTGCAGACCGCGGAACCGGCGCACCCGGGACCCGAGCAGTGCCCGCGGGCGGCGGCGTCGGCGCGTCCGGGGCTGGAGGGACTTTGCCAACTTCCAGCCTCCCGAGGTCGTGGCTCCGAAGCCCCGGGTCGCGCCCTCCCTCCATCGCCCCTCCCGCCGCCCGCCCGCGTCCCCGAGCCCCGCCGCCCCAGCCCCAGCGTTCTGTCCGCGCGTCCGGCAGCGCGAGCGCTGAAGCCCGGGGCTCTCCCGCCGCGCCGGGCGCTCACCTGGGACATCTGCGGCCGGAAGTTGATGTCCTTGAGGTCTATGGAGCCGGGGGAGAGGTTGTGCAGCAGCTGGCACAGGAGCACCCCGTCGCGCAGCGCCTGCGCCAGGTCGAAGACCACGGCCGAGGGCCACACCACCCGGTGGTTGGGCGGCAGGACCTTGCAGTCGATGAGCCAGCGGCCGCACTGCCGCCACTGCTCCATGGCGCCCGCGGACCCGACCGGCTCAGGGCAGAGCGCGAGCCAAAGTGCGGCGGCCGCGGGGCATCCCGCCCGCTCGCGCCTGGCTCGGGGCCGGGGCGGGGCTTCGCGCAGGCGGCCCGGGGTCCCCGCTGCGCCGCCGCGCGTCCCCTCCTCTTCCTCCTCCTCCTTCTTCCGGGGCTGCTCTCGGGCCGCCGCTCCCGCCCACGTGCGGCCCGCGGGGCGGGCCAGGGGCAGCGCGCCGGACCCCGGCTTCACACACAAGCGCGCCCGCGGGCCCCGGGCCGGGCTGCACGCCGCCAGCCGCCGCAGCGCTCCCCGATCCCCGCCGCCGGGCGCCGCATTCTGCGCTCGGGGCGCCCCGCGGCCGCCGCTGCTCCTGCCCCGCCCGAGACAAAGGCCCGGCGGGGTCGCTCGCTCCGCGCGTCCCGGGCCTCCGCCGCCCGCGTCGCCGCCGCTTTGTTCGCCCCGCCCGCGGTCTCCGCGCCCGGCTCTGCGACTCGACGACTCCGCGGCTCCGGGACTCCGGGGCTCTGGGGGCGCAGGGGGCGCGGCCACGGCCGGGCGGGGCAGGGGCGGGGCCGGATCACTCGCCTGGCGCCTCCCCGCGTCCCAAGCACCGCCCCCGCCCCCCCACTTCCTGCCGCGAGACCGCCCGCCAAAGTTGCGGTGGGCGGGGGCTGCGGCTCAGGCACGGGTCCCGCCGACTTTCTCCGAGGGCGCCTGGACTTTGGTGTGCCCTTTTCCCTGGGTGAGCGACCTCGCCCATGGAGTGATGGCCGGGCGTCCCTCCCGGGTGCCTTTGGACCTCTGTGGAGGTCAGGAGGTGGCCCCTGTCGCTCTGGGCGCCCTCGCGTGACCGTTCGGAGAGGACAGACTCGGGAGGGGGCCCCCGGGCTGGGCCGAAGCTTCCTGAGCCCCCTTGGCCCATCAAGCAGCTCCGGCGGGACACCCGAGGCTGAGGCTGAAGGCGCGCTGGCCCAGGACCCCCAGAGCCCTCTTCCTGCCCTCGGCCCTCTTCCTGGCCTGGGGCCCGCAGGAAGACCCCCGACCCTGCACAAAGGCCAAGATTCCCCAGCGTTTGGCCCAGAGTCCTGGCCACTCGCAGCTGCCCAGCGGGCAGTTCCTGGCATCCAGGGCGGAATCTGTGACCCAAGTGAGAGCAGGAAGGTGCTCTCTGCCCAGGGTCGCAGCCGGCCCCCATGTGAATCTGCCCCGTCTCCCTTTTGGGCCACACCCTGGGTGGTGGGGGCGAGTTCTGTCCAGCTGGCTACGTGTGACGGTGGGAGGGGCTTCAAGGACATAAACAGATTCTGCAATTGAAATTATATGGATCCTGGCTCAGCTGCCGAAACCGCGGGTTTTCACTGCTGATTCACTGGGGGACACCAGGCAAGTCCAAGCCCTTCTCTGAGACAGGCTCAGCCCTGGAGGCCGGGTGCAGTTTCTGAGGGCTCCCATCCTGGACTCTGGTGGAACCCTGGGCCTGTACAAGCCGGGACAGCACTGGGCAGCACTCCTGGACCCCTTAACCCTTGTCTTCCCGGTGCAGGGGCCAGAACGGTGGTATGCGAGCCCAGAGAGAGTCCCCTGGGCCCAGGGCCTCCGATGGGTGTCCTGTCCCGGGAATTGGCCTCTGCAGAGAGTCACACTTGTGCCTTCTCCACTTGAGGTGGAAGCAGGGGGTCCCGGATTAGGGTCTGGCCCACACAGAGAGGTCAGGAAGGAGCTGGCCCCTGTAGCAGTAAACTCAGGCCAGGTGACAGGTGAGCTGGCAGCTCCTGTCTCTTGCCTTTCCCTGTGGAAGCAGCAGTGGGCACCTTTAGGGCAAGCAGGAGAGCCTTCCTCACCAGAGGAAGATGGGGCAGCAGGTGGACCCGTCAGCATCTCCCTAAGAAATCAGAAAGCCAAGAGTGGAACCTGAGCCGGTCCCTCCAGCACCATCTGAGAGCCCCCACTGATGCCTCCTCGTGCAAAGCCTCATCCCCTCGGCTGTAGAGTGGGGAGACTCCGCCTCTCCTGCCGGACTTGCATGTGAAGAATGGGCGGATAAATTATCCAGAGGCTTCCCACGGTCCTGGGACAGAAAGGGCTCTCAGAGGAAGAGCTACCAGCTCTCCCAACCCCTCTCCCGAGTACAGCACAGTGATGCACCATGGCAGCTTCCCCAGCAGCTCCCTCAGCAAGGGGGCATCTGTCCTCACTATCCTCGGCCTGCCTGCTCTGGCCAAGAGGACCGGCCAGGTCTGGGACCCTGGCAGCTGCCTGCCAACAATGCCATGGGCACCTGCTGCCCCCTGGTGGTGCTGTCACCACCGTGCATCCGGCTGAACCCAGGCGGGGCTGCACGGAAAATCTGGGGTTGAGCCTTGAGAAGAGCCTAGTCAGGAGACACAGACCTCACATGGTGGCCCTGAACCACTCAGGCCTCCCTGGTTCCCAAGTCCTGATCAGCACAGTGGGGACACTCACCGGCCCTGTGAGTGTGACTGAATCCTCGGAGGCTCTGAGGGCAGGATGGATGTGTATGAATAAAAGCTTGATGGGGCCGCGTGCAGCAGCTCACACCTGTAATCCCAGCGCTTTAGGAGGCTCAGGTGGACAGATGGCTTGAGTCCAGGAGTTTAAGACCAGTCTGGTCGACAAAGTAGGACCCTGTCTCAAAAATAAAATAAAAGGTAAAGAAAACAGGGCAGGAACTCCCTTTGTAACCTTTAGCGTGGGCGTAATGCGCAGGTCACAATTGCATCGACTCAAGGCACATGCTGGGAAGACTAATAGAGGGGACGCTGTTCCGGAAGATCGTCGTCCACTTGGACTCCGGGCTTCCTCCAGGACTGCCTGCCTCACACCTCCAGGGGACGAGAGTGCTGTCACACCCCGGAGATGGGCTCCAGGGGGAACTGCATACACAGACTGCCAGTGCACAGCTGCCAGTCCAGCCAAGTCGATGAAACCAGGGAGTGAGAAACGCCAGCAAGGGCCATGTACCCCAAGTATGGGGGAGGTTCACAGGTGCTGCAGGAAGGCACGAGGCAGGGCACACCCCGGGAGGGGGTGTCAAGGCTTCCAGGAGAAACCGAGGCTTGAGTTGACAACCAAAGATGGAGCCTGGTTATGCTGACTGGGAGAGGGTGACCTGGAAGATGGAGGGACAGGCAGGGGAGAACTAGGTCGGCCTGGACTGGGGCTTGGGCAGGAGTTGATTTTTAAACCACAAAGGAATTAAGTGTTGCCATGACCTCAGGCATTGACCAATAAACCGCAGCGTCCTCCTGAGTCCCTCTCCCGTTCTCCCTGGCAGCCACGTGGGCAGCGAGTACCAGCAGTTCACCTTCATGTTCTGTCCAGCTCTGCCCCCTCCTGTCGTGCCCCTGCCAAGCCCAGGCCCCCTCTCCTTGGACATACTTCCACCCTTCCACCTGTCCTCTGCAGCCAGCGAGGACCCAGTCAGCCCTCAGTGACACCCTGTCTCTCTTCTGCATAGATGGGCACTCTCTGGGCTTCTGCCTCGTTGGAGGCAAAATCTAGCAAATCACTAGAACTATGATTTTTATTTTATTTAAAATGGAGTCACACTCTGTAACCCAGGCTTGCGTGCAGTGGTGCAATCTTGGCTCACTACAACCTCCACCTCCTGAGTTCAAGTGATTCTCCTGCCTCAGCCTCCTAAGTAGCTGGGATTACAGGCACCCACCACCACGCACAGCTAATTTTGGTAGTTTTAGTAGAGATGAGGTTTCACCATGTTGGTCAGACTGGTCTCAAACTCTTGACCTCGTGAACTGCCCACCTCAGCCTCCTAAAGTATTGGGATTACAAGCGTAAGCCACCGTGCCTGGCTGTAACTATGATTCTTAAATCCAATATATTATTTTTTTTAATCCAATATGGTCTTTCATGGAAGCCTCAGATGCATTAAACTGATCCAGAGGCAGCTTATAAAAGGCAATGTAGCCCGGCGCAGTGGCTCACACTTGTAATCCTAGCACTTTGGAAGGCCAAGGCAGGCAAATCATGAGGTCAGGAGTTTGAGACCAGCCTGGCCAAATAGTGAAACCCCGTCTCTACTAAAAATACAAAAAATTAGCTGGGCGTAGTAGCTAGTGCCTGTAATCCCAACTACTCAGGAAGACAGAAGGCAGAGGTTGCAGTGAGCGGAGATTGCGCCACTGCACTCCAGCCCGGGCAACAGTGCAAGACTCCAGCTCAAAAAAAAAGCGGGGGAAGCAATGTAATCAGAGGCTGGATGTGGTGGATCGTGCCTTTAATCCCAGCACTTTGGGAGGCTGAGGTGGGCAGATCCCTTGAGTTCAGGAGTTCAAGACCAGCCTGGGCAACGTGGTGAAACACTGTCTCCACCAAAATACAAAAATTAGCCTAGCATGGAGGTGCACGCCTGTAGTCCCAGCGACTTGGGAGGCTGAGGTGGTAGGATCACTTGAGCCTAGAAGCAGAGATTACATCAAGTCAAGATCGTACCACTACACTCCAGCCAGGCTGACAGTGAGACCCCATCTCAAAAAAACAGTAAAAGGCAATGTAATCTTATTTATTGACTTGTGGCATACTTTAACACTATTGCTATGTGAATTGATGTTATACTACATAAGATTGCACTTACAGGGCTGGGTGCAGTGGCTCACGCCTGTAATCTCAGCACTTTTGAAGGCTGAGGCGGGCGGATCACCTGAGATCGGGAGTTTGAGACCAGTCTGACCAACATGGAGAAACCCCATCTCTACTAAAAATACAAAATTAGCTGGATGTGGTGGTACATGCCTATAATCCCAGTTACTCAGGAGGCTGAGGCTGGAGAATCACTTGAACCCAGGAGGCGGAGGTTGCAGTGAGCTCAGATCGCGCCATTGCACTCCACTCCAGCCCAGGCGACAAGAGTAAGACTTAACTCAAAAAAAAAAAAAAGATTGCACTTACATCACACATTGCCACTTTCCAGTCATTATGTTTTAGCAGCATTCATAGTTGCATTAGCCAATCCTGTGTCTTGAGTCCGAGTGGCTGACCAAGCCACTCCATCACTGCTCGTCACTGTTATTGTACTGAGTGGTCCAACATAGATCTGACTCACCAAGCACATTGGTGAGCTGCCCGAGGTCACTAGCAGCACATGGAAAAGCCAAGTCCAAAAGCCAAGCCTCGCTGACATCTGTGTGCACCCCCAAATACATGCTGCTGCCGCAAGCACTTTTCATGCCTAGAACCTTCTGCTATCCCTGGATGCACTGATTTGGGTGGGTAGGTGACGAGGGAGGGAAAATGATCTGATGTCTAGAACACGTGGATACTGAGTCAGCAGCAGAGCACAGAGCCCTGGAGCCCATGTGAACACACACCCCCATCCCACCCCACTGCGGTGCCAAAATGGGCCCTTAGTTCAGGAGGGACTAGCAAGGCTGAGAAATGGAACCCAGAGAGCCCGAATCTGACTTAAAGGAGGAAAGGGCAGCTGGAAGTGTCACCACACACCCTGGAGGTCCTGGAAGCCTGGGGACTCTTGGATCTTTGGGGTCCCAGAGAGGAGACCTCTGGAGTCCTCTGGGATGAATGGATAGATGGATGGAGGGATGGATGGAGGGATGGGTAGAGGGATGGGTGGGGTAGAGGGATGGGTGGAGGGAAGTAGGAGGGATGGTTAGAGGGAGGGACAGATAATGGAGGGATGAGTGGAGGAATGTGAGAGGGATGGGTTGAGGGATGGGTGGGGAGGGAATGGAAGGGTGTAAGAGGGATGGGTAAACAGGAGGCCACCATTGTGTGGGCAGCATGGCTGGCCTTCCCCTCTGGCTTCTCTGCCCAGTCACTCACACCATGAGTGATGCTCCAGCTACCACTCAGCACGTCCTTCCTGCACCCAGGCCCTGAGCCAGGACCGCTTACACCCTAGGAGGCAGGTACTGCCGTCATACTGTGCCACAGATGAGATTGGCTCACAGAGCTTGAGGGACTTGGCCAAGGTTGTGCAGCTGGCAGAGTTCAGATTCGAACCCAGGTCCACCTTCTCCCATGCCTCCAGCCGAGAGGTTGGCTTTTGTTTTCTGCTGATAAATAATGATTTCAAGGGCAGTAGCATAGGACAATCTGACTCCATGATGAGCCCAGTGCCCCCTTCTGGGTTTCTGCAGAGCTGCCCTCATCAAACTGGTGTCCTCATTCACTGGGTAGCCCCAGCGTCTGGTTCCTGAACAGGAATGCATGTTTAGCACGTTACATGCCACGTGGAAGGGCTTGAGAGTTTATTTCTCACTCGAGACTGTCTCTTTCCATACAGGCCTCCCAGAGAACCACATACAGCCAGATGGGGCACTTTCTCAGTCCAGGTTTCCCCAACAAAACACCAAGACCTGCTGCAAGGTCTCAGTACTTTTCATCACAAGGTCTAAGGCCCAAGGGGCCCGCATTCCACAGCCAGCGTCCCAGAGATAGACCGAAGCTTCTCCTTCAAAGGAGCTCCACCCAAGGCTAGAGTCTGCCCATCATCCCTCCATCTGCCCCTCCATCCATCCCTCCCATATCCTGCTACTCAATCCTTCCATCCATCCATCCCTCATCCCATCCCTCCATCCCTCCCACATTTCTCCACTCATCCCTCCACCCATCCCTCCCTCCATCCATCCCTCCACCCATCCTGGAATCCATTCTTCCACCCATCCCTCCTACATCCTTTTATCACTCCCCCATCTATCCCTTAACCCATCCTTTCATCCATCCTTCTACCCATCCCTCCGCCATCCATCCCTCCCTCCATCCATCCCTCCACCCATCCTGGAATCCATTCTTCCACCCATCCCTCCTACATCCTTTTATCACTCCCCCATCTATCCCTTAACCCATCCCTTCATCCATTCTTTAACCCATCCCTTCATCCATTCTTCCACCCATCCCTCCCTCACCCATCCCTCCCCTACCCATCCCTCCCTCCATCCATCCCTCTACCCATCCTTCCACCCATCTCTTCAATCTTCCACCCATCCCTTCATCCTTCCACCCAACCCTTCATCCTTTCACCCATCCCTCCATCCTTCCACCCATCCATTCCTTCACTCTTCCCTTCATCCATCCCTCCCTCCATCCATCCCTCCACCTGTCCTTTCATTAGCTCTTCCACCCATCACTCCCCCATCCATTCCTCCCTCCATCCATCCCTCTACCCATCCTTCCATCCATCCCTTCATCCTTCCACCCATCCATTCTTTTACCCATCCCTCCATCCTTCCATCCATCCATTCCTTCACTCTTCCCTTCATCCATCCCTCCATCCATCCATCCCTCCGCCTGTCCTTCCATTAACTCTTCCACCTATCCCTCCCTCCATCCATTCTCCCACCAGTCTTTCCATCCATCCACTCATCTATCTCTCTATTCATCCCTCTATCCATTAAATTCATCCCTCCACCCCCACCCATCTCTCCATTCATCCTGTATTCATCCTCCATGTATCCCTCTCACATTCCTCCACCCATCCTCCCACATCCCTCCATCCATCCTTCCATCCTCCATGTAGAAAACACTGAGCACTGGCTTGGTTCATGAGGAAGGGCAAGTGAATGTTTGACTCTTCCCAACATGACAGGATAAAGGAACTACTCTCGTGTCCAAACCGCATGAACACCCACATTGTGCAAATTCCATTTGTAGCTACATCATGCAAATTGAGCTGTCACAATTTCCTGGGAAATTATATGTGTAGAAAAAGACCATCTGGCCCACCATAGAGTCAGGGAGTGCCTGACTGAATTGTTGGGTGGGGGGTTTTACATTTTGTTTGAAAGGGCAGAATATAGATTTTTTTACTTCTTGTCCAGCTTTCAAAGTGAAATGCCATAATCCAGCAATCACAGCAGAAACCGTAATCTCTGAAATCTTAACTGCCAAATGGCCATTTTTTGGACAATTTCTAGTGACTGTTTAGGAGACCAGGGGCAGTTTTCTGTGAGCACTGCCTTGCATCTTTGAGCTTGTGAGTTCAGGGTCACTTAATCAAGGCTTTAAGGAAGGGGAGAACAGTCTTTCCTCCGTGAACGGACTTCATGCACCTATTGGCTGGAGGCTGGGCACCAGTGTGTGGAGGTAGTCTTGGGATTTCTGCAGGAGCCTCTCATCACAGCCCATCAGGCCACCCCAGTGCAGGAGAGGAGGTCCGGTCCAGCTCGGGTGATGAGCCAAGCCCCACATAGCAGGCTGTGAATTATGGGAATGGGTGTTGAGTTATGGGAGGCAAGGGGGAGGCTGAGGAGCCTCCTGAATGTGTTCCTTGGCAGGCTCAGCCAGCCAAGCTCTGGAAACTTTGGCTCTTATTGAAAGGGAGGCAGCACACCCTGGTGTGAGGAAGACACAGCCAAGGTACTCAGGGCTCTAAGTCTGTCCACACTCTGGATAACCTTCCATGGCACCCTGTCCTGGGCCCCTCCCCCATCCTCTAGCCACAGCACCTCCTGGGAGGCAGTAAGAGCACTGTCAAGGGGACATGCCCACCCTGCCCTGCTAGACATCACCCCTGCCAGACCACAGCCCACGTGCTCCAATGCTGGGACATTTCTGCCACCCCCAAAAGAAACCCCAGGTCCCTTAGCGCCCTCAACCCTGCCCACCCTCAGCCATGGAAACCACTAAGCCGCTTTCCATCTCTATGGATGTGCCTGTTTGGGACACTTCATCTAAACGAAATCAGCCAACGTGTGGCCTTTTGTGCCTAGCCTCTTCCCCCCAGCACAATGCCAAGTTCCGCTCACATGAACACGTACCAGTGAGCACTTCGTCTCTCTTTACGGCTGACAAATCCTTGCTTGTAAGTGGAATCAACCTTAGTGACACACTGCACTTGATCCAGCACATTTGAGATATTATCATTTCAATATGTAATCAATGTAGAAACTTATTAGAGAGACATTGGACATTCTTTCTCTCACCAAGTTTCAAACTCCAGCGTGTGCTTTGCACAGATAGCATATTTCAGTTTGAACCCTACATTTCATCAGAAGCATTTGATATGTATTTAGGTTTCACAGAATTCACAGTTGAGAAAGTAGATTTGCATACCCAAATTGTTTCAAATAAACTTAGAAGTTTGCCAGAAACAGAACTGAGTATCAATTTTTAAATCAACTAAAATTAGAGGCTGAGCATAGTGGCTCACACCTGTAGTCACAGCACTTTGGGAGGCCAATGCGGGAGGATTGCTTGAGGTCAAGAGTTTGAGACCAGCAAGAGCAACATAGTGAGACCCCATCTCCACAATTTTTTTTAAATTAGCCAAGCATGGTGGCACACACCTGTAGTCCCAGCTACTCAGGAGGCTAAGGTAGGAGGATGGCTTGAGTCCAGGAGGTCAAGGCTGCAGCAAGCAATGTTCACACCACCTGGGTGACAGAGCAAGATCCTGTCTCAAAAAACAAATTAGATAAAAGTTCAGTTCCTCAGACAAGACTCATTTCAAGATCTCAGGAGCCACACATGCCTGGTGGCCACTGATGTCCTCAACTCGGGCTTGGGTCTGCCTGCCTGAAGCCTGGCTCAGCCCACACCAGCATAACCTTCTGTCCCCTTTCCCATGAGCAGCCACGTTGCGATCTGCCCCACCTGTGGCCATGGGGGTTCTGGGAGAGCCGGATGTAAACAGTTCTGCACTGAGGCTGGCACCCCACATCAGTATAAGAATAAATGAAAATAAAAAGAAAAGCAATCAAGCACCGCTTCTAAAGAGACTGTTCTCCTCCATCAGCTCAGAACTCAGCCCGCTTTGCCCGTCCCTGGGAAACTCGATGAAAGCAGGCTCTGGAGGCTGCTCAGATGTCCACACATACATGTGCGTGTGCTGGGAACTGGGGACAGTGTGGGTGATACTTCCCCAAGGGTTGGCCAAGCCTTTCTGGACTCTTTTCTCCATCTGACCCCCATTCCCACCTGCAGGAAGAACAACCCCTTTAAATCTGATCATGCCCCTGTTGCTCAAAGCCCACTCTGTGTCAACATAAAAACGTGCACACCTGTATTTACAGCAGCAACGTTTAAAACAGCCAAATGTCCCGTAAGACAAAACACAGGGCCGGGCGCAGTGGCTCAGGCCCATAATCCTAGCACTTTGTGAGGCCGAAGCTGATGGATTGCCTGAGGTCAGGAGTTCAAGATCAGCCTGGCCAGTATGATGAAAACCTGTCTCTCCTAAAAATACAAAAAAAAAAAAAAAATCAGCTGGGCAGGGTGGCGGGTACCTGTAATCCCAGCTAGTTAGGATGCTGAGGCAGAAGAATCGCTTGAACCTGGAAGGTGGAGGTTGCAGTGAGCTGAGATCGCATCTTTGTACTCCAGCCTGGGCAACAAGAGAGAAACAAAAACAGAAAACACGGATACACATACGGTGGACTATTACTCAGCCTGAAAAAGGAATGAAGGTTTCTGATCCATGCTACAACACGGGTGCAGCTGGAAGTTTTATGTCAGTGAAAGAAGTCGACACAAAGGTTACAGGTTGTATGATTCCATTTCTGTAAACTGTCCAGAATAGGCAAATGCAGAGAGACAGAAAGTAGACTGCGAGGTGCGGGACAGGGGGTGGGGGGGGTGGGAGGGGCTGTGGGGGGGTGGTGGGGGGGTGGGAGGGGCTGTGGGGGGGTGGGGGTGGGAGGGGCTGCAGGGAGGCGGGAGGGGGAGTGAGTACTCACAGGTACAGGGTTTCAGGAGTGATGAGGATTTTCTAAAGTTGATGGTGGTGATGGCTGCACATCTCTCTGAATATACTAAGAACCACTGAATTGTACACGGAATCGTGGGCGGATTGTACAGTATGCGACATATTTCAATAAAGCTGTTTGTTATATTTCAAAACAAAATGATCTTGGCCCCCCACGGCCATGTGAGCATATCCAGACCCCTGGCATGATTCTCAAGGCCCTCTGCACCCCCACAGCCCTCTCAGTCTAAATCATGGCCCTCTCCAGACCCACGCCAAATCCTACCATCCTCATGCTCTTGAAATCCTCTCCAGACCAAGCTGTACCTGGCTTTCCCCAGCAGTGGGCCCAAGGGAGGTTGGTCCCCAAGGAAATGTATATGTCTCCTAAAACGAGCTCAGCCATCATTTCTCTCAGGGACCATCTCCTGCTCCCAACAGTGCCTTCTGTACCTTTCTTAGAGGCCCTGCAATGTCTCCCTGGCTGTGGGGTGGCCTCCTGTGGGCTTGGCCTGTGGGCTTACCTCCTTTGTGTCCTCCCAGAACACAGAACAGGGCCCAGCATGCCTCTGGCCAACAGAGGCTGCTGCTGTGGACTCTTGCCTCCTGGAGAGGTCCCAGGGGCCCCAGAGGGTGCTGTGCTGTTTCACAATTGGTGAGAATTAGACACCAGCATGAGTTCATTCCCCCATCCATCCACCCATCTATCCATCCATCCACCCATCCATCCATCCATCCACCCATCCATCCCTCCAATCATACATACACCCCTCTACCCATCCACTCATTCATCCACCCATCATCCATCCATCATAGATCCATTCATTCACTCATTTATCCACCCATCTACCCATCCACGCATGTGTCTATCCATCTACCCATCTATCCATCTGTACATTTATCCACCTATCCATCCTGTGCAAGGCCTGGGGAGACGCAGAGCCAGTCTAGGATTGCCAGTGTCAGGAGGGAGGTGTCAGATGTGTCTGGGCAAGAGAGGCTGCCACCCTGGCCTCTTGCCTGCTAGGGAGGTCCTGGGGTCCTAGAGAGTGCTGTGTTGTTTCTGAGCAGAGTTAGACACCTGCAGCTGCCCTGAGCCCCCTCCTATCCCACCAGACACCCCAAGCTTCCTCTTGATGCTGTGTGGTAACTGTGCTGAACCTAGCAGAAGTCCCCAAGGCAAGTGTTCTCCCAGGGTCACCAGGTTCAGCCTGGCTCCAAAGGAGGGGGCTCTGCTGCTGGAGTTATTCTTGAATTTCTTGGCTCCATCCCATGGGATAATTTGAAGGTCCACATGCAGCTTCTATTGGGCTCAGGCTGGAGATGTTGATCTCAGACCCCAGTGGTGGCTGTGGCAGACCCAGAATTGGAGGGGCTGGTAGGAATGGCCTCCTGAGACTGGGAAACCCTCGAGAAGACCCCCAAAGTTTAGCCTCCCCAGCCTCTCACACATGCTTGGGGCTGACTGTAGGAGAGCTGGGGGCTCCCCCGAGTAGAGGGGCTCCACCCAGCTACTCTGGGTCCCTGGGCAGGCAATTCAAACCTCTCTGGCCTCTGTGTGAAATGGGTACAGCAGTCACCCAGGGCCCTGAGATGGCTGCATGCCCAGCATTGAGGATGGCTGACCCTCCCCACACTCGGCCCATACAGTCCCCTCCAGGGTCCTAGCTCAGAGCTTCATGCTTGCCTGCTGTGAATCTAGGAAGCCTCTCCCATCGCCATCTCCACTTCCCTGAATTGTCCAAGCTCCAAAGGGGGGACCCACTTCTCTCAAACACTAGGGGGCCACCCTGGGTCCCAGCGCCCCTACCACAAAGAGGACAGGCAGTGGGGAGGTGGAGGCCCGGCCCCCGCAGGTCACATGCAGCCTGGTCAGCTCCCCTCTGTGTCTGTCACCAGGAACCTCTGGCCCAGTGTGTAGCCCAGCTGGCCTGGCTCCTCCTAGGTCCTGGCTACCTCAGACGTGAGCTTGGAGGTGGCCACTCAGAGGCTCCTGCTCACACACTCGCCACTGCCACCTGGACGTGGGGCCGTCCCACGGCGCCAGGCACACTCACCGACACAGACATGACCTCCTGCGGAAAATCTAACTCGAACCGCCCCAGGCACTGCATTATTACTTCTCCTCCCACAACCCACAGCTTCCCCTCTGTCCCTCCAGGGCCAAAATGCAGGTCACAGTTCTTATGAACTGTCCCGTGTCAGAAGCCTGGGGTGTCATGAACCCAGCCAGCTCCATACCCAGGTGCTGATTACAGATGTTATTGCCCTTGTGACAGGCCTTCGTCGATGGCCACCATCCCCACATCCCCATGCCCAGCCGTGTCCCTGGCCCTCTGCTACCACAGCGAGGGAGGGTCAAGCAGCTTTGCCAGCTGAGCCCCAGGAGGGACCTGCTGGCTTCTTGGCCCCACTGCCTCTTCTTCAGGTGACATGGACCCTGCTATGCCCCAATAGCCAGTGGCATCCTACCCCCACCCCTCCCCTTCCACCACTTGGTGCCTAGAGGAGTCCAAGGACGCTGACCCCTGCATGCTCTTATGGGCTGGCTCACCTTAAGGAATCCCGCAGCTGATGGTAGGTGGGTACTCAAAGTCTCTAGCACAAGGGAGCAATCGCTGAAACCTTCCCCAGTGGTGAGCTGGGATAAGATGTCCATGGAAGGAACATGCTGCTGGGTGCGATGCATCAGATTTTTTGTGTGTGTGAAACAGTCTTGCTCTGTCACACAGGATGGAGTGCAGTGGCACCATCTCAGCTCACTGCAACCTCCACCTCCCAGGTTCAAGCGATTCTCTGTCTCAGCCTCCCGAATAGCTTGGAATACAGGTGCACACCACCACACCTAGCTAATTTTTGTGTTTTTAGTAGAGATGGGGTTTCACCATCTTGGCCAGGCTGGTCTCGTACGCCTGACCTCATGATCCACCCAACTTGGCCTCCCAAAGTGCTAGGATTTTAGGCATGAGCTACCGTGCCTGGCCAGTGCCTCAGACTTCTGAGCAGTTTCGGGGTCATCTTTAGACAGCTGGCTGTGGCTGGCTGTTGCCGGGAGCCCTGTATGCACTGAGGAAAGCCAGCGAGCAGCTGAGGGCCATTCATCAACCGTTTCCAGCAAGACAGGAAAGCCAGAGGGCTTTGGCGGCTTCTATAAAGAGGCTTTCAGCTCTGGTGGCTTCCAGGGGGAAAAAGCTGAGATCCAGCCCAGCCCAAGCTGAGGAGCTCCAGGGAAGGGCGATTCATATAAGCTTAGCAAGTCTTCTTGGTCAACAGCAGGACCCTGAGACTGGGTACTACTGTGGCCACAGACTCAGAACAGGGACACCCAGGGCAACACACTTGAAAGTCATACTCCTCATGACCCCTCCAAAACCTCAGCCTGGCCTGGTGCAGTGGCTCACATCTCTAAGCCCAGCACTTTGGGAGGCCGAGGCGGGAGAATCACCTGAGGTCAGGAGTTTGAGACCAGTCTGGCCAACATGGTGAAACCCCATCTCTACTAAAAATGCAAAAAATAGCCAGGTGTGGTGGTGCACACCTGTAATCCCAGCTACCTGGGAGGCTGAGGCAGGAGAATCGCTTGAACCTGGGAGGCAGAGGTTGCAGTGAGCCGAGATCGCACCACTGCACTCCAGCCTGGGCAACAGAGAGAGACTCTGTCTCAAAGAAAAAAAAAAAAGAAAAAAGTACAAAAAAAGAAACCTCTGGGCCCATGAGAGGCTGGCGTGGCCCCCTTGCCGCAAGCTGCCCGAGGCTTCTTCCCTGATGAGGTGCCACAGGTCGGCCTCAGGACACAGCACCTTGGGCTACTGGTCTGTGCTCTGAACTCACATTTAGGAATCTTAGCTTTTCATTTTCTTTTTAAAGACAGCTTCTTGCGCTGTTGCCTAGGCTAGATAGGGTACAGTGACATAATCAGAACTCACTGCAGTCTTGACCTCCTTAGCTCAAGCAATCCTCCCACCTCAGCCTCCCTGGTAGCTGGGACTACAGGCACACTCAGCTCATTTTTTAAGTTTTAGGTTTTGTTTTTGGTTTTTGTAGAGACAGGGTTTTGCCATGTTCCCAGGCTGGTTTTGAGCTTCAGGGTTCAAGCCTTATGTTCACCTTGAGTTCCCAAAATGCTGGGATTACAGGCATGAGCCACTGCACCTGGCCGTTGAATTCTTTTTTGGGCACCATCCCTGGGTCCCGCAGAGACTTTCACAGTATCTTCATTGTTGATGCCTCAGCCTGGCCAGATAGCCAATCCCAAACCCCCAGGTTCTTTTCTTTACCAGTTTCTGTGTAGGGTTTACAGTGGGTTGAATGGTGGACTCCAGACAGACATGTCCACATCACATCCCTGAAACGTGTTCTTCTGACCTTGTCTGGAAAAACGGTCCCTGCAGGTGTTTTTTATAAGGATATCATCCCGGATTATCCGAGTAGGCCCCAGATCCAATGAAATGTCCTTGTTAAGATAAACAGAGGAGATTGGCCGGGCGCAGTCACGCCTACAATGCCAGCACTTTGGGAGGCCGAGGCAGGTGGATCACAAGGTCAAGAGATCGAGACCATCCTGGTCAACCAGGTGAAACCCCGTCTCTACTAAAAATACAAAAATTAGCTGGGCATGGTGGCACACACCTGTAGTCCCAGCTACTCAGGAAGCTGAGGCAGGAGAATTGCCTGAACCCAGGAGGCGGAGGTTGTGGTGAGCCGAGATCACGCCATTGCACTCCAGCCTGGGTAACGAGCGAAACTCCGTCTCAAAAAAAAAAAAAGAAGATAAACAGAGGAGAGATGGACAGGAGAGGAGGATGCTGAGACACCGCAGAGGCAGAGACTGAAGCGACACAAGGAAGGTGAAACGTTGCTCGCAGCCTCCATGTTGGCCATGCTGTCTCCAACTCCGGACCTCGAGCGATCCACTTGCCCAGACCTCCCGCAGTGCTGGGATTACAGGCAGGAGCCTGTTTCTTGTTTGTTTGTTTGTTTGTTTTGAAGTTGGGTCTCGCTCTGTCCCCCCAGGGTGAAGCATGGTGGTGCCATCATAGCTCCCTGAAGCCTTGACCCCCAGGCCTTGACCTCCAGGTGGTCCTCCTGCCTCAGCTGCCTGAGTAGCCAGGCAATACCGCAGGGCTTAAGCTGCAATTTTGATGAGAGAAGTGCCAAGACATTTGACATGTTTAAATCCAAAGCCGTCCATCCTCTAGCCATCAATTGTTTATATTCCTTGCACATACAGAATACACTCACCCCTCCCTGCAAAGCCTCATCTATCACGGTCTCCTGCGCTTGTGATGTAATTAGGTCCAGGTGCAAATGAGAGGCCTCAGGTGCGCTCACCGCCACAGCCTCTCTCCATTGCAGACCCAGGACTAAGAGGTGGATTGTCTGCCCCACGCCCAGTGACTGCACACCCAGTGGGCACAGGACAAGCTCCTGTAGACCCTCCAGTTCAAAGAGCAGAACACAGGCTGGTGGGGGGCACACAGCAGCCCCGTGTCCATCATGTCTCAAAGTCAGCGGGGCGCTTTACCACTTCCTTCGTGGAGACTCCAGGAGTGATTCCTCATGGCTCGAGTCTCTTTTCCTCCCTGTAACTGTGGCATCTGCGCTGGGCGTCAAATGCTATTGGAGGGCTGCGCTGTGTTTGTTGCTGAGCCTAACCTCATTCCTGCCTTGAAAGCTTGGGAGCCGAAGGTCTCTTTCCATTCCACACCTTCTCCATCCCACCGAGGCTGAGCTGGCTGTGTTGTTGGTTTTTTTGAATAAAGACAGGGTTTCACCACGTTGGTCAGGCTGGTCTTGAACTCCCGACCTCAGGTGATTCACCCACCTTGGCCTCCAAAGTGCTCAGATTACAAGCGTGAGCCATCGCGCCCGGCCAGCTGTGTTAATCCTAGTCCAATTCTGTAAAAACTTTGTAGAAAGCGGGTATGTGACTGGGATAAATTAAAAAGCCACCAAGTTCACTGTTTTGAATGAACATCAGCCATTCTTTTTGAATCACTGATCCTCAGGTGGCTGCAAGCTTTCTGTGAATTTCCTGAGCTGCAAAACAATTTTACTCTGACAAGTTCTGCACATTTTTTCATTGCCTTTATGAAGGGGCAGAATTAGGAGTTCCTTACTCCACAATTTTTGCTGATATCCTTCAGAAAGTAATAATAACGTTTTCGTTTTTGTTTTTGTTTTGAGATGGAATCTTGCTCTGTCACCCAGGCTGGAGTACAGTGGCACAATCTCAGCTTACCACAACCTCCCCCTCCCAGGTTCAAAAGATTCTCCTGCCTCAGCCTCTTGAGTAGCTGGGATTACAGGCACACCCTACCATGCCCAGATAATTTTTGTGTTTTTATTATTTATTTATTTATTTATTTATTTTGCCAATCAATGAGAGCTTGTAAGGTTGCTCAGGTTGGCCTTGAACTCATGGCCTCGCCTTTGCAAGCGCCACGACATCCAGCTGGAGCCACTGTGGGCCCCTAAAATTTTTTTTTTTTTTTAATTTTTGTGTTTTTAATAGAGAAGGGGCTTCACCATGTTGGTCAGGCTGGTCTCGAACTTCTGACCTCGTGATCTGCCCACCTCGGCCTCCCAAAGTGCTAGGATTACAGGCAAGAGCTACTGCACCTGGCCCATAACTTTTAAAAACTGCTTTATTGGCTGGGCGCAGCCAATAAATTACGTGAATTTATTTATTACGTGAATTACGCCTATAATTCCTCATGGCTCATGGAATCCCTTTTCCTCCCTTTGTGAGGCCGAGGCGGATGGATCACCTGAGGTCAGGAGTTCAAGACCAGCCTGGCCAACATGGTGAAACCCTGTCTCTACTAAAAGTAAAAAAAAAATTGCTGGGTGTGGTGGCAGATGCCTGTAATCCCAGCTACTCATGAGGCTGAGGCAGGAAAATTGCTTGAACCCAGGAAGCAGAGGCTGCGGTGAGCCGAGATCACACCATTGCACTCCAGCCTGGGCAACCAGAGCTAAACTGAAAAAATAAAATAAATAAATAAATAAAAATAAAACCAAACCCCCCCCACACACACTTTATCGAGATATAATTCAATACCATAAGATTCTTCTATTGTAAGTGTATAATTAAAAGCTTCCCAGTATATTCAGAGCTGTGCAACCATCACCCAACCTAAGTTTAGAAGATTTTCATCTCTCTAAAAGAAAGCCCGTTCCTATTAACCATGACTTTCCCTTCTCTCCCACCCCACCCAACCCCAGCCTCTGGCAACCACAAATCTACTGCCTGTCTCTCCGAATGCTCCTGCTCCAGGCATTTCATGGAAACAGTCATAATCTGCGTGTTTTGTGTATGTTGTTCTCGAGGTCACCAGCGTGTTCCAGCACTTCGCTTCTTCCTAATCCCTGGATAGTACTGCATGCACGCATCCACACTGACTCCTGAGCAGTTGCTAACATTTGGCTGGATGGTTAAGGGCTTGGAAAGGAATGGATTGGGAGCAAGTTTTCTGGGAGTTCTGGGGCCAGGTACTAGATGGACGCCTGTGGGGTGGCTGTGCCAGGTGGGTGTCTCTGAGGCCCGTTCACTTCAGAGGGGCTCTCGGTGTGCAGATCTCCACAGCTGCCCCCTCTGCAGGCATCATCAGCCTCTTTTCCCAGCCAGTCCCGTGCATGTTTGATGGGCCCCATGTGCAGAGAGGGGTGGGGGCTCAGCATGGACAGCAGCATGGACGTCCCCTCCAGAGCTGACCTGCATACTGCCACTGCTGGGCGCCTGGCCTGCTGATATCAGAAAAAAAGAAAAACCTGGGCCGGGCACGGTGGCTCAAGCTTGTAATCCCAGCACTTTGGGAGGCCAAGGAGGGTGGATCACAAGGTCAAGAGATCAAGATCATCCTGGTCAACATGATGAAACCCCGTCTCTACTAAAAAAAAAAAAAAAAAAATTAGCTGGGCATGGTGGCGCGTGCCTGTAATCCCAGCTACTCAGGAGGCTGAGGCAGAATTGCCTGAACCCAGGAGGCGGAGGTTGCGGTGAGCCGAGACCGCGCCATTGCACTCCAGCCTGGGTAACAAGAGAAAAACTCCCTCTCAAAAAAATAAATAAAAAACCCAGCCCTGAGCTCCCATTACGGCACCATCGCCTGGGGAAGCAGCTAGCCAAGCAGCAGCAGGTTGATGCCATTGGACTTTGTCCCCCAGGGAGGAGAAGGAGGCCTGGCCTCACCGGAATAGACACAGTTGCTTTTCCTGCATGCAGTCCTCCTGCCAGCCCTGCCATCCACTCAGGATGCTCTGCCGGCTGCCATGGTGTCTATGTTAAGTATGTTAAGCTACAGAACATGGCTTCCAAGCAAGAAAGTCATTCCTGAGCCAAAGAAGTCACCGGACTGACCATAGGCCTCTTTCCCAGAAATGCTGCCTGATAAAAGGAATGGACAGGCCACGTGGTCAGCACACTGCTACCAAGTGAAGACAGTGACGGCACCTCCTGGAAAACACTGTCGTGGAGGTTCGAGGGCCTCACCTGCAGCTTAAAGTGTGTGCTTTGAACCAAAGACAAATAGATGATGTTGTCTCCCCATCAGCCAGACACCATGTGTCCAGGAACCAGGGCTTAGAAGGCCAGTGGCTCCTGTGACGGGTTCTTCTGATAAGCCTTTAACTTGGCATCCTGCCCACCCACAATGGCGGGATCTGATAGCTCAGAAGTATTGGTTTTCAAGGAAGGAATGTTTCCACTGAGGAATTCAATGATGGCTCCTCTGATTTGGAAAATGAATCTATCACCTGGCAATTTGGTGTCCTCATTCCACTGCATCAAAACACCCAGAAGTGGGGCCAGGCATGATGGCTCACACCTGTAATCCCAAAACTTTGGGAGGCCAAGGCAGGAAGATCGCTAGAGTCAGGAGTTTCAGACCAGCCTGGGCAATGGGGGAAAACCCTGTCTCTACAAAAACAAAATTAAATAAAAATTAGCTGGGTGTGGTGGCATATACCTGCATTCCCAGCTACTAGGGAGGCTGAGGCAGGAGGATTATCTGAACCCGGGAGGTGGAGACTGCAGTGAGTCATGATTGAACCACTGTATTCCAGCCTGGGCAACAAAGCAAGACCCTGTCTCAAAACCAAAACAAAACCACGAAGTGTGTGACTTTACCAGCTGGGATGATTGATGCCTAATGCCAAGTAGAAAGTGAGTCAGGGCTCTACACAAAGGCTCAGTGTGTGCAGGAGCCCAGGGGATTTTCTGAGGTGCGTTTTAGTATTTCTACCCAACAGTAGAAGCCAACAGAAAGCTACAGCAACTGAACAGAAATGTATAAAGGGCAGGGCAGTCTCGGGTTCATGCCTCTGGGGAATGAAGCCATAAGTCACCCCGCTGGCTAAAGAACCCTGAGCAGCTGAGATGCTGCTGGCTGGCGGAAGAACCCTGGAAACGCCCACCGTGTGATACACTGTAGCCTCAGGACTGGCTGCAGGAACAAGGCTTGTAACAGCTCCGTAGATTCCCTTGCCTGTTAAGTAAGTGTATGTTTGCATCTAGCTATTCTTTTTTTTTAGATGGGGGTCTCACGCCCCTCACGCAAGCTGGAGCACAGTGGTGTGATCATGGCTCTGCATCCTCAAACTCCCAGGCTCACTGATCCTCCCACCTCAGCCTCCCGAGCAGCTGGGACCATGAGTGTGTGCACAACACTGGCTAATTTTCCTTTTGTGGTAGAGATGGTGCATGTTGCCCAAGCTGGTCCCAACCTCCTGGATTCAGGTGATCCACCCACCGTGGCCTCCCAAAGTGCTGGGATTACAGGCCTGAGCTGTAAGTTTGTGCCCGCCCAGCCGAAACCTATTCTTAAACTAAGGAAGTTTTTGTTTTTAAGATATGGGAACAACAGAGGATTTCCTGAAGTTCTGGGTCTGTTTAGTTAGTAAGCATCATTAACTTGTTCCCTCAGCCATAAACGTCTTATGACCAAGAGTGCTTCACCTCTGGGAATGGGACCCAGTAAGTCTCACTGTATTTTTCTCCCATTCAAGATGGAGTCACTCTGGTTTAGACACTTCTGGCAGCTCCATGGGGTTCCTCCTCTAAGCATCCAGGCTTTAATCATTCCAATCTCTTCCCTTTGTCCCTTTTCCCTAGGGGTGGTGCTAGTTGCTTCCTGCAGGTGCTACCGTTCGGATATTTTAATTTGTTTCTTCTGAACTTAACAACTTTGTACTTAGTGAACAATTCCTTATATTTACTTCTGTCTGTTCCAGTGATTGGCGTGGCTTCCCTCTTCCAAACAAACCCTGACTAATAGAAGCTCCATATCAATCATATGTTTTGCAAATTTCATCTCACATTCTGTGGCTTCCCTTTTCACTCTCAAAAGGTGTATTTTTAAAGCTTTAAAAATTTTAGGCCAGGCACAGTGGCTCACGCCTATAATCCCAACACTTTGGGAGGCCAAGGTGGGCAGATCACCTGATGTCGGGAATTCAAGACCAGTCTGAGCAACATAGAGAAGCCCCATCTAAAAAATATATATATACAAAAATTAGCTCGACATGGTGCATGCCTGTAATCCCAGCTACTTGGTGTGGGTAACACCCCACGTGGTCACCAAGGAAGGTGACTGTGCAGACCCCAGGCACAATGAGTCCCTGAAGTATAACTCACTGCTTACTTATATCTACCTCATATAAACATACTTAGTACTCACATCTAGCATAATTAGTTCCACATCTTTCTATATAATCATATATAGATTATATAGAAAGGATGTAGTCAGAGCTGTACCGACACATATAGAATTTATAGAATCCTTCCATGTAACCATATAGTTGTTTGCAGTAGGAGGAATGCCTAGAGCAGTCACAGAACACAAGCAGTATATGGGAAAACAGCCAGACCAGGACAAGAATCAAAGACCCAGGTGGTTGTGTCCCTGCCTGAAGGGTATACACTGTATGGCAGGCTTGGAGCAAGAGCCTCTCCTCCTGAAAAAGGAGTTGTGGTACCTTGCATCCAGTTCCTGTGGAAGGCAGGCCTCATGCCTGACATCCCACAAATAACCAAGGGAGAAGAACCCCTCTGGTGTGACCAGCCATGGTGGCTGTATGCCCTGTCAGTCTTTTCTCGCTTCTGTGCTAGCTCAAAGAATCCTCCCATAAATATCTTTTTTATTTTTTTTTTATTTTTGAAAGGAGAGAAGGAAAGAAAAAAGAAGTAGTGAAGGAGAGGAAGAAAGAGGAAGAAAAAGAGAGAGAGAGAACGGGAATGCTGTTTTATTCTAAAAATGGGTATTAACAATGGCCAATCAATATTTCATTTAAACCTCTGAATCAGTGTGATGTGGTATTGACAAGAATGTATGTTTTTTGTGTTTAAAGTGGAGAGCTCTATAAATATTTATTAAGTTTACTTGTTCCGGATCTGAGTTCAAGTCCTGGATATCCTTATTAATTTTCTGTCTCATTGAGTCTAAGTCTCTTTATAGGTCTTATGTATCTGGGTGTTAGGATCATTAGCTCTTATTGTTGCATTGATCCTTTTACCATTATATCTTTGTTGCTTTAAAATCTATTTTATCAGATGCGAGAATTGCAACTCCTGCTTTTTATTTATTTATTTATTTTTGTTCTCATTTAGTTGGTTAATCTTTCTCCATCACTTTGAGTCTTTGTGTATCTTTGCATGTGAAATGGGTCTGGATGTAGCATACCATTGGGTTTTGGCTGTACCTTTTGTTTGGGGGATGTAGTCGATTTAAATTTAGGATTACTGCCATTTGATGTTAACTGGGTGTTGTATCCATTTGTTGATGTAAATTCTTCTTTATGTTGATGCTCTTTACTTTTTGGTATGTATTTAGAAAGGTTGGCCGGGCGCGGTGGCTCAAGCCTGTAATCCCAGCACTTTGGGAGGCTGAGGCGGGTGGATCACGAGGTCAAGAGATCAAGACCAGGCTGGTCAACGTGGTGAAACCCCGTCTCTACTAAAAATACAAAAAATTAGCTGGTCATGGTGGCGCGTGCCTGTAATCCCAGCTACTCAGGAGGCTGAGGCAGGAGAATTGCCTGAACCCAGGAGGTGGAGACTGCGGTGAACTGAGATCGCGCCATTGCACTCCAGCCTGGGTAACGAGAGTGAAACTCCGTCTCAAAAAAAAAAAAAAAAGAAAGAAAGGCTAATACTGGTTGTTCCTTTCTATGTGTAATGCTTCTTTCAGAAGCTCTTGTAAAGCAGGCCTGGTGGTAATAAAATCTCTGAGTACTTGCTTGTTCGCAAAGGATTTTATTTTTCCTTCACTTATGAAGCTTAGTTTGGCTGGATATTAAATTCTGGGCTGAAAGTTCTGTTCTTTAAGGATGTTGAATATTGGCCCCCACTCTCTTCTGGCTTGTAGGGTTTCCGCTGAGAGATCTGCTGTAAGTCTGATAGGCTTCCCTTTGTGGGTAACCTGACCTTTCTCTCTGGCTGCCCTTAGTATTTTCTCCTTCGTTTCAACCCTGGTGAATCTAATGATTATGTGCCTTGGGGTTGCTCTTCTTGAGGAATATCTTTGTGGTGTTCTCTGTATTACCTGAGGTTGAATATTGTCCTGCTTTGCTAGGTTGGGAAAGTTTTCCTGAATAATATCCTGAAGAGTATTTTCCAGCTTGGATTCATTCTCTCCATCGCATTCAGGTACACCTATCAAACGTAAATTAGGTCTTTTCACATAGTCCCATATTTTTTGGAGACTTTGCTCATTCCTTTTTATCCTTTTTTCTCTATTCTTGTCTTCTTGTTTTATTTCCTTAAGTTGATCTTCGACCTCTGATATCCTTTCTTCTGCTTGTTCAATTCGAGTGTCAAAACCTGTGCATACTTCTCGGAGTTCCCGTATTGTATTCTTCAGTTCCATTAATTCACTTATATTCCTCTCTAAATTGTCTATTCTCATTAGGATTTCGTCAAACCTTTTTTCAAAGTTCTTAGTTTCTTTACGTTGGGCTACATGTTCTTTTAACTTACAGTCTTATTATCCATGTTCTGAAGCCTGATTCTGTTAGTGGAACGTACTCGTTCTCCATCAAGCCTTGTTCCCTTGTTGATGAGGAACTGTGATCCTCTGTAGAGGGAGAGGCATTCTGATTTTGAATATTCTCAGTCTTTTTATGCTGGTTTCTTCCCATTGTTGTAAGTTTATCCACCTGTCGTCTTTGTAATTACCAACTTTCAAATTAGGTCTCTGTGTGGATGTCCAACTTGTCAATTCCCAGGGCCGAAATCTGAGCAACCCACTGCGCCAGCCAAAACAGCGGCATTAAGACTGATGGTGCTTTTCTGCCCAGGAATCTCCGGTCTGGCTTTCTTCTTGAGTCCGTAATAGGCAACTCTGCCTTCCCGGAGCTCCAAACATCGGACTGAAGGGGAACCAGTCCTGTTTACTCTGCATCAAGAACTGCCGTGCTGAGGCGCCCGCAAAACCGCTGCGCTGGCCACAAGAGTCGCACTGGCTACCCGTGGGGCTCCTCCACTGTGAATCTTCTGGTCTGTGAGCGACAAAAATTCATCTGAAAGTGTGGTGTTCTCTCATTCTCTGCACTTTCACAGGAAGCTACAATCCCGAGATGTTAGCGATCAGCCATCTTGGATCGTTCCGTCTCTACATATTTTATTTTTGGAGGTGGGCTCTTATCTGCTGCCCAGGCTGAAGTACAATGATGCAGTCTCGGCTCACTGCAACCTCCGTCTCCCATGCTTAAGCTATTCTCCTGCCTCAGCCTCCCCAGTAGCTAGCTGGAATTACACGTGTGTGCTCAGAATCCTCCCATAAATATCTTAAGAGAAGAGCACAAGTCTGTCAGCTCCCACTGCATTGGCTTACAGTATCCTTCCATTAAAAATCCTTTGAAGTTTCCAGCCCCCAGATAAGCAGTGTTGTGCATAACACCTGCTGCACACAGCCCACCTCCTTGCCTCGGTGACCTAATGGGAGTGGACCCCTTTTCTGTACATGACCCTCTACTACTGCGCACGGCACAGCCCCCTACTGCGCACGGCCCACCTCTCTGCCCAGGTGACGTAATAGGGTGGCCTCCTCACTTCAGACTCGTATGATTATGTATGCCCCATCACAGACTATAGATGATGACCTCACTTACGACCCTTCCCCCTGCCTGTACCTAATGAATACAGTCGATTCTGCATATTCGGGGCCTCGCCTGTCTCCGCTCATAGGTGGCTTGGCCCCCGAGTCCAGCTGCTCTTCTCCAGTTCTTCAGTGTCCTGTTTCTATTTTTTTTTTTTTTTTTTTTTTTTTAAGACGGTGTTTCGCCCTTGTTACCCAGACTGGAGTGCAATGGCGCGATCTCGGCTCACCGCAACCTCCGCCTCCTGGGTTCAGGCAATTCTCCTGCCTCAGCCTCCTGAGTAGCTGGGATTACAGGCACACGCCACCATGCCCAGCTGATTTTCTGTATTTTTAGTAGAGACGGGGTTTCACCATGTTGACCAGGATGGTCTCGATCTCTTGACCTCGTGATCCACCCGCCTCGGCCTCCCAAAGTGCTGGGATTACAGGCTTGAGCCACCGCGCCCGGCTAGTGTCCTGTTTCTAATTCTCAGATCCTACACTTCAGCGCAGCGTAAGGGACACCCCACGACCCTGTGGGGCCCAACAGCCCTACAAGGTGCCACTGCACTCCATCCTGGCTTTTGGGAGCAAGAGTCTGTCTCAAAAAAAAAAATACAAAAAGTTAGCCAGGACTTTTTTTTTTTTTTTGAGATGGAGTCTTGCTATGTTGCCCAGGCTGGAGTGCATGATCTCGGCTCACTGCAACCTCTGCCTCTCATGTTCAAGCGATTCTCCTGCCTCAGCCTCACGAGTAGCTGTGATTACAGGCACGCACCACCGCACCTGGCTAATTTTTGTATTTTTAGTAGAGACGGGGTTTCATCATGTTGGCCAGGCTGGTCTCAAACTGCTGACCTTGTGATCTTCCCACCTCGGTCTCCTAAAGTGTTGGGATTACAGGTGTGAGCCACCACGCCCGGCCTGAGATGCAGGACTTATTAACCTGTGCCTGGCATGGCCCTGAATCTATCTATCTATCTATCTATCTATCTATCTATCTATCTATCTATCTATCTATTTATTGAGTCAGGGTCTCACTCTGTCACCCAGGCTGGAGTGCAGTGGTGCAATCTTGGCTCACTGCAACCTCTACCTCCTCCAAGTGGTTCTCTTGCCAGCCAGCCAAGTAGGTGGGATTACAGTATGTGCCACTACCCCCGGCTAACTTTTGCATTTTTAGTAGAGATGGGATTTCACCATGTTAGCCAGGCTGGACTTGAACTCCCAACCTCAAGTGATCTGCCTGCAGCAGCCTCTCAAAGTGCTGGGATTACAGGTGTGAGCCACTGCGCCCAGCCACAGGTCTTATTTTATAATTTGGTATCTTATCGCCACAAGAAGTCTGCTTTTTCAGTCTTATAATCTCTATTTTAACACAAACGCTAGTGACTTGTATCTAAGTCACAAAAGGGAGGGGTTATAACGATGGGAGTTGGACCTCACAACCCATCATGGCTAGGAACTCAGTTTTAAGCTTTTTCTGAGGTCCCCTTGGCCAAGAGCAGATCCATTCAGTCAGTGAGGAGTTTAGGATTTTATTTTTAGGTCATATTCCCTTCTTTTGGCCAAGATTTGCCAGAGATAGCATCAACAGCCAAACTTTTATTTTGTCCCATGTAGCTGCTGGGGTGGTATGCTACGTGCGCTGGGTCATCTTATCCCTTGGTGGGACCCCTATAGCCAAGTTACTTAGAGCCAAAAGATTTTAAGACAGTTAATTGTTTTAGGACAGACAAGAAAGGAGATGGGCAGGCACTAGTTAACTTTAAAAACCTGTGTGCAGGCCGAGTACAGTGGCTCATGCCTGTAATCCCAGCTACTCGGAAGGCTGAGGCAGGAGAATTGCTTGAACCCGGGAGGCAGAGGTTGCAGTGAGCCAAGATTTCGTCATTGCACTCCAGCCTGGGCAACAGGGCAAAACTCCGTCTCAAAAATAAATAAATAAACAAACAACCTTTTATGCAACATAAGAGCTAAAGACCAAACTCCAAAAAGCCAAGTTACAAAATTGACTTACCTGTAAGTTTTATGTATTGAGCTGACAGCTATTCGGGTATTTGTGAACTGTCTCTGATTCAGAGGGTCTGAACAAACTTTATCCCTCGAAACCAGCTCTTACCTTCTCATGCGTTTACCTCTTCTGCAATTGTCCCTGGGCCTAGAGGGAGGGTGCTTGATATCAAATCAGATTGGGCCCAAAGGGATTTTAAATCATTTTCAGATTCTGGAGACATAAGGTAGAAAGAGAGAGATAATCTTCGTTTTTCACTTAATTTTTGTAGCTATAAATAGCTCAAAAGGAAAAAAGTTTTTTTGACTCTGGAAGACAAAACATGAAGAATTAGTAATGTTTCCAACAGAAATATAAGCCCTATCTAGTTTTGACAACAACAGGAAAGGAAGCTCACAGGTAACTAAATATTCAAATTATTTAGTTCAAGGCATAGAAGAAATGAACAAATTATATTAACTCAGATAGAGGCAAAAAAAAATTTTTTTTGAGATGGAGTCTCACTGTTGCCCAGGATGGAGTGCAGTGGTGCAACCTCTGCCTCCCGGGTTCAAGAGATTCTCCCTCCTCAGCCTCCTGAGTGTCTGGAATTACAGGCACCTGCCACCACACCCGGCTACATTTTTATATTTTTGGTAAAGGCAGGGTTTCACCATGTTGGCCAGGCTGGTCTCGAACTCCTGACTTCAAGTGACCGATCGCCTAGGCCTCCCAAAATGCTGGGATCACAAGAGTGAAAACCACACCCGGCCAGATAGAGGCAAAATTGTTAAACAGGTCTTTGAATACAGGCCTGTTCTGTGTCTCTTGAAAGCAGTTTAACTTTAGTTGCTGTCTTCTCCTAGGTTGGAAGACTGGGAGATTACGTAAGACTTAAATGCTTTGAAATTTGTTGAAACTGATTTATGGTCCAGCATGTGATCAGTTTTGGTAAATGTCCTGTGTACTTGTAAAGAATGTGGGAGGTGGGCGGATCACAAGGTCAGGAGTTCAAGACCAATATGGTGAAACCCTGTCTCTACTAACAATACAAAAATTAGCTGGGCCTGGTGACAGGTGCCTGTAATCCCAGCTACTCAGGAGGCTGAGACAGGAGAAACACTTCTGGGAGGTGGAGGTTGCAGTGAGCCAAGATTGAGCCAGCCTGGGCGATAGAGGGAGACTCTGCCTCAAAAAAAAAAAAACACAAGAATGTGCATTCCACAGTTGTGGGCTTAGTGTTCCTTGGATGTCCACTATGCTCATTTTCTGTTTTGCTTTTTTTAGAGAGGAGGTCTTGCTCTGTCGCCCCAGCTGGAGTGCAGTGGCATGATCACGGCTTACTGCAGCCTCAAACTCCTGGTTCAAGGGATCCTCCTGCCTCAGCCTCCCAAGTAGGTGGGACTCAGAGGTGAGCCACCACACCAGGCTTCATTATGCTATTTTTCTTAATTGGCATTGGAGAAAAACCATAAAATTAAGGGAAAAGGGTAGATACTAAAAGAGAGTGTTATTGGAGTATGATTGGAGGTGGAGTGAGGGAAGGAAATTGACCTTGCTTTCATGGGGCTGTTGAGTCCAGAGGAGCAGTATAGAGGCCTCACTTGGTTGAGTAAGATGGAGAAATTCAAGACCTATTTTTGAGACAGTACACTGGACATTTAACTAATTAAAAAATAATTGCATAAATTATTGAGAGCAAGAATGTTAATACAGAATGTTAATAGCAACAGTAAAAGCAGTGGCAAAAGCAACTACACAAGCAGAAATATGAAAACCACCAAGACGATGAGACTATAGAGCCCAGCGGGGTCTCACTGACAGGATGGTGGCGCCCCACTCCTCCTCCTCTTCCTCCTCCTCCAGTTCCTCGAGGTCTCCTCCAGGTCTTCCTCCAGCCCCTGCTACTCTCTCTTCCAGTACCTACCTTCTTAGCGCGTTCTCCTCTCCCAGCCCCTCACCATCCAGCCCCTCCTCCTCCAGTTCCACCTCCTCTCCCAGTTCCTCCTCCTCTCCCAGCCCCTCACCATCCAGCCCCTCCTCCTCCAGTTCCACCTCCTCTCCCAGTTCCTCCTCCTCTCCCAGCCCCTCACCATCCAGCCCCTCCTCCTCCAGTTCCACCTCCTCTCCCAGCTCCTCCTCCTCTCCCAGCCCCTCACCATCCAGCCCCTCCTCCTCCAGCCCCTTCTTCTCCTCTTCCAGCTCCCACTCGGGCCTCTAGAAGCGAGCTCCAGGCTCGGCCTCACGGAGCGATCGATGGCTCGGGCTCGTCGCAACCGCCTGCCCGGCCTCTGCGCTCGGCTCGCCAGGCCTGCGGCGCTGCCATGGAGACACTGCCCGCGGCCCCAGGCCCCGCCTCCGGAGCCCCGCAGCGCGTCGACCCCCGCCGCCTGCGTCTACGAGGCCCACGACGCGCGGTGACTGGGGCGGGCGACGTGGGGGAGGAGGCGAGCGGACGTAGGGGCGGGAAGATGGGGCGACCCGGAGCGCGCAGTGTCCGGGACGGGGGCCCCGGGGTGCGCGCTGGCGGCGGGGCCGCGGCATGGGGGCTAGGGTCGCTGAGGCGGACCTAGCGGGGCGGTCCCAGGAGGGGAGATCCCTGAAGCTGCGCGGCTAGGAAGGCGTTCGGGAGTGGGTTGCGGTGCTTCCCTTTTCGCTTGCTCCTGACATGGTTTTTGTTCGGGTCCAGCTCCTCCCGGGAGCTGGATGCTCGGAGCAGAAAGGCGGCCCTGTCGGCCCCTACGGGTCCCGGGGCTGGGGCCTGGCGGCGTCTCCGGGGGCCCGCGCCCTTTCAAGCGCCGCTGTCCCCTGTTTCACAGATGGAGATCCTGAAGCCCCAACAAGAAGCCTCCCCAGCACCGCCCAGGGACTGAAAGCTGGCACTGCGCCCCCGTCTCACTCCGCGCCTAACTCCCAGGCTGCGCCACGGCTCGTAAGTAGCTCTATCTCGGCCTGATCCCCAGAGGGCTGATGCTTTGCTGTAGACTGCCGCCTGCCTGGCTTCCCCTCCCCTGACCACACGTTTGTTCCTTTTCAGCAGCACCACTGGGGAGAGACGAGACCTGAACAGACGGTGGGGCCTGATCCCCCAGGGTGGGTCAGAACAACCGCCGCCCCGAACGCCGGCCCGGACAGATGCATGTAGGGCATGCCGCCAGAGCTCCTTCCACCTTCCATCTGGGGCCACCATGCCCCTTCCTCAGCGTGCTGGATCCATTTCTTCAAGCTCAGTGGTCCAGGCCATGGTGGCAGAATCACTCCCCAGGGTGTGATGCCTTGCCCCTGTCACTTCCACACAGCTGCACCTGGAAGAGCTGTGGCCAGGCACCGCTCTGACCTGCCTGCTGTCCCCTGAATGGGCCTCAGGTGTCTTCAGAATGGCGAGGCCATCTCAAGTTTCTTCACCACACAACCCTCCTGAAGACACTGCCTGCAAATGGGCTGAATTCCTAATTTCTACCATTCAGTTAAACAAGGGATCCTTAAACCCCAAAGCTCGGAAAGCTCTCCGTTAATTTAGTGTGCAGTGTGTGGCAGCTGTCCACGCGTGGCCCGTCTCAGAACAGCAGGTTCCCAGGAGTCCAGTAGGACAGGGGAGGGGATGAGTGGCCGTGTCCCTCTGGCAGAGAAGGCCTTATCTGAAGGCTACGCCCGCCTCCGGTACAGGGACACCTCCTTGCTCATCTGGCAGCAGCAGCAGCAGAAGTTGGAGACGGTGCCGCCCGGGACGTACCTGAGCAGGAGCCGGAGCATGTGGTACTCACAGTATGGAAATGAGGCCATCTTGGTCCGAGACAAAGACAAGCTCGAGGTCTCTCGGGACACAGGGCAGTCCAGGTTTTGCACAATTATGTGATTCTGGTTTGAAAACTTGGGCCCAGGACCACACTTTGAGGAAAACAAGTCTGGGTTTAATTCAGGTGTCTTGCTGATAATCCTTGCTGGAAGGTTTTGAATAATGAATGTGAAGATCAAACTGTGGTGTAGGAACTCAAGAAGCCCAGAATCGGCTCCCGAGCCCCTCAGCACAGCAACGGTGTGACTGGTGCACAGGACACTTCACCTGTAGAGTCTCCTTGTGGTCAGCTGTTGTAACATTCAAATCCTCCAGGTGCTGCCAGGGACAGCATAGGCCTGGACACTGCTAGATGCTTGGTTTAAACCAAGCCAAGAGTGACCCTCCCATCCCCACTGCAAACCATTTCTTCAAGTTTGTAAAGGTTTTGGTTTTCTTCTGTTTTTGGCACACATGGCGAGTAGCAGCATTATCTCACTGGGACCTTTGTCGCACTTACATTTTGTTTTTTGCTTTTTTGAGACAGGGTCTCATTCTGTTGCCCAGGCTGGAATGCAGTGGCACCATCACAGCTCACTGCAGCCTCTTATCTCCTGGGCTCAGGTGATCCTCCCAAGCTGTCAGCCTCCCAAGCAGCTGTGGCTACAGGCGAACTAGCGTTTATAGAGATAGGGTTTCCCTGTGTTGCCCAGGCTGGTCTTGCAGTCATGGGCTCAGGCCTCCCACAGTGCTGGGATTACAGGCACCGGCCACTGCACCAAGCCTGACTTGTATTTTGAGTCACCAAAACAATCGTCACGTGTGAAGCATCATGGTAGCTTCCAAGCATTTGAGGCCCACCGGCAGTGCACCCAAAACAGGAAACTCGAGAGTTTTAAGTTGCATGTGTGGCCTACAGTGATCTCCAGTGTAGTGACGAGGCTAAGCAGGGCAGGCTGTCCATCAGGCTTAAAGTATTCAGCCTTTGTGCCTCCAGGCCACTGCTCCCCTCCATTCAGTGTTTGTCATGTGTTCACTGTTGCTGCCACAGCTGTGGGTGCAGTCTCCATGAAGGCCTCGCCCTCTGCCCTCACTGACATCTGCTCGGCTACACAAATGTGTAGGTGTCTTCTGTCAAAGCTAATTTTTTTCCAAATAAACATCCTTTAGTACACACCTCCCCTTCCTCACATTCTTATTTTTATCCTTGTTTGTAATATCCTACTTGGCTTCCCATTTTTTAAATAACAGTGATATCTATAATTGATTGCTAAAAACTCCAGTACAGAAAGGCATAAAGCAAAGCAAACGTGCTCTCCCTGGGGAAAACCTGGCTGGCAGCTAGGGGCGTGTCCCATGGCTCATCAGTATGCACACAGTCATGTGATTCTGAAGGCCTCATCCTGCACCAAGCCTCTTGTTCTGCCATTTTCTTTCTTGCTTAACTGTACAGTCTGGGCATTCACTTCATGCTTTTTTTTTTTTTTTTTGACAGTCTTACTCTATTGCCCAGGCTGGAGTGCAGTGGCACAATCTCAGCTCACTGCAACCTCTGCCTCCTGGGTTTAGGTGATTCTCCTGCCTCAGCCTCCCAAGTAGCTGGAATTACTGGTGCATGCCACCACAACCAGCTGATTTTTGTATTTTTAGTAGAGACGGGGTTTCACCTTGTTGGCCAGGCTGGTCTCAAACTCCCAATCTCAGGTGATCTGCCCATCTTGGCCTCCCAAAGTGCTGGGATTACAGGAGTGAGCCACCTCGCCCAGCCTGCTTCATGCTTTATTATATCTGACTAGCAACACTCCTGTGAGACCACAGATGAGCACAGAGACAGCGTCGCGGTTGTCATCTGTGCAAACAGCATATCTGAATGTGCCTCTACTCTCCGTTATGCTTCTCTTTGCAGCCGTGCAAGTTCATTTGCAAACATCCTCAAGGTGGAACTGCTGGGTCAAACTGCATTCCCCAAATGTCCTGCCAGAGGCCTGGTTGGCAGCAGCTTCCTTCACAGCCTGAGTCTTTTCTGCGAGATTCCTGGCTTGTTTGCAGCCTCTAGCTGGGAGGTTTGAAGTCAGACTTCCAGGATTGCCATATGGAGCTGCAGATGGAGTGAGCTCAGGGCTGGAGGACCTGCCCTGCCGGCTGACATTCCTATAGTAAGGGCGGGCCCATCAAGGAAGCACTCCACGTCTGCTAGGTAGGGTTTGTCTACATCTTTTTCAGTTATTCAGTTTAAGTCCTGCCTGGGGAGAAAGCAAACTCCAGAGGCAAATCTGGAACACCTATATGTCACCTTCTCACTGCACCACAGACTCACCTCATGACAGGTTGTGGCGGGTTTGGCCCTAAGCCTGGGAGGCAGCGCTGACACGAAGGATGGAGTGTGAGGTCACATGCAGAGCTGGGAGGATGTGTGCTCAAGGGCCAGTATCTGCAGAGGTCAGGGCATGTGGGTCATGGACAGGACAGCTGGCACTAAGCTGATTAGGCTGCAGGAAGACACCATCTGCCTGGGGCGGACAAGGCCCCATGTCCCTCCTCAAGGAGGCTGGTCTGGATGAGAAGGGTCATAGTCTGGCCAGGAGTGATGCCGTGCCCCCAACCCTGTGTGGGGTTGGGTTGGGCAGGTCCTCAGGCCTAGATGTGTGCCCAACCAGAACCTTCTCCCCTGGAATGTCTCTTCCAGGCCTAGCTCCAGTACCATCAATTGTGAAAAGCTGACACTTCATTCTTCAGTGATCCTTGCTGCATGCCAGCCTCTGCAGTCTGAGTTAAACCTCCCCATGAACATCTGCTTTTGGGGTTTTATTTACTTGTCCATTCGGACTGAGTGAAATCACAGGAAGACACTTCAGGGCAGACTGAGTTGCAGAGGGAGGGCACAAGTGGCCAGGTCAACTAGAAGAGCACAGAACCTGGCTGTCTCAGAGAGCAGCTTGTATTAGGGAGCCAACTGTGAGTAAAGCAGACTGTAGCTTCCTAGTGAGGCAAGAAATGATGCTCTCTTCATCCTGCCAGGGCTCAGGACAAGGGCTATTTAATGGTTTGGTTATTATTATTTTTTCTTTTATCTCCACTTATTGGTATTCAGGTTATTTTTTTTTTTAAAGAGATGTTGGGGCACGGTGGCTTATGCCTGTAATCCCAGCACTTTGGCAAGCTAAGGTTGGCAGAATACCAGGTCAGGAGATCAAGACCATCCTGGCTAACACGGTGAAACCCCGTCTCTACTACAGATACAAAAAATTAGCTGAGCGTGGTGGCATGTGCCTGTAGTAACTGGAACTTCCAGTTACCCGGCAAGCTGAGTGAGGCAGGAGAATTGCTTGAATCCAGGAGGTAGAGGTTGAAGTAAGCCAAGATTGTGCCACTGCACTCCAGCCTGGTGAGAGTGAGACTCAGTCTCAAAAAAAAAAAGGAACATCGAAGTTATCTAGGAGTGAAGTGGTGCAATCATGGCTTACTGCAGCCTCAAACTCCTGGCCTCAGGCCATCCTCCTGCCTTGGCCTCCTTAAGTGCTGGGGTCACAGGCACAAGCCATGGCATCCTGCCTGTAAATGGTTTTCTGGGCCCCTTCTGGATGCCCTGGGTATTTCTGCCAGGAGTTACAAGGTGTCAAGTGTGGGGAGCTCACCACCCTCACTGTGGATCAGTGAGGGCTGTTCTAGACCAGCTGCTTCCAGACATTTCCAGGCAAGCACAGGAAAATGCAGTAACAGCCTTTTCGTTTGTTTGTTTGCTTTTTATTATGAAAACAAAACAAATGCCCCAGGAGAAGGGTCCATGATTACCAGAAACATCAAAGAGTACTTTCTACCATTTTATTCTGTTGTGTTGAGGCCAGCATTGCAATAAACAAGCTAAAACTACTTACATTGGACTCATTTTCAGTAACTGACATTTACAGGAATATACTAGAAACGGCACTAAAAAGTTTAAGAAAAGTTACGGTAAACTTGCATGCACATCATACAGAAAAGTAACATTTTAAATATAAAAAAGAAAAACTTCCTGGAAGCATTATGCCAGTATTAGAGAACAGCGCTACACTGGATGTGACACATTCTTCATGTGGGGTGTTACTCTTTCCCAAAAGACTGTCAGAGGCGTGAGTGCTGCAAAAGAGCAAAACCAGAAACGAACACAAAGAAACCGGGTCTTACAGTTTGTGAGCAAGATGCCACCACCCAGCACGAAAAGGGGTCGAGTTCAGTTCACGCCTGAAGCCTGCCCCCTCGGCCTCCAGGGGTCACTCAGAGCGTTCTCAAATCCATTTCCCACACACGACTTGTCACTCCTCCTTTCCCCTTGAAAAAAGCACGTTAGAAGCTGCCCTACAGGTCTCAGCAGTGGGACAATCTAATTGAATCACCACGGCCTTCTAATACAGAAGAAAAGGATGTGGCCGTCACCCTCAGCCTGCCGGCGAGGGCATTGAGGAAGACATCAATCCTTCAAAACTCTGAAAAGACACTAGTGTTGAAGTCTGGACAGAAAGCCTTAAAAAAGTGACAGCACCAATGCAGCTGCTCAGTGTGCCCTTGGTGGGCTGTCAGGGTCAGCAGCTTCTAGACGAAAGGAGCGGAGGTGAGCATGATGCCACCATCGCAAAGAACCAGCCGGGAAGGAAGGGCCCTACGATGCTCCTGCTGCGCTGCCCCTGCAGCCAGCCGCTCCCCTAATAGCGCACACAGGCGACTCACTGCCCTGCGGCTGAAGGGCACTGCAAGGAGCACCCCACATGCCCAGGAACCCCGGCTTAGGGTGTGCATCACCCAGCCCTGTGCTGGCAGCACGCTACCAATCAGCCTGTGTGAAGACCTCAGCTGCTGTGTGTGAATCCCTTAAGTTCAGTTCAAATAGTCCATTAAAGATGTTTAGAAAATACCTTTGAAAAACAAGGGTAACTTTAAAAAAATTGGAACTTTCAAATTCATTTATATTTTTATTATAAACAAAACTTAATTAAAAGTTTAACAAACTGGCTGAAAAACTCACCAAGTGTCAGACTCACCGGCAATTTTAAAAAATGGTAATTTACCAGCATTTCTTCATCAGAGTTCCCTCTACAGTAAGGGCATACCTAGATCTGTAAGGGCTGGCGGACTCTGAATGAATTTTATGGTTTTTTTAAAATGGATACTAACGATAGTCCCTATATCCATCCAGAAGTGCTGGCAGAAAGCACTGGCCACCATCCAGGACAGACCACACCACAGCTCCACACCCAGCGCCCCCCGGAGGCTCCCTGACGTCGAGGTCCGGGAGAATGCCTGTCTTCAGGCATTTCTGGGCTGTGACAACATGTGAGCAGGAGCACGGTGCGAGTCTCCGGAAGGGAGTCTTCCTGGGGCCCAGAGACTCCTCCACTCCTGAGGAGGTCAGAGAGGCTGAGGAGGGCTTGGACAGGTGCCTGGAGGCTGGCAGGGGGAAGCATCCCCACCCGCAGGCCTGGGAGGCTGACCCTGGCATTCCTGGCCGAAGCCGCCATGCTCTGAGCTTGGTGGGCCAGTGTGGGGCATCCCCACACTCAAAGACCAAATGGCAGCCTCCGGGAAAACAAAACCAAAACATAACCTTCTATTAAACTCTGTATATTATTATTTTTTTTACAATAGAAAGTTAAAAATCAAGACTTAGATTTACTATACATTTTTTCTCTCAGATTACAAAGTTTATATTATATAACTGGGGTTCCCTAAATTGATTTCTTTTAAAACAGTCTTAAAGAGACCAGAAGTGAATACAAAAGAACTAAACAAAATAAAAAATGAGAATGTGCTGTAGCTGAAAGCTGTCTAAACCTGTAAGTCTCCAAGTTTCATACAAAAAAAAAATCCCACAAAGAAAAACAAGCAAAAAACCCAACGAACCCAGGGGCAAGCGCGCGGACAGACATGGGTGGGCACGACGCGGGGCGGAGGTTAGCACCTGGAGACGACAGGCCTGCCGCCAGACAGGCCCTGGGCCCGGCACGCCACCGAAAAGGCCTGCATCTCTGCGATTGTTTGAATGCATGTCTTCTGTGGTTTGTTTTTCTTTTCTTGTTTTTTTTTAAAAAATGACCAATGATGTTAATAAATAACTATTATATACACATAAGCTTGGGAAAGTGGCTCCCAAGGGTGCAGCAGCAGCAGCAGGGGCAGCGCTAGCCAGGCGGGGACGCACATTGGGCTGGACTTCCGTAGAAAATTGCCAAACCTTACAAAAAAAGTCTCCTTTTGTTTTTTTAATCTTTTCTTCTGTTTTTTAAAGTTGAGGTAAAAGCTTCAGTGTATGGAAACCTGCAGGCTGCACACACAGCCGCGCCGTTCCCTCCGAGGAGCTCCGGACTTCAACACGTTGGAGAACACGACACCCCTCCTGGCCATAACCCCACCTGTCCCCACCCCAAGGGTTCCACGCTCCGGGCTGGGGCTGCGATGACCCTTGGCTTAGGCCCAGCCTGGTCCCCACAAGCAGGCACATCGGTCCTCAGCCCCTCCAGAAAGAGGCAGCCGCGTCAGACACGAGGGTCAGAGCTTGAGGCCCAAATGACAGGGATAATACCTGTTTGGAAAGCTAACAGCTTTCAAGTACGGTGCCCATGTCCGAGATACTTCCTGGGAAAAGATTCTTTCTGGAGCTACAGACCAGGCTGGGCCTAAGCAAAGGGATTCCACGAGGTCCTTCGGTGCGAGTCTCACACGGTTTTCTGGGGTCATCGGGTTAGCATTTGAAGTTGCCATCTCCAAGTGACTGATTCAGTGATGAAGAAGACACTTTCTGCAGAGTTCACACTTCTCATCAAATCTAACGCACACACAAGATAGATCTCTGACCTATGAAAGCAAAAACTGGAAGATATCGTAACACTGAATGAAAAAGACCTGCACACCATGGAACAAAGGTGGTAATATTAACCACGGAAAGGGCACGGCAGAGTCTCGGCGTGGGCGGCATCCATCTGTCCTGTTGTGTCTGAAGCCAGTTCATTCTGAGTCGCTGCTGTCAGAGCTGGACCCACTGGAGCTGCTGCTCCCAGACTCAGAGGAGCTGCTGCTGCTGAGCCTGGAAGGGCCCCCTGAGGGTGCAGAGCCGGGTTTCTCTGTGGAGACATGGGCGGGGAGGTGCGCTCACTGCACACCTGCTCCTTGACCCCCTTGGTGGCACCACCACACTTGGTGCCACGATCCACCCATTTCCTGACCCTGCCGTTTAATAAGCATTTATTGAAATTAATCAGGTCAACAAGACTATCTGAATCTACTTGAGACACTCAAACAGGAAGTGATGGATGGCAGGAAAGGCTGTCCATAAAACATCCCCCGTCACGTGGCCACCAGTAGTACCAACGGGACACGGGCAGCTGGAGTGCTTACTCTGCCTGGGGCACCCCAAAAGTGACTACAGAGACAGAACCATTCAGCAGGCAGGGTCACGGGACCTGTCTTGACGCTGGGCAAACTTGTCGCAAGGCCATGGCCCAGCTAGAACATGCTCCAGTGCAGACAGGACCCTACTGTCCCCCAATGTGTGCGTCCTGGAAGCCAGGGAAAGAGATGCGTGCTCTTTCTAACAAGATCCGGGAAAAGGAGGCAAGGGATCAAATGCCGGCTTCCCTGAACACAAAGCCTGGCAATGCACAGGGCACGGGGCCCGGCCTCCCGCGTCTGCTACCCCAGCTTGCCGTGGAAGTGCTGCTGCCGGCAGAACAGTCAGAAAGCTCACTGCCTAGGGGCTGGGCTGCCCGGTTAAGCCCCACAGGAGCCCCTGGGAGAGGCACTGCCCTGAAAAGGGCTGTGTTCACACATACCCAACATGTGCATACTTCCTACAGGGCTGGGGTATGACCCCCTAGTGACAGACAAGCAAATCGAGGTTCCAGGAGCTCAAGAGCTCATCTAAGAACACAGAGTGGCCGGGCACAGTGGCTCATGCCTGTAATCCCCGCACTTTGGGAGGCCAAAGTGGGTGGATCACAAGGTCAGGAGTTCAAGACCAGCCTGGCCAACATGGTGAAACACCATCTCTACTAAAAATATAAAACATTAGCCGGGTGTGGTGGTGGGCGCCTGTAATCCCAGCTACTCAGGAGGCTGAGGCAGACGATTGCTTGAATCCAGAGGCAGAGGTTGTAGTGAGCAGAGGTCGCGCCACTACACTCCAGCCCGGGTGACAGAGGGAGACTCCGTCTCAAAACGGCAACACAGAGCTTATGAGGCGGCGAGCCACACTCAGACGTGGGCCTGCTGGGTGCTCAAACCCCTACTGCTGACCCCTCACCCCCACCAAAGAGGGTGGCACGGTGGCTGCGGGCAGTACCTTTCCGGGCGGGCTTCTTGCTGCTGCTCAGCTGCCCACTGACGTCCTGCAGTCGCTTTTCCAGCTCCTTCTTCTTTTCCTGAGCTAGCTCCTCTTTTGACTTGGCTGCCTGCTTCTTCCCGCTTGCTGCTGTCGGGGAACAAATGGGCATTGAGACTGCGGAGGGGACCAATGGGGCAGGAGCCAGGGCTGCACCCAGGCGGCCACAGCCCCAGCCCTGCACACTGTGTCCACACCAGCTGCCTGGCTTTCACAGGTCTGGAGCTGACAGACACAGAGCTTTGCCAGGGCTTCGAGTGGCAGAAATGACCGGGATGAGACAGACCCACCCACCTGCCTCGCTGTGCACTAGGGGTGTACAAAGCCTGGATGGTAAGGGAAGAGGCCATTCCATGGCGCCAACAGGTATAGGGACACGACATGGTTTGGCCAGTGTCCCTCACATGCAGGGCAGAGCCTCTGACTCATGGACCTGCCTCACCAGGGCCACTGCTCTGCCACTGCCTGGGCAGCAAGGATGATGAGGTCCTGGGGTCCGGTCTCCACTGCCTGACACTCCTGAGTCGCTCCCTCCAAGTTGACCCAGTGACTTACCGTGGGTCAGATGTACCGTGACCACACAGGGCCACATAGACATTCCATCCAGGAAAGGAGGCTCCCTGTCTCAGAGGGAGTGAGGCCCAAGCACACCTGAGAGGCCACACGCAAGTTCCAGTGAGCCTTGCACTCAATGGACAGCCTGCGGGAGGTACCACAAGGCCCGCCTCTGTTCTGCCCTCCCTCCTACTCCGTCGGACCTGCAGACCCTGGCAGTGACTTGTTCCTGCCATCGACTTCAGGGAAGCCTGGGCTGGTGCCGGGGTCCGTACTGTGAGGCCTCCGGACTTGTGACCCTAGTCAAAGGGAGGGTTGTCCTTGTTATAATGGAAGCTGGTCTGCCCTGCAAGGGACCATCAGAGAGGTCACCTGCAGCCAAGGCCCCAAATGGAGCCTCAGAAAGGCATGCAGTGAGGACCCTAACTGGGCCCTTAATAAATGGGGTTTGGGGCTGGAACCCGGCCCCAGGGTCGTACCTTCCCTGGACAAGGTTAAGGCCAAGGCACGCAAGTGCTGCCCACATCCCCGAAAACAGGGAAAGCGGGCTCTGGCTGGGTGGGGCTCAGGCCTGGGTTTAGCCCCAAGCCCGCTGTCCCTGGCAGACCACAGATATCCTCAGGGCATGAGGTGGGACAGAAGAGCCAAGACAGCATGGCAGCCATGTGCCCACGCTCGCAGACGGGGGCTGTGAGGAGTGAGAGGAGGGACAGGCCAAGGAGGGGAGAGGAGCTTGGAGCACCATGCTCCACCCAGACAACTTACAGAACGGTTTCCTTTGCTTTTTCTGTAAACAAGACTTGACGTATCTCTCCAGTTCCCTCAAAGTGGTGGGTTTCAGAGTCTCAAAGTCAATTTCTATCTCGTCGGGGTTGGAGTCCCTGAGCGAGGGCTCCCGAGACTGGATGATGTGTACCACCCGGCCCAGCTTCTCCCCGGGTAACCGGTTGATGTCCAGGCTGAGCTGGCGCTTCTCATCGTAGCTCATGGGCAGGCCCTCCTCCTCTTCCTCCGAGTCGTAGGAGGCGGATGCCTGCTTGCCGCCTTTCTTCAGCTGTCTGGGGCAGAAGACAGAGCAACACAGCGCTGAGTCTCTGTCTACCTGCCCTGGGAGCCCACTGCACACTCCCCTTCCTACTGACAGCAGGCTGCTCTCTGGGCCCAAGCTTTCTTCCCAAAGTGGTGCCTCAAGGCAGAAAATCAAAGGTTAGAAAAGTTGCTCCCAGCTGGGGGGTTTCCAGACCTTGGCCAGAAAACAGTTACAGAGGCTAGTTCCTCTCTACACCCCACAGGCGTCTCAAAATTCTCAGGTCAAGAAATGATCTCTGTATTCAGGTAATCCAAAAGAAGACAAGAAAGGGGGAAACAAAGGAACAAAAGCACAGAGGAAAAAGAAAATAATGAAACGGCAGACCAAAATCCAATTATACCAATAACTATGTGAAATATAAACCGTCTAAACATACCAACTAAAAGCAAGAGATACTCAGGTTAGATTAAAAAACAACCAATGCACACAGTACCTACACAAACGCCACTTTACATACAGTGTTCTAGGTGTATGTTAAAAGGAAAAAAGTGAGAAAAAAATACACCATGGAAACATTAGTCAAAAGAAAGCTGGGTTGGCTATATTAATTTCAGACAAAGTAAGCTTCAGAAAAAGGAATATTTTCAGGAAAAAAGGACAGTGCAGGGCCGGTCACAGTGGCTCATGCCTGTAATCCCAGCGCTTTAGGAAGCCAAGGCGGGTGGATCATCTGAGGTCAGGAGTTCGAGACCAGCCTGGGCAATATGGCAAAACCCCATCTCTACTAAAAATACAAAAATTAGCCAGGCATGGTGGTGGGCACCTGTAATCTCAGGTACTCAGGAGGCTGAGGCAGGAGAATCACTTGAACCCGGGAGATGCAGGTGGCAGCGAGCTGAGATTGTGCAAATGCAGTCTAGCCTGGGCAACAGACTCCATCTCAAAAAAATTAAAAAAAAAAAAAGGTCTCAAGTCAGTAATCTAATCTTCTAACTTAAAAAAACTAATAAGAGAGGAATCCAAGTCTAAACTAAGCAAAAGGAAATCGTAAAGATCAGAAATAAATAAAAGTAAAAACATTTCTGGCCGGGCACGGTGGCTCAAGCCTGTAATCCCAGCACTTTGGGAGGCCAAGGCGGGTGGATCACGAGGTCAAATGATCAAGGCCATCCTGGTCAAAATGGTGAAACCCCGTCTCTACTAAAGATACAAAAAAAGAGCTGGGCATGGTGTCACGTGCCTGTAATCCCAGCTACTCAGGAGGCTGAGGCAGGAGAATTGTCTGAACCCAGGAGGCGGAGGTTGCAGTGAGCCGAGATCGTGCCATTGCACTCCAGCCTGGGTAACGAGCGAAACTCCATCTCAAAAAAAAAAAAGTAAAAACATTTCAAAAAACATCAATGAAATCGAATTGTTTCTTTGAAAGGTCAATAAAATTGGTAAGTCTCTATCCAGATTCACCAAGAAAAAAGATACCAGTGACCAATATCAGGAATAAAAAGGACACATCACTACAGGCCCTACAGAGACCAAAAGGATAACACAGGAATACTAATCAACAAACTATGTCCCTAAGTTTGACAATCTGTGTGGAATGGATGAACGCCTTCAAATGCTAACACTCAGGAAGAAACTCATAATCTAATAATCCTATACACACTAAACAATCCAAACTCCAGGCCAGATGGTTTTGGGAGTGGATCCTACCAACCATGGAAGTATTAACATCAATTCTATAAATTTCCTCCAGAAAACAGGAGGGAGGGCAACACTTTTCAAATCATTTTTTTTTTTTTTGAGACAGAGTTTCGCTCTTGTTACCCAGGCTGGAGTGCAGTGACGCGATCTCGGCTCACCGCAACCTCCACCTCCTGGGTTCAGGCAATTCTCCTGCCTCAGCCTCCTGAGTAGCTGGGATTACAGGCAGGTTCCACCATGCCCAGCTATTTTTTTGTATTTTTTTAAATAGAGACAGGGTTTCACCATGTTGACCAGGATGGTCTCAATCTCTTGACCTCGTGGTCCACCTGCCTCGGCCTCCCAAAGTGCTGGGATTATAGGCGTGATCCACTGCGCCTGGCCTCAAATAATTTTTTAATTGCCTCTAATCACTCAAATATTGTGTTTCCAAGTCTTTTTTTTTTTTTTTTTTTTTTAATAAGAGATAGAGTCCTACTCCATTCCCCACTGTGGCCTCAAACTCCTGAGCTCAAGTGATGCTCCTGCCTTGGCCCCCCAAAGTGCTGGGATTACAGGCGGGAGCCACAGCACCTGGCCCCAACTCATTTTTGAGGCCAGCATTATATTGATACTAAAACCAGACAAAGATAGTACAGGCTGAGCATCCCAAATCCAAAATTCTCCAAAATCTGAAACCGCTCAAAGGAAGTGCTCACGGGAGCATTTCAGATTTGAGATGCTCAATGGGGACTACAGTGTGAATATTCCAAAATCTGAAGCATTTTTTTTTAAAATATCCTTATTTTAAATAAAGGATACTCAACCCATATAAGAAAAATGGATGCTTGCATCCTCCCCCAAAAAGGAGAGAGGGAGAAGAGGGAAGAAGGGAAGGAAAGAACTACCCTGACCATCTGACCATCCCACTTGCCACCTCCCTTAATGGCTGACCCAGCTGTCCAAACCTAAACCCAGGACCCCCACGCTCTTCTCCCCCTCCTTCCAAGCACCAAGGCCTGGCCATGCCGCTTCCGAAATAATACCGTCTCCAGAGCCACACCAATTTCTTTTGCCTGCAGAACCACGATAACCTCCAAAGGGGTATCCATGCTTCTCCCATTCCTGTTTCCCGCTAAGCTGTTCTCCATAGCGCTAGGATCCAAGTACTTTGAGCTTATGTCCTAACTCCCCTTCATTTGCTTGAAAAGGTAGCATGAACACCTCAAACAAAGCCGGCCGATCTCAGCAGCCTCAACTCACCTCTTTTCCCAACTTGTTCTTTTTCAGTGGTGCCAACTTTGCCCTCATTCCCAAAAGGAACACGTCCTACTGGTCTCTCCGTCTTTGTACTGCTATTCCCTGTTCTTGGAACTCCCTCCCTGGCCCTCTGCTGCCAAGCTTGCTCCCACAGGGCTGTGGGCTCCCCCTTGGGAAGCCTCCCTTCCACCTGGCTGGAAAAGGAATCCTGGGCCTGAGGGCCTTCCCTACTAGCTCATGTTGCTTTGTGGCTCCTGCATGTCCCTAGCAGACACAGGGCGTACCCAGCCACAGCAGGAGCTCCCAAAGGAGACTGAATGCACCCGTGCACGATACACCACCACTGCCTTGCCTATGGGCAAGCCCAAAATGGGGCGCTCAGCTCCCTCCAGTCAAGATCTTTGGCCCAGACCAGGAAAACATCCCCAAAGTTTCATGACCTAGAGACCCGGCTTTGCCAGCACTTCCATGTCCAGAATCCTGGCCAGCCCTGAAGGCAGCTGAGCAGCACCTCCTAGACCCCTGGACTTCCCAGCACAGGTCTTAGCAGGTCCTCCGTCTCCCCACCCCCCTCACCCTGGTTTCCAGGTGCCCAAGGCGCAAAGCCCCCAATCCTAGCACTGCAGCTCTGTGAGCCCCCGTGGTGCTGAGCACTGGCTCTTGGACCCACCTGCCCGCTGCCGTCGTGCTGTTGGCCTTCTTGGTAGGAGCCTTCTTCTGCTGAGCCTGCTTGGCAGGCGGAGCCACCTTGGCCTTCTTCTCTTCCTCAGCCTTCACCCTGTGCTTCTCCTTCTCCTTCTCCTTGTCCTTCTTCTTCTCCTTCTTCTCCTTCTTCTTCTTTGGTTTGTTTACTGGGGCCTGAGACAGGGCGGCCAGCTGCTCATGCACGGCCTTCAGCTGGAAAAGAGCAGGCAGCTGGGCAGGCGCTGGGCGTGGCCTGCACCACTGGGACTGCCTGGGGCCCTGGGATCGACGGGGCTTGGGGCAACGTGGAGCTGCCTCAATTGGGCAAGGAGGTGAACCAGAAGCACCCGGCCCTGCTCTGCCCCCCACTCCCCTGCGACTGCTAGTGATTCATGAATCCTCTCCGCCCCAGCTTCCTCAGCCGAAATGGGGAAGAGCTGGCTGGCCACAGGCTGAGCACTGCGCAGGTGGCACAGCAGGGACTCGGTAAGGGCAGCTAACTTTTTCAATTTGTTATATTTTAAGTTCTGGGATACATGTGCAGAAGGTGCAGGTTTGTTACATAGGTATACACGTGCCATGGTGGTTTGCTGCACCCATCAACTCATCATCTACATTAGGTAGGCAGCTGACATTTTTATTATTATCATTTTTCAGATAAGGAAGACTATCTAGAGGTTTATATGCCCTCGCAAAGGAGGCTTTCATCAGTGACTTCTAGGAAGCCACTTGATAACACGCAGGCCTCCAGGGTTAAAACAATCCACTGCCAGCAGCCAGCATTCATCTGGGGCCACCCCACCACTGGCGGTGTGCTAAGGGCCCCGCACACCCCACTCCAGCCCCACCCCCATGGGAGAAGAGAGGCCCCTTGAATTGCACTGCCCAGGTGAGGACACAGCCCGTCCCTGTCTCTGGGTGGTCTGTGTAAGGCCAACAGCGGGTGCGTAAAGGAGCTGCCACCCATGAGGCCATACCTCACAGCCGTCTTCCCTACTGTGTGGTCCTTGCCAATTCAAAATCAAATATCTGGCCCACCTCGGGACTGCAGGACCATCGCTGTCCTTGTGGCCCTGATTCATGCTGTTCCCCTCTTGACTGGACAGCCCTGCTCTATTTTCTTCCAACCTGGGGTCCCAAAAATCGTGCACCTGGCTGGCTGCCAGAGGTCTGGGGAAAATTCACATCTTTCTCAATTCAACCTCAAGATAGCTCAGAGGAGTGACATTCATCCCATACTGCAAATGAGGAAAGTGAGGCGGAGAAGGGAGAGGGAAGCACAGCCTGGCAGTGGGGCTGGGGCTGGGGCTGGGCAGCCACACAGCAGGACCCCCAGGACTCTGGAGCCTGTGCCCTACCCCACTGTGAGTGACCACTTGGAGCCCAGGCACTGTGGTGGCCTCTATAAATGTCTCACAGAAGTTTCTGGAGCAGAGCAAGGCACACATGACCACCGAGCTCCCACCTGAGGCCCGCCAGATCTTCAGAAACATCCCAGCCACATGTCCTTGCAGCCACTCATGCGTGTTGTGGGTCAGGCTCGCACCGCCCCAACCTGGGGAGAGCACCCCGAGGGCCTTTGGGAGGAAGCACTAAGCGGCTGCTGTGGGACATGGGGCCAAGGAGGGACCCATGCAAAGGGACGGACCTCAGGCTGCTGTACCAGACATCCCACCTCAGCCCCTCAACTCCACACCAGTGCATCAGTGCCCACCTGCTCCTGCAGCTCCGCCAGCCTGGTGGCCCGCTCCTCCTCTGAGTCCGAGCTGCCCGAGTCCGAAGAGCTCTCCTCACTGCTGCGGCTGCTCTCAGCGCCCTTGCTCACCACAGGGGCTGCGGGGGCAGGCAGCGGCGGCGCCTCCACGGGCTCATCTGGCATCTTGGCAAACCTCATCTCAAACACATCCTGTGGGAGAGCAGGGGCTGTCCTAAAGACCTGCATGCCCACAGGGCTGCCCCTTGGTGGGCCCCCAGGGTTTCCGAGATGCCCTTGGGGCAGCACCCACAGCTGCTACGAAGGTCAGGACAGGAGAAGATGGGGTTCTGCCTGCCAGGGGGGCTGTAGTTGCTTCCAACTCCCCCTCCCTCCCTTCCTACCCAGGCAATTCCTGGGGACAGGCCTGGGAGCAGGGGACACAGGAGCTGGCCCACAGATCCCTTCACCAAGTCCATGAGCCCTCTCTAGAAGACACATGCATCCTTATGGCCTCCTGGCCGGAAGCTCCCGGGGGGCTGCCCCTGCTGTGAAACAGGAAGTGTCTTCCTTTGAACTTGGACAGGGTCCTCCGCAGCCACAGGGGTTCAACTGACCTCTTCCTATCTCCTCACCCCAGAGTTGACTGCCACATCACAGCTCATGAAGGGTCAACACCAAAAGTTGGCTCAAAAGGCCAAAGTCTAGTCCTATCAATATTTTATTTACAAAAAGATAAATTAAAAGCTAGCCAGTCATGGTGGCACATTCCTGTGACCCTAGATGCTTGGGAGACTGCGACGGGTGGATTGCTTGAGCCCAGGAGGTCAAGGCTGCAGTGAGCTGAAAACATGCCATTGCACTCCAGCCTGGGTGACAGAGTGAGACCCTGTCTCAAATATATTCCTAAATTTTTTTACTGTTTTTTTTTTTTTCTCAAGGTACAGTCTTGCTCCGTTGCCCAGGCTGGGGTGCAATGGTGTGATCACAGCTCACTGCCTCGGTTCAAGTGAGTCTCCTGCCTTGGCCTCCCGAGTAGCTGGGATTACAGGCACCCACCACCATGCCCGGCTCATTATTTTATATTTTTAGTAGAGACGGGGTTTCACCATGTTGGACAGGCTGGTCTTAAACTACCGACCTCGTGATCTGCCTGCCTCGGCCTCCCAAAGTGCTGGAATTATAGGTGTGAGCCACCGTGCCCAGCCTACTTTATTTTTGGTAGGGACAGGGTCCTGCTATGTTGTCCAGGCTGGTCTTGAACTCCTGAGCTAAAGTGATCCTGCCACTTTGGCCTCCCAAAGTGCTGAGATTACAGGCGTGAGTCACCACACCCAGACTTCCTATCAAAACTGACTTTGGAAAGGTTTTGAACCAGGGCCTAGGCCCTCAGTCGCCCCTCTCAACAAACGTCCTCTTCCCTGGGGCGGCACAGCTCACTGAAGACAGGGATGCACAGTGAGGTGGAAATGAGGGGAGATTTCTCTTTGCCAAGCTCATAAACCTGAATCCACATCATCTGCACACGTGATGTGACCATTCAGGCTAGACTCAGCTCCGGAAAAGCCCATCCTGGGCTCTCATCTCCCAGGTTCTCCTCTCAGGAGACACCCCCAGAGGCATCCTGACACCCAGAGCTGTGGTCTAGGCCCCCACTCAGCCGTCAGCCTTGAAGCCATTCAGATCAGGTCATTTTGGTGTTGGGCTCTAATCCCACAGCTCAATTTATAAAACAATATAATTGCTAAACAGGGGTCAGTAATGGAACTCTATCAGCCTCAGGGTCTCACTCTGTTGCCCAGGCTGGAGTGCAGTGGTACAATCACAGCTCACTGTAGTCTCAAACGCCTGGACTCAGGTGACACTCCCATCTCACTTTCCCAAGGAACTGGTACTAGAGACACACATCATCCCACCTGGCTAGTTTTTGCAATTTTTTGTAGATAGCTGGTCTTGAACTCTTGGCCTCAAGTGATCCTCCCACCTCCGCCTCCCAAAGTGCTGGGATTACAGGCTGAGCACCATGTCTACCCAACAGCACCTGTTGCAGGGGCAGGGGCAGAGCTGCCCGCGTTCCCGCTGGGTCAGCAAGCCCGGGCACCACCCTCTATGCTCAATTCCCTCATTAAGCTCAACCCAGGATTTATGAGGCTCCAGAGGACTGACTGTGTTTTGCAAGGTCTTTTGTGTTTAGAACACGGTAAGGGAGGTCTCAGTATAAAACTGGGGTCCTGATGGCTTCCTCTGGATGTAATGGGACCTCCAGGACCACTCTGCTGGGTCATCCCCAGCAGGACCCAGGACACAGAGAGGGTACCAATGGCAGCAGCACCCGGGAGAGGGCCTTGGGCAGGCCCCGTGTGTAGGAGGGTGGGAGAGGCAGCAGCACCCTCAGTGTGAATGAGTTTCTCTCTCCACCCCTTTATGGGTCCTATCATCAATAATAAAACCATGCGCTGCTCGGGTACTTCAAAACAGTTCTGAGCAAGGACTGAGAGCATCTTACATGACATTCTGGGTCCCATAAGAAGGAAAAGCATGCTGGAAGAGAACATATATCCAGAATTCTCCCCTTTCCTCCAAAAGTAAGGTCCTTCAATTAAATAACATTTATCATACTGGTGCTGTTATTTATAAAAGCAAATCACCTACGATCACAATTAGAAAAGGTAAAAACGGATTCTGGCACATCGACCCACACAAAAACGTGTGTGGCACCTGGACTTTAGCAGAAAAATGCACACACAAGCAGGAGGGCATACGTGCGCACATACTACACACACCCTCCACACACACAGGTCCACACACACACGTATACACACATCCACGCACAGGTCTATACACACACGCGCGCGCATACATGCACAGGCCCACACACACGTATACACACGTACACACGCAGGTCTATACCCACACGTGCACGCGTACACACAGGTCCACACACACACAAATATCTCCGTGAGGCTGCTGCATGCTCACAAAGTCCCTGTGCTGAGAGCCAGACCAAGACAGAAAAGCAGAATGCCGCACAAGCCGCCGCCATCTAATTCATCCACTGGCTGCACTGACAGGCTAACATGGGAGCCTCTCCTTGCCACAGAGACCTGCTGGAAACTCCAGTCGATGAAGCCACAGGAGAAAGGACATCTGCTGTCCCACCTGCAACAGGCACCAGCCCCCGGAGGGAAAGGCTCACTGCTGCAACATTGCCATGGAGCCCTGGCGGCAGCTCCTGGAACCCAGCTCAGAGCCTGGCAGGGACCTGGTTGGCACTTGGGAAATATGTGTGGAAGGAATGAGGCTCTCTGAGGCTTTCCTTGGCTGGACTTTCACATGGGTGTTCACCCCACACCGGGGAGCCCCCACCCCACACTGGGGAACCACCCAACCTGTGCCCAGTCTCAGGTTACCTGGAGCTTCCGGGCCATGGCCACCACCTCATGGTCTGGGGGATTGTATTTGTAGCAATTGGAGAACATGAGCCGGACGTCGGCAGCAAAGCCCTGTGCGTCTGGGTACTCCCGGCCATCCATCTTCCTCTACAACACACAGTGACAGGGGCCATGAGTGCGGCCTGTGGCTTCAGGACTCTGCCACACCCCATGAGATGAACTCCGGAGCCTCAGGGGCCACTGCCAGCTCAAGGGTGGTGTCTACTGGATTGGCAGGCAGCACACCCCAGCTCTCTGGGACCTCGTAGGGGAAGCTCCACGTGAGGACATCAGAGGGTGACTCAACGGCTTGGCAGGGAGGGCCCAGGACTCCACAGATACTCCAGACACATGGCCCCCACTTGGAAGAAAAAGGCGCTCCATGAGAAATCCTGGGTTCCCGCCACTGTCCCTTAGCCCCTTTCTTGTCCAGTGAATCCTCACACGCTGATGCGCCATCAGCAGCCCCGGGGGGCATGAGGCTGCAGCGAAGTCGGATTCCATCAAGAACACGGAGCCTGCTCAATGTACACAAGGAAACATCATCGTTTCCCTCAAAGAAGCCAGTAGCTGTCAGCCAGCTCGAGTCTTACAGAAGCACCCCCGCATCTCAGGGGCCCAGCTGGACCTAAGGGATTCCATGCTGTGTTCAGTGGCAGCTCCTGAACCCCACAGGGGTGGAGGCGGCAGGGGTGTGTGAGCCAACACCCACCCACATTTACTAGGCCACACAAACCCTGTAGCAAAAGCCACTGCAGGTCCCACCTGGCTTTGGCAAGCAGAGAACTGAGGCCAAGGCCTGGGCAGGCAGTGCCAGGCAGCAGGGGTGAGGAGGGGCACAGCCCCCCAGAGCTGGGGGGTGCAGGCGGCTCTGCTGGGGGGTGGGCAGCAAGCACCCACGACGGGACAGAGGCAGAATCGCCGAGGGACACTTCAAGATGGCCTCTGGGAACACACCAGTTGGGGCAAAAAGAGGTCACGCTGTGCCTAAGGGAGTGAGTTTCCCATCCTGGGATGGCTCAAGGAGAGGGACCTGGTCAGGGACACGCCCAGGGCAGGGCGAGTCTAACCTGACCACTCAGCGGGGTTTAGGTTGCATTTGTCTAGGTGCCAGTGAGATGGAGGGGGTGGGCACTAACCCACAGAGGGTGACCCCTAACTCAGGGTCCATACCCTTTGCACTCGGACATGAGCCCCTCCAGAAGGAAGGGCCGGCAGAAAAACCCAAGGCACGGTGGGAGCTGAAAGCCTCTGATATTGGGAAGAAAGCTTGTTTTCATTTTAGCATGTGCTGGGACAAACCATGCCCAGAAGCTTCGTCTTTAAAGTCTACAGGTCCCGAGGCCTCTCCCTGGTCCACTGACTGCCCTTTCCCCGCAGCGTCCGGGCCAGACTCGTGGGGAGCAAGTGCTGCCGCCACACCTGGCTTCCCCCCAAGCCAGGACAGAGGGGAGCTCCCAACAGAACTTCCCCCCAAGTCAGGACAGAGGGGAAGCTCCCAAGAGAACAGATCAGGACTTTAAAGCGAACTCATATTCTACAGCTTCTTTATTATGCTTTCAAGGGCAAATCAGACCCTTTGACCAAAGCAGAATTAAGCTGAGCTTGAGTCCAGCCCAAACTGGAACCCCCAGTGATGTTCTGAAATTCCTGTTACTGTGCTGAGACACACAAACCCCAGCCCTAGAGGCTGTGCTGAGACACACACACCCCGGCCCTGGAGGCTGGAGCCGAGGCTTGTGGCAGCTTCTAGGCTGCACTGCTCCAGCCCTCAGCTTCCCCACCCACAGCGGCGAAGCCAGGCGGCCCCGGCTTATCACTTTCACCTGAATGTGCACTGGGAACTGGGGCCTGGGCCAGCCAAGTCTATCCTGCCCTGGAATCCAGCAACCAGGGAAGAAAAGGCTTTCACCAGGAGCAACTGCCTGAGGCAGGCAGACTGACTGCAACCGGCTTTTGCATGCCCAGATCCCAGGATGAAAATAAATGACTGCCTACGAGGGCTCCCAGCCGCTCTTCCCCAGGTCACAACGTTGGCGAGGGCAGTGGCCACACCTCCCTCAGCTGCCTGCACGTCCCTGGGAGCTGGCTTGAAGCTCTCCCAGAGAGAGGGCAGATGCCAGCTGAGAACTTGGAAAGGTGCTCAGGGAAGACCCGGTGGAGCTCACCCTGCTCTGGGGCTGCCCCTCCCCAGTACACTCTCCACTGAATTACCACCCCCCTTCTCCCGCTACAACTCTACAACCCCCAGGACCAGACTCACTCTGACCTGCTATGAGGCACACAAGAGCCCAGGCAGAGGCTGTGGCCTCAAAAAGACTGGCACGGGGGAGGCCAGGTTCTGTCTCAGCTCTGCCCCCGGCCCAGGGCCAGCTTCTGTCTGTTGAGGGGGTGGGGCTCAGAGGCACGTAGAGGGCAGAAGCCAGGCCATCCCTGCTGGCTGCCTCATTCTTGCCTGCTGTGAGCGCCTGTCTCCGGGGCTTCAGAGAAGCAAGTGCAGCTTTAAAACTTGTGCCAAGCGTGAGAGTGGCCCAGCTCTAGGGCCTGATGATACAGAACGGGACGTGGAAAGGAAATAAACGAAATCACCAAACGGCTTCAACAGGAACAAACAACAGAGCTGCAGACTCTGGGACCGCAGGCAGGGCTAGCCTGCCTCACTGAGCCCTGCCAGCCACAGCCAGGCCGGAGGGTGCGTTTGTCTGTCAGGTGAGTCCCTGCTCCGAGACACCCCACTCAGCCAGCACAAGACATCAGCCCCCCATGGCAGAGCTGCAGCACGTGGACAGAACAGGGCGCGCCGCGCAGCCACGTACTTTCACGGTGCTGAGGTCCATGGGGTGCTTGATGATGTCGTGGTAGTCGTGCAGCTCCAGGGCCTCAGCATCCACCGGCTTGTAGAAGGGCCAGGCATAGGCCGCGTGCTTCTTGGACAGCATCTCCCTGAGGATGCTGTCGCAGTAGCGCAGGTGCTCAGACAGCTTGCCCTTCTTGCCTGCATGCTGGGGCACCTCGCCATCCTCCAGGTCCTTCTTGGGAGGCTTAATGGGGCGGCCCCCACTCTCCCGCCGCGCCACCACTTTGGCCTGCTTGGGGTCCGACAACGGCGGGGGCGACTCGCTTCGGCTGGCAGTGATGGCAGATGTCGTGGGAGTGGTTGTGTCTGCTTTCCGCTTCACGCCCTTTTTCTGCAACAGTGAAATAACCAGTGGGCACGGGACACCAGGCTGCGGCTCCGAGGACGCATGTCGCAGCAGCCACGGTTCTAGGGCGCTGTCTCCCTGCCTGGCGCTAGGCTAAGCAGCCACATGCAGGGCTCCACCGGAGAGGACACCAAGGCTCAGGGGCCATGTCACTGGCTCAAGGTCACACAGCTGGCAGTGGTGAGGCTGGGACTCCCCCTCAGGCTCAACTCTGAAACCTGCCCTCACTTGGGCGTGGGGAGACACCTCTCTCCCTTAGGCCCGAGGGCTCAGGGGTGCAGGGTGGGCTCACACCTCACACCCCCAAGATGTGAGGTGCTGCATGCAATTCGCCAGACGCCTAAGAAGCACCCAGGTTGGGACCCGGGGACCCTGGGGCTGCAGAGACCTGGGAGGAACTCTCTGCTTTTAGAGACCAGCAGGAACGTTCCAGACAAGGGCCTGAGAGCGGGACTCCACGGACAAACACAAGTTTTGCGGGACAATAGGGAGGCAGGAGAGCATTGAGGACACGGGGTGGGGCAGCCGACCAGGAGGCAGGAAGCAGCCACAGCAGCTTTGGGAACAGAAGACTTCACGGAGTGAGTGGGTGAGTCTGGACTCTATCCTGGCAGCAACGGGGAGCCACTGAAGGCTATTTCAAGCAAGGGGAGGAGGGAGAACAACCCAGAGAGCCTGCCATGGGTGTGTCCTGGGGGCAGGGCAAGGCACCAGGCACACACACGTTTCACATCCAGGCCTCCTGGAGGTGTGCAGGTCTCTCTGGGCAGCCTGCAAGGGCCCAGCACCCATGGGCATCACTTCAGCGTGCCAGGGCCAGGACTCAGTGTGCACCCTGAGACCAGCTCAGCCGGATTCTAATCTTAGCCCAGCAGGAGAGGAGCCAGCGGGAGCCACAGCTCCCAGCCCACGGCACCTGCCGTCTAGAGCGCCACCCACAGCCACTGCCCAGCCAAGCCGCCGCCCTCAGACTGGCAGGGGCCTGAGCTGGCTATCCACAAACACCTGACAGGCACCCACGGGCTGCCAAGCGCCAGGCGCGTGCCATAAAGGGCGAATGGGAGCAGGAACGGACTCATCTGGCCATGGCAAATGGGACAAGCTCCAGAAACAGCTTCGCTGGGGGAGGTGGCTTGGCTGGGGGCCACCCGTAAGTGCAGGCAGTGAAGGCCACGGGAAGGGGAAGCAACGGAGGTGGCATTTTACCTTGGGCGAGCCATTTAACCCCTCTGAGCGCCCGCTTCCTCATCTGTAAGATGGGGGAAATACTGTCTGCCCCAGAGGGTCGCTGTGAGAATCAAATCGAAGAAGACAACACACATGAGTGCCTGGCACAGGCCCTGCCCAAAGCAGGACTCACCAGGCCTCGCCAGTCCCAGACCGTGCAGGGAGTACCCACTCCCTGCCGAGACTGCCAAGGCCCGCTGTGAAAAGCTCCCAGCCAATGGAGAGTGGGACAGGCAGGTCCTCACAGTCCCACGTGGAGCCCACAGGTGGATAACACACCCAGGTGGGTATGGCTGGTACCACTCCCCTGGGTGTGAGCAGGAGAGGATGGGGACCCCTCCCACCCTCAATTCTCTTCCGCACCTTCCCCACCTTGACTGTGCCCTTGGCCAGGGCTTCCGGCCAAAGAAGCTGGGGTTCAGGTTCAGCCAGGCCCTCCCTTACCAGCTGTGTGACCTTCAGCTCCCCAAGCCTCGGTCTCCTCATCTGCGTCAGGAACAATGGCCTGACCTCCCAAGGTGCAGAGAGAACCACTCCCAACAGCCAGCACTCAGGGAGAGGTGGGAGCTCCCCACCCGCTGCTCCTGCCCCAACCCCAGGAACCCTGGCTAGGCTCAGACACCCCAGCCGACCAGCCTCAGGGTGCTCACCTTGACAACGGGCGGTGTAGGAGGAACCACAGGGACGATGGGTGTAGCAGGAGGAGGTGGGGCGGCAGCTGGGGGGACTGGGACCGACGTGATGTTTGCAGTGATGGTTGGTACAGGGGTGGCAGCGATGACGGGTGTCTGGGAGACAGTGGGGGGTACGCTCTGAAAGGGAGTCGCTGGGGAGACAGAGGACACGGCTGCCACTTGCTGCGTACCTTCAAGACAAGGAAGGGACGTTGAGCACCGCAGGCTCTATTAGTATTTCCAGAAGCTTCCAGTGCCACCCCCAGTCAGAACATGGGGCCAGTTCTGTGCTGCCAAGACCCCCAGCCAGAAGAGCCCTCCACCCTGAGATGCCCCCAACCCTGCATCTTGGGGGCAGGGCTGGCCTGGCTCATCTTGGCTGAGGGCTCCCTGCACGAAGGGGAGGGCCCCTAGCCACAGACCACAGGAGGCTGAACAAGGCCAGGGCAGTACCACGCCTGCAGTTAACAGCCAATCCTGGAGTAATGGAAAGCTGGTACTGAATTCAGTTCCCTCAACAAGCTAAGTGACCAAGGACAAGGCCATATTTAAGCCACCAACTTCTCCCATCTGCAGCATGGGACAGCCCATGGCACTGGCCATCCCGCCTGGTCAGCCTCTCCCTCCAGACACACCTGCATGCTGGGTTCCCAGGCCAGGTGGGACCCCAGGGCTCATGGCATTAATCACCACTGTGCTCCCGGACAGGGAGACGTGGTCTTACTTGACCAAGGAGCCAGGCAGGTGACGGTGACTCTCAGGTCACAGATAATAAAATGAGTGCTGAAGAGAGAAAGCCCCAGGAGGGCACAGGCCCCAGGCTTCATGGAAGAAGTGACTTCAGGGATGGAGCTGGAAGGGAAGCTGGATTTGGGAGGTGAAGAGCAGGGACAGATGACCCTCCTAGACTGTGAGCTCCTCCCCAGAGTGGGCTCAAAAGCAGCCAGTTACCGCGTTCAAGTCTTTTTTTTGCGTCCCTGGGCCAGCTGCCCCTCCAAACATCACCCACAGGCCACACTCGGCCAACAACCAGTGCCCACGACCTCTTCACAGATGGGGAAACAGCCGGTGTCCCAGCCCAGCTACCCAGCGGCCTCTGCACAGAGGCTCAGCCCCCCACCAGCCCCACCTCCCTTTACCTGTGCTCTGGGCTCCCGCAGCTGGCTTCCGGCCTTTGCCCTTTGGAGCAGGGGGTAGTAATTCAACTTCCTCTTGGGGCATCTGGGCCACTTTTTGCAGAAAAATTTTCTCTAAGGCTTGGGCCATTAGCACTATATCGTCTGTGGGCTGAAGAGAGAGAGAACCTAAGTCACGTGTCAGGAAAGGAGATGTGCGTTTGCAAAGGACATTGTTCGCTGTAGCTCAAAATCATTTAAAATTTGTAAACAGATTGGGCAGCACAGGAGAGGACAAAATGAATATATTTATTTATTTTTAGATGAAGTCTTGCTCTATTGCCCAGGCTGGAGTGCACTGGCACGATCTCGGCTCATTGCAACCTCCGCCTCCTGGGTTTAACTGACTCCTGCCTCAGCCTCCCAAATAGCTGATATTACAGGTGCCTGCCACCATGTCTGGCTAACTTTTTTTGTATTTTTAGTAGAGACATGGTTTCACCATGTTGGTCAGGCTGGTCTTGAACTCCTGAGCTGAAGTGATCCACCCGCCTCGGCCTCCCAAAGTGCTGGGATTACAGGCGTGAGCCATGGCGCCCAGCCAGGTGATAAGCTTTGGGCCTGCCCAAGAACTGCTCCAAAGCGCATAGGCCCGTCTGGCAGCGGACAAGAGCAGCTGTGGGATCTGCCCCACACAGCACCCAAATCCTTACTGTAAGCAGCGTTCTAGGCCTGCATCTCCTTACCTTGTTATAAATGTAACAATTTGTAAACATGGTGTTGAAGTCCTGCATACATTCACTTGCACTCCAATAATAATTATTTTCTAGTCTCTTCTTAATAGTCCCCATATCCATTGGATTTTTTATTATTTTATGATAATCCTAGGAAAAAGATTTTCAGAGGCATTACCAACAGATTCTACATAATTATTTCCACAATTCCCAAGTGGACACAGCCTGCTCTTCCCAAGTGATCTGAGGGCTGGGGCTGGCCCGAGGCACGTTCTGGTCATTGGAAGGTGGTGGGCCATAGTGGGGTGAGCACTTGGCCAGTTGCAAACTCCTGCCCAACCGCTCATGGACCACAAGCCTGTGCAGAGGGGAGCCCACGGAGCTAGGGCAGACCCCAGGAGGGGCCTACATACTGGAGATGAGGCCAAACCCTTTAGGGTCTAAACCAGCAGGTGACCAGGGCCTAGCAGAGCCCAGAGCCCAGGCCAGCAAGCGCCAGCCCAGGGCTTCCTCTGCAAGGCTCAGGGTGTGTCTATTTGGGCCCAGGTCAAAAATGAGCACGCAGCTGAGGGCGCCACCACCTGGAAAGCAGGCCTTAACATACACTTGGCCTCTGACTCCAAGTGGGCTGGCCAAGCTGGCAGATGGGCCATCCTGCAGGAGCCAGTGAGGCAGAAGGCGGCCCCAGTGAGCCTCCACTCCTGAGTCCCATCGCCGTCCACCCGCTTTCCTCCCCAGGCGTATGGCTTCTCCCTATCTCCTGCACCTGAGCAGCCACCCTCCTCTCCCATGCCCACATGCGCCTGTGTGCTGTGGGCTTCCTGGGGCATGAGCTGTCCCCAGCTTAGCAGCTAGGGAAAGAGGAGCAGTCTTTCCAGGAGCCGGGCCAGCAGGAGGGGGCAGAGGACGGCGGCAGCAGAGTGTGGCTCTTGGGGAGGTGGTGGCCACGCACCGGCAGGTTCAGTTTGATTGCGTCCACGGGCTGGTAGAAGGGCCAGGCAAACTGGTGTTTCCAGAGCGTCTTCACCACCACGTTCTGCATGTACTGCAGCTGGTTGGTCTTGCGGCCGGGCTTGCTGGGGTTGGAGACCTCCGGGGGCGGTGGGTTCACAGGACCCGGGACCGCCGGGATCCCCGCAGGGGTGACTGTCGTGGTGGTGGACATCCTCCGGTAGCTCACTCACTTTCTGTCACAGCAGCGGCTGGGAAAGGCCCTGGCTGCTTCTATGCTCCCTGAAGAGGCGAGACGTCCCATTTCTGGGCTCAACCAGGTGACGGCTACAGGGGAGGAGGCACAACACAGAGACAGGCAGTCACCCCAGGACCCCCCACCTCTCCCAGCCTTGGCAGGCTCCTGAGGGTACTGTCGGGCCCCAGCAGGGCCTGCTCCACTCACTCACCCCCCTTGACCATCCAACCAGACGAGTGGCTGTGGGGGAAGCTGCTCAGGCCAAGTGCTGCCAGCTTGGGACGACTCTCCATCCCCTGCTCTCAGACCCGGGGGCAAGGTGTGGCGGTGGCATGAGCTCAGACACTAGCCTCCTGCTCTTTGGTGGGGGCTTGGAGCACGCGCTGGGATGCAGATGTGCCAAGGGACTCAGCCACTGGCAGCCTTGTGCCCATCAACTACCCACTTGTGGGGGCCCATTGGCAGTCACTGGATTCTAACGGCTTGGCTGCAATGTTCTGAAGAGCATGGACAGCCACGGTGTGGGCCCAGAACGGCCAGGGCAAGTGGGGCCGGCGTGACACAGACGTTTGCAGACCCACACGTGGTGCAGGGAGATGGCATCCTTGCATGAGGCCGAGCAGGGAGGTTCTACCATAACCAGGAGAATGAGCCCAGTTTGTGATGGTGGCACGGTTGTGACCTGGCCTGGCTCTCGGCCAATCAGAGAAGCAGGAGCAGCGGCTCAGACCCTGCCAACCTCCACACCCCACTTCACCACGAGGAGCCCTGCACACGTGAGCTGCTGGGCTTCCCTGGCCCCGACTGGCTGGCCACATGCAGGGCTGGCAGGAGGAGGCCACCGCTGCCCTGTGTGTCCCAGGAGGGCATGGAGAGTTGAGAGCGCCCACAGGAACGCTGTGCACTAGAGAACGCCTGCAGGCCTCCAACCACGGCCAGGGCCCTGCAGATGGCCCCGTTTCTCCCTGTAAAGGTGTGGGGCAGACGTGAGGAGCTCTAACCCGGCGCCTGGGACTTCAACTTCAGCCTCGTCCCTTGCTGCCATTTAAGCCTTTCCCAAACTTATACAACTGACGATTAGACAGGTCAGGGCTAGAGGCTGCCCTCAGGGCATAGGCAGCAGCTCTGCTGTGGGAGGAGCCAGCGCCGGCCCCAAGAACCAGCCACTTGCGGACTCGGGGCAGACAGTCAAGACTAGGAGAAGTTTGTGAGCTGGCTGACATCTGGTTGGTCCCCTGAAATCTGCCATGGTGGGCACAGTTACATCATAACAATGGGCAAATACTATGAACCAGGGCCTCCTCCCAGGCTGGCTGTCCAATGTTGTCAGCACCCTGAGTGACAACCTTACATCCCCACTACCTGAGCTACACACGACACAGCTCACCCGACAAGCCTGCACCAGCAAACACACCTCAACTACAGAGGCTCCCACCTGTGCCAAGGTCTCAGGGAGCCCCTCACACCACCCTCTTCCAACCCTCCAGAGGTGAGCGGGTGCCTCCACGCCCCTCCATATTGCTGACCCAGCACTCACAGCCCCAGTCTGGAACCCTGGTGGGGAGGGCAGCTCTTCTGGCTTCTGCGTCTTCACTCCGGACAGACAGCTGCTGTGCCGGGCACAAACCTGGGGTTTTGCCTGCCGCTCCTGCTTCTCTGATTGGCCCCAAATGCCTCTCTTCCCACTGCCCCAGGCCAGCACGTGGTGGCACTGCCCCTCACCACCATCACTTGCTCTGGTTTCCAAGAAGCCTTCCCAGTGGCGCTCTCTGCTCTGCCCCACAAGGACAGCCCAGCCCCGTACACAGGGTGATCTGTTAAAACCAAGTTGGATCGAGTCACTGGTCCGCTCAAAAACTCCCAGGATCTCCATGTGACTCAGTGAAGGCAAGTCCTGCACCACCCTGGCTGGTGGGGCCTGGGTGACCCAGGGTGACTGGGTCCTGAGACCTGTGTCCTTTTCCTGTGACTTGTGGCCTCCCCTCAAGGCCTGGACAGCAGCAGGCTCCTGCCCTTCCAAGGCCTCCAGGTACCTCCCAGAACACCCTTCCTGCTGGGCAGCACAGATGCTGTGGCCAGCCACATCACCTGTTCCTTTCACTTCCCCACGAGGCCCCTGAGGGTGGAGGAGTCAGACACACACACAAAGAGTGCTTACGTCAGTGACTGACACCAAGCACCATACACATCTCTGCTGAAACTGCCAGGACCGACAACCTGACAGAAGTCCCAGGCTGTGCTGCTGCTGCCTCCCAGGGCCTAGATGTCGGCTCCCAGGTGTTGGTCAAGTGGGGAAATTCCAGTACCCACTGCTGCCACACAGGCCCAGGGAGCCAGGAAGTGAGGCTGAAACTGACTTTTGGGGGTAGGGTGGTAGTCATGGCACAAAGGAATGCTCCCAGGCTGCAGGCCAGCTTCCTCCAGCATGAGGATGGATGATCACAGCTCAACGTGGGGACCTGCTTACAGTGCCATCAGGACCCAACACCCACCAGATCAGGCCCTCTAAGCTACCCGCTTCCAACCACCCACCCGCTGTTCCAAGTCTGAGGCTGAGGAAGAGCATCCCCCATCCTGGGTGGGGAGGACAGCCCCGCCCAGCTGTGGACTGTGAGCCTGAGCAAGGCAGATGGAGGAGCACCCTGGGATGGTACCAGCCCACCAGCCACAGCAGAGCCTCCCGAGGCCCAGCCCAGGAGGCCTCTTGGCACTGCCGGGGAAATCACGGTCAATGCGGTTAAAGCTCTGGAGCTACGCCCGGTGCCAGCGTGCGCTCACTGAATGCCAGTGCTCACTACAGGCCCTAAGGGTGCAGCTTACCTCCAGCTCCACTACCTGGCAGAAACACCCTGACTGCAACAAGACCTGGAAGGCTGAGTGGTGCAGTGCAAAAAGCCCTGGGCACACATTGGCAGGTGACTGCCCCCAACCCCGGTGGCGAGGCATGGTGACCCCACCTCTCCTCTCCAGGAACACAAATCCTGCCCTCTGAGACACCTACACCCCACACACTCAGATTTTTGCAAAAACTTAAGGACAACACGAAGCCATAGTAAGCAGCCCTGCCTCCCCTAGAAGCCTTCGGCCCAGAAGCAGAGCCCCCAGGCAGCCTGGCACTGACCAGTGAGAGGGGTGGGAAGGAGGGCAGCCAGAGGGCAAAAGGCTGATGTCCCTTCAAGCCCCCTCTGCTACCAGGTGCCAGGACCCACCACCTGGCAAGAGCCACACCAGGCAGGAAGAGACCAGGAGGCTACAGTCAGGTGAGACTTGGCGCGGGGGAGTGACCCCTCCCTTGTGGGAGAGTGTGCTAGCTCCCAGAGTCTCGGGAGAGGGAGGGCTGAGAAGGGATGGGTGCTGTCAGCCTGCACTCCTTGAACCTCAGGTCCTGTCCACAGAGGCCTTCCCTCCAAGTGCAGTGGGTAGACAGGCGAGAGCCACAGCCAGGGTCTGGCTCTGCCACCCTGTCTCTCAACTGTCCAGAGAGAGAAGCCAAAGAAACCAGCCAGCATTTGTGCGAGGGAGCCTCTACAGACCCTGGAAAGAACCAGGGAGACCTGTGGAACACCCTGAAAGACTCTCCGAGGGCGGCACAAACAAGATGAGGCAAACAGCGCCCCGACCAGAGCCTAGGAGCCTTCCACTCTGTGCGGGGAGCTCAGGGCCACATCCCGAGATGAGGAAGGCAATTGAGGCTTCCACAAAGAAATTACAGTGAAACAGACACTGGCCAGGTGAGCTAGAAATCGCTGATGGACTACAATCCAAATTGACATGAAGGTTCCAACAAGAGAACAGACGTGATGGGAAGGACGTGGTGGGAAGGACACGGTGGGGTGGCCCTACCCCAGACCCCGACTGCCCCAGAGGGCACACCAGCAGGACAGTCACCCTGCTGCAGGGTATGGTGCTTTCACACCAACGCAGACAGTGGAGAAAACATCAATAGCAACACAAGTGGTCAGCCAGGGCCACAGGGCCCTTCAGCTCACAGATGCCGGCCAGGGCCACGGAGCCCTTCAGCTCACGATGCCGGCCAGGGCCATGGGGCCCTTCAGCTCACAGATGCCGGCCAGGGCCACGGGGCCCTTCGGCTCACGATGCCGGCCAGGGCCACAAGCCCTTCAGCTCACGGATGCCAAGATCCCCACAATCCCCATGACAAACCTGCGAGGTCAGAATAACTGTGTACATGTACAGACGACCAAGCTGAGGCCCCTTCCTCCTTTATCTCCAGAGCACCACCTGAGCACAGAGGCTTTGGGACACAAAGCACCCAGCAGTGGGCGGTGGGGGCACCGCCTAGAATCAGGATCCCGGGCTTCTTGTCCCAGGCTTCTGAACCTGCAGGCAGCCGGCCACACGGCAAGAGGAGCCTAGGCAGTTAAAGAATGAGGCGGTCCTGCTTCCCCCACCTCCAATGACCAGCAAGGACACAAAGGCAGCCCAGGATGGGGCCAGCTGCCAGCCACAAGGCCCCTCCAGAATTCAAGGTCCAATGGAGATGCTGAGAGGGCTGATTGCGTGTGTGTTCCCACGGGGTCCGCACACCAGACACAGAGGCCCTGCAGAAAGGCAGCAAGGGGCCCCCATGGGGTCCACACACCAGGATTCGCAGCCTGGCTCCCCACCCCCAGCTGACCTCGCTGTGAAGTTAATAGATGGTCTGTGCTGAAGCTCAGCAAGGCCATTATCTACTGAGTGCTTCCCACCATAGCCCACGGACCGGCATGACAGTCTACACCCCACGGGCCACAGCTTCACTCATGCAAGGACATCCTGGGTGCTGGGACGTCCTAGCCAAGGGCTAGAACTGGATGTGACCACAGGCCCCCATGGCTTCGGATAAAAGGAGGGGCCCTAGATCCCAAGTCACCTGGGGCCTCGGTAAAGGGAAGAGGACCTTGCTCCAGGGTGCCACGTGGAGGAACTGAGGTAACACTGGGAGTGTGGCTGGCAGTGTTGGACATTCAGAAACACGTCTGCCCAAAACAAACATGGCCGTCACGTCTCCCAGCTCCCAGAAACAAAGTAAACAGAAGGTTGGTGTCTGGCCGTCAACGACCAGCCCAACCAGCCCCTCACTGTCACATCCCTGTCCATGGGGCCAGAGCCTGACCACTCCACATCACCTGCCTCACTCCCGTTATGACAGTTAACTTTCTGGATTTCAGAAATCCAAACCAGCCAGTGGAGCCTTTCCTGGGGGGCAGGTATGTCTCTCCTACACACACCCCTACCCCAGGGTCTGAGATGACATCCTTAATAAAACCTGGCTTTCTGAAGATACACAGAGGCTCAAACTATGGACAGCTTTGTATTAGCTGTAAAGGGTCCAGATTTTGCGGCAAAAGAAAATACCCAGTATCCCCTCACTTAGCCTACTGTGTCACTAGGAGGGAGGGTGGGCAGGTGGCCAGCGAGGGCTCCATTTTATAGTGCAGGAAGGGGTGGCCTGGGCCCCACGGCTGGTGTACGCAGTGGCACTGGATCTGAAGCAAAGCTGGGCACTGGAGGCCATGCCTTGGGCCGGTTCGCTGGTACGCCTGCTGGAGGAGCAGAGGGCACTGATTCAACACTGATTTTCTGGAACCAGAGTTAATATTGGGAGTGTGGTGGCACTGAGGTTACCTTTCGAAAGTCCTCATCTTTCTGATATTTGGACTGAAAGTTCTATGAAGAAATGTGTCTGGAGTTTGCTTCATGATAATGTGGGGAGTGAAAATGAGTAGGGCCTGGAAGAAATGGCCAGCCCAGAGCGGCCCCCACCTGCGGCAGAGGGAAGAGCGCACGCCTCCCTTCTCCCCGGGCCCCCAAACCACACTCATCACACATTCTGCAGCCTGTGTCCTCACAGCAACTGTGGGGTCCAGGGTTCTGACTGGTACCCACTCTCCACCTTTATGGGGTGGAGAAGAAGCCAAGGGGACTCCTGTGAGGAACTGGGACAGATGGACTCAAGTGGAGTGACTCGGGCTGGAGGAAAGCATAAGTGCCAGAGACCCCAGCACCTTCAAGTCTAGACATGAGACACACAGAACCTTCGCACTGCAACCCCTCCTTCACCCCGGCACCTGCCCCGCAGGAATGTGCAGCAGAACGGGGTGTGGTCTCCTGGGGGTAAACCCTTGCTCCTTTCCTCGGGGAACAGAGGGCCCACTCCAGGGCTCACAGGGACACTGGACACTGATGGGGCTGAAAGCCAGTCTGCTAGAATGTGAACCTAAAGGGCCCAGGAGCATGTTCAGCGCGGGAAGAACTAATTTCACCACTCATCCCTCCTGTGGTGAAGGGGCTGCCATACAGCCTGCTGACAGCTGCTTTGCTCCAGGGGGGCTCTGCTGTGTGGGCAAGGTCCCATCGGGAAGGCAGCCAGCCACCAGCTTCCTGTTGCAGCAGCAGCTTCACCCTCAGCAAGTGCACTCCACCCCTGGGACCACGGCAGGGAAGCTGTGGGTCCTTTGGGGATAGGCCCAGGGAACCAGATGTACCACTGCTGCTCTCCCCTGGGCACTGCAGGACAGGGATGGAGTTCTGTCTCCCAAAGGAGGAGGCAGAGGCTTAGACCCTCCCTGGGGCCCACCTCCCCCAGTCTCCCTCTCAGCTGCTCACAAAGCCCATGCTGTGGCCCCCACAGGCACTGCCTGCCAGCCCAGCAGAGACAGAGGCAGAGGCCACCCTTGCCAGATGGGTGAAAGTCGGAGTGAGCAGACAGCCTAGCTTAGACATAAGAGGACCCGAAACTGCCCAGAGAGGAGACTCGGGCAAACCACAGAAGTCCTCAAACACCGAGAAAAACCCAGAGATGAATGGGTCTGACGAGATCAAGAAGGACCCAGGCCAGTCCCAGCGACTCAGGCCTGGGACCCTAGCACCTTGGGAGGGGCAGGAGGATCCCCTGAAGCCAGGAGTTCAAGAGCAGCCTGGGCAACATAGTAAGACCCTGATTCTACGAAAATTTAAAAAACTGAGCCAGGCCTTCACATTGCTGCACTCCAGCCTGGATGTCATGGGGAGACCCTGTCACACACACACAAAAAAATGTGGAATGCCACAGAGAAGATTTCCAAGGGGAGGGCAGTGGCCAGGCTCCCCCAACACTGACTGGACCCCTCCCTGGGTCCCCCCATGCCCTATCCAGGAGGGGCTCTGTGCTGGACATGAAAGAGACATTAGCCCGAATCCTACCTATCTTCACTCTTGCCATGTGGCCCTGGGCAGGCCCTCCCCACCTCTGGCCCAGAAGCTGTGGGTGGTCCCCCCAACCCCTCCCAAGGTCCCTGGACTCTGCCTTCCTCTCCATAGGGAGCAGAGACCTGAATAAAAAGCAGAAACTCAGCCCCCTTCAGGCTGGTCCAGCTCAGAATTCACCAGAAAAGATGCTGAGTCCAGGCCGTTTCAGGGCTGTGGACAAACAGGGAGGGAATGGGGACCTGTCCAGTTGCCACCAAAGAAAACACCCAGAAAAGCTAGCAGCAGTCTCCCTGACCCCTCCTGCCATTCCACAGACCTCCTGGGGAGCAGGGACCTGGAGAGGCAGGAGCAGGCATGACGCCTGGCCAGCACAGCCTTCAAGTGCTCCACAGAGGGAGAGCAGAGGGGTGCTGCCCCCCACGCCACACCAGCCTGGGGCAAGCAGATCAGCCAAGGGGCAGCGACTGGACCATGGGCCATCTCCAGCCTGGCCTGGCCCCAGAGCATGGAGCTCTTATTTGGGGTCCAGGGAGGGGGAGTCCCAGCTTTCACCAAACAGGCAGGATTGGGAGGACGGCTTGCCAAGGCCACTCCAGCTATAGCATGGGTCAGGAGGAGCGGTGGCAGGGAGGGGCAGAGCTACACAGCTGGGCAGGGCTACACAGCTCTGCAGGGACTCAGCTAGACCTGCCAGCTAAAGGGTGGGAGCCAGGAGCACCGGAACTACGGGTGGGGTGCTGGAAGAAGCAAGGGAGGCCTTTCCCAGGGGCTCCCCAGACTTGGGATTTCCATAGCCCTGGGCCCCATGTCCCTGGCTGGGTGGCCCCACTGCTGCACTCCAGCCCGTTTCCTGGAGCTCTGTCCTGCATCAGCGGGGGGTCAGATGAGCTCCATCTTCCACAGGTGGAGGGGGCACTCTGAGGTGAGAGGGCACAAGATCGCCCAGGCAGAAAAGGCCAGAGCCAGTTGAACAAAGCTGGACATCCATGCCAGAGTCACCACCAACATCCCATGGCCCCAGAATTCTCAGGATAATGCTGGAGTTGGTGTTGTGATAGGCTGTGGCTGGAGGGAACTGAGCCCGTGAGAAGGGACCCCAGCCTACCGCCCCACAGCACCATCTAACCTGGCCAACCTAGCACCTGTCCCCAAGCCCACACGGTGACCAGCAGCCACCCTGGTGCCACCCTCCAAGACATGGGAAACTGGATCTGTCCAGGCAGGGCCGTCTTCAGTGACAGATGGAGCCAACTGTCTCCTTCTATGGAGCCAGGGGAGAAGCTGGGGGTTGGGGGCCCCCTGTAGCCCTCAAGGAACCCTGGGGAGGGTGGTTGGGCATCGTGGGCCACTGCCCCACCCAAGCAGGCGTGGCCAGCCAAGGCACCTACTCTCCATGGGGCTCTGCCCAGTGCCCTGGGCCCCCATGCACAGCACACCTGCTCTCCAGCAGCTGCCTGGCCGCCTGGTCTGGTGAGGCGGCCCAGCCCTGTCCCCAGGCGCTCCAGTGGACTGGAGAGGCTGTCCTGGGGTCTGGCCCTAGACGCGCTGAGTGGGTGCAGCTGTCAGCACCGCCTTTCTCACGACTGTCCCCCACACCCCACAGTTCTCCCCACTCTGCACCCGCCAGTGACTTCCAGACCTAAGACCTCGTGCGCCTCCTGCTTTCTGAACCAGGCCCTGTGCTTCTTCCGGCCCCATGGCCCTGGCAGAGCGGCCTCTCTGGAGGTTTCCTTTCCTGCCATGACACCCCACAGCCTTCTGGCCACACACTGTCACCTCTCACCTCCGTCCCCACTCACCTCTCTACCCAGTCCTCGAATAAAGAGGACTCAGAGGACACTCTACCTGCATGGGACCCTCACGAGAGGCGTGAGGAGGCCGACCATCCATGCGCGCTGGGAATGAAGAACTTGGCCTCACAAACACCCATGGGACCCTTCCAAGCCCAGGCCACCTGCCTCGTAATCAGGGTCTCCCATAGGCTAGGGAAGGGCAGGAGAGCCACGATTCAGGCAGAGGGCTCTCTTCAGAGAGGCAGTAGAGTAAGGGCAGTACCTGGCCCTGGAGAAGGAACGGGACACCTTGCTCAGAGGGACGTGACCTCAGGGCCAGGCCCTGGTGCTCCACCAATTCCCACACTTCATAAAACAAAGTTGTGGCAGGCCCATCCAGCATCCATCTGTTTGCTCCATCTTCTCTCAGTCAGCCTGACAAGAACAAAACTCACAAAATACCCCGGCCACAGGAGTCAGGCCTGGCCTCACCGCCGTCCCACCCAGACACAGCGAGCCAGGACGAGGGGCCAGCATGTCTGCACCTCTCAGGCCCGTCCCTGTGGGATCATGTGGTTATCTCATCTATGTTCTCTGCCCACACCCCAAAACACAATTGCCCAGGACTGCAGGATGCCCCCAGACTTGTTGCTGGGCCAGACCGGAGGCAGAGCTAAGAACACGGAAAGGGCACGCAGCACATCTGCCTGCAAGTCCACAGCCCACAGAGCCACTGTGCTTGACCCCTGCCTCCTTACCCAGCCCCTGGCACCAGCAAGGGCCCAGTCAGTGTGCCCAGGGCTCTGTCCTGTGGTGTAGGCAGATGGGGGCAAGTGGCACCCTGGACCCGAAGACTCATACAGCTGCCCCTTTGCACATTTTGTCCCCTGTGGGACTGTGAGGCCAGGGCTCCAGGGACGCATGGGACAGGGAGGGCATCCCCTCAGCCACTTAGATTCTTTTTCCTTCTGCCACATGACAGGTTAGAGCTACAACACTCGGCACTCCTGCACAAGCCAAGCACTAGCACAGACACATCCCTGCCTCACCCGGAGGCTAACGATGTCCCACCCCCAAGCCCCACAGCTCCCAGGTACAGACTCCAAGCCCCAGGTCCAAAGGTGCACTGAGGGTGCTCCCTCTGCCCTAGACTTCAGACCCAGCCAGTAGCTGCCTCTGCAGATCACACCTGAGCCCACCAGGCACTTTGGGAAATGCTGTAGCTGGTTATCAAGCCACACTCAGAAAGACCCAGCTGGTGACCCCTAACATCACTGCGCCCCCAGTGGGACACTTCTCTAAGTGGCTGGAGAAGTCTCTCCCAAACACCTCATTAACTTCTGACGAACTCAGTACCTTGGGGCCTGTGGCAAGGAGGGAGGTGGGGGCACAATCCAAGCCCGGTCTTTCCAACACAAGGCTCCAAAGATCCAGCGAGGAGGCAGCCTAAGAACTGACTCTCAGGAACAGCCATAGGCTGGTGCAAGACACAGACAGCCAACAGTACCACGCATGCCACAGCGCCAGAGCCTCCGGCCACACCTGTCTCCACTGCAAACTCAATCAGGAGTGGCCAGAAGACTTACAATTTAAACCATTAACAGGGGAATGGCCCAAAATGTGGCACTTTCTCTTTAAAAGTGCTCTCGGGCAGGTGAGGTGGCTCACACCTGTCACCCCAGCACTTTGGGAGGCCGAGATGGGTGGATCACCTGAGGTCAGAAGTTCAAGACCAGCATAGCCAACATGGCAAACCCTGTCTCTACAGAAAAATACAAAAAAATTATATGGGCACAGTGGTGGGCATTTGTAATCCCAGATACTTGGGAGGCTAAGACAGGGAGAATTGCTTCAACCCAGGACGCAGAGGTTGCAGTGAGTGGAGATCACACCACTAGACTCCTGGGCAACAGAGCAAGACTGTCTCACGATAAATATATAAATAAATTAATTAAAATACAATAAAAGAGCTCTCAAGCATGTTGGCCGAGTGTGGTGGCTCATGCTTGTAATCCCAGCACTCGGAGGCCAAGGAGGGCAGATCACTTAAGGCCAAGAGTTAAAGGCCAGTCTTGCCAACATGGCAAAACCACATCTCTACTAAAAATACAAAGGTAATAATACTTAATTAATTTAAAAAAATAAATAAAAGAGCCCTCAAGCATGCCAGATGGCAGGAGCCCAGGAACCAGGGCAGGAATGCCTGGGCACAGGGGCCCTTGCTTTCACAGAAGTGAGAACAGGCAGAGAAAGCCTCATGCTCCACCACCAGCTAGGCACCTCTACAAGATGGCAGTGACCAACAAAAACACAGAGGCAAGGCCATTCTTGGCAAACCCCGACCCAAACACACCTGGCGCCCCATCATGCTTTGCCACCTGTACATTTCTTCTGCTCCAACAAGGGGGCAGAGCCACAGGGGTCAGGAAGGCCCCAGGCAAACCCAAAACCTTCATGGCAAGCAGCACTGCATTCTGTCTGCCATGATTCATACAGTTACCTTTTAGCTTCAACCAAATACTGGCTTTGTGAAAGGGACCTGCCGGCCAGGCATGGTGGCTCATGCCTATAAACCCAGCACTTTGAGAGATCATGAGGACAGGAGTTCGAGACCAGCCTGGCCAACATAGTGAAACCCCATCTCTACTAAAAATACAAAAAATACAAAATACAAAAAATTAGCCAGGTGTGGTGGCAGGTGCCTGTAATCCCAGATACTTGGGAGGCTGAGGCAGGAGAATCTTGAAGCCAAGAGGCGGAGGTGGCATTGAACTCAGATTGCCACGGTACTCCAGCCCGGGCGACAGTGCGAGACTCCCTCTCAAAAAAATAAAATAAAATAGGAACCTGCCTAAGACACAAAATCCCGACAGGTCAGTTATACCTTGATAACCGGTCAAGGAAGTAAGAAGCAGCAGCTCCTCTGACCAACTGCTTTCACTGCTTTGAAAACCAGCAGGACTGCAGGCATGCCCCCACCTCCCAGGCAGCAACGCTGAGGGTGGGGTAGGCACTGGCTCCCCGCCCCCCAGCACCCTGTGCATCCACAGCAAAACATGGCTCTTCCTGTCGAGAACTGGGCCCACCAGCGGCTGGACAGACACAGCACAGCTGTTAGTTTTGTGCTAATCACCCCACTTGGGAAACTCTAAGCCACCATGCTTCAGGGAAAGTGGTGGCACTTTCTAGTGGCACCAAGAAGCGGACAAGGCCATCACCACTTGCCTGGTGCACAAGGCTCCCACGGCTGGCACCTCCAGAGCCTGGAGGGAGAGCAGAGGAAAGGGTGAAGGCTGGCTGCGGCAGCAGGCCCAGATGCTGCACTTTTCACACCCCCACTTTCACTTTCTGGGTATGACTATACTACGTGTAGGGCAGGGAACCGTGTTTGCAAGTCCTGTCCTTCATTCAAAGCTCACTTCCGAACCGGCAGGAGCTGTTGTCAAAGGAAAGTAATTACTCTACTTTCTAAAAACAAAACGAAAATAAAAACGCAGCTGACTGCCTACCGGGAGAAAGCTGTTGAAATCCCTCCTCCCCGGATGTCCCAGCGGCGGGGCTCAGGCTGGAGCTGCTCCGACAGTCTTCCCAGGGACAGTCTTCCCAGGCACCCGGTGTCCTGCTGAGGCACTGGGCCTCCAAGGATCAGAAAGAATGCCCCTCGCTCGCCTGCAGACAGTCCAGTCACAGTGTGAGCCTTATCTTTCCCGATCAGTACCCTCCAGCACACATCAAGGCCTCAACAGAGAAAACGGCAAACACAGACCTTTATTTGCAAATGACAGGCTGCCTCAGGGCTGCCAGGGAAGGACCAGGAGGGGAGGTCCCTAACCCCTGAGGCCAGCCCCTCGCAGATCTTCAGACCTTCCTTAGACCCCATTGGAAGCCAGTAACAAACTACCCTCCCCAGAAAAATGCCATACAACTTTGCATAGATTTCAGGATCTCCCCAGGGTCACTCCGCGGACCCAGGGAAAAAAAACAAAAACTCTTCATTTTAAAGGAAAGAGTAAGGGGAAAAGCCTACACAACAGCAGGGTAAAAAGAAAACTTTGCTCTTCTGTTCCTGCTCACGGTGGAGGGCGGGGGAGGACGGGACACACGGAGCTTCCTCCTGCAGTTCCAGCCCGTCACTCGGCCCACCACTGCACGACGCCTACCCTCCGGGTTAACTTTTGCAGACAATGACCAAGTTTAAGGTAAGGGGGAGAAACCCCAGCTATGTATTTCTGAGCAGAAAGCTTTCAACCAAAATGAAGGATCGCAACCACCCAAGGATTGGGTCCAACGGAGGAACTCACGCGATGGACTCCGGGTCCCTGCCCCCGGTGGATCTCGGTGGCCCGCGTTCTGGGACACCCACCCTCGAGGGAAAGGAGGCCGCGCGAAACCCCCATCCCGGCCCTGCCCCCGTAAGAGCAACCGGTGGAATGAGACTTCCCGCACGCCCCAGCTTTATTCACAGGGAGCCCACCAGGGCCATGTGGTGTACACGGTTCGGGGTGCGCATTTTTCCCCGGATGGGCTTGTATCACGTTGTCACTTCGGCGCCCCCCAACAGTGGGAAGGAGGGAAGCAAGCCCGTCCCTCCCGCTCCAACTCGCCCTCGGCCGGATTAAGCGATTTTCAGACTGATTTCAAAACGGGAATGGATCTCCCCCAGTATGGCTGCAAAAATCCGGCAACTCAGAGGGTCTGAAAGTCAGCTCTGGGCCCGTAACTCTGGGAGGAGGCCGCGCAGAGCCCAGGCCCGAGCCCGGCCTTGCCCCCCGCCCCGGCCGCGACGCGCGGCGACAGTCCCCCGATGCGGGCCTCAGCAACGGCCCGAGAGCGAGGCCGGCGGGGCGGGCGCGGGGAAAGTGGCGCCGCGGAGCGCACGGCCGCGGCCCGGGTTCGCCGCGCGCACCTTCCCCCTCCGCGTCCTCCCTGGGTTCCCCCCTTTGAAAGATGGCGGGCGGAGGAAAGGGGGAAAAAAATCCCTTCCGTGAGGGAGGGCGCGCGGAGGCCGGGCTGGCGCGGGGCGCGCCAACTCCGGGCTGCGAGCCCCAGCCGCAGCGGCGCCCCCGAGCCCGGGACGGAGGCGGCCGGCCGGGCGAGAGCGGGCGGAGGAGAGCGGAGCCCGCGCCGCCGCCGCCGCCGCCGCGACTCCGGACGGCCGCCGCGCTTTGTTGCATCGTGGCCGCGCACAAAGGCGGCGGCGGCGGCGAACCCGGGCGCCCGGTTCCCCCGGGCGCGCCGGCGGCCTGCGCGGGGCGCTAGGGGCCGCGCTTCCCGGCCCGGCCCGGCCCGCCGCCGCCCGCGCCGCCCGCCGCCCCGCGCGCGCAAGGAAGCAAGAGAAAGGCGTACTTGGCCTCGCGGCTCCGACGGCCGTCCCCTCCCGGCCCGCGCGGCCGGCTCCTCTTTGGCTCACCGGCCCCGGCAGCATAATAGACGCGCCGGAGCCGAGTAGGGCTCATGCGCTGCGCCGCGGCGCCTGGCGGGAGTCGTAGTCCGCGGCCGGGCCCGCGCCGGGGCCGCCCAGGGGAGGCCTCGGCGCGCGGACTACATGTCCCGGCCCCGCCGGCGGCGCGCCCCGCCCCGCGCGCCCCCGCCCGCCCCGCCGACCCGGCCGCGAGCGGGCCCAGCCCGGGGGGCGCGCGGGGGCGGGGCTCGGCGCCCGCCGGGCAGGGCAGCGACGCTGGGACCCCGGGCGGCCGCTCCCCGCCCGAGCCCGCGCGGCTCTCCCCACCCCGCGCCAGGGACGGCGCCTGCAGGCGGATTTTCCGGTGCCCCAGGGCGGCGTGAAAGACGCGGGAGCGCAGCCAGCACGGCGGCCCCCGCCCGGGAACCCCGGCGCCCGCAGGAGCCGCTCTCGAACCCCGGCCGCCCACTGGCGGGGCGGCGCGCACCTGCCGGGAGCCCGTGTTTGTAAACAAACCGCGCGCCTAATTAGCCTGACGGGAGCGCGCGCGGGGGGGCGGGGGGCGGGGCGTCGGCGCGCGGGGGCAGGTCGGCCCCGCCCGGGGAGGAGCCGCGGTCGGCCGCGCCCTCCGTGTCCCCGTCTCCCCCACCCCTGACGTGCCGGGGCGCGGACGCCCAAGTTCGCTATCTCTGGAGAGGACTCCAAGTCCCCAGAGCTGGCGAAGAGCTAGGGGTGTTCTCAGCTCGGCCTGGGGACCTTCTCCTCCCAGGCCCCAGTTTCCTTATCTTCCCAGTGAGGGGCAGGAACGAGAAATCAGGTTCCCAGCCTGAGATTCCGGGAGAGGGCCACCAGGGTGAGAACAAGGACCCCTGGCCCTTTTTCTGTAACTTGAAAGGTTCAGCTTGAGGACACGTTTTGCGTCTTGTTTTTGGTGATGATGACTCGGGTTTGTACATAAATCAGTTTTTTTTTCTGAGACGGAGTTCTGCTCTTGTCACCCAGGCTGGAGTGGAGTGGCGCGATCTCGGCTCACTGCAACCTCCGCCTTCCAGGTTCAAACGATTCTACAGCCTCAGCCTCTGGATCTTGGCTCACTGCAACCTCTGCCTCCAGGGTTCAAGCGATTCTCCTGCCTCAGCCTTCTGAGTAGCTGGGATTACAGGTGCCCCCCACAACCAGGCCCAGCTAGTGTGTGTGTGTGTGTGTGTGTGTGTGTGTGTGCGCGCGCGCGCGTGTGTGTGTTTTGGTAGAGATGGGGTTTTACCATGTTGGCCAGGCTGGTCTGGAACTTCCGGCCTCAATGATCCGCCCACCTCACCCTCCCCAAAGTGCTGGGATTACAAATGTGAGCCACCATGCCAGGCCACATAAATCAGTTTTAATCCAGCTGTAACTTAAGGTAGTTACACGTTGTGTATATTAGACCCCAATAAAAACGTCAAAAACAAAAAAAGATTTCCGTGGTGCCCACTGAACCTGCCAACAGCAAGGTCAAGTTTCCTTGTGTGTTGCACCCATCCCAAGCCCCTGGGGCCTCCAGGTGTATTCCAGGTTGAGCAGTAGCTCCACTGCCTGAAATGTACACGTCTATGCAGTATTCATGAAGTGAGTTCCAGCTTGGAGACAGTTCATCCCCACACACACCCAGAAGGCAGATGTTATGCTCCAGGCTGACAGGTAAGGAAACATGCTCGGTGAGGCCAAGGGTCCTGCCAAGGTCACAGAGCCAATTTGCAGGAGAGCTGAGACTTCAAAGCCCTGCAGTCTTAGGAAGAGTTTGCAAGAGAAGCCAACACCTTTCCCAACCGTGCCCAGCTGTTTCTGCTGGGAGCCTTTTTACGCCCCAGGGCAAGACTCTAGGACAAGGTTCCAGCAGGGGAAGGCCTTGCCTGTCTAGTTGGCAGAGTGGACCAAGCGCAGTCCTCAGGCACAGGAAGGTCTGGAGGGGAGTGGGAGGTGAGGATCTGCAGGCAGGTCCCTTAGAACCTCCATCTTGTCCGCAAAGCCCCGGTGCAGTTCCTCAATCTCCAGGCTTCTGGGTTAGCCACCTTGGAGGCTACAACCCATTCCCGCTGTCTCCATCTCATCTCCTTGGGTATCTTAAGCACTCTGGCCACTGGGATGGCCACCTCACTGCTTACACAGACCCCACTGCACTCCTTCCAAGGCCAGAACAAAAAGCCTTTCCACCTGGTCATGACCTCTAAGAGCCCAGATGCATGCACACAGACCAGCCAGCATGTCTGAAGCTTTTGACCAAGTGCGCACAACCCTGCTAAGCCTCCCACTGTCCTAAGACAACCCCTAGGAGTATGGCAGGAACCCGGGCCCTCCCTGGGCACTGGCTCTGATGGGAGCACCAAGGTCCCCTTCTTCTTTCCCTTCCTACTGCTCACCCACTCATGAGTGGCCTTGATGGCTCCATGGAGCCACCTTTCCTGAGGCTGGAGTAGTCTCTGGGAAGCAGAATCTGTAAGGGGAACAGGACAGAAACTCATTTGAGCATCTCAGTCCCTGTGCTACTATCTCTGAGGACTAGTTTAGGGGCCACAGTGGCAAACAGCTGAGAGCCAGCAGGGCTGCCATTGAGAAGGGATTTGGGGTGGCTCTGTGGTCCCCTCCAGCCTCCAATAGCCCATCATCCTTTCCCTTCCTAGCCTCAGGCTCTTAGAGTTTCAACCTCTGGTACTGCTGAATTTCCCAAATGAAGCCACTTAATCTCCCCAACCCAGGTTTCCTCCCCTGTCACAGGAAGATAAAAATAGAACCTGATCCTGCAGCTCTGGGAAGGGACAAGGGGCGTGTGCAAAGTCTGGGGCTGTGATCAGGAGCAGGCCCCGCTGCCTTTGCCTCCTTGGCCATCACTCACCTGTCTACCTGACATTTTACTTCCTGAGTCTCCCAGCTCCATGAGAGCAGGGCACAGTGTCCACCATGTGTCCCTGAACATCCCCGAACAGTACCTGGCAGTGGGAGCTCAATACATAGCTGCTGAATGAATAGATGTTCTCTTCTGCTTCTCTGTCCTGCACTCCAGCCTCCATCTGAAACACTCAGTGTAGCCCAAGCTCCACCAGTGAATCAGCCACCTGCTCACATCTAAAGGAGGCTCCAAAACCAGACTCCAGCCAGGGTCCTCAGCTGCCTCCTCCTCCTCCACCCACAATGCCCCTTAAGGCAGCAGTCCACAGCTTTTTTGGCACCAGGGACCCATTTCATGGAAGACAATGTTTCCATGGATGAGTGGGGGCAGATAATGGTTTGGGGATGAAACTGTTCCATCTCAGATCATCAGGCATTAGATTCTTATAAGGATTGTACAACCTGGACCCCGCGCATGCACAGTTTACAGTAGGGTTTTTACTTTTATGAGAATCTAATGCTGCTGCTGATCTGACAGGAGGCAGAGCTCAGGTGGTCATGCTCACAACTGCTCACCTCCTGCTCTGCAGCCCAGTTCCTAACAGGCCATGGACCAGTAACAGTCCCTGGAGTTGGGGATCCTGCCTTAAGAAACAAAGCAATTACATTATGCCACTAAAATTTATACATCAGGGCTGGGTGCGGTGGCTCATGCCTCTAATCCCAGTACTTTGGGAGGCTGAGGTGGGCAGATCATGAGGTCAGGAGTTCAAGACCAACCTGGCCAACATGGTGAAACCCTGTTTCTACTAAACAATACAAAAATTAGATGGGCATGGTGGCACATGCGTGTGATCCCAGCTACTGGGGAGGCCAAGGCAGGAGAATGGCTTGAATCTAGGAGGTGGAGGGGAAAAAATTATACATCAGTTTCTTGAAAGTTTCATTATCATGTGTCTTTCCCCAGGATTGATCAGCTCTCAGCACAACTTTGTAAGAAAATGAATTTCTCGGCCAGGCAGGGTGGCTCACACCTGGAATTCCAGCACTTTGGGAGGCCGAGGTGGCAGATCACAAGGTCAGGAGTTCGAGATCAGCCTGGCCAACATGGTGAAACCCCATCTCTACTAAAAATATAAAAATTAACTGGGCATGATGGTGTGCAGCTGTAGTCCCAGCTACTTGAAAGGCTGAGGCAGGAGAATTGCTTGAACCTGGGAGGCAGAAGTTGCAGTGAGCCGAGATTGTGCCACTGCACTCCAGCCTGGGGGGACAGAGAAAGAGCAAGACTCCGTCTCAAAAAAGAAAAAAAAAAATGAATTTTTGCCTCCACCAGGCAGAGGCTGGGCCACATAGAACTCTGGAGGGTGGGGGAGCAGAGGTTTTTAATAATATAATAATTTAGTGCCTCCTGTGTCAAGAGCCTTATGTACACCATTTTATTGAAACCCGGAACAGTTCTATGAGGTAGGTATAATTATGCCTACTTTAAGGGTGAAAATGGAGGCACAGTGAGGTTAAATTACCAGCCTGAGCCGTGAACCCAAATGTGGGCTCATATTTCATTTACAAGATATATTCCAGAAGGCTGACGCTCTTGGTAGGGGAAGGTGAGGTGTTAACTTGAGGAAGCCAATGCCCAGATGTAAGTTCATTCAACTGCTCTTAGACAAGGGTGGGGAGCCCCACGGAAGGGAGGGAACATGGAGATGAGCCTTCTTGCTTTCCTGTTCTTCCTGTGCTCAACACAGAAAATTGCACAAAAAATAACAGTCCTTAAAAGCATGGAGTGGAAGGTCTCTGGTATAACCTGGGAGGGAGTCCGGGTGGCCAGGAGAGCGAGTTGTGCTGTAGCGGCATCAATGAGGTTGCAGAAAGACAGTCAAAAGGAGGCAGGCAAGACAAGAAGACAGGTGGGCTGGGCGCAGTCACACACTTTGGGAGGCTGAGGTGGAGGATCGCTTGAGCCCAGTAGTTCAAGCCCAATCTGGGCAACAAAGTGAGTGCCAGTCTCTACAAAAAAAAAAATCAAAAATTTAACCGGGTGTGGTGGTACACACCTGTGGTCCCAGCTATGCAGGAAGCTGAGGCACGAGGATCGCTGGAGCCCAAGGAGGTTGAGGCCACAGTGAACTGTTTGTGCCACTGCACTCCAGTGTGTGAGTGGCAGAGTGAGACCCCCCATCTGAAAAAAACGACAGGTAACCCCCACTCAGTCTCAGTCTTCACATCTGTAAGATGGGTACAATAAGTAAGTACCTTGGCCGGCACAGTGGCTCATAGCTGTAATCCCAGCACTTTGGCAGGCCAAGGCAGGTGGATGACAAGGTCAGGAGTTCGAGATCAGCCTGGCCAACATGGTAAAACCCCATCTCTACTAAAAATACAAAAATTAGCCAGGCATGGTGATGCACACCTGTAATCCCAGCTACTCGGGAGGCTGAGGCAGGAGAATCGCTTGAACCAGGGAGGGGGAGGTTACATTGAGCTGAGATTGCACCACCGCACTCCATCTTGGGCAACAGAGAAAGAATCCATCTCAGAAAAAAAAACCAAAACAACAAAAAAACAGCCTGGCCCAGTGACTCAAAACTATAATCCCAGCACTTTGGGAGGCTGAGGCAGGCGGATCACGAGGTCAGGAGTTCGAGACCAGCCTGACTAACATGGAAAAACCCTGTCTCTATTAAAAATACAAAATTAGCCGGGCATGGTGGCTCATGCCTGTAGTCCCAGCTATTCGGGAGGCTGAGGCAGGAGAATCACTTGAACCCAGGAGTCAGAGTTTGCAGTGAGCGGTGATCATGCCATTGCACTCCTGCCTGGGTGACAGAGACGCTGTCTGGAACAAACAAACAAACAAGAGAGGCAGTGGAGAAACGGGCATAAAAATGCCACTGCGGCCACTGTGTGACATGGCACAGCCAAAGCCTAGAGTCTAGCAGTCACCTGGCAGCTCTTCTCCTGTGAATTCCTGTCCCGGAGCTTCATTGACACAGTGTCCAAAGAGATGCTCCTACCTCCCTCTTCCTTCCTCCGCTCTTTCTCTTCCCTCATTCAGTTTGCCTGGAGTGCGTCAGGAGAAAGCGTGGGCCTGCCCCTAACCCCTTCTGCTGCTGCTCATTGCCAGGGCCACTGCTGCCGTGGGCCTCACCATCTCCTCCCTCTTCTCCCGCCTCGTTGGCGAGAAATAGATGCACATTTTGATGTTTGGATTGGATGCTGCTGGCAAGATGACCATTCTGTATAAACTGAAGTTAGGGGAGATACTCACCACCATTCCTACCACTGGTTTTAACATGGGCATAAAGAGGGGCATAGAAAATGTTGCCGTGGCCAGTAGAATATAAGAATATTTGTTTCATAGTGTGGGATGTTGGTGGTCAAGATAGAATTAGACTCTCTGGAAACATCACTTTAAGAATACTCAAGGTCTTAGTTCTGTGGTAGATAGCAACGATTATGAAAGAATTCAGAAAGTAGCAGATGAGCTGCAGAAAATGCTTCTGGTGGCTGGGTGCGGTGGCTCACACCTGTAATCCCAGCACTTTGGGAGGCCAAGGTGGGCGGATCATGAAGTCGAGAGATTGAGACCAGTCTGGCCAACATGGTGAAGCCTCATCTCTACTAAAAATACAAAAATTAGCTGAGTGAGGTGGCACACCCAGCTACTGGGGAGGCTGAAGCAGGAGAATCACTTGAGCCCAGGAGATGGAGGTTGCCAGGAGCCGAGATGGTACCACTGCATTCCAGCCTGGCGACAGAGTGAGACTCTCAGACAGAGGGGAAGGGAGCAGAGGGGAGGGGAGGGAATGGAATGGAAGGGGAGGGAGGGAGGGGAGGGGAAGGGAGGGCGGGGCAGAACAAGGCAAGGCAAGGCCTTTTTTTTTGAGATCAAGTCTTGCTCTGGTGCTCAGGCTGGAATACAGTGGCACAATCTCGGCTCACCACAACCTCTGCCTCCTGGGTTCAAGCAATTCTCCTGCCTCAGCCTCCTGAGTAGCTGGGACTACACGCGCGCACCACCACACCTGGCTAATTTTGTATTTTTAGTAGAGTTGGGGTTTCTCCACGTTGGTCAGGCTGGGCTCGAACTCCTGGCCTCAGGTGATCCACCCACTAAAGTGCTGGGATTACAGGCGTGAGCCACCATGTCCGGCAGTGCTGCTGCTTTTTACAAACAAACAGGATTTGCCAAATGCTGTGGCCGTCAGTGAAATGACAGATAAACGAGGGCTTCAGTTTCTTCGTAACAGAACATGGCATGTTCAAGCCACGTGTGCAACACAAGGAACTAGCTTGTGTGAGGGACTTGACTGGCTGCCAAATGAGCTTCCAAAACTTTAAATGACACCGGATATCTAACCAAGGACATGTTTGATAAAATTGGTCTAGGCTTGTTACAAAAAAATTAGTTTGTATCTTGGTTATTAAACAGTATCTGGGCCTGGTTTGGGCAGAATATGATACTTATTTTGTTGTTAATTATTGTTTACCAAGAGAAGTATTGGATGCGAGATTGAAATAATCAACCAAGACAAAAGTCTGCCAAATTTCAGGGTCTTTATTGCCGGCGACCACGGAGGACTCACGTCTCTCCAACCCGTGGCCCCGAACTCAGGGGGAGCAGGGTATTTAAGCTGAAATATCACATAGTGGATGCAGGGCAAGCAACTTTACAGATGCTTATTTTGGTAACTACTGATAAGCAAAGGCCAGATAGTTCATTCTTTAGAGCAGGCTAGCAGTTTTGTTTACAGAAGCCAAGGTCAGCAGTTATTGCAAGGAAAATGGGGCAGGTTTTTGGAAAAACAGCTTTGTCTTATGAAATGGCATTGCTCGGGTTCTAACTCTAGGCCCGCTATAGCACATCCCCCCCGTTCTTTTAACATGTATTAAATCTTTAATAGTTTTCCTCTTTTTGGATCCCTTTCCAATTAAGGAACTAACATACCCTCCAGTGGATCTGTCAGTAAGGACCCACCAGTAATAGGTGGGAGTCAAGGAGGGTCCTCTCCGAGGGGCTACACCAGGACTCAGGGGGGCAAGGAAGATTACTGTGAGGAGCGTGAAAGTCTCAGCTTTAGGTGGTTTGCTGAGGCTGAGGTCACTCTCCATTGTGCATCCTGGGGGGCAGTCTTGACGTGAGTGGTGGATCCAGGCAGTCAGTCCGTCCACCTTGATTGCCGTGAGGGTGACCAGGATCACAGTGTAGGGTCCTTTCCAGCAAGGAGTTAGGCCAGAGGCAGTGAATCTCTTTACCAGGACTTTGTCCCCCGGCTGGAAGGGGTGTACCGGCTGGTCAGTGAGGTCCACTGTGGTAGGTCGAATTCCCCTGATGAGCGGGTGCACCTGCGACTGAACAGACTGGAGTGCCTGCAAGGACTTAAGGAGTACGTGGTTATGGACTTCAGCATGTATGGTGTCCGCAAGTTTGGGGAGTAAGGGAGGGGGCCTCCCAAACATAATTTCAAAAGGAGTGAAGCCTTTCTTCTAGGGAGTAGATTGGGTACGGAGGAGAACAAATGGAAGCAGGTTGACCCAGTTTTCACCGGTCTCTAGAATGAATTTTGTTAAAGTCTCCTTTATGGTCCGGTTCATCCTTTCAACCTGCCCTGAACTCTGGGGGCGATAGGCACAATGTAAATGTTAAAATGCTCAATGCATTAAAAAGTATATAATAATTATAAACACCCATGCACATAACAGCAGAGTTCCTAACACAGATGAGCAAAATCCAGCAGAATGGAGTGAGAAGCATTAGTCCAGCAGTAATAGTTGGAGACCTTAACACTCCATTTTCTCTTCTTTTCTTTTTTTTAACATTATATAATATTCTTTTTCATTTCTTATAACAATTTCTGTCTTAAAGTCTATTTTGTCTGATATTAATATAGCCAGGCCAGGTCCTTTTTAGTTACTGTTTACATAAAGTGTTTTTTTGAGACGGAGTTTCGCTGTTGTTACCCAGGCTGGAGTGCAATGGCACGATCTCGGCTCACCACAACCTTTTTTTTTCCAGACAGAGTCTCTGTTGCCCGGGCTGGAGTGTTCTTGTCTCACTGCAACCTCTGCCTTCTAGGCTCAAGTGATCCTTCCACCTCAGTCTCCCAAGTAGCTGAGACTACAGGGGCATATCACCATGCCTGGCTAATTTGTGTGTGTGTTTTTTTTCTAGAGATGGGTTTTGCCATGTTGCCAGAATGGTCTCCAACTCCTAGGCTCAAGCAATCCACCTGCCTTGGCCTCTCAGAGTACTGGGATTACAGGCATGAGCTGCTGTGTGTAGCCAGCACCCCGCTCTCTTTTCGCTGTTGTTTTGTTGAGATGGAGTCTGGCTTTGTCACCAGGCTGGAGTGCAGTGGCACATCTCGCCTCACTGCAACCTCCACCTCTTGGGTTCAAACAATTCTTCTGCCTCAGACTCCTGAGTATCAGGGACTATACACGTGTGCCAACACACCTAGTTAATTTTTGTATTTTTGGTAGAGACAGGGTTTCACCATATTGGCCAGGGTGGTCTTGAACTCCTGACCTCAAGTGATCCACCTGCCTCAACCTCCCAAAGTGCTGGGATTACAGGTGTGAGCCACCACACCCAGCCACCACTTTCAATAATGGATAGAATACCTAGACATGAGATCAGCAAGGCAATTAAAGACTTGAATAATACTATAAACCAACTAGACTTAGCGAACATATGCAGAAACTCCACCAAACAGCAAAATCTGTATTTGTCTCAAGTGCACATGGAACATTCTCCAGGACAGACTATATGCTAGTGTTATGGGATCTTTGGGGTGTTGCCTTTCTGACTGGAGACGTCGGTGGCTGGTGGTGCCATTGCCCAAGTTTTGCTCAGGCCCCTGGGTTCATTCTGCTCACTCGGCCTGGCAGGCTCTACCGGCCTGGATCCCATGCCTCCAAGGGAAACTGGAGTCAAGTGTGGAACAGTGAGTGAGGGGTGTGTGAGTGAGCATGGGTTCCAGCCACCGTGCACAGTCAGACATGCCGGCTGCTGTCATGGGGTGAGCAGCTCTAGGTGCTGGCACAGGTGCCACTGCAAGCAGTTTCCTTGGCTGGCACCAAAGAATGTGGTGGTGGCTGGAAGCTTGGAGTCACCAGGAACCAGAGGGCCCCAGAGAGGGAGTCACAGCCCTGGCTCAGGGACCTCCCAGGTCTGAGCCCCCAGAGGGCTGCAGCTTTTCTCTCCTCTTCACCTACAATATGGCGAGCAAGGGGGATGTTTCCCATGTTTGTGTTACGGCTCTTTTAGCCTCGCCATTTGGTGGGTCCCAAGTTCTTGTCCTGCATCCAGGAAGAAAGAAATATGCAGACAAGCGGAGGGTGACCAAGACAAAGAGGAGCTTTAGTGGGTGTTAGAACAGCTCAGAGGAGACCCTCAGTGGGCAGCTCCTCTCCGCAGCTGCTCGTCCCGTCATTTCCCCATTGTCTCTCCATCCTTTCTTTGAGTCTGGGTGAATCCGGGGTTTTTATGGGTGTTGTAGGGGAGGAAGTGGGTGCTGAGTGGTTGATGTGCAGCTGTGGACAGCCACGCACAGGCCCAGGGAAAAGAACCACAAGTTCCCCCTCTGACACGCAGGACCTGCAGCCTGGCCCCTCACTCCCCACACTTCAGCCTTCCCCAGCTTGAAGGTGGGGCTTCACCAGGGACCCACCCACTTCCACCCAGGAGCCTATCTGCCTCCTGCCACTGTTCATGGCACCCAGGCTGTTCATGCCAAGGGGCAACTGCAGGCCAGTGGCAGGCTGTCCTCAGCACCCCCGGCTTCCCTCCCATGCTTATTGGCACCCAAAGTCCAGAGGGGGGCCAAGGCAGCAGGGGGCTGGCATGTCAGTGCTGCTCCCAGCGTGTGTACACCTGGCTGGTCTGTGACAGTGCCCAGGCTCAGTCCCAACTTTGCTCCAAGATCAGGGTGGGCACCAACAGCTGGGAGAAGCCAGGCAGTGGGAAAATGCATTTCCAAGCCTGCATGGGGTAGGGGACCTTCTCGAGCCCCCAAGCGCACACAGTTGCCTGGGTCAGGAGCCGTGGCAGGGCAGCTACAGCTGACCATTCCCACTCTGGGCAGCCCGCTGCTACCACAAAATGGCCATAGAAATGTCTCTATAACTTTTAAGTGCAGTGGCGAGATCTCAGCTCACTGCAACCTCTGCCTCCTGGGCTCAAGCGATTCTCCTGCCTCAGCCTCCCAAGTAGCTGGGACTACAGGCACCCACCACCACACCCAATTAATTTTTTGTATTTTAGTAGAGGCAGGGTTTCCCCATGTTGGCCAGGCTGGTCTCAAACTGCCGACCTCAAGTAATTCACCCACCTCGACCTCCCAAACTGCTGGGATTACAGGTATGACCCACCATGCCCGGCCTCAATAACTTTAAAAGATTAAAGTCATACAAAGTATCTCATCTGAACATAATGGAATGAAGCTAAAAATCATTAATAGATGGAAAATTGGACAATTCAGAGGTACGTGGAAATCACAAAGAAGAAATCACAAGGCGGGCGGGGTGCGGTGGCTCACGCCTGTAATCCCAGCACTTTCAGAGGCCGAGGCAGGTGGAGCACCTGAGGTCAGGAGTTTGACACTAGCCTGGCCAACATAGTAAAACCCCATCTCTACCAAAAATAAAAAAAATTACCCAGGTGTGGTGGCGCACACCTCTAATCCCAGCTACTTGGGAGGCTGAGGAACCCGGGAGGCAGAGGTTGCAGTGAGCCGAGATAATGCCACTGCACTCCAGCTTGGGTGTCAGAGAGACTCTGTCTCAGGAAAAAAAAAAGAAAAGGTCGGACACCATGGCTCACACCCATAATCCCAGCACTTTGGGAGGCCGAGATGGGTGGATCACCTGAGGTCAGGAGTTCAAGACTAGCCTGGCCAACATGGTGAAACCCCGTCTCTACTAAAAATGTAAAAATTAGCCGGTCATGGTGGTGGGCCCCTGTAATCCTAGCTACTCAGGAGGCTGAGGCAGGAGAATTGCTTGAACCCAGGAGGCGGAGGTTGCAGTGAGCCGAGATTGCGCCATTGCACTACAGCCTGGGTAACAAAAGCAACTCCATCTCAAAAAAAGAAAAAAAAAATCTAGGCCTTCATGGAGAAACATATTGTTGAAAAAAAAAAAAAAGAAAGAAATAGAAGGGAAATTAGAAAATGCTAGCTGAATTTAAACAAAAACGCAATATACCAAAACATATGGGATGCATTGAAAGCACTGCTCAGAGAGAAATTTACTGCTGTAAATGCCTACATTACAAAAAGAAATATCACAAATCAATAACCCAATCTTCTACCTCAAGGAACTTGCATTAAGATTAAACTGAGATCAAAGCAAGCAAAAAGAAGGAAATAATAAAGATTAGGATGAAGACAAATGAAATAATGGAAAACCAATAGAATAAAGAAAACTAAGAATCTGTCTTTTCAGGAAAAACGTCAACAAAATAGACAAGCTGACCGAGAGAAAGAAAGAGGACTGATACTAGTAAAATCAGGAACGAAAGTAGAAGCATTACTGTTGATCTCACATGTAGAAGAGGGATTATATGAGAATATGATGAACAACTGTGCCAATGAGTTAGATAACCTAGATAAATAGAAAAATTCCTAGGAATCCACAGACTGTTAAAACTTGCTCAAGAGGCTGGGTGTGGTGGCTCACACCTGTAATCCCAGCACTTTGGGAGACTAAAGTGGGCAGATCACTTGAGGTCAGGAGTTCGAGTCCAGCCTGACCAACATGGTGAAATCCCGTCTCTACTAAAAATACAAAAATTAGCTGAGCGTGACGGTGTGCACCTGTAATCCCAGCTACCTGGGAGGCTGAAGCAGGAGAATTGCTTGAACCTGGGAAGCAGACGTTGCAGTAAGCCGAGATCATGCCACTCCATTCCAGCCTGAGTAAAAGAGCGAGACTCCACCCAAAAAATTAATAAATACATTTTTAAAAAACTGACTCAAGAAAATACACAAAGGGAGAGATCCAAGATGGTTGATCGCTAACAGCTCGGGATTGTAGCTCCCAGTGAAAGCTCAGAAAACGTGAGGACGCCACATTTTCAGAGGAATTTTCATCGCCCACGGACCAGAAGGTTTCCAGTGGAGGAGCCCCGCAGGTCGCCAGCGCGACTTCTGTGGCCGGCGCAGTGGTTTTGTCGTCGCCTCGGCGCGGCAGCTCTTCGTGTATAGTGAGCGGGACTGGTTCCCCTACTGACTGGTGTTTGGAGTTCCGGGAAGGCAGAGCCGCTTGTTGCGGACTCAAGAAGGAAGCCAGACCAGAGATTCCCAGGCAAAAGAGCACCATCAGTCTTATCGCTGCTGTTTTGGCCGGCGCAGTGGGTTGCTCGGATTCCAGCACTGGGAATCAATAAATTGGACATCCTCTCAGGAACTTAATCAGAAAGGCACTAATTGTAAAGACAACAGATGGATAAAATCACAATAAAGGGAAAAAAAACAGCCTAAAAAGGCCGGGAATACCGAAAGTCAGAACCCCTCTCCCTCTACAGGGGATAGCATTTCCTCATCAGCAACGGAACAAGCCCTAATGGAAGAGGACTGTGTTCCATTATCTGAAGTAGGCTTCAAAAGGTGGGTGATAAAAAATTTTTGGGAGTTGAAACAACTTGTTCTAACCCAATGTAAAGAAACTAAGAACTTCGAAAAAAGGTTTCACGAAATGTTAAAAAGAATGGACAATATAGAGAGAAATATAAATGAACTAATGGAGTTGAAAAATACAACACGAGAACTTAGTGAAATATGCACAAGTTTGAATAGCCGAATTGATCAAGCAGAAGAAAGGATATCAGAGGTCGAAGACCAATTTAGTGAAATGGAACGAGAGGACAAGAATAGAGAAAAAAGGATAAAAAGGAATGAGCAAAGTCTCCAAGAATTATGGGACTATGTGAAAAGACCTAATCTACGTTTGATAGGTGTACCTGAATGTGATGGAGAGAATGAATCCCAGCTGGAAAATACTCTTCAGGATATTATCCAGGAGAATTTTCCCAATCTAGCAAAGCAGGACACTATACATCCTCAGGTAATACAGAGAACACCACAAAGATATTCCTTAAGAAGAGCAACCCCAAGACACATAATCGTTAGATTCACCAGGGTTGAAATGAAGGAGAAAATACTAAGGGCAGCCAGAGAGAAAGGTCAGGTTACCCACAAAGGGAAGCCTATCAGACTTACAGCAGATCTCTCAGTGGAAACCCTACAAGCCAGAAGAGAGTGGGGACCAATATTCAACATCCTTAAAGAACAGAACTTTCAGCCCAGAATTTAATATCCAGCCAAACTAAGCTTCACAATTGAAGGAAAAATAAAATCATTTATGAACAAGCAAGTACTCAGAGATTTTATTACCACCAGGCCTGCTTTACAAAAACTTCTGAAAGAAGCATTACACACAGAAAGGAACAACCAGTATTAGCCTTTCTAAAAATATACCAAAAAGTAAAGAGCATCAATATAAAGAAGAATTTACATCAATGAATGGATAAAATAGCCAGTTAACATCAAATGGCAGTAATCCTAAATTTAAATCGACTAAATTCCCCAATCAAAAGATACAGCCAAAACCTAACAGTATACTACATCCAGACCCATTTTATATCCAAAGATACACAAAGACTCAAAACAAAGGGTTGGAGAAAGATTTACCAACCAAATGGGAACAAAAACAAATAAATAAACAAAAAGGAGTTGCAATTACCCATAAAGAGATTTAGACTCAACGAGACAGAAAATTAATAAGGATATCCAGAATCTGAACTCAGATCTGGAACAAGTAAACTTAATAAGCACTTGTAGAGCTCTCCACTTTAGATATATAAAATATACATTCTCCACTTTAAATACACAAAATAATGATCGGCCATTATTAATACCCATTCATAGAATAAAGCAATATTCCTGTTCTCTCTCCCTCTTTTTCTTCCTCTCTTTTCCTTTCCTTCTTAAATAAATAAATAAATAAATAAATAAATAAAATAGTACAGAATCTGAAGATTTAAATCTAGATGGACACGGCATAAGCAACACTCCATTTGTCTCAGCTGTGCTAATACACCTGTAGGGAGGCAATCCATAAGTTACTAATAAGCATAGATTTAGAAAAAAAGAAAATACACAAAATCCAAATGCATCTGTAAATAAAGCAATTGAATCAGTAATAATAATAATAAAAACAAGACTCCCAACAAAGTAAAGCCCAGACCCAGATAGCTTCACTGGGGAATTCCGTCAAACGGTTAAGGAAGGATTTACACAAGTCCTCCGTCTCTTCCTCGAAATAGAGGAGGCAGAAACACTTTCTAATTATTTTATAAGGCCAATATTACCCTGACACCAAAGCCAGATAAAGATATCAGCAGAAAAGAAAAACACAGGCCGAGCGCAGTGGCTCACACCTGTAATCCCAGCACTTTGGGAGACCAAGGTGGGCGGATCACCCAAAGCTGAGAGTTCGAGACCAGCCTGACCAACATTGAGAAAGCCCGTCTCTACTAAAAAATACAAAATTAGCCGGGCATGGTGGCACATGCCTGTAATCCCAGCTACTCAGGAGGCTGAGGCAGGAGAATTGCTTGAACCCGGGAAGTGGAGGTTGTGATGACCCGAGATCGTGCCATTGCACTCCAGCCCAGGTGACCAAAAAAAAGAAAAAGAAAACTACAGACTAATACCTTTTATAAATATAAACGCCAAAATCCTCCACAAACTACTAGCAAACAGAATCCAGTAGTATATTACAAGGAGTATATGCCATGACCAAGTGGGATTATCAAAGGGTAGTTATTTTTTATTTTTATTTTTCTCCTCCCTGCCTGAAGGGTAGTTCAATGTATGAAAATCAACTAATGTCATAGGTCATATTGATATAATAACAAGAAGGGAAGCCCACAGTGTCATGTGATGGGCTGAATTGTGTCCCCCCAAAATGTATTTATTTAATTTTTGAGACAGAGACTCACTCTGTCACCCAGGCTGGAGTGCAGTGGTGCAATCTGGGCTCACTGAAACCTCCACCTCCCAGGTTCAAGCAATTCTCCTGTCTCAGCCTTTTGAGTAGATGTGCACCACCATGCTTGGCTAATTTTTGTATTTTTAGTAGAGATGAGGTTTCACCATGTTAGCCAGGCTGGTCTTGAACTCCTGGCCTCAACTGATCCACCTGCCTTGGCTTCCCAAAGTGCTGGGATTACAAGCATTAGCCACTGTGCCCGGCCAGCCCCCAAAATTTATATATTGAAGTCTTAACCATCAGTACCTCAGAATGTGACTGTATTTGGAGACAGTGTCTCTAAATAAATCATTATGTTAAAATAAGATCATTAAGCTGGGCCCTAATCTAATATGACATGGGTCTTTACACAAAGAAAAAACTCTAGACACAGACATGTACAGAAGTGAAGACACAGGGAGAAGATGGCTGTCTATAAGCCAAGGAGATAAGTCTCATAAGAAACCAATCCGAGGCTGAGCACAGTTTCTCATGCATGTAATCCCAGCACTTTGGGAGGCTGAGGCAGGAGAATTGCTTAAGGCTAGGAGTTCATGACCAGCCTGGGCTATAAGTTAGACCTTGTCTCTACAAAACAAAAAAGTTTAAATATTAACCATTCACTGTAGGACATGTCTGCAGTCCCAACTACTTGGGAGGGTGAGGTGGGAGGATCACTTGAGCCCAGGAGTTCAAGGATGCAGTGTGCCCTAATTGCAGCACGGTGCTCCAGCCTGGGTGGCAGAGTGAGATGGAAGGAAGGAAGGGAGGGAGGGAGGGACAGAGGGAGGGAGTCCCTGAATGCACTCTCTTGCCTGCAACTGTGTAAGATGTGCTGTTGCTGTTCCTTTGCCTTCCACCATGGTTGTGAGACATCCCCAGCCCTGTGGAACTGTGAGTCCATTAAACCTCTTTTCCTTTATAAATTACCCAATCTCATGTATGTGTTTGTTACAGCATGAGAATAGACTAATGCATTGTGGTACTGGCACAAACATAGACATAAAGATCAATGGAACAGAATTGACAGTCCAAAAATAAACCATATGTCTGTGGTCAATTGATTTTTGACAAGGGCACCAAGACTACTCAATGGGGGAAAAAAATCATCTTTTCAACAAATGGTGCTATGATAACTGGATATTCACATGCAAAAGAATGAAGTTAAGGCTGGGCACAGTGGCACATGCCTCTAATCCCAGCACTTTGGGAGGCAGAGGTGGGCGGATCATTTGAGGTCAGTAGTTCAAGACCAGCCTGGCCAATATGGTGAAACCTGTTTCTACCAAAAATATAAAAATTAGCTGAGCATGGTGGTGCATGTCTGTAATCCCAACTACTTGGGAGGCTGAGGCAGGAGAATCTCTTGAGCTTGAGAGGCAGAGGTTGTAGTGAGCTGAGATCATGCCACTGCACTCCAGTATGGACAACAGAGTGAGACACTGTCTCAAAACAAAACAAAATAAAAAAAGAATGAAGTTGGGCTAGGTGATGTGGCTCATGCCTGTAAGCTCAACAATTTAGGAGGCTGAGATGGGAGGATTGCTTGAGTCGAGGAATTTGAGAACAACCTAGGCTCTCTAACAACCCCCATCTCTATCAAAAAAAGGTATTTTTAAAAAGGAATGAATTTGGACCCTTACCTCACACCATATATATATAAAATTTAACTCAAAATGGAGGCCGGGTGTGGTGGCTCAAGCCTGTAATCCCAGCACTTTGGGAGGCCAAGGTGGGTGGATCACAAGGTCAAGAGATTGAGACCATCCTGGTCAAGATGGTGAAACGCCGTCTCTACTAAAAATACAAAAATTAGCTGGGCACAGTGGCTCATGCCTGTAATCCCCGCTGCTCAGGAGGCTGAGGCAGGAGAATTGCCTGAACTCAGGAGGTGGAGGTTGCAGTGAGCCGAGATCACGCCATTGCACTCCAGCCTGGGTAACAAGAGTGAAACTCCGTCTCAAAAAAAAAAATTAACTCAAAATGGATCAAAGACCTACATATAAGAGTGAAAGCCATAATACTCTTAGAAGAAAACATGGAGATAAATCTACAAGACCTTGGATTTGACAATGGATTTTTTGGTAGTAAAGTAAAAGTTGAAGCAACAAAAGAAAAAAATTGATACATTTGACTTCATCAAAGTTAAAAACTTTTGTTCATCATATCAACAAAGTGAAAAGACAACCCAAAGAATAGGAGAAAACATCAACAAATTATATGTTTGATAATGGCATAGTATCCAGAATATATAAAGAATTTATGCTTGTGATGACATTATTCTGGATATAGGGCAAAAAAAAAAAAAAAAAGAAAAAGAAAAAGAAGAAGAATTTATGCAACTCAGCAGCAAAGATATGCATGAAAAGATGTTCAACACCGTGAGTCATAAATGATGTGCAAAATCAAAGCCACAGTGAGATTCCACTTAACACCCAGTAGAATGGCTGTAATTTTCAAAAACAGGAAAATAAATGTTGGCAAGGATGTGAAATTATAAGAGCCCTTATGTATTGCTGGTGGAAATGTAAAATGGTACAGTCACTGTGGAAAACAGCTTGACAGTTTCTGAAAAAGTTACACATGGAATTACCATATGACCCAGCAATTCCACTCCTAGATATTTACCCAAAACGACTGAAGACAGATGCTCAAATTAAAACTTGTACAGAAATGTTCATAGCAGTATTATTAATAATTGTCAAAATGCAGGAAAAAACAAATGTCTATCAGCCAATGAACGGATAAACTAAATGTGGCATATCCTTATACAACAGAATAGTACTCAGTCATAAAAAGGAGTGAAGTACTGATACATGTTACAACATGGATGAACCTTGAAGATATTAGAGGCTACATGAAAGAAGCCAGGAATGAAAGACCACATCTTGTATGGTTCCATTTATCTGAAATATCCACAAGAGGCAAATCCATAGAGAGACAAGGTGGATTAGTGGTGGCTCACATCTGTAATCTCAGCATGTTTTTTTGTTTTTTGTTTTTTTGAGACGGAGTTTCGCTCTTGTTACCCAGGCTGGAGTGCAATGGCACAATCTCGGCTCACCGCAACCTCCGCCTCCTGGGTTCAGGCAATTCTCCTGCCTCAGCCTCCTGAGTAGCTGGCATTACAGGCATGCGCCACCATGCCCAGCTAATGTTTTGTATTTTTAGTTGAGACGGGGTTTCACCATGTTGACCAGGATGGTCTCGATCTCTTGACCTTGTGATCCACCCGCCTCGGCCTCCCAAAGTGTTGGGATTGCAGGCTTGAGCCACCGCGCCCTGCCAATCTCAGCACTTTGAGAGGCCGAGGCAGGAGGATCAGTTGAGCCCAGGAGTTAGAGACCAGCTTGGGCAACATAGTGAGATGTTGTTTCTCAAAAAAAAAAAAAATTAGCGAGGTATGGTGCTGCATGCCTTTGGTCCCAGCTACTCAGGAGCCTGAAGTGGGAAGATTGCTTGAGGCTGGGAGGTTGCCAGGGGCTGGGGAGAAGAGAAGTGGGAGTAAGTGTTAATGGGTATTGGGTTTCTGTTGATTGTGAAGAAAATGTGCTGGAATTAGGCAAAGGTGATGATTGCACAACATTGTAAATATGCTGGAAGTCATTAAATCATACACTTTAAAATGGTTAAATTGGCAAATTTTATGTTATGTGAATTTTGTATCAATAGTAAGATTTTAAAATTTTATTTTATTTTTAGAGACAGCGTCTTGCTCTGTCACCCAGGGTGAAATGCAGTGGCACAACCACGGCTCACTTCGGTCTCGACCTCCCAGGCTCAAGCAATCTTTCTACCTCAGCCTCCTGAGTAGCTGGGACCACAGGCATGCACTACTATGCCCGATTATTATTATTATTATTATTTTGAGAGACAGGGTCTCACTATGTTGGCCAAGCTGGCTCTAACTCCTGGGCTCAAGTGTTCCTCCTGCTTTGGCCTCCCAAAGTGCTGGGATTACAGATGTGAGCCGCTACACCAGGCCCAATAATAATTTTTTTCTCCCCTCCCCTCCCCTCCCCTCTCCCTCCCCTTTCCACTCCTACCACACCCCCACACACAACTCATAGCTTTCTCAGCCCCCTGTGTGTCCCCAGTGCTTGGCACCAATGATGAGCTCAACACGCAAGGCTTCATGCCCAGCCCTTGCCAGGCAGCAAAGGGGAGCATGAGGAGCAGGTGAAGTTACTGGGTTGGCACACGGGCTCATTTGAGGAGACTCTTGAAGCTCTTTGAGTCGGTACTTTAAATCTAGGCCAAATTGTAGATCTATACCTTCTCTTAAGAAGGAAAAGACATTGCTGCTCATGTCCCCTGCACTTCCTTTCAGGCATGTCCGCATTTTGGGGGATGGGGAGAGTGATGCTGACATGAAGCTTCTCTGAAATAAGTAGGGGAGTGAGATTGTGCATGCCTGTGCGTGTTTGGGGGTGGGGGAGAGAGAGAGACAGAGAGACAGAGATAGAAGCATGAGGATGCTGTCTTTCTAAGAGCCTTGGAAGTAGGTGTCAGGAGAGAGAAGGTGGAAGGAGAGGTGGGGTCCTCATGGCTGCCTCTCCTTCCTGGGGCCTCCCTGCGTGCTCTTGCCTGTGAGTGAGGCACAGCACATTCAGGACCAGACAGCCCTTCCCTGCTGCAGCCCTGGACTACCTTGGATTCCACTTAGTGGCTGCTTTTTCTGTCCCACCTTATGTGAGGAAACCACAGGTTAGAGGAGACGTGTGTGGGTGGATGTCGGAGCCAGAGCTGGACACAGGCTGGTGCCAATGCCCATGAGCATAACCATTAGTCTCCACAGCCTTGTGCCCAAACCTACAGGGCTGTGCACACAAGCCAGGGAGTACACAGAAGCCAGGAAGTTGCAGGTTAAGAAGGGGATCAGAAAGTGGAGACTACACAATCATGGTGACCCCTAGAGCTTTGCAGAGCTGGGGTGACATTGCAGAAGGAGTCGCAGCCCTCCTGATCTTCCTAGGTGCCCCGCCTTTTTGGGCCCCACTTGTGCCCAAGGCCATTCAGGAGAGTGACACCAGCCATAGCGGAGAAAGAATGGAGGACAGACACCTGCCCGAGAGTGTCACATGCTGTGGTGAGCCAAGGCCCCAAAAGACACTCTCCTGGCCAAAGATCATGTTTCTACTCATCTAAAAAAAAAAAAACCTTTTATTTTATAATGATTTTATACATTGCATTTATATTTGCATATAATGACTTTATATTTATATTTATGAAGACGGTACAGAAAGTGCTATAGACCCCCCTACCCAGTTCCCCCATTGTGAACTTCACATACCAAGGCACACTTGTCATAACTAAGAAACCAATGCTGGAAGCAGAGAGTGTGACACTTCCGGCTTTTTCTCTTTCTCAGGAAACGAAAACACTTCGGCTATTCAGAGTCTTTTGCGGCTCTCTGTGAATTTTAGAATCATTTTTTTCTGTTTCTGTGAAAACTGCTGTTGGAATTTTCATAGGGCTTGTGCTGAATCTGTAGATCACTTCGGGTAGTATGTGCATTTTTAACAATATTAATTCTTCCAGTCAATGAACATGGGATATCTTTCCATTTATTTGTGCCTCCAATTCCTTTTTCTTTTTTTATTTTTTTGAGATGGAGTCTCACTCTGTTGCCCAGGCTGGAGTGCAGTGGCACAATCTTGGCTTATTGCAACCTCCGCCTTTTGGGTTCAAGCAATTCTTCTGCCTCAGCCTCCCAAGTAGGTGGGATTACAGGCACGCACCACTACACTCGGCTAATGGTTTTGTATTTTCAGTAGAGACAGGGTTTCACCATATTGGCCAGGCTGGTCTCAAACTTTTGACCTAGTGATCCGCCCGCCTTGGCCTCCTGAAGTGCTGGGATTATAGGCATGCACCACCGTACCCAGCATCTTCAATTGTTTTCATCAATTTTTTTTTGGATACGGAGTTTCACTCTTGTTGCCCGGGCTGGAGTGCAGCAGTGGGATCTCAGCTCACTGCAACCTCTGCCTCCTGGGTTCAAAGTATTCTCCTGCCTCAGCCTCCCCAGTAGCTGGGATTACAGGCGTCTGCCACCACGCCTGGCTAATTTTTTTGTATTTTTAGTAGAGATGAGGTTTCACCATGTTGGCCAGGCTGGTCTCAAACTCCTGACCTCAGGTGATCCACCCACCTCAACCTTCCAAAGTGCTGGGATTACAGGCGTGAGCAACTGCACCTGGCCTCATCAATGTTTTTTGTTTTTTTTTTTTTTTTTGAGACAGAGTCTCACTCTGTCACCAGGCACCAGGCTGGAGTGCAGTGGCACAATCTCAGCTCATTGCAACCTCCGCCTCCCGGGTTCAAGCAATTCTCCTGCCACAGCCTCCCGAGTAGCTGGGACTACAGGCGCGCGCCACAACGCTCAGCCAATTTTTGTATTTTTAGTAGAGACGGGGTTTCACCATGTTGGCCAGTATGGTCTCGATCTCTTGACCTTGTGATCCGCCCACCTTGGCCTCCCAAAGTGCTGGGATTACAGGCTTGAGCCACCATGCTGGCCCTCATCAATGTTTTTTAGTTTTCAGTATACAGGTCTTTCATCTCCTTGGTTAAATTGATTTATAAGTACCTTATTATTTTGGATGCCCTTGTAAATGGGATTGTTTTCTCGCTTTCCTTTTCAGCTGTTCCGTTATTGATATAAAGAAATAGAACTGATTTGTAAGAGAGAGAGAGAGACAGACAGTCTTGCTGTGTAGCCCAGGCTGGTCTTGAACTCTTGGCCTCAAGCAATCCTCCTGCCTTGGCTTCCCAAAGTGCTGGGATTACAGGGGTGAGCCACTGTGCCCAGCCAGAACTGATTTTTGTATGTTGATTTTGTATCCTGCAAATTTATTCTGAATTCGTTTTTTAGTCCAACTAACAATTGTTTTGTGGAATCTTCAGAGTTTTCTACAAATAGAATCATGTCGTAGCAAACAGACATAATTTTACTTCTTTCTTTCCAATGAGATTGCTTTTATTTTATTTCATTTTTGTTTGTCTGATTGCTCTTGCTAGTATTTCCAGTACGATGTTGAATAGAAGAGACAAGAGTGAGCACATTGACTTTAAAGTTCTTGACTTTAAAGAGAAAGCTTTCAGTTTAGCTGTTGGCTTTTCATAAATGGCCTTTATTATATTGATGGAATGTCTCATATACCTAAACTCTTGGGAGTTTTTATCAAGAAAGGATGCTGAGGCTGGGTGTGGTGACTCACGCCTGTAATCCCAGCAGTTTGGGAGTCTGAGGCGGGTGGATCACGAGGTCAGGGGTTCGAGACCAGCCTGACCAACATGGTAAAACCCTGTCTCTACTTAAAAATACAAAAATTAGCCAGGCATGGTGGCACACACCTATAATCCCAACTACTTGGAAGGCTGAGGCAGGAGAATTGCTTGAACCCAGGAGGCAGAGGTTGCGGTGAGCCGAGAGAATGCCATTGCACTCCAGCCTGGGCAACAAAGTGAGACTCTGTCTCAAAAAAAAAAAAATACAGAAAGTTAGCTGGGCATGGTGGTATATGCCTGCAATCCCAGCTACTTGGGAGACTGAGGCAGGAGAATCACTTGAACCTAGGAAGCGGAGGTTGTGGTGAGCCGGGATCCCACCATTGCACTCCAGCCTGGGCAACAAGAGTGAAGCTCCATCTTAAAAGATAAATAAATATATATAGATATAGATAAAGTCTATATATGTGTATACTACAGTGTGTATATATATGCACTATAGTGTATTTACTGCATATAATATAGTAAAGCTATAGTGATCAAGGTGGGATGGTTAGCATAGAAACAGACACAGACCAGTGGAGTAAGCAAGTCAGCCCAGAAATTAACCTAAGCAGATGCAGTCAACTAATTTTCATTTTTTATATCTATATTTTAATGTATATATTAAAAGCCATGGGTTCATACTGATACTCTAATTTAAATACAAAACCACAGGTTCGATTCCAACATTTTCCCTTTTCCTGTGATTAGCTCCTTCTGTCCAAATCTGAGACGTGGCTCTTACTACATTGTATCTACTTTTTACTCCAGTATTACTAAACATATAAATCAGTTTCAGAATTGCTACACAATACCCTTGGGAGAAAAACATTTCCTACCTAGAGAACAGAGTTTGTCACAGCTTATTTTGTCTAGCTTTATAACATTGAGTCAAATCATATTTTCCAAGTTACTTAAGTTAGTTCCTTGCTCTCCCACTCACTTCAGTGTGTTTTCACTAGTCATACACAGGAGTTCGGTTCATTTGTTATAGTTTAAATTTTAGTTCGTTTCCACACATCCTGATTCATTAGAATGTTAATCTATTTTTTTGAGTATATAAAGTATTGCTGTAGTCCAAGAGCCAGAGCCGTATAAAATGTTGACTCGGAAAAGTGCTACCTCCTCCCCATCCCTGTTTACCATTTCCATTCCTCTTTTATTCCACCTTTCTCCTATCCATTTCATTGGTATCTCCATCGTCAATCCTGTTCTTCGTTTTCCCTTCAATGCTCTGGAACAATTTATATACCATTGATACCATCAGGTCTTTAAAAATTTGGTGGACTTCTCCTATAAAAACTTCTAGGCCTAGTGTTCTTTAAAACTGAGAAATCTCGAACAGACGCTTTACAAAAGAAGACATACACGAGGCCAACAGACATATGAAAAAATGTTCCTCATCACTGGTCATTAGAGAAATGCAAATCAAAACTACATTGAGATACCATCTCACGCCAGTTAGAATGGCGATCATTTAATAATTTGTAGACAACAGATGCTGGAGAGGATGTGGAGAAATAGGAACACTTTTACACTGTTGGTGGGAGTGAAAATTAGTTCAACCATTGTGGAAGACAGTGTGGTGATTCCTCAAGGACCTAGAAGTAGAAATTCCATTTGACCCAGCAATCCCATTACTGGGTATATACCCAAAGGATTATAAATTCTTTATAAAGAATATGCACACGTATGTTCATTGCAGCACTGTTTACAATAGCAAAGACTTGGAACCAACCCAAATGCCCATCGATGATAGACTGGACAGGGAATATGTGGCATGTATACACCATGGAATACTATGCAGCCATAAAAAATGATGAGTTCGTGTCCTTTGTAGGGACATGGATGAATCTGGAAACCGTCATTCTCAGCAAACTGACACAAGAACAGAAAATCAAACACCGCATGTTCTCACTCATAGGCAGGTGTTGAACAATGAGAACACATGGACACAGGGAGGGGAGCATCACACACTGAGGTCTGTGGCGGAGGACTAAAGGAGGGATAGTCAAGGGTAGGGAGTTGGGGAGGGATAGCATCGGGAGAAAAGCTAGATATAGGTGATGGAGATGGAGGCAGCAAACCACAGTGCCATGTATGTACCTATGCAACAGTCCTGCATGTGCAACAGTCCTGTTCTTCACATGTACCCCAGAACCTAAAGTACAATTATATATATATATATATATATATATATATATATATATATATATATATATATATAACTGAGAAGTCTCTTAATTACTTTCTCTATTTTGACATGAATATTGGCCAGAATGAGCTTTCCAATTCTTATAAGGTCATTTTCTCTAACCTCTATTTCCCCAATTAGCCATTTAATCTAGATTTTTCCAATTTTTGTATCCATAGATGTTCTGCCAACAGTCAACTAATTTTCAATAAGGGTGCCAGGAGGACTGTATGAGTCTGTTCACACACTGAAATAAAGTGCAAGAAGCTGAGACTGAGTAATTTCTTTTCTTTTTCTTTTTTTTTTTTTAACCCATTCACCTAAATACACTTAGAGACTGGGTAATTTCTAAAGAGGTGTAATCGGCTGATGGTTCTGCAGGCTGTACAAGCTTCTGCTTCTGGGAATGCCTCAGGAAATTTACAGTCATGGCTGAGGGTGAAGGAGAAGCAGGCACATCTTCCTGGCAGAAGCAGGGAGAGTGAAGGGTGAGGCACTACACACCTTCCAACAATCAGATCTCATGAGAATTCTATCACAAGACAGCCCTAGGGGGATGGTGCTAAAAAGTTAGAAACACCCCCGTGATCCAGTCACCTCCCACCAGGTCCCGCCTCCAACACTGGGGATTATAATTCAACATGAGATTTGGGTGGGGACACAGAGCCAAATCACATGAAGGACACAAGGGGGAAAGTACAGTCTCTGATAAATGGTGTTGGGAAGACTGGATATCCATGTGCCAAAGAATGCAATTGGATCCTTATCTTACCTCACACAAAAAATCAACTCAAAGGGAAGTAAAGACCTAAATGTAGGCCAGGGGCGGTGGCTCACGCCTGTAATCCCAGCACTTTGGGAAGCCAAGGCGGGTGGATCATGAGGTCAACAGATCGAGACCATCCTGGTCAACATTGTAAAACCCCGTCTCTACTAAAAATACAAAAAATGAGCTGGGCGTGGTGGTGCGCACCTGTAATCCCAGCTACTCAGGAGGCTGAGGCAGGAGAATTGCCTGAACCCAGGAGACGGAGGTTGTGGTGAGCCGAGATTGTGCCATTGCACTCGAGCCTGGGTAACAAGAGCGAAACTCCGTCTCAAAAAAAAAAAAAAAAAGACCTAAATGTAAAACCTGAACCCATAAAACTCCTAGAAGAAAACAGAGGGAGGGCCCCTTGACATTGGCTTTGGCAATGAGTTTTTAGATATCACACCAAAAGCTCAGGCAACAAAAGCATAAAATAAACAAATAGGACTATGAGAAACCAAAAAGCTTCTGCACAGCAAAGGAAATAAAGGCAGCCAATGGAATAGGAAAAAATATTTGCAAACTATACACCTGGTAAGGGATTAATATCCAGAATATATAAGGAACTCCTATAACTCAATAGCAAAAAAAAAAACAACCCAATTAAAAATGGGCAAAGAGGCTCAATGGCTCACTTCTGTAACCCCAGCATTTTGGGAGGTCAAAATGGGCGGATCACCTGAGGTCAAGAGTTTAAGACCAACCTGACCAACAGGGAGAAACCCGTCTCTACTAAAAATACAAAAATTAGCCAGGTGTGGTGGGGCATGCCTGTAATCCCAGCTACTCAGGAGGCTGAGGCAAGAGAATCACTTGAACCCAGGAGGCAGAGGGGGTAGTGAGCCGAGACGATGCAACTGCTCTCCAGCCTGGGCCACAAGAGCAAGCCTCCGTCTCAAAAAAAAAAACAAACAACAAAAAAAACCGCAAAGAACCTTCATAGACATTTTTCAAAGAAGACAAAATGGCCAACAGATGTTTAATTGGGACATTTGACAGACTGCAGTTCAAGATGATACTTTTTAAAAATGGATTATCTGAAGTCTCTTCTGATGACTTGAGCCCTGCCAATCAATGGGAGAATCAGCAAAACCTGTAAGATCTTATTTGGAATTGACATCTTCTATTGTAATTTTGTTCCTTTTTATTTTGAAATGTTCATTCTGTTTCACTGGAAAGGGCAGGTGATGCTCAGTTTTAAATGTTATAAGTAAGCCAGGTACAGTGATGAACACCTGTAATCCCAGTTACTTAGGAGGCTGAGGGGACCAGGAACTCAAAACTGGTTTGGGTGATATAGCAAGACCTTGCCTCTAAAAAAATTATTTTACAGGCCAGGCTCAGTGACTCACATTTGTTATCCCAGCACTTACGGAAGCCAAGGCAGGAGGATTACTTGAACTTAAGAGTTTGGGACCAGCCTGAACAACATAGTGAGACCCCATCTCTGCAAAAAATAAATTTAAAAAACTAACCAGGTATGATGATATGTGCCTGTAGTCCCAGCTACTCAGGAGGCTGATGTTGGGAGGGCCACTTGAGCCCAGGTGCTCCAGGCCGTGGTGAGCTATGATTGTGCTGCTGTACTCCAGCCTCGGCGACAGAGTGAGACCCAATATCTAAATCAAAAAGGAGCTGGAGGCAGTCGCTCACGTCTGTAATCCCAGCACTTTGGGAGGCCAAGGCGAGTGTCTCACTCACCTGAGATCAGGAGTTTGAGACCAGCCTGACCAACATGGTATTTAAATTTTATTTTAAAAATTTTAATTTAAAATATAAAAATAAATAAATTAAAAAGGAAAAACTGTACAAGTTGCTTTGTTACAATAAAACTAAAAGTGTACACACAGAGACAATGGCCAACCAGTCTGTGAAAAGGTGCCCAACATCACAAATGAGAGAAATGCAAACACCATGTTCTGAATGTTTGTGTTTCCCCAAAATTCATATGTTGAAAGCCAATCTCCAAGACAATGGTATTAGGAAGTATGGCCAGGCTGGGTGTGGTGGCTCACACCTTTAATCTGAGCACTTTGGGAGGCTAAGGTGGGCGGATCACCTAAGATCAAGAGTTCGAGACCAGCCTGGCCAAGATGGTGAAACCCTGTCTCTACTAAAAATACAAAAATTAGTCAGGTGTGGTGGTGGGTGCCTGTAATCCCAGCTATTCAGGAGGTTGAGGCAGAGGTTGCAGTGAGCCGAGATCGCGTCATTGCACTCTAGCCTGGCGACAGAGTGAGACTGTACCTTAAAAAAAAAGGCCAGTCTCAGTGACTCACACCTGTTATCCCAGCACTTTGGGAAGCTGAGGCGGGCAGATCAGGAAGTCAGAAGATCGAGACCGTACTTGCCAACATAGTGAAACCCCATCTCTACTAAAATACAAAAAATTAGCCAGGCATGGAGGCACACACCTGTAGTCCCAGCTACTCAGGAGGCTGAAGCAAGGGAATCATTTGAACCTGGGAGGTGGAGGTCACAGTGAGCTGAGACCACAGTACTGTAGTCCCGCATGGGTGACAAAGCAAGACTCCATCTCAAAAAAAAAAAGCCAGGCACAGTGGCGCTCAGCTCTGTAATCCCAGCACTTTGGGAGTCTGAGGTGGGTGGATCATAAGGTCAAGAGTTCGAGACCAGCCTGACAAATATGGTGAAACTCTGTCTCTACTAAAAATACAAAAATTAGCCGGATATGGTGCCACACGCCTGTAATCCCAGCTGCTCAGGAGGCTGAGGCCAGAGAATCGCTTGAACCTGGGAGATGGAGATTGTGGTGAGCCAAGAGTGCGCCATTGCACTTCAGCCTGGGTGACAGAATGAGACTCCGTCTCCAAAAAAAAAGAAGAACAAGAAGTAGGGACTTTGGGGGTGATCAGGTCATAAAGACTCTGCCCTCTTGAAGGGGATTAACGCCCTTGAATTGTAAGAGAGGCCTGAGAGAGCTTATTTACCCCTTTCACCATATGAGAGAGCACACAGAGGTGCCAACTGAGGAATGGACCCTTGGCAGATACTGAGTTAGCTGTTGCCTTGATCTTGGACTGCCCAGCCTCCAAAGCTGTAAGCAATATGTTTCTGTTGTTTATAAACTACCCAGGCTAAGATATTTGTAATAGCAGTCCAAACAGACCATGACAGCAAATTAAAACCACAGTGAGTATCACTTCAAACATTAGGACAGCTGTTATCCAAAGTCAAGAGATAAATATGAGCAGGGGTGTGGTGAATGGTATACTCTACACTGTTGATGGGTGTGTAAATTGGTACTGTCATTGTGGAAAATAGTATGACAGTCCTTCAGAAAACTAAAAGTAGAACCACCATATGATCCAGCAACCTCTCTTCTGGGAATATAGCCAAAGAAAATGAAATACAAGCATTTCATAGAGATTCCTGCATGCCCATGTTCACTGTGGCACTGTTCATAATAGCCAAGGTGTGGAGTCCACCAAAGTGTCCACTGACAGATAAGGAAATTGCGGTCTATATACACAGTGGAATATTTCCAGCCTTTAAAAAGGAGATCCTGGCCGGGCATGGTGGCTCATGCCTGTAATCCCAGCACTTTGGGAGGACAAAGTGGGCAGATCTCCTGAGGTCAGGAGTTCAAGACCAGCCCAGCCAACATGGTGAAACCCTGTCTCTACTCAAAATTTTAAAAATTAGCTGAGTGTGGTGGTGGGTGCCTGTAATCCCAGCTACTCAGGAGGCTGAGGCAGGAGAATCACTTGAATCCTGGAAGCGGAGGCTGCAGTGAGCTGAGATTGCACCATTGCACTCCAGCCCGGGCAACAAGAGCGAACCTCTGACTCCAGAAAAAAAAAAAAGGGAAATCCTGCTTATTGTGACAACATGGATGAACCTGCAGGCGTTTTGCTAGGTGAAATATGCCAAACATAGAAGGAAAAGTACTACATGATCTTATGTATATAAAAATTGTTTTTTGAGATGGAGTCTTGCTGTGTTGTTCAGGCTGGAGTGCAGTGGCACAATCTCTGCTCACTGCAACCTCTGCCTCCCAGGTTCAAGTGATTCTCCTGCCTCAGCCTCCTGAGTAGCTGGGATTACAGACGCCCACCACCACACCTGGCTAATTTTTGTATTTTTAGTGGAGACGGAGTTTCACCATGTCAGCCAGGCTGGTCTAGAACTCCTGATCTCAAGTGATCTGCCTGCCTCGGCCTCCGAAAGTGCTGGGATTATAGGCATAAGCCACAGTGCCCAGCCAAAATTTTTCTTTCTTTCTTTCTTTTTCTCTTTTTTCTTTTAACTACTCTGCACTTATTGGTAAGATATTTCAAAAATTTTTTTTAAGTGCAAACACATAGAAACAGTAGAACAGTGGTTACAGGGGTTTGCAGGTGGGAAAGATTGAGATGCAGTCCAAAGGGTACAAGATTAAAGTTATGTAGGATGAATACGTCTAAAGATCCAATGTATGGGCTGGGCGCGGTGGCTCATGTCTGTAATCCCAGCATTTTCGGAGGATAAGGCGGTTGGATCACCTAAGGTCAAGAGTTCAAGACCAGCTTAAGGCCAGGTACGGTGGCTCATGAGGTCAAGAGATCGAGACCATCCTGGTCAACATGGTGAAACCCCGTCTCTACTAAAAATACAAAAGTTAGCTGGGCATGGTGGTGCGTGCCTGTTGTCCCAGCTACTCGGGAAGCTGAGGCAGGAGAATTGCTTGAATCCAGGAAGCCAAGGTTGCGGTAAGCCGAGATCGTGCTGTTACACTCCAGCCTGGGTAACAAGAACGAAACTCTGTCTCACAAAAAAAAAAACAACCCAGCTTAGCCAAGATGGTGAAACCCTGTCTCTACTAAAAATACAAAAATTAGCTGGGCCTGGTGGCAGGTGGCCTGTAATCCCAGCTACTCGGGAAGCTGAGGCAGGGGAATTGCTTGAACCTGGGAGGTGGAGGTTGCAGTGAGCCGAGATCAAGCCATTGCACTCCAGCCTGGGCAACAGAGCAAGACTCTGTTTTGTTTTGTTTAAATAAAGACGGGGTTTCACTGTGTTGGTCAGGCTGGTCTTGAACTCCTGACCTCAGGTGATCTGCCGGCCTTGGCCTCCAAAGTGCCAGAGCAAGACTCTGTCTAAAAAAAAAAAAAAAAAAAAAAAAAATCTAATGTATGGTATAAGGACCATGGTCACCAATAATACTGTACTACATACTGAAAATTTACCGACAGTCGATTTTAGGGACTCTCAACACACACACTAAAGGAGCCACTATGTGAGATGATGGACATGCTCATTAGTTTGTCGTACCATTTCACAACATCACATTGCACGTTATTACCATTATGAAAAACGAGGTCTCACTTTGTTACGAAGACTGGAGTGCAGTGGTGTGATTACAGCTCACTGAAGCCTCAAACTCCTGCGCTCAAGCAATCCTCCAGCCTCAGCTTCCCAAAGCTCTGGGATTACAGATGTGAGTCCCTCTGCCCAGCCTGCACTTTAAATAGTCTATATTTAAGTACTAATTATGGCCAGGTGGTGTGGCTCACACCTGTAATCCCAGCACTTTGGGAGGACATGGTGGGTAGATCACTTGAGGTCAAGAGTTCAAGACCAGCCTGGCCAACCTGGCGAAACCCCCGTCTCTACTAAACATACAAAATTAGTCGGGCATGGTGGCACACACCTATAATCTTAGCTTTTCAGGAGGCTGAAGCAGGAGAATCACTCGAACCTGGGAGGTGGAGGTTACAGTGAGCTGAGATCATGCCATTGCACTCCAGTCTGGGTGACAAGAGCAAAGCTCTGTCTCAAAAAAACAAAAACAGAAAAGAAACTCATTAAGTAGAACATTAGGTATAAATTAAATAGCATGTATTTAATAATAATAATAATAATAATAAAGAAACTGACATGAGTATATTGCTATTTTTTTCTAGACAGGGTCTCACTCTGTCACCCAGGCTGGCATGCAGTGGTGGCAATCAAAGCTCACTGCAGCCTTGAGCTCCTGGCCCCAAACAATCCTCCTGTCTCAGCTCCCAAAGTACTGAGATTACAGGAGTGCATCACCACACCGGCCAGTACATTGCTATTAATTAAACTCAGGTTACACTTGGATTTCACCAGTCTGCCTGTCAATGCCCTTTTTCTGTTCAGAATCCAACCCAGGGCACTGCTTTGCACCGAGGTATGAGTTCCCTCCCATCTCTGACAGTTTATCAATCTTTTCTTGCTGTTTATGACCAAGACAGGTTTAAGAAGCGCTGGTGAGGTATTCTGCAGAATGCACCCTACCCTGTCTGGGGCTGTCTGAGGTTTGCTCCTGATCAGTCTAGAGAGAAGACCATGAAGCCAAGTGCCCTCTGCTCACTTCATCACAGCAGGGACCCACAAAGCCCACGAGACCTCACGACCCGGGGTCACACCCGCCAGGCACCTGCACTGAGACGTTGCTGTTCCCCCACTCCATACTCTACGGGAGAAAGGAGAGGAACTAAGTACATTTCACTCTCACGGGGCAAAGGTTTTAGCTCCACCTCCTGGAGGGGGACAGTAGTACATGTCACCCGGGATTCTTCTATTCTTCCCTAAGGAAGATCTGTCTCTCCTTCACCATTTATTCAATCACTATGAACTGATGTATATTTACATCATACTTTGGGGCATAATCCAATGCTACGTAATTTATTTTGTTGTTCTAATCATCCCAGGTTTGGCCACTGGGTGCTCTTTCCAGGTTGGCCCCATGTCCCTGTGACCTGACCTATTTTTTAGTTTCTTGAGCAATTCTCAACTTTCCACCATTACTTAATGCTCCAGTCTTGCAACAAAAGATGTCACTCCGACCAGGTGCAGGGACTCACACCTGTAATCTCAGCACTTTGGGAGGCAGCGGCGGACGGATCACTTGAGGTCAGGAGTTCATGACTACCTTGGTCAACATGGTGAAACCCTATCTCTACTAAAAATACAAAGAATCAGACAGGCATGGTGGCTCACACCTGTAATCCCAGCACTTTGGGAGGCTAAGGTGGGGAGATAACCTAAGGTCAGGAGTTTGATGCCAGCCTGACCAACATGGAAAAACCTCATCTCTATGAAAAATACAAACTTAGCAGGGCATGGTTGCACATGTCTGTAGTCACAGCTACTTGGGAGGCTGAGGTAGAGAATTGCTTGAATCTGGGAGGTGGAGGTTGCAGTGAGCTGAGATCGTGCCATCGCACTCCAGCCTGGGTGACAAGAGCAAAACTCTGTCTCAAAAAAAAAAAAAAAAAAAAAGATTTATTTAGCCAGGTGTTGGAGCACATGCCTGTAATCCCAGCTTCTGAACGCAGAAGGTGGAGGTTGCAGTGAGCTGACATTGTGCCACTGTACTCCACTCCAGCCCAGGAGACAGAGCGAGACTCTGTCTAAACAACAACAACAACAAAAGATGTCACTCCTACTCCCCAGCTGATTCATTTCATCTTCTGGCAAGTCTTTGTTAAGCCCCTGCTGCGTGCCCACTGCTGTAACACACTGGGAATATAGTTGGTGTTCATAAAGCATTTGCCCATCCATCTCTTCAAACAAGCCCTTGCTCTCTTCCCAGAGTTGTACCAGGCTTGGGGGATTCTGTAGAACATGGCAGATGAGATCCCTGCCCTCGAAGAACACACACCGAATGGTGCAAAGAGACCTAAAGTCACAGCGACAGCAGCAGCTGTGTGCTGTGAGCCCTGCTGAGACCACCAAGGGGCCAGTGGGGAGGGCTCGGCATCCTCTGTGGCAGGCAGAAGTGCTAAACCTGGGTTCTACCCTAAATCTTTGGAGCGAGCTGCTGTTGCAATCCTCCCAGTGACTGCATGACTCTACCTTTCCAGAACTTTCTCTCATTTCACTGGGGCCAGAATGAGACCAAGCCATCTATTTCCACATCACATGGAAGGAGAAACAGAGGCTGTGTTCAGAACCCCAGAGCCTGGAGCCCGAGGCTAAGACCCTCTGCCCCGGCCGAGTCCAGCATTCCAGACCAGAAGTCAGAGAGGACAGCATCCCAGATGCAGGCAGCAGCACTAACCAGGAGTTCACAGCAAGACGCGTCCCTCCCACTAGACACACTTCATCCCAAACTTGATTCTGGCTCGTGTTTAAAGGGGGTGGTCAACAGCGCCCACCTTGCAGTTTGACTTAAAGATGAAGTAGGAGTAGGCCCGGAGTGGAGGCATCCCAGGCTCTGATACACAGTAGGCACTCAGTGGGTATGCTCTGGCCTGGTGATGTCCCTGGACACTGAGGTGGAGGGACCCTGCACACCAGTCTGTCATAGGGAATTGCCGAGGTACAGGATGGCAAAGCTGGCAGAAAGATGTACCAGCCTCCATGCCTACCCAGCAGCTCTCGGCCCAGAGGCACTGCCACTCTCCAGCGCCTGAGTGGGCATCAGGGATGCGCCAGCAAAGCCATATGCAAGGGAGGCTGCTGATGTGTGCAAGGTGGGCAGGCAGCCAGGCCTCAGTGCCCAGGGAGGGAAGGCATAGAGGAGTCTGGGATCAGCATCGGGTAAGATGCTGATACCTGGAAATGAGTGGAAGATGGAGGAACTTCAGGCCTTAGGAGCGCTGCTTCCTCTTTCACCGCGCCGAGGGGACAGGGAAAGGCGGGAAGAGGGAGGAATGTATGCACTTCTTCATGATAAAGGCAAAGGGGGGCTGTGGGTGGGCCTCAGGACCTACAGGAACCCTGACCATCTGGCTTGGTTGGTAGCTGCACATACGCAGGGTTAGTGCATACCACAAATGCACACAGGGGTGGGCTGAGTTGCAGCAGGTGCGTTTCCTCCCTCCTGACCTGGAGTTGCAGCCAGGGCTCACATCCCTCAGTCCCCGGACTCCTGTCCCTCTGGGTTTCTTTCCCTCTGGTGTTTGTTGCTACTTACAGAAGCTTTAGGATCAAAGGGCTGAGCATGGGACCAAGCATCTGGTGAGCAACAAGTCACTGGGTCTGCCCCTCCCACTTCTGATGAGGGGTGCCCGGGGTAGGGAGGGGGTGACCCTAGACCCGCTGTCGCCTGCAGGCTGTTCCATGCATGAGGGCAAAGAAGAGTTGGTCCTGCTGCTCATGGTTTCTCCCCGCCACCTGGCACAGGGCATGGTGCAAAGCAATCCCTTGAGTAATGCTTGTTAGATACATGATGACAACACAGCCTGGGTCTGCGTCTTGGAGAGAAGGTTTTGGAATGAGCTAGAACCAACAATTCTCTGAGACTGGAAAGCCCCTGACCGTCAGCAGGGTGTTCTGGCATTGGTCATCTTCTCAGCTTCCTCCAGCCCTGCCAGGCAACTGAGTGGAAGGGAGCAGTGGAGACACCTTGAGTCCACACCAGATGGGCTGGACTTGGATTCCAGCTCAGCACCATATCTCTCTGTCCCTTAGCTTCCTCTTCTTCAAATGGTGATGACACCTTGTTGGAGGATTAAACAAGATCACGTGGGTAAAATGTTACCACGGCGTCTATGTATATTACAGCCATCATTGAATCTGGGATCAGTCTCACCCAGACTGCATACTGGCCACCTAATGTCCTGTTGATCCATCCATTCAGCCAGCCTCCATCCATCCACCACTATTCATCCATCTACCACCATCTATCCATCCATCCATCCATCCACCACCATCCATCCATCCATCCAGCCATCCAGCATCCATACATTCATCCACCCATCCATTCATTCAGAATCCATCCATCCAGCATCCACCCATCCATGCACCACCATCCATCCATCCATCCAACCATCCATCCATCCATCCATCCAACCATCCATCCATCAACATCCAACCATCCATCCATCCATCCATCCAGCCTCCATCCATCCACCACTATTCATCCATCTACCACCATCTATCCATCCATCCATCCATCCAGCCAGCCAGCCAGCCAGCATCCATACATTCATCCACCCATCCATTCATTCAGAATCCATCCATCCAGCATCCACCCATCCATGCACCACCATCCATCCATCCATCCAACCATCCATCCATCCATCCATCCAACCATCCATCCATCCAACATCCAACCATCCATCCATCCATCCATCCAACCAACCAACCATCCATCCAACCATCCATCCATCCATCCAACCATCCATCCAGCATCCATACATCCATCCACCACCATCCATACATCCAACCACCCATCCATCCAGCATCCATCTATCCAGCATCCATCCATCTATCCATCCATCCAGCATAAAAACAGTGAGCCGAGATCATGCCACTGCACTCTAGCCTCAACTACAAGAGCAAAATTCCATCTCGAGGAAGGAGAGAGAGAGAGGGAGATGGGGAGAGGGAGTTGGCGGGGGGAGAGAGAGAGAGAAAGAGATAGAGAGAGAGAGAGAGAGAGAGAGAGAAAGAGAGAGAGAGAAGAAAAATAATTAAGCAACATCTTTTAAAAGAACCAACTTAGGGCCAGAGTGGTGGCTCATACCTGTAATCCCAGCATTTTGGGAGGCCAAGGTGGGTGGATCACCTGAGGTTGGCGGTTCAAGACCACCCTGACCAAAATGGAGAAACCCTGTCTTTACTAAAAAAACAAAATTAGCCAGGTGTGGTGGTGCATGCCTTTAATCCCAACCACTTGGGAGGCTGAGACAGGAGAATTGCTTGAACCCGGAAAGTGGAGGTTGCAGTGAGCTGAGATTGTACCATTGCACTCCAGCCTGGGCAACAAGAGCAAAACTTTGTCTCAAAAAAAAAAAAAAAATTAAAGAACCAATTTTTGGCTGGACTTGGTGGCTCATGCCCATAATACCAGCACTTTGGGAGCCTTAGGCAGGTGTTTCACTTGAGCCCAGTAGTTCAAGACCAGCCTGGGCAACATTGTGAAACTCCATGTCTACAAAAAAAAAAAAATACAAAAATACAAAAACTTAGCCAGGTGTGGTGGCAATTGCCTGTAGCTCCAGCTACTCAGGAGGCTGATGTGGAAGGATCACCTGAGCCAGGAAGGTCAAGGCTGCAGTGAGCTGTGATCACACCACTACACTCCAGCCTGTGTGATAGAATGAGATCCTGTCTCAAAAAAAATGTCAGGTTTGGTGGCTCACACCTATAATCCCAGCACTTCGGGGGGCTGAGCGGGTGGATCACCTGATTTGGGAGTTCAGGACCGGCCTGATCAATGTGGAGAAACCCTGTTTCTACTAAAAATACAATACTAAATACTAAAAATACACTGCTGGGTGCAGTGGCACATGCCTGTAATCCTAGCTACTTGAGAGGCTGAGGGAGGAGAATCGCTTGAACCTGGGGGGTGAAGGTTGGGGTGAGCCAAAATAGCGCCATTGCAGTCCAGCCTGGGCTACAAAGAGTAAAACTCTGTCTCAAAAAAAAAAAAAAGAATATAAACTATTCATTTCATTAATTTTCTCTATTGTTTTCCTTTCTATTTATCTCTGCTCTACTGTTTATTATTTTTTTCCTTCTGCTTGTTCTGGGTTTAGTTCGTTCTTCGTTTTCTGATTCCTAAAGTTAGACGGTTGATTTGATGTCTTTCTTCTTTCTTTCTTTTTTTTTTTTTTAAGATGGGGTTTCACCATGTTGGTCAGGCTGGTCTTGAACTCCCAACCTCAGGTGATCCGCCCGCCTTGGCCTCCAGAGTGCTTGGATTTCAGGCGTGAGCCACCAAGCCCGGCCGTTGTCTCTCTTCTTTCTAAATGTAAGTGATTACAGCTATAAATTTCCTTCTTAGCATTGCTTTTGCTGCATCCATAAGTTGTGGTATGTTGTGCCTTTGTATCCATTTGTCTCAAGAGCTTTTCTAATTTCCCTTATTTCTTCTTCAGCCCATTGGTTAGTTAATTGTGTTCTGTTTAATTTCCACATACTTGTGAATTTTTCTGTTTTTCTTCTGCTATTGATTTCTAGTTTCATTCTATTGTGATTTCAATGTTTTTAAATTTCAGGGTTGTTTTGTGGCCTTTCCTAGAGAATGTCCCATGTACATTTGAGAAAAACATATATTTTGCTATTACTGGGTTGAGTGTTCTATTTAACTCTATTAGCTCCAATTGGCTGATAGTGTTATTCAAGTTCTCCATTGCATTATTGATTTTGTCTTACTTTTCTTTTTTCTTTTTCTTTTAAAGATGGGGTTTCACCATGTTGGCCAGGCTGGTCTGGAACTCCTAACCTCAGGTGATCACCCACCTTGGCCTCCCAAAGTGCTAGGATTACAGGTGTGAGCCACCTCGCCCGGCTTTTTTCTTTCTTTTTTTTTTTCTTCTTCTTTTTTTTTTTTTTTGAGTTTCATTCTGTCATCCAGGCTGGAGTGCAGTGGTGCAATCATGGCTCACTGCAGCTTCGATCTCCCCAGGCTCAGATAATTCTCTCACCTCAAACCCATTAATAACTGGGACTACAAGGATGCATCACCACACCCAGCTAATTTTCGTATTTTTTGGAGATAGTGTTTCTCAATGTTACGCAGGCTGGTTTTGAACTGCTGGGCTCAAGCAATCTGCCCGCCTCAGCCTCATAGAGTCCTGGGATGTAGGCATGAGCTATCATGCCTGCCCCTGATTTTTCTATTCATTATTTAAAGCGGGGGTAATGAATTCTCCTAGTGCTATTGTAGAGCCATTTGTCCCTTCAATTCTGTTGATATTTGTTTTATATATTGTATAGCTCTGATGTTTGATGCATTTATATTTATCATTCGTATATTTTCTTGGCTAATTGACCTTTTTATCAATATGTTGTCTTTCTTTGTCTCTTGCAAGAATTAAAGTCTATTTTGTGTGGTATTAGTATAGCCATGTCTGTTCTCTTTCACTTACTACTTTGCATGAAATATCTTTTGCCATACTTTTATTTTCAACCTAGTATATGCTTAGATGTGAAATGAATCTCTTTCAGGTGATTTTTGACAAAAGTACAGAGGCAATTCAATAGAAGGAAGTTTTTTCAACAAATGGTGTCTGTATTAGTCGTTCTCATGCTGCTAATAAAGACATACCTGAGACTGGGTAATTTATGAAGGAAAGAGTTTTAACTGACTCACAGTTCCACATGGCTGGGGAAATCTCAAATCATGGCGGAAGGCGAATGAGGAGCAAAGTCATGTCTTACATGGTGGCAAGCAAGAGAGCTTGTGCAGGGGAACTCCCACTTATAACTCATCAGATCGGCTCACACCTGTAAGCCCAGCACTTTGGGAGGCTGAGGTGGGCAGATCATGAGGTCAAGAGATGGAGACCATCCTGGCCAACATGGTGAAACCCTGTCTCTACTAAAAATACAAAACTTACCTGGGCTTGGTGGTGCACACCTGTAGTCCCAGCTACTCAGGAGGCTGAGGCAGGAGAATCACTTGAACCGAAGAGGCGGAGCTTGTAGGGAGCCAAGATTGCCCTACTGCACTCCAGCCTGAGGGACAGAGAGAGAGTCCACCTCAAAAAAAAAAAAATTAATCCACCTTATGTTAGGACCTGTTACTGTAAAGAAAAAAAAATTAACCCTAACCTGTATCTCATATCTGACATAAAAATGAACTCAAATTGACTCATAGATCTAAATGTAAGAGTAAAACCTAGAATTTTTTTTTAATTTAAAATTTCAATCCTGGCAACTTTTATTTAAAAAAACTTAGCAGTATTAGACAAAAACACAAGAGAAAATCATAGTGACTATGGATTAGGCAGAATTCTTTGATGTGATACCAAAAACATAATCCATAAAAGAAAAAAATTGATAAATTGAACTTGATCAAAATTTTAAAAGCATTGCTCTAAAAGAGACTTTTGGCCAGGCATGGTGGTTCATACCTATAATCCTAGCACTTTGGGAGGCTGAGGTACACAGGTCACTTAAGGTCGGGAGTTCAAAACCAGACTGGCCAACATGGTGAAACCCCGTTTCCACTAAAAATACAAAAATTAGCCGGACATGGTGTGTGCCTGTAATCCCAGCTACTCAGGAGGCTGATGCAGGGGAATCACTTGAACTGGGAGGCGGAGATTGCAGTGAGCCGAGATCACACCATTACACTCCAGCCTGGCTAAAGAGTAAAACTCCATCTCAAAATAATAATAATAATAATAATAATAATAATAAAAAATTTGGCTGGGCATGGTGACTCATACCTGTAATCCCAGCACTTTGGGAAGTCAAGGCAGGCAGATCACCTGAGGTCAGGAGCTCCAGACCAGCCTGGCCAACATAGTGAAACCCCATCTCTTACTAAAAAAAAAATACAGGCAGGCTCAGTGGCTCACACCTGTAATCCCAGCACTTTGGGAGGCTGAGGCCGGTGGATCACAAGGTCAGGACTTCGTGACCAGCCTGACCAACATGGTGAAACTCTGTCTCTACTAAAAATATAAAAATTAGCCAGGCACGGTGGCTCACACCTATAATCCCAGCTACTCCGAAGGCTGAGGCAGGAGAATCACTAGAATCCAGGAAGCAGAGGTTGCAGTGAGCTGAGGTTGCACCACTGCATTCCAGTGTGGGTGACAGAGCGAGACTCTGTCTCAAAAAAAAATAAAAAAGCAAAAAATTTGAACAGACACTTCACCAAAGAAGATGTAGAGGTGCACCAGGTGTGGTGGCTCAAGCCTGTAATCCCAGCACTTTGCAAGGCCGAGGCAGGCGGATCACGAGGTCAAGAGATCGAGACCATCCTGGCCAACATGGTGAAACCCCGTCTCTACTAAAAATACAAAAATTAGCTGGGCATGGTGGCACATGCCTGTAATCCCAGCTACTCGGGAGGCTGAGGCGGGAGAATTGCTTGAACCCGGGAGATGGAGGTTGCAGTGAGCCAAGATTGTGCCACTGCACTCCAGCCTGGCGCCTGGTGACAGAGTGAGACTCTGTCTCAAAAAAAAAAAAAGAAAAAAAGATGTAGAGGTGGAAATAAGACAACATCATGAGTCAGGATGGAAATGGAAGCTAAAATCACAATGAGATACCCAAAAGAACTGGAAGCAGGGACTCAGGTGCCTATTTTACCTACTGTCTTAATCCAGCAGTAGCTATAACAGAGTACCTGAGACTGGGTCACTTATAAAGAAAAAAGATTGATTTGGCTCATACTTCTGATGGCTGGAAAGTTCAAGATGGGGCATCTGCATCTGGTGAAGGCCTCAGCTGGTGTCCACTCACAGTGGAAGTGAAGGGGCGCCAGCACGTATAGAGATCACACAGGAAAGCAGAAGCCGGTGGGAAGGGAGGCACCAGGTTCTCTTAACACCCAGCTCTCCCAGGAACTAAGAGAGTAAGAACTCACTCACCCCCGAGAAAGGGCGTAGTCTATTCACGAGGAATCTGCCCTCATTACCCAAACACCCCTCACTAGGTCCCCATCTAACACTGGGATTCAGTTTCAACAACGAACATCTAGACCATAGCACCTATGTTAGCAGCATGATTCACAATAGCCAGAAGGCAGAAACACCCAACTGTCCATCAGCAGAGGAATGGATTAAAAAATAAATGCTGAAGGCTGGGTGTGGTGGCCACACCCATAATCCATGCACTTTGGTAGGTCAAAGCCGGTGGGTGGCTCACTTTAGGCCAGGAGTTCTGAGACCAGCCTGGCCAACATGGTGAGACCCCGTCTGTACAAAAAATACAAAAATGTGCAGGATGTGGTGACACATGCCTGTAATCCAATCTACACAGGAGGATGAGGCAGGAGAATCACTTGAACCCAGGAGGGGTAGTTTGCAGTGAGCTGAGATGCTACCACTTCATTCCTGGAAAACAGAGTGAGACTCTGTCTCAAAACAGAACAAAACAAAAGATATGGGCCAGGCGTGGTGACTCACGCCTGTAATCCCAGCACTTTGGGAGGCCTTGGCAGGCAGATCACGAGGTCAAGAGATTGACAGCCTGGCCAACATGGTTAAACCCGGTCTCTACTAAAAATACAAAATTTACCTGTGGTGCACGCCTGTAATCCCAGCTACTTGGGAGGCTGAGGCAGGAGAATCGCTTGAACCCAGGAGGCGGAGGTTGCAGTGAGCCGAGATGGCGCCATTTCACTTCAGCCTGGTGACAGAGCAAGACTCCATCTCAAAAATAAAAATAAATAGTGGTATATACATACATTGCAGTATTATTCAACCATCAGAAGGAATGAAATTATGAATCCTGCTTCAATTCTGATACATAGATGAACCTTGAAGACATGATACTAAGGGAAATGAGCCAGATAGAAAAGGGCAAGTATTGTGTGGCTCCACTTACGTAAAGTACTTAAAATAGGCAAATTCGTAGAGACACAAAATGTCATAGAGATTCTCAGGGAGGGGCTGGGGAAGGGGAAAATAGGAAGTCAGCATTAAGTCATCGTTAGCGTATACAGAGTCTCTCTGGGATGATGAAAGGGTCCTGGAAATTGATACTGGTGATGGTTGCACGACAGTGTGAATGCACTTCCTGTCACTGAATCATACACTTGACACTGGTTAAAACACGGTACCTTGGCTGGGCACAGTGGCTCACACCTATAATCCCAGCACTTTGGGAGGCCGAGGTGGGTGGATCACAAGGTCAAGAGATGGAGACCATCCTGGTCAACATGGTGAAACCCCGTCTCTACTATAAATAGAAAAATTAGCTGGGCATGGTGGCGCACGCCTGTAGTTCCAGCTACTCGGGAGGCTGAGGCAGGAGAATTGCCTGAATTTAGGAGGCGGAGGTTGTGGTGAGCTGAGATTGCACCATTGCACTCCAGCCTGGGTAATAAGAGCAAAACTCCGTCTCAAAAAAAAAAACAAAACAAAACAGGGTACCTTATACCTACCGCTGTATCACAAAAGAGAAGAGAAAAAAAAAACAATTTTTTAAAAAGCGGTACATTTCATGTGTATTTTACCACAATACAAAATGTTGGGAAAAACCCACAATGAGAATCTGCTACCAACCGATTAGGATGGGAGGAACCCCTGGAGACCTGGCCCTCACAAGTGCTGGGGTGGGTGCAGAGGAGCGGAACCCGCCCCCACTGCTGGGGATGTGCGGGAGCACCGCCACTCCTAAAACAGCTCTGCAGCTTCTAAAATAGCTCTGCAGCTTCTAAAACAGCTTTGCAGCTTCTTAAAAAGGAAAACGAGTGACTTAGAGGTAATGACAAAAGAAAAACAACAACGGTCAATATAGGCTGGGCACATTGGCTCACACCTGTAATCCCAGCACTTTGGGAGGCGGAGGCAGACGATCACCTAAGGTCGAGAGTTTGAGACCAGCCTGGCCAACATGGAGAAACCCCCTCGCTACTAAAAATACAAAAAAATAGCCAGGCATGGTGGCGAATACCTGTAATCCCAGCTACTCAGGAGGCTGAGGCAGACAAATTGCTTGAACCCAGGAGGCCGAGGTTGCAGTGAACTGAGATCCTGTCATTGCACTCCAGCCTGGGCAACAAGAGTGAAACTCAGTCTCAGAAAAAAAATAAGCCAAAAAAATTAGCCAGGTGTGGTGGCAGGCGCCTGTAATCCCAGCTACTCGGAAAGCTGGGGCAGGAGAATAGCTTGAACCCAGGAGGCAGAGGTTACAGTGAGCTGAGATCGCACCATTGCACTCTAGCCTGGAAAACAAGAGTGAAACTGTCTCAAAAACAAAAAAGTTAAACATATCCTTCCCAAAAGGCCCGGAAATCCCACTCCTATGTATTGACTCAAGATAAATGGAAATTTATGTTCAGAAAAAAACTTTCTAGACAGATGTTTGTAGCAGCTCTACTTGTAATCACCCCAAAGTGGAAACAACTCAAATGTCCTTTAGTGAGTAAACGGCTGGACCAACTGCATGACATCCACACAACGTAATACTGAGGGAAGATGGACCAACTGCATGACCCCCACACAATGTAACACTGAGGGAAGATGGACCAACTGCATGACACCCACACAAAGTAACACTGAGAAAAGATGGACCAACTGCATGACCCCCACACAATGTAACACTGAGGGAAGATGGACCAACTGCATGACACCCACACAAAGTAACACTGAGAAAAGATGGACCAACTGCATGACCCCCACACAATGTAACACTGAGGGGAGATGGACCAACTGCATGACACCCACACAAAGTAACACTGAGAAAAGATGGACCAACTGCATGACACCCACACAACGTAACACTGAGAAAAGATGGACCAACTGCATGACACCCACACAATGTAACACTGAGGGAAGATGGACCAACTGCATGACACCCACACAATGTAACACTGAGGGAAGATGGACCAACTGCATGACACCCACACAATGTAACACTGAGGGAAGATGGACCAACTGCATGACACCCACACAATGTAACACTGAGGGGAGATGGACCAACTGCATGACATCCACCCAAGGTAACACTGAGGGAAGATGGACTGACTGCATGACATCCACACAATGTAACACTGAGAAAAGATGGACCAACTGCATGACACCCACACAATGTAACACTGAAGGGAGAGGGACCAACTGCATGACACCCACACAATGTAACACTGAGGGGAGATGGACCAACTGCATGACACCCATGCAATGTAACACTGAGGGGAGATGGACCAACTGCATGACACCCACACAATGTAACACTGAGGGGAGATGGACCAACTGCATGACACCCACACAATGTAATACTGAGGGAAAAGACCCCCTCTTTCTCGTCTCTTGTCTCAGAGGAGGAGGAAATAAAAATTGAGACATAGCAGGCATGAGGTCAGTGGCAAGGTCGGCTGGCACAGCTCATCACGCCTGGAGGTTGAAGATGAAACCCCTCTGGGCCGGGCGTGGTGGCTCACGCCTGTAATCCAAGCACTTTGAAGGCCAAGGCGGGAGCATCACCTGAGGTCAGGAGTTCATGACCAGCCTGATCAACATGATGAAAACCCGTCTTAAAAAAAAAAAAGATTAAACCCCTCACCCTTAATTGCACTCCTATCTATAGATCCCAGGCACATGGGATCTAATATGGAGAAACGCTCTGCATGGTTCTTGCTCAATCTTGCTCAAACACCTACCTGGTCACATACCCCACACCTACTTCATCAATCACAACTCTCTCACATGTACTTTCTTTCTTTCTTTTTTTTTTTTTTGAGATGGAGTTTCGCTCTTGTTACCCAGGCTGGAGTGCAATGCGCGATCTCGGCTCACCGCAACCTCCGCCTCCTGGGTTCAGGCAATTTTCCTGCCTCAGCCTCCTGAGTAGCTGGGATTACAGGCACGTGCCACCATGTCCAGCTAATTTTTGTATTTTTAGTAGAGACAGGGTTTCGCCATGTTGACCAGGATGGTCTCGATCTCTTGACCTCGTGATCCACCTGCTTCGGCCTCCCAAAGTGCTGGGATGACAGGCTTGAGCCACCGCGCCCAGCCACATGTACTTTCTAGAGCTGTAAGCCTTTAAAAGGGTTAGGATTTTCTTTGTCAGGGAGCTTGGTTCTTGAGACCCAAGTCTGCCGATGCTCCTGGCCGAATGAAGCCGCTTCCATCTTTAAATCTGGTGTCCAGGAGGTTTTGTCTACAATACCTGCTACAATATCACTCATCATAGAAAACAAAAACAAAGGAATTCCGGGCCAGGCTCAGTGGTTCATGGCTGTAATCTCAGCACTTTGGGAGGCTGAGGTAAGCAGATAGCCTGACCTCAGAAGTTTGAGACCACCCTGGGCAAAATGGTGAATCCCCTTCTCTACTAAAACACACACACACAAAAATTATCTGGGCGTGGTGGCGCAAGCCTGCAGTCCCAGCTACTTGGGAGGCTGAGGTAGGAGAATCACTTCAACCTGGGAGGCAGAGGTTGCCATGAGCCAAGATTGCAGCACCGCACTCCAACTTGGGCTACAAAAAAAAAAAAAAAAAAAAAAAAAAGAAAGAAAGAAAAGAAAAAAGAAAAACCTCTGAAACATGCAATATCAGGGATGAGTCTCAATGGCATTGTGCTGAATGAAGGAAGCCAGTCTCAAAAGCTTACATATTGTCTAACTCCATTTCTGTCATTCTGTAAAAAACAGCACTGGATGGAGGCAGTGTAGAGCAGCGATAGCCAGGGCGTGGGGGTGGGGGGTGGTCTGACTTCCAAGGGGCAGCTGGGAGGGGTTGGGGGTTTGAACATTCCTATAGTCCTGATCATGGTGGTGGTCCACAAATCTACACATGTAAGACAGAACTGAAGAGTCCCCTTCAATTTAACTTTTTTAAAATTAATTAATTTTTTAAAGAGAGACGGGGTTTCACCATGTTGGTCAGGCTAGTCTTGAACTCCTGACCTCATGATCTGCCTGTCTCGGCTTCCCAAAGTGCTGGGATTCAATTTAATTTTTACAATTTATTGATTTAAGAAAAAAAGAGGCCGGGCGCAGTGGCTCAAGCCTGTCATTCCAGCACTTTGGGAGGCCGAAGCAGGTGGATCACGAGGTCAAGAGATCGAGACCATCCTGGTCAACATGGTGAAACCCCGTCTCTACTAAAAATACAAAAAATTAGCCAGGCATGGTGGCGCATGCCTGTAATCCCAGCTACTCAGGAGGCTGAGGCAGGAGAATTGCCTGAACCCAGGAGGCGGAGGCTGCAGCGAGCCAAGATCGCGCCATTGCACTCCAGCCTGGGTAACAAGAGCAAAACTCTGTCTCAAAAAAAAAAAAAAAGAAAAAGAAGAAAAGAAAGAAAAAAAGAACTGTACCTGGTACCTGGCTGGGCACACTGGCTCTCACCTGTAATCGCAACACTTTGGGAATCTGAGGTAGGAGGATTGCTTGAGTCTAAGAGTTCAAGACTAGACCGGGCAACATAGGGAGAGCCCTGTCTCTACTAAAAATTTAAAAATAGCTGGGTGTGGTGACATGCACCTGTGGTCCAAGTTACTCAGGAGGCTGAGGCAGGACAATTGCTTGAGCCTGGGAGGTTGAGGCTACAGCGAGCTATGATCACACTACCACAGCCCAGCTGAAACTTGGTCTCAAAAAATAAAAAAATAAATAAATAAAAACCATACCTTTGGCTGGGCATGGTGGCTCATGCCTGTAATCCCAGAATTTTGGATCACCTGAGGTGAGTTTGAGACCAGTCTGGCAAACATTATGAAACCACATCTCTACTAAAAATACAAAAAATTAGCCGGGCATTGGGGCAGGTGCCTGTAATCCCAGCTACTCCGGAGGCTGAGGCAGGAGAATTGCTTGAACCTGGGAGGCAGAAGTTGCAGTGAGCCAAGATCACACCATTGCACTCCAGCCTGGGTGACAAGAGTGAAATTCTGTCTCAAAGACAAACAAATGAACAAAAAACTACCTTTAAGTGCTCACCAGGGTCTAGCCCTCTTATTGCATAAGAATCCTTAAAACCCTAGACAGGTTGGTCTTCCCATTTTACAGTCAAGGAAACAGTGTATGAAGGTGCCTAGGTGTGTCTGACTCCAAGCTAAATATGTTTTTAACCACTGTGCAGTTCAGAGCCTCGTAAATTTCTGGCTCCATATTCAAGGATGAGGCCCACAGGGTGGAAGGGGCAGATCTGGGCTCTCACCCAAGGCAGACCATCCAGTGGGAGGTGTCAGGGACTGCGGGACAGGAAGAGGAGGCCCGAGAGCCCGGCTAGCACCGCCCAATGGCCAGACACGTGGTCTCCGGGTGCGTTGCTGGAGGGGCATCCCAGGATGGCTGGAACTATCTGGATGCTATGCCAGGCAGGCCAAGTGGCTGGTCATACCGCAGCTGCTCTGTGACCCTCTTGGCCACCACCTGCTAAAGGGGCAGCCCTGAGCTGGGACACTCCCCACAGACAGAGCTGCCAAGGAGGGTGCTGCCTCCAGGTGGCCTCCCCCAGGCTTATGTGGGATCCCATATGGCAAGATTGTCCCTCAGGAAGGGGATCTGGGGACTCTGGAGACACCGAGGCCCTTGGGGGAGGAGCCGAGGCTGGAGGACGGGATGAGGCTGTGTGTGCAGTGGAACCCCAGGACCATGGCTGGCCTGGTACCAGAGGGAGGAGAGTCTGGGAAAGAAGTGCTGAGACTTAGCCTAGGGGAGAGCTGCAGAGGGGCAGGGGAGGCCAAGAGGATGGACTTACGTCCAGGTCACATCGGGCTGGACACAGAGCAGTTTCTCCATGTGTGGCCAGGAACCTACAGGTGGCTGGTTAGAACTACAGATTCCGGCCGGGCACAGTGGCTCATGCCTGTAATCCCAGCACTTTGGGAGGCTGGGGCAGGTGGATCACCTGAGGTAAGGAGTTCGAAATCAGCCTGGCCAACATGGAGAAACCCTGTCTCTACTAAAAAGAGAAAATTAGCCTGGCGTGGTGGATCACAAGGTCAGGGGTTCAAGACCAGCCTGATCAAAATGGTGAAACCTGTCTCTACTTAAAAATACAAAATTAGCTGGGCATGGTGGCACACACCTATAATCCCAGCTACTCAGAAGGCTGAGGCAGGAGAATTGCTTGAACCTGGGAGGCGGAAGTTGCGGTGAGCTGAGATCGTGCCATTGCACTCCAGCCTGGGCTACAAGGGTGAAATTCTGTCTCAAAATAAAAGAGAACTATAGATTCTTGGGCTCCCCCCAAGACCCACCGGGGGGGCCGGGTAACCTGCGTTCCAGCAGCTCCCCAGGTCACTCTGTTGCATCGTGAAATCTGAGAGGCGCTTGCCTAAGTGAGGAGCTTGGAAACATGGCGCAGGCCACCAGCCGTGACTTGCGCCAGAGTTCCCTCTGCAGCTGCCCTTCACCACTTCCCATAGGTCCTGCACTCACCGGACTGACCTAAAGCTCACAGTGTCTCTGCCCCTCACAAACAGCCCTCCAGGGCGGGCCCCTGCCCACACCACCCACCTCATTTGGGGTGAAAGGCAGAGCCTGCAGAGACGAGGGTGTCCAGGCTCCTCTGAGACCCGGCCAGCCTTTAGGCGCCGGGGTCTGAGTTAGGGTCCAACCTTCTACATTGCCGCCCCCAAAGGATGGTTTCTCTCATCCTTGGATCTCCTCAGCTTTCCCCAGCTTGGCCTGGGGCAAAGGTCTCCAAGTTGGCCCCGTGTGGGTGGCTGGTCTCTGTGCCAGCTGAGCTGTCTCCTGGTCTCACGCCAAGGAGGGCTCTGAGCATACCCCACCTACCTGGTCTGCATTGCTCACCCACCCTTACCTGAGGCCTGCTGGATGGGAATGGGGGTGGGGGTGGGGGTGGGGCGGGGGTGGGCCCTACCCACACCCACCTCTCTGGCTGAACTCCCCGGTGCCTCCAGCCATCCCGCTGCCCCGACACAGCCCATCCTTACCCCAGAGGCCTGTGTGGTGCCTGCAGCACAGCCCGGCTTTTCTGGCACCTCTGGTTGAACACCATCTAGAAGGGTCCCTTGACTTTCTACCAACTTATCAGCATGGCCTCCCATTCCAGAACCTGGCACCGAATCCTGCGACTGTCACCTGTGGGTCTGGCTCCCCCAGATGGAGCCCTCCCTGACGGCAGGGACAAGGTGGGCCCACTTCAGACCCATGGCACTTGGCAGTACCTATATGCAGAGGGCTCCAGGGGTGCTGGTGACGAGGTGAGGGCCGGGAACTGGGCTGAAGGGAGATTTGTGGTCGTGCAGCAGCCAGCCCTGCGCGTCACTCTTCTACTGTGAAAATGAAGGAGGCCTGTTCTTTCTTTCATTGCAAAGGCAGGGCATCTGGGTGGAGAGTATCGGTTCTCCTCAGGGAGAACTAAGAGATCCTTCTGGTCCTTCCTACTTTCTTTTTTTTTTGAGACGGAGTCTTGCTCTGTTGCGCAGGCTGCAGTACAATGGCTTGATCTCGGATCACTGCAATCTTCACCTCCCAGGTTCAAGCAATTCTCCTGCCTCCGCCTCCTGAGTAGCTGGGAATACAGGAACCTGCTACCACACCCAGCTATTTTTTGTATTTTTAGTAGAGACAGGGTTTTACCATGTTTGCCAGGCTGGTCTTGAACTCCTGACCTCAGGTGCTATGCCTGTCTCAGCCTCCCAAAGTGCTGGGATTACAGGCGTGAGCCACCGCCCCCAGCCTCAGTCCTTCCTGCTTTCACTCCTTGCGGGCTCCTGTGGAACTGTTCTTCCACACCTTCCAGAGCCTTTGCTGCTGCTGTTCCCACTGCCTGCCTTCCTCCTGGCGTCTGGTTTCACAGAACGGCTCATTCTGTACCCATTCTCAGTCGCTTGTTTCTTCCTCTTAACAACTGGCTGCTGCTGTGGCTCTGGCAGGACTTCCCGGACTACCACATCCTTTTGGCGGCTGTGGACTGTTCCAGAATCCGGATGTCCCATGCATATTTACCTGTTCCTCCATGGATGGACATTTGTCTCCAATGAGTCCATCGTTATAAATACTGCTGCCACGGACACTCTGCGGCAGCCTCAGGGGCCCTCTGCAGGTGTCTGTGAAGGAAAGATTTCTGGGTGTGTGTGGGGACTCACAAAGGGTTATATATTCTAAATGGGCACTGGGGTCAGTGCTGTAACCCCAGAACTTTAGGAGGTTGATGTGCAGGATACCTTGAGGCCAGGAGTTCAAGACCAGTCTGGGCAACATAGTAAAACCCTGTCTCTAAAAAAAATTTTTAAAATGTTAGCCGGGCATGGTGGTGCACACCTGTGGTCCTGCTCCTTGGTAGACTGAGGCGGAAGGATCACTGGATCCCTGGGGGACTGAGGCTGCAGTGAGCTGTGACCATGCCACTGCAGCCCAGCCTGGGCAACCGAGGGAGACATCGCCTCCAAGAAACAAACAGGCACTTGGGGTCCATCTTTTATCTCTGTCTTAGAGACAGACCATGGTTGTGATGTAAACGACCTCCATGCTCTGGTAGTCCCTGCCCCTCTGGTTTCTGACAGCTTTAAAATGAGACCCCAGATGAGGAAATCAATGTCTGGGGTCAGAAGTATCCCGAACCAGCCACATCCCGTGGGCTGCACCTCCTCTGCCTGAATTCCAGCCTGCCCAACCTTCCCATAGCCGGTCTACAGTGGGGAAATTGGCCCCATGTGCCTGCCAGCCTTTAGCCACTAGGCGGGCCTGGTGGGGTGGCTGCTCCCTGCCTCCAAGGCTGTCCCCCAAGCTCTGTGGCTACTGGAAGACAGCTGGGAGTAAGGCCCAGGCTGACAGCCTTGGAGAGGCCTTGCAGGGGTCTGCCACATTCCTGCAGATACTCAGGCCTTAGCGGGGCTTGGCGGGAGTTAAAGACGGCAGAGGTATAGGCTATAGGCTGGCGTGGGCAGATGGAGGGGCCTCGAGGGTCCTTGGGGGAAGCTATGGAGGAAGGGAGCCCCTGGGAGCTGGTGCCCTGGCCAAGAACTCCACCTGAGCCCGAGTCTTTCCTCTGTGTCAGCTTTTCTATTTTAGGCAGCTGCTCCTCCCCTAGGGAATTCCCAGCGAGCCTTGGGAGAAACCCAGAGGGTGGGGCCTGCATCCGAGGCTTCAGACTCTCCCTGAGCTCCCACCGCCAGGGTCCCCCTTCAGTGCCTCGGGCTGGCGAGGTTCCCCCACCTCTGCCAAGCTAGTATGCTCACCTAAACCCAGGTCACCCCTTTCCTTAGGTTACTTATCCCCATGGAGACTGTGCTGCCCCCTAACCCAGTCCTCATTGTGAGATCTGGGAAACAATGGGAATGAGCAACCCCGAAGGTGTAGAAAGGGAACTGGGAGCTGGTGTCTAGGTGTCAGCGTGGAGGGGGCCACAGAGCTGCTGTGGGGACAGCCACGAGGGGCTGATGTCCACACTTGGAAGAGGGCCGTTGTGACTCACAGGAACACACGGTGTCTCTGGAGGCCTAGAGAGCAGGGTCAAGCCCCAGCCTGTGTATACTTGCCATGTGACTTTGGGAAGTCACTGAGGCTCTCTAGGCCCCTCATTTTCCTCATCCACCTGAGCGTGAAGGTCTTTTAAATCATCTTCCTCATCTGTAAAGATCAGAATAGCTCCCATGTTTGGGACTGAATGAGACTATCTAAAGTCCTTAGGTGGGCTGGGTACAGTGGCTCACACCTGTAATCCCAGCACTTTGGGAGGCTGAGGTGGGCAGATCACCTGAGGTCAGGAGTACAAGACCAGCCTGGCCAACATGGTGAAACCCTTCTCTACTAAAAATATAAAAATTAGCCGGGTGTGGTGGCGCAGGCCTGTAATTCCAGCTACTCGGGAGGCTGAGGCAGGAGAATCACTTGAACCTGGGAGGCAGAGGTTGCAGTGAGCCAAGATTGCGGCACTGCACTCCAGCCTTGGCAACAGAGCTAGACTCTGTCTTAAAAATAAAAATAAATGAGTCCTTAGGCAGGTGAAAGGTGCACAGTAGGCGCTCAGGAAGAACAACTGGTGGTTTTTAATAGCTCGGACAGATGGAAATAGTTTGGTGTGATGGGGAAGGAATACTATTAGCAGCCACACATAAAGTCCTTAAAAATGACCCCTGCAAATTTCCCTACACCATCCACACCCCTCCCACCTGGCCTGCCAAACACACATAACAACTAAAACCTTTGAAACATCCCTTGGGCCGGGTGCGGTGGCTCAAGCCTGTAATCCCAGCACTTTGGGAGGCCGAGGCGGGTGGATCCCGAGGTCAAGAGATTGAGACCATCCTGGTCAACATGGTGAAACCCCATCTCTATTAAAAATAAAATAAAAAAAAAATTAGCTGGGCATGGTGGTGCATGCCTGTAATCCCAGCTACTCAGAAGGCTGAGGCAGGAGAATTGCCTGAACCCAGGAGGCGGAGGTTGCGGTGAGCCGAGATCGCGCCATTGCACTCCAGCCTGGGTAACAAGAGTGAAACTCCGTCTCAAAAAAAAAAAAAAAAAAAGAAACATCCCTTGGCTCTTTGGGCCTCTGATTTCCAACACACCCTGTCCGCTCTGTCCCAGGAAACATATCTTTCACAATGGTCTTTGCAGGGATCCTTTGCAACCAGCAGGATTCTGCTGCCGCCACCAGCCACAACGGCCTCCCAGAACCCGGGGTGGGGAGAGGATTTGCAGACAGCACCAGGTGCAGCCTGGCTTTGGAAACAAGCGCCTCATTCCTGGAATTCTTGCTGGGAGACCCACCCAGCTTGGCCTGAACCAGACTGGTGCCTGGCTGAGCTCCCAGCATCACCTGGAGGAAGAGGGGGGCCATCCCCAGGGACACCCTGTCCTGGAGTTGGGTGGAGGGTGGGGCCGGCAGACAGTCCTAGGGACTTTTAATCAAGCTTAGCATAGGTTTAAATCCAATAGGAAGGCGAAAGTGGTGGCTCATGCCTATAATGCCAGCACTTTGGGAGGCCAATGCGGGTGGACTGCCTGAGGTCAGGAGTTCAAGACCAGCTTGGCCAACATAGTGAAACCCTGGTCTCTACTAAAATTACAAAAAATTAGCTGGGCGTGGTGTCGGGTACCTGTAATCCCAGCTACTCGGGAGGCTGAGGCAGGAGAATTGCTTGAACCTGGGAGGTGAAGGTTGCAGTGAGCAGAGATCATGCTATTTCACTGCAGCCTGGGCAACAAGGGCAAAACTCTATCTCGAAAAACAAAACAAACAAACAAAAAAAACAGGAAGCAGGTTGAGGGTCTTTATTGAGCACCTGCTGTGTCCCTCCTGGCAGGTGCCAAGGTGGACAGGGTGTCCCTCTGTCATGAGTCCACAGTAGTGAGGGAGGTAGACAAGGAAGCGCCCCCTGGTGAGGGCCAGGATGCTGGCAAGGATGGTGGGGCCTTAAGGAAGGGACGACCCAGGTTTATTCGGGATTGAGGGGCTGCCAGAGGCAGGGACTCCAGCTCTGGAACTGGGACTGTGCCAAAGTGGAGTGTCCTCACTGGAGATGGGTGATCTAGGGGGTCACCTTATAGGGTGGCCAGGGGAGGGGACATGATGAAGGGAGAATGAGGCTGGTGGGAAGCAGAACAGAGTGGAAGGAGAGAATCTGACACAAGGAAGAAACTGCACAGTCCATGTCAAGAACAAGATGGGATCCTCCGGTCTACCCTGCTTCCTCTGTGCTGGGAAACTAGGGCCAGGGGAAGAAAAGGATAGTGGTACAGTGGGGGCTGGAAGCAGCTTTCTGGACACCGGGGTTGAGAGTGGCCAATCAGGATAAAGCTGTCAGGTGGAGACCCTGATGGGCCCCTGGGGAGGTCCTGGGGATGGGGAAATGGTGACCTAAATCCCCCAACCGGCTGCCCTGGCATAGTTACCGTGGGAAAAGGAATTTGACATAAAATCCCACTGACCTGGGCTGGCAGCAGCCTTAGGGCTCCAGGCAGCAGCAGCAACTCCTTGAATGGTGGCCAGGCCGACGTGGCCTGCCAGCCTAGAAATCTGATCAGCAGCTTCGGGAAACCCTGGGTCCTGGGTATTCCCAATCCCTCAGCTTCCACCACCCTCCCAAATCAAGTGCCATTGGAATCCGCTGCCCCCCAAAGTTTTGGGCTGGCCAGGAAGGGGCCAGTGCTCCCCAGCTGCCTGCTTCGAGGACACCACACTCCCGCCAGGGGCTGTGTCTCCATCACCGGCCGGTTGCCCTCGCTCTCCAAGTTTGGTAGTCCACTGTCCCCAAGGAAATACTCGTCCCTAGGTGACAGTAGGGTTCTTCGAAAGTCCCACGTCCTATCAGAGGCTGAAGTTCTGCATTTCAGACCTGCTGCTACCATAGAGCCACGACGCCTGCTCCTGATCCCACAGATGCCGTCTCTGAAGAGGCCACTCCCAGCAGCATTAAGGGTGAACTGGTGGGCGTGCAGTTCCTGCCTTGAGCCAGGGCTCACTTCCCTCGTTGTGCCCATGGGCTGTGGATCTGCAGCAGCTTCTCAACCTCTCTGAGCTTTGGTTTCCTCATTGTAAAAAGGAGATAATAAAGGCAACACGTCACAGGCCTCTTGGGAGGGCGCAAGGAAGTACTAAATGTAACACACTGCACAGTGTTGGGCACATAAGTGTCAGTGCCACGTCACCCCCACCCTCCTGAGCCAGTGCCCAGAGTGCTGTCTGTGATGAGGGCTAGGTTCAGCTCCGCCAGACCCAGGGGACACTGACTCAGGAATTACAATGGAAGATATTTTCGCTCTGGAGGAGCTGGGGGCCGGAAGACTCACCAGGTTCCGGGAGGCCCAAGTGGACATTGGGTGGTCAGGGGTGCCCTGGGAAGGAGAACCAGGTGGGGAGGGTGCCCAGCAGACTTGGACTGTCAGGCTGACCTGAGATCCTTGAGTTGGGGTAAAGAGAAACCTGCTAGACATGTTGTATTTACTTATTTATTGTTGAGATGAAGTCTGGCTTTGCGCCAGGCTGGAGTGCAGTGGCGCAATCTCCGCTGACTGCAACCCGGACTCCTGGGTTCAAGCGATTCTCCTGCCTCAGCCTTCTGAGTACCTGGGACTACAGGTGCCCACCACCACACCCAGCTAATTATTTTGTATTTTTAGTAAAGACGGGCTTTCACCATGTTGGTCAGGATGGTCTCAATCTCTTGACCTCATGATCTGCCCGCCTTGGCCTCCCAAAGTGCTGGGATTATAGGCATGAACCACTGGGACCTGCCAAAATGTTGTATTTATTAAAACATTGTTTAGAGAAGGCCAGGAGTTCTCCTGAGATCAGGAGTTCGAGGCCACCTTGGCCAAGATGGTGAAACCCCATCTCTACTGAAAATACAAAAATTAGTCAGGCGTGGGGGCAAGTGCCTGTAATCCCAGCTACTTGGGAGGCTGAGGCAGGAGAACTGCTTGAACATGGGAGGTGGAGGTTGCAGCAAGCCAAGATAGTGTCATTGCACTGCATCTGGGCGACAAGAAGGAGAGACTCCGTCTCAAAAAAAAAAAGTTCAGAGAAGCAGTTCCATTTACGAATTCATTCCTGGTGGCCAAAGCCTGGTTAATGTTTGGAAAAAGAAATCTTCGGGCTTTTTCCCCTCTTCTGTGATTCTTGTTTTCTCTTCTATTTTCACCTGTAATATCTATTCCTGAGCCCGACAACAGTTTGGGTAGGATATAAAAGGATTTAAAACTTAGTAAAGCAAATTTCTTGCCTTTGTTAAATTGCTCTTCCTTGCTGGTGTTATATGGTTTCAGAATTTCGTTTTATCTTACTATTTTATTTTATTTTTTTGAGATGGAGTCTTGCTCTTGTTGCCCAAGCTGGAGTTCAATGGTCTGATATCGACTCACCCAACCTCTGCCTCCCAGGTTCAAGCGATTCTCCTGCCTCAGCCTCGAGAGTAGCTGAGATTACAGGCATGCACCACCATAAGCGGCTAATTGTGTATTTTTAGTAGAGACAGGGTTTCTCCATGTTGCTCAGGCTGGTCTCGAACTCCCGACCTCAGGTGATCTGCCCACTTTGGCCTCCCAAAGTGCTGAAATTACAGGCGTGGGCTATCCTGCCGGGCTGGTTTCAGAATTTTAGCTATTACTGCAGGGGTGGATTGCAAAAACGCTGAACAGGGTTAGAGGAGTTTCTCATTTTTACTAGAAGGCTCTATCTCCTGGGGGTGGGGTGGCTGGGAACCTGGTTTGAGTTCTGAGGCTTCTGTGAGCCAGTCCCTTATCTTGCTCTGCCGGGAGGGCTGAAGGACTGGAAATACTTTTGCTTTGGGGCTGGAACCCGGGCTGCAGTTTGGGAGGCGGTGCTAATTTGGAAGAGGAGGCGGGGTCTGGTAAACACTTTAGCAGCATTGGGCAGTGGGAATTAGGGAATTTAGGGCAGTGGGAAGCTGGTTCTGAGTTTTAAACTGGGGAGTGACGGATGAGAGTTGGAATTTTAGGAGTTTCTCTGTCTGGAGGTTTGGAAAAGAGCCAGGTGGGAGCTAGGGTGGGGAGGGGAGGGGAGGGGAGAAGTAGATGGATCTGAGACCTGAAGCAGTGGAGGGGAAAACAGCAGGTGATGGGTGGGGATTCTGGCCCAGGCAGCCAGGTGGACGGAATGGAGATGGCCTTCATCCGAGCTTGGTTTGCTAACCTGTGAGGGTCACTGTTCCATGCTCCAGGGCACCTGGCCCAAGGGACCAGGCCTCTTGGGCACACAGATCCACATGCAGCCCTGCAGGACCACACAGGGACCTTGCCTTCTGTGTCCTTCCTGGGAATGGGATTCCAGACCATCTGCCAGTCTTTCGGTTCCGCCTTTCTGACAAGCGCACACCTCACTCTCCCTGGACATTTTTATTTCAAATGCTCTGTCCCTTTGTTTGCACGGGTTCCTGTGTCATATTCTGTGTTCCCATTTTTAATTGGAGAATAAGAGACTGCATGTTATTCTTCCCACAGGCCTAGCTGAGCGGGTAGGGAGGCCGTGCCTACCTCCAAGGCTCTAAGAAGTGAAGCAGGAGGCGAGAATGCACAGTAGTCAGGGCTAGACGACCGGACCTCAACTTCCACTTAGGCCCCGGGGTCCTCCTCTGGGGACCACCCCATTGTACCCGGAGGTGAAAATACCCGCCCAGGAGGAAAGGGTTGGCCCCAGAGAGCCCTGTGTGAAGTGAGTTTGCGCACTGCGGAGCGGGCGCGGGTGTCTCCAGCGCGGCTCTCCCAGTCCGAGGGGCTGGGGAGGAGCAGGTGCGCGCACCGCGGGCTCTGTGCCTCCAGAGGCGGGAAGAGCAGCAGACCCCGCGGGGAGGCGCAGCCCGGGCTTCCGAGCTCAGTGGACGCGCAGGATCTGGGGCTTCTAAATGGGCCGGAGTCGTCCTGCCCGCCCGGGGTGGGCGGCCACATGGGGGGCGCTGCGCCCGGGCGCGGCCCCAAGTGCCTTCCGAACGCCCACTGCCGCTGTCATCCGTACCGGCGATGATCCAGAAGGGGCCTGGTCGCCCGGGGAGGTGCCCCGTCCGCCTCGATTCCGGGGACAACGCCAGGCGACGCCACCTGCGCGGGTCCCGGAGGGCCTCTTGTCCCAGTGTGCAGGGCGTACTCAGTCTGTGGAAACGCGAGAGCACACTAGCACTTTCCTGTATGTATTATTATACTTCCATTTTTAGGAAGTGCATTAGAAGGGCCTGAGCAGCTGAATTCGGGATTAAAGCTTTTAAGCGGGAAGCGCGCGCCCGGCGCGGTTCCTTTAAAGCGTTGGGCCTGCCCGAGGTATTCTGGCTGCAGCCGCGGCCCGTAGCGCTTCTCCGAGAGGCCGGCTTTGTGCGCTCGCTCCGCCTTTGGACACCGCCCCCTCTCCTCGCGCACGCGCACTGCGCCTCGCCGCCTGGCTCCCGCCGGAGCTGCCGCCTTGTCGCGCAGAGTCCGCGCTCCCGCCCAGGAGGCGGCCGACGCGACGTCCCGAGCGCCCGGCCCCGTCGCCGCGGCCCGGCAGGTAAGTGGGCAGCCGCCCGGCCCGGGGTGCACGAGGCGGGGAGTGGGACGGCGCCAGAAGCCCTCACATCGTCCCCGGCCGCCGCACGTGTTCCTTGCCGGGCCTCCGGCCAGGCCCAGCCCCCGGCGCTACCCCCACTGCGGCGGCCCCGCCGGGACCCCCTCACGAGCTCCTTGGTGGACGGCCGCGCGCGCAGGCCCCTGTACCCCGCCCGCCCCCACCGGCGCTCCCACCTCCGATTCCCCGGCGGGCCGCTGACAAGGCCTGAGCGCCGGTACTGGGGCCTCTCCCTCAGGCGGCGCGCCCGGCCTCACATCGCTCTTCTCCACCTCCAGGGAAGGATCAGACCCACGAGCCACTCAGTACCCGGACGTGGCGCTTCCCTTCGTAGAAACGCCCCAGCCCGCTCCCGCCGCTCATCCCAATCGGAGGCAGCCAGGCTGCACCTCGCTAGGTGGGGTCCTGGGGTTCGGGTCCTCGGTCCTGAACGGAGGGTCCCCCGCGCCTCCTCGCGCGGGGCCGCAGGCCAGTCTTGGCCGGTCTGCGAGAGCCATCTTGAGCGGTTACGTTCCCGGACTAGACGGAGGTCGGGCTGTTACTTCCCGCTAACGACCCTCCCTACTGTCTCGCAGGCAAGTTTCCAGCTACCCACGTCCGTTTTCCCATCTCCCAAATGCTTACGCTGTGACCTGGGCAGGTGCGGTGCTAGCCGGTGGGGAAGACAGATGGGTAAGCGAGGGACCCAGGCCGGGAGCCCGTCCAGGACCTGAGATGCGCAGCGCCGGGTTCCCACCGCTGTCGGGCCGGCCACCTGGTTGCTGTTTGGGATGCACATTCATTCCGGTCTGCACGCAGCATGCTCTCTTGGACAGCATGCCGCAGGCCGATTCCTGGGCTCCACCTTGGGGACTGAGGGACTCCGGAATCCACCGGTGGCCTCTAGCCCAGGAGAGCATACTGAGCTTTAGTTGCTGGGCTTCAGGTGGTCAGGCTTACCTGGATGAAAAGCAGCAGCTGCTAGGAGGAGCCAGGCCGCACCTGGGCGGGGGGTCAACTCCTCATCACCGTGCGTGGAACCTTCTTGGCCCCCACTTCAGCATCAAGTCTCCAACCTTCCTGTTCCCTTAAAATGATTCTTTACAGAAACTCCTGGGTGTCGATGAAAATGCCAAGCTTTGGGCTGGGCGTGGTGGCTCACACCTGTAATCCAGCACTTTGGGAGGCTGCGGCAGGCAGATTGCTGAGCTCAGGAGTTCGAGATCAGCCTGGGCAACATGGCAAAACCCGTCTTTACTAAAAATACAAAAAATTAGCCGGGTATGGTGGTGCTCGCCTGTAATCCCAGCTACTCTGGAGGCTGAGCGTGAAAATCGCTTGAACCCCGGAGGCGGAGGTTGTAATGAGCCAAGATCTTGCCACTGCACTCCAGTCGTGACTCAAAAAAAAAAAAAGAAAAAAAAAATTTCAAGCCTAGACCCCACCACTGAGGTAGAAACTGGTGGGTGTGTAGGGTCAAGAAACTGTATTCTTAAAAGGCAGGTTAAAGTTAAGGGTTTTTTTTGTTTCTTTGTTTCTTTTACTTGTTAATGTTTTTTGAGCCCAAAGGGTGGGGTGGGGTGGGCCTGAGCTGGGAGGGGTTGAGCTCCTTTTGTAAGACCGCCGGTCTGCTGCGCCTTCCTTGCCTGAGGGTGTTTCAGGCATCTAGACCCACCTAGGTGAGGAGACCGCTGACTGCAGCGGCTCGGCCCTCTGAGCAGCCTGTTCTGCCTTCTGTTCCTCTGGTGTTTCACTTGGGTAGGGAATGACCACACTTCACTCAGCTCTTGCCCTGACTTGGCTGTCTCCCGCTAGGACCTTTGCAGCGGACTTTGCAGCTTTTTGCTTGGATTTCCTTAGTTCCTCTCCTTGTACTTGTCCAGTGTGCCAGGGAGAAGGCAGCAGTTGGGTTAAATTGCCATGGCCAGGTTGCACTAATGACAAGCACCATGTAGCCGGCATTTACCGAGGACTGGCTTTGTACTGGCACTTTGTACCCTGGGCAGCTCTACAGGGCCTGCCCCTCCCCTTCCCCACTCGTGTGTGTGTGTGTGTGTGTGTGTGTGTGTGTGTGTGTGTGAGTGAGAGAGATAGATGCAGCCTGATCCATCCTTTCGAAGGGAATCTTTGCTGTTGCTGCAGGCGAAATGGATCTGTGGCCACACCTGTTCTCTGGAAAGCGGGTTTTGTAGTTTCTCTGCCTTCGTCTTGCATCAAGACTTTGAGATGTGCTCTTTTTGATGCCTTCCGTTTCGCTTTAATGTTACAAGCAACCTTGCAAGATTTTGGTTTCAAGCTCCAAGCTAGAATGTACAGTGTGTAAACTCGTTAGATGGATGGTAGTGCTAGCTTCCAGGATTCTGATGGCCAGTGGTATTTGCAAGCATGTCTCAGTGGCTTTCTTCTTTAGTGATGCTGTGCCTCCTTTCAGAATAACCTGTTGTGCTTTATGAGACGTATTCAAGTAATGGATCTATTCTTGAGATAGAGGAAACTAGCTGCTTACTGGACAGATTTTGGGTAATTTTTATTATTGTCAAGCTGAAACCGGTTGAACTGCAGTCTTTTTTCATTCCCCTGCAGTGTCGGTCTTGCTTGTAGAATATCCCTGGTGTACTTGAGGCTGCTTTTCCAGAAGGCAGGTTTTGGGAATTCAGCAGGCAGAGCTGGCTCTGGCTCTGGCTTGCTCTGCTCTCTTCGCTGGGTTTTGTAGTTCCTCACTGGGGGCGAGGCCTGTGAGCTGTTAGCATTCTGGAAGGCAGCTTTGTGCCTGCAGCCTGTGCATGGAGGCACCAGAGCCCACCCTTGAGGCGCAGACCGCTGGGTGCCTTCAAGCTGGGCTGTGAACGTGATTGCATCACTGGGTGCATTTTAGGATTTGGCTGTGCTCCCAAACTTCTGCACCCTGAAGCCATCTTCTGTCATTTGGTGTGTTAGCTTACTGTCAGGAAACCTTTTGCTGTTATTTTTATAATATGTACAGGGCTCTTTTTTTTTTTTTTTTTTTTTTGAGGCAGTTCACTCTTGTAGCCCAGGCTGGAGTGCAATGTCGCTATCTCAGCCCACCGCACCTCCACCTCCCGGTTCAAGTAATTCTCCCATCTCAGTCTCCTGGGATTACAGGCACATGCCACCATGCCTGGCTAATTTTTTTTTGTATTTTTACTAGAGTCGGGGTTTCACCTTATTGGCCAGGCTGGTCTCAAACTCCTGACCTTGTGATTCGCCTGCCTCAGCCTCCCAAAGTGCTGGGATTATAGACATGAATCACCATGCCCGGCCATGTCCAGGGCTCTTTGAAGAAAATTGCATTTTGTTTGCACAAACTGCTGCATTCCTGTAGACTTCTGGACAACAAAATAGGAAGCACCCTTAAGGGTGGGGTCTTTGATGATTACAAAAGTGGCGAGAGCAGGTGTCTCAGCAGAGCAGCTAGAAAGTATTAGCAAGGACTTTGAGTAATTAATAGGGCTCTCAATTTGGAATGGTTTGTTTGCTACAGGGCTCAATTGGTAGTCAAATGTTTTCCTTTAAATCCTTTTCCCTGAAAATCCATTTTTAAAAATATGGTTTGTTTCTTGGCCTTGGCCCCCTGTTCTGCGTCTTGCTCAGCAGACTGCCTCTGTCACTGGGACCCTCCATCCACATCCCCTGTGTGACCAGCGTCAGAGCCATGGCAACAGAGGAGAAGAAGCCCGAGACTGAGGCCGCCAGAGCACAGCCGACCCCTTCGTCTTCTGCCACTCAGAGCAAGGTGCGTGCCCAGCAGCCCTGTGGATGTTTTTGGGGGCAAATAACGCTTAGAGATTCTTGGAAACATTTCACGCTCCTAAGTCTAGCCTTCCCTACTCAGTTAAAGGTCACTGCTAATTTTTATTTCCTGACCACATACCTGACAAATGCTTGTGACCTGCTGTGTCAGGGATCCCAAATCTGTCACCTGGAGGAGGGAGGCTTTATCAAAACTACAGATTCTTGGTCCTGATTGTAAGAGTCTCTGTAGGACCCAGAAAACATCTCTTCATAATTGTCCCCACCCCGGCTTTGATCTGATGTGCAGGCAGAGCTGCAGACCCTCTTGTAGACCTTTAGCCAAGGGAGTGGGGCCTCAGGTGTGTTTCAGGGCAGGTGGGGGGTGGGGTGTGCTGGACCAAGGGGCTGGAGGGGCCTCCTGGTGCTGTAGCAGGATCAGAGGTGGGTTAGAGGTGGGTTTGAGGTGGGGTCGTGCCTTGAGGGGACTTGAGACGTTTCTGGTTTGGCTGGTGCTGTTGGTACTGAGGTCTTAGGGGGAAGTAGTGGGCTCAGATTTAGATCTGTTCCATTTGAAAAGTGACGCCACATAGAAATTGATGGAAGGCACTGGTCATGTGGTTTTGGAGCTATAAAGATCTGAGATGAATCCAAACTGGTCACGAGTGGAATGCACAGTGGTGGTGACTTTTTGCTAACTGATCTCTCCCGCAGCCTACACCCGTGAAGCCAAACTATGCTCTCAAGTTTACACTTGCTGGCCATACCAAAGCAGTGTCCTCAGTGAAGTTCAGCCCGAATGGAGAGTGGCTGGCGAGTTCATGTACGTAGCACTGAGGCCCTTAGCTGCTGGAAGAGGTGGTCTGAGCTGCAGACCGGAAACCATCAAGGGGATGGCTTGCTTCCTCACCTCCTGCTCTGGGCCGCAGCGGGTGATGTGTCTCCTCCTGGAGACACACTGTGACTTCAGTGGCGGTTGAAATTGCCTATGGGGCTGGGGAGGGAGAAGGGGGCTGGTCATCTCTGGCACGTGGGTGTGCTGAATGGGTTCTGAGCCGTGGGGTTCATGCTGATCACCAGGGGCTCATGTGGGAAAAGCCCAGGCTTTGGACTCTGGATGACAGGACAACTGTGGCCTGCTCCTAGCCCCAGATCCTTTTGTTTTCTTTCAGCTGCTGACAAACTCATTAAAATTTGGGGCGCATATGATGGGAAATTTGAGAAAACCATATCTGGTCACAAGCTGGTAGGTTTCAGCCCTGTGCCATGAAGTTGACTGTGGAACAGCGTAGCTCCAGTGAGCAAGGGGTCAGGGCCGTTTTGAGAACGGTGGGTTCAGGTTTAAGTTTTCCCCCCTTTTTTCCCCTCTTTTTTTTGAGATGGAGTCTCGCTCTGTTGCCAGGCTGGAGTGTAGTGGCGGCATGATCTCAGCTCACTGCAGTCTCTACCTTCTGTGTTCAAGTGATTCTCCTGCTTCAACCTCCTGAGTGGCTGGGACTACACGTGTGCACCACCACACCCAGCCAATTTTTGTATTTTTAGTTGAGACAGGGTTTCACCATGTCGGCCAGGATGGTCTTGATCTCTTGACCTCATGATCCACCCTCCTCAGCCTCCCAAATATTCTATTTAACGCCAAATACACTTGACTTCCCCAGATAAGTGTGTGAGGCTGGCAGAGCTGCAGAAAGCCTGCTGTTTTCCTCCCCTGCAGTGTGTCTTGTAAGGTTAACCTAGTAAGAGGATTTCCTGCGGGCATTGGGGATGTTTGGGATTTTGCCCACAGGTGCTATTCTGTCCTCTTACTGTCCAAGTTACTCTGTCCAAGTTACTGACCCTGTTTTTTCTCCCCAAGGGAATATCCGATGTAGCCTGGTCGTCAGATTCTAACCTTCTTGTTTCCGCCTCAGATGACAAAACCCTGAAGATATGGGACGTGAGCTCGGTAAGCAACACTCAGTGCTCCTCTCCAGGGAAGACTGGCTGCAGGGGCACGGGGCGTCGGGGCAGGGTGGGTGGGCAGAGACTGAGTGGACTTGGGGATCAGCCAATCACTGGTGGGTGGGCAGGCATGCTCTGAGCTGTCAGGCGTTGATGACTGTGATCTGGTGCTGTTGTTTGCAGAAAGATCCACTGGAATAATCCCAATAATACTCTGTTTTAGGGAAAGTGTCTAAAAACCCTGAAGGGACACAGTAATTATGTCTTTTGCTGTAACTTCAATCCCCAGTCCAACCTTATTGTCTCAGGATCCGTAAGTGTGGCCGGGTGTCTTCCCTGGGGGCTGTTGTGTCCGATGTGGGAGGGCTGTTGAATTTGGTTATAGCAACCGTAGAGAAGGCAGGTAGGCCCTGCGTCTCTTCTGTGCTGCTTGTGGGGAGGAGGGGCTGGGAGGTCTTGGGTTCCGGGGAGGTTTGTCTCCTCTCTTCCCTGTAAAAGTCACTTGAATCTCTTCCTTTTGTTCAGTTTGATGAAAGTGTGAGGATATGGGATGTGAAAACAGGGAAGTGCCTCAAGACTTTGCCTGCTCACTCGGATCCAGTCTCGGCCGTAAGTTGCTCTGACACAGACGGGGTGCTGTTGGCAGTGCGTCCCCCTGACACGGGTGTGGCCAGCTGTCTCCCTGGTGGACATAAGCCTGAGTGTGGCCTGTGCCTAACTGATTCCTGCTGTTAATGCGGAAGTCTAAAGCAATCAGGCTGGAGGCTGGGACCTGAGAGATGATTCCTTTGTGCAGTGGAGGGGTGGCAAGGGGGTGGTGAGGTGTCAGTGGGGTGTCCTGTGGTGAGTACCAAGGAGCCTTCGAGCAGGCTGTGGGGGTGGTGGCCACAAGCATTCAGGGGGCAGTGTACCTTGAACGGATGCATGGGACAAGAAGGGTACAGACAGGGAAGGGCACTGGGAGTGGGAGCAGGGGTGAAGTGTGAGTTTTGAGTGGAATTAGCTTTGACTGGATGGGCGGGGATGACCCAATCCTGTGGGAACTGTTGGAAGGTGGAGCCCTCTGAAGAACAGGCTCTGCACAGTGACATGTCCTGCTGTTTTGCTGTTGCCATGCCACTGTGCAAAACAAATGACTGAGAGGTTGGGCATGGTGGATTGCTTGAGGTCAGAAGTTCGAGACCAGCCTGGCCAACATAGTGAAATATCGTCTACTAAAAATATAAAAATTAACCAGGCAGGGTGGTGGGTGCTTGTAATCTCAGCTACTGGGAGGCTAAGGCTAGAGCATCTCTTGAACTCAGGAGGCGGAGGTTGCAGTGAGCTGAGAATGTGCCACTGCACTCCAGTCTTGGCAACAAATGCTCTAGAATCAAACGACGCAGTATCATAAATTGCTCCATTTCACAAAGTGGCCAGAAGGTTCTTTTGTTAACAAAGCACATGAGGTAGTTTCAGGGCCAAGCCTGCCCTTTGTCGAGAAGCGGAAGGAATGGTGGGTGCATCGTTCGTCCCATGCTGCCTGCCCATATCCCTTTCACTTCCTGTTATCTTGGCGGTGAAGGGGTTTAAGCATTTTTACCCTTGGAAGCCTTTGCCCAAGTGAGATGGACAGGACAGATAGTGTGTCAGGCTGAGGCAGGACCGCGGGCTCAGCCTTGCACACAGTCGGGCCACGTGGCCCTCGCAGGCCCAGAGTCACTGCTCCGGGGAGGCTGTTTGCTGTGGGGATGGCGCCATGTGGCCCTGTGCAAGGGGGCACCTTGGGTCACAGCCGAGCCACTTTCAGACTGGGATTGACAAATGAGCACTTGTGAAGTCACCTGAGAAAGGGGTTCACCTGGTGGCCTTGAAGTTCGAAGAAAGAATTCTGTGAGCATCCTAGTGGCAAAAGAGAGCTGCATGTGGGACTCGTAGGTGATGGGTAGGATCTTTCTCCTACAAAAGCGGTGTTGCTCATTAAGAACAAACCAAGCCAGGGTGAGTGTCGTGCCTCCCACCTGTGACGCCAGCACTGTGGGAAGCTGAGGGAGGAGGATCCTTGGAGACCAGGAGTTTGAGACCAGCCTGCACAACATAGTGAGACCCTGTCAATATACAAAAAGTAAAAATTAGCCAGGCAAGGTGGTGTGAGCCTGTGGTCCCAGCTACTTGGGAGGACAGGGTGGGAAGATCGCTTGGGCCCAGGAGTTTGAGGCTGCGGTAAACAAGATCACACCACTGCACTCCAGCCTGGGTGACAGAGTGAGACCCCGTATCTTAGAAAAGAGACTAAAAAGGTGAGTGAATCTAGGAGGCAGAACGTCTGTCCCCTGAGCCACGCCTGGGTCAGCTGCCAGGAGATGAAGTCTGTCCCTCCGTGGTCTTCTGCTTTGTTTTTCAGGTGTGTAGTTGCCAGGGTGGCTCATTCCTGTCCTGTAAATAACTGGTACTGTGCCACAGCTGCTGCTCTGCGGAGAGGTTTTGGGGCTTTTTTTTGAGATCGAGTCTCGCTCTATTGCCCAGGCTTGAGTGCAGTGGTACGATCTTGGCTCACTGCAGCCTCTACCTCCTGGGTTCAAGTGGTTCTGACTCAGCCTCCCGAATAGCTGGGATTGATTACAGGTGCCCACTACTACACCTGGCTAATTTGTATTTTTAGTACACGTGGGGATTCACCATGTTGGCCAGGCTGGTCTTGATCTCCTCCCAAAGTGCTGGGATTACAGGCATGAGCCACTGCGCTCGGCCTGGGCCACTTTTGATGTCTGCGCACATCTGTGTCCTTGGACTGCTGGTGTGGGCCTGCTGTGTGAGCAGGGACTCTGCCTGTCACCTCTCAGTGGGTGCTTATGTGTAATTCTCACTTAGACAAGCAGTGCAGAGGGATCCTGTTTGCACGCTTTCTGTGCATCTGAGGCAGTTTCTGCAGGATGGCCTTGGAAGGGCAAATGTAGCAGTCAGGGGATGTATTTAGCTTTTTCACAGGTACATGTTGGAGCCTTAGAGACTTGGAGGCATGTGGCCCCCTGCTTACTGCCCCTATCCCTGTCCTTCCTCAGTCTCGGTTTGCCCTCTCTGGCTGGGGCTCCTCAGCTGAGGGCTGCTGCTGAACCCCATCATCCACAGCCCTCATGTCCTTGTTGAACCCGAGACCTGTGTTTTTCTTGTGCTTGAGCTTCAGCTAGTGCTTGTCTGCCCAAGTCGGCTCCCCAGAGCACTTGGAGTGCTCCTCTGCTAGGGATCTTGCCATCCCCAGCTGGGTTCTGACTGGTTGCCTTAACTATTTCTTTTTTTCTTGAGAGGCTCTCACTCAGTCACCCAGGCTGGAGTGCAGTGGCACAATCTTGGCTCACTGCAACCTCTGACTCCTGGGTTCAAGTGATTCTCCTGCCTCAGCCTCCTGAATAGCTGAGACTACTAACACACCCGACTAAGTTTTGTATTTTTTGTAGAGACAGGGTTTTGCCATGTTGGCCAGGCTGGTCTCCAATTCCTGGCCTCAAGCCGTCTCGCCTTCCCAAAGTGCTTGGATTACAGATGTGAGCCACCGTGAGACCAAGACCGGCCTGCCTTATCTAGTTCTCCCTAGCACTTAACTTTTCTGGCAGCTTGCTGCTGGAATGCAGGGCATGGGCTGTGTTGCCCCTTGTGCCTCAGTGTGGGTGGGATGGCAGAGCCGGGCCCTGTTTGCCGGTGGGTGGTGTTTGGATGTGGTGAAGAAGCTGAACAAAGCAAAGCATGGAGTTGGCCTTGTGAGCTTTGGGGATTTCAGTTGACTCACTACCATCCAATGGAATGGTCTTGATAAAAGACTGTCTTGCAGATTTAAAGGCAGGGGTAAATGTGGTTAGACTGATCACTGTGAGTTAGAAAAGCACTTTAAGAGGCTGCTGACCAGATGATTACAGTGAAGCAGCTGGCCCAGCGGGGGCAGCCTGTCAGCAGAAACAAGTACTCCCCCCCCGCATCTGCTGGAGGATGTCTTCCAGGGCCGCGGCACTCACATGCCCAGCATGGAGGCTGCCAGCTGCATGGTGACCCAAAGCTGAGGGCTGTGTGAGGTACCTGCAAGTTTCATAGACCTGGTATAAAAAAACAATATCAAGTGTCTTGTAATAACTTTCTGCATTGATTGTGTTGAAATAATGTTTTAGATACATTGGGTTATGCGCTGTCAAACTAGTTTCACTTGTCTTTTAAGCTTTTCTAATGTAGCTGCTAGAACAGTTGCAGTGGCATGTGGCTGGCGGGCTCTTACAGAGTCTAGCCTAGTGCTTCTCCAGGCGCAGCAGCAGGCAGTATGTCCTGGCAACCTGCTCGAAATTCATGTTCTTGGGCGCCGGCCTGGACTGGTCACATCAGAAGTCCTGGGGTTGGGGCCTAGTGGTCTCTGCTGTAGCTGCTTGAAGATGCCTCTGATGCCTGTGGATTTGCCTCTGGGGACACATGGCAATGTCTGGAGGCTCAAATAAAAATGACAGAAATTTGTGATGAACCTCTGACCCCTGACATTGTGGATTTTGAATCCATTTGTTCTAGGATTCAGTTGGAAAAAAAGAGGAAAAACTGAAGCAGATCAGTTATAAGAAAGGATAACTGATCCTTTGTTGTCAGCTTGCAGCTTCTTCTTTTTGAGGAATTAGCAGTCTTTACTGGGCTGAGACCAAGAGTCCGTGGGTCTGGAGGACCTCTCTGTGTTGTCAGCTTTCCTCTCCACGCTCTCCTCAGCCTGCTTCCGTAGCCTCATGCGCTGTTTCTTCTGCTGGTCGTGGATCTTGGCTTCTCTGCTGACTTTGCATCATTTCATTTTATTCCTATTAAGCCAGGGGAGATGATCTCTAACCCCATCAAGCTGCCCTCACAGCAGGGCGGACAGACAAGCTGCTGCTCTTTCTATGAGGCTGAGTGGGACTGTTGGTTGTGTTTGTTTCTTTGCAACAATATATTGTGGCCGGACGCGTTGGCTCACACCAGTAATCCCAGCACTTTAGGAGGCCAAGGTGGGCGGATCACGAGGTCAGGAGTTCGAGATCAGCCTGGCCAACATGGTGAAACCCCATCTCTAATAAAAATACAAACATTAGCCGGGCGTGGTGGCGGGTGCCTGTAATCCCACTACTCAGGAGGCTGAGGCACGAGAATCTCTTGAACCTGGGAGGTGGAGTTGCAGTGAGCCGAGATTGTGATACTGCACTTCAGCCTGGGCGACACACTAAAGAAAAAACAAACCAAAGAACAACAAAAAAAAAGAAACAATAACAAACATCTCAGGCTTTTTTTTTTTTTTTTTAAGATCAGTTAAGAAGCAGTTGTGTCCATGACTTGAAAGTAAGGTTTTGTCTCTTCTCCCTCCTCCATTCTTAGGTTCATTTTAATCGTGATGGATCCTTGATAGTTTCAAGTAGCTATGATGGTCTCTGGTAAGTGAAAGCATTTTACTTCATTAATCAGTGAGTATTTACTGAGAGCCAACTCTTGCACTATTCCTGCATCTGGGGGTACAGCAGTGACGAAAGACCCAAGTCCTTAACTTCTGAAGCTTCTCTGCTGGCCACACTGCAGACACTTCAGCAGATAAGCACTGCAGTTTTGAGGTTGACAGCAGAGGTGACGGGGCGGTGTGCCTTGGAGGATGTGGCTGTTGTTACGGTGGGTCAGGGAGGGCCTCCTCCATCAGACTTCAGCTCCCTGTAGACATTGACATGTGCACTTCACATGCTCATGGAGAATGGGTGTTTGAACCCCTTGAGAGGAACGCCATGCAGATCCGGGAGGATGTTGAGTGTGCTGTCCTGCCTGCTGAGGAAGTGTCACCAGCCCGGGCAGTTGAATCTGAGCAGATGACAGCATGGAGAAGGGCAGGAGGAAGAGGGATGGCCTCCTGCAGAAAGCATACCTAGGTCTGAGCAGGCGTTGTTTTCAGCGCTTGGACTTGGTAATCTTGGTGTCCAGCTCTCCTCAGGAGACAGGGCAGTGGAGCAGCAGATGTGCGCTCAGCGAAATGTCTAGTGGGAGCCTGTGGTGGGAGTGGAGTGTTTAGGCTGTGTTTTGGATGTGGGGCAAACAGCATCATAACTTCGGATTGGTCACTAGGGAGGAGCGGGGCGGTGGCGGCTGCTGGCTGAATTGAAGATCTGACTAGGACTTCCTGCATCTGTTTCCTAATCTGACTGCAGTGACTGTTGGCAGGGGGTCCCCAGGGGTCCCAGCTGTAGTCGCCATGCATGGTCCCCTCATCGGTCTTGAGTAGATGGGTCTGGTGGGTCTGGTGGGAGAGGGTCGGAGTCAGAGCTGCACCTGACCACCAGCCTTCCCGTGGGCTCTGCAGCACACACTTGCCGGCCATTACCTTGCAGGGTTCAAGCTGCAGTTCCAGCACTGTGAGGGCGTTTGGGGCTGAGGTCATTGGGATGTGCTGTGGCAAAAATGAAGTCATCTGGAGCCCCACATTGGCCAGTAGTGGCCATGGTTAAAGCCATGGATTACACTTGACCATTTAGCAGGTTGTTATAAAGGGTACAATTTGGGAACAGCCAGAGGGATGGGGCGCACAGGGTGAGCTATGGGGGAGCATGGAGCTGCTAGGGCCTCTCTGGTGCCACTCTCCTGGCCCCTCCATGTGTGTGTGTCACCAACAGGGAAGTGAGCACACAGTCTCAGAATTACTTATGGACCCAGCTCTAAGAACTTTTTAAAAAATCAGAAATATACCGAGGAAATCGGGTAAATGGGGAACAAATGAGGACCCTGATGAAGTAAGGTGTGTTCTTTGATGAGATTGGTGATTAAGACCTTTTACGCCTGTAACGTAAAAAGCAAAATAAACCAGATTAGACATAGGAAGTGAGTGGAAACACTGCAGGAGGAGGAGGCAGGAGGAAGCAGCTCATTCAGGCTGAGTGGCCTCAGGCTGCAGCAGCAAGGCTCGTCCACATTTCTAAAGCGACCCAAGGCATGGTGCCTGGAGGGACCAGCCACTGTGGAAGAGGCTGGAAAAAGGGATTGAAGGCCTAAAAATAACATCATTCCCTGTGACCTTATACTTGAATCCAGTTAAATATTGAGCTGTTAAGCTTATCCAAACTTTTCCAGATCACAGTCGGGAGGGAGCTCCCTGGTTCATTTCTTTGGATTTAGCATGACCTCACTACCTAAGCTTTGATTACTGGTCCCAAAGGAAGACCAGAGAGGTCAGCTCACTAGTGAATACTGATGCTAGGGTTCCAGAGGAAGTAGGCCTCTGAGCCTCATGCACAGAAAGGAATTTCCACAGCCAAGTAGTTCAGTATTCATTATTAAATAATGAAAGGATTATAACACAAACATCAGGAAGCCTGTTGCCTAGTTGTGCCAACAGATGAATGGTGTTAAAGGTCCCTGTGAGCAAGATAGACCAGTATTGTTGACTACTCACTGGTAACTAGTAATTTTCATCATATGTGGTGACACGCTAAAACTATTTCTGTGGAAATCAGAAGTGAGACAGGCATGCCTGTTTCCTGTGGTACTCAGCATTGTTGAGAGTTTCTAGCTAATGTAAGAAAATGAAAATAATAGTTGTATGAAAATTGAATAGAGATACACATCTTTGTAGATATGGGCTGGGTGCAGTGGCTCACGCCTATAATCCCAGCACTTTGTAAGGACAAGGTGGGTAGATCATGCGGTCAGGAGTTCGAAACAAGCCTGGCCAGCATGGTGAAACCCTGTCTCTACCAAAAATACAAAAATCAGCCGGGCATGTAGTCCTAGCTACTTGGGAGGCTGGGGGAGGAGAATCACTTGAACCTGGGAGGTGGAGTGTTTTTGTGAGCTGAGATCCTGCCACTGCATTCCAGCCTGGACCACAGAGCAAGATTCCATCTTTTAAAAAAAAATTTTTAGGCCGGGCACCGTGGCTCACGCTTATAATCCCAGCACTTTGGGAGGCCAAGGCGGGTGGATCACGAGGTCAAGAGATCGAGACCATCTTGGTCAACAAGGTAGAAACCCTGTCCCTACTAAAAATACAAAACTTAGCTGGGCATGGTGGTGCGCGCCTGTAGTCCCACCTACTTGGGAGGCTGAGGCAGGAGAATTGCTTGAACCCAGGAGGCGGAGGATGCGGTGAGCTGAGATCGTGCCATTGCACTCCAATCTGGGTAACAACAGCGAAACTCCGTCTCAAAAAAAAAAAAAATTTTTTTTAGAAGCCACCGACATGGTGCTTTTCAAACATTTAACCCTCTGACATGGGCACTGTCAGCCTTGCTTTTGAGGCAGGGACACGTCCCTCAGTTGGTGAGTGTGGGACTCAGACCCCGTGTCAGCTCTGGAGTCTGGGCCTGGAACCCCAGCCCTGCTGGCTACATGGTGTGATCTTGCATTTATTGCCATCAGGGCTTGAAAGTGGACTGTTCTTCTTTATACTGGGAATTGCTAGTTAGAAGATGGGAAAAATGTTCCCAGTTTAACAGTGACAAAAATGCTAAGATGTTTAGGAATGCAGCTACTGAGAAAGAGCAGGGCTTGTGGAGGACACGAGAAGCGGAACTGAGAGGACACTTGTGGTGTGAGGTTAGGGCCTGGGCAGCTCCCGGAGAGGTCCTGTGAGTGCTTGTGGAGCTGGAGGCAGTGAATTTTAAGATCCACGGGACGCACGACGGCACTGTTGCTGAGAGAACGGAAGAGATGCAGAGTTGGGAGGAGAGTTGCCACTCTGGTTTTAACATCCTGAAGTGGCTGAGGTCCAGTGTGGTCCGGTCCCAGATAACTGAAGGTGTGGGTGGAACAGGATGGGGTGTGCAGAGTGGAGTGCACCACTGCCCTCGTAGGGGCCAGCTTATCCATGGGTGAGAGATGGAGGGACCGTGCATGGCAGCCATGGAGTCTTGGGCTTGAGGAACAGTTTGTCCACGTCTGTCCCGCCTGTGCCCTGCTGCTGACATCTGTGCAGTGGAAGTGTGGTGCTAACAGTGGGCTCTGCTTCCAGAAATCACAGAAACCCTGGAATTGGAAAAGTGTAAATGCTTGGCCCACCCCTCCTGGGAATAGTGCAGAAAACTGCTCACAATACTCTTACACTTTTATTTAACAAAAAGCCCCCTCTCTCTGCTTGTATGTGTGTGGCAGGAGAAGCTCTGGGCTGTGATGCCCTTCTCCTTGGCCAGGGAGGTGGAGAGAGCGACAGCCTTCCCCTCTGTGTTGGGGTGAACCTCGGCTTGTGGGAGAGAGATCCAGTGGTCCCCACACGGTCTGTGCGTGTGTGGCCTGTTTCTGTTTGTGTGTATAGTGTTTAATCTTTGTCCCTAGAATAGAAGAGAATGACTGTTAAATGGGTGAAGCATAACTTTAAAAAAAACACATCAGGAAAAGCGTGCTTGGCCAAAAACTGAGATCTGATTCCCAGCAGCCCTCGCGTCATCCTAACTTGCCTGCTTACACTTTTTTGTTCTCTTTGCTTTGAAGTCGCATCTGGGACACCGCCTCTGGCCAGTGCCTGAAGACACTCATCGGTGAGTGTGGCTCTTGCCCCGCTGTTTTCCCTGCCCCTGTTCTTCACTAGCTCATACTCCCCTCCTGTCCTGGGCCTGCCCCTGCGGGAGGAACCTTACTTCTTGTCCGACCCTTCCCGCCAGCTCCTTCTGACTGCTTGCTGGCTCTGTTGCTCCTTTGAGTGAAATGCTCCTGCCATGGCCTTTCTTCTCTCGGGCCAGTCTGGGGCTCCTCAGCCTGTGCTGTCGGGCCTCACTCTGGCCACTCACTGGCGTCCTCTGGGCACCTTTATCGCCTCCTGGCTTCAGGCCCCTGCTATCGTGCCAGCCTCTCGGATTGTTCCTTGAGTAGGCGGGGCTGAGCACCTGCCCTGATATACACTCATCTGCTGCCGGTGCTGCCGAGATGGATGGAGGTGCCCTGGGAGCACGGAGGATTCCACACCTGGGGGAGGAGGGGAAGGAGGGATATGGCATGGCTTGGATGGGAAGGCCGGCTGCTGGGCAGGGTGTAGCCAGAGGGTCTGTGATGGCCCGGAGTTTCCGCTGCCCCTTGCAGGGCCTGCAGGAGGGGGTGGAAGGGTTTTCATCTGGGGGGTGTTCATGTTTGAAAGGCCTACGTTAGAAGTGTGGGATGGGCTGCCCCTTGAGCGGGGAGCTGGGTGGCAAGGATGGGAGGGATGGACCCATGTGTGGAGAGGCCCCCCCCTTTTGTGTTCTTCTTCCCCTGCTCCCCCGGTCCCCTGTCTGTTGTAGCCTGCTGGGCCGGCTGAGACCAAGCACCATAGACTGGGAGGTTTTCAGCAGCAGAAATGTGTTTCCCCAGAGTTCCAGAGGCCGCATTCAGGCTTTAGAGGCCTCTCCTTGGCTTAGAGATGCTGCCTTACCCTGGCTTCACACCGGTGTCCCTGGTGCTTCCGTGTGTCCAAATGTCCTGTTGTAAGGATACCACCCTATGGGCCTCATTGTCACTTTGTCATCTCTGAGGCTCTGGGAGGCCTGGACTTCAGCATGAGTTCCCTCGCCAGGGCAGTCTTTGTAGCTTCCTGCCTTGTGGGTCCAGCCTTTTGCCATGCATCCCTCCTGAGCAAGATCACACTGCTCCGGGTGTCCCCTGCCCGGGCCACCTGTGCTCAGCTGTGTGCCTTGCTGTCGTGTGAGTGCACATGACCCTCACTCACCCTGCGGGGAGGGGTGTCCTTCTGCAGAGAGGCTCATTCACCAGCCCAGAGCTCCACAGGAAGCAGATGCAGGGACCAGGATTTGTGCCCAGGCACAGGTGGTTTTGTGTGCCCCTGAGCCAGGGGCGGGGGACGGGGAGGGGTCGCTGTGTAGCAGTTTTTCCATTGTCGTCTCCTCAGGTCTAGCGAGTTAGACTGTTGAAGGACTGAGGCAGGTGGGCTCATGCGTTCTCCGTGATGCTCTGTCCAGGCAGCCTGGGTTAGGCATGTTGGACCACTTGCCATCAGCTGCCTTAAGGGAGCCCGGCCCCCCGGCCTTCGCCGTGACCTCGGCTTGCCTGGCTGTGTGTTGTGGTCTGGCCCTGCCTGGCCTCACAGCACCTCCTGTGCCTTTTCAGTGTGTGTGACCAGGCTGAGGGAACAGAGACGGCGGGTGCCTGGCGAGGCCAGGCGTCCCCATGGTGGTAATGCCGAGGGCCGCGTCCTCCCCGGTGCTCAGGACACACTAGTGCCTGCACACGCTCAGGGGCTCTGATGGGGCCCAGGGATGGGGCCTGTACTGGGGCTCACTTTACTTGGGATTCCCTCCTCACCCAGGTGAGGGGAAATGCCTTCCCGTTGTGAGGGTTATGGGGATGTCACCTCCTGGAAACTCTTGACTTTTTCAGCTCTGTAAGAAAGAGCAGCTCTGCTCTGCCTCCAGGGCTGTGGGTCCAGCTGATAGGCCTGGGCATTAGCTGTGGGTGTGCAGCAAACAGGTTGGTCTTTCGGGCACGAATGACCCTTGTTTCGATGACTTCTTAAAGGAGAATTTCCGAGGTGACTTTCCCAGCTCTCTTTGCTGGAGTCATCCTGTATTGAGCTGTGGATTCTCCAATCACGTCCATCCCCTGTGAGGCAGGGGATGCCTGAGAGTGCCTATGGCCCAGTGCCTGAGGAGGCCTGTGTTTCTAAAGTCCTGTTGTCGAGGGGCCCCCAGGGCATGGGCTTGAGGTGTCAGGAACCTGCTCACAGCTGGTGTGTGGTGGCTAGGCCACCCTTCGGGGCCGAGGGGTGGTGCTGCTGGCACAGGTGGTGGCAGCCTCACTAAGATGTCATGTGTGGGTGACGGGGAGTGTACACCTCCTGTCCCTGCCCAGTTGTCGGTGCCCGCCCTTTGTTACCTGTTTTTATTGCAGATGATGACAACCCCCCAGTGTCTTTCGTGAAGTTCTCCCCGAACGGCAAATACATCCTGGCGGCCACGCTGGACAAGTGAGTGATGCATGGGGCCGTGGGGTGGGTGGGGCCTCCCCAACCAGAGATGCCAGCATGAGCCTTCGGAGAGCACGTTGTGGGCTTGGTACAGGGTCCAGGCTCCTGCTGGAGCTTCAGCTTCTGGGGAGTGGGCTGTTAGGCTGGAGGGCAGGCCCCTGCCCGTCCTTTCCTGAGGCTGAACCTCAGGTCCGACTAAATGAGGAATTAGGGTCGGTTTTCTGGTTGAGCGACTATGTGGCCGTCGCTGTGGCCGTGGCTGTGGCCCGGGCAGGCGGGGGGCCTCCAAGGCCGTTTCTGGTTCTGACCTCTGAGCGCCTTGATCTTACCTCAGGCAAAGCTGACACCCTCCTCGGCTGTCCCTTCCCATGTGTGCACCCTTAGTCCTGTGGCTCCCAGCCTCGGCCCTAGTCCTCTGAGGGCTGTGTGGTTGGGTGGTAAAACCTGTTCTGGATGTTTCCAGAACCAAGATAACTTCCTTACCCCTTTGAGGATGACCGAGTCAGGGATGATAGCACCCATCAGCTTCCTGTTAAAGTCTCTCTTGGAACTACAAATACTCGAGGATCTCATGTCATCAAGTCGCTGGACTTTGGGCCTGAGGGGCTCCTCACCCTGAAGGAGAAGGGGGTTCCACCCCTGCTGGCTTTGCACCTGGCACTGATGGTGGCTGTGACGTAGAGGCTGCAGAGTTGGGCGTGGGGACAGAAGGGCCGCGTCTGGACATACCCCTCACCCCCCTTTCTGTCTTGCAGCACTCTGAAGCTCTGGGACTACAGCAAGGGGAAGGTGAGCTCCCGCCAGCTTGGGCCCAAGTTGGGCACTGTCCCTGGGTCATAGCCCCTGGTGGGGACAGAGTTAGCCCTGGTGATGACGAAGGAGGGGAGCTCAGAGAGCCATCTCCACTGGGTTTGGTGCAGATTCCTGAAAGACTTGGGTATTTGTAGGGTGGCAGTCTACCAGTGAAAGCTTTGATTGTGTGGGTTTTGTGCTTGTACATATAATATTTAGAGTGCTTTTCAGAACTAAGTGTAGTCAGTGTTTTATAAAACACTTTGCTTAGAATGTAGAATTATCCCAAATCAAGGGGAACCACGACTCTGTGACCAGCCTGTCGCCTGCCGTTTCAGTGCCTGAAGACGTACACTGGCCACAAGAATGAGAAATACTGCATATTTGCCAATTTCTCTGTTACTGGTGGGAAGGTGAGTCTCCCATAACCGAGAAGCGTCTCGCCTGTTCCCAGCTTCCTCTCCCGAGAGGTCACACCTGTTACAGGTTGCTTTCTTCTCAGAGATGCTTTTCTGCACCCACAAAATGAATTTCCTGTGTTTGAACCAAAGTGTACTGTGCCAGGTACCATGGACACCTTGTCCCCCTTGCTTCTAGGTCCGTCTCCTTCACAGAGGCAGGCAGCCTGGTGTCGGGCGCTGTTGGCACTGCTTAGCTCGTACCTTCTGAGGGAGCAGAGACCCAGCAGGTGGAGCTCTGTGCGCTCACGGTGTCCCTGGGTGGACGCGCTGGCTCCGAGGGTGTCGTCCACCCGCCCCAGCAGAGAGGGGAGCGTGTTTTCCTGACACCCACCCTGGTCTCGATGCTCCTGTCTTAGACTGGGGGAGATTCTCAGCAGACTCAGAAAAGGGTGACCAGAGAAAACGTCTTCCAGCCTGCCCTGGGGCAGGCAGGCACCCGGGTTCTCAGAAGGAGGCCAGTGCTGGGGTAGAGCAGGCGGGGCTGGACCCCTTGGAGAGGAAGCCTCGTGCCTGGCGCGGGGACAGGCAGGGCTCTTTTGGTTGGGTCCAGTGCCACAGCCACCTGCGAGGTGGGCTTGGGGCAGGGCATAACTGGACTGTCCCTTCCGTACGCACGCGATCTGACCCGCTTTTCCTCACCGTCTTCCCTGCTTGTCCTTACCTAGTGGATTGTGTCTGGCTCGGAGGATAACCTTGTTTACATCTGGAACCTTCAGACGAAAGAGATTGTACAGAAATTACAAGGCCACACAGGTGAGCACCTGTTTATGTGGGGACAGTTCCTGCAAGTGAAGTGTAGTCTGCTTGGGTGCTGTGTGCCCTCCTCCTCCTCTGGCCCCATTTAGGAGCTGCTGCTAAGAGCTCTTGTCCAAGGCATAGAGCTGGTCAGGGCTACTGCCGACTCAGACCCAGGGCTCCTGGCTTGAACCCTGTTTCTTCCCATTCTGCCAGGCATTCTGGTCTGGAAGTGCGTGTTGCTCTGGGACTTGAGGTGGTGCAGCCTGTCCTACTTTGCAGCCAGCTTTGTTTCCTGGACCGGGGACAGTGAGGTCATTGCTGCCCCATTCTAGAGGCTCTGGCTCCTTTCAGGGATACCTGTTCCTCTCCCAGAGAGACCCCGGCTGCTCATAGCCAAGTGGACCCCGCGGCAGTGCCAGTTCCCAAGCCACCTAGGTTGCCCCCTCCCCAGTCCCGGCTGCCCCCTTACCCTCTGGCCCCTGGATTTCCATGTCTCATCGGGCCAGTGACAGCAGGGGTGTGGAGCCCCTGTGGAAATCTGGGGAGGCGCTTCTCCCTCCGTGCGAGCAGCTTCACCCAGCCTGCAAGTGTGACACCACCCAGTGTCAGCGCTCAGGCTCCACGGGCCTGGGCCTTCCCTCGTGTCCTCACCGGCATTCTGGGGTTTGTTTGGTTTATGTAGGAGCTGTAAACCCTTTGATGTGGCTGACTTTGCACCAGCCTGTTAGATCTGACCGCCCTGCTTTGGGGGTGGACTTGTCCTGTTGTGACAGAGCCAGCCCTGAGGGGCACTCGGGCTCAACAGTGGTGGGAGGCGGTGAGAGAGGGCGGCTCAGGGTCCTAAGTGAAAGAGGGATGTGGTTGACAAAGGACTGAGGACCGCAAGGGATGGTCTGACTGGGATTCCTGCACGCTGGCCTCTCAGCCAGTCTTGCTGCCACTTTCCTCCCTGTGGGTGCCGAGCTACTGCTGCTGCTAGTGGGGACATGGGGGGGCTCCTGCTCTACAGGCGGGTTGGCTCTCCCTGCTGCCTTTCTCCCACTGCCCGCCCTCCCCGCTGTGTCACCCTGGTACCGGCTGCTGTTCCCTTGTCCCCCCGCCCCCAGGCTCCTTGTGTTGAGGGTAGGCAGCGGGTGCTTGCCCTGAGACCTCCCGGGTGGTGTGCAGGCGCTACCAGAGTTTTTGGGGGACAGTGGAGCTCAGTCTGAGTTGGTACCCACAACCCAAGGCATAGGGACAGCTGTTTCTGACTGTGTCTTTGTTTTTAGATGTTGTGATTTCAACAGCTTGTCACCCAACAGAAAATATCATTGCCTCTGCTGCGCTAGAAAATGACAAAACAATTAAACTGTGGAAGAGTGACTGCTAAATCCCTTTGCTTCTGCACGAGAGACTGTCAGGAAGTTGACCCGGATTGGCAAGAAACATGGTGTCTCGAGCTGGTCCCCGGGTCTGCGCCTGGGGTCAGAACGGGCCGGATGTGAGCCTCCTCTTGGAAGATGATTTGTCTAAGCGGAAGGTGTAGAGCACCGGAAGGTTCTAAAAGTTGCTGGTGATATTTCTTGCCAATTCTTCTAACACTGTCTAGGGAAAAGTTCCTAGCCTGTTGTGTGCAAAACAGTCAACACAAGTTTTTAATTTTTTATTACAAAAGGGTAAAGTTCAATTTATCATGCGTTGTGTTTTTTCAGTAAACATTCTATATCTTTTTGATATTCATGACCCAGTGCACGCCGTGGCTGGTCACCGCCACTGTGGCCCCAACAGCTGCCGCCCCTATTCCCTGCTGCGTAGCCGCCCCAGGCTGCGGCCCTGACTCCTCTGTTCCTGCTATAGTTGTTCCTGGTGTCTGCGTCTTTCTGGAAAGCACAGCGTCGTGTGTGGTTTTCTGTGTAAAGAGCCTTTTGTGGCCCATGCACGGCAGCACGGTCATCGCACACGGCGCTTCTGTCTGTCACCAGTGTCCCTGCAACAAGAGCACCACAGACTGTAATTAAAAGGTGGGGTTTTGTGGACAGTTGTGGGAAGTGCGTCCTTGTGCAGTGCATCACTATGTGGCCGTCTTGGAGAAAGGCTCCCTTTCCTTCTCTGTGAAGGAAAGGAGGCGCCCTGGCTGGCCGCACCTGCTGTCTGAAGACGCCTCCCCTTGTAGGCTGTGCTCAGTGTTGCTGGGGGAGGGGCAGGGTGGGGGTTCTTAGTTGCAAAGGAGCCAAGCTCCTGATGGGCTCCCGTTGGGATGTTGGGGACACCCATGGCATGGGAAGGCTCCCTGCATCCCTCACTCCAGGTCAGATGCCAGTGGGACTAATGTGCCTCATGAGGGCTGCAGAGCCAGCGCTGCCCCTCGGCTTCCCGTCTCCTGGCAGCCCCAGGAGCGGCTTCTCGAGGGATTGGGTGCTAAGCAAGAGCCTTGCCATCTCAGCCCTTGCCCACCCACCTGCCTGCCTGCCTGCCCACCTCTGCTCCTGGCCGCGTGGCTTCCCGGTGCTCACCTGCACAGCGGTTTACGGCAGAAGCTGAGCGGGAGGCTTTGGGGAGTGAGGCTGAAAGCTGAACCTGTCTGTGGAGACCTTTGTGGTGGGGGCTGCCATGCAGAGTCGGTGGTCGAGTCTGTCCCATGGGGCAGGGCTTTGGGGCAGGGTGGGCCGTGGTGCTCCAGGAAGACAGCGTGGGTCCTGGGACTGCAAATGGCCCTGGCCCCAGAGCCCAGCCAGCTCTGCCTCTGTCAGGGCCTGGAGTTCTGAGTGAATCCTCCAGCTTTGTGATTGCACCGGCCCAGGGAGGAGGTGGGGGTTTGTCAGGTGGGCTCTCCTGGGGGTCCTCTAGTGGCAGAGGTGAAGGGGGGATTACCTGGGCATCTGGAGATGCGTGTCCCATGGTTTCCCTTGCCCCTCTGTTTCTGATGAGGTGTACAGATGAGGGACCTGGGCTAAGAAGTGAGTTGCCACAATGAAATGGGTTGATTTCTGTCTGACGCTCAGGGTCTGGGCACCCTGCATTTGCCGCCTGTTGTGACAGACTCGGGGAGCTTCGCCTGCAGCTGCCCTGCTGTGGGGCACCCCGGGGGCTGTGAGGCTCCTGCGGTCTTGTTCTGCGGGGGGAAAAGCCCACTCCGGGGAGGGCTGTGCTGTGCTGAGTGCTGTATCCCTGAATATAGTTTATTTTTTCTACATTTGAATTCTGTTGTAGATTTATGTAAAAATACATTCCTTTTGAAAATAAAAATTTTCATGTCTTCTAATTTTGTCCTGTGAGAATTTCTAACTTAAAACGTAGCTGTTTGTGGGGTGGGAGGGCAGCCGCCCTGCGGTTTTGTCCCTGGTGGTGGGGTGGCGTCTGGTGTGCCAGCGTGTCCCTCAGGACAGTCCTGGGTTTCCACAGTAGCCTTAGCAACGTCATCTATTTGTGCTAATAACGTACATGTTTTTTATTGATTTTCAGCTCTTCGTATATACCTGTGTGCTAATTACTGACAGTGGTAGGCAGGTAGGCAGAGACGAAGGGAGCTCCTCCAAAGTCCTGCTGCCACCACCATGCTGGGGAGGCTCTTCTGGGGCATGTGCTACGAACAGGAGCTTGCAGATGTGTGGAGTGCGGCACCCCCGGGTTCCTGTTGCTGCCGCAGGGACTCGCCGCTGTTCCGTGGCTGCTCGTGTCGTTGCAGTACAAGTCCCAGACGTTTCACCACGTAAGTGAACACGTGGCATGGGGACATTCCTCCGGAAGCATTCTTACCATAATGCCATTTTCATGCCAAAAAGTCCCCCCACCCTCTTTATTTTTTTTTGAGATGGGGTCTTGCTCTGTTGCCCAGGCTCGAGTACTGCGGTGTGTTCGCAACTCACTGCAGCCTCCACCTCTTGGGCACAAGTGATCCTTCCACTTCAGCCTCTCCAGTACCTGGAACCACAGGCACATGATATCAAGCTTGGCTAATTGTTTTATTATTTTAATTATTTTATTCACAGGCTAGCAGATTTTTTAATTTTTAATTTTGCAGAGAGGGTTTCTGTGGTGACTACGCTGGTCTCAAACGCCTGGACTCAGGGATCCTCCCTCTTCTGCCTTCCAAGGTGCTGGGATTACAGGCATGCGCCATTGTACATAGTGTCCCTGAGATTCTTTACTATCCAGTGTTCAGATTTCTCCTGTTGTCTTGGTATGTTCAGGAAAAGTGTGTGCCTGCATGTGCACACACGCACATCTTGCATGTGTACACATCTTCATGCATGTAGTGCACACCCGCACATGGGTGCACATACGTGCGTTTGTCTATGTGCAGCGAATCACAGCATGTGTATGTAGATGTACCCACATAGGTTACGTGCATGCACACGTACAAATGCACGTGCTCGACAGTTGTGTGCCTGTGTGTACACACGATTGGAATTGGAGCCAGACAGGGTCTTCACCTGCATCTGTTTACCTCAGGCCTCTTTTTTTTTTTTTGGAGACGTCTCGCTCTGTCTCGCCCAGGCTGGGCTGCAGTGGTGTACCTCAGCACGCTACAACCACTGCCTCCCAGGTTCAAATGATTCTCCTGCCTCAGGCTCCCGACGAGTGCGGAACTACGGGCACCCATTCACCATGCCTGGCTTAATTTTTTGCATTTTTAGTAGACATGGGGTTTCACCATATTGCCAGGCTGGTTTCCAACTCCTGACCTCGAGTGCTCTGCCCGCCTTGGCTTCCCAAAGTGCTGGGATTATAGGCGTGAGCCACCGTGCCCCGCCCCTCTCTAAATCGCAGGTCCTCCCTTTTTTTTTTGTACCATGTGTCCGTTGAAACCAGGTTGTTTATCTTGTGCTTCCTGGTCTGGTTTTATTTTGCTGAGCACGTCTCCGTGGGGCTGTTCAGCATCTTCCTGTCCCCTATAACCTGACAATGGGGGTGGCAGCCGGCCACGCCTCCCGCTTGATTCAGGACATGGCGGGTGGTGCTGTGTGCCTGTTCAAGCAGCTGACTCATCAGCAGATTGGTTTTATTTGATAAACATCTGTCCAGTCCTTACTCAAGTCCTATGTTTAAAATCTTACAGGAGTTTAAGCCAGGCGTGGTGGCTCATGCTTGTAATCCCAGCACTTTGGGAGGCCGAGGCAGGTGGATCACAAGGTCAGGAGTTGGAGACCAGCCTGGCCAACATGGTGAAACTCCATCTCTACTAAAAATACAAAACATTAGCTGGGCGTGGTGGCGGACGCCTGTAATCCCAGCCACTCAGGAGTCTGAGGCAGAATTGCTTGTACCTGGGAGGCAGAGGTTGTAGTGAGCTGAGATTGCACCATTGCACTCCAGCCTGAGTGACAGTGCGAGACTCCATCTCAAAAACAAAAACATACAGGAGTTAGTGCCCAGGACAGATGTGTCAGGGACACACACACACAGGCTAGGTGAATGCTCTCACCCTGCCTGCCATGCTCGCCCTCTGGGGTGCCTTTCTGGTGGCTTCCATCGATGGGAACCAGGCACAGGTGGGGTCTATCTGTGTCATTTAGGAAAACAAGCTGTGTGACACTTCCTGTTCTTCGGCCCATGAAGGAAGCTCTCAAAACACTGGTGGGATAAGGGTGTTGGCTGTGTGGATTCACTGTCTCAGCAAGGAGCTACCTTAGGGTCGAGGATGACTTCTGAGAAGTAAGAGAAAAAAAGACTCAGGAGGAGGATCAGCTGTGGTTACCCAGAGGAAGGGCAGAGGATGCAGAATCCCAGTAGACTAATGCCTGCTCCTGGGCCATGCGCTGAGATGGCTTATCACCCCCTTGGGGGAGACCCTGACCCTCAACACGAAGCCCGACGGGCGTGGGGGAGTAGGAGGTGCAGGCACCTTTGCCAAGTGGCTCTTTTAAAAGAAAGATCCACTTGGCAAAGATGTTATGTCATTCAACGAATGAGGGGACCTGTAAGATGTTACAGCTGCTTGAAAGTCCCACACTTATGTAGGCAAACAAATGCTGAGACAAACTGCAAAGAAATTCAAGACTGGCAAAAGGTCAAAATCTGCCATAATCACATCCCACTGGGCACATTCAGGGTCCTGCAATTTCGAGCAACAGCCAAGACCAAAGGCGGAGAGACCTGGACAGCTGCTGAGACTTCTTAGGTTGTGCAGAGATCTTCCTTATGCCTATTTCAAGGTCTCGCTCAGTTTTTTCTGAGGGTAGACTCTTCTGCCAAAAGTTTGGTGGGCAGGAGGGAGGGTTCCCATGAGGCCTCTTGGGGAGGGAAATATCAGAATATGGCATGACCCCGAGGGGAGGGGCTGTAACCGATGAAGGCCGCCTGGTAGCTTCCTTGTCGGGGTGCAGGGGGCTAGCTGGGCTGCGGTTCCAGCCTCCGGGCTCAGCCTTCACCTGGATCAGCCCACCCGCTCCTAAGAGCCGCCGGCCAGGCTGTGGCTTTCCCGTGGCGGGTGTGCTGACAGCCCAGGCCTGAGCCCTGGAGCTGCGCGAACTCGCCAGCCTGTTTTCCGCATTCCCGGCCTCACGCCCGGGGGCTCTCCAGCTCCCGGGCTGCGCCTTCCGCAGCAGGTGGCGCCGCGTCCTTCCCAGGAAGGGGACTGACACCCTGAGGTTACCCCCGACCCTGCCCTCCATAGCTGTTGCGCATCTTCTCCGGACCCGGGGCTCTCACCCGCTCCGTGGAGCCCCGCCCCGGCTCCAGGCCTCGCCCGCCTCAGCCCCGGAGGTCTCCCCGCTGCCGTCGTTGCCCGCTGGGCTGTTCTCCGGGTGCAGCCGGAGGAACATTCTTCGAGCTCATTCGGTACTATCCCTCCCCCGCGGGAAATCCTTCAGGGTCTCGCCCTTGCTACGGGTCAAAGTTCAAGTCCTGGCACCGGTCCCCGGGGCCCCGCGCCAAACGGGCCCGACGGTTCACCCTCTTACCGGCTCCTGGTCCCCGGTTCCCCTCCAGCCCTGGGGCCTTGCGGGGCCCTCCCTGCGATTCGGTGCTCCAAGGTCCTCGCGGCTGGCCCGCGCCTCCTGGGGTCTGGATTTGGGTGTGGACCTCCCCCTCCGCCCTGCTCGCTGCAGCGATCTCCACGGAGTTCTGCGCGGAGGCTCTGGAGTGGTCGGGAACGCGCTCCGCGCGGGCGACTGATTCGCTCCGTGTGCCTAATGCTGAGTTTTCTTTTAATGAATCACTGTTGAGCGGAAACTTCCATCAGGCTTTGAACGAGGCCCCGAATGTCTGCGATGCTGGGGACGCGCCCGTCAACCCGTCGAGACGCCCCGTGGCCCATGCGGCGACCCGGTCCTGCGGGTGTCGGGACGCGAACACGAACGACTCAGTGCCAGGGAGGGGCGGTTAAGATGAAGGCACAGGCCGGGCTTTGCGGCGGCTCACCCCTTTCATCCAGCACTTTGGGAGGCCGAGGCGGGTCGATCACCTGAGGTCAGCAGTTCGAGACCAGCCTGGCCAACATGGCAAAACCTCGTCTCTATCAAAAATGCAAAAATTGGCCGGGCGTGGTGGCGGGCGCCTGTGGTCCCAGCTGCTAGGGAGGCTGAGGCAGGACAATCTCTTGAACTCGGGAGGTGGAGTTTGCAGTGAGCCGAGGTTGCGCTGCTGCACTCCAGCGTGGGCAACGGAGCTAGACTGTGTCTCAAAAACAAAAACAAAAACAAAAATTAGCCGGGTGTGGTGGCGGGCGCCTGTAATCCCAGCTACTCGGGAGGTGAGCCGGGAGAATCCCTTGAATTCGGGAGGTGGAGGTTGCAGTGGGCCGAGATCGCGCCATTGCACTCCAGCCTGGGCGACAGAGCGAGACTCGAGTTGAAGAAAACAAAACAAACAAACAAACAACAAAAAAAACGGGCCGGGCTCGATGGCTCACGCCTGTAATCCTAGCACTTTGTGAGGCCAAGGTGGGTGGATCACCTGAGGTCAGCAGTTCAAGACCAGCCTGGCCATTATGGTGAAACCCTGTCTTAAAAGCTCACGCCTATAATCCCAGCACTTTGGGAGGCCGAGGCGGGTGGATCACGGGGTCAAGGGATCGAGACCATCTTGGTCAACATGGTGAAACCCGTCTCCACCAAAAATACAAAAATTAGCTGGGCATGGTGGCATGCGCTTGTAATCGCAGCTGCTCGGGAGACTGAGGCGGGAGAACTGCTTGAACCCAGAAGGTGGAGGTTGCAGTGAGCCGAGATTGCACCATTGCACTCCACCCTGGGTAGCAACCGCGAGACTCCGTCTCAAAAAAAAAAGAAAAAACGATGGTTAGATGCCACGAAGTAGGTGGCAATGCCTTAACCGTATGCGTGTTGTCAGGCCCGAGAGCCTCTTCCATCCTTGTCAAGGGGAGTGCTAACCTTCTCTCCTTTCATACAACACGGCGCATTGTTCTAATCGCTTCTTATTTATGTACCCAAATTCTATTTACATATCGATGAGGGTGACTTTTTGTTCGTTATTCAGGCAGGTACATTTACGGAAATGCAAGAGCCCAGTGGGGAATCACAACTGTTTGCATTCAATCGTCTTTATTTAATTTGAATTTATTAAAAAAACATCTTGTTTTCGTTTCATAATATATTCATAAAAGCAGCCAATTAGAAGCCGAGGCGAACAAACGGAAGTCCCGAGAGTCCTTCAGGGAAGTAGTTTCCCCCGGAAACAAAACAGGGCGGGGGCGCAACTCCCGTGGCGACACACCTCGCAGACGGCGGAAGACGGGAAGAACTGTCTACGGAAGTTGAAGGTTAGTAACGAATCAGAGGACGAAGATTGGTAGATCCGCTCCACGGACTTCCGAATGCGGCCCTGCCCTTGGAACTGTGGGTGCTCGGGGCGCTGTGGCACGCGGGATGCCGCTTGCGCACGCGCGGCGCCCGCTCCGCCACGTTTTTTGCAAGCTCTGCGTGGTCTTTTATGGTGAGTTCGAGCCCCGGCACGGCTCAGTGCCCTAGAGCCAGTTTCCGCTCTTGGAGTCTGCGCTTGTCCTCGGGCCCCAGGTTACAATGTAAGTGCTGGCGCCTTGGCGCGGGCCCGTCCTGCTCTAGTGCTCTGTTCTTTGGACCCCGCAGGCCCGGCCACTCCCATCGCCTGGCTGCACAGGGCCCCGCGAGGCTCGGGGACCTGGGACGCGGAGTCTTCCGGACAAGGAGCCCCAGTGTCTGCACAGACTAGGGCACCACCCGGCCTGGTGAGGATCATCGCTGTGGGCGCGACGCACGTGGGTGTTCACAAGTACACAGGCACTCGCACATGCGCCTGCAACATCTGTGCACATTCAAGCACGTGTCCATACATGGGGGCACACACGTCCTTATACGTATGTACATAAGCATGTCTACACACGTACGTCTGCACACGAGTCACATGCAAGTGCACACATGCATGTGTCCACACACATCCACATGTGTACACGTGTGAATGTGTATACACATGCAGACGCATGTGGCTTCCCACATGCCGTGTGCAGTGGGCTGTGAATGGCCATATTCATTTCTCAGAGCTTTTGAGATGTGTGTGTTTCCAGTTGTGCATGTTAATTAGAAAAAGAAATTGAATTTGTAGGTTAAGGCAGGTCTTTAACTTTCCTTCATTTCCTCTCTGGAAACCTGTTGGGTTGGGCTGGGCGCTGCTGCATAAGGCCAGGTCTTCTCCGGAAGGTTCAGGGCAAGCCCTGGCTTACAGATAGGAAACCAAGTGCATGAGGCACTGCCCACCCTGCAAAGATGGTCAAGATGTGGGGCAGGGAGCAGCAGCCTGGAGCTCAGAGCCAGGACCTTGAGGTTCAGAGGGGTGTGCCCGGAGACCTTATGCAGTGGGAGGCCTGGTCATCCTGTACCCAGACGGTGAATTGGGCTCTGTGAGCTCCAGGGGGCCCAAGCATCTGCCCGGCCCCCGTTCTGTCCACTACCCACCTGCTGTGCTGTCACAAGGAGGGGTTTGCTAAAATGCAGATTCCTGTGTCTTCCCCAGTCTGAGTCCAGGGTCTGTGGTCAGGCCTGGGAATCTATTCATCCAGGCCCTTGGGTTCCGCCATCATAGCAGCCCATGTTTGGGTGGAGGTTGGAGGTCTGCACGTCGTCTAGGGGGACTTACCAATAGTGACCCAAGAAGAGGGAAGATGGCCAGAGGGTCCTTGCGGGCTGGGAGGACCAGGCTGAGGCCACAGCACCTTCCCGGACTTGGTGCGGAACCCATGGAAGCAGTTCGAGCTGCACAGACAGAGGCTGCTTTGCCCCATGTCTGCTGGTGCCTCCGGAACTCTGGCTCCGACAGATGCCACCTGTCCTGTTGACCGCTTCATCCCAAGATGAGCCCAGCGCTTGCACACAGGGCGTCCCAAAATGTTTGTTGAACAAAGGCATGATCAATATTCGTATTGTCCCGAGACCCATGCCTTCAGCCCCAGTTTGGGCACATGCTCACCACCACTGATGGAAGTCCCTCTAGGGCCCACGCATGTCTCTGGACCAGAGATTCGGCCTTCTCCATGTGCCTGGTGTCTGGGGTAGGAAGGTGGACAGGGCAATGGGAATGGTCACTCTCAGGGAGTCCTCTTTGCACTCCACTCGAGTTGCCAGGGATGTAGCTCACTGGACCCTAAGTCTCGCTTTCCGAGGACTGTTCTTAGTGTCTTCTATATGAAATCAGGCTACATCTAGAGAAAGTTCCAGAAATAAAAGGTGAGATAGTTTGCTGACTCTCCCATTTGAGCACATGGAGACTAAGGGAGGGGATGAACTTACTCAAGGGCGCCACACGTTATTATTATTATTATTTTTTAAGTGGAGTCTCGCTCTGTCTCCTAGATTGGAGTGCAGTGGTGCCACCTCGGCTCACTGCAACCTCCATCTCCTGGGTTCAAGTGATTTTCCGGCCGTAGCCTCCCAAGTAGCTGGGATTATAGGTGCCTGCCACCACACCGGCTAATTTTGTATTTTTAGTAGAGATGGCATTTCACCACATTGACCAGGCTGGTCTCGAACTCCTGACCTCAAGTGATCCACCCACCTCAGTTTCCCAAAGTGCTGGGATCACAGCTATGAACCACCGTGCCTGCGCCACCTTACAAGTTATTGCTAGAGTGGTGGGGTAGGGACCTGGCCCTCAGCTCCCAACACTGGACATGGGCAGGGTGGCACATGGGCATGTGCCCCATTGAGATGGAATCTCAGACAAATGAGTCAGGTTTTACTTTAAGTGTAACCCAAATATTTCATGGGACACACTTATACTAGAACTTACTCACTTTATTTGAGCTTCAAATGTAACAGCATGCCCTGTATTTTTATTTGCTGAATTTGGCAGCCTGAGTAACGGGAGCGGAGGGCTTCTGCTATTTGCCGTCAAGCAGCGTTTCCTGGAGTTGGCTCCAGTGACCGGTTGTCTCTTGAAATGTCCGATAGACAAAAGGGAAGAAAACTGGGAAATACTGTGTTAAATAAACTTGCACAATTCCTTTTTCTTTTCTTTTCTTTTTTGAGACAGAATTTCACTCTTGCTGCCCAGGTTGGAGCTCAATGGCGCGATCTTGGCTCACTGCAACCTCCACCTCCTGGGTTCAAGCGATTCTCCTGCCTCAGCCTCCTGAGTAGCTGGGACTACAGGTGACCGCCATCATGCCTGGCTAATTTTTGGATTTTTAGTAGAGACAGGGGTTTCACTATGATGGCCAGGCTGGTCTTGAACTCCTGGCCTCAAGCAGTCGCTGGTTTCAGCCTCCCAAAGTGCTGGGATTACAGGCATGAGCCACCACACTCGGCCCTGTACTCTTATTTCCAGGCTCACATGGCTTTGGGGAGCCTGAGCTTTCCAGAATGCTGATGACATTTCTGCCCCAGATCTGGGGAGGTGTTGGTGGGTCAGTACTCAGCAGTGGAGAAGGCTGAGGACAGTCTGGGCCCCACCGGTGGCCATTTTCCCTCTCCAGACACCTGGCCATGTGTTGGTCGAGGCTACTAGCTCTTTCGAAACTCAAAGCTCCAGGCGCCCACAAGGAAGGATGGAGCCAGGGTAGAGACAGCGCAGTGGGAAACGCTCCCTCCCAGCTCCCAGCACTATCTTGTGGAGTTCAAAATTGGTGGCGGGATTAGAGCTCAGTCTTTATAGGGAACGTCCCCTGGAGATGTGTCTGTGGCAGGGTCACCTGGCCCCTGCCCTGCCCACCTCTCACTCGTCTACCTCCACCCACCTGCTGGCTGCCCCCAGAGGCCTTGCTAGGTTCTCTGGAGGCTCCCGGGAGGCTCTCCGCTGGGGGTGGGGGGAAGTAGCAGAGTCAGGGTGACATTCCCAGGAACAGCGACAGGCCCCAAGGACTCATTGGCTCTCGGAATGGAAGGCCTTGATGACCCAGGACCCTCCTGGGGCCGTGACAAGTCTTCGAGTAACCACCAGGGCCCAGATGGTCAGCTTCAAGGCCACGTCTAACGGCCACCACGCTGGTCAGCAGCCTTTGGAATGTGCTGGTCCTTTGGAACTGCCCCTGGCTTGTGGGTATCCCTGCCTGCCAGCCCCCCATCCTGCTGGCCTTGGTGTGGGTGGTGGGCTGGCCCCAAGGTGGGGTGTTCCTGTCCCTGCCTCCTGCCTCTCTTTAGATCACTTTGTTTTTTTTTTGAGACAGAGTCTCTGTCGCCCAGGCTGGAATGCAGTGGCACCATGGGGAATCACTGCAACCTCTGCCTCCCGAGTTCAAACGATTCTCCTGCCTCAGCCTCCTGAGTAGCTGGGATTACAGGCGCCTGCCACCACTCCTGACTAATTTTTGTATTTTAGTAGAGATGGGGTTTCACCATGTTGCCCAGGGTGGTCTCAAACTCCTGAGCTCAGGCAATCCACCCGCCTCAGCCTCCCAAAGTGCTGGGATTACAGGCGTGAGCCACTGCACCTGGCTGCTTCGATCACTTTGGGAAGAGTGTTCCAGGATCAGGGTGTGGGGTCCAGGGGCTTGGGTGTCTGCTCCAGCCAGTCACCCCTCTTTGGGTGGGACGCCCAATAGGCGGGGAACACAGGGGACTTGTGTCCTTTGGTGAGGGGCTGCGCGGTTCCAGCAGCGTCCACCAGGGGGCGGGGCCGCACCGCTCAGGGTGAAGCTGGAGACGCTGACCCGGTCCTGGCTGGGGTTCCTGGCTCTCACTGCAGCCCTCTCCACCCGGCTGCTTGGGCAAGGCCCTAACTGCTCTGCCTTAGTCTCTTCTCCTTGAAGGGACTTATCTGCAAAGTGCCTACCCCGGAGTTGAGCTTGTGGGGAGCGCTTGGTGGCGTTCAGCCCTGACTGTGCTGTTTACTCCATGGAGAAACTGAGGCTGGCGTGTCCACAGGACATCAAAGGTGGCACCCTCAGGTGCAGCTGGCATCGGGGCCCCAGGAGGTGCTGGGAGGTGTCTGGATTTGTGGGGTTCTTGGTATGTGCCCAGCACGCAGCAGCTCCAGGTGCAGCCCGGACTCTCTGGCTTTTTTTTCAGGTCGTGTTTTCTGTGTGACACACAGAATACCTGCCTGTTATAGAGGTGTTTAAAGCCGCAGTGGGCCGGGCATGGTGGCTCATGCCTATGGTCTCCGCTGCTCAGAAAGCTGAGACTGGAGGATCACTTGAGCCCAGGAGTTCAAGACCAGCCAGGGCAACGTAGCAAGACCCCACCAGTACAAAAAATTTGAAAATTAGCAAGGCGTGGTGGCACGCACCTGTGGCCCCAGCTACCCAGGAGGCTGAGGTGAGAGGATTGCTTGAACTTGGGAGGTCCAGGCTGCGGTGAGTTGTGATTGTGGCACTGCACTCCAGCCTGGGTCACGCAGTGAGACCCCATCTCTAAAAACAAACTGAACCACGTGGAGAAAGAGAACAATACAAACGAAAAAGAGCCCTAATCATGCCGAGCAGGCGCGTGACGGGCGCCACTGGCATTTTTTTACAGAGGAGAACCGCTGGCATTACCATGGGGTTTTCTGTTTCCCATTGGGTCCAGAGTGTGCAGCAGCTCCGGGAGCCCCTGGAAGGGGAGGGAAGGACACAGTGTGCCTTTCTATTTGTTCCCAGGTTTCCTGGCAGTGGAAGACTGTCAGTGATGAGTATGGGGAGCGGGGGGGGTCCTGATGAGGCCCTTTTTGTGCTGTGTGTGGAAGGCCCAGAGGGTTTAAAATGGGATGCCTCCTCCAGCACCGATGCCCGCCCCATCACACCCTGGGTTCCAGAGGACAAGGTACTTTGCTCAAAGGACACAGTTACTGTGGTTTTTTGTCCCCCCCCCCCCAGCACTATTATGAAATGGATTTTGGCCTCAGAGTGGAGGGTGTCTCAGGAAGGAGAAAAAGCATTTCCCTTCCCAGTGCTCGTGGTGACCTCTGGGCAGAGTGGTACCCGCCCTGCCTGGCAGGCCCAGGACTCCCCGAATCTCTCCCACTCTGCAGGGATGTCCCCATGGCCTCCCAGTCAAGCCGCTCAAGGGACTGCTGTTCCCTGCTTCTGCAGAGAGGGTGATGACCGTCTAGGGGGAGGAGGCCTCTTCTCAGGGCTCAGGGGCCTCTATTAATAAAGTCACTGCTGACCCCAGACGTACAGAGGGAGGAGGGGACAGAATGTTCCCAGGGTTGGCGTTTGGACAGAGACCCTTCTTGCCTGACCCAGCTGGCCTCCTGAGCGCTCCGGGTCTGCCCTGGTCTCCGAGGCTCAGATGGGCCGGAAGCCCTGCGTTGACCCAGTGCTGGGCTTCCTTCCTTGGGGACATGAATGTCCCTGGACTGGCTCCCTGCAAGTGTCCTGAGGGCCTGAAGGAAGGAGGGACGGAGTCTCAGGCCTCAGGGACCAGGTGGGACTCAGACACAGGCCGTCCAGCCGCCGGGAGCTGGCTCACAGCTGTTCCAGAAACTTCTCAGGCTGCCCATGGTCCAGCTCTGCCTCTAGACCCCAGAGGCAGCCTGGAAGAGGGCTCTTGTTATGTTTCTCTCTCGTTCAGTTGTTTCCAACTGGCCAAGTCCCGTCGGCCTGGGGTCGCTTTGATGGGTGCCCTCCCCTGTCTGGGCATTCGGGCCATTCCAGAGGCTGCGGGGATTTAACTCGGGTGGGTGCTGGTCCCTGTGGTTGGAGCCCTGAGACCCTCCAGCCAAAGGAAGAGCCCAGCATTCCCGGCACCCATGAGAGGGCTGAGATAGCCCGTTCTGAGTCACCCCCGCTGTCTCCACACCACTCACCTGCCTCCGGGCGCCCTGCACCCACACACCATGCCACATGCTCTGGGGCTGGGGAGGCAGAAACATTTACAGAAGCTTCCCTGGGGCACCAGACCTTGGTGAGACTGGAGATGAGTTAGTTTAGAAAACGCCGCCAGACAGAGCACACGAGGCACCGGTGGCGGCGGCTGTGCCTTCTCTCCGATTCTGTCAGTCAAGACCCTGCCCTCGGAGTGCCCACTGCGATGGGCTGGAACTAGGTGCCCATGTGCATGATGTCTGGCGCTGGGGGCTGTGCATTGCTTCCTCCTTGTGACTGAGGAGAAAGCAGAAGCCAGAGGACCCCAGCTAGTGGGGAGGAGAGGAGGACTCTGAAGGCAGCGCTGTGTAACTGCAGAGCCCACGCTGGCCCGGCTGTCTAGCAGAGAGCCAGGGCGGGGACCGATGTCTGCTGGGAGCCACAGCCCCTCACCCGTGGCTGAAGGTGTTTGGGAAGTTCTGCTCACATCTCTCCCCAGGGTTCAGCATGCAGAGTGGCTAAAAGCTCTGAGAGATACTGCATGGAAGAAGCCTGCACCCCCTTGCCCACCCAGTGCTTCCTAAACTTCCGTCCCCCCAGAGCAGCAGCCATAACCCCTGACCCCTGGTCTAGAGCTCCGCAGATACATGCTTTGAAAAGTGCTGCCCATCAGAGAGCTGGGGGCAGGACTCGATCTCCTGGGGCTGGGGGGTGGACTCGTGTCTCTCCTCTGCCCTCAGGGTCCATCCCGGCCAGGGAGTGGATGGCCCCCAGGGCTCAGGTGTGGAGCTGGGCTGCTGTGGGGCTGCAGTGAGGCTGCCTAGAAGCCCAGGACCCCAGTACACCCATTCCCTTTTCTGCACCTGTTTTCTCTGCTGTAAATGGCAGGAGAAGCCGTGCCTGCTTGGTAGGGGCTGTTGGGGGTGGTGCAGCGCCTGGCGCAGGGGGGCCCTTGACCGTTGGCGGCTGTGGGGGCCGAGCATGCAGGGGGCTTGGACTTGCTGGTCCAAGAGGTCTGGGTAGGGCAGGGTCCCTGGGGGAGGGAGGCCTCCTTCCGGCAGTGGGCGGGTGGGTGACCCGCCCTGTGCTGGACCCTGGCAAGAAGACCGTCCCCAACAGGCACGTGGGCCTGCCCTGTTGGAGCTTCGGGCTGGTGGGATGGAAGAGCCAGCTCTAGGCAGATGATTTCTGGATTCAGCCATGCGGGTCGTGGGAGCTGGGGGATCCCATTTAGGGGTGGGCAGAGCTCCTTCCTGAGGAAATAGCGTGAAGGACAAGTTGGAGTTTGCTGGGAAGAGGGGAAGAAGAGGGCTCTGGTAAGAAGATACAGCCCCGCAAAGGCCCTGGGGCAGGGAAGAGCAGCCCCTCCCCAGAACAGCAAGGAGTGGGAAGAGCCCGGGTTGGGGCAGGGCCAGGGAGGAGGAAGGTGATGGGGTCAGATTCCACAGGACCTGGCTTTCTCCCTGCTGGGAGAGGTGGTTTGGGCAGAGATGGGCAGCATGGAGGAGGCAGCCCAGGGAGTCCTGGTGGTTATCCGGGTGGGGGATGGGGCTGGCCTGCCTGGGTGGGGATATACTCGCTCCAGGCACCCACCAGCTCCCTCCAGGCCCATCTGTCTTCCCCAGGCCCCTGGGTGCTCCATCTGGAGGGTGCTTCGTCTGGGCCCTGCCTCGGGGAGGAGGCCAGTCCAAATCCTCTGCAAACAGCGCGCCCCTCCCAGCTGTCCCCTTCCCTGATGGCCCCCACGGTGGGAGATGCTGCTCTGGAGAGGGGCAGGAAGAGCCGCTGTGTTGGAAATCTGGGAGTGCAGGTCTGGAGATGCATGCTGGACGCCCCTGCCCATGTGGGGACTGTCACAGTGCCAGCTTCTGAGGGGCTAGGGGGCCCAGGGTGGGCTGGAGGACCCTGTGAGGTGGGTGACGGAGCAGAAGGCGCTCCCAGAGCTGTCCTTGGTGAGGGAGGCGTGGAAGTCACTGGTGGGGGCTCCCGTTGGACCCTCCTGCTGTGAGGGGCACAGCGTCCACTTGGGGGAAGCTCTGTCCCGGCTCCCACCAGGAGGCAGGGGAGGCACTTTGCTCAAGATCATGGGAGAGCCGGGGTGGGTGTCATCTTTCAGGCCACAGGCCTGGGCCCTAACGTCCTGGGGAACAGGGAGGACACTGCCCAGAGCGTTTTGACCCTGACCCAGGGACCCTGGTCCTGCTGAGCGGGGCTGCTCATGGCCGCTGCTCCCTGCAGGCACCGTGTGTGGCTGCTGGCTGCATGAGACCCTGGCACAGGCTTCAGAGTGCAGGGTGACCAAATACATCCCATCAGCTGGCCTCGGACTAGGTGCTTGGGGTTCTGTGGGAACCCTGAATAAATGTGGGAAGGCCCTGGCACTGCCTGGAGGAGCTCTGACTCCAGGGTGGTCGGCACGCAGCGGGGTCAGGGGCACAGACACTGGGTCCGGATAACTAGGGCTGGGTCCCACTTGGTCCCTGGGGAGCACAGAGGGCTCTCTGTGGGTGTCCAGGGGCTACTGTGACAAGTGACCACATGCTGGGAGGCTGCAGACGACAGAGAATGACTCTCTGAGTGCTGGAGGCCAAAGAAGCCGGGTGTCTCATGGACGTCAGGGGAGGGTCCTGCTGGCCGATCCCGGCTTCTAGAGGCTCCAGGGGTTCCCTGGCTGCTGGCCACATCGCTCCCAACTCTGCCTCTGTCCCCACACAAGCCTCCACTTCCGCGTGTCACTCCACTACTCCCTGTGTCTCTCCTCCTCCCCCACCGTGTCTCTCCTCTCCCCTCGTGTCTCTCCTCTCCCCCCATGTCTCTCTTCTCTCCCCGTGTCTCTCCTCTCCCCTGGGTCTCTCCTCTCCCCCCCAGGTCTCTCCTCTACCCTCCGGGTCTCTCCTCTCCTCCCAGGTCTCTCCTCTCCTCTCTGGTGGTCTCTCCTCTCTCCCTTGGGTCTCTCCTCCCCACCGCGTCTCTCCTCTCTCCCCTGGGTCTCTCCTCCCACCCCCGTCTCTCCTCTCTCCCCCGGGTCTCTCCTCACCCATGTCTCTCCTCTGCCCCCGGGTCTCTCCTCTCCTCCCTGGTCTCTCCTCTCCCCCCGGGTCTCTTCTATCCCCCTTGGTCTCTCCTCTGCATGTCTCCTAAGGACAGTTGGCATTGGATTTAGGGCCACCTGGACAATCCTGACAATCTCCTTCCCAGTAACTTAACCACATCCAGGAAGACCCTGAGCTCACCAGTGTGTGGGTGCTGTGACACGTGGAACACATGATTCCAGGGCCTTGTGGACCAGAGAAAGTCGGCTTTTTCGCGCTTCCAATGCACCTTCTGTTAGTCCTGATGAAATGGGCAGATGGCAGGGCACCTACCATCCACGCCAACCACAGCCACCCCATTGGGTCCTCACCCCTCCTTTCCGCCCCTTGAGCACCCCCAGTTCTTCCTGCTTCAGGGTCTCTGCCTCTGCCCCCTCTCCTCCAGGAGCCCCCTGGGCTGGCTGTGCTGCCCCCACCAGGTGCCCAAGCTGGATGTGGTCTCCCTCTCTTTGCACAACCCTGAGGCAGTGCCCACGACAGAGGCCCCACTCCTGCCCTGGTCCAGCCTGCTGTGCTGTCCAGAGTGCATCAGCAGGGGGCCCCATGGCAAAGATGGCACCAAGGGGCTTTGAGCTCACAGCTGAGAATGGCAGGGGAGAAAGAGGGGATCCAAGCGGAGGTGGCAGGAGTGGAGGTGAGAGAGGAGCCTGCCCGGGCCTGGCATGGATGCCCACCAGTCATGGGGGTGGCTGGGTGAGTGTGCTCTGCCCATCGGTGCATGGGCTCAGGGTCAAAGCACACTTTTGTGCCAGGGCATCTCTGTGGCCCCACAGTGCGCCTGGCCTCAGGGAGGCTGAGATGGGCCCTGCCAGGTGGGGCAAATGCCCAGGCACTGCCCCTCCCTACGCCCCTTTCAGTTTGGCACCACTGGCCCCACTTCAGATGAAGCAACGTCTCCTTAGAGGCACGTGCACACGCAGCGTCTCACAGCCAGGCCCTCCTCTCTTCGTGGAGGTGGGGGGGAAGGCGGGGAAGGCGGGGAAGGCAGGGGGCTGGGAGCCAGGTCACAGCTCTCTGCAGGGTTCCTTGGCCCGAAGATCCTGCCATGGGCCCTTCTCGTTGTAAACAGGCCGCCTCTCCTCTCTGCTACCAGTCCGTGTGGCTGCCGGGCTCCCTGCAGGGCCCTCGCTGGCTAAGGGATACCCGAGTGCTCTCATCTCTTCCTGCCCGGGGCTCCTATTTATTTAGCCTGCTGTAACCCCTGCTGTTGCCTCTGCTCAGCTGGGAGCCAGTGTCCTCTGCGCTTGGCCCTGCGACCTTGGGATCCTGGTCCCTGTGTTCTTCTTTGTTTCCAGGCTGCTGTCCAGGGTGGGCCTGAGGGACCCGTTGCCCCACCCAGAGGCTGCCCACGTGCAGGCTGAAGTGTGGACTGAGCGCGCGGGCGGGTGCTGCTGAGTGTTGGGCGCTCTCCCCTGCCTCCTGTCTCCTCCCTGCATAATGGGGTGACACCGCCATTCTAGGGGGCCAGGCTAGGAGCGGATGAGGCCCTGTGTGCACAGTCTGAATGACACCGGCACACACCGTGGGCGCTGGAGAAGATCGGATGAGGTGACCCTCTGGCATGAGCTCTGGGAGGAGCCAGGTGCTCGCCACAGGCAGTTTTGTCTGAGAGCGCATTTCAGGTTTCTAGGGAGGCCAGGAAGCTCTCGGGAGGGCCATCGGGATGTCCCACATGGGAAGAGCTGGCATGGATGGGCATGGCTTCTAGAAGGAGGTGTCTGGTGAGGAGGGTGTGAACAGGCTAGAACACTGCAGAGCGCAGGAAGCAGCTGAGTGGGTCTCAGCCAGGAGCTCTGTGAAGTCTTCTTGGAAGAGGTGATGCTCAGCTTTGATCTGAAGGACAAGGAGGAGCTGGTCACTCGGAGAGCTGGAGAAGGGGAATTCCAGGTGCCGGGGCCAGCACGTGCAAAGGCCCTGGGCTGGGAACGAACCCAGGCCTTGGTGGATGAGCTAGGAGCAGGGTGAAGCTGGGGTGGGGGGCTTCAGGAACTCAGAGGCGCCTCCGTGTACAGGCAGCTCCCCACCTCAGCCTTGAGGAAGGGGCCCCACCTTAGTGGTTCTGATATCCTTGTGGCTGGTCCTTCCTACCCCGGCCTTGTCATCTGCCCACCTCAGCCGACGGCTCCCTCATGGACTTGGTCATCATCACCTTTGGCCCCTCACTCCCCCGGTACCAGACAAGTCCCCCAACCCTCACACTCCAGGCCTCTGACATCTGCAATCCCACTTTGACCCCTCACATGTCTGTTGTGGAAATTTGAGCTGAGAAGAAGAGAGACACCGAGAGACACGAGAGACTGTCTTTAATGGGCGCTGGCTGGCGGTGGCCTTGCTGCCCACACTGCTGCCAGCCGGAGCTCCAACAGAGACATTCTCTTCTGTCTCTTGGTCTCTCTGTTCTTGGCTCGAATTTCCACAACATTTTGGTGCCGAAGCCCAGGAAACTGTCCCTTTGGAGCACCTGGGGACTAGGACCTCCCCCAGCCCCAGGGCCCAAGCCCCACAGGCAAAGGACACAGCAGGCTCCTGTCTGCTCCTCCGGCTGCGGTCCTGGGTTTTGGGAGCCTGTAATCGCTGCATAGTGTTCTATTTAATAGAAAAGCTCACCCCTGGCTCTGCCGAAAATTAACTAACTCCCTGTAAAACCTGCCTTACCGATCCTCCTCACCTTCTCAGCAAAGTTCCCAGGCGTCTCAAGGCTCCTGTTTTTCTTGCTGACCAGCTGCAAGGTCCACAGGGCAAGATAACACCCAAAGAAGTACAATGTTTCTCAAAATGCTATTTTCAAATGTAACATACATCACAAGACATGTTACAAATTACTTAACTCTTCTAAGTTCTGGCTTCTGTAAACCTGTTAGCTGCTTTGTCATCTGGGTGTATAAAAAGTACCGTTTTCTTTGTCCGGGACTCAGCCTTGGGCTGCGAGTCCGCTGAGCTGGTGGCCAGCTTCATGCAATCCTCCTGTTTCACCCAGTGGTCTCTCAGGTCTGAATATTCTGCAACACATCGACCCCCCCGCAACTTCCAGCATCTCTCACACCCTCTCGCCTCACACCCCAAAATCCCCAGGGCTGGATGAACCCCTCCTTCCCTGCAGTGTCCTCTCCATGGCTGTCCCCTCCATGTGTCCCTGTGCGGTGAGCTCCCATCCCACCCCTTGCCCCTCTGGCCCTCCCACCATTACCCTGCTTTTGGTACAGAGAAGCCTCTGGGGGCTTCGATGCCCTCCCAGCCTCCACTCCCTCCCCATTCACCCACAGACCTCCTCCACTCCAGCTCAGCTTCGCCTTGCCTGGGGGCCATGCTCTCTGTATAGGGGTGCGTCTCCTCCTGAGTGCAGCCTCCTCCTTTCACCCTTCCTTCCCTCTCAAGACCTCTGGGTGCATCCCCTCCACTGCCCCTTCTCCATCCCCAGGGGCTGCCCTGTCTTTCCACCCAGGCACCTGCAACTCAGCATGTCCTGTGCCCAAGTCCAATGGCCCCTTGCCCACCGTGCAGGCCAGCTCTCCAGCTCCATCAAAGGTGCTCAGGCCCTAAACCCCGGACCCCTGCTGGCTCCCATCCATGAGGAATCCCTAACAGCTCCTCCCTGCAGGCACCCACGCACCCGGGTCTCCTTCTGGTCTCCGGTGGCCACTCTGGTCCTGGCCTGGTCTCTACCTACCTGGCAGCCGGCCCAGGTCAGAGCTGGAGCTCCTCCACCCCGGCTAGCCAGGGCTTGGCAAACCCCAGCCTCTGCCTGGCTTCTGAGGCCCTGTGGGGCTGCCCGAGGTCCTTTGGGCCTCCGCTGCCTCCTGGCTCCTTCCTGGATGGCTGAGCTGGCTCCACTGCATGATGGCCCCTGCTGTCCTTAGCCTGGGCCACACAAAGGGCATCACATGCCCACTCCCGCCGTCACTTCTCTCTCCATAGCTGCAAGGCCTTCCCTGGATCGGCCTGTCCCATCGGATAGGCCCCCTGTTCTCACGGTGGGGACAGGTCCCCATGTGCACAGCCATCTCTCTGCACCAGTCCCCTCCCAGCATGCAGCCTCTTCTAGGGCTGGCTGTTCATGGTGTAATCCTGGGGCTGCAGCAGGGTCTGGCTCAGGGCAGTGGCCCACCGGACTGTGGGGGCTGGGATTGGGAGGATGGGAGACGGAGAGGAAATAAGGAGAAAGGGAGGCAGAGTCCCCTACCAGAGAGAGCAGGGATGGGGCCAGGTGGCCTCCCTCTGCCCCGACCATGTAGGGAGCAGGTGCCAGGGACTTGGCAGCGTGTACTCCCCACTGTGCTGCCTGTGGGACCCACAGAGTTTTGGGGTCAGTGGGGCACATGCCCAGGCAGGGCTGAAGGCAGACATCCTCTTGCTTTCAGGGCACTCCTGGAGGTGGCCTGTCTTCACCTGTGAGGTGGGCACGGCACGCACACCAGCTGTCACCTGCCGATGGGTCCTGCTGCAGCTGAGAGGTGCGTGGGGTCCCTGTGCCAGGACCTGAAGGGTGAACAGCAGATCATCAGGTGGCAAAGGGTGGCCTTGATTTCAAAGGCCACTGCCCGGAACTGAGATGATGACAGGGCACCGGCCTGGGACAGCCCGATCACAGCCATGCTCCAGTTCTGTCCTCTGCGGTAGCGGGCGGGGTCAGGTGCAGGTGTCACACCCTGGTTCTAGGTGAGAGCTGCGGCCAGGAATGGAGTCACTCAGGGGTGGACAGGCACGCTGCAGCTGGCTTTGCACATAGGACTCCCAGGCGCCAGACCACAGCCCCTTTCCCAGCTCTGCAACGAGTTGTTGAAAGGCAGTCATGTTGAGTGTTTTATCGTCACCAGAAAAGTGAAACAGTCATTACTCAAAATATAGAAGAATAGGCCAGGCGTTGTGGCTCATGCCCATAATGAGGCCGAGGTGGGTGAATTCCTTGAGCTGAGGAATTTGAGACCACTTGGGTAACATGGCGAAGCCCCATCTCTACTGAGAAATAAAATGAGCCAGGTGTGGTGACGTGCCTGTGGTCCCAGCCACTTGGGAGGTGAGGCAAGAGGATGGCTTGAGCCCGGGAGCTGTGATCGTGCCACTGCATTTCCAGCCTGAGCGACAGAGTGAGACTGTCTTTAAAAAAAAGAAAAGTACTTCAAGAATGTTACAAAGAAAAAGAAAAAACATTAAAAAAGAAAAAAGCAAAAAAAAGAAAGGAAAAGTAAAGACAAAGAAAACTTAGAAGAATATAACAGTAAAAAAGAAAATCAGCTGGACCGCCCCGCCAGTACTTTCCAGTAAATGTTTGCTGCTGTTTTCCCTGTGTGTGTGTACTCTGTGTGTGTGTGCGGTGTGCTGTGTGTGATGTGTGTGTGGTGTGGTGTGCTGTGTGTGACGTGTGTGTGGTGTATGGTGTGTGTGTGGTGTGGTGTGCTGTGTGTCGTGTGTGTGGTGTGTGTATGGCATGTGTGTGGTGTATATGTGGTGTGTGTGTGGCGTGTGTGGTATGTGTGTGGTGTTTGGTATTTGTGTGGTGTATGTGTGATGTGTGTGGTGTGGTGTGCTATGTGTCATGTGTGTGGTGTGTGCACATGTGTTCGAGGGTGGTGGGGGTGTTTCTGTCACTGGGGCCCGTGCCTCACTGTTTTCTCTATCACATCCTTTCATGAGATCTTCTGCCACGTGACTCTGAGTGGTGTGTGGTTTGTGGTGTGTGTGGTGTGTGTAGTGTGTCTTAGCCTATGATCCCCACTGTGGGAGGCTGAGGCAGGTGGATCCCTGAGCCCAGGAGTTTGAGTACAGCTGGGCCACATAGTGAGACCCTGTCTCTACAAAACAATTTTAAAAAATTGGCTGGGCATGGTAGCTGGTGCCGGTGGTCCCAGCTACTCCTGAGGTTGGGATGGGAGCCTGGGCGGTACAGCTAGACCCCCATCTCTAAAAAAAGAGAGAAAAAAATAACCACAAAGTGTTACATTTTATAAAACAAGAGAAAACCTGCCTACTGCACCTGGCTGCGCCCCTCCCACTGACGAGCTGTTTGAAGGTCTCTGCCTGAGAAACACCACATCAGACAAACACCCTGACCCATTCGTCTCCTCAGGAAGGCAAGAAGTCAAATGCCTGGGCCACGGGGCTGCTACGTGTGGGATGTGTTGTGTGTGGGTAAACATTGCTACTCTATATCATTCTAGAAAGGAAGCTGCCTTTTCCCTTCATGTCATTAACATCAAAATCATTGCCCATTTAGTAAGGTAAAGAGATGTCTTTGTCTTAATAATTTTTTTTTTTGAGATAGAGTTTAGCTCTTGTCGCCCAGGCTGGACTGCGGTGACGGGATCTTGACCAACTGCAACCTCTGCCTCCCGGGTTCAAGAGATTCTCCTGCCTCAGCCTCCGGAGTAGCTGGGATTACAGGTGTACGCCATGGCACTCGGCTAAATTTTTTTGGTGTTTTTAGTAGAGATGGGGTTTCTCCATGTTGGTCAGGCTGGTCTCAAACTCCTGACCTCAAGTGATCTGCCCGCCTCGGCCCCCCAAGTGCTGGGATTACAGATGTGTGTCACCGTGCCCGGCCTGTCCTCTTACTTTTTAAATTTGGAGCTTTGTGCAGTGCCACATTGGACCTGCCTGTGTGCTGTAATTGTGTGAACTGGTGTTCCTGGCCTTTGCCTATTTTTTGCCCTGTTTTTTTTTTGGAGATGGAGTCTTGTTCTGTCATCCAGGCTGGAGTGCAGTGGCCTGATCTCAGCTCACTGGAGCCTCTGCCTCCCGGGTTCAAGCGATTCCCCCATCTCAGCCTCCAGAGTAGCTGGGACTACAGGCACGCGCCACCACGCCAAGCTAATTATTTATTTATTTATTTTTAGTAAAGATTGGGTGTCACCGTGCTGCGCAGCCTGGTCTTGAACACCTGGGCTCAAGCAATCTGCCCGTGTGGGCCTCCTAAAGTGCTGGGATTCCAGGCGTGAGCCACTGCGCCTGGCCTCGCCCTCTTTTTTAAGTGCATTGGCAGGAGCTCTTTGTGGTAATAATGTAAAATCTTTTTCAACTGTGTGGGTTACAAATGTTTCTCCAAGACTGTCTTTGTCCTTTTGCTTTGCCTCGGTCTGTACAATTTACATTTGCACTTGAACTGTCACTGTTTCCTTGATGGTCTCAGGGTGTGTGTGTTGGGTGGTTTGAAGGGCGAGGCCTGGGAGGGGGTGCTGGGACAGTGGCTCCAGGCCAGGCGTGGTCATGGCATGGCTGGGGCTGGGGTGGGAGCCCTTCGAGGCTCTGCTCGGCGCTGTCAGGGGCCTTCCGGCTGAGGGTTACGTATTGGTCCAATGAACTCTTCCTGGAAGTGCGTTTTGTGGTAGGACAGTTCAGGGTCAGCCCTGTTGGCTCATGTCGGCCTAAACAGGACATCTGTTGCAGTAACACAAATGACGATCTGTTCGTTGGAAAATCGGCAAGATATGCAAGTGCGTGTGTGAGATTGTGCAAGGAAATCGGGCAAGAGTCACCCAATTAGTAGTTTTAAAAAGCCTGTCCTTAAACATCCACTTCCTTTCAGGGCCAAGGGGCTGGGCGCCTTGCTGATGGCTCAGCTCTGTGGTGTCACGGGAAAGTCCCTCTGAGGGGGTCACAGTGAGCATGAGGGGAGCTGGCCCATGGCAGCAGCCCACGAGTGTTCAGGGCAGATAGGACCCTGGATCCCCATGTCTGTCCCTCACCATGGCCTAGCACCGCCCCCTAAAAAAACCAGCCAAGCCAGGGGCTCCTTGAACCTTTTCCAGCACACTCCCTCAAGGGGCATTGAGGTCATGCTTGCTCTGGACAAGGCCACACCCGATGGTGCCAGATACCTGCTTCCTGTCACAATGTCCTGGGTGGTGGCCACTGCTGAGGTCAGGTAGCGGGGCCAATGTGCCTGACCCCCGGAGCCTGCCTGGGAGCCAGAGGCCCAGGCAGGGCAGGAATCCCTTCTGCTCCTGCCCCGGTGCTTTCTGTCCCACCATCACAGGACTGCGGGAGAAACAGGGAGATGCCACTCCTGCCATCTCTCAGCATCCTAAGATTAAAGCCACCACTGCCTGTGGAGGAACCCGACTTCTCACCATTGAGATGAGATCGGTTTGGCCAGGCGCGGTGGCTCACGCCTGTAATCCCAGCACTTAGGGAGGCCAAGGCAGGCAGATCACGAGGTCAGGAGTTCAAGACCAGCCTGGCCAATAATGGTGAAACCCTGTCTTTACTAAAAATACAAAAATTAGCCTGGAGTGATGGTGGGCACCTGTAGTCCCAGCTACTCGGGAGGCTGACGCAGAAGAATCGCTTGAAACTGGAAGGCAGAGGTTGCAGTGAGCCGAGATCACACCACTGCACTCCATCCTGGGCAAAAGAATGAAACTCCATCTAAAAAAAAAAAAATGAGGTCAGTCCCTGTTCCCAGCTTTTGCCTCCATGGGATAGCACAGTGCTTCTGGCATAGAGTCACAGATACTGAGAGCACAGCCGCTGGCGTCCAGCAGGTGGTCAGTCGGTGGTGACGATGCTGTAGGACAGGAGAGGGACGCCTTGGTTCAGGTTGCTTCAACATGATTGCCTTCTGGAAGTTTCAACATGAATCATTCTGGAAGCTTCAACATGACTGCCTTCTGGAAGCTTCAACATGACTGCCTTCTGGAAGTTTCAACATGAATCCTTCTGGAAGCTTCAACATGACTGCCTTCTGGAAGACGGCTCTGAGGCTCTCTCCTGGAGAGGGAGGAGTGATTTCATGGTTCTCCTGATGCACCTGTTGGGCCCTGCCCTCCTCCCCAAATGTGCAAAACTTCAGCCATCTGGAGAGTGTTCAGATGGCCGACCCCATCTGGAGCCAGTCCACCTTGCACCTCCCAAACCTCCCTGGGTGACGAGGATGATGGCCAGGCCCAGGTCCTTGGACTCCTAAGGACCAGGAAACTCAGAAGGGAGGACACACCCTGGGGTCCTGACTCCTGGTTGCAAGTTCTGGCTCTGTCCTTCTCCAGCTGGGTGATCCCTCGTCAGAGCCTCAGTGTTCCTGTCCATAAAATGGGTTTGATGAACACTGTCTGGCCCACCCCCTTAATGAGAACCATGAATGGCAGTGTCACTTTCCGAGGTCGCCATCCAAATGTAGAGCCTTCTGACACCATGTGTTGTTTGTCCCTCCTGTGGGTCCACAGCTCCTTCTTGCCTGCCACCTCCTCGTCCTCCCACGTGCCCAGGGAGGAGGTCACAGACGCTCCTCTAGCCATCCGCAGAGTCTGAGTCTTGGATTATGGGAGTGCAGGTGGCCGTCTAGGAGGACACGCTGGCTCGCATACCCACATGGCTGCCTCATTTCCCCTGGCCAAGCCAGCAGACGGGTGGCTCCCAGCCAGCGCCAGAGACTCCAGAGCGGGGCAGGGCGGAGGCTCAGGGAAACCAGGAAGGGGCTCTGAGCCCACACGCTGCTGCTCATGTCTAGACCCCAGCCTTGGGACACGCTGGCTGTGGGGCTGCACAGCGTCCTCAGGATGGAGGCCCAGAGCTTATGACCTGCCAAGTGGGCAGTGGGAGGGGCTAGAGACAGGGTTGTCTCAGCCTTTCCAGACAGGAGAGGGGTGACCCCAAAGTCCCCCTTGAGCCAGCCAGAGCTGGCCTTGGAGCTGGAGTCCTGACCCCCAGCTGGACTTGAGGCTGAGCTAAGAGGACATTATGGGGGCTCAGGGCCCAGGGGACCCCCCACACCTCAGGCTGGGCTGGAGTTGGCAGGGGGTCTGACCTGTCTCCAGAGCATCCAGGTACTTGGGGGATTTGATCTTCTCCCCATCCCCCCTGCCCGGAATTCAATTAATCAATAGAAGAAATCTCTGCGTCACACCTCTCTGAACCCCGCAGGCTTCTACAAGATTGATTAACACAAACATCAATTTCTTGGGCTCTGCGCCTCCGAAAACACGGCACTTTTTCAGATTGAATTGCTACTGTGTGCCCCGTGTAAATAAAGGAGAGGGAGTAATATGGAAGATTTGTTACTGAGGCAGAGGCTCTGCTGCCTTCTCTGAGGCGCTGTTAGGGGCTGTGGTGTGGGGTGGAGGGAGGGAGAGTGGAGGGACAGAGATGGGGCAGACCGCCGGGCCCAGATGACAGGGAGAGACACACACAGAGACAGACACAGAGGGAGAGACAGGGAGACAGAGGGAGAGTGGACAGGCAGAGCGGGATGAGAGGACAGAGAGGGAGAGGGGCAGAAACTGAGAGTGGAGGAGGAGGTCGGGAGAAAGAGAGAGAGAGGGAGGGCGAGGCAGAGAGAGGGAGAGGAAGAGGAAGAGGGAGGGAGGGAAAGGAGAGCAGGGAGGGAGGGAAAGGCAGGGAGGGAGCAGGCATCCGGCGGTGTGTGGGGCCAGGAGGGAGAGCTAATTGCTAATTCATTTTCCCTGGCTGTCTGAAGCGGGTGGCAGCTGAGGGGGGTGCACTGCTGGTCTTGAAGCAGCGGCTGGTGGGGTGGCCGAGGTGGCCCTGCCATGGGAGGATGGGCTCTCCTGTTCTCTCCTTCCTTCCCTCGGTGCAAAGCAGGGCCTGAGGCAGCCTCCCCAGCCCAGACACGCGGTGGGCGCAGGACCCGAAGGCCTTGCTCAGAGACCAGGAAGGCCAAGCCCAGGGCAGGGAGACCGGAGGCCGGGGTGAGGCCCAGGGCACTGAGCAGAGTGGGATGGGGGCTCCTCCTCGAAACCATGCCACCCCCCTGCTGGGCTCCCTGTGGCCAGTGCCCTCTCAAGTGTGTCCCAAGGCCCTGTGCCTCTCTGTCCCACCACCCCCCACCCGCCTCCCTGCAGCTGGGTTCCAGATCAGCGCTGTACAGGAACCAGGATGAGTGTGAGCCACACAGCAAAGTTTCAATTTTGTAATAGCCTCGTACAAAAGGAAACCGGACAGGTGCCATTAGTTTCAATAATGAGCTGTGAACTCAACATGCTCCAAATGTGGTCCTCTCCACAGGTCATCGGCACAGAGCAATGCCTCCTGCAGTCATTTTCCTGCTGAGTCTTTGGCTGATGGGGCTGTATTTCATATACACAGGGTCCCCTTAAGGCCTGGCCACCTGTGGGCACTCGGGGCCAGCATGGCCGGCAGCTCCATGCTGGATGGTGTAGCTCTGGGCCCCAATTCCAGCGCCTGTGTGTCCCCACAGTAAATGCTGAGGCCTCTTTGAGTGTGGAGGCTGGGTCCTGGCAACAAAGCTGCTGGCGGCTTGGGGGTCTCCCCTTTACCCGTGAAGAGGCTGGCACAGCGCCCAGCATGGAGAGGCTCATGGCAGAGAAGGAACTGCATGTTCCAGGGCAGAATTTCAGCCAGTTCAACTCCAAGCCACTGCTCTCACCCCACTCCCCAACTGTGGAGGCCCTGGGAGCCTTCAGGGGACTGACCACGGGCCCGGCAGGTTCCCAGGCCTCGGATGACTTCCATCCTCGCTGCCATCAGCCCTCAGTCCACCAGCCGGCTCCTGTTGGTCGGCTCTTTGGGGCCAGGTTCTGGGTGTGGAGCATGGAGCACGGCCCAGACGTCCCCATTCCCAGAATGGCTGGAAGCAGCACACTGCTTGAAGTCCTTCTCCCGCCCCTTCCCAAGGCCGACTGCTGTCCTCCTGTCCCTCAGAGTGGGGCTTCCAGCTTTGGGCAGGCATCCACCAGGTGGGGCCCTGGCTCCTGGGCTTGAAGTCTGAGGGTGCTATCTTCCCTTAGGAGGTGTCCCCCAAAGTGGGTGGCTGGGACTTCCCTTATGTATAACTTTTTAATTTAATAAAACACAAATTGTATTGTATTTTTGAGACAGGGTCTCACTCTGTCAGCCAGGCTGGAGTGCAGTGGCACAATCACAGCTCACTGCTACCTCAACTTCCCAGGCTCAAGAGATCCTCCTGCCTCAGCCTCCCAAGTAGCTAGGACCACAGGTGTGAGCCACTGTGCCCAGCTAATTAATTTTTTTTTTTTTGGTAGATACAGGATTCCTACCATGCTGCCCATGCTGGTCTCAAACTTCTGGGCTCAAGTCATCCTCCTGCCTCAGCGTCTCAAAGCACTGGGACCACAGGCGTGAGCCAACCATCGTTGGTCCAAAACAGACTTTAGCGGAGTTTATAGGAATCAGCACCATTGTGGTGGGTGGAGAGGTGATAATGCCGCACACCAGGCTTCCTTGGCAGAGAACTTGACTTTTACCACCTCCCTGCTGTTCAGTGAGCCAGGAGTCAATGTTTGGGGCCAACAGGTGAGGCCACTGCGCTGGAGAAGGCAGCAGTCGCAGGTGGCAGGAGACCATGCTGGGCCAGGCCACTGTCTCTGGACTCTCATTTGCACAGCTGCACCGCCATCTGGGTCCCTTCCCCAAGGAGCTTCCCAAGAAGCTGACACCACCAGCCCCATGGCATGCAGCTCTGAGAGTGCTGTCAGCAGGCATCCACTCACTCACCCACTCAGTCACTCACACGTGCATTTTTCATTCATCCATTTACACACTCATTCATTTCTTTGTTCAGTTGTTCAGCAGGTGTCCACAGGCTGATCCTTCAGATGCAGTGATGCAGGCACGATTATTCCCTGGTAATGGATGAGGAACCCAGGCTCAGAGAGGGTCAGAGGCTTGCCCGAGGTCACACAGCCAGAGAGCAGTGGAGTAGGGCCTGAGCCCGGGCAGAACTTGTCCGAGGGCCCCTACACCTGCCTTCTTAGACTTTCACCCCCACAATCAGCAGACCTTCTGCCGGTCTGTCAGTTACATTGGGGGGTCTTGGGGTTGGGGACAGCACGGGTCTCAGCAGGAGACAGTGCCATGAGTCGGGCTGCTGGGGGACACCCTGTGAGGTGGGCTGGGTTGGGGAGGTGCAGTGGGGGTTCTCTGGGCTTCTTCGTCTCTGCTCGGGGGTCACTCCTGGTGGGGGTTTGGTTGGTGGGAATGCGGAGGCCTAGTTTACATTTACCAGTGTCCTGGAGGATCAGGGGACTGCCCAAGGTATTCAGCAGCAACACCCAGTTGGGGCTGTGTGGGCTGTGCCCCGGGACCTGCAGCAGCCTCGGTTTCCCCCAGGACTTGAGCCCCCTGTCTGTGCGGGCTGTGCCCTGGGACCTGCAGCAGCCTCAGTTTCCCCCAGGACTTGAGCCCCCTGTCTGTGCGGGCTGTGCCCTGGGACCTGCAGCAGCCTCAGTTTCCCCCAGGACTTGAGCCCCCTGTCTGTGCGGGCTGTGCCCTGGGACCTGCAGCAGCCTCGGTTTCCCCCAGGACTTGAGCCCCCTGTCTGTGTGGGCTGTGCCCTGGGACCTGCAGCAACCTCAGTTTCCCCCAGGACTTGAGCCCCCTGTGTTCACCTTGCTCAAGCCACCCAGAGAGGCCAACAGGAAGACTCAGGAGGGACACTGAGGCTTCGTCCCTCCTGGGGCCCGACTTGGACAGCCTGAGGGTTAGACCTGCCACCGTCTCCTCTTACCTGGGGCTGCTCTTAGGGCAGAACGATAGAGCCGCCCTCCCAGAGGTGGAGTGAAGCTGTGAGCACAGCTGCCTCCTTAAACGGCGGGAGCCCCCACCCTCCGCCTGAAGCCCCCTCCAATGAGCTCCTGCTGCAGACAGGCCCTTGGCAGAGTGAGGCCTTCTGGGGGGCTGTGCATTTCGAGTGGTCTGGAGTGAGTGAGTCAGCTCCTGCCGCGGGCTCAGGTGGCGGGCTCTTGAATTAAGGGTGGCTAATTTGGCACAAGAACACAATGCCACTGGCAAGTTCTGGGAAGCTTGGGAGCCGTCTGCACAAAGGGGCTGGGGCAGGTTGCTGCGCCAGGGGCCCTGTCTCTGGGGGTGGCGGGGCGGCAAAGGCACTCAGCTGGGGCCCTGCCAGCCACTGTCCCCAGCCAAGGGACCAGGGCGGGCACCTGTGGCAGGTGGGGACTCATGGAAAAGGCACACTCCCGCAGGGTGGGGCAGGGTGGGGCAGAGCCTCCTGGCAGTGGTACCCACCTCCCTTCCATCTCAGTGCCTGAGGCAGGTCCTGCGTGCTGCCCACTGCTGGACTCTCTCCCCCACTCCCCTTTTTCATCTCAGCAGTAACAAGAGTGGTCCAAGGTGGTAGGTGGCAGGGTCATCCCCCTGCCTGCCTTGGCCCATAAGCAGAGCCAGCTCCCATACCAGGGTCGCAGCTGGCTGTGGGGTGAAGCTGTGATTCAGGACCTGGCAAACGTGTCCTTGCCTCTTGGCTCAGAAACACAGATGCCCGCCTAGGTTCCATAAGGAAAGCAAGAGTGAATGGAACGGGGTGATACTCACACCCGGCACCCCAGCCTGGCTCCCTGCGCCACTGCTTCCCGCAGCAGGCTTTCCCCGAGCCCTGCGGATGCCTCCGGAAGATGCCTCTCCCACTTCTGCTCTGACACCAGACCCTCCTGGCTGGGTGACCTTGGATAAGGAATCCCAACTCTCCCTACTCCAAAGTGAGCACGGTGGGCTCAGGGACATCAAGACTAGGAGGTGCTAACCCACTGTCCCTGGCCAGCAGTGAGGCCAGCGGACCCAGAGCCACCCAGGGAAGCAGCCATTCCCCTTGGAGCATGGGTGAAGTGGCCCCTGGGTGCTAAGGGGGCCCAGCATGAGGAAGGTGACAGCCCTAATGCCACCCCAGGTAGGATGGCCTGAGAGTCTGTGCTGGGAAGGCATTCAGGAGGTCCTGGGAACCCTGGTGCAGACTCTCCCTCGTAGGGTTCTCTGGGGATTGGCCTGGGGCAGCACGAAATCCCAGAGTCCCTGCCTGTGTGTCCCCCAGTCCCTGCTTATCTTGTCTGCCCAGGGACACACAGGAATGGCTAACAGCAATGGAAATTACAACATATTGGAATTGAACGAAAATTAAAACACAACATATTAGCCGGGCATAGTGGCTCATGCCTGTGATCCCATCCTAGCACTTTGGGAGGCTGAAGCAGGAGGATGAGTTGAGGCCAGGAGTTTGAGACCAGCCTGAACAACATAGTGAGACCCTGTCTCTTAAAAAAACAAACAAGCAGCCAGGCAGCCAGGCATGGTGGCTCATACCTGTAATCCCACCACTTCGAGAGGCTGAGGCAGGTGAAGCACTTGAGGTCAGGAGTTTGAGACCAGCCTGGCCAATGTGGTCAAATTCCATCTCTACTAAAAATAGAAAAACAGCTGGGCATGGTGGCACACGTCTGTAATTTCAGCTACTTGGGAGGCTGAGGCAGGAGAATTGCTTGAACCCAGGAGGTGGAGGTTGCGGTGAGCTGAGATCGCGCCATTGCACTCCAGCCTGGGCAACAAGTACAACAACAACAGAAAGCAAAAAACACAATGAGAAAACTTTTTTTTCCAAATTCTAAAACTTAGTTCTGACTTTAGAATAGAGATTCTGAATATTTTTAAGCCTTTATTATATAGTTGAAAAATAAGGTCAAGGTTGGATTTAGCATTGATAGTCCAAGTTCGCAAAAATAATACTTTTTTTTTTTTTTTGAGATGGAGTCTTACTCTGTTGTCCAGGTTGGCATGATTTCGGCTCACTGCAACCTCCGCCTCCTGGGTTCAAGTGATTCTCCTGCCTCAGCCTCCTGAGTAGCTGGGATTACAGGCGCCCACCACTGTGCCTGGCTAAATTTTGTATTTTTAGTAGAGACGGGATTTCGCCATGTTGGTCAGGCTGGTCTTGAACTCCTGACCTTGTGATCCCCCCTGCTTTGGCCTCCCAAAGTGCTGGGATTACAGGTGTGAGCCACAGTGCTTGGCCAGCAAAAATACTGGTAATGCCTCTACATGTATTTCCTTGAATCTTGTACTGTGTCTTACTGATATTGAAAGTGTTTTTTTTTTTAAAATGTTGCTGTGCTTAATTTTGTTTAAAACATTTTTTCTTTGCTTTTTAATCTAAGGAAAGCCATGCTATTAAACAAACAAACCTATGAGCTAAGCTCTGGGGTTATATTTGAAAATAAAAAGTGTTTCCTGGACTGAAAACGCTCAGAAGCTAATTGAGGAAATACACATATAAATAACTCGAATGAAGGCATTAGGTTAAAAAAATGAGATTCTTCCTGTTTGCACATCTTCACTGCCTTAACAACAACCAAAAAAATCTGCACACACACAACCACAGGAAAAAGGAAGTCCTCTTGCAGTGTTCTTATCTCATCATCCACTTAATTACACAAATGAGAAACCTAATGTTTCTCAAACCCTCACCCCCAAATCCAGCCTGCCCCTGAGAGAGTCCATGCGACCACTCTGCACTGTTTTTCTCATTGACTTTCCTAGAGCAGCTGCCATCACCACCAACAGCAGTGCCAGCTTCTGAGTCCACCTCATTGCCTACATGACTAAATGGCTTCTGGCCGGGCGCCAAGGCTCACACCTGGAATCCCAGCACTTTGGGAGGCTGAGGCGGGTGAATCACCTAAGATCAGGAGTTTGAGACCAGACTGACCGATATGGTGAGACTCTTTGTCCACTAAAAATACAAAAAAAAGAAAAAATTAGCCAGGCATGGTGGTGGGCACCTATAATTTTAGCTACTAGGGAGACTGAGGCAGAAGAATTGCTTAAACCCAGGAGGCAGAGGTTGCAGAGAGCCGAGATTGTACCATTGCACTCCTGCCTGGGTGACAAGGGCAAAAACTCCATCTCGAAAAAAAAAAACACAAAAATTAGCCTGATGTGGTGGTGCGCACCTGTAATCCCAGCTACTCAGGAGGCTGAGGCAGGAGAACTGCTTGAACCTGGAAGGTGGAGGTTGCGGTGAGCTGAGATCACACCACTGCACTCCAGCCTGGCAACAGAGAGAGACTCCATCTCAAATAAAATAAAATATAAAATAAAAAAGTGGCTTCTTTTTTTTTTTTTTAAGACAGGGTTTCAGCATTCTAGCCAGGATGGTCTCGATCTCCTGACCTTATGATCCACCCTCCCTGGCCTTCCAAAGTGCTGGGATTACAGGCATGAGACACCTCGCCCAGCCTAAGTGGCTTCTAACTACTTTGCCCACATGTGCTCTGGCACCTCTGTCTCTACGGAGGGAAGCCAAGTGACCTTTCCAAAACACATATGCCATTGCATCATCCCCTTGCTTCGAACTCTTCAAATATTGCCTGTTATTCTTTATATTAACACCAACTTCTTTTTTTACTTCTTATTTTTTCTTTTGAGACAGGGTCTTGCTCTGTCACCCACGCTGGAGTGTAGTGGCACCATCACGCCTCACTGCTGCCTCGACCTCCAGGGCTCAAGTGATCCTCCTGCCTTAGCCTCCTGAGTAGCCAGGACCACACACAGGTGTGTGCCAGCATGCTGGCTAATGTTTGTATTTCTCAGTAGAAATGGGGTCTTGCTGTGTTACCCAGGCTGGTCTCTAACTCCTGACCCCAAGCAATCCTCTTGCCTTAGCCTCCCAGAGTGCTGGGATTACAGGTGTGAGCCACTGCACCTGGCCCATACCAACTTTCCCTACCTGACTTGCAGAGATGTGCATAGGCTGGCCACTGCTGACCCCTCCAGCTTCACCACAGGCCCAGAAGCCCCCTCCTCTTCCTTGTGCAACCCCTTGAAGGTCCTGCTTCTGCCGAGAGCTCTGTGCTCGCTTATCCTGCTGCCATGCTGTTAGTCTGTGCTGCTCTAGCTCTTCCTCAGCCTCCAGAGGCTGCATCCTCCTTACCGTCCACCTCACAGCAGCTTATATTTATTTATGTGATAGTTTGATTAATAGCCATCTCTCTGACCAGACTAGCATAATGCTTTATAGACACTAAGCGTTACAATGTTTGTCGCATGGATCAATAGATGACTAAAAAATTAAAATGGGATTGTAACATGGGGTTCTGGGGGTCTTCAATAACTCCGTGGAAAACGCGTGTTATGAACAAGCTACATGGGAGTTTCAAAGTGTTTTGCACCAAAATAAACTGTACGAACTTCTTATAACATGTCTGAACAGAACATATCAACTTTGTGTGATACAGCTAAAACAATGTTTAAGGGAAAATTTACAGCATTAAATGCTTATATTAAAAAAGGAAATCAATGATCTATGCTTCCACTGCTAGAAACTGGAACAAGAAAAAAATTAAATTTAAAGCGGGTTGGGTGTGGTGGCTCATGCCTGTAACCCCAGCACTTTGGGAAGCTGAGGCAGGTGGATCACTTGAGGTCAGGAGTTTGAGACCAGCCTGGCCACCACGGTGAAACCCTGTCTCTACTAAAAATTAGCTGGGTGTGGTGGTGCATGCCTGTAATCCCAGCTACCTGGGAGGCTGAGGTGGGAGAATCGCTTGAACCTGGGAAGTGGAGGTTGCCGTGAGCAGAGATCGTGCCATTGCACTTCAGTCTGGGCGACAGAGTGAGACTTTGTCTCAAAAAAAACGAAAACAAAAACAGACAAAAGACTTCAAGCAAAACGATGGAATCACTAAAGACAAGAGCAGAAGTCCATGAAGTAGAAAAGAGAAAAGCAATAGGAAAAATAATCAAGGAAGCCAAAGTTGCTTCTATGGAAAGATTAATGTAATTGACAAGTCTCTGATCAAACTAATCAAGAAAACAAAGATACAAATTACCAATGTCAGAAATGAAAGAAGGGATATCATTAAGGATCCTACAGATAACAAAAGTTTAATAAAGAATGTTATAGGCTCGGCATGGTGGCTCTTACATGTAATCCTAGTGCTCTGAGAGGACAAAGCCGGAGGATTGCTTGAGGCCAGGAGTTCGAGACCACCCTGGCAACATAGCAAGACCCTGTCTCTACCAAAAAAGAAAAAAAATAAAAAATAAAAATAAAAATAAAAATTAGCTGGGCTTGGTTCCCAACTACTCAGGAAGCTAAGGCAGGAGGATTACTTGATCCTGGGAGTTAGAGGCTATGTTGAGCTGTGATCGTATCCCTGTACTCTAGCCTGGGTGGCATAGCAAGATTCCGTCTTGAAGAAAAAGAAAAGAAAAAAAAGAAAGTTTGTATTAATCAAAAAAAAAAAATAGAAAATATTTGAAGAATTTTGTCTGGGCGCAGTGGCTCACGCCTGTTACCTCAGCACTTTTTGGGGGCTGAGGTGGGTGAATCATGAGGTAAAGAGGTCCTGGCCAACATGGAGGAACCCCGTCTCTACCAAAAAATGCAAAAATTAGCTGGATATGGTGGCGGACACCTGTAGTCCCAGCTACTCAGGAGGTCGAGGCAGGAGAGTTGCTTGAATCCAGGAGGTGGAGGTTGCAGTGAACTGAGATCATGCCACTGCACTCCAGCCTGGCCACAGAGCAAGACTCTGTCTCAAAAAAAAAAAAAAAAAAAAAAAAAAAAAAATTGAAGAGTTTTAAGCAGGGGGATGATGCAATCGGGCTTGTGACCTTTGGAAAGCGCATTCCAGCTCCCCTCCATAGAGCAGATAGGAGAGTTGCTGGCGCGCACGTGGGCAGAGTGGTCAGAAGGCCACGGAGGCAGTGATGTGGGTGAGGGGGCTGGTGCTGGTGCTGGTGGGGATGGCAGCTGCCGTAGGAAAGTTGATGGGATAGACAGTGTAAAGCGATCACATTGACTAACGAAGGGACATACTAGATTTGGGCGTGAGGGTTTGAGGTTTCTGGTTTCTGCAATTAGGTAGATGATGAGCTAGGGAACACTGAAGAAGACTTCCTCCAATAAGCAAACAAAGGGATGGCTGGGCGTGCTTGTGTGGGCCTGTAATCCCAGCTACTTGGTAGGCTAAGGTGGAGGATTGCTTGAGCCCAGGAGTTAGTCTGCAATGAGCTGTGATCGCACCACTGCGCTCCAGCCTGAGTGACAGAGCGAGACCCTGTCTCTAAATAAACAAAAAGAATGTGACAAACAATTTTATGTTCACACATTTTACAACTTAGAAAAAAATGAACAAATTCCTTTAAAGACAGTTATCAAAGTTCACTCAAGAAAAAATAGATGGTACCGTATATGTCAAAAAGATTCAATTTGTTGTTGAAAACCTAACAACAGCGGGAACAAACTCCAGGCCTGAATGACGTTCCTGGTGAGCTCTACCAATGCTTAAGAAAAAAATTAATGCCAGCTCCACACAGTCTATTCCAGAAAACAGAAGAGGAGGGAAAATCAACAACCCTTTTTATGAGGTCGACATTACCTTGACATCAAAACCAGACATTGCAAGAAAAGAAAGCTATAGAGCAATATTCCCCATGAACAAAGACACATAAATCGTCACTAAAATATTACCCAATCAAATCCAGCAATATATGTGTGGGAAGTAAAAGTCCCTCTCCAAAGTTTCTTTCTTGTTAAAGAATAAATCGTTTAAGTGTGCTAATAGCTTTGTTAAGCCCTATCCTATGTAGCTGTGAGACATGCCATGTTTACAGGCACGCAGTACATTCTGTGTCCTTGTGTCTTAACCAAGATATCTGTGCTGGACGTGCTCACAGGCATGTCCCAGCTCTCCATTGCTTTTACCTGTTTAGAAAAGTTTTAAGTTATTAGCCAATCAGGTTTTAGTTTAGATTGTGAGTCTAGCTCCAGTCAATGGAGATCAGACACAGCAGTAAGGACAACCCCAAATGTGTAAGGGATAAATGTGTCTGCTTTTCCGACTAGAGAGAGTACCCTTCCTACAGGAAGTAAAAATTGCTTGCTGTGAGGTCCTTTGTCTCAGTGCTAACTTTTCTTTGCTGCACAGATCATCTGTTTCCAACAATATGAAAAGGATAACACATCTGACCAATGGGGTTCATGCAAGGATGCAAGTCTGGTTTAATATTCAAAAAACAGTCAGGGCTGGGTGCAGTGCCTCATGTCTATAGTCCCAGTACTGAGAGGCCGATGTGGGTGGATCACTTGAGCCCAGGAGTTGGAGACCAGCCTGGGCAACACGGTGAAACCATGTCTCTACAAAAAATAAAAAACTTAGCTGGGTGTGGTGATGCACACCTGTAGTCCCAGTTACTCAGGAGGCTGAAGTGGAAGGATCATCTGAGCCTGAGGAGGTTGAGGCTGCAGTGAGTCATGATCACTCCACTGTACTCCAGCCTGGGCAACAGAACAAGACCCTGTCTTAAAAAAAAAAAAAAAAATCAGGTCAGGTATGGTGGCTCTAATCCCAGCACTTTTGGGGGCTGAGGTGGGAGGATCATTTGAGTCCAGGAGTTGGAGACCAGCCTGGGCAACAAAGTGAGACCCCCATCTCTACAGAAAAATAAAAACAAAAATAATGTGGGTAGGGGAGCATGCCTGTGGTCCCAGCTATATGGGAAGCTGGAGCAGGAGGATTGCTTGAGCTCAGGAGATTGAGGGTGCAGTGAGTTGTGTTTGTGCCATTTCACTCCATACTGAGTGACAGAGAGAGATCTTGCCTCAGAAAAGAAAAAAAAAAGGAATTAATGTAATTCGTCAAACCAACAGATTAAAAAAAAAAACCATGATAATCTTAATAGATGTAAAAACAAAAAAGCATTTGATAAAATTTAACATCTAGTCATGAATAAAACCTCTCAGAAAACCAGTAAGAGAAGGGAGCTTCTCCAACCTCATGAAAGGTATCTACAAAAAATCTACAGTTAATATCATAATTAATGACGAAATACTTAATATTTTTCAAGATCAGAAAAAAAGCAAAGGTATGCAGGGTCATTATTCTACTGGAAAGCCTAACCAGTAGAATAAGGCAAAAAAAAAAAAAAATACAAATTGGAGAGGAAGAAATGAAATGGCTTCTATTTGCACTCAATATGATTGTCTATACAGAAAATCTCAAAAAATCTATGAAAAAGTTATTTGAATTGATAAGTGTGGCAGGCATGGTGGTGAGCACCTGAAGTCTCAGCTACTCAACAGGCTGGGGCGGGAGGATCATTTGAACTTAGGTGTTTGAGACCAGTCTGGGCAACAGTGTAAGACTCTTTCTCTAATAATAATACTAATAATTTTTAAAAAGTAGCCTACTGCTTCTGGTCACCTTTGAGACTGGCTTACTCTGGGTCTATTGCTCCAGACTCAGCTTTCTTAGACAGAGCTCATTTTGTCAATTTCAGTGGCTCATGCCTGTAAAACCAGCTACTCGGGAGACTGAGGTGGGAGGATCGCTTAACTCCAGGAGTTCAAGGCTGCAGCGAACTCTGATTGCATCACTGTACTCCAGCCTGGGTAACAGTGACCCCATCTCTAAACAAACAAACAAACAAACACAAGTGTAGCAATGTCATAACATATAAGGTCAATATACAAAGAAGTAATTATAATTCTATGTACCAGAAATGAATCATTTGAAATTGAAATCAGAAAAGAAACAATACCATTTACCATAGCACCAAAACCTATAAAATGCTTATGTGTAAATTTAACAAAACATGTACAATATCATTATGTTGAAACTGAAAAACACTAATGAGAGAAATCAAAGAAGACCCCAATGGAGAGATATATTATGTTCATGAAATGGAAGACTCAATATGGTTAAATTGTCAATCATTCTGAAAATTGGGACTTAATGCAATCTTGATCAAAATCTCAGCAGGAGTGTTTATAGAAATCAACAAGTTGATTCTAAAATTTATATGAAAAGGCAATAGACCTAGAAGAGCCAAAATATCTTTTAAAAAAGAACAAACGCTGGAGTATTCTCACTGTCTGATTTGAAGACTTACTTTAAAGCTATGATAATCAAGACAGTGCAGTATTGGCAAAGGGTATACAAATAGATCAGTGGAAACAAAATAGACTCTCATGTATATATACTTAATTTATTTTCACCAAAGTTACAATATATCTCAATATAGAAGAACCATCTTTTAAACAAATAATTCTGGCACAATTGAACATTTGTATGCAAAAAAATGAAACCTGACTCACACATTGCACCATATACAAAAATGAACTCAAAACACAACCTTGGCCAGGCACAGTGGCTCCTACCTGTAATTCCAGCACTTTGGGAGGCTGAGGTGGGCTGATCTCCTGAGGTCAGGGGTTCAAGACCAGCCTGGCCAACATGGAGAAACCCTGTCTCTACTAAAACTATAAATATTAGCCAGGAGTGGTGGCCCATGCCTGTAGCTCCAGATACTCAGGAGGCTGAGGCAGGAGACTTGCTCGAACCTGGGAGGCAGAGGTTGCAGTGAGCCAATATTTCGCCACTGCACTCCATCCTGGGTGACAGAGAGAGAGAGTGTCTCAAAAAACAAACAAGCAAACAAAAAACGTAACCTAAACTAACTTTTAAATCTGAAACTATAAAACTTTCAGAAGAAAACATAGGAAAAAAATTTGTGGTTTTGGTTTTGGCAAACATTTCTTTATTCTTTCTTTCTTTTTTTTTTTGAGATGTAGTTTCACTCTTGTTGCCCAGGCTGAAGTGCAATGGCACAATGTTGGCTCACTGCAACCTCCACCTCCCAGGTTCAAGTGATTCTCCTGCCTCAGCCTCCTGAGTAGCTGGGATTATAGGAATGTGCCACCACGCCCAGCTAATTTTTTGTATTTTTACTAGAGATGGAGTTTCTCCATGTTGGTCAGGCTGGTCTCCAACTCCTGACCTCAGGTGACCCACCCACCTTTGCCTTCCAAAGTGCTGGCATTACAGACGTGAGTCACCACTCCCAGCCAAAGATTTCTTATATCTGACAACAAAAACACAACCTGCTTAAAATTTGATAAATTAGACTTTATCAAAATAAAAAAAAATTAATGAAAAGACGATTCACAGATTTGGTGAAAACATTTCCAAAACACAATTCTGATAAAGAGTTTATGTCCAGGATATATGAAAGACTCTAAAAACTCAACGATAAGTAAACAGCCAAAGTAAAAGGTGGACAAAAGATATGGACACTTCATCAAAAGAATATTTATGGATACCAAATAAGGACACAAAAAGATGCTCAATGTAATTAGTCATTATGTAAATGCTGAGATGACATATCACTATACAGCTGTTACCATGGCTTTTTAAAACCTGACAATGACAAGTGTTGGTGAGGACACAGAGCAACTGCAACTCTTGTACATTATTGATGGAAACAGAGAATAATATGGCTTCTATGGAAACTGTTTGGCAGTTTCTCATAAAGTTAAACATATACTTATGGTATGACCCAGAAATCCCACTCCTAGATATTTATTCAAGATAAATCACGTGAAAATCTGTGCATGAGTGTTTATAGCAGCATGATTTGTAATTGTCTCAAACTGGAAAAACTATTCAAATATTTTTTAAACCATGGCGTGTCCATATAATATAATACTGCTCAGCAAGAAAAATGAGGGAGCTATAGATGGAGTCAATTTCAAATGAGTTATGCTAAGTAAAAGAAACCAGGCTGGGTTTGGTGACTCACTCCTATAATCCTAGCACTTTGAGAGGCCAAGACATGCGGATTGCTTTAACCCAGGAATTTCAGACCAGCCTGGGCAACATAGTGAGACTCTGTCTCTATTTTAATAAAAATAAAAAATGATTTTTTTTTAAAAAAGAAGCCCAACTCAAAAAGGCTGCATAGCTTATAATTCCACTTAAATTACTTTCCAGAAAAGATGAAAGTATGGAACAGACAATAGATCAATGGCTGGGGGAATGAATTTACTACAAAAGGGCCTGGGGAATTTTTGGGAGCAATGGAAGTGTTCTATAGCTTGATTACGGTGGTGGTCACATGACTATATCAGTTTGTTAAAATGTACAGAACTATAGCTGGGCATGGTGGCGCGTGCCTGTAATTCCAGCTACTCAGGAGGCTGAGGCAGGAGAATTGCCTGAACCCAGGAGGCAGAGGTTGCAGTGACCGAGATCGTGCCATTGCACTCCAGCCTGGGTAACGAGCGAAACTCCATCTCAAAATAAATAAATAAATAAATAACGTTTTAAAAAAATGTACATAACTATATGCTAAAAAAGGTAAATTATACTCTAGATAATTATACTTCAATAAAACGGACTTTAAAGTAATGAATTTGGGAGAATCAACATCTTCATGATATTGAGTTTTCCAAACTGTGAACATGATATGTGCCCCCCATTTATTTAGCTCTTTATCACCATCTATTAATAAAATGGCATTATTTTTTCTCTAGAGGCTTTGCATGTATTCTATTAGATTTATGTCAAGGTACCTGCTATTTTTTTTTTTTTTTTTGAGATGAAGTTTTGCTTTTGTTGCCCAGGCTGGAGTACAATGGCTCAATCTCAGCTCACTGCAACCTCCACCTCCTGGGTTCAAGCGATTCCCTACCTCAGCCTCCCAAGTAGATGGGATTACAGGCATGAACCACCACACCCAGCTAATTTTTGCATTTTTAGTAGAGACAGAGTTTTACCATGTTGGCCAGGCTGGTCTAGAACTCCTGACCTCAGGTGATCTGCCTGCCTCAGCATCCTAAAGTGCTGGGATTATAGGCATGAGCCACTGCACCTGACTGGTACCTGGTATCTTTTGATGTTGCTGTAAGTAGTGTCATTTTAAAAACATTTTATATTTATTTACTCATATAGAAATAAATCTAATTTTATACTCGGCAACCTCATTAAACGCTTAGCAATTTGAATGTTGATCTATGGGTTATTTTAGATCTATGTAAACGATCATGCTATCTGTGAAAAATGAGTTTTGTCTCTTCCTTTCCAGTCCTTTCACCTTTTTTCTTTCTCTTAATTATTGCTCTGGCTAGGGTTGCTAATATAACGCTGAACAGAAGCGGTGACAGAAAAAATCCTTGCCTCGCTCCTAATTTCAGAGGGAAAGCTTTCAACATTTTACCATTAAATATGATGACTGCTGTAGACTTTTAATAGATTTTTCTTAGATTAAGGAGGTTTCCTTTTATTTCTGGTTTGCTAAGAGTTGTTTAAGTTTTAGTCATAAATAGATGTCAAATTTTTTCGAAAGTTTTCCTACATTAGGAAGACCATCATCTGCTATTTTCCTTAATGTGATTAATTATATTGATTGCTTTTCTATAACCAAATCTGCAATCCTGATATAAGTGTTTAATGATGCATTACCTTTTTTACTGCTGAATTCTATTTTCAAATCTTTTGTTTTGTATTTTTGCATCTACGTATGAGTACTCTATTCTCCTCTCTCCAGGGTTGGAACTAAGGTGAGGCAGGTGAGACAGCTATGGTGCAGCATGTGACGAAACCCCACTCTTTTTGTGAATGCACATCCTTAAACTTTGTGCTAGGCACCTCACTCACCTCCTGGCCTTAGCTTTCTCATAGTTTTGGTGAGATTTGATTTTAAATTTATGCTATCCTTGCAAAATAATTGAAGAGCATATCCTATTTATTTTCTGGTAAAGTTTATGCAAGATTGGAATTACTGTAACTTGTACTTAAACATTTGGTACTAGTGAAGTCATCTAGACCTGAGGTTCTCTGATCAGGAAGATTTTTTTCTTTACTGATTAAATTCATGGAATGGTTGTAGGACTACTTAGTTTTTCTATTTCTATTAGTTTTCTATTCTTCTTGAGCTTGTTTCAATGAGTTATGTATTTGTTCTTAAGAATTTGCTCATTTTGTCCAATTTCATGCAATTTTTGGATATATTGATATATTATTCATTTTTCAATAGATGTGAGACTTTATGTCATTGTGGAACACAATGCTATTTTGAAGTCTTTGTCAGATTGCTAGACAAAATCAATTTCTCTTCCTACCATTTCTTCTTGTGTTTTAAAATGTTAGTTTGCTCATTTCGACTGGAAGGAGTTGAGGTTTCGCTTCATCTGGTTTTATGTTTTTTGCTCCCTTTCTCTTCCTGACTAGTCTAGAATCAGGTGGTATTTCTGCAGTGCTGTGACATAGAGCACAAAGAAGATATGGTCCCGGAGTTCAAAGGTATCTTGGTGAGGCTTCTCATTTTGAGGTTGTAGCATCAGCCCTTCCCTGCCTCCTCCATAGGCTGCAGTGTTCCTAAATTATAACTTCAGCACCAAGACTGCTGGGCTGTTTTCTTGACCTCTCTCTGAAGACTGTATCCTGACCCGAGCTGGTCTCCATTCCCTACTGCGCTTTGGGAGTGCTAAGTGTCCAGATCGTGCCACTCCCGACCTGGAGCCCTGTGGGCTGTGTTGCTCACCCTCCTCCTTCTGTTTCTGATTTGTGAGAGGCTTGTCTTGTTTTCAGCCCAGGCATATGTTCTGGACCCCCTTGTTTCTGTTTCATTGATGGCTGCCTTGCTCTGGGGCAGTGGGTGTGAGCAGGTGTGCATCTGCAAGTGTTTTGATAAGAAATCCCCTTCGTTTGAAATGCAATTTGCTCTCTTTGTTAGTCTCAGCCTCTCCAATCCAGAGTAGACAGGTGGCCTCCCCTTGACAAGGAAGGGCCTTTGAGAGAGTTTTCCGAGCAACAGAGCAGCTTGCCCTGCAATGAATTCTGCCCCTGCCACGTTGGAATGCAGACGAGGCTATGGGTTTTTAAGCCAAGGTTTTCTTTCCTCCTCAGATTTCCGTACTTAGGCATTTCTGCACATGTGGCATCCAAGATGGTGGTTTAGTGGAGTGGCCTCTCTCAGCACAGAGCTTTTTGCTGGCCCTTCCCTGACTGTGACTGTCCTCCTCTGTCCTCCTTCCCTGCAACCTCTCTCACCCTTCCAGTTTCAGCTTAATTTTGTCTCCCTCAGAGAAGCCCCAAGCAGCCAGGCCCCCTTTGTACTCCTCTCCACCCTGTGTTTGCCTTCCTGGCATTCGATGCCCATGTGGGCATCCTGGCCCATCATCCAGGATGGTGGGGGTTGGACCCACCCCACAGCCAAAAGAAGGACTTGCCGTTTCTCTCCCACCTCCCCAGGGCTGCTTCCATGCAAACACTGCTTCTGTCGCAGGGAAAGGGCTGGAATAAGACTGACTCTATCCCCTGTCCCATCACTGGGCATCTGGCTGCACAGGTCTCCTCCGAGCCCAGTTTGAGGGTTGCCTGCCTGCCTTTCCTTCTCCTTGTCCCTCTCTGAAGGGAGCCAAGGACCTCAAATTTGGAATGTGCCCAGTTTCTCTGAGCGGTCCAGTGTGACTTCCTGTTTGAAGATCTCCTAAGTTTATGGAATTTTAGAAACGCTCTGCTAATAAGGCAGAAGTGACTTTTGACCTCCCCTCCCGGCTTCCATCCTGTAACAGGAAGCCAGCGATTCTTTGCTGTCCCACCTACCAGAGGGGCAAGAAAACATCCCTGGGAGGAAGGCCGTTGCCTTTTGCTCTTCATCTTGGATCTGGAAAGTTCCGTGCCCTCTTTCCTGGGCGGTTGAGTAAGACGGCACACAGGGCTTGGGAATTTTTAATAAGGCCAGAGCTCTGCAGGAACGCTTGATGGCGGTGCTTGCTGTCGAGGTGGGGAGGCTGGAGAGGCAGATGCTTCCAGGAGTAACTGTCTGGTTACCAGACTGCAAAAGCCATGAAGCCCAATTCTCCACCCAGGGAGGGGCGGTGGGGAAAGGGCGTCAATTTAAGAGTTTTATTTACCTTTAACTACTCAGCCAAGCAGACACATTATTTAGGGACTAGAATAAAAAGCCATTCACTTTACTTCAATTGACCATTTAGTTCAATTTGTGTGTTACTGCAGGTAATTACTCCAGTAATAACACGCGGTAATCGGCGCTGATTGGGAGCCCGCCCCGGCTCTGTATTAATACCGCGTGCCATATATACTAATTATCCGTGTGTTACCATGGTTATTTGCATGGACGCCGTGTTAACGACACCCTGGAAACACAAGGCAATAGCGAGTTTTGAATTAAATCTTTGTGTTCTCTTAGAGCTAAAAGCGCATTTCACATAAAATAATCATGAATAAAATGAGATCATCTTAGTGGAGTTGCCAGGAAGCTGATTAACTGAACTGCATAAATGTGACTTTATCCCACTCAAGAATTAGAGCCTCCCAAACGTTGTCAGGGTTGCTAGGCAACCCCCTAAGATGACATCACTCACACAAGCCGCGCTGCAGCGATGTCATCTCTACATATTTATAGCGCCTCTCGGAGAGGGTGTGCATTATGGAAATGACATTATTTTTCTCCTGGTTGATGGGTATGAATGGCCGTCGGGCCTCCGAGGGCTCTGGAGAAGGAGAATTTGGGAATACCTGTGTGACACTTTCCTGGGGCGTGATAGATGCTTTATTTCCACCAGGCTACCCTAATGGGTCCAGATGAAAAGGTGTGTGTCACAGCTGATGAGTCCTCTGAGGGCTTGGTCAGGGGAGGCCACTGCCTTCCTGCCTGTGCACAGAGGCTGCACCTGTGCCCAGGTCTCCCAGGAGGCAATGGATTGTTGACATCCCCCCAGCTGGGAAGAGCCCCCTGCACTACAGTGGGCCCTGGCTCCCTGCTCTTGCCCTGAACTCATACCAGGGGAAAAACTGAAGTGGGGACCTGCTGGCTTGAGTGGTGCTGAGCATCCCGTCACAGGAGGCATTCAAGAAGAAGCTGGACCACCAGAGCAGAGAGGAAGGGGAGGGTGGGAGGTTGTGTCTAAGTGGCCACCCTGAGCCAGGCTGGACACATAGCTGAGGCCTCTGAGAGGGGGACCGTGGGGAGCAGCGAGGCCTCTGAGAGGGGGACTATGGGGACCATGAGGCTCAGCAGCGAGCATGCGAAGGCTGACCTAGTGCCTGAGGCTGAGGCAGTGCTTCTTTCAGGGGCTTGAGAAGGGGCATGGCCAGAGCTGGAGAGGGCCTTCCGAGCCGGAGAGGGAGTCAGGATTTTCCTGGGGAGCTGAAGTTCCATCTTCCCTGAACCCCAGCCTCCTCTGGCTGCAGCATGAAGAGGGGTTGCGGGTGGGGATAAGAATTGAAATGCAGAGGAGGGGATCTAAGTTTGGGGTCAGGATGGCTTTGGGGCAGCTCTCACCTGCCCTGTCAACTTCCCTGTGTGGGGCTCATTCCCAGTAACCTCCAGCCAAGCTGGCCCCGCCAACCCCCATCACCCTCCAATCCCCATCACCCTCCAACCCCCATCACCCTCCAACCCCCCATCACCCTCCAACCCCCCATCATTCTCCAACCCCCATCATCCGCCAACCCCCCATCACCCTCCAACCCCACATCACCCTCCAACCTGAATCACCCTCCAAACTCCTATCACCCTCCAACCCCCATCACCCTCCAACCCGCATCACCCGCCAAACCCCCATCACCCTCCAACCCCCATCACCCTCCAACCCCCATCACCTGCCAACCCCCATCACCTGCCAACCCCCATCACCCGCCAACCCCCATCACCCGCCAACCCCGCATCACCCGCCAAACCCCCATCACCTGCCAACCCCCAGCACCCTCCAACCCCCAGCACCCTCCAACCCCCAGCACCCTCCAACCCCCATCACCCTCCAACCCCCATCACCCGCCAACCCCCATCACCTGCCAACCCCCATCACCCGCCAACCCCCATCACCCACCAACCCCCATCACCCGCCAACCCCCATCACCCTCCAACCCCCATCACCTGCCAACCCCCATCACCTGCCAACCCCCAGCACCCTCCAACCCCCAGCACCCTCCAACCCCCATCACCCTCCAACCCCCCATCACCCTCCAACCCCCATCACCCACCAAACCCCCATCACCCTCCAACCCCCAGCACCCTCCAACCCGCATCACCCGCCAAACCCCCATCACCCTCCAACCCGCATCACCTGCCAACCCCCAGCACCCTCCAACCCCTATCACCCTCCAACTCCCATCACCCTCCAACCCGCATCACCCGCCAAACCCCCATCACCTGCCAACCCCCAGCACCCACCAAACCCCCATCACCCTCCAACTCCCCATCACCCGCCAACCCGCATCACCCTCCAACCTCCATCACCCTCCAACCCAGGTCACCCCCCAACCCGCATCACCCTCCAACCCCCATCACCCTCCAACCCGCATCACCCTCCAACCTCCATCACCCTCCAACCCAGGTCACCCCCCAACCCGCATCACCCTCCAAACCAGGTCACCCCCCAACCCGCATCACCCTCCAACCCCCATCACCCGAAGCCATCTCCCTTCATAGATGCCTCTTTGTCACTCCCTGTAGAAACAAATCTGGCATAAAAGAAGTGTCATCAAGGCCTCCAGCGACCTGTGTTCCCAAACCCATTCCATCCTCAAGCAGCACTGCACAGCCTTCTCCTTGTGCCTTCCAGGAGACCCGCCCCACCCATCCTCCCCACCTGTCCTCCCCACCAGTCTTCCCCATCTGTCACCAGTCTTCCCCATCTGTCCTCCCCACCAGTCTTCCCCATCTGTCACCAGTCTTCCCCACCTGTCCTCCCCACCAGTCTTCCCCATCTGTCACCAGTCTTCCCCACCTGTCCTCCCCACCAGTCTTCCCCATCTGTCACCAGTCTTCCCCATCTGTCCTCCCCACCAGTCTTCCCCATCTGTCACCAGTCTTCCCCACCTGTCCTCCCCACCAGTCTTCCCCATCTGTCACCAGTCTTCCCCACCTGTCCTCCCCACCAGTCTTCCCCATCTGTCACCAGTCTTCCCCACCTGTCCTCCCCACCAGTCTTCCCCATCTGTCACCAGTCTTCCCCATCTGTCCTCCCCACCAGTCTTCCCCATCTGTCACCAGTCTTCCCCACCTGTCCTCCCCACCAGTCTTCCCCATCTGTCACCAGTCTTCCCCACCTGTCCTCCCCACCAGTCTTCCCCATCTGTCACCAGTCTTCCCCACCTGTCCTCCCCACCAGTCTTCCCCATCTGTCACCAGTCTTCCCCATCTGTCCTCCCCACCAGTCTTCCCCATCTGTCACCAGTCTTCCCCATCTGTCCTCCCCACCAGTCTTCCCCATCTGTCACCAGTCTTCCCCACCTGTCCTCCCCACCAGTCTTCCCCATCTGTCACCAGTCTTCCCCACCTGTCCTCCCCACCAGTCTTCCCCATCTGTCACCAGTCTTCCCCACCTGTCCTCCCCACCAGTCTTCCCCATCTGTCACCAGTCTTCCCCATCTGTCACCAGTCTTCCCCATCTGTCCTCCCCAACAGTCTTCCCCATCTGCCCTCCCCACCAGTCTTCCCCATCTGCCCTCCCCACCAGTCTTCCCCATCTGCTCTCCCCACTAGTCTTCCCCATCTGCCCTCCCCACCAGTCTTCCCCATCTGCTGTCCCCACTAGTCTTCCCCATCTGCCCTCCCTACCAATCTTCCCCATCTGCCCTCCCCACCAGTCTTCCCCATCTGCCCTCCCCACTAGTCTTCCCCGTCTGCCCTCCCCACCAATCTTCCCCACCTGTCCTCCCCATCAATCCTCCCCACCTGTCCTCCCCACCCATCCTCCCCAGCTGCCCTCCCCAGCTGCCCGCCCCATGAGTCCTCCCTAGTAGTCCTCCCCACTGGTCCTCCCACTTCATCATGGGCTACACCTTCTCAGTCTCTTTCCATGGCTGTTTTTCCTTTTCCCCGCCTGGGATGGCCTGGGTAAGCCCCATCTACACCCTCTCCCAGGATCCCCAAGTCCAGTGCCTTGATTTTATTTATTTATTTATATATACTTATTTATTTTGAGACAAAGACTTGCTCTGTCATCCAGGCTGGAGTGCAATGTCGCAATCTCAGCTCACTGCAACCTCTGCCTTGCCGGTTCAAGCGATTCTCCTGCCTCAGTCTCCTGAGTAGCTGGGATTACGGGCACCACGCCTAGCTAAATTTTGTAATTTTAGTAGATACAGGGTTTCACCACATTGGCCAGGCTGGTCTCAAGTTCCTGACCTCAGGTGATGCACCCACCTGGGCCTCCCAAAGTGCTAGGATTCTAGGGGTGAAGCATCGCACCCAGCTGACAGACCAGTCCCTTTAAACACCATTCCTACGGCGACGGCCCTGCCGCATCTCTCCACCTCTGACCTCTGCCCTGCCGTCCAGATATTTGTCCACCCACTCACCACCTCAGCATCTCAACAGCTTCCAGGCTGAATCAGACAACTGCCAACATCTCCCAGCAGCACGTCCATGCTGGAAACCTGACCTCCCCTGTCTTCCCATTCCTTAAATAGCCCCCGTTACCCAACTGGCTCTGCCAACCCCGTGACGCCCTCCTGGGCACCCTGCCACACTGGGTGTGGCTTACCTGAGGGTTGGTGGGTCGGGGGGTGGTGCTGTCACCAGCACAGGAGGGGAGGACAGTGCGGGGTGTGAGAAGCAGCCTCTGTCCATGGGGCCTGTGCTTTCAGGCTGTGGGAAGAGCAGTGTGGAGCCATGGCATGAGCAAGAGCTCCTGAGGCTGGGTGGGGTGGGCATTCCCTGGGAGAGAACTTTCTGAGCTGGGGTGTGAGGGATGCACCATGGGGGTTGGGTCCTGGGCCCCAGGACCCTACAGGGGAAATGTCCCTCTGTCCCTGGCCCTGAGTGGAGGCCCACCTGCTTGGGAGTTTGGGGAGACAGGCCTGCCTAGCAAGCTGACTGAAGGAGGAGCTATGGCACTGGCTTATGGGGCTGGGGGCTCAGTCAAGCCTGCGTGGTGGCCATAGGGAATTTCTACTGGTCCCCCCTCCAGGAGGGGGCCTCCCAGCATGGGTTTTGAGGAGAAGAATCTGACTCAGGCTCAGGCCCAAGGTGTCAGGGCTCTGGCTCTGTAAGGTGGGGCGCTCAGGGTTGAGGACTGTTGGGGAAGGGTGCACTGATCAGTGCCTGTCCCCTAGTGACTGTGCCCCTGGCCAGTGACCTGGGAGGAAAACCCAGGGGGAGGTCCGGAGCCCAGAGCCCGAGAGGAGATGCTACATCAAATGCTGGCCCGAGCCTGCTGCCACTGAGTGCTTTAAGCAGTAGCCTGGGAGGTGGGGGCTGGGCACAGAGGCAGGGAAGACCCCCACCCAATGTGTGCTGGGAGAGGCATGGACCAGTGGACCTAGGTGATGAGGATCCCGCGTTCCCATGGACAAAATGGTGGCCATCTCTTGATGCCCCTGAGCTGCCAGCAGTGAATTGCCCCACACCAGCCACCAGCCTCTGTTCCCCGGGCCTCTCAGAGGCAAGGTCTGTACCAGGAACTCACAAGCCCCTCTGCCGGCCTGGGCCTTGTTGGTGACAAGACAGTGGATCACCACATACCAGCCTTTCTTCAGGAGGTGTTTCTAGACTCTTCTGCCCTCAAGCAAGTTCCATTGAACATGTGTTGCTTGCTAGACCTGGGTCCCCCAGCCCTAACCCTCACTGTAACCCTCACCGTGACCCTAATCCTAACCCTCACCCTCACCCTAACCCTAACCCTCACCTTAACCCTAACCCTCACCCTCACCCTAACCCTAACCCTCACCCTCACCCTCACCCTAACCCTAACCCTCACCCGCACCCTCACCCTCACCCTAACCCTAACTGTAACCCTCACCCTAACCCTAACCCTAACCCTCACCATAACCCTAACCCTTACCCTCACCCTCACCCTCACCCTAACCCTCACCGTAACCCTAACCCTTACCCTCACCCTCACCCTCACCCTAACCCAAACCCTAACCCTCATCCTAACCCTAACCTTAACCTTCACCCTAGAGAAAGTCCAGCCCAACTCCAGGGAGCCAGCTGAGGACTAGCAGAGGGGCTAATTCTTAGAGACACTGAAGGAAGCCAGCCACATCTCCAGTTGCCGACCACCATCACCAAGACTGCATAAAATCAAGGACATTTACACACTCGGGGGGGGCTGCCACATGGTCTCAGGTGCAGAAATGCCCAGCAAACTTACAGCTGGAGGGTCGGTGGGAGATCTTGTCACCCAGAGGGCCCAGGCTGCAAGGGGGTCTTGTGAGTCACTGGTACTGACCTGATTTCTGAGAGGCCCGTGGAAAGGAGGCTGGTGGCGGGGGTCCCAGGCTGTCCTTGGTGACTATGGCCCTGCTGCTGATGGGCCACAGTCCCCAGGGTCGCCTGAGTTGCAGCCCCCGCTACAGAGGCTCCCTGGCAGCTGGAATGAGCATCCCGGGGATTTGGAAACTGAGCCTCAGTGCCTCCCAGTTTCCTCATCTCATCGCCCACGAGCATGTTGCAATCATCCTTCATGGGGCCAAAATGCTCCCCAGGGTCACAGCAGCCCCGGCCAATGCCAGTCTCTGCTTTCCTTTGTCTCCTCAGACACCGCCAGGACTCTCTTTGCCAACTCTCTTCTAGAAAGCTGTTTGGGAAGTTATTTAGCAAGGGAACTCTTGGCACATGTTGGCTACAAAGAGCTCAGAGGTCTGCAGAGACTGGGTGTGTTCCTTGGGCCCCGGACCTCCCACACCAGTGTGGCAGGGTCTCTGCCCCCTAGATGGGCCCCCAAGGGAGCTCTCCTGGCCACGTTGGAGCCAGTTCGTCCCGCTCGGTGGAGATTTCCAGGCCCCCCCGAGTTCTGGCCCATCAGCCTTTCTGCCACAAACCAACACAACCACGTGGATGGTGTGTGGCCAACTAGGCCAAGGCTCCGTGGAGGCCTCCCTCACTGGGGATGCTGGGGCTGGAGCTGCCTGAATGTGGCAGGGCTAGGCCCACAGGGCCCTGTGGATGAGCAGAAGCGAGCCAGAGCCGGCACTCAGCAGCCTCCAAAGCTGCAGGGGGTTGGGGGCTGAGACTTGGGTTGGTGGATGGAGAGAGGTTGGGTGGTGGAGCTGGGAGCCAGGGGCTCCCCCTTCTCCTCAGGTGGCTCGTGCCAAGAGGTGGGGGGGCCCAGGACCTGTGGGTGACCAAGGGGAGCTCTGGGTGGCAGGGAGGATGGTGGGAACGATGGCGAGGAGGATGGGGTTGGCTCTGGAGCTGCGGCGTTTCCTGAGCTCTGCACCACTGTCTTACCTATTGTGCCTCACTGAAAACACATCACATCCTCGTGGCACGGGCAACCATTTTACAGATGGAGGAACTGAGGCCTAGAGATGCCCATGAGCAGAGTCTGGCCTCCAGATCTAACTCCTCCTTCCTGGCCTTTTAGCTGCTGTGGAAACAGAAGGCAGCTGGTAGACCACGGGAAGGCCCCATGGGACGGGGGACGGCTGCTCAGGGCTGGGAGGTGGGGCTGCCACTGGCACCATTCTGGAGTGGGAAGGAGGGTTGGGGTCAGAACGGGGAGAGTGTAAGTCTCTCCCGCCCTCCCTCCCTCCCTGCACCTGGGCTTGCTCCCCCCACCCCCCGCCATTGAGAACTTCACCCAAGCCTCGAACTCCTGCCCTCACTGGCTTCACACCCCAAGTCCACCTGGCTGGGGTTGTGGAGGAGGCCACATGGCACAGCCACTGTGGGCAGCAATGTCATTGTCCTTCCAGGGCCCTTAGAAGCCACAACCCCACTGCCCTCTGGCCTGGCAAGGGTGTGGTTGCCGCTAAGCCCTCAAAGGGGATGACATGTCTCTGTTGTTGCTGTTGGCACTGTGGCAGGGATGGTCAAGGATGACCCATTCAGGACCAAACACACATCCCAGGGGATGCTGCCAAGACCCTGCGGTAATCTGCTGATTGGAGGTGGTGGCGTTTAAGACCTACTTTATAAATAACACCTGTGTGGACGTGGGGGATGATTAAAAACCCCACAGGGCTTTGAACAACCCTGAATACATAGGGCAAGGGCAGCTGGTGCCCTTGTGGACTGGCTGAGAACATGCCCTCTGGGATGGGTTAGGAGCAGTGTTTGCAGCTGGAATAGTCTTCAGGGGCTTTCTGTCCTATGACAGAAAGTCATAGGTGCTTTGCTGAGCACCTACTATGTGTCATGTATCACGAGAGCCAGTGTGGGGTGGTGTCAAGACCCAGGGCTCCCTCTTGTTCCCAAGTAATCGCACCCTAGTAATTTCACCTGTTTGGGCCTCATTTTCCTAATCTGTAACCAGGGGAGACCATCTGATTCACCGTTGGTTATGAGGGGAGGTGTAGACAGAGCAGACAGCTCAGCCGGGCCCTGGGGAGCATGTGGTAAAGGGAATTCCCTCACCTCCTGGCCCCCTCTCCTCTCTCCTTGGGCCAGTGGAGGGAGAACCTGGTCTCTGGCTCAACTGGAGGGTGGTCTCTCTGCAACTCCAGGAGTGGCCTGATAGGTCAGCATTTTTGAGCATCTACTTCATGCAGTTTGCTGTGCAACATGCTGGGAACGAGAACGATGAGGATACACAGATAAGGGTTCTAGGGCTCATTATCTTTGGGGCAGGGATTGAACCATCCAAGCCTTCTGGTAGAAGTGATGGCATCTGTGGTGCTGAGTGAGGGGCCCCTGAGGGGATAAAGAGGGACATGGGATGTGAGTAGTGGTAGACTGGGCGAGGCAGGGTGCCAATTTAACCCTTCATGCCTCAGTATTCCCATCATGGAAAAGGGACCTTTCACTTTCTAAAAAGGAGCAGGAAGTAGCAGGAAAACCAGAAAGCGGAAGGTAGGGCCTGTTTGACTTCACGGTTGGGTGCACTGATAATGGTGAGGATTCTGGAGCTCACTGTTGGGGGTTGCTGTGTGATCTTGGGAAAGTCACTTCAATCTCTGTGTCTGTGTTCTGGCCTGAAAAGAGGGGATGGTAGCCCCTGCCCCCTGGGGTTGCTGTGAGGATTACAACATCAAAAAGCTCGTCCTCTGGGAAGAGCCTTGTGCCCGTCGGCTGTTATCACTGTGCATTTGGTTTTCCCTCATCCTGACCTCAGAGTGGGGCTGCCTGTCCTGACCAGAGTGGGGCTGCATGTTCCCTGCAGGAAGCCGATCAGGGTCACTCTGCTCAGGGAGTGGAAGGTTGGCCTGGAGGTTCCCCAAGACTGGGACAAGAGGGTCTGATTTACTAGGGGAGGTGAGCTGTGTTTGGAGCAGGTAAGGCTAGGGAGAGGACCCGCCTTTACCTGGGCCCTTCTGAGCTGTGTTTGGAGCAGATGACGCTAAGGAGAGGACCCTCCTTCACCTGGGCCCTTCTGAGCTGTGTTTGGAGCAGGTGAGGCTAAGAAGAGGACCCTCCTTCACCTGGGCCCTTCTGAGCTGTGTTTGGAGCAGATGAAGCTAAGGAGAGGACCCTCCTTCCAGAATCCTAGGGGAGGCCAAGGAGAGGCCGGTGGAGAACAGAGCAGAGCCGAGAGAGCCACGGTTCCCAGGCAGTTTCCTGCAGGAAGCCCACCTGGTTTCCAGTGGCTTCAGCCACTAGTCCTGGACTGTGTGGGTGGGAGGAGCCCAACAGAGGGGGCTCACCCTGGGAGAAGGCTCAGCCCAGGGGAGGCCTGGGGGAGGGGAAGCAGTGACAGGGCCATCCTGTCTGAATTCCCCCCACCCTCATCTCCTGGGTCTGCTGGGCAATGCTGCCCGAACCTCAGGAAGACCCCTGTCTCAGCCTGGGAGAGCGCTGGGCAGCCCCCAGCCCCGCCCTGCCTTCATCAGCCTCAGTTCAAGGCTGGGGTCAGCCTGAGGTCGCAATGCTTTTGTGTGTGTCTGTGGGGGGTGGCCGCTCTGCGGGCCTTTCACTAGGCTGCAGACCCTGCTGGCCTTTCTGCCAGGACCCTGCGGGGGAAGAAGGGCTGTGAGCCCCCAAATGCTCCAACGAGGCCCAGGCACTATTCATCAGAGCTGATTTTCAAATGGGCTTGGAGGGGGCTGTAGACAGTGAGGGGAGGGCTGGCCTCGTGGGTTCTGCCTGGGCAGGTGCAGGCCCCAAAGTGCCAGCCCCAGGAGCTGAGCAGGGTTTTGGGGTGGACAAGGTTTCCCAACGTTGGATATGGGAGAAGTGGCCTGGCCTGGCCTGGCTGTCTTTACATGAAAGCGTGAAGCAATGGCCTGGGGCCTGAGCAGCAGAGGGGCTGCCTGCCACGGGTGGTCCTATCCCCGTGCAGTGTGGCCTGGGGTGAGCACTTCGGTTTCCACCGGAAAAGGGGCTGAGTGACAGCCCAGCAGCAGGGGCCGTGAGGATGGAGGACACACAGCAGCACTCCACTGATGCCCTCAGATGCCACCAGGGGAGTCGGAGGTGGCTGAGCTACTGGAGGCAGGGAGACTGAGGCCCCAGTGGGAGCTCAGGCGGGGGACCCTTTGTTCCATGAGAGTCCCTCCCATCCCCAGCTGAGACCCCACCCTCCTCATCACAGGTTGCACCCAGGAGGAGGGGATTTCTTTGTCCCTTTGGGGTTGTTAGGCTCTGTTGTCAGGGAGCCAGCATGGATGAATGGCCCGCGGTCGGGGGCAGGTGGTCTGCAAGCCAGTGAGGACAGACAGACGGAGAGCAGCACACCAGAGCCCCTGCCCGGCCACCCTGCCCTTGTGCCAGCCTCCCTCACTGCCCTAACTCCTGTTTTTTCATCAAAACGGCACACAGGCTCTCAGGCTGTCCAAGGTCACAGGGCTGCGAGGGGAGCTGAATGAGGCCATTACTTGGCTTCTAATGTCCCTGCTGCCGCAGCTCGAAAGCTGCCTCGATCAAGCATCCGGGACACTCCAATTTCCGCTTGTCCCGCAGCGATCATATCAGGGCCTGAGTGATCTCCTCGCTGGCGGGTGGCGGAGATGCAAGGGCAGCCAGCCGGCCAGGCGCCCCCACCCACACGGCCACCCGAGCCCAGCCGTCCCCCCGCTCGGGAACAAAGGGATTCTCGGGCCATGACTGACAGGCTGAGAAACAGTGGCATGCTGCCTTCCATAGTCTCCCCGAGTCCCACCCGGGCCCTGTGCTGGGTTGGGCTCAGCTCAGCCCTGGCTGGGAACCCTGCCATTGCATTCTCCTTGCCCTGGAGGGGCTGGGGCAAGGCAGGGGCGGCCTTTACATGCCACCCACATGGGGAGGTGAGGGGGCTCCAGGGCCGGAGGGCTCAGAGGGGCAGCGGCCCTCCTTGGGCATTCTCAGGACCACAGTCCTCTGTCACCCACTTATAAATGGCCCAGGGTTTAGGGAGTTGGCTGCAGCTGGGCCTCATAGCAGCCCCCAGCCTGCCAGCTTCGGGCAGGAGCTTGGGGCCAGATGGCCTGGGGTTGAGAACGTGCTGGTGCCTGGGGGTCCCTCAGCCTCACCACTGGGATCTCCAGGATTGCCCGGATGTCAGCCCACAGTGGCTCATTTGTAAGGGGCTTTGTTCCGGAGCTGGTGACTGTGGGATGCGAAACCAATTTTTAGAACGTGACTAAGCAAAAACAGGAAACAACCCAGATGTCCCTCAGCTGGGGCTGGATAAACAGGCTGTGGCCCGCCCTTCAGTGGAATACTACTCGGTGACAAAAAGGCGCTGAGCTGCTCTGCCGGCGCCGGCTAGGAAGGCTGTGCTCCCTCGGCTTCCGTGGTCGGCGCCGAACTCAGGCTGCCGTTGCCAGGGTGTGCGGCTCCTTGGGGGGCTGGCGTGTGCTGTATCTTGATTATGGTCATGGTTACATGACCACAATGCATTGGTCAAAACTCTCAGAGCTGGGGATGAAAAAGCGGTGTTTTCCTGAGTGTAATGTTCAGTTTGTAAATAAAACGTTGGAAAGGGTTCTTTCTTTGCACGAGACACAGAAGGCAGCTTGGAACGGGCCCAGCCGGGCACTGCTGAGAAAGCAGAGGCAGCTCCACATTCACCGTGAAGCTGGGAGAGGACCTCATGCCATCCATCCCTTCGTCCCTCGCTGGGCCTGGAGTTCAGGAAGGGCTTTGGGGTGGGGGTCTTCTCTTCCAGGCCTGGCTGCCCTTGGGCAAAAGTGGGGCCCTCCCCAGCACTTGCCTGGCTTGGGGGAGAGTGGCCAGCGGGGCGGGCCTCGAGGTGGGACAGGGAGGTGTCTTTGGGCCGAAAGGCAGGACTCTGTCGTCCACTCACATAACACCTGGGGAGGTGTTATCAAACTCATAGACAAGCCAACACCGAAAAGATGAAGCCATGTGGGGGAGGGGGAACAGAGGGCGAGCAGTGGGACCTCAGAGCTGCTCAGCCCCTTGGCTCTCTCCCCGATCCCAGCCAGATGCCCTCAGAGGCTGATGGCTAAGTCAGCACTGGGACTCCCATTTCCTCCCTCACAGCAGCACAGAGATTCCAGGACTGCTCCCAAGCGGAGGAGGGCCGGCTCCCTCCTTTCCTGCAGACTGGCTCCCGCCTCTCCCCGAAGACCCCCAGCAGCCATCTGCAGGAATTACCTGTGGGTAAAATAGCCTCTGGGTCCTCTCCTCCCTGAGGATCACCGGCCTTTGCCGTGGCCCTCACCGCACACAGCTACTTACACTGGGGCCCTATTTTCCTAGTAGTCAATTATCCTATCGGCCAAATTACACTGGCCACCTGTAACTGAATTCCTTTCCCCCACGACGACAGAGGGAATGGGGAGCCCGGGGTAGGCTCCTGAGGAGGGCAGGCTCTCACTGCCGACGACCTTCAGGTCAGACCTGGAGGGAGGATGAAGACAGCCATTCCCGGTGTCTGTGGGTAGCTTTGGGTACGTCTGGAATCTCGTTCCCATTTCGCTGATGAGAAAATGGAGGCTGAGAAAGCTCAGGTAACCTCCCCGACGGGACTGAACACATCCGGCCCGGGGACTCTTCCCCTCACCTGCCCTGCTGAATTCCCCCAGCCCAATCGAGGCTGCTCCCAGACCACGTACAGCAGTGTCCTGGGGTGCAGCCTGGACACCAGCATTTCATAAGGCTCCCGGGTGAGGGGCATCCTGGGTCACTGACTTGACCCCTCATCCTTCCCCTGCTCAGGCCAGGGGCACTTCCTGTACCATCTGAAATGAAAATCACAGCTGACATAACTCACCTCACACACAATTTTGCAAAAGAGTCAATATCATGGCCTGACTGATATATGGCAGAGGAATGAAAGGGACATTGTATGATAAAATAGTCTGTTTTTCAAGATGTGAGGGGCTGGCTCTGGCTCCAGGGAAGCCCAGAAGCCCCCCAAGGCACGCCTGGGCCATCACATGCCCGCACCAGCCCCCAGGGCCGAGGCAGACAGGCCAGGTCTGGAGTTCTAGCCTCCAGCAGCTGCACACGTGCCTTTGACGTGACTCTCCCAGGTGGTAATGTTCCAAACGTAGGGATGTGTCCTCCCTCAGCAGACATAGGAGATGCTTCTGGGAAAAGTCAGTGAGGATTAACCATGCAGCAGAGATCCCCAGGGCATGCTTTCCGAGGTTCTAGCCCAGGTGATTGTAAGCAGCCTCGTCACTGACCTGAAGGGCTGGCCTCACCAGGCTCAGTGCTACCTGAAGGGCTGGCCTGTGCTTTCACTGAAGGTTATCATGACTATTCAAAGCAGCCCTTCCTGAATTTCCAAAATGCCCCTTGGGAGTGGAGCCACCTACTGTTCAACTATTCTGATGTGTCCTGGTGACATCAGATACTCTGGGGACAGGAGGAGCTTGCAGGAAGGGTCACCTGCTCCAGGGCCTGGTGGGCTGCCCGTGTAAAGCTTGCAGCCAGCAGAGTCTGGAGGGCTGGAGAGGGGCCAGCGTGGCAGGAACATCCCACAGAGAAGTCAGAGTGGGGCCAGTGCGAGGAGAGAGAGAGGCAGAAAGTGACATTTTAATGCAGTGTTTTAAATAATCACAGTTAATGCAAAATGAATGCAAGATATGTACAATGAAGGAAGTACTGAGGTTTTAGAGAAAAAGGGTCGGTGGGCCTGATGTTCCCTTCTGCTCCAGGTTCTGGAGCCCGGGAGGGCGCTGTCAGACACTGGTCTTTGACAGCCTCTCTCCAGGGCAGAGGCTTCCTTGGCTCAGGGTGGTAGAAACTTGGTCTTTGGTGCATCTGCAAGATGGCATCTGGGTGGGCAGTAGCTTCCCACAGACGGCTGCAGGGCTCTGGGGCATGGGCAGACCCCCTCGAGGTGGCTGTGCTGGGCTGGGCTGGGTGTGGCTGACCCTTGTGGTGGTGGGCAGCCATAAGGCCCCTTTGGGTGGGTACAGAGGGGAGCTGCTGGAGGGTGCCCTGCAGGGCACAGGTGACAGGCTGTCCGGGACAGCAGTTCTCATGTGCCCCAGCCAGACACATAGGGCTGGTTCTAACCATCCGCTGCCCAGGCCACACTCAGGCCTTTAAAATCCCAGTCTCCGGGGTGGGGTCTGGGCAGAAATGTTTTAGAATCTCCCCAGGTCTACAGTTCAGCAAGGATCGGGAGCTCCTGGAACCCACCCGGGCCCTCCTGCCTGAGTCTGGGTGGGCCGTGTTTTCACGTGGGCAGTGCCACTGCTGCCTGTCCCTTTCCCAGGGAGGCCTCTGTGCATTCTTTATTCCCATCGCCGTCACCACCCGTGTTGTCATCACTGAGAAGTGGTCATTTGAGAACTGCAGGACTGTGCCTCGTTTGCAAACGGGGCAGCCGCTAACGTTCTTAGAGTCTTTGCCTTCTGCTAGAACCTTCCAGACACGTTCTGAAAGCTCTCAGGGGAGCCTTGGGCTGTCAGCACTCTCCCACTGCCCCGTTTCACAGGCCTGGAAGCCAAGGGGCAAAGGGCCGAAGTCTTCCGGCCCAGTCCCCCGCAGGACGAGGAGAGAGGGAGCTGGAACCCGGGTCTCCATGCTCGCCCTGGCCCCTGCCCCACGCTCTCTCCCTTCACGGTGGGATCTTTCTGTGCCCTTTCTACGTCACCTGGAGCCCGTGACGCGCTCATCCGTCTGGCTGGAACCGCCGCTTGCCCCTCACCGCGGTGACTGCCTTTCGCGCCGCGTTACTTGGATTTGCTCGGCTATTGCTCGTTTTTCATTCTGCATCTGCAGTAACCAGACTCGGAGATGAAAAGCGTGTGGCGCCTAATCGTGATGAAAGAGGGGTGTGTGCCAGTGCCTGCGAGTCTGAAAAGGACCTTTTGAAGGCGGAGGAACAGGGGAGAGTGACTGCAGGCTCAGCTGCCCTGTGGCCCTCTGGTCTGGATGGCGTGGCCAGAGCCTGGCCTTTCAGAGCCGAGGCTTTCCCAGCCGTGAGGATCCTACCTCGCAGAATCCTGCAGCGTGCCACGGAGCGGCCGTTCCTTGAGCATCGTTGCCGTAGCTGTGATATGTTATCTCTATAACGTTTATCTATGCGTCATAAAATAATAGAACTATTTTATTTTGGAGATCTCTTAGAAAACATAAACAGGAGAAAGAAGCACGAAATGGCTGACTTGAGAATAGCTTCTGCGCCGATATTCAATTACCCTCCCTCTCTCTCCCCGCGTCTCTCCTGCAATTTGATTATTTCGGGTCCCACAATTCACTTGTGCCAACATCCCTCAGCCTCTCCTGAGGGTGCATAGAAGTGAAATAAACAGGCGTTGGCTGCGACCCCCCTCTTTGGGAGTGGCGTGGGTATGGAGACCTACGAAGTCCTTTCATTCCTCAGGTCCATGGGTGAGCAGGAGCGCTGGGGACACACTGGTAGTCTGTGTACCCTGGCAGCATCCTCCCCATTCTGGGAGGTTAAGCATTGCGCACCAGGTCACAGAACAACAAGGGACAGGGCTAGGCTTCTAACTCAGGGTCTGGAACACAGTGTTTTCCGTTTCAATATTCAGTCGTCATTCAACCAACATTGATCACATGGGTTCCAGGGTGCTACGTGTGGGGGGCGGGGGTTGAGCAGAAGGCGGGTCCCATGGTGGCTGAATTGTGGTGGGAAAGCAAAAAAATAAACATAGGGCAGGCCAAGCCACAGGATGCCTTCCACACCACCCAGGGCTTCGGGAAGCGGCCCCAAGGGGATGCGTCAGTGGCGGTGGGGTCTGAGGCATCGGGCGGGTGGCAGAGGGCTCTGGGGAGGGCTGGGCCGCAGACCCCCGCCGTTGTCTCCACAGGTTTTGAAGTTTCCACACGGACTTGTGATATGGGGGAATTTGTCCCTTGTTCAAACTACAGATGAGAAAGGGGTGCAGATGCCAGCTGCTGGTCACTGTCCAGACCTGCCCTTCAGAGGCTAGACCCTCACCAGAGACTTGGGTGCCAGGGACCCATGAGACCTGGCCATTGCAGTGTATGGGAACTCTGTACTTTCCTCCCAGTTTTGCTGTAAATCTAAATAGTTCTTAAAAAATAGAACTCGGCCCCTCAAAGACACACCCCACAACTGGCCCTTGGAGAAATTGGCAAGTCCACCCCGAGAAAAGGCGGGTGCTCTGGAAATCTCTCTTGTTCTGCTCGTGAGGCACGGTCATGGGTGGGAAGGGAATGTGTAGACTTCTCTGTGATATTCCTGTGCTTTTCCGGGGGGTAACTACACCCCGAGGGATATCTGTGCATTTGAGAGGTTTGCAGGTTCTGTGGCAGACCTATTTCCTGCCAATGAGGTCCCAACACTGGAGGCTTCCCCCGACCTGGTCCGAGAGAACTGTGGTGGGTCCGTCACAGTGCAGCTCCCGGAGCCCCGGAACCCCCACGGCCCCGGCAGCCACTGAGTGTGATGTGGGACCCGCTGGGCCTCTCTGGCCTTCCCTCCACCTGTGCTCTGGCACCCAAGGTCTGTTGATAGTGCTGCCTCACCACGTGGATATGGCCATATGGCAGGGGGCAAAGATCTCAGCGTCTTTGTTGTTTCTTTGTTTTTGAGACAGTCTCACTGTCACCCAGGCTGGAGTGCAACAGCTCTATCCCAGCTCACCACAACCTCCACCTCCCAGGTTCCAGCGATTCCTCTGCCTCAGCCTTCCAAGTAGCTGGGATTACAGGCACGTGCCACCACACCCAGCTAATTTTTGTGTTACTGGTAGAGTTGGGGTTTCACCATGTTGGCCGGGCTGGTCTCCAACTCCCAACCTTAGGTAATCCACCCAGCTTGGCCTCCCAAAGTGTTGGGATTATAGGCATGAGCCACCATGCCCGGCAAACATCTTTTTATCCTGTTACAGAGGCAAGCAAAAGCTCAGGAGGCAAAGCTGGGATGCAGCTGGTCAGTGGGGATTCCAACAGCCGAGAGGGATCCTGGGGCCCACCTCACTGGTGGTCACATGTGGTTGGGACCCTCCTCTGTGGCTCTGGACTGTGGCAGGCCTTGTCTCTGGGCAAGTTGCCGTGGATGGTGCAGCACTGACTGGGTGGAGTTCGGAGTGGGAAATCTGGGAGGCTTCTAGAGAAGTTGGAGTGGGGCCAGCATGGCTGGAGGGCAGTGGGGAGAGGAGCAGCCCCCTGCAAGCCCGGGCAGGTGGCGGCTCTGCCCCAGCCCTGCAGCTTGAATCCCACACGGCAGGCACTGCCTGGCATCCATAGCCAGCAGGCCTGAGAGCTGGTCGTCTGAGCTGCCCTCAGCCGTTTATAACCCACCCCCCTCAATCATCTCCCCTTAATTTAGCCCTTCTTGCAGCCACAGGAGGCAGGCTCCTCCACGGCACTTCACAGATGCTCCAACCTGACCCCCCGTCCTCCCACTGGCCATGGCCACCAGGCACTGGCCCCCAGGCTCTGCGCTGCCACTGTCAGCTGGAGAGAGGGCCGATGGCTCCTGCCACAGCCTGGAGGGTTAAAGGAGGCACCGTGTCTGGGGCTGGCCCGGTGGGCATTCCACGTCATGCTTGTGAGTCTGAATTTCCTTCGTTAGAAACATTTGTTTTTAATGAAGTGAAATTCACGCTACATTAAATTAACTGTTTTAAAGGGTACAATTCAGTGGTATTTAGTTCATTCACAATCTTGTACAACCACCACCTCTAGTTCCAAAACGTTGTCCCCACCCCAAAAGGAGGCCTATGCCCATGAGCAGTCACTCCTCACTGTCCACTCCCCAGCCCCACAAACCACCAGTTCCCCTCCTTCTCCCCTCCCCCACTTCCTCCCCTCCCCTCTACTCCCCACTCCTTTACTTTCCTTACAGGATCTCACTCTGCCACCCAGGCTGGAACACAGTGGTGCAATCTTGGTTCACTGCAGCCTCAACCTCCTGGGCTCCAGTGATCCTCCCACCTCAGCCTCCTGAATAGCTGGGGCCACAGGCACACACCACCGCAAGCAGCTAATTCTTTTTTTTTTTTTTTTGAGATGGAGTCACACTCTATCACCAGGCTGGAGTGCAGTGGCACGATCTGGGCTCACCGCAACCTCTGCCTCCTGGGTTCCAACGATTCTCCTGCCTCAGCCTCCCGAATAGCTGGGACTACAGGCATGTACCACCACACCCAGTTAATTTTTGTATTTTTAGTAGAGACGGGGTTTCACCATGCTGGCTAGGATGGTCTCGATCTGTTGACCTCATGATCCGCCTGCCTCGGCCTCCCAAAATGCTGGGATTACAGGTATGAGCCACACGGCACCTGGCCTGCTTTCTGTTTCCAAGGATTTACTTGTTCTCGCTGTTCCGTGTAAATGGGATCATGCCATATTGGCCTTTTGCATCTGGCTTCTTTCACTGAGCGTGTTGTTTTCAGGGCTCATCCTTGTAGTGGCCTGTGTCAGTGCCTCATTCCTCCTCATGGCTGAATTGCCTTCCACTGCAGGGATGAGGATGGGCACGTTTCTGTGTATCCCTTCATCTGGGGATGGAACCCTGGATGTTTCCATCTTTTGGCTGCCATGAATGGAGCTGCTGTGAACTGTGTGTCTGTGGATCTGTCTGAGTGCCAGTTTTCAATATACCCTAGGGGTGGCACCCTGGGTCCTAGGGTGATTCTGTGTCTAACTTTCTCAGGAACTGCCACACTGTTTTGCTCAATCTCTCTCTTTTTGGTAAGATGTTTCAAGTTCCAGCTACCGGCTGTTTTCCATACTGCTTTTCATTTGAAAGTCAAGGACGCTGAGGCTCTCCGAGGTCAGGGACTTGTTGGTGAGCATGGCAGCCAGGACCCTGGGCTCTGTCGCTTCTGCCTGCCTGGGTTTCACACATCCCTGGAGCCCTCGTCCCCTTTGCTTCTGAAGTTTTGGCTTCTGAGGGTAAGTTTCTCAGGGGCCAGTGAGCTCATGTCCTATTTCTTTTTGCCCCTCCCCAGCCCCGACCATGCACACAGTAGGTGCTTCATAAATCACCAGGGCCTGACTGTTAATGGACTCTACCAGATTCTGGCTGATCCCTGGACGTGGCCTTGGCCTGGATAGACTTGAATCTCTCAGCAGTCACCATGGGGGACCAGCGCCTGCTGTGGAGTTGGGTGAACTCTGGGTCAACCCCAGTTTACTGAACCTCTTTCTGACTTAAAGGGAAATCGTGTGCTTGGGAGAGGATGCTGCCAGGAGAGCCCGAATCTCTTACCTCTCTCCTGGAAAAATAGATCATGCTTTTTCCTGCCTCCCGACCCTCCTCCCCCCGACCATAGCGGAGCAGATGTTAACTTTCCAATAAATGGGGGAAAAAAATAGATGAGAGGCATTTAGCAAACGACAGCTCTGTAGCTGAGCAGGCTGGAGTTAGCGCTCTGATTTCAACTGGGACTATAAAATTTTATGAGCTATTAAATTGTCCTAAACCTCCTTTACCATACAAACTCGAGTATCTGAGATTACCCATTAAGAAAAAGTGGGTTACATCAGGAGAACTTTTACTACTTACACTCAATTGTGTTCAATCAATAAAACTTCTAACTTGCTGTGTCGGTCCACGAAGAGTGCGAGCCCTAAGGTGGATGGGTGTCCTGGACAGGCCCCTGAACTTGGCAGAGCTGGACAGAAGAGCTCTCTGATGGGGTGGCTCACCTTCAAACTTCTGGAAGATTCTGGCTCCTGCTTGGGGTTCCACGGTCATGACCTGAATTGAGTAGGAGGTGGAGCCCAGAGACTGGCACCTGTCCACACAGAACCCGGCAGGGAGCCCAGCGGCCAGGCCCAGGCCTGAGTTAGCATGGGGACCTGAGCCCTCCTGAGAGGGACGGGGGCTGCAGGCCAGGGACCCTGAAAGAGGGGTGGGTGTAGGCAGAAAATCCCGGGTGGTTCATCTGGTAAGGAGGACTCTTGTCACCATGGATGTGCTGAGATCCCAGTCACACACTAGCTTTTTAGGCCCCTCTCCTGTTTACAACAAGGCACTGAGGCCCAGGGATGGCTCTGGCTGTCCAGGGCACCTAACTGATGAGCCATAAACCTGATCCACCCCTGGGCACTGGGCTGGGGTGTTTCTGCTTTCCCATGTGAGGCGGGGGGGCTCAGCGAGCCTCAGGCTGAGTGGGGCCCTGGAAAATCTGATTCTGAGGTGGAAGGCCCAGGCCAGCCCCTGGATGGTGGACCCCTCACCAGGGGAATGAATGAGGAACTGGGGGTCCCTTAGGGGTGGGGGCTTCCTCTGAGTTTGACTCCCCCAGGGAAGCAGCCTTCCATAGACAGCTGTCCTGAACCCTTGCAGAAATACACTGGCAGAAGCCTTCCCCCTGCATAACCACACCTGCATCTGCAGAAGCCCCTCCCCCTGCAGAACCACACCTGCAGAGCCCCCTCCCCCTGCAGGACCGCACCTGCAGAGGCCCCTCCTCCCCTCTACTGCCCACTGGAACCCGGTGACCCAGGCTGGCTGGTCAGTGGGGTAGGAGGCAGGAGATGCTGCTCTGCTGGGCAGTGGGAGGTGGGCAGGGGCAGAGCTTGACTCTTGCTCAGACCAAGGCAGATGGGTGCTCAAAGGAGCAAACCCTGTGGCTCTGGGCTGTGGTCCTGGCCATGCCTCAGTTTCCTCACCTGTAAGATGGGGTGACGACACTTGTTTCATGGGGGTTCCTGGAGATGATATGAGGTCATATCTAATGGCACTTTGTAAAGTGCTCAGTCATGGTGGCCAGACTGGGGAAAAACAGATTCTGTAGACAAAGGGAAACTTGGTAAGTGACAGGGAGAGGGCTGAGGCTGCTTTTGCCCTTTGTTCAAGAGAGGGAAGTGGGGGAAGAGGGCATTCCATTGTGACCTGTCTGCAGTGTAACCCAGAGGAGAAGCTAGGGTGCCTGAGGCCTGACCAGTACCATGAGCTTGGGGGACTGCCTGAGATTAGAGCTGCATTGGTGGGGGCAGGTTTAAGACCCGTCCTGCTCCTCAAGGCTCCATCAAGATGTGAGGAAGGTGGGGAGCCCTGCTCATAGCAGGAGCCTGTGGGAGGCCTGCCAGTCCCCAAGCCGCCCAGGGGTCTTTCCTTCTTCCTGGGGTCAAGTGGATGACATCCCTGGGACCCTTCTGGGAATGAGAAATTGTCCAGCCCTGAGTCCAAAGCTCCATTCTGTCCCTTGACCCAGAGGAACCTGGCCTTTCAGCCCTTGCCCTGGGGCCATGGTCTCCAAGACCTTGGGAGCTCCAGGGTGTCTGGGAGGCAGGGGGCTGGGGAGACGGTTGGGCTGGGAGACCGGGCCCCAGCAGCATCTGGAGGGCAAGCAGCTCGGGAATTCAAAACGGTTGTGACAGACCCGTTAGGCAATTCCTGCAGGGCACTCTGCTGGGAGCTGGGCTTCCACATCCACTGTTTGGATAAGCAGAGCCACAGCTCCCTGTCATGGTTTATTCAGCCTGCCAATCTCCTCCCGAGCCCCTGGAGCATGCGTGTCTACTGGCCACCCAGCCCCCTGCCTGTTGTGACATCCCTGGGTGGGAAGCTTCCAGACACCCTGGTGCCTCCTGGCTGGGAAAAGGCCGGGCTCAGAGGCCTCTCGGGGCAGCCCAGGTGGGATGGGGCTGGGTCAGTTTGGATTTTGGGGTGTGTGTCAGGGAGGTGTCGGCATGTAGGGCTACACAGCCAGGCCTGCTGTCAGAGTGCGCTCTGCCAGACGCCAATTAGCCTGGTATGCGGGATGATGACCTCCCGCCCGCCTGGTGATATGGCCTTGGGATCCACTCCCAGACCCCTCTCTGCCCTCGCCAGACAACTGCTGGAGTCCCACGACCCAGGGATGCTTCTGGGGGTCAAAGAGTGCTCAACTCCCCCATCTCAGCCCCTCACAGGGGAAGGGGGCAGGAACTTGCCTGCTGTCCAAACTCCAGGGATCTCAACCCCGTCCTGCCACCAACTCTGAGGGGCTGGTGGGGCCACTGTCCCCTGAGGGGCTTGGTTCTGATAAGGGAGGGCAGGCTGGGGGACCCTGGAGGTGACATGGTGAGTTGGGCAGTGGAGGTTCACCCAGGCTGCCCCAATGTCTGGAAGTGTTTCTTGGCCCAAAACTCCATGCCTTCAGCTACGGGTGTGGAGCGGCCCCATATACATACATACTGATGTGCCACCAGTGAAAATTCACCCAGACCACCTGGACATAGCTGCAGGGGACAGGAGCCTGGTGTTGGGGGGTGAGTCACTGGAGGGGCAGGGGCAGACTTGTGATCAGGCTGAACATCTTGGGGGTCTCTGGGAAGGGGCCCTGGGAGGAGGAACTGTGACATCTGTTTTGGGAGCTGAGTTGGGGAAGGGTCCGTGCTGGGTGGTGGGGCTGGTGGATGGTAAGTCAACCAAGCTGTCTCAGAACCTTCACCTTGGGGTAATTGGGGGCCCAGGAAGGTTGTCAGGGGAGGGAGCCACCGCTGTCTTTTAGGAGTCTGTGATGAACTGGGGTGGGAGAGATAGGCATAGAGCCCTGAGCACTGAAATGTCCACTCAACCCTGTGAAAAGAGACTTGGAGTCTTCCTTGGCCTGCGGGGAGTGCTGTCTCCTCTGGGTCACCTGTGAAGCTCTCTGCCCTTGAGCTGGGTGGCTGTGTGACAGCTAAGGGGCCCTGCCCGTGTGCAGACATGTCAAACCTTGAGCCCAGGGGTACCCTGGAGCAGCACTCTCTGGGGCAGCGGAAGGCATTTGGTTGCCCAGAGAGTTGGAAGCTACTCCTGGAGCACCAGCCCTGCGGAGGTAGCAATGACCCTGTGGAGGGAGCACTCACCCTGCGGTGGCAGCACTTAACCTGCGGTGGGAGACCCTGCGGAGGGAGCAATGACCCTGAGGAGGGAGCACCTACCTTGCAGAGGGAGCATTAACCCTGTGGAGGGAGACCGTGAGGAGGGAACACCGCAGAGCTTCCTCAGGAAAGGGCCCTGGGATCCAAGGTCTCAAGAGCCCTGGTTCAGGTCAAACCCCATCTTTACTGAGACACTTCCTGAGCCTTTACCTGCATGGCCACCTGCCAAGCCTGCTCACCATGCCTTGTTCTTCAAAATTTTGCAACTCTGGAACCCCAACTTGGGCAGGACCCAGCAAAGACCCCCCTTTGGGCGGGGCTGGCCTATCCTTGCCTTCAGCTCCTGTGGGTAGTGCAGGAAGGGAGACCTGGGCTTTCTGGGTGGAGGCTGGGAGGGAGTGTCCGGCTGTCCAGGGCTGCCAGGCTCAGCACTGAGACCGCACGCCTGCCTGAGGCTCACAGCATCCTTCCAGGTCCATGCTGCAAGGGTGGGGTGCTTTACAGAGCAGGACACTGAGGCACAGAGGTCCCCCCTTCAGGCAACTGCAGCCCCTCCCCAACCCGGCCCCTGGCAGCCTTTCCTGATGTCCAGTGGGCTGGAGGAGGGACAAACGTGTACTTCCCACCCCCGCCCCCGGGGCTGCTGGCCTCTCTGGTGGCCTCTTTCCTTGATGATCTGGGTCACCCCCACTGCCTGCCCCTGGCTGGCTGTTTCGTCTTTGGGATGCCACTGGGTCCCAGAAGGGCTGTTCCGCCATCGCCTCCCCAATCGTCTCTCTGGCTCAGCTCTGTATTCTCCTTTTTCTCCCTCAGTGGACCCCTGGGGGTATTTGCTTAGAGAAATTACCCCAGGGATCCATCTACCCCTCAGCGTTAATTTTCATAGGCCCTGGCGTCTGAGCACCCTACCCTGCCCCCACAGATCCATTCCCTGAGCAAGGCCCGAGTCCTGGAAGGCAAGGGCTCTGTCGGGTATTTGAGGCAAGGGTGATGGGGGGTTGCTGGAGCCCAGGATGCCGGGGCCCCCTCCCCAAAGGGAACACCTTCTCCTCCCTCTGCAGGGCGACCACCTGGTCTTGGGGAGGGACGCCAGCCTCAGAAAGTCCTTTGTGTCCAGTGTAATTGCTGGGGAGGTGACCACCTGGCCCGGGCCTTCTGAGGGCGGGTGGGGCAGGGCCTGGGCCCTGAGGCAGAAGGAACCCCTCTCATAGGTGTAGTGTGGAGGAGCTCAGGTGCTGACTGGATCTGGCCAATGTCTGCTGTGCCTTCTGTGCATGCCCGAGCACAGCCCCTGGCTCTCTGGCGGAACCCACCTCTCCTCTCCCTGCCACTCCAAGCTGAGTGCCGGTTCCTCTTCCTCCTTTCTCCCCTTTTGGGGGAGGCTTGTAGCTGAGTCTTTGTCCCTGAGATTTAGCTCTTGGGACCTTGGATTCAAAGTCCTGCCCCTTTACTGACTTGTGACCTTGGGTAGGTTTAGGTGACCTCACCTGGTGTCGTGGGGCCCAGCTCCTGGGTGATGGGGTCTGTGGCACCCAGCGACAGTAGGTCCGGGGTGCTGGGTGGGCACCGGGGGCTGAGGGAGGGGAGCCTGGTCTGTGGGAGGATGGTGGTGTGGGCCAGGGGTTGGGCCTACTGCTGTTTGTGTGGCGTGGCTCAGCCACTTTCTCACCCACCCTCCCTGGCTGGGACAAGGCTTTGGGGCTTTCGTTGCTTTTTGGGGAGAGAGGCACCCAGGTGTTCGAGCTGTCAGGGCCAGTATAGCGCTAGGCTTGTGAAACGGTCCTTACTGTGCCCGTGTCACCCTCAGTCCACCAAGGGGTTAGGACTGGGGGCAGGTCAGGGCCCACCCCCAACCCTAGGTCTTTTGCCACTTTAAGTGGGCTGGGGCTTCGAGAACCCAAACCGCAGCGCCCCTGTCTCTCACAGGCCCCTTTAGACAGTGGATTTATTGGCCTGCGGTTTCTCACAGGTGCCCAGAGCTGAGCCCGGCTGGGGAGTCCCCCGACAGTCTCTGGGAGCCAGAGGGGTGGATGGCCTGGCAGTCCTGGCCCTGGCTGGCCCTGCATTGAGCTCCCACCACCCAGTTCCCACCTGTGCCTCTGACCGGGCTGTCTCCTGCTGCAGCTGGGCGGGAGGGTGCCCCCACGGTTCGGCTGCGGCTCGAGGGGCCTCCAAGGCCAGAACCCACTCCCGGTTACAAGCTCAGAGGTGGGGAGGCGACCCCAGGTAGGGAGCGGCGGGCGCGAGGGGCCAGGGCTCCGCCCTTCCTTGCCAGATCCAGCTTCTCCCAACCACGAAGCCAGGGCAGGGCCTTGCTCAGGCCTGGCAAAGACAGGGACATCCTGCGCTGCCGCTTCCCACCTGTGACCTTGGAGGGTCACCTTCTCTCTGGGGTTCAGTCTTCTCCTGCCTCCTAGAGTTTATCCAGTCACTCAGCAGGCATTAACTGGGCACCGACGGTGTGCCTGGCGAAGCTCCAGTCCTGGTTCTGCTTGGTCCAGCCACCCGCCCCTGCCGGCCCCCCACCTCTCCCTTTACCCTCGGCCATGCTTCTCCCTCTGGGGAGCCTTCTTGTCCTCCTGCCCCCACCCTGGTTGGACCCGATGTCCCGCTGTGGCTCTCTGGCCATGTGTATGTTTCTTCCCTCAGCTAGGCACCTCCCAGGTGCCTAGGTGGGTTCTGGTCTGCCCATCCCTGGGCAGGCCCGGGTCCATGCGGAGTGCTACCTCTGCGGAGCAACCTGAAGGCTGTCAGAGAGCAGCCCCTGACCTGGCCAGAGGCCCCTGCTGGCACCGCAGAGGTGGGCAGCCCCAGGCACCTTGCCCAGCTACACAGACTCTGGGAGGGGAGGTGTCCTGCCACCCGACAGCTAGCGACACTGGGTCTTGAAGGGTAGAGCCACATGCCAGGTTGACAGAGGGGGCAGTGGCTGAGCTGGCCTCAGGATTGGTCCCTGTCACTAAGACTGGCCTTGGCATCTGTGATGCAGAGAGGCCATGTCTCCCAGCGCCTGGGCAATTCCGGAGGGAGCTCCGTGTGTCCTCAGCACCGTCATTTTGGGGTGGAGCAGTCCTGGAGGAGCTGAGGACCACCCCCATGATGAGGTTCTGCCCTCCAAGCGTACTGCCCGCCAGGCTCGAGGCAGCTGTGTAGATGAGGGTCCCATTCTCCACTGACCCTTCTGTAGCTCTCAGCGGAGCCAGGCTCCCTGCTCCTTCCCATCCTTGGAGGTGCCTGGCAGCCCGGGTAGAGAATGACGTTCATCAGGGTTTCCTCCTGGCTGGTTCCAGGAAGATTCAGGGTGAGGAGGGAGCGGCGGTATCCACACGCTGGAGCCCCATGTCTGTGCAGACAACCCGCAGACACAGGCAGACCTGGGGCCCTTCCACGGCGCGCACACACACGTGCGCCTGCAGACACCACATCTGCCCAGGGAGGCCGTGGCATGGGGCACACGTGCCCGTGGGGCTGTGGGCAGCCCGCATGCCCTTCCTGCTGCCACTTCCAGCTTCCTCTGGCAGCTGGGAGCCTCCTTTTGCAAGTCTTACATTTCTCTTACAGTCCTCCGGGTCAGCAGAAGCTTTCAAAACCCTTTTCGCTGTTTCCCAAGCTGTGCAGGGACACTGTCTCTGCTCCAACTTAGCCTTCCAGAAAGATCGGGAATGTGCCTGTCTCCAGGCTGTGCCAGCAGTGGCCTCGGCTTCTTAAAGGGCCAGCTGGGCTCACCTCAGAGTGGGCAATGGGAGCTTGGACAGAGGCCAGCAGGCCGGCCTCTTGCCACCCCCAGGGACTGCTGGCTGCTGACCCTGGGCTCCTGGTGAGATGAGGCATTAAAGGGTTGGAGGCTGGGAAGCAGCGCTGGGGGAATCTGGGGGGCTGCCTCTCACCCGGCGGAGCGCCCAGGGGACTGCAGAGAGGACGGCCTCGAGTTCCTATCTTGTAACCTGGATTTGGCAAGGTCGCCCTGCCCAGCGCCCTCTGCTTGGCCACTTCCTGAAGCAGGGCCGGGGTTGTGGGGGCAGTGGGGCCTTCTTTTCTTATTCCATCTGCTGAAGGCCTGGGCTGTATGAGAGGCCCCTGCACATGGGGCCCATGAGGCAAACCCCTGCTGCTCCCCAGGTGACCCCCCCATTGGCAAGGTCCAGCTGACCCGCACCCTGTCCCCAGGGCCAGCACAAGGTCTGGACTGCAGCAGGGCCTCAGTGGAGGTGGTGGTGGGAGCATCCAAGGGGCTGGTCCTGGCTGCCTGACCCTGTGTGCTGGGGGTCCTGGTTTCTGGGGAAGGCAGAGGTGTCCGGTGGGGAGGGGCTGCCCCCTACCAGGCCCAGTTCCGCCCCTCCCCTCCCCTGGGGCTCTTGGTAATTTAAAGGAGTGACTTTTGTCTTGGCTGCTGTCTCCTCCTGGAGTCCCCTTCCCCTGCCAGGTGACCCTCCAACCCCCTCCAGTTTCCAGCCTTGACAATGGACTGTCTGGACATCTGGGGCTCCCCACCAGCAATGCCACTGAGAGCGCCAGACCTTTCCCTTCACCCCCTCCTTGCCTCAGGCCCTGCTGCCTCCCAAGCTAATGGCCCATTTGGACACCAGCCTTGTAGATGCAGCTCCACTGCAGCTGATACTAAGTAAATGAATGTTGAATCTACCTTGGTCCACCAAAGTCTAAGGAGGTTTGCCAGGGAAATACACATATCCCAGGAAGACACATAGGAGATGGAAAAGCAGAGCCAACCCTGAGGGCAGGATTAAGAGAGGAAGCAAGCAGTGCGACCATGTGGTTGGCCTTCAGTGCAATGTTGAGCTTCCTGGCAGCCAGGGCAAAAAGGGAAATGTGACTAGAAAGGGGCTCTCTCTGTTCAGGAGAGAAGTCTTTTATGATATTATTTATCAGAGGGTCCTTAACTACGGGCCTGGAAGAGCATGTAGTCTGAGGGAGATGCAGGCCAGATTCCTCCTGGGGCTCTTGCTTAGAGCAGTTTCGAGTGGGGCTGCTGAGGGCTCAAGCTGTGGGCACGGGAGGAGGCTCTGTGGGGTTGAGGATCCCGGAAGCCACAGAGCCTGGCTGTGGTGAGCAGAATCACAGTGGTCACTGGCCCTCCAGGGGCTACGCAGGGACCCCTGGACCTCTTTACCAGATGAGAGCTGGAAAGGCAGCTGATAGACGAGCTTTAGGCCCCGCCTGGCCACTGTGAGGCCTTTGGTGGGTTCTGCCCCTTCTGGGCTCCTGGGTCTCTCACCCCTGACCCACTCTGTGAAATGGGAGGTGACCCACGCTGGCTCTGGCCCTGCTCCCTGCCAATTGGTGCCCGGAAGCAGGGCACTGCCTGCCCCCATGGCCTCCTGCCCCTGCCCACGGCCACCTCCCACGTCCAGGTGCTCCGCCTCGGGTTGGAGGCAGACTTCGCTCTTCTAGAGTTGTTTAAGTAGAAGGTAAGTGGCCCAGGCATCGGCCTCTTGTTAACCTCCTTCAGCTCAGGCTGTGACAATGGGGGATGGAGGACCCAGACACCGGAGGGGGCAGCGAACCAGTTCCTGGAATCGGGGAGGGCCCCAGGCCCACCACTCTCACCCACACAGAGTGCCGCCGGCAGAAGCCCACCCTGGCAGCTGCCCTGGCTCCCCCCCACCTCTGCGGCCCCCACTGCGGTGTAGCCCACTCCTCAGCAGGACGGGCTCGCTGGTCTCCAGGGCCTCCAGACTCTCCTCTGGGGCAGAGCTGTGACTCCACCCGTTCTCCTGGCACTTCCAGCCTCAATGGTTTCGAAAGATCCCATGTCCCCGGCCTGCCACCACCCGTCGAGAGCCTTCCCTCTTGCCACCTCCCATGCGTTTTCTCTTCTAGAAAGTCCCTGTGGGCCAGGTGCAGCCACCGGGACCCAGGCAGGCGAGGTGGCTCCAGCACACCCCAAGTCCCTCTTTTTGCCCCCAGATATGAGCCAGGGTCTGGGCTGAGCCCAGCTTCCAGCTCCCTGGCTGCAGCCAGGCTGGCCTGACTTCCTGAGGAGTGGAGTGGGCGTCCTTCCTCTGGGACCTCCATTGTGCCCAGGAATTGGATCTGCCCTGTCCGTTCACAACCAGCCAACTCACACACAGGCAGAGGCCCTCCTGCCTCTTCCTGGAGAGTGTGGCCGGGCTCCCCGCCTGTCCTGAGAGCAGGGGCGGCCCTGCCCACCTCCAGGGCCCAATCGTGTGGACCTCAGGGTTGGTCCTTCAGGCGGGATACCCTGGGGGTCTGTTGGGAATGAAGCCCTCAGTGGTGCCTACAGGTCAGGGTCCCCTTTCCCCCAGGCAGCAGCTTCCTGGGGCCACGTGGCCGTGGGATACAGCACAGATCAACACGGTGGAGCACATGTCTTTGAGTCACTGCCTGTGCAGGCCTGGGCTGGTGACTGCCGCCGGAGCTTGGGCTTCCCCGCTCGAAATGGAATGGAGGCCTGCCCGGTGGCTTGAAGGTGACTGTCAGACGCTGGCAGGAGGCCCTGGCCAGGAGGCTGAGGTCTGGAGCAAGCACATCGATTCTTTTGAGGCCAGGGGCAAATTGGAAAAGCAGGAGCCCTCACCCCCGACACACTTCTTGAGGAGTGGGGTGGGCACGCTTGCAGAGCCGGGGTGGTGCAAGCTGCTAGAGAGGGGCTTGGTCCATCCCCTCTGGCCCAGCAGGGGAGGATGTGTCAGGAGAAGTGCTGACTCTTCCTTAGGCCCCAAGTCCCCTCCCCGTCCTCCCAGTGCCCTCCCCATCCTCCTTGGCTCTCCCTGGATGACAGGTCAACTCCTGGCACCCTCTTGCCTCTGGCTTCCTCTCCTCCTGCCCTTCCCTACACCGCAGCCAGAAGGATCTTTCTGGAACATGAATCTGATCATGCCACTTAGGACTGCATAGCCTCCCATGCCTCTGCATGGCCCTCCAGAGGATGAGGCCCTGGGAGACCCCACGTCACCCCTCTTCCCACTGTACCCTTGGCCCTGTGCCCACCCCTCTGTACCCTGGCATGCACACACACCCGTGTCTGCGGGTGCCCTCCTCCCCTTCCTGCCCAGCACATCCTCCTTCTCTAAGTGCAGCTCAGACATCGCCTCCCCCTGAAAGCCTCCTGGGGTCCCTCCCTGACACAGGGGCTGGCCCTCCCCCTGCCAGCAGTCATTATGGAGTCCCAGAGGTGCCCTCAGGCTGTGCTTTGACTCCCCCTCTCCGAGAGCTGAGAGCCCCTAGGGACGTGGGCCTTAGCCCAGGGTGTCCTGGGCCAGGCAGAGGCTATCTGATTGCTGGGCCCTCAGTGCCAGTGTCTTGCGGCTGGCACTGCTGTGGCTGAGGTGGGCGCCCACTTTCCCAGTGTCTGGGGTCACGCAGGGCCCATCTCAGAGGCCTTTCATGCCCCCGCACCCCGTCAATATGTCTGTTTATTTCGGTTTCCATGGCAGTGCCTTGGGACTTGGGCTCCCGCTCCTGGGCTGTAATCTTCCTCTTTGCAGCCTCTCTTTCTACGGCCCTGCCGCCCTCCACTGTGCCCAGGCCTGGGCTGGGGGTCAGGGACTGCCCATGAGCCTCAAAGGATGGGGCGCTGTGGAAAATCCACCCTGTTGTGGCTTTGGCTTCGCTGCCTCCCTTTCCTGGCTACACAATGCCCCAGAACTGTAGCCCTGTTCTCCCCACAACCCCCCACCCAGTGAGGCCTCATCCCTCCCTCCCACCGCCTCCTCTATCCCAACACCACCTGGTGCTCCAGACCCCCTGCCCCTCCCGCCGAGTCTGCTCCTGGCCCTGGACCAGTGGCCCTGGCTTGAGAGCAACGTGGCCGTCTGGGCCTGGTCCAGGGAGTGATGTGATTTCCAACTGGCCTTGGCACTGCCCAGGGGGTGCAGGAGGAGGTGTGAGGGTGGGGCACCCAGAGGGGTGGGGGCAGTGCTCTGTGCAATGCCAACAGAGGCAGTTTCACATTTATTTCATTTCCAAGTCACAGAGTCACTGAGGTGGAGGAAGCCGGTTTGTGGTGAGTTGACAGGAGTAGAGGCTATGAGGACAGAGCTGCTGGTGGGGACGAGTGACTGAGCCCTTCCTCCTGGGCACACACGCCTGTCCCAGCAAGGCGGTTGTGCCCACTGGACAGGCAGATAAAGCAAGGCCAAGACGGTCTGGCAGGGGCAGCTCATGAGAGAGCCCCCTGGGTTTGGCTCCAGGCCGTGGGCTCCCGGTCTGCCTCTAGATGATTCATGCAGCGGTGCCTGTGCCAAAGGTGTTTGTGCCAACTCAGCCGCTCTCCTTCCCTGGGCTCTGCCCAGGAGCTGCGGCATCCCCAGGACATGCTGGGGGCCCGGGGAGCCTTGCGGGGAGCTAGAAACACGCCCTGTGAATGTTCCTACTCTGTAGAGACTGCAGGGGCGTGTCCTCGCGGTTCTGATTCGTTCGCACAGAACTCCTTCCTCTGCCTGGGCTCTGCCCAGTCCTGGTGGGTCTCCCGGGGCTTTTATCCGAGGAACAGGAAGCTGTGAATTTTGCTGGAAGAAAAAAAAATAAAGGACCAGCAGCCTTCGGCCATCTGCCTTGAAGCTGACCTCTGGGTTCAAGTGGCCTCCGGATTGCATGCAAGGCCTCTCCCCACCCTAATGCCCCAATGGAGGGCAGGCAGGGGGCAGGGTGGGAACCAGGAGCACAGGCTCTGTGCTGCCACTCTGGGGCCTCAGAGTAGGAGGGGGCCATGGAATGCACCTGGAGTTGACTGCCCACAGTTTTTTTTTTTTTTTTGAGACGGAGTCTCACACTGTTGCTCAGGCTGGAGTTCAATGGTGCAATCTCAGCTCACTGCAACCTCCACCTCCTGGGTTCAAAAGATTCTCCTGCCTCAGCCTCCCAAGTAGCTGGAATTACAGGCGCCTGCCACCATGCTCAGCTACTTTTCTTGTATTTTTATTAGAGACGGGGTTTCACTATGTTGTCCAGGCTGGTCTCGAACTCCTGACCTTGTGATTGAGCCGCCTCTTTTGACTCCTCCTTGGCCCAAACCCAGACCAACACCTGGGAGACTTTGGTGCCTGTGGTGCGTCTGTCTTTGTTGGTCTGGGTCTGGGTCTCCTCTCCGCCTCTCTGACCTGGTGTCCCGGGCTGGGCCCGGTGAGGGTAGGGCCCTGTGGGTCTCCACAGAGAACAGAGTAGGAAAGTGAAGACGCGAATATCATCTGCATGTCACAGATGGGGAAACTGAGGCACAGTGACTCCTGCACAGGCACAGGGATTGGCTCCACCATGAACACACTCCTGTTTCCGAGAGTTCTGTTCAGGAAAAGGTGTGGGGTACTCCTGGAGGGATGGAGCTGGGACCACCCTGTGTGGGGAGCTGGAGGGCGTCACCATGGTGGGAGGGAGGCCGTTCCCTTCGTGATTCCCCTGGAAGGGTTTCTAGGGAGGAGGAGCTGAGTCCATGCCCCTCTTGCCTCCCACATTCTGCAGGGCAAGGGCGGAGCACCCATCACTAGGGGCTGCTCTGTAGGGGGCAGTGGGCATCGTCAAGACCTCCAGGCCCCATAGGCCCACAGCATCCGGGCTACTGAGTGGCAGGGAGGTGTCCATTCTGCCATGGGCCTCGAGGGCTGGTGTCCCCACAGCAGTAGCCCAGCGCTGGCACTCCAGTCTCTGATGCTGTAGAATAAGTGGTCAGCAGTCCAGCCACACGTGCGTCTGTGTGTTGGGTAATCTTTCAGAGAGCCTGGGTCCCCTGAGTGGAGCCCAAAGGGAGGAGACCCCTATTGGTTGGACTGGCTTCTGCCTCCCTCCTGAGAAGGCTAAGGGGCCTGCCCGGGGTCCTCTGCTGCCGTGGTGGGGTGGGCGTGCACTCCGTGAATGACTGCCTCAGGCCCTCCCTGGTTTGGACCCCTCTGACCCCGTCGGGTCCAGCTTCCCTGACTGACAGTGGCCAGTGGAACCCTGTCTGGAATTTAGGGGCCCCAGGAGGGGAAAGGGACTGGGTGTGACTTGGACCCTAGAGGAATAGCCCTGCTCCATGGTGGGAGTGGCGAGGGCTGACCCAGGGGTCTGATAGTACCACCATTGCTGGAGGAGCCCCCCAATCAGATTGGGCACCTGCCTTCTCCCCGACATCTGCCCCTCTCTGCCATTCAGTCCCAGGGGCCCCTGACCTGAACTCGGCCACTCCCGGGGTGCGCACGCGGCGGCTGTTCGTCAGGCCCCCTTGGACAAGGCTGGGACTACTGACCACTCTGAGGTCAAACCCAGAGCCCCAGAGACCACATGTGAAATCGTGTCAAGGACAAGAAAGCCTGCAGTTCTGGGTCTTCCTGGAGGCGCCTGGTCCCTGAGCCTCCTATATCCCAAAGGCACAATTTCCTCACTCCAGTCATCGCTGCGAGCCTGGCTCTGAGCCAGACAAACCTAGCCAACTATTGGGGGCACCTCCCAGCCTCAGTTTCCCCGTGGGGTAACAATTCCAGCTGCACTTTGGGGCTGAGGTGGGGACCAAGTGAGACGTGGTTTGGAAGGAGATCGGGGCACTTCTTTTTAGTGACAATGGTGAGTGTGCCTGATGGGACCGTTTCTTAGGCCGGGAAGCAGAGGCCAAGGGAGGACTCCATTCCCTGGCTCCTGATTCTTGTCTTTTAGCCCAGCACAGAGCAGGTCCAGCGGGCACCAGTTAAGTGGAGTCACCATTCAGTAAGTGCCCACCGGAGCCACTCTTGAGCCAGGGAACGGTGAAACAGACAGGAACAAGGCACAGTCCCTGTTCTGAAGGGAGTTAATTTTCAAAAAGATTGCAGTAGGCATTGTCATCAAAGTGGTAGAGAGTTTGAGGTGACCCAGGCAGGAATCAGGACTGCCTGACCTCCCAGACCCACCCTGGCAGAAGGCATGGGGAAGATGGGGCAGGGTGAGGGGGATGGGCCCGCTGGTGAGTCCTGGGCCACACTGAAGAATCTGCTCTTTCTCCTTTTTTTTTGAGACAGTCTAGCTCTGTCACCCAGGCTAGAGTGCAGTGGCATGATCTTGGCTCTGCAATCTCCACCTCCTGAGTTCAAGTGATTCTCCTGCCTCAGCCTCTGGAGTAGCTGGGATTACAGGCATGTGCCACCACGCTGGGCTAATTTTATATTTTAGTAGAGATGGGGTTTTGCCACGTTGGCCAGGCTGGTCTCAAACTCCTGACCTCAGTTGATCCACCTGCCTTGGCCTCCCAAAGTGCTGGGATTACAGGAGTGAGCCACCGCACCAGGCCAAGAATCTGGTCTCTTGGCTGGGTGAGGGAGGATCACTTGAGCCCGAGAATTCCAGACCAACCTGGGCAACACAGCCAGACCCCCATCTCTACAAGAAATAAAAAATTTAGCTGGGCACAGTGGCTCGCACCTGTAGTCCCCATGCTTTGGGAGGTCAAGGCAGGAGAATCACTTGAGCTCCGTGACTGTGCCGCTACACACACGCTTGGGTCATGAAGCGAGATCCGTTCCAAACAGAAAAAAAGAAAAAGAATCGAGACTCTCTCCAAGGGCGATGGGGAGCCTCGGGAGAGTGACATGGTAGTGGCATTGCTGGGGTGCTTGTGGGGACCACCTGCTGTCCCCTCCTGCTGACCAGGCCCCTCCTTCGCCCCTGCCCTGCGTCTCCTTGCCACTCCTGGGTGAGGCTGGCTGCTGCCTGCAAACAAATGTCCCCCGTGGCCTCAAAGAGCCCCTGAGGCTTGTGAAATAAGAGTACAGTTTAGGAAGACCCCTTCCCACACCCTGCCCCCAGTGGGAGCCCCTCCTGGCCTGAAGAGCAGGACTGCGGTGGCACTGAGGTGAGGAGTGCCTGGGCTGGGCCCTTACCTCCTTTCCGCTGGTCTTGCGACTGGGCACGTCCAGCCCCTGCTCTCTCGGACCTGACCTGGGATCCCAGGGAGAGGCGTGCTCGGTTTTCCATCCTGACCAGGTTCCCTTGCTGCTTCCCCTGAGGGGCGTGTGCTTGCTGAGCGTCTATGCCCGGCTGGCCTGAGCCAGGCCTGTCCCATCTCGGAGCGACAGAGGCTCCCCCGCAGCGGGTAGAGCGGGTTTGCACAGTTGGCTGTGGCTCGAGGCTCCGGGCGGTCCTGTCCTTCCCTGGAGGGCTCACACGCCAGGCCACGGAGGGAAACCAAAGTCCCCGGGGGGCTTCCTGCTTCCAGGGAGAGTGGTGGCAAGGGCTCCAGGTGCCAGGCCTCTGGGGTGGGCAGCCTACTCACCTCTTCTTGGTCATACAGCCTGGGGAAATGTCCTCACCCTGTCGCCTCCATTTCTTCCCTGCAAAATTGAGAGGAATCCTTTCCGTGGGGTGAGGGGGAGCCGGTGTGGGGAGCTAAGGGCCCCGCCTGGCACAGCAATGGTTCCCTGCCCTTCCCACCCGGGAGAGACAGCCTCACCCTCACGTTGACTTTCCCGTGTCCCCCTCGGGGCTGGTGGCCCAGGCCTTGTCCTCTGCACCCATGGCCTTCCTCCTGGGCTCCAGGTGTACCAGGCTCAAGCGACCCCTTGGAGTCTGAGGAGCACAGGGGCCCATCCGTGCTCCTGAGGGCTGGGAGCCTTGGGGAAGCGTCTCCTAGAAATGCTGAGCATGGCAGGGAGGAGGCGGCAGAGCCAGTCCTCCTGCTCCTCCGCTGTGGGTGGACTTGTCTGTGCCATGTGCTTTTGATGCTTCTTGGTGGGTAGAAAGGGCACTGGTGGGGGAGCTGGATGCCTTCTGGCTGGGAGCCCTCGAGGGGGGGGCCTCAGCTCCCCAGTGTACCCCTTCTGGGTGGGCAGAAGCTGGAGCCAGCAGGGCCTGGCGGGAAGTCCTCACGTCAGGAGTGGGCTGAGCAGAGAAGCGCTGGCCCGAGGGAGCAGCAGAGCTTAATAAGACCACAAGCCAGGAGGGAGCTGGGTGCAGGAACGTCCTTCCTAACGAGGCCATAGCCTCTCTCTGTTCAGTTCAGACAGGGTTAATTAGGCACCTGCTGTGTGCCAGGCTGCAGTTGGTGCAGCACTTACCAGCACATGGGTCCAGAAGGGGGTCCCCAGCAAGGGGTCCAGGCTTCCCGAGGAGAAAGCGGATCCACAGTGGAGAGGCCTGACAGGCACACCTCAGCCTCAGTCAAGGCCAACACCAACTGCAGCGTGTCCGCTGACACTGTGTCCCTGACATGTGTGGGGAGAGGCGCGTTGCCCCATGCCCTTCCTCCCAAGCCCACCACCCATTGCCTGGCCCAACCGTGAGGCCTGTGGCAGATGGAGTCACCCAGGGATGCCCTGTAACACCTGAGCAGCGCTGCTCAAAACTGCCAGGCACCAAAGATGAAAAAATTGGGGGCCGAGGTGGGTGGATCACCTGAGGTCAGGAGTTCAAGACCAGCTTGGCCAACACAATGAAACCCTGTCTCTACTAAAAATAAAAATAAAAAAAATATTACCTGGGCGTGGTGGCGTGCGCCTGTAGTCCCAGCTACTTAGGGGGCTGAGGCACAAGAATTGCTTGAACGCAGGAGGTGGAGGTTGCAGTGAGCCAAGTTCACACTACTTCACTCCGGCCTCAGTGACAGAGCAAGACTTCATTTTGAAAAAAGAAAGAAAGAAGAAAAATAACCAAGATGAGGAAAGGCTGGGAAACCGTCACAACCAGGAGGAGCCCAGAGGCCACGTGGTGTCTGGAATGGGGTCCTGATAGAAAAGGGACACTAGGAATCGAAGGAAATCTGGATAAAGCGAATGTCGGTTCACCATGATGCACCATGTTGGCCAATGGCCGGGACAGGCCCACACGGATGAGGATGGGGGTTGGTGGAGGGGATGTGAATGCCCTCTGGGCTATCTTCTGTTTCCTGTAAATCTCAAAACATTCTGAAAACATACAACTTGTTGACCAAAAAGAGGTTCCAGGGCTAACATGGGGGAATGCTGCCCTGCTGGGAACTCACTGGGCGGCCCTGGGTGCCAATATTGGTGTTCAAGGCTCTTAGCCATCACCTGCTTATCAGCCGGGGCTCAGGCTCCAGAGCCCAGGCCAGGTGGCTCCACAGGGAGTTTAATATGCAGCGGGTCCGAAGAGGGGTGTATGGTGGGTGAGATTCCCACGCCTTGGGGGCCCCATGGAAGAAGGGGCCGCCTGGAGGAGCTGAACTGCAGAGGCCACCCTGCCAGAGGTGCTGCCTGAAGCAGAGATGGGGGCGGACACCTGGCCTCTTCCTCCTCCCACCCTCCCAGCCCTGGCTAGAGCCTCTCAGGGACAGAACACAAGCAAAACCTGGAAATGAGCTTTGCTGGGCCAGGGCCCACGCTGCTGAGCATGGCAGGGAGAGTGCAGAGGGAGCTGGACTTCGGCAGACAGAGCACTGGCGTCCCCAGAGATCAAGGTGCTTGCAGAAAAGAGGCAGAATCGGGGCTCAGAGAGAGAAAGGACAAATCAAGATCACACAGCCAGGGAGCAGTGGAAGCTGGATTGGAATCCGGGCTCCTGCCTCCTCTAGTCTAAAGAGGCTGTTGTCTTGGTCACTGTGGGGATGTGCTGAAAGCCACAGGCCATCTTCCTGGAAAAATGCATGCATGGAAATACTTAGTGCGTGATCTCAAGAGACTTGAAGACTCCCTGGAGCCCAGTTAGGACCCCAGGCTACGGTCTTCTCTTCATTGCCTCTTGAGTCAGTTCTGCCCAGAGATCAGAGCAATATCAGCAGCCAGGGTCAGGTGAGACTAGCGAACTGGGGTCCCGTGGGCCCCGCCTGCACCCCCTTTGGAGGAAGGCAGCCAGGCCGAAGCAATCGGGTTCATAGTGGGGGCCCAAGGAGGACCTGGTTCTTGCTTTCACATGTCAAGTGCTGATGGCACACGCCTGTCCGATCACGGCTGGTCCAGACTGCAGCATCTCCGTGGCTCAGGGCTCTGTGCTGCTCCTTCCTGCCCCTTCCTCGCCGTGGTGGCGGCCTGGTCCCTCATGTTTCAGGGTGTCCCTCCTAAAAATAAACAGCATGGGAGAAATCTTCCTGCAGGGAGCCAGGAGGATGCAGCAGCTCAGGGATTTGGGCACGCCAGGGCTCAAATCCCGAGTGTCACTTCCCAGCAGGGCCTCCTAGACCCTCCTCCTGGACTTGCTGTGAGGGAGAGGAGAGCTGTAGAATGCCCAGCGGGCACTGGTTGATGCGTGGACCATGCCGACCATCGCTGCTATTTTGTTATCATCAGAAATACAGGCTGGGCGTGGTAGCTCACACCTGTACTCCCAGCACTTTGGGAGGCTGAGGCAGGCAGATCACTTGAGGTCAGGAGTTCGAGACCAGCCCGGCTAATAGGGCAAAAACCCATCTCTGCTAAAAATACACAAAATTAGCCAGGCATGGTGGTGTTCCTGTAGTCCCCGCTACTCAGGAGGCTGAGGCAGGAGAATCACTGGGACCCAGGAGGCAGAGGTTGCAGTGAGCCAAGATCATGCCAATGCACTCCAGCCTGGGTGACAGAGTGAGGCTGTCTAAAAAAAATATGAGAGAGAGAGAGAGAGAGAGAGAGAGAGAGAGAGAGAGAGAGAGAGAGAAAGAGAGGAATATAGAAATTAGCTGAGCCTCACTTCCACCCTCCAATCTTTTGTGTTGATGACCTCTGGGATGCCTTTACACATAAAGTAATTGGGTGGAAATATCCCGCGTTTGGACTCTGTAGTTCTGAACATAGTGTACGTGTGTATATACAGATGATACAAACATAGGTAATAAAATACCACTTAATGACTATTGCTTCTGGCTGTTATGGAGTAGCTGGCATAGATCAATACGTAGACAAGCCGGGTAAAATACAAATGCTCCTTTTGAAGACACCGGTGAGCAGCTGAGCCAGTCAGGACTGGAAGGGCTGAGACCTCAGCAAAAGGGGAACTGGGGCGAGATGAGCCAACACTGGGGCTCACTTCTCATTCCGGGGCTTTGCCAAGTCCTGCTGCAAGACCGGAGGCTGCAAATACCCGTGAAGAGGCAGGGAGGCCAGCGAGTCCTGCTGCAAGACCGGAGGCCACAAACACCCGCGAAGAGGCAGGGAGGCCAGCGAGTCCTGCTGCAAGACCGGAGGCTGCAAATACCCGTGAAGAGGCAGGGAGGCCAGCGAGTCCTGCTGCAAGACCGGAGGCCACAAACACCCGCGAAGAGGCAGGGAGGCCAGCGGGTCCTGCTGCAAGACCAGAGGCCGTAAATACACGCGAAGAGGCAGGGAGGCCAGCGGAGTTCCCCGAGCTGAAACTGCAGTCTGGATCGTCAAGGTAGCCAAAAATTGAGCAGTGAAGATTCTGGGGAGGAGGGAGGTGGAAATAAGTGAGTTTGATGCTCAGAGGTTTCCATTCTCACCGTTTGGTAGATGAAGGTGTGCAGAGCAAGAAGCTAAGAAGCCCAGAAGAAAGCTTTCAAGGTGTCAGGCATTGTAGGGTGCTGGAGAGACCAGTTAGAGCTTAGGATTTGCCAAGGAGGAGAAGCTCCGGAAGACGCCCAGGCTCTCAGCCGGGATGCCTGCAAGTTTAATCACTATGAAGGGAACCAGAGGCAGAGCCAAGGCTTCACAGATGTCAGGGAATACCAAGAAACAGGACCAAGAGAAAAATAAATGCCAGCAACAGCTCCGCAGACTGCTCGGCTATTGGTAGCATCACAGATAGGCCTTCAAATCATTATTCAGGCAAGTGGATGATATAACAGAGAATTCCAGCAGACAACTGGAATCTATGACAAAATGGAAATTCTAGAAAAATGTAATGATTAAAATTAGAAACTAATAGACAGGCTTAACAGCAGGCTGGGAAGTAGAGTTTTAATAAAGTAGAATGATAAGTCAAGGAAAAGAAACTATGATGGAACACAGTGAGCAAAAAAGGATGAGAAACAGGGCAGGTCATGCATGTGCGGTCTGGGGAGCAGCCCCATCATGCAGGTCATTGGAGTTATATGAAGGAGAGAGAGAGAAAGGGAAGGAGAGAGAGAGGATAGGGAAAAAGCAATGTTTGAAGATATAATGGCTGAGGATTTTCCAAAATCGATGAAAGAAAACAAACAAACCCCAGATAGAAGACTGACACACGCCAACAGGCGAGGTACAGGGAGAGCCCCTCTAGGCACATGATGGCGAAACTGCTGTAAACCGAAGACAGAAACCTTAGAAGCAGCTAGAGGTAAAGACAAACAGAAAATTACCTTTAAGAGAACATAAGATTATTTCTCAGCAGAAGTGACGGGATCCAGAAGATGAGGGAGGGGCATGTTTACAGTGTGGGAAGAAAAGAGCTGTGTGCCTCTAGAATTCTAGGCCCAGAGAGGAAGGAGCACCTTCAGATACAAAGGAGACTCATCTCAGATCAGAGCTTCGGACGTGTCCGTCTCCACTGTGAGCTGGGGAAATCCAGGCAATAGAAATAGAGGTTGTGCAGCTCCATGCCCCCTGGGACGTGGCAGGTGCACACACAGTGGACAGAGACAGCAAGAGTGAGACTAGGGGTGTCCAGCTGGCAGGCTGGCGAGCCGGGAAGCTGAATGTGGGGCACAGCCTGAACTGCTGGCTTTGAACCCCAGCTCTGCCTCTTAGTAACTGCGAGCAATGATTAATCTTATGTGTCAATCTGGCTGGGTGCAGTGGCTCACACCTGTAATCCCAGTACTTTGGAAGGCTGAGGTGGGTGGATCACCTTAGGTCAGGAGTTCAAGACCAGCCTGACCAATATGGAGAAACCCTATCTCTACTAAAGATACAAAAATTAGCTGGACATCATGGTGCTTGCCTGTGGTCCCAGCTACTTGGGAGGCTGAGGCAGGAGAATCACTTGAACCCAGGAGGTGGAGGTTGCAGTGAGCCGAGATCATGCCACTGCACTCCAGCCTGGGTGACAGAGTGAGACTCCATCTCAAAAAAAAAAAAATCTTCTGTGTCTACCTGAATGGGCCACAGGGTGCCCTGACATTTGGCCGAGCATCATTCTGGATGAAATTAATGTCTGAATGGTGGGCTGCGTGAAGCTGATTTTCCTCCCAGTGTGAGTGGGCCTCATCCAATCCACTGGGGGCCTGAGGAGACCAAGGCTGAGTAGGACAGAGTGGCTCTGCCTGACTGTGGAGCTGGGATGTCGGTCGTCCCCCTCCTTGAACTGATGCTCACGCCATCTGCACTCCTGGGTCTCTGCTTTGCCGGTGCAGATGTTGGGACTTGTCAGCTTCCAGGGTCGTGTGAGCACTTCCTTATTTTACAGATAGGTGGAAATATAAATAGAGAGCGATGTGAACATATGTCTTCCATTTGCCCTGTGTCTCTGGAGAACACTCATGAATACGCTGTGTGACCCAGGACAAGTTACTGAACCACGCTGAGCCTCAGATTCCACAGGGAGAAACGGGGACAGGAACAGCACCCATCTCATCTGTCTCATAGGAGTTGACAAGCAGTAACATGGAAAGTTGTTAGTTGCTCAGTAAATACTAATGACTGACCATGTGAAGACCTTTAGCCCTAGATGACCACCAAAACAGAAGTGAAAGCAAAATAAATACTTTCCCAGAAAAATAAAAACCAAGACAATCAATTTTCAACAGAGCTAAACTATCAGAAATACAGGCCAGGTGTGGTAGCTCAGGCTGGGTGTGGTGGTTCGCACCTGTAATCCAGGTACTTTGGGAAGACCAGGTGGGCGGATAATGAGGTCAGGAGATCGAGACCATCCTGGCTGACACAATGAAACCTTGTCTCTGCTAAAAATACAAAAGATTAACCAGGTGTGGTGGTGGGCGCCTATAATCCCAGCTATTCAGGACGCTGAGGCAGGAGAATTGCTTGAACCCGGGAGGTGGAGGTTGCAGTGAGCTGAGATGGCACCACTGCACTCCAGTCTGGGGACAGAGCGGGACTCTGTCTCAAAAACAAACAGAAAAAAATACTAAAGGGGTTCTCCAGGCAGAGAAGAAATAATCCTGGATAGAAACGTGGGTGCACAGGAAACAGTGAAGAGCCACATGACAGGTGAAGATGCAGGTAAGTAAGTCCCGACTTTTCAAATAATAATGATTTTTTGGCCAGGAGCAGTGGGTCACGCCTGTAATCCCAACACTTTGAAAGGCCAAGGCAGGTGGATTGCTTGAGCCCACCTGAGTGGGCTCAAGAGTGAAAGACCAGCCTTGGCAACATAGAAAAACCCTGTGTCTACAAAAAATTTAAAAATTAGCCAGGTGTGGTGGCGCACACCTGTGATCCCAGCTACTTAGCCGGCTGAGGCGAGAGCATCACTTGAGCCTGGGAAGTCGAGGCTGCAGTGAACTGTGATTGCATCGCTGCACTTTAGCCTGGGCAAGAGTGAGACCCTGTCTTAAAAAAAAAAAGATTTCTTGAGGGAACATGTAGAGTCTAGGTAGATTTAACGGGCATGACCAGGATGCTACAAAAGGCAATAAACACACTTTCTGAAGGAGGATGAGCGGGGCAGGCATTGGAGTCGAAGGTCATCGCTCACCACACCCTCACTACTCAATAACCCTCACTATTACTGACGTCCATGCGGAGATCAGAGGAAGGTGCTCATGGACCCCTCAGGGACAGAGCAAAACTATCCCTAGGCCGGGCACGGTGGCTGAGGTCTGTAATCCCAGCACTTTGGGAGGCCGAGGCGGGTGGATCACCTGAGGCCAGGAGTTTGAGACCAGTCTGGCCAACATGGTGAAACCCTATCTCTACTGAAAATACAAAAATTAGCTGGGAGGGGTGGTGCGTGCCTGTAGTCCTAGCTATTCTGGAGGCTGAGGCCGGAGAATTGCTTGAACCCAGGAGACGGAGGTTGCAGTGAGCCAAGACTGTGCCACTGTGCTCCAGCCTGGGCAACAGAGCGAGACTCCGTCTTAGAAACAAAATCAAAAACAAAAAAAGCTGTCCTAGGAGCACGGCAAGGAGCAGGGCAGACCCACCCTCCCTCTCCATGTTTCTGCAAGAAGACGTTTATGGCATTGTTACTTTTTGTTTTTCTATTACCCAGGCTGGAGTGCAGTGGTGCGATCTTGGCTCACTGCAACCTCCACCTCCTGGGTTCTAGCAATTCTTGTGCCTCAGCCTCCCGAGTAGCTGGGATTATAGGCACGCACCACCATACCCAGCTAATTTTTGTATTTTTAGTAAAGGCAGGGTTTCACCATGTTGGCCAGGGTGGTCTCAATCCCCTGACCTTCTGATCCACCTGCCTCAGCCTCCCAAAGGGCTGAGATTACAGGCACCAGCCACGGCAATCGGCTGCATTGTTAATTTTTAATTAGACTTAGCAATTAAAGAACCTGGAGGATTCCACGGGGGTGGGGGTACAAGAGCGAGTACTGCGTCCTGGCAGGGTGTTTGGTCTCCCGACTCGACTGGGCATTGTCTCCAGACCTTCCCAGGCCAAATCCTGCCTGCCCCGGGGACTCCTGTGAGCCCCCATCGCCGGCGCCCAGCTGCGGGACTTCCACCTCTCCTCTGCTCAGGTTCTGATCCCAGGAGCTCATGAGTGCCCAGCCCCTGGCTCCTGGTCCCGGGGCCCCTGGAGGCTCACTGTGCTTCTCTTCCGTGCAGGCTGCTGCATAGGTTCTGGATTTTTGGTTTGATAACTACAAATCTGTGCACGATGGAGCTCCTCCAGAGGCTGCATTCGGGGTTCTTCTCATGTCTATGACCGAGACGCAGAGAGACAGTGATCGCTGTGGGCTCGGCGTCTTTCAACCACAAATACATACATTGACGAGAGTCACCGCTCTCGGAGATTGGTGCAGATTATGTGTGTGCACTGGGTGGAAGAGATTCCTCTAAGTTTAATTATAATTTAAGTGTAAAATATGCCGCTTCTGCGGGAGTCTCCGCCTTGTGCATAATTACCACACTGCTCTCTCCTGGCCACAGTTACGCCGCCTCTGTGTGCAGCGAGCGATTAATTTCTAGGCTGGTAATGGGCTAAAACAATATTGAAAGTCACTTTGCCCAATGTGGCTTTTAAGGAAGGGTTGAGATAATTGCTTAAAGACCCGTCTGATCCCTTGGCGTGGTTCCTGAGCTACTTCACCCGCTCTTCCCACCCCGGACCCTGCACTTGCCCTTAGCTGTGCAGGGCTCCTGGCAGCACTAATTTGGCAGTGATGACGCACAGCCCAGTCAAAGTGGGCGCCCACGAGATGGAGGCCCAGGTGGCGCTGGTCTCTCATTAACCAGTAAGAGCAGAATTTATCGGCCGTGTGGGAGGCTATGGACTCTGAGGCTGGTGTTGCCTCCCTGAGTCTGGGGGAAGGGACAGGTGCATGGGGGGTGGGCGTGGACGGTGAGGCCACCTGTCCCAGGAGATTTTTGTGGCTCAGTCATGGCTAAAAGAGAAATCCATGCTCAATTGCACAAAACCGCCACACCCTAGGCAGCCTGGCAATACTCACAGGCTTCTTTTTCTTCCCTTCCAGAGGGTGCAACTCTGAAGCACAGACAGAGGCCAAGGAATGGGCCTGGGCACCAGGACAAGCAGGCAGGTTGGGGATGGGCCTGGCAGGAGGAAGTGTCACGGGGACCCCCCTGGGAGAAGGAAAGTAAGGCCTGGGGACAGCTGCTTCCTGAGTGTCCCGTGACTCCTGGGTTGCCTGCGGGGAATGTTCCTCCAATGCCCCAGCCTGGGAGTTCCCCAGGGGAAGTGGTCCTCAGCCACAGCTGGCCCCCATCAGAAAGGATGTGAGCTCGGGGCCCAGCAGAGCCAAGATGGGATGCCAACTTTGTTTCATACTGGCAGGGTGACCTTGGAAACCTCAGAAACTCTGTGTACCATGCTGGGGGCGACAACAGTGTGGTAGGTCACCTGAGGTCAGGAGTTCGAGACCAGCCTGGTCAACATGGTGAAACCCTGTCTCTACTAAAAATACAAAAATTAGCCAGGCATGGTGGTGGGGACCTGTAACCCCAGCTACTTGAGAGGCTGCACAAAAATTGCCTGAACCCAGGAGGTGGAGGCTGCAGTGGGCCGGGGCTGCCCCATTGCTCTCCAGCCTGCGTGACAGAGTGAGACCCTGTTTCTAAAATACAAAAGTCATTATAAAATGCTTTGTCTCCTGTATTGTTTTGGCCTTTGATATTCCTAGTGCCTCTGCTTGGTAAAGATTTCGGAGAGTACATGGATGGTTAAGGGAACGAATTAATGAATCCTGGCCTTGCCTCGTTGGCAAGAAATTCTTGCTGATGATAACCAGGAAGCTGAGCATTTGACCTTCCTTGACTTCACCCATGATGCAGTCTCAAGAGCCACTACAAGCAATGGATGTGACGGGCGGGGTTGGGGGAGAGGAGGGGAAGCCAGTTGTGGAGAGGAGAGGAAGAAGAAGGAAGAGGAGAGGGGGAGGAGGGGGGTGAAAGGGAGGAGGAGGAGGAGGGGGAAAGGATGCCTTCTCTCTCCCCCAGGAGGCCAGCCTGGTAGCAGAGTGAGTGCTGTGGGCCAGAGGGCAAGGCTTTTGTCTGGAGATGAGAAGATTCTGTGTGAAGACCAGGGCGCTGGTCCCCTTCCTCCCCTGCCCTTGGTGGGACACAGGACAATGTGGTCCCCTTGGGAAAGTACTTCCTTTCCTGAGCCTCAGTTTTCCCTTCTGTTCAGTGGAATGGATGACAGCATGTCTCACTTGTCTCTGAATTGCCTAGGTTTCAAAGTGCCCATCGACCGTGAAAATGTGGTAGGTGCACACCGTGAGTACCACTCGGCTGTCAGGACTGAAATGATGTCTTCTGCAGCAGCTTGGACGGAGCTGGAGGCCATTATTCTAACTGAAGCAACTCGGGAATGGAAAACCTAACACCGAACGAATGTTCTCACTCATAAGTCAAGTGAAGCTATGGGGATGCAGAAGCATGAGTGACATATGGACACTGGGGACTCCCAGGAGGTTTGGAGAGGGTCAGGGGTACAGATGCCACACTGTGGACAGTGTCCACTGCTCAGGTGACAGGGGCACCAAAATCTCAGAAATCACCACTGAAGAACTTCCTGTAACTAAAACCCACCCATACCCCAAAAACTATTCAAATAAAAAAAACATTAAAAAAGAGAAAAGGAAAAGAACGACAAGGGGCTTTTAAAGGAATTTCATTCCCACGCCGTGCTCGCATGCCCAGCTGTATGCGCAAGACAGCATGCTTGTGTTCCCGCCGTCATTCTTGTGGAGGTGAATCTCAACCGGAGGAAAATCAAAATCATGCAAACCTAGACTTAGAAAGAAAGAAAGAGAATACCTGGTAGCTTTTGCTATGGACCTTGCTAAGGGCCAGGAAATACATTCAGCATTTTATTTTATTTTTTCTTGAGCTGGAGTTTCGCTCTTGTTGCCCAGGCTGGCGTGCAGTGGCCCGATCTCGGCTCACCGCAACCTCCGCCTCCCAGGTTCAAGAGATTCTTCTGCCTCAGCCTCTGGAGTAGCTGGGACCACAGGCATGAGTCACCACACCCTGCTAACTTTTATATTTTTAGTAGAGACGGGGCTTCACCATGTTGGCCGGGCTGGTCTCAAACTCCTGGCCTCAGGTGATCCACCTGCCTTAGCCTCCCGAAGTGCTGGGATTACAGGCGTGAACCACTGCACCTGGCCAGCATTTTAGATGGGTTATGTCACTTCCTTTCTTGAACATCCCTGTGAGGTTGGCACTGTCATTTCATCTCGGAGGACACGGTGGCTCCTGAAGGCACAAGACTTGCCCATGACCACAGATGAATAATTGAAGGTGGCAGGCTCCCTCCCTACATAAACACACTGACTTACTCTCCGAAAAAAAGGCTACATAATTTGTCTCGGTTGCCCCTGACACTCTAGAGTCCTGTGGATGGCATGCAGCAGGGACTCAGAAATGCTGGCGGTCACTATTCCTTCAACAAGGTGGCGCGGGTCCGAGCCAGGCTCTGAGCTGGTCCCTGAGGGTGAGGAGCGTGGGGCTCAGGCTTTGCCACCCTCCCCTGCCAGCCCCCAGTGTGCCGCTGAGGCTGGGCTGTGGTAGGAGACGAGAGTGGAGCTTTGGAGGCCCAGGGGATTCCAGAAGGAAGGCGGCTCAGCAGTGGCAATGGATGGGGGGTAGGGGCTGAGGGGTGGGTGGTCAGGGTGGGGGTTGGGGCAGGGTGAGCATTGCTGGTTGTGGGAGGGGAGAGCTCAGCAGGGGGTCTGTCTGGAGAGGCCTGTCTGGCAGGGCCTTGTGGGGCCTCAGCAAATGCTCAGGACAATCCTGAAGGTGGGAGGCCGGGGAAAGGGCAGTGGGGACTTTTAGGAACTCGGGGCCTGAGTGAATGCTGGTGGCCCAGGCCCCTTGGAGTTAGCTCTTTTTTGAGGACAGAGAGAGAGAAGGAAGATTAATTCACCTGCCCCCACCCCCAACTTTGGGGTGAGTTTTGCAGGCCCGGCCTGGTTTAGGGGACCAGCTTCCAGGAGACATGGGTGGCATCCATGCGTCTTTGGCAAAGAGCCTCATAAAAGGGGACTGGACTGAAAATCAATTCTCTAAAGCTAAAATCAATAACAATAACTAATATTAACAGTGATGGTCCTCTCCTTACTGCACCTTGCAGCTGGCGGATGGATTATTTTCAAGGATAAGCAGGGGCGGCTCTGCACTGCAGCTGGGATGGGATGCAGCGGGAGCCTAGTGCTGGGCAGGATGTTTGGGGTCTAGGGGCCTGTACAGCCTGATGCCGCCTCGGCCTTCAGCTTAACTTTTCCAAGACCTGGCGTCCTCGTCATTGTCCCCAGATGAGTGGGCTCACTGGCTGTGTGGGTTTTTGAGCCCTGTGGGATGAGGGGAGCCCGCGAGCTTGGGGGCTTAGGACTGGGATGTGGCAAAGGGGAAGAGGGTTTGGGACATTTCCTGGGCCTGCGAGCTCCTAGGCTGCCTTCTGCCTGTGAGGCGATGTGTTGCCGTAGGGAGGCCCGGTGTCCAGGGAGCCCCGCGGCTAGAGTGGGCAGCGAGGCAGGGTGGCACTGACTGCGCAGGAAGTGGTCACGTGGCTCCTGCCTGGCACCCTGGCTCCTGTCTGCTCTTTGTGGGGCTCTCTCTGCTGGGAGTGTCTGGGACTTTGGTCAGAGTCTACAGAGAGGGGAACCCAGGGTGAAAAGGGGGTGCCTAGATGTCAGGCTTTGGGGCCTCTGCCCTCCCTACTGGGAGGCACAGTCACTAACTCCCGTTTTCCAGGGGCACAGCGGGGACCTGGGTGGCCTCCCCAAGACCAGGTGTTCACGGGGCAGAGCAGGGTTGAGAGCCGCAGCCCTGTGTCCTCCCACGCCCCTAACACTGCACAGCAGGGACGCAGCCTGTGTTGAAAATGGTGTTGGGACTTGGGAAGAAATTCTATGAGAATAATGAGCTAACATTTAGGAGGCAGGGAGGGAAGGCATTCTTTTCCAGGGGAGGCTCTGAAGACTCTGTGTGTGTGTGCACATGTGCACGTGTGTGTCCATGTGTGAGCCCATACACATGAGGATTTTGAGGACATAATTGGAAATTCTTCCTCCAATGTTAGTAGCCACTTTCTGTGTATGAGTTTGAAATTTGAAAAAAATATATACTGAAACATAGAACTGAAACACGAAAATTGAAGAGAAAGTCCAGGAATAGTCTAGTGGGAAGATGAAAAAGAATTACCTCAGGAGCCAAAGAGGAGCTGCTGCTGTCATTGGTCATGTAATGTGAGTCTGAGCTTCCTGGTAGCCACAGCAAGAAAGGAACACACAACGGGTTTGTAGTTTTTACCAATATGAAGATATACTCAAGATCCCCTAGAGGAGGAATTTTCCTGGTGTGGAAATCTAGAATTGACAATCAGGTTTATCCTCATAAAAGAGGAAAAGAGTCCATACCTTGGGGGGGTTTTCTACAAGTCCTCCACATAGGCAGGGGCCTGATTTGATATGGTGTTCCCTGGAGGTAGGGTGATGGCTGTTCTGACACCGTGGCTTCCTGGCAATGGGATCCTATGTGGACAGAATGGGCCCAGGGCCCAGGGCCCTGTCTACCTCACTCCCCACTATGTCCTTGGGCCTAACTTGGTGGCCATGAGTATACCTGGTGTGGGGTTAACCATGGTCCCTCCTGCCTGGGACAATGAGTGCATGGCGTTAGGACGTGGGTCATCCCTTGGAGGGAGGAGGGATCATGAGGTGAGGGAACGAGGCAGAGCCCACTGGGGTGCTGCTGGGGTGGGGGCTGGGAGACAGCTGAAAGCTGGGCCGAGGGTCCCAGGTAGGCCTGAGGCTGCCTGGCTCCTGCTGGACAGGTAAGTGTGGAGTGCTTGGTGGCCATGCCCAGACCTGGCTGCAGGTGTCAGGGGCTGTGAGCTCTGATTCCTTCTGTAAACATAGCACAGGGGGTGTGGGGTGTACTCTAGCCATTGCCGGCCAGGCATCCTACCCGCCACCCCATTGCCGGGCTCACAGTCCCCATTCCACAGCCATCTGGGCAGATGGCAGAAAGGGATGGGCTGAAGGCGGGCTGCTTCTAGCAAGGCTGGGCCGTGGGCAGGTATGACCTCTAGGGCACTGGGTTTGTCCTTCTACCACAGACCACATCTGTTTCCCTTAGTGGGAACCATTAGTGAGCCCCTGTGCCCCCAGCCCCCTGACACCATGGTGGCCAGAGTGACTGGCCTAGGTCTTGGTTTTCTCAGAAGTTTCTGGAAGGCCAGTGCCTGGCAGGGAGAAGGTTGGAAGCAAAAACACTGAAGAGTTAAACCAGTTCTCTCCCTGAAGTTGTTTGAACGACAGACAAGGCTGCAAGGTCTGGGTGAGATGGAGCTGGGGGTGCAGCAGAGAGCAGGGCACCCCACTTCCCCAGGCCCCCGACCCCTAGCCCCAAAGCCCCCATGCCTCGGGGCTCCCTGTCCAAGCACTAGAGGACTAAGCAGGCAGGAGGCTGGAGTGCAGCCCTGGCCCTGCTTCTGATGGGCGCCCGAATGGTGCCAGCCCGACCTCTGGGCCCTGGTGTTCCTGTTGTGGGATGGGGGCTGGGGGCTGAGGGCCATGGACCCTGGGCAGAGGGCAGCCCTGGGGTGGGCCTCTCCTTCAAGACCTGGTGCCCACTTTGGCCCTGGCTATGTCTGGCTCAGTGCTTGCCACAGGCCCAGTGCCCTGGCCCTCATCCCTTACCCCTGCTCCTGGCTTCTCCCGGCTGGGGCCACCCTGCCACCCCTTGCCACGCTGGCCCTCTGGGCCATGTTTACCCACTGTCCGTCTGCCTTGATGTGGGCAAACAGACCGAGGCCAGGCCGGAGACAGGGCAGATAAGGCCTGGCTGATGGGACCAAAGGTGAAGGGGTCACCTCGCTCACCTCCTGTCAGTTTATTTACTGTCCCCAAATGGTCACCTGCCCTCCTGGGAACACAACGGCCAAAACCATGAGGGTGTTTCCCAAGGTCCCAAGTCTCGGTTCCAGGAACCCCGTGGACTGCTGAGCTGCTGATGACATACACAGGAAAGCAGCAGAAGGGAAGCGGCTCCCCACTCACTTTGATCTGCACTCCTGGCCAGGCATGGCCCTGGACACACTGCTCACTCCCCACTGAGGTGGGTATTGTCAGCACCTCCATTTTTCAGATGAAAAAAAATGAGGCTCAGAGAGGCTGAGCCGCCCGTCCTGGGGCACACATGCAGTAAAATGTTAGGGTCAGGATTTTAATTCCCATCATTCTGATTCTGGAATCCAAGCTCATCAGGACAGCACTGTCCTGTCTCCAAGTCTAGAAAGGACAGAGCAAGGAGATCAGCCAGCAGCCCCTGGCGGGGGTGGGCGAGGGGGCAGCAGCTCTTCCAGGCCTAGCAAAGACCCCACTGTGCACCGTGCCGGTCACACAGACACAGAGCAGGACGGAGCTTCCATGAAACACAGGAAACACAACTCAAGTCCCCCCAGGAGAGGACGTCACTTCCTGGTGGCTGGTTCTGGTCTTTGGGACTGAGCCTCAGTTTACCCTCTTTCTGGTATTTTCTGTATTTTCCATACTTTCTGCTTCACTTCCTTCCCAGGATCCCAATAGAAAGAGGCAGAAACTGCTGTGCCAGGGTCTACTCATCCAGGGCCTGGGGTAGCTGCAGAGACAGAGGTGATTAACTGCCAGCAGTGGGGACAGATCCGGGGCGTGGGGCCCTTCCTATGAGCGACACTGATCAGCCGTGGTTGACAGGAAACCGACACCTGGAAGAAGCTTCTGGAGTGCTGGGAGGATAAGCAGGGGTCTATCCTATGACTCCCAGTGATACCTCAAGGTTAAGAAACCCCAGCCTCAGCCGGGCACCGTGGCTCACACCTGTAACTGCAGCACTTTGGGAGGCCGAGATGGGCATATTACCTGAGGTCAGAAGTTCGAGTCCAGTGTGGCCAACATGGTGAACCCTGTCTCTACAAAGAATACAAGACTTAGCCGGGTGTGGTGGTGGGCACCTGCAATCCCAGCTACGCGGGAGAGAGATGGAGGCTGTAGAGTCGAGATCGAGCCGCTGCACTCCAGCCTGGGAGACAGGAGCCAAACTCCATCTCAAAGGAAAAAACAAAAAAGAAACTCCCAGCCTCTGCCATCCGTGCTGGCGAGGGCCTTGGGGACATTCCCACCACACACATTCCGACCCCCTCCCACTGCCTGCTTGCTCAGCGTGGGAACCAGCCCCTGCTAGGGATGGGCCCTGGCCCCCGGCGCTTCTCTAAGTTCATGCGGGTAATCCCCGGTTCTGGGGGCATCGCTGGAGCTCAGCCCCGGACCCCCCTCATCACACTCCACAGACATACCACCTTCGCTTCTGCCACTATACAGGGCCACGGCCAGTGGTCTACAAGACCAGTGACTGCCCGGCGCCTCCCCATCTGGGTCCTGGCCAGGGTGCCCTGCAGGGCGGGAGGGGTCTGCCACTCACACCCCCCCCCCCCGCTCCCGGTCCTGATGCACGCTACTGCCTGACGTTTTTGGGAAGGAGACAGGTACAGGGGACTGTGTATGGTTGGAGACAAGGCCTGAGCAGGGTAGGGGCATTTCAGAGGCAGGCAGAGGTTCAGCAAGGCTGGAGCAGGACATGGTTTCACAGCGAGTCTGCTTGCCCGGTTTGCTGAGGGTGGCCAGGCAGGGTTCCTTCTCCAGAGCTGTGTCCAGTACAGATCTGAAAGAACTCCTGCCTCCCTTCACCCAAATCCAGACCCCCGTTCTTACAAAGGGGTTCCCACACCCCTAGCTGAGGCTGCAAAACCCAGTGGGAGAGGAGGGCAGGGGCCACACGAAGTAGAGCTCATCCCTGCCACTGAGGCACACAGTGTTCTTTCCATCCCTGGCAAAATGACACCCGATTCCGCTGAGATACCTTCACGATGGGGAACTCATCACCAGCGAAGGCAGAAAGCTTCCGTTAGGGCCCGAAGATCTGCCTCCTGGAGGCTCCTGTCCCTTGGCCATTCCTTTGTGGTTTTACCCAAAGTTTAGCAGCCCCTCCTGTGTGCCAGGCCCTCTGCTGGGACTGGGGACAGAGGGACAATGGAGGCAGAGGAGGCCTCTCCCCTCCAGAGCCCATGGCAAGATGCAGGAGAGGGATGTGAGCAGGCTGGGGCCTTGGGGGTAGGGGCAGAGCAGGGAGCTAGAGGGACACGCAGGGGGGCCCCCTCTCCTGGGACGTGACCGTGAAGCCTCTCCCAGAAGAAGTGATAGGTGAGTTGACACCTGAGGGGTGAGGCCGGGTTGGGCATAAGAGAGTCTTTAGTCAGGGGAGGCAGGGTCATGAGACAGCCCGGTGCATCTGGATGAGTGAAACAAGTTAGTGGGTCTGGATCCCGAGAGAAAGGGGCGGCGAGGCAGGGGCTGTGCCTCCCAGGCCTGGAGGACCCAGGGCAGAGGCTGGTGTTTCCCTGAGCCAGGAAATGGCAGGGCCAGGCCGTGGAGAGGAGGTGGCTACCCCGACAGGGCACAAGGAACCCCAAAGCCCTGGCCTGGTCCCACCCTCCTCTCCAGAGTCTCTCCAGGAACGCCACACGCCACATGTCCCGTCCCACCCCCATGCTGTGGCTACTGCTTCTAGCATGGCCTGAGCCCACCAACTCCTGTATTCCTCGGCCAGAACGTGCTGCGCCCCCCCGAAGCTGGCTCCTCTGGCTGAAGTTGGTCCTGGGGTTAGGCATTGCCTCCTCCAGGCAGTCCCCCCAGACGTCTCAGGGCTTTTAGGTGTCTTTTCTGTGTTTCTCACCAGCACCTGGATTGTTTACTTTTCTGACACCCCCCAATATGTGCGCACGTGCACACACAAGCATGAACACGCATGTGCATGTGCACGCACACACACGTGCACACACGTGCACGTGGGCGCACACACAGGCACACACGAGTGCACACACGCACACAGACGCACACACACGCACACATGCACACACGCACACGCACACGCACGCACGTGCATGTTGGGCAGTGTCTGCCATGATGTGGGTGTGGCATGCAGCTCTGTGGGGCAATGGTAGAGCGGTCAGGCTGGGGAGGGTGTCTTGGGGTATTTGGACCCGTCGGGGACTCACAGCTACCTCTGTGTTGACAGTGGCCCTCCTCTGTCCCTTTTAACTGAGCAGAGTCTGGAAGATAACACAGTGGCCCACGGTGGCTCCAGCCCCAGCCCCAGGTGGTGCTCAGGGCGCCCCTCCCACACAGGGTTGGAGCGTGATCTCCGAGACCCTAGTTGGAATTGGGGTGGGGGCCTCTGTCTGTGTCAGCCTCTCTCCCAGGCCACAAGGGGGTGCAGAGCAATGTGTGGCGTCCTTTCCTCCAAGGGTCCCCCTCTGTTCTGGCTGACACCAAAATAGCTCAGTCAAGCTCCATGGGCTGCATTCAGGGTTCCCACACGAGCCACGCCCACCTGCACCCCTGTACCACCCCAGCTGCCCCCCACGGCTGGCTCACAGCTCTGAATTCAAAGGCCAGCTCCACCCACAGCCCCTGTCACAGCCCCTCCTCTCAGCTGTTGGCCAACCTATTCCCAGAGACCTTCAGAAGCGCAGGACCAGGCCACGTGGTTGGGTTGGGACACAGGAAGATGGAACCCTGGGCTGAGGCTGTGAGCTGGGAGGGAGGGAAAGGGCTTATTTTCACTTTTGGCACACTTGTGCCCCTCCCCTCCCCTGAGCGCCTCTGCAAAGGGGCGAATGAGGTCTGCTCTGGGGAGCGCCTTCTTTGCAGGGCTGTACTGGGGCGGAGCCAGGAAACCTGACGAGGGCAGGAGGGGAAGAGTGAGGGAAGGAGAGGAGGGGGTCTGTGGTCTGCAAGTGGGATCTGGGCTCGCGGTTTTGCTGTCGATGATTTGGAGTGTTTCTTCCACCCAGTCAGGTGGATAAGTGTTTCTATGAGGAAGGGCTGATGTTCCTACTTGTTGGAGATGCTTCAGAGATCCTGGTCAGCCTGGCCGGGGCCCAGGAGCAGCTGAGGGACCGGGTCTTTGCTCAAGCACTCTCTGAGTTTCATGTGGCCGTGATTGTGTTCAGCAGCCCTTCTTCCTCCACTTCTGGATGGAAAGAGGCAGGGTTTTCATGTCAGCTGGGGCTGGAGGTCCTGGGGCTCCCAGCTCCCATCCTGCCCTCCTAACCCCCAGCCTCTGCGGGTCTCTCCCTGCCACTGAGCTTGGAGTCCTGCAGACGCAGCTGGTGGCTAGAGACTCAGGGAGACTTCCCGGAAGTTCACAGCCCACACCCAGCTCCACCACCACCTGGTGAGGCCACATGGCCAGGCCGGGCCTCAGTCTCTTCATCTCTGGAACGGGGATGGTGGAGTGTTCCTGGCAGTTTTCCAAGTGTGCAGAGCTAACCCAGGAGCTGAAGGCAGCGACAGCAAAGGCTCACCCACAGCCCTTGGCTCGTGGGATCTGCAGAATGGTGGCAGGGTCATCATGTCCCCCTTGGCTTTCTGCATTTCTCTGACCGCAGGAGGGGTCAGCAGGAGGTGCTGGGAGTTGATGTCCCTGAATGGCCCCCAGCCAGGGAGATGATAGGCAGGTGTCCCTCCTGGGGTGTGCTCTGCAGCCTCACAGAGGCCTGGGGTACTGAGCCCCCTTGACTACAGCAGAAACCCCCCCATCCATTCCTGTCCCTGTCCCTCCCCAGCTGCTCCTGCTCCTCACAGTATTTCTGGGGGTCCCACCTTCACCTGCATCCTTGTTCCAGGGTCTGCTTTCAGCGGAAGCCTGGCCAGGAAAGGAGATTGAGGGTTCGCCACCCTGACCCTCAGACCGTGAGTGCTGACTCCGGTGGGTCCAGGGAGAGTGGGGTGTTAGCCCTGTTGGCAGGATTTTTGGCTGAGGTCCCTTTAGAGAAACTGGGAATGGTGGGTGGAGGAGGGAGTTAGGCAGGGCTCTGAGCTCCTGCGACCCCCACTGCATCCCCACCTGGAGATAGCTGGGGAACCAGGATGGTCCTTGACCCCTTGCCCCTGGACTGGGCAAGCTGAGACCCTTGTGGCTAGAGGGACTGTGGCCGCTTGGCCGACGCCTCACGGATACCAGGTCGGCTCCTCTGAACCATCTTACTTGTGTAAAGTTAATGTCGTGTCATTAGCAGCTGGAAACCTCACAGGAGATTAAACATTAAATGGGGTGTGCTTGGAAATCTGGTCTCTTGTCCTGGGCCAAGGGTCAAGGTTGTGGCCCTCGGTCTTCACTTAGAGGTTTCCCAAGAGACAGGTTTTCTAAGTGGCCATGACCGAAAAGTGATGGGCCGGGAGCTCTGCCTCCCAGGGTCTCTGATGAGCCCCTGAGATGAGCCAGTCCCTTGATGAAACTCCCAAATGCCCCCACGGAGCTGAGAGTCTCTGGGGTGGGGGCTGCTTGTGCAGGGCAGGGCCAGGGGCTCTCCAAAGACTTGCCAGTTTCCCAGGGCTGCGTCTGGAAAGCCTCCTTCCCAGGAAGGGGTAGTCAGTCCCCATCCAGATGTGGGGATCCTGTAGCCTGGGGCTGGGGACAGCAGGAGGGCACCTTCCCCATGGTCTAGGAGTCATCCTCAGAGAAGGTGCCAGGTGTCACATGTGGGTCCACAGAGGAGAGGGAAGGCAGCTCACCAGGCCAGAAGGACAGATGGCTGGGGCCTAGAGCCCCTGGTGGGTGGGTCACAAAGGGAGCTCTGGCCATTCCTCCCCCTTCCCTCACTCCCTTCATTTCTTCCTTCTGCAAACAATTTGCAAAAGCATCGTCTCTTGTATTGGGTCTGTGTGGGGATGCTGATGTGAACAGGACAGGATGGGCCTCTGCCCCTCCAGGGAGCCCCCAGTCTAGAGGAAACAGACAAAGAAGGCTGTTGAGATGCAGTGTGCAAAGTGCTTCTCAGGAACACATAGGAGGCATTAGCTTTGGGCTGCACCTTGAGGACAGGTGGGATTTGGATATTTAGACTGGAGGGAAGTAAGGGGATAGGAAGCAGCAGGGAAGGCTGGCAAGGCTCAGCAGGAAGCGGGACAGTGCACTACACAACCTTGGCACGGGGTCCTGCTGGCTAAGTTCCATCCATGCAGAATGCCTGTACCCTATGTTTCACAAGCATCTGTTTATGTGTCTGTGTCTGTCTCAAGGGCAGACACCAGGTTGGTGCATCTGTACCCTCTGGGACTGAACAGTAAGACACGTGATAGGTGCTGAGTGAATTCAGAATGGGCAAATGGATGAATAGATGGATGGGTGGATGGATGGAAGGGTAGATAATGGGTGCCTGGCTGGGTGTCAGGATGGCTGGATGAATGGATAGATGGATGGGTGGATGGATGGAAGGGTAGATTAATGGATACCTGGGTTGGGGGTGGTGTCAGGATAGTTGGATGAATGGATAGATGGATGGGTGGATGGATGGAAGGGTAGATAATGGGTGCCTGGGTTGGTGGGTGTCAGGACAGCTGGATGAATGGATAGATCGATGAGTGAATGGATGGAAAGGTAGATTAATGAATACCTGGGTTGGGGGTGGTGTCAGGATAGTTGGATGAATGGATAGATGGATGAGTGGATGGATGGATGGATGGAAAGGATGAACATGTAGATGGATGGATGGGTGGGTTGATGAATAAATGGTGAGTAGATACATAAGTGAGTGGGTGACAGGATGGATGGATGATGGCTAGATAGACAAGTAGATGGATAGATGGATGCGTAGGTAGACAGAGGTGTGGGTTGATGGATGAATGCTAGGTAGATAAATAAATGGGTGGGTGTTAGGATGGATGATGGATAGACAAGTAGATGGACAGATGGATGGGTTGGTAGATAGATGGGTGGGTTGATGGATGAATGGTAGGGTAGATGGGTGGATAGATGGGTGGATGGATGGTTGGTAGGGTAGGTATATAAATGGATGGATGGATGGATAGATGGATGGATGAATGGATGAATTCATCCACCATTTCAGTCTAGATCAGAAACTGCGGGCTTCCACAGAGATTGTAAAAACCTACTGCTCGAGCCACCTCTGTGGGGTGGAAATGGACTGCCTGGTTTGTTAGCAAACGTACTCTTGACTTTAAATGCAATCCCCCGAGGCTGGGTCTCCAGCTATGAGGAGGGTGATGCTTGCATGTCCCCTGGTCCCCTTCACTGTGGAAATGGAGCCTCTCCTTGGGGTGCAGTTGCTGAAATCGGGTGGAGGTGGTCTCCTGGGGGTGAGGGTTCTCCTCCCCAGAGTAGTTCAGCAGAAGGTGAACTCCCCAAACACACTCTTCCCCCACCACGGTCCAACCAGAGGCTTGGTGAGTGGGTTGGAATCCACAAGCCTTTGGGACCTGAGGGTTCCCTGAGTACCTGCCCATCAGTACTTAGAGAAGCATCCGTGTTCTTGTCAGTGGATCTTCTGCAGAGTCAGGACAGGGCAGCCTTCAGGAAGTGCAAGCCCAGCCCTGAGCCTTCTCCCAGAAGAAGAGTTTCCAGCAAGAGGAGGAGCCAGCAGGTGCATGGGCCGGCGGGTCTCGGGGTGTGCGGGGCTCCGTCTTTGCAAAAGAAACCCTGTCTAGCGCTCGGGCGTTGCTCCTCTTCACCGGGCAGCTCTCTTCAGAACCCCTGGTTCTGACCTCTCACCCATGTGCAGGCTGTGGACAAATTCGGGCTCATGTCCACATCTGTTGGCTGGAGGTGGTGTCAGCAGGTGAGGCTTGGGGTCACTGAGGGGACTGCAGAGTGGCTGGGAAGGTGAGACTTAGGGTGCTTTGTAAGAACAGGATGGGGTGCTCGTTAGCAGGGCCCCAGCTGTCTTCCTAGGTGGCATGGAAGTGACTAGGCCTGAAATGGGAGCAGTTTCTGGAATGGGCGGGAGAAGGTCGGAAGGGCAGGGAGCAAAGGCTCCCACTGCCCTGGGTCTAAATCCTGCTCTTGAGCTGTCCGGCCGGCGAGGCCTCCCACCCACCAGGCCTGGGGTCAGGATGGAGGGTGAGGGCCGGAGCTGCAGTCAGCAGCACATTATAGGCACTGGCACCTCACTAGGTGAGGGCAAAGGTCACCCGCTTATCCTGACCTTGGAACCGATTGTTGTGCATGGTGCCTCTGCTCTCCAAACGTCACTCTAATCAGGAGCCAGCGCTGGAGCTCACGAGGAGGGACCCTGTTATTGTGAAAGGAACCAGGGTCCCCATCAACCAGACCCTGGCTGGCTCCCTGCCCCTGCCACGGCCCAGCTCTGAGTCTTGGGCTGGGTCATGGGTCCCTGTCTCTGCTTCCTCGCCTGGATGCTGGGACAGTGGAGCCTTCTTCTGCAGGTGGTGGAGGGATCCAGGAGAGAGTGCTATGGGCGCCCGAGAATGAGACGGGCCCAGGACATGAAGGCGGCCATCAGACTGTTCGTAAATAGATGGAAACCTGATCTCCAAACCCGATGGAAACCCGACCTCACTTCTTACAGTGTCTAAACCTCACAGCGTCCTGCCATCCTGCCATCTGAGTCTGCAGTGAGCGGCCAACACCGAGCCCCTCCACCATCCTGGTGCTGCTCACCACAAGTGAACCTGAACAACACCCGCGGGCTGGCCTCTGGAGCTCAGCTACAGCCCGAGGGCCCGGGGTCACCTGAGTCCTCGTGGTCTGAGTTGGTCTGGAAGCTGGCAGGGCAGGAGGGGAAAGCCCAGGAGGTGGGGAAGTGGCTGCAGCCCTCGCCCGCTCCTCCAAGTCCTAGCTCAGTGCAGTTAGACCTGGGCCTGGGAGCTCAGCTCCAACACGATTTACAATTCAATTGTGAAATGGGATAAAAATGAGACATCCCTCTTCGGGCCTCTCAATTTTCTTTGTGAAAGCTCCCGTTCCTCCTAGTAAATTTCTCTATTTCTAGATGAGCTTTTATGTTGTGTTGACAGGTAGGGGCCGGGTCGTGGGAGGGTGGTCTGATGACTGCTTTCCTTCTTCGCTTCCGGAGAGGCTGCAGCTGCGTTCACTTGCCACGTGGGCTGTGACCTGAGTGGTGGAGGTGTACGGAGAGGAAGCGGTTCTGGTGGAATCCCAGCTTCCCCGTTCACAAGCTGCGTGACCCCAGGCGGGTTACCAACATGTCTCCTTCTATGTGAAGTGGGCATTGATAATGCAGGTGCCAGGCTGGGTGCCAGGGGACAATGCCTGGGACAGACCCAGAGAGCAGGTTTAAAGGCTGTGTGTGTGTGTGTGTGTGTGTGTGTGTATAGGTCACCGCTGTGGGCTACCAGAGCTCAGTGCCACCTGGGGCCATGTGAACCAGTACAGAATCCACATCACAGCATCACCCAATGAGGGGTGAGAGTTGGGGTGAATGTCCATGCTTGCCCCGTTGAGGGTCAAAGCTGCCCCCATGGCAGGCAACCCCTACAGTTCTGGCAGGTTCCTAGGGGCTGGTGGTCAGGCCAGCCGCAGGGCAGTGGCGGGTGGAGAGGGTGTGGGTAGTGTATTGGGCCGCCATCACTGCAGAATGAATTCCCACCAGCTGTGGGCTTCTAGCGGCTCATGGCTGAGCACGGCCCTGTGGGTTGCAGTCTGGAACATTTTGTCTGGATGCTCTGCTCAGGATCTCGCAGGCTGAAATAAAGGTGTGTCCTGGGCTGTGTTTTTACCTGGAGCCCTGACTGGGGAGGAGCTGCATTCAGGTGTGTCCTGGGCTGTGTTCTCACCTGGAGCCCCGACTGGGGAAGAGCTGCATTCAGGTGTGTCCTAGGCTGTGTTCTCAGCCGGAGCCCCGACTGGGGAGGAGCTGCATTCAGCTGCCCGATAAGGCTGGCAGAGTTTCCTTGCATCTGCATGCCTAAGGTCCGTTTGCTCCCTGGCTGTCCACCGAGGACTGCTCCTGGCTCCTCCAGCCCCACTTCAACTCCTTGCCTATGGTCCTCTCCAAGACAGGGCATTTTGCTCACTGAGGCCAGCAGGAGGGATCTGACATCCTTTGCCTCTGACCTCCAGACCCAGATTTAAAGGACTCATCTCCCCTTTGATTATCTCAAAATTCAGATTAGAAGCCCAATTACATCTGCAAAGTCCCTCAGGTATGGGAGGAACAAGTGAGTATGACAGAAAGCACCCTTCATGGAGTGCTTCACCCTTCACCTTTCACCTTTCACCATTCACCCTTCACCCTTCACCTCTCACCCTTCACCCTTTACCCTTCACCCTTCACCTCTCACCCTTCACCCTTCATGGAATGCTTCACCCTTCACCCTTCATGGAGTGCTTCACCCTTCACCTTTCACCCTTCATGGAATGCTTCACCCTTCACCCTTCACCGATTGCTTCACCCTTCACCCTTCACGGAGTGCTTCACCCTTCACCCTTCACCCTTCACACTTCACGGAGTGCTTCACCCGTTACCTTTCACCCTTCACTCTTCATGGAGTGCTTCACCCTTCACCCTTCACGGAGTGCTTCACCCTTCACCCTTCACGGAGTGCTTCACCCTTCACCTTTCACCCTTCACCCTTCACTGAATGCTTCACCCTTCACCCTTCACGGAGTGCTTCACCCTTCACCTTTCACCCTTCACCCTTCACGGAGTGCTTCACCCTTCACCCTTCACCCTTCACCCTTCACCCTTCACGGAGTGCTTCACCCTTCACCCTTCACCCTTCACCCTTCACCCTTCACCCTTCACGGAGTGCTTCACCCTTCACCCTTCACCCTTCACGGAGTGCTTCACCCTTCACCCTTCACCCTTCACCCTTCACCCTTCACAGAGTGCTTCACCCTTCACCCTTCACCCTTCACAGAGTGCTTCACCCTTCACCCTTCACCCTTCACCCTTCACCCTTCATGGAGTGCTTCACCCTTCACCCTTCATGGAGTACCTTCACAGAGTGCCTTCATGAAGTGCTTCCATCCCACACTTGAGGGGGTCCTGCTGGCATCCAGAAGCCTGCCCTCCACAGTGGGCATCAACCTAGTTTGTTGACATGGTGGCCAAACAGCAAGGTCCTGGTGGCCAAGATCTCACCGTCCAGTTGTAGAGACAAACAGAGGCATGGTCAGCACGAGATTCTACAAGGTCTACGCCTCAGAACCTGTGAGGGTGGAGAGCAGAGGTCCTGAGAGGGGACGGTGCAATGCAGTGGGGTCAGGGCCAGAATCTCTGTGAGGGTAACAAGGTCTATACCTCAGAGCCTGTGACGGTGGAGAGCAGAGGTCCTGAGAGGGGACGGTGCAATGCAGTGGGGTCAGGGCCAGAATCTCTGCGAGGGTAATGCTTTTTGTTTTTTGAGATGGACTCTTGCTCTGTTGCCCAGGCTGGAGTGCAGTGGCACAATCTCAGCTCATTGCATCCTCCACCTCCAAGATTCAAATGATTCTTCTGCCTCAGCCTCCTGAGCAGCTGGGATTACAGGCACTCGCAACCATGCCTGGCTAATTTTTGTATTTTTAAGTAGAGACAGGGTTTCACAATGTTGGCCAGGCTGGTCTTTAACTCCTGACCTTGTGATCTGCTCGCCTGCCTCCCAAAGTGCTGGGATTACAGGCATGAACTGCTGCGCCCAGCCAAGAGTAACATTTAAAATGAGTCCTGGAGGATGGGAAGGTGGTGGAGTTGGGGCGAAAGTAGGGAGTGTTCCAAGTGGTGACAGCATCAAACAGCCCATGCAAAGGCCCCGAGGCAGCAAGAGCCACGTGCATCTGAGGAACGGAGGGAAGGTCAGTGTGGCTGAAAGGGGTGACCTGTGGGTAGGGGAGGAGATGGGAGGCTCCAGGGACCAGCAGAAGCAGCCACCCAGGCCCCTCAGGGCCAATAGTGATGCAGGGGGATACTCCCAGCTTTATCTTGAACTGAATTAAGGGCCAGCCATGGTGGCTCATGCCTATAATCTCAGCACTTTGGGAGGCCAAGACAGGCAAATCACCCCAGTCCAGGAGTTCAAGACCAGCCTGGGCAACATGGTGAGATCCCCGTCGTCTCAAAAAATAATTTAAAAAATCAGCCATGCATGGTGGTGCATCCCTGTAGTCCCAACTACTCAGGAGGCTGAAGTGAGAGAAACACCTGAGCCCAGTAAGTTGAGGCTGCGGTGAGCCGCGATTGCACCACTGCGCTCCAGCCTGGGCAATACAGTTAGAATCTGTCTCGAAAAGAAATGGAATGAGATTCTGTAAGTACATCAAGTGCCAGCACGCAGCCTGGCATTCACAGGTGCATGATGAGGAGGCAGCGGCAGAATTCCGAAATGACCCCATGCCCATGTGACCCTCTCCCTAGGTGTAGGTGAGCCCTGTAACTTGCTCAGGCCGAGGTGAAGGGATTGTGCAGACGAATCCCCCACACTGCAGAATTTAAGTTAATCAAGGGGGATGATGCTAGGTGAGCCTGGTCTAATCAGGGGAGCACCTTAGAGGTGAGCCTAGAGGCAGACGTTTGCGGGAGCAGATGCCCTCCCTGACCTCCCTGCAGCTTTGAAGAAGGAAACGTCTATGAATTCTACAGCCACAAGGAAACGTGTCCTGCCAATCCCTTGAGGGACCGTGGAAAGGGGTCCTGGCCTATTTTAACTGCCCCTGCGATTTCAGCCCTGTGAGCCCCTGAGCAGGGCACCTGGCTCAGCCTTGCTTGGACTCCTGACCTACAGCAATGGTGAGGTCACAGATGTGTGTTCCAAGCTGCTGAGTGTGTAGCAGAATAATAACAGAAAACAGATACAAAGTAACCATTCTTGCATGGCCTCTCTGGGGCGCACACAGGGCTCACAAATAGGAGGCAGTTCCTGCTGGTCCTGGGGTCACCTCACACCACCATCCAGCAGGCATCCATTCATTCATCACTGCCAGTTAGTTATGCATGCTAGCAACCCGCTGACAATGTTCAAACCCCTGCCCGTGGACCCGAGATGCGTGCTGTGTTGCGTCCACGCCACACTCGCACCGTGGCCGTGTCTCTCAGCGGTGCCGCCTGCAGTGCCAGAGTGACTTCAGCATCCTCCCCAGCACCAGGCTCTGGGCAGCGGTGCCAGCTCTTTGGAGCTGGTGGAAGATGGCCCTGTTCTGTGCCCCTGACCAGGACCGAGCAAAGCACTGCATCCAGCACTGTGAAGCGGCCGGAAATGAGGGGACAAAGTCCTGGGGCGGGGGGGGGGGGGCGGCAGGAAGGGCAGGGGCTGTGCTCTGGGCCTAAAGGAGGGATGGGGGTTTTGAGAAGAGCAGAACAAAAAGGGGAAAGGGGACTTCTGGGAAGGGGACACCTGTGCCCAAAGCAAAGGGGCGAGTGGCAGGCCCATCTCATCTGCTCCCGGCACTCATAGGTGCAGAACTCTGATGCCGTTTACAGACGAAGAGCTGAACTCAGGCTGCCTCAGTGACTCGCTCAAGGCCACTCAGCCACTCAGTTGTAAATTTGGGGTGAAATCTCAGTCCATCTGACCCTTCAGTTTGTGCAGAGAACCCCAGCCTCCAAGGTGTCCCCCAGGCTGGTACAGATCCTGTGGCCAAGCCCAGCCACTTCTTTCCCATTATGGGACGCAGGACCCAGGTCAGCACAGCCCCTGCCAGCGGCTCCAAGGCCTCTGTGAGTCCCTGTGCCAAACACTCCCTAGTCGTGGCCAGTGCCACTGTCCCCTGCCTGCCACCACCCAGACCCTGAATGCCCAGACTCCAACTGTCTGCTGTCCTGACCTCCTCCGGGAATTCTTGGCCTCTCCCTCCAGCTCTGGCAGGGAGGCTGGCCCTGGGGGTTTCTGTCCGACTATGGGCCCCTGTGTTTAGGCATCTCTAGAGGAGCATTCACCCCACCCAACATGGGAGGGCTGGAGGGACGCCCTGAGCCTGCTCAGCCCTGGGCCCTGCCTGGAATAGGTGATGGGGTGAAGGTGTCCGGGAGGCTGGGCCATCTCCTGAGCTCCTGGATGGCCCCAGACATACATGAGCCTGCGCCACTGCCTGCCAGGGACCTCCAGCCAGAAAGAAACAGTGATGGCCCTGCGTTCTTTGTGCAGCCCCCACCAAGCACCTGGGTGTAGTCCTGGAAACCCCACCTGGACTGCAGGCCCCCAGGAAGCCTCAGCTTTGATGTGGACCAGCCTGGCCCCAGCCAGGAGTGTCCTCAGCTGACCCTGCCTACCTGCGGTTCTGGGACAGAGGCTATCTCCCTCCTAGCCACAGCCCCGGGGCCAGGGTCCCTGCTCTTGCCGGCCGTCCACCTGGGGCCTGGTGACTTTGTAGGCACTCTGGGCGTCCTGCCCTCAGGGGGTCTGGAGCGAGCCCCACACTGACCCTGGGTTACATTTCGTTCTGTTTCACTCACTCACGCGCCCCAGTGCCCCTCTATTTGCTCATTCTCTCCTTGGATCACACAATACCGGCCCACTCACTGTCGGCCGGTGGGGGGACGTCTCCAGAGCTCCACCCAGGCCTGGATGCAGAGATGTCGCTGCCTGAGGACAGCATCCCAGTTCCTCCTCTGCCTGCTCCTGACCACTCTGCGCCTGCCCTATGCCCGCCCGCGCCTCCTCTCCTCCTCCTCGCCCTCGGCACAGCTCCTCCTATCCTTGGTGCCGCTCTGGATGCAGCTTCTTCCAGGCAGCCCGGCCTGATCCCTCCAGTCTGGATGAGGCCCCCAGCATGTGCGGTCCGACCTCCGCCTAGCCCAGGCCCAGCCACACATCAGAGCTACCTATTGGTTGAACTGCCCAAAGCCCCCAGGACCGAAGCCCCCAGGGACTAGGACCCAATCACATTCCCGGAGGCTTCCCTGGAGCCCAGCGCAGGCCTTCACAAATACTCCAGGGAAAATGAATGAGGGAATGAAAAAAGCTGCGCAGGAGCAGACAAGAGCTTCCTTTAGGATGCTATGGGCCAGAAGGGGCTGCCCGGATGCCCGTGACACCCATGAGCTAGGGAGGGAAGAAGGCTGCTTGGAGGAATGGGGTGATGGCCAAAGGCCTGCCAAGGAGGGCGAGGGCGAGGGTGAGGGGACTCACAGCTGACCGAGTGGAGCGTGTGGCTTCCTGTTTGTCTCACTGGGTCCCTGGTCCTCGACACAGGCGGCATGAGGTTGGGGAACGCAGCTGGTGCCCGTCCCGAAGGCCAGGCTGTCTGCACCTGCGGGGGCCAAGATGACACTTCTGGTATAGGGTTGGGGGGCATTCCCCCAGGCCAGGGGTCCCTCAAGGTTCTCACCAGGGACCTCCTGACAAGTGTCCCAAGGAGGGCCGTGCAGCGGTCCGGGGACTGGAGTCTGGAAGCCTCTGGCTCACTGTGTGGCCTCGGCAAGTCCTGTGGGGCCTCGGTCTCTCTATCTGTGAAGTGAGGGTCCTCTAAGCTTTCTCGACTTCCTTAGAGGAAGGTTGCCCTGTGTGAGCCACAAATTCCGATTCACGACCCAAGCGGACATGGGTTCAAATCCTACTTTGTCTTCGTTCTTGCCGTGTGACTCTGGGCAGGTGGCTGAGCCTCTCTGCACCTGTTTATTTCTGGCCGTGTCTGAGGGGAGGAGTGGTGGGTGTAAGGCCTGGGTGGCTGAAGGAGGTTTCTGGGTCACAGAGCAGCTGTGCTTGTTTCTGGCTGCTGCAGCCTCTCTCAACAGTATGAGACGCCTTGGAGGAGCAAGAGGGACCCCGGAAGTTGAGGAAGACCAGGACCCTCTGCAGGGGACGTGGCGGAACAGCTTCTCCAACCCTCGGGCTGCCTTGGCACCCTCGTTTCAGACGTCGTTGGCTTCTTTTTGCAGGGTCCCAGGTTGGACTGGGTGGCTGGGGTCTGGACCTGGCTCCCTGCTAGGGAGGAGCAAAATAAACCAAGCCCTGTCAAAGCCAGGGTGGGGCAGAAAATATGGGGAAGGCGGCCTAGTGGCCTCTGAGGGGACAGAGCTGTTTGCTGTTTGCATGTTCAGAACTGAGCTATAGAGGGCCCTGGGTGCCCCAAGGTCCCACTTCTGCCTCCACAAGGATCTTCAGCCAGCCAAGGCACAACCAGCGTGTGCAAGCGTTGAGCATCTGCTGATGCAGCAGTGCATAGTGGAATTAGGGGGGTCCTAGGAAATGAGGACACTCAGCGTTCCCCATGCATTTTCACACCGGATCTTCATAGTAACCCCCATTTGATGGAGGGGTCTTCTGGGAAGGAAAGAGGGCACCCAGGGTTTGAAGGGAGGTAAGAACTCCTACCCTGCTCAGTATCTGCCTTCAGGGAGCTCCCCGTCTGGCAGGGGGAAAATGGCAAGTGATCTAATGAACCGTGAGCCGAGTCCCATCTCTCCCTCCCTGCAGGGGAGGAGCCTGGGTTTTGAGGTGTAGCTCCACTTCCAGCTTGGGGGACAAGTCAGGGAGGTTTCCTGAAGAGGGGGCCATGCAGTGCCCACCTCTATAGAACGGGGACAGCATAGAGTCCCCCACTCTCCAACAACAGGTTATTGCAAGGAGTCAGTGAGGTCATGCCTGGAAAGCAGGACCCCGGTTGGAGCACACAGGAGGTGCCTAACTATGGCCCAGCTCTCACTCCTGCAGCAGGATGGGGATAGACAGAGGCAGACACCTGAGACCTTTCCTTTTGGCCTTGCTCTGACCCCAAACCCTGCAGGGCAGCCCCGTTCAGCTGCTCAGCGCAGTGGCCAAAGCCTCAGGGTTTGGACCCAGGCTCCGCAGCTTCTGTGAGGCCCCCGGAGCCTCAGCCTCCTCCCTGTGAGGCAGGGGCAGAAAAGATGGGGAGGGAGGCCGGTGCAGCTGACTCACTGATGCAGTGACCAGCAGGCAGGACTGGGAGAGGGAGGTGCCGTGGGGCTGGGGGAGAGCAGAAGCCCCCTGAGTCCCCAGGGCTAAAGAGAACCCTGCTTGGAGTGAGTGAGGTGGGTGGGGGGGCCTCAAGGCATTCCCAGCCCCCACATCCCGGGGCAGCTTTCCCTCCATGTCTAAGAATAGACAGGTCCAGGATGAAACTGACAGTGCAGCATGAGGGTCCTTTTCCCCTGCCAGGGTCCCTGCTCCATACCCCTGGAGCCCAGCCTCCAGGGGCCACGATGTCCACTCCCAGTCTCCCTGGGGATGGCGCCGGGACACCACAGGTATTTTAGAAGGCAGACTGGAAATGGGCTTCCGAAGCATTTTCCTTCAGAAGAGTCACCCCAGGAGGCGCCCACTGGCTGCGGGAGGAAGTGAGCCCCCTGCCGCTGGTGGTAACCAAGCAGAGGTTAGAGAGGCATCTCGCAGAGGTCTCACGTCAGATTCGAGGAGTCCACAAGGTGACTTTGGAACTCGCAGCCTTGGCATTGACCTCATGGCCCGAAGGCCCCACTGCCCAGTGGACGCTGGAGGAGGCCCTCCCTGGCCATCCACCCCTGCCGTTCCCAGACTCAGGCCTGTCCCCTCTCATCCCTCTTGGGAAACCTGACCCTTGGGCTATTTGAAAGAAGAGAGGAACTTGGGTTTGATGTTTTGAAGAAGCTCAAGGAGGGAAGAAAACTTGGGCTGATGGCTATTGAGATTTATGGCCTCCCCTGAGTCTAACTGCCTCGGAGTCTTTTTAACAGTTGGACTAAGTGGTGCTAAGGATGACAGTGCCCTGGTGGCGGCAAGTGCCCCCTCTTCCTCCCTTTGCCCATCTTCCTCCCTCCCTTTCTCTCTCTCCTTTTTCCCTTCTTCCCCTTCCCTTTCTCTCTCTCTGCTGGGGTTGGGGAGGCGCAGGCAGCTGCTGGTGTCCAGGTCTCTGAGTGCCTTGGGCTCCTGGTGCTGCAGCTGGGACTTGCAGAGGTGGGGTGGGAGGGAGGTGGCCAACCTGGCTGCAGCAGGGCAGGGCTCTGACTTCCCAGCTGGGCTGCCCTGCAGTGTCTGTACGCCTTGAGCCTCCAGGCCAGGGAATGGTGCCCACGCTGTTATGTGCCACCAGTAGGATGCTGCATCAGCAGATGCTGAACACATGCACATGCCGGTTGCCCCTTGGCTGGCTGAAGATCCGCCTTGTGGAGGCAGAAGTGGGAACTTGGGGCACGCTTAGGTCAAACAAGAAAGAGCTTTCTAGCCGCTGCCTCCATGGAAGTGAGACACCCATCTCCAGAGGCATGCAAGCAAAGTCAAACCACCTCTGGCATGGAGGCAGGGAGCAGGGCTTGTGCGTCGAGCTGCGGTGGACACAGACTTCCTGGGTTTGCCTGGATCTCAGCCTCTGCTGGGCTGTCCTATCAGTTTCTGTGCCCGTCTGCTCCCCTTGTTCATTCATCCGATAATTCAATGCCAAGCACTCTGGCACTTCCCGCACCCCCCTTGCCCTAGAGGCTTCCTGGGCTGTCTCCCAGCCCAGCCTCCAATGTGGGCTACGATACCCGGTGGCCAGGTCTGGAGCACTTGGGGGTCATTGGTGACTGAGGTTGCCGGACAGACCCCGGGGCGGAGTCAGGGGCTGCCTCCTCCCTGAGGCAGGCTGTGTTCAACGCTATGACCCTGGAGCCAGAGGCGACTTTGTGTCCCGGCGGGGGGGGAGGGGGGAAGTGGCACTAGGGGGCCACATGGACCCCAGATATAATAGTGCCAGGTCCCGACCTGGTTTCCTTGGTGTGGAGTGGCCAGTGGGTGCAGAGGCTGCCTGAGTACAAAGTCTCCAAGCACGGTGGAGTCTCAGAGGCTCCTGCACAAAATTCTGGCAGGGGCAGGGGCAGGGGACCCCTCAGAGGACCTCCTGACCCCTTGCAGCTCCCAAGGCTCACACGAGAGCCCGCTTGGTCCTTCGCGGTGGCAGAGCAGGGGACTTGGTCTGCTCCTCTACTGAGCAGTGACAGCTCATGTGTCCTGAACACAGCTTCACTCACCGCTCCCCCAGCGTCTCATGGTAAAGGCGGGGCCCTGGGTATGGTGCCCACGTCCTCACTCCTCTAAGAGGCCACTAGCTCCCTTCCACTGTGGGTGAGGAGCTTCCCTGCCCAGCCACATTGGGCCTGGACTTGAGACTAGCCTGGACTCGGGGACAGCCAGTGGGTGAGTGGTAAGGCAGATCTGGGCACTCTTCTCGCTCTTTACACCCTGCTGAGCTGTCCTGGATGACTGTGTTCCATGAAGCCACTGGTCCAAGGAGAATGCGGAAATACAGGGAGCAGCCCTGAACCCCACCTGCGGCCTGGGGTGGGCCCAGCAGAGCACAGTCGAGCACAGCTGGGCATAGCCGAGCCTGCCAGACCCACCGCCCACCACAGGCCCGCAGGCAAGGAAACCACCACTCTGTCGTAAGCCGCAGAGTTTTGGGGTGGTTTGTTATGCAGCAAAAACTGACTAATACATGTGGGTACTATTATCATCATCCAATGCCACCAATGAAGAGACAGGCTCAGAGAGGCCAAGTCACTCTCCCAAGGTCACCCAGCTCTCAAGTGGCGGGCTGAGAGTCACGCTTTCCAGGTAGAAGACTGCCCAGCTCACCAGGCTGTGGACAAATCTTCAAAACCTGTCTCTGGATTGGAAGGTTTCTGGGCAGACACCAAGACCAGAACCATGTATTCACCAAACGCGTTTCCCGTCGGCCCCGGCCAGGATGGCTTCACTTTGCCTTTCAACACCGTGGTGGCTCCCAGCTGGGACCTCAGCCATGGCCTGCTTCCACTCCAGCCTCCACCAGCACCTAGGAACCTGCTAATAGCATCCATCTCACCCTACCACACTCCGCAGCTCTCCAGCACCGCAGGGTCCAGTCCTGGCACCTGGCATCTTACTGCGGCTTACAAGCCTCGGTGACCTGCAACTTACATACCAGACCTCGCTCACACACACACACACAGAGCCACACAGTCACCCTCACACATGCTCACTCACACACTCACACACACGCATAGCCACACAGTCACCCTCACACATGCTCGTTCACACTCACACATCCTCACACACTCCCACATCTTCACCCACACACACTCCCACATCCTCACTCACACACACACTCACATGCTCACTCCCACTCCATTACCCACTCATTCAGATTCACACACCCAGACATACACACATAGCTACATTCACAGGCTCACTTACACACTCCCATATCCTCACACACACCTGCATCTTCACCCACTCACACTCAGATTCACACATACTCCCACATCTTCACCCACTCACATACTCACTCCCACATCCTTACACTCACACACTCACACACTCACTCACACTCCCACATCACCCACTCACACTGATTCACACACCCACACACACACGTAGCCACACAGTCACACTCACACATGCTCACTCACACTCATACATCCTCACACACTCACATACTTACACTCACATGCTCACTCACACACACTTGCTAATTCACACACTTCCATATCCTCACACACACACTCCCACATCACCCACTCACACTCAGATTCAAACACACACACTCCCACATCCTCACCTACTTACACTCACACACTCAGATCCACACATCACACACGCTCACTCCCACACTCCCACATCCTCACTCACACACACTAACACATGCTCATTCACACACTCCCACATCCTCACTCACTCAGATTCACACAGGCACACTCATAGTCCCCCTACACCCTCACACACTCAACGCAGCTCCAGCCAGGCTGAGCTCTTGGTTCCTGGAGCACCAGGCTCACCCCTCCTCCTGGCCTTTGTGGCGACTCTTCCTCTGCCAGGCGTCCTCCTTGGCCCTGCTCCTTCACCTCAGCTTGACTGGTCACCTCCTCCTGGAAGCCTTCCCTGGCAGCAGCCCCCTGCGCCCTGCACATACATCTTGTGTCTCAGCTGACACCCATGGCAGGAGCCCATGGCCAGGGCCCAGTGAGTGCCCCTCAATGTGGGAGAATCACCGTTCATTGCTGAGAGTGCAGCTTGTGCCCCACAGCCCCCGGGAGTGGGGCACCGCCCAGACCCTGGTGTTCTGGGGCTCACGCGGGCCTGGTGGGGGCGCTGCTCCTGTGTGGAGTTTATCCTCTGGGTCTCTGCTCCCGGCCAGCTCCCCATGACCCCCATGAAGGCATCTGACTCCTCCTTTCTGCCCAGGTACATACACAACCTAGAGAATGTGTCCCCACCAAGATCCAGACACAAGTGATAAGTAAATGAAATCAAAATGTCTTTAGGCCAACCTGCACTTTGCTAGTGTCAGCTGTCATGGGGCAGCCACGGCCCAAGGGTTCCATGGCTGGGGTCGGGTCGCAGAAGAACAGTCCCATGACCCATGTCCTGGGGGACCTCTGGCTGTACTGTGGCCTCAGGACAGTGGAGCTTACTGGCTCTCCCCCTTTCTCCAGGGATATTTTCGGGATCTGCTCTTTTTGGCCAGTGAGAGGTCAGTGAGGAAGGGGTGAGCTTCCCAGGAAGTGGTGGACTCTCGGGGGAGCCCTGCAGGCCCCTCCCCTCCCCGCAGAGGCCCCGCCCACCACCTGCATCAGGGTACCTGGCCCTGCCGAGGGTGGGACTGACAGTGTCTTTGGGGAGCAGGAGCAAGGGAGGGGTGTGGAGGGTCTGAGGTGTCCCTCCACCGTGGGCCGGGCAGACACACAAGCACTCAGCCCCCTACACACAGCATGGAGCCTCACACAGAGCTGAAGCCAGGCGCGAAGTAAGAAACGACCTTGTTTGTTAAAAGCTGTACACAGGAAAAGCAGCCTTAGGTACTGGGAGTCAGGAGAGGGGCCTGCGGGTGCGACTGGGAGGGGCGCAAAGCTTGAGGCTGCCTCTGGCACGGCCCCAGGTTCGGGAATCCTCAGGATCTCGAAGCCCCTGGGGGACCGAGTGTTGCGGGGTGGGGGGTGGGAGTGCCCACCCCTTGCCTGAGTGGTGCTTACACAGACCATTGCTTTGTGACAATTCACTTCTTCTCTGTGCACTTTCCTGTGTTTTCTGTATCTTAATAAAAAAAATAAAGGGTTACACTTCAAAAGGAGAGTGGTGCCCCAGGCAAGTCCTTAGTGACCCACAAGTCCCAGTTCTCTCCTTGGGGTTTGGGCTCTGGGGGTCAAGATGGCCGGGGGAGACCTGTGTTCATTCTAGCTCAATAATTCTAAGCTTGCTTGGCTCAGAGGACACTGAAGTTTACATATTGAACTAAACCCTATTACTGGTGCAGTTAATTAGAAATCACACGGTAACGGGTCTAAGGTAAAGACCATCTGAGAGCGCAGTGACACCGGGAGCACCGCGGGGTGGCTGCAGAGCAGGGAATACTGCTGTGGTCCCATGAACGCTTCTCAACATGGAGACTGCATGAGGGCCCAATAAAGAGGGCTTGTGCAAAGATCTCTGAGAAGGGAGGCGATCTCTGCTCACAAGATCCGGGAGGGTCTTTGCAGATGGGAGCTGGCAGGGAGGAGACAAGCCTTGCAGGGCAGAGCTCACAGAACGCCTCAGGCTCTGCCTAGGTTCTGGGAATATGGAGTGATTTCGATTGCTCTAGATCCTCAATGCTAGGGAGGTAAAGCCCCTGATGCATTGGGTGTGGTCAGACCAGGTGGCTCCTCATCCGCAGCCCGCCCTGACAACAATGGGCGATAAACTCAGAACTCTAGTTTAGCATGTCTTAGAAGAATCTCAAGTGCTCTCCACCCGGCTATGTTACCTACACCTTCACCCTCCCCTTCCACGCCCATAAGATCAATGAGATTGTCCACCTAATAAGAGTGTTTGGAGCCCAGAGCTCAGGGCCAACGCGGTTCCCACGCTTGCACTGGTCCCTGGGGCCCACGCTGTAAATTCTACTCTCGGGTCTCCGTCTTTACTTCCTTTCTCAATCCCTCGTCACCGCTGTACTAAGGGCACCCACATATGGAGTTGTGCTCATTCCCAACAGGCTTCAAGCAGGAGCCATCCTCTCTGCCCGAAGACAGGGGTCCGGGTCTGGCCAGGCCTGTCAAGGCTACCTGCCTCCTCTGTCTCCAGGCTGAGTCCGGAAACCTCTGTCTGGGGAGAGGTGAGGACATAGATGGGGGCACAGGAGAGCAACACCTTGTGGGAGTGGCCAGCCAGGGAGGAGACTCCCGGAATGGCGCTCCGCTGGATGCTCCCGAGACAGTGTCCCCGAAGCTGAGGGAGGAGAGAAATCCCTGAGTCTATCGGCGTCCCAGAACAGTCCTGGTGCTGGGCACGAAAGCGAGCTCAGGTGAGGCTGCCTGTCTGCGCGGGCCCGTGTGTGGCCGGGCACATGCACGAATGTTAGTGCCTATGGAAGCATGCATGCAGTCACACCTGTGTGTGCCCCTGTGCACATGTGTGCACATGTGTGTGCTGTGTCCCTGCCGGGTTTACACAATGCACACAATTGCCTCCAAAGAAACAGGGATGTTCTTTAGAAAGAGGATGCTCTTTTGCATTTCAATCGACCGCCTGAACAATGGCCGTTTAATTAGTGTGTTTTGAAGGGGAAATGAAGGAAAATTATAACTCATCCCAGAAAATGGCTTGTACGTGCTCAGCTCTTCTCTCTGGTTCCGGCGGAGCCACCCCCAGGTCCAGCAGAGCCCAGGCCCAGCGTGGTCCACCCAGAGGAGGAAACGAAAAGCCGGTGTGGTCCTGGAGGTAACAGGCATAGGGACAGGGTGGGTGGATGCTGCGTCTCGTCCCGTGGCCAGGCAGTGGGTAGGCTTAGGGACCACAGGCCAGCCGCAGGCGGTACCACCCCACCCCTCGTGAGGCCCCAGGGTGGAGGCACTGTGGCTCAGCAGAAAGCGAGCAAGGGCTCCCTCAACACCTGGGTCTGGATACCGGTTCTGCCACTGTCATCTGGGAGAACCTGCCACGACTTGTAAAAACATGTGTGAAATGGTGCTGATGGCTGTGAATCCAACAACAGGATGACCAAGAAAGGGAGGTGGCTCACGCCTGGAATCCCAGCACATTGAGAGGCTGAGGCGGGCAGATCACCTGAGGTTGGGAGTTTGAGACCAGCCTGACCAACATGGAGAAACCCCGTCTCTACTAAGAATACAAAATTAGCCGGGCGTGGTGGTGTATGCCTGTAATCCCAGCTACTTGGGAGGCTGAGGCAGGAGAATCATTTGAACCCGGAAGGTGGAGGCTGCAGTGAGCCAAGATTGTACCATTGCACTCCAGCTTGGGCAACAAGAGCGAAACTCTGTTTCAAAAAATAAAAAAGGGTTCTCTAATGTGCCAGTGTCAGGGATGTGGCAGGAGGCACCTTGAAGGATTCCAGGAAAGTCCCGCATTCAAGCTGAGGCTTGAGGCAGCTCTGGGGGCTGGAGCCTGGGCTCCCTGCATGCTCCTGAGTGCCTCTTGATTGCTCAAGGCTGTCCTGAGCCAGCAGGTTCTGCCCTCACCCTGCCTAGGGCTCCTGCCTTGAGGCTGCCTCCCGCAGGGCCCCAGTGCAGGAATCCGAGGGATCCACAGACACAGCTCCAGGCCCTGGTGGTCTCCTCTCCAACCCCCGGGCTCTGGACTCTTCCCACTGGCTGTGTGGCCACCTCCTGAGCTCTGGCCTAGGGTGGGGTGGGGTAGTCTCCTCCCTACACCTGCCCATCCCCTCTGCTCCCCTGGGCTCCCCTCTGCTCCCCTCTGCTCCCCTGGGCTCCCCTCTTCTACCCTGGGCTCCCATCTGCTCCCCTGGGCTCCCCTCTGCTCCCCTGGGCTCCCCTCTTCTACCCTGGGCTCCCATCTGCTCCCCTGGGCTCCCCTCTGCTCCCCTGGGCTCCCCTCTGCTCCCCTGGGCTCCCCTCTTCTACCCTGGGCTCCCCTCTGCTCCCCGGGGCTCCCCTCTGCTCCCCTCTGCTCCCCTGGGCTCCCTTCTGCAGCAGCCAGAGGTCTGTGGTTGCCTGTTACCTGACAGACTCAGGATATCAGCTCAGGTTGAGGGGCGGTGCAATGTGAGGGTGGGGCAGTATGGGGGCCCCAATTCTGGAAGATCCAGTGGTCGGAAGCAGTCTGTATTTCCAGGGTTCCCAGAACCCCCTCCACTTGCAACCCCACTGTTCAGCGAGGAAGGCTGCCCCTGCCTTGGCCTAATGGACCCCTGTTCTCTGCCTGATGGAACTATGCCTCCCTCATTTGGAGGTGGGGCAACTGAGGCCCAGCAATGGGGAACCACTGGCCGGCAATGGCAGCATTGGTAATGACAGGTCTGGGTTCAGTCCCCAGCTGTCTGACTTCAAAGCCCTTCTGCTGTGCCGTCAGGTGGGCGGCAAGACATGGGGCTCCCTGCAGAGCTGGGGACTGGGACACAGAAGTCCCCGAGCCACTGTTTCCATGTGCCCCCCCCCACCTCGCCCTCTGGCCCACCAACCGTGAGCGGCTGTGTTGCTGTGGCTGGCATGCCCATGCTGCCATCCTGCCCCTCCCTGCCTCTGCTGCCAACCCTGCCAGCACTGTGTGCCGGCCAGGCCCGTACAGCTGCCTTCCCTGCCGCTGGCTTCCCCGAGCCTCATTGTCGGCACCTGGGAGGTTTCCAGTTCTGTGCTGTATGAATAGCGTTGTTCTAACCATCTTGGCACAAGCTGCTTCTTTCCCCTCCCGCTCACGTTCTTTCCCTCTTGCAAGGGTTTGGGCACTTTCCCTGACACGTTTGTTCTCTTGCACAGCCAGGAGCTGGCAGGACGCCTCTCAGGAGGCCTCGGCCTCCACCTCTTGCTGCGGATGAGTCTGTCCTGGGAGCGCGGGGCTCCTGCCTCCTTGGAGAGTGCGTGTGCCCAGCTCTACACCCATTGCTTTGCACACACATGGTTTCAGTGAGGTGAGAGCCAGCATCCCTATTTCACAGATGAGGAGACTGAGGTTCAGAGACATTCAGCAGTGACATGGAGGATGTAGAGGAGTGGCTGGACTTGGCCCAGGCCAGTCTAAGCAGAAGCCAGGCTCAACGCCAAGATCCTGTCCTTGGGAGCCCCGTCTGCACCCACCTTCCCTGTGCCCACTGCCCTATGTTCACTCCAGTCTCATTGCTTCCCTATCCCAGAAGGCAGGCCCCCCAGGAAACACAGGGGTCCCCCACGCCAGCCTGAGCCTCTCCCCACTCCCATCCCAAACTCTTGCCCGGGACTGGCATTGAACCCCCTGACTGGGTCATCTGGAGGCGCCTCCTGTGAGACACACACCACATACCATACACAGAGACTGTTCCAGGGTGGTCTGTGTTGGGGGGCCTGAGCTCCACGGTGGGCTACGGGGCAGCACTGTGGGGAGCCATGTTGAGAAGCCACGGTTCCCACTCCAGCGCCTCTGCCTCCCACATCCCCCAACCTTGACAAGAGCTAGTCGGATGGGCAGACAGGTGGGCGGGCAGACAGATGAGCGGGTGGACAGAGGGGTGGGTGGACCCACGGATGGGCAGCCGGCTGAGAGGTGCTGGCATGTGCTACAGAAGCCTTGGAAAGTGCCACAAATGCCCTGAGAGGCCCTGTCTGCCAGGAGGGAAGCACCTACCTGGACCCGACGCTCTGGCAGGTTGGAGGGCTTCCCGGTGATGGAATCTCAGCCCTTGGCTGCACGTGGCGAGCCTAGGCACCCCCACTTGCAGCCAGGACCCCTCCTGTACTGTGGCAGACAGGACTGATCACCTGGGGCTTGCTCTCCCGCTGAGCCTGGCTCCTGGCCCTCCCTGGCACGCCAAGTCCCTCAAAGTCCCTTATGTGTCCTGGGATGGCAGGAGATGCCAGGGTGAGTTTCTTACATGGGAGCAGCTCCAACACAGCTCTGGGCACAGGCGGCAGAGGCTGAGCTCCGTCATCCCAGCTCCAAGTTTCTAGTGAAAACTCAGGGGCTGAAACGCAAATGTGCCTGATGCCACCAGCCTGGGGGGCAGCTGAGAGGCTCTGGGGGGCACAGGTTCATTCTCTGGTTGCCCCCCCACCCTCCCTGCCTCCTTCACTTTACTTCCCGCCAAGGCCGGGAGTCAGTGTTCATGCCAAAGGGTCCAGGGCCACAGGTAGAGGCCCAGCCACGTGAGGGCATGGTGGGGGGCTCTGGGGACCACCTCTCAAAAGCACAGCCCTGGGTGGTCTGGTCTCTAGGGCCCCAGGACAAGGTGCTGCTCTCCCCCAATGGAAGGTGCCAACTCCTAGAGGAGTGAGCTGGCCACGGATGTGCCCCCCGGAATGCTCCCCTGTTCTCTGTGTGTCCCCAGGACCCCTCAGCCTGGGATGGGCGTGTCCTACCTCATCGTCATAGCTTGAGCTTCCCTGACCCCAGAGTCCTGCAGAGACCGCCACACCGAGTGCTTCTTGAGATGTGTTCCTGGGGAGGGAGCTGGACCTGCTGCTGGGCCTGGGGCCTTACCCATCCCTCCAGGGGACCCCCACCTTCCCGACACTCTGCCCAGGGTGGGCTCACTGACCCGTGTCTGTGTGTCTGTGTGTGTGATGTGTGTGTCTGTATGGTGTGTGTGTGTCTGTGTGGTGCATGTGTCTGGGTGTATGGTGTGTGTGTGGAGTGTGTGTTGTGTGTGTCTGTGTATATGGTGTGTGTTATGTGTCTGTGTGTGTATGTGTTGGTGTGTATGTTTGTGTGTGGGGTGTGTGTGGAGTATGTGTATGTTAGTGTGTGTGGTGTGTATCTGTGTGTATGCTGTGTGTGGTATGTGTGTCAGTGTGTATGGTGTGTGTGGTGTGTGTATGTGTGTGTGGTATGTGTCTTTGTGTCTGTGTGTGGTGTGTGGTGTGTGGTGTGTGTGTGGTGTGTGTGGTGTGCATGGTGTGTATGTGGTGTGTGTGGGGTGTGTGTGGGGTGTGGGTCGGTGTGTGTGTCTGTGTGTGGTGTGTGTGTCTGTGTCTGTGTGTGTGTCTGTGTGTGTGTGGTGTGTGTATGTCAGTGTGTGATGTGTGCCTGTGTGTGTGTGTGTGTGTGTGTGGTGTGGGTCTGTGTGTGTGGTGTGTGTGTCTGTGTGTGTGTGGTGTGTGTATGTCAGTGTGTGATGTGTGCCTGCGTGTGTGTGTGTATGGTGTGTGGTGTGTCAGTGTGTGTGTGGTGTATGTCAGTGTGTGTGATGTGTGCCTGTGTGTGTCTGCGTGTGTGGCGTGTGTCTGTGTGTATACAGCATGTGTGTGTGTGAAGTGTTGTGACCCATCTCAGAATCGTCACAAGGTAGAACCCAGTGCGCATATTTTAAAATTCTGAAGTCAGCTGGGCATGGTGGCTTGTGCCTGTAATCTCAGCACTTTGGGAGGCTGAGGTGGGCGGATCACCTGAAGTTAGGAGTTTGAGACCAACCTGGCCAACATGATGAAACCCTGTCTCTACTAAAAATACAAAATATTGGTTAGGCATGGTGGCAGGCACCTGTAATCCCAGCTACTAGGGAGGCTGAGGCAGGAGAATCACCTGAACCCGGGAGGTAGAGGTTGCACTGAACTGAGATCGTGCCACTGCACTCCAGCCTGGGCGACAGAGTGAAACTCTGTCTCCGAAATAAATAAATAAATAAAATTCCGAAGTCTACCCCAATTATGTACCGCTGATAATTCAGCCCCCTCGTTGTTTTCATTTTCTGTCTTTTATTTGTTTATTTTTAGTTTTTCTTTGGAGACAGGGTCTAGCTTTGTTGCCCTGGCTGGAGTGCAGTGGTGCAATCATTGCTCACTGTAGCCTGGACCTCCTGGGCTCAAGCCATCCTCCTGCCTTGTTTACTGAGCAGCTGAGACTACAGGCGCGGCACCGTGCCTGGCTAACTCTTATTTTTTTGCAGGCTGGGTGGGGGTCTTACTATGTAGTCCCGGCTGGTCTTAAACTCCTGGCCTCAACAGATCCTCCCACCTTGGCCCCCCAAACACTGGGACATACCTTTTGTTTATTGTTTTTAAAATGTTGTATTGGTAAAGAGAAGTCATGCGGAAAATCACATGTAATCCAAGGTCCTGAACACTCGGGTCTTTTTCATTATTTGCTCCTCAGCATCGCTCGGGCCCTGCGCCCATCCCCACGGCAAACAGTGCCACCAGGGAAGCTCACACTTGGGGCTTGGCCTGGCAGCATGGCCGCCCCCACTTGCAGGCTGGGGAAGTGAGGCATTCTGTCCTGGGAGCCACCTCCCAGGCGGGGGCCGCTGTGCCGTCCGCTGTGGCTGCCCGCAGGCCGCCTCTGCCTGCCAAGCCAGCCACACACAGCCCTTGGCTCCCCCGAAAGTCAACAGACCCATTTTAGCAAACGTGGAAGCCACAGAAAAGCAGAAAGACGTAAACAAACTGCCCGTTTCCCACTCCGCCCGGCCTTGCCACCCTCTGACTGTCATTTCCCGCATTCGCTTTTACACACGGTTTGATCGAAGTGCCCAGCCCTTCCTCTGAGCCAGGGCCCTACCCCAGGCCTCTCTATTCTCAGGATGGCTTATGAGCCTGGTCCTGATGATGCTCATTTCACAGATGAGGAAACTGAAGCACCGGGACACAGTGGCCCCGGGGCGGGGGACAGGGACAGCTAGGGAGCTCTGGCTCTGAGTGAACCCTGGCGCCCTGAGCCCAGTTACCTGTAGGCTTGTAGCCATGGTGGGAGGGAATGCCTGGGAGGGAAGCTGAGCGAGAGGAGAGCACAGGCGACATCTGGATCTCCCGAGAAGGTCCTGGCACTCCCGAGAAGGACCAGGCTGTGGCTTGGGCTGGAGTGTCTCATGGTCCCTCATGCGTCTTGAAATGGCAGGAGACGCCAGGGTGAGTTTCAGATGTGAGACCACAGGGAGCAGCCCCGTGTCACCTGTGCCTCAGTTTCCACATTAGGAAGGCGAGGCTGGTCGTCTACCTGGCAGGGCCCTTGGGAGGACCCTATGAGTTCTGCTGAAAAGCATCCAGAGCTGTGCCCAGGCCCGGCGAGGGTGCACTGTGGCTCCTCCTGGAACTGGAAACGCGTCTTCTGCAGCCTCGCTGGAGCGCCGTCACCACCCCCCCCACCCCCGGCACCTCTACCCACTGAGGCCAGGTCCCCAGGCTCCCCAGGCTCCCCCTGCCCCCTTCCCGCTGCCTCCAGCCGGGGCAAAGGCAGGGCCTCTGCTCTGAGGAGCTCCCATATAAATCACCCCCATGTGGCAGCAGGCTCAGAGCTCCAGGGCCCCGCCGCACCTCGCCCCCACCTTCTCGCCCGCCCCCACCCTCCACTTCTCCCCTGGGCCTGCCTTCGAGGCCTGATCAGCCGGCTGGCGGACACAGGCTGTCTTCCAGGTGAACATTCCTTAGAAAAATGACTTCATTATCACCTTCAGCAGCCTAGTGTTGGGGGAGGGATGTGAGTGGCCGAGAGGGGCAGGTGGGGTGGATGTCCCCTTCCATCACTCCTCCTGCAGCTGGGCCCAGGGTGGCAGGAAGGCCTGAAGCCTGGGCAGGCAGGGGCCCCCATCCAGGCAGGCTGACGGAGACGGGTCTGTGGGATTAAGGGGCTAGAGGGAAATATTACATTATGATAGCAAATCACTCGGCTGATTGGAATTTAATTACGTCTCTTTTATCTTGGTGACAGTCACGCACCTGGGCTCGAGGCCCTGGCTGTCGGAGCTGGGGCCAGGCTGTGGCTGGGTAGGGGGGCCTTGGCCCCCAGGGATTAATGAAGCCAAATTCTCTGCTGCTCCCGCCCCAGAGGAAGCTGAGAGCTATGACCCTCCCCTCTGCTGGGGCGAGGGGGCCACCAGGGGGCTGTTCCTGCGGCAGGGTTGGGATCACAGGGTCTTGGCAGAGACGATGGTGGGGGTGGGATGGCCTGGGGATGTGGCCAGTCCTGCCCAAGTAAACCCGGGCAGGGCAAGTGGGCCCAGGCCAGAGTCCAAGTGAGAGAGGCCGCCACGGATAGCCTGGTCAGCAGCATGTACCTATCGGGCACCTGGGATGGATGGTGTGATGTTCCAGGTCCAGCGTGGGGACTTGCTGGCTTTGTAGCCCCAGAATGGGGGAGGACAGGATAGGTTGAGCTGGCTCTGGGGATGGTTGGAGAGGGCCAGCTGGGCCTTCCTGAAGCACCGGCCAGGACCACACCCTCTTCCGAAAGCAAAGCCCTGAATAGTAGCCGCCTCTCTTTGAGGACAGACGTATCTATGGGTTTTTTGGAAATGGCTTTGATTTTAGACACTTTGACCCAGGACCCAGTGAAATTCAATATTCTGGAGCTCCCGTGCCTCTCCGAGGGCTCCTGTGTCTAGCCGGGAATTCGCCTCCTGGAATGGAAGCTCACCAGAGGTCTTTGCAGAGTACCGTGCCTGGGTCCTCCATACGCGATGAGGCCCTTGGGCCCCCCCCCGGGTCTTGGTCTCCTCATCTGGAGAATGGGGCGAAGACCTCGGGCCCCTGGGGCTGGCTAGAGGCTACATCGGTGAGCCACGGAGTGCCCTTATCTAAACTGGGCACAGCTCTGGGTTATTTACAAGACTAACTGGCTGAGTCCTTGTGAGAACCCTGCCAGGTCAGTCTGACATCTGCACCCACTTTACTAAGGTGGAAACTGAGGCACAGGCTGGTGGTATCACCTGCCCGAGGCCACACAGCAGCTAAGAGACATAGCCAGGATTCGGGCCCAGGACATCAAGCCCAAAAGTCTGCTCTTGGGGGTAGCTCTCTCGCCTTCTGTATCTGGCTAAATGCAAATGCCCCCAAGGCAGACACTAGTAGATTGTTGTCCTTTAAACAATGATGGTTCATTCATCAAACTCTAGGTACCTTTGCTGTACCAGGCAGCACAGGAGATCTATGTGCAAAGAGTACATCTTGAGGAGGGAGAACAGGGTTCTCATGCAGGGTTGGGGCATGGACTGAAGATGCCAGGATGCCCATGGCCCCAGGGGCTCCCCTGACGCTCTGAGGGCCCCCTCTTGTGGTGGGGGTGCTCTGGGACTCTTTTGTCCCCCCGTTGGGGGCTCAGGAGTTCATCACCGGGGGTGCTGTCCAGGCACTTTGCCTCCCAGCTCTTGGACATGGGGTCTGGGTTGGGGGGCCCCCTGCACTGTCCTCCCAAGGGTCCCGAAGGAGGCCACCTGGGCCTGTCTTCGGATGGACATGGGGCAACCTGGTGGTGTGAATGCTGTTTCACAGACTGGTGGATGGCTGCTGTGTCATCTGAAAGGTGATCCAGCAGCCTGGCTGCTAATGGCAGGGAGGAGAATGATGCTATTGTTTTGGGGACAGGGAGGGGGCAGGGTGGGCCTCGGTCTCCCACCCAGTTCCCAGTAGTGAGTGGACAATCTCTGGAAGAGGGTGGAGTGGGGAGGGGATAAAGCGTGATTTGTGTGAGCTTGTGTGGGGCATGTGTGTGAGTTTTCAGGTGCATGCGGGTCTGTAGATGTGAGTGAGTATGGGGGTGTCACAGCCTGTGGGGTGCACTTTGAGTGCTCGGCACCAGTGTGCTCCATGCCCTGGTGCCTCTGGGAGCACCCACAGGCCTGTGCAAATGTGTGCACAGAAACATACTTGACACATGTGCTCCAGGAGTTGCACATGGGCTGTGGACTTGAGGGAGTTTGGGGCGCAGCTGAGCGGGACAGGGAACCCTAGAACTGTCACTCATGGCCTCTCACCTGAAGACCGTGGAGACGGCAGAGCTGTTGCCACACGCCTTCCATGAGGACCAGCGCAGACAGAGTCCGGCTCAGCGCAGAGGTTCCCAGGTGCAGTCGTCCATTCATGGAGTCCGTGTGGTTACCATTTGGCTCCGTCCACCGCAGCTTCGCTCAGGAGCGTGTGCTGGGGTGGCACGTGACTAGGGGCTCTTCAGAGAAATGAAGCAATTGGCCACGAAGAGGCTTATTGTAATTGTGAGGAATTGGCTTACACAATGATGGAGGCTGAAGGCTCCGCTCTGCTCTCTGCAAGCTGGAGCCCCAGGAAAGCTGCTGGTGGCATTCAATGAGATCCTGAAGGCCCGAGAGCCAGGAGTACCAGTGGTGTAAGTCTGAGTCCCTGGAGATGTCCCATGTCCCAGCTCAAGTAGGCAGGCAGAGAAAGCCCATTCTCCTCTCCTTGGCCTCTGCATTCCATTCGGGACTTCGGCAAATTGGATGAGTCCGCCCATGCTGGGGACACCTGCTTTCAGATGCCCATCTCCAGAAACACTGGCACAGACATACCCAGAAATCATTTCCATTTCAACCAAATATCTGGGCACCCCGTGGCCCAGTCAAGTTAATACATAAAATTAACCACCTCAGGTGGCTTGGTGCACAAATGTGTAACCACTGGTACCTGCTTGTGTGGGCTTGCTGTGTCTGGGTGTGTAGGCGTGTGTGAGCCCCTCAAGTTCCCCCGAGATGGATGCATGTCCTACTATGTGCAGCTCTACATACTTTGCATAGTGTCTGTGCTGCCGTGTGGCTGGGAATGTGCGCGTGCTCATGAGTACTGATCTGAGGGTGTGTTTGCACAGTTTCATGCTAATACACCACACCTGTGTGTGCAGGGCTGTGTGCACACAGGCATGTTTGTGAGGGCCCAGTACAGCATCTCTAGGGACTGCTGGCCATGGGTGCAGGTCCTTCCCTCTCAGCCCCAGAAAGGTCACCAGTGGCCTGGACTTCTCTGTGCAGAAGACACTGTGTGGACATTGCAGCTGAGCTCAGGTTCCTGGGCTCCACCAGCGCCCTGCTGGGGCTCAGGGTGCCACTGGGGATGGAGATCCTGGCCTCGGATAGGAAGGCCTGGCTGGGGCAAGGGGTGTGATGAACTTTGGGATGGCCAAGGGGCCACCAGGGAAGTGCCCTCTCTGCCTGAGACCTCATCATAGAATGGGTGCAGACATGAATCTGGGTGGCCTGGGGCCTTGGAGCCCTATCCCTATCCCCTAGGGGAGGGCTGGCAGCCCATGGTGGCCTCCTCCACCCACCACTGCACTTCATGGAGGAGTCAATAAAGGCCCTGGCGGGACGGCACCGAGGTATTTACCTCCCGCTCTTGAGGCTAAATTTGTCCCTGGTGTACAAGGACGCTCAGTCTCGTCCAAGGCCGAGAGCCTGCACCTGGAGCTCCTCCCAGCCAGTGCCACAGCCACAGGATGGGGTGGGCACCCCAGCCTCTCCTCCCCCACAGAGAGACCAGAGGCAGCCACCACCCTGCTGGGCCAGGGCCTGCACGTGGTTGTTCTGGTTCTTTTCTGAGGGACGGCAGAGGCGGCAGCAGCCTTTTGGAGCCTCCAGAGTCAGACAGGCCTGTGCTTAAATCCAGGATGGGGGCTTTGGGCAGCTCTCTTCACCTCTTGGTGCCTCGGTTTCCCCTCCCTGCCTTGGAGGCCTGTGGACAGGCATCTGTGTCCAGGGCTTGGCAGAGCTTGGCAGTGGTGTGTGCTCTGTATGAGCCACCCAGGCTGAGGCTGCTGGGGCCTGGGTGCCTCCAAGGTGCTCCTAGGGGAGGGGCAGGAGGGTGGCCCGAGAGTCCCTTCCACTCTGGGCCCGGGGTTCCTGCACCAGGGCTGAAGAGGACTCAGCGAGACGGTGCAGCCACCAGACAAACGTGTGGTGGACAAATGCACGTTGCATGCTGCGTGGGCTCAGGCTTGCCGGGCACCTGTGACAGCCAGGCTGCTGTCCCCCTTGGGACCCAGCTCCATGCCTCATCCTGGCCAGCAGGACTCCAACAGTTACGTCTGGAATGCCCCTCCCCACACCCACTCTGAACCGTTTCTGAAATGCAGGATTGCCCAGGACACACATGCAGATGGCGTGTGGCCAAACCCACGGGCCTGTCCTCACCTTCTGAGTGTGGGCCAGCCAGTGTGGACCGCGGGCATTCCTTCAGGCAAGGTGGCATCTGATGGGGCTCCTCCCTCTTTTCCTGCGATGCTGAACTCCTAGCTTACACCATGGATGGAGCTTTGGTGGACACCCCATCCCCAATGGGGGCTTTGGGCAGCTTGTCACCTCTAGGTGCCTCGGTTTCCCCACCTCTGCCTTGGAGGCTAAGAAGAGGTGCCTGTGGTCATGGCATGGTGGAGCTTGGCTGTGATATCTGCTCCGTGACCAGCCCTGTCCCGAAGGACCCAGGGCCATCCCGGTGGGACCTGGGGATGCCCAGAGGCTGGAGGGGCCTTGGTCCAGTTGTCTAAGCCTGAGGCTGGCGTCTGGGATTGGGCTTTTCTGAGAGAACAGGCCTCAGCCCCTCAGCCCCTGCCCTCCCTGGTCCCAGTGTCCCTCTCCATTTCAGCCCCTGTGCTCGTCACCATGTGGGTCCCTCTCTCTTGCCTCCTCCATGTAGGTTACAAGGGCAGAGATCCCATTTGTGTGGTTCACTGTGGGTGCCCAGCCACTGTGGGTGTCTGCTGAAAACCGGCTAAATGAATGAAGGAGGGAAGGATTCATGGATGTGTCTGAGGTGAATGAGTGAAGGAGGGATTCATGGACACATCTGAGGGGAATGAATGAAGGAGGGATTCATGGACACGTCTGAGGGGAATGAATGAAGGAGGGATTCATGGACACGTCTGAGGTGAATGAATGAAGGAGGGATTCATGGACACGTCTGAGGGGAATGAATGAAGGAGGGATTCATGGACACGTCTGAGGTGAACGAATGAAGGAGGGATTCATGGACACGTCTGAGGGGAATGAATGAAGGAGGGATTCATGGACACGTCTGAGGTGAATGAATGAAGGAGGGATTCATGGACACGTCTGAGGTGAATGAATGAAGGAGGGATTCATGGACACGTCTGAGGGGAATGAATGAAGGAGGGATTCATGGACACGTCTGAGGTGAACGAATGAAGGAGGGATTCATGGACACGTTTGAGGGGAATGAATGAAGGAGGGATTCATGGACATGTCTGAGGTGAATGAATGACGGAGGGATTCATGGACATGTCTGAGGTGAATGAATGAAGGAGGGATTCATGGACATGTCTGAGGTGAATGAATGAAGGAGGGATTCATGGACATGTCTGAGGCAAACAAATGAAGGAGGGATTCATGGACACATCTGAGGTCTGGAGCTTGGCTCTCCTGTGCTCTCTTGGTCCCTCTTGAGCCTGACCTTCATCTTCAGCAGAATAGCAGCTCCTAGTCTCCGTGTGGTCACCACTCACCCCAGCTGTCTCCACTGTGGGTCCCACGCGGTCACAAGGGCAGGGAGGTGGGCGGCTCAGTGAGAGCCAGGACCTGGGGGTGGCTGGGGCAGGCCCCTGCAGCCTCCAAAGCCACAGGAAGGAGCAGAGGTCCCTGGGACCCCCACACCTGGCACAGCCATAACGGGCTGGTGGAGAGGAGCCAGGGGCTGATTCCGCCCACGCCCTGCCCCCTCCACGGGCTTCTGTCTCTGCTTGCATAGAATCTGTTGGCTCAGACTGCAGCCCTCGCCCTGCGCCAGCCCCCCACCAAAGTGGAAACAGATGTGTCTGTTCACGCACACGGAAACGCACACATGAGCCGCCTTCACATCCAAAGCCCCATTTCTGGGGAGAAAAATACAAGTGACAGTAAGTATAAAGAGAGGAAAAAATTTCCATTTCAAACAAGCGAAAGCAGTTTGCGCTCCAGTGAGCCCGGGGGAAGCAGCAGCTGGCGGGGACCGCAGCTCCAGTTTCTCAGTGAGCCTCCGGAGCTCGGGCCTGGTTGGAGCGCGGGTGCAGGCCTGGGGGCTGGTTCGAGGCTGTCTCCTGCTCCCTTCCGGCAGCGCTTTGACTTCCGAGTCAGGTTGCGCCATCCAGTGAGCCAGCTCGGGGGCTCCTGCCAAGCTGGGTGGACCCCTGGAAGCCTGTGGGGAATGTGGGTTGGAAGTTGGGTGTGCTGAGGTAGGTATGTGGCTTGGGGTCCGCACAGATGCCACCAGGCAGCTTGGGCCTCACCTGGGCGACTCCTCCGCCTTCCCCGGCTGGCAGCACTGCAGCTTCATCCACCCAGAACCAGAGAGGGTTCCAGGCGCGGGGTTGGGGCTGCGGTTTGCATCATGAGCAGACACGCTGCCTGCTTGCGGCCACCTCTCCTGCCCAGCCTGGCTGCAGGGGTGATGACCTCCTGGTGAACACGGAGGCCTGCATAGTCCCGGCTCCCCCGGAAGCTCCCTTGAGAGACTCCTTTCCTCTGGCACCTCTAGGAGGTCGGGGTGTTCGCTGGGCTCTGTCCATGCCCTCAGCTGGGTTTCCCAGCCTGAGCTGATCGGACCACAGTGAAGATGAGCTGAGGGCACGGGCAGAGCCCAGTGAACACCCCGACCTCCTGGAGGTGCCAGGAAAGGAGTATATTTGATAGGTCGTGTGCATAACACGCTCGGGGCGACCTCTGGAACCCTAACCCCGGCTGGAAATGGAGCTTCCGCCTGACTGTGGGATCGTTTTCATAGACACCTGATCCCTGAGGACCTCTCCCTGGAAGCTCCCATCGTTAGAAGGGCGTGGTCACATGGCATGAGACGGGCTCACTCCCCAGCCTTGGTGTGCCAAGAGGTAGCCGAGATCATTCTCCAAGTCAGTGGATCCAAGTGTAGATGGGAGTCCCCAGAGAATCTTTTAGGCAACGCAAAATACGGAGCACACAGATGAGGCTCCCCTGAGGGTAGGTTGGGGGGGTAGGGCCTTGCCCTGTGGGGGGCCTGCAGTCCACATCAGGGAAGGCAATCTGCTGTTCTGAAATGTCAGTTTCTTCCAAAAACGCCTTGAAGAAACCACGAGGATAAGATCTGACCCCGTATCTGTGCACTGTGTGGCCGGGACAGGTTGGTTGATGCCTGAAGCGAAGTATCACACTCAGCACTGCGATTGGATGACACAACCCTCTCCCTGCCCAAGGCCCTTATAGATGCCGCTGCCCGCCGCCCCACGTCCAGTCCCACATGATCAGACACACCATTTTCTGAGGAGGATGATGGCGAAGACTTTGGGGGCCTTTATCTCCCTTTCGTGGCCACCTTTGTGACGCCTTGTAGTCCCCAGCCCCTGAAGATGTGAACTCATGCACAGCGCCGGTGACTGGCTGAGAGCGTGTTAGGCAGAAATCCTAAATCCCCCGAGGCACCCGCCGGGAATGCGCCTGCCCTTCGGTGGTGGAGAGAGGAGGGAGATCCCTTGGGAGGGCGCGTCCTCTAGGGAGTTCGGGTCTGGTGGACACAGTCCGGTGTCCTCTCTGCTCTGCTCCCCTTCTCGCCATGACCCCGCCGCTCCCAGGTCCCAGTGCCCAAACCCATGTCTCCTCCACGTCTCCTCAATCTCCACCCAGCCTCCAGCGCTTCTTCACGCCCCACCACAGCCCTTCTGAGGCTCTGCAGTGCCCTCCATAAAACTCAGACTCAATGTGACTGACCAGGCCCTGTGGGACCCGACTGTGCCCCTGCTGCGCCCACCCCCACTCTACCCACCAGTCCGACAAAGCCACCTGCTGCTTAGGGTGGGCCGTGATGGGCAGCGTCCTCTCCAGGCCTTTGCATGTGCATTCCTTCTGCTTGGAACACCCTTCCTGCCCTCCTGCACCCACGCATCCTTTAGGGTGTTACCACTCCTGGCCTCCCACACTGGGTAGGGGCCTTGCTTGGAACTCTTGCTGCCCCTGACACATCACGTCCACTTGTAAGAACACCGGTCATGTCAAATTAGGATTTCCCCCACCCCAGCGTGATGTCATTTTCATCCACCTTTGAGGATGCTATTCCCAAATAAGAGCACGGTCTGAGGGACTGGGGGTGGGGGCTGCAACGTGTCTTTTGCTGGAGAGCAAAGGCACCCCATAACAGATGCTTTTGAGGCTGAAATTGAAAATGTTCACAAAAGCCTTGCCCTGGCCTGGCTCCAGGGCTGCCCTGGGGCATGGGGTCGGGCGGGGAGCTGGGGCTGTCACCGTGCGGTTCAACTTCTTCTTTTTTTTGTGACAGAGTTTTGCTCTTGTTGCCTAGTCTGGAGTGCAGTGGTGCGATCTCAGCTCACTGAAACCTCTACCTCCCGGGTTCAAGCAATTCTCTTGCCTCAGCCCCCTGAGTAGCTGGGATTGCAGGCTCCTGCCACCACATGCAGCTTATTTTGTATTTTTAGTAGAGATGGGCTTTCTCCATGTTGGTCAGGCTGGTCTCGAACTCGCGCCCTAAGGTGATCCGCCTGCCTCGGCCTCCCAAAGTGCTGGGATGACAGGTAGTTCAGCTTCTTCATGCGTCACCTGGCTTCATCTCCTGGAGAGCACCTGCCTCGGGGCAGCTCTGCCCTTTCCCCAGCACCAGGACGCAGACCCTGGCTGCCCACACAGCACTCCATGCCAGCTGCTGGGGCCCATCTCCGACACTCCATCTTTGCGAAGCCAGCAGGGCGGTGCCTTGCACGTCTTACCAGAAGTGCAGCCAGAGCCCGCAGCCTGCCCTGGGTCTGCAGCCCACCTGGCTTGGCCCTGGACGCCGCCTCTGTCACAAGCTGGGAGGCCACTGCTCCCCTAGTGCTGAGATCACTGTGGTATTTGAGGGTGCGAAGGCTGGCGGCTGTGGGGACAGGCCCAGAGCAGATGTGGTATCCTCGGGCCCATCTTCTTCCCACAGTGCCCCCACTGAGCTCTGCCTTCCCGGGCCTCGGAGCTACAGCCCCCAGGTCCCTTTTATCTTCCCTGTTCCAGGGCTCTGGGAAGAGGACAAAGGCATCAGCGGCATCACTTTTCTCCCGGTTCACCCTCTGGCCCACCCTTTTCTTCCTTTTATAATGTATTTTAATAGGGTGGACCAAGATGGATGGCCCCGCACTGGGATGGGCGGTGCCTTCCCCGCTGGCCCCTGGCCCCTGAGCCTGGCACTGTGCGCCTGGAGCCGGGTCGGACAAAGCCAGCAGGAGGAGGGGTGCATGGGGGCTAGAGGCAGGGCGGCCATTCCCTGCCCTGGAGTCTCCTTGAGGACTTGGTCTGTGGCCTCCTGGGATGCTGGACCCTCATTCCAAACTGCCCCCTGCACTGCCTACCCCAGTAGGGGCCCCCAGCAGTCAACAAGGCCACATATGGGCCTGGGGGTCTGCCCAGCTTTAGTGTGGGAGCAGCAGAGGAGACCCCCCAAGCCCAGCCCTTTCCCTGGCTGAGAGGCAGACTGACACACAGCACCCCCGAATGAGTCTTTGTTCTTTTTGGATGCAGCTGATCCTTTACTTAAGCTGTAATGGGCTCCTCGTCCACTCCTGCTGTTCTTTCCCCATTGACCCAATTATTCACATCTTCTGTGTTGATGACACAGCCATCATTATCCCTATTATACAGATAAAGAAACTGAGGAGCGGGGATTGAACAGCCGGTGAATCCCCAGAAGGGCAGCATGGAGGATTCACCACACTCTTGAAGTCCAGGGCCTCTAGCCTCTCCAGCCCGAGGGCTGCTGGTATGCAGTGCCAGGGCAAGTAGGCCCCCCGACCCTTGGCCTCTTGGAGTCTTTGGCAGTGTCATGTGACTCCACCCCTCATGGGGAGACTGAGGCTGGGAGGGACCGAGGACCTGCCCACCACACCTTTGTGTATCAGGACAATGGGGCTTGAAATGGCAGCTCACATTTCTGGGCCGACCCTGTCTCTTGCTCCAGGAAAGAAACTACTTTTGAAAATCCAAAGGGCTGTCCACCAAGGGTTCAATTCACACGTGAAACCAAATCCAAATGGAAACCCAGGGGTTGATGTTTCCCTTAATGAGAGTTGTTCCTCGTGTCTGTAGACTGTTTTCCCTTCCTGGAGTGGGGGGTGGCTCTGCTCACAGGAGCTAAAAGACGGGAGCAGCCCCAATGTCCACCACCGATGAACGGAACAGGATGGATGGCAGGAGGAATATTACTCAGCCATGAAAAGTTATCACATGTAAACTTATGCTCCATAAGAGAAACCAGACACCATAGCCTGCATATTGTATGACCCTATTAATATGAAGTGTCCAGAATAGGTAAATCTCTGGAGACAGAAAGGAGATGAATGGTCGCCAGGGATTTCTTCTGGGGATGGATGATGAAAATTTTCTGAAATTTGATAGTGGTGGTGGCTGCATAACTCCCTGACTATAAAAGCCACCTACTTGGTCACTTGAAAATGGTGGATTTTATGGCATGGAAATTATATCTCAATGTTTTTAGAAAGCCATAAAGGGGACGTGATGGTTAATTTTATGCCAACTCAATGAGGCTAAGGGATGCCTAGCTGGCAAAACATTATCTCTGGACATGTCCGTGAGGGTGTATTTGGAAGAGATTAGTGTTTGAATCAGTAAACAGGGTAAAGGAAATCCACCCTCACTGATGTGGCATCGTCTAATCCACTGAGGACCTGAATAGAACCAGAAGGCAGAGGAAAGGTGGGTTCTTTCTCTCTTGTCTTGAAGTGGGACATCATCTCCTTCCATCCTGGCACATCAGCTCTCCTGGTTCTTGTGCTTTTGGACTCAGACTGGGTCCTGCACCACTGGCTTTCCTGGTTCTCTGATATCTGGACTGAGACTGCGGCCATACCATCAGCTTCTGGGACCTCCAGCTGACAGACGGCTGATCACACGACTTCTCAGCTTCCGTCATTGTGTGAGCTGAGTCCCGTAATAAACCTCTTTCTACATCTCTGTACATCTATCCTGTTCATTTTTTTCTCCAGAGAACCCTGATTAATGCAGGGGAGCTGTGTTGGTCAGGCTGGTCTCGAACTCCCGACCTCAGGTGATCCGCCAGGGCAACATTCTGTTCTCTTGTGCTTTTGAAATTGGGGTGCAGGTGCAGCCCTGGCTCAGCCCCTGGAGGGGAGCTGGTGTCGGGGTGGGGCAGGACTCTTGGATGATGACCTTGGAATCTCAGAAGCTCACAGCTAGAACAGGCCTTCTAAGCTCAACTCCTTAATTTTACAGATGGAAGACTGAGGCCCTGAAAGGGATGGAGACTCCATGGAGAGTTTTGAATTCCCACCTGTCAGTCCTGAGCGCTTTTCCCAAAGATGGTGGTGGAAGCTATGTTGATGTGTGTTCTAATGGGTTCGTCTGGATACCTAGATTTCAAATGTACCATAGGTTTGCATTTGAGTATATACAAGTTACCTATTGATGAATAAGACGTTATCCCCCAACACACAGTAGATATAATAAAATCAACAATCACCATTTATTATCTTCCACAGTTTCTTTAGGTCAGGAATTTGGAAGCAGCTTAGCTGGACAGTTCTGGCTTGGAGTTTCTTGAGAGGTTGCCACCAGCATATTGGCTGGGCTGACAGGACTTGATGGAACTGAAGATCCACTTCCAAGGGGCTCACCTGCCTCTCTGGCAGACTTGTGCTGGCGTTGGCAGGAGGCACCAGTCCCTTCCCATGTGGACCTCTCCACAGAGCTGCTTGAGTGTCCTCACAACATGGCAGCCAGCTTCCCCCAGATCACATGACCTGAGAGAGGGCAAGGCGGAAGCCATGCAGTCTTTTAGGACCTAGCCTCAGAAGTCACACATGGCATTTCCACAACGTGCCATTTGTTATGCAGGTTGCAAAGGCCATCCAAGAGAATGAACGCCAGGAGGTGGTGGCCATTGGGGGCCATCTTGTCATCTGCCTGCTACAAGCATGAACTTACTAAGCTTACATTTAAAGCCAAACTCTTTCTGGAGTTGGGGGGTGCAATCTCCCAAGCCTTTGCACTTGCCATTTTTAGTCCTTTCAAATAAATTGATGATAATTCCCTGTGATTGCCCACGCTGCACCAAATCTTGCGTGCATTTATCTGCCTGAGGCGGTATTTTGAAAGCTGCCTAATGCTCTCTCTTTAGCAGGTGGGAAAGCTGACAAACCTGGGTACCAAAGGCAACAATGTCCCCATGCACATCCTGTGCTGCCCACGATGGCTCACACAGGACAGTAAAGATGGAAGCAGATCGTGGCTCTGGTGCTTGGGGGATGGTCAACGCTGTGATGATCCACAGTGCTCATAAATCAACAAGAAAGGCCAGGTGCAGTGGCTCACACCTAGAATCCCAGCACTTTGGGAGGCTGAGGTGGGAGGATAGCTTGAGGCCAGGAGTTCAAGACCAGCCTGGGCAACAATGTGAGACCCTGTCTCTACAAAAAATTAGCCAGAAGTGGTGGTGTGTGCTTGTAGTCTCAGCTACTTGGGAGGCTGATGTTGGAGAATCCCTTGAGCCCAGGAGGTCCAAGTTGCAGTGAGATGTGACTGCATCACTGCACTCCCACAACGGCAACAGAGTGAGACCAAAAGAAAGAAAGGAACAAGCCAGGCACGGTGGCTCATGCTTGTAATCCCAGCACTTTGGGAGGCCAAGGCAGACTAATCACAAAGTCAGGAGTTCGAGACCAGCCTGGCCAACATGGTGAAACCCTGTCTCTACTAAAAATACAAAAAATTGGCTGGGCATGGTGGCGTGTGCCTGTGGTCCCCGCTGCTCAGGAGGCTGAGGCAGGAGAATTGCCTGAACCCAGGAGGCGGAGGTTGCGGTGAGCAGAGATCACGCCATTGCATTCCAGCCTGGGTAACAAGAACGAAACTCTCTCTTGAAAAAAAAAAATTTTATTGAGCGTGGTGGTGGGTGCCTGTAATCTCAGCTACTCGGGAGGCTGAGGCAGGAGGGTTGCTTGAACCCAGGAGGTGGAGGTTGCAGTGAGCAGAGGTTGCACCACTGCACTGTAGCCTTGGTGACAGTGAGACTCTGTCTCAAAAAAAATAAAAGAAAGAGAGAAAGGAATAAAAGAAAGAGAGAAAGAAAGAAAGGAAGAAAGAGAGGGAGGGAGGGATGTAGAAAGAGAAGAAGAGAAAGAAAAAGCAAAGAAAGAAGAAGGGAGGGAGGGAGAGAGGGAGAAAGGGATGAGGGGGAGGAGAGAAAGGAAGAAAGAGAAAAGGAAGGAAGGAAAAACAGAGAGAAAGAGAGAAAAGAAAAAGAATGAAAGAGAAGCTGAGTGTGCTGCTGGTCATCCTTTGCCTCCTGGGACCCTCTTCCCTAACCTCCATGTGGCTCTGTGGCCTTGGAGGCCGACCCTTGGGATTGAATGAGGGGCTCAGCCCTCCAGCCTCGGAGAGGCGTGTCAGGTATGGTCAGGGTATTGATTTCTCCAGCTCTCTCTCTGAGAGGTCACCTTGGGTGAGCTGCATCATATCCCCTGCCAGGGCCCCCTCCCCCGCCCCGCATCTCTGGGCTCAGGTCACTGCTTCCTCCCCTTACCCGGGCGAGCAGACGGGAATAGTCCCTCCATTCTTTAGTAGCTTTGGGCAGGGCTCAGGCCTTGCAGTTTCCCCAAACCCTTCACCAATGCTCCTTTTCACGAGCAGTCCTCCAGAGCCTCTGTGTCAGGGTGCTGGAGGTTGGGGATCCTGGCTGATATGCATCTCAGGGGGAACATGGGCACGGGACAGTGGACAAATGGACCCTGTGCAGATAAATTCTGTGTCTCTGCAGGGGATGCCCGGTTCCGATCAGTTTTGTGGACGGTGAAGATATGAAAAACGGTTCACATGCCTGAGTCGTAAAGGAACTGAAAACCAATCCTCAAGAAAACACCAAAATATAGCTCTCAAGAATATGGCAACGGTGGCAGCCAGGGCTTTCAGGAGCTCACCAGGCTGCGGGGATGCAGTGAACACACCTCCCACCTGCAGATCCCTGGCCAGGGAGTCACACTACGAAAGCCACCCAGGACGCAGGAGATGTAGGATGAGGGCGTTCTTCAGAGGAGTCGTCCTGGGGAAGAGTCGAGTTAATTGCTATAAATCTGTCTGCCCGACCCGGTTGCAACCGTTGCCATTGAGAGCTTACGGGTATTTAATGAGACAATAAAATGTGCCTAATTGAAAGTTAATTGAAGAATAGTTATTACGTTGATAATGTGATGGAAAATGTACGTTCATAATTAATAATCAAATTAAGTGAATAATTTAGTTGAAAAATGGTGTAAAGTGGTAAAGGTAGTATGATCTGAATTATGTAAAAAGATTATGAATTTATTCAGGATAAAAAAGGCTAACAGGAAGTGAAACAAAATGCAAACATGATGGGGTTACTGGCATTTTCCTTTTGTCTCTTTGATTTATTTGTGTGTTTCTTACCCTCTATTTTTTAAAAATTTCTAGGCTTTCTCAAATGAATTTCTTTTTTCGTTTAAAGAGGAAAGGACTTTAAAGTTCATACGTCCTGGGACCGCATCCACAGAAAGGCCCACTTCAGACGGACGTCCTAATGTGATGACTGCAGACAGTTCCTCCTGCCCCTGTGCCCTGCACCCTATGCTTTACCAGTGCCTGGCCCTGCAGAGTGTCAGGGAAAGACCCTGAAAGAGGCTCCGGAGAGGCGGTGACAGGCGACCAAGAGCTGAATCAGAACTAAGAAAGCCTGGACCACGAGGGATGGATGGGGCAGTCTGAGGTTACCTCCGGGCAGATAAAGCCCCATACACACGGTAACAAGGGTGACCGCCTGGACCATAAACGAATGGCTTTAGGGAGCTTTGGGGGAAATGAAGGTGTGTGATGGATGGGGCTTTGCTGTGAAGGTGACGGAGCTGGACCCTCTCCACCCTCACTCACAGGGCCTTCCCGCAAGGCCGTAGACCTGATTTTAGATTCCTAAGCTGGTATTCTTTTTCCTTTTTTTGGGACGGAGTTTTGCTTTTGTCGCTTGGGCCGGAGTGCAATGGCGTGATCTCGGCTCGCTGCAAACTTCACCTCTGGGTTCAAGTGATTCTCTTGTCTCAGCCTCCCAAGTAGCTGGGATTATAGGCGTCTGCCACCACACCTGGCTAATTTTTGTATTGTTAGTAGAGATGAGGTTTCACCATGTTAGCCAGGCTGGTCTTGAACTCCTGAACTCAGGCGATTCGCCTGCCTCGACCTCTCAAAGTGTTGGGATTGCAGGTGTGAGCAACCTCACTCAGCCAGGGTTCATTTTCTTAGAGGCCTGCAGATTGAACATGCTTTTTGCCTCCCCTAAATCTAGACCTGCCCTGACATAAACACATCTGAGCTCCTGGTGCAGAACCCCTGGCTTAGGTGAGGTCGGTCCTGGGCACCATCCCTGCCAGCCCCCCCCGCCCCCCCATCTCCGTCCTCGCCCCCCTCCCTATGGCAGGACTTCCTGGCGCCTGGGCCATTCCTCTCCCCTCCAAACCCCCTTCTGGATCTGGCCTTCAGCCATGTGGCTCCTTCAGCTGGAAACCCGCTTCCCTTCTTTTTGCTTGGCTGCTCTTAGGCCACACCCCTTCCACAGAAGCCCTCCTCCCTTCCCAGCCTGAATGAGGCATCGTCTCTGCCAGCACGCCTCTTCCCCCAGCCCAAGTTTACCACGTCTCCTTGTAATTGTCAAACTATCAGCCCCAGGGCAGAGGTAGCTGCTGTCGTCACGGCGTCCCCTGCGTCTGGCACTAGTCCTGGCATATAAGGGATGCTCAATGTTTTTCCTAAATAGACAGCAGGGCAAAGGAATGCGTAAAACCAGACCTTTTGCAATCCACATGGCCCAAATGCTCAGGAGGCCTGGAAGGCCTTGTGCCGCTTGCTACGGATGCCCCGTCCCTGATTTAGCCAGCCTTCCTCCACCTGCACTTCATACCCCCACAGGGGTGGGCTCTTCGAGAAGCCCATGTCTAGCTGCTTCTTCCTGTTCCCCTGGTCTCCCAGATGGACCCCTCTCTGAGCACTTGAGGGCACTGAGCTGGGCTCACTCTGGCCACTGGCCACCCTGGGCTTGGCAGAAGGGGCTTCTGGTGTCCTCAGTGTTGTCCTCTCCTGGCCCCTGGCTCCCACGATCACGCCCCCCATCCCAGCTGAGCCCCACGGTCAGGCGGGTCCTGCTGTTTCACTTCTGACGCCTCATTGTCAATAATACCCTATTAAAAGTTGAAAATACATTTTCCTCCTGCCGATCTCTTTCCTTTTCATTTAGCGAGCATTGATTTTTTCCCCCTCCTGCAGATGGAACAGAAATGAAATCACACACGTCTCTTTGGGGTGATTTAGTTGTCAGAGCTGGAGGCAGTGGGCAGATGCGGGCTGCTCTTGTCACCTCATCCACGGGTCACTTCGTGACCTTCGACAGTCATTGGCCTCACTCCTCTACCGTGTCTCCCCACCTCCAGCTAGAAAAGGAGACCCCGGCGCCCCTGGCTGGGTGGGCAGGAGGCCCCGTTCACCAGCTGGAGGAGCCTCCTGGAGAGGTTCCGATAAAAGCCTCTGTTAAAAAGCCAAGCTCAAGGTTGTGTCAACACCAAACACTGTGAAGTGACAATTATCTAATTAACTTGATTAGTGTAGACAGCACCGCCAGTGTCTGCTCTGCACAGCCCATCCTGTCCGTCCCCTGAGCTTAGACAGCTGTGCAGGACCCGAGTACTGGACGCAAGAGGCTTGGTCTCCAGGCACACCCAGGCTCACCCTCTCTGGGCCCTGATGTCTTCGCTTCTCATTTGAAATAATAAAGCCTCCCTCACAGTCAGTCCGTGGTCAGGATTCATGGGCTGGCCTCAACGCTACCTCTGGGAGACAAGGGGAGCAGTTGCTTTAATGGTGACCATTTGGCCAGTGATGTGGTATAGACCAATTTATGCTCAGGTCCCAGTGCTTCTCTCAGGGTCAGCGTGGGCAAGCTACGTTGTGTCCCGGTTTCTTCATGGGTTCCAGAGGGATTCTAACAGCACAGACCTCAGAGATGCATAGGCACAGGGTTAGTGCACCACAGTGAGGGTGACTGACATGAGGGCAGTATGATGGTGATGACCATGATGGTGATGATGGTGATAGTAAGGAAGATGGTGGCAATGATGGCGATGGTTGTATGGTGGTGATTGTTGGTAATGATAATGATTATATAGACGCTGATGATGATGGTGGTGATGATGTGAATGGTGGTGATGGTGTTGATGGTGATGATAATGGTGGTAATGTTGATGGTGGTGATGATGGTGATGATGATGATGGTGGTGATGGTGTTGGTGATGATGATGGTGATGGTGGTAATGATGTTGATGGTGGTGATTGTTGGTAATGATGATGATGGTAAAGAAGCTAATGATGATGGTGGTGATGTTGCCGGTGATGATGTGAATGGTGTTGATGGTGATGATAATGGTGATAATGTTGTTGATGGTGGTGATGATGGTGATTTTTGGTAATGATCATGGTGGTAAAGAATCTGATGATGATGGTGATGATGTGAATGGTGGTGATGATAGTGATGGTGGTGATGATGATGGTGGTGATGATGATGATGGTGTTGATGGTGATGTTGATGGTGGTGAAGTTGATAGTGATGATGATGATGGTGGTGTTGATGGGTGGTGTTGATGGTGATGATGGTGGTGTTGATGGTGATGTTGATGGTGGTGATGATGATGGTGGTGGTGATGATGGTGGTGATGTTGATGGTGGTGGTGATGATGATGGTGGTGATGTTGATGGTGATGATGATGATGGTGGTGTTGATGGTGATGTTGATGGTGGTGATGATGATGGTGGTGGTGATGATGATGGTGGTGATGTTGATGGTGATGATGATGATGGTGGTGTTGATGGTGATGTTGATGGTGGTGATGTTGATGGTGATGATGATGATGGTGGTGTTGATGGTGATGATGGTGGTGTTGATGGTGATGTTGATGGTGGTGATGTTGATGGTGATGATGATGATGGTGGTGTTGATGGTGATGATGGTGGTGTTGATGGTGATGTTGATGGTGGTGATGATGATGGTGGTGGTGATGATGATGGTGGTGATGTTGATGGTGATGATGATGATGGTGGTGTTGATGGTGATGTTGATGGTGGTGATGATGATGGTGGTGATGGTGGTGATGATGATGGTGGTGATGGTGGTGATGATGATGGTGGTGGTGATGATGATATTGATGGTGATGATGGTGGTGGTAATGATATTGATGGTGGTGATATGATGATCATGGTGATGACGGTGGTGATATGATGTTGATATTGATGGTGATGATGGTGGTGGTAAGGATGTTGATGGTGGTGATGATGATAATATTTATGTTGATGATAAAACCCCTTTCTCATGGGCTCACTGTATAGCCAGCCATGGAAACAGACTTGTCAGAGAAGCCTTCCAGTGCAATCCCTTTCTAATTGAGAGGTGGGATCTAATTCCTCTGCCTGTGAATCTGGGCTGGCTCTGCAGCTTGCTTAACCAATAGCGTGCAATGGAAATGATGTCACATGATTCTTAAGCCTGGCCAGAAGAAGGCTTACAGCTCCCCCTCTGAGCCTCTGACATTCTGGGAGCCCTGAACTGTGACATAGAAGCCTGTCTACTCTGAGAACACCATGTGGGACAGGCATGTGCAGGAATTCTGGGTGACAGTCCCAGCTGAGCCCAGCCTTCCAGTCATGCTGCCAGAGTCAGATTTGTGCAGAAAGCCCTGTTAGAGCCTCCAGACCAGCTGGCTGCCAGCAAACACCACCCATGAGCCTCATTCACACCCCATGGAGCAGAAGCAGCTGGCTGGACCCCATGGGATCCCTGACCTACGCAATTGTGAAATGTAATGAAATGGCTGCCGGGAGCTACTAAATCTGGGGGCAATGTGTTCCATGACAATCAGCACTAGAACAGCGGGTCTCATCCACCTCCTGGACATGTGCCATGGCCACCTGGCTGAGAGTCGCAGGCTTGAGCCCCCACCTGGCCTTTGTCCTGCTATGGGGTCCATTGGAAACTGTGGCTGTTCCTTTAGACAAAGAACCATTCAGACCTTTGACTTCTCAGCATGGGAAGGGGGGGCATGTTTTGAGGCTGGCACTTGCCGAGCTGTACCAAGCCATGGAAGAAGGGCCGTGAAGGCCATGCATGGCCCCAGCACAAAGTGAGCCAAGAGCTGCCCTGGGGCCCTGGTGGGGCATGGCAGCTACCGAGAAGGGTGTGAGGCAGGCTGGAAGGTGCCACCTAGCAGCCCTGGGGGTCACCATGCTACCCACAGCTGGGCACTTTCTCCTGCCAGGCCTGCCAGTGGGGAGTCACCACAGGGCCCTGGCTGCCCGGGGCTGCCCCGAGGGGAAGAGGGGCATGGGCAGTGGACAGCGGTCTGTGTGGGAACAAGGAAGCCTGCCCGCCCCAGACCGGCCCGGGGCAGGGGGACTTCCTCTCCCACCCATTTCATTTCAGTTAGCAGCTCACTCCAGGATCAGTGGGCTTCGCTCCATGCCATGACCAAACTGGGCTCTCTGAGGAGGAAAAGAGCTTCAGAAGGCACCCTCCCTTGTAACGAGAAACCCCGCAGTTTCTCATGGGTGACCCTGGGAAGAGGCAGGGGGCACGAGCTTGCAGATCAGGCAGACCTGATCCTGGAGTGAGCTGCTAACAGGTGAGAATTGGGGGGTTTGGAGCTTTGGGGACTGGACCGGAGTCACACTGCCGGGACCGGAACTTGAACCTAGGTCTGCCTGATCTGCAAGCTCGTGCCCCCTGCCTCTTCCCAGGGTCACCCATGAGAAACTGCGGGGTTTCTCGTTACAAGGGAGGGTGCCTTCTGAAGCTCTTTTCCTCCTCAGAGAGCCCAGTTTGGTCATGGCATGGAGCGAAGCCCACTGATCCTGGAGTGAGCTGCTAACTGAATCCTGCTCCCTTCAGTGATTAACTCCCAGCACCCACCACGCGTGAAGTTCAAAGTCTTCTTTGATCAGACACACCCAGTACAAATAGCTCACTGTATTTTAGGTGGGCGGGGGGAGCGGTCTTGGAAGGAGAATGCAGCCAAATGTGGGATGGCTTAGATTCGGGGCCAGGGATCCTGGCTCAGCCCATTGCCTGCTGTTTCCTGGGGGACAGAGACATCTTTTAAAGACCTACAGGAGCTGCTTGTGCCCCAGATGTTCTGGGCCCCCCGATACAGAGCCAGAACTCAAGCAGGTGGGGACAGTGGAGGCACATTGATGCTGTGCCCCAGGATCCTGGTGATTTTGAGACAATGCCCTCCCTTTGCCCAGTGACTTTCCCCAGCCTCCAAATCACATACTACTAGGTATGAGTGCTCCTGCCTCTCATTCCAGCTGTGTCTAGCACTGACAGCTCAAGGTTCTGCCAGAATTACCTCCAGGGTTCTGGGTCTGAGCCCCTGACCGCACAGCCAGTCCCTCCTACACCAGAGACTCTCTTCTTAGGCACGCTGGAGCTGTCTACATCTGTATGGTTGCCCTGATTCTTGGCTCTGCTTATGCACTCTCTTCCTGCCTTCACCTAACACCTGTGCCATGGACACCTGCACCATGGCACCTGCACTACAGGAACATATACCATGGGAGCAGACACCACGGGTGCAGATACCACAGAAGCAGACACCACGGGTGCAGACACCATGGGAGCAGACACCACGGGTGCAGACACCACGGGTGCAGACACCACGGGTGCAGATACCACAGAAGCAGACACCACGGGTGCAGACACCATGGGAGCAGACACCACGGGTGCAGACACCACAGGTGCAGATACCACAGAAGCAGACACCACGGGTGCAGACACCATGGGAGCAGACACCACGGGTGCAGATACCACAGAAGCAGACACCACGGGTGCAGACATCATGGGAGCAGACACCACGGGTGCAGATACCACAGAAGCAGACACCACGGGTGCAGACATCATGGGAGCAGACACCACGGGAGCAGACACCACAGGAGCAGAAACCACGGGTGCAGACACCACGGGTTTAGACACCACGGGAACAGACACCATGGGAGCAGACACCACGGGAGCAGACACCAAGAAAGCAGACACCACAGGAGCAGACACCACAGGTTCAGACACCACAGGTGCAGACCTCATGGGAGCAGACACCACGGGAGCAGACACCACGGGTTCAGACACCACGAGTTCAGACACCACGGGAGCAGACACCACGGGAGCAGGCACCACAGGAGCAGACACCAAGGAAGCAGACACCAAGGAAGCAGACACCACAGGAGCAGACACCACAGGAGCAAACACCACAGGTTCAGACACCACGGGTGCAGACACCACGGGTTCAGACACCACAGGAGCAGACACCACGGGAGCAGACACCAAGGAAGCAGACACCACAGGAGCAGACACCACAGGTTCAGACACCACGGGAGCAGACACCACGGGAGCAGACACCACAGGAGCAGAAACCACGGGTGCAGACACCACGGGTTTAGACACCACGGGAACAGACACCATGGGAGCAGACACCACGGGAGCAGACACCAAGAAAGCAGACACCACAGGAGCAGACACCACAGGTTCAGACACCACAGGTGCAGACCTCATGGGAGCAGACACCACGGGAGCAGACACCACGGGTTCAGACACCACGAGTTCAGACACCACGGGAGCAGACACCACGGGAGCAGGCACCACAGGAGCAGACACCAAGGAAGCAGACACCAAGGAAGCAGACACCACAGGAGCAGACACCACAGGAGCAGACACCACAGGTTCAGACACCACGGGTGCAGACACCACGGGTTCAGACACCACAGGAGCAGACACCACGGGAGCAGACACCAAGGAAGCAGACACCACAGGAGCAGACACCACAGGTTCAGACACCACGGGAGCAGACACCACGGGAGCAGACACCACAGGTTCAGACACCACGGGTTCAGACACCATAGGAGCAGACACCACGGGAGCAGACACCACGGGAGCAGACACCACAGGAGCAGACACCACAGGTTCAGACACCACGGGAGCAGACACCATGGGAGCAGACACCACAGGAGCAGACACCACAGGTTCAGACACCACAGGAGCAGACACCATGGGAGCAGACACCATGGGTGCAGACACCACGGGAGCAGACACACGGGAGCAGACACCGTGAGCATCCACACCATGAGTGTCAAATGTGGCTCCCCCCTCCCAACCTTGGGGGCTGATGCTTGCTGAGCTGCTGTTCTCCCTGTATGATACATGAGAGCAGACCAGATGGGCTGTTATATACTTCCCATTTCACAGCCAAGGAAGTGAAGAATTGGAGAGGGGAAGACACAGCTAACAAGTAGCAAAACCAAAGCTTGACTCTCCAGGGGCTGCAGAGCCTCCTGTCTTTCTTTCTTCCTTTGGTGACATATTGCAGGAGTTGGGCAGGAGAGCTCCACTCTGGGGGTGCCTGCTGTGAACACTCATACACAGGTCTTTCTGAGAACACTTGTCCTAGCAGTGGATGGTTCGGTCATATGGGAGATGGATATTTAATTTTTAAAAAAATACCATTTTCGCCCCAGAGTGATTATACCATCGTCTAGTCTTATGACCAGTGCAGAAGAGTTCCGGTTGCTCTATATCCTCCCCACAACATGGAATATCAGCCTTTGATTTTAGCCATTTCAGTGGGTGGGTGGTGCTATCTCATGATGGTTTTAATTTGCATTTCCATACTGAGTAATAATGTTGTGTGTTTTGTGTGTGCTTATTGGCCTTTCCTATATCTTCTGTGAAATATATGTTCAAATATCTTGACTGTTTAAAAATTGGCTGGTCTTCCTACAATTGTGCTTTATAAGTTCTTTATATATTCTAGATAAAAGTCCTTGTTCTGGGGCCAGATTCGATGGCCCAAATGTGCAAACCCAGAGCTTTGGGAGGTTGAGGCAGGTGGATCACTTGAGGTCATTTCAAGACAGGACCTGGCCAACATGGTGAAACCCCCTCTCTACTAAAAATACAGAAATTAGCCGGGCATGGTGGCAGATGTCTGTAATTCCAGCTGCTTGGGAGGCTGAAGCATGAGAATTGCTGGAACCCAGCAGTCAGAGGTTGCAGTGAGCTGAGACTGTGCCACTGCACTCCAGCCTGGGTGACAGAGAGAGAGTCACCCTGTCTCCATCTCAAAAAAAAAAAAAAAAAATCCTCAGTGTGATATATGTCTGGCAAATATTTTCTCTCAATATGTGCCTTGTCTTTTTTTTTTTTTTTGAGACGGAGTTTCGCTCTTGTTACCCAGGCTGGAGTGCAATGGCGCGATCTCAGCTCACCGCAACCTCCGCCTCCTGGGTTCAGGCAACTCTCCTGCCTCAGCCTCCTGAGTAGCTGGGATTACAGGCATGCACCACCATGCCCAGCTAATTTTTTGTATTTTTAGTTGAGACAGGGTTTCACCATGTTGACCAGGATGGTCTTGATCTCTTAACCTCATGATCCACCTGCCTCGGCCTCCCAAGTCTTTTGATTTTTAATGTTATATTTTGTAGAAAAAATTTTTAATATTTATGAAGTATAATGTACCTTTTAAAAAAGTGTCATGATATTTGTGTTCTAGCTTACGGTCCTTTACTAGAGATTGCAAAGCTCTCCTATATTTTCCTCTAGAGGTTTTTATAATTTTAGGTGTACATTTAGTTCCATGGTCCATTGCAAGTTAATTTTTGTGTTTCATGTAAGGGCAGATATTTAATTTTTATGTGGATATGCAGTTGATACAGCAGCATTTGTTGAAAACTTTCCTTTCAACAAATTTTCTATCAAATTGCCTTGGTGCCTGTGTGAACAATTGATTGTATACATGTGGGTCTGTTTTTAGATTCTAATATATCCTACTCTTATTCCATATATTCTATACATTCATACGTGTGTATATATACATATGTGTGTGTGTATATATATATGACCAATAGCAAACTGTCTTGATTAATGTGATTTTATTGAAAGTCTTAAAATCAGGCAGGATAAATCCTCCAACTTTGTTCTTTTAAAAATTTGCTTTGACTCTTCTAGATTATTTGTATTTTCATATAAACTTTTGAATTAGACTGTCAATTTCTATCAAAAATCATGCAGGGGATTTTGGGATTGTATTGAATTGAACTGGGGAAATTGTCATCTTATCTAATATTCAGCCCTTTACTCCATGAACATGGTATATCTGTATTTATTTGTAGCTTCTTTACTCTTTTCTCAGTACTGTTTTGTTCTTTTCAGTACAGAGTTCCTGGACAAAATTTGTTAGATTTGCATCTAAGCATTTTACTTTTTTTTGTACTATTTAAGTGGAATTTTAAAGATTTTATTTTCCAATTGTTTACTCCTAATATATAGAAAAAAATAGCTTTTAAAAACATCAACCTTGTGTCTGTGACACTGCTAAATTCATTCACTGGTTTTGATTGTTATTTTGTGCATTCCCCTGGACTTTTTACATAAATAACTAATTATATCATCTGCAAATAGAGACAGTTTGACTTCTCTTCTGTGCTCTATGTATTTTATTTCATTTTCTTGGCTTATAGCAATGTCTAGAACCCCTGGTCCAATGTTGAATAGGAGTGGCAAGAGAACATCCTTGCTCATTCCCAGTCTCTGGGGAAAACAAATCAGTTTTTCATGATGTGTGTGGTAAGATTGTTTTGTTTTTATTTTGTAGATTGTCTTTGTCAGTTTGAGGAAGTTTCCTACTGTGCTTAGTTTTCTAAATGTGTTTAGTATAAATGAGCATGCAATTTGGTCTATGGTTTTTCTGAATCTTTAAAAATAATTATATTTTCATAGAAGTTTTCTCCTTTCATCTGTCAATATGGTGAAATCCATTGATTGTTTTTCGAATGTTAAATCAACATTGTGACTGGGTGTGGTGGCTCATGCCTATAATCCCAGCACTTTGGGAGGCCGAGGTGGGCAGATCACCCGAGGTCAGGAGTTCAAGACCAGCCTGACCAACATGGAGAAACTGTGTCTCTACTAAAATGCAAAATTAGCTGGGTGTGGTGGCGGGAGCCTGTAATCCCAACTACTTGGGAGACTGAGGTAGGAGAATCCCTTGAACCTGGGAGGAGGAGGTTGTGGTGAGCCGAGATTGTGCCATTGCACTCCAGCCTGGACAAGAGCAAAACTCCATCTCACAACAACAACAAAAATCAACATTGCATCCCATTGGTCATGATGTATCACCTTTTAAATTTAATGTTGTATGTAAATATTTTCATAAAGATCTTATTGCATTACTACATTTTAAAAGTATATTTTTTCTTAAATATTTGATAAAGGACTTGAATGATTGATAAAATTTACCAGTGAAACCATTTGGGCCTGGAGTTTTCTTTTGGGAAGATTTCTGATAACAAATTAAATTTCTTTGATGGCTGTAGGGCTGACCATATCTTCTGTTTCCTTTCGTGTCAATTTTGGTAAGTTGTCTTTTTCCAGAAATAATACCATTTCCTCAACATTGTCATATTTTGGGCACAAAGTGGTTTGTAGTATCTTCATATATCTTATTAACGTTTATAGGGTCTGTGATGACAATCACTTATTCATTCCTGAAAATGATGTTTTTTTCATTTTCTCTTTATTCCTTGACCCTCCTATCTAGGGGTTTATCAATTTCGTTGCTATTTTCAAAGAACCAGTTTTTGCCTTTGTCAACTTTCTCAGTGACTGTTTGTATCCTGTTGACTTTTTGCTCTTTCTTATCTCCTTCCTTCTCCTTATTCCGACTCAGTCTGCTCCTTTTTGTTTGTTTGTTTTTTGTTTTTTGAGACAGGGTTTCACTCTGTCACCCAGGCTGGAGTCCAGTGGTGCAATGATCATTCATCACCTTTAACTCCTGAGCTCAAGTGATCTTCCTGCCTCAGCCTCCCAAGTAGCTGGGCGTTCAGGTGTATACTGCTATGCCTGGCTATTTTTAAAAAATTTCTTAAAGATAGGGTCTCACCTATCTCACCTATGTTGCCTAGGCTGGTCTCAAAATCCCGGGCTCAGGTGTTTTTCCCTCCACTGCCTAGCAAAGTGTTGGGATTATAGGAATGAGTCACTTTACCCAGCCTCTTTTTTTTTTTTTTTTTAAAGTCATCTTAAGGTGAAACCTTAGGGCATTGATTTTAGATCTTTCATTTTTTTTAATTTTTAATTTTATTTCCCATTCATTTATTCTCTGACTTTCTTCTTTTCTAATATAAGCATTTAATGCTATGAAGTTCCCTCTAAGCACTGCTTTAGCTGCATCCCGTGCATGTCAACATGCAGGGTCATTTTTCAATTGCAATTTTATTCCTTATTTTTGGAGAGGGCAGGCTGGATCCAGAGGCTACATATGTGATTTCATTTTCAGGCACTAGGGCAGAAATAGGCCCATGATTGGGTGAATTCTGGCCTGCTGGCCTGCTAGGGAAGCACTGGGCAATCACACAGATTCCTGTATGGGCCCCATTTCCCTTGGGCTCCATCTACTCCACCATCTCAGATGTCATCATCCTCCTCTCAGCAGCCCTTCAAAACCTCAGAAGCTTCTAACAGCCCTGACTCCTCTTTGGAGCAGGGATTAGTGCCTGTGGGGGGTCTGCATGCCTACCCCAAACCTGCTTGCAGCCTGACCCTCTCTGTCCATTCATTCTCTGCTGCTGTGGCATGACCAGCTAGCACTGCCTTGTCACACTCATTGTGCCACTCCTCCAGGCTGCTGGTCCAACCCACCCAGTGCCAGAATCCACTCCTCTCTCTGGACCTCTGTTTCTTCCTGTATGAACCCACAGTTTTGGTCCTCCTGGCTGGCATGAGTCCTGTCCTCCGCACTTAGGAGGCTTTGTCCCCTCCTCCTCTAGGCTGGCATTTGGCAATCACTGTGGCAGCACAACCCAAGGTGCTTTGGTCTCCTCCTCAATCTGGCCCTTGTGGAGACTTTATTATTTTATTTTATTTTTTGTGATGGAGTCTTGCTCTGTTGCCAAGCTGGAATGTGGTGGCACAATCCGGCTTGCAGCAACCTCCGCCTCCCTGGTTCAAGTGATTCTCCTGCCTCAGCTTCTAGAGTAGCTAGGACTACAGGTGCGTTCACCATGCCCAGCTAATTTTTGTAATTTTTAGTAGGGATGGGGTTTCACCATGTTGGCCAGGATGGTCTTGATCAGCTGACCTTGTGATCTGCCGGCCTCTGCCTCCCAAAGTGCTGGGATTACAGGCATGAGTCACTGCACCCAGCCCCTTGCAGAGACTTTATTGTTCCATTATACAGCTGTGGAAAGAAGGTGTGGAGGTGCTGAGAGCCTTGCCCAGGCTCATTGGCGCATGACTCATCTACGGAAGAGTGGTAAGCGCAGGGCAGGTCTCACTGCTGCCAGGAGCTGTGGCTTCCCAGCGGCTGGGGCAGCTCTTGGGAAGCATCTAGAAGGTTGGCTTGCGGCTAACATAGAAGTGGTGCTGGTGTCTGCTTGTTCTTGCTGGAGCTGCTGGCTGGGTGCAGGGTTGGGCCCTCTGCTGTCAGGAGTGCCTTTTCCTCAAGAGGCCCTGGCAAAGGTGCAGGCTGGGGAGGTGGGCTCAGGGGTCCGGGACACATGGTTTCACAGAGAAGAGTTAGTCCCCTTCCTCGGCTATGTAGATGAACTCTGGGGAGTGTCTGGGGGTTCTCCTCCCCTCTTCCCACAGTCAAATTCTAATTTTCTTAAAGCAAAAATACGGATCCAAGATGGCTGATCGTTAACAGCTCGGGATTGTGGCTCCCAGTGAAAGCACAGAGAACGAGAGGACGCCACACTTTCAGACCCACAGATCAGAAGATTCCCAGTGGAGGAGCCCCACGGGTCGCCAGCGCGACTCTTGTGACCGGTGTAGTGGTTTTGCTGGCGCCTCGGCGTGGCAGCTCTTCATGCAGAGTAAACGGGAATGGTTCCCCTTCTGACCGACGTTTGGAGCTCTGGGAAGGCAGAGCCACTTATTACGGACTCAAGAAGAAAGCCAGACTGGAGATTCCCAGGCAAAAGAGCACCATCAATCTTAACACCGCTGTTTTAGCCAGCGCAGTGGGTTGCTCGGATTCCAGCACTGGGAATCAATAAACTGGACGTCCACTCAGAAACCTAATTAGAAAGGCGGTAATTGTAAAGAACACAGATGGATAAATTTATAACAAAGGGAAGAAACCAGCCTAAAAAGGCTGAGAATAACCAAAATCAGAACACTTCTTCCTTTACAGGGGATTACAGTTCCTCATCAGCAACAGAACAAGCCCTGATGGAGAAGGACTGTGTTCCATTAACAGAAGTAGGCTTCAGAAGGTGGATGATAAGAAACTTCTGGGAGTTAAAAGAACTTGTTCTAACCCAATGTAAAGAAACTAAGAACTTTGAAAAAAGGTTTGATGAAATGCTAACAAGAATAGACAATATAGAGAGGAATATAAATGAACTAACAGAGTTGAAAAACACAACACGACAACTTAGCGAAATATGCACAAGTTTGAATAGCCGAATTGATCAAGCAGAAGAAAGGATATCAGAGGTTGAAGACCAACTTAATGAAATAAAATGAAAAGACAAGAATAGAGAAAAAAGTATAAAAAGGAATGAGCAAAGTCTCCAAGAAATATGGGACTATGTGAAAAGACCTAATTTACGTTTGATAGTTGTACCTGAATGTGATGGAGAGAATGAATCCAAGCTGGAAAATACTCTTCAGGATATTATTCAGGAAAACTTTACCAATCTAGCAAAGCAGGACAATATTCAACCCCTGGTAATACAGAGACCACCACAAAGATATTCCTCAAGAAGAGCAACCCCAAGGCACATAATTGTCAGATTCACCAGGGTCGAAACGAAGGAGAAAATACTAAGTGCAGCCAGAGAGAAAGGTCAGGTTACTCACCAAGGGAAGCCTATTAGATTTACAGCAGATCTCTCAGCAGAAACCCTACAAGCCAGAAGAGAGTGGGGGCCAATATTCAACATCCTTAAAGAACAGAACTTTCAGCCCAGAATTTCATATCCTGCCAAACTAATCTTCACAATTGAAGGAAAAATAAAATATTTTATGAACAAGCAAGTACTCAGAGATTTTATTACCACCAGGCCTGCTTTACAAGAGCTTCTGAAAGAAGCATTATACATAGAAAGGAACAACCAGTATTAGCCTTTCTAAAAATATAAGTAAAGAGCATCAACATAAAGAATAATTTATATAAATGAACAGATAAAATAGCCAGTTAACATCAAATGGCAGTAATCCTAAATTTAAGCTGGCTAAATCCCCCAATCAAAAGATACAGCCAAAACCTAATGGTATGCTGCATCCAGACCCATTTCACATCCAAAGACACACAAAGACTCAAAACAAAGGGATGGAGAAAGACTTACCAACCAAATGGAGAGCAAAAATAAATAAATAAATAAAAAGCAGGAGTTGCAATTCCCACATCTGATAAAAAAGATTTCAAAGCAACAAAGATACAGTGGTAAAAGGATCAATGCAATAATAAGAGCTAAGGATCCTAACACCCAGATACATAAGACCTATAAAGAGATTTAGACTCAACGAGACAGAAAATTGATGAGGACAACCAGGATTTGAACTCAGATCTGGAACAAGTAAACTTAATAAACATTTATAGAGCTCTCCATTTTAAATACACAAAATATACATTCTCCACTTTAAATACACAAAATATTGATCGGCCATTATTAATACCCATTTTTAGAATAAAGCAACATTTCCGTTCTCTCTCCCTCTTTTTCTTCCTCTCCTTTACTCCTTTTTTTTTCTTTCTTTTCTTAAAAAAAAAAAGCAAACATACATGATTTGCTGTGGATGTGCACTGCACCCTGCTTTTTGGCCCTGCGACTCCCCAGGGGGTGTCATTACTGGTGTTCATTTGACAGGTGAGGAAGCTGAGACTAAGAGCGGCGACTTGTTCCAGAACACAGCCAGGAGGTGGCGGAGTGCAGATCCAGCCACTCCCAAAGGCCAAACCCCAATTCCCTTATCACATGAGTCTCCAACCCATCTTGGCACACCCTGGAGAATGCTGGTACCTGAGGCATGGAGGCTTTGCCCTCTGGGTTCCATTTCAGAGGGGAGAAGCCTAAAGTTACCCAGGGCCCATGGGGACCAGTGTCGGTCCCCTTGGAGGTAGCCACAGTGTGGACATTTTCCCAGGATATCCCGGCAGTCCCAGATGAAGGCCTGAAGTTTAGGGTTAGGGTTAGGGTTAGGGCTGGGGTTTCTGCTGTGGGCACCCCAGCACATCGATGAGAGGGTCCATCTGAAAGGGGTATCAGGCTCGTTCCAAGTTGGCAGCACCCTCTGAGGGCTTCGTTCAGCCAAGATAGGATGTTTGGCAGGGACACAGGACACCCGACCTGCCTCCCGACGCTGACAGCAGCCTTCGCAGAAGGCCCTGAGGCCGGCTCTGGAGTGGAGGGAGGGAGGGTGCCGCCGCAGTGCTCACTTTGGGCCTCCTGGATGTGGATTTAAGCTGATGTGCTTAGGAGGCCCCACTTGCTCTGCACCCCAGCACGGCCCCCAGCAGTGCAGGGAGGGCTGCCTGACCCTGAGAGCTGGCTGACTGGCTGGGCCGACTGTGCAACACCTTTGCCTGCTGGACTGAAATCCAGCTTAGCTAGGAGCAAGGCTGACTTACAAGGAAAAACCATTCAGAGCAGCCCAGGCTGGTGGTCTGGGCTCAGGGAGAGGACTTGTGCTAATTCCTTTTCAGATGCTGAAGCGGGTAATCTCGAGCGTGGCAGGGCAGAGAAATCCTGTTAGCTCTTTGCTCCCCTGGGCTCCTGTCGAGTGGCTCCTGACAAAGCAGCTCCAGGGTTCCTGAGGACAGCGCGCTTGGGCAGGCGGTGCGGACCCTTGACAGGCACCAATCCCTGCTCCAAAGCAGAGTCAAGGACTGGGTGGCAGCCTCCCTGGGCTCTAGAGACTGCTGGAAGCTTCTGAGGCTTCTGGGGCTTGGAAGGGCTTTGAGGCCCAGCACATGGGATGGCACGGGGAAGCCCCTCCTTTCCTCTGAGGTCTCAGAGTTCCCACGTGCAAAATTGGGTGGGGGGGTCAGGGGAAGAGAAGCCCTCCAAGGCAGTTAGGGTGGTCTTGGGCATCCGAGTCTTGCCTGGGGCAAGGGCTCTGTGTTGCTCTCAGGGCCTCTGGAAAGCAGTCAGCAGGGCGAGGCCCTTGGCTCTTCTTGGGGTACAGGGCACCGGGGCCCCTGCAGCTAAACTGGCCTGGGGGGGCCGGTGGGCATGTGTGGCAGCTCCCCAGCTCCTCCCCGAGCCAGCTTTGCCCTTTCGGAGCCAGCCCCAGCTGCTTCCCAGTCAGGCCCCAGTGTGAAGCAAGTCACCTCCCCCTCAGCAAAATGGAGCCAATAATTGCATTTCTCTGGGGGAGAATGAAGCACCTCGGTGGCCACACTGGGACATGTCCCGCAAGTTCAGGCCCCTCTGGGCTCAGAACCTCTATCAGCAGCCCCTCAGCCTGGGGATCAAGGCCCTTTCAGACCTGGGCCACCCCAATGGTGGAGAGGCTCCCCACTGAGCACTCAAAGCGCCTGTGGTCCCACACCCTGCAGGTGCCCTCTGCCTGCCCACCTGGCCCCGTGCCTGCCACCCCAACGCCTGGGTAGAAGGTGGCTCTGGTTCCTCATCCCCTTCTCTCCTTGGCCTTGTGCTTCAGGCCCCTGTGTCCTGCCCCCCTCCTTGCTCTGAGTGTCTGGTTACTGTGGCAGCCATAGGCTGGCACTCAGGGTCCATGTTGGACACCGGTATGTCACCTAGGGATAGTGACTGGGGAAGCACCAGGCCTGCGTTCCCCTCCTCTGCCCTCCATCCTTGGCCCACAGGAGGTGCTGCGAGCCCGAATGGCATTGGTGGGGTGCTGGGGTCTGGAGGAGCCCAGCCAGTCCGCTGTGTTGGCAGGAGGCGGCCTGAATGAGAGCCAAGTGGCTTCTGCGTCAGCCTTTAAAACCACCGAAATGAGCTCACTTGTCATGCTGTGGTCCAAATATTTTGGCCATTTGGATGCAACCTTCTGTGCTTGTGAAATTAGGTGTATTATTAATCTCATCCAGCCCAGTGACAGGGTGGGCAGAGCAGACAGGGATCGTTGCAGCAGGATGGGGAAGCGTGAGCTTGTTCTCGTCGGCGCAGAGCTGACGCGAGGTGTTTCCAGAATGACACTGATGGAGTGCAGCCTGCTGGGGGAGGGGTAGCTGGGAAACCCGGCGACGAGGCGGGCATGGGCACGGGTTGCTCAGGGAGGAGAGAAGAGGGCTCCACAGATGGGGCTGTGGGCTTCTGGGCTGTCACATGGGGTGACATGGGGTGGGGCCTTCTGAGATAGGGCGATGGGGCCAGCTGGGGTTGGCTGCAGGCTCCAGGAGTTAGGTTCCAGATGGATTTCAGATGGGACTTTCTTGTTAGCCCTACTTTTCTTTTCTGACTGTAAAAGTAATAAAGACTCCTTGTAGGGAAGGAGGTGAAGCAGAAAGGAGAGTGTGAAGCCCCCACCGCTCCATGAGGGCAGCCAGTGCGGGCAGTGGGAGGTGTTTCCTTCCAGATTTCTGTGCACACATTTATGATTGGCATTCTTTGGCGTGCAGTGGTAACCGCCTTTTGTTTTCACTAAGCATGTGTTATTTTGAGCACCGTGTGTGTGAGGAAACTGGAGTTTACGAGGTGGACAGCCTGCACTGCAGTCAGCCCTCAGACAACGCATGGATCCCGGCACCTCGCTGGCTCCGAAGCCCACGAAGTGACCCCTCCCAGGATGTCAGAGTTAACAGTATGCCTGCTTGGCTAATGTTTCCCTGAACCGGGAGAGCAGAGAGGACCCGTGGCTGGGCTGCTGTGTGTCGGGGCTCTTGAGGCCAGCCCTATGACCAGCTCCGTGGCACTGCCAGTCACAGGGCCAACCACCTTGTGAGGGACATCCCGCTTCTCCCAGGATCTCTCCACTTCTCTGTTCTACCGAACTGGGGCAAAGTGTGGGCTTGGCAAGGTGAGAGGTCCCCTCCCTGCCCGCGTCCATGTGGCCACTCCATGACAGCAGGAATCCATACCCTCCCCAGCCATCTCGAAACGGGCCTGGGGCCCTGCTGGGAGGCGCTTCTGTTCCCCTCTTGTCTTTCCAAGTGTGGAACTTCCTAAGAGCTGAGATCTGGGTGCCAACCCAGCCAGGTCCAGCACATGGCGGGGAACCCTTCAGGCAGCTCTGTGCCCACGGGCTCAGGATGTTCCGACCCGTCATCTCATCCACAGATGGACTTGCTACAACAGCCCTGAACCCACCCAGAACATCAAGGACAAGTCTATTAACACCAGGTCAATTGGAAGTTTTTGGTCATACAGCTTCATTTAGTTAAGGCTGGGGCCTGGCCACGGGCAAGCTTGCCTTTTGCACAACTGCTGGGCTCCCTGCTGAGCACAACTATGGGCCACGGGGCTGAGAGGTTCCCTGATGAACACACGGGGAGAGCTTTGCCCCGGCCGGCCTGATGATCCCATTCAGGGCTGGCCTGGGCTGGTGGCTGTATAGACATCTCATTCGATTCACATGAGGGTGCTGCAGGGTCAGCCCTGTCAGAGGGAGAAACTGAGGTCTGGGGCCTCTCCCCTTGGCCCAGGGGGAAATCAGAATCAGATAGCTCTGACCCCTGGGCCTCTCAAAGTCCAGGATGCCATCTCCCACCACCCTGCCAGGATTTGCCATCTCCCACCACCCGGCCGGGGTCTGCCATGGATACACAGGTATGATTAGCCTGGAAAACACCACTTTTTTTCCTCAAACTTATTTTTTCTAAGTATCTGCAACCACGACAGCAAAACTTCAAACAGCAACCATGCCACAAAAGCAAATGACGATGCTGACCCCTGCGGTGCGGAAATCAGACGGAGGCCAGTCCCTCCCCTTGCTGCTGGCTGGGCAGGGGTAGCCTGGAGGACGTGGGCTTCCTTTCATGAGCATGTGCAGCCCTCAGCTGTCCCCAAAGCCCTGAGCTTAAGCATCACGGGGCAGAGACGTGGGGCTGGGGCCCTGGGGTTCCTTCCAGGGTTAGGTGGTCTGTGACTCTGGGGAATTCAGTGGGTGCCTCAGGGCGGCGACCTAGTGGGCAGGCTCTGGGACCCCCAAGTGGCTTCAACCAGGGCATGGCACCCCCATCTGCCAACCAATTTCTATGTTTAGGGCATTTGGGGAAAGGGCCTGGTAATTAAACTCTTTTAACGCCCACTGACCCTAGGCAGTTGTCCAGGTGTGGGTCCCGAGGCCTCCTGGTCCTATCTCCCTTTGCCTTTCCTGGGTCTCTGTCACCCCTGGGCAGGAGGGAACAGTGATGATGGGAAGGAGGTAAGGACAGGGTGGGGTCAGTCAGCCCACTCTGATATGCCCATTGCATGCAGGGGTCCAGCAGGCTCTGCGGGGGAAGAGGGGAGCCTGAAACCCAGGGGTCTGCTGCCCAAGGGAGTCCCAGCAGGGGGACAGCAAGGCCCTAGAGTCTTGGGTGGGAGGTGAAGGGTCTGTGAGAGCCCACACGTGGCTGCTTCAGTGGCCCAGCCCTGTAAATGAAGCAGGAGGCGGGGATCATGGCAGGCAGGGGCCTGGGAGGAGGGGCCCGGCCTGCAGCTTAGAAAGCAGAGGACGCCTCTTTTGGCTGCTCAGAGACGCTCTTCCGGTCTTGCCAACGGCCTGCCTGTAACCATTGTGCTCCTGCCCCAAGGAGCAGCGCTGAGGCCAGGCTGCAGGCCCCTGTCGCTGGAGGGCTGCGGGTGGCTGGCCCGGCCTCCTGCTGAGTGATCTCATTTCCAGGGCAGCCCCTCCCCTCCCTGCGTCTCAGCTCAAGCGGCTCCTTCCTTGGGGACCCTCGTTAGTGGGAGAAACAAAGGCCAGTTGTCACCCGGAGCTGGCGATTCATCAGCCTCGGGGCTGGGCTCCCCCTCAGGGAGTGAGGCCACCCTGTGCTGGGAGTGAGGCCACCCTGTGCTGGGGGCTCGGGGCTGGGGGCTGGCAGGGCAGGGTGTGGTGGGGCAGGGATACGGGTGGGGTGAAAAGTGTCCCCCATTGTAATCTTGGGGGGGAAATATTTTTAAAGTACCCCCCTCCCAGAGATTTTCTCTGTGTTAAGTCTTTGGTGCTTTCCACAGCAAACCCTAACAGGCTCCCTTGTGGGGAAATGTCCCTTAGTCTTCAGGGGGCCTCCATCCCTGGGGCCGCGGATTCACTTACTGACAGGTAAACTGAGGCCTTGGGAGGGAAGATCATTTTTCTAAGTATAGAAGGTCTGAGCTGTAAGCAGGGATCCTGGGTGCCCATTGGGGCTTACAGAGAAACCATTGGCACATGGCGGAGCTGGGCCCCTTGAAAACAGCATCACCCTCTCAGTCTGTGAGCATTTTCACCCCACAGCTGTGTCCGGGGGGAAGGTGGAGACTGGGGCTCCCTGTTCCTGCCCTCAGCAATCTCCGACTGTGGGAAGACGTGACCAGCTGAGGGATAGAGGAACATGCAAGTTGCTGTGGGGTGCAGAGAAGCTAGCCCAGCCAGTGTGTGCATGTGTGTGTGTGTGTGTGTATGTGTGTGTGTTGTGGGGTGCAGAGAACCCAGGCCAGTGTGTTCATGCATGCTTATGTGTACATGTCTTTGTGTGTGTTGTGGGGTGCAGAGAAGCCAGGCCAGCCAGTGCGTGCTTGTGTGTGTGTGTGTGTGTGTGTGTGTGTGTGTGTGTGTGTGTGTTGTGGGGTGCAGAGAAGATAGCACAGACAGTGTGTTTGTGCGTGCTTGTGTGTGTGTCTGTGTGTGTGTTAGGGGGTGCAGAGAAACCAGGCCAGCCAGTGTGTGTGAGATTGCTTGTGTGCGTGTGTGTTTTGGGGGCTGGGGGTGGAGATGGCCAAGCTGCTGAGGGCCACACTGGAGCGTAGCCAGCAGGTGGAATGTGGAGCGGTCAGATGTGGACTGCCCGGGACAGCAGTGCCTCTTGTGCTGGCTGGGGGGCTCCTGTGGGAAGAGCTGGGTGCAGGCCGGAGGGAGATGACGCAGGGAAGGGAGGGAGGAAGGGCCTGCTGAGTTCCATTCAGGAGTTTGGACTTTATCCCAAGGGCAGTGGGCAGCATGAAAGAGTTTTTAAGCTGGGAGTGTCAGGGCTGGGGCAGGCGGTGCTGCCTGCATAGGCTAGACGAGGCTGGGAACATGCTGACCGGGAGGGGGTGGGGCTGGGCCTTCAGGATCCCAGCCACACGTGGCTGTCCTGAGGCCTCCTCTTCGAGGATGGCAGCCTCGTCGGACCCTGAGTTGCAGCCTGGAGCCACGCCAGGCCCTCCACAAGCCAACAAGCAGAACAGTGTGTGCTGGGCTGTGTCTGCACCCCCACTTGCTGACAGTGTGGGGGTGGAGGGAGCCACATTTTCATGTACAGTTTCTTTTCATGCAAGCACCAAGGAGCATTAGGCAAACTCGTGGGCTCCATTCCCCATCCTTCAATGCAAAACCACTCTTCTTTACGGCCCCGTCAATAACCGCTGCCATCTCCCCGCCGCAGAGGCCACATACATCATATTTAAACCACATTGGTGGATGACAGAGACGTACGGATATTTTTAATCCCAACAGACTATTACGGTTCATATCATGTCTGTCAAATAAATATTATGAATCATTTCCCGTTATCTTTATGGGGGCTGCTTGACTACATCAGGGGACGGGGCTTGGGGCCTCCCCTACACATCCATCTGCCTCGTATGCACACGTGTGCAGGGGCAGATGCATGCAGAAAGCATAGATAATAGATGCCCCCGATAAAACAAATGATCTCCTCGCCTGATGGGCGTCTGGGGGTGCATGGTGGAGTGGAGTGTGTGGGGGGAGCGTGCCACCTTCAGAGCCAGGGAGGCTGGGAGTCTCAGCCTCAGCGCGTCTCCTTAGCTCCTGTGACACAGGCTGTCCTCTATTTCCCTGTAGTCATATTCTCATTTCTGTAATTAGCTGGTTCTTTTCTCCTGTTTTATAGAAGAAGAGACCAATGTCCAGAGAGAACCCTTGTCCAAGGGCCATGTAAGGGTTGGTGGCAGAGGCAGGCTACAGCCTCCTCCTCCTGCTACCTTCCCCAGCACCCTGTTTTCCAAGTCTGTTACCTGTGTCCCTTCTCTCTGGACTTTGGTCTGACCTGGCACCTGCTGCCCCGGCCGGCCTACCCACGCCATGAGAAGCGGAGAGGTGGAGTGGCTCATTGGAGGCTGGGGGTGCAAGGTTGGTGATTGTCTGGGGGCTTTCCTGGGGGTTCTGACCACTGACCTCAGCCCTGGGTCTGGTGACTGTGGTGCCGGAGTCACTGCATGGTCCGGAGTCAGCCACTGCTGCTCATGGCCTCAGTGTTTCCGTCTGGGAAATGGGGAAACCGGTGTCTTGGTCAGCCAGGGTGGGGTTAAAGGAGATGGTACCTGGCGGTGTGCAGCAGACGGGCACCTTGGAGGCAGCCTGGAAACCTCAGTTCCTCCGCTCTGGACTCTTGGAACTGCCTCTGCCCTTCTTGGGCATCTGTGGCTCCTTGCAGCTCGTGCTGGGCTTTGGTGGGCTCTTTGGTGGCCCCTGTAGGGAACCCACTGGCTCTCGCCTGGAGCTGTCCTGAAATCCTGGTTCTTCTTTACAAACCAGTTCCTGTTCCCTTAAGCCTCACTCACCTGAACTCTTGGGCTCAAGCTACCATTCAGCTCCCGAGTTCTGGAAGCTCGACCCTGGCTGATGATGGGGGTGGCGGCTGGCCTTCAGAGGACCTCACCTTTCTCTTCCCCTGCGCTGGTTTGGGTTTGGGGTGTGCAGGGCCAGCCGGCTGACTGCTACGAGGGCAGATGCTGTCAATGCGGCTGCCCTGCAGGTCTGCAAACATGTTACCAGAGGGCCAGGCCCAGGAGCAGAGGCATCCTCTTCTCTTCTTCCTCTTCCCCTCCTGTCCTCTCCTCTCCCCTTCCTCCTATGGTTTCTCTTTCCCTCCACTCAGCAGAACAGACTGGAGCCCAGGTGTGGACGAGAGTCTTGCCTGTTTCCCTCTAGACCGATGGAGAGACTGGCTCTGACTAAGAAAGGGGGTAGGGGCTGGGACCTGAGGCCTAATCCCAGTTCCATCTGGCCTTGCCAGGTGGTTTCAGGCCAGCCCCTTGCCTCTCTGAGCTTTCAGCCCTACTTCCCAGCTTGAGTCATCATTGGTCACCACAGACAAAAGGTGTTGTCCCCGAAGGAGCCACAGGGGAGGTGAGAGAGGGCCCCCTTAGGCCAAGGTGCTTGGGGGCAGATCAGACCACCTTGTCTAGGAGTGCCCAAGCCCCTGGCCTGCCTTGTTGGAAGCCGAGTTCCCCCTATCCCTGTGAGGTCCTGCTAGTGACCAGCTCTGGGCTGGAAGCAGCTCAACATCCCGTTGGTGTCCTGGGAACTTTTGGGAGCAGACGCCAGCTTCCATGGCCTCAGCCAGCATAGACACCAGCCTTTAAAAATATTATTCAACAAGCAATTCCTGGGACTGTTTACAAGACTGAGTCGAGACAGGCATATGAAATAGGCCAGAGTACCTTAAAAAGCATCCTTCAGGGAAATAAAAAAAAAGTCCAAACAAAAAAACAAAAAACAAAACCCTCTTAGATCACAGGTTGTAAATAAATGGATATTACTATAAAAATATTTTTGGCTGTAGCAGCACATGGTGGGAAGGCTGGGGCGTTTTTTTCCATGGCTGGCTCGGGCCTGGCCATCTCATTCGGGCAGCTACTATCCTGGGAGGTTTCCTGTAGAATCATCTGCACCAAAAAGCTCCAAACTGAGGAGGGTGGGGGATAAAAAACAGTGGCCACAGAAATAACAAGTGGCGGCATCATTTTCCATCAAGGACCTGGTATGCGTTCGGTGGGGCCTCCCCGGGCACCCAGGCCCCTGCCACACAGACGAGGAGGGCAGGGCTGAGTACCTTCCCCAGCACCGTCTGTGGGCACCAAGGCTGGACGGGAGCCCAGATCTGCAGGACTCCGGACTCTGTGAGCTTTCCACGTGGTCTCCAGAGCAGGGCATGATGCCTTCCAGCGTTTCTTAGGATCAGAGGCCCTTCTGGAACCTTCAGCCTTCCCGGGAGGAAGCCACATGGAAATCTGCCTGCCTGTGCCTCCCCGACTCCAGGCACCAACGGCTCCTGAGTCCTGAGTTCTCGGGGGCAAGGAGTGAGATGGAGGTGGGGTGGGGAGCCGGTGTGCCGCTCCGCCCACTGTCGGGAGGTGGCCTCAGACACTTTGGCCCAGCCTTCCCTCCATTGCTCAGCGTGTCCTGACTTGCTGGCCGAGGCCTGTTGCTCCTTCTTTCTGCAGGCCGCTGCTTGGCTGGCCCTGCTGCCTGGGCAGTCACTGCCTGACCGAACCTCCCTCCTCCAAAACCTGACACAAGAACCAGTGATCCCAGAAGCTGCCCGAGCCCTCTGGCTGGACAGGGCCTTGCTTTCCCGGCACTGACCACGCACGAAGGGCCTGCCTAGCTCAGCGTCATTTCATCATCATCGTCATCACAGTGACCGTCACACCAAGCTCCTCCTCCTGGGGCCAGACTCTCCATATCATCTCATTTAGTCATCTCAGTGACTCAGTGAGGAGGGAGTGGTTGTTCCCAGTTATAGATGAGGAAACTGAGATACGAGGAGGGAAGTGACCCCACCAGGCCACTCGGTTGGTAGGAGGTAGACCTGAGATCTGGCCCAGGCCTTGTAAATCTGGGACCCTGCGTACCTGAGTACAGTCAGCACGGGCCGAAGCAGTGACAGAGGCAGGCCGGGAACGGGGCGGGCACTTGGCACTTATGCAGTGTATGCGGTGCTCACGGGGCTCCTCCTCAGTCCTCGTCCTGTGTTTGCTGCCCCACTCCCTGGCAGGACGAAATCAGTTTTAGAAGGGCAGTGGGTTGGGCCGGCTTGCCTTGAGCAGTGGGGAAGTGGCTTTGTTGAGGCCGTGACCACCAGTGGGTGATGACCAGGTGTCCACAGTAGCCTTCATCCCAGAGGGAGGGGGCAGCTGCCTGTTGGACAGGGTGTGTGAGTAGGAGGGCAGGGTGGCCTTTGGTAGGGGGCCCAGGGGCCAATAAAGATGGGGAGGGGGAGAGGGCTGCCTTGGCTTCTGGCTGTGCTGGGGGTGGGCTGCCCAACCAGGGCTCACTCTCGCAGTCCCCCAAAGTGCTTTTGTCCCAAGTGGAAGCAAGACCTCCCACCACGACAGGCCACAGGGATCCTTGTGGGACCCAGCTCCGGGTGGCCCAGCTTTAGGGCACGCAGGCAGCAGGACACCTCTCTAGTCTTGGGCTGTTATCTCTAGGCTTTGTCATGGCTGTCCACACACGGTCATCACCTCCTCACCTCCCTCTCCATTAGCATCCCCTGACCCGGGCCACCACGTGCAGCCTGTGTGACTGGTCAGCCCCCGCGCCGCGCAGGGCCGGGCCGGTCTCCAGCCCGGGCCCTTAGGTGAAGACGGGCGGCGAGCTCGCGGTGGGGGCGCGGAGGGAGGGCGCCGCTCGGCGCCTGGGCGCCTGCTCAGGAAGGCTGGGTTTGGCGGCGCGCAGGTAGCTCACACCCAAACCTGAATTCCAGCCGCCCAAGACCGCGGGCCCGGCGGGCGGCTTGCGGCGCGGAGGAGGCCCGGGCTGTCCCGGGGTAGGAGTGCTTCCTTTCGTTTTCAAACGGATCGTGAATTTAAAAGTCAGGCGGAGAACTAACTACCCAGGGTATAAAAATAGCCACCGGCCACAAAGTCTGCCCAACTCCGGGCAGCTCGTGCCCAGCCCGGTGCCTCTGAGCAGGAGTCCCAGGAGCTGGGGATGTGGAGCGAAGCCCCCTCCCCCGCTCGGTGGGCCCGGGAACCCCTCCGCCGGGGTAGGGCGTGAAAGTCGGGGGTGGACCGGCGGGAGCGTCCGGAAGATGAAACCTTCCCCGGACCAGGAGCCCGTCCTCTGGCGTTGGAAGCTCATCGCCACTCCCGGGCCTCAGTTTCCCCACGTGTTCGCCAGGGGGGAAGGGCGCGAGGTATGGGTGCCGCGGCCATCCCGCCCCGCTCTGCTCCCGCCGGGCCCTGGCCGGGGTCCCGGTGCGGCCACCGCCCGGCCGCTTTGTGTGGCCGCGCAGACAATGGCCCGGCCGCTGGGCTCCCGGCCCGGCACTCCGCCTCCTCCGGGCCCCGTGCGTGCGAGTGTGTGTGTGCGCGAGTGTGCGCGCGAGTGTGTGGCGGGCCCGGGAGGGAGTTCTGCCCCGCCCCCGCCCCACTCCCACCGCGCCCCGCCCCCTCCCCCGCCGCCTCCTCGCTGCTCCCGGGAACCCCTGGCAGAGGCGAACTCGCAAGTTTGCAAGGCGTTCGCAACTCTGCGGCGGGGCGGGCAGCGGAGCGGGCGGCGGGGCGGGCGGCGATCGCGGGGCGGCGGCGGAGGGGGGCGCGCTCCGGGCGGGGCCGGGAGGGAGGGGCGCGGGCCGAGCGGCGGCGGTGGCGGCGCTGCGCCGAGTCCGCGCCCGTCGCGGGCCCCCCGCAACCCCCCCGCCGGCGCCGCAGCGCCGCGGTCGGAGCGGGGCGCGGGCGCGCGGCGGCGGCGGGGGCGCGGGCCGGGCGCGCGCGGCGGCGGCGGCGGCGCGCAGACACAAGTAGTTTACATTGTTGGGCGACTTTTGCAACAACTCGCCGCGCCGCGGCCTCCGCGCGCCGCCGCCGCCGCCGCCGCTGCAGCCGCCGGCTCCCCGCCGCCCGGGCCCGGGCCGGCCGCGCCGGGGGCGCCGCGCCCGCCGCCCGCTGCCTGCGCCGCCGGCCGGGCATGAGTTAGTGGCAGACATGGACACCAAACATTTCCTGCCGCTCGGTGAGTGATCGCGGGGCCGGGCTGGCGGGCGGGGGCCCGGGCGCGTGGGCGGCGCGCGCGGGGTCGCCGGCCCGGGTCTCACTCGGACCCCGCGCCGACCTTGGCGAGAGTTAGCGCGCCGGGCCGGGAGGAGTCGACCCGGGGCAACTTTTCCCGGGGCCCGGGAGGGGAGGGGCGAGGGCGGCGGCGGCCCCCAGCCCGTGCGGGGCCGCTCACTCGGCAGGGGAGCGGGGTTGGGCAGCGGGCGGGCGGCAGGTTCGTCCGGGACGAGGAGGGGTCTCCCGGTCACCGGCGGCCGCCTGTGTCCCCGGCCCCGGGCGGCCCCGGCGCCCAGCTGCAGCCGGGCCGCGCAGGAACCCGGCCGGGGCGGGAGAAGCAACTTCTGCGCTCCGCGGCTCCGGCCTCCCGGCCTGGGCACCCGGACAGCGCGCTGGGCCCGTAGTGGCCTCTGCGCCGCCCGCCCGTAGGGCTGCCGCTTCCATCAGGCCGCTGGCCCTTGGGCGTGCGTCCGCCCAGGAAACAGACTGGGACCCTGTTACCCCAAAGCAGCCCACGCCCGGGTGGGCAGGGTCCGCCGGGGGCTGCATGAACAGAACGTCAGACCTGGGAAGGCCCCATCCCAGAAAGGGGGCCGCTCACTCTGGCACCCCCTCGTGTTCTCCCAGGCTGGCTCTCCGTTCATGAGCCGGACAGCCCAGAGGCTCGGAGGCTCAGTTTTCCCCCTCCTGCTGCAGTCCCCCCGCCCGGTGGCTTCCTATCCCAGACTGCCCGCCAACTCCAGGCCCAGACCTACCGAGGAGGAGGAGAGGGCACGGCTGGGGTCCCCACCCATTGCTCTCCCAAGGGTTTGGAAGCTAGTGAGAAGGGGGAGACTTTATAAATGAGCTCCGGGAAGGATATTAATTTGGTGGTGGGACGGCAGCCAGGTTGTCAGGCCGGGTGAAGGATTTGTGCTGAATGGAAATTAAAACAGCTGATTATGAATGAAGCCTCGCCATCCACAGCCCCTCCTGCTCACCGTCCCTGCAGCCCGGGGGGCAGCTTGGCCACCCCAGGAGGTACTCAGAAGCCAGGGTAGCTGCAGGGATGTTTAGTGAGATGGGGGCATGAAGGGAAGCCAGCCTGGACCTAGCCCGTCCTGGGTGTGGGGGTGAGGGTCTGAGTACCCATGGCAATAACAGGCAGGGGTGCTGACCCAGGACCCGGGGAGGGGGTGGGTTCCAGGTTTGTGAGACCTAACACTTACTCCCTGACTCTGTCATGATGGAGTGGCAGGCTCGAGGCCTTGAATGAACTCCAGGGCTCAGCCTCCAGGACTGGGCATTCATGCCCATTTTGCAGATGAGAAAACTGACTGGGAGAGGCTGAGTCCCAGGATACAAAGTGGTGGGTTTGGGATTGGCACCCCCAGCTCGTAGAACTGCTGAGTGTGAGCTGGAGGGAAAGCTGACTGTGACGGCCTATGCTGTTGGGTGGGCTGCGGTGGCTGTCCCCCCATTAAAGCTTTGCACTCACGAATGTGCATGCGCAAAGAGCTAGGCTCTCCCAGACGATTCCTCTGGAACAAGGAATTCCTCAGCTCAGTCTCTGTCCCCTGGACATGGCAGAGGCCTGGCTGGTTGCACTTCAGCTGAGTACTGAGAACCTAACAAGTCCGTGTTTCCAATGCCCTGGGTGGGACAGGGACAGTCCACGGAGTTGGTGTATGTAGGGCAAGGGAGCAAGGGTGCCCAGTACCCAGGGTGGCTTGCTGGAGTCTCTGTGAGGAGGAGAGGCTGTGCCTCCGAGCCAGTGCCTCAGGGACCTCCCTGGGCACTTCCCTGCCACCAGAAAGCTGGGAGTCCTCTGTTCTCGGCCTCCCAGGCAGCCCACGCCCCAGGGCTGAGCAGAGTCCTGGGCTCTGATTACATTTTACTTTTTTCTAAGCTTGTGACCAGCTCTGAAGTCCAGAGCAGTGGAAGGTCCGTTTAAGCTGCGACTGGTCTAAGCCCTTTTGTCAACATGGCCTAATCCCTCCTGGGGCTGAGTGGCGGATGGCTTGGCTCGTCCTGGCCCGGCTGGCTGCCCAGTCAGACCTGTAGCTGCTGGGGAGGCTTGGCCAGACACTTTTGGGGTCCGGGGTAGACAGTGCATGCGCTGCCGCTGGGCTCGGGGGGCCAGGGGAGGGTCCCAGTCGGCGCCTACTGAGCCACTCCATGAGGGCAGGGATGAGTCCAGCGTCCAGCTCTGGAAGGAAAGCAAGGCTGAGGGACTCGCCAGAGGCAGTCCCGGTTTCCTGGCCCTGCCGCCTGAGGCTGGCTGCGCTCCCATGGCTCCTGGGAGAAGGCTCCGGCTGGTCTCTTCTTGAACGGTGGGACTCAGGCGGAGTCCACAGAGTCCAAAGGTCTCAGACCATGCCAGACCCCATGCACCCGTGGAGAGACCGGTGGCAAAGCTGTGGGCCCGCTGACCACTCTTGGAGTTGGGGCACTCGGACCTGGGTGAGCTTGCAGCTGGGTGAGGGGCTTCTGGTAACATCAGAGCCCTTGGAACCCAAAATAGAGCCCATTCCGGGGCCTCCCGAAATAACAGGGTCACGTGACTCCCAGGAGGCTGGACTTGGAGTCCCGCTGAGGCCTGGCGAGGGCGTCTCGGCGCGGGCACTGCTGGCTGCGGGTGTTTGTTTTGGTAAACTCTGGAGGAGCCCTGTTTGTTGACTGAGGAGGTGTCAGGGTGAGAAAAATGGCCCAGGCCAATGGTGGCCCTGGCCTTGCCAGCCTCCATCCTTGCCCAGGGCTGGCTGCCATCCTGGACCCAAGCATGCAGCTGTGACCCTCTGCCCAGATGTGGGTGGGACAAGCTGGGCCCCTAGGAATGGCCTGTGGAGGGCGGGTGCTTTGAGTTCCTTGGGGTGTGGGGTGCAGGCTGAGCCTGCAGCCCTGGTCACACGGGCAGCTGCTGTGACTGGCTCCCATCTCTGCCAGCACCTGGCGGTTCTTCCAGCTGTGCCTGTCCTTCAGGGCCTGTGAGGGGCTCGCTTCCACCACGAGTCCCCTCTAACTGCTCTTTCAGCCTCTGCCCCACCCCCCTGTGGCTGGGCGGGAGGTTGCTGCTGGTGGGCTTTGTTTCCTCCCCTGGGAAAGAGTGTCTGGAGGGTTTGCGGTGGAATTACTGTGGGCACAGTGGTACTTAGGGGTGTGCCCCTCTGCTCCTGGGGGCTGGCCTCACATGTAGGGGAGCTCTGGCCTCAGGAGAGGGACAGACCTCAGCTGCACAGAAGGTGGCGTGGGGGTGGGGCGAAAGTCTTAAATGCCCACCCAGCACCAGTGGAGGCCGCCTGAGTTTCCTTTCTTTTGGTTGGGTTTTGCCATGGGTCAAATGCTTCAGGGCTGAGGCCTTGAGTGGTGAGCAGGGGCCTGTCCTCTGGAGAAGAGGGCATAGCTGTCCCAGCAAACACAGGGCAGAGGCCCTCCTCGGCCCGCAGCCGCCACAGGGCTGGGCACTGCCACCGGGACCTCCTTCCCTTCTCTGCTGGGCTCGCGTTTGTAGTTTGTAGCTGGCTTTGGTGGCCAGGGCCTCAGGGTGGCCTGTTAACTGGTGTTTTCTCATGGGAATTGGCTGTTAGTTGGGCTAGGGATGAGGCTGGGGTCTGGGGCTCAGGGGACTGGGTGCTGGCTTGTAGCCATTGGGGGCTGGAGTCCATTTGGGGGTCACCTTCCAGACCTTTGTCCTGAGGCTCTGAAGCGGATTGGTTTCAGGATACTGTGGTGTAGTAGGCCCCCCCCAAGCCTTGCTCCCCTGCCCACATGTTTCCATTTGCCAGGGTGCAGCTGTCTTCCATCCTCTTGTCTGCCCCTCCCATTCAGGGCCTTTGTCACCTGGAGGTTGGAGGTGGTGGTTTTGCAGGGATCCCAGGAAGCGGCTCTGACAGGCGGCGTCCCATTGCTGGGCGGGTGGCCAGGCCACCTGGGGTTGGACCTTCCGTCCTTGCTGCCTGCCTGGTCTGCTCTTTGGCCTCTTGGGGCCTTGGCTGTCTGTCAGGAAAATGGACACACTGGCTCTTCCGGGTGCTGGAGAAGGCAGCCTGCTTTGTCGTGGGCCGGCTGGGAGTTCGGGGAGTCTGTTTGTGGGATGTTTTCCCTCCTTCTGAAGGTGATGCCTGTAGGTCCTCTCTGTGCCTCCTGGGTGGGTCAGGGTGGGGCCAGGTTTCCAGCATTGGACCATAACAGGCCATGGTGGTTGTGGGGCTGTGTGGTGTGGAGGGGCAGACTCAGGAAGAGAGGGCGTGGGGACGCTAAGGTAGGCCTTTCTGTGGACACAGATCTGCCAAGGGAGAGCTCTCGAGGCTGCTCGGTCCCCGGGACCAGCCCCTACCCACTGCAGGGATCATCCGCAGAGGCCCGAGGAGGTGGGTGGGGTGAGGGACCTCGGCTTGCACACCCACCCCAGCCTGGTGCACGATGTTCTGAGCAGTTGTGCCCCAGCGCCTCACAGACAGGGAAATTGCACCCTAGAGTTACAAAGCAATTGTCTAGCTCAGCAGCTGAATGAGCGTGAAATGGAGCAGAAAGCAGCTAAGGAAAATTGGCCTGGCCGCTGTGGGGAGAGCGGGTGCGGACCGCGTGCAGGGCCTGGGTGTGTGCACGCTCACCGTCGCACACACGGAATCACAGGAGTCACAGGCGCTTGCTTACCTGGCGCCGCTGGCTGCCAGCCTGGGTCCCGGTGTGCCTGAGAGTGAGCCAGGCCGTGTGGGGTCCACGGAGGAGCACAGTGGTCCCTGCTGGGTTTGTCGGCCTCCTTTTTTCTAAATCTCCCCAGCTTGTCCAGGACTCTCCCTGCCCCCGTGAAGGAGCAGATGGCTGTGCCAGGGACTTTGTTTTTGGGACCTTGTGGAGGTGTCGTGTCACAGAGTCAAGCCCGCTTAGCAGATGGGGACACTGAACCCTGCGTGAGGTCTGTGGGCCAGCCCTTGTGTCCTGCTATGAGGCCTCCTTTTTCTCTGGCACTTGCCTGGCAGAGGCCACCTTGAGCTCCAGCTGGGAGGACCTGCCCCAGGGCAGGGGCTGTGCTGCTCCAGGTCCTCCTACCCCTCAGCATCCTCAGAGGCTGCTCACCAGCCAGGCTGGGTCTGTGCCCTGTGTTGGTTCCTGGGAGCCCCATTGCTGGTCTTGGCCCAAGTGAGGAGGTGTTTCTTTTGTGGGATGCTGGAGGGCGGAGGTCTCACTGGGCCAGCTCTGTGCTCTGGGACTGGGCATTTCAGCCCTTTGTGTTGATTGAAGGCCCTTGAAGGAGTGACAGTCCCTTGATCCTCACTCCAGGGTTGTCCTCGGCTTGGGGTGGTGGCTGGGAGAAGTCCCCATGCCCACCTGGAAAGCTGTAGCTGGGCGAGCAGCAGAGGCCCAGCCTGGGAGCTGTGGCATGCCCACCTCCTCACGCAGCCAATTCCTGAGGGACCTGGGGAGTGGACGGGGTGAGGTTGGCCACCCCGGGGTCTCAGGGTAAGGCAGGGGCGCAGTTCTCTCTGAGGTCCTAACCTGGCACACATGGCCCACCCCATGCATGCAAGCGTAGGCCCCAGCCTCCCCAGGGTGACCTGGCAGAGCCTTGATAGCCATGGCTGGGGAGGCTGGGCCTGCGGGTGGGCTTGTCCATACGTGGCTTAGGGAGCACCTGCTGGGTGCTGGCCTGGTCCTGCTGCCTGTGGAGGAGGGGTGGGGGAGGGATGCCCAGAGGCAGGGACAGCAAGGTCTGGCCTGGAGCGGGTGAAGGGGATGAGGATGCAAGGGGGAGGTTGTGGGGCTGCAGCCGGGAGGGGTTCGCGTGTGAGGCTGTGTAGGGCCTGTGTGCCAGGTGCAGGTGCGTGGGTGCCTAGAGACTGGGGAATCCTGGCATGGTGCTCATGGCTGGAATCAGGCCTCTAGCGCTGTGCAGAGGCTGGCTTGGAGGCAGCCAGGCAAGGCCTGGAAGGCAGAGGTGACTCTCTCCAGTTGGCTAACTGGTTTCAGGTGGGCCTTGGGGCCCCTATGAATGGCCGTGCACCCTTGCCGTGGCTGGGCCACTCAGTGTGGCAGCCTGGGAACGGGGTGGAGGATTCCTGGTGTCTCCCTGGGGCTTAGGCCAGGTCCCTGGGCTGGCATGGGGGTGGCTTTTCCTGAGCATGGGGATGGGAGAGGTGCCTTTTCCCTGGCCCTGGCTCTGGGCATCCCTGCCCCAACCCCTTTGGCTGGGCAGGAGGTCGCCGCACTCCCCGGGCACTGAATGAAGTGGGAGTCAGGCTTTCCAGGGGGAACAGAGCAGCCAGGCCTCCTGGGGCCAGATCAGGGGTGCTGAGGCTGTGGAGCAGACCCGACTTTGGGGCTGGGATTGGGACACTGAGGGGGCTTGAGGGGATTAGAGCCTCTCAGGGTCTCCATCTGAGGAGTTACCACGGGTCCACTCGGCCAGCCCACAACTGTCTTTCATGATCAGTCTCAGCCCCAGTGCCTCCTCTAGGCACTGCCTGCTGGGGCGAGGGATGCTGGGAAGCCCTTGGTCACAGACCTGCTTCTGGGGTGCCCAGAGGCCACCCCTGGCCTCCTTGCCCCTCTGTTGGCCGCCTGAGCCAAAGTAGTTTCCATCTGGCCTTGGTTTCCCCAGCTGTACCCGGGGCCAGGGTTGGGGGTGATGGTTGTCAGCATAGACTGCTGCTGTGTGTGCGGGATCTGGAGCCTCTGGCACTGAGGGGAGGGGAGACTGAGTTGGGCCTGGGCCAGGCCGTGTGTAAATCCTCCAGCCGCCATGGATAAACCCTTGGAGTTCAAAGCCAGCCCCGGGTGCGGCCGCCGGCTGTAATGAGGTTACTGATTCAACAGGCTTCCTGGTGCTGCCGCCCAGAATGCAGCGAGGCTGGGAAGCCCCGGGGAGGGATCTAAGTATCCCGTAATTGACCAATTTAGCTTAAGTGTCCACACTGGCCCTGGGCAGAGGTCAGGCGGTGACAGCACAGGTGGCTGGAGTCGCTTGGGCGGGCTTCCAACAGCTGCTGTGTCCAAGCCCCTCTGCATGGGGGGCTCCCCGGCCTGGGCCACCCTGTGCCTCTGCCAGAATTCCCTCCACATGCTCTGCCCTCTCCACCTGTGCAGGCTCAGCCTGCCTCTCCAGCTAGAGCCCACCTGCCGCCCTTGCTGCTCAGCAGCCCCCTTGGTGTGCGCTGTGCCGGGCTTGAGGTGGGGCTGCAGCTTTGGACTTGGTGCCCAGCGCCTGCTTTCAGCTCCCGCTGGCAAGCATGCTGGGTCTGTGCCTGGCCACCGCTCAGTTTCCTCCCTCCTGAGGGCCTCACGGTGATCCCAGGCCTGTGTTTGACATTGAGGCCGATGCTGGTGCAGGTGCCTGGCGGCTAGAGCTCTCCATGTGCCAGCCCCCCATCCTGCCTCCTCTTGTTTCCCAGGCTTCTGGAGGGCAGGGCCCTTCTGAGGCATGGGCACCCCTGTGGCACCCAGCACAGGACTTACAGAGTGGGATCAGAAGCACCTCTCCTGCCTGACAGTGGTGGCTTCATTGCCTGTGCTTGGGGAGACGTGCCTGGTGCCTTGGAGAGAGGCTGGCAGACCAGCCTCCAGCCCCTGGTTTCTGGACCACCCAGGCCTGGTATCCAGAGGACCACCTTGGTGGCAGTTTGCTCCTCAGAAATAGGACTGGGCGTTGGGCAGCAGTGTCAGTGACCACTGCAGTGATAGCATGGACTGTGGTACTGGCAGTGTGTGCTGAGCTGTTCCTCGAACTCAGCTCTCTACGTGGTGGGGGCTGCTCTCTGACCAGGCTGCTGTGTGGCCTCAGGCACGTCCCTTCCCCACCTTTGGTTTCAGTTTCCTTGGGGCCTTCTGGCTGTCAGAGCCTCTGCCATGCCTTCCCCGCACCCTGGCTGTGTTCTGATGTGCTGTCGGCCATTGGTCAGGGTGGCACACTGGGGACCAGCTCCCTAGGAAATAGCTCTGTGCCCCCCCCCACCCAGCCGAGGGAGACAGGACCTGGGCTGGGGTAGGGGCTGGGTTGCTGGGGTCTGGAAAGCCCCGGGATCTGAGCCAGCCAAGGTGGTCCTAGCTCTGGATGTGGACTGGGCGTGTTGTGGTAAAGCATGCAGCATGTAATGGTGAAATGGTGGCCTGGGGGAGTGGCAGAGGAGAGACAGGAGGGGCCACAGCTGAGTGGGGTCAGTGCTCATGACAGCATCACCCAAGGCCAGGCATGGGCATGTAGTCCTTCTCTCCTTGAGCACTGACCTCCCCTGCCTGGAACCTTCTTTGGCTTCGCATTGTCCCCAGCATGGAGAACAGGCCTCCACCTAGTGTCATGTGGCTCTGTAACCTCTCCCACCTCATTAAGCACCTCTTACTGATTTTCTCATGTCTAAAACTTGTTGGTGAGGTAGGTTGCCCATGTGATGAGTGAGCACCCCTCTGAGTCATGGGCTTTTTGGCCCTGGGCTAGCAAATTTATTTCACTAGGCCTCAGTTGTCTCACCCGCCGACTGCCTGAGGGAGTTCAGGGAAGCTTCCCAGAGGCGGTGATGTAGCTGGGTTTCGAGGGATGAGTAGGAGTTTGTTGGGTGGGAAGTGGGGAAGGAATCAAGGCAGAGAGAACAGGTGGACTCTGTCCAGGGGAATCTGGTTCAAGCCAAGGGTATGGGGAAGAGATGTCTGTGCAGGCGTAAGCGGGGGGCTTTCCTGGAGCGTTTCTGAAGGATCTGACTCTGTGACCAGACTCCTCTGGCCTGGCCCTTGCTGGCTGGCTTCCAGGTCTGTGCTGGTGGGGACCCCTTTGAGCATGGGGCTGTGGTCAGCTGGCCTGGGAATAATTCACCCTGTGGAGCTCAGGCTGGGGGGGCCTTGCTGCAGCCTGGTGGCCCCCAGCTGACCTGATGTCTCCTCTCCTTCCTGCCCAGGTCTGGAGTGTGGACCTCCACTGGCGCCCCCCTGCTGTGGTACCCCAGCTTGGGGCTCTGGCCTCCAGGGCATGTCTGCCACTGGGAGGAGCAGCTGGGGCCCTTCCCCGCTGCCTATCTCCATGCCCCTTGGTCCTGCCTCAGTTCCTGCCTCTCCCTGTGGGCAGCCTGGGCGCTGTGTGCCCAAGAGCCCCCTGTGTGAGTGCCAAGCTGTTGGATGGCTTCTTGGCCTCTCCCCACCCAGAGGGAGGAAAACAGCTCTAACCATGAGCAGAGTCCACGGGAGGCGGTAGAGCTGCCCCTACCCCACCCCTACGTGGACTTTCTGCCCAGGATCAAGGTCAAGGCGTAGGGCGGGGAGGCGGGGACTTCGTCAGGGTTGCTGGGCTGCTCTGGGCATAGGCAGTGGTGAGGCGGGCCTGGCAGCCAGTACCACCCGTGCTGTCCCAGGCCCAGTGGAGGGTTGAGGACAGGAAGGGTAGCGGGGCCTTCCTCTTTTCTCCCCTCAGTTTCCTGGGCATCAGGTCAGAGCCACTCACCCCTCTGTGCTGTGTGGCCCACCTCCTGAGGCTGGGGCCACAGGGGGTGTCACCCCTTAGTGGCCATGTGGAGCTGGTCTCCTGCCCCTGCCGACAGTGGGCCGGGGTGGTGGCATGCTCACGGCCCGGGTCTTCTCTGCCACATGGACTTTGTCACTTGGAGCATGTTCCTTCCTCGCTCTTCATCTTGGTTTTGTCATTTGGAAAATGGAAGGAAGGGTGCCAGGCAGAGTCCGAGGTGGGAATTGCGCACCGCTGTGCTGCTGTGGCTGGCCAGAGCCTTGGCAGACGTCACCAAATGGGTGCCGCTCCTCTTCCCACAGGGCCTTCAGACCTCAGAGTCTTTCTCAACACAGGGCTGGCTCCAGACACCCCTGTCATGGCTTGGAGTTGGCTCTAGGTCTCCGCGGCTGCTGAGCCTACAGTACCAGGTGCTGTACAAGCCTCGTGAAGTTTGTAGCATGAATTCACACGGTCAGCTGACTGACCCCTCGGCCCCTCAGGTTCAGAAGTGTTGCGATGGGTGAGCTCGTTCCTTGCAAAGTTGATTTCTAAAATCCTGACCTCATATGACTTGAATCCCTCTCCTTCTGGGGGCCGGTCCAATTTCCAGGGAAGGGAAGTCCTGCTGTGTGTCTAGCTCAGTGTCGGTTTCTGGAGCAGGAGTGGATGGGAGGGTCTGGGACTGTCCTTGAGGACTTCTTGGACCAGCTGGAACCAACCCCTGGGGGCCTGGATGGGAGCTGAGACTGAGGCTCAGGCTGAGGGGTGTACCTGCCTCCATGCCTCTGGCCCCACCAGTGCTCAGTGTGTTTGAGATGCACCTGCCTGGACGTCCCTGGAATCAGATTCCCAGATTGGGGGTGGGGTGCTCAGCCCCAGATGCCAAACCCTGTTGGCAACCTGGTGTCTTCTGCTGCTGCCAGGCACGTCTTGTTGGAACTTGTGGCAGTATGGGGGGTCAAGACCAGCCAGAGGGAAGGAGCATGCCTCCCACCTGCCTGCTGTCTGTCCGTCTGCTTATCCGTCTGTCCATTCGTCCCCATCCATCAGGGAGGCACAGAGGAGCCAGGCTTAGCCCTCACGTGGGCAGTGGTGGTCCCTGGGGTCAGATGGCCTGGGATGGACCCCAGTGCTGCCACCTGATGGTGTGTGACCGTGGACCAGATGTTTTAGCCCTCTTTAGGCCTTAGTTTTCGTATCTCTAAGGAATCCCTGGCCCCTGTCTGGGGTGGAGATGGTGTGAGTGTGTTGGTAGGAAGATGGACTGGAGGCAGAAGGGACATGGAGGAGGCATCCGCGCCTCACCCTGGTATGCAGAGGGTTGGGGCTTTTGAATTAAGTCATGAAGGATGTGTAGGAGTTGGCCTGGGAGAAACCAGTGTCTCGTCCTCGCACTGTGTGTCCGCCTTGTGTCATCAGAGGCTTCCAGGGCAGAGCTTGTTGACTCTGCCATCCCTTGCATCAGACAGTGATGTGCCTCCCCCTGGGGGCTCACCCAGAGACTCCTGGGTGTCCTTGGAGCAGATGTAAAATGCAAAACTTGAACCTCTCCAAAGAGAAATGGGACAAGTGGGTTTTGTTTGGCTCAGGAGGCTGCATGTCATCCCTGAGAGGTGCAGGTGAGAGATGGGTCACTGTACCACCAGTGCTCATGGAGGGCCCCTCTGTCCAGAGCTGCTCTGAGGATGTGATGGGCAGGTCCCTGCCCTCGTGGGGTGCCAGGCCAGCGGGGGAGATGGGTGGTCAGTGGCAGCCAAAGATGATGTTGGGCATGGAGGGAAACTCTGGGCAGTGGCCACAGAGAGGGATGGTGGCATCAGGGGCCCTGACAGCAGACAGGTGCGTTGTCCTGCTGTGTTGTCCTGGGCCTCCCTGGACCTCCCTCTGGCCGGCAGGATGGGCAGGTGTGTGGGGTACAGCCATCGCCAGGCACTCCACCCTGCTGGCTCATTCCTGGATCCCTGTGGCTGGCGTGGGACATGGTTTACAGAGAACACGTCAGCCGTGGTGCTGAAAGGGCCTCCTCATGTCAGGGTCCCCCTGGCTGCAGCCCACAAGCCACTTCTGGTCCCAGATTGATGTGCCTCCAGCCCAAGTGGTGCCTGGGTCCCTCTGGCCTGGGCTGGCATCCCCTAGGACATGGGGTTGCAGGGGAGGTCACCGCCATCCTCGCTGGCTGGGAGAGGTGTGTTCTCACGTGTATCTGGCTGCAGTCAGTGGCCAGAACCTGCCCGTGTGTGGACATTTAGGCCTCCTGTCTAGGAAGCAGCGATGTTGGCTGGCAGCTGGTGGGATAGAGGAGGGGCTGGCTGTCGGAGCCCACGAGGCCTGGACGTGGCTGATAAGCTGTAAACTCATTATCGGAGGGGGCAGCTGGTGCCCCCACCCCCAGCCGGCACCTAGGCCTTGCCTTGGGGCCAGACCCCTGCACTCTGCCCAGGCCTGAGAGTGAGGCTGGGGGAGAGAGCAGGCCTCTGTGGGGACTTGTGAGTCTCCAGGGTCCACCAGAGCCCAGAGATCCTCCCTCCAGGGCTCCGGAGACAGCCGCCGTGCCGCCCTCCCTGCTGACCCTTCGCCCTCCCTCAGGTCTGCCTGGCTGCCTTTCTGAGGACAAGGAGCCGATTGTTGTCACCACTGCTGTCTGCCTCCTGCTGTGGATGCCTTGCCTGGCGTTGGCAGTGCCCACACCAGCAGGGACCTTGGGACTCGGAGTTGGGCCTGGGCCACTGTCCGTGTGCCTGGCATTGGGGCGGGGCTGGTGGTCACCCACTTGGAGTTGGCCCCATGGGCTCAGGGCCCTGCCTGTCGGCGCCCTGTCTGTGGGGACCCTCTCATGCTCTAGCCAGCTCAGAGGCCCCGCAGTCTGGAGGGCTCTTGGCAGAAAGGCCAGGACTGAGGTGGCCGGTGTGGGGCCCTTTGCGATCTGCCTTCCTCCCTCCCTGGTCCTCAGGGCCCTGGTGTCCTCCCCAGACCCTTCTCTGGGTATCTGGAGCCAGAACAGCATGGAGCAAAGGGACGGGCAGGCTCCCGTATGTGGTCGGGGTTCCCACCAGGGTGTGTGCGTGTGAGCCTCTTTGTGAGCCTGTGAGCCTGTGTGTAAGTGTGTGGGCGCCACGCCTGTGTGAGCCTGTGTGTGGGTGTGTATGCCCATGCCCTTGTGTGAGCCTGTATGAGTGTGTGTGTGAGCCTGTGTATGTGTGTGAGCCTGTGTATGTGTGAGCCTGTATGAGTGTGTATCTGTGTGTGAGCTTGTGTGTATTTGTGTGCCTGTGTGTATGTGTGTATGACTGTGTGTGTCTGTGAGCCTGTGTGTGTGTGAGTCTGTGTGTTTGTGTATGAGCCTGTGTGTGTGCGTCTGTGTGTATGAGTGTGAGCCTGTGTGTGTGAGCCTGTGTGTGAGTGTGTGTGAGCCTGTGTGTGCGTGTGTGTATGAGTGTGAGCCTGTGTGTGTATGAGCTTGTGTGTGTGACAGCCTGTATATTTTTGTGTGAGCCTGTGTGTGTGAGCCTGTGTATGTGTGTATCTGTGTGTGAGCCTGTGTGTTTGAGTGTGTGTGAGCTTGTATGTATGAGCATCTGTGTCTGTGAGCCTGTGTGAGCCTGAGCGTGTGTATGTTTGTCTCTGTGTGAGCCTGTGTGTATGTGTGAGAGCCTGTGTGTGGGTGTGTATGTTCATGTCTTTGTGTAAGCCTGTATGTGTCTGTGTGCCTGCGTGTATGAGTATGTGTGTGAGCCTGTGTATGTGTGTGTCTGTGAGCCTGTGTGTTTGAATGTGTCTGTGTGTGAGCCTGTGTATGAGTGTGTGTGTGAGCCTGTATATGTGTGTCAGCCTGTGTGTGTGTGTGAGAGCCTGTGTGTATGTGTGTGTGTCTATGAGCCTGTGTCTGTGTGTGAGCCTGTATATGATCGTCTGTCTGTGTGTGAGCCTGTGTGTATTAGCGTCTGTGAGCCTGTGTGCGCCTGTGTGTGTATGTGTATGTGTGTGAGCCTGAGTGTGTGTGAGCCTGTGTGCATGAGTGTGAGTGTGCATACCCATGCCCTTTCACGAGCCTGTGTCTGTGTGTACTTGCCCATGTTTGTCCTTCTGTGCACAGCTGTGTCCATGTCTGAGCCAGTGTGTGCACCCGCATCCATGTCCCTCCGTCCCTTGCCCTGTGTGAGCATGTGTCCATGTACACCTGCGTCCTGGTGTGTGTGCCTGCGTGTGAGCACATGTCCGTGTACCCGTCCTGGTGTGTGCGCCTGCGTGTGAGCGTGTGTCCGTGTACCTGTGTCCTGGTGTGTGCACCTGCATGTGAGCGTGTGTCTGTGTACCCGTGTCCTGGTGTGTGTGCCTGCATGTGAGCGTGTGTCTGGGTACCCTTGTGTCCTGGTGTGTGTGCCTACATGTGAGTGTGTGTCCGGGTACCCTTTTGTCCTGGTGTGTGCGCCTGTGTGTGAGCGTGTGTCTGGGTACCCTTTTGTCCTGGTGTGTGCGCCTGTGTGTGAGCGTGTGTCTGTGTACCCGTGTCCTGGTGTGTGCGCCTGCATGTGAGCGTGTGTCCGGGTACCCTTGTGTCTTGGTGTGTGCGCCTGCGCGTGAGCATGTGTCTGTGTACCGGTGTCCTGGTGTGTCCGTGTACCCCTGTGTCCTCGTGTGTGTGCCTGTGCCATGCTTTGTGGCATGTGTGCCTGCATGTGCTGCACTGTGCCCTGTACCCACACCTCCTGACGGCCCATGCCTGCGTGTCCAGCTTTGAGATTGGCCACTGCTTGTGTTGCCTGGCTCCCTCCTTTCCTCCTTAGCTAAAGGGTCCTGAGGGCCGGGGATCCCAGACAGGAGAATGGCAGGCTGTGGGGGACTGTGGGCAGATATATGTTCTAGAAAGACCTTGGCCATTGTGGGTGTGGTGGTTTGGGGCAGACCAGTGATGTCACCCCCTGACTTTTCAGCCAGTTTAAGTGGCACAGGGGTGATAATTGTCAAGCCAGGGGGCTTTGGGAAGTGCCGGGGAACACTCTGAAGCAGTCTGTTTTGGTCCAGTGGGGCTCATGTGGCGCTGGCTCGCTGCCTGCCCTCCGGCCTGCAGCGTGACAGGCATCACAGACCATCTAAAGCACTCCAATCCCGTTCTGTAGGCAGCCTAGGCAGACAGTGTCGGCGCGGTAGCCTCGACCCATGCCTGGGCCTGCAGCTGTCTTACTGAGTGGGGCTGGCAGTGCAGAAGCCACACAGTGTCCAGGTTGGACAGGTGGATTGGGTGTGTGAGCTGCGGCCCAGCAGTGCTGCCTGGCTCTCTAGCTGGGCTGTCTGAGCTCCAGAGACTGGGAGGCTGTCTGCTGTGGAATTCTGTGCCCTGGGAGAAGGAGCTGAGCCGATCCTGAAGCCAGGGTCAGTCACGCACACTTTAGTGTGAATGAGCCTCATGTGAACCCTGGAAAGGCCTCACAGGAAAGGAGAGGAAGGAAGGCTTCCTCTAATTGTGTGGACGAGGAAATTGAGGTCTGAGAGCCGCACGGCCGGCTAGTGGGGCGAGCTGACGGCCAGGCTGTCTCCCGACCCTGGCCTTGTGCCCTCACCTCCTGACAGCCCACCTTGGGGTGGAGCGAGCGCACAGATGGGAGGGCCCTGGTGGGGCGGCAGGCGGGGAGAGGCGGGTGGCCGGCGCTGTGACCGCAGGCCCCGCCGTGGGGGTGGTACCTGGAGCGTGTGCCAGGCACAGCGCGCCAGGCTCCCTCCTTCTCTGCACCCCAGCGCTGATGAGGAGGCTCCCCTCCTTGCCCTGTGTCAAGGCCATTTCATGGCAGAGCCGGGATTCAAACCCAGCTTCTTGGGACTCCTTAGACCCACTTCCAGCCTGGGGTTCTGGCGCGTGCTTGGAGTCCTGGGGGCTGCGAGGGTGGGGGACATTCCTCCTCTGGGAGGGAGCTGGAGCCGAGCCCTCCCTGCTGGCTGGGGAGGGGCCTTGCTTCCTACACAAACAACCAGGCCTGGCTGGAGCCATTTTATTTTTATTTCCTATTTTTACTTCCCCGTTGGCTCTTTTTAGCAACTCTGGGTTAGATAGGCCCCCGCCCTCCAGTCTCCACCCGGCTTCCTGGCCCAGGCCGGGACCTTGGAGGAGGCGTGGGTGTGTGTGGCCTGGGGTTGGGCCCGCTTGGGCTGGCAGTTTGGCCCCACACACCTGGTGGCCGAGCTCCTCTCTTGCTGGGAGTGCTTGCTGGTGGCTGGCCTCCTCCTGCCCTCGGGGAGCACCGTGGGGCGTGTATGGTGTCAGGGGCATGTCTCTGTGTGTGACTGTGTGTGGCTACCCCTGCTCTGGGTCTTGGCCAGAGGTTGGGGTTTGGGAGGTGGAGGCACTTGGCCGTGTGTCTGTGGAGCTGGGTGAGTGACAGGCAGCGTCACTGCCTGTGCCTGGGGCCTGGCCGGGCACAGCTGGGTTGGAGTTGGTTCAGGCCCCGCCCACTGCTGGCCCGGCCCCACCCGCTCTGGGGTCTGTGAAGCCCACCATGAGGGTAGGGGTGGTCAGAGCATCTGGCCAACTGGAGCCGGCTTGTGGTGGGTGTCACTGGCTTGGGGGACACGACCCTGAATGGGGAGGCATTTCCCCGAAGGCTCTCTGCCGGGCTGTGGGCGGGGGCCCTCGTGCTGGCATCTGGTGGGTAGCGGGTTCTGAACTATGAGATCAGTCTAGAGAAAGCCCCAGGCCCACTGTGGTTCCTAGGCCAGAGTGAGGGCAGGGGCGGGGCCTGGGTCAAGGACTAGCAAGCCACGGTGCACCAAGTGCCCCAGTGCCAGCCTGTGCCAGGCCTGCTGCCCTCCCAGACTTTGGGGGAGCGAGTTGCCCCCATTTACAGAGGAGGCCTGGGCTCGGAGAGGCTGAGCCGATCTTCAAGCCCACACAGCTTGTGGGCATGTCGGGTGGATCCTTGCCCTTTCCCTGCCTGGAAGCTGAGGCACAGAGAGCAGGGGTCCCCAGGTGGTCAGGCCCCAGAGGCTACACTTGGGATGGCATACCATGCAGCCTCTTCCTGCCATCAGTGGGGGCAGAGTGGTAGCAGCAAGGTGGGGGCAAGGGACTGCTTGGGAGCCGCTGTGAGGCCAGGCAGGTGGTGGAGCTGCAGGGCTGGGAGAGGAGGCCCCTGTGGGTCCCTCAGGGCCATATGTGGCCTCCAGAGCCGAGGCAACTGGTGTGGGCTGCCCTGACCTGGTGGGTTTGGGGGATCCTGGCCCCATAAGAGAGTGAAGAGTGCTGGGGAGGAGGCTGCCTACCTGCCTTCCAGGCCCTTCCTGCTCTGGCTGGCTCTGTGGGTGGAGCACAAGCAGTGGCTGTGGCCCTGCCATTGGTTCAGTGACCTTCCCTTCGGGTGTGAGTGTGAGGGTGGCATGGCTGTGGAGGCGCCTGGCAGTGCGGGCATGTGTGGGTGCTGGGGATTGGTGGGTAATCCTTTGATTAGAGGCCAGGAAACCCAATCCTGTGGCCCAGGCGGTGGGGGGCACCTCTTCTAGAGAGGCCTCTGCAGATTATGGAGTTTTCCACCTGCCCCGCCCTGGGAGACATCTTGGGCGGAGAGCGTTTGGCCTTGGGAGGTCAGGAGGGCGTTCCTGCCCTGGAGCCTGGGAAGCTGTCTGCGGCCCTCCATTCAGGTGCCCAGGCAGCCCTTACTGGCCGTGTGACCCTGGCAGCGTGTCTCCCTCTCTGTCTCAACTTTCTCATCTGTGAAGTGGGGTGAGGTCACTTGTTTTGGGGGTGGTTGTGAGGGCAACTGATGTCAGGTCCCCTCCTTCAGTTCTTGCCTGGGAGCAGGGAAGCCACTGGCTGGGGTCCTCTCTGGACCTCAGTGTCTTTGTCTGAGGGCTGGGAAGAGGAGTTTCTTATGGGTTCTGGGGCTCATGCAGGACTGCCCGCAGCACCCCACAACCCCTGGAATAGAGCACTCAGTGTGGGACTGAGGAATATCAGGAGGACATGAGTGTTCTGTCTCACGGGAAGAAGCATTTCCTTGGGAGGAGTGGTTTCAGGGGCAGCTAGTTCTGGAACCATCCTAGGACCTAGAGATTGCTTAGGGTCAGAAAGCAAGGTCAGTCACTGGGTGTAGCCTTGACCTGGACTTGAGGGGTCAAGGCCCTGTCCTATCCCATCTTCCTCAGTGGCCAGAGGAGAGATGTGTGTACTTGGTGGGCTGTCACAGCCTGCGGGCCTTGGGACCAGCCCTCCATCCTCCCATCCCCAGCCGGGTGCAGTGCTGAGCTGAGGGAAGCGTACATTCTTCTTTCAGCAAAGAGGATCTTCCTGAACTGTGGGAAGGAGTGTTTCCTCCTGGAAGGTGGGGCGGGCTGGCTGGGTCAGCAGATGGGCCCCTCTGGCGCCTTCTCACCCTCTGGCTAGTCGTTGGCCCTCGTGGCCCTGCCACGATGGGGTGGGCATGTCCCCCTCGGCCTCTGCACAGGACACAGCCCTTCCTCATGGGGCCTGCTCCTGCTAAGGTCCCTGGAGGCTCTGCCTCATGTGGCCCTACCTCTGTGCTGTCTCTCGTGCTGTTCCCTCTGTCTGTCCTGCCTGCCTGTTCTGCCCTTCTCCTTCCATCCTTGTCGTCCTGAGTCCGGCGTCCCCTGCTCTTGAAGCTGGCCCCAGGGACCTGGGAGGCCGGGGCCCATGCAGCACAAATGTGGACAGGTCTTCTCCCACCTGCCCTGGGCCTCCCTTTCCCAGGGCCTCCCTTTCCCAGCCCCCTTGGGCACCGACTTATGCGGATGCTGTGGTGTAGCTCCTCCCTAGGTAGAGGAGTGGATAGGGGGCTGGCTCTGCAGCTTGGGGTCTGGCCTGGCATCTGGAGAGACTTGTGGGGTGTAGCTTCCTGCCCTCACCACTGGAATGGGCTGAGATTGGGGTCCCACCCCTTTGCTCGTGACTCAGCAGCTGCAGGATGGGGGAACCGGAGGTTTCTTGACAAAAACCCCAACCCTGGGCACCCGCCCAAGGCTTAGATTCCCCTTACGAAGGTGGCAGCGGAGCCCTTGGTCCCTTCCTCTGGGGGCTCCCAACAGGAGGGCGGGGACGGGCTCTTTCCTCCCCACCTCCTGGGCTCCGAGGTCTCTGCCTGTCTGCTGCTGGGCACCTGCTGTGGCTCCCCAGGGTGAAGCTTTCATTGCCACCCGGCCACGGACACCCCTCCATCCTCGGGAGCCAGCTCGTTCTGCCTCTCGTCCCACTGCCATACCCCTTAGCAGCTGCTTCCCGATCCTACTGCAGGAGGCTCTCTGGGCCTCGGTCCCCTTGACGCGCTGTGGGCACTGGGCTTCCTGTCTCACCCAGCACGTGGGTGGTAGTGATGGACGCAGCCTCCGTGTGGGCCTCGCACCTGGTGTGGAGCCAGCAGAGTTGTGCAGTGGATGTGGAGTTGGGGAGGAGGAGAGCAGTGACAGCCGCTCAGAGTGGGCTCTGCCTCTTGTGTCCCCTGGGCCGTGTGCCTGGGGACAGCTGGCTGGAATCACGAGGCCCAATTCTTGAGCTGCAGTGTGGAGGGTGGGCTCCAGCCCGCTCCAGCTCAGTGAGCGTGGCAGCCCCCGTTCTGCTGGGACCGCTGCCAGTGACCAAGACAATGGAAGTGGACGTGCCCAGTAGGGTGTCACCAGTTGCCCTGACAGTGTTTGGGCTTCAGTGTCCCCAGCGGGTGAGTGGGGATAACATGGCCCCGTGCAGCTGTATTTGCCCAGGCCGAGGGTGTGCCAGGTGCGGGTGTTCCCTCAGTGTAGCTGCCAGGAAGGAGGTTTAGTTTGGGCCAAAGCCCTTCTGGGTTTTCTCGGGCCCCTGGGTGGTCAGCAGTGGGAGTACCTGATTGGTTCACGGCGCTCTGGGCCCCACCCTGGGACTGGCATGGATCCTTGTGGAGGGATTTGGAGTTTGGGGTGGGAGAAGCCTCAGCCCTGGCCTTGGTGGTCTCCATCAAGCAGAGACCAAGGCCACAGGCAGGACGGGGGCTCTGACAGGAGCTCTGTCACTCTGACATCGCATGTCTGGCCTAGCTGCGCCTGACAGGTCTTAATCCAGGAGCTGATGGCAGCCCCAGCAGCCTGTCCCACCAGCTGCCTGTCTCGGTCCTCCTCAGGGACTTGTGAAACCTGGAACCAAGAAGGAGCCAAGGCAGGAGACAGCAATTGAAGTCGAAATTAACTTACGTCTCCGCAGCCCCAGGCCTGCCACTGTCAGTGCAAAATTCGTGACAAGGAAACTGAAAATAATCAGTCTTGACTCTCTGGCCTGGTTCATTCACTACTAAATATGTGTCAGTTCCCAGCACAGATGAACGTGGAACGGGTGGGACTGTGGCTGCTGTTGTGTCTAGATGTCCCCTCCTCCAGGAAGCCCTCCATGATTTCCCATTCAGGAGGTCCTCTTCTGTGCTCGTGTTTCCTGATACATGTGTGTCTTACAGTGTCCATGTAGGGAGAGTTGAGAGTCAGGGCAGCAGCCTGGGCCACTTCTGGGGATGGGGTTCAGGCAGGGTGTGGTCGACAGTCCAGAGGGATGTGGTGGTGGAGACCGTGCAACGGCCCCTGGCTCTGCCAGTGCTGGCCTATTCAAAGTGCTGAATTGGGGTCATGCCACCCTCCCCTTTAGTTCCTCTCATTCTGCCATGGTCCTAGGGGTACAGTCCTGGCCTGGGACCTGGCGTTCATCCTTGCCCGGCCCTCCCTGCCCTCCCGTGGCTTGCTGGGGACCAGCTGTGCTGACTGATGTGAGGTCTTCAATTGTCAGTTTCTTATGTGCCGTCCTGTCGCCCAAATGCCCTTCTGCTGTTGCCCCTTCAGGTCTCCCTCAGCTGTCACCTCATTGAGAGGCCTCCCTGAACCTGAGGCTGCCGTGACCTTACCCCCACGGTCCCTGTGACTAGTTATGCTTGTCCCTTCTGGGTCCCTGTGGCCGGTTCTGCTTGTCCCTCCCGGGTCCCCGTGGCGGGTTCCGCTTGTCCCTCCCGGGTCCCCGTGGCCATTTCTGCTTGTCCCTCCTGGATTCCCGTGGCCGGTTCCGCTTGTCCCTCCCGGGTCCCTGTGGTGGGTTCCGCTTGTCCCTTCCGGGTCCCTGTGGCCGTTTCTGCTTGTCCCTCCCGGGTCCCCATGGCCGTTTCTGCTTGTCCCTTCTGGGTCCCTGTGGTGGGTTCTGCTTGTCCCTCCCGGGTCCCTGTGGCTGTTTCCACTTGTCCCTCCCGGGTCCCCGTGGCCGTTTCTGCTTGTCCCTTCTGGGTCCCTGTGGCCGGTTCCGCTTGTCCCTCCCGGGTCCCTGTGGCAGGTTCCACTTGTCCCTCCCGGGTCCCCGTGGTGGGTTCCGCTTGTCCCTCCTGGATCCCCGTGGCCGGTTCCGTTTGTCCCTCCCGGGTCCCCATGGTGGGTTCCGCTTATCCCTCCCGGGTCCCCGTGGCGTGTTCCGCTTGTCCCTCCTGGGTTCCCGTGGCCGGTTCCACTTGTCCCCCCCGGGTCCCCGTGGCCGGTTCCGCTTGTCCCTCCCGGGTCCCAGTGGCGGGTTCTGCTTGTCCCTCCCAGGTCCCTGTGGCTGTTTCCACTGTCCCTCCTGGGTCCCCGTGATGGGTTCCGCTTGTCCCTCCTGAGTGCTCTGCAGGTCCTGCCAGTGGCCGACATTCCAGGGTGTGCTCGGGGCTCTCACTTATCTTCCTGACCAGGACCTGGGCTCTGGGGACTTGGTGTGTCCAGGTGCTGCAGGACCTGCCCTGTGTCCTGGTACTGCCCAGCTTCACATTATTGGCTGAAAGACACATGTGCCTGGGTGCCATGGGTGGACAGCCCCAGGGTGGAGCCCCCATTTTTGGGGTGTGCTGTGCCTTCACCCCACTGCTTATACTCCTGAGCTGCTGGCGTCTGAAGCCTAGGGTGGGAAAGGAGCTGCCTTTGAGGGAGGGTCCTCCTGGAGGCCCCAGGGGCTTGGGGAGCCCGAGTTGGGACAGTGTGGGTTGGAGGAGGTGACAGGTTGACTGGTTGGGATCCCATCAGCGCCTCACTGCTTCTGTCTTATGGAGGGGAAAGGCGAGGCTCGTGGGGGCAGCTTGGGAGGCGCTCCAGGCACCACATCCTGGGCCTGACACTTGGGGAGAAGGCCCCGCTGTCACTGTGGAGGTGGCAGGCAGGTGGGAGAAGGGTGGTGACCTCTCTGTCACTGTGGAAGTGACACATGAGTGGGAGTGGGATGGCGGCCTCTGTGTCACTATGGAGGTGGCAGGCAGGTGGGAGTTGGGTGGTGGCCTCTCCGTCACTGTGGAGGTGGCAGGCAGGCAGGAGCGGGTGGCCTCTCTGTCACCGTGGAGGTGATGGGCAGGCAGGAGTGGGGTGCAGGCGGGGGGTGGTGGCCTCTCTGTCACCGTGGAGGTGAAGGGCGGGGGTAGTGGATGGTGGCCTCTCAATGACTGTGGAGGTGACGGGTGGGGGTGGGATGGAGGCCTTGCTATCACTGTGGGGGTGGGAGTCAGGCGGGCGGGTGAGGACCTCACGGTCATCTGTGGGCCGGATGGAGTGGCTGCAAGGAGAGCAGGTAGAGAAAGGGTTAAAGGGCTGAGGGAAGTAATGATGTTTCTAATTTTCCTATGTAATTTAATAAAAATGTAAATTGCTGGGCGGACGCCGCGCCCTGCGCAGTGTTGGCCGAGATTGATTGCGGGGGCTCGGGGTCAGCCTGCCTTTGTCTCTGCACCCCCAGCACAGCCCAGCCCCTCCACCTACCCGGGGGGCAGACACCGTGCTGTCCGCCCTGATGGGGGCCACAGCGCCTGGGCTTCTGCTGAGCAGGAGGGGGGCCTGGTTGCTCAGAGCCAGCCCCTGCCATGACCCCACACCCCTCTCCTCTGGAGGAGCACGGGGCTGGGCGAGGATGGCCAGGGGCCTGCACTGACAGGCAGTTTCCAGGTATGCGGAGGATCATTGGCCAGCATGACTGGGGAAGGCCCTCTTCAGGGATGCTGCACCTTGGCTTGTGGATGGGAATGAGCAGCCGGCGGGGAGGTGGAGGAGGACCTCTCAGGCCAGGGGAACAGCATGTGCAAAGGCCCTGGGGTGGGGCTCACTGGCTGGGGGTGGGGTGGTCAGTTCAGAGCTAGGCAGCCAGGAGGGGGCTGGTGGGTGACAGAGCCAGGGGGGTATGGCCAGAGGTGCTGGGACTGTTCTGACAGTGGGGAGCACCCTTCAGAGGTCATGAGTGCTGAGCGAGGGTCCTGGCAGCTAGTGAGGCTGGACCCTAGGGGCAGGAGGGGAGTCCTGAGGCCACGAAGAGGCAGAAGTGATGTGGCCATGGGGATGGAGGAGCTCGGGGTAACCAGGGCCTGCACAGTGGTGCCGTTTCTGGGGATACGAGGCACCGAGGGGCGTCGAGGGTGTCAGGTGAACCGGTTGTGATTGAGGCCACACAGGGCCACGTGCAGATGAGAAAGGCAATGTGAGCTGATGTCAGAGCTCTGGGGGAGACCTGGAAGCCTCCCAGGAGGCGGAACCTCCAGGTCTGTGGTTGGAGCTTGGAACATTTTGGTGGCAGAGCCGGGGGTTTGAGAGAGGATGGAGCAGCGTTTGCTGGTGCAGCAGGCATTGTGGCACAATGGTCTTCAGGGCAGCGAGGGCCAGGTGCAGTGCCTGTGAGCTGGGGCTGGCTGGGAGGGTCCCTGCAGCCGCATTCTGTCCCAAGGTCCCCCAGGGCCCATGCTGGCTGCTTGTCCCCTGCTGCAGATGGAGGCCAGTCACAGGCAGAATGTTGATCTGGTCCCAGGGGACGCAGGTGGCCGACACGTGGGCTGAGTCTTGGCTGAGTTCAGCCTCGCTCACATGGCCGCCCTGCTGTGCGATTGCCACGGGGGGCCGGCCCCTGCCCACTGCTGCCTGCCCTGCGCATGCCCTGTCCTTGGGGTCCCAGGCTGCATGGTGCCTGCCATCTTACGTCTGCTGGGTGCTGCCTTGGGCCGGATGCAGGGTTCGGTGGTCAGGAGACTCCACTTGGCTGGATGCCGGAACGCTGGATGCCGAGGTCGGGGAAACCAGGCCTGGGGTTGCCGACTTGAGGGAGAGCTGAATTTGTGTGCATGGCTTCGAAACACCCAGACCCCCAGACCTTGGTGGGGCCTACCTTCAGACACCAGCTCTGCGCCATGTGTATGCCAACCATGACCTTGTGCCAGTTGGGCCTCGAGGCTCGGAAGGGGCTGGCGTATCTGAGACCCAGTTCCGTCACTTGCAGTGAAGGGCTGGTTCCTGCTGAGAAGGCTGGTAATGTGTGGTGGTTATGCCGCTTCCCAGGAGGGACCTGTGCTGCCCCTGAACTCGCCGAGGGCGGGGAGGGGTCCTGAGCACTGCCTGCCTCATGGGAGCCTGCATGAAGGCTCTTACAAGAGGGGTGTGGCTGGGCTGCAGAGCACAATCCCTGCCCCAGCCTGGCCCTAAGTTGTTGCCACCTCATGCTGGGCACGTGGCAGCCCTGCTGACCCCTGCTCTGCACCTGGATGGCTGGGTGTCTTTGGTGGGCCTGCTGAGGGTAGCTCTGGGCAGGGGTGCCTCGGCCTAGTGGAGGGCGTGGCTGAGCTTTGTGGCAGGGTGGAGGGTCTCTCTCGGGGAGCAGGAAGGATGCCAGGGACGGGCTGGTGGGTGGGGGAAGAGGAGAGGCTGGCTCAGGTGGACTGGAGTCCTTGGCTGCCACAGCTGGCAGTGGTGGTGAAGGGCGGCTCGGCCCTGAAGCTCGTGATGGGCAGGAGTGTGCATGGAGTGGGACCCAGTAACTTGATGAGCATGGGCCAGACAGGCAGGGTTCCCAGGTGGCCCCACGCACGGGTGACGTCGGGAGACCCCGCCTTGGGCTAGGATATCTGTGTGTCTGCTGACTTGTCTCATGAGGTTTGGGGGCTTTCGCTCCACCCAAATGCCTGTGGCCAGTGCACAGGATTCCGCAGGGCTGGGGCTGATGGGCGGTGTCCACCTGAGAAGGCTGCTTGGAGGAGCAGCAGAGCTGGGCTCTCTGTGGTGACGGCGTGCATGATCTTGTCCTGCCTGTGACACCTTCCTCTCCTCCTGGTTGGGTCAGCTTCTGGCTGCAGCTGGTGTCTGGAGGTCCCCAGGCACTTTTGGGATCCCGTCCCCAAGCCTAGGACCCCTGATTCATGTCTCTTTCCAGAGCAGTTGCTGGCCTATGGGCAGGAAGAGCGGACCCACCAGATGGCTGTGTGTCAGGGGCGCGGGGGGGGGCATGCAGCTGCCCAGAGATACCAGGAGATGTTATGCCGATCACATGCTTTGATTAAATGGCCTGTCTGGGGCTGAGTGGGCAGCTGGTCAGTGTCAGGCTCCCAGGGCAGGATGCATGGAAACCAGCGGGGGAGGGAGGAACTGGCCCCAGAGAGCCCGTGGGGCTGGAGCTGAAGAGTGGCCTGAACACAGCACTGATATCACCCCCTGGCCCCCGCCTCGCCAGCTGCAGTCTTGGAAGGCCCTTTGCCCCTTCATGCCTCAGTTCCCTTTTCTGTGAGGGGGTGGTGGCTCAGAGCCGGACACGCTGTGTAGCAGCCACATGGGTGGTGTGCTGGTGGCTGGGGTCTCCAGGGGCTTCTCATGGGTGGTCACCTCCACTCAGAGGCCTGTGATTTCTGGCTAGTGTCTGTCTTCCTTGGGGCACAGCAGGCCCCAGCCGATGCCACATGAGGACTGTGCGGGCCCCTGTGCTGTGCCCTGACTGTGCTCACCTACATGGGGAGCCTGAGGCAATGCCCAGTGGGGTCTCTCTGGCCCAGCTCTACACACACCCTTCCCTGCGGAGAAGCCAGCCTGCTCCTGGGAGCAGCCCCAGCAGGGGTATTTTCATGCCTTCTTAGTTGGGTGTGTGTGGGGGGGCAGTGGCTCCGCTTTCCTGGCTGCCTGTCCCCGCTGCACAAGGTGACGTATTTGAGGGGCTGAGCAGCTGAGCCTGGGCCCGGCCTGGCCTGGGTGGTGCCTCCCCTGCCGCTGTGTCCTCATATGTCCCCAGGGCCGACGTCAGCCCCTCATCTGTGTGACAGCGTGGAGGCCACCTGTTTTGCACCCGCAAGAAGCCCTGTGCCTCAGCAAGGGGGTGGGCGTCCCTCCCCTGCCTCAGCATCCCTTGCTGTAACATGGGGCACCAGCCTCAGACTTCACGGGAGGCACATGGCCTGAAGGTACAGACACCCCACTGTGGTGGAATGCTGGCCACGGGGGCTGAGCCCTCTGAGTCTTTGCTTAGGAAGTCGGAATGCTGGGCCCCCTTTTCCTGCACGGCCAAGCTTGGGGCTGCCAGTCTGAAGAGGTGGCAGGACTGGGTTAGGATGCCCGGTAGGAAGTCACGGGAGGCCCTGGCCAGTGCCTGGGCCCGTGCTTCTGGGCCTAAGCGTCCCCATCAGAGAAGGGGCAGTCAGGGGGCACTCTCGAGGGGCCCTGTGCCATCAACGGGCTGAGGGGAGGGCAAAGCAGTGGCCCTGGGCCCAGCAGGCTTGTCTTTAGCATGGCTCTGTTCCTCCTGACAGCCCTGACCCCAGCACCCCAAACTCTGCATCTTCCTGGGTGGGGAGCCCCAACAGGGCAGAGATCCTTCACCTCAGGAAATGTAATCCCTTCCCTGGTCTGTGAATATTTCATCAGCAGATTAAAAATTGAAGCTGAACCGTCCTTGCTCCTCTAGGAGGGTGGAGGAGGGGTGCCAGCTCCGTTTCTGGCCGGTTTGAGTATTTTTCTTGATAATGGAGCTGCGTCAATTAGAAAATGACATTGTTGGTTATAATGCCGTTCTGCCGCCCTCTTTAATTAAGGCCTGAGATGTAATAGCCAATCTGCTGCTGTGAACTCATTTTTAACTATCAGAACTCCAGGTGAATGACAACTGGGTTGGTCAGAGGGGGCGTGTGGGCCTTGGAGAGGTTGATGGAGGCTGTGCAGCAGCCGTGGCTCTGGCAGAGGAGTGGGGGTGCCAGTGGCTGGCCAGTGTGTGTTGGGTCGGGTGGGCACTCTGTTCTGTGTGCACGTGTGCCTGGGGACCAGGAGGGCCTGGGGGCTGAGGTTGAGAGTCCCATCGAGTTTGCCCACGTGGGTCATTGTGCTGGAGCCAGAGGGACCTCCAGGTAGCCCGGGGAGTGAGTGAGGCTGTACAAGCTGTGGGAGTCGGTGCTGTCAAAGGCGGAGTTGGGCTGGGGTGCAGCAAAGCGAGGGTTCTGGGCATGGGATGAGGACGACAGCGAGGCCCAGGAGCCACTGTGGGTTTGATGGTGCCTGGTGAGATGAGGGAAAGGGCAGATTGCCTCTGTGCCTCCTGGGGCTCCTGGAAAACTTTGAGGGGTCTGAAGGGTGAGCACAGGGAGGGCTGCCTTGGGGACCCTGGATGAGTCCGGGGCATGAGGAAGGCTGAGGAGCTGTAACCTTCCCTGCTGCTGAGCAGGGGCCCTGCTCTAGGCCCCAGGTGGGCAGCACAGGGCCTGGTGGCACTGCCCTGCCCCCCCACCCTCCCTGCCTCAACCCACCCTCCCTGCCCCACCCCTGCCCAGTGGTGGGCATAGCGGCTGCCCAGCTGTGTGCAGACCATGCAGGAAACGGCATCTGTCCGGACCACTGGGCCTCCTGCTGGGGCCTGTTTTCCTTTGGCGGGGCTAGAGGTTCTCCAGGGGTGAGTCCTGCAGCTCCCGGGTGCCGGCTTGTTGCAGGGGGCCAGCTGCCCCAGGGAAACAAAGTCAGGGCTTGCCTGAGACTGTCTGGGAGGGGTGGTGGGGGCAGCATGGGGCGGGCTTCACGGCCAACAGCTCACATGCCCATCTGGGCCGTGTCAGGTCTTAATCGAGGTCGGCACAGCCTCCCTTTGGGGACATTGAGGGCTCCTGGGCCTCTCTCTGGCAGGGAGTCAGGAGCACCCTGGAGACGTGGGCGCTTTCTCCTGCCTTCCTTGGTGTGAGAAAGGACATCCTCAGCCTGCTCTTCTCTCCTTGGGGACACTTGGCCCTGCCTCCTGGTGCCCACTTGGAAAGGCAGCTGGGGTCTGTGACATTCACTGACACCCTCCCACCGCCTGTGCTGTCCTGGCTGGCCTTTGGGGGTGTGGGCCTGGGGAATGAGCAGCCCTAGGTACAGCGTCCGCTTCTGGAAGGTGGGAGAGGGGCAGGCCTATAAATGGGGGGTTCTCGGGCTTGAGAAAAAAACAAACTTTTACTTTTGAAACAAGAGCACACAGCAAACTGAGCTCTCCCAGCTGGGGAGAAGGTGGGTTTGTTATCTTCAGTGGGTTTGCTGGAGTCCTGCTCAGGGCTACCCCTGCCGCCTAGAGGTGGAACCTCTGCTAGCCCACAGTTGTAGGAGGCCCTGGACCAGCGTGCTGGGCTTGGACTGTGAGTGCACGTGTATGCATGTGTGGGCAGGGCCCCACGCGTGTACGCTGTAAGCCGGGGTCCCTGCATGTGACACTGCCGCAGCATCCTTCATTTTGAGCAAACCGTCACTTACTTTCAAAGGTGTGTTTGCTGCCCAGTGGCACCCCAGCAGCTTCCACAGCCCCACGGGTCCACATGCTCCGTGCATCCAACACCCTCCTCCGTCACCCTCCTCCCCGCAGCCAGGAGGGAGGGCGCTGGCAGCTTGTCTGCTTCCTCCCGCTTTCCCCCAGTGTGGCAGGCAGAGACGCCCTCATTGTGGGGGTACCGGTCGCCGGCAGGCAGGAGAGGGAACCGCTGCCTCCTCATGCTGCCTGTGGACCTCATGGGCCTTCAGGCCTGGGATGCCCCATTGGGGTCGTGCCTATGGGCTGTGTTCCTGACCCCTGGCTGAGAATCTGGTGGAGCTCCGTCAGCTGCACTTGCCCACAAGCCCTGCTGGCGATGAGCTTGGACAGCCTGGTTGCATTTGGGGAACATGTCCCCAAGGCTGGTGGGGATGGGGCTGTGGGTGATTGAGAGCTCGGCTGATGGTGCCTGGTGGCTGTTCATTGGGGACAGAAGGGGCCACAAGCTCCTGAGGAAAGGGGGCAGAGGCAAAGATGGAGCCGAGGCTTAGCTGCTGCCACTGTAAAATAACACTTGGGTCCACACCTGGGAAAGCCCAGAGGTGTGCTCCAGCCTGTGTGCCTCCTCTGACAGATCTGATGGGGTACCTGGGACCCAGCAGGGAAGGTGGGTGGGTGGTGGATTGGTGATGTCTGCAGGTGGATGGTGGATTGGGGATGTCTTCAGGGAGGGCTGTGGGTGGATGGTGGATTGGGGATGTCTGCAGGTAGGGCTGTGGGGCCACCCCTGCGTGCCCAGTGCTCCCATCCTGGTCCTGCTGTCTCCGTGGCTGATGTTGCTCTTCTACCAGGAGCTTTAGTACTATGCCTGCATGTGTTTTCACTGTGACTTTTGCAGAATCTTCTTCCCATGCTGCTGGCTCCTCTGGGTCTACCTCCTTGGACAGTGTTGGCATGAGGAGGTGGTCGGTGTGTGTGGAGTGATGGACTTAGTGAACTCACCCGGGTTGGGGCCAGCCTCATGCATGGCTTAGTGGGTCTCACCTGGGCTGCCATCAGGATCATTTTAAGATGAGGAGCTTTTAAGATTCCTGGTACCCAGGCCACATCCCAGACCAATCAGATCAGCAGCCGTGGGGGTGGATGCCTGGACACTGGGGCTCCCTGGTGATTCTGTCGTGAATCTAGGGTGAGTCCCGCCAATGGAGATTGTCTGGGCCGGGCGTTCCCGGGGTTCCTCCCGTAGCTCTGCTGGGCATCTGTTGCATGCTGGCCTTCACCATAAGATGGAAATCTTCAGAGGCCCTGTTGTTTCTCAGAGTCTCAGATCTGGGCCAGGCCTGGCTCAACTGTCTTGGGCTCTCCAGGTACCCCAGGCTGTGATTGTCCCAGTCCTGGATCCGCTGCTCCCCCTCCACTAGGCCCGTGCACCCCCAGTCCCTAAGAGCAGGTAGAGCTGGCTTAGGGATGGAGGGGCTGAGAGGCCACTGGGAAGCCGTGGTTGGGAGTCAGGGAGCCTGTCCTGGAGTTCTGGGGTATCTGGAGCAGAGGGGCTCTGGGAGACTGCATGAGCAGGGCCTCTGCTCTGGAAGTGGTTGGGGCCATGATTCTAGGAGGCTATCTGTGCCCCCCTGCAGGGATGGGGTGGCTCAGCTACAGCTCTGCCCACGTCAGCCTTTGGGGTTCAAGGCGTGCCCTTTCTTGTGCCCAGCTCCCTTCTGCCTCACCCTTGTGGGCACCATCCCTGGGTGTGCTGGGGGAGGACCGTGGCTGTCTGTGCTTGCGTCTCTGCGTCCCTCTCTCTCCCCTGGCATCTGTCCTCGCCTGTGGGAAACGCAGGCCCAGCTGTCCAGGAGCTGTGCTGTGGGTCCCAGGTGTATGAGCAGTGCCCAGTATGTCTGCACCTGGCATGAGTATCTCTGTGTCTCTTTGAGTTCCCTGGCCAGGCCAGGCACTGTTAACTGAATAGCAAACAGTAGAAACTAGCCTGACCCTTCGTCACTCATCTTGGGTCACGGAGTATTGGACAGACTCCTTCCCAGCCTCGGTTTCCTAATCTGCCAGTCTCCGAAGAGCTGGGAGGGTGAACAGAGATGAAGCCAGACCGAGCTCCTCTGCGGCTCAGCCAGCGCCAGGAACTGCTAGTTGTCATTTTCCGTTCATCTTTTCCCGCTTGGGCTTCACTTCTCAGGTGGGTTGGGAGCACAGGCACCGGCCCAGAATGACGGTGGAGGGGTGGGGCAGCAGAGTCGGGCAGGGAGGGGCAGCGCTGTCCATGGACAGGTTCTGAAAGCCAGGCTGAAGACCCAGAGCCTGGGGAGCTGTGTGCACCCCTGCTGGGTGTGGGAGGTCCCAGGCCTGCTCCTCCCCAGATTTCAGCTTGGAACGCAGCCTTGCCACACGCTGGGGGCAGGTAGGGACCTGGCCCATTGTGCAACCTGCAGCTGTGCGGGAGAATTTCTCCCAGGGCCCTGGCTCACCTTACCCTGCAGTCTGCATTTTTCAGAAAGCTCCACGGGTACTCTCTCAGTGGGTCAGAGGCTTTGAGGTGGCTAGAGTCTGCTCCCAGGTGTCAGACAGGCCCTGGGGGGAGGGCAGCTGAGGGGGTGGGGGCAGCTTGCCATTGGGATGGCTGCTGGACCCTGACTGCCACAGAGAGGGGCAGGGAGGTGCTTCCACAGTGCCCTTACTGTGGGATCTGGCCGGGCCTGTCCCAGGCCAGGCCTCCTTTCCCTCGTGACCTGGAAAAGCATGGACTCTGCTGGCATGCCCTTCCCTCCTGCCCCTGCCAGGTGGAGCAGGGTGGGGCCTTCTGGGGAAGCTGCCCCACCCTCACCTGGCTTTTTCACTGGGCCCTGCAGGAGAGGAGAACTGTGTCAGGCTCTCCTAGGTGACACTCACTGGGGGAGCTCTGGGGCCTTGGGTAGGTCCCCTCACTAACCTCCACCTTGCTCTCCTGGTTGGTAAAGAGTGAGGAAGAGAGTTTCTGCCTTGGGTTTTGGTAAGGGGAAAGCCATTGTTTTCTTCACACTGGGAGCACACCTGGGACGTGGTGATGGCTCTGGGCTGGAGATGGCATGCTGGCTGGGCAGGGGCCAGGAACTGCCACTGTGCTTCTGCAGTGCCCACCAGGGCTTCTGGGCACATAGGGTGGCATGGCCTGTGGGATGGCAGCCCGTCCTGCTGACACAGGAGACTGGAGAGGGGCCATGCCTTGCCCAAAAGTGTGTCTTACCACCCCCACCTCAAGAGATGGCTGAGAGCACTGAGCTCCTATTGTCTGCTGGCACTGTGATGAGCACCTACTGTCTGCTGGCACTGTGGTGAGCTCCTACTGTCTGCTGGCACTGTGGTGAGCGCCTACTGTCTGCTGGCACTGTGGTGAGCGCCTACTGTATGCCGGCACTGTGGTGAGCACCTGCTGTATGCCGGCGCTGTGGTGAGTGTGGTGGCCACCCTGCTCAGCGGCTCTTGGATTAGCTGTCCTTCGCTGCCTGCAGGGGAGGATGAACGTTCTCACCGTTGTCCTGCTAAGGAGGAGAAGGTGATAAACTGTCTGGTGGCACGTGTGCCCTCATGGTGTTGGGAAAGGGTGGTTTTCCCAGGTAGGAGCCCCTGCCCCACCCAGCCTCACTCTGCCCGAGGCCCTGCTCAGCCACCACCCTCGATGGCTCTGATAGAGGGTGTCTCTCGACACCTCCTCACCCTGCCTTTCTCCCAGCCTCAGAAGCCCTGGAGGTGGCCCAAGGCCCGTGCCCATGCCCTGTGCTGGGCACCCCCAGGAAGCTCAAAGGCCCCCAAGCAGAGCTGGGGAGGTGTGAAGGCATAGCCAGGGTGGAAACAAAAGAAAAAAATCCACCCCCAAACCCACTCAGCCTACACCCTGACTCTCCTCATCTGTGTCTTCACAGCCTGTTGCAATTGCCTGCTCTGAGTGGGTTGAAAAATTCGATGAGCAGATAGTTGCCGGGCACTGAGGCATCTGGGGCGGTTGGACAGGTTTGGTTCCTGCCTTGGGTGGAGGGGCCTTCTCCAGAACCCAGGGCAAAAACCTGGCTAGAGTTCACTTCTGAGCGGGCCGCAGCCTCCCGCATCCTCACTTGGGCTTCCTGCAGTTCCTGGGAGAAGGGGGCCCGCAGGGCTGGGCAGGGAATTGTAGGGAGCTGGTTCATGCTTAGCCCCTCTGCTGGAGCCACGGGAAGTCAGGTGCTGTGTGGACTGCAGATTTCTCACCCGTGCAGGGGCGTGGGAGGTGGGGCGTGGGGTTGGTGAGGTCTGTATGTCCACAAGGACTGTCCACACCTTGAGTACAGTGGGGGAATCGTGGGTGGAGCGTGAGAGACTCCCAGACCTGAGTCACCCGAGAGCCGTGGCCCTGGGTTCGACGCCAAGGTTTGGCTGTGGTTTGTGCAGACCCAGGCAGAAATGTCAGGTCTTTGCTAGGGAATGCCCTGCCTAACTAGTCAGATATGTTACCCAGAACCTTCCAGAACGCAAACGTGCACCAGCGGGGAGCAGAAATGGCCACCCTTGGGGCAGAGCACCTGGGAAATTATGTGTTCTTAGAAAGTTATGTATAAATCACAGTTTCTTCATAAGTTTGTTTATTGGTTTTGCCCTGGCAATCTTCACACTGTCTGATCCTAGGGTGAGACCATGGGGCGGTTTACAGCAGATCCTGTGGGCAGGTGGAGGAGGCGGAGGAGGAGGAGGAGGAGGAGGAGGAAGAGGGTAGGGTCCCACCTGGAGCCTGGGGTGCCCCCACAGAACATAGGGGCGTGGGGCAGGCATGGGATGAGAGGCACGCCCACTGTGCCCCCCACACCCCAGCTGCTCGCTGGCCGGAGGGCTGGCTTCTGCAGCACCATCCCTGTGGGAGGCCGTGGGCTGCCCAGGCCACCCGCCCTGGATGGAGCCAGGTGTGCACGCCCGTGCAGGACAGAGCTGAAACACTAAGTTCTGCCTGTGCAGGCCTTGTGTCCTTGCTGGACTGCTCTGGCTCAAGAGCCGGGAGCTGGGCACCAGGCCTGTTGGCTGCCACCAGCCGCTTTCCTCCAGCAGCAGGCAGGCAGGCAGGAGCCAGCCCAGGGCCATGGGCCTCCCTCAGCCTGGGTGGGGTGGAGCTGGAGGGACGGCTTCCTCGGGGAGGGGGCAGGTGACAGGGAACGTATGGGGAACAGCATAGGCAAGGCCCGGCGCTGAGAGTGTTCCAGGGCCCTGTGTGTGGGGGTCACAGCTGAGCCTGTGCAGTTCTTAGGCTCTATGTGGGGTCTGGACTTGGCCCTGTGGGTGCCCCCCAGGAACAGGCAAGGTCTTGTTCCAGAGACTTCCTCAGAGGTCTGGGAGCTGCTTTCCAGGCTCCTGTTTGGACGCTGTTCCTGCACAGCAGTGCTGCCCTAGTCCTTGCCCGCCCTGCCCTGCCCTGGTCGCCTGCAGGACTGGGCAGAGCCCCTGCCCCCTGCCAGAGACGCGCAGTTCCCAGGACAGGCCTGGGCCCCGGATGGGGTCTCTGGGGTGCGTTGCCTTTGGGAATGTTGGCAGGTCTGAGCCTGGCTGGTGTGTGCTGCTTGCTCACGTGGGTGGTGAGGGCTGCAGGCAGAGGGCCAGGAGCCCCCAGGGCCTGCTGCCAGGCTCAGGGGAAGGGCAGGCAGAGCCCTGGGGCCAGCAGCCAGGGGATTTTTGTGAAGCCTTGCACCCCACTCCTACCCCACACCCGTTTCTGGGAGGCTTGACGGGGTCCAGGGAGCATTCATGGACCAGCTGTTGGGGGCTGCCTTGTGGGAGAAGGCGCAGGAGAGGGCCAGAGGAGGACCAGGCGGCAGCTGGGGGTGGAGGAAGCTTCCAGATCTGCTAATTGAGGAAGGCAGAGGTGTGCTTCCTGCTTCGGGGTCTCCTGCTCATGTCTGAGGGCACAGAGAGCGAGATGTAAAGAAACACTGGCTGCACTGAATAGCTGGGGAAACTGAGGCTGAGCTGGGGCCACCTGCCTTTGGGGTCCTCAGGTGCTGGCTGTGAAATGGGCCTGCTGCTGATGGAAAATTATGCTCGCTGTGCTGGGCAGCCTGGTGGCTTGGGGTGGGCCTGGTCTGTGAGGGGAAGGGGCTCTAGCAGCAGAGGCCTTTCCCCCCAACCTGGGAGCAGGGAATTTTCTGGATCGGGTGGGGAGTAGGGCAGTAGGCGGAGGGTGGAGGTGTGGTGGGGCCAGTGGGCCCACCTGGCATGGATGCCACCATGCTCCAGGACACTGAGGAGCCCCAGAGCCTCACCTAAGGCCCCCTCAGTGGCTCTCTCCTGCCTGGGGTGGGCCAGGATCCCTGGGTGGGGCCTGGAGGCTGCCAGCTGCCGTTGGTAGCCTCGGTGGGGGCACTGGGCCCTGGGTTGTGTGTCTGCCACCCCTGGAGGCTGCACTGCTTGAGCTGGTGACAGGCTGCACACTGGGCTGTTGGGTGGCAGGGCAGAGCGGGCAGGAATGGTTCCTTCTCCATTCCCACCCCGCTGGTCATGGGCGCCAGATGTGGTGAGGCTTGGGCTTGCCTGGCCCCATAGCCTTGCCGATGGCTGGAGTCCAGCGTTGACGCTCTGGCTCTATTGTGGCTGCAGGCAAGGCTCATCCTCTCCTGGTGCCCCCTCCCACAGCCTCAGTTTCCCTTTCTGAAGGACTGGTATCAGGAGATGATGTGAGCAGCCAGTGCCCGCTGCGCCAGCACCCCTTTCGGCGCACTGTGTTCACGTTGCTCGCAGTTACTTGCCCCTCTCTGGTCTGTGGGAGGCCCTTTTGAAACGGGTGCTCCTTGGCATTACATGGGGGACACGGTGGCCAAAGGGCCATGGTGCCTGGGTGGTAAATTCAGGACCTGGGACCACAGAGAGAGGAGTTCTGGCTAGAATCTCCTGGAAGACAGAGCCCCTTCCACTTCCTGAGGCTCCTTGGATTGTGGGGCTGCCCCCAGGCAGGCTGAAGCTCGGGGGTCCCGAGGCGTGCCTGTGGGGAGTGGGGAAGCCTGCTGGGGGAGGCTAGGGCCCTGGGCTCCCTGTAGGGGGCCTGAGCCTGATGCAGGGCGAAGGGCCTGGTGGCCCTCAGAAGTCCAGGTGACTCCCGTCTTTCCCCCTGGCCTGGGATTTGGGAACCCAGGAAGCCTGGAGAGCTTTTGGTGTGCTGCCCACCTCCGAGCCCACATGTGGCAAGTGCCGCCTTGCCCTGGCCCTGCCACGGATCTTCTCTGACAGCCAGGAGCTGGCCCTTCGCCGTCAGACCGGACTTGCCGACGTGCCCTGCGTCTGACTCATCCAATTAATGCCGTGGTCATTTTGTTAATTCCTTTAGCTGATTCCGGAACCTTTTCCGGTTGGTCACTGGGTCTCAGAGCTGGGAAGGAACCTGGAGATCCTTTTCAGTGTCCTCATTTCACTGAGAGGTAAACTGAGGCCTCCTGTGAAGCACAGCCTTGTCCGCCCTGCCTCCTCCTGGTCCTTCCCGAGCCCCTGAGTGGCTCATTACTGAGGGCCTGCTGCGTGCCTGGCTCCTTGGGCGTCTCCTGCAGGAGACGTGCCTGCCTGGCCTGCCTGGTGCCCGCTCTGTCGTTTCTGTCTCCTGGCTGGATGGCTGGGACAGGGATGGTGGTGGTGGTAAGGTGCGGGTGACAGATAAGACCATGGGCGCTGAGGTGTTGTCTCTGCCCCGAGACTGACTCTCTAACGTGTGCCGTTCATCGGGGCCTTCCGCGCCATCCGGGGCCTGCGCCCGTCATTTGCTGGTAATGAGCTTTTTCATACTGTAATTTGTGTCTCCTAATTGCCAAACAAGCACCTAATGGCTCTGATTAACATCGCAGGGACTCCGAGCTTCCGGGTTTGGGAGAGGCCTGTGGCTTCCAGGACTGCCTGCCACATGCCCGTGTGACTGAGGGAGACAGAGTGTTCCGGAATGGGAGCTCAGGGCCTGAGCCCTGTGGGCCTCCTTATGGTCTGACCCAGGAGGGGTTTCAGTGCCTGTCCCTCGGGTCCCCATCTGTAGAATGGGGACAGCAGTGTGGTCATGCCCTGGTGGGCCAGGCTGTGCATGTAGCCCCAGGTGTGCTGGGTTTCTGATGCCACTGGGCTCAGGTCCTCCCCTCCCCATGGGCTTGGCAGGGCTGCCACTAATGGGAGGGCCAAAGTCCAGCTCAGCATGGAGCTGCCCCCTGGCTTGGCACTGCCCTCTGTGCCCTCCCTGGACTGCCTACTGGCTTTGCCTGACCTGGGCCTTCTGTGCAGGTTGGGAGGGGATGGGCTCAGAGGTGTGAGCGGCGCTTGTCCAGGGCCCAATGTGTGGCCGCTGCTCATGGCAGGCTCTGCCTAGAGCCCTCAGTGGCTCCCCTGTGTAGCTCCCACCAAGCCCTGGCCCTGGGTTTCCTCCCTCAGCCTGGCTGCCCCTCTTTCGAAGGCTCTGCTCATCCCGCAGGTCCCATTTCTCCCTGGGGTGGCAGCACATCTCTTAGGCGCCCACCTGGTTGGGGGCCCCTGCAGATACTCTGCAGCCCCTGTTTCTCTGTTCATGCCACAAAATGTTTCTAGTGGCTTGTCCAAGGTCTGACTTCCCAGCCCCTGCTGGACGGTGAGCTTCAAGAGGGCAGAAGCCAAGCCTGCCTCATGGTCACAGCTTAGTGCCGGCATGGCACAGGCCTTTGCGGGATCGTGGAGTGAATAAACAGTGGTGTTCCAGGGAGCAGAGCCTCCTCCTGGGAGCTGGGTGTGGGCTGGGCCTGGAGCTGATGGCGAAGTCGAGGACTCCTTCATACCTGCAGACATGTGCTGCCATCCTAGCCAGGGTGGCCCAGCAAGGCCCCAGAGAGTGTGCCCGGCTCTGTCTGCCCCTCATGTGGTCCTTGTTGGCTCTTGGCTAGGGTGAACACCTGACGGGTGGTACTCAGGGGAAGGGGCTGGGTTGAACGGGGAGACCCTGCCTGTGCGCCCCCATGCCTGAGCCTGCACCAGCCTTACTCCCACACCGCTGTCTGCAGCCTGACCTGTCCACTGCCAGCAGCCTCCTCAGCTTCATTTGGAGACCTGAGCTCTGGGTCTCGGTGAATCCCTGCTCTTGTTAATATGGGGAAGGTGTGGATGGTGGCAAAACAGCACCCTTTCCTCACAGCCCTGCTCCCTGACAGGCCAGGACGTGAGTCCAGGGCGGTGAGTTCAGTAAACTCACCGTCCCCGGGGGCTGTTGGGTGCCAGGTTCTCCCTGTGGGATGGGAACCTTTTGGGGGTCGTTGTCACTGGTGATGGAGGTAACCCAAGTCATGACCATGGGCGAGGGGGTGGGGGCCTCGCTGCTCTGTCCCCTCCCAGCCCAGCGTGTGGCAGGGATGTCAGGCTTCAGAGGTGCCCCTCACTCAGAGAGCCTGGCGGTGGGCCCTGTCCACTCACCCCGTTTCCCTGAGCAGGGGGATGTGGGAGGCACGCGTTTAGGAAGTCAGCTAATTCTGTACGTCTCTCGTTTCATGTCTGAGCCCCAGCCCTCGTGGCCCCGGTGTGGTGCCATGAACCCAGGCTGCTGGGCTCCCTGCCCCTCCTCTGAGGGCAGTGTGTCTACTTCTGTCCTGTTTCGGGGATGGGCCTACCCTGCCCTCCAGGGAGGCCCCAAGGGGTCCAGGTGGGCAGGGTTGGCGATGGCAGCTTTGGGCAGGACGGGTGCTGTGCCCTCACCTGTGCTGTGCCCTCACCTGTGCTGTGCTGAGTGTAGCTGGCACGGTTCTGCCACTGTCTGCCTGAGCACTGCCCGTGCTGGCTGTACCCAGCGCGTCTCCCAGTCCTTGGGCAGCCCTTGTGGGAGGCCCAGGCCGCCCTGAGCATGGGGATCCCAGGGCCATAGGATGACCTGGGCCTCCTCATCCTGACCTCAGCTCCCGACATGTGGCCATCTCTCCCGGGTTTAGCATTTTTTTGGGGAAAAGCCTCCCCTAAGAACTATACAGAAAGGAGAAGAGGAGAACAAGCAGGCGGTAGTGCTGAGAGCCTTGTGGTGGGTGTGCCTGGTCTGAGTCGGGTTTCTCCTCTCCCAGCTGCCCCTCCTCCAGCCCATTTTCCCAGACTCCTCCAGGACGGTGATGTTGCCCAGCTCTTTCCCCCTCGTATCTGCAGCTGAATGAAGACACTTCCCACTCAGTGGGGTGAGACCCACAGCGTCTCCTGTAAGGGCCAGGCATCAGGGACGAGGCATGAAAGCCGTGGGGTGGGAGCTTGTGCTGGGGTGTGAGGGAGGTCTGGCAAATGCCCGCTGTGTGGGTGCCAGGGCGCTGGCGGCTTTGGGGGGCTCCGAGCCCTGACATATTAAATGGCTCCCACCCCGGCGTTGATGGGCAGCTGACCTTCAGGCACAGACCCCAGGAAGGGCCTGGGGCTGGTGTCTTTGCCAACAATATCAACAGCAGCCTCTGCATGGGGGTCTGGCTGTCATGGGCTCTGTGTGTTTGGATGGTGGGCCCAGGTGGGGTTTGGCAGGTCAGGCTGCTCATAAGAGAGGCCGCTCACGGCGTGTCCTGGTGTGAGACTTGGTGTTCTTAACTGGTGTGTGGGTTTGCTTATCGGGTGGACCAGGGTGCTGCCCCCACCCCCCACACCCCCCGCCCCCTCTTTGGCCTTGGCCATTGCCGTGTGGGCCAGTCTGGGGCTGCACTGGGGCCTGGGTGGCAGGGGGCAGGGGGTGTGGGGTGTGGGGTGTGGGGTGTGGGGTGGGCCTGCCTTCCTGTTGAGTGGCTTCTGTGGTTTCCCTGGGGTCCTGGGCTGTCCCTCAGCAGGACTGGGACTAGGCAGGGATGAGGGGGACCAGTTTCAGATCTGTTCTTGGTGGCTGTAAACTCCTGGCCAGATGTAGCTCTGAGGGGCCCAGCAGAGTCTCGGGTGAGGTGCTGCAGGGGAAAGGAGGGCCGGCCCAGGAGGACTCTCGACCCCCGGTGGCGGCTTGCCCCCTGCCACGTTCCTGCCACCAGGCTCCGGCCTGCCTTGGGGAAGGGTCCTGGGCTGGGGTTGGCCGTGGGGGAGGTGCTCACAAATGCTCAGCACGGCTGTGGCTGCGTGCTGTGGCGGGGGTCTGGCTAAGCTGCTGGTGTTTGCAGGAGCCTTGCGGATGGTGGGACACCGTCTGGCGGCTGCCTCCACTCCGTCCTTTTTGGGAGGTGGGGCTTGGCATTTCCTCAGCATTTCTTGTTCCTCAGTCAGAAGCTGGGAGCGGTGCTGGCCCTGGGTACAGATGGAAAGCTGAGGCTGAGGCTCAGGATCCCAGTGGGAGGTGGCAGAGCCTCTGGGGCTCTGTGTGGCATGTTCTGGGCTGTGCCTGGGGCCAGGGAGGGTGTCAACACAGGTGCCCGCTGGGTGGTCTCCCATGGGTACCCAGGAGAAGCGGCACGGCCTCTCCCTCTGCTCATTCCCCCACACCTGCCCCCACCAGGTCTAGCCGGCCTTGGCACAGACTCCCGAACTGCACGTGATCTCAGACCGGTCCCAGCTTCCTCTGCAGGGCGGGGCTGCTCCGGGCTCTTCCACCGGCACATCTGCAACTCATTACACTGTGGTGTTGGTGGCAGAGTGGCCTGGCCACGCAGGAATGGAAGGCCCCCGCCCAGCAGCCACCTCCTGCCCTAGGCCTCCAGGTCCTCCAGGAGCAGGACTAGGCTGGCCTGGGGATAGCACTGCAGGGCCAGCAGGACTGGGCAGGGAGGAAGGGCCCCTCCACCTGTGGGCCTCGGCCTTCTTCTGAGGAGCCGGGTGGGGCCTGAGAAAGCACCTCCCGCCAGCCTGGTCTTCCTGCCACAGAAGCTGAAGCTGAGGAAGGCAGGGTTGGTCAGAAAGGCTGTCGGCTCTTCACTGAAAAGGAAGTGTGCCCCCACCGCCCGCCCCGCTACACGTAGGCCACCCTAAGGCCACAGATGCTTGGGGACAACGGTTCATGTGAGCAGAGATGCAGGAGTGAGCCACACCTCCCAGTCAGAATGTGGTGGGAAGGCGCGGAGCAGGCTGTCAGGACCCGTCCCTTCGGCTCCTGCTGGGAGGAGGGGCCGCTGGTTCCCGGGCCTGTACGTCCTGACCCCTGCCCTTGGTGCCACTCTCAGCCTTTGCCTAGCACCACGCTTATTCGATTGGTTAATTGGTTGAGATACAGGTCACCTTTTTAAGGTGTGCAGTTCACTGGATTTTCACCCACGCACTCGCACAGCCACCACCGCAGCCAGCTCTACAATTGGGGAGCATTTCCACCAACCCCAGAAAGAAGCCCCGTGCCCACTGGAGCCGCTGCAGTGCCCTGTCTGACCCTGCCTTGACCCCACCTGACCCCGCTGGCCACTCCCTCGCCTGACGCCCTCGTGGGTCTGCCTGGTCCCGAGTTAGTGATTTCCCTCGATCTTCAGAGCAGTCCTGGTGCTGTGCTGGGTGGGGACTGAGTCTTCAGGGGGGGAGGGAGGCGACTGTGTCCAGGGAGCCCCAGCCTCATCCCCGGAGCCCGCCGTTCTGCTCTCTGTGGGAAGAGAGGGACACTGAGTCTGCCTCAGGCTTCTCCTGCATCCCACACGCAGGGGCAACGTGCCAGGGGCTGCTGTGTGCCCTTACCTTGGCGATCCCACTTTACAGATGCGGAAACTGAGCCTCAGTGGTTGAGGAGCTGGTGCCTGAATGTGAACATCCAGGACGTGAGCCCTTGGCTCACGGCCCCTCCGTCAAGATGTCGGTGCAGTGCGGTGGCCCTGGCTGGCTGGGGAGGGTGGGGCAGCTTCCCTTTGTGTGGGCCTTGACTTGCCTGCCTGGGCAGGGTGTGTGTGTGTGGCACCAGGGTCCCCAAGGGGCACAGAGCCTCATTAGCGCCTGCAGCTCCCCGGTGGGGGTGCTGGCTGTCTTGTGGTGCCTTCTGGGTCTTCAGGGTTCCACTCCCACACCTGAGGGCCTGCCCAGCCTGTCTCTGGCGGCCAAAACTGGTTCCTGGGACCCGGCTCAGCCAGCAGTTTTGTGCTGACCCTGCAGGAACTGCTAATTAAGCTAATAGTTCCCAGAGCTGCCTGACAGCAGCTGATGGTATCAGCCTTGCTGGAGATGCTCGGCTGATAAGCTGCTCCCAGCCTGCTTGGAGTAATTTGTTATTAAACAACACAGCTGGCTCATGCTCTCCGCTCTGGAGGTACCAGCCTGCAGGGCCGGGAGCCTTCGGCAGTGGGCCTGGGGCTGGGGTCTCCTTGGCCCTCCTTGGGACTCTCTGCCATGCACCTGTGTTCCTGGAGAACCCTCTGCAGGGGAGGGAGGCCAGGCTGCTCACCGATGGATGAATGGTCAGTGCCTGGCTCTGGCTCCCCCAGTGCCCCATGTCCCCCAAGTTCAGCTGACTTGACGTCAGCTGGCCTGGACAGGCATGGCCAGGTGCCTGCGAGGTGCTGTTCTGTCCAGTGGGCTTGAGGCCCCCTTGGGAAGAAGGACAGCTGCTTGCTCTGCCCTTGCTGCCCACTCTCCTGGGACTGGACAGCCCCTGCCATGGCCCACCCTTTGGTGTCCTAGAGATGAGCCTGCAGGATGAGAGGCTCGGGTGGCAGAAGGCTCTGGAGAGCTGGCTGCTTTGAGTAAAAAGTCAGGTGTGCCGTTCCGTGAGGGGTGTGTGCGTGGGTGTATGTATGTGTGTGACTATGTATGTATTCTGTGCGTATAGGTATGTGTGACTGTAGATGGCTGTACAACTGTGCATGTATGTGAATGTGTGTGTGTGGTGGTGTGTGACTGAGGATGTGTGAGTATATGTGGATGTTTGTGTGTGACTGTGTGCATGTGGGTAAATGTACGTACTGTCTGTATGCATATTTGTGAGTGTGACTGAGTGTAAGGGTTGTGTGTGTTCGGGGGTTGTGTATGGGTGAATGCGGAAGTTGTGTGAGTGGGGTTATGTGTGAGTGTGGGGGTTATGTGTGGCTGGGGTTGTGTATGCATGAGTATGGGGGTTGTGTGTGAGTGCAGGGGTTGTGTGAGTGTGGGTATGTTTGTGGGGGTTGTGTGGGGGTTGTCTGTGAGTGTGGGGTTGTGTGTGTGGAGGTTTTGTGTGTGAGTGCAGGGGTTATGTGTGTGAGTGTGGGTTTGTGAGTGCGAGGGTTGTGTGTGTGTGTGGAGGTTGAGTTTGGGGGTTAATGTGTGTGAGTGTGGGGTTGTGTGAGTTTGGTGGTTAATGTGTGTGAGTGTGGGGTTGTATGTGAGTGGGGTTGTGAGTGTGGGGGTTGTGTGTGAGTGGAGGTTGTGTGTGTGAGTTTGGGGGTTAATGTGTGTGTGTGGGTTGTGTGAGTGTGGAGGTTGTGTGTGAGTTCAGGGGTTGTGTGTGTGTGAGTGTGGAAGTTGTGTGTGAGTATGGGAGTTCTGAGTGCAGGGGTTGTGTGAATGTGGGGGTTGTGTGAGTGGAGGTTGTGTGAGTTTAGGGGTTGTTTGTGTGTGTGTGGAAGTTGTGTGTGTGAGTAAGGGAGTTGTGAGTGCAGGGGTTGTGTGAGTGTGGAGGTTGTGTGAGTTCAGGGGTTGTGTGTGTGTGAGTGTGGAAGTTGTGTGTGTGAGTATGGGAGTTGTGTGAGTGTGGGGGTTGTGTGTATGTGTTGCAGATTACAGCTGTTGTGCCTCTGGGCGCCTCTTGGTTGCTGTCACCTGGTCCTCGTGAGCTCTCCACACCCCCACCTTTGTGTCCCCTCAGCCCTACCCAGGGCCTCCTCCCTGTGGGCTTGGGAGCCGTGGACCTGGGTTCGAGGTATGACCTGCTGTATGGCCTCAGGCAGGCCCGGGTGTGTTCAGGCTCTTGGGGATCCTGTCCCAGAGCTGCCTCGGTGCACCCTCCCCACAGCCTCACGTGCAGAGGCAGAGGCGTTGGAGGAGAAGCTGAATTGGGAGGTCCCCTCCTCCTAGTTCCAGGCTCACTTTAACCTAAAGCTGTACGGACGCCATTTTCACACAGCCCTGTGTGTGGCGGTGCGTGAGCACAGCGTGTGTACTGTGTCCACACGTGGGAGCTGGCAGTGGACCCTGCCTCCACCTGGTGGGGTGAGCAGGGTGTGCTCAGAGCCTGGGTGCACCAGGAAAGCACAGCTGGTTTCCCTGTGGGGTAGGATCTTCTTGCTGAATTGGAAGTCACGGTGGGATGCTGGGAGCTCCCTGACAGGTGGGAATGGGGGTCCCATTGCCTGACTTCCCTGGGCCCCAGCCGGGGTCTGGTCCTTGGTCTTCTGATGTTGGGTTGGAAGGACAACTGTGTCCTGTGGCTGTGCATCTAAGGAGCCTGGGGGCCCTGTGGGGTGGTGTCCATCGCCTGGGACGTGGGGGACACAGGCTCTGGTTTTGAGCGCTGGCTCCATTGCCACTTGGCAGTGTGACCTTGGGCAGCACTGCACTGAGCTTGGCCGGGCTTTCTGCCCTCGCTGTGCCTACTGCTGGGAGCACATTGGGCCTCCATGCCTGGCTGGCTCCAAGACCTCCTGGTCCCTGGTCCAGACTGGACCCCTCGCCTTGGGACCCTAAATCCCTCTCTTCTTTGTGCACTGGTGTTCTCTCTCTCCCCGTGGGGCATCATCTCTGCGTGACACAGGCCATTGCCTGGTAGATGAAGGGCTCACGGTGACTCCCCAATATAGTTTTATTGGGGCAGCCCAGCCATACCAGGGCCTTTCAGGGTTCCAGAGCACTGACTGCTATGCGATCTCCCTGGTCGTCCTTCCTCGCCACCTGCAAGCCGTCCCGGTGTGCTGGCTGGGCCCTGGGCTGCAGGCTGTGGCCAGGGAGATCTGGGCAGAAGCGCCCACCCCGGGAGCCCAGGTGTGGTGGGACCCAGTGGGCCTTGTGCACAGTTGAGCTCAGCCCACAGAGGGTCTGGGTTTGGAGCCAGCATGGACGCAATGAGTGTCCTCGCTCCAGGAGAGAACACTGCCAAGAGAAGAGGGGCTGGCCTGGTGGGCAGCTGCTGAGGGGCCGTGGTGGAAGGTGGGTGGTTAGCAGAGAGTGCAGTGTCCCCTCCTCCACTAGGTCCCCCCTGAGGGAGTGGCAGGAGCCTCGCTTGAGGGCTAAGTGCTGAAGACAGTGTGGGGCCTGGGCTGGCAGGTGGTTACCCTCGCTTGGGGACACACTCAGTGCTGTGGCAAGGGGTTTGCATTCTCCGTCACATTCCCACCCAGTTACAGAAGTCTTCCCTCCCACTGGCCCAGTGGGGGCTGCTGGGGCTTGGCGCTGAGTGGGGTCTTTGCTGCCTGTCCTGTCTGACGTGTGGCCTTGGAAAAGTTCCCTGACCTCCTGGGCCTCTGTGTCCTTCACCGTGAGGGCTCCGGGGCCAGTGTGGGCTCTAGTCTAGAGCCAGTATGCTCTTTGGCAGCTGCCACTCTCTCTGGCCCCCCTGACGTTTCTGCTTCGCATCCATGCAAGGCCTGCTGGCTGCACCTGGGCCTGGGCAGCCCTGGCTGTGCGCCCAGGACTGTGTGGGCTTGGCGGGGCTGCTGTGTGTCCAGCGAGGGCCAGTTGGGCTGAGCTTCTCCCAAATGCTGATGGGGGCCAGGCTTCTGGGGGCACCTCCTCTTTCCATAACACAATCTCCCCTCGGCCTCGCCCCTAGCAAGCTGGCAGATAACTCTCCGCCCATTTCATGGCCGTGGCACTGGGGCCGGGCCTGGGGACCAGCTCTCGGGCCGGTGGTTCACTGGGCATGAGGCCTGGCCCTGGGGTGTGGAGAACTGGCCTGGGGTGACGTGTGCTTCCTTGAAGTGGTCCCCCCTTGTGTCTGCCTGTCTCGAGGATGAGGGTCATCATGTGAGGTGGGCTGCAGCGCAGCCATGGGTGCATGAGTACCCGGCTGGGCCTGTCTGCCCTGTGCAGTGTAGACTACACAGTGTAGTGTCTACCCTGTGCATCTTGGCAGGCGGCTGGGCCAAGATGGCTGCGGCCCTTCCTGGGCACCACTGCATGTTGAAACCCGTCTGTGACACGGCCAGCAGTGTTGAAATAAGTGCCTGCGCATTTCCTAACATCCTGCCAGCCTGGTGCGGGACTGGGTGCCAGGCCCAGCCGGGGCCTCCCTGGTGGGGTACTTGGGCTCTACTTCCCTCCCTGGGGTGGGGAGGAGAGGCCACCTCGAGGGAGTGACGTCAAGGCAGGGTAACATTCGTCAGGGTGCACGGGATCCTTGTTACTTCCCCGTTTCATGGAGGAGAAACTGAGGTGTAGGGAGGGGTGAGGATGGGGTTTGAAGCCAGTCCATCCTGTCTCAGTGGCACTGGCAGAGGCAGAAGGGCGTGGGGAGGGAGATGGGCCAGGTAGGCCAAGGGCGCCGGGCAGTGCGGCAGGACGCCTGCGTGCACTGGGGAGGTGGAGGGCTGTGGCCAGGGCCCCAACTGAGGGCTGCCTGGACGCTGGCTTTGCCACTTGGGGCTGCAGTGCAGGCTCTTGGCCCCTCCTGGGCCGAGTGTGGGAGATGGTATGGAGTGGGGGCCTCAGGTGAATGCCCCTCTTCCTTTGACTGGAGGACACCTGGCCCTGGACTGCCCTGTGAGGACAGTGGTTGGGCTCACTGCAGAATTCACTGGTTGTCGCTGGGTTCCAGGCAGTCGGCTTAGAGGGTATCACAGACACCTCCCTGTTACCTTATGGGGTGAGCGTTCTTAGGCTTAGTTTAGAGGAGGAGATGGAGGCTCAGAGAGGCCCACTGACCCGCCTAGGGGCCCACAGCGGGCAGGGAGACTGTGTCCAGGTGCTGGACTGGGAGGCCTTGCTCTCTCCAGGAGTCTTATCACTTCAGAGGGTGGCAGCAAAGGGCCCAGCAGGGCGTGTGCTCCTGTGGCACAGGTGAGTCCTGGCTCTGCCCTTGTGGGCTGTGTGACCCCAGGCGGTAGCTCAGGCTCTCTGGTCTGGCCCGGGCACACAACTGCTTGAGGTCTGGAATCTGGCTCTCTAGTGAAGGGGCAGCAGGAGAGGGGCCGAGACCGCCTTCTGGGTTGGGGAGCTGCTGTAGGCCAGACCCTCTTCCTGCCGGTGGGGCGTGGCACTCCAGGAGCCTGTGGCTGAGCCTGGCCCGGGTTGTGCCTTCTGCCTGGGGCTTGTCAGCAGGGGAGGGGCCCTGGAGACCAGTCTGTTATGGATGAGGAAGTGAGTGCCCAGAGAGGGTGAGGAGCTGGGCTGGGCCACACAGCCAGGCGGCCATAGGCCGGGGTGGTCTGGAGCCATGCTTTCTGGTAAGGTGGAGGTGTCTGGGGCGATGGTGGGATGAAGGATGCGGGTCCCTGAGAGCATCCTCTGTGTTGCTACCCAGGCTAGAAATGGCAGTAACATGAGGGGCACGGCCCCTGGGGTGCGCTCAGGTGTGGGCACCTGCTGCCTGCCGGCACTGTCTTCAGCAGCTGCATGCCTGCCATGTGTGAGGCCCTGCGCTCCGCCCTTCTAGTGTGTGGTCTCCAGCCCTGAGTGGAGGCTAGGCTGTTCCCAGGCTGTTGGCCCATTTTCCAGATGAGAACACTGTGGCCCAGAGAGGCAGCATCGTGTGCTGGGATCCTTGGCCATGAGGTGGTGGGGCTGTCTTTGAACCCAGATCTTCCTGTCTTCTGGTGCCAGGGGTCCCCATCGTCTGTCACCCTCCCTGGGCCTGTGCTGGGGGGACCACCCTCATGGTAGACACGTGTGCAGGTCTGTCCCATTTCCCGGCTGTGCACGGAGAGGCCAGGGGTTGGCATGGGGCGGGGGGATGTCGGAACCTACTGGGTTGTAGCTGGAGGGAGGTGAGTGGCCCTCCCCCTGGAAGCCCTCTTTGGTGTCTCCCCCGCCTTGCTGCATTATCACCAGACAGCCATTGGGCTCCTGGAAAAGGCCATCTGTCTGACTCTGGACTGGGTACCCCTGGGCAGGGCCCACCTTTGTTTCCTGATTTAATTTAATCAACGTTTTAAAAATTAGAGACAGCATCTTGCTATGTTGCCCAGGCTGGAGTTGAACTTCTGGGCTCAAGTGATCCTCCCGCCTGGCCTCTCCAGTAATGGGTACTTCAGGAGTGTGCCACCTCACCCGGCCCCACAGCCTGGATTTTCTCTGCCTGTTCCTAGCGCAGGGTCCGACGGGAAAGCGGCCGTCTGATGGGTAAGTGCTCTCTGAGTGGTGCATGAAGGTGGCTGTCCAGGCGGCCATCCATGGTGTTAGTCCTCAAGGCTTCTGGGAGCTAACGGCGAGGGCACCATCCCTTTTCTGAGGACAAGGACATTTAGGCTCCTCAGAGAGCTTGAGTCAGATGCCCGAGGCCCTGCCCAGCCGTGGGCGCTGCAGCCAGGACTCAAACCCAGACCTATTGGTGGCGGCTGCTGTGCCCAGTGGAGCTTGAGTCTGGGCAGCGGATGGAGGAGGACAGGCCAGCCTCAGGGTCACTGCCACTTCCCCAGTGTGGGCGGTGCCCGGCCTGATGGTGGTTTTGGCCCCCAGCTCTCCTGAGGGGTGAGGGGTGAATCCCAGCCTGTCCTCCTGGTGTGGGCTGTGCTGCTCGGTGGCCGAAGGGATCCCGGTTCTCCGCCAAGGCCTACTCCTTCCACAGGCTCTGCCTCCAGGGAGGGTCCCGGGGTAGCCTCAGTCTTCCTCCCAGACCCACCCCCACATCCTCCACATGTTTAGCTCTGAGGAAATGCTCTTCCCTCTGCTTGCCCAGAGAGCGGCCAGGCCAGTGGCTGCCTGGGGAGATGCAGCAAGTGGGTGGTGACACTTAGACCTTTTGCCTCCTGGCAACTTCCTTCAGTTACAGCTCTGCAGAGCAGGAGGTAGAGGCTCAGAGAGGTTGTCTAACCTGCTTGGAGAAGCACAGCGCAGCAGTGCCTCATGTGACTGCCTGGGTCCGTAGAGGCTCAGAGAGGTTTTCTAACGTGATTGGAGAAGCACCGTAGGCTGTCTCTCATGTGACTGCCTGGTCTCCTTGGAACTTGGTTCCTGTCTGGCTACTTCTTAAAGGATGGTGGAGACTCCTGCAGCTGACCTGGTCCCCCCAACTCGTCAGTCTGTAGGGAGCACCTGCTGTGTGCCAGGCACTGGCCAGGCCCAGGCTGTTACAATGGACCGGCCATGGCCGTATCCTCAGTAGCCCTCAGCCTTGGCACCCTGGCTGAGGGGCTGGCTGTGCCCTGCACTTCAGGGAATGCACTTGAAGGGGTATGTAGGAGATGAGACCCGCACCCCAACTGGGAGACTCTGGGAAGGCTTCCTGGAGGAGGTGTTGTATAAAACAGAGCCAGGCTGGAGCGAGCCAGGAAAAGGTGGAGGAGTTTCAGGCCCAGGGAACAGCGTGTTCAAGGCTAGAGGTGAGAGAGCCTGGCCTGTTCCTGGAACGACGCAAGGCTGCGGCCAGAGCGCGGGCACTGGGGAAGTGGGGGCTGGCTGCCGTCTTCCTGGCCTGGTGCCGATGGCCGCGGCTGGCTGGGCATCCTGGGAAACCTTCCTGCCTTCAGAATTACAGTGGCTTCTGGGGTCTGGGAGAGGGGCGGTCTTCATGGAGGGCGGCCATGCGGACAGTTGCTCCAGGCAGTGGGCAGGGGTTCCAGGCAGGTCCTGGCCCAGAGTAAAACCTGGTTCATCTGAGGGTCAGCCCAGAGACTGTGTGGATGATGGCCTGGTGGGAGAGCTGGGAATGACGCTGGGTTGGCCGTCTAGTTTTACACCCGGGAACGGGAGCCAGGGACAGTGGGTAGCCAGGGGTGCCCAGCAGGTGGGCCGGGGGACCAGTAGCCCTGGGTCCTGTGTGGGGTCCTCAGGGCTGGAGGAGGAGATGGAGGGCAGGGGCGGGGGTAGCGACTCCCTGGTTCGGAGTGGGGCGAGCCGGCTTCTATTTCGTGTGAGAGTTTGTGTCGGTGGCTGGGGGTTGCTGAGATTCTGTGAAACACTCCCTGAAACAGACTGTAAACACTGTGCACCCTCTAACTCCATGGCGGAGGCCACACAGAGAAAACAAACTGCCGGCTGCCCTCCCTTCCTCTCTCCCTCCCCCTCCCCCCTCCTTGGCACCCTGGCTGAGGGGCTGGCTGTGTCCCCCTCCCCCTTGCTCTCAGGCCTGCTGGGCTCCCTTCTCTGCACATTGGCAGATCATGGCAAGCCTTGCTATTTATTAATGTTTTAAAAGGAAAACGGAATTCAGATTTGTGTTTCCTATCAAAGTTGGGATCTTCGTTAGGAAGGAAGGCACCCTCCCGCAGGCCTGCTGTTTGGGGCGGAAGAAGGTGGCCTCTCTTCGGGTGCGGCCAGGCCTTCTCGTGGAGGCCCAGCTGGTGCCCTCAGCCACTGGGCCTGCCCGTGTCAGCGACCACACCTCATGGTGCCCAGGGTTGTGGGTGTCTAGAGCTTTGGTGCCCAGCAGGGCGTGTGTGGGTGCCTGTGTGTGTCCCTCGTGCTCTGGCCTGTACACGTGGCTGTGTTCCCCGCCCACGCTGTTCCTATCTATGCTGTCTCCATCCCCCCGTGGGGGCAGGGGTCCCTCCAGTGCCCCAACCACAGCCCCCACTGCTGCCCTCCCACCCTCTGTTCTCTTTCCTCCCCCACCCCCCTGCCCCCACACTCTGCCCAGGCAGCCCCAGGCTCATGATTGGCCAGCTGGCCAGCTGCGTGGCCTCGGCCAGGCGACCTTTGTGTGTCAGAGCCTTGCTGTATCCTCTGTCTATAGAAGGTGATGCTTAGGGAGCGTCTCAGAATCAGTGAGGCCTGTGCTGGCCGGTGCATCTTGGGTGCTCAGCGTAAGGGCAGCACCGTCCCTGGCTGTGCTCACGGGGAAGCTGGGCACTGAGCATGGAAATGCAAGTACCAGTAGGGAGGGACCTTCTGGCTCCTTGCGGCCGAGACCAGCTAGGGACGCAGCCCCAGGGATCTGGCTGGGCCTATGGATGCCTTGGACATGGAGTCTCTGAGGAGGTGCAGGAATCATCTCCTTGCCTGTGGTGGGCAGTGTGCCAGGCAGGCTGACCTCTGGGTCGCGTGTTCACTGGCTGGGCCTGCGTCTGTGTGCCCTGGCCCCATGCCTGCCCGTCACTGTCCCTGACCTGTCAGCTGGGTTTTCCTGGTAGCCTTGTGGCTGCTGGTTCAGGGGCCGGGCCTGGTAAGGGGCTGGCACTGGGAGTGGGGACCTGGCCAGTCTTGGTCAGCCTTTGGAGACCGAGTGCCAAGATCACTGCATCCGTGCTGGGAACTCAGAGCATCCGTCCTCACCCTCTTCATGCCCCGTCTTCATTTCCGGGGGCCTCTGGCAATGTTGGGGTTACTGATCGCGGCCAGCCCCAGGGGTGTTGGGTCCTTGATGGCAAGCTGGCTGCCCTCCCTGCACCATGTGCTCTCCCACGTGGAAGGTGATGGCGTTGTCCCCATCACAGCCTGACCAAGGGCAGGTGGCCCAGAGCAAGGGAGGGGCCCCCCAGTGTCCAGCACTGCCGTGGGGCTGGTGCCTCCTCAGAACTCAGCCCTGCGTGAGCTGGCGTCACCGCCCGGGGAAGCACGAATGTCCTTCCTGCACGGCTGGGTGAAGTCTCCCTGTGTGCTCTGCAGCCAGCGCTCCCACACCCTTGCTCCCGAGACCCTTCTGGAGATGATCGCTTTCCCGACTTCTCTCTCTGGGAGCACTTCTGTGTCTTATTGGCCTTTGTGAAAACGGAGGTCAGTTTGGATGCAGGGTCAGGGAGGAGCACGCTACTCTTGCAGAGATTTAACGTTTTTATTCTGGCCTCCAGCTTCTGCCTGATTTTCACCGTCTGTGTGCGTTTTGATCTGTCACACCCTCCTGCTGTGCAGATCAGCTTCTGTCCCCAGGAAGGCATCTCACCGCTGCCCTTACCCCCATCAGAGCCAGTAGGGGGGACATTACGTGAGCTGAGGGGGTGCTGAGCAGGGGCCCTCCTACTCTGCCAGCCTTGGAGGGGCTGTGAGAATCCAGGTGTGTGCGGAAGGGTTGAGCTGGGGCGGGTGGTATGCAGCTCCGAGGTGGCCGCCTGCAGGCCTGGCCCTTGTGCTGCCTCCTGGAGTGGTGGCCTCGGGGGGCAGACGGTGTTGCCCTGGGTGGTGAGCAGGTTTCACAATGAATGTGGCAGGGGGACGAGGAGGCAGCTTGGCAGGAAGCTGGTAGCCACCCAGGGTTCTAGGCAGGGCCAGGGCAGAGGGCACAGGAAAGGCACAGAGCTCCGAGGGTGCCAGGCTACCCCAGCTGCTTTGGGCATGAGTTCCCGGTTGGAGTCTGTCATCATAGGCATAGAGGCAAGTTCTCTGTCGGCTGGGTCGGCATTGGGGAGCCAGGCTGGCCCCAGTGTTGCTGCCGTCACCTGAAGGTGTGTGTACCTGCCCGTGTGTGGGGTCCTCACCACTGTGCGGTTTAACCCTTGCCACCTGAGGGAGCTGTGGCCATCTGCATCCAGAATGCAGACAGCGAATAGAGCTGGCCTGGCCCCAAGGTGTCCCATGACCTAGAGGCGAATGTGGGTGGTTGCTGGTTTGTTTGCTTAAAGGCAGGCTCTTGGGCTTCGAGAGAACAGGCTCTGGCCCTTGTCACCTGTCCCCAAGGAGCAGTGTCTGGCGAAGGTATGGGAGTGGTAGCCCTTCCTGCCCCTACCAGCCTCAGGACTGTGGCCATTAGGTTGGGTTGGTTGCTCAGAGTCGCAGGAGGGCTGGGTGGGGAGCTCCTGGGTGGTGCATGCCATCTGGTGCTCCCAAAGACAGCCTGGAGTTGGGGTTTGGTGAGGGAGGCTGCCCTGCAGACCCCTTGCTGTGAGCACCCCAGCTTCGCTGGGCTCACTATCTGAAAGAGTCCAGGCAGCCTCTGGAGCAGCCTCTGGCGAGGCCTCTGGCCTGGCGGGGGCGGGAGCCTGGAGGGGTCAGAGCCTCTGGAGACTTGCGGGTGGGGGTCTCTGGAGCCTGGTGGGGTGGGAGCCTCTGGAGCCTGGTGGGGTGGGGGCCTCTGGAGGCTGGCGGGGTGGGTGCCTGGTAGGGCGGGGTCCTGGCGGAGTGAGGACCTGATGGGGCAGGGGCCTGGTGGGGTGGGGGCCTCTGGCGGCTGGCGGAGTGGGGTGGGGGCCTGGTGGGGCAGGGACCTGGTGGGTTGGGGCCTGGCAGGGCGGGGACCTGGTGGTGTGGGCTGGAGGAGCCAGGCCATCCTTGGCTGTGACTTTGTTTGGTTTCCTCACGTCAGATGGTCCTGCTTCATCCTGTGCCTAGAAGAGAGCACCTGCTCCTGTCCTCGAGTGGGACACTTGTCCCTTGCCTTCCCTCTCTGTGGGTGGGGGTGGACCTCAGTTGCCACCCATTAGTCAGCAAACACAGCTCCTGCTGGGTCACTGGCCTGGCAGCTGAGCTCCTGGGGTCCAGCCCAGCCTGTGGGGCCCACCCAGCTCCTCTTGCCTCACAGCTCCTCCCCACCATGCCTCCTCTGCACACAGGACCCGGAATTATGCTGTTCCTGGTTGGACCTGCTTGTCCCTGCTTAGCTGGGCCCTTCCTGATCCCTGTGGGCTTCCTGAGGGCAGGGCTCGGACCTCCCCCATTAGCAGCAGCTGTTGCCGAGGATGCAGATGCCCTATTTGCGGGGTGGGGTTGAAGGAGGGCTGGGGGATCTGCGACAGTGTTGGGAGGGGAGGCTGGCTGTCCTGTGGTCAGCTCTTCTGGGGCCCCTGAGAGGGCCTGCCTTTATTCCTGGCCATCCATGGCATCTGTGTCTGTGTCTGGCATGTTGAGGAGGGTCCCCAGGACTTAGTCGCTGCCCATCGCTGACCCTCTGTGGCAGGCACTGCTGGTGGCCGTGGCCCTGGGTCTTGGTGGCCCTCCCTCATCAGGGGCTTGCTCCAGGGCTTAGACGATGCTCCCATGCTCCCTGACAGCCGGAGGGTCTCATCCTCCTGCCCCAGCCCCTCTCTGGCCCTGCTGCAGTCCTGTGAGGTAGCGGGACAGCCCTAGTATTCAGATGAAAAGAACTTCGGCCCAGCCCAGCTGGATTTGTGGGTCCAGCTCAGCCCCTCTGTGCCTGTGTTCTGCAGGGACCTTGGCCCAGCCACCCCTAAGGGTGGGGCTCAGCCTTCCCTAGCTCCAACTCTGAGGCCTTGTGTGGGAGGTGCAGTGGCCCTGGGACCTGGCGTGGCAGCTGCAGCTCCCTCTCCAGTACAGCAGAGCCTGGAGGCCACTGGTCTCTGAGTCCGAGACTCCGTCACAGAAGACGGGACTCCCTTTGGCTTCCCAGGCTGCTTCCCTTGGATGGTGGGAAGGCCTTGGGGCTGTCGGGGTTTCAGGATGAGGGACTCCTGCCCAGGAGGGGCTGCCTTCTCTGTGCCCCTTGCCTGAGCATAACCATCCTGGCCCCTCCCCTGCAGCCCCTCCATTGCCGTGGTCGGTCTTGCCACAGCGGCAAGTCTGGGCAGGTGTGTGTGTTGGGGGCGGCCACCCGAGGTATAGGCTGGAGGTGGCGAGCCAGCCCTGTGAGTCACGCTGATCCCAGGAGAGGAGTGGGGGTGGCTGGGGCACCGCGAGCTGGTGTGCTGAGGCTGGCCTACCCGTGGCTTGGCCTGGGGGCAGGGGTGGCGTGGGGTCCTGCCTGGGGCCCTTGGTGTGATGGCTGGGGTATCTGGGAACTGGACTTGGGAAGGCTTGGTGACTTAGTGCCGTGGGGTCCCTGGCCTCTGTGCTGCCTCTGTGGCCAGACCTCGGCCTTCCATCACTGCCCCGCAGCTCCTGGCTGTGGGTTGTCCCAGCTCCTGGGCCAGCGGGGAGTGAAGCTTGTCCCGAGCCTCATGGAGCAACCTCTGCAGCTCCCTAGCAGCCAGGTCTGGCTGAGGTCTGAGGCCAGAAAAAAGGCCTACTCTGGAATCCACGGCTGCCCATCCTGAGGTCAGGGGCTTTCAGCTGTAGACAGACGGCAGCTCCCACCCAGGATGGATCCCCCACTGCCCATCTGCAGCAGAGACAGCAGAGCCCCAGGACCCCTCCCAGCAGCTGAGAGGGTGGAGGGTTCTGAGAGTTCCCCTCACTACACCCAGGGAAATGTGGCCCTAGGGAGCAGGAGGGGCAGGGCCCAGTCAGGCACAGGTGGAGTCTGAACCCGGTGGGGCCTCAGCCAGCTCTGTGATCTGGACGGAGGGGTTGCCTTCTCTGAGCCCTCACTGCTGTCAGAGCCCACGGTGGCACTGATTTGAGGCAGGACAGACATTGGCTGGGAGTTGAGGGAGGCCCTGGGAGGGAGATCTTGGAGCTGCAGAGGCTTTGAAGAAGCTCAAGGGTGTGAGAGTGCATGGCCAGGGTGCCTGGCCTGGGCTGGGGGCTGGGTCCAGGTATGCAGTGGGCCTCACCTGCTGGTAGAGCCCCATCCGGAGGAGTTGAGCTCAGACCTCAGTAGCACTGCCAGCGCTGGGGCAGAGTGTTGGGAGCCATTGTCAGGGCTAGACCCTGCTGGATCTTCTGTCTGAGTGGTAGAGGGAAGGCTTCCTGGAGGAGGTGTCCCTGGCAGGAAGACACAGAGGGAATGACCGTGCTTGTGGTAAGGGCCAGGCCCAGGGTGAGGGGCTGGCAAGAGATAGCAGGGGCTGGGTGGGGCAGGATGCCGTGGTCTATACGGTGCCTGCTTTCTCCCTCCTCCATGGCCACAAGGCCCCTCTGGTAGGGAGGGTGGGGCTGGCCTTGAGGGACCTGACGGGCAGGTAGGCAAGTGAATGGCAGAGCCTCTCTGCTGGATTTGGGGGTGGGGCCTCCGGGCTGTCTGCTTCAGTGGCCCTGGTTACCGCTTGGAAGGGGCTATGTTGTGAATCTGCCTGGACCTACCCAGGGTGCTCAGCAGGGTTGCGCCACGCCTCAGGTGCTCCGTGGTGAAGTGGCTGCTGGGCGCCTTTGCTGTGTGGTGGCCACGGGACAGGTTGGATGCAGCTGTTCAGGTGGTGAAAACCATACCTGTGGGCAGGTGAAGCCATGCCCCCTCCCTGTAGCAGTTGTGGGGTCTTCCTCACGTCCCCTCCTCCTCCTCTGTCCCTGGACCCAGGAGTTTGGGAAAGGCCGATGGGCAAGCTGGCCACTTTGGCCTCTGTGATGAGGACCCCCCATCCCCACCAAGATGCACATACACCCTGCCAGGATGTGGGAGGCGGGGCGGTGGGCTGAGCCAAGGTGTAGCTGCTGGGGGCTAGCATTACCCGTCGCTGGGGCTGGCATCTGCCTCCCCGCCTGCCGCTGCCCCTGCCTGTGCCTGCTGCCGGCCGTGTGTGGGGAGGAAGGAAGCTGAGGTTTGGATGGTGGTGTGTGTGTTTGCTTTTGACTGGGTTCGGAGGGCTCTGGCTGGGACTCAAGCTCTGGCCTCCAGCACCTCCGCTGGGAGGAGTGAGGCCTGGGGAGGCAGTGGGGGCTGCAGTGGGGCCTCTTGGGGGCCAGGAGCTGGGTTCAGAGGAGACCAGAGCTGGGGGCTGTGGCGGGCCCAGGCAGCTGGTCGGAGATAGGCCAGGAGTGCCACACTTGCAGCCTGTCCCCCAGGAAAGCCCCTGGCTGCTGTCTTGGCTTTGCTGGACTGGCAAGGTGGACCAGAGGCCGGGGACTGGACACCACAGGGCCCTGCGCACTGCTGGAGCAGTAGGTCTGTGGGATTCACGGGTGCTGGGGTATAGATTCACGAGGGAGGGGCCTTTCGGGTTACCAGTCAACCCCCACCCCAGTTATCTAGGGTAGATGCTGAGGCCTGGTGGCTGTGTGAGGGTGGGCTGGTGACTGTGTAACAGCCAGCTTGCTCTCTCTGGGAGACCCTGGTCTGTGGCGTTGCTGTCTCTGAGCTGGGATGAGATGCACCTGAGAGCTGGTCAGGGTCACCTGGTCCCCGCTGGGGGAGCTCCGCCCATCTGAGGGCGCTCACCGAGTGCTCAGTCTGCCTCTGTGCTGGGCGCAGTGCCCGGCGAGTTTTTGGAGCTTGCTGAATGCAGGTGCACCTTTGGGCTATCTAGGCAGGGCCTAGTTAGCCAGACCCTGGCTGAAGGGCCCAGAAGGGGCTGCAGTGGGGCTGAAGCTGCCTGGCTGATCTTCAGGTGCTGGCGCTGGGCTGCTGGGAATCTCATGCTGTGGGTGACTCGGGGATGTGGCCGTGTGTGTGCACAGAGGTGGGGCAGACAGGTGGGCACACTGAAGCCCGGGTCCTGCCAGAGGCTTCGCCAATGTCAGCACACACAGGTGGGCCCTGCATCTGGTCAGCTGGGCTTGCTCTGGGGATCTCTCACTGATGAGCCAAGTCAGTGTGGGGCAAGATGGAGGTGGCGCTGTTGTGTGGGTGTGGCGGGCTGGGAGCCGGCTGCAGGTCTGGTGTGCTGAGGTGGGAGGTCAGTCTGTGCTGGCTCTCAGAGGGGCCATGCAGTCTTGGACTAGCCTGTCCCTTCTGGAGCTGAGGTCAGCCCTGGGGCTGCATGGGACGGGGCCACTGACCCACAGTGTGTCTCGTGAGACCGCACAACTTAGCTGCCAGGGAGACTTGCTGGACATAAATGAAGCACGTCAAGGGGGTGAGGGCTGGAGGATCCCACAGGGGCCTCACACCCCCCCACCCCGCCGCACTTGGGGAACCAGGTCCTCAGGCAGCTGGCGAAGGTCTGGGGGCCACGGCTGACCAGCAGCCACAGGGGAATTGGCAGTTGGCGTGGTGGCATGGTGGCTCTTGGAGTATGGTAGGTGGGCTCCAGGCAGAACGTCCCTTGCCCTCGTCCTGGTGAGCTTATCCAGGTGTGGTCCCGGGCCCTGAAACAGATGAGCTGGGAGCTGGGATGTTCAGAGGAGGGACTGAGGGATCCAGGCCAACACCCGGGAGGCCGAGGGAGCGTCTGGCCGGGTTTTGATAGAACCAGGCCTCTGGGCTCCTTTGTGTTGTTATTATGAGACTAACACGTGCCTGTGGTACAAACCCCCACTCAGCAAAAGCCTTATCTTCTCTTCATTAGAGCTGGGAGTGCCAGACAGACCTCTCCACACTGTCACCCCGGGGTGGGGCGAGTCCCAGATCCTCCACACTGTCACCCCAGGGGGATGTCCTGAACTGTCTACACTGTCACCCCCAGTATGGGGGGAGTCCTGGACCCTCTACAATGTCACCCCAGGGGTGAGTCCCGGACCCTCCACAGTTTCACCCCAGGACCTCCCTCATCATCTTTGAACCCAAAACTGAGCAGACATTGGTGGGTACCTATTGCACGTGGCTGGGTCTGTGGTGCAGAGGAAAGTGAGCCATGCTGGGATCCCCAGCGACTCAGGGTAGAGTCAGGGGATGTGGCAGCAGTGGAGATACCCTGAAGTTGGGGGAGACATAGGAGTTTAGTGGGTTCTGCAGAGCGTGGGCTTTTGTGGTGGGTGAGGCCCAGGAGAGGAGGGACTGGCCTGGGACCCTCAGCCGGCAGAGCCTGAGTGCAGGGTGGGCAGCGGCGTGGACCCATGCAGGGCATGCGGAGGGGTAGGGCCAGGGCTGGAGGAAGAGACCAAGGTGGGCTGTGATGGGCCGTCACCCAGTCAGCCTGGGGTTGAGGGTTCTCCGGCCCTTGTCTTGCAGGAGGAAAGAGCCTCTGTGTCCCACCTGCCACTTGGACGCTGGTGCCCTGGGCAGCTGTGGGCAGTGGGTTTCCCTGTGCTCAGTGGGGCAGTGCCCTCCTGTGGTTCAGGCCAACCTGGCCTCCCACCCTGAGCACCGCCTGCAGAAGGGTTTTCAGATGGGTGTGAGCCTATGGGGTGCCACCACAGGCGACTTCTGTTTCCCCTCCAGCCCTGCGTGACGTCTTGGTGGCCTGTCCCCAGCACTTGTGGGGCAGGCAGGAAGGCCCTAGCCTGGGATGGGCACAGACCAGGGTATCAGCCATGAGTCCCTGCTGCTCAGAGCTACCCCTGGGCAGCCCTTCTTGAGACCTGGTTCTCAGGCAGTGGCCTCTGCAGCCTGTTGTGGACAGCTGGTTGCGTCTCGGGCCTCCTGGGTGGGTGGGGACTGAAGACCCCCACTAGCATGCCGGGGGCTGGCAGGGCTGAAAGCTGCACCCCCACACTCCCATGCTCACTACCGACCCTGGGCTTGGCCATTGGCTGATGGGCCACAAAAGGCATTCTGGGCCCTGGAAGAATGACTTTGTTGTGTGACTGGAGGGAGGCGGGAGCCATGAAGGTCCTGTTCCCTGCGTGCTTCCTCAAGCCCCCCAAGGGGGATTCCATCCAGGGCTGCTCGGGCCCTGCTTCCCCAGTATCTGAGGCTCTGTTCTAGTCCCTGCCCTGGTGACTCTCTGCCTGTTTCCTTGACTCAGGACTCTGCGTCCCCCATCCCCCGTGCAGGACTCCCCTCAGGACCCGTGTGCTGGCCGTGGGCTCTCCAGGGCTCCCTGCTCAGTGCAGCCCTTGCTGGGAGCAGGTGGAGTTAGCGTGGTGGGGATGTGAGGGCCTAGGCCAGCAGTGGCGGGCCCCTGAACACTGCCTGGGCTTTTTCCAGGCCACCCCTCCAAGACAGGACAAGGACAGGAACCCTGCATCCAGTTATCCAGCACTCCTACGTGCTGGCTGGCACCGTGTTGGGGCGGCTGTTCCCGTCGTCCCCCACCACGCAGATGGGGAATGGGCTTAGCCAGGTCACCTGATCTGCCTGCAGTTGGCAGCTGGCCACGGTGGAGCCAGATTTGAACTTGGGGCTGCCTGACATCCAGGCCTTGCCCTTGTCCTCTGCCCAGGCCCCTGCTGGGTGGCACACCATCTGCTGCAGCAGCTGCGGGCGTGACGGTCGTGTCTCAGATTGAGGAAATGAGGCCGGGGTCCTTGTCCTCTTCCAAGAAGCTCTTGGCTTTGGCCAATGGCAGCCGCCTGTGGTCACAGGTGTCTGGTTGAGGGTGGGGGACCGGGCGGCTCTGGGAAAGGGGAACTGGGCTGCCAGGCCAGCATGAGCACCATTCGCTCACAACCAGCTCCAGGCCGTCTGGAAGAGACTTCAGCTCTGCTCAGCCTCCTCCCCCAGGCCCCTTCCTGCCCGCTTAGCCGCCACGCTGCATCGCCCGAGGCTGTGGGACCCTGAGCCCGCCGGCCGGCGGCCAATGGGGCCGCCCCTGTGGTGGGACCTCTCACCTGCCCTCGCCATGAGGCTGCACCTCCTTGCCTCTCTCTCGGGCGGTGGCCTGGCCTGGCGGGCAGGGGACCGCAGGTGGCTGGCAGGTGAGGGGCAGGTTTGGTGGCCACTCCGTGTGGCCTGGGAAGGTGCCTGTGCCTTGCCTATGGGGTGTGGGACTAATGGCAGGTCTGCAGGGGTCATGGGGGAGAGGATCTGGGGACCCCAGGTTGGGAGAGGCTGGGGAGGTGTGGGGGCCAGGTCTGGGATACCCTGCTCCGTGGAGCATGCCTGTGGCCTGGTTACGCCTGCTCTGTCCATGGCTGTGCTGAGCATATCTTGGGAGCATTCTGATTCTCCGAGGCTGCCACCGTCAGCAACAGATGGGCAAACTGAGGCTGGCCGTGGGTCTGCCAGAAGCCAAGACCACTGGGCTCTCTGGTCTCCTCTGGGTGTCTGGGCCTGAGGGCTCTTTTCAGGCCACTTTGTTCCAGAGGGAAGACATGGGCTCTGTGCAGGGGTGGGGCATGGCGGTTCTCCTCTCTCTCCTTGCCTTGAGGCCTGTGGAGGACCCCTGGGGTCTGCCCCACTCCAATTTTAAAGATGAGGAAACTGAGGCTGGGTGGGGGCAGGGACTTGTGTGGCTGGAGGGGTGCAGTGGACCTGACCCTGTTGTCCTGGGCCCAGTGTCGGGACACTGTGTGAGAGAGTGGCAGGGGGCTTAAGCTGCTGTAGGCCAGACTTGGGGTGGGTGGTCAGCCTCCGCCTGCCCTGGGCCTCTGCCCTGGCTGCAGCCTGCGGGGGGGTGAGAGGGGAGACTGGTAGGGGCAGCTCTTCTGCAGGGAGTGAGGGTCCCCACACCCATCCTGCTGGTACAGGCCAGAGCCAGCTCCCAGCTGTCTGGCCCTGGCTGGCCCTGGCTCATGTCCTGTTTCCTTTCTTTTTCATGGCCAGGAGTGCCCTTAATTGGCCTGCACTGAATGCCGGGGCCCGTGTGGGGTCCTCATGCGTCTTCACAGACGTGCCTAGGACATGCTCTCGGCGCCCACGGTGTGGGAAAACAGGCTCAGTGCTGTGGAGTAACTTTCCCAAGACCACGGGGAGCCTCAGGGAGGTCCTGAAACCAATGGATCTGACAAGGGTGTGGGCTTGGACCATCTCGATTTTTCCAGGCCTTTTAAAGTCTTTTCGCAGTTTGTAAATTTGTACCCCAGCCTTCCTCAGCACGGCATGGGCACTGGCAGGTGCCAGATGAGGCTGTGCCGGGCAGTCTCTGGGAGCCACTTGGCTTTGGAGCTGACACCTGGAATAGAACGCAGTGCACTTGGGCACCACGTGCTCCTTGAGCAGGGCCTGCCTTACAGAGCTGCCACGAGCTTTTCCACATTCTGCACTGTCCGTGAGCAGCAGGCATGCGGCGTGCCTGCCCCACACATGGGTCCCGGAGCGGGCCCTGACTTGCTGCTGACCGTGAGCCTGTCCTGGGCCTCTCTGGACTCAGTTTCTCCCCTTTTCCCCCAAACCCTTGCCTCGATTGGGCGTCTGGGGTGATCCTGTTCCCAGCCTGAGTCTGTGAGCCCGAGGTTTCTTGAAAGCCCCCGAGTCTTGCAGCAAAGAACTCTGATTTCTGTTTTGGAGGTGACATGGGGGGGTTTGAATCCGCGTCCCTTCAGCAACTCTTTCTGGAGGGCAGGAGGTGCGTATAGGGCTCCTGTCTCTGCACCCCATGGAGAGGCCACTTCAGCTCTTGGCTTTGAGTTACTCATCTGTAAAGTGGGCGTAGAAAGAGTTTTCCAGGTCAGCTTCTCTCTTGATGTGACAGGAGGTTTGATTTGTGTAAAGTTAGTTTTGCGTAGAAAACGTCCTAGGCTGTTAGACTAAATCAGGTTTGGGGGATGTCTTTGGCGTTCTCAGTTAGAAGCTGTGTGTGTGCGCGCGCGCGTGCACGCACGTGTATATGTATGTGTACGTGTGCATGTGTGTGTGTGTGTGCACCTGTTTGCACACATGCATTCTCATGCACTTGCACACATGTTGGGGCCATTATAGGCATCTGGCGGGGTCATTGTGGGCATCTGGTGGCCAGGCCAGGCTCTCTAAATGTCTCTCCAAGCATACTGACTGTCTCTTCTGGGGTGACTGTGGAGTGTCTGGTCACACAAGGGAGTGGAGCCCAGGATCTGTTGTATTGCTGGCTGCTGGACTTTGGTTTGTACACCTTTCCCGTGGCCTCCCGGAGGTGAGTGTCCTTTCTCCCATGATTACCTCTGTCCGGCTGCTTATTCTCTGGGAAGTCATCCAAAGCCTCAGGGCAGTGTTGTGTGCGAAGCTGATGCAAAGACCCTGAGCAGGAGCCTCTCCCGTGAGTCAGGTGTGTGGAGGTTTTAGCTTCTGGAGTTGGTCCTGCCATCCTGGGTGGATCAGGCTTTCCCGGCCCCTTTCACTGGTCTTCCTGCACCTTCCTGGAGAGGGGAGTCATCCTTCACTGTGCTTCCTCTGCCCCATCCCCCTCCCGAGTCAGGTGGCAGCTGGGTGCCCAGGGCAGATGCTGAGGGTCTCCGGGTGTCTGGAGTTCTCTGGAGGGACGGAGCCCCTTCCTACTTGGTGGGGCTGCTGCTTGATAGACTGTGTGAGGGGTCGGAAACCCTGGAAGGCCCATTTCTGGCCCCCTCCTCCCTGCCGGATGCCCCAGAGGACTGAGACCTGGTGACCTGCTTCTTGTGTCCACTCTATCCCAGCCCCTGAGCTGGGCCCTGTCACCTCCCTGCTAGGCACCGGTCTCCAAGGATGGGTTTAGTCTCCTGGGTCCTCCTCAGAGTCATGTCCATCACCTGGCCAGTCCTGTCATGACCACCCCGAGCTCGCTGCTGTCCCCTGCCCCTCTGGATGGCACAGAGAGCACGTTGTTCACATCGATTTCACAGAACCCATCTTCCCAGATTTGTGAGGAGGAAAGAAGATGGTGGAAATGCAGGTCTGTTGAGTTCCCTGCACATGGGGGCGCTGGCTTTGGTCACCCCCCAGGGGTTGCTTGTGGGATCTAGAGAGGTGGACATTGGTGAGACCAGCCAGGCTGGGAAGGGTGCTGGATAGAGACAGCAGGGGGCCAGGGGCTAGGGCTTGGGTGCCCCTGTCCTGGGCTGGGAGTTTTGGATTTTGCGGTGTAATGGGGGGCCCTGGGAAGTTCTGGCAGTGACAGAGTGGACATCCTGCCAAATGGCCCGTGAGGGGACAGTGGTGGAGAGAGTGTGCTGAGCTGGCCTTAACCTGGCCTGGCTAGGTCTGGACTTGGCTGTGTCTGGCTCTGCGTTTACAGAGGGGCTGGTGGGCATTCCTGCTGGAGCCACTCTGTGGACAGGGTCACCCGGAGTCTGGAGAGAGGCTCCATAGCTACCTGTGGCCTGTCCATCCCTCCCTTTCCTTCCAGGGCCCCCAGCAGCTGTTGGCTAGGGAGTGGCTTATGTGGTAGCTGCTGCCCCCTCTTGGTTCTTGGGGCTGGGCATGGAGGAGCAGAGACACTGCCTGCCACCTGTTCACCCTCACATCTGCAGGCCAGCGGCTCCTCCCTGCCTGCTGCCGCAGGACGCTGACGCGTGCCGATTGGTGGGATTGGGAGGAGCACAGTGAGGCTTTGGATCAGAGTTTGCTGAGGACGGGGTGGCTGTCCTGGGGGCAGTGGGCCGGGGCCTGTGCTTGCTCGGGTTCCCCGCAGGATTTCCTCTTGGCCTTCTGGGTCTGCATCTCCTTGGTTCAGGCTGGGCCCACTCCTCTCTCCCTGGGCTGGCTGGGAGCAGGGGGATGGGAGGGGGAGTCTGACAAACAGTGGCTAGGGGGCCCTGGATCCCCTAGAAGTGGCCAAGTTCAGACCTAGCCAGACCAGGCAAAAGCCAGCTCAGCACACCCCTTCACTGCCATCCGTCCACGGGCCACACGGCCAGATGACCACTCTGTTGCCACCGGAACTTCCCTGGGCTCCCCATTACACCCCCAAAGCCCACAGCCCCAGCCTGGGGCAGTGGGTGGGGGGCCAGGCCATACACAGCAGGCATGGCAGCCAGGAGGGAGGTGTCTGAGGCTCAGTCTGTGGGGCCTGTGGTGCCTGTGGCCACGGGGGTGGTTTGTTTCGCTCAGAGCGGTGACAAGCCTGACATGGGCCCTCAGCAAGTTTCTGTGGGGCAGGAGGGACGCGTGGAGGCTGAGCTTGAAGAGGCAACTCTGGTGCAGTTGAGCCTCTGTGCCAGTGCGGGTGCCCCCGGGAGGGGTGGGCAGGGAGGGCACCCAGGCCCGGGCTGGTGATGGGGGAAGTCCTGCTCAGCGGGCTGACGCCCCATTCTCGGTCTGTCTCATGGGTGAGGCCCGTCTCCCGTCTGTAGACGCTCTGCCAGTCAGGCCCCCGCACATGACAGGCACTTGGCTCGGGTGTGTGGGTGGCGAGCGTCTTCTGTGGGGATGGTGCTGTGTGCTGGGGTGGGCCTGGGCTTACAGCAAGGGTGACGAGGGGGTTCTTGGAAAGCTGGGACCAGCTGGAGGTGGCCTCCACTGCCAGCCTTGGGTGCTGAGCAGGTGCTCTGCCCTTCAGTGACTCCCTGCCCAGCCTCTGTCCACTGCACGCCCCTGGCGGCCGTGCCCTGCCTGTTCTGAGCATCTGTGCCCACGTCTGCAGATAGTGCGGCTCAGCGGGCTGTGGGAGGACTGGGGACGTCCCCCAGAGAGGCTGGTCCCATGCCAGGCCCCAGGCCCTGCCTCGGGGAGCGCCCTCTGCCCTGATCATTACAGTGTCCCCCACTGAACTATATCCTTTGGGCCTCCGGCACGGAGCTCTGGCCGGGCTCCACCACAGGTGGGACCTGAGGATCTGTAGGTCTGTTCCGGGGCCACTAGGCGTGTACACGAAGGTGGAGAGGAGAGCTGCCTGAGGGTGGGAAGCTGGCCGTTCCACGACAGAGCTGCTGGTGGGTGTGGTGGGGGCGGCTGTGGCGGTGGGGCCTCTGAGCCACCAAGAGCAGTATGGCTCAAAATGAAACAAGAATCATTTCTTTTCCTGTTGAAGGGAAACTACCCCCAAGAGCCCGCAGGCTGGGGGCCCCCTTGCTGCACAGGCGGACTGGGGGCAGCGGGGTTTCTCCAGGAATTCCCCTGCTTCCCACTCACCCTCCTCGAAGGTCTGGCTCCGTGGAGGTGCCAGAGTCAGTTCAGTGGTACGGCCTGGAAGGGAGGCTGCAGTGCCCAGGAGCCCCTGCCTGGCCCTGGAGAGGTGAGGTCCTGCCAGGTCCCTGGGCTGGTGCCCGTCCTCCAAGGTGGGCGGCATTGCCAGAACACTCAGGGCGCATGGGCGTCTGCTGTGTCTGGCCACCCTGGTGGTTGAGGACTGGTCCAGGGCTGGCCAAGGGTGGAGCGAGGCTTCAGAAAGCTGGGAATCCGGGTCTTGGCCTGGCAGCTCTTGTTCTGGGCTTGGAAGCATCTCGTCTCCTTGAGCCCTAGTTCCTCCCTGGCAGGACGGGAGTGGGAGTGGCTCCTCCTTGTCACGACACTTCCGTGAGCGCATGTGAAGAAGCGTGGGCCTGGCGTGTACCTGCAGTAGGTGTTTGAGCTGTGGTAGCTGCTGCCTGCGGCACGTCTTTTATCACACGGGGAAGTTGGTGTGTCTGCAAGGGGCCGTGATGGTCACCTGTCTGAGTGCAGTACACAGGGTGGGCCCCAGTGTCAGAGCCTCCATTTTATGGAAGGGGAGGGAGGGAAGGATGTCACATGCAGGCCATCGGGGCTCCCAGCTTCCTGGTGGCCCCACACCTTTGGTCATGCCCTTTCTGTGACTCTGCTTCCTCCTCCGGGGACGCTGGCAGGCCTGGGGCTTGGCTCCCACCCTCCCAGCCTTTGCCCTGGTGAGCAGTTGGGTGGTCTGCTCACCGTGCCCCTGAGGGAATGGCTATACAGGGGCACAGGTCAGCTTGCTGAGTGTCTCCGGCCATGGAGCTGGAAAGCAGCTTCAGGACTCGGGGCTCCTTGGCCTCTTTCTAGGTGGGCAGCCCTGAGCCGCCTCCTCCCTGTAACCCCATGTCAGGAGGTCCTTTTTGGGAACCAGTGGAGCGAGCATGGCTGGACAGGCCTGGCCCTGGAGCTGGGCAGTTTCCATCACTGCACTCTCCTGGCTTCCTCCTTGGCACTGGCCGTGCCAAGCCCTCCTGACTTCTGGGTCCCTGGGATAGATGGGTGACCCCCTCTGTGAGGCTACCTGAATTCTCGCTTACCCAGCCATCTCTAGATGGGGGAATGTGGTGGCTTCCTGGTAAAATCAAATGCCCTGTAGCTCTCCTGAAAGGGCCAGCCTCAGTTTTGGGGTCCCTGGTCCTGGCCCCTGGGCTCAGGACTTCATTCTGGCCATGTGGGCTGCACCCTGGGGATGGACATCCTTTGAGGTTTGTGTTGTTGAGTGGGTGGAGGAGCGGCAGCTGCACTGGGAGCCCGGTGGTGAGCGGGCATTCGGGATGCGGCTACAGGCCCTGCAGCCACTGGCCTGTCACTGCAGCCCCTCAGCCCTCTGGGGACACACCCTGCCTGTTCATCTTGTTAGGGACCAGCTCTGCAGGTGGTCACTTGGCTTCTCCTAAAAAAAACCTGCCTACCCTGGGAAGCCCTGGAATCACAGGAAGTAGAAGGTGACAGTAGAGAGCTGGCATTTCGTGAGCCAGTGTTGGGGCATCTGCATGCAGTGCAGGGGGAGCCAGGCGGGGAGGTGTGCAGCCGGCCTGCTGTCAGCTGAAGCCATGAGGGGCCTGGGCACTCTTCTCCCTGGAGCTTGGGGCACACACAGGCTGGTAAAGCGGGCATGACACAACCAGGAAGCTGGGTCACGGAGGGCTGTGGGCTGGCAAGAGTTCGGCCTGCACCTCCCAGCTGCCTGGCCTGGTTGGGTTGTGTCCCCTGTTGTCCCCATCTGTCTCTAAGCTATGAAGAATTTGGGAACAGATGTAGCTCTGGAGCTGTTTCCTCTTCTGAACTGTGGTGGTTCAGGCAGCCTGGTCCTAGGTTAAGTGTGCACCTCTGCAGCTGAGGCATCCCTGGACGGTGGCCACCATGGGCATCTGGCCACCCTGCCAGCCTGGTGAGTGACAACAGCAACTGCTATAAGAGTCAGGGGTAAGGTGGTGTGTGCATGTGTGGTTGAATGTAGCTAGGCCTGGTGTGAGGCCTGTGCGCGGCTCCTGTGGGCTGTGGGCTTAGGGGAGTTGGCATGGCAGGGGAGTTCCTGCAAAGACCCTAGTCCTCATTCCCCAGTTAGTGGTTGTTTTCACCCCTCAGCTCTGTCTTCAATGCTTCCTGGGTGTAGGCGCTGACTGCTCATCGGGAGCCCCCTCCTGACCACTCTCTTCTTCTGGGTGTGCTTCCCACTTTCCTCACCATGGCTGGGCTGCAGCTGAGCCTGCCACCACTGGGTCTACCCAGCGCCCCTGGGTTGTATGAGTGGGCTGTGCAAGGGTGGCACAGACTGGGCACCACTTCCTGTTCTTCCTCCTGCTCCTGGCTGGTCCTCAGCTTGCTCAGTATGGTCAAGAGGACCCAAAACACCATCCCCTTGCTACTTGTGACAAAACTTGTCAACCTCTCTTGGTTTCAGCCTCCCGTCTGCATAATGGAGCAGGGCAAGGGTTTGCTCAGCTGGTAATGATGGTGGTGATGATGATGTAGTGATGGTGTTGATGAAGTTGATGATGGTGGTGGTAATGGTGGTGGTGATGTTGATGGTGCTGGATGATGGTAGTGGTGATGGTGACGATGGTGGTGATGAGATTGGTGATGATGATAGTAGTGATGGTGATGGTGATGGTGATGTTGGTGGTGATGGTTATCATGGTGGTGATGTAGATGGTGTTGATATTGATGGTGATGATGATGGTGATGATGGTGATTGTAATGATGCTGGTGGTGGTGATGTTGATGGTGATGATGGTATTAATATTGATAGTGATAATGGTGGTGATGGTGATGATGGTGGTGATGAAGGTGATGTTGATGGTGGTGATAATGGTGATCATAGTGATGGTGGTGGTGGTGGTATTGGTGGTGATGATGATGGTGATGGTGATCATAGTGATGGTGGTGGTGGTGATGGTGATGATGGTGATCATAGTGATGATGGTGGTGGTGATGGTGATGATGGTGATCATAGTGATGATGGTGGTGGTGATGATGATGGTGATTGTAGTGATGGTGGTGGTGGTGATGATGGTGTTGATATTGATGTTGGTGATGATGGTGATGATGGTGATCATAGTGATGATGGTGGTGGTGGTGATGATGGTGTTGATATTGATGATGGTGATGATGATGGTGATGGTGATGATCGTGATGATGGTGATCGTAGTGATGGTGGCGGTGGTGATGATGGTGTTGATATTGATGTTGGTGATGATGGTGGTGATGGTGATGATGGTGATCGTAGTGATGATGATGGTGGTGGTGGTGGTGATGATGATGGTGTTGATATTGATGTTGGTGATGATGGTGGTGATGGTGATGATGGTGATCGTAGTGATGATGATGGTGGTGGTGGTGGTGATGATGATGGTGATTGTAGTGATGATGATGATGGTGGTGGTGGTGATGATGATGATGGTGTTGATATTGATGTTGGTGATGATGGTGATGATTGTGATTGTAGTGATGATGGTGGTGGTGGTGATGATGATGGTGTTGATATTGATGTTGGTGATGATGGTGGTGATGGTGATGATGGTGATCGTAGTGATGATGGTGGTGGTGGTGATGATGATGGTGTTGATATTGATGTTGGTGATGATGGTGGTGATGGTGATGATGGTGATCGTAGTGATGATGATGGTGGTGGTGGTGGTGGTGATGATGATGATGATTGTAGTGATGATGATGATGATGGTGGTGGTGGTCATGATGATGGTGTTGATATTGATGTTGGTGATGATGGTGATGATTGTGATTGTAGTGATAGTGGTGGTGGTGGTGATGATGATGGTGTTGATATTGATGTTGGTGATGATGGTGGTGATGGTGATGATGGTGATCGTAGTGATGATGATGGTGGTGGTGGTGATGATGGTGATCATAGTGATGATGGTGGTGGTGGTGATGATGATGATGGTGTTGATATTGATGGTGATGTTGGTGATGATGGTGATGATGGTGATCGTAGTGATGATGATGGTGGTGGTGGTGGTGATGATGATGGTGTTGATATTGATGTTGGTGATGATGGTGGTGATGGTGATGATGGTGATCGTAGTGATGATGATGGTGGTGGTGGTGGTGACGATGATGGTGTTGATATTGATGTTGGTGATGATGGTGGTGGTGGTGATGATGGTGATCATAGTGATGATGATGGTGGTGGTGGTGATGATGATGGTGTTGATATTGATGTTGGTGATGATGGTGGTGATGGTGATGGTGATGATGGTGATCGTAGTGATGATGATGATGTTGATATTGATGTTGGTGATGGTGGTGATGGTGATGGTGATGATGGTGATAGTAGTGATGATAATTGTGGTGGTGGTGGTGATGATGATGATGGTGTTGATATTGATGTTGGTGATGATGGTGGTGATGGTGATCGTAGTGATGATGATGATGGTGTTGGTGGTGATGATGGTGTTGATATTGATGTTGGTGATGATGGTGGTGATGGTCATGATGGGGATGATGGTGATCATAGTGATGTTGATGGTGGTGGTGGTGATGATGATGATGGTGTTGATATTGATGTTGGTGATGATGGTGGTGGTTATAATGATGGTGGTGATGGTGATAGTAGTGATGATGATGGTGGTGGTGGTGGTGATGATGATGGTGTTGATATTGATGTTGGTGATGATGGTGGTTGATGGTGATCGTAGTGATGATGATGGTGGTGGTGGTGATGATGATGGTGTTGATATTGATGTTGGTGATGATGGTCATGATGGTGATGATGGTGATCGTAGTGATTATGATGATGGTGGTGGTGGTGATGATGATGATGATGGTGTTGATATTGATGTTGGTGGTGATGGTGGTGATGGTGATGATGGTGATCGTAGTGATGATGATGGTGGTGATGATGGTATTGATATTGATGTTAGTGATGATGGTGGTAGTTATGATGATGGTGGTGATGGTGATCGTAGTGATGATGATGGTGGTGGTGGTGATGATGATGGTGTTGATATTGATGTTGGTGATGATGGTCATGATGGTGATGATGGTGATCGTAGTGATTATGATGACGGTGGTGGTGGTGATGATGATGATGATGGTGTTGATATTGATGTTGGTGGTGATGGTGGTGATGGTGATGATGGTGATGGTGGTGATGATGGTGTTGATATTGATGTTAGTGATGATGGTGGTAGTTACGATGATGGTGGTGATGGTGATCGTAGTGATGATGATGGTGGTGGTGGTGGTGGTGATGGTAATGATGGTTGTGATGAAGGTAATGTTAATGGTAATGATCGTAGTGATGATGATGGCAGTGATGGTGGTGGTGATGTAGGTGATGTTGATGGCAGTTACGGTGCAGATGTATCATTGTGTGCACGCTGGTTCCTTCACAGACATCGCCCTAAGCTGAGTTCTATAATCAAGTGTGGTTTTCCTGCCAAGGCTCTTTCCTGTCTCCATGAGGGGCCACTGCCTGTGCCCCAGGAGTTTGAGGTCAGTCAAGACCGAAAGATGCTAGGTTGGTGTCTCCTGACTGGGGTTTGGGGAAGGTCAAGGTGTGGGGGTCTGGCAGGGTCTTGTAGGTCTGGTTGCAGATCTGCCTTTGGCTCTGTCTCCCCTGTAACTGAGCTGCCTGGCCAGTTGTACTTGAATGCCACATGCCTCAGGGGCCAGAAGCCTCAGGCAGCACCCCTGGGCCCTTCGTCTTGACATCAAACCCCCTTACTACCCTGCATCTCCCAGTCTCCCCCAGGGAAGTGCCAGCCCCTGATCTTGCACTGGGGAAACTGGACAGGGTCCCGCCATGGCAGTCTCCTGGGCTGGGAGGGCAGAGGGGTGAGAGGAGCTCAAGGAGGGAGAGGCTAGTGCTGAGCTCCTCCTGGAGGCAAGATCCTGCTTTCTCTGGATTTGTGCAGGCGTCGGTGATCATAAAGGTGGGTCTGGCATTCAGAGTCCTTGAGGGTCTCTTGGTCATGTGGAACCTGAGGGACCAAACTCACAGAGGCAGAGGCTGGACAGGAGTCCAGAGCCTGACCGGACCCGGCCTGCCTGGGCTCTGTCCTGAGATACCTTGGGCTCTTAAGAGAAGCATCCGTCCCCTCTGATTCCTGGCAGGAGCCCATCTGTGCTGGCTCTGTAACCCCTGTTACTCCTGGCTCCCACATGTCCATGGGGCTGGCAGGACTGTGGCATTGTGTCTGGCGCAGAACCAGATCCCTTGGCAGAGTCCCACCTGCCCATCACCGCGGCTTCCTGTGTCCACCGCTACTTCCGTCTCACCCCTTCCCTCCTGGCCCACTGACCGGCCCCTGGGGGCTGATCATGGAAGGGCCCGTCTTACTGAGCACTTGAAACTCCCTGTGTTGCAGAAGGTTGCGTAGGGCAGGGCTAGGCAGCAGGCTAGCCCGAGGTCTGTGTGGGGCCGGCAGCCCTGAGGGCCACCTCCTGGGGGTCTTGTGGGCAGGTGCAGGCTGGAGTGAAGGAGACGGATGCCTAGGTGTGCCAGCTCCATCGTCCTCTCTCCTCCAGGGTCTGGGTGGTTCTAGGCTACCCCTGGCTCAGAGCAGGTGCCTGAGTGTCCTGGTTCCCTCAGGCAGGTGACTTCATAGGCCTGGCTGAGGGAGGGGCTGGGGCCTCACCAAGGGGCCCCCAACATTGCCTTCTGGGAGTTCCCCATCAGACCCTGTTTTGGGGCCCACAGGCTCCTGTGGAGGCAGGCCTGGGTCTCTCCTGACCGTTCAGGAGGGCCAAGTTGGCCTGTCCTCAGATGGGGCTGAGATTTAGGGCCAGGGTGTTGGTTGGGGAAAGGGCAGGGTAACCTCAGAAGAGCTGAAATTCCAGCTTGGGCCATCTGAGCTGTAAGCTGACACCTGGCCCGGAGGCCAAGAGTGGGCCACACTCCTGGGGCTGGAGGTGACAGGCCGAGTCTCTTCCTGCCCCTGCGGGGAGGTGGGGGACAGACACGCAGCAGGTGCTTAGCGCGCACCCTGCCGGGGGCCTGTAGGGCCCATTCTTCAACAGCCTTTGCTGTTGGCATGCCCATTTTACAGAAGGGGAAACTGAGGCTTTTGGAGGTTACGGGTTGCCTAGGGTCTCCCTGTCAGGGAGTGGTGTGTCCTGTGGCCCCAGGGGTGAACAGGAGCCTGTTTCTACCACGGCCTGTGCTGGGCACGGCTGCCTGCCCCACCCTGGTTCCTCAGGGCCCCTCACCCTCTGGGGCTTGCGGACACTTCCTTCCTCTTCCTCCTACACTAACCACCCTCAGCTTCCCCCAAACCTTGACGCGCCGTGGTCCCTGCCACGTCCCCATCCCAGTTCCCGCCAGGGCTGCCCTTCTCCCTCCCCTGGGCGGCCAGGGGAGGCAGCACTTCTGGAGGTGGGGGCTGCTGGTGGGCAGCCCAGGAAGCTCCAAGGGCCTGCTAACTGCCTGCCACGGGGTTTCAGTTCTGGGGGGATCCCCAGGCAGCCGGTGTTGGGTTGCAGGACCGTGGTGCAGGCACACGGAGCAGGCAGGCTCAGGGCCAGCTCTCATCTGGGTGCTGGTTCAAGCAGTGAGCTTCCTCACCACGGGCCGAGCTCCTCCACTGTCCCGGGAACACTTCCCTCTCTCTGTGCCGCCCTGGATGCCCCACTGTGGAGCCCATGGGACCTACCTACACTCCCTCATTTGGAGCGCCGTCCTTCCCTCCACTGGGCTTCCTGTCCAGCTCCCTGGGGCCCCATATTGGACAGCCCAGGCGTTCTCTGCTGCCCATCCAGACAGGTGGCCTGATCCCTTTGCCCCAGCCTGTGGCCTGCTCAGACCTGCCACGATTGGCCCTGCAGCTTCCAAAGGGATGTGGAGGAGACTCGACTTTCCCTCTCCAGTAGCCAGGGGTTCCCTGGCTGCCCAGGAGGGGACTGGAGTCCTGATCGCTTACCCTTGCGCCAGCCACAGTTGGGCTGGCATTTCCTGCCACCTCCTTTGCCACCCTCGCCTGCTAGACAGAGGCCGGAAGAGAGTTGGTGGGGGTTCCCCAGACTTCCTGCTCTGGGGTCCAGGCAGCAGAAGCATCCTGGCGCTGGAGAGCGTTCTGCAGCAAACTGTGCAGCTTGGTAACTTGGGTCAACAGGGGCATCCCTTCCCACTTCCAGCAGACCCTCGGGGGCGTGAGTGTCCCTGGGGTCCTGGTGGGAGCTCACTGCCTCAGGGAGCAGCCTGTGCCATCGCTGGACTGCAGCCAGGACGAGAACATTCCTTATTTCAGTGTTACCAAACGTGCCGCTTAGCCCCTGACACTTGGGATCTGCCGTCTGGGGCCCAGGGAGCTGCTCCATGCCTGCCTGCTGCTGGGCATTATGGGCATCTGTCTCAGCTGCATGCCTTTTGTTCCCAGCCTCACGGTATCTGTACTTCAGAAGTCAGTTCTGTGCCAAGGGAGCCGTCACTCCGCTACCTCTTCCGTGCAGTCTTCCTGGATAGAAATCTAGTAGCCGTGTGAGGCGCCTTGGCGCACGTGGGGACCACTGGCTTTCATCTCTTCCGTTTAGCCCTGGAGGTCCCCATGGGCTTTGTGAACACCTTCTCCCCTGGGGTTCTGAGACAGTGATTGCCTGCGGTCCCTAAGGGGGCATGTCGGGTGTAAGGCGTGTGAGGCTGTGGATTGTGGGGCTCTGTGCGGCTCGGGTTCTGAGGTTCCCAGATCCCATGATTCAGTTTTTGCCACTCAGGCCCCTCTGCCACTCCCTCGCATGGGGAAGGCTGTGCGTCTGCTGGCTCTTGGCTTGGGTCTGGGTGTCTGAGGCTGTCCCTGAGACATGAGGATGAGTCTAGAGGGTTAAGGAAGCCAGTGGGGATGAGATGGTGACAAGCGCCCCTGCAAGACCAAAGTAGGGTTTTTTTTTGTGTGTGTGTGTATGTGTTGGAGTTTCACTCACGTCTCCCAGGCTGGAGTGCAATAGTGAGATCTTGGCTCACTGCAACCTCTACCTCCCGGGTTCAAGCGATTCTCCTGCCTCAGCCTCCTGAGTAGCTGAGATTACAGGCATGCGCCACCACTAACTCCATCTATACTAAAAGTACAAAAACTAGCCACCGGCTAGTTTTTGTACTTTTAGTATAGATGGAGTTTTGCCATGTTGGGCAGGCTGGCCTCGAATTCCTGACCTCAGATGATCTGCCCACCTTGGCCTCTCAAACTGTTAGTATTACAGGCGTGAGTCACTGCGCCCAGCCCCAAAGTAGGATGTTTTAAGAATAACACCTTATGGGAGCCACCACTTATTGGGGTGGGGACAAATAAATGGCCTGGAAAGGACAGAGCCCGTATGCATGTGGCCAGGGCCTTTCGCTGTGAGCAGAGGATGTCCAGGCATTTTTTTGCCTTTTCTTTCTTAATATTCTCTTCCTGGCCAAAAAGCATCTCTCTCTAGAGGATTCCAGAAAACACACCCAGCCTATTGTCACCCAGGCTCTGGGAAGGTGTCTGCCGTGGATGGAGTCTGTGTAAACAGGAAGGGTTGGGAGTGGGGCCTGGACCATCTGGCTTAAGGAATTCAGCTCCTGAGGTGCTCTGGCAGGTGTCCCAGAAACCCTCCAGTCCCCTCCTCCAATTCAGAGTTCCCCGGACCCCTCCGTCTTCCCAGATTATACCTGCAGTAGGGGGTGGGGTTGAGAAGCTGAAAGAACAGGAGTGACTTCTCCCATGGCTTCACCATTCCCAGAGGCCAGGAAGAAAGGTGGGCGGCCTCCCCAAGGGTGCCTGGGGCCTCATGTTGGGCCACTCCAAGGCCTGGCTTCTGAACACAGAGCTGAAGTTTGGGCTCCCTGCATGGCCCGGCCTCCTCCCAAGTGCCCCCAGGGCTGCCTGGTGGATGTGCCTGCAAAGCGGATTTGTGCACACTTGTACTTTCTTGTCCCTTCTGCCTTCAAGTCAGCACGGTCCTTCCCTGGATTGGCCTGGATAAAGAGGGCCCAGCCCAGGTCCAGGCTCAGCCTGTATGGGCTTGGCGCTGAGCAGAACTCACTGCTGAGCAGGTGTGCCTGTCTGCATTTCACAGATGAGGAAACAGACTTGGAAAGGGAAGAAACCAGCTCAGGTTTCCTTTTCCAGGGGTCAGCTGAAGGTGGGTGAGGCAGAGCTGTGATGGGGCAGCCCTGTGGTATTCTCAGGGTCCCCGAAGTGGCGTGGTGGGCATGGCAGTGGTTGCCTGGCCTAGGGGCAGCTGCAGGTTTCTGGGAGTGTGCCTTTGGGACAGTTCTCATCTTACAGCTTCTCCATGCCTCAGTTTCCCTGTCTGGCACAGGCTGGCAGTGGTAGCTTCTCTGAGAGTTGTGGGAATCGGTAATGTAGGTATTTCATAGACTCACGTGAGCAGCCTGATTTTGTATTTGTCTGTCTTACATGCACTTTTGCCTGCCTTCTCTTGTCAGCTTCTAGCTATTCCCTCCCTGGCCTTCTGCACCTGGGGATTCTGCCTGGACTTGGAGACCTGTGGGCTGCACGTGTTTGACATTTACATGTGGTTCCTGCTTGTCCTCCTCCTGGGAGTTTAATGACTAATAGGGCTGGTTTGTAGTACCCGTCATTGCCAGTAGGTGTCACCAACATCTGATTCTCGAATTCCTTAAGTCTACATTTTTTATTTCAACGAAGAGGTTTATTTCCAATTTTATGAATGATGATGGTTTCCAGTGGGTCAGACAAGGGTCATTTGCTGGTGGGGTCTGTATCCCGAGTGTGATGTGGCACTGGTGGCAGCCAGGCCCGCCTGCCGTGCTGTGGACCTGCTCCCAGGGCAGTGCTGGCTGAAGCTGGCATCCAGGCCTCCTCCCTGCACCTCCCTGGGAGGGGAAGCAGGAGGGGGTATGTGCAGCAGGCCTGAGGCTGCTGGAGCAGGGGTGGGCACAGGGTGGCAGAACTTCTGTGTTCCTGCTGCCTTCTCAGGACAGCTGCTTGAGGCAGCAGAGCTGTGTGAGATGAGAAGAGTGCTGGCTTTGGGTGGGGTCAGGTCTGGCCCCCATCCCGATGCTGCTGGGTGGTGGTGGCATCTTGAACTCATGCTGTGTCTCCCGAGACGCAGGGTGCATGGGCAGATGCTGGCAAGAGGCCTGGCCCAGGGCTTCTTCCGCTCCAGCCTGGCACCCAGTAAGTGAGCCAGTGCCCTAGACATGGCTACTGTGAGGCTTGGGGAGGTGAAATCTTCCTGGGGCTGTGGAGGGGTGCAGCCAGGGATGTCTTCTTACCTGGGTGTGTGGGCTTAGTCACAGCTACTCTGTTCACAGTGCTGCTCGATTCCCCAGAGTGCCTGTGATTGCCAGGGTGAGGCACGGAGGGCTTGAGAGACCATTCTGCAGATGGGAAGGTTGAGGCCAGGAGAGGGAGAGGGACTTGCCTCGTGTGCCTGGCCCATTGGAGGCAGGGTGGGACAGGCAGGTGGTGTCCACGGCTCCTGGCACACGCTGCCATCTCTGCTGCCTTTGGTGGGCTCTGACATTTTCCAGTGATCACTCAGGCCCATGGGCAGTGGATTCGCCACCTGGGAGCTTCCCTCCTGCTGTGCCAGCCTCCCAGGTATGGGTGCCCCCTGAAGCATGTTCTGGGCTTTGAAATCCCTGAGATGAAAGGCGGGAGCGTGGGAGGTCCCAGCCTCTCCTGAGGTATCTGTGGGCCGCCCTCTCGCTCCTGGCACACACCCAGGCCTGGCACAAAACCACCCAGCAGTACCCAGCCCACCGCCCACATAGGAAGTACCCTGTCCTGCCCCTTTGCTCCCCTCAGACAGACCTCAGACCATGGAGCCAGGGGCCTGAATGTGCGGTACCTGGGTTACTGCTGCTGTGGCACCTGAGCAGGCCCAGGCAGTGTGGCCTGCTGCTGAGGGCCACAGATGTGGGAGTGGGTCAGCAGGCAGTGCCAGTCCTGGCTTGGCCACAGGCGGCTGTGGGACTTGGCCTGGCTTCCCGCGTCTGTAAAATGGGAGGATCTCAGTGCTCACTGCAGACGTCCCAATTCCACGAACTTACCCACGCCCGGAACCGACCAGGTCCTGGCACACGGGACGTGCTTGGAGATACCAGCCTTTTTGCCTTTCACCATTATTCCCAGACTTTCACCTTGAGCTCCTGTGGAGTGGGCAGAGGGGCTGTCTCGTCCCGGCCACCAGCCACTCCTCCCTCTGCATCCAGTCCACGAGCCACTCCTCCCTCTGCCTTCCCGGGGGATGAGCCTGGAGCGATGAGGGTTGGTGCGACCCAGGCAGGCATCTTGGGGCACACTCACAGCAGGCTCTTCCCGCATCTGCTGTGGGTCCAGCCTAAAGCTGGGGTCTGGCACAGGGCAGTGCCTTGGAGGGGCGCTCCAGGATGCCTGGCCCCTAGTGAGTGTACATTTGCGTCGGTGAGCTGTCAAGACTGATGGGGCCACCTTGGGGTGCCATGGTCTTCCTGTGGGTGTGTCCGTAGCTGGGGGTAGCAGGCACGTGGTGGGTCCCAGCGTGGCCCGCACTGACCGGCCTCCTGTGGCTTCTTGTCTTGCAGATTTCTCCACCCAGGTGAACTCGTCCCTCACCTCCCCGACAGGCCGAGGCTCCATGGCCGCCCCCTCGCTGCATCCGTCCCTGGGGCCTGGCATCAGCTCCCCAGGGCAGCTGCACTCCCCCATCAGCACCCTGAGCTCCCCCATCAATGGCATGGGTCCGCCCTTCTCCGTCATCAGCTCCCCCATGGGCCCGCACTCCATGTCGGTGCCCGCCACACCCACCCTGGGCTTCAGCACTGGCAGCCCCCAGGTGAGTGTGGGGCTGGGGCAAGGGCAGGGGGCAGGGTGGGCCTGGGGTGGGGCCTGGGGCAGGGCTGTGGCTTCCCCCGCAGGATGTCGCCTCATCTTGAGGCCTCTCGGAGGTGGCTGCTGAGGTCTCCCTGCTTGATTTGGGAAACATCCTTGGGGAGCTGCGGGCTGCATTCTGAGCCCAGGCCTGGCTGACTGCCGAGCTGGGCCATTTGGATCATCAGCCGAGGTGCCTTGCAGCGGGTCCTCTGCCCACGTGGCCCTGCCCATGCTGGAGGGCTGGGGGACTCCCTGTTTCCGTGCCTGGGGGGCTCAGCAGGGAGAGGCCTTAGCCTGCTTTCCCAAATGCCTGTGGCCACACAGCCTGGGTCCTCCCCTGAAGTCTGCTCACACTCAAGCCAAAGGGCCCCCAGGGAAGGTGTGTTCAGGCTCAGGGCAACTGTGTCCCCGCCAGGGACACCGGGCCTTGGACCTGCAGTGGCAGTGCTCTGTGGTCTTGGCTCCCTGTGGCTCTGTGGGTGCCTGGCCATCTGTGGGGCTTGGGGACCTTTTCCACAGTTGGGGTTTGCTCAGTCGCTTTTCCAGCTCAGCCTGGCCCTTTGGGCTGTTTCTGGATCAGGATGGGCTGGTGCTGGCAGAGCCTGGCACAGTCCAGGTCTTGTCTTGTGGAACCTGGGGACCCCTCCTCCCTCGGGGAAGATACCCCAAGTGTCTCTCGTGGAGTTGTCCCTAGCCCCCGGATCTCCTATCTGTGAGGATGGAGGGCGAGGCTGGGCCTCCTCCCCTGGCCCCCAGTGGTTGCTTGTGGCTCTCCCTCTCCAGGGGCTCCATCTGCCCCGCCCCAAATGGGCAGGGGTGCTCCTTCCACTCTGGATTTCTATGTTTGGGTTTAGCCCTTTGGCTCCATGGCAGAGTTTCGGTGCCATCTCAGGACAGCCCACCAGGGTGGGACTTGCCCTAGCAGCTTCTCTGCCCACGGTCACACAGCTGACAGTGCCCGATGTGTCCTGTGGACTCCCAAGCTCCCTGCTGCCCTGTCTCAGTTTACCTAGGTCAGGCACTAGGCCCAATGGATTGCACGTGACGGGGGTCAGGAGACAGCAGGTGGACACCTAGCCCCAAGTACCCATGCCATCTCCTGGATAGCCGAGGACTGTGCCTGGTCCAGGCCTGCTGGGCTTGGGGTCTGGAGCCAGCCCACTGCCCATCCACCTGGCCCGTTTAGAGCTGGCCGTGGTCTCCCGAGCCCCTTTCCCCTGGAGAATCTTTCTGGCTTTCTGGGCCAACACCATCAAAGCCCCTCTGCTCTGTGGGACGTATGCAGAAGAACTGGCGCCCCTGCTTTGTGTCCCGCTCACCTCACCTGACCTTCCAAAAGCAGCCAGGAGGCCCAAGGTGCTGGCACAAGGGAGGCCTGGTTATGTCATTTTTAGCACACCAGCCCTGCCCCTGCTGGCGGCACGGTGCCCTGTGGCGAGAGGGCGATGAAGACTCGGCTTCCACCTGTCCCTTGGCTCGCTGGCTGGCACCTAGGGGGTCCTCCCAGGCCTGTTGCCTGCCCTGGACACCCAGGAGTCTAGTGCACAGTTGGTGCTCCCAGAAACCCAGGGGTGCCTGCTGTCCTCAGCATGTTTGGCCGTTTCTGCTTTCTCCTGTGCAGCCAGGCCTCTGGCACACAGGAGGGGCTTGTTGAAGCCGAGTTGCTTGGGAGCACATGCTGCAGACCCCTTGACACTGGTGAGGGCCCCAGTGGGGGTCGGGTGAGAAGCCAACGTGGGCTGCCCCAGATGCCCCTGCCTGGCTGGCGTCGGTCTGCTCGTCTCACCCAAAGTCGGTTTCCCTCGGTCTGAGGCCCATGCTTGACTTGGCACTGGTTCCCCAGAACCTGTAGCTCCTTCCCTGGGGGTTGAGTCCAGCTTCAGGACCTCAACAGTTTGTCCTGGAAACCTGGGGTTCCTTGTATTTATGGGTGTGTGAGTAGGGTTTCAGGGGGGATGTGCCCCCACTCCCAGCCCCAGAACCACAACCGCAGAATCAGAGTTGCTGGAGCCAGAGAGGTGCTCTGACTTCTGCTGCTGTTGAGGAGGGCCAGACACTCTGCCAGGCATGGCCTTCTGCCTGCTCCAGTACATGGCCAGGAAGGGCCTTCCACGTGGCCGCGTCCAGGCCACTTGACCCCTCCTGGTGTGGGAATAGGCATCTGGGGGTGCTCAGGTAGAGCCGGGCCAGACTGCAGCTGCCTGGCCCCTGAGCCGTCCCAAGTCCCCTCTGTGGTTTGGGGGGACATTCCCCACAGTGGCCCAGAGCCTGCCTGGCTGCAGCTGGCTCACTTGCACATGTCACAGGTATTGGGGGAGTGAGTTGGTGCCAGCTTCCACATAGAGCACTTCCGAGTGCCCAGCGTGGAGTTGGACTTGGTGTCATGGCCTCTGAGCTCCAGCAAAGCCTCCTGGCAGGAGGGCCTGCATGGGGCCTGTGGGGCTGTGATGTGTGCACAGAGGCTGAGTGGGCTTCATGGTGTTGGAAGCAGGGTGGCACCGGCGCCGGGCACCTACCCGCCAGGGGCTGAGGTCAGAGAGGAGCATGGAGAGGAGCTGGTTTGCTCCTGCCTTGATGGATGGGTGAGGCCCAGCAAGGCCGAGGGTTCTGCTCCTGGCAGAGTGGGCCTTCCCAGGTCAGAGGGACCCTGCAGGGGCTCAGGAAGGAAGGGTGTGGTGGATGTGGGGAGAGAGCCAAGAGATGGCAGGAGACCTGGGTGGGGCATTGAGGCGGTGGGAACTGAAATGAGAGCCAAGGATCTGAAAGGGGAAATGGGGCAGCCCGCACCCTGGCCATGCACGGGGTCCTGATGCTCCAGCAAAGCACTGATGGCCGCCTGGCTTTCTCGGAGCCAGAGCAGGGAGTGCGGGAGGAGACCCTGGATAGCTGTGGGGCTGTGGAGCCCACTGCGGGAGGGACAGAGCAAGGCAGACCCTGGGGCGGCCCTGTGCTGTGCTTCCGGGGCTGTGAGCCAGTCTGAGGCCCAGCAGTCCTGGCTGGAAGGGCGGAAGAAGGTGCGCCTCACCTCCCTGTCCCGGCACAGCTTCACTTCTGCAGCTTGGGCCATCCTCTGGGTGAGCCCAGGGAAGCAAAGTGGGTATCCCCAGGGCCTACAGCGAAATGGGCACCCCAGCCCGGCCTCCACTCCACTCCAGACGAGCAGGGGCTCCAGCCTGTGATCTGACGGAGGTCGGGGCAGCCAGGGACGCATCCCGAGTTCAGCCTGGGAGCTGGCTTGGCCACAACACTGAGAGGAAGGGTGACTGTCTGCCATTCCATGCTGCCCTGAGCCCTTTCCTGGCCAGGGATACTCTGGCGCTCCCTCAGTTTACCCAGGGCAGGTGCGAGGCCCAAGGGACTACATGTGGGGGGCGGGAGGCAGCAGGTGGACCCCTATGTATCTGGGGTGGCTTGGGGCAGCCTGGAAAGAGGAAATGGGTGAGTTCCTCTCCTTGGTGCCTCCAAGCAACCTGGGCCTGCAGAATCATGGCCTGTGCTCTCCAGCCTTTGGCCCAGGCCTCCTGCTCACACGCCTCAGTGCCTCTCCAGTGAGAGGGCACAAAGCGAGGTGTCTGACACTTCCTGCTTGTGGGCACTTTTGCTGCCCCTGTTTGGACCTGACCCTTGCCCCTGGCTGTTTGAAATTCTTTCCTTTTTTCAAACAAGCCATTTGCTTCCCCAGCTCTGAACACTGGCCTGGGAGGCCCGCTGCCTGGGACACCCCTTTCTTCCTCCCAGGCCCTGGCCCGTCTCCTCCACTGCAGACATCAGCCACCCTGTAAGGCAGCGAGTTGTCTGCGAACTCTGCCCTGAGCAACTCTGTTACCCTCACATCGGTGCTCAGAGGCCCTGGCCGGGCGCGGTGCCTCAGGCCTGTAATCCCAGCACTTTGGGAGGCTGAGGTGGGAGGATTGCTTGGGCCCAGGAGTTGGAGACAAGCCTGAGCAACATAGTGAGACCCCATCACTACAAACAAACAAAAATGAACTGAGTGTGGTGGCATGACCCTGTAATCCCAGCTACTCAGGAGGCTGGAGGAGGAGGATGGACTGGGTATAGAATTTCGAGGCTGCGGTGACGATGATTGTGCCACTACTCCAGCTTGGGCAGTAAGTGAGACCCTGTTTTAGGGAAAAAAAGAAAAAAGGAGGGACTAACATCGTTCCAGTGTTGCAGATGAGGAAACAGGTCACAGAGATGAAATAATTTTCCCAAAGTCACACAAGAATGGAGGAGGCAGAATCCAGGGCCAGGGGTCCGTGTCTGGGGCCTCAGCGCCTTCAGTGAGACAGTGACTAAACCAGTGAGCCTTGGAGGGCTGGGCCAGGCCTTGTCTCCTGGTGCCTCGCGGAGCCCAGCACAGGGCAGGGCCGGCTGGGCACTGAGTCTGGGCAAGCTCTGTCCCTCTCGGGGTTTCACTTGCCCCTTCTACAGCATGTGGGGACCATGTGTGACCTGGGCCAGCCCCTGACCTCCCTGAGCCACAGCCTCCGCATCTGGGGCCCCTGGGAGTCTCCATGCAGGGAGTGTGTGTCCAAAGCTCGGGCACTGCGACACTCAGCAAACGCTGGGGGCGTTCTTTTGCCCTTCCGTTCCTACCCTTCTCTGAGAGGTGCACCTGGTGCCCGCGAACGTGAGCCCTGGGCATTTGGCGAGTCACACAGTGGCCACCTGGTTCTTGGTGCACCTTCTGGCACCCACTGTGCTGCGTTGTCACGGAGGGCCTCCTGGCCTCCTTCAGCCCACCTGAGGCTCACAGGGACTAAGCATCCTTGCAGAGCCTTGCAGCCCACCTGGGCAGACTGAAGAAGGACCTAGAAGCCAGAACAGGCTGGGGCTGGAAGAATCATTCCAGACGCTGGGGCCCCTGTGAAAGAAGGCTTTGGGGTGATTTCTGCTTTGCTTGCATTGAGCTTCAAACTCTTCCTGTCCCGTGAGAACGGGGGATGGGATTTGGAGGCCTGAGGAAGGAAGGAGGGGAGCTTCCTGCACACAGGCAGCGGCAGGGGTTTGCAGAAGTAGAGGCTGGGGGCTGGGGGCCGCCTGGCCGAGCGCTCGCCACCCTGCAAAGCGGGCTGGCGGGCAGGATGAATCGGGAAGCGCCTGTGGGTCCCCTGCGCTGACTGCAGAGCTGGGTGGAGGCAGCGGAAGCAAAACTGCTGTGTCACTGCACGCGGCAGCTGTTGCCAGGGTGACCGGGTGAGTTTCCCACGCTTGCCCGGGCAGCAGCATGCCCACGGGTGGGGCGGAGGGGTGTGCGGGGAGGCCAGTGGTGTTGTGCCACCTGATGCCCAGGGGTGTTCACTCCCCTCTCGTGTCACGTGACCAGAGCCCCCGCCCTGCGGTGTTGTGGGGTACATGTGTGGTTCTGGGGGGTCCCCAACCCTCCTCCATCCTGGGGATGGGGCCTTGGCATCCTCATCTGTGGGTTGGGACCCCCCAGAGCGCCTGCCTCATGGAGCGTCCTGGAGCATCCAGCAGGGCTGGGCACTGCCAGGAGCTCAGTCATAAGAGGCAGCTCTCATTTAGGTGGGCAGCAGGCAGGGGGTGCTAGGAGGCAGCACCTGTGTGTTGTGGGGGTACCAAGGGGTCCTTTTCTGCAGAGGCCTGGGGTCTTCTGTGGGCAAGTCCTGAGGATGCCACAGCCTCTGCTGGCCTGGCCGAGCACACAGTGGCCCTGCTGCTCCTGGGCAGGGTGGCGGGTGGGGGCACAGCCCTCTCTAGCCTCAGTGCCTGTGTGAAGTGGGGGTGTGCTGCGCCATCCTTGCTGCAGGGCTGTGGGGGATGTGGGAGGAACCTGGCGTGTACCCCGCTGACTGCTGTGGTTGCCCCCCCAGCTTAGCTCACCCATGAACCCCGTCAGCAGCAGCGAGGACATCAAGCCTCCCCTGGGCCTCAATGGCGTCCTCAAGGTCCCCGCCCACCCCTCAGGAAACATGGCATCCTTCACCAAGCACATCTGCGCCATCTGCGGGGACCGCTCCTCAGGTACGGCTGCTTTGGCGGCTGGGGGCCCATGGGACAGGACTGTCAGGCCACTGCAGGGTCTGGATGCCTCCCCAACTTGCCCTCCTCTGGCAGGACCCACAGGCAGGGAGGCAGGTGCCTGGGCCATGCTCCATTCACCCCACTGAGCTCCCTTCCAAGGTTCTCACATCTGTGAGACACTGAGTGTTGGGTCAGGTGGGGCACAGGGCACACCGAGGCTTCCAGAGAGGAGGCGGCTGCTGATGGCAAGGTCAGCATCGGGGCAGGCAGCGCTGCGCCTCCTCCCTTGGCTGGGTCTGGGCAAGGGGCTTATGATGTGCCACTGACCCTCAACAGCCTGAGAGGGAAGAGGGTGCCCTCTTCCAGGCTGCACAGTACAGACACAGAGCAGCTGACTTTCCAGGGGCCCTGGTTCCTGGGGGGCTGGGATTTGTCCCTGCCCCACTCCTGAGCTGTCCTTGGAGGAGCAGAGAGGGCAAGGCTGGGGCCCAGTCTGAGCCCAAGTAGGGGTCTGGAGACCAGCAGGGCCCTTCCTGAGGCCCGGCCAGCCAGCTGGCAATGGTGGGGTGGGTTCCTCGAGGCTTGGTGGCTGCTCCCCAGCCCTGCCCCACCCCTCCCTGCCCCGCAGGCAAGCACTACGGCGTGTACAGCTGTGAGGGCTGCAAGGGCTTCTTCAAGCGGACAGTGCGCAAGGACCTGACCTACACCTGCCGCGACAACAAGGACTGCCTGATTGACAAGCGGCAGCGGAACCGGTGCCAGTACTGCCGCTACCAGAAGTGCCTGGCCATGGGCATGAAGCGGGAAGGTAGGCCATGGCAGGGCACCAGTGGGTGTTGGGCAAATGGGGGCCTGGGCTCCCTGTGTGGATGCTCAAGATGGACAACAGGGAGTGAGCATCCCAGACAGAAGCTCAGCAAGGCGGAGGGAGGAGTGGGGGCGGGGCCCTGGGTCCTGGTTTGCATGCACTTTTGGGGGTGTGCCTCGATTCCTCCCATCAGGTCCTGTGTCCTGGGCCTCATGGGGTGGGAGATGCTGTCTTGGGTGAAGGTCTGCTGGCCTGTCCCTGTCCCCCCAGCTCTGCAGGACATCCTTCCTCTGTCCTGTGCCATGCTGCTCCCACGGCCCCACACGGGTGTGGCCAATGTGTCTTACTTCCTTCCCGCCAGCCCCTGGTGGGGTCCCCAGGCAGGGCCCAAGCCACCGTCTCACACCAGCGATGTCCTGAGTGGGAGCCTAGTTCTGCCGTTTCATTTCACCTTCTTTTGTGTGACCATCTCAGCCTTGGTGGTCCTCGTTGAGAAGCCACAGTCTCTGCTGAGCCCCGTGCCCACGTAGGGCTTCCTCCCCAGGCCTCGGGTCCAGAGTGGCATCTGGGCTGGCATTGGGTCCTTGTGCACGCAGCAGAGCTGCCTTCTGGGGCTGGCGTGACCGTGCCGTGTTGCCAGTCAGGCCTTTCTGATGGGGAGGATGTTTCATGGAGTGCTGGTGTTTGCTCAGGCCCACCCTTGGCTGTGCAGGTTGGGAAACTGAGGCCAGAGGGTTCCGGCCTTGCCCAGGGTCACATGCCATCCAGACCTTGTTGCTTTCACCAGAGGGTAGAGGAGCGTGTACCCATCCTGGAGAGGTGTAGGCCCAGCCCGGTTCTTCCAGGTGCCTGGGGTGGCAGGTATCGCTTTGTCCCTGGAAGATGAAAACTGGGACAGGGGCAGGCATGGTGGGCAGTGGCCAGGGCCACTGTGCCAGGTGTGGAGATGGTCCTTTTCTGGAGTAGAGAGGCCCAAGGCGTAGCTGGAACCCGGTAGAAGGCCCTCGCATGCAGCCTGAGCCTGGCTTACCCGGCGATGATGCCACAGCACAGAGCTTGGTTGAGCCGAGACCATGCTCAGCAACGCCAGGCCTGGGCAGACAGTAGTGAGCTCGCTGTCCTTTGAAAGTGATCAGCAGTTGACCAGGGGGTCCCCAGAGTGCAGTCAGCGCAGGCTGAGGGAAAGTCGGGCGCGGTGGGAGCCGAGGGGAGGCACCTGACTGCCTCGGGTACCCAGCGAGACTTAGGCAGGCAGAAGGGCTGTCCCAGCTGATGCCTGAGAACACCTGGAAAGGTGTCCACAAGCCTGGCTGCAGGGAGCATCTCTGCAGTCTGAGACTGTCATCACACTCACCCTCAGAGGTCGGGGATGGCCTGTGTGGTGTGGCGTGTCTGTGGTGTATGGGTATGGGTGTGGGTGTGGTGTGTGTCTCTGTGCATGGTGTGTGTGTGTGGTGTGGCATGTCTTTGTGTGTGTGGTGTGTCTGTGTGTGGTGTGTGGGTGTGTGGTGTGTGTGTGTGGTGTGTCTGTGTGGGGTGTGTCTGTGCGTGGTGTGTGTCTGTGTGTGGTGTGTCTGTGTGTGTGGTGTGGCATGTCTGTGTATTGTGTGTGTCTGTGTGTGGTGTGTGTATGGTGTGTGTCTGTGTGTGGTGTGGCATTTCTTTGTGTATGGTGTGTGTCTGTGGTGTGTGTCTGTGTGGTGTGTCTGTGTGGTGTGGCATGTCTGTGTGTTTGTGCATAGTTTGTGTGCACGTGTGTGTGCATACTTCTCATGTTCCGATGTCTTGCTCTCGGCTGAAGCCCTCTCTCCAGGCTGCACTGACTCTTTCCTAAAGCCCCACAGCCTGGTCATCCGTGTGCTTGGGATCACCAGACTCCCGCTGCCTGGGTCCCCCAAAGTGTAGGGCCAATACCCCATCCCATCCCAGTAGAACTGTGCGATGTTGGGGCTGGGGGACCTGGAGTCACCTGGTCTGACCCCTCCTCTGGTGCCCATTGGTGACTGGGTCCTGTTAGGAGCATGCCATGTGGGGGGCACCCTGGACACACCCTTCCTGATCCCCACGCATGGTCTCACTTGCCCCATACCTCTGAGATAGAGAAATGGGGTGCAGAGAGGTGAGCCTTGGGGAGGTCCCAGGGCCAGCAGCAGGCATGGCCTGTTTCTGGCCACACGTGCTGTGGCATGTCTGTATGTGCCCATGGAGGCGCCTGGTGCTTCTGGTCCTTCCTCTTGGCAGCGCAGAGCCCTGGAGATCAGACTTATGGGCCGTGAGAGAAACAGCTGCTGCTGTCAAGGGACCCCCTCCCCTTTGTCTCCAGCAGGATTCTGTGTCGTGAACATGCAGTCAGAACGCTGCCGAGCGCTCTCGCCCCATACACAGCTGCAGAACTCAGCCTTGGCGTGAAGGGTGCCTCTGCATGAGCGGAGAGGAGGGGGTGAGGCCCCCGTGCCAAACATGCCCTGCTGCCAACGCCTCTCTTCGGGCACAGGGAAGTCTCTTACCTCCCCCACCTTGGCTATGTGGGCTGCACAGGAGCCTGTGGAGCTCCTTACTCTTGGGCAGTGTGATGGGGCCTCAGGTACAGCCTAGGCACTTGCCCTGCAGGGGCCCCACATGGGATGGGTGTCTGGGAGGGCTTGGGAGGCACCTCCTCTCCCACCTCTGTCTGGGTGCTGGACAAGACCCCTTGGCTCGAGATGAGTCCTGAAATGGAGAGCGCTTCCCTCTCTCCTCTTGGGGCAAAGCACTGCAAGGGGGGCTCCCTGGCAATGGAGGGCACGGCTGTGGGCTGCATGGGTGGGGCATGGCAGTAGCCCTGGGGAAAGCTACGGGGCTGGATTGGCCAACCCTAAGTGCCCGTGGCACAGAGTGTGCGTACAAGCTGTCTGCCTTCCCCCAGATCCCTTCCCTCCTGCAGAATGGGTGCTGTCGGCTCGTGGGGCTAAGCCCTCCTAAGTGTCAGGCCCCTGGTAGGCTGCCATGCTGACTGGCCTTGAAGCCACGTGGCCCCTTGGCCCGGTTTGTGATCACACCCCTAGAAACTGAGGCTGGTGCTGAGGTGTTGGGTCCCATTGCAGTGCTGTGAGGGAGTTGCCTGGGGTGGGTCCCGGGGCTGGCTGAAGGCAGATGGCCCAGGTGCCTCTTGCAGTGACTCTGCCCCCAGCAAGGGCCCACTGGGGCTCTGGGGTAGGTGGGATCCCTACCCCTATGCTGAGGATGCCACAGGCTGATAGCATCTCGGGTTGGGCAATGGGGCTTGCATTTGCAGGCAGCCGCCAGAAGGGACTTGTTCTGCTGCATTCCCGGATCAGGGGTGGGCAGAGGCTGGGGGACTAGTGTGATGGGTGTTGGCCCTCTGCCAAGCTGAGCTGGGCCTGTTTGCTGAAGCCGGGGGTGGAGCAAACAGGCCTGCAGGCACATGTGGTCTGATGAGGAAGGCAGGCCTTACCCTTGGGGGTTCCCAGTCGGATGGGAGAAGCCTGGCTTCCACTGTGGGGGATACTGGCCCAGATTAGAGGGGATGGTGCCTGCCCCCCACTCTGCTTCCTCTTCCCCCAGGAAGGCTGCTCCCCATTTCCTTCCTGCCTGCCTTTGCTTCCTGTGCCCACCCTCCAGCTCGGAAGGATCATGTGTGGAAACAGCAGTGTCTGACATGTGGTGCATATGTGTGTGCACATGTGTGTGAGTGCATGTGTGAATGCACATGTGCACATGTGCTTGTGCATGTGTGCACTCGTGGGTGCATGTGAGTGCATGATGTGCACATGTGAGTCCATTTGTGTTCACATGCACTCGTGCACATGTGTAAGTGCACGTGTGTGTATGTTTGCACGTGATGCATGCTTGTGCACATGTGAGTGCATGTGTATGGTGCATGTAAGTGTGTGTGTGCACGAAAGCACATGTTGCATGAGTGCATGTGTGAACGTGTGTGTGCACGTGTGAGTGCATGTGTGTGCACATGTATGTGCATGTGTGTGCACATGTATGTGCATGTGTGTGTGCACTTGTGTGAGTGCACTACAGTGACACGGCTGACCCACATGTCTCTTTGGTGTGGAGGGAGCCCCAGCTGGGCTCAGATGTGGCCCTCTTGCCATCTGGCCTGACACTGGGCAAGTGACCTTGCCTCACCAGGTTCTCAGGTTCCTCATCTGTGACAGGCTGGGGGCATCAGGAAGACCTCTGCGAGCTTGGGGACAGAGCATGGCAGATGAGAGCACTGTGGGTGGGTGGTGATAGGGTTGGAGAGCAGTGGCCGTGTGTGTGGTGTGTGTGTGTGGTATGTGTGTGTGTGGTGTGGCATGTCTGTGTGTGTGGTGTATGGGTGTGTATGGTACGTGTGTGTGTGTGTGTGTGGTGTGTGTGTGTGTCTGCATAGTTTTTATGCACGTGTGTGTGCATGGTTCTCATGTTCTGATACCTCGCTCTAGGCTGAAGCCTTGAGCAAATGTACGCCACTCCCTTTAGAGACTCTAGTTGGCTGTGTGGCCTCTGGTGCCACTCTCTGGGGCTCTGTCACCCCACCCTTAAGGGGAGGCCAGAGTGGTTTGGTGGAGTTCAGTCCCGCCTGTCTTGAGCCCAGCTCTGGGCCGTGTGAAGGACAGAGGAAGGGCTTGGCCATTGCCACTACCTGAGGCAGAGGAGCCAGAGGGGCTGGGGATGCCCTTGGGCCCCCTAAAGGCCTACCTTGGAGCTGCCTGCCTTCCCCCAGACCCCTTCCCTCCTGCTTGGCCCATAGGGGCTGTGGCGGGTCAGATATGCCCCTTGCTTCTGAGGGGCTGTTGTACCCCGAGTCCTGGGCTAGCATGTCTCCTGATGCTGGGACTGCAGTGAAGCTGGGGGCAGGGGTGCCTGGGCGGGGATCCAGCTGCAGCAGTGTGGGGGGTCTCGGGTCTTCCTGAGAGGACTAGGCTGCGGTGTATGAGCCTCCTCTGCCTCTGAGCAGCGCTCACTCAGGCTGGAGGGTGAAGAGGCCCTGTGTTTACAGACGCCTCCCGCCCGGCCTGCGGCGCCAGCAGAACATGAGTCAAGCATGACTTCGTCTAGAAGGTGATTGTGCTGGCAAAGCATCAGTCCCAGCCCCTCCTGCCCCCAGCCTATAAATAAAGCGATCATATTTATAATGATGCTGGGCAGAGCTGCCGGGCCCTTCACAGCTTCAAACAGCTTCACAAAACACTCGCTAATTAATTCTCGGCTGTCCTGGCAGAGGAGGCAGGTGCCAAGGAGCCCAGTTCCAGGCGCCTGGGGAGAACTGGCAGGAAGGCCCCTCGCTCATGGCCACCCTCATCTGGGGCTCCCTGTGCCCTGGGGCTGCCTCTGAGCAGGAGAAAATCCCTGGTACTGGGCCAGGCTGGCGCGTGGGGTGGGAGGCTCTGGTGACAGCTCTGGGAACCTCCAGGCCCCCTGTGTGCTGGCGCTTCCTCTTGGAGCTGTCCTGGGGGTGGGTGCTGTCATTCTCCTCTTACGGATGAGGAAGCCGAGGCACGGAGAGGTCGGGGGCTTGCCAGGGGCCACATGGCTGCTTGGGCTGTGGCAGGCTCTGAGCTCCGGGGGCTATGGTTGTCCGATCCCAGGACGGCGGCTTCAGGCTGCTCACTGTCTTGAGGGCTCAGCCTTGCCCCTTTGGTGCTCAGAGCCTCAGTTTCCCCACTGGGGAGACAGCAGTGCTAGCTGTGTCTTGGCACTGAGACTTCAGAATTCTGTCGTTGGTGCCCATCCTTAGGGTCTCAGGGACCTGGGCCAGTGGAGGTCCCTGGCCCTGTCAGCCCAGATGCTGGCTGAGACCCACCTGCATGGGTGCCTCCTGCCAGGGGTTAGGGTTGACTCTATTGCCTCAGGATCCTGTACAGAGGGTCATGTGAGTAGTGACCCCACCCTAGATGAGCGCCGCCCACTGGAGTGCTCACGCAAGTCCCATGTGGGGGCTGCCAGACCCTCAATGTCTGCCTGCCAGCTGCGCCCCCCACCCTGCGCCCACCCGCCATCAGGTTTCCAGTAGGACCAGGCCTGTGTGCCAACTGCGGGGGCCCCGGCTGGCTCCTCAGCCTAGTTGGTGCATCTTGAAGCTGGGGCTGGGCCTCCTGGCCCTGAGTCCCTGTGTGTGTGGAAGTCCCTCGCTCAGGTAGTGGGCCATGCAGGAAACTGTTGGCACAGGGTGGCTGAGAGGCGTCCACATGGGGCTGTTAGAGAGCTCTGGCTGGCGTGAAGGGAACCACGCAGAGCTGGGGACCCTGGGCCTGGGGTTGTGAAGTGGGGAGGGGCTTGCAGAGCCTGGAGAGTGCTGCTCAGCAGGAGCTGTGGTTTTAGGCGGAAGTGGCGGCTGACACCATTGTGGGTAGGGGCAGGGAGGGTGCCAGAGGCGCAGATACGCTCTCCTGCTCTTGTTCCTCCTGCTGTCCCTCATGTTTGCCAAAACCATCTGGAAGCCAGAGGGCAGGAGGGTGGGACGAGACATAGTCAGTCTGTGGTGGCTAGCGCCTGGGAGAGCTCCAGGCTACCAGGTTTGTGTTCTGCCCACCATCAAGATGGCCTGGAGGGGCAGGGATGAGCCCCACCCAAGGCCCACAAAGGTGGCAGCTCTCGGAGCCCCCCTGCCAGGCCGTACCCATGGGCCCTTAGGAAGGCCATGTCCTAGGCATCAGACCAGGAGAAGGGGCCTGGATCAGGGACTACCCAGCCCAGCACACTGGCACGAGGGAGGGAATTGGCCCCAGGTCCGTGTCTGAGCTGGGAGGAGATACGGCAGGAGGGGCATTTTCAGGGTGAGAGTGGAGAGGTTGACTGGAGGAGGGCGTGGAGCTGTGCTTGACAGAACTGGCCTTGTGGCCTGGGTCCCGTTGCTTTTGTGTCTCTGCTACTGACTGACTTGGACAAGTCCCTTTGTCTCCATGAGCCAGTCTTCTCATCGGTACAGTGGAGTAATGCAGGTGCCTGCCCTGTGAGGCTGTTGGGTGGCAGATGGAACAGAAGAGGGAGGAGGTGGTGGGGTTGGGACTGGAGCCCCACCAGCTCAGGCCTTTCGGGGAAGGGGGCATGTCTTGGGGGAACGGCCCATGAGCCAACTGGACGCTTCTGTCCAAGCTCCATCTGGGTCCCGGTCTGTCACCCGGCACTTCTGGTAGGGGATGCCCAGATAGGCGGCAGAGGGGCTAGATGGCTCCCTCAGGGCCCAGAGTGGACAGTCCAGGAAGGCCAATCCAGGTGTGGGAAGCACGGGGCGGGAGGAGCCTCACGTGCCTGGGCAGCAGGGTTCGTGCCTCAGGCCTTTCGCTCAGCTCACCCCCAGGGCTGATCAGAGTCACCTTACTGGAGCCCACGCCTGAGCAAGGAGTGCGGCCAGGGATGCAGGTCCTGCTGCCTGCAAGCGTTGCTGTGTTTTATCCTAATGCTCGGCGTCCGGTGCCCCACGAGTGGCTGCTTCCTGTGGCAGATTGAAAGGCATCTCTGTGCCACTGCTTGGGGCGTGGCTGGTGGAGCTGGGTTGGCCGTGTCTGTGTGGCCAAGGTGGGGCCTGGTGGGTGCCTGCCCTCCATTTCTGGCAGGGCCTGGTGTTGGGAGGCGCGTGGGGTCTACAGGTGCACAGTTTCCTCCTTGCTCCGGTGGCTCTGAGCCTGTCATCCCTGGATGTGCCCCTTAGCCCGGGCCCTCAGCCAGCATGGGCGCCCCTCGTGAGCATGTTCTGCTCTGCGTCTGGGCCTTTGCAGGGCTCGTGTCTCCTGCATGAGCCATTATTCCTCTGTACCTGCCTCCAGTTACATTGCCACCTCTTCCAGGAAGGCTTCATGGTTCTCCCTGAGTCCATAGACCATCAGGGCCTTCCTCACTGCATGTTGAGGTTCCTGCTGCACGGTCTCCTGCTGGGCTCCAGGCAGGCTCCTGGTGTGAAAATTAATTGGAGTTAATGAGAGCTGGTCTCTGTTCTCAGCGCACACAGCCACACGGAGGCCAGGCCTGGGGCAGAGATGGGGTCTCTATCACCCAGCCCCGGTGGGCATGCTGGTGTTGTGGGTGCATTGGCTGGGAGCTGGCACCACCCAGCCCCGACAGCCTTCCCTGGGAGCCACTGGCTGGGCTGAGTGTGGGGCTGACCCCGCCTCCCGGGTTGTAGCCGTGCAGGAGGAGCGGCAGCGTGGCAAGGACCGGAACGAGAATGAGGTGGAGTCGACCAGCAGCGCCAATGAGGACATGCCCGTGGAGAGGATCCTGGAGGCCGAGCTGGCTGTGGAGCCCAAGACCGAGACCTACGTGGAGGCCAACGTGGGGCTGAACCCCAGCTCGGTGAGTTGCAGCCCGTGCAGGGGAGGGCAGCCTGCCTCAGTTTCCCTTACCCACCCACCTGAGCTGCTGCTGAGCCAGAGAGGTCCATCCTAGGGGCTGCTCTGGGCTCTGTGGCCATCTCAGCTTGGTCTCTTACCCGTGGCAACCCTATGGGCCTCTCGCCCCAGCTGGGCACCACTGTCCTCTCCTGGCCCACGCAGGGGTGGCCCTCAGGCAGGGGACAGGGGCCCTATGGCTGTATCCTCCTCCTCCTCAGCCATCTCTGCTGGGGCCTCAGCTGCTGTGTCCCCTTGGGGTTTGGCCTCTCTGGGCACAGAGGCTGTCCTTGCTCCCTGGTGCCCCCTGGAAAAGGTGTGGGAGGAGGCTGAGCCTCAGGTGAGAGGTTCTGCATGTTGGTTCCGGGGCTGTCTTTGCCAGCAGCTGTATGGCCCCGGGCAGGTACCTAGCAGTTGTGGTGGGTGCTGTTGAATCGGGGAGCGGCTCTGCAATCCACCAGCTTGTGACCCCCATGCTATCCCTCCTGCCTGTTCCCACCTGGACTGGCAGCCTCAAGGGGAGGAGGATTGGGGGGGCGCAGCCCATGGGTGGGTCCCAGGCTTTTCTCCTGGGTTGGCTCAGCTGGCTTTGGGGTGTTGGATTCGGACCCCCTGGCCTCGCCCTCCCTGCCTTGGACCCTTCCTTGCCGCTGGCTCTCTCCCTGTGGCATCTTGACTTACGGCTGTGGCCTTGCCAGGGAGGGCGTCACAGGTGCGTTCTCAGCCCCTTTTAACCTAAGGCCCAGGGCCCTGCTTGTTATGGGAACCGTTGCTCCCTGGTGGGCTGGTCTGGCTGGGAGACCCCACTTGTCTTGGGCCCCACTGAGGGGAGGGCTGCAGCTGTGCCCGGAATTGGGCGGGTGAGCTCCTGGCTGCCTGAGTCAAGGTTCAGGACTTTGCACGAAGCTTCCTGCTGCTGGGGACCCGGGAACCCGTGAACCCTCTGCTCTCAGGGACCATGGTATCCAGACTTCATCTGTGTCTCTCTGTGGGTTTGGGGCTGGGACCAGAGCCCTGTGGTCACCGATGATCTTGTCCAGGCTGACCATGAGGTGGCCCTGACCTCTGTCCCTCTGTGGGCCGAGGCACAGCAGGCTGCCCTCAGTGCTGGGTGTGCTCTGCAGGTCACTGTCCCTGCCGCCCACCCGGGCCTTCCTGCTTGCTGCTCCCATGGACTGGAGCCAGGCCCTCTGGCTCTTCCTCAGGTTTTGGTCTCAGCTGAGGTACCTCTGGCTTCTATCTGTGCCCCCACCAGGGTGGGGACAGCCCCTGTGACGTGGGCTGAGAGTGCTTGTTCTTTTCTCTGTGGCCCCTAGCAGGAGCCATCACAGGGTGATGTGTGAGCGCAGGGCAAGGTGTGCGGTGGGTTAATGTCTGCTGCCCCCACGAGGCTGCCAGGGACGGCTGGGCTGCTCCTTGCCGCCAGCTTCGGTCAGGGACAGCCACCCCGCCCCTACTCCTTGGTGCTCACGTAGGGCCCATACCCCCACTGCCCCTGCCTGTCTGAGGGTGAGGGTCTGCTCTTGCCTGAAGCCCCGTGGCTGGGTTGGGGCCGCCCTGCTCCCCTGCCCTTTCTGGATAGGACAGCCTGGTGCCTTCTGCACGTCTTGGCTCTCCTCAGACCTCTACTCTGGCCGGGGGCAGGGGCTGCTGGGGAGAAGGCACATGGGACCCCAAAAGTAGGCCCCTCCTTTCCAGAGAAACCCTCCCCGTGAGTGACTGGTGTAGGCCCACCCCACCTGGGACACCGCACAGTCCTGTCTGGTCTGCACACCTGCCCTGCCCCGCGCCCGCCTGTCCAGCCCTGCGGAGGGCAGGGGAAGGGAGGGAGGGTGGCCGTGAGGGTTTCATGATCCAGCAGAAAATCAGAAGCAAGGTTGGCGTGTGCACCAAGGGCTGCCAGAGTTTCATTCTGTGAAGTGAGGACATTATTTGGGAGAAAAATCTGCCATCTGCTCTCTCTCTCATTGCCTAAAAGTTCAGGGGGTTCAGAACCACAGACAGGCAGGACTTTCGGGGGACAAAGGATGTGTCTCTGCAGGGATGGGCCTCTTCGTGCCTACGCCTCTGTCTGATCTCACACTGAATGCTCCTCTGTGGACTGGTCTGGGTCCAACTTCCAGACTGCTCACTGGGCCCCTTCCCTCAGATGGGCAAACTAAGGTCACAGAGGGCACAACCTGCCGAGTGTCATGGTCCTGGTGCCCAGTTTCTCCCCAGCATGGGGGAAAGGCCGGAGTCTCGGCCTGGATAGGTCCTATGGACACTTCTGTGCAGGAGTGGAGCCCATCACACGCCTTCCATTACATGAGGCACGTTGGATCTCCAGGCGAGAATGGGAGGCTCAGAGGTTAAGGCTTTCCCGAGGCCACACAGGGAGGTGGATCTGGGCGGAGCCAGGAACCTGCGTGGTCCCTCCCTTCCTGGGGGACCCCTCCAGGCCTGGCCCTGCTGTCATGGGAGCCAGAGCCTCATACCTGCTGGGCATGTGCCTCCTCCTTCGCTCCAGCCTGCTGGCTTTTCAGCCGCCACACCCTGCTCCCTGTCCTGGCTGCGCTTGCTGCAGGCACATGACAGATGGTGACCCTGTGTCCTCTCCTGCAGAGGCCCCGTCAGCGCAGGAGGACTCAAGGCTCTTCTTCCCACCCATGGCACCCACCTGTCACCTGGGCCTGCTCTTGGCCCCGTGTTGGCTTCTGAGAGTGGCCTGCCAGCAGCTGGGGAGTTCCCGGGTACAAGGCTTCCAAGTGGAGCCACGTGCTGCGGACACAGTGCTCGGGCTGTTTTCCCCACATCCCCCTCCCCTGCCAGGCCTGTGTGACCCTTTCTCAGGGGTGCCCTGCGGCAAATGGGCAGGCGAGAAGGACCCGCTCCGTTCAGCCCCCATTGAGACAGAAGGGGAGGCTGAGGCTGAGAAGCCGGGCCTGGCTGTCGTGGGCCTGGGGGGTGCTGGGCATAGAGGCTGGAGCCTGTGAGTACCAGGGCTGTGGATGTGCTGTTCGTGGAAGGTTTGCGGAGAAAGGAGTGAGTTGGAGACCTGTGTAGACTGTGGTGAACCCCTCTCAGCTGAAGAATCCTGCCCCTCTGTTCACCCCTTCAGGCTTGGAGCCCCAAGGGCTATCCTGGCCTCTCCTGAGGGTCCTGGCCTCCACACCATTCATCAGGGGCCTTCCCACTCAGCCCTGCCCACCAGGCACGCGTTTAGGCTGCACGCCTCTGATGGGCACATGCTTTCTGTCAGTGGAAGCTCTTCAAAGAGAGGCATTTTCTCCTCGGCAAATGCCCTGGAGTAAGGAGTCCCCGAATCCCATCCACAGTCCTTATTCCTGCAGCCGCACAACTGAGGGGGCCATCGTCTGAGTCCCCATTGCTCAGGACATAGAAGGTCCATGACCCAAGCTCTACCTGCTAGAAGCTAGGGAGGGGCCTCCCCTCCTGCCCTGCTTCAAGGCCACCTGGGTCCCCTCATCTGTGACTGAATTGCCCTCTTCTGGCCAGGACTTTCCAAAGGAGCTGGGATTGCCATTTGCTCTCCGTGCCTGGGGCCTGGTGTCTCAGCCGAGGTGCCTGCCCTCCTGAGTGCCCACCTCCATGTCTGGTAGAATATAAGAGGCCAGCCCCATCCCTGGGGTGGGACACTGTGGCCATCAGACAAGAAGGGGGTCAGTCCCACCCAGCTCTGCCGCTGCCCCATATCTGGTTTCCCCAGCTCCCTGCACCTGCCTCCCAGAGCCTTGGGAGAGATGTGTGTCCTGCTATAACCTAGCAGCTGGAAACGACACACATTTTATTATCTGACCGTCCTGAGGTAGGAGAGCCACATCAGTCTTGCTGGGCTGAAGCTGAGGTGTCTTTGGGCTCGCTCCTGGAAGCTGTGACGGGGAGGTTGCCCTGTGTTTGCCAGCTTCTGGTCCCCCCACATTCCTTGGCTCATGGCCTCTTCCTCCACCTTCAAAGCCAGCAGCGTCTCTCTCCCTTAGGCCCCGGCGCCTGTGATCACATCTCCTTTGCCCCTGCTGCCCCCGTCTCCTGGGACCCTTGCAATGACTCTGGCAAGAGCAGCCGACAAGCAGCTCTCCACCGTGGTGGAGTGGGCCCGCAGTGCAGGTTCCTGCTGCTGCCGCTACACGCTGGGGGCCCAGGTGCAGGCCCAGCTCCCAATCTAAGGCCACACCTAATGCCTCTCAAAGCCCTGTTTGCCGTGCAAGGTCGCATGTTCCCTGGTTCCGGGGATTAGGGCGTGGGCATCTTTGGGGGCTGTATTCAGCGCCCTGCATGGGCCCGGCATGTGGGAGGGGCCAGGTCTGGGCTCTGTTCCATCAGTACCTTGGCTTCTGGGACCTAACGTGCTGCTGCTCTTCTTCCCCTGCAGCCGAATGACCCCGTCACCAACATCTGCCAAGCAGCCGACAAGCAGCTCTTCACCCTGGTGGAGTGGGCCAAGCGCATCCCGCACTTCTCAGAGCTGCCCCTGGACGACCAGGTCATCCTGCTGCGGGCAGGTGAGTGGCCGGCCCGGGCGGGGGTGGGGAAGGCGTGAGGATGGGACACAGCTCGGAACACTCCCACCTCCTGGGACCAACTGTGGACTATGTGGGACTGTTGGGGAAGGGCCTAGGGCCTTAGTTTCCCTCCTGCCCCCATACAGAAGGGTGCCATGCGGGTCTTTCTGTGTGGCCTTCAGAGAGGTGAAGGGCTCACTGGAGGATGGGAAGCTCTGGAGAGGGTGGCTGGGTGTGTCCCAGAGGCTGCCCTGGAGGGCCACGGGCCCATGCGGGAATGGTGATTCACTCAGCCATGGCACAGAAATGCCTGCTCCATGCTTGGCACATGCCCTGCAACACCAGACAGCAGCCAGATGGGGGCTGGGAGCTCAGCTTTGGGGTTTTGGGGTCAGGTTGGCAGTGGGAGCAGGATGGGGCAGCGCCCTCTGAGCTGGTCCCCTACCTGGAAAGGGGGTGTGAGGGGCATCCTGCCTGGGCTTGTCCTTACCGAGTCACAGGGTAGCTGAGACCAGGCTCTTACTGCAGGTTCCTGCTGGGGCAGCAACATGTTGGGGGCCCAGGTCTGCCCTCAGTGCCCTCCCAGCAGCGACGATGGTGCTGGCCGCTGTCCCATGTGCCCCTGGGCCCAAGAGGCCAAACTCCCTTAGGGCTGGGTGTCCCAGCTGCCTAGAGTTCCACGGCTGCACTGCGGGCCCTGTCCTCAGTCTGACCAGGAGCCTCGGCCTATACAAGGCGACTCCAAGAAAAAATGGAGAAGACACGCCAAACAGAGACGGGCTCCTTGTGAAGCAGGGAACGTTCTGGAAGCTGCTTGGGTCAGAGCTGGGACCACACGGGCTGTGTGTGGAGGGCCTGGCACTGCCGCCTCCTCCTTTAAGGACTCTTAGGCCGTATTGGGGCCCCCCGGATCAGCCCGGATAATCTCCCATCTCAAAGCCCTTGACTTAATCCTGCTGGCCTGGCGTCTGGTGGGTCTTTGCCCTGCTGGGCCTCAGGCATGTGGGCGTCTGCTATTGTGGGCTCAGACTTCTTTCCCGGTATGGCGAGCATTCCAGGTGCCCTCGTTTGCAGGGGCTTCCCCAAAGCCCTTGGTTCAGAGCCCCTGGCTTTGCCAGCTGCACGCCTGCCTGACCCGTCGTCTTTGTAGAGAGAGAGAGAACAGTGCCCCCATTCCCAACCCACCCGTTAGACCCAGAGAATCGCTGGCCACACGTAGCTCTTTTCCTAGGGGGTCTCCCGGTGGTTGTGCACTGGGGCCGGGCAGAGGTCTGAGTCGGGTTGGGCGGCTGTGTCTGTCACAGTGTCTGTGTGGCGCCTGGCCCTGCAGTCCCATGTTCTGGCAGCTTCTGGCTCCAACCTTGGCCTGCATGGGGTGATCGTGGTGGAGTGTAATTGGGTGGGGGCTTCCCACAAGGCCCTTCCCTCAGCCTAGAGTCCTGGTGCTCCGAATCCCTGGTCCCTTCTAGGATGCCTGGGAAGCCACCCCGTGACATCTGTTCGAGGGTGGCCTCTGCTCCTGCCCAGCGGCTTTTTCCGGGACATCTTTACTGCTGCTTGTCTCTGGATGGGTCCTCCCAGCCTGGCCTCCCCCAGCCCCCACTGAGGTCCTTGCTGACCTGTCTCTAGTGTGCTCTGTTCCTGCGTGGTGCCGGCTTCTAGGCACATGGTGAGGTCTGGAGCTGCACTTCCGACATGAGTCCTGCCCCGCTGCCTGTGAGCACTGATCTTGACTAAGTCATTTACTGTCTGTGCCTCAGCATCCTGTGTGTTCTGTCTGCCGGGCTTGGGAGCTCACCCACCAGGTGGTCTCCCCAAGCCCCGTAAGGTCCAACGAGGGACACATCCAGCCCAGATATGGAGCATGGGAATTTGAAGCCTGCACTGGCCGAGTGACTGGAGAGGACCTGGGTCAGCCCCAAGGATATGCTGTGCCTGGCTGGTGTTGGCCAGAGGGCTCTGTCCACTCCAGGGGACTCAGGTCAGGGTCTGTGGCTGTAGCCTGGCTGATGTCGGCTGGAGGGCTCTGTCCACTCCAGGGGACTCGGGTCAGGATCTGTGGCTGTAGCCTGGCTGATGTCGGCTGGAGGGCTCTGTCCACTCCGGGGGACTCGGGTCAGGATCTGTGGCTGTAGCCTGGCTGATGTCGGCTGGAGGGCTCTGTCCACTCCGGGGCACTCGGGTCAGTGTCTGTGGCCGTAGCCTGGCTGATGTCGGCTGGAGGGCTCTGTCCACTCCGGGGGACTCGGGTCAGTGTCTGTGGCTGTAGCCTGGCTGATGTCGGCTGGAGGGCTCTGTCCACTCCGGGGGACTCGGGTCAGTGTCTGTGGCTGTAGCCTGGCTGGTGTTGGCTGGGGCAGCCCTGCTGGGTTTTCCTCTGTGCAGAAGGCAGTGGCAGAGGAGAGCCCCGCCCAGCCCTGGCAGGCACAGTGGTGCCCTGGGTGCTCCCCCATTATGTCCCTCCTGCTGGGCCCTCCCACTGCGTTCCCAGTGCTGGTGGGGAGGTGCTTCCACTGGGCGGTAGCAGCAATGGGAACGGGTGCCCATGCCTGGGGTTCCTACCATCATAAGAGCCATTGGCCATCCAGGTTCAAGGTCCAGGGTCTCTGCTCACCCCGGGAGTGTCCACCTGTGGCTCTTGGTGTCACTGAGCGGGGGCAGTGGCCACAGCCCTGCAGGGGCCCGGAAACTGGCGGAGGATTCCAGCTGGGCTGTGGGCAGCTGGTGTCACATGTGTCTGCTCCTGTGGGGTGGGCCCTTCCTTGTGGTGGGTTCCTGCCCCACCTGTGCAGGCGGCCTTCAGAAGTAAAGCATCCAAATGAATAGCTTTGGCTTGTTCATGGAAGCTCTAGGTCAACCCTGACTCTGGAGTTTGTCAGATGAAACCAGGCAGAGCCAGGTCGCTCACAGCTTTCAGGTTCCTCTGTTCAGCTCCTTCCTCCCACCTGCGCCCTCATCACAGGCTCTTGGTTCTGAGGCCCCATTAGCTGCTCTAACAGGGTTTTCTGAGGGCCTGGGCTGCACAGGCACCTCTTGCTGCTGGGGGTAGGGAGGGATGGGAGGGGCAGGGGCAGGCCTTGCTGGGCTGGGAGGGAGGGAGGGGCCGGGCTTATGTAGCAGCCCAAGGTCCCCTGTGGGGACAGCACACCACTTTACTCCTCTAGTCTTGTTAATGTTGTCCACAACTCCAGCCTGGGGACACAGGGGCAGCCAGGCTGGGTTCTTCTGGTCAGGGCCGCCCCGGGAGGGGGGTCCCCATCATGAGCCCCATGGGTACGTACGGCAGCCGTGACGCTGAGGGGCCCTGCCCTGCCTCATGGGTGTGGACCCATTTAACTCTCCAGATGATCAGGTGTAGCGGTTCTCACTGCCCCCTGTGCCAAGGAAGTGGTGGCTCAGAGGTGAGACAGGAACCCGGTGAGCCAGCCCGAGGCCCCGGCTTCCCCACCTGACCCTTGACTCTGCACTTCCTACCAGAAGTGCTCTCCTCCTGGGAGCCGTGGAGGGCGGGTTCCAGAGAGTCTGTGCCCTTGAGCTGGGTTCCAGGTGTGCTGCACCCCAGCAGAGGTGACTGTTCTGGTTGGGAGGCCCTGGGCGTGTGGACAGGGCCGTGAGGGGTCCACAGGCGTTAGCTTCTCGGGCAGGGTCAGCCTCTTGAAATGGAGGACATAGCGACCAAGTGAGCAGCCCCAGGCCAGACTCCTTGTTTGTCCTGAGCTCCGAGCCTGGAGGAGGACCTGGTGTCCCCTACGTCAGTGAGGTCCACCTGAAAGGCCAGCATGCCCTGAGCTGTTAAGAGCTGTGGCTGATCCGGGCCCTCACATCGCCAGTTCCCAGCTGTCCTTCAGCCCGAGATGGCGTGCTTGGGAATGTGAGCATGCACCCCAAAGGCTCCTGTAAAGTGAGTTCCTCAGTTTCCCCTTAACATCCAAGACGGAGAAGGGCTGCTTACAGAAGTGTGTGGGGCAGGAGAGGAGAAACACTGAGTGAGGACGTCGGGTGGAGGGACGGGGACGGTGGAGCTGAGAGGCCGCCGGCGAGCCGGAGGGTGCAGGGAGAGAGTCCTGCTGTTCTTCTGTCTGTGTGTCTGGGGCCCCAACCTGTATCCCAAGCTGAGAGCCCCACCTCGGCTCAGCAGCACCTTCTGAACCCAGCTGTGCACCAGGCTCCTCCTGGGGACACCAGAGTTTCAGAGGCGAGTCCACCTCCTTCCCGCTGGGGCCTCAGGGGCTCTCGGGGTAGTGGGAGGGAGGCTGCCACTGTCAAGTAAACCCCCAGGGCTAGAGGATTCATGGGAGAGAGGCAGGCTCAAGAGGGCGGGGCAGTCCAGGGATGGTAGGTTTGGGGCCAATTCTTCCCTACCACAGCTCTCATCTTCAGCCCCCTGGGTCCCTGCCCTTGGCCGCAGGCTCTGTCCACACTGGGCCTGGTATGGGAAGGGAGGGAGAGCCCTTTTCCTCTCTGGGCCACAGATTCCCCACATGTCAGATTGAGGGGAGTCTTCTAAATCAGAGTTCTCCCAAATGTGATGCTACAGATGTTTCATGGGGAAGAAAAGGATTCTATGGTTAGGAAAACATGTCTGCAGAGTGGAAGCTCCTCGGCTGCCGGCACGGCTGAGCTGGGATAACACAGTGTGCTGCAGCCTTGGTGCAGAGGCTGGGTGTGTTTCCCAAACCCCCACCCCAGGGAACCCCACTCTTCTTACCCCCGCAACGCAACAGGCTGCCTGCTGCCACCAAGCAGGGACAGGGGATGCGTGGCAGGTGGGGAGGTGCCAGTCCTGTGTCTGTGATGGTATTTCTGTCAGACTGCCCTTGGTGCCATCTGCATACCCCCATGGTGATGGGCAGAGAACCCACCATTCTGCCCTCCTTTTGGTGGCACGGCCTGGGGCGAGTTGGGCACCATTGCTGCCTGGTCTGTGTCGGCACACCTGGGCTAGGTGGCTTCGGGGGTGGGACCTCCCTCCTGGGGTCCTTGGATGACCCAGTTGTGAACTGGGGAGAATGGGGATGATGACACCTGCCCTCGGGGTCCCCATGATGAGGTGGGCATGTGCCAGGAGGCCGGGTGGACTGAGCCGGTGCTGGCATGGTGCTCCCCTAAGCTTCTTGCTGACATGCACTGTTGTGCCTCAGTTTCCCCCCTGTAAAACAGGGTTAATGCTGGCTTACAGGATTACAGTTGGGATTAGGTGGGAAATTCACAACAGTGTCGGCCACAGAGCCTGGAGCCTCTGGAGTTCCCGAGGGGTGCAGAAGATGCTAAAGGTGATTCTGTGACTGCTGGTGATACCATGTCAGCTTGTCTGCAGGAGCCACGAAAGCCATACACTTGTGTGTGCGAGGGTCCCTGTTTGTGGCTCTCGTCTTTCCCGATGCCTGCTCTGTTTTGTCTGCACTGGGGCCTCATGTTGAGGGGCTGCTGTTTTCTAGCTGGCCTCCCAGGGAGCTCCCCAGAAGAGGCTGGGCTCTCGAGCACCCGCCTTCAGGTGGACGACCTGCTGTTCGGTGGCACTCCACTCAGTGCTCGTGGATCTCCCGGAGTGTGCTCCTGGAATCTGCTGGCAGCTGTGGGGACATCCCTGGGTGCTCTCCCACATGCCCTGTGGCAGGCGCGTCCTGCACGCACAGGAGGAAGCTTCGGTGGGCACATGAGTTTGTGGGCTCCTGGGTTCCGCAGAGCTCAAGGGACTTTGTGTGGGACTTCTCAGTGCCTTTCCTGTGCCGGTGTATACTGTGAAGAGGCATTCTCAGGAAGCTCTTTTCTGTGGACACCTCATGGGATCGGGGCTCCACAGCCTGTTGGGGGGGGTCTGTGACATGCTGCTTCTGTGGGGGGGAGTCCCAGCAAGGCCTGGGAAGTGGGGAGGCCCGTGGCCTGGAGACAGCCGAGTCCACAGCCTGTCAGGAGGGGTCTGTGACATGCTGCCTCTGTGGGGGGAGTCCCAGCAGGGCCTGGGAAGTGGGGAGGCCCGTGGCCTGGAGACAGCCGAGTGACCGTGTACCTCCTCCTCAGGCTGGAACGAGCTGCTCATCGCCTCCTTCTCCCACCGCTCCATCGCCGTGAAGGATGGGATCCTCCTGGCCACCGGGCTGCACGTCCACCGGAACAGCGCCCACAGCGCAGGGGTGGGCGCCATCTTTGACAGGTGGGGGTGGTCCCGGGAGGGGCGATGGCACTTCGGTCACCTCCACCGCCTGCCAGGCCAGCAGAGTCCGGCTGCCTCGGCCCTGTGCACCACCTGCCTAGTGTTATTTCAGGGCATGGAGGGTGCCCACGTGGAAAACAGAAAGCACGAGGAGGTGGTGTGGAGCCCCGCGCCAGCCCAGCCCTAGGCATCTAGACCACAGGGAGCGCTTCGCCTGTTTCCCTCCAGCTCTTCTTTTTCACAATCCCACAGATTTGTCCGTGGGAAGGAGGCTTTATTTCTTTTTGGAGCAATTAGATTGTAGATACAGTTTTGTAGAACCGTTGATTCCGGTTGGCAGGTTGCAGGCTGTTTGGGGCTGGCATGTCACAGGCTGTTTGGGGCTGGCCGGTCGTGCTGGGGCAGCCCGGGAGGGCATGGTGTGCTCCAGCACCTGTCCCTGTGCAGGCAGGGGTGTGGGGATCACCACGCTTCACACCTCCCAGCAGAGCACTGGTCGTACCTCAGCCACTTCTCAGGGACACCCTGAAGGGGCGACGCTGCCTGGAGGGCCCACCCTTGTCCCGGCCTGGTGGTCTGTGTCCATTGATGGTGCCCTCCTGGAGTGCTGGGCCATGACGGTCCTCCGGGCAAGGTGGACAGGAGCTTCCTTGTCCCTGTCTCTGCACAGTCTTTCTCCACGGGCTCAGGGAGCCTACCTAGACTGGGCCTCCTGGTGATTGGATGTCAGCTCAGCTCCAGCTGGGGCAGGAAGGCTGGCGAGGGGCGTTGCAGGGTCCCTTGGGCAGGGGTCTACAGCATAGGAGCAGGCTGCCTGGAAAAGGTGGCCTCTGAGCATGAGAGCCCTGACATTAGAGGTGGGCAGAGGCCAGGCCCTGGTACTCACAGGGGAATGAATGCACCAACAGCAGTACCCCATGGGGCAGTTCAGGTCCCCAAGTCCTGCCGATGTGCAAAAGCGTTTGTGGCCGCAGACGGTGGGGAAATGCTAGTTTAAATTGTGTGCTGGAGGGGCTTGCTGCAGGACTTGTCAGGGCCTTTAAGAAAGCGTACAGGAGAGTCCTCATGGGGGCTGAAGGGTGCCATGTTTATTGCCCACAGGAGCTTCTTTAGAAGGGCACTGGGGATGTGGCTTGGGGAAGTGAAGCCCCAGCCACCGCCCAGCTGACAGCTCCTTTGTTTGGCTGGTGGAGAGATGACAGAGGCCTCGGGTTTACATTCTCTGGGGTCCCAGAGCAGTGATGACAGAGCCCTGTATTTCCTTGCCTTTTGTGTGAGTGGAATGCAAAGTCTTTGCCCTTGGTGGCCCAGAGCTTTTCTGTGCCCGCTGCAGTGTGTGCCCCTGCCTCAGAGCAGACATCGGGGTCCCTCCTGGCTCCTGTTCTGTCCCCCTCTATCCTCCAGGCTCCCTCAGATCTCCGAGGAACCAGCCAGGGCACTCCCCCTTCTGTAGACCCTCAGGGCCCCCCTTGGCCCACAGGGTAGCCAAGGGCTCAGAAAGAGTGGACTCTGCCCCATGTGCCGCCCTGACTCACCTCGGCTTAGCTGTCACAAGGCCCCTCCTTAGCATCTAGGTTCCCAGAATAAAGCTTCACAGGCAGACCCTAGAGGGAGAGGAGAGAAGCCCACCCTCCGGGCAGGGCTGGGCAGGCCTGGCAGAGGTGGCACTTGGGCCTGTTTCCTGCCCAATCCTGCTCCGGCCATTTGGCAGTTCCTGCCTTGGTTTGGCCCATCTCAGCCACCCTTGGGCCACACTGGGCTCCCAGAGGCCTTGGGTGTCTGGGGTGGGGCCCTGGTGAGGGCCACAGCCTAACGGGGATGGGGTGTCTGCCCTCCTCCACTGCAGGGTGCTGACGGAGCTCGTGTCCAAGATGCGGGACATGCAGATGGACAAGACAGAGCTGGGCTGCCTGCGCGCCATCGTCCTCTTCAACCCCGGTATGGCCTTCCTGCCTCCAGGCTCCTGGCCCCATTCTCCGGTGGGGCAGGGGCACCTGGGCCTCCTCCTATCTGCGCCTCTTGCTGTGGCTGCGCATGGGGCCAACTCCTACCCTCCCTGAGCTCAGCAGGCTCCCCTCCCAGCCAAAATGTGGCCACTTTTCTGGGGCTGCTCTGCCTTCTGCTCACAGGGGACCCAGCAAGGTACTTGTTTTCAGAGGCTTGGTGGTGCCTCTGGGCTCTGCCTTGGCAGCGCCCGCCATTGTGCATGGGAATCCAGACTCTGCGGTGGCCGGCTGTGGTGTGACCTTCCGGTGCTCAAGTTCAGAAGCCCCAGGCCCTGCAGGCTGGCGATGGGGATGGGTCAGGTCTGCTAGTGTTCTGAAGAGGACCAGCCTCATCCCTGAGCCTGGGGTCCAGGGTGTTTCTGGGGCTGGGCCCCTGCAGTTGAGGATGGCAGGGCTTGGGACTCGGGGCTGTGGGGCTGGGGTGGGCGCTTGCCTCCTGGCCGACAGTGCCGCCCTTCTCCAGACTCTGGGTTCTCTGCTTTAAAAGCCTCCGAGGTGTTACTCCTTCACCCAGCAAGTGCTAACACATGCCTGTTTGCCTGGCACCCTGCCCTGCATGGGAGGGCTCCTTCAGGCTGCTGGGTAGGGCCCGCCTGCCCAGAGCTCCAGGTTCAGAGTGTCACGCCCACCAGCAGGCACCCCCGGCATATAATCCTGTCAGCAGGGAGGCTGAGTCACGCCTGGCCCAAGGAATTCCCACTCAGGTCCCGTGTGGCCTGGTTGCCAGAGCTGGGGCACCAGCAGGACCTAGGCCTGGGCTTGCAGGGAGGGTGAGGAGACTGGCTGGCATGAGCACAGTCTGGGCACAGGCTTGCAGGGAGGATGAGACAGGCTGGCATGAGCAGGGTGTAGGCACAGGCTTGTGGGGAGGGTGAGGAGACTGGCTGGAGCTGAGGTAGCTGGGGGAGCCAGACATGTTGCCAAGGAGCCCTAAGACCTGGGCCAAAGTGGCACTCACAGGGGGTCCCTGGGCCTGGGAGGTGTTGGTGGCTGCAATCCCAGACTCTGTTCGCTCTAGGCTCTTGACCCCGGGGCCTGAGCTCAGCACTCTCCAGCATCCTGAGGGTGGGTTCCGGAGACTTCAGGTGCTCCTGGGGGGCATTGGGAGTGCCCGTGTTACAGAGCTGGGACCCAAGGGCAGCGAAGGCGTCCATTGTCAGTCCCTGCGGCGGCTAGAAGGCAGCAACAAGAAGACTTGTTCTGGACACAAGTCTCTGGAGGGCGAATGATTGACCCAAGGTCACATGGCTGGCAAGTGGCAGAGCCGGGCTTGGGCCCAGAGCAGCCTGGCCTGGCCTCAGGTTCCATACTCGCCCCCTGCCAGCGCGCTCTGGGGTTCTGTCCTGTGGCATCCCTCACACCATGTGCTCTGCCCATATCGGGGCAGCCTGGGTCCTGGGGGCAGGTGCCCAGGATGTGCCACAGCCTGGGAGACCCCACACAGGCCTCGATCCTGGGGACAGTGCCCAGGACGCGCCCCAGCTGAAGGTTCTGACCTGCGGCCTCTCCTCCTTTCAGACTCCAAGGGGCTCTCGAACCCGGCCGAGGTGGAGGCGCTGAGGGAGAAGGTCTATGCGTCCCTGGAGGCCTACTGCAAGCAAAAGTACCCAGAGCAGCCGGGAAGGTGGGCCCCGCCCCCCACAGACCCCAGACCTGGGCTGTTGTCTCCAGAGCCCCCACCCTCTGCAAGGCTGTTTTATGTGAATGAGAAGGTGGCAGCCTCCCCAGGCCCAGCCCTGGGAAGTAGGTCCTGAGCAGGCTCTCCAGGCCAGTGGGCCATGGCGAGCATGACCCACAGGTTCACGCCGTATGTATCCCCGCTGGAAGGATTACCTCGGACCTGGCGTGTAGTAGGTGCTTGTCTTTCTCGAGTAGGTAGATGAAGGCTGTGCTTCAACCCCCACCCAGTCCCCTGCCAAGCAGAACTACCAGAGGCCAGGTGACACCAACACACAGTAGGTACTTCACAAGCATGTGTAGCCTAGATGGCCTGATGTCCACACGTAATAAACATTCTCTACAAGTGTGTACAGCATAGGTGACCACGGCCCCCTGGAGGAGCTCATTTTTCCCCCACCCGGCAGTGGGCCCCAGAAGGGCTGGGAACCTCTCGTCTCCGAGTCCACGTTGCTGGGTGCGCAGTAGGTGTCCAGGAAGAGAAACTTGTGGATTCCTGGGATTCAGAGTTAGCTCTCCAGAGTCTGCCACTTCTCTCTAAAGAGGCTTCTCCTGGCCTCTTGATCCTCAGACTGTGGGTGAGGGGTGGGGTGAGGGGGGCCCCCAGACCCGTAGGACACCCAGGCCCTGGCGCCACCGGCACATACACAGTTAACCGTGTCCCCGCTGCCTGCTCGGCCCTCATCTGGTTTAAAGTGAGACTTCCCGGAGGACGAGGGCAGGAGGGGGTGGCAGGCGGCTTGTTTTTCCTGGCTCTCTGCCCTGGCCCATCTCGCCAGCTCAGCAGAAAACAGCTTGTTCTCTGGCCCAACTCCAGCCTCTGCGCTGTTTTTGCCTTTAAAACAAGAACTGTGAGGCAGCCAACCACAGAGCTTTTCCCTGAAATAAAGACTTCGTTAATAATTAATGAGGTTCTTCAGCCCCTAGTGGGGCTGTGTGGAGAGACCCAGGTGGGCCCTGGGGCAGATATGGGCAGTCGGGAGGGACACCTGGCCCTGTCTCCACAGCACCCTGTCCTCTGTGGCAGCTGCTGCCCTCATGCCTGGCCCTCTGCACCCCTTCCCAGTGCCCCAGACTTCTCCCCTGCCTCCGCACTGGTCCCTGCCCCAGGAAACTCCCCAGGGGTAGGCCGGGCCCTGAGGAGCAACGCATGGTGCCTCCCTCCCTGCCAGCCTTCTCTGACCATTCTGTGCCCAACTCCGGAAGAGCTATTTCTGCTGAAGAGGTGGCCCTTGGTCTGGGGCCCGCAGCCCTGCACAAGGTGTGCTGGGGAGACTCACGGGGTGCTGACGCTTTATGGGAAGGGGCTTGCCTGGTACATGGCTCCCAGATCAGGCCTGGCTCCCCCTGCAGTGGGGGCGCAGCCCGAACACCACCCCTCATGCCTTTCGACTTCTTGATTGCCCATCCAGTGCCCTGCCCGTTCCTGCCACTCACCAGCGTGCTCAGCACCCCTTTCCCTCACAGGCCCTGCTGTCTCTTGCTGGGACGGCTGCAGCAGCTGGAGGAGACGCTGACACGTCCACTCCTGCAACTCTCCCCTGCTGCAAATCCCGCTGACGGTCCCTACGGCCCACATTTTTTCATTTTTTAGGACACAGTCTTGCTCTGTTGCGCAGGCTGGAGTGCAGTGGTGCGTTGGTAGCTCACTGCAACCTCCACCGTCGGCTCTCAAGAGGGCCTCCCTGCAGGCGCGCACCACCAGGCCCAGCTACTTTTTTCTCTTTTTGTTGTGTAGAGACAGGATCTCACTGTGTTGCCCAGGCTGGTCTTGAACTCCTGGGCTCAAGCTGTCCTACCACCTTGGCCTCTCAAAGTGCTGAGATTACGAGTGTGAGCTACTCAGCCGCCCACAATGTTTAACTCCTTTACTGAAGCTCTTCAGCTGGCCCCCACCCGCCGCTGTCTGGCCCCGCCCCTCCTCTCTGTCCTCGGCCCCAGGGATCTCCCTTCACTCTCCTGGCTCTGGCTGCCGCCGCCTGTTTCCTTCTAGCCTCCCCTCCTTCCTTCTGGGGGCTTGGCACAGGCAGGCCCTGGGCTACAGACCAGCTTCAGGGGGGGTTGGGCTGTCAGACACAGCCCCATCCCCAGGGAGGCCTCCAGGTGCCACAATAGGACTGCCTGTGCCCCTTGCCCAGCCTTCACTGGACCACTTCCCTGCAGGTTCGCCAAGCTCTTGCTCCGCCTGCCGGCTCTGCGCTCCATTGGGCTCAAGTGCCTGGAACATCTCTTCTTCTTCAAGCTCATTGGGGACACGCCCATCGACACCTTCCTCATGGAGATGCTGGAAGCCCCACACCAAATGACTTAGGCCTGCGGGCCCATCCTTCGCGCCCGCCCAGTCCGGCCACCCCGCCTGGACGCAGCTGCTCTTCTCAGCCTGAGCCCTGTCCCTGCCCTTCTCTGCCTGGCCTGTTTGGACTTTGAGGCGCAGCCTGTCATGCTCTGCCTAAGAGATGTGTTGTCACCTCCTTATTTCTGTTACTACTTGTCTGTGGCCCAGGGCAGTGGCTTTCCTGAGGCGGCAGTCTGAGTGGCAAGAACTAGAATGAGCCCAGCCAGGCGCCTCCCCACCGGGCTCTCGGGACACCCTGCCACACCCCATGGGGCTTGGGTGGCTCACAGGGGTCTCCTGGCTCCGGGCCCTGGAGCTGCAGGAGTTGGGAATGGGGCCTCGGTTCCCATTGCTGTTGAGCGATGCTGGTTTTCAGAATTCCCATGTGGCCCTCCTGTCTGGAGTGACGTCTTCGCCTGCTCTGAGTACTGGTGCCCCGCCTGCCCATGACAGCTCCCCCTAATCAGGAGGAGGGGACAGCTGGGGGCACAGGCTGGCGTGTCATTAGCTGAGACCTCAGCCGCCTTGGGGACGAGAGGGGCCAGCAGGCTGCCCTGTGCTGTGAGTGAAGGGAGAGTAGCGTCTTTTTCCAAAGATAACTTGCCGTGTTGCCCTCGAGCCAACGAGAATATCAGCCGACCTCTGTGCAGGGTTTTGGGGCCACCCCCAGGCTGCAGGGATGGGTGTCACCCCCCTCGGTTTTCTCTCTGCCTTGGTGTCCTGGCTTCAGACTCCCCCTTCCTGTTGAGACCGGAGTGCCTCGGTCCCTCCCCAGCCTGAGTCTTCTCGCTCTGCCGGGTGGGCTGAGGCCTGTCCTTGGTTCCTGCGGAGCTGGCCCTGGCTGGGCAGGGTGGGGCATCACCACGTCTCCGGCCTTGCATGAAGCACAGGGCTCTGCTGACCTGCAACCATCTGTGAGGCCCATGTGGACGGGAGGTGAGGAGGGTGGCCTGGAGAGAGGGGCTCAGGAACTGGGACCTCGTGGCCTGCATCGGTGGGACCCTCACTCAGGCCTTCTCTCCGCTACCAGTGTGTCTGAAAGACTTAGAACCTGAGAACCCTGAGTCACAGTGCCCTTGGTCCCGGGCCATACGCAGGCCCTGGTGAGACCACCCAGCCCGGTGGTGTCCAGAGACAGCGTTGCTCACCTAGAGCCTTACTTGGGAGCCTCACTGAACGCCCACCCTGGTTGAGCGTGGGGGGCTGTGGGCCTTCCCGGCTCAGCCCTGTGTGGCCCGGTGCTCCTCCCCCAGGCTCCCCCCTCCAGTGGTGCAGGGCTCTCTCAGGGTGAACTCGCCCCTTTTGCACTGGAAGGCCCTTCCTTTGGCCTGAGTACTTTTCCTGTTCATGCCTCAGTCCCGTGGACCCAGCCTGTCAGTAGCAGGTGCCTGAACAGCAGATGGGTGGGGGGATGCAGGAGGGGGCCTTGTCTTTCCAGCAGCAGTTTAGGAATGGAGTGGGGGAATAGGCGTCTTCTCCAAAGGCTTTCCCCACCTGGAGCAGGGGAGTGTGGGGTGCCCCAGCAGGGGCTCCTCGGTGGGGAGGGGAGCTGCCTGGCATGTTGGGCCTTGGTGGGGAGGAAAGTGTCCCTTCTTTGCCTTCCTGGAGCTTCCAGCCAGAGCTGAGTTGAGGGATTGGGTGGAACCTGCAGCTGAGTCTGCCCGAGACAGAGACTGTCAGAGATTCCAGAAGCCTCTCATTTCCGCCCCCCTCCACCCCTGCCTTTTAGTGGCATGGATCCCAGAGGTGCCCTCTGTCCAGCCACCATCCTGAGGCAGAGTGATGAGCCTCACACCTGTAACAGGCCCCTGGCCAGCTGGGCCCCTCCCAGGCACTTCCCGGGAGCCCCAGCTGCCCCTGGAGCATGGTGGAAACAGGAGGGTGCAGGTGCTCTGGGGCCCAATGGTGGGAGCGTGAGAGACCCCACAGCAACACCCGGTGCCTTCTGCAGCCAGTGCCCGTCCGTTTGCACCCGGACACTCGGGGAATGCCCGTGGCTCCAGAGGAAGAAGCCCAGGGCCGGGGCCTTGGTTTTGGGGGCTCGGCTTCTTCTTGGCAGCCCTGCCATTTCCAGCTCTGGCTGTCTGTCAGTAAAGCACTGAGGCCTCTGCCTCGGGCCGCCAACCCCTGAAAGCAGAACCCTGGCCTCCCCGGCCCCTGCAGCCTTCCCCACCAGCCCTCGTGGCCAGGGTTCTTCCTGCAGCCCTCCTGCCCCTTCTCATTGGCCTTGTGGTTGTACAACCAGTGCTGCTGGTTTGAAAAGGTGACTCGTGAGGAGTGTGGCTCGTTACTCAGTAGAGGGGTAGAGTTTCTATTTAACCAGACCTGTAGTAGTGTTACCAATCTGGTTCAATTAAGGTGATTTTTTTGTAATTATTATTTTGGTGGGACAATCTTTAATTTTCTAAAGATAGCACTAACATCAGCTCATTAGCCACCTGTGCCTGTCCCCGGCTTGGCCCGGCTGGATGAAGCAGCTTCCCCGCAGGCCCCCCTTCACAGTGGCTGCTTCCTGGGCCACCAGGGCACCCCAGCGCCTTCAAGCGTGTTCCTCAGCTGGTCACCTCCTTGCTTTGCCTTCCGATGGGGCTTCTGAGGCTGAGGAGTGAAGATGCCGCAGAGCCGGGCCACCCTAGGCTTCATCGGGTGTGTTTTGGAAGCTGGCCTGCTGGGACCCTCCACCCTAGGGCCTGTGTCAGCCACCTGCCCTCTGCACCCTGGAAGCACACGGGCTCTGGGAAAGACAGCCGTGACCTTCGGTGTTCCAAGTCACGGTGTTCCCCAAGAATTCTGGGCTGGTAGCCTGATGGCAGTGCTGGAGAAGACCCTGAGCCTTTCCCCATGCGGCACCCAGGAGGGCCTGGCTGGCATGTGCAGCCTGTGGGTGGCCGGCTGATGTCCCGCTGTGGTCAGGGTGCATGACCTGGTGCCCATCCATGCAGGTGTGTGGTGTAAGCATGTATGTGCTGTACAGACGTGTGTGGAGAGCCGCGCACCAGGGCCACGGAGAGGCGGAGCAGTTACCAATGTTTCGTGTTTATTTTTAATCAAGACGTTTCCCGTTTTCCTATAAATTTGCTTAGTGTAAGCAAGTACAAAAGGACCCTCCTTTGGTGAAATCCGGGTTCGAATGAATATCTCAAGGCAGGAGATGCATCTATTTTAAGATGCTTTGGAGCAGACAGCTTTAGCCGTTCCCAACCCTTAGCAAAGCCTTAGCTGGGACGCATAGCTAATACTTTAGAGAGGATGATGGATACATAACAAGAGTAAAGATAAGAAAATGTCTAAAGCATCTGGAAAGGTAAAAAAATCTATTTTTGTACAAATGTAATTTTATCCCTCATGTATACTTGGATATGGCGGGGGGAGGGCTGGGACTGTTTTGTTTCTGCTTCTAGAGATTGAAGTGAAAACTTCCTCCGAGAGATGCCAGGGCAGACGATGGCAGAGGAGAGGACCCCTGTGACAGCGGCGAAGCTTGGGAGGAAACCGCCGCTGGGGGCATCTTCCTTGGGGACAGGAGGGTGGGCCTGAGGCTTTCAAGGGTTTTCTTCCCCTTTTGAGTAATTTTTAAAACCTCGCTCTGTTGTGTCCTGTGGCCGGCCTTCCTGTGACTGACTGAAACGGCTTCCTCTACGATCGTCTGAAACATGGCAGCCGCAGGTGCTGGGGTCTGATGGACAGCGGCATAGAATTGTGGGAAAGAAACACGCAAAGGGAGAAACGTGAGCGAAGAAACAAAATATGAGTGTTTAAAATACATCGCCGTTCAGTTCTTCTTTGTTCTGCCTGAGGACTTTTTTGTTTGCAGCGGGAGGGCCTGCGGTCAGTCCCCACCAAACCACCCTCCTCCCCACCAGGTCCTGTGGGCCATGCTCTGACAGTTCTGTCCCTGTTCACTGGGCTCTGCTGCTCCTCCCAGGGGCTGGGAACTGGGGCCTCCATGAGGGCGCCTGTCGGCAGCCACTGGCACCGTGCCTGTGGGCGCCTGCACAGCTTGAGTATTCCCACCTCTCTGCCCCGGGCTGCCAGAGACCCACGCCTCTGCAGCCATGCTGGCCTGGGTCGGCAGGAGGTGCACCTGGAGAGTGAGGGAACACATGATATCACCCAACTGCCCCAATAATAGGTTAATGCCGCCCCCTCTGCACGTCTCCTGTGATAAGTGCCCTTTATCTCCACACTTGGGTGCTGGGCTGCTCCAGGCTGAGGTTTGGTGGTGGTGTCCTGAGCCCTCTCATGCACCTGTGTCCAGCCGGGCACCCTCCCTGGGAGGTACCAGACACACTGAAGATGGGGAGTGGGGCCTTGAGGGTCCAGGTCCTGCCCTGTGGTGGGCAGAGGGTAGTGTGGCCTGTGTCCAGAGCAGGGGTGATTCCCAGGTGAGACTCAGGATGGAACGGCCTGCCGCCTCAAGGACACACATGCATTCACACACTTGCATACTCACACAGGCAGACATGCTCATGTGCACCCTTGCACCCGTTCATACACATGGACACATTCACATGCTCACACACATGCTTTGGCATGCACGCCCATGCTCAACCCCCATGCATATCCATACACACTCCCCTGCACACACACCCATACACGCTCATGTGCACACACCCTTGTGCACACACCCATACATGCTCGTGCACACTCACACCCTTGTGCACACACCCATACATGCTCATGCACACACCCTTGTGTGCACACCCACACGCTCATGCACACACCCTTGTGCACACACCCATACATGCTCGTGCACACACCCTTGTGTACATGCCCATACACGCTCATGTGCACACCCTTGTGCACACACACACGCTCATGTGCACACACCCATACATCCTCGTGCACACTCATCCTTGTGCACACACCAATACGTGCTCTCGTGCACACATACACCCTTGCACACACCCATACATGCTCTTGTGCATACTCACACCCTTGTGTGCACACCCATACACGCTCATGTGCATACTCACCGTTGTGCACACCCATACACGCTCATGTGCACTCACACCCTCGCATACCCACCCACCCATGCTCTCATGTGAAAACACCCATACACACTCCTGTGCACACACTCACACTCAACATCACACTTGTGCTCAGCCCTGGAGGGGTCTACAGAGCAGTGGGGGTTGGGGGCAGGGCTGAGTTAGCGTCCCTCAGTGGAGTCAGGACGCCACACTAACGTTCTGCCTTCAGCGGCTGTGCCCTGAAACTCGGCCACTCCCTAAGCCCCTGTGAATGGTTGGTGCCACAGGAGGCTGGACTCACTTTGCCATCTTAGGAGCCGCTGCAGGTCCCAGCTGTAGGTCCAGAGGAGCCTCCCCAGGTGTTGCACACTCTCGGTTGCCAGGGCCTTTGCTCTGCCCACCAAAAACAGCCTGGGCTTCTCCAGAGGGCCCCAAGTGAGGATGGACCCTGAGGGAGGGCAGAGTCCTGGAAGTACCCACCTGCTTCCTCTGTGCCCCGAAGCCCTCTGCCGATCTGGCCTGGAAGTACCCACCCAGGCTCTCTGCAGACAATCTTGCACACATAAAGCACGTGTGACCCTTCTGTGGTTTGGAAAGGGGGTTGGCCCTGGGGCCTTGGGAACTGGAATGTGGGCTCCATGTTGCAGGGCCTCCCGTCCTGCTGTGGGTGTGGCTACGTGGCTGAGCTCTGCTGTGTGAGACAGCAGCACAGGGTGGAAGATGGCTCTGTGCCCTGGTGGCCCCCTGGACGCTGGGCACAGTCTCCATGGACACCTATCTTCAGGGTGAGTGAGGGAGCCCTCAGAGTTCTTAGACCAGGGTGCAGGGACAAAAGGGGAAAGCTCAGGTGTGTGGGTGCAGGAGACAGACCCCTTGGGGCTCCAGGAGAACCCCAGGAAGGGGAAGCTTCCTCATGGGTTCCCAGGGCCTTGGTGCTGGTTTTAATAATGGAGCAAGGAACTACATGGGACTTCCTGGGGTGAGTGTGGTGGGGGACTTTGGTGTCCCTCCAGGGACATGAACGCCACCCTGTGTTCCTACCAGCCACACAGAAGCTCCAGGCTGCCGGCGGCATGGCATCGCAGGACACCCCAGCCTTGGACCTCCCTGCGGCATCTGGTTGCCATGGCAACTCCTGGCCAGCGAAGTCCTTCTGGACCAGAGATGCTGGGCCTGATAAGTTCATCACCAGCACGCTCAGGCGGTGACAGCCAGTGTGGGCTGGGGGGCTGTGAACTGAGAGGCATGTGAGGGCGGGGCTTAGGCACCTGTGGTGGGGGCAGGGACACATGGCTCTTGGATGGGTGTTACTGAGCTCCCCATGCTGCTGTCTGCCGTTGGCCAGCAGACAGTGTGATGGGAGGAAGGGCATGTGTGGGGAATGGGGTGCATCCTGGGAGAACAGAGCAGGCCCTCACAGAGACCCTGGTACAGGCAGTGCACACTCAGGGTGGAGGAGGGGCCATTGTGCCCGAGGACATCCGCACCTGGGTGGCCAGCGGAGGTCAGGGAAGCCTCAGGAGGGAGGGGCTGGGGTGTGGAGCTGTCGGGAAGGGCCATGCAGTGCCTGTGTCCCAGACCCCGGATTCTCGGAGGGGCACATCTGCCCCCCGGCAGGGACTCAGCATCTGGGCAGGCCGGCCATCGAGTGTGGCTTTTTCCACCTGCCCTTCTGCCCTCTGCACAGATGCCCCGAGGGAACCTGCAGCCCCCAGAGCCTCGTCCTCACCCTTGCAGAGGCCCAAAGGGAGCCTGAGGCAGGCAGGTCCCATCCCACCCCCTCGGTTATAACTCAAGGCCGTCAGGGTGTACTGGCCCCCAGAACAGATGCACCGTGCCTGCTATGGGGCCCGTGGCATGAGGCAGCCCTGCCTCCTGCTGGCGATGCTGGGACAGCGCGGTGCTCCGGTCCCATCTGGCTCCTCCAGGCCCGTGGGGGCCACAGTGGCTTGGGCAGCGGGAATGATTCCTGAGTTAGAATCACCTGGGCACTCTCCCGCTCGGCCACACCCCTGCCCACTGCAACAGGCAGTCCAGGCAGGAGCCGGCTTCATCCGAGTTTCACCCAGATGCCTGGCGGTCAACTGTGTGAGAAGCTGGGCACACAGCGCTGCTACTGGGTGGCAGGTGGGCTTGGCCTGCAGCAGGGGCAGGGGCAGGGGCAGGGAAGGTGAGGGCGGAGTGGCAGGGAGGGAGGGGGTGGGCCCTGCCCTCTCTGTCTCAGTTTCTCCATCTCCACAATGAGGACACACTTTCCAGGGCTGTTGTGACCAGGGCCTTGGCCACCCAGAAAATGCTTTATAGCGGCCACTTCCTCCCTTCTTTTGGCATGAAGAGGCTCTAATGCAGGGCATGGGGGGAGGGGCCAGGCAGACTCAGTCCTTTGCTCCCGGGACAAAGGGTGGGCAGCAGGAACCCTTGGAGATTTGACCTGGGATCCACCTCTGGGCAAGGCCAGGACTGTGGGCCTTGGTTCCAGTGCCTGGGGGCCAGGAGGTGGCATCATGGCTCTTGCCCACTATGGGGGATGCGGGAGGTCAGGTACCACAGTGCCTTCCAAGGTGAGCAGTGGAGTCCTTGAGGTCCAAGGGCAGAGTAGAGACCCCTGTGTGGGTCAGTGGGGGCACTGGGGAAGCACCGAGAGGGGACTCAGTGGTTTTCCTTCCTTACCCCTCCCTCCTTCCCCCACTTCCCTTTCCTCCCTTCCTCCCTCCATTCTTCACCCTCCCTTCTCCTTCCCCCTTCCCTCCTTTTCCTTCCTTCTTCCTTCCCCCCTTCTTCCTCCTCCCTCCCTCCTTTTCCCCTCCCTTCCTCCCTCCTCCTTCCTTCCCCTTCCCTCTTTCTTCTTTCCTCCTTCCCTCCTTTCTCCCTCCATCTTTACCCTTCCCTCCCTCCTTCCTCCCCCTGCTTTCTCCCCTTTCCCCCTCCTTCCTTCCCCCTCCCTCCTTCCTTCCTCTTTTCCCTCTTCTTTCCTCCTTCCTTCCCTCCTTCCTTCTTCTCTCTCCCTCCTTCCTCCCTACCTCCTCTTCCCTCCCTCCTTCCTCCTTCCCTCCTTCCTTCTCCCTCCCTCTTTCTTCCCTCCTTCCTTCTCCCTCCCTCTTTCCTCCCTCCTTCCTTCTCCCTCCCTCTTTCCTCCTTCCTTCCTTCTCCCTCCCTCTTTCCTCCCTCCTTCCTTCTCCCTCCCTCTTTCCTCCCTTCCTTCTTCCTCCTTCCCTCCTTTCTTCTCCCTCCCTCTGTCCTCCCTCCTTCCCTCTCCCTCTGTGCTCCCTCCTTCCTTCTCCCTCCCTCTCTCCTCCCTCCTTCTCCCTCCCTCTGTCCTCCCTCCTTCCTTCTCCCTCCCTCTTTCCTCCCTCCTTCCTCCCTCCTTCCTTCTCCCTCCCTCTGTCCTCCCTCCTTCCCTCTCCCTCTGTCCTCCCTCCTTCCTTCTCCCTCCCTCTTTCCTCCCTCCTTCCTTCTCCCTCCCTCTTTCCTCCCTCCTTCCTTCTCCCTCTGTCCTCCCTCCTTCTCCCTCCCTCTGTCCTCCCTCCTTCTCCCTCCCTCTTTCCTCCCTCCTTCCTTCCCTCTCCCTCTTTCCTCCCTCTCTCCTTCTCCCTCCCTCTTTCCTCTCTCCTTCCTTCTCCCTCCCTCTTTCCTCCCTCCTTCCTTCTCCCTGCCTCCTCCCTCCTTCTCCCTCCCTCTTTCCTCCCTCCTTCCTTCTCCCTCCCTCTTTCCTCCCTCTTCCTTCCCTCTCCCTCTTCCCTCCCTCCTTCCTTCCCTCTCCCTCTTCCCTCCCTCCTTTCTCCTTCCCTCCTTCCTTCTCCCTCCCTCTGTCCTCCCTCCTTCCTTCTCCCTCACTCTTTCCTCCCTCCTTCCTTCCCTATCCCTCTTTCCTCCCTCCTTCCTTCCCTATCCCCCTTCCCTCCCTCCTTCCTCCTTCCCTCCTTCCTTCTCCCTCCCTCTGTCCTCCCTGCTTCCTTCTCCCTCCCTCTGTCCTCCCTCCTTCCTTCCCTCTCCCTCTTCCCTCCCTCCTTCCTCCTTCCCTCCTTCCTTCTCCCTCCCTCTGTCCTCCCTCCTTCCTTCTGTCTACCTCCTTCCCTTCTTCTTCTTCCTTTCCCTTCCCTCCTTTCTTCCTCCCCTCCTTCTTCTTTCTGCCTCTCTTTTCCCTCCCTCCTTCCCCCTTCCTCCCTCCTGTCCTGGAATCAGCCATTTCCCCAAGGAGCCCGGTCCTTTTATTGGAGAAGGGCATTAGAAACCAAGACCCGGGCACCAGGGTGTCCACTGCTACCGGGAGGTCTTGATTTCTTTGTGTCTCTCTTGGCAGACAGAGCAAGAAAGTCATGTGTGCTTCCTAACCTGTGCACAGACACACGTCTGTCTGTGAGGGTCCTCCTGAGCAAACACTGAGGCAGCTCTTGTCCAGAGTGCTGGCCCTGAATGCCACCTGCTCTCCAGCCACACTCCGTATCTGAGCAACGGGCTCAGCTCCCCTGGTGAGATCACTACTCTCCATTCTTCAGTAAGAGCTGAACCCTGGTGTGACCTTCCTGAGCTTCACATCACAACGCTCACTGCAATTCTCACCCGGGCCACAGGGGAGACTGAGGCTGGGGAGGGAAGTGCTTTTGCCCATGGTCCTCCAATGGGCATGGACCTCAGGCCTGGTTTTCTAACCTTCACACTGCAGGAGGTGGGGTTCCGCTGCCCCCCAGATGGGCTGGGCCAGATTTTGGCAGCTGCTGTTGCATGGACGGGGGAGGATGAAGGCCCTGCCTGGCCAGCTTCCCCCAAGGATGGAATCCCTGTTCTTTGGGGGCCCTGGGACCTGTGTCTCTCTGTCGCGGAAACAGGCTCTGCTGCATCAGTGTCGCCCCTGAGGGCAGCAGGGAGGCGTCTGGATCCTCAGGGTTCCGGCCCCAGGGGCCTGGAGCTTCGGTGCCTTCCTGCCCTGGTGGAATAGATGACAGTCCTCAGGGCAGGCCTGGGCCAGAGGGAGAGGCACAAGGAGGGAGGGAGGAGGGAAGGAGAGAGGGAGGAGAAAGGAAAGAGGGAGGGAGGGGAGAAGGAAAGAGGGAGGGAGGGGGAAAGAAGGTGGGAGGGAGGGGGAAGGGAGGAGGGAGGGAGGGGGAAGGAGATTTTTAATTAATTACATATATGGCTGCCACTGGATTTCTATTGAACAGACTCTGCAAACTCTTCTCTCTCCCAGGACCAAGTACAAGACCTAATCTCTGCAATTTCCAGGCTGTATTTGCTGAATGAATAAATGGATGGATGAATGTATGGGTGGATGAGTGACTTGACAATCCTTGTCCAGGGGTGGAGGGGGACGCTGTTTCCCACAGTGTCGCCTCACCACAGGTGGCTGTGGAAGAACCGTGGCCCAGGTGGGAGGGGCCCAGGCTGGGGGGCTGGGGGATTCCCCCTGAGCACGCCCAAAATCCAACCGCCCAGCGGCATCTTCTGGGCACCACTGCACAGGCTGGACTCGGCCCTCATGACCTCCTCACGTCTGCCTGGCTTTTACTGGAATGGCAATGTCCTTCATCCCCAAGGGCTTCGTGTTGTCCTCCCAGCAGCTCTGTGAGGGAGGAGGGGTGAGAAGCCCAGGTTCACAAAGGAAACTGAGGCCCGGAAAGGAATGGGCTTCACAACCCACACAGCGGTGTCAGGACTCTCAGCTAGAGCGATTAGGGAGGGGCTTCCTTAAGGGCTTCCGAGGGAAGCCGGCAGGCCTGCAGCACTTCCTGCTCTCCCGCTGCTGGTCCTGGAGGGAGGGAGGCACTTCTGGGAGGCTTCTCGCTGGACTCCTGTCACCTGGCACTCGCTGGGGTGCCACTGTCAGAGGCAGCATGTCCACCCTACAGCACAGAGGCACATTTACCACCGAAGGCCTGTTCTTTGATAACTGTTACAGCTGGGGAGACAGGCTGCTGCATGACCAGCAGTGGTCAGGGGTGCTGCCGTCACCTGGGAGCAGCAGGAACACGTGGAATCTGCAGCAGCACCCTGAGGGAAGCAGGTGAGGAGACTCAGCGCCCCATCACCCAGAGGGAGGAGGAGGATATGGATGGCGGGGCACCAGGGAGCTTGGGCGCAGTTGTGGGGTTTCCTCAGACTGAGTGGGGTGGTGGTGGGCAGGGATTTCTCTGGGGTCCTGGTCCTGGTCCTGCTGAGTTGGTGATCACTGTTGCGTGTGCCTGTGACTCAGTTTCCCCTGTTTGGTGTGATGGATGGGCATGACCCTGTCACAGGACTGCTTGTGGCAAATCTTCCTCCACACTTCAGCTCTTGCATTTCAGTCTGAAAGGCCCCCTCAGGCTCAGCCTGTGCGGGAGCGGCCTGTGTGCTTTGAGGTAGGGGGAAGCAGAAGGGGGGGGTCCCAGCTCCCAAATGCTGCCCATCTGGAGGAGCCAGGGCCAGTGCTGGTGAACATGCCAGGAGTTGTGGGTGGACCAGTGCCTCATCCTGACACCCGGGGAGTGTCCCACCCTTCTCTGGCTTGGACTCTTGCTCTTGCATACAACCCCCCACATTCTTGGTTAGTAAGACCTGGGTTAGAGGCTTCAGGGCCAGGGGACTGATGAGGGGAGCTTTCCTCTTATATGAAAATTTTTGGTGCTGCAAAGAAAAAAAATCAGTATTGGGACAAAAGATCTCTCAACAAAGCAATTCTTTTTTTGTAATTTCCTGCGGGAAGGGCACCCTTGTTAGCAGTCTTGCCATCTAGAGTACAACAAACAAAGGAAAACACACAAATTTATCCCTTATGCATGTGGGGTCGTCCTCACTGCTGTGTCTGATCTCCGTTGGCGGGAGCCAGACCTCACAATCTAAACTAAAACCTGATTGGCTAATAACTTAAAACTTTTCTAAATAGGTAAAAGCATTGGAGAGCTGGGACATGGCTGTGAGCACATCCAGCACAGACACATTGGTTAAAGCACAAGGACACGGAATGTACTGTGTGCCTGTAAGCGTGGCATGTCTCACAGCTACACAGGATAGGGCTTCACAGAGAGCTACTAGCAAAAAGCAAGAAGACTTTGAAGAAAGTGTTTAAAACAAACGATTATTTCTAACATTTATGATTTTTCTTTTTTGGAAAGGAAAAGAGAGAAAGAAAAAGAGGGAGAGAGAACAGGAATATTGCTTTATTCTATAAATGGGTATTAATAATGGCCGATCATTATTTTGTATATTTAATATGGAGAATATATATTTTATTTATCTAAAGTGGAGAGTTCTACAAGTGCTTATTAAATTTACTTGTTACTGATCTGTGTTCAGATTCTGGATATCCTTATTAATTTTCTGTTTCGTTGAGTCTGAATCTCTTTATGGGTCTTATGTATCCGGGTGTTAGGATGCAGTGATCCTTATGCCACTCTATCTTTGTTGGTTTGAAATCTGTTTTATCAAATGCATGAACTGCAACTCCTTTTTGTTTATTTATTTGTTTTTATTCTCTATTTGGTTGGTAAATCTTTCTCCAACCCTTTGTTTTTAGTCTTTGTGTATCTTTGGATATGAAATGGGTCTGGATATAGTATACCGTTAGGTTTTGGCTGTATGATTTTTCTTAAGAAAAGAAATTTTGAAGAGGAACTTTTCTCCTTCCCACATTTCCTAACAGAGGGGCAGGGTTTGGGGAGGATTTCTCATTTGTTGGGGTTGGATGCGGTTGGGGAGGGGAGCAGGAAGATGTGAGCTCTGTAGAGCCTCTGGGTCTCAGATAGTGACCAGGAGCCAAGGGCCCTGCTGGTGGTGCAGGCCTGGAACCCTGTCCTTGGTCACTTCTGCCCTGCCCCTGGGAGATACAACTGTGGGCTCTGGAGTCACGCATGTCAGGTCCCCACTTGCTTATCCTGAGCCTCAGTTTCTGCCTCTGTGGAATGGGGTAATCCTAGCACCTTGCTTGTGGCGCTGCCTGAGTTGACGCCTGCAGTGGCTCCCCTCCGGCATCACCCCAACACTCAGTGAGGGGCAGCTATGCTTGACTCAGAGCGAGCGACCTTCCAGTTGCCAGGCTTTGCAGCCTCATTGGCCTTTTCTAAGGGCCTTTCTCTGGGTGCCCAGGGAGGTGTGTGGTTTGCGCAGAAGCCATGACAAATGTGTGGGTCTAGGACCCAGCTGCTGCGAAGGGCCTGGGAGGACCAGACGTCATGTGTGTGGGGAGTTGACCCCAGCTGTGGGGCAGAATGTCACCGGGCTGGAAGTGGGAGTGGAAGGAGGACAGCATGGAGCCCCTGGAGATGAAGGACATTGCTACACTGGTAAGAGCCAGGTGGACATGAGAAGGGCATGAAGGCCACATTCAGCCGTGTGCAGTCATGCCCAGAAGATGCTGCTGGGCGGTTGGGTTTTGGGCCTGCTCAGCGGGAATCCCCCAGCCCCCAGCCTCAGCTCTTCCCACCTGGATCCTGGTTCTTCCACAACTACCTGTAGTGACATGGGGCTGCAGGGGCCAGGGGTCAGTGAACTGCAGACTGTCCAGGGCATAGAGGGCCAAGTGTCAGTGTCACTGGAGGGCATGAGGTCATGGCGACCCTGGGTGGGGACAAATCCACAGGGCAGGACCCAGGAAATTTCCAGTAAGTACACACCTAGTGAACTTTGAATACAACAAACAAGTTGCTTTAATTACAAACAAGGACTTTAGAGAAAAGCAAACAATTTACCAAAAACTCCAAGTGAACTAGGAGCAAATGGACCATGGGCTGAGGGGCCGTCCAGCCGTTTGACCATTCTGGTCGGTAGCAGGAGCTGCCCACAGCACTGTGATGAGGACTCGAGGCCTTATGTGGGTGCAGCAGACTCAGGCCTGATGGGGCGCTGATGGGACTGCCACTGTGCAGTTGCGTGCTTCAGTGGGTCAGTTAGAAAGTGGGGGTGTGGGAAGGCAGGCAGCTTAAAGGTCCAAGGCCAGCAGATTTTGTTCCACTGTCCCCTTGAATTTGGAACTTGGTGGTTTCCTTGCTGTTGGCCATGTCAACCCCTCTTAGGGCTCTAGAAACTCCCTCAGTCCCTGAACACCCGCCCTGCCCCCCCCCCCCCCCACACACACACACATAGGGAGAGATCTTGGTTCTGTTTGGAGAGTTACAACAGCTTGTAAAGCCGGGTTGCAATTTTCTGAGTTCCCACTGGGTGGCACCCTCTAATTATTCCAAGCTTTAGGATTTATAAACCCAAAATACCTTATTGACGAAAACTAGTAAAGCCTGTGTTTGTCACTGAATTCTGTAAATGAGAGCATTAAATTAAGTCGTGTTCAAGGAAGGAGACACTTCACAGACCCTTTGTCTTCTCTGCAAGCGGTTCTGTTTCCTTGGCTTGCAGGGCAACAGTTCATGGGAACTGTAGCAAAAGCAACTTCCCCGGAGGTCAGGACGCTTACGACACCCATCACAACGAAAGATCCTCAGCTTGCTCCCACAGAGAGGCCGTGGGAGCTGTGTGCAGGGGCAGCCCTACCCGGGTGTCTCAGAGTATACCCAGTGCGAGGGGAGAACATCCTTAGGCGCCTCCGTCACTCGGGACACAGTTGTACCTGGTGCCGGGGCTGTCAGCATCCCCGTCCACCACCTGAGGGCAGCGTCGCTGCGCCGAGTGCACCCGGCAACCAAACTGGTGGCCCCTGCTGATTGGCTGAGCCCTGATGTTTCCCTGGCAACCACCTCCCGGCTTCTCCTTCTCCCATTTGCCTAGTCCTGGAGCATGCTACTCAGTTTGATTTGCAGGTGCTGTCTTTTTGCTCTGTCCCCGTGCTTAGGGGCCAAGACGTTGCCCCAGAGTGCACCGTGGTGGCTGTGGAAGCAGGGACGGACCCACATAGGAACATCCCTGATTTCATCTTAGCCAAAGGGTCCTCCTTTTCCTCCAATGCTTGTGTTCCCCACATTCTGCTCTGGAAATGAAGAACAAAATACAGAGATGGTGCTTTCAGAGCCAGAAGCGAAGGCGGAGAACTCTGTGATGCTTCTGTGATTCCCGGGGCAGAGCCCCTGCATCCCTCCCTGCCTGCCGCCCATCTCATGAGCGCTGGGGAGAGCGTGCCAGCTCCTTGCTGGCTAGAGCTTGCCATCTTCTTGGCCAGGTCACCTGCCTGCTGCTGAGGGGAGGGAGGGGATGCAGAACATGGGCATTCAGGAGCATGGAAGTGGGATGCCTGGGACATTGGCCCCTGATTAGTCCCAGGGGAGGTTTGTGGTAGTTTTTCTGGAGCAGCTACAAAGCGACTATGAATTCCAATGCCTTGAACCCCAATGGGACACACGTAGTTGTCCCCAGAGCCTGAAGAAAGCCTGAGGAGGGTGCCTTCTGAGGTCAAAGGGAGAAAGTGCATGCCTGGAGCCTGCTTATGGTGTCTGGTGGATGCCGGCATCTGGCGCTGGAGCCCTTGGTCTCAGATAATCATGTGAGGAATCAACGCGTGGGGCAGGCAGTGAGGGTGGGAGGTGGTGGGGGGATGCCGATTTGGACAACATGGCAGGTGGGCCTTCCTGGGAAGCCGACCTGGCTGAGTCCACTTGGGCTTACAGACAGCAGCTTATTGCTCATGGTCCTGGAGACTGGAAGTCCAAGATCAGAGCACCTGCAGATTTAGCATCTGGAGAGGGCCCATTGCTGATTCATAGATGGTTGCTTCTATCCACGTCCTCACATGGCAGTTCTCAGAGACCTCTTTTATAAGGGTGCTTATCCCACTCATGAGGGCAGAGCCTCCCAAAGGTCTTACCTCCCAATACCATCATCTTGGGGGTTAGGATTTCAGTCCATGACTTCTGTGGAGGCACAGATATTCAGTCTATAGCAAAACTACACAACAGTACAGGGAAAGGCACCCCAGGCTGGGGGAATAGCATATGCAAAAGCTCAGAGGCAGGAGAAAACCAAGGTGTGCAAAGAACAACACAGAGACACATGGAGAGAGAGGCTGGTGATGAGGTGGAGACCACTGGGGCTGAGCGTCCTCCATGTTGCCCAGGCAGACATGCTGGAATTCTGGATGCCTCTCAGTATCACCCAGACATCCAGCAATTCCAGCACCTCTTCTCAACCTCCCCCCTTCAAAGGGCTCTTTCACCTTTCACAAATGTTCCCTTCTGCTCAGGAGGGTCAGCTTGTCTTGCATGTGTCTTTGCCTCCTCCTTCCCTTCCCTCCCTCCCTCTATCCCTTCTTCTGCCTTACAGACTCCTCCCTGAGAAGGACGCCAGCTCCCAGTCTTCCCCCTGTGCCTGAGCACAGTCTGGGTTGAGTCTTTAGGCTTGGTCAAGAGTGCATCTGCAAACCTCTTCACTCCTTGCTGGCTAGAGCTTGCCATCTTCTTGGCCAGGTCACCTGAAACCCCAAGGCAGGCACCCAGTGGGGCTGATCACATGAATAAATTGGGTATAGTTCCAAGAGGTGGGAACTGTGGTTTTGTAAATTTCACAAGTTGTTTGCATTTACAAGTGCACAGGTGTACCTTGGTGAATCAGAGGCTCCAGCGCAAGACTCATGGTGTTTAGCCCTGAGCATCTATCCAGCCATCTACCTACACATCTATTCACCCATCCACCCATCCATCCACCCACCCATCCACCTACACACCCACCAATCCATTCATCCATCCATCCATTTATTCATCTATTCACCCACCCATCCATCCACCCATCCACCCATTCACTCACCCAGTCATCCATCCATCCATTCATCCATCCACTCAGTCACCCAACCATCTACTTATCCATTTTACCCAGTCACCTATCTATCCACCCAGCCAACCCACCCACCCATCCATCCATCCATCCATCCACCCATCCATCCATCCACCCACCCATCCATCCATCCATCCATCCACCCACCCATCCACCCACCCATCCATCCATCCACCCATCTATTTATCCATCCATCCACTCAGTCACCCAACCATCTACTTATCCATTTTACCCAGTCACCTATCTATCCACCCAGCCAACCCACCCACCCATCCATCCATCCATCCATCCACCCATCCATCCATCATCCATCCACCCATCCACCCATCCACCCATCCATCCATCCATCCATCCATCCATCCATCCGTCCATCTGTCCATCCACCCACCCATCCATCCATCCACCCATCCATCCATCCATCCATCCACCCATCTATTTATCCATCCATCCACTCATCCACCCATCCACCCATCTACTTAAACATTCATCCATTCATTTATCCATTCAGCAAATACAGCCTGGAAATTGCAGAGATTAGGTCTTATACTTGGCTCTGGGAGAGAGCAGAGTTTGCAGAGTCTGTTCAATAGAAATCCAATGGGAGCCATATATGTAATTAATTAAAAATTTCCTGGTGGCCACACTAAAATCAGGTGAAACAAGTGTAACATGTTATTTAACCCAATATATAAACAATAGTATAATTTCCACATGCAATCAATATAACAATTATTAATGAGATATTTTACATTCATATTTTTGTGGCAAGTCTTTGAGATTTGGTGTTAATCTTACCCTTACGGCACATCTCAATTTGTACAGGCCACATTGCAGGCTCTCGAAGCCACATCTGGCAAGTGGCTTGTGTATTGGACGGTGCATGTCTAGAATGTTCTCCCGGTGTTGCATGTGGGCAGCAGATGTGGGCTGATCTGTGCCATGAGGAGGCCATAATCAAGGTGCTATGGGAACACAGAGGAGGAGCAGCCATGGGTGGAAGAGGCTGAATGGCTTCCCAGAGGAGGCAGCCCTGGAGCTGGGAGCTGAAGGATGAACAGGAGTTCTTTAGGTGCAAAATAGGGAAAAGAAAATCTCCCAGTTTCCTGGTGCCCTAAGCAGGGCTCATGAAGGTGCAGGTCAGCCTGAAGAAACCAAGGGCTGTTAATGACCTTCCCACCAGCTGCTCCTTATGGACCCATGGTTCAGGTCATCTTACTCCTCCCCTGCTCCCTGGGCCAGTGTGGTTGTTTCCCCATCTTACAGTGACGCACACTGGGGTCTGGAGATCCAGCTACTTATAGCCGCGGGTTTCAGAGCATCTGCCATGAGCTAGAGCTCCACCCCAGATGGTGGGGGTGGACGTAGGAGCTGAGAACGTGTAGAATAAAGCTCCTTCCTTGCTCTGACCCGTAAGCCCCCGCAGGGTGCTGGCTCTGTGGGCCGCTGCTGTGAGACTCACCATCCCACTGAGCTGCCTTCTCCCGTAGATGGCGGCCCTGGAGACCACATGGAATCAATTTCCCAATTAAGCTAATTGGGAGAATCACGGCCTGCCTTTCTGGTTATCGGCCTGGAGGGCAGCCTAGGGACTGCTCACAGAAGAGTCCGTAAATGTTGAGCTATGCTGGCTAGACCTTGGGACGGTATCACCTGGTCCAGCCACTGTTTGTAAGGACTTTCTGAGATCACGGAGACCTTTAGGCTACTGTGCATGTGCCTGTGAACTTCCAGGCTCTGTACCTGTGTGTTATAGAAGGAAGTGCTGGTGGGCGGTGGGGGGGAGGGGCGGTCTCTGAAACTTGTCTATAACCAGGCATGGCCATCTGGCTCTCACTTGGGTGGTCCGTCTTAGGTCTAACTGCAATCTCGCTTGCTGCTGACTCAACATCCCCCTGCCTGTCCCCAGGGGTTGGGGCCCCAGGTGAACCCCAGGTGGCAGGGCTGCTGGTGATTGCCATCCGAGACCAGCCCGGAAAGCTGCCATTTTCACTAAAACCCTTACACATGCATCTTCCAGAACATTTCAATGAAGAGCCTAAAGAAACCCACATCAGGGACATCTGTAGCTAGATGAGCAGCGTGGGAGTGTCCGGCCCGTGACAAGCCCTGTGTGGCCATAGGCACACCCTTTCCCATCACACGAGGCCTCGGCTTTCCCTCGTGGAAAGACGGAGTTGCTCTGGAATCCACACTCTATGGCTCTGTGTGATTTGGTGGGGGCAGCAAGGCGGCCTCCCCTTCCCACCTCTGCCTCTCTGCTGCCCGGGATCCCAGCAGTGGGGCTCTGTCCTGAGGGTTAAGCACTGCCCTCTCCCTTCTCAGATGCTTGTTGCACATCTCAGGGTGGAATGGGCCGACCTCATTCTTTCTGGGAGCCGGAAGGGGCTTGAGCAGGGACCAGCATGTGGCCACTGCAGAGTGCTTGCTCTCAGAACCCAAGCTCTACCTGAGGTTCAAGAGAGATGCCAACACTTCCCAGGAGGCAGCCACCACCAGGCCCCCAGTTCTAGGCACCCCCAAGGCATGGACCAGGCCCCGGCCAGCTCCTCCGCTGCTGGAGGTGGAGCCAGGGGTGACAGGAGCAAGCCGCATAGCTTGGGGTTGGTTTGGGCACCCTCCTGGCCTGGGTCTGTGACCTGGGGCACGTCACAACCCCTCTTCCTGCCTCCATCCCATCCTCCGTACAGTGGAGGTGGCGACAGCTGCTCTGGCTCTCGCTGGACTGTAATTTTGTCTGTGGTTTTCTCTGCCTCCTCCCCTCTCCACCCATCTCCTGGGACTCATTCAAGCTGACCACCTCCCAGTGTGGCGCTGGTGGGTTGTGTGCAGGAAAGGGTTAACTCAGCAGCCCTGAGCCATCCACACCCTGCACATTCCAAAGAAAGGTCTTGACCCTGGCCTAGCTCCTGGGAGGTGACCGCTGACCTCTACCCACTCGGAGTACACCGTGTGATAAGTGTGTGTGTTTGCCTGGGGGTCTTGGGCCATCCCAGTGATCATGATGTCATTTACTGTGGTACCTTGGGCTATGCTGTACCAGCTCATCATCCTGGGGGTGAGACCAAGGCCAGGCACATGGCAGTCGGGCACGTCTTTCTGATGGACCCCCAGCAGGAACCCTGGGCCCCAGGGCGTGGCTGGGCCTCCCAGGCTGGTGCACACGAATTCTGGGAGAATCCAGCATTGTCTGCCCGACTCCACTGAGAGGGGACACCTGTATGCTGCAGCATGGTCTCTCCTGGACCCTGCCCTCTGGAGATGTTCAGTTTGCCAGCTTGAGGTCGTGTCTTTTCATGGTGCTAAGCCCTGGCCTCGGGTATGGCTGCCTGGCTGAGTTCTGCGAGCCGTCCAATATGTCCCTGAGCCTGAGGGTGGTTTGGGGATCCTGAACTGCGGTGTCAGCATTTCCATTGACAGGTTCTGAGGGCAGGTGACGGGGAGGTGTCAGCCGGGGCTGATTATATGAACTTGCAAGTATTGTTTCTGAAACAGCCCACGGAAGGTTCTAGGGCCATTTCTCCCCCTCTAGACATTTTGCTGAGCCCTCGCCTGGCCTTGGCACCTGTCACCACCTGTCCACATTCCCAGCTCTGCCCACCACGGGCTGTACCTACACCCAGGGATGGCCCAGGTCAGAGAGGGGCAGGCTGTGGTCTGAGGTCAGGAGTGAGCCTGCCCCACCCGCCCCTTCGGTTCAGCATCCTCTGAGCGAGGGAGGCAGGCAGGACAGATGGATGGAGAAAGCCTCAGGTCGTCCCTTCCCCTGGAAAGGCTGGACATGCTGCTCCAGAGACCCTCACATGCGCTGTCTCAGGGACGCCTTGGGCCCCAGCAGCCTGTGTGTCCAGCGGCCAAGCCTCTGATGAAGCCACTTCCTCACCTGGGGCCGCCTTCTGTGCCTGTGCCGCAGGAAACCCTGGGCTTCCTTCAGGGCCTTTCTCCCGTGAGTAAACCCTCTGTGGGCTCTGCTGGGTCTTCCGAGACCACGCCCATCCTAGGTGCCTGGGTCCAGGTGAGGCACTTCCTGCTGCCAGCAGTGGACAGAGACTGGTTTTAATTAAAGCTCCCAGCAACCACCCCTATCGCCGTGGAAACAGAGGTTCTGGTGGAGACGTGGCTCCCAGGCCATACGTGTGTGTAGTGCAGCTGGGAGTGGCGCCCAGGGCAGCCTGAACCCAAAGGCTGGTCTTGACCGCAATGCCCTGCTCCTTCCCAGCATGGTCTCCGCTCAGCCCACAGCTGGGCCAGGGCCTCAACAGCCAGGGAGGGGCTGTCCCTGACGCGCCGTGGCCCCACGGCCTGGTCCTCTCAGTGCCTGGACCCCAGGCACGAGGAGGCAGGGGATTGGGACCTGCCTGGAGCCTGCCGCTGCCCCAGCTGCTGACGTGGCCGCTCCCGCCCACCCTGCAGACGTGGCCGCCCCCACCCTGCCACGTCGCCACTTCCACCCCGCAGGCAGGAAGCTGCACGCTCTTGCTCTCTTTCTGTAAATTTTTGGAGGGCTGTGGTTGTAGGAAACATCTGGATGTGGTCCAAGGAACATAATAAAAAAAATAGGAGAGTAACGGGGGCAGGCAGGGCGGGGGAGGTTTGGAAAGCCATCTGATTTCACTTTGCAAAGACAACTGCAATTATGCCTCTGAGGGTTCACAGTCACTTCAGATTTAAGCCATGCGGCGACGTCAGTGGGAAACTATGAAGCTCGCGGACTGCGTGGTGACACACACCCCACGGAACATGGTCCGGGCCAGCTGCTGGCCATGCTCGAGCCCGCCAGCCCACCAACGGGGGGTCCCTCCCAGGAGGAGGGGAGCTGAAGCAGGGAGAAGGGTCCCTTGCTTTGGATGTGCTGGGCTGTCCCCTCTCACACCCTCTGAGCTCCAGCTGTGCCTTCCCCTGCTCAGGCTCCATCTACCCCATCTGACCCCACAGGCTCCTGGACAGAAATGGCCTGGCCTTGCCTAGAGCTCGGCTTCCACTCCAAGGCGAGCTATGGCGGCTCTGGGCTGGCGGGGGGAACATGGCTGGGCCCTCAGGGCTCCCCACTTTCCAATTGCCCCGGGATCAGCTATTTCTACAGTGTCCTGTAGCATGGGGCTGGGGATCTCCATCCTCCCAGCAACCTGTGGGGTGGGCTGGTGTCTGTGTCCCTCTGTGTCCTGTGGGGTGGGGTCTGTGCCTCTCACAGTGTTCTTAGCTTCTGGTCACCATCTCTGTCCCTCCTGCCCTGAGGTTATCCCGAGCTGGGGTCCCGCCTGTCCTGAAATCTCACTCCATCCCGACCCTACCCTCTCCTCCAGGAGCTGGGGTGGTTCTCTGTTGTTCTCTTCCCGAGAGTCCAGGGGCTTCCCAGTGCCACATCCTGATGGAGCCCAGGCCTCTGGGCAAAGGACACAGCCTCTCCCATGGACCTGCCCCAGACCCCTCTGGTGTTTGGAGCCAGGGGACCCCCAGGGTGGGAAGGGCTTGCCTGCCGCGTGGCCAGTACTTCTGGCTTGTCAGCCACAGGCAGGCTCTGAGCTGGTGGCGGGGTTCCATCATCTCCAGGTGTGGTCTTGACATGAAACGCCTCGAAATGAAACCTGGAGAAGCCCATTCCGTGGTGTGGATGAGTGGGTCTGCTGAAGGCCTGGGAGTCACACCCACCAGTGTTCATGACAGCCAGTGGGTGCTGTGCCCTGAGACCCAGGCCCTGCCTCTTGCACATGGTCCACCAGGGCTAAGGCCTGCAGCCCTCCCTCTGGGCCCTCCTCGGTCAAGCCTTTGGTGGACTTCTAAGGTCCACAGGGAACTGCCCCACAGACCACCTTCCCACTCTGCAGGTGGGCAGCTGAGGCCCCCGCAGACGGGACCGAGCCACAGGGCCTGTAGCCTGGCTCGTCGAGGCCCAGTGGGCTCCACCATGGCCAGGGTGAGAGGCAGAGGGCCACGGAGCCTGTGGTGGGGCCCTGGGGTTTTACATTGGGGCTCTGCCTGGAATGGGGCCCTGGTGTGATAGGGGCCAGGGCTGGGGCTGAGCCTGCCTGGGCCGAGGGGCTGTCTGGCTGGAGTGATTCCTCAGCAGCAGAGCCTTGAGTCATGGCTGGGTCCTCCCGGCCCCTGCGGGGCAGGGGGGTGGGGGGGGGCTGAAGACATTTTTTCCATGGAAAGTAGCTGCTGGCTGTCTGCTTACCGGGGAGCTCTCTGTTCCCTGCCCCCCCACCCCCCGCCTGCTGCTGACGGTTTGGTGGGGGCTGCAGCAGTTATTTGCTGGACTTTCCACTGGCCTGGATGGGCCGAGAGCTCCAGGCAGGGGTCAGACAGCTGGACTCTGGCCCAGTCCCATCCTGCAAGTGCGTGTCCTCTGAACCTGCGTTTTGCCTTCTGCCGGGGTGGGGCTCTGGGGAGGCTGGATACTGAAAAGCAAGGACTGGGCTGTGATGGGCCACTGGGCTCCAGGTCTCCATTAACTCTTTAAGGGAAGAATGGGGCGGGATATGGAGGGAGGGTTGCACATCTTCCTCCCGAGCCTGTGGAGTGTGAGGTGAAATTGGCAGATCTTCTGGGAGTTTGCAGCTGCTGCTGAATTTAGGAGCAGCCACCCTGAAAAATTCCCCCAGGGGCCCTGGTCTTGGACCCAACAGCTGGTGGGGAGGCACCCACCTGCCCCATGTGACCCCCAGCTAATTATTCTCTGAGAGACACTGGCTGTAAAATGGTTGGTCAGAAGCCTGCCCTGATCCCCTCGAAGGCCTCTTCCCACCCCATGGGAGAGACCAGCATGGCAGCCCTGGAGCACAAGGCCATGCGCTGGGGATGGGCCTGGGCTCTGGGGCAGGGTCTGCCATGGTCAAGTGTGGCTCAGTGTCAACTGGGAAAGCAGAAGTCTGCAGCCAAGGTGGGGCCCTCCCTTCCCTCTTCTCCCTGTGGCACGGGGTGGGGTGGGGTGAAGGCGGGGAGAATGGCAGACAGGCCAACCTTGGGCTGTGGGTATCTAGCCTGAAGCCTCCTGTCTGGGCATGGCTGCAGCTAGGAAGGCCCCACAGGGGAGGCTTCGTGACCATCTCCATCCCGACCCTACCCCCTCCTCCAGGAAGCCCTCCTGAGTTACCCCTGCCAGTCTGAGCTCCTACCTCTTTGGATCCTGCCTGTTGTCCACACCTGACTGCCACGCCCTCTAGGTTTTCGGGAACACAAATCTTGTCTCTTGGGCTCTGTGGCCCTCATCGCTGGAGGCCTCACCCCTTGGGGCTCTGCCATGTATGTGCCGTGGGCCTAGTGGGGGTCTCACAGCACTTCACCGGCTCTGGTGGTCATGTGGGAGCAGCCCCTGCACACCTGGGCCATCACCCACAGAGGACATTTCCCAGACGTGGGAAGATGTTAACCTCTAGCCCTCTGGGACCAAAATTGAGCCTGAGTCGGAAGCTGTGGCCTAACTCTGGCCCTTGGGACGGGGAGGTCTGACACCGACTACCTCTCTGCCCCTCCTATGCGGCCTCCACATGGCCGTGGGCTCCTCGGAAGGGGCTCCACCACCTGCTCCCTAGGATGGAACACCCTGGGGTCCCATCTCCAAGAGACTTTCTGGGTGACAGATGGGACACTGAGGCTCAGAAAGGGGAGGATGTCGGCTGAGGGTCACGTGGTAGAGTCCACACTGGAACCCAGCACCCTGGTTATCAGCCAGGATGAACCCTGTTTTTGGTATCTGCACTGAGAAACGTGTGCATGAGAAGGAACCTTCCGGAGGGGAGCTCGGTCAAAGCTGATGATGTCCTCACCCAGCTGGCCTTTCTGCTGTTGGGGCTTATTCTTCCAGAATGTTCCAGCACAGCTCCTCCCACGACATCCTTGGTTCCCACACTCCAGTTTGCACTTCTGCCAATGCCTGTCCGTCATGTGCAGGCGCTGGGCCTTCCTTCTCGGAGGCTGCCCATGGACCTGCTGTTCTAATGGTGCTTGTGGACCCTGCTAGATGCTGCCTTGTTGGGCATTCAGCTTGTTTTCTCTGTGGGGCTCTCACCAACCGGTGCCATCATGGACCCTCCTGTCCAGCATTCGGTAGGTGCCCTCCCAAATGGAGTTCAGAAGTGACATCACTGGGTCCAAGGAGCGTGCCCACTTCACATTCAAAAATTCGATGGGACCTTGGTGGGGCTTTGGTTCTCTGAGGAGGAAGTGTGAGGGGTGCCCTGGGGCCATTGGGAGCCTTCACCCAGCAGGAGTCATCTATGTGGGGAGCTGGGCTGGGGTGTCTGCCTCCTTCCAGAAAGTGTCAGGCACCCCCTGGCCCTCCTGGGAGAAGCTGAGATAATAAGTGACCAGGGCATGAGGGATGGCCACAGGAGATGGGACCACAGGCTCTGGAGCTCCTTAGCTGGACAGAACAGCCCCCTGAGCTCAGAGAAGGCCTGTTCTGCTTGAGAGAGGACTGGTCAGCCTTGTCCTGGATGGATGTGACTCTCAGCAGGCAGATGACCTTTATGAGACAGTCTGCCCACACTTCATTGCCTATCCCTCTCCCTGTGGGGAGGAGGGGTGCTGTGGGCTGGGCAGGATGGTAAGGAATGCCTGTGGTCCTGAGGCTAGGGGCCTTCTTCCCCTCCCTTGGCTGGCACTGTTTCCTGACCTGGCTGCCCTGAGCCTCTCTTGAGGGCTGTGGACCTGCCATGTCGCCCTTTGTGTAACCATTCTGTCACAGGGCTCTGGGAGTGACTGAGAGGACAGCAAGACCCCACTCTACTCCCAGAGCCCCACATTGGGAGGGGGGCTGAATGGGTAAAGATGTTGAGTGAAAGGTACCACACACACGAGGTTTGGGTCCTGGGTGCAAATCTTCACCTTCTTTCTTTAGGCCAAGGAGGCTTTGCAGGGTCTGCCTCTTAGTTCTCTGTTGCTATGTAACAAATCACCACAAAACTGAGTGGCTTAAAACAGCAGTAATCATTCAGCATCATTCACAGTTTCTGTGGGTCAGGACTTTGGAAACGGCTTAGTCAATGGGTGGTTCTGCCTTGGGGTTTCCCATGAGGCTGCAGCCAGACGTTGGCCAGAGCTGCATCATCTGAATGTCTGGCCAGGGCTGGAGGAGCTGCTTCCAAGCTGGTGCACCACAAGGCTGGCACAATGCTTCCCTCCACAGTGCTGCTTGAGCATCCTCTCAACATGGCACTGGCTTCACCCAGTGCAAGTGATCCAGCAGGCCAAGGCAGAAGCTGCCCTGCCTTTAGGAGCAAGACTTGAGAGTCATGCATTGTTATGTCCACAGTGTTCTGGTGGTCACCTGACCCCTTGATTGCCAGCTCCAGCCGAGCCAGGTCCCACAGTGGCCTGTCTCTAAGACAGCTCTTGCAGCACTGCCCTATGGCCCATTTTCTCACATGCCTGGCTCCTCTCAACAGAGCCCCTGGCTCTGGTTTGCAGAAGTTTGGTCAGTGTTTGAATTAAACTGAGCCCCCAGGCCTCCCAGCTTGCCTTCGACCCCAGGTCACAGAGCTCATTGAACTCTGAAGGGCCTGCGTGGGCCATTGTGTGGCTTGGGAAGAGCGTAGAGTGAGAGGGACATGCGTTCTAATCCCAGCTGTGTGGCCTCACAAACCTCCCTGCCCTTGGTTTCCCTATCTGTAAAATGAGGATATGGATGGAACTTTCTCCTGGAGGTTGAAGCACAGCACCTGGACGGGGGTTGAAGCTGTGGCCGTGGGGGCTGAGCCGGCTGTGTGGCTTGTCAGTGTCCTGGCCTCCACCATGGGAGAGCTGTGCCTGCCATGCCAGCTGTGGGAGGAGCTGGAAATAGCCGAGGGGGAGGACGGAGGTGGGGCGGTGGGGGAGAACACGCACCTCCCAGCTGCAGGCTGTGGTCAGTGGCTGGGACAGGAAAAGCTGGGAGGTGGGCCCGTTGTCTGAGGCTCAGGTCACACACTCCGCCTGGCTGTGGAGTGAAGCCAGTCCAGACATGTTGGGGTGGGAGAGCATGGGGTGGCGGTGGCTCAGGTAGGAGGGCAGGGCGAGGGCTTCAGCCTTACCTGGGACCCCAGCTGGCTCCTGGCTCCCCAGGCTTTGTGATCGGGGAGCACATGGACATCCTTGTGGCTGGCTGGTCTCCGAGGCATTTTCTGACTCTTTGGGACGAACTCTGCCTCCTTCTCTTACAGACGTGTCAGTTACAGAGCGCTTGGTGCCTTTTCTTTTCTGCCTGAAGACAGAAGACAGCTTGAAGAGCAAAGGTGACAATCGTGCTAGAAGAAGGAAGAAAATAATCCTCTATAACGAGTCAACGATGAAAGCCCAGGCCGGCAGGAGGTTTGCACTGAGGATGAAACAGGCTGCTGGTGTGGGGCCTAAGGGCCCAGAGGCCTGAGTTCATGGGTGGGTTGCTGGGCCTTGCCCTACACTCCGGGGGATTCCACATCCATGTGTGTTGCAGATCGAGAGTCTGTCCTCAGCGTCTCCACAGTAATAGTTTTCATTCCCTGTCACTCAATGCCCCCCACTCCTTTTTTGTTGAGATGGAGTTTTGCTCTTGTTGCCCAGGCTGGAGTGCAATGGTTTGATCTTGGCTCACTGCAACCTCCGCCCTCCTGGGTTCAAGTGATTCTCCTGTCTCAGCCTCCTGAGTGGCTGGAATCAAAGCTCCTTTTAATGCAAAAAGAAAAAGTTTATAAAGGAGGAAGGAAGACACCCGCTTTAGGTCCGTTTGGTCCCTGACTTCGGCTTAAGAGGGCACTGGTGCTCGGAGGTCTCTGCTGGCTGGGAAGAAGTGGGGTTAGGGGGCTGCCTCTGCCCTGCCCACTCCTGTCTGTGTCCTGGCCACCTCCTGCCTCTGCCCTGCCCACTCCCTCCCGCCTGTGCCCCGGCCACCTCCTGCCTCTGCCCTGCCCACTCCCTCCTGCCTGTGCCCCGGCCACCTCCTGCCTTTGCCCTGCCCACTCCCGTCTGTGCCCTGGTCACCTCCTGCCTGTGCCCTGCCCACTCCTGCCTGTGCCCCAGCCACCTTCCTGTGTGGCCATCCCTGCCTCCGAAGCCTGCAGCTGCTGCCCTGTCCCTGGTCTGCCCACTTCTTCCCAGGTTCCCTCTGAGATCTGCCCTTCACTCCACAGCAGGATGCCAGTTGGACCCAGTCACTCCTCTGCAGCAAACCCTCCAGGTGAAGCCCAGCGCTGGAGCCTGAAGCCCATCTTCCCGCCCTGGGCCAGCTGGGCACTCTTCCGTTCCCCAGCGCCTGCCACAGCAGGGCCGCCTCCCCTTTGCATGTTTTGTCCCCAGAGTTTCTAACTCAAACCTTCCCTAACTCCCTTCCACCTGGCGCTCTCTTCCTCATCCCTCAGCGCAGGGCTGAGACCCCAGAGACCCTGGCTGGGTTGTGGGCCCTTCCTCTGCATGCCCCCTTCCCCCGATCCCCCGACCCCTTGGAGCTGCAATGCAGGTGTCTGCTTTCCTCACTGGGCTGTGACCTCCCTGAGGCCCCGGCCTCCCCACCATGCTCCTAGAGCTTGGCCCAGCGTAGATGTCCAGTGGGTGTCAGGGTGGATGCTGTGGCAGCAGCTCAGATGCATGTTTGGATGTTGCGATGGTGGTGTTGGGGCTAGGGGATGAGGAACCACCATGGACATGCAAGCTGACAGCCCATGGCCACAGGAAATACACGAAATACACAAGGCCCATTTCCTTAGCTGTGGCCCCAATTCCAGAGTCAACACCAATAGGTGGACTTCTTCTTGTGCCTTGGGGCAGCCAGGCTGGGACCCAGATGGCCAGTGAGTTCTGGGTTAGCAGCCTCGGCTCCTGGAGATGCTGCTGTGGGCAGAGCTCCTGTTCTGTGCTGGAAATTTGAGTCCTTGTGGTGGAGATGGGGAGGGAGACAGAGGATGGCTCATGGTGATCTGTGCCCTTACTGGGCAGGGGGACGTCAGGGCTGGTGAGCATATGGGGTGGGAGCTGAGGCATCGTGGGGTCCTGGTCATGTCTCTCACTTGTGAGGACTTGACACTCATCAGGGCTGGCTCTTGTGGATGACATCAGTGTCATGAGCTCTGATGGGACATCAAGGGGTGTCCTGGAGAGGAAGGGAGGCCCACTGGCCTCTTGGGGGTGGAGCAGACAGCCTCTGGCTCTCCGGGAGGCCCGTGGTATCATGCCTCAGCTCCTCCATGCGCCTCTGCCCCGCTCACTCAGCTGGCCTCCTTCATTAGTGCCTGCTCTGTGCCACATGAGCCACTGACCCATGTCCCTTGCTTTTGTTTCAATGGGCCTGCTGGCTTTGGCTCACGTGTCCACCCAAGTCGGCACTTGGGAGATGGAATCCTTGGTGCGGGGCCCCTGAAGGGTGCCGATGACCTGGGCCCTCCAGAAGTGCCCGGTTCCGGGAGGCAGGAAGCAGAGCTCTGGGGTGGCTTTTGATTTTCTGTTTCTCCCAGCCCATCCCAGGGACTCCTACACCCTGTGACACCCACCTGCGTGCAGGCGCGTGACCTGAGAGCCCAGAGGGGACCCATGAGAGGGGAGGGAGGAAGGTGGGCAGACTCCGATTCCAGCAGCCTGGAGTCACACTGGGACAAGTGGACACTCCAGGGTGCATCTGCAGAGGAGGACCATGTCACTGAGCAGCTCCCAGGCAGCTCAGCCATTCTGGAGGCCCCTGGGGCTCTATCCTATCAGCACCAAGCAACTGTGCTCCCAAACTCTGAGGCATACAGCCTAGGGAAGGCGGGGCTTTGGGTGGCCTGATGGTGCCTTCTGAGGGACTCTGAGCAGGTCTGAACCTTTCCACGCCTTTGTTTCTCAAGGTACAGAGTAGAGATGCTTGCCTGCAAGACAGAAGATCTGAGGGAGGGGGAGGGATTTCAGAACATGCGGCGGGCATAACATTATCCTGTGCGGAAAGCATTTGCATTTCAGAAACCCCTTATCTGTCTAAAAGCAGAGCCTCCCAAAATAACTCCAAAGAACTCATGTCATCCATCCCTCCCTGGAGCAACCAGGGAAGACAGACTCTTATCACAATCACAATGATGAGAAACCTCCATCGCACACGGAGACAGGTGGTCCCAGAGCCGCGCTGCCCCCATCTGTCCACTTCAGGGCCCCTTCACCTTTCCAGAAAGCCGTTTGTTTTCCAGTGCATGCCCTTCTCCCCCTCCCGCGATTTTCGTGTACCCCTAAGAGGGTGTGTAAGCCCTGGATTCTAACCACTCCTCTGAATCCCACTTTTCCGTGGGAGCATGTACATCTCTATGTCCTCATCTGTCTCTTGTCAGTTTAATTTGCAGGGCACAGTGGTGCAATTGGAGATGGCAGAGCTCTTTCTCGCCATGGGAACTGCCCCTGGAGCCCCTGGCCCCTTGAGGGGACCTAAGACTCAGGGAGGAGGGAGGTCCGCTTACGTCCAGGTGGGGCTGGCTGACCCGTCTCCATGAACACCAGGCAGCCTGCATCCTGTCTCGGCCTGGCCAGTGCGATCGCCTCCTGTTCCCACGTCCAAGCCCTTTGCAGGCACTACCTCCTTTCCAGAAGGTGCTGCTGGCTTCTGTTGCTCTTTGTGAATCAGGTCCTGGGCCAGATGGTTTAGGAACCATGAGGTCCTGAATGTTTACAGCCCCCGTGTCCTCCTTCATAGGTGGGGAAGCTGAGGTTTAGGATGGCACAACCTGCCCCAAGTACCCCAGCGGGATATGAGGCCAGGCTGCTGCATCCACCCCAGGACCCCAGCACCCTGCAGGCGGAGGCTAGGACCTCTGCATCCACCTCAAAGGCCTGTCCAATTTGCAGGGTGGGATGGCCCAGGAGGCTGACCTGACCCAGCTCCAGACACCAACCCCAGGGAATCCCAGTTCCCCGTGAGAAGGTTACCTCCCTCTTGAAGCCTCTGTTTTGTGTCTGTAAACTGGAAGCAATGTTAGTCCTTGCTGCACAGGGTTGATGCAAAGGGGCAAGAGAGGAGGTGGGGGAGACAGAGGTTGCCTGCAATCCCCCAACACACGCTCTGTCAGGGATCTGATGCCCGTGTGGCCCTCCGCAGGCCAGCGTGGGGACCCCCTCTCAGAGGCAAGACCCAGAACCCAGAACAAGTATGTGCACTTGATCTGAGACCCTGGCAACCTCCTTCCTCGTCTCTGGGCCTCAGTTTCTCCTCCTGTATCACGAGGTGCTACACTGGTTGATTGGGGGCCCCTTCTTGGCCCACAGAGTTTGTGCAGAGCATGAAACCGGCGACCCAGGTGTCCGACGGGCCTCCCAGACCATGCGATGCTGCTGGTTAGCAACTGCAGAAACAAACTCATCAAGAGGCATTCCTTGGCTTTAAAGACAGGCTGTTTGGAGAGAGAGGGCAGGCCAGCCTCCCCGCCCAGGGTGCCTGGCTTCTGGGAGGGGCAGGGCTGGGAAGGCGGTGAGTGCATGGCAGCCAGAGCCGGGCTGGCCGGAGGAGGCTGGCGGGCTGGGGCCCTGGCTCTGGTCAGGCTTGTTTTATGTCAGGGTGGCTCGGGCCACGGAGGAGCTGCCGCCGTGCCAAAACAATGTTTAAAACATCTCGGAAAATGTGCAGCCACTTCTTTTCCACAGGATTCATGACGAGTCTTCCTGGCTTGTTGGGGAGGGATGAGGACTGGCCAGCAGGGATTGAAGAGGGCGGCCACGTGAAAAACAGCGAGAGCCTTTAGACTGAGGCGGGGGCCTGTCCCTGCCCTGCCCGCCCTCACTGTCTCCTCTCTCCCTGTCCCCTGTCCAGGAAGTCAAAGCTCTGTCTCTGTTTCTCTTGCCACCGCAGACCACCCTGGGAAGTGGGCACTAAACCTGTTTCACAGATGGGCAGCTACAGTACTGGGTGGGAGGTGTGGATTCTAACTTGCCCCATGTGGGGACTGGGAGCTGGATAGGCTGCAGAATACGTAGAGCCTCCGCACGAAGGACCTGGGAGCCCCAGGTTCCTGTGGGCAAGTTGGGGAGCAGAGTACCTCCCCACTGAGGTGTTTCCGAGCTACCTTCATTTAGCACTGCCAAGTAGCAGAACAGGAACCTGGATGGTCGGGAGCCTGGAAGGGTCATGTGGCTGAGGGACACCGACTCCCCCTCACTCAGGCCCAGGAGGGGCTGCGGGCTCCCTGGGTCCCTGTGTCCCCAGCATCCCCCACTGGAATTGGAGCCCTGGGGGCCCTGGCCCACCCAACCCCCAGGGCCCTTCCACTCCATTTCTTCCCAAAGAAAAGCCAGGTGACCTAAGGCCTGGGCTTCCCCCTTGAGTGTCTGAACAGTACCTGATCATGGCCAGGGCGGGGTGCCTCCTATGTATGTGCAGGCCCTGGGCTCCTGGTTCCTTCTTCTTGGGCTTGGAGGAGGTGGCAGGTCCGCTTTCTCCCAGGAGAGACCCAAATGTTGAGTCTCGCACCTGGGGGCACAGCCGGCTCAGACTCTGGACTTCACTGGACTCTCGACTTCATTGCCCTCTCACAGGGGCTGGAGAGGGGACAAGCACACCCCTCCCAGGCAGGAGGGAGCGCTGGGGCTCCAGCTCCAAACCAGAGGTTCAGAGGGGACCCACGGAGGAAGCTGCGGCCTGCCCCTCACACAGCCACAGCCCCGGCTGAGGCACCTGTCTTCTGCGTCCCCCTCCTGGTAGATGCGCAGCCCTGAGCTGCTCTCTTCTGATTCAGATGGGCTTTAATTGGCTCACGTGGTCCCATCAGCTGCAGTGGATGTTTTGCATAATGACGATTTGGAACTCAACCTATTCTACTAGAATGTTCAATTTCATGCCAATTAAGTCTGGAATTGAGTGATGTTCTCTGGGAGTCCTGTGTGGACGAGCCTCAGTGGCAGTGGCTGCAGAGACAATGCTGCTCACTTCGGCTTCTTCTCGGAGCTGCTCCAGCACAGGACTGTGGGTTCCCTCACCTGGCCTGGTCCCGAGGCCACCCCTGCCACTGCCCTGACCAGAGGGGCCACTGGATGGGCAGCAGCATGCGTACAGGAAGAAGTCCTGGCCTGGGAGTTTCGGAGGTGAGGCTGGGAGGTACTTCTGCTGCTGTGGACGGCTCTGCCTCCCTTCCTTTCTCACTCTGCCTCCTCTTCCCAGCCCGCATGCCTGTCCCACACCTGCTCCAGGAAGCCTGCCAGGACTGCCCTCCCTCCAGAGTCTAAGACCTTTCCATGCCTGTTCTGGTGAGGCCGTTGCATGCTGGGACCTTGCTGGCTTTTGGGGAGAAGCTCTGAGGTCCTCTGGCTGTGGCTGACTTGCGTTCATCCTGGAAACATCAGGCTCTAGGTGGCCCAGTCTGAGTGCCGGAGTGTTTCAGAGGCTGTGGGTCCAGCCTACGGTCGGCTGACCTGGACTGACACATGGGACGCCTGGAGCTGGAGACTTGGGGGGCTTGTAGGGGTGGCTATCTCCCCACTTTGGGGTGAGCCACACGCATGGTGCTCGGGTGTGCGAGCCAGCCCCGGTCAATACAGCTGTTAGGACTTTAGTGTTTATTTTGGACAGTCACCAGGGAGGCCAGGGGGACTGTACCAGAGTGGGCCAGAGGACGGGGAGCAGAAAGGGCCGGGCAAGGACTTGCTTCTTCCTATACCATAGTGTGTCCTGAGCGTGGCCAACAGGCCTCCCTCACTGTCCCCAGGGTGAAGTCCAGCTTCTCCGCTGACCCCTGTGGAGTCCCACGACTCTTCCAGAAGGCTTGATTCCCACAGCCTCCCCTGGCTGGAGCAGCCCAAACCACGCAAGCCTGCAGATCCCACGGGATGTGGGGGCTCTGGGAAACACCCCGAATCTTCTGAGAGCCGCCTCTGGGGTGCTGTGTCGTGGTAGGCTTCCCCAGAGAGTACCTCGCGTTTGGGGGTGAGGAGGGCACTTGCCGAAGGGAGGCCAAAACGGGGCAGCAAAATGTGTGTGCGGAGCTGAGCTGTCATCTCAGGCCGTGCTGGGCCATGAGTGTCTTCCTGTGTCCCCGACAGCGGAACCCGGAGGCAGAGGGTTTGTCTGCCACTAGGAGGCTGACTCTGAGACTCTTTAACAAAGAGCTTAGTGACCCTCCAGGCCCTGGCCCCACTGGAACCTCCCTGGAGGGGGCTGTGGGCTGATGCACCTGCCCCCGCTGAGACCTGGGCCTGCTGAAGATGAACCCCAGCCCCAGGGTGAGGCGCACAGCTGGGGCTCAGCATGTGTTTGCTGAGTGGATGGCATCCCCGCTCTCCCTGCCGCGGTCAGGTGTCCCTGAGGTGGAGCTGCGGGGTGTGCCTTGCCACCAACGGGATAAGAGGAGGCCCCAAGCCAGCCCCTGCCCCATCCCTTGCCCCTGCCTCACTCCCTCCCATGCCCCGGGAGCCCTTCTGTCCAGATGCGCCTGCCTGGGCCTCGTGGCCTCCACCAGGGCACTTCCCAGATCATGTGGCTTTGCCTTTGCACCTGCCTCAGGCTGGAGCCTTCTGGAAGGGCCCTAGGGCATGGTGCACTCAGATCTACACTGATCTGGCTTCTGCTGGCTGCATCCTCCCTCCGGGTGCTGGGGGACATGTCTTTGCAGAGACTTTATTTTTGCTCTCGGCTGTTTCCCCAGGGTCTGGGATCATGGAGCAGGTGGAGGCAGCTGATGAGGTGTGGGTTTGGCTGCCGCCAGAAAGCCTTGCCTGGGCCTGGGGGGGAGGCCGGGTGGGCATCTCCCACCCTGACCGGCACCTCGGGAACCCGCTGCCCGGCTTTCTTGAGAGTGAGGAGCAGATCCCAGGAAAGAGGTGGGCCTGGGCCAGGAGGGGCGCTGCACTCCATGCAGGGTGTCTCCCCGCCCTGAGCCTGGGGAAGGCCAGTGGCGTCTGCACACCCTGCCACGTGGCCAGGCTGCACACTTCTTTCTCCAGGCATGTTCAGGAAAGGAACTTTCCTCCTCCTTTTCTGGGCTGCGTCCTGGGAGGTGGGGCCCCAGGCCATAGGAGGAAAGGCTGCTCTGGCCAGTGAGATGCTCCTCAGTGAGCCCCCAGCCAGGGTGGGGCGGGGGCTGTGCTGGGGCCCCAGTGGGCCAGTTGGCCTCTCTGCTTGGCCCCAGCTTCAGCCTGCACAAGCTGCTCCCCACTCTGCTCACCCCAAAGCCCAGAGCCTGTGTGGGTTTGCAGAGAGCCTAGCTCTGGGGCTGCAGCCAGAACAGCTGCCATTCCGGCCCTGACACATTCCAAGGGGGTTCCCTGGAAATCCCTAGAGCCCCCGGAGTTTCTCTGGCCCTGAACCGTAGTGCATTCTGAGCTTGGAGCTGGGAGGCCTGGGCCCTGACCGGCGCCAAGGCTTGCTCATTGCAGCCTCACTCTGTGCCTCAGTTTACCCATCTTCATGAAGAACAAGGCAGCCCTGAGACGGGCCTCCACAAGCTGTGTCGGTTAAGATACAGGCTTTAGTGTCAGATGGCTGAGGGTCTGGGTTCCAGTGTGGCTAGGTCAGCCTGAGTTTCAGTTTCTCTGCCTACCAGTAGGTGGATGTGAGGCCACACGGAGCCTGGCACTGCTGGGAAGAGCTGCGGTAGCCACTGCCGCCTGCCCGGAGCTTCTGAGTTGCCTTCTCCGAGGTGTTCTAGACACTGCTGGCCAGGGGGCTTCGAGGGGACTCCGGGGGTGTCGGCCTGTCCACGGGAGCCTGGTGCAGGCACGGACCTGGGAGCTGCTGCTCCGTGGGCTGGAGCTCCAAGCCCCTGGGAGGAGGGAAGGACAGGGATGCTTTCCGGCCACATCCCACCGCCTCCATGCCCCAGCTTCTCGGGTGTCAACCCGGAGACAGGCTGAGCTCTCCAGCCCTGCCATCAGCAGTCTTGATTGAGCTGTGGCCTGGATGCCACCATTCGCCTCCACCACTAACTGACTCAGCTCGCAGGGAGCCCGAGGTCCAGGAAGGTGGGGGAGGGCAGGGCCGAGCTAATTTACCCAGTCCGGGTCTGGAGGGACCGATGTGCCCCACTCGTGCTGGAACCCTGTCTGGAGCCAGGAACGTGGGCCAGGCAAAGCTCGTGGACTCGGATTAGAGTTGGGGGCCGCTCCTGCCTCCCGGAGTTAGACGCAAGCTTGTGTTCTCCGTTTCCCTCCCTCCCTCTCCCCTCAGCCCCTGGCACGGATGACTTGGGCCGCCCTTGTAAGCGTGCCCGAGCACACTTTGGAATGGGAAAAAAAATTCTAGGTCCTTGTGAAGGTTTATTTAGGAAATACAGAAGCCAGGTGGACAAAATTAGCTTTTAGGTTTTGTAACAGTTGCAACATGTATTAAAAAATGCTTTCGGGTACAGTTTTTGATACTCCTCTCAAAGGAAATGGAAATTTTTTCTGTGTGCTGAGTATTTGAGGAAAATTCAAGGCAAGTCCCAAGGATGTGGTTTTCAGGGAGCTTTCATTTTGTCCTAAAAGAAAGGAGCCATTTGAAGGGGTGAGGTCTGCCTCCACAGGGGCCCAGGGTGTGGAGGGGATGCAAAGGTCTTACCCACTGTCGCCCAAGTTCTGCCTCGGTGAGGCTGCAGTGTCTACTGTCCAGCTGCACCCGCAGCCACAAACTGAGCCAGCCCACTCAGCACCCAGCTCAGGTGTGGGACACCCCCTCCAGTGCCCAAGGAGGGAGCCAAGGGTGGGTGGTGTCCACCGTGGAGGGGACCGGGGCCAGGCACCTGCAATTTGCTCATGTCCTCTGGCCCTGCCCACATGGGATCTGAGAAGAACTGCTTCTTTTTTTTAAGACAGAGTCTTGCTCTGTCACCAGGCTGGAGTGCAATGACAGTCTCGGCTCACTTCAACCTCTGCCTCCTGGGTTCAAGCGATTCTCCTGCCTCAGCCTCCCTAGTAGCTGGAATTACAGGTGTGAGTGACCACACCTGGCTAATTTTTGTATTTTTAGTAGAGACGGGGTTTCTCCATGTTGGCCAGGATGGTCTTGATCTCTTGACCTCGCGATCCACCCTCTTTGGCCTCCCAAAGTGCTGGGATTACAGGCGTGAGCCACTGCGATGGGCCAGAGAAGGACTGCCTCTTAGAGAGGCTTGCTGCCGGGATTCCCTAGCCTGTGATGTGAATGTCTGGGGTCCCATAACCCAGCCCCCGGTCATTGCCTGGCTGCTTCTCCAGAGGACTACACCCGCCCCTGCAGAGGGCTTCGCCTCACTGTGTCTCTCTCACTGCTTCTTGTGTGTTTTCCTAGCTGGGGGACAAATCCTGCTTCTGGGCAATTGTGCCAGGTGGAACTCACCCGCGTCTGATTTTATGAGCGGAGTCCTTGCTCCAGCACCAGGGAGCCGAATCCCACGTGTGCCTGGCTGCTCCTGCTCTGTCTGTGCCCTGGGTTCCCCACTGCTCGGAGGTACAGCCACCATTTCCGTGCTGAGGCTGCTCTGGGACCCAACCCTGGTTATAGGCAGGGACCTTGGGTCACATATTCTCTGTCCAGGAGAGGCCTCTGCAAGGGGACTGGGGTCCCTGACGGTCCGCCTCTTACAGTGATGGACGGCCTTGTCTACAGGCTCCATGGCCTCCCAGGGGGCTGGGGAACAAAGCTTTTCACGCATCTCCATCCCCTGCCTGTGGCTCCAGGGTTTCCTGACCAGATCCGTCTTGTGGGACCCTCGACTGTCTTTGATGTCTGGCTGCTCTGGCCACTGAGTCTTGGGCTTGGTCCCTGGGATTTCCCCACCCCTGCAGGCTCCCTGGCCTTCAAACCTGGGGCGCTCCAGGCCCTCAGGCTCCTGGCCTTCCCGTGCAGCATGGATGTGCTGCCCATTGCCCACCCACCCCCTTCCCCACCCAGACTCGCCCTTGTCCCTCCTGGGGTACGCGCTCCAGTTCTTTCCCAGCCAAAGCTGTTATGGCTGAACCCCCAGCTTTCACGGGGGCTGTTTGTGCCCAATGGCCCAGCAGCAGCGATGGGGCCCTGAGTGGCTCCCAAAGGCCAGATGGCCTCCGGGACCTCTTGGGCCCATGGTCTTGGTCCACGGTCTCAGCTCCCGAGCTCTGGAAGCAGATGCTGAGGTGTGTTCAGGAGGCTGTACATGTGTGAGGGATTCTCATGTCCACACGGTGAGGGCGCTGGGGTCTGAATGTGTCCCCACCCAAACTCCCGCTGAAACCTCCCCACCTTCCCCATTGTGGCGACATTCAGAGGTGGGGCCTTTTGGGGAGTTATTGAGCCATGAGGGTGCCACACTCACGAACAATCAGACCTCACTAAAGGGCTGGAGGAATGAGCCCCTGGGCCCCTCTTGCTGTCTGCCAGGTGGGAACGCAGTGCCACGGCACCACCGCAGAAGCAGAGTGCAGTCCCCACCAGGCACCAAGGGTGTTCTACAGACCACTGGCCAGGGCACTTCATGGCGCCTTGAGCTCGGCCCTCCCAGCCTCCAGATGGTGATAAATATGTTTCTGGTCTTTATAAATTGCCAGGTCTGGGGGTAGTTTTCTTTTATAGTGGCTCAAGTGGCCTAAGACAGAAGGGAAGGAAGAAGCCAGACTGGGTGGAAGAGGCAGCTGCGCAGTGGCCTGGGCCTCATAAGGCCTAGTCCAGCCTTCCGGGGACCCCAAGAAAAGTGTCCCGCGCCACGCCGTGTCCTGCCTGTCGGTGTCTGGGGTCATATGGCTGTGGCTCGCCCATGGAGCGTGGGAAGGGGCACGACCCAGCGTGTGGAGGAGCTGCCAGCTGGAGGCTGTGTGGCAACCACTCCTCAGGGTCGGGCGGCGGGTCCCTCCTGAAGGAAAACCAGGGCAGCTGTCCCCGTGTCAACCACAGTAGGTCCTATGGAGAGGTCAGACTGATCACTCTCCGGAAGGCAGGTGCCACACTCCCATTTTACAGATATTGAAACCGAGGTCAGAGAGTGTGAAAGGGGCTTTCCCAGGGACCAGCCTGCAGCCATGTGGTGGAAGGGGTGGAGCTCAGGAGGGCTGGAGGGCTGATTTTGGTCTGTCCTCCTCTGGGCAGCTGCTCTGTGCGGCAGGTTGCTACGTCTATTTTGTCTGCCCATGTAGCCGTCTGGGAACGGCTTAGCTGTTTCTATTTTGAGCACCAACTGTGTGCCAGGCTGATGATTTTCCCAGAGGAGGGCTGAGTGCATGCACAGCATGGTGGTTCTCACCAAGCCTCTGCACGCTGTGTACCAAGGAACACCTGGTGCTTGCAGCCGGCACCCTCCACAGGCTCCCGAGACTCCTGCACCCACAGGGGCTCTAGCTGGCTTCTCTAAGCCTACAGCGGCCGGGCTTGCCAGACGAGCTGCTGAGGGGCAGATGGATAAGCAGAACCGTCCCTCTGGGGGGTCCTGCTGACCCTGGCGGGTGAGGTGGGGTGGAGCCTGCTTTGGGTGCACCATGTGCCGGCCACGTGGTGAGCTGAGACCCGGCAGGGAGCCGGAGCAGCCAATGGGAGACCTTGGATACCCTTTTGGACCTGCGAAGGAAGGAAAAGCTTCTTGGTTTAGTTTGCTCATGGGTTGGCAGGAGTAGCGACCTTTTAGTCATTGTATAAAACAGCAATAAAATGTGATTTCGGCAGCAACTGCTGGGCTGGAGACACCCGTGCTGACCTGCCCGGGCTCCCCTGGGTCTGCTCCGTCTGCCGGGATAGGTGGGCTCCTCCCCAGGCTCTGACTCACCTTAGCGATGGCATGACGAGCGGCGCAGTGTCTGGATGGAGAAGGGCGAGCAGCTATGTGGTGTCTGGGCTGGCACCACCAGCCTCACCCCGTCTGTCCAGTGAGGGCTGTCCTCACTGAGTCTGGTGGCCTCTCCAGGGCACGATGTGGGTCACCCCTGTGGACACCTGTCCCTCTTGCCCAGACCCTGTCACTCTGAACCTGTTTCCTGGTGGACTCCTGTGTTGTCAGATCTCCATTGCTCTTGTGTACACTAGTGTGTGATGGAAAATGTTTTGGGCAGTGTGTCGACCATACTCTCTGTAGTTGAGGGAAATAAGAGAATACCCAGGATGTGAATGCTTGTCCCTAGCCAGGGGAGAGGCCTCTAATGTCCTGTGCAGATGATCAGGGGGGTCTGTTATGGGCTAAACTGTGTACTCCCTGCCCCATTCATATGTTAAAGTCCTGGCTCCTGGTGTGACTGTGCTTGGAGATGAGGATGTTCTGGAGAGGATTAATTGAGGGCATAAGGTTGGGGCCCCAATCCCACAGAATCAGTGTCCTCACAGGAAGAGACAAGGGTGCTCCCCTTTCTTTCTCTCTCTCCCCACTGTGTGTGGACCCAAGGCAGGGAGAGGGCCCTCATCAGAACCGAGTAGCCATCACCTTGACCTTGTACTTCCCAGCCTCCAGAACCACCAGGAGTAGATGTCTGTTGCTTGGGCCCCCCAGACTGTGTTGTTTGTTATGCCCCCCAGGCAGAAGAAGACAGGTCCAAATGCCTTAATGCTTCTCGAACTAGGTCTGCACCAAATGGTTTGAGAGAGCCAGGAGCGACGTTAACGCAGCCTGATCCGTGACTCTGGCTAAGCAAATGTAACGGCCCCATTGAATCGTAGCCACCGGAGAGCTGAGCTTCAGAACAGTCTGGAAACCTGGAAAAAGAAAGGGGCAACACATCCCACTTGAGCCAAGGTACACTCCCAAATCACAAATGGCTCAGAAAATCCGGGTCCTGAGTCTGTTTTGGGGTTGGCCCCTGTCTCTTGCTAACGGGTCTTGGGAGCCACAGTGCTCTCCAGGATTTGAATAGTGTTTTGTACTTGACAGTGCAGTCTCTTAAATTGCAGAAATTGTTTTATTTAGAATGCCTCAGTACTAAACCATCTCTCCACTATTGCTGCCGAGTGTGTGGCTGCCCTGCTGTGGGGCTCGTACCTGGTGCTGCGTTACTGTGGCCAAAACTGAGCAGCTGAGGCAACACATAGTGATTACCCCACAGTTTCTGTGGGCAGGAGCCTGGGCATGACCTGACTGGGCCCTCAGCAAGTCTGCAACCAAGGTGTTGGCCAGAGCTGGTGTCTCATCTGGACGCTTAGCTGGGGAAGAGTCCGCTTTCAAGCTCCCGTGGCTGTTAGGATGTCTCAGGTCCTTGCAGGTTGTCACACGAAGGGCTCCAGTTTCTTGCCGGCTGGAGACTGGAGACTGCCCGCAGGCCCCTGTCAGTCACGTGAGCCTCTCCAGCATGGCACTGTCTTCATCACAGCCCACGAGGGACAGAGTCTCCTAGCAAGACAGATGTGAGGAGATGGTGTGATGCAGTTATGAAGGTGGCATTCCATAACCTTTGCCATACCCTAAGGGTTAGAAGTGAGTCTCAGGTCCAGCCCCCACTCAGGGGAGGGGAGTGCCTTAAAGGGCATGGGCTCCAAGAGGCCACCTTGTAATCTGCCCATCACAGCTGGCTCTCTGACCCCCAATAATTCATGTTCTTCCCACATGCAAAGTACATTCATCTCTTCTCAAGGTTCCCAGGAGTCTCATCCGTGACAGCATTTGCTTATCACCTAATCAGGTCCAGGTGTGCACAAGGTGCCTTGGGTGTGGTCCCCCAATCCATCAATCTGTAAAACAGAGGCGAGTGATCGATCCCCTCCCTGACCCAACGTGCCATAGTGCGACAGGCTTAGGTGACAGCTGCAGACATTCCTGTTCAAAACAGAGAACACTGTGGGATGCAAAGGAGTCGTGGGTCCACAGCAATTCTGAAATCCAGCTGGAAGAAGGCTGGGACTGCTCTAGGAGGGTGTGAGTTGTGGGAATGATTCTCCCTGGCTCTTGGCTTTGCCCCCAAGACCTAGGTTCTGTCCACGGAGTCGCCTTTCCTTTTTATGAAAGGTGGCTTTGCTGCTGAGGCGCTTTGCCGGCCGGCTTCTGCCAGTAGCCATTTGGTGATCTGACAGCGTCTTTGTGTTTTGTGCAGTCTAGGTTGCTTTTAGCTCCTGCTGGCAGTATTTTTGCTGAAATAATTTTTCAAAAGCTTTGTGGTCTCCTGTAAATTTCCCTTGGATTCACTCCCTTAGAAAAGGCCATACACAAAGATCTTTTAAAAATAAGCTCTTCTCTGCTTGGGCGCTTGCTGAGATGGCCAAGGGGCCGTGCCTTTAAGCTCCTTAGAGGTTCTGTGGTTCCATTGAGAGTGTCCACGAGGCCGGCCTTCATCTCCTTACGAGACTGTTGGTGTGACCTGGTACTTTTAGCTTCTGAGTTTGCTGAATTTTAGCAAAAGTTTCTACAGTCACAATCTCAGCTTTTCCTCCAGTGCATGCTTTCCTGGCTGCTCAAACGCACTTCCCCAGCTTGAATGTGGCTGTCCTGGCTGGGAACCCAGCAGCCAACTCATGAGTGTAGGTAACAGGCAGGAATAAAAGACCACCAGAGTCACGGAGACGCAGCTGCGGTGATACCGCGGTGCAAATCGTCACCAGCAACCACTTATCTCCAGACAGCTTGGTAAGAAAAATAAACTGCTAGTTATTGCGACAGTGGGATTTCCTTTAGGGGTATACTGCTGCTTGAAGCTGACAGTGTTAGATGTCATGAATTCGAAGGTCATCCCTTGGTCATTAACATGTAAGCAGAGAAAAAAGTGTGGCCCGGAACAGTCTGGGGTATGCCTGTGAGAAAGCAGGAGAAGGAGAGGCCCCGAGGGGAGCAGAGGAGCCGCTGTGCCACGGCAGGCCCAGGAGCACCGGCAGAAAGCCGGGAGCGCAGCAGGCTCCCACGTGGCCCCACCGCACCTCTGCGTTTAACTTTAGCACTAGTTACCATTGAGAGGGGCTGAGAATTTTCAAAATCATCAAGTTCTGGTTCTTTTTTTTTTTAACAGTTCTGTCCTCCATGTATTTCTCTCCTCTTGCTTTGTACTGTAGGTAGCAAAAAGAAAGCACACAGCACCTCCCAGATGTCGCAGGGAAGTCTCTGGCTCAGAACCCAGCCCAGCCTTGACCATCCCCTTCCCACACACCTGCAGGTGACAATTCTGCTGAACTTGCTGTTACAGCTTTGCAAGCATCTCCCTTCCTCCAGTTTTCAGTGACGTTGTCCTTGCTTCCTTCCGAGTCCTCTAAACATTAATTTTAATTTTTGAGATGGAGTCTCAGTTGCTTGCCCAGGCTAGAGTGCAATGGCATGATCTCAGCTCTTCCGCTTCCCGGGTTCAAGCGATTCCAGAGCTGAATGGTCCCTCACAGATCACCTCTCCTTGCCCTCCCATGAGAGGGAAACTGAGGCTCAGAGGGAGAAAGAATTGGCGAAGGTGATACTTGGTGGCTGTTTTGGAATCTGCTCTGTGGATGCCCGACTCAGCATTTCTTCCAGAGGCGCGTGGGAAGTAAGATAGGAAGAGGTGCTCCACAGGAGCGGGGCATGTGGGCATGGTCACGTGGCCCTGCCAGCCAGCCAGGCTCACCTGTGAGGCACGAGGGCCAACAGGAAAGGTGCTGCCCTTGGCTTCCGCAGGGAATTTCATTATCTTTGTGAGGGAGGGTGGAACTTGCATCCTGAACATTAAAGTTTACATGCCAAGAAGGGCAGTGGAGTCCTGGGAACTTCCTGCCTCCCCGAGGCTGCCTCTCCCTGCAATTGTCCTGGCCTGACCAAGCCTGATGCTGGTTTCAAAGAGAATGCAGGTCTCACCCTCCTCTGTGGCGTGCGGTGAGGGGCGAGGAGGTCCCTGGGGCCCTGAGGATTTCAGAGTAGAGACCAGGGAAGTCCACATCCTTTCCCAGCCAGACCTCGTTGCTGAGGTACAGCCAGCCACGTTGCCCAGGCTGGTCTCGAACTCCTGGGATCAAGCGATCCACTTGCCTCAGCCTCCCAAAGTGCTGGGATTACAGGCACGAGCCGCTGCACCTGGCCTTTATTTTCCTAAACCACCGATATCTGGGGTTCATATATGACCCCATGTATGAAGGATCGGCAAACCACGACTGCCTGCTGCCTGTTTGGTGTGGACCTCGGCTGAATGGGCTCTTACATTTACATTCCTACTGGGCATGCCGGCACAATGGTTTCAATTTTGCCCCATGGCTTATATGGCTTAAAATACTGACTCCCTGGCACTTTAGGGAGGGCTGGCTGTGTCTGGCATGGCTACCATAGCTTGGGCTCCCTTGGAAGCAGCCTCTGAGAGACACTTGAGTGTGAGTAGTTTATTTGGGGAGGGGGTGATCCCAAGAAGCTCTGATGTGGAAGTGAGGTACGTGATCAAGCACGCCACCGCTGTGAGAAATTGGGGTGCAGTCTACAGGGAGCCGCTGGATGACGGTGGTAAACATGCCGGAGTGTCCCGCCTGAGGTAGAGGAAGCTGGGGCACTTCTCCCCACTCCTGTTCCTCATCACAGAGGGAGGCAGCAGGACAGTCGGTGCCTGGGGATGGGTAGAGTCAGCCACGGCTACCTTCGCTCATCCCCCCTCACCAGGCAGATGAGAAACTGAGGCTGACAGGGGTGAAGCCACGTGCTCCAGGCTGTGAAAACAGGAAGAGGCAGAGCCAGACGGTGTCTAAGTCTGGCCGTTCCTGAGCTGGGGTCCTCCCGCTCTCCTACCTCACTGAGGTTCCCAAGCTTGACCTGGCGGGGTCTGGTGGGGCCTGGTGGGGTCTGGTGGGGTCTGGCGGAGGCTGGTGGGGTCTGGCGGAGGCTGGCGGGGCCTGGCGGGGATTCTGACGTGTCCGAGTCTCCTGGCAACAGGATGGCACCCAGGCTGTCCCAGTGCCTTCCCCCAGCAAGCCAGGGAGTGGTGTCATTGCTCCAAAAGTCCCCTGGCCTGAGACTTTCCTAAACTCTACCCAGACCCAGCACCCAGAGCCTGGTGAGTCCTGGGTGCCCAGGCCAGGCCCTCAGATGTGGATTTTCCATGGAAGGCAGAGTGGGCTGGCACCGGAAGTGTGCATCTTACGGTTCCGCAATTGGCTCCTCAGCCCGTGGTGCTGTGGGGTGGAGAGTTTATCCAGGGATACTAACCATAAACTCATGAAATCACAGGATTCCTGGGGATGGGTGGGACCATGGAGAGGGCTCTGTGGCCTCCCCTTGTTGGACAGAGCCAGAGAGTGGCCCAGGCAGGGAAGGGCGTGTCCAAGCCTCGCAGCTGCTCATGGTGGGACCCAGACCGGGTCTTTTTCAAACACACAAAAAGGGCAGCACCAGGTGCCCTTCTCCAGGGCATGGTGGGTGGGGGAGTCTCAGGCAGCCTCTTCCTGCTCAGGAAGGAGGCCTCTTACTGCCCAGCATGGAGGCCTTTCTTCTGATGTCTATGCCACATGGCCTCTGCCACCTTACAGGAGGTTCCTTCCGTGATAGCCTCTCTATCAACCATTACAAATAGTTTGTTTCTCTACAGAGAGCATACGTGTTCACTGTGGATAGTTTAAGCACTTGAGCCAGGTTTGCGTGGGAGGGAAAATATCCCCAGATCCCACCATAAGACAGAGACAGAGCTCCCCTGAAATGCTCCAGCCTGGAAATGGATGGTGAATGAACTAGGCGTGGCCCGTGCTTCTCACCATCCATGTGTTCGTCCCTCAGCAGTTTCAGTGGCTACCGCGTCTGCTGAGCAACCTCAGCACCCTCCCAGCTGGGTTGCTCACCCTCCCCTCCTCCACGCAGGCAGAGCTGTGAGCTGAGCCCACATCCCCATGGGCCCAACCCTCTTGTTTCCCTTCTCCCAGCCCCGTGCCCTAGAGCGCAGGAGAGGGAGAACCTCCACATCTGGGTGTGAGCCCAAATCGCAGGCCCCAGTTGGCTCTGCTGGAGCTCCCCATCCATCAGGCGGTATGGAGCCATGGCCCCGATGGGCAGAAGCCAGGCACACTGACCCTTGGGGGCTTATCTCTCCTGTGCGGACCCCTTCCTAAGGGAGGAGGGACGGTGGGCAGGGCTGAACTGAACTTGGCATTCCCTTCATTCTAGGGCACCATATGGGTTCCCCACAGCCACGAGCACCCTCTTTCCTCTGTCCTGCTGTGAGGGACATTGAGGGGTACCCACTGGTTGTGAATACAGATGGCACTTCCCTGAACCTTCTGGGACTCGGCTTGCTACTTCCGGGGCTGACTTCCCAGGTAAGGACTGCAGATTCTGAATGAATGCCTTTTCTTGTATTTTGATGTCTGCTGACACACGATGTCTGCAAAAGCAACCCAGCACCCACCTCTACCAAGAGTAGGCAGAGACCTTCATTCCCACGTGGCACCAGCACGGGTGCCTTCTCATTTTCTTTTTTTTTTGAGATGGAGTCTTGCTTGTCACCTAGGCTGGAGTGCAGTGGTGTGATCTTGGCTCACTGCAACCTCTGTTTCCCAGATTCAAGTGATTCTCCTGCCTCAGCTTCCTGAGTAGCTGGGATTATAAGTGCGCACCACCACGCCTGGCTAATTTTTGTATTTTTAGTAGAGACGAGGTTTCACTGTGTTGGCTAGACTGGTCTCAAACTCTTGACCTCAAGTGACCCACCCGCCTTGGCCTCCCAAAGAGCTGGGATTACAGGCGTGAGCCTTATCTCCTCCAGGACAGAGGATGCCCCTTCGAGCTGGATGCCTCACGCCTTCAGGTATGCGAATACGACTTCAGCATGTGGCGGTCACCTGGCTCCCTAGCCTTTCACGGCGTGGTGGCAGACACAGAGGATGGAGCCTTGAGCAGCTAAGGCAGTTCTCCTCTGAGCAGCTGCATAAAAGCCCGGCTTCCTTTGTCTGGCAGCTTCTCTGAGCCCTTTATGGACAGTGTGCGTGGAGGGGCCAGCGTCAGCATGGACCCACCTCCACCGGGAAGTGCTTCCATCACTCCTCAGCTTCCACTGCTGAGAACTGGTGCCTCAGTTCCGCCCAGCGATGAGGGTGCTGGGAATCGTCCCTGCTGGGCAGCTGCTTCCACAGCGACTGTGCCTGGAGGGAGTCAGAGCTGATGGGCAGCCAGCCACCTCTGCCCAGCTCTGTCCTTGGGATCCTTCCTTGTTGCCCTTCCTGAGGGGATTTTAACCATGTGTGATCTTATCAGTTTCGTGTTGATTTCATGGTCAAATGGTTGGAATTTGGGGACATCTACTGTCTGCCTGTAGAAGTCTCATGTTGGATCTTTCATTCAGTGTGAGATGAGGGGCAGTCGAAAGCTGCCAGTGCCAAGATGTTTCTTACGTTCACTCCGTGGGTGAGCAAACACCCTCACTCCCCTACCAGCAGCCCCTCCTGCATTCCAGCTAGCCCCCTGGGATCAGGGAAGCAGAAGGAGGGTGCCGGGACAGAGGCATCTTCTGGGTGGAAGCAGGAGCGAATACCCTTGGCGGGGCCGATTCTGAGCATCCAGGTCACCCCCACCCACCACCTGTGCCATGGCAGACATTGCTAATTGGCTGCCGAGCCCAGAAGGAGCCTCAGACCCCTTCTTCACACAGTGCCCTTGGTGAAAATAAACAAAGACCACCCAAGTGAGAACAGGCAGAGGCTATTTACTCAGAACTGATTCTAGCATGGGAGTCGGCCAGTGTCACTTGTGTTCTAGCAGTGGCTCAAAGGCAGGTGGAGAAGTAGAAAAACTGATAGTGTAGAGGACAAAAGGGAAGCGTCAGACGTGCCCTGGTTGGAGGCTGTGGGCGTCGGGAAGCTGGAGGTGGCTGGCTAGAAGTGGTGTCCTGTGTGATTGGCTAGGGATCCGGATTTAGTTTTCTCTGCTTGGTCCTAAGTTGGAAGGAAGGAAAATGTTAGGAAAGGTATCTGTTATTCATCAAGTCCAGGCTGCCTTGGGCTGATCGGTACTGGGGTTACCTTTTGGCTTCTTGGACTGTTTACGAGAGACAGTGGTCTGACCTTCTGCAGGGCTGACTTACGGGTAGCAGGCGGCTTCCTGGGCTGATTGCTGTGGGAAATGCATTGTGTCTTGGGTGGGTTGCTGTGGATTGTGGGTCCGAGTCTTGTTTTTATATGTGATCTGGCCACTGCCAACTTGTATAGGCAACCTCTAACCTGGCTGGGGGGGAACTACCCCTGGGCTACAGGAAGCTGCGATGAAGTGTTTACCATCCTCCTAGAAGGAGCACACTTTCCCCAGTGCACAGCACCATACTCACTCCAGGGTGATTCCAAGTCATTCAGAAACACCTGCTTCTTTCTCACGCTGAGGTAGATGCAGGAAGGAGAGTAAGACACCAGTAGAGAGCCTGCTTTGGATGAGCCGACTGTGCAGCTGTAAAGAAAGGACCCAGCTCCTGCTGCAAGGAACCAGCCTCCCTAGTGTGGCTGTCCCCACAGGAAAGAGGCTGGGTGGGGAACACTCTCTGGCAGTGCTGGGGGGCCTTATGATGAGAAGCTCTGGAGCCACCAACTTGGGTTCAAATCCAAACTCCACTGCCTGGGGTCAGGTCCCCTTCTGGATCCTATGTCCTTGAGAATCTGGGTGGTTGGGGTGATGTCACCATGTCATGCAGTTTCGGAAGGTTGAAGGGGGTCAATGGTGCAAAGTGCCAGCATGTGGTGGACGCTGGAGTCAGCCCCTTATGACTGGTGGCCATTTCCTCTATGGACGTCCAATGCCCCCAGGAGGAAGGGGCTCCTGCCCTTGGGGTTCCAGGGGGACAATGCAAGTTGCAGATGGCTGAGCCTGCACTTCAGCAGGGATACCATGGGGCGGACATGCTGAAGTCAACTCAGGCACAGTTACCTCCCATCTTTAAAAGAGACAGGCAGTGGGGACCTGAGAATCAAGCTCCTGAGAATCAGCAGACGATTCTGGGCTCCACGTGTGGGTGTGGAGGATGGGTCTTGGCTTCGGTGTAGAGGCCTCCCTTCTGCATGAGCCCGTGGGCTGCGCTGCTTCCTCTCATCGGAGGACACAGCAGGAACAGCGATGGCCTCTTTGGCCCATTCCTGGGGTGCGACCTGCTCTGAATGCGGTGTCTGACCCTCCCGTCTTTTCTCGTCGGCATGCTCTCAATCCTGGGTCTGTGTTCTCTCTGTGGATGAAGGAGGAGCACCATTGTAATCTGAGCTAAAAGCAGGATCCGTCTGTGGTCAGAACTCGGGCCCGTGGGACAGCTGGACATGGTGGCCATCATCAGGGCCATCTTTTATTGAGCCTGGAGCCTCCTGGATGGGGGCACATCACAGAGCCATTTCCACGTATGGAGGGCCTACGAGGTGCCGGCACAGCGTGTCTGCTGACCCCTGAAAGGGGAGTTTGTTTCCAGTTTTATAGACGAGGAGGCTGCGGAGTCAGTGGTACAATGACTTGCTGTGGTATCAACCCACGTCTGACCCAGGGCCACTGTACCCACGCAGGTGCCCTGACCTCTTCTTCCTGCCTCCGCCTCCCTCAGGCCCTCTGGCCACCGTGCAGGAGGTGCTGGGTAAATATCTGCCACCTGATCAAGTTCGAGGACAAACCATTGCTAACTTGGGTGAAGTTCTGCCCAAGTCCTGAAGGAAGGGCCGGGGATGTCATGGAAGCTGCCAGAGAAGACGGGACTTGCATCCTCCTGACAGCTGATGGAGGTGCCCTTCGCCTGGCCCTCGCCTGGGCCACCCCTAGAGGTCTTGACCAGTGAGATTGAGAGGTCAGGGGAGGAATGACACCTACCCAAAGCATCAGACCACATGAGAGAAGAGGAAGTCTCCATGGCCAGCGAGCCCTCATCTGCCTCTGAAGAATTTTCAACATGATCATTAAGAAATAGTCCATATGGTTCAGAAAAGCCTGCTCACGCCCTTCCCGGCATCTGCTGCTGATTAAGGATCAGTGAATTCACCCCTGGGGCCGTGAGCACTGCTGGTTTGTGTGTTCTCTACATGGACAGCCAGGATTAAAGCGAGTTCCAGGGTTTTGTGCAATCCTTTAAGATAAGGAGTCCAGTTGGGCTTTTGAGCAGATTGCTCTGTGCAGCTGAAGCACCCCCAAGAGTCGGGAGTCAGAGAGGAGCCCATGCCCCTGGGGTGGGAAGCTCGCAGGAACGCGGGGCCAGTAAGGACGGCATCCACTCACTAGTCCATTCATTCCCTCAGCTGGGATCTTGCTCTGGGCTGAGTGCCCCGCAGAGTGCTGAGGATACAGTGGGGAAGAAACCAAAACAGAACAAACCCAACCCAATCTTCTCCCGCCCCAGCAAGCTAATAGCCTGGAGGCGTTAGCCAAGTGACCCAGGAACCAAGAGTATAACATGGACAGTGCTGAAAGGGTGGGCACTCAGTTCTGTGGGGGCCAGAGGCACCTTGGAGGTCAGAGAGGGCTTCCTGGAGGAAGTGGCAGCTGAGTCAAGATTTAGAGGGCTGAGTAGGAGTTAGTGATGTGGATCACTGGGGCCGTAGCCTCCGAGACAGAGGAGACTGGTCACGCTCTGTGGCAGAGGGGAACATGGCCAGCACCTGGGCCCTGCACAGGCCAGGGAGTTGGTGACCCAGGACAGTGGGGAGGAAGAGGGGCTGGGGCAGGGCCACATGGTGGAGGTACAAGGAGATTCAACAATGACCACCCCCTCTCCCCATGAAGGAGAGCTGGGAGCCAGGCTGCCCTATAGTCCTGGAGCTGGTGTGGAGTTAACCCTTTAGTCCCTCGAGGGACCCCAGTATTTGGAGGGTGGGGGTGGGGAAGTGACTGTGTACTGAGCCCGACCCATAAGGCACTATTTCCGTATCTAAAACCCTGGCCTGGCGATCCCAGCGGCCCAGCTGTGTGGCAGCAATGGCAGGAGCAAAGCCCAAGGGAGCAATGGCAGGATTCTAAGTGTGAGTAGAGTGTGGGGTGGGGACATCACCAGATGCCACTTGGTTAAGCTCCCCTGACTGCAGGGTAGGTCAGAGGCTCCTGCTGTCCTGTGGACGAGAAAAGTGCTGGGTGCTGGGATCAGGGGGGCCAGGTGAAGACGGAGTCAGGGAGCGGTGTCCCTAGCAGGGCCTGGGGAGGGGCTGCCCCTGCCTTTGCTTGGCGAAGTCTCCTTCGAAGCCTCTTTCCAGGCATCCTGTTTGTTGAGCCTTGCCCTGGATTTTCACTTCTTAACAAAGTCGAGTTAGCAGCTGCCTTCAGAGAGGCTGCGCGGGGCTCGGCCGCTGCACCTGTAGTGCCTGCCATGGTCTCATCTGTGCTTCATGCTGGAAACTCACCAGCTGCGGCCACCTGCCCCTTCCTTCTCCTTTTTGGTCAGGACAGCCTGCAGGGTGCTTAGTCTCAGAGGGCTTCCCTGCGGAGCAGACTGGAGACAAGGGTCTGGGCACAAGTTTCTGTTCTGGAGGGGAGTCTAGGAGTTGCTGCAGGGCACTGGGGGAAGCAGGATGGGAAGTGGGGGTCCTGCAAAGCAACTCAGCCCGCTGGGGACCCTCTGAGAGCACAGGCGTGTGATGTGCTGAGAGGTCCCCTGTGGTGGTGGATGGCGCTGGGGCTCTCAGCAATTATTCCCATCACTGGCTGTTCTGGCGTCCTCCAGGGGCTCTGGGGCTCCAGCATTTCCGTCCCCCTCATTCACAGACTCAGCAGCCCCCATGGCCAGGGAAACCCTTCCGGGAAGGGAACAGAGGAGCAGGGATGCTATGGAGTGGCCTGCAAGTCATCTCGGGGTGGATGGGATGGGTGGGGCTTTGGGCCGGGCACTGATGCTGGCTGCCGGAGTCCACCCCTGGCTTGGTTCAAATCTCCTGAAGCCCCTGCCAAGTTCATTCTGATTTGTCCCTGATTCTTCAGGGTGGTGGCTAATAGCACTCTCATATCAGGAGAGCCTGTGGGTCCCGCAGCCCTGGTTGCCCTCAAGTCTTCCAGCGCCGAAGCTGAGATCACCACCTCTCCCTCTGTCCCATGGCTGGGGTCTCTTCCTGGACCAGCACTTCCGGCCCGAGGTTGGTGCCATGGAGTGATGGCACCTCCCTCCTTGAGGGCCGGCTTTGCCCTGGTCAGGCCTGGCTACTGGGCTCGTCCAACACTGTTTCCCTGCGTGCACCAAGCGGGGCCTGGAATCCCCGTGCCTGCCCGCTGATGTAGCAGTGACCACAGCACCTCCTGGGAGGCACCAGGACCTCTCACCCTTTGGAGAATCGTCCCTCCTGCCTCTGCCGTTCGGTTCCTGGCTCATGTCTTCTGGTTACTGGGGACATGGCATCGTGCAATCCATGGGCTCAAACACGCATCAGACCCTGAAGGGTGAGGTTTCAAAATACATACATTGTACCTTTTTTCTTATTTATTTATTTATGGGTGATATTTCAAAATGCATGCATTGTACCTTTATTCCTGTTATTTTCTCTTATTTTATTTATTTTTGAGACGAAGTCTTGCTCTGTTGCCCAGGCGGGAGTGCAATGGCATGATCTCAGCACTCTGTGACCTCCACGTCCCAGGCTCAAGTGATTTTCCTGCCTCAGCTGCCCTAGTAGCTGGGATTATAGGTGCTTGCCACCATATCTGGCTAAGTTTTGTATTTTTAGTAGAGACAGAGTTTCAGGCTGGTCTCGAACTTCTGACCTCAAGCGATCTGCCTGCCTTAGCCTCCCAAAGTGCTGGGATTGTAGGCGTGAGCCGCTGTGCCCAGCTCTGTTTATTGAGGTGAAATATACATGACCTACAATCCCCCACTCAGAAGTATGCAATCAGTACATTCACCAGGTGCAGCTGCCACCTTGCTCTCATTTTAAAACTTTTTGCATTCCAAAAGAGTGCCCTTTGCCTGTTAATCAGCCCCTCCGCAGTCCCTGGCAACCACAAATCTTTTTCCTGTCTGTATGATTTGCTTTCTCATATTGTAGTTCATACAAATAAGATTCTACAGCATGCGGTCTTTGGGATATGGCCTCTTCCCTGAGCCTGATGCCTTCCAGGTCCCGCTGCAGTGCGTGTCAGAGGAAGTCAAATCACACTCTGCTGTGCTCACGAGCTGCTTTTGTTTCTCCGTCACCGTTGCTGGACATTAGGGTGGCTCCCATCTTTTGGCTGCTGCCTTCTGTATCTCGGCACAGATGTCGTCACCACCCGGAGCCCTTTCTGAGGACTTTAAGGAGCCTTTCCTACTCTGTCAGGCTGGCAGGTTCCAAGTCCCAGGGTGGTCCTGGCTCACGGTCCCTGTGCCACCTCCCTCACAGTGCCCGGTCCCTTGGCCGGAAGCAACCTCATGCAAGGTGCTGTGTTGGCAGATGAGACGCTCTGTGAGTCCTTAGAAGGCACAGGTGGTGAGGCCACATGGAGAGGGCCGGTGAGCCATGCCTGGGACACAGGTCCACCCAGTGAGGAAGTGGCCTCCTGGGTGGCAGGGTCAGGTGGGTTCTGACATGTCACCTGTCGTGAAGATGTAAGTTGGTCTTCTTGAGAACTAAAGCCTCCCCATTGACAGCTCGAGTGGCCCTTTGCTCTGCTGGCACGTGGCGTTGGTAGACATGGGTGGCCTGGGCGAGAGGACCTCCTGGATGTGGGCTGTCCAGGCTGCTTGGGCTGAGCGTTCGCCGTTGCAGCTCTGGGTGGTGGGAAAGGCGGGCTGACTCACTGCTGATTCACTGGCCAGCATCTGTTCTCCCGGCTGCGCTTGTACCCATAACCGTGAGGCCCCAGACAGTTTCACACACCTCCCAGTCCATCTGGACACTTCTCCCCCAGGCCACCTTGCCTCCAACTTTCCAATCTTGCCCTTCCAGGCCCTGACCATCCTTCCGGGCCCTTACCACTGTCCGGGAGTCCTGCCTATCCAAACCTCCATGTCTCCCTGAATGCAACGTGGACGTCAGGCATCCTGCTGGCAGCTCTGGCCAGTTGAAGTCTGGTCACTGTGATGGCCTGGCGCATGTGTGATATTGCTGGGTGGCTGGAGTGTGTGTGTGTGGGGGTGGAAATGACATGTTAAGAGAACATGAAATGTGTGTGGAAAATAAAGGCAGAGGTCCTGCCTGAGTGTGAGTGTACAATCCCCTCAACTACCCTGTGGTTTTGTCAATTTTCAATAGTGTAAACCCACAACTATTTTTTACTGTTTGGTAACGCTTTTCAAATTTTGCAGTAGACCCACTCGGCAGCAGCAAGCAGGAAAAAAAGTCATGCTTCATAACAACATTACGTTTTTCTCTCTCTTTCTTGAGGCGGCTGATGATGAACTCATATAAACTTAGCATTGGCATTAACCAACCAGTACGGGGACTGAGCACACAAGAACCACAGGTACGAGTCGGTCCTTAGAGCCGTCACTTTAAGAGGACTGGCTGAGACCAAGAATGGCTGAGGGACCCTGACACAGGACTCTGCTTTATTCTGACGGACACACCGTCTGCTCCTCTAATTTAATTTTACTTGCTTTTTATCCAAGTTTTCCTGTGTATAGGTTCTCAGAACTTTGCACACCGTTCATTGATGCCGATTTAGTGTGGCTCTTCAGATGTGTCAGGCAGGAAATCATTTAGATGAGGTCCAATCATGCTTTGATTTTTTTTTCCACTCAGTTGCGGGGATCTAGGTGAAGCATCTGGAAACTCCTTTTATCACATATCAAACATCTGGCGTACAGTCAACACCACTGCAAATTCAGTAAGAAAATGTCAGCATTGGCCTTTTATTTGTTTTGATGATGGAAACAGGGAGACGGATTTTAGAGGACCCTGGCACCATGGCAAGAAACACCGTGTTCTGACTCAGTTAAGAAGCCTGTTACTGGGAACTGGTTGTGCTGTACGCAAAACTCCCAACTGCATTTGAACAAACTTGATGTTCAACCGGCACAAACAGACGATGTCGTTGTCAAAATGTACCCTTATTTCTATAAGTGCAGGTGACCCTGGGGCACCTGCGCCACCTCGTGAGCAGCCTGGGCCTGCTGTGCGACCAGCTGCGGACCCTGAACCAGCATGTGGAGCAGCCATGCGGCACCTTCTATGAGACCGTGTCCCTGGCTGTGGGCTTCATCCTGGACGGTGGGGCTGCTTAGCGAGGGGTCCCCAGGGACCCGTGCCAGTGACGCCCGGCTGTGGCCAGCCTCCCCTCTCTGGGCCGGGGCCCCTCCACCCTGACCCCTCCTGCTGCCTTCCCACCCCCACGCCTGTGCATTCAATAAAAGCATTGTTTTCCTAGAAAAATAAAAACCCTGAGCTATAGTTCAGTTTGTGTCAGAGTGATGCATATGGGAAAGAAACGTTTCTGTAAGAAATCACTTGAGGTTTTGCATGTTTTCCTGCAAAGGTGGGTACACCGAGGCTTACCCCTATGAAAGCAAAAGGAGAACACGTTTAACTGCAGTCACACCCAGGAGGTGTGGGTTCAGTGTCAAACTGTATAATTGTGCTCTGGAAAATCTTTACTAGTGGAAAGAAATCCTTGTTGGTGCCTCTGTGTTAGGTGGATACATTTATGTTCTAAAACTAAGTGGAACAAAACAGAAAGTCATTCGAAAGAATCCTATGTAGAGATGGCCTATTTGAATTTTGTTTCACAAATGTATTTGTTGAACAAGGGCTCACTAAATGCACCACCTGTGAGAATATCTGGGATGAAATATTTATACATTTAAGCAAAGCAAAAACAAAAAGGAAACAAACCGAAAGCCCTTTAGGGTCTGTTTACAGACTGGCCTAGTGCTGTCAGTATTCCCCACTCAGTGGAAATTGCTGGGTTGATCGTGTTTGAGCTCAGCGTCTGTTGAGAATGTATTTTTCTCAAATAAACATGCTATTTTATCTCCAGAGAACTGGCTATGGTGGGCATCAAAAAATTCAGATTGATGTAAATTTGAATGATTTGTCAGGAATTTCATGAAAAAACCATAATGCAGCATTGAAAAAAACACCAGTGACAAGTATTGGAGACCAATGTGGCTGAGATACTGACTGGAATGCATGGTTATGTACCAAAAATAATTAGTATAAAGATGTGTAGAAGGCAAAAGCTTCCTCTTCAAAGTTTCCCTTCTTGTTAAAGAATAATAATAATATTAGAAAAATAGTTTCTTTTAAGGACTAACTTTCTTCAAAGCCTTCTTGCTTTTTGCTAGTAACTCTTTGTTAAAACTCTGTCCTATATAGCAGTTAGATATATGGGAATAAGTGCATTGTACTTTAACCAAGATATTTGTTCTGGACATGCCTCAAAGGCAGGTCCCAGCTCGCAGCCTATGCCCCTTCCTTATTTGGAAATGTTACCACTTTTCTAAGTCCTTTCACAAGCATTTTCCTCTTTTCCTTTTGTTCTGCATTGCCTTTACCTGTTTAGGAAAGTTTTAAGTTGTTAGCCAATTGGGTTTAGTTTAGACTGAGTTCTGACTACAACCAACAGAGACAGGACACAGCAGTAAGGACCCAATGCCCAAGGGATAAATATTCCTGCCTTTCCTTTGTTCAGTGTGCTCTCATGGCAAGATTGTTGCCAAGCAGTACCCTTTCTGCAGAAAGTAACCTTGCCTTGCTTAGAAAACTTTCTGTCTGAATGCTAATTTTTCCTTGTGGCACCCAGGAACAAGCATTCTGTCCCTAACAAGATGCTACTATATGTTGCTTTAATATACACAGATATATTTTCATATTTGTAGAAAGCATTTTTTTATTTGTTTATTTTTGAGATGGAGCTTCACTCTTGTTGCCCAGACTGGAGTGGAATGGCTCAATCTCAGCTCACTGCAACCTCTGCCTCCCAGATTCAAGCAATTCTCCTGCCTCAGCCTCCCAAGTAACTGGGATTACAGGTGCCTGCCACCATGCCTGGCTAATTTTTGTATTTTTAGTAGAGATGGGGGTTTTACCACGTTGACCAGGCTGGTCTTGAACTCCTGACCTCAGGTGATCTAACTGCCTTGGCCTCCCAAAGTGCTGGGATTACAGGCGTGAGGCACTTCACCTGGCCACAGTTTATTTGTGAAAGTAGTTTAGAACTACAGTTGACCCTGGAACAATATGGGTTTGAATTGCATAGGTGTATTTACACGTGGATTTTCTTCCACCTCTGCCACTCATAACACAGCAAGACCAACCCACCCTTCCTCCTCCTCCTCAGCCCACTCAACAGGAAGATGACAAGGATGAAGACCTTTATGAGTTAGGATCCACTACCACTTAATGTATAGTAAATAAATTTTCTCTTCCTTATGATTTTTAAAATTTCATTCTTTTTCCTCATTTACTTTATTGCAAGAATACAGTGTAGATACATATAACATACAAAATACGTGCTAATTGACTGTCATCAGTAAGGCTTCTGGTCAACAGTAGGTTATTAGCAGTTAAGGTTTTGGAAAACCCTGTCTCTACTGAAAATACAAAAATTAGGTGTGGTGGTGGACGCCTGTAATCCCAGCTACTTGGGAGGCTGAGGCAGGAGAATCACTTGAATCTGGGAGGTGGAGGTTGCAGTGAGCCAGTGATCACATCACTGCACTCCAGCCTGGGTGACAGAGTGAGACTCTGTCTCAAAAAAAAAGAGGAAAACCTTTCTGTGGATTTTCTTTTTTTTTGAGGCAGAGTCTCGCTCTGTCACCAGGCGCCAGGCTGGAGTGTAGTGGTGCAATCTCAGCTCACTGCAGTCTCTGCTTTCTGGGTTCAAGCAAGGTGTGTGCCACCATGCCCAGCTAATTTTTGTATTTTTTTAGTAGAGACAGGGTTTCACCATGTTGGCCAGGATGGTCTCGATCTCTTGACCTTGTGATCCACCTGCCTCGGCCTCCCAAAGTGCTGGGATTACAGGTGTGGGCCACCGCACCTGGCCTCTGTGGATTTTCAATTGCAAGAGGGGTGAATGCCCAACCCTCTCGTGGTTCAAGGGTCAACCGTATTTTATGGAGCCACCATTTTCGTACACCCAGCGAGTCACTAAAATATGCATTTCCAGCCTTTATAAATTTAATGATTGCTAGTGCCTTGCCAGGAGCAATCCTAGGTGTCCTGGCTTTGGGGATGAACCACGAGGTCACCCCAGCTGGGGGCGAGGAGAGGGACGGGGCCTCCTCCCGTCTTATTTGTCTTTGGGCCCTTGCCCCTCCCCTTGACCTTTCCTCCTCTCTCCTCATGCCCATCCCTAGACTGTCAGCCCCATGGGAAGAGGCCCCTAAGCCAGGACCTGCCAGCCCAGAGCCTGCTCACCATGAGCGGTTGAATGAATCAGCGCATGTGGGGACAAACCTGTGTGCGAGGATGCTCAGCTTCCTAGCCGTGGCTGCTCTCTTGGCCTGGGATCTCCTGGCTCCCCTGGCTCCTCTAATCAGCCCATCCTCCTCTGTCCCGACCCAGCTCAAACATTCCTCCTGAGAACCCTCCTGGCCCACCCAGGCCAGGTGGCCAGGCAGGGTGTAGGCTCCAGAGCTCTTAGTGTGGTTTTCAGTCACAGTCCCGCTAAGTATATCTGGGCTGCAGGCAGGGCTCACAGGGGTGGGGCTGCCCCTAGGGAAGGGCTCTTCTTCCACCCACCCCTCAGTTCTTCAGTCTCCCACCCTACCCCTGTGGGGCAACTTGGGTGGACCTGTGGGTCCTGGGGACACTTTGGAGGTGTCAGGGCAGGTTCGTGGGGGTATCCAGGTGCCTGGTCCAAGGTAAATCAGAACCCCCCTCCCTCTCTGCGGCCTCAGCCTTCAGCACTCTCCTTCCCGCCAAGGTGAGGGGGCTGCGGGGAGGTTTTGGTCCTGCAGACTCCGGGGTTGCTGTGAGGAGGGGAGGCATGTCTGCCTGGGCTCTGCTCCTGCACTCTGGCCTCCGGTTTCTCCGGGGGTAGGAAAGGAGGGCAGATGAGAGGAAGGCAGGGCTGGGGAGCTGCCCATGCTTCTGTCTGGGCTGCTGGCGCCCTTCTTAGGAGGACTGCTCTGTGCTCAGGGTGGGGGTGAGGGTGGCTGTGAGTTCTCACCCAACCTATCCCCAGGACTGCCCCACCCTCCATCCTGCAGCTGGGGGTCCTGATACCCCCATCACATTCATTCCCTTCACACCCTGTCTCTAGCTTCTCTTTACAGGGCCACCCTTGCGGGTGGGGTCCTTGAAGACTCTGGGTGGGGGACAAGCCGTGTGGCTGGGAACTGCCATGGGCCTCTGGACACAGTGCTTCTCCAAGTACGTACAGCTGGCAGCACCCCCACCCTAGCTTCTCCCTTTCTGCCTCCCCCCGGCTTCCCCTACCTTTTACCAGGCCTTCCCCCTGCCTCCCCCTGCCTCCCCATGCCTCCCTCCTGCCTCTCTCCTGCCTACCCGCTGTCTCCCTCCTGCCTCCCCCTGCCTCCTCCTGCCTCCCCTCTCCCTCCCCCCTCCCTCCCCCCACCTTCCCTCTGCCTCCCCTCGCCTTCCCCCTGCCTCCCTCTGCCTCTCCCCTGCCTCCCGCCTGCCTCCCCTCTGCCTCCCCTCTGCCTCTCCCCCGCCTCCCTCTGCCTCCTGCCTGCTTCCCCCCTGCCTCCCCTCTGCCTCTCCTCTGCCTCTCCCCTGCCTCCCGCCTGCCTCCCCTCTGCCTCCCCTCTGCCTCCCCTCTGCCTCTCCCCTGCCTCCCGCCTGCTTCCCCCCTGCCTCCCCTGTGCCTCAGCAGCGGCTCTGCACCCTCCTTCCTCCTGCCAGGAGCAGGCTCAGGCCATCTCTCTGTGCCCAGATGCAGTGGGGTTGGCGGAGGGGTGAACTTCAGTCGTGGAGGATGGGGACCTGGTGGCTGCAGCCGGCCATGTGGCCCCCTCTGAGTCCTGTCTGCTTACTGGAGGATGGGATGGGTGACAGCTGGGGTGGGCCCAGATGGAGTCTGAGTGCCAGCTGCAGCCCATAGGGCTCGGTGAAGGAGCCTTGGGATGAGAAGCAGGTACAGTGAGAGGCCATCAAGCCGTGTCTTTGCCCTCCTGCCCCCGCCTTCCTTGTCTGTCTCCTGTGGAGGTGTCTGTGGACCACGCCTCTTCCAGGTCAGGCCAGGAGGACGGTGAGCAGTGTGGTCACGTGGCTCTGGACCCAGCTTGGCACCTTTCTGCCTCTCAGGCCAGGAGCTCTCCACTGTTCCTGCTGCTGGGCCCAAGCTGGGGAGGCCATCCTGGGGCCCGGGGGCAGGCTGGAGGTGGGGACGTGGCATCCGAAGCCCTGGCAGGCCTTGTCTGTGGGAGGCCTGGCCGGGGCTGACTCATCGGGAGCTGGGAGCTGAGCAGAGCAGGCCCAGCTGTCTGCAGAGTCCGGGTCTATCCCTGCGTTATGATGAAATCACGGCGTGGACGCCCAGGAGGAAGCTGCTTGCGCAGCGGACAGGCTATTGTGGGCCACAGGCTGGGCACTGAGGGGTGAGGCCCTGGCCGACTTCGTGTCCAGCCTGCTGCCTGTCTCAGGGTGGTCCACCATCCTCGCTTGCCCAGGACTGAGCTCTAGGGCTGCCAGAGTCCTGGGTAAAGCAGGACAGTTGTCACCTTTGTGGGGGTGGCATGGCTAGAGAACATTTGCCTTTCCTCTTGATACAATGGGCCTGTGTCTTCATTTCTGTGGGCCTGAGTTGCCCGATGCCTGGCATGGGGAAACTGAGGCCCACAGAAAAGAAGACACAGGCCCAGGGTCCTGAAGCTCCTGGGACCAGTGCCTGGAGTTTCGGAGTGTGACCTGGCGCTGTTCCTGCTGAGAGCCGTGGTGGCCTGGGGTGGCAATGGTGGCACAAGACAATGCCTCCACCCTCTCCACAATTAGTGGTGCTCCTTCCTGCCCAGCTGGAGCAGCTTCTGGATCATTCTGCTGCAGCACCCAGCCTGCATTCAGAATTGGTGGGCTCTGTGGCAACCGGGCCTGATCAGGTGTTTAGAGCCCCTCCTCCAGGGCTGCTAGAGCCCCACTCCTCTGCACTGAACAGTCAACATCCAGCCTCCCATCCTGGTCCTTTTCGCACCCACAGACACCCCTGTGCCTTCAGACAGGCGCCCATTCAACCCACCAGGATCCTTGGCTCATGCCAAGCAGCCAGCTGCCTTCCCTGCCTCAGTTTCCAATCAGTGCAGGTGGGGAGAGGCACCTGTCACACTGGACTGTGGAGTTACTGTTCTCCAGACCCCACTGACCAGTACCCTGGGCTCCTCCCACACCAACCCACAGCAACTAGGAGCCCTCAGCCCAGGCCTCGCCCCAGCTTATCCCCTGCGCTAGGAAGGGCAGCCAGCCCCCCTGTCTATATGCCCTGCCAAACCACGGGCTGGGCCCCTCTTGCTCCTTCCATTGGGAGCAGAGGCTAAGGAACACAGGCTCTGGAATCAGACAGTTTCGGGTTCAAACCCTGCCTCTTCTGTCCCACATCGGTGCAGCAGGCATACTAGTGACTCCCTGTGGGAAAATTCAGCATTCCGCCATCCTCTGCCACCAGGACTGGCGTGCCCACAGCACACCAGACATGGCTGGTTCCTCACTCATGCTACTCCAGGTAGCTGCAGGGAGAGGGTCACTATCTTCATCTTCTTCATTTACAAATGAGGAAACGGAGGACCAGGGAAGGGACGTGAAGGCTAAGCTCCCCCAGGTAGTGAGAAGGACCTTGTCTCTGGGTTTGTGAAAGGGGATAGTTGTAACTGCCACTCAGGATGATGCTGCCCTCTCTCTAGCATGCCCCCCAGCCCTCAGTAAGCAATCCTATCTACCCCTGCCTGCAGAGATTGCTCTGATTTGCTTTTTGTGATGACTGTAGATTTTTGTTGGGTCAGGGCACAATCTCGCTCTGTTACCCAGGCTGGAGTGTAGTGGCATGATAGCGGCTCACTGCAACCTCTGCCTCCTGGGTTCAAGCAATTCTCTTGCCTCTGCCTCCCAAGTAGCTGGGATTACAGATGCCTGCCATTAAGCCGGGCTGTTTTGTATTTTTGGTAGAGATGGGTTTCGCCATGTTGGCCAGGCTGGTCTTAAATTCCTGACTGCAGGAGTTTATTTATTTTGATGTTTTACGTTAAGCATATAGATTTATTAAAAATAATGCTAATATAATCCTGGGCACACGGATTCCAAGAGAGTTTTTTTTTTTGCAGCAGATTTCATTATAGTTACTTAACAGCTAAATAATACAGGTGTATTTATTTTAACTTACAGAGTCACTAAATCACAGAGGGGAAGGAAAGAGTAGAGCTATTCCAGCAGAGACTGAAGCTGGTGTTGATCCTCCCTGAGTATCTGTCTGGTCGGCAGCCCAGGGCAAAGCCTCCTCCCAAAGTGCTGGGATAACAGGCATGAGCCGCCGTAGCCGGCAGCTTTGTTTCTTGTGGTCTCATTCCTAAATGCTTTCCTTTTTGCCAATTTGTGATGGACATAAATGCAATCAGGCTATAAATATTCTGTCCTGGGTCATGGTCTCTGTGCCACCTCTCTCACAGTAGCAGTTTCCTCGGCCAGAGGCAACCTCAGGCAAGATGCTGTGTGGGCAAGTGAGATGCTCCCTAGCCCTTGGAGAGTGGAGTGGCCGGGCTGTGTGGATAGGGTGGTTGAGTCCCCTGTGTGGCCGGGCTGTATGGATAGGATGGGTGTGGGTTCCCTGTGTGGCCGGACTGTGTGGATAGGGTGGGTGTGAGTCCCTGTGTTGTGGCTGGACTATGTGGATAGGGTGGGTATGGGTTCCCTGCGTGGCTGGGCTATGTGGATAGGGTGGACGTGAGTCCCTGTGTGGCCCGGCTGTGTGGATAGGATGGGTATGGGCACCCTGTGTGGCTGGGTTGTGTGGATAGGGTGAGTGCGAGTCCCTGTGTGGCCAGGCTGTGTGGATAGGATGGGTGTGGGTCCCCTGTGTGGCCGGGCTGTGTAGATAGGATGGGTGTGGGTACCCTGTGTGGCTGGGCTGTGTGGATAGGGTGAGTGCAAGTCCCCTGTGTGGCCAGGCTGTGTGGATAGGATGGGTGTGGGTCCCCTGTGTGGCCGGGTTGTGTGGATAGGGTGAGTGCAAGTCCCCTGTGTGGCCGGGCTGTGTGGATAGAATGGGTGTGGGTCCCCTGTGTGGCTGGGTTGTGTGGATAGGGTGAGTGGGAGTCCTCTGTGTGGCCAGACTGTGTGGATAGGATGAGTGTGGGTACCCTGTGTGGCCGGGCTGTGTGGATAGGGTGGGTGTTTGTCCCCTGTGTGGCTGGGCTGTGTGGATAGGGTGAGTGCAAGTCCCCTGTGTGGCCAGACTGTGTGGATAGGATGAGTGTGGGTACCCTGTGTGGCCGGGCTGTGTAGATAGGGTGGGTGTGTGTCCCCTGTGTGGCTGGGCTGTGTGGATAGGGTGAGTGCAAGTCCCCTGTGTGGCCGGGCTGTGTGGATAGGGTGAGTGGGAGTCCCCTGTGTGGCTGGGCTGTGTGGATAGGATGAGTGGGAGTCCCCTGTGTGGCCGGGCTGTGTGGATAGGGTGAGTGCGAGTCCCCTGTGTGGCCGGGCTGTGTGGATAGGGTGAGTGCGAGTCCCCTGTGTGGCTGGGCTGTGTGGATAGGATGAGTGTGGGTCCCTGTGTGGCTGGGCTGTATGGATAGGGTGAGCGCGGGTCCCTGTGTTGTTGCGGGGACTATCATTAGTTCTTCTGCATGGTCAGGTGATGTTTTATTCTATGACTATTCCACAATCCACCTGCATTGTTTCCATCCTGGGATCCTGTGGAGAAAATGGCCCAGAGGTGCTTGCACGGATTTCCTGCTGAGAGTCATGAGAGTTCTCGAGGATTTGATCAGTTGTAATATTTCCACACATTCAAAGGTGAGAGAATTACAAATTGTTTTCCAGAGTGGCTATTTACGAATGGACACCCACATCAGCATCTAATAAGCATTCCCATTGCTCTCCAACCTCACCAATAATTGGTATCTACATGTTTTGACAATCTGGTGGGTAATACATAGTATACTGTGGTTTTAGCTTACCTTTTCTTCTTATTGGTGTGCTAGAGCTTCTTGGCATATGTTTACTGGCTACTGCAGGTTCATTTTCTGAAAGCCAATTTTTTGTTCAATTTTTTGGCCTGTTTCTGTATTGCAATGTCTGCCTTTTAAAAATATTGATTTATGGGAGTTCTTTATATGTCCTGAGTGGGCACCCTTGACTTAGATCTGGGTTTACAACTTTTCCCTCTCCCTGGCTTGTCCTTTCTCTTTGTTTACCGTGTCTTTTGCTCACCATCGACATTGATCTTCTTTTCGTTGGTGATCTTGGTCCCTCCTTTGGGAAGTCCTTCTGTATTCTGGGGAACACTTTCCTAAGTCAGTTTCTTAAAGCTGTAGGATTTTGTCGTCCATGTCGAGGTCTTTGTTTCACTGGAATTGGTTTTTGTGTGCAACGTGAGGTCAGGTGCCCATTTCACTTTCCCCCATGTGGATGGGTACCCAGTTATCCCTGAATCGATTATCGAATTGAGTAATTTATCTCTTCCCCACTGATCTCAAATGGCATCTCTGTGAAACACATCTTAAGTGTCCTCATGCCTGGGTCTCTTTCTGAGCTTTTGATTTTGTTTTCCTGGAGATTTGTCTGTTCTTGTTCCAATTCCACACTGTCATGATCATGACAGCCTGATTAGGAGTCTTGACAATCAGAAGGGCAGTTCTTTTACCTTGCTTTCCTTCAAGAATGTCTTGTGTATAACCGGCCCTTTGCAATTAAACACAAACTTTGAAATCACTTTGTCAATTCCACGGATGACAACTATTGTGGGATTTTGAGTCCAGTGAATTTGAATCTATAGCCCACATTGGGGACAGTTGACATTTTTATAATACAGAGTCTTCCAACCCATTAACATGTTATATCACTTATTTATATATCCTATAATATGGCTCAAAGTTTCATATTCACCAAATACACATTATTTTCACCAACACCTTTTGGTAGATGCATTTGTAGGAACTTCATATTTTTTATATTATGAGTGGTATCTTTTTTCATTTATGAGTATTTGTTGCTCTCATGTAGAAATTTAACTATAATTTCTGCATTAGTTTTTGTATTTGGTAACTTTGCTAAACTTATTGTTTTCTGGCTTATGAATCTACACATTCATATGGCTCTTCTAGGTACATAATTGTGGGAAGGAGAAAAGTTCCTCTTAGAAGTTTCCTTTCTTGTCAAAGAATATTCGCCAATAACTCTTTGTTAAGCCCCATCCTATGTAGCTGTTAGACATGCTCACAGGCACGTAGTACATTCTATGTCCTTGTACTTTAACCAAGATATCTGTGCTGGACGTGCTCACAGGCATGTTCCAGCTCGCAGCCTATGCCCCTTACCTGTTTAGAAAAGTTTTAAGTTGTTAATCAGTCAGGGTTTAGTTTAGATTGTGAAGTCTGGCTCCAGCCAATGGAGACCAGACACAGCAGTGAGGACAACCCCAAATGTGTAAGGAATAAATTTTTGTGTTTTCTTTTGTTCATTGTACTCTCGTTGCAAGATGGCTAGTGAGGGTACCCTTCCTGCAGTGCAGGAAGTAAAAATTGCTTTGCTGAGAGATCCTTTGTCTCAGTGCTGACTTTTCTTTGCAGCACCAAGCATCTGTTTCCAACAATAATTAATCATGTCATCCACAAATGACAACTGTTTGTTTTTCCTTTTCAATGCTGGTAGCTTTTATCCTTTTGCATTACCCTCCTGGCTGGGCCTTCTAGTACAATATGGAATAGATGTGGTGAGGCCGGATGTATTGTCTTGTGCCCTGTTTCAAAGGATAGTGTTGAAGTTTCACTATTAAATATGATTTTATGGCAGGTGTTTTATACACATTCCTTACCAGGTTAAAGATGTTTTCTTCTAATTCTATTTCTCTGTTATGTACATACTGTTTATATATCAGGTTAAAAAAGCTTCCTTCTATTTCCTTCACTGAAAACCAGTCTTAAATCATGAATGTATGCTGAATTCTAATATCTTCTGTCTTCACTGAGATGAGTCTGACTTTTACATCTTTTTTTTTTAAGATGAAGTCTCACTCTGTTGCCCAGATTGGAGTGCAGTGGCATGATCTTGGCTCACTGCAATCTCTGCCTCCTGGGTTCAGGCAATTCTCCTGCCTCAGCCTCCTGAGCAGCTGGAATTACAGGCACCCACCAAGCATGTCTAATTTTTGTATTTTTAGTAGAGACAGGGTTTCACCATGTTGGCCAGGCTGGTCTGGAACTCCTGACCTTGTGATCCTCCCTCCCTTGGCCTCCCAAAGTGCTGGGATTACAGGCATGAGTCACCATGCCCAGCCGATTATTACATCTTTAATCTGTGAATGTATTATTTTGTATGAATTTTTTTGAATGTTTGGTCATTTAACCTTGCATTCCTTAGATAAATTCTACTTGCTCATGGTGTGTCATTCTGCATATGTGGTTGGGTTTAGCTTGCTAAGACTGTGTTTGCATTTATGTTCATGAGTGAGGCTGGTCCATGACAGTCATTTCCCATGCTGTCCTTGTCAGGCTTGGGGGCAGAATTCCTGCTTTTCTATGATCTGTGAGTGATAAGAATTTACTGGTGAATTTTTCTCGGCCTGAGGTTTTATTTGTGAGAAGATTTTGAACTAGTGATTCCAGATGTTCATGTAGATGTTCTGTTTTTGAGTTGGTGATATTTTCTAGAAACATGTTCATTTTGGCAAAATCTAAAATTTATTAAGGTTTCATAATGTCCTCTTATTATAATATTGCTACATCATGATATGTGTAGTGATTTTTTTCATTCTCAATATTAAGTAATTTTTAACTTTTCTAATTTTTTCTTTTGACTAGTCTTGCTAGAGGTTAGTAAATTTTATTATTATCTTTAAGAAACTGACTTTGATTTTTTAATTCTATTTTATAGTTTTCTATTTCATTAAGTTCTTTTTATTTGATTCATTACTTATTCATTATTTTTGCTTCTACTTTCTTGGAATTATTTTGCTGTGTTTTCTTCTTGAGATCTGGATTTAGTTGAGTAATTATCAACCTTGCTTTTTTCTAGTGTAATCACTTATGACCATAAATGTCTTTAATGTATTGCTTTATGGTAGGAAGTAGAAAAGTTCCTTTTTAAAGTTTCCTTTCTTGTTAAAGAGTAACTTTTCTAATAACTTTCTTAAGCCCTATCTTATGTAGCTGTTAGACATGCCATGCTCACAGGCACATAGTACATTCTATGTCCTCGTACTTTAACCAAGATATCTGTGCTGGATGTGCTCACGGGCATGTCCCAGCTCTCCATTGCTTTTACGTGTTTAGAAAAGTTTTAAGTTGTTAGCCAATCAGATTTTAGTTTAGATTGTGAGATCTGGCTCCAGCCAATGGAGATCAAACACAGCAGTAAGGATGACCCCACGTGCATAAGGGATAAATATGTCTGTTTTCCTTTGTTTATTGTACTCTCATAGAATGATGGATAGCAAGGGTACCCTTCCTGCAGTCCAGGAAGTAAAAATTGCATTGCTAGAAGATCCTTTGTCTCAGTCCTGATTTTTCTTTGTGGCACCAAGCATCTATTTCCAACATTTATGCAGTATTTTGTATTCATGACGTACATGAATTTTTAGTATTCAATAAAAACACTATCTAATTTTTGTTAAATTTTCCTTTGAAAATAGGTTATTTAGAAATGTTCATTAATTTTTAAACACATGACGATTGTCTAATCGTCTTGCACTGTGGTAAGAAGATATTCACTGGTGATTTTAATTCTTTGAGGTTGTTTGAGGTCCGCGTAGGCCTCAGGATCTAGTCACCTTTCCTCCAGGTTCCATGCCTGCTTCAGAAGGGTTTGTGAGCATGTTCCATGTGAATGGAACCAAGTCACTAATGCTTTGCTCACCACTTCTCTGCCTACCCCACTCCTCTAAAAGTCTCCCACTGGGACTGGATTTGCAGGTTTCTTCTTTTTCTTTTAACAGTTTTATTGAGATGTGATTCACACGATACAATTCGCCCATTTAAAGTGTACAATTCAGTGGCTTTGAGAATATTCACAGCTGGGCAATTGTCTCCACCATCAATTTCAGGTGCTTCTATTACCTGAGAAGTCCCCTCCACCCTCCCCTAACCCCCCACTCCATGCACCTCAGCCACCTGCCTCCCCCCCACCTCCTCTCCCCACCCCTCAGCCCTGGCAGCTGCCAATCTACTTTCTGCCTTGGTGGATTTGCCCACTCCTGACGCTTTGTATAAGCTGAGTCATGCAGCATGGGCTTCCTTCACTTAGCACCATGCGTTTGAGGCTCATCTGTCTGGGGCCAGCTGACTCTTGGCTGACAGGTGGCCCCTTCTGGAAGGTGGGACTTCTCAGAGCCCCAGCCCAGCCTGGCTCCCCCAAAAGCAGGTAACCCTGCTTGGGCTCTGCTCTTCTGTCTTGACTGGTGCCAATCCTGGCCTGAGGGGTGTCCTTTGCCCTGAGAACACCCCCACTTGGCAGCTGCTCCCCTCACCACCTGGCCCCGCTGCACTTAGGCAGATCGAGCCTCAGGACCTCACGCGGGTAGATTTCTTGTCGCTTGTCTCATCAGCTGCTGGCGGTGCCTCACTCCCGTCCAGCAGGCAAGAGGCAGTGGTTCATGCTGGGGGGACGGTGGTGACATTGGGGAGGCCAGACAGGCAGGGAGCTCCCCCTAAAGGCTCTGTGTGAGGGGCTGCAGGGTCCCACCACACTCTGGGACAGCGGGACGGCCTTTCCTTTGCTCTTTCCCGAGCACCAAGTATCCAAGTATGCACAGGTGCCATGCCTGGAGCTGGGAACAACACGAACAAGATGGACACCTTGCCCACCCTCGTGGGGCTGAGCCAGTGGGGGAGGCAGAGCAGGCGGCAGTGGTGGCTCAGACGGGGCAGCTGTACTGATGCCTCTGCCCCCTTGGGTACACCCAGTGGTGGGCTGCTTGTGGGGTGCCTCCTGAGGTGCTCCTGGCCCAGGAAGGAGGCCGCCATCTGTTTCCACTGAGCTGCCTCCTGGGCCAGGATGATGTCACTGCAGCTCGGCCTGGCAGGTGCTGCCACCTGGCCACCAGTGACAGCCCAACTGGGAGCCCTGAGCTAATGAGGAGGGGGCTGTGGCTGCTGCGGCCCTGGTGGGGCTGCTGCCTCTCATCCCAGAACCACAGCCTCATCTGCAGAATCCTGGCCTGACTCCCACAGGCAGAGAAAGGGGCGGCCAGGCCTTGCAGGAATGTGGGGTGAGGTGGGTCACTAAATTCAGCGGGGGTGGGCACAGATGGGGCCAGGGTCTTGGGCTGTGGTCCTTCTCCTGTTCTAGAAGGGTGCTTTGCCAAGGAGCTCTGGGCCTGGCCTGCGGGCGGCTGCAGTGCTGAGCGGCTGCTCACGGCAGAGGGCATAGGAATTGGTACCATCTGCTGAGACCAGGCCCCCAGACCTGGACAGGGAAGCCGTTTCTCCCCAGCCACTGGGGCTCACTTCTCCCAAGGGTCACCTTTCCCTGCTTAATATGGTGTGGCTCTGTGTCCCTACCCAAATCCCATCTGGAATTTTAATTCCCACATGTCCAGGGAGGGAAGTGATTGGATTATGGGGGTGGCTTCCCCTACGCCGTTCTCATGGTAGTGAATGAACCTCACCAGATCTGATGATTTTATAAGTGGAAGTTTTTCTCTTTCTCCTGCCGCCATGTAAGACGCGGCTGCTTCTCCATCTACCCCAACTGTAAGTTTCCTGAGGCCTCCCCAGACATGCAGAACTGTGAGTCAGTTAAACCTCTTTTCTTTATAAATTACCCAGTCTTGGGCAGTTCTTGATAGCAGTGTGAGAACAGACTAATACACTGCCACCCACCTGTGGCTGTGGGCAAGGCTGAGGACCAGGGCCTTGCCTGGCTCCGAGTGTCCACACAGCTAAAGGCTGCAGGTAGAGTCTGGCTGTGTCTTACACAGACAGGTGGCCACACCTCTGCTATGGGCCTGAGACCCACAAAGGACAAACCATCAGAGCCCTTGGTGAGGAAACTGAGGACTCAGGAAGGAGAGCATTTGCACCAAGCAGAGTGACATTGCCAGGCTCTGGCTGTGGCTGCCCTGGCCCCAGTGTATACGGTCAGGCTATGAGCTGACAGCGATCCCACAGCAAGCCCATGAAGGCAGGTCGGTGCACTTACTCCTCCCAGTGGCCCTCTGAGATAAGATGTGGAGACTCAGAACTGGTCAAGGGGTCCTGAGCCAGTGTACTGTCCATACTGTGTAGCTTTGGGGACGAATGGTTTCTGAGCCACTATGTCCTCTCCTTGCAAAGAGACATCAGGAGGACGAGGTGACAGATCTGCCTGGGGCTCTACACTTGAGGAATTGGGGCTCTAGGGGCTAGGAGGGCTTCCTCAGGACTGGGTTCTTAGCTTCTAGGGGGCCAGGGGAGTTGAGGCAGTGCCAGGAACCCAGGGATGGGAGCATTGTTTTTTTTAGCCAATGTGGAAACAGCACCTGCTGTAACCCTGGAGGCCAGAGGGCTTCCCAGGATGTACTGCTCAGAGCGGGGGCTTCTGCTGGAGGGACAGGGACAGAGGGCTTCCCAGGATGTACTGCTCAGAGCGGGGGCTTCTGCTGGAGGGACAGGGACAGAGGGCTTCCCAGGATGTACTGCTCAGAGCGGGGGCCTCTGCTGGAGGGACAGGGACAGAGGGCTTCCCAGGATGTACTGCTCGGAGCGGGGGCCTCTGCTGGAGGGGTGGGGCCAGAGGCTGCCACCCCCAGGTTTGCTTTATCAGAGTGGAGGATTGGCCAGCCCCTGAAACCAGAGCCTGGGAGGTGCAGGAGATTCCCTGCGTGAGGATGGCTCACCAAGCGCCTCTGCATAGACACTCGTCCCACTGAATCTCCTGCCAGAGACATGAGGAAGAGCTGGCATTTGTCCCTGTTAGGAAGGAGGCACTCACAGGTGTGGGTGCCCTGGCTCCTCACTGGCTTGTACCGGGTCCCCTTCTCTCTTTCTGCTACCACGTCCTTAGGCCTCTGGGGCTGTGTCCCCTCAATGTGCTGATGAGGGCACAACCAACTGAGCCCCTGGGCCTCCTGCAGGGACTGGTGTGTGGCTGGGCCTCACCAGAGGGACCAGGTCCCTACATCTGTCTGGGCCCTGGGTTTGCCTGTTCTTGTGTTTGTGTGACTTCCACAGGGCTGGTGCCTCCGACCTGCTGGGACCCATGCCTGAGCGAGTCTGCTGAGTCTGTGGGCCTGGCAAAGGCTGCTTAGGAGGCCAAGAGTGGAGCATCCCCACGCCCGTGGAATCCCAAGGAAACAGAGCTGAGCTGTGAAATACACACGAACTTGTCCAAGAGACAAGTTTTCCCCCAGAAGCCCCTTTTATTCATATTTCACCTATTATTGGGTGCCCCAGACACATGCCTGCTCTGCCTCCTGGGGGAGCCAGTCCTTGGCCTGCCTGTTAAGGTCCAGGGTTCCTGGGAGGCCCCGCGTGAGGATACGCAGCATTCCCAGAGCTGGAAGCCTGCACCATCCTCCCGAGGAGAGTGGCTGTCCCTCTGTCTCTGCCACTCTCTGGGGACCGCTGCTCCAGAAGCTCCTTTTGGGGTCTGCTTCCACCTCTTTTCTTTCTGAGCTGCTTCCTCACCCCTTGCTCATTTATTTTTAATGAGTAAAGGTCTCGTCCTGTCATGCAGGCTGGAGTGCAGTGGTGCAATCCCAGCTCACTCCAGCCTCCTCCTCCTGGGGTCAAACGATCCTTCCTCGTGAGCCTGCCAAGCAGCTGGGACTACAGGTGCATGCCACCATGCCTGGCGCCATTTTTTTTATTATGAAAGTTTTCAAACATTCAACATTCCAAGCAAAGATGGAAAAAATAGAACCATGATCACCCATATGGCCACCATCTGGATTCAACAATGCGTTCATCACGTTTCCTCCCAGCTCCCTCTGCTGCAGCGTGGCCAGGGATGTGGCACCTTAGCTGAGGCCGCAGCTCCTCTCAAGGGACTCTGCCTAGAACTGCCCTCTTGGAGCCCAGAATCTCCCCTGTTCCTTCTTCAGACCAGAAGACACGAGTAATGGCTCCCACTGTCCCAGCACTGCGGGAATGCCATCCATCTCAAGTCCCTAATCCCCTGCAGACAATGTGCAGATTGTCCCTCCTCATGTCCCTGAGCCACCCAGTTGGACTGGCCTTCTGACTGTCTCTGCATCTCCTCCTCCTCCCTCCTCCTTTCTTTTCCTCTTTTCGTGTCCTCCTCCTCCCACCTCCTCCTTTCTGATCTAATAATCACTTGGAAGAAAGCTATAGGCATCCTGAAACTTGACTTCCAAACATGCAGACATCCCTCTCCTGAGATAAAGACAGTTTCCTTCAGAACCACAGCACCAGCACCCGAGACACCTGACCATCCCCTCCCATCCCCTGGGATCTGGTCCACATGTGAATTTCCTAATTGTTCACCTGACTATTCCCTCCCATTGCCTGGGATCTGATCCACGTGTGAATTTCCTAATTGTTCACCTGACCATCCCCTCCCATCCCCTGGGATCTGATCCACATGTGAATTTCCTAATTGTTCACCTGACTATTCCCTCCCATTGCCTGGGATCTGATCCACGTGTGAATTTCCTAATTGTTCACCTGACCATCCCCTCCCATCCCCTGGGATCTGATCCACGTGTGAATTTCCTAATTGTTCACCTGACCATCCCCTCCCATCCCCTGGGATCTGATCTACTTGCAAACTTCCTAATTGTTCAAAATGGCCCCTTGTTCCTGCTTGAAAACATAGAACCATGATCACGCAGTGCATGATTGCAGCTGGTGTGTCTGGTTGTCTTGGAGTCTGTCTTATGCCAGGATGTGCCCACCTTCTGTTTCCCCATGATGCTGACTTTTGGAGGCCGGAGCCAGTGCATGGCAGCCTGTCCTGTTCCGGGGTCCCCCTTCCCCTGTGTGGCCACCCCCAAAGGCTGGCTCAGGGTCAGGTCAGCCTTTCAGGAAAGAGAGTTCCCTGCACAGTCCAACTGCTGAGGCCATGTCACCTCCCTGAGGGGCATTGCTAAGACCGGGGGATTCTTCAGCAAACCCACCCTGGCTCCTGCTGCCTCAGAACCATGGCACGGCCCAGCCCTGCCCATGGCTCCCCACTTGAGGGTACCACTGCAGCTCAGGAGGCCAAGGTGTGCAGGGTGAGCTCACATCCACTTCCAGCCAACAACCCTCTTGCCTGGTGAAATTTTCCTGGGCTGCTGGACCTGTGAAATCCCAAAAGTGGCAAACATCCCCAGCTCACATGATCCCAGAGAGAGGGACCCAATGTTCCCGGTTAGCCCCAGCTGCCTGGTCTGCCACAGCTCTGCTGGACGCGACAGGGTCAACAGGGCCCAGCACCCTTATGCAGTCTGGCCCTGCTCCATGCTGGGGGTGTCACAGGGTGACCTTTTTTCTTCCCTGACTGAGGTTCCTTGCTGGAGAGGAGACAGACAGTGCCCAGGGTCCTCTGGCTCATGTGGCCTCCCGGCCTGGAGACGCTGCACCTGGTTGGGAGCTGGTCTGGTGGGGAGGCAGTGGCCTGGGGTATTCTCTCGGCTGCATGCTCCCCCAGGCCTGACGGAGCCTAGCCTCCCGGGCACTGAAGATCAGGTTAGAGTTTAAACAAAGCACCAAAGGGTGGCAGCGTGCAGGGCCTGTTCGCCACCAAGGCTTCACCTGTTCACTGACCTCTTCCTTCTCCTCCTTCTCCTCCTGTTCCTGGGAGCTGCCAGGGGTCCGAGCACTGCTGGATGACATGGAGAACAGCAGCCCTAGTCTAGTGTGCTGACCGGCGGCAACCCGCGCTGTGGCTGAGGATAAACTCACTGTGTTCGAATCCCAGCCCCAAGAGCCAGCCAGAGTGGCCCAGATGTTTCCACTCAGGGTTTGGCAGAGGAACCACCAGGAGGAGGACAAGAGCAGAGAAAAGCGACCGCCCGGGCACAGTGGGAAGATGGGGGCTGCTGCCCTTCAGACTGCGGCATCGGGGCTCCACGAGGGTTCCTTTTGGACCAGCCCTGGCCTGAGACCTTTCCAGGGATGCAGGCTCCCGTGGCTCTTCTGAGCACCCACCATCTATAACCACAGAACCAGGGCACAGAGCCAGGGTGAACGGGGATCTGGAGGCTGGGGCAGCTCTCGGGATGTTGCCGCCATGGTGGGTCCCTGGAGAACCACTGCCTCCAGGGTTCAGTGGTGTCCGTGGAAGGAGATCCTAGGCTGCCAGAATTCAGAAAGACAGCATGAGGGATAGAGGCTGCCCCAGGAACCTTCGGCCCACCCTGTATCACTGTGAGTTTTTGGGAGGGTCACAGGTCTGAAAGAGCCCAACTTTAAGGCTTTAAACTCAGTGTTTCATTTGTGGAAATCTTGTCTCACTCCACGAGGATTTGAGGTGGTTCTTGGGAAATTGTACAGTGAAGAATTAAAGTGAGACGACGCTAGGAAATCCCGGAGCCAGATGTTCGGGAACTGGAGCGTGGCGACGGTCACACAACCTCGGGAATGTACTAAATGCCCCTGAACTGCACAACGGAAAGTGGTTAAAATGGTACATTTCATGTCACATGTATTCCCCTATAGTTAGAAAAATAAGCAAAACCAAAACAAAACAAGAAAACAACTCTGGGCTGGGGCAAATTCCAACTAGAGCAGGGGGAAGAAGAGAGAACCAGCCCGGTCCTCCCAGCTGGCGGGGTGGAGCTGTGGTGCTCGGCCCCCGCTTCTGCCCGCAGCCAAAGGGCAAAGAAAACTGTCCGTTCGCCGTTATTCTGGAAAGATAAATTGAGCTGCTACGTGCCAGGCCTGCTGGAGACACGACGCTGATGATGAAACCCAAACAGTCCCAAGCTCAGGGAGCCCCCGCTGTAGGAAACCCCGGTCCACGTGTCCGGCTTCACAGGCAGCAATGTGAGTGCCTCCAGGAGGAAGCCTGTTTTCAGGCAGGGAGTCTCCAAGAGATTTCACGCAGCCTCAAGGGGAGCAGGGGGCTGTGGGACCAGGCATGGCCCAGGTAGGGCACCGGGAACAAGCTAAGAAGAGAGACCTGGTGACCAGGAGCATGATGGTGGGTCATGGCTTGGAACACCCAACAATGGCAGGAGGTGAGTCACTGAGTGAAAGGGTGGAAGACGCAGAGTGACAGAGAGGGGACATCAGATGGCAGCAGAGTTTCCCGAAGCTTTCTGGAGCCAGGGAAGGTCTGTGTGTGCAGGAAGGGTGATGAGGGCCGGAGGCTGCTGGGGTCTCTGGGAGGGAGGGGTTGGGCTGCTCAGGGGAGGAGCATCCGGGGAAGCCCAGCTTAAGAATCAGAGCCTCTCCCAATGGCAGATGGCCCTGTGGGGAAAGGGCCATGTGCAGAGACACATTGCAGAAAGTCTGAGAAGACCAAGACTTGTTGGTAAGCAGGATTTGGGGACTTCCCTTGTGGGGAGGAGGAGCCACCAGCGAGTGCAGGAGGCTTCACATGGGCATCTGGCTTGTGAGGAAATAGGAACTGATGAGTGGATACATGTGATTCCTCACTTGGCACCATGTTTTCCAGGTTCGCTGTTATCGAAGTGTGAATCAGAGCTCTGTTCCTCTTCATGGCTGAGTAATACTCCATCAAGTGGGTGTAATACCTGTTATTTATCTATTCATCGATCATCTTAGGAGGAAGCGTCCCCATTCTGCACAGAGGGAAGCGGATGTCCAGGGAGGTTGAATAACTCACCGATGGCCTCACGCTGCTGTGTGATGGAGCTGGGATTTGAGCCCTCTTCTGTCCACATCAAAGACTTTGTTCTGTGATGAGGCTCCAGCGGAAATCACCCAAACACCTAGAAGGTCTGGATAAATTGTAACAAACATCCCCTCAAAGGCATAAAGGAATGCAGAAGAAAATAGGCTTTCTGAGAGGGAGGGTGAGGAAGCAGGCATTGAAAACCAAGCAGAGTGTGGCCCAGGAGCCTCTGGACTCCTTGGGATGTTTGCCAAAACCAGCTCCTGGAATTAGAGATGGGGGCAAGGCCTGGGGCCAATAGTGCGTGGAGAGTTAGGGCAGAGATAGAAGAGGAGGTTGGACCTCTGGGGAAAGAGTGGTCTGTTTTCTGTTTTGTTGAGATACAATTCACATTCCAGGCAACCCACCCACTTAAGGTGCCCCAGTCAGTGGCGTTTAGCATTTTCACAAGGTTGTGTGACCTGCGCCTTGGTGTGATCTTAGAACATCTTCATCACCTGGAAAGGAAATCCCATTCACGTTCCCTGAACTCCTTCCTCCAGCAAGCACGAATCTACTTCTGGTCTCCACGGATTTGCCAATTCTGGGCGTTCCGTACAAAGGGAATCAGACAGTATGTGGGCTTTCATGTCTGTCTGCTTCTACTCAGTGGCATTTTCTCAAGGTTCATCCTTGCTGTAGCATGAATCAGCATGCCTTTTGATGGCTGATACTCCATTGTGATGGGTGTAATATATTTTATTTATCCATTCATCGATTGGTGAACAGGGGCGTTATTTTCACTTTTTGGCAGCTACAAATACTGCTTCCAGGAACACTCATGCATAAATTTTTGTGTGATTGGATGTTTTAATTTCAAACGTTGAATGTCTTGATCATGGGTTAACTCTGTTTAATTAAGTGAGGAATTGCCAGACTGTTCTCCCCGAGTGCCTGTTATTTTACATTCCCTCCAGCTGTCTATATGAGTTCTGATTCCTCTACCTCCTCACCAACACTGGTTATCTATTCTCTCCAGCTGTCTATACGAGTTCTGATTCCTTTACCTCCTCACCAACACTGGGTATCTACTTCCTCCATCTGTCTATACGGGTTCTGATCCCTTTACCTCCTCACCAACACTGGTTATCTATTCCCTCCAGCAGTCTATACGAGTTCTGATTCTTTTACCTCCTCACCAATACTGATTATTGTATTCCCTCCAGCAGTCTATACGAGTTCTGATCCCTTTATCCCCTCACCAACACTGGTTATCTATTCCCTCCAGCTGTCTGTACGAATTCTGATTCCTTTACCTCCTCACCAACACTGGTTATCTACTCTGTCCAGCAGTCTATACGAGTTCTGATCCCTTTTCCCCGCACCAACACTGGTTATCGTCTGGGTGTGAAGAGGTATGTCACTGTTGTTTTGATTCGCGTTTCCCTGACAGTGAATGATGTTGAGTATCTTTTCATGTGCTTGCTGACCATTTGCAAATCTCCTTTAGAGAAATGTCTGTTCAGATCCTGTGCCCATTTTAAAATTACATTTTTGTCTTTTTATTATTGTGGTTGATGAATTCTTTATATATTTTCAATATACTAGTCCATAATTTGTAATGTGATTCACAATTACTTTCTCCCATTTTGTGAATTATCTTTTCACTTTCTTGACATTATTATTTACAGCACAAAGTTTTAAATTTTGATGTAGCCCAGTTTATCTATCTGTATTTCTTGTCATCATGCTGATCTACTTTTTTTTTGGAACAGAGTCGTATTTCGTTGCCTAGGCTGGCCTCAAATTCCTGGGCTCAAGTGATTTTCCCACCTCAGCCTTGCAGTTAGCTAGGATTACAGGAATGGGCCACAGAAACTGGCTGTGACCTCCTTTTGTTATTTTTTTAAATTTTATGTCTTTGCTTTGCCCCTGAGAGTTCACAGGAATAGATATCCTCTCATATGTATTCAGTATTTAAATTTGCACCAACTATTAGTTTATGAAACTCTTAACTTGTGAACGAAGTCAAAAATGTTTAAGATTGCAGATGCATACAAGTGCGGGTGCACTCAATACAGGTCCCTCTGTTTTCCCCAAGATTAATACTAGCCAAGAATTAGCTCACAATCCCAAATTAGAGACCATGCATGGAGGCAAACCACGTCAGGCACAAGTCAACAAAGGAAACAACAGCAGAGCTCAATCCTTACGTATTTCAGATGTTGAAAGTATCAGATATAAACACACTGGTCAAATAAGAAATAGAGGATTAAATCAAACATGAGAAAATATCAACAGTCATGAGTACATTTTTGAAAAATAATCACAGTAGGCCTTTAGAAATAGAAAATGTAAGCATTCAATTCAAAATGTATTGGATGGCCTTAAAAGAAGGTTAGATATCACTAAGGGGGAATTAGTGAACTGGAAGATATACCGAAGGAATTATTCAGAAAATAGTGGAGATAGCATGGAAAGTATAGAAAAGTGATTGAGAGACATTTCAGAAGGTGTATTAGTTATTTACTGTTGCATAACAAATTACCTCCAAAATTAATGCTCAAGAAGGTGTATTAGTTATTTACTGTTGCATAACAAATTACCTCCAAAATTAATGCAGCAATCACTTCTCATTTCTCACTGTTTCTGTGCATAAGATGCTGAGAATCTCAGTTAGACTGTGCTTGGGGTCTCATAACATTGCAGGTAGTTGATGGCCAGGGCTGCCATTATCCGAAAGCTCAACTGTGGCTGAGGATCCACTCACATGGCAGGAAAATCGTTGTAGGTTGCTTGCCAGGGCTCTTAATTCCTTTCCACCTGGTCCTTTCCACATGCTGCCTGGGTATCAGATTGGCAGGGGCAGTATGGTGCCCAGCTTCCTTAGAGTGAGAGGTTCAGGTGGGTGGGAGGGAGGGAAACTTCAAGGGCTTTTTAGACCCAGTCTTGGACGTCACTCACTGTCACTCTTGTCACACTGTATTGTTCATGCAGTTCAGCTCTGATTCTGTGGGGGAGGGGCCCCCCATCATGAAAGCCAGCTGCCACAGGAGAGAAGGGGAAAGATGGACACTGTAGTAATTAAAATGATGGTGGCTGAGAGTTGTCTATAATTGATGAAAGACATGCATCCTCAGATTCAAGAAGCCCCATCAAGGCGAGCTGGGTAGTTAAAAGTAAGTGACATTTAAATACATAGTAAATTTGTGCTAAAAGCAAAGAGAAGACCCTGTAAGCAACCATAGGAAAGATAGATTTCCTATCGGAGAGCATTTATGCTGGCAGCCAATTTCCCACAACAACGTCAAACAATTAGAAAATATCTTCAAATGCTCCAAAAGAACTGTTGACTTCAATTCTGTGCCGGATAAGTGCCATTTAAATCATGGTGGATGAGGAAAATTTCAGGCAAACTAAAGCTGAGCTAGATCCTGCTCACAGACCCACTCTGAAACAACTTGTAAAGAATATAAACCAAGAAAAAAGGAATACAAATCAAGAGAAGGAAAGAAAATGATTCCAGTAGGGAGAATGAGATGCCAGAAGGAGCGACACGAGAAGGGATTGTTTACATTTACCCACATGTTCGTCCAAGGCCGACTGAGGAAGTGCTCTTGGGAGGTCAGAAGGGGAAGGTGGAGTAGAACAGAGAGGGAGGTGGCCAAGGGTGAGGCTCTCAGCAAAGCCCGCAGAGCCAAGAGCAGGGATTCAGCCTGGTCACTCCACTCTGGGGAGGGCCAGGTCTTTATGCTTCCCACCCTCAGGCCTGGTCAAGAATCGGTGGAGGGCAGCCACTGTTCACTCTGATTCTTCCAGCCCATGGGAAAAATGGGCTGCAATATCCCAAGGGCAAAAAACAAAAATAAATACAAATAAAAAGCCCTGGAATTGCCGCTGTTGGGAGCAAAAGCCCACTGATGCCAGAGGGTGCTCAAGAAATGGTATAAAAAGGAGGCCCAGCTAAACATCAGCCTTGTCTGTTTTGACTGCATTAAATAATATCCAGTTTGAAAGATTAAAAAAAAAAGAACTAAAATATTAGCCTCAGCCAACAGGAGGCGAGAGGAGTTGGTGGGAATTAAAGTGTCTTGGGTTCCCTTTATTGTTTAAGAGAGAGAGAAATCAATTTCAGGCTTAGGTACACATGTCAAAATGGTAAGGACAACAGCAGAACATAAACAGAAACAGAATGGTTTACTGCCAAACGGCAGAGAGAAAAACAGAATGAAATTGACAGGCTGGAAAAACATATAAAACCCAGGTATGTGCTGCTTATGTAAGAAGTTTCTCATAAGGAAAGAGAATCAGGCAGGGCCCAGGTCTGCTGGGGGAAGCCTTGGGTCACCCTGCCAGCCAAGGCCATGGCAGAGGACGAAGGAAACACAGAAGCTGTGTTGGGAGAGTGGAGCTAGGAGTGCTGACCTGGGCACAAGGCCAGCTCCGGAAGCGGGACGGCGGCAGCTCAGCTCCTGTCATTTCCTTCGCACCTCTGCTCTTTCCACTCTGATTATGTGAAGAGCCTTGGTGGCGGCTGACCTGTTACCTCTCAGGAGGAGACATGTTCTGACACTACCCATGATGACACAGTGGCACGTGGAGGACACCAAGTTTTCAGCCAGATGAAGGACAGGAGTACATGCGTGTTGCAGGGCAAAACGTATTGTGTGTGTTTTTTCTTAAATGGCTTTTCTGGCAACAACAGATGCTGGAGAGGATGTGTAGAAATAAGAACGCCTTTACACTGTTGGTTGGAGTGTAGATTAGTTCAACTATTGTGGAAGACAGTGTGGCGATTCCTCAAGGACCTAGAACTAGAAATTCCATTTGACCCAGCAATCCCATTACTGAGTATAAACCTGAAGGATTATAAATCGTTCTACTGTAGAGACACATGCACACGTATGTTTATTGTGGCATTGTTTACAATAGCAAAGACTATTTGGAACCAACCCAAATACCCATGAATGATAGACTGGACAGGGAAAATGTGGCACATATACACCACGGAATACTATGCAGCCATAAAAAGGGATGAGTTTACATCCTTTGCAGGGACATGGATGAAGCTGGAAACCATCATTCCCAGCAAACTAACACAGGAACAGAAAACCAAACACCATGTGTTCTCACTCATAAGTGGGAGTTGAACAATGAGAACACGTGGACACAGGGAGGGAACATCACACACAGGGGCCTGGAAGGGGATGGGGCACAGGTGAGGGACAGTATTAGGAGAAACACCTAATGTAGATGACCAGGTGATGGGGGTAGTAAATCACCATGGCACATGTATATGTAACACGTTCTGCACATGTATCTCAGAACTTAAAGTATAATTTTAAAAGGGGGAAAAGTGGCTTTATTGAGATGTATTTCACATACCAAACAATTCACCCATTTAAAGTATATGATTCAATGTTTTTTGGTATATTATTTTTAAAAATTGTGGTAAAATATACAAAACATACAATTTGTGACCAGGGGCAATGGCTCACACCTGTTATCCCGATACTTTCAGAGGCCAAAGCAGGAAGATCACTTAAGCCATTCCAGGAGTTTGAGACCAGCCTGGGCAACATAGTGAGACCCCGTCCCTACAAAAAATTAAAAAAGATTAGCTGGGTGTGGTGGTGAGTGCCTGTAGCCTCAGCTACTAGGGAGGCTGAGGCAGGAGGATCAATGGAGCCCAGGACTTTGAAGCTGCAGTGAGCTGTGATCGCACCACTGTATGCAGCCTGGGCAGCAGCAGAGTGAGACCCTATCTCAACAACAACAAAACCTCCAAAATAACCTTTGCCATTTCAACCCATTGAGCCTACAATTCAGTGGCATTAATTACATCAGCAATGTGCAAACACCACTATCTGTTTTCCAAACGTCATGAACCCAAAGGGAAACTACCCACTGAGCAGTTTACTCCCCATTCTTCCCTCTTCCAGCCCTGTAACCTCTAATTTACTTTCTGTCTCTGTGAATTCGCCTATGTTAGATATTTCATAGAAAGAATTATAGGCTGGATGCAGTGGCTCACACCTGTAATTCCATCATTTTGGGAGGCTGAGACAGGCAGATCATTTGAGGTCAAGAGTTTGAGACCAGCCTGGCCAACATGGTGAAACCCCATCTCTACTAAAAAACATAAAAATTAGCTGTAATTAAACCCTGTCTCTACTAAAAAACATAAAAATTAGCGTGCCTGTAATCCCAGCTACTTGGGGGGCTGAGGCATGAGAATCACTTGAATCCAGAAGGTGGAGGTTGCAGGGAGCCAAGATTGTACCAGCCTGAGCAACAGAGTGAGACTTCGTCTCAAACAAATAAAAAATAGAATTACAGTGTATGGTGTGGTGTTTTTCACTGGCTTCTTCATGTCGTAGCAGGAATCAGAACCCCTATTCCTTTTTATGACCACATAATATTCCACTGTATGGAACCCCATTCCTTTTTACAGCCACATAATATTCCGTTGTTTGCAAAGACCACACTTTGTTTATTCATTCACCTGTCACAGATGGCCACGTGGGTGGTTAGTACATTTTGGGGATTGGAAATAGGGCTGCCAGGAGCATGTGTGTGTGTGTGTGTGTGTGTGTGTGTGTGTGTGTGTGTGTGTGTGTGTGTGTGGATTCGCTCAAGTTCCTGTTTTCAGTTTTGTCGGGACCACACCTGGGCGTATCATCGCTGGGTTACCTGGTAATTCTACGTTGAGCTTTTTGAGGAGCCGCTGCAGCTTCTACAGCTGCACATGCTGCATTTGCTGGTGGGTCTGTTTGGCCCCTCCACATCCATCCTCCACCTTCCTCAGCTCTGCTCTGTAGCCGGACGTGGTCCTGGGTAGACAGTGTCGAAGGCCTCCTTCCCTTCCGATTCCAGGTTGGGCTTAGCCGGCGGGTGGGGTGAGAGGGAAGGCAGGTGTGGGCATTCCCAGGGTCCTCCCTGTGAGGTTGTCTCCGGGTGGCCGTGCAGCTGTGTGGAGGTGGCTGCTCTTACAAGGTGCATCTCCATGGGGATCGGAAGTGCTGCCTCCCTCCTCCCCCAGGCCTGTGGTGTGAGCCCTGGGACCGCTCTCTCCTGGGGCTCCCTTCACCCACACTCCCTTTGTAAATCAGCACTCCCTGAATCATCTGGGCTGGACTGACTCCCCCATTTCCTGTTGAAATCAGCCCCTGCCCCTGCGCGCTCTGGACTGGATGTGGTGCCTTCGAAGCTTGGAGGGAAGGGGCTCCCCTCATTGTACTCCCCATGCGAGTGGCCAGCAGGACGTAGAGGTCAGCAGGGATCTTTTAGACACATGAAAGAATGGCTTCACTGTTTCAATTGAAGCTCTCATATTTTAAGTGCAACTGAAATGTGGAGCTTCTGGCCTGGGGCCTGAGTGGAGAAAAGACCAGCTTCCCTGAGGGGTCTTGCGTCTATAAAAGGGAATCAAATGGACAGCTAGAGGCTGGGGACAGCCCCAGGAAGAGGTGGACGGTCACTTGGCAGAGGAGCAGTGCTGGCTCCGCCATCTGGGAAGAAGAAGGTGGTGGCTCGGCCCGACCTCCGCTTGCCTGGGCAGGTGACTTTGGCTGCCCACCTGTGAATGGAGTATTCTTAGCTTCATGTGATGGCCCTGTAGATGGTGCTTCCTCTCTATGCTTGTGGGGATGGAAGAACTTCCTGCTCATGTAATGCCGGTAAGGGGACTTCAGGGACCCCTGAAGAGCCTGACGGTGTCCTGGGTATGTGGGTGGCGGATCCCAGCTGCGCAGAGCCCTGCTTGCACTCAGCACAGAGCACAGATGCACAAGAACTATTTGCTGAATAAACAAATAACAGAACATGGGCGTCCAGAGAAACCCTTGTTTATATAACAGGAAAGACGGGAAAGAATGTTGATAAGAATATGGCTTATAAAGCCAAAAAAATGGACACAGCTCAGAGGCTCATCAACAGGTGTCTGGACAAAGAAATCGGGCTGTGTCCACGTGGCAGAATATTGCAGAGCGGTTAGATGTGCACGTAACGGCCTCATGTGCCCCCAGGCACACCTCACCGTGGACAAATATAAAATATTGAGGGAGAAAAGTAAGGGAAAGAAAGATATGTATATATTCCATTTCATACATTTCATAAATACTATACCTACTGCTGCTGTAACAAATTGCCATAAATTTAAACATGGAGTTTAAAACAACACATATTTATTATCTTATAGTTCTGGAAGTTGGAAGTCCAACATTGGTCTCATGGGTCTAGAATCTAGGTGCGGGCAGGACTCTGGACAGCAGTCCCTGTCTGTGCCTCCTCCAGCGCCTTGGGGCCACATGCAGTCCTCAGGTCTTGGTCCCTCCCTCCATCATCAAGGCCCGCGGTAGCTTTTCTCCCTGACCCCGGCCTCCATCCGCACAGTCTTCTCTCTGGGACCCCCACCCACTGTCTCCCTGTTGTAAGGACTCGATTAATTACACTGGACCCACTGCCTCACTACATCAGCAAAATCAGGTGACGTATTCCCAGCTCCAGGAATTGGGACGGCTTTGGAGGCCACCATTCTGTCCACCACACATATGAATGACAAACATGCATTCCGGAGAATGGAGGGCTCTGCGGAGGGAGATGGGCTAGGGAAGGCATACGGAGGCATGCCTTCCAGGCAACCTTCATTACCACTGTGGCCTTGAGAAGCAGGGGTAGCAGTTTCTGTACCCACCCCCGTCAGGGGCCCCCTCAGATGGCCTGGCTCCCAGTGGCTGCATCTGTGTCCCTTGCACACCTCGCCATCACGACAGCCTGGAGGGGAACATTGGTGTGTACTTACCCCAGCTCCCTACCCCTGAGAGGGAGGGCAATTCTGGGCCCTTTTCCAGGTGCTGCCCTATAGGGTTCCCTGTCACCCTCCCTGGGAACTGGCTTCACATAATGTAAAGTTAACCATTTTAAAGTAAGCATTTGGTACATTCACGATGTGATGCAGCCACCACCTCTGTCTAATTCCAAAGCATTTACATCACTCCAAAGAGAACCTCATACTGTGCCGTCACCCGCTTTATCCCCCCTCCAGCCCCCACCCCTGGTGATGTGACTGCGGGTCTGCTCTCACCCTGTTATTCACCCTCCAGCCCCTGGTGACCATGGGTCAGCCATCACCCCATTATCCCCCCTCCAGCCGCCAGCCCCTGGTGACTTCAGGTCTGCCTTCCATCTTGGAGGATTTGCCCGTTCTGGACATTTCATGAAGATGAATCACACAACATGTGGGCTTGGGTCTGGCCTCTTTTCTGAGATTCTGCTGTGTGGTTGTCTGTGTGAGAGCTCCGTTCCCTTACATGGCTAAGGAACATCCCCTTGTCTGGATAGAAAAGTACCCCTACTGCTGAGGGGCATCTGGGCTGCTTCCACCTTAGGCTTCTATGGATTGTGCTCTCGGAACCTCAGCTAACACGCACTAGTTGGGGCCTCTGTCTTTGGGGCACACACACCCAGTGTGGAGCTGCACACCCACTCTTGAAGGCCCCCCTCCCAGAGGCCCCTCCCCCACCAGCATTCTCTGTGTCCTCCAGTCCCTGTGTCAGGGGCTGCCTTTGGGAAAACTGAAATGTCACAGAAACGTAACAAATGTGAGCTCTGTTAATTCCGAGTCACCTTCTCTAAACCTGCGTGGTGCAATATGGAAGCCGCGGTCCACACGTGGCTGTTTAAATGTGCTGAGTTAAAATAAGACTGACTTTAAATGCAGGTCTGGAGGCATGGTGGCCTCATTTCAAGTGGCCAGCGGCTATGGAACTGGACAGGGCGGATATAGGACATGCCCAGGATTGGGAAGGTTCCATCAGACAGTACCGCTGCTCTGTATTTTTGGGAAATATTCTGTACTTAAAAAACTGCTCCAAAGAACCTCAAAGTGAACAGTGAAAACAAGCCATTTTGGAGTCTGAGAGTGGCACAAATGCATCAGAGGGCAGGACTGGCGGGGGAGGATCGGTGGGGGGAGGATCAGTGGGTGCACTACCACTGGAGGCAGGACTGGTGGGGGGAGGATTAGTGGGGGCAGGATCGGTGGGAGAAAGATCAGTGGGGACACTACCACTGGGGGCAGGATTGGGGGGGGAAGAATCAGTGTAGGCAGGATCGGTGGGGGAAAGATCAGTGGGGACACTACCACTGGGGGCAGGATTGGTGAGGGGAGGATTGGTGGGGGGAGGATTGGTGGGAGGAGGATTGGTGGGAGAAAGATCGGTGGGGACACTATGCAGAATTGGTCGGGGGAGGATCAGTGGAGGCAGGATTGGTGGGGGGAGGATCAGTGGGGGCAGGATTGGTGGGGGAAAGATCGGTGGCGGCACTACCACTGGGGGCAGGACTGGTGGGGGAAGGATTGGTGGGGGAGAATTGGTGGGGGCAGGATCGGTGGAAGAAAGATCAGTGGGGACACTACCACTGGGGGCAGGATTGGTGGGGGGAGGATTGGTGGGGCAGGATCAGTAGGGGTTGCTAGCAGGGGTTGCTGGCTTGGATGAGCTGACTCCAAGCCCTGAAACTTGGGGCTCAGCCTCTCAGCCTGGAACGTGGCCCCCAGGTGAGTCTGGGGATATGGGTGAGGCTGTCCCGGTGGGGCAGGTCAAGGCATTGCTTAGAGCAGGTTCAAAGCTGGGGTGTGCAGACACAGGAGGCCATAGGGTCTGTAAGCATCCGGATGCCAGCACAGCTCCAAGCAGCAGGGCACCTGGAGAGGGCAGGCAGGGCCAGGCAGGGGTGGACCCTAAATGGGGGTCTGTGCCCCCTCCTATCTTCCAGGAGCAGAGCAGTTGCTGGAGCAGAGGAGGTGGGGGCCGCCCTGTCCACAGAGCAGGGCCCAGGCCGACCACCTGGCAACTGAACAGGCTGGAAAGGCCCCTGGGCCTTGGTTTCCTTGTGTCTAAAATAAGCAGGGGCTCTGGTCTCCCGCAGGGCCGGGACACTCTCCTCCACCTGGCTCGAGCCTCCGGTGCTGTGCTGAATTTCGCCAGCACCTCGGAAGGACTTACCATGTGCCATGACTCTTTCTGAACACTACAGAGTGTAGCCCATTGAATCGGTATGGCAACCCCATAGGGTGAGTGCTCTTGTGAATTTCACTTTACAGATGAGGAAACCAAGGCAGGGAGGATGGGCTACCTCACCAAGGTCGCATGGTCAGCTGGGGTCTGGCTGGGAGTCTGTGCACCTTACCACCAGGCCCTATGCCCTGTTGATCTGTCCAGAAAGACTCAGGTTCCTGGGCTGCCAGCTAGGGGCCATCTGCACTTTAGCTGCGTGCAACGTCCTAAAGTAAAGGAAGAGCTTGGAGCCCTCAACTTCTGCTGCCCTGCCCAGCCGGCTGGCCCCACACCCGACGCCTGTTCAGATCTAGCGGCCTCTGCGCTCTGCTTGCACGGGGCTGCCCCAGGCAGCTCTCTCTGTGTCCAGGATCCCAGCAGCCCCGGCCACATGACTTCATCCCTGTCCACACCCTGGCCTCACACTAAAAATGACCCTGCTAGCCTATTGTTTATTGGAGGTTTCGTGGAAGCCTGAAGAAAATAAAAGAAACTACTAACATTTGGAACTGGGCAGTTGGTCTCACTCTGAGCACCGCATTTTGCTGCATGCTTTCAAGTTCCTCCTCCCCGTGCCACGTGGACTGCAGCCACCTTCTCCCTGGGATGGACGTTCAGAGAAGGGAAGTGATTTCCAGCCCTTGGAGGGGTCTGGCTGTCCTTCGTGGGGTTCTGCGTTCTTCCCCCTTGGCGACTCTTGGAGCTGCTGTAAGCCGGGTTCTCACTCCGAGAAAGCAGCTGGGGTTTTTCCATCGGCTTGCTCCAGGCCCCTGGAGTGCCAGAATTGTAGGCTGGAGATGATTAAACAGAAAGTGTGAGAATACATAAAAACAAGGGTGCCAGGTACTGCGGAGGGCCCACTCTGCACCCGGGTCTTCCTTCCCCAGGTCTCCCAGGGCCGATCACATGTAAATTAAAACATCATCTTCCAGGAAATTAATGAAAAACGAATTTATGAGGCAGCTGTTCTCGGGTGTGAACTTTCTTAAAGGACCAGTGGGGCCAGGGGTGAGCTGCAGAGCAGCCCCCCACCCCCACCCTATTGCTGCAATCAACCTGCCTCTCAGCAGATGCTTCCACTTGGGAACGAACCCCCCAAAAGGCCTGTGGGTACCAGAGCCCTGAGCATGTGCCATGCTGGGGAGGGCAGACAGGTGGTCATTTGGTTCCTGATTCCTTCTCCTTAGGACAGAGACATCCATAGGGGCTGCTGTTGCCATGTGTCTGGGGCACGAGGTGCTGATGCAGAGCAGGGGTTGCTCTGGTGTGCCAGGCCCCTCCCAGGCCCCTCCCAGGCCCCACAGCCATTGCTTCATTTGTAACCAAGTCACTAAATGCACATCAGCCAGCACGATTTTGGCACCACCTCCCTGACAGCGAGCTGAAGGGGGTGGATTACATTTCTAAGATTCCATATTTATAGTGGCTGCTATTGTAACAGCCTCAGCAGTGGGCTAAGCATCTCACAGCATTATTTTATTCCGTCCTTGCAAGAATCTGTGGATTGGGTTCAGTCTACAGTTTACAGAAGGAAAAACTGAGGATCAGAGAGGGGAGGTGACTTTCCCGAGGCAGCCCAGCAACCTTATCCAGACTCCTGTCCAATGTGCTCCACTTGGTTCAGGAGTTTCAGGGGTGCGTGCCAAGACCGGGAGACAGGGCTGGAATAAAAACCCATGTGTGGATGCTGCTTCCCGGCCCGAATGATGTCATTGCCCAAGCCCCAAAAGTAGGCCCTCGAGAAACGCAACCTCAAGGTTGGCAGGAGCGGGAAGCCGGTTCCCTGGGCTTATCGTGATCCAGATGGAAGCGGGATGTTTTGCCAAAAGCGTGCCCTCTGGCCGCACACAGAACTCATCCTGACTCCTGGGCTGAACTGAGGAGCAAAAGGTATTTTCCGTGTTGTGTTAAAGTCATCTGTACAGGAGTCGTGCAGATGGAAATAAAATATTTACTATTTGGAACAAAATTTCAACTGGAGCAAAAAGCACTCTAAGCAAAGGATGTGGGGGGAGAGGGAAGGTTTCAGATGAAACAGCTGCTGCCCAGCTGTGGCTGGGGGAGAAGGACGGGAACTGTTTCTGGGGACGTGGTCCCGAGGCTGGGGCTGGGGGTGTGCTGGACTTTTTGGGTCCTTGATTTCTGGGACCTCTCCTCGGGGGTTCATCTTGGGGGGTGCTGCCCCGGCGCCCTCCCTGCCCTCTGCTCAGCACTGCGTGCTGGGCCACGGGAAATCCTGACCTTGGACAGTCTTTCAGCCCCTTTGTGAACGTTCCCCTCTTCCGCCTCCCCACGCAGCCCATCTGCTCCTGTGCCCTGCCTCCTCTCTGTCCCACGGGGAACCTCACTGTCACTCCACAGTCCTGCCATGGCCAGCTGTCCTCTGATCACATCACCCGGACACCCCACAGAGGTGCCCCAAGAGACCTGGGGGAGCCCAGAAGGTGCAGATGAAAGGAGCTATGAGACCTGGCCAGTTATGGAAACTGAGGCCTGGGTAGGCAGGGAGCTTTCTAAGGTGACTTGGGGAGTGAATGGCCAAGGGCGGGCGTCCCCCACAAGGCTGAACTGCTCCTACCACCCCTCCTCTCACCAACCTTGAGGTTGCGTTTCTCGAGGGGCGTCAATGTCAGTGCCCAAGATGGTCTTGGCTGTGCTGGGAATAACTACAGACAGAGATTTCCTTACCCAAGAGCGGCCCTCCCTCCCCCGTGCTACAAGCACACTCCGAGCTCGCCAGACCCAGGCTGTGGATCCTCCCAGAGGACGGGCCCGCCTGGGGAGTGGGTGCTCCCCTACCGGCAGGAAGGGTGAAGCAGCTGTCAGGAGAGGCAGCACCAGGGCGCTCAGGCGTTGGATTGGACACTCCCGAGAGGGCCTCCAGGGGACACCCCCTTCCCACAGGCTTGAGGGCCCTGCGGACGGTCCAAGGCTGGCTCCAGGGGAGGAATCTGGGACCTTCCTGGGTGAAAAACCCCAAAACCAGGCATCTGCTCCTGCCTTATTTGTAGCTGCCGGGGGCTGAGGCCAGGACCCCCCCAGGCCTTGACCTCCAGGCTGCCTGGGGAGGAATGGGAGTCATCTCTTCAGCAACCCCGGGACCCACCTTCTCGTCTGTGGGACAATCCCCCTCTTGATTCTCTGGTTCAACGAGAGGGAAAATTCCTCCTGAACCCCTGCCAAGGGTGTGGGGAGCTGGTCTGGACCAGTTCCAGAGCCGGAACCCAGAGGAGGGGAACACTCCCAACTGTCATGGCTGGCTTCAAATCACTTCCTGGAAATGGCCAAGTGTGGCTAGAAGCCCCCATGGCCTCATTGGAGAGCAATATTCTGTGCAGGGGAGAAGGGTCCCGCTTGTCACAGGCTGCCTGGCCAACGTGGCCTTAGGCTCAAGGGTCTAGAGGGGCTGGGGCTTTGCAGAGGAGGAAAAGACCCCTCATCCGGAATCCCCAGGACCTCTGGGCAATCTCGCATTAATGGTCCTTTTCGGGATGCAGGGACCTCCCTGTGGCACTCTCCTGCGACAGCAACAGTCTCAGGACACAGCAGAGTCACCAGATCCGACTGACTTACAGCACTGCGACCCCGAGTCGGGTCCACCCTACAATTTGCCATTAGTCAGAGTGCTTAGTGAAACAGGACCAACCTCAAACTTTTGGGAGGGAGATCTAAGCCCTTACCCAGAGCACCCGTGCCCACCATGATGACAGTAGTGCTACGCAGGGATTGGACGTCTGCCACGTGCCAGGCTCTGTACCATGAGGCTCACACCCCTCCTTCACTGCGCCCCGCCATGACTGGCGAGAAGGCAGGATGGGTCCACCCTCCCTGCTGTGTGACCTTGGACAGTTATTGAACCTCTCTGTGCCTTTGTTTTCTCATCTGTGTCACGAGGATGAGGAGGGTACCTACTTCACAGGCAGCTGTGAAGGTCAAGTTAATGCTCCCAGAAGACCTGGAGCTGTGCTCACCTTTGGATCCCTGAGTGTCTGAGCAACATCACAGGTTTTAAGCAATGGGGCGGTGACCATTCTTCTGGGTACATCTTGGCCTACTCTATAAAAAGATTAAATCCACTACACTGGAGTTTCTGATGCTGAGGGTGCTGGGTGCACGAAGTTTAGATGCAGATCTATGACCACACTGGCCTGGCAGTGTGTGCCCCCTGGCGTCCCACTAGAGCATGAGGGTTACCTCTCCTCCTGTACTCCAGTGCCAGGTATTGAAAACTTCTTAATTGTTGCCAGTAGGATGGGTCAAAAATAATTCAAGTTGGTATATTAGTGTGTTCTCAAGCTGCTAATAAAGACATGCCCAAGACTGGGTAGTTTATACAGGAAAGAGGTTGAATGGACTCACAGCTCCACATGGTTGGGGAGGCCTCACAATCATGGCAGAAGGCAAATGAGGAGCAAAGTCACATCTTCCATGGTGGCAGGCAAGAGAGAGAGCTTGTGCAGGGGAACTCCCTTTTATAAAACCATCAGATCTTGTGAGATTGATTCACTACCACAAGAACAGTATGGGGGAAACTGGCCCCATGATTCAATTATCATCACTAGCCCCATCCTTGACACATGGGATTATTAGAATTCAATGTGAGATTTGGTGGGACACAGCCAAGCCATGTCAGTTGGGTTCACGTCTCTCAATACACGTAGCCTAGTGGTCTTCCCTTCCTTTGAACTATCTGCTTCCTGTCCACTGTCTGTTTTCCCTGTCAATTTGTACAAGCTCTCGTATGTTATGGAATTGGAGCCTTGGTCTATCCTGTAGCAATTTTCCTTTTTGGCCAGGTTGTCTTTGTATTTGAATAATATGTGAAATACTTGTGCACATATATGTGTGTATGTATACACCCATACACACATGCATACATGTAGCATACATGTGCTATACAGATATGTATACACATGTGAGTGTGTGTGCTATACAGAACCTTCACATTTCCCTTTCTCAAGTCAATAAACATTTTGATGTGACTTTTATGGTACCATCTAGAATCGTCGTTCATACTCCAGGATTGTATTTTAAATCCACATGTGGCCTTTTCCTGCTTTTTCATGTGTCACTTTTCATGTTTCAAGCTCTCTCCTCTGGAACCTGTTTTGGGGTAAGGAGGGAGGTAGGAATTCACTTCTTCCTTCAGGTTTGTTTCTCCAAGTGACAAGGCATTTGCCTCCCCACGATTTAGGGGACATTCCAGCTTCTCTCTTCAATTTATCAAAATCTAAGATCCCACATGTCTTTCTGAGCTTATTTCTGGATGCTGTTCCATCTCATCGATGGCTCTAGTGGTCTTGATGTCCCAGAGGCCACTTCATTACAGGAGCAGAATTTTCTCGTCTATCCTCATGGATTAATTATTGTATTTGAACTGAAAATAATTTGTTAAGTACCGCCCTCCACCATCACAGAGAATACTATTAGAGGCATTTTAATTAGTAGGATTGAATTGAACTTGTAGACTTTTAGGAGGAAATGACAATTTTACCTTTTTTTTTGAGATGGAGAATGCAATGGCACAATCTCAGCTCACTGCAGCCTCCACCTACTGTGTTCAAGTGATTCTTCCTGCCTCAGCCTCCCAAGTAGCTGGGACTACAGGTGTGTATCACCACGCCTGGCTAATTTTTGTATTTTTAGTAGAGATGGGGTTTCACCATGTTGGCCAGGCTGGTTTTGAATTCCTGACCTCAAGTGATCCAATCATCTTGGCTTCCCAAAGTGCTGGGATTATAGGCATGAACCACTGTGCCTGGCCCTGTTTTAAATTTTAATTAATCCCCTATCCACCAAGAATTTCTTCTTTTTTCCATTTTCATCTTAGGTTACTTGATAGAGTTTTAAACATTTCTTGGTGTAGGTCCTGTGCATTTCTTGTTGAACATGTGTAGTTATTTTGAGTGTCTTGGTGTTTTAACCCTGAGCTCTCCCCTTCCTTTGCACATGCTCCCAGGCTTTTGTTTCCTGGAAGGAAGGCAGCTGATCACTGTGGAAGGATTTTGAGCCTAGGGCCTCTGTGGGGTAGGTGTGGCCAGCCCTCCTCGCTAAACCCAAGAGGCTCCTCCGTGCTTTGAATGTGGATTCTCCACCCTCTCTGTGGAGGACAGGACTTGGGTGGGGGAGACATGTCATCGTGGAAGAGTGTTAGAAGTTCCAGGAGGGAGCCGGGAGGGGATGTCATGTTTTCTTCTCTTTCTTTTTCTTTTTTTTTGAGACAGGGTCTCCATTTGTCACCCAGGATGGAGTGCAATGGCACAATCTCAGCTTACTGCAACCTCTGCTTCCTGGGTTCAACCTCAGCCTCCCAAGTTGCTGGAATTACAGGCATGCGCCACCACACCCGGTTGATTTTTGTATTTTTAGTAGAGATGGGGTCACACCATGTTGGCCAGGCTGGTTTCGAACGCCTGACCTCAGGTGATCTGTCTGCCTTGGCCTCCTTAAGTGCTGGGATTACAGGCATGAACCACCATGCCTGGCCCATGTTTTCAAGCCTAGACTAACTTTCGTCCTTTCATCCTCATAGTATTAAAGTAAATGTAAAATCCGGAGCAGTGCAAGGGGCAGGACCATGCTATGCTGTGGCGCCCATTTTAACCAGCCGCGGGGAGCCACTGGCTTGCAGTTCAGGCAGGCAGCCTTTAATAACTGAGGCTCCTTCCTTTGGCTCCCTGGGATCAGCCTGAAAATACCGGCAGCATGAGTCACACATGGGTGCCATTCATCGTCCACGGGGCAGCAAAGGAGGCCATTGTCCCACCCAGAGTGGGCTGCCCTGGAGGCGGGGTCCTCCTGTCCCAGAGGCTCCCTGCCCTGTAGCTTTCTCCAGGGTCCAGCTCCTTGGAGGCATCTGACTTGGCAGAGCTGAGTGGCCAGCCTGGCCAAATCCCCGAGATGTTGTTGGTCCTGCCTATCTCCCTGTTCCGCCTCTTGTCTGACCTAATCCCTGGCTCCCCTCCCCTGACAGACACCCACCTACCCTGCTTCCCACGGTTCCCCGAACGGCACAGCCCCAAGCTCTCCTAGCAGATGTTCTCAGCTGGACAAGGCAGGATTGTTGCCTTCAAACAGCAGCAGGCTAATTTTCTTTTCTCTCTCTCTCTTTTTTTTTTTGAGAAGAAGTTTTGCCCTTGTTGCCCAGGCTGGAGTGCAATGGGGTGATCTCAGCTCACTGCAACCTCCACCTCCCAGGTTTAAGAGATTCTACTGCCTCAGCTCCTGAGTAGCTGAGATTACAGGCATGTGCCACCATGCCCAGCTAATTTTGAATACATATATATATTTTTTAGTAGAGACGGGTTTCTCCATGTTGGCCAGGCTTATTTCAAACTCCCGACCTCAGGTGATCCGCCTGCCTCAGCCTTCCAAAGTACTGGGATTACAGGCACGAGCCACCGTGCCCGGCCTTCTTTTCTCTTTTTAAAAAGCATCCATGTGCCCAGAAGGAATGGGAGTGAATGAAGATGAGCCAGGCCCAGCAACAAGAGTGAATCCACCCACAGAGAGCAAAAGGAGCCAGATGCAGGGTTCACCACAGCGTGATTCTGGTGGGGGAGGTGGCATGAGCAGGCAGACGGTGGCCCCTCTGGGGAAGGGTGAAGGAATGATGGTGGGAGGGGCACGGCGGGCCCCCAGGATGATGGTCCTGTTGTGCCTCTTCACCTGGGTGTCCGTCACCTGGACGCAAACTTTGTGATCATTCATTGAGTAACGTTTTGTTACATGTCTCCTTAAAAACAGTTTTTAAAAGCTGCAGCGTGTATTTTACTAAGATTCATTTTCTTGAGTTGTCAAGTCTAAACCGGGGAACATCTGGAGTTCCAGGCCTGGGACGTCACATATCAACAGCATGGCGCAGCCTCCATCGGGGTGGAAATCAAGAAGGAAAACACTTCCCAAAGGCTGGCTCAGCAGCAGCCCATCACTTTGCCTTGAAAAGTCCCCAGAGATTAGTGTTAGCATCTGAAACTCATCTTTCCCCTCCTAAGTCTGAATGTCAAGTTGTAAGGAAGCTTCATGTGGCAAGCATGTCCCTTCCCCTGAGACCCGGAGCTCAGCCTGGTCCACAGAGATCCTTGGCTGAGGCTGGGCAAGGCTGTGCCCTCACGGGTGAGAGGGAGCACTCCCTCCACCAACATCCCGGGTTGAAACTTCATTCTGCAGGGTGCGTGGAGAGCGGAGGCGGCGTGGCCTGGTTACAGATTGCAGACTCATGGCTGCCTTGTGAAATGCCCCTGTCTCAGGTAGGAAGACCCCCTCGTTCCATCTCTCGGACCCTTGCCTGGATAGTGGCTCCCCTGCTGGGACCACCTGTGCCCTCTCCAGGTGCCAGGAGGGCAGCCGAGCCCCATTATCTTGTTTCCCAATGACTGGGAAGAGGTTTGGTTGACGGAAAACTGCAGCGTGTGCTCGTTCTGGTGGGTTCTGCATTCTTTCCTAGTGAAGTACTGCACATGGAAAACCAGAATATATGGTCAGCATTCTTCCTATAAACGAGCTATTGTATGCTGTGCAAGAATGACTGAGCGAGGCCTGGGGGGCGGCCACAGTGACTCCTCCTCATCCATGTGGTCCCAGTGTGCTGCCAATGTGGAACTGGGTGGTTCAGTACCCAGTGGACACGTGGCTGCAAACACAGTGTCTCGCTTCCGTATTTCCGAGGGAGACCTTGCCGAAGAGTGGCTGTCGTTTATGTGACTGTGTGCCTTGGCGTTTCCTTAGCCACAGGGGCCGTTTGTCACATTAATCATACGGGGAAGTCCTGTTTGAGATGGGATGAAAGCAGGGGTGCTGGGGTCACTGCCTGGGGAAGCCTGCCCACTACACTTCGTCACGCCTTGGCCGCTCCCAGTCCCTGAGCAGCCTCTGAGGCTCCTCGGTGGGCTCCCCAGGGCTGCAGAAAGCTCAGGGATGGTGGGTCTCTCCCTCCTGCTAACCCACCTTTGAGCAGATCTGTCTCCAACCCGTCTGCGTGCAGGCGGGCCTGAGTCCACATGTGAGAGCCGTTCCAGCCTGAGGCTTGCCGAATGTGTGTACATGGATTACTTTCTCACCGGTTTTCAGTAGAATCTCAGATGTTTTCCGAGAGAAAGAAAAGTTTGGCTCTGAACCATATTGAAAATCCCTGTCAAGAATTCCACACACACGCCGAGAAGCCGTTCAGCCTTTTTCCGAGGCTGGGTGACGTGCAGTTAATTCTTCCAACAGCCTCCGAAAGGGAGTCGATGAACAGTCAGTCCCCACGGCTCTTGTACAGTCGCACTCACCATACGTTAGAATATGCCATGCAGACACGGCCTCCTTTTGCTGGCAATGGCCTGAGCCTCCATGGAATGAAAACCCACAGCCCTGTGAGGCTCCGGGGTCACCTGCCCACCCCTATCTGCTCAGATGGGCAGCAACAGATGACTCTTCCAATGCCCCAAGAGAGTAAGCGGGCCTGGCAAAGCACCTGGCAGCCACCACCCTCTCCTTCCGGTTAAGACAGAGCCGAAGCATCCTCCACCGGCCTTCCCTCCCTTTACACCAGGTTTGGGGCACCCTTCATGTTGGTTTGGGGGTCTCGCTACCAAAGTGTCTTAAGACAGGCTCTCCGGAGTCCTTGGAAATAGAGAATTATGTATGGGTGGTTTTGGAGAAATGCTTTTGGGACCAACTCCTAAAAGGGAGTGAAGGGTGCCGCGCGGGGCAGCGGGAGGAGCTGGGTCGTGATGCGGTCGTGAACTGGGGTGTCAGCCCATCCTGTGGATGGCTCTAAAGCTGGGATTCCCTTTGGAGGTGTCCTCGTGGAGGTAAGCAAGACGAGCCTCTGGACCAACCTCCATGTTTTGGTGCTGAGACGTGGCTGGCCTGGGGATCGGGCGTGACCTCACACAGTGCAGCCCCCTTGGATGCAGGTCGGTTGGCAAAGAGAGACCCTGCTGTGATCTGTTGGCAGCCAGAGCTCCAGGCCCGCGTGGAGTGAGAGCCTCGGTCTTGAGTGTGGCATCTCGGGCACACAAGAGTATCTGCCGCAGTCTCCTCACTTCCTCAAACACCCAGTCACTCCGTGAGAGCTTTGGCAGATCTGTTTTCCTAGGGAAAGTTAACAGCAGAGGTTACGGGATAAACCACAGCACCCTCCACCCTCACCCCACTGCAGCCGGTCTTGTCATTTCTCCCCTCAGCCACCCATTCTCAACTTCCTTCAGCCCTCCCTGTCACCTCTGCTGGTCTAGCCTTAAGCTGGGAGATCCACACCCCTAGGCACCAGGTCCTTCTATATACAGCTGTCACATCTGTCCCCTCACATTTGCATTTGCTTAGGAGGTACACAGAGTTGAAACTGTGTTCCCCCCTCCCCCTGTTGTGTGGCAGCTCCTCCCAAGGAACAGGCTCAGTGAGTTCCTCCAAGAGGCCAGTTTCCCGCTTCTACAACCATCTCCTTCTTACCTTCTGGTCTGTTGGCATGAGAAGCCTACAGTGGGCAGAAGCCAGTCATAGAGGAAAGTGGAGGGGACTCTTCCTATGTCTCTGGTGACAGCAATGCCTTTGAAGAAACTGGACTCCAGGGCTCACTGGGCCTCAGGTTATCAGGACAGAAAGATGAGCTCCCCTATCCAATCACAGGGGTGGTGGTGAGTGGGACCTCCCTTCTCCCTTCCCTTGGCTCTTAGACCCGCATATTCTACCCACTGGGTGTACGATACCATCACATGGTCAGGGACTGGGGTCTCCATTCTGAAGAGGGGCCCCATCCTCACTGGCAGCCCATCTCTGCTACTGCAACAAAGCATCTCAGGCTGGGTAACCTGGAGGCAGCATACATTATCACTCACAGTCCTAAAGACTGGGAAGTTCAAGATCAAGGTGAAGGAAGGTTTGGTGTCTTGGGAGGGCCTGGTCTCTCACTCTAAGAAGGTGCCTTGAATGCTGCATCCTCTTGAGGGGACATGTGCTGTGTCCTCACATGACAGAAGGCAGGAAGGCAAAAATGGGTGTAGCTAGATCCCTTGAGCCCTTTTATAAAAACACTGATCCCATTCATGGGACTAGAGCCCTTATAACTCAACCACCTCTGAAGGGCCCCGCTTTTTAACACTATCACCTTGGGTCTTAGGCTCCAGCACATAAATATTGGGGGGATGCATACATTCACACCATAGTGCTCACCCTCCCTTACTCCATAGCACTCCCCCTCCCTCAGACCATAGCACTCACCCTCCCTCACACCATACCACTCTTCCTCCCTCACACCATAGCGCTCACCCTCCTTCACTCTATAGCACTCACCCTCCCTCATACCATAGAACTCACCCTCCCTCACACCATGCAGCTTCTGGGTTGTGCAGCCTGTAATGGGACTAGTACAGCTGGTGGTGTAAGGGAAACTCCCACCTTCCCCTAGCCCTGCTCAGGGACATCACAGGCAGAGCCAGGGTTTGGTGTATCTGCCCCAGGGAAATTGGCTCAGTAGTGGGTCCGTTTTCTAGTCTTTTGTTTCCCCAGAGAGCTGGTTGTTAAACATTTACTAGCCCAGCACTAAGTATATCCCACTTTCTGTGTGAAGCAGTGTGTACGTGTGTGTGTGCCTCCATGTGTATGTGTGTATATGCATGTGTGTGATTAAACGTGTGTTACTTTGTTTCACCCTCACTTGCATCCCCATCTCATAGGTATCATTTCCACTTTCCTGATGAGGAGGCTCAGGTGAGGTAGGTTAGACACTTCCCCAAGGCCACACAGTTAAGATGTAGTGGAGCCACTCAGCCCAGGTATGCCTGACTCAGGAATCCTCCTTCTTAACCACACTGACTACTGTATGTGGCCAGTTATGTTTCCCTTGATTTCAGTGCCTTCTGTGGCTGGCACCCAGACCATTTCTCACTCCAGGTATCCATAGAATCAATGCTTCCATAAGTCCCTTCTTCCTGGGCCTCTCAGGAAGTGGGAGATCCAGGGCTCCAGAGCACCCTCTTGGGCTGTCACTTTCTCTGGCAGCCAGAATTCCAGGAGCCCTCAGGTGTGCACAGGGCCAGGCCGCCCTAACATTGTGAGTGTCTGTCTGGGAGTCTCTTCAGCCATGGTTGGCCCTCTGTGCCAGCCTGAGGCTGGGGATGGGGACAGCATGGGGATGCTGTGGAGGGAGCAGGGCACGGGTCATTGGAGGAGCTGAGGGTCCCTCACACCATTTCTTTTGGGGACAGTTTGCCTCCAGAGTCCTGGCATGTGGGTTTATGGGAGGAGGCAGGGCCCCATCTCCTCACATCGGCTGAAATAAAGGGACACATGCAGCATACACAGTAGGCAAGACAGAGCCACTGAGGCAGCCATTTGGGGGTAAGTGACATTTTCACTGGGCTCCCTCACCCTTCCTGAAGTGCACAACTTGTTTTGTTTTCATTTGCAGGTTGAGTGGAGAAGGCTGGGTGGTGGAGGCTGGGTGGAGAAACCTGGGTGGTGAACGCTGGTTGGTGGAGGCTGAGTGGTGGAGGCTGGGTGGTGGAGGCTGAGTGGAGAAGGCTGGGTGGTGGAGGCTGGGTGGAGAAGCCTGGGCAGTGGAGGCTGGGTGGAGAAGGCTGGGTGGCGGAGGCTGGGTGGAGAAGCCTGGGTGGTGAAGGCTGGTTGGTGGAGGCTGAGTGGAGAAGGCTGGGTGGTGGAGGCTGAGTAGTGGAGGCTGAGTGGAGAAGGCTGGGTGGTGGAGGCTGGGTGGTGGAGTCTGTGTGGAGAATGCTGAATGGTGGAGGCTGGAGGCCTTTCTCTGGAGGTCTTCCCTGGTGGTGGCAGCTGGACCTGGGCTGTGGATTCTCTGGCTTTCCCTGAGGGCTTCCCGGAGGAACGACTCTGCAGTGTTTCTGGCGGATCCCCTTCTTTTGGGTCTTGCTGCTTATTAGATGGGAATATTCATTTCAAGTGTCTGGAACAATTCGTATTCTTTTCCCACTGTTAAAAACGCTTTGCTTTCTAACCACAATAACCTTCATTGCAAGCTGTTGATTCTCATCTCTGGTTTGCTTTTTCACCTCACCTTCTCAGCTCCTGCGCTGCTCCCAACCTCACGTCTTGTTGACTTCGTGTTTATCATTCAGTCACTCAACAAGCAAGTGTGTCCTCAGTGATGCCCCTGTGGTCCCTGCCCCATCTGGCACTGTGTTGGTCAGGCACCCCTGCCTCCCCAGGCACTGCCTTCCACCCCCGTCCCAGGTGATCTGGACAACTGCAGCCAGGCATCTGCTCTGCCCCAACTCTGAGTGGTCTCAGGCAGTTCCCTGCCCTTCCGAGTTTCAGTTTTATTTATAATGCAGAGAAACAGAGGATTTGTTTCATGAACGATCCTGGCCAATTCCACACGGCCGGCCAGAGGGCTGTGTTGAGAACTCCGAGGTCAGCCCGGAATAGGCAGGAGGGAGGATTGGCCAGCAGCATGTGTCATGAGAACAGGAGGGACGGGGGCCAGGTGGGCACTGGCTCTTTGCTGCCCTTGGACTGGATGGTGTTTTAGCACTTACGTCTCTCAGCCTCTCCACACCCTCGCCACTCGACATCCTCCGTGAGGAAGACCTGATACCCACCTTCAGCTGAGAGCTGGAGCAGCTCTATTCCCCAGGGCAGTGGCTGTGGGGCAGAGTAGGTTGTCCACTGGGTGCGAGGGTGGAATCGAAGGGGTCCTCTGTGCAGCGGCTCCCCCTGTCCTGGAGAAGCAGAAGGCTGAGTCACTGGGTTCTTGGGTCTTGGCTCCTTGCCCATCCCCCTTTTCCCAAGTAGAGACCCCAGTGGTCCTGGGAGCGGCTGCCCTGCAGAAGCTTTGCTGTGATCTGGCGTCCTCCACAGGTGAGGGAGCCCTCCTCCCACCTGGATGCGCAGAGGGCAAAGGCTGCAGAGACTCCGCTGCATCAGCCACTGGTCGGACGGTGCAGGTGCGCTCATCCCTCGTAGCCTTTGACACACAAACAGGCTGGTCTGACAGGACCACTCTCCACTGAGTTCCTGCTCAACAGGCTCGGATGCAACCCATGGACCATCATTTGTTTAAATCTGGAACTTTCTTTTTCCTGCACATGGCCCCCTTTCTGCACAAAATGTTGGTCTTCTCCCTCTTCCAAATTCCATTCGGCTTGGCACAGGATAGGGACACAGACGATGATTTCTGTGATTGATTTATTTTCCCTTGCAACTGAGTGCTGAAGGGACGGTGATATCAGCCAGGCACAGGGTATCTAATTCAGTGTCCCAACTGACAGGACAGCACATTCGGTCTCATCTCAGGGAACTCCTTATGGACGAGGGGTCAGGAGTTTTGTGCAGCCTTCTCTGCCTTGTTTCACGTGGGCCAGTGCCTGGTCTTTGGAGGCTTCCACCCCCAACCCTGCACCCCGCACCCCCCACCCCAAGCCTGTTTCAGACTTGCCTCCCTCTGACTCTGCTCCGCCGTGGAAGCTATAAATCAGCCTTCCTTCTGGGGTGATTATAAAAATCACTCGATTAGCAGTTGACTCACAGTCTAAAAATGTGCTCACGGCATAGCTGTGGCCACTGAGCCTGGTTTGGTGGGATGGGCCCAAGCCCCAGCCGGGCCTTTCTGCAGGAGGACTTCCCTTTCCAAGCACGTGCGCTGCCGCCAGAGCTTTCCGGTGGACCCGCCACAGTGCCCTTCCCAGCGATGGCCTGTGATGTTCCTTTGCCACGGGGCTTGGCCCAGACTCGCTAGAGGGGGACGAGGGGAGGAAGCCATCTGGGGAGGAATCAGAGTTCAGACGAGAAAGGAAATTGCCCTGAGATGATTGAAGTGGCAAGGAGAAGGGAGAACCTGGCCAGTCCAGCTGAACAAGAGGACATGGGGGTGGGAGTGGCCTGGGGTCCCTGCCCTGGCTTTGGGTCCCCTGGTACCGTGTGGTACCAGTACTACCACCACTCAGTGGCCGCCTCTGCTGACACTGGGGTCTGGCCGAGTCTGTTGAGTGAATGAAGGATAAACAGTAAGTGACAAGATGTGGGATGGTGGGAGGACGTCATGTCTTTTTCCACCTCCCTGGGCGCCGGCTGGGTGCGGCAGGAACGGAAGGTCCTCTGCCAACATGCAGGTCCCACAGAAGCAGAATGGGGGTTCTAGGTGAGTGTGACAGGGGCTTCTATTTAACCCACTACAGTGACCTGAAAACAGGATGGGTATCCCCAGATCAATTGCCAGCCACACCCTGGGCACCATCTCCCCCCAAATCCTTTGGGACCCCAGTGCCAGCATCTGTTAAGGTGAGGACTGGGCCCACCTGTGCCCATGTCCCTCAGCCAGGCTGGCCCTGGCCTGTGGCTCCCCAGGGCAGGGCTGGGCCTTTGCTTTGGGCGAGGTCCCTGCTGCTGGCCACACCTCAGGACTTGCTGAGCCTTTGAACACTGAGTTCTGAGCTTGGGGAGCTCAGCATTTTAGGCTCTGGTTTTGCGGAAGCTCCTGATCAAACACACCTCCCCCGATACAGAGCCAGAATGCGGCCTTTCCCTTTCGGGCAGTGCGGGGTGCTGGCCAGCAGCTGGGTCAGGATGGTGGAGAGAAGGGCCACCGTCTGCTGTGGCGGATGATGCAGTGCCTGGGCTGACCCGGGGCTCCAGCTCAGCCTGAGCTTCCTGGGTTGCAAGTGGCTTTCCTCCTGTCAGCAGCACCAGCAGCTGCTGTTTGATTTGGGGCAGAAGTCACGGTGGGCTGTGTCCAGAGAGCCACCCTGAGCGGCCAGTAGGCACAGCATTGCTCGGGGACGGCGTTCACCTGACCTTCCTGAGGCCAGAACTTCTTGAGTGCCCAGGATGTGTCAGATCCGGCGCGGCCCAGCTGGCCCAGTGTGAGTGCAGACCAGGCCTCTTTGTTGGGACAAGCAGGCTGGGGAGAGGAGAGCAGGGGCCGAAGCATTCTGCACTTCCCACCTGCTCCTCCTCGGCTCCCAGCATCCTGGGAGGCCTGGGCAGGAAGCCAGGCAGAGTGCACCCCTGTGCTCCCGCACTTCTGGGAAGTGCCCCCTCAGTGCCAGGCTGTGACGGCGAAGAAGCCACTCCCAGCAGTCACAGTGACCTTCTGGCCTCCCCGGGTTCCCCAGCCCCTCAGTGCTCCCTGGGGAATCCCAGCTCATCAGGGGTGCCGTCCCAGCCCTGAGGGGATTTCTCTGGAGGCCTCTGGTTCCCTCAGTCTTTGCAGTTTCTGATGCCGCCCCCAGCGCAGCTCTAGGTTAATGGGAAGAGAAAGCTTCTTCTTTTACCTTCTTACTGAATGTCCTTCCAGCAGAGTAGAGAAGGGGAGGAGGAGGAAGGCTGGGAGGGGGGATTCATTCCCCAATAGGGGATGGGGGCTGTGTCTGACTGAGACGCAGAGGCTGTGAGTATTGCAGGCCTGGCGAGTATTGCAGGCCTGGCAGAGTGAGCCGGCGGCTAGGAATGTGGGAAGGCAGAAGGCAGGAAGGCGCTTCAGGAGTTCCAGGTGGGCTGATGCCCTGTGGATGAAGGGCACTCTGGAGGCCCAGCAAACAAAAAGCCAGAGATGGACAAGGGTGGGAGGTGGTTGTCTAGGGTGCCAGGATGTCCAGGTTGCCAGGACGCAGAGGTGTGAGAGGTGCAGCCCAATGGGGTTGGTGGGAGGTGGCTCCGCAGGGGCCCCTCTCTTGGGCTTCAGAGATTTGGGTTCCAGGCCACCTTGACTGTGACCCTGCCCTGGGAGTCAGTCTGCCTCATCTGAGAGATGGGCCAACTCCCCCTGCTCTGCAATCATCACCTGCTGGGAGACTCAGATGAGACCGTTTGGGTGACAGCAGCTCCGGTTCTGCAGGACTGAGGGAGCTCTGCTGGGGTGGACGCCGCGCCTGCCCTGGGCACTGTCGTCTGCGTGGATCACTATTGTCTGTACGGGGTGCTGCCCATGCAGAGCCACAGACTGATAGGGCCCCTCGCTCCCCTGCCCCACCCAGACCAGCAAACAAGCCCTAAGGGACAAGTGCCGTCATGACTCATGGGCACCTCCATTGTGGTCTCACAGTGAGCCTCACCCCATCTGTGCCGTGGCAGGCATCACCCATTCCTGCACTCACAGCCTTGGCCTCCTCCCTGCTCAGCCTTGCAAGGCAACATCCACTGGCCATCCTGGCTGGGCCCTCCGTGGCCCGGGCTCTGTGGGCCAAGCACGAGCTGACCTCTATCTCCTGAGGACAGGCCTCGGAATGTGTGTGCTGGGTGGGGATCAGAGGAAGATTGCCTGAGAAGGCAGAGAGGAGGTCTTGCTGGGGCATCTGGGGACCAGACGTGGGAGGCTGAGCTCATCCTCATGCTGGGCCAGCCGCTTTCCCTGAGGCTCTGGAGCCGGCCTGGGCCCGGCCGGGGTGGGGCTGGAATCATCCAGAGAAGCCCAGTGGCTCAGTGGTCTGCAGATGATGGTCCGGCTGTGCAGAGTGGCCGGTGGCTTTGTGGATGTTCTGGGCCCAGGAAGCCTGGGAGATCTCGGGGAGGCCCCTGAGGATGGCGAGGGGGGTGGAAGGCGTCAGGGCATCCCGGCACCCTTCCCATGCAGTGTGGCCTCGGGCAGCTTGCTTGCCCTCTCTGGGCCCCTTTACAAGTCTATCATGTCCCTCAGTGGTCACCGTCCCAGTGGATGCTGCCTTCTAGGTCAGCAGTTGTGAAAACCACAGAGCTGCAGGGATGGCTGAGGGAGCAGGACCCAGCGATAGGGAGATGTGCGGGAAGGCACTGCAGGAAGTCATGGAAAGTGCACAGCAGTGTTCTCTGAACCACAGAGCCGGGCAGAGGGCAGGGCGTTTTGAGAGCCTCTGATAAATGACTGCCATGTTCTGGAGGGAGGGCCCTTAGAGCCAGCTGGGGCTGCGGAGGAAAGCTGGCCTTTGTGTTTCCAGATGGGAATGGGAGACTCAGAGGAGGAGAGGGACTTGCCAGGGCCCCAGGACATTGGCTCCAATTGGGAGGCTCCCCTTTGGATTCCAAAGGGGAAAGGGCAGGGCTCTCTCTGAACCCAACTGCTGCCTGCCGGACTGCCTCTGGGACATGCTCTTCCCTCAAAGGGCTTTGCATTCACAAGGCAAGATCAGGAGTTGGCCATCAGCCTGTGGCCAGCTGGGGGCTTCCTGGAGTGCCTACTGCATGCCAGTCCTGTGTCATGGGGGCTCAGGAGCAAGCCCAGCAGTGTCTGGGCTCTATGGGGGTTCTGCCCGCCCACCCAAATGGTAGGTGATCCCCACCCTGCCAGGTGCCTGGAACAGGGCCCGGGGTGGAGGCTGCAGCGTGTCTGGGGGAGCGGAGGCAGGACCCACAGAACCTGCTGCAGGCGCCACCTACTGAGCTCTCACCTCTCACTGCCTCTCCAAGTCCACTCACCAGGTCAGGCATGGCTGGGCGTGGTGGCTCACACCTGTAATCCCAGCACTTGGGAAGGTGGAGGTGGGCAGCTCACCTGGGGTCATGATTTCAAGACCAGCCTGGCCAACATAATGAAACCCCGTCTCTACTAAAAATAAAAATTAGCTGGATACAGTGGCGGGCGCCTATAATCCCGGCTACTCCGGAGGCTGAGGCAGGAGAATCGCCTGAACCTCGGAGGTAAAGGTTGCAGTGAGCCGAGATCATGTCACTGCAACACAGTCTGGGTGACAGAGTGAGACTCCATCTCAAACAAACAAACAAAAAAACCAGATCAGGCAGCTCTTACCACCCCTTCTTCCCAATGAGCAGACAGAGACCCACAGGGGCAGCTTCCACCTCTCCAGGTTCCAGGGCGAGTGAGGGGCACAGCTGATTCAAACCCAGGCCTGCCTGAGCCCACAGCCCCTTCTCCTACCAGTGGGCTCTGTGCCCCACTCCTGCCAAACCCTCCGGGGTGCCTTGGGCTGGACTTGGGCAGGGACCTCTGGTCAGCAGTGGCGGGGAGATGCAAGGGAAAGCCGTCCAGCTCGGCTGGGTGTGGAGTCAGCGGCATGTCCAGCACTGCGGCGACATCAGCCCTGCGCCTGTGGACTGCGGCCCAGATGGCCTTTCCCTACCTTTTGTGTCTGCCTGAGATATGCTCTCTGCAAGGAAACAGATTTGCATAAGAATGCTCTGGGCCCTGGAGTCCCCAGCGGGGAGATGCTGTAATACAGCAGGAAGCCAGCGGGCCGGGCGGGAGCCTCACGCACCCTGATGAAGAGGCCCGGCCCTGGCAGCAGCCTCTGTGGAACAGCCACTGGCTCGCAGATGTGCGCTGGAGACAGCAGGGGCCTCGGTGTGGGAACAGTAGGTGTGTCAGAGGGCGGACGCTTCCTCCCTTTTTCGTCCCAAAGCCAGGTTGCTTCTGGGCTGTCGCACTGGGAACACTCAGCTGCCATGTGCAGTCGGGACCCTGGCCTACTTTCTGCCTTTCTTGCTTTCATTTCCTCCTGGGAACAGGTTGCTGCTCTGTGGGGTGAGGGTGACGGCTGAAGAATCCTCTGTGGCATTTGCAAGATGTTGGAAATAGATGCTTGGTGCTGCAAAGAAAAGTCAGCACTGAGACAAAGGATCTTTCAGCAACCACATTTTTACTTCCTGGGCTGCAGGAAGGGTACCGTCGCTAGCTGTTGTGCCATGAGAGTACAATGAACAAAGAAAACACACGAATTTATCCCTTATGCATTTGGGGTCGTCCTTACTGCTGTGTCTGCTCTCTGTTGGCTGGAGCCAGACCAAACTAAAACCCGATTGGCTAATAACTTAAAACTTTTCTAAACAGGTAAAAGCAATGGAGAGCTGGGACATGCCTGTGAGCATGTCCAGCACAGATATCTTGGTTAAAGTACAAGGATGTAGAATGTACTGTGTGCCTGTGAGCATGGCACGTCTCACAGCTACATAGGATAGGGCTTAACAAAAAAAAGTTATTAGCAAAGTTATTCTTTAACAAGAAAGGAAACTTTAAAAAGCAACTTTTCTACTTCCCACACAAGAGCACGTCAGGAAGGTGAAATCAGCTTTGCGTGGCCCCTGTGGTGTGACTTCCCACACAAGAGCATGTGGGGAAGGTGAAAGTGGCTTTGCGTGGCCCCTGTGGTGTGACTTCCCACACAAGAGCACGTGGGAAAGTTGAAAGCGGCTTTGCGTGGCCCCCATGATGTGACTCCTCTGCCCCATCAGGTGTGGTGAATGCACTCACCTAAGCAACTTCAAAGCGGTATTTTGATGAGAATCTGTAAGACTAAAGGAAAAGGGAACTCTGCGTAAACACCGCACTTGGCGCAGCTGTTTCTCACAGGCATGTGGGTTACTGATCCTGAAGCTGCCGTGTGTGTGCAGGGATGAGACAGTAGCTGGGCTCCTCGCTCTTGGTGAGGAAGGTTTTGAATGAGCCAGGATGCAAGGTTGGAGTCAACCACGGGCCCTGGAGCCATCACTGTGAACTCCCCTCAGCGTCTGGTGGCTAGAGGTGGGCAGGGACTGATGGAGGCCTAGCTCTGGATGGATATGTGGGCTCTATACAAACTTCCTAACCCCGTCTGCCGAGTGGGACTGAAGCAACGGTGCCACCGCAGCAAACACTCCACACCCAGATCTCAGTTCTGGCTCCGTCCTCTGATAAAAGGGCCAGAGCTCCTTGGGGAGGGACAAAAACATGAGATGGGGCACTGTGTGGTGCCACAAACCAAAGACAGGCTCAAGGCCGGGATTCCGCCTGTCATCCCAGCACTGTGGGATGCCAAAGCGGGCAGATCACTGAGGTCAGGAGATCGAGACCAGTCTGGCCAATATGGTGAAACCCCGTCTCTACTAAAAATAGAAAGATTAGCTGGGTGTGGTGGTGCACGCCTGTAATCCCAGCTACTCAGGAGGCTGAGTCAGCAGAATCGCTTGAACTCAGGAGATGGAGGTTGCAGTAGTCAGCCGAGATCACGCCACTGCACTCCAGTTTGGATGACAGAGCGAGATTCTATCTCAAAAAAAAACCCTAATCTGCCCCCCGCCAAAAAAAAAGCAACAAACAAAAAACCTCAAAGAAGAAAAAGGATGGGGCATGTCATAGGGACACAGGGCAGACCTGAAGGAGCACCCAATGGCCAAGGCTAGAACGATCTGCACAGAAAATAAATAATGAGGTACTGGGGTATAACCCCAATTACTATGAAATAAACACCCCTGACTTCACACTGATGTGAAGAAATGATTCGGTAGGTCAGTGAATGGGGAGGAGAGACAAGCGTCCCCCGCACAGAAGAGCTCTGCTTCACATAGTTATGCCTCCTGGCCTACCCAGCCTCAAGTATGGGCTGCCCTTTGTGACTCCTTTCCAGAGAGAATGCGTGGAAAGGCGAAGGAAAGGACTCTGTGGTGGGGACGCCGGCACATGCTGCCCCAGCCTGGTGCAAGGTCAGCTGCACGGTGATGAGTGACATTGTCAGCACCTGCCCTTGACACGATGGGACTGCAGTGGCACTTCCGTTCCACGGTCTCGCTCCCCAGCACCCGTAGCCCTGGTGTCATCAAGAGAGAGGCGTTGGGCAAATCTCGGCCAGGAGACACTCCGCAGCAGACTTAACTGGGACTCCTGAAAACTGCCAAGTTCATCAGAAAGAAGGAAGGTCTGGACACTGCTGCAGCTCAGAGGAAGCCAAGGAAACATGGCGGCTGAAGGTGACACGGTGTCCTGGAGACTCTCTGGGGACAGAAAGGACATTAGGGAAAACTGGAGAGCTCAGAATAAAGTGTGAAGTTAACAGCACCGAGGACGGTTCCGTTCATAACATCCCATGGTTGGCTTCTCAGTTGTAACAAACACACCATGGGAATGTAAGGTGTTAACAATGGGGAAAGGCTGGGAGCGGTGGCTCATGCCTGTAATCCCAGCACTTCGGGAGGCTGAGGCGGGAGGATCACGAGGTCAGAAGATGGAGACTATCCTGGCTAACCCAGTGAAACCCCATCTCTACTAAAAATACAAAAAATCAGCCGTGCGTGGTGACGGGTGCCTGTAATTCCAGCTACTCAGGAGGCTGAGGCAGGAGAATTGCTGGAACCCAGGAGGCGGAGGTTGCAGTGAGCTGAGATTGTGCCATTGCACTCCAGCCTGGGTAACAGAGAGAGACTCAGTCTCAAAAAAAAAAAGGTGTGGGGGGGGGACAGTGCAGGGCCCACTGGCACTCTCCCTACCGTCTTTGCAATTTTTCCGTAAATTCAAACCCATTAAAAAAAATTTTTTTTTTAAAGACTGGATTTCACTATGTTGGTCAGCCTGGTCTTGAACTCACAACCTCAGGTGATCCATCCGCCTTGGTCTCCAAAGTGCTTGGATTACAGGCATGAGCCAGCATCCATTTTAAATGTTTTAAATGCATTTTTTAAAAGTAGGTGTATTTGTGTGGCTCGATTTCTGGACTTTCTCTCTTGTTTCACTGATCTATGTGCATCGTTTCTCCATCATGTGGTCTGTGGCTTTATAGTGTCTTACAATTGGGAGGCAGGAATCCTCCTGGGTCTGGGGGGTGGGATTGGAGCTGTTTCTGAGTTCCTGGAGCACGTGGTGGGTGGAAAGTCGGTGTGCAGGCTCTGGGGCCAGAAGGCCCAAACACACTGCCTGCAAGCTGTGTGATCTTGGCTAATTTTCTTAACTTTCCTGTGCCTTGGTGGTTTGGCTGACGATGGGAAAATTGCGGTACCTCGTAGTGTGTGTGAGGGTTAAAGGAGCTCATAGGTACCAAAATGCTGAGGACAGGACCTGCACCTGGCAGAGCTCCATCCTCTCATCTGCGATCAGTTCCTATGGGCAGTGGGAGGCTTGGACAATGAGGGGCAGCCTCTGGCCCTGCTTCATCCGAGCCACTTATCAAAGGACCTGGCCACTGAGTGGAGAATTCCTGGGTGCTTGCCCATGAGGTGCACGTGGAGGGCAGCGTCGTCCCTGCCAGCATTTGGGCGTGGTCTGGCATCCATCGTCCTGGTTGGCTCCTGAGATGATTGAAGGTGGAGGCAGAGGGGAAACCATGGGCTATGAGGTCAGATGTGCCCAGGGCTGGACTTGAAGCTGTCCCAGCTCTAGGATTGCACTCCTCGATTCAGGAGAGGGTGGCTCCGTGTGCTGCATGCCTGCCTAGTGCCCTTGGAGGCTGGCTTGGATGTAGGGGAGGGGTGGTTCTGCATGGTTCCTGTGTGCCTTGCACCCTTGGAGGCTGACTTGGGGAGGCAGTCCTCAATGCAGGAGAGGGGCGGATCCGCACTGTGTGTGTGTCTCGCACTTCCGAGGCTGGCTCAGGGATGCTGCAGAACATCAGCATCACATGGGGACATCAAGAGGCGCCCACCACGTGGATAAAAATGAAAATATCTGTCTGTAGCAGGTGTTGGCAAGAAGACAAAGCCGCGGGAACATGCATCCTCACTGGGTGGAGTGGAAATGCGGAGGCCGCCCCTCTGACCTGGGAAAGCCAAGGATATGCCTGCCCTCAAGGCAGGGCCTCCGCTCCAGGAACACTCCCCTCCTGTGGAAACCTGAGCTCAGGTGCACCAGGAGGTAGGAATGGAGGCTTCTAGGAGCTTTGCAAGAGCCCAGATGCCCATCCAGAGAAACAGTGTTGAAGCGTGGTATATTCGTGCCGTAAAAACCGCGAAACCCACAAAATCCCCCAAGTGCACACAAGCCTGAGTCAGCTGAACCCGGCGAACAGCATGGATAAACCTGGAAACATAATATTGAGGGAGAAAAACGGCCAGACATAAAAGAGTACTTACTGTATGTTTCCATTTATATAACATTCAAACACAGACAAACTATACTGTTAGGGCAGCATAATTAGATAGTAAGACTCAGAAGGAAAAGAAGGAAGCACTCACCATGAAAGTCAAGGTGGTGGTTATCTCCGGAAGGGGAGGAGGCCCCTCTCAGGCAGCCAGGAGCTCAGGGCGTCCGACATGGGGGCATCTGGGTGTGGGCCGCTGCCTTTTTCTTGACCTGAGTGGTGGATACCAAACGTTTATGAACGTTTGCTTTATAACAATGTATGTACTCTTTTGTATGTTATATTTCACAATTACAATAATTTTTTAAATTAAGATATATGGAGAGCTGAGGCCAATTTAGCACCCTTGAAAAAATATCCTAGAAATTAATAAAAGCAGGTCCCTAGGGTGGCAGCAAGGGCATCATCTTTGGAACAAGAAAGAAATTAGTTTCATCCCTGGTGCCGCTCCTTACTGTAATTCATAGAGTGCCTTGGGCAAGACATCAGACCTTTCAGAATCTTATTTACCAATCCATACAACAAGAAAAATAGAACCCAGAAGGGCAGCTGAAAAGATTGTCTCTTGCCCCGTGCCTGGCACGGATGAAACCTTAACAAGTGGCGTCTGTGACTGTTGGTGTTCACATTGTGGGTGATGTCTCGGGTCGCTAGACCCAAGACGCCACTTTCAGTACCCTCCCTGATGCACACGAATGCCACCTCCCTACTGAGGGGTACCCTTGATTGCTCCTCCCCTTAATCTGAGTGCACTGAGACCATGCCGCAGAAGCAACATCTAAGAACTTGTGAGGTCTTGCTGAAGATCAGACTGGAGGGCTTCCTGGGATATCAGCCACCCAGACTTGGTCCCTGGCTCCACAGCCAGGTTACAGAGGGGACATGGTTCCCTGGCTCATGGGGTGCTGGAGGTTCACGGTCTGGTGCCTCCAGAAGGTTGGTGAAGGTACATTGAGAAACAAACCAGTCTTGCTAATAGGAATAGGAAAGGCTCTGTTGAATGTGAGCCCTTCAGCTGAACATGTTATTAACCCAATTCCTTTAAGAAGTATTTACTGAGCACAAACTCTGGGCAAGGGTCAACCTCTGTCCTGTGCAGAATTTGCACCCTGTGGAAGGAGGCAGGTCAGCTCCAGGGTCAGGGGTTCAGGTTGGATCTTACTCTCTGTGAGGAAAGTGGGAGGAGGAGCTGTACTTCCCAGCACTGTCCTCAGAACCCCATCCATGAGAGGGGCAGAGGGTCCATGGAGGGGCAGTCTTGCTGCTCTGAAGTCACGGCAGGACACCTCGACATTTGCCAGCCTGCGAGGGGGTCAGATGAACCCCATCCCATCAGCCTGAGCCCACCACTCACACGTGAAGTCTGGTTCCTTGCCATGTAAATGGGAATGATCTTTCCAGAAGGACATCGGGGACACATTCCTAAACTCAGAGTGCTCATCCTGCATCCCGCAGCTCCACTGGTAGGGATTTACCCTACCGACATCCTCTCACTCACATTCCAAGACACCTGCTTGGCCACGTCCACTGCAGCATTGTTTATAACAGAAAATCCCCCACGCTCTCTGAACGCTCGGTCAGTCGGGACCCGCTTCAGTCATTTTTGGTTCTTCTCCAGAGTGAAATCCTAAGCAGCTGGAAAGAAATAATGAGCTAATACTCTCAGTTCATGGGTAAAAACACTCCATTTCCTAAAGATGTCATCTGTCCTCACTTAATCTGTTCATTCAATAAAATTCCAACAAAATCTCAAACACATCTGTGTTTGTTTTTGCTGACACTTGACCGGTGGACTCTACAAGGTGTATCACTGAGCGAGGAGAGGGCGGGAACGTCAGGAAAGCAATTTTGAAGAGCGAGGTATGGTCACTTACACCTTAAACTATCGGGTCTTTAAAAGCCAGAGCAAAAACAATGTAGATGGGTGCAAAAGGAAGAGAAGTCAGATGCACAGGAGCCCAGGAGACCCAGTCACACAGGGAGACTGGCGTGGCAGAGGGCTGGGCTGTGGCGGAAAACACGGACGAAGAAATGGGACCAAGGTAATGGGTTATCAGTACAGAAAAGAAGTCACACTGGGTTTCCACACCACATTGTCACAAAAGGTATGTGCCAGGTGGATTTAAGGCCTAGGTGAGATAAGCACAATTTTAACACTTCTAGAAGAGAAGAAAGGTGTGGTGATTAATTTTAATGTGTCAATTTGACTGGACCACGGGGAGCCTAGATGTTTGACTAAACGTTGATTCTGGGTGTGTCTGTGAGAGTGTTTCTGGAAGACACTGACTTCAGAATCAGTGGACTGAGCAAAGCTCACTCTCCCCAGTATGGGTGGGCACCATCCAATCCATTGAGGGCTTGAGTAGAATGACAAGGCTGAGGAAGAAGGAGTTACTCTGCCTGCCGGGGACGTCGATCTTTTTCGGCTCTTGGACTGGGGCTGATACTGCTGGCATTCCTTGTTATCAGGGTCTTGGACTCTGACCTGAACACCACCACCAGCTTTCTGGGAGTGTCCAGCTTGCAGATGGTGGGACTTCTCCACCTCCATAACTGCGTGTGTACATTTCTGATAATCTCTCTCTGTATCTTTACATAGATATGGATATTGATGTAAATATGGACAGATGGATATCTCCTATTGGCTCTGGACAGATGGATATCTCCTATTGGCTCTGTTTCTCTGGAGAACCCCTACTGATACAGAAGGATCTTTATGATTCCAGTGTAGGGAAAGATTCCTTAACAAGACACAAAGAGGATGTACAAAGAAAAGTTTCATAAAGTCCTTTACATTGAAATCAAAACCTGTGATTGTCAAGAAATACCATACACAAAAAGAAAAGGCAAGCCACAGAGCAGTAGAAAACATTTTCAAAACGTGTGCGATAATGGATTAATATCCAGAATGCGTAACGGATCTTAATAAATCGATAAGAAAAAGATCTCACCCTCCTAAAAAAGCAGAAGAATGGGCAAAAGATAGGAATAGAAAATTCACAGTAGAAGACGTCAAAATGGGCCAAAAAGAGAAAAATTCCATGAAAAGAAGCTCAATCTTAGTATGAGGTTGAACAGTATGAAATGATCATTTTCAGCTGCTCCACACAGTTGAATACCGGTGCTGTCACATGGTTCCATCCTAGAACTCGGGGAAGTCTAAGTTAGAACCCAGTGAGCCACGATCGCATGCTCATCTGAGTGTCAAAGGGTTAAGCCTGACAATATCATTTGCTGGTGAAGAGTGGTGCAGCGGGGTCTCATAGATCCTGTCAGAGGGTCTGCTGGGTGACACCATGACTCACCAACTTGGGGAATGGTTTGGTGGTGTCTTGTCAAGTTAGAGAAGCACATATCCAACTCTTACCCATGGGAGTGTGAGATAGTGCAGCCACTGTGGGAAGGCTGGCAGGGTCTCCATCAATGCAACAGAAAGTTAGCGAGTCCACTCCTGAAGTGAAAACTGACCTTCACTCAAAAACCCATACACAAGTGTCCATTGCAATCTTACTCATAGTAGCCAGAAAGTGGGAGGAACCCAAGTCTCCATCAGTGGATGAATGAATTCATAAAAGGTGCTACGTCCATACAGTGAAATAATGTTTGTAAAAAGGAATGAAGAACTGATACGCACTGCGACACGGATACAACTTGAGAAGGTGCCAAGCAAAAGGCGCCAGTCACAGAAGACCACGCAGTCCATGATCCCATTTATCTCATGTTCACGACAGGGAGACGCAGAGACAGAGTTGCGGTTTCTGAGGAGCGAGGGACTGGGGGTAGAGGGGTGATGGCTGAAAGGCATCGAGTTGTCTTCTGAGACCACCAAAACGCCATAAAATTGACTGGTGATGGCGGCACATATCTGTGAAAACAACACAAACCGTTGAACTGGACAATTTAAGTAAGTGACTTGCATGGTTTATAAATTACGTCTCAAGAAAGCTGTTTTAAAAAGCAACCGAACAACAGCAGCAGAAAGAAGTTGAGCTTCCCCCACTCCATCACTCACCAGGCGTGTTGAGCAACTCTGGTGTGCCCACCAGGAGCCAGCCTCAGAAGGCAGCTGGAGCAGAGTCTGACCGTAGAAATCCAGAAACGCCCCACAGGCAGGAATGTGAATGAACAAATTAATGTGGCATCGGGGATACCATTAGGTAGCGAAACTCAAAGAGCTGGCCCCGCACGTACCCGCGTGAATAGCTCTTAGTGCAGAGCTTGAGAAGTTTTAGAGCAATCCATAAGTTTGCACAGAGTTCAACCTCTATGGATAACTGCTGACAGATCCTGGCTTGGTGGGTTCCTCTTCCTCTCCCTAGGGTCCTCCTGACCTTCATGGCAGGCCTCTGGGCCCCTCGGCCACCTCAGGGCCAGCTCTGGCTTCTCCACTCTTAACATCAGGCTTTACCACCAGCGTGTGTGTGTCTGGCAATTTTCCGCTTGGAAGCTGTGTGGAATTAAGGAGTCTGATTGGAGTTGGGGAAGTCTGAGAGCCGCCTGCCAGCTCTGAGGACGAGAACAAATCTACGTGCTTTGCAGCGATGGCTACTTTCCCAACAAGAAAATAGCAGCATTTTAGATTTTTTAACTCTGAGGTGCTTTAAAAAGAGAGATGCTAAGCAGTATGTGTCCCAGTGGCGATTGCTGTGTGTGCAAATCAACCCTATTGTGTGCTCATGATCTTGTGAGGCAGGAAGCTGGACAGGGTGCTTTGGGCATACCTGTTTCTGTTTCACGATCTCTGGGGCCTTCTATCTGGAAAGACTCAACAGCTGGGGACTGGAACCATTTGGAGGTGCCTTTGCTCCCTGTGTGGTGGTTGATGCCAACAGACACCAAGGAGCTTAGCTGGGACTGTTGACTGCAGCTTCTGCATGCGGCCTCTCCATGCAGCTTGGGCTTCCTCACAGCATGGCTGCCTCAGAGGAGCCAGACTTTGTATCTGGTGGTTCTGGGCTCCAAAAGCAAGTGGACCAGTAGACCCAGCAGAAAATGCATGACCCTGTCCCCCAGTGATCGGATGCCACGTGCCTCCCTCTCTCCAGATGCTATTGGCCCAAACAGTTGCAAGTCCATCCAGGTTCAGAGGGAAAGGATATAGACGTCGCCTCTTGATGGAAGGGTGGTAAGGTCACACTATAGAAGAGTGTGTGAGAGGGAAGATAGTATCACATCCATCGGTGGAAAACACAGTCTTCCGTGTCATGTTAATGCACAGAGCCTTGTATTGACCAGTGAAATAAGAAGTAGATTGATTGCCCTATCTCTTTATCGGTCCATCCATCATCTATCTATAATCTACCATATATATCTCTGTCTATCCATCAATCACCTATTTATAGCTATCTACCTATTATCTATCTATCTATCCATCCACTTATCATCTATCTGTCATCCCTCTTTCTACCATCATTCTTTTATTCATCTTTCTGGGGTGATTTGACACTTTCCATCTCACTGCTCTTCCCATTCCTTCTATCACATGCTTTTAAAGGAGTAAGTTTCCTGAACCTATTGTGGGATTTTACTAAAATCTTTACTAAAGGTTTACTAAACCTTCCAAGGAAACGTTAGTATGGCTTTTAAAATAAAGGATTTGGTGGTGGTTTCTGATTAAGTGAGGCTGTGAAAATACTGATAAAGTTGTCTGAACTATGGCATTTTCCCGAGTCCCCATTCTGCAGCAGGATTCTAAACTCACCTGGGTTAGGGTCTCCAGATGGGTTCAGGTGCCCCTCACACCTGCCCTTCTCTTTCCATCACCAAGTTTTGCACTGACATTTCCTTCCTCTATGCCCTCCCTCCTCACCTCCAAAGTGGCCCTGTGGAAGTTTTATTAGCTCCTGGAATGTGGCTTAAGAAACCATTCCCAGCCATTGTCCACCACTCTTCCTGGCAGGGCAGCTCTGAGCAGCCCTCACCCTAGTTGGGTCAGACCCAGACCTCGTTGCACTGTGGCCCACATGCCCTCAGCAGACCCTGGAGTCAAATGCCTTACAGTGCAGAGGGAAAATCTCTGGGCTGGGAGCCCAAGCCCTGCATCATAGCCCAGGCTCTGCTGGAGGCCTCTGTGTGACCTTAACAGTCACCTTCTCCTGGACCTCAGTTGAAGGGTCTGGCCAAAGGATCACAGGGTCAGCCCCTTACCATCCCATGATCATGGCTGTAGCTGTAGGAGCTACATGGTGCTGGGACTGTCTTCCCTGGCATCCCAGATACCCTTCTCCTCTGTCTACCCCCAGATTTTGGGGGTGGGGACTGGGTTACAGGACCCTTGCTCTTGGACTGAGTGTGGGGTGAGCAGCAGCCTGCCTCACTTTTCATCAAGGAAGGAGTGAGGATGGAACAAGTACCAGGGCTTTGGAGCCCTGGCCAGTCTGTTTCCAAAACGAGGCATTTTCTTATATTTTGTGATGCTGTTAGAGCCTTAGAGCTCCTCTGACTCCAAGGAGGTTCCCCTGGCCAGCCCGAAGACTGGGGGGTGGGGTTAGCCTGTTTGAATGAAATTAGAATCAATATATAAAAACACACACGCTGCAAAATTCTTGTTTATGATTCTTAATCCCAAATATTTGATATTTTGCTATTTTTCTTTTATGGCACCTTATATCAAGATCGCATTTAGAAACCAAAGCTGACTCTATTCAGCTAAGCTTGCTATTTGAATAATTTGCTATAAAGTTTTGTGTGTGTGTGTGTGTGTGTGTGTGCGCACATGTGCACGCGCGAAACTGACAAGACTGGAATTAGGTGAATGTTCATGTGTTGAAATGTGGGCGTAGTGGTGTTTTGTGCATGAAACTTGAGTTCTGTTTTAGAACTCTGGCATCAAATGTTTATAACGATCACCAGACTAAGTTTACTTTAATGCAGATGTTTAATTTATGCCTGATTCTCACGAATATACACAGGCCATAGACTATTTGAGGACCTAACAGAATACTGTGTGATTAAAAGAAAAAGAAAAAACAGTTTATGTTTGAAACATTAATATGTAACATTCATAGAGTATTTTGGCAAAAGAGCAAAATAAAACAAAACAATCTGAAGCACATTTTTAATCCAGAGAAGATGCACATAGGAGGGCAAAGCTGATAGAGGAACGAAAGTGTCACTTAGGTAAACATCACAGAGGAAATAGAAATTAAAAGTGACGGAGACATGAACATTTCTAGATTAAAAGGTGAGCAGCAGCAGGAAGCCGTGCTTGCTGAAAGTGACATAGGAGAGTTCATCTCTGTAATAAAGACTTCCTTGAAAGTGGCAAGTTCCATTTTCTGGAAGAAAATAATAAAGGACAGAAGCAGACTAGTAATAAAAGAAGAAATACAAAGGAATGCCCTAAAACCTTTTAACCTCTTGAAGCCAAGATTACATGCAGTCAAAGTGATGGGTGATCACTCTACCCAGGTATCCACACATTTTTGTATTCATGCAACACTTTGTCATTAGCGGACGGTGAGGCTCTCAAAACTATGGGATGCTGTATTTAGTCCTCAAAAGTTGATGGGAGTCTGGGAGATGAAGTTGATGTGAGTCTGGGAGATGGATGGGGAGACCTGGTTGGTGAAATCGGCCTTACAATGGACTTCCTACAACTCATAAAGGGTCAGAAGTTGGACAGGCTCTAGAGCCACCAGCCCTGCATGTCCCAAATGATGCCAGTGTGGGTAGCATTTGCACAGGTCCTGGGCAAAATAAACCAAACAGGGATAACCCAGCAAGGTTTTCATAAAGCTCCATGTATCCTGCCCATTATTCTGAGATCACATTCTTCCTATTGGCAGGAGACAGGGGGGTTATTCTATGGTTTTTAAACATTGGCATCTCCTAGGTTGCCTTTCAGTTTTTGAGGGTTGGGGGAGAATTTGACAGACAGACAAAAGCTTGAAACCTGGCAGCCTGTGAGCAAATTCACCCACTTCCCTGGTGCAGAGATGAGCCACACAAGGCCAGGAGAGGGCCAGGGACTCCACTGAGACCCAGGTGGGTGCCGAGGGCAGAGCTAAGGTGGCAGCTGCCCTCAGCATGCTCCTAGTTCCTCCTGCCTCCCCACTGTGTCACCTTGGAGGGATCAGGCCCAGGAGTTCCCAGGAGGTCTATGGCACTCCTATGACCAGCTGCTTTCAGGTGGTTGTGCCTCCTTCCTCTGGGGCAATCAACAGAGTTGGCAAATGTAGGCTGCCCTGTAAGGAGCACCTGGGCAATGCCCCAGTGCAGCATCTGTGGCTCTCCTTAGGGAGTTGGGTTTCCTCTTGGCTTCACCAGTGCTCTCAGCAAACACTGTGGCCTCTGCGGGTTGATGGCGGCCAGCACACAGAGGGGCTGGCGGGAGATGGGCCAGGTGGCTGAAGGCGCCATCACTTACTTGAATTAATTAGGAGAGTGGCCAGAGAGGATTTTGGAGAAGTCTGAATCGATTTGAGGCTGTAATTACACCCGTGTGACTTGGTGCATGTGGTGAGCCCTTGAAAACGGTGTGTGAAGGTCACTGGAAGTCGTCTTCTTGAGATCCTTAAAGGAGCAGGTAAATGAAACAGCCAGATTTGTTTTTTCCTACTGGGTAAACAGGAGAGGTTTCTGAGAGAGTGTCAAACATTTTCTCGGGCTTTTCCAAAGTCTGCTTGGCACTGGTGTTGGTGACATGAATTTGTGTTGCCCATGAGGAAATGTTTCCTTAAGAAAAGGCCTCTTGTTTGCAAAACCAGAATTAGCCTCCAAATCAGTCGTTGGTTTTTTGGGGCCCCCAGGGGGTTAGACTGGAAAGTATCGGGGTTAAAAACAAAGGCTTTAGGATCAGAAATACATCCCGATCTGGGTGGTCTCAGCAGAGCGCTCCAAAGCTGTGTCCTCACCTGGGAAGTGGAGCCTGAGACCCGAGGGTGAGGTTGCCACAAGCTTTGTGGCAGGCGGTGCGGGACCGAACTCATACCTGGCGCCTGGCTCATGGCAGCTGTCAGCACCGCGGTTGTTGCTGGGATTAACTTGCTTTACATATTCCCAGCGTCACTGAGCAGGTGGGGACTCATTCGCAGCCCAGGAGCCTTCCGTTCATTCACATCCCACATCTTCTGGTGAGGATTTCAAGTCTTGGGTGGAATTGTTTAGGACACAGTATTATTGGGATTGTAGTCAAAGCTTTTTTGCCTGCCTGGGTGCTCTCATTCTGTGGCACAGCCCAGGGAACCCTGCATCCCGACACCCTGCGCCTCTGCAGTAAAGTCCACACGCCTCTCACAGGCATCTCCCCCAGCCCACGGTGGGGCAGCCCTTCCTGTCCCTGCCAGCTCTGCCCTCACATGGGTGTCCTGCTGCCACCGTGACAAATGATCCCCCACATAGTGGCTCAAAACAATACTGTTTATTCTTTCATGGATCTGGAGGCCAGAGCCTGCAGTCAGTCTCAAGCGGGTGCAGTCAAAGCATCAGCTGGCAAGGCTGGCTCCTCCCGGAGGCTCTGGGGGAGAATCTGCATCCATGCCGTTTCCAGCTTCTAGCGGCCTTCCACCTTCCTTGGCTTGTGGCCCCTTCCTCTGTCCTCCAAGCGCACCCTCCAACCTCTACTTCTGTGGTCCCATCTCTTCCTGAGTCAGACTCCTCTAATCCCCCTGCCTCTCTGTGACTGCCCCTGGCCTCCCTGCATGAACCGGGTTAATCTCCCGTCCCCAAGTCCTCCATCACACCTGCAAGCTCCCCCTGCCCTATAAGGAATATCCTCAGTTCCAGAGATGAGGACAGGCATATATGGGGGCCATTATTCAGCCGGCCAAACCCACCCATGGTTGCCCCTTCCTCCAGGAAGTTCCCAGGATACGGATGAAGGAATCCCCATCCCTCCCACATCCCTGTGCGTGTTGCAGGGTGAAGGCCTGGACTGCGAGGGTGGCCCCTGGGGAAATCCAGCCTCTTTTCTTAGGGTGCTGGCTCTTCTCCCGGGAAACACTCTCCGCTCCTGCTGGGGCGGGCTGTCGGGATGCCCTGGGTCTGGCTGCGTGCCCCTTCTCCCCATCCCGTTTCAGCAGCACCCCCTCCACACTACCCACCCCAGCCTGCCATAGCACCAGTGTAGCAGGTATGACTGCCTGGACAAACACCCGTGCCACTAGACTTGTGTCCTGTGAGTGTGGCCGGGCCTTGACTTCCGGTCAGAAAGGTGCTGGACTGAGAGGCACTGAGCTACTGGGAGTTGAAGGGGTTTGCTGAGCCCTCCCTGTGACAGCGGGCCTGGGCCATGGGGTGCCTGTGGTCAGGCAGCTGCTGGAAATTGAAGTCACCCTATAGCAAGCTTCTTTGGGAACCCCCCACTCTACTATGTCGTGGGACCAGGAAAGGTGGGGGTGGTGAGCCAGGTTCTCCCAGGCTGTGCAGAACTCAGGAGCGGGTAGGGGCCCAGGGGACCCGACAGTCCCAGCGCCGGCCCTGGGCCTGACCACAGGGTGTAGCAGAGCTGTGGTCCCACCTGCTGCTGCTGAGTGGGGGCCAGGCCACTTCCTCTGTCTCCAGTACCAAGGGCCTTCCCTAGTGATGCATTGAACAGTGTGTGTTGAGCACCTACTGTGTGCAGGTCCTGGGCTAGGTGTCAGAGGGTCACCTGTGAGCACCTACTGTGCATGAGTCCTTACCTGGGTGTCAGGAGGGTCACCTGTGAGCACCTACTGTGCATGAGTCCTTACCTGGGTGTCAGGAGGGTCACCTGTGAGCACCTACTATATGTGAGTCCTTGCCTGGGTGTCAGGAGAGGCACCCATGAGCACCTACTATGTGTGAGTCCTCGCCTGGGTGTCAGGAGAGGTGCCCATGAGCACCTACTATGTGTGAGTCCTCGCCTGGGTGAGCACCTACTGTGTTTGAGTTCTTGCCTGGGTGTCAGAGGGGTGCCTGTGAGCAACTACTTTGTATTGATCTCAGGCTAAGTGTCCGAGGAGCATCTGTGAACATCTACTGTGTGCAAGTCCTTGCCTGGGCTTCTGTGAGCACCTACTGTGTGTGAGTCCTGGGCTGGATGCTTCAGGGAACTGTTGAGTGACAGGGCATATGGGCAGAGAGATGGGCACCCACCCCCAGCACCATGTAGTAAACAGCATGTGGGGTGCTCCCAGAGACCCACAGGAACATGGCGCAGGGAGAAGGTTCAGCCCAGAAAGGCGTAGCCAGGGAAACCATGGAGGTGCCAGAGGAAAGGCTCGGGTGCTTTGGGCAGCTCCAGCTCTTCTCCCTTGTCTCAGACTTTGCCATGTGGCCTACTGTTGGGACACGTTGGAGTCACCAGGCTTGAGGTCTGTGGCAAGCCCCAGGCCTCTCTAGGCCTCAGTTTCCTCCCGGATCAATAGGCACAGTGCACTTGCCCTAGTTTTATCAGAAAGGACCATGGTGGCACTGGGGCCTTGCCTGCTTGGCACTCTCTGGTTTCAGGGGAGCAATTTGAGTTTTCTCTGCCCCTGGGCACCTCCCTGGGACTGTCTGACTCCCATCTGTTCTGTGGTGGTTCCCTGTGCCGTGGGCCTTCCTTGGCATCTAACCCACTGAAGGCAAGATTTGTGACGGCATGGGTGCCCCTGACGGCTCCCACCCAGGCTGGGGCTGCCCTCACCCTCCACTCGTCAGCCGTCGGAATCTCTTCTGCTGTTTGTGTTGGCCTGGGCACCTCCCTGCGGTCTCAGCGCCTCAGCGGCCAATGGAAACCTGCTTTGCCTCAGGAATTCCAGATACAGCCCGCCCCGAGGGGCCCCAAGGGGCTGGGAGAGATGGTGGCATTCTTGGAAATGCCAAGGAACTAAGAAAAAGATCTCCCCAGCACCCCACAGCCCAGGATTTAGGTCCCCTGGGAGCACCCAGTGGGGTTTCCAGCACCAGGCCCACAGTGGACCCTGTTCACAAATTTAACGCAGCTGATCGGAGCCTCCAGGTGCTGGGCGATGGAGGGAATGAGGTGGGCATGGCCTTGGTCTCTTGGGGCATTCTGGTTCAAGAAGACAGATTCAGAAACAAGGATTAAGTCACATAATAGCTGTGGGAGGGGGGACTGGGGCGCTCTGGCGGGCCTGAATCTGGAGGGACAAGAGGGGGTGCAGGGCGGCCACAGTGGAAGGAGGCCCTGGCAGGAAGGGGGTGGGCTATCCAGGGAGTGCCGAGAGCTGTGCTGATGACAGTGTGAGAGTGGCTGGAGAAGAGAGGAGGAAGAACTCCTGATTCCCATCTCCAAGACCCCCCTGTGGCCACGACCTCCCACACCACTCCACCCTGCACCCATGGTGAATTCCAGCTCGCTCTGGCCTGAACCGGCAGCTCTGAAGCACGTGACTGCCTGCTTCCTTCTACAGAAGGCGCACGGTGGATTCTGTTTCTTTAGTGGCTGTGTTTTGAGGAGAAGGGCACTGCTATGGATTTAGAGCCGACTTTACATCATACAGAAAGCTACGTGCAATTTGAGGAGAACCCCAAGCCTCTTTTCCTCTCACCTGCCACAGCAGTCGAGGTCTCACCCTCAGGGCTACCCACTCCGTCTCTGGCGCCCGTGAGGTCATGACCTTGATGCTCCTGGAGAGGAAGCATCCTGAAAAGCCCCTGCAATCCTGCCTGGCCCCCTCTTTGGCAGATGCCCGATGTCTGCTTCATCCCTGAGGAATAGAATTGCAGCTCCTGGGATGGACAAGCTTTCCTGTGCCTTCTGGGCTTATGTTTTGAACATCATTCTCTTCCAGACTCAGGATTTCCCTGCATTTTGAGGGAAATCCCTCCATTGTTCCCAGGGTGAGCCTGGCCTGAGTATTTCATAGATCCCGTTGAAACTGTCACTCTTGTTGGCCTTCCCTGGTGGATGATGGGCTCCCTGAGAGCAGAAACCATGTTCTTCTCATGTTTGTCCTGCCTGGCCCCAGCCCTGCTAGGTGCAGAGCCGGAGCTAGCCATGTGTGTGTTATGTGAGGAAATGATGAGGTCATGGACACTCTGAAGGGTGATGGCTTACAGAATGGCTCTACTTCTGGAGGCTGAGAGACTGGCACTGTTTATCCAAAGATGTGACTCCTGGCTTCTGCCCCCTAGGAGCTGGTAGAATCCTTTCACACAGTCATACCAACGAAGACAGAATCTTCCATGAAATACACACAATGGTGTCATCAGATATGGGATTTTCAACAACTATCATATATGTAAGAAATTAAAGTATAAGATTGAGAGTTTTAGCAGAAATTCCAGAAACTATTTAAAAATAGAAAGTTTGGAAATGAAAACACGTGACTAAACCTTTCCGGATGCATTTAGCAGTGGACAGCAGACTGGTGAATTCATTAATTGGAAGATAGGTCTAAAAAATATTCAGTTTCCATGAAGAGGCAAAAGGATGGAAAATGTAGAAAAGAAAATAAGAGCTATATAGGCTGTGGTGATATATATTAATACATGAAATTGGAGTCTTAGAATATGAGAAGATGCAGGATAAGGCAGAAGCAGTATTTGAAGGCAACTTTCCCAAATTGAAAAAAGGCAAGAAGCCACAGATTCAAGAAGTGCTATATCCCAAAGTAGAATAAACCCAAAGGAAACTGCATGTTATAAAATTGTAGCAGACATACTGAAAACCAAAGACAAAATTTATTATCCACCAAAGAAAAAGACATATTGTTTTTTCAAAGAGTTGACCTTAGACAGATTGCTGATATCTCCACAGAAAGGATGGAAGCCAGACACGATGGAATGATAACTTTAAAGGACTTAAAGAAAAAGTGGCCTGTCTAGAATTCTTACCCAGCAAAAGTATCCTTTAATAATTAAGATGAAACAAAGACCAGCTGATTAGCACAAAAAGAAATACTAAAGAGAGGTCTTCAGACAGAAGGAAAATTAACCCAAATGGCAGAACAGAAATCCAAGAAGGGATAAGAGCAATGAAAAAGGTGAATGAAAAAGGTTGGAAATCAATGCATTTGGACAGTATAAGATGAGACTAATATCTTGTGATGCTTAAAATGTGTAGAGAATAAACTACATCCATGGAAGTATGTAAGTTGAGAGGAAATGGTAAAAGAAGTCTTGTAAGGTCCTTTCCTTGTCCAATAAGTGGTAAAAGTGCTAAGATACACTAAACTTTAAAATATCAAGAATGCATGCTACCATCTCAAGGGTAACCACTAAAAGAGTAGGAAAATAATGCATAATTAATTTGATTAGATAGAGAAAAATGAAACAATAAAAAAAGAGAAGGCAAGAAAGAAAACAAAAAGAAAAACAGGGTAGATGAAGCATATCTGCCTCATAGAAAGCACTCTTTCGATGAACCATAGAAAGAGTGATACAGTCAATTTAAAGCCCTATATATAATTACAGAATATTAGTCGAAGTCTGGTGAGGAAAACAGAAGCCACAATAGTTATTTCAAGCAAAGGGAATTTATTGGAGGGATTGATCAGACAGATGTTGAAGAACAGAAAAGAAGTAATGAGATAACACAAAGATAGTAACTGCAGGAAGATTTTACCATTCCTAGGTCTGGAGGAACCAAAGGGAGGAGATGGGATGGGTGCTGCTGCCTGGCTATTGCTGATACTTCCAAGGGCATGTGATGGGGGTGCAAGATGTCTACAGCAAGAACCCACTGCTGCTGCCATGGGAGCGACGCTGAAAGGGACAGGAAAAACCATTAATCCCCTCACCCCAAGTCCTGTGTGTCTCTCTCTAGGCCATTCTCTTAATGAACCCCAACAAGAGACCATCTAACAAGGAAGAATGAGAACTGAATTTGCGGTGTCCCAGTCTTAGCATCACTGACAAAAAGTGTAAAATGATGAATTAGAATCAGAAAGAATGCATGAACATTAGATACATACAATAAATGTGTATGGAAGAATACTCCAAATATAAGCCAAATATAAGCCAAAATTTCTCACACTAGATAAATAACCCACTCTATGTTACCAAAAATATTTATATGCAAATATAAGGATTTAGAAAGGTTGAAAGCGAAGGCATGGCAACCGTACACCAGTCAAATTGTAACTATAAGAAAGCTACTGTAGTTGTGGTGGTACTAAAGTAAAGAAGCATTGCTAGCTGGGCATGGTGGCTCACATCTATAATCCCAGCACTTTGGGAGGCTCAGGCAGAAGGAGGATTGCTTGAGCTCAGGAGTTCAAGACCAACCTGGGCAACATAGTGAGACCTTGTCTTCACAAAAAACATAAAAAGTCAGCCAGCTGTGACAGTGTGTGACTATAGTTCCAGTTACGAGGCTGAGTGGGGAGTATGGCTTGAACCCATGATATATGATCATGCCACTGCACTCTAACCTGGGTGACAGGGAAAAACCCTATCTGAGGAAGAAGAGGAAGAAGAAGGAGGAGGAAGAGGAGGGAGGGGAAGAGAGAGGGAGAGGAGGTAGAGGGAAAGGGGAAGAGAAGAGGGAGGGGAGGGGGAGAAGAAGGGGAGAAGAGGAAGAGTAGGGGAGAAGAAAGAAGAAGGAAGGAGAAGGAGGAGGAGGAGGGGGAAGATTGCCAGAGATTAAGAGTGACTGTAATGATAAAAGGATCAAGTCCTACTGGGAAGATATAATCCCAAACTTGCTTGTACCTATTAGTGAGAGATTTGAACACACCCTATCAGTAATTTGATTATTCTAATAAAACAAAAAAAATTAGTAAGAAAACAAATGCTTGGAAAAATGCTGTTAATAAATATGACTTTGTTGACATATAGAGAACTACATCCAACAACTGCCAAAGGCACATCCATTTTCAGGTGCACTAGACCACTTTCCACAGTTGATACTAAGCCAGCCCATAGTTATGTTTCAACAGAATTCTGATAGCTGAAGTAATACAGAATATATTCCCTTGACCACAGTGGAACTAAGCTAGAAATCAATAATAAAAATATAACTAGAGAATCTCTAATATTTGGGAATTCACCAAAATGCTTTCAAAAGTGGATAAAAGAAGAAATAGAAATGGAGATTTAAAAATATTTTGAATTGAAAACAAATGGTAATATGACATATTTACAATGTTGGATACAGCTGAAGACACACCTAGAGGGTAGTTTACAAACAAAGATAGGTTTGGACAAAGAAGAAAACTTGAAAATAATGATTTAAGTACCAATCTCGAGAATCTAGAACAGCGTCTTCAATCAAATCCCAAAAAAGAAGGAAAAAAATAGATGGCAGAAATCAATGAAGTAAAAAAAAAAATGTATTATAGCATGGATCAACAAAGTTAAATATCAATTCTTTGAAAAGACTATTAAAATTGATAAACTTCCAATGAGAGAGAGAAGCACAAATTCCCAACATCAGGAGGAAAAACAACGGGACATCACTACAGATCCTACAGATATTAAAGGCTAATAAAGGAATATTTTGAACAATTTTATGTCAATACATTTGAAAATTCAGATGAAATGGACAAATTCTTAAAGACAATACAACCTACCAAAAGAGATATGGGAAATGAAGTAAAATTTGATTTAAGTAGTAAAGAAACGAAATTCTTAACTTAAGGTGTTCCTACAGAAGATTTTCAGACTGATGGCTTGACTAGTCAATTCTGATAGCTGAAGTAATTCTGTAATTACTTGTAATTAGTAATTGACTAGTCAACTCTGATAGCCTTCCTTTCCAATATTCATAGAAGATTACTGCTTGTCTTTCATGCATTTTTTCAGAGAATAGAAAAAGATGGAATGTTCTCTATTCCATTTATGCAGACAACGTATCCTTGACGTCAAATCTGATAAGAATATTACACAAAAGAAAAAGTGTAAACCAATCTCTCTTGTGAACAGAAATGCGAAAATTCTAATCAAATATTAACAAAATCTGGTGAAATAACAAAAGGGGAATATGTCATAACCAAGAAAAGTATTACACAAGGGTGTTTTAGCATTCAAAAATTCAAGCAATGAAATTCACTATAGTAACAGTATAAAGGAGAAAAAAACAAGCTATAATTTATGGTAATCCAGAAATACAGGAAACTTCCTTAATCTGAAAAGAGAATTTTCAAATCAATCAATCAACAAAATGAAAATAACTGTAGCAAATATTTTACTCAACAGTGAAATACTAAAATTTTCCTCTGGGATTGGGACTGAAACAAAACTGCCTGCTACCACCACATCTTTCCAGACTGTGCTGGAGGTTTCAGAGAAAATCAAACACGAGGTGCAAAGATGAGGAAGGAAGGAATAAAAGTATGATTCGCAGACCACATGAGTATTTGCATAGGAAATCCAAAAGAATATATAAACGATTGGAATTAATAAGTGAATTCAGCAAAGCTGCTGAATATAATGTCAAGATGAAAAACAATTGTGTTTCTCTATATCCTTAATTGACATTTAATGAATTTTAAAGATGCCATTTATAATGGTATTAAAATACATACCGTTTTCCAAGAACAAGGTCATTAAAGATATGAAAGACACCTGCAGAGGAAACTACAAAGCCTCATTTGGAAAAATGAAATAAGACCCAAACAAATGGAGAGATGTTTCATATTCATGAATGAAAGACTCACTTATGTGAAGATGTTAATCCATCACCAAATGTACCTACTTTCAACGGAATTGAAATCCAATCCCAGCACACATTTTGTGGAAATTTCTGTGCTGATTCTAAAATTTGTACAGAAGTGTGAAGGGCCAAGGGCAGCCTAGACAATCCTAATGAAGAAACAAAATATTGAGGTTTACTTGACTGCTTACTAAAATGTGATATGGATGGTGTGACACTTCCTCGAGAATAGACACATGGACCAATGGAGCAGGGTTAGTACAGAAACAGATTCACCTCTGTGATCCCTTGACTTATAATTAGCTGGTTCTGAAGAGCAATGGGAAAAATATTTTTTAAAATATGGCATTCAATCATTTGGGTCATATGGGGAGAAAAAGATAAAAAGAAAAGAAATTGGGCCAGGCGCGGTGGCTCACACCTGTAATCCCAGCACTTTGGGAGGCCGAGGCGGGTGGATCATGAGGTCAAGAGATCGAGACCATCCTGGTCAACATGGTGAAACCCCGTCTCTACTAAAAATACAAAAAGTAGCTGGGCATGGTGGCGTGTGCCTGTAGTTCCAGCTACTTGGGAGGCTGAGGCAGGAGAATTGCTTGAACCCAGGAGGTGGAGGTTGCGGTGAGCCAAGATCGCACCATTGCACTCCAGCCTGGGTAACAAGAGCCAAACTCCATCTCAAAAAAAAAAAAAAAAAAAGAAATGATATTTACATTACCAGGTGGTTTGTAGAGCTAAATGTGAAACATGAAACAATATACCTTCTAGAAGATAAGACAAGCACTTTGAGGCCTGTAGGGATAGGTAAGTGTTCTTAAACAGGACATAGAAAGCACTGCCGGAAAGCAAAATAATGTAAATTGGGTTACGTTAAAATTAGGAAATTTTGCTCATTGAAAGACATCCCCATGGCTCCTCAAGCTCTCCACAACCCCGGGTCTCCGGTGCCTGGATACCCACAGCACTACTCTGGGCTTCCCGTCTGCAGGTCTGTGGACCAGCTGGGAGAATGAAAATATGAGAACCACGAACTGGAAGAAGATATTTGCAGGGACTCGAGTGCAGAGTGTATAAAACCTCTGGCCAATGTCTGTGAAAAAGACCCACATCTCAGTAGAAGAATGGACAGGACACTGAAGAAGAACTTCAGAAAAAGGGTGTTGAAGCAGCCGACACGCGTGTGAAAGGGTGCCACACCTCATCAGTCATCAGGAGACGCAGGGTGAAACCGCAGTGACACAGACTGCGGTTCACCCACACGGTGGGACAGTACTCAGCCAGAAAGAGGAAGGAAGTGTTGACACCCACCACCCCACGGATAAGCCTTGAAAACACCATGCTCAGTGACAGAGGACAGTCACAGCAGGCCACATATCGTATGATCCCATGATATGAAATTTATATGGGAGAAACCTCTAGAGACGGAATGAAGATTGGTGTTTGCCAGGGGCTGGGGGAAAGAGGGACGAGAAGAAACTGCTTTTAATGGCTAAGGGGTTTTACTCCGGAGTGGTAGAGAAGTCTTGGAATTTGATATGGGTGGTGGTTGCATAAATTGTGAATGTACTAAATGCTATGAGATTGTTCACGTTAAGATGATTCATTTTATGTTACATGAATTTCACCTCAGTAAATACTTACAACAAAACAAAACACGATGACATACTGCTCCAAAATGGCTCAAATTAAACATGACCAACGGCTGGTCATGGTGGCTCACGCCTGTAACCCCAGGACTTTGGAAGGCCAAGGCTGGTGGATCACAAGATCAGGAGTTCGAGACCAGCCTGGCCAACATAGTGAAACCCCGTCTCTACTAAAATCACAAGAAAATTAGTCGGGTCAGGTGGTGGGAGCCTGTAATCCCGGCTACTTGGGAGGCTGAGGCAAGAGAATCGCTTGAACCTGGGAGGCAGAGGTTGCAGTGAGTCAAGATCGCACCATTGAACTTCAGACTGGGCAACAATGTGAGACTCTGTCTCAAAAAAAAACACGAAACACCAGACTGAAAAAACATGTGTGGATGAGAATGTGGGGCTGCCGTGATCCTTGCCCGCTGCTAGTAGCCACGTGAACGGCTGCACTTGGACACTTTCCACTGAAGTTAAAAACGAGTGAGTGCTGTGGTCCAGCCTTGCACTCATTGGCAGGTACTCAGTGGACATGCGTGCATCTGTCTAACAAAATGTGTGTTCAAGAATGTTCATCGTAGCTTATTTGTAAGAGCCCAAACTGAAAAAGCCGCAAATGTCTCTGAACATTGAAGTGGCTGACAAGCTGCTGTGTTCTGCAGGAAAATACTGTGTCACAAGAATGGACAGAGTGTTGTTACCTGCCTCACGGACTCATATGGTTCAGTCTCGCAAACAGGATGGAGAGGGAAAAAGCTTTAGGCAGAGAGAAAAACAAACCAGCAGACATGGGCTGTATGATTTTGTTTGTATGAGTTCAAATATATGCACATTTTGGCCGGGTACTGTGGCTCACACCTGTAATCCCAGCATTTTGGGAGGCTGAGGCGGGTGAATCACCTGAGGTCAGGAGTTTAAGACCAGCCTGGCCAACATGGTGAAACCCCATCTCTACAAAAATACAAAACCTAGCAGGGTGTGATGGCAGGTGTCTATAAGCCCAACTACTTGGGAGGCTGAGGAGGGAGAATCACATGAACCTGGGAGGCGGAGGTTGCAGTGAGCTGAGATTGGGTCACTGCACTCCAGCCTGGGCAACACAGTGAGACTCTGCCTAAAAAAAACAAAGCACATTTGATTCTACAGTGTCAGAAGCTGGGACAGGGGTTACCCTTGGTGGGGAGGAGGGGGACAAGGTGGGGAGGAGGGGGACAAGGTGGGGAGGAGGGGGACAAGGTGGGGATGCAGATAAAGGACTTCCAAGAGAGCTCATGATACATTGTAAGACAGAACCAGCAGAGGAATGGGAGGCGCTAGTAGGATGTGGCAAACCTCAGTGACGATGGGAGAAAGACACACAGAGTGATCTACCCCATTGCATACGGACCTAGTTCCCTTCTATTAAACTCATTCATTCATTCAGTGAATATCCTCAGAGTCAGTAGAGCGTGGCTGGACCCTACCAGGCAGCCCGCCTCCGTTCTCCAGAAGCTGAGTCCCCAGCGGAAAGACAGTGGTGCGGCGCTGATCACCTGCACGTCATACAGTGTCAGCAAAGTGCAGAAAGGCTAGCAAGCTCTAGAACCTTCTGCAAGTACCGACTAGAGGCTTCCATTGATTGGACGCGTCACGGGCTCTGTCGTTTCACCTGTTAGCCTCAGGGAGGATCTCTGAGGTGCCCTACTGATAAGGAGAGCAGCAGGCACGGAGAGGGTAAGTTGCCGGCCACTCAGAGCACAGGGTGCTGCGGCAAGTTCTGCTGGGCGAGTGGGTCAGCTTCGTATCACCATCCCTGGGTGCTTGTTGGAAGATCTGCTCAGTGGTCCCCACGGCCCTTCAAGCTCTCGACTACCCTGAGTCTCTTGTGCCTGGATACCCACAGTGCCACTCTGGGCACCCCCTCTGCAGGTCTGTGGAGGAGCTAGTCTTGTCTTGCACAGCAAAAGCCGACAGACTCTGCCTCTGGCTGGAGCCGTGCCCAGCACTGCACTGGGGATTCCAAAAGCTGATGTGGACTGTGGCCTCAGAGGCACCTTCCATCTCCCAGCATGTCTTCTCGACCTCTAGGAAGAAGACAATGGGTCCAGGGCAGATGTCACACATCTGCCACCTGGCCTGGCATAGAGCAAGCACAATCACCGCAGCAGCAGGTGACTGCACCCCCGGTCACTGGGCTCCGAGGGACCGTCTGACTTGGGATAGAGCTCAGATGTGGGTGACATCACCTGATCTCACCTGAGAACAAAGGAGTGACTTCTGGAGGCCCTGGCCCTGCCTCCTGCGTGGGCTGCCCTAGGATGTGGGAGCCCCTCGAGGAAGTGGGCGTGGGAGTTGGGATGCTGCCACCACTGACCCTGCCTTACCAAGGCCTCCCTGGTGACTGGAAGCTGGCTGCATGCCAGGAGGAGCCCTGGGATCTCGGAGGGTGGGACTGGGCTTCAGAGGGTCTGTGAGCCGCCGGCAGCCTGTGGGACAGGCTGGGTATGTGTGCATTTAAACGCAGTTGGAGCTTTTCTAGGGAAATGGTCCCAAACCTTCATCATTAGGTCCAGAGCCCTCGTTCTAGCTTGTGTTCCCTCCACTTTAAAGCTGACCTGAGCTGCAGGTTCTCCCAGCCAAGCCAGTGCCATCAGCGGAGGTGTCATGGAGGCAGGATGGGAGATGGGGTCGGCAGGGCTGGGTCAAGGCTTCAGGCCTTTCCTCCCGCTGTCCAGCAGCTCGTTTCTCACCCCTGTTTCACCTGCTTTCCAGTGGCTCCGGTTTCTCACCCCTGCTGAAACAGCCATCTGCTCGTCTCCAGCAAAAGTCTCAGAGCAGCTCCCAGTTTCCTGGAGGCACTTGCAATACAGGAAGTCTGCCGTTTCTCATTTTCTTGATTTCTTTTTCTAGTATAACCTCAATAACAAGACAGAATCTCGCTCTGTTGCCCAGGGTGGAGTGCAGTGGCACAAACTCAGCTCACTGCAACTTCTGCCTTCTGTGTTTAAGTGACTCTCTTGCCTCAGCCTCCCCAGTAGCTGGGACCACAGGTGTGTGCCACGATGCCTGGCTAATTTTTCTATTCTTAGTAGAGATGGGGTTTCACCATGTTGGCCAGGATGGTCTTGGTCTCTTGACCTCGTGATCCGTCTGCCTCGGCCTCTCAAAGTGCTGGGATTCCAGGCATGAGCCATGGCGCCCGGCCTGTGTGCATCTGGATGGCCAGAACTGTGACACACGCCCCTTGAAGCTCCAAGGGAGCTTGGGAAATTGAGCATTTTAGCTGGACGCATCCCCCCTCAAACAGAATTGGAGCTATCAGGGTAAGGAGGTAAGGATGGTACCAGTGCTAGCCATAGGTGTGAGCTCGTCTCCTCTACGAGAGCGTCAGCCTCCCACAAGGCAGGAGCCATGACTGGCTCACCTCTGTCCTCACAGCAGCAAGCCTGGCTTACAGCAGGTGCTTAACCGAACAGTTTGGGGGGAGCTGTAGGTCCCCTCTTAGGCAGAAGTGAATAATCTAAAGGCACAGGCCCAGCCCTTTCTCTCAGAGAGCCCCAGGTCAGATGCAGGAGGCGTAGCACCTGGGGCTCTAAGTTATGCACCTGCTGTATGCCAGGCTTGCTGCTGTCAGGACAGACAAGGTTTCATATGTTGGCCAGGCTGGTCTGGAACTCCTGACTTTGTGTGCTCTGCCCACCTCCCAAAGTGCTGTGATTACAGGCATGCACCACCATGCCCTGGCCAACCTCAAAAACATTTCTAGAGGCTCAAAGTCCCGACCCTTGACGAGGGGGGCCAAGTGGCCTCTGGGCACTGCCTGGCCGGAGACAAGGCGAGGAATTACCACCCGGTCTCTCTGTGACCTGGGTCTGGTTCAGGAGAATGAATTTATAGCCAGGTGCCTGGTCCTAAGTGCAATTTCTGAAAACAGGCAGAGTGGCCAAGCCTCTTCCAGCCAGTGGCAGCCCAAGGTCAAGTCATCAGCACTGAGTCTGCTCCCCAACTTCCATCAATTCCCAGGCTGAGTTGGATTGTGCGGGTCAAACAATGCGTCCAGCTAAAATGCTCAATTTCCCAAGCTCCCTTGGAGCTTCAAGGGGCGTGTGTCACAGTTCTGGCCATCCAGATGCACACAGGCCGGGCGCCATGGCTCATGCCTGGAATCCCAGCACTTTGGGAGGCCGAGGCAGTTGGATTGTGTGTGGTGAGGCAGCTGTGCTGTCTGCTTTCCCAGCCTCCACCACCCCCAGCCCCACTAACGAGGGATCCAGCATCTGCTCCACCAATAAACCACCCTGAACGCGGTGGCTACAAACACGAACAGGGCCTCTGCTGGGCTGGGGAAGGGGAAGGATGTGGCTGGCTCCTGGGGTGTCTTCTCCACCACAGGCTCCCTCCTAGGCAGCCGGGAAACGGATGTTGGTGGGGATGCCCAGCAGTGAGCCTGCAGACTGCTGCTGCGTGTCCCGAGGCCCCAGGCTGGAGGGTGTGTGCCTCCCGGACCAGCGAGCTCCCAAGTGCGAGCAGCTGTATCTCATCCTTTTGGGCCTGCTCCTGGTGGGGACAAGGCCAGGGCAGCCGGCCGGGGCTACCCATTCAGGTCATCTGGATTCTGCAGCCCAGAGGAGGGTGTGTGGCCAAAACACTGCCTCTCTCTGGCCTGCCTAATTCTTCCCAAAATAAGGCTTTGGTTTTTTCTCGTCCCTGCTCAATGCCTCCCAAGGCTTCCCAGGGCCTGTGGAATTGGGGGGTCCAAGCCCCCAGGCTGTGCCCTGCATTGCTCTTTCTGCCTGCCCCTCACCTGTGTACTCCTGGGGGTCCGTGGTGGAGGCTGCTGCTACCTACCCTCAGAGCTCACCTCCTGCTGCTGTCTCCTCGGCCTGCACAGCCCATCCCACCCACCTCCTCCTGGCAGCAGCCTCCTCCCTCCCAAGGAGGCTTCCGAGGCTCCCCACTGCTGGTTCGTGGGAATGCTCCCACGGTGACCTTCTCCTCCTTCTCCTCCCTGTAAGCACGCTCCTGGGGGCAGGGGCACCACCAGGGCCACTTTGCATATCTGGGAAGGGTAAAATTGTTGCATGAGAAGGCATCACTGTTGGAGGACAGTCTGAGTAACTAGGAGACTCCAGTGAGTTTCAAGGGCCTGGACAGCTTAGCCAGCCAGGTAAGAGCAGAGGTGCTGGGGTGTGGGGATCAGAAGGAAAGGCCCCAGCAAAGCCCCAGAGGCCATCAGGCACAGCCTGAGTTCCAGAGAGCCAAGGATGGTTCTTGATCTTTCTTTCTGTCTGAGATGGGCTCTTGCTACGTCGCCCAGGCTGGACTCAAACTCCCAGGCTCAAGCGATTCTCCCACCTCAGCCTCCAGAGCAGCTGGAACTACAGGCATGTGTCGTGGTGCCCGGCCGAGGGTGGTTCTGTTTGGCTGGGGAAGGGGAAGGCGGGCTGGGAGGCGGGTCAGCCAGGCGAGCACAGCCGGGCACAGGGATCCTGGGAGCAATCAAAGACCCCCAAGTGTTCTTATGTGCCTGGGACTGGCCCCCGCTGCAGGAGGCAAGGAGGCACTCGTTGACTCTAAGGCTGTGCAAGTGCCTGAGTTTTTGGCAGGGACTCCAGAAAAACTGCTCTGGTGCTGGTGGAGAAGGAGCCAAGGTTGGAACTGGGGAGACAGGCCGTGTTGCAAGGCACGGCCGGGGCAAGGACTAGTGTGGATGCAGGAAGGGGATGGGGCCATCAGTGGGTTCAGGGCGGTGTGGACAAGGGGTGGCGGTGGAGGTGAGGAAGACCCTGGCTCTGGCTTGGGTGTGGTGAGAACAGAGGGCCCGCCCACAGAGAGAGGCCATTGGGGGATCCACACACAGGCATGGTGCTCGGGAGAGGGGGTGAGATGGAGGCAGGGACCAAACCCTCAGCCTGTGCATGTCACCCAGAGACCACCCAGGGCATGTCCGTGATAGGAGAGGATCACCGCAGACCAGGCCCCCAGGAGAGGCAGCGATGAACCATCCAGAGAAGAAGGATTTGCTGGGAGACTAGGATTCCATAGTGAGGGAAGGGGCTCTCCGAGATGGGGGTGGCAGTTCCCAGGAGCAGGGAGTGGCCACCTGCTCCCTAGGGCACCAGAAGTGTGGGGCAGGCAAGCGCCCATCAGCCAGTGTTAATCGAGTTTCTTATCTTCTGTATTTTATGTTGTTTTGACATCCTGGGGTCTTGCTAATCCTGGAAAGACTGTTCCTCCCAGGGCAGGCTAATTCCTAGAGCCAGCAAGCAACGTGCCTGCAGACACGCCTTTCATGTACAAACCAACCTCTCCAGAGCCCGTGTCCCCAGCTGCCTCCTTCATCTGACTCTCACACCCCAAACCAATATTTTCCCTGCCCTAAATCACCCCAGGGCTGAGTGCCAGGCAACTAGAGACCATCCCTGTAGGCCAGAGCCTGCCAAAATTACTGAAAATGCCTGGTCCTGTGCTCACTGTGACTTGTCTGCACCCGGAGACATGCTCTCCCCTCACTCCTGCTGCCGTCCTGACTGGCCTGGGGCCTCCCCAGGTAGCCCTGCATGGCATGGCGTACCTCCCGAGGTGACCCTGCATGGCACGGTGTGCCTCCCGAGGTGGCCCTGCATGGCACGGTGTGCCTCCCGAGGTGGCCCTGCATGGCACGGTGTGCCTCCCGAGGTGGCCCTGCATGGCACGGTGTGCCTCCCGAGGTGACCCTGCATGGCATGGCGTACCTCCCTTTTCATGGGAGCTGTGAGCAATAAACTCTTCTTTCAATGGCACTGGCCTTTCTGTATCATCACCTGGTTACCTCCATAAACTAACTCCCAGGTCCCATCATGAAATAGTGCGCAATGCACTCCCTCCTGGGGGGTTTCAGTGTCGACCTGTTCCTGACATGGTTCTCATGTAAACACAGCCCAGAACCCTCCAGCCAGGTGAGCATTTTAATAAATCCGGCCACAGATGACATCCCCCAGAGAGCGCGCTGCTGGCCCCAGCCTCCCCTGTGCCTGTCCTCCCACACCCTGCTGGGGACCTGCTGGGAGCCCAGACACTGACTCTTTCCTGGTTTTCTTTTTTTTCCTTAGTCTTTTGGCCCCAGGATAACGAAGAAATCTATTTACAGTAGCAATATTCAGTCTGGTGCCTTCTGGAACAAATTAGCCACAGGAGAATATCTGAGTGTTTTTTTCTGTTTGAAAAACGGTGCAGCCGATGTGGGAGCGAGCCCTTGAAGGGGCATCTCTGAGTTCATGGCTCCAGATCCACAGCATGAGGGCTCCCCCGCAGAGCCCACTCCCCACACCCAGAGTCTGGGGCAGCCTTGGCCTAACAAGCCCGGTGCTCTAGTCAGCCACAGAGCGGGTGGTGACCCTGAGGTCGCAGTGCCCGGCCTGAGACAGCCAGCTTTCAGGTCCCTTTAACTGTGTCCCTTCGAACACTCCGGTTCCGAAAGCAAGTTATTTATACCTGCTCCTCCAGGCAGGCCTAGCAAGGGGCTGAGCTGGTGGCCAGTGTCGGACTCTCTCTGCGGCTGGTGGTTCCGGCAGAGTTGAGTTCTGAGAACAAAACAGAACTTTCTTCATTGCAGATGTCCACTAATTCAGACTGGCCCTGGCCCATGGGCAGTGCGTTTCCCAGGACTGTGTCTGCGGCCGGGTTCCCCGCCCCCTCCCAGGGCCTCCCCTTCAGTGGGGTGCGGGGGTACGGGGAGCAGCGGCCTTCTCCTGCCTCCGTGGACGAGTGTGTAATGACAGCCACATCTGCGCTGACTCACTGTGCAAGCATCCTCGCCTGGCCTCGCTGCCCCTCCTGGCCCAGCCTCTAGGGCCCCCTGGGGTTCCCAGACTCAGGCCACGCTTGTGCGTCGCCAGGTTCAGGACTCAGGGTTCTCGGATGGGGGTCCCAGGGCGCCCCACGTAGACAGCGCTGTGGCCAGTGAACGGGGCAGGCGCTGAGCCAGCTGGCCCCACAGCTCTGGAAGCCTCCTGGATGATCTGAAGTCCACCCAGGGCCGGCCCTGCGGCCTGCTGGAGCCGGGGTTCTCCTGAAAGCAAAGGGTCACTTTGTGTCTGTGCTGAGACCTGGGAGAGTCCGGGCTGGGTGGATGCCACGTTCAAGTGAAGTCACACCCCACCCTCCTCTCCTGTGGTTCTTCCAGATGCCGCTGGGGCTTTGGACCACCCAGAGGGAGGAATAGGGACCACCGCATGACAGTGCTGAAGGGCGAGGTGGGCAGGTGGGGGTGTGGGGTCCCACTGCTCTCACCCCTGCAGCCCCATGGACCCCCCATCCCTCCCCTCTTCTCCACCCCATGGACCTCGCTGGTCAGGAGGCCCCACCCTCACCCTCTCATTCCATTCTTTACCCTGCAGCCAGCAGGGATTACAAGGCTGGGCTGTGCCTGGACCCACCTACCTCCCCCAGCCCATGTTCAGTGCCCACTGGCCACACTGACTCCCACACCCCTGCCCCGGCCTTGCTGATCTCCTCATGGGCTCTCCCTCCACCTGGGGAAGCCTCTCCTGATGACCTCCCCCTCCCCATCTAGGCTGCTCTGTCCCTCCCAGTTGGACTGAACTCACTGGGTTCTGCCATCACAGCCCTTAGGGCCTCATGTCAAAGCTCGCCCCTCCCTGCATCACCTGGCTGCCCCTTCTCGCCATGTGCCACCCTTCAGGGACTTTGTCACCTACTCCCTGAAGCCTGTTTCCCCTGTGCTGTCCTCGGGACCCTCATTCTCACTCGCTGCCTAGGGTCCCTGTTGAGCTAAGGCTGTGCCTGGAGCACCTGGGCACAGCCAGGGCCGCATGACAGGGTGGCCAGACGCCATTGCAGTCACCTGCTCTCCTTTCCTTCTCTCTCCCTTGACAGCCCTTCTTCCCTCTCTTTTCCTTTGTCTCTTTCTTTCTCTTTGTTGGCTGGTTTCCCTAGTGTTCAGCATGGAATATAACATCAGATGTGCTCCAATCATATTTGTTGAGTGACTGAATCAAAATGGGGCCTTGAGCACCTTTAAAGACTCAGCCTTGCATGCAGGAAGCGCCTCCTGGGGCCGGGTGCCCACTGTGCCCGGGGCCAGGCCAGCTGTGCCTTGCCAGGGCCTCCCGAGGTAGCCCAGGGTCTGTGTGGGAAGTGCTGGCCTGGGTGGGGGCTGCTCCGCATCTTGGCTTCTGAGGCCATCCCAAGGCCAAATGCTGGCGTTAGGGTGATGCTCAGTGGGGTGTTGCAGTTAGGCATCTGTCAGGAGCCTTCTCTCTGTCCTCCAGGGCTGGTGGCTGACTTCATGTCTCCTGCTGCACCTCCGCTGGGGTTGTCAACATGAGGCTGCTCCTGGGCAGCCTCGTGCAGGGCTGGGCAGAGCTGCCACTTCCTCTTCCACAGGGAGCGAGCAAGGCCTTGCCTGTCCTGCTAAGTGGTGGCTGCAGGACCTCCTGCTGGACCTTTGAGGGTCCCATGGGAGGGACGGGAAATAGGCCAGGACTTGGAGGGAGCCAGAGAAGTGCGTTGCCTGGTCTGAATCCTCCCACAGCCTGGAGACTCGGCCCCCGGCAGTCCCAGGAACTGCCCTCAGGGAGGGGCAGTGGCTGGCCCGGCTCAGGGGTGCTCTTTGCAGGAGTCCAGATCTCATCACCCCTCCCCTTAGGAGAGCCCCACCCTGTCCCCCAGCAGCACCTGCCCCAAGGCAGCAGATGCAGTGAAGCATCCACGGGCCTGCCCTCCCCACCTGACACTTCGCAGGCAGAGTGCTGTAGTCCAGGCCTCCTACTGGATGGCCCTCCGTGGCCTCTTGCCCTCTTCCCACCCCTTCACCCTCTGGGGCTGCATGCTGGATCCTGGAACCACTCCCCTCCCCGGCAGCAACCCCCATGCACCTCTCACTCACCTGAGGTCAGCAGCCCCCATGCGCCTTCCACCCACCGGAGGTCAGCAGCCCCCACGCGCCTCCCACCCACTGGAGGTCAGCAGCCCCCACGCACCTCCCACTCCCCTGAGGTCCCACTCTACTCAGCCTGTGGACTGAGCGCCCCATGCCAAAGCCTCGCCCCCCGTGGGATGGTGTTTGCAGGAGAGGCCTCAGGGAAATGATTAGGGCAGATGAGGGCATGAGGGTGGGGTGCTTGCACCGGGATGGGTGCCCTGGGAAGAAGACACCAGGGGCCTGCTCCTCCCTTTGGCCCCGAGAGGACACAGAGACAGTGAGATCCTGCCAACCGGAAGCGGCCTCACGGGCGCTGGGTCTGCCAACCCCCGAGCTGCCAGCCCCTGACCTCCCAGAATAGTGAGAAACCCATGCCTGTGGCTTGGGCCACCCACTCTGTGGAAACTGGCTAAGGTGGCTGGAGCCGACTGGGCCCTTGTCACCCTGAGCCTGGCTGAGTGCCCTCTGCCTGAAGCCTCCTCTTGCCTCAGCTGTTGGGGCCCCTCGTCCTGCACCCAGGGTCACCACCCACCTGGGAATGGATGACTTATCTCAAGTTCCCCTGTCGCCCTGGCATGGAGGCCCCCAGGACAGGTGGCGTCCATTCTACTGTACCACATCCTCGCTGTGGGGGTCTGGCCTGCTGGTCTCTTGGGGGCAGACGTGTGGGAACTTCCAGGGGTGAACTTCAGGGAGAGCACCTGAGAGTAGCCCCTGACACCAAAGACAAGATCAAGCCAAGGGACACCCATCTGGGGCAGCCCTGAGTTTGCATCCCAGCATGGCCGACACCCGCCATTGGACCTCAGCCACGTTCTTTATCCTCTCGGGGCTCTGTTCCATCAGCCATAAACCACAGGCCACACCAGGACCCACCTGACCAGGGGCTTGTGATGGCCAGTTCCCTGCCCGCTGCTGAGGCTCCAGCGCCCAGTCACTCCATCAAACACCAGCCTGGGTGTTGCGGGGCAAGGGATTTGTAGATGTGATTAAGGCCCGTTGCCATGGAGATTGTCCTGGATAACTGGGGTGAGCCTGACTCAGAGCAGAAACAAAATTCTCTCTGGATCACAGCATCCACTCCTGCCCATCCAGCGGCCCCTCCTGACATGGGCACTGTGGGTTTCATACTGGCCTCCCCGGCTCCCTGTGACAGTGAACTTTAGGCTGACTTGCCTGGGCTAAGGGATGCCCACCTAGCTGGTGAGACATGATTGCTGGGTGTGTCTTGGTGTTTCCAGAAGGAAGCAGCATTGGACTTGGCAGCTGAGTAAAGCACATGGTCCTCCCCAGCACGGGGGAGCATCCTCCAGCCTGTTGAGGGCGGCATAGGAGGAGAGGGGACAGGAAGAAGGAATTCACTCTGGCTTCTGGAGCTGGGGCTTCCATCTTCCCCCGGCCTCCAGCTTTGTGGTCCTGGTTCTGTAGCCTGCAGGCTTGGGCTGAATTAAACCCCAGAGGCTCTCCTGGTTCCACAGCCTGTAAACTGCAGACTGTCAGACTTCTTGGTCTCTGCCATAAATCTCCTCATATATATGTCTATGCGTGCACATATACAAGCACACATATATACTCATATCTACACACATACATGCTCATATATACCCACACATATACACTCATATATACATGTACACATATATACTCATATATACATACACACATGCTCATATATATCCACACATATACACTCATATATACATGTACACACGTAAATATGATTACATATACACAGTGCATGTACACATGAGTATATACACATGTACACAAGTGGGTGTTGCCTTGGCTTGATCCTGTCTTTGGTGGCAGGGGCTACTCATAGACACACATATATATTCATATATACACACATATACTCATATATACACAAAATATACACACATATTCATATATACACATATATGAATATACACATGTGTACTCATATATGCACACATATACTCATATACACACTTGTATATATACACATATATTCATATACACATATATGTACTCAAATACACACACTATACTCATATACATATATACTCATATATACATACATCTATATACTTATACACATACATATATGTACTCATATATACTCATGTATATGTACGCATATAGTCACATATACACATACACCTATATATAAAGCACATATATACTCATGTATACATGCCAATGTATATACTCATATATATACACACACATTTATATACTAATATACACACGTATATATACTCATATATACACACATATACTCTCATATACACTCATACACATATACACTAATATGTGCACACACATATATACTTATGTATACATGCACATATACACATGCACATATATACACATATGCATGCATGCATATATACTCATATATACACACACATATATATTCATATATACACGCACACATACATACTCATATATACACATATGTACTCATATATACACACATATACTCACATATACATGCACACATCTATATATACTCATATATACATGTGCACAAATATACACTCATATATACCCATGTACAAATATATATTCACATATACATGTGCCCACATATATACTTATATGCATGCATACATATATACTCATATATACACATGCATACTCATGTACACACACATATAATCATATATACATGCACACACACATATATTTACTCATCTATACACACACATTTACTCATATACACATGCACATATACTCATATATACACACACACATATACTCATACACACACATACTCATATACATGCACACACATATACTCATATGTACACACATGTATACTCTTATCTACATGCACACACATATATTTATTCCCACACACATACTCAAATATACAAACACACATATATTCATATATACAGATTCATATATACACACACTTGCATATAAATGCACACACATATACTCATATACACACAGACATGTATGCACATATACTCATATATACACACACATATATATTCATTCATATACACACATTATACTCATATACACACACATATGCTCATATATACACACATATATACTAATATTTACACATACATATTCAAATATGTTAACACACACATATATACACACACATGCGCACATATATACTCATATACTACACATATGGGAAGAACTTATTGGAGATACGGCTACATATCTGGCTAATATACCTCCAATCCCAGCAGTTAATTCCTTGTGATGTCTTTATGTCCTCGACTGGTGGCTTCTCTGTTGAATCCTGACCCATACAAGGCTTCATGAGCAGATGGGATGAATCACCAAGCTCACACTCCATCCAGCAAGTGCTGCTGAGCCGCTGTACTTGTCACATGCGGCAGGTGGCATGAGGCTCCAGGTGGCCCCACTGAGTGACATCAGATGTACATAGGCACCTGCAGCGTGCCTATGAAGTGCTGTGCTGTTTCAGCACCTGGCCCAGCTCTCGGTAGACACAGGCCGGGGGCCCAGGGCGGGGTGCCCTGGCGTTTGAGTGTTTTCACTGTGGACTCGCCTCAGAGCCCTGGTTTTGTCCACCTGTGAACTAAGGACAGCAAATCAGATTCGGAACCTACCAGGCAGCAGACACACTGTGGGTGGGCAAGTCTCTTCTTTCTCCGGGGCTCTGGGTTGTAGCCTGGGCCACAGTGTCTGTCTTCAGCAGCTTAGTATCCTAACGCTTCACCTGTATGTTAACAAAGTGAGAACCCTGAATACAGGGCTGCAAAGTGACCAGGGTGTGGTAGACTCAGGGTCACCGTGGACGGCTGTGCAGGTTGTGTACTGCACAGCTCTGGGAATCTGTCACACCCTGTGGCTGATGTCCTCTAGAGTCACGCAGTGACAGCCTGATCCTCTTAGCAGTGCTCTGCTGAGCCCTCCTACCCTGTCCATCCAGGAGCACGGGACAGCCAAGGGTGCTCATGAGTGACCCTCTGCGCTTCCCACTCAGGGACTCATCTCAACCTCAGTGGCTGCAGGAGAGCTTCACTCTTCCTCCACAACCCTTTGTCTTCGCCCCAGTCAGCTTTATCAGGAGAGCCAAGATTTAAAGAGAAAATTCTAGAACAAGAATCAGGAAACTGGATAGAATCGGAGCCTTGTGGAAGTCATTCCTTGTGTGTGCCTCAGTTTCCCCATCTGTAAAATAAGGGGCAGACTGGACTCTCGTCTGTGGTCCTTCTGCTAAAGCTCCATGTTATGTAATCTTGGGGGTGTCCAGGGTGTGCCATCCCCCCTCTTCCAGACAGATCCTGACCCCTCAGCCACCCCACGTGCTTGGTCCCTTTGGGAGCAGATCCTGCTGTGGCTCTGCCTGACTCTGAATAAGGGGCCTTCCCTTCTTCTGTTCCTCATGGTGTTGGGGAGGAGAACCTGCAGTGTGTGAATTTGTGCTTTCCTGAAAAGGCAGACTGCTTTTCCTTCTTTTTCCTTCCATCGTCAAACTTACTGCCTTGAAAATCTGTTCAATAAAATTAAGACCAAGAGGAACGTCTGCGTCTCTAGTCTCCAGCCTCCTCCACGCCCACCCCCTGGGACCCGTGCGCATCCCAAGGCCTCCAGTGATGGGAAAAGTTTGAGGGGGAGGCCATCACCAGGCCCTCGCTGGGCCCTAAGCTGCAGAGGGACATGTGTCCTTTTTTTGAATCTGGTGCCAAAGACAGTTCCCTCCGAACAGGAAGGACCCGTGCTAAGGGACCCCGGGCAGGGACCCTCTGTGGGTCACAGCCCACGCCATGCGGGAGCCAGCCACCCACCGTGCATGTCCACTAGGCAGGTGCTTAGGCCAGCACAGAAAACACGAGGCCCTGGGAGGGGAAGCCCAGGCGGCTTCATCCCCCCGCGCCGCAGCCATTCCAGCAGGCCTGGGATTGTCATCAGCCCGCTCGGCTCCGCTGACTTGGCCAGCTTGTTTACCAGCCTCCTGGACAGGGAGAGACCTTTGTGGCCTCCGTGAGGCTCCTTTTCCATGAGCAGGGGAGTCTCTGGACTCCGAGGGGTTTGGAGCTCCGAGGGGCACCCAGTGTGCAGCCCGAGGCATCTGAGGAATCTATTCCAGGGCTGGGTGAGCCTTTGGTGTCACTTGCTCTGCCCTGTCCCCCCAAGTGGGGGGTGTCCTCCTTCCCTAAAAACACCAGAAACATGTGGATTCTTCAGGCATCACACAAGCGGCTGCCTGCGATCCAAGTAACATTATGTAGTGCTGTCTGGACAGGAAGACGGAGGGAGAGAGAGAAGAGAGACACAGAGACACGGAGACAGAGAGACACAGAGACACAGAGAGACACATACAGAGACAGAGAGACACAGAGACACGAGACACAGAGACACATGGAGGCAGAGAGACAGAGAGACACAGAGAGACACACAGAGACAGAGAGACACAGAGACACGAGAGAGACACAGAGACACACGGAGGCAGAGAGACAGAGAGACACACACAGAGGCAGAGAGACACAGACATGAGAGAGACACAGAGACACACATGGAGGCAGAGAGACACAGAGACACAGAGACACACACGGAGGCAGAGATACAGAGAGACACAGAGACACTCACGGAGGCAGAGAGACAGAGACACAGAGAGACACAGAGACACTCACGGAGAGACACAGAGACAGAGACAAAGAAAGACACAGAGACAGAGAGACACAGAGAGATACACACATGGAGACAGAGACAGAAGAGAGACACAGAGAAACACACACGGAGACAGAGAGACACAGAGACACACACGGAGACAGAGACACACATGGAGACAGAGAGACACGGAGACAGAGACACAGAGACATGAGAGAGACACATAGAGACACACAGAGACAGAGAGGAGAGAGATGTGCACAGAGACAGAGATATACATAGAAAAACAGAGAAAGAGACACAGAGAGACACACAGAGAGATACACAGAGAGACAGACACAGAGAGAGATACAGAGACAAGAGAGAGAGAGGAGACAGATACAGAGGGAGAGACAGAGAAAAGACAGAGAAAGAGAGTAACAGAGGGAGTGAGAAAAGAGAGAGGGGAAAGGGAGTGAGGCCAGAAGGAAGAGAACGGGAGAGAGAAGGAGAGAAGGAGCGGGAAGAAAAGAGAGAACATAACGATGCAACCCTAGCTGCCTTGGACGGGTGGGCTGGGAGTCACGTCCCATTCCAGGGCTTTCCACCTGAAACCAGACTCTCCTACCTGAGCTCTGTTGCATCTGGAGCTTCAGATAAAACAACATCACTTCTTAAGGATCACAAGGACCTGGGGACTTGGAAAACCGGACGATTCCATTTTTGCCAGGTTGTAGCATTGTTCCTTTCCAAAGGAGCCTCCGTGAATGATCTCCAAACAGAGTAAAGTCCCCAACCTACATCAAGTGAAGGGAGATGAGAAGAAAAAATTCACGCGGGCTGGGCTTGGTGGTGCCTGTCTGTGGTCCCAGCTACTGGGGAGGCCAAGGAGGATTGCTTGAGTCCAGGAGTTCAAGACCGGCCTGGACAAGATAGTGAGTCCCAGTCTATAAAAAAATAAAGAAAAAGAAACCCCCCCCCACACAGGCAATGTAGAAGCAAACAGAATGAAGGTGCCTGTTCTGCTGGCCAGGCCAGGCCATATTTTCATCTGTCCCTCCTCGGAGCTCCTCCTCTGGGTGCACGCGGTGTCCCCAGATCTCTTCCTCTGGGCATATGCCGTGTCCCCGAGCTCCTCCTGTGGGTGTAAGCCGTGTCCCCGCAGTCCTCCTCTGGGTGTGCTCGGTGTCCCCAAGCCACCTTCAGGGAGCATCACTCTGAGCTACTCTACCTGGCTGCCTGGAGCAGAAAGCCCCATCAGCTCCCTCTGGCTTTTCCAGCCTCCTGTAGTGTGGAGTCCAGGGCAGAGTCCCCAGGCGCTGCATGTGCTGCTGTTTGCCGACACCGGATGTGCTCCTGGCTGTGGGCTCAGGGGCTCCTTGCCCCTCATGTGGACTCCGGGAGGGAACGTGCTATCATTCCTACTTCTCACCAATGCCCAGCTCCCTCAGCTTCTGGGCAGGGGGCAGCACCTCTTCCCCCTTGAAGTAAAATGGCCATTTGACTTGCTCCTGCAAATGAAGCCACCATTTTACCTCTGAGCAGAGACATGGAGAGAAGAAACCCTTGTTTCCTCTGTTCCCGTGGCCATGGATGATATTCCCAGGGGGTGGAGGCTCCAGCAGCCAGGACCACTGCATGAAGGTGTCCAGAGGCACAGGACAGCCCCCTGACCTCCAGGTACAAGAAGCAAGAAAGACTTCCTTGTTTTAAACTATGGAGACACTGGGGGATGCTTGTTTCCCAGCATGACCATGGCTGAGCTAGCAGATACAGGAAGGAACTATTATCCCCCTAAAGAAATGAGTGAAGTGACAGCTGAAGGCCACAAACCCACTTCCTGACAGGACAAAGTCAGAGTCCAGGTTTTCAGGCCCAGGCAGGCCCCTGGATCCTATGGAGGAACTGAGCTGAGCTGCTCTTATTTCTTACAGAAAACATGAAAACCTCGTTCTTCGGGTTCATGTCCTCCTGAGAGGGAGAGAAAGTTCACTGACAAAGGGGCAGAATCAGTTTGGTCCCAAGATCTCTTTGCAGCATGAAATGAATGCCACAGGAGCCACAGTCCGGCAGACACTGAAGGACGGAGACTGTGGCCCTACATTCCATGCCCAGTGAGTGGCCAGCAGTGCGTGATGGCTGCAGAAGGATGTTCTCCCAGCGGCATCACACCCTTCTGGAAACACATCCCTGAGGGGCGCAGTCCAGCTGTGTCACAGAGCAAGAAGTGAACACTCGCAAAGGAGGCCGTGGGGTGAGGTGGCAGCGATGAACGACTTCCACGCGAAGTCTCGAAAATTTGCTTCTAAAGTGGAAAAATGCACGCGTGTCTCCAGCAGTTCACGTGGGAGCAGACCCTGATGGTGGAAATTTCTAGAGTAGGCACAGGTCCTGTGGGACTATTTGTTAACAAGACCCCCCCAGCTCCCTGCTGCTGGTGTCACCAGCATTATGCATGTTTTGGGTGATGGAAAAGGGTTAGTGTGTTTGCTGAGGAACAGTTTTGTTCTGGGGGTTTGGGGACACTCATAGAAACGGTTTGAGTCCCGTTAGAGAACGCAGAACCAGGAGGCAGAGGCTGTTTGTGGTTTGTGCTGGTGAGCTGGAGGAATCCAGGTTTCTGGGAACATTGACCAGTGACTAAGTCCCATCCTTAGCTGATGGCCCCCACCCCCGTCCCCATATCGGGCCCACAGGGAAGCCTCCACAGGGAACATCGTCCTTCCCCTAGCCCAGACGCCACATCTGGGATGAGCCCCAAACCTCAGTTGGCTTTGATGCTGCAACTTTTTCCAAACCCTGAGCATGATTCACGGCCCAGACCGGCAGTGGAATTTCTGCAAGCAGAGCCGGGGGCTCCGTCTGTGCTCTTGAGAGGCCCGCAGCTCCCACCTTCGGAATGGCCCAAAAAGAGGCTGGGAACGCCGGGCCACATTCTTCCTGTATGAGGCATGGACCTTATCAGGAGGAAGTCATGATGAACAGCCTGAGCAGCTCTCAGCCAGGGGGCTGGCTTCCTAAATTTGCTTCGATGAATTTTCTTCGACGAGCCCCGTAATTATGGGAACCCACAGGCCTGCTGGGGGCCCGCACCATTGCCATTTCCTGACAAAGACTGAATCATCCCTCCTTCCAACTGCCCCTTTCTTCTTGGAGGAAAATCCTGCTGGTGTGGTGCGTGATGGCGGGTGTTGCTCTGGGCCACCAGCACCACGGCTGGGGCGGTCCCTGGAAGCACCCAGGGGGTCAGCTCCGTGTTCTGGCAGAGCCAGGAGAGAAAGAGGAACTCTTGTCTGGTCAGTGGCTGTGTGAGTTCTCCCTGACAGTGAAGACATGTCATGTTCTTCTGTGCCTTTTACCTGGCAGGCAGGATGTCGTGGGCAAGCTCAAGGGCACCACGCTCCAGCCCAGAACACAGCGATGACAGAGGAAGGCCACGGAGAAGCAGCGGCTCCCTCGGGCCTCCAGCCGCCAGGGAACAACTAGGCAACCACTGTGAGGGCCACAGAGGGCCAGCCTTCCACATCTCAGCATGGAGGGCTGCAGGGAGAGAGGCCCGGAGGGAGGAGGTTAGGGGAGCATCCCCGTGGGAATGTGAGTGTGGCTGGGATTCTGCTGAGCGCATGGAGGCAGACACAGTTCTGTGGACGTGAATGGGCATCCCCTGCTGACAAAGGCCATTATGCCCCCAAGTGATGTTCCTCAAAGTTAGACTGAGCCACCTGAATGTTTTACACGTGGCATAGACCTGGGGAGCAGTGGACACTGCATGAGTGTGTGAGTACATAAAGAAATAGAAAAAGGAAAAGAGGAAAGAAAGAGAAAAAAGAAAGAATGGAAGAAAGAAAAGAAGGAGGACGAAGGAGGGAAGGAGGGAAGAAGGAAGGATGGAAAGACAGAGGGAGGGAGGGAGGAAGTAAGAAAAGATGGAGAGAGGAAGGAGGAAGGAAGGAAGGACAGAGAGAGTAAGGAAGGAAGGAAAGATGGAGGGAGGGAGGGAGGAAGGAAGAAAAGATAAGGGAGGAAGGAAGGACAGAGGGAAGAAGGAAGGAAAGACAGAGGGAGCGAGGGAGGAAGGAAAGGCAGAGAGAAAGAAAAAAGAAAGAAAAAGAAAGGAAAGAAAGAGAAAGAGGAAAGAAGGGAAAGGGAGGGAAAAAGAAGGGGAAAGGAGGGGCAGGAAAGAAAGGAGGATTTTCTCTGGAAGTGCATTTCCCTCTCCTTTTCCACGGCTCCTCCCCTCACGGCCCCTCCCCTTCCCAAGCTCCCACTCTGGGTCCCGCAGCCTTAGAAGGTTTGTGTTGTGCTGATGACGATTCTGGATGGACACTGAGTCCAAGTGATTCTCACTGGAAATGAGGGAGAACAATTGCCCCGACTCCATGGCGTGCAGAGCCTCGTCTGCATTTTGTCAGGAGCCTCACAGCAATCTCTGAGGAGGCTCCTCCCAACCTCCATCCACCAAAGACTCACACTGCAGAAACAGCTTAGGGCAAGTGTGCATGGCTACACCAGCTCTCAGAGCAGGATTCACACGGGGCTTGTCTCGGAGTTCAAATGCCGTTCACGCACACTCTGTTCCAGTTCCACACACACACCCAACACTCACTCACACACACACACTCACACACACCCTCTCACACACACACCCTCTCTCATACCCACACACCCACACATACTTTCACACACACACACCCTCTCACACTCACACATATACTGTCACACACACAGTGTCTCACATTTTTCACACTCATACACACACTCAGTCACACACTCTCACACATACTCTCAGACACACTGTCACACACACAATCTGTCTCACACACACACTGTCTCACACACGCACTGTCACACACACACACACACACACCCCTGCACCGGGACCCTCTGTGCCTGGCCCCGGTCTGGTCCACAGTGAGCGCTGGTCCCGCGTGCCAGTCAGTGCCCATCGCCCACTGGCTGCCGTTAGCAACTCGCTCTGTCACTTCACGTCACATTTTGAACGTTTTCCCTGCAGCCAAGGAGCTCTCAAATCCCGTTTATTTTTTTTTCCTTTATTAGATCAGATATGGGCGAAACCGAAGGTACGATTCATCTTGAGGCAAATTTCTCTCCAGCTGTGAGCCTGTGAGTCAAGCACGCTGTGCTTCCAAACTTCCATGGCGGGACAAGCATAGGATAGGCACTCCCATTCCAAAACAGACGCCGGCAAAGAAGGCGGGAGCCTGAAACCCAGCGAGGCAGACAAATCGTAGGCCCAAGAATAAGGTTCCTCCTTCTGCGCACATCAGGACAGCGACTAGGCCCCAAGGCTCCTCTGACACTGCCCGTGACTTTGCTGGGCAGCAGCTCACATGGGTTGGAACTGGGTGTCGCTGACTCTCCTGGGCTGGAATCACAAACCTGTGGTTCTTCTGCTCTGGGATGGACAGGGAGCCCTGCCTCATGGCTCCAGCAAGATTACTTCTGTGGGCCTCTCCGTGGGACCAGCCCTCAAAGTCATGCCCTGCCTATGCTGTGGGTCATGAACCTGCATCTCCAGCTGGCTCCATCTTTAGAAATCTAGGTGATTTCTAGAAACGCAGCTCCATGGCTGATGCACTGTGCAAACTGGCAAAGATAGCACCATGCAGACACAGCAAAGCTTCACCCCCCAGGACCCCCGTAGTGGGGCCAGTGCAGCCTGTGCCAGGTCTGCGCCCAGTGGAGTCTAACCTAGGGCAGCCCCTTTTGAATCATCTGACACTCTGGGTCTGTGGTGGGAGGGGTTGCCACCGTCAGGGGCAACCTCTGACAGTGCTCCGGCCACTCTTCCACTGTCTTAGGCGACTGCTCCTGGCTTCAGTGTAGATGGCCGAACTATCCCCTCCTCGGATGGAGATGCGCCACAGCTTGGGGGTTTTCTCTTGAATACACTTTCTCATTCTTTGCAATGAGGAGAGGCTACAAATTTTCCAAAGTTAAAGTTTTGCTTCCTTTTTGATTAGAAATTCCACCTCTAAAGTAGTCCTGCCTAAAGTATTCTCTTCTGGCCTTTTATGACAAGCATTAAGAGAAGCCAAGTTTCACTCTCAAAATGGCTTAGAAATTTCTTCTGCCAGATATCCTGTTTCATTGCATGCAAGTTCCACCTTCCAGAGAATGCCCAGACACGACACAATTCAGCCAAGCGCTTTGCCACTCGGTAATGAGGATGGCCTTTCCTCCAGTTTCCAGTAGATGCTCCTCCTCTCCGTCTGAGACCACACAGTTACGGCCTCTCCTACCAGCCTCCTATTCACAACCACTTCCGTCACCTCCAAGAAGACTGAGGCTTCCTCTGCAGCTCTCCTGCTCTCCTTCTGAGCCCTTGCCAGAATCGCTCTCAACAGTCAGTTCACCATGATGTGGGCTTTTCCTAGCACATACCTCACAATGCTTCCAGCCTCTGCCCACAACCTGGTACTGAAGCTGCATCCACATGTCCAGGGATTGGTTATACCAACAGCCTGCTTCTCGGTACCAATTGTCTGTCTTAGTCTGCTGGGCTGGTTACAGTGGCTCATGCCTGTGATCCCAGCACTCTGGATGGCTGGATCACTTGAGATCAGGATTTTGAGACTATCCCGGCCGACATGGTGAGTTCCCATCTCTACTAAAAATACAAAAATTAGCCGGGTATTGTGGCACACACTGGTAATCCCAGCTATTTGGGAGGCTGAGGCAAGAGAATCACTTGAACCTGGGAGACAGAGGTTGCAGTGAGCTGAGATCCTGCCACTGTACTCCAGCCTGGGTGATGGAGTGAGACTGTCTCAAAAACAAAAACAAACAAACAAACAGGAATTCATGTCTCACAGTTCTGGAGGCAACAGATTTGGTGGCAGGTGAGGACCTGTCTCCTGGTTTATTGAAGGTGCTGATGCAAGGCAAGTGAGTGAAAATTGGGGCTTAGCCTACAAGGGTTCTTGGCTTTGCCCAGGAAAGAGTTCAAGGGTGAGCTGGTGGTGTTGGACAGCACCTTGTATTGAAGCGACCGTGCACAGTGGAGCCAAGGTCCTTCTCCATGCAGTAAGCAGTGAGCCAGAGGAGCAGCTCACAGGCAGCGCTGCAGGCACGGTCATACCCATTTTAATTATATGCAAATTAAGGGGCCAATTATGCAGACATTTCTAGGAAAAGAGTGGTAACTTTCAAGTGGTCAGGTTGTTGCCATGGCAATGGTAAACTGACAATGGCACATTGGCGGTGTGTCTTAAGCTGCCTCCTCTCCATTCTTGTATTATTTAGCTTGTCCTTGATTTCCTCTGGTGTCTGAGCCCCACCTCCTGAATCGAGCCCCGCCTCCTGAATAGAGCCCTGCCTCCTGAATCAAGCCCCACCCCTGGAAATGAGCCCCACCTCTTTAATTGAGTCCTGCCTCCTGAATCAAGCCCCTCCTCTGGAAACAAGCCCCACCTCCTGAATCAAGCTCCGCCTCCTGCCTCAGCACCTTTCTGCAAAGTCCTCACATTGTGAAAAAGGACACAGTAGTTCTGCGGGCCATTTTGCACCAATTTTGTTCATGAGGGACACAAACATTCAGAACATCACCCTTATTTTATCTTGTTTTAACTAATACTCTATTTTTTAGGGCAGTTTTAGGTTCACAGCAAAATTCAGAGGAAAGGACAGAGATTTCCCTGGGAATCCTGCCCTCACACATGCAGACTCTTCAGCAAGGCGATGCCTTTGCTGTAGTTGAGAGCTCTACCTTGACATGCCATCATCTCCCAGAGTCCGGAGTCTACATTAGGGCTCACTTTTGCTTTTTGCATTCTGTGCATTTTGATAAATGTCTAATGACATGGATCCATCAGTAACACATCACACAGAATAGTTTCACTGCCCTGAAAATCCTCTGCTCCACCTATTCATCTTCCCTCCCCCACTTCTCTTGTAACCACTGATCCTTTTACAGTCTCCATAATTTTGTCTTTCCTGAATGTCATAGAGTTGGAATCATACAGCGTGGAGCCTTTTCAGGTTGGCTTCTTTCTCTTAGAAATATGCACTTACGATTCCTCCATGTCTCTTCATGGCTTGATAGCTCATTTCTTTTTAGCTCTGAGTTAATATTTTGTTATTTGAATGTACCACAGTTTATGTATCCATTTACCTCCTGAAGGACACTGTGTGGTTTCTTTCAAATTTTGAAAATGTTGAATAAAGCTTCTATAAACATTCATGTGCATATTTTTTGTGGACATAAGTTTTCAGTTCCTTTGAATAACTACCAAGGAGTGTGATTGCTCCATTGTATGGTAGGAGTATGTTTAGTTTTGTAAGGAACTGCCAAATTGTCTTCCAAAGAAGAATTTGGTGTTGTCAGTGTTGTGGATTTTGGCTGTTTTAGGTGTGCAGTGGTGCCTCCTTGCTGCTTTAGCTTACAATTAACTAATGGCAGGTGATGTTGAACATCTGTACATCTTTTTTTTTTTTTTTGAGATGCAGTCTTGCTCTTGTTGCCCAGGCTGGAGTGCAGTGGTGCGATCTTGGATCACTGCAACCTCCACCTTCAAGGGTTAAGTGATTCTCCTGCCTCGGCCTCCTGAATAGCTGGGATTACAGGTGTGCACCACCACACTTGACTAATTTTTGTATTCTTAGCAGAGATGGGGTTTCACTCTGTTGGCCAGGCTGGTCTCGAACTCCTGACCTTAGGTGATCCACCCACCTTGGCTTCCCAAAGTGCTGGGATTACAGGTGTGAGCCACCTTGCCCCACCTGTACATCTTTTTTGATGAGGTGCCTATTTGGGTCTTCTGCCCATTTACAAGTTGGATTGTTAGTTTTCTTATTGTTAAGTTTTAGGAGTTCTTTGTACATTTTGGATAGCAATTATTTATCCGATGTCTGTTTTGCCAATATTTCCTTCTAGTCTGTGGCTTGTCTTCTCATTCTCCTGACATTGTCTTTTGCAAAATGTTGCATTGCCTTGAGCAAGAGTTCTGCAGCTTATTAATTATTTATTTCATAAATGGTGCCTTTGATACTCTATCTAAAGAGTCAGTGCTATACCCAAGGGGATCTGGGTTTTCTCTTACGCTGTCTTCTAGGAGTTTTATAGTTTTGTGCTTGGTCAGCTCAGGTGGAACCTTTGTAAATCACCGTAAATAACTTAGCAGATCCTCAAGGCCACTTTACCAGATACATTTTGTTATCAACCCTTTTAAATTTAGGTCTATGATCCATTTTGAGTTAATTTCTGTGAAGGGTGTGAGGTCTGTGTCTAGATTCATTGTTCTACCTGGGTTGTGTGGTTTCTCCAGCGCCATCTGTCTTCTTGTCTATATTTGCCCCATAGTATTACCTCTGCCCCTTTGTCCAAAGCCTGATTTTTAATCTTTGTTTCATCATGTGTCAACTCTTTGGATTTACCTTAACGTATTTAGTTAGTTTTTCTTAGTAGATATTGATTTTGTGTTTTGCTGTTAGTGTTTTTACTGTGCCGCTAATAACGATCATAGGTATCTGGATCTCATTTATCCTCAGAAAACCATTATATAAGGGGAATTGCTAGATCAAGGTGTTGGAATAGTTTTATAGCTTTTGATACAGAATGCCAAATTGTCCTCCAGAAATTACAACTTTTTTTTTTTTTTTTTTTTTTTTAATTTTTATTGCATTATAGGTTTGGGGGTACATGTGCAGAACAAGCAAGATAGTTGCATAGGTACACACATGGCAGTGTGCTTTGCTGCTTTCCTCCCCTTCACCCACACTTGGTATTCATCCCCAGGCTATCCCCCCCAGCCCCCCCCTGCTGTCCCTCCCCCATTCCCCCCAACAGTCCCCAGTGTATAGTAGACCGCCTCTCTGTGTCCACGTGTTCTCATTTTTCTCACCCACCTATGAGTGAGTATATGCGGTATTTCTTTTTCTGTTCTTGTGTCAGTTTGCTGAGAATGATGTTCTCCAGATTCATCCATGTCCCTACAAAGGACACAAACTCATCATTTTTGATTGCTGCATAATATTCCATGGTGTATATGTGCCACATTTTCCCAGTCCAGTCTATCATCGTTGGGAGTGTAAATTAGTTCAACCATTGTGGAAGACAGTGTGGCGATTTCTCAGGGACCTAGAAATAGAAATTCCATTTGACCCAGCAATCCCATTACTGGGTATCTATCCAAAGGATTATAAATCGTTCTACTATAAGGACACATGCACATGAATGTTCATTGCAGCACTGTTTACAATAGCAAAGACCTGGAACCAACCCAGAAATTACAACTTAATTTACCGTCAGGGAAATATCCATTTACCCAAACCTTGCTAACAGAGTATTACCATTGAAAAAGTTTTGGTGAGCCTGGAAGCTGTATTGCTTCCTTTTTTAAATTGCATTTTAGCTTTTGGGGTACATGTGAAGAACATGCAAGATTGTTGCATAGGTACACACGTGGCAGTGTGATTTGCTGCCTTCCTCCCCTTCACCTATATCTGGCATTTCTCCCCATGCTCTCTCTCCCCAATTCCCCATCCCCCACTGTCCCTCCCCTACTTCCCCCCAACAGACCCCAGTGTGTGGTGCTCCCCTTCCTGTGTCCATGTGTTTTCATTGTTCAACACCCGCCTATGAGTGAGAACATGTGGTGTTTGATTTTCTGTTCTTGTGTCAGTTTGCTGAGAATGATGGTTTCCAGGTTCATTCATGTCCCTACAAAGGACATGAACTCATCGTTTTTTTAATGTACATTTATTTGATTACTAGTGAATGTGAGAATTTTTGGTATAGTTTTCTATTTATACCACCTACTAGCCTTCACTTTATTAAGCTGCAATATTTCCTTAAAGGCAAACGACATAAATCTTGGTCTTGCCGTGATTCCCACCTCCTTCTTGTGATTTGCCTTTGCCCATGAGTTTGAGTCACCACATTCTCTCATGAATAGAGTTTAAATATTTTAAATTTTATTTTGTATTTTCTTCCTTTGCTTTTCATGCTTCCAAATGACTTTCCCACCGGGTGACTGCATGAATATTACTTTTCACTTTGAATTTCCTTTTATGCTTTTACTTTTGACTCTTGAATCCACCTGCACTCTGTTTTGATGTACAAGAAACCCTAACTGAACATTTTTCCTAAATGGCCAATAGTCACCAACCATCAGTTATTAGTTGTTTCCGTCTTCATTGATTTAAAATGCTACTTACACCAGGGTCAATTTTTAGACATTTTATTTATTTTTGCTGATCTCTAGTTGTGACATGAGCTAACGCCATACATTTGAAATTACTGGGACTTTCTATCATGCCTCAATGTAAGACGGTGTATATTACAACTCACTATTTTTTCCCAAAATGCCTTGGCTGCTTTTCTCACCTGTTTATTCTTTGTGATTCATTTTAAAACCACTTTGTCAAGGCACCCTCCTGTCAAAAAAGCAAGGGTTCTCTGAGGCAGAATACCCCACATATCAGAACAGGAGTTTGCTGTGACAACCTTAGGTGAACGTCAACTTCCATGTTTGTGGTTTTCCAGGGTGCAGGGAAGAACAAAGGTCAGCACTTGCCCAGTGCGGGGGCTCTAACAGGAGTCTGCTGTGGTTTGGCTCTTTGCCTCCTCCAAACTCATGTTGAAATCCAATCGCCAATGTGGCAGTACTAAGAGGTGGGGCCTTTAATAAGTGAGTGCATCACAAAGGCTCTGCCCTCATGACTAGATTCATTCACTTGCGGATTAATGGACTCATGGGAGTGGGACTGTGGCTTCGCAGGAAGAAAAGAGACTTGAGCTATCACCCTTAGTCCCCTTGCCAGGTGCCAGTTCTACCTTGGAAGAAGGTCTTCACCAGGTATGGCCCCTTCACCTTGGACTCCTCCAACTCTGTAACTGTACAAAATCAATTCATTTTCTTTATAAATCACTCAGTTGCAAGTACTCTGCTATAGGCAACAGAAAATGGACTAAGATCCATTGCTGCAAAGCTAAAGGATTCATATCAGTGTGAGGGTGAATTAAACATACTTCCAATACGCCCTGGGGCAGTCAAGAAACCAGCGATAAACAACTTGGCACTGAATGGAGAAAAAATGTATCCCTGAAATGTGTCGCTTTAAGCCAGCCCTTACATGGTTTGCAGCCTGAGTTCACTACCTAGCTGGTCTGAAGAGCCTCAACTTGAAAACCCAGTTTTCAGAGTAGCCAGGACCGGCGGTATCTTGAGGTACTTAAAAGAAGTGAGGATGAATCCTTCCTTGAGAAACTCCCCTTCAAATCTGGCCTTCAAGTAGACCCCAAAATAAGCCCATTTCAAGTGGCTTGAGTTTCCAGTCACATTACACACAAGGAAACAGAGACCCAGGAAGACTTAGATAAAACCCAGAACACAAAATGGAACAAATGGAAGAATAAGAAGCAAAAGACTTGACACACTGGAATTATTAGACAGGAATCTAAGTATCCTTAATATGATTGAAAGAATAAAAGATTGAAAATATAAATAGGAGTAAGAAAGTATAGGTAAGAACCAAACAGATTTGAAAAAGAGCCAAATATAATCACTGAAAATGAAAACATTTTAACTGAATTTAAAAACTCAATGGATGAATTTAACCACAGATTAGATACAACTAAAGAGAGAATCAATGAACTGAGAGATAGAGCTGTAGAAATTATTCTAAATGCAGCACAGAAACAAAAAGAACAGATGATATAAAAGAGAGATACATAATTATAGAAACAGAGAGAGAAGCTTTCACTTACATCTAGTTGAGGAAAAAAGCAATATTTGGTGAAGTGATGGCTAGGAATTCTGAGAACTGATTAAAAAAAAAACAACCGTGATCTTCATATTCATCAAGCCCATCAAATCCAAGTTAGGACAAATTAAAATCCACAATATCTAGAGATAAGAGTGAAAAAGCAGAACGCCCCCACAAAGAATAAGAGAATATTTTTAAAGTACCAGAGGGAAAAGATAAATTTCCCACAAAGAAATAACAATTAGACCGACATCTGACTTTACAACATCAACAATGGAAGCCAGAAGAGAGTGAAATCATATATTTATATTTTCTTGGCCAAAAAATAGTCTACCTTGAATGTGCATACCCAAAGGAAATACCTTTCAAGAATAAAGGCAAAATGCAAGTATTTTTGGACAAACAAAACTGTCTCTACCTACACATCTTCCCTAAAGAAAATTCTGGAAGTGGTATGTCAGGCAGAGTGAAAGTAATCTGAGGTGGGAGGTGAGATGCAAGAAGAAATGATAACCTGGCATGCACCTGTAATCCCAGCTACTCAGGAGGCTGATGCAGGAGAATCGCTTGAACCCGGGAGGTGGTGGTTGCAGTGAGCTGAGATTGCACCATTGTACTCCAGCCTTGGCAACAAAAGCCAAACTCCATCTCAAATAAAAAAAAGAAGAAGGGGAAGAAAAGGGAGAGGAAGAGGAAGAGGAGGAAGAGGAAGAGGAAGAGGAGGAAGAAGAAGAGGAGGAAGAGGAAGAGGAGGAGGAAGAAGAGGAAGAGGAGGAAGAGGAAGAGGAGGAAGAGGAATGAGGAGGAGGAGGAGGGGAGGAGGAGGAGGAGGGAGGAAAGGATAACCCAAGAAAGTGTCACTACATATGTAGGCAAATGTAATTAGTCATTGACCGTGCAAAACAATGAAAATGGCTTAGGGAGTTTTACAAATTACAATCATACAAAAGTCAGGAGGGACTGGTTTGAGTTAAAGTGTTTTATACCTTTGTTGTTTTGAAGCAGGGTAAATCTATTGATTGAGGTTTCATAAATTCAATGTACATATCAAAATATTAATATTTAAGGTAGCCAATAAAATAGTGAAAACAGTGTGTATAACTACAAAGAGAAAAGCTGGAATAAAAATGTTAAATCAATCCAAAGAAAGCAGAAAAGAGAAGGAAAAGAAACAAGAGAGACCAGATAAACAAAACGTTCAAAATAAATAACAGAAATAAATTCACATACTAGGGACTAAAACGAATGTGAATAGACCCAAAATTTTAAAAGATAAAAATTGCCAAATCACACTTTAAAAATTCAGGATACCTAGAAGTTCAAAGTGAAGAATGAAAGTTAATAGACCAAGTACATACTAACAGCAACAAAATATCACTAGTTTAATACCAATAAATAGACTTTAAGAAAAAAATCCGTGCTAGAATAATTCCCCCAAAATGCAAGAACTTTATATAGTGTTACTCCATTCACACACACCCATGTCCTTAGTGCTGTGGTTGTATATTTTGCTGTTACCTTGCATATAATAAATACCAAAACGACATTGTTGTTGATATTGCCTTCCATAATAACAGCTCATTGACATGGATAGGTACCCACATTTTTACCTTTGGGTCTTCATTGATTTGTAGAGTCCTGTGATTGTATTTGGTATTATTTTTCTTCAGGTTAAAGAGCTTTCTTCAATACTTCCTGTACTACAAAGCTTTGCTTTTACTGTATGAAAATATATTTGTTTCATCTAAATTTGTGAAAGCCATTTTCACCGGCTACAGAATTCTGTGTGGACACCTTTCTTTAAGCTCCCTAAAGATGTCATTCCATTGCGTTCTGGTTTCCATTGCCTTGTTGAAAAGTCAGCCATCATGTTTACTGTTGTTCTTTTGAAGATAATATGCCCCCCACCCTCAGGTTGTTTTCAAGGTTATATGTATGATTTTTAGCATTTTGAGTGATATGCCTAAAAGACTGTAATAAATCAAGAATACACACTGTAATTTATAAAGTATCCATTTAACTAAAAAGTTGAGGCAGAAGAAAAACAAATGAACAAAACAACTTTTTATAGAAATTTATCAATTGAGCCTGAAATTTATATGAAAATGCAAAGAACATAGAGTAAATGGTTAAAATAAATTTGGAGAAGAAGAGAATGTCAGGGAATTTACACCATCACACCCCACAGCTGCTTATAAAGGTACACTCCTTAGGTTAGCGTGACTTCGGCGTGTGAGAACAGATGTACAGGTCAGCAAGATAAAACAGTCTAGAACAGGCTCATACAAAGGCATTGATTGTGTTTAGTGGGGGAAGATGAAAGTCTTTTCAATAAATGGTGTTGAAGAAGCTGGATATACATAATACAGGAAAACAAAACAAAACAGAAACTTGATCCTCTGCTTCACCATGTGAATTACTTTACTGTGCATTATAAGCCTGATTGTGGAAGCTAAAACTTTATCTTCTCTAAAACGTAATATCAGGAAATATCTTCACAGCCTTCAGTTAGGCAAAGGTTGATTACACAAGACACAGAAGGTGCGAATGAATACATTAAATTTGATAAACATTTAAAGTGTCTGCTATTCAATAAAATACTAAGAAGATGAAAGGTAGGGCTGGGTGTGGTGGCTCCAGCCTATAATCCCAGCACTTTGGGAGGCCGAGGCGGGTGGATCACGAGGTCAAGATATCGAGACGATCTTGGTCAACATGGTGAAACCCCGTCTCTACTAAAGATACAAAAAATTAGCTGGGCATGGTGGCGCATGCCTGTAATCCCAGCTACTCAGGAGGCTGAGGCAAGAGAATTGCCTGAACCCAGGAGGCGTGGGTTGCGGTGAGCCGGGATCGTGCCATTGCACTCCAGCCTGGGTAACAAGAGCGAAACTCTGTCTCAAAAAAAAAAAAAGAAAGAAAAGAAAAAAGAAAATGAAAGGTGGTTGACAGATTAGGAGAAAAACAAAATATCTGCAATGTGTACACCCAAAAAGAATTTGGACCAGAATATATTTAAAAATTCCTACAACTGATTAATCAAAAGATAGCATTTTAAAACGAAAAAAAAAATAAACTTTTATTATGAGAGGTAGTGAATAGCGAATAAGCACATGAAAAGATGTGAACATCACTGGCCATCAGCAAAGGCCAGTGTAAACCGTGAAGAGACGTAAATACACGCGCATCAGAACAGCTAAAGCCTGAGAAGAAGTGAGAATATAAAGGCACACACACACACATGCAATGTATAACAATATTTATAGAAACTCAATTCATAAGAGGTCCAAACTAGAAACCACCCAACTGAGCACCAAGTGAGGAGGGCTCAGAAAATTGTGGTGAATTTAGAAGTGGGATGCTTTCCAGCAATACCGAAAGAACAACCTGCCGACGTCCACAGCAACAGGCACGGATCTCAGGTCACCATCCTGAACAACAGAGGCCAGACGCAGAGGCGCAGATGCTGCACGCTTTCATTTATTTGAAATTCAAGAATAAGCAAGACTGATGTGCAGGAATCCATGGATGGTAGTGCTGACTCTAAGCATGCTTTCCGCTGGAGAGAGCAGGACAGAGCCTTCTGGGGTGATGGAAATGTTACATATTTGATCTGGGAGGTGAACCTAGGCATGAAAGTTAATGTTTTTGTGACTCAGTTTCTCTTATGTAAACTGGGTATAATTATATCCCTATCATTGAACAAATAAAATGCTTCAAACAGTGTTGTTGTTGTTTTGAGATGGAGTCTCACTCTGTCACCCAGGCTGGAATGTAGTGATGCGATCTTGGCTCACTGCAACCTCCCCGTCCTGGTTCAAGTGATTCTCCTGCCTCAGCCTCCCAAGTGGCTGGGATTACAGGCATGCGCTACCATGGCCGGCTAATTTTTGTATCTTTAGTAGAGACGGGGTTTCACCATGTTGGCCAGGCTGGTCTTGAACTCCTGACCTGAAGTGATCTGCCTGCCTCTGCCTCCAAAGTGCTTGGATTACAGGTGTGAGCCACCGTGCCTGGTCTCAAACAATGTTTGACCCACGGAAGCACCAAACATTTGCTTTTATTTTGATGTTGTGTTTGATTTTGACAGAATCGTGTGGTTCCATGAACGAGTTGAAGAATTTTTACTTCTTCTGTGACCTGGAACCACTTACACAGCTTGGGAACACACACTTGTACCGTGACTGAATTCTAATAGCAATTCTAGAGCATTTGAAGGGGCTCTCAGCACTCTTTTGGCCCAGACCTTTTTTCTCGAAAGGTATTACTCAAGACAAGGTTTTTTCTCTCACATCTTTTTCCCATTACTTGGATTTCAGATTTATTAAACTACACTGTTTTAGCAGATGCTGTTAGTTGCCTACCCAAATTTCTTTCTTTTTGGCCAATCAACTTCAGAACTCACCCTTTTCTGTGCTACCCATGTGCTCAGAGAATACGGCTGTCTTAGCCCTTGGCGAAGGACTGTGTGCTACAGATTTACTGGGGGGTATGGCCCCCTGGAGCAGACATGGATGGGGGGGTGGGTAAGTCTCCCATGAGAGAGGTTCTGGGAAGCCTCATACCTGGTCTTGGGACCGTCACTTCAGGGGGAGAAAGTGGGAGAAATTTATTGACAGGCTTGTGCTCCTGTGGGTCCAGGTGTCGCCTGTCGGGTGGGAACTCCCTTTGCTTCTGGATGGCTCATGCCTGGGCACTGGGTGGTGTCTGGTATTATTCCCAGGCCCTCGCTGGACAGAGACCTCTGACTGGGGAGGCAGGAGGTGGCGCAGGGTCAAGCTGGCCTGGCAAAGTCCCTCAGGGTCGGCAGAGAGTTGAGCCCTGAGGGGCCACTGGATTAGCAGAAGGGGGAGGGTGCCTGAGTGCCACCCCACGCAGCAACCCTATCCCCCACCCCAGAAACTGGATCATCCCTGCTTTGAGCCAGTCACCATGGCGCTGTTCTTCTCTGTGACTGGTAGGGGAGGGGCTGCTGGGGTGGGCACAGAGGGGGTTTTCTGGGAAAGGAAGGGCCCTCAGCTCTTGAAACAACTGTAATAGCTCAGAAAGACCCAGAGCCCTTCCGGCCTGGGACGTGGGTGTGGAGGATGTGATGCCCAGGCTGCCACTGTACCCAGCCAGCAGCACAGGTGAAGGAAAGAGCCACGGCCTCAGACGTGCAGGTGAGCTGCTGGCCCAATCCACCCCGCGGCCGCCGGGCCCGAGCCCTCCTGAGACCTGGGCTCCTCGCAGTGCTGGCCCTTAGCGCTCCGTTGTCTGTAGACAGAGCCTCCTGGTTGCCAAGACTAGGGCTCCTTCTCATTCAACCCCTGGCAGAATCGCCAGCCCCTTCCACTGAGTGTGACATTCCAACCCCCTTCCTCCCCCCACTCTGCCCCATCTGTGGCCTGCCTGTCCAGCCTCCTTTCTTCCAGGGAGCTCATCTGCAGCTTCTGGCTGTGGGCTCTTGGGAGCCCAGACAGATGGGGACCCTGGGAGAAGTGGGGCTGTGGGGCCGCCTGTGAGCCTCTCTTCCCGCCTGCTCACTCAGGCCATTTCCTGCTCCACGTCCCAGCTCCAGACCCCGCCGCCTTTATGAGCTTTGTGTAGGCTGCACATGTGGGCTTCCACGCACATGGATGCCAAGGCTGGCCTCTTGTCTGATGCTCGGACCATCTGCGCCGGAGCCCACAGGCAGGCCGGGCCGGAACCCCCTTGGCTTCCTCTAGCTTCTCTCTTGGTTCTCTTGCCAGAGAAAGGATTTGATCTTTTCCATTTCCTAAGACCCATCAACATATGTTTGTCTAAGGCTCATTCACTTCCCTTCTGCGGGACTCTGGGACGTGTCTTGCCTGCTGGTTCCCTCTCTGGTGACCAGGGTGGATGTGAGGCCACGGGAGGCCCACACAGGGACCACGCTCATTGCCCACCTTGTTCAGAGTGACAGCATGGGGCAGTCTTGTAGAGGGGAGGGCCCTGGCTGCTTTGCTGAGGGAAGTGGGGAGTCAGATGGGGCTGGAGGGGTGGGTTCTCATTCCTGGAAGGGTAGCCCAGCTTCCTAGAGAAGTGTGTGGGGAAGAAAAAATATGCAAAGCACTGTGCCCTGAGGAGGCAGCAACCTTGGGGCAGCAACCAGGGTGAGAGGCTGGCCCTGTGCTTTGGCTTCTATGCCTGTTCCTCCATGTGGACGTTTACCCCAGGGCAGCGGTGGGCTGTGGTCTCCAGCCATGCTGTGTCTCATGCCCTACCTCCCCCAAGGGAGGCTCTTCTTTCCACCTGCACTCCAGGATTGTGGCGTAGGACTGTGCTGGCAATCCAGGCAGCCTCAGGGTGGGTCCAAACCCAGTCCCTGTTCCCACAGTGCCCTTCCCCACCCTGGTGGGTTCTCATGATCCGTTCTCATGTTTCTCTCCCCGATCAGACTTGGGGCTCCTTGCAGGTAGGGGCTGCATGGTGCCATCTTGGAATCCCCAAGGCACACGACCAGCCCAGTAAACTGCAGGAGTAAAGACCCATGAAAACTGGCAGGGGCTCTGTGACAGGCTACACCAGGGTCAGAGAGGATGAGGACGTGAGTTCCAGGCTGAGGCTCAGGGGCTTGGTGCTGAGAGGATGGGGTCCCGGAGGCCGTAGAGGGAAGTGGGGTTGACAGCTCACACCTTGCCCCCATGCCCATGTGTGGTGACCATTTCTATTCATCACAGAAGCTTGGGTCTTGGAAGGGACACGCCCACATCCTGAGTCTCCCAGCTGGTGGGGGTCTCAAGGTGGTCTCCCCTCATGTTGCTCAGATGAGGGTCCCCACCTGTGAACAGCAGCTTCTTGCCTGAAGCCTTGGTGTGTGGGGTGGAGGGAAGACGTCATCTAGAGAGACAGACCATGACATTGGGCTTTCTGCCTCTGACCTCGCCAGGATTAGAAGAAGCGCTGCTTCATGAAGGCCAGACCCGGCTCTAATCCTTTCCAGGGGAGACAGGACTCCAAAAGGAGGCAGAGCCGGAGAAGTGGCCTGTGGCACTCAGCAGTCGGGTGCCTGCCGGTGGGGCCTTCAGTGCCTGGCCAGCAGGAGCCTGGATTGCTTCTGCCGAGGTCTGGGGCCTCCTGTATTTGCAGGCTCTGGAAGGACACATTGGTGATCAGATGCAAGCTGGGGCTTGAGCCTGGTGCTGTCTGAGCCTAAGCCTCACCCCTGCCCCTGTGCCGTCAGCTTCCTCAGGATGATACCCTTTCCAGCTCTGTGGCCGATGGGAGAAGGGCCGGTGCAGGGTTGGCTGGCGATACTGTGCTTGAGACCCAGGCCTATCTAGTCCAATGCCCAGTTTATGCTTGGGGGAACTGGGGCCCAGAGGAGCCGATGGACACTCGCAGGGTCTTCTGACCAGCTGGCTGCTGGGAGGTACCAGGCCAGCCTCTGGTCCAGGCTGCACTGACACCTGGTGCCCGGCCTGGGATCCCATTGCTCCCAGGCTCCTCTGGGATGACCCACATTGGGGGCACTGGCTGCGTCTTCATGGCAGATCCAGCTTTTAGCCTGATGGGATGCTGGGTGAGAGGCCTCACGCCTCTGTACGGCCACAGTGCTGCGAGGATCCAGAACAGGCCCTGGTGTGTACCTTGGGGTGGGTGTGTGGCAGGTCAGGGGGCAGCGCCTGGTCCTTGCCCAGAGAGAAACACACACAGAGGGGCTGGGCCAGGACATCTGGCCTCCACTCAAGTGCCTGTGACTGGCCTGGCTTGACCAGCTTAGCTTGACGAGGCTGCCCCCATGTGCTCCCTGAGGCTGGCTGTGCCCTGCTAACCCACACGACCACCAGACCCCACCCTTGCCCACAGCCGACGTGTCCTGCCCTCTGACAAAGCCCAGGCCACCGCCTTGCTGGGATCCTAATTGTGTCTCTGCTTCAGCAACCCGATGTGCAGTCCAGCAATTTTGGTTCTTGGCTTCATCTCCACTGACCTACAAGTACCCGTTTGGAAGGAGAGATTTATGGATGAGCATGAAATTGCCATCTTGAGAAAGTTCAGGCAGAGCTATAAATAGGGCGGCCTGGTCCCTGGGGGTGGACTCCTTTCGGGGAGAGGGTGCCCCGGACCAGCTGTGTATGTTGGGGCTGACCACGCAGATGCTGAGATAGGCTCTGGAGGACCCCATGGCCCTGACAATGGTGTTACCTTTCTTCCTGCCAGAGCTGTGGAGGGCTGGGTCTGATAAGCTGCCCGCCCTGGGCTGTTCCTGACTCTGCTGTCACATTCTGATGGCGTTCCCCCTGTGGGGAATTAACTCAGGGCAGGGATTAATCCAGCTCTTTCCTGCTAATGTCAATCTCTTTCCCTTCCTCACCAGACACTCCCCACCCCAGCCAGGAAGAGATCCAGAACTTCAAGTGTGCCCCAGGGCAGAGGCCGACCGGGCTGACCCCTTCCGGGGTCTGAGTGTGTGATCCAAGGTGGGAGGGGGCAGCAGGCTGCAAGTGCAGGGGTGGGGCGGTGGGACACCCGTCAAGGGTACCACTTACTGCTTATGCCTCTGACGGCCCTCCTGGTGCACGGGCAGGAGAGGCTTGGGCTGCCACAGAGGCCACCAGCCAAATTCACCCCAACACCTGTGCCTGTTGGCCAAAGTATGTCCTGGCTGACCCTTTACAGAGAAAGTTTCTGATGTTTCCAGATCAAGGGTCTGAACCTTTAAGGGTGTGGGTTCTCTATGAGCATCTGCTGAGATTGAGGGCCACCCTCCCTCGGGAAGGGGCCGGTGTGGGGCATCCCCCCTGAGGCTGCTGGAAGGGATAGTCTAGGAACCCCCAGATCCATGCAAGTTCATGGTTCTCAATCAAGGGCCATTTTGTCCTCCAGGGGTCATGTGGCCATGTCTGGGGATGCTTTTGTGTGGCTTGGTGTGGCATCTGCTTGCAGTCATGTGAAGGGGTGTTTTGGGGCTGCAGACTGCCTACCCGAGTCTCGTGGGCAGAGGCCAGGGGTGCTGCTCCACACCCTGCCAGGCACAGGGCAGCTCCCATGCCAGAAAATGACTTGGCTCCAAATGCGAGTTGAGCTAAGGTTGAGCAGCCCTGCTCTAAAGAAACACGATTCTCAGCCAGGTGCGGTGGCTCACGCCTGTAATCCCAGCACTTTGGGGGGCTGAGGTGGGCGGATCATGAGGTCAGGAGTTTGAGATCAGCCTGGCCATCATGGTGGAACCCCCATCTCTACTAAAATACAAAAATTAACTGAGCGTGGTGGCACACACCTGTAGTCCCAACTACTCGGGAGGCTGATGCAGAAGAATCTCTTGAACCCAGGAGACAGAGGTTGCAGTGAGCTGAGATTGCGCCACTGCACTCCAGCCCGGGTGACAGAGTGAGACTCTCTCTCTCTCTCTCTCTCTCTCTCACACACACACACACACACACGAAACACGATTCTTGCCTGTGTGTGAGTCGTCCGGGCAGACCTGCTGCAGAGATGCGGGGGGCTCAGCTGAACCCAGTGGGATTGATGTGCAGCCAGGAGGAGAGCTGCCCATGGCTGGCCGGCCACATGCGGGCACCTGGGCCGGCACGTGTTCAGCTGCATTCACAGGCAGTTCTGTGTGGGTCTGAGAGCCCTGAGCCTTTTGGGGCACCCATGCGCCAGGCTCCACACCCCACCTTGAGGAGCGGGGGCTACATGGAAAAAGCTGACTTGAGCTTTCAATTCATGTTAATGACAATTCTGGACAAAATCACGCCAGTGACGGCAGACAGGGCCCTTGGTGATGAGCAGCCTGGCTGCCCGGCATTGCCTTCCATGCTCTCCAGCCTCTCATGACCCACACACAACCCCCGGGGAGGGGCGACTCCCTGGAAGGGGCTCCTGTGCTTTAATCAATCAAAGTGTGAACTTCCAGGCACCCTTTAATCCTGCTAACTCTCATTCAGCACAGGCGCTTCTTCCTCCGCAGAGCCCTCTCTCTTCCCTCCCTCTTTTTCTGCCCTTTCTCCTTCTCTCCCTACTTTCCATCATTCCTTCCTCCTCTCCATCCTCCTCTTCCTCCTTCTCTCCTCCCCTTCCTCCTTCCTTTTTTGCCCCTTCCTCCCCCTCTCTCCCCCACCTTCCTCCCTGCCTCCATCCCTGTCTCCTTCCTTCCCCCTTCCCTCCTCTTCCTCTTCTTTCCCTCCTCTTCCTCTTCTCTTTCCCTCCTCTCTCTGCCCCTCTCCCTGCCTTCCTCCCTGCCTCTATCCCTGTCTCCTTCATTCCTCCCTTCCCTCCTCTTCCTCTTGTCTATCCCTCTTCTCTTTCCCTCCTCTTCCTCTTCTCTTTCCCTCTTCTTTTTCCCTCCTCTCTGCCCCTCTCCCTGACTCCTCTTTCCCTCTTCTCTTTCCCTCCTCTCTGCCCCTCTCCCTGACTCCTCTTCTCTTTCCTGCCTTCCTCTTGCTCCCACAGGATGTGTTGCAGTCTCTGGCATGCACACCGCTTTGTATGGGCTTTATAAAAGGCTGACAAGGGTGTCGCTGCCACCAAACTGGAGCTCTGCAAATTCAGGAGCTGTGCTTTCTCCCCTTTGTCACTGCAGTGCTGGTGGCCAAGCTGGCCAGAGCTGGTGCTTTTCGGAGATCTGGTGATGGAACGGGGACACAGAACCATCGGTTTGGTGTAGCATCTGCTTACTGTCATGTGAAGGGCTGTCTTAGGACTGCAGACCGCCTTGGGCCTGAGTTAACTGGAAAGTTCTTTGGCGGTGGTGGCCTGGAAGGGTGAGCAGGGCTGCGGGAAGAGACTCTACAGGTGGCAGAAGGGCCACGGCGGCTGCACGGCCCAACAGACACACATTCAGAGCCTCCTCTGGGCCACACTGATGAATTTTCCAGAACTCAAGCGAATCCAGAGCTGACGGCAGCTCTGAATGAACAGAAACAAGCATGAGTCGTGTAGAAACCCGGGGCCTGGCTGGAGCCAGCTGTACATGATTCATCTGCAAGAAACAGACTCTTGGCTCCCTCACTGATTCCTTCCATTTGGAAGTCATTTCCATTCAGATGTTCTGGAGGGCCAAGGAAGGTTTTTGGTGGACTCGATAGCACACGGGCTCTGACAGGTCCATGTTCTGGCACCACTGGGCTTCACACAGAAATGCCCGCCTTACCGTGCTGTGTGCCCAAAATGCAGCACACTGTAATTAAGGGAGACCAAGGAGTTGAGGGTGTGAGTCCCTGTCCCCCAGCAGGCATGGGGACCGGGGCTGCTTATAAGAGAAGCACACGCCCCCGCCCCCGCCCCCCCGACTGCACCATGGGCTGTGGGGCCTCAGCAGGTTGCTGAGCCTCAGTCACCTCGTCATCAGTGTGCCTCCCAGTTCTGCATGCCACTCAGTGGGAGCAGCTGTCAGCATGGTGGGCGTGGCTCCGTGTCTGGTCCTGGCACTCTGGCAACCATGCCCTGGACTCCGCTGAGTAGAATCTGTAGAGGGCAGCACAGGGGTCTGCACTTTTGGCTGGTGTCCCAGCTGACTGTGGGTCCCCAAGCTTCCAGACCAATGCCATCGAAGTCCAACTGAACTCTGCACCAAGGGAAAGGTCCTACGTGTGTTCGGGGTGGTTGGTAACCACCCCACACATGTGGCCATTTGCACTGGAAATGCAGCTCCTGTGATGGAGAAACTGAATTTAAATGTCATTTAATTTTAATAACTTTTTTTTTAGATGGAGTCTTGCTCTGTTGCCCAGGCTGGAGTATAGTGGCACCATCTTGACTCACTATAAACTACGCCTCCTGGGTTCAAGCAATTCTCCTGCCTCAGCCTCCCAAGTAGCCCGGACTACAGGTATGCGCCATTATGCTCAGCTAATTTTTGTATTTTTAGTAGAGACAGGGTTTCTCCATGTTGGCCAGGATGGTCTCAGCCTCTTGACCTCGTGATCTGCCCGCCTCGGCCTCCCGAAGTGCTGGGATTACAGGTGTAAGCCACCGCGTCCTGCCTAATTTTAATAACTTTTAAATGAATGCTTAGGTAACAGCATCCGGCCAGTGGCTAGCACATTGCACAGTGGGTTGCAGAACGGCCGAGCTGGCTAAGCCCCTGGTCTCAGGCTGCTCTGAACAAGGGTCAGGTCTATATTTGACAGCAGAGATTCCCAGAGCTGCTCCGTGCCCCGCACAGGAGACACTCACAGCGTAACTTGTCCCCCTTCATCCTCCTCAGAGTCCAGGGAGGAGGAGCTGACGTTCAGAGGGCATAAGTAAGTTGCCCAAGGTCACGTGCCTGGCCAGAACTGACATGTGAGGGTTTGTTCATGGATCTCTCAGGCCGTTTGCAGAGCCCCACTGCAATGTAGGAATAATATAGTCAGCTTCAGCTCTATTTGATGTGTGGGCATTCAAATTCTCTGAGATTCTTTCTTCAGAACAGAAAAAAAAATCTTCAGCTTTTGTAAGAAGAAATGGGACAATCCAGCAGTCACCCCATCTGCCTCTTGCAGCCTCTATGCACACGGGGACTTGTAGATGTTCCAGAAGCCACCAGGACATTCTGGAAGCTCGTAGCAGCCACCACATGCTTAAAAAGGCCAACACCATCCAAGCTCACCTGTGGCATTCCGCTCCCACATTGCCCCGCAGGGTGCCTCTTCCTGAGCCCCACGTTTGCCGGCCCAGCCTCTGCAGCTCAGGGCCCACCTACCTGATGTCTGCACGCCTCTGTGCCCTGAGTCACCAGCTGGCCCTGCCCATGGGGCTGGGGTGTGAGGCACGTCTGTTGACCTCCCGACACGCTGGCCATTGAAAACAGTCTCTCTGCAGAGGAGGGGAGCTGCCTCAGTCCTGACAGACACCCACCCCCAGCACCATTGCTCATCGCTGGGAGGGACTGGGCTTCCTGCAATTGAGTCATTCAGCCTGGAGGGTACAGTGGACGGGCACAGCCTTTCTGGAGAGTAGGTCTCATTCCAAAGAGCAGGAGGGAAAGTAGGTCAGTCACTTGGACTCGGCAGTAAGTGGACCCCAGGCCCTCCTTGACTCTGCGGCCAGCGCGTCCTCACACGGGCCCAGCAGCCTGACAGCTCCACACCTGCTTATGTGTTAGAACAGAAGCCTACACGTTCCTTCTCAATGGGGAGCCCGGTTTTCTCTGACCCCAAGTCAAGCCAATAAGAGATCTAGGCCCAGGAAAGAGCTGGTTAGTTCCCTAAGCTCTGAGGGTGTGAGGACCCGAATTCTGCCTGGCCCGGGGGCTTCCTCCCTGCCAGCTTCAGGCCTCACAGCCTTCACCTGCCCGGGACTGTGGCAAATAAAGATGGGGATTTGATTCCTGAGTAACCAGGCAGTGCCTGGCAGATAGGACGCTCCACTTGCAGCGTCTATTAACTGAACTGTGCAATCATTTCTGAATTGGGGAAGTCACCTTTCCACATGGGAACAAAGACGGGGGCGGTGGTCGAGAGCCCGAGCTCTCCTCTCAGCTTCGTCCCACACCCGTGGCTTCCTCTCCTCTCAGGCCCGTCCGAAAGCCCTGCATAGACTGTGAACAACACGGAAGCGAAATGCTTACATTCCAGATAAGATCCATCCTTTTCCCGTGACGGTAACTCACCACTCATCTTCAGGCACATGTGATCGCCGACCCTGCCCCAAAAAGACTGTCAGTCAGCCCAGTTTTAAATGTAGCCTTAATTGTTTTAACTTGTTTAAAAAGTAAACAAAACAGACACGGCGTGTTTTGGACCCAGGGTGCCAGCTGTGGGTCTCAATGCGGGCCGACAGTTGGCCTCTTACCAAAGCAGCCCCGGACCCCATGCAGGCAGGGACAGAGTCCCCACTCAGCAAGCCTCCGCAGGGGCTGTGATGAGGCAGTCGGCCTCCTTCTGGGGGGAGGTGCTGAAAATCAAAGCGACACCCCTGAGAGTCCTCCCAGCAGTTCTATGGTTTGGTGCAAACGCGGGCCTGGCAGGTACTGATCGCCAGACGCTGAGTTCTCACAGGCCTGCGTCAAGAGCGGGGCCTTGACGTATTCTATTTTCCCCCAGAGGACCTCTGGGTGACAGAAGCAGGGGCGGGGTAGGCACCCTACCTAATTGGCCACAGCAGAGGCTTTGCAATGACAGTATCTCCATACTATGTAAGTGAGTGGAGTTGTGAGGGGTCCTCAGAAAAGAGAAACAGGCCTGGAAAGGGCCTTAGTGACCCCACGACACATGCAGAGTGAAAGCAAAACTGTTTCCCGGAACTTCCATGTGGTGAGGTTTCCTCTCTCCTCCTGGCCGGTATGGAATAATCCCTGCTCCCCGTGACGGCCCTACAAATATCTGCAGGCAGCTGTTTGGGAAAGACAGCTTCTTAAGAAGGCAGATGGCCGCCCCACAGGAAATCCAGGCTTTTCAAATGGATAATGGGATGATTGGACTTCCCATCCTCCCCTGAGGGACTGCCACATCACCGACAGGGTCTGGGGAAGGAACCCCAGCCCCCAGGAGGGCAGCCGACGTCAGCAGGAGCCCGCTGGGGTGGAATCCGTGGGTGCTGCTGAGTGCTTGATAGCTGACTCACTCTTTGGGGAAAAGGTCTTTAATTTGCTGCCTTGTGCCCATTTCCGTGGTGTAAGCCGAGGCAGATTTTAACACAGACTTGGAAGAAACACACATTGCTGGCTACAGCAAGCCAGAACGCCTAAACCTGTCCTGAGGCCAGGAGGGTGGACGAACCTCAGGTGAAGCTGTGGGTCAGGGTCAAGGTGAGGGCTGCCAGGGCCTCAAGGTCTACAGGGTAAAGGAGAGGGGCAGGCCGGGCAGCCCGGTACAGCCTCCAGGCCTCTGGGATGAGTCAGAAACATGCAAGCAAGAGCCTCTGTCAGCGGCTCTCCCCATCCAGGCTAAAGCCTGATTGATATTAGCACGTGTGGATCCAGCTGTTTCTGCAGGCCAGGTGATAAGGGCACTTATTATCTCATGGAATCCTCATGGCAATCCTTCGAGGTTCCCAGTTTACAGATGAGGAAACTGAGGCACAGAAAGGCTCAGTGCTTTCCTAAGATATGCAACCATGTGGCAGGAAGCATTTCTGTTCCTTAACCCTCCTCCTTACAAGGAGGGAAAGGAGTCAGCGTCCCCCCAAGGTCAGTTCACAGAGAGGAAACTGCAGTTGGGGACGGTGGCATCAGATGCCTGAAGCTGAGGACCAGCGAGCTGGAGGGTGAAGTGTAGGACAGGGCAGAAGGCCAGGAGAGAGACAGGAGTGGCCCTGCTGCTGCTGAGGCCCCTTCTCCCCAGGATGCTCTCCCCCTTCCCCCATCCTCCCCTCCATCCCCACCTTCACCAGATTCGCAGCTGTCCCCACCTGGGGTAGAAGTGGGGGGCTGTGGCTGTTGAGACCTGCAGGAGTGGAAAATCTGCAACCTCAATTGTGCTGGTTCCCATTAAAACAAATCTCCTTGTTGACAAAAATAAAGAGAACCGAATCTCTGCCAGCATTTACTGTCTGCGAGTTGCTTTTATTCTCCCGCAAGGAGCTGGATCCCCGTGTTCCAAACTGGCACAGGCCCACCAGCTTCAAAGCAGGGAAAATTCCTCATCGGGCAGGGGCTTTGGCGGGGTGCCTGCTGAATGGAAGTGTCTCCCCAGGGGGCAGCAGCCTGGAGATGCCCAGGCCCAGGGTCTCATTAACCCCATGCAACATTCTGCTTCATTTTCCTTGGCGCGAGGCATGGGTTTTCCTAAGCCGAGAGGTGAGACGTGCATGCCCAGTGGATGCCCGTGGCTCACTTGGCTGCACAGCTGGCGCTTTCTGAGCTCAGGCAGGTGGGTGGGCGCATCTGAGACGCCGAGGGTGGGTGGTCTGCTCACAGCGCAGGGTACCCGAGCCAGCGGCACCCTGGAGCAGAAAGACCGCGGAGGCTACTGTGCAAAGGAGGGTGGAGTGTTGATAGGTGGGTGGACATCACGTCACCATCCCAGCCCCGATGGGAACCCTGCTGGGCTGTTAGAGCATTGAGCTTTGGGTCTGTAGATGGGGAAGTGGAAAATCCGCAGGAAACAGCATGTTAGTGTCCTGCACAAGCCCACGGGTGAGGGGACTTCAAACAGCAGCAATGTGCTCTCCCATAGTTCCAGAGGCCAGAGGTGTGAAATCCAGACCTCAGCAAGGCTACTCCCTCCAGAGGCTCCGGGGGAGGCCGGGCAGCCTGATCCAGCCTCCAGGCCTCTGGGTGTCTGAGGTTTGCACCCTGTCAGATCCTGGTGGCTCCAAGTTTTCCCTGACTCGTGGCCGCTTTGCTGCGGCCTCTGCCTCAGTCTTCACACCAGCCCTCCTTCCTCTTCTCCCAGCATCTCTGCTATGTGTCTCTTCTGAGGACACTTGTCATTCTATTTAAGGCCCCCTGGATAACATGGAATGAGCTCAAGACCCTTAACTTGCAGCTGCAAAGACCATTTTTCTGGATAAGGTCACAGCCAGAGTTTCCAGTGAGATGTGGGCCTTGCTTTGGTGGCCTTCCTTCAACCCACGGGCTACAGTAGGATATGTCAGGCACACAGAAGGCAGAGACATGGAAGAAATTTCTCTTCCTAGGAATTTGCACAAGACTTGGGGCAAACCGTTCTTCCTCGAGGTTTAGGAGGAATGGATGCTCACAGCAACCCAATTCTAATCAGCTGTGCCTGTGCCTTCTGTTTGAATGTCTACAGGGGGCACTGACTCTCTCCGACATTGTACTCAGAGACAGACATGGCCACACATGCCAATGACCTCTGATGGGATCTCACCCTCTGTCCATTTGGCACGGCCCCCCATGGACACCTGGCTGGAGGAGGGCATGCAGCTGAGTGACTGTCTCCACTGAAGCTCATGGTCACTCAAGTCAGGAAAACACCTCTCCTTCCCTGGTTGTTCCCTTGAGGACCATGTCCTTCCTTTACTTCCCTCCCTGTTCACTGCTAGCCAAATAGAAGTGATCAGAAGAGAGCATCCATTTGCCCTCGTCAGAAATTCACACCTCATGGCTGCCTAGGCTGATGCCCATGTGGGTGAGCCACACTGGGGCCCTTCGGATGGGGCTGCACAGGCTCCCACCACCCACCCTGCACGCCACCCCCAAGCCCAGCCCCTGCAGCTCCTCTGGGGACCCTGCCTAGCTCACACATCAGGCCAGCAGCTGGGCACTTTGGTCTGAGAGCCTCTGACCGAGCGTTTGAACAACACCCTGGCAGGGCCTACCCTGGGTCCATGAGAATTCCCAGCCCTGCGCCTGGCAGGAGAACAGCTCATGGGTGTGATCTACTCCCTGTCTGGACTGGGTGGGCAGCCTGCCCACTCCTGCTCTGAGCCCATCCTCTTCTTCCAGGAGTCCAGCCCAGCGTGGCCGCAGCAGACATGCAGGCCTCCCTGGCTGGCCCTGTGTCTCCAGCCTGTCTGGGGCTGGCCCAGGCCTGGGGCCTTCTCCTTGGTCAGCCGCACTGGCCAGGCATGGGAGAGGTGCTGGGGCCAAGTCCTGGGCCCAGTCACACAGGGGTCTTGGCATAGGTTGCCTGGCCTGCTCCCTGGCACCTCCTGTCCCCAGACCCTCCCCTGCTGGCACTATCCTGGCCCTTCCAGGTGTCCCACGCTGTGGGCCTGCCCGCTCAGCCCTGAACTGAAAAGGCTGTGGGTGAGTCCTGCAGCCACTGCAGGAAGGAAGGGGCATAGGCTGGAGACAGATCTCCTCCCTCAGAGCCGGAGTGGAGCGTCGGCAGGGCTGCGTCCCCAGAGCTCTGGGGGAGCACCCTCCTGCCTTCTCCAGATCTGGGGGCTCCAGGGGCTCCTTGGCTTGTGGCTGCCGTGTCCCAGCCTCCGCCTCTGTCCTCATGCGGTGCTTCTCCTGTTTGGTTTTTAATCTCTGCCTCTCTCTTATGGGGGCACTGGGGGTAGCGATTAGGGCCCACACGGCAAATGCAGGAGGACAGCCTCACCTTACAGCCCTTACCCTCATCACACCAACACAGACCCTTTTTCCAAATGAGATCCCATCCGTGGGCTCAGGGCTTGGTGTGAGCCTCTCTTCGGGAGCCACTGTTGGCCGGCCACAGCTGGGCTTCTGTCCATGCTCCTGTCCTGTGCCCCTGCCAGGCTGTGGGCATCTGGTCAGCCCTGTTTTTGCTGGAGGGTGGAAATGAAAGAGCCGGTGCCCTGGAGGAATGGGCTGGGAGGGGGTCCTGGCTCCTCCACGTGGGAGCTGTGGCCTTCACCCTGCTTCTAGGGTTCTGAGCCCAAGTGCTCACCTCCTGTGCGGACTCTCCCCGTCTTCCTCCACCTCCTTCCTCTTCCTGCTTCTCTGCAGCTGAAGAACCCTCCTGCAGGCTCAGCTTATGGACCAGGCTCAAAGACTTCGAGGGCTGAATACATATGGCTTCTGGGTTAGACTCCAGTTTAAGAGTCGTTTTAAATTCTATATTCCTCTTCACTTCCTCTTATGGAAGGAAATCTAATCTGGGATACATTTCCATTAAAAACATTGGTTTAATACTAAAAACGAAAACAAATAAAACTAGAGCCTGCTGGAAAAAATAACAACCCCAGACGGCGTGTGTCTCGCGTGAGCTCTGCCGCATCGCATGCCGCCTCTGGCCAAGCTCTCCCTACTGGGAGAGCTGAACCCTACTACTGGGAACGGGTTTCTGCCCCTGACACCCAGCTGCACAGCAGGTGCCATTTATACCCCTGCTTGCTGCAAACCGCAGCTGTCTCGGCCCCGCTGCCTTCTCAGCCTCTGAAGGTGGGGAGCATGGGAAGAAGTGGGGTATAGATGCCTATTTTATTGTGTCCCGGAAGGTAGTGGGTTGCAATGGCTAATATTGAGTGTCAACTTGATTGGATTGAAGGATGCAAAGTACCGTCCCTGGGTGTGTCTGTGGGGTGTTGCCAAAGGAGATTCACATTTGAGTCCATGGACGGGGAGAGGCAGCCCCACCCTCAGTCTGGGTGGGCAGCGTCTCGTCGGCTGCCAGTGCGGCCAGAATAAAGCAGGCAGAAGAGCATAAAAGGACTAGACTTTCTGAGTCTTCCGGCCCCATCTTTCTCCTGTGCTGGAAGCTTCCTGCCCTCGAACATCAGACTCCAAGTTGTTCAGCTGTGGGACTCTTGGACCTACACCAGTGGTCTGCCAAGGCCTCTCGGGCCAAGGCCACCGACTGAAGGCTGTCCGCGTCCCTACTTTTGAGGTTTTGAGACCCGGGCTGGCTTCCCAGCTCCTCAGCTTGCAGACGGCCTATTGAGGGACTTCACCTTGTGATCGTGTGACTCGATTCTCCTATAAGCTCCCCTTCATATAGACATCTGTCCTATTAGTGCTGTCCCTCTAGAGAACTCTGACTAATACAGGGTTGAAAGGTGGCTCCCAAAATATACTCCCATGTCCTAGACCCCAAACCTGTGAAGATGGCCATATTTGAAAAAGGTTCATGCAGATTCCATCAGCTTAAGTGACTGAGAAGAGGACATCCTCCTGGATTAGCCAGACGGGCCTGGCCCTAAATACCATCCCAGGTGTCTTTGTTAGATGGAGGCAGAGGAAGTCAAAAAAGCAGACACACCCTGAAGACAGGCGCTGTGAGATGGAGGCAGAGATGGGAGCCGCACCGCCCTGAAGACAGGCGCTGTGAGATGGAGGCAGAGATGGGAGCCGCACCGCCCTGAAGACAGACGCTGTGAGATGGAGGCAGAAATTGGAGCCGCACCGAGGAAGGCCTGGAGCAGCCAGGGCCAGAGCGGGCAGAGAGGAGCCTCTGAGGCACATGGCCCTGCATGGTCTTGGTCTCGAGCCTCTGGCCTCCAGAACTGGGGGAGAGAGAGACATTTGCACTGATTCAAACCTCCCCGTTGGTGGTATTTTCTTACGGCCCCTCCAGGACTCGAATGATGGGACCATAACGAAGCTGGCGTTGCTGGAGGATGACAATTTTTAACTAATGAAGCTTTGCTGTTTCCGCCAATGAGTAGGTGCCCTTATCCCGCCGGAACCCTGCCCTGGGAGGCAGGGGTGTGCCCGCATGACCGCAGACGGCCCCAGGCCTTGCCCAAAATGAGCATCCATGTGTTCTCCAGGTCCGCCTGGGGGCGAGGATGCCGGTAAGTGTGCATCCCACAGTGAAGCCCAAATGTCAAGGGAAGCTCTCTGCACTTGGGGGACCCACGTTCAAATCCTGGAGTCAAAGCCACCTAACGCCCCAGCTCTTCGGTGTCTGTCAGCTCCCACCACATGGCCATGGGGAGGGGATGGATGAGACTGTGCATCCATGGAACCTCTTAGCACCCTGCTCAGGAAGGGGGTCCCCAGGGCTCCAGGGACGGGATTTTTGATAAGCCTTGACTTAAGGTGGGCCGGGAGGAATGGTCAGGAGGTGTGTAACAGCAGGCAGCCCTGCTTCTCCAAGGGATGAGCACACGATCAAATGCTTTAGTGATCACTCGAGGGTGTTCTTGACAGACCTGGGCAGATGCTCCGGTTTCCTACCTGAGACAAATCAGTCCCATCTCAAGGCCTCAATTTCTTCATTTGTGAAACAGGAGCAGTGCCTTTGCTTCCCTCCCAGGGCAGTTAGTGCCAAGGGCCAGGAGAATGGGGGGTGGGTGGTTGTCATGTGTGAGACCCCGAGAAGGAGGTGATTGTATGGAAAACAATATCTGAGAGAGGTTCCTGGATAGACTGTCTTCTGCCCGCTGCGGGCGGCCCTGCACAGGGTCCCGAGTGACAGCGGCCATTGTTCATTCCCCTGTGGTATGGTTTGGCTCTGTGTCCCCACCCAAAGCACACCTTGAGTTGTAATAATCCCCACATGTCCCAGGCAGGACCAGGTGGAGGTGATCGAATCACGGGGTGTCTCCCCCATGCTGCCCTTGTGATAGCGAGTGAGTTCTCACGAAATCTGATGGTTTTAGAAGGGAACTCCCTGCTATGCACACAGTCTCTCTCCTGCTGTCTTGTGAAGAGGTGACTTCCGCCATGATTGTGAGTTTCCTGAGGCCTCCCCACCCATGCAGAACAGTGAGTCAATTAAACCTCTTTTCTTTATAAATTACCCAGTCTCGGGTGTGTCTTCATAGCGGCGTGGGAATGGACTAATACACCGTGTCTGGGAACAGGCAGGGCCGCAGTGTCTGCCTCCCAGGGGAGCAAGAGGGGCTGCGTGGTGCCAGAGGTGCACTTGGCAGCTGGCAGTGTCCAAGGCAAAGGTCTTCAAAGGATGAGAGGCATGGGCTGGGCAGGGTCCTGGGCACCACTGCCTGTGCTGCCGGTGGATCCCAGCCAACTCCTCCACTGTGTCCTCGAAGGCATCCCACCCGTCTCCCCTCTCCCTGGAAGCCACATCCGCCTCTGACTCTCCCCACCTCTTTTCCCTCTAAGCAATTCTCAACACTAAAGTCAGAGATCTTTCCAGGATGCAAGTGTGACATAGGCGTCTTCTCTTAAAACCCTGTATAATTCTCCATTCTCCTTGGGAAGAATCCAAATTCCTTGCCTAGACTGGCTTTCCTTGACCCAGCCATCCCACCCTCCTGTCTCCAGCCCCCAGCCCCCAGGCCACCTCCTCCCTGTTTCATCATAGCCTCCTTGGGGTGGCTCGCTGTGCCTTCCTCTGGGCCTGGTCACGTGCATTCTCTCTGCACGGTGGGGAAGAGTCCAGGATGGCATCAGTGAGGGGCGGCACCTGGCCCCAAGATGTCCCTTCTCTTGTGTCCTTTTGGGACTAGCTCCCACAAGCACTTCTACTTCCTGAACCTCTGCTCCAAGCCTGGGCCCTCCTGACCCCTGTCCTCAGGGAGAAGTGTCTTGCAGGACGGCATTTATGCTGGAGTCCCTGGGAGCTGACTCTGAGGCTCTGGGCTTTCTGAGTGGGATCTGGCAACAAGGCCTGTGGGGGGTGAGGGCAGCAGGCCTGCGCACAAATGCATGCAGTTTCTGCAAAGGCCTCACGGAGCCCCTTGGCTGCAGGGCTCAGGAGCAGGGACCACCCTTCTGAGTTGTCCCACATTCAAGAAAAGGGATAGGACTGTGAACCTTCTTCCCCACCAGTCCTTGGGTGTGGGCTGCCCTTGAGCAGGGAAGGGGTCTAACCTCCAGTAAAAGGCAATTTAGGCAAGGGACTCAGCTGTGGGCTACCAGCAACTCATACTCTTGACAGAAGCCAGGGGAGTCTGGGCCCTGAGGGGGTCCACCCCCTCCACAATGGAGAACACTGGCTCCTGACTTTCTGAGTCTTTAGCTCACAGGCACTTCTGCTGGTCCCAGTGCCTTTCGCTAGTGGCATCCTGGAGCATCCCTGGGGGCCGGTGGGGAGGGTTGCTCATGGAAAGAGCTCTGTGCTCAGATGGGGTGGGGCTCTCTCCAACTCCTACACCTCCTAGTTAAGTTGTTTCACCCTCTGAGGCTTAGTTTACCCAGTTGATCACGAGGCTGCCGGAAGCAGGATGGATGGATGGAGCCTTTCCTGAGCCTCTGCTCTGCACCCCACACAGTCCGAGTATCACCTTGGATGACCTTCACAGCGGCCTGTGCAGGGATGCACTGCTGTCCCCACTTTCTAGAGGAGAACCTGGGCTGGAGTGGGGAGGCTGCCACCTCGGGCCCCTTGCTGAGGCAGGCTCAGCTCTTCACATCCAGGATGTGGCTTGCTCTGGGCTCTGTGGTCTTGTCTGCCCTCACCTTCATCAGATGGTGGGAAAACTCCAGTGAGACCCCTACATGGGGCATCGGCACAAACACCCTCAAATGCTGTTTAATCTGGGTGATCTTGGTGACTCCTGGGGAACAGCCCATTGACTGGGGGCATCTCTCTCCACCTACGCAGATGGTTCTTTAAAAGCGTTAATAACGGGGATCATTCCAAATAACGTTTCTCTTAAGCTGCAAACTCAATCTTTATCTATAATATTCTCTCCTGGAGGGTGATGTGCCAAGCCAGGCCCAGTCTGGAAATGCGAATTGGCACCCTGTGGCCTGAATTAATTGCGAACTCACTCTATGTATCTAAAGTCAGTTCGGTGTTTGTCAAGGGCTCTCTTGCCTGGAAATTCCATTATTTTGCAGGGTTTACTTGGCACCTGATGGGATCTCCAGGTCCAGTAAAACCAGGCCTTCGTGGACATGACACAGAAACAGAGCTGTGCTGTGCAGCGGGCGGAGCAGGGCCAGGGAGACAGGAGGGCTGGGCACAGCCAAGGGACAGCAGGCTGTTTTACCCATCGATGTCACGGCGCCAGTCCTTGGTGATTTATGCTGCCCTGTTGCTGGGCTTGAAGGAGGGGCAGCCTGTCAGCTGTTGAGAGCCCTGCTTCCTGGCCCTCCATCAGCCATGCTCGAGAAGGTGCCATGATGAAAAGCACCTCCAGCTCCTGCTGCACGTGTGCTTGGTAAGACGCCGGGGCCAGCTGTGTGTGGCTTGATAAATTGGGCTGTGGGTCCTGGCGCCACGGTGTCCCGGGATGGGAGCTCTGAGAGAACAGCTCCTTTGCCAGACTCCGGGTTGGGGAAGGCTGAGGGTTGGAGAGGAGGAAGAGGCTTTAGCTTCACAAAGTGGTAGGAGTTCAGGTGCAGGAGAAAGGCTTCAAGGGTAAAGAGTTTGAGTCAGCAGATTGCATCTGAAATGGAACCATGGGGCCTGGAGTTCACTGGGCCACAGCTTGCCCAGGCTACTCCCAGCTCACCCCTCTCACCCCCTTCACCCACTCTCACTCCTCACCCCTCTCAGCCCCTCTCACCCCCTCTCACCCACATCTACATGGAGCATAGATTGCAGGCTGGGACGGGGGAGGCCGAGATCAGACCCATGGCAGCTTCCCTGGAAGCAGAGGGATCCACAGATGTGACCACACAGTGTCCCAAGGCCCATGCTCCCGCTTCCCATGCTTGCCTGTGCACCCTATGCACACCTGCTTCTGTGCTCGCCTGCTCCAGTACACACCTGCTCCATGCACAGCTGCTCCCAGACACACTTGTCACAAAGACTATGACTTATCCACCTGCACTCTTCCATATCCAGGACAGAATGTGCTCCTGACAGGCAGGGGGAGGGGCATCCCACTCACAGAAAGTTGGGGGCAATTTGCTGTGTGGAGGGAAGAGAAGAGAGGAGACTCCAGAGTGGGCTTGGAGACTTTTGGAGGAGACGCTGCATCTGTACTTGTGTTCTGGGCCCTCCTGCTGGCCAGGGTCCCCACCGCCTCACCCCCGCCCGCCATGGGGTGTCAGGAGGACCCTGCACCTCCTTGGTTCACTGGAGTGCAGGCTGCATGGTGGTTAATGGCTGGGTTCCGGAACCCACAACAGGAGAGTACCTTGGGTGGGTAAAAGCCTGTACTGCACCAGAAAACAGAGCCCCTCAATCCTCTGACTTCTGCAAAAGGCCCACGGATGGGATTGCTTGCAGGGATCCAGTTTTAGGGGCTGAAGTGTATCCCCCTAGAATTTGTCCACTGAAGCTCTACCCCTCAGAATATGGCTGTGATTGGAGATGGGGCCTTTAACAAGATAAGTCAGTTAAGGTGGGATCCTTGGGGGGGCCTCATGCAACTGACTGGGGCTCCCAAAAGAAGAGGTGATGAGGACACAGACACACAGAGAAATGGCCGTGCGAAGACACGGGGGAAGATGCCATCTCCAGCCGAGGGAGGCTGAGGGTGGAACCAGCCCTGCTGCCACCTTGACTTTGGACTTCCAGCGTCCAGGACTGTGAGGGAACAAATCCCTGTGGTCTAAGGTGCCCCGTCTGTCTGTGACACTCTGCTGTGGTGGCTGAGCTGACTCACACCCGGGGTGCCTGGTGATCTGGGGCACAGCCCCCGCCCTTCTCTCACCCTACGCTCCACTTTCACTTGGCAGACAGAGGCTGAAGAACGCTGCAAAAACAAGGAAGGCAATGAAGGATACGCTTTGTCTAAGGCCTTTAAAGTGGTGGATTCCCCCAAGTAATTTTTCAGAAAGAACACTGGCTTGTAAGGGGCTCCCTCTCATCTGCCCCCCCCCCGCCCCCAGTGCGTGGGGAGAGTCCTGCTGGCTCTGTGGCCCCAGCGATGGCCCCTGGTCTGCTGAGAAGCACAGCTCATATGGAGCTGCAGTGGGCAAGACCAGTGGGTAAGAAGGTAAACCAGGGCCAGTGGGGATCTGGGGCTCTGGAACTGCCAGGACATGCCATCAGCCACGGGCCAGCCCTCAGACCCTTCGCCTCCTCGGTCCACTGGAGTGCAGGCTGCATGGTGGTTAACGGCTGGGTTCCGGGCTGCTGGGTTCAGCCACACCCTAGCTGTTCAACCTCCAGCGAGTAGTTTCCCCTCTCCGAGCCTCCATTTTCTCCTACCTCAAAGGGTTGTTGCTCCATTGAATGAGATGATGCAGGTGGAGCCCTGGAGGGGGTGGGGTGCCTGGAAGAGGCTGGGAGGATGAGTGCCCAGCGGCAGGGAGCAGGGAGGGAAGGGGACTGGGGGGACTCCCAGCTCACAGCGCCTGGCCTGGCCTCCCTCACCTATCTTCTCATCTGAGCTTCACAGGGACCCCCCAGAAGTCAGTTTCTTCACCTCCAATTCACAGATAGCAAACTGAGGCTCAGAGACAGAATCCTCCAGCCCAGGATCTTGTGGCTAGTGACCGGTGCTGCTGGGATTCGAATGGAAGCCTGTATGACTCTGCAGTTGGCCTGGTCCCAGGACATCAGCTGAAGGATACAGCTGCAGCCCCAGGTGCCCGGATGTAGGTTCAGGGCATTCTCCTTGGGCAGCTAGAGGGAACTCCTCCCCTATACGGGACAGCGTGAGGCAGCCCCAGCTACTCTGCCAGCCCCCCCTGGGCCCACTTCAGCACCCTGTGGACTGTGAATGCTTAGAGGGCAAGCAGACATCTGCCTCCAGGCACCCCATGAAGACCTGTTCCTCCACCTCCTCCATGGAACTAGGAGAAGGATGAGAAGGGAGAATCTGGCTGCCCCTTGAGGCCTTTGTCTTGGGAAGCGGCTGGCCATTTTCCAGTCAGGCATGACTCTGGGAGGCTGGTGTGGTCCCTCAGAACTGGTGGTGAACCATCAGGTCCACGTGAGGACAACACTTGATGCTTGCCATGGCTGCTCTGTCCAGACCACAGCTCTGCCACCAGAAAAATAAGTGAGAAGAAACACAGCTTTGGAAGGAGAAGTTGGGCCATCGGACTCCAGGAGTCAGGTGCAGAGTACCTGGCCTGCCCCACACTCTGCTGGGCAGCATGGGAAACATGCAGCGATGGGCATTAGCAGTCCCGGTGGGCCAGGGGTGCACAGGGCATGGGACCTGGTTAGACTTAAGCAGCAAGTGCCATGAGGAGGAGCAGGCATCCAGGGAGGGCTAGATGGGAAACGATGGATAGAAGACGAGGAAGACACACATGGAAAACAAGGTGGCGCATCCGCACGGGTGTGGGAGCCACTGCTGCATTGCAGGTCAATGTGGAAGGGACCCAGGCGCCTTGCTCTGGGCCTGTGACCCGCGCACCTGTGTTGGCAAGAAGTGTGTTGGCAAGGAGCGTGCGTGCAATGAACAGTTCTCCAAGGACACTCGTTCGGTCAGTTGTGGGAGGGCATGGAAGATGGTGACATTTGGGACAATCTGCACTAGTCACTGCTGTCTGAATCTGGGCAGGGTTGTCCTGGAGGCAGGCGTGTGGTCCAGATGCCATGGGGAGGCAGAGAGTGCACATTGGGCTCCAAGCACCGGAGACCTGGGTCCAAATCTGGACTCTATCACGGATGAGCTGGTGTCCTGGGTAAGTCGCCTACCCTCTCTGGCCCCTGATTTCCTCATCTGGGGACCAAAGACATGCCTGTGTTCCATACCGGTACACAAGGACTGATGCCCGTGTGGGTGAAGAGTGTGAGGCACCAGGCCAAGCACAACAAAGGCCTTAAGATGTGGCTGATATGCTAAGTTGGGCACCAGAGTTTGAATTGTGATGGCTACCACCAGGTCCTTCTCCTGTAGTCCGGGGCTGAGACATCAAGCCATCAAGCCTGGGGACTTCTCTCTGAGTTTCCCGGTGGGATAGAAGCTGGTCTCTTCACCCAATTCAAGGCTCAGGTGAAGGTGGAAACTCACATTTGTCTCTTTCCAAGTTGCCGCACCATGTGCTCTCTGAGAGAGGATAAATGCATCTGTCACGGCTGCTGAGCTGCAAGCCCGAGTCAGCTTACCGTTCCCGAGGAGTCAACTTTTTGGGGGACCTTGGGGTGGTCACTTGAGTATCAGCTCTCAAGGTACCAGTTACATTAATTCAGGCCAAAGTTTAGATGCTGGCTCTGAGTGACAGGAGGGCTTGCTGCTGGGCACAGATGTGGACATGAGGCTGTCAGAAAGGAGCCCCACTTGCGCTTAGAGAAAAAGATAACATCCCCCAAGCTGGAACCAGAAAGCATGCACTCTCTTCAGATAACTGGGCCACAGCCTGGGTCAGCACCCCTGGTCTTCCAGGGGAAGCTGGCCTTCGTGCTGGTGGGGTTGGGGGCACTCCAATGACTAAGCACGGCTGGGGAGGGTGGGGAGGGTGGGGCTTGATGGAATTTTTCATTCATTGAAGGGCACAGGGAAGTCAAGGCCCAGTGGCTGCAGGTTAACCCACACACAGACACACAAACACACACGCAGTCATTTGCACAACTCACACACATTTCCCCTCATCACATATGCTTATACAAGTTGTAAACAAACAAACAAAACACAATTTGTTAAAAAAAAAAAAAAACTAACACAAGAACAGAAAACCAAACACCATATGTTCTCACCCGTAAGTGGGAGTTGAACAATGAGAACACATGGATACAGGGAGGGGAACATCACACTCTGGGGCCTCTCAGGGGGTGGGGTGGTAGGGGAGGGATAGCATTAGGAGAAATACCTAATGTAGATGACAGGTTGATGAGTGCGGCAAACCACCATGGATGGTACGTGTGTACCTGTGTAAACAAACCTGCATGTTCTGCATGTGTATCCCAGAACTTAAAGTGTATAAAAAATGAAGTAACAAGGAAATAGATCAGAACTAACATTTGCTTTACTGAATGTATCTCAAGCACCTGCCCATGTCTGTGTGTGCAGAGCTTCTCATTTTATCCCTGTGAAATATTTGATACCTACGTGAGTATATGTGGCAGATATGGAGACTATAAGCCTCATCGCCAAGTTAGCAACAGCAACCTGTCACCCAGCTCCCGAGCCTGCCATAGCCATCCTGGCAAACCTAACCTCGGAGGCCTGCCTCAACTCCTGTTTCCAGAATGTTGGGAATTAAAGAGCATTTGTGGAATTTCACGCCCAGTCTGGAGATGTAACTGGAGCGGGGAGTCCCAGCCCTGTCTGGCATCCCTGGCTAAATTGTTTGTTCAAAGGGGATGGGGATGGCCCAGGGTTTGCAAAGCCTTCTTAATTCATTTTGATTCCTTCCTTTTAAAAAACTAGCCCCGCAGCCATTGTGGGGTGTGGGTCAGGCTTCAGGGGCCTGTGCAGGGAGGCCAGTCCTGGGGAAGCTGGAGGGAGAGATGCCCACCCACCACCCAGAGAGACTGGTGGGCCTCTGACTGGAGGAGACCCCTGAGGGGCTTAAAGAAGCCAGGCAGGAGAATCAGGGCCCCAGCTCTTCCTTCTCCCTGTGCCAGCTGTCACTCCCAAGGAGATGTCTTCTTTGGTTTCCTTTTTATTGCAGAGGGGCCACCAGGGAGTGGGCAGGCGTGAGGGGTGGGGGCCTGGGGGCTGCGGAGCCAAACCCGGCCTGATTAATAACCCAGATGTTCCCGTCCAAGCACACCGGGAGCCCTTGGGAAGTCAGACCCCACCTCGGTCCCGGGCCAGTCTGCAGTTAGGAGGCAGGTCCTCGGTCCGGGTTGACACGTAGGCCACAGTCTTGGGCGCCCTGATCTGGCTGGGGATGGGAAGTTTAGTCTCCACCCAGAAGAGGAGCTCTGAACTCCCCACGTTGAAGAAAAAGTTAGGCGGGGTGAGCTGCAACTTTCTTTTTAACCCGAAGTGATCAAACTTCGGGGCCCCTCTGCACCGGTTCTTGGAGCTCCGCCAGGTGCGGGCACCTGGGGTGGGAAGAGTGGGGGACCCGGGTGGGCCCCTGGGCTTGGAGGCCGCCCCAGGCCCGCCGGCCTACCGGCTCTCAGAGAAAGAAGAGGGGACCGCGCCCGCCCCAAGTCGGCTCCGCCCCGGGCCAGCCCCTTCCCCGCCGCGACTCGCCCATTGTCCCCGCCCCCTCGTCCGCGGCGCCCAGTGGGAGGCGGGGGCTGGCCTCGCCGAGCCCAGCGCCGGGCTCTGATTTGCTGCGGGCGTGGGCGATCGACAGCCTCCGCGGCTGCCTTCCAGGCAAGAGGGAGGGAGGAAAAGGGGGAAAAAAGTGTTCGGCGCCGAAGGCTAGCTCCGCACTCTCCGTCCCCGCGGCTGGCGCAGGACCTCACTCGAGCGGAGCGCCCACGGGGAGCGGGTCGCGGGGCGGCGGCGGCGAGGAGGAGGCGAGAAGGAGTTGGAGGAGGAGGAGGAGGAGGAGGAGGAGGCGAGGGCGAGCGAGCCTAGCGGGGTCCCGGCCGCCCCGCGGGCCAAAGTCGAGCCCTCCCGCCCGTGGGCGAGCCCGCCAGCCGCCCCTTCCAGAACAGCCGCCGCCACAAAGAAGAACGGGGGGTGCCGAGGTCCCCATGACCTCCTAAGTGGTGCGGTCCCCGCTGAGCGCGCTGCCCGGGCCGTGCCCCGCGCCCCTGTGCGTCCCCGTGCGCCACCGAGCGCCCCTGTGCGCCCCGGCCCGCGCCCCGCCGGCATGGACGTCCATACCCGCTGGAAAGCGCGCAGCCCGCTCCGCCCGGGCGCCTCGTTGCTGTCCCCTCCGCTGCTGCTGCTGCTGCTGCTGTGGGCGCCGCCTCCGAGCCGCGCAGGTAAGGGCGCCCTGGGGCGCGGGGCTGCGGGATGGGGATGGGGATGGGAATAGGGCGCGCTCGGCCCGGGCGCCGCTGTCATCCCCGGGCGCCTTTGCCCGCAGAACTTTTCTTCCTTGGCCTGTGGAATGCACGAATGCCATTTGCTGGCCCCCCCACCCCGAGATGACGACACGCAGATACAATGCCCGCGGGCGCGCCGCTGCCCCCTCCCCAAGCGCGCGGGCCGGGTGGGGCTGTCGCGCGAGCCGGAGGAAGGGCCGAGAGCTGGATTCGCAGGAGGGGTTGTCCACGAGGCGGGCAAACTTTTGCCCCGAAACCTTCCTTCTCTGTCCCACATCCCAGGAAAGCCCAACTTGGGCCCACACAGCCCTACAGCAGAACTTCCTCTGCTCAAAACCGGGCAGGGCCGCCCCCTAGAGTCACAGCCCTTCAAATCGCGGGACTCCTGGGGGTGGGGGGATTCCCAGAAGCCTGGCCCCCAGCACTGAACTTCCCCCAGGCACGCTCGCTTCAGGCTGGGCCGGTGCCCGGCTTCCCCCAGGGACAGCGGTTCCTGCAGCCTTGGTCACCTAAGTGTTGGGGGCGCTGGGGAGCCCTGCGGGGTGGTAGACAGCGCTGCCCCTAATCCCACCCCCAAACTGCTTAATCCCTGGAAGGCAGTTTTTCCTGGGTTCGCTGCTGAGAGACAGGAAGGCTGGAGCAAAGCCAGAGATGGGCTTGCAGGCGGGGCTCTGAGTGTTTGCGATGATACGCAGATGTGGGATTTCTTCTGCCAAGTGTCAGCCCTTAGAAGGAGCCCTGCTTCCCGGGGAGGGTGCTGCTAGGCGGGGGCTGTCTGCGTCGCTGCCTGGGTTCTCCAGGGTTCAACTCTCCCTGACGCAGCTTCCTGACAGGGGACTTTTTCTAGGTATCACTCTTGGTAGTTAATGGTGGGGTGGGCTTTCACAGACCCTCGAACATTGGAGTCCCCAGCTCGGGAAGGTCCCTTGAATTCTTATTGACAAGTGGGGAAATGGAGGTTCAGAGCTGTGTGCCACCAGCTCAGGAGAAGCGGCAGGCAGAGCAATGGGACATTGGGCTCAGCGGATGCTGGACCAGCCCACTGCCTGCCAGTGAGAGCGCTTCTCTCTGCTTCACGACTGGAAGACAAGTGGGAAGAATGATTGTCCCTGTTCCGCTTGTCAATTAAAATACTCTTTTCCTTTTTCCTGGCACCATGAGTGCTTGTTGGGCTAACTGGCTGAGCTGCAGTCAGGGTGTGGGGGCTGCCCTGTGGCTCTGGGGGAGGAGCCAGGAGCCTGGCTTGGCTCCCAGGACCTGGGATCTCATCCCTGGGCCGCCACCAACTCTCTCCTGACCCTGGGCTAACTGGGCTTGTGTTTCTCCAGGGGTCATTTGAAGGTGGGGGAAATAGGGGTCCCCAGAGAGATGGAGAGGAGAAGGAAGGTGTGGTCAGGGATCATGCCATTGCTGGGGGATGGACCCTATCTCAGCGCCTCTGGGGGCTTTCCCCAGAAACTTGGGAGGGAGTCCTTGGGGGAAATTGTCACCCTAGACAGCTGGGGCTGCGCACTGGCTGGGGAACATGCACCGGACCGGGCTTGAGGATCCATTTCCCTCCCTGCCTCCTGCCCACCTCTTGCCTCCGCACTGTCATTCCCTCTCTGGTTGCCCTCGCTAACCGAAGTGCACCTCCTTGGAAGTGGGAGTGTGAGGATGGCCCAGAGCTGCCAGCTATGAAGTTGGACATTTCGCTTTTGTCAAAACGGACTTTTAGAAGCATGTAAAGAGGCCACTTTTCTTGCTGGGTTTTGCCAATGTCTCTCCACCTCCCAGGGTGGGACCTATTTGGAAGGCATCCTCCGAGCGTGGCCAGAGTGGGTGGCTGTCCCCTGGAGATGCAGGCGCGGCCGGGAGCCACCGGCAAGTGCCTGCTCTCTTCTCCATCTTCGGCTCTGCCAGATGTTTCCCAAGGGTTTTCTGAACACGGTGCTTTTGCCTGCCTTCTTCTGGCCAAGTGTGTGAAGGAATGAAAAGTAAGATTGCATTTGGGGCTGCTGAACAGTGTAACGGGGAAGGAGAGTATGGGAAATGAAACATGACCCCAATATTTGGAAATTGAGGTCATCTCCTCTACGTGCCATTGGTTGGCTCCAGTCACGTGACTGCTTTTTGCAATAATTTGTGGGGAGAGTCGGCCAAGTTTTGTGAGACTTGACAGATATCAAATGGTTAAATTTCCTCTGACTCAATCGAGTTGGCTGGAAGGACATCCTTTTCCATCCTCTGCCCCCTCCCTCCCTCTCCCCATAAAAGAGCACTGAGTGGGAGGAGCTCAGAAGCCCCAAGAATTCCCCAAGCCCTCTCCCTGTCCTGGTCCAGATTTGCCAGAGGGTTGGAGTTTTGGTCGCCACCCAGGGCTGTGCCCACCCAGCAGTGCTGTGGCCCTAGGCAGAGGCGTGTTCCCAGTGCCAGGCTCACAGCAGCTTCTTCTGGGATGTTACCCCTGGGCCGCTCCTGTGGGGCTGGCCAGAGCCTGTTCCTCACCGCGCCCTGCAGATATTTCTGGACTCCCCACCACCACGCCTTAGCCGAACACAGCTGGCGCTGCCCGTCCCGCCCTGCCTTCACGTTGCCTGGCCTGTCTGCCTGCCCTGCCTCCTCCCTGGACCGCCCCGTCCCACTTCCCGGGAGACAGACCTTGATGGATGGAGCAGGGGCTGCGGAGCAGTGAGCTGCCCCCCTGGAGGGCCGGGATGAGTCCCCAACACTCCCCGAGGGCACCCACATGGGAGTCTGAGCGAAGCTGCATCTGGAGCAGCACCCCGTCATGTGACATGGCTCTGGGAATGGTCTTGGGAGACAGTCGCACAGGGGAATGGAGGGGCTGGCACTTGCCTGGCCTGTGGTGAGCTTCAGCTGCACCATCACTGCATCCTCGCCTGGGCCTGAGAAGGGACAGAGCCTGAGGAGTCTGGGAGCAGGGACACCAGGCAAGTGTCTTCCCTCCCTGCCTGGGGCCCTCAGACAGCATCCACTCTCCACCCGGCGTGGTCACTCTTTGACTTGTCAGAGTTCCCTCTTCTCCCTTCCCATGGGTTTATCAGCTCTCCCGGGGCAGAGGGCCAGGGCCCTGAGCTCTAGTTCCGGCCTGGGGGCCCAGTCCGAAGGGGTCCTGGGAGCAGAGCCGTTCCATTTGGCCAACAGTATTTATGTTCCTTTCTTCTACCTTCCTCCTCCATCCTCCCCTCCCTCCTTCCTCCCTCTATCCCTCCCATCCCCTTCCTTTCTTCCCTTCATCCCTCCCTCCCTTCTCTTTTTACTCCAGTGCCTTCAAGAGGGATGCAGCAGCCACTGTCCCCACCACTCACTCTTGGCCACCCAGGCCTCTCCGAACATCAGCATAACTTGCCTGGCCCCTGAAGGCTTTTACCTTTTTGCCTTGGCCGGGCCTATCATGAGGAGACAGAGGCGAATGGGATGGGACCCCCATTTCCCTCCAAGAGCCCACAGTCTGACAGGCAGACTCTGAATTTTACTCACGGGCCCACGTGGGATGTGCTGGGTCTTATGTCCGACAATCTGGGAGGCTTAACTGCACTGGGGAGAGCTCGGGAGCTTCCTGGAGGAGGCGGTGTGACACTGGCCTTCCCTCCTCTTCTTCCTTTTATTGCAGAAACGAACCTCCTCAGTGGGGTCCTCCTCCACCTCTGGCCTTCATCTGGCCCTCTTCTCTCCTTCCTGACAGGACATTCCACACTGTGTTTCACATCTCTCCTCGGTGGCTCCCTTGGCTGGAAAGCCACTCGTTCATGGGCTTGGTAGGTGCCCCCGGCACCATTTGCCAGGAGAATGCAAGTGCCCACAAGGGAAGTGGCAGTCCTGAGTGGCAGATCCTGGGACCTTCCTTAACCCTTTCTCTGCCCCAGTCCTCCTGTATCCCTTCGGTGGGCCGTGCTGACACCGTGAGCCTGGTCTGCACAGCTCTGCAGACAGCACCACAGCTGTGCCTCAGGATGTGGGGGCTTCTGGTGATGATTTTGGGTACCTGTGCTGGGTGGCAGGTGGTCTTATGTGGGAGGGGACATTCCTTGGCATTCAGATTACTGAACCCCAGGTCAGCAAGGTCAGTGTGAGGCTGGAGCTGAGTTTCTCCTCCTCTGGGGGGCCGTCGGGAGGGGCAAGTCACTGCACCTCAGCTTCCCCTCCTGAACATGGGGAAAACTGCATTTCTGGATTTGAGGCATGGTTGTGAAGATTGATGGAGTCCACATCTGTGAGAAGCTTTGCGGACTGCTAACCTGTACTCAGCACTGGCTCTGTGGGGGCATTAGCATCACCTCCATCTTCCATGGTGCTTTTGCAGGAGGAAACAGCAGTGTCCCCATGGCCCTCTTTAGATGCAGGTGTCCCAGAAGCACAGGCGATGAAGGTGTGCCCGTGGGGGGTCTGGCCCTGCCAAGTCCCCCCGGGATTCTGCTGTCGTCTGCTCAGCCGGTCTGTGCTGCCCCCCTTGACTTCTTTGGCCTTGGTCCTTCACTTTCCCACGGAACCTCGTGGGGTCATTATCCGGGCCATGGGATGTGCTGCACGTGAAAGGCTTTAGAAGCCAATTACAGGGTTGTACTCAGGTGTGCATTTGTGTGTATGTGTGTCAGGCCGTGTGCATGTGTGTTGTGATGTGTGTCTCCATGTGATTTGCATGCATGCCCGTGTTTGTGGGCGTGCGTGTGTATGAGTGCACACACATGCAAACCCTTGTACACATACATGCGAATCCCTGCACACGTACACACGAATCCTTGCACACGTACATGCATTCATTCACATGGCTGCCCCGGGCTGATTGCACACATGCAGGGCCTGGTGTGTCTGAGGAGCTCGTGGCGAGGCAACGTTTCTCTCCTTCCTGTGCCCCAGCCCCGGCTGGGAGAGGAGGAGGTGACACGTGGAGCCTGCCAGTTGACCATGAGGCTGTGGGTTCTGCCACGAGGCAAGCCAGGGCCAGCTGGGTTTGACAATTTCGTGTGTCTTTTTAAGCTCCCAGGAGGGCGATGTGATATAATGGCTTCTGCTTCTCCATTTCCGTTCTCTTGTGTAATCTACTCGTCTGGTGTCAGTGCTGTGCTGAGTGTCAGTTTTAAAGTTTATGGCCTGGCTGGTGGATGTGCCCTTATCCTGGAGGCGGAGCCTGTGTGGGCCCTTGTGCTGGTGATACTGAGTATCAATTTGATTGGATTGAAGGATACAAAGTATTCATCCTGGGTGTGTCTGTGAGGGTGTTGCCAAAGGAGATTAACATTTGAGTCAGTGGGCTGGGAAAGGCAGACCCAGCCTTCATGAGGTGGGCACCATCCAATCAGCCACCAGCTGATTTAAAGCAGGCAGAAAAGCACGCAGAGGTGAGATGGGCCTGGCCTCCCAGCCTACATCTTTCTCCCATGCTGGATGCTTCCTGTCCTTGGACATCAGACTCCAAGTTCTTCAGGTTTGGGACTTGGACTTGCTCTCCTTGCTCCTCAGCCTGCAGACAGCTTATTGTGGGACCCTGTGATTGTGTAAGCTAATACTTAATAAACTCCCCTTTTCTATATATTTCTGTGATTTCTATTCCTATTAGTTCTGTCCCTCTAAGAGAACCCTGACTAATACAGCCCTGCTCATAGGTGGGACTGCAGCCCCCAGGACATGGCGTGAGGACCAGGGTGGCATGCTGGCAAAGGACAGGCAGCCAACAAGATGCCTGGATTCCTATCCTGGTTCCAGTGTCTGCCAGTGGTGCATTTTAACCACCCTGTGCCTCACTTTCCCCATCTGTAAGAAGAGGGTGATCGCTGTAACTATGGTAGGGTGTTAGTGATGTCTCTAAAGCACAGAGTAAGGCCCCATTACTGCCCTTGCCACCCAGGGGTTCCAGTGCAGCAGGAGACTGTGAGGGGGCTCTGGGCTCTCTACTCGCCGGCCTGTGGGTGCTCCTTTGCTGTCCTGTGTGGGGTCACACTGCTGCCTCCCTCACTGGATGAGCAGAAGAAGAGGCACCTGTGCCCAGTTCAGCAGATCACTCACTGCTCGCTGCCTCTGAGGCTCTGAGCCTGAGCCAGGAAGGTGCATCCTTGGGCAGTTGTGGGCCAGGCCAAGTTCAGTGCTCAGTCTGGCCCTCTCCTGCCTCCTCCAGCCACTTGCTCTTTACAAGGAACTGAGGTCCAGGAGGTGGAGGCACCTGTGCAGCTCCCAGCTGCAGGCTCTGTTCTGTCTCTGTTCTGACGTTACGGCAGGTGGTGGCTGATCACCAGGAGGCATTGCAGGGGTGGGTGAGGTTGGTGGTGGCGGGGGGGTGGGGGGAGGGATGCTTACTTTGCCATCCCAGATGTTGTTTTTGTGTCAGTCCCAGGCCATTGGAGAGAAGACGGTGGAACGAATGAATTGGTGGTTGGATGCTCAGTGGAGGGTGGGGGTCACTTTGAGTTGTCCAGGTCAATAGTCTGAGCTGTCACACCCTCAGCTTCCTATCAGCAGAGGAGTTTTTCTGGAGGAATCTTAAACTAGGTAATAACCCCATATTAGAAATAAATGTCAGTATCCTTTGGTGACTCAGACCTAAGAAATGGAGCCACAGCCTGACCCACTTTTCTCAAAATTTAATTACACAGAGCTCTGGGGACATGGGCTCAGCCTATTTGCTGAGATGTGATGTCTCTGCCCATGAAATGGAAGATTCTTTTATTTTCTGTTTCCTGGACCTGCGTTCTTGTGAGAAATTTACTCTTCTGTCCTTTTCTTCCTTGCCAGGACCTCAGCAATAGGGTTTTTGGGGGCCTTTTTATTTTTTTAATAAATGCCACAAAATGACATAAAAATGTGTGTATGTAGCAGGAGCAATTTGAAGAACTCTGACATTTGCGTTGGGAAAACAGTGATCTCCCAATGAGAACACGTGAGCGTTGTAAGCTGGAGAGTGACTGTCTTCTATTCTGCTGGCGGGTGGCTCTGGGGACCAGCACTTGTTCCCGTGCAGGGGTACAGAAGGAACAGGTGAGGTCCCTCTGTGAAGACATTGGGTTCCAGCGGGTTTGCTTGGCAGCATTTCTGGACCCTAACATGAGCTGGACCTGTATGGGGGCGCAGGTGAGCGATAGGTGAGCGTCTGTGCCCTACCAGGGTTTCCGATGCAGTGAGGGAGTTAGCAGTCTGAACAGTTGGTTTTACTGAGTCAGGTGTGGTAGAAGTGGGAGTAGGGTGTGGCCACAGCCAGTCGAGGGAGGCATCTGCCACCCCGTGGGGCGGTGGCCAAGCAGAGGCCAGCCTGCTTCTCTAAGGCCAGCCCTTTGAGGTGTACCCCTCACATATCTGAAGGGGGGCTCCTGTTGGTGGATGCAGAGGGCACATTCCCATGTGTATTCTTCCTCTGGCTCCTGTTCATATTTTCGTATTCACCCTGGGCCATGCTCTGAGGGTGCTCCTGTCAGCACCTGTGATCCCCAGGCCTGCCCTCCATGCCAGGTGGGATCAGTGCCTTCTGCAGACGTGCCAGTACTCTTCGAGTTCAGCTGGCACAAAGGAATGAAAACCACCCTCCACCTCCCGGTGGTCGCATGGCCTGCATTTTGGTGCAGGTCAGTACAGTCACATGCATGGACAAAAAAACCCTCCGTCCATTCTCAAGGCCAGGTTAGGGCAGCATGGTCTGCTCCCTCCTGCTTGTTTGCTGGGGGCCAGCCCCCATGGCAAGTGGGTCCCAGCGCTTCAGAAGGGTAGCCATGACCCCATGCAACAGTGCATACGTGAAGCTTCTGCCTCAGTTTCTCCTTCTTTCAGATGCATAAAAATGCATATTAAGGCTGGGCATGTGGATCACGCCTGTAATCCCAGCACTTTTCACAAGGTCAGGAGTTCGAGACCAGTCTCGCTGACATGGTAAAACCTCGTCTGTACTAAAAATACAAAAAGTAGCTGGGCATGGTGGCGGGCGTCTCTAATCCCAGCTACTCCGGAGGCTGAGGGAGGAGAATCATTTGAACCTGGGAGGTGGAGGTTACAGTGAGCCGAGATCACACCATTGTGCTCCAGCCTGGGTGACAGGGTGAGACTTCATCTCAAAAAAAAAAAATTGCACATCAAACCTGGGCGACATAGGGAGGACTTGCCTCTACACGTATTTCAGAAACAGTTGGCCAGGTGTGGTGGTGTGCGCCTGTCGTCCCAGCTACTCAGGAGGCTGAAGCGGAAGGATCGCCTGAGCCAGGGAGGCTGAGGCTGCAGTGAGCTGTGTTAGTGCCACTGCACTCTAGCCTGGGTGACAGAGTGAGATTCGCCTCAAAAAAGTAAAAACAAGAATGTACACCAGAGAGCATGGTGGTCTCATCTTTTCCAGCTGTGCTTTCATCTCTTCTGCGCGACAGACGCCCAGCTGCTGGCATCTTCCGCACACACTTAGATCAGTCACTGGGGCCTGTTGTGGGGGTGACGGGCAAGCCTGGGTGTGGGAGAGCAGGCCGATGGCGGGCGGGGGCAGAGGGACCCCTGGCGGGCCTTTTCTCAGGTCCTCTACCTTCCCGGAGCTGTGTCGTCAGGAAGGTTCTCAGGATCTGGGATCTGCTTTTCTTCCCTCGATATCCCATTCTGTTTTCTTTCTTTGGGGATGATATGAAATCCTCTTTCTGTGCTGTTTCTCTGCTCTTCCCCTGGGGAAAGGAGGTCGAGGAGAAAGTGTCCTGTGTTCACGATCCTGTGGACGTTCCCCTTCCTTCTTCCTAAGGGGGGCTGTTGACTCCCAGAGGCCTTAGGAAGAGAAGGAGAAAGTGGCACTGCCTCTTCTCAGCTCCCTTGGCTACAGCATGTGCACGTGGTTGAGGTGGGGTGCAGGGTGCTCTTGATGGAAGAGCAGGGAACGAGATTTCTGACTACAGTTGTAATTGCTACCTAGGTCATTATTATTCAAGTTATTTAGGGTACTCGTCTCAATAATGGTGGTTTAGATCAAAAAGTACTGCGTGAGCAGTGGAGCTGTCTCAGCTGAAGGTTGAGAATGCACAGAGCATCCTTGGGCCCATGTGGTGGTGACAGCGAGCTGGTGACAGCAGGAAGAGCCAGTGTAAGGCTCTGCTGGGTGGGGCAAGGAGATGTCTCAGGTGGGGCCATCCCCAGAGGGGAGGGCGGGAAGGCAGCTGTCCCGCCAGGAACGCCGGGGTCATCCTCCTGCCCCTAAAACAGGTGGACAGCATGGGTTCTCAGCCTGGACCATTTGGGGACATGTGGCAATGTCCGCAGATGTCTTCTGATTGTCCCACCTGGGGGTGCGGGCAGGGCTGTTGGCCTGTCATGGGGGGAGTCTGGGGATGCCACTCCGTACCCCACGGTGCACAGGACAGCCCCCACTAAGCAGACCGACCCAGCCTGCAGGAATTGTGGATAGAAGAAGTGAAGCTAAGATTCTGGGGCCCCTCCAAAGCCTCGGTTCATCTGTGAGACTGGAGGGAGGGCCTCTTGTTAGGACGTCCAGCATTTCTCTTCCTGCTGTAGACCAGAGGTTCCAAACTTCACCATGCCAGAATCACCCTGGAGGCCTCTCTTAAGGCACAGACTATTTCTGGCTCAGGAGGCCTGGGGTGGGCCTGGAAAACTGTATTTCTAACAAGGTAAGTTCCTGGCCCACTCTGGTGCTGGGGCGTCTGGCACCATGCCTCAAACCACGAGTCTTTCTGTGTCCTCGAGCCCAGGCTCTTGGGCATTAATGGTGGTCGTTGGGTGGGGAGAAGCAGCGCTGGAGAGAAATGAGGTGGGTGTAGCTGTTCCTCCGCCCCCCTCAGTAACCCTGCACTTTATGGGTAGCCTCCCCATCAAAAAGGGGCCATGGTGCTCTTCCCCTGCACACCTGGTGGGGGCGCTTGCTCATCTCCAAAGACAGCACCTCATTATCCAGCAGGTCTTAGGGAGCAGGGAGGCCCTGGGGGCAGGTGAGCCTTCAGAGAAGGGGTTTCCCATGGGTTGGGCCATGAGAATCTGCTGTGGTTGATGTTCTTATCATGGGAAGGCTCAGGCACAGCACAGCAAAGGCCTGTTCCGCCTGGGGCCACGGGGACCAGCCCACAGCCAGCCCTGTTCCAGCCAGAGGCCAGCACATGCCCCCGTACCCGGCAATTTCGAAGCCATTCCCTGACATCAGCTCCTTTCTGTGGTCACCATTTCGGTCTCTGAAAGAGGAGGCCCCCCCCCCCGCTCCAAACTCACCTCAGCTTGCTGGCCAAGTCCTGTCTGTGCGTCTCCCAAGGGCTCCCCCCTCACCCAGATCTCCCCACCATCCCTACTGTGCGAGGCCCATAGGACCAGGCTCTGCAGAGCCAGCGGTTTATAGGACTGAGGGTTTATAGGGCTGGGGGTCTGTTGGCCAGGTTTCTATAGGATGGTGGTCTGCAGGGCTGGGGGTTTCTTACGCAGGGGGCTTGGGGCTCGGGGGTCTTCAGGGTCAGGGGTCTCTCAGGCTGGGGGTCTGTAGGACTAGGGGCATAGAGGGCTGGGGTGTGTAGGGCGGGGAGTCTGTAGGGTTGGGGGGTCTGTAGGGCTTGGGGTGTGTAGGGTTGGGGTCTGTTGGACTGTGGATCTGTAGGATCTGTTTCCTGCATCGATGTGGGAGGGATGGTGGGTCCCCACCCCAGGGAGGCAGAGGTGGAACTCAGAGAAGCTCAGAGCCCCGTGGAGGCCCCAACCTGGGAGGACAGAGGGCCACTGTGCCCACACCCTCAGCCTCTCAGCTGGGCTGTGTGGCGTCCTCCCGTGCCTGAGCTCTGTGCCACCGAAGTACTTCGTAGCACCTTCTCGTGCCTCAGTTTCTCCATCTGTCAAGTGGGCATGAAAGTAATACCTGTTTCAGAGGCATGCTGAGAGGACTCAGAATTGACATGTGTAAACTGCTAGGGCCACCACAGCTGGCTATGGCCATTACTATTAATTACCATGTGTCCTAGGCATGACATTCAGAGATCAAAGATGGCCCCGTGAGGTGACTTGCAGGAGGCTGCCCAGCCCACGGAACTGAACTGAGCTTTCAAAGGTGCCACAGGAGAAAGGAATGCGTCCCAGGCTGGACTTAGCCAGAAGGCTGTGGGTGAGGACCCAGAGGGCACTGGGGGATGCTGTGCCCACCAGGCTGTCCTATGGTCACTCTGGCATGTGGGCTTGTTGGAGCCCCTGGTACCTGCAGCAGGGTCCCCCGCCCTGTCCTGCCCTCCGAGAATGCCCTGTCACAGAGGCCTGGTACCAAGACAGCAGCTGCACTGCCATTTTGCCGAGGGTTGGTGTTCTCTGGGTCTGTAACCCTGGGCTGGAGTTGCTTCTGGGATTGACTGGGAGCAAAGGAGAAGGATGGGCAGGTCCAGCTTCCTGCAGGGTGGGGCTCTGGGGGGATGAGAGATGGAGCATGGAGCCCTGGGGCCCCACCTTGCAGATTCGGATTCCGAGGGTCTACAGTGGAGCCTGGAGCCTGTGGCTCTGACAAACTCCTCATCCTGCCCCCCAAATGCAGTGGCAGTGACCAGTTTGGGAAACATTGAGCAGGGGAGGGCAGGGCCTGTGCCCCCCTCCAGCCCTCTCTGCCCTTTTGCAGGGCCTGTGCCCCCCTCCAGCCCTCTCTGCCCTTTTGCAGGGCCTGTGCCCCCCTCCAGCCCTCTCCGCCCTTTTGCAGGACCTGTGCCCATCACTAGCTCACAGACACCACTGGGACCTTTGCAAAGAGCTCGGGCTGAGGAGGGAAGCAGTGATGCTCAGGGACCCGGGGATTTGGAGGCCAAGAGAGCAGGTTTGAACTCCTGGCTGTGCGACCTCCAACATGCTACTTAACCTCTGATCTGAGGCCGCTTATCTGCGTATTGGAGACAATAGCACCATCTACCTGAACCGGCTGCTGTGAGGATCTGAGGAAGTGATATCGGTGTGGACGTAAATTCCTAGGTGCGCCCGGGGTGCAGGACGTGGCCCCTCACAGTGGGAGCAGGGTGCAGTTGCGGTACCGATAACAATGCCTGCTGCTTTTATCAGGGTGGTCATAGTTGGTGTCATGTAATTCTTATTAGAGATGGCTGTTATTTTACATGGCTGTTGCTGCTAATGGTGGAGGTCGGGAGGTGGTAACTGTGGCTTCTACAGAGTATGAAAGAAGGACTAGAGCTGCTGCTTGCAGGTTCAGGGCCAGCCAGGGACCTCAGAGCATGCTAACGTTTCGGCAAAGGGCCCTGACTGTGCAATCCGTGGGGCAGGGGGTGAAGTTTATAGATAATATGGGGTGGGGAGGGGGTGTAGTTTATAGATAATATGGGGGTGGGGAGGGGGTGTAGTTTATAGATAATATTGTGGCTGGGGAAGGGGTGTAGTTTAGAGATAATATGGGGAGCAGGGAGGGTGTGTATAGATAATATGGGGGGTGAGGGCTGTGGGGCATTCCTCTGTATTCAGTACCCAGGGGGTTCTCCGATACGTTTCCTTTGCCCAAGGTGGCAGGCCTCATGGGGAAGGGCAGGGTTGGGAGCAGGACATTCTGGATTCCTCTAGGGGACTCTTCTGGGGAGGGGGCAGTGTCAGTAGCCTGGCTTCTGGCCTTGGGGCCGTTTTGCAGATGAATAAGCTCAGACTTACAGGATGCAGGTTCCTGGAGTCACAGGCTAGTGAGAAGTGGGAATCCCGGCCTCTGGTGAGCTTCGTCACCAAGGCATGGCCACTGGAGTGGGCTGCACTCGGAGTCCTGTTGCTGGGGAAAGCAGCCTGACCCGTCTCTTGCCATCGTCAGGGGATGGTGTTCAAAACTGGGTCTTTTCTCAGCCTCAGTGGGCTGGAAGGGGTCCCAGGCTTTCTAATGCAGGGGCTTTCCGCCTAGGTCCGGTTCTCAGAACTGGTGTCCACTCTGCACGCATGACGGTGGGCAGCTCAACCCTTTGTGGGCAAGTGGCACCCATGCTGGGAGGTGCTGGAACCCGGCCTCTGAAGCCGGTGGGTTTCATCATTACCCTGAGAATCTCCTTGCTCACTGGTGATAAAGGAAAGCAGCTCTGAAGTGCAAACACCCCCCCCCCCCTCTTCCCTTCATTTTCTGGCCGCCCGGTTCTCCAGTGTTGCTGGGACAGCCTTGGGAGGGGCAGCCCAAGCTGGGCCTGTGGGTCCCCCCGCCCCTGCCAGGCCTGTCCTTGCATGCCCTGGGCCCCTCCATGTGCACACACTCCCGCCGCCTCCCCTTCCTGCAGCCCAGGCCAGGCAATTACAAACAGCTGCCTGGCCTTTGAGCAGGATTTGCAGGCTCTGGGGAGGGGCTGCAGTCTGAGGGCAGGATGGGCCTAAAGGCATGTCAGGGGTCTTAATGGGAGCTGATGCCCTTCTTGTTCCCTGACAGGCTTCCATCCCCAGGAGAGTCGGGGGCAGGTAACGTGTGGTCCTGTGCAGAGCAGCTAGGAGGGTTGGGGGTCCAGGAGGGGAGGGGCTGCTGGGCTCCAGGCCAGGAGGGGAGGGGCTACTGGGCTCCAGGTAAGCTCTGTGGTCCTGGCCCTCTTCAAGGTCTGTCTGGAGCCTGGTAACTCATATGTCAGTTAAGGTAGAAATTGACATGAGACCTACAAAGGAAGGGTTTGCTTGAGACTTTTCTCTGCAGGGGAGGAGTAGGACACTCTGGGACGTTTCTTTTTCTGATCTGACCCTAAGTGCATTCAAATCTTGTTTTATCCCGATGGCCTCTGTCTAATGCAGGAGGCATCATCCCATTTTACAGGTGAGAAGCAGGCTTAGAGGCCCTGCAGCTAGGCAGTGGTAGAGCTAGGCCTTTAAAATAGCCTTTGAGGCCAGGTGTAGTAGCTGGTGCCTGTAATACCAGCACTATAGGAGGCCAAGGTGGGTAGATCACAAGGTCAGGAGTTCGAGACCAGCCTGGCCAACATGGTGAAACTCCATCTCTACTAAAAATACAAAATTAGCTGGGCATGGTGGTGCATGCCTGTGATCCCAGCTACTTGGGAGGCTGAAGCAGGAGAATTGCTTGAACCCTGGAGGCGGAGGTTGCAGTAAGCCAAGATCATGCCGCTGCACTCCAGCCTAAGCGACAGAGTGAGACTCTATCTCCAAAAATAAATAAATAAAATTTAAAAAGTAGCCTTTGAGTTATGGGCATTCGATTCTGTCCAGCGGCTCGGAGACATGCCTGATATAAGAGTCCAGGCCTTCCGAGAGTGCCGAGTTGCCAAGTAAGGTGGGTTTTGGTCCCTCTGAGGGACGGTTGCACCTTTTTTTTCTTTGGGGTCTTCATCGCTGCATTAGGCACTGAGAGAGAGAGGAGGAGGAAAGTGAGGTCTGATGACCCCCACGAACGACCCTCTGTCCTCCCTGCCCTCCTGTGTCACCAAGGCCTGGATGTCGGGTCTCAGGAGGGGCCTTTTGGATCCTGTCACTCAGCAGCCTCTTCCAAAGGCGCCCCGGTACTGTCCTAGATGAGATCTGTGGATTAGATCTGGAGCCTGTGCCCAGCTGCGCGTGAACTGTTGTTTGCTTAAGCGGGTGAGCTGCCCTGGTCTGAGTCATTCTTTCCATTTTAGCGGGAAGGAAAGAGTGATAGGGGAGGATTATCGCCAGGTAGGTGCTGCCTGTTTAGTATCAGCCGACGCACGGCCAAGGAGAAGTGGGGCCCAGCGAGTCAGATGCTGTAGCAGATAGAGCGCAGGCAGACCGGGGGCAGAAACGGGCCAGCTGTTTCAGGAGCTGAGCTGGGATAGCACCATGGAACCCCTCCTGGGCCAGGGACCTGGGCCACAATCCACATCTTTAAACCATCAGCATTTCAGTAAAGAAAAATGCAAACTCTGAGAGAAGCAGAGCCCCAGGCCTGATTTCCAAGTCCACCCTTTATCCTATTAGCAGAACGATGTGTTCTGTGTGCCATGAGAGTCCTCAGGTTTGCCAAGGACCAGGATCAAAAGAGTTTTACTCTTGGTTTTTCTTTAAAATGGAATGTGAGTTCTAAAGAACTGTCCAAGTCCTCTGAAGACTGGCTACCTGGATAACCCACCTTCCCCTACTGTATGCCCCAGACAGATTCTATTAGGAAAAGTTAGAAAGTTTTCATTTATTGGAATCCATGCCTGGGCACAGTGGCTCATGCCTGTAATCCCAGCACTTTGGGAAGCTGAGGTGGGTGGATCACAAGGTCAGGAGTTCAAGACCAGCCTGACCAACATAGTGAAACCCCATTTCTACTAAAAACACAAAAAGTTAGCCAGGTGTGGTGGTGGGCACCTGTAATCCCAGCTATTCGGGAGGCTGAGGCAGGAGAATCACCTGAACCCAGGAGGTGGAGGTTGCAGTGAGCCAAGATCACGCCATTGAGCTCCAGCTGAGGTGATGGTGCAAGATTCTGCCCCCTGCCCACCCCCCCTAAAAAAGAAGCCAATGGCATAGAGATGATGCCGCATACGTGCTCTTAGGCACTTCTAGTTTCAGGTCACTTCAGTAGCCAGAATTCACTGTAAATAATGGCAATGCAAAGCTCATACTCTTGACATCAAAGGTGCCCCTGGAGGCCAAGGAGGGTATTGCATCCCAGCTCTACTAGGCATTGTGAAAACCGGGGCTTAGCCTGGGTGGTTGTGCTAGAGTACTCATAGTGTGACCTCAAAACCATGTGGTCACACGTGGTTTTCTTCTGTGCCTCAGTTTCTTCATGTGTAAAATGGAGCTGATGATGTCTCCCTACCTCCTAGGTTTGTGGTGAGAGTCGGAGGCACAGTTTAGGTTTCATAGAAACAGGCAGGGTCTCTTTGAGTCCCTCCTGCATCTCACAGTGCCTGCCACAAAGGAGATGCTCCATGAATGGTTGTTGGGTTGAATTGGAAGCTTTGTAAACTCAGAGGGTGCTGGCTGGCCCAGAGAGTTGCCATGTTTTGAAGTAGGTTTCTGACGTGGGGTGGAGAGTGGGTGTCAGAAGCCATGAGCCATGCTGCCTGGGCTCTTCTGGGGGAGGATGGAAGGCACCAGAAGAGTGATCTGAGTTTACCACGCCCATCACTGGCTGGCAGAGGTGGGGTATGCTGGGCTTGCTGACTCCAAAGAGGCTGGATGGGAGAGGAATTGGAGAGTTGCCTTGGGTGGCCTGGGGAGTTTGGCTGGGGAAGTGTGGGGGACGCCTTTCCAGGTGCTCTGCCCAGGGGAGCTGCCCATCAGCTTTCCTTGGATTGGGAACTTTGGGCTCAGGGATCCATTCATTGCCCCACATCTGACATAAATCTGGGCTCATCCATGGGTTGCTGAGCTTCACCCAACTATTTGTACCATCCTGGATCTCTCAAGGGGTCCCCAAGCAGATGACCAGTTTGCAGCAGGGTGTGTGTGTGATGTGTGCGAGCCTCCACTCCTGTGGGCAGGTGCTGATGATGGGCTGATGGCTCCCAGCACCGAGGGCTTTCTGTCGGTGACTTTCACTCCACCCAGCAGTCCTGTGAGGTCAGTATGGTTTTCCTGACTCCGTGAGCACGTGCCCAGGTGACTTGGCCAGCAGGGAGCAGAGTGGAGACTCAGTGGCTCTCTTAGATGCCGGTGTCCCCTCTCCGCTGCACCCATATCCCTCTCCCCATGCTGACCCTGCCCAGCCCACCACATCTTCCTGAGAGTTTTCCCAGATGTCACCCAGTACCTTCTTAGCTGTAGTCTCTGTAGGCCCTTTCAACCTAAATGTCTGTAATTCTGGGATCAATCATGTCACCCTATAAATAACTCCCAGGAGCTCTTCCAGCTGTGCTCTGGAATTTCTTAAGCAGTGTCAGCCTCCCTGTTCCTCAGACCGCGTCCTCCCTTTCCAGCCCTTCTCTCCGCAGCTTCCGTTCTCTAGGATGCTAAGGCGGGTCCCAGGATGGCATTCACCTGGACACGGATGCTGGCGTTGCGAGTGCTCCATGTTGAAAGCTGCCTTCCTTGGGCTGTTGCACATGCAGAGGCAGTGACCTGACTCTCTGTGCCTGTCTGTTGGCTCCCATGATCCAGCCCTCCTTGTGCTGAGCTTAAGCCCAAATGGAATCACTGGGCTTCGAGTATGTGCCTTTTTCCATAAATTGTGATGCCTGGTCAATATATTGGCCAAAAAAAATTTTTTTCTCTAAAGAGGGATAGTCTAGTCTCTTTCTAGTGACTTGTGAAAATATTTCCTGATCTGATCTCTTCAGTGTACGTGGCCAGCACATAACTGCACCCAGGCAGGGGCCTGACTTCCAGGCCGCTCAGGGCAGCTTCCTCCCTGGGATATGTCAAGCTGGGGCTTCGCACATTCTTCTCTGACAACTCAGCTGGTTTCTAGCCCAGTCCGGCTGCCTGCTGCTTTTCCACTTTGACGTTCCTAACAGAGTGGGAAGCCTGAAGCCCATGTTTTCAGGCCGGCCAGTGCCAGTGGAGCCAGTCTAGGCCTCCGCAGCACCCTTCCTGACCCCTGCAGAGATGCCCGGTGCTGCCTGCCAAGGACTTTGAATCTTTCCAGGGGGGACGTCTCCCACTCCTTGGGTGATGGGAAGCTGAGGGTAGGAGTGAGGGCTGATGCAAGAGAGCTGGCCAGATGGAAGGGCCTTTGGGTGTCATTCTCCACCCTCCTGCTCTGCAGCCTGTGTCTCTCCTCTGATCTCTCTCTCAGCCCTGGCTTTCACAGCTCTAGAGTGAGAGGGGGATGCAGGCGGCTGCCAGCTTGGACAGGAATAGGCTAACTCCCATGAAACCCTCTGGGCTGCGAAGCGATGCTCTGAATCTGTTGTTAATTACGTCTTCCTCGGGCCACAAGTTCTGTACCCTAGTCGGTCACTCTGAACCCGGGCTGTTAACAGAAGCACCTGGTCTGCCTCGGTAGCAGAACCCGGTGGGCATTTGCTACACACCTGCTGCCTGTGCTGTGAGCCTCCATGTTTGGAAATTTACTAAAAAGACTGCTTCTGCATTAAAGCTGCCATACATTTTTGTGGGCGTGTACAATGCCAAAGGCCCTGTGCATGGCTGTGCCGAGGGCGTGGTTGAAGAGACCATGCTCCCAAAATGAAATATGACGTTTCCTGAACACCTGCTCTCTGCATGTTGCTGTCCTAGGTGCATCAGAGGCAGCCCTGTCTGGAAGGAGGGCCGTGTAGGCCCAGAAGTAAGAGAGGATGGCCAGCCTGACCTGGGCTGGACCTGGGTCTTTGCACACCTGGGTTCCTTATCCTGGAATCAGTGCACGGGGGCCTGGGCTCCTTCCCAGAACCTAGCATACCTCTCCTCTCTGCTGTCCCCACACTGTCCTGGCAGCCCAAGAAGGTAGAGGCCTGGGGCTCGGGGAGGGAGTGCAGCCCAGGTGTCCAGAGGCCTCAGGAGCCTGTTGGGGAGGTGCAGAGCAAGGAGGCAGCTCTGGCCAGCCTGGGGGGCCCAGAGGCCACAGTTGCTCAAGGGGGCTGGACAGACCCTGTCACTTGAACGTTTTCCTCCTGCTCCACTTCCTTCTTTAATATCTATTTTTAATGAAAATGATACATTTCATTATAGTCGTTTTGGAAAACACCAAAAAGTATAAAGAAGAAAATAAAAATGACCCATAACCCAGATTCTCCCAAACCCAGATTCTGAACACAGAGAATAAAGTATGGAGGACCCGCATTGTGCTGGTGAGCAGGGAATGCCCGGACCATTCCCAGCCTCTGCCCCCAGTGCCCCTTCCTGGAGGGGAAGGCCTTAGAGTCTGAGCACAGCAGATTTGGGCTTTCTCATGCCGCGTTAGAGTGCAAGCATTGTCTTTCATTCACGGCTGCTGTCAAAAGTCTAATTTAAAGCGTCTACTGCTGGGTATTGGTGTGGCTCCCCTTTTCTGATACGCATGGGCCTGGGTGTTGAGGAAGCTTACTGTGGCAGGTCACTGGAGCAGCTGCCACCGGAGGGTGCTAGAGGCCTTCCTGGGCTCACCAGGGGGAAGGGAACATCTTGGGGGTGCTGGGCAAGCAGCAGACCCCCTGCCCATCCTCGGGATCAGTCAGCTGGTGAGAAGGTAGAGCCTTTGCCCTTTAAAGCCAGGGCACTGGCAGAAATGTAGGGTTTGGTGAAGACAGCCTGTCGCGTTGCCTGGGAAAGACAGGCTTCGTCATTGAACTGGGCTGGAGTGCTGCAGAAGCTGTCTGGGAAGAAGACATTGGATCCTGCCCTAGTCTTGTACCCAAATGCGTTCCAGTTGGATCTGAGATGCACTCTTTAAAAATGGAACGATCAAACTACTAGAAGAAAACATGGGAGGCCGGGTTTTGCAGTCTCCAGTGGGAAGCCCTTCCGAGTGTGATGTAAACCCCCACAGTTATAAGAGAAAACAGTTTGACCCCGTAGAAGTCAAGATTTTCCGTCTGGCCAAAAGAAAACCAAAAACACCCAGTCACCATAAGAGGTGAATATGCACATATCGGATAGAAAAGGGGTTGACCTGCAAGGAACTCCCACTGATCCATCAGAAAAGTCCAGCAAGCACACACCGAGATGGCCCAAACATGCGGCGAGTTCTCAGGAAGGAAAATACAGGTGACCTTTAAACATGTGAGAAGATGTTTACTCACGAGGAGAGAGTTCAGGTGAATTCCCAGGGAGACGTACTGCTCCTTCGGCCGGATGGACAGAGAACAGAAGCCGAGAGTCTGTGATGCTGGCGGCCCCATGTGCATTCTCTGAAAGGCATTTGGCAATATCTATCCAAGTGTTAAAACACACAAACTCGGCCGGGTGTGGTGGCTCACACCTGTAATCTCAGCAATTTGGGAAGCCGAGGCGGGCGGATCACCTGACGTCAGGGGTTCAAGACCAACCTGGCCAACATGGTGAAACCCTGTTGCTACTAAAAATACAAAAATTAGCCGGGTGCGGTGGCAGGTGCCTGTAATCCCAGCTACTCGACAGGCTGAGGCAGGAGAATTGCTTGAACCCAGGAGGCGGAGGTTATAGTGAGCAAAGATTGCACCATCCCACTTCAGGCCGGGTGACAGAGCGAGACCAAAAAACAACCACCACCACAAAAAAGCAGCAACAAATAAAGCAAAGCACAAAACAACACACGCACTCTCTGACCCGCGTCTCCGGCTTGGGAGTGTTTCCCGCAGATGCATGTGTGTGTGTGTGGAGAACTGCTGTGCGGTGCTGTCCGGAAGGGTGGAGGGGCCAAACACCCAAACACCCAACACGCCTCTGCAGAACAAAAGCCCAGCCACCAGGAGGGTGAAGTTTTCATTTGCTGAGATACACCAATCTCCAAGACAAGCAGAGCAGAATGAAGAATGTTCGTCGTAATGGATCCATCTCTACACAAAGACAAGACACACAAATCCAGGCTTGCCTGTGATTACTGAAAGGGATGCATACGCACTGGGATGAGTGAGTTTCTGCAGGGTGGACAGCTGGTGCGCAGGGTGCTGGTCTCTTCTGCACCTTTTGAAAGGGGTATGTGCGTTGTTGCCCAGCAGGTGGGTTGTTGGAAGGTGGACAGGTGTGTATGCACGACACGGAGCAGGGACAGGGAGGTGAGGCTAGCAGCTCTGGGAGCTGTGGACCTTTCCTGCCGGCAGGCAGCTGGCATTTAGCTAAAATGTCTTAGTCAATTAAAACAACTTGTGGTCTTAAATAAAAAGGCCAGGAGCGGTGGCTCATGCCTGTAATCCCAGCACTTTGGGAGGCCGAGGCAGGTGGATCACCTGAGGTCAGGAGTTTGAGACCAGCCTGATCAATATGGTGAAATGTCATCTCTACTAAAAATACAGAAACCAGCTGGGTGTAGTGGTGCTCACCTGTAGTCCCAGCTACTAGGGAGGCTGAGCGAGGAGAATCACTTGAACCCGGGAGGCAGAGGTTGCAGTGAGCTCAGATTGCACCACTGCACTCCAGCCTGGGTGACACAGTAAGACACCATCTCAAAATAAAACAAAATAAAAAATAAAAAAAAGGCAAAGACAAGAAACCAAATCAAGCCAGGCAGAGGCTGGATTGACACGGTCACTCAGTAATGCTTTGAAAATAGAAGTGTGCCCCTGTAGATGTTCAGAACTGAAATTGGCATTGGCAACCTTCATCCACCCATTTTACAGGTGGGGAAACTGAGGCTGGTACCTACCTCTCCTGGTGTCACGTAGCAAACTGGGGGCAGAGAAACTGGAACTGGGTCCTTGGGCTCAGCCCGGGCTCCTGGGGTTATTCTGCTCAGGCCCATGGGCCTCTTCTCCGGAAAGCGGATTTTGGCCTTTGGCAAGTCTGTTCAAGAAGAATTCTCTTCTTGGGGAGGCTCTGGACCTTGGGTGTCACAGGGCATGAGCAGGCTTCAGGGGTGTCGTTTGCAAAGGCACACAGGTTGGGTCAGCCATGGAGAGTCCCAGTCTGGCATGCTCCTCCCTCTCCTCTCTCCTGGATGACGGAGAGCTCGTCAAGGTCAAGGTCTTTGCCTCTCTTGTTTGGCCTTGGGGTGGGGTGAGCAAGTTTGTCCTCTACAGCAGGGCTCCCTCCCTGGGGGTGCCTGGAGGATAGAGTGAGGCTGGTCCATCATGGCCCTCTTCTTCTGCCAATGGGTGTGGGGACACGGACCTGGGCTGGCCTTGATTCAGCACTGGCCCTGTGAGATGTGGGGGCGTAGACTCTTTGGGACTCAGTTTCTTCATCTGTGCAATGGGGTAAAAACTCTGGTCCTTGTTAAATTCACTGTTTCTCCTTTTGTGGCATACCTGTTAAGTCACCTTTGCAAAATAACTCTTCTTGAGGGTGGGGACAGTGGGACCCCAGTGCTGATGACAGGGTGATGACACGTGGCCTTCCTGTGGGCACTGATCTCTAGACATTGTGTTTTAGTCCTTAGGCACAATGGTGAGCTCATTTTAGAAATGTGGAACATGAAGGAAATGGCCAGGAACCCCCTGCCTGGGAGCTGGGATCTTAGATCTAGCCACTTATGGTGACTTACTTCCCCAGCACTGAACTTCTGTGTGCTCCGTGCCTGTCCCACGATCTGATGCTCAGCTGTGGAATGATGCACATACATTGTACTTTCTCCACAGTTGGCAGCATCCTGGCCATGCATGGCACCTGTCCCCAGCCTATCTGGTGGGTACTGGAGGTTTGGAAACACCTCTGGGCCCTCTTGGGACCCGTGGCTATGGGACGCTGGCCACCAGGGCCTTCCTTGGGGAGTCAGTGGGACAGAGGAGGTGATAGCGTTTGCAGTGGGAAGGGCTCTGTGTGGTCGCTGGTTCTCAGCAGTTGATGGCATGGAGGTGGCGTAGCCGGAGACCCCCAGCTCCACCAGCACCACCCCCCATCCCTGCGTACCTGGCTCACTTGTCACTCATAACTCTGCACATCTCCATGCACTGCCCCCCTGGGCCTCACCTTGGTGTCCAGCGGCAGGGCCACCTGCTGTCACTAGGCTTGTCACAGGTGTTCTTGCAGTCCCCTCTCTGGCTGATTCTCTGCTCAGAGGTGCCCCACCTCCCAGGAAGCCAGCCCACACACAAGGTGTGGAGGTCCTTCACCTGGAAGTCTTCAGGCACAGACAGTCATGGGAGGGGACTCTAGGGCTGGGGGCTCTGTGGAGCAATAGAGATCCCTTCGTCCTAGAAAAGGAGCTGAAACCTCTCACTTCTTAGGGTCCTTTGTGCCTTGTTTCTATGCGGTCCCTGCTGAAACATGACATTTCCCCCAAACTTCAGCCTCTGTCATTCCTACCAGCAGAGCCTGAGCTGTTCTGTTGGAACACAGAGCTGTGAGGGGTAGGAAGGGGTGGAGACCTGCTCATCTGCCTTTTCAGCTGACAGGGTTGTGGATGTGCCAGGCACTTTGGGTCAGTTGCAGCACCAAACGCCAGAAGCAAAAAAGATGGGTTATGGTCCTTGCCCTCGAGTCCTGAGTCCTGCGTCCTGCTGGGATTGGACAGTCAGAGGATCTTGTGATCCGTGTGAAATTGCCATCCTATAAGCCAAAATGATCAAACAGTGGCCATTTCACACAGTTCAATCTAATGCTGTAAGAATGAACATGTAGGATGGCCACTGATCCAGCATGAGGCTTAAGGAACTCTTTCAGAGGTAGCAGTGTCTAAGCTGAGCTCTACGAGATGAATAGGAATTCACCAGGGGTGGGAATCAGGGAAGAGGAGGATTCTGGGTCTGAGGAACAGAATGTGCAACTGCCTTGGCACTGTGTGGTCTTGGTCTTTGTGTGACGGGTTTAGCTTGGCCATCACTCAACATGATACAGGGTGGCAGGAGAGGGAGAACAGTGAGAAATTGGGTGCCTTAAATTTAGTTCAAATTAGCAAAGGTGTATTGGTGTCTTTACCCATCCACTGATCCAGCCATGCATCCGCCCACCCATCCATCCAACTGTTCTTCCATTCATTCACCTTTTCATCCATACCGTTCACCTACCTACCCATCTGTCCATGCTCCATGGGTCCCAACACTCAAGTACCCAGTCACTGTTTATCTACCTATCCACCCACCTATTCATTCAACCAACTATCCAACTGTCCATCCATCTATCTACCCATTCACCCATCAATCCGTCCATCTATGCTTCTGTCCATCCATCCACCCAGCCACCCACTCACAACCATCCATCCCGTTTATTCATTTATCCATTTATCTATTCATCCTTCCATCCACCTATCCATTCACTCATTGATCGAGACCATATATCTATTCAATCACCCTTCCTTCCTTCCTTCCTTCCTTCCTTCCTTCCTTCCTTCCTTCCTTCCTTCCTTCCTTCCCTCCCTTCTCCTTCCATCCATTCGTCCATCCATCCACGTATCCACCAATCCATTCATCTGTCCATGTGTAGCGATCTGCATTTTTGTGTTAGGGCGGTTTGTGACCATCTGACTTCCGCTCTCTACACTAGAGGGCCAGGAGTGGCTAACTTACTCGCTTGTGCACTGCTTAGAGTGGTACCAGACATGACTAGATTCTCAAGCCATTTTGTTGGCTTGAACTGAGAGATAAGAGAAATCCAGTTGGAGCAGCAGCCAGTGGTACAGTCAGATCATCATGAGGTGCTGAGTGCTTTCTAGGAGTTACGAGAGGAGGCAGCCCACTGCACTGGAGGAGCTGGGGACGTGGAAGTAACTCTGGCTCTTGGCAGAGGTGGGGTGTGGATGGCGGGGAGAAGTGAGGAGAGCATTCCTGTTCACAGTGAGAAGTAAGAAAAACCTGTGGTGGCAACTGAGAACGGGGAGGTGGAAAGTCCACGTGTTCCTGGATATCCGCTTGCAGATTCAGAGACCCGGCTCATTCTCCAAATAACTTTGTTAACTTTTCTTGACTCTAACAGGAATGCACACTCATTATAGTACGTTTGGGAAAGATCAAAATGATTTTTTCTTTTCCTTTCCTCACATTTTTTCTTTACATGGTTGAGCTCATGTGCAGAAATGGCGTTGTGCCCTGCCCTTAGACACAGAGATTTTCTGGTGTTATTATCAGCTCTTTATAGATATCTCAATGGCTGCAGAACACTCCACTGCATGCTCGAGTCACAGTTTTCTTAACTGTTCCTCTCCTGTTGGGTTTCAGTTGTTTCCAGCTGTTTGCTCTGTAAGTAACACTTGGATGAACGTCTTTCTGGTAAATCCTTTCTGCCTCTCTGATTATTTCCTTAGGGCAGATTCTTAGGCTTTGACTCACTGCATCCAAGCATAGGGACATTTTGAAGCCTTCTTATTGCAGAATTACATTCCAAATAATAGGCAATTGTCACCTGAATAACTGTGCCCTGGGCAGTGTTATCCTCAGGTGTTAAATCCAGATGGACTCCATGTCTGGGAACCACGGCAGCTCACCCCGTGCTAAGCCAGTTACCTCCCTTTTTCTGCTCCTAGGGAGGCAGTGGGGGCTGTGATTTAACGCTTGGACCCTGGCATGGTTGTTTCCTGGGCCTGTGGGATGTCTTGGGGCCCCTTCAGGCGAGCCCCCGGGTTCTTGTCTGGAGGATGGGGCGGCACGTCCTGCTCCACAGGCCGTCCCGAGAAGCTGGATTATTCATAATGGCAGAAACTCACGTGTACGTAGAGCTTCAGACCTCTCCTCCCATTGAGTCAGTAAACGTGAGGGAATCTTCTAGAACCCAGCAGACATTCACTAGATGGTCTAGTGAGTTCTCCTCCTTCCCTCCCTTTCTCTGGCCGTCTGTGTGCTGAGTTCCCACCCTGGCAGTTGGGTGGACAGTGATGGACTGTCCACTCGCTGAGTCCCCGCCACGGTGATGGAGTGGACAGCGCTGTCCATGTGGGGGTCCTGCTGACTTGCAGGTCTTCTCCCCAGCAGGTGGCTGCACTGAGTGCGTGTGCCTGGGCCTGCCTTCCACACGGGAGTGCCGCCAGGCCAGGATGGTGCTGATGCCTGGTGCTGGCTGGCAGAGGGGCGGCCTGGCTGCTGCGGGGAGATGTGCAGGGGGGTCCGCGGCAGATCTGGCGCCACAGCCTGACTCAATCATCAGGGGCAGCAGGTTGGGCTCTTGCTGTTGAATTTTTCAGTGTGAAAATGAGCTCCACGGGACCCCACACACTTGTGCTCTATCCACTTCTGGGAGGGCCGACTGAGCTGTCTGAGCCTGTGCAGGCGACACCTGGGGAGCCCCTGGATGTCCACCCCAGAGAGCACCAGCTGGGCTCCATTAACCTACTGGGCGTGCAGCTCACTCATGGGTGGAAGTCGGCGCCGAGTCCTGCCCCGTGCATCAGTTTGTGGTGCGTCGTTTGTCGAGTTTCTGTGGTCTCCCACAGTACGGTTACTGGCTCATTCAGGCCCACGTAGCTGGTGTTGAGTTTTGAAAATGCGCATAGCTCTCGTAACTGAAAAATGCTGCTGGTCCTGGGGGAAGTCGTGTAAAATATTCCCCCCAGAGGTCAGAGTAGCCCAGTGCAAAGCTCCTTTACCTGCATCAAAGAATTGAATAAAATCACTTCAGAGCTGAGTCCGCAGAGCCAGAGGAACTCCATGGGGCTCACCACAGCAGCCTGTGCTCTGAAGCTGCTTCCCCGGAAGGGCGTGAGGAGCTGCACATTTGGACCAGCATGTGAATGGTTGAGTGGACGGAGTGTGGCTTTCTGTTGCTTGGGGTAACCTTCTAATGCATCATCTGCTTTGTAGCATTCAGTAGGTGCGAAACCATCTCCAGGAGCAACGTTCTTGTCTTTCTATAGCTGCCTATGGCAATGCAATGTAAAGGCGAGTGCCATCCGCCACCGGTGCTGAGGAAGGACGGTGAGCACAGGCACGCTTGTCTTTCGTCCATGTCCCACAGTTTTGTCTGAAAGGGCAAATGTGCAAGCTGCACATGGGCCTTACCAAGGGTCCCAGGTGGACGAGTGCGTGGGGCAGCCCGCTTCAAACCTCATACTCCTGGGAAATGGAGGCATTCCTGACATGTGCAAATGTGGTTTTGTTTTTATAAAGGCCAGTTAAAAATTGCCCATTATTGGGCCGGGGGCGGTGGCTCACGCTTGTAATCCCAGCACTTTGGGAGGCCGAGGTGGGTGGATCACGAGGGCAAGAGATCGAGACCATCCTGGTCAACATGGTGAAACCCCGTCTCTATTAAAAATACAAAAAATTAGCTGGGCACGGTGGCGGGTGCCTGTAATCCCAGCTACTCAGGAGGCTGAGGCAGGAGAATTGCCTGAACCCAGGAGGCGGAGGTTGCGGTGAGCCGAGATTGTGACATTGCACTCCAGCCTGGGTAACAAGAGGGAAACTCCGTCTCAAAAAAAAAAAAAAAAAAAAATTGCCCATTATCAAGGCAGAGGCCAACCATCTATGACCGTCTCGCACTCTCAGGTAGAAACGGAGAGAAGACGCTGCGTATCTATGTATTTAATTACGTAACGCCGCTTCCTGCCGGATGCCAACTGGCATTTACTATTCCATTCATCTGTTATAAAAGCAATATGTGTCCATGCTAGAAATGTTAAAAGCTACCAAAAAGTATAAAGAAGAAAATGAAAATGAGTCATAATGTCTGATTTGCTGAAGCTACTGTGCTGGTAATGGTGATGGTGATGACAGTGCTGTTGGTGTCTTTGAAATATAACCAACTGCACAGCTAATGGAACGTTTCGATGTATTTATTTTCTACTATTTGTTCCATGCCTGTATTCACAGAATTGGGATCACATACCACCTTGTAGTAGCTTTGAACTTAAAACATGATAAGCAAATCTCAACAAATTAGGAATTAAAAAGAAGTCCCTGAATTTGATAAAGGACATTCACGTAAAATCTACATACTAAATGCTTTTAGCCTAAGATCAGGGGCAAGGTCTGCCTTTATCACGGCTATTCAACGTGGTGTGGAGATCCTAGCTGGGGAAGTAAGGTAAGAAAGTAAAGCAAAAGGCAGATTGATTGGAAAGGATGAAGTAAAACTGTCTTTATTTGTAGACCACGTTATTGACTATGTAAAAAACAATCTCAGGAATCTACAAAATAACTTCTAGAACTAACGCTTTCAGCATGGTGACAGAGTACAAAGTCCATCGACAAAAATTAATTGCATTTCTAGATACTAGCAATGAACAGTGGGAAACAAATTTAAAAAGCTGTTACAATAGCATCAAAAATATAAAGTACTTAGAGATATATTTAATGAAAATATGCGTGACCTATATTCACTGATGATTACAAAATATTGCTCAGAGAAATCAATGAAGATCTTAAGATTTAAATGCAGAGATATACCATTCTCATGGACCAGAAGACAAAATATTTTTAACATATTATTTCACCTCAGTTGATCTACAGATTCAATTTAATGCCAATTAAAATCCCAGCAAGCTTTTTAAAAATAGAGATTGACGAGGTGATTCTGAAATTCATTTGGGCATGCAAAGGACGTAATATAACCACAACAGTTGTGAAAAAGAAGAACATCGGAGGGCTTATGCTTCATGATTTTGAGACTTACTCTAAAGCTATAATGATGAAGGCAGTGTCGTGTTGATAGAAAGACTTATAGACCAATGGAATAGAATCAAGTCCAGAAATCGAATCATTTGATTTTCCGTAAAAGCGCTAAGATGCAATGGTGAACGGATAGTCTTAGCAAATGGTGCTGAAAGAATTGGATATCTATTTGCAATAAAATAAGCCCTGACTCTTACCTCAAATAATATTCAAAAATTAAGATGTGTCATGAATTTAAATGCAAGATTTAAAACTTTTGTAAGCATAAGGTAAAAAGAAAATCTTGAGTTTTTTTGACCTTGAGTTTGGCAAAGATTTCTTAGACAGGAAAGAAAAACTATGCACCATAAAAGATTAAAAAGCTGATAAATCAGGTTTTATTAAAACCACACCTTACACTTTTCAAAAGACACTGTTAGGAAAATGGAAAGGTAATAAGGTTAGAATGAAATGTGTGTAAAACACATATCTGGCAAAGAACTTACATCTAAAATGTATAAAACATGGTCACAACTCCACAGTGTGGAGGCAAATGACCCAACTTAAAACTGGGCAGAAGATTCGGACAGATGTTCCACAAAAGAAGACAGAGGAGTGGACAGCCTGCATCTGAAAAGATGCCTCTCGGCTTTAGTCATCAGGGAAATAAGAGTTAAAACCATAAGGGGATACCACCACCTGCAGAAGTGTGAGTGAGAATGTGGAAAAACCATCACCCATTCTTGGTGGGGGTGCAAAGGGGTGCACCCACTTTGGAAAACAGTTTGGCTGTGTTTTATAAGATTATCCCCCCTTTACCACAGGACACAGCAATTCCATGTCTAGGTGTTCATCCAAGAGAAGCGAAACGTGTGTTCATACAGAGCCATGTGTGTGGGCACTCATGTGCTTTGTGATTGCAGTAGCCTCACGCAGGGAGCAGCCCAAAAGCCCACGTGGTATGGGGACAGACATGCAGGGGCCTCCTTATGTGGAGTCCTGCTCAGCAGCAGAAGGCGTGGATACCTGAGCAGGGTGGCACGGAAGCACAGTGCTAAGTGAGAGAAATGGACATGAAGGACGCAGAGGACATGGTTCCATTTACATGACATTTGAGAAGAGGCAAAACTGCAGGGACAGAAAAAAGATGAGTGGGGAGAGACATGAAAGAGCTCCATGAGGGTGATGGACATGTTCTGTATCTTGAGAGTGAGTGTGTGTGTGTGTGTGTGTGTGTGTGTGTGTGTGTCAGGGGGAGGGGTAAAGGGTATAGGACTATCCATTTGTCCAAACTCATTCACCTGCACACTTAAAAAGAATGAATTTTGCCAGGTGCGGTGGCTTATGCCTGTAATCCTAGCACTTTGGGAGGCCGAGGTGGGTGGATCACAGGAGGTCAGAAGTTCAGGACTAGCCTGGCCAACATGGCAAAACCCCATCGTCTCTACTAAAAATACGAAGGTTAGCTGAGCGTGGTGTGTGTTGCATGTAATTGTTGGGTGAGCATCAGTGATTAAGCATTTGTGCTTTTCTCAAATTCATTGTGAAACTCCCGTAGGAGCATGAGGAGAATGAATGCCCCTAAGACTTTCAGTACCAAGTGTCAAACTATCTCCTGAGAGGTGTCAATTTAGACTCCTGTGGGTACTGAATGAGGTTTTGCATACTTGCCAAAAATTGGTAACTGAATGAGGTTTTGCATACTTGCCAAAAATTGGTAACTTAAAAAAAAATTTGTGCCATGCGAGACAAAGGCCTCTTAATGTATTCATATTTGGGTACTAGGAACATTGAACATTATTTATTGGTTCTGCCCTTTTTCTAGTTGCAAGACTGTCTCCTGTGTATTTCAACAAGATTTCTACACATCTTCTTGTTTATTGCCCGCTTTTTGTTGTGGTTCTCTATTGCTGAGGAACAATCACCCCAAAACTTGGTGTCTTAATAGCATCCTCTTACTTTGTATGTGAATCTGTGTTTTGAGCATGGTTTTTTGGGGACCCTTTGTGTGCACCACATGGCTTCAGGGTGAGTGGTTTGACTAGGGCTGGGGATCCATTTCTAGATGGCTTTTTCACACGTTGTGGTATTGATCCTAGCTGTTGGCTGGGGGCCTGGGGTTCTCTTCACATGAGGCCCTCCAAGGGGTTGCTTGAGCTTCCCCATAGCATGGCGTCTTTGTCCTAAGACGGAGCATTCCAAGAGACATGGGAGTAGAGTCTCCCAGTTTCTTAAAGCCCAGACCTGTGAGCCAGCCATGTTGGCCCCATCACATTCTATCAGTCAGGGGGTCACAAAGCCCACCTTGGTTAAAGGGAAGGGGACATAGACACCACTCCTTGATGGGCTGTTATGTTAGATATTTTGTGACCATTTTTAAACTTCCACACTTTAAAATTTTGTTTGGCAATTTTTTTTTGTTAACAAAATTGTGCAAGTTTTATGTGGCTATTTACACAATTTTTCTGAAGTAGAGGGATTTCGAGAATGATCATCAGACCTTCTCTTTCACCGCCCTACCAAACCTCAGCCCCTTTCCAGAAGTAACCCCTCAACTCTTTGATGGGTATTGTTCTGGACTTATTGGTGTGTGTATTTCAAGGATGTGTTATCAGATGACATTGCTGTCTTTTACTTACTTTAACATGAAAGGGATCGTGCTTTATAAGCATTTCCATGGTTTGAGGACATGTTGGGCCATTTCTCCATCTCAGGCCATCTGCATGAACCCTTCCCGTCTGGCCTCTGCAACATATTTGGCACATGCAGTTGATCTAACTGGTTCCTGATTTTTGGGCATTTGCCTTGCTTTCAGTTCTTTGCTGCTGTGAGCAAGCCTTGGCCATCCTGGCACAGCACAAGCCTTTCTGTGGGATTCAGCCCTAAAGGGGGACATTCGGGCTCAATGCATGTGCACATCCTCATTGGGATCCGGCAGAACTGCTGCCCCTGAAAGGCTTCTCCTTCCGCTGGCACTCACCGTGGGTCCACGAATGCACAGTTCCTCCGAGTGCTCATTGCTTGGCTGGTTGATTTGGCCCTTCCGTTACTTGCTGGTGGGTAGTGCCTCATCTGTTCACTTGGTTTGTTTGCGTGTCCCTCGGTTGGTTTGTCCGCGTGTCCCTCGGTTGGTTTGTCCGCGTGTCCCTTGGTTGGTTTGTCCGCGTGTCCCTTGGTTGGGTCATTCCTGCATTTGTTCATCAGTTGGTTTGATCATCTGTTGATTGGCTCTGTTGGTTATTTGTTCCTCTGCTTTCTCATTGGCTGGCTTCCTCCTTCCTTCTTCCTTCCTGTGAGCACCATGCCAAGCATCTGCTCTGAGCTAAGCTCTCTTCACCACTGTGGATTAAGGGCAAGACTTGTCTTTTCCCTCAAGGTGCTCACAGTCTGGGGAACAGCAAGTCCCAGGAGCACATGCTGCCAGTCCTGTGCTGGGGGAGGCCATGGGGTGTGCTGGCTGTGGTTTGCGGGGACGACACAGAGGAGGCGGGGACATCAGGAAGCCTAGGTCCATCCCACGTGATTGACGGCTGGACCTCTCACCTTCCTGGAGCTTCATGAAGGAGAGGTGTCTCTGCTGGATGTAACTTGAATATTCAGAGTAACTCTTGAGGGTGGGAAGGCATGAAATTCCAGCCTTATTATCACTCCAGGTCTCAGCTACCAGTCATGGCTTCTGCGGGGAAGGCAGGCCCTGGTGTTACACCTTCTTTCCTGCAAGGAAAAAGGCTCAGGGTGGTGGAGCTGACCTTGGTTCTCAGGTGCAACCCTGTGGTGGGTTCCACTGAGCATTTTGGGACAGTGGGAGAGGTTTCTCACTGCCTTCTGAGTCCTGAAATCTGCCTGCACGGGTGGAATCCAGTGCATCTTGTAGAGAGAGGCTGTGTGGGAACACTTAGGTCTGGGGAGCCAGGCTTTTACCCCTGACTCTGAAATGATAGGAGAGTGAGTTCAGAAATGGTGTGGGGCTGGGCACAGTGGCTCATGCCTGTAATCCCAGCACTTTGGGAGGCCAAGATGGGAGGATCACTTGAGATCAGGAGTTCGAGACCAGCCTGGCCAACATGGTGAAATCTGGTCTCCAATGAAAACAAAAAAATACAAAAATTAGCCTGGCATGGTGGTGCGTGCCTGTAATCCTAGCTACTCAGGAGGCTGAGGCTGGAGAATTACTTGAATCTGGGAGTGGAGGTTGTAGTGAACTGAGATCGTGCCACTGCACTCCAGCCTGGGCGATAGAATGAGACTTCGTCCCCCTGACACAGAAAAGGAAAGGGGTAGACCTTCGACACTTACTTGGCATCTTCCTGGAGTGAATGTAGCCCCTATAGCAGCTGGGCAGGGCTCAGAGACTGGCACTGCCTGCCCATCTCAACATGTCTTTGGGGGCAGTTGGGCCACGAGAGACTGGTTTGAAGCTGGTGCAGTTCTGCAGTTGACTCATGCCGTCCATCCTGACTCAGCTTTGCTAGCCCTTCCTGGGTGCCAGGACTCGGCGAGGCCCAGGTGCAGAGAAAAAAGACATGTACCCAGTGGGGCTGCCCAGGCTCTGGGTCCTCCTGGGAGCTGGTTGACCAGGTGAAACGTTCCTGTGTAGACACAGCCCCCCGGCAACGTGGGCCCTGGATCCTGGCGTCATTCTCCCTCTTTTCCTCCAGCACAGGGGTATACATTACCTTTGTGGAAACCAGGATTAATCATCTGGTTCCTCCTCAAGCTCACAGGTCCTGCCCACGAAGCGAGAGGCTCCTGCTGGCCATGCCGTGTGTGCGGAGCCCAGCTTGCTGGCACTGCAGTGAGCCATCATGGCAGGTGGCTGCAACCTGGTGTCTCTGGTGAAGTTCTGCTGTGCTCTATTTGTAATCCTTTGAGAAATTACAGGGTGGTAGGAGCACATCTATGAGTAAAGACAGATGGAGAGCAGCGATGACCAGTACAAGGAGGAGGGTGCCCAGCAGGTGCAGCGGGAAGCTGGACACACCCCGTGTGTATTCGGGGCGGGCTGTTGCTTGGCTGGTGACGTTTCCTCCCAGGCCTCGATTAGGGTCTTAGGTCTGCTCTGCAGCCCCCATGGCCATCGGAATGGTGGGATCCAGGCCTCTTCGGTGTGGGTGGGCTCTACCCTTGCCTGGGACATCCCCCTGCTGTCCCGTGTGAGCAGCCCGGCTGGCTGTGTGGGTTATGTGTGCCAGGGACATGCCTTGTGTGGCTGCAGACTGCGTCGCTGCTGTCAGTTCCCTCTGAGATTCTGTCTCTCTCTCCATCTTTAGGTTGGCAACACCCCCTGCAGGAATCCCTTTCTTGTGCCTGCCCATGTCCATCTGCACCCCTGTCGAGTCCTCTCTTCTGTATGACTTAGTTTCAAGTAACAGCGTGTGTGCATCGAGGGTGGTCTTTTCATTTGGAGGTGTCACAGGCTGGGCAGTCAGTGCCTGCAGATGAGGGGTGTGCTGAGCCTTACATGGGGCACCCGGCTAGTGTCTGGCCACCAGATGCAGGGTGCTGCAGAGGTGCCCGGTGTCCAGACCTCAGGCCAGCCTCGGTGGCAGTAGGAGGCGGGTTGTCACAGCCTGTGGAATGAGTTTCAGACTGTTCCCACCTCTGAGTGTGGTGGGCAGGGAGGCGTGCCTCCCGACTGCAGCCCTTTCCATAGCAACATGCATTCCTCAGCAGGGTGACCCCCCCGCCCCCAGCTGAAGTTTCACCATAAAATCTCCCCACTCTGATGCTGTCTGTCAGCAGCTTCTCAGGGCTCTGGATCTTCGGGCCAGGAAGGAAGGAGAGACTCTGTTCTGGGAGAGGAAAAAGGGCAGGATGCCCAATGAGGTTCTCCAACCCCCAGACCTGGGGGTCAGGACAGGCCCCACAACCTTGGTATAGGGGCTGGAGCTGGGCAGGGGTTCCCTTCTGTGGTCCTTTCTCAGTCGTCTCACTCCGCAGGAGGACTCGGGATGCTGGCAGTGTCCAGACCGGGGTCCCCAGCCCCTAGATCTTGGACGGGTATTGGTCTGTAGCCTGGTAGGGCTGGGCCGCAAAGCAGGAGGTGAGCAGTTGTGAGCTAGCATTCCTGCCTGAGCTCCCCCTCCTATCGGATTGCGCGGGATGTAGGCTCCATACTCCTCATGAGCGTCTCATGCCTGATGATCTGAGGTGGAGCGGTGTCATCCCAAAACCATGACCCGCTGCCTGTCCGTGGAAAAATTATCTTCCACAAAGCCGGTCCCTGGTGCCAGAAAGGTCGGGGACAGTTTAGATGGCTGGTTTAGACCACGGAGTACATGCCACCGTCACTCCAGACGGGCCTCCTGCCAGAGTTGCTATGAGAATTAGACACAGCCCAGGATGTCACCTTCCTTCACGTCTGGTCTGAAAGGAAGACTGAAAGCAAGTGAGGCCTCCCAGGGCGGGGCGGGGGTTCAGGCCAGTTCATTGATGGGACCTTCAGGGTGGTGACGTCCCTTCCCTCTTCACTCCCTGCACAGCCACCCTTCATGCAGCCGTCCACAGACAGGGTGGTGACGTCTCTTCCCTCTTCACTCCCTGTGCAGCCACGCTTCAAGCAGCCATCCACGGACGGGGCCGTTCCCCAGCGCCCCTATGCATCCTGCAGTGAGCCACCTGTCTATATCCATCCTTCTTTCTCAGTCCAGCGTCTTTCTCCCTGTTCCTCTGTCATCTCTCCAAGTGTCTGCGTGTCCATCCTTGAGTGAGTGCCCAGCCGCGGTGCGCGGTTGCGACAGTGGACGTGGGAGGACCGGGAATCGGCTGCTTTCTCCACTGCTGCCTCTCCGTGGGAGTGGCCTCTTCTGCCGTGGGTGATGGGGCTGGAGCTAAATGCCGTTGGAACTGGATGGCCCCTGAAGTGTCTGCTTTTTGCCAGGGCAGAGCCTGGGAGGAGGGAGTGGGGATCAGGCTGGCGGCCGTTACCCCCTGCTGGGGTAGGTATTGGGTCTGTGCAGGGCGAGTCTCAGGGCTTGCTGGGTCAGGCTCACGTTCAGCGGCTCTGTGTTGGAGTCACGAGGTCTCTGCCCTCTGTTATCCCAGATGGCTTTCAGGTCTTCGGTTCTCATCAATTCTCAGTTCATTTGGAGCCCCCTCTTCACTACTTGACACCCTTAAAACGATACCCTGCTGTCAGCGTGAGCGCCTGATGGTCTTTTGTTCCTTTCTCTCTCTGGGCCTCCTTGTCTTCTGTCTTGTATGGAAGGAACAGTCTCCGAGGCCCTAACCTGCAACCCCGCAGTCCCTCCCGGCTGTGTCCCCCGCACTGTGGGGCTGGTCGGGGGCACTGGGGAGGGGCCCTGCTGGTTTCTGGTGGCCAGAGCTCAGGGGTCCTATACGCTCCAGGCCAAGTACAGGACTCCTGCCAACCACTCCCCTCCCCCCTGGCAGTGTGTCCTTACGGATACTGACGCGGGGCGTCCGGGAGGGAACCCACTTTGCCCAGGACCATGGGGCTTGTACACGGGGGATTTGGGGTCCAAGCCAGTCCACCCTGAGAGTGGGGTGGTGCCGGGTCAGGTGGGCCTGTGCCCTGGGAGAGGGCGGTCTGGTGTTGGACACAGATGAGCCCCAGATCGTGTGCACAGAGAATCTCATAATAACCAATGCAGTGAGAGCTGTGACGCTGCCTCCTTCAGGGACAACACCCGCCGGAGGCACTTTGGATGGGCCCTTCGTTCTTTAGCAAGGAAGATGCACTGGGAATCATGAACAAGAGCACGGCCTGTGGGCACCTCAGAGCCCACTCGGGGCAGCTGTCCGGGCAAAGGTTCACAGAGTCTCCCGGCCCAGCTACAGGCCACTTCCTCACCCTGTGAAACACTGCGGGGAGGTGCACGGCTGTCTGCATGTGGACTTAGCTTGGCCCTGAAGGCTCTGTCGACAGATGAGACTGGCAGGTCAGACATTTTTGCAAAGGCTGGTGGCATGGAGGGGTGGGGACAGCATGCCCCTTCCAGGTTTGAGCTCCCTGCCAGGCACACCCCTACCTGTTCCTCCATGACCCACAGCCGAGGACACCAACCAGGGTCCCTGCCGTGGAGGACGCAGCTGGCATCCTGACCAGCCCTGGCCAGTTCCCAATCAGTGCTTTCTGCTGGGCCATGCCCGGTGAGGTCCTGACATGCAAAAGGCCTTGAGTTGGGGCTCGGGGGGGCTGGGGAGGAGGGTGGCCATGCTGTGCACTGCACAACCCTAGGGGGCGGTGTTCTAATGCATGTCATGGGGTCCTGCAGGGCTGTTACACTGGTGAGGACATGGTGCCGCAAGGGCCAGCGTCTCCTGGGAAAATCCTGCAGGGCTGGAGGGGTGGGTGAGGGTGGGGGTTTTGACGACGCTGATGGGAGCTTTTAGGTGGGTGAGGGAACCTGCTTTGGCGAGGGAACGCTGCAGCAAGCATGGGGACAGGCTGGGAATTCAGGCTCAGGTCTCCAGGTATCCACCCTGGACTGCAGCCCCGGGGGGGCAGCGGGAGAGGCCAGGCCATCTGCCATCCTCCCAGGATGGTGTCCTCTGCCTGCCCTGCAGCCCCCAGGCCCTCTGCGCGTTTTCCATCCCTGGCCCTTTCCTTTGTTGTCTGGTTTAGTCATTGAGGAGGAATTTTAGTCGGAGCCTCCGGAGTGCCTCTGTTTGTTTTTCGACCTGCTGGGTTGACCTCACTGATGAGGCCGCATGCCTTGCGGGGGCGCTGGGCTGGAGGGGCCTCAGCCCTGGGCCAGACCCTCCCTCATGGCTCCATGGCTCAGACCTCAGCCCTGGTCTTTAAGAGCTGTGGCTCTCTGGCTTCCAGGAAATACAGGAAGGGAACTAGGAGGGACACCGCCCGTCCCTGGGTCCACAGGGCCGTTTACACACGCAGAGCAAATTGATGGCTTCGTGAAGAGTTTCTGTGAGCATCTGCGGCCGCCGGGCTGTGCAGTGCCCCTGCCCTCCCAGAGTTCACAGCCCGTGGAGGAGACTCGTGCCGTCCAGGGAATGCATGTCACAGTGATATCGTGACAGTGGTGGGGCCACGGGTGGGACAGGAAGGGAGGCTGCCAGCTGTGTCCCAAGAGGCCAGCGTGTACCTGTGGTTTTGGGAGCCTGTCACTGGCTCCAGCGTGGAACAGCGCTTGGGCCTGGGGTGGGCCAGACGCTGAGGGGGCTCCCTTGCAGCCCCAGGGCAGCACCAGCCGTCAAGTGACCTTGCTGGCTTTTCCCATGCCTTGATTCCTCTTTCCCAATGAAGGCTGTTAGCCTGGATGCTGTTCACTGCTGCTGGCCCTAAAATTAAGAGTTCTAGCCCGAGAACTGTGAAGACTTCAAGCTTGGGGTTATTTGGAGGCTCTCAGGTTTTCTCTTCAAGATAAGGATATTGACTTTGGGGCCTGCAGAAACCTCCCCTTGCTCCCTCTCTCTTCCTCTCTTTCTCTGTCACTCCCTCTCTCTGTCTCTCTGCAGATAAATCTCTCTCCCTCCCTTTCTCCTGCCATTGTCTGTCCCCACAGCTGCCTCTCGAGCCCCTGAGCCCCAGGCCATTGTCTCCAGTCCATCCTGGTCCCTTGGCTGAGCAGGCCACAGACATTTGGCAGGATGCACCCTGGGCTCAGTGTCTGGGAATGGCGCTGAGTATCTGGCGGTGACCTCTGGAGGACGGGCAGTGGTGCTTTAAGGGCCAGGGAGAAATGCCGCTGTGTTCGGGCTGGGGGCTGGACTGGGTGTCCACGGAGCCCACAGCACCGTTCTGTTGGGTACCAGGGCCCCGGCCGAGCACCTCGCCTTCCCCCAGCCATCTGCCTGGATGCTGGGTCCTCCTGAGCAGAGCACTCCGTGCCTGTGTGGCCCGAGAGCTGCAGCTTCCTTCAGCTACCACGGTGGGCATATGGAGGGGACTGTGTGGGTGAACCTGGGGCAGAGAGACTGGGCTGGGCCAGCATACTTCCCCAGAGACCCCAGAGACCCCAGAACGATGGAGCCTGCCCAGTGTCGGGGACAGAGTTGGAAATAACCTTCTAATGAGATAAGGAGATAAAGATGATCCTAGAATCCTCCCATAGCTCCCGGTGGGGTCAGGGAAAAGCCTGGGGGTCTCAGGAAGGGTGCAGGAATCCCATAGGTCAGGCAGGCAGGGAATCAGCGCCAAGGAGGCACTCCTTGACTGGAGTAGCTGTGGGCACTGCTGCGGCTCATGGGGGCACCAGACTGGGGACCTGAGGAAAAGTCACCCCCCGAGTGACCACAAATGACCAGGTGGAATCTGCTGCTGCTGGTGTGTTGTGATTCTGGGACTGGGGGAGCTCCCTGTGCCTTTGCCAGCAAAAAGGAGCAGGCTCTGATGGATGGCAGATGCCCAGTCTTTGCGAGGAAGGACCACGGCCGGCACGTCATCTGGCGGGGACAGACATCCTGGGCTTCACAGGTAGCCTACCCAGAGCCAGGGCTTACAGATAAGGAGCTTGTTTGTGGGGGTGTAGGGGGAAGGAATTAGAGAAAAGGACCCAGTGCAGACCCCAGCAGCCTCACGAGGAGTGTGCCATCCCAGGGCCTCAGACCCAGCCTCCTTCCCGGGCAGGGGCAGCACCATCCCCTCTGTTCACAGCCTGCACTTGCTCTGTGAAGGCCGCTGGGAGCTGGCGAGGGCAGAGTGAGGCGGGCTTTGATTTAGAAAAGTAAAATGGCTGAGTTGTCGGGGTCACCTCCTCCCGGGGCAGTGCTGAGGCTCCAGGTTCCACTGGCTGCAGGAGTCCTCAAAAACTGGCAGAGAGGAAACCTGCGTTGGCCGTCCTGTCTCATATCCAACCTTCTGCCCTTGTAAAAAAAAAAGTGGTGCTTTCCTCCTGAGCCTGTCACAGGCTTGTAATCATTCCTTCTTGGGGAGGAGGGCCAGGGAGCAGGGAACTGATGGCTAAGGAGGGCCAGACGCTGCACCCAGAGATGGGCCCTGTTTAGTAGCAGATGTTGGGATCTGACTCCAATTGGCATTAACATAAAGGTTGATACACTGGTTTCTGTAGATGAGCCTCATTCAGGCAAAGCTTGATCCAGCTACCCAAACAGTGTGGCCAGTCTGACTCTCTGCATCCTCTTATACCCTGTCCCAGGTTGTGTGTAGAAGCTGTGGGCCCACTCACTCAGTCATTCAGCAAACGTGGCTGAGTGCCCAGTGTGTGCAGGCTCCTGTGCAGGCCCTAACCCTGCCCTGCAGGTGAGGGCTCTGTTCCTGTGCCCTTTGGTGCCCCCTTTCCATCAGGGCCACCCTACCTGGGGGTGGGTGCTTGTGTCCTGCTAGCAGCTCATTGCATCCCCTTCTCTGGGGCCTTTGTGCCCGGTGGGTTTTTCTGGCTGATTCTCTTTTGTTCTGAAGCCCCCGTCCCCACTGGGGAGATGAGGCACTGAGGCCAGCACTTGACGGGGCTCCCCCTGAGCATCTCCCTTCCCCGAAGCTGGCAGGATGAGTGCCATGGAGCGCCTGTGCTCGGGTTCCGGATTCCATTTCGAGGACACATCTGTGTCACTCAAGGGAGTGGCCCCAGGCCCCACTCCCCTTCCTGAAAGTGGCCAGCTTCCGCAGCGTTTCTGTTGTTGGCAGAGAAGCGTCCTTTCATGAGGGGCTCCACTTCCAGGGGCTGCTGAGCCTGAGAGATGCCCTCCAGCAGGGCAGGCTGTGCCCGGGCCAAAATTGCCCCTTCCTTGTTTTTGAGTGCTCAGAGGAGTGCCGGGGCACCAGCAGATGGCCAGGAACTCATTTACGTTCCCACTAAAAGCAGCTGTCTCCTTCTCTCAGGTCCTGTAGGTGCCGGAGCCCTGTGCGATGTCCAGCAGCCATCCTGGTCCCAGGGAAGACAGTGCTGCTGGGCTGGGCTCTGTGATGCTGCCCCGCTGGGTCTGGGGCACCTGGCTGCTGACATTTATCCTTCTCAGCAGGGCTGTGAGCCTCAGGCCTTAGGGGAGCCCAGGGTTCCATCCTCCTGCCCCACCAGCTTGGTTTCAGTCCCTCATCTCTGGTTCCTTGTGCTGGGCCACATCGGTCCACTGCTTCTCCAGGCCAGGAGCACCTGGACACACTGAGCATTGCAGTCCCTGGGTGATGAGCACTGGAGTCCCTGGGTGATGAGCACTGGGGTCCTTGGGTGACGAGGTCCCTGGGTGACGAGCACTGGGGTCCCTGGGTGATGAGCACTGGGTTCCTTGGGTGATGAGGTCCCTGGGTGACAAGCACTGGGCGCCTGGGTGACGAGCACTGGGGTTCCTGGGTGGCGAGCACTGGGGCGCCTGGGTGATGAGCACTGGGGTTCCTGGGTGACGAGGCCCCTGGGTGACAAGCACTGGGGTGACTAGGTGATAAGCACTGGGGTCCCTGGGTGAAGAGCACTGGGGCAACTGGGTGACGAGCACTGGGGCCCCTGGGTGACCAGCACTGGGGTGACTGAGTGACGAGCACTGGGGTGACTGGGTGGTGAGCACTGGGGCCCCTGGGTGACGTGCACTGGGGTCCCTGGCTGATGAGCACTGGGGCCCCTGGGTGACGAGCACCGGGGTGACTGGGTGACGAGCACCGGGGCCCCTGGGTGACGAGCACTGGGGTCCTTGGGTGACGAGCACTGGGGTCCTTGGGTTATAAGCACTGCGGTCCTTGCATGCCCTGCAGCTGTTTGACGAGAGGGTGGCAGGCCCCAGAGTGACATGGAATGTGGTAATTCTGGGTCAGCTCTGGAGGAGCAGAGAAGATGAACTGTGTGGGTCATCATGGAAATGCCTGTTGGGGACAGAGAAGGTTATCCCAGGGTGGTTAGTGGAGACATGTCATTGGCTGGTGGAAAGGCTGACTACTTTGCGGGGCAGTTGTAATTGTAAGATTGCCCTGTACCTCCTGATTTTCACCATTCACCTGTTCATTTATTCACTGATTGATCCATCCACTCATCCATCCTTCCACCCACTTGTTTGTCCACCCACCGAACCATCCACTCACCCACCCATGCACCCACTCATCCATCCATCCACCTATTCACTCAACCACTTCTCCATCCATCATCTATCCATTCATCCATCCACCATCCATCCATCTGCTCTACATCCATTCATCCATACATTCACCCACCCACCCATTCATCTATCCATCCATCCATCCATCCATCCATCCACCATCCATCCACCATCCATCCATCTGCTCTACATCCATTCATCCATACATTCACTCACCCACCCATTCATCTATCCATCCATCCACCATCCATCCATCTGCTCTACATCCATTCATCCATACATTCACCCACCCACCCATTCATCTATCCATCCATCCATCCATCATCCATCCATCTGCTCTACATCCATTCATCCATACATTCACCCACCCACCCATTCATCTATCCATCCATCCATCCATCCACCCACCCATCCATCCATCCACCATCCATCCATCCATTCACCCACCCATTCATCCATCCATTTGTCCATCCATCCACCCACCCACCCATCCATCCATCCACCATCCACCCATCCATTCACCCACCCATTCATCTATCCATTTGTCCATCCATCCATCCATCCACTCACCCACCCACCATCCATCTATCCACCCATCCACCCACCCACCATCTATCCACTACCCATCCATCATCCACCATCCATCCGTCCATCCATCCACCCATCGTCCTCCTCCTCCTCCTCCTCCTCTCCATCTGTGTTGAGCTCCTACTATGTGCCAGTGCTACAGTCTTGCTTGTATTTCTTATCAGGGTCTTTGTGCTGCCTTTTGTGCTTCATGGCAACCACTCAGAACTCAAACACTCATTTCCAAATTATCATCCTTCTTTCTTCTTGTTCTTCTCCTTCTCCTCCCTCCTTTTCATCCTTCTTCTTCTCTTTCCTCCTCCTCCTTCTTCTTCCTCCTCTTTCTTCTCCTCCTTCTCCTCTTCCTTCTTCTCCTCTTCCTTCTCCTCTTCTCCTTCTTCTCCTCCTTCTCTTCCTCTTCCTTCTCCTCCTTCCTCCTCCTCCCCTCCTCCTCCTCTACTCCTCCTCCTTCATTTCTTCTTCTTCTTCTTCCTATTCTCTCTTCTTCTCCTCCTTCTTCTGCTTCTCCTCCTCTTCCTCCTCCTCCTCATTCTCTTCCTTCTTCTTCTTCTTCCATCTCTCCTTTCTTCTTGTCTTTATTTTTCTCGAGACTAGGTTATGCTCTGTCACCCAAGCTGGAGTACAGTGGCTCGATCTTGGCTTACTGCAGCTTCCACCACTCAGGCTTAAAGGAATCTCCCACCTCAGCCCCTCAAGTAGCTGGGATCACAGATGCGCACCACGAAGCGCAGCTAATTCTTGTATTTTTTGTAGAGGTGGGTTTCCCATGTTGTCCAGGTTGGTCTCCACCTCCTGAGCTCAAGCCATCCACCTGCCTCAGCCTCCCAGAGTGCTGGGGTTCCAGGGTGAGCCACTGTGCCCGGCCACCAAATTCTTTCCAGTCACCTCTCTTCTTCCTTAAAACTGACCTTGCTGGTGTCCCTTCCTTTACAGGTCTGGGGACATGATACCTCGTTACATTCTAATGAAAATGGGCCACTGGGACACCAATGACAAATACTTCCACTTGTAAAAGTGCAGGGGACACAGAGGCCAACTTCTCTAACTCTGGTCAACTGAGGGATTGGGAAGACATATTCCTTTGGTGAGGGGGGCTGTGCAGAATGCCTGACCCCTAGGAGCCGGGGTTAAACGCCGCCTGTGACGTGAAGACTCTGATGCCAGTAGCCTTGTGCTGGGCCCATGCCACATAGGTGGCTCCAGGGAGGCTCCTGGTCTCAGTGCACACAGCGGGCGGGAGCAGGCCACTTTGGGGAAAGGGATTGAAGGTAGGGAGTCAGGTGGATCTGTCTCCAGGAGACCTGGCATGCTGGGCTCAGGAGGCCCCACTCCACTATCCCATTTGGGGTTGCACCACTGTAGCAAGGCTGCCACCCAGACTGCAGGAAGTTGCTGGTGCCAATGCCACCCGGTGTCCTGAAGCTGGTCCCCAGGCCATGGCGTGCATGGGGGTCTGGATACCAGGCCCACCTCCGTATGTTGTGTGGGGATATGGTCCTGCTGGCTGTGTGAGGGCGTGGGAGGCTGCCACCTGCCTCTTGCTGTCCAACTCCACGAGTCTTTCTGATTGGTGGAATCTAATTTGCACCCTGCATCCTTGTGCAAAGGCACCTGGGAAATACAGTTTTCAGCTCCCCAGACTGCAGAACAGGACAGCGCCCAGGGGAGGCGGGGGTGGGGCTTGGGTGACGGAGGCCCAGTGGGACGCCTGCTGTTCTGTGGGACTGACCGCATAGGTGATCCCGTCATGGCGAGGGTTGCACCAAAGCAACAAAATTTTTGTTTCATGAAGTGTCTGGAGCTGGCCCTCTGTGCGTCACATGTCGGTCTCAGGAACCTCTGCATGTCCGCATGGTCCTTTATTAAAGAGTGAGTGCCAGGCTGGGTGTGGAGACCACACGGTGATGCCGCCTCCGCCTTCACTGAGCACCTGGGCCGCTCGGTGGGTCCGATGGGAACTGCTGGTGCTGGGCTCCTGGCTGGCTGTCTAGGAGGAAAGGGCAGAAGCAGGGGCTCTTGTCTGCTGAGCTGGGAAGCGCTCGGGCGAGTGTGCAGTGGCCACTGTTGACGCTGCAGCTCCTCTTGCTGGCCTCGATCCACTGGGGGCCACCCTCTGGTGGGGGGTGACACTGGCCTCAAACCCACGTCCACCTGTTCCCAAAGCTCGTGCCGTGTCCAAGTGGAGTTTTCATCCTGATGGAGGCTGAAGGAAAGCTTCTCCCGGCCTCACCACACCTTTGCTTTTTAGAAAGAAAATTAATGATTTCCTCCACTCTGGCACAGGAAGGCCCTGGCCGGCAGCAGGGGTGGCGTTGGGCCTGGGAAAGGTCTGCTGGCCTCTTAACTTGTTGCAGCAGAGATCTGCGAACATGTCCACCAAGCCTGCTGGAAAACAGCTCTGGCCTTCAGCAATCGAGAAAACAGGCTTGCAAGCCTGAGTCTGGGAAGAGCATCACAGGCTTGTCACGGTGCGAGGCCAGGAAGCCCCGGCCGGGATCCCCGTTCCGCTGCCCGTGTTGGAATTGAGTCTTAGGGATGGCCCAGGGCTCGGCGCTGTGTCTCAGCAGGTGGGCCGGCAGCTGGCGTGGTCCTCTCTTCCCAGGGGCTGCATCCAGGCCTGGGGCTGTGCAGGGCCACCTCACCAGGCACCTGCACTTGGCCTTTCTTCTGAAGTCCAAGGCAAAAGCCCACCAAAGCCGTCTTTGCGGGGGCCAGGTGGGAGGTGCCACGTATGCCTGAGGGACTGACAGAGCTGGGTGGGCTGTGCCCGGCTTGGCAGCCGAAAGCCACCCAGGAAATCAGAGAGGCCATGAGAGGCCAGCCTGGACGCAGGGTGTTCTGGGACCCGGTACCACCCCTCCCTTTTATAACTGTTTCTATGCCTCCCTATATAACTGTGGTGGGAACTCCTCAGCTTTCCCCTGTCTCTGGCCTCTTGATGTAATTGGCAGAGGACTGCAGCAAAGCCAGGCTGTAGAAATGACACCGTCGGAGGCAGGGACTGCAGGATCCTGGGACGCAGATACTGTGGCGCCTTCCAGAGAACTGTGGATGGGAGGCACTTCGTGATCCTGAAGTGCGGGCTTCGATTCCCGCCACCTTGGTTTCCTCCAGAGTCCTGCTCAGGCTGCTGTCTTCCCCGCACTGTTAGCTGCTCATGGCCTGGGTGAGGGTGGCATAGAGCCCTGTCTGCACCTCCTTGTGGCTTGTGCACCAAGCGCCGTGCCCACACTGAGTGCCCTGGAGGGACGGGGTGCTGGGGAGGCAGAGTCCTCCGTCTGCTCCTCTTGCTGAGGGCCTGCTGGGCCATGCTGTTGTCTCTGGCGGCCTGGCCGCCTTCTCCTGGGACAGTGCTGAGGCTCCAGGTGCCACCGGCAGAGAGGAAACCTATGTTGACCATCTCCAACCTGCTGCCCTTGTGTAAAAGGTGGGACTTTCCTCTTGAGCTCATCTCAGGCTTGTAATCATTCCTCCCTGGGGAGGAGGGCCAGGGAGCGGGGAACTGATAGCTAAGGAGGGCCAGACACTGCACCCGGAGATGGGTTCTGTTTAATAGCAGATGCTGGGATCCAACTCCAATTGGCTTTTACATAAAGATGGATACACTGGTTTCTGTAGATGAGCCTCATTCAGGCACAGCTTGATCCAGCTACCGAAACAGTGTGGCCAGAGTCTCTGCATCCTCAGGCAGGCACTCTCCAACCCCTCGGGAGACAGTTCCCAGAGGCTCCAGGCTCCTGTTTGGTGTTTGGAGCCAGCAGAGCAGGGAGGGTTCCTCATTCCCAAAGGAAAAAAGTGTCAGGACGGAGCTTCCCTGGCCTGGCTGGTCTCCTGTCCATCTCTGAGCTGACCACCTGGGACAGGGCGGTGTCATGCTCTGATTGGCCAGCAGAGGGGGCATGGCTAGCCCCATCCACACCTACTGGGCAGGCGGTTGCTGGCTGCTGGGTTCCTCCATCCCACTGGCCACCCCAGCACACACTGCTCTGCTGCTGCCACACCAGCTTCGAGTTTATGTTCTCTGCCGGGACTCCCAGGAGCCTCTGCTTTGGTCACAGGAGCAGTGCTTTCCCCGTGAAGCTGACCTTGTTCAGGGTGGGTGCCTGGGTTCATGCCTTGTGGTGGCTGCGGGTCTGGGGTCCTCGTGGTGAGGGAGAAGGAGGCTCTGGCAGATGGGGGCCGTCTTTTGTGTTGGAGGGTGACCGCTGAGCTTCCTGGTAACTATCATGGTGTCAGCTGGCCAGAGGTCAGCTTCTCCCCTGCCCTTCTGCGAGAGCCCCTGGATCAATGGTCAGGAAGCTTCTAGAAGGGATGTAGGGGCTGCCCCTCCCTTGTTCTGGCCCTGCATGTCTGGTGATGTGGGCAGGGGTCTTCAGGGCCAATGGAAACTGCACACCAGCTGTAAATGGTCACGGGAAGATGACAGTCCAGGTGGATAACGAGGGGGATAAACTCTGCCAGTGACATCCCCGTGGCCTCTGGAGGGGCCTCAGGCGGGGCAAAGGCTCTCAGGGCTGCAGAGCAGATGTTGTGACCCACTGGCTCTCCCAGGTCTCTGCACAGCACCTGTAAGGTGGCCGGCTCAGCTGCAGGGTTTGTGTCCTGCCGGCATCTTCCTGTACTGCCCGCCTTACATGGCCAATGAGAGGCCAAGTCTGGGAGGCCAGGTGTGTGGCCCCTGCCAGCCTCAGGAGCCACAAGGGCACATGAGGAAGGCGGTCGTCATCAGAGCCAGGAAAGCCTGGGTCAGCCCCTGGTGTGTGGCTGCTGGTGGGGACAAGGATGGGACCCTCCTCCACAGTACTGTGCCCTGCCTCTCCCAGCATGCAGCTCTGGGTCCTGGGGCTCTGTTGAGTGCCCGGATTCTCGGTGGGGGGTGAGGGTGCTTTCCTGTCATCCCAGCTTCTGGTGCTCCCAGGTGCTCCTTTCCCCTCCGTGGCTAACCCGCTCCTCCTCTGTCTTTTCAGCTCAGCCAGCAGACCTCCTGAAGGTTCTAGATTTTCACAACTTGCCCGATGGAATAACAAAGACGACAGGCTTTTGTGCCATGCGGCGATCTTCCAAAAGCCCGGACGTCGCTTACAGAGTCACCAAAGACGCGCAGCTCAGCGCGCCCACCAAGCAGCTGTACCCTGGTAAGAGCTGCACGCTTCCGTTCTGGTGGCGGGTCCCATTGGCCCCCTGGCCTGGGAGCGGCAGAACCCGTGTGGTGGCAGAAACAGGCTGGGTTTTCCAGGAAGCCGCTCCCTCGCACGAGCCCTTTTTCCCTTCACAGTAGTGAAAGTGCAGTTGCAATGGTGGGACTTTGTCCTTCTCTGCTGGATGTGGGTTGGGGGGAGGGAGTGGCCTGGCGCCCCTGAATTTCTATCGGTGCATCTCTGGTGGTAGGTGGGCCGCCAGGACTCCTGCCGGAGGAGTCTAATGGGTCCTGGGGGTTGCGGTGGGGAGAAACCTCGGGGTCGTGGGAAAGGAAGCGCTTCCAGACGGAAATTTAACTGAGGGCAGTGACATTAAGAGACACATGAATCAAACGTCGTGACTCCTAGTTAGAGCGCGCGAGGCTTTTAATGAGAATCAGTTGCTGAGTGCTGGGTCTCTGCTTTTAATCACACACCCGGAGCGGGAGGCAGCAGTAGCTCTAAGATGCAGCATCCAAGTGTCCCTGTCACCCAGGCATGGGGCAGCACCTGTCACAGTTAATTAAACCCTCTGGGCTTATCTGGACGTGAGTAAATGAGCTGGTGATGGAGAACCTCGCCTCCTTGCTAACTCCTGGCCTGGACTGAAATGAAATCCTCTTTCTGATTCAGATAAGAAGAGGGTGGGGGTGGAGGGCAGGTGAGTTCACTTCGTGAGACTCTCCGTAATTATTAGAAGACACAGTGCAGCATCTTCTTGGCGGACCTGGAGGTGACCCCAGCACTGAACCCATGATAAGGGTGGCCTTTGAATAAGCCACGGTGTTTCTGAGGATCCTGTCCCCGCTAGGTCCCGAAGGACACCCTCCTTGAGGGGCTGCTTCTGCCCCCACAGACTTGCTCTCTGTGCACTCATTCCCAGCCATTGCCAGCCCCCCTTTCAATCCATCGTGACCTTGAAGAGGGTGTCTCTCAGAGAATCTGGGCAGTACTTTTTAAGAATGTTTTTCAGAACGAGTTATTTCAAGAAATAACCTGAGGCACCAAGTCGCTTCCTGGCAGCTCGGTGGAGGTAAGGCAAGGTGGCCCGGGAGCTTGGCAGCCCAATTCCCCTCAGACAGCCTACCTTTGGGTGCCAGAGTGGCCCTGGGCTGTGCATCCCCAGCCTTGAGAGTGGAACTCATCAGCACAGACAGCCTCTCCTCAAAAAGGACTGCAGCCTTTGTGAGGCTGAGGCAGGCGGAGCACCTGAGGTCAGGAGTTCAAGACCAGCCTGGCCAACATAGCCAAACCCCATCTCTACTAAAAATACAAAAATTGTATTTTTTTTTTAAAACAAATAATGCAATTTGTATTATTATTATTATTTTTACAAATAATTGTATTATTTGTATTATGTGGTGAACGCCTGCAATCTTAGCTATTTGGGAGGCTGAGGCAGGAGAATTGTTTAAACTCAGGAGGCAGAGGTTGCAGAGCGCGGAGAGGCCTCCTGAGGAACACTCCCAAGCTTTTGGAAGAACATCTCCTTTGGAATCAGCCACGGAATGCTCACTCGAGTCTCTGCCTGGAAGATACACCCTTTTCTGCCCCAAGGCCCAGGTGTCGATTTCTTGACCCAGAGAGCCTGGGAGGGCTGGTCTGGGGAAGGGCTTCGAGAACCTATGGCCGAGGACCATGTGGACTCTGGGTGTGAGACACGCCGAGCGGTACACTGGGGAAGGGAGGGCTCCTGCCCCTTGAGGGGACCATCAGCCACTGTGTTTAATCTTACCTGTGTCCCCAATTCTGGGGCACTTGTACCACTGCCCCCTGCCCCGTGGCTGACACCCTGTCCTCCCCTGTGGCTCTCCTGCACCTCAGGCCCGGGCTCGGGAATCAGCCTCCCTTGGGCAGAATGTCCTGCTATGCCTCGATGCCCCCACCGGGCTACCCTCAGCCTGGCCCCTCCTCGGCCGCCAGGGCCCAGCTGGAACCTCACCCACTTGCCAGGTTCCTGGTCCCCTGTCTAAAGTTAGCCACACCCCCTATTCATTTCCTATCCTTTGGCCTCCTTCTGCCACCCTTCCCACGGCCACCTGCACTATTTGCAATTATCGTTATTATTATTGAGAGAGTCTCGTTCTGTCATCCAGGCTAGAGTGCAGTGGCATGATCTCGGCTCACTGCAACCTCCACCTCCCAAGTTCATGCGATTCTCCTGCCTCAGCCCCTGAGTAGCTGGCATTACAGGTATGCTGTAATCCTAGCACGGAAATACTTGCCTGATTTTTTTATATTTTTGGCAGAGACAGGGTTTCACCATGTTGGCCAGGCTGGTCTCTAACTCCTGACCTCAAGTGGTCCTCCTGCCTCGGCCTCCCAAAGTGCTGGGATTACAGGTGTGAGCTACTGCGCCCCACCTGCAATTATTTAATTATCTGGTTTGATGATTTCTGTTTATGTGCAGGGAGTATCACTTTCTGAGGTCAGAGACCATATCTGTCCCTTGACAGTGTCACCCTAGAGCCTGGCACCTGTCAGTGTTTATTAGGGAACTAATCACTGTTTATTGATGACATGATTCACTGCAGTGAGCAGTCAGTGTGCTTCATAACTGTCGGCTCAGTGTGATTCGGTGTCAATGCAAATGCATTTATTGTACTCCTACTGTATACCTAAAATGCTCTAGTGCCTTTGGACTTCAGCAGAAGTAAAAATGAGAAGCTCTGAGGGTGTCATCAGGCCTCTCCCGAGCCACCCCTCAACTGTGACTTTCCTTAGTGAATGAAATATGAAGTGTTCAATAGCCAGCTCCCCTCCCAGAGCGCCCAGACAGTGTAGATCAAAGTGTCAGCGTCCCGGCTCACGTCAGGACTTGAATGGGCCATCTCACAGTGACAATAAATCCATTGTTATTTTGCCAGGAGAGAGATTAATGTTAAACATAATTTATCCTTTCGGGTTTTATCTGAGCTGAGAAAATTTGTTACCATAGAGATTTCAAAACTTGAGAAACGGCATTTTAATGAGCTGCGGGAGCCGGGGGTTCGGGGGCTGCGGTGCCTCATGCCGGGGAGATGAGCCTGCCCGACTCATCCTTTGATCTTTTAAGAGAGAAGACTGACTCCAGCGGGCAGGGTGGTGGTGGGGTGGGGACGGGAGCCAGGTGGCCCTTTGCAGTGAGAGCCAGGGAGTGGAATCAGGTGGTGCCTGTGCTGTCTGCCCTGGGTGTGGATGGGGACCCAAGTGCTTCAGGTGAGACCCCACCAGGCCCTCAGTGCCCTATGCACTCCCAAGGACCCCGTGGGACCGCCATGGTCCTGCCGGCAGCCTTGCCATCTGGGGCCCCCACCGTGGGTGGGCACGGCGTGTCCCACTCCCTCTCCATAGGTGGGACCAGCTACGGCCATCATCTCCAGGGTCCCCCTCCCACATCCCCACATGTGGATGGGTGATGCAAAACCAATGGCTGGCCGGGTGCGGTGGCTCACACCTGTAATCCCAGCATTTTGGGAGGCTAAGGTGGGAGGATCACCTGAGGTCAGGAGTTCAAGACCAGCCTGCCAACATGGTGAAACCTCATCTCTACTAAAAATACATAAATTAGCTGGGGGTGGTGGTGTGCACCTGTGGTCTCAGCTACTTGGGAGGTTGAGGCAGTAGAATCACTTGAACTTGGGAGGTGGAGGTTGCAGTGAGCTGAGGTCTCACCATTGCACTCCAGCCTGGGTGAGCACTCCTGAGGGGCCTCTCGTTTTGCAGGCCCTCAGGAGCTCTCCTTGCAGCACCCTACAGAGGATGCAGAGGCTGCGGCAGGCAGTTCTTCTCCCCCTGGAAAGTCTCAGGATGCTTGGGGCGAGGGGGCCTTCGGGTCCCCTTCCCCCTGCCTGGCACCTGCAGCTGTGCTGCAGTGACCAGACGCAGAGGTGGCGAGGCTGCTGCCCGCTGTGCCACGATTCCGCCAGCAGAGGGTGCTCATGGATAGCCGCTGTGTGGGCGCTGCGGCCACACATCCACGATCTGCTGCCCCACGAGCTGGGCCACCTGGTTAACCTTTGGCCCCACTTCTAAAGAAGGTGTGGGCCTGGTAATGGATTCGAGGTGGCTCAAGCCCACCCACCAGACCCCAGCCCTCCGTCGTGGTGCTGCTCGTGGGGCGGCTCCAGCAGCATGTCCCCTCCCTTCCTTGGCATGAGCCTGTTGATACCCTGCTGGGGTGCTGCTCCTTCTGGCTGGTTCTAAGGACCCCACAGCCTTAGGCAGGAGAATCGCTTGAGCCAAGATCGTGCCGCTGCACTCCAGCCTGGGCAACAGAACCAGACTCTGTCTCAAAAATGGCAGCAATAATGGTAATAAGATTGCAAATAGTTCAGGGGGCGGTGGAGCAGGATGGCAGAAAGAGACTGGAGGCTCGGAAAGGCTGTGGGCTCCTCAGAACCAGCCAGAAGGCTGAGCACTCCTGGCTGACCCAATGACGTTAGTTAGCTGCAGGCTCCCCATCAGCCCCAGGCTGTGGGCAGAACGGCAGGTGGCACAGGGCAAGAGCATCGCTGGATTCACCACCAGCATCCATGGAGCAGAGGGGCCAAGGCTCCCAGTCTTGCCCACGGACCGGGGCAGGCGTGTGGAATGGGTTTGGGTGCTCCTGGCTGGGCCAGCCTGGGTCTGCCTTTGAGTGACCTCAGAATGCTTCTGGAGGGTGTTGTAAGGGGTGATGATTCCTCCTGTTAGCGTACTAGGGATTTTTTTTGTAATTTTAAATTAGGGTGAAATTCTTTTATTTCCACCCTTTCTCTGCTTTGCATATCAGCTGGGAAACGTCACACAGTCCAGTTCTAGTGGCAGTCGGAGGCTGCTGCTTCCCTTCTCCCTTCCTCTCTCTGCTTCCTCCCTCTGTCTCCCTCCATCTTTCTCCCTCCCTCCCTCCCTCCCTCTGTTTCCCTCTCTCCCTCCCTCCCTCCATCTCCCTCCCTCCATCTCCCTCCCTCTGTCTCCCTCCCTCCCTCCTTTCCTCCCTCCGTCTCCCTTCTTCCCTCCCTCCCTCTGTCTCCCTCCCTCCCTCCGTCTCCCTCCCTCCCTCTGTCTCCCTCCCTCCCTGTCTCCCTTCCTCCCTCCCTCCCTCCCTGTCTCCCTTCCTCCCTCCCTCCCTCTGTCTCCCTCCCTCTGTCTCCCTTCCTCCCTCCCTCCCTCTGTCTCCCTCCCTCCCTCCCTCTGTCTCCCTCCCTCCCTACCTCCGTCTCCCTCCCTCCCTCCGTCTCTCTCCCTCCCTCCCTCCGTCTCCCTCCCTCCCTCCGTCTCCCTCCCTCCCTGCCTCCCTTCCTCGCTCCCTCCCTCTGTCTCCCTCCCTCCCTCCTTTCCTCCCTCCCTTCCTCCCTCCCTTTCTCCCTCCCTCTGTCTCCCTCCCTCCCTCCCTCCGTCTCTCTCCCTCTCTCCATCTCTCTCCCTCCCTCCCTCCCTCCCTCCCTCCCTCCCTCCCTCCCTCCATCTCTCTCCCTCCCTCCCTCCCTCCGTCTCTCTCCCTCCCTCTGTCTCCCTCCATCTCCCTCCCTCCCTCCCTTCGTCTCCCTCTTTTCCTCCCTGCATGCTGAGTGGTGAGACACCATGGAGGGTACAAAGATGCCTCAAAAGCAGCCTCCGCCCAGAGGCAGCTCAGCCTGGGAGGTTCTCCTGAGGGTCGAAGCACAGATGTGTTGAGGCGTGGAAGCTGAGGATGAGGTGTTAAGGGCTCCCAGCTGGAAGAACCAGTTGTGTTTCATGGAGGAGTTTGCATTTGCACTGAGCCTTGAAGGGGCAAGCTTGGCCAAGTGGGAGCAGGGAAGGGCTGCAGGAGCAGTTTGATCAAGGGGCAGATGTGCAGCAGATCACCACAGGGAGCACAGCTTCCCAGGGCTCCAGGCTGGCTCATTTGCAGAGAGCTGTGGCTGGGCGTGGCTGGGGGGCTCCCTCACGGCTTCTCACCTCTGTGCTTTGTTCCAGCATCTCCGTTTCCTGAGGACTTCTCCATCCTAACCACTGTGAAAGCCAAGAAAGGCAGCCAGGCCTTCCTGGTTTCCATCTATAACGAGCAGGGCATCCAGCAGATTGGCCTGGAGATGGGTCGCTCTCCTGTCTTCCTCTATGAGGACCACACGGGGAAGCCTGGGCCAGAAGACTACCCCCTCTTCCGGGGCATCAACCTGTCGGATGGCAAGTAAGTGGGTACTGCTGGGCAACCCCGTCCTCCTACTGGAGGGGGATCAGGCCAGCTCATGCCACTGACCAGATGTGGGGTCCGGTAGGGGGACAGCAGCAGCCAGTACCTAGACTCCCAGAGGTGCTGCAACAGAGGAGAGGGTGCTGGGCTTGGCGTCCTGAAACTGGGTTCTGGTCTTGATTCATCTTCTGTGGCTTTGGGGAGTCACTTCTCCTCCCTGGTCCTCATTTCCCCTTTGTGAGGTACACTAATGCACATCAAATTCCAGCTGTTTGTGACAGAAGGGACATAGGAAATTGTGTGGTTTTACCCAGCCTGTTCCAGAAAGGGTTCAAGGTGTCCTTCCAGGGCGCAGATGTGTTGGGAGTGGGGTGAACCGTGAGGAAAGGCGGGTTGTGCCTGCACGCTCCCTTGGGTGCAGAACTCTCTTTCGTGGCGGGCACGTGTGGGGTGGGGCCTGGCAATCTCTGAAGGCCTTCAGTACGTGAATCCTGAATTCTTCACTAAGACGTTCAGACAGGTCGGCTCATCCCACCGTTTCCCGTCCACACTCAGTCTTCTCTGGCCGACCGCAGTTTGCCATCAGGGTTCGGAGGACACATGACGAGTGCCCTCATACTAACGTCAAAAGGCAACGGCCGCCACCCTGCACTTCCCCGAAGGCTGTGACGGTGCCGCCGGGACCCCCGTGCCCGGCTCCTGAGCCGTGCCCTGCGCCCCACACTCCTCCTTTCACTTGGGCTCCCGATGGGCTGCCAGGGTTCGGACAGCTGTCCCTGTCTGAGGGACGAGGATTCGGGGGTGTGAGTCAGACCTCACACACGTGGGGTTGCCCTAACTCGTCTGATTCCAGAGGCTGGGCCTTGATCTGCTCAGTCACACCACGACCGTGCAGGAAGTGGGCCATCTTCCCGCATCCCCAGGGATTTGCAGCAACGTCGCCTGAACTGGCGTCTGCCATCCAAGCCCTGTTTTCACTGTCTGTTTCTTTGTAGGTGGCACAGAATTGCTCTCAGCATCCACAAGAAAAATGTCACCTTGATCCTCGACTGTAGAAAGAAGACCACGAAATTCCTGGACCGCAGCGACCACCCCGTGATAGACGTCAATGGCATCATCGTGTTTGGCACGCGGATCCTGGATGAGGAGGTGTTCGAGGTGAGCAGGACGGCGGACCACGCCCCGCACCGCACCCACCAGCGCACCCCTCGTATGGAGCCACCGCGGCCGCCATTGGAGATGGCTCCTCGGGCAGGGACCATCTGCTGTTTCGCTGTGGTCACAGTGGTCTCTGTTGGTCAGGACCCTCTGCTGCTGTCCTAAGGGATGTTTGTGGCCTTCGGAAATGGAGGGCCAGAGCTGCTGTCACCTGTAGGCCACGTGGGGTTGACAGTGACCACCCTTGTCCCAAAGGCCCAGTAATGCGTCTCCTGGGTGCTAGCTGGGAACGGAGGGGGGCTTTGTCCAGCCTTGTGTTGAGGCTCCTGGAAACGTGCAGACTTCTGTCCTCTGTATCCGAGACCCATCCTGGAACAGGGCAGCCGTCCTCAGGGTGAGCTTGAGGGGCAGAGCTGGGCCACGGGGTGGAAGCATCAGGGAGACCTGTGCTGACCCGACTTAGGCTGGCCTCACTCCAGAGTCTGGCTGTGTCCAGCCAGGGGCCTTGCTCTCCTGGGGAATGCTTCAGAGGCTGTGGAGTGGGAGCCTGAGCAGAGCGGGCTTGGGGACTGTTGGAAATAGGTGCTCAGTACTGCAAAGAAAAATCGGCACTGAGACAAAGGTCTCTCAGCAAGGCAATTTTCACTTCTTGGATGCAGGAAGAGTGCTCTTGGTAGCCATCTTGCCACATGAGTACAATGAACAAAGGAAATCAGACACATTTATCCCTTACATATTTGGGGTTGTCCTTCCTGCTGTGTCTGATCTCCATTGGCTGGAGCTAGACTCCCAATCTAAACTAAACCCCGATTGACTAACAACTTAAAACTTTCTAAACAGGTAAAAGGAATGGAGAGCTGGGACATGCCTGTGAGCACGTCCAGCACAGATATCTTGGTTAAAGCACAGGGACACGGAATGTACAGTGTGGCTGTAAGCACGGCATGTCTAACAGCTACATAGGATAGGGCTTAACAAGTTATTAGCACACTTATTCTTTAATAAGAAAGGAAACTTTTAATAAGAAACTTTTCTGCTTCTCACAGGGACCCCACTTCAGCCCTTCATAAGTCAGGGTCCTGCATGGGAGAGCATGGGAACGCTGCGTCCCACTGCCAGGAAACAGGGTGAGAGCCTCTGCAGGTGACAATGATCTCCAGCTGCCCAGGGTTGGGGGTTGGAGTCACTGGCGCCTGTGGAGGTTCCAGGGCCCTGCCTCCTGGGTGCTGGGTGCTGGGGCGGCTGCCTGCACAGGGTTCCGGACTGTGCACCTCCCACGTGACTGCAGTGACCGTTGCCCCTGCAGCTCAGGTTAGGTGGCACCAGGACCCTCCTCCACTGAGCTTCTTTTTCTTTTATGTAAGTTGGATTTTGTAGAAGATTTGGTTTGCACCCAGGGCTCCGTGGCTAAAGCCTGTTTGGAGGCCACTGGCTTCGATGGTCTCCAAGGGCCACTCCGGCTCTGGGATTTCCTCCTCCTGGGGCTGCAGAGATGGGACGAGATAGGGCAGCGTCTCCTCCCGAAATCCTGGAGTGCTGCCGTGAGCTCCTGGCCATGTCTGCACGTCGGTTCGGCATCCAGCTGCCCCTGTTTCATGGCTGAGGTGGGGTCCACGGGGCCATGTGTCTTCTCGGTGACTCAGGGTCACCAAACCAGACACCGTGTTGACTCAGTCTTGGTGCTCTGCCAAGGACACGCTAAGGAGACATCGCACATGCTGAGTTTGCTTCAGTGTTAGCAGTAGTGATGTCTGCTGGTGGGGACGGGCACAGTCCAACTGGTCCCGGGACTCCGAGCGTGTGAGGAGAGGGTCATTCTGAATGTCTCGCCTTTCTAGAAAACCACATTGGGGACCATGTAGTGTCACCATAACAGATGCTCAGCAGAGTGCTGGCCTCGGGGCAGCTCCGTTGAGTGTTGGATTTGGGCCTTGGGCAAGCTGCTCTGCTATTTCTCTGTCTCAGCGTCTCTGTCTACAACGGGATCACGGATGTGGCTGCTTTATGAGCGGTGGCACCATGTGGTGGAATGCAGTGACACTCCAGCACTGCCTCCCTTACAGGAAGCCGTGCCTCACTGTCAAATGCAGTGGTTCTGGATACTAACCCCAGGTCAAGGCCGGCAGAGAGGCAGGACAGGGCACAGAGGCCCAATGTAGGCAGCAGAGAAGGATCAAAGCAGCCACCCTCTGCGGAGCGAGATGGGCTTGTTAGAAGAAGGCCGGATCGGGGGTGAAGGTGGCGTGAGATTCTCTTGAACCCGAAGTTGGCTTCGGTTCAGTTTCCAGGAAGCTGCAGCCTGGGGCTTCAGTAGGGTAGGGTGGGTGCTTGGGGCCGGCTGGCACAGCCAAGTTTTGCAAGTTATTGAGACACACCCTCCCGGCACACTTCTGACCAGACCTGCCTAGATGCTGGGAAGGAGCTGCGGTGGCAGGAGTGTCGTCAGCCCGGCAGGAGGCCGCTTCTAGGCTGTTCTGGGGAGCCAGGGTTCAAGCTGCCTCGAGGCCACGCAGGCTGGGATCCAGGGCTGCTGCTGCCTCTTGCTGGTGGCAGAATCTAGGCACAGCAGGTGACCTTGATGAGCTTTAAGACTTGCTGGTAAAGTGTGGGTTGCAGTGAGGCTACCTGCAGAGCTGCAGGGGCGACCTGGGCTTGGCCTGGGCACCTGCCGGGGCTGCGGTCACCGCTGCCTGTTGCTCTATGGGTCGAGGCCACAGTGTGGCCTCGGGGTTTTAATGAGTTTGTCATGCAGTCACATTTTGTGCTATGTCAAATCGTTGTTATTTCTAGTGTGTTCAGCTGTAAAGATTCTGGAAAAAGCTTTATTTTATCTTAAAAAAAATTAGGATCTTCAATAGTGCTTCCTTGTATTCTAACTGAGCGGGAAAAGCTGCTTTCCAGCAGCAGACATAGGTGAAGAGTCCCTTACCACAGGAAAGTGCTAGAAATCTGTGTTCCGGGCCGGGTTTGAGTCCTCGCTCCATTGTTTCCCTGTGGTGAGATCTTGGGTGAGTTGTCTAACGTCTCTGACACTCAGTTTCCCCATCTGTAAAATGGCAGTAATAGTACCCACCGCCTTTTTGTGTGCATGGGAGGCACCGTGAGAATTAATCCATGAAAAATGCCTATGAATGGCCGGCAGAAAACACGCCGCAGCTAGCCTCCTTTATTACTGAAGAATGAGAGCGACCTACAGTTTTCAAAAGGAAAATGGCTCTTGGGTGGAGGAGGCTGTTTTCCTGTCCCGGCTCGTTCTTCCAGAAACCCGTGCAGGTCTCACTCTGCAGCTGGCGCCCGGCAGGCTTCTGGTTGAAACAGTGGGTCACTGATAGGTTCTGAATTCCGTGTTTCCGGTGAGCCACTTTTTCCTCTCGTGGAATTCGATTTGAGCCGGAGTGGCTGCTAGGAGCGAGAGGCTTTTATTGACCGTGAGTAGTTACTGGTGTGGGGGGGCGTTTTCCTAGCCCCAGAGTTTCCTGGCTGTTAGCTGTGCTCACGTTGGAAAATTGGACCTGTCTTTCTTAATGAAGTCCAGCAGGATCGGCGATGCCTTCGGCTGCCCCAAGTCCCTTTTCTCTTCCTTCCTCCTTCACAGTGTGAGGAGGAAGTTCGGCGAGTTGGCCTCAGAGTCCCAGCCACCTTTTGTCTCATTGCAAGTGGAACAGAATTTCTATTTCTTTTGAAGTGAAAGTGATTTGTCTCTGCTTTCCCGCGGGCTCTGCGTCAGGACACCTCCCATCTCAGCCGCTCGGGAGGGGCTCCCAAGCCGGAGGGGTCGGCAATGTTGAGAGACATTCCTCCAGCCCCCTTCTTCCCCCGGAAGGACCACTTCCGCTCATTCAAAGCCAGTTTGTCCCACAGCGTTGGAGAGCCAGCAGGACCCTGGGTGCTGGCGCTGGGGCCGAGGCCAGGCTGGTGCACTCGCTGCATTCTGTGCTTAGAGTTGGACCAAACAGGGATTTGCCAAACGCTAAAAGGGCTGTTTAAACAGGGCCTGGGGTTTTTCCTGGGGTGTGTGTGGCCCCACAGAGGCCCCCCTTGTCCAAGGTGATGTGCCCTTGAGGGACAGAGGGAGAGCCTTTTCATCCAGGGCATTGTCAGGAACGAGCTTTGTGTTCTCACATACACTGCCTTAGTGGCCTGTGAGAGCATGGGGCATCCAGCAAAGGTGGGGAGGCGTGATTTATTTTCAGAGGCAAGGAGAAGATGGATGGGAAAGCCGCCAGGGCCACCCCTGTGCCCGGAAGAAGAGTCTTTCTGTCACTTCATAGCTTGGGAAGCCAGCACCAGGGAGGCTGAGTCACTTGCCTAAGGTCACCCAGCCAAATCACAGCAGATTGGAACCTCAGAGATCATGACGCGACCGTCCCCAGCCTGGGAGGGGTCCCGGGGAGCAGAGTCAGGAGACAGGATTCAGGTTGCCCTGACAGTGTGTGGGCCCCACCGGGCTCGGGCTTCAGACGTCCTGTTCTCATAGCCCTCCCCGCACAGGGCCTGAGGACCCTGGAGTCCCCTGGCTCATGAGGTCTGTGAAGCCTTGGAACCTTCCAGGAAGAGCCAGCATAAGCTGTTAGCAAGGGCTGAGGGCTCCAGAGGCATCCCTCTGGTGTGTGACAGGTGACGTGGACCTGCAGGTCCCGTCCCAGCACCTTCCCCAGCCTGGGTGGGCAGCACAGGATGCCTGGCTGCTGATCCGGGGGGCTCCATGTACCCCTCTAGCGTCTCGCATCACCAGTGGTCCCTGAGCCAGCCAAGTGATCCCCGTCAGGGGCCTGGCGGCCGGGACTGAGAGGGGCTGGGGGGCCTCTGCCTTGGGGCTGCCGTGGAAGGCCCCTCCTCCGTGGGTGAGCTCTGACCAGGAGTCGGGCTGTGGAGGGGATGAGAACTTTCCACTGGCCGGCCAGTGAGTTCTGGGCCAGGAGCCAAATGTGCTTTTAAGCTGTTGAAGGTTTCAAGGGGCAACAAGACCAAACAGACTGTAAACTCAGCTCTCTCTGCAAAACCCCTGGGTGCTGGCGGAGTGACGGCACCAGCTCCAGGCGCTAACGGTCCCCCGTCTGCTGCCTTCTTTCAGCCTCTGAAGAACACCGAGCGGTTTACCTAATGCCTGAGTTCCTTTTTCCAGGGCCTGGCTTTTCCACTGACATGCTCTTTCTGGAATTTCGCTCTCCTGGGGTAGGAGTGGGGCCTGTGCTGAGGGGCTTTCTCGGCCATCCACGGAGGCACCCCGGGATTCCTGTGAGTGGCAATACCCCCAAGGCATCAAACCCTTCAGCGCCAGGCCCTTGAAGGGGAGAGCAAGGGCATTGTTAGAGGTCCAGTTCCACCTTTCCTGGAAATTCCCAGGCTGGGGCCCTTGGAGCCTCTGGATCCTTCCAGAACTACCTTGTCACGGACAGCTCCCTGGGCTGCCTGTGGGACACAGCAGGGAGGACTCAGGCTTGGGTCTAGGGCGACTCCGGAGCCCGCAGCCCGTCACTGGGCAGCTGGGGAAGGCCAAGGGTAGGACGCGCAGCCCCAAAGATGAGCAGATGTCCTGCACACAGGAGCCAGGGCTATGGGCGAGGCTAGGCACTGAGCGCTGTGTGTGGCTGGTGGCTCCCGGGACGTGAGGGGATTCTGCTGCGGACCTTTTCTCCTGGTGATGGGAGGGCTGCAGGGCTGGGAAAGCCTACCTCACCGGACCTTTCCTGGGCCCTGCTGCTCAGCCTCTGCTTGATGAGCCGTATTCCCCTGAGAGAGGAGTGGGGAAGTGGAGGGCTTTCCCCGCCTTGAAAGCTGCTCAGAGGGCCACATTTGTGGGGCTGGCTGGGCCAACTCTGACTCAGGACATGAGATGGACTTGACATGTGGGCTGGGCAGGGCAGGGCTCTCTGCCGCCCCGGGAAGCCCTGTGCCCTCTGTGGGGTCATCTCTACGCCTCCATCCTCATTGGCTGGTGGCACTGATGGGCCAGATGTCCCTCTGCCAGGGTGTCTCTGGGGACCTTCCCAAGTCCTTGCCCAAGTCCTTGCTGCTGCTTGGCCAGTGCGGCTGCCACTGCAGCTCAGAGCACCTCCCTGGGGGCACCTGGTGTTACCGGCACAGATACAGGACACTCACCCATCTAGGTCCTTGGTCCAAGATCTGCCTCTCCCAGGCCCTGCTGCTGCTGCCTCCTTAGCTTCCACTGGTACTTTCTGTAGGAGCCACCTCCGCTGTCTCAGGCCACCTGTGTGGCAGCCCAGACCCCACCCTGGCAGTGCTGAGGCAGCCCCTGGCAGCGGGAGCCCAGTGGGGGAAGGGCAGAGGCCTCCTGCCTGCCTCACTGAGACCTCATCTTGCTCCTGGAAAGGGCAGGGACGTTGCACTCTGAGTGATCTTCTGGGACTGCTGCAGCCAATTGTCACAACCTAGTGGCAAAGCAACAGAGACTTATCCTCTCCCGGCTCTGAGGCCAGAATTCCAAGATCAAGGTGTGGGCAGGGCCGTGCTCCCCCTGAAGGCTCCAGTGGGGGATCCTGCCTGCTGCTTCCAGCTCTGCGTGGCCCTGACATTCCTTGGCTTGTGGCTGCATCACTCCAGCCTCTGCCTGTCTTCACATGGCTTCTCTCTTTTGTGTGGCCCATGAGGACACTTGTTATTGGATTTAGGATGTTCTTATTTCCGACCCCTAATTCTGTCTGTAGTGATCTTAGTTCTGGACAAGGTCACCTGTGGATATAGATTCTGGAAGGTTGGACCCGGACATATCCCTCTGGGCCATCATTCAGCTGCTTCCCTACATAGCGTGCAAAAGGGGTTATTCTCTCTTGGATTACCACAGAGCACGGGTGCTTAAAAGTGAGTCTCTGGCATGCATATTTGGGACCTTCAGCTGACGCTTTGGGGTGGGCTGCTGAGCTGTGCCTGACTGAGGAGGAGCAGGCAGGCTCCTCCTGGCTGGCGGGCAGTGGGCCAAGCCCTGCGGGCACCTCCCTGGCTGACTGGGGCCAGTGTGCAGTTTGACATTGGGGTGCATTTTCATCTGCACTTCTGGTTGAGGGAGACCTGGGTGGTGGGTGAGTGAGGCCTGGACTCTTCCCTGCCACTGGTGGCTGGTGACCCACCTGGCAGGTGTCAGTGACCCTGCTGGTGATCTGTGTGGCACCAGCAAGGAGGGTCCAGAGACCCCACAGAGTTGGGCAGGGCCTGCTGATCGCCCTGTGCTGCGGGCCCTGCCCCTCCTGCTGCCTGGCCCGAGGTTTGGGCTCCAGGTTCCTTCCATGGAAGATGTGAGCCACAAGTCCCTTTCCCAGCCTAGACCGGAATGATGTCCTATTGGGGGCCGCCTTGTCCAAGGATGTCTTGCTGGGCTGAGGGTGGATGTTCTGATCTGCAGTTCCCAGAAGATGGCACCAGGGGTCTCTGGGGAAGGGACCCATGATGCTGGAGGGTCTCTGGAGGGGGCTGCCCAGGGCACACAGGGCCACAGTGGAAGGGTTTGTCTTCAGCACTGTGGCCAAGGGGGCATCCCAGTCAAGCCCCAGTCCTCCACCCGTCCTTCTCACTGCCTTGGGCCAGTTGCCTCAGCTGGGAAGTGGGGATGTTAGGCTCGAGGTGCAGATGAAAGGAGACAAGGCTGGTGCAGCCAGCCCTGCGGTCACTCAGAGAGGCGGCGGGTGTGCCACTGTGTGCTGGCAGGCTCTCCTGCCCTGCCTGGGATGGTGGCTGAAACGATGCTGCTGCTGGTCTGACTGTAGTTATAGTGACTGTGCAGTATTTTCATAGCATTGCTGTCAGTACCATGAACCCCATCTCATGATAGGGGCTCGAAGGGTCCTGAAGCTCAGCGGGCAGGTAGGAGAGCCAGGACCCAAGCCTGCTCACCATTGAGGGGCCCTCTTTGTTGGGTGCAGTGGCGGGGGAGGGACCCTGTTTGTTGGGTGCAGTGGTGAGGCGGGGCCCTGTTTGTTGGGTGCAGTGGCGGGGGAGGGACCCTGTTTGTTGGGTGCAGTGGTGAGGCGGGGCCCTGTTTGTTGGGTGCAGTGGCGGGGGAGGGACCCTGTTTGTTGGGTGCAGTGGTGAGGCGGGGCCCTGTTTGTTGGGTGCAGTGGTGGGGGAGGGGCCTCATTTGTTGCATGCAGTGGTGGGGAGGGGCCCTGTTCATTGGGTGCAGTGGCAGGGGAGGGGCCCCTTTTGTTGGGTGCAGTGGTGGGGAGGGGCCCCATTTGTTGGGTGCAGTGGTGAAGAGGGGCCCTGTTCGTTGGATGCAGTTGTGAGGAGGGGCCCCATTTGTTGGATGCAGTGGTGAGGAGGGGCCCTGTTCGTTGGATGCAGTTGTGAGGAGGGGCCCCATTTGTTGGGTGCAGTGGTGAGGAGGGGCCCTGTTCGTTGGGTGCAGTGATGGGGGAGGGGCCCCGTTTGTTGGGTGCAGTGGTGAGGAGGGGCCCTGTTTGTTGGGTGCAGTGGTGGGGGGGCCCTGTTCATTTGGTGCAGTGGAGGGGGAGGGGCCCCATTTGTTGGGTGCAGTGGTGGGGAGGGGTCCCATTTGTTGGGTGCAGTGGTGGGGAGGGCCCTGTTCATTGGGTGTAGTGGTGGGGGAGAGGCCCCATTTGTTGGGTGCAGTGGTGGGGGGGGCCTGTTCATTCCGTTCAGTGGTGGGGGAGGGGCCCCGTTTGTTGGGTGCGGTGGTGTGGAGGGGCCCTGTTTGTTGGGTGCGGTGGTGGGGAGGGGCCCCGTTTGTTGGGTGCGGTGGTGGGGAGGGGCCCCGTTTGTTGGGTGCGGTGGTGTGGACGGGCCCCGTTTGTTGGGTGCAGTGCTGGGGAGGGGCCCTGTTTGTTGGGTGCGGTGGTGTGGAGGGGCCCCGTTTGTTGGGTGCGGTGGTGTGGAGGGGCCCCGTTTGTTGGGTGCGGTGGTGGGGAGGGGCCCCGTTTGTTGGGTGCGGTGGTGTGGAGGGGCCCCGTTTGTTGGGTGCAGTGCTGGGGAGGGGCCCTGTTTGTTGGGTGCGGTGGTGGGGAGGGGCCCCGTTTGTTGGATCACTTTTCTACTGGCACCCTCTGGTCTGTTTAAGATCCAGCAGTTGGGAAGGGCTGCTCTCTCCTTCTGTACCCCATGGGGCCCAAGCACTAGGCTGAATGGGGCAGTGGGGACTGGTGCAGTGGCCACTGCTTGTTCAGAAAAACCCAAAGCTCTGAGATGGAGGAGCCAGAGAGGTAAAGCTGCCTGCCCAGGGTCACACAGCTGGGAACAGGCAGGGCAGGACTTCAGCCCGGACCTGGATCTTTCTGGGTTAAGAGTCCCCTTACTCAGGTGAAGAGGGGCAGGGCTTGGAGTCCTGGATGGGAGACTCAGCCTGGGTCCTGTCTCCTTATTCTCATCAACCCTTCTTGCATCTTCTGATCCAGTACCTGCTCTTTAGCCACACCTCCCGTGTTCCCTTTCAGTGTCTCGTTCTCCAGCCCCGTAGAGCCAGTGCCTGGCCCTCCCCACAGGTGGATGGCACTGGGCCTGGGTCTCAGCCACCCTGGACTCCTGGTCTGTGAGTGCCTGGCTGGACGTGAACCCCCTTTACCTGTCCCCCTCCTTCCTGCCTCCCTTCTTTCTATCCCCTCTTCTTTCTGCCTCACTTCTTCCTATCCCCACTCCTTCCTTCCCCCTCCTTCCTGTCCCTCCTCCTTCCTTCCCCCTCCTTCCTTCCCTCCTCCTTCCTGTTTCCCTCTCTTCCTGCCCCCCCTTCCTTTTACCCCTCCTTTCTGACCCCTTTCCTGACCCCCATCCTTTCTGCCTCACTTCTTCCTGTCGCCCCTCCTTCCCTCCCCCTTCCTTCCTGCCCCTGTCCATCCTGCTCCCCTCTTTTCTGCTTCCCTTTTTTCTTTCCCCTATCTTTCCTGCCCCTCTTTGGCCCCAGACCCTGGCGCTTCAACCTTTTCTGCTTTTTGTTCAAATGCTTCTGCACTGTTTTCTGCTGGGGTTTCCTTGACCACGGGGACCAGGTCTCCCCAGGATGCCTTTGTCCAGATGCCCCCAGCCCACACCCATCCTGGCTCTGTCTGCAAGCCCATCTTCCAGAAGGGCCTGTGAGAGACTAGGCTGCAGCTGGGGACTGTCAGCCCTCCCGGAGTCCTGGACTCTCCAAATCAGGTGTGATTCTCGGTGTGCCCCACGCCCTCTCTCCAGAGCCCTGGCTGCCTGCCGTCCGTGCCTCTGGGAGGCTGTGTGTTTGGAGATACTTTCTGGAGCTGAGAAGTGCAGGTTTTCCTACGAGCTAGCCACGTGGCCTCACCCCCTTCCTCTCACATCCGGTAGTGAGTTTTACCTTAGAGGTGTCTGAGCCACGCCATGTGGTCTTCTTAGCCCACACCGCTGGCTTCTGCTGTCAGGGAGGCTGGGTCATAAGCCCACGTACTCAAGCAGGACGTGATGGCAGGGAGCGTGGGGAGCAGCCTGGCTTCCAGCACAACCCAGAGAGCTCCACCCTCCTGCCTGTAGCCGCAGCAGGGCTGTGTGTGCTCCACAGAGAAGTGCGGGTCTTCTGATAGTGGCTGATTTGCAGAGACACCTGGGAGCCAGATCTGTCACTGTCCCCATTACTGGGGAGGCCACCTTACTGTATTGGTTGATAGGTTGAAGACTCAGAAGGATCTTTCAAGCAGGGACTATGTTCTGGGATGGAGGGAATGAAATTCACTAAGGATAAATGTGCATTTCTGCACTTGGATTCCAAATGATGAATTATATGAGCGCAGGACCAGAAGCGGCAGTGAAGCATTTTGTATGAAAGAGACTTAGGGGTTTGTGGGTGTCAAACCCGTTAGCGATCATCAGTGTGGCGCTGTGGTCACAGGAATGTGTGCTGTCACAGGTGGCATTAGGAACAGAGGGCAGGGTGACCTCAGTCTGGAGACTGTGCTGAACGGAGGCTGAACAGAATGAACTGGGGTCTGAGCCCACGGCAGAGGTGGTGGGTGGAGTGGAGAGTGGGTGGTCCGAGTGTGGAGTCTTGTCCAGGGGAGAGGGGATGAGACGTGGCAGAGCAAGCCACCTTCTTCTCCTCCAGGCCCAGCTCTGAGCCACCTCCTCCATGACACTTTCCTCGACCTCCCAGGCAGTCAGTTGCTCCTGTGCTGCCTCCCCAAGCTTCTCCCTTGAGACACAGATTTTTTCATCTTTGTGTCCCTAAGACTTATCAGAGAGATGAAAAAAATACTGGTTGAATGAACAAAAGAATGAGCAGTCAGAGCTGGCTGCAGAGGAGTATTTGGGAAAGGCTGGTGAGGACTGTTGGTGGTGGTGGCAGAGGAGGTGGTTCTGGTGATGGTGGTGATGATGACAATCGTGGTGATGATGGTGGTGGTGATGTTAATGGTGAGTATGATGATGACAGATGGTGACAGTGGTGTGGTGCTAATGGTAGCGGTGAGGGTAGGGATGTGATGGTGGTGGTGATGCTGGTGGTGGTGATGCTGGTGGAGGTGATGATGGAGGTGGTAGTGATGCTGGTGGCGGTGATGCTGGTGATGATGCTGGTGATGGTGATGACAGTGGTGGTGATGCTGGTAGTGTGGTGGTTCTGTGCTTTGGTGGTGGCAGTGGTGATGCTGGTGATGGCAGTTGTAGGGGTCTCAGTTGATGATGGTGGTGAGATGATGCTGCTGGTGGTGATGATGGTGAAGGTGGTGATGGAGGTGATGGTGGTGATGCTGGTGAAGGTGGTGATGGAGATGATGGTGGTGATGGAGGTTATGGTGATGATGGAGGTGATGGTGGTGATGCTGGTGGTGATGATGGAGGTGATGGTGGTGATGCTGGTGAAGGTGGTGATGGAGATGATGGTGGTGATGGAGGTTATGGTGATGATGGAGGTGATGGTGGTGATGCTGGTGGTGATGATGGAGGTGATGGTGGTGATGCTGGTGAAGGTGGTGATGGAGGTGATGGTGGTGATGCTGGTGAAGGTGGTGATGGAGGTTATGGTGGTGATGCTGGTGAAGGTGGTGATGGAGGTGATGGTGGTGATGCTGGTGAAGGTGGTGATGGTGGAGGTGATGGTGGTGGGGAAGTGGTGATGCTGGTGGAGGTGGTAGTGATACTGGTAAAGGTGGTGATGAAGGTGGTGGGGGTGATGCTGGTGAAGGTGGTGATGGAGATGATGGTGGTGATGGTGGTGATGGTGGTGGGGAAGTGGTGATGCTGGTGAAGGTGGTGATGGTGGTGAAAGTGGTGATAGAGGTGACGATGATGGTGTGATGGTGCTGGTGGTAAAGGTGGTGATGGAAGTGGTGGTGGAGATGATGGTGGAGGTGATGGTGGTGGGGTGGTGGTGATGCTGGTGAAGGTGGTGGTGGAGGTGATGGTGGAGGTGATGCTGGTGGGGTGGTGGTGATGGTGGTGAAGGTGGTGGTGGAGGTGATGGTGGAGGTGATGGTGGTGCGGTGGTGGTGATGCTGGTGAAGGTGGTAGTGGAGGTGATGGTGGAGGTGATGCTGGTGGGGTGGTGGTGATGCTGGTGAAGGTGGTGGTGGAGGTGATGGTGGAGGTTATGCTGGTGGGGTGGTGGTGATGCTGGTGAAGGTTGTGGTGGAGGTGATGGTGGAGGTGATGGTGGTGGGGTGGTGGTGATGCTGGTGGTGATGGTGCGGTGGTGGTGATGCTGGTGAAGGTGGTGGTAGAGGTGATGATGATGATGGTGTGATGGTGCTGGTGGTAAGGGTGGTGATGGAGGTGGTGGTGGAGATGATAGTGGAGGTGATGGTGGTGGGGTGGTGGTGATGCTGGTGGTGATGGTGGTGCGGTGGTGGTGATGCTGGTGAAGGTGGTGGTGGAGGTGATGGTGGTGGGGTGGTGGTGATGCTGGTGGTGATGGTGGTGGGGTGGTGGTGATGCTGGTGAAGGTGGTGGTGGAGGTGATGGTGGAGGTGATGCTGGTGGGGTGGTGGTGATGCTGGTGAAGGTTGTGGTGGAGGTGATGGTGGAGGTGATGCTGGTGGGGTGGTGGTGATGCTGGTGAAGGTTGTGGTGGAGGTGATGGTGGAGGTGATGCTGGTGGGGTGGTGGTGATCCTGGTGAAGGTGGTGGTAGAGGTGATGATGATGATGGTGTGATGGTGCTGGTGGTAAGGGTGGTGATGGAGGTGGTGGTGGAGATGATAGTGGAGGTGATGGTGGTGGGGTGGTGGTGATGCTGGTGGTGATGGTGGTGGGGTGGTGGTGATGCTGGTGAAGGTGGTGGTGGAGATGATAGTGGAGGTGATGGTGGTGGGGTGGTGGTGATGCTGGTGGTGATGGTGGTGGGGTGGTGGTGATGCTGGTGAAGGTGGTGGTGGAGGTGATGGTGGTGATGCTGGTGAAGGTGGTGGTGGAGGTGATGATGATGATGGTGTGGTGATGCTGGTTGGAGGTGGTGATGGAGGCAATGGTGGTGGTGGAGGTGATGGTGGTTGTGCTGGTGAAGGTGGCAGTGGAGGGGTTGATGATGCTGGTGGTGATGATGCTGGCGACGGTAGTGGTGAAGGTGATAGTGGTGGTGGTGATGATGTTAGTAGTATGCTGGTTCTGTGGGTTTGGTGCTGCTGCTGCTGGTGGTGGCTGTGGAACCTGTGCTGGTGGATGCTGATCGCTCTGGGCAGTGTTCTCATGCAATCCTGTTTAGCTCTCTGCTCTATGAGGTAGATCTTATTATCCTCTTTTATCAACAAATGGAGGCCTGGAGTAATTAGTCACATGCTGACGTCCTCACAGATGACAAGGGAGAGATCTGGCGCTCAGGCCTCATGGGGTCAATGCCTCCCCCTTGCCATGCTTCTCTGGGCAATGCTGCCAACGGTCAGTGGCTTCCTTCTGTGGAGCCCAGACTGAGTGTCCATCCCTGGTGGCAGCGATGCCCTGTGTGCTGTGGAACAGTGTCTGCTGGCTGCTGCTCCCCAAGGCCAGCTGCGGAGAAGGAAGGAACAGCTCAGGCATGCACTGCCCAACCCACAGGTGTGGGCTTGGTGAGGTCACCACCTCTGGAGAGCCAGTTTTTGAGGAGGTCGACCTGCTGCCTGGCCCCCGCCATTGGTGCTGCCGTTCCGTCTCCAGGTCTGGAGGCGAGGCCCTCCTCTCCCAGTTCGCTGAGCTGACCCATTAGTCCCTGTGGCCAGCTTCAGGGTCTGCATGACGCTGTGACCTCATCATGTCTGTTCTCTGCACACGTGCGGCCCTCCCCACCCCCACGATGGAGACACAGGTGCAGTATTTCCCAGCGTCGCACCCAGAGCTGTGGTGAGGAGACCCGACCCTACACATCTCAGGCTGGTGGCTGCAGGCGAGAATTGGACTGGGACTGGAGGCAGCGAGCGGAGACATGGTGGATAGCAGACAGTCATTTCTGACGACCTGAAAATATTTCTCTAACACTCTCGTTAATAGTGTGAACCTCATTCGCACAGGTGCCGTGAAAGCATGAAAAACATTATTTAGGCCTCACTGGCTTGGGGGCTTTTATTTCTCCATTTGTGTGACTCAGGGATGAAAAGCATCAAAGCGAGATGGTAACTGTGACTTGTTTGGGCCCGTGGCAGCTGGGCTGGGGCATCTAGTGGTCTCCTACCTGCGAAGCTCTGAGGACATCAAGGAAGTGGCTCATGGAGAAGGGGCCCTGGTGGCATCGGCCAGGCTGCACTGGCCGAGTCTGTGTTAGAATCCGCCGGGCCCAGTCGGGGGAGCCCCATGTGAGAGCGAGCTGAGGACTGCATGGTACTTTCAGGGAATGCAGTCCTGCCCTTAGCTCCTGTTTGCAGAGCTCAGGGCTGGATTCCATCCTTCCAGCAGCCTCTGGGGCCAACGTTGTTTCCATCCTGAGCTTCAGAAGAAGAAAGCATGGTGTTGCGTGGTTCGCGAACACAGCTGAGATCACTCAGCCAGAAGGGGCCGGGTTTGCACGTGGGCCCAGGTGAACCCAGCTCCAGGCCCTAGCACCACCTGTGGCTCTCCCTGCCTCTGTCTCTCCCCGTTGGCGTGTTAACTCGGCAGGGCTGTGTTTGGTATGGGAGATTGGACAGCATGCCCTCCCGCCAGGAAGGGGAGTTTTGTGGCAGGGCACTTGCTCGCGGACAGCGTGCTTGCCGACCGCTTCTCCCTCAGCCTCCAACCAGAAGGGTTGTCTTCGGTAATTGGTGTTTACCAGCACCAAGTGCTCTGGCGAAAATCAGATGATAAATCTGCAGGGAAAGCAGAGTGCTCCGCTGGGATTCCCACGGAGCCTGTTTCGGTTGATGAGGGGCCGGGGTGCCAGGCAGCCATCGGAGGCTGGCTCAGGCCAGGGATGGGGGATTGGGTTGAAGGAGGGGTGCACAGTTAAATGGCATAGGAGGTGCAGGGCCTGTGACTAGAGGGAACCTCACCACAGAAGCACCTGGGCTGGGGTCCCGGCCACGGGAGCCTCTGATTTGGTGAGCCGCACGTTTCCTGTCTTCATGGCCCCAGGCTTACGAGGCTCTCAATGAAAATTTTGTAATTTCCTCAGCTCATAATAGAAGTGCAGCCTGGATCCAGTCTCATTAGCAGAAAATGCAGAACTGATTCTCTTGGCAAAATATTCCCAGCTGTGCCAGAGCCAAGGACAACCCGCTCCCCGCTGCGGCCACTGACCCATCTTCCCTCGAACATGGCGGCACATTGCATCATGGGCAGAGGCTCTGTGGTGGAGCAGGACGGACACAATAACCCTGGCCTGGTGGTGGAAACTTCCTGGGCACCTTAGTACCTGGCAGGGGCAGAAAGCAGGAGTGTAAAGGGGGAATGTAGCCAGTTATCAGAGCAAGGGGTGGCGTGAAAGCGGCCACTGCCTGCCTCTTTGGGCATCCACGGGGCCAGCTGTGCAGGTGGCTGCTGCTGGGTCTTGGCTTTGGAAGTTAAACGGAGGGGTTCAGGGGCTCATCCCAGGAAGCCAAGACGTGGAATAGGAGAAGACTGGACCTGCCAGGCGGATTGGTCAGGTGCCTGCCCCTGCTCTCAGGGCTATCTGGGCCACAGGACAGGGTTATGGGAACTGGGAGCCCACGGTCGTCCTGTGTGCAGGACGTGTGACTTGGCACCATGACCTTGACTTCAAGGCCAGCAGCTCTGGGGTGGGGACTGTGGGGGCTGCAGGCAGAGATGCAGGAGCCCTGGTCAGCCCTCCTCCCAGTGCCTTGTGAGAGTGTCCCTGCCTCTCAGACCCTCCACTGCTGCATCTGTGAAATGGGGATGGGAGACTGGAAAGGGGGCTTTGCCTTCTTTCTGGAAGGGCTACAAGGATGGGATTAGGGCCAGACCTGTGAGGAAAGTTGCTTTTGCCGAGGTGTGAGGCAGGGCTGGGAACTGGGTCAGCGTGAAACACCAGGGCCTTTCTGGAAGCATGTCGGACATGGCGGTGCATGCTGAGGATATCTGACACCTCAACCCAGCCTGTCCCGTTGGAGCTGGGAAGTGGGGTGGGCTTAGGATGAGCAGCCTCAAGGACCTATGGGCTGTTGTTGAGGGAGGGGCCTGAATCCCAGGCACCTGGGTGCCCTCCCCAGTGCTGTGCCAGGACCCACATGTGCCACACATATGCATGCCTGGTCACATACACACACCACGCCATATACACATTCATCAAAGTGCATGCGTGCACCCACGTCACACATAGACATGCATGCATACTGTGTACATGACACAGACGTGTCCACCACACACATGAATGCAGTATGCATGTGCACAGTACACACTTGCACCAACACGGTGCTGGACACATGCGTGCACACACACAGCCACACAACACCCCAGGCAACCCTGGATCCTGGCACTGGGCCTGCAAGTGTGGGGTTGCTGGCTGGGCTCACCTGCATCTGGTGGGTGTTTGGCCCTGCAGGAGGCTGGAAAGCAGCATAAAGGGGACAGCGGCAAGTGACACATGGCACCTGGCACTTTCACCTCATGGCTTGGGCAGGACGGGGCAAGGCAGCAGGCCATGTTCCATATCCTGGGTGGCAGTCGGCCTCTGCCTTTCCAGGGTATGGGGCCAGCTCCGGAAGGAGGTGGCTGCCATTGTTGGTAGGAGGATGGAGGATGGGGAGAAAGGAGCCATGAAGGGGAGAAGGGGCCTGTCTGAGGAAGATCAGGGGTGGCACCTGTTGCCTTGCTCAGGGATGAGGTGTATGCCATGTCACCCGGCAGTTGGATGTGACAACAGAGGAGAGCCACGGGCCACTGCTGGGCAGGGCATCAGGCTGGCTCCATGTACTTGTGTGCCAGGGACTCTGATGGCACTTGGGAGGGGAACCGTGGGGACCATCGGTCTTTCTGAGATCGTGGCCAGGCTGCTTGCAGGTTCTTGCGGTCAGAGCCCACCTGCCTGAGAGGGCAGCTGCAGCTGAGAAATTCCTGGGGTACCTTAGTGCCTCGGGAAGGGTCAGGGCATGGCCTGCCTGGCACTTCTGACCTGCACCAGCCTCCTAGAGGCCCAGGGTTGGGTCCTGCCAGGCTGCAGGCTGAGGCCTCTCTGGGGTTTCTTTGGCTGTGCACACATATTGTGACCCAGTCCCAAGCTCTAGCTTCCAGTCCCTGTTCTCTGAAAAACCATGAGCACACCCAGGCCCAAGCAGGGGCTGCCCACCAGCCCCTGGCCCTTTGTTTCCAGGGCGCCGGCACCTCCCACCAGCCAGTGCCAGGCAAGGCTTCGCCAGGAGTGGAGGCTTCGCGGACCGATTTTCCTGGTCTGCTTTGGAGCTTGGTTTGGTGTTACAGGAGGCATTGTGAAAATGCTCTCAGCATGCAACACCAAGTTGTGATCCTAGTTTTGTACTTGAAAGATGGTGTGTGCCAGATTGTGGCAGCCAGGGTGGCGTGCCCTCTCTGGCACACTGGGCAGTGGCTGCTGGAAGCCCCATGTTGGGAAGAACTCTGAGGGCACTGGGGCAGATTTCTGCCTAAGGTTTTCTTAAGCTTCAGGTAGAGCTGTGTGTCTGGTCCACACAGCCTGGCAGGGGTCTGGGGAGGTGGAGATCCCTTGTGTTGAAATGGGGAGGCTGTGGCTCCCAGGGGCAGGTTGTCTGGGTTGTAGGGGGCTGACCCGGACATCTTCACACACCAACCCAGCTTCCAGAGAGGAGCCAACTCTGAGTGAACCTTCCAGAAGGAGGAGTGCAGGCTCAGGAACTGCCAGGGTGCCAGTGACAGAAGGAGGGCTATTCCTGCACCCACGGGCTGCCTTTGAAGTCTGTGAGGGGCGGCTCCAGTCCTGGCTGCATCTTAAAATCTCCTGAATCCTAGGACCCCCCAGACTCAATACATGGAGTCTCTGGGAGTCCCAGAGTTCCGTGGGTGTCATGTGCTGGGTAGCGCGCAGTGTGTGGCTGTGCGTGAGTCAGGGAAGGTGCTTCTGTCCACCGTGAACACATCACATCTTCTACCAGGTCAACAATGGACACAGGTCTCAGGGACACAGAAGGACTTCAGTGTGGCCCCAACTGTCCCCATCCAGGCCCCCCATGGTACCCCTCCAGTGCCCCCCAACTGTCCCCATCCAGGGCTGTCAGGTGTCCCTCGCCATGGTACTCTCATGCAGGGCTGCCCAGGCTCCCCCATAGGATCCCATGTAGGACCACCCTGTAACCTCCCCATAGTAGCCATCCAGGGCTGCCCAGGACCCTCCAGGACCCCATTAGGGCTGTTCTGTTCCTCTCATCACCCCAGAGCACCCCATGACTGTGTTTGGATCCTGTCACCATCTCATCTCTGTTCTGAACAGTGGACTAGCCGCCAGCCCGCAGCTCTGAGGGCCGAGCTGAAAGTCCCATGCACCTGGCCCTGTGGACCTGCAGGAATCAGGTGGCCCCCAGCGTGGCCCAGGGCAGAGGCAGGTGTGTCACTGGAGTCCTGCAGGGTGGGTTCCTGCCTTCCCCTTGGCTTCAGCTCCTCTTCCTCCTAGTCTACTGGGGAACAGATGGGGGGTGCAGACATCACGGAGCCCTATTCCCAGCCCTTGCCTGGGAGGCAGCGCAGAAGCAGCTATGGCTGGTGCAGCCGTGGGGCTGGCCCGTGGGAGGTTGCTGGGCTTCAGGAGAGGCATCTGGTCCGCCTTGGGTCCTGGAGCAGGTCCCTCATCACAGCCCCATCTGCCTGGGGTCCTGGAGAGGAGCTCCTGCTCCCCAAGAGCCTTGTTGGGCACCCACGTGTTCAGGGTCCCCCTCTTTACCTGCATGTATAGGGAAGAAGCACTGGGTGGCTGGAAAGAGCCCTGGGCCTGGAATCAGGCTAGAGTGCCCACTTCTACAGGATGCAGCCGGGGCCTCAGCATCTGCACCTCGCTTTCTCCCTCTCCACAGGGTGGTGTAGGGCTGGGTAGACATTGCTCTTTGGCATTGGTGCCCACAGAACGCACCAGCACTTTCTAGTGTGAAAATCCAGCTGAGAATTTGGTGGGGAACTAATTTGAACCCAGCACATGAATTTGCAGAGGAGGGAGGGGCTGGAAGTGAAGGGGCCTCATGCCCGGCCCTGCTGATGGTCTATTCACTGCTGCAATCTGGGGTATGGTGGGCAGGCCACAAAGCAGGGCTGGCTGAGGGCCGGGTCAGCCTGGGATGCCTCAGGCTTTGTCCCCCTTTGTGGGTGTTCATTACCTAGCCCTGGGCCCTGAAGGTCATGCAGGTGTGCCTGGTTACTGTGCCCACATGTGCTGAGCCAGCGCCAGTGCCTCATTCAGGACCTGCAAGGCATGGCTGTGGTGCTGGACATCCTGGGGTATGGGGTGTGCCAGACATGCCCATGATCTGAGGAGCTTGGGGCTTCTGGGGAAGCAGAGCTGGATCTGGGGTGCACCAGGGCCCAGGACCACAGCTGCCCCTGAAGGGCCCAAGGCTTCTCTTTCTTCTTTGAAGTGCCTTTGGAGAACATATATTCAAATGTCAAATGGCCAGTTGAAAGGAGAACATATTTTATTTGGATTGGATGAGATTTGAACCAGAAGTCATGTTGCTTAATGAAAACGTGTGGTTTTGATTCACTGTTCCTCCTTGTCTGCTTGAGAATTTGAAACATGGCCAGGAGCCTCTGACATCCAAAGATGGGGGAGGGGGGGAGAGAGAGAGAGAGAGAGAGAGAGAGAGAGAGAGAGAGAGAGAGAGAGAGAGAGAGAGGAAGAAAGAGGAAGAGAGAGGGAGAGGGAGTTGGGCAGGTGGGCATCTGCTGGCCCAGGGGGTAGAGAGTGGGGCATCCATTCAGTGTTGGCATCGGGGAGAGAGGGGGTGAAATGCTGAGGGCTGTGCTCATCAGGGCTCCACTCTTGCTTCCTCCTCCAAATGCCCCCAGTTTACTGTGGTGGGGTCTGAGGGGCAGGGTCGCAGCAGCAGGTAGCTGTCTTCATTCAGTCCCCATTATCTGTCCCTTCATGAGCCACAGCCCCACAGGTGAAGTCTGGAAGGCCAGGAACCTGTCACCCAGCGCCCTCCTCAGCCTGGCAGATGCCCTGCCCAGGGTACAGGTGCAAGCTTAGCTCCGACGACCGCCAGCCCCCAGCTTCTTCCTGCTCCACTGTCCTGAGGCATCCCGCAGAGTGGAGACCTGAGTTGGAGGGTGCTCAGCAGTGCTGTCCATGACGTGGGTGACGCCAGGGTTACAGTCCCTGAACTTCAGATAAGGCAGCGGGTGTGTGGCGGCCAGGGGTGCCCCATGCTCTGGGGCTGCCGCCTGCAGAAAGAGCACCTGTCTCTGTCTGCGCGGCTCCCTCTGTTCTGAGATGTGGGGACAAAGGAGGCAGGGCCGGGTCAGCTGGTGTCAGGGGCCTCGCTGCACCCATAGGCTCCAGGTCCTGGCCACTGCATCTGTGGTCCTGCAGTTGGGGCCAGTGACCTCTCCTGTCCCAGCCCCTACTTTTTATCTGTTAAATAGAGGTGACAGAAGTTTCCTTGTGAGTCCCATAAGTGAATGGGCGCTGGCGGGCCCCAAGGCACCTGGTAGACCTCAGAACTGGCTGGCTGCACTCTTCTGGATGGGGCAAGGCAGGGGCAGGTAGGCAGAAGGGCTATGGCTGGGCTGTGGCACAGTGGTGCTGAGAAAGGGGGGTCCCAGAGGCAGGTGTGGCTGTGGAGGTGCAGCTGAAGTCAGCGGCAGGAACTTCCCGCCTGGCAGAGCTGCCAGTGATGGGTCGGCTTGGGGCGGGCTCTGAGCTGCCCGCTCATTGTTTGAGGTTTTTAAACACAAGTTGGGGGCACCCACAGTAACCACATACACACACCTCCCTTGCCTCCCATTTTTGGTGCTGAGAGCTGTTTCCTGTTGAGCCCCCCAGCCCTCCCCTTGGCCCCTGCCTATGCACCGCTCCCTCCCCTCTTTTGGGAGCACCCTCAGGCACCTGCCGATGGGCCCCCACCCTGCATCCTGCACAAGCCCTCTGCGGATCCTCAGCTCCTCCAACTCTGCTGCCCTTCCGGGCTTTTCCCGAGCACTTGCCTTCCCCCATTGACCTCAAAACCTTTTGCAGTACTTACTGAATGCCTTCTGTATACAAGGAATTTTGCCTGAAGGACTCCACAGCTCTGTGAAGGGGATGCTGCTGTTTTATGCTTATTTTTTTCAGAGCAAAAGGAGGGTGTAGAGAGGTGTGTGTGAGCAGGCTCACCCCCGGCCACACAGCCAGGCAGCAGCAGAGCTGGCATGCGGGCCGGGCCGTCTGGCAGCACACAGCGTGCTGCTTTCCCGAGCATGCCTGCGGGCTGGGGTTCCCTCCACCCTGCACATGTGTAAGGCGGTTCCGGTCCTGCCACCCTCCTTCCAAGTCTCAGTGTGTTGCTCTGACCAGGCCCTCCTATCAAGGGTCTCCATGGAAGAGAGCAGCTCTCGGAACAGTGATGGGTGGGCTCACAGAGGTCACGGCTGTGAATGTCCCCCAGCCCCTCCCAGCACCCTGGCACCCTGGACCTGAGGGTGACTCACCAGGATCAGAAGTACACAGCACAAAGCTGTCACAGCTGCTGCGGCTGCAGGCCAGCAGCGTCTTCATGGCAGAGGCAAAGCTGTCATTAGACTCCTCCTGACCCAGAGTGGGGCCTCGGTGGGGGCAGGTAGTGCCTCTGCCTGGGTGGGGTGAAGTCTTGGATGAACCGGAGAGCTTGCCAATCTCCAGGTGGGGTTGGGCACTCTGACACTGCAGCCCCGTGGCTGAGGGTCTCACAGTAGACTCAGGGCCTGTCCTTAACTGTGGCTGTGGAAAAGTGTGTAGACATGATGCAAGGTGGCGAGGTGGGCCCCAGACCCCAAGCACTCAGCGCCCAGCGCTGGCCCCAGCCCTTGCCTGTGGGCGCCCTCTCCAGGGACGGGATTCCAACATCCCGACTTTCCTTCCACATTCTTTTCACTCCCCTCAGTGCAGTGTGTCATGTAGCGGCTGGAACCTTGCAGGGTGCCTTGGGCTGATCTGCCCCACCTGCTGGGGACCCCTGGACAGGTGACCTCACTGGGCTTTGGTTTCCTCTGCTGTAGAGTGAGTATTAATTGGACACAATTCCTAGGCTTCTTACGGGCACAGGGAGACCCTGTGCGGTCTCTTTACCTGCACTCGATCCACAGTAAACATGATGTAAACCGTTGTCACTGTCATCACTATAATCATTACCATATTGGTCAGCTTCTCTGCATCTGACCGAATCAAAACGTCCTCTGCGTTGGAACCCGGGGTGCGGCTAGGGTGACACCTCGCGCATCTGCCATCTCCATCTCTGCAGATGACGGGGATGGGACCTGCGTTTCTTACTCCCAGTCGCAGCCCTTTTATTTCTCCTGTCTGCACATCATGCTGAGAGGATAATGGAATAAACGGTCTGCACGTCGTGGTTAGAGAAAGAAGGAATAGGTGCTCACATGCTTTCCCTGCCGACACAGTTAGACCGTAGGCTGCCCTCAGTGGATGAGCAAGTTCAGCCGTTAGCAGCCTGGGCTTGTCCACCTTGTCGGGGGGATCAGTTCTTCCTTCCCTTTCTTGGTTGAATAATGTTCCAGTCTATACATATATCACACTCCGTTTGTCTGTTTATCTGCCGGTGGACTTGTGGGTTGCATTTGTCTGGCCATTGTGACTAATGCTACTATGAACACTTGTATACATTGATTTGTCTGAGTCCCTGTTTTTGATTTTTTTTGAGGCTGAAGTGATTTGGGTCAATTGATTATGCATCTGTTTCAGTCCCTGAGATTGCAATTACTGGATTGTATGGTAATTCTAGTTTTAACTTTTTGAGAAAGCAGACATCACCTCTTTAAAACTACTCTCTCCCCAAGTGGTTGAGGGGTAATGGGAATGGAGGCAGGGTACCTCCAAGCTCTCAGCGTCTAGGGTGGATGAGAGTGCGGGCTATTTCTCACAACAGGCAAAAGCCACAAACCCTGCGCTGGCATCTGGCAGGTGCTTAGCAGGTGTCTGACAAATGGACAGGTGAATGGGTGGTGGATGGAAGGATGGACAGGTGAATGGGTGGTGGATTGATGGCTGGGTGGTGGATGGAAGGATGGACAGGTGAATGGGTGGTGGATGGAAGGATGGACAGGTGAATGGGTGGTGGATAGAAGGATGGACAGGTGAATGGATGCGTGGCTAGATGGAAGGATGGGTAGAGGGATGGACAGATAGTTGGAAGGATGGCTGGATCTAGATGGATAGGTAGATAGATGGATGAATGGATGAGTATACAAGGAGTTTTATATACAAGTCGTTTTGCCTGGAGGACTCCACAGCTGCCTATCTAGATACATAGGCAGATGGACGGATGGATGGATGGATGGACGGATGGATGGATGGACAGGTGGATGGATGGATGGATGGATGGATGGATGGATGGACAGGTGGATGGACGGATGGATGGAAGGATTGGTAGGTGTAGATGGACCGGTGAATAGATGGGTGAATGGATGGATGAATGAGTGGATGGATGGATGGGTAGATGGATGAGTGAATGGATGAATGGATGAATAGATGAATGGGTGGATGGATGGATGGGTGAACGGATGGAAGGATTGGTAGGTGTAGATGGACCGGTGAATAGATGGGTGAATGGATGGATGAATGAGTGGATGGATGGATGGGTAGATGGATGAGTGAATGGATGAGTGGATGAATAAATGAATGGATGGATGGATGAATGGGTGAACGGATGGAAGGATTGGTAGGTGTAGATGGACCGGTGAATAGATGGGTGAATGGATGGATGAATGAGTGGATGGATGGGTAGATGGATGAGTGAATGGATGAATAGATGAATGGATAGATAGATGGATGGATGGATGGGTGAACGGATGGAAGGATTGGTAGGTGTAGATGGACCGGTGAATAGATGGGTGAATGGATGGATGAATGAGTGGATGGATGGATGGGTAGATGGATGAGTGAATGGATGAATAGATGAATGGATAGATGGATGGATGGATGGGTGAACGGATGGAAGGATTGGTAGGTGTAGATGGATAGGTGGATAGATGGGTGAATGGATGAATGGATGAATGGATGGATGGGCCAGCCTAGCCTGCATGTCTCTTATGAAAGGCAGCTTCTAGGGAGACGTTTGGCTCTGAGGATAGGTTCATGTTGTGGCTTGGTCTGGACTTCGCTCTGCTTCAAGGCATGGGCTGGGTCTCCTAGGTCCCCAGGTGAGTGCTCTGTCAGCTGCTCTTTTATGAGCATCCATTCTTTTCCAGGGTGACATCCAGCAGCTGCTCTTCGTCTCGGACCACCGGGCAGCTTATGATTACTGTGAGCACTACAGCCCTGACTGTGACACTGCAGTGCCGGACACCCCACAGTCGCAGGACCCCAATCCAGATGAATATGTGAGTTGACTCTGGCTGGGATCTTGGGGGATGGCAGGGGCAGACTACTTGGATGTTTGGTGAAGGGACACATGAGCCATGGGACCTTATTTTCAATGGATCCGCTGTGTGAGGATGCAGAGGGACCCAGGAGGTAAACATGGGGATATCTGACTCTACTAAATAGCACCTTCCAGAATGATAGGGTCACGGAGGGTGTCATCAATAACCCTGTCCTTTAACCTGTTGAACAAGCTCCTGGATGATGAATGCCCAGTGTTCTCTCAGCCTTGGGCTTGACCTTGAGGGGTATTCATGAGCACAGAGGCCACTGGTGTCCCCCATGGACTCGATCCACTGGAGGGGCTGTGTGCAGCTCGTCAAAGGGCGGAACCTGGGCTTGTGTACTGTAGAATGGCCAACCTTCAGATCCCTTGAGTGTAGTGTCCTGTAGAGAGGCAGACATGTGCCTGACACCTTTGTCCCTCTTTCTGGGACCCGCGCATGGCCATGGGTCAGCCCCACACCCTCGCAGCACTGCAGTTTATCTTATTTGTAGTTCTTTCTGCCACTCTGCACGAAAATCCTCTCCCACGCCCTGGTCCCATTGCCTCTCATTTCTCATCCATAATATTAAATCCCTCTGTTAATTTCACCTTGGGTCTTCCTTCTTTCACCACCAGTCAGAAGTGAAGGAAGGGTGGCTTTCATGAAACTGTGGAACCTGTGCCCCAGGCCACATCTTACGAACCCCAAGTATGTCTGGACAGAGCTCCCAGCCTAGTCCCTGCTGCGCTGACCTCCTGCCCGCTCCTCCCAGCTCCTGCTTGGGGGACATGGGCTCAGGATGAGGCCTGCTGTGTTCCAGTGAAGCCCCTCCCACGGGGTTCCTGGGCTTTCAGACTTAAGAGCCGAAGGCTTGGGAGCCTTCTGGTGACAGGGCTGCAGCTGCCCAGCCTGCCATTCTGTTGGTTGTTCTGGCCTGCCTTCCAAAGGGCCAGAGGTCTCACCTTTGAAGGTTCATTTCTCTGACTTCTGCTCAAGGGGACCTGAAGTTCACCCCGCTTTCTCCCTTGGGCTTCTGGTGAGGCTGTGTCACCTTTCCAAGGAGCTGGAGAGGGAGGACTCCCATCTGGGGACCCACAGGGAGGTTCACCTGTAGGGCTGAGCGGGGCGCTGTGGCGTGCAATCTTCCAGCAGAATCTGAAGGTTGTGGAGGGATAGCAGGCCAGTCTCTGCGGGCTCCGCTGCTTCCTCACGGGGCTGCAATGTGCTTTCAGTACACGGAAGGAGACGGCGAGGGGGAGACCTATTACTACGAATACCCCTACTACGAAGACCCCGAAGACCTGGGGAAGGAGCCCACCCCCAGCAAGAAGCCCGTGGAAGCTGCCAGAGAGACCACAGAGGTCCCCGAGGTCTGGGCTGAGCGGGGGCCTGGGTTGGGCTGGGTCCCTGGAGGCTGTGGTGCAGGGAGGGTGAGGCCGGGAGAGGGTACTAGGGCGGAGGCTCGGGGGTTGTCTGGCGAAGCCCGCAGGGGCAGCTCAGCAGGGGAGCGGGCCATCGTGGGCTGCCCAAGCGTTGCCCTCAGTATTGGGCATTCCGCCGTGAGGAGGATGTTGGGAGATTCGAGGTATACAGGGGAGCGTCTCTGGGCCTGGTCCCGGTCCCCACCCTACACCAGGTGAAGGATGGGTTTGGTTATCGGGTTCCTCTGTTTAGGCGCAGCTGTGGAGGGAGAATGGAGCTCAGGACCCCCACTCAGGGGAGCATCTCTGGGCCCCAGTCCCGGTCCCCACCCTATGCCAGGTGCAGGATGGGTTTGGTTCTCAGGTTCCTCTGTGTAGGCGCAGCTGTGGTGGGAGAATGGAGCTCAGGACCCCCACTCCTGGGTGGGGGTGATGCAGTCTGAGGTTGGCCTCGGGTCCTCCCCTCTCTGGGCTGCCCTCCCTTCACCTCTGAACCTGGGGAGGGTTTCGAGGGTGTGTGAGCAGCAGTGAGAGACGAGGGTTGCACCTAGCAGGGCCGGGCCCTGTGCAGGATGGGTGGGTGCCCAGCTGGGGAGGGAGGCTGTCTAGCCAGGAGGCATCATCAGCATGAAGAGGGTGGGGCGTGAGCATGGGCCAGTGTGTGTGAGCCTGTGGCAGGCAGGCACAGGTGTGCATGAACGAGTGTGTGTGAGCGTGTGTGTATTCTTCCGGGGAAAGGTAACCTAGTCATCTCACATTGCTCTGAGAGACTAGAATGTTGCTACTTTTTTTTTTTTTAATGGAGTTTTGCTCTTGTTACCCAGGCTGGAGTGCAGTGGTGTGATCTTGGCTCACTGCAACCTCCACCTCTTGGGTTCAAGCGATTCTCCTGCCTTGGCCTCCCAAGTAGCTGGGATTACAGGCATCCGCAACCATGCACAGCTAATTTTGTATTTTTAGTAGAGAGGGGGTTTCTCCATGTTGATCAGGTTGGTTTCAAAGCCCTGACCTCAGGTGATCTGCTGGTCTCAGCCTCCCAAAGTGCTGGGATTACAGGTTTGAGCCATCGCACCTGGCCTTTTGTTTTTTAAATACTGAGATATGATTGACCCTTTTCTGGTGTGTAACTGGGTGGGCTGGAGTCCATTCCGAGCACACTTAGTGATCCGGGGCTCCCAGCTGGGTCGCCACCTTCCCACGTGCTCTGCCCCCAGCACCCATGGCACCGAGTCTCTGGGCCTCTTGACAGGTGGGGGATCCAGGCTTTGCCACTGAGATGCCCACACCCGAAGATGTGGCAAGCCCAGACGTCGCTCCGCCCCAGCCTCTGTCCTGACTCCAGCTCTCTCTGCCCTTGGCTCCCAGGAGCTGACCCCGACCCCCATGGAAGCTGCTCCCCTGCCTGAAACCAGTGAAGGGGCTGGGAAGGAAGAGGACCCTGGCATCGGGGACTATGACTACGTGCCCAGCGAGGACTACTACACGCCCTCGCCTTACGAGGACCTCACCTACGGCGAGGGCGAGGAGAACCCCGACCAGCCCACAGACCCGGGTGCCGGGGCCGAGATTCCCACCAGCACCGCCGGCACCTCCAACTCCTCCAACGTAATTTTTTTCCTTCCCGTTGGTTTGGTCTGGGGCGAGGGGAAGGGCCAGGGTGGGGCCACAGCGCTGAGGCCCCTCCTCTCTCCAGTTCTTACCTTGGAGTCCCCAGGTGGACCCCGTGTTCCCACCACACCCTGGCCCAGGCCCTTTGCAGCCGGGCTGTGTGAGGCTCCCCGGGGGCCATTGCTGAATGAGTTTGGAATCCCTGACTTGCTGAGTTGATCTCAGTGTGGTCAGTTTTTCTCCTGGAAAGTGGGTAGAATAACCCCAGCCCTTCCGGTCTTTGGGGGTTCAGGTGGAGATTGGATGAGGGGGGTTGCTGGTGGACAGAGTCCCTGCCTGTGACCCGGGGTGGCCAGGCTGGTTGGGGCTGGGAGCCAGAATCCACATAAATGCAGCAAAGCATGAGCTAGGCAGGCAGCTCTGGCTGGGACGGGCCCGAAAGCTCTGCACGAGGCCCTGAAAAGTCAGCCGGCATCTGTAGACCTCAGGGTTCTTCTTTCCAACATGGCACTGACAGTGCTTGTCTCTGGGGTTTGCAGATTAGGGAGGAGTCTTGCCCAGCACGTAGCACATGGCACATGCTTAGCACAGCCATGATGTAACGCAGAGTCTTCACTGCCAGAGAGGTCAGCCCATTCCACAGACCCCTGTGCCCACAGCACCACACCGGGGCGCACTGTCTCAAGACTCTGGGGCTGTAGGGTGGAGCCCCTGCCTGAGCAGGTCTCTGGGTGCACAGCTGTCCCTGGGTGCATGAGTGTGCCAGCTCTGTGGGGTGCCGCTGTGCCAGGGCAGTCTGGGGTGATGATTCTTCGTTGTGGGCAGGAGAAGATGCATAAGGAGACCGCCAGGGGCCGCAGGACCTCTCCCTGCAGGCTGGACTCCAGGCGTGTGTGGCTTAGGAGGCCGCTGATCTTGAAGTCCGGGAGTTGTCAGACCTGGAGCCCTCAGAGGAGGTCTCTCCTCAGAGCGGGTGTCTCTGCCCAGTTGACTGGGTAGCCACGTTGCCAGCACAGGACCTGATGGAGAGGCGGTGCCTGGTGCATTTGCGAGGCGACCCTGCACCTTCCTCTCCTCCGCAGCCAGCTCCGCCTCTGGGAGAAGGTGCAGATGACTTGGAGGGGGAGTTCACTGAGGAAACGATCAGGAACCTTGATGAAAACTACTACGACCCCTACTATGACCCCACCAACTCCCCGTCGGAGATCGGTCCAGGAATGCCGGCGAACCAGGATACCATCTATGAAGGGGTGAGAGGGTGCAGGTCCCCGCTCCGGGTGGGGCCGGGGGCTGGCGGGGCACCATGGGGGCTCCTCAGGGATGGGCGTTGTAGGCAGTATGAGTGTTGCACGCTGTTCCCCAAACTTTATTTTTAAAGAGACCTCAGTGCCTCAAATTTGCTCTGAATAACGTGTGTGCCACGGCCTGGCCACCTCCGGGCCGGTTCCTTCATTATCGGCTGCATGGGCTGCGTGGAGCTGGCCTCCGTAGTGCTCCTGGCATCCTCCTGGGCCTGGGAAGATGCCCGCCTGTGATAGTGCCCTCGCCTTGTGCAATTGGCCACATTTTGTGTAATCTGACTTGCTGTTTCACATTTCTCTCTGATTCTTTCTCCACCTGCCTTTTCTCACCCCCAGATTGGAGGACCTCGGGGCGAGAAAGGCCAAAAGGGAGAACCAGCCATCATTGAGCCGGTAAGGACTTTTCTTACTCTCTCCCTGAAGCTGGGGAGTCTGCTGCTTGGGAGCATGTGGGGCGTGTAAGGTGTGACCAGGTCCCTGGGTCCCACTGAACCTGTGCACCCAGGGTCATTTCCAGGAACCACCTGGTCTTGTAGAGTCCATGCACCACTCATGACCAGGACGAGGCCCTTTGGGTGGGGAGGTTCTGGACTGTGATGGGGGGGCGGGATGGGAGGGGGCCGGATAGGAGGGGGCGGGATAGGAGGGGGTGGGATAGGAGGGTGTGTGGTAGGAAGGGGAGGGATAGGAGGGGGCTGGGTTGGAGGGGGCCGGATAGGTTGGGTCCGGGTAGGTGGGGGCGGGGTAGGTGAGGGCAGGGTAGGTGGGGGCGGGATAGGCACAGATCAAAGTTCGTCCTGCACCTAAGCTCTGAGCATTTCAAGGTGTTTCCGTTTCACCTGGGGCGAAAAGCAGCTCAGAGCTGGTGAGGCAGAGGTGGAGTCCCCTTTGAGGGGTGGAGGAGAGGATGTAAACCGCCTGTTCCTTGTAAAAGCTGCACAGCAATGGCAGGGAATAGTTAACATGTGGCTGTACCTCTCCTCGCCTGTTACACAACTGTTTGGAGTAAGTTTGCTGAAACTGTTGAAACACGGAATGCTGCTTATGAAACCTGGTCAAGGGAATTAAATAAAACAGCACTGTGCTGAAATTCCCACTGAGTGAAACCCAACTATGTTAGGTAACGAGACCATGGGTGAGTTTAAGAAGTTCCTGTTGACAGTGCCCTTGAGTGTGGGACTGTAGCGGAGGATGTGTGAGACGCCCCTCCTGGGTTGGCGGGTTTGGTAGGGGCCCTGCCCCCTGGGGTGTCCTTGCCCTTGTCCCTCAGAGGGCCATGGCCTGGGTGGGGCCCTGCATTTCTCCCTGGGGTCTCAGAGCCACTAAGGTCAAGGTCTTGACACCCCAGCCCCCAGCGGGCGAGATGCCCCATGATCAGCTAGGCTGGGAGCCCTGTGCCTGCATGTGGTAGGCACAGTGGTGCAGCTGGAAGCAGCTCCAGACCCGAGAGCAGGCAGGAGCCAGCACCAAGCCTGCCATGCCATGCTGAGTGCCCACTGGAGGAGTTGCGTGTCCTGCACCATGGTTGGTCCTGTGGCTCGGCTGGCTGTTTCTGCCACTGCCAGGACTCCGTTCCTGAGGACTGAGCTCAGGATACACCTTGGTTCCTAGCATGTGGAGTCATGGTGACCCGCTACCCTCCTGTAGAGCTAGGGACATTCTCTTGGAACCTTGACGGATGGCACGTAGCAGGCTTTCATCTCCCTGGAGTCTGTTGGAAGCTGGTGACCAGGACAGATGGGATGCATACCATCTCTGGGATAGAATTTCCAGGGCACAGGGCTTCACCCGTTTCTGGCCTGTGGAAGCCTCTGGATGGCTCTTGTCGGGCTCCATGGTCCAGCCCAGGGGAGGGACCTGCCAGTGCCCACAGACACATCCTCTTTTCAGACCAGAGCCCCTTCCCAGGGCCCTCTGGGAGTCCAGGAAGGACAGAGCTCATCTGAGGCAGGAGGGTCATGGGATGCAGGACAAGGGGGTACAGAGGCATGAAGGGAGACTGAGGCCAGGGGCCCCCTGCTCAGCAACATGGAATCCTCTGGGCTCAGGGAGCAGAGCAGCTGCAGGGGAGAGTGGCAGCCATCTGCCTGGGCAGACTCACTCAGAAGAAGGGGGCTGCGGGCCTGTTCTGCTGTGCCCGAGGGTGTTTGCTAGAAGGTGAACAGTAGCAGAGGCTGCGTCCCAGGTCCAGCCCGAGCCACACTTGCTGCCGGGAGGTGGGATGTCCTGCAGCGTTTCCCAGGACAGTCTTGGCCCCCAGGTGGACTTGAGCTTGGCCTTGGGCTTCTTTTGGGGGGTCCCTGTTGCTTGAGTGAAAGGGGCTTCTTGCTCATGTAGGAAGACGGGATCTCAGGAATAGGCAGGTGCCCTAGCTCTGTGGGGTCCCGGCTTGGTTTCCCCGCCCTGCTCTGGGAGGGCTGGGCTGAAACCTTTGCATGAGCTTCATGTTGGCTCCCGTTCTCCAGTGAGCTGGCACCGTGAGTGTAGACGTGGTGTTCAGGCTCCAGGAGGCAGGTGGGAGTGTGGGGTGAGCACAGGTGTTCCACTGCCAGGCCTCTGGGAAGCCAGCAGCGGGCAAGGGTGGGGTCAGGAGAGGGCTGAGAGTCGAGGTGGCCCAGCAGGAGCATCGAAGCTCTGGGAAGTCCAGTTCTTCTTTGCTGGGAAAAGCAGCAGCCGCCTGGATGCACTTAAGAAGGGTTCCCTCCCCTGGGTCCCAGCCTGCTCCTAGTGTCCTGGAGCTTCAGCCAGGCCCCCTGCAGAGATCACAACACTCGGAATACTCAACCTGCAACATTGCCAGATGTCCTCGGGTCTAAGCGGCACATGAACAGATGGCCAGGTGGTGGGGCCTTGCGGGTGTCCCAGCCGTAGAGCGGTGTGTGTTGTCCCCCATCCCCTGTACCTATCCACACTGTGAGTTACCTCCGTTCCGGGGGCATGCCCAGCCCTTTCCCCTCAGTCCTGCTCCCTCTCATTGTCAACCAGACCCAGACAGAAGGCTCCCTAAAAGGACAGGAATCCACGGAGCTGAGAGGAGATAGGCTCATTCTTATCCATGTGCTTCCAGCCAGGAAACCCCAGATTCAGGGGCTGATTTTACCTGGGCTGCGCCCATTAGGGGTGTGGAAATTACTGTCTCCACTTGACGCTGTGTTTTTAAATATGTGCCATTTACCAGATGGGCGGGCCTCCACTGAGATAGCCTTGAGTTCTGCCAGTCTGAGATCTCTTATTTCTTTTGTTAAAATGATCTGCATTCACCAGGCTCGGTGCTCACTCCTGTCATTCCAGGCCTTGGGGAGGCTGAGTTGGGTGGCTCACCCGAGGTCAAGAGTTCGAGACCAGCCTGACCAACATGGCAAAACCCCGTCTCTACTAAAAATACAAAAAATTAGCCAGGTGTGGTGGTGGGTTCCTGTAATCCCATTATTTGGGAGGCTGAGGCAGGATAATCGCTTGAACCCAGGAGGCAGAGGTTGCAGTGAGCCAGGATTGCGCCACTGCACTCCAGCCTGGGCAACAGAGTGAGACTCCATCTCAAAAAAAAAAAAATGTGTGCAGTGAAGGGGTGCGGCATGTTTGATGGGCTTATCCAGGCACAGACACAGTGAAGTGAGTGGCATCTGTGGTTGGGGTGGCTGCCTCCCCTCCCCTAGGCATGGTCACCCAGCCACTCCCAGCTTCCTTACACGCCAACCTGGGATGATCTGGGCTTGGCTCCCCTGCGAGGTCTCCACCCCCACTGCCCTAGTTCCCTGAGAAGAGCAATTTGTACATCTGGGAAGGCAGGTGCTGTCCTGGCCCCTTAATGGGCACTGGTTCTCCCTTAATCCCAGCTCAGCCCTGGGCTTCTCAGCTGCCTTTGTCAAGAAGGAAATTGGAAAGCTGGCATCTTGGAACTGCTTGGATGAGCTCTCTGTGTGCAGCACATACACGGAGTCTCTCTGAGTGTGCATCTGTGTAAACAAAGCGCAGAGCCTCCCCACCCAGGGCAGGATGGGAGGGGTGGGGAGATCAGCGGCCCCCCGACTGGGAGTGCCCTTGCCAGCCCGGTACCCAGCACCTCTGGTGACGGCTCCTGTGGCCTGTGGTCTGGCTGGTCAAATCCTTTGACTTGTCAGAAGTGAGTCGTCTTAGTCCATTTTGTATTGCTCTCAGAACACCACAGACAGGGTGATTTAGAATGAGCAGGAAGTCACTGGCTCACGGTTCTGGAGGTGGGGAGTCACATACAGAGGCAGAAAGTCACTGGCTCACAGTTCTGGAGGTCGGGAGTCACATACAGAGGCAGAAAGTCACTGGCTCACAGTTCTGGCGGTTGGGAGTCACATACAGAGGGGCCACAGTGCTGCCTCCTCATGTGGCGGAAGGCACTGCCTGGTGAGAGGGAGAGAAGGTGACTGCTGGTGCCCTGTCATCAGTAGCCCACTCCCACCCTAACCAACCCACTGCACCCATCCAGGAGGGCAGTGCCTGGTGACCTCATCTCCTCCTGAAGATCCCAGCTCTTCACACTGTGGCATTGAGGATTCAGTTTCCAACACATGACTTTTGGGGAGACACATTCAAACCCTAGCATTCTGCCCCGGCCCCCAATTTCACGTCCTTCTCACTTGCAGCTTACATTTGCTCCCTCCGGGAGCTGCAGCCTCTTCGCTTGTTCCAGCATCAACTCCAGAGTCCAGAGTCCAGGGTCTCACCTGAATCAGATATGGATGACACTCAGGCTTCAGTTCTCTGTCTTGAAGGAAAGCCCTGTCCAGCTGTGAGCCTGGGGAATGAAACAAGCTTCACGCTTCCAAACCACATGGTGGGGACAGGCGTGGAATAGACGTTCCCTTTCCAAAAGGAAGGCGTGAAGACAGGGGTAGCAGCCCCAACAGGACGAGCAGCCACATATCCCATGACTCTAGAACAGTCTTTCACTGACTGTGCCACCTCCCGGGCACGCTGGCTGGGGGTGCCCCGGCCTCAGGCAGCACTGCCCATTCAGCTTCGCACAGCAGGACTCATGAGTTGGAACCTCGTCCTTGCTGCCATCCCAGGCTGGGGCTGAAGGCTGGTGGCGCCGCAGTCCCGGGTCTCAGCGGTGGCTCCACCTCATAGTCCCACCAGGCGTCATCCTAGGGAACTCTGCAGAGCCCCCACCCCTGTGGCGGGTTTCTGCGCGGGACCTCAGCTGTCCACGCCATCCTCTGACCTCTAGGTGGAGGGCGCCCTGCCTTCCTTCCCTGCAGCTGCAGAATAATCAGCCCCCATGGGCACCGCTGAGGCCACACCCACACCCTGGAGAACTGAGTCAGGGCTGTGCCTGGGCCTGCTGGAGCCATGCCAGGTGGCTGAGGGGGGCTATGTTTCCATGTGGTGGCAGACACTTGGAGGGGTGCAGGGTAGGCGATGCTGAGTTCTTGGGGACTACTTTGCGAACGTGGCCCTCGAGGTCCTAGCTTGCGTCACAGCTCTCTGGCTGCCTTAGGGTCTTTTTCCGCTGCCTGGTTGAGTGGCACCCGGCTCCTGTCTGTCACAGCAAGTCCCTCTGAGGAGCAGCGCCCTGAAGTCGGCACAAAACAGAGGACGCTTGGGGCATTGGGGGCGCCTGACCCTGGCATTGCCAGGTCAGAAGTGGAGAGAGGAATCCCGCCCTGGGAAAGGGGCTGGAAGTGGGGGTCTCAGGGCGGGGAGCCCTGGCCTACGGGGAGCCGCACCCATGCTCCCTCCGCTGCCCTCACGGCTGTCCACATTGCTTTTCTGGGGCTCAGGCTGACCCAGGGGCAAGGAGGCCCTGTCCCCATTGGGGTTAGAGAGAGGCCTGGGTATGCTTGAGGCTGGCGGGCCCTGTGGTGAGGTGAGGGCTGGGGCCGGAGGGCCGAGTGGGGCAGGTGGTGAGGGCTGGGGGAGGAAGGCTGAGGTGGCAGGTGGTGAGAGCTGGGGGAGGAGGGCCGAGTGGGCAGGTGGACTTGGCAGGGCTTCCCATGGGTTCTGGGCTGTGGTGTGTGTTGGGGGACATGCTTCCTCCCTGGAGGGAGGCGGGGTCTGGAGGCTGCAGCACTGTGTCCTCACGGTGGTCCTGGCTGGGGGGCAGAAGTCCAGCCTGGGGCTTGTTGGACCTACTTTCCCCTCACCCTTTCTAAACCCACCTGAGTCCCCTCGTCCTGACATCTGCTTCCTCCCTCGAGCGGCTGTGGCCTGGTGGGCCTGCCCGGCACTCCTCTTCCGGCAGCTCGGGGAGCCTGGTGGCCTCTGTTCCTTTTCCTCCCCTCTGCGTCTTCAGGTGTTGCTTGTGGCTTGGTCTTGAGGGAGCCTGTCTGAGGGCCAGGGTTGCTCTTCTCCTGGGAGTGCTGGGAGTGCGGGTACTGAGGCCCCGCCCAGGCCCCTTGCAGTCTGCTCTGGAGACCCCTCCAGGACGGCAGCTACTGGGCCAGGGCCTCTGTGCACGCGGCTGAAGGCTGTCTACCCTCTGGGGTCTGGGCCTGGGGTGTCGGGAGGGAAGGGCCTCGGTGTCAGATGCCTCTCCCTGTCCTGTCGGGAGGTATGTCCGTGGTCTCAGACGCCCCTCTCTGTCTACACAGGGCATGCTGATCGAGGGTCCGCCTGGCCCAGAAGGCCCCGCGGTGAGTATCAGGTTTGATCCCGTGACTTGCTGTAGGTGCTCTTGGTGGGGTGGGGTTGGTGACACCCTGGATGGAAAAGACGGGGGCTCGTCACTTTTGCAGACAGCTTGGGAGCTGGCACTCTCCCGTCCCACCCCTGCCTTTGGCCGGGTAGAAATCGGGCCTTGCCCTGCGGCCCCATCTTTTAACTCTGTCCCAAATTTATTTTTAATTCTAGGGTCTTCCCGGACCACCAGGAACCATGGGTCCCACTGGCCAAGTTGGGGACCCTGGAGAAAGGGTAAGAGGTTGACAGTGTTTCCTGAGATCACACGGGTTGCGGGACTGCCCGTGCCTCCTCCCCACGGTGTGACCCGAGCTGTCCCTGCCTGTGGAGGTGACAGCTGGCACAGAGATGTTTGTCTTCAAGTCGCCCCTCCCCCAGGCGCCCCTCCCACCAGCCCTGTTCTTACTGTGGATGTGGGGAGAGAGGGGCCCCTGGGGCACAGGAAGCCTGCCAGTGCTCAGCCCAGTCCGTGGCCCCGGAACTCTGCATTTGTCCAGCCATCAGCAGCAGCCGCAACCACAGTGATGGCCCCCGGGCCTTTCCTGCTTGCTCCTCGCCCTGGGTGGCCACGCCACGTGGCATCGGCCCTCCTTGCTCAGTTGGGAACTTCCTTGGTCTGGGTTGCACCTGGCTCAGAGGCGTCCTCCTGTGACCCTCGCAGAGGGAGGGAGGTGGAGGGAGTGCCGCTCCTGGCCGCTGCGATTTCCTCCTGACACCTGGTGGACATTCCGAATACTGCGGCCTCCTGGTCCCTGGCAGGGCAGGAGTTTCCTCTTCCTGCTGCTGGAATGAATGTGGATTTGAGGGTGTAAGGACTGATTCCTGGGTGGCTGGGTTGTGGGTGAGAGAAGCAAGGGGTGCATGTGGGTGTTCATGGTATCATGCCAGGGCCTGCCTGCTGCCCGGGGCAGAGCGAGGACCCTATGGGTGTTGGGTGGGTGGATGCAGGGCGGGTCTGGTCTCGTGGGAAGGTGGTTCGTAAAGTCAGCGTAGGGTTGGGGTGCTTCCGAGGCTACTCCACCGGAGGCAGAGGCGTTTGGGGAGTGTCCTGTGCAGTGCGGGGGCTTTGCAGCAGTGCTGTGAAAAGACAGGGTGGGGCAGGGACCGGGATGGTAAGTTCTGGCCTTCAACCTGGAGGTTCTTACGGGCGCTCAGTACCCCTGGAAAGCTGGGGAGGTGCAGGACAGGTGAGGTCAGGCAGCAGGAAGCAGGGGCAGGTGGCGCAGCCTTCATAGGGGCCAGTGTGGAGCCAGTGGGGATGCTTATTTAGGGAAGAGACAGACGGGAGCACTGAGGCCGGCCTTTGGAGGGAAGGATTCAGGTTAGCTATGTGGGAGAAGGTTGTTAGCGTCCACGTGGCTGGGTGACCTCTGAGGTCAGCCTGCATCAGATGGAGCCACACAGTAAGATTCTCTGTTACGTTTCTTTGCATGGTCAGGGATTTGGGGGCCCAGAAGAGGCAGGTCTTGCAAGGGCAAGGGTCGTGGCCGGAAGTGGGGCAGGGTGGGGGGCTTGGCTAGCCTCTGGAGCGAAGCTCTCACAGCACCCCGGCTTGGCAGCCACATCTCCAAAACTGCAGGCAGGCAAGAGTGAGCGGCCACTGCCCTCGCCCAGCCCAGACTGGCCCCACTGCTGATGTGCAGTGGGGGCTCCAGGTGCCCAGCTTGCTCTGGAGACCCCTCCCCACAGGTCCGTGTGAGATGGGATGGCGGCCACGCTCCCCCTCTGCAGAGGCACCTGTGGATGGACCCACGGGTGTGGCCGGGTTTCTATGCAAAGGAGTGCATTGCATGGCCCTGGAGCCGTTTTCTGTCCCAGATGTAGGACAGGGTGGTATCCGGAGGGCACAGATGCTGGCTGACACACAGGGGCATCCAGATGCCAACTGATGCTGCCTCCGTGGTGCTCCAAGCATCCCTCCTCCTTCTATCCGTCCAGCATACAGATTTGTACTGAGTGCCCGCAGTGCTGGGCACTGGTCTAGCCTGGTGATCTCAATGGTGTGGACCCGAGGGGTGCTGGTTTGTACCCGTCCCACGCAGTCCCTGCCTTTGGGCTGATTCTGGCTTGGGATCACTGGCGGGTGGCCCTGCCAGTGCCTTGTGACACCGTGAGCAGCCCAGCTGCTGAGGAGCACCCCAGGGCCCTGACAGGAGGATATCATTGGCTTAGGAGCTGGTTCCCCTCAAGCTCACATCAGCGTCCGGGAGCATGACTGAGTTGGGGTTGGGAGAGAAACCGACTCCTGCAGCCCACTGGCATCCCCGGGGCCCTTCCGGTGGGGAGGGGTGCCGGTTCCAGGAGCTGCAAGCTGCCCACCCCTGTGAGCTGTGAGCTGCCTACCCCTGTGAGCTGTGAGTTGCCTTCTGGGTGTAGCTCCGGCCAGGCTTGTTCAGGACGTCACCCCTGCTCGAAGCTCAGCGTCCTCTGGATGTCCAGATCTTGCCTGATGGCTGCTCACCAGCTGTGAGGGATCACGGGGCATGGGCTGGAACCTACAGCACTGCCCGTGGTGAACTGGCCTCACGTTTCTGGGCAGTGGAGGAAGAACGCTTTACCCTTGGAGTTTGAGCATCCGGGACCTACAAAGTAAACTGACAAGAGACAGATCAACAGGAGAAGAGGGGCACGATTTCAGTATTTTTAATCTTCTTGGCACAGGGGCTTCACAGGCAAGAATAAAAACCAGCAGACGTGCTTAAGCTTGGGAGCGTGTATACCATCTTAACAAGAGGAGTAGGCTGTGGGGCAGTGGCTAGGTCGGGGCAAAGGGGGTTTGGGTGCCCAGGGGCGACACGTGGTGGGTGAGTGACTAGGAACTCTGTGGGGAGGAATGGGAGATGAAGGTCATCTTGGCCAAGACTGGGGTGCAGATTCATCAGCACTGGCCTCTGTCTCAGGCAATAAAGGGCATTCTCCAAATTCTGATACAGGAGCAGAGGTGGGGAGGGTGGGGTGGGAGGATGGGGTGATGCCCTGATTTGAGGCAGAAAGCGGGAGGCAAGAGCTCTTCCCGCATCTGTTGGTTCTTACTTGGCTTCAGAAAATAATCCTATGGGGAGCGGCAGGTTCCATTCCCTCCTCCCGCTTGGCCTCCTGTGCCTGTCTGGGAGGACTTTTTCCTGTGCTCTGGAAGAGCCGTCTTCTCCCTGCCACCCCAGACACCCCGCCTGGAGACTCCCAGCCCTTCCTCCCTTCCCTGAGGGCCGTCTGGCCATGACTGATGTGAGCCTTTTCTTCCTCATTGAATAGTGAGTTCCTCAAGACAGGCCCCACTTCTGTGCCCTTCCTCGCACCCTGCTCCCTGCGGGCAGCCGTGGGCAGCTGTGGCAGTTGTCTGGGAGCCGTCTGTGCACCTGTGCCAGGCACCCCACTGGGCATCGGTCAGCCCCGACCAGCTGTGGAAGCCGGCACCCTGTGCCTCTGCTGACTTGCCCTGGGGTCACTTCCTGCACTCTCTGCTGGGTCCTGCACACTCTCCGGCTGCACCCCCTGGGCAGCCTCCGTGCCGTATCTGTATTTCGGCATCTCATATCCTTTCTTGCTGTTGTGTCCACGGCTGCCCGCAAGGAGCAGGTGCAGGGAGAGGTACAGAAGTGGGGCCTGCCTTGAGGAACTCGCCGTCCAGTGAGGAAGAAAAGGCACAGCCCAGTCATGGTTAGATTGCAAGAATTCATTAGTAAGGCATCAGGGGAAGAGCTGGGAATCCCGAGACGGGAGGTCCAGAGCGGCTGTGTCCCGGTGGAGAAGGGGCCCGAGCCATCACCCCATCCAGTTTCCCATAGGTGATTGGTGGGCAGGTGTGCAGCTGGGGAAACGTGCTGAAGCCCCACAAGGAGGTTGCTGTAGAATTGGGGTTGAACCCACATCTTCTGTGGTGGAAGGAAGTGGGCCACTTTTGCTCAGAGGTTCAGAAGACACTGAGAGGGTGAGCTGGGAGTCCCCAAGGGAGCTGCGGGCCAGGGGGCCTGGGTTTCTTGTGGGCCTGGCTTCCGTGCCGCCTGCCAGTTCGTTTCTGCAGGGGCTGACTTTGGGGTGTCTGGGAGTAAGGTCAGACATCAGTGCATCTGAAATCCTGAGGCTGTGCATGTGTGAAGGTTCCCTGTGATCCTGTGGCAGCAGTGCCGTGCCCCTGGGATGCTGAGTGGTTTTTCTCGGTGAAGCCCTGCCCTGGGCACCATGGGCAGGTGGGTGAAGGAGAGCGCTGGGGGCTGTCATTGAAGATGATGCCCGAGTGAGTCCCGCCTGCCGTGGACTTCCAGGCTCATACCTGCTAGCCTCGATAGGAACACGGGAAGGCAGGGGCCACCTCTGTGCTGCTTGCCAGCACCCCACATCCATTTGCCTGTGTGCTCCAGAGCTGGTGCCCACCAATGTTTGTGTCCAAGAAATGTTCCATGTGATGAGAGCATCTTTGAGGCGAGTCCCTTCCTTCTTTCCCCATGCGCCTCTTCGAAAGCCTTGCATCCCAGGAGCTCCTGCGTTTTAAGGCAGCTCCTGACTACAGCCCAGTGTTGCTGTGGATTTGATGGCATCTTCCAGGAAGCTGTAGCCAAACTCCTCCTGAATCTCCGCAGTCTACTAGAGAGTTTAGCGTTTTCATCCAGAAATAGGCTTTCTTGCTGTCTCATTGACTCCCGGGAGCTCCAGCTGGTGTTGGCCAGCTGCTGATCTGCTGCTCTGAAGAGAGACTTCACACAGGTTTTCCCATCTGCAGCATGTGTATTATTTTTGGTAAGGTAATGATCTGTTTTCTGGGTCTGTGAGCTGGTCCCACCCTCCAGGATGCCTGGATCCTCCTCTGGGAAGCCTCGGGGATTCAGTATGCAGGTTTCCATCCCAGCCGCCTCAGGGTCAGGTGGAGGCCAGGTTCCCAAGGTTTCCCCAGCATGCCACACAGGGGTACCTGCTTCCTGCAGAATTGGATGCATTTGATGCCTTGGGAGAAGCCCCACACCCTTCAGTGGACCCATTATGTGTAGAAGCGGCCTGGCACTAATCACACTGCCCGGCGCCGTCTGACCAGCCCCTTCCATCACTCAGCAGGGGCTCAAACCGTCTCCCCCTCTTTTTTATGTGTCCAGGATTAGCCTTCCCCATAGAATTTTGTGTGAGTGTATTTTCTGTGCCTTGAAAAGGTTTGTATGTAAGCCATGCCCTGAGAAATAGCAGTCGTTACCTCCCAGCCAGAAAGCATGGCTCATCGCCAACTAACAGGTTCTGGTGTGGTCTCCCCAGGTCCAGCCTTGGGGTGACGCCCTCCTGTGTCATCCCCTCTCCCACCTGCTGGAGTGACACCCGGTGTGGGATAGGACACAGGCTAGATCACTGGCAACATGACAGAGAGGGGGAGTCCACCCAAGAACATGCGGCTGCTGTCCAACTCAGGAGTTAGCTTTGAGGAAAGCCGAGGGGAAGAAGCGAGCAGCATGGCATTCATCTTTCCTTCCAGCCTCCCAGCCTCCCACCCTCCTGGGACAGGCCATGCCAATGCAGTCTCTCCTTGTGCTTGGAAGTGTTCAGGACATCTTGGCAGAGCCTCTCAGAGAGGTTTCACATGCACACGCACACACACTCTCAAGCACACATGCACGCACACCCACACATGCACCCACCTACGCATGCACTCATGTACACACACTCATGCCTACATGCACACACACCTGTACATACATGTGTACATGCATACACATGCCACACATGCACACACTCATGCATACATGCACACACCCATACATGCTCACACATACATTTTACACACATGCTCACACACACCTGAACACATGCACACTCATACATGCACACACTCACCCATACAAGCACACACATACACTCACCTGCACACCCATGCACACACACATTCACAGACTCATGCATATATGCACATACCCATACACACATACATTTGCACACACATACACTCATATACCTGCACACACACTCATGCACATGTGCACACACTCAGGTGCATGCCCCCCCCACGCACACTCATCTACATATGTGTGCATGTACCGTCTGGCTCCACCTCCACACCGTGGCCCTTCCGTGGAGGCTGGTCCCCAGCAGCCTGGTCGTGAATGACTTCTGGCCATTTTGAGTCACATTTATCTTCAACGCCTCGTCCCCTGAGGCCGCTGACAGGAATCTGGCCAAGCCTCAGGTGCCCTACCAGGAGGTCTGTGGGGACAGTGGGTTTCTTCCCAGCAGCCTTGGAGGCAGTGCATGGCTCCCTAAGCAAGCTCAGTGTTGAAAGGAAGAGGCATGGGGGTATACATTCTCCCATGGAAAGAAAATCAAGAACAGTTTGTGGAGAGAGAAGGGAAGGGAGCAAAGGCCTCAGGACATTTCTAGAGTGAAGGGGCAGCTCGCAGAAGCTGCAGGTCCAGCCCCGAGCGCTGTGCTGTCGGAGCTGCCCCGGGGCCTGCCAAGGCATTCCTCATTACTGGTTAGTGGCAGTGGCCGGGTGAGTCCCGGAGTTTTCCTCACGTGGACCCCTCGAGGCCCCAGGTCTTACCCAGAGCCCTGATTGTGGGTGGCCAGTGGATAAAGAGCCCCTCCCGTGGATTTTCTGATTGTTAGTTCTGGTTGAGGGATGTGGTCTGCAGTGTCGGGCCTCTTGTTTGGGTTCTGCCTCCAGTCTTTTAGATGGACTCTAAGGCTCCTGGAAGAGTGTCTGTCTAGCCCTTGGAAGGGGCTCAGTAGGTATCCTCTCAATTGAATGAAAGGTGGGTTCATTTCTTCGGATGCTTGGACAATTGATGACCAACTTGGGGTTTAAAACAACAGAATGTCTTCTCTCAGTTCTGGAGGCCAGAAATCTGAACTCAAGACAGGCTCCAGGGGAGGGTCTTCACCTCTTCTGGCTCGTGGCGGCCAGTGGCCGTCCTCTGCCCCTGTAGCTTGTGGTTTCAGCTCTGCGGTCTGCCTCTGTCCTCACGTGCCTGCGTCTCTGTCACTGCCTCCCTTCCTCTCTCTTATAAAGAGTTGTCATTGGATTTAGGGCCCAAGGTCTCAAGATCCTCACGCCCATCCTCAAAGGCCCCAGATACAGGCCTAGTCACGTGTTTCAGGACCTGGGTGTACCTTTTGTGAGTCACCTTCATCCCATCACACGTGGTCATGTAACAGCCAGGAGATGTCAAGCAGTAAGTGACCCCGAGAGCTTCTCCAGGCCACTCCCGAGCGGTGCCTGCCCAGGGTCGGGCCTGGACAGGGGAACCACATGCACACAAGGGCTCTGGAGAAGTGCCTGAACTGCTCTCCGGCTCCAGGTCTTCCTGAGAGTTCAAGGGAGATTTCAGCACAAAGCCTGTAAGCCTTGCAGCTCCTCCCAAACCTGCCACCACCATGAAGAGAAATGGCTCAGGGCTCTCTGCTCACTGTTTTGGCCCAAATCCCAGCCTGGATGGAGGCCTTGCGCCTCTCCCCTGAGGCTGAGCTGAGGGCTCGTGGCGACAGTTTCACAGGCTGAATCTGCAGTGGCAGAGGAAGCCACTTTGTGAGGCATTTGGTCACCCTGCCACATCGTCTCTGTGCAAAAGACGCCTGGATGTCTGCAAGGAAGAAACCCTGTTAAATACCAGGGGTGCCTTAATTTGGAAGTAGGCACCTTATTTCTTCACCTGGCGTGGGTGTGACACTGAGAGCCCTTCTGTTCGAGGGCCCTCGGAACAGTACTGTTTGACCAAGTTAGGGCATTGATTTGGGGGCCTGCTAACCAAGTAACGGGAAAATACACGCTAGCAAATAGCAAAAGCAAGGCAGTGTTTCTTCCTTTGCCGTATTTTGCCAGTGACTGGAGCAGAGTAGCATCCCCGTGACCTGTGCGTTGGCCTGCTGGAGCGTTCCTTTGGCCTCTGACACCTGCCTTGTCGCAGATGACAGCCACATCCCTGGCCCATGCTTAGTGTCATGAAAAATGGAAATGTGGCTTTGAAGAGTCGCCCTGCCTTCCAGCCCAGGGTCAGAGTCTTTATGTTGGAGGCCCCAGGGATTGGCAAAGTCTTGCTGACATGTTTCTAAGTGATAGCGCAGGTTCATGCTGGTGGCCATGAGGACTTGTGTCAGATTTGAACACTTTGGAAGGGTTCATGAGGGCAGGGCATTCTTTCCTTTCTTCTCCAAACTCTCCTTCTTCTAGGAGGTCATGGTATCCTTGCTCATCTACGTTCTCGTTCTTTAGAATTGCTCCAGTTGTTGGTGAGAGGCAGCATCAGAGGGAGGTTGCTCTCCCAGCCCGGGGGTTGGAGTTTTACTGCTGTGGCTTAGAACGGGCAGCAAAGATGCTGAAAGGAGGGTCTTAGGAAGTGGAAAGCAGTGGACAAGGGGCGGCCTTCAACAGGCTCCTGGCTTCCGACAGCAGCACCTTGTAGGCAGGCACATGCAGGCAGACACACATACTTACACACACACATGCACACTGTGCATTCCCACACACATATCACCCCCCCAACACAGGCACACTCTGCATTCCCACACACATGCAAACACACACATGCCTTACTACACACACATGCACAGTGCATTCCCACACAATTACCCCCACACATGCACACTATGCATTCTTACACACACGCACACATGTATTGCCACACACACGCACACATATGCACACAATGCATTCCCACAGACATGCACACACACGCACATATGTGCACACACATGCAAACATGCATTCCCACACGTGCACACACATACACATGCACACATACATGCACATGCACACAAGCATTCCCACACACATGCATGCACATACATGCACACAGATGCATTCACACATAGATAGACACAGCACACCCCCCACATGAATGCACACACATGCATACATATACATGCACATAAATGCATTCACACATACATTCACACATGGATACATGCACAGATACACAGACATGCACACACGCACATGCACATATGTGCACACACACATGCAAACACATGCATTCCCACATGTGCACACATACACATGCACACATACATGCACATGCACACAAGCATTCCCACACACATACATGCATTCCCGCACACATCCATACACATACATGCACACACATGCATTCACACACATACACAGAGCACATCCCCCACACATGAATGCACACACATGCATACACATACATGCACATAAATGCATTCACATGCATTTACACATGGATACATGCACACATGCATTCTCACACACATACACACATGCATTCCCCGCACATGCACACATGCATTCACACACTTTCACACACAGGTACACACATGCATTCATACACACATGTATGATGTACACATGCACACACATGTATGTATATGCATTGATACACATTTACACACATGCTCACATGCATTCATTCACACAGGCACACAGACATGCACACACATGCATTCACACAGTCACATGCATGCACACACATGCATTCATACACACATTTACACACAGGCACATGTATACACATGTTCACATGTGCACAATGCATTTACACACAATACACTCGTGTACACACACATGCATTTATACACATCCACACATTCACACACATGCTTGCACACAATTTACATATGTGCAGTTATATATTCACACACATGCACACATTCATATACATGCATTCATACATGTGCACACAATACATTTACATACATGCATTCACACATACATGCAGTCATACATTCACACACATGCACATGTGCACATATGCACATTCACACACATGCACACCCCTTTACATATACACATGCATTCATACACATCACACATGCACACACATATACTTACATGCACACATGCACACACATTTACACACATGCACTGCACAGGCAGCAGCTTGTCCTTGGGAGACACTGACCCCAAATTTTAAATGCAGGGTTTGGTTTGGAATTGATTCTGACACAGAAAGCTGAACTGCGAGCAGCTATCAGGATTGGATGTCAATGACAAAACCTGGGTGGCAAACATGTTCTGGATCTTTCTTTTTAAAACAGGATTTTTATCTTCTGAGAATGTTTCCAAAATGGCGGTTGGTGGCGATTTGGCAGTATCCATTAGCAATAAAGAATATGCACATATGTGCCTGATTGACCCAGCAGCGCTGCTTTGAGGGATGTACCTAGTAGAAGACGTTAGCACATCCCTCGGGCCATGTTTGCCATCATGCAAACTGGAACCAATCCAAAGCGCATCGGTAGGAGGCAGCTTAAATAAACCATGAGTCCATCATGCCTGGGAGATGCAACAGGTGTTGCCACCGAGACCTACATAGATAGGCTGTGATTTTCAAGAGCAAATTGCAGAATATGGAGGGGTAGTACCATTAAAAAGAAAGGGGCCGGGCATGGTGGCTCACGCCAGTAATCACAGCACTTTGGGAGGCCGAGGCAGGCGGAGCATGAGGTCAGGAGTTCAAGACGAGCCTAGCCAAGATGGTGAAACTCCGTTGCTACTAAATATACAAAAATTAGCCGGGCATAGTGGTGGGTACCTGTAATCCCAGCTACTCGGGAAGCTGAGGCAGAGAATTGCTTGAACTCAGGAGGCAGAGGTTGCAGTGAGCTGAGATCGCACCACTGCAGTCCAGCCTGGGCAACAGAGTGAGACTCCATCTCAAAAAAAAAAAAAAAAAAAGAAAACTCCAAAGCCACAGAGCTGTGTAGTGACCGGCCTGTGCGCCTCTGTCCTTCTTTACATTTACAGAAGGAGCACTGGTTACATCTGGAGAAGAGAAGCACTTCTCGTTTTCGCTCCACAAATCTGTGTTGTAAGACATTTCACAAGAGATTCAGTTACTTGTACAATAAAAACTACTAAGGAAAATGCAGGCAAGCTTAGGTTCAGGCCCAGCTGGCCCCGCAGCCTCCTGGATAGTTCCAGAAGAACCACTCAGGTTGCTGGTCTTCCTAGCTGGGAACTGAGAACCCATCGTGGGTTTCTGGGCCGGGAGTGTCTCGCTGGGTTGGTGCAAACACTCAGCTCCGTGTAGCCGTTGCTGATTCAGAAGACCTGAGCCGGCCCCCGTCCATCACATCGGAGTGTAGGTGGTGGAGTCCTCCTCACTGGGGAGGGGGCTAAGCCCCCATCTCTATGCAAAGCAAGCCTCATCTACTTTATGCCAGCTGAGAATCTGCTTGCCCTTGCGAAATAGCTTTGTGATAAAATATTGTTTTGAAAATAAATCATGTTGCTGGTTTTACATGGCTGTAGTGTCTGCAGCTGGCTGGGGTTAGTCTAGAGAATCCAGTCCTAGGGATGTCTGTGTGGGTCATGTGTTAGAGGCCAGGTTGGCCAGGCGTGTGGAGGGCGCTGTGTCGTTTGCGTGTGAATGAGTTCTTGAGGCTGCTGTGGCTGCGTGTCTGCTCTGCTCTGTTGTGTGTCTGTCCACGCAAATGGCTGCTCCGTCCTGTCTTCCGTCTGAGCAAGCATGGCAGGTCGCTTGGAGCCTATTGAGGAGGAGCACCCACTGGGTGCAGGAGGCACTGGGCCTTGAGCCTGGCATCCTCGTTTCCTGTTGGGTGTGGAGACCCAGAAGGGGCGTTCCTGGAGCGACAGGAACCTGACACCCCAGAGGTGGTTGCTCCTCACCTCTGGGCCCCCTGTCTCTGCTGGGTCTTTGGATTCCTCTAGATCCAGTTCACACCTTCCTCTCTTCTTATCCCTTCCTCCGAAGCCTCTCCAATCCTCAGCCCACAGCCGCACCCCTCCCTTCTCCGGGCTGGGGTTTCTGAAACATTCCTGCCATGGGCTCTCACGGCTTCTGTGTGGGTCCTGTGAGTTTCCTGGGTGGGCCGCTTCTCTGACGAGCTCATTCTGGCTGCAGCCCCGCCCCGGCCTGGTTGCATTCTGACCCGCCTCTCCTGGTCCCTTGTCTGCAGGGCCCCCCTGGACGCCCAGGCCTTCCTGGGGCCGATGGCCTTCCCGGCCCTCCGGGGACCATGCTCATGCTGCCTGTGAGTACCCTCATCGGTTGAACTGGGGAGGCAGCTGGGGCAGGCGGGTGCCAAGCCAGACCCTCTGAGGCTGTGCCGTCGCCTGAGAGGCCTGTGGGCCTGTCCCAGCCTGCGGTCTGGCCTGGGCACCATGTCACTGCTCCCAGTGACCCTTGTTTTACACCTGCAGTTCCGGTTTGGAGGTGGTGGCGATGCGGGCTCCAAAGGCCCCATGGTCTCAGCCCAGGAGTCCCAGGCGCAGGCCATTCTCCAGCAGGCCAGGGTGAGTAGTGCCGGGTCCTCAGGGGCCAACAGGAGTGAGTGAGTCAGGCTGAGAGCCCAGCTTGGAGGGAAGCAGCTGTCTGGACCCCACGGTGCCAGCTTGCCAGTGTCTGGAGCTGTGGGAGCATCCAGTCCTCAGTGACCAGGAGGGGCTCAAGAGCACAGGGACAGTTTGGGGAGTTTCTCAGGGGTTCTTCGTCCATGCTGAGGGCCCAGGTTCTAACTTTATTGGGGGCTTCTGGGCCCCTCCATGGCCTCTGACCCAGTGGGGCCACCGTCCACCATTCGCTGACCTCTGCCTCTGTGCTAGCCCTCTGCCAAGATCCAGAAGTGGCTCCTGGAAGGGGCTGCCTGGGCCGGAGCTGAGCAGAGCGAGGCTACTCTAGGACAGAGCCCACAGGCCCCAGAGCCCCCCACTCAGCCCGGAAGGTCGTAAGGAGCAGGGTCCGCAGAGGAGAGCTTGCCTCCCTGTTATAAAGTAGCTCATCCGTGGCCTGTGTTTTCATGGACATGGCTCCAGATGGCACGTCGCCCACGATGGGTGTAAACACCGCCCCATGGGGCGAGCGGGTGGGTGGGTGATCCTTCAGTGGAGCGCAGGAAAGCTAAGTAATCCCTTGTTTGAGCAATATTCATGCCGCTCCACAGCAGCCGGAGTAGATGTTAATGATGGCAGTGCTGAGGTAATTACAGGCCAGTGTAAGCACTGCGTTGTGCCTCGGCACAGATTGCTGAATGATGGAAGACCGTGTGCAGCCAGCCCCGCTCCCTGCAACTGGGTTTCTGGGCTTGGGCCGGCCTGCCTGGCCTTTTATCTGTGTGTAATCGAAGCCAAACGAGTGATAGGTTGTAAGAAGATTTTACAATGCAAAACAAAATCTTCTAAAATTAAAATGGCATCTGCTGGGGAAACAGAGTCACCAGGCAGCTGCAGAAGCAGCGCTGTGGGAAAGCAGGGGACCTGCTCTGCTGGTGGGGGAGGGGGGCGCATCCAGATGGGGCGGGTGGGCCGGGGACCTGTGCTGCTGCGGGTGTGAGGGGAGCATCCACGAGGGGCGAGTGGGCGACAGAGACCCCAAGGTATGTGGGTTCCTGCTCCCCCAGAGTACTTTCCTAGTGACTGGGAGTGTTCGAAGGGCCTCCCACTCCCATGTGAATCCAAGTATGTCCTGACTCAGCTTGAGCTCAGGTGTAAAATGTGCTCCTCAGCCCAGCCCAGAGTAAGAGACTTATTTCAGATTTAGTCAAGGGTGATGGGCTGGGAGCAGGCCCTCTGTGGGGGCTGGAGAGAAAGGAAGGAGGGAGGGGGCCTGTCCTCCAGGGGAAGAAACGGGGACCCACCGGCTTCCACCTCCCCATGTTTCACGTCACTCCCACTGATGCTGAGAGCCCTGAAGAAGTCGGGGGAGCTCTTGGGGAGTCATCAGCCTTCTCTTCTAGAGTCTCCTGGCCCTTCCAGAGTCTCGTGTCCAGTCTGCCCCTTCCCTCCTGCCATGTCTCACGGCTCAGGCACCAGCAAACCAGGGCACCGCTGCTGGGGCACATTCTCAGCGTGTCCCACTTTCCTTTGCAGTTGGCACTGAGGGGACCAGCCGGCCCGATGGGTCTCACAGGGAGACCTGGCCCCGTGGTAAGTCATTGGCAAATCTGAGAGCCGGGCACAACGTGGGGACTGGCCCACTGCCTGTGTCCTGGGCGGACGGTGGCGGGCGGCCTTGCAGCCATGTGGACACAGGGCGGCCCTCGGTTCAGGGCCTATTCCCAGCAGGGTGGCCAGGGGGACCAGGGACCTGTCTCAGTGCTGCCCCGTGTTGATGGGGGGTGGGGATGGTGACTATGCCTCGAAGTCACTTGAGGGAGTTAGCAGGATGGAGCTGACATCAGCCATCCCTGGGAAACAGCTCCCAACTCCATCCTGAATGGAAAGGAGCCAGCAGGAATCAGAGATGGAGGAGGAGGCCCCTTCTCACCCCTGCATTGGAGCTCCAGGCTCCCCCCGCAGAGAACAGGCTATGAGCCGTCACCAGGAGAGTGGCTCCTTGGAGGGATGGGGTCCTGCTGCAGGCAGAGGCTTGGGGAAGTCCCTTGCACAGGCTGCCACTTTACCTTGTGGGCCAGGGATCTCCATTGATCTTTGCAGCCCTGTTCCAGAGTCAAAGATAACGAAATGTGGGGCAAACGGCAGGATTTCCCGCCTCACCTACCCTGGCCCCGTGGCCTCGACTAAACGCTCATCTAGGGTCCTCGACGCATGAGAAACATGCAGCCTGTGCCCAGGGACACTCAGGGGCTGGCAGTATTGGGTGCAGGGGCTGGGTTCTGGGGCCTCCAGGGACACAGAGGGGTTCAACACTGTAGGGGCATCCAGGCTTTGCCACGTGCTGCTGGCTCTGGGCCCGCTACCCTCCACACAGGGCCCCCACTCAGGGCCAGCCTCCCACATCTGGGAGGTCTGGCCTTGAGGGGCCCGTAGCAGGTGCACCGCTGCCAGAAGCCTTGGGCTGTAACAGGCCACGGTCAGGTTCACTCTGGAGAGGGAAGCATCTCCATGAGCTTTGTGGTGTTTGTGGGGCCCAGGACCTAGAATTTTATTCCCGATTAGGAAGAGATCCAAACAACTCCATTTCCCCACCCCTGGAACGTCAACATTCTTCCCCCCGTTCTGTTGGAGGCAGGCAGGTCATGCTGTGTGTGCTGAGCACTGTGGCTGAGGCCCTGTCTCCTCCCTCTGCCCCCTCCACTGCCCCCCCCCCGCCCTTCCTGTGCCTTGGAGTCCCCCCTTGAGCAGACGTTAACCCACACTGTGTCTCCCCAGGGTCCCCCTGGGAGCGGAGGTCTGAAGGGCGAGCCGGGAGACGTGGGGCCTCAGGTACGTGGGACCCTTGCCTTCGCTGTGTGGTGGGTGCCTCCCGTTCTCCGGTAGTGGTGACGGCGCCCATGGAGGCGCCCCGACCGCTGCGTGTCTCCAAGGAGATTAGTGGGAATTGTCGTTGCTTGTCGCAGTGCTGAGAGTGGAACAGAATTCACTCCAACGCCTGCAGCAGGAATGGGCTGGCTCTGTTCTGTCCCTGGCCTTCACTCGGGCAGCAGATCGTGTCCTGTCCCCGAAATGCCCACATGTTGGCGGCATGGACAGCCAGGCGTGGGCAGGGCTGAGGAGAACGGGGACAAGACTCTGCTCTCTCCCGAGAATGGCGGACTCACCACTGACCCTTTGTCTCTTATCCCTGGCAGGGTCCCCGAGGTGTGCAAGGCCCGCCTGGTCCGACCGGGAAGCCCGGAAGACGGGTGAGTGGCTGGTTCAGTGACAGCAGCTTGGGCACTGAGGGAGCCCAAACCTGGGGTACGGGTGCCCCCAACAGCCAGGCTGGCCCACAAGAAGCCAGGTCGCTCCCCTTCTTGGGATGGGCACGTCCATCCCCCAAGGCCGCCTCTGAGCCAGCTGCCTGGGAGGGGCGTCCTGTGTCCTGGGCGCAGACACAGCTGACCAGGCCTCTGTCCTGGGCACGTTCATTTAGTTTAATTGACATTTCTAATTCAAGAAACTTCCCAGGCCCTTTGGCAGCAAATGTTAAGAAGACCAAACTACCTGCAGGCCTTATACCATGAGGGCAGCATTGACACTCCAGAAGTGGCCTGATTCGGGGCACGGGCGGGCCTTCCTGCCCCTCACCTGCTGTCCTGGCTCCTGGGGTTTTCTGTCTGGTGTGTGGTTCTTCTGGAAGGAACTGGTATGTTTGCACGTGACCGTGGCTCCTAAAGAGGACTCGCGTTTACAGACTGCTGACCGCCACCCACATGGGCTGCACAGGCCCTGGGAGCTAGGCCTCCTCCACCAGCGGACATTTCAGAAATGCTCGGTGCAGGGTTGGATTGGTTGTGTGTGGACCTCTGCCAGCATGCACTCTTCCTAAGCTACCCTTGACTGCTTTCGTCTGAGTCCACAAGGCAAAAGTGGCTCCTTCCCTAGTGGTTCTGGACGCCCTTGCCTCGGGGAGCGAGCTGCAGCTAGTGGGCAGAAACGACCCGACGGGCCGAGGTTTGGCAGGTCCAAGGGTGTAGGCTGGGACCTGGGCATGAAACGGGGGTCTGGGCTGGATCATTCCAGGAGGGCTGGCAGCTCTGGAGTTGACTCTTGGTGGACAATTGGGCCTATTTATTTGGATCCGATTCTGAAAAATGTATCTCCTTAAGGTGTTTCTGTGTCTCCATGAATATTTGCCACCCGGTTTCACTAGGAGTGGCTTCCTAGTCAGGTGAGGTGAAAACCTGGGCAGAGAGGCGCTGTGGGGACGCTGTGTGACATGGCCAGCTGCAGAGGGACATGGTGTCAGCGCCAGGCATATGCGTGTGGTTTATTTATTTATTTATTTATTTATTTGACACAGAGTCTCACTCTGTCTCCCAGGCTGGAGTGCACTGGCATGATCTCGGCTCACTGCAACATCCCCCTCCCAGGTTCAAGCCATTCTCCTGCCTCAGCCTTCAGAGTAGCTGGGATTACAGGCATGTGCCACCATGACCAGCTAAATTTTGTATTTTTAGTAGAGACAGGGTTTCACCATGTTGATCAGGCTGGTCTTGAACTCCTGACCTCAGGTGATCTACTCACCTCAGCCTCCTCTCAAAGTGCTGGGATTACAGGTGTGAGCCACTGCTCCCGGCCACATATGAGTGTTTTAAGGCATTACATATGCCCAGAAATTTCATGGCACCGCTCTCCCTCTGGTGAGGGTGGGGCCTGCACAGCGGGCCCTGGGAAGTCCAGGCCCCCAGTTCAGCCCCATGGCCAGTCAGGCTGTGAGTTGGCTGTGTCCGTCGCTGGCCGTCAGGATCAGGGCATCTGCACTGCTCACAGTGCAGATGCTGCCTCACATTGCTGTGCAGCCTCAGTGAGACCGGGCCTCGCTTTGGGCCTGGGCCTCTGCCTTAGTCAAGTGGACAAATCAGATGCGTTCTTTCTCTCCTGCCTCTGACCTCCAAATGTGGAAGGGGGCTGTGCTGTCCATGATGGCAGTGGCCTGCGCTCGCCTGAGTCCTAAGTTCACAGTCCCCCTGACTGACACAGCTTTTCAGCATGGTCTCCTCTGCCACGTTGTGGCACCTTCTCAAAGCCCAGGGGCAGTGGCGTGGTCCCCCTTTAGCAATCTGGGATGATGTGGTCCAGAAGGACCAGCCCCGTGTGTTCCATCCATTGGTGTGAGGCGCAGGGCAGCCCCGCCCGGGATCCCAGATCTGTGTCCTCACAGCAACTTGGCCACTCGGGCTGTGACTGTGGGGGTGAGCGTGGCTTCAGTGGAGTGCTCACTTGGTTTAATGGAGACCGTGGCTCTGGGGGCTCAGTGAACCAGGGGCTCTTTTGCATTGACAGTTTTGCCTCCTCTGTTCCAGGGTCGGGCTGGGAGTGATGGAGCCAGAGGAATGCCTGGACAAACTGGCCCCAAGGTAGGCCACCCACTGCCCTCCTGGTGCCCCGAGGTCACTGTCCTCCCTGGGGTCATGTGGATGGTGTGACCCAAATGCAGGTCATGTGGTGACTATGATTATGATGACAGGCAGGTCTGTCCCTGGCGTTTCACATGAAGATGGGATTGGTGGGTGAATTTCACCAGCACGTGTGAGAGATGCAGTTCATTTTCATAAGGGAGAAATTTCCTCCCTTCAAGTATGTGGCGAGCAGAGATGGGGGTGGAATCCCAACTATGAAAACCGTCCGTGGCTGTGCGGGTGATGAGGCCACATGTGGGGCAGAGGCGGGGCATGTGGCAAGCCCAGGGCCCAAGAGGTCTTGTCTAGTTGGGGCGGATCTGGGCTCCTGGGTGCTGCAGAGGTGAATGGGTGTTGCCCGTGGGTAAATGTGCAGGACTGTGTGTGTGGCATGAACGAGCCTGCACCAGGCATGTGCTGGCTCATGCTATCGTCACCCATGCCCTCCGCCCAGTGTCCACCCGTCTGCCCCAGCATTGCTGTGAGCATCAGCCCGTCTTGGCTCACCCCTCCTTCTCACCTCCCAGAAGCATTTGTCCAGGGCCATGAAGGGCAGGGGAGATACTGACCTTCTGTAAACAGTGCACCTTGGACAGCAGCTGTGAATTGGAAGGGAGACTGGAGACCTGGTCACCAAAAGCTGCCAGGGGTCCACTGCACCTGGTCCCTGTTAACCTAGGCACCATGGGCGTGGGTGAACTCTGAAGTATATCTCGTGAGTCCCATGCTAGTGAGGTGGCCTGGGGTGATAGGAGGAAACTCAGTCTTGTTGCATCTGTCTCAAAAGACGGTGCTCTCGTTTCAACAACCTGACTGAAAGCCGAAAATGTCCTATTGTTGACATCACCCCAAGTGGTGTGCACACCCATGAGCCGGCCCTGTTTCCAGGCTCTAGGAGATGCAGAAGAGGGGCTGGCCAGGGAGCCAGGGTGCCTGAGGGCAGCCAGAGCTGGCCCGCCCACCGATGGGGAGTATGCGCACATCCCATACTTGGGCAGCCTCTCAGCACTGTGGATGCAGCTGTGAGTGGACACACAGGGACCCTGTCCTCGTGGGGCCTCTCTGGGGCAGGGGAGATCAACAGCAGACACACGAGGATGCTGCCACAGTCGCTGGAATATCGCACAGCTAAGGGTCCGCTGAGGCCTGTGGCCTGGGACTTGGAGATGAAAGCCGACTCTCCCTTCGCAGCCCATGATGGTGTTTGTGGGGGAAGAGGTTGGGATTATAGATGCAAAGCAGGGGGCGGTGGGGGGAGGGCTGGCCAGTGCGGTTTGGGGTGCATACACGCTGTGGGAAACATGGCCCGAGACCATGGGGTGGCCATTGCTGACCGCGTGTGCAGGGTGCCTCTGAGGCAGCCTTATGTCCTTTTTGCAGGGTGACCGGGGTTTCGACGGCCTGGCTGGGTTGCCAGGTGAGAAGGGCCACAGGGTGAGTATGTCCTGTGTCAGAGATGGGCATGGTGGTATGCAGGGTCTCTCGGGAGGCCCTTCCAGGCAGCTTCAGCTTTGCCAGGCGTCATGTCCTCAAGTTCCAACACAGTCACGATACAAACCTCACGGGCATCAGCAAATGGCAGTGAGCCCCCAGAGGGTGCCTCTGTTGATGGGCGGCCAGCCCAAAGGAATTGGAGCTCTTAGCTGCAGCTTGTGACAAGTGAGCCAGGCAGGTCACCCACCTGAGGGCGTGCAAGGGGCAGGAAGGAGACCTTCCTTTCAGAGGCCACCGTCTGTTTAATGGAGCCCTTTAACTTTTCAGGTAATCCAAGCAGCTACTGTTTCAGGAGCAGCCAAGGACACTTTGCAACATTAAAGTGGTGGTCCCGGGGGGTGGGGACAACCTCAAGTGGCCACGTGGAGACCAGGCAACCAAAAAATGTCAGGTGTCCACCTCTTCCTTGTTATCGGGCATGGATGATCCCTAATGTGTGTCCCATGAGCCCCGAGCTAGTGCAGTGACCCGGGGCGCTAGAGAGCAACCCTGTCTTGCTGAATCTGTCTCAGCAGACTGTGGCCTTCCTTCAACAATATGATGATGGGAAGCCTGAAATGCCCTGCCCTGTTAGGGAGGCGTGGTGGGGAAGGTCCTGCCTAGCCACCCACCCTGTTTTCTCAGCCCCTGTTGGGGGGACCTGGCACGAAGGCTTTTTCCAGCTTGTCAGCTCCTGCTTCTCTGAACCTGCTTTCTTTGAAGTAGATTTCTTTGATGGCTCCTTTATATTTTAGCACATTGAGGACATACAGGCACATGAGTATGTGCATGCACAGCACCCCACACACGCATATACACGTGCACACACGCCCCACACATGCACACCCACACATGCTCATACCCCTACACCCCACATGTTCACACATACATGCACACACGTGCATACACACCACACACATGCATGCACACACACATGCACCCTAATGTACACACACACATGCACCCCTCAACCCCAACATGCACACAGGCATACACGTACATACCCCCACATACCCCTGCACGCTGCACCCACACAGGTACACTGGCATACACACACGCACGCATGCACATACCCCCATCCACACAGCTCTGCTGCTGGTGCCCGTCAGCATGCCCTGCTGCCCTCCATGCTGCCTTGAGAGGGGCCTGGTGTGGCCATGCATCCAAAGTTGCCACATCTCTGTTCTCCAACAACCACATGGAAACGGCACAGCCACGAAGGCCGTCCCTGACTCAGCTCCAGGCCTTTTGCCTGACCGAGGAGCACATATTGAGCACCCACTGCATGCGAGCCCTGAAGCTGCAGGTGGCGCTCCCTGAGGGTGTGAGCCTGAGGCTGCTTCACATGGAGGACTGGGGCTGAGGGTAGCTCAGACCTCAGTGTCCTGAGGCTGCCCATGTGTGTCCTGAGGCTGCCCATGTGTGGCCCTCCTGGCCCCGCAGGGTGTTCAGTCCAGCACCTTCCTACCTTCAGGCCATTGTGGTGAGACTCAGGTGAGAGTCGGTAGCCTGAATTAACCCAGCCAAGGCACGCGTGATCTAGGAAACTTTCCCCATTCTGGAAGGGTCTTCTGAGGACTTGGGAATCTTACTGTCAGAGAAAAACAAAGTAGGGACCTTGGATAAGCCCTGCATGACCTGCTCTGGAGAGGCTGACGCTGACCCTGTTCCCTTCCTAGGGTGACCCTGGTCCTTCCGGCCCACCAGGACCTCCAGGAGATGATGGAGAGAGGGTGGGTATCCTGCCATCCCTCTGACTGCTCCTGCCTGCCCTGCTCCTCAGTGATTTGGCAGGAAAACAGCAGAAAAGAGGCCTGTGGTGTGGGATCAGTCTGCCGCATGTGGAGGGCCAGCTGGGAGAGGGCAGAGGGGCTTCCCTGTGGGCAAAATGATTGATCCGATACCAAGAGGCCGCGGGGCATTGGAGAGACGCTGACTGCAATGTGTACAGTTGCTCTGTCGGTGCTGATGATGCATGGAGCTCAGGGCCAGCTGTCAGGGCCCCCTGCAGGCAACAGGTGCCCCGAACCCCAGCAGCAGGAAAGACGCCAGAGAGCTCACTGAGCTCGGGGCCTCGCCTATCTCCTCCGGATGAGGAAGCAGCTGGAGGCATGCGGGTGGCAGAAAGCTGAGATTTGGGGGAGCAGGGGAGGGTGGAAGGGTGGAAATAACCCTCTGTGGGCTGGAGATAGGGGAGCAAGTTCCTGTGGCCGTGGGCCAGAGCACAGGAGGGAGCTGTTCTCCAGCGTGGGTGCACAGGCTGGGGTCTGGTATCTGCCGCGCTATCTTCGTGTGTGGAGGGAAGTGTGAGCTCTCGACCACAGCACAGTGGGACCGGGGCAGGGATGCACGAGGCTGTGGGTTTCTCAGCTCCTCCCTGCAGCCACCGCAGTCACTCAGACCCCTTCTGTGTGTATCAGGGATGTTTAGGGGAAAAGCTGTAAGGAGTCCTGGAGGGTGGGAAACAGGAGCAGCTCCAGGGGCGTTTCTGTCTCACCAGCTTTCAGGCTGGCATGGCCGGGGCACCTGCTCCTGTCTGGGCCTCAGCACAGTCTGCTGTAAGATGAAGGAGAGAGGGACCCTTCTAGATGTCAGTGCTTCTGCATTGATAGGACATGTGTGTATGTCTGTGTTTGTGTGTGTGCATATGTGTGGCTGTGTGCAGGGAGAGTGCATGTACCTGTGTGTATGTATGCAGGCATGGCTGTGTGTACATGTGTGTGCACAGGGTGTATGTGTGTGCAGATAAACGTGTGGGGGGGCTGTGTATGCACGTGCATGCACAGGGTGTATGTGTGTAGACCAACGTGTGTGCATGGCTGTGTATGCACAGGGTCTGTGTGTGCATGGCTGTGTATTCATGTGCATTCACAGGGTGTGTGGGTGTGTGGACAAGCGTGTGTGTGTGGCTGTGTATGCACAGGGTCTGTGTGTACATGGCTGTGTATGCACAGGGTCCGTGTGTGCATGGCTGTGTATGCACGTGCATGCACAGGGTGTGGGTGTGTGGACAAGTGTGTGTGCATGGCTGTGTATGCACAGGGTCTGTGTATCCATGGCTGTGTATGCACGTGCATGTATGTGTAGGCATGTCCGTCTAACCCTGCCTTTGTTCTCCTCCGCAGGGTGATGATGGAGAAGTGGGACCCAGGGGGCTGCCTGGGGAGCCCGTAAGTCTGTGTCCTGAGTGGGACGGTGGGGGCTCAGGGTGGGGCAAGGCTGTGTCAGAGGCTCCTGCTGGAGCAGGATCTGGGATCAGCCAGGAGCTTAAATGAGAGAGAACTTAGCCTGAGAACAGACCAACTTGGGCATTTCCCAGGAAATCAAACGGGGGGGGGGCACAGGCGAGGCTGGCCTGGCAGCTCCAGGAGGAAATCTAAGCCTGCCTGGGAGCAAGCATGGCCCTCAAGGGTTGTTGTGGGGGGCCCAGGAACAGCGTGGTGGGGTCTGGGGGTATTGTGGGGAGTCAGGGGGCAGCATGTGGGGTCCATGGGCATTCTGGAGGGTCAGGGCATCATGGTGGAGTCCGGGATCAGCATGGGGGGTCTGAGGGCATTGTGGGGTACTGAGGGCATTATGGTGGGGTCTGGGGTCAGCATGGGGCATCTCAGGGCATCATGGTGGGGTCTGGGGTAATCATGGTGGGGTCTGAGGGCATTGTGGGGGTCCAAGGCAACATGATGGAGTCCAGGGGCATCATTGGGAGGGTCTGGGGTCAGCATGGGTGAGTACAAGGGCATTATGGGGAGTCTGAGGGCATTGGGGGGCTATAAGGGCATTCTGGAGGGCATTCTAGGGGTGACGTGGTGGGGTTCAGGGCATCATGGGTGGTCTGAGGGCATTGTGGGAGGTCAAAGGAGAAGCATGGGAGGTCTGGGATTATTGTGGGGTCTCAGGGGCATTGTGGGGGCTCTGAGTGCATTGTGAGGGGTCCCGGGGCAGCATGGTGCCATCCAGTGGCATCACAGGGGGTTACATGGCTGAATCAGCTTGAGCTTGGGCCAGTTTCAGTGGCCACCCTTCCAGAGGCAGATTTTCCAGCAGCCTGCCCCAGCCCTGGGCATGGGGAAGCTCTTTCTAAGTGGACATATATTTAGGCCCAGAGCAAATTTCCTGACTGATAGGACATTAATTACTATTCATTTACTGTTGCTTTAGAGTATTTCTTTTCTTGCAGCCAAGTCAGTGCGGCTGCGTGCATCGGGCGGTGTTAATTGATGGGAAATATCGCAGGCGCTGTGTAGAGGAGGCAGGGGTCGGCGCCTGCAGACTCATTTGGGACTAAATTATACCCCAGATGTCTGATTAGCCTCTAAGGAGAATTCATCAACTCCACTCTCTCCTTAACACATGCTCAAGCAATACCTTCTGGGCTATTAGCTTCTAAGAAACGTTGCTATAACTAGGTATTAAAATAACGAAGAAAACATTTAAGAGGCAGTGAGCGGGGGAAGGATTTCTCTTCTACAGAATCTGAAAAGGTTCTGTCAAAATTAAGGGCACTTGAAGTCCACATGCCTGGGGCAAAGGCTCCATAACTCCCCATGGGAGGGGGAAATGTGAGTGCCCCATGAGGCCCCACTGCCCGGGAGGGCTTGCCAGTTTTTGGCCAGAGTGGCCGTCCTGGAAAAGATCTATTCCCCACGCTTCCTTCCATGCATTCAGTTCTGGGGTTCCTGCCAGGGACCTGGTTTTGCCTGACACTCTCCTGCCTGCACCCTTGGACTCTATGATATCATAAAAACAGTCACCTGTCACTGCGGAGGGGAATTTGAGAGGGAGCCGGTACTAAGGCTGGGGCAGGAGAGCTCCGTGCAGTGAAATGTAATTGTGTGGCGAATCTCCTGGGGAGCGTCTGTGCTCACCTGCCCCAGCAATTGTCGGAGGTGCTGGCCAACTTGAAAGTCCCCCTTTCTGTGAGGTGCCCGTGGTATCCTCTCTGAGTCCCCACCGATTCCAGACACCTGCTCCTGGTTTCCACCACCAGGGTGGGGTGGAGGGAATCGACACAGCGGGGATGATGTAGAAGTCGGGCCCAGAGGGCTTCCTGGGGAGCCCGTAAGTCTGTGGGAGGGAGTCTGGGTCTCGCTCCTGGGAGGCCAGGAGGCCTGAGTCCCCAGCCAGGGCTCTGGGTTGAGTCAGGGCTAAGTGGGCGTGGGGGCAGAGATGAGGGCTGGGATTTCTGGCCAAGTTTAAACCCTATTTTCTGTTTCCTCTTACAGGGGCCACGTGGTCTGCTTGGGCCAAAGGGGCCCCCAGGCCCTCCCGGACCTCCCGTAAGTCCCAGCATCACTCTACCTGTCTGTCCCCATCTCGACCCTTGAGACTCCCCCCAGTTGGTGGCCACTTGGCCACAGGGCAGCAAGTCTTTGCTGGCCCCCCTGACACCTGCCTGCTGCATGTGTGAGGCGTGAGCAGGACACCGAAGCTCAGAGCTGCAGACACAGCCCCAGCAGACGCAGTCTTGCAGGTGGAGGCCCGAGGCTGCCGGCCCCTTGCCTCTGCTTCACCCTGGTTGCATTTCCTCCTGGCAGACAGCATGTGCTATTTCAGTTATATGCAGAAACCCAGGATGTCACGTTTCTTCCCTGCTAGAAAGAACTTCCAGCAGCTTCTGTGAACATTCTAGAAGGAGGCTGAAGCCCTTGGTTCCAGTGGGGCTGTGTCCCACTGGGCAGCTTCCCCAGGGCCAGGCCGGCCCTCTTCAGCCCTCCCAGCCCCGTAGCCTGGTTTTCTAGAACCTGAGGCCTGCCTCGTGGGATGCTGGACCCGAAGCTCAGTTAACCCCCTGCTGAGGGCTACTGGGGCTGATCCGTGGACCCGCTGGGAAAGGGATTTGGAGTCAGGTCTTTCTCCTTCCCCAGAGACTGTGCCGTCCTCTGACTCGCTGTGGGACGGGCGTCTGAGCTGAGTTGAGTGGGATTTTCCTTTTGAGCACTGTGAATTCTTTCGCCTTCAATTGTATGTTTTTCTTCTTACAATCGCACGCAGGGTGTGACGGGTATGGATGGCCAGCCAGGCCCGAAAGGAAATGTGGTGAGTCCTGGGGTCCCGCGGCCTGTCTTCAGGGGCTTCTCCCTGGCACACTCCTTGCTTGGCTAGGGGCGTCCACCGCTGTCCATACCAGCTGGGAATGTGAGGGAGGCTGCAGGCCCTCAGCTGTGGTGCCCACCATCCAGTGATGAGTGGCTCTGGGACACTAGCATGACGGGCTGACTTGGGAGTTTTCTGCCCCTTAAAACATTTCTGGTCAGTTCCCCTCATGAGTTCCTTCCTGGACGATGTCTGGGTGTATTTACATAAACGAGTCAGAGCTCACTCCGTCAGAGTCAACCTCCACCACCTCAGAGGCGCCCAGTCCTGGTGCTGGTCTCTCTGGTGGGACCCGGCCGCCTTTTCCCGCCCTGCTGGCATCAGCAGTGGGGAACAGTTTGAAAGGATGGGAGGCCAGTGAGGGGCACACGACACCCAGGGAAGGGGGTACAGTTCCCAGAGCCCCCTTCAGTGCCTTTGCTCTTGTCTCCTATAGGGTCCCCAGGGAGAGCCCGGCCCTCCAGGACAGCAGGGTAATCCAGGCGCCCAGGTAAGTGACACTGAGAGAGGCAGCTCATGGGCATCTGGCCGTGGGAGGAACATGTCTCTAGCCCTGAGCCCTGGGAGGGAGAGGGGAGCTCTGCTTTCTCCAAGTTGCAGCCCCTCCCCTTGTCTGGAGGGACACTAGGACCTGGGTTGGTGCCTGGATGAGGGAGACATCAATCAGAAGATGGACAGATGGCGGGGAAGGGTTCTGAGTCAGTCAGCGTCCTCACCTTCCCTTTCTTCCTCTTTCTCCCTCCCAGGGTCTTCCAGGACCCCAGGGTGCTATCGGTCCTCCAGGAGAAAAGGTAGGTGGGCCTGGCCTGTGTTGGTGCATTCCCTGGCCCCGCCCCAGGAGGACCCCTGCCGTCCACCAGCTCTCCATGTATATCTTGGTGCTCTCCAGAGACGCCAAAGCTCAGAGCTCCAAGACCTGGGCCAAAGCATGAGGAGGATCTTGGATCCATGTCTCCTTGAGTCATTCATTCATTCATTCATTCATTCTCTAGTGTTCAGAGGGGTTGATGGATTTAGCAAGGAACAGAAATACAGGCCATGCAGTTAAATCTGAACTATTGTGTGTCTGGAATTCAGATTTAACCGGGCATCTTGTTTTGTTGTCATTTTGGTTTGGTTTAGTTTAGTTTTGCTAAATTTGGCGAGCCGACTATCTCCAAAGCCTACTGTGTCCCAGGCCGGGAGTGAGAGCTGGAGCACTTGCCGTGCTAGGCTTGTGGCCTGACCAGGCGCAAGACAGTTCAGGTCGCTCAGAGCGCCGTGGTGGGACCAGCAAAAACACCTCCAAGGGGGTGGTTCCGAGTGCAGAGAATCCCCAGGGACCCTGAGGAACACAGAGGGCTGAGCTGCTGCTGGGCCTGGGACCTCCCAACCGCTGCTGTTTATGGGATACTGAGGCTGTGGGCTCCACACTGTGGGCCACCCTGCCCAGCCCTGGCGTGTCTGTGTGAACAGACCTGGGAGGACTTGCCAGTGGGAGTGCTAGAAAAAGGCAGAGCACCGTGAGCTCAGAGGAAACCAGGCGATGCCCCGGGAGCCTGTGCAGCAGGTGGATGTGGAGAAGAAGGGGGTGCTTGCTCCACTGATTCTGCCCACAGCAAACCTCAGAGGTGCTGAGAACAGAGGGGTGGAGTCGCCTCCCCGTGGCCCACCATGGCTGCACACCTCACAGCCCAGGGACCCAGGGCCTCTGACCGCACTTCTCAGCAAGTGCTGTGTGTGCAGGAATGTTGAAAAGTAACCCTGGGGGCCTACAGAGAGCTCCGAGAGCCTAGGGAAGGGACACACCCCGAGGGCATCTCCTCATGGAGTCTTTGCTTTGTTCTAGGGTCCCTTGGGTAAACCAGGCCTTCCAGGAATGCCCGGTGCTGACGGACCCCCGGTGAGTAGCCCTGCCCACCTCACCCCTCCATGTTCTCCCACCTCCACCCCTGGGGATGGGGCTCTGAGCTCCTTGGGGTCGTTGGCTGACATTGACTCACCCTGGCTCTGTTGATGAAGACCTGTTTGGTCTCCAGCTTGGCTGCTCAATCATTCTTGGGTTTTGGATACATTTTGCATACTGTGCTTTAGTCAAAGAGCAGTGATCGCATGAGAAGGAATGTTAGCTGTTTATTAGGGTGTGCTGTTTAATCACCGGAACTCAGGCCCGAGTTCTGAACCCTGAGGAGGGCTGGGCCGGACTCCGTGCCTTCGCTTGCGTCCCCGGGGTTGGAAGCGAAGAGGCAGGGTACGTGGTGTGTATTTTTAGTGTTCATGCACCGAGAAGGGAGGTGGTGAGCAAACCCGTCTGCAATGTGTGCGCGCACAGCTGCGGAGCCAAATTAGATCCTGCCTGGAAATAGCGAGTTGGTGACAAATCCAATCTGTGGTGAAGCTGTGCGGAGGGGGCGGTGTGAGGAGGGGAGCACACTCAGAATGTGTGCACATGTGGGCACACGTGCGTGTACACGAGTGTGAATTTATGTGCACCCAACACCCTCTCCAGGAGCGCCTGCTGTGTTTTTGGTTTTGATTATTCAGTTGACGCTGTACAAGAGCCTATTTCAGAAACAAGATTAGCGGAATTAATTATTGAAGACACAGTGGGCTTTATGGTTTTAATAACACTGTTAAAAACTAAACAAGGAAGTTAAATATGTGGACGATTATGGCTGGCTGCTCACCACGCAGCACCCCTCGGGCGAGGCAGTGGGTCCAGTGATTCACAAACCGCCTTTGTTGTTCAGAACGAGCAGAGCAGACCTTTCTCATCCCCGAGAGGGCAGCTGGGGGCCCCGAGGTCACCTGGCCATGTGGCAGTTCATGTACTGCGTGGTTCCTCTTTTTCAGTGTGTTGTGTCCCTTAATTTATATTTATTTTTCATTGCCCTCTCTAAATATCAGAACAGCACATCTTGTTATAGACAATTGGGGAAATAAATAAAATTATGGTAAAATGAAAGCCACCCCGGTCTCATCTCCTGATTTAGCCACTGACAGCAGGTGGACGTGTGTCTGCCCAGTTTCTCTGTCCCCTTGCTGCCGGCTGTGGTGTTGGTGGTTTGGGCCACAGTCCATGGGGAGAACGGCCGGGCCCAGAGCCTGCAGGGAGGAAGGGGGCTGGGCATGACGTGGGCCGCACCCCCTTTTCTGACAAGATCTTTCTCTCGGCCCTGAGCTGACCTAACTTGTTCTCCCTGGAATTCCCCTCCCCGTGTTGAAACCTCCATAGAACTGGGGTCCCTAAAGAGCCTGCAGTTTCCTTTTGTATTCTGCGGGGAAGGAAGGGCCTTTAAGATGTCAGATGTCCCTTCCCCAGCCCAAATTTAAACTTTAAAATGTGAGCGTAGGCGGACCCATTCCTATGAAGGTGCTTCAAACAGAAGGAAAGCCACGGGTAGGCCCGAAGACAGACACAGCCATCTCCTGTGAATCTGGAGGAGAGAAATGGTTTTTAAGAAGTTCAGCCTTACAGAGAGAGGTTGCTTTTCTTCTTGTTTTGATTTTGGTTTCAAAGAAAGGAAGATTGCCTCGAAATCCATCAAGAAGTGTGAGATGCTTCAGCGCAGACTCAGTGCCCTGAAAAATTCCCGGGAGCACACGCTCGGGAAATGGGGAAGTGAATTATGGCTCAGTGGAATAGTACAGAGCCAGTAACAATTAAATTTAAACAAATACTCAGTGACAGGAGAAAATGCTCACCATGTAATATTAGATTAAAGATAGATCTGCCACGCCGCTGTGCATGCACATACTCAGAGAGGATAGAGGAGACTCTGTGATACAATTAGCCACAGCCACTCGGAGCCGGGAGGTGATGAAGGATTTTAATTCCTCTTCCCCTTGCCTAAGTGTCTACGATGAACATACATTACTTTTTTAATCAGAAAATATCAAATGCAAATAATATAAGCTTTATTATTTTCCCATTACAGAAACAGTGCTCATTATAGAATATTGTGAAACGCACCGAAGTAGAAAGGAGAGGGAACGTGGTCCCGCCGGGCTTTGCAGGGAAATCAGTCAGGGTTATCTTGTTATAATTCCTCTCTGCCTTTTCCTATTCAAATGTTTTTATTTTATTTATTTATTTTTGAGATGGAGTCTTGCTCTGTCACCCAGGCTGGAGTGCAGTGTGTCGATCTCAGCTCACTGTATCCCCCGCCTCCAGAGTTCAAGCGATTCTCCTGCCTCAGCCTCCCGAGTAACTGGGACTACAGGCATGTACCACCATGCCCAGCTAATTTTTGTATTCTTAGTAGAGACGGGTTATCGTCACCTTGGCCAGTCTGGTCTCGAACTCCTGACCTCGTGATCCACCCGCCTCGGCCTCCCAAAGTGCTGGGATTACAGGCGTGATGACTGCGCCCAGCCAAACATTTTTAATGAGGGAGCTCTGTGCTTGCCTCACTCTCATTCTATAACTGCAGCTGAGACTATACCTAAAGGACTTTGGCCTGGATGTGAATGGAAGCCACCATGGTGCTGGCAGCTGACTGTGCTTGGCCCTCCCTGCGAGGGCACAGCCCGGAGCACTTTGCTAATGCTTGTGCACTCCGAGCCAGTGCTGTGTGCAGGTGTGCTGCTATCTCCAGCCTGCAGCTGAGGAAGCCATGTGGAGAGGCCTAGGGGCTTCCTTGAGCAGCCGGGGCTGGGGCTGACCAGTCAAGAGCCGGGCTCTTTGTCCCCTGCAGATCCGCCCACCGGATCCTTCATAGAAAGGTGTCTGTGGTTGACAGAAACTGTACTAAAGGCCCACGAAGAACCCCTCTGGCCACCCTGGAACAGGACACAATGTTGTTGGCTCTGTTTGGGTCTAGCCTGGCCACCATGAGGTGCTGGCACCGTGAGCCTTGTTTAAGGAAGACCTGTGGTGGTCAAGCGTGGCCCCTCCAGGCTGGAGCATTGGGTGGGGCCCTGCAAAAGTGCCTGAACTTCCTCAAAGCCTCCCCCAAGGGGAAATTTGTACCCTCCCATGAACTTGCTGCTAGGATAGGCTATCTGCAAAGGCATCAAATCCAATTGGATTGACTTTTATTGCAATAAAAATTGAAAAGTCACACACAAATAATTTAATTGAGGTGATGAGACTTAGGTCTTCTTAACATTGCTGTGTCTAGAAAGAGTCTCAGATCAGTGTTAGGCCACTCAAGGTGGAAGAGCATCTCGCAACCCTCTCCTGTTACACCTGAGGAAGCGGGGGCCCAGAGAGGGCAAGTGACCTGCCCAAGCTCACACAGCAGGTTGAGTGTATCCAGGAGTAGGACCAGATCCCGCCCTGCCAACCTCCTAACCACCCTGCTCGGCCTCTTTGCTGGAATCCTCATTGGTGGAACTGCGTTTCCGCACAGTGAACATGGACAGATGATCCTTCTGCTTTTATCCTGGACGTCTGGCTCACCGACCCTGAGCTCACAGCCATTAAACTGGGTGACCCACCTGTGTTGGAAAGTCAGCAAAACCTGCATTCCTAGGAATGGAATTAGTATAGGTGCAGGCAGGCAGGGGTTACAGGTCCTTCGTAGGGCCTCAGCTGGGCGACTGTCACAGCGGGGATAGGTCCTCACCCTCGCTCAGCTCCCCTCCATCCCTGAGGCCAGGTCTCAAATGAGGCACCTGTTTGAAGACTCAGGGATGTGCTGGGACCCCTCAGTCAAATGACACGCCTTAGCCCTCCCCCACAGCAAAATTGCTTTGCTTTTGGTTCCCCGACAATCAGAGATTCTGAGGTTTGCAGACAGCACAGCAATTGCTAGTCCAGGAGGCAGGGATGCCCAGAACCCGACCCCAGCTCATCATTGTGCAGATTTATCTTGCCAGCTGACCTGGGGAAGAGGCCCTTGTTGGCCCTGTTCCCACGCAGGCACCGCTGGTCTGTGGAGCTGCCCTGGGGAACGGGGCTGGCTCTGGCGGGGTCAGGAGCCACCGTGCAGGTCACCTGTGTGTGGGGGTTGCTGCACACTACTGATCCTCCCACAGTGGCTCTGACCGTGGCCGGGGCCGGGCTTACTATTGCCATTTTGCAGGTGAAGCAGCTGAGGTCCGCTGACTGAGTGCCCAGCTCAAGGCCTGGCAGCTTGGGGAGGCCGGGCTGTGCTTGGCTGCCTGTCCAGCTGCCTTTGCCTTCTGGGGCTCTCAGTTTTCTTGGGGAGGGAGGGAAATGGGGGGCTTCCATGATCATGGGTGCAGCGCAGGGAGGGGAAGTGAGGGAGGCTGCTTTCTGGAGGGGCGCTGACTAATTAAGGCTTCTTCTTTTGTGACAGGGACACCCTGGCAAAGAAGGCCCTCCAGGAGAGAAAGGAGGTCAGGTGGGTGCTCACCACACCCTCCTACCCTTCAGCATCCAGGCTGGGTGGGTTGGCACCCTGGGCTCAGCCTCTGCTCAGGGACACCCAGCTTGGAAAAGAAGGAGCCAGGGACACTCAGCCCTTCTGCAGGTGTCTCCGGCAGGGGACCCCGCCTGGGGGGACACAGGCCTTTTCCCTGAGAAGGGGACTGGCACCCCTGTCTGGGTCGGTGCCTGTCACCCCACCCCATGACCAGGTCAGGTGTGGGCAGTGGGGCGGTGGCACGGTGTTCAGCCCTGGCCTTGACTCTGCACAAGCTGGGTGACCTCTGAGTTGTGGGGAGATGCTGTTATGAACGGGGACACTCCCAGGTCATGCTGGTGCCAGGGGTAGGGTCTTTCCATGGATGCCCGTGTCCGGCACTGTGAGTGGCTCATGGTTCCTCCTGCGGGGCCTGCCGGGCCTGCCAGGGTCCCGTGCAGCACATCCACCACCAGCGCCTTCTCTCCGCTGTGATTCATGACAAAGCTATGGGACCGCAGGTGTCTCTGTGGGAAGAACCCACAGACGGGAGGAGAAGCCAGCGGGGCTGCTGTGGCTGCTCTGCTGTCCCCCAACCTTCCTGCACCCGAGACCACTTTTGTGCTGAAGCTGCACACTGAGCTCATGGTCATCGGGAGCCCGGGGCTGGGGTTGGGGGCAGAGGCTGCCCATACTGGGGTTCCAGAGGTCCCATGTCACAGGGTCTGGGATCAGGCCAGGCTACCAGACTTACATGTATCTCTTGAAGCAGGGCCTGTGCAGGCAAGATGGGATCTGGGGTTTAGTCCCAGCTGCCCCTGCCAAGGGTGTAGTAGGCCAGGACTGACCCTCTGGGGCAGCAGAGCTAGCACTAGTCCTCACAGGGAGTTCCCATTTCCAGGCCCAGTCCTGCTGGGCAGTGGCGCTTCTCCAGCTTGCTGCCTCCAAGACCCAGAGTGGCCTGAGATTCGCTGCTTCTGCCCTGCTCCCTCTCCTGAAAGTCACAGCAGCCACTGGTGTGACTCTGCCCTGGGCCCTTGGTTTCTGTTCCCCATAGGAGGCCCGGTCCCCGCTGCCTCCAGTGGGTGGTTTGCCAGCACCCACTCCTGGGCACACCCTCTTGTCATCAGAGGTGGAGACAGCACCTCTGTGTCCCATTCAGCATGAGATGGGGCCACCGGAGCTCACACAGTGCCCGGAACTGGTGCTAACCGGCTGCTGGCATTTCTCACACAGCGCCCGGAACTGGTGCTGACCGGCCACTGGCATTTGGAGCCCAGAACACAGGCCTGCTGTTCCGAGAGCTGGCTTTTCAGCTGGAACCAGAGGCATTCCCTTATTCCCTGGACTTCTTGAGTTCCTCTGTGTGCCAGCCATCCCGTTAGTGATGGGATGTGGCAGACCAGGCCCTGGCCTCAGAGCTGCAGCCTGGCGGAGGAGACCACCGAGCCCATCCTGTCTGGGGCTGAGCTGCCGCCATGATGCCGTGTGGAATGGGGGCTGGGAGGGAGGGGTGGGAGCTGTTCACCATGCAGTTGTCTTGGGCTGGGGGCAGGCGGGAGGGATGCCCACCCCGTGAGATCTGGATGAGCCGCCCGTGCTGCTGGAGATGTCTCTTCCCTGCCTACCAGCCTTGCCCCTTCTCCCAGCCGGAAGCTCTCCTGATTCATTCCAAAGGGCTTAGGCTGGGGATGCATTTCTCTAGGGATGACTCCCCTTGCAGAGCTCCAAAGCTGGCCTTTTGCCATCCACCATTCCCTCAGCTCATCCCTTGTTTCCCTGACTGCCGGGGTGGGACCAGTGTGTGCTTCACCTGTGCCCCATTCAGCATGAGACACAGCCACACCTCCGCCTTCAGTGCAGGCTGTGAGCACCTGCGCATGTCTCCCATGGAGCCTCTCTGGAGGCGCTGGGCTGGGATGTTGGGGCTGCTCTCAGCAGGAGGGGATATCCTGGGACTCTGGAGTTTCCTGATGCTCCCCCGGGACCCCCACACTGGCATGAGGCTAACGGTCTTTTCCCCTTTGGTTTTAGGGTCCACCTGGCCCCCAGGGTCCGATCGGCTACCCAGGTCCTCGAGGAGTCAAGGTGAGAGAGACTCAACGCTTCTTCAGGCCTTCCTGGAGGTCAGGGTTGGGACTGCAGGCCTTGGCATGGCTGGTTTTAGGGAATTCTCTGTGGTTAAATGTCCCTGCAGCTCAAACTGGAGTAGCCCAGTCCTCCCAGTGACCAGCTGGTGTCAGGAGGGCTGATGTGGATCAGGGGACAGTCTGTAATCTGCGGTGACGAAGCCAGTGGTGCGCTGGCGGCCATCTGTCGGGACAGGACACGTCCTTTTGCTTCTTGCCTCTTTTATTGTTGCTATTTGTCAGGCTTCTGCCACTCCCCTCACAGACGGTGGATCTCGGCTGAGGCAAAGAGCTGGGCCTGTTACCTGGGGAAGCTCCCAAGCATTTCCTCCCAGCCATTTGCACATTCTGAGTGAGAAAGAGAGTCTGTCTCCACCGGTGGCACCTGGGCGCGCCAGCGCCGTTGCAAGACGGAGTTTTGAGGGAGATGTCCAGTTATTCGCAATCAGTCGTGTTTCTGCCATGAAGGGCTCTGACAACCTCGTTACGTGGGGCGCACAGCTCCAGAGCAATATCCCAGACACAGGTCTCCGCTGTCACATCCCAGCTAACGGTGCTTGCTCGGAGCTGGGTAATGCAATCTCGAGCTGTGCTGCTCTCTGGACATGGCACGTTTTTGTGTAGAGAGCTGTACACCGAGGTGCACGTGGACAAGCTCTCTTCCTCCTCTGAGAATGGGGACTTGGGGTATCATAAAGGCTCATGATGATTCTTTCCTTCGGGATGCTTTTAACTGGATGTGAAGGAATTTGTGTGTGTATATAGCGACGAGAGAAGCTTGAGGGGTTTGTAGAAGCAGCTGATCAGCTCCCCTGCCCTCACCTCCCCGGTTCCAAGGGCTGCATGCTTTCCAAGTGTTATTGTGCATCTGAAATGTGTGGCCACCCTGGGGCATGGAGGCTGACTGGCAACGGTTCCCTGCCCCGAATCAGGCCCACTGGCTCTGGCCGGTCACCCCCTCACCTGCTCTGAGAGCCCAAGACATCAGTTTCCAGTGACATGCCCCAAATGACACCAAAATCGAGGCTGCTGTCAGAAATCAAACCGGATTCCAAATCAAGTGCCACATCCTTTTTCCTGGGAGGCCCGGATTACGTTTCCCAGGAAGGAGGACATCCCAAGTTCACAAGTTACTGAAGAGAAACCTCCCGAGGGCTGGTTTTTCCCTAAAGCCGGCTTCTACCAGCAAAATGCCTAGCGAATTTTATCAGGGTGATAATTGAGCAGAAATGCTGATTATGTGAGTTCTATGGCATGTTTATTTTACAAATTCCTGTCGCATAGCAGAAGCCTCCGCCAGCTCCCATACATGGCTAATTGCATAACGCTGCTTCTGTGAGCTAAAAAGGTGTTTGCTTTAAAATGTTTATGGAGAATGCTCTTATCTTGTCTGTCTGATTTAAATTCATTCATGACATGAGCAATCCAGTTAGACTTGGAAGCGGAGGGTGGAAGGAAAACTGAGGTTTAAAATAATTTTCATCAGGGAAAAAGTTTCTCATACTCCTGTGCATTTGGAAATGTGAGTGGCGCCAGCTCCTCACGAGTTTGGCCCGGGCGGCAGTGATGGCAGCGGGGCGTGGGATTGTGTGGGTCAAGCTGCCACCATTGGAGGTGGATAGTCCTTGGTGAGAGGGGGCTCGTTATTTTCCACCAAAGCCCTACCTTCTTCTTAAATGGTTCTTAGTCCATTGGGACTGCTATGACAAAAAGATTCTAAAATGGGTGGCTTCTAAACAACAGGAAATTATTTCTCACAGTCCTGGAGGCTAGGAAGTCCGAGATCTCAGCACCCACAGATTCAGTGTGTAGGGAGGACTGCTTTCTGGTCCCCTGATGGTCCCCTCTCACTGTGTCCTCACATGGCAGAAGAGGGGAGATGAGCACCCTGGGGCCTCTGGTGAGGGCACTAATCCTAATCACAGGGTCCCTACCCTGTGACCCAGTCAGTCACCTCCACAAGGCCCCGCCTCCTAGTTCCATTGCCCTGGGTGTTAGGGTTCACCATGTAAGTTTTGGGGGACACAGATATTCAGGCACAGCAGGTTTCTTTTGTGTTCCTTTGAGTTCACTGACCTTTGGCCTATGTCTGGACCTTCCTCTGCCTTGCATTCTGAAGGGGCACCTGTTTAAGCATGACTGGCAGATTGAGAGTCAAAGTCGGCCCTCATTTAGCCCCCAGCTGCTGGGGGTTGCCAGGATGCCCCAAATATGAGTTCATATCCAGGCCTTGGGCAAAAGCCTGTCCCTCTCTGGGCTGTGTACATATCTGGCCCAGCTGTGCTACAACTCCTGAGTGCTCCTTTTCCAGGGCTGCTGGCCGGCATGTCACAGAGGCGCCAGTCCACTCCTTCCCAGCCAGGGCCACTTCCTGCCTGCCTGGGGAGTGCCCTCTAATGGGAGGTGCTGCACACCGCACCACGCACACAACAGCCCCAAGTCAGCAGCTCCATGGCTGAGAAACCCTGGGAAGCTCTGGTTCTGTCTAGTTGGTTCCATTCCTCTAATGGGGATCCTAAAAGGTTAGAACTGTAGAACTGGGAGGGGTCTCAGGAGCCTGTGGTCCTACCTGTCTGTTCTCAGCTGGGCATGGCCAGGGTGGGAGCAGCAGCGTCCCCCAGCCTGCCCAGAGAGAGAGGGGAGAAGGTGCCGACGCCCCCTGGATGCTGTACCAGGGAGTTTAGTGCTCCTGGAAAATAGCACCAGCCACACAAATCTGGTCCCCTGGGACTCACGACATGGAGGGGCGGCTGGACATCGCTTGCATTTAGGGTCAGGTGCTGTTGAACAGGTTCAGCCCTGATTGTATTCTTAGCCACATCTGCGGTTTTCCTGTGCGCTTCAGAGGAAGTAAGTGGAGTCTAAAGTTGCTATTCTGTTTTGCAAGTGTGGTGAGAACTCAAAACTGCCCTAAAAAAAGAAAGTAGCTCATCTCCTAAAAAGCCCTTCTCCGTGGTGTTCTGGGGCTATCGTCTCTGAGGAGATGCCTCGCCGTGGTGAGACGGCAGGTGATTTCCTGGGGCGCCCAGCTCTGTGTCAGCCTGCATGGCCGTCCCTGTTCTCTTTTCCTCTGGGGGCTTCCAGGCAGGATTGCTTCAGAAGAAGGCGTCTGCTGGGAAAAAAACACCACCAAGTGCTTGGAAACCACTCGCCTCTTGGGGGCTGGCCCAGCTGAGTCACTTCCCACCTTCCCGGGCTGCTCCGGCCCACAGGTGCTGCCAAGCGCGTGCTGTGCTCGTGCGGGGCAGGGGGCAGCGGCCTGCAGCAGGGTGTCCTGAGCCTCTTGGCGGTTTGGCTGGCCGCTCCCACTTGGCCTGGAACGTGCACAGCGTGTTTGGCGCTTCCTCTCTGTCTTGAGGTCCATGTCCCATGTCAGGCTCAGGCAGACTAGCGTGGGCGAGGCTTGTTTGGAGTTGGCCTTCCTGCTTGGGCCGGTGCCATTTCTGAGCTGTGCCCTGTCCCCCCGAGGCACTCGGTGCTGGGCCACATGAGTGTGCTGTGCCGAGTGCCAGGCCAGGCGAACCAGAGAGCTGGGCGTGGAGGGAGGTGTCCCTGGCCTCTCCCCTAGTGGTGGCGGCCAGGTGTGGAGCAGGCATGACATGGGCAATGGTGGAGGCAGGCGCAGTGGCAGAGCTCTTGCTTGACCCCGTGCTCCAAGCCCAGTGATCGTGATTCAGAACACCCACGCCACTGTGCTCTGTGTGGCTGGAAGTAGAAGGTGGCACTGGAGTGGAAGGTGCTTCTGCAGAGACATCTGCTGCTCCTCGGGAGGGCCAGGGCACACAGCCCACGCACCAGCTCTGCAGAAAGGAGCACCTCCGTGTCTCCATCCCTTCCCAGAGCCCCTTCCTTTCTGGGACCTGGGAAAAGTCCAGAACTGCCAAGTCTGTGGGAAGTTCCGGCCACCAGAGGGCAGCAGCAGCCCCTGCGTCCTCCAGCGCTCTGTGGCCCTGGTTTCAGCCTCAGCCTGGAACCTCGAGGGGAACTGTGGTTTCTCTCTTTCACTTTTCGTGGGCAGTGGCCTGAGGTAGTCTCTCTAGCTAAGTCAGCCTGCTGGGAGGGCTGAAGTTGAAGACATTAACAGCAAGTGTGTGGTTGCCTCAGTGCACCCCACGGATTTCCCTCCACTGGCCCCCGTGAGAATGTCAGCAGGGAGCTGGGGTGGTGTGTCCTGAACTGGTGAGAACCACAATAAGTGTTATCATCCTTCATCAGTAATATCACAGTATCATCTATTAATGACAATATGGAATCAAAATAGACAGCTTATTGAAACCTCCTGTGTGCTGGGTGCTGTTCTGAAGGCTTAGCAGGCATCTCCCTCCCAGCAGTGGTAACGGGGTGAGGGTGGCCATCCTCTCCTCTTCCCAAATGAGGAAACCGAGGCACACAGGAGTCTGGGGCATTGTCAGAGGCTACAGAGCAGGATCTGGGACCTCATCAAGTCTGCCTGACTCAGACCCCACTTCTTGCCCTCCCCACACCTTGGAAAGGTGGGGGCGTTTCTAGAAGATGATTTTATAATGGGAATCGGGGTGGGTGTGTTGGCTGTGGGGTGTGGGCCCTTGGAAGGGTGGATCCAGAACTTGGGCTGAAAGGCCAGGGACAGGTGTGGGTCTTTACATAAAGAACAGGAGTCAGTGGAGTCAGACCAGGAACTGTGGACACGCCAGGCCTCCTGAGGCCACAGGGGGACACCTGGGAGGGAGTGTACTGAGGGTGGGGCGACAGCCTCATCTATCAGCTTCGGGGAGCTCAGCCCGTCTTTGCACTTGGGGCTTAGACCTGTGCCTGTGAGAGCGCTAGAGAGGTTGAGATTTGTAACCACTCGCTCTTTTTCCTTTTGCCACCCACACAGGGGGCTGATGGCATTCGTGGTCTGAAGGGCACGAAGGGCGAGAAGGTGAGTCTGTCCCTGTCGCCGTGGGGCCCCCTGCCTAGTCTGGAGCTGGATGCCAGCCAGCAGCCCCTCCCACGATGCTTCCACCATGAAGCCAGCTAAGGTGGATGTCATCTCTGAGTACTGAGGGGAATGGATGGCACCCTGGAAAGTGTCTGTTTGCAGATGGATAAACAACACCTTGAGGACAGGCCCTTGGGTCCCCTGGGGCACATTCCTGGGGGGCCTGAGTGGGTCTGGGGTTTGTGTCTCTGCACAGGGAGAAGGCCCTGGCCCCAGAGGTGACACACAGCCCCCCATATGCCTACAGGGGCAGCGGACCTCTGCCCGCTCCCCACTCCCTGGTGGGCAGCCTTGCATGGCCGCTGACACGAGGGTCCATTCAATTGTTGGATGTTCCTCCCTGGGCAGCCCCACAGCTGTAGAAACTCACACCGTGCAGCAGAGCCAGGCCCAGAGGGCGAGGCCATTAGCCATGGTCAGCGGGTGCAGGTCAGGCCTAAGCAGGTCACTGTAGCTAAGACAAGGCTGAACCACACCCCCATGCACATCTGCCAGAGTCGGAACGTTAGGTGCAGCCAGCGGCAGCGAGCGCCTCAGCCACGCGGAGCTGCCTGGGCAGGCACATGTCTCTTCTCACTTTGGTGGAAGGAAGCTTAGAGCCAAACCCAAGTCTCAGTTGTGACACAGACTTAGGCCTCAGGGGCAGCCTCACCACTGGGTGGGGTGCTGCCCTCCCCACCGCGGCCTCCTGCTCTGCTGCGGGTCCTCCCTACCGTGCTTTGTAGCCACGGGGTGCTTGTTCTCCATGAGACATGCTGGACCCCTTTGCTGGGCAGACCCTGGGCTCTCCCCGGCCACGGTGACCTGTGGGGCTGGAGTGTGGTCACTGGCGTCTGCTGCTGGGATGATTGCGTGCCGAGACTTCCATATTTGCCAACTGTCAAAAGATGTCGCTTGGATTATTTCCTGTGAAATCTGCCAGCCTGAGAGCTATTCCCGAGGGTGCACGTCGCGTGGCCACAGCTGAATCCGAAATGACGCGGCAGCAGGAACGTCCTTGTTCCATGGCGTTGGCCGAGTGTGACTGTGTCTGGTTTCTGTTCTCAGTGGCTGCCCTTGTGGGAGGCCCAGCCAAGAGGCCTGAGCCTGTGTGCCAGCCCCGCTCCTTCCCGAGTGCACCTGCTCAGCAGAACCCGAGGTCCACATTTGGGAAAGCTCCTGAGCAATTTGGCCTCTCCAATAGCACTGCTTTCTACATGGAGCCAGTTGGGGCTTCGGAACACGTCCATTCCCTTTCTGAACACATGGTTCCCAGCCCAGAGCTGCGTCCCATGGGTCCCTGGGGAGGCTCCCTCACCTGAGGACCTTTCATCCTTTCAAAGGTGGCTTCACAGAGTCCAGCTTTGCCACTGTATCTTCTCACATTTTTCCCTAGCGAGAGACAGGGCTACTTGAGATGATATTGATGGGATTGTGCTGGGGACACCTTCTCGCCAGGAGGGCAACCACACTGTTCCCGAGGGCCACACAAGCAGCCGAGACGGTTTGGGGACAGCGGGGCAGTGTCGGGGGCCATCTTTGTACACGTCTGCATTATTTGTGGCTGCTTCCAAGCTTGCAGCCCTATGTGAACAGTGTGGACAAAGGCCTGGGGCCCTGCGGGTGCTGGGAGCTGGCGCTGGCTGGAGAGGGCTGGATTCTCACCGCACACAAGGCTGCCTTCCTTGTGCTCCTGGCCAGGCCTTGAATGTTTACGACCTGGCTAAGTCCCAGGTCCTGTCCTTTCACTCCTTTTGCATCAAGACGTAGCCCATGAATAACGAGAGGAAAAGCCCAGCCAAGAGCGCTCTCTCTGGGGCCACCTGTGCCCTGTCCAGAAGGACCCAGGACTTTTGCCCTGTGCTTTCCTGGATGGGGAAGGCCCAGACGGGGGACTCGAACAGACAGCAGAGCACTGACCTTCGGCAGCCTCACTTCTGTCCCAGATTCGCCAGTAGCCCTGGGGTGTGTGGGCTTCCACTTCCCCTGCCACCCCCGGTGACACCCCTAACCTTCAGAAAGCACTGCCTGTGGTTGCAATACTGGCAAGAGCAGGAGTTAGGGATTCTTTGCAGGGGCCTTTTATCCAGCGCTACCTCCTCGGTTGTCACCCCCTTTACCCGTCACTGGCTTTGGTGCTGATGGGATGCCACAAAGTGCGTCGAGAAACGATGTCTGGAGCTCGGGGCCTGGGCTTGCTGAGGCCTCGCTGTGCAGAACGTTCAGATTCAAACTGGGCCCACCTGAGAAGCAGGGACGAGGCTCTCTCCAGCTTCAGAACGTTTGAAGCTTCAGCCGGAAATGCAGAGCTCACGGGAATGCCATTCTTGAGGGGCGGGCCCTGAGCCCACTCTGGGGCATGAGCTGCTCCCTAAGGGTGGGGGACCTGGTGCGGAGTGTGGTCCTTGGAGCAGGGAAGGGAACAGCAGGGAGGCGGGTCCTCTTGTCTAGACTAAGGCCTTCTCTTGTCCTGTATTCAGGGTGAAGACGGCTTTCCTGGGTTTAAAGGAGACATGGGCATCAAGGGTGATCGGGTGAGCATCTCAGGTTTGGGATGTGGGCTGGGGAAAGGCCGGGTGGGTTTGGCCGGGTGGGAGGGGGTGGGGATGTCTTCAGCCACAGGGCAGCTTCTCAGAATGGAGGGAAACTCTTGGCAGAGATTCCTGGTGGGAAGGGGACGGTGGCCTGGAGCCCAGTGCCTGACTCTCTCCAGCTCCTCTTCACCTCCTCCTCAGCTTGCCCCTTGGGCACTGGGGATGGCCTGTGGTCGCCAGCTCCTCCGCCCAGTGTCCCACACAAGGGGTCAGTGGGGGCTGGGTTTGCTTCTGGCTGCTCCTGGACTGCAGAGTTATTCACCTGACTGGAGAGTGATGAGCCATGCCTGGGAAGAGAAAGGAAAGCGGCCGGGGACAGGACCCAGCATCCCCACAGAGAGCAGCAGCTGCCCACGCCATAGGGCCAGTGCTCTCAGGGCAGCATGCAACGTGGGTCTAGGATCTCTGCGAGCCTGGGGAGCATGCTTGTCCCCAAATAGTTCTTCAGGGGCCCTGGGACCCCCACGCAGTCCTGTGGTCTGTGATTTTGGCTCAGGAGAAGCCACAGCACCCTGGCTTGTCTTTAAATGAATGATGTAGCTCAGTCCAGAGGAAGCTGGTGGGCACTGGAAACGGCTGGGGCTTGCCAGCAACCACAGAAAGCCAGGGCTGCACATTCCCATAATTAAAGAGAAAGTGATGCCAGGGGCATGAAGGAAGGGAGGGAGCCCTTAGAGCGGCCGGGGCAGCAAAAGCCTCCTGGAGGTTTCCCCAGTAACCTCTCAGTGAGCGGAAGCCCAGGCAGAAGGGACTAAAATGCCTTGGCCCTCCGGTGAGCACAGCCACGGGGACAGCTGTGCACGCACCGGGATGGACATCTGTCGGCTACAGCAGGGCTGTCACCCAGCTGCCGTGATCGTCCCCTGCCGCGTAGGCTCGCAGGTGGCTTTCCAGAAGAGGAAAGCCACACACTTGGCACTTCGTCCCAACCTGGCAGGCAAAAGGCAGAGGCAGTCTGCACCTCTGTGGGAAGGCAGGAGGAGGAAGGAGGGCATGTGTTTCACAAGTCGCTGCTAAACACATGCATTCTAGAACTTCCTTCCCAGTGGAAGGCTCCTGAGTCCCTGCAGCCCAGCAGCCTCTCGGTTTGATGGTGAAAGTCCCTTTCTCCTCCTTTCTGATGCCTCTGTGCATGCATGTGGCGTGCACATTACGAGGGTGTGGCTTCACAAGAGACGACACGTGTTCCTGTGCCAGGGCTCCGGGAGTCAAGCTCATGCTGCAGTGGGATGAGCGTGGGACGCAGGGCTGGGAGCCGTCCTAAGCCCAGGGAACAGGACCGCGAATCTGGACTCAGAGAGCGTAGCCCGGCCCTCTGCCCCTTCTCAGCGCTCTGTACATGTACGCAGGATTATCTTGCTGAATGAGAGGAACGCCTCTTAGGGACAGCGAGTCCTGACCTGATGACAGATCAGAGCTTCAGAATTAGGAAGTTAGCTTTTCTCTGTCTGTGCAATACACATTTGTGTTGTGGGCTTGCACCACTGCTTCACTGCTGCTCCTGGAGACAAATGATCAGGGAAGGACCTGTCCACTGCTGGACAAAGGGTGCCAGGAAGGGTATCAGAGACTCTGCTGTAGCGCTGCCATTGCCCGGGCAGGCTCCAGAGCCCTCTTCCCTGCCTGAGCCCCGAGCTCTGAATCTATAACTTGGGGAAGTTGGCCGAGGCAGAATTTAAGCCCTTCTGTTTCTAGGACGTCTTCCACGGCCCTCCCGTGTGCCCATGATGTGCAGGTGACCTCGGATCCCCGGCTGGTGTCCATTTCCCACCTCCTGGGGTCTCAGAAGCAGCAGCACTCCCAGTCACTCTGCTCTATTTGGAGAAGTAGCAATTGAGAACTACTATTGTTAACCAAAGTTATTTTAGCCAAGAGGCATTCAATTTAGAGGAGGTGATTGGGAAGTAGGAGTGTGCTGCCTTGAGAAAATAAATGGCAGGTGCAGAGACAGCAGCTTCGCGGGGCCTGGGGGTTGGCTGCGCAGCGCGTTCATTCTGTCAGCCGCTCCAGGAGCAGCTCGGCGGCCTGAGTGAGGCCGAGCTGGTGGAGCAGCTCTGACCACAGCGTGCCCACGGCCCATCCCCTCGCTCTCAGAACTGTGCAGGCAACCCTGTGTGTGTGGGGTCTTCTTACCTCCTCTTTTCTGGCTTGCAGGGGGAGATCGGGCCACCCGGTCCCAGGGGAGAAGATGGCCCTGAAGGCCCGAAGGGTCGTGGAGGTCCCAATGGTGATCCTGGTCCCCTGGGGCCTCCTGGGGAGAAGGTTTGTGATGTGGGACGTTCAGCCCCTTTCCCGGGGGGATCTGGCGGGCCCTTCCCTGTGGCCTTGGACTCCTGTTGGCTGTGGCTGCCCTAGGCGTGGGGTGGAGGTGATTCCTGAGCGGGCTCCTGTCTCCACCCGGGGCTCTTGCTGCTGCTGCTGCTGGGAAGCCGTTTGCTGAATGAGGACCCTTTGCTAGTCCTCGGTTCGGCCCTTCCCAGCCCTCCACCATCACCTTGGAGGGCTCCTTCCTTCCTCCCAGAGGCCACAAAGCCTGCATCTGAGCCCCAGGACTCCAGGACCCCTGCCTTGTCACATTCCTGCCTCCACACCTGGGTAATAATGGCGTCCCCACCCTGGCCTGAAGCTGTGGCAGCCTGGGAGGAAGGAAGGCCAGGCTCCTCAGCAGGCTCTGGCACACAGCCATCCACAGGCCTGCGGTTTCCCTCTGTGGGAGGCTCCCAGGCCAGCCACACTCCCTGGCTCCACCCTGTTGCCACCCTGGGCCCCGGCAGGAATGGTGCAGGCAGTGGCCCAGGATTTCTGCCCCATCCTGCAATGTGGCTGGGACTGGTACAGAAGGGCTCAGAGACGCCCCTAGATAAAGAATGCTGTGACCTGGGGCACTTGCCTCTAACCGCGCTTGCTCCCCAGTGGCACAACCTCTCCTCCAGGGGCCTTCGGGTCTCCCTCGGCGGGGGGACCATCGGCTGCCCACTGGGCCCCATGGGTGCTGGCAGTGCTCCCACCCAGGTGGGCAGGGCCTCTGTGTGGTGACATGTGCCCCGGCCACTGCATACCACACCCTCCTCCAGGCCCCTAACAGGACTCCTGGCCTTTCTCTCCGCTCCAGGGAAGCGGGTGGAGCAATACCGTGCTCGCTGCTAATACCACCCTTTCTCCCCCAGGGAAAACTCGGCGTCCCAGGGTTACCGGGGTACCCAGGAAGACAAGGACCAAAGGTAATTCCAGCTGTTAGGTGTACCCAGCACAGGTGGAGGGATGTCTTCCCTGCCCTCCCCACCCTGTACAGGTTCATCCATTCCCGGTCCCCGCCTTGGGGGCGTGTGTGACACTGTCACTCTCAGACTCCACGTTGTTCACTGCCTTCTGCATTCATTTGCCCAGTTGAAAGGAAGCTCTTGGGTGATGGGATGAGTCCTCTGCCCCAGGCAGCACAGACACCTGGGGTCCTTCCGGGGTCCTCCTGGGGTCCCCCGGGGTCTTCGGCACCTGTTGCTTGGCTCGTGGCCCTCGTATCCCAGCTTGTCCCTACCCAGAACCAGAGGGATAGTCGCCGCTCAACTCCACCTCACTGGCGATTTGAAGGCTATTTGCTCATAATGGAGTAATAAAGAAGGAGGAAACCTTTCTTATATGAAATCATGTTCAGGTTGAAGTGAAACAGCTCCTTCAGGCTTTGGAAGTCATTGAAAATTCTATTTTCTTCAAATCTCACGTTTTATTATTCATGGTTCTTCCTTAAAGAATAACCAGCTGGCTGCACTGGAGACATAATTAACAGGCGGAGCGGGCCGTCTTTCTCAGATCTGCCTCTGCCTGAGGCGTCTCCTTTAGCCTCAGCGGAAGACCTCTCTGGTCTCACATGTGCAGTCTTGTTAACCGGAGGATGGGCGTGTGGGCTGGGGCTCCTCCAGGTATTTCCATTCTCATCAAGGGAATGCTCTATCCATCCTTCCTGTGGAGCGCGAAGGCCCCTGCTCCATGTGTGTAGATGCACGCCCCATATGCAGGAGAGGTAGCTTGCCGTGAAACAGGAATTTCATGTAGGATCTAACGGTGGCTCATTGAACGTGGGTGTGACGTAGCTGCTGACAGCAGCGTCTTACCCCATGTGGTAGAGGGGCTGATGGGCACTTTCCTCTCCTTTGATACACATCCCTCTGGGGTTGGAGAGAAGGGGACGTTTGGGAGAGAGGGGTGTTCAAAATCAAGTTCAAGCAACTTTTTGGAAAGGGGATGGCACGTGTGTCCAGGTCAGAGATGAAAAGTAGCCATCAGCACAGTGACCTGGTTTCTGAACTGAACTCTGTCACCTGCACTGAGGTTTCCTGGGTCCCGCCCCCTGCCTAGATTGGCAGGTGGGTGTGTGAGTGGCTTGGCTGAGCTCGGTTCTCTGTGAGAAATACAAGGTTTGGATATGTGTGAGCTCTTCTTGGATACAAGTGTGCCTTCAGGACAGGATTTTAAGCCAGACAGATAGAGACCTGCCAAAGACGGTGGCCAGCACCCACACAGCCGGTGGCTGAGCAGCCTCATGGTGGTGCTGCTCCTGCACAGAGTGGGCGTTTGGATATTCACCAGGTCACAGTCCCTAAATCCATCTCTGGTCTGTGTGCACCTTGCAGACTCCTAGAATTAAAGAACTGGTAGGTGCTACAGTCAGTGCATAAATTTGCATTCATTCCCAACTCTGCAAGCTGCTGTGCTGTATTTAGAGAGATTGTGGGACACAAGGCACAGAAAACACAATGTCACAGCTCGATGTTCATGTCTCACCTCAGTTCAGCTCAGCAGTGTGCGTCTCTTTCTCCCAAACACCAGCCACCATCCTACGGACAAGGGTGCACGGGGGAGGGAGCATGGCGAAAACTCTAATTCAGCTTTACAGCTGAAGCCTGTGAAATGCTTAGGAAGTATTTATTAAGTAGAGAGGATGGATGGAGGGATAGGTGAGTCGGTTAGTAGAGGGGTGTGGATAGGTAGATGGGTGAATGAGTGGGTAGATGGATAGACGGGTGGGTGGGTTGGGCTGAGAGGTGAATGATGGGTGGGTGGGCAGTTGAGTAGACAGGTGGATGAATGGGGGGTGGGTATGTAGGTAGACAGGCAAATGGATGAACAGTTAATGGGTGGGTGGGTAGGTAGGCAGGTAGGTGGATAGATAGGTGGGCCAGTGGGCACACAGGAGGGTGAATGGATGGGTGGGCAGGTGGGTAGACAGTTGGGTGAATGGAGGGGTGGGTGGGTAGGTAGACAAGCAAGTGGATGAATGGGTGGGTGGGTAGGTAGGCAGATGGATGAGTGGGTAGGTGGGTAGGTGGATAGATAGACAAGTAGATGAATAGACAGGTGGGCCAGTGGGTAGACAGGTGGATCGTTGGGTGGGTGGGTGGGTGGACAGGTAGATGGATGAGTGGGTGGGTAGGTGGATAGGTACATGGATGAATGGGTGGATAGGTGGGCAGATAGGTAGATGGGTAGGTGGGTGGGTGGGTGAACAGGCAACTGGATGAGTGGGTGGATTCATGGGCAGGTAGGTAAACAGGTAGGTGGCTGGGTGGGCAAGTAGAGTCTGGGGCAGAGGCTGTGCCCTGGCATGCAGGCTGTCCCCCAGGCCGCCCATGCAGCACGACTCCTTCCTTCCCAGCTCTTACCCCTCCATTTCAACTCTCTTTCAGGGCTCTATCGGATTCCCTGGATTTCCTGGCGCCAATGGAGAGAAGGGTGGCAGGGTAAGGACAGCCTGGCCCCCGGGCAGGCAGTTTGTCCGGCTGCCTCAGTGTGTAGTGGGTTTATTTTCTAGCGGCCTATTTATTTCTCATCCTTTTTGCTGCTGAAACTGCTCTCCTGAACAGCTGGCCTTAAGCTCTCGACCTTTAGTGCCAAGCACTGGTGACACTCTGCAGACTTTGGGCTGGGCAGGTTTGTGATAGGAAGGGGCAGAGGCAGGAGGGAAGTGTGTTGAGGAAATGGAGCTTTCTAATGAGCACCACAGTCCGGAGGCTGTCAGGTCATTGGTGAAAATCATATTATTCTCTTCTACCCAAGTGGACTTTTCCTCCAAGCTAATTTTTAAAGAAAAGGGAAAAGGAGATTGCTTTTTCCTTTTAAAAATGTCCCACTACCTACCATAGTCCAAATTTAAAGTCATTTAAATTAACATTAAATTGAACAGGGTTAGCAAGCTGCCGTTGCCATCGACACCCACCAGGCTGCAGCGTGGTTCCAGTCCTCTTTGTTCTCACCCTCCACACGCGTGGGCTGGGGGAGCTGTGTTCTCCCCATGCCTTCTGGAGCCCCTGCTGGCCCAGGCCTCCCTGCAGGAGCTGCCCTGGATGCTTGTTAGTGACATCACAGCACCTTAGTGTTGCTGTTCGGGACAATAGGAGGGAGGTGGTTTTCAGGCCTTGGACTCTGAGCTGGCCTTGTCCATGGGTGTATCGGGGGGACAGACAGGCCAGTCTGGTGCACGTGCAGGACAGTGTCTGCAGAGCAGGTCCGGGGGATGGCAGAGCTCACACCTTCCTCATAGCCCCAGCCACAATCCTGCAGCCCCGCCCAGCTCATCCTCCTATGCCCCATCCTGCTCTCCCAGGCCAGATGGAGCTACAGAGTCACAGCTCCCTCTTGGGCCCATCCCTTCTGGCCACCACGGTAGAAGCAAGCAGATGCGCTCTGCCAGATTCAGCAAACAGGAAGAGGAAGACTGTTCTAAGTTGACAACACAGACCTGAGGAGATGATTATCTCCATCTCTGTCCCTCTCTCTCTCTGTCCTTCTCTCTTCATCCATCCATCCATCCATCCATCCATCCATCCATCCATCCATACACTCACCCATCCACCCATCCATCCATCATCCATCCCCCCACCCACCCATCCATTCATCATCCATCCCCCCACCCACTCATCCATCCATCCATCCACCCACCCACCCACCCATCCATCCATTCACCCATCCATCCATCCCCTCACCCATCCATCCATGCCCCCACACATCCATCCATCATCTGTCCCCCCACCCACTCATCCATCCATCCATCCACCCACCCACCTACCGATCCATTCACCCACCCATCCATCCCCTCACCCATCCATCCATGCCCCCACACATTCATCCATCATCTATTCCCCCACCCACTCATCCATCCATCCATCCATTCCCCCACCCATCCATCCCCCTACACATCCATCATCCATCCCCCCACCCACTCATCCATCCATCCATCCATCCCCCTACACATCCATCCATCCATCATCCATACCCCCACCCACTCATCCACCCATCCATCCACCCATCCATCCATCCCCCTACCCACTCATTTATCCATCATCCATCTTCCCACCCACTCACCCATCCATCCCCCCACCCACCCATCCATCTTCTATTATCTGTCCATCTCTGTCTATATCCATCCGGCCCATCCACCTCTCCATCTGTCGCTATCTAGCTGTCATTCCTCCTCTGGAGAAGGCCTGGCTAGTGCGTTGAGGATAGGCTGTCTTCTGAAATACTCTTAGATACCACTCTGAGAAGTGTGGGGAATATGGGGTACCCTGGTGGGCTGCTACAGTGCTGGGGGACTTTTCACACTGCACTGCAGTGAGAGTGTCCAGGAGAGGATGTGACCTTCCACAGCTGGTCATTGGATGTGACCACAAGCCCTTTCCATGGAGGTCTGTGTGGGACCAGGGATTTTGTGGAGCACCTGGAGCCCTTGGCCACTCCCAGGCTCCTGACTGGGGCTCTGCCCCTCATGCATCTCGGCCTCCCCATCCCTGAGCTGAGGAGCTTGAATGGATGCTCCAGATACCCCTTGGTCCCCATCAGCCACTGTCCAGGGCATCAGCACTGTGGGTCTCCAGTCACAACGCAAAGCCTGACTCAAGCCAAGACCTGCCAGACAGCACGTGCCTCGGTCATACATGGGAGCCACTCACAGCCTTTCGGAAGCCTCTGGTGTCTGGCCCTGCCCGGGGACATTTCATTCACTGCTGCAGCTGGCTCATGGCACAACCCACAACACAGACCTCAGGCCAAAAGGGCGAGGCTATTTGCTTCCCCTTGAGCCGTGGTGGTTTGTGCGTGGGAGATGGAGCCCTGCCCTCCTTCATCTCTGCCATCACGGTCCTTTGGAGCTTCCCGTTCAGGACGCTGATCGCAGCCTTTGCCTGCATGAGCCTTCAGTGGCATCGTCACTGCAGAATGGCGCCTGCAGCACTGCCTGGTTTTCTGCATAGGTTTGCTGCTTTGTGCCATGTTCACGGAATGACGGAGGGTGTGGGTGGCATCTGGTCTACTAGGTTGGGCGTCCCAGTTGTCCACGGGAAGCTGGGGTCCAGGCTGTCCTTGCAAAGGGACCCATCCTCTTTTGTTGACTGCAGGCGCCTCACTCAGGTTACCCAGAAGCCTCTGGGCGCTGGCTTGTCTTCTGCGCCTTGGTGAATGGATCCTGCCTACAGGTTTTGCCCTTGGCTACCCGTCTTTTGCCTTGGGCCTTGTACTTGGTAGTCTTGGGGGCAGTCCATTCACTTAAACAGCACATGCGTCATAAGTCCTTGCTAAGTGCTGGGTGCTCTGCTATGCTCTGGGGACTCAGATGGTCGAACCAGACGTCCTCTGGCCTCCAGAGAGGGACACCACCCAGTGAGCTGCACTCAGGAGTGGTGGCTGTGATGATGAAGGACAAGGGTGAGTCAGGAAAAGGTCATAGACACCAGAGTCTGACCCAGAAGGTCCAGGGAGGCCTCCTGGAGCAGTGACATTTTTGCTGAGGCCTGCAGGAGCTACAGAAGTGGATCGTGTGGTGTGTAGAGCAGGCAGAGCTGTGGGATCGGGAGATACAGAGCCAGAAGGCTGGCACAGGACCGAGCCCCGCAAGGGAGACGTGGGAGTGGTCTGTGGGCTGCAGAGCCTGGCCGGGCAGACAGCTGCTTTGGGAGAAGCTCTTTAGCCCAAGGCACTGGGACCCACTGAAGGTTTTAGCCAGCGGGTATGGCACTGGAGGTTGTTTGAAGGAGCTCTGGGCCCAGTGTGGGGCAGGAATCATCAGGGGGCCATTCTAAGGGTGTGAAGAGAAAAGCCAGCAGGAGGTCTGTGCTCATCCAGAGAGGTCTTTGATTTATTTTTTTGAGACAGAGTCTCTCTTGCTTTATCACCCAGGCTGGAGTGCAGTGGTATGATCTTGGCTCACTGCAACCTCCACCTCCCAGGTTCAAGTGATACTCCTGCCTCAGCCTCCTAAGTAGCTGAGATTACGGGTATGCACCACCAGGTCTGGCTAATTTTGTATTTTTAGTAGAGACGAGGTTTCACCATGGCCAGTTTTGAACTGCTGACCTCTAGTGATCTGCCTGCCTCAGCTTCCCAAAGTGCTGGGATTAAAAGCATGAGGCACTGTGCCCAACCCAGAGAGGTCTTTTAAAATATCTTGGATATTCTAGCCAGATGGATGCTTCTAGGTGCTAGGATGCCAGGCCTGAGTGCATGCATGCAGGTGTGTGTGTGCACATGTGAATATGTATGCATATATGTGTGTGCATGTGTTCGTGCGTGTGCTCATGCGTGTGTGTCTGCATATCTGTGTGTCTTCATGTGTGTGTATGTATGTGTGCCTGTGTACATGTGTGCATGTATGTGCGTATTTGTGCATGCATGTGTTCGTGTGTGCACATGCATTGTGCGTATGTGTGTGTTCATGTGCATGTGTGCGTGTGTGTCCATGCATGTGTGTTCATATGTGTGCACGTGTGGGGATTGTGTTCATGTATGTGTGCGCATGCGTCCATGTATGTGCATGCATGTTCACGTGTGTTCGTGTGTGCATTTGTGCATGCATGTGTTTATGTGTGCATGCATGTGTGCATGTGTTCCCGTGTGTTCATGGGGGTTCGTGTGTGTATGCATGTGTGTGTGTGTGTGTCTGACCTCCATCTAAGGGCTGCCTGCCCTCTGTCTGCCTGGTCCTACCTCCCATGGAGCTAGTGTTGGTTCTGTGGACCTTGACTATGGGCCAAACACGGAAATGCCAAGGACATAAGCACTATATCAACCCAGCTGAAGCCAAAGGAAGAGGAATGGATGTGAGCAAAGCGCTGGTTTGCTCCTTGGGCCAAGGAGAGATCCAGAAGCGCCCTTCCCAGGAGGAAGGAAGACCAGCCCTTCAGATGCACTGCCCGCTGGCGGTACCCACACCTTCAAGCTGTGTTTGGCTTCCTGGCACAACCATTGCTGAGAGTGTCCCTGCCTTCTGAAGGGCAAGAAGACAGGGTCCCCCAAGCAATTTGCCAGGGAGAAGGTTAGGGAGACTTGGGGGGATATGGGGACATTCTGCTCCACAACTCCAGTCATAGGGACTCAAAATTCTTTGGCTCAAGTTAGTTTATAAAGAAAACAGATGAGTAAGATGCCTGCTGGGAAACGCCCCAGATGGCATTTGTAACCAACTTGATATTTTGCTTCCTGCCTCGGGCAGTCAGCTTGGACTGTGGTCCTTTGTGCTGCAGGATTAAACCTGTGGTCTGGGTCACAGTGGGACTATTTTTGGGTGGAGGGTTTTCATTTAGAGGAGGATCAGAATGAGAAAACCTGGCAGCTTGGGCCGTCCACATCTAAATGCTGGGAGTGACCAGGTTGGCCCTGGGCGTCCTCGCCTGTAAAGTGCCTATCACTGGAAGGAAGCAGATGTTTCATTAATTTTCATGTGGGCGTCCTCGCCTGTGAAGTGCCTGTCACTGGAAGGAAGCAGATGTTTCATTAATTTTCATGTGGGCGTCCTCGCCTGTAAAGTGCCTGTCACTGGAAGGAAGCAGATGTTTCATTAATTTTCATGTGGGCGTCCTCGCCTGTGAAGTGCCTGTCACTGGAAGGAAGCAGATGTTTCGTTAATTTTCATGTGGGCGTCCTCGCCTGTAAAATGCCTGTCACTGGAAGGAAGCAGATGTTTCGTTAATTTTCATGTGGGCGTCCTCGCCTGTAAAGTGCCTGTCACTGGAAGGAAGCAGATGTTTCGTTAATTTTCATGTGGGCGTCCTCGCCTGTAAAATGCCTGTCACTGGAAGGAAGCAGATGTTTCATTAATTTTCATGTGGGCGTCCTCGCCTGTGAAGTGCCTGTCACTGGAAGGAAGCAGATGTTTCGTTAATTTTCATGTGGGCGTCCTCGCCTGTAAAATGCCTGTCACTGGAAGGAAGCAGATGTTTCATTAATTTTCATGTGGGCGTCCTCGCCTGTGAAGTGCCTGTCACTGGAAGGAAGCAGATGTTTCGTTAATTTTCATGTGGGCGTCCTCGCCTGTGAAGTGCCTGTCACTGGAAGGAAGCAGATGTTTCGTTAATTTTCATGTGGGCGTCCTCGCCTGTAAAATGCCTGTCACTGGAAGGAAGCAGATGTTTCATTAATTTTCATGTGGGCGTCCTCGCCTGTGAAGTGCCTGTCACTGGAAGGAAGCAGATGTTTCGTTAATTTTCATGTGGGCGTCCTCGCCTGTAAAATGCCTGTCACTGGAAGGAAGCAGATGTTTCATTAATTTTCATGTGGGCGTCCTCGCCTGTGAAGTGCCTGTCACTGGAAGGAAGCAGATGTTTCGTTAATTTTCATGTGGGCGTCCTCGCCTGTGAAGTGCCTGTCACTGGAAGGAAGCAGATGTTTCGTTTATTTTCATGTGGGCGTCCTCGCCTGTAAAATGCCTGTCACTGGAAGGAAGCAGATGTTTCATTAATTTTCATGTGGGCGTCCTCGCCTGTGAAGTGCCTGTCACTGGAAGGAAGCAGATGTTTCGTTAATTTTCATGTGGGTGTCCTCGCCTGTAAAGTGCCTGTCACTGGAAGGAAGCAGATGTTTCGTTAATTTTCATGTGGGCGTCCTCGCCTGTAAAATGCCTGTCACTGGAAGGAAGCAGATGTTTCGTTAATTTTCATGTGGGCGTCCTCGCCTGTAAAATGCCTGTCACTGGAAGGAAGCAGATGTTTCATTAATTTTCATGTGGGCGTCCTCGCCTGTGAAGTGCCTGTCACTGGAAGGAAGCAGATGTTTCGTTAATTTTCATGTGGGCGTCCTCGCCTGTGAAGTGCCTGTCACTGGAAGGAAGCAGATGTTTCGTTTATTTTCATGTGGGCGTCCTCGCCTGTAAAATGCCTGTCACTGGAAGGAAGCAGATGTTTCATTAATTTTCATGTGGGCGTCCTCGCCTGTGAAGTGCCTGTCACTGGAAGGAAGCAGATGTTTCGTTAATTTTCATGTGGGCGTCCTCGCCTGTAAAGTGCCTGTCACTGGAAGGAAGCAGATGTTTCGTTAATTTTCATGTGGGCGTCCTCGCCTGTAAAATGCCTGTCACTGGAAGGAAGCAGATGTTTCGTTAATTTTCATGTGGGCGTCCTCGCCTGTAAAATGCCTGTCACTGGAAGGAAGCAGATGTTTCATTAATTTTCATGTGGGCGTCCTCGCCTGTGAAGTGCCTGTCACTGGAAGGAAGCAGATGTTTCGTTAATTTTCATGTGGGCGTCCTCGCCTGTAAAATGCCTGTCACTGGAAGGAAGCAGATGTTTCATTAATTTTCATGTGGGCGTCCTCGCCTGTGAAGTGCCTGTCACTGGAAGGAAGCAGATGTTTCGTTAATTTTCATGTGGGCGTCCTCGCCTGTGAAGTGCCTGTCACTGGAAGGAAGCAGATGTTTCGTTTATTTTCATGTGGGCGTCCTCGCCTGTAAAGTGCCTGTCACTGGAAGGAAGCAGATGTTTCGTTTATTTTCATGTGGGCGTCCTCGCCTGTAAAGTGCCTGTCACTGGAAGGAAGCAGATGTTTCGTTAATTTTCATGTGGGCGTCCTCGCCTGTGAAGTGCCTGTCACTGGAAGGAAGCAGATGTTTCGTTAATTTTCATGTGGGCGTCCTCGCCTGTAAAGTGCCTGTCACTGGAAGGAAGCAGATGTTTCGTTAATTTTCATGTGGGCGTCCTCGCCTGTGAAGTGCCTGTCACTGGAAGGAAGCAGATGTTTCATTTATTTTCATGTGGGCGTCCTCGCCTGTAAAATGCCTGTCACTGGAAGGAAGCAGATGTTTCGTTAATTTTCATGTGGGCGTCCTCGCCTGTGAAGTGCCTGTCACTGGAAGGAAGCAGATGTTTCGTTAATTTTCATGTGGGCGTCCTCGCCTGTAAAGTGCCTGTCACTGGAAGGAAGCAGATGTTTCGTTAATTTTCATGTGGGCGTCCTCGCTGGTAAAGTGTCTGTCACTGGAAGGAAGCAGATGTTTCGTTAATTTTGATGTGCGCATCCTCGCCTATAAACTGCCTATCACTGGAAGGATAGTTGAAGCCAAGGATATCGCCATCGTAATTGAAGAACTGGAATCAGAGCGCGTTGTTAGAAAGCTACATAATTAACTCATCATCATTAATGGTTTTATTAAATGCATTTCAAAATGGGAGACTCTAGGAAGCAGTTTTGATTCTGGCAACAAATTAATGAAAGATGATGAGAGGAAGCTTCTCAGGTGGCCTCCAGCTACACAGATCTGCTGTGGGCCTAGAGGTCACCAGAGCATGAGAAATCAGAGTCAAGTTCAGGAAGCTGAGTTGGGACATGGTAGGGCTGTAGGGCCCCTGCACGGTCAGCCCATGGCTTCCATTCGCTGTAGGCTGGCTGCATCTTCCAGCTCTGATATCTTAGCACTGCATTTGTTCTCTGTGGTTTGGAAAATGCAAAACAACTATAGAAAAAAGAGTATAAATTCTATTAGAGGAGAAGCCGATGACTCTTGGACATATGATTTATATATTAAATTGCAAGTTTGCGCGTCTGCAGAGCCTGTTGAAAATTTAATGGCTAATATTCTTAACTGTAGCAGAAGTAAATTATGTATGAAAGGGGTTGACTTTCTTCTTTTTTCTTGCACTAATGATTTCCTTTCCTGCTGAGACAGAAAGAGAGAGAGAGCTGAGGAGGAGGGGAAGGAGAGAGGAAGGAGGAGGAGGGATGTGGCCGTGTGCTTTGAGGACAGAAAGCAGATAATAGTGTAAACATCCATCAGACGGCAGGAGGAAAATTGGATTTCAGCAGGACTTGTGCAGGAGCGCAAAGCTCTGGGTTGGGTGTGCGGTGAGCTTCTCACCCTGATACATCTCCCATTAAAACACAGATAAGGTGGGTGGCCGGGAGCCCATGTTCCTCCTCGCCTGCTCTGAATTCACAGTCTCTCAATAACCTGGGAGGCGGCCGCCACCTACGCAGGGCCGGGCATTTAGAGAGTGACTGACCAGCCCCTTCTCTGATTCTAGGGGACCCCTGGAAAGCCGGGACCACGGGGGCAGCGAGGCCCAACGGTAACAGTCTTTTTAAAAGGCTTGTGGGCATGTCTGGGAAATGGGAGTGTGGTTTAGGGAGCGTGTGCCGGGCGCTGGGGAAGGCGGTGTCTGTGAGCCGGCGCTGGAGCTGACCTTCCTTCTCTCCCATCTGTCCAGGGTCCGAGGGGTGAAAGAGGCCCCCGGGGCATCACTGGGAAGCCTGGCCCCAAGGTACGTCTTTGGCCTCCTGGGTGGTGGGCAGCAAGAACCCAAGTGGCTAGGCTGCGGAGACATGGAGCACCTGAGGGTGTCTGCGACTTTTTTTTTTAAAAAAAAAGCAGGATGTTTTCTTAGGTGTATTTAAGAAGGAGCTTGTCCCCTCCAGCAGCCTCTGGACACCTTAGATCAGATTTAATTAAGGGACTGACAACTATGCTTATGGGACGAGGCCGCAGCAGAGCAGTGACAGGGCCCTACCCCACACACTTGGGACCCCAGAGACGCAGCAGGGGCCGGGCCCACGGCAGACCCACCTGCCCTGGTCGGGAGGCCGTATTTATTTTCTTGAAAGGGGTTTGAGAGCTCAGAGGCTTTTACCAGAACTTATTGAAAGTGCTTTCTGGCAGGGGAAAGCCCAGGCCGGCATCGTGCACATTCTTCCCACTGAGGGGCATTGAAGCCACTCCTCAGGTGGAGAATCTGGACACAGACCCCACAGGTGGGCTGCTCCTTGTTCAGGAAGCCACTCCAGAGCAGGTTCCCGCTGGGATGAGTCTTCCAGTGGCCGAGGGGCACAGCTGGCCCATCCCTCTGCTGACCGGAATGCCCCGGCCGGCTACCCTAAACTGTGGGACAAGCTCTCGGGTGTGTCTCAGGTGCTCCATGAGCTGACACGAGGCTCACCTGTGAGGTCTTGGAGCAGCAGCTATCGGGTGGGGGCGGCCCGAGAGTGGGTTACTGCTTCTGCCTCTGCGTGACTCTCCGAGGTGCTCGAGGCTGCGCACAGCCTTTGTCCCACCCAGAAGACCTTTCTGGAAACGTTCAGCCCTGAAGACACTGGCTGACTGTCAGCTGCATGCAGTGGCAGGGGACAGGCCGGCTTTGGGAGCCGCAGATTGGCACCCATGCCTTCTGCCCCTTATTGAGGGTCAGGGCCCGCTTGAGGGGTGCACACAGGCGGTGTTTGACTCGCATATTTTGATGATGTCATGGGTCAGAGTCTTCTCATCTGAATAGTAACAATCCTAAGCTTTTCCTTCTCTCTCCCTCCCCCTCAAGGGCAACTCTGGAGGCGACGGCCCAGCTGGCCCTCCTGGGGAACGGGTAAGCAGCTTGAGCCTTTGGGGATGTCTCCGAAGGTAGAGCCTGCCTCGACAGCCCCCTGCACTCTGTCCTGGGGTGGGCTGGGGCCTCAGAGGCATGCCTTGGACCCTGCTGAAGGGTAGGGTTTTCCTAAGATCCCAAGGGTGGAGCAGGCCCAGGGAGTGAACTCTTCTGTAGGTCAGGGACCTCCACCCCTATCCTGGTCTTGGGGCTTGGGAGTGGCTGAGGTGACAGGAAATGGGTCCTGAGTCCGTCCTGCTCCCAAGGGTACCTTGTTACTGCTGTTGGGTGAGGGAGGGGCTGGAATAATGGAGGAAATGCCCTTGGGTGGGAAGAAATGACACCTGTGCCTGGAGAGACGCCAGCAGTGGGGGCTGCTCTGAAGAGACACTTGTCCTCAAACTGCCTTTCTCTGTTCCCAGGGACCCAATGGACCCCAAGGACCAACGGGGTTTCCTGGACCCAAGGGCCCCCCTGTAAGTAATGGCTTCAGTGCTGGGTCAGCCCTACCTGTCCCCCCGACAGACCGCCTGCGTTTTTCTAAGGGCTGCTTGGAGCTCCTAACGGTGGCCGGTGGGTGGAGGGAGGCCCAAGGTGAAACTCTGGCCATTCAGAAGAGGGGGCGGACCCCCAGCCAAGGCTGCCTCAGGGCAGTCTGTGACTGTGTCCTGGTGCCCGCCCTGTGGCACTGGAAAGAGCTGCATGCTAGGGCCCTCTCTCCCTTAGACCCACGTGGTTTTCTCCTTGAGTTCTGTGTCAGTGTCCTGGGGCCACCATCACAAATTACCAGGAGCTGGGTGTGGCTGGGAACTGCATGCCACTCTTCTCTCACAGCCCTGGAGGCCGGAAGCCGGGGAGCCAAGTGGGATCAGTCAGGCACTCTGCTGGGCACATGGGCTTTTCATTCATGGCCCCGCTTTGACCTTGCCCTTAACTTTAGAAATGCACAGTACAGGCTCCTTTGTCTAGACGGTAAAGGACTCCAGTGTTTTCAGTGGGGTGAGAAAGCTCTTGTGAGAAATGGGATCCTTTTCCTGGCCCCATCAGGTTACACAGGCAAAGACCTCATTTCCAAGTGAGGTTACAGGCATAGGTTCTGGGGGTCAGAGATTCCACATGTCCTTTTGGGGAACACAGTTTGCCTTACGGCAGGTGCAGTGCGTCTCCTCCAGTCTCGACAACGATCTAGCCATGGGAATGTGACCCAGCAGGCATGGGAGGCTGGACTGTGCAACCCTACAGACTCAGGTCCTGGCGCTGCCTTGCCACCTGCTAGCTGGACCTCAGGACACCGACTGGCCTCTTCTGCCTCAGTTTCTCCATTGGGCGATGAGGGCAACAGCAGCATGTCCCTTGGGGCAGTTGTGAGGATTTTGTGGGATGACAGCCAGGCACCTTTAACAAGGACAGCCTGAGTTTTGTCATCACTGTCCCCGTGCCTGCTGGGTGACTGCTCTTCAGAGGAAGTGCAGGGGCAGGTTGTGGAAATGAATTGGGTTGCCCCACATGGCGTCAGATCCCCGAGGTGGGTGCTTCAGACATGAACGAACCTCTTTTCCCCTGATTCTTTCTTCAGGGTCCTCCGGGCAAGGATGGACTCCCAGGACACCCTGGACAGAGAGGCGAGACTGTGAGTATCATGGGTGTGGGGGGACGTGGCTGGCCAGCTTGCTGACCACCCTGCATGTGGGCACAGCCCTGGCTGCCCGGTGCCATCTAGGACCCTCCCAGCCTGGGAGAGACAAGTTGGCCTCAGAAAGGCCCCCAAGGGTCAGGCCAGCTTCTGCTGACTTGGGGCCAGGCTGCAAGGCAGGGCTGGGGCAGGGCAGTCATGCAGGCCGGCAGTGCCCTGTGGCCTCTATGGGCAGAAGGCAGGGGCCGGCTTTGGGCTGGTTTTGGAAACTTTGGTTGAGAGGCCACATTTAAAGATACACACAGATTATCCTGGACAGACTGAAGCCTCATGCATTCAACCTGATTTTCTCTCTAGAATAATGGTGAGTGCCGCCCAGCTGAGGGACATGTCTTTTAACTGAGCAAGTGCCGGGAAAGGGTCTACATGTTACTCTGCGTCATTCAGTTATTTGATGCTGCAGAACTTCAAGAGGGTGACTGTGGGCCACGCACCCATGCCACCATGCTTACCCAGGCCCTTCCAATACAATCCAAGGCGTCTGGAGGATGCCTTTGATTGACATCTTTTATAGTAAAGAAGACAAGTGCCAGTCAGGTGGCAGCAGCCTCCCCTTGGGTACCCTGCTAGGCACGTGGTCTCTGCAGTCAGGAGCTCCCCTTGCCCTTGCCCTTAACTTTAGAAATGCATATTACTAGTTGCTTTGGCTAAAACATAGAAGACTCCAGCATTTTCAGTAGGGAGAAAAAGCCCCTGTGAGAAATGGGATCCTTTTCCCGGACCCATCAGCCCTTTGGAATTTGGCCCAGTCCCCTGAAGGTGCATTTCAGGAAAGGGTGCTGGCATGCCTGTAACCTGGCGCACACCTGCTAGCCTGGGGCTCCAGGCTTTGAATATCTGGGGACATGCAGTATCAGGTGGCTTCCTCATCACTGTTCTGTGCCCCTTTTCCATGTGCCCACCTGCTCCGTTCAGCTTAAAGGATGAATCGCAGAAATGCCGACATTTCCCACCGAGGAGAGTAGGGGGGTGCCAGCATCACTGCAGGGGTCTCTGCAGCCAGGTTTCTAGTGGTCCAGGTCTCTACGGGACTCTCCCAGCAGAAGCAGATCCCCTCGTGGAATGTGGGATGGGTCTGTGAGTGCCCTGTTTAATATGTTCTCCACGCCTGCTTTTCAAAAGTCCTCTTTGTCTTCCTTTGGTTCATTGTGATGAAACCTCTTTTAATTATACCTCCACTGGTGTTCCACGTGGCACATGCTGCCTGATAAATGGAGATTGCTTTGCTCTTTTGTTTATAGAGAAAAATTAAAACATTTCTTCTGAGCTTTGCATGTTTTTCTCTAATGCCTTTTCAAGGAGACAAGATAGAAGGTTTTACATTAGATGTGCTTTTCTCCCTCTGACTTATTGTGGACGGAGGCTGAGCTGCTCATCTCGGCTCAGAAAGTTGTACTTCTGGCTGCCTTCTACCACCCCAGCCGCCTCCCTAGACACAGGGCGCTGGAGGGATGTGGGTGGGCGCTCCATCACTGGGGCCCACTTGGGACATGGCAGCTTCTCCATGGGCTAGTCCAAGCACATCTTCCAGAAAGAGCTTCTCTGGACTGTTGATTTCCTTCTTTCTTAAAAAATGAAAGACAAACATTATTTCTTCTAAATGTTAGCCAGAAACTTATTTCTCAGCAAAGTGCTGAGGACATATTCTGTCCTTGATGGCCAAGGTGGCCGAGGGCCCCTGAGAGAGGCCTTTTGTATTTGGTGTTAACAATGACGCCAGCATAACTTAACCAGGCTCCTGTCTCCCCTCGGGCTCTCACACTCTTCTCCCTGGGTCCGCTGAGCAGGGCAGGCCCTTGACCTGTCCCCCACCTCTTTCTTCTGACTCTGTCAGTACAACCTACATTAGAAACAATCATTCTAGCCCATTGTATACAACTGAGCTGGGCTTAAAGGAGAGAGTCCTCTTAGAGTTTGCAAAGAAGCTGAATCTGGGCCGGGCACGGTGGCTTATGCATGTAATCCCAGCACTTTGGGAGGCCAAGGTGTGCAGATCACCTGAGGTTGGGAGTTTGAGACCACCCTGGCCAACATGGAGAAACTGTGTCTCTACTAAAAATACAAAAATCAGCTGGGTGTGGTGACACATGCCTGTAATCCCACCCACTGGGGAGGCTGAGGCAGGAGAATCACTTGAACCCAGGAGGCAGAGGTTCCAGTGAGCCGAGATTGCACCATCGCACTTCAGCCTGGGCGATGAGAGGGAAACTCTGTCTCAAAAAAGAAGCAGCAGCAGCTGAGTCTGCTGTGGGTTCACATGGCTCAGGGCCCAGTGTGAAATCTTGCCAGCTGCGGGACAGTGAGGCTGTGAGCCTGGGCCTGGGCTGTGAGCCCTGCAGCCCTAGCCTGGCCTCAGAGCCAGCCACCTCCTCCCCCAGAGCCTAGAGTTTCCCTCCAGGCCTCCAGGCAGGTGTGCCTGTCCCCACCAGTGTCACGTGGCACCTGCAGATGGCTTCTCGCCTGCACCTGTCCTGCTCTTCAGACGTGCCCGGAAATGAAGCTTATGTTGCCTTGAGGTCATTTTTCTCCTTTGAGGAGAGTACAGAAAGCGTGGTGACACCCACGAGCAAGCCAGGATCGTTACCTACACGTGAGCATGCAGAGCGGGCGTGAGATATTCCCGCTGAATCAAGCTAAAAATAGCACATCCAAGCTGCTGTGTTACGAAAGCAGCCGGCCCTCGCTCTTGCCTGTTTTAAATACACGCCGAGGAGCACTCAGGCAGAGTCACCTGTCGTGCGTCAGAGGCATCCACACCTAAGCAGGGCAGTCACCACAGAGCCGCTGCCGAGAAATAGCCAGCAGCAGCCCCAGTCCAGAAAGGGGAGCACACCGACTCAGAAGAGGAACATTTGGCGACATGATAAAGATGAACTGTGTCGGCCTGAAGATGGGGGTGGGGTGAGAGCAGCCAGTGACATGAGCTTGTGTGACTTCGTTACCCTCCTGAAACTGGTGCAAAAATGGAACAGGAGACATGGGCTTCTCACACAAAGTCTGGAACATCCACTGTAGGGGGAAGGGCGGTGAGGGGCAAGCGTCCGGCTGAGAACAGTGTGGGGCGGGATGGTACGGGGAGGGATGGCTCGGGGCAGGATGGTGCCGGGCGGGATGCCAAGGGCCACTGCAGCACCCTCAGGGTGGTGACTCTCTCTCAACAGGGTTTCCAAGGCAAGACTGGTCCTCCAGGCCCCCCAGGCGTGGTCGGCCCTCAGGTACGCTCCAGGATCCCCGGAATCCATGGGTCAGCCAGTGTCATTTGCCCTCAGAGAAGAGGATCCTGGCCCTGGTGTCCGTTCCTTCCATGATTCCAGAGGCACAGGTGCTGCTGAGAGAGTGTCTTGGGTCCTGAATGTTGTTCAGCTTGAGGCTCGCCCCACACGGGAGCAAGCAAAGATATGTTTGCCCTTGACATGGATCCAGCATGCAGGACGAGGAAGGCCACCCAAGGCTCACAGGGTGGCTTGGGCCAGACCTGGGCCAGCTCAGGAGCTGGGCTCATCCCTGCTCTGGGTGTCCAAGGCAACCAAGTCCTCCTGCCACTGGGTTCTGTTGGTGCCACAGGCCTGTGCTTCAAACCACAGATCAGTGGCAGGAGCAGCTTAGAGCTGGGATTGATGGCTCAGAGCTGCAGAACAGGAAGGGGTCCCCTTGCATCCTAGAAAGCTCACACGTCACATAGCAGTGAGTAAGGCATGGACCCGCTGCAGTCATGGAACTGGAGGTCCCGTGGGCTCTGCCCCTTGTGTGGCTTTTCTCCCATCCTCGGCCTGTCCTGTGGCTGAATTGGCCTCCACAGGGGGTGTCTCAGGAAGGCAGACTTGGCCGTGCCTCCTGAAGGCGCCAGTCGGGGAAGAGGGCCATGTGGGGCCCTGCAGGGACCAGGCAGCGAGTGGCTTAGCAACACCCACTTTCTGGATTTTTGCCAGGAAAAGCAGGCTTGCAAAGGCACATGGAGGTTTGGGGGGGCCTGCAGCAGGCCTTCGCCTCCGTGGCCGGGGCTGCCCCTGGATTTAGGAAGAAACGCTCGCTGCCTTGTGGGTTACTTAAAATGTTTGTGGCTGACACTGACTTTCCCCCTAGGGTCCCACGGGAGAAACGGGCCCAATGGGTGAGCGTGGCCACCCTGGGCCCCCTGGACCCCCCGGTGAACAGGGGCTTCCGGGCCTTGCTGGAAAAGAAGGGACGAAGGTGAGTTCCTGGAACCTTCTGTGTCAGGCCAGGCATTTCTTAAGCAGTCATTCTGGGACCTGGTGTTTTTCTTGCTCTTTTCTGTTGAGTGGGTAATTCCTCACACAGACGCTCCTTAGTTCACTCCCCAGACCCAGAGCACACGATTTGCTCACTTTTGCTGGATTCACACCTGGAGTCGTGCCGCCAGGCTCGGGGATGGGCTTACAGGGGGAGTGCGGGGCTCACCCCCATGCGGTACCCTCTGCCCTCCCCGCAGCTGCCAGTTCTGCTCCCAGAAAAAAGCTCTGAGACTTCGTGTGTCCATAGGACATTTAGCAGAAAGTGATCCTTTCAAAATCCCTCTCTGCAAGAGGCTGAGAAATTATAAGTGAAAAGCAGACGTGTTTTTATCCCACCTCGTGGTGCCAGCTCCAACTGCCCCTTTTCATATCTCCTCTCTGGGGGCGCAGGTTGAGTGGCCATAACTTGCTGTGTTAGCACAAAAATAGATAGTCCTTCCCTTTCAGCGCTGCAGTGAGGGTGCAGCAAAGGCAGGCTCTCCAGCCTGCGGCCACAGGAGAGTAAGCCTGAAAAATAATGAAGTGAAGCAGATGAAGAAATACTGAAAATAATCCCCCACACGTGTGTGTGCACAGATACAGGAACAAATACATGTGTGCACGCCTACCTGTGTGTTCTAGACACAGAGAGCTCTCTGAGCTAGGAGAGGCGGCCTCGGGCATTTGAACTGCTCCTTTGAAAACACCACTGTGCTCCATATTGGACCCCAGAGAACGTTTTGGAAGATATCAAAGCTTTACTGTACCTCAGGGAAAGTATGGGCTAAGTGGGGACTTTTTTCCAGAAAATGTGGTTTCAGTCTTGAAGCAATTCCCTTAAGTAGTAAGTCAGTTTAGGAGGTTGCTTTTAACGCTGTTTTGACCATGGATTTCTTTGTCTGAGCACGGTCTTACAAGGTGCCCCAAATCTATGGGAAAGGTAGATGAAGCCTCAGCTCCCACGTGGCCCATTGTAGCCCTTAGGGGCCTTGGGAGTCAGATCTTTGTGCAGAGCCCACCACATGAGCGTGGCCTCCCGGCGGTAGCGGGGGAGGTGGGGGAGCCAGGTTCAGGCTGGGCTCCCACACGTGGGCTGCCGAGTCCAGTCAAGACCCTGAAATCCCTTTTACAGCTAAGTGGCCAGGAGAAGCCCAGTCCAGTCCAAGTCCAGGGATGCCAGATGAGAAGGCCCCAGTCCTTGGCCTCGCTCCAGGACTGCTAAGACGTTTGTGTTGCCGGCTCCAGGAAAGTTCATCTCTGACTCTGTTTTCAGGGTGACCCAGGCCCCGCAGGCCTCCCTGGGAAAGATGGCCCTCCAGGATTACGTGGCTTCCCTGGGGACCGAGGGCTTCCTGGTCCAGTGGTGAGTGAGAGGCCAGGTGGGGAGTAAAATGGGACAGTGTGCAGCCCTGGAGGCCTCTCTGCATGTGCCCTTGACTGACCTTTTCACGGCTTTGCAGGGAGCTCTCGGGCTGAAAGGCAATGAAGGGCCGCCCGGCCCACCAGGCCCTGCGGTGAGTCAAAGCCTTTGTCCCATCCTCTTTCTTGAAACCTACTCTCCAGGTAGAAGGGGCAGTCCCCGAGAGCCCAAGCCGTCAAGCTGCCCCAGACCCCCAAGGGTGGGAAGTGGAGGGGGGAAGATGGCCTTTGGGAAGATGCAGATGGCACATCCCAAGCCAGCAGCCAGGATGACGAAGGGTCCCAGGGGGACACAGAGGAAAGGAGAGCACTGGGTAGGCTGGAGGGCAAGAGGAAGGACCCTGTGTGGCCGGTGGAGCATGCTTTCTGGAGGAGCAAGGAGAAAGCCCACACACCTAGCATGGGTCTGGGCTGGGCCAGCAAGGGAAGAAACAGACACAGGTCTCCATGGACTCTGAAGGTGCTTGCTAGAGCCAGGCTGCCCAGAGTGGGGGGCCCACTGGGCAAGATGGCCTTTGATGAGGCCAACACCCACCCATTCATATGCCGGCTTCCAGACAAGGCTACCCCTGGAGACTGCATACCATGCGGAAGCACAGCAGAGAGGGAAGGGGAGGGGAGGATAGGAGTGGGGTGCCCCATGGGCCCTAGAGGGCAGGGGGTGCTCCGTGGGCATGTGGGTCCTTGAGCAGAGGGGGTGCCCCAGGAGCATGTGAACCCTGGATGCGAGGGAGTGCCCTGTGGGCATGTGAACCCTGGAGAGGAGGGGGTGCCCTGTGGGCATGTGAACCCTGGAGGGGAGGGGGTGCCCTGTGGGCACGGGGGCCCTGGAGGGGAGGAGTTGCCCCATGAGCATGTGGGCCCTCGAGGGGAGGGGGTGCCCCATAGACATTGGGGCCCTAGAGGGGGGAAGTACCCCTCGGGGCATGTAGAGGGTGTCTCATGGGTATGGGGGCCCTGGAGGGGAGAGGGGGCCCTGTGGGCATATGGGCCCTTGAAGGGAGGGGGTGCCAGGCTTCTAGAAAGGGGAGCTTATTGAAGGCAAGCACACCACAGGGCGCACTGTCAGACACTGGGGGTGGGGAACCTGGGAGCTTGGAGTGACAGGAGGCCACAGAGCCCCAAACACTAGACCAGTTATTTTGTGCTTGCAAAGGGCCACAGGGAGCCACTGTGGGCTCTAGAGTGAGCAGGTAAGTGGAGTGATTAGCTGGTGCTTTACTAAGTTGTGTCCATGCAGTCTGAGAGCCTTTGAAGCAAACTGTTTTCCTGCCCCACCTCAGGGATCTCCAGGGGAGAGAGGCCCGGCTGGTGCCGCTGGGCCCATCGGAATTCCAGGGAGACCAGGGCCCCAGGGCCCCCCAGGGCCGGCAGGAGAGAAAGGGGCTCCCGTAAGTACTGCCTTGGATTGGGGAAGCCCTTCCCTCAGAGGTGCTGGGGCTGTTCCATGTCTGGCCTCGTCTCTCCCCCTGTGATGTCCCTAGGGGTATTTCCTGGAGTTGGGGATGGGGTGAGGTCTGCAGCCCTCCTCTAGGGCAGAGTGTGTGTTCCCCGGTGAGCTGCCTAAGAGTGTGTGTGTGTCCCACGGTGACCTGTCTGAGGTGCACGGGAGGAGTTCCGGTGCCAGCCACATTCTTTCTGCGATCAGCTGAGCCAGAGGGGCTTGTGGGGTGGATGTTGGGTGGGGCTCAGCCTGTCCACGCCTGCACACTGGTGTTCCCCACGTGTGAACAGAGAGAGGGGCTGAAGACAGTCAGTGCCGTGTGGACTTGGTCTCCGTCCAGCCTCAGTGCTATCTGTGTGGTCGGGCCACAGCTGCCCCCGTGTGAACTGCTCCCTGCTACTGGCCAGGACCCATGGCTGGGCTCTTGATGGGGAAGGTTATTTGGAATTGGGGAGTCCCCTTTGTCTGTTGGGGAGCAGGCGTGGAGAGCAGATGTCCAGCAAAGAAGGGGCGGTGGGGGATGACAGGAAGACAAGTGCCTTCCTCTGTGTCCGGGATAGCCCACCTGCTGGCCAGCCCTGAATTTGGCAAGCTTCTCAAAGCCTCGGGAGTGGGGAGTGTGTCTTGAGGCTGACCTGATCTTGGTCTCCGTGAAGGACATGAGTGAGCTGCCTTCTTGCCTAGACGCTTCCTGCCAGCCCGCTTTCGTGAATAACCCACGAAACACCACTTACCGTTCAGAAGTGGCCCACCCGGCCCCGCATTTGACTTGTGCCACACAATTTTGCCATCTCCCCAGCCCGGCGTTCAATCAGCTGTGGAGACCAATTTCATCTCAACTTCTCCTTCCCAGTACAGAGGGTCAGACTGAGCTTCAGTTCTCTGCAGGAATTGGCAGTATCAGCACAGGCCATCTCAGATTGAGGGTGTGGGTGCTGATTGATTTGTTAGAAAGCTGTGATTTTCTTTTCTTTTCTTTTTCTTTTTTGTTTCTTTGAGACAGAGTCTCACTCCGTTGCCCAGGCTGGAATGCACTGGCACAACCTTGGCTCACTGCAATCTCCACCTCCTGGGTTCAAGCGATTCTCCTGCCTTAGCCTCCTGAGTAACTGGGATTATAGGTGCATGCTACCATACCTGGCTAATTTTTGTATTTTTAGTAGAGATGGGGTTTCACCATGTTGGCCAGGCTGGTCTCGAACTCCTGACCTCAGGTGATCCACCTTCCCCGGCCTCCTAAAGTGCTCAGATCACAGGTATGAGCCACTGCGCCCAGCCAGAAAGCTGTGATTTTTCTGTCTGTCTTGCTCTCAGTAGCTCACAGGTAGCAGGAACAGCCTACATTCCCTGGGCAGGACTGCCCCTGGAACCCACATGGAAACATCTGTGCCATTGAGAATCTGTTCAGTGTGTTATCGGCAATTTCAGTGACTTCTGATGGTTTTCAGTGAGGCACCCAGGACATGGATCCAGCTGGGCTCTGCCAGAAAATGGAAGTCTGCGGGGCAGTCAGTGCATAGGACGCACACACAGTGTTGGAAGTGGCTTGGTTCACTGTTTCGAGAGTAAACATTGAAGCAGAATCCTTGCAGAGTCGCTCTATCCAGGGAGAAGCTCTTCATCCTCCCAGAATAGCTCCAGAGGGAAGGAAAGGCTAAGCAAAGGTCGGACGTCTCTGAGAACTCCTGACCTGACTGGGAATGTAGGACAGGAAGCGTCCACAAAAGCCCCACACGTGGTCTTTGCATCTTCTGGCCTAAGTAGGATAGAAACGTCTATGAATAGGAGCTAAGTCTGAAGAGCAGGCCGTGAGTTGCGGAGGGAGGAGGTGGTAAGACGGGATGGGGAGGGGTGACTAAATCGCGGCTGTGTTTAGACCAGAACATTCGTGCACATTTGTTCTGCCATGTTCCTCTTCCCGATGGGCACACCCTCCTTCCGTGTGTCTGTCGGGAGAAAGGGATTCCTGGCTGGGATGAGAAAATGCAGGCTGTTTACAGAGTGATGTGGTGGCTGATAAAATTTAGCAAAGCAAGCACTTAGGATCATGTCAGATCACCAAGCAGGCAGTTAGGAGGAAATGAGTCCAAGTTAGGATGGGAGACACCGGGTGTGTGTGCGCAGGCAGATGTGCCCTGTGTGTGTACCTGTGTGCGCATGCTTGTGTGCCTGTGTACACACACACATGTCGGTGTGCCTGTGCATATGTCCTTGTGTGTGCATGCATGTGCTTGTGTGTACATGTCGGTGCATACTTATGTGTGTGCGCATGCATGTGAGTATGCTTGTTTTGTGCAGGTGCATATGTGTGCATGCATGTATGCATGTCCATACACAGGCATATTTGCGTGTGTGCATGTGCGTAGGTATATACATGGTGTGTGCCTGTGTGTGCTTGCATGTCTTCATGTGTGTGCATGCATGTCCTTGTGTATGTGTGCAGGGAGAGTGTCTGCAGGGGATATAAAGCATCAGGAAGTTGGTGAAGGCTGGAGCTCACGCCATCCTGGTCACTGGGCTTGGCTCCCAGTCACTAGCTTAGATGATCCACATGCAGGCTCAGGAATGTGGCTGGCTGGGTTTGGGTCCTGTCTCTACTGCTCACTAACTGTGCCTCAGTTTCCCCATCTGTAAAAGAGCAGGCTTTCCTAGGATGAGTGTGGATTAATTGCAGTGATGCAGCAGTTCACAATCCAGGGTCAGGCTCAGAGCCCGCCCTCCGTGGACCTGGCTGAAATCCATTAGGATTCTGGGGCTGGTCGCCCTCCCCAACTCCCACTTCCCATCCACAGGTCCCTCTCTTGAGTAATGAACTGGTGGTGGGGTGTGCCGAAGTTGGAGCCACATTTGATGTGAGATCTTGTGTATTCTCTAGGGTGAGAAAGGCCCACAAGGCCCAGCTGGCCGAGACGGTCTTCAGGGTCCTGTGGGGCTCCCAGGTCCAGCTGGCCCTGTGGGTCCCCCTGGAGAAGACGGAGATAAGGTAAGGAGAATCCAGACTGACACATGGCCGGGCCTGGGTGGGCAGGCAGGTGCAAGGGAGGGCGGTGATTTTCAAGGATAGGGTGCTGCGGGTGTAGCGGCTCAGCCGGCATTGGTGCCGCACCCCCCTTCCAGTCCCGGTGTTAGGGGGTGATTTCGCAGCAGCCCACAGGTAGGTGGTAATCCACGCAGTCCGTGGCATGCTTGAGGGAACTTACAGACCACTTCCTCCTGTGTCATTTCGAGGCTGCCCACGACATTTGCTGTGAGTAGCCAGAGCAGAGAAAAATGCTCCCCAATCCCCGAAGATCATTTCAAATTCTGAAACTGCGGAGCCCAATTTAATGAGCTTTTGCTCAATATCTATTTTTAAATGTCTCCACTTGAATTATCAAGGCTCCCGTTCATTAAGAATGTGCTTTATAATTCTACAACGGTGACTTCAGGAGCTTGTGTTTTATCCTTCATTTAATGCAGGCGCTGAAATTCTATTTATGACACCTCCCTGGGGACACTTCCGACTTTGTCACCTCTGCGTGGAGGATGTCTTACATCTCCGGGCGGAGACTGGCTTGCACCAGCAGAAACAGCAGAGAGCGTTTTAATCACTTCTTTGGCAACATAGTAATTGAGTTGTCTATTATTATGTTGTCATGGTAGCAGCCCAATTTGAAAAACAGAGTAAATATTTTCAATATGACTTTTCCCATATTTGCAAGTCGACTAAAAGCCTGGAGAGCATCAGATCAAGCCCTCATCCCTTTTAGCCCTTGTAGTAAAAAGGAAATCAAGTTAAGAGATGGAAACATTTGTTCGCAGGAAAGTTATGGAGCCACCTGGAAAGGGCACTGTTCTTAGTCTCCAAGAAAAATTCCTTATGGGGAGCAGGAAAGGTTCAAGTGGGTGTCAGCTTGTCTAACGGAATCCCCCACCCCTTCCCCCAGGGAGAGATCGGGGAGCCGGGGCAGAAAGGAAGCAAGGGGGACAAAGGCGAGCAGGTAAGATTGGCTCGGGGAGCACAGCGGTCCCCGGGTTCAGGGGGGTGTCACCACAGGCTGTGGGCCACGGGCCATGTGCGTTCTTTGCCAGCATTGCTGATGATTGGAGGGACACGCTGTGAAAATCTCCCACACGTGTGTGTTCCGGCAACATCTGTGTGCCCATGCGTGTGTATCTGGGAGTGAGTCTCTCTGTGTTAGAATGAACAGGAAGTCTCCACCAGTTTTGTGAAATTAAACAAATCAAGCGTATCTGTCCTTGAGGGTTTGGCTTCTGCAGACACATCCGTTGCCCTCTGAGGTGAGGAAACCACAATGTTCCGGCAGAAGCAGCACCATTGACCAAATGCCTGTTCATTTTTCCCCTTTTCGCTCTTTGATCTGTTTAGAAATACTAGCATGTTCTTGCAAAGGCCCCATCTCTCAGCTCCTTCCCTCCCGGGGGGTGAAAGGTCTCCTTATCTCCTGTACAGTGGGCCCTTCACCCAGTATTCTGAATCCCAGGCGAGCAGGAGCTGTACTCCTGGGTGGCCTGCCGTGGGGGCTATGTTCTTCCAGCCATGGGCTGGGCTGCCGGGGTCAAGGGCGCTGCACCCTCCTCGTTTGCCTCCTTCCCATGGGCCCATGCCAAGCTCTCTTGCAGATGGCACAGCAGGTTACACGGTGCTAGGTGTGAGGCTCCAGAGGGGCTTGTGATCCTGGATCCTCACTGTTGAAGTGGCCTCACGTGCCCGTGTTGTGGGTGCATAGTGGGAGCTGAGAGGACACACATGGACTCGAGAGACACTGGGGGCAGCTGCCTTTGCCATCCAGAAATGGGCTCAGGGTGGAACCAAGATCCCTGGACTTGCCAGAGCCTGCAGCAGGCTTGCGCCATGGTGCGAGGAACGCCACACTTGCAGACTGAATGGATGGTGATGAATGCATGGGTCCCCTGGCTCTGTGTGACCCACCCCCTCAGCCTTCTCCACCATCCAGGAAGCCACCCATATCTGTGTCTTGTTCCCCACAGGGTCCTCCCGGGCCTACAGGTCCTCAAGGCCCCATTGGACAGCCGGGCCCCTCTGTGAGTATCCGCGCTCAATGACCTCCAGAAACCCTCTTGCCCTCCAGACCTGCTGCATAGCCAGCACCTCACTTTGTGCTTGGTTATTTCCTTGCAGGGAGCTGATGGCGAGCCGGGGCCTCGGGGCCAGCAGGGTCTTTTCGGGCAGAAAGGGGACGAAGGTCCCAGAGGCTTTCCTGGACCCCCCGGGCCAGTGGGGCTGCAGGTAACTGCGGGGTTCTCACCTCACCTGTCTTTTAAAAGAATGCGACACTAAGGCCAGGCTGCAGGGGGCCTCCTGGGCCTCCTCATCCAGCTGGAGGTGCTGTGGCTTCCCAGAATTCCAGACACGCCACATCTACGGCTCTTCAACAGCCGCGTTTATGTCCGTGCTCATTGTGGAAACTGATGATTTGTAAAAAAAAAAAAAAAGAAAAAGAAAAACAGCAACAATAACTTCTAAATGCACCCCCTAGAGATGCTGATAAGCGTTTGAGCACGTTTCATTGCCATGCTTTTGAATTCGTGTATTCTCATACACAGAGGCACAGATGTCATTTTATTTGGTTTTTTTGCAAAATTAATCATGTCATAAGTCATAGAGAAAGTTTGTCCCCAGCTTTTCCCATTTTCCGTTCCCCATTCCCATTTGATGTTATGAGGCATGTTGAATGCCATCACACATGACTTTCTGTTTATTTGGGAAACATGATTTTCAGTCACTGTGCAGTAAGCCAGCATCTGGTGGTGACATAATTTACCCAGGCGTCCCCTGCTGCTGGCTCCTTAGGCTTTCTCGTTTTATGGGACATGCTGTAAGCACCTTTGTCGTAAATCTTTGCCATCTTCTGTGCTTATTTCCTCGGGCTGATTCTGAGACTCAGAACTCCGGGATGTCCTAATGTGTAGCTGTATGCAGAGAAGCACCTTCCCGGGGCTTTGGGGGCTCAGTGGAACTGTGTGGGTGGAGGTCACGGAAGCGGTGGGTGTGTTTGACAGAACAGCACTTAACTGGGACGTTTCCTGTTCTCAGGGTTTACCAGGACCTCCAGGCGAGAAGGGTGAGACGGGAGACGTGGGCCAGATGGTAAGTATGCCTGAGACTCCGGGGCCTGGCCGTAGTAGCAGCTCATGTTTTCGGGAAACGTTTGTGTTTCCTCTGGGCTCAGTGGTCTCTCCCTTTTCCTAGGGCCCCCCAGGTCCCCCTGGCCCCCGAGGACCCTCCGGAGCTCCAGGTGCTGATGGCCCACAAGGTCCCCCGGGCGGAATAGGAAACCCTGGTGCAGTGGGAGAGAAGGTGAGGCCTTGTGCCTGCTCTGGTGGCAGATTCGTGGCTGCTTGGGGAGAGTTTTGTGTGTGTGTGCACATGCGTGTATATGTCTCTGTGTGTGTGTGTACCTCTGAGTGTGATGTACTCATCTCTGTGCGTGTGGCTTGCTGGATTATTCCTATGAAAGGCATTTTGAAATGTAGACGAATATTGTGAAATGGAACAGGGAACTCTGGGTGTCCATCTGTGACGTCCTTTTGCAGAGTTTCCAGACAGTGCCCCCACCAGCAAAGCCCCTGCCTCCTTCTCTAAGCCTCAGCTCTGGTGGAAATCATCTGTTCCTTAAAGTGCTGGCCTTGCTAAGCATGCCCTTTCCACCGGCTGAGTTATTTTCTCAGAGCCCCCGGCCCTCTCCATTTCATCTGATTGGTTTTGGAGACAAGTGAGCATGATGGGCCCATATGTGTGTGTGTGTGCATGTGCCTGTGTATGTGAGCTTGTGTGTGCACATCGGTGTGTGCCTGTGTATGTGAGCTTGTGTGCACATCAGTGTGTGCATGTGTGCCTGTGTATGTGAGCTCGTGTGTGCGTATCAGTGCGTGCCTGTGTATGTGAGCTTGTGTGCACATCGGTGCGTGCCCATGTATGTGAGCTCACGTGTGCACATTGGTGCATGCCTGTGTGCCTGTGTATCTGAGCTCATGTGTGCACATTGGTGTGTGCATGTGTGCCTGTGTATCTGAGCTTGTGTGTGCACATCATTGCTTGACTGTGTATGTGAGCTCATGTGCACATCGGTGCATGCCTGTGTATGTGAGCTCACGTGTGCACGTCAGTGTGTGCCTGTGTATGTGAGCTCATGGCACGTTGGTGTATGCCTGTGTATGTGAGCTTGTGTGTGCACATCGTTGCTTGCCTGTGTATGTGAGCTCATGTGCAAATTGGTGCATGCCTGTGTATGTGAGCTCACGTGTGCACATTGGTGCGTGCCTGTGTATGTGAGCTTGTGTGTGCATATCGGTGCATGCCTGTGTATGTGAGCTGGTGTGCACGTTGGTGCGTGCCTGTGTATGTGAGCTCGCGTGTGCACATCGGTGCGTGTGTGTGTGTGCACGTGTGCCAAGTGGGACGGTGTCAAGCTCTGACTCCACATCTGTGTTCCCATGTTTGCCTGCTTGCGGTTTCCAAAGCTTTCTGTTTTCTTTTTTCTTTTTTTGAGATGGAGTCTTGCTCTGTTGCTCTGTCACCAGGCTGCAGTGCAGTGGCATGATCTGGGCTCACTACAACCTCCAACTTCCTGGTTCAAGCGATTCTCCTGCCTCAGCCTCCCAAGTAGCTGGGATTACAGGCATGTGCCACCACGCCCAGCTCATTTTTGTATTTTTAGTAGAGAGGGGGTTTCACCATGTTGACCAGGCTGATCTTGAACTCCTGACCTCGTGATCCACCTTCCTCGGCCTCCCAGAGTGCTGGGATTACAGGCATGAGCCACTGCGCCTGGCCCAGAACATTTTTTCTGACATCCATCAGGCCATTAAATTGAAAGAAGGCTTCCACCCCTGCTCATTTTTACGACACAGAAATTAAAAAGAAATATGCCCTGCTGAGACCACAGGGTGATGGTGCACGGCTTCTGTGCAGAGAGGCGATGTTTTCCTCGGCGTTCCCACCATAGGGCACATAGCCCTATTCACTTGCTGCTGTGCGTGCCCCCTTCCCTGCGTCCCTGTGTCCCGTGTCCCGAGGACTGCGTGCCCTTCCTCCTGCCTCTACCCTGGCTGTCCCCCACCTGGAGGGCTGTCCAGCCCCTTACCAGCTTCTCATTGTCACCCTCCACAACCCTTGAAGCAGCGCTCCAGGAAAGCCTTCATGAACGGTGTTGCTTGCAATCTGGATACTCTGCCCTGCGTTTGTCATTGCCTGCCACATGCCTCACACCCCCCCCAATTCCAGGAGTATCTGGGGACAGCAACCACTGCACCACTAACCCCTGGGTCCCTGGTGCCCAGGCACAGGCAGGCAGCAGGCAGGATCTGGCACATGCTTGAAACTGTAGCACTGCACATGTCACGTGCTCACCAGTGCTGTAACCACTCGTGCTGTCTCCCTAGGGGGAGCCCGGTGAAGCAGGCGAGCCTGGCCTTCCGGGAGAAGGTGGCCCCCCGGTGAGTGAGTGAGCGGGCACTGCGGGAGGGGTGGGATGCAACCGACGGGCGTGTGGACGGGGTGCTGGGTCAGAGGCTCCAGCTCTGCCTCAGTTTTTCCATCTGTGAAATGGGAGTTGTAACCCCTCTTGTGCCCATTTCATGGAATTACCTCGAACAAGATGTGTAATGGGGAGTGAGTGTATGCCCATGTGTGCCCGCGTGTGCATGCAGACCTAGCGATGACCACCTCTGCCCAGTGGCCTTCGGGGACTCGGCCCTCTGTAGTGTTTGCTCCCCCCCTTCACGGGCTGCCATAAGTGTAAGGGTGGCTGTTGTCACCTTGTCCTCCCGGACCTTGAGGGCCAGACTAGGAATATCCAGGCCTTTGCAGGCTGGATGAATATTCCCTGTGAGGCTGGCCTGAGGGTGGCTTTCAGGCCCAGGACCAGCCAGGCAGACTCGGGTCTCCTGGGGTCTGAGCTCTCCCTCCCTGTGAGATCTGGGGTCAGTGAGCACCCCTCGTGGTTTTCACTGACGGGTGTCCGGTCCAGGAGTCGGTCCCTCCCACCTAGAGCTGAATCTCAGCCTTTGAGGGCCCCAGAAAGCGAAGGCTCCTCAGGCCCTGGTGGGGGTACATGCAGGAGCTGACTCTGGATTGGAATTCTGGGTTGGGGGAGCGACCTGGCAGCTGGACCCCTGCAGGGCTCGGCAGATACTTGGAAAGGGTGGTCTAAATGGGGTGAGAACTGAGGAGGCCCACTGTAAACAGGCACCTGCCTTGCTCTCTATGTGGTGATGTGGTTGGCTCTGAGACCTGAACACTGGCCTCTTCCCTCTAGGGACCCAAAGGAGAAAGGGGAGAGAAGGGAGAGTCGGGCCCTTCCGGTGCTGCTGGACCCCCTGGACCCAAAGGCCCTCCCGGAGACGATGGTCCCAAAGGCAGCCCTGTGAGTAGTCCAGCCATGCCTCGGGGGCCTGCAGAAGGGGCGGGGCTCTGCACGGGGTCATTCTGACTCACTGGCCATGCGCTCTGCTCAGTGAACAGCTTCAGGACCAAGTCCATGTCTTGGGTAATTTTCCTAGACACTAGAGGTTGTCATACTAGCTACTGAACCAACGTAGTAGAGACGAGCCAGAGGTGTGGCCTGGTGGAGAAGGCCCTGAGTGGTGGTTCTCTGTGGGCCAGGCGGCCGGCTGAGAGGTGCCAGTGATAGCCAGGCTTTGGGAAGATGCCCCTGCCCGTGGCCGGCCCTGATTTCACATCAGGAGGGGTTTGGAGAGGAACATTCCCGAAGTCTGAAGATCCAGGCTCTAGTTACAGTCTGGAGCTCCCGGGAATGGACCTGTGGGTGGAACACCTGCCCCTTGCAGGGCTCTGGAAATCAAGAGACCAGCTGACCAGTGGCCAGTGACCAGTGGCCATGGCTGCTGGCCGGGCTTGCTGGCTCCGGGAGATGCTGCACAGGGAAGGGTTTCTGGGCCATAAAGCATGCTGGGATGTTGGAATTGCTGGAAAGTCCTAGGAGCTGGATGGTGGCAGGTGGCCGTATTGAGGCTGTGACGTGATTGGCCTCACGTGGTCTCAGTCAGGTTGCTGATGGCCTTGGCTGCCTCTTTCTTTGTTCTTTTCAGGGCCCAGTGGGTTTTCCTGGAGATCCTGGCCCCCCTGGAGAGCCTGGCCCCGCGGTAGGTGCTCAAGAGGGCACAGCCACTGGATACCCGCAACGCTGGCCTGCCCCTGCCAGCCCCATTTCCCCTCTTTCTGCTTGTTCTTTTTGATGAACTCTCACTGGGACCAGCAGTTTCCCAAAAGGCCCTCACGTTCTGGTGATCAAAGGAAGAAAATGTCTTTGACCCCTGAGCATGTTGTGTGCTGGCACTGGGATGGGTTGGGATTTGGGGAAGGGGCTGGAGATGCATTGGGAGCTGGTGCAGGAGCTTAGGGTGCCACCTGGGGGTCAGCAAGGAGCACGCTCTTGTCCTCACAGGGTCAAGATGGTCCCCCTGGTGACAAAGGAGACGATGGTGAACCCGGACAGACGGTGAGTCCACAATCTGGGCCGGCTTCTTGGTGGAAGTGTCAGTGTATTCTTGGGACTTTGCACCTTGCTTGGCTCATTTCTGGGAAAAACTCCAACCTAGTTAATATTGATTCCCATACAATATTGCTTCCCTTACATTGATTCTGGACAGTGACGGGCTCATGACCTCTCTCTGAGATGCACGTGCTGTCCCAGAAGCAGGTTTTCGACAGCCCCAGGGCTTCTACGACCTGCCACGGGCTTGTGCGGGAACGTCAGGTCTTACCCACAGCCCTGCCTGGCAGGGCCAGTGCCCCCCTCACCGAGCTCTTCCTGCCTTACCTTGACCGAGATCACACTGGACGTTGCATCCCACGCTTGACGTTGAGTGTTGTAGACACTGCTTCAAGCCCAGATTGTCTCTCTGGGACAGACCGACCCCCATGGGCCCTGGGCAGGACTGGGCCTGAAGGTGGCCCCTGAGGCCTCACAGGTTCCCTTGCCCCACTCTGCATCCAGCCTGGTCAAGCACGGGGGACCGTGGACCGAGGGCAGAGGGCATGTAACCGAGTTGAGAGGGGCGTCCACTCAGAGAAGGGGTTAGGGATTAAGCCCGGGCTCAGTTTCCTCAACAGATGCCCCATTCTAGCACTTCGAGGCCTGTGTCGCTGCTTCTGCCAGAGGGGATGCCCGTGCCTCCTCCCTGCCCGGGTTGTGGTGGGGACTAAATCAATCGTGGTGTATCTAGAGTTGGAAAGCTCTCTTCCAAAATGCAGAAAACCCATGAGATGGGAGTCTGGGTTCCTTACGCTGTCACAGCCTGGGTGTGATGCTTTCTGAGGACCCTCTGTGCCAGCCCCCAAGGAAGAGAGAACAGCTGCAGGGCTGGCTGAGCAGAGTAGACTGAAATCTCTGCATGTTTTGCCTCGACTGATTCAAACAGTCCTCAATTCCTGACACTCTGCTCTTTCTCCCAATACCAGGGATCCCCCGGCCCTACTGGTGAACCAGGCCCATCCGGGCCTCCAGGAAAAAGGGTAAATAATTCTGCGAGCACATCCTTGCTGTCAGCTCCCTGCACGAAGCACCCCTGCCCCTCCCGGTTGTCTTTTGCTTGGGTCCTGGGTGCTCCAAGCCTCGCTGATGAGGAAGTGCTTGGGGCGGCGTGTTCTCTGCTCAGCCTCCACCACATCACCAGAAAATCACAGACGTGCCAGGTCAACGCAGCTGCTCCTTTTTGGACAGGCTGGCTGCTGACACCGTCAGTCTTTCTCCTACTGTGGGAGAAAGACTCGCAAAGCTGCAAAAGTCCTTGTCTTCTGGCTCAGGTTTTACCTAAAAGCCAGAACAAAAGAGAAGGCAAGGCACCCTTTGCAGACTGAGCGGCCCAGCCACTTGCTGGGGCTTTGGGAAACAGGAGGCCAGGTGGAACTCACAGCATGCACTGCACCTTCCCACGTGGCCTGAGAGGCCTTTACCTGGAACTGGAGTCTGTAGGACTCGGGCTGGGGCCCATGTCCCTGCAGGCAGCCTAGAAGCAACCTCTGTGACCCTGCGCCCTGCCCTCCTGCCCAGCACACCCTGAGCACCTGCACCCTGAGCTCGCCCCTCTGCCACCACAGGCCATGCTCTGCCACCGCAGGCCATGCTCACCACCTGTTGTTCCCTTGCTTGTTTCAGGGTCCCCCGGGCCCTGCAGGCCCCGAAGGCAGACAGGGAGAGAAAGGAGCCAAGGTAACGTGCTTTGGGGCCAGGCCGTGACCATGTAGACCTCCCCAAAGGGAGCCCAGTGGGTGGGGAATAGATAACCGTGTTGGCAGAGAAGGCCACGGAGGCCGAGAGTGGCCACCCCAGGGGCGCCTGGCTCATGGCCTACCTGGGGAAGTGACCTAGTTCTCTCTGGAGGAGGCAGCCACGTGGTGGCCACAAGACTGTGACCGTCTGCCCTGCCAGCCTGAGGGAGGAGGCGGGGTGGGGGCTGCCGGAGTCAGGGAGCCCAGGGCTGAGTTCTGCTGTCCCTCGGCACCCGGCCACCTTGTCCCTGGTCTTCGAGCTGGCCATACCCCAGCCACTGAGCTTTGAAGTGGACCGTGTCCGATGGTGACTATGTCTACTGCGGGGCCCCTGGAGAAGATGGTATGCCATCGCCTGTGCAGTTAGCTTGGGGCCTGGCCCGGGAGCACATGGGAGGATCTTCTCTCAGTGAGGTGATGGCGGCCCGGCCTGGTGCTGTTTGCCTCCCTTCTGGAGATGCCTGTCATTAAGTGAGACGGGGAAGCTTGAGGGGCTTCACCTCTGCCTCGGCAGTGGCCCTGTGACAACTGGGCTGTGATTGGCCTGGTCTGCGGAAGCTGGGGGTCCCTGCTGGCTGGGGAAATGATCGGGATGGAGACTTGGCCAGGGCAGCTTCCACAAGGAATGTGGAGAATTAGGGCAGCCCTGGATGTCTGGGGTCATCCAGGGCTCTCCCAGAGGTGCCCAGGGTTTCAGAGCAGTAGTCCCGGGCTGGGGTGCCTGGAGCCTAGAGCCCTGAACCCCATTTTGCCCTCTGCGCCCTGCAGGGAGAAGCCGGCTTGGAAGGCCCTCCTGGGAAGACTGGCCCCATTGGCCCCCAGGGGGCCCCCGGGAAGCCCGGTCCTGATGGTCTTCGAGGGATCCCTGGCCCTGTGGTGAGTAGGCTGGGAGGGGCGTGCTGAGTGGAGCGACAAGGGGTTCAGGGATTCATGGGGAGCGTCTCTGTGTTTCAGGGTGAACAGGGTCTCCCAGGATCCCCAGGCCCGGATGGTCCCCCTGGCCCCATGGTGAGTGATGCCCCATGGTGGGGGTAAGGGATGGGGGTGAGTTTGCCACCCGATACCCCTGGGATGAGGACTCTGATCCCTCTGCCTCCTCCCACAGGGTCCCCCAGGACTTCCTGGCCTCAAAGGAGATTCTGGTCCCAAAGGTGAAAAGGTAAGAGGCACCTCCGCACCCCAGCAGTTGTGACCTGGGGCCTTCACATTTGTGACCCTGGGTTCAAACTCAACAAGGCCTTGATCCGCCACCTGAATGTATCCGGCACCCACTGCAGGCTGGGTGTGGGTCCCCTGAGAGGTGATGAAACAAGGGGAAATAGACACGCTGTGTGTGAGGCATGGACCCTGCCTTTGGGGAGTCCTGAGCAGTTCGGGGGATCCCAGAGGCCTCTGCAGTATTGATGGAGAACTTTCCGGCAAGGCAGAGGCCCCGGCTGATGGGTGTCCAGGCTCCAGGAGCCGCTGCTCTCCCTGCGCTCGCGGCCTCAGATCCTTCCCCCAGGAGGTGTGGGGGCATCTCTGTAGCAGGAGCGAAGCCTTTTATGTTTCCTGGCTGCTGGGGACTGTTTTCTACCGCACTGATTTATTTACAAACATGAAAGGCACTCAGGAGCCAGGTGGTCATATACGAAGCAAAAGCCAGCGAGGGCCCTCTCACTTCCACTCTCATGTCTGCCACCACCCGCCTCGAGCCCCAAGCCCCGAGGCGAATGAGAGCTGGGGCGTCCCTGCGGGGCTTTCTGTGGGTTCCTAGAAGACAGAGACGGCACCTGCCATGGATTCTTCTTCTATAAAAGCAGCAGATGACCGTGGTATCCCCACTGCTCTGCACCTTTCTCTCTGGGTCAGCCCAGAAACTCTAGTTCCGCAGAGGAGCAGGCGGGGAATCTGCCAAATAGAAATGAAGAGTGTGTATGAAAAGAAAGAGCCAGACGTTGCCGCTCAGAAACCCGCTTGTCACTTGGTCTGTCTCTGTGTCTGAGGCTCCATCTGTTTGTAGACAGGACTCTGGCCAGCGAAGGGCCGCCTGGGACCTGCCATCTTGTCACCAGCCTCTTTGTTGAGCTTGTTCCCCTTCCTGGGAGGCTGACGTGACCTTGAGGTTCCTGGGCCATGGCTGTGCCGCGTGCTGACTGGCCTGCTGTGGTGCGGGTGAGGTGTGGCTCCTCAAATGCCCCTTCCTGTCTTCATTCTCCCACAGGGTCACCCAGGCCTGATCGGGCTCATCGGTCCTCCAGGTGAACAGGGTGAGAAGGGCGACCGTGGCCTCCCCGGCCCCCAGGGCTCCTCCGGTCCTAAGGGAGAACAGGTGCGTGAGATGGCACTTCTTGTGTGTGGGCTGTCGACAGGCATTTTGGATCCCTGGGGCAGGCACCCGGGGACCCAAGGCCCATGAGAGCCAGAAGGACATCCGCATGTTGGTTGAGTCTGGTCATCCTGCTTGGCAGATGGGAATGTGCAAGGGCTGGGCTCACCCAGGTGCACAGGGAGCTGGGCAGAGCCTCCTCCCAGCCCCATGCCCAGACTGGCAGGCAGAGCTTCCTCCACAGCACTGTTCCAGCCCCTGGAGCTGGAGGGACTTGGAAGTCAGGTCATTCTGCCCGGTTCCCAGCTGGTGGGAGAGCCTGTCCGTCATCTGCCACTTGCCCAGGAGGTCACTGGTGACAACCAGCTGTGTTTGCCAGGGCTGCGGGCAGAGTGGCAGTTCTGGCCCATGCTTCCACCTCCCCCAGCTGCCCCCAGACACCCCTGGAAGCCACTGTAGCTTATGGGAGTTTGCAGCCTCTGCAAGTCATAGCCAAGGAGACCCCATGCAGAGAGCTTCACTCTGTCCAACTGAGTGACTTGGAAGTGGCCTGGAGAGGGTGACATGTGCCATGGAGGCAGGAGAGGGGACAAGGTGACCCTCAAAGTCTCTGTCCTTCCCCCGTGAGGGCCATGGGTCCTCATTCCCACATGGGAATCTTTCCTTCCCAAGCAAGGTGTGATAGACATACACAAACACCACGCTGTGCCTACCAGCACCCATGTCTCATAGAATTCGGGGGACAGGCCAGGAGTAGACAGAGCCCTTGGAGACTGGGAGTGAGGTGGCGCCCCCACTGTGGGCCCCGGGAAGGTTGCGGGATGTTGCTGAAGGATGGAGCTCAGTGCAGGCCCTGCCTTTTGGCTGTTGTCCTCCATGCCATTGACCGTTCTCCTCGACCAGTGTTCCCCAAAGTCCTCGGTGGCCTGGGGGATGAAAGAGAGTTCCTGGCAGCCCGACCGAGGGAGCAGTGCTGGGGGCTGGCAGCCTTGTGGGGGATGCTCAGCCAGCCTGGGTTGATGGGTCCCCTGGCATGTATAGCCCGGGAACAGAGAGCAGCCACAGGAGGCTGCTGAGGGGCCGAAGGGGCACCCTGGGGAAGGGACGGGGGAGCTGGGGTGTGGCAGGATGGCGCGGTGGCAGCCCCATGGCTCTGCCTTGTCTGAAGGTGATAACCTGCATGTTCTGCTCCTTTTCAGGGTATCACTGGTCCTTCTGGCCCGATTGGACCTCCTGGGCCCCCTGGCCTGCCGGTGCGTATCTGGGAGGGGTGCGGTCATTTTCCGGAGGGCAGGGAGTGGGGGTGAGCCTTGCGGCCTCAGTGTGGGGCTGGAGAATAGTAGAAAAGTCACACGAGAAGCAGGCATTTGGGCCTCCAGGGTAGATTTGCCCATTAACTCGACTTTGGGGTTCTAGGGGACAGAAGAAAGGCAGTGGGGTTGCTCAGCCCTGGCTTCGGGTGGGGAAGACGGGGCAGGAATTGTCTGTGGCCACTACAGGGAACGAGGCCACTTGTCCGTAGGCGTCTGGGGAGGGTGAGGAAGGTAGTGGTTGGCTCTCCAGCCCTCCCAATTTCTAGAAGCAGGGCCAACCTGGCCCAGACAAGCAGAGTTAGCGCCCCTCCTGTGGCACCACCGCCTGGGTCTCACATGGCTGGGACATCCTTCCCAGGACGTTCCTGAAGCCGCTGCAGCAGGTGCACCTGTCCCACGGGGGTCTGCTCCTGCTGTGTGCTATCAGAGAGGGCTGGGGGTGCATTTTGTTAGCCCCTTCTGAGCCAGGACACGCTCTTTTCCACTGTTACCCCACCGCATACAGCTGCCTGAGCTGTGGTTTCCTAGCCAGCGCAGGTGGTTGGCTGGCTGGGTGCAGGTAGGACCACCCTGTGTCTCCCTGAGGGGTGAGCACCAGCCAGGCCCCGACCCTACTCCCACTCTAGCTGGGCAAGTGCAATTGTAGACTCCTGAGAGGGACATGGGTGGGAGAGGGCAAGACCAGGCTGGGCAGGACATGGTAGGGCTGGAGCTGACGCCTGGCTCCCTGATGCTCTGCCCTCCTCTCTCTGCAGGGTCCACCTGGTCCAAAAGGTGCTAAGGGCTCCTCGGTAAGTGACACGCTGCCCCAGCCAGGCCACATGCCTGGGAGGTGGGGGAGGGCGGCGGGCCCCCTGGCACAGGAACAAACCACTTGGACACCTGTCCCAGCTCAGGTCCTGCCGCTCACCATCCTCCCGTCTTTCTAAAGTGACTCCAGCATGGCAGACCGAGGCATGCAGGCTGCTCAGCCCCTGCACTAAGAAGGACTGCATCCTGCTCTGTTCTCATCTCGGGGATCCAGGAGGGTACAGGGGGCTCTGCCATTCTCTTCTCTCCTGTGGCTGTGAGGACCACCTCCCCCACACAGGTCTCCAGGGACCACTCTAGAGCTGAAGGTGGATTCAGAGTCCCCTCACGCTTTGTGACCAATGGTTGATTCTTTTCCCTTTCCCCAGGGTCCAACTGGCCCAAAGGGTGAGGCAGGCCACCCAGGCCCCCCAGGCCCCCCGGTAAGTAGCCCCTGAAACCCAGGAAGGGCGTGGGGTCTCTGGCTAGCTCTGAGGGAATCAAGAAAGAACTGTGTGTGTGACCCTCCTGAGACGCCTGAAGCCCCTGTGGCATGCCCGGGCCTTGTTGCTGGGGCGCAGCAGGGGAACAGTCACACAGGTGTCCACAGGCAGCTCACAGGCCAACTGACCCTGGAAGAACAGCTGGCCAGGAGAGAGAGGATACACGTGTGTGCTGTGTGTGTGAAAACGTGTGTGCATACCGTGTGAATGTGTATATGTGTGTGTGAATGTATGGCACGTGTATGTGTGCATACATTGTGTATATGTGCATGCATGCATAATATGTGTACATGGTCTGTGTGCATGATGTGTATGGGTATGCATGTGCATATGTGGGGGCACGTGTGTGTGCATGTGTAGTGCATGTGCATGTGTGTTTTTATATTGTGTATATGCATGCATGGCATGTGTATCTGCACACGTGTGTGTGTACTTGCATGCCTGGGATATGTGTGCATGTGTGTGTGCATTTATAATGTGTGTGCGTGTGCATGTGTGTGCATTTATAATTGCATGCATTTGTGTGTGTGCATGCATACATGTGTGCATTTATGTGTGTGCATGTGTGTGCATGCAAACGTGTGTGCATTTATAATGCGTGTACATTTATGTGTGTGCATGCATACGTGTGTGCATTTATAATGTGTGTACATTCATGTGTGTGTGCATGCATACGTGTATGCATTTATAATGCGTGTACATTTATAATGTGTGTGTGCATGCATATGTGTGTGCATTTACAATGTGTGTGTGCATTTATAGTGTGTGTGCATGCATACGTGTGTGCTGGAGCACTAAATAAAGCCCTCGTGATGCATGGTGAAGCCAGTTTGAAACACGGCACAGCAAGTGCACTCTTGGACACCCCCCGTTGATTGTGGAGTCTCTATGTGGACATCGTCATCTTAGCTGGGGCCTCCAGGTAGTGAATGGCTCCTTGCCTCAGGAGGGACTCATGTGGCCCCCTGTGTTCAGGCCCCAGCTAGGGCTGCAGAGGCAAGAGAGGGGAGACCTGGTCCCTTTCCTAAGGCTTAGCCTTTTGTGTGGCTGAGGGCAGGATGGCAGGTGCAAGCCCCAGGCTGCATGCTACTAAGTTTCAGCTCTAGAGAGAAAGGGAAGAGGGAATAGAGGTGCAGCTTAAAGGCAAGAGGTCCTCAGTGCTGGCAAGAAGCTGGCAATGGGGATGGGCCTGGGATGTTCCAGAAACTGGAGGAAGGAAGAAAACAGGGCTAAGGTGGACAGGCATCTACATAGCCCAGGTCTCCAGGCCCCAGGGAGCCCCTGCAGATGCGGCCCCCGCTGTCCCTGCTCTGTTCCTGTCCTGGGACCCATCCCCTCCTCTGTCACCCACCACTACTCCTGTCCTGCCCCAGGGCCCCCCGGGCGAGGTCATCCAGCCCCTGCCAATCCAGGCATCCAGGACACGGAGGAACATCGACGCCAGCCAGCTGCTGGATGATGGGAATGGTGAGAACTACATGGACTACGCGGACGGCATGGAAGAGATCTTCGGCTCACTCAACTCCCTGAAGCTGGAGATCGAGCAGATGAAGCGGCCCCTGGGCACGCAGCAGAACCCTGCCCGCACCTGCAAAGACCTGCAGCTCTGCCACCCTGACTTCCCAGATGGTGAGGGCCCTACCAAAGCAGGGGCAGGGCTGGCCCCACAAAGCAGGCATGGACCTGGAGGACACATGGAGTGTGGCAAGGACAGCTCAGCCAGGCACAGCGGAAAGGACAGGATGGGCAGCAGCAGCCTTCCCATCCATGGGGCAGGGGTGCACAAGAGCCTCTCCTCGTGGAGTTTATGGAGGCATCTCAGGCTGAGGACGGGTACAGAGGCCAAGGCTTTGAGCTCAGACCGACCAGGTTCTCATCTGGTCTTAGCCATTTTCTAGCAGGTGACCTGCTTGAACCTCGTGTTCCTGACCTCTCAAATGCTAATAAATACATCTGCCTGGAAGAGGACAGAGCTGCACGAGGTAGTGCATGAGAGGCCTTTGGCTGGTACAGTGCCAGTGGAAGTAAGGGTCAGTGCCAGCTGGAAGGGTCAGTGCCAGTAGAAGTAAGGGTCAGTATCAGCTGAAATAAGGGTCAATGCCAGGCGGAAGTAAGGGTCAGTGCCAGAGGAAGTAAGGGTCAGTGCCAGCCGGAAGTGAGGGTCAGTGCCAGCCAGAAGTGAGGGTCAGTGTCAGTGGAAGTAAGGGTCAATGTCAGCTGAAGTAAGGGTCAGTCTCAGCCAGAAGTGGGGGTCAGTGCCAGCCAGAAGTAAGGGTCAGTGTCAGCCGGAAATAAGGGTCAGTGCCAGAGGAAGTAAGGGCCAGTGCCAGCCGGAAGTAAAGGTCAGTACCAGAGGAAGTAAGGGTCAGTGTCAGCCAGAAGTAAGGGCCAGTGCCAGCTGGAAGTAAGGGTCAGTGCCAGAGGAAGTAAGGGCCAGTGCCAGCCGGAAGTAAGGGTCAGTACCAGAGGAAGTAAGGGTCAGTACCAGAGGAAGTAAGGGTCAGTGCCAGCTGGAAGTGAGGGTCAGTATCTGGACCGGCATTGGACGCTGCACTCGGACAGTCTTCAAACTACAATACCATAAAAATGCATCCTCCTTCTCATTGTCATTGCATCAGGCACGAATTGCAGGATAGAATCACATGAGCGTGTCTCTCCCCGGGAAGATTTGAGGGACGTTCATAGTTCCAGTAGACTCTGATCCCACATGCGTGAATTCCCAGAGTTCCTTCCAGAAACCTCTCTGCATTTCTGTCCACCCAGAGAGTGGGCTGGACCCCACCCTCTTGGCACCAGAACACATACCCAGTTGCTTCATGCCCCAGCTGTGTTCTTGGTGAATGAGTTTGTCCACATCTCTTTATGGGCCCAGCAGGGAAAACAAAATGCAATAAAGCAAACCCCAAAAAGGCCCGTGTTGGCAGCATTCCTGGGGCATGCATTTTAACTACTCGGCTGAAATGTCATAGCGGCTTCCGGAACCATCCAGGGAGCAATGCTCATGAATCTGCCGGCCTCCCTCCCCGTCTCTGAAATCCAGGTGAATACTGGGTCGATCCTAACCAAGGATGCTCCAGGGATTCCTTCAAGGTTTACTGCAACTTCACAGCCGGGGGCTCGACATGCGTCTTCCCCGACAAGAAGTCTGAAGGGGTGAGTAGCCGCGTCCCTCGATGGCCCCAGTGGGGCATTTGTCACATACAGGGCCATGCCGAGGGCTTCAAGCATTTCTTGTCTAGGCAGCTTTAAGACCAAAAGCCAGAAATGAATCCGTTTCACAAGTGAAACTGTTCTTCTAGAGGTAGATCTTAAACTGTTTTAAGACATTTTTTAGCGATAAAATAGGTTTGTGCAGCCTGGGTCGGGGAGGGTTGGAGGGATTCCCACCTGCCGCCCACGGCCGGGACTTCACTCACTGGTGGATGAAAGCTTTGTTCCAGTGACTCAGTGGTCCCACTGACCTGAGACCCCCGTTAAAACCCTTTGAAGGAATTGGGGGGCAGGTATAATAATGTGACCTCAAGACATCTTCCAGAAGCTGTCCTTTGCCCTAATTCTCCTCCTGGGTGCTTTGTTTTAAAGTCTGTTTAGTACAGAATTCAGGATGGGGAGCTAGGCTCTTAATTTATTGAGAGAGATTTCATGGCATGTCACTTAAATACCCACTTCTGTGGCCTTTCAGAGGCCTCGGCTCTGTGGCAGGCGTTTGTGTGCGTGTGGAGGGTGCATGTGGTGTGTGGGTGTGTAGATTATGTGTGAATGCTGAGTGTCGTACATGGTGTGTGTGCGGACAGTCTGTGGGTGCGTGTGGGTGGGTGTGGATAGAATGTGGGTGGGTGTGGACGGTCTGTGGGTGCGTGTGGGTGGGTGTGTGGATAGAATGTGGGTGGGTGTGGGTGAGTGTGTGGACGGTCTGTGGGTGGGTGTGGGTGGGTATGTGGTCTGTGGGTGTGTGTGGGTGGGTGTGTGTGGGTGTGTGGATGGTCTGTGGGTGGGTGTGTGGATGGAATGTGGGTATGTATGGGTGGGTGTGTGTGGTTAGAATGGGTGTGTGGATGGTGTGTGGGTACGTGTGGGTGGGTGTGTGGACGGTCTGTGGGTGCATGTGGGGAGGTGTGTGGATAGAATGTGGGTGCATGTGAGTGGGTGTGTGGACGGTCTGTGGGTGCATGTAGGTGGATGTGTGGACGGTCTGTGGGTGGGTGTGGGTGGGTGTGTGGGTAGATTGTGGGTGCGTGTGGGTGGGTGTGTGGATGCTCTGTGTGTGCATGGATGCTGTGTGTATGTGTAGATGGGATGTGTGTGGATGGTCTGTGAGTGTGTGGATGGCATGCTGTTGCATGTAGATGGCATGCTGGTACATGTGGATGGTGTGTGTGCACCTGTGGGTGGGTGTGTGGATAGAATGTGGATGCATGTGGGTGGGTGTGTGGATGGTGTGTGGGAGTGTGGGATTGTATTTGGACATGTGGATGGTGTGTGGCTGGTGTGTGGGTGTGTATAGATGTGTGTGGGTACATGTGGCTGGGCTGTGGGTATGTGGATGTTGTGTGAGTGTGTGGATGTGTGAGTGTGTGGATGTTGTGTGGGTGTGTGGCTGGTGTGTGGGTGTGTATAGGTGTGTGTGGGTGTGTGGATGTTGTGTGGGTGTGTAGATGGTGTGTGGATGGTGTGTGGCTGGTGTGTGAGTGTGTATAGGTGTGTGTGGGTGCATGTAGCTGGTGTGTGGGTGTGTGGATGTGTGGGTGTGTAGATGGTGTGTGAATGGTGTGTGGCTGGTGTGTGGGTGTATATAGATGTTTGTGGGTGCATGTGGCTGGTGTATGGGTGTGTAGATGGTGGTGGGTGCATGTGGCTGGTGTGTGGCTGTGTGTGGATGATATGCGGGTGTGTGGATTGGGTGTGGGAGTATGTATGTGGCTGGTGTGTGGATGTGTGTGGGTATATGGGTGTGTGTGGTTGGTGTGTGGGTGTGTATAGATGTGTGTGGGTGCATGTGGCTGGTATGTGGGTATGTATTTGTGGGGTGGGTGCACATGGCTGGTGTGTGGCTGTGTGTGGATGGTATAGGTGTGTGGATTTTGCGTGGGTGCATGTGGCTGGTGTGTGGAGTTGTGGGTGTTTGGGTGTATGTGGCTGGTGTGTGGGTGTGTACAGATGTGTGGGGGTGAATGTGGCTGCTGTGGGTATGTACATGGTGGGCAGGTGCATGTGGACAGGCATGTGTTGCTATGCCTCAAGCGTGCACCCAAGGCAAGTCCAGTGTTGGCCCAGGCCAGGCGAGGACTGGGCTCCCTGTCACTGCTGGAAGGTGGCCAGGTCTGCATCTCTCATGCCCCAGCATCAGCCTTAACAGCCGCTCCTCCGTGGCTGTGCCACTCTCAGAGAGCTTGCGGTTGTCGTGTGACCTCAGGCGAAGGCCACCGTTTCTGGGGCTGCAGCGGTTTGCTGTCCAGGTCCAGACCTTTGCGTCCCTGCAGCCACTGCTTCCTAACAGCCTCAGCACCCCCGGAAACAGGTCCTGCCAGAGGAAGAGCAGCTAAGTTCTCCCCGGGACCACCAGGCCCCTGCTCCCTAACCATGGCGAGCACAGTACCCTCTTGAGTCAGGAGGCTGGAGATTTGCAGGGCTCTGTGTGTGGGTGTCCCCTCTCCCACCTGGAGTTTTAACTCCTTAAAAACCTGCCTTCCTAGCAACAAACACTGTGTTCAGAGAGAATAGAGACCCGGGGCCTCCATCTTGGCTCTTGTTTCCCTCAGTCCGGCCAGAGGTCCCGAATGCAACTCCCTTAGAAAAGGTGTTTCTCGTTCTTCGTTCACGGCCTGCCTCTGCAAACGGGTGTCCTCGCCGCTGTGGAAATCATGGGACAGACTCCTCCAAATGCAGGGGTTTCCTGGATAGCTGCTACTGGTGTTCACAGCACAGTGGGATGGGGCTGCTGAGCGGCCCCCGCTCCCCCAGTGTTGACCAGGCAGGCGTCCATGGGCTCAGGCCACATCTACTTGGCCGAGGGCAAGTAGAAGTCCTCTCTCAGGTGGCCCCTTGGGCCCGGGGGAGGCTCACCACAGAGGCTGGGGAAGCCCACGCTTGCCCACATCCCAGGGCTCCTCCAGGAAGAAGCTGCCTTCACACCGCCTGGGCTTGGCATTGACAGCAGCAGATGTGGAAACGAGAGGGTAGGAGAGCTCTGGGTGCGTGAGAGGTGGCGGGACACCCTTTCCTCCAGGGGATCCCCTCTTCTGGCCTTCTTGGTACAAGGCTAGCTCAAGAAGAAGGCTAGGGAATGAGCCAGGGATGGGTCTCCTGTGTCCTCATGGCTCACGATGTGGGCCCCAGTCAGTCCAGGCTGGGGACAGGCTGGCCCTGGGGATTCTTCCACCCAACACCTGCAGCAAGTGGACCCTCGGGCTGCCAGGGCCCCCTCCACCCTCCTGCCAGGCCCAGCCTGTGTGTCTGCAGCCGCGGCCTCTGTGGAAGGCAGACCCTATGTGGGAGCCCTCCCAGGAAGTGGGCATGGGTGCCCTGTGGCAACACAAGCCGGCCCAGGCTGGCATCGAGGAGCAGGCCCTGCCTACACGTGTCTCAGTCTCCAGGAAGACCCTGCCACAGACACATAGCACACACCACACACACGACACACAGATACACACCACAGACACAATCGCACATCACACACAAAGATACCGTGCACTCAGATACATACTACACTACCTCACACACACCACTCACACAAATACACACCACATATCACACAGATACATACCACATACCCCCCCACACACACCACACAGACACACCCTACACCCACACTGCACACAATATGCACACACACCCCACAGGCACACACACTACACCACACAGACGCACCCCACACCCACACCGCACACAACGTGCACACACACCCCACAGGCACACACACTACACCACACAGATGCACCCCACACCCACACCGCATATAACGTGCACACACACCCCACAGGCACACACACTACACCACACAGACGCACCCCACACCCACACCGCACATAACGTGCACACACACCCCACAGGCACACACACTACACCACACAGACGCACCCCACACCCACACCGCACACAACGTGCACACACACCCCACAGGCACACACACTACACCACACAGATGCACCCCACACCCACACCGCACATAATGTGCACACACACCCCACAGGTACACACACTACACCACACAGATGCACCCCACACCCACACCGCACACAACGTGCACACACACCCCACAGGCACACAGTCTGGTGCTGCAGCAGCCAGGCAAGGCCTTGAGGATGCGATGACGATGCCCCACCCCTCGCCTGCAGTAAATGCTGGCTTTTATTACCATTCCCTTCACCCCAGGCTTTGAAGGTCTGTCATTCATTCATTCATTCATTCATTCATTCCCTCAATGAGCATTTTGAGCAGTGTCTGACTGAGTGCCAGGCACTGGGCTGAGGCCTACCATACAAAACAAGAGAGGCAGAGCGCACCCTTCCTGGGCAGCAGCCGGGGCCGGGCTCATCCTCATGTGGCCTCCAGACTCCCTGAGGGCTGGGGTCCTCAGGCTGCATCGGAGGCACTCAGCGGGTCCTCCCTGCAGCCCCTGGAGTGAGGACACAGGTGCCAGGGACTGGGAGAGCATGGGGCGCTGCTCTGGAGGCCGGAGAAGTAACCCTCTCATTCTGTTTCTCTCTCTCCCCACCTCCCTGCTGCACATTTAGGCCAGAATCACTTCTTGGCCCAAAGAAAACCCGGGCTCCTGGTTCAGTGAATTCAAGCGTGGGAAACTGGTAAGGTGGCGTCTGGCGTCTTTTCGGTTGTCGCTTTAAACCCGCCCATCTCGTATCTTACAGAGTAAAATGGCCCGCTGGCCCAAAGAGCAGCCTTCCACCTGGTATAGTCAGTACAAGCGGGGGTCCCTGGTAAGTGGCCACCTCGGCACCGCCTGCTTGCGGCACGGCTGGCTCGCGGCTCTGCATGGCACCCATCACTGCCGTGTGTGCCGCACCACTTTGCCAAACTGCTCCATGTCACGTGACAGCAAGACTCAGCTAGGAGTGGAGTTCAATCCCCAGCCCCCACCACCCTGACAGGAGTGGCTGGTTTTCCATTTCCGGGTAGGGCGTCCAGAGCTGGGTGTGCGCCACAGCCCGAGCTGATCCGCTGCGCACAGATGCTGCGGTCCTGCACCTGGGCACTGAGGTTGGATGCTCCAGAAGCAGGAGTGCTTTCACTGTGTCTGATGGCAGGGCAGGGGACATGGATCCCAGATCACTTAAGCCATTCAGAGCTCCTTCGAGGAGTGGCACCGCGGAACCCCTCTCCCCAGCTGCTCAGGGCTGAGGGGCCGCCTGACTGCCTACTGGGCTGCAGATTCCCAGTTACACTGCACACCGCTGTGCAATTCACATTTTAGCTTTTGGGGATCGAATCTTACACAAGCCACCCCTGAAAGGAAGAGACACTGGTGTCCCAGGAAGGAGCCACACAGGAGAGTGTCTTCTGCCTGATTTAGCACCTGGCACCAGTTTAGAGGCATTGATCCGAGGCCAGCGGCTGCCTCTGCCGTGTGGAGCTCCACTAGGAACCCACAGTGCCGCACGGAGCACCCTTAGGAACCCACCGTGCCACACAAAGCACCCCTAGGAACCCACTGTGCTGCACAAAGCACCCCTAGGAACCCACCGTGTCACACGGAGCACCCTTAGGAACCCACCATGCCACACGGAGCACCCTTAGGAACCCACCGTGCCACACAAAGCACCCCTAGGAACCCACCGTGCCACACGAAGCCCCCCTAGGAACCCACCGTGCCACGTGGAGCTCCCCTAGGAACCCACTGTGCCATATGAAGCACCCCTAGGAACCCACCATGCCACGTGGAGCTCCCCTGGGAACCCATCAGGTCATGTGGAGCACCTCCAGGAATCCGCCGTGCCGCATGGAGCTCCCCTGGGAACCCATCGTGCCACGTGGAGCACCCTTAGGAACCCCACCAGAGTTTGCTTTAGGCCCTTTCCTGGAGTAAAGAGCTAAGTTCTATCTCTTCTCCCAGCAAGTTAAAGGACCAAAGTTCTAGAACACAGATGGGTCCGGGGTGCCATTTATGCCCCAGATTCTCCTTATCTTTCCCTCCCTTCTTGGGATCTAGTGGTCCCACTCACAAATGCTCACCAGAAGCGAGCCCGAGGGTTCTGTGGCTTCTAGCCTGACCACTTGCCAATGGTTGCTGCACCCTGGCCATAGCTCCAGCCTCCCTGGTGGACACAGAGGCCATCCCTTCCCTGAGGACCCAGAGCACCGGCCCCGAGCTGCCTTTGCCCTGTCCGAACCTCTGAAGCTCCTTGTCTCGTAACCTGAAGGCATTCACAGCTGGGTATTAATCCCTGTGCTCTCATTTTTGCTGATTTCAAGTCATTGCCAGCTCCTTTGCAGACGCCCTGAGAGTCTGCGCTCACCGCGGCCACGTTTCTGCAGGCTTCCTGTTTTGTGGTTTGCTGTGTATTTGCAGTCCTGTTTTTCCTTTCTTCCTTCTGCTTTCCCTTCTCCCACCTCCTCTGTGCTGACTTCCAAACAGAGCTGCTGGCATACAGAAGGACCTGAAGCACTGGGGGGCAGGGGACGCCGGGACCAGGGCTGCTTGGCCCAGAGGGGACAGAGCATAGGGGATGCTGTGTGTGGGGTCAGGCAGGGAAGGGGCCCTGGGGGGCGAGGCTGCTGGGGGTGAGGTGACAGGGTGTTCTGCAGTCTTGTGGGTAGTTACTGCCCAGCCTCAGCCCTGCCCTTTCCCCTCAATGAGAGCACTCAGCCTCCACAAAGAGCCTCTCACAGCACCCTCCAAAATGGGAAAAGGAAAAAGCCCATTTTCCTCTGGAGGAAGTGGCTGTGAAACCTTATTTGCAGCCTTCAGCCCGAGTAGCCCACTTCTGCCTCTCATCCGGTTCCATGGACAGTTGGTGAGGGGTGGGGGAAGGGGCGACCCAGGGAACACAGCCCCTTACTTCAGGATCTTTCCATGGCCTTATTTCCAGCCCCGTGAATATCATCCGTGGACAAGAGGTAGATGGGGGCCTCTCCTCAAAGAAATTGGATTTTTTGGCCAGGTTCAGTGGCTCCTGCCTGTAATCCCAGCACTTTGGGAGGCCAAGGCAGGCAGATGACTTGAGCCTGGGAGCTTGAGACCAGCTGGGCAACATAGCAAGACTCCATCCCTATTAAAAAAAATAATAATACAGAATTGGGCTGGGCATGGTGACTCACACCTGTAATCCCAGCACTTTGGGAGGCTGAGGCAGGCAGATCACCTGAGGTCAAGAGTTCAAGACCAGCCTGGCCAACATGGCAAAACCCCATCTCTACTAAAAATACAAAATTAGCTGGGCATGGTGTCTGTAATCCCAGCTACTCGGGAGGCTGAGACAGGAGAATCACTGGAAACCTGGAGGCGGAGCCTGCAGTGAGCCGAGATCACGCCACTGTGCTCCAGCCCAGGAGAGAGCAAGACTCCATCTCAAAACTGAAATGGGAGTTTTATCTGGGACGAGTTACCCACGGTGCAGCATGCTGAGATAATTCTGCAGAGGCCTCCCACCAGGAGAGCAGGGCCTCAGCGTGGGGTTCTGGGGTTCCAATACAGGGCAGCGTGTTCCCTGCCCCTGCCCCTGCCCCCTGCCACCGCAGGGGCACCGGGGCCTCAGGTCCTTCTGTGTCGGGCGCCACCCACCGCTGCTTCTGTGGCACGCCCTTCCTCCAGTCAGTCACGTTCCCTCCGGAAGGAGCAGCGGACGCCCCCTGTCGGTTGGTATTCACTTTTCACCTCAAGGTCCACCTGTAAGGTTCTCGTGGCTGCGTCCCAGAGCGAAGTTCACCGACGGCCCTGGGGCCGCAGCGCACTCCCTCGCCCCTGGGAAGGCCCAGGTCCTGGGCTGGCTGCTCGCCTTGGGCTCTTTCTGGTGACTTCTGTTTGAAAAGTGGGTGCTGCAGTGTGTTCAGCCTCCTCCCACTCCCTGTGCCCAGACACTCGTGGGAATACTGATTTCACTTCCCTTCACGTGTTCAGTGGGGTTCTTTCGGAGCAGGCCAGAGGCAGGGTCCGAAACACGGCACCTGGAGTGTGCAGGACAGGTCTCAGGCGCTGGCTTCAGTGGCTTTAGCCTACTTCATTCCCTGATGCCGCAAACAGGACAGGCCGGCCTGCCCAGCCAGACACTCCCTGCAGAGAGGTCCCACACAGGCCGGGAGAGATATGTGCTTCTTTTAGGGGAGCCAAGATGCATCTGTGTCCCTGGCAATGTCAGCATTTTCAGAAACCTTGAGTTTGCAGCAGAGATGCAGAAAGTGAGACGCAGCATCGCTCAGGATGCTCTGCTTGGGCCTTGCCCCTGGCGGAGCTGAGCAGCCTGGTTCTGCTCACCCAGCTAGATGCTGGAGAGGCCACCTCAGAAGCTGCACGGCATCCTCCTCTGATGCCTTCCCTGGATTTGTGCAGAGACTGGGAGGCTTTCAGGGAGAGTCCATGTCACTAGAGCCCCGGGCTGGCCTTTGTTATGGGCAAGGCAGGCAGATGGAGCCACCCTGGCAGCAGAAGTCCTGCTCACTGCCCTGAGGGGACACTTCTGGGAAGGGGAGGAGTGGCCTTTCTTGAGGGGCCATGCCAGACCCCCGTGCCTCCAATAGGCCCCTGGTCACCCAGCCATCTGCACAGCCCTGACCCTCCCTCAGGCTCGCCTTCCCCGAGTGCCTCGCTGCAGCTGGCCCGCTCACTCCCCGAGGGCTCATGCCTGCTCTGGCTCCAGCTTTTCACGGGCTCCCTGGCTAGGGCCTTGTATCCTGGGCACCCAGCAGATGGTTGTTTGTTCACATAAGCTTGTGAGCACCTTCCTTCGCTGGCCCTGCACCCCTTACTCAGGAAACCGGGCCTTGCCTGCCTCTCCCACTGCCCCGATCCAGTGATGGCTTGCAGAGCTCTGTTTCAGGGATGAGAGGACCGGTCTTCATGCAAGGCATATTTTAGAGAGTGGTTCTCTGCTCACTCAACACATGCAAACTGGGCAGAACCAGATCACCAGCTGGATGGAGGCGCCCAGCAGGAAGGGCGGAGGGCTATGGGTTGATGTGCAGGGAGGGCAGCTGCAGCCGGCACTGCAGTGGGTTCTGCCCTGGAGACAGTGGCTGCCATTGTCCATGCAGCAGAGCTTTCTTACGTGCACACTGGGGCAGCCATCGGGTAGGTACCAGGGACAGTAGTGAGCAAGAAGGATGCCATTCTGCCCACTCTGAGCTTACAGTCTGGTAGGGAAGACAGACACTGGCAAACTAAGGTTGGGGAGGACAGCCACAGAGCAAGTGCAGAAGCATCTAATCCGGGTAGGCTTCCTGGAGGAGGCAGCGCAGGTACTGAGCTCTGAAGGATAAGCACAGGCCAAGAGGAGTGGGTGGATTATTTAAGGCCCCGAAGGATGTGAGGCATGGTTTCCTTTCTTCCTGAGAACGCCCAGGAGAGCCTATGTGCGCTGGCCTCAGGGGGTCTGTGGGTGCAGTGTGTTTCTAGGTGGTGCCCCCAAGAAGACCACAGTGTGGGTGAAGCCCAGGGCAGTGCGGATGCGGGCCTTTGTTGCTGTGTGTCCCCACCCTGCTGAGCCCTAACCCTCCTGTCCCCCCAGCTCTCCTACGTGGACGCCGAGGGCAACCCCGTGGGCGTGGTCCAGATGACTTTCCTGAGGCTGCTGAGCGCCTCTGCCCACCAGAATGTCACCTACCACTGCTATCAGTCAGTTGCCTGGCAGGACGCAGCCACGGGCAGCTACGACAAGGCCATCCGCTTCCTGGGCTCCAACGACGAGGAGATGTCCTATGACAACAACCCCTACATCCACGCCCTGGTGGATGGCTGTGCTGTGAGTGTCCGCGCCGCCCCAGCGCCCCCGCTCATGCCCACGTGGGGTTCACGTGGGGTCTACCCATCCCCACTCTGCCTACTGCAGGCCGCTGAGGGCCCCAGACCAGGCTCTCACCCCAGGCAGCCCCACAGTTGCAGGGAGACGAGGAATCCTAAGCCTACAACGTAGCCAGAGCTCCGGGAACTTCGGAGAGTTCTGTGGGTTAGGGTAGGAAATCTGAACCTGGCCGAAAAGCCAGGGACCTTGGTCCCTTGCTCTGGCCAGGGCTGTGGCGTGGAGTGAGGAAGTGAGGACCCCACTGTGGTTCCAGTTTGGAGCTGAGAGCCTCCCTCTGCTCGGACGGGGCTTTTTGGGAAGTGGCCAGAACTAAGCCGGGGCTGCTCCCAAGAGCATGGCTGTGCCCGAAACGCTCTGCAGACTGAGATGCCAGCTCTCCGGACTGCCCGGCCATAGGCCCTCTCCACTCAGGGAGAGCTGTTCTGCTCCTGGACAGGGGAATGGAGGCCCGAGCAGTGGGAGGCTTGCTCAGACCTCACGGACACTCAGGCCAGGTGCTGGCCCTCGTGCCCCCGCCTTTCTGCCCCAGTGTGGGCCTCCCCACATCTACGCCTTTCCTCCTCCCTACCCCTGAGCTCGGCTCACCCCCACCACGGTCCCCTCGGGACTGCCCCTCACAGGGCTGCCATCTGCTCAGGGCCATCGCACAGGTCTGGGATGTGGCCACGTGTCCTGGAGATTTGGAGGGGACAGATGTCCATGCCATGGCACCTACCCAGGGCAGCTGAGGGGAACGGGGCTGGCATTAGAGCTGGCCCTGCAGGGTGCCTCCTCTGAGCAGAACAGATGGGTCCTCAGAGTAGAGCCCAGGCAGGAGAGAAAGCCAGAGGGTGGCGCCGACAGAGAGTGCCAGGCCTCTGGGAGCACAGCGGCCCTAGGTTCCAATTCTGCCTCCTCCCCTACCCAGCACTGCTACGGACACCTGCATCTGACCCTCAGCTCCTTTTCTCTGCTGCCCGAGGGCCTCATGGAGGATTAAAGCCATGTACCCCAGGGCTATTGCCCAGCCAGGCTGTGCCCAGTGGGGGCCGTCCTCACCAGGACTGCTCGGCCTCTCCTCCCAGCCTCCACTGCCTTCTGCAATTGGTAGGGACAGTGCTTCGGATCTGACTATGGAATATGCTGACTCATCTGTGTGTGAGATAGATGGTCCAGGTCCCTGGGAAGAGGCATTTAAAAACACCAGGGACCTTACCGTCCTCTTCAAATGAGGATGACATAGCACCTGCCTCACAGGGCTTTCTGGGGAGCCCACCAAACCACGCCTCAGAGCTCAGAATTGTGTCTGACCCACTACAAGCCCTAGTTCCTGTGACTGTGTTTATTTAGATACTATGGACCACAAGTGTAAGGCAGTAAACACGGAGGCAAAGGGAAATCAGGAACCCTATAAAGGAGAGGCAGGACCTGGAGGGACAGAGCCCTGAGTTTGTCTTTGAGCTTCCTGGCTTCCATGGCAAAAAGGGAAACAGACAACAAAAAGGGTGTTGTCTGGTAAAGGGAACAGAACAGCTTTCTAGAGAGAGGAATGTTCCCTGGAAGACATTGCTAGAAAGATGGATCCTGTGAGGAACCTGTGGAGGTTAAAGGGTGGGCCAGATCCTGGCTCCCTAATCTGGCTTAGACAGGCTCCTGCTGCTTTTAAGAGCTTTCTGGAAGATCCAACTTCTTTCATCCCAGTTCCTCTTGAAGTTCCTGCCCCTACTCACTCCATCAGCAAAACCCACTTCTGGAAGGTCCCAGAACCTGACTTCCTGGCTCCACCCGAATCCTGGGATAGGGTTAAGCTGGGATCTGTTTCATTCCACGAGGAGAAAGGCCTCTGGCTCGGCCCAGGGTGTCGCCGTGATGAGGGTGTGCTGTTGGCCTCTGGGGAAGGGTGGCCACTGATTTGCAGCACACTCAACTATGCCAGCCTCCGTGTGCCAAACGCCACCAGAAACACTCCCCACTTCCAAATGAGAACTGCAGTACATGCCTTCCCTTCATTCTAGACACAAAAGCTGAGGCCCAGAGAGTCACAGCGACTCACTCGCCCAGGTCCCCAGGTGTGGCAGAGCTGAGGCTCCTAATTCCCTCTGCAGCATTCCTCTCACCATAGCCCCTTCCTGGCAGAGCCGCACCTTGAATGCCTCAGTTGACAGCAGTCTCACTACCTCCTGAGACAGCCCAGGCCATGGCCGTAGTCTCAGGATGAGGAGGCTCCTCTGAGAGCTGAGCTCTAGTCTACTTGTCTATAGCATCCGCCCATCGTCTCCTGGTTCTGGTCCTGTCAGTCATGCGGAGGGAGCCGGGTTGGAGAGCAATGTCCCAGCCCAGGCGGTTCTGACATCCAGGCCTGTGGTTCTGTGATGGGGGGACAGCAGACTGTTTGACATTCTCAGCCTCCACCTGCCAAATGCCAGTAGGAGCCCCCCCCGGAGTGACGGCACCCCACAATGCCTCCAGACACGTCTCCCGGGGAGGCAAAATCTCCCCCATGGAGAAGCAGCGTTCAACACACAGAGCAAAAGCTTGAAGGGAGCGCAGAGGTCCACCTGCTGTAAGGGCTTAGAGGACCCACTCCTTCCTATCTGTCATGGAACTCAGAGAAGCTGGCACTGCTGGGGCTGAGCACCTCGAAGCTGGGAACCAAGCGTCACTGCCGTCCAGACTGCGCCATCCCCTCCGGCGGTCAGCAGCATGGGTCTGCTTAGCCACCCAGCGTGGCAGGTACCAGCCCAAGAGGAGAGCCTGGCTCTCTCTCGCCCCTTCCCCACGGCGGGCGTTCCTGAGCTCCCCAACTGTGTTTGGAGTGTCTCTGGGTACAAAGGCGGGATTGGGTTCACGGGAATCCCCAGACTGTATGCTGGGCAGGGCGAGGCAAAGCTGCTACTTTGGGAAAGCAAAGATTCTGACTCTGAAGAGGTGGCGAGAGAATGGCTGAAAACTGCATAACCCCTGACGGCAGGGGCAGGCTCTTTGGCCAGGCTGGAGAGGAGGTGTGGGCGAAGGGTGGGCAGTGGCAGCAGCGTGGAGCTGGGGCGCGGAATGGCCATGGGTTGACATGCAGGGACGCTGGCCTGGACTTGCAGGTCCCCTGATGAGCCCAGCCACAATCTGAAAAGTCACGACCTTCTCATTTAATTACGGTGCTCCTGCAGGAGGCCCTGACGCCCCAAACTCGGGCCAGTGGCGAAAGCCCTGTGTCAGCCCCTAGAGGCCTGCGTGATTCATATTGTAATAACGGCCAAAGAAATTGGAATTCCAACATGGGCATCGTTTGGCTGGGGCGCCTGATTGACGGGGCCACTGAGCAGGCCCGGCGGAGATGCACAAATCACCTGCAAGAGGGCCCCGGGCACCACACCGCATAAATCCCGGGGTTTGTGCAGCTTTCGGCACCTCTGGGGGGCCGTTTCTGGCCTTTAATGGTTATTTATGCCTCTGGAATAACGGGGTAACGGAGCGGCTTGCCGCAGCCTACTTTAAATACGCCCCTCTCTAAGCGCTCTGATAATTGGAGCAGAGAGGTCCCATAAATCCCAGGAAATCACCCGCAGCTCAGCAAACGCAGCCCATCCCACCAGGGAGATGCTGATGCCACCACCAAGGAAAGCCGTAACCAGTGCCTCCGCCAAGAAGGGCTGCTTGCCCACCCTCCCGGCATGGACGAGGAAGGCCAGGCACTGTCCTTCCAGCTTGCTGACCAGTCACTGGCTCCCAGGACAGTGTCGCCTGCTAGCAGCCGGGTGAAGCCAGGCTGGACCATCTCACTGGACTCCCAGGGTAGGACTGAGCCTGAGGAGATGGGGCTAGACAGGCAGGGGTGGTCTCTGGCTCCTCGCTGTGGGGAGGACGAGGGGGTCTGTACCTCCAGGGTTTCATCCCCCGGAAGGTCTGGGTGGCCGCCTGTCTTTGAAGATCCTGTGTCTAGCCCCGCTCCCACCCATCCTTCCCAGACACTGCAGGGCTGTGACTGGCCTGGCCGTCCCTTTCCACGGGAGACCTGTGGCCACCCAGGTGGGCTTGTGGGGCAGCACCTCCCAGCTGCACTCTGCAGGGCTGAGCTGGCCACGGGGTGCAGTCTGCCCCACACTCGGCATTCTGTGGAGCCATGGGCTTCTGCTGAGTCTGAGGGGCCCCATGGTGACGTCCTTTAGGACAACGTTTCTCAAAGGCCAGTCATGAACATGCCTATCAGAATCGTCGGAGACACCCATTTTTACAAGTGCACATTCCGAGCCCCACCTCAGCCCGTCAGAATCGACCCCTCTGGGCCTTGGTCAGAGCTGCCTGGGGTTAAGGAGCTCCCTGAGAACTCACGTCCGCTGCGAAGTTCCAATCCTAGCTTGAACATAATGCTGGCTGAGCCAGCTACAGTAAGGAGAAAGCTGCTGCCCTCAAGGCGGGCCTGTGGGAAGGGCAGGGTCAGGGGGAGAAGTGGACATTAGCAGGGGGTGAAGTTAGAGACACTCGTGAAGACGGTACCAGGAATGCGTGCGGGGCAGGCGAGCTGTCATTCACTCTCCTACCACTCCTGTGATGTTAGCGTAACCATTTTCCAGCCAGGGAGACCGAGTCACAGACGGTGTATTGGTTAGCCATTGCTTGTCACCAATTAGCCCAAAATTTAGCAGCTTAAAACCACAGATGTTTGTTATCTCACTCTGCGTCTGAGGGTCAGAAACCTGGGAGTGGCGTGGCTGGATGGCTCTGGCTCAGGGGTTTAGTGCAGCCCCTGCCACGGCAAAGCCACCAGCTGCGTGGCTCACAAGCAACAGAAATTTGTTGCCCACAGTTCTGGAGGCTGGGCAGGCTCCAGTGAGTGCCCACCTCCGGGCTGCAGATAGCTGGCTTCTCACTGCACCCTCGCACGGCAGAGAGGGGTCAAGGGGCTCTCTGGGGCCTCTTTTATAGGATCACTAACCCCACTCACGGGACTCCTCCACGGCTCCCACTGGCCCCACCTCCTAACACCATCCACGGAACACGAACACCAAGATCCTAGCCAGGGAGAATAAGGCCCTTGGAGCCAGCCACGCCCTCCACGTAGGTCAGAGCGGGGCTGCTGAGTCTCTGGCCTGGGAGCCTGTGCTGGGCCCTCTGCCAGGCTGCTTCCTGGGGACACTGCCCCCACCCTGGAGGGAACCCTGGCTGGCCCTCTGCTCATCTCTCTGGTTTGCCAGACATTCAAGTTTGCTAGCCTCCGTGTGCCAAACGCCATCATTTCTTCTGCAGATGGGGCAGTGGAAGGAGATCCTTCCCAGGCCCAGATCCAGCTGAGACTGTAAATCTGGTCTGGGTCAGAGGTGGCCTAAGCCACTTGTCCAGGATGTGTTGCAGGCTCCTGGTTTGTGGGAAAGGTGCGGCGTGCCGGGCCCTTGTCTTGGGGGAAGCTGACGGGCCAGCAGGGTCAGCTTAGCCTCAGGTATAAATGTCCTGAACCCTGGGAGTTACATTTGGGTGACTTTGGGGAGGGACCAGAGAATCTCGCACCTTCACTACCTGTGTTCTGGGAGGGAGGAGGCCTCTCCTTGGCTTCTGTCCCCCCACCCCAGTGCCCAGGGTTGTGCTGGTCTGAGCAAGGGATCAGTGCTGACTCATCCTGCAGGCCACTGGTTCATCGCTACCCCGGCCCTCTGTGCCTCAGTTTACCCAAGACTCCTCTGGACCACATGGTGTGTAAGGTCCCCATCCCTTCCCATGCTTGTGAAGGTGAAGTCCTCTTACTTCTGGGGGACCCAGCCCACCGCATGCCTAAGGCAGTGTGAGGCAGGCTGTCATAGGGGCTCAAGGCTCTGCCAGTGCCCCCTTGGGCTCCTTCTGCCCCCATTTTCTTTTCCAGTGTGCCCTGCTTGTTCTGTAGCTGGCACTGGGGGACTGCCTGGAAGCGAATACCTGGGTGTCACAATGAGTTCCGACTGGGCATGGTGGGAGGGGCTGAACAGCTGCACCTGCAGCCTTGCGAGGGTCCCGTCCCCTCACTGATGTCCACCCCACGCCCCCTCCCACCTGTGCAAGGGGGACTCATGAGAGTTAAGTGCACACTGCACGGGGGTCCACGGGGGTTAACTCTGAGCTCTGATCAGCCATGTTTCCTCCAATACTTGCCTGGGCAAGTGCGGCCGTGAGGGTAGGAGGCTAGTGTCAGAGCCAGCCAGGGTGTGGGGGATGATCAGTCAGCCCCAAGAGCCCCCACTCTTCTTAACCACCAGCCACCTGTCTCCCTCTTTCCCAGACCAAGAAAGGCTACCAGAAGACAGTGCTGGAGATCGACACCCCCAGAGTGGGGCAGGTGCCCATCGTGGACATCATGTTCAATGACTTCGGTGAAGCGTCACAGAAATTTGGATTTGAAGTGGGGCCGGCTTGCTTCATGGGCTAGGAGCCGCGGAGCCCGGGCTCCCGAGAGCAACCTCGTGACCTCAGCATGCCGTTCGTTCGTGAGTGTCCTGCGCACGTCTGACCCTGGACAGTGAAGGCTTCTCCCTCCCTTCCCACCTGACTCCATCTGCACCGTGCGTCGCGGGGTGTGGGACCCCAGCCTGGAGAGAACAGAGGGAAGGAGCCCTGATCCCTGGAGCCGAATCACATGACCTAGTTGCACCCCAGTGCCTGGGCCTGCCCCACGCTCGGCCCACACCCACGTGCCCCGGGAGTGGGGCCACGCCTCCGGCCCCCAGCTCACCTGACCGATCCTGCTCATGAATAGTTCACAGGGGTTGGGGGAGGGACTGCCAGATTTGGACACTCTATTTTTCCTAAATTCAACTTGAAGATGTGTATTTCCCCTGACCTTCAGAAAACGTTCCGAGGTAAGCCTTGTAAAGGTCACCCCACCGTCACCAAAGCCTCCATTTTTAACAGCCCCCAACACGGTCCATTCAGAGGCCAAATGTCATTCTGCAGGTGCCTTCCCAATGGATTAAAGGTGCTTATGTTTTTGTGAATTTTAAGTAAATATTCGTATTGTATTGTTATAAATGTTAAGTGTCCCTGGCTTTCAATCACACACAGAAACCCAGTCCCAGCCCTAAGGACAGAAGGGGCGAGGCCGGATTCTGGGTTGCAGCACAGTTCTGATCAGAAATAAGAAGTCTTCCCACCCCCGCCCCGGCCAAGAACGTGCAATAAGTTGGAAATTTTGCCCGGGACAGCAAGAATTTATGCTGCCATTGAAAAGCAGGTACCAGTGCCCCCTTGCAGACAGGTTTTGATTTGCTCTAGGCTTTTTTTAATAGGGAGGGAACAAATTTTTGATATTTTACTTTTTCTACATGCACTTAGACTAAAACACAGGTTTCGGTTAATTTTATTTGCTTCCTTTTCCATTTTTCTTCCTTCAGAGCCTGATGGGAGAATGTCCAGGGCAGGGAAACCACATATTTTTGTAGGTGATAACTCAATGAAAATTGGTGCTTATTTTTTACACTTCTCTCTCGTGGTGCTATCTGTTTTAAGGTCTCTTTGAAGGCGCACCGGGGGGCCTGGCCGCGCCTCATTCTCCCTGCTTCATTCTGTTATTGTCTCCACAGTCTGTTGTCAAGGACTTTAAGATCACGCATGTCACTTTCCCTTCCATGGGGCCGGAGAGCCCAGCACGCCGCCTCCTGCGCTCTCCCGCCCCGGTGCGTCCACTCCTGAGGGCTGTAACGAGTACCAGGTTGTGCCTACTTGATTTGAAAACACACACAAGCAATAAAAAGCTCTTCCTGCATTGTCATCGGCGTGACTATAGCGGATTGTATTTGGTTCCTGTTTGTGGTGCTAACTTCCGTGTCTGTTCCAAGCCGTTCAGTTGTGCCATGCGCTGTCTCAGTAGATGGAGAAATGTGCAATGAACTCTGAGTCCCTCCAGAGCTGCCTGCAGCACTTCTTTCCCCAGTAGCCGATTCGGATTCCCGTCTCAAATGTCCTGGATGCAAGCATCAGTAGCTCTGGAACTCAGGGTGGGTGGGCGAGGTCCCCTTTGGGGAACCCTTTCCTGGCCGTTGAGGTCAGGGGGCTGCCGTCTGTGGGCAGAGGACCCTAGGGGCAGCCGGGAAAGGCGATGTCTTCACTGTGAAAAGTTGCCCGGGTCCAGTGCCCTTTCTTCCCCCCGTGGGAAATGGAGGCTGGGCCCTCTGGTGCTGTCCCCCACCCCCCCACCAGAATGTAGTTCCAGCTTGGGAAGCCACAGCCAAGCCGCCCAGGAGGAACAAAACACCGCCAGCGCAGATTTTCCAAATTTCCCTGGAAAATAAGTCTTGCTCTTGCCAAAGAAAAGTCTGGCTTAGAGAGTCTCTGGAGCCCAGGATGCCAGCATGTGCCAGTGACTGTCACCTTCACCTCCCTTCAAAAGAAAAGCCATAGCCGAGGACTGCCACGCCATGCCCTGGGGACTGTGTCTAGGTCATGTGATTCTGTTTTGATTTCTCATCCCATCCAGTTTGTCCTTTGATTCTGTCATTTTCTTCCTCTGTGGTCCCTTCCAAGTTGTCATAATTTGTACTGAACTTCAAAACGTGTCCCGTTCTCCCCAGACCACCCTAGCCACAGTATATTGCAATAAAATTCTTCTTATATTTGCAGAAATTCTTTTGGTGTAGTTTTATTTTTTTCCTTCCCATATATATATATATAATTGGACAAACGCTGGTGAAAAGAAAAAACGGTAAGCAAAAAAATGCAAGAAAAAGATTCTAGGACATCAGGCCCTTTGAAATACAATGTCAAGTGACACTCTGTATATTTTCAAAAAATCCGATAGACATGTCGTAAGTTTTCATTGTAATGCCCAGGAAAGGCTATCTTAAAATATTCTAAACCGGTGTAACAAAGGAATAATTGTAATAGTTTTTTCAATAAATTAAGTTGACTGTTTCCACCGTAAACGGATGTGAGTGGCTGTCTTCTTATGGGTGGCCAGGCCCCTCCCAGACAGGACTGCACACAGTCCTGGGACACCAGAACCGCTGGAGGTAATGACACTGGCCACAGCAGAGAAAGAAGGGGATGGCCCCGGCCATCCTTAGGTGCAGCTCATCCCTCGGGAGTGGCCGGGGCTGGCGTGGACAGCTTTGTGCCCTTGGGAGGATGTTAGAATGTGGCTGGGCACCTGCCCGATGGGTGAGTTTTGGCAACTGCCAGGCATCCGCACCACCGTGTACCAGCCTCACTCTTCACCCCGGGCCATCAGAGCCCTGGGGGAATGTTCTGGAAGCTCTCCAGCACTACCCTTCCAGCTGTGTAGCAGGATCAGCCTCCCTGGCTCCTTGTGGCTGGGGTGGGGGAAGGCGTGGGGCTGGTTCCCGCCGATGACCGGGTGGCATTCGACTCTTCCAGCCTGACGGTGGGCTTCCCTCTTGCCTAGCACCAGCCACATTTCACAGAGGGGCTGCATCAGCAGCAGGTTCCCCGTGAGCCCCCTGCCACCTTGGGATGAGTGAGTAGCAGGAGCAGCAGCAGCACATCTTTGTTGTATTAAGCCACTGATATGGGGTCCGTTTATTACTGCTGAGTAACTGAGGCCAGGGGGTCTCAAGCGTGGCCTGGGGACTGGCAGCATTGGCAGGAGCTTGTTACATGTGCCAATCCCTGGGCCCCATCCCAGGCCTGCTGGCTCAGGGGCCGTGGGAACGCGCTGACTCATGGGAAAGCAGGCCTCTGAACAACTCCGCTGCACGTTCAAGTCGGAGCACCAGGAGCCTTGGTGAACCCGAGTCATGTTGCTGCTTAAGGACGGGGCTACTTTCACAACAGAAGAGGGTGGCCTGCAGCACTGCCTGTGGAAGCTGGGGCTGTTGTGAGAGCATGGGAGGCTGTTGACCCATGTCACTGGCAGGCAGAACATGGGGTAAAATTGTTTGATCACCGTGACCGCGCAGAAGCAGATGAAGAGCTAATCGCTTGCTGCCCTTTGGGAGGAGGCTGGGACATGAAACAGTGCTTGCAGGCTGGTTTCCTGGACGGCACGTGGCACTGCCAGCTCTAGAAAGAACCAGCCAGGAATGAGGGGAAACAGCCCACGACTCAGGATGTGCAGGGTCAGAAGAGTCAACCATTTCCCAGCATCAACAGTTTAAAGACCAAATTGAAAAATGCTTTGAGGGACAAGTGCCCCTTAACAAGCAGCCACCATGCCTTTGAGCAGTCCACCCACCTGCCTTGCTCTCTCCCCGCTCTGGATTCGACCAGAGCGATCTGCTGCTCCACCAGTTGGCGTAGTGCCTGCTGGTGGAGCAGCAGGAATCACACAGGTGGGCAGCAGATCCGTCCCGCAGAGGCCCCAGCCTGGTCTGGAGGAGTCGGTGGCCCAGACTCACAATGACCGTTTGACCATTCCAGGCAGTGGGAGGCTGGAGGACTGCTCAGCCTCTGGGGACTGTCCCCTCCTATGGAGTGCCCCGAGGGTGTGGGCAGGGAAGCCTGGGAAGAGAGGAGCCTCCCAGGAGCTGAGAGATGGCAGATGCTCCGCTGGGGCAGAAGCTCCTTCCTCGGTGCAGCCTCTCGAGGTGCTGCCTTTGCAGCTGGCTCCAGAGATGACTAGAAAGAGAGATTTCATTTAAATGCCACCAATCAGGTAGAGGCCTGTGACCCAGAGGGCCCGCTCTTACCCAGGTGAAGCTCCAGGACAAGCTAAGGGAGGCCGGGCCAGGGGAAAGCCAAGGTCTTGCTGGGGCGGCCTGGAGACAGTGACTCTTGCCCAGGGCGTTACAGTGCAACTCCTCCCTGCTGCCTGCAGGCACAGACAGAGCTCAGCTACCTGCCAGGCTCATCTGAGGCAAGCCCTGTGATCTCAGCCTCCAGGAGAAGTAACCAAGGTAGACAAAGAGGTGGCCAAGGCTCCAGAGCGAGGCCCCCGCCGGCCCCTCTGCACTGCACCTCACCCCTGGAGCCTAGCTGATAAAAGCACCTGCCTGCAAGCTGGGCCGGAGAAACGGCGCTGGGCCTGGCACCCCATGAGTGCTCACAGCGGGTGTCCCTGGGAACATGAGCAGAGCAGCTGGGCTCCGCACCCCCACAGCTCTACCTCCCACTGTCATGGCCCCAGCAATTCCTCAGCAAGCACCAGCACATGTCCTGGCCTGGGCCGGGTCTCCTGAAGACAGGGAGCCGGTCTCCACTCTTAATCTTGGAGGACTGGAGGTCCACACGCCTGACGAAGAAGACAGAGTGCCGAGGCCGGGGCTGCATCATGGCTCACTGCATCTCATGAGCCCAGGGTGTGATTCCTGTGGAATGCTTCAGCAGGGTGGGTGATCACTGTCCTTTGTTTTAAGGATCCTAGAGGGCCGAGTTGACCCTTGCTGGATGAGGGAAAATGTCTGTCCCCATGAAAGAGAAAGCAGGTTGTCTCTCGCCCATCCGGGTCAGGAATTAATTCAAACTTCCTGTATTGGAAGAGACATCCCTCAGCCTCCTTTATCCTAGTGCTATGAACTGGGCTCTCAGGGCCTCCTCGGCGTGGCTGAGAGGAAGGAAGGCAGGAGGGGAACTGTGTGCACACCAGCCTGGCAGGGGACAGAGGCTTTGCCTGTGGCCTCGACCCTGCAAAGCTGGCCCCGGGCTTCAGGTGTCAGGGTAGGGAGCCTCCTTGCCTGCCAGGGCCCTTGGCCACTAAGATCTCAGCCCGCCTCAGGCAGCAGCCTCCATTTGCATCTCCAGTGGGCGTCTATGGAGCCTGGTTGTCAGGAAGGGCCTTGCTGGAGAGGGAAGAGCCAGGCAGAGGCCGAAGGGAAGTGGGAGGGGGAAGGAAAGGGGAGGGGTTCCTGGTGTTTCAAACGTCAGGTTGATGGGATTTACTGAGAAAGGAAGATCAGAAGTGAGAGGAGAGAATCCCAGAAGATGCTCAAGCCCTGGGCATGACCCCCACAGTGCCACAGGAGCACACACACGCATGCACACACGCTCACACAGTGACAGCTGTGGCCTGGTGAGAACAGGCTGAGGACAGCTGCCTCAGTGCCCCCAGCTCAGACGCCACCAGGAATCTGCCACTCAGAGCTCCCTTCTGCGCATTTGCACCTGGGACTCATGAATTGAGGGGTCATTCTTGCCATGTGGCCAGAGGCCCCGCCCCTGTCCTGCAGATGTCTTGGTGACAAAACCCCATCCATGCATAAGGAGGAAGGTGGGGTGTCCCTGGAGCTGGCCCATGCCAGGCCAAAGGATTCCTTTGAGCTGCCCAGCGCTGTCTTACTGAGTGTCCCTGGACTCTAGCCACCTGGGAGTGCGGGGGCGTCTGCATTCTGGAGTGCCTGGAGAAGGGGAAGAGGGGAGAGACAAAGCTTTCACAACTGCTCCAGGGCCATCGGGAAGGCGGAATTCACTGACACCCTGAATTTCACTGATGCTGACCCCACGTGCCCACCGTGTGGGTCCAGCTCCCAGTGCAGATGCCACCTCCTAGCTCCCACTGGCTCATGCAGGCCCCCAGGGCCCTCCCAAATCCACGCCTCCCAGGGTCGGGTCCTTGTTGTTCCCCGACCGGGGAGCTGCGCCGCTCCACCACCAGCCGGCACGGGAGCACATCTCCCAGGGCAGCTGCAGGTTCTTAGTGGGACAAGCCCAGTGCTCACCAAACCTGCTCCTGGTGTTTCTTGGGGTTTGCCCATCAATGGCGCCCAACCTGGCCACATGTCGGAGTCACCCAGGGAGCCCCCTAAAAGTAAGCATTCTGTGTCCACCTCTAGGACTTCTAAGCCAGGCCTCCTGTGGGGAGACGGAGGTGGAACCTGCAGTACATGAGGCCCCACACACCACCCCTTGGGGTTCTCTGCTTCACTTCAGCTGCGTGGAGGCAACAGCTGTAACCAACCCCACACACCTGCACTTCTACAGGAAGGGGGCTCCCGTCAGAGCCAACAGCGGGCTGGGCCTGTAGCATGAAGTCAGATACTAAAACCTCATGAAGAGGACTCCAGGGAACCCCACGGAATAAAGGTACAGGTGAGCACACACAACGGTATGTATGCTTTAAAGTTGCAGGTGTGCACACGTGGCACTGTGTGTGCTTTAGATGGAGTTAGAGGTGAGTGCACGAAGCATTTTGTAAGCTTTGGATGGAGTTGGAGGTGTGCCTGTGTAACAGTGTGCATTAGATGCATACATAAAACATAAGCATCTATTTTACAAACATATCACAGGAAACACCACTGCATGCAGATGTGGGAGTCGGATTTAATGATTTCGAGTACAGCGAAACCTACCCAGAGCATAAAAGGGAACCATTCATTCTGATCCAACTGTGTAGACTCTCTGTGTGGTGTGTGTGCTGGTGTGTATGTGTGTGTGTGTGTGTGTGTGTGTGCCTGTGTGGTGTGTGGCTCTGTGTAGTGTGTGTTCCTGTGTGTGATGTGTGTGTCTGTGTGGTGTGTGCCTGTGTGTAGTGTGTGTGTTCCTGTGTGTGATGTGTGTCTGTGTGGTGTGTGCCTGTGTGTGGTATATTCCTGTGTGTGATATGTGTGTCTGTGTGGTGTGTGCCTGTGTGTAGTGTGTGTGTTCCTGTGTGTGATATATGTGTCTGTGTAGTGTGTGTACTGTGTGTGTATTCCTGTGTGTGTGATATGTGTGTCTGTGTGGTGTGTGATATGTGTGGTGTGTGCCTGTGTGTAGTGTGTGTGTTCCTGTGTGTGATGTGTCTTTGTGGTGTGTGCCTGTGTGTGGTGTGTTCCTGTGTGTGATATATGTGTCTGTGTGGTGTGTGCCTGTGTGTAGTGTGTGTTCCTGTGTATGATGTGTGTGTCTGTGTGGTGTGTGCCTGTGTGTAGTGTGTGTGTGTTCCTGTGTGTATGATGTGTGTGTCTGTGTGGTGTGTGCCTGTGTGTAGTGTGTGTGTGTTTCTGTGTGTATGATGTGTGCGTCTGTCTGGTGTGTGATATGTGTGTCTGTGTAGTGTGTGCCTGTGTGTAGTATGTGTGTTCCTGTGTGTGATGTGTCCGTGTGGTGTGTGCCTGTGTAGTGTGTGTGTGTTCCTGTGTGTGTTGTGTCTGTGTGGTGTGTGCCTGTGTGTAGTGTGTGTGTGTTCCTGTGTTGTGTGTATGTGCCTGTGTGTGTGCCTATGGGGAGTGTGCCCGTGAGTGTGGTGTGTGCTGTGTGTGCATCTCACAAGTGAGACTTTGTCATGAGGACAGTTCAACAGAGGAGAAGTAACAGGCCAAGGATCCAACCGAAGTGAGACAGGGCATCTGGGGAGGCGACATGGCTGCATGGGGTGGTGGATGTGCACCTGTGGGACCTGGAAAGAGCCGACCCCGCCACAAGGTCACACAGCCCTGGGGTGACCACTGAGGCATAGGAGACGTGGGAGGCATGGAGGTTTGTACAGATTTCGCCTGACAAGGCAGCCCACGAGATGAGAAGGCAGCATCACTGTCCTTGCCCACTGGCTCGGGAAAGCCCACCCCGACCTGCCAGCAGTGTTCGAGGGGACACTGCTCCCCAGGAGCGCCCCTCCAGATGCACGAGGCTCAGGCACACAGCCTGTGTTCCCAGTCTCCAAAGCACTGTGAGGCCTGGGAGACCCTCCCCGGCTCTGCTGGCCATCCCCATCGCGCCCTCAGCCTGGGGAAGCTGGCAGGTGTTGGAGGGACTGGTCCTGCTCCTCCTCCCCTCCTCGCCTCTCTTGGGTGTGTGCCTGTTTCTGGGGTCTGTTTCTGTGCCCCACACAGGAAAACCTCACTTTCTAGTAACATCCCAGGGGTGAATACTTCCGCAAAAGCCACATGCACTTCCTGCCCAAAACATCTTGCTTTTTTTTCTTTCCAAATTGACAAATGGAAATCATGTAGGTTTGGGAGAAGCCTAATTTCCGGCATCTGTTGAGAACTGACACGTTCAACCGAGCATGTTCACTGCCCTTCGGGACTTTCTCAAATTCAATTTAAAACTAGAAGCCACTAGACTGAATGCTCCTTCAGGGTCGGGATGATTTGAAAGACTCTTCGTGAAGGTGGGAGACTGACTATAGAGGCACTGTGCTCCATGCTGCATCCTTTACTGCTATGTCACAAATGACCCCAAAGCTTGGAGGCTCAACACCACACATGTGTATCATCTCGCAGCTTCCAAGGGTCAGGAATCCAGAAACATCTCAGGAGGTGTCTGCCTTGGGATCCCTCTTGCCCTAAAATTACAATCAAGGTGTCACTCAAGGCTGGAGTCTTATCCAGAGCTCATCTGGGGAGAGCTCCACTTCCAAGCTCACTCACAGCTGTTGCTAGGATTCGGGTCCTTGAGTGCCTTTGGACTAGGGCCTCAGGTGGTGACACTGTTGGCTGGAGGCCACCTTCAGTTCTTGGTGATGTGGGCCTCCCAGCACAGCTACCTGCTTCATCGCAGCCACAGAGGAGAGTCTGCTAGCAAGATGGAAGCACCATCTTTTATGCCAACCACAGGAGGGATGCCTCATGTCCCTTGCTGTATCCTGTGGGTTAGAAGCAAATCACTATGCCTGGCCCAGATTCAAGGGGAGCAGACTCCATAAGGCTCAGAGCGCGGGAGGTGGGGAGCAGTGGTGCCAACTTTGGGTTGGGCTACTCAGGATTCATGAGGCTTGAGTGTCCATGCCCATGCGTTCCTCAACTCTGAAGTGTGTTTCTTAATCATTCATGCATAGGACTGGTCAGAAGCGAGATGTCTGGCTACCTGGTTTCCTCTTCCACAAAATAGACGGCACTTCCACAGCTTGTGGGGCCAGATGAGTTGATGTCTGGGAAACGCTTTCTCCCAGGTCCCAGCAACTGTCTTGCACTCATTTGCACCAGTGCTGCTCACCATCTGCTGGCCAGGTGATCTCAGGGTGCCACTGATCACAGAACAACCTCTTAGTGTCCAGAACCTGCTGGGTGTGCAGCCCTGGGTTGGTGAGTGAGTCTCTTGAGAGAAGAGAATGTCCTGGTCTCTCGAGAGAAGAGACCAGACTCACAACTGAGACCCCTGAGAGCCACCCGGAGGCTAGGAAGCCCCAGGCTGAGAGCCAAGCCTGCTCCAAGTGGGTGGAGTGTTCAGGATAGGCTTCCAGGAAGAGGTGTGATCTCACCTTCCACAAGAAGGTGGAATGTGGAGATGTACAGAAGAAGCCATTTGGATAACTTTATCAAGTACGCCTTTGTGATGTCTATCGGTCTGTCTGTCTGTTGGAGTTCTTCATGGAACACTGTCCATGGAAGAGCTCTCTGCCCTCTGCACCTGGAGGCTGGGTCATGGAGCTGACCCTCTGCAGCTCCCTCCCAGATTCCACAAGATGAGAGCTCAAAATGAGAAGAGGTGATCATTCAGAGCTGGGTAGAGGGAAGCCCTTTTCCATAGCTGGAGCCAAGACATCTGGGGTGGGGGCTTGGGCCACATACCACCAGTCCATGTTGGTCCAGCTCTGTTGCTGGCCCACAGAAAATGTCATAGAGGAGCCATGCCCTTGGGTGCTCAAGAGGCAGGTGGAGGTTGATGTGGGCCTGGGAATAGGGCCGTCCAACATTTGCTGTGCCCCTCCTGTGCTCCCACTGCCCATGCAGCACCAGCTTCCTCCTGAGGGCATCCCAGGCATGAAGAGTTACATGGGGCTGGCTGGGTGCAGCTAGCAAGCCTCCCACTGAGTCCCAGGCACCGTACTGATACCAGCTGTCATGCCACTTCCTTGAGTTCTACTGGCTTCAACTTGTTAGAAGCAAATGCTTGCTCCTTGGTGCCAAAGGAAGAATGAACACGCAGACAAATAATTTTCTCAGCAGGGCAATTTTACTTTCTGCAGAAAGGGTGCTTCTTGGCAGCCTGATTGTCATTAGAGCACACTGAACAAGGAAAAGCAGAGGTTTTTAATCCCTGACACTTTGAGTCCTCACTGTGGTGTCCTATCTCCATTGGCTGGAGCTGGGCCTCACAATCTAGATTAATCCTGATTGGCTAAAACCTTAAAACTTTCCTAAATAGGTAAATGTGTGCAATGGAGAACAAAGGAAGGGGGTTGTTTATGGGAAACGAGGAGAATAATAACATTTCCAAATAAGAAAGAGGCATGGGCTCTAAGCTGGGAGATGCCTGGGCATATTTGGATATGTCTGAGCAGCTATAGGCCAGAATAAATAACTTGGCTGAAGTACAAGGACATAGAATATACTTATTCCCTTACTACATTTAATAGCTACATAGGTCTTAACAAAGAGTTTTTAGCAAAAAACAAGGAAACTTGAAGGACGTTAGTTTTTATAAGAAACTATTATTTCTAACAGTTACTATTTATTCTTTAACAAAAAGGGCAACTTTGACGAGGAACTTTTTACTTTTCACAGACTCTGCCTGGAAACACCCCACATGCTCCTCAAGGCAGGGCAGACTCCACAAGTCTGTGGCTCTGCCTCACCTCCCTGGAGCCTCAGCCACCCACCCTTTGTGCCAGGCATGGGAGTCACTTAGATCAGTGCCAGGCACGCCATAAAGACTGCCCTACTTGGAGTCAACCATGATCACCTCATTCTGTACTTTCTTGAGAGACTGAGGCAGGGCAGATATTGAGGCAAGAGTGCAGTCTGGCCCAGGGCTTTGGTTCTGATGAGAGTAGGCAGGGAGTGGGGGCATCGTTCGTCAAGGCTCCACATTCAGGCATGAGTGTGGAAGGGCGACAAGAGAAGACTAAATGAAAAGAGGAGAGGTTTGTCCCAGGTTGGGACAGCTGCTTCTCCTTCACCATCAGGGAGGCCTGTGGAGACAGAGGGCAGGGCCTGGAGCCGCTGTAAAGGGCTGGCAGCATTCTCACACTTTAGCCTGCTTCAGAGCCACCTGGAAGGTTTCCTAAAACATTTGCAGGGTCCCCTCTACCCCTCTCTCCCTGCTGAGGCCCTGGTTCAGTAGGTATGGGGCAGCACCGAGAATGTGTGTTTCTAAAAAGTGTGCAGATGTTGCTGCTGCTTGAAATAGGCAGTATTTGCTAGGCTCCCCAGACTTCTGCTCTAAACCCAGGCTGGTCAGTCTCAAAGCACAGTGGATTCACAAAAATACGCCCCCTAGTTTCCTCCGATGCTAAAATTCCACTGTAAAGAAATCTCCTCCTCCCATATAAAGCTTGGAATATCATTAAAATTCAAGCATCTCAAAGACTCGACAGGTCTCTTCTCTTCTCTCTTCCCTTCCCCCTTTCCCTTCCCCTTCCCCTCCCCCTGCCCTCCCCCTTCCCCTTCGCCCCTGCCTCCCCTCCCCTCCCCCTTCCCCTTCCCCCCTGTCTCCCCTCCCCTCCCTCTCCCTCTTCCCCTTCCCCTTTCTCTTCCCTCCCCACCCTCCTCCTTTTAGAGACAGAGTCTCGGAGTCTCTTTCTATCCACCAGGCTGGAGTGCAACTGCGTGACCTCAGCTCACTATAACTCCGCCTCCCAGGTCCAAGTGATTCTCTCGCCTCGGCCTCCCAGTAGCTGGGTCTACAGGTGCCTATCACCATGCCCGGCCAATTTTTGTATTTCTAGTAGAGACAGGATTTCGCCAAGTTGGCCAGGCTAGTCTCAAGCTCCCAACCTCAGGTGATATGTCCACCTCAGCCTCCCAAAGTGCTGGGACCACAGACCTGAGCCACTGCACTTGGCTTTTTTTTTAAGACAGAGTTTTGCTCTTTTGCCCAGGTTGGTGCGATCTTGGCTCACTGCAACCTCTGTCTTCTGATTCAAGAGATTATCCTGCCACACAGCCTCCCGAGTAGCTGGGATTACAGGCAGCTGCCACCCCACCCAACTAATTTTTATACTTTTAGTAGAGATGGGGGTTCACCATATTGACCAGGCTGGTCTTGAACTCCTGACCTTGTGATCTGCCCACCTCAGCCTCCCAAAATGCTGGGATTACAGGCATGAGCCACTGTGCCCGGCCAAATATTTTTCTTATAAACCTCTCTAGCAAGGTTCTGATCCTTCAGTAGAAATCAATTTGACAACCTTTATTTAGAGCGGAATTTTGGTACAGAAGAACAGATCCTGAGAAAGAAGAGAAAGTGTGGGAGGGCTCGTCTAATGGATGGAGGCCAAGAGTGTGCTGCCATGTGGTACTGAGAGTGAATCTCACCCTCTTAATCATTTGTCAGGGAAGGAAGGTGTTGTTTCGCTCCTGCATGAGACCCTGCTGGACATAGGCATGGACAGAGGAGATTGGGGTCTCACATACTGGTTTGTTCTGCCCCAGTTAGCATCTAATTTTCCTCTGGGAGAAGAGCACAATTGCTGCTCAGAAGAAAGAAGAATGAAACGCCTGGACACGAAGTGGTTCACAGATGAACAAGGAAGAGGAATTCGCAGTTGAGACAGCATCTTCATAAATATTCTGGAGGAAGAGCTGTAAGTGCAGTGTGTGTAGATAATAACAGCATTCCCAGTTTGGCCAGAAGGTAGATGAATAATGAAAGACAGTGCAGGAAATCAGGTGCGGCCTGGAATATGGATAGAGGCTTTGAACCCTTTATTAGGCTTACACTGTGTTGAGGAGCAATGGACAGACATCCGGGGGCCCGATGTGAGGATGGATGGGACAGGGATGTAATCATAGCTTGGCTTTAAAAATGTGCAGCTGGTGTTGGTGTGGAAGGTGGGCGTGGGAGGCAGAGATGGCAGGCGCCACAGTCCAGAGAAATAGGAAGGATGTGAGGGAGAGTGGGCAACTGCTCACTGACACCCCACTTGGTGCTGTTAGATGGAGTGAACCCCAAGTTTCTCTTCAAAGAATCGGTATGTCAGTATGTCAGTTCTTTGCCCTCCATTTTAAAGTTTAACTTCCTCGTAGTTTCAGTAAACAAACTTTTCCATCAGTTCTAATCAGTAGTTCACATCTGTTTCCCATCCCTTGCCCCGTCCTGACTTATCCTGGTCACCTGCTCCAGTCACCTGCTTTGACCCCTGGCTACCTGCTCTGATCTGCCCTTAACCATTCTTCCTGCCAAACTACCTACCTGCCACTCCTATTCATACCCCTGCTCCCTTTAAAATAGCCAGTTGGAATTCAACTAGGCTGTGCGGTCCAACCCTAGCCAATAGGGGAATGACACAGCCGTAGGGGCGACCCCCATCAGGCATAAGTGCCCCTTTCCCTCCCCTGTCCAGGTGTGCACCTGCCATTGTTCCATCTGTGAGCCACACCCTTCTATAGAAGTAAATTGCCTTGCTGAGGAAATTTATAATCAAGTGCTACTTTCATGGCATCAAAAATTTTACCTATAACAGTGCAGGAATAGACCCCAGGTCACCTGTACAGTCAGTGGCTTCCATGCTGGCTCTCACCAGTCCTGTCCTCCTCCGCTGCTCTCAGACACCCTGGCCTCCTTACCGTTTCTCAGATCTGACAAGACTTTTTCCTCTTTCTGTAAGACTTTACCCCAAATATTGTATATCTGACTCATGTTTTTCAGTTCTTGACTCAAATGTCACCTCTTCAGAGAGGCTTTGTGGAACTAAAAGTTTAAAAAAACTCACCCTTCAGACTTCAAGCATCTGACAGTTGAGAAACAGCTTACATTAGATTAACTCTCCTGTGAGCAAAAATACTCCAGAAAACCTATGAAAATACAACTATTGGAAGGCAATGCAGAGTAACTAAAAGCAGGCAGAATCTGGATGTGAGGGAAGCCATGGGAAATAGGGGCTGCACTGTGTGAGAGCCAGGCACCCTGACTTCCTCCCCAGGCCCTTCCAAGTCCACAGAATGCAAGGGACACTGGCCAAGCAGAAGGCAGCTATCTTATGAGGCTGAAGACTTGATGCCAGTGATGGAACCTACTGGAGTGGCTGGGACAGGGGTGAGAAATCCTGAAAAAGAGGGAGCCATGTAGGGAAGCCCAGCATCTGCTGACTGAATGCTTTCATATCCTTGCCTGCCTCCTGAAGGCAACCTGCCTGGGTGAGACTCCAATGAACCTGCTGGGGAGAAGCCACTGGAAGGCTGACACAGCTGAGAGAGATTCCAGCAGCTCCCCAGTGTTGGGGAGACAATTTGAGTTCAAGCCCCACACTTGGGATGAATTTGGCAAACCAGGCTTTCCCTGGAGACCCAGTGCTTAAGTATTACATAAGCACCATGTTTCAGAACTAAAGCTTTTACCTCAGGACTAAGGACAACATTGAGCCATTCTAACAGAGTCTAAAACTAAGCACCCACAGAATCAAAAGTGATCTTCCAGCAACTTGCCTGCCTGTTAGCACAAAGCTCAGCTTTTTCTGAGAGGGGGCACAGAATTCAGTGTTCTATACTGTAGCATTCACAATGCTTTGCACAAAATCAAAACTTACTAGACATGCAAGTGAAGAAGGAAAGTGTAATCCATAATCAAAAGGAAAATGTCAATAGAAGCAAATGAATGAGGGCTCAGAGGCTGAAATTTGCAAGCAAATTATTTAAGTAGAATAAATATGTCAGTTTATAAGCAAGAAAACTTAAGATGTAGTGGGTGAGGAAATGAAGGATTTCAAAAAAAGATGGAAATCTAATGACAAGCAAAGTATAAATATTAAAAGTAAAAATATGTAAAATTAAACATTTATTAGATGGGAAATATAAGGAAGGATCAGGGAATATAAAAAAGTGTTGATAGATATCAAAGTTGAAGCGTGGAAAATGAAGTTTCTAGAACAAGTGCACACAGCCTCGATTTTCAATGGAAAGGTAGTAGCAAACTGAAAGCATGCAGTGGCAGTCCAGAAGGGGAGACAGGGAAGAGGGGACAGAAGAAGATTTCAAGGATTTGAGGACAGGAGACAGATGTAACCATAGCTTGGCTTTAAAAATGTGCTCCTGGCATTTGGTGTGGAAGGTGGGCATGGGAGGCACAGAGATGGCTTCAGCAGTCTAGAGAAATAGTGAGGACCTGAGGGAAAGAGTGGGCAACAGTTGCCCTGCTCACTGACACCCCGTGTGGTGCTGAAGTGGACCCACGGCCACCTGTACAGTCAGTGGCTTCCACGCTGCCTCACACCGGTCCTGTCCTCCTCTGCTGCTCTCTGATGCCCTCCCTCCTGATGTCAGCATGCATGGGTGAGACGCCAGTGAACCCGCTGCTGAGAAGCTGCCGGAAGGTGGCCAAAAATACTGGCCAAAACTTTCTAAATCTGATCCAGAGCATGAACCTGTACATCTAAGATCTCAGTGAAACCCTAGCAGGATAAACAAAGAAGATCACACCAAGGCAGACTGCCAAAACCAGAAGGTCAGGGGAAAATATTTTTTTTTTTTTGAGACAGAGTCTCACTCATATTTCCCACCTCCATGGCTCTTCACCTTCCCCACGGATCAGTGTTTCCACCTGGTAACACCTCCCCTAGCTGCAGACCGCCCTTCAGCATTGCTGGGGACATGGACTGACCTCCCTTCGGCATTGCTGGGGACATGGATCTGCTGGCAACAAATTCTCTCAGCTTTCACTGAACTGAAAAAAATCTTACTTCACCTTTAGTTTTGAATCATCTTGTTATGATTCTAAGAATTTTTGTCTTGCAGCACCTTAGAAATGTTCTTTCATGATCTTCTCCTTTTATGATGAGAAGTCATTTATCCTTTTGATTAATTTGTTTTCTTTTCCTCTGGTTGTTTTTCAGATGTTCTCTTAAATGGCACCGTGGCTCACGCCTGTAATCTCAGCACCTTGGGAGGCCGAGGTGGGTGGATCACTTGAAGGTCAGGAGTTCTAGACCATCCTGGCCAACATAGTGAAAACTCATCTCTACTAAAATCACAAAAATGTAGGCGTGGTGGCAGTGCCTGTAGTCCCAGCTATTTGGGAGGCTGAGGCATGAGAATCACTTAAACCAGAGAGACAGAGCTTGCAGTGGGCCAAGATGGCACCACTGCACTCCAGACTGGGTGACAGAGTGAGACTCCATCTCAAAATAAATAAACAAAAAGCCAACAGAGGAGAGAGAGTGAAGTACTAAAAAATGCTCGAGCAGCCCAAGGCAAGATCGGTAAGAGAGAATTAAGACAGGGTATAATAGAAGTAACAAGATGGCAGGCCTAACAGAACCATATCGGTAATTACATTAAATGTAAATCAAGGAAGCACTCAGAAGGCACAGATTGTCAGGGTGGATTTCTTTTTAAAGCAGGATCCCGTGGTATTCTGTTTACAAGAAAGGCATTTGCAGAGACAAACAGGATGAGAACAAACGAATAGAAAAACACACACCACGCAAATAGCAATCTTGAAACACATCCTCTGGACAGCCTCAGCTCATTTTCCTGTGTGCTCAGCAGCCCGTTTCCTGTTTCCAGTCACACAAACAGGCTGCATTCCCTATTGTTCCTTGCAGTCTCCCAACTGTGGTACAGGTCAGGCCAAGGAGTAATGGGTGGAAGGGGGGTGCATCATTACCATTGGGCCCCAGAGAGTCACCAGAAGCCGCTGCCACAGGATCCTCCATGCTCTCTTCCAGTTCCAAGTGGTTGGAATGGAGACCATCCTCAGGACAGGGTCACATATGGAAGGTGGAAGAACCACATACTAGAAGAAGCTGGGGACCTGGAATCATGTGGAAGGAGAGGTGCCTGGCCAGGGCACTCACCCTATACTTTTATGACAAGAAGAAATAAATATGTGTGTGCATGTGTGTGTGTACATATGTGTACACGTGTGCACATGTGTTGTATGTGTTGCATGTGTGTGGGTGTGCATGTGTGATGTGTGTGCATGTGTGCATGTGTGGGTGTGCATGCATGTGTGTGTGCATGTGTGGGTGTGCATGCATGTGTGTACATGTGGGTGTGGGATATGTGTATGTGTGTGCATGCATATGTGGATGCATGCATGTGTGGTTGTGCATGCATGTGTGTATGTGTGCGTGCATGTGTGGGTGTGCGTGCATGTGTGTACATTGTGTGGGGTTTGTGCATGTGTGTATGTGTGTGCATGCATGTGTGGATGCATGCATGTGTGTGTGTGCATGTGTGGGTGCATGCATGTGTGTGTGTAGCCACTGTGATAGCAGGCTATGTCTTTTTCAGTTTGTTTTACCTTAATAATACTCTCTACTCATATTTACTTTGCAGTCCACTTTGCTTTTTCGAGTTATATGATCTGATATTATAATTAAACATTTGTTTATTTGTCTACTTGTTTATTTTCTGTTTGCCCTCAATAGAACAGGCTTCGAGAACACAGGGACTTGTCTCTCTGCTCCCTCCTGCACCACAGGGCAGACATCAGTACCTGGCATGTAGTAGGTGTTTATTAAACACAAGCCCTTTTTCTCTCATATTTGTGAGTATGGGAAATAGAAACATTCCTTTATAAAGTTTCCTCTCTTGTTGAAGAATAAGTGTGCTAATAACTTTGTTAAGCCCTATCCTATGTAACGGTTAGACATGCTGTGCTTACAGGTACGTAGTACATTCTATGTCCTTGTACTTTAACCAAGATATCTGTGCTGGACATGCTCACAGCCATGTCCCAGCTCTCCACTGCTTTTACCTGTTTAGAAAGTTTTAAGTTGTTAGCCAATCAGGGTTTAGTTTAGATTGTGAGGTCTGGCTCCAGCCAATGGAGATCAGACACAGCAGTAAGGACGACCCCAAAGGCGTAAGGGATAAATTTGTGTGTTTTACTTTGTTCATTGTACTCTCATGGCACAATGGCTAGTGAGGGTACCCTTCCTGCAGTCCAGGAAGTAAAAATTGCACTGCTGAAAAATCCTTTGTCTCAGTGTTGATTTTTCTTTGCCATACCAAGCATCTATTTCCAACATGAGACCAGAACAGTTTGAAGCCAAATCCTTGTGTGCTGGCACAGGGAATGCTGCTATAGAGCACCCATAAGGACGTGCATGGTGGAGGGCAGGTGGAGGGAGGCAGGGGTGGGGCAGGAGCATCTGTAGACCCATAGGGAGCTCTGCAGCCCCTGTTTCCTCATGCTTAGCAAAAAATGCCCTCAGAGGCCCAGCTGCCCACCTGTTCCTGGTCCTGGTGATATGGGTGCTTCCCTCTGTGGTGTTTTATTGCTTACTTTTATTTCTCCCACAGAGAAGAGCACCCTTGTGATCTTGTTTTTAAAAAAGATCAATTCAAATGTAACTTGTTCAATGTATTAAAATAACAATTTCAAAAGTCCAGTGCTTCCTTGAGCCTTTAAATCTAGCTGATAAACCTTGTTCTACCTGTAACAGGCAAAGGTTATTAACTTCCTTTATGGGGCCTGTGAATAATTCTGGGTCCATCGCTGACTTCGTTAATTTAATAGCTTTAAGCATTTTAATTGCACTTCCAAAATTAATATATTTAAATTTATGTTTTAGTATTTCAGTTTTCTACCTTTAGCAAAACCTCAGAGTATAAACTAATTTTCAAAATCTAATAATTTAAACATACGACTGTGATGAACCTAAGGGAGGTCTCTTAAATGTTCTAAAACTCTACACACACTACAGATTTCCACACAAAATCATTAACTCATTCAATTCCTCAAGTTCACATTTTCAATTGGATTATCAAGGTGTCACTGACATAGGCCAAATTCTCCAATTCTCAAAATACCAAATGGACATAGATTACTTTATGCTAAAATATTCATACTATGAGTTTCAATTTCTCAATCCTGTCTAGACTTTAGAAGAAACAGATGCCTACTCAGGAGGCAGTCAGAACTCGGGGAGCCCAGGTGACAAAGGCCTGGGGAATCCAGGCAGGCTGCCAGGGGCTGTTAGCTACCAGCTCTGAGGGGCTCACTGCTTCTATGTGAGTCTTGCCCACAGCACTTGGGCAAGGAGAGAAGGTGCCAGGAGGGAGACCACATCTCTGGATTCCATTTCTACACAACCCTGGGAGCCTGCCCTTCCTTCCCAGCCACGTTCTGCTCACACTGGGTCTGGTGTGGTCAAAGCCGTGGTCCTCCAATGGCTTTGTGTTCTCAGGCCTGTATGATGCCAGGGACGTGGAGCTGGTCTGCTGTGAAGGCTTGAGCCTCACAAGGCTCTTTCCACTGGGGTCGTGATTCTAACCCTTTCTACTGCCGTGCAGGGTTGCCGGTGGTGCAGTTGGGACCAGAGCCTGCCACCTCTCCCTAATGGGACTGAACCCAAGGCCAGCGTTTGCTTCGGGATTTTGCTCTTCTCTAAGAGGTGCAGATCAAGCTGGGGCCAATCCGCCTGTTCCCTGGTTCAGGGGCAGGTGCCCAATGTTCCCCGTGAGCAATTTCATGCCACCCTTCCTCATCCCCACCCCCACCTGAAGCTGCTGCTGTCCCATTCACCGCCCCATATCTGTGCGGAACCGGCTTGGATGGGCCGCTGGTCCAGTTCCTTGGGAAGGCTCCTGGTCTGCCCACACCACCTTCGCCAGCCAGCGTCCTCTAAGCTTGGAACTGACTCCCTGGGAGCTGGCCAGGGAGACCCCTGGTGACCATCCTGCTTCCTTCTCCCTGCTCTGGGAACCACCTCAGGCCCCCGTGGACATTCCTAAACTTCTGTGGACTTAGAGCAGATTCTCTGCAAGTGAATTCCTCAGGGACTGGGTTCCACAAGCCCTTCTGCTTGGCGTGGGCCTCAGGCAGTGTCCCTGCCAGGGGAAGCCAGGCTCGTTAAAGGGGAAGCCCGGCTCGTTAAGTGGGAAGCCCATGGGGCCTGCGGAAGACAATGGCCCCGGGGCGGTCTCCACCACTAGTTGGGGCCACGAAGCCATTGGGAGGGAGTGGCCATCCCCAATGGGGTTGGGAAATAGAGACAGAGGTGACAGTGGGCGGCCGCAGCCCTGTAAGACCCACGGAGTTCCTTCAGCGGCAGGGCCCCAGGGCTGAGCCGAGCTGCTGTGGCCATGGGACCCGGTCTCCTGGTCCTCTCCTTCCTGTGCACCGTGGCCTTGACTGATGACACCTGTCCAGGTGAGTCAGCCCCCAGGGAGTAGGACTTTAGAGCCATCACGCTCCGGGAAGCTGACCGGCCGCTTGCTGACCACTCACAGTGCACCAGGCCTGGTACCCTGCCCTTTGGGAAGGTTCCTGCCTTATTGTCTCAACAGCTCTTTTTAAGCCTCACACTTTGAAGAGGAGACAGAGGTTCAGAGACACAGATGCAGCTTAACACAGGAGTTGGGTCCTCAACCCAGAGCACCCAGCCCACGGGGGGTCCCTCCCAACAGCCCTATTCCCAGGGCTGAGTCCTCCTCCACGGAAGGACCGTTGTGAGAGTCCCGTGGGCTGTGAGGAGGTGGTGGGCGTGCAGGACGTTGGCTGGGGGTAGTCCTAGTCAGAGTCTGTGCCATGATCACCATCACCGGGAGACCTTCCAGCTGGATGTGACCAGCAGGGTCAAGCCCCAGCTCTGCGGGGAATTTGGCCTGGAATGCACCTGGCACTTGGGACAGGAGGTTCCTGCTGTGTCCCTGATGTGGTCCAGTGAGGGTGATACAGCCCCAGGGCTCCAGACCTCCTTCCCTGGGCTCCTGGGGCACTCAGCTGACTCCCGGCAGCTCCACCTGTGGCTCCATCTTCTCGGGGAGGCCTGTTCCCCCTGCATCGTGACCATGCTGGAGGACATTGCTCTGGACTCAGAACCAGGGATGGCTTCCATAAACTGTAGTGGGCACCATGGCCTGAGCCTGCTCCTAGTGGACCAGGGTACCGGGGAATGATGGGTCCTGCGGGGAAAGGCCCCGAGTGGGGCTAGGAAGAAACACACATCCACAGGCCCCTGCACTGGTTATGTTACATGTGAGTTAATTTCTTCCCCCAGCATGCCTTATTTTCTAGATTATCTAGCATTATTAAGTATTCTTTTTTAATGAGAAAAAATAAGCAAATAAAAGAAGTGGTCTACACATGCTCTGACCAGTGAGCAGGGGTGAGAGATCGAAACAAATCCTCGGAGACTGCTGTCACAGCCCACCGCCTCTGAGAGGGCCCTCGAGGGGCACGTCGATTGTTCTTTTCAAAGAAGTAAACAGCCTCAGTTTGGCTCCAGCTGTGTCACCCCTGGCTCTGTGTGCTTGGACCCCACACTGCCCCTCTCCAGGGGACCGAGAAGGCCCCTTCCAGCCCAGAAATTCTACAGCCACCTTCCCAGGGTCTGGGAGGGAAAACGCTATGTCAGCCCCAATCCCCCCATTTTCTTAGAAATATTTATTGTCAGTAGTTACTGAAAGTGCCCACTGTTTATGCAGCTCTTTCTAAGTGCCATAAATTGCTGTAAGAGATTTAAAATGTGCATTCTCTAATCCAACCCTGGCCACAACCTTGTTATCCGCACTTGGCAGCCCAGAGGGCAAAGCTCCGAGTGCAGTGAGTTTCCCCAGGGCACACAGCACTGAGGAGAGGAGGCTCTCCTAGGTCCAGGTGGCCTCCAATGCCAGGGCTCTGCCCCCCTTCACCTCCCTTCCTCACCAGTGCCCGAGGGGTGAGGACAGACCAAGGCCCCAGCAGAGCAGAAAGCCTCACTTCCCAGGCACTGCTGGGCCAGACACTGAGTGACCACCTGTGTTTCTCTGCAGAGGTGAAGGTGGTGGGCATGGAGGGCTCCGACAAGCTCACCATTCTCCGAGGCTGCCCGGGGCTGCCCGGGGCCCCAGGGCCAAAGGGAGAGGCAGGTGCCAATGGACAGAGAGGTAAGTGTGGGCAGGGTGGGGAGGCCGGGCGTGGCAGGGGCACTGGCTCTTGCTGTTTTTGAAACTAGATGCTGAGCTGGGCAACGCTCCCTCCGTGGTTCCTAGATCGCTGAGCCTGTATCAGGCCCCTGCTTGGAGCCAGGGACAGAGCCGACTCCCAGGACCCAGCAGGGTTCTGAAATGCATTAGCCGGTTCCTCATCTTTTAATGACCTAGTGAGGGCCCAGTGGGTGTTTTGGCAGCAAACCTGGTTTCAGTCCTGACCTATCGTCTGCTGTGTGGCCACCAGCAGAACTCTGATTCCCAGTCCCTATTCTCCCTGGGCTGTGGGGCTAAAAGTCTCCCAGGGACCAGCTTCAAAGGAGGAACCTGCAGCTCAAGGGAAGTGAAGACATTTGTCAGGTTCTCATGCCTGGACGGGGAAGAGCTGGGACTGTATCCACTGGCTCTGGGAAGGGCTCTGACTTTCCAGCTCCCTGCCCCTGAGTAGACAGGAGAGCCCGTGAGGCCCGGGTCCTGGGTCTAGAACCTTCTGGTGCAGGACAGGCACACTCAGGTGGGGCCACAGTCACATCGCAGCACAAACAGGATCCTGGTCATGACTGTAAGTCACAGTCGCCAGCTCCAGGGTGGGTCCTTCAGGTCCTGAGCATGAAACTCTGTTTAAGGCAGTGTCTTTGGAATTTGCAGGAGAACGAGGCCCCGCTGGAGCCCCTGGGAAGGCAGGACCACCGGGGCTCAAGGGTAAGGAGGGGACCAGAGTGAGGAGGGGCTGTGAGGCCCTGCTGCAGAGGAACGTGGATGGGGCCTCTGGGGCTGCCACACTGTCCTCGCCAGAGCTCACACCTGCCCAGCATCGGGGAGGGGTTCTCAGGGGCAGGGGTCCCAGTGTGGGGGAGGGGTTCTCAGTCAGGGGAAGGGTCTCAATGGTGGGGGCGTTCTCAGAGCCTGGGCATCCACCTGTAGGTGGGCCTGAGACCAAGCCTTCCCCCTCCAAGGTCAGTGTCTGCTGGGGTGGGTGGGACAGGGTCGTCTGCTCACCTCTTCCAGCCCCTCTCATCCCATCTCACCTGTCATCTCCCCTGTCCTGTCACCTCGTGTCTTCTGCCCCCTGCTGAAGTACTTTTGGGGCACTGTTTAAAAACCTAGGTTGGCCCGAGTGGGCAGGGAGCATTAACGAAAAGTCTGATCACAGAGAATGTGTGAACATACAATAGATACATTAAACTAGAAATCTATACATCCTACACATATAGATGTTAGGTATTTATCTGTTATATGTGTATAAAGCATATAATAGAACGGCTGTCTGATGCGTGTGTGCACAGATTATTTAGAAACGCCAGAGCGGCATGCCTCAGGGAGAGCAGCCCCTCTCACCTCTCTGTTCACCCCGACCCGCTCTGAGTTGCGCTGGATGCACTGGGAGAGGAACACTTTCTCTCACTCAGCTGGAGGCTCCATCATACTTTGCTGTATGTAAATTAACACCTATTGGCCGAGACCCCACCTGACCACACCCTTCATGCCACATCTACAAACACAGGCCACTCTAGAGCCTTTAGGGGTTCAGGGAGACCCCAAAGCACCAAGCTCCCTCTAGCTTGGACATGCGGCAGGAGGAAGGGGCAAATTAATGCAGGCCCAGTGACTCTGCTGCCTCCAGGGACAAGAAGGGCCACAGCCACCCCAGATGGCCACAGGCACTAGCAGCTTTTCTGGAGGGCAGTGGCTACCTTCATGCCAGGGGAGTGAGGCAAGCGCCACCATCTTCTGCTCTGTGCAGGGGACAAATTATCTGACTTCCAGCTCTTACTGTGTGTGTTTGCCTGTCTGTCCCCATCTCCAGGAGACCCTCAGGAACCCGATCTGTGTAACACAGGTGGGTGGCAGGCCTTGGATCCTCCAGCCCCACCAGCACATGCACCCCAGACCAGCCCACCCCGAACTGCACCCACCAGGAGCATCGGGATGCTCTGCAGTCCCAGCCCCAGAGGCCTCTGCCTTTTCTTCCCTCTGCACCAGCCAGATCCACAGGACCGCAGTGCCGGGTCCCCTGGCAGATGCCCTAAGAAGAAGCAGGGCATGGCCTTCATAGTCTTGTGCCCCAAAGAAAATTAGAGTGTACCCCAAGGGCTGGGTTCCTGGGAGGTGAAGGTGGGGAGACGCTGGGAGGTGGGAGGGCCAGGCAGACTGGGCGTGGCTATCACAGCTGCGTGGCCCTGAGGGCCGTGTCCCTGTCTAGGCCTCGGAGTGCTGCTCTGTCCGCGCAGATGCCTGTGACCCTGCTCCTCCCTCCCGGGTCTCCCTCCCACTGCCCCTGCCCTGCCCAGGGCTCCCGTCCTGCAGCCACTCCCTGGGTTCCCTTCTCAGGCCCACACACCTGCAAGGACCTGCAGGACCGGGGGCACTTCCTGAGCGGCTGGCACACCATCTACCTGCCCGACTGCCGGCCCCTGACCGTGCTGTGTGACATGGACACGGACGGAGGGGGCTGGACAGTGAGTGTGGGGGGAGCTGAGGGGCCCTGGGAGGGCCCGGAGGGAGGGAGCCCGGAGGCCAGGCTGCACACCTGGTGGGAGAACACTCTGGAGTTCTCGATCCCCCTGCACAGGGACAGGCAGACACGATGGGGGGTGACTCACGGTTAAAAGTCCAGGCCATGGGGGAAGCTGGGAGGGGCCGGTGTTTTCCTGCTGTGTGGCTTGGAGCTTGCTTCCTCCCCTCCCCGGCCCCCCTTTCCTCCTTCATCTTCCCGTGGGGTCTGCGAGCTGCTGGCCCGGCCGTGATGCTCTGCCATCTGCACGTGCTGCTCCTCTGGAGGGCGGGTCCCCCGCGCTGTGGGACACCGGCCTGGCCCGTGGCTCCCGTCCCCCGGCTCCCCCACAGGTTTTCCAGCGGAGGGTGGATGGCTCCGTGGACTTCTATCGGGACTGGGCGGCGTATAAGCAGGGCTTCGGCAGTCAGCTGGGGGAGTTCTGGCTGGGGAATGACAACATCCACGCCCTGACCGCCCAGGGTAGGGCGGCTGCTGGGGATTGGGGGTCGGGTGCCCTGAATGGAGGTGCCCTTGCCCCTTAGGCCTGGGCCGCCTGGAGCATAAGCGCCTCTTGGCCCACAGGGCATTGGGCCCTGAGCTCACGCAGGGTGGCACTGGGACCCCCGAGGGCTGCATCCCCTGCCACTGGCTCTGGCGGCATCAGGACTGGAGAGGGTCAGAGCTCTGGGCTGAAGCCTCTTCTGGTCTCAGCCCCACCGGCACCTTAGATTCTGAGTGTGGGAAGGAGGGCCCCAGTGGCCCCATAGTGGAGTTTGGGCCGAATCCCAATTCTGCCTCTAACCCTCGAGGGTTTGGGAGTCAAGTCTCGCCCTGTGGCTCAGCACCCCCTGAGGGTCAGGGCTGCACAGGCCCCGGGAAGCCACAGTGCTCTCCACACTCTACGTCCATGGAACCCAGACCTCCTTCCAGCCCCTGCCCCAGATCCCCAGCTCCCGCATCTGGAGGCAGAGGGCCCTTCTGCTGGGACCGTAAAACCTTCCTCCTGCAGGAACCAGCGAGCTCCGCGTAGACCTGGTGGACTTTGAGGACAACCACCAATTTGCCAAGTACAGATCATTCCAGATGGCGGGCGAGGCGGACAAGTACAGGCTGGTCCTGGGGGCCTTTGTGGAGGGCAGTGCAGGTGAGTGTCTGTGCCGGGCTGTGTGGCCTGGGCCTCCGAGGGTGTTGGGGATGTGGAGGGAGTGTGCTAAGCATCTGGCTATGCCTCTACTGTGCGACACAGAGGGGTGACTTAACCTGTCCAACCCATAATCTGTCCGTCCATCAATTCACTCACAGTTTACTGCACTTGTGAAAACTATGATCTACGTGCAGTAAAAAGTACAATACAGAGTGGCTCTGATTCTCTGCTGCCATTACCAATGGAGAACAGGACACGTGATAAGGGTATTTCTACAGAGACTGAACCCCTATGCTCTGTGCTGCCCGGCATGCCTCCCCCTGCTGCCCCACCCAGAGCCAGGCAGTATCCAAGTCTAGGAACGCCTGTTAGCTGGCTGGGCAGAGCAGGCAAGGAGATGCCAAGGTGGCTGTCCCAGCAGAGCAGAGCGCATGTTCACTGGGTGGTGCCCCCTGGAGTTGTGCGGTGCACAACGTGGGCTCCTGGCCATGGCAGTTCTGCACTGGGCCTAGGGTCCAGGCTCCCTGGCACTTCATGGAAATGCCCTGTTTTTCCCTCTGAGCAGGTGATTCTCTGACATATCACAACAACCATCCCTTCTCCACCAAAGACCAAGACAACGACCAAGCAGCTGAGAGCTGTGCTGTGCAGTATAAGGGAGCCTGGTGGCACGTCACCTGTCACCTGTCAAACTTGAATGGTCTCTACCTCAAGGGGGCCCATGACAGCTTTGCCAATGGCATCAACTGGAAGTCAGGGAAAGGGTACAACTACAGCTACAGGGTGTCGGAGATGAAGGTGCGGCCCGCCTAGCCTGGTGCTGGCGGCAGAGTGGCTCTGCACGCACCCTGGCTGGAGGAGCGCCTTCCTCAGCCCTCACAAGGAGGGCAGCATGGGGATCGTGGCCCCATCCTCATGGGAAGTGGGAGCTCCTACCAGTCCCTCGTGGACACGGCCTGCAGAGCTTTGCACCCAGCACCGGCGTCCAGCCCCCTGCCTCCCATCTGCAAGGTTAGGCGAAGCCCCAGTGTGTCTCCCTCACCGCAGCTGTCAGTGCTCACTTGCCTCGCAGGGGGTTGTGGGATGCCACAACCGTTTGCAGTGCCTGACCACTTGCCACGCCCCTGCGCTGCTCACCGGTCCTTGCCTCCCTGTGACCTGGCCCTACGGCTGGGCCAGATGCCCTAGGGCTGAGGGTGTTTCCCACTAGCTAAGACAAAGCAGGGCCACCGAGCCTGTTTGTGAATAAAGTTTTATTGGCACAGCCATGCCCATGGCTTCCATATTGTCTCTGGTTGGTTTCTATCATCCCTGGCAGTTTCCAGGTGCCAGGCAGAATAACTGGGACAAAGACCCTAAGAGTCCCAACCCCTCAATTGTGTGTCCATCAGCCCTTTATAGAGCGTGTTCGGTGAGCCCTGCACTCAGAGCTGCCTGGCCGCTGCTCTGCCCACTCGTCCCCAGGCTTCCTGCCACCTGCCTCCTAGGGTCCCCAGGACTCACTCCCGAGAGCCTCACGCATTATAGGAAAGGTGACTGTGTGCACATGAATCCCGCATCAAGAACAAAGCAGAGATGAGAATAAGGGGCGCGGGTGAGACGGATCTGAGCGCCCCGCAGAGGGAAAGTGGCCAGAAGGCTGAGCCCGCAAAACGGGGGTTGCATAAGGACTGACAACACCTGCTTTCCTTCTGGTCAGCCAGGCAGGCCCCTCCCAGGACCAGCCGCCCAGAGCCCAGACCCCGCAGACGACGGAGGGCTCGCCCCAGTGTCCGTCTCTCTCTCCTGGAGAGGGCTCAGCCCCTGACAGGCTCCCTTCCCCACTCTGGAATTCAGGGCATTCTCTGAGTCTCTGGTTTTGTTTTTGCTTCTGTGAATCTCCCCAAGGCCTCCTTCTGCCTTTTCTCTGCTTGACTCAACTCTCCAGGTGGAAATCCTGGCAGGCCCACTGCGGCTGCTTCAGAGACGACTCTTCCCAACCTGTGACCCGCAGGGACCCATAAGCCTCTAGCAGAGGCCTCCAAGGGGCTGGACCTGCAGGAGAGGGTGTGGGGAGCGTGAAGGAGCCTTGGCCTCTGCCCTCAGCTGCTCCTGGTGCAGGGGATGGCTATGTGCACATGGAACAGGCCCCTCAGGTGGGAGCCGAACTATTCCCGAGCTCCCATGTCTGCCATAACCCAGAGCCTACAGATGGGGGCAGATGGCTGCAGGAGGTGTGGGGCCGCCATAACCCAGAACCTGCAGAGGGAGACGGACAGCTGCAGGAGGTGTGGGGCCGAAACTCCCATGGGTGGGTTTGCCCCATGCCTGGGAGGATGAATCGGATCTGACTCAGGTGGTCCTCCTGTGCGCTCTGGGGACTCCCCTGTGGACATTCCCTGGGCCAGGCAGGGTCCCTCTCCCCCAGGGGCATCCAGGGCTGATGGAGTTAATGAGGTAGCTAGTGGCACCTGGCAAACCCCCACCGTCAACATGGGACACTGATACCAGCTTCCCAGAGTTCTGCTGGCTGCAGCTCCATGTGGGAGACAATGGGCCCCAGCGCACGCTCCCCGAGGCAGGGGCTCTTGCAGGCCCACAGCTCTGACTCTGCCACCTGCAGCCTGGCCCACCCGGCCCTAGAGTGGATGCAGGGGTCCGTGGGCTCACTGAGAGGGGCCGAGTGTAGACTTGGGAATGGCAAGGGCCAGGGGGTGCCCAGAAATTCCCAGCCTCAGCTTTCACCCTGGGGGCCTGACCCTGCCACTCCCTGCACCTCCAGCACCTGGCCTCTGAGTTCAAAGCCCCCATTATCTCAGCAGGGGGAGGCCGTGCCTGAGTGGCAGCAATGAATACCCTCAGGAGGGTGCCCTGGGTGCCCCCTTGCTTAGCCCCAAGCAGCCCCGGTGAACAAGGGGAACCCTACCCTGAGCACGGAGCCTGGCCCTCGGGGGGACATCAGCCCACTGCTGACCACACAGCCCCTGCACTGTGATAAAGGAAGGGGGATTTGGAGAACACTGTGTGAGCCCCCAGAGTCTGGGCTGTCACAGATGCTCCCAGGGGAGGGGAGATGACACTGAGCCCCAGAGGAGGGAGAGGTATCTGGACGAAGGTAGGTGGGAGGGGGCGGGAGGGAAGCTGGCAAAGGCAGCTCAGAGCCTCCTACCGGAGCAAGTCAGAATCCTCTCTGCACAGCTCTCCCCCTCGGGGCTGCCCTCTCTCCATTCCCCACCCAGAGACGCCGCCCTCTGTCCTGGGAGTCAGGCAACCCATTCCTGCTGCTGCCGACTTGGTATACAGGCCCCTGTGCTTCGGTTTCCTTGCCCAAAGTGTGTTTTGTTTTCTAACATGCTTTTTACTTATTGTTATTATTTTTTGAGTGCTACAGAAAAGCCCCTGAGGGGGCAGGCCTGGGTTTTATTACCATTGCCACTCTTCTGTAATTTACTCAGAACGTGTGATCCAGATCAGACTAGGCAATATCCAGGGCAGCGCCAGGAACTGGTGTAAGGGGTTGTCTCTGCCACGGATTCCCGCAGCTTGGCCACTGAGTGTGGTTTTCGGGGCCTGTGGTTTCTGGGATCGCTAACAGCATCCTGGTCTGAGAGCCATTGTCCAGGCCATCCCTGTGTCGTCCTGCTGGGCAGTTTGATGGGGGGCACATGCCTGGCATCTCGAGGGGTCCTGCCTGACAGATCACATCGTCATCCTAACCAAGAAAAGGGCAGGAAGTGGAGGGGAGGGGGCTGGGCTGCGGAGGGGAGAGGACTGGGCTGCGCTGCCGCTGGAACTCCCTCCCATGTGGCCGCACGCCGAGCCCATGCCCAGTCCTCTGATCTTTGCCCCTTTCTGGCTCCAGAGCCCCATACCCCCCAGGATCAGGGTGCTGTGCAGAGTGGGCACAGGGCTCCCTGTCTGGTCCCTCAAGAGCTCCTTCTGGGACCTGGTGCTAAGAGGGAGGATGTGGGTCTACGGGGAGGTGGACTGTGATGGGCAGGAGAGGCCGGCTGCCCCTACCCTGAAGGAGAGACCCGTGAGAGCCGTCGGAAAGCTTGTGCTCTCAGTCCTGCAGGATTTGCCTTTCTAAGAGCCTACAGGGGTGTGCTTGACAGCAAATAAACTGCACGGCTTTGAAGTGTACAACTTGAGAATAGGTTGACAGATGTTGCACCTGTGAAACCAGCACCACAGTCCCCACTGATCTGTCATTCCCTGAGGCTTCCTCGTTGCAGTCCTGCCCCTCCCGGCCCCACTCACTGAGGCCCCAGGTGATGTCTTGCTGCCTTGTCTCTGTCATTGTAGCTTGTTTTCCTGAGATGTTTTACGGGTGAAATGACATCCTAGCCACTCTCTGCTGCCTGTCTTCCTCCTATTTCAAGGGTCATCATGTACCGTGCACAGCAGTTCATTTCCTTTCACTGCAGGTCATACTCCATGCGTGGACAGGCCACAGCATGTGTCCACCCAGCAGAGTCGTACTCCGTCCGTGGACAGGCCACAGCGTGTGTCCACCCAGCAGAGTTGTACTCCATGCATGGACAGGCCACAGTGTGTGTCCACCCAGCAGAGTTGTACTCCACACGTGGAGAGGCCACAGCCGTGTGTCCACCCAGCAGAGTCGTACCCTGTGCTTGGAGGCCACAGCTATGTGTCCATTCAGGTGTCAATGGACATTTAGGTTGCTTCCAGCTGGGGCCATGACACACTGGGCTGCCATGAACATCTGTGCACAGGTCTTTGTGTGAACTAATGGTTTAATTTCTCCTGGATTAATATGCATGCTTGGAAATGGCTGGATTGGATGGTAGACATTATTAGTCCATTCTCACGCTGCTAATAAAGACATACCCAAGACTGGGTAATTTATAGAGGAAAGAGGTTGAATGGACTCACAGCTCCACATGGCTGGGAGGCCTCACAGTCCTGGTGGAAGTCAAAGGAGGAGCAAAGTCATGTCTTGCGCAGCACTGGGCGAGAGAGCACGTGTACAGGGAGCTCGCCTTATAAAACCATCAGCTCTCGGGAAACTTGTTCACTCTCACAAGAACAGCATGAGAAAGACCCGCCCTCATGATTCTACTACCTCCCACCGGGTCCCTCCCACGACATGTGGGAATTATGGGAGCTACAGTTGGAGATTTGGGCAGGGACACAGCCAAACAGGATCAGTAGGTGTGTTTTTAACTTTTCGTGAAATTGCGAAGCAGTTTTCCAAAAGGCTGCCCCACTTCGTCCGGCAATGCAAGAAAGGCGGGTCCTCCCCGACGTCGTTGTACTTGGTGTCATTGTCCTCTTAGGTTCAGCCGTTTTCACAGGGTGTGGTAAGAAAGGCGGGTCCCCCCCTTGTCGTTGGCACTTGGTGTCATTGTCCTTTAAGGTTCAGCCGTTTTCACAGGGGTGTGGTGACATCTCATCATGTTTCGTTTGCATTTTCCTTATGACTAATGCTGCTGAGCGTCTTTTCATGGGCTTATGTGCTATTTCCACACGTCTCACTCAGTGAAGCATCCTTTTGCATCACGTGCCTGCGTTTTTGATTGGATGGTTAGTTTTGTTTTTACTGAGTTTGAAGAGTTCTCTCTGTGTTCGGACTACAAGCCCTTTATCTGTTGTATGTGATGCACGAGAGCCTATCCCTGCTATAATTACCACAAACTTAAGGGCTTACAATCACACAGAATTGTTATTTTACTGTTGAGGTCAGAAGCCTAAGATAAAGTTGTTGACAGGGCTGGGTTCCTTCTGGAGGCTTCCGGGGAGAACCTGCTTCCTGGCCTTTTCCAGCTTTTAGAGGCCACTGAGTGACAACTCATAGCCCCTCCCTTCGTCTGCAAAGAGCTTGGCTCCAATCTTGGCTCCCATCCTCATTGCCTCCTTTTCCTCCCTGACCCTAACTCTACTGCTCCCCATTTAGAAGGACCCTGGGGATTACATCAGGCCCACCCAGAGAGGCTGGGATCATCTCCCCGTCTCACTACCTTCATCTCATCTGCATTTTGCCAGATAGAGTTGATGGCTTGGGGGCCATTCTTCCACCTACAACGTATGATTTGCAAATACTTCCTCTGAGTCTGTGGCTAGGAGGAGTCGATGATGTTAGGCTGCCTATTCCTCTGAAATTCATTCTGCAGATACAATGCAGTCTAAATGAAAATCGCAGCAGTCCTGTTTTTATAAAAATTGAAGCCGATTCTTCAGTTCTTTTTTAAAAAAGGGGCTGCTGGGATTTTCATTTGGACTGTGGCTTTCTTATTATTCCTTTAACACAGCCTTTTAAATGGCAGAACTTTTTTTTTTTTTTTTTTTTTTTTTTTTTTTTTTTTATAAAATCTTGCTCTGTCACCCAGGTTGGAGTGCAGTGGCCCAATCTTGGCTCACTACAACCTCTGCCTCCTGGGTTCAAGTGATGCTCATGCCTCAGCTTCCCAAGTAGCTGGCATTATAGGTATGTGTCATCACGCTGGGCTAATTTTTTGTATTTTAAGTAGAGACGGGGTTTCACTATTTGGCCAAATTGGTCTCGAACCCTTGCCCTTGAGTGATCTGCCCATCTTGACCTCCCAAAGTCCTGGGAGTACCATCAGGAGCCACTGTGCCCAGCCCAAACAACAGAGTATTTAAATTTTGATACAATCCATTAATCAATATTTTGCTTCTAGAGATTATGCTTTTAGTATCCTAACCAAGAAATCATTGCCTAACCTCATGTTTTCTTCTGGAAGTTTTATGTTTTTCTATTTCCCACTGAGAGCTATGATCTATTTCAAATTAATTTTTCTATATAGTGGTGAGGTAGGGATCAATGTTCTTTTGTTACCTATTCAATTAGTTCAGCATCGCTTATTAAAAAGTCTAGCTTTTCTCCACTACATTTGCTTTGTGCTTTTATCAAATATCAATTTCCACATCCATGTGGGTCTATTTCTAAAATCTCTATTCTGTTTCATTGTTCTAGTTGTCTGCCTTTACATCCAAGCAACCATTTTCTTGATAGTGTTGCTTTATAATAATTATTGAAATCAGGTAGTATTGACCCCCCAAATTTTTTAAAAGATGTTTTGGCTTTCTATATCTTGTGTTTTTCCACATAAATTTTAGAATCAACTTTAATTTGTGTTTAAGAAAAAAAAGCTGCTGGGATTTTTATTTGGACTGAGTTGCATCTGCAGATCAATTTCCAATAATATCTTGTAGTTTTCTGAATAGGTCTTACACGTATTTGATTGGATTTACCCATAAGCATTTTATATTTTTCAATGCTATTGTAAAAGGTGTTTTAAGTTAATTTCTGATCATTCATTGGTGATTCATATTTGAAGAAACAATAGATCTGTATACACGGAAGTTATAGACTACAACCTTATTAAACTCACTTTTTAATTCTGGTACATTTTTCATAGATTTGATCAGATTTTCTACATAATCATGTCATGTGTTAAATAAAAAAAAAGACAGTTTACTTTTTCCTTTCCTAATATGCATGACTTCTTTTTCTTGCCAATGACACTGACTAGGACCTCTAGTCCTTGCTGAGTAGAAATGGTGGAGTCTGTTGCTCTTGATTGTTCTAATAGCATTCATTCAGTCTTGTACCGTTCAATGTCATGTGAACTGTGGGAGTTTTTTTGTGCATGCCCTTGAGCAAGCTTCCTTCTATGATAGACAGGCCCCCGGTGGTCCCCAGGATCCTTGTACCTCACTGCTCACAGCAGATCTGGTCCCTACTGCCCCACAGCCCCCTTGAGTGTAGACAAAATCTGTGATTTGCTTCTAACCAACAGAGTATGGCAAAGAGGAAGCTGTGTATGTGATTATTTCATAAAATAGTAGCTCCCATCTTGCTGGTCTTGCTGGAGTCTCTCACTCCCTTGTTGGCTTTGAGGAAGGAAGTAGCTATTTGGGGAACCCCATGGGACAGGAACTGCAGGTACTCTTTAGAAATCAAAGGCATCTTCCTACCAAAAACCAGCAAGAAAATGAATCCTTCATTCCTATTAATACAATTACAAGGGCTTGCAGTCTGCCCCTAAACTGAGTGAGCTTAAAAATGCACTATTCCAGCCGGGTGCGGTGGCTCAAGCCTGTAATCCCAGCACTTTGGGAGGCCGAGGCGGGTGGATCACGAGGTCAAGAGATCAAGACCATCCTGGTCAACATGGTGAAACCTGTCTCTACTAAAAATACAAAAAATTAGCTGGGCACGGTGGCACGTGCCTGTAGTCCCAGCTACTCGGGAGGCTGAGGCAGGAGAATTGCCTGAACCCAGGAGGTGGAGGTTGCAGTGAGCTGAGTTCGCGCCATTGCACTCCAGCCTGGGTAACAAGAGCGAAACTCTGTCTCAAAAAAAAAAAAAAAAAAAAAAAATGCACCATTCCCCAGTTGAACCACAGATGAGACCATAGCCCTGTCTGATACCTCGATCGTTGCTTTTGAGACTTTCAGTAGAGGGCCCCATTAAACTGTGCATGGACTCCTGACCCACAAAAACTCTGAGATAATAAACATGTTCTTTTAAGCTGCTAAGATGTAGCAATTTGTTACACCGTGGTAGAAAATGAGTAAGTCCTATTGTTCATTTTCAAGAGCCTTTTTTATCTGAAATGGATGAAGACGTTCAGATCATTTTGTTTCTTTTGAGGTGATCGTATATCATTTTTAACTTGGTCAGAAGGAGAATTACATTGATTTTCAAGTGGTAAACAAATATTCTATTCCTGGGCCCGACCTCACTTGCTTGTGATACATTTTCATAGACTGTTGGGTTCAGTTTGCTAAAATTTGATTTAAACTTGTTGGATCTATGTTGATGAAGGCTAACAGTCTATAGTTATTTTTTTCCTGCAATAATTTTTACGTACTTTTTGTTATTTGGGGACTGCTGGGTGCTGAAATAGTTTTAACTATCTGATTTTCAGAAAGAATGTGGGAAGAATTGCCATTATTTCCTCCTTAAATATTTGGTAGATTTCATTAGTGACACTGTCTGGGCATGGAGACTTTTTTGGTGGGTCTCTATTCTATAGACCTTCTATTTCTTTTCAGACTGTCTTATCTGTTCCATTGGTCTATAAGTCTACCTTTGCATCAGTACCACATTATCCTGATAAACTTTCTTTATGATAAAAATAAAGACTTAATTATAATTTCAATTAATTTTATATGTATAGAGGTTTTTTTTTTTTGAGATGGAATTTTGCTTTTGTTGCCCAGGCTGGAGTGCAATAGTGTGATGTCAGCTCACTGCAACCTCTGCCTTCCTGGGTTCAAGTGATTGTCCTGCCTCAGTCTCCCAGGTAGCTGGGATTACAGGTGCCCATCACCACACCGGCTAAGTTTTGTATTTGTAGTAGAGATGGGGTTTCACCATGTTGCCCAGGCTGGTCTCGAACTCTTGACTTCAAGTGATCCACCCACCTCAGTCTCTCAAAATGCTGGGATTACAGGCACAGCCACCACGCCAGTTGTTCAGCTTATGTATTTCTTGAGTGACTTTGGTGGTTCAAGGAAATTGTCCATTTCATTTCTGCTGTTGAATGTATTGGTACGAAATTGCTTCAATATCCCTTTATATTCCTCCTAACGTGTAGAATTAGTGGTGAGGTCATCAATCTCTTCCTAATAATGATAGTTTGCATTCTCTCTCTTTCATCTCTTTTCTTCAATCTGACTAGAGATTTATACATTTTATTTACCTTCTCAAAGAATCAGTTTCAGGTTGTATTGATTTTCTGGTCTCCTTCATAATTATTTGTTCTCTTCTTTCTACTTTAGATTTAATTTACTCTTGTTTTTCTAGTTTCTTAAGACGGAAGCAGAGCTGTTGACCTGAGGCCTTTCCTCCTTTTCAGTGAGCATTTAGCCCTGTAATTTCCTCCCACAGAGTGCTTTAGGAACACCATGCAAACTGGATTTTACTGCATTTTTGTTTTAATTCAATTCAAAATTCTTTCTAATTTCTGCTTTGACCGCATTTATGTCCTATACCTTAGTTAGAAGAATGTTATTTAGTATGTAAGTATTTGGGGGGATTTCTAGACGTCTTTCTTTTCTTGATTTCTGATTAATTCCATTGATGTCCGAGAACATACTTTGTATGGCTTGAATCTTGAAAGTTGCTATTTTAGTGGTCGTGTTAGAATTTGTAGTAATTAACTCTCCATGACCACTGTTTACCTTCCGGAAACATGAAGCCACTACCCTCTGCTACAAGAGTCTCATGGCAGCATCCTCCATCTCCCTCCTCCTGGCCTTTGTGAGACGGTGGTCACGTTCGAGACCTCACGATGGGACCCATGCCTGCCTGTCTGTCTCCTGTGCACAGCGCCACCTGTCCTAGAACAGCTGGCACCCTGAGGGTGGAGGCCTGGGCTCAGGCACAGAGGGATCTTGTGTGGGAGGGAAACTTCTGGAAGAAGGTATGATGGTTAATACGGAGTGTCAACTTGATTGGATTGAACGATGCAAAGTATGGATCCTAGATATGTCTGAGAGGGTGTTGCCAAAGGAGTTTAAGATTTCAGCAGTGGCAGGGGAAGGCAGACCCACCCTTAGTCTGGTGGCACAATCTAATCAGCTGCCAGCAAATATAAAGCAGGCAGAAAAACGTGAAAAAGCAAGACTGGGCCTGGCCTACCAGCCTACATCTTTCTCCAGGGCTGGATGCTGCCTGCCCTTCAACATCGGACTCCCGAGTTCTTCAGCTTTGAGACTCACATTGGCTCTCCTTGCTCCTCTCTCTATATAATATATATAAATATATATATATCCTATTATTTCTGTCCCTCTAAGAGAACCCCAATTAATACAGGGGTATAGAAAAGGCCTAGGGTGGGACCCAAATTGCTGGGGCTGGATGCTGGCTCGGCCATGAACTGGCTATGTGCCTTCTGGAACCTTCTGCCCTTCTCTGGGCCTCAGCCTCCTCACCCATAACAAGTACCATGACCCCCGGAAGCATCCCCCACTGACATTTACGCTGGTGCTTGTGAGGGCTTTGTTTTTTGTATGTTATCATTTGTGGGCAATTCTGAGTACACCAAAGACTTCAGGTCTTCCTTTGTTTTCTAAAATGAATTCAAATTTCATTATTTCCGTTTATTAAAAATCGTACTTAATAAAAGTTGCATTCTGCCTTCATTTTTAAAGTGTGACTTATAAATCTTCTTATTCTATCTTTTAATAACCACCTGTAAGGAACCTGTGAATAATTCTTGGTCCATTCCCTAACTTAGTTAACTAAACACCTTCAAACATTGTAACTGCATTGATTCATTTAATAAACCCACATTCATCCTTTAGTACTTTGTGTAACTTAAAAAAAATCCTTCTAAATATGAACTGTTACAAATATAATAATTTAAATTCACCACGTGATAAACTCGGAGTTCCAATAAACTGATCCAATGGTTTATGTGAATTCAGTAAGGTTTCCGCATAAACGCACTCTGTCAAATCAATACCCAACTGGCTATTTTCTGTTGAAGTTATCCTGCACCTGCTCCGATGGACCAAATTCTCTTGACTGCCACAAGTGCTTTACATAGCCTATTTTTTTTAGATTTCTGAACACTAAAATATTAATGTAATGTCTTTGAGCTTTTAAAGCCTTCTAGACTTAATTCTAAGTTACCCAGGCTTGAAAGATGCTTCTATTAAGAAGGACAAATAGAATGCCCTTAAGTAACCTGTCTAAGGACCCAGAATTTTGGCTGCCGGGATTTCACTGGGCAGCTCTGGGGACCTGGCTCCACTGCAGGTGACTTCAGGACTTGGGGGAAGATGCCCCCAAGCCATCTTCTTCGGTTCCATTTCTGCACCTCCATGGAGCCCGTGTCTTCCCCAGACTCAACCCTGGACTGCATCTAGCATAGCCCACAACACCATGGACCCTAAGGGGGATCCTGACTGTTCATAGTCTCAGGCCACGCATCTCCACGGGCATCGAAAGAACATCCAGTGGAATTTCGTTTCTTGAGTGGCTTTCCTGGGCTGGGGTCACAGTTAAAAATCCTTCCACTGATCTTGCTAAGGAAGGAGGCACCCCAGCATCCTAATGGCGGCAGGTGCAGTGTGGCAGGGGTAGTGGAGGGGTGGCGCTGATTTTGTCTCTGGGGGGCCCTAGGTATATGGGGTCTGGGGCCCCACCTGCTACTGTCTCTGTCTCTAACCTGGCTCAGTCCCAGATGAGAGTGCACCCCTGGGACGGCTCCTGCCCAGGTAAGAGTGCCCCTTTGGGAGCTCTGCTCCCAAGATCAGGCGTGGGAGTCACGTTGGTAGCCTCTCTCCGCGTGTCCTTCTCACCTGATATTGATGACAATGATACCATAGATGGGAACGGCCAAGATTACGATGCTATCCTAAATGGTAGGAGCTGAAATGAACTTGCGCCCGTCAGTAGGCAAGGGAACAGAGGCTCAGAGGGGTCACGGGACTTGTTTTAGGACACACAGTGCTGAGGAAGTAAGGTTTCCCCTCGGGCAGGGTGGCCTCCAAGGCCAGGGTTCTGCCCCAGGGACAGTCACTGAAGACCACAGCCGCCTGCAGGTGGGACACCTGGCCTCAGGCTCAGGGACTCCCCTGGGACCTAGGAGTGAAATGTGCCTTCTCTTACCCTCCCTCTAGGCTCAGCCCCTCAAGACCTCCCCCTCAGACGTGCACCGGGGTCTTAGTCCCCTAGGCTACCTACCCTCTCTCCCTGCCCTCACGTTTGTGTGCCGCTGAGGTGGGAAACCTAGCTCTACACACTTCCCCAGGAAACGATGGACACACATGCATTTTCCTCTCCTTGCCCTGACGTCCTGCCTGGACCTCACGGTGGCAGTTTCCAAGGTTTCTGAGGAGCGTCCCAAGTCCGCTCATGACATGGTGAGGGTTACTGCGTAAGGTCCACACCAGTGGCCAATGACCAGTCCTCAATGACCATGAGGACTCTAGGGATTCGGGCAAGGGAGAGAGACCTCTTTGAAGCAGAATGTCTTTAGCAAACCCTTCCTTGTTCCCGTCCTCAGCTCCCGGTGTCGTCTGCTCACCGCTGACCAAAGGTGGGCGGGTGGGCCTGGGCTTCACGCAAGGCCACAAGCGAGTCAGCCTGTTCCCTGGGAACAGTCCGTCCCCCTGCAGGGATGAGAGTCACCGTGGGATCCCCAAGGGGCGGGTGAAAGAAGCAGCCCTGGAGATGACCTTGTACCTCCTGCGGGCGTCACCAAGCCAGCGGAAAGGAAGCGGCTGTCACTCGGAAGATGAGAAATTGGAGTCTGAGGGACGCTGGCCTCTCCAGCCCTATAAGAGGTCAGGGACCTCTTGAAGCAAAGACCAGAAGAGATGGAGCTGGACAGAGCTGTGGGGGTCCCAGGCCCTGCCACCCTGCTGCTCACCCTCCTGGGCATGTCCTGGGCTGTCCAGGCGGCAGACACCTGTCCAGGTGAGTTACTTCAGGACCTGCTCTTAGAAACTTCTCATCCCCAAAAGCTGGCAGCTTCATAACTGGTAGCTTCCTGGCTTCCACGGCTTGCCCCAGGCGGTGTGGTACATCATCTATCGAGACAGCAGCTCTGCACAAGTCGTCTGTATGAGCAGACGCAGAGGTGCTGCATGCATGTGGGGTCTCAGAGACGGGGCTTCCTCTGCCTGCCCACCCGTCATGGAAACTGCAGGTTTCCAGCCTCCACGGGCCACACGTCCTCCAAGCATAAAAGGCGCGGTCGTGGTGTTGTGAGGGGAGGCGGGGCTTGTGGCGCCAGCTGGGCAAGCAGTGGTCAGGTGTTCTGCTGTGACCGCCATCATGGGGAGACAGAGCGTCGGCAGCAATGGGCACCCAGCACTGAGAGACGTTTCCATCCTGGATCTGCTGGGCTCTGGAGGTGGTGGTTCCCATGGTGTCTCTGATGTGGCATCGTAGGAGTGGCACCGTCCCCGAGAGTTCTGGACCTCCTTTGGGACTCCCAAGAGGACACTCGGGTGCCCAACCACAGGTTCCAAAGTATGGGAGGGCAGGTTGAACATGCGGCCCCTGGAATCAGGTCCTGACTCCATCCACCTGACGGAGGGGCAGGAGTTTGTGGTGTCCCCGATGCCTGCAGAGACTCGTGTTGGGATATCTGGAGTGCACAGGAGATACGGCTCTAACCGCAGCAGAGCCGGGGCTCCCAGAGTTCGGGGGGTGCTGCGGCCAGCACTGCATTCCAGGAATGATCCGTGGAAGGTGACAGGCCGGGATCACTTGGAAGCTCCTAGTGGCTCATTGTGGAGCGGTGGGGTTAGGGCGGCATTACTCTCCTCCTTAAATACTTCTAGAGCTTCTAAATGGTTAAATAACAGTGTGCGTAATTTTTATAATACACCATCTGACTTGAATTCGAGATACCTAATTAAAAACAACAAAGCTGCACTCCAGCTCTAGTTTTGCACCAGCTTGTTCTGTGTCCTTGAACACGCCTCCCTCTGTGGAGGGACGAGGTGGGCCCACAGGAGCCCATCCCCTCTGCTCCCAAGATCAGGCGTGGGAGTCACGTTGGTAGCCCCTCTCCCCGTGTCCTTCTCACCTGATATTGATGACAATGGTATGTTCCTACATATCGAGATAGGAACGGCTGAGATTACAATGCTATCCTAAGTGGTAGGAGCTGAAATGAACCTGTGCCCCTCAGTATGCAAGGGAACAGAGGCTCAGAGGGGCCAAGGGACTTGTTTCAGGGCACACAGTGCTGAGGGAGTAAGGTTTTTCCTCTGGCAGAGTGGCCTCCAAGGCCTGGTTTCTGCCCCTCATCTCCTTCCTGCCTGACCAGTGCCCAGGAGGTGAGGACAGACGAAGTGCTCACCAGAGCAGGAATGCCTGCAGCGGAGGGAGGTGGCTGTGGCTGCAGCCATCTGCCCACTCCTTATAGCACCAAGGTGGCAGGTGCCTTTCAGTTGAGTGGTGTGTCTGTGGCTCAGTGGAGTATTCAGGCCCAGGTAACACTGCGTGGCCACCTGTGTTTCTCTACAGAGGTGAAGGTGGTGGGCATGGAGGGCTCCGACAAGCTCACCATTCTCCGAGGCTGCCCGGGGCTGCCCGGGGCCCCAGGGCCAAAGGGAGAGGCAGGTGCCAATGGACAGAGAGGTAAGTGCAGGCCGGGTGGGGAGGCCGGGGCACTGGCTCTTGCTGTTTTTGAAACTAGATGCTGAGCTGGGCAATGCCCCCTCCGTGGTTCCTAGATCGCTGAGCCTGGGTCGGGCCCCTGCTTGGAGCCAGGGACAGAGCCGACTCCCAGAGCCCAGCAGGGTTTTGAAATGAGGGAGCATCATTCTTAACTATTCCATGAGCTCACATGTGGACACGCTTCTGTAGCAGTGTCTCCCCGTCGTTGATCCAACACCAGCTTTGCTCGGCCACTGGCACGACTTCTAAGTCCCTCCACCTTCTCACCTGAGCCCTGAGACCACAAACTCTTCTCCACCTGCCTCAGATAAGGAAACTGAGGCTCAAAGAGTCCAGGGATTTCCCTCTGTGCTCACGCCTGGAAGGAAAAGAGCTGGGATTCCACCCACAGTGTCTGGATTTCCAGCTCCTGGCCCCTGAGTAATCAGGAGAGCACCATGAGGTCTGGGTCCTGGGTCCACAACCATCTGGTGCAGGACGGGCAAGCCCAGGTGGGGCCACGGTCACTTTGTAGCAGGAGCAGGGCCATGGTCATGATTGGAAATTACAGCCGCCAGCTCCAGGGTGGGCCTTTGGGTCCTGGGCTGGGGAATTTTGCTCAAGGGAGTTTTGTCTTTGGAAATTGCAGGAGAACGCGGCCCCCCTGGACCCCCTGGGAAGGCAGGACCACCTGGGTCCAAGGGTAAGGAGGGGACCAGAGTGAGGAGGGGCTGTGAGGTCCTTTCAGCCGAGGCTGCAGAGGAATGTGGGCGGGGCTTCCAGGGCTCCATCCAAGGCAGGGGTCTCAGTGTGGGGGAGGGGTTAACAACGGGTGTGGGGGTTCTCAGTTTGGGGAAGTGGGGTTATCAGTGTTGGAGATGGCCTCTCAATGTCGGGGAGGTGTTCTTGGTGTGTGTGTCGGGGGAGGAGTTTCCAGTGTGCAGGTGTGGGGAGGTGTTATCACTGTGGAGGGAGAGCTGTCAATACCGGGGAGAACTTCTAGGGTGGGGGCAGGGAGTTTTGGTGTGGGAGGGGTTCTCAGTGGGGGGCTCTGTATGGGGAAGAGGTTCTCAGGGAGGGGAAGGTTTTCAGTACCGGAGCATCTGCCCTGTGGGTGTGTCTGAGGCGAAATCCTGTCCCTCTAAGCTGGAAGTGGCCTTGGGAGGGCGGGGTGGGCATGTCTGCTCACCTCTCGCAGCCCCACTCAGCTTTGGCCTCTGTCCCCCAAGCACAAGGTCCTGTCTGGTCCCCTCCTCCTGACACTGCCCCAAGGCTGTATCTCTAGTCAGCACCACGTGTGGGGAGCAGGATGAGCCCCGGGGGGCCAGGAGAACCACGCCAAGCTCTCAGCACAGAGTTTGTAGAAGTGCTCTGCTTTAAAATAAATAATTTTCTGACATATTTTCATGAGGAATATCTTGAAGAATCAGAGAAATATGCAGTAGGAAATTGAAGCTCCCTTTACTCACTCACCCTTACCCACAGACCTACTCAGAATAAGACCTCCCCTATGCTCACCACACCCTGGGCTCAGCCATGGGTTGTGTGTAAACGTAAAATACGCAGTTTGGCGCCCAGACCCCAAACAATGCTGTCCCATCATATTACTGTGTCTACCAAGATGGGCTGTTTGCAGGCCTTGGGCCCCGGGCCAGCCCTGAAGACCCAGGCTCCCTCTGGTTGGCACGTGGAGGCCGCTGCTTCCCCGGGGCCGCCGAAAGTGGTGCGTGTCATGGAGGGGCCAGTGTGGGCCTCCCTTGAGGGAAAGCAAAATGGAAGCAGGCTCAGGGACTCCCTGACTGGACCCCCACCATCTCCTCCTAGAGAGGCCCAGAAAACAGTCTCCATGTTTTACACGGTATCCGCGGACCAATGGGGGCTCAAGGGCTCTGATTTCCAAACTGTGACACTTGTGTCCTCTCTCACCCATGAACAGGAGCACCTGGGGAGCCCCAGACCTGCCTGACAGGTGACTGACCACCCTACACTCCCCCCACGCTCCCCCCACGGCTTGTGGCTGCCTTTGGCTGGAAGCCCAGGGTCATACGATGCCATCGCCAGAAGGAAGTGACATACAAACAAAAGAGAAAGGCGGTCTGCCCATTCCCTTGTCCCTTAATCATTTAAGAAAGTGGCACTTCAGTGCCCTCTATGGCAGTTTTCTTCTACCTTCTGCTTTACCCCAGAAGGCCGAGTGCCCAGGAGCCGAAGGAAGGGGTGACACGGGGAGCTGGGAGGGTCAGGCACACTGGGCGTGGCCATCACAGCTGAGTGGCCCTGAGGGCCGTGTCCCCGTCCAGGCCTCAAAGTCCTACTCCGCACAGATGCCTGTGACCCTGCTCCTCCCTCCCGGGTCTCCCTCCCACTGCCCCTGCCCTGCCCAGGGCTCCCGTCCTGCAGCCACTCCCTGGGTTCCCTTCTCAGGCCCACGCACCTGCAAGGACCTGCAGGACCGGGGGCACTTCCTGAGCGGCTGGCACACCATCTACCTGCCCGACTGCCGGCCCCTGACCGTGCTGTGTGACATGGACACGGACGGAGGGGGCTGGACAGTGAGTGTGGGGGGAGCTGAGGGGCCCTGGGAGGGCCCGGAGGGAGGGAGCCCGGAGGCCAGGCTGCACACCTGGTGGGAGAACACTCTGCAGTTCTCTATCCCCCTGCACAGGGACAGGCAGACACGATGGGGGGTGACTCACGGTTAAAAGTCCAGGCCGTGGGGGAGGCTGGGAGGGGCCGGTGTTTTCCTGCTGTGTGGCTTGGGGCTTGCTGCCTCCCCTCCTGGGTCCCCCTTTCCTCCTTCATCTTCCCGTGGGGTCTGCGAGCTGCTGGCCCGGCCGTGATGCTCTGCCATCTGCACGTGCTGCTCCTCTGGAGGGCGGGTCCCCCGCGCTGTGGGACACCGGCCTGGCCCGTGGCTCCCGTCCCCCGGCTCCCCCACAGGTTTTCCAGCGGAGGGTGGATGGCTCCGTGGACTTCTATCGGGACTGGGCCGCGTACAAGCAGGGCTTCGGCAGTCAGCTGGGGGAGTTCTGGCTGGGGAATGACAACATCCACGCCCTGACCGCCCAGGGTAGGGCGGCTGCTGGGGATTGGGGGTCGGGTGCCCTGAATGGAGGTGCCCTTGCCCCTTAGGCCTGGGCCACCTGGAGCATAAGCACCTCTTGGCCCACAGGGCATTGGGCCCTGAGCTCACGCAGGGTGGCACTGGGACCCCCGAGGGCTGCATCCCCTGCCACTGGCTCTGGTGGCATCAGGACGGGAGAGGGTCGGAGCTCTGGGCTGAAGCCTCTTCTGGTCTTGGCCCCACTGGCACCTTAGATACTGAGAGTGGGAAGGAGGGACCCAGTGGCCCCATAGTGGAGTTTGGGCTGAACCCCAATTCTGCCTCTAACCCTCGAGGGTTTGGGAGTCCAGTCTCACCCTGTGGCTCAGCACCCACTTTGGGTCAGAGCTGCGCAGGCCCCAGGAAGCCGCAGTGCTCTCCACACTCTGCGTCCATGGAACCCAGACCTCCTTCCAGCCCCTGTCCCAGATCCCCAGCTCCCGCATCTGGAGGCAGAGGGCCCTTCTTCGGGGACCGTAAAACCTTCCTCCTGCAGGAACCAGCGAGCTCCGCATAGACCTGGTGGACTTTGAGGACAACCACCAATTTGCCAAGTACAGATCATTCCAGATGGCGGGCGAGGCGGAGAAGTACAGGCTGGTCCTGGGGGCCTTTGTGGAGGGCAGTGCGGGTGAGTGTCTGTGCCGGGCTGTGTGGCCTGGGCCTCCGAGGGTGTTGGGGAAATGGAGGGAGTGTGCTCCGTGTCCTGGCGGCCTGTGGAAGAGGCCTCACCTCTCTGAGCCTGGGTTGTCCATCTATACCTGTGACATGAACGTCTGTGCTCTCTGTGGCACGGGAGTCACGGGACACAGTGTGCGGCAGGTGCTGAAACCCCAGCAAGGACATCAGTAGGAAGGAAGTGTGTGCAGAACAGGGAACTATGCACAGTGACAGCAGCTGACATCTCTGCAGGGCATGGCTGGAAGGGGTCTGTGATGGTGGAATCCAGAGTAGAGAATAATGATCCTGCCTTCTGTGCTTCTATCAAATAAACACAGTACACATTAAGCGGCAGGGCTAGACCTAAAGGCAATTTTCTAAGGCCACTGCCAACAGCAGGGCAGTATTCACTGAAGTCATGGACTGTACTCCTTGGATTGTGCAGTGCACAACCTGCATAACCGTACATGGAGGACCACTGGGCCAGGCCTCAGGTGGAAAGACTTATTCTGCCTATAATGACATTACTGCCTATAACGATGCTCACATTTCCTCCTGAACAGGTGATTCCCTGACGTCCCACAATAACCAGTCCTTCTCCACCAAAGACCGGGACAATGACCTTCACACACAAAGCTGCGCTGTGATGTTCCAGGGAGGCTGGTGGTACAAGAGTTGCCACGTGTCAAACCTGAACGGTCGCTACCTTGGCGGCGCTCACGACAGCTTTGCAAACGGCGTCAACTGGAAGTCGGGGAAAGGGTACAAGTACAGCTACAGGGCGTCAGAGATGAAGCTGCGGCTCGCCTAGCCCGGCAGCCACAGGGTCAGGATGCCCGAAACATACGCTGGTGGGGGGTGGGGTTGGGAGCTTAGCCCTCGGGTTCATAAAAGAAACTCGTGTTGTGATTCTAAATTGCGTTTGTCTTGCTCTGTGGAAGAAGTTCAAATCCTGCTGTTTCCACCATCGGCCCTTCCGGATTTGTGACATCGACTGATCTCAAAACTTTTGTCTTTCCTTAGCAAAAAGAGGGTGTTTCTGACTACGCCAGCAAGCGCCTTCCGTAAGAACAAATACAAGACTTTGATGCTGTGGTGGGCTCAGAGTGCAGCGGGAGACCTGGCAGGATAAACCTGTTCTGGGGGTTCATTACCCCGGCCCCTCTGTGAGCTGGATGGCGGGGGATAAGAAGGCGCATCGGAGAGGAAGTTTCTCCTGCACTTGAGATGTCATTGCTGGTCCAATGGCCTGCCCAGCCCCCCAGCCGCAGCCCCCCACTCACCCCTGCCGCCCAGGCTCCCTGCCTGCCTCGGCCCCCCAGCCCTGCCCATGCACCCCTGCCACCCAGGCTCCTGCCTGCCCCAGACCCCCAGCCCTGCCCACGCATCCCTGCCGCCCAGGCTCCCTGCCTGCCCCAGCCTCTCAGCCCCAGCCCTGCCCACTCACCCCTGCTGCCCAGGCTCCTGCCACCTGCTCTGCTGGGTGTTCACGGAACCTGCTTACCCCTTCCTCATGAGCAGAGCCAAGAGTGTGTGCCTGTGACTCCCTCATCAAAACGGAGAGAGCAGTTAAATGAGGCAGGTGTGAGCCCCAAGCGCTCCTGAGGAGGGAAGAGCCCTCCTCTCGGCCCTGAGCATCCAGCGCGAAGCTGGCTGGCAGCGAGCCCATTGCAGATTGCCCCTTTCCCCGCTTCTCTCGGGCAGGCCGCCTGCAAGAGAGCAGAGTACATTCCTGCAGGAACTTGTGTCCGCTGAGGACGGTGCCTGGCCCTCTACTCCTGCCTCCTCCTGATCCTCCTGAGGACCTGTGCCCTGTCCCTGGTCCCTGTCCAGCTTAGCCTGACGAGGCTTTCGGAGGCTCCACACCCCCGCATTGGCCAGAGCTGACCTTCAGAGGGCTACTTAGGCCCCCGATCCCTCTCATGACAGTGCCCTCGTCCTTTACCCTCTACTCAGAGAGCATCCAGAAGGGCCCAAGGAGACCAGGATCCCTCTCTGAGCTTTTTAATGCGGGTCCCCTCCTTCCCCTCCTGGGTCTTGGCTGGTCTAAGCTCCACACGAATCATGGAAAGTGCTGCTTGTCTGGGTCGTCTCGGGGAGGAGAGCGCCATTTCCTCTGAGCTCCTCAGGGGGCTGCCCCTTGAAGATCAGGACGCAGTGCCAACCTCACCCTCTGTGATTCATCCCCACCTTCCCTCCTTATTCTGGGTCCAAGGCCTGGGATGAGCCAGGACAGGAGGAAGCACGGACAGCCCTGGGCGTGGCCCTTCCTTCCTTCCTGGACCCATAGGAAGGGGCCACACCACCCACCCCGGGGGCTGACCTGTCCTCAGGATAGAAACCAGCAAGCTGACAAATCTGAGGGTCTATAACTGAATGAAGGGGTGCTGCCACCAGGAAACTAGACACAGATGTCTCCTTCCTCACAGATCTGGGTCCTTAGCTTCTAGACAGGATTGTGATCCACTGACAGGCGCTGACTTTATGTCAGCCTCCCCTCTCCACGGCCTCAACTGCAGCCGTTCATGGCCACTCAGCCTTCTAGGGCAGCAAAGAGCTCAGCCACACACCCCGGCCACGGTCAGGATGAGACCCAGCGTCAGGACTCCCCTCAGTGCTGTGCACCCCCGAGTCTGGGCATTTCAACCTCCAACAGGTGAAGAGAATGCACACCTTACACCCCTGTAAAGAGGGCCTGGAGATTTCCCCCAAATCTTGACCCTTGAGTTCTGGAATGGGGTCCTCCCTGGAATGTATCAGAGCATTATTCTGAAAGGCAAAAAGGCCTTGGCACCAGGAGCCCCGCCTGGGGCCCTTTGGTCCGTGGTCCCGTTCAGCTGCCAGTACATGTTTATGGAGACACTGGCCACGTGGCGCTATGTGTGATGTGTGCTCCCAGGGAGGTCTCAGAGTAGAGCTTGACTCCTTCAAAAACAAAGTCTCTCTCTGTTTTGGCTGGTGAAGGGCAATGGCATTTGGTCTGCACAGACCTTGCAGACCAAGGGGCCTTGATCAGTTACCTGACCTCTCTGAATCTTCCTTCTCATGTGACATTGGATGGCAGGGTGGATATGAGGACTCCAGGGAGTAAGAAGAGGACACCAGGTTGCAGGATGCTGAAGGGCCAGGAAGCACAGCACAGCATCACCCGCCTGGCCCAGGTGCCAGTCCTCCTGCTAGGGCACCCCCAGCCCAGCTGACAGCCTTTGCCCGTGAGGCCTCCGCTTCTGTTCGGACCTTTCACTGGGCACAGGAGTCCTTGGCTATAGGTTTCTATTGTGGGCTCCAGTCCTGCCTGGCCTGCCCCCACACCTCCCGTCACCTGCCTGTCTCCTTGGATTGGGTCCAGCCTCTTCTGTTGAGGGTGCTGGGAGCTGTGCCCTGGGATGGGGCCATGGGCAGGGATGGACCCCGCTGTGTATCCAGACCTGGGAGAGGATGACGGAGCCACCTGACTTGGGTCAGGCTCCAGCAAAGGCCTCCCTCACCTGCTGTCCACACTAGCCAGGGTGGGCTCCCTGGGATCAGAGTGGAGGCCAGGCCGTCTGCCTTCACTGCCTTCTGAATCTGCTTGGTGGAGAACTGGCTCTCTTCTCTCTCTCCTGGCCTGAGGGACACTGTCTCCCTCTAATAAGCTGATTATTGGGAGCTGTGACTGGCAGGTACCCAAACACTGAAGCCAGGTGGTTCTTGCCCCCATCGACCCAAACCTCCAAGTCCCCTGTCCCTTCCCTTCCCTTCACCATGGGTTTCCAAGTTCTTCCAACGACTCCATGCCTTGAGTGTAATTTACAAAAAAAGAGCTGGGAAGGGGCCATCGTGTCAATTCCAGGCTCAGCTGGCTCTAGGCAGAGCATGATGGTGCTCACTGAATGTGGGATGTTGTTTTAGGCTGCATTAACAAAGGCCTGACATCTATAGCAAGGAGGATGCCACACTCGTCTCTGCAGAGGTCACTCCACACTCGCACCCTGAGTTGAGTTTTGCACTTTACAGCAACCAAGGAGGAAACAGTGCCGGGAACGGGAGGGAGAGCTGGAAACAGCATTCAGGGCAGTGGCAGAAGGCAAATGGGGAGTAACAGGCACAGAACACAGCCTGCCGCAGGGCGCGAGCCGTGCATTTTGGGAGGTGACCCCACGCTAGGAGATCATCACTGTTTTAGGCTCCTGGGCTCAGGGCTCCTCCCATCTCATTGTCCCCAGCCTCTCTGTGTGCCTGTTCTGGTCCCTTCATTCCTCTGCATCCTAAAGCTGCTTTCCTCTCCCAGTAACCTGTGGTCAGAAAGAGTGAGGTGACCAACTTGTCCCAGTGAGCCTGGGCCTGCTCAGGTTTAGCACTGAGCGTCCCATCTCCTGGAAAAGCCCTGGCCACCAAGACGGTTGGTTGTCCTAAGGAGTCTCAGTGGCCCCAGTCATTTGCAACAGAGAAAAAATCCCCAAAACCCTTGATCCCCTCTCCTCGAGGTCAGGGAAGACACAGGCTTCAGGACACTCTCCTGACGGACCTTCACCTCTTCATTTCTTCACTAGAGTGACACTAATCACTTAGTGAAGAAAGACTAAGCCAAACCCTTCTGCCACTACCCCCAGGGAACATCGGCTGGGTGCACAGCTCTCTCCGGAGTACAGGGCAGTGAATTCCTGCTCCAAAGACGCCTGCCCTCTCAGCAGGAGAACGAGGCATTTTCCAACCGCATCAGACAAATGGCCTAAACGGAAGACTCAAAGCAGAGGCTCTGGCGAGTTCTCTCCTGTTTCTTTCTTCCAGGCTCAGCCTGAAGTTCTTCTGAATCCTTATAGGAGTCAGAACCCCTCAGTTACTCCCTCACTGCCTGTCTGACCTGAGTGAGAGGTAGGAGGCAGGGTGCGACTCTGCAGGCAGGGACTTGGACACCGGATCAGATCGAGGATGAGCTGAAACAGGGCCGGGATACAAGCAGCTTTCCATAAGACACACCCACCAGTGTGCCACATCAGTTTACTGTCGCCACGGCAACACCCAAAATTACCGCCTGTTTCCATGGCAATGACTTGATGACCCAGAAGTTACCACCCTTGTCCTAGAAATTTCCACATCAACCACACTTAATTTGCATGTAGCTAAAGGTGGATGTAGTGTGCCTGCAGAACTGCCTGTGAGCCGCTGGTCTGGGCACACTGCCTATGGAGAGCCCTGCTCTGCAAGGAGGCTGAAGTGGCTGCTGCTGTATCGGCTGCTTCAGCAGAAGTAGCTGTTTAATGTAACCAGCTCACCCTTGAATTTTTTCCTGGGGGAAGCCAAAAACCCTCCTGGGCTAAGTCTCAATTTGGGGTTCGCCTGCCCTGCATCAGGTGGACTTCCAAATTTAAGTGCAAATGCGGACAGTTCACATCCAACCCACACACAGATGGCAAACGACGGTGAAGATAGATGCATCGTTACTGGGTGTGCTCCCGTCAGTCCAGGAGGCTTTCTCATTATTGTTGTCTATAAAAACATCCCTTGTGGTGTTGAGACAGAGGTGATGTCACATGTTCACCAAACCTGCGTTTTCCCCTCCTGAGGGTACAAGAAGGCTCCTTTTCTAAATCTCTCTTGCAGTTAGATGAGCCTATATGATGGAGATTTAGTCAATGGAATGGTCACACAGATTATGCAGACCCCTTCCTAAACTGGCCCCCCAAACCTTCTGTCCCATGTCCTGGTGGAGAAACCCAAAGCCCTCTGTAACCTGCATGGCTGGACAAGGGGAAATGATGACACTGCCATCCTGAGGGGCTGTTTGTCACAGCAGCTATTGGTGCTTACACTGACTCAGGCAGAGATTGGTACCAGAAGTGGAAGAGTGTGGCAACATATAGCTAAAATCCAAGGCATGGCCTAGCCACCACACGGTGGGTGGAGGGCCCCAGAGTTTTGTTTGATGAGCATGTTGCCGTCAGTAACTTGGAAGGCAATCCCCTGGCACAGCTCTTGCAGCCCCAGGGGAGCAGCTTGACAAACAGGATTTTCCGTGCATGTTTACTTTTATTGGCTGCCTGACCAGGTGTTACAGGAGGAAGAAGAGCTTAGGAAAGAGCTTAGCAAGAGGAATACAATGGATTAAAGGGTCTAAGAACCGGAAGTCCTGCAGAATTGGGGAAACGCCGGAACACTGCTAGACTCCAGACAGTAAGAGATGAGGTTTTAAAAGCACTAGAGTAACAAGGATCAATGGTATGTGCGGTTTTGAACAGTGACTCGGATTTGTAGCAGAGATCCTTCCTGCTCGAGCCTGAAAACTTCAAGGAAGACTTCCTTCAGATGAGAGATACAGGGAGGCATGGGGATAAGTTAGCAAGAAAGTGCATCCAACCGGAGCCAAATTCCTATCTCAGGAAGGAAGATGCCCAGAAGAAGCCTGGTTCTTGGAATCACTGCAGGAGCGGGTCTAGTCGTCGTGCCCTGCACTGGACTGTGACTTGGGTGAGAAACAAGCTTGCCTTGTATTTCAGCCCTGAGGGACTAAGATTCCCTCTTAAAAGAGCTGCTGTTCCTCGTTTTCACACAGAGGTGGCCCAGTCGAGGAGAGGAGAAAGCTGCATTCTCCTCCTGCTTTGAAAACTTACTCTGGGCTCTGCGCCAAGCTGGCCTCCTACTGATTTCTTTAGCTGCACTTGAGGTACACAGTTTAGTTGTCACGGTGACTCATCAGCCTGAGGCCATATGGGTGGGGGGTGGCCAATTATCTGATTCCTGCAGCTTTACAGGAGGTTGGAAGCCCACCCACTCACCCCAACATGTGGGGAAGCCAGCAGAGCCAAGGACAATCTGGAAATGTCCATCTGTCCCAAGGTAGCAAACTGGGCCTTCCAGGATGGGATCGGATCGGTGGTGTATGATTTCATTGGGGTTGAAACATAAACCATCAAATCTGAGAACTGGAAATTAAAGGGCAGCTGCCCTGGGTGATCCTGCAACCAGAACTCCACTCAGTGCCTCTGCAGCTCCCAGCTAAAGAAGCTCACTGCTGTCACGAGCAGCCACCAGACCGGCGTGGTCTGGGACAGTGGTGACTGACACTGGAAGGGCTTCCTCTTGTCACATGTAGTTCTGCTTCTCCATAAAAGCTAATCTTTGAAAGGGGCCAAGTGACCTGTATGACGGGAAGTCCAAGGTTATGTACCCCATACCGTCAGGGAACAGCCTCTATTGGGCTGATGGCCAAGACATGCAAGTCAAGGGCAGAACACACATCCAAAAACAGAAACAAAACCCGGAGCGGCTGTCACATAGCCGGCATGCTTGGTTATGACAAATGCTTGGCTCGGGACACCTACCTGCCTGGCTTCAGCGCCTGTTTCCCTGGGCTGCACGAGCCTGGATTCTGATCGAAATCTATTTGTGTTAATTTGTTTATCTCTGTTCGCTCCCAGGATTGCTGTCTTCTTCAATATATACTTGCTCTGATGAGCCAGAAGGTCTCCAGGTTTTATTTGCTTGCACCGAAATCATCAAGCCTTCTACTCAGCTCTCTGAAACGAGCACATTAGTGGTTCCGCAACCTGACTGTCCATCGGAGCACCTGGGGAGACTCTGAAAAATACAGATTCAGGGGCCCCATCCCAGACCCTTAGAACCAAAATCTCAGTGGATGCCTGGAGCCCTTCCTCTCCTCTGCTGATGATCTGTGGTAGGGAGTCACACAACAGCCCATCAAACGGAGATGACAACTCGGCCCACCGCCCACTCCATCTCCAGCCTTCTGTGGGCCACGTGTCCCCAGGCCCCCCACCTATCCCTCAGAATAAAGCAGAGAGTGATCTGAAGCAAGAGCATGTTCAAATTGTTTTTAAAACACAGAGTAAGGATCAGGTTAATCATAGTGAATGTTTACAAAAGGCAGTGTGGTGCTATGACTTAAGCCTGTCTCATAAGTGTCTCTTATGACGCTATATAAACTCAAAGAAAAGTTTGTACCCTTTGAATGAGTAAGCTCACCAGAGAACTGGGAAAACAAATGCAACATAAGAGAAAAAACGTGTACATGGAAGTGTTAATTACTGGCTAGAAAGTAAGTCAGCAACAGTAGCAGGAAACACTGGAGCGACAGATTACAAGACTTCCACAGTCAGAGGATGTCCGTTTCCCCCAGTGAGTATTAAGTGAACACCAATGAAATGCTCAGTGTACAAACTCTAGTAACCTGGAAACCTAAGCGTAAAATTAGAACCTAGAACTGGAAGTGCAGGCGTCTACTTCCAGTAATGATGGGTTAGAAAATAAGGCCAAACTTCCTTTTGAAACGAACAAGCTGGACAAAGTTCAGAGATACTCTTCATAAGCATTAAAGATAACCAGAGTAATGAAGAATTACCAGAATCAGATTCAGCAGAAATAGAAACCCAGGTAGAGTATCTGTGGGTATCTTTGCCTGGGGTCATTCACCAGTCAGAGAAGAGCTTTCAAGGCTGTGCAGGAGTTTTGTCAACTCAGCAGGCTGAAGGGGACCATGGTGCAGGCTAAGAGCCTGCCAGGGATGAAGTTTCAGGCTAGGAAACGTGCACTTCAGCCTGACAACTACGCATATTTGTGTCCCAGAGGTGAGGGTCACTTGCACATAAACCAGCTCTCCCTGAAATTGCAAACAGGTGTTAAGTCATAGGTGTGCACAGACCATCTCCTTGTGGTCTGGAACTGGATGTTGGAACTGGATATTAACTTCCGGAACACACCTGGAAAAGCCCATGAAACCTGTGTTGGAGGAAGACAAGATATTGCTAGGCTTCCAGTTATCCAAGTCAACCTTTAAAAAGCAAGGTCCCTGATTTCGATGGCAGTCAAGGTGGCTGTGTTAGTATTCTACTCCTGCACAGCAAATTACCACAAGCTGCACCCGTTTATTAACTCACAGTTTTGTGGATCAGGGGTCTGAGTGGGCTGAGCAAGCAAGGTTCTCTCTTTAGAGTCTCACGAAGCTGAAGTCAAGTCTTATGCCTTATGCTCAGCTGGAAAATCTGGGGAAGAAGCAGCTTCCAAGATCATTCAGGTTGTTGTCAGAATCCAGTTTTGCGTGGTTTTAGGAGTAAGGTTCCCGTTTTCTCGCTGGATGTCAGCTGGCGGCTGCTCTCAGCTATTGAAGGCCACTCTCTGGTTCTTTCTAAATGAGCCTCCATCTTCAAAGCTCAAAAAAAAATGTATCAAATCATCCTCATGCTGCAAATCTCTCTGACTCCTCTTTTGCTACCTACCAGAGAAAACTCTCTGCATTTAAAAGGCTGCCATGATTAGATTAGGCCCACCCTGACAATCCCCTTTTTGAATGAACTCAATGTCAACGAATTAGCTTTCTTCATAGCATCTCAAAATCACTTTTGCAATGTAACATAACATGACCACTGGCGTGATAGCTTGTATTTATAGCCCTGGGAGTTAGAGCAGAAAACCTTGTGATACTCCCACAGTGGAGCAAGCCCACTGTAGCCCATCAAACACTGGACAAAACGCCTGATGATTTTAAAAGTAACAAAGACAGATGGGAGAGGGAACACATTTGTGTAAATAACCCATACAGGGAAAGCAAAGCAGAGCTTGCAGTCTAAACTCAGGTTCACTGCCTGTTGAAACAACAAAGCCAACATTTTCCCAGAAGACTTGAAAAGAATCTCGTAACATAATATTCCAAATGTCCTGGATACATCAAAAATTGCACAAGGGATGCAAATAACCAGAAAAACATAAGCAACTCTGAAGGAGAAAGGCAGTCAACATCTCCCAATCCCGACATGACCAAGCGCTGCAAGTATTAAAGACTTTAAGGCAGCCGCCATAACCGTGCTCTGAGGAGGAGGGACAAACCCTCTTGAAATGAATGGAATGCTAGACATTCTCAGCAAAGAACTAGAGGCTGCGAAATAAACCCAAAGAAACTTTTACAACTGAACAATATAACAATAAAAATAACATTTCCCCAGGGGGAATCAATACCAGAATGCAGATGACAGAAGAACCAGTGACCTTGAAGACAGGCCAATAAAACTCTTCCATTTTGAACAACAGAGAGAAACTCCATGGGGAAAAATGGAGAGCTCTGTTTTTGGTAATGTGAAGCAGACATACTTTTACCCTATTCCACTTAATAAATGTGGCAGATATTTCTGACCTGAAGAAGCTGGTAACCTGAAAATACCAATAGGACAGACAGAAAAACAGGGCCAGTAAAAACCTGCTCTCTCTATCAAAGGCTCAGGATGAAGGTGGCTCAGCAAGACGGGAAACTTTAGACAGTAATCACTCTATTCCAGTCAAACACTGTGACCCACCTCCTCCCCTACAAACGAAGGCTAGGTAGAGAGGCTAGATTTCCACCTTCATCAGGCTGTAATGAGGCATCCCAGCAGCCTCTAATGCTGAATGAGTTGGTATCAGAAAAGGCACTTTCATCTCCTCCGTGCACAAGCAGTAACAAGCAGTGTGAGCAGAGTCTATGTGGGGGGCTAGACTTCCACCCCAACCCAGCAGTTGTGCATCACTCGTCTCCTTCCCCATTGGGCTGGTCTCAGGGAGACCTAGTGGAGATTCAGGACTTTCACCACCTCCCAGTAGCAACGACTCCACCCTCCCCATGAGGTGTCAGCAGAGACCCTCATATGCACAGAGGTACTGGGGAGGTCTCCTGAGGAGCTGGATCTCCTACTCCCACCCAACAGTAATGAGGAGTCCTAACATTTCAATAATCACGTAAAGGTAAATGGCCTAAATGCACCCATTAGAAGAGAGAGACTGTCAGAGTGTATTTAAAAGCCTGACTAAAGCGTATACTGTCTAAAAGAAAATTGAAAATAAAAGCATGGGAAAATGTATGTTATGCAAACATTAATCAAAAGAAAGCAGGAGAGGTTCTATTAATGTAAGATAAAAGAGCAAGGAAAATTACTGGATACTGAATAAATAATAAAGGGTCAACCTGCTAGAAAGGCACAGCAATTCTAAACATGTGCCACCAAACCACAGAGCCACACATTATGGCCTATACAGACAGGGTAACAATGATCTGAACCACTGTATATTTTTTACAAGAAACCACTGGGGGCCAGGAGCAGTGATGCACACCTGTAATCCTAGCATTCTGGGAGGCCGAGGCAGGTGGATCACCTGAGGTCAGAAGTTCAAGACCAGCCTGGCCAACATGGTGAAACCCTATCTCTACTAAACACACACACACACACACACACACACACACACACACACACACACAAAATAGCCAGGTGTGGTGGCAGGCATCTGTAATCCCAGCTACTTGGGTGGCTGAGGTAGGAGAATCACTTGAACCTGGGAGGTGCAGGTTGCAGTGAGCCGAGGCTGTGCCATTGCACTTTAGCCTGGGTGACAAGAACAAAACTCTGACAAAAATAATAAAGGAAGAAAGAGGAGAAGGAGGAGGAGGAGGAGGAGAAGAAGAAGAAGAAACAATAGCTTCCACCAGGCCAGTTGACAGTGAAATGACTTTTTTTTTGAGACAGGGTTTCACTCTGCTGCCCAGACTGGAGCACAATGGTGTGAGCAAGTCTCACTGCAGCCTTGTTTTCCCAGGCTTAAGTGGTCCTCCAACCTCAGCTTCCCAAGTAGCTCGGACTACAGGCCCACACCACCACATCTGGCTATTAAAAAAATTTTTTTTTTATGTAGAGATGGGCTCTCACCATGTTGCCGAGGCTGGTCTCAAACTCCTGGACTGAAGCAATCCTCTCACCTTGGCCTCTCAAAGTGTTGAGATTCGAATATTCATGAACATTCATGAATATTCACACCTGTAATCTCAGCACTTTGAGAGGCCAAGGTGAGAATAACATTTTTAAAGCATGGGAAGAAAACAGCTGTAAACTAAGAATGTCATACTCAGTGAAAACATGCTTCACATAGAAACTCGGGATAAAGACATTCTCAAGGAAAGTCTTTGATGATGCAAACTCATCATAATTGGAGCTACTTTAAAAGAAATACTACAGGGAGATCTCTGGTTGGAAAGAGAGTGAAAACAGAGGGAAGCACAGAACTTCAGGAATGAAAGAGAGCAATAGGAATGACAAATAGTTGGATAAATACATCAGATTATTTTTTGCCTCTTTAGTTTTTTTTTAATGTGTATGACTGTTGCCAGCAAAAGTTAGAACACTGTCTGGTGGGTTTTAAGGTAGGCAGATCTGATAAATTTAATAGCTGCAACATTTGGAGGTGGTGTATGTAATCTATATCGTTGTAAGTTTGCTGTGTTTTCCTCGAAGTAGTACAATTTCAACTCTCAGCATACTGAGAAAAGTTAAGTATGTGTATTACTTAATGTGTATTAAGTAGGCCCAGAGCAACCTCTAAAGGAGCTACACGAAGAGATACAGTCAAATGTTGATCAATTAAAACAGAATGCTAAAAGTCTGGAGCACAACTAGCAAGCTAGTAGGTTTCAATTAAACCTCATACATGGTCACATTATGTGAAAGTGGTACGAACGCAAAATTAAAGACATTAACTTTCAGATTGGATTTTTTTAAAAAAATTATATGCTGTTTACAAGAAACCCATCCTCCACTATAAATACAGAGCTGTTAAAAGTACAGTGGGGGGAAAACATAACATGTAAAATCCAAGCAAAAGAAAACTGGAAAGGCTATGTTAATAACAGATGAAGCAAAATCAGAACAAAGACTGTTATCAATAATAAAGGGTGCTTTTACGTGTTGATAAGAGGGACAATTCAACAAGGACCCAGTACAATTCCAGAAGTGCATTTACCTAAAAATGAAGCTTCAAAAATTGAGCAAAAAGCTGATAGAACTGAAACGAGAAACAGGTTAACCCACAATTATAGTTAGAAAGCTTATACTTCTCTTTCGGTAATTAACAGAATGAGTAACAGAAACTCAGTAAGACTGTAAAAGTGGTGAAGCACACTATCAACAGTTTATTTGTCTATTTTACATATATAGAGATTCCAACAGACGAAAGCATAATACATATTCTTTTCAAGTTCAAATTGAACTTTCACCGATGTAGACCATGTTCTGGGCCATAAAATACACGTTGGCAAATTTGAAATAATTAAAGTCATATAGAATATGTTCTCTGACCCTAATAAAGTTAAGCCAGAAATCAATAACAGAACAATATCTAGGAAAATCCCAAATAATTTGGAAGTTAAAGAATACAATTTTACATAAACCATGGGTCAAAGAAAAACTCGCAAAGGAAGCTCTCGAAAACTGAACTAAGATAAGTGAATTTTATAGTATTTAAACTACATTTCAAAAAAATCTGACTTAAAAAACACCCTTTCTGCCTTCCTATATACTCTGTCTAGCATTCAGTCAAAACCCTCCAAGTATGTCAAAAAGCTAAGATTAAAAAGAAACAGAAAATGGAAGATAAAATCCACAGGCCACTGGGGTATTTAAAATGTCTTTAAAAACAACTGTGACTGGTATGTTGAAGAAAATGAAAGATGATGAAAAAATAGGTGAAAAAGTGGTGATGTGGAGTTGAGCATTCGAATCCACACTGGCAATTCTATCACTGAAATTACTAACTCAATAGATGGGTTTCTATTTATAAGCAAATGAGATACAGCTACAGACATTACTAGTAAACTGGAATACAGGTCAGATGAAAATATCCAGACTGAATGTGGAGAGGAAAAAAGAATAAAATACAGAAACTAGCGGAAGAGACATATGGGACATGAAGAAACGTTGACCATAGGTGTAACTGAAGTATTTGAAAGAGAAGAGGAAGTGGAGTAATGGCAATATTTAAGAGATAATGGCTAGCATTTTTCAAAACTCATGAAAGACATTAAGTCACAGATTCTATGAACCGCAAGCAAGACAAATTCAGAGAAATTCTCATCCAGGTGCCTTACAGTGAAACTATCTCTTATAAATTTATTTTTTGAAAAAGTCATATTACCTTCAGAGGAGCAACAAGACTTTCAGCTGGCTTTTCAGCTAAAATAACTAAATCTGGAAGTACTGGACATCCACATTTACAGTGCTGAAAGAAACGAATTGGCAATGTAGAAGTCTACGCTATTAAAAATGAGGCAAAATAAAGGTATTTTCAGATATTGAAAATGGACAGGATTTATCTTCAGCAGACTTTCATCAAAAAGTATATGAGGCTGGACACAGTGGCTCACACCTGTAATCCCAGAACTTTGGGAGTCTGAGGCAGGTGGATCACTTGAGGTCAGGAGTTCAAGATCAGCCTAGCCAACATGTTGAAACCCCATCTCTACCAAAAAAATAGAAAAATTGGCCCAGGGTGGTGGTGTGCACTTGTAGTCCCAGCTACATGGGAAGCTGAGGTGGGAGAATCGCTTGAGCCAAAGAGGTGGAGGTTGCAGTGAGCTGAGATCATGCCACTGCGTTCTAGCTTAAGGGACAGAGTGAGACCCTATTTAAAAAGTAAAAATAAAAAATATCTATGAAAAGGAGTTTGTCAGGCAGCAAGAAGATAATCTCAGACCAAAAAAAAAAAAAAAAAAAAAAAAGAAGGACTAAAGGACAACATAAAGTGTGAAAGGTGGTAAAGATGAATGCTGACTGCACAAAATGATGCCAGCCGCCATTTCTTGCAGGGCTTTAAATAAATCTACCATAGGATGGGTGGCAACAATGGCATAAAAAGCAGAAGGGAGTTAATGAAGTTAAAGGTGTTTAGAAGTCTTCATTCGTAAGGTGGCGGAAGGAATAATTTATAGCACATCATAAAACTCAAGGCTATATACTGCAATTCCAAGCACAAACGCTGGAAGAGTAGGAAAAAAATGAACAAGTTATAAGCTGATAGAGGAGGTGACGGGATAATAAAAATATTCAATGAAGACAAACGAAGATGAGCAAGGAGAGGAAAAGGAGCAGAAACAGCACTGTGAGGCTGTCCTTGAATGCTGAAATGCCGCTGGAAGGGGTCACACCTGAACTCCCACTTGGGAGATCCCATGACCGGGGCGAAGAGCACGCCCCGGAGGAGGAGGGCTTGCTGTCTTCTCACCCACTCAGTTTTACCCCTCAGATCGCAAATGCCCACTCAGCACTGCTGATTGGAGTTGGGGTGTGGAGGACCTGGTGATGGGAAAAGGCGCTTCATTGCTTCATAAGCTTGCTTCGCTTCTTTTTTCTTTGATGGTGTCTTGCTTTGTTGCCCAGGCTGGAGTTCAGTGGCACGATCTCAGCTCACTGCGACCTCTGCCTCCTGGGTTCAAGCAATTTCTGGCTAATTTTTGTATTTTTAGTAGAGACGAAGTTTCACCATGTTTGCTAGGTTGGTCTCAAACTCCCCACCTCAGGTGATCCACCCGCCTCAGCCTCAGAAAGTGCTAGGATTATAGGCGTGAGCCGACACATCCGGCTTATTTTGCTTCTTAAAATTAGCGTTGGGTTTCTGAAGGCTACGAATTCAAAAACTCAGTTCACCCTGAATATTTTAACTTTGGCTTACAGTTGTTGCTTTTCTATTTATAAGACCTGCAAATCTGAAGAGTCACCTTTTAAGGCTTTTGGATACCATAAATTTAGTTCTTTAAATACCTTCAAACATTTTAAATTGCAATAAGAAGTGAATACATTCTAATTTCCCCCTGGGCATTTCGGTAGTCTAATGAGAAAACCTTCTTAGCGTTAATTAATCTCATGAAATCCAATAATTTAACCTAGAAATGCAATGAGCCCAAAGTCTCTTAAATACTCCAGTACTGTGTACAAATACACTAAGATTTCCATGTTCCATTACAAGATGATGTCCATTAGTTGATTCAACGTTTTACATGGGATCTGTGAGATTCTTCATAATAGATGAAATTCTTTAAACATTGTAAGACTGTGAAAAATCAAACCTGTCCAGATTCCTTAATACAAAAGGCATATTTTGGCCAGGCACAGTGTCTCACGCCTGTAATCCCAGCACTTTGGGAGGCTGAGGCAGGTGGATCATTTGAGATCAGCAGTTCAAGACCAGCCTGGCCAACTTGACAAAACTCCATCTCTACTGAAAATACAAAAAAATTGCTGGGCATGGTGGTGTGTGCCTGTGATCCCAGCTCCTTGGGAGGCTGAAGCATGAGAATTTCTTGAACCCAGGAGGTAGAGGTTGCAGTGAGCTGTCACACCACTGCACTCCAGCCTGGGTAACAGAGTAAAACTGTCTCAAAAAAAAAGGCATATTTCTATGGCTATTTATATCTCTATTTCTATTATAAAATATTATAAATTATAATATAAAATGATTTTATATTTATATTAATCATTTCTAGACTTAACTCTAAATCTCCCTAGGTTGTAAAAACGCTACGAACATCCTATCCCAGTAGTGAACTTTATGATGGGCTAGAGGTTATGTATGGCAGGGGCGTGGTAGGGTCTGTTTGGCCCCCAGGGGGCTCCAAGGACCTCTCCTCACAGTACTAACTTGAAAACATTGGACATCAGGGGAGGATGGGCCTGCAGCTCATGTCCTGGATCTGAGCGTGTACAGTTTCTCTGTAAGTAGTTTTAAAATTGTGGAACATAACATGTGCCCAAAAGTGCATACAGCCAAAGTACAGCCGAATTTTTTTCACTAGTTCACAAACGTTCTTACAATCACCACCCAGGTCAAGAAACAGAACATCGCCAGAACCCAAGAGGCCTGTGCCTGTCCAGTCACCATGCAGTCCCACCCTCAAACGCAATCACCTTCTCATCTTTTTCCTATATACATTTACCCCCTAAATATGCATCCAGAATACTATCAGCTACTTTTGCTTTTGAAAAACTTTCCCTACCATGGAATCCATAGCACATACCCTCTTGAATTGGCTCTGTAGCCACAGAAATACACTTTTGTTTATTTGGGGTTTTTTTGAGACAGTTTTACTCCATCACCCAGGCTGGAGTGCAGTGGCACGATCTCAGCTCACTGCAACCTCCATCTCCTGGGCTCAATGTCCACAGCACACACCCTCTCTAATCAGCTCCTTTTGCTGCCGTGTTTGTGAGATTCACGCTCCTTGTATACAGTGTCACTGTGTCATTGTCATGGCTGTATGGCATTCTACTGAATGGCTATCCTTGTGTTTTAAAAAATCCATTCTCTTCCTGATGGGCATTTTGGCTGATTCCAGTTTGGTGCTGTGGTGAGTATTTGGTTATAAAGACTTCCGGCCGTGCCTCTGGTACACATGACGGCCACTTCCAGGCCATGAGGTGGAATAGGCAGGTTACAAGCCTGTGTGTCTTCTGCTCCAACAGCTGACACCAAGCGGTTTTCCAGATGGGTTACATCAATTCGCATTGCTGCTAGCAGTGTATGCAATCCCCCTCCCACGGTCACCTCTGACGTTTGGTGCTGTTGAGCCCGCAAATACCTTCCGTGGCCAAAGAGCCTTTGCGGATATGGTTAAAGATACAGGCCTGGAGATGGGAGAGGATCCCAGATTATCCAGGTGGGCCTAGTCTAATCCCACGAGACTCAGGAGGGGAGAGCCTGGCCCTCGGTGCTCCGGGGGGAGAGGTGACAAAGGGTCAGAGAGATGCAGTGCTACTGGGTTGAGGGTTGGGGGAAGGAGTCCCAGCCAAGGAACGCCAGTGACCCCTGAGGGCTGCAAAAGGCAAGGAAAGAGGTTCTTCCCGAGAGCCCTGGAAGGAGCCTGCACTGCTGAGTCCTGCCTGCTGGCCCAGTAAGGCCCTGGCACTCCAGACAAGCCAGGGCGACGCGTTCCTGCTGTTTTAGCCACTCCATTTGTGGTGACTGGTTGCATCGACAGCAGGAAACTGCAGACATGCGTGCCGCACAGCGATTCTGCCCTCTGGCCTTCCTTTGGTTCTCTCAATGTCCTTTGGCAAGTGGGAGCTCTTGATTTGAACAGGGTCACACTTGCCACATTCCCTTTGGTGCTTCTGAGGTCGTGGTTGGGAAATCTCCCCTGGCCTGGGAGCAGGAGAAGCCCCTTCTCCACCATCTCCTAGATGCCTTGTGTAGCGTTTCCTTCTGAGGTCAGCAGTCCCCCCAGCTGAGGTCTGTGTGTGGGAGGAAGGCCCCTTCGGAACCTTCTCTGAGCAGCTGGCTGACCGGGCGCTCTCTTCTGGGGGTGAGTGCTGAGTGTTTATCTCTACTCAGCAGCAGCCAGCCCAAAGCATGAACTCTGCCATGGTGGTAAGCAGGAGAGTTCCCACTACACTTTCCCCCTTTTTCAAGAGTGTTTTCTGGACCCCAAAGTGATCTTTCTCAAGAAATGTGAAGTGCTGTGAGTGAGGCTTGAGGGGATGAGGGAGGTTGGGGGTGGAGGTGAGGATCACCCTGTGTCAATTACTGGAGGTTGAAAATCCTTGCAAAAGTCACTCAACCTCCCTGAACATCAGTCATGCCATCTGCTGAGTGAGGATCCTGACTTCCCGACTCACCAAATTCCAGGGAAGCGTCTGCCACCCAACAGATGCAGGAAAGTGATCGAAACCACTGGCGTTCAGGAAACACACATTTAAAGTGGAAAAACTTGTTTGTCCCAAAGCAAACATACTTAGAAACATAATTTTCCCTCTGCTGAGGTCATGGGCGTGTGGGGCAGGTTGACAGGGCTAGGGGCAAAGGGGCAGCTGTGGGCGTCATGGGAGTGAGACTGGCTGGGGAAACGGGGTGACTGCCACACTACAGCACTTGTAGGCTCGGCGGGATGCACCTTCATCTCTGCACCTCATAGCTGTAGTTGCAGCCCTTCCCCGCTTTCCAGTTGATGCCGTGGGGTCCCCCGACCGCTTGGGTTTGAAGCACGGCAGTTGCTGAACCACCAGCCTCCCTGGAACTGCACAGCACAACTTGAAGGATCCAAATCATTGTTTGGTCTTTGGTGGAGAAGAACTGGTTGTTGTGGCCTGATAGAGAATCACCTACTCACAGAAAACCTGGGTTTTGCAGATGTTAGGAAAAGCCCTGGATCGTGAGACCCTCTGAGCAGAGCCAGCCTCACTTTAGAGATGCACCAGCTGAGGTCCAGGTGTGCAGACCACCCGCCCAGGCCGTGGAGGAAGGAGAGGCAGGAAGAAACCTCTGGCAACCTGGTCTGGAAATTCCTGTCCCCAGCCTGAGACAACCACCCATGTCCTCCAGGTTCTCTCTCTTGCAATGGCCTCCGTCCTCAGGTTGCACCACTTCTTCCATCTCTCCCCACGTCCCCTGGGGGTCCTGATGGCCCTTGGCAGGTGCAGCATGGCCCTCATCACCTGGGGGCCCCTCCTCTGTCTCAAGCCCTGAGCCTAAAGCTCATCCCTGGCTCCTACAGCTAAGAAATGTCACCCCCTGAGCCTCGGTTTTACCACCTGCAAAATGGGGTAACATTCCCTGCCCTGCCCCCTTCCTTGGAGGTCATGCATGAGATCCTGCCTGTGAAAGGCCTGTCCAGACTCCCCAATGCTGCCATTTCCAAGGATCCCTCGGGACGGCCTTGCTCCATGCAGCAGTTAGTTACACGGGCTTCCTGCTGCGTAAATTCTCAGCTTCTTTCATGAAAGAACGTACACTGGGACTTCCCCAGGCATATGCCCTATGGGAAATGCCTCCCCGGATCACGCAGCCGGAGACTCCTTTTGGTAAAGAATGTCCCACAAAGCGGGTGTTCCACGGAAGGCAGTTTGGGAAATAGCTCTAAGGCGCCCATGAGAAAAGGACATCATCTTCTAGGTTTTCGCAGTGATGCTGGGGGGTCACTTCAGCCCTGCCCAGACAGCTCACTGTGCAGCAGACATTGCTTCCGAAGGCCAGAGCCCCACGCTGCCCAGAGACACAGACGCTGGTGTCTACTCCACAGATGGAGAAACGGGATTGCGGGAGGGGAGGACCCAAGGTCACCGGGGGAGACAGAGCCAGGTTCTCTCTGCTTCCCAACTCCCATTCAGGCCACTTGGCCCCAAGCAGACGCTCACCTGCACTGCCCCCGACAGAGACTCCCGGGACCAGCTTGTACTTCGCCTCCTGGCCACCTTGAATGAGCTGTGCTTAGCAAACTGGTGGTGGCCTGGAAGTCCACCAGGAAGACACGGAGCTCGCTGCTCCCTGTTGGAAAAAGACCTTAAGGTCCTGGCCTTTTAGATCTTTCTGTCACCAGGCACGAGAGACGGGGATGGGTAAATTCTTAGGGGATGTCTGAATGTGGCTCAGGAGAAAAATCAACTGGGAATGTCTGGAAATCCCTGGCTGTTACCAGGCCCTCGGGAATGTCTTTCTGTTTCTAAACACCTTCCCTTTATTGCGGAGAGCTGCACCTGTCCACTGTTGGTGTTTATTGAGTGGAGTGGAGCATTCTTTGATTTTGAAAGTGTACCTTCTCCTTCCAAGGGTGGGTGAGCCACTATCGCAGCGGTGGGAAAAGCTATCCTTGTGGTCTCTCTTGCAGGCATTTGAGGCAGCTGAGTGGATGCCTTCAGTCATGCCATGGGGCCGTGGGCAGAGATAATGCACCAGCAACATTACAGACTGCCTCGAGACCAGCTGAGAAGCTTATCCCTGCCCTGGAGGGTTAGGACCAAGACCCTCTCACTCAGTTGAGTGCGGCTGCAGGGGGCCAGCCAAGGTACAGGCTGGAAGAGGCAAGCCTGGGCTCTCCGTGGGACTAAGATGCCAGTGTCAGAGGCAGACCCACAGCTGGAGATGGGGGAAGGCTACCCTAAGCCCCGGTGGTCTCTCTCTTGCTTCCCACTCTCAGGATCTAAGGTGCCGGTGGGGCGAGACCAGAAGAAGCTTCTGCCCAGAGCTCCGACCCTCTCTCATCCAGATGCCGCCAGAGCCAGCGGCAGGGGATGCAGCTCTCAGGGGTCCCAGTGCCACCCTGCATGTGCTTAGCGCCCAATGCCCTGTGGGCCAAGAGGTGCTTATGTTCCAGATGGCCCAGGCCTAAGGGGCAGGGGCACCTCCATTCAGGGCCCCCGACCCCTGATCCCCGGCAGCAGCCCTACACCGGGTGGTCAGGGCGTGGATGTTGTCATTCCCCAGCCAGAACTCCCCCAGCTGACTGCCGAAGCCCTGCTTGTACGCGGCCCAGTACCGATAGAAGTCCACGGAGCCATCCACCCTCCACTGGAAAACCTGTGGGGGAGCCGGGGGATGGGAGCCACGGGCCAGGCCGGTGTCCCACAGCGCGGGGGACCCGCCCTCCAGAAGAGCAGCACGTGCAGATGACAGAGTATCACGGCCGGGCCAGCAGCTCGCAGACCCCACAGGAAGATGAAGGAGGAAAGCGGGACCCAGGAGGGGAGGCAGCAAGCCCCAAGCCACACAGCAAGAAAACACCTGCCCCTCCCAGCCTCCCCCACGGCCTGGACTTTTACCCACCAGTCACCTCCCCCATCATCTCTGCCTGTCCCTTTGCAGGGGGATAGAGAATTCTAGAGTGTTCTCCCACCAGGTGTGCAGCCTGGCCTCCGGGACTCCCAGGCTGGCCACTCCTGCCCAGGGCCCCTCAGCTCCCCCCACACTCACGGTCCAGCCCCCTCCGTCCATGTCCATGTCACACAGAATAGTCAGGGGCCAGCAGTCGGGCAGGTAGTTGCTTAGGAAGTGCCCCCTGTCCCGCAGGTCCTTGCAGGTGTGTGGGCCTGAGAAGGGAACCCAGGGAGTGGCTGCAGGACAGGAGCCCTGGGCAGGGCAGGGACAGTGGGAGGGAGGCCCAGGAGGGAGGAGCAGGGTCACAGGCATATGTGCGGACAGAGTACGACTTCGAGGCCTGGACCGGGACACAGCCCTCAGGGCCATGCAGCTGTGATGGCCACACCCAGTCTGCCTGACCCTCCCACCTCCCAGCGTCTCCCCACCTTCAGCCCCTGGGCACTCAGCCTTTGAGGTAAATTACAATAGTAGAACCCAGGGTTCTAAGCCAGGAAGGGATCCAGGGCATGGCGGCCCATTACTCAAATGACTAAGGGGCTAATAGGTACAGACAAGGTCTGCCCTTACAGTCTGTATCGTGAAAGCGTGCAGCTGGCCTTTGGGGCTGGGTGACAGGCTTGGGTTCCAAGGTCAGGGTGTGATCAGTCACCTGTCACACACGACTGAGCCTGCCCAGTGTCCCCTTTGTGGGGAGAGGGGACACTTGTCATAAGCTTGAAATCAAAGCCCTGGTCCCGGTCAGCCTCAGTGGCTCCCTGAGCACAGAATAGAGAATGGGCAAAGGCAGCTACTCTGCTGTCTCCGGGACATGCAGCGCAGGCCTAGGGAAGGGTGGCCGGACTCGACTTCCCCGGAGGCATCGGCCACACGGTGTCCACAGGCCCCTGCTGTGCAGCTTGACCTCTGTGGACTGTGGACCCCTGGTGAGGCCCTTGACACTGGTAACAGCAGAACAGCTCTTCAGGCCCGGCAGGGTCACCCCCAGCCCACCCTGCCTCCGCCCTAGCCTGTTTCTTGGGGCACAGTATCAGCGGCCCCTCAGCCCCCAGTACCAGCTCTCACTTGTGTTTGTAGGCTGAGTGTGGGACTGTGTCTTAGAGTTTTGCACATTTGACTTTTTTAAAACTTTTACAATTTTTGAATAAATGAGCATAAGTAAGACAGAAATGGAAATATTCAAGTGTCCCCATCTACACACTGGTGTGGTCTTGCTGGCCGCTGGGAATGACTGCTGAGATGCTGGGGTCTGAGTCCTCAAGGATTTTTACAACAAAGCCCGTCGGGCTCCTCCCCCGTCCCTGCCCACAGCCCGGATGGTCAGGGACATGGGCAGTGGGTGGGTGGACTAAGGCCTCCAGGACCCCTCCCCGGGACAAAGCCTGCAGAGGCACTGCCCGGGTCCGCCAGCGGCTCACCATTCTCTCCACGCTTCCCCTTCTCTCCTCCGTCTCCTGGAGAAAGGCAGGACAACGAGCTTTTGACCCAAGACGTCTCGGCCATTGGGAGGCTGGCCAGGGTGGGCTCCTGGCCTAGGCACTGCATCCCCCCAGCCCTGAGGGCTCACTCAGGCTTCACGACGCCCAGATCTCAAGGGTGGGGAGGGCCGAGACCAGGAACATGGCGGGGTCTCTGCCTGACTCTGTCTTTGTCTTTCCGTTGCTCTCTCCCCTGCCCGGTCTCTCCCTCCCTCATTTCATTACAGACAGCTGTATGGTCACTGCTCAAGCCCTCCGCACTCTCTGTCCCCTGGTTACCTTTGGGCCCCACTGGTCCTGCCTTTCCAGGGGCTCCAGGGAGACAGAGTTCTCCTGAAAATTCCAAAGAATCGTTGAGAAAAATGCAACCTAAACAATTCTCCCTGGAAATCTTTGCCCCAAGTGGTGAAGTCCTGACCCTTCTGCCTTGAACCCATGCTGGTTCCAGGAACCCTTAGAACTGCTAGTCTTGGGCTTGGCCTGGGGGTGACTGCAGATGGGGGTGAGGGAGTGATGGAGGGGCCTGCACCCCACCTAGGGCTCAAGGCAAGGTGCTCCTGGCTCCTGTTTGTGCTTTGGGAGCAACCTGGGTTTCACCCTCTGTTTACCATAAACCTGGGCCTAAGTCACCCTCCTAGAGCTCTGCTGTCTAGCAAGGGACCAGGTCCGGGAACAAGGAATGCGTCCTTGGAGAGCCTCGTCCTACTGGGTTCCCACACAGGAGGGTGAACCCCACCTGCAGCCGCTGCTGCCAGGGAGGACCCGGGTCCCACGTGCGCCTGACGTCCTGGCTGTCACACAGCCCTCCACGCGGTTCTGACAAGAGCGGTGACCTCCCATCACCCAATACCAGCCAGGAGGCAGCCCCCAGTGCTGTCACTGAGCCTGGTGGCCTGGGAGAGTGTGGGGGGTGGTTCCTGCTTTGGGGTGTATTAGCCAGTCATACCCACTGGTAGAAATCTGGTTCAAGGGAAGTCTGAGTCAGACCCGATTCTCCTCCTGCTGTGGAAGGGCTTCCTCCCCAGGGTTCCCTGAGCAGGGGACAGAGATCCCACACTCAGGTCCACCCCGTGGAGTGGGCACAGAGGACCTGGCCCAGGACACCCACATAGAAGCCTGGACACCTGAGCAAAAGTGCCAGTCGTAGGGACATTCAAGCTTGTCCCATCTACATTGGGACATCCCCACCCAGTGCTCTGCAGGCATCAATCACCTTGAATGCCTCCAGAAATGGGGAGCTCACCCCCTAAGGCAGCCCCCTTTCTGAGCTTTTGTGGACATCTGCCTTACACTATGCTTAGGGGACCCAAAACCACCCAAGGCAGGTACCCACTCTTCATTCTCCCACGTCCCTTGCAGGCCTGCATGTGGAGCTCAGGGCTCAGGATTCGGGTACCCTCTGTGTCCTGAAGTAGCTGGGTTGAGTCCCAGCCCCACTCCTTACTGCTTTGTCAGGTAGGAAAATCTCTGACCCCTTTAATCTTCAGCTTTTCCATCTGAGGCAGGTGCAGAAGAAAGTGGTCACCTTAATTTTCAGGTGAGAAGGTGGAGGGACATAGAAATTAGAAGTCGTGCCAGTGGCCGAGCAAAGCTGGTGTTGGATCAAGGACGGGGAGACAGCGCTACAGAAGCGTGTCCACATGTGAGCTCATGGAATAGTTAAGAAAGACGCTCCCCCACTTCAGAATGCTGCTGGGCCCTGGGAGTTGGCTCTGTCCCTGGCTCTGGCAGGGGCCCGACCCAGGCTCTCCATCTAGGAACCACGGAGGGGGCGTTGCCCAGCTCAGCATCTAGTTTGAAAAACAGCAAGAGCCAGTGCCCCTGCCACGCCCGGCCTCCCCACCCTGCCCACACTTACCTCTCTGTCCATTGGCACCTGCCTCTCCCTTTGGCCCTGGGGCCCCGGGCAGCCCCGGGCAGCCTCGGAGAATGGTGAGCTTGTCGGAGCCCTCCATGCCCACCACCTTCACCTCTGCAGAGAAACACAGGTGGCCACTCAGCGTCTGGCCCAGCAGTGCCTGGAAAGTGAGGCTTTCTGCTCTGCTGAGGCCTTGGTCTGTCCTCACCCCTCGGGCACTGGTGAGGAAGGGAGGTGAAGGGGGGCAGAGCCCTGGCATTGGAGGCCACCTGGACCTAGGAGAGCCTCCTCTCCTCAGTGCTGTGTGCCCTGGGGAAACTCACTGCACTCGGAGCTTTGCCCTCTGGGCTGCCAAGTGCGGATAACAAGGTTGTGGCCAGGGTTGGATTAGAGAATGCACATTTTAAATCTCTTACAGCAATTTATGGCACTTAGAAAGAGCTGCATAAACAGTGGGCACTTTCAGTAACTACTGACAATAAATATTTCTAAGAAAATGGGGGGATTGGGGCTGACATAGCGTTTTCCCTCCCAGACCCTGGGAAGGTGGCTGTAGAATTTCTGGGCTGGAAGGGGCCTTCTCGGTCCCCTGGAGAGGGGCAGTGTGGGGTCCAAGCACACAGAGCCAGGGGTGACACAGCTGGAGCCAAACTGAGGCTGTTTACTTCTTTGAAAAGACATTTTTCATTCTGTTGATTCAGAAATCCACACTCCCTCCTCTGGCTCTCTGCGAGGCGGCGGGAGGAAGCAGCGCTCTCGCGGGGAGACACGGCGGCTGCCATTTCGCGGCATCTCCTTTCTGTGTTTACGATGCTCCTTCCTGGAGCAGGCTGTAATCTACTATTTACGCTTCCTCCATAAATACATTGTCAGCCAGGGCAGCAGGGCTGTCCTTAGCAGCAGTCTCTCACTGAGTGTCGCAGAACCACCTGCTTCTGGATCAGCGCGGGAAACACCTCGTCCCCGTTCAAACCCTTGCCCCTATGGACTGAATCCGACCCTGTTGGGGGAGACCCCAAAATCGGCCTTTTTAATAAACCCCCCAAGTCAGTGTGGCAGCCGCCGTATCAGAGGGTCTTAGAGCGCCTCTCCAGTCAGCCAGTGCAGAGGCAAAGTCAGCAGTATTTTCTTCCTTCTCAGTGACAACTTCCAGACCCATCTGTGAAGCTTCATGGGACAAATCCCAGGCTTTTGAGTCAGACAGACAAGGAGCGACATTCCTCCTCTCTCCCTCTGTGAGCCTGGGCAATGCCTCAGCTGCCCTGAGCCTCCACCTCCTTGCCTGAGGATAAAGCTGATCTGCTGGGCATCTTCGCAGGAAGATGTGCGTACAAGGTTTCGCCAGAATGGTCAATGAATGGGTCTTTACCAGCTTTTGGGGACCAGAAAACCCAGGTGCATCTCACCTGGACACGTGTCAGTAGCCTGGGCAGGCAGGTTCTTGAGATGCAGGAACAAGACGAGCAGGACAGCGAGGCCCCGGGCCTCGGCGGCTCCACTCAGCTCCATGTCCTTGGCTGGTCTTTGACTCAGGGGAGTCCCCCAGCTCTTATAGGGCAGAGGAAGCCAGCTCTCGCCTTGTGCCACCACTTCTCAACTCCCTGGGGGACACCCACTTCCTACAGGCTACTGAGTTACACCAGCAGGAGGTATGTGCTCATCTAAAACAATGTTTTCTTCCGCTAGGCCTCAGCAAGATGCCCATTCTACTGGGCTCTCTTCCCCAGCAAAGACACCATGCGCCCCATCCAGAGAGCTCCCGAGACCCCTCAGCTGGAAGGGTCAGCTCTGTCTGTGGTTTAAGGAGAGCACAGCTCCCATACTGCCTTCCCCTTCCCCAGCTATCCCCAAGCAATAATCGGGGAACTTGGCCTTATCCTTGGGGCATAAGGAAGGCTTTGCTGAAGAGGATTACCTGCCTTGCCTATTCCCAGAAAATTCAGGGTTTGTCAGTCACCAGGCACTTAACATGGATGGAGAGAAAAAAAATGTTTAGGGCCTGCTATGTCCCAAGTACTATTTCTGTCAGATCATCTCACGCCAGCCCCATTTGGTGGAGTAAATTATTTGAAAGTTACAGATGGTGAAATTGAAGTCAATCCACTAGTAAGAACCAGGCATGGCCGGGCGCAGTGGCTCATGCCTGTAATCCCCACACTTTGGGAGGCCGAGGCAGGCAGATCACAAGGTTGGAAGTTCGAGACCATCCTGGCCAACATGGTGAAACCCATCTCTACTATAAACACAAAAATTAGCTGGGCATGGTGGTACATGCCTGTAGTCCCAGCTACTCGGGAGGCTGAGGCAGGAGAATTGCTGAACCTGGGAGGCAGAGGTTGCAGTGCGCTGAGATCATGTCACTGCACTCCAATCTGGCGACAAATTGAGACTCCATCTCAAATAATAATAACGATAAGAGCCAGGGATCGGACACAAGGCTGACTGACATCTTGTGGATCACTGGGGTTGCTCATTTCACCTGAAGGTGGGGATGCCTCCTGTCCCCACAAATCCTTGAGGCCATGTTCCTATTCCACATTTCGTGCTGTGAAGCACGCTCAGTCTGGATGCATTGTGGACTCTCTGTGCAGGATTTCTGAAGAGGTATACAAATGATCACTAAGGAGAGTCAGATGGTAGCAGGACCGAGGAGCAGAGAGGTGCTGTTCTGTGGTTTGCTAATTCTCTGGGCCAGTGCGTATAGACTGGGTTTCCAAATACTCTGGCTCCCAACGTGGGAGAGATGTAGAGGGGATGCCCAGTGGTGGGGGCCCAGGAGACACAGGACCTTGTGTCCAGGCTCTGTGGGCACCACACCAACTCTAGACTGTGAGTGTTTGTGTGTGTTGGCTCCAGCCTGTTGAGAGACAGGGGTAGGTAGGAGGCTTCACGGCTCAGACTCTGCTTAGTGTCCCTGAGCTACTGGCCCAGGCAGGAGAGGACTGGGTGTCAGTGGTGCGACCTCCTTTCTCAGAGAGGATCTAATTCAGGAGTGACACTCACCTGGATTGGGTCAGAACAGAAAGAGCGATGGCAAGTCTGTGCCCCTCAATTCCATTTGCCAGCTGTCCCCTGGGTGTGAGGGGACCTCCTCTTCCTCACATTGTCAATGGGTTTATTTCAGGTGAAAAGTCAGCAACACTCTCAGATACCAAGTTAATGTTCCCAAGACTATGTGAGCCCAAGAGTACAAAAAAATGCAAGATTCTGGCAACTTCAAATATCTTTTTTTTTTTTTTTTTGAGATGGAATCTCACTCTGTCACCCAGGCTGGAGTGCAGTGGTGCGATCTTGGCTCACTGCAACTTTCACCTCCTGGGTTCAAGCAATTCTCTGCCTCAGCCTCCCAAGTAGCTAGGATTACAGGTGTGCACCACCACACCCGGCTAATTTTTTGTATTTTTAGTAGAGATGGGGTTTCACCATCTTGGCCAGGCTGGTCAACATCGATCAACATTGGATCGATGAAAGTCATTTGACTCCTGGCAATAATAGAACAAACAGACAAAAGCTTTAAAAAGGGATTTGCTTGAAGGCACAGTCAAGCTAGCTATGTAGCAAAGGATCACTTTGCCAAGCTGTCAGAGCAACAGAAATCTTAGAGAAGTGAAACTAGCAGTGGAGACCTCTTTTTCTCAGGGATTTGTCAATCTCCAAAAGAGTGGTGAGAAGTTGGACAGCTATTTCACAATCTTGCAGAGCTTAAGGTCAAAGACTGGGGTCTGGGGCCTGCCAAGGGTACAGATTTGGGGTTGGCTTTCAGAAGGGCTGCACCCTAGCAATAGGATGAGTGAGCAATAACCAACCTTCACACAGGCTGCAAACTGGTTTTGAGACATGTAAATGTCCCAGGAAAGGAATCTTAAATCCTGGAATTATTGCTTGTGCCCCCAGGCTCCTAGCTGAAAGAAACAAAAATCTTTCCTGAAGGAGAACGGCATCATCCCAGGTCATTATTTCTGCAAAGTGTTTTACTTTTTTCAAATGAAATGTTAGAACACAGTCAGTGATAACCAGTCTCATGGGAATAAAAGACAACACGTACAAGGACCAACAGAAACAACAGAGTATAGAAAGAGAACTTTGGAAGCTGTGGATACTGAAGCTACAACACGATGAACAGGAATAATGGAAAACCTTCCTCAGAGACTGAGAACAAATACGGTGCCTGTCATCAGCACTCTGGTCAACATTGCAATGCATGTCACTGCCCAGTGCAGTGGGCAGGAAAACAAAAGCATGAGAAGATTGGAAAGGCAGACTCAGAGTTGTTATTTTCAAAAGATGAGGTTGAGGATGTAGAAAATTCAAGAGATCCTACAGATAAACTAGCAGAGTAAAAAGTTTATCAAAAATCAATTGTGTTTCTAAAAACTAGCCTCAAAGAATTTAAAAATGAAATTAAAAAAATTTGCAGCAGCAACACCAAAGTGAGATAATTGTGAATAAATCTAACAACATCTATGCTGGTCTTCTGTGTACAAAACTATCAAACAGGAACTGAAAGACCTAAATGAAGATTAAAATCATTAGAAGGATATTCTATGTTCGTGGATTAGAATACTAAATATAGGAAAGATATTCATTTTCCCCTAATTTATCTAGATAAACACTGCATTATCAATTAAACTACCATTTTCTATGACAATTGACAGAGTGAATTTAAAATTTGTATTAAGGGCCGGGTGTGGTGGCTCACACCTTTAATCTCAGCACTTTGGGAGGCTGAGGCAGGTGGATCACTTGAGGTCAGGAGTTTGAGACCAGACTGGCCAAGGTGGTGAAACTCCGTCTCTACTAAAAATACAAAAATTAGACAGACATGGTGGCAGGCGCCTGTAATCCCAACTACCCAGGAAGCTGAGGCAGGATAATTTCTTGAACCCTGGACGCAAAGGTTGCAGTGACCCTAGCTTGTGCCATTGCACTGCAGCCTGGGCGTCAGAGCAAGACTTCATCTCAAAAACAAAAACAACCCCCAAAATTAGCAAGGTGTTGTGGTACAGGCTTGCAATCCCAGCTACTCAGGAGGCTGAGGCCAGAGAATCACTTGAACCTGGGAGGCAGAGGTTGCAGTGAGCCAAAATTATGCCACTGCACTCCAGCCTGGGCAACAGAGTGAGACTTTGTCTCAAAAATATCGACAACAACAAAAAAACAAAATTACCAGGACAAAATTACCATGGTGTTATGTGCCTGTAACCCCAACTACCGGGGAGGCTGAGGCAGGAGAATTGCTTGAACCAGGAGGCAGGGGTTGCAGTGAGCCAAGATTGCACCACCGCACTCCGGCCTGGGTGACAGAGTGAGTCTTCATCTCAAAAACAAGCAAAAAAAACCAAAACCCCCTAAATTAGCAGGGTATGGTGGCATATGCCTGTAGTCCCAGCTACTCAAGAGGCTGAGGCAGGAGAATCGCTTGAACCCAGGAGGCGGAGGTTGCAGTAAACTGAGTTTGTACCACTGCACTCCAGCCTGGGCAACAGAGCGAAACTCCATCTCAATCAATAAACAAACAAACAGGCCGGGCGCGGTGGCTCAAGCCTGTAATCCCAGCACTTTGGGAGGCTGAGGCAGGTGGATCACAAGGTCAAGAGATCGAGACCATCCTGGTCAACATGGTGAAACCCCGTCTCTACTAAAAATGCAAAAAATTAGCTGGGCATGGTGGTGCGTGCCTGTAATCCCAGCTACTCAGGAGGCTGAGGCAGGAGAATTGCTTGAACCCAGGAGGTAGAGGTTGCAGTGAGCCGAGATCGTGCCATTGCACTCCAGCCTGGGTAACAAGAGCGAAACTCTGTCTCAATAAATAAATAAATAAATAAATAAAATAAACAAACCAACAAATAAATACAAATAAAATTTATATAAAGGCAAAGTGAGGATAGCCGTGATACTCTTGAGCAAGAAAAAAGAAGGACGATTCGCTCTGGGCGATGCCCGCAGTTGCTATTAAGCTGTAGTGATGGAGACAGTGTGGTTCTGGCTTAGGTGTACTCAGCAAACCAAGGGACCTGAGTGGGGAGTCCAGACACAAATCCAGGCACCTACCGTTCCTTGATTTGTGACGTGGTTGCTCTGTAGAGCCACAGTGAAAGAATACACTGTCACTGAGTGGCACAAACTACTGGATGTTCATGTGGAAAAACAAGAGGTGACACCTGACTTTTATCAGATGAAAAAGTATCCATATGGGGAGAATGGCAGACCCAAATGTGAGAGGTAAAACAGCAGCCTTAGATCGTATTACAAGATCTGGAATAGCCTTGCAGGAATTTTACATAGGATGGAAAAGCACAAACCAGAAAGGAAAAGTAAAAAAAATTGATCATGAAAGTAACATTATTTCTTTTTCAAAAGATACCACCTCAAGAGGGGGAAGACAGGCCACAGAGAAGAGGGAGAGGTCTCAACATGCAGAAGTGATGAAAGTCTGTTATCCAGAACAGAGGGTTTCTGTAAATCAACAATGTTGTAGAAAGTGGGAAAGTGACTTCGACAAACACTTATACGAGAGATGGATGATGGAAGTTTGAAAACATGCTCAACTCCATAACTAATTCAAGAAATGAAAACTTAAATCTCATGACACAACCGCATACACTAAATTTTTTCTTTTTTTTTCTTTTTTTTTAGAAAAAAAGGAGAGAAGGAGAGGAAGAAAGAGGAAGAAAAAGAGGGAGAGAGAACAGGAATATTGCTTTATTCTAAAAATCGGTATTAATAATGGCTGATCAATATTTTGTGTATTTAAAGTGGAGAATGTATATTTTGTGTATTTAAAGTGGAGAGCTCTATAAATACTTATTAAGTTTACTTGTTCTGGATCTGAGTTCAAGTTCTGGATATCCTTATTAATTTTCTATCTCGTTGAGTCTAAATCTCTTTATAGGTCTTATGTATCTGGGTGTTAGGATCCTTAGCTCTTATTATTGCATTGATCCTTTTACCACCGTATCTTTGTTGCTTTGAAATCTGTTTTATCAAATGCGTGAATTGCAACTCCTGCTTTTTGTTTATTTATTTATTTTTGCTCTCCATTTGGTTGGTAAATATTTCTCTAACCCTTTGTTTTGAGTCTTTGTGTATCTTTGGATATAAAATGGGTCTGGATGTAGTACACCATTAGGTTTTGGCTGTATCTTTTGATTGGGGGATTTAGTCTATTTAAATTTAGTGTTACTGCCATTTGATGTTAACTGGCTATTTTATCCATTTGTTGATGTAAATTCTTCTTTATGTTGATGCTCTTTACTTTTTAGTATATTTTTAGAAAGGCTAATACTGGTTGTTCCTTTCTGTGTATAATGGTTCTTTCAGAAGTTTTTGTAAAGCAGGCCTGGTGGTAATAAAATCTCTGAGTACTTGCTTGTTCATAAAAGATTTTATTTTTCCTTCAATTGTGAAGCTTAGTTTGGCAGGATATGAAATTCTGGGCTGAAAGTTCTGTTCTTTAAGAATGTTAAATATTGGCCCCTACTCTCTTCTGGCTTGTAGGGTTTCTGCTGAGAGATCTGCTGTAAGTCTAATAGGCTTCCCTTTGTGGGTAACCTGACCTTTCTCTCTGGCTGCCCTTAGTATTTTCTCCTTCATTTCAACCCTGGTGAATCTAATGATTATGTGCCTTGGGAATGTCTTGAGGAATGTCTTTGTGGTGTTCTCTGTATTACCTGGGGTTGAATAGTGTCCTTCTTTGCTAGATTGGGAAAATTCTCCTGGATAATATCCTGAAGAGTATTTTCCAGCTTGGATTCATTCTCTCCATCACATTCAGGTACACCTATCAAACATAGATTAGGTCTTTTCACATAGTCCCACATTTCTTGGAGACGTTGCTCATTCCTTTTTATCCTTTTATCTCTATTCTTGTCTTTTCGTTTTATTTCATTAAGTTGGTCTTCAACCTCTCATATCCTTTCTTCTGCTTGATCAATTCGGCAACTTGTGCATATTTCACTAAGTTCTCCTGTTGTATTTTTCAACTCCGTTAGTTCATTTATATTCCTCTCTATATTGTCCGGTTTTTTTTAGCATTTTGTCAAACCTTTTTTCAAAGTTTTTAGCTTCTTTACATTGGGTTAGAACAAGTTCTTTCAGCTCCCAAAAGTTTCTTATCATCCACCTTCTGAAGCCTACTTCAGATAATGGAACACAGTCCTTTTCCACCAAGGCTTGTTCCATTGCTGATGAGGAATTGCAATCCCCTGTAGAGGGAGAGGGATTCTGATTTTGGGTATTCTCGGCCTTTTTAGGCTGTATTTTTCCCTTTATTATGAATTTATCCATCTGTTGTCTTTACAATTAACGCCTTTTAATTAGGTTTCTGAGTGGACGTCCAATTTATTGATTCCCAGTGCTGGAATCTGAGCAACCCACTGCACCGGCCAAAACAGCAGCGATAAGACTGATGGTGCTCTTCTGCCTGGGAATCTCCGGTCTGGCTTCCTTCTTGAGTCCGTAACAAGCGGCTCTGCTTTCCCAGAGCTCCAAACACCGGTCAGTAGAGGAACCAATCCCGTTTACTCTGCACGAAGAGCTGCCGCACTGAGGCGTTGGCAAAACTGCTGCACTGGCCACAAGAGTCGTGCTGGCGACCCTTGGGGCTCCTCCACTGGAAATCTTCTGGTCCGTGAGCGACGAAAATTCATCTGAAAGTGTGGCATCCTCTCGTTTTCTGGGCTTTCACTGGGAGCTACAATCCCGAGCTGTTAGGGATCAGTCATCTTGGATCTTTTCAAATTTTTTCAAAACAGCAGACTCTACAAGGTTTTGGTGAGGATGTGTGAGAAACCTTGGTAAAAGCACTTTGGAAAACTGTCATTATTCCCAACAATTCCATATGACCAGCATCTTCCATAACCACTGATACTCAGCTCATTTCTACTCAACAGAAAGGTGTGCCCAGCTGCAGAGGAGACGTGTGTGAAAGTGTCCAGCCCCACGCTGGACATAACCTGTACGTCCATCCGCAGCAGAATGGGCACATCAGAAGAGGTTTGCTCATACTGGAGCATCCTGTAGAGCTGTAAAAAGATTGGATTCCAGCTTTGCACAAAAGCTTTGATGAACTCCACAAGCACACAGAGCACGGAGGCACCAGCACGAAGGAATGCATGCTGTTCAGCTGCCTCTGTACAGAAGGTGAAGGTGGGCAGAGCTGACGGCGGTGTGAAGGAACACATGCTCAGTGGCAACACGGAGAGGAAGGCCATGCCAGTCGGATGAGCGCTCCCTTAGGAGGGGGAGCCTTGAGCCTGGAAGGGCCATGGGGGGCTGGTGATGGGCTGTCGCTTCATCTGGGTGGCACATGTTGAGTTTACGCACTCTGGTGAATGGGTGTTACATTTCACTTAAAAGAAAAAGCGTAAATAAATGATTTAAATAAAATAAAGAGAACACATAAGGGCCACCATCGTCCTTTATTGCCCCGACCACAAGCTGCAGACCAGCTGTCTCTAGGAGGCTTGGGGATTTTGAGGGGCTGCTGGTTTGCTTCCCTGTTCCTGCTCTAGCTTCTGGGTGTTGCTCCACTTGCTGGGTCTGCAGTCTGAGATGAGCTTTGGAAGGATACAGAGGGAGAGACCAGCCAGAGAGGCTGGTCAGAGGGGGACTGGTCAGAGTGGACAGAGGGACTTCCTTCCCCTGGGCCATGCCCACCCACCAAGGGGTGCCGACCCCATGGGTCGGCGAGGCAGAAACTCTCACACTATAAAATGCGACAGTTTATAATGAACAAAATGAAAATATAATATAGCTAAAAGCCTGACTGCCCAAGCCGAGGAAGGGTCCTTCTGGATGACAGTCATAAGCTGAATGTCAATCATGGGAAGATGCCCTCACCGCACCCTTCCCCACAAGATTACAAGCAGGGCAGCCAGCGGGGCCCTGCTCCACTCCCTCCTGGAGTTGGTCATCCCTGGGACAGCCTCTGTGGCCACCTCACCCCCAGGCTGGGCCTCATGGTACTTCCCCTCCTCTCCAGGGGTCCTGTGGGTCCTTGATATTTCTGGTTTTTGTTTTGTTGTGTTGAGACGGAGGATCACTCTGTCGCCCAGGCTGCAGTGCAACGACGTGATCTTGGCTCACTGAAGCCTCTACTTCCCAGGTTCAAGTGATTCTCCTGCCTCAGCCTCCTGAGTAGCTGGGATTACAGGCACCTGCCACCACACCCTGCTAATTTTTTTGTATTTTAGTAGAGACGAGGTTTCACCATGTTGGTCAGGCTGGTCTCAAATTCCTGGCCTCAGGTGATCTGCCTTCCTTGGCCTCCCAAAGTGCTGGGATTACAGATATGACCTGCTGTGCCCAGCCAGTCCTTGGTGTTTCTGAAATCAAGAAATGTCCTTATAACTGGTTTTTGCTTGCCATGGGGGCGCCACACTGTGCTCACCTGTGGAAGCTCAGGTAATAAGGCTGCGTTGCCACATAGTAAGAAGCCACCTGATCCAGGATAGGGCCGGCTGCACACCTGCTCTGGGTTGGCACACGCAGGAGCTGCCTGTAGCTGACAGCACAGAGGAGCCCTCTCAGGAGCTTTAGTTTGGGACTTCACATGCGCAGGAGGGATGGCAGAGAGTCAAATGACACTCTCCAAATATCCCCAACAACTGTGGGCAGGAGAAAGCTGAGGTCCTGGCTCACTGCAGTGAGGGATAGCGCCAGCTCACAGCACTTCAGCAGTGCCTCTGAGTGGGAGGGGAAGGAAAGGGAAGAGCTCCTGAGAGCTCCAAGCCTGGTTTAGGGTGGATCTTCCAGTGGGGTGGGTCAGGGGATCACCATGTCGTGATTTCGGGTGGGTGCATGCAGTACGGCGAAGACCTTGAGATGATGAGGGTTCAAGAGTCCTGGAGCATGCGCTGTGGATTCCTGTTGAAGAGTCAGCGGGAAGAGTCTCTTGGTTGCAGAGATTAATCCCACCATCAAGGACTTGAAAGACACAGGGGTGATGATTCCCACCACATCCTCATTCGCCTCTCCCATTTGGCCTGTGCAGAAGACAGATGGATCCTGGAGAATGACAGTGGATTATCGTAAGCTTAACCAAGTGGTGACCTCAATTGCAGCTGCTGTACCAGATGTGGTTTCATTGCTTGAACAAATTAACATCTCCTGGTACCTGGTATGCAGCCACTGACTTGGCAAATGACTTTTTCTCCATCTCTGTCCATAAGGCCCACGAGAAGAATTTGCCTTCATCTGGCAAGGCCAGTGATACACCTTCACTGTCCTGCCTCGGGGGCATATCACTCTTCAGCTTTGTGTCATAGTCTCGTTTGCAGAGATCCTGAATGCTTTTCCATAATGGACCAGCCAGACATCACACTGGCCCATTGCATTGATGACATTACGCTGATTGGATCCAGTGAGCAGGAAGCAGCAAACATGCTGGACTTACTGGTGAGACTTGGCGTGCCGGAGGATGGGAAATAAATCGGACTAAATTTCAGGGACTTTCTACCTCAGTAAAATCTCTAGGGGTCCACTGGTGTGGGGCTTGTCAAGATAATTCATCTAAGGTGCAGGGTAAGTTGTCTTCATCAGGCCCCTCCTACAACCAAGAAAGGGGCACGATGCCTAGTGGGCCTGTTTGGAATTTTGGAGGCAACATGTTCCTCATTTGGGTGTGTTACTCTGGGCGTGACTAGAAAGGCTGCCAGGTCTGAGTGGGGTCCAGAACAGGAGAAGGCTCTGCAACAGCTCCAGGCTGCTGTGCCAGCTGCTCTGACACTAGGGCCACGTGACCCAGCAGACCCAGTGGTGCCTGAGGTGTCAGTGGCAGATAGGGATGCTGTGTGGAGCCATAGGTGAATCACAGCAGAGGCGGCTAGGATTTTGGATCTTCTAAAATCCTACCATCTTCTGTAGATAACTACTCTCCTTTTGCAACAGCACTTGGCCCGCTACTGGGCTTTGGTGGAAACCGAACGTTTGACTCTGGGTCATCAAGTCACCAGGTGATCTGAACCCCTGTCACGAACTGGGTGCTTTCTGACCCATCCAGCCATAAAGTGGGTCATGCACAGCAGCATTCCATCGTCAAATTTAATCGGTATATATGTGATCAAGCTCCAGCAGGTCCTGAAGGCACAAGTAAGTCACATGAGGAAGTGGCTCAAATGCCCACAGTCTCCACTCCTGTTACCTGCCTTTTCTCCCCACAGCCTGCGCTGACGGCCTCATGGGGAGTTGCCTATGATCCATTGACAGAGGAAGAGAAGACTAGGGGCTGGTTCCCGAGAGTGGATAGCTGCAGCACCGCAGCCCCTTTCTAGACATCCCTGAAGGACAGCGGTGAGGAGAGACCCGCCCAGTGGGCAGAACTTGGAGCAGTGCACTTGGCTGTGTGCTTTGCATGGAAGGAGAAGTGGCCGGATGTGTGATTATATACTGATTCATGGGTGGTAGCCAGTGGTTTGGTTGGATGGCCAGGGACTTGGAAGCAGCATGACTGGAAAATTGGTGACAAAGAAATTTGGGGAAGAGGTATATGGATGGACCTCTCTGAGTTGTCAAAAACTGTGAAGATATTTGTATATCATGTCTGTGCTTACCAACAGGCAACCTCAGCAGAGCAGGGTTTTAATAATCAAGTGGATAGGATGGCCCATTCTGTGGACACCACTCAGCCTCTTTTCCCAGCCACCCTTGTCATCACCCAGTGGGCCCATGAGCAAAGTGGTCATGGTGGCAGGCATGGAGGTTATGCATGGGCTCAGCAACATGGACCTCCACTCACCAAGGCTGACCTGGCTATGGCCACTGCTGTGTGCCCAGCTTGCCAGCAGTGGAGACCAACACTGAGCCCTTTATATGGTACCATTTCCCAGGGTGATCACAGCTACTGGATGGCAGGTTGATTATACTGGACTTCTTCCGTCATGGAAAGAGCAGCAATTTGTCCTCACTGGGACAGACACTTCAGACAGGAGTTTGCCTATCCTGTACGCAGTGCTCTGCCAAGACTGCCAGCCGTGGACTCACGGAATGCCTCATCCACCATGGTGGTATCCACACAGCATCACCTCTGACCACAGCACTCACTTCACAGCTAAAGAAGGGCGGCAGCGGGTCATGCTCATGGAGTCCCTTGGTCTTCCCATGTTCCCCACAGTCCTGAAGAGCTGGATCAACGGAATGGTAAAATGGCCTTTCGAACTCACAGTTACACCTCCAATTAGGTGACAATACTTCGCAAGCCTGCAGCAAAGTTCTCCAGAAGGCCATGTATGCTCTGAATCTGCTTCAAATATATGATACTGTTTTCCCCATATCCCGGATTCATGGGTCCAGAATCAAGCGATGGAAGTGGAGTGGCACCACTCACCGTCACCCCTGGCGATCCACTAGCAACATTTTTGCTTTCTGTCCCGGCAACATTATGTTCTGCTGGCCTAAGGGTCGTAGTTCCAGTGGGAGGAACGCTGCCACCAGGAGAAGCCGCAGTGATTCCATTAAGCTGGAAGTTAAGGTTGCCACCTGGCCACTTGGGCTCCCCCACCTCTAAGTCAACAGGCTCAGGCAGTTACCGTGTTGGCTGGGGTGACTGACCCGGACATTTAAGATGAAGTCAGTCTACCACTGCACAGTGGAGGAAGGAAGAGGATGCATGGGATACGGGAGATCCGTTCGGGCCCGGGCCTAAGGTCAATGAGAAGCTGCAACAGCCCAGTCCAGGCAGGACTACAAATGGCCCAGACCCTTCAGGAAAAGAAGGGTCGGGTCACTCTACCAGGTAGAAAACCACAACCCTGGCAGAGCATGCCTGTAATCCCAGCACTTTGGGAGGCCGGAGTGCATGGATCACCTGAGGTCAGGCGTTTGAGACCAGCCTGAGCAACATGGTGAAACCCCATCTCCACTAAATACAAAAAATTAGCCGGGTGTGGTGGCGCACGCCTGTGATCCCAGCTACTTGGGAAGCTGAGGCAGGACAATGGCTTGGAGGTTGCAGTGAGCCGAGATTGCGCCATTGCACTCCAGCCTGGGCAGCAAGAGCGAAACTCCATTTCAAAAATAAATAAATAAATAAGAAGAACCAGGACCCACTGAGGTGCCTGCTGAAGGCACAGGGAATACAGAGTGGGTGGTAGAAGGTAGTCATCCACACCAGCCACAGCCATATGACCAGCTGCAGAAACGAGGACTGTATGTCAGGAGTAGTCCCTCCTTATCTTATCAGGGATATGTTTGTGCTTGTCTACACTCACACTAAGAAAATGCCTTTATTTCCTCTCCTTTTCCTTCTATCATGAGATCTATTGACTTCATATCAGCATCTAAGTGTTGTTCACTTTATGTAGCAGCATTTAGGTTAAGGATTAGTGTGCGCTTCCGGTTGTATGAAGGAGAGCTCTGTTAGGCATAATTATGACTTCATGACTGTCTTTATTTGAAAACTATGTATGATATCAGGAGATATGTGTGAGTTCAAGTGGACAAGGGATGGATGTGTGATGGTTAATGCTGAGTGTCAACTTGATTGGATTGAAGGACGCAAAGTACCGTCCCTGGGTGTGTCTGTGGGGGTGTTGCCAAAGGAGATTCACATTTGAGTCCGTGGACGGGGAGAGGCAGCCCCACCCTCAGTCCGGGTGGGCGGTGTCTCGTCGGCTGCCAGCGCGGCCAGAATAAAGCAGGCAGAAGAGCATAAAAGGACTAGACTTTCTGAGTCTTCCGGCCCCATCTTTCTCCTGTGCTGGAAGCTTCCTGCCCTCGAATGTCAGACTCCAAGTTGTTCAGCTGTGGGACTCTTGGACCTACACCAGTGGTCTGCCAGGGCCTCTCGGGCCTTCGGCCACCGACTGAAGGCTGTGCTGTCCGCGTCCCTACTTTTGAGGTTTTGGGACCCGGGCTGGCTTCCCCTCAGCTTGCAGACGGCCTACTGTGGGACTTCACCTTGTGATCGTGTGAGTCAATTCTCCTAATAAGCTCCCCTTCATATAGACATCCGTCCTATTAGTGCTGTCCCTCTAGAGAACTCTGACTAATGCAGGGTCTTTACGGAGATTCCTGCAATGAGCAACAAAGTTCTTTGCAAGTTTCATCTTCCTGAGCAAGAGTCTCCAGGGGGAGTAAAGTTATGTTAATGCAGACCTTGTGGTTAGAGGTAGATACTCAAGCTGTGGCCTCAACAGGTGAAGTACCATCGCCAAAAGCCCAGTGGAGAGCCGTGGAGTCAGGCATTGACTCAGAGCGACACCTACAGCCAGGTTCTCCTTGAAACGTGCCACCCTGGCTGGTGGAGCTTTCCAGGCCCCGCAGGCCCCGTGGGCATCTGAGAGCAGCAGGTGTGCCCCCAGCATCCACCCAGAGACCTGGCTCCTCCAGGCCACCAGAGCTACCGTGGGGCATCTGGCTCCCTCCAGGGTGGGGGTTGGAACCGGTGTCGAGCAGGTGTGTCCCCTGGGCTGAGCTGTCCCTGTCCCTCTGATGGGACCCACCCCCTCATTTTCTGTGTATCGTGTCTGGCAGGCAGTGAGAAGATGGACAGCTCGCCTGGCTGGAGCTGGTGGGGCCCTGCACACCCCACTCTTGAGGACACCTTTGCTTGGCTGTGAGGACAGGCTGCCCCTGCAGCCCTGCCACCGGTGAGAGGCTCTCTGCCAAGTCAGACCAGAGCCTGGACCCCAGGAAGGGACCAAGGGCCACCTGCTCCAGCCCTGCTTGGTTGTTTTCTACTTCAGGGAGGAGGAATCCAGAACTTTCCTTGAGCGATGCCAGATGCCTCCATACTCACGGCTTCCTCTCTCACCCTCAGGACACACGGCCTCTGCTTCCTGCTGTGGCTACACAGCCCCACTCCTGCCCTCAGTTTGAAGGCTGCTCACTTCCTCATTCTCTCCTCCAGAGAGGCGAGCTCTGTCACCAGGTGCCAGCTCCTGGAAGGGCCATGGAATCCTTCCATCCCCAACCTCTGGACAGGGACCCAGCAGCTCACGGAGTTGACCCAGCGTGACCCCCACTACCTCTTCCTCGACAATATCCCACCTCTCCCAGTCCTCAGGACAGCCCGGGCCACCCCTGCCTCCTGGCTCAGGCACCAGGCCCCAACCTGGGAGCATGAGGTTTCAACACGAGTTTACTGAGCACCTGTTATCCCCCTGATCGGGAGGTGACCCGGCAGCCCCACACCCGTGTGAGGAGCAGGGACTGGACCGTGGGCCCACACAGACCTGGGCTCCTCCAACCCAGAATGCAGGACCTTGGGCCAGCTCCCCGAAGGCCATGCCGATGAGGACAGGTGAGAGCTACGGCCCCTTCTACCGAGAGGGAGACAACTGTGCAGAGAGCCGTGGCCAGCTGTGCCGAGAGCAGAGAGTAGTGATGCTGAGTTTGGGCGACAGCCACACCGAGTTGGGGGAGAGCCGTTCTGCGCAGAGCGGCCCCCATTCAGGCTCCCCCTCTCCCCCAAACCCGTGTGCCCAGGTCCAAGCACTGGTTTCTCTTGGCCTTCCTCCCCTTTGTCCCATCTCCCAGCCAGATGGCCATAGTCCTCCAGAGGGTTCTTCCAGCTAAGGGAGCCCCTGGATGGAATGCCAGTCCTCCTCGGGTCTCCAGCGAAGAGTGGGTAGGTTTGGTTTCCCCGCCTCTGGTTGGGAGGAATGCTGCTGCAGAGAGCATGGTGTGAGGATGGCCTGGGGCTCTGCAGACACCGCAGAGAAGCAGAAAATCCAACCTGGAAAGGCCTGGGGCTGGGGTAGGTGCCATCACCCACCAGCGCCACGCCCCCATCCCCAAGGACTCCTTTCTCTCCCTCTTTCCCCTTGTCCCACACTCCTTCCCTGCCTCTCCTCCATGCCTCTGCACCACTTACATGCGTTTAGTGCGTAGCTTTTTATTTGAACCACGTTCTTGCAAAATGAATCTTTGTGTGTGTATTTTTAACTGAGGTAAATGGCAACCTCGGCACCTGGCTCTGAACTCCGCTTCCTCCACCGAGCTCGCGTGCCCACGTGTGACTTTCACCATCACCCATCCTGGTGCATCTGCATTCAGCCCGCACTTTCCACAGCCACGAGCACCCCCAGGCTGCAGCCGCCTCCTTACTCCCACTTTCTTGGCCGGTGATCCAGACGGGCCTCTAAACCCACCTCCACTCCCAGCCCCAGTGCTGCAGTGCCGCCATCCTCCCCCAGCCCCGAACCCGTGCTGGAGTCCTCCTAGCTCACACCAAGGTGAGGACTTCTGGGTCAAGTTATTCTGAGCCTTAACGTGATGAAGTAAAACTGGACCGTTTAGAAAGGCTGTGCCCCCGGGGGCCGTGCTGGCTTCTGCACTTTCCCACCAAGTCTTTGCGCGCTCCTGCTTCCTGAGCAAGCCTGGGATCTGGATATCTTTGCTGGTGCTCATCAGCTTTCTGGTGGACGCAAAACTGTTGCCCAAGGAGACTGCTCCTTCTTAGCTCTCTCTGTGGGGGCTGCTGGCTTTCACTGTCAATGCCTTAGCTCTACACATCCACCTTTGTGGGCTTGAGACGTTGCAAACCTCTCTTCCATTCCATTAGCTCTCTGTGGCCTTTACCCCTATAGTTTTTGAGCTAGTAATTTTGGCCTCTAAAGTTTTCTTAGCTGGGTGTGGTGGCTCATGCCTGTAATCCCAGATCTGGTGTGTGTGTGACCCATGGGGCTCTGCAGCTGAGAAGACAGACCAGGTGTGTGCGTGTGTGTATGTGTGTGTGCATGCATGTGTGTGTGCGTGTGTGCATGCATGTGTGAGTGCATGTGTGTGTGTATGTGCATGAGCATGCATGTTCCCCCCCAGAGCCTCAGTTTCCCCCTGTGTAATGAGTTTGAACCAGAATTCCAGCATTTCAGGAGGCCGAGGTAGGAGGATTGATTGAGCTCAAAACTTCAAGACCACATGATGAAAGGCTATCTCTACAAAAAAATTAATTGGCCGGTGTGTTGGCACAGGCCAGTAGCCATAGCTGCTCAGGTGGCTGAGGTGGGAGGATCCCTTCAGCCCAGGAGGTGGAGGCTGCCATGAGCTGTGATTATACCACTGTGCTCCAGCCTGGATGACAGAGTGAGACCCTGTCTAAATAAGTAAGTTTTCTTTAACAAGCCTCTCATAGCCCCTAAGCCCTCAAGATACTCTCCAGTCTTTTGGCTTACTGGCTTCCTACCTTTCCAACCGGCCCTTTGATCCATGGAGTCCTCCTGTGTCTGTGACCCACAGCCGTGGGGACTTACTGCTGCCCTCCCCTGCTGAGCAAACATCTGCAGACCACATGCCCCTTCCCACTGGATCTGCAGTGCCTTTGGGATTTTGTTTCCACGTGGGGTCCACGTTGGCCATGTCTCTGGGCTCTTGGTTCTCGGCCACTGCTCTTCTTGCCAGTGCCACGTGGCATATATTTCTGCGTCTTTGCAGGGCATCTTTCTATCTCACAGGACAAACCCGTGGCCTTTGCCCTTCTTTGCTAATGTTGAGCTATCTGAGGCCTTAACTCCTCCAGCACTGCTGAATTCCCCAAACCCTGTTGACTGTGACTGCGTTGAATTCGTGGGTTCGTCTGGGGATACTCGGCATCATCCTGATCCTGGGCCGCTGCTTGGGAGGGTGTGTCGAGCACAGAGTGGTCCACCGTCTTCAGAGTCTCCCACGTCTTGGATCAGCGTGTACATTGATTCCTAGATACGTAATGAATTCTGTTCCTGTGGTGAGTGGCCTCAGAAAATGGCTTTCTGGGGAAAACAAAGGTTCTGGACTTCTGTAGCTCCAATATGTCTAGCAGAAGTAGGCAATGTATCTGTCCATCCTACGGGCTGTTTTCTAGGTAGATCATTAGGAAGAAGTCAATGACTCTCCAAAAATGAAATCCAGAAAAACTAGCTGTCTGTCGTCTAGAGTCGGAAGAACTCATTCTTTTTTTTTATTATTGCATTTTAGGTTTTGGGGTACATGTGAAGAACATGCAAGATAGTTGCATAGGTACACACGTGGCAGTGTGATTTGCTGCCTTCCTCCCCTTCACATGTATCTGGCATTTCTCCCCATGCTATCTCTCCCCAACTCCCCACCCCACACTGTCCCTCCCCTATTCCCCCCAATAGACCCCAGTGTGTAGTGCTCCCCTCCTTGTGTCCATGTGTTCTCATTGTTCAACACCCGCCTATGAGTGAGAACATGCAGTATTTCATTTTCTGTTCTTGTGTCAGTTTGCTGAGAATGATGTTCTCCAGTTTCATCCATGTCCCTACAAAGGACATGAATTCATCATTTTTGATGGCTGCATAATATTCCATGGTGTATATGTGCCACATTTTCCCAGTTCAGTCTATCATTGATGAGCATTTGGGTTGGTTCCAGGTCTTTGCTATTGTAAACAGTGCTCCAATGAACATTCGTGTGCATGTGTCCTTACAGTAGAATGATTTATAATCCTTTGGATATATACCCAGTAATGGGATTGCTGGGTCAAATGGAATTTCTATTTTTAGATCCTTGAGGAATCGCCACACTGTCTTCCACAATGGTTGAACTAATTTACACTCCCACCAGCAGTGTAAAAGTGTTCCTATTTCTCCACATCTTCTCCAGCATCTGTTGTCTCCAGATTTTTTGATGATCACCATTCTAACTGGCGTGAGATGGTATCTCAATGTGAATTTGATTTGCATCTCTCTAATGACCAGTGATAATGAGCATTTTTTCATGTTTGCTGGCCTCATGTATGTCTTCTTTTGTAAAGTGTCTGTTCATATCCTTTGCCCACTTATGAATGGGCTTGTTTGTTTTTTTTCTTGTAAATCTGTTTTAGTTCTTTGTAAATTCTGGATATCAGCCCTTTTGTCAGATGGGTAAACTGCAAAAATTTTTTCACATTCTGTTGGTTGACGATTCACTCTAATGACTGTTTCTTTTGCCATGCAGAAGCTGTGGAGTTTGATTAGGTCCCATTCGTCTATTTTGGCTTTTGTTGCCAATGCTTTTGGTGTTTTATTCATGAAGTCCTTGCCTATTCCTATGTCCTGAATGGTTTTGCCTAGATTTTCTTCTAGGGTTTTTATGATGTTAGGTCTTATGTTTAAGCCTTTAATCCATCTGGAGTTAATTTTAGTGTAAGGTGTCAGGAAGGGGTCCAGTTTCTGCTTTCTGCACATAGCTAGCCTGTTTTCCCAACACCATTTATTAAACAGGGAATCCTTTCCCCATTGCTTGTTTTTGTCAGGTTTATCAAAGATTGTATGGTTGTAGATATGTTGTGTTGCCGCCGATGCCTCTGTTCTGTTCCATTTGTCTATATCTCTGTTTTGGTACCAGTACCATGCATGCTGTTTTGATTACTGTAGCCTTGTAGTATAGTTTGAAGTCTGGTAGTGTGATCTTTTTACTTAGAATTGACTTGGCTATATGGGCTCTCTTTTGGTTCCATATGAAGTTTAAGGTGGTTTTTAAGTTTAAGAAGTTTAAGAAGGTCATTGGTAGCTTGATGGGGATAGTGTTGAATCTGTAAATTACTTTGGGCAGTATGGCCATTTTCACAATATTGATTCTTCCTAACCGTTAACATGGAATGTTTCTCCATCTGTTTGTGTCCTCTCTTATTTCGTTGAGCAGTGGTTTGTAGTTCTCCTTGAAGAGGTCCTTTACATTCCTTATTAGTTGTATTCCTAGGTATTTTATTCTCTTTGTAGCAATTGTGAATGGAAATTCGTTCTTGATTTGGCTCTCTTTAAGTCTGTTATTGGTGTATAGGAATGCTTGTGATTTTTGCACATTGATTTTTGTATCCTGAGACTTTGCTGATGTTGCTTATCAGTTTCAGGAGATTTTGGGCTAAGACGATGGGGTCTTCTAGATATACTACCATGTTGTCTGTAGATAGAGACAATTTGGCTTCCTCCTTTCCTATTTGAATACCCTTTATTTCTTTTTCATGCCTGATTGCTCTGGCTAGAACTCATTCTTTACACATGTGCATGAGCACATGCATGTGCACATGCACATACACACATGCACATGCACACACATGCATGCACTCACATGTACACGTGTGCATGTGTGCAAACATGCATGCACACACACACAAAGATGTACACACACATGCACACATGCACACACATGCATGCATGCATATACACACACACATGCACACACACCCACATGCACACACACACATGCACACACACACACACACACGGTCTGTCTTCTCCGTTGCAGAGCCCCATGGGTTCTGCTTCCTATCATATCTTGTGCTCCATCCACACCACACCAGGGACACAGGTAGCAGAGCTCAAGCCTGCTGGAATAACAGGCCAGGTATTCAGAGAGTGCTGGCAGCAAGGGAGCAAATTCTGCCCCATTTCTCTCCTCCAGCCTCAGCGACGTCTTCTCCTTCCTCTTCCTGGAGTGACTGGGAGGGGGTGCTACTGAGTTTGAAAGGCAAAAGCAGACCCAGCAGACCCAGGCCCTGGCCCCTGATGGCTTCTCTGGAGGACACCTGACGGTGGGCCCCTCTGGAGCACAGGTGCCTCCTGCCAGATAAACTCCCTGACTCCAGGTAGTCCTGGCTGCCGTGCCCAGTGGGAGTCCAGGCCAGAGAAAGGGTGGGTGAGAAGCCAGAGCTCCAGTGCAGCTTTGAGCGAGCTCTGCCATGGGGCGGACTCCCCCACTCGGAGTCTGGGTCCCCCACATGTAGTGAGTTTGGACCAGATGGCCTTTCAGAGCCTTCTCTGCTGAAGCTGAAGCTCCTCTCCACCCCTACTCACTCCCTCACTGGCCCCGTGTTCCAATTCCAGAAGTCACTGTCACCGTCAGCTGGTAACCCCACCACTACTCAGGCCTCGGGGACAGGCAAGGGACCCCCGGCTCTTGTGTCAGGGTCCCCTTTAGGGTCAGAGATCCTAACTTCTGTAGGGAATGGGTTCAGCAAAGACGCACCTGCCCCCAGGGTGGATTTTCCTGGTGCTCAAGGCAAAGCCTACCAAAAACAGTACTTAGGAGGTGGGAATAGGAGAGGAAGCAGCTGAGGTGGAAACAGGCTGGTGGCTCCTCCGCCTGCCCCTGCAGCGCCAGCAGTGCCCTCGGGAATATTCCCGAGAAAAATGAAACAGGCTCCACACAAACCCTTGAACAAGCTTGTTCACAGTAGCACACGTCAGTCAGCAAAAGGCGGAGGCCACCCTGATGACCCTCGGCTGAGAAGGGTTGAACACGGTGTGGCCTCCCCGCACAGCAGAGCCCAGCAGCCATAGAAGGCGGGCGCGGGGGTCCCAGCAACGACAGGGCGGGTCCTCCTAACACACCCCACATGAGAAGCCAGGCCACGTGTCCCAGGATTCCACTGACAGTGGGCAGATCCACAGACAGAGATGAGATTGCTTGTGACCAGGGGATGATGGGAAGAAGGGAGGCTGGGAGGGCGAGGGCCAAGGGGTCCAGGGTTTCTCTTAAGGTGATGAACATGTCCTAAAACTAGAATATGGTGATGGCAGCACAGTTCTGTGACTGTACAGAAAATCATGGGCCTGTGCACTTTAAATGGGTGAACTCAGTGGGCACCATGGCTCATACTTGTAATCCCAGCACTTTGGGAGGTGAAGCGGGTGGATCATGACATCAGGAGTTCAAGACCAGCCTGACCGACATGGTGAAATCCTGTTTCTATTAAAAATACAAAAAATTAGCTGGGTGTGGTGGCACATGCCTGTAATCCCAGCTAGTCAGGCTGCTGAGGCAGAGAATTGCTTGAACCCGGGAAGCAGAGGCTGCAGTGAGCCAAGATGGCGCCAAAGCACTTCAGCTTGGGTGACAGAGTGAGACTCTGTCTCAGAAAGTTAAATAAAATAAAGGGGGATTTTCTCTAGCCCAGGATGGCCGGGTGGGGCAGGCCTCACTCTACTACACAGCACAGTACCTTCCTTCTCTCCCTTCTTCCTTCTCTCTTTCCTCCTTCCCCTTTCCTCTGTCCCAGTACTAGGACCTCCTCCCTGCCCAGACCGCTGGGCGGGCAGCAACATTGCCTTTTATAAAGCCCCCTACTAGCTACAAAAGGTGAGGTGCTTATCAGCCCTTATCAGGGTGCAGAGGGCGAGAGTGAGGACGTCGGGCAGCGCCAGCCAGAGAGACAAATTCATGCTCGGAGGTCATGGAAGTCAGCCTGGGCCTCGAGGCAGAGGTACCTGGGGCTCCAGCAGGAAGCATCCCTCACGCTGCGGTTCACTTTAATTTCTCAGAGATAATAGCACCGGTGCCGAGTATCTGCCAGCCACCTGGAGACGGATGGCCAGTGTTTGCAGGGTAATAGTTTGTGTCAGAGGAAATTGGAATTTATACCCCAGGAGGCAGATAATCCCCTTTAGAACTCTCCAGCCTCCCTGGGACTGGGGGCGCTTTCACAGGCTGCTGGCTGAAGACATAAACAAGGACAGCTCCTTGGAAGAATCCTGCTGGACTGAGTCCTATTTTTAATAACTTAATTGAGTCTCCAAGCCCGAGAACACGGTGGCACAACCACGTCTCCAGCCTCCACCTCCAGCTCCGGGTAGGAGAGAGGTCACTGTCACCTTCTGGAAACACTGGGAAAACAAACCAGGAAGGAGGGTGGGTTTCGGGGCAGGAGCCCTTGCTGTTTTCTCGTGGTAGTTGTTCGTGTTGTTTAGCTTTGTGTATGTTTTTAAAACTCATGAAAAGATGAGAGAAATCCAGGCGCAGGTTCTCTCCTAAGTTATTCCAGCGGTTCCCAACATCCCCAATTCTTTCACTGTTTTCTGCTCCCCAAAACCAGCTCACAGTCTGCTTTGTGCTTGATTTAAAGGTGCTGACAAGCTGCTGTCCTCGCCCCGGCACGGCGGCGGGACTGGATTGGGACTGTCATCTATAATGCATGGAGTCGGCTGGGAGCCGTGTGGATGTGTGTTACCCACTCCGGAGCGCTGTTCCCAGAGCCATTGTGCAAACATATTTACTCTGCGTAAAAGAATGGGATGAAGCTGCAAAGGACATTTGTTCATCCAAGTGGATTTAATTTTTAAACTCGCATTAGGACAGGATTAACCTTGCTGAAGGATACCGCCATGTGGGTGGAATGCATAAAACTCATCTAGGGCCCAGGTTGCTGCAGGGGGAGCACTGGGTGGAATTAAACATTTATTGCACATAAATACCTTCTCTTCCACTTCCCTCACCCCAGCACAGGCGCCTCTGTGTAGCGGGTTCTCTGCTACACTAGAAGACAGAGCACGGGACCGCGGCTTCCTCCATCCTCCCAGCACCCCGATCTGGGCATGGCAGTAACAAGGGACAGCTGGGTCTACAGGCTCACACATGCACACACACACACACGCACACATGCACACGCACACACGCTGTCCCTGCCTGAGTTCTTTCTTTCCTTCTACAGAGGAGCACTCTCTCAGAGGCAGAGAGCGCCACGCCGGCCACAGTCACCGCTAAGTCACCTCCGTCATACTCTGAGTTAGGGGCTCAAGTGAGGATGTGACCCACCAATCCCCAATGAAGAATCCTAGGGAAGAATCTGATTGGCGGGTCACCTGTCAATCATCACAGCCGAGGGATATGAGGGGCAGAGCTGCTGGGTGAAGACAGTGACCAGGACGCAGGCAGGCTGACCATCCCATCTGTCCCACTTTCAGCATTGACAGCCCCATGTCCCCGGGGCAAACCAGGCTGGTTGGTCACTGAAGTTAGAGTCCCGCTAGAAATTTCCAAACCTAATTAGCAAGTTGGGTAAGTGGGCCGTCACTTGTTTCTCAAGCACTGTCTTTGTGTGATTTGCCCAGAAATTGCTTCAATAAGAGACATTTGAAAAGGAGCAACAAATACAAACTGAGACAAGGTCTCGGGGTGCCTCGAAGTTTCCAGCGGAGTGCAAATCCTCCATCATCTCGTGGTTTAGACCAAGGCTGCCTTTTGGAAACTCCTGCTGAGTCTCCGGCTTCGTGGAGGGCGTCAGCTTCCTCTTTTTTTTTTTGAGATGGAGTTTCGCTCTTGTTACCCAGGCTGGAGTGCAATGGTGTGATCTCGGCTCACCGCAACCTCCTGAGTTCAGGCAATTCTCCTGCCTCAGTCTCCTGAGTAGCTGGGATTACAGGCGCGTGCCACCGTGCCCAGCTAAATTTTTTTGTATTTTTAGTAGAGACGGGGTTTCACAATGTTGACCAGGATGGTCTCAATCTCTTGACCTCGTGATCCACGCGCCTTGGACTCCCGAAGTGCTGGGATTACAGGCGTGAGCCACCGTGCCCGGCCAGATTCCTCTTTTAAGTGTTGCAGCCTAGGAGTTGCGTGGTTAATGTTGGGGTAATACACGCTCTGTATTGGCTACCACGGCCCCCACCCCTAGAAGTCTCCAAAGAGGAAATGGGTGGTGCAGTCACGCCCAGCTCCTGCACTCCTGGCAGAGGTTGTCATGGGCCCAGGGCCATCTAGACTTCTAGGTATTTTCCACTTTCTTCCTTTGGAACAAGAGGACCAAGGGCTGAGCAGCCCCGCATGGCTCCCGGGATGGCCCAGACAGGCACGGAGGAAGGTGATTGGTCCCTGGGAGTGCGGATACCTGCAGTGGCGCACGGGGTTGTTTCTGCCTCATTCGGAGCCTACGCTGGGGCCTTGGGTCCCTGCAGAGCTGGTGGCCCACAGCTGGCAGCACTGTCTAAGTGCAGGTTTCAACCATCTTCCATGTAAAGAATGTGCACATGACCTAACAACAGCAGCCGACCTTCAGTAAGAGCCGCCTGGGATGGCGCAGATCACCGACTGCCTTTCTTCTTCGCCTGTGTTCCATCTGCAGGGGGAGGGGGCGGGAGGGGGACTTCATTCTGCACTTTACATTTGGGGAAACTGAGGCAACCTGGAGGAGGTCACAGAGCTAAGTGGCATGGGAGTGCATCAGGCACAGGAGGACGTGCCGCTTTGTAGGAGAGACCCTGGTGCAGCTTTGTAGGAGGGAGGCCCTGGTGCAGCTTTGCAGGAGGGAGGCCCTGGGGCGGCTTTGCAGGAGGGAGGCCCTGGGGCGGCTTTGCAGGAGGGAGGCCCTGGGACGGCTTTGCAGGAGGGAGGCCCTGGGACGGCTTTGCAGGAGGGAGGCCCTGGGGCGGCTTTGCAGGAGGGAGGCCCTGGGGCGGCTTTGCAGGAGGGAGGCCCTGGGGCGGCTTTGCAGGAGGGAGGCCCTGGGGCGGCTTTGCAGGAGGGAGGCCCTGGGACGGCTTTGCAGGAGGGAGGCCCTGGGGCGGCTTTGCAGGAGGGAGGCCCTGGGGCGGCTTTGCAGGAGGGAGGCCCTGGGACGGCTTTGCAGGAGGGAGGCCCTGGGGCGGCTTTGCAGGAGGGAGACCCTGGGGCGGCTTTGCAGGAGGGAGGCCCTGGGACGGCTTTGCAGGAGGGAGGCCCTGGGGCGGCTTTGCAGGAGGGAGGCCCTGGGGCTCCCAGGCCTCCTCATGGGATAGTCTCTGCTGGAGACTCATCTTCCAAATCGGTCCCGCCTCCTCCAGTCAGCTCTGTGTGGTTTAGCTCAGCTAACAGGATGCAGACACTTACCTGATTAAAACACTTTACACCCTCACGTTAGGACGGATAAGCTTAACCTGTAGGGTTGGGTCTGGTGTTGGTTTTGTCTGTTCCTGTCACAGGCTTCAGCTGCCATATGGATGAGGAAGTCAGGGAGGTGACTGACCAGACCATGGCACCTTCTCCCGGCCCCTGGCTGACTAGCTGGAACCCTTCCCCCTCTGCCGCTCCAAACCTGAAGGCTGGAAGGGGCCTACGGGGTATGTTTGGGATTCTGTGAGGTTGCCAAGCCCCATCTACCAAGGTGGGCTGGGTCTGCCCCTGAGTTGGAGCTCAGGACTGGCTTCAGCCAAGGCAGCATCCAGAGCCTTTGAGAGACCCCAGGCTGGGGTGGGTGGGGTGGGCTAGCCCTCTGGGGAAGGCTGCTGTCAGGGAGCACAGGCCGCTGCACGATCTCTCCCTGGTGTCAGCAGTGATGGACGTGGTCAGGGCAGGAGCCAGCCGGGGAAGAGCTGGGGTTCCTGGCGGGTCAGTGTGGCTCTTCCCTGCCCTGCTCTGTGGCTGCAAATACAAACCCGGGGCCCAGCAGCGACAGGCGCCCTGCCTGCCAGAGGCCTACAGGCCCAGATTGCGGGACGCGTTTCCCCACGCGTCCTGGTGTCAGGAGCACAGGATGACTGGCTGCTGTGTCAAGAGGTGGAGGAGGGTGGAATGCAGCTTCCAAGGCCCCACCGGGTGCGTGGATGCTCAGCTTCCAAGCAGGTCTTGCTGCCCTCCTGCCCGGCAGGTGACAAAGCTCGTCACCCTGACAGTGGGCCACCATGGAGCCTGGCTGAGGGACCTGGGATTGAGCCTGGGTTATCAGCTGACCTGTGTGGGTGCCGGCCCTGCCTCTCTGGGCCTCCATCTCCTGAATCACACAATGAGGACGAGGCCAGCTCTGCCCTGAGAGCAAAGCTGACAGCAGAGGCCGCGTGCCACAGGTCTGGACTCATCAGCTCACTATGCAGGCAGGTCCCAGCCCCGGAAGCTCCTGGAACTTGGAGCTCTGTGCAGGAGTCCCCAGAGCCAAGCAGCCTGGTTCTGCCTCTCCCCAGTGTCCCCCAGAGCCTGCTGCCTCATCTGCAGGGGAAGAGAGGACTGTGACGCTCCCTACACCCACATCCAGGCTGCCCCACATTCCACAGACCTGTCCACTTCACCTCCATCCACGTCTCTCTCCCCTGCTGCCACCACCCAGGCCCAGCCACCGCCCCCCCAATCCCCCGCTGCTGCAGCCTGAAAGGTCGATGCCTGCTTCTCTACTCTGGGCAGCACTGCACCGCTGGGCCCAGCTGTGAGATGGAGCACAAAGGGTGTGTGGCGCCCCTGAGCACAGGCCCTTCCGCTGTCCTGCTGCAGCGAGAGGCACATGGCCCTCTTCACAGCCTCCAGGCCCAGTGTGCTCTGGGCCCTCTTGGTCCAGCCTCATTCATGCCCAACTCATTGCCAGGCACAGCCCTCTCCGGGGCACTCACCCTGCCACTCCCAGGACTCCCAGGCCCAGAGCCTCTGCCCTGGATGCTTGTATTTGCCTGCTAACTGCCACTCATCCTTCTATCTTGTCTTCCTGGACAGTCATGCCCTTCCTGTCTCCCCCGTGCAGGGCAAGCTGCACCTTCTAAATACCCCCGTGGCCCTGGGACCATTTCACTCGTCTCTTGGCACTCAGAGGCCAGGTGCTCAGGGATTGCATCACTTTCCGGAGCAATGTACCTGTAGCACTTGGCGTGGTGCTGGGTGCGTCACTGACCCACAACCCCTCCTGAATGAATGATGAACGGATAAGTGAATGAACACAGGCAGGTCTCCGGAGGTCCTTCCAGCCGTGGAACTGACATGGAGGATCGTGATTAATGCCAGAGGGTGATTTTCATGCTCCAAAGGCAGATGGGAGGAGTGGAGACTGAGCCCTGCATGCGGGCAGTCACCCGACACTGAGAGAGGATGGTGGCTCTGGGCGGGGGGTGTGCCTGCGAGACACTCCCTGGGACTCACTGGGGAGATGGATGAGTAAATGTCAGTCTGAGTCGTGTGATGAGGGCTCTGCCAGGGGAAGCCCCCAGTATCACGGAGACAAGATGAGAGTGTCCACCACAGGAGGATGGACATCAATGGGGTGGGCAGGTGGGAGTGTGGCATCCATCATGTCCGGGGCTGGGGGTATTCAGCACTTCAAGCTCTGAAGACAAGCCCAGAGCCCTGGAAAGGGAACCTCCCATCTGCCCACAGTGGGCTGGCTGGCCATCCAAGGCAGACATCTGGGCTCCTTCCATGTGAACCGATGAGTGGATGCTCAGCTGCTACGGGTGGGGGCTGGTCTAGGCCCAATCCTGGTCCTGGCTGTCCATGCAGAATGTGGCACCCAGGCCCCATGACTAGCAGATCATCCTTCAAGAGGGTCCATGTTCTCTGTGAGACAGAGGCCTCTGGACACAGCCCAAGGTGCTCACAGTGAAACAGGACTCTCTAATCACAGTCAGGCACCTAGTGAACATCGGCTTCCATACTGAGGCCTGTTGGCTTCTTGCTCTCAGTGAACTGTGCACCCGTCAGCCTCTATGTGACATCCCACATGGCCACAGCCACCTCTCACTCCACATCCAGGAGCAGGAGTGTCCAGGGTGGAGGCTCTGCAGTCCCAAGGGCTGTGGGGCGGTCTGTGCCAGGAGGAAGAACCCCCACCCGCACTGTCGTGTGCCTGCCCAGGGGTGGAGGCAGCTGCACAACTCACAGAGAGGACAGCAGCCCTGTGCCAGGCAGCCAGGGCCCTTTGTGACCTCTTGTCCTCAGAATCCTCTGCTGGCCCCTCCTGCTCCTCCTGGACAGTCCCGGTACCCTCGCTGTCTTTACTGGAAGGCCTTGCATCCACTCAGTGCAGCCTAACTGAGCACCCAGCATGGGCCTCGTGTGCCCCAGAAACACAGCCTGGAACACAGCAGCAGGTTCCCTCTCCGGGGCTTCCCCACCTTCCCTGGGTGGGGAGAGGGAGCCCAGCACTGTGGCATGCCCTGTGCCAGGTGGAGATCAACTTGAAGAAAAGCAAAGTGGGGTAGTTGTGGGGAGGGACGGCAGGGGGCACTATCTCAGGGGTCTCTGTAGGGCCCTCAGAGCAGAAGCCCGTGGCTGTAGCTTGTAGCGCAGCCGCCCTTGTGGCAGCCCCTTGCCAGTTCTGCAGACCAAAGAAGAAGGTTCAGAGAGGCTGAGTGGCTGGCAAGAGAACATACAGCAGCTGGTGGCAGGAGCTGAGCCCCGTCTTCCCTGCGCAGCTCTGCCCCTCGAAGTCCTTCCCATCTCCGTGTCCAGAGACCGTCAAGTCTGATGGCTGTGTTCAGGAGGACCCTGGCCAGGTGGCATAATTACATGTGCAGGAAAAACGACAGAAAATAGAGATTCCGGGATGTTAGCAGCCGGCGTGGCTTTCTCCACTGCTTTAAGTTATTTATTCCTTACTTTCCAAATTTTATGCAGTGAGAATTTATTACTTTAATTAGCAGGTGCAAAAAACAGAAATACACGAAAAACCCAGTGTGAGCTGTAAGACTAGTTCAAACGTCTTCTTTTCTAGAACGGGGGTGGCCAGGAGGATATCTGGGCATGGAAGTGTCCCTACAAGCCTTAACAGGTGCTACAGAATGGCAGACAAGCAGAACGAGGAATGCCCCAGGCAGACTGGACCCTGTAGAAGCTGCGGGGAACAGTGAGGCTGTAGGTCAGTACTGGTGGCCTTTACAAAGAACCGTGACCGACATGGTCCTGAACAAGGTGCCAATAAGCAAGCCCAGGTGTCCAGGGGCTGTGGCCTCAGGAAAGGTCAGCAGGGAAGTTCCCTATCCCTAAGGCTCCCTGGTGACCAGGGCTGGAGACAGAGCAGACAGTGGGCTGAACTCCCTGGAGGGTCCTAGCCGGGACCACACAGGCCAGCTTCCAGGCAAGGCCATGCTCCCTGCCCCACCCTGCCCCTTGGGGCCAAGGACTCCCTTCCAGTAGCCTTGGGAGGAAACAGAATCAAGTTCAATTTTTAAATCACAAAGTTAGAGCCATTTCTGCCTCTCCCTGGCCGGTCCCCCCGGGAGCTGCGAGGCGTCTCTCCGGCAGAGGCTGCTTTTGTTCTCTCTCGTTGCATAAAGACGCTCCGAGCCTTTCTGCTGCTGTAGAGAGAGCTTTGATTCTTTGCCGAGAATCTGTACCGTGGGCTCCAAACGGCAGCATTTCTCCGGAGAGGAGCAAGAGGAGAATCATTGTGTCGACGGCGGGTAATTAAGTCGCCGTGCAGAGAGGGAGCATGCGTTATAGGATGATTAATCCCCAGGACGGTGGGACATTTTTCATCTTCAAATCTCTCCTTGGTTGTTCATGAATCATCTCAGCTCCTGGGACAGAAGTGCTGGTGCTCGCCCTAAGAGCAAGGAAACTGAGTCGGCTGTGCTCCCTCGCCCCCCCCACACGGTGCAGAGTGGAAGCAGCCTCGGGAGGACGCGAGCTGGGGGGCTGTGGGCTTTCTCCCCAGGAGTCTTGTCCACGTGGCTTCCTGCCTCCCCACCTCATCTGGGCAGGAATTCAGGAATCAATAAAAATGTCATTTTAAATACATAAAGAAAAAGGCCATTGTGCTCTGTGCGGCACGGGCTGCGGTGGACTGCCTTCTGTACCCGCCTTTGTTCTGTTTTTCTCAGGTATCTGCCCATTTCCAGCTCCCAGAGTCCCTCGGATGCAGACCGCCTTGCCGTTTTCTTAGCGAGCAGTTTGCAGCAAAGTGCTATTCTGCTCTCAAATGCCTTCCTTTCCAATTGGGACAAACGGCTATGAATAAGGCGCACCCTGTTCTGCATTCAAATTGCTGGGAAAGTTTCGCGGCTGTAAATAATATGCTCTTGCTGCTCAAGAAAGGATTATCATTACTTTTCCCTCAGTTCTTGGAACCAGTGATTAATTAAACATTTCTTTTGCCCCAGCCCCTGGCAGCTGGCAGGCAAGGGGCAAAGCTGATTGCTCTGCCTCTGCCCCTACCCATGTGCCCAGAGGCCAGGAGAGGAACAAGACAACAGTGACTTGCCAGGGGCACGGGCACTTGGGGTGGGAGCAGGTGTAAATGGGGGAGGGGCATGTGCAGGAGCCACTTTTCTGAGACAGGGCTTCTCCTTGGTGTATTTCTGGACGATCTTCGAATAATGAAGAGAGCTTACCCTCAGAGCTCAGAGGCTGGCGTTTGACATGGAGAGAAACTGAGGCACAGAGGAGGTCTCTGGAGGGATTCTGTCTCCAAACACTGCTCTCTCTCCACAGGCCACTCTGGGTCAGATCCTAGGAAGTGGTGTTTTTCCTCTGGGGCAGGCACTGGGCGTGTGGAGGCAGGAGAGCCTAGCCCCCGGGCCCTGCCAGGTGGAAACAGAGGGCCCCGTGCCTCTTGGACTAAAAGATTAAGCCTGGCAGGTGCCCTGGCCTGACTCGTATTCCCGCTGCGAGGTCATGAGCACCTCCTCGGAGCCTCAGTTTCCTCACCTGCAAATGATCTTTAAGATGTTCAAACGCCTTCTTCCTTCCTGAGATCCTGAAAGCAGCTCGGGGAGGTCCAGGGCGGGAGGATTAATTTAGGCACGTGGGATCCACTGTGACTCAGGCCACAGGGTCTGTCGGGTATCCCAACCAGACTGCCCACCGAGAGCTGCCGTGCACAAGTGGGCGGTGGAGGCTCCAGCCCCGCTCGAGCCCGCAGGCACACTTTCTCATACGGATCCCGACACATCCCCTCGTGTGAGCAGGGATGGCAGGGGATTCATGCCCACCTGCCCCGCAGAACCCTTGCCCTGTCCTGCCTCCACCCTGTCCGCCTTGCTCAGGTGGATGGAGGACCCTCCCAGCCTCACCTCCCAGGTCTGGAGGAGGGAATGAGGCCCTGACTGTTTCCTACTGGACCTGGGCTCTCAGACGACCCTGCCACATGACGAGAGTCCAGGGCTGCTGGGGGCATTGCAGCTGAGACGGAAGAAGCCAGGCACTCATCATACAGGCCCCCAGCTTGCTCCAGGGGCTGGCCTAGGGTCTGGCCTGGAGGGGGATGGGTTCCTCCCTCTCCCCATCCCCAACCCGCCAGCCCCTCCAGGTGGAGGTAAGAATAAGATGTCCACCCCTCACCATGGAGAGCCTTTTTCTGTAGCAGTGCAGGGGTGGGAGCTGGGGGAGACAGGGCTTTGTCTAATAAGAGGAATCCATCTAGTTCAATAAACCGCCTTTCCCTCTGGAGCCCTGCAGCTCACCTCCCGGGAGCTGGGCCCAGCCAGGCCTGCAAGCTTCACCTCCTCCCAGCCCCACCCTGGCTTTTGTCTTTTGTCTCTGGCGCCTGCGTTCCTTCTGTGTGTGCTTCGCTTCTTTCTGCTCGCTGGCTAATAGGATTGAGCAGAGAGGCGCCAGGAGAGCCAGCAGCCCGGCCTGGGAGGGGCTCTCACTCCTCCTCTGCTGGGAGCTTACTGAGTGCTGGGTGTTTGACTTCAGAAACACGTCCCCGTGTCTTTCCTGTCCACCTCCATTCTGGGACTGGTTTGTTTATTTATTTCCAAGGTTCACCGTCCCTCCTTCTGAGGGGTTTGCTGGAGCACAGGTCCCCAGCGCCCCAGACACTAACACAGGCAGAGTCAGCTCATCTTATCCAACCTCACAGCCCTGAGCACTTCAATACCGCATTGCAATTTAAAGATAGGGAAACTGAGGCCCAGAGACTGAAGAGAAAGGAAATGAGTGGAGGCTGAAGCTGAATTGGACCCAGATCCTCTGGTTCCCACAGCTGGGCTTGTCCCAAGGCTGCGTGCTGCCCTTGGGAATTCCTTGGGTGGAGAAGCCTTCCCTGTCCCTCCCTGCTCCCCTGACTTGGACACGGGGCACCCCTGCTCATGCCTCAAATTCCACCCTTAGCCACCCTCCCCCCTTCAGTGTTGCCCTCACACCTCCTCGTGAGGAACACAGAAACCCTGCCCGTGGGTGCCCTCACCACGGGTCTCCCTACCTGGCAGGCTGGGAATATTTTGGGACAGGTTGTGGGGGTGGGGGAGAACCAGCGAGCAGGGATTGCAGGAGAAAGAAAGCCAGCAAGGTGAGCAGGTCGACAGAACCTCACCCATGCCACCTCACACACCTGTCACCAGACAGCCTGGCCTTCACCTTGCACTTGGAAGATCTGATCCTGGTCGTTAAAGAGCCTGGAGACCTTCTTTATACAAATGGGAATCCTGAGCCATGGAGTTCCAGAGGATTGACTGGGGATGTTTGGCTGGCTGAAGTGGGTCAAGTCCTGGGTTCCTAATTCCTGAAGAGATGCTTGCTCCATTCTCTTCAGGGCAGAGCCACACTTAGTCCTGGGAAAAGCCACCTAGAGAGCGGAGGGAGGAGGACAGAGAGCAGAAGGCAGAGGGCAGAGGGCGAGGCAGAGGGTGGGAAAGCACCCCTGTCACTTCTGCCCATGCAGCCTTCCTGTCCCCAGTTCGCAAGACAGTTATTCCTGCCCTGAGCCAGGCCCCGGCCCATTGCCTGGAGCCCCAGGTGCCCTCAAATGCACACAGGAGTCACGTTTGTGAGCCGTGGCCTCACACCAAGAGGGTGGCCACTGTGGGCTGGGGGAGGCTATGTGGCTCCTCTGGCCACTCCACCTGCAAAAGTCAAGTTGAAGAGCGATTTTAGTGTGTGCTGGCTCATCTGCCCCTTCTCCTCTCTGCTCAGGGCCACGGAGCTTCCCAAACAGGCAGCTGTGACTGATGAAGTCACCCAGTGCTGGGGGCATGGGGTGGGGTTGGGGGCACCAGTGGAGTCCACAGCTTGGTTGTCCTAAATGTCATGGTCTGCAACCCATGAGGGATGGCTGGACCACTTCTTAGGACAGGGTTACACCACACACACACCAGACAGACACACAGATACATTCACACCACACACAGACACATTCACACCACACACAGTCACATTCACACCAGACACACACATTCACACCAGACACATACACATTGACACCAGACACAGTCACATTCACACCAGACACACACATTCACACAAGACACATACACATTCACATCAGACACACACACAGACACATTCACACCAGACACACAGACACATTCACACCAGGCACACACACAGACACATTCACACCAGACACACACAGACACATTCACACCATAGTCACATTCACACCAGACACACACACATTCACACAGGCACACACACATTCACGCCAGACACACACACAGACACATATACATGAGACACACACAGACACATTCACACCAGACACAGTCACATTCACACCAGGCACACACACATTCACACCACACACACACAGACACATTCATACAAGACACACACACACATATACACGAGACACATACACACAGACACATTCACACCAGACACACACACACATTCACACCAGACACACACACACACACACACAGACACATTCATACCAGACACACACACACAGACACATATACATCAGATGCATACACACACAAAGACACATCAGACCAGACACACACAGACACATTCACACCAGACACACATTCACACCAGATACACACACAAACACATTCACACCAGAGACACAGACACACAGACACAGTCACACCAGACACACACACAGACACATTCACACCAGACACACACATTCACACCAGACATACACATATTCACACCAGACACACAGACACGTTCACACCAGAAACAGCCACATTCACACCAGCCACACAGCCACATTTACACCAGACACACACACAAAGACACATTCATACCAGGCATACAGTCACACCAGACACACACACAGACACATTTACATCAGCCACAGACACATTCACACCAGACACACACACAGATACATTCATACCAGACAGACACATTCACACCAGACACACACATATTCACATCAGACATACACACAGACCATTCACACCAGACACAGACACATTCACACCAGACATACACACACACAGACACAGGCACAGGCAGACCCCTGCACAGAGCCGCTGTAATCTCTCACACACTCATGCATACCCTGGCACACCAGTTTGCACACTGACACTCACTCACCCCACACTCCTCCGCTTCCTCACCCAATTTCCCTTCTGGTCCTGCAGCACGTGTTCCCACTAGATCGCTGGGGGGCCAGGCAGAGCCAGCCAGGCCTGTGGCCATTCCAGCCCACAGAGCAATGCCATGTGCCCAGAGCAGTGGGCGTGGGTGGCAGAGCCTGGAGCTCCCAGAGCCAGGGGCCCACGGTCTCACCTCCAGCCAGGAGGGTGCAGAAATTTCCCCCGCCCAGCAGAGGCTCCAGCCATCTGTCTCCGAGAATGCTGGGGGCGGCCAGGCTGTGCCGCTCTGGGGCTGCTCTGCCTGATGGACGGTGGTGTCGACCACCCACGTTTGTTCCACAGACTGCAGCTTCCACATCCCTCCCCACCCCAGCAGCCCAGGGAAGGCAGGCTGGGGGTCCCTGCATGACAGGTGAGGACAGAGGAAGGGAGCCCAGTGCTCTCTCTGAGCGCCGCTCCAGCCCGGCTGCACGGTCAGGACCCCACACTGGTATCTTACATTCAGAAACCGAGCCCTACCCCAAACCCAGCTATCGAAGTCTCTGGGAGCACTGGGGGCATGTCTTATGGAAAGGTGCTTCCACCCCATCCCTGTTTTAGGTGGTCCTCAATTTGGTCCAGTGTCTGAGCCCCGCCTCTGGAGTAGAGTTCCACCTCTCCGTTGTGATACGAGTGGGAAACAGATTCCCTGGGGCACCTAGCTGAAAGTCACATCCTGCCAGGAGAGCTAAAACCAAACCCGGCTGTCTGATTTCTGAAGCTGGGCTCTAAAGTCACATCCTGCCAGCAGAGCTAAGACCAACCCGGCTGTCTGATTTCTGAAGCTGGGCTCTAATCCCTTGGCTCTCTGTCTCCCTTCTCATCCTAGAGGCCTAGGAGAGAGGGCAAATATTTTGTGACCTTTAGGCCACACTTGTAGAGGGGTGTGCAGGCAGGAGGAACCGAGGCCAGGTTCCGGCTCTGGCTAGGGGCCTACCCAGGCCCTGAGGTTTCTCCAGCAGCAACCCCGTGGCTCACCGGCAGCCGAGTTGCACAGAATTATTGCTGGTCATGCCCTTGACTTAGAACAATGCACACAGAGTGGCCTCTGCTCATAAATAGCAGGAAGCAAAGGACATTATGAGAGCATATGGTACCTCTAGGCCATTTCTGCCTCTGGCCCCATCACTGCCATAGTGGCTGAAGTTCATCTTCCGTCCTGACCAGTTTCCCTAGAAACCCATCAATTCACAGTGTCTGTAGCTGGCCTTTTGGAGGCCCCAGATCAAACTGTGTTAGAAAACAGCGGCAACAACAAAACTCATTTCTCCAAACGCCCCGGTAGCTGCGCCAGCGCTGTGCCCTCAAGACGCTGTATGTGGGTGCATGGCGCTGGCTGGTGGCCAGGGTATAGGGGTGCAGACTGGGTGAGGCTGGCCTGAGGCAGGCAGCAAGGTCTGCGCCACCCCCACCCATCCACGGTCCCTGCTCACGAAGCCTACGCCCATCCATCCACCTTTCTGAAACTGTTGCCAGTGCGTCCTGAATTCAGGAACCCTCTCCTCTCTCTTCCTTCTCCCCTTGCCAGACTCACGGCGGAAACAGTAGCTGACAGCTTTTCCCCAAGGGTGAGGACAACGGATGACCAAACACTCATCATCCCAGGGGCTTTGGGAGTGTGGGCCTGGCTGCGTTTCCTCCAGCAGAGCATTTCTTGCCTTCAGTAGCCATCAGCTCCCAGGGAGGTCAAAGGTCCCTTTTGTGAAACTCTGCATCACACTCTGCAAACCCATCCTGCAGGCTGCAGGCACGGCCTCACTTGGGAGTCCATCCTCCTTTCTCTCACTCCTCTGTGACTTCCCAAAACTCTGGCTGCGTGTGTGCTCGAGGGAACATTCTAGGGTGATAGCAATATGCCGTAATTTGGGGGTTTTAGGGAGCTAGTTACAAGAGTGCCTATGATTGTTAAAATTTACTGAACTAAGATCTGTGAATTTTATTGTATTAAATTGTATCTCAAACAGAAAAGGACAAGAATACACCTTGTGTTGGGCAAACCTGTGCCGTGCACCAAGCCCGGCTGGTGCTCTGTGGCTGGCCTCCGCTCACGCCCTGCAAGCCCTCGCCTGCAGATGCAGCCTGCTTGGCTCAGCATGCTCATGCGTGTACACCACGGGTCAGCTGAGATCTGGACCATGGGTAGGTACACAATCTTTCTTCGTTTTTGTGATTCTTTTAACAGTTTTATTGAGCTATAATTTACTTACTATCAAATTTACACATTGAAAATGCACAACTCAGTGGTTTTAAGTAACTGTCTCTACAGAGCTATGAGAAAACATTGTCCCCTCCCAAAGAAGGCTTGCGTCTATCAGGAGTCACTCCCAAGCCCCACACCTCCCCTGGGTCTCACTTGACCCCAGGCTGCCACCAGTCTCCTTCCTGTCTCTATGGATTTGCTGATTCTGGACATTTTGTACAAATGGAATCAGACAATGGATGCTCTTGGTGACTGGCTTCTCCACTTAGCAGAATGTGTTCAAGCTTCATCCATGTCGAGGCACACAGCCACACTCCATTCTTTTTTGCTGCTTGCATAGTACTCCACGGTTGCTGAGTAATATTCCGTGGTATTACTTGTCAGTTCATGGACATTCGGGTTGTTTCCACTGTTCGGCTGTTAAGATCTAATGCTGCTATGAAATTCATGTACGAGTTGTTATGCGAGCCTGATTCCAATTTTCATGGGCATACACCTAGGGGTGCAATTGCTGGGTCTTATAGTAGCTGGATAGTTAATCTCTTGATGAACTGCCAGGCTGTTTTCAAATTGGCTGCATGATTTTTCGTCCCATCAGCAGCATGTGAAAGTTCCAATTCCTCTTCGTCTTTGCCAACACTTGTTATTATCTGCCTTCATGACTAGCCATGCTAGTGGATGTGAAGTGGCATCTTGCTGTGGTTTTGATTTGCGTTTCCCTGACGGCTAAACCAGCTGAGCATCTTTTCATATGCTTATTGGCCGTTTGTGTATCTTCTTCAGAGAAATGTCTATTCAAGTCTTTTGCCCCTTTTTAAAAATTAAGTTCTCTGTCTTTTAATTATTGCATAGTGAGTTCTTTATTCGATACAAGTCCCTCATCAGAGAGATGACTTATAACAATTTTCTCCCATTTTGTCAGTTGTCTTTTTAATTTTTTGTGACTTGAAGCACAAAAGCTTTTAATTTTAATGGAGTCCAATTCATCTGTCTTTTTTTCCCTTGTGCTTTTGATTTCACATCTAAGAAATGTGTTGAGTAACACAAAGTCACACAGATTTCTGCCTGTTTTTTCTAAGAGCTTTTATAGTTTTAGCTCTTACATTTAAATCTTTTATCTTTTTTTGTGTGTGTGATGAGTCTTGCTCCAGCCCAACCTGGAGTGCAGTGCGATTCCGGCTCACTGCAACCTCCGCTTCCAGGGTTCAAGCAATTCTCCTGCCTCAGCCTCCCAAGTAGCTGGGACTACAGGCACGTGCCACCATGATCAGCTAATTTTTGGATTTTTAGTAGTAACAGGGTTTCGCCGTGTTGGCCAGGCTGATCTTGAACTCCTGACTTTAGGTGATCTGCCTGCCTCGCCCTCCCAAAGTACTGGGATTACAGGTGTGAGCCACCACGCCTGGCCTAATCTTTGACTTATTTGAATTAATTTTCATATATGGATAATTTTTGAAAATGCATGTGGATATTCTGTTATCCCAGCACCATTTGTTGAAAAGACTGTTTTTTCCTATTGAACGGTCTTGGCACCCTTTTCAAAAATCAATAAGCCACAGACGTGAGGGTTTATTTCCGGGCTCTCGGTTCTATTCCGTTGATCCATACGTCTATTCTTACGCCGGTAAACACTGTCTTTATTGCAGTCTTGTAGTGGGTTTTAAAATCAGGAAGTGTGAGTCCTTCAACCTTGTTCTATTCAAGAATATTTTGGGTGCTTTGGATATCTTCGGTTTCCATATGAACTTTAGGATAAGCTTGTTTATTTCTGCCAAAAAAAGTCAGGCAGAATGTTTTTTTTGTTTGTTTGTTTGTTTGTTTGTTGTTTTTTTTTTTTTGCCAATCAATGAGAGCTTGTAAGGTTGCTGAGGTTGGTTGGCCTTGAACTCTTGGCCTCACCTTCGCAAGTGCCACGACATCCGGCCGGAACCACTTTGGGCCCAATTTGGTTTTTATTTATTTATTTTATTTATTTTATTTTTTCAGGCAGAATGTTGACAGCGGTCACATCAAATCTGTAGGTAAATGTGGGGCACACCACCATCTTAACAACAGCAAGCCACCCCCTTCAAGCATGTGGGATATCTTTCTGTTTATCTAGGTCTTTAAACATTTCTGTTAACAACCTTCTGTAGCTTTCGGTGTGCAAGTCTTGGGCTTCTTTTGTTAAATTTATCCCTAGGTATTTTATTCTTTTTATTGCAATTATAAGTGGAAATGTCTTTAAGTTTCGTTTTCAGACTGTTTGTCACAAGTGTGTGGAAATAAAATTGATTTTTGCGTATTAATCTTGTATCCTGCCACATTGCCCAACTTACTTGTTCTAAAAGTTTTTTTACGGATTTCTTGGGAAGATCATTTCATTTGCACATTGAGATTGGTTTTTCCTTTCCTATCTGGGTATCTTTAGTTTCTTTTTCTGGCTGTTTGGCTAGAACCCTAGTGTTGAATAGAAGCGGGGAGAAGGAACATCCTTGTCATGTTTCTGATCAGAGGTGGAAAGCTTTTTCAGTGCTTCTGAATTAAGTATGAATTTAGCTGTGGACATGACAGGCACTCATGTATCTTCATGAGTATTTTCAGACTGTGCCAAAGCAAAACCCGCCTGTGCTCTCGGCAGACCCGTGAATAGCCGTGAACTCCAGCATCCTTTGCTTTCTCTGCTCCCTTCATGCTCGTCCTCCACCCTCCTATGTGCTGACTCCTCAGGACTGCAAACAAAACCCACCAGCTGCTTCCCATGCCACTCTCAATGCATCAGCTAAAGTTGGAATCTCAGCACCAAACTGGAGCCCTTTGTGCCTAAGGCCCCGTGGCACAATAATCTCGAACACAGTCGTCAGGGTGAGACCCTTGAGTAGTGAACAAGCACTACGCAAATGCCCAAAAATGTGTTCAGATGTCACCTACCTTTGCACTTGCTGCTGTCACAAATCCTTCTGAAGTGCGCCATTGGGTGGGTGGATGAATGGATGAAGATAGGAGATGCTTTCTGATTTAACAACCATCAAGTGTCAGGAAATACGGTCTGAGAGTAGCACTGATTCTGGCAGCGATTTTATAACAACTCATGCAAAGTTCATTCATTCAATAAATACTTACTGAGCTCCTTTAAGCACCTGGCACGGGGGAGAAAAGAATGAAGACATAGAAGGCCTGCCCTCTGGCACCTAAGCCTGGTGAATTCAGGGAGATGCATCCAGTGGCCCTGCCAGAGCCTAGGCATGAGGAGGCTAGGCTGTCTGTCCTAGCTGTCTAAGCCAGAATGTGGCAGACTTCTCCCAAGCTGAGTGAGTGTGTCCAGAAGACTAGCATTACTAGGGACCCCACCATGCAGCCACAGCTTAGAGTGCCCTTAAGTCTGAGCTCAGGACCCGCATTTCAGAGCAGAGGGAAGGCAGCTGGCAGAGTGAGGAAAGTGAGGAGAATCCACCCTCATTCTTGTCTCCCTCTATGTGACCCTTATCCTGGGGCAGGAGTGGCAGGTGCCACAGCTGGACAACAGGAGTTCCAGATCACACCTTCTGTCACTATGAGAGCCATCATGTCAGAGGAAGGTGGTGATTAATGCACAAATTGTTTTCTCCATTGGTCTGGTCTTTAACCAGCCTCTAGATTCATAATACCCTATTTAAGACAGGGTTTTCGGATGAAGCCTCAATAATGCAGGTGCACACACACAAATTATGATGGAGCTTGATCCTGGAGCACTGATGAGTGAGGCTTTCTTGGAAGGTAGGGCTCGGCTGACAGCTGTGGGCCCTGCAGTGACTCCTCTCTGTGCTCAGGAGGGCTCCGGAAGCCTCCAGCTCTGCGCCCTCTCCTCAGATGTGGTCCACAGTGCAGAGTGGCAGTTCTCCTGTCCCACTGACCCTGTTGGTCCCAGCATGGCCAGCCAGCCAGGGGCCACCGTGTGCTTCTGTGCCACAGTAGCACCTCTCCTCGCCTTGTTCTTTGCCATGGAAGGAGCACCCTAAAGGAGACTGTGGCCTGGGCCAGGGACATCTGTGCCATCATAGCTTGGCATGGCCATACCATCTCCCCGGGCAGCCCAGACTGGCAAGAGAGGGGCTGCTCACTTCGGGGGCGTGACACCTACAGGAGACGTGTTCCAGCATGTGGTCTTCAGGCCACCCGACTCGGACCTCCTTTCAAACGGTGCTGAACTGGGAAGCCCTTCACCACGGTGGGGCTCACCCTCACCACCGGTCCATGGCAAGGTGGGATAATACTTTCTGAGCTCCTTTTCTCCTTCAGCAACTGCAGAGAATGAACAAGAAAGAGTCTAGAAGGTACAGCTGGAGGTGCCATTTTTCCTGGCATGGTGTTAAACATTTTTGATAGGGCCGCAGTAAACTTTCCATCTGTGTGTGTCTCTAGCTGCGTGTCTATCTGTTCACGTGTGTTGCATGTATGTGTGTGTCTCTCTGCACATGTGTGTCTGTGCACATGTGTGTGTCGGTGCACATGTGTGTCTGTGTTTTTATATGTGTGTATGTCTGTCCAGGTGTATTCATATGTATGCATGTGTTGCTGTGTATTTTTGTGCATATATATGTGTCTATGTGTCTATGTCTCTGTTTCTGTATGTGTCTGTCTGTGTGTGTATCTCTGTGTCTCTCTGTATGTGTCTGTTGTATCTGTGTGTGTCTGTGTGTCTATCTGTGTGTTTTTGTGTGTATTTCTATGTGTCTTTGTCTGTGTACCTGTGTGTCTGTATTTCTATATGTGTCTGTGTCTGTTTCTGTGTGTGTCTCTCTGTATGTGTCTGTGTGTATCTGTGTGTATCTCTATGTGCGTCTGTGTCTGTGCACATGTGTGTCTTTGCGTATTTTTGTGTGTCTGTGTCTGTGTGCATGTGTGTCTGTATGTATCCCTGTGTGTCTGTGTCTGTGTGCATGTGTGTCTGTCTGCATTTCTGTGTGTCTATGTGCATGTGTGTCTGTGTGTATTTCTGTGTGTCTGTGTCTGTGTGTATTTTTGTGTGTCTGTGTCTGTGTGCATGTGTGTCTGTGTGTATTTCTGTGTGTCTGTGTCTGTGTGCATGTGTCTGTGTGTATTTCTGTGTGTCTGTATCTGTGTGCATGTGTGTCTGTGTGTTTTTCTGTGTGTCTATGTGCATGTGTCTATGTGTATTTCTGTGTCTCTGTGTCTGTGTGCATGTATGTCTGTGTGTATCCCTGTGTGTCTGTGTCTGTGTGCATGTGTGTCTGTGTGTATTTTTGTGTGTGTTTGTGTCTGTGTACATCTGTGTCTGTGTGTATCCCTGAGTGTCTGTGTCTGTGTGCATGTGTCTGTGTGTATTTCTGTGTGTCTGTATCTGTGTGCATGTGTGTCTGTGTGTTTTTCTGTGTGTCTATGTGCATGTGTCTATGTGTATTTCTGTGTCTCTGTGTCTGTGTGCATGTATGTCTGTGTGTATACCTATGTGTCTGTGTCTGTGTGCATGTGTGTCTGTGTGTATTTCTGTGTGTCTGCGTCTGTGTGTATGTGTGTGTGTATTTCTATGTGCATCTGTGTCTGTCTGTGTGCATGTGTGTCTATGTGTATCCCTGTGTGTCTGTGTCTGTGTGCATGTGTGTCTGTATTTCTCTGTGTCTGTGTCTGTGTGCATGTGTGTCTGTGTGTATTTCTGTGTGTCTGCGTCTGTGTGCATGTGTGTGTGTATTTCTATGTGCATCTGTGTCTGTGTGCATCTGTGTCTCTGTGCATGTGTGTCTATGTGTATCCCTGTGTGTCTGTGTCTGTGTGCATGTGTGTCTGTATTTCTCTGTGTCTGTGTCTGTCTGTGTGCATGTGTGTCTGTGTGTATTTCTGTGTGTGTCTGTGTACATGTGTGTCTGTGTGTATTCCTGTGTGTGTCTGTGTGCATGTGTGTCTGTGTGCATGTGTGTCTGTGTTGTTTTCTGTGTGTGTCTGTGTACATGTGTGTCTGCGTGTATTCCTCTGTGTGTGTCTGTGTGCATGTGTGTCTGTGTTGTTTTCTATGTGTGTCTGTGTGTATTCCTCTGTGTGTGTCTGTGTGCAGGTGTGTCTGTGTGCATTTGTGTCTGTATTTCTGTGTGTGTCTGTGTGTGTTTGTGCATGTGCACACATGGATGCTCCAGCCACTGAGCTCAGTCCTTGGGGCACAGAAACCTCCGGCCACAGGAGTTTGGTCTCTGCCTCCTAAAGGGTACAGCAGATGTCGATGAGTTTTGTGGGTGTCCCTGTGTGATCCCCTCACTGGCAAGTCTCTCTGGCCACAGACATTGCTGCTATCCTCCTGGTGACTGCTGCAAACCGCAAAGAGCTTCTTTCTTATCCTTTGGGAGCAGGGGAACAGGGTTTCCCTACATAGGGATTAGGTTTGTATTAGGCTTTGATCAGAGAGGCAGAACCACCGGGAAACGTGGTTGAGGGATTTATTGTAGGATTTGCCCATATTTTATAATAGTCAAAGAAAGCTCTTGCTTCTGTGCCTGGTGTGGCAGTCTGGTGTCTGAAGGTTGGGCAGTAGGGCAGGAGAGCGGCATGTCACATGGGGCAGCAGAAGCCCCCTGGAAACTGCCGGAATGGATATCCCCTGCAAGGCAGTCTCACTGCTGCAGCCCCAGCTTTAATCCTCGGATCCCACAGGAGAAGCTGGGGCCCTGCATCAGGTGCTGAATGTCTCACCTGTCCTGGGAGTTAAAGAACTCATGGAGGAATCTGGCAGGAACAGGGCTGCTGCAGGTCCCCAGCTGCACACTGACGAGGTGCCTGCCCACGGGTGACAGAGTACAGGGCTGCAGCAGCTCCAACCTTTGGGAACAAAGGGAACACGGCCACAGCTTTCCACCTTCCCAAGTCAGCACCATGCCTCTTGGGGCCTAACTGTCTAGGGGCTCCATAGGAAAGGGCATTCTGGGCAGTGCAGTTCTGCTTGGGTGGGGTGATGCAATAGAAACCCACCACGGTCTGCCCCTTGTCAAGCTGGCACCGTATGTGTCTCACTTAGACACACTTAATGTTGGAATAAAGACAACAGCAAAATCTCTGCTTATGTCCAACATGGGGCACGATCCTTCCAACCACTGAAAACACACTCTGCCCAGAAGAGGAAACAAAATCCTTTCCTCCACCTCTGGGTGATGTCCTTTCCTCCTACAGCTAAGTCATACGCCCTTCCTGATATCCTGTGGCCTAAATACCAAGGTTATTGATTATCTGTTGCTATGTAACAAATCACCCCAAAGCCCAGAGGCCTAAAGCAGTAAGTGTGCATGATCTGACCTCTTCGGTAGACAGAAGTCTGGGCGTGGCTGAACCGGCTCCTCACCAGTCCTCAGCGAGGCTTCCAGCCACGGCTGGGATCTCATCCGAAGGCTGGGCTGGGATGGGATCGTCTTCTGTGCTCACATGCATGGCTGTTGGCTTGCATCAGCAGCTTCCCATCACACAGGCCACTCTGTGGGGCTACTCTGATGTGGCAGCCTGCTTCTTTCAGAAAAAAAGAGCTGCAAAAGAGAGAAGGTGAGAGACCACATGCCAGATGGAGGTCGTGGTCTTTTTGTGACTTAATCTGTAATTACAGAAGTGATAACCCTTTGCTTTTGTCATATTCTGTCCATCCTTTGAAGTAAGGCACTAGGTCCAGCCCACACTCCAGGGGAGGGGACAGAAGGCCATAGATACAGATAGGAGGGGGTCACCAGCCTGTCTTAGAGGCCACCCAGCCTGCTGAGACAGAAGGTCACTACTATCAATGCAACATATGTTAGATGCAGGGAAATGGAAGAGGAAGGAGAAGTGTGGGTCCTATCTACTGACAGACTTACAGCTAAACAAGGAATAAAAACTCATGACTGTTACACCTCATGGTTCTACCTGGTCATGCAGCCATAGCTGTCCTGTAACCACCCTCCTGCATGCTGCTTCATAGTCCCCATGCGCTCAGGCAGGCCCTCAGAGGGTCATGATTTCTTTTTCAGTGGGGTGGCCCAAATCATCATTCTCAAAGCATCTGAATGTCTGAAACCCCCACTACCGGGTCACTGTTGACCATTTCAAAGTGGCTCATAATCACCCTGGAGGGAAGGCAGGTGTCTTGGGGCCCAGACAGTGGGACTCCAGGAGTGCTGTGTGCTGCCCTGGGGCCTCTGGGTGCAGTGCGGCCCAGCCTCGGGTGCCCTGGGCGGTCTCGGGGTTGGGTCAGTAGAGGCTCTGAGCCACAGCCACCTGTCCTCCTGGCCCTTCCTCCCAGGATGATCTCTGGAAGGTTCTCCGCTGGTGGGTGCTGGGTGGGACGTCCCTGAGGAAGGCCTGGCTGTGGCTGGAGGTGCCCACACCACCTTGGCTGCAGCTGCCAGTCCTTGGCCACAGCCCTGACCCCTTATGAGGCACCAGGATCCACAGAGGTGGCAGGAATCCATCTGTGCATCCACACCTCCATCCACTCATTAAGCAAGTGTGCACTGCGGCTGACTTCTCTGGCTAACTGTGAGCCAGCCAGGTGGGCTCTGCCGTGGTGGGGCTGCTGCCCCGGGGAGAGGACAACCCACCCTGAACACATACTGTTTGGGTCTATTTCAGATTGCAACCAAGGCCCTGGGCAAAACAAAGGGGCGTGGCTCCAGAGCACCACTGCCGGGAGGGGCCTCCTTGATGGGTGCAGTGAGGTGTCTCCAAGGACCCGTGGGTGGGCCTGAAGCCAGAGGACCTGAGAATAAGTGAGCCACAGATGCACCTCCCAGGCACGGGGAGGATGGCGTGAAGGCTGGAGGCGCAGGGCGCTATGCTGGCTGGATGGGGCTGAATGGAGGAAACCCATTCAGGTGCTGGGGTCTGCCAGGTGGAGGACCGGTCAGCTCTCCTTGCTGTCAGCTAGGCCAACCCTTGAGGGTCTCAGACTTCACTGCTCACTCCCCTACAAGCAGAGAGCCTCTGAAAGTCCCTTCTCTAGATCCCCAGAGACATACACCCCTCCAGCACTAGCTCAGGCGGGGCCTGAGGACAAGCAAGGTGGCCAGAGGAGGGCAAATTCGAGGCAGATGGCAAAGCCATTCCCACCCCAGGGGCACCAGTGGGCATGGCTGGGCACAGCCCGCCACCTGCCAGACCTTTCAGAGGGAACGCGTCTCCCTCACAGCCAGTCCCAGCTGGGATCTCCCGGCTGGAGAGGTTTCCCCAGGTAAAAGCTAGAAGTGAACTGGAAGATAGAGGCCCTGACCCTCCAGGAGGCTCCATTTCTGCCTGTGACCCTGAGAAGACAGCAGGAAGGAGCAGCTCTAACTTCTTCACAGTGACTTTGAGAACTGGAAGACAGAGGCTGCTCCCCACCTGGAAAGAAGCGGCCAGCGGAAACAAACACCTTCCCCTCCAGCCTCACCTCCCGGCTCTTCAGAATGCACAGGGAGATGCCTCACGGAGGGCCGGGCAGCTGTAAGGATTAGTATTCCAACCCGGGCAGCAGGGTTTTAATTAGTCATTAGGCCCTTTCTGCAGAGCCTTGCTGAACAGGCAAGGGCAGGGTGACCTTTCTCCGCCGGCGCGTGGCAGCCTGTCTGTTCTGCAGGTGCACTTAGGCTCTGTCAAGTCCGCTAAGTGGAGAGGACCCGGGCTGGGCCGGGAAGGAGGCCCTAGCTGCTCTACTCCTGGTTGCGGCCCCCAGCGTGGGGCACTGCAGGCCTTTGCTCCCATCTGGGTTCACAGCTCGCACCCCTCATCCACAAGTGACACTGACAGTGGCCCCTGCGATGGCTCTCCCAGTGCGAGCCCACGGGCAAGGCCGAGAACAAGCTGCCCAGCAGCTGAAGCTCTTCCCTGCTGTATGTGATGAGGGAGAGGACAGAGTGGGCCTTCTGCAGCCAGTCCCCACCAGATTCCAGGAAGGTGAACCAACCCCTGCGGAGGGTCAGCCCTCAGCCAGGCATCTGGGACTCCCACCACCAAGCTGCCCCTTCTTGGCTAAATGTCACCACATACCATAAAATCAGAGCACCTTCTGTCTTGCCTGCCTTCAGAGCCAACTCTCCCAACCTCCTGGTTTTCTGAGGGCAGTGAGGCCAAGAGCAGCTGTGACCAGGGGTGTGCAGAGGCTGGTAGCTGAGCTGGGGCCAGGACCCCAGACTGTGGCTATTTACAGCTCGAAATATAACCCTAATTGCCACCAGCACCTGCTGATAAAGATTTCAAATTAGCGTCCTCATGAGGACTTCTGGGGCTTTCTATCGAGTTCATGGCATGCTGCTACCCAGTGGGGTTGGCAGGACCCGGTGTCTGAGGGCACAACACTCCTTTCTGCCACTGCTCCCCACTCTGTGCCGCAAGTCTGGCCCCTCAGCTCTTGCCCTGCCCACAGTGCCCCAGGCCACGCTCCTGTGGGCTGTTGGGCTGTTCAGCTCCTGGTCTCTTCCCTCCTCTCCACCTTGGCAGCTGTCCATGGCCACAGGCTTGCACTGACCCAGGCGCTAGGCTTTCCTTCCCAGCTTCGCTGCAAACAGTGCAGGTGGGCCTTGGGGTCATCCGACTCAGCACACCACAGGGAACCCACTAGCTCTTATCTGCTGTATGGGGGTCCCATAGCCGTTGGCTGGGCATTTCATAGGAAATAGACGTCTGTGACCTCCAACAGGTTACAGACATACCCTCAGCGGGGAGGTGACAGAATCGCTGGAAGTCACCCCCACGAGCAGAGCCTGGAGCCTCTGTTGGGACCCTGGTGCGTGTGCCTCATTCGTGCTGCCACCAGTGCAGGTGCCCTGAGCTCCGCCTCTCAGGAGCAGCTGCCCAGCTATGCAAGGCAATGGCACGTCTGGCCCACTGCCAGACGTCGTCCTGTACGACAGCAAGGACGACGTAACGGGTTTGTTTCACGCCTTCTTGTCTGCCTTTAGTTCCCGGTGCCAGGACCTTCCCGGGAGGCTGACCATCAGGCAGGCTCTCAGGCCAGCAGCAGGAAGGGAGGAAGTCCTCCGCCCCGATGCCTCCAGCCTGCAGACTTCATAATAAATGGCAAGTTGGCTTTCCCAGCCAAAGCCATAAACTTTAATTGGGCTTTTTAAAGGCCACAAAAGCAAATCTATGCTCTTAAAGAAACTCTTTGGTAACCTGCTCTGAACATAAAGGTGACTGTTAGCGTGTGCTGATTTGGAATACCAAGAAAACATCTCCCACATCTGCACATGCTTGTGTAAGCATGCCCTCTTTTGCACAGGTCTCACCATTCCCCGCCCTAAGACTGGGCCCGCCTGTCCCACAGGGCAGCAGGCTGGAAACCAGAAGAACGTATCTGCCCGGCTCTACACGCCCCTTAAAGTTGTTCTTTTTTTGTCTTCTTTGAGACAGGTTCTGTCACCCAGGCTGTAGTGCAGAGGCTCAATCTTGGCTAACTGCAACCTCCTCCTCCCGGGTTCAAGCCATTCTTGTGACTCAGCCTACCAAATAGCTGGGATTACAGGCATGCAAGCCAGGTGGGGCTCCGCCTGGCTCATTTTTGTATTTTTAGTAGAGACGGGGGTTTCGTCATGTTGGCCAGGCTGGTCTTGAACCCCTGACCTCAAGTGATCCACCTGCCTCAGCCTCCCAAAGGGCTGGGATTACAGCCCTGAACCACCGCACCTGGCCACGCCTTAACATTGTAGAGCCTCCCTTTCCTCTGCTGTGTAATTAGTAAGATCTCTTCCACCTGCCTGATGGGCTGGCTGGGGGAAGAGCCTGACAGGGATGGCATTGACAGCACTGTTGGCTGACTGACTGGGCTGGGCACTGTGCTGACCACTTTATGCATCTGAGATTGAAATGGTCTCAGCCACCTGCACAGATGGAAAACCCAAGGCAAAGAGCAGTGAAGTAACTTACCCTTGCTCATGCAGAGAGTGGCTGAGCCGAGATCCAACCTCAGTGTCTTTAACGCCAGGTGTGGCCGCAGCAGCTCCAGCTCGCGTAAGGCCCCAGGAGCCAGACGGTGACGGTGCTCGCAGCACAGGTTGCTCACGTGTTCTTCGGAGGCGCATCCACGCGGAGTTCACACACACGTACATCGCAGTTGCTTGTGCCTTTTTTCCCCTCTCAATCATCATGGGGCATGACTTCTCTCCAAGTTGCCTGAAATAAAATGAATAACTTTTTATGTGAAGTTCTTCGTGCTGAAGAGAACTGTTCCGAATGGGGGATAATTGGCCTTCCAGGGCTCTGTACTGGCAATGGAGTGAAATGCGCTGACGTTTCAGAGGTGTGGAAATAAAAGGACTAAAAATGGGATTGAGAGCAGCTAATGAGGGCAGATCCACAGGGTTTGAGAGACAAAATGGGCATCGCAGGTGGGAGCTGGCACCGCGGCCGGGGCACCCACGCAGCAGCGAGCGGGGCTGGGGTTGGGGTCAGGCATCCAGGCCCTCATCACAGGAACCTGCTGGACCCGTAGTGGCCCCTGGCCTCCGCCGGCTTTGCGGCCTCAGACCTCCCTAGTCCAGCCGCAAGCTTCCAAGCCCCCTATATGAGTCTGCTTGGAGGCTGTATCAAAGCACGTTGTGTTTGATGAAGGATTAAATGCTAGAAATGTATTGTCCCCGGCTCTGGAGGCTGGAATTCTGAGATCAAGGGGAAAATACAAGGATCCAGCCTCTCTTCCTGGCCTGTGGGTGCTGTCTTCTCCCTCTGTGGGTGTCCGTGTCTTTACCTCCCCTCCTTCTAAGGACACCAGTCCAGTTGGATTAGGGTCCAGGCTAATGGCCTCATTTTAACTTAGTGACCTCTGTGAAAATCCTACCTCCAAATACAATCACAGACTCCAAGGTGCTGGGATGAGGACTTCCACATGTGAATTTGGGGTCGGGGGTGGCTCGGTTCAGCTCCTAACCTGCACCTCAGCCAGCGCTCACTCACTCATGCTTGTTTCGATTTGTTCACACGGTGCCTGTCTCCTGGCCTACTGTGTGCTAAGCTGGGCCGAGACAGAAGCTGCCCACCAGGAACCTAGTGCCCAGTGGAGGAGGAGGGAGGGAGTCACAGGACCACAGGACAGGGCGTGGCTGTGCCCCAGCCGAGGAGGAGTTACCCCTGGCCCCACGTGCAGTGAAGCCCCAGGTGCCCGCAGCGCGGGGACCACAGAGTAGCTCCTTGGAGATTCCTGTCTTCAGAACCGAGTCCTGAGATGACCCAGTTGGCCCAATCAGGCAGTTTCCGGTCCAGGAGAGGAGGGGGTGGCCTCAAGACGAGAGAACTGGAAGGACCTGGGCTCTGGGGAGCATATTTTGGGGTCGACACTCTTGCTTTGCTTGTGAAATGCCTGCAGGAGCTGGAGGCCAGGCTGCAGAGCCCTTCAGAGGAGAAACGGCCACATGTGGAGGATGGTCTGAGGGTGGGTGTCCACACGAAGACGGTCTGATTGTGGAGGCCACATGTGGAGGGCAGTCTGATGGTGGGTGTCCACACTGTGGAGGGCGGTCTGATGGTGGGCATCCACACTGTGGAGGGCGGTCTGATGGTGGGCGTCCACACTGTGGAGGGCGGTCTGATGGTGGGTGCCCACACTGTGGAGGGCGGTCTGATGGTGGGTGCCCACACTGTGGAGGGCGGTCTGATGGTGGGTGCCCACACTGTGGAGGGCGGTCTGATGGTGGGTGTCCACACTGTGGAGGGCGGTCTGATGGTGGGTGCCCACACTGTGGAGGGCGGTCTGATGGTGGGTGCCCACACTGTGGAGGGCGGTCTGATGGTGGGTGTCCACACTGTGGAGGGCGGTCTGATGGTGGGTGCCCACACTGTGGAGGGCGGTCTGATGGTGGGTGCCCACACTGTGGAGGGCGGTCTGATGGTGGGTGTCCACACTGTGGAGGGCGGTCTGATTGTGGGTGCCCACACTGTGGAGGGCGGTCTGATGGTGGGTGCCCACACTGTGGAGGGCGGTCTGATGGTGGGTGTCCACGCTGAAGACATGTGTGTCCTTTCATCCAGCCCCCAGTTTCCTTGGAGAATGTCTCAGATCCCTAGACAAGGGAACAAGGATCCAGTGGGCTTTCTGCCATAACAGTCACCCCTAAACCTCGGCAGCTTCACCCAACACAGAAGCCCATGGAGCGACGCAGGGATCCAGGTCCTGCCTGCCCCGTGGCACCACCCTTCTCTGGTTCAGCAGACAGCGAGGGAGGGAGAGTAAGAAGCACACGTGAGGGGTTTTATGGCTGCCCAGTACTCCTCTCCGTCCGCTGACCAGGCTCCAGTGCACACAGGACTCCTAGGAGGCATGTGTGCCAGGGGAGCAGGGCACGGTTGATCCAACACCAGCCATCTCCACGCTGCGTGGATCTAAAGTCTAAAGTAACTGGAACACCCCGGCGGTGAGGGGTTAGGTACATTGAAAGTTGGCACCAGGCGTTTGTCCATTATTCATTTACTCAAGAAACATTTATTAGGGCATCATGTTGTTTGAAATGTAACACCTAAAATATCAAAACGAATGACACATATCTACATTTCCAGATGCAAGACCTTCTCCTTGACATGTGTAAATGACAAGATGAGGATTCAACAGGGTTATATACGATCATCCAATTTCTAAACACGAAGTATCTTCATCTGTAGGCATCAGCCAGCATGGAGAAACAAGGAAAGACTTTCACAGAAATTCTGAGCTGTGGCCGCCATTTCAAGGGGTGGAGTGCAGCTTGTTTCCCTTGAACGGGGGCCTGGTGCCCAGAGGGGTGATGGTGGGACCTCAGAGTCGGTCGAGCCTGGCATTGCATCCTCTTCCGGCTTTCTCTCGTGGGTGACTGTTGTCACATGGCAGGGAACCAGGAGTGGTCCTGCCCAGAGGCTCACATGGTATGGACCCAAGTCCCCTGCCCACAGCCAAGCAAACCACCTTGGAAGCAGCTCCTGCCACCCCAGTTGAGCCCTCTGATAAACACAGCACTGGCCAGCAACTTGAGGGCAACTTCCTGAAGCACCTCAATTCCTGATCACAGGCCCTTAGATGAGAGATGTTTCTAGTTGAAACCTCTATGTTTGGGGTCAAACACACTGTATTTGTGAGGTGACAGGCTGTGACACTGGCCAGGCACAGCCTTACCCCCCATCCTTTTCCTCTGTGCCCATTCAGAGCAGAATCTGAGAAACCCCTGGATCTGCTGCCACCAGGCCTGCCTCCCTGTCCTGATCTGCTGCCACCAGGACTGCCTCCCTGTCCTGCCCAGCCCCTCAGCCGTCCCTTTGCAAGGATGCCATGGCCTCCCCAAGCCCAAGCCCGCCAGGATAGGCATCTCCGATGGGGCATGATGGAACTCTCCATAGGTTCCCGGCAAATGCGCCAAGAAGGAAGGCCTGCAGGCTTCTCTTCTGTGCCGCCTTCCAGGATTCACATGCACGGCTTTAAAAAATGGGGAAATGAACTTTCTAAAGTAATCAAACCGACCCAAGGACTCTCACTAAACAAGAAAGGCTCCACAATAAGCAGGAAGACCAGGGCGACCGGTTCCCGACGCCGCCTCTGGGAGGCACTGAGTTGTCCGGGTGCCGCTGCCCTCGCCTTTCTCACCTCCTGCCTGTACGCAGGGTTGTTATCCTGGAGGCATTAGAAGGGTGGAAATGGGTTTGCTGGTTGGTAAGAAGAGCAGGTGCCCATGCCCATGCCCTGGGGGTAAGAGAGAGCAAGCTTAGCACAGCCAGGTGGGCGTGCCCCCCCATTCACTAGGCCTCCCCGGTGCTGGTATCAGGGTCTTCCTGCAAAGGCTACTAGGGAGCTGGTTCTGATGCACCTGTGGGCTGATCAGGCGCCTAATGGCCTGAGGCTGACGCCTATTTAAGAACCACTTTTCCAAGTTTCTGTTCCATGACAAAGAGAGCTCAGGGGTGATGCCTACAGGCCCCATGTGCCAGGATGGCCAGCACCGGCTGGTCTGTGACCTTTTCTGGGGGATGGAGAGAGAAGAGAAGGAGGAGGGGGCATCCCAGCCGCCTGGAGCCTGCAGCTCACTCATGCCCACCCTGCATTTAGCAGCCACAGCCCTGGCAGGGGACAGTGGCCTCACCAGGCTTGGTGGGCAGTGGCACCAGAGGTCAGGGCTGGTCGATGCCCTCTGAGGGCCCTGGGCCCTCCTTTCTTGAATGTCTGGCCCAGTTCCCTCCTCCGTGAGTCACGGCTGCTGGTGGACTCCTGGCTCCACAGATGCCATGTGCAGTTCTGGTCCCGGGAACGGCTTTGCAACAGGGCTCGCCTGATGTGAAAGCAATACGTGGGTCCCCAAGTGCCTCCCAACCCAGACTGGGGCAGAAGGGGGTTCCCAAGGGGTTTTCTACTCAGGCTGAGGGGAGCAATCCTGAGAAAAACCTCTAGCTATGCACCCCGATTCCTCAGCCTCCGTGGAGGATACTGGGCCATCGCCATCCCTCAACTCAAGTCCCTCATCAGTGACAGAGGGACAAGGCATGTGCCCCCTCAGAGCTGCCACACGGATGAAAGGAGGGAGAACATCCCACAGCAGTGCCCACGTGGGAATGCCAGGCGGGGATGCCTTTCTGGTTCACCATATACATGCAGCTTTACATCCACGCTTCACTATCAGCCCGCAGGCTCCTTGTGTGCTCAGCTTTAGGAGACGCATCCAGGTGCCCTTCAGCAGTGCCCCCGCTGCTTGCCACCCAAAGGGTGGCTGACCTTCCTGTGCCCCTGAGTTGTCCTGGTGGAGAGAAAAAGGCTCCTCAAGATGACTCCCTGTCTGTGCTCACTGCTTCCCTTCTCAGACCCTGAGAGGGAACTCTGAGAAAGGACTTCTTTCATTTAGAGGGAGTGCGTCTGTGTCTGCAGTGGGCAGTAGCCGCAGGCAGTGGCCTGGGCGAGGGCGGCTGTCAGCTCAGAGCAGGAATCAGGCAGCCGAGGAGGCTAGCCCCCTTGTGCATCTGCAGCTCCATCCGCCCGCATGGACCTGGGGCTTGCTCACCAAAGGCCCAGACCGCAGCCTCAGAAGAACCAGCCTGCTCACAGCAGCCTCCTGTGTGATTAATTGGGGAGAAAGGGCTGACTAGAGGCAGGCTTATTTTTTCTAATGCTGCTTTCTCGAGATTTTAATTTTCCATAGTGCTACATTCTAGTCCCCTTTCAAAAAAAAAAAAAAAAAAAAAAGAGAGAGAGACATTATTGTGACAATTCTCTATCATATACATGCTATCTCATTTGACCTCAAGGGCAATTGTATGTTACTTCATGGACAAAAACTCCATGACTGGGGGAGAACAGAGCTCAGATTTCAAGATTTCAGCAAAATGTGGGCGGCCTGACTGTTCCCGTGGCCGGAGGGACCATCCTCCATTCCAGCTCCGGAATAGCTGCCTGGCCTTGCGCAGAGCCCCTGGGGCCTCGTCCTGGAGCTGCTTCCCTGGAATTAATTGCTGCAAATTCCGCCCACCCAACGGCGCTGGAAGTGGGCTGAGCACCTACCTACTTCCACTCATCAGTTCTGGCAAATCTGACACAGGCTTCCTGTAATGAAAGGGAATGAGGACAAGTCCAGGTGGGCCTCAGCCAGTGATGCCTCCAGGGGACCTGAGGGAACTTGAGTCCCTGGCGTGCACTTTATTTTATTTTATTTTATTTTAATTTTATTTTGAGACAGAGTTTCGCTCTGGTTGCCCAGGCTGTAGTGCAGTGGCACGATCTTAGCCCACTGCAACCTCCACCTTCCGGGTTCAAGTGATTCTCCTGCCTCAGCCTCCCAAGTAGCTGGGACTACAGGCACCCGCCACCACGCCCGGCTGGTTTTGTACTTTTAGTAGAGACAAGGTTTCACCATGTTGGTCAAGCTGGTCTCAAATTCCCGACCTCAGGCGATATGCCTGTTTCAGCCTCCCAAGGTGCTGGGATTACAAGCGAGAGCCACCACGCCCAGCCCTTGGGTGCATTTTAAATGCTGCCACCCTAGGGGTGTCCAGGGCCCGGAATGTGTCTGGTCAGGATAATGCAGCAGTTCCTGACCCTATCTGGGAAGGTGGAGGGACCAGAGTGTTTCAGGAGCCCCTCTCTATGCCAAATGGGGAACTGGGTGTCTAGTGCCCAGTCCTCAGTGCCTCATTGGTGTCTCCCAGCATGGCTCAGAGAGGTGCAGAGAGCTGTTCAAGGTCACACAGCCAAGGAGCACCAGAGGGGACGTCCACCCTATCGGGTCTCCCGACTCCAGCTCACCCCACCACATCACAGGGTTGCCCAGGCAGCTCCGGCACCAAAAGCTCAGTTGCTTGATTCCCAAAACACTCCACGGGGCCAGCGGCACAGACTTGAGGCATGTCCAGGAGCCAGGTCAAAGAAATTTCCTGAGGGTAGCCCCAGGGCCTCCTCTCTGCAAGATCCAACCATCTGCAGGGGCCAGAAAGCTCTGCTGTGGAAAAGGCTCAGGTCCCAGCTCCTTTGCTGACAGTCATGTGACCGCAGCTTGCCTGGCCCAGCCCTGTTTCTGCACGTGGAAGAAGACACAGGGGACTGCAGCCGGGGGGTGAAACATGAGCCTGGAAATGCTTGGTAAGCCGCAGGGGCTGACAAATACTAAATCCTCATTATTCGGACGAAGCAGAGAAGCCCCAGTGTCAATCTTCTGGGTGTAAACGTGGCCGTGTCGCTGCTGCAACTGAGCTCTCAACAAGGATGGAGAGGAGCGAGCTGCTCATCACCTCCTGGGGTGGAATCTTGTTAGCTCAGGGCTGACGTCACTCCAGGGCAGGGGAGGCTGGGAGGGCCAGACCATGGGCTTGGGTCTCATCCCCGGGTTTCACAGCTGGAAACACCAGATGGGGCCTGGGAGGCAGCCTCTGGGTCTGGGGTTGAACCCTGGCCTAAGAACAGGAAGGAGTGCATGAAAGACGCTGTGTGGCCTAGAACTTGGCTTACTCGGTGTTTTTGAGGGTGGTACATTAGCAGTGAATGTGGGGTGGGGAAGGCAGAGGGTGTGCTTGCCGGTCACACTGACTACCTGGCCCACCTGAAGGCCACCTCCTCCAGGAAGCCTGCCAGGAGTCCTGCTTCCCAGCTCCTGACCCCACCTGCCTGCAGAGAAGCACCCCAACAGGACCCCAGTCATGGCTCACTTCCCACAGGCATTTCAGGAGCCAAGGTCCACGGTCCCTGACAGCCCTGATGGGAAACCTCTGTTCTCTCACCTGCATCTGCACCGAGCACTGGGGAGCCTCCTCGTCTCCCACTGCATCCTGGGCTCCCCACGGCCAGCCATCCTGAACCTGCTCTCATCTCCCACAAGACCCAAGACCCACCCGTGTTCTCTGCTCTCCGGGACCCCAAGGTCTCCTTCCTGCTTTTCACGGCTCCACCTGTGGGACCTTGTCCTGGAGGGAGGTGGGAGGGCAGCTGTGTGGCCTGGGGTGGGGGCTGGTGCTGACTGCCTTCCTCATATGATGCTTTTCCTGTGATCACCCCCAGATCCTAGTGGGGGGCTTATGCCCTCCTTGCTCACAGCCACCCTGTGGCTTCTCCTGGGAGGCTGAGTCTCCTTGCCTGGCTGCTCCCTGTTCATTTTCCTTCTCTCCTTCCCCTTCCTCACTTGACTGGGAGCTTGGAGAGGAGGTGGGCTGTGTCTGCTCTGCTTCTCTACTTTCACTCATTCACAGTATGTGGCTCAGGGCACATGAGCTATGATTGCATGCACTAATGAATGTATGAATGAATGCACAAATGAATGTATGAACAAAGGAATGAATGAATAGACAAATGAATGCATGAATAAGTGAATGAATAATTGAATGCACAAGTGAATAAATGCACGAATAAATCAATGAATCAATGCATGAATGAATGCACAAACGAATTCATGAATGAATGAATGCAGGAATGAATGCATGAATGAATGTGTGCATAGCTGGATGCCTCCCTCAGACTCGGAAGGTCTGTGGTGCTTTTTCAATTCTAGCAGGACCAGATGGATATCACACTTCCTAGTAGGGCTGTCTAATGTCTTAAGTCTCCATCAATCTGCTTTTAATAATGAAGTGACATTAAACCACACGCACTGCCTGACTTATTAAATTGAAATTACGTTTCTCACAGAGACATTAGAGTTGACTGAGTTCTTGACAGCTGTGCCTAGGCCCCAGAGCAGGTGGTTAGGCTGACGCCTGGCACCTCTGACCCCCAAAGCTGAGCTTATTTGTAGCCTGGGAACTGCCTGCTCTTCCCTGGTCTCTCATCACCTCCAGGTGGGAGAGAAGGGCTGGCCGGCTGCCTTTCCCATGCAGCATTCGTATTGATTCAGAGGAGCAAGGGTGGAATCATTTATCATTCAATTAACGGTGTCAGCAGGGCCATTATTTAAATGGCCAGCCACATGTGTAATCAATCTTTAATGAAACAATAATTGTACTTCCTAGTCAATGAGTGCCCAGCCTCCCCTAAAACCTTCTCACTATGAATAATAAATAGCAATGGGTCCACGGCAAGGACCACGAGTTGGTGAGTTGATCCTTTTTTAAAAAATTTATTTGTCATACTTTAAATTCTGGGTCGCATGTGCAGATCGTGCAGGTTTGTTACATAGGTATCCACGTGCCATGGTGGGGGTTTGCTGCATCCATCGCCCTATCATCTACATTAGGTATTTCTCCTAATGCCGTCCCTCCCCAATCCCCCCACCCCCGCTATCCCTCCCCAATCCCCCCACCCCTGCTATCCCTCCCCAATCCCCCACCCCCTGCTATTCCTACCCTAGGCCCCCACCCCCCGGCCCCGGTGTGTGATGTTCCCCTCCCTGTGCCCATGTGTTCTCATTGTTCAACACCCACTTATGAGTGAGAACATGTCGTGTTTGGTTTTCTGCTCCTGTGTTAGTTTGCTGAGAATGATGGTTTTCAGTTTCATCCATGTCCCTGCAAAGGAAATGAACTCATCTTTTTTTATGGCTGCATAGTATTCCGTGGTGTATATGTGCCACATTTTCTTTATCCAGTCTATCATTGATGGGCATTTGGGTTAGTTCCAAGTCTTTGCTATTGTGAACAGTGCTGCAGTAAACATACATGTGCATGTGTCTTTATAACAGAATGATTTATAATCCTTTGGGTATATACCCAGTAATGGGATAGCTGAGCCTTTCCAAGACAGCTGGGACAGGAATACCAATGGCACTGAGGAAAGAGGGGCTGGTAATGCACAACGGGGGTGAGAGTCTGAGCAGGAGCCCCCCAGCCCCACCCTCCCCAGCACCATCAGACAGGCCCTGGTTCAGGGTGGTCTGGCCATGCTGGCAAGGGCTGGGGGCACTTGGGACTAGATATCAGGGGATGTGGCAGTCTAATTCCAGCTGGGTCTCCATCTCCTGTGGGACCTCCGTGGACTCCCCTTGATCTCTGTGCCTCCTTTTCTGCATCTAAAGGGCAGGGTGGGCAAGAATAGAAGAGGCACCCAAGGGTTGCTTTGGGGCAGATATTTTGAGTATGTGAGCCATGCAGGAGAGAGGAAAGAATACAGGAACGGGCCCAGTTGCAGGTGTAGGTGAGGCATCTTCCCTCCCTGCAGATGTAGGTGAGGCATCTTCCCTCCCTGCTGGTGCAGGCGAGGCATTCTTCCCTCCCTGCTGGTGCAGGCGAGGCATTCTTCCCTCCCTGCAGGTGCAGGCGAGGCATCTTCCCTCCCTGCAGGTGCAGGCGAGGCATCTTCCCTCCCTGCAGGTGCAGGCCAGGCATCTTCCCTCCCTGTAGGTGCAGGCGAGGCATCTTCCCTCCCTGCAGGTGTAGGCAAGGCATCTTCCCTCCCTGGCAGCTTCCCTGCAGCCCAGCAACCCAAACTCAAAAGGCATCCCCTGCAGTTTGCCACAGTAGGATGTTCTTTCCCTATGCAAAGGTCCAGGCCCTCATGAGCAACAAAGCTCAGGTCTAGAGGGGCTGGGGATAGGCAGAGCCTGGACCATCCAGAGCCTGTTTTACCCTGCCTGTGAGAGAGTGCTATCCTGGGGCGATTTCCTCCCTGGGTCTGTGTGCCAGTCCTCCTCCTGGTCGCATCAGGGACCTGATCAAGGAACAGGCACTGACAATGGATTGTCACATTGGTCTTGGGGGGTCTCTGAAAAGCTCAGTTTGCTCAGTTCTTCCTGCGGCGATGTAGTATGGGGAGGTGTGGAAGACGGGACTCAGCAGCAGCACCTTCCACAGGATGGGTAGGGTCCCTGTGCCTGCATCATGTCCTCTTCACAGTGGAGAAACCACGTCACCCCACCCAACCCTGCTGCTCCTCAGTGTCCTCCCAGAATCTCCCACAACACCTAAGCAGGCACATCGTTGGCCCCTCCACTCACCTAAGAAGGTGCAGGGAGCTGACCTCTCTACCTGCCTAAGAAGGCACAGGACACTGACTTCTCCATCTGCCTAAGCAAGCACATCGCTGACACCCGTCAGCCTAACAAGGTGCATTGCTGACCCTTCCACCTGCCTAAGAAGGTGTGGGGTGCTGACCTCTCCACCCAGCTATGAGCTTTTGGTCTTCATTGGATTCAAAGTGCTCAGGACATGAAAGGGGCACCCTTGCCTATCACAACTGAAATTAAATAGCTAATTGTGAGATTCATTTCATATCTCTTTCAACTCTGAAGGCAGAGATCCTTTCCGTCTTTATTCACAGCTCTAGGCATATTGATCTTCACAGAAGATAATACATATATATTTGTTGAATAAATATTTCTGGTAAAATTTTCTCTTGATTGAAGTAAATTTTTAAAAAAATAATGTAACTTTCAGCTAAGATAGAGTAATGGGAACCAGACTATTCTGTCTTGTGAGATAAGAAAGAAGGAAAGAAGGAAGGGAGTGAGGGAGGGAAGGAAGGAGGAAGGAGGAAGGAAGGAAGGGAGGGAGGGAGGGAGGGAGGGAGGGAGGGAGGGAAGGAGGGAGGGATGGAGAAAAACTGGACAAAATATATTAACCAGTGGTTTGGACAAAATATGTCAGACAGCAAAAGACAGCCACCCTGAAGAGCGTGAAACAAGACAGGGAGCCCTGCGTGGGAACTGTGACTTCTCCACTTTGCTGTCTGGAGAAAGTTTTCAGGTAGCAGCTCAGGAAGGGGAAGCCCATAGGTCTCCCACAGTGGAGAAAACAGAGCTAGGAGCTCAGGAAGCCCACAGAGGGTAGAGCCCACGGGAGAGGGCACCATGGGAGAGGCCACTGGAGGGGAGATGGCTGCAGAAAGAACTCTAGAAATCAGCACATGTTAAAGAAAAACACCTGAGGCCGGGGAATAATCACCACGGGAACTACAGGGAAGAATTGTGGGGGCTCCTGTGGGACCCGGAACAGAGCTGGGTCCACCAGCCAGAGCACAAAGCACCCTCTGTCGCTGGGCATCAGGTGCACACGCAGAGGAGGATGGCCTCAGTGGTAAGGAGAGTCAGCCCTAGGCTAAATTCTGCTCTGTTCTCACTTGAAAAAGCCTAAAAGCAACACCCGAGAGGATAAATTGTTTACATGTAACTTAACTGTATTCCAGAATAAACTCAAGGGTATTACGCCCATGTGTGTGGGGGCGTGTGCACACGGATATATCCAGCAACAAGTAAGGTGGATTTCAGAATGCCCAGCATCCAACAAAAACTCACCAGGGCTGCAAAAAGCAAGAGGATACAATCCACACAGAGGAGAAAAAACAGTCACTTGGAAGTGACCCAGAAATGACACCCATAATAAAATTAGTAGCTAAGGACATTGAGCGGCTAGTGTCATTTAATTTTATATGCTCAAGAAGCACAGGAAATAATAAACAAATAGAGACACAGAAGAACCGAAATTTTAAAAAGAACCAAATCAATATTCTAGACGTGAAAGCTGTAATGTGTAAGATGTAATATACACTGTATAGGATCAACGGCAGAGTTCACCCTGGAGAATGAAGGTTAGTGCCATTTAAAACAGTGATAGAAACTATACAACATCAAACCCAGAGAAGGAAAATCCAAGAAAAAATAACAGCACCGGTGATTCTTGGGACGACGTCGAAAAGCCTAATATTTATGTAATTGGAGTCTACAAAGGAGAGAAAAGGAAGGTCGGGAGAAATATTTGAAGAAATAAAATACAAACATTTTCTAAATTTGATGAAAACCGTGAATCTGCAGGTCCAAGAGTCTCAGTGAACCTAAACATGAAAAACCGCAAAACGGGGCACCGAGGCACAAATGAATGCTTTAAACCAACGACGAAGACACAATCTTGGCAGCAGCCAGAGAAAAAAGACATATGACATGCAGAGCAAACTGGTGGCGGACCTTCCGTCTGAGTCGAGGCCAGCGAAGAGGAAGTGGAGAAATAGCCCTAAAGTATGAAAGAAAAGCAAAGTTGTCAAACAGGAATTCCTGTCCAGCAAAAATCTCTTCAGAAAATGAACACGGAGCATTTCCTAAGATTAACCACCTTGTAGACCATGAAACCAGTCTCAAGGAACTTAAAAGGATTCGAGTCACATAAAGTATGTTCTCCGACCGTGATGGATTTAAATCAGAAATGGACCACAGAAAGCTGTCTGGAAATCTCCGATATTTGGAAATGAAATAGGACACTTCCTAATAAACCATGGATCAAAGAAAAAAACAAAAAGCAAATCAGGCAGTATTTTGAACTGAATAAATACGAAAATACAACAAACCAAAATCAAGGAGATAGAGAACTGAAGAATAATAAATAAAATTATTACAACACCAAAGTTTATTCTGAAAGATCAATAAAATCTCTAGGCAGACTGGCCAGGAAAAAGATAGAAAAGAAATGAGTTAACCAAATTAGGACTGAGAGAGGTGACATTTATAAAGATTTCCCAGATAGTAAAAGGATAATAATAATATCGTATAAATAATTTGTCAATAAATTCAACAACTTAAATGGAATGGACATATGATTTGAAAAGCATAATCTACCAAGCACCAAAGCCCACTTAAGAATTAATAGATATCATGAATTTTCCAAATCTATTAAAGAAATTTAACTTGTGGTTGAAGCCCACCCACAGGAAAATGTCCACTCTCATATGGCTTCACCAGTGAATTCCACCAAATAAGAAAGAAGAATATGAATTTAAAATAATCTCTTCTAAACTCTTGAAAAGAAGGTACTACTCAAGTCATTCCATGGGGCCAGAATTACTCTGAAACCAAAATTAGACAAAGAGATTATGAGAAAATAAGCCTAAAGACAAATATTCCTTCTAAGCATAAATGCAAACTTTCCTAACAAAATTTTAGCAAATAAAATCTAACAATTGCTAAAAACAGATAATACCTCGTGAGCACATATTTATTTCAGAAATGTAACATTGACCTAGCATTCAAAAGTAACTTATATTAACAAACCCAAACCAAAAAACACATAAACCTGTCAATATATGCCGAAAACCTGTTTCACAAAATCTAATTGAATTACTGATAAAAACTCTCAGAAAACTAGGATTAGAAGGAACTTGCTTACATAATAAAAGGTGTCTCTAAAAATTCCACTGGTGGTAACGTATTTACTGGACAACCAAGTGCTCTCCCACCAAGGTAAAAAGCGAATAAGGACACTGGCCCTCCCCACTCCTACTCAGCATTGTACTGGGGGTTAGCCCTTCCACAGGCAAGAAAAGAAAATGAAAGGCATCCTGCATGTAAAGAAAGAAGGAAGTTACCTGCAGTCACAGGAGACATTATCATCTACTTAGAAAATAGCATGAACTCTAAAACAACAACAGCAACAACCCCTCGAACTGATAGGGGGTTTAACAAGGATGCAGGGTACAAGATTCACATACAAAAATCAATTTTTATATATTAGTAGCAAACATCTGGAAATTGAAATTGAAAATGCAAAACTACACTTTCAGAAGCCAACACGGGTGGATCACTTGAGGCCAGGAATTAGCCCAACCTGGTCAACATGGTGAAACCCTGTCTCTAATATATACAAATTAGCTGGGTGTGGTGGTGCACACCTGTAATCTCAGCTACTCAGGAGCCTAAGCATGAGAATCGCTTGAACCTAAGAGGTAGAGGTTGCAGTGAGTCGAGATTGTGCCACTGCATTCCAGTCTGGGTGACACAGCGAGACAAATACACAACTATTGACAGTAACATCAAAAGACATGGTATGCTTAGAGATAAGCTGGCAAAAGTTTTCCATGACTGGTACACTGAAACTACAAAATATTGCTGAGAAAAATTTAAAAACAACAAAGTGTGATGACAGCCACATTCAGAAATTGGAAGACTCAATATTGTTAAGATGTAATTTCTTCCCAAGTTGACCTATAGGTTCTATAGCATGCCAACTGAAATCTCTGCAAGTTTTTTTTTAGATAATAACAAACTAATTCTAAAATGTCTAAGGGTTTTGGGGCATTTCAGGGTTTCAGAAAATGAATAAAAAGAAAAGTAAAATTTACATGGAAATTCAAAGCATCTAGAACAGCTAAAACAACTTTGAAAATGAGGAACAAAAAAGAGGATTTGCTCAATTCTGATGATAAAGCTGGAGTAATCAGAAGGCACCGAGCTGTAGAAAGGGTGGAAGAGACACACATCAATGGAACAGGGTAGAAAGGCCAGAGGTAGACTCACTTGTATGTGGTCAGCTGATTTTCCCCTCCCTTCCTTCCCTCCCTCCTTCCTTCCCTTCTTCCTTCCTTCCTTCCTTCCATCCTCGACTTCTCCCTCCCTCTCTCCCTCCTCCTTCCTTCTCTCCCTCCCTCTCTCCCTCCTCCTTCCTTCTCTCCTTCCCTCCTTCCTTCCTTCCTCGTTTCTTCCCTCCCTCCTTCCCTTCCCTTCCCTTCCCCCCGCTTTCCTTTCCCTTCCTTTGTTTTCTTTTTTTTGAGACAGTCTCACTGTGACCCAGGCTGAATGCCTGGGTGACAACGATCATAACTCATTGCAGCCTTAAACTCCCAGGCTCAAGTGATCCTCCCACTTCAGCCTCCCCAGCAGGTGAGAATATGGGCACATGCCACCTCACTCAGCTTATTTTTGATTTTTGTAGAGAGGAGGTCTTACAATGTTGCCCAGGCTGGTCTCAAACTCCTAGACAGAAGCAATCCTCCCATCTTGGCCTCTTAAAGTGCTGGGATTACAGGCATGAGCCACCATATGCAGTGAATCAGTCTGATTTGTGGAGAAAGGGTAGGATTTTCCCAAATGGTGCTGGAGCCATCGTGTGTGCATATCCATATGCACAGAAACTAACTTCGGCACCGCCTGCAGCATACGCAAAAATTAGCTTTGAATCACCCGCTTGAGTGTGAAACCTAAAACCATAAAACATCTAATGACAACAAGGATAAAAAAAAAACAGGAGAAAAATATTTGTGATCTTGGGTTAGGCAATAATTTCTTAGCTACAACACTAAAAGCATGAAATACGAACATTGAGTAAATTAGATGTTCTTCAAAAGACACCACTGAAAGAATATTTGCAATCCCATATCTGAAAAAGAACGTACACCCAGAAAATACTAAGAAATCTCAAAGCTTAGTAATAAGCCAATGAACAACCCAGTTCAGTAAGTGGGAAAAGGCCTGAATGGACAGCTCACCAAAGAAGATACCCACACGTCAAAGAAGCCCATAAAAACGCTCACTATCAGGCCAGGGATGGTGGCTCGCACCTGTTATCCCAGCACTTCGAGAGGCTGAGGCAGGAGGATCACTTGAGCCCAGGAGATTGGGACCAGCCTGGGCAACATGGTGAAACCCCGTCTCTACAAAAAATACAAAAATTAGCCAGGCATAGTGGGGAGCACGTATGGTCCCCGCTAGCTGAGTGGCTGAGGTGGGAGGGTCACTTGAGCCTAGGTGATAGAGTGAGACTGACTCCAAAAGAAACATGCTCAATGTCATTCATCATTAGGGAAATATAAATGAAAACCACAACGAGACATTGCGGCGGGGAGCAGTGCCTAGAGCACAAGGAAAAGCTGAGGAACGGGGTCTGTGTGTCTCACGACCATCGTGGTGATGGGCCCAAGCGCTCACACGGCTCGGAGCTGATCAAAGCCTACACTTCAGATGTCGGTCATACCTCAACAAGGCTGGTATGAAATAATAAACACCTATTAAATAGCCCAATCTGATAGGCCTATTACGAGGCCTGGCCACGCCCAGTGTGACACGGAAGACCCAGGGATATACAAAGGGACAAGGCTTTGACAACCATTTGGAAGGTTCCAGCTACACACTCACCCACTACAGGACAAGGCCATTTCCCATGAATGTATTTACACAAGTCATGAAAGTATGCATCTGTCTGAAGGCTCACAGCGACTTCATCTGTAATAGTCAGGACCTGGGAAAAGCCCAGCTGGCATGAGCCAGTGAATGAACAAGCATGCCATGGGTACCCACACCGTGGGGCACTGCCTGTCAACATGAAGGATGAGCTGTGGATGACTGCGCCACTGAGAATGCAAACTGGGCCACGTGCACGGTGGCTCACACCCATACCCCAGCACTTGCAGTCCTGGCTACTTGAGAGGCTGAGGCAGGAGGATCACTTGAGACCAGGAGTTTGAGGCTGCAATGAGCTATGATGATGACACTGCACTCAGCCTGGGTGACAGAGTGAGGAAAGGAAGGAAGAGGGGGAGGGAGGGAAGGAGGGAGGGAAGGAGGAAAGGGAGGAAGGAGGGAAGGGAGGAAGGAAGGAAGGAAGGAAGGAAGGAAGGAAGGAAGGAAGGAAGGAAAGAGGGAGGGAAGGAAGAAAACAGGGAGGGAGGGAAGGAAGGAGGGAAGCAGGGAGGGAGGGAAGGAAGGAAAGGGAAGGAGGGAAGGAAGGAAGCAAAGAAGGAAAGAAAGAGGGAGGGAAGGAAGGAAGGAGGGAGGGAAGGAAGGAAACAGGGAGGGAGGGAAGGAAGGAAGGAAAGAGAAGGACGGAAGGAAAGAAAGAGAAGGAAGGAAGGAAAGAGGGAAGGAGGGAAGGAAGGAAGGAAAGAGAAGGACGGAAGGAAAGAAAGAGAAGGAAGGAAGGAAACAGGGAGGGAGGGAAGGAAGGAAGGAAGGAAAGAGGGAAGGAGGGAAGGAAGGAAGGAAAGAGGGAAGGAGGGAAGGAAGGAAGGAAAGGGAAGGAGGGAAGGAGGGAAGGAAGAGCAGACTGATCTGAAGTGACCTAAAGTAGGGCTTCTAGTTGCCTGGAAGGAAGAGAGGAACCAGGGACGGGGGAGGGAAGAAGTTCCAGGGGCCCAGGATCCCCCTGAGAAGTGGGGTCTGCACGTCTCACCACCATCGTGGCCATAGTATCACAAGTACACACACGTGTCAAAGCTGATCCAATTGTGCACTTTAGACATGCACTGTTTATGTCAGTTATACCTCAGTAAAGCAGATAAAAAATACACGAAGCTTCCACAGCAGATACGTGTGGCCGGCAATTGCTAATGCGGTTTTCTCTGTGGAAACAGGAGAGGCAGAGGAACCTAGGGAAGACCGCCGTGACCAGCTCCCAATTTTCTACTCAGAAAGAATCTGTCCGGCCTCCTCCACGCTCTGATCTCTTTGCTGGGCCCCCGGGATTGGCCTCAATCTTCAAAGGACCTCAGGTCATCTTCGCGTTTTGGGAGGGGACTCTCTATGCCCGTGCGGGCAGGAGCTGTTCAGAGCATCTGAGCCAGGGTCTCATCCAATTGGCAACTCCTGTCGCCTATGGAACACTTTTTGGGATGTTCGCAAATGACATATCATATGATTTTAAAATTTTTAACAAACTAGTCAGGATTTCTAAATAAACCACTTGCTTTAAATGCTGTTATCAGAGAGCGTCTTCAGGTGGACAAAGTGGCCTGACGCTGGCCTTTCCCTTTACCTGGCCGCATGGCAGGAAGAAATCTGCATGGCGTATGGCCGGGGATCTCAATGCCTTGGTAAGTCCCCATCGGCGGTGAATGGACAGGACATTTGCAGTTGGCAGCAATGGCGGACTCCAGGGATGAAGTGCCTGTGGTCTCCCTGTGCACAAAGTCATAGGCACGGTGGCTGTCTATAAGAATGATGGGGAGAAATGAGAGATGATGGGAAATTTATTTTTAAAAAGCGTAGCATGTTTTCTATCTAAATTCACAGGCCCCGGGGTAAAACCCCTGCCAGGGGTGCCAGGCTGTAGCCTCCATGCCCAGGCTAGTCCGCCTGCAGAGGTGAGGCAGCATTTGGGAAGCTGCAGGCATTGGTCTCTGGAAGTGACCCCAAATCTGAGGGGTGAAGGCAGCCAGCACAAGGCCTTACACCTGGGGAGAGAGCCAGGCAAAACCTTCCAGTGAAAGAGTAAAACTAGCCCAGCTGTGCGATCCAGGACATTCGCCGACTCCACAGTCAAATAAGTGGGGGAAGCACCTTCCCAGCCTCTGCTGGAGGCAGCTGGGTGGGAGCTGGGTGGCCAGGAGGGGTTGCCGGCACAGAGGAGCAGAGGTTGAGCTAGAATCTCTGTGACTTAGGCGCCTAGGACCCAGCCCTGGGAGAAAGGGGCCTGCCCAGACCAGGGCCTGCAGGACACACTCCTCTGTGCACAACCACTCAGGAGGTACCCCAGGCCTTGAGGACGCTCATCCTCTCACCAGCAAGTCCTCCTTCACAGCGATGTTCTGAAACATGTCACCATGTGTCGGAACAAGTTTGCATTGCTCTCTCGGGAGAAACAGCAAGACAGGCTGTATTCCAGCTGCTGCAGTGGATGAAGGACTCTAGAATCCAGCTCAGTTCAGACACAGTGAAGACAGCTGCAGATGCCCAGCCCACGAGCAGAGCGAGGGTCCCTGCTGGAAACCATTCACCTGGCTACACACCAAGGGCGGGGTTCTCCTAAAGGTAGGCCGAAAATTTAGACATGGATGGCTGGGGGCGAGGAATTTGATCAGATGCCAAGGACAGGAGGGTTCTCAGTGTCACAGGACTCAGCGGGTCGCAGACACAGAGGTCAAGGTCAAGGCTAGCTGAACGGGGCTCAGGAGCCTGGCTCACGGTGGGTCAGGGAGGGAGTCTTGGCCAGTCAGTTGCCTGCCCACAAAGGTTCACCACACACCGGACCAGTCCACCTGGGGGGGATGGTCATATAAGGAGAAGGGACAGTGAGAGGAGGATGATGGTTATACAGGGAGGAGGGACAGTGAGAGGAGGATGATGGTTATACAGGGAGGAGGGACAGTGGGAGGAGGAGGATGGTCATACAGGGAGGAGGGACAGTGAGAGGAGAATGACGGTTATACAGGGAGGAGGGACAGTGAGAGGATGATGGTTATACAGGGAGGAGGGACAGTGAGTGGATGATGGTTATACAGGGAGGAGGGACATGAGTGAATGATGGTTACACAGGGAGGAGGAACAGTGGGAGGATGATGGTTATACAGGGAGGAGGGATGGTGAAAGGAGGATGATGGTTATACAGGGAGGAGGGACATGAGTGAATGATGGTTACACAGGGAGGAGGAACAGTGGGAGGATGATGGTTATACAGGGAGGAGGGACATGAGTGAATGATGGTTACACAGGGAGGAGGGACAGTGGGAGGATGATGGTTATACAGGGAGGAGGGACAGTGAGTGGATGATGGTTATACAGGGAGGAGGGACAGTGGGAGGAGGATGATGGTTATACAGGGAGAAGGGACAGTGGGAGGATGATGGTTATACAGGGAGGAGGGACAGTGAGAGGATGATGGTTATACAGGGAGAAGGGACAGTGGGAGGATGATGGTTATACAGGGAGGAGGGACAGTGGGAGGAGGATGATGGTTATACATGGAGGAGGGACAGTGGGAGGAGGATGATGGTTATACAGGGAGGAGGGACAGTCAGAGGAGGATGATGGTCATACAGGGAGAAGGGACAGTGAGAGGAGGATGATGGTTATACAGGGAGGAGGGACATGAGTGAATGATGGTTATACAGGGAGAAGGGACAGTGGGAGGATGATGGTTATACAGGGAGGAGGGACAGTGAGTGGATGATGGTTACACAGGGAGGAGGAACAGTGGGAGGATGATGGTTATACAGGGAGGAGGGACAGTGAGTGGATGATGGTTATACAGGGAGGAGGGACAGTGGGAGGATGATAGTTATACAGGGAGGAGGGACAGTGAGTGGATGATGGTTATACAGGGAGAAGGGACAGTGGAAGGATGATGGTTATACAGGGAGGAGGGACAGTGAGTGGAGGATGGTTATACAGGGAGGAGGGATGGTGAAAGGAAGATGATAGTTATACAGGGAGGAGGGACAGTGGGAGGAGGATGATGGTTATACAGGGAGGAGGGAAAGTGAGTGGAAGATGATGGTTATACAGGGAGGAGGGACAGTGGGAGGAGGATGATGGTTATACAGGGAGGAGGGACAGTGGGAGGATGATGATGGTTATACATGGAGGATTGCCGGCAAGATATTGATCATTACGCAGGAAGGACGCACAGTGAGCAGATGGTGGTTATACAGGGAGGACAGTAGGAGCTGCAATTCCTTTTAAATTATCTGAATTTTTAAATTTATCTTTTAAAATAATTAAGACAAATTATTTAAATGACGGAAAGCTGCTCTAAGATTCCACCGACTTGGAAGGGTGCCCTCATCTTTAAGGCGGAAAAAGAGGAACAGGGCACAGTAGGGCTGGGTGGGCTGCGGCTCCTACACCAGGCTGGCTGGGTCAGGGGCAGGCTCAGGACTGCTGCCCTTGGCCAGCGCCCCTGGGCCCATGGCTTCAGCTGTGTGTCCTCACAAGCAGCTGAATCCTGCCTTGTTCCTTTCCCGGGGCTGTTGTAGCAAAAGCCCATGAACGAGGGGGCTTCCACCGATAGGAATCCCTTCCCTCACTGCCCGGAGGCCAGGAGTCCTTAGTCCAGGTCAGCGTGGCTGGCTCCTCTCCTCGTGGGAGCTCTGCGGCGTCTGCTGTCCTGCTGCTGTCCTGGCTGCTGTCCTCCTCCGCATTCCTCGGCTGTGGCTGCATCACCCCAGGCTCAGCAGCTGTCTTCCTCTTCTGAGTGTCTCCAGAACTCCCTGTCTTCACCCGGTATGACCTCATCCCACCTGATCACACCCGGAAGACCCTGTTTGCAAATGATGTCTCCTTTGCAGGTATCAGGAACTAGGACTTCCCCATATATTTCTGGGGTACAGAGTTCAACCCCTACAGCACCCACTAAATGCCTGTGTGGCCCTAGCCCCTGGAAATCGCCATGAACAAAACACACATTGTTTGTCCTCGGGCAGCTTATGTTCTATGGAGGCCAGACAGTGAACGTGGGGATGCTCATTTGCTGAGGGGACGGGCAGGGTGAAGGGGTGAAGAGTGGGCAGCATTTTGGGCGTGCAGTGGAGAGAGCATGATGCTGGAAACAGAGCCCTGGTGGAGAGGGGAAGGATAGCCACGCCAAGGCCCGGGGAGGGGGGCACAGTTTTATCTGCATGTGCTGGGAATGGCAGCTGCAGAGAACTGTGGGTACAGGGTGCAGGGCCAGGGCCGGGCAGTGCAGTTTACCCAGAGAGCTTGACCTTTATGCAAGTCCGAGAGCCGCCTGAGGTCAGTTACTGCCACCTGCTGGCCGCTACCCGCCGAGCCCGCAGGATCCGACCGGATTCCCCTCCCTCCCTACATGACTAAGGTAAAGAACACTCAGGTGGGCTGAGTAACGGCCCCAAGGATGCCCACACCCCAAACCCAGAGCCTGTGACTGTGTCCCCTGGCATGGTGAGAGGGACCGTGCAGATGGGGTTAGGTGAAGGGCCTGGATTATCTGGGTGGCCCCACGTACCACAGGGGTCGTTATGAGTGGGAGGCAGGAGAGTCCAAGTCAGAGGATGTGGCCGTGACAGCAGAGGTGAGCGCGAGATTCGAAGACATCGTTGTCAACCTAAGCATCAGAGACAGGGTCCTCCAGAGATGCCGAGTGTCACAGGAGGGTGAGTGTCACAGTCCAGGCTGCGACAGCCGCGGGGACCGCAGGAACGTGGGAGGAGGTTAAGGCAAGGGGAAGCTTTTAAGGGCAAAGGGAGGCAGGTACGCAAGGTGTTTTGCAGCAAAGAGAACCCGGGTTACAGGAGCTTCTGCGGGAGCTGACGTCAGTTCCAGCGTGGAGGGAGCGTGTCAGGCAGCGGTTCCTGCGCATCCGGCCAGCCATCCTTGTGACTCACGTAGCAAGCTGCAGTTTGGAAAGTCCTTGAGAAAACTTCTAGCTACAGGCATATATGTGCACAAGAGCCCTTCACAGAACCTTCGCGATAGCTCTTATCACAGGCAGATGTGCAGGGCGGGGAGGGCCCTTCTTAACCTCTTGACTGATTTTTGTTAGGGTTTGACTCAAGTGACAGTATTTTGATTCTGACGGTTTTCACATGTCGTTGCCAGCTTTGAAGGGGAAGGGGCCTCAAGCCAAGGAGCGCAGGAGACCTCTAGAAGAGGGAAAGGCAGGAACGGGTTCTCCCCTGAAGCCTCCAGGAGGAGCCAGCTCCATCCACACCTTGGTTTTAGACCTCTGACTTTCAGAACTGTAAGAAAACGCATGTGTGTAGTTCGAAGCCCACAAGGGTGTGGAGCTCTCTTCCAGTGCCTCGGGAAAGTCATGCAAGCTGCTCTTGCATGCCAGGCCTGAGGGTAAGGCAGAGGAGCAGGTGGAGAGGCCACTTCCACCACAGTCTCACCACGGGCGGGTCCCATGGGGCTACCGCTGCTGCTGAGACACAAACAGCAGGGGTCCTTCCCCCACAGCCCCGGCCATGGAACAGCCTTGGGAGTGGGGAATCGGGGCCAGTCACAGAGCCACAGAGGAGAAGCAGAGGGCAGGGTGAAAAAACTCAGGATGCTTCATGAATGTGAGCCAGGAGCCGACTGGAGCCCTGAGTGGAAGATGGGGGTTCCTCTAGGTTGGGATCTCCAGAAGCAGAAGCTACAGTGGAGTGTGGGAGCAGGATGTGCAGGAGGCCCGACGCCTGGGAGTGGGGGAGGCAGGACCAGGCAGGGCGATGCTCACTGAGTGCGACCTGAAAAGCCCCCAGCCCACCTAGCAGGGAGCTCTGGGGTGCATGGTCCTCACTGGACTCCCCCAGAAGGGTAAGATGCAGACAGCTGAGGCCGTGTGCTGATGGCTCCCTGCAGCTGGGTAGTGAGGCCATCTGTGCAGGGGTGTCTGCGGCCCGTCTCCGTGTCTACCACAGCGCTCTGGGGGTCATTTGAGTCCATCTGTGGCCAGCAACAGGCAGACCTCTAGCCATCTGCCATGAGATGGGGCAAGGACATTAGGGTGGGCTTGGCTGCCGCTCACGTCCAGCTTCCAGTGCCCTGATTTTGAAGGATGTGCCAAGTCCCACACAGACTTGCTGAGCCCCCGCCTTCCTCTGCTGCCTCCTTGGGGGCGAGTCCTCATCACTGAGGGCACCAGAAGAGACTGCCCGCTGGGATGTTACAGGTGGAGGAGGCGTCTGGAGCCGAGATGTGATTAAGAATTTCACAAACAGGTGTCCTGCTGGCTCGGTGAGGCTGAATATGTAACGCCGTCAAGCACGCAGCAGAAGCACTTGCACGAGCGCAAACAGGACCGTGATTCATTTCTTTCTTTCCTTCATTTACTCCACAAACGTCTTCCTGGGGACTCAGGTAAGGCAGCCCTTCTCTCCAGAGTCACGCTGTGGACAGACACTAAGGTTAACTCTGGGGAATCCCTTTTTCCCTTTGGCATCTGCCAGTCACACCTCCTGGTGTCTGATCCCCACAGCCACCTCCTTGCGCCCTTGGCTGCCAGCAGGCAGCAGTGTCCATCACGGATGGCAAACTCAGCTTCCTACTGGGTCACTGACTGCAAAGTCCTGGCATGGAACTGCCCGGATTCCAGTCCTAGTTTAGCCACCGCCTTTCTTTGTGCCATTGAGAAAGTCTTTTACTGCCTGGACTTAGTTTCCTTATTGATGAAATGTGGAAGCTGGCACCAAAGCCCTCTCCTGAGTGCCACTCTGTGCCTATGAGATCCAGGGATCCTGCCTGCTGAGTCCCTGGCCTGTGGTTCATGACCCCATTGTCCTAAGACTGCAGGTGCTCTGAGCCTTCCCCTTGATATTTGCTCCATTTCTGAGAATGTGGTTGGGTCAGAGACTCAGGAACGCCCCTTTGATGCCGATGATAGGAACACGGAGGACTTCCCGTGTGGGTGTGGGATCGTTTGCATGATGGATGCCACCAAGCCTTCCATCCCACACGCAGGGCCCTTTACAATGTGGCCTTGCAGCTCCTTCCACTGAAAGCGGAGGCTATGTCCTGCCCCTGCATCTGGGCCAGCCTTGAGACTGGCTTTGAGCAGTAGAAGGCAGTGAGGAGAGCAGTGAAAATGGGGATCTCACAGCTTCCCCTCTGGCATCCCAGTACCCTGAGACGACATAAAAAGAATGCAGGCCACGTGGAGGACAGGGGCCCTGCTAACAGCTGGTGCTAACCACCACTCGTGTGTGAGGTCATCTTGGACCATCTGGCCCCAGCGAACTGCCAGATGTCTGCAGTGCAGGAGTAGCCCCAGCCAGGGCCAGAAGAGCCGTTTGCTGAGCTCAGCCCAAATGCCAACCCGTGAAATCACGAGCACAGGAAATAGTGGTTGTTTCAAAGCCTAGTGTGAAAGCCACCTCTTCCTGAAGCCTCCCTTGACTTCCCCTCCACACATCCTCCTTTCCTCGACTCCTGTGCTTTTGAATAAGTACCCACTGTTTACTGTGTTGTCTTCTTTGTAGTTTGCTGTTTAGTGGGCAAACCCTCTACTCTCAAAACTAGATCGTGAGTGATCCAGGGCTGGGAACGGACGCAGAGTGGAAACTCAGTACGTAGCTGTTTGCTCGAAATATGGTGACCCCCTTAGTGAAGGGAAAGGGTTGGACAACTTGTGTTACTGGAATTCGAAGGCCGCCGTCCCAGCAGTGAGAGGTGACTCACTCGATTGCCTTGGCACGTAGGTTGGTGTGCAGGGACTCCAACCGAGCGGTGAGATGTGAGTAGCGTCCTGGGTTTTCACCCAGCTTCCTGCTATGGAGGGGCCCAGTTCGTACTTCTCCCAGCTGTCAATACAGATTATTCTAGGACTTTGCTTCTAAAATGGCATTTCAACGTCTTAATCAAATAATGCCTGAGGAGCTTCTACAAATAAGGAGCTTGCTGGCAGAGCAATTGCAAAATGACAGAAGAAGTTAGGAAGAAAGTGACGGGACAAGGCTCCCCAGAAAAGACCAAGGTGACTTGTGCAAACGGTCACCTGGCTGGGAAATACAGGAAGACTCTTGGGCATCCCTGCTTTCTCTGCAGTGGGCAAGGAGCAGGGGTCATCTCCTTTTTGAACAGTGACAAGGATGCAGCCTGAGTCCCCGGCCTTCCCCACCCTGGGAGTGGCAGGAGAGCAGCCACCTGTCCCTGGCATGTGTGAAGGTCATGTGAGAGCAGAGGTGTGTGCAGGTGCCCAGGACGCATCTGGTCTCTTCTCTGCCACTGCCTGGGAAGGACATGAGCCGTGAGGGCAGCAGGGCCCTTGCCTCTGCCCCATCCTCCCTGCTTTCTCCACCCTCTTCCCACCAGAGCCCAGGATATTCTCTGTCGATCTCCACTGGCAGTGACGCCCCTCTGGTGTGTCCGGATCTGGCTAGCTGCACTCAGAAGGAAGCCACAACTTTCCCACGTGGAAATTGGGGTTTTTCTGTGATGTGGCCCCATTCTCTGGTTTTGGCCACACTTAGTGACAAGGTGGCTGAAATGGCGCCTGGACCTTTTCCCCGCAGGGAAGGGCAGACCCAAAACCAACTTCCTTCTATGCGCCCCAGGCAGGAAGGGGTACCCCCCAACCCGGGGCTCAGTAGCCGCCTTCCCCAGCCTCTGCTGTGGCCTCCAGACACCCCAGTAGGCCCTCACCCGCCTGATTCAGACAGAGGGAGGGGAACAAAGGGGCTGCCTCTGTCCTGGGAGCTTGTGTTGGGGTTTGTTTGGGCCCAGGGATCAGAGACCTGGGTACTGTGTTAGTCTGTTCCTGCCTTGCTGTAAAGGAATGCCTGGGGCTGGGGGATAAAGAGAGGCGTCACTGGCTCACAGTTCTGCAGGCTCTACAAGCACAGCACCAGCACCTGCTCAGCTCCTGGGGAGGCCTCAGGCAGCTGTCACTCAAGGCGAGGCGGGAGCAGGTGAGTCACGTGGCCACACCAGGAGCAGGGGGCAAAGGCAGGGCTGGGGCACAGGGCACACACTTTCAACACCCAGACCTCACAGGAACTCACTCACCCTGGGCAGGACAGCACCTAGCCATGTGGGATCTGCCCTGTGACCCGGACACCTCCCACCAGGCCCCGCTCAGACATTGGGGTTGAGTTTGAACATGGGGTTCGGAGGGGCGTCCAGACTATGTGAGGTGTCTTCTGCTCTTTATCATGTATGTGTCGGGGTCAGGGAACGGGGGTCTCCTAAGCCCACTGCACTGACCGCTGCATCTGCTGTCTCTTCAGACGCTAACAGGTGGGTGCTTTTAAAATCAGGAGCGGGTGGGGGTTGGACACTTAGGATTGGGGAAAACAAACAATTACTCTGCAGGTTGAGGCAGCTTGTGGCCACCTAGAAAGGAGTGTCCAAGTCAACGGTGTGAGGGGAGACTGAGGAAAAGGGGCCGCCGCCTGACGCTGGGAGACTGAAACTTCACGCAGAGATCACTGCCGCCAATTCAAGATGGTGCCGAGGTGATGCCAGCCCCAGCACGCAGTGTCCACTGTCCACACTGCAAGTGGGGAGGTGAACAGTGCTGGACTTGGCAGGTGGCAATGGGGAAGCCTGAGCCGGGCCGGGAGGGTGGGATGAGCTTGGGCACGCTGTGGGGCCCTCCTGCAGATACTGGATGGAAGGACAGCTGCCTTCCTCCTCGCCCCAGGAAGCAGTGCCCTCTGCTCCTTACTCTCTACTGCACGCCTGGGTTTGCAGAGGGCCCAGCTCGCCATGGGGCACATGGTCCATGTGTGGTCTGTGTGCACGTGTCTGGCTTCCCACTCTCCCCTGACGGCACTGGCGCATGGATGTCACGCCAATCTCCACGTCCCAGTGCCTGGTATAGTGACATGCTACAGAAAGAACAATGAGAACACATGGACACAGGGAGGGGAACACTACACACTGGGGTCTGTTGAGGGGAATAGGGGAGGGACAGCGGCAGGGGAGCTGGGGAGGGATAGCATGGGGAGAAATGCCAGATGTGGGTGAAGGGGAGGAAGACAGCAAATCACACTGCCACGTGTGTACCTATGCAACTATCTTGCATGTTCTGCACAGGTACCCCAAAACCTAAAATGCAATTAAAAAAAAAGAGGCTGACACAAAAGACCATAACATATGTGGTAGCTTCTCTGAGAGGTATTCTTTAACATATGAAGAATTATCAATGAGGTCAGCTTGCTGAGAGAGGTGACAAGGCTGAGGGCAGGCAGGGTGAAGTGGAATTGTGCCTGAGAGGCAGACCCAACTGAAAGAAATTAAAGAAATCGCTAATTTAAAAAAAAAAAACTCAAAACACACAGGCCACGACCCACCGCAGGGGGCCAGCCTCCTGCCCCAGAGTCCTCTACCAGGTTTCAGGACAGAATCACTCCTCAGACACCCGGCAGGCTCGGCGGATTTTTGCTTCCGCCTGGCTGGGAATCCTGCTGCTGATGACCTCTCACAGGCTCGGCGGCAGCCCTGGGAGAGGGGGTGAAAGGCAGGGACTCCCTGGCCAGCCTGGCCCAGCCCCGCTTCTCGTCACCCTCTTCTTCTGTTTCTTTTCAGGTTTCCTGGGCCATTTGGAGCTCATTTCTGCCAAACAAACATGAGAGGCACTTTGAAGAGCGAAGTCCCCTCTTCTGCCTTCGGGCAGGTGTTTCGAGCTTGATGAAGTGCAGGCTTCCCTGTGTACTGAAGGGTCTGGCGGTGCTGGGCTGGCCATGGAGCTTCTGCTGCTCACCTCAGCCTCGGGTTCAGCCTGGAACGAAATCCTCAGAGCTGCCAGCCAGGCCTTGGGCTGGGTTCAGGCCACAGGTGTCAGAGAAGAGAGACGGGAGACCCCGTGGGGAATGCTGCAGCGACCATCTCTCATGATACTCAAGATGGGTCTCCACACCAAAGACACACAGAGGGCTCGGGAAGCCCGTTTAATTAAGCAGGAAGTCTTCAAATTAATTTACCACGAAAATCATAAATCCCTTCCGTACGAATTTCAAAGACAGCTGCTGAGTCTCTGGGATGGTGGGAGACGTCTCCACCCCTTCTTTTCCTAACTGTCCATGAAGTCAGAGTGGTCAGGTCAGCCCAGGACCCAGGTGCAAAATCAGAAAAGCCCAGCTGTGGGCAAAGAAAGTGGCTTGAGAAGCAGTAAGACCGGTGAACTGGATGACCAGGTCTAGGGTCCAAGGCACCTCTGCAACTGGGAGGCTGGGGAAGGGCTGGGAAGGAGCCTCTGCAGAGGGTCTTCCTGAAGGAGGAAAGGGCTCCCCCACTGAGGGTCTCCTGGAAGGAGGAAGGGGCTCCCTCAGGGTCTCTCAGAAAGAGGAAGGAGCCCCCACAGAGGATCCCCCAGAAGGATGAAAGGGCCCCCCTGGAGGGTCCCCCAGAAGGGGGATCTCTAGCTCTAAGTACAGTTATCACCAAGTGAGCATCCTTACAGATTTCTAGTGAAATGCCACAACCCCTTTCCAAGGCCGCACAGCCCAATTGTCCTCAGAGAGACTGACCTTATCGGGTGCTTTCAGGGTGCCAGACACGGCTCTCATTGCATTCGGCCCTTGGGGACCCACCAGGTGGGCAGCACGAACTCGACAGTTTTACGGGTGAGGATACTGAGGCACAGAGGACTTAGGTCACCTGTTCAAGGTCACGCGTGGAGGAGGAGGCAGGGCCCTCGCCACCACCTCGCCATGGGCCTCATTGTGAATTCAGAAAGGGCCCACCCCTCCAGGGACCCCAAAGCCCGTGGAGCTTCTCTCTGTGAAATCCTGACCGAGGGCTTTGCTCCGGGTGCTGGCCAGGCCCTCTGCCAGGCAGAGAAAGCTTCCCTGCTCTAAGCTCATCGCAGCCTCCCGGGCGGGCGAAGCTTTGGGTGCCCTCCAGGAGTGCAGAGCCCCCCACATTCCGGATCAGCGAAACAAACTCAGCATCTGCTCTGGCTGCCCATCTTCTGAGCGGTGCAGCCAAGAAGTGCTCTCAAAAGGTACAAATTAAATTCCTGTGTAGAGAGGAAGTGCCGGCAAAGCTTTGCTTTAGCTGTCATGTTGCCATTTCATCTGGAGCTTTCAAACCCCGAATCCATAGCTCTGGGCATGTCCCAGGCATCTGTAGAGTTTATTTACAGCCCCAAACTTTTAATTATGAGCATCTTCAAGACTGCTGAGACACGGACAGCAGCATGTAAAGAATTCCCCTAGTCCCTGTCGCCCAGGACAATGCAGCCTCGTCCATATCTTCCTTGCACAGCTCTCGTATCCTGAGGGAAGGTTGGGGTGTCAGTCACTCTCAGGTCAATGTCACCTGCCTGCTGGCAGGACCCATAAGGACTGGAGACAGAGTGGCTTTGGGAGCAGAGAGGCTCCAGCCAGTGTCTCTGCTTTTTTACTGTGTGACCCTGGGCAGATACCTCACCCTCTCTGGATTACAGTACCCCGAAGCAAAATCACAGTAATGAGAATCCCCTCCCAGGCCTGCTAGGCACGTAAAGTGCCCAGTAAACAGCAGCTGTGTGTGTGTGTGTGTGTGTGTGTGAGTGAATGCGAGCACTCTGCAAACCTCAGCCTCACTCCCGCAAGGATTCGCCCCATGGCTGCAGTTGCCCTGGGCCTTGATGCAGCTGATCACACCCAAGATCCTGCTGGCACTGGCACAGCAGGATGCCTGGCAGCCACAAAAAGAGGCAAAGCTTCATACCCACCTTAGCTTCCTGCATCTCCTGGCTGTCCTCCCAGCCTGGTTTTTAACTATCTGAACCTTAAGCATGCACCTAGGAGTAATCTTAAGAAATCGCACTCCTCCCTGAAGGTCTGTCTTCTCCACTCCTTCCTTCAGGTCTACCCTGACAAGCCACCACAGTTATATGGATTCACATTACTAAGACACAGCAAGCCTCATGGCGGCTGCACCCCTAAAGCTGGAGGCGGGGACTGAGGACAGAGCCCAGCTGCAGGTGTGGGTGTGTGGGTGGCGTGAGTCCACCCTGGGAAGGACGTGTCTGCCCCATCCTCAGTGCGCTGACTGCAGGGAGCTGTGCGTCTTCTTGCAGAGTCTTCAGGCATCTTCCTCTGCATGGGTGATACTTCTGGCCCTTTACGATGAGCAGTGCCTGGGGGCTGGAAGCAAGAACTTAGAGGGGGCAACAGGCAGACGCTCGTGCGTGATTGCCACCGTCCCCCATAGCCGTGCAAGATGAGTTCTGGGCTAGAGAAGGAGGGCCGCTCCCCTCACCCCCACGTCATCCTGAGAGGGTCACGGTCCTCATCTGACAGCCAAGGAAAGTGGCTCCCAGAAGCACAGGGCTTACCAGGGCCACCTGCATAGGGGCCAGCAGAGGTGGGGCCAGAGGACAGGCTGGCTGACCCCAGAGCTCAGCTCCTAGACACCACCTCTCAAAGGTCTTAGAATAGAAAAAAGGCATGCTGGCATCTCACGGGGTCTAAGCCGGCCTTGGGAACCAGGTGCCGCCCAAAGCTTCATAGCACAGGTGTCCTCGCGCGAGAGGAAGTGGACTTTGTAGGATGCAACCCTGGTGAGTGTGACGCAGCGTCTCCAAAGAACCTTCCCTCCTTTCCTCTTCTGTCTCTCTGACACCTCCCTCCCATCCCTCCCACAAATTCCTACTGAGCACCTGCCGGCCATGCTGTGTTAGGCTCCAAGGGAATGCAAAATTGCCACAAAAAAAAATAGTCTCAATCTTCAGGAAGCTCCATGAATTAATTCGCTGGTTCGTTGGCACCACAGATGCTCCCTGGGCCCCCATGGGCCAAGGACAGTGCCAAGTGGATGGGAACCTTGCTTCTGCGGGGCTGGTGTTCCCAAGCAAGAGGCCGACACTGAGGTCCCAGGCATGAACACACACATGTCCGGGGGCGGGGCCGGGCTTGGATGTCTGAGCAGGAACTGGGCAGGAATTAGCAGAAAGTTACGCTCGAACAAAATAAAAGGACTTGGTTAGACCAGGTCTGAGCCTCATCTAACAAAGGTGATGAGGTTAGTGAAGACAAGCCCTGCGGCAGCCTGAGAAGACCCCGATGGGACCCAGTTCCCTGACCCCCACTAACAGGTGCAATACCACCCAGCGGGCCCCAGAGCTGCCGCAAGTGGTGAATAAAATTCTCTGCTGATGAAGGGCTCCAGCCAGTGTCTGGCACGTAGGAATGGCCCAGCAGATGTTGGGTGAATCTGCACCAGCAAAGCCCTCTCTGCAGGGCCACCGTGAACATGGTCACTTTCTCGCTTCTCACGGCCTGGGAGAATGTGAGTCTGACGTGATGACATAGGCCACACTGGCGGGGATCAGCTTTTGGTCAAAGTGAGGTCGACTCCTTTCTTCAAGGCAGCAGTCCCCCTTTCCTCTGCCAGCACCAGCGGAATTCGAGCAGCATGGCAGAGGCAGACACAGGCTGTGGGCACTCTCTAGGGTGGGGACCAGGGCTTCTCACTGGGCCTCTTCTTGTAACTTTATTGCAATAACTTCAGAGAGAGAAAAAATGGAGCTGCTAACGTTTGCAAAATTCATCCCAAACAGTATTAGATGACGCTGATTAAAGTGACTCACACTGCAAGGAACTCAGCCAAATCAAGTTTTTTTAGCAAATTAAAGCCATTCCTTCACTCAGCAGCCTGTGCCTCGGGGAGCAGATGGAGCGGATGAGCCTGCCCAGGTGTCTGTCCCCGCAGGGGCTTGGCGCACTTGGGTGGGCTGGGCCACCTTCTGGGCTGATCAAGAAGCATGTCCTAGGCCGATTCAGAGGGTCTCCTGGTGGCCTTGCCCCAGGAGAGGACAGCCCTGGTTGTTCAACACTTCACAAGCTCATTTTTGCCTGTTGTAATTGACCCCAAAGACTTGTGACCTTAGCATAAGAAGGGTTTACTGAATCCCTGCTGTGAGCCAGGCCCCTGGTGAAAGAGACACGTCCGGGAGGTGGGATGGGAGGGGCAGGCGCTGGAAGAAATGGAAATGGGGTGGGGGGAAGAAATCATAACAGGTAAACAAATGTGGGAGAAGGTAACTTTCCAAGGTTGGGATGCCCAGAAGACAGTGTGTCAGGTTCCCATGAAAAGGACTTTGGGGACTTTAGACGGCAGGGTCACCTAGCAGGTGACTGCAATGGAGGCCTTTGCACTGGTCAGTGGAATAGTGGAGGCAGGGCCAACGGGGGCAGGAAGAAGACCCGGGGCATGTTTGGGGAGGAGAGTGTTCAGGAGAGGGCCAGGCAGTGAAGGGGGCTGGGATAGCTGGTGCAGCCCCCGTCTTCCAGGCAGCGTAAGGGGTTTGGATCTCCCTGAGTGCAGCTGGAGCCTTCGGCGGGTGCTGGGGACGGGCAGACTGGACCTGAGCTCTGCTTCCGGGATTCCATTGCCCTGCACTGTCGGGATTAGACTGGGCAAAGACACCAGAGCTCAGCCCTGCCCTGGCCAGCTTGCAAGAGGACAGTGGCTGGGGGAGAGTGCCGGCTGGCGGGAGGGAGGACTCATGCCGGAAACATCCTGGAGGAGGCTGGCGGGCAGGAGACACACTGGCTGCAGGTGGAGGGAGAGGGAAACACTCAGGTCCCTGTCTCAGCAGCTGCAAGGTGGAGGACACTAGGTGAGGGGCTGCCCTTGTGCCCACCAAGAGGCATGGATGGCAGCAAGCATGGCCATGGTGTGCCTGGTGCCATGTGGGAGCTCAGGGCTGGAGACAGACACGGGAGCCAGTAGCCCAGAGACGACACTCTGAAGCCTCTGATGGCCAGAGGTGCAGAGGGAAGAGAAGGGGAGCGCTGGGCTGGGCACCTTCATGGTGAGTGAGAGAGAGTGGGGAGGGAGCACCCACAGAGTAGAGGAGAGCCCGGAGCAGGCAGGTGTGACATCTGGGGACATCTGGGGAGCACGGCACGTCCTGTGAAGATGGCGGGAGCTGGGGCTGAGCTCAGGTCTGGCCGGAGGATGGTCACTGCATGGCTTGCCAGGGCAGCGTGGAGGCTGAGGGGAAGGAAGGCCAGCCACGGCCCTTGGGGAGTCTGATCTGCCACCTGCTGAAGGCGGGTGCGAGACCCTCAACTCTCAGCACCCTCCTGGAGCTGGAGCCTCGCCTGGCTTCATTGCACTCACAACACTCATGCCCCAGCCCATGTCCCGGAGCAGAGGGGACAGCAAAGCAGAGAGGGTGAGGGGAGCACGACATGTGCCAGGTGTCAGTGCATTCGGGGAGACTGTGGCCTGGGAAGGAGAGGACAGCCTCCGGAGAGGAGGCAGTAGAGTCCGTGGCATCAGACAACCCAAGACTTCATGGGTCTTGCAGAGGAGTTTCTAGTTTAAACAAAGTGAGCCCCACATTTCCGGTGGGTCTATCTGCTTGGCAGTATAAAATATATATGTTTTGTCCACTATAAAGTAACGTGTCTTAGTAATGGAAAAGATGGGAAAATGCCATGGTGGGCTGAATACCACACCCCAAGATGTCCAGGTCCTCACCCCCAGAACCCATACATCCCAGAGCCTGTGACAACCCCTGGTAGAGGGGGCTTTGCAGGTGTGCCGAAGTTGGGGATCTGGAGGCAGATGATTCTCTATAACTGGGGTGAGCCCAAGCCATCACAAGGCACTCCCTGCCTCCCTCAGGAGGTGTGTGGGGGAGGCAGAGATCAGAGTGATACACTTCAAAGGTGGAGGAAGAGTCCAAAGACCAAGGAACAAAGGGAGCTCCAGAAGCTGAAAAGTAAGGAGCCGGAGTCCCCCCAACCCGACTGACTATACAGAAGGAAGCAGTGCCCTGACCCTAGACTCTGAGCTCAAGAACTGTAATGGAGGGCATTCTTGCTGCATGAAGCTGCCAGCAGCAGTAGCAAACTATGACAGATACCAAAAGGTAGACAGGAGTTGGGTGTGATCACTAGTTACCCTCCACCCAGCCTCTCATTTCCACAGGGTTCTAAGACTGGGCAACCATACAGCCTATGTTCTTCACCAGACCTTTACAGTGAGTATCCCCACGGTGTTAGCATCACTTTTGTGGAGTCCTAGTAAGATAAGCGGCGATGAGGAAGGGATCCAGGACCAGGAGAACAATGGTTCCGAGAGACAGCTGCTGCAAACCACCTGCCAGCACAACATCTTGTTCGCAAATGCCTCACTCCACGTAGCTCAGCAGCACAGCCCTATCAAACCTCCCCCAGCTCCTGCCTGTTCACAGACAGCCCCTTCTGTGCTGTGCTGCCCATTGCACTCTCGTGATGTGTTTTCCTAACTTCTCTAATAAATCTGCCTTTTTCCACCTACAACTGTCTTGGTAAATTCCTTTACAGCCCCGGCTAGTGGAACCTATGACTTTTCTGTGGCCCAGAGGGTGCTCGGGCAGTGGGCAGCTCAGGAAGTGCCTGAGGACTGCTCCCATACTCTCCCGTTCCTTTCCTCCACCTCCTCCAACTCCAACCTCTTGGTAGACAGAGTGAGACCCACTGGAAATGTGGGGCTCACTTACTTTATTTAAACTCAAAGCTCTTCAGCACCCAAACCCAGAGACAAGTGGAGGTGCCAGCCAGGGCCACTCCCCGGTGGACCAGGAGGTCCTGGTGGAAAGACATCTGACCATTGTTACCCATTCCAGTGAGAGTCTAGAGTTTTGCTTTCTTTTTCCATCTTCCAGAAGACAAACTCTAGTATTCCTCTGGCAATTGATGGCAAGGGCCAGAGCCACTCCTGGTGTGGACTAAAGGCCAGGAGGTGAGCAGGTCTGGCTGCCTTGCGCAGAAGGGAGGAAGGCCCTCTCCTATACTTTCTGGTCAGAAGTTCCCCAGTCCCCCTGTGTAGTGTGATTAACAGTGGAAGCTCAGGGAAAGTGAACCTACACACATTTGGGGGAACTCAGACCCCTTTTTTTCTCCCTGTCAATTCTCCAGTGAAGACAGCTAGCCATCCTGCTCAGGTGTCTGAAGCTAGGTGATCACAAGCAGCACCAGAACAGTGAGTCTTCCCTCAACTTATTCCCTTCATACCTGGATGAAGCACCCAGTATAACTCATACCTGGGCCAGCCACCCTGTGTAATTCATACCTGGATGGACCTGGGGCCGCTGACCCAGTGTTCATCCAATGTAAGGCACTAGTGCTGGGAGGTCTTTTCCAACAAGAGGGATGCCCCTTTGGAAAGTACATCTTGGAGGCCCTCTGTGGACATGAATGGAGCCCTTTTCCCTTGGCAGGACACCCCATGAGAAATTGTGGTTGTGTCCCCAGCAGATACTCTTCCCAGTTCCATCATGGGACAAAGCCTCTCCATTCCCTCAGAATAACCCTGAGGCTGCATTTTAGAGCACTGGGATAAATTTGACCCTTAGACTCTCAAAAATAAGTATCTAATTTTCTTGTGTAATGCAACATGTCCTCTATGCAGGAAATCCTCAAATTTACCCCCTCAGTCTCTTATAACTAAGAGCAGATTAAAGAAAGCAGGGTTAAGAGAGAAAAACATGCAGGAACAAGAGGCTGGCTCAGCTGTTAGCTGCTTTCCAGTCCCCAGCCCACTCCAGGTTGGCCTAAGGACACTCTTTGGATAATTGCCATTGATGTGGGAAGCCAGGCCACTGGAAGGCAAACTGCCCCAATAGGACAAATGGGAAAAAAATCCTGCAGGGCTTGCCCCCTCTGCCCCAAGCTAAGCCACTGGAAATGGGAGCACCCTGAGGGCCAAAGGGATCCTGGGTCAGAATTCCCACCTGTTATGGCCTTCAGCTGAAGGGGCTCTCTGCCCTGGGTGACTTCCAGATAAGACATGTCACCAATAAGATGAAGCCACGGACAACTCTGGAGGGAGCAAGTAAAATGATAAAGTTCCCTTTTGGGTTCAAAAACTGCCTACTCTGCGCTAATCTCCTTCTCTAAGTTACTCTCCTCCAAATCCAGCCAGATAATGGGGCAAATGACACCCCCTCCCTCCAAAAAGAAATTTATACCCATTTATATTATTAATACTTAAAAGACCAATGCCCGTTCTCCTACCAGTCCCTGGTAATGTCAAAATACCTTATACCTCTTTGGGGCAAAAATATACTTTCAAAGATGAGGACATGCTTAATGTATTTACCAAACCTCTAAATTCATCTCTTTCCCTCTAACAGCCCTGTTTGTCCTGGGAAAGCTACCTAAACCTTTAACCAGTAACTTCAACCTAGAGTGTCCCACCTCAGGAGTTTAAGAATAGCCCAAACTTATTCAGACAAGCCCTAGTAAGAAGTCTAACAGAGCAATCTCTCGAGGGGAATAACTTCTACAGTGTGGGGATAACCTCTCCATCTGCTTCCCCTTCACAGGATGTACACGGTAGCAGGCAGCACAAACCCCAACTTGCTAACAGAAAAAAAAATGACTTTGTCTCATTCAAAGGTTATGAAGGTAAGGAGTATCTGTGGCAAGAAAGGTTGTGAAAACGATATGTTATATGAAAAAGAATCCTGTATGGTAAATTCTCTTCCTAAGTAAAGTGACTGGTTGTTTGAGAAAGAGGGATGTTTAGAACAACTCAGAAAGTTCAAGCATGCTGTAGATGGTCTGTATACGTTTAAAAGTTGTGAAAGGAAATTTATAAAGGATATGTTGTATGTAAGTAGGGCATAATAGTCTCTCTAAAACTGGTTTCCTATGCTGTGTCTAATTAAATTCAAACATTTTTAAAATGGAGTTTAACTTCCAGGTTACCTAAATGGACTTCCAATAAGAAAAAAACGTCACACAGCAAGAGGTTTTTCTTTACCTTTTGGTAAACAAAAGCAACAAAATTTAAGAACATATCTTAGCTTAAGAAACAAAGCTTTTGTCATCTGAAATTCAACAGTTCCATCTTCAAATGATGCTGCAAACGGGATGTCAGCCTTTCCCCAGTGATGCCTGCTACCTTGCTGAGGCTCCCCTGGATTCAGCTGGACATGCTCCCCAACTCTGATGAGTCTGTTCCTCCAGCAAGATCCAATATTCCAAGTCCTATGATCCAGGACAATGATCCACAGGGTCTCCTGAGTACCAACAATCATAGCTAGGGCCAGCACTATGCCCATAGTCAGCAGGAAGTGGTTGGAAAATGAGACCACTGCCCCAATGCCAAAGATTTGTCATTGTTATTCTGTTGGGGATGGGGAAAAATGTGATGTCCTAATAAGATAAGCAAGAATGAGGAAGGAAAGGGTCCCAGGTGGGTGAGAACAATTGTTCTGAAAGACAGCTAGCTGAAAACAGCCTGCAGGCACAATATCCTTTTCTCAAATAACTCACTCATTGTGGCCTTAGCAACCTTATGTGCACATAGCCTCTCCAGCACAACTTTATAAATCCTACCCACAGCTCCTGCCTCTTTGAAGACAGCCCCTTCTCTGCTGTGCTACCCATTGCACCCTTGCAACATATCTTCATACTTTCTGAATAAATCTGCCTTTCTCTACCTATGGCTGTTTTAGTGAATTCCTTTACCACCTGTGACGCTGGCCTTAGCCAACTGCACCCGTGACAACTTTGTAATGGCTTCCTGCCCTTATCAGATTTTAAAGCAAGGCAACAACATGATGCAAACTGTGCCCAAAGCCAGAAGCCAGAGCAACTCTTAGGAGCTCAGGGCTGGCTTGGAATAACTGAATAACAAACAGTAGTCCATGCATGACATCTCAAACCCCACCTATGTCTATTTCCCACTCCTGTGAAGTTAAGACTGAGGCTCCCTGTTCGGCAGTCAGTCTCCTCAGAGTGGTCTCATGGGGTCCACTGCATTTCCCTCTCATACTCTGCCATTTTCAGCCATGGCCCCCAATGTCAGTGTGCTGGAAGAAGAGGAAGTCATGCAGGGTCTCATGTGGTAGGATTTTGTGGACCCCAGGGAAGAAGCTCATCACACGCACTGATTTCCAAACCACATGGCTGCACATAGCCATAAAGAGGCTGGGAACACCCCTGGCGTGAGCCCAGGAAGAACAGGAAGTGGCTCAGGACACAGCCTGGCTGTCTTTGCTATGAGTTCACAGTGGCTATTCTCTGGGTTGTGTTTGAGCACCCCTATGTAAGCACAGCAGAGGCATGAAGGACTCATTGACTAGGGAACAGGAGATACTCTGGGTGCCAAGAATGGCAAATGGCCTGCAACGTCTGTAAGCATTTAGAGCAGGGAGGGACTATGGTGAGCTGGAGAGGAGCTAGGAAAAATAGGAGACATTCCAGTGGGATCAGCATCATCTGCAGCACCCCTTATGAGAACAGCAGGTGTGGTGGCTGAGCTGTGCCCCAGAAATGGCCACCTGGAGCCTGTGACTGTAACTTTGTTTGGGAAACAAAAAAAAAAGTATTTGCAGATGTAATTAAGTAAAGGGTCTCAAGATGAGATCATCCTGGATTACCTAGGTGGGCCCCCAATTCAACGACAATTGTCCTTATAAGACATAGGGGGGGTGGAGAGGCCACCTGGAGACACCTGAGGAGGGGTGGAGAGGCCACCTGAAGATGAAGACAGAGATGGAAGTGACACAGCCACAAGCCAAAACTGTCTGGGGCCACCGAAGACTTGAAGAGGCAGGAAAGATCCTCCCCAGAGTCCCCGGCTGGAGTGTGGCCCTGCCAACACCTTAGCTTTCAGCTTCTGGGTTGTGAGAGAGCACACTTCTGCTGATGGATATCCCTCAGCATTGAGCTGCTGGCCTCAGGCCCAGGAGAGGACATTCCTGCTGTCGGACGTCCCTCAGCATTAAGCTGCTGACCTCAGGTCTGGGAGAGGACACTCCTGCTGTTGGACATCCCTCAGCATTGAGCTGCTGGCCTCAGGTCTGGGAAAGGACACTGCTGCGGTTGGATGTCACCAGTTTTATGGTCCTTTGTTGTGGCAGCCCCAGGGAACTCATGGGAGGAGGGAGCAAGACCGAGAGGATGGGTGCTTTGGACAATAATAGTACCCTATATTAGTCCCTTCTTCCATTCTATAAAGAAATACCGCAGACTGGGTCATTTACAAAGAAAACAGGTTTAATTGGCTCATGGTTCTGCAGGCTGTACAGGAAGTATGGTAGCTTCTGGGGAGGCCTCAGGAAACTTCCAATCATGGCGAAAGGCCAAGGGGAAGCAGGTGCATCCCATGTTCAGAGCAGGAGCAAGAGAGAGGGGAGGTTCCACCCTCTTTTTTTCTTTTCCTTTTTTTTTTTTTTTTTTTTTTTGAGATTGCTCTGTCACCCAGGCTGGAGTGCAGTGGTGCAATCTTAGCTCATTGCAGCCTCTGCCTCCCGGGTTCCAGTGATTCTCCTGCCTCAGCCTCCCAAGTAGTTGGGATTACAGGAGTATGCCACCACACCTGACTAATTTTTTTGTATTTTCAGTAGAGATGAGGTTTTGCCATGTTGGCCAGACTGGTCTCAAACTTCTGACCTCAGGTGATCCACCTTCCTCGGCCTCCCAAAGTACTGGGATTACAGGCGTGAGCCACCCATGCCTGGTTACCACACACTTAAAAAACCAGACCTGTGAGAACTCACTCAGTATCACAAGGACAGCACCAAGAGGAAGGTGCTAAACCATTCATGAGAAATACACCCCCTTGATCCAGTCACCTCCCACCAGGTCCCACCTCCAGTGCTGGGGATTGCAGTTCGACGGGAAATTTGGGTGGGATATGGGTCCAAAGTGGATGAGACCTTCACAGCTTCTCTAGAATCTCTGGAAGCTCCCAGAAAGAGGATGAACTTGGACTTTTCTCTGTGTCCACCTCCCTGTCTGGCCCGAGGCTTGGTTCCCCTCCAATGTGGCTCTGGACACAGGCTCTGGGCAGGATTGGAGTACACCAGCCTGTGTGGGGAGGAGGTCCCACCCACACAGCGAGTGGGGCCTGGGCTTGCATGGCTGCCTCCCCTCTTCCCTGGAGACTGAGGCTCAGGCAGAGAGGGCTTGAGAACAGACCACCCTGAGATCAGCTGACAGTCAATACACAGGAGCTGCTGTCAAACACTAGGAGTGTTACAACTAAGGAAGTAATTTCCCTAGAGACGTTTCCTGTCGAGCAGTGTACTTAATAATTTCTTATTCTGAAGCTTCTGCAAGATTTACTCGATGAAATCACCATCAACGATAGTTTTATACCCTCACATTCACAGGAAAATTTTGAAGCTTCCAATGTATTAAAATGTAGAAGTGGAGTTCACAGTTGGCCTCAGATGACACCCCGCCCCCTCCCATATTCAATTAACCACATGTCCCCAGCAACTCAGAGTGTGCGGTGAGGACACAGCTGAGATTAATTTTGCATGAGGCGTTGGACTGTAAAGGATTTTTCTATTTACTTATGTAACTTGTGCATAAAAGATGATTGTATTAAATCAAATACAGACCAACTACAAATTATGCTGGATAAACAGTGTGAAAAAATTCAGTATGCTAGTGACTGTTTATATACACACACATATATATGATTGATATATATTTAAGAGTAGCAATCCAACCCACATTATGAACCCTTTCTGGAATAGTTACACAGCAGCGCCCCCGTATCTGCAGTTTCGTTTTCCAAAGTTTTTATTACCCGAGGTAAACAGATCTGAAAATAGGTGGGCACAGTATGAGAGAGACCACATTCATAAAACCTTTACTATGGTATATTATTATAATTGTTCTATTTTATTATTAGTTGTTGCTGTTAATCTCTTACTGTGCCTAATTTATAGATCAAAGTTTATCATAAGTATATATGTATAGCAAAAAAAATAAAAACATTGCATGTATGGACTTTGGTACTATCTGTGATTTTGGGTAGTCATAGGGGTTCTTAGAATGTATCTCCCATCGGTAGGAAGGAACTACTGTACATTTTCAAGGGGTTTGCATGGGGTTTAAAAAATACTTACAAGCAATTACTTTCCAGAATATGTTGTAACAGGCTTGCTTTCTTTCTTTGAAATGGAGTTTCGCTCTTATTGCCCAGGCTGGAGTGCAATTGTGCGATCTTGGCTCACCACAACCTCTGCCTCCCGTGTTCAAGTGATTCTCCTGCCTGAGCCTCCAGAGTAACTGGAATTACATGCACTTGCCACCATGCCAGGCTAAAAAAAGTTTTTTTGTACTTTTAGTAGAAATAGGGTTACACCATGTTGGCCAGGCTGGTCTTGAACTCCTGACCTCAAGTGATCCACCCGCTGCCACCTCCCAGATTGCTGGGATTACAGGCATGAGTCACCGAGCCTGGTCCAGGCTTTCTTTTTAATTACTTTCCTACTAACTTCAGCTACACAGAGTTTCTGGGAAGAAACACCCACAGCCTCCTTGAAAGAGAGGACAGCACTTCTGCACTTGTTTTCATCTTTGCCTCTCTAGCCTCTAACACAGTGGTTTCTCAGCCAGGGGAGACTTCCCTCCGCCCCAGGAGACATTTTGCAATGTCTGGGGATATTTTTGGTTGTCATAATTTCCGCTGGCATCTAGTAGGTGGAGGAGGCCAGAGATGCTGCTAAACAATAAATTATCTGGTCCCAAAACGTCAGTAGGGCTGCACTGTGTTAGCCTGCCCTAACACAGTGTCTGATGCTGGTGCCCACTCAGGGCACATTGAGGAAGGACACAAGCCTTGAGTCACAGCTCCATGTACCCGTGATTCCCATTGACTGCAAGATCTTCCACTCTTCACTTCTACTTTAGCAAATTCCCTTTTCTCTTTTAAGACACAGCTTTAGTATTGCCTTCAGGGACAGCCCCTCCCTACACCAGAGCTTGGGATCCTCTCCAGAAAGCTCCCAGAGCTCCTAGGTCTCCATATCCACAGTGATGCCAGCACTTACCCCACAACACTTGCTGGCTGGGCTAGTGTTGGGCTGTAGTCTGCTCCCCAGTGGCTCACGAAGCCCAAGGGAGACACAAACGCCATCTTGTTTATTTCTGTTTTCCCAGAAGCTGCTACAAGGCCTAGAACCTAGTTCGTTCTGGATAAATGTTTGCTTTAGCTGGCTGGCTGGATGGGTGGATGAGTGGTTGGATGTATGGGTGGATGGATGGATGAATAGGTGGATGGATGAGTGGATGGATGGATGGATGATGGATGGATGGATGGATGGATGGATGGATGGATGGATGAGTGGGTGGGTGGATGGAGGGATGGATGGATGGATGGGTAGATGGATGGATAGGTAGATGGATGAGTGGGTGGATGGATGGATGGATGGATGGATGGATGAGTGAATGGATGGATATTCTGGTAAATAAATGAATGAATAGATGAGTGAATATGTGGGTGGATGGAAGAATGGATGGATGGATGAGTGAATGGATGGATAATTGGATGCATGGATGGATATATTGGTAGATGATAGAGATAGATAGATAGATAGATAGATAGATAGATAGATAGATAGAACTCTTGAAGGTTCAATAGGTCAATTAGACGCTCTGGGATTGCTTCCCCAGAGAGAATGCAATAATTTGAAAGAGCAATGGTTTGTTTTCAAATTGTGTTGTGAGGCTCCTAAGAGTTCCTTTTTTATAGATATTTTAATTTCTCCAAATTTGTTATTTATCAGGAGTGATTGAAATAAAAAATATAATTGGGTCCCATCATCATCATCATGAAAATGGCTGTAAGAGAAAACTGGGTCAGGCACAGTGGTTCACTCCTGTAATACCAGATTTTGGGAGGCCAAGGCAGGTGGATCACTTGAGGTCAGGAGTTTGAGACCAGCCTGGCCAGCATGGTGAAACCCCATCTCTACTAAAAACACAAAAATTAACTGAGCTCAGTGGTGGGCACCTGTAATCCCAGCTACTTGGGAGGCTGAGGCAGGAGAATCACTTGAACCCAGGAGGCAGATGTTGCAGTGAGCAGAGATTGTGCCACTGGATGCCAGCCTGAGAGACAGAGAAAGACTTCATCATGAGAGAGAAAGAGACAGAGAGAGAGCAAGAAAACTGGTCCAATTAATATTATTGCTTTCCCACTTTCAACCAATAACCAGTGACTGATAAAGTGACAGCCAGGATCTATCAAGAATGCTCTAGAAATGGTACATAATACAACACACCTGTTCACCTGTTCACAGGGGTAATAAATCCTAGGAAATACGGCCCTGGGGTCCCATAGGGAATGTCTTGGATACCTAAGAGAAGGGTTACCAGATAAAAGATAGTTACATTTAAATTTCAGAAAAATCATGCTAATGTTTTAGTCTGTGTTTTAAATATTGTGTGAAGCTTGCTTATACTAAAAAAATACATTCGTTGTTTATCTGAAATTGAAATTTGACTGGGCATCCTGCAATTATACTTGCTGCATCTGGTGATGCTACTTGAGATTCAGGGGAGGAGAAAGAGAATGTCTCCATGTTTCTCCCATTTATATGGAGTTGGCCCTTTGTATCCATGGGTTTTTGTATCCATGGATTCAACCAGCCATGGACTAAAAATATTTCAAAAATAAAATAGATGGCTGCATCTGTTCTGAGCATGTACATACTTCTTTTCTTGTCATTATTTCCTAAAGAGTATAACAGCTATCTACATAGCATTGACATTGCATTCAGTATTAAAAATGACCTGGAGAGGTGGTTTAAAGGGTACCAGGGGATGGGCATAGGTGGTACACAAGTGCTATGCCAGTTTCTGTTGGGGACTTGAGCATCCCTGGAGTTTGGTATCTTTGGGGTTTCTGGAGCCAGTCTGTGGAAAGTGAAAAGTTCCTCTTCAAAGTATCCCTTCTTGTTAAAGAATGATGATAATAAATGTTAGAAATAATGTTTTCTTTTAAAGACTTTCTTCAATGCCTTCTTGCTTTTTGCTAATAACTCTTCATTAAGCCCTATCCTATGTAGCTGTCAGACATAAGAGAATAAGTACATTCTATGTCCTTGTACTTTAACCAAGATCTCTCTGCTGGACGTGCTCACAACCATGTCCCAGCTCACAGCCTATACCCCTTCCTTATTTGGACTTCCTCCTTTCCTTTGTTTTCCATTGCCTTTACCTATTTAGAAAAGTTTTAAGTTGTTAGCCAGTCGGGTTTTAGTTTAGATTGTGAGCTCTGTCTCCAACTGATGGAGATCAGACACAGCAGTAAGAAACCAATGCATAAGGGATAAAGATGCCAGCCTTTCCTTTGTTCATCGTACTCTCATGGCAAGGTGCTAATGGGAGCACCCTTTCTGCAGAAAGTAAAATTGCCTTGCTGAGAAAACTTTTTGTCTGAATGCTAATCTTTCCTTGTGGTGCCTGGAAACAAGCATTCTGTCTCTAACACACTCCCTCAGCAGTACTGATGGATAGCTGTACTGTAAAAGATTCTGATGCAAAATTTGAAAACTGCTGGCAGAAATGATCTCCAGGTCCTTCATGGCAGCCCCCGGGGCCTGTGAAGCTGGAGGAAGAAGCCCTTGCCCCAGATAGTTCGGCAAACCACAGAGGCATTCTCGGATGCTGGGGCCCACCGCACCCAGCCCTGCTCTACGCTGAGGTCTCCTCTTCCAGTCCCACTAGATCTCCAGCCAGCTTCAAGGGCAGAGGAGGCACCTGGGCCTGGAGCTCCCGAGGACAATCCCAGGCCTCCTTTGGCAGCCCAGCTCTGCTTTGAGAGGATGGGTAGAGTAATTGGCTGAAAAGCCAATGGCAAGAAGACATTGCAAAGTCCTGTGTGTTTTCAAATTTTTACCCATCCCTAGGAAGGCAACAATTAAAGGTTTGCAAAAATCACTAGCCTCTGAAAAGAGTTCCAGCTGGAAGGCCGAGCACTGTATGGAAGCCTAAGCTCAGCTAGGTGGCTGCCTGTGGGCATGGATGGACCAACAGGAGGCCCCTTGTCCTCCTCAGTTATGGCAACAGAGGCCAGAATGAGCTGCCAGCCGGGCTGCCCCCATCCAGCCCTCCCCAGCCCAGCTCCCCCATCCTGGCTCCCCCAAGTCTGGCCCTCTCAAGCCTGGCCCTCCTGAGCTCGGCTCTCCACAGCTCAGCTCCCCACCAGCCTGGCCCTTCCCAGTCCCACCCTCCCCAGCCTGGCTCCCCCAAGCTGGGCCCCTCCCAGTTGGTCATCACCACCTGAGGGCTTGGGGCTGACGCCTGAGACCATGTGTCCCCGCTGGCAGCCCCTGGATTTCTGAGACCAAAGCTCTGGCAGATGTCCCCATTGACAGCTGTCAGTACCTGTGGAAGCCCTGCTCTCTGCCAGAGGCTGTGCTGTGAGACACCCATTCCTGGCCCCTGACCCCTGGGGAGTCACGGCAGCCCTTCAGAGTGAGCCAGAGCAGGACTCAGCTGAGAGAGCTTGTCAGGCTTTCCCCAGGAGGCAGCTCCTAAGCCAGGTCCTGAAAAAGGAGAATCTGGGCCAAATGTTGGGAGAGATGGGTGCTACAGCAAGGTGCCGGGCACTGGAAGAGGCTGAGAGCTCAGGAATGGAGAAGAATGCTCCAATCTGCAGATGGCCCTGGCATGGGGGTGAGGGAGAAGGAGGAGGAGGTGACCCCCTTTTTCTGTCTTGCGGGGCTAGGTGGGTGGGAGCTGTTGCCTGAATTGCAGGAATCTGGGGAGGATGGTGCTCAGAGAAATATTCCGAATGCAGTGAGTTCAGTGCCCTCATAGCCTCCCAAGGGGCCCGCCCAGAGAGTGGAGGACGCTACCCCAGCCCTTCCAGGCGCAGCCTGACCTCCCCTACCCCCACTTAGAATCGCATGGGGAGCTTTGGGGAATCCCAGCACCAGGCCTCACCTTCAAGGTCTGGGGTAGGAGCCAAGCATGGGTGGTTTTCAAAGCTCTCCCCAGATTCCCACGTGCAGCCTGGGTGAGGGGCCGGAAGTAGTTGGATGCTGAGGCCCCATGGGAATTGACCCATGGCAGGACAGATTCGGGTCAAACAGCCCAGACCGTCTTCCTCAGGCCGGTGGACACATGATGAATGCTGAGTGTCTGTCTTCCTGGTTATACCCCCAGGCAAGCCAGGGGCAGCAAACGTGACCCACACTCCGGGCGGCCCAAACCCAGATCCTCCCTGCCAGGGTCTGGGTCCCCAAGATACCTCCCTCCCAGTCCCCCAGCCCTGTCCCCCTCAGCAGTCACCAGCACTTAGGCTGAAGGCAGCTGTCACTCTCAGCGTGGGCTTCCTCCGCTGTCCCTGTTCTGGGATTGAATGGTTTTTCTCTGCTGAATTGTCCGTAATGAGAAGCAAACCTGACATTGACGGTCTGCTTGCCCTGAATAGAAAAATCAGCCCGATCCTGCCAGGGCTTTGGCTGTGCAGGTGTAGACAGAGATGCAGCCAGAGTTAAGGTGGGATTCACAGTGCCAGAAACATTCTCCAAAAATAGACTTAATAACAGATGTGGTGCACAATTATTATTTTTCTTTGGGATCTTTAAAATTCCTTCTCACAGAGATATTTTTGTTTGGTCAAAAATATCCTTCAGGAGCACAAAAACTCATTTGCATTATGGTGGAGACGTGGGCCCTGCAGCCGTGGCTGGCAGTGGGACCAGGGTGGGCTTCTGTGGGATGGAACTGCAGTGGGCGCTGGGGGCGCTGAGGGGCTGGGATGGCAGGATCTGGGGAACAGGGCCCCCTCCAAATCCCCCTGCCCCTCTCCCCTCCCCCAGCCCAAAGGTGAGCAATAACCCAGAACCTCAGGAAAACAAAGGAGCTAAAATCAGCTCTGGAGGTGCTGCCAAGAGCAGAGGAAAAGAAAGAGAGGGATTATCTTTGACAAGGAGCGGGCGACCTTTCACAGGTGTGGGCTCAGCCATGGCTCCCCGTGTTTTGGGTTGAACACGGGCATGCTGCGGCTCTGGCCTCCGAGACTCCAGAGTATGGCCTTATTTGGAAATCGGGTCTCTGCAGATGCAGTTGGTTCAGATGAGGTAACCCTGGAGTGGGTGGGCCTAATCCCATATGAATGACCAGTGTTCTGAGGGGAGAGGCACAGAGACACACAGGAGAAGAGGCTCCCTGATGTTGGAGGCAGAGGGTGGCCCCAAATTGCCAGCAGCTACCAAGGAGCTGGGGAGGCAGGGGAGCGATTCAGCTCCAGAGCCTCTAGAAAGACCCCGCTCTGCTGCCCTTTGCTGTAGGCCTTCCGGCCCCAGGACAGTGAGAGAAGGAGCACCTGCGGGTCAAGCCACCGGCCTGTGGGACTTGGTTCAGCCCAGGACGCTGGCGCAGCTGCCCTCTCCCTGCAGCAAGGCTGGGCCTGCCCCGTCTCTGGCTGCACCTGGGATGGTTCACTGGCACCCCCATACGACCCGTGCTGCTCTCCTCCTGACCAGAGTGGTGGTCCCTGCCCTCCTGTCTCCTCTCAAGGGGACTCTGGCGCTTCCAGGAAGGAACGCCGCCATCTCTAGCAGCCAAGAGAGCCGGGCCCTGAGCCGATTCCCCACTTCCCACCACCATGGGCCATCTGTGGCAAGTCCCCTAGACTCCCAGCTGCCGTCCCTTCATTGGTAGAGTGGGACTGTGAGCACACGGAGGTGTTGCAAACTTGTTCAACCTGCTGGCCGCAGGCGACGTGGCCTGGGTGGCTTTGAATGCCACCCAACACAAATTCGTCAAACTTCCTTAAAACATTGAGATTTATGTATGGACCTTTTTTTTAAGCTCATCCGCTATCATTAGTGTGAGTGTATTTTAGGTGTGGCCCAAGACAACGCCTCCAGTGAGGCCCAGGGAGGCCGCAGATTGGATACCCGGGTTTAGAGGATGGAAGGGAATGGTGGGAGGGGCCTCTCCCATCTCCATGGCAACGTACTCACCTACTCCACCTGTTTCCTGTTCCCCACACCTGGGAGGAGCAAACACAGCACAGGATGGCGCCCTGGTGGCCCCGAAGGCCTCACTCCAGAGCCTCCTTCCCTGCAGGTGTGGGGCCAGAGGCCAGCAGTGGGGGCCCTGAGTTGTGGGGTGGGTGTTGGGAGGGACAGAGGGAGACTCTCTCACCCTCATCAGCCCCCGAGCTTGTTTCTATGGATTTTCTGCTCCAGAGAGGAGGCGGTTTGCTCCACATCCTTGTGACACAGGGCAGGTGAGTCCTAGCTGGGAAGGAGTCCAGGAGGGCTTTTTGCTTCACCTGGGAAAGATTCAAGGGAGAGCCAGTGGTGGAAGAAACCCACTTTATTAACATGGCAGTGTCACAGGTGTCCCGCAGAGCTGGGCTCCCCACGGGCAGAGTGCTAAGGGCGGGGTGGCTCCCAGCAGCCCTGCAGTCATGCTGATGCCTACTTTTAACAGCATGCAGATTAAGGGGAGACATATGCAGAAATGTCTAGGAAAAGCGTAGTCACTTCTGGGTCATTGTCACTGCCATGGAAAGGGACTGCCAGGTGTTGCCATAGCAACGATACACTCTGGTGGGTGTGTCTGATGGAAAGCAGCTTCCACCCCGGTCCTGGTGTAGCAAGTCCTCAACTGGGTCTGGTGTTCAAGCCCCGCCTCCAGAGTCCAGTTCAACCACCTACCTCGCTTGGAGAGGACATGGAAGGGGCACACTCCTTGAGAAGGGGCAGGGTGGCTTGTACCACTTCACCCTCAGGCACAGCTTGTACCAAAGCAGGTTGGGTGGGTGCAGAAGGCTAGGGGCTGAAGGCCCAGCTCACTCAAGAGTGCCCACTGGTCTCCGGCGCTGCCTTCGCCTCTGACAAGCTTCTCTCCACCGGCCAGTATCCTCTCAAAGAGGGATTGCGATCACTTTATTTTGTTTAAGTGAATTCCCTCCACCTGCTCTGTCCACAGACGCTGCCAGCCACCTCCTCCGTGTACCTGGTTCTGTAGCAGGGGACTGGCAGGTCCTGGCTGCACTGAACTACTTACTAGTGAAGAGGGCAGTGAAGCTTCTCCCCCAGGGTGATTCTCGCGGGGAGGCCCCAGTCCTGTGGTAGTCCTGGCTTGTGAGAGATGCAGACTCTTGGCCCCCGTCCTATGGAAGCAGAATCTGAGGGTAGGGCTGGCCTCTGCTCAGAAGTCCCTGGGTGCTTCTGATGCTCGCCTCCAGGGCTGCCTACCTGCCTTGCTTCAAATCCTGTTTTGTGCACGAGGAGACTTCACGACACCATCCCTCCAGCTCTCAAAGGACGGTCCCCAATCCAGCCCAGGAAGATGGGTTGACAAAAAAGACCCCCATGAGGCCAGGCCTGGAGCTCCAGTGGCCCAGAGCCCTGTGGGCTAAATGCAGAGGGGACCACTGGAGTGAAAGCTGGAAGAGCAAATCCACAAAGCCAGGCCTTCCTGGAAGCCTCAACAGCCAGCCAGATGGCTGAATAGCAATTAGAAACCCAGCCGACAGCTCACATCTGAGCCCAATCAGAACAATGCAGCTGAGCAATAGTGGCCGAGTGAGCCCCTCCCCACCTGCCCAAAGATCCCAGAAACCAGGGGTCCCAACAGTCCCCAAGACCAAACTGTCTTCCCAAGCCGCAGACAGATAAATGGTACTATCTTGCTCCATACATAACTGGCTGATGAGGTAGGAAGTCCATTTAGGAGATCTGGTGGTAATGGTGAAGTTTATGCCCTTGGGAGCCATGGAGGCCTGGGTTCAATTCTGACCCTGGGCTGGGCATGGTGGCTCACACCTGTAATCCCAGCACTTTGCGAGGCCGAGGCGGGCAAATCGCCTGAGGTCAGGAGTTTGAAAGTAGCCTGACCAACATGGAGAAACCTTGTCTCTACTAAACATACAAAATTAGCCGGGCGTGATGGCGCATGCCTGTAATCCCTGCTACTTGGGAGGCTGAGGCAGGAGAATTGTTTGAACCCGGGAGGCCGAGGTTTCGGTGAGCCAAGATTGTGCCATCGCACTCCAGCCTGGGCGACAAGAGCGAAACTGTCTCAAAAAAAAAAAATCCTGACCCTGCTGCTCCGAGCTCTGTGACCTTGAGAATGAAAGTAGCCTCTGTGTCTTTGTCTGAAATGGGAGTAACAATAGCTATCTCATCTGATCATAAGTAATTAAATCGTGCATGTGAATCGTTTTGTGACAGCTCTGTCATGGCTTGCCAAGAGTCTTGACTTCCGAGTCAATGACCTCACTTCTTCCACCCAAGGAAGGATTAGAAGACTTTCCACCCAGGCCTCCACAGAACCTAGCTTCATCTGCATCTCAGGATCAGTGTTTGCCAGCAATGGGCAACTGACTCATTGGAGTAAATGGTCTAATGTCCGCAAATTAAATTTCAGATTCAAAGATAATCTGAAAATCAGAATTCCATGTTGCTAGTGCAATGCCCTTTGACTCCCAGACCCAAAGGCTAGACCACTGAGTAGGAGCCCAGCTCCTGAAGTGGTGGGAGGGCCAGCAGGTCAGGGAGCAGGGAGTGGGGGATGGGGGAGGCACACAGAGCGAGGTGGGCTGGGAGCAGCCGGAGGGTCCGGGCCCATGCAGGGTGTCTCCTGTAACCTTGCTTTTCTCAGAGCCTGTCGGGGGCGGGGGGCCAGGTAGGGGCCAGGTGTCTGCAAAGTCCCTGTAGACCTGTCACCCAGCATCCCCTGTCATCAGCATCTTGCGTGACCAGGCACCTTTGTCATAATCAGAAAAGCAGCCTTGCTGCAATGCTGTTGTTAATCAAACTTCAGACTTCATTCAGATGTCACTATTCTTCCCTCTAATGCCCCTTTTCTGCCCAGGACACCACAGGACATTTTGTGGTCTCGTCTTCCTCTTGGCTATGATGGCTTCCAGCCTTTCCCATCTCTGACGACCTTGACGGTTTTGAGGGCCACTGCTCAGGGGTGTTTTTGGTTTCTTGGTTTTTTTTTCTTTGAGGCAGAGTCTCCCCCTGTCACCCAGGCTGGAGTGCTGTGGTGCAATCGCGGCTCATACAACCTCTGCTTCCTGGGTTCAAGCAGTTCCCTGCCTCAGCCTCCTGTAGCTTGGATTGCAGGCTACACCACACCTGGTTAATGTTTGTTTTAATAGAGATAGGGTGGGTTTCACTCTTTGGGGCAGGCTGGTCTCGAACTCCTGACCTCAAGTGATCTGCCCCTCAATTGGGCTCTGCCTGTTGTGTTTCTCACGGGTAGACTGGGTGATGGGTTTCGGGGGAGAAGCAGGAAGGCAATGCTCCCTCCACCCACACACATCAGCAGAACCACATGCCGTCCACGTGACTGTCACCGCTGATCACTGGCAGAGGCTGCACATGTCACGTGTCTCCACTATGGAGTTACCTGTCTTTTTCCAGAAGGGAATCAGTGTTTCCTGTGGACTCAGGCTCACTGGGGAAGGGGCCGGGCCTATCGCTGGGCCCTGAGGTGTCACTGAGATGAGCTGGTTGCCTGTTCTTACCTGTTTAGGAGGGTGCAGAGGCCACCGGCCCAGAGCTCCCAGGAAGTACCTCTGACCCTCCCCCCCACCCCCACCTCCCCACCCCTGTCTCTGTCTCCTCTCAGTGGGACACAGACTCTTCACGGGCCTGAGAGGAAGGGGCAGCAGAACTGGCCATCTGCCCTGGGGTCCTCAGCCTCCTTCTCGTGGGGCCTCAGCCAGGGGCCCCAGCCTCACAGTTAGACTCAGTGCAGAAGCCGTTTGTCAGAGAGGAGAGGAGAGAAATGCCGCTGAAATCCGTCCCCAGGAAGCTGAGGGGCCCATGTCTGTGACTTCGCTGCCCTTTTCAAATATTTATTTCTCAACCCTGCCATTCTTCACTTTCAAAGGGCCTATATCTTAAAACGGGCGCTTGATTTAGTGCTAATCAGGGCAGCTGTCTAAACCACCAGGAGCCCCGACTTTAATGAAAATGACAAAGAAGGGTGGGCCAGGAGCTGCTGTTCTGTTTCCCTCTGGCCCTTAGAGAGAAAGGAACAAAGGAATGGCCACCTTGATTGAGGAATGTCCTCAACAGGGGTCCAAAGTCAGGCTTGCTCTTGGGGAGCAGGGGTCGTCCCCACTTCTTTCCCTCCAAGAGCCCCCAGGCCAGGCTGTGAGCAAGCCCCACACCACGCTTCTGGCCCCTTTCCCGCCCTCTCCCCTCCTCTGTCTCCCTCCTTCTCTTCCCCTTTGGGGGCCTAGGTGGACCTTTTCCAGAATCCTCTTCCTTCTCCAAAATGAAGCTGTCCTCAGAGCAAGGCCCCAGCACCACTTTGGGGTTTGGTCCATGTCATGGGCTGGGTGTCTGTGTTCCCCCAAATTTATATGTTGAGGTCCTAACGCCCCAGGAGCCCAGATGTGAGAATATCAGACAGAGGGTCTTTTCAGAGGTCACTAAGGTAAAGTGAGGTCTTTAGGATGAGCCCTAATCCACTGTGACTGGTGTCCTTAAAAGAAGAGGGGATTAGGACAGTCACCCACAGAGGGACGACCACATGAGGACAAAGAGAGAAGAGGCCATCTGCCAGCCCAGGAGAAAGGCCTCAGGGGAAACCGGCCCTGCCGCCACCTGCATTCAAACTTCCAGCCTCTGGGACTGTGAGGAGATCAATCTGTGCCATGGAAACTGCCTGGCCTATGGTATTTCATGCCGGCTGCCCAAGCCAAGTCACAGCATCCGGAGTCTCCACCCTTCACCGCTGATCATGTTCTCCATCCTCCAGCCTGGGCATGCAGACCCTTGGCCAGCCTTTAGCAAGGATCCTACTATGCCAGCTCAGCAAGAACACCCTGTCCTTGCCGTCTACCGGGGCCCCTTGTCATCACTTTCCACCCACTGCCCTCACACTGCTGAGCAGCCCCCACTGTCTGTCTGTTCAGAGGTGAGCTCAGTCCCACACTAAAGTCTTTTCCTCCTATTGCAGTAGCTCGAATATAATCAGCCTGAAGCACAGTGAACAGCAGAGCTAAGGGAGGCAGCTGTTGAAAGGCTGGGGTGCTGCTTCTGGGGGCATCTTCATTAGACTCCCGTGAAGCAGGTGTCTTCTGCTTTGTAGAGAAGCATGAGTTTTCTGTTTTCCACTCGCCTTCCCAGGAAGCGTTGCATGTGAAGGCCCTGGGTGGCCTTATTCCTCTCTCCTTGGTAAGGTTTCACTGGGGTCCACCAGGGAACTTGGGGCAGCAGGGTTCAGGCGGGGGTCTAATCCCAGAGCCGAGGACGGACGCAGTGGTTGCAGGAAAGTGTGCACCGTTGCAAGCGTGCCACAGGAGCCAGCTTCCCTTTCCTGGCATCCACTTCTTTCCAAGGAGGCACCAGTGCCAAGGGAGAAGCCCACTGGGGCACAGCATAGGGTGCCCGCCCCAACCTGTTGCAGGACATATGTGTGGGCTGGACCGAGGGTCCAGATAAAAGTGCAGGACCTGAAGGATTATAAATCATCCTATTATAAAGACATGTCACACACGTATTTACTGCGGCACTGTTCACAATAGCAAAGACCTGGAACCAACCCAAATGCCCATCGATGATAGACTGGACAGGGAATATGTGGCACGTATACGTCATGGAATACTATGCAGCCATAAAAAACGATGAGTTTGTGTCCTTTGTAGGGACATGGATGAACCTGGAAACCATCATTCTCAGCAAACTGACACAAGAACAGAAAATCAAACACCACATGTTCTCACTCATAGGTGGGTGTTGAACAATGAGAACACATGGACACAGGGAGGGGAGCATCAGACACTGGGGTCTGTTGGGGGGAAATAGGGGAGGGACAGTGCGGGGTGGGGAGGTTGGGGAGGGATAACATGGGGATAAATGCCAGATGTGGGTGATAGAGGGATGGAGGCAGCAAACCACCTTGCCATGTATGTACCTATGCAACAACGCTGCATGATCTGCACATGTACTCCAGAACCTAACATGCAATTTAAAAAAGTGCAGGACACTCTGTTGACTGAATTTCGGCCATTGACCCAGCAGTTCCACTCCTGCATCCGATCCCAAGATAAACAAAAACAGAGACCACACAGAAGCATTTGGACTCTCACAGCAGCTGGATTCATCACAGCCAAAAGGCGGGAACAGCCGGAAGCCTGCTGTAGATAAAAACATTTTTACCAGACACTTGTTAAAAGCAGAAGACAGATTTTATTGGAGCTACCCCAATAGAAGAAAAAGACTTTAGTGTGGAACTGAACTCAACTCTGAGCAGACAGAGGCAGCTGGGGATGTTCAGCCCATCAGCAGAGTGAGGGGCGGTGGGTGGAAAGTGACGAAGAGGAGCTGCCTTAGATGGCAAGGGCAGGGGACTCTTGCTGAGCTGGCCTAATAGGACCCTGTGAAGGCCGGCCGAGGCTCTGGACGTCCAGGCTGGAGGACAGGGAACATGTCAGGCATGCAGAGTGGAAGATTCTCAGCAAGAACATTTAGCGTGATTTTTGCTAAATCTGGGATTGGCAAGTGAAGGGTGGGGTGGGAGGCGGAGGTCAGAGGAATGGAGTTCTGACACTTGGTGCAACATGGGTGGACCTTGAACACCTCGTGGGCGAAGGAAGCCAGTCACAAAGAGCCCATCTCACAAGATTCCGTCTGAGGGAAATGTGCAGATGCAGAAATCCACGGGGACGTGCAGCCAAGCCGGGGTCGCTTAGGGCTGAGAGGAGCGGGGATGGGCAGTGACAGGTGACAGGGATGTGCTTCTTCCCGAGGGGATGAAAATGTTCTAGAATTGACTGTAGTAGTGACGGCTGCACTTTTCCATAAATGTGCTATGAAACCACTCAACTATGCACTTTAATGGGTAATTGTAAAGTATGTGAATATATCTCAATAGAGCTATTTATAAGAAGGTTAGCTGGGGAGACACCCACACCGCACATTCACCCACATCGACCCGCATTCCCCGCATTCACTCACCCGCACTCACCTGCATTCACCCGCATTCACCCACCCTCATTCACCTGCATTCACACACATTAACCCACATTCACCCTCATTCACCCGCATTCACTCACCCGCACTCACCTGCATTCACACACATTCACCCACCCTCATTCACCCGCATTCACCCACATTCACCCAACCTCATTCACCCGCATTCACCCACATTCACCCAACCTCATTCACCCGCATTCACCCACCCTCATTCACCTGCATTCACCCGCATTCACCCACCCTCATTCACCCGCATTCACCCGCATTCACTCACCTGCATTCACCCGCATTCACTCACCCGCACTCACCCACGTTCACCTGCACTCATCCGCACTCACCTTCGTTCACCCGCACTCACCCTCATTCACCCGCACTCACCCTCGTTCACCCGCACTCACCCGCATTTACCCGCACTCACTCGCATTCACCCTCATTCACCCACACTCACCCTCATTCACCCGCACTCACCCGCACTCACCCTCAATCAACCGCACTCACCCGCATTTACCTGCACTCATCCGCACTCACCCTCAATCACCCGTACTCACCTGCATTTACCTGCACTCACCCGCACTCACCCTAAATCACCCGCACTCACCCGCACTCACCTGCATTCACCCGCACTCACCCGCACTCACCTGCATTCACCCGCACTCACCCACACTCACCCTCACTCACCCTCAGTCACCTGCGCTCACCCTCAACCACCCGCACTCACCTGCACTCACCGCATTTACCCTCATTCACCAGCACTCACCCGCGCTCACCCTCGCTCACCCGCGCTCACCCGCACTCACGGCGCTCACCCTAACTCACCCGCGCTCACCCTCACTCACCCGCGCTCACCCTCAATCACCCGCACTCACCCTCGCTCACCCGCATTCGTCATTCACCAGCACTCACCCTCAATCACCCGCACTCACCCGCACTCACCCTCGCTCACCCTCAATCACCGCACTCACCTGCACTCACCCACATTTACTTGCACTCACCCGCACTTACCCGAATTCACCCACACTCATCCTCAATCACCCGCACTCACCCGTACTCACCAGCACTCACCGGCACTCACCCGCAGTCACCCGCATGCCAGGATACGCAGTGACAGACGCTTCCTCATCATGGCGTCATCATCATCCCGAAAGTAAGACTTGAATTCCAGATAAATGAAAATGTTGTTATTTAGTATCAATAAGTCCCACAAAATATTTGGGACATATTTTGTAGCCACAGAGGAAGACCCTTCTACTCTCCAGACATCAGAAGCTGGCTCCTCTTCCAACAGGCAATAAAAAAGACAGCGTATTAATAACGATCATAACAGCCTGAAACACAGTGAAGAGCAGCCCTCAGGGTGGTGGCTGCTGAAGGGCTGGGGCGCTGCCTCTCGTGGCATCTTCGTTAGACCCCTGTGAAGCAGGTGTCTTCTTCTTTTACAGAGTAGGCCAAGGGACCTTCAAGAGGTTACACCTTGCCAACATGCACGTGCTCTTACGCGAGGAACTGAGATTAAACAGGCTCATTAGAGCCTCTCACACAATTAGGAAAATGGGTTCACACCCAGCTGAAGGCCCAGACTGTGCAGGGACAGGGTAGATGCCACGGGCTGCGGGCCACAAGTCTACTGCACACCTGCTCGTGGATGGCGTGGCTGCAGGCCACAGGTCTACTGCACACCTGCTCGTGGATGGAGCCTGAGGTGGCCAACTCGTATCTCCTCTTCATGGACCTTACAGAGCAGGAGGTGCCAGGACAGGAGTCAAGATGCCAAACTTGCCCACAGATCCCTGCAAGGACATGACTACCCACCCAGCAGACCCTGAGTCCCTCCTCAGCCATCCCAGGCCAGAGTTGATTCCCAAATCCAGGGAGTGTGGCAGAGTTCCAGAGTGATACCAGAAAGTCCCCAAATCGAAATGACTCTTAGGAGCCTGCAGGCAGCTCCAAGGTGGTTGCTCGGAGGGGCGGGTCTGGGTCTGCCAGGAGCTGCCTCCATGGGTCTGGGGTCGAGAGGACAAAGCCCCGGTTGGACTTTGAGGCTCTGCAGCACTGAATGCCCCCACTGGGTTTTGCTTTTGTTTTTGTTTTTGAGATGGAGTCTCCCTCTGTCACAGGCTGGAGTGCAGTGGCGCAATCACTGCTCACTGCAACCTCTGCCACCTGTGTTCAAATGATTCTCCTGCCTCAGCCTCCTGAGTAACTGGGATTACAGGTGCCTGTCACCACACCCGGCTAATTGTTTGTATTTTTAGTAGAGATGGGGTTTCACCATCTTGACCAGGCTGATCTTGAACTCCTGACCTGATGATCCACCCACCCCGGCCTCCCAAAGTGCTGGAATTAAGGGAGGCAAGCAGCTCTTCTTTAGAAATTGCTGCCAGACCTCCACGAAGGGAAAGGGGAATGAAGACATAAGTGATTTTCTCAAAAGCATCTACTAGAGAGAGGTGGGGGGAGAGAGACTGAGAGAGAGGCCAGTTCTGCTGACAGCTGAAATCCTTTCTGTAATATTTGCAGAAACCTCCTCTGGGAAGCCCCTCACCCAGGTTGGTTCTCTGTGTGCCCCCTCACTTTCATCTCAGGGCTGGATATATGGAAGGAAGGGATGGGGAGAGAAGAGGGGAATTGACTCTGGAGCCCACAGACAGGTGGGTAAGAAGGAAGGAAGGCTAACAGCTGAGTGAGGAGTTCACTGTCACTCGTTTGTGAAGTGAAGTAAATCAGTGCTCAGAGAAGTGAGGCAGCTCACAGTGAGAGCGCAGTAAGTAAAGCAAACCAGAACCGTGTCACTCCAAACCACGTGCTCACGAATACATGATATATGGAGAGTAAATTTGTTGAAAACAACTTCATCTATCTAAGACAAGACTTGGTGTATAGTATGTGCAACATTCATCACCACAGTCACCCACGGGCCTCCCCTGTGCCAGGTGTGCCATCCTCACCAGGGTCACCCGTGGCCCTCCCCTGTGCCAGGTGTACCATCCTCACCAGGGTCACCCGTGGCCCTCCCCTGTGCCAGGTGTGCCATCCTCACCAGGGTCACCCGTGGCCCTCCCCTGTGCCAGGTGTGCCATCCTCACCAGGGTCACCCGTGGCCCTCCCCTGTGCCAGGTGCGCCATCCTCACCAGGGTCACCCGTGGCCCTCCCCTGTGCCAGGTGCGCCATCCTCACCAGGGTCACCCGTGACCCTCCCCTGTGCCAGGTGCGCCATCCTCACCAGGGTCACCCGTGGCCCTCCCCTGTGCCAGGTGTGCCATCCTCACCAGGGTCACCCGTGACCCTCCCCTGTGCCAGGTGTGCCATCCTCACCAGGGTCACCCGTGGCCCTCCCCTGTGCCAGGTGTGCCATCCTCACCAGGGTCACCCGTGGCCCTCCCCTGTGCCAGGTGCGCCATCCTCACCAGGGTCACCCACGGCCCTCCCCTGTGCCAGGTGTGCTATCCTCACCAGGGTCACCTGTGGCCCTCCCTTGTGCTGCGTCTCAGTTTACCCCACACTCAGGGTGATTATCAAAGCAATTGGTCAAAGGGTCCCACCTGCCTTTTCATCCCAGTTAATTACATCACACAGAGAATGTTACCAGACCCCCACAGAGCCCTCTTCCCGAGCTGCAGATACTTACCTTGTCCACAGATCCGGGGCTGAGGCCCAGTGTCATCTTACCTACAAAGTGATTGCGGATGGACAAGGATGGAGGAGCTGCCAACGGTCCTTCTCCCCAGGTCCCCTTGCCTGGGTCCTGTCCCCCTTGCTTTGTGCCAGGCCACCTCTTGGAAGACAGATGAAGGGTAGGGGTGGCTACAACGCCCCAGGACAGTGACCTTTTCTGGGGGAGGCACTTTGAGACCCTCAGTGGCAGAATTACTTACAACCTCACAATGGTCAGTGTTCATCAGCCCCTCCTGCCAAAGCCCCTGAGTAGCTCTTAGATCTTTCCCTAAACAGAGGAGGAAGCTAAGGATGGCCAAAATGTGGGTGGTCACACCTGAGTGTGGAGCCTAAGTGGAGACCTGCATCTGTGGCCATCCACGGCCATCCACGGCCACCCTCACCAGCTCGGACTTGCAGGAGAGCTCAAGGGAGGATGGTGGTGCCATCGCCCCTGCCCTCTGCTCCTGCAAGTATGTTCCAGAGATGCCCAGCAGGGATTCCTGTCTCCAGGTCCTGGGCCCCCTCGAGCTGAGCTGGAGATGGAGACTCTCAGATCAACTGTTAACCCAGGGGCCACTCATAAGTGGTGGGAGCAGGTGACATAAGCATTGTTATCTCCCCCAAGCCATGGGACTCTTTACTAAGGAGCCATTGAGCATTATTGGGTAAAGAAATAGAGCCTGCCTATGTGTGGATGAGAAGAGGTAGATTTGAGGCTGCATGCTAGCCTGGGGTGGGCTGTGAGGTCCCAGCAGAAACTGCAGCAGCCAGGATGTGGGCTGAGTCCTGCCCCCTCTGTGGTGCCACTTGTACTCAGGGTCCTTGTCTGTCAAGTGGGACAAAGGCTGCAGCCGCCCCCTCCCTGGTGCTGTGAAGAGCTAAGAAACAGCAGCATGCAGGCTCTGGAAGCTGGAAAGCTCTGCATTCAGGACAGGAGGTGTGATTGCATCAATTTATTACCTGGGAAGTCCCTTCCAGCCAAATCCATTTCAAACCAATTAAACTGAAAAATGGCTGCAGAGATAATACACTGGAAACCTGTGAAGTGGTCATTCCTGGGCTCTGGCTCTGCGGGGCTCCGCCTGAGTCTACTCAGCCTGCCTGAGGTCAGCTGCATGATGACCTCCAAAGACACCAGGTCCTAATCCCCCAAACCTGCAAATGCTGCCTTTTATGGAAACAGGGTGTTTGGAGCCTGGTTAGAGCTGTTGAAACGGGGGGTGGGGATGCTCCTGGATCATCCGGGTGGGCCCAATGTGAAGATGAGGGTCCTTATCAGAAGGAGACAGAGGGAGAGGGGACACAAAGCGAGGCCACGTGAGGGTGGAGGCAGAAGTTGGAGGGACGCGGCCACAAGTGTAGAAATGCCGGGAGCCCCTGGAAGCTGGAGGAGGAAGGAAGGGTCCTCTCTTGGAGTCCCTGGAGGGAGCAGGGCCTGTGGCACCTCCCTCCAGGCCTCCGGCCTGCAGCTCCCCACTCCTGGCCTACCGCCTGTGGCTCCTCCCTACTGGCCTCAGGCTCCTCCCTCCCGGCCTCCGGCTGGCAGAACTGGGGAGAATCCATCTATGTGGTTCTGAGCCCTCCTGGTGGGGTTGTTCGTTGCAGCAGCCTTATCGAGCATGTGTGGAGGAGCCTGGGCTGGACATCTTCCCTGTCACAATGGCCCCGGGGTCCCCACTTCAGTCCTGGATGGCGGAGGAGATGGTCCCCAGGGCCCAGGCTGTGCACGGTCCCCAGGGCTGCCCCGGCCAGTTCTCCATATGCTCGGACGGGTCTGGGGCTGCTGTTGGCTGATGTTTCCTCTGCTGGGCGCCGCCAGCTCCTCCACTTCCTTAGGAAACGGGGACCTCAGAGAGCCTGTTTTCTGGCAACTTCTAAGGTGTGAAAAAGAGGGTGTTATGCACACCCGAGCTGAAGCTGGCTCCTAAAATAAGACCCAGGAACATCTCACGGTCTCTGGAACCCTGTGCAAACCTACCGCCTGTCCACGGAGCCCTGGGTTGTGTCTTTCATCCACAGTGGTTTGGGCAAAGCACTGCAGCTGCTCAACCCTCTCGGTCACAAAGTGTCCCATTTTGCAGCAGACTCTGGGCCACACAAGTTTCAGTAGGGGACGAGGGTGGGCGCTTGGTTCTCAGGACCTACCGGCTGGGCCAGTGACTACCCCTCAGCCCTGCAAACCTGTGGAAGAACTCTGGGGACACCAATCCTTTAGTCACCAGCCTACAGTCTCTGCGAAGAGTCCCCAACTCCCCTCAGGTGAATGAGGGTGGGCAGTGGGACACGCCAGGTGGAACGGGGATGGGTTGAGCCCCAGGGCCCAGAAACTTCCAGCCTGAGGTCCCTGGGGTTGTGGCAGATGGTGGCTCACACGTCAGACTTCAGGGCAAAGTGCAGCTGGACTTGGGTCACGTGCTCTTCACCCTCAAGTCTCTGGAGGTGGGTGACACTCATGCACAGTTCTCCTGGGTCAAAGGAGTTTCTGTGGTCCCGAATACCCTCCTGAACACCCTGCCTGTCTCTCACACAGCCGTTTCTGGCTCCTCCATGCAACACGCGGTAACTGAGCAGCTGTGACACACCAGGCCTAGCTCAGAGCTGGACACAGGGGGAGGTGCATGCTCCTGGTCCCTCCTCTGTCCCGTGGGCTCTGTGAGCAGCAGCTCAGAGATCAACCCCACAGCCCGGCCTGCATTTCCTGCTCCAGCCCCTGCAGACCCCCTCTGGCCTTGGCTTAAGGCAGCAGTGGCCACAGTGCCAGTGGAGGGTGGCCCTCAAGCCTCGGCTGGGACACCATTGAGCAGGTCCTGGTATGGGGGCTGGGAAGGGGCTGAGATAGTAATTTGCACCCCCTTCCCCTAAGCCCCATCTGACAGGGGAGAAGAGAGTTTAATGACTTTCCAGAAAGACTCTTCTCGATTGGATTCTGCACTTTTATCTCTTAAGCCCCAGAGTTTTGTGGGGTGGGGGGAAAGCTCGACTTGATTTTGTGTGGATGCCTTTTTCCTGTGTGAAGTCAGGTCTTTGTGAGTTAACTCGAGTACGATGATAATCAAAAGCCTTTGGTTAGAAGCCTATTTCCTCCACGGATTTCAAAGCATTTTTGTGCTGAAATATAGGGATTTTTTGGCGGATTGGACTCTCCTGGCAGGCTGTCCATCATCTTTGTGCATTCAGAATAACAATAATTACAGCAATAACAATAATATCAGCTCCCATTTGTATAGTGCTTTATGGCTTACAAAGCGCTTACAAATTTCTTCATCTCACTTCATCCCTGCAGAAGGCCCCACACAACGAGGGAAGAGGCATTTGAGCTCATGCTAGGAAGGAGAGGTGGGCAGACCCATGGGGCAGAGGCAGGCCTCAGGGTGCATCCAGATGGAAACCCTGGCCTTCAGGCCCCTCCACCCCACCAGTGACTCAGGCCTGACCTCGACCCCGCTCCATGCCCCACTGCACAGGGCTCCAACAACCACCTTCCTCCAGCCTTCCTGGGCCTCCTCCCACCTCTCTGACTTCGCCCTCAGCCTTTGTCATGCAAGTCACCCCCACTTTCAGCAACACTCCAGACACTGGCTGGCAGTGGAACTGAAGGCAGGAGCCACAGTAGCCCCAGTCCCTGGAGACCCCCCATTCGAGTGGTGTCAGCCTCCTGGTCAAAGCCAGAACACCATGGAAAGCACCTGGCCTGTTTCAGATCTGGGGAAAGCAGAAAGAGACAGACCCAGAACCACAAATCCCAGGACTTCCCATCGGCTCACCCAGCACTCCAGGGCCCAGGGTGCACCCAGCTGAGCTCACCTCGTGTGCCAAGGCTGTGCCCTATGACATCGTCACCCAGGGTGTTCCCCAGACTTCCCATCAGCTCACCCCACATTCCAAGGCCCAGGCTGCACCCAGCTGAGCTCACCTCTCGTGCCAAGGCTGTGTCCTGTGACATTATCACCCCAGGTGTTTTGGGGAAGGCACACAAATGGTAGGACATTGCGTGGAGGACAAAAGATGTACCTCTGTATGTGCAATGAGACCTCTGTTCTATAAACAAACAAAAAAGCGCCGGATTGAAAGAACGGAAGGACGCACGTGAGCTGCTGTGAGGACCAAACCCCAGAAGCAGCAGGGAGACGCAGGAGAACCAGCGGGCCTGGCTGCCCCCAAGGCCTGGATGTGATCTCAGCTGCACGAGGGGATTGGGGACAGGCCACCTCCACTCACCAGGCCTGAGTCTCCTTGCCAGTAAAGTGAGGCTCAGAAGGGCCTCCCTGAGAATCACTTGCTCACTTTCCGGAAGGATTAGGGATGACACATGTGCCCCACACCTACACGCCCTCTGTCCCCAGCAGCTACAATAATGATCTCTGCTTGATGAGATTATGGGCACTGATTTTCCTTTTTATACCACGTCTCTGTATTTTCTCAACTTTCTATAATGGCTCTGTGTCATTTTTGAAAAATATATATTTTATTGCATTTTAGGTTTTGGGATACATGTGAAGAACATGCAGGATTGTTGCATGTGTACACACGTGGCAATGTGAGTTCGTGTCATTTTCATAATCAGGAAAACAGCAACCAGCTTGAAACCTAGCTACGGTCCCCACTCAGCATGCTTCTGATGGGAGGCATCTGAGCATGCCCGCTTCCCTCCCCACACGGGAGAGATGGATTTCACGCCACAGGACCTCAGCCCTGCACAGTGAGCCTCCGCAGCCCTGGGGGCACATTCCGGACAGGAGTCTGGTCTGTGCCTCCATCCTGCTGGCAGCAGCTTTCTGGTCTCTCTTGCTAATCAGGGCCTGTGACTCATTATTGTGCTTCTGAAGAGAACACCTCACCCCTTTGGAGCAGAGCAACCCACGCGGGGCTCTGACAGCTGCCATGGTCAACCCTGCAGCTGCTCCTGTTGCCCCCCACTTAATAATGGGCGAGGCTGATGACGGCCTCCTTGAAATGGAAATATTGACCTACATGCTTCAAAGCAGGCGGGGAGATTGTGTTTGCCGGCACTGCATTCCTTGTCACCAGTTTCGCCTTTTAAAGAACTGTGAAGGGTATTTGTTCCCAGAATTTCTGACGAATCTCTGCCACCTGCCACCACCTCATCTCAGCGCTCACTCAGGCGATGTGGATTTCACTGATCACCTGCCACAGGCTGCCTGGGGGTGCTACGAGTCCAATCACACCTCCTGCCCTAGAAACCAGATTGCAGGACCCGGGAAGGGCTCTGGAGGTCCCAAGAAGGCTTTCTTGGGGGATAATAGTGGTGAGGGATCTCTGAAAGGAGGGGTCTGGATGTTAGTGGCATTTCTGGGCGAGGAAGGAGGACCTCAGAGGTGCACAATGGTGGGTGCTGCCTCTCCGTGGACTGAAAGGAAAAATGTCCAGTGAAGGAAGCAAAGGCTGGAGGGGAGAGAGGAAGCTGAAGACGTGGGCTGGAGTCCGGCACTGTGACGCAGGACGCTAACTCGGACAGCCATGTGGACAGACATGGTGGCGGGGACGGACCATGGGGACCAGGGCAGACGGCAGGCACCCGTGGCGAGATCATCGGGCTCCTGACATCACATCTGCCCCAACTTCATGCCTTCTACAGGGTTCAATAAAGAAGTTCACCCAGCACTCCAGGGCACGGGATGCATCTAGGTGATCTCATCGTAAGCTCAGTGAGTGGAGATGCTTAAAATGTGCATAAAAGTCCACTGGGGAGGGTGAGGGTGGAAGATTCTTGGGTGCCGGCCCAGCTATGGCTGGAGCAGCTACATTGGCATCAGACGAAGCAGACTTCGGAGTGAGAATGATCAGGGATAAGGGGAACGTTACATCCCGAGAAAAGAGTCAAGTTTTCAAGGAGACGTACAAATCTAGAAGACATACTTAATAACACAGCTTCAAAATACACAAAGCAAAAACTGAGAGAACTGAAAAGTGAAACAGACAAGTCCACAGTTACGGCTGGAGGTGTAAGCGATTCTCTCTCAGCACTTGGCATCTCAATGAGCAAAAGTGTGTTTGACACGAACGGCACTGTTGGCTCACTTGGCCTACTTGGCATCTCTGGTACGTCCGACCCAATGACAACAGAACGCATGTTCTTGAGGGTATATGGAAGCTTCCCTAGGACAGACCATATCATGAGTTATAAAACAAACCTTAAAATTGGAATAGAGGCCGGGCGCGGTGGCCGGGATTACGCCTGTAATCCCAGCTACTCAGGAGGCTGAGGCAGGAGAATTGCCTAAACCCAGGAGGTGGAGGTTGCGGTGAGCCGAGATCGCGCCACTGCACTCCAGCCTGGGTAGCAAGAGCAAAATTGTGTCTCAAAAAAAAAAAAAAAAAAAAAACCTTGGAATAGAAATCATATAAAGTACATTCACATACCATAGTCTTAAAATGAAAATCAGCCAAAGAAAGATACGTGGAAAACCTGTAAGTTTTAGGAATTCAACAACAAGGACCTATGAGTCAAAGGAGAGATCTCTGGGTAGATTTAAAAATATTTTGAACGGAATGAAAGTAAAAATACATTGTGTCAAAATCAGTGGGACGCAGCTAAAGCGGTGCTTACAGCAAAAGGTATAACTTCAAACGCTTGTGCTAGAAGAGAAGGAAGGCCTCAAATCAGTCACTGGGCTTCTACCTCAGAAATCTAGAGAAAGAAAAGCAAAGTAAATCCAAAGCAAGCAGGAAGACGGAAATAATAGCAGTAAGAATAGAAATCAACACCCCAGAGGAGAAAAGCAATACAGAGAAATCTATGAAGTCAAAACTCGACTGTTTGAAAACATTGATAGAATTGATAAACTTCTGGCCATACCAACGAGGTGAGAGATAGAACACACATAAACATCCAGAATGAAAGAAGCATCATCACTACTGATTCCAAATATTGAAAGGATGACAAGAGAATGCTATGAACAACTCTCTACCTATTCATTCGATTACATAGATAAAGCGAACCGATTTCTTGGAAGATGAAAAATTACTCAAGAATGGTAGATAACCAGAACAGTCTTATGTCAAATAGAAAAACTGAGTTAAAAGTTTAAACCATCCCTCAGAATAAAACCTACAGCCCAAATAATTTTACTGGTAAATTGTACTAACATTTAAGGAATAAATAATACCAGTTCTACACAATTTCTTCCAGAATATAGAAAAGGAGAAAATACTTCCCAACTCATTTTATGAGGCCAACATTACTCTAATCAAAATAAGACAAAGACATTACAGGAAAAAAAAAAAAAAAAAAAAAACTACAGACCAATGTTTGTAATACACAGAGATGCAAAAATTCTCAAAAATATTGATCATTTTAATCCAGCAATACATTAGAAAGGTAACATGCCGTGACTCAGTGGGTTTAGCAAGGATGGCTCCATATTTGAAAAGCTAATCAATACGATTTAACACATTAACACGTTAAAGAAGAAAAATCATAATCATTGCAGTGGCCAGCCAGTGTCCCACCAGTCATGATCGTAGAAATGATGAATATGGTGGTCCATTTTCAAATTAGAATGTGGCCGGCCAGTGTCCCACCAGTCATGATCATAGAAGTGATGAATATGGTGATCTATTTTCACATTAGAATGCCTCAGAGAGCCTTGGGTCCTCAGACCACAAAAAAAAAACAAGATACACGAAGCCCCTGCCTAAATAGCCGATGCCTGCTTGTCAGGACCCCTTAGTGACCCTCACCCAAACCGCAAAGTTTAGTGTAAAATGGAAGTTTCCTAGCCTGCAACACAGCTCACTTTATTCTTGTCAGCTTGTCTGACTACCTGGGTCACAAGTCAAATACTTACGGAGCCCCAGAGCTGACCGTGATTGCAATGCATTATGGGCTGCGATAAAATGCAAGTAGACAACCCTAAAGAAAACGCCTAAAAGCGTTTTCATGAAAAACTCTAACCCTGTTTTCTAACCCTGTGACAGAGCCCCAAATTCCACCATTAAATTACACGGGCACAAACACTCTCCCCAGAAGGTTCCCACGGAAAGTCCCGTATGCTGGCCCAGGAGATGGGAAGCTCGGCACTGTGCCGCTGCCACCCTGACTGCCAGATGTCATTGCCGTTGGGGGGACTTCACACCACCTCCCAGAACCCACTCGCCCCTCAGTCACCCCTGAGACCCCCCTGCATGTTGTGCCTCTCAGCTTTACTCATAAATGCAATGGGTGGGCACAGCCCCTCCTCCCTCCTCCCGAGGTGGTGGGGTGTGGGCCACGGTGGGAAGCTGGGGACAGGCCCGTTCTTGGTGACAGCAGTGTGGACTTGCTCAGCTGTTGGCTGTTTATCCTGCAGGAGGGTAAGTGGGGCAGGGCTGAGTACGTGTGCATAGGTGTAGAGGAGAGAAGGGCTAGGACCGGGGGCAGCTTCCCTACTGTCCAGCAAGGCAGGCCTGGGGTAATTCCAAAAATTCGGGGCCGGAAACTGCTTCGCAGGGGATGGAGGCTGATGGGATCAGGAGACTAAGCAGTGCCACCTCTCAGGGCGAGCACAGCCCTACTCCCCGCAAGCCTGTACCAGGTGCCTGCACTCTTTCCTGGCCCAGAGCTCACTAAAGTGTTGGAAAGACACCCCAAACACTGGAGCCCAGTGCCGCCCACCCTGAATCTCAGGGGACTCTCTGAGCGCGCAGCAGGCCGAGACTGGCTGGAAGCTGCAAATGAGCATGAAATATGACAGCCAGAGCCTCACGGACTCTGCCGCACTGCCCTCATGAATATGCAGCCGCCGCTGCCTCGGCCTTCCTCTGAGGCTCTCCCGGGAGCAGGCGGCCACGCCAGGTGCTAAGTGCCTGGCCGGGGGAGCAGGGTGCCCCTCGCTGTGCTGGGTGCTGCAGAGCCACCTGCCAGCCTCACCAAAACCCCTTCTCAGGGCCACTGCCCTTTGAAGACCATCTCAAAAAGGGAAAACAAGATTTTCTTGGTCCAGCATGTCCCTTCTTCTCCCCCAGATGTAGCTCTGGGAAGGAAATGCAGAGCCTACTTGTGTAGATACAGGAAAAGCCCCGCGAGCTCCCAGGTGAGCCCAGCAGCCCTGCTTCTAGAACTCTGTCCTTGGTAAATGAGGGTGGATGTGCTCACAGAGCCAGGCACAAAGCTGTCCCTCGGGCATTGTCGTTACAGTGAGAATAAGCAGAAGCAGCCTCAACACCCAACAGCAATATGGGGGGCTATGGGGGGGCTGTGGGGGGTGTGGGGGACTGTGGGGGGCAATGGGGGACTGTGGGGGCTATAGGGGACTGTGGGGGACAGTGGGTGGTTATTGGGGACTGTGGGGGGCTATGGGGGGCAATGGGGGACTGTGGGGGGCTGTGGGGGCTATGGGGGACTATGGGGAACTGTGGGGATTATGGAGGACTGTGGGAAGCTATGGGGGGCAATGGGGGACTGTGGGGACTACTGGGGACTGTGGGGGGCTAGATGTGGGGCTGTGGGTGCCTGTGGCCCTGGAGGGCAGGCTTGTGCATGCTGTCCGGCCTAAATATCCAAAAGCAAGGGGTTACAGGGCACTAGATGGGGGCTACGGATGCCAGATGGGGGGTACGTGGGGTACTGTGCGTGTCTGTGGCTGGTGAGAGCAGGCTTGTGCATGCTGTTGGGCCTCAGACCTATGCTGTGCCTTAAAGGGTGTTTGTACCCAAAACTGTGCTTCAGCCCCTGGCCTGCGGTCACATGCTGAGTCAGAGCAGATGCACCCTGGAAGCTGCCCCAGTCCTGAGCTTCTGCTGTGCAGCCCTTGCCCTGGGAGGGAAGAACAGATGGAGGCGGGGCCTGAGCCCAGAGCCAGGAGCCAGCTTGAGCCCCAACAAGCTCAGCATCTCCGAAGGTAGTTTTCGGGCTGCTGGGCTCACTACCTGCTGGGGCCCAGGCTTCTCCAGTCTTGAAGTCCTTTCTGTGGCTAGCTGCACCTGCTGAAGGGGACTTCCCACCCAGGTTAGAACAGCTCCCTCCCCACCAGCCCAGTTGGGTCTTCACCTCCGCTCCCTGCTGCCTTAACACACCACCTCATGGCACTCGCAGGGCCAGCGGGTGGCAGTTCAGCAGACGCCTGCCTCTCCCACCAGCCTCTGAGATCCCTCGTCTTTATTCGTGGTGGTTTTTTCACCAAGCAGGATCCACACCCACTCCTGAGCTGGTGGACGAGGTTCTTTATCTCCCTCCACCATCCTCCACCAAGTCACGAGGTTTGCTCAGTGGGCACTTTGTCCCCCTTTTACCGATTGGAGCACTGGACTTCTGTCCAGGGATGCTTAGAGGACGGGGGTGCAGCCCTCCGGAAACTGCTATGCTGAGGGGCTCTCCCAGTGTGGTGAGCAGGAACCAGCAGCGCAGGCGAGAGGCAGCCACCCATCTGCAAGTGTGGAGAGGAGTCTCTAAGAGCGAAAGGCAGGTGAGGCAGGCTGGGGATGGGGAGCCAGGTGCCCTGGCCCCACCTTGCCCAGAACGGCCCCCACGGCACAGGCTCTATGGAAGCAGAAGGGCCCCAGCTCCTAAAAGCACTTGCCACTCTGCCCTGCCTCAGGCCTTTTGTCCAGGTCTGTAAGCTCTGGAGACGGGCGGACACACTGGGTGAGCTAATGAAGATGAGAGCAGCACGTGTCATTTCTTGGGGCCAAATCTGAGCCATGAAGGAACAAGGTCCTTGTCTAAAAGGATAGGCTGCCTGGGAATTGGGTTGTGAACACATTCGCATCTTTATTCGGCCCATATGAAGTGTGTGAAATGAAGGTGGCAATAAACAGGAATTTATTTTTCGAAGTGATCTCGGCAGAACAGCGCAAGGCTCTTTCCTGTGGCGGGCAGACCGCTCTGCCCCACATGCATAGCCCTGCTCTCCCTGGCAGCCCTCCTGGACCTGCCTGGCACGGATGTACTCCTTCCTCCTGTTTCTGCCCCCAAAGTGGCCAAGAGCAAGGCTGGGTCCCATGGACTCCCTGAATCTCAGCACATACTAGATGGTCACCCTCATTATCCCCATTTGCAGACAAGAAAACTAAGGCCCAGGAGGGAGGGAGCTTTCCACTGTCACCCAGAGAAGTACCTGACCCCACCCACCACCCCGTCCTGGGCTCTCCTCTCCACTGAGTCCGCCTACCACCCCCTCCCCTGCACCAAGGCCCTCACCTCCCAGTCCCCTGCCTCTCCTCTCTGCTGACCCCACCTGCCACCCTGCCACCTGCCTCCCCGCTCTGCTGCACCTGAATTTGGTGGCACACTGCGTATCTATGGAAGATCCCTGTGGCTTGAGCCCAGTGACCTCTTCTGGCAAGAACCACTCAGTATCTCAAAAGATAGTGGCTTACTGAGCACCTGCCTTCTCTTGGGCTATATGTTAACTTTTTTAAAAATTGTGGTAAAATACACGTAACATAAATTTACCATCTCCACCATTTTTAAGTGTGCAGGTCAATGGCACTAAACGCGTATGCATTACTGCCCAGCCATCACCACCACCGCCTCTGGATGTTTTCATCTTTCCCAACTGAAATTCTGTCCCGTGAAACACAAAACCCCATCCCCCGCTCCCATATCGGTGCCCACTTTCCTACTTTCTGTGTCTGTGAATCCACCTGCCCCAGGCACCTCGAAGAAGGTGAGTCACGGAGGATTTGCCCTTTTGTGCCTGGATCGCTTTCCCTTGATGCCTTACAGTTCGTTCGCATGGTGGCACGAATCAGCATCCCCTTCCCTTCTGAGGCCGAGTCGTAGTCCGTCGTAGGAACGGACTGCATTCTGTTTGTCCATCACGCACTGCCGAGCGCTGGGGCTGCACCTACCTTTGGCTACAGTGGGTACTGCTGCTAGAAACCTGCATGTGCAGGCATCCCTTTGGGGCCCTGCTTTCAGTCCTCTTGAGTATATGCTCAAAAGCAGAATTGTCTCAGGTGCGGCAGCTCACGCCTGTAATCCCAGCACTTTGGGAGGTTGAGGAAGGTGAATCACCTGAGGTCAGGAGTTCAAGACCAGCCTAAACAACATGACGAAACCCCATCTCACAAAAAATACAAAAATTAGCTGGGCGTGGGTGGTGGTGGATGTTTGCAATCCCAGCTAACTCGGGAGGCTGAGGCGGGAGGATCTCTTGCACCTGGGAGGTGGAAGTTGCAGTGAGCTGAGATGGCACCTCTACACTCCAGCCTGGGCAACAAGAGTGAAACTCCGTCTCAAAAAAAAAAAAAAAGCAGAATTGCCAAATTGCATGGCAACTATTTTTAATTATTTGAGAAACTGCCATTTGATATTCCCATGAGCAATGCCCAAGGGTTCCAATTTCTTCATATCTTTGCCAAGATTTACTTTCTGCTTTTTCTTTTTGGCTACCCTAATATGTATGTCTGCATTTTGCACATGATCCTATTGACTCTTTTATTCCCTAAAATGGGAAAATAATAACTTTTTATTTTGCTATTAACCCCACTTAAAGATGAAGACCTCAGGACAGAGGTGCTGAGTGTTCTGTCCCACACGGAAGCGGCCTGCATGCCACATCACTGCCTGCCTGGAGTGCCCAGCTCCTGGTCTCAGCTTCTGGCCAGGTGAGGACCCTTTATTTCTCACAAAGGAGACCCTCAGTACTGTCCTGTCAGGTGAGCACACCCATGAATAAACGAGTGAGTGAGTGAACACTGTGCATATGTAGGATAGCTGCAGGTCACTGTGCAAAGTGGCTGGCAGCTCCTCTGGCTGGGCCTGGGCCTGGGCCACATGATGTGACCACAAGCTACTGGGGCCTGGGCAGCATGGTCCAGGGAGGATACTTCAGGGAGGAGCCCTGGGAAGGAGGATGCAGGCAAGCAGGAGCTCCGTGCTGCAGAAGAGATGAGCAAACTCACCTCTGGGGCTTTGAGCAACCTAAGCCAGAAAATAACAAGGACACCAGGGCCAGAGGTCAGGGCCAACCCCAGGGGCAGGGGCCAAGGGAGCCAACCCAGGGGCAGGGGCCAGGGGAGCCAACCCCAGGGGCAGAGGTCAGGGGAGCCAACCCCAGGGGCAGGGGCCAGGGGAGCCAACCCAGGGCCAGGGGCCAGGGGAGCCAACCCCAGGGGCAGAGGTCAGGGGAGCCAACCCCAGGGGCAGGGGCCAGGGGAGCCAACCCAGGGGCAGGGGCCAGGGGAGTCAGCAGTGTTAGATCCACTGGGCTAACTTTTTAGGACCAAGGAAGAGAAGGCTCTTTGATGAAAGGGAAAGTAAAATGCAGCTCTTTGATCAATAAATGAATTAGTTGACCTTGATTTGCAAACCAGTCTGCTTTCGTCTCCCAGGAGTATACTAACCAGCTACCCTGCAGTATCTGGGATTAATCAGCCTGGGCACCCCACCTGCTCTGTCCAGCAGGTTTATTTGCAGAGGCTGAAGTAGGTGGAGGGAGATACCATGGTGAGGGATGACGGGGATGCTGCCTGTCCTCGAGCAGGTGATGCCCCAGTGCCACATACGCTTGTCCCATTCCTGGTATGTGGCCCCTGCCCCTGAGGCAACTTCCAGAAATGAGCGCTCAGGGCGCACACCCCAGGCAGCCAAAACCTCTGGTGAAACACGTGCAGCATGAGTGTCTGGAGGAGGGTGGTATGCGGAAAGCTGCCGTGGCTAGGAGCTGGCGCAGCTATCCCATGTATTATGCATCACTGGGACGTCTGTCTGATTGACCTTCCTGGGGGAAGATGGTGCAAGAATGACCAGAAGAATCTCAGAGCCGATTCCCAGCGTGGGGGCCAAACTCCCTGTGCCTGCACGACAAGGAGGCAAGGATTGCAGGGCCAGAGATGCATACGCGTGCAGGCACGTGCACACACACATGCACAGGCATGCATGCACACGCAGACGTGGTGGGCACACAGCACTCTTGAGTCCCTTCGCTGCTTGCCTAGAGTGTCCAGCTCCTTATGCACCCCCACCCGCGTTCTGGCATGGCCAAGTCTGGTGCTGGCAACCCTGACTGTTGGTTGCACCCTCACACAGAGGGCCCCCATCAAGCCTACATTGATCCTAGTATGAATCCTCAGGCTAAGCAGTGCTGTGCCTCCATCTAGGGAAGATACTGACTCTGGGGCAGGGCAGGATGTTGTGGAGGGGATTCTAGCTGGGGTTGGAGAAGTCTGGTGGTCCGGGAGTAGGGCCAGCTCTCAGGATTCTGAGATGCTCATCTAAATTCAGACCACAGGTCGATCAGCACAAACCTCACAGGTTCCATCATGCCCCAGGCTATGCCACATAGATGGCACCTGCCTCAGCCAGCAGGCACAGAGGAAGAGGGGGCAGAGGGGGAGGTGGCAAGAAGAGCTCCACCCACACAGAGACCACACGCACGGCCTCTGCTCCGACCACAGTGGGTGATTCTTGTTGAGCTCTGACTCTGCGCCAGGCACTGCTCCAGGCATGCCTAGATCCTGGACTTCCCTGTCTACAGACTGTAAGAAAGCAATATCTGCCATTTCAGCTGCCCAGTCTGGCATCTGTTTTGGCTGCCCTAGGAGGCCAGGATGACAGTCTCCCCACAGTTCTCATTCTTGTCGTTTGTGGTTGTTGAAGGAATGGACTCATCCACCCTTAGCACGCCCTGCAGTCTGGAGCTGGCTGGCTGCACCCGAGCTGTCATCTGAACGTCTCTCTGCCCCCTGGACCTCCTGTAAGGTGCTTGGACCAGAGGCTTGATGAGAGCAGGCCATGATTTTTAGGCAGGAGCCCTTCATGGGGAAGTGGGTGCTTCCCACTGTACTGCCTCAGGAGGGACATGTGACATCCCATTGCCTTTCTATATGGGGGGGAAGATGGCATCAGCCTTATGCAGTCATTACAAAACCCCAGCAGCCTTCCTCCTGAAGCTTCCAGTGGTTTGCAAAGGAGGGTGGCTCTCACAGCTCCACTCTGCGCTTCTGAGCTGGAGGACTTGTGTGAAGAAGCTTCCCAGTGCTGCACAGTCTCTGTGGGGAAGGAGAGCAATGCTTGGCTCACGGTCTCTGTGGGGAAGGAGAGCGATGCTTGCTTTCCCCTGCATCTATCAGTCTCCAGAAGGATGAGGCGGTGCCCTTTCGCCCACCCCAGGGGACCAGTGTGGCTTTCTTTAGCTTAGCTATGAGCTCATGAATTTTCAGCACATTTGATGTGTTTCAATCTATTACAGTTGTTATTTTTATGCCCAAATTGTCGCATCATTGACTAGTGGGAGCATCTTCAAGCTGTGTCCTTTCGAAATATTTTGTTTTTAAAACATCTTTATTACTCCCTTATGGAGCAATTTTCAGTTCATACAACTGAAGTCAGACTCTGACGGGGACCCACAGGTCGTGGTCCCCTTATTTCTCTCCATCAAATCCATCTCTCTGATCTAATCCACGAATGCTGTGTCCCTCCGATGTTTCTGGCTCTGATCCTCTCACACGGCTTTTGCAGGAGGCACAGGCTTCACCATGTTCTCAAGGGCTGGGCTGGGAGGATCCCACTCAGGTCTCTCCAGAAACAGCTCAGTGAACCTGTGGCTGCAGCTCCTGGGAACTACACAAGCATGGGAACAGGGTACACACGTGGCCCCCACCAGGCCATTGTTCCTGGCAAAGCCCAGCAGGTAGAGTGAAGTCAGGTCTTCATAGCTTTTTTTTATTTTTAGTTTTTGGCAATTCTGATCCTAGGACTCCATTATCAGAAAAAAGACCTGCATCATTTTCTCAATGTTATAAACATCTGCTATTCCCAGGAGAGCTCTGGGGAGAAGCATCCCCATTTCAATGTTATAAACCCCACTATTCCCAGCAGAGCTCTGGGGAGAAGCATCCCCATTTCAATGTTATAAACCCCACTATTCCCAGCAGAGCTCTGGGGAGAAGCATCCCCATTTCAATGTTATAAACCCCGCTATTCCCAGCAGAGCTCTGAGGAGAAGCAGCCCTGTTTCCAGCCTCTGCCCTTGGTTTTGGGCAGACATCACCTGGGGCTCCTTGAGGACAGCATGGCGACATTGTCATGTTTGGGGCTTTCTTGGGACAGATCTTTCTACTGTTTGTTTGGCCCTGCCAAGCCTAAGATTGAAATCTTAGGCAGAGGGGCTTGGGTCCCTGTGAATGGCTTGATGCTGCCCTCCAGGTAATGAGTGGGTTCTTGCTCTAGGAGTCCCCGGAAAAACTGACAGTTAAAAAGAGCCTGGGACCTCCCTCCACTCTCTCTTGCTCCCTCCCCTGCCAGGCAGCAGGCTGGCTCCCTTCCTGTCCCCTCTCACTGAGAGTGGAGGCTTCTAGAGGCCTCTGCCCAAAGCAGATGCTGGTGCCATGTTTCTTGTACAGCCTGCAGAACTGTGAGTCAAATAAACCTCTTTTCTTTTACCCAGCCTCAGCGGGTAAAAACTTTGGTAGCACTGCAAACCGACTAAAAGAGATCTTCAGAGGTGCCGCATTTCACTCTGCTCTGGGGCCCCCTGGGCAGAAGAGTGGATGCTTGTGCTCCAGGTAGACACATTCCTGAGTGTACCCACTGGGAGCTGCCAGGGGGCCTGACTGGGCCACTGCCCAAGACCATCCTCCCTTCTGTGATTTCCAAAGTGACAGCCAGAGGCGAGGCACAGGGAGTGCCAGAATGTAGAAATGCAGGCCTCCATGTGAACACTGCAGAAATGCAGGCCTCCAGGACATGCTCACACCCGATGCCTGTGAGCCGTGGGGCAACACGGGGAAGCCGCTAACCACAGCCAGATCCAGACCTGCAGCCTCTGGCAGTGCATGGTCAGCACGGGGGTCATCTCTGATGGGAGCCACCAGCCACCGAGGCCCTGCTGAGCAGCCCCTCTGACAGATGCTGAGACACCGGGGAGGAATGAGAGCCCCTCGCAGTTCCCTCTCTGCCAATGCTGGGAGCAGGGTGAGCAGAAACCGTCTTTGCTGAGTGCCAGGCAGGGCCCCTCTGACAAGTTCAGGCACATTGGACGGTCCATTCTTCTTTCAAATGTTCTGCTATGGACACAAAATGTGCCATCCCCAGGTGAATTCTCACATTTGTGCCTGCTCCTACTCTCTGATGAGGCAACCAAGTTCCCCAAAGCTGGTTTTTCCCAGATTTGCATCTTCTACAAGGACAGCAATCACTCTGAGCAGGTGAAAGACTTCTGTCAGCCTCCACCCGCCGGGAGGTGAGAGCCGGGGATAGGGGACAGACGCTGAGCCCACACCTCCCAGAGGCAGCTCCCCCAGCCGCTCCCCCAGAGGGAAGGTCATTGCCAGAGCTCAACAGGGGATGCTTCTGACTTGGCATCTTTTCCGCAGGCGTCCAGTTCTGAGATCTGGACGCCAAGCTGACCTTATGTTTGGAGAGGCAAGTGCGAGCCCCCAGTGCAGCTCCCTCCTGCATCCTTTGGTTGGATTCCCATGAAAAATCCAATCAAAATACAGCTGAGCATTCACCACACTATGCAAAGACTCCAGGATTTGTGGATGACATTTGTTCGGGTTACATGCCTATTCAACTGTCACCCAGAATCTCACCTGACACCTGCTTCGTGTGGGAAGTCTGCCAGGAAGTACAGCCCAGCAGTGAGCTGGAGCGGCCAGGTGCACACAGTGGTGGTTACCATTATTTCTTTAAGGATGAAAAGCTTAAGAAATTATTTCCTTTAATTCATGGTGCAGAATTTCATTTTAAGTATGACCAAAAAAATCAAAAAGGGAAATATGAATGTGCATAAATTTAAAATTCTGCAGCATATACCAACAAACAAGCTTATAAAAAGAGGACAAACCAAAAAAATGTTTTCATTACATAAAACTGAAAAAGTCAACATTAATTATTTATAACAAATTCCTTCAGAAAATCTGCCTGCACCGTGGAGCCCAGAGCATATGGACTTTTATCTAGCCTACATAGCACCTAGTCAAATAATGCATCCAGGACCAGCATTCCTGATGTGATGATGGGAGAGAAGCCGGGGCTGGAGTTCTGCGGCTCTAGCCTCCTTCACCCACTCTTCCCTTCCCATTGTCTCTGGGAAGTCTCCCCTGTCTCCCAGCTCAAGAGTCTCCAGGACAGTTGAGCCTTCGTAGCATGTATGAAAATCACATGGAATCCCCCTCCATCTTCCTGCTCAGTGTTTGACTTCCTGGGACTTCCTTGAAGGCACAGGCTCTGCTTCCTTCTCAGGGTTGGGCACAGAGTACATCATGCAATGGAAGGTTTGTGGTTTAATGTGCCTCACATACAAGATTTAAAAAAAAAAAAAGATACTCATTGGCTGGGCACAGTGGCTCATGCCTGTAATCCCAGCACTTTGAGAGGCCAAGGCAGGTGGATCACGAGGTCAGGAGCTCCAGACCATCCTGGCTAACATGGTGAAACCCTGTCTCTACTAAAATTGCAAAAAATCAGCTGGGTGTGGTGGCACATGCCTGCAGTTCCAGCTACTCAGGTGGCTGAGGCAAGAGAATTGCTTGAACCTGGGAGGCAGAGGTTGCAGTGAGCCGAGATCATGCCACTGCACTCCAGCCTGCAAACACAGAAAGACTTTGTCTCAAAAAGAAAAAAAAGATACTAGTTGTTTTAAAACAAAGTTGGTGTGTGTGTGTGTGTGTGTGACCTGAGGCAAGTTGCGGAGTGTGTGAGGAGAAGGAGAAATGCTGGTGTGGAAGGGTGTTTGCTGCCCATGCAGGGTGGAGGGAGGTCTAGTGCCCTCGGCAAAACCACACCCATCTTCAATGCATCCTCTGTTTTACACAATAAGATGCTCCAGGTTCAACCTGGCCCCAAACTGGACCAGCCATTTCTCCAAAGAACTCTGGGTCCTTCACATGGGGAAATGGGATTTAGAAACCATAGTCTTTGTGCTAAGGATGGTCACTGTTACTGAATATGTTATTGTTTCTGCACCTTTTGAGTGGACAAAAGCGATATGCACATGAGAAAATATCCCTTAGCATCATAGTCATATTCACCGTGCAGAGGTAGGATTACTGGCTTCTGTGTGATTTATTCCACTTTATAGCTATGTCTTTTTTCTTACATTCGTCATCTTTATACATAATTGCTGTGTCTCACTACCTGTGTATGCTCCACCCACACACCCATAGTATTTTCTGAACAACAGGGCCAAGAACAATGGCAAGGGCAATAACAGAGTTGCCAAAAGCAGTTTAAGATCACTGAGCCTCCATCCGTCAGTGGGGTCTGTAAGATGCATCTCACCAGCTCTGCACCGGGTGTTAATGTTACCTGAGGTAATTCACAAGATGGCAGGTGCAGAAAAAGCTGGCACTCCTTCCCCTCCACACTTCTTCCTCTCACTGCAGGTAACTATTCTACAGGATTTTAAAACTCACTCTCCCACATTTTAAAATGCAAGTGATTATATGCGCGTGCATGCATATTTGCATACAGTTACATCCAGAGCCCCCTTCCTTTTTTATTTTGAGATGGAGTCTCACTCTGTCACCCAGGCTGGTGTGCAGTGGCATGATCTTGGCTCACTGCAACCTCCACCTCCTGACTTCAAGCGCTTCTTCTGTCTCAGCCTCCTAAGTAGCTGAGACTACAGGCATCTGCCACCATGCCCGGCTAATTTTTTGTACTTTTAGTAGAGACAGCATCTCACTGTGTTAGCCAGATGGTCTCGATCTCCTGACCTAGTGATTTGCCCGCCTCGACCTCCCAAAGTTCTGGGATTACAGGCGTGAGCCACTGTGCCTGGCCTTGATCTTAATTTTCATGTCTGAGATCATGAGTGTGGTTGAGCATCTTTTCACATGTTTAAGGACCCTTTTCCTTTTTTTTTTTTTCCTGAACAACACACAGTTTTCATGGAGTACCCATTGTGAGCCAGGACCGTTCAGTCAGCAGGCACACAGTCACGAATAAAATAGGCAGAAATGCCTGCCTTCTTTCAGCTGGCATTCTATTGGAGGTGGTAAACAAGGAACAAATAAGTGAAATGTATTATAAGCTGGAGGTACGAGTTTCTTGTTGCTAATGTAAGAAATTCATACCAGCGTGGTAGCTCAAAATAAAACACTTTTCTGCTTGCCATCCTGAACATTGGAATCTGGACTCAGCCTGACTGGGCTAAAGTCTTTCTGGAGGCTCTGGGAGTGGATTCATTCTCTTGACTTTCTCAGCTGCTGGTGGCTGCCGGCTTGCCTTGGCTGGTAGGCAAGATAAGGTCCCAGTGGGCAGGGGCTGAGTAGACGGGGCCAGTTAACACTGTAGGAATTTTGACCTTCTCCCTCAGTGACGTGGGAAGCCAGCAGAGGGTATCTGATATGACAGGGGCTTTCAAATTACACCCTTACCACTGAGTTAGAAGAGAGAATAAAGGGTTAGGGAGGGCAGGAGGATGGTCTGGGAGGCTGCTGAAATGATTTATGCAGCAGGAGGTGCCAGCCACATGGTGTGCAGGACCCAGTGAATAATAAAAAGGTGAGTCCTCCAATGGCAGAGCAACAAGCCAGGTGTGAGACCTGCTGCCCAGGTCTCAGTCCGGGAAGCCAGCCCGGCGATGTGGGCCATGGTGAGACAAAGGGCATGGAATCCTCTGGTGTGTAAGGAAGGCTGCAGGGCCCACTCCTGGACTAGATGTAGAAAGAGGCGTGTGGGGGGCAGCATACTTCAGCCTGAACACCTGGCAAAACAGAGCCAGTCCTGTGAGACAGGCCAGCTGCAAGGGGACACCAGGAGGCAGAGCCCAGCGCAGAGATCCGTGGGGACGTTAAGTCCTGGGACAGCACCAGGCCATCTGCAGACAGGAGAAACAAGGCAGGACCTGGTGCCCCCACTGGGGATGAGGGGAGCTAGGGAAGCGGAGGAGAAGGGGGTGGCAGAGCCAAGTGGCCTGTGTGCAGGGCACAGAAGAAGCCACCACAGCAGTTCCAAATGCTGCCAGATGGAGCCAGATGCCAGCAAAGGGAGTCATTGGGTCATTGGAGGCACTGGGTGGAGCGGATTGGTTGTGGGAAGGGGGACACAGACTGGGGACAGCACATCAGACATTTCTTTGCAGCTGTTTTGGGGTAAAAAGGGCAGAAGAAACAGTGCAGGGTCCAGAGGAACGGGGCTGGGCAGTCTGGGTGTTGATTTTTCCATCATTGCTTTTCATCAGATGGGGATGGTGGCACACTTCCATGTCCGCAGGACAATCCAGGCAATGTCAGTGGCGTGACGGGCGGGAGCAGGAGCTGGTGGGCAGCAGAGTCAGCCTGGGCAGGGTGTGGGGTGGGGAGGCCAGCTAATAGCCCGGGGGAGGCACTTTTCTGGCTGGCGCCTTCCTGGCCATGCTGTGAGCCATGGGCACAGGTGCCATTCAGCATCTGTCAGCTGCCATCAAGAGTCATTGCCATAAGCTAAATGACCTGCCTGTGTAAATGAGGTCACTTACAAGGTTCTGCTCATCCTGGCTGTCCCCAAGCCTGCTGTGGGGATGGGGCTTTCCCATGCAGCATCCCTGGTGGACCCTGGGTGGGGGCAGGGTGGCGCAAGGAACAATCGCGCTGGGTCTCAGCTGTGCCCCACCCAGCTGTGTACTGGAGCATGAGAAAGGGGTGTCTGCCTGTGAGTCCTGTGCACTCACCTTCCCGCACATCAAAGGGAGGGAGCACGGGCTCACAGAGTCATTTACAAACACACTTTTAGCCGTGGCTCTTTTTCAACCAGTGAAATCTGAGCGGAAGACCCACTTAGCAAATGAGGTTCATGGTGGGGCTGCACTGGGAGCTCACTCAGGCTCTGAACCTCCAGGGAGGAGCCCTTCCCAGGGCTGTGGGCTCTGAGTGGTCCGGTCTGCTGACCATAACCTGCTCGTGGGCGAGCATCTCTGCTGGGGCCACCTCTCACAGGACTGAGAGGCACTCCCACCCACACTTTAAAGTCCAAAACCTCACTATGGGCATTTCCAAAAGCCCACATGGCCCCTGGACCACTGAGCACACAGCAGCTTTCCCAGTCACTTTGGAATGTGGGACAGGCAGGGGTGGAGGACAGGGGACTCCTGCACCACATCTAGAAGACAGGGGCCCAACATCCCAACAGACTATCTGATGGCGGTGCTCCCTCTGTGCCCAGCACAGCACTGTGGAAGGCCTTTGCTGCCCAGAGCTTGGTGTCTGAGCACTGGCCCAGGTCAGGGCACCCTGAGGATGCAAGGGCCTGAGCTGCCTTCCAGGATGGGAATATTTTAGCCGCTGACATCCTCTTCACACCAGCACTGCGGTCTGGGGGAACCTCCTGTCTTCTCCCCCATCATCGTATTCCCACTCAGATCAGGATGCTGGGCCCAACCCCAGCGAGGAGGGCACACACAGTCACTGGGGGGACAGGCCTGGCCCCACCAGGCATGAAGCATGTCCTAGACCTCAGGGATGAGAGCAGGCTGGCAGACAGACACCCGAGGGAAACAGGATCCCTGTGAAGCCCCACGTGCTTGGTCGTTCACACGGCTTTCTCAGTGCGTCGGGGCACCCTGGCTGGCCTTATGGGGGTTGTGTCTCCCTACCTTGCTCCCTACCCCAAAATACGTTCATGAGAGTAAAGACGTATCACACAAAAAAAGAAAGCATAACCTTACTGCAAGAAAATAGGAGCTTGTTTGGGGTAATAATGTTAAAGCACAGAAGTCCTAAAACCAAGAATCGATAAAAAGAAAGACAGAAAACTATCCTGTCATAAGAAGTAAACCTTCTCACATGCAGACAAAGCCAAAGGCCAAATGGCAAAGTACGAGTAACACATTTTCAGCATATGCCAAAAGGTTAATTTCCCTAATATTTAAATCCTCTCACAAATCCATTTGCAAAGGACCAAGAGCGAGGTAGAGCCACAGGCAAAGGGCACGTGTGAAGACTCAGCAGAAAAGGACAGCGAAGGGCCATTCCACGCCAGGATCAAACACTCGATAATCATGACAGAACATAAATGTGCAATACTATGTGGCGGCTACCCATGTTTATGAAGTTTCATGGGAAATGTTGATTTGAGTCTTCAGAATATGATTCAATAATATCCATCAGAAATAAAGATGAACATAACTTTGGTTTGACTGCTCATATATATATATATATATATATATATATATATATATATATATGTATTTGCGACGGGGTCTCCCTCTGTTGCTCAGGCTGGAATACAGTACGTGATCACAGCTCACTGCCGCCTTGACCTCCCAGGCTCAGGGGATCCTCCTACCTGGGCTTCCTGAGTAGCTGGGACTACATGTGGGTGTGCACCACCACTGCCTGGCTAGAATTTGTATTTTTAGTAGAGACGGTGTTTTGCCATGTTGCCCCCAAGGCTGGTCTTGAACTCTTGAGCTCAACCAACATGCCTGCTTCAGCCTCCCAGAAAGCGCTGGGATCACAGGCATGAGCCACCACGGCCCCACCTGTTTGCCCACTTTTAATCCTACACTCGTACCTGTGCACAAAGACACGAGGTTCTGTGTTGCAGTGCATTTCGGTTGCAAAACATCAGAAACCACTTATGTGGAGGAAAGCAGGCAGCCACCACCGCCCGCCAGATCCAGGTTGTGAACCTCCAGGGGCAGAGCCTGACAGCCCTGAGCCCCAGCTCACACCTCTCCTCATTTGGGAGATGCCAAGAGCCCCACCTGCCCTCCTTCCTGGGCCCACTGGTTCCCCACACCGACGGAAGGAGTTGTCACACTGGAAGTGTGGGTGCCTGAGGCACCATGGTGAGAATTCTGGGTGGTCCGGGGTCGAGACCAAGGCATGCGAGCAGCAGAGGGCACGGGTGAAGTGCATTCTGAAGGCAGGGAGGAGGCTGACTGGAGTTTGGAGACAGACAGCCCAGTGACAATGAGGCACTCTGTCTCTGTCTGGGGACACAGTGGTGGCAAAACACAGCAAAAGGACTCGCAAGTGTGGGCGGCAAAGTGCAGGAGCCTGAGGAGCACTGGCCTTCGCAAGGGGCGATGCCCAGGGCGGGTCTGTGGAGAAACACAAGTGGCCCCAGCCAGCCAGAGCAGAGCCGCGCCTCAATTCTCTCCACATAATGTGCCTTCCTGCATTTCACAGCTACAGACTCCACGCTAAGCTCTGAAAAATCAATTTCAACGGCAGCTTGACTAACTACAGGATGTTTTGCTTTCTTCTCCCTCTTGCACCACCAAATAAGCCTGACAGACAATGAAAGGACCCGTGCTTCACCACTGCCTGGAGAGCCAAGCTTGCCTGAAAAGAAAGGTGCTTAGGAAAAGGAGAGGGAAAGAAACCAGACTGACCCACAAGATGCAGGATGCCTGCCTCCTCCACAGCAGCTGCAGCCCGACGGGGGGCCCTAATCGAGGAGTTGGTCTGCTCAAGGAATAAACGCCCCGCGTTGCAGCAAATGGGGATGGATTGCTCTGCACCTGCTGAGAGAATCGAGCTGTTCAATCAATACTCTCTCTGTGTGACAAAACACAGTAGATTACAGAAACCAACCTCTGCCCCCCCAAATGTGGATGCCGGGCTTGGAGAGTGGATTCTGGAGCAACTCCTCTGAAAGCCAGTCTGGCAAGGCAGCTTGCAGAAGGGAGGTCTGGCCATCTCCGTCCCTGCTCAGCCCAGCAAGGGGCTGGTAGGATCCACAGGGGAAAGGGGGGGAGTTGTGCTAACTCTATTTCCATTTCCAGGAATAAAATCAGTCCTGTCCAAAGCCCTCCCCTCCACATCTTATCTAGAAACAAGATGGGCTGGGGAAAATAATGCTCCCTGCAGCACCTCAGCCTGCCTCAGTCCTTGCCCAGCCTGGCCACACGCCCCCATTGCTACCCACCCCTGCTTTTATTTCTGATTCGTTTGCAAAGGTGAGAGAATGCTGTTACCAGAAACAAAGGAGACCCCTGGGGCACAGCAGCCACAGGCTATTGGGGACGCAGGTGTGAGCTGCTATGGTGGTGGTTCCTGGTCCCTATGGAGTGTCCTTCCTCCAGCAAGATTTGTTTCCAAAGAGTCAAAGTCAGGGAGCTCCAATCCCTGAAAGAGAGGCAGCCCCTTCGTTTCATTCCAGGACAGGAGCTGGGCAGGATTCAGGTCCCAGAGACAGAGTTTGACCTTTATCTTGGAAGTAAAGAGCAAGATAAGATCTGCAGACCAGCGTGGAAGAGAGACTGCCTCCCTTGAGGACAGCGTGACAGGATGGATTTAATATGGGTGCGCAGGGGCAGAATGGACAGGAGGCCACTCTGGTGATTCAGGAGACAGTGACAGGGACCGTCACTCCGGTCTTGTTTGTCAGAACAAAGCAGACGAGGGCCAGGTGTGCCCGCAGCCCTGGTCTTGTGGGAGCCGCCTTAGCGGAGATCCGAGTGGCCGGTCCAGCTCCTGCCTGCTGTCTTGTGTTTGTCGTTGGGTGAGCATCCAGCGGTGCCAATCCAGACCCAGGTGCGGGGCCTGGTGCAGAGTGAGGCAGAGTGGCTCTGGACCTCCCACCTTGCCCATGCCTTGACGTCCACCAGGCTCCGAAAGGGCAGCCCTCCTGGTTCCCCTGCTCTCTCATCTGATTCAAAGCAGCATTTTAGAGCTGGAAAAAAACTCCAGATATTTTTGGCCAGATGACCCCCCAAGGCGCCCCTGCTCTGCCTTCACACTGACCCTGGGCAGTTGCCCCTGTGCCTCTCACCCCCTGTCCAGAATTCAAGACAGGCTTGGACTCGCGAGGGCTCCCTGGCACTCCCGCTGCAACCCTGGGCCTGTCGGCCTGAGTCCTGAATGTGGGGTCATCATCAGGCTTCCCAAGGACCAGACCTCAGGGCAAGGAGGAGAAAAGGAGCATGGTGAGCCTGGCGGTGCTGGGGAGAAAACCCACCTTGAGGTGTGTGCAGGCGCCTTCCCCTCTGTCACCATGTCAGGCTTCAGACCTCAGGTGCATGTTTCATCTCTTGATTACAGTGGACCCGAGAGTGTCTGTGGACAGACAAAGGGCCTCTGCAAGGAGGCTGAGAATGAGGGCTGAGAGAAAAGGTTGGGAAATGACATCAGAGGCTTCGAGGAAGGAGACTCGATGAGCTAACCCCTGTAAAGCCCTGCAAAGAGGGGCTGCCACAGACCACCGCCTCGTGGGCATTCCTTTACATCATCCCCGCAGCTATGATGATTTGTTGAAGAATAGGATTTTTGAATAGCGCCTAATACAGTGCTGCGGACCAAACAGGTGCTGTAACAGAACTATCTGGACAATCCACTCTGAGCTCTTTAAAGCAGAAGACAGGACGGTTGCTTCTTTAGGAATAATTACTAATGTTCACTCATTCATTGCATGCCATGGCAGCTGATCTTTTCCTGAGAGGTTCCATCCCCCATGCATGCTCTTTCTACAGTGAGGGCAGCCTCCTCCTATCTGGTGGTGGGGCCTGTGTGCCCACTGCCAGATCGCAGGCAGGCTTGGCACTGCCTCACCCAATTGGGTACAGAAGATGCAATGAAGACCAGCCACAAAAATGCCAGGTGTGTATTTCTACCTCATTCTCCTGGAGCTCCCTGGGTACCCAGCAGCTGTGCTGGTTCTCCTGGACCTCCCTACGTACCCAGTGGCTGTGCTGGGGGAAGCCAGGCAGCCACACAGAGAAGCTGTGTGAAGGTCTTATGCCAGCACCCGCAGTGGTGGTGCCAGGTGCCAGATGCTAGCCAGCATCAGCAGCTGAGGGTGGGATGAGGCTTCAGGTGAGCCCAATGCCTGCCGATGGGCCCTCTCCACCTTCAAGCCACTCCAGCTGATGCTTTGTGGAGCCGAAAGAAGCTGTCCCTTCTGAGTTCTACTACAACTGCAGATTGGAAATTAAAATAAATGATTATTGCTGTTTGAGCACCAGATGAGGAATGACTTGTTATGCATTACAGGTATGGAATCGCTTACAGGGCCTGGAGGAGGTGTCGCCAGATGCAAAACCTAACACACCTGACTAGCTCTGAGGCCTGACTAGCGGAGGGGAAGCAAAGTGTGGCCAGACCTGAGAGTGTCTGTGGACACGCAAGGGGTGAGGCTGACAGCAAGAGCTGAGGGGAAGGAAAGGGAAATGCTAACAGCAGCTTGGGGGCACAAGAGCCTTGGCACGTCCTGGCAGAAAGCCTGGTACCACTGTGCCTTCATGGAAAATTAGAAATCACCTTGATAAACTCAATGAGCTATCTACGAAGTTGCCAGACACCTCCTGGCTGCTTCTGGAGGCCAAGGAAAAAAGGCAGAGTGGCAAGACACATGAAAGGCTGGCCTGGTAAATGAAAAGGACCAGGGCTGGCTGCGTTTGAAAATAAAAATGCTTCTCCTTGTCTGCCCCTCCTGCTGGTAAATAATAAATGGCTTTCAGGGTTTCATTTCCAAGACAGACAAAGAAACTCCCAACAAACCATCCTCTCACAAGAAGTAACCAATGCTGAGTGAAACACAAAATCACAATGGCCTGAAGGCTGTGGAGCGTGAACACACATAGGCAGGTACTGGACGGGACTTGGAGTGAGCAGGCGGTGCCTGTTGATGTGGGGTAGGTCTGCGTCCCCACCCAAATCTCACATTCCTCAGTGTCGGAGGTGGAGCCTGGTGGGAGGCGACTGGATGGCGAGGGCAGAGTTCTCATGAACAGTTTAGCACCCTCCACACTTGATACTGCATGGTGAGTGGGTTCTTAGGAGATCTGGTTGTTTAGAGGTGTGTGGCACCACCCCAGCCATCTCTCTTGCTCCTGCTCTGCACCTGGAAGACGTGCCTCCTTCTCCTTTGCCTTCCACCATGACTGTAAGTTTCCTGAGGCCTCCCTAGAAGCCAAGCAGATGCCAGCACTATGTTTCCTGTACAGGCTGCAGAAATGTGAGCCAATGAAACCTCTTTTCTTTGTAAATTCCCCAGTCTCAGATCTTTCTTTACAGTAGTGTGAGAATGGCCTCATACAAGTGTGGGGTGAGTTTTGTGTTTCTCCGGCTTGTCCAGAGGGCTCATGGTCATGGAACAGCGTGGGACCGCTAGGGCTCTGGTGGGAAAAACTGCCATCCTTCTGGCTGGAGGAAGCACAGGAAGGAGATCTGAGCCAGCAGGCTGGTGGGGAGTGAGCAGAAACCCAGAAAATGAGAAAGCCAAGAAGGGAAACTGAAAACCCCCCATTCCGTATAAAAACTCTGTGCAGGACTCCAGCTGGACCCTGAAGTATGCACGTGACACAGACAAGAAGCAGCTTGAAGTGAGACTTGGGGTCCCACTGTGACAGTTAATTGTATGCATACACTTGACTAGATTATGGGGTACCCAGGTCTCTAGTTAAACATGATTTCTGGGTGTGCTTGTGGGGTTTCTGGAGGAGATCAAGCTGGAGAAACGTGAAACTTGGCCCACACTTGTATGAGGCCATTCTCACACTGCTATAAAAAGTGAACTCAGCAAAGCCAGCGGCCCTCCCTGTGCCAGTGGGCATCATCCAACCCTTCAAGGGTCTAAAGATAAAAAGGGAGGAGGAGGGAGAATGTCCTCTCTCTGCCTGAATGCTGGAGCTGAGATACTGGTTTCCTCCAGCCCTCGGCCTGGGGTTTGTACCATGGGCTCTCCAGAGTCTCCAGCTTGCAGGTGGCAGGTCCTTGGAGCTTCTCAGTCTCCCTAGCCATGTGAGCCAATCCTCATCCTGAATCTCTTTCTCTCTGCAGACCCCATCAGTTCTGTTTCTCTGAGAACCCTGACTCATACACCTGTCAACTACTGACATGACAGCGTTTGCAGTTTTGCTCTAACCAAAGTAAATTGGCTGTTAAAACAAAAATATCAACCCTCTTCAGAGCAATATAACAGAATCCAGAATCTCACAACATAGAAGTAATAGCCTCAAAATTATTCAACATTTGAATGTTGAAGTCAGGAAGATGTGACTTGTTTTATTTGTTTTGCTTTTTTGAGACGGAGTCTTGCTCTGTCACCAGGATGGAGGGCAGTGGTACCACCAGGGCTCACTGCAATCTCTGCCTCCTGGGTTCCAGCAATTCTCCTGCCTCAGCCTCCAGAGTAGCTGGGACTACAGCATGTTTTACCACACCCGGCTAATTTTTGTATTTTTAGTAGAGACGGAGTTTCACCATGCCATGTTGGCCAGGCTGGTCTCAAACCCCAGACCTCATGATCCACCTGCGTTGGCCTCCCAAAGTGCTGGGATTACAGGTGTGAGTCACCACGCCTGGCTGATGTGGCTCATCTGTGAGGAAAAATACTCCAAAATGAATCTCAGGATGAACTGAATGTTGGAATTATTAGAAAAGAACAGCTATTTTTAACTACACTCAGTGTTGAAAAGGAAAACATTCTCATAGCAAATGGGAACAAAAAAATTATAGCAGAGATACAGAATGTGCAAAAAGTAACCAACGGAAATGTTAGAACTCAAAAATAAAGAAGAAGAAAAGCCTGTACCTGATAGAGTCAATAGCAGTTTGGAGGTGCTAGAGGGGAGAGCCTGTGCATTGACCGTAGAACTGTCTTGCTGTGGAACTGTGGTAGTCATCCAGTCCAAAAGAGAGAGGAAGACGGGGCTGTAAGGACGAACCACACCTCAGAAACTTATTTTTGGAAAATCTCACAAACAAGTATTGGAATCACAAAAGGGGAGGAGAGATTATGGGAAAGAAAAAAATGGAGAAAAATGTCTCCACACTCACAAGATTTGGTGAAAAGCATAAATTTACAATTCAAGAAGCACAAGGAACTCCAAGCAGGATATGTTTGCAGAAACTCACATGTAGGCACAGCAGCAAATGGCTCATACACAAGATAAAGAGAAAACGTTGGAAGGAGGCAGAGAAAAAGGACAAGAGAACAACCATGCCAAGGACCTCAGCCTTCTCATCCCAAATCAGGGAGGTAAGAAAAGAGCCTTCTCAACCCAGAGCTCCATGTCCTATTAAATATTCTTCAAGAGCGAACAGTAAAGGCATTTCCAGTCAAAGGAAAACTAAAATAGCATTTTCTCAGGAGACTTTTGCCAGCAAGAAATTTGGAAGAAACTTCCTCAGCCGAAAGAAAACAATGCCAGCTGGAAATCTCGGTCTTCAGAAACAAAAGAAGAGCAGCAGGAATAGGAAACAGAGGTAAATAGGAAAAGACTGTTTCTCCCTTAGTTTTGTTAAAGCGAATGTGAACCCAGTGCTTTAACTAACTTAAAGCACATAAGACCCAGTATGCTTTTTGTTAAAATAAAAAATAAAAATAAAAAAATGAGGCCGGGGGCAGTGGCTTAAGCCTGTACAAATAGCATCTTACACAGATGTAATCCCAGCACTTTGGGAGGCCAAGGCGGGTGGATCACGAGGTCAAGAGATCGAGACCATCCTGGTCAACATGGTGAAACCCCGTCTCTACTAAAAATACAAAAAATTATCTGGGCATGGTGGCACATGCCTGTAATCCCAGCTACTCAGGAGGCTGAGGCAGGAGAATTGCCTGAACCCAGGAGGCGGAGGTTGCGGTGAGCCGAGATTGCGCCATTGCACTCCAGCCTGGGTAACAAGAGCGAAACTCTGTCTCACACAAAAAAAATTAAAAGGCATTAAAAAGCGTACTGGGTCTTATGGGGTTTATGATGTTTATGAAATTATTCATTTGATTACTATCACAGAAGGATAAGGGTGTGGACGTCTCCATAGGATTGTTAGGTGGTACAACAACATCAGCCAGACTGAAAAGTAAGGAAGTGTATATGTATCAGTCCATTTACACGCTGCTGATAAAGACATACCTGAGACTGGGTAATTTACAAAAGAAAGAGGTTTAATGACTCACAGTTCCAGGTGGCTGGAGAGGCCTCGCAATCATGGCGGAAGGCAAGGAGAAACAAATAGCATCTTACACAGATGACAGCAGGCAAAAAAAAGAGCTTGTGCAGGAAAACTCCCCTTTACACAAACCATCAGATCCGTGAAACCTACTGTCACAAGAACATCGTGGGGAAGACCTGCCCCATGACTCAATTGCCTCCTACCAGGTCCCTCCCACAACACGTGGGAATGCAAGATGAGACTGGGTGGGGACACAGCCAAGCCATGTCATATATCATAATCCTTAGCATAACCACTAAAAGAATAAAGCAAAAATGTATCAGTAAAAGACAACAGGTACAGTATAATGAAATTCCAAAAAGTAATCAAATAATCCAAAAGAAGGTAGGAAAGTGGGAGAGGGACACACACTCAAAAATAGATTGTTAAAAAATAACAAAGCAAGCTTTGCGCAGTGGCAGTATCATAGCCAATGAGGTTTATCCGAGGCGTGATTATTGCTAATTGAAAACTTTTCCCAATACCCTGCCATGGATGACTTGAAATATAGTTGGCATTGGCAATTTTTGACAGTCTGAATAGTAAAAATAAAGAAAAGAAGAGAAAAAAAGAAAAATAAATAAAAAAGCGAGGTCCAACTCTATACCCTCTATAAGAGAAGCGTTTCAAATATAAAGGTGATGGTTGAAAGCAAATGGATGGAAAACCATATGCCTTGCAAACAGCAAGACCAAGAGGTAAAAACAGCTTTATTAATGTCAGATAAAATAGATGAAGAATGCTCTCAAAGATAAAGACAGAAATTTCACAAATATCAAAGGGTTGATTTATTGGGAAGACAAAATAATTGGAAATGTGTGTGCATCTGATAACAGAGCCTCAAAATACATGAAACAAACCTTACAGAACTAAAGGAAGATTCCATGATTGTCGTAAGAGATGTCGGCTCCCCTCTCCAGCAACTGACAGAAGAACTGGAGGAAAAAAGTCAACAGAACACGGAGGGGCTGAACAACATTATCCGTTGATTGATATAATTGGTATGCATTGCGCACTACACCCACAACCAAAAGACAGACTTTTTTTTTTAAGTACACGTGGTCTCCTCGGCAAGACGGGTCATTTCTGAGCCATAAAACAAATCTAACACATTTTAAAGACTTGAAATCACACAGAGCATGTTCTCTAACTGCAATGTAATTAACTTAGAAATGAATAACAATAAGATCTCTGGGAAACTCCCGAACATGTGGGTGTCAGTAACATACTTCTAGATAATTCATGATCAAAGAAGAAATCACAAGGGAAATTAGAAAAGAGTTCAAAAAATGATCATGAAAGTATGACGTATGAATTTAGGGGATTTAGTTAAAGCAGCACGTAGAGGGAAATTTATAGCTTTAAAATGTTTGTACCTGAAATGAATAAAGATTTAAAATCAAAACCTAAAGTTCTCTCTCTCAAGAACTAAGAGAAGAGCAAAGTTAGTCTAGGAAAGTAGAAGGAAGAAAATAATAACAATATAAAAGGAAATCAAGGAAATGGGAAACTAATCAAAAATAGAGAAAATTACCAAAGCTAAAAATTTATTATTTGACAAGACTAAACAAATGGCAAAACCCTAAACTTACCCAGAATAAAATGAGGAAGAACATAATTGTCAATATCAGGAATAAAAGAAGGAATGTCATTTCAGATCTTACAGGTGTTAAGAAGATAAAGAGATATGAATAACTATTTGCAAACAAACTCAATGACATTAAAATTTAAGAGAATATCATGAACAACTTCATGGCAACAAGTGTGACAACTTTGATAAAAGGGGGAAATGCCTTGAAAAATGCAACCTACCAAAATTTACATTATGTGAAAGAGAAAATCTGAATATCTGTATAGCTATTTAAAAAATCTTTTTTAAAAAAATAAAAACAAATTTCACCAAGAAAATTTCAGGTCTGGAAGGTTTCACTCCTGAATTCTGAGAACATTTCAAGAAGATATAACACTGAATATGTATAAACCCTTTCAGAAAGAAGAGAAGAGAAAATGTCCCACCTTGTCTTACGAGGCCAGCATAATCCTGATCCCAAAACAAAGACATCACAAGAAAAAAAAATACTATAAGCCAATACTCCTCACAAACATGGACACAAAAATCCTTAACAAAATATTAGCCACTCAGGAAAGCTAGCAACATATACAAATAATAATACATTATGAACAAGTAGATTTTGTCTCAAAATGCAAGGTTGGTTTAACATTTGAAACTCAATCAGTGTCACTCACCATATTAACAGAATAAAGGAAGGGAGAAAATCATGCCATCATTTCAATAGATACAGAAAATCATTAGACAAAGATTAAATATCCAATCATAAACTCCCAGAGAAAGAAGAATAAGGGTAGAATAAAGGATAGCTTTGTAAAGGGTACCCTTCATAGAGAATAAACAGTAGCTATGTAAAATCTGTAGCTAGTTATCACACTTAATGGTGTTGAATGCCTTCCCTATAAGACTTTTAGCAAGACAAGGGTTCTTGCTCTCACCACTTCTATTCAACCATTTACTTGAAATTCTAGTCATTGCAAAAGGAAGACAAGGAAATAAAAGCATACAGATTTGATAAGAAATAAAGCAGCTCCTATTTGTGGTAAAATAATTGCTTGTGTAAAAAATGCTAAGAAGTCTATAAACCAATTACTGGAATTAATAAGTGCATGTAGCAAAGTTGTAAGATACAAGATACAGAAATCAGTCACCATTTGTATACTAAGAGCAAACAATTAGAAAGTGAAATTTTAAAAATTACTCTTACAATAGCACCACAACCCACAAAAGGAATGAATTTAACCAAAAAAGTGTAACTCTCCTCACTGAAAACCATGGAATACTGCTGAGAGAAACTGACCTAAGTGGATGGAAGACAGACCCTATCTGTGTATCAGAAGACCCCAGCATTGTCCAAAGGTCAGTCCTTTCTAACTTGATCTGTAGATTCAGTGCAACCCAAGCAAGGTTCCAGCAGGCATTCTGGAGACATCGACAGCATGGTTTAAAAATTTATACGAAAATGGTAATGAGTTAGAATAGCCAAGGCAATTTTCAAACAGAACAAATTTGAAGGCGTTATGGGGCAGTCAAAAGTTGGTTAAGGGATGTAAATGAACAGCTCGGAAGGAGGAATGAATTCAGGGCTCTATAGCACCTAGGATGACTCTAATTGATTAACAACAATTTAATAAATAGCTAGGAGAGTGGATTTCAAATGTTCCCAACACACAGAAGCAACAGATGTTTGTGGTGATGGGTATGCTAATCATCCTGAAGTCAAATGATCATTACACACTGTACACATGTATTAAAATCTCGCACTGAACCCCATAAGTATAGGCAATTATTATGTGTCAATTAAAAATAAGTATAAAAGCAATGAATAAACACGCATTTCCAGGCCCAGATCGCTCCACTGGATTTGACTTGTGAGCAAAGGAACCTGGGGTCTACATTTTAATGACACCTCTATCATTCCTATCATCAAGCAAGTGGCAGAAACCCTTAGACTAATTCTACTTGGATCAAATGGGAAATGTCTTTGGTGCTGAATATAAATAATCTTGTAATTATGAGCTTTCCAAGTATAGTTCTACTTAAATCACATAATCAAATGGAGATACTCTATGTTTCATGTACGTAATGCACAAAACAAGCAAAAGTAAGGTTAAAAATCCAGAGTGGAGAGCCCCGGGGGGTTAGCGGGTGGAAAGGGGCATGAGGAGCATTCTCAGGGGCTGGGAACATTCCTCTGTTTATTTAACTTGTGCTGGATTCATGGATGTGTTCAGTTTACAAACATTCATTAGGTTATAGGTATATATACAAAGTGTATGATATATAAACCCATATACATATATATACCATATGTACAACACACATATACATCAGTAAAAGCAGTTTCCAGAAAGATTTAAAGGTGGAGGCTAACCTAAAAAGATTTAAAGGTGGCCGGGCGCGGTGGCTCAAGCCTGTAATCCCAGCACTTTGGGAGGCCGAGGCGGGTGGATCACGAGGTCAAGAGATCGAGACCATACTGGTCAACATGGTGAAACCCCGTCTCTACTAAAGATACAAAAAATTAGCTGGGCATGGTGGCGCGTGCCTGTAATCCCAGCTACTCAGGAGGCTGAGGCAGGAGAATTGCCTGAACCCAGGAGGCGGAGGTTGCAGTGAGCCGAGATCGCGCCATTGCACTCCAGCCTGGGTAACAAAAGCGAAACTCCGTCTCAAAAAAAAAAAAAAAAAAAAAAAAAGATTTAAAGGTAAAAATTAATTGAAAAATAAGCATAAATGTAAACGTTAAAAGTAGCTCCACTAGATCAGCATTTTTACTAATACGAAGGATACACAACCCAAATACATGTGGACTTCAGATTACGTGCTTCACCCCTGAAAACATACAAGAACAAAGTGGAAGGCTTAAACTCATCAGATTTTAAGATGTATTGTAAATGTATAATAAGCAAGACACAGTGGCTCACACCTATAATCCCAGCACTTTGGAGATGGAGACCATCCTGGCCAACATGGTGAAACCCCATCTCTACTAAAAGTACAAAAAATTAGCTGGACGTGGTGGTGTGTACCTGTAGTCCCAGCTACTAGGGAGGTCGAGGCAGGAGAATTGCTTGAAACTGGAAAATGGAAGTTGTAGTGAGCCAGGATTGCATCACTGCACCCCAGCCTGGTGATAGAGCAAGACTCTGCCTCAAAAAAAAAAAAAAAAAGCAAGACAGTGAAGAGTTTGCAAAAGGATACACATATAAATCAGTGATACCTAACAGAGAGTGCAGAATTTTTTTCACACATTTATAAAGTTCATGATTAACAAAAGTGCAATGGCAATTCATGGGAAAAGGAAAGTTTTTTTTGACAAATGCTGCTGGAATTATGGGGTACACCTATGAAGAGAAAACAGACACTGATCCTCACCTCACACCATATACAAAAGCGAAACTCAAGTCATAGGGCAAAGTGCAAAAGCTAATACCAAACTTCTAGAAGAAAACAGAGGAGGAAATATTTGCAACTGTGGGGCACAGATTTCTTAGATTTGTTTCCAAAAACACAAACCACAAAATATACATTGAAAAAGTGAACTGTATCAAAATTGAAAACTCTTGCTCTTTGAAAGACACCATTAAGAAAACAAATAAACAAAACAAAGGGCAAGGCACAGAGTGGAAGGAAGTGTTGAAGATACATCTATCTGACAAAAGACTTATAGCCCGAAAATAGGAAGAACTTTTACAACTCACGGAGAAGGCAAAAATTTCGATTATAAAATGGGCAGAATGGCTGGACATATCACAAGAGCATATGCACAGGGCCAATATGCACACAAGACAATGGTCGGTATCTTTGGTCATGTGGGGCAAGGGTGGACCAGGGGACTGTGAAGGGACTGCTGGGGCCATCTACGCTAGGGCACACAGTGGCTCCGGCCACTCCAACTGAAGCCTGGGTGTCATCCTGGGGCCGCTCTCAGAGAGTCCCATAGGGGAAGAGGGACTTGCAGAGGAAAGGAACCTCAATGATGTCATTGACTCAGGGTCTCAACTAAGTGCAACTCGGTCACAGGATGAGGCTGGCCCAGGAATGAGGGACTCGGACATGAGGAGGACTCCCCACCTGGCATTTCAGCACCATCTGCCTTGTTTGTTGCCTCCCCCTCCCTCTCTCCCAATGCCCACTTGTCTCCCAGGATGCAGAGTCCAATGGTCCTGCCAAAGAGGACGTGCCCCCAACAAAGTGAAGCAGGCAGACCCAGCCAGGAGGGCTGTCTTAACAGCACAGAGACCAGGACCTGCATGGAATTCCCATGTGGGCCAGAGCCAACCAAATGCTCTCTGGATTCCAGAACCCCTTCCCTTCCCCTGTGGTCCAGGGGAAAGAGCATCCACCCCACGGGGTGAGGATGGAGGAGATTCCTGCTGCAAAGAGCTCAGGGCAGGGCCTGGCACAAGTTAATTGTTCAGCAAGCAGCAGCTCTCTCACGATCTGTTTATGTCCCTGATGGCTCTTGGCTACACGGGTAGAATTTAGAAGCAGGTCTCCAGCCCTGAGAGTGGGAATAACAAGATGAAAGCTGAGCCTAATCCCCGAAAGACAACCTGGTAGAGCAGGACAGCACTGGTACAGGAAGATAACAATGCAAGTGGTGCTTGGCAGATAAACATTCCCAGATCCCACGGGCCTCTCTGACCCTTCACCTTAAGGAAGTCTGCGTGACCAGTTTGTTTATTAATGTTTTAGTTGTGCAAAGCACATGAAGTCCCAGCAGTACCCAGCAGTAACCTCGGAGTCCTGCAATGCTGTTGGGAAGAGAATGGGGCTGGGGCCACAACCCCAGGCACAAAGGACCAGAGGCTACCACCACCACAGCCTCAGTCTTCCTGCCCCCCCAGCACTTCCCCTGAATCTGTGCCCTGCCAGCGAATTCAGAAGCAAATGGGATGTTGGCGCCAGCAGAAGCTGAACCATCATTCCTGAAACCGAAGTCCACCGAGGGCCTCCTGCTAGCCTTTCCACAGGGTGGGCACTTCGCGAGCCCCAGAAGCACTTCCTGTTCAGTCTCAGCCCCAGCATCTGCACGCAGCGGCCACTCAACTCTCCTCTTCATTTTAAACACAGATTTAGAAGAGGACGTTGTGGAGGTCAAGCGATTGCCTGCTTCATTTCCATGCATTGGCATCACCGAGAAGGCCCCCAGAGGCTTTTCCTAAACAGCAGGCTTGGTACAGAATCATCAGACCATCTCCATTCTTGTTGTTCTTGTTAACTCCCCTGGGTTGGTGCTAGCCAGAAAGGCCGTTTAAATTGATGTGTCTTATTTCCTTTTGCCTTTTTTCTTAAACCAATGACCTTCACTAGTGCATTTAATAGGCTTTGGACTTTTTTAGAGCTTTGTTCTCAGATTGCACCCTGGGGAACCAAGCAGGTGAAACTTCAGACTTCTCTGAGTGGCTATCTCTGCAAATGGATATTTGGGGCTGAGGGAGACCCCAGGGGAGGAGTGGGAGGCTGTAACAGGGGAGCTGAGGGCAGCTCTGGATCCCAAGGGTCCTGGGTTTGAGGCATCCTCAGCCACTCCTGGCCCTGTAACCTAGAGCCAGCAATTCTCCATCTCTGCCTCAGTTTCTTCATCTGTAAAATGAAGCAACAACAGTGCCCTCCTCATAGAGCAGGGAGGGAGAAGATTCCTGCTGTGATGAGCTCAGCTTAAGGCCCAGCACAAGTTAACTGTTCAGCAAGCAGTGGTTCTCTCACAATCTGTTTATGTCCCAGATGGCTCTTGGCTACAAGCATGGAATTCAGAAGCAGATCTCCAGCCCTGGGAGTGGGGGTTACAAGATCAAAGCTGAGCCTGGCCTTCATGAGGTGGCATGGGATCAGGGAAAAAGAGGAGATCTAGAAACCAACAGAACTGCGGCTCTGCCACATCCCAGGGCATGAGCTTAGTATGTCTGAGATCCAATTTCCTCACTTTAAGGAGGAAGCAGGGTGGCGTGAATACACATGAAGCCAGAATGCACTCCATGAGTGCACAGGCAAACACACTCACAGCCCCCAGCACCATGGTCCACATTCAGTTTTAGTAAAGGCACGTTTCCTCCCCTCTGCCTCTCCCAGGAGGAAACTTGAGTACCAGGCAGGCTATCAGCAAAGAAATTCCACCACAGAAACCCACTGTATTAGTCTGTTTTCACACTGCTGATAAAGACATACTTGAGACTGGGTAATTTATAAAGGAAAAAGGTTTAATGGACATATAGTTCCACGTGGCTAGGGAGGCCTCACAATCATGGCAGAAGGCAAGGAGGAGCAAGTCACATCTTACATGGATGTCAGCAGGCAAAGAGAGAGCTTGTCCTGGGAAACTCCCACTTATAAAACCATCAGATTTCATGAGACCTATTCACTATTAGGAGGACAGCACAAGAAAGACCTGCCCCCATGATTCAATTATCTCACACCAGGTCCATCCCACAATATGTGGGAATTCAAGATGAGATTTGGGTGGGGACACAGCCAAACCATACCATTTTACCCCTGGCCCCTTCCAAATCTATGTCCTCACATTTCAAAATTGATTATGCCTTCTCAACAGTCCCCCAAAGTCTTCACTCATTTCAGCATCAACCCAAAAGTCCACAGTCCACCATCTCATCTGAGACAAGGCAAGTCCTTTCTGCCTATGAGCCTGTAAAATCAAATGTAAGTTAGTTACTTTTTAGATACAATGAGGATATAGACATTGGGTAAATACAGCCCTTCCAAATGGCAGAAATTAGCCAAAACAAAGGGGCCACAAGTCCTTTGCAAGTCTGAAATCCAGCAGGGCAGTCAAATCTTAAAGCTACAAAATGGTCTCCTTTGATGCCACATCTCACATCCATGTCATGCTGATGCAAGAGGTGGGTTCCCATGGTCTTGGGCAGCTCCACCCCTGTGGCTTTGCAGGGTACAGCTTTTCTCCCACCTGCTTTCATGGGTTGACGTTGGGTGTCTATGGCTTTTCCATGCACACAGTGCAAACTGTCAGTGGATCTACCACTTTGGGGTCTGGAGGATGGTGGCCCTCTTCTCACAGCTCCATTAGGTGGTGGCCCAGTGGGGACTCTATGTGGGAGCTCTGACCCCATATTTCCCTTCTGCACTGTCCTAGCAGAGGTTCTCCATGAGGGCCCTGCCCCTGCAGCAAACTTCTGCCTGGACATCCAGGAACCAGAGGATATCTCCATACATCCTCTGAAATCTAGGTGGAGGGTCCCAAACCTCAATTCTTGACTTCTGTGTACTTGCAAGCTAACACCACATGGAAGCTGCCAAGGCTTGGGACTTGCACCCTCTGAAGCCATGGTCCAAGCTCTATGTTGGCCCCTTTCAGCCATGGCTGGAGAGGCTGGGACACAGGGCACCAAGTCCCTAGGCTGCACACAGCATGGGGACCCTGGACCTAGGCCATGAAACCATTTTTTCCTCCTATGTCTCTGGGCCTGTGATGGCAGGGGCTGCTGTGAAGACCTCTGACATGTCCTGGAGACATTTTCCCCATTGTCTTGGGGATTAACATTTGTGTTTTTGTTGCTTATGCAAATTTCCGCAGCCAGCTTGAATTTTCCTCAGAAAAATCAGATTTTCTTTTCTATCACATTGTCAGGCTGCAAATCTTCCAAACTTTTATGCTCTGCTTCCCTTATAAAACTGAATGCCTTTAACAACACCCAAGTCACATCTTGAATGCTTTGCTGCTTAGAAATTTCTTCCACCAGATACACTAAATCATCTCTCTCAAGTTCAAAGTTCCACCAATATCTAGGGCAGAAGGAAAATGCTGCCAGTCTGTTTGCTAAAATGTAACAAGAATCACCTCTGCTCCACTTGCCAACAATTTTCTCATCTCTATCTGAGACTACCTCAGCCTGGATTTCATAGTTTGTATCATTATCAGCATTTTTGTCAAAGTCATTCAACAAGTCTCTAGGGAGTTCCAAACCTTCCCACATTTTCCTGTCTTCTTCTGAGCCCTCCAAACTGTTCCAACTTCTGCCTGCTACCCAGTTCCAAAGTGACTTCCACATTTTCAGGTATCTTTACAGTAGCGCCCCACTCTACTGGTACCAATGTACCATATTAGTCTGTTTTTATGCTGCTAATAAACTTACACCCAAGACTGGGAAATTTATGCAGGAAAAAGGTTTAAAGGACTTACAGTTCCATGTGGCTCGAGAGGCCTCACAATCATGGCAGAAGGCAAGGAGGAGCAAGTCACATCTTACATGGATGACAGCAGGCAAAGAGAGAGAGCTTGTGCAGGGAAACTCCCCCTTATAAAACCATCAGATCTCATGAGTCTTATTCACTATCATGAGAAGAGCATGAGAAAGACCTGCCCCCATGATTCAATTACCTCCCACCAGTCCCTCCCACAACATGTGGGAATTGAAGATGAGATTTGGATGAAGACACAGACAAACCATACCACCCACCAAGCCCTTCACTTGAGGATCTGGGCTGGGCTCTCAGGCGAGAATCAGGAGGCGCTGAGTTGGGGTCCAGTCCAACCATAGCAACTCAGCAACACGTCCTGGCTGAGGGTTGGTCAGGCAGGACTTCCCTCTGGGGTTCACACTGGTTCTGAATAACAAGAACCATGCCAGGGCAGTGACCCAGGACCTGAGCCCTCCTCTTAGCCTGCTGGGCACCATGACAGCTCAGTGCAGCCCCCCAAGGCTGTCCGCATAGCATCCTCCATGATAGTTTCTAGGGCTGCTTCCTTGGCCCCTGATCAGCCCCACGGCCCTGGACCTGGGCTCTGTGGAGGACCTCTCTCTGCCCTTCAGCTCCCATCCTCCCATCCTGCTTGCCCTCAGGGGAGCCCCTCCGGCCCCAGGGGTGCTGTCTTTCCCACTGGTCAGTCTCCCCCTGTGCTCGGGCCCTAGACAGCAGACAGCCGTGTCCAGCCTCCTTTTTGGCACCTCCACTTGGGGCCTCCTCCCAGGTTCTCACACCTGCACTGCCTCACACTTCCTCACCTCCCTTCCCTTACCCTGACTTTCTCTGTCTTTCTTTGTGTAATGAAAGCCCCTTACCCACCCAGAGCCCCCAAACCAAACACATAAGCTGTGTCGTTACTCATGTGACTCCTTCCAGTGAACTCTGGACTGCAGCCCCCCTTCTTGTAGCTCCCGGTGAATCCTCCTTATCTGTTCTTCACAAAGAGGCGGGTTTTCAAAGCACAAATCAGACACTGTCACCCCCTGACTCAAAACCCCAGTGGCTACCTTTTCATGAGACCAACAGCTAATGGTCTTTTCAGGGCTGGCAAGGCCCTGCCTGCTCCCCATGCCCTCCCCCTGTACTAGTCATGCTGTCACCAACCCCAAACCTATCCCCAAAGCCACCTACTCTCACCCCAAGGCCTCTGTGTGGATGCTCTTCCCCTCTTCATGGGTCACCTTCCCCAAAACGCTCCCAAGTGACTCTGGGCCCAGCATTCTATTCACTGGGCTCACAGCACTCAACCATGGCCGCTGTGGACCAAATTCTTCCAGCTACCTGTCTGTTTGTTTTGTATCCGTCCCTGCAGTTGGCTAAGTAACAGCCCTCCAAGATCTCCACGTTCTCATCCCTAAAGCTGGACATGAACCTTGATGAGCCATTATTCAGAAGAAGTGGGCTGCAGATGTGGCCACGTCCAGAGTCTTCAGATCCTCCTGGCTTCTCCCTGTGGGTGCGAAATTCAAGTGTCCTTATAAGAGGCAGGGGAGACACATGTGGTGGGGGATACACCTGTGGTTGGGTGAGACACATGGGAGACACACGCAGTGGGAGAGACACACACATTGGGGGAGACACGCGCGGTGGGGGAGACACACGCTGGGGGGAGACACATGCAGAGGGGGAGACATACACGAGGGGGAGACACACATAGGGGGGACACATGCGGGAGGGAGACACATTCGGGAGGGAGACACATTCGGGGGAAGAGACACATTGGGGGGAAACACATGCGGGGGAAACACATGCAGAGTCGGGGGAGACACACGCCATGGGAGACGTGGTGGGGATACAGAGGGGAGATGTGAGAGGGGTGGGACACAAACAGAGGAGCAAAGGACATGGAGATGCAGTGGAGACAGCTTGAAGGAGCTGGCCTGGAGACTGGAGCAGCCCCAGGTCAGGGAACACCCAGAGCCCCCAGAAACTGCAGGAGGCAGGGAAGATCCTCCCCTGTAGCCTCTAGAAGAAGGTCAGCGCTGCCGACAGATTCATCTTGGACTTCTCGCCTGCAGAACTTGGAGAGAAAGCATCTCAGTCGCCTGAAGCTTCTTGGGTTGGGATCTTTTCTTACCATCAGCCCTGTCTGATGTAATAACGCTCTCTCTCCCTCGCTAGGGCTCCATTTGCCTTCAGGGAGTTCTAGTGAGGGAGAGAGAGCCTTACTACACAGACGGTCAGAAGAGCTAAGGAAACAAAGCAGAGTGAAGGGCCTGAATGAAGCTGGGGCAGGATTCACATGGCTCCGGGGACAGCAGGCTCCTGGCAGGACAGCAGGTATGTCCCCAAGGAGCCTCAGGGCAGGACAGTGCAGCGGGACAGGACTGAGTGGGTGAGACAGGAGGGGGGCTGGTACGAGAGGTGGTGGGGACCTTGTGACAGCGGACGGAGGGCTCTCAGCCCTTGGGAAGCCTCTGCAGGGTGGGGACCTCGGGAAAGCTTCTGTAAATCCACTCTGGCTGCAGGGTTAGGGCGGAGGCCAGGAGGGCGCAGTTGAGTGGTTCACAGCTATGTGGGGCGGTACCGCATAATTCTGGCCGCTGGCCTGAAGGACTTCCATGTGAGTAGGATCTGAGGTTTGAAAGAAAGCGGGTGGCCCGGCATAGCTCCTGAAATTTGGGCCTGGGCAACAGGAAGGGTGGAACTGCTGTTCCCTGGACTGGGGGTGGGGGGGTGGGCAGGAGCTGGCTGGGTCTGGGGTAGGCTACACAGGGCCATGCTGCAGACTGGCGAGGTGCATGAGAGCGTTAGATACCAAGGGGCACTGTCAGGTGGGGTGCGGGGAGTGCGGTACAACCTGGGAGTTCAGAGACGAGGCTGTGCTGAGGTGTAGGTGAGGGCAGCAGAGCGCTGGGAGTTCCTGCCCTGCGCTGGAGGAGGCACCTGATGGGGGCCACAGAGAACGGAATCCTGCAACACCCAACCTGTAGAAGGCAGGAAGGTGGTGAGGCCCAGCAAAGGGCCTGGGAAGGAGCATGGGCCCGGGGAAGCAAGGCTTCCAGGGCGGAGGGAGAGAGCCTGTGCTCGGGGCCACTGGTTTCCTCGGGTCAGGTGAAGCTGGCCTTCCTGTGTTTGGGTTTGGTGACCTGGAAGTCACTGGTGAGCTTGCCCACAGCTGCGTGGAGGAGCACGCCATGCAGAGACATGGTGGGGATACAGAGGGGAGACACGTGAAGGGGGTGGGACACAAGCAGAGGAGCAAAGGACGTGGAGATGCAGTGGAGACAGCTTGAAGGAGATGGCCTGGAGACTGGAGACAGGATGTTGACATTCATCTCTGCGAAGAGGGACAGAGTGCTGGGGCCTGGCTGCAGGGGAGGAAATGAAAGACATTTCTTTGGTGAAGATGGACAAAAATGGCAACATGTTTGTGAAGGAGGACAGGTGTGGGGAGACAGCGCAGGGAGGGGACGAGCTCCCAGGCCCACAGGACGGTGGTCCTGCCTCGGGGCAGAGACGATTCACCTCCTGCAAGGAGCAAGGCTGGGCAAGCGGGGCTCTGGGCTGTGGATCTTGTGATGGGAGCTGAGAGTTGGGCTGGGCCTTCCTCAGTGCGGTGAGAATTGTACATGTGCTGGGGAGAGGTGTAAGGAGGGTTGAGGGGCAGGGAGAATGAGTTAAAGCCCCTTCAAGGGAGTTGGGGCCGTGGGCAGGGGGAGTCTGAGGCAGGATTTCAGGACTCCCTTGGGCTAGGAGGTCATGAATTCAAACAGGGACCTATCCACAGAGTGGTGTGATTTTGAAGATGGGAGGATGGGGAATGGCAGGGAGCTGAGAATGCATGATTGACTTCAGGGGGTCCCAGCTGGACAAGCAGGGAAAGCGATGATGGGGAGACCATGACGCTGGGCTTGGTGCTGCCAGGCCCTGGCTGAACATCAGCAAGCGCAGGAATGGTTCCTGTGAGCATCAGATGTGCCCCCAGGCTGCAAGGACTTAGTGAGAGAATGGCATGCGCTCAGCATGTGCCCAACACGCAGTCAGGCTGAGAATTCTAAACCATCCAGGCCTTCCCAGAAGCAGAGCTGGCCACCCTTTCCTTGCTTGACGGCTTCCAGACAGCAGCAGCTGGTCGCCGTGCACAAGTCCAGGGAGCTGATAAGGAAGGGCATCCTGAGTCCTCTGCCACCCTGTCCACCCTCATCCCCCTCCCCAGGCCAGTGTCCCCAGGGGCCAGGGAGGCCGTCTGGGTGCTTGCTCAGCTCAGCCGGATTTGGAGAGGGTGAAGCTGGCAGCCTGAAGGCTCAGGGCACAGGCAGCCGATCGCGTGGGTTTTGGGTCCCATTTGCTAGGAAATTTGCAGAGAGGAGGGGAGAGTTAGTGCCGTTGCCTTGGCAACTCTCTGTCACATTCTAATGGGGCTCAGCAGTAGAAGGAGGCTGGTCTTAGTGGAGCACAAAGCAGATCGATTTGCTGGTGTCCTGAGGCAGCTCAGTGGGAAAGCGGCTGCTTCTTGGGTGTCTGCTGCCCGAACTCCATCAGGAATGCAACAGGAGAGGGGCGGGTGGGGGGTGTCCCGGGACCCACAGTACTCACCAAAGAACGAGGCGGGGCCGATGCTGGGTACCCACCGGGCCTCGTCCCAGGGCAGCTCAGGGTCTCAGGGCTCACGTGGAGGAGGTGGACAGCTGCCCCAGACCAAGTGGAGCTTTGGGACCCAGGCCCCATGCCCTCATGGAGCCTCTGCTCTGAGGAGCTTCCCGACTTTGCAGATAGGAACGCCACAGGAAGAGGAAAAAGACAAGCTTCTAAATCAGTGAACTCAGAGCAACCTCCTCGAGGGGCCTGAGTGGACACCAGATCCCCCAAAATCCAGAACTAGAGCCAAACAGTTAGGAGCTTGGGTTGCAGGAGCAAATATAAATATTAAAAGTACCAACAAGACACAAATAATACAAGCAATACAGATTGAGAGGAGGGACGGGTGGTCAGAGAAAGAGAGCTGAGTATTACCCAGCCTTTCAAAACAGGAAGTGGGCGATACTGTCAGAAACGGGACCATGGGATAGAGAACGTCTAATTCCAGATGGTTAATGGTCTTCACAGACTCCCTTCTCAGCCTTAGAAGGTTCTTCTAGGAAACCATGCCTTGCATGTTGAAGATAAACGCACTTGAAGTCAGCAGCATCTTCAGCTTGACTTGGGCTCCTCTTCCTTCTTTACATTCCGGTCCAATCTGATATTTCTAGGCTGCAGAGCCTGGGAAGGATGATCTCATCTCACAGCAGCGTTTGCTCATGCTTGCTTCCTACTTCTTTCTAGCCATTGCCACGGGCCAGGCATGGTTCTAGGTATTTTGCATGGCTGTGGCTCCCTGATGCCACTCAGCTGGGCACTGAGGTGGGGCTGCCATCATCAATCCACCCCCAGGAGATAAATGGGGACCAGAGAGGGAAACTGGCCCCAGGCCTCAATAGCTCCCAATACGGAGACTCTGGCTTGGACTCCAGACCGCTTGAGTTCAGAGGCCACCCTCCTACATTCGCACATTTTCATTCTGATCAAATGCACAGAATATCTGTGACGCAATCGCATTGCCAACACTGGCTGTTCCAGTCTGTGTTTTTTCAAAAAACAGCTTTATTAAGATACAGTTTACATACCATGCAATTCACTCATTTGAGGGGTACAATTTAATAGTTTTGGGTATATTATATCACTATATTTTTTAAACTGTGGTTACATAGGCGTAACATAAAATTTACCGTTTTAACTGTTTTGAAGTGTACAGGTTAGTGGCACTGAGGACATTCACCATATTGTCCAACCATCACCATGTCAACTTCAAAACTTGTCATCACTCCTGACTCAAACCTGCCCCCATTAACTAATCACTTCCCATCCTCTCTCCCCTTAACCCTCGGTAACCTCTAACCTACTTCAGGTCTCTGAATGGACTACTCCAGGGAATTTGACTACTGAATTTGACTACTCTGCTACTAAGAGCAGAGTCCTGCAGAACTTGTCCTTTAGTGGGCGGCTGATTTCACAGAGCATAAGGTCTTCAGGGTTCATCCATGTGGCTGCAGGTGTCGGAATCTCCCTTCTCTCCATGGCTGGTAATGGTTTATTGGATGGATGGAGTGCATTTGTGTGTTCATGCATCTGTTGATGGACACCAGGGTTGTTCACACGTTTCTTGTTTGCTTGTTTGCTTTTTTGAGATGGAGTCTTGTTCTGTGACCCAGGCTGGAGTGCAGTGGTACGATCTCTGCTCACTGCAAGCTCCGCCTTTCAGGTTCAAGCGATTCTCCTGCCTCCTCCTCCCGACTAGGTGGGATTACAGGTGCCGGCCAGCACACCTGGCTAATTTTCGTATTTTCAGTAGAGATCGGGTTTCACCGTGTTGGTCAGGCTGGTCTCGAACTCCTGACCTCAGGTAATCTGCCCGCCACGGCCTCCCAAAGTGCTGGGATTACAGGCGTGAGCCACCGCACCCAGCCTGTCCCCACTTTTTGGCTCTCATGAATGATGCTGCCATGAACATAGGTGTGCTTTCTATTCCCTCTGGTGTGTACTCAGAAGGGAATTTGCTGGCTCACGTGTTGTGTAACTTTAAAAATAAAAACAATCCTTGCTAAACTTGGATCTGAGGTCTCAGTCCGCCCGAGCAAATCTATGCAGCCCCGCAGCCATCCTCCCCAGCCCACAGGAACAAAAGCCCAAAGACAGGGCTTGGCATTCCAGCCCTACAGTCACGTGTCTCCCCGAGCCGGACATTTATTAGTGGCCACCTTGAGTGTCAATGTGGAGGCTGAAGGAGGAACTTGGGCTGAGGCCTGGTGTGCTGCGTATGCCCCCTGCACACTCAGAAAACGCTATAGAGTTCTTACGCATTGATAAAATGGGCTTCTTCTCGCCCTGGGTCTCCTCAATGGCCCCCGAGACCTGCAGTATATGCATCATTCATTCCCACTGGACAGATGTGGGAACTGAGGCTCAGACAGCCACTACCCAGAGAGGCAGGACAAGCCTCAGCCCTTCAGCTCCAAATGTAGGGTCCTCTCTGGCCCCTTGCTGCCTCTCTCAAAGATCCCCAAGGGGCTTACAGGCAGCTTTCCTCCATTCCAGGGCAGCAAGGACACTGAGAGCAGTAACATGAGGGGGGCAGAGAGAAAAGACACCCCCACAGCTGCACCCCCCCCATTTTTTCCCAGCACCATCTACACGCAGAGTCTTCGGGGCCACCCTGCCTCCGGGGCCATGGCACCTCACCAGGAATGCCACTGCTTAAACTCTTCCAGGGCTGGCAAGCCTACCCAGACCAAGCCAGCACACCCTGGCTGCCCTGGAGGGAGCCCTGTCTCCGGGGCTCAGAGAACAGAGTCCGTGCAGCAAAGGCCCTCAGGGTGCCAGGGCCGTGACCGAAAATCCCTTTTACCATCTTCTTTTCTTCAGCACACATGCCCAGCTCCCACATCTAATGCCCAGGGGATGCCTCCCAGATGCTGGTGGCACAGTGACAGGGGCAGGAGGTGGCATCTTCTGGATCTCCCTGGGTGACCCCAGTACGTGACATCCTGGACTCCAGAGGCCTCATCGGTGACACAGGGGGCTGAGCCACATCACCCTGGGCAGCTCTGTTCTCTGCCTTGTCAGAGATTCTCTTAAAAGAGTTTATTTTCCATAGATTAAAGACTAGACAAGGAGAACAGACAGGAGAGAGGCTTGTAGACACCTGCTGCAAACTTAGCTTCTCAGAAAACAGGCGCTTGGGACTCCTCCCCAAAAATGGGGAATTTAAACGGAAAACGTGGCCCCCAAGACAGTCCTTTGGTCAAAGCCTCTGAGTACACATGAAAGAAGGGGGAGGGGAGTGGACCTGGCACCAGGCCAGGCAGAGAAAAGGGAGTCCTGAGGGTGAATACACTTGTGCCTGTAAGGGGCCCTGTTGTGTGCGTTGGGTTGGGACACAGCTCTGCCCACCCTGGGTGTGTTCTCTGAACCAGGAACCCAAGAGAGCAGCTCTCCCACTGGGGCCGGGGACTTCCAGAATGCCCTTGGCTCTGCCCATCCTGGTGCCCTCAGCCCCTATCCTGGTGGGAGAGCTGCCCTCTCAGGTTCCTGATTCAGAAAAGGCACCCGGGGCAGGGCAGAGCTGTGTCACAACCCAACGCATGACAGGGTCTCTTAGAGGCACGTGCGTGTCCACCCCCAGGAGCACACAGAGGGACCCTCATCCACTCACGGGCACGTGTGTGTCCACCCCCAGGAGCACAGAGGGACCCTCATCCACTCACGGGCACGTGTGTCCACCCACAGGAGCACACAGACAGACCCTCATCCACTCACGGGCACGTGTGTCCACCCCCAGGAGCACACAGACAGACCCTCATCCACTCACGGGCACGTGTGTCCACCCCCAGGAGCACACAGACAGACCCTCATCCACTCACGGGCACGTGTGTCCACCACCAGGAGCACACAGACAGACCCTCATCCACTCACGGGCACGTGTGTCCACCCCCAGGAGCACAGACAGACCCTCATCCACTCACGGGCACGTGTGTCCACCCCCAGGAGCACACAGACAGACCCTCATCCACTCACGGGCACGTGTGTCCACCCCCAGGAGCACAGACAGACCCTCATCCACTCACGGGCACGTGTGTCCACCCCCAGGAGCACAGACAGACCCTCATCCACTCACGGGCACGTGTGTGTCCACCCCCAGGAGCACAGACAGACCCTCATCCACTCACGGGCACGTGTGTGTCCACCCCCAGGAGCACAGACAGACCCTCATCCACTCACGGGCACGTGTGTCCACCCCCAGGAGCACACAGACAGACCCTCATCCACTCACAGGCACGTGTGTCCACCACCAGGAGCACACAGACAGACCCTCATCCACTCACGGGCACGTGTGTCCACCCCCAGGAGCACACAGACAGACCCTCATCCACTCACGGGCACGTGTGTCCACCCCCAGGAGCACAGACAGACCCTCATCCACTCACGGGCACGTGTGTCCACCCCCAGGAGCACACAGACAGACCCTCATCCACTCACGGGCACGTGTGTCCACCCCCAGGAGCACAGACAGACCCTCATCCACTCACGGGCACGTGTGTGTCCACCCCCAGGAGCACAGACAGACCCTCATCCACTCACGGGCACCTGTGTGTCCACCCCAGGAGCACAGACAGACCCTCATCCACTCACGGGCACCTGTGTGTCCACCCCAGGAGCACAGACAGACCCTCATCCACTCACGGGCACGTGTGTGTCCACACCCAGGAGCACAGACAGACCCTCATCCACTCACGGGCACCTGTGTGTCCACCCCAGGAGCACAGACAGACCCTCATCCACTCACGGGCATGTGTGTCCACCCCCAGGAGCACAGACGGACCCTCATCCACTCACGGGCACGTGTGTGTCCACCCCCAGGAGCACACAGACAGACCCTCATCCACTCACGGGCATGTGTGTGTCCACACCCAGGAGCACACAGACCCTCATCCACTCACGGGCACGTGTGTGTCCACCCCCAGGAGCACACAGACAGACCCTCATCCACTCACGGGCATGTGTGTGTCCACACCCAGGAGCACAGACGGACCCTCATCCACTCACGGGCACGTGTGCCCACCCCCAGGAGCACAGACGGACCCTCATCCACTCACGGGCACATGTGTCCACCCCCAGGAGCACACAGACAGACCCTCATCCACTCACAGGCACCTGTGTGTCCACGCCCAGGAGCACAGACAGACCCTCATCCACTCACGGGCACGTGTGTGTCCACCCCCAGGAGCACAGACAGTCCCTCATCCACTTGCCCTGCCTGGGACAGGAGCCCAGTAGCCAATTCCTGTTCCTGCTTCCACCCCTTTGCTGACCTCCCCACCCCTAAGGGCAGCGTGCCTGGGGACCAGGGTTCTAACCCCGGTTTCCTCCCTGACCCTCCTCCTGGAAACATCCTTCCTGTCTCTGCCTCAGTTTACCTCATTGAAGGGTGACTTCCAAGGACCCATTCAGCTTTTATCTCCTGTCACTCCGTAGACAAAGGCTTTCCACCCAATTCCCCCCCACCCCCAGCTGCCATTCCCCTCCCCAATCTTCCGCCCACCCCTGACCAGGAGCCCAGGTCCCCAGCGCGGGCAGCCCCTCTGTCCCCATTCCCGAGACCTGGAGCCGGCTAGGATGGAGTCTCTATCCCAGTTCAATTTCCCCCGCCTTTTTGATGTCACATCCTGTCCCAGCCCGCTCGCCCGCGGCCGCCGCCCTCCCTCCTCCTCCCCGGGAGAGAGCGAGGCGCGCGGGTCCCTCTGCGCCACCCCCGCCCCCGCCCCTTCCGAGCAAACTTTTGGCACCCACCGCCGCCGAGCGCGCGTTCGTGCTCCGCAGGGCGCGCCTCTCTCCGCCAATGCCAGGCGCGCGGGGGAGCCATTAGGAGGCGAGGAGAGGGGAGGGCGCAACTCCCGCCCAGCCCAGCCCTGCCCAGCCCTGCCCGGAGGCAGACGCGCCGGAACCGGGACGCGATAAATATGCAGAGCGGAGGTTTCGCGCAGCAGAGCCCGCGCGCCGTCCGCTCCGGGTGCTGAATCCAGGCGCGGGGACACGAGCCAGGCGCCGCCGCCGCCGCCGCCGCCGCTGGAGCCCGCGGAGCCCGCCGGGGCCAGAGCCGGAGCGCGTCCGCGTCCACGCAGCCGCCGGCCGGCCAGCACCCAGGGCCCTGCGCGCCAGGTCGTTGGAGGTGGCAGCGAGACATGCACCCGGCCCGGAAGCTCCTCAGCCTCCTCTTCCTCATCCTGATGGGCACTGAACTCACTCAAGTACGTGCATCCAACGCCATTTTCCTCCCCGCCGGGAGCCCGTCCCGGCCCCCACCCCGGGAGCCCCACAAAGTCCTGGACGGCTCCGGCTCTGCACCTCCCCGCGCCCCCGGCCTGGGCGCCCGGAGCGCCGGGGTTGTCGGGGAGGGGGCCGAGGCGCTGGGCCGGACCTGGGTGGGAGGGAGGGGTGCAGGCTGAGCCGAGACGCTGCTCCCCCAGCCCCGGCCCAGCAGGGTTGACAGCTGCCCCCTTCCTCCTAGGACTCCCTGCTGAGAAGTTCAAAGGGGAGCTCCAGGGGGGCTTTGACTGCTATTGTCATCCGGAGGGGGAAGATCGAAAGCCGGATCGACAAGCCCCGGGCATTTTCCGAGGTGGCGGGACCTCAGTGCTACCCCCAGCACACTCCTGCGTGGCTCAGCCTCCCTTTGGGCATCACGCTGCCCTTGGGGGCCCCGGAAACAGGCGGTGGGAGCTGTGCGGCTGTGACCGGGAAGGGCAGCCAGCGTGCCAGCCAGCTGGGTGCATTGTTGGCTTAACGTGCAGGGTGTGGGGGGCTGTGGCCACATGCCGGGCCGGCAGGAGGGGACTGAGGAGCCTGGTGGTGTGCCTGTGTGGGGATCGTGGGCATTTGACACGGGCTCGTCTTCCCCTGAACAATGGCTCCACTGAGAAAGGTCTCTTGCTTGCTATTCTCCATTTTAAAGATGCATCTTGGAGCTGGCAGGTCTGGGGGAGGAGAAGGGCTGTCTGTGAGCGCCGAACTGGGAGGGCTGCTTTGGCACCATGGTGCTGGGAACAGCCTGCCAGCCTTGGGAGCCGGGCTGCTTGGGAGTGACATTAAAATGCCCTTTCAATGATGCCACTGTGCCATGCTCTGAACTCGGAGACTCTGGCCCTTTGGAGTTGCAAGTCCAGGAAATGATGGGCAGCCAGCACCCTGGCCCCGAGCCCCAGCCGCCCCTGACCCTCCTTTCCTTCCTCCCTGCCTGCCTCCCCTAGAATAAAAGAGGAAACAAAGGAGAGACGATGGGAGGGCCAGAGAGCTGGGAGGGCCAGAGAGCGAGAGGAAGACCACAGGAGAAAAGATGCTGATCCAGCTTCCCTTGTTTTGCCTGGAAGCCCTCGCTGGCTCCCTGGCTCTGCCCAGGACGTGCAGTCCATATCCCAATCCAGCAATGGGTTACGTGGTCCCGATTACCCTCAGAGGCCCTCTCCTGGTGCTGCCCAGATGATCGGCCGGAGAGTTGCCCCCCGGAGAGATTCTGCGTGGCCTCTGGGAGAGAAGTTTTCTTGGCCCCAGGAGGGCCTGGTGGAGGGGTGGTGGTTGTGCAGTGTGGCTGGACAGATGCATTCATTCACGTGCACACACACACACACACACACACGGGAGCACATACCTGCAGAGAAGAGCCAACCAGGTCCCGATTAGTGGCAAGCTGCCCTGAAAGTGCTGTGCCTGTGTCTTATTGAGACACCTAGGCAAAGAGATGGCTGGGTCTGGGTGGTCCTGGACACAGCCCCTCCAAGCCTTAATGGCGCCCTTAAGCCTCCATTCCCAGGCCGAAAGATGCTTTTCCTCCATAAGTTCTCCTCTTTGTGTCTTTTTAAAGATCCCCTGTTCCGGGGAGAAACTTTTGGTTCAACTTCAATTAGAAGCTTTGTCTCAGTGGTGAAAGTATTTGTCCATCCAGGCAAAGGGTGCTGGACATCTGAACCTCAGCCAGCCCCTGTGCACACCCCGGCATCCTCAGACCTTGGAGTCAACGCCCAGCCAGCCACCTTCAGGACCCTGGTCAGCTCCGCCAGCCCACAGCTTCCCCGGGTCAGGAAGGGAAGGGCTGTTGTTTTCTTTGCTGGCCGGGAGGTTCCTCTCTGAGGCTGAGCCACAGGTTCAGAGGAATGTGTCCCTGAACTCAGCCGGGAGGCACCTCCCACCGTCTCCATACGGCTCTACCTCCGGGCCGGGCCGGCTTCTAAAGGGCTTCTGAAAATTGTGCTTTTGGAATCTTGCGTTGGAGGCCAATTATCCCTAATGTGGTGGGATTTTGGAAAAAAGGCTCAGCAGGTAAAATCACTTCAACGTTTTTGAGTCTCTGAAGTGGGCAGGGAGTGGCTGGCTCAGCACCAGCACCTGAGAGACTGGCTACCCTGGTCCCACCTGGGTGGGCCCCGCTGGGGTTATGCCAGGTGACTCTCACCTTTGACCTCTAAAGTGGCACCTAGGGTCAGGATTGGATGTGGGTGGGGGCCCAGGCTGCTCTGATTCCAAGAGCCACTTGAGGACATCCATCCCCAAGCATCTTACTTTCTCAATTCCAAAGTTATGTGTTGTGGGTGTCTTGAGCAATGCTGCTTACATTTGTGAGTGAGTGAAGAAATGTGTCTGGGCTTCAGGAAAGGGTGCTAGAGTGCCTGGTGTCTGTCTCCCACTTCACTGTGGGGAAACTGCTCCCCGAAGCCACATCTCTGCTTTTAGCTCTGCCCAAGAGATGGACATGCAACTCTAGGGCCACTGTGTTTCTAACAGCATACATCGATGTGAGAACACGCCAGAAATGCATGGATCCTACCTGCACTTAATAAATGCTGCCTGAAGGATTCAGGCGGACAGGCAGGGGGACTGGAGCACACGGCCAGCCATCTGCTCTCCCGACAGCTTGCTTAGGAGGAGACAATCGAACGCCAGCCGCTGATTGATAGCCTGCTCCATGCAAGGCTGTGGGACTAGGTCAACTTTGTCCTCAGACAGAAAGACATTTTACGTGGTCTTGCTCTGTGATTTTCAATAAAAGGCTGGTATGTCATGCTCTTAGAGAAGCAGGGTAAAGTGGCATCGTACAGAGCTTCCCGGGCAGGGTAGAGAGGCATTGATCTCTGGGCCTTGGGGAAGGTGGGGCAGGGCAGGGGCTCCCTGAGCTCCAGGCTGGCCTGCACACCCCCTAGCCTTCCCTTCAGAGGGAAACATGCTTTTTTGTATGTGATCAGGTAAAAGGGGTAGGGAAGCTTTATAGCAACAACTTTGAACCCAGATGGATTCACTGACACCCCGATCCCACCAGACACTGGTTGCGTGACCTTGAGAAAGGCCCTTTAACCTCTCTGAGCCTGACCTTCCTTGTTTCACAAGGAGTTTAAACAAGATGGTTCTTGAGTAAGATCCCTTCCTGCCATAGACCCCCAACCCAATTCTTTCATTGGCTCACTCATCCTCTTTTTAAACAAGGCTTTCCTGGGTGCCAGCTGGTTGAATTTAACTCGGTCAATTCTGGGCTTACAATGTCAAGTGAGTCCAAACCCTTGCTACTTGGCACCTGGGGCTGGCATGCTTTGAGGGGAGACCCCAGGCTCTGCCATAATCATGTATTTCCGTGGTACAAGAAGTGTCTGCGCCAAGTGCTCTGGGTGGGAGTCGGGCAGTGAGTTCTGTCTTGGAGGCTGGAGGGAGCTCTGGAGAAGGAGAACATTTGATCTGAGCCCAAGGTTGCGCCTGAGTCCACTAATGAGCCAGGGGGAAGAAGGGGACAGAGGCCAGGCATGGTGGCTCATGCCTGTAAGTCCTACCACTTTGGTAGGCTAAGGCGGGCAGATCACTTGAGGTCAGGAGTTCAAAACCAGCCTGGCCCACACAGTGAAACCCCATCTCTACTAAAAATATAAAAAATTAGCAGGGTGTTGTGGCAGGGACCTGTATGTAATCCCAGCTACTTGGGAGGCTGAGTTAGGAGAATCGCTTGAACCTGGGAGGCAGAGGTTGTAGTGAGCCGAGATCACGCCACAGCACTCCAGCCCGGGCAACAGATTGAGACTCTGTCTCAAAAAAAAAAAAAAAAAGTTAGAGGACAGAAACGGCTGCAGACAGAGGCTGTAGCGGGAAGAAGGGCCAGGAGGGAAACCCTGACTCTCACATCCAATGCTCAGTCTATGTGGGTTGAGGGTATTCGAAGTGTTTGAATACCGAAGCTGAGCTGTCCTCATCAGCTAGGCATCCCCAGGCCGGGCCGGGCCTTTCCTACAATGCGATGTCCCTGGATACCCCTCGGGGGTTCAGGCTGTCAGTGAACACAGAACAGGCTTGAGTGGCAGCCGTCACTGTGGCTGTTTGCCTTCAGGCTGTACTGAGTGACTCCTGGGTCTTGGAGTTGGGCCAGCTGTTTGACGGTCTAGGTGCCTGCAGTGAGATGTGGGCGGCCCCTGGACTGCACCTGGGGAGTTGCGGGTTGATGTGAACGGGCTAGACAGAGAAGACCAGGGCGGTGACGCTGACTTAGCCTTTCAGCATCTCAGCGAGGCCCAACCTGAATCCCTTCCTCAAACTCCCATTTAGTTTGTGATGGAGCTGAACACCCACCCCACTCCCCTGAACAAATCAAACCAGTAGAAACAGCTAAACGCTTTTACCTGCTGCAACCTAAGCTTGGGCCAGGTGGTCGGAAGGACCTGTCTCATCCCCCTGCCAGGCCCTCTCCCTCTCCAGCTCCTCTGCCCCCCTCCATCTTGGACATGCTGGGAGGATACAGGGTTTGTAGAGCGGGGTGGAGTGCGGGGGTAGAGGGAGGAGTTCAGGTGGACTTGGGGCCTTTTCCTAAACCAATTATTTCAGAATGCGTGCAATTCATTCAGTCTTTGTGCCAAAGTTGGCTGAGGTCTCTGGGGCTGGTGACACCTCTGGACACAGAGAGGGAGAGGGCCGTGTTCCCCTTCCCATTCCCCGGGTGCCTCCCCTGGTGGAAAGGCTACTGCCACAGGGTGGGGGTAGGGGGTGGGGGCTGAGCTGTCAATCCTGCCCAGGAGGCAGCTGTTCTGTTTCCTAAAACAATTTGCTTCTCGTTCCACTGACTTCAACCATCCCCAGTCAGAAGAAAGGTAATTTCCTGCCTTGGGTTGTATTTATTACTAAAGTTACCAGGCCCTGTAATCAGCATTAACATCACCGTGTAAAGTAATACAAAACTAATTACTAGCTAAACTGAATTAGATACACGGCAACTACAAGCCAGGCGGACGGGGCAAGCAGCCAATTTCCAGCTCTGAAAGATGAGTCCTTGATGCCCTGCTCACCCAGAAACCCCAGCACCATCCTGGCCATCGACCGAGGGGAAGGGAGGAGAAAACAGGAAGTGAGAGTACACACCTCCGAGGTTTTTTAGGTTCTTAAAATGACAACATAAATGTTATAAATAAGAATAATAAATAATATACTATACAAGATAAATAATATAAGAAGCCGGATCGGGAGTTAAAGCCCCAGGAATGCCGCCCGTGGCGAGGGCTGATACTGTGTGTCAGGAGCGTACACTTTATCGCATCGTGGCTGTCCCAGCTATCCTGGGCGAATGGGAAGTCCCCATTCTTGACCTGAGGACACTGGTGTGGGGGTGTTAAGCAGCTGCCCAGCCACCCAGCACGTAAGTGATGACCCCCAGATGGAGCTCCAGGTCTGTCTGACGCCTGAGAAACCTGAGTTCTGGTGTTTGTTAAGACAAAGAAAATGTGAAGTTGGAAAACAGTGCAGTGTCACCAGCACCAGCGTCAAGGCGGTGGTGCTGCCTCGGGTCGCCGGCCTCTGTGGAATGCACTGTACAGCCCGTCAGCTGTGCCTATCCGACTGTGTGGACACGTACGCTGCCGGCTGCTGACCTTGAAAACGGGCTTTTGAAGGAGAAAGCGGGGCGAGGAGGAGGAGATCAGCTTGTGGTTTCCTGGCTACCCCCGAGGTCCTAGCAATCCAGATCAAAAACCCCAGCAGCCCCTCTGCCCCTCAGAGACACAGTTTGTCTAGGAGTGCCTGCTCCACCACCTCAGGCGTAAGGTGAGCAGTTACATAGGCAGACCTGTGCCCCTCAAATGTCCCAGCATGTGTATGACAACTTGAGATCCAAGAAGTAAGAAATAGGGGTCGAGCTCAGTAGCTCATGCCTTTAATCCCAGCACTTCGGGAGGCCGGGGTGGGTAGATCACTTGAGTCCAGGAGTTTGAGACTAAGAAGTAAGGAACAGGACCTACAGGTCCCAAGCTAAGGTGGCCTCTCGATGTGGCTGTAAACCGCCTGGTATGCCCGTGGGGCTGGTGACACCCTTTGTCACACTTGGCATGTTTTGCACAAGGCGGCTGGGGGGCCGCCATGGAGAGAATGCACCACATTTGCCCTGACCTGTCCCTGTGTGCGGCCGCTCACCTGGAGAACGTTCCTGTCCCTGCTTCTTCTGTGCCCAGGTCAAAGCTCATGCCCCTGCCTGGGCTCCAGCTGGTGACGGCAGCTGCAGCATTTAGAAGATGTGCCTTAGCCGACCTGCTTGCCCCAAAAAGACATCCTGGCAGCAGGGATCTGGCCAGTCTGCCCCTTACGCATGGTCCAGGGACAGTTACAATCTGATTTGAGAGTGTGTAGGCATGAAGAGCCAAGACAGAAGAGCCGAGGCAGAGATGGGACGGCGCTGCCTCCTCAGCCTTTATCCGCATTCAGATCAGCTGTGCTTGGGGCCGTCACTAAAGTGGTTCCATTCCATCTAGCGGTTTTAGGCTCACAAGTTGTCCTCGGGGAGTTTAAACCCTGCCGCAGGGATTTCCCTACCAGGCAAAATGGCTCTCCTGAGTGCTGCTGAAAAGAAAGTCTCTCCCACTTGCTTCTGGTGATGTTTCTGGGGCCTGAGGGTCAAAGAAAGAACAGCAGTGGATGGTAAATAACTTCACTCCATGCACTGAAGCTTGCTGGCTTTTAGACAGGGCAGCAGGGCTCAGCTCAGAAGTGGGGAGCCAGCTGTGCCCAAAGTTTGGCTGTCCACTTGAGTCCTTGAGCCCCTGCCCGGCCCCCAGTATGCGCACACAGGTTCCCGTTCCTGGAGCCTCTCAGCCTCAGCCTCTTGTCCCATAGATGCACAGACTGAGTCAGCTGTGAGTGGCAGCAGGTGGCAGTATTGATGGACTCAGGGGTGCTTTGTTTCATCAGCAATACAAAGGATTATGAAACAGGAGTTTCCTCCAGGGGCTGCACCAGTCTCAGTGAGAGCTGGCTCAGAAAGTTTCTGAGGCCAAGTCCAGGCTCCGCAGGACGGGTCCCAACCGCAGTGCCTAGGATCCTCGTGTGTGGAGGCCGGTGTTGTCTGGGTGCAAAGAACTTCGCTTGGCATCTGGCAGCACCAAGTCCTTGGCTCTAAGCAAATGTTGCCACCTGGGGCATTTTCTACACACCCAGCTGGACCCTGGGGTTGACTCTGAGATGTTTTTCATTGTGATGCCACCTTTTAATTCATGTCGGGATCCATTACCGATTCCATAGAAACCAGACTTTCTCAATTAGGGTGACTTTCCTCACCTGAGAAATAGGAAAGGACCATGTGTGGGGGGTCCCTGAGAAACATGCCTTTAGCCCAGAGGGTGATGTGTCTGCTGAATTATCTTGTCCCTCTTCTTCAAAGTGGTGCTCCCAGAATTGGCCTCTTTTCTGTTCGGCAGCTAAGGGAATGCAGAGCTGTGGCTTCCCATGGTCTGTGGCCAGTCAGACGATATCCGTGAAAGAGGCGTGGAACTTGCCAGGGAGAGAGCAGAGGGTGCATGAGGGGCCTGGGGCGATGGGGCTGTGGACAAGTCAGCTCTCGGGATGGACAAGGAACTAGGACTGGGAGCTGGACACAGGGCAGGCACTCAGTGGAAGAAATGTTCCCAGCCACAGCCATGGGCCTGTGGGACGCTCTCCCCAGGGAAAGTGGCTCCCTGTCACCGTCACAGGGGTGACTTGAACAGCTGACACCAAGGGGAAGGGAGAAGGATGGTGCCTCAGAGGGAGTTGAGTCTCCTGGGTGGGCCGCTCAGGCCAGCTGTGCTTACAAGCGAAGTGGCTCATGATGGCAATAGTGGACATCTTCCCAGGGCACAGGCTGCCCAGGGGCAGCTCTGGCTCACACGTCCCCTCATTCAGGGGCCCTGGGCGAGGGAGGGGCCCTCTCTGGACCTGTTTTCCTCATGACAGAGGCAGAGAGCCAGGGCGTGGCAGAGATATTTGGCTCTGAAAGTGCTCAGTTGTCGTGGCCTTAGCCTTTCTCCCACCCCTGGTCAAAACTGCAGGTGGCACAGCCACACCTGCTGCAGGTGGCGTTTGGGAGTGCCTCGGCTCATGGGAGGTGCTGGCAGGTGCACAGCCAGGCCAGGATGGAAATCCTCTCCAGGGAAGGGACTGCGGGGCAGTTACTCCTCCACCCATGTGTGAACCCAGAGGCCTCGGAGGAGGGGAGTGTGGGGGACACTTGGCTTGGAAGGCCCAAGCTGGTCTTCTGTGGCTGCCGGGAGGGACTGCTCAGGAGACCCATGGCTTCCCATGCTGCCTGGCTGGAGGCCGGGTCCCTTCCTTGCTCCAGGAATGTTCCAGCACAGAAAGGGAATGAAAAGGTACCTACAGGGTAGAAGAAGTGGAGGTGGCTCCACATGGAACCACTCTGTGTCTCTCCTGTCCTCTCTCTCTCTTCTCTCTCCTCTCTCTATGTCTCTCCTGTGTCTCTCCTCTATGTCTCTCCTCTCTGTGTCTCTCCTCTCTCTATGTCTCTCCTCTCTCTCCTCCCCTCTGTCTCTATCTTCCTCTCTCCTCCTCTGTTTCTCTGCCTTCCTCTGTCTCTTTGTCTCTCTCTCCCTCTTCTTCTCCCCTTCTCTCTCCCTTCCTTTCTCCCCTCCCCTTGTTTCCCTTCAAGCTATTTGCCAATAGCCTGAGGACAGTATGCATATTTTTAAACAGCAACCAGGCATCCAAACTTTGTCTCTTGGGGGTGTCCTTTGCCAAGGAGCACTGGGAAGTGTCCCAGAGACCTGCTTCCCTCCAAGCAGCCGCTCCTGGCTCTGAGTAGGTCAGCATCCTACGGACCTCACTGTTCTGACCGTGGGTGTCGGTGGTCGTCTGTGGCCTCCCAGCTCCCCGTGTGGCTTCCCAAAGTGATTATCCAATAACCCACGTGTGTCCGCCTCTTGTAAGGTCTATAGCAAGCTGGGCAGGAGCACCCTGTAACACTTGCGCCTTCCAAGCTGTGAAGCCCAAGGATGCAGAGGGGGTATGCTTGTTTTTATGTGCGTCCATGAAACTGTGCAGAGTCCAAGGTCAAGGCCTGTAAGTGGCTGACGTGATGACAGAGACCTGGCTGGTCTAACCCGTCATGACAGGGAACCTGGGGCAGGCTTACGCCAGGACTCAGAGAGGTGGGCAGCCTCCTATCCTTCTCTCAAGCGTGGAATGCAAGGGCCCACGAACGTCTTCCGGCGGCCTCTGAGGCTCATGGAACTGTGCAGACGGCTAGGGCTTCTGCGGTCACGCAGCTCATGCGAACAACTCACGCCACTTCTGGGGCTCATGAGATTTCACTATGGCCATGACTCTTTCGAGACGAGGATGCTACTGCATTTGTGGGCTTAGCCCTGGAAATAGGCTGTCACCATATGACCTCGGACAGGTCTTGTCATCTTTCTTGGCCTGAGACTCCTCATCTGTACAGTGGAGTCAGCAACGCCACCACCCCATCGGCTTCAGAAAGGACTGGGTGCCAGGCATGGCAAAGCCCCAGTGCCGTCTGGGGCACAGCACCTGCCCCATCAGTATTTAGACGATTATTCAGAGCTGCAGGTGTCACGAGCCCTCGCTTTAAGAGAAGTCGTGCAGAAACTGGGATTGGAAGTCCTCTTTAGGAACACCTGGTATGGCTGGGGCCATGGATTCTCTGATCCAAATGCATTCATTCTTCACGAATCCACCGTTTCCTTGTGAAATGCTCCATGGCCTTCTAAATCAAATCACACCTACTCAAGCCTTCTCTGATGACTCTTTAAAATCATTACAGTAAGCACTCCCACTAAATCACAGATTTTAGAAACTGGACAAGATAGTTTGGAGCAGGTGCAGGTTAGAGCAGCTCAGGTGCAATCTGGAGCCGCCCAGGTGCAGGTCCATCTTGTACTTTGTGGAGTTACATGTGTCTGTGTCTTCTGAGCTGGCCTGAGAGTTTTGTGGATTGGATTGGGTTGGATTTGAAGTTGTTCCAGCAGACAAGTGGTCCTTGTCCTTCCGCAGTGGGACGCGCGTGAGTGATCTGGACAGACGCGGCTCCTGGCCCTGAATCCGTGTTAAATACGCGTGGCCGGAGGAGGGAGGCGCCGCCAGACCTGCGGGAGCTGGGAGCCTGGGCCTCCCGCTCTGTGCGCAGGGCCTGCAGTCCCCGCTGATACTGGGAGGTGGCGCCCTTCCCCAACACTTGGAATCTCCGGGCCCCCGCACGCAGCCCGGCTGCCTGGACTCCCGCATTCATCCCAGAAGCAAATCCGTCGTTTACCTCGCGGGCCCCACGCCCAGCTCTCGGGCCGGGATCCTCCGGCTGCAGGTGCGTCTCCACAGCCGAGGACGGCGCACACAGAGAGAAGCCCCAGCAAGGCGCGCTCCGGCTCTCCAACCCCGTCCAGGAAGGCGACTAATTTCCACACAGGCAGAAAAGAAGACTGCGGCGAGTTATCGGGGAGTCTTCCCTTCCCGAACGGCTGGGAAAGCGTAATATCAGGCCCGGAGGAAGCGGCTTTCATCTCCGATCAGAAGCGTTCTGCAAATGCAAAAGGCCTATTAACCTGCGGACCCTATCAGGCCTGCGCTTCCGGGGGAGTGGGGACCTACACGCGCGCGAGTCCCGCCGCGTCACCGAGAGGGCCGGGGAGACGGGCAGCTGCGCGGCTTCCCGGGCCTGGGCGCCAGGACTCGAGCGCCACCCCTGAGAGGGGCGCGGGAAGCCAGTGAGGACACCCCCCCACCCACCCACAATCCCCACCACGGCCCCCAATGTCTGCCCCACACACCCTGCCCCACCCACGCCCCCAACCACTGACCTCAGACCCCGCCCCACCACGGACCCCCAGACCCCGCCCCACTCACCCACCGCCCCTCACCACGGACCTCAATCCCCGCCCCACACACCACGCCTCCATCACTGACCCCAGTCGCCGCCCCACACACCCACGCCCCGCACCACAGACCCCCCCAGTCCCCGCCCCACACACCCACGCCCCCATCACGGACCGCAGTCCCCGCCCCACACACCCACGCCCCCCACCACGGACCCCAGTCCCACACGCCCACCGCCCACACCACGCTCCTGGGCGTGGCCTTCTTAGCTCCGGAGGCCCAGGCCCTGCGCAGGTCCTGCCCCGCGTGCGCCCTCCCGGGCCCCTCTCTGCGCACCGCGGCCTCTGCGGGCCACCCCCAGCAGCGCTGGTACCGGGGGTGCGGGTCCGGCCCTTCCTTCCCCCGAGGCCTCAGGGCGCCGCGGCCGCCCAGGGTTCGCAGGGCGCTTTTCCCTCTGCAGCGATGCCCGACTCCGCTGGCACTGGAGACTCTCGGGAGTCCCGCTGCTTTTGGAGCCGGCCCGGTTTCAGGCGACGGGCCAGTCTGGCTGGGCCCCTCGAACCACCGCAGAAAGGGGCCCCGGTAGGCAGGACGGGGCGGTCTCCCGGCGGGCAACCTTTGCCCCAGAGCGCGCCCTCTGCGGGGATCAGAGAGGGGCCGCGGCGTGGGGTGGGGGGAGCTCGGCGCGGGAGGGCGCGGTCCGTGCGCCCGGCTGGGGTCCCCGCGCCGCCGCCGCGGGGTATTTTCTGAGCCGGGGGCGGGGGCGCCTTCGTCTCCTCAAGTCACCCCGATCCCAACTCCTGGGCGGATCGGAGTCTGTAGACCTCGCTGCCGGCGCCAGGGGGCGTCTGGGAGCCGCGCGCGCAAGAAAAACCCACCCATTTCCTGGGCGGATTGCGTCGGCCCCGCCCGGTCGAGCCCCGCCTCCCGGCCGCGGCCCCCGCGCGCAGCCCGCGCAGCACTCAGAGCCAAGCGGCGCTTCCCGGTGGCGGCGGCGAAGCGCGGAGGGACTCGGCGGGGCGGGCAGGCGGCGCGGGGCTTAGGGCGCGGCGGGCAGCGGCCGCCTGGCCACCCTCCCTGGCGCCCGGGGAAGGCGCGGCGATGGCCGGGGCGTGCGGGGCGGCGGCGGCGGCGGCGGGCGGGCGGCGGCGGGCCGAGGGGGCGCGGGGACACAGCCGGGCGCCCCTGCCCGCCGCGGTGCCCGCCGCCTGAAGGCCGCCCGGGCGCGGGAGCCGGTGCCAGCTCGCAGCGGGCGCTGGAGGCGGCTCCAGGCGCGATGTCGGTGCCGCTGCTCAAGATCGGGGTCGTGCTGAGCACCATGGCCATGATCACCAACTGGATGTCCCAGACGCTGCCCTCGCTGGTGGGCCTCAACACCACCAAGCTCTCGGCGGCCGGCGGCGGGACGCTAGACCGCAGCACCGGCGTAAGTGCTCCTGCCGGCCGCCTTGGCGCGGCCTCCTCCTCCTCCTCCTCCTCCTCCTCCTCCTCCTCCTCCTCCTCCTCCCCTTCCTCCTCCCCCCTCCCCTCCCCCCCTTCGGTCCGGAGCCCGGGGCTGGGCCGGCGCCACGCGGAACCCGAGTCGCCCTGGAAGGCGGCGGGGAGCAGGGTGGGCAATGGCCGGGGTCGCGCGCCGGCGCAGCGGTGGAGATCCTGCTCCCCACACCCCCAGCCTGGGCCACTCCGTCTCCGCCCGCGCGCCCCTAGGGCGGCGTTTCCTTCGCCTGAGCCCCTCGCCGCGGGGTCCGGGGAGCCTGCTGGGCCGCGGAGGCTTGGAGTCCTGGGTCACGAATTGTGATCCCCTCATTGAAAGGTTAAGAAACTAAGGCTGGGGACTTGGGGGCCTGTCCAAGGTCACACTCAGCAAGTGAGGGGTGGAGCCGCCGCTAGACCTCAGTCTGGGCTCTGTCCACCCGGGACTCTGAGCCCGCCCTAGTTTGTAAAAGCCAGACTAGCTCTACCGGCTTGGGAGTGGGGCCCCGCCGGTGGGCCCCCGGAGCTGCTGCCCGCGCCTGCGTCCCCAAACTCCCAAGACGCCCTTTCCTCCCCAGCCCCATGAAGGGTTCGTCCCTTCCCCTCGGAGGACGGTGCCAAGGGGCTGGGGTGGGGCCCCTGGGAGCCTGCCCTTGGGTGCTGCTCTCCCCCTCACCTTTGCCTCTGTCTTTCCGCGCACACCCCTCCCTCCTGGCCTCTGAAATTGAAATCGGGTCTCCCTCCCGAGCCTAGCGGGAGGGGGAACCGTGGCCAGGGCTGCTCTGACTTAGATGACTGAGAGAGGTTGAGCCAAAACTACCCACCCGGAGGGCCGAGCGTGGAAGGGGCCGCCGCCGAGAATGCGCGCCCCAGACCACTGCCCCTTTAGGCTGAAAGGAGAGGTGAAGGACGTGAGTCTCCATCCCTCTCCCTTTTTGCTGCCAGAGGTTAGGTGCTCTGCAAAGAGGGCTCTGTGGTGTGGCTCCCTCCTAAGACCCCTCTTGAGAACACCCCCTGCTCCTTCAGGAATGGAAGGGCGACTCCTCCATGATGACTTTGTTCCAGCCGCCGGCCCGATCTTGTGCGGTCGGGAATGAATGAGATTAAAGATATGACTACTATAGATTCTCCCCGCCCAACTTCTCCTCCCATCTTCATGCTAAAAATAGCAGAGAGGTGACCTGAAGCCACCGGCGGGGAGTGTGCTTGGAAACAGTGGGGCCAGCATCAGGGTGGAGCGGGTATGCTCCGGAGTGCCCGCCCCGGCACCTGGCAGGGCTGGATTGCAAGGTTACACCAGACACGGGCAGCCCTGGTTTCTTGGTGGTCTTTGGGCACACCTCAGGACTGGGGTTGGGGGTGACCCCTGCACAACATGTCACCAGCAATTTGGTGACATCCACCAAATGGCTCATGGGTGGAGCCCGCAAGGAGTGGGAAACCTAGTGTTTTCTTGGGTCAGTCTTTGCCAAGCTGCTGGCAGGAGGTTGCAGTGGTTCGTGGTTCATCAGAGCTCTGGGCAAATAGGCTGCTGGAGCTGGGGCTGTTACAGTGGTCGCTTCATCTGTGAGTGTTAGGGAATGTCAGGGCAAGGCTTGGTGGTGCCAGCCACCCATGCATGACTTACAGGAAGGATATCCTGTTTCTGAAATACGTGCCCTCGGCAAGCCACCCGGCATTTGCTTTCCTGCCTTGCTCTTTGTCCAGCCGGTAGCCTCCAGTTGCCCCTCCCACCCACCCAGCAGATCAGTTTGGCCAGATGACAAACTCCAGACATCCTTTGAGTTGAACCTGAATTTTAAGAACGTAAAGGGTCCTGCCTCTTTAACTTCCTTTTAGCCCTGGGCCCCCTAATGGGAGACCTGTGCCTTTTTGTTCCCAGGGGCCCTTTCTCCCCTTTGGGTCAAACATGTCTTGGGGCCATTTCCTTCTGCCTTTTCCCTGGGGCTGGATGTGGACAGTTTCCCCTGGTTGTTGGTTCTGATGCACAACCTCATGGTCTCCCTCTCTCTCCCTCTCCACCCCTGCCCTCTCCAGGTGCTGCCCACCAACCCTGAGGAGAGCTGGCAGGTGTACAGCTCTGCCCAGGACAGCGAGGGCAGGTGTATCTGCACAGTGGTTGCCCCACAGCAGACCATGTGTTCACGGGATGCCCGCACAAAACAGCTGAGGCAGCTATTGGAGAAGGTGAGTCTGCACGGAGCATATGTGTGTGTGTGTGTATACATACATGCCTGTGTGCTCACACCAGCACCAAGGCTTGGCTAACTTGCAGGTTCCATTTCGGCCCTTTCCTGGCTTGTCTCCACTCAAAATGTTTATGAATGAATGAAAGGGTGGATGGACAGATGGATCAGTGGATAGATGGATGATGGGTGGATGCGTGGGTGGGGATGGGTGGATGACTGAATGCGTGGATGGATGGACAAGTGGATTGAGACTTCCAAGGGTGGCCCAGGAAGAGAGTCTAGACCTGCCTCCCTGTCACTGCAGGCTCCACTGAGGAGTCTCATGGGCATGGTGAGACAGGACACAAGGCTCGTCTCTGAGTGATGTCATATTTGTGTGCACAGGGCTGGGGCTGTCACCCAGCAGCTATCTTGGAGAGCACCCATGGGCCCAGGAATGCATGACCATTTGGATTTTACCCGATGGGGTCTTTTTTCTGCCCTTGAATGGGTGGACCTGGCCAGTGGCTGCCCAGGTGCTTATCACCATGAATGCCTTCCTGGGGCTAAAGCAGGCCACGTTGTCACCTTCGGAACCCACATGGGAACAGCAGGGTGGAGTTTGCATAACACATTTCAAATTCATTATTTCACGTGATCTTCACAAGAACCATGTGAGGTTGGTGGGATTTTTCACTCCATTTCAAGAAGGCAAAATTGGGCTCTCCCTAGAGGTGGACTTTCTTGTCCCGAGCCAGACAGCTGTTAGTAGGGAAGTGGGCACTGAGACCCACGTGGCCGAGCTCATCTCCTGCTTCAGTCTCCTCCACTCCCCACGTTAGTCAGGGTGCCTTCTCCTGACAGGCACAGCCCACCTGCCTTTTGGCACATTCTGCCCAAGGACCCAGTATTCTGTGGTTAACCTAGGTTCTGGGGGCCCCTGGGAAAATTACCAAGGGAACAAGGAGAAATGGTGGGCCCTTCTGTTCCACCCATTGATTTCTCAGAAGAAAGGGGCATTTGCGTGTGGCACCTATGGGGCAGGGAACCTTCCCACCCTGAGGGAGTGGGGTCATACCACACACACACACACACCACACATACATGCGCACACACACGCTTGTGCGCACACACAAACACACCCCCCCCAGTAACTACAGGTTGGCCTTGGACTTTCTGGATTGGGCATCAGCTCAGGAGTATGAAAGGAGGCCTGTGGGGGTACGGGGCCCTGTGACTCAGGGATGGCTCTGTTCTAGGGGGACAGATGCTGCTGTTACTGCCCACCTCATTGGAGAAGGTGGGAGCAGCCTGAGGAGAGGACAGCATTGCCCTGACTCAGGTCAGCATTCCTGGTGCTGAAACACAAACCCTCCAGGAAGCTCTGGACAAAGCAGGTTCCCTTTCTTGGAGAGGCAGAGTGGGGGCTAGAGATTCCGAGCACCCGTCCAGCTCTGACAGGCGCTGAAGGCTCAGAGTCACTGTCTGCTCCTGTCTGTGCCCCTGTCCCTGTCTGGAATGGATGGCCATGGGATGCTCGTTTCTTGGACAAGAAGGGTGCATCGTGGTGCCCAGGGCAGCTGGCCTAGTTTGTAAAGCACGCTCCCCTTGAAGGAATAGAATGGGTTTGTTTTTTTTTTCTCTTTAGCCATCTGAGCAGATCCTTCTAAAAGAATTAAAGTAAGATCCATATAACAGATTCCACAAACATTTATTAACAACAAACTGGACCAAAGCCTAATTGAGCCTTTAATTATTCACAACCCGAGAGGAGGGAGGCAGCAGTTGGAGGGGCCTCTGGGCTGTGGGGGCCAGGCAGAGTCAGGTGGGGAGAACAGAACCCTGAGCCCAGGGAGGAGGCATTTGCGGGGAGAGCAGAGAGTTGGAAAATGGATTCCAGAATGCTCCGTGAGCCCCTGGGACTGCAGGCTCTGGAACGTTCCTTCCTGCCTGTGCATGCCACAGCATTACTGCTTAAAAATTTAAAGCCCCATTTGATACCATAGCGGACACTCTATTTTCAGAGGGCATGAGCCAGTCTCTGTGAAAGGGAAAGGGCCCTCGCTCCTTAATGCACTGTGCATTTTAGCAGGAGGCTCCCTCCCCAGCTCCCCCGCACACCCTGGTCTGTGTGCTATTTCCTTTCTTTCCTCTTTCTTTTTTCTTCTCTTGCCTTCTCTTCGTGGGCAGAAGCAGGACAGGACGCTCCAGAAACCGAAGCCCATGTGCCCTGTGGGTGGGGCTGGGTCACAGCTGGGCGTATTCCAGCCAGGTCAGTGTTTCTGCGGCCTGGCTTCACCTTTAACCCACCTGGGAGGCTGCGAGGTGCTGAGTCCTAGGCCCCACCCCCAGAGTCTGATTTCTGTTGCCCTTGAGTCCCTGTGGAGCCTGGGCACTAGAGCCTTGGAGACCTCACCAGGCAGTGCCATGCAGCTAGGGTGGAGCACTGTGGGGACGGGAATGGTGACAGGCCTGAGGCTCGGGCTCCGTTCTCTTTGAAGCAGCACTGGGCTCTGGGTTTGAGGGTGTAGGCTTTGGAGCCAGTCCAGCTTGAACTGGCAGGCCTGGCTGTGTGACAGTAAGCAAGTCACTTAACTTCTCTGAGCCTTGGCTTCCCTATGTGTAAAATGGGACTCAAAATAGTATTCAGCTCCTGGGGTTTTGTAAAGATCAAATGAGATGAATAACACCACAGCAGGCTCAGCGCAGTGCCTGGAACACAGGAGAGGGTGGGTAATTATTAGCAGTTTGTTATCCCGAGGCCAGGTGTGTCTTTGCATGTTGCTGGCCCCCCTCCCACTTCTTAATGCCGGCTGCCGACCTGCGTGGGGCGTGGGGTAGACTGTCTCATCCTGCATCTGTGACCCTGACCATGCCAGTTGGCTTCTCCGTGACGTCCTGCAGGCAGGAAAACGAAGGTGCTCAGAGGAAGGGCTGTGCCGAGAGGAGGGGCCTCCCCAGGGTGGGGAGATGGGCCCGTGATTGCAACCCTGGAGGCGAACCGTGCACCTGGGCCTTGTCAGCAGCCAGAAAGGAAAATGCAGTCAGGGTTAGAACTATAGGAGAGTAACTGTTTTGTTTCAAGGCAGCGGAATAGCTTGGTATCTTTAAAATTTTTCAGATCTGAAGTCTGATCTTTGGAATCTGTTAAAAGCATTGCTTCTCTGGAGATGGCAAAGCCTGTGGTGTTGTGTGTGGTCTCCTGACCCAGGCCAGCCCGAGCTCAGCAGCTCCTCCTGGCACTTGTGAGCCTTCACTCCTGGGGATCCTGCCAGGAGGGGAATGGGGAGAGGGGTCTGCGCTAGCGCTGTCATTTGTATTGTTCAGCCGTGTGGCTGCGGGGGCCACTCTTGTGCACTAGATTTACTGGACTTTGTGCAGGGGTTACAGATATGGGTGAGACCCAGTGTCACTCCCTCCATGAGTGTCCTGTCCACAGGCTGTGGGGGGTGGGGGGGCAGCTACATGGCTCATTCCTGGGCAGACATTGTGCTAACAAGATGATGTTGTTTCCAAATAGTTTTAACTCAGTTCATCAGGGAAGCCTCCCTGGAGGAGGTGGCATTTGGGCTGGGCCTTGAAGGATGAATAAAATGAAACTTTGTATCTTTTCTTGAAAGAGGTGCTGTAGCTATTCAAAGTGACAGAGTAAGATGAGCAAGGGAATCAGGCAGGTGGTGGAAGAAGAATGCTCCCATTTCCCAGGGAGGAGAAGGGGTGAGAGGGAGCTAAAGCCCCACTGTGTGCTTTACGAACTTGAAATCGCGGGATGGGTTTGTGTTACTTTCTAATAACGGGACGTGGAAGCCCTTGCACTTTTGGGTGCTGAGATTGGCAGTAGCCGTTTTCCCCTGACTGAGGAGGCTTGGCTTGCTCTTTTGTATTTTACTTCACTGTATTTGCCCCAGTGGCGGACGTATAGTAAGAAGTAGAAACTGCACTGTCCTCATTTCACACTGACCAGGCAAAGCTAAGCCTCATCCCCAAATGGTTTTGTTCCTAGAAGGGAGAGTATTTTCAAATTTAGCAAAAAAAAAAAAAAAAAATCAGAAGTGAAGATTTGCTGTCATGGAGGTAACTTCTTCCCTAGTAATTGCATTAGATTCTGAGAAAATGGCCCAGACACCACTGCCGCAATCCTCTGGTTCCTTCCACCTCCCCGCAGCCCCGAATGCATTTGCACAGAAGCACAAGCCAGTTCCCTGCAAATAAAATGCACTGGCAGGTGGCTGCACTGAAACTGTGTTTCTTTTAAGCTCCCTGGAATCCTGTTGAATATTAAAGTTCCATCTTGAGGCTAGACTCAATTCAGATCTGCCTGTAAAGATGTAAAACAGCGATTCTTCATTTGCTGGGTGATTGATTCCTGACTCTATGCTCAGAATGTACATGTTTGCAGAGCAGTCATCTACCTGTGATACTGTGGGCTGTGATGGATGGCGCAGGAGATGGGGGGAAAAGCTTGATGCAGAGTCAGGGAGAGCAGCTCCCTCATTCCTTCACTCTGCACTTAAGTAATCAACCTCATCAGCAAGGCACTCAATGAGATTTAGGAGGAAGGAGAATTTATACCTGGGGCGGGGCAGCCTGAGCCTGCCCTTCCTCTCTGTCGGTATTTATGCTTGCCTAACTGATTTGGTCCTGCAACATGAAGAGACTAGAAACAGTCTCCACCCACCACTAAAAAAAAAGAGAGCTCCAGAGAAATCGCCCAGTCCTGTGCCTGGAGCAACAGCCAGGGAGGAACTTGAGTTTCCTGAAACCCTCATTCTCATCCCTGTTGATAAGAACCCGTTGGCAGAGGAAATGTTTACCCAACCAGTTTGCTGTGTTTGGGGAGTTCTGGGTCCTCACAGTCCCCGGTGCTGGCAGTTGCCTCGTAAATAATGCATGGGCCCCTTCTGGTCCCTGTGTGCCAGCTGTGTGGGAAAGGGCAGCGTCAGTGCGAGCAGGCAGAGAAGATTGTCTGGCACCTACTGCAGCTTTCGCTGAACCTGCTGCCCTTTTGACAGGTGCAGAACATGTCTCAATCCATAGAGGTCTTGGACAGGCGGACCCAGAGAGACTTGCAGTACGTGGAGAAGATGGAGAACCAAATGAAAGGACTGGAGTCCAAGTTCAAACAGGTGGAGGAGAGTCATAAGCAACACCTGGCCAGGCAGTTCAAGGTATGTGTGCTCCTCCCCTTCCCTCCCTCCTCCTCCTCTTCCTCCAGCTCCTCCTTCCCCTCTCTTCTCTCCTTCTCCTCTTCCTTTTCCGCCTTCTCCTTCCCCTCCCTTCTCCTCCTCTTCCTCCTCCTCTTCCTCCTTCCCCTCCCTTCTCTCCTCCTCCTCCTCCTCTTCCTCCAGCTCCTCCTTCCCCTCTCTTCTCTCCTTCTCCTCTTCCTTTTCCGCCTTCTCCTTCCCCTCCCTTCTCCTCTTCCTCCTCCTCTTCCTCCTTCCCCTCCCTTCTCTCTTCCTCCTCCTCCTCTTCCTCCAGCTCCTCCTTCCCCTCTCTTCTCTCCTTCTCCTCTTCCTTTTCCGCCTTCTCCTTCCCCTCCCTTCTCCTCCTCTTCCTCCTCCTCTTCCTTCTTCCCCTCCCTTCTCTCCTCCTCCTCCTCCTCTTCCTCCTCCTCTTCCTCCTCCTCCCCCTCCCTCCTCTCCTCCTCCTCCTCGTCCTTCCCCTCCCTCCCCTCCTCCCCCTCCTTCCCCTCCCTCTCCTCCTCCTCCTTCCTATTCCTCCTCTCCTTCTCCTTCTCCTCCTTCCTCCTTCTCTTTTCCTCCTTCCTCATCTTCCTTCTCTTCCTCCTCCTCCTCCTCTCCCTCTCCCCTCCCTCCTCTTCTCCTCTTCCTCCCCCTCCTCCTTCTGGTCTCTTCCTCCCCCTCCTCTCTCCCCCCACTCCCCCTCTCCTCTTCTCCTCCTCCCCTTCTCATCCTCCTCTTCTCCCTCCCCTCTCCTCCCCCTTCTCCCCTTCCCCTCCCCCCTCTTCCTCCTTCTCCCCCTTTCCCCTCCCCCTCTCTTCTTCCTTCCCTTTTTCCTCCCACTCCCCCTTCTCCTCCTTTTCCCCTCACCCTCTTTTCTCCTTTCCTCCTCCCCCTCTCCCCTCCTTCCTCTCCTCCTCCTCTTCCCCTTATTCCTCCTTCTCCCCCTCTTCCTCCTCTTCCTTCTCTTCTTCCTCCCCTCTCCTCTTCTCCCTTGTCCCCTCTCCTCCTCCCCTCTCTCCTCTTCCTCCCTTTTCTCCTCCTCATTCCCCTCACCCTCTCCTCCCCGCTCCTCCCCCTTCCCTTCTCCTTCTTCTCTTCCCCCCTTCTTCCCCTTCTCCCTTCCTTCTCTCGCCTCAGCCTCCTCCTCCCCCCCTTTTCTTCCTCTTCTTTCTCCTCCTCATCCCCATCCCCCTCTCCTCCTTCCCCCTCCTCCCCTTTCCTCCTCCTCCTTCCTTCCTTTTCCCCCTTCTCCCTCTCCTCCTCCTTCCCCTCCTCCCCCTCCTCCTTCCTCTCCTTCTCTTCCTCTGAGGCTGGGTGTGCTTTCCCTTTCCCTACAGAAATGGTCATTTGGGGCAGGCAGAAGCACAGCAAAGGTTGCTCTGTGCCTTGAAAGCACTGTTGCCCTTGGCAGTAGGGAGGCCACCACCTGGCCCTGGTCTGCAGAAGCCACCTTGGCGGGGCAGCACACACTTGCCCCCACGCCCCCATCAGTGTGGTTGGGAAGCCAGGGTCTGAAATCCCTCGAGTAAAGTCCAATATTAGCTGGGCAGGGACACCATGAGTCCACAGCTGCTGCAGGTAAATCGAATTAGGTGAGGATTAGCTTAATTGATGAGAGCCATTTTGGAGCAGGAATGTCTCAGGGCAGTTTTTCACATCTGACCTAATCTAGCCGAGACAAGGCACACCATAGACACAGGAGAGAGACACCAACCTCCTTTCCACCCGGCGGGAAGTGTTCTGCTTCTCCGGGCGACTCTGGACATGAAAACTGGCGTTTGTGTGACCTAAAATCATATATACAGATGTGCAGCCAGCTAGAGCTCTGCCCACAGTTGACTCCATCTCAGTACGACTCGATGGAAACATGATATGCCACCTTAATTAAGGTATACATGCATTTTAATTAGAAACTCGGCCCAGATGTAAATGAACAGGCGGAATTCACGGCCTCACCGGCTGGAAACTGCCCACACCCTCTGTCTCTGTCTTCCCATCCTTTTTGTGCTAATGTTTTCCCTTGATGTGCCCCTGCATGAGGCAAGAACTCATTCTCTTTTAAAAACAATACATTAAATAGATGAAATGGCAAGCTAATGAAGTTATAAATCTGTATCCTAAATAAAATAGTAGCGGGCCTGATCCCGTTGAGGTGAAATGAGCCATGGCGCTCGTCAGAGGCAGGTGGACATTTTGTCCTTGCATCTGGCTGGTCACCGTGAATTACTCTGGAGAGAGAGAGATGTTGACCTGTCTGACCAAAACGCATTTATGTCTCAGACAGCACTCCCTTCGCGGCCCACAGACTCCCTCAGAGGGGGCTGTCTTCAGCAGCTGGGAGGTAGCTCGTCCTGGCAGATGTTGTTGACACACACATCTCTCTGAGTTTCCAGTTTTGGGGCGCTGTGGCTCTGGGGGAAGAAAAGCGCTTGCCTTGACTGTGCTAAACTGCGTTTAAAAAATTCCAACAGAAACTGCAATGAGGGAATCTCAGTAACCCTTACAGCAGTTTGCTTTGACTGGCTTGAGCGTGACAGTGGGGTTTCTCCAAGTGACCGTGTGCATACGTGTTTCCTAATGGTTGTCTGTCTCAGGCAGGCTAGTGAGCTAGTTCTTCAACGGTATTTCATTTTCTTACTTGCAGGGCTAACTTAAAAGAGTTTTTTCAATGCTGCAGTGACTGAAGAGGCAGTCCACTCCTATGTAACCATGAAAGAGAGCCAGAGAGCCTTTTGCACCATGCATTTTTACTATCATTTTCCAACACTTAGCACCATTTCACTAAGGAACCTTGAATACAACCAGGATCCTCCTTTGCATGCGACTGTAGCTGCATTTCATGAATAGTTTGAACCCTTGTCAATGCGTTTTTTGAAAAAGAAAGAAAAAAAACCTTCGTGTATGTGACTCAAAGCATGTAACCTTAAGATGTTGCATTCTAAACTGACAATAAAGACCTTTCCCAAATATGTTGGTGTTCTGAGGACTGTTTAATACGCTCTTCTAACTCATTTGGACCAGAATAAATAAGCCTGTAAATAAAGCGGGAACATACACACTTTCCCTCACCTAGGGAGAAGCCAGGCCAAGGCAGGGTGTGAGAGTTCTTGCATGCATCGCACTGAACCAGCTTATTTTAACCTTGCAGGCAATAAAAGCGAAAATGGATGAACTTAGGCCTTTGATACCTGTGTTGGAAGAGTACAAGGCCGATGCCAAATTGGTATTGCAGTTTAAAGAGGAGGTCCAGAATCTGACGTCAGTGCTTAACGAGCTGCAAGAGGAAATTGGCGCCTATGACTACGATGAACTTCAGAGCAGAGTGTCCAATCTTGAAGAAAGGCTCCGTGCATGCATGCAAAAACTAGGTAGGCCCAGTACCCTGCGGGACGTGGCGCTGCACTGCCCACCTTCCGGCACACGCGCAGGCTTAGGGAGTGGTGCTGAAGTGGACAGCGCCAGCCTGGCTTCGCGAGGCTTTGGCTACATTAGGGCTCCTGGCCAGGGCTACCTTGAGAGACAGCAGAGGAGGAGCACAGGCCTAGGGCACCGTTCAGAGCCGCGTCTCACGCAGAGGCCACAGACCCCACTGAGCCGCACATCTGGAAAATAGCATACCATCTGGAGGATCGTGTGTGTGCGCGTGTGCGTGTGCGCGTATAAGACACCAGTTTAATAGGGATGGAAATACACATCTCAGATTCCTCCGGACTGAGAACGAGGGCTGGTGGATCTCCTGAAATATTGAATCATGCATAGTTTGAATGATAAAGAGAACAAAATTTAATTGCATCACAGTAGAGCTGCCATTCACAGCACAGGAGGGAGCCCCTGTACACACAGCCTGGAAGGGGAGGAGCCTCTGAGCGAATGAGCCCCTTCCTTGGTGTGTCTCCTAAGAAAGACCCCCAGTGTGGGATGACCTGTTTGGATTCTTATTTCCGACTGATTATTCATTCACCTTATCAAATTTCCAGTTAATTACTAGGAGAAATCTTAACACATGAGTCTCTGAGTCTACTTTTAAATAGCACATTTCAAATCCCAATTTCACTTTTAGTTTTTCTTAAGAAATATTAGCCGTCCCTCCTTACCAGCTGTTTTTTGATACCACAAAGGTGGTTGTTTTCATACTACCTACTTTTTGGGGTAACTCAGGGTGATTTCTGCCTGATGGAGTTTATCTCAGGCTTTATCTGATGTTCTTAACTTGGTTACCCTTTTATTTCTCCACTCCGTTCCCCACACCCACTCCAAGTGCCTTATTATAAACCTAAAACATCCAAAAAGAACACTTTTTAAAATCTCTGGTGTTGTTAGGTGAAACAGTATTCAAGGGGAAAGGTAAGAGCCAAACCCTTTTGTTTCCCAGGTTTCACTTTAGGTGATTTTTAAATGCCGTTCTAGGTGTCCTCAGTGAATGCACAAAGCTTTAAGTTCCCCAGTTCCAAAGCAGAGACAGTGAGACATGCCAGGAGTGGTAGAACTGGTCTGTTTCGGTGTGCGCACGCTGGCTGTGTCCCATGGCAGTCACTAACTGCATTCTTCAGCTCCGTGCTCCAAGGTGCCCAGCCCTGGTGTGACCATGGCTGGGTGACCTCAGACGGTCCCAGGAGTGGGGTTTGGGCCAAATGGCCTCTACCATGGCTTCCCAATTTGACTTTCTAGGACTGGGCGTGACTGCTTGGCTTTCTAGGCGTTGGTGTGAGTGTTGATGCTGATAGAGCTGTACTCCCGGTCATGGGGTGATGTGACTGTTTCCATTGCGTACGATCTTCAGGCTGCTACCCGTGATGACATTGAGTGACCTCACGGTTGCTGCTCTCTCCAGGCCCTCTGGACGCTCCCGCTGAGGGGTTTCCCTCGGCCTCCGAAGGACCCAGTGGCAGGGTCTTGTTTTTGTTGTTACTTATTTCTGCATGAGCAGCGTCTTTCCTCCCTGGTATAGACAGGGCACATCATGGAGAAACGCAGAGAAAACCTCCACAGTTTCCAATGGAGGAATCAAGGGAGCAAAGTGGGGATTTGGAGTAAAAAGTTGCAAATGGTGAGAAGCCAAGGGCCTTTCCGAGAGACACCACCCCTCCCGGACGAGCTGGCCTTCCCATCTGTGCCTGGCCTATTTTTAGTAGCTGGGTGAGTCTACCTTGTGGCTTATGGTCTTGGGTCTTGTGCAGGAGATCACATGGCTGCCCTTGGGTTGCTAACACCTTGATTTGGGAGGAAAGAGAGATGGTTAACAGGACTCCAGGGGGCCTCTTTTTCCCACCCTTGGAGTGCAGCTGCCTGCTTTCACCTCTGCATTGAATTCTTTCTTTGGAAGGTCTGCCACACATAGGCAGAGCTGCAGAATCAGAGCATCTGCAGGTGGGGCCCTGGTGTCTGCCTGTAGCCGGCACTGGCTAATCTTAACGCCACAGCAAACTGAGCTCCCCGTTAGAGGAGGCAGCTTTGTAAGGTAGTAAGCGCTACTCGATAGCTGTGTGACTCCCCCAAGGCATTTACCCTCTCGAGTTTCAGCTGCCTCCTCATCTGTAAAATGGTGCAGGGAGTCCCTGGACGCTGGGGTAATTCATGGAATGATAATTCATGGCAGTCATTCAGATCCTGAGCTCAGCACTGGGCCCAGCAGAGGAGGTGCTGGTAGGCAGGTAGCTAGATAGATAGAGAGGTGATGACAGCTGGCTGATAACTGGATAGGTAGATAGATAAATGACTGATCGATTGATTGATAGATGATTAATAGACACACAGATAGAAAGATTTAGCAGCTGCTGATCCTCCTCCCTCTCCAGGCTTCCGTTCAAGCTCAGTAACTTAAGCACCAAATTAATATCCTGCAGCTGCTTAATTTAGCGTCATTTTAGCCTTGCAAATAGGCACCCATCTCAGGATGGTCCTGGCAGCCTGTTTCCTTACTGGGAGGTTGCCGAGGAGACCGGCCTTCTGCACGGTGGAGCCAGCACACACTGCTGGCTGTCCCGGATGGGCAGGGCTTCTGCGAGACATGGCATCCAGGAGTGGGCATGTCCCAGGAGGGCAGGGCTTCTATGAGACATGGCATCCAGCAGTGGGCAGTTTCCTCCCCTGTCCTGGACCCTGTGGTTTCTTGGTGTGCCTGCTGCACCTGGCAGTGTGAGGCCTGACTGCAGTTTTCATGGTCTAGTGAACAGGGTCCAGGCTCCCTTCCTGGGGAAAGGCTGGGGGAGAGGCTCTCCCAAAGTCTTCCTGATCGGTTCTCTCCTTGCTGCTCCCTTCTTCTAGTCACTGTTGCTGTGACAATTCCTGACCCCAGAACTTATTCAGAAACACAGAAAACAAGGACTGGGGCTCCATCGGCTTTCTGTTTCCAATTCTTTTCATGCATTATATTAATGCATTTCCTTCTTTTAATGCATTATATGATTTTCCCAATGGCCCAGCTGGAAACTTGAATCTGAACCTCTCCTCTCAGGCATCCTCTGGAAGGGAGGCAGTTTTTCACTTCCCCTGGAGCAAGACTTGTTGCCAGGTAAGGGGAGAGGCAGAGCTGCCCGTGCCCCTGGCTTTATCCTCTGGGTGTGGGGCTCCCTGTCCATGGGAGCCTGCAGAATCGGATGCCCTAGCAGCGAAGCTGAGCAAAGCCAGAAGCGCGAGGGTCCATGCAGGGTACTGCTCTACCCATGGACCTCTCGGGCCGTGTCCTGTGCCTGTTGCCCTCAGGCCTCTGTGGTCTTCTCTATAAATAAGGGGGGCAGCTGATTTTAAGGGCTCCTCCCAGATATACCATCCTGGAAGTCTGCTGCTAAAGCCTTCTTTCATTTCTTTTTTTTCCCCCTCAAAGGGTGAGAAGGAAGCCCTCAGACGCCCATAAGCACAGACAGCCCGGGCTTCAGGGTCAATTGGGGTCTCTTTGTTCCATTGAACACAGCTTATCAAAGCCCATCAGCTCTGGCTTCAGACTCCCCTGCCAGTGGCCGGGAGCTGGGCCTGCCTGGGCATCTAGGTTGACGCTAGTCCAGCTGCAGGCCCCTGTCCCAGCTCAGCTCATGGTCAGGACATAGCACTTGACTCTGGCATCATACCCTATACTGTCCCGGGGGAGGTGAATCTGAAGCCTCCCACTTGTTCCCTGACCCTGAGATGCAAGAAAGGGTCAGCCAGGCAGACAGAGCATTTGTCTTCCCCTGACCTGGACCCTGAATAGAGCTAGACAGCCACTGTCACCAGCACACATGGTGCGTTCAAGGATGGAGAGTTAAGCCCTTGCCAGTGGATTCTGAAGGAAAACCCGCTGGAATGATGGGGAGGAAATAAGCCAAAATCTAAAGTGTGGTCAAAAGCCTGGACTGAGTGGGGTCCAGGCAACCAGGGCCCCTCCCAGGAAGTTCTGCAGATGACAGGCCGTGAGAGTCTCCTAGAGGCCCACCCGTCCCTGCCGCGAGAGGAGGAGGGTCTGCTGTGACCCTTTTCTCAGTGGCCGTCCCACCCCAGGCCCTGGGTCTGATCTCGAGGCCTGACGGGGACACTGCATGGTCCGCAGCTTCCTTCATCTGCATCTTGGACATTGGTTTGTCCAGGTTCCCAGCTTTGCAGACGTGGTTAGGACATGGTGCTTGGTCTCCAGCTTGTCTTCCTGGATTGCAGGCGATAAAAGCTGGGACCAAGGAAGACAGGCCGAGAGGACGGGCGGCAGGCCAGGAACCCAGTCAGCCTGCTTCTGGCACTCAACCTCCTGGCCGGGGTCTCCAGGTGGCCTGAGAACCCTCTGCCTCCGACCTGAGGTCCTCGGTGGGCTTCTCCCCGGGCCTGTTCTGAGATCATTCAGGCTGCTGCTCAGAAGTGGCTTCCTTCTGGGAATAGCAAAAGGCAGATTGTCTCATCCGTGGGGGCATCAGCTTGTCCAGGCTCCTAGCCTTGCACAGTGCCCTGCCTTCTGAGCCCATCCAGGGCCCTCAGGGTCCAGTCCCTCCAGCTGAACATGCTGGCCCTCCCTGCCCAGGCCTTCCTGGGAGATGGAGCCCATTCAGGCCATTTTCTGAGCCTCCAGTGGCACAGGAAGCCCGGCCAGCCCTCTCCTGCCTCTCCCCTCCTTGTGAGTGCATCCTAAGTGCTCGTGACTAGAGAGGGGCGCTTTCCTGGACTGGATGTGCCAAGATTCCGCTGAGGCTCTGCCGTGGGCTTTTTTAGATCCTGTCAGTTCCTGAGGTCTTGGCAGAAGCGATATGGATGGAGAAACAAAAATAACTCCCTGACTCAAGGAGGGCAGGTGGCCTCCAGCCCCAGGGGCCCTGGGAGCTGTGCCTGCAGCCAGCAGTTGGAAGAGCTGGGTGCAGATCCAGCCCCTCCTCTCTCTGCCCTTACTAAGCCAGGATTTTAAGGCTCATTTCAAGGGGTCGCTTTTGCCTTTAAAAGAGGGAGCTGGAGAGGGTGATACTCAGCCCTGAGCCAGTGGGAAAGGGAGGAGGGAGCCCCGGCCCAGGCAGGGCGAACCTGGGGCAGAGCCATCCTCTGGAGAGCAGACCTGCGAGGTCCAGGGTGGGCGGGATGAAGTGGGACGGGTGAAGACCATGCAACCTGGACTCACCTTTCTGCACGTCCTCAATCTGAAGCTCCATGATGCCTCCTGACCTGTGTGGGGCGCTGAATCTGTGGCAGGTGCTGCCCCGGAAGCTCTCTGGTGGTCCCTGCCCTAGTTCTCACAGCAGCCTTCCAAAGGGGCACTGTCATTATTACCCCATCTGTAGATAAGGAGAGTGAGAACAGAGCATCCCCCAGGGAAGAGTCACCCTCCCCCGGCCGACTGTTCCTGCCACTGAGGTGCAGAGTGAAGCCTTAGACTTAGAAGGCTTTTCTGAGCAATGAGTGATTCATTCATTCATTCATTCATTCTGTACAAATCCTCAGGCTGAGTTTTGGGGGAAACAGGGTGAGTACAGGAAACTTCTTCCCTTGGGCAGTAAGACCCAGACATTCCTTGGCAGCCCCAGGATATGTATGGTGGGAGGGTGGCTCTGGCTCCACGCAAGCCAGGCAGGCCAGGCAGGGCGGAGTGAAGGAGGGACACATCTTTAAGGCAGAGGCGTCAGTTTGGGGCAAGCCAGTGAAGATGAGTGGGGAGGTGGGGCCGGGGCTGCCATGCAGGTGGAGAGACAGCTGGAGCCAAGCTGCATGGGCCAGCAGGGCAGAGCTCGGGCAAGGTGGCGGAGCGGAGCCCGGTGCTGACCTGCTGTCTCTGGCCTCTGCTGGCTGCCTGCGAGATGGAGGGCAGACACCCGGTCTCCCAGTAGGTCATCCGGCCAGGAGCAGCCTGCTGCGGGCATGGGACTGGGCATTCGAGTGGGTCAGCATCACAGAAAACCCCCTGTGTTGACTGAGGAGGGTGAAGTGGTCAGAGCCCAAGCGACAGCCCAGCTTGGGGCCACCACCCCTCTAGGCTTCTCTTTCAGGACAACTAACAGAACCGCGGTGTGGGGAGCCCTCACGGGGCATTCCCAGGGCCACAACGCTGTCTTAGGGGACAGCAGAGAGGGCTGGAGAGGGGCTGTGAAGGACTTCTCCCGGCGCCCAGTGCCGAGGGAGCTACTGTCTCCCCCAAAGCCCAGGGACCCAAAGCAGCCAGAGGGTGGGGGGTGAGCCCAGCCACGGCTCCTGCCTCCCACCTCCTGCTCCTCCAGGCACAGGAGCCTTAGTGAAACTGCCCTGAGCCCCCCACCCCCACCCCCGAGTTGCACAGGGGTGAAAAGCTGGGCCGGGTCTCCTGGCAGGGGAGCCTCTCGTGAGACTTCCCAGAGCCCCCATCTTACTTCTCATTCCTGTAGACACAGGTCGGCTGTGGCCATCTCCGCTCCATCCCTTTCCTGTGCCTCTTCTCCTCCCACAGATGGGGAGCATGGTCCTGGCCCAGAGCCTGTGTGGACCATGGCTGAGCAGACCCTGGCAGCCTCTCACCCAACCCCGCTGGCGGGAAGCCTCCTGCCATGAGGGGACAGTGTAGACATGGGAAAGCTCATAGTTCCTCCTGAAAGTGGGGACAGGGGAATAAACATGGAGGAGGCGGGAGGCAGAGGGCTGTGACATTGCTTTTCCCAGGCTGCCAGAGCCTTGGAGCAGTGCAGCCTGACTCGATGGGAATTTGGGGGCAAACCCAGTCTTATTCTGCAGGCAGTGGGCTCTTCGTCCCTCAGAAAGCCCCTGTTGCCCGAATGCACACTCTCCTGCAAACCCACAAAAGCAGAGATACCTCCACACCAGGTGGGGCTGGAGGGTTCATCTTTCTGGTCTTGTGTGATGCCACTAGCAGACACACTCGCCACTTCAGCATGGGGGAGACTGGGAGGCACTCTGAGACCTGCGCTGAGCATGGGAGTGGCTGGGCCTGGGGGCCAGCCTGGAGCCTGCCCCGCTCTGCTTGCCTATGGGATTATCCTGGCTGAGCCAAGGTCCAGGCACACTCACCCGCAGTCTTCCCCACACACGTGGATGGCCTCTGAATTCTGCAAACCACCATGTACATGTGCCCATGTAACTCCACCGAGGGTGCCATGCAGACCTAGGAGGTCACCGGCAGGCTTGGCCGGGAAGGGCAGGGTGCAGGGGCTTGTGACGGAGGGGCCCTTCCTCTGCCCTCCGCAAGTAAGCCACCTACTTCCCATCCAGGATATCTGTTAGAATGAGGAGCATTTGGCCCTTCAGAGGGTGGCTGAGGCGCGTGTGTTCTGGAAGAGCTGCGTGGCCGCGCAGACACGCCGGGTTTCCGGTAGGAGGAGTTCCAGAGCAGTGGGTCTGGAAGCCGCCCTGAGCCCAAGGGGGTGTAGGGGGCTCCAGCCTCAGCCCGAATGACCGGGTGGCCGGGTGTGTCTCTCCTCACCTCCACAGCCCTCTGTGAGGCTGGAGGGCTGTTGAGGTCACATCCAGGGTCCCATCCACCCTGGTACTCAGAATCCCGGCACTCCATTCAGGGCTCCTCCCACAGACAGAAGCACCTGACCCTCGCCTGTGGGAAGGTGGCGATGGCCTTGTTCCTGGTCAGTTCCGGGGCAGCTGGTGGCATTGCTGCTCTGTAGTGGGACAGGGCCTGCCTGGGTGGAGTGTCTCACAGGCTGGGCTGTGCCAGGATATGACCTCTAATGCCCTTGGGGGTGGAGCTGCTGCTAGTCCCATTTCTAAGAGGAGAAAACTGAGTCTTGGCAAAGCTAATCCCCTCTCCTAGAGGTGCTGCTCTGGCACCCCCGCCCCCAGGCCATGGGTCCAGCAGGCTCTTTGAGGAGGGGTGAAGCCCAGGAGGGCAGCTGCCTGCCCGCCCATGGCTCTTCCCTGCCGTCCTGGCCACAACTGCTCTGTTTTGGGGAGGAGGTGGCTTCTTCGAGGCTAGGGGTATAGTCTGTAAAAACAAGAGTGTGAGCAGCTTTCCACAGCACCCCAGACCCAGAGGGCAAGAGGAGGAAGGTATGCTCTGGGCAGTCGAGGTCTGGGTGGCCACTGCTGGCTGGGGCCCCTGCCCTCCCTCTCCTGACCTGCATGCTCTTTTCCAGCTTGCGGGAAGTTGACGGGCATCAGTGACCCCGTGACAGTCAAGACCTCCGGCTCGAGGTTTGGATCCTGGATGACAGACCCTCTCGCCCCAGAAGGCGATAACCGGGTGAGTGTCCCCTTATCCCACAGGGGGTCATTTGGGCAAGGGTGCACTTGGACACCTGGTGGGCCCTGGGCATGGGTACCAGCCGTGCCCACCCTCCAGGGTCTGTGGACTGGGCAGCTTGGTACCTGGGGGTGTTTGTTCCCAGAAGACTTTTGGGAGGCACCCAGGGCTCTGTGCAGATCCAGAGCCGTAGATCATGGGCTGGGGAGTGACCTGAGGATGATGGTGGCCCATGACTCGGTCGCTGATCCCTTCAAGGCCCCCTCCCTGAAGCCCCGTGGGCTGGGCTGGTGCCCCGAGTCCGTTTCTCTGGAGCTGAAACCGAGCCCTGACTTTTCTGGTCCTTGCATCTGCTTCAGGAAGAGAATCCATTAGGCCTTTCTTGTTTTAATGACGTCTCATTTGTATTTCATTTGCCATTCCTTTCATGGCTGATGGAGACTCATGTTCCTTTTGATTTAGGAAAGAGGCCATGTTCTTTTTTCCCAGGCTTTTCCCCCCTGGGTGAAACCTCAGAAGAGAGAGAAACAAGCACCATATTTGCCTTTATCTGGGGGGTTGGGTTTTACTGTTCGAGCCCCTTTGAACAATGGGAAGGTGAGGGTGGCTGCCCAGCCCCACTCAGCCCCAGGACCCCAGACCCGGCCGTGGACACTGGCAGCATGGGTGTTCCGCCTCCCTCCAAAGCGAGCACCCTCCAAAGGCTCCCGCTGGAGGAGGGAAGTTGTCTGGGCTTTGCTGTCCCTTGGTGATCTGCTAACCCACCTCTGGCTGCCAGAATGGGCAGCCCCGTGGCCAGGGGCGTGGCTCACCCAGCCTCCTTTTCTTCAGAGGTTGGCAGGACGCTTAGAAAATAAACAGTTAAAAACAAACAACCCAGCTCTGCCCTGGGCTGAGAAAGGGCCTTTGAAATGTGAGATCCTCTAGGCCTTATCTGGAGTGGGTTTGATGGAAGGGATGCACCCAGCTCTCCCCCCACGGATTTCTGATCTCTTTGCCTCCCTCCTTCACCATTTCCACCATTTCAACACAATCTCATATTTAAAACATGGGGGGCACTGCCTCTGGCACACTCCCTCCTTCCAGGAATACAGGTGGGGTGGGGCAAGGCCTGGCAGGCTGGAGTCTGGTGCATTTGTCTTGATCCCCGGGACTCCCATGGGAGGGAGCCTCCCACTTTCACCACTGCTGAGTGGCCCCCATCCCCACCTGGAGGGGCTGGCCTGACTGCAGAGCTGGGACGCTCCTGGGGTTGGGTGCTTGTAGGGGAGAAGGTTTGTCTGTCCTATTTTCTGAATCGTGACAGCTGATGCTTGGAAGTTTTCTAACATTGTAATTGTCTGTGAAGGCTCTGACCACTCTTTCAGTCCATATCCCACCTGGAAAACCCCACTTATGTTCAGAGTTAGGAACTTGCACTTGCTACAGATGTTGGTGGTAATGATCCGAATGCAGACGTGAAAACCAGGTGATGCCGGCAGGCACTTAGAAAGCAGGGCCGGGCGCCGTGACTCACACCTGTAATCCCAGCACTTAGAAAGCAGGGCCGGGCGCCGTGGCTCACACCTGTAATCCCAGCACTTAGAAAGCAGGGCCAGGCGTGCTGGCTCACATCTGTAATCCCAGCTTTGGGAGGCTGAAGTGACTGGATCACCTAAGGTCAGGAGTTCGACACCAGCCTGGCCAACATGATGAAACCTTGTCTCTACTAAAAATACCAAAGCTAGCCAGGCATGGTGGTCGATGCCGGTAATCCCAGCTACTCAGGAGGCTGAGGCAGGAGAATCACTTGAACCCGGGAGGCAGAGGTTGCAGTGAGCCGAGATCACACCACTGCACTCCAGCCTGGGTGACAAAATGAGACTCCGTCTCAAAAAACGAAAGAAAGCAGGTCCCGTGCACAGGCGCTGACCGAAGTCCTCTCTCTTCATGTATTAACTCCCTTAATAGAAGGATGGGGCCTTAGTGCAGCCACCTGCATGCCCTTCCTGGCTTGTCCTCCCTGGAACCCTGCAGTGGCATGGTCATCAGCATCTCAGTGTCAATGACAAGACAGTTTTCTCACCCCCAGGAGCAGAAGGGTCTCAGTGTGGAGTGCCTGTCTGCAGCACACACACTCCAGGCTGAGTCCCCTTCTACCACCCTCCCCTTCAAGTGCCCTTCCCACCTGCCTGAAGTCTGGGCCACCCCACTGTGCAGAGCAGGAAAACCACACCACAAACCCACGTTGTCCATGCTGAGATCTATGAGCAGGAAGTAGCCTGGCTGCTGCAGAGGGGCCCCAGGACGGGAGTGCTCTGTCTGTGTCTAACGCTGGAGGTATGTGCATCTTGGCCTCTGTCATAGAGAGCCTAGTCAAGTTTTCATTTTCTGGGTACCAAGGATCTGGGGCTCCTGGAAGCCCTGGCTGTTTGCTTTGCACAGCACAGCGAGGGTGTGGGTTTGCAAAGCTGTCACGGTGCTGATGGATGCTTTCGATAATTAGACATCTATTTTCTGCTTTATGACTGGATCGCCCTCCAGGAAAAGAGGCTCTGGTGGCGGGTAGAGTGTGGGGAGAAGCAGCCCCAGGAGGAGGGAGCCTGGCAGGGGAGTAGGGACAATGAGTGCCGGGGCTGGCAGAGGAGCCTCCAGGGGCCTGCTCAGGGCACGCTTGGCCATGACCATTCCCAGCCACATGCTCCGCACAGCTTCCAGCTCCCAGTGTGCTAAGTGACATGTCCCCAGGTCCCGCCATTGATCTAGGCCAGCCGTGGTTTGTTTGTTTTGATATTTTCTGATCCCCATTCAGTTTTGATCACACACACAGGAGACCAATAACTCGATTCAAAAAACGAAAACGAATTGATGTCGGCTTCAGCACAGGCTACCATGGAGGGCGTTGTAAGACAGGTGTGGCCAAGGGCAGGGGGGAAGTGCGGTGGGACCCCCTCTTAGAGAGCCCAGCTCAGGGGGACCTGCAGAATCTCACAGCAGGGACAGTCCTGAGCCAGCCTGCAGAGTCTTGCTAAGCTGTCAGAACAAGGTTAGCTTGGGACACCTTTGCATCAGGCCTTTCTCAATTTATTAAGCACAGACTGTGTGCCTGGCCTGTGCTGAGCATTGAGAACTCCCCCCAGCCTGCCCCTGTGCTTCTCAGCACGGAGCCCTGCATGCACCTCCCAAGGCACCGGATACCACAGCCCTCTTGCCCCTCCTTTACTTCCCACCTGGCCTGTCCCATTGCCTCAGTGTTGGAGGAGGGAAGGGCTGGGTGGAGGTTGGCCAGCTCTCCACCTGATGCATGAATGCCCTGCGAGGCTGTGTTCCTGCCCGCTGGGAGGCCACGTGAGTTCTGGGACCCCTTTCCCATCTCAGAGGCTCCTGGCCTGCTCTGACCATCGCTGCCTTCCAGAGCCTGATATCAGCCCTCTTTCTTTCTGGCCTGCTTCCTGTAAAGTCTCAGGTCAGCTCACATCAGACACCAGACACCAGAAAGGGGGCCAGCGCTACTCCCGCCAATCCAGGAAGTTCATGTTGGAAGGGTCAATATAATTAGGAGAACACTGTCATTTTACAAACAGCAGCGAACTCAGCTGAGTGTGTCAGAGTCCTTTCCCATCATCTCAACAGCGTCAAGGCCATCGAGATATTTTACAAGGACCCGACGACATCTTTTTTCTAGAAAGTGGAAATATCCAAAATGCACAGAACCGTATGGGTTCGGGCAGTGGTCAGCCTGCTGCTGGTGGTACAGTAAACACGAACGTCCCTTCAAATCCTTTCTCAGTGCTGGGAGGGACATTGCCAGGGTCAGGATTCGTTGTCTGCTTCCCTTCAGCCTTCACTCCCCTGGTGGAGCCCTGGCAGGAACTGCCAGCGTGCCCCCCACCCTCCCTCCACCCACCCAGCTGCGGCTCCCACCTCCCTCCCTCCCTCCACCCATTCAGCTACAGCTCCCTTCAGGACCTCTCGTCCAGCGGCCAGGCTCCTTGATGTTAGCAATTCTGTCAGGAGGACATGTGACAGCTGCTCACCAAGCCAAGGAGGAGTGCCAGTGTAGGCCCAAGTCCCTCCGCCAAGGCCCTTTAAATAGCATCTGTTTCCCACCCCCCGAGGGCTGCAGCAGAGGCGTTTGGGAAGGCGGTGCCAGACCCATGCCCATCACCCAGCTCTGCCCTGAACCGAGAGGCCCTCCTCACCGGGGTGCCAGATCCATGCCCATCACCCAGCTCTGCCCTGAACCGAGAGGCCCTCCTCACCAGGGAAGCTGATGCAAGTCATCGGGACAGTCAGGAACATCCTCAGTAAACAGCACTGCCTGGGATGGAACGAGGTCCAGAGGTGGAGACGGCCATGTTTTCTTACATGGGAAGCGGTGTTGGGCCTTGGTCCCCTGACAGCTCGGTATTTACAAATGCATTGTGTGTTTGTGTGAGAAGGAAGAACCCGCCCATTGCTTCATTTTTTCTTTTCCAGCAAAGGCACCTCATGGGTGGGGGAGGAGATTTGGGCAGGAACTTGGGGACTTTCAGGCTTTGTCTTCGAATTAGAGTGAGGCTGTGCTTGGGGCAGGGTGGCCTCGCTCACCATCAGGCCGAAGGCTCTCGGGGACTGTAGTGCATGGCCCATTGAATTAGAGAAGGATGATTGGTGTGCAGAGACCCCTGTAACCCCCAGGAGGCCCGGCTCCCGCCCTGGCCCCCCTCCTCCTAGACCGTGGGGTTGCACTGGCTCCCTGCTCCTCCAAGACCATGGGCCTGGGCCAGTCTGACCTTTCCTGCCTGTGCTGAGGGCGGGGGTGCTGCAGAGCCGTTGGGGATGTCAGATGTCACCAGCGAGCTCCTGCGTTGGTCCCCGTGGGCGGCGTGGTTCAGAGCTGGGCGCAGAGGTTCCGAGTCACTGCGCACTGGAGTCTGTGTCTCTCTGCTGCCCCTCCCGGCTCTGTGACCTCTGGGACATTCTTAACCTTCTATTCCTCGGGGTCATGATCAGAAAGGGAACAGCTGCACAGGGGGCTCTTAGTACACTCGTTGGTGGCAGCACGAGTGGCTCTAATACACCAGGTTTCAGCCCATGGCACACAGAAGCCCGTCTAGCTGTGAGTAAAGAGCAGCTAGGACACGGAGCGACACATGCTGGCCACTGATCTGCCAAGAGGCCTCTGTGGACAGACAGCACCTGGGGCCACCCACCCTGCAGGACTCTCAGCTGGGAGAGGTGCCTACAGAAGAGTCTCCCGTCTCTGCTGCCCGAGGTCCCTGTCCCCTCCAGGCTGCACTGGCTTCCTACTCCCAGAATGTTCTCCCCAGTCTCCCCTTCCAATGCCTGGGGAACTCCAAAATTCTTCCAGCAGATTTTTGCATGGAGCCACAGCCCCTCATGAGGTTAGGAGCTTTGGGAGGACATGGCCTGTGTCCCCCACACCTGAAAAATGGGACAAACATGGAGCAGGTTGGGGGAGCCGCTGTCTCCATAGATGGAAGCCGCTTTGTGGGGTGGGGGAGAGCAGCCTTGGGAACCTGGGTGGAAAGGAGCCGTGTCGGGGTCAGGGCAGGCTTTGGCTGTGTGGGACCTAGACCAGTGTGCACGCTTCCTAATGCACAGAGCAGGTGGCAGCCGGTACAGCTGGCCACGCAACCCTGAGAGAGGCCTTCCTTCTCTCTGGGCCTCTCTGAATTGGGGATTTGGGGATGGGGTCCCTGAGCCTCTGTGATGCTGTGGATGGAGGGTGTCACGGCCTCTCTTGCTGCGTCCTGGGCTAGTCTCGAGACCAAGCCTCCTGTGGTCTGTTTTCGGATGGGCTGGCCCTACTGCCACATCCCCACAGGTGGTCTTACGGCCGCCTTCCTTTGGGTGGTGCCTGGGCCTGGTGAGCCTCAGCAAGCTCAGAGGGCTGTGTCTATCCCACCCAGAGCCACCAAGGCCACTGCAGTCCTGGGCTAAGGACAGAAATGATGATAGCTGGCATTTATGGAACCACTGCAGGTGGCAGGTCCTCAGAGGGCCTATTTTACAGCAGAAGGAACTGAGGCACAGAGAAGGGTAGGAACTCCTGGGTCTCGCTGGAGGCTGGCGGTGGTGGCGCTTCGTGGTGCCGCATTAACAGGAGTCCAGCCACGTGGACACCCCTCCCTCTGTGGGATCCACAGAGCAGCAGTGCCTGGGAGGCCAGAAAGCTCCGGCAGGCCCGCGGTGTGCCCCGAGCCAAGTGGGGTGCTGGGTCACAGTGAGGTGGCGAGGCCTCCCCTCTGGGCTCACGATCAGGTGGGTGACACGTGCCCAATGCCCCAGCCACAGGGAGGATGGCACACGGGTGTGGAAGCCCAACAGGCCCCCGGGCCCTGTGGCTGCTGCAGGAGCTCCCACAGCCACAGTGCAGGTGGCACCACCGAAGTCACTGTCACCAGTGCTGGAGGCTGGAAGCCCCAGACCCGGGCGCCTGCAGAACCGCACTCTGAAGACACCAGGGGAGGCCCCTCCTGCTCTCCTGTGGCTCCCAGTGTTCCATGGCTATGGCCCCGTCATTCCAGTGTCTGCCTCCGTCTTCACCTGGCTTCCTGTCTGTGTCCCCTCTTCTGCCTCTTCTAAGGACACTTGTCACTGGATTTAGGGTTCACCTTAACCCAAGATGAGCTCATTTTGAGATCCCCAATCCCATCTGCAAAGACCTTTTTCCCAAATAAGGTCCTATTTCCAGGTCCTAGGATGTGGACCTGTCTTCTGGGGACCACTATGCAGTCCACTACAAGAGTGGACACCTGCCTGCCTGCGGGCACAGGGTCTGTGAAAATACCCCCCGAGGGGGTGAGTGTGGGCTGGGGCAGGGAGCGGGATGGGGTGGTGGGGCAGCTCCCGCAGGCACAGGGGCAGGAGAGGGAAGCTCTAGGACGGGAGGACAGGGCAAGCTGGGGAGGGAGGGAGGCGCTGGCTGGGCAGGAGATTTTGGAGTTTAGGATCAGGAAGGGTGTGTGTAGGGGACTGGGTAAGGGATAGGCTGGACTGGCATTCTAGAAGGTTCACACAGGCCACACCAGAGCTGCAGGGGCCAGGAGGGAGCTGCCAGCACCACCGAGGAGTGAGGAGGCGGGAACCAGGCCCTGGACACGGGTTATTCCCATATGCGTGGGGAGCAGCCTTCTTTGCAAACGGCACAGTGTGGTCCCCGGGGCTGATGTCATCCAGGCCCCCCACCCACCCCCACTCTATCGCAGGAAAGATGAGACCAGGCAGGAACAGCAAGCTTCTTCCTGCAAATGAGTCCACTCTTATTTGGGACAATTTCCCCGCAGGAGCCGGACACACAGCCTTTTCTCAAGACCCCTAGGGCCACAAAAGGTCAAGGGTAAATGTACTTCTTTGTAATTCAGCCCTGCTAGGAAAGAAATGTCCTGTAGTGTGGGTGCCACTGAAATCTGCAGCCAGGGGTACCATCTTCACCCACCTACAGGTTCACCACGCAGGCCTTCAAACCCATGTCCATGACTAGGTTGCCTCCGTAGGAAGAAGGAGAAGGCCAGCCAAAGCGTCACCTGGCCAGGCCCCACTTGCCCAGCACAGGATGGGATTGCTTGCCTGAGGCCAGGCCTTGTGGGTGATGGGGTGGGTGGCAGTGGGGGTGGGAAACAGGGTTTGCCCTGCAGGTCCCCCTGGGGACAGAAAGGATAAGTGGATGGAGGGAAACAGGCGTTTACCTGGTGAGTTCATGGTGTGGACAGCATCACGTCAGGACTGGGGCTTTTCAGCCTCACCCACTGACCTCTGGGACAAGACCATGCCTCACTTCGGGGCGCTGTCGGTGCATGGGGATGGGCAGCAGCACCCCTGGCCTCTGTCCCTAGACGCTAGCAGCACTTTCCCCACTTCCCAGTCCAGACAATGCAAACTGTTTCCAGGCATGGCCACTGCCCTGCAGGGCAGATCACCCCCGGCTGAGAACCCCAGGCCAGAGCGGTGGTTTTAAGCTCAGGGTTTGGAGTCCCCTCCTGGCCCTGTCCACTGGAAAGTCACCAGACCTCCCTGGCCTCCATGTTCTCATCTAAAAATGGAGTGATCATGGCTCCCTGGGTGCACGGGCTCACGTGGTGATGGAAGGCAGGAGATGATGCCAGCTTCTGTTGCAGTGAACGCCCTGAGTAAGGGCACACAGTGAGCAGGCATAGGCAGCCCAGCTTCACCCTTGGCCTTTTGCCTGGTGCCCTTGGGTCTTTTCGGAAAGAACGGATAGGTCCTGCCTGGAGGCGCAAGTGCTTAATCTCCCTAAAAGCCGGCATTTTATTTGGGGCCGCCTCCCCAGAGGGGAAGCCAGCAGGCATTGATGGGATTTGATCTGAGCCTTGGGACTTGGAGAAAGGGGAAGAAAAAGGCATTTCAGATGAGAAGGTAAGGGAATGAACTCAGAGGAGTCTCCTGTAAAGGACAGGGCTCCTTATCCCAAGGCCTCTGGGGTTCTGTGTGCCTCTCTTTTGCATGGGTGTTGTGAACTGAACTCGAGCCCAGGAATCTCGTTCAGCGAGGGGGGGGGTCCCAAACCTGGAAGAGGGCATGCGCGGAAAAGAAAGGAGACAGAAAGAGGAGAGGTCTGGAGGACTGGATGGGCTGGGCCCATTCAGCAATTTTATTTGTGCAGTGGGTTTCCTTATATACTTTTTGCTTTAACATCATTACCTCAATGCAGATCATTACTCAAACAGTAAAAGGGACAGAAAATTCCTTGGGGGATGATTCTAAGGAACTGTCAAAAGGGAACAAATATTAATGTAAAGGATTAAGGGGAAAACAGGTGATGCTGATTATCGATATTGTCAGAACAATCAGTAACTTGGATAACAATCTTTAATTAACTAGAAGTCACAAGCTCAGCAGTAAACCGTGCATCTGCGAGAGACAAGGACCGCAGGGGAGGTCGCTAGGCTGAAACAATGCCTGGTAAACAAAGTCTTAGATCAGGAGCCAGAAAGGGGAACACAATACCCAATTAACTCACTTCAGCGTTCACCTGGCCATTATCTCATCGGCCAAGAAGGCTGAGGATAGTGTCCTGCTTAATCATTCTCAATTTCCTTTTTCCTTCTCTTCTTAATTTCCTCTCACTCGTAGCTCGACAGCCTCTAGCCAGGGAAAATGTGTAAGGAGTCAAGCTCACCTAATGGCGGAAGCCAAGTTGTTAGCCTCTCGCAGGGGCAGCTCCCACATTACATGGGTACCTTCCCGCTGGTAACTGGATCTCAGCCTTGAGGGAGTTTTACTCCACAGAAACTGACAAATGCTCAGAGCGGCCTCCCCTGAACCCCGCCCAGGCCCAAGCACCGTGTGCCAATTCTCCCTCCTGCCCCCATTTACATCTTCACAGTGTCCTGTGTCTGATTTGCTGGTGTACTGGGAGAGAAGGTGATTTAAAAATCCTTAGCAACTTGATGCTGGCGTCCCCCTGTTCTGCCCCCAGGAAGGAGGCTCTGGATCCAGGGTACCGGAGTGAGTCACCCCAGGTCCCCGCAGTCAAGGGCTCACCTGTGGGGCTAAGTGAACACAGTCAAAGGTGCTCTATGTGCTGAGATGGCAGGGGTGGTCCGCCTCCAGGCAGGTCAGGAGAGGACTCAGGGAGGAATGGCATCGGATGTGAGTTTCAGAAGCAGTAAGCTCCCTGTCCAAGGAGATAGCCAAGCGAAGAGGGGGCAAGAGGACAGCTTCTCGGTGGTGTCATTAAGGAGTTTCAGCGCACAGCCCCGTTCCCTCCAATACCCCTCCCGGTTCTACTCTGTGACCTACATCATTGAGGTTTGGTCTGTGGAAGGCTAAGGATAATAGCTTCAAATGAGGCCCAGCTGAAAAAAAAAAATCTCATTAAAAACAAAAAGCGCATCTGCCTCTAAGTGTCTGAATGGATGTCTCGAGGAGAAGGTTATAATTTCTTTTAATTTTTAGCACATGTGTAATGCCAAGCCTGAAAGCTCCCTCAGCCTCAGCCTCCCGTAGCTCCAGAGCCCTCGATGGCTAAAGCAGCTGTCTCATTCCCAGGCAAATGCCTGCGGAGTGGCACCGGCCTGCCAGGCTCCCTCTGCCTTACGCGTTGCTCTCTAATTTGCTCCCACATTGGTTGAAATGACTAACGCATTTTGTGCAAAGTCCAGGCAGCTCTCAAGTCAACTGGTGTTGAAGCAATCCTCGGAAATGCCTTCCTCTTTAACCCCAAACTTGTGCCATTACTGGGTCTGCTATCTTGGTTGATTTCGACAACCAAAGCCTTCTTCAAGCCTGCATTCTTTTCGGAGAGGCTCTTTCCCCTGGATTAGGGGTGACAATGAGTGATTACACTCACACAGCATCCCGAAATGCCAAGTTAATGACGTTCCGCCCTGCAGACGGGATGACTCAATCCATGCTGCCACAGGCTGGTGGGAGGAGAGGCCTCAAGACTGGTGTCCTGTTGGTGTATGGGAGTTGGCTCTTCCCAGCGACACTGAGAGCCAGTCCTTACTGCAGACAAGAGCTGCCCGGTGCTGTGAACCTTTGCCCTTAACCAGGCGGCTGTGCCCCTTCGAAGGCCCTCTTCAGCTCTGAGTTCTGCAATGAAGGAGCTCCTTTCTTACATGTGTGTGTGACCCCCTCTACAGGCCAGGCCCCTGGCTGGGGGTACAGCAAGTAGCTGAACAGACAGGTGCAGCAGCTGCCTCACAACCTGGTGGCATCCCAAGTAAGCAAAGGGCAGGGTTGGGGCAAATGGCATGGGGCAGCTGCAACCCTGTGTATTCCCATCCCACCTTCCCACTAGATCCTGTCTTCAGGCTGGGCCGTCCTTTCTCTGACAGCAATCTCCTTCTGAGGAGTGTGCTGGGTTTGGAGGGAACACGCAGCACCTTTGGTCATGACTACTCTTTCCTGGCTCTTTCAGCTCCTTCTCCTGAGGCCCAGGGAATTCCAAGTTGGGGAACGGCTTCTTGCCCAAGGAGCCTGTCCTGCCCCACTTTGGAAATGCTCGCTGGGCGTTTGGACGCGCTCACTGGGTCTGTGGACGCGCTCACTGGGTCTGTGGACACCCTCACTGGGTCTGTGGATGAGCCTGTGACGCGCTCGCTGGGCCTGTGGACGCGCTCGCTGGGCCTGTGACGCGCTCGCTGGGCCTGTGACGCGCTCGCTGGCTCTGTGGACGCGCTCGCTGGGTCTGTGGACGCGCTCACTGGGTCTGTGGATGAGCCTGTGACGCGCTCGCTGGGCCTGTGGACGCGCTCGCTGGGTCTGTGGTCGCGCTCGCTGGGCCTGTGACGCGCTCGCTGGCTCTGTGGACGCGCTCACTGGGTCTGCGATGCACTCACTGCGTCTTTGGAAGTGCTCACGGCATGTATCTGCGCTCACCACTGTGTCTGCCCTCTCTGCAGGTGTGGTACATGGATGGCTATCACAACAACCGCTTCGTGCGTGAGTACAAGTCCATGGTGGACTTCATGAATACGGACAATTTCACCTCGCACCGCCTCCCCCACCCCTGGTCCGGCACGGGGCAGGTGGTGTACAACGGGTCCATCTATTTCAACAAGTTCCAGAGCCACATCATCATCAGGTTCGACCTGAAGACAGAGACCATCCTCAAGACCCGCAGCCTGGACTATGCCGGCTACAACAACATGTACCATTACGCCTGGGGCGGCCACTCGGACATCGACCTCATGGTGGACGAGAGCGGGTTGTGGGCCGTGTACGCCACCAACCAGAATGCCGGCAACATCGTGGTCAGCAGGCTGGACCCCGTGTCCCTGCAGACCCTGCAGACGTGGAACACGAGCTACCCCAAGCGCAGCGCCGGGGAGGCCTTCATCATCTGCGGCACGTTATACGTCACCAACGGCTACTCGGGGGGCACCAAGGTCCACTACGCCTACCAGACCAATGCCTCCACCTATGAGTACATCGACATCCCCTTCCAGAACAAATACTCCCACATCTCCATGCTGGACTACAACCCCAAGGACCGCGCGCTGTACGCCTGGAACAATGGCCACCAGATCCTCTACAACGTGACCCTCTTCCACGTCATCCGCTCCGACGAGTTGTAGCTCCCTCTGCCTGGAAGCCAGGGGCCCACGTCCTCACTGCGAGGAAACTCCTGTGAAAACGCTGCCAAAAAGATACCAATACTAACAAAACGAATTGTGAAAAATCATCAGCAGTGCAGATTCTGACATCGAGGGATGGCATTACCTCCATGTTTCTCCCATTCAAGCCGTCGGGCCACAGACGTCGGAAGAAACTCCTGTATTTGCAGCTGGAACTGCAGCCCACGGCGCCCCAGTCCTCTTCCCCGCCCCGTCCCCCTCTGGTCAGACAAGATATTTAAGAGGCAAGGCAGTGACTGTTGGCCAGTCCTCACCGGGAACAACCCACCGTTAGGATCGCATGGACCTTTCCTTAGATCGTGGTCAGCTCCGAGGGATGCGGCGTCCGGGCTCTGTGGGAGCCCCGGGCCGCGCCCGGCCGTAGGTTAGTGTCACTCACCTCCCATCGCAGTGCTGTTTCTTGACTGTGTTGCCGTGTCTTAGACTAACTGTGCTGAGACTCCACGTAGCTCCTGGACCGTGTCTAGTACATACTAAAGGGATGGTCAGAGTGTGTAGAGTGCATTTGCTGTGCCCACGTTGTTTGAACTTGCGTACCCCCTAGATAGATTGTGCAGCGTCCTGTTAGTCCCTTGAGGTGGTGACTTCTTATGTTCAGTTTATGCAATGATTGTTGTAAATGCAATGCCGTAGTTTGGATTGATAAGTGGATGGTTTTTGTTTCTAAAAAGAAAAAAAAATCAGTGTTCACCCTTATAGAGACATAGTCAAGTTCATGTTGATAATAATCAAAGGAATTACTCTCTTCTTGTTAAATTAGCTAAATCATGTAACCGCGGATAGGAAGGGCTCGCCTCGGGAAACTTTCGCCCGATGGGATGGGAAGGTCACACGGGCCACAGTGTGCGGAAAGTACATTTTTTAAGTAAAAAAGGAAGACTTTGTACTGTCAGTTACCTAAGGAACAATAAAAGCATTAGGACATGTGTTTGCTTCACTTGTCGTTTCTGTGGGATTTTAAAGTGACCGAGACTTGCAGGTCCTTGCAGACGAATTCCCGACCCTTTGATCGCATTCCTTGATCGACCCTTTCAGAAAGGGAAGCAAATCCTTTCTTTCGGAAGTGGCCACGGACATGTCCCTGCTGGATCTCCAACGTCCCACCCCCCAAACCTGGAGAAGCAGCTTAGAATCTGCCCCCAGCCCCTTAGGTGACTCTGGGGCACTACTCCAACTTGGGCCGTACACAGGGGACCCCACCCACACACCATCTCCACCCTGCACTCCCTCCACAGACACCGCTGGAGGAGCCTGGGGTGGCCCTGGCGTCGTGGGCAGAGACCCTGCTGAGGAAACATTCCCTTACCTAGGGCTACAGCAGACCCTGGAGGTGAGTGATGCCCTGTCCAGGACCCATATCTCCCCAGGCCTTGGAGGCCGTGGCCAGGTGTGTGTGGCCCTTGGCCACCCTGAGCAGTCCAGGGTGTCACGTGGACTAGATCCTGGGAGCCTCGTGGAGCCCCTGCCACTCAGCAAGCCCTGAGTCTCTACAGGACAGGCCGCCATCTCAATGCCCACAGCCTTCCTGGAGTGTACGGGAACTTCCTGCCAGCTGGAAAAGGAAGAAAGAGCAGCTCCCTGTACCACACAACATTCTGGCACCAACTTGGCAGAAGAGGGCTGCTCATCTGGGTGCCCAGGTAGAGTGTGAGGTTGGGAGCCACTCTGCTCTCACCTGCCCTCTGCTCCGGGGCAGCTGGCACCGCTAGCAAGGTAGATGGCAAGTCAGTGATAGGCATTGGGGAAAGCCGGGCAACCCTGTGAGCCTGGTCCAGTGGCACCTGCTCAAACCGGTGAGTGGATGAGCTTCCAGCATTTCTGTCATTTGTCCTGGAATGACAGCCGGGCAGTACCCAGGTGGAATCATGGATGGCGCTTAGTCAGACAAAGGTGGAACCGAGTCCAAGCATATCTGAGAAGGTAGGACCCCAGCTCCTGAAACCACACAGAAGCTGGGGCCGCTGAAACAGTGAACCTGTCAGGGAAGGAGGCAGCTGGGGACATTCGGGGACCATGCCTATCTCCCTTGTTTCCTGGCCCTGGAAAACAGGAAAACGGGGTGACAAATGCACAGGTGAACCCCAACCCATTGGCAGGAAGGGAAGGAGATGCAAGCATGTCTGCAGAGGTGCAGAGCCTGGCTCCCAGGCCCATGGCCATCAGTCACTCGTGGGGCCGAAGTCTGCCCCAGGTCCCTTCCTCCGGCCACTAGGGCCACCTTTCTATAGTGGGTGGAGTGGGCCTGTGACAGCCCAGTCCCGAGCTGCCTAGAACCCCCTGCAGGGGTTCAGTGCCTGCCTCTGCCCTGCACATTCTCCCAGTTGGGCTGGTCACTTCCCATCTGCTCCCCCAGGCCCCACCTGCCTCCTAGCCTCTCACCTGCCCTGTGTACCCTGCTGTCCCCTGTCTCCCTCCCCCAGAGGCCAGCTCAGGGGCCATGATTTTGGGAGAGACTCCTCACCAAGGAGGAATGTAGGGAGCATTCCTCCTTGGCCCTGCGTTCCTCCAGGGTCCCATCATCCCATTCCCGGGCTCTCACGGGCACCTGTGTCCAGTGTCTATGAGTCTCTTGCACCTGACATGATGGGTTCGTTGGGATTTGGGGGGTTGGGAAGGGTGTCCAAAATAGGTGAATTTCCAAATCCAAGACAAAAAGGCCCAACATTTGGGAGGGAGTGGGGCACAAACAGCTAATCCGTACCTGCAGCCTCGCTGGCAGGAAGGCAGCCCTCACACTCCCTTACAGTGAGAGCCTTCAGGACTGGAAGCACGCCCACACTTTTCTGTTTACAAATTGTCTCAGAGCGCACAGCCATACAAAACACCCCTGCAAGGCACAGGAGTGGATATTCCGGCAAAGCCTGGAGTTTCCATCAAACCATAACTCAGTCCAGCGGGCCGGTGACTTTACTCCTGACGAGATAGAAACCCATCCAAGCAGAATCAGGTGGGAACTATTCTGTAATTACAGGCTGTGATTACAGGCTGATTTCTTTGTGATCTCGCCTTAATGACATAGTGAAAAACAAACGTTCAAATACCTGTTCTATGAGTCACCAGAAGACAAAACAGTGGTCGGACACGCCCAGAACGGATCTGCTGACTCAGACTGAGGATTTGCCGGGGAGAATATTCCTCCAGGATATCACCAGCGCAAGAAAAATGGTTCTACCCAGAGAGCAAATGAAATAACCAGGCTGCCGTTAAATCTCCCAGATTCCAATAACCGAATATATTGGCTGATGGTGAAACATCTGTGGATGAATTTTCTTTATTAAAAGTTTGGCCCAGAATCAAAATCCAGCATTTATTCACAGTACTCAGAGACCAGCGCAAGAGGCAGTTCTGTTAGCAGCTGGGTCTGAAAGTCTCCTAATTTCCAGAAGGTTTTTTTTCCTGAAGGGAGCCTGTGACGAGTGGTCCCACAGGAACCCGTGGAATCCTCCCTGGCCCGGTCAGAGCAGCAGGTACTCAGTAGCACTTGGTGGGGACACATAAGGTGTGGGCAGCTCTGCTCTCTGAACCAGGGAACAGGAGGGGCCGGCTCTGAGTAGGCAGCCCTGGGTGGGACGCTCCGTCTCTGCAATGCTTGGGAAGAGCTGGGTGGACAGCCGGTGCCCAGCTCTGTCCTTGGAAGGGATCCAGAAAGGAAAGGCACTGTTATCTCCGATAGCCTAACACTCTGGAACAGCCAACAGTCAGCAAGCCAGGCGACACTGGGGCAGGTTCTGAGCACAAACAGGCCGGCTGTCTCAGCCCAAGGGACTCTTCAACCCACAAACCCTTTGGCCATCTAGTCATAGTCCACGAAGCTGTAGAGCGTGAAAACGTTTTTACTGGAACGTTTCACCTAATTCCCTTTGAAAGTAGCAAGGGGCGGCTTACAGCAGATGCTGCTCCCCCGGCGGCCTTTGGACCCCACCACCCCATTGAAGAGGCATCAGGCCCTGAGCTAGATGGGAAAAGGGTCCAAGGCACCAGCAGTTTCCCCAGGTCACTGGGCTTCTGACCCATGAGCCGCAGTCCACAAGATGAGCACAGCCCAGCATGGAGGAGGGCCTAGAACAGCAAGCTGAAGCTTGGAGATCAGCTGAGCCTGTGATCAGGGACAGCAGACAGTTCCTGGTGCTCAAGGAGGACCAGGAGGCAGAGGAATTGGGTCAGGTTCTGGTCCAGCATCCTACAAGGCCTGGCCAGTGAATAATTTCACCTGTGTCCACCCTTCGGGGTGTGGGGTCGGAGGGAAGCCATCATCCAGGGCAGCGGGGAGGACTGACTTGGCCCTCTGTTCCCTGTGAGCTTTCAGTTCCTATCTTCTGCCCATTTTGTTCTATTCAATTGTTCGTCTTTACTTTCTCAGATTTTAGAAGTTCTTTCTGTGTGTGGAAAGTCAGTCTTCGTGATTCTGCAGTCCGAGCTGCCCATATGGTCTGGTCTGTCATTCAACTCTTGATTTTGGCTATGCATTGAGTGTGTGTGTGTGTGTGTGTGTGTGCAGTCAGAGTTATCCGTCATCTTTGTGATGCTCGCAGCTTGGGGTCGCAGTTAGGGCTGGCTTCCTAAGGTGAGTCCCGCTCCTCCTGGTTCTCAGGAAGCCTGCCTGGTCACCCCGGGGCCGTCCGTGCCCTGGTGTTGATAATGTGGAGTGTGGAGCAGTTTTGACTTCTTCCAAAGGCTGCTCTTGGCCCCAGTGCTATTTATTCAATGACCCAGCTTTCCCCCTGCTTTGTACTGGGCTCCATCCCCGGGCCCTCTCACTGGGTCTGTGCTGGATGCTGAGTCCAGAAGGCAAGGACCCACTGACACACTGGGGCAGGGCCTTCCCACAGGCACCCACTCACGAAATACCCTGACCACTTCCCGTACGGTTTTTTATTTTTAATTTTTTACTTTCTTTGAGATGGAGTCTTGCTCTGTCGCCCAGACTGGAGTGCAGTGGTGTGATGCCAGCTCACTGCAACCTCCACCTCTCAGGTTCAAGCAATTCTTCTGCCTCAGCCTCCTGAGTAGCTGGGATTACAGGCAAGCATCACCATGCCCAGCTAATTTTTTTTTTTTTTTTTTTAGTAGAGACAGGGTTTCACCCAGTTGGCCAGGCTGGTCTTGAACAGCTGACCTCAAGTGATCCATCCACCTCGGCCTCTCAAAGTGCTGGGATAACAGGCGTGAGCCACTGATCCTGGCCCTGCATTGTTCTTTAAAGTGATCTCTAAGTAGCTTATGAATCATGATGCCTCAGCCCTGTCCTTGCCAGGCCCTGCTCCAGGAATCATCTGGAAACCTGAGCTCCATCTTTCGCCTCCACCAGTGTTGTCGGGTCAGTAAAGACTGCAGTGGCTCCAGGGTGCCGGGTCTCTCGGACACAGCTCTTGGCTGTCTAAACCAAGTGCCTAACTCCAGGGACTTTGCCAGGATTCCACGGCAAGGTGAGGTCTTATCCTCGGCAAGGTGAGGTCTTATCCTCGGCAGGATCTTTCAGGGAAACCCTCACCCCACGGGGTGTGGCATGACCTCCATCTTGGCAGGGGGAGATTACATAGCAGCCCAGACCTGCTGATAAGCCACAGCGCTGGATATGAACCTGGGGCTGCCCAGCTTGGGCTCTGCTCTTTCCCGCCTTCAACTGGCCTGCTGGCACCCATGGCGTGTTCTCCAGCTGGTGAGTCACCAGCCACTTATACATCACCCAGCAGGCAGCAGAAGGTGCCAGAATGGCATGCCCGGCCAGGCTCTGTGCTGGTGAGTCACTGCTGCCAGCATGGAGTAGCGCAGCAGAGGGAGGTGAGGCTCTGGCCAAGGAAGGCCGAGCCAGCAGGCGGCATCACTTCTACCTCTGCCCTCTGCTGATGGGGGAGCTGGGCCTTTTCCTCTGCACGCACTCAATCCCCATGCTCCACCACACACATGCATGCACCCCAGCTAATACCGAGCACCCCACCAGAAGTGGAGCAGCTACAGGTTAACAAGCAGGCCTTGCAGACTCACTTTGCTTCCTCTGGTCTAATCTGTTCCCTGGAAAACAGGAGTGGTGACCCCACCCTGCCTGCTTCCCGGCAGACTTCTGCTCCATGGCTTCGCTGCCCACTGCTCCAGTTCCCCAACCTGGCAGGAGGAGCAAAGCTTGGGCATGAAGTCACCCAGACCTGGGCTCGAACCCTGCCTCCAACACACGCAGCCCGCTCTGGACCTAGTTTCCTGGCCCGACACCCGAGAATGCCAACGCTGGCGTCATGGTGAGGGGCTGTGCTGGGGAAACATGGGTCTGGTGCCAGCAGACACTGCTCCCCATTTGTGGAAGTGCCAGCCTCGACTCTTGTGACAACTCCCCCCAGGCTGGCAGGGGCACTGGGCATCACATCAGATGACTTTAGGGGTCCCTTTTCTCCCTTTACCTGGAAAAGGCTCCCAAGTTGGACTCTTCCTTGCCTCCAGGCAAACCACTTTTCTCTCCTGAGCTGGCGCAGTTGCTCCCTCCAGGGGCTCCCACAGCCTTTGGCTCTGCCCCTAAGGCACTGTCATCCCCACTCGGCAAGTAGAGACATCGAGGCCCGGAGAGACCAGTTAACACCAGCCCAAGTTAGCTCAGCAAGGGAGAGGAGGCCCTGAGATGGAACCCAAGTCCCCTGACACCCAGCCTTGAGCTGTTACCCAAGAACTACGTTTGGAGAAATTGATGTGATGTCAAAGCAACTGTCTTCTAATCGGCCACAGTTTTGGGAATTGCTGGGGGCCGGAAGCCCACTGCCCTGGAGGCCACTCTCTTCCTTCCCGAGTCAGGCCCCAGAGGCTGGGCTGTAGCAACACTGGAGACTCCAGCAGCTGACTCTGAAAACAAACAGCAATTTCCTTATTGATCTTTCCCTTCCCGCTACGGGCTGGAAAACAAAGTCGCCAAGAGTGACATTGCTGCTGCACGTTTCTCATTGCCTCAGTTTTTTTTTTTTTCTTATTGAATTGTTATTCCTGGTGGACCCCAGCCTTCGGCCGCTGCTCCACCCCCAACAGCTGCTTCTTTCAAGGACATCAGTGGCTCATCCAGATTCCCTGAAAAGTGCCTTCGTTGGCTAGTGCCTCCAGCACAGACCCCTCCAGCACTGTCCCCAGCACAGCAGACCCTGAAAGGTGCAGATGTCCACCAGCGTCGCAGCTTCCTGGCGTCCAGCCTCCTCGTTTCTGTGGTTAGCAGGACGGGCTCTCCGGTCAGTGCTCAGGCTGTTTGTCTCACTTAGGCTGGCTCCTGTTGGCCCTGTTAAAATGGCTGTGGCAGGCCATAATCAAGAAGAAAAACAGGCTGCATCAGGTCATTCGAGGAAGCTGACATGAGCTCCAGAAACGCTGGGAATGGAGAGATTCAATTAAACTTTTACTGCGGCCCGTCGGCTCCTGGCCTGGCCAGTGAATTCTGGAGCTGGCCTGAGGTTTGGAGATGAGTAACAGCCAGGGGAGCTTCTCCGGGGTCTCTCCCACCAGAAGACTGTCAGTCTGCCCTGGTCCCAGGCAGGCCAGGGGAGCACGGTTCTACGGGGATACGCTGCAGCCCAGCTCTGCAGAGGCTTAATGACCGCACAGCTCCACGCCAAGGGCTCGAACTAAACACCCCCGCCTCAAGGCGCTCTGCGTCCAGCACAGAGGACACAGACAGGGACAGGCAATTCCAGAAGGTGCTCCTGAGTCTCCAGTTCTTGGCTATGAAACCAGCGGCTAGTTTAGCCCATTCAAGTGCAGTAGAGTCACAGACAGATGTAGGTGGCCTCTTTGGGCCCTTACCCATTCTATACATATAGGCGGAGATTAATCTGAAAGGTGATTTTCTGGATAAAACCATGCTATTCTTAGACCCCTTCACCTTCTCTTGCTCCCTTCACGGGCACAGGCTTTTGGGGGAGCCATCTTCCTCAAAGAAAGCAAAAAGAAACACACGCCTTTAATGCCAAGAGAGTTTCTGTGGACACTGAGAGGGGTGAGGGTTGGGGATACTGAGGACCCATCAGGGTCCCTGCTCCAGCACTGGCTGCTGTGTGTCGCTTAATGAGCCTTAGGTTTCAAATCTGTAAAATGGGATTCGCATAGGACCCACCCCTGGGGACCTTTGAGAGCAGGCCCTGAGCCAACCCTGAAAAGCAGAATGGCGGGGGGTGACACCAGGTGCTCAGGCGGGTCAGTGGGGTGGGGATGGTATAGGGTGACACAGGGTCCTGGGTTGGGATAGTGGGGTGGGGACAGTGGGGGGGGGGGGTGACATGGGGTGCTCGGGCTGGAACAATGGGTGGAGAGGGCAGGGGCCGAGACTGGTGGGCACCAACACTCCGTGGGGATGGTGGTGGGAATGCAGGGGCAGTGACGTGCAGGCCTGGGGCTGCTGACTGCTCACGGCTCCTCGTCATCCCCATTCGCTGAGCAGGGGGCGCTGGGCTGCCGGCTGAGCCCTCATGTTCATTACCTCCTCTCATCACTCCACCAAGCACCGTTTCTCATATTGGAAAACTAAGGCTGGGACTAGACAGGTGACTTCCACTGGGCCTCACATCCCAGACAGGCAGCTCAGGCGTTGGCTCCATTTGAGGTATCCAGTCCACCTGCTTGGGAGGGAGCCGCAGCTGTCCCTGGGCTGGGCCTGCTGTGGGACACCGATGGACTGGCCTGGCCGCTGCTCCACTCCATCTGCAGGTGAGCTCAGGTCCTCCCAAGAACTGTCCATAGGTGTCACCTGTGGAGAGTCTTGACTACGAGTCGTCAAGGTTCTTGGCATTTTGAACGAAGAATTGGACAAAATATGCAAACAAAAAGGAAAGCACAGATGAATTGAAACAAAAGTACACTCCACAGAGCGAGAACGGGCTGGAGCAAGCGACTCAAAGACCACATGTCACAGAATTTTCTGGGTTTAAATGCCCTCTACAGGTTTCCCATTGGTTTACCCGCTTACACTCTATGTAAATAAAGTACAATCAGATTGGCCCAAGACCAATCTGATTTGTTACAGGAGGCAACCAATCAGAGGCTACAGTGGAGTTACAAGGTTACACCCTTATGCAAATGAAGACTTGGCTGGCAGCCAGTCTGACTGGTTGTGGGAGGGAACAATCAGAGGTACTTTCCATGTTTCCTCTGCCAGGCGGTGCAAAGTGCAGAGTTGCAAAGTGGGTAGGCCTCTGAGCCTTTTGTTCCTTGGGCATGGAGATGTGGGGTTTTCCTTTTGATTTAGTTTTAAGAAGTCAGCATGGGCCGGGAGTGGTGGCTCACGCCTGTAATCCCAGAACTTTGGGAGGCCAAGGCGGGCGGATCACCAGGTCAAGAGATCGAGCCCATCCTGGCCAGCATGGTGAAACCCCGTCTCTACTAAAAATACAAAAATTAGCTGGGCATGGTGGCAGGCACCTGTAATCCCAGCTACTCTGGAGGCTGAGGCAGGAGAATTGCCTGAACCCAGGAGGCGGAGGTGGCAGTGAGTGGAGATTGTGCCACTGCACTCCAGCCTGGCGACAGAGCGAGACTAAAAAAAAAGTCAGCATGACTCAGAAAAAAAAAAAGTCAGCATGACTCAGCCTAAGTTTCCCTGCCTCACAGGAGTCCACTCTTGTCTGCAGAAGACTCCAGGGTGGACAGGAGACCCCACGGTCCTGCTAGCCTCTGCTGGTCCCGGGGCCACCCCGTGCCTGCACATGAAGGTTCTCAGACCGTTTGTGTTGAGTACACGAAGGGCAGCACACACCTCCCACTGAGAAGCATGGAGAAGGCACGCAAGGCATGGATGGCCTTCAGATGCAAACTCACGCCTGGGGGTGGCCAGTGTGGGCTTCTGGAACCTTCCAGTCATCGCTGCAACTTAACGCCCATTTCTGGAGCTCCTCGGGAGTGGGACTGGGAAGAGGTTGCTCGCCCCCATCGAGGCAGGACCTGGGCTGGTCCTGGCTCTTGTCTTCACCTCAACACTCTGTTTTTGGAATGGGGGCTTCTCCGACTGCCCTGTGCATTTGGCTGCGATTCTCTGAGGCATGGTGTGGATTCTCCTTTCTGCTTCTCAGAACTGAGACTTGGGCCATGACATACAAGGAGAAGAAGCACCCAGGAAGTCCCGAGTTCCTGACACAGGAAACCTTTGGGGGAGATGGAGTCCGGCCCTGTGACCCTCTTTTGAAATGGTCCATAGCCCCTCTTCCGGGACCAGGAGGAGGAAGCCAATGCCTCCTTTCTGCTCTCTGGCCCCCAGCCTGGCCTTGCAGACCCTCCCTCCCGTGTCTAGGCAGTAGAAGAAGCAGCAATTTGGTGTATGTGAATTATTCAGAGCAGCCAAAGTGAGAGGCAGGACTGAGACAGCCCATCTATAAACAATCATAAAGGGGTCCCAGCTTGAAAGCACTCAAGAGGCTGATCCTGGAAGCAAATTAGCGGCAAGTTCAGGAAAGCACTGTTTGATGAGATGCAACCACTGGTTCCAAGAAGAATACTCATACATTGCTTTTCTCCCGACAGCTTTCTGGAGAACCCTGTCCTCTTCTGCAGGCTGTTCAGCTCCTGGCCTGCTGACGTCCACGTCACGGCAACCCTGCTGAATCACTGACTCCAGGGAGCACAGGTCTTTCGGACTCGTGTGGTCCTGTCCTGGCCACACGTCTGTCCGGCTGATGGCAAGTGCACAGTAATAACTCCCTGTGGAGCACAGGAAGTTGCGCCTCTGATTATCTCACAGCAGCACCTCCTACGTGCACCAACGCTGGCCATAGCCTGTACCCCTGACCCCAAGCCATGGCTCTCCCCTACCCCAATCAGGCCCAGCCTTGAGGCACATAGCATGCCAGGTTGGGACTGTGCACATCCCTTTATTGTGAAATTATCCCAAATTTGGTGCTGCTGGCTTGGGGCCGTCTCCGAAGGCACCGCACATTTAGCCTTAGCTGCGAAGGTCCATGTTCGCCCCTAGACAGGGCACTCCCTGCAGAAAACATGGGAACAGAGCAATTGTGCGGATAATAGGCAAACCCTGTAAAGACCTCGGGAGTCTAGAACTTGCCCCTGCAGGTAGGGCGGGGTGTGGGCATGGGGCCTGGGTCCGGGCAGCACCGGATGTCAAGGCGTCACAGAGAATGAGATGCACCATTGACCTCTGGTCATCACACAACCATGAAAGGTGAAACACCGGACAGTGTGCAGGGAGTTGGGATGTGGGTCAGGGTCACCTGCTCTGGACGGGACTGCCCTGGACGGTACTGCCGAGGCCAGTGGCTGTCTCCACGTGGCTTCCCCTCCTGAGTGGTCTAAGGCCCCTTTCCTTCTGCCACTCTGCATTCCATCCTGTTCATGGGGCTCCTGCCATGTGGAAGTCCCCAGGAAGGAGCTGCCCGCCCAGCACAGGGAGGAAGGAACTCCTGCCCTTGTAAATGGCCAGAGTACACCATGGTGCTGTAGCTGCCAGGATGGGCTGACGGCTGGTGGATCCAGGCCATAGGTATCTGCTCATCCACTCATCAGCTCCCTCAACCAAATAATCAGGAGTCACCCTTTGTTTCTGATGATGTTTTGGGCCTGGGAACACGGGGGTAACCAAGTCAGAAAGGCCTGGGCCTCACATGCAGGAGGGGAAATGGAAGGGGCAGGTCAGTGGATGACAATGTCAGGGTGAGTGGTGAGTGGCAGGAAAGCAGTGGCAGGGAGAGGTTGATGGTGGCAGAGAGAGAGAGAGGAGGCCGCTGCAGGAGAAGCATCCTCAGGACATCACCAGGGAGTGAGTCCAGGAAGAGTTGGCCCCTGAAAGACTTCTCCCAAGACGAGCAGAACAGAGCAGAGGTGGGAATGGGCATTTGGGTGTGAGGGGCGTGCCTTTCCATCTGCTCCAACTTTCTCAGTGAAGCCTGCATCAAGGTCAGGGTCAGGGAAAGGGGACTTGCAGGGAGCAGGCGTAAGCCCGTTGGTTTGAAGGGTGGGGAACTGGCCCCCTAGGGCTGCACAGGGTGGGGAATTTCTGCCAGTCAACAGAGGAAGAGAGTGAGGGGTGAGTGGGAATGAGGGGTACTACCTCGGGGGCCACGGAAATCCAGTGGGGCTAGGCAGAGGCAGGCAAGGGCAAGGGGCAGGCAGGGGTTAAGAGCAAGAATGTGGCTGCAGCCAGGAAGCGAGGTCTGCACCCAGCCAAGGACCTGGACCACTCCATCAGGTGCACTGGAGAGAAGGGGACTTGGAACCAGGATTTGGGAGGAGGAGCTGCAGCCAGGACTGACAGTTTCAGGGGCATGGCCCACCAGGAGGGTGACTCAGGTTGGGGACAAGCTGGTTAGTGGGGCCAAGGAGCTGAGAGGCCTCACTGGGATCAGGACCCACTGGGGCCACTCTGGAGGGAGCTGACCTACAGGACCAGGAAGGGATGCTTGGAGGAGGCGAGCAGAGGAGCTGGGCTTTGCAGAGAGAGAGGAGGCAGGGCTCATCCATGTGGGAAAGAGAGGAACCACCATGGGGGCAGAAAACAGCCTTCTCTGGAGAGCCTGTGGGAGCAAGGCTCCACCTCTCCAGACAGCCAGGTGTCAGAGCAGGGTGGAGTGCGTGCAGGGAAGGGGGGTGTTCGTGGCTGCAGATTTGCACTGAGGGGCCTCACAGCAGGGTGTGGGGACAGTGAGTGGGTGCCGGTGAGAGTAGTGTGCATGGGTCAGGGGTCTCATGGAGACGCGGGGGAGCCAGGGCCAGAGCTGCGCCCTCTTCCCCACTCGGGCTCCATGTAGCACCTCCAGGAAGGCATGCTGACGCCAAGCCCGAACCCCTCCCCTCCTTGCCACTCCGCCTGCGCTGCCCTTCAAGGGCTGTGCTTAGTTGAGGAGGCTGGGTCTACATCAGAGCTATGTCTTCAACTCAGTCCATGTCCATCCACTCCCCTCTCACCCATCCGGCATGGACTCAGAACCTAGCAGGTGCCAGGCCTCGTAGCCAGGATTAACCATGCCAGTGGTGTGGGGACTCTGCAGACGAGGGACTTGGTTTACTCTTGGACACACTCCCCACACCCCCACACCTTGCACACATGCACGCACACTTACACAACCGTCACTGAGGCATGAAGTGACCAGGCCCAGAGGGAAGTGCAGAGAGAGTGGCCGAAGTCAGAGTGGAAGATGATTGCTTCCTGGAGGAGGCAGCATCTGTACAGGGAAAGGAGGCACATTCCGCATGATCGGTACAGTCTAGGAAGAGATGCTGAGAGCAAAGGCTCTTAGAAGCCTCGTAGGGGCTGCATCAGTAGGGCTTCCTGAGGCAGACGCTTTCCTTCACTCCCCGCTCTTCAGTGGATCAGGGAGATGGGTCGATATACTTGAGGAGTGCCACGCACAGCCCCGATCCTGCCTCCTGGGCCAACGGCTCGGGTAGGAGTCAGGACGATGTGCCATCATTACAGGGGCTGAGTGTTCACACACTCGGGCACTGAAGCTGGTTGGGGGAAGAGGGGCACATTCAGGCCCTAAAAACAGAGGCACTTCAGAAACGAAAGTGGCAGGGGAGGGCCTTCCAGGTAAAGAGAATGAGGTAAACAAAAGCTGGGAGGCAGGTGCCGCAGGGCAAATTTGGAGGGTGAGGAAACCGGCCTGGCTGGGAGAAGTGTCCACGTTGGAAGTGACACAGGGGACCAGGGTGCGGCACCGGGCCGGAGGGCGGCGAGAGGAGACCCTTGGCACCCAGCTTCAGGAGGCAGCTAAGAATGACCTTCTGCCAAGCCAAGTGTCCCAGGGGTGGCCCATGAGGGCCACCTCTGTTTGATTTCAGTTGCAGCCTTCGCTTCTGAAGGAGACAGGATGAGCCTTCAGCCTTAAGACTTGGCGCCACTAAGGTGGAGGGAGGAATTCTGAGCTCTGTGCAAGGAAGAGCCTTCTAAGCGTGGTGAGCTCCCCATTACTGGTGGTGTGGAAGCAGAGAGGAACCCACTTCCACCCCTCCCCTGGGGAGCGGGAGTCTGTGTCCCTCAGCAGCCTCTGCCCTCTGAGTTTCATTAACGGGCAATCTGCCAGGCCATGGCTCGCCCCTGGGGAGCAGGCGCTGGCCGAGCCGGGGTAATTTCTTTGGCACTGCTCAGAGGCACGGCTCCGCCCCAGACCATCTGTTTTTGCGCAGCTCCAGATCGTTTTCAACACATCAGCAGCGAGGCCGAGAAATGTCTCCAGCTCTGGACCGCCCCACCCAGCTCCCCCACTCAGAGCTCACCCAGATGGTGTTTTAGCCCCTTCTCAAAGTCAGCAGAATATGATTTTATTGATTGGAGGCACTGGGCTTGTCGATGTCCTACGTGGGGAAAAGCATGCATTTTCCTCTCTTTCTTAAGTCGTAAAATAGATTGTGCATCTAAAAGGGCCACATGAAGCACTGGCCGCGGTGAGCTTCGAGGAATTCGCTGACTGCATAAATCAGGGAGATGAGTTTCAGAGAAGCATTGTTCTCCCTTTCTGAATATAAAACGGTTGACTTCTAAATCGGGAGATAAGTCAGCCCAAATGTCCCTGAGGCTGCCAGAGGGCACGAGGACAGAGGCCATGAAAGGGGAGATTGGGTTTTCTGAAAGGTACCTGCCAGGGCAGAGGCAAAAGATGCTCGCTCCATGCTGGCCCTGATCCTTGGGAAGCGCCTTCTTTCTGCTGGGAAAGCGGCAGAGCCCAGTGCTGGCGTTCCCAAACATCATAGCCTCCTTCCAGATATGCCGTTTCCAGGGACCACCCGTGCGCCTGTTTCCTTAACAGTTTTGGAAAGAGAATCCCGTTGCCCTGTTTTGTGGCTGCATTTTAGCAACAGTATCTTGAGCCCGTGGTTTGATGGGCAGGCTATATTTTTTCTGATACTTCTCAATAAATGGTAGGAGATTAATGCCCCCAGGTCTCACCCTCTCCTCTCTCTTTCATAGTGTCGCAGGGATCCAGGCGTCTCCATCTGTGAGCCCCCAGGGTCTCTGAAGAAGAGAAAGGCTCCATCCACACACTTCCTTGGCTAGTCAGTCAGGTGGCCACAGCCTAGTGCAAGTGAGGCTGGGGGGTGTGGTTTTGGGATACTAGGGAAGCAGGAAATGAGCAGTGAACGGGACCTGTTTCGGACATTTTTAAAATTAAAAAAAGCATCTCTGTATACTTCTTGGGCCTCAGGTGGGAAAGGCTGGCTTTGCAGAGAAGTCAGCATGCAATGTTGGGTGACCTTGGGCACTGCACGCGGGGCAGAGTTACCCACTCTGAGCTCAGGTCTTTGCCACCCACATGGAGAGGCTCACTGGAGTTTTTGAGCTGGGAACATTCGGTGCACAGACCACCCAGCACCTAGCCCAGGGCAGAGCCCGCCGTGAGCTCGTTCCGCCCCCACCCCACACAGACACCGAGGGCATGGCCTTGCCGGGTGCCCTCTCTCAATTCCTTTATAAAAGGAGAGGGCTGGCTGGGTGACTGTTTCCAACCCACTACCCCTAAAGCAGATAACAGGCAGAGCGAGTAAGTGACTTTCTGAAGGACACAGCCAGCTGGTTGTGGGCCCTGTCTGGGGCAACGGCATCCCTGAGGACCACAGGCCGTGGGCCCCAGCACCTTCAAGCCTGCGAGTCAGTGCCACAGCTTACCCACTGCAGGGTACACTAAGGTGCTTCAGGGACGACAGGGACGGCCAGGGAGGGCTCCAGGTGGGAAGAGGCCACACACGTGTTCTTCAGAAGACAGGTCTGGGCTGATGGGGAGCAACCAGGAAGCAGGCCGTCTGTTTTCACTGCAGTCTCCATCCTGGAAAACCAACACTGAGTGACTTGCTGAATTCAAACCTGGGAAGGCTGGGCCAGAGCCAGAACTGGGGTCTCCTCTGTGGGCCAAGTCTGACAGAGAAGCTGCGGTGCTGTGGCTGGTGCCCAGCAGTTCACTTGGAAGCTGGGGGCGGTGCTCTCAACAGCTGCCAGGCCAGGCCCGAGCCACACAGACTCCCACCTCTGTCTCTGTCGAAAAACAGCAAACATGATTCCTCAGGAAACCAGGGAGAGGTGGGGACAGGGGTGCCGCTCAGGTCAGGACTGGGCCCTGACAGAGGACCCCAGGCAGAGAGCAGGGCTGTGGTGCCGGGGAGGCGGGCGGGCCAGCCGCACCCTGATATGGGCAGCAGAGCTCGGCTGCTCTCGCCTCTGGAAGGGCGTCCACCGGGGTTTGGGCGGTGCTGACACTGAAACCTGTCGGCTGTTTCTGAGCATCTGGACAAATGATTTAGCGCTTAATGATGGCAGGAGAAGCAGGGGGTGACTACGTATGTTAGCTCGTAATTTATTCCACACCCATAATTCTGTTCTGCAGTCAGTGATGAAGGCACCCTCGCCCCCTCTTACCAGGCAGGGGCACCTTCGTGACGTTGGCCCCTCCTTTGAGCTGAGGCTGGGTGGGCTTTATTCAGGGACCCCTGTGCTGCTCTCAGGCAGAGCTAGAGCTAGGTGATGGGATCCAGCCTGGTCAGCGCTTGAGGAGGCGCCTGTGACTGGCAGACAGAGTGACTCCCCCAAGATGCCATGTCCTCTTCCCCAGAACCTGTGAATATGTTCCTACCTAAAGAAGCGTTGCAGATGAGCTTAAGTGAAGGGTTTTGTGGCAGGGGGAGATTATTCTGGACCATCTGCACAGGCCCCATGGAAGCTCAAGGGTCCTTATAAAAGGGAGTTAGGAGTCTCAGAGTCACGGAAGACATGAGGACCAGCCAGGGGGTCGGAGGTGAGAAGATGCTGCCGGCCTTGAAGAGAGGGAGGAAATGGGGGAGGGAGCCCAAGGCCTCCGACCTGGGCCTCGGGGCAGGTTAGCCAGAGACACCTGCATCCACAGGGGAAAAGAGGCTGCCTCACCGGCTCCAGCTGCTCTTCGGTGAAGCCTGGCAGGGATGAGCCAGGTAGTGCCCTGAACACCCCGGAGAACCCACACTTCTCAGGCTTGCAGCTGGGATGGATCCACAGAGCACCGGTGACTTTGTTTTTTAACTTCCAGCCACTGGGGATTGAGGCCCCCACTGAGGGCAGGGAGGGAGGAAGAAATAGGGGCAGGGACCTGAGACCATCTGTGACCCTGCCCTGGGGGGGAGTCCACAGGAGCAAGGACTATGGACAGGGACCCACCCTGGCCCTGCCAGGGGCCCTGGAGCTGCCAGAAACCACCCCACATCCCTTTTCTAACCCCATGAGCTAATTTCCCGAAGGATTTGGCTAAAAGACACCTGGGGGGTTGCGACAAATTTAGACCTTCTGCAAAAGTGCTGAGTCATGCTTTGCCTGTTTGGAAAACAGCAAGCTAATTAAGTTACTCTTGGAGGCAGAGGCTACAGCCGGAGGAGGCAGTGGAAAGATCCTCTGTGGCACTTGGCTCCACGCAGCTCAGAGAAACGTGCACCACCGGGGAGGTGACCCCGCGTGCTGGACTGTCAGCAGCCAGAGCCTGGCTGGAAGAGCTGTATGAAGAGGTCTTGGGGAGCCCAGGCACCCCTCATGGTATAGATCATAGGTGGCCTCACTGAGGCCCGGAGGAGGGAGGAGCTGGGTCCACACAGGGGAACAAAGAGGCAGAATCCGGAGAGCTTAGCTGTTGCTGTTGTGTGAGTCAAATCCTTTTCTGAAGGGACTCAGCACCAACGCCCCCACCAACTCCGCCCCGCCTCCTTCCCTCACGCAACCTCTGGGGAAGCTCTCTGAGCCAGGAGATTTGGCTGCATTACAACAGCAAGTGAGACATGCATGGTCCCTGTGCTTCGGAACTTACGGTCTGGCCACGAAGACACTGAGGCTCATCAAGGTGGAGGGTGGAGCTGATGATGCAGGGATGGAGGGAGCGAGCTCACTCACAGATCAAGCAGGCAGGGATGGTTAGAGCCCGGACCAGAGCAAAGGAAACAGCATTTGATTTTGAACGAATTGCTTAACAAATATGTGCTGACCCTCATTTTGAGAAGAATGACTACAGCAGGTGGGCCTGAGAACAGACCAAACCCATCCCAGCCCCCAAGGAGCCCAAGTCCATGGGGACACGAGTCCTGTTCAGATGAGAACTAAACGGGATGAGACAGGGAGGCCGAACCTGCTCCCCAGCTTCTGTGCTGCATCAGGTCCACTGCCTCCAGGTCTCACCACCTACTCCCTCTCACCAGCCCAGGACCCCGAGGTTCTGAGAAGCAAGTGGGTCCGCCTGGTCCCCACCTCTTGGCCCTGATGCTGGAGGTTCCCTCAGCCCCTTTTGAGAGCAGATGCCTGGGTTACCAGCCAGGAATGCAGGGGCCCACAGCAATGCCACAGTGCCCTGGACCTGAGAGCCCCTCTGTGCCTGGAAAGCACTCCCTCTGCAGCCGAACTGACAGGAAGCAGTTGTGGGTCTGATCTGATCTTCACTGTGGAGGGGTGCAGGGTGGAACTGACTGTTAATGTAAGTCCTTGAGAGGCTGGGCTGGATCAGAATTTTACCTGATCTCATGCCTGGGCTCTTCCTGTCCTGGCCAGTGATGGGGTTCAGGCAGGAAGACATGCACACCTCAAATACGTCTCCTTGGGGATGTCCGAAGCCCCTCCTTGGGGGACAGAACCTTTTAGTTTTGGGGTGGGGAGTCACCCCAGGACTTATGTCGACATTGCAGGGGGGTACAGAGGCCCTGTATAGAACCCTCTCCTCAGGATGGAAGAGGCAGGCAGGATCCCAAAGCAGCTGGGTACACACAACACCCACCTACCTTGCCCCAAGGGTACCCGGGTTCATTCCCTCCACACTCTCCTTCCCATTCTCAGCCCAAATGCCTTGCTCCCAGCACCAGATTTTGGCTCAGCCTGTCCCTCTGCTGGGAGAGCTTTCTCCACTCCAGGTTGCCCAACTCAGAAGCAAGGTCACATCCATGGAGACACTCTCTGTGAAGATTAGACTTCCTGTGGGCAGCCCAGGGGTGGTTTGGCAGTTCAGCTACCAGGACGAGAGCCTTGCAGCATCTGCTCTGCCATCCTTGGGTGTGGCTTTTGTCTTCATGGCCCAGGAGGGTAGCTGAAGCTCCAGCCATCATATCTCTGTTCCAGGAAGGACAGGACAAAGAAGAAAGGGGTCACAGTATACTCACAAACTGCCTTTTAGGGATGGTATCCAGAGGCTGTCATATGACATTTCTGCATATCCTCTTTGTCAATACCTAGTCACATGACCACCTGCTACTGCAAGGAAGGCTGGGAAATGTAGTCTTTATACCGGGTGGTCATGAGGCCAGCCCCAAACCCGGGATTTTGTAACTGGGAAAGAAGAGAAGAGGTGAACAGCTGTCTACCTCAGACTTCCCACACCCTGTCACATTTGGTCAGTGTCCCTGTCACATGGTCTAACTGAGCTCATGCCAGACTTGAGCAGGGCCCAGCCAGTGGGTGGATAGAGCCTGGAACCAGGCAGGGGAAGGAGGGTGGCATCTCACTCTTGCCAGTCCCATGCAGTCCCCTCCATGCTTCTGGGTTTTTCAGTAACTTATCCTTTTGTCTCAGAAAGCTTGAGAAGCCTGCTGGCAATTCCAGCTGGAGGTTTGAGTTGTTAGGGGTGGGGAGATGGTGCAAGACACGAGTTGCCATTGCTGCACTGGAGCAGAACCCAAGACCTGTAAACATGTGAGCTGCACGCCGCCACGCCCTCCCCTCTGCTCCCACAGGCGCCGTTCACCCAGCACCATAGGGGAAAGGAAGGGGCATGTGGGGAGACCTATTTCCTCCCCAAGACCTGCTTATCTCAGGAGCAGATGAGTACAACATATGGCACTTCTTAGAAGCCAGTGTCAGCCACGAAGCTGGGGCCTCCGGGCAGTTAAGAGACCTTCCCGTCTATTATCCTACATGTCCCTGCCTCCCTGGCAGCATCTCCGGAAAGGGAGCAGCTTATTGCTCTTTGATGGGAGACACCAAGGCACTTGAGTGCTGCGAGGGAAGGGCAGCTCTCTCCCCGAGGACATCCTGGGTGCCTCTCCACCTGCACTCGGCCATGCCCTCCCCTCAATCCCACACAGCACCACACGGCACCACATGCTCTGTCCTGCCAGGGACCCTCCACCGACTCAGCACCCACTGGGCTTCATCTTGTCACCTGCCTCTTCAGCCAGAAGTCCAGGCCTTTCAGGCCCCACACCACACTATGCTTGCTTCCTCATGATGCCCCAGCCTGGGCTGCCCTCCCCTGCAGCTCCCTCTCTGCACACAGGCTTGTGTTGCCTCTTTCCCCACCTTTGCTCAGGCTTGTGCCCATGCTCTAAATGCCCTTCTCTGCCCTGGCTCCTGTGTGGATCCTCATTTTACCCACCGTCCAGTCTCAGCCAGAGCTGGCTCAGTAATGCACATCACTTACACACTGGGTCCTGACTGGGAGTCAGAAGGACAGTACTGGTGAAGGGGCCCTGAGATGAAGACAGCATGGCCCCTGGCTTGTAGGAGCCTCCAGTCTGCAGCATGAAAACAGACAAATGACCAGTGGATTCTGGGCCAGTGACCAAGGCACCCACAGAAGCAACTGTGCCCTGCTATGCACCCCGTGGTCCTGAGACAGTCTCTACTCACTTGTAATTATTTCATCTCTATTGTCTGCCTCCCCCAACAGAATCTAGCTCCATGAGAGCAGAGCCAGCTCTGCTATATTCATTGATGTGTCCCCAACACTCATGATACCATCTACTCAGAACACAAAAGTATTTGCTCACAGGATGTACAGATGGATGGATGGATGATGGATGGATGGATGGAAGGATAAGTGGGTGGATGACAGATAAATATATGGATGGATGATGAATGGGTGGATGAGTGGATGGATGAATGGATGATGGATGGATGGATAAATGGATGAATAATGGATGGATGGATGGATGATGGATGGATAGATTAATGGATAGATGAGTGGATGGATGGATGATGAGTCAATGCACAAATGATGGATAGATAAGGGATGAATGAATGAATGAATGGACAGACAATGGATGGATAGATGAGGGATGGATGAATGAATGATGGATGATGGATGGATGATGAATGGATGATGGATAGATAGGTGAATAGATGGATGATGGATGAATGAATAGATGGATGGATTAGTAGATGAATGGATGGGTGGATGGATGGATGGACAGGTGATGGATGGATGATGGATAGATGGATGATGAAATGGGGCTGAGTCATCCAATGGTATCCTCTCCATTCATCTTCACTGACCATTCAGTGGAGACACTTACTCCTGGCTCCCTCTTCATCCCCTGTGGGATTCTTCTCCATGAGGCTCATCACCACGTGGCACAGATCTGGATGTTTACTTATGCACTTGTTCACTGTCCATCTGCCTCCCCTCATCTGAGGCTTGTCTGCTGTGTTTGCCGATGTATCTTCAGGGCCTAAGAAAGTGCCTCCAACATTTAGTAATGAGTTAGGAGGTAGGACTCAACTCTGGGCCATACTGAAGTCCAGCTAAAATGATGTCTCCATAACACACGCCCACTATTGCCATGGCAACACCTGGAAGTTACCACCCCTTTCCGTGGCCATGACCTGGAAACTACTGCCCCTTTTCTAGAAATTGATGACTAGCCCATCCATCCATCATTCATCATCTGCCCATCATCCATTCATCCAGCCATTCATCTGTCTATCCAGATTTGCATATAGTTAAAAATGGATAGAAGCATGACTGCAGAACTGCCCTCAGCTGTGCTCTCAGCATGTCTCCTGTGGAGTAGCTGTGCTCTGCAGGAGCGGCCATGCAGCTGCAACACCACTGCCTCAATGAAGCTGCTTCCTTCAACCACCGACTGCCTCTTGAATTCTCTCCTGAACAAAGCCAGATCCTTCCTGGGCTAAGTCCCAATCGCAGGGCTTGCCTTCCCTGTAACAGGAGGAATAAAACCATCTTTTGTTGTTTGTAAGAATTGATGAAGGCCAGGCACGGTGGCTCATGCTATAATCCCAGCACTCTGGGAGGCCAAGGCAGGCAGATCACTTGAGGTCAGGGGTTCAAGACCAGCCTGACCAACACAGGGAAACCCTTTCTCTACTAAAAATACAAAAATTAGCTGGGCGTGTAGTCCCAGCTACTCGAAGGCTGAGGCAGGAGAATTGCCTCAACCCAGGAGGTGGAGATTACAGTGAGCCAAGATCGCACCACTGAACGCCAGCCTGTGTGATAGAGTGAGACTCTGTCTCAAAAACAAACAAATAAATAAAATAATTACAAAATATGTTTAAAAAAAAAAAGCTGGGTGCGGTGGCTCAAGCCTGTAATCCCAGCACTTTAGGAAGCCAAGGCAAGCGGATCACGAGGTCAAGAGATGGAGACCATCCTGACCAACATGGTGAAACCTCATCTCTACTAAAAATAGAAAAAAATTAGCTGGGCGTGGTGGCGCATGCCTGTAGTCCCAGCTACCCAGAAGGCTGAGGCAGGAGAATCACTTGAACCCAGGAGGTGGAGGTTGCAGTGAGCCGAGATCACACCAATGCACTCCAGCCTGGCACCTGGTGACAGAGCGAGACTGTCTCAAAAAAAAAAAAAAAATTGATGAGTGAGCTAATAGAAGAACACACACACAAGGCTCTTCTCCCAAATACGGTCCAGGATTGAGTGCCTGGCCTCCACTCAATGTCACCTTAGGGGAAAAGCCTTCCAGGTCCAAGACCAAATGAGCACTGGCCTCTGCCTTGGTCCACTTCCCTTGCGTTAGCTTCCACTCAGCACATGCCGCCACCAGCCACGTTACCCACTCACTGTTTACCATCTTTACTCACTCAGCTGTAAGCTCTGAGAGACGAACTTTCTTTTGTTCTCTGTCAAATCTCCAGAGTCTGAAACAGGTCCCGGCGCATCATAGAGGCTCTAGCCGTATTTGTGGTGGGAGAAAGTGTTGTCAAAGCTGGGTCGTGTGGGAGGACTAGAGGACCCCCCTGCAGCACTGGCTGGAGCCTCTAAGCCTCTGTGGGCCCCTCCTCTGGGAAGCAGCTCTGTTCTAGCTTGCTTAGAGGAGCTTCCACACAAAGCACCACAAACTGGGCAGCTCAGACCACAAAATGTATTTCTCAGAGTTCTGGAAGCCATAGCCCCAAGATCAAGGTGTCAGCAGGATGAGTTCCTCTGAAAAGAAGTGAAGGGGACAGAAACAGAAGACAAGGCTATTTTGGACTTGGGCCTGGGAAGGATGTCCCCTGAGCTGACATTCAGTAGGGGCCAGGGGTCAAGCCGGGGCTCAGTCTCGGGAAGTCTGCTGTGTGCACTTTCCCTGGCTCCCATCAGTTCATTCAATTAACACAAATGAATTCCGTTCCTGCTGGAGGAGCATCTGCTCCAGGCCCCGCCCCCTCTGGGCTCTGCTGGCCGTCTGGGGTGCTCCTTGCCTTGTGGACGCCCCACACTGGTCTCTCCCTTCATGTTCACGTGAGGTTGTCCTTGCATCTGTGTCTGCCTCTGAGTCCCAATTGCCCCTTTCAAGGACAGCAGTCGGTTAGGTTGGGGCTGCCCTGCTCCAGCAGGACCTCATTTTACCCAGTGACATGTCCAAGGACCCGATTTCCAAATAAGGCCACATTCTCAGGGACTCAGGGTCAGGGCTGCACTTGGATATGTGAGGGGAACAGGTTTCAGCCCACGACAAGCCAGCACTCCTGCTCTCTCCTTTTCTGCCCTCCCACGTCACACTCCATCCTGCCGATTTGGTTGACACAAAATTGCCTTCAAATCACAACGTGGACATTCCCTCTGTCCCCTAAGTGGGGTCTCTGGGCTCCATTCTGCTTCCTTGGCTCCCCCCAGGCCTGGCGATGCGGGTGCCCAGAGAGCACCAGGTCATCTCACGGGTTGGCTGGAGTGTGATGTGGACATTTCTGCCTCCGCCAAATCCATGCTCAGGCATCTCCAGAAGTCTCTTTTATTTATTCGGCAAAGGGGAGGTTCCTGCCTGGGTGATCAAGAAGGAAATCCAGAAAGACTCGAAACCCAGGAAGGAGGAGGAAGCATGTGCCCCTTCCACTCCAGGTGGGTACCAGGGAGCTGGCCTGTCGGACGGGACAACAGAAAACAGCGCATCCGCTGGACCGTGTCCCCCAGGATCCCAACACCCCTGTCCCCAGCTGGGCACCCGGGGGTGAGCCGTGCCCAGTGTTTATTTTGGAAACTGAATCTTCTGATTTCCCTAGAGAGCCCCAGCCCACGTCTTGTCAGTACTCTCTTAGCTTGCCAAGGTCGGACATGGAAAGGCTGCCCTCCCTGGCTCCCCACGTAGGAGACAGAGCCAAAACGCATCTGCAGGAGACAGCTGTGCTGGGGCCTCAGGACAGGTCAGCAGGTGTGGGACACATCCCTGGGGGAGTCTCACCCAAGGCTGGAGCAATTCCTTTCATCGGAAGGAACCAGGGTTGCCAAGGCCTGGAGGACTGACGGCCTGGCCCATCCCACCTTCTGCCTCGATGGAAAAATCAGATCCCCTGATTCTAACCAGGTCCCAGAGGTGGGCTCACTGAGCCAGGATGGCAGGGAAGGGAAGGAAGGCTGCCGAGAGCTCACCTCCTGGGCCTTCCTTTCTGGCGACCTGCTGGCATGGCTCCAAACTGCAGGTGGCTCTGTGGAGGCTCCATCCTGGCTAGAGCCATCCCTGGAAACAGTGCTGCTCTTCCAGGCTGAGTTGCCCCCCCACCCACCTCCAGCCCTTCCCCTGGCTCCCTGTGGCTGGGGAGAAAATCTGGAAACAGAGGGACCCCCCACATCCACTGATCACCTGCTCCAGCCGGGTCCTTCCAGGCATGAGGCCTGGAAGAAATTAGACAGACACCCACCCCCGGTCAGGGACTCAGAGATCGTGTCCAGCCCCAGCCTTGCCTCACCCCAGGCTCTGCTGCCCACTTGAAGTCATGTCCACTTGGTGTGTCCAGGCAGAACTCCCAGGTCTCACACCCACACCCCATGCTTTCCCGCTCATACCACCGGCCACCGCGTTCTTCCGGCTGCTCAGACCATCGCCCAGGAAGGGCCGTTGCCTCTTCTCCCTTGCCCGACACCCACCCCAGCAGGAATCTGTGCTGACTTAACTCCCAAAGAGCATCCTGGACCTGCCCAGACCCCCCACCTCCTCATGAAGATTCATTCCCGCGTCATCTAAATCACCACCCTGTTCCCAGCCAAAGCCAAAGCCTTCCCATGGGTCTCCCTCCCACCAAGCCCGTCGCGCTTGCTCCACAGTCCGTAACTACACACCACGGCTGCCCTTTCCTGCTTCCTTGGAGCTTGGCTACCTTGACAGCCAAAAGCGCAGCCGCCCTTCTGAGCATACCCGGATCAGGACACAGCCCTGCCCAGCACGCCACTGACCCCATCTCCTGCCTCCAGGATTTTAGCCAAAGCTCCTCTGCCTAGAATGCCCACCCCCAGGCCTCTGAAGGGAGGAGTCCTCCTTGTCATTCAGATTTCAGCCTACTGTCCCCTCCTCGGGGCCTACGCCCCCAACCCCACTCTCCTAGGCCTCTTGCCCACTCTGCCCTGCTGAGTTCCTGCGTTCCTGACTGGGGTTCCCACATTCACACACTGGTTCCCTCAAACCCTCCCATTGGAAGACACACGTTACCAGGGAGCCTCTCCTCTCTGTTGGTGGCCCAACCATCAGCCCTTGGTCAACTGGTGATACCAGTGAGCGTTCCCCAAGATGGTGCCACCGGGAGGTGGCAGGGCCGTGGACCCCCAGACCCCACAAACTTTCCATAGCCCAAAGCAGGCAGGCCGTTCTTTCCTGTGCCTCTCAGGATTCTTCCCAGGCTTTAGGTCCACCTTGGTTCTTCCAGGCCAGCACCTTCAACCTATAGAGAGCAGAGAAGCTAGAAAATGCACCAAAAGACATAACACAGGCCGGGCACAGTGGCTCACGCCTGCAATCCCACCACTCTGGGAGGCTGAGGCAGGCTGATCACAAGGTCAGGAGTTAGAGACCAGCCTGGCCAACATGGCAAAACCCCATCTCTACTAAAGATACAAAAATTAGCTGGGCGTGGTGGTGCATGCCTGTAACCTCAGCTACTCTGAAGGCTGAAGCAGGAGAATTACTTAAACGGGAAGCAGAGGTTACAGTGAGCTGAGATCATGCCACCATACTCCAGCCCAGGCAATGGGGCGAGACTCCGTCTCAAAAAAAAAAAAAGGGCATAGCACTAAGCGTGCCTCTCAGCCCCTCCCTGAACTCTGGGCAGCCCCTCTCCTCCTCACGGCAGATGACCTCCACGGTTTAGGGGAGCTCCTGGGAGGACCTGAAATTGTGTGTATGGGTGTATAGTTTCTTACAGCCACCATAGCGAGTTATCACACACTTGCTGGTTCAAAAAAACTGAAATTTATGCCCATAGTTCTGGAGGCCAGGGATCTGAACTCCAGGTGTGACCTGGGCCATGCTCACTCTGGAGGTTCTAGGGGAGGTTCTCTGCCCCTCCGGCTCCTGGTGGCTCCAGGCGTTCCTTGGCTGTGGCCACTTCGCTCCAGCCTCTGCCTCACCTGGGCTCTTCTGTCTTCTCTCCTCTTCTAAAAGGGTATTTGTTGTTAGATTCTGGTACCACCTAATCGAGGATGATCTCACCTCAAGATCCATAACTTAATCACACGTGCAAAGACTTTCTCAGCAGGTCATTGAAGATGCTGGGTAGGCAGAGCTGTGCCTTCTTCTCCTCATTTTCTAGCATCTTGGAGCTACAAAAGCTTAGCCCCACCTTACAAAGGCAGTGATGGCTGTTCCCCTTCGAGTCCTCCACGCCTGGCCCAGGTGGATGCGCCATGAATGCTCATCCTTCTGCTCCATTCAATTCTGCAGAGAGCTGGCTCCCAGCCTCAAGCCAAGTGAAGACACAGGACACACTGGACCACGTCCCACCCGCCCTCAGGACCCACAGGCCTCCCCGGTCCATGCACCACAGGGTGGCCCTGGTCAGACAGCATGGGGGAGGTACAAGGTCAGACTCACTGAAGGACCTTCCAGGGCTGTGTGTGGGGGCACAGTCTTCCTCTTCAGAACCTGCCAGCAGGCCTTGGAGCCCAAAGATAAATTGGCACCCTGAGGGGACGAGCCGGTGGGCAGAGCGCTGCTCCAGCTCGAAGCTCATTACTGCCCTGGGCTGCTCAGGAAATGGCCGAGGTGCACACGTGGATGTGATTCATCATTATTTTACAGAAGTCGAAGAACGAGGAGGAGACAAACGTGTGACCCACTTCTGCCAGCTGATGGGCCTGGCACTGGAGGGAACTCTATGGCAACCAGATGCACAGGCTTAATTACATCAGCCCGGAACTCTCCACAGAGATGAATGGGGACAGAGGCTTTCACCTCTCAGAGTCAGAGAGGAGAACCAGGAGCTGGCTGTTTACCCAGGGAGTGCCTGTCCACAGTGCCCTCCCTGGCCAGGTGTGCCCGGGCACCTCCTAGGAGCCTGGGACAGACAGGGTCATGGACCAGGGCTGCGCCTGACCTCCTCCTCCTCTGGCTCCTAAGGGTTCCGCACTGGCTGGCCCTCTGGACACGTGACAGCTGCTTGGTCTGCCTGGGTGTTACCTGCCCACCTGGCCTCTGTCTGGGCACCGAGAAAGCAGCAGCTCTGCAGGGCAGGGGCCGGGCAGGGTGTTGGGGCAGTCCTTGGGAGGGGCCACAGGAGAGTGATAATGCCACGATGAGCACTCACTGTTTGTGGGCTCATCTTCAGAGTGTGCCCAGGACGGGGCTGCTGCGCTCTGCCTTCCGAGGAGGGGACAAATCGCAGGGAAGTTAAACCAGCAGAGCAGGCCCAGGGCAGGACCCAGGACCGTGGGAGCCAGAAGCCGCTCCTTCTGAGACCTGAGGCTGTGGGCCTCATGGGCGCACGTGTCCAGCTTGCGTCTGGCTGCAAGCATTTGGCATGACCACCTCTGTGGCAAAGTGGGTGACGAGGTCTGCCTCTCACAGCATTGCCCTGTCAGCTCCTGGTGAGGGCAGAGCCCTGGCAGCAGTGAGGTCGGCAGTTCCTGCTGTGTACCAGGCGCCTTACTGGTGGTGCTGGCGGTGTGGTGTTTCCTCCGGGTGAGAAGCCCGGGGTGAGGACAGCAGGGGTCAAGGGAGGGCCCGGCGAGGCTTCTTGGATGCAGCCTATAAACTGGGCCTGAGGCTGAGGAGGAGAGAAAGACCCTCCTCCTTCAGGGCAGCCTAGGGCCTGGAGCAGCTCTGAGCCCAGCAGGGCTCCAGGAGGACCCCAGGGGCATCTCAGCTCCCCCGGAACCCTTGGCTCTCCTGGCCCTCCCACTCCTCAGTGCTCCAGGTGCACAGACAGGGCGAGGGGGAGAGAATTGGCTACTTCTCTCAGCAGGCATTCAGCAGAGACCGGCGAGCAGCTGCGCTGTGTGTCTCCATCTGGGTGCTGGGGAAGCAGCCGGAGACTGAGGTCACAGGACCCCTGCCTGCACGTGGCCAACTTTACCTGGGCCAATGGGGAAGGCTGCACAGGGCAGTGGCTGGGCACTGCCTGGGAGCGGGCTCACTGCCATTTACAGGAGCCCAAATGTAATGAGTTAGTGAAGGACGTAACACAATACAGGAGTCAGAGGTGCTTGTCCCTGTGGAGAAAAGGAACCTTAGGCCAGGTATCCCAAGCACGGGGGTCAGGTGACCACAAGGGGGTCAGGGCAGGTGGCGGGAGGTGGCAACAGCAGACCACACCTGGAGGAGTGAGTGAGTGGCGGGCTGGACACGAGATGGAAGGACATCCCAGGGCAGGAGCCGAGAGATGAGGGTAGGGGTGGGAGGCAAGAGCATCTAGGGAGGGGGCAGGGCTCATGGAGCTCCCGGGCACCAGCCGTTACTTATCCTGAGATGTGGCACCGCCCAGGGCCTGAAGCCTGAAGCTGTGGCCTCACCTGTAGCTTCAAGAGTCACAGTGGTGGCCGCGTGGAGTCAGATGACTTGTTGGGAGGCCGCTGTGGCAATAGAGAGGCGCTGGCCAGTTCCTGTGGGGAGCTGGGGAGGTGGGGAGAAGTGAGCCCCAGAAGGCTGAGCCTAAGGGGGGACCTGATGAACTCGGAGCAGGTTTGAGAGATGGCAGAGCCGGGGTGACTTGGGGCTCGTGCTCGGTGGTGGGCAGGTGGTTGGGGCTGTCTGGTTGGTTTGTGGCCCCACTGCCTTGACGGTGTGGCTGCTGCCAGCTGCAGCAGGAGGGCTGTGGATGACATGGGCTGGAGGGGTGGCAAAGTTTGGTCGCAGCATGCTGAGCTGGAGTTGTCCACCCAGCACACAAGTGCAGACTCTCAGATGCTCCTGGAGCCCAGGGTGAATCTGGGGGTGGCTGGCAACACACTGCATCCTCAGCGGGTGGAGGGACTCGGTCCAATGGAGTCATTGAGGCCTGGCGGGTCCAGGCCGCTCTTGGAGCACTCACTGTTAGAGACGGAGAGGAAGGCACTGGATGAGCCTCCTGGGGCTGCTGTAAAAGTTACCACAAACCAGACACTGCCCAGATTTACCACCTGACACTCATGCAGGTCAGAGGGCCAATGTCTCTCATCTGGCTGAGGTCAAGGTCTGGGCAGGGCTGGTCCCTCTGGACACTTGGGGAGAACCCATTTCCTGGCCTTTCCTGGCTTCTAGAGGTCACTCACTCCTTGGCTCCCAGCCCCTCCTCCATCTTCAAAGCCTGATGCTTTCTGCGGCCACACCCCCTCCCCTGGCTCTCTCCTGCCCTTCCTCCACTCTTAAGGACCCTGTGACAGCAGGCGACCCACCTGTGCAGTCCCGGATAATCCCCGAAGCCTGTGGTCAGCTCATTAGCAACCTTCATTCCAACTGCAGCCGTCAGCCCGTGGCCGTGCAGCCAAGCACATCCACGGTTCTGAGGATTGGGACACGGGCATCTTGGGGCTGTTATTCCACCTACTGCAAAGGGTTATAGCTTTTGAGGCACACACGACCCAAGTCCCAGCCTCCTGGAACTCAGGGGTCAGGGGAGACGAGGCTTGAGCAGGGCCACACACATCAGGGTGGAATGGGCAGTCTGATGGCAGACACCAGCACCGCTGGAGGCCACCGGGACCCAGAGCCTCTCCACTGCTGCTGGAGCTCACAGTCAGGGAGGAAGGCGAAGGTCACATCAGGAGTGGGCACATCTCAGTGACCCTACATGCTGTCATTGCCAGCCACGAAGGAAGTCCCTGTTTTCCTGGCTGCAGTTGCCGGCAGTGTGACCCCCAAATTGCATGCCCAGCTAGGCCTCTCCCCCTGGGAGCTCTAGACCTGCCTGGGACCTGTGGCTGAGCGTACCAGCAGCTGGTGTCTTCCATGTCCCGCCCCCAGCTGTCTTCCTCCACCCCATGCCTCCTCCATGGGACTCCACTGCGTGAGGGGCTCCTCCAGGCACCTCAGTGCCCGAGCCGCAGGGTCCGGATTCATTGATGTCTTTTCTTCTCCTCCCCTCACATGAGGCCATCCCAGTGGCAAAGGTGACCTTGAACTTCCCCAGCCTCCAGGCCGCCCTCGTCCCAGCCTCACCCTCTTAGCCCTGGGATCTTTGCTCCGGTACCCCTCAAATCCATCTTCCAAAGTGCAGCCAAAGACATCCTCTCCCCCCAGCTTTGGCCTGGGCTCCCGGCCTGAGCCTGCCCAGCCTCCTTAGCGCGAGCCCAGCCCCTACCAACCCCAGCCCAGACCAGCCTCGTTTCCTTCGGTTCCTTTAGTGCTCTCGGATTGCTTTTCCCTCTGGTCTGCGGCATCCCTTCAGTGAGCAAAGGAGCAAGGCTGGCTCCTCTCGACTTGTGTGCCTCTTCTTCCAGGAAGCCTTCCTTGACTCCTACAACGAATGCAACCCAGACGTGGCACAAGCGGGGCTCATGGGGTGAAAGCAAGAAAATACCTTTATGTTTGTATTTTTTAAAGAGACAATGATCCCTTTAAAATTCAATGTGAAAGTTCTTCCACCCAAATGAGCCCTCAGGCTAGTCCATGACTTCCTGTCCTTCTTAGGTAAGAGATCCACCTTTCCCTACCTTGTCCAAAGACAGCCTCAATAGTTAAAAAATAGCATTGATGTAGCATTACGTTAAATGAAAGTGTTAAACACGGATCTAACATTGAATGTTTCTCCCACCCTGACTTGACGGCTGGTCTACGGCCCCGGACAGGGTAGGCAGGGTGGGCATGGCCAGGGTAGGCAGGGTGGGCACGGCCAGGGTGGACAGGGTGGGCACGGCCAGGGTGGACAGGGTGGGCACGGCCAGGGTGGGCAGCCCCTTCTCCCTCCTGGTTTCCGCCCCTTGGTGTTGGAGTGTAGAGAGTCCTCGGTAAAGTCCTCACTTGCCTAGTGCTGTTGGAGAGGCAGGCCAGGGACTCTGTCCCTGCCACGTGTTCTGAGCTGATGCATCTGCCTTTGGCTGTGTCTGTGCCCTACGACCCCCTGTGCTCCCTCTTCACAGATTTGCAGGACCCACCCCGCAATAGGAACTGGGACAGGGACTAGCTGAGCGCCAGGCACAGGGCCTCAGTGTTTGTAAAGTGGATACATTCGTGCTTACCTGGAAACAGGATGCCTTGGGCTCTCGGAAGGTGGAGCTCCCAGGGCAGCCGCTGTCTGCTCTCCAGTTGGGTGTGGGGACTAGTTCCTCAAGTGCTATCACACCCACCCTGACACAACACAGCTCTGATGGAGACTCTGGAGCCAGGGCCCAGCTCTGCCCCCAGAGCAGAGTCCCCTTCTGGCCTTGGCCTCCTGTGCTGGCTGGGAATGAGTCACACCTGGTCCCTCCTGTCGGGGGAGGGTCTTTCCTTCTTTTTCTCTGTGATGGAGCCAGGAGGAGGCTTCGGGGAAGCACCTTCAAGGCTGCAGATGGGGTGGGGGTAGGTGTGCGCACCTTCTGTCCCTCCCTGCTGCCCATCCACCTGTGCCCGTGCCCCAGCCTCCCATCTTCCTTACCCACGGCATTCTTTCTGGACAACGCCAGCCTCCGGCTCAGGTCTGGGCACCTCCGTCCCCTGCCCTGCTGGTGGCTCGAGCAGCTGCGAAGTGACGACAATGCATCATGGAGGCCGCTGAGTCACGGCCACGATCCCACTTTGGGGAGCCCAAGCTCTTGAACTCAGTGCCGCTGGCCACTCCCACTCCTGCCCAGACTCCACACTCCCCATGTTTTCCTGCTGTCCTTGCCCCCATGAACTTCCCTGGGTGGAAGGGAATTAACTAATTAATTAGGAAGGTCTGGGAAGGTTGGGAGGACATGAGAACAGCCTCCCTTGTGACTCCAAGTCCACCCTTCCTCTTCCAAGGCTTCCAGGCAGAAGAGGTGGGGTTCTGTCCTTCCTTCCATTTTCAAAGAGAGAGACTCTAGAAATAGCCCCTTTAAAGGGCCAGAGCTCAAGTCCTATTTAAAGCCCATTTTAGGATTTGAGGTGCGAGAGTTATGTTAGTCCTTCCTCCCAAATGGCCCCTTTAGAGATATTTTCCTCCCTTCCTCCTTTTCTTCCTTCCTCCCTCCCTCCCTCCTTCCCTTCCTTCCTTCCTCCCTCCCTCCCTGTGTCCTTCTTTTCTCCCTCCCTCCTTCTTTCTTCTTTCCCTCCCTCCTTCTTCTCTCCCTCCCTCCTTCTTTCCTCCCTCCCTCCCTCCTTTTCCTCCTTCCTTCCTTCCTCCCTCTGTCCCTCCCTCCCTTCCTCACTCCTTCCCTTCTTCCTTCCTTTTCTTTCTTTCTGTCTTTCTATATCTGTGTAATAGGATGCTTCATGAAAATCACATGAGCACCCAAATCTGTGCTAGGGTCATGCTGAATCCTCCCCACGCATTATCTCATGCTATCCCCAGCAACCCTGCAAGCCACTTTCATTACCTACCCCTTTCGTGCACCAGGGACTGTAAGTCCCAGCTCATAGCTGCGGAGCTGATGGGCAGCAGAGCCAGGATTCAAACCTAAAACTCGCTGACAGCAAAGTCTGAGCTTTCATCCATCTTGTTATAATTGTCCTTTAATATTTTTTTAAGTTCCAAAATGATAAATGGAAAATGCAAAAGAAGAAGAAGAAAATAAGTCAGCTATGTTATTTCATGGAAAGAGAAATGTAATTAGAAATGTGATCTGTCGAAGAGTTCTCTGCAGTGTCTGGAATACTGCTTGAAGGTCAGGGAGAGGTGGCGAGATGGGGATGGGGCGGAAGAGATTACCTGGAGCCGGAGCCCCAGGCAGCTTTGGTTGCTGTTCTCGAGGTTCACACCAGACCTGCGTGCAGAGCCGCTATTTTCTGGGAGTGGACGTGGAGTTATTTATGTCTTCTGGTCCTGGTATCGAGACTGATGCGTGCAGGGTCACTGGTCCTCTGAGGAAACATGTCCCATGTCAAGTGGAGGATGAGCTTGAATAGGGTGATATGACAGAGGAGAAGATCTGAGATGGGTCTTTGTGAAAAGCAGGGACATTTGGGAGAATCTGAGGCTAATTAACTCTTCCCAGCCTCGGGCTGCAGGTGTGGAGTTACACAGGAAGGCCGGTGGGGTTGGCAGGCTGGGGAACCGCAGGCAGATTTGTATGCAGCTGAGAGGAGGTGGAGCCTCCCAGCTCTGGAAACACCCACTTCCCCTGTCCATTCTGCTTAGGATACTGGAGCCTGAGGATGAAAGGGCTCTGTCCCCAAGGCTGGCCTCTCCTGCCCATAGCCAGAGCCCAGAGACACGGGTCCTCCAGGAGCTCTGAGACTTGTGTCCTCATGCACATGTTCCTCGTTGGGAGTGGGGAGGTGGTGAAAGTTTGTTAAATTTGCTCCAAAATGTCCTCGGGCATCCAGACTTCTGCAAGGAGCTTGTTCTAATTCCCGAGGATGAGGACCTGCTGTCTCTCCAGTCAAGATGCACATTCTTCACCGTGATTCACAGAATCCCACTAGACACCAAGAAACTCTGCTAATGCTGATTCCAGAGAAAGGACAGGCTCTGCCTACAGCTGGTACCACTGAGTCCCAGGGTACAAGAGTCCGTGTGACCAGGCTGCATCCCCGGCCAGACTAAGCTGGATACAGACACAGGCTCTGCACACTCACCCCAACCAGCAGAGGATGCCCAGGGCAATCATTTTTGTGCTTATCATGGAGAGCAGGCTGACAGGTCAGTGTAGCCATCACAGATGCAGGGAGATATTCTAAAAGGCCGGAGCCAAGTGGGGAGGGGAGAGGGAAAGGAGGGGCTGTCTGGAGTGAGACACATGTGCTGTGAACCTTGTCACTGCTGCTGGCTGTTGGAGTGACCTTGGGCAAGTCCCTTGTATTAGCTGTCTCTGAATTTTGCCTGTAAATACGGAGTGCCCACTTGGAGGGGCAGTTGGGGTTCAGTGAGTTTGCACAGCAGCTAGCTGGTCCATGTGAAATGCCCCGTTCCCTCCTGGGGCCTCTCTGTGGGTAGGAGGGAAGCTGGTTATGGTTGACAGTTACTCAGCACAGGTGCAAGCCCCGGGCCCTTCACCTGGATGACCTCACCCTGTCCTCTTACCCACTCAATGAGGGAGGTGCCCTTGTTAGCCCCATTTTATAGATGGAGAAACTGAAGCCTCAAGGAATTAAGAGGACATCCTTTCTGGTTATTTCCACGCCCTCAGGACCCCACCCTGCATCTTCCATAGCAGCTCTGCTCTCTGTTTCAGACCAGTCTGAAGAAAAAGCAATTTCTGCCACTAACAAAGCTGGAGAACCACTGAGCTTCAAATGCCTCCATTTTAAAGGCAGGGAAATTGAGGCACAGAAAGATAGAGGATTCAGCCAAATTCTACAGGGACACAGGATAAGACTTGACGAGTCGCTGAAGACCTGTGGGACTTGAAAGCCTAGCTGGTCTCTGGGCGATCTGCTGTCTGACGGCCACTGGGACCTGGAGCCCAGGGTGCCTGCTGGCACGGCCAATGCTGGCAAGGGAGGAGTGTGTGTGTGTAAAGTGTGTGCATGGCGGGAGGACTGGGTGCCAAATCACTCACGGAAAATGCCCCCAGCTTCCCCGTCTCCCACACCTTCATTCCAGGTCCCTTTGTCAGGCGTTCCTGTTACTGCAGATTGTCCTCCATCAAGGACCATGGAGCTGAAGCAGGCACTGCCCGGCTCTCAAGGATGTCACAACCTGATGTGGAAGAGAGATCTGTACCCAGATACTCACCCACGAGTAACCCCACATGCCAGGCACTGTGCAAAGCACTGGCTCCACTTTAGAAAGGTGCTGTCTGTTCCGATTTTACTGATAGGGGAATGGAGGCTTGGAGATTAAGTAGCCAGCCAAAAGTCCCACAGTTAGTAGATGGCAAAGCTGAGCTTCAGAGGTGGTGTTCCAGGCCTCTCTCTCCACACAGGTGGGGCTACAGTCTTCAGATGCTGGAGCAGGAGGACAGAGCTGACGGGGTGGAGAGGAGGGACATCAGCAGCTGGGTCCACCCTCTGAGAGATTGCCACCCTCATGGCCGGGTGGCAGAGCCCAGTGGCCTCACTGCCTTGAAGAATCAGAGACCCGGGTTCTGAGAGACAAGGTGGCTGGTGTCTGCACAGCACAGCACTAGGGAACAGGGTGATGCACAGACAGAGGGTCCCAGGGCTTGCAGCAGGGCCTCAAGCAGCTGGCAGTGTTCCTATCTGCACATGCCTGGTATGAAACTGCACGTGGGTGTGGACAGAACCACTGGAAAGCAGGAACCAGAAACTCCCAGGACTCACATGGTCCTGGAATAGCTCGGGTTCTCCCAGCCAAGTGGGCAGCAGGTGCAGCCTTGGGAAGGTAGCACCCCAGTCCCAGACCAAAGGCTGCTCCCTACCTCCCCTAAAAACATGTAAAGAAAGACTTGAAAGGGGCAAATGATGCCGAGTAAGTTCACTGAGAATCAACAGAAAGGCCTGAGCTCTTTAAAGGATGAAAACGAAATTCATAATTGTCAACATCCAGTCAAAAATTACTTGGCAACAAAGGAGCAAGAAAATATAACCCAACACCAGGAGAAAAACCAACCAACAGAAGCAGACCCCAAAATAACACAGATGATCAAATCAGCGGAGAGAGATAAAAATAGCTACTATAAATAGCTCCGTATGTCCAAGAATATGGAGGAGAATGTAAAGATAACGAGGAGAGAAATGGGAGGTAAGGGCCAGTGGAGAGGAAAAACACAGTTGCTGCCCTAAGATACAACGAGATTATCAGCCAAGTAGATGGCACAGAAAAGAGAAGGTCAGTGAACTGAAAGGTGTCACCTGAAGATGCCATCCGGCTGAAGCGCACCAAGGAAAAAGTGTGAAGATAAAAAAGCACACATGTGATCTGTGAGACCCCACACGGTGATGTAACCCACCTGGATCCAGGGTCTGGAATGGAGGAAAGTAGGGGAAAAATACTTGAAGAAATAATGACTGAAAATTCTGTACATCTAAAGAAAATGATCAAACCCAAAGATCTAAAGATCTCAATGAAGCTTAAATGTATTTGCGAAAAGAAAATCAAACCAAGCATGTCATAATCAGGCCAGGCATGGCAGCTCATGCCTGTAATCCCAGCACTTTGGGGGGCCGAGTCAGGTGGATCACTTGAGGTCAGGAGTTCGAGAGCAGCCTGGCCAACATGGCAAAACCCCCATCTCTACTAAAATTACACACACACACACACACACACACACACACACAAATTAGCCGGGTGTGGTGGCATACACCTGTAATTCCAGCTACCTGGGAGGCTGAGGCTGGAGAACTGTTTGAACCTAGGAGGTGGAGGCTGCAGTGAGCCAAGATCGCACCACTGCACTCCAGCCTGGCCCACAGAGCAAGACTCTGCCTCAAAATAAAAAAGCATGTTGTAATCAAATTGCTAACAGCTAGGGACTTTAAAAAGGCTGAAAGCAGCCAGAATAAACAAGGGAACACAAGTGGGAAGGACGTCAGACTTCTCACCAAAGCTTGTGCAGGCCAGGAGAGTGTGGAGTGGCGTCTTTCAAATAGAAATGGGGGAAGCGGCCAATGTAAGATTCTATACCGAAGAAAATACTTTTCAATAAAGAAGGTGCAGGAAACGTTTCTTAGACATACAGAATGAGGAAAATTATTGCCAAACATGAAAGAAAATTCTTTAGGAAGAAAAAAAATGGTGCTAAATGGAAATTTGAATCTGCATTAAGGATTGAGGAGAGTCAGATGGGACCCCAATGTGGAAAATTATGTTTTTCTCGTTGCTTTGCTCTCTCTGAAATACAATTGTCTGCATATCACAAACTTGGTAATAGCATAGGGCGAGGTTTACGGCACAGGGAAGTGAAATGATCACAGCGGTAACACTAAGGACAGGAGGAGAAGTGGACACAGGTGCCACGACCTGACCCTCATGAAATCGCAGTGGTAACACCACAGACAGGGGTGGGGAATGGACACAGGTGCCACAGCCTGAACCTCGTGAAATCGCAGTGGTAACACCACGGACAGGGGTGTGGAATGGACACAGGTGCCACAACCTGACCCTTGTGAAATTGCAGTGGTAACACCACGGACAGGGGTGTGGAATGGACACAGGTGCCACAACCTGACCCTCGTGAAATCGCAGTGGTAACACCATGGATGGGGTGGGGAATGGACACAGGTGCCACGGCCTGACCCTTGTGAAATTGCAGTGGTAACACCACGGACAGGGGTGGGGAATGGACACAGGTGCCACAGCCTGACCCTTGTGAGAAGCAGCACAGTGTTGTGTGTGAAAGATGACTGTGTGTGATGAATTAAATGTAAGTGATGGACTCTGTGACAGCCACTAGAAATGTGAAAAGGAAATGAGGGGCGTGTTCTGACTTTAGAGCCCCTGCCGTGAACCCTGGGGCTGGCCTGCTTCTTGTTGAGACTTCGTGCCAGGGGACATGGGACCCTGCCAAACAGAGCTGTTAGCTCTGAATTTTTCTTGGGGGTGGGGACAATCCAGAAAGGCTTTTTATCTTATTTTTTTACTTGTTTAATTTATTTATTTGAGGCAGGGTCTCACTCTGTCACCCAGGCTGGAGTGCAGTGGTACAATCAGGGATCACTGCAGCCTCCACCTCCCGGGCTCAAGCGATCCTCCTGCCTCAGCCTCCTGTGTAGCTGGGACCACAGGTGCACACCACCACATCTGGCTAATTTTTGTATTTTTTGTAGAGACTGGGTCTCGCTTTCTGTTCTCAAATTCCTGGAGCTCAAGAGATCCTCTCACCTTGTCTCTTCAAGTGCTGGGATTACAGGTATGAGCCACCACACCAGGCCAGGAAAGGCTGTTTAAAGGGGATGTTTGGGCATTGTCAAAAAAGTGAGTCGTTTTCCTACTTTTGAGCAGTGGAGAGGGTGCCACGCATTCTTGTTTGAGCGGACGGCTGGTGGAGGATGCAGAGGTGAGAAAGGCATGGACAAAGACAGCCTGCTCCTGCATGGCAGGCCTTGGAAAATGGCCACGGTCTGGACATGTAGCTGGGGTCAGTGGTCAGGTCAAAGGTTGCCAATGGACGAGGCTAAACTCCTCTTGAACTTTTCTTTCTCACGCTGCAGACATGATTTTAATTAACATGGCATCTCTGAGAGGCAGGCCAGAGACCTTCTGCTTTACAGAAAGGGACATGGAGGCAGGGTTGCCTCACACACAGGACGTCTAGCCGCGGAATTCATATCTGTTGATAACCCAAGCAATGCAGTTCCCACAGGATCATCCGTAGGTATGCTCTGGGCAGTGGCCTCTCTCTGGGCACAGCACACTTCCTCCACCAGCTCAGAACCTGGCACCACCGTTTCCATGCTGGCGTTTCTTGACCCTTCCTGTTTGCCTCGGCGCACGAGGGAGACCACCTCCCTTTACTTCCTGACCCACCCCAGGAGATCTCCACACCCTCCTTAATCTCTCATCTAATGCAGTGAGTTATGAGTTTTGAATTGTAGAATATTCTATCTACACAGCATCTCATTCCAGCCACAGAGTTCCAGACCTGTGAGGAGAAGCCTGGGGGCCCTGGTTCCTGCATGGCAGAAGGAAAGGCGTGAGAAGGGGGTAATTCCAGCTGAGCCTCCTACACCTGGGCAAGCTCACCAACCAGTGAGTTCACACCAGCAGACTGTGTGGAGCTCCCCTGCCAGCCCATGCCACAGCATCGCCTCAGCTACAAGGAGAGATGACAGACAGAAGCCACTTTGCAAACACCTCTGCTTGGCAGCCAGGGGCCTTGTGTGCCTGGAGCCTGGGTGGGGAGGGAGAGTCAGAGCTGGATGTGTAGCTGAGTGGGGGCCTCGAGGGTTCTCAGCAGGGGGGTGACTGCCTTCCTCCCAGGCTGGAGGCTGGGCTGTCTTCCTGCCACCAGGCATCAGCCCCAAATTCCTCAGGCCTGGGCAGTGGGAGGAGGGAGGCCTCCAAACGCTGTCACCCTGTGGCTGGCATGACCAACTGGCCCATCCTCAGTCAACCAGAGTCTTCTGATGCTGCAGCACCTCCTTCCCAGCTGGACCACTGAAGGGAGGCACGGGGAGAGAGGCGCATGTCCACACCATGCACACGTCCCCACTGCGCACACGTCCACACCACACACAGGGCAACACCAAGCCGTGGTGAGCGATCAGGAATGGCTGAGGATAGGCAGGCCAGGGCCGCAGGGGCCTGTGAGTGACCCAGGGGAGTGCTTCCCAAACTTAACTGAGAACAGGGCCTTTAGCCATGGAGCTTCCCAGGGGACAGGCACTCCTGAAGCGTATTTCAGGAGATGCTTTGGTTGCATGTGAACGCCAGCCCTGGAGGAGGTTATCCGATAGCCGTGGGCCGCCAGGTGGGTCATTTTCCTTTCTCAACCATGAGCACCTGGCCAGAGAAACTAAAGCCCGCGGCCCCCATCAGGTGGGTCGCAGAGTTCCAGCAGGCACCCCAGGTGTGCAGCCTTAGCTCCGAGGGCCTAGCTGCTGCCTGCGACTCCACCACCCTCGCTCTGAATCACACGCCCAGGGCATTTGTTTTGGAGGCCGGAGCCTGTATTCATCATTGCTAATGTATTTTCTCCAGAGGGATGTGCTGCCGCTATCTATAAATTTAGGAGGTGTGGAGATGGATCCGCGTGTCAAAAGCATGGCAGTCGGCAAGGCTGGGGGGAGACAGATCTCCAGCTCACTGCTGAGAGGCAGCTCATTTATTTGGGGGCTAAGGAGGGAGGCGTAGGGGACTGAGCCTCCCATTTATCTGAAGATGCATCACACGCTTCCTCGCCTTCCAAGTATCTGGGACTGGGCTGCCCTGTCTCTGGGGCCACACAACCTTCCAGGAAATGAGTGGACACAGGTGGATGGCCCATGAGGAGCTCGCGGAAGGTGGCAGCCCAGAGGCTTGGCACTTAGGGCACCAGTGCTGGTTCCTGGTGCTCAGCAGCTGCCCTGCTGCACGACCCTGGAGTTAAAGAATCAGAAAACCAGGGGGTGCCAGAGAGAGGCTGTGGCTGATCATTATTCAGCAAATCCTCCCTCCCTCCCACCCCTCACCTCCGGGGGAGGAGCCCTTTCTTCTCCTGTTATGGTTAGCTTGGCCAATGAGGATGTGACATCCGGTGGGCCAGGTGCAGTCCTTAAGAGGCCTCCCCCATGTCCATCATCCACAGGAGGGACCTACCTCATGCCCCAGCCAGAGGCTGCCCTTCCCACCTGGACCGGAGTGGGACCATGGAGCCAACCCCTGGTGCAGAGCGAGGGGTGCCACTGTCTGAGATTGCTGGCAATCTGGTGGAATGTGGCCCCTCATGGTAGGACAGGGTGTGCACAGATGCACCCTTCAGCCATGGGTCCTCTTGCCACGCCGTGCCCTGGCTGGGGGCTTTGTTGCCCAGGGGAATGCTTACCAAACAACTGAGAACAGGGCCTTTATCCACAGAGCTTACCCACCTGAGGCCACACTCACCTCAGGGATGCTGGAGCCTCAGTGCTGAATTCTACCTGCCTGCCTGCCTGCCTGGGTAGGCGTTGTAATGAGAGGATTAGCAGCTTTGACAGCTGAAACCTCTCTGACATGGTAATTAGTGTTTTCATGAGGCTGCTGGTGGGGCTGTTAGGGGTGTCACAATACATCCTTCCTGGAGATGGTGACAGTGACGGAAGGGGGCTCAGCACTTCCCCAGAACACTCACACAGGGCCGGCAGCTGCCTTTGCCACAGGGCGCCCGAGAGCTTCAGGACTCATAGGGGACAGGATAGTGGAGCAGGCTTTCCCTTTTCTCAATGGGAAGCAAAGCACCCACCCAGTGCCGTCCAGCAGGAGGGCAGCCTGCAGCCCAGGCCCAGGGTCCTTCGGAGCCCCCAGAAATAGCAGCATCCAAAGACAGATACAAGAACCAGATGCCAGAGAGAGGGGCACAGCGGAACTCAGGTGGCCAGTGCCTGCAGAAGGGAGGGGAGAGCTTTAGCAAACACCACATGCTTGGAGTTTCTGAGGCTTTCTATCAGGTGTCACCTCTGCTTGAGGGTGAGTGACTGCCAGGCTTCTCAAGGAGCAGAGATAATCAGGATTCGGCTCTCATAGGTCTTCATCCTCCTCCACCCGCAGGACCTTGTGGGTGAGCAGCCTGCCTACTGGGGGCTCACTCAGGAGGGGCACTCGCAGCACGGAGGGGTCAACCTCAAGAAATATGGAAGCAAAAACTGGGCAGCTTCTGCCCCAGCTGATGCACCAAAAGGGACAGAACGGGGAACTTGATGGGGTGTGATGGGCGGGGTCATTTCCAAAGGGGGCCCTGGGAGGTTCTCACAGACACGTGACTATGGCTCTGCCGATGACAGCACCAGCAAGGAGCCCGTTGCTGTGTGATCCACGGGTCGGGTAGTGACCTCCATCCTTCCCAGCCACCACTGGACAAAAATGGGGCCCCTCGGGCCGGGGATGATGCCGGGTTGACTCAGTGTCCCAGAGCAGGCTGACCCCCCTCTCTCCGCCGGCAGAGGACCAAGGGCTCCCTGGACTGATGCTGGTGGTGGGGCGACATGTTTTGTGCTAAGTCACTCTGCAGAGGGCGGCTGTCAGTCCCACTGAATCCAGATAGATCTTTGGCTGACCCCACCCCAAGCCGATGTTTGCCTGCTGGACAGAAGTATCTGTCCCATGTCAGCCCAGGGCAGTGGCGTGCAGGAGAGAGACTTCTTAGTAAGTGAAGACCTGGAGGAATTGGAGTTTCCAGTGTCACTCCTGCAGAGCAGGAGCTGCGGGAGATCAAGGAGTCTGCTGGATCTGGGTTTTGTCAGGCCAGTAACTGTTATTAATTTTACTTCTTGGAGTCGATTGGAAAACCGGAAGTGCAGGTTCATGATCAGCAAAACTCTTCCCAGCGCAGCATTCCTCAGAAAAGGCAAGGCTGGGATGACGGAAAAGGCTGCACGTGGGCACAAGGTTCTCTGTTTCTCTTGAACAACCAAGGCGACGGGAGTGAGAATGGTTCTGTGGGGTTCAAAATCAATGGTGCTGTTTGTGAAGAAGTAGGCAAATCGTCTGGGCCTGTTATCCTAAGAAGTCTGCGGGCTGTGGTAAGAGCTGAGGCTCCTGATTCCCCACTCAGGTTGAGGTCACCGATCACCTTTGCAGGTACAGACAGGAGAGAGGCAGGGAGTGGGGACAACCTCGCCGGGAATTTGCTGAGGGAGGGTTTGCAATGATGGCTCAGAAATCCAGGCTGGGGCATCAAGGATCGCGGCAGGAGTGGTGTTGAGAACTGAGCTAGGTGCTTCATTACTTGGGGTGGGGGGCAATGTCTGTTCCCTCCCCTTCCCACCAGACAGCAGGGACAGTGGCATGAGCCAGCATTGCCCCCTCCTCACGCAGAGCTGGTCCCTCAAAGTAAACCTCAGGGTCATGACTGATGATGGTAGGAAGTGATGGGCTCGCTCTTCCTCAATTGGGAAAGTGCTCTGAGCCAGGGGCTGGCTCCCAGCAACCGTACTGTGACCATAAGAACAGCCAGCCCCGAAACAAAGGCGGCACTGAGAAGACGGAGCGGAGAGAACCACAGGGAAGCAGGGCCAGCGGTCAGACCCTGCTGTGCCTGGAACCCCGCGACCTCGGCGCCTCCATTGGAAGAGGAAATGAGCTCACAAGTTGTTTGAGCTACTTACAGCTGGATTTTACGTTCTGTGTGGCCAAAGCCTCCTCACGGAGTCAGATCCTTGCTACCAAATTCAACTTGCACCCCTGGCTCTGGAAATGCCCTAACACAGGATTCTACTCATCTGCACTCGGGCCGGGCCCTGTGCCCTGGGGGTGATTCTTCTACTTTGCCAATGAGGAGATAGTCTTGGAGAAGCCATGCAGCATGGCACAGCCCCCAACCTAGGCCCTGGGGAGCCAGCATGGGATGCAGGTTGGCATGCACCAGAGTCCTGCTGTGATTCATGCTCCCTTCCACCTGGTGCTGAGGAGCCAGAGTGGCCATCCTTGGGGAGAGGAGGTGGAAAAGAGGAGCTACTGGCACCCAGTGGGACAGGGGAAGGAGACGACGCCTGTGGGGAACAAAGCTTTCACCGCTGGCCTGAATTACCTGGTCTCCTGACAGCCAAGTGGATGGCGGCTGCCAGGGAACGTCGGTGTGAAGTGTGTGTGCGCTGGGGAACAAGACACTTTGGCAACTTCCACTGATGGGAAAATAATGAGGCCACATCGCCCGGCTGAAAAATGTACCTGTCTTCATTATTCAGGCAGAAATGAATAAAAACTTTCCATTTGGGGAATGGAGCCAATTTCCAACACGGGGTGCTAGGGGAGGTGGGCGAGGAGAGAGCTTGGTTTGCAAGCCTGTGTCTTCTCAGCGTGGCTTCATGGGCGGCATCTGTGGAAGAAACAGGCGGTGTTCAGAAGGGATGTGGGAGAAATTCAAGGAAATGTGCCATTCTGAGCTCAGCCTCCTCCTAACCTGTCCTTAAGTCTCAAATAACGCACGACTGCCACGTGATGACTGTAGCCCCAGGAACGGAGCCCGGCTTCCAATAGGGAAGCAGCAGGGGAGGTCAATGGCCAGCCCTCCTCTTTTGCCCCCAGTGGGCTGGCTTGGCTCCCCTTGGCCAGTCGAAGGGGCTTCCATGGATCCAGGGGCAGGAAGACTACTCACGACCATGCACGTGGGGAGACAGCTCCACCCAGAAACCGTGGGAATTCTTTGCAGTCCACTCCAGCGCCAAGAAGGTCCAAGTGAAATTGAGTTGCTCCCAGACCCACAGCTCTAAGGAGAGGCTGCGAGCTGAGATTAAAGGGTGGATGTCTGGGCCTCGAGGGTGCCTGGAGTGTGAGTCATGTGTGGTTGGAATGAGGCCTGGGAGCGGTAGAGGAAGGCGTGAGACGGGCTCATCTTCCCAAGGACAGTGTCAGTGGAGACCTCTTGCGTCTGGTGAATTTTTACTTACAGGAACTGACCTGTTGTGTGTCTCGGTTGTGTGTGCCTGAGGACTTGGGCTCATTGGGAGGAAGGGAACCCCTGGAGGCATTCTTGAGGGAGGGTCTCTTGGTCCAGTTTCAAAGATCTTAAGCAGGAATCATTAGGAAATCTTGCACTGGCTAGGTGCATAAAACAGAAGGGAATCTGTGATAAATAAAAATCCATCTGTAGAGGAAGAATTCCATCTCATGAAACCCATTATGCATGCAACACATGTTTCATTCTTAGGAATTTCAAACCGAATGCATGACATAATCACAGTGGAAACACGGGGGCCCTTCCCCAAACCACGTCAAGGGCGTGCACGAAGTTTCTCAGAGTGCCAGAATCTGGCTTTTACATCCCACACAGCTTGAAATACTTCCGAGGCGGCTGGCTGAAGGGACGTTTGGGGTCTGAGGTTTGTCATCTGCCTTAGTCCAAACCATCTTGCTGCAAATGTCAGTGAGGACGTATTTCTCAGAAAGAGTTTTCGGCCCAGCAGATGGCTTGACGTGAATCTGTGATCAGACGTCAATCGGTGCTGGCGTCACCATCAATTGGAGCCATCTGAGGTCACCATGTCCAGTGTGATGACAGGAAGCAGGAGGAAGGCCAGGGAAGAGGCCGTGGCGTTGAAGGGTTCCGGCCCATGTGGTCCCAGCTTGTCATGAGCCCTGCCCCCTGGGCAGGGGAAGAGGTGCGGGTCCAGGGTTTAGGACACTGAGGCACAGTGTATCCCCAGCTTGTACAGTTGGGCGAGCAATGGAGGAGCCCCACTTCCTTGTCCCTCACCGGGGAATATCCATGCCCCCCCATTTTGTGTGTCTGCCACGGTGTGGCTGCAGGAAGGTGGTCACATCCTGTGCTTCTCCTCGGGCCGGTGTAAGTGGTGAGACCCGCCCAGGACGGGCGACCGGACCACCTTTGCGTACTCAGCACTCCATCCTCATGGCTGGGGAAGCAAGACAGCCAGCCCCATCAGGATCCATCATGGGAGGTGGGGACCCCACCCCCCGCCCCCTGCTCTCCCAGCTGCCACCACAGCAGCCCCTGCCGCCTGGACTTGGCCCCAAGGGTGGGGACAGGTCTACATTTGCATTTTACAGCAAAAACCTCATTTCCAGCTTATTTTTCATATCAGATTGCCTCTGTGGACGGAGATTTACCAGAGTCCTGAAGCCACGGATGGCTTTGAATATGTTGGGGGTTCTCTGTTTTACTAATTTAATTTCTGGGGCTATTAAAGGTAGCCTGAAGAAGTGCCATCTGTTGAGTGGATGACAGACAAGAGAAGGAATTTCAGCAGCAAGACTGTAAATTTCCACTTGATCAGGGATCTCGGTATCTAGAATCAATTTGCAGAGGCCTTGAAATGCTTCTCACGGGGATTTCTCAGTCAGCAGCCTCCCCTTGTTCCAGTTTTCATTCCAATCAATCGGCTCCCGACACGCTCAGCCCAGGAAAGGACCCTGACACGCCACGTCCAAGGGGCTTCGGAAGCACCTGCAGAGCCTCCATCAGAGAATAACATATTGGAAGGGGTTTTATTTTTATCAAAATTCCAGGAGTTTCGAATGTGCTTCATGTAGAGGATGCCGGGCAGCGCCTCTTTCCCACAGTAGGAGCAGCCCGCCGTGTAAGCTGGTGCCCGCCTCTCTTGACCCTCACTGCTCAGGAAGAATACCCTTGTCCAAAGCCCCTCTTCTCACAGGGAGGGCTGGGCTTATGCACCAGGAAGCCCTCCCCTCGGTGATCCTGACTTCCAGTGCTCCCTACCACTCGGTCAGGGCTGTTTCATGAGCGTCCACTGGTGCCAGGTTGCGGGCAGAGCAAGACAGAGTCCCTGTTGCACTGGAGCTCACGGTCAGCAGGGCAGCCATGGATGAGTGTCTGTGCCCCATGAAATCCATATGTTGAGACCTAAGCCTCAGTGTGATGGAATGGGGAGGTGAGGCCTTTGGGAGGTGACCCAGTCTGAGGGTGAGCTCCCAGGGTATCTGTGCCCTCACCAAAGATGCCCCAGGGACCTGCCATGCCCCTTCCACCAGGGCAGGGCATGAGAGAAGAAGCCGTCTCTGCACCAGGAATGGATCCTCACCAGACACCATCTGCCGGCGGGTTGGCCCTGGACACCCCTCCTCCAGGGCAGTGGGAAAGGTGCTGTTTCTGACCCACCCCAGCTGTGTGTGTGGCAATGGATGCCCCACAGACTCAGGCACAGGCACAGACAAGAAACATAAACCCAGATATTCTCAGGGATTGGTTTCAGCCACTACAGTTGAATCGAAGAAAGGAAACAGCCAGGTATGCACAGATCTGGACAGGGTGTTCCCCACAAGGAAATGGCAGGCACAAAGGCTGGCCTGGGAACCAGTGTGCTGAGTACAAGGGTGGGGAAGAAAAGTGCCCTGAGTTGGGGTAGGGGGGTTGTAACTGAAGATCAGAACCTCTAGGGACCTGAGCACCACGGGGACAAGGGGGGGACAGCAAGCCCGACCCCAGCCACGAGGGCAGGGGGTAACATTTGAGCTGAGTACAGAAGGAAGAAAGGATACTTCTGGATGAGGCAGAGGGGCAGACTCTGCTCAGACCCAGCTTCGAGAGCTAGGGTGACTCCTGGATCCTTTGCACAGTGGCCTGGGATGTGTCAACGTTGAGTGGCCAGAAAGTGCCGGGTGGGTGATCTCTACAGGAGGCCTGTTCAGTCAGGAAAATGATCACTGCTCCATACTTCCAGTCAGCAGAGACACAGTACCGACCCAGACCCAAAGCAGAGAGGTCCAAGGCAGTGAGGAACTGACAGGCTCTGCATCTGTGTGTGCGTGAGTGTGCATGTGTACCTGTGCATGTGTGTGCATGTGTGTTCATGTGCTTGTGGCTGTGTTTGTGCATGTGTCTGTGTGAGTGCACATGTGTGTGTGTGCATGTGTCCATGTCCTCATGGAAGTTGTGTGTGCATGTGTGTGCATGTGTCTGTGTGAGCATGTGTGTATGTGTGTGCATGTGTGTCCATGTCCTCATGGAAGTGTGTGTGCATGTGTGTCCATGTGTGTGAATGCAGGTGTGTGCATGTGTGTCTGTGTGAGCATGTGTGTGCATGTGTGTTCATGTGCTTGTGGCTGTTTATGCATGTGTCTGTGTGAGTGCATATGTGTGCATGTGTGTGTGCACATATGTGTGGATGTGTGTGCATGTGTATTCATGTGCTTGTGGATGTGTTTGTGCATGTGTCTGTGTGAGTGCACATGTGTGCATGTGTGTATGCATGTGTCCATGTGCTTGTGGAAGTGTGTATGCATGTGTGCTCATGTGTCCATGCACATGTATGCACAAGTGTGTCTGTGTGCTTGTGGATGCATGTGTGCATCTGTGTGCATGTGTGTTGGTGTGCTTGTGGATGTGTGTGTGTGCATGTGTGTCTGTGTGAGTGCATGTGTGTGGGTGTGTGCATGAGTGTCTGAGTGCACAAGTGTGCATGTGTGCTTGTGCCTATGCATGTGTGTGCATGTGTTGTGCATGTGTGTGGTTGTGTCTGAATGTGTGCATGTGCTCTGTGTGAATGCATATGTGCATGCATGTGTGCTTGTGTGTATGCAAAGATGTGCATGCAAGTATATGCGTGTGTGTGTGTGTGTGTGTGTGTGTGTAAATATGAGAGAGACAGAAGGAGAAGTTTCTTCTCTACAGATACAGGAAGTGCTTCCCCTTCCTTACAGAGACTGTCCAGCTCCTGCAGTTAGCTCTTGCTGCAGACAGTGCTGTGGAAATGTGCTCAGCCCTGACGCCTGGGAGACAGGCAGCAGGAGAGACAGGCCCTGGAGGATGGCTGGAGTGGGCAGGAGGGCTGACCAGTGCTGCCAGAGCAGGGCCCATGTGGTGATCCCAGCTGAGAGTCCCAGGGCAGTCGTAGCCTTGCCTGTCTTGGGGTGTGTCCTGAGAAGGGAAAGGGGAGTGGCACTGGGGAGAACGTGAGTTCGGGGGTCAGACTTATGTGTGTTCTAATTTCACCACCTGTGTGATGGGATTCCAGAGCTCTCTGCACAGGGACAGAACTGCAATTGGGAAATCAATCAGATGGTCCCTGGCAGAGAGTTCTCCACAAGAAGTGCTGCTTCTGAGAGCAGCCGTGGCCCAGAGCAGGCCCACGCAGCGCACGCAGAGCCGCCCACTCGTGAGGCCGTTTCAGCGGCTGCCCTCACGCCTCCAGCTCCCACTGAGCCTGTCATTTTGGCAGCTGCACTCCTGCTTTCAGGTTTCTGAGGGTTTTTCTGACTTTCAAACTCCCTTTGAAAGGTTAATTCTTTGAGATGGCTCATTCCATTAGCTCTCATTAGCTGGATCCTCCTTATCCACTGGCCCTTTCATTACCAGCTGCCGCTTTCATTAACAGGTAACACCTTCATTAACAGGTAACACTTCTGCCAGGCAGGCGGGCAGCCCGCTGAGAGCAGAAACCAGGACAGGGTGGTGCGGCCACCATTGAGAGGACCAGGGCCAGTAGTACAGGAAGGAGCCAGGGCCTCTGCCCTGGTGGTCACGGAAGTCCCTGTGTGCAGAGCCTAAGGGAGACCTGCTGAGGTCTCCCTCTAGCACTGCTGGGAGGCCAGAGCCAGCAACCGCAACTGTAGCCAAGCCAGCTTCTGCTCATGGGACACTCCAGGTGGGTCCCCCACACAGCCCAGGACATCTGGGAGGGGCTGGCAAACTTGCTCATAAAAGACCACGTGGGGCTGGCATGGTGGTTCATGCCTGTAATCCTAGCACTTTGCGAAACCGAGGTGGGCGGATCGCCTGAGGTCAGGAGTTCAAGACCAGCCTGGGCAACATGGTGAAACACCATCTCTACAAAAATATAAAAAGTAGTTAGGCATGAGGGCAGGTACCTGTAATCCCAGCTACTCAGGAAGCTGAGGCGGGAGAATCGCTTAAACCCAAGAGGTGGAAGTTGCAGTGAGCTGAGAACGAGCCACTGCACCCCAGCCTGGATGACAGAGTGAGACTCCATCTCAATAAATAAATAAATAAATGCCACATGGTAAATATTTTAGGCGTTGCAGGACATAGAGTTCCGTCATAGCTACTCAACTTCCACGGTAGCACAAAAGCATCCATAGGCACTAAGTGAATGAATGGATGTGGCTGTGTGCCAATAAAACTTTATAAAACCAGACTGGTGTGGCCCATGGGCCATGGTTTGCTGACCCCTGCACTGTGGCATTTAACCTTCAGCACGTCCCTGGAAGCGTCTATGATGCCTGCCTTCCTGCTAAGCTGCCTGAGACTCAGGCAGATTCCATACTGGCCACTGTTAGGGCAGCCAGGCGTTTCGGCAGTCACTACTCCCGCCAGCCGGCTCCCTGCTCCACCCGCTGCTGAGGCTGGCCCCATACCATCTCCTTTCATTATCAACATTGGATTCCTCAGCGTTCTCCAGAGAAACAGAGGCAACAGCATGTATTGAGAGAGAAACTGATCATAAGGAATCGCTCTCCTAGTTTTGCAGTTTAGGAAGAAGTGGAGATCTGTAGTTGGCAACCTGGGGGACCAGGAAGGCTGTGGTGCAGTTCCAGTCTGACCCACGTCCAAGGGCGTGGGAGTGGGACTTGACTCAGGAGGTGTGGCTCGGACATCAGACCTAACTGAGGACTGGCTAAAACAGGGACGGAGCCAAAGCGCCTCTCCTCTCCATCAGACCCACCCACGATCATGCCATGTCAGTTTAACATGGGCATGGCAACACACAGAAGTTATGGCCTAGTTCTAGACATTTTTAACTTGCGCATAATTAACATTGGCATAAATGTGACTGCAGAATGGCCTCTGAGCTGCTGCTCTGGATGCACTGCCTACGGGAGCCCTGCTGAGCAAGGAGAGCCCCTCAGCTGCTGCTGTGCACGACCACTTTGACAGAAGCTGCTAACACCACCAGCTCAACCTTGGATTCTTTCCTGGACAAAGCCAAGAACACTCCCAGGCTAAGCCCCAATCTTGGGGTTGACCTTCCCTGCATCAAGAAGACCAACGGCCCCACTCAAAGGCAGGCAGAGAGTCCACTCCCTCCTGCCCAGCCTCTTTGTTCTACTTAGACCCTCAACAGATCAGAGGGGCCTGCCCACATTGGGAAGGGAAAAACTGCTACAGGTTTCTATGTGAACCCGAACCTCATCCAGGACACACCCAGAACGATGACGATCAAATATCTGGGCACCACGTGGCCCTGTCAAGCTGACACATGACATTAACTATGACACTCCTGCAGGAGGCATTGCTGTCATTGTTGCCATGATTATTCATGATTCTATCCTGCAGATGAGGGAACGACCCTTTGAGGGTTCGGCAGCTTGCCCAAGGCCCCAGGGCCACCAGCCTGGGAGCTGCAACAGGCTCAGCGTCTCCCCTCCCCCGCTGCGTCCTCCACCCGCACCAGTCGGCCTCAGAAACCTGGGGTGGAAGTGTGACTTGGGAGGTGGTAGGGAGGCCCCTGCAGCGTCCACACTGCTTTTCCACTGGAGCAGTTCTGTGAGGACCCTGCAGAGCCTGTCCCTGTCAGATGCCAGCGGCTTCTCATGCAGCTCTGTCTAACATGAGACGACCCTCTTCTCACCTTCAAAGCCCAGCTCTGATGCCCTCTGCTCTCCCAAGGCTTCTCTAGTAGCACCCTTTCAGGGACAGGGCTGATGTGCTGATTGGGTGCCTCTGTAACAGCTTCTGTGCCTGGACTGTACCCGCCACCGATGCCATGACATGTTCAATGGCTCTGTGGTAGGAGCTCCAAGAGGTCAGGGAGTGCGCACAGGCTACCTGAATGTCAGGGAGAAGCCACGGGGCTCCCAGGCACACGCCAGGCCAGGCAGAATCTCCTGCCTTAGGAGCGGGCTTTGCTTCCCTCTCTTCTTTTCTAGTTCAGTCCGCAGAGGTGGCGTTCTCTCCTCTCCTCTCATCATCTGAGCTACACACACTGCTTCTCAGCCCCCACCGGCACCCAGCTCCATGGCTGGGCCTAAAGAGGGCAGCGGGGAAGGAGGCCCAGCAAGCTGTGAGGAGAGCCAGGGGAAGCAGACTCGGCCTGGACTAGCAAGCATGTGGAGAGGAAGCGTGTTGACTGCGGGAAGTGGAAAAGTTCCCTTCAAAGTTTCCTTTCTCGTTAAAGAATAATCATAAGTGTTAGACATAACAGGTTTTTTGTGTGTGTCAGTGTGTCAGTGTACATCAGTGTGTCTCTGTGTGTGTCAGTGTGTCTGTGTGTGTGTGTATGTCTGTGTGTCAGTGTGTGTGTCTGTGTATGTCAGTGTGTCTGTGTCTGTGTGTCAGTGTGCATGTGTGTATGTCAGTGTGTGTCTGTGTATCTGTGTGTCTGTCAGTGTCAGTGTGCATGTATGTGTCTGTCAGTGTGTGTCAGTGTGCGTGTCTGTGTGTCAGTGTGTGTGTATCAGTGTGTCTGTGTCTGTCGGTGTGCATGTGTGTGTGGCAGTATATGTGTCAGTGTATGTCTGTGTGTCAGTGTGCGCATGTGTGTCAGTGTGTGTCAGTGTGTCTGTGTGTATGTCTATCAGTGTGTCAGTGTACATGTGTGTGTCAGTGTGTATATGTGTCTGTGTATGTGTCAGTGTGTTTCTGTGTGTGTGTGCATCTGCCGTCTCCTCTCTGTGCAAATCTCAGTGTCTTTTGCTCATCTGTAAGGACAGCAGACAGGAAGGACCCACTCTAGTGCAGTCTGACCTCATCTTAACTAATTACACTTTCGTGACACCTGCCAAGACCCCATTTCCAAATAAGGTCACCTCCACAGGTACCAGAGTTGAGGCTTCAACATTTCTTCAGGAGCATTTAAATCACCCACAACAAACTGAGATGTGAGTTTCTCTAGTGTTTCAAATATTGGCTTCAGCTCAGGGTCCCTGTGCCTGGCCCTGGTCAGGGCATGTAACAGGCGGGAGTGACTGTGTGGCCTTGGCCGTGGGGATCCACTAGCAGCACCAGTCCCCAGGGAGCCAGGAGTAGGACCAGGGGTGGGACTTATGGATTCAAGATGCTGTCATAGCCAAGGCGCCCCCCCCAGTCACAGAGACAGTGTTGGAGGAGGATGAGCTCACGGTAGGGGGCGGCACCTGATGTTCCTCTGGAGTAGACAAGAGGACACAGGGCCTGACTTTCCTCTGGGCTGAGAAGAGGACACGGGGCTTCCCTGCCCACCTCCTGAACAGCTGGTTAGCGACAAAGCTGGGCAGAAGCCTATGAAGGTCAAGGGCACAAGTTCCCTGTGGCAGATGGAAGGTCATGGGACCCCATTGCTGAGCTTCTGACACAGGGGGCTGGTTCAAGCACAGTGGGGTGCTGTCGGGAAATATGGTGTGGCCACCCTTCGCCGCTGGCCCCTGACTCTGAAGGCTGCTGCCCCGGGAGGGAGGCCTGTGGGATAATGGGCCTCCATGTCATGGCAGCTGGCCAGCAGCACTCAGAGACCAACCCTCTGCTCTCCAGGCGTACCTCCTCCCATAGCATGGGAAGCCCGTCAGTTGATTCCAGCTCCAGCATTTACCACGTTCCTTCAAAGGCCAGGTCTGTGCTGGGTGCTGAAGGGATCAGAGAGTCCTGAGACAGGCACTGCCCTCTGGCACCTTAGGGAGGTGCTGCATGTCTTTAGGACATAGCCATGGACCAGGAGCCTCCAGCAATCCACAGCGGCCTGTCCGCATCCCACACTGCGCTCCTGGCTTCAGCCAAGGCCTCAGAACATATTCGCTGCTGGTCTTGGAGCAGGGGTCTTAGATAACATTTGTCCAGCGCTAACATCAAGCAACTCAGGCATCTTCATAAGCATGCAGCTCCCTGCCTTGCACTGGGTCATGTCACAAGCGTGCAGCTCCCTGCCTTGCACTAAGTCACACTGAGCTAAGAAACATCCCTCTAGGTTCATGTTTTCAGGGCTTCCTGGTGGCTGCCCTCATGGGGGTCCGGCCCGTGGCCTGGCATGTACCTGGGAGCCCTGAGGCTTCTCCCTGACATGCAGGTAGGCTGTGCTCTCTCCCTGAGCTCTTGGAGCTCCTCCCACGGTTCAGTGGCACCGTGGGGGCCACTGAACATGCCATGGCATCAGTGGCAGGTTCAGGCCAGGCATAGAAACTGGCTGGCACAGAGGCACTCGATCAGCATGTCAACCCTGTCCCAGAAAGGGTGCTTCCCGAGGGAAGCCCCGGGAGAGCAGACAGTATCAGAGCTAGGCCTTGAAGGTGAGAAGAAGGTCATCTGAGCGGGGAAGGACATCTCAGGCAGAGCTGTGTGTACAGATCTGCCCAGCATGCCCAGGAGGCTCAACCTCAGTCCAACCCACTGAAGCTGCTGGCATTGAAGGCCAGGGAACTTCTTACCTGCTGCACAGGTGAGATGGGCTGGTGAGAGGGGTCCTCCCCTCTCGCCCTCCTTCGCCCCAGTCTAACAAAACAGAGCATGGCCTTTTTTCCCGAGTCCCCATCAGGGCACAGTCACCCCCACTGCACCCCAGCCCCATTACTGAGCTTCTGATGCCAGGGGCTGGTTTCCAAACACCAGGAGGAGGCCAACTGTCCTCACAGCCCCCAGAGCCATGGTGAGCTGGCTGCTGTCTTTCCCAGAGTTGAGCCTAGGCTCTCTTCCTAGATGTTGATCCACCCTCGAGTGACACAGCAGGTGCGTCGGGGCTCTCCTGGAGACTGAGCCTCACCTGGCAGCCCAGTGGAAGCCATGGCTGCCTTTTTATCCTTCTTTCTAATGGTCACTCCCTTGTCAATGCCAGCATCGTAAGAAGTGGCCAACCCACAGGCTTTCAGCAATAACAGGCTTCCCAGTGCCCAAAGCTCTGGGCCTGAGGCAGGAGTGACCGCATCTCTGCCCCAGCGACAGGAAGCCCCAGGCGCTCTCCGTCTGGAGTTGCTGAGGCCACTGTCAATGGCAGCTCCCAATGCTGCAGAAACCTGGTAACACAGCTATTGCATGATCCTCTCACCCGATGTTCCCTAAGCCTCAGCGTGACCCCTCCCAGCCCCCTTTCTGGCTGTGAGAGGAGGCTCCTGGGTGTGAGGCAGGGCTGCAGAGCCCAGGGCACCATGCATGGCCCAGGAGAACTCCAGAGGTTCGCTGGCGCTGCCTCCTACCACAAGCTCATCCTCCTCCAACCCTGTCTTTGCCAGCAGGGACACACTCATCCCAACAACCCATGGAGGTTCAGCAGGTCCCAGACAACTCCCGGGAGGGGGAGGGGTTCTCATGGACAGCTGACTGGGGCAGGGCCCCTGGTCTGGACAGGCCCACAAATGTCTGCAAGGCTGTGCGGGCCACACGGCCCAGTCCCTCCTGCCCCGACCCCAGCATCCGAGGCACCACAGCACTGGTGTGCAGTAATCCATTGCTCCTTCCCACATACCAGGCTCCGCAGTGTCAGGGCTCACTCTGGGAGGCACGGGTGGAAATGGGGCACCGCAGTCACAGGGGGTGAAGTGCCTGTGAGGCCTGGAGATAGTACCCAGATATCTTTCACATCCAAGGACCTTGGATTTCTTTAGTCCACAAAAATGAAAAAAATCACATCCACATACCAGTCCACCCTGGGGCGTTAAATTCAGGTGTGCCTGAAATCAGCTACCAAGAGCTCCCTGGGGAAGGGCACGAGGCAGGCCCACCTTCCTTGTCCAAACAGACTTCAAAGAGCCTCTTGTGGAGACCCCCAAGTCACCAGGCCACAACACAGTTCCGTGTCTCCAGAACACGTGTCCCTGTACTCCTCCCTTGCTCCACAGCCTGCAGTGGCTCCCAGCTGCTCTTAAACACTGTCCCCAACTTTCTACAGCCTGGAACCAACACCACTACCTGGTTCCCTCTCCCCACGTGTGCATTTGTCCAGGGTCTTCAACTCTTCTCATGCCACACACATGCAGGACATAATAAGAGGTGCCTGGCACACCAGAGTGAGTGGCCGAGGCTGTGAGATGGCAGAGGTGTGGGCTCTGCCATCGAAATCCTGGTTTATTTTCCCCGCTGAGCGTGGCCTTGGGGGACAGCTGGAGGCCACTTACACTGGCCTTTCAGCTCTTGGAAAACAGTAAGCACTTTCCTGACCCACTCAAATATCTTGTAGATTCTGTACCCTCTACTGAAACTGTGGTTCTGTTCATCTCACACACATACCTGTACACATGGACACATGTGGGTTCATCTCACATGCATACCTGTACATGTGGACACTTGTGTTTGTGTCACATACATACCTGTACATGTGGACACATGTGTTCATCTCACATGCATACCGGTACACATGGACACATGTGTGTTCATCTCACACGCATACCTGTACAGGTGGACACATTTGTTTATTCTACATGCATACCTGTACATGTAGACATGTGTGTTCATCTCATACACATACCTGTACACATGGGCACATGTGTGTTCATCTCACATGCATACCTGTACATGTGGACACATCTGTTGATCTCACATGCATACCTGTACACATAGATACATGTATGTTCACCTCACATGCAAACCTGTACAGGTGGACATGTGTTTTCATCTCACATGCATACCTGTATATGTGGACACACGTGTGTGCAACACATACACAGCCACACACAAACACACATCCCTTTGGCTAGATAGTGCTTCAGATTTCAGTGCAAAGATTTTAGTCTAAACACTGCTCTCTGAAACAGATTCTGCTAAGCCTTTGGACTCTCCTGAAGCACCCTGCAATCTCTCCTTCACAGCACCTGCTGCAATTGCAGCTTAACAAGGGATGCAAGAGAGGACTTCCACTCCAGCCCTAAGGAAGGAGCCGGTTCCACACTGGCTCTCCCGCCACAAACGTCTGTAAAACCGGATGAAACACTGGCTCTCCAGCCGCAAACGTCTGTAAGACCGGATGAAATGCTCCATGCAATAGGTTTTCAGATTAAACAACACACAGGACTGTGAGCTCTGGGAGATGAGATGTAGGCTGTGAGTCCTGCAGCCACTGGCTATCGACTGGGACACCTGCTGCACCTGCCTGCCACTGACTCATAAGGCTCCCTCTTCTTAGCTATGTCCCAGCTCAAGCAGAGGAGAATGGCTTTGCTGAGCTTGGGAGGCGGGACTAGAGCTCAGGCTGATGAGGTAGCTGGAGTTTGGGGGCAGAGCCTGGGAATGACGGGCTGCACAGAGGAGCCCTGGAAATCTGCACAGGGGCCCCAGGTATGTGGCTGTGCATGAGGAAGCTGCTCCACGCGGCCTGCAGAAACAGCTGCTAGGGAGATCCCGAATGCTGGGAACCAGGAGCTCTCGCCAGCAAGAACGGAGCGGACACGCCAGCGGGTGACACCGGAGGGGCAGGGCTGGACCACCTGGAGTAAGCGCCGCCTACTCAGGCACATTGAGAAGACACAAGGCCTGCACTGTAAGAAATGTTCCAGGAAGCTCTTCAGGATGAAGGAATGGATGCCAGATGGCAGTTCTCATCTGCAGGAAGGAGTCAGCAGCCCCGGATGGGAAAAATGTATAGAAAACCGTAAAAGGGGTGTTTTCTCTGCCCTCAGTTTCTTAAAGAGAGACTGCGTCTGCCTCCTGAGATGATGCACTGAGAGAGACAAGCTCACTTCTGGGGTGCACCTGCGAAAAGGGCATGGCCCACACCGTCACCGCCAGGAAACGGAAGACGAGGCAAACCGGAAACAGTCTGCAAAACAACGAATCCGTGTCTCCGATAAAGGCCACAGCCAGGCCACGTGGGACTGGCTAAGGAATGCTCCAGAATAAAAGAGGCAAAAGAGATGGGAGGATTCAGTGCAACAGGTGACGCTGGGCAGCTTCCTGGACTGGGTAAGGACAGCTCTGCAGGAGCCATGGGCTCACCTGAACACACACGACCCAGACAGACTGCAGCTCGGTGAAAAATGACTCACTCCTTATTCTGACAATTGCACGGAGCTTCTGTGAGAGGCTGCCCTTGCTCTCAGGAAATCCGCACGGGCAAATCCACGGGCAAAGCGCCAGCTACAGGGCTCAACTTACACTCGGTGCAGAAAGATAAGGGACCTACGCGTGTGCGCACCTGTGTGGGGGAAGAGAGAAAGTGCCTTATACTATTCTCGAAATTCCTCTGTTAACTACAAAATGCGCCAGTTTTGAAGACAATCATTTCAATAAGAGCTCTGCATGGAGAAGTGGTTTGTCTCGTATAGGTTTCTTACTGGAGAGGAAGCTTCAGCAAGCCGGGCCCACCTTGTCTGGTTTGTTGTAGGGCGTGTATTTGTGGGAGGAATTTGCCTGAGATTCGAGGTGGAGCCTGGAGGCTGGGTCCCAGCTCAGTCCAAGAGACCTCAGTCTCTCCGTCGCACCTTAGCCAGTGAGATGAATGTGCCCCTGTCCCCCGGAACACAGGCTGCTCTTTTTGGTGACCAGAACACTCGATAATCCTGGTGCCTCTGGAGGATTATCAGAGCTGGAGTGAGCCATCAAAGGCGTCTGGCCCCTGAAGCTCTGACTGGAAGCAGCTCTTGAACCCGGATGCCACGTGGTCCACAAGGCTGAGCTGGCCATCACTACTCCTGGGATTTGAGAAGCCATCCCCAGAGCGTCCCCTGTGCCAGGCTCTGGTTTCTAAATCACCATGTGCTGCTGACTCGTCTGTGTTCCTGGAGTCTCCAGGTGGGCCGGAAGCCCTTCGGGGGCAGAGACTGCCATCCCTGCACCTCATACCCCTCCCTCCTGCATCCTGAGGACAGAGTTGGCTTGGGGAATACTCCAGGCTGCTGTGCTGGATGAGCAGAGAAAGAGGAGCCAGAGTGGTGGCCCCTGCCAAAGGGCACCTGTGCCTGGCCATGGAGGAGTCACACACCCGGCGCACTCAGCAGGCCCTCAGCTGGAGGGCGCTCACAGTCCCACCCTTGGCTTGCACCTGACGGAAGGATCAGGGGCCTCGGCGCTCAGCGGTCTCTCCTGTGGGCCCTGGCATATCTGTGCCGGGTACTTCTCTGCAGGCCAGGCTCAGTGTCCAGTGTGCAAGGCTTGGATGCCATCTTTCATCACGGCCCTGTGGACAGCTGGGAGGATTCCACGGAGGATCATGTGGCAGGCCGGGTTGGGCGACGGTTCTGTTCGGCCCTCGGGAACTCTCTGCAATCCCAGCCCGCAAACCAGCCAGGCACAGCTGCCTCAGGCTTGGGCGTTGAGACCCAGCTCCTCCACGTGGATCCTGGCCCCTGCACTGCCGCCTGTATCTCTGAACAAGTTCTCACTCCTCCAAGCCTCTGTTTCCTCACCTACAAAAAGGACACATCACATGTGGCTGTGGACTTAAAGGAGAAGGCGGCGCCCAGCACTAGTCAGGTCCCTCATTGGTGGCATGGTCTGAGTGGGGGTGGGGCTTATATGGTCATAGTTTTCTCAGAAGGCAAGGACAGCTTTCCCCAGGCGGGCAGGCCCTCCAGATGTCCAGCCACCTGCCCATCCCAGCACTGGGCCTCAGCTCTCCGGAAGCCACAACCAAGGATGCTGCAGGCAGTGCTGAAGTTAGAGGTCTCAGGGCCTTAGTAAAACGTTCTCACCTGTCCTTCCTACCCATGTTCCTGTTCCTCAGAGGGAAGTGGCTGTGTCCTTGGAAAGCCCAGCCTCGGGCCATCTGGCTCTCAGTGACAGCGGGAGGAGTGAGGTGAGAGCCGCCACTGGATACACTGAACCGCATTCTGGCCTCTGTCGCAGCCTGAGGCCTCTGGAGGCTGATGTCCCTGGGAGTACATGGTGCTAATTATTTTGGAGCTGGCTGGAGCCCAGGAAGTGGCAGGCGGGACCCTGAGTCTCACACGTGGGTAGAGGGCTGGGCTCTCCTCACGTTCCGCCGGGAGGGAAGAGTCCAGGATGAGGCTGTGTTTGTGTTGCCTGGGTCAGGGCCATTTGAAAGCCCCTCAGAAAGGAGGTCTCTCCAAAGAGAAGCCCTCCTGCTGCTGAGGAAGCAGCCTGGCTCCAGGATCCCTGGCCAACTGCAGCGAGCAGAGCCACTGGGCAGGCAGTGGGGAGGGTGGCCAGCTCCCACTCCTGTGTCTCCAAGGCCTGAGAGTGCCCACCCTGTGACCCCGCACACCCTGTGCTAACCCCACCCCCAGAATCCCCATAGGCTTCCACGCCTTGGCACACCCAGTCAGTAGTGCACAGGCTGAGAAGGGTACGGACTGTGGTCAAGGTCAGCTGTCCCAGCCCCTCCCTCAGGGAGCAGAGAGCCACCCCCCAGCCCGGCATTCCTGCTCTGTCCTTCCTGCTGTGGGGCTGGACGCCTTTCTGAATGTCATTCCTGGAGCAGGGCTAATGACAGCCACCTGCAGCTTTTTCTCCAGAATAAAAAATGGGACTCAGAGAGTGCTTGGCCCATAAGTGCATGATAAATAACAGCTATCACTGTTATCTAGTTGTAAAAGCAAATGCCAAGAAAATTAGCAGGTCCCTGGTGCCACGATGCCGGTGATATGGGGGCCATTCCAGAATGCAGCCGAATCACCAGAGTGCAGTTGACCCAAAGGCCGAGACGCTGGACAGGAAGGGTCCTCGTGGGCTGGAGGAACAGGGTGGGTCTCAGTGGGGCTTGATGAAGTCCTCAGGGAAGCCACAGAGTGACAGATGAGGGACTTAAGGGCTAAGGGAATAGAGAGGCCTGGAGACTGGCGTGTACCCCACCATGTGGTGTACGACACCCCCACTTTTGAACATGGTGGGGGTGCTGGTGCAGCAGATGGTGGGGGTACATGGAGGGCAGATGGTGGCCCAACCCTATGGGCAGCCAAGGGCTGGCTGCGTTCATCCTGCTGCAGGCTGCATGCCGCTGCGTTGGGTTAACCCTGCCATGCCCACCCTCCCCGGTGTCCGAGGGCACTGTGCATGGCCACTCGGCAGCCCAGCCCTGCCTGTCATCCCACAGCCCGACCAAACTCAGGTCTGAGCAGGTTCCGAGGGCTACACAGAAGGCACAGAGGAGTCATATTCATAGTTCCTGGCTGCACCCCAGACCTCCCTGGTGCACTAACCCCTTCCACACGTGCACATGTGCAGCTCCTACACTGTGCTGGGCAGAGCAGGTGCAGGTGTGTGTACAATTCAACCACCAAGCAAGCCAGGAACGAGTGCTCTCAGAACGCTGGCACGGTTGCAGCAGGGCTGATGGAGGCCGAACCTGGTGGCCAGCAGTTGCTGTGATGGTCAATATTGAGTGTCAACTCGACGGAATTGAAGGATACAAAGTACTTTCCTGCGTGTGTCCGTGGGGGTGTCACCAAAGGAGATTGGCATCTGAGCCAGTGGATGGGGAGAGGCAGACCCACCCTCAGTCTGGGTGGGCACCATCTCATCAACTGCCAGTGTGGCCAGAATAAAGCAAAGGCACATGGAAGGATGGACTGGCTGAGTTTTCCAGTCTTCGTCTCTCTTTCATGCTGGGTGCGTCCAGCCCTCGAACATCAGACTCCGAGTTCAGCTTTTGGGCTCTTGTGCTTACGCCAGTGGGTTGCCGGGGCTCTTGGGCCTCTACAGACAAGGCTGCGCTGTCGGCGTCCCTGCTTTTGAGGTTTTGAGACTTGGGCTGAGCTAACACTGGCTTCCTGGCTTCTCAACCTGCAGATGGCCTCTCGTGGGACCTCACCTTGTGACCGTGTCAGCCAACTCTCCTGAATAAACTCCCTTTCATATATACATCTATCCCATCAGTTCTGTCTCTCTAAAGGGCCCTGGTTAATATAGTTTCTCACCCTTAATTCCATTAGACCCTATACCAGGCCTGCAAGGGACAGAGATGAGCAAGGCCACGTCCTCGTACCTGCGACATCACCGTCACGCTGAACTGGCAGGACCTGCACCCAGAGAGCTCATGCGGGAAGTTGGGGCAGGGGCAGGTGAGTGGCCCAGGTCCTGGCGCTGACGGGCTTCAGGGCTCAGCTCAGGATGTGAAGCAATGGGGCCTGTTGGCACCCCTACCATGCCAGAGGTGTGAGAGCCAGACCCCCAGCAGGTTAATGGATCTATTACCAGCAAGAGCTTGAGGGAGCGGGAAACCCCAGCAAATCCAAAGTGGATGCTCTTTCTAAAGGCTGCAGTTCAGAGTTTTCCTTTCATCTCAGTCCGTTAGCTGGTCCAGAAAGGCAGCAGCAGAATCTCTCGGGCAGCGAGGACCTTATGGTAGCCCCCGTGTTTTCAGCACCAGGCCACTCCCTCTTCACGCTCAGACTGGAATTAGCCATGCCCCGTCCTAGAGAGTGGGCTGACAGGTGGGCCAAGGGCCAGCAGAGTGGGGGAGGCCCTGGGCTTCGGAAATTCCACCCCCACCCCAGGCACAGCTGGTGGCAGCCCTCCTCATTCGAGCACCCTGTCTCCCTGGGCCTGAACGCGTAAATGTGTTCTCCAGTTTTCAGAATCGTCAGAGATGGTGGAGTACCCCTGCAGCTTGCAAAGGGCCGTGGGTCCAGCAGACGGTGTGGGCTTCCAATCGCCTGGCACCTTCCGCAGCCCCTCTCACCCCCAGCTGCGTGGCCTGTATGCAAACCACAGGCATTGCATTATTCTTTCTAAGAGCCACATAGACGTTCTCAGGTCTGATTCTTAAACATTTGCAATCATTCAAAAAGGGACCTGGTGGCCCAGAAGTTCCTTTTTTTTTTTTGAGAAATTATCTTGGAGCTAAACCAGCTGTAGCAGGAGTGGCAGGGAATAAACCTCTGGAACACCGAACTGAGGGAGGAAGTGGCTTTTTATTTGGCCGGGAGCTGCACAATTTCACCTCCTTCTTCAACCTCCTGCCCAGTTGGAAGGAGGGAGGGAGAAGGTGAAATTGAAGGAGGCGAGGGGGTCTCCCCTCTCACAGCCAAGTGAGCAAAGACTAAACAGCCAGGATGTTTAATGCTGTGTCGTGTAGCAGAGGAAAACTGAAAACTCACAAACTCTTCACACGGAATGCGTTTCTCTGGTCATACATCTGTGCTGGGAGTCCATGACAGGGCCCAACAGAAGTGGGGGTCATAGCGGATACTGTTTGGGTGCAAGGTCTGGGCCAGCTCCCTTGCAAGACAGAGCTGTGTCTTGCCGAAGGCCGGGAGCAACACCCTGTCGGAGGAGGTGCTGAACGCCCCTGTTCCCCAAAACAAACTGAAGCTCGGAAGGTGCCCTGCCCCCCCCGGGTCACGCCTGGCCTCATTTGAAAACCAGGTTCTTCACAGAGACTCAGTGTGGCCAACAAAGTGACCACATGGCCCTACATCTATGGCCATGGACGATGTCCGCAGAAGCCTGGGTGGAAAGCAGCTGGTCAGCAGAGCGCACCCACAGGGCTGTCCACGCCAGTGGCTGGCGAACACATCTTCCCACACCGACACTCGGTGGCAGGCCAGGTGGGGCTCACTGTGTCCTCCGTCATAGTCTCTGCATTTTCTGATCAATTTGTGTACAATAACTATGTATTAGTTTTATAATCAGGGGAGAATAATGCAGCTATTTTTAAAGGCTGGCACTGGATCCCTCAGAGGTGGGGAACATATCTGATCACAGCCGGCTGTAGATGAATCATCTGGGAACATGAAATTCAGCAGAGTGGCACTCAGGACTCAAATGGACTGGGAAGGCCAAGGGACTGAGGCTCGTCAACCCCTTACCAAGGGCAGGGACCCAAGGGACCCTTGGAGGAGGGGCCCAGGACAGAGGAGGTGTGAGCAGAAGGGAGGAGGGCACCAGTCCCCAACAGCCACGGGACAGCTTTGTCACTAACATATGGGACATCCTTCTGCTCTCCCTTGCCACCCACTAACAACAAAGAGAAATCAGCATCCCTCAGTTAAATTCACATGTGCACCCCCTCTCAAATTGGAGTGGGGCTGTCATTTTTGGGAATAGCAAGATGTGGAGGGAGCACCATCTAGCATAGGGGGAAGATGCTGTCCAGCTGTGCCACTGCCCAGCAGCCTCCGGGGAACGTCCTGCTTGAGCTGACTCTCCAGCAGCTGGGAAGGTCTGTGCCAGCCACGCACACCTACTCGAGCGTGTCCCCACCAGTACTGAGCACCGGCAGCCTCTGGACATCTGCAAATTAAAAAGAAAACACGGTTGCGCTCTGCAGCTGTATAACCGACCCCAGACCTTGTGTCTGATCAGGGTTTTCCCACTGATTTGCTAAACCCCCATCCCTCCTGTAAGAAGGGCACCCGTCCTGCCCACCTCCCCAGATAAGGTCTCCCCAGCAATGAAATGAGAAGCACTTTTGGCCTCAGTTTTACTTGATGGATGGACAAAACACAGAAAATGACACAGTCCCTGCTGCCGATGGCCACAGAATGACAGGTGATGGCAGGAAATTAAACAGCCCTCCTTAAGTCATCCATCATGAGAAGCTCATTCCTTCCCTATGCTGAGGGTCAGCGGTGCTCTCGTAGAGCAATCCATCACCGGCGGGTCACGTCACTGCCGGCCATCACCTCTCCGGGAAGCCGAGCTCCACCAGGGCCGACTGCCTGCTCAGAAATGCCTTTTAAGCGCCATCCTAAGTGGGGATTTAACTGAAGTATAACAAGGCATCTAATACGAGCTTAAAGGACAAGCCACCTGGAATGAGCCATCACTGAAATGATTACTTTGCTCTCTTGGTCACAGCCCCCTCACCAGTGGCCACGCGGACATTTAGAATCCGCTGTGGAGGTAGAGGCCATCCTGGGGGCTGGCCAGCTCCTGTTTCCCAGCCCCCCTTCTGAGGAGTGGGAGAGTAGACCAGCCTGGTGGGGAAGTGGGATCACATGGCTGGTCCTGGCCAGTGAGATGTGCAGTCCCTTTTCGGGAGTGGGGGTCCTGGGCCCAGGTGCCTCTGCGCCTTGCTCTTCCCTGCCCTCCCTGGGAGGAGCACACGCCTGGCACTGGGCTGACAGAGTCGCTGCTGCCCAGATTGCGCCATGGAGGCCAGCACCTGGAGTGGCTTGGCCTGGACCCAGAGCACCTTCTCTGTGCACGAAAGGGCCAAAGATTCAGGTCACTGTAGCGTAATGCAGACGAGATGGACACCTGATGTGGGACCCCTACAGCATGTGAGCGAGGGGTGCTGCTGGCAAAGAGGAAAGATGCGGGGCTCTCTTCACCCGCCTCTCATCTGGACCCATTTCCAGTTTTTCCATTTTACAGGTGAGGGCGAGGCACATCCGACTCAAAGCCAGGGTGACCCTTTGCCTCTGTCCTTAAAGAAAGGCATCTCAGGAACTCAATGTCCCTGATTGTCCCCACCCAGAGACTAAAGCAGGAGAGGTTATTACCCCCCACCTGCCCGTGAAACATTAGAACAGCCGTGGGAGGGGCAACACTGTCCTTGGGAGGCCTCAGTCCTCATCCATCCCACCTGAACCTCGAAGCCACGTGACAGAGTTCAACCAGCTTCCTCCAAGCCGGCCATCCCTTTCCATGCCTGTTCCCTTCTGAAAATCCTCCTCTTCCCACTACGTGCGCCTTCCCACGACTTCTACTCCGCTGAAGAGCAATGGTTCCTCCTGGGTGCCTCTCTGTCAGTTCTCAATGTGAAGAACGAAGACCTATAGAAGTGTTGGCAAACCAGTTAAAAATAGTCCCGTCTCTTAAGAAGTGAAAACGTGGTGAGGAACACAGGAGGGGTAGGGGAATATGCTGCCTGCCTCTGCCCTGCCCCTTTCTGGAAAAGCCAGCCCTCCCCAGACCCGGAGGCCCAATCGGATGCCCTGACCCCGCCTCCCCTCCAGCCCACACAAGTCCTCTGGGTGGCGGCCCTGGCCAGTGAGTGTCTATATCAAGCCAATGGGGATGCCAGTTAGCTTTGTAATCTTGTTACCTTGACACATATCAGTTCTTAGGTCAAGGAATGTGTCTTCCCAAACGAACAAGCTTTCATTAGGTACCATGTATTGCTTTCCAGAAAAAGTCATGTTAATTCCAAGTATGTGCTGTGTGCTTGGACTGACTCAGTATCACAGCATCGGTAGCCCGTTTTCTTCACAGAGAAATTCTGTCATCTCTGACACCAACATTGACAGCAGCCAAGGGGTCCCTGGTGTGAGGAGGGGACCGTCCCACACAGAACTCAGTTTCAGAAGCAGTGACGAAACAGAACCCCCTGGAGAGCTGAGAGCTCCCAGGAGCGGTGGGAGGTGGGGCTGCAGATGAGGGCTCAACTGCTCCAAGACGGGTGGGGTGTGGTCTGGGTGGTGCTGTAGGCTGAGACCCTCCGAGACTCTGCAGCACCTGCAGGCCATGCCTGTGCTTCCCACACGCTCCCTGATGCTCCACCAGGCTCCTCTGCAGTCCCCCACACCCTACCCCCACACACCTTCTTGCCTATTCCCCAAAGTGAGCTGTTCCCCTGGGCCTCTGTGGTGCCTTCCACCCTCTGAAAATCCCTCCTCCAAGACCATCCATGGTCCCCTTCCTCTCTGGAACCTTCCTTGATCCCCCGCAGCTCAACTCTCTGAGTTCCCTCTTCCCCTGAGCTCCGCATAGCACTCAGCAGCCCCACTCCTAGAGCAGAAGCAACTTCCTACTCAGGCACGGGCACTTTTGCCCATCTTCCCTGCTGGAATGTAGTTTCTTAGGGCACCGGGAGACCCTTGGTACTTGCTGACAAAAGTTCAAGGTGCTCACAGACTCTGAGCACGATTTTGCAGCATCTGTCAGCAGGTCCTTGATTTTCATTTTTTTTCAGAGTCTTGGGCTAAAGAGCTTTGAGTGCTGGGCCCACTTTCCTTGTCAGGTAGCAGAAAGCTCTTCTGCAAATCCAGGGTCTCCTCTCCCAGGCGAGCAGCTCCTAGCACTGGGTCTTCTCCTCTCTGGCGGCTTCTCAGACAGGACCACATGGGAGAGCTGAGATGCCACAGCAGAGAGACAGGAAAGGAGGGCACCACCCAGCCTGCACCTGCACCCGCATCTCAGCTTTCTCCTCCATGAGGCACACCCCATGACACAGCTGCCACATGCCCGCTATGCCGTGACCCTTCTGCACCTGCCACATCCACCAAGTCCCCACTATGCCACGCCTACCATGTCACACCTATGCCACACCCACCAATCTCCACTGTGCCACACTCACCAATCTCCACTGTGCCACACTTTCACCACGCCCCTACTCTGCCCTGCCACGCCCATGCCATGTTCGCCATCTCCTCGTTGCACTCTGTCACTCCCCCACTGCATCACACCATGCCCTCACCACTTCAAGATCTGTCCACTGCTATGCCAAGCTCTGAGACACCAGGCCCCTGCCACACCATACCCCCACTACACCACACCCCACTACTCCCTCCAAGCTTCATGGCCGAGGTCCGTCCTTATCTCTCCCTCTGGCAGGAGCCCCTCACTTGTGTCCATCTCTTGACAGGCCTTACTTACATCTTTCAGTAATTCCTCTCCACCTCGGCTGTTAGCCCTGCTAAGGTACACCCTGGACCTCACTTCCTGCTGCAAAGGCTTCTGTGGATCCCCTGAGCTGGGATGAAGTCTGAGTCCTGGGCTGCCATCCACAGACTCTGTAGCTAGTCCCAGAAGCAGGAGTTGAACTGTCCTCCTTCCTCTGACATTCCCAGCCCTTCTGTGCCGGGCCCTTGACCCCTCCGTTCCCCAATCCTTATTCTTCCTCCACCCACTCAGGAAGAGAGGCTCAGCCTTCATTTTTCCCAGGAGGCACTCAGACCAAAGGAAATGACGTAGTACCTAGGTTTGGGGGTGGCAGTTGTGAATCCTCACAGTGTGTGTTTCTTAGCCATTGCGGGGGCCACGCCCTGTACTGTACTGTGCCTGCACTACCACTGACTGCAAGGCGGGAATGAGGGCCTGGCCCACTGTGGGGAGTCGACTTGTGTTGCTGAGCAGTAATAACCCTAACGAAAGCGGGTCTCCTCTGCGCCGGAGTGCTTGCGCTAAGGGAAGTCTCAGAATCCTCGGAATGCACTCAGCGCCCGGTGCACACGGCCGCAGAGCCACACCCACGGACCCTCATTGCACCCTGCCCTCCAGTCTATGGCTGTGGCTACCAGCTCTCCTTTGCTCAGCTCCTGCAGGCTGCTGCCCCCTTGAGAGGGTTCTGACAACATGGTGGCGCCTGCAGTGGGCCCTGGGGTGTGCACTCGAGCCCCACTTAGCGCCAGCTGTTTAAACATGCAAGGAAGAGATTAAAAATGAGCAAGCGAAACAGCTTTGAATAAAGCCATCAGAAGCCCAAATGTGCAAACTAATTCAGTTTCTGCATCTTCCCTGCTCTGAAGTGTGCACACTCAGGGCCCCGCGTTCCCTCTGCCAGGGTGAGAGGGGCTGAGCCACACAAAGGAGACCCACTGCCTTCCTCAGGGCCACTCGGAAACTTCCCCACCTTAATCTGAACACAGGCATCTCAGCGACAGCTCCTCACGGAAATTTCTGCATCCACTCTGGTCATCACCTAGGCACCTGCTGAGGACAGAGAAAGGCAAAGCCTAACCAATACGTTCCTCACCAAGAGCACTGCCTGGGGCCAGCCTCTCAGCACCACAGCCTGCGGGAATGCTCAGCCACACGGGGCCTCTACCACGGGGCCCACTGACAACCCACGAAACTCAGCTGCGAAAAAGAGCAGCAAATACCTGCTATCCGTGTCCTGTGGGCCAGGAATGGGGGAGCGGCTTAGCTGGGTGCTTCTGGCTTGGGGTCTCTCATGAGGTTGCAGTCACACTGGCAGCAGAGGCCACCTCACCTGAGGGTCTGAGTGGGTTGGAGGATCTGCTTCCAAACTCACTCACTTGGCCGTTGGCAAAAGGCTCCATGCCACACGGACCTCACCGCAGGACCACTCACGATGCAGCAGGTGGTCCCCCAGAACATGAGAGAGAGACAGAGAGAGACATGCACCTAAGTGGGACCCCAGTGCCTTTTATAACCTAATCAAGGGAGGGACTAATACGGCTTCTGCCCACTTGAGGGTGGATGGGGCCATCCTGCGGCTGGCTTCCGCATGGGTGTGGTCTCTCCATATTAAGTTGAGGAACTAGGCTGAGACCATGCAGGTCACCTGCCCGAGCTCATGCAGCCAGCTGGGCAGAGGCAGGAGGGGACCCCAGCCAGCCTGATTCAGAGGTATTTGGACTCGAGGGCTGTGGGGTGAGCTCCATCCGGTGGCTGCCGTCCGTCCACTGGGCTCATGCCACCTTGAGAGAGTTGTCCAGTGACCTGGGTCTTAGCTGTGCCATCTCTTCCAACAGGACAGTGATCCAGGGCACGATGGTCCCAGTGCCCAAGGGGAACCTGGGGGCAAGTGTGGGGAGAAAGCAGATCATTCCATAATCTTTGGGGCCGTGGGGCCTGGCCAGGGCGGGACCCCGCCTGGAAGCTAGCACCAGGCTGTTCAAGCCAGTGTGGCAGGCAGGGAAACTGAGTCTCCAAGAGCTATGGTCCCCAAAGCCAGCCCACCAGTGGGGCTGGGGTCAGATCACAGGAACCCTGGGTCCCACAAGCTTTCACTGCAGGCCCCACATACAGAGGATGGAGGAAGTGGCTCTAAGAGCCACAGAAAGAGCCCATGGTAGGGGCCTTTTTGCGGTCAGGCCTGGCTTTGTCACCAGGCCACCATCTGAGGCAGGCATTGTCATTGTCACCCCACTTAGATGGGAGGGAAGTAAAAGCCAGCAACTGTCCCAAAAAGGGCGAGCTGGAGGTCAGCTTGGGCGCCACCCAGCCCCCCTTCAGCCGCTGTTATTCCACCACCTCCCCCAGAGCTTCACGGCCACTTACCCACTGCTCCACCCATGTGCATCAGTAAGACCAGCAGCCGAGTCAACTATCCCCAGGCCTCAGAGGCTTAAAGCAAAGTGCATCTCACTTCCACACAGCAGCTCCCTCCTCGCCACTGACCTGCCCCGGGGTCCTCAGAGCCCCTCCACTCAGCCCTGATGGGCAAGACAGCAGACAGCCGACCCATCACAAGGGATCTGGGGATCGCAGCACCTCTGCCCACACCCTTTTGGTCAGAAAATGGACACTCGACCCCTCTGGACTACAGAGGGGCACAGCCGGGTGTCCAGGAGGAAACAGAAACAAGGACCGGGGGCTCCTGGCACCCCCTCCCCATGGTGCCAGCTGCTCCTTTCTGTTTCCACCGAGCTATGACTCGCTTGAAGTCACAGGTCACAGTGGGCAGCAGAGCCAGAGTTTAAACTGGCCCGGCCCCTGCGGTGTCAGGGGACCTCAGGTTGGTGGCATAGATGGTGGGCACAGTCTGAATGATTGAATTTCTCCAACTGACAAGGCCCTGGTTCCTCCATCAAACTGACGCCTCTGATCTCATTGGGGAAATGAGGCTGCTGAAGCTGCCCAGCTCAAGGCATGATCCTCCTCCTGAATTTGACACCCAGGCTTGACATGGGAGCACAAGGTGCCCACACCCCAGTGAAGGCAGCGCTGTGTTCTCTGCAGGAAGCAAGCCCCATCCAGGCTGCCGGCCCCATACCAGCACCAGCCTGTCCCTCGTTCCTGTGGTTCAGAAGAGGCTCGGCAAGGAGCCACAGGGAGCTTTCAGCGTGCAGGCGGGTCACTTGACAACTCAGAACCCACAGGAGGCCCTCCCTCACCCAGAGGCAGGCCAAATTCCTAGCTCTCGAGGACCCCAGCACTGCCCCTGGCTCTTGACCTTCCTTCCCACCCCAGCTCTCCCCGCTCCCTCCCTTCATGCTCCTGGCCTCCTTCTCGCTCCTGCCCCAGGACCTTTGCTCATGCCATTCTCCTGGCCTGGCATGTTCTCCCTTCGGAGTTCTGTGTGGCCCTCCTTTATCTCCTCAAGTCTCCGCCCAAATGCCCTCTTCCCAGGCACCCACGGACCCTGTTTACCATAAGAGTCCCCACCCTGCACTCCCACCCACTGTGCTGCACACTCTGCACCTGAGCACCCATCAGCCTCGGGTTTTGTCACTGCTTCGGGTGGGGGATGTTTGTCTGCTCTGGTCACCACCATGTCCCCAGCCCCTGGCACAGGGCACGTGCCTACTGTTTGGCTGTGGAATGAAGATGCAGAACATTCTTCTCTTCACCGTCTCTGGACTAACCACAGGAAGACAGCAGGGTGTCCCCACCACAGTGAGGGGACTGGGCTCACCTGGGTCTCCAGACCCTGGGCTCTACCCGTGTCTGAGGAAAGGCATTGAGTCCGTCCCTCCCGTCCTCGTCCCCTAGCCGAGGTCCTTGGGAGGCTGCCCTGCTGTGAGATTTCTTCATCAAGAGCTCTGCATCCTGACAGCCGACCCCCAGGGCAATAGGCAGAAGGCCCTGTCTCTGAGACCTTTCTTCCCAAACAAGCTACGCTGCTGAAAGGCCAGGCTGGGCTGTCACATGACCACGGCCCCGTGGGCAGCTCAGCCTTTTGCTGTGCTCAAATGACAATATTCTCAGCCGACAGGAGGGTGCAGGTGGGGTTGGAGAGGCCCACGGGGCCGGACAGACAGCTGAGGTTCCAGCCCCTGCCTGTCATCTCTAGGAGAGCCATGGAGGCCGGCCAGGGATGGGTCAGCCTGGCTTACACTGACCTGGTGGCTGGGTCAGGATGGCCAGAGGTACCCCTGGGGCACCAGAGCAGCCAAACCTGAGAGGTGGTCCCCAGCAGTAGGAGGACATGGACTTGGCCATCGGGTCCTCTCCCTGCCATTGCCTGGCTGAACAAGACTCTTTTACTTTTTTTGAGATGGAGTTTTTTCACTCTTGTTGCCAAGGCTGGACTTCAGTGGTGCGATCTCGGCTCACTGCAACCTCCGCCTCCCTGGTTCCAGTGATTCTCTGGCCTCAGCCTCCTGAGTAGCTGGGATTACAGGCATGCACCACCACACCTGGCTGTATTAAGTATAGACAGGGTTTCTCCATATTGGTCAGGCTGGTCTCAAACTCCCGACCACAAGTGATCTGCCCACATTGGCCTCCCAAAGTGTTGGGATTCCAGGCGTGAGCCACCGCACCCAGCTAGCAAGCCTTTCTTGTTATCTCAAATGCAATGTGACTGCGATGAGCATACCACGGGTGTCACCATGGCACAGGTGGTGACAGACCTCAGGTCTGCACACCATCCTGTTGGGTCCCTGTCCTTCCTTTGGATTTGCTGTCACTCCTCTGGGTCTTCTTGTCCCCAGGGTCGGCTTGGCCCTTCCCCTCCATTTCCAGAGGCTGCCAGGATTGCTGGCAGTGGGCAGGGCAGTGGGTAGGGCAGCACATCCTGGGGGTGTAGGGCACAAGGCCAGGATGTGGGCTCCGAACCTCATCTCAGCCAGGGAGTCTCAGTGGTCAGGCTGAGGGAGGCAAGGGAGGGCTGCTGGGGTCTTTCCTCACCCGGCTTCTGCAAACACAAACCAGCCTGCGAGGAGCTGCTGGGCCCATGTGGCACCAAGGTTCCTAATCCTCATAGTCACAACCTGGCTGCATTTTCTCTCATCTTGCTGGTCACAGACATGAACATGTTCCTCCTCGACACCATAGACAGCACCTCTACTGTGCAAAGAGCCCAACTCCTCACTTACAATGACCCCTGATACGCAACCCAGGATAATAAGTGTGGGCCCCTCCTGCTGCCCAGATGCTGAGATTGAGGTAAATACAGCGAAGAGGGGCAGCCAAACCTTCCTGGAGTCTGGCCACCAGCAGTGGTGGCACACCCTAGGGGTGCCCTGCAGCCACACCTGCCCAGGACCACTCACCTGCTGCACAGCTGGAGGACTCCAGGTGCCCAGTGACCAGGGCCACACAGTCTCTGCCAGGGTCTGGGCCCATCTGGGAAGGCAGTACCAGCACTGGCAAAACCAGGGGGTGGGGTCCTGTGAGCTGCCACCCTGGCCATGCACCCCCCAGACCTGCAGGGGCCTTGCTAAGGACCAGTCCAGGGATGGATTTGAATAAGCATCCATCTGGGGACCTGGAGCTGACCCCAGAGCAAGCAGGGTCTGAGCAGGGTGGGAGGAGTGGCCCCCGTGTCTGCTGTGGCTCCTGCTGCTCCTGCCCCTTCTCTCCTGTCGCCCATGTGCCCAGAGGCCCTTCCCTGCTCAGGGGCATTCTGGAGTTGTGTCTCCAGCATCTCCATGGAACATGTGCTCAGGGCCAGCGGGGACCACCATCCCGTCCACCCAACACCCTGCTCAGATGGGGGCACCTAGGCTCAGCCCACAGTGGGGTATGAGCAGTCGCCCAGGACAACTTCGCTTTGCTTCCAGTGATAACTTCGCTGGTCTCATCATCACTGACAGCACCCAGGAGAGGAATCTGAAGTCAGACACCACACGGGTCCTGCTGCCTAGAATGGCTGGGCACGGAAGGAAATTCTAACCACAGAATCAGAGGCAGCCCGGAGCCACACATGCTGGGGAGAGGGCGCCATGCTGGGGTCCTGGAGGCTGATCGTGGTACTGCCAGGGGTGACATCGGGAGAGCCCCTCCCCCCATGACCCACACTTCTTGTCTAAAGGGTGATGGCAATGGCAAGTGAGACAGCCTGGGACCACTGCAGACGGGGGGTGGGTGGGCTTGGGGCCTCTGGAGCGTGCTCTGTGGGTCTCTTCCCACAAAAGAAGGCCAAGTGACCAAGGAAACATGGGCAATCCTCCTCTCAGACGCTCAGCCAGTTAGCGAGGCCAAGCCCAGCTGGAGCACCTATGGCTGCCCTCATTTGCAAGCATCTCATTGTATCAGCCAGGTGAGATCAGCAGCAAACAGCCCCAAGGCCCTGCGGCTTGAGAAGTGAAAGTTCATTCCTGACTGCTCTGTGTCCATGGCGGTCCACAGAGGAGCTCGGTAGCTAATGTGGCAGGGATACCAGGGTGACAAAGGCCCCCTCCTTGCACAAACGCCCTCACTCATCTCAGAAGTGGGGCAGGAGCAGAGCAAATCTCCAGCCATTCTGGCTCATGCGCACCCTCCCCTTTCCCATATCTGAATTGCCAGGGTGAAGGACAAAGCCGTGCCCACCTGCCAGCAGCAAGGCAGTGTCCCTCACCTGCTCCCAGACAGAAGGAGTCCTTAGCAATGGGCACTTCCAACCACTTCTGCAGCTGTGAATGTCCTTCCGAGATGATCCCACAAAACAGACTCTGGGAAATGCAGCATTCGCTTATGGATAACCCTAAAGTGGGAGAAATGTGTTAATTCCAGATTGACACCCGGCATTTCAGGGGGAGGTAATTGCCCAGTGTAAACATAAACAAGACTGCCTTTCTGTGTTTCAGGCACAGACATCTCCTCCATGCTTGCAGTTTGGACTCACGTATCTATTCATATGGAAAGCATTTCCCCAGCCAAGGGTGACATTTGGATACTGAGTCACTGTTGGAGTTCATCCCTGACATCCCACAAAAGATGGAAAATATTGTGGACATGGAGTCTTGCTTATATGTTTCCTGGAAGCAATTTTTAAATAATGACTAACGCGAAATAAAAACAAATGGAATGCAATGGCATTCTGTCTCGGAGGGAGCAGGTTGAGTTGCTCCCTTCAAACTCACCGCTGAGGAGTTAGACCCGTGCATGGCCGGGGAGGCTGAGCTTGAAACTTCAAACTCACCGCTGAGGAGCTAGACTTGTTCATGGTGGGGAGGCTGAGCTCACAGACACTGTGAAGCTGGGGCTGTCCAAGGAAGGTAGCCCGGCCAGCCCTTCACCAGCCTGTCCACGTTTCTCAGGCCAGTCAAGGAGAGCCCCAGACTACAAGGTTTCTCTGGTTTACCCGGCGATCCAGTGCTGCCAACTTCCCTTTTTGTGCCTCAGTTTCCCCCTCTGTGGTGGAAATGACTGTGCTCATCCTCAGAGAGCACGAGACCAGTTTCTTCTTTTTCCCTCTGTGTTTGCCAAAGTCTTTTCTCCCCTCTGCAAGACCCAGCTTCCCTGGAAGGTGCCAGTGGTGTTTGTCATCCCGTTGACGCTTTGGAGACCTGGGTGGGGGCCTGATCCTGGGCAGTAGAAGCAGCGGTGGCCAGGGCCCTGTTGAGCCACGTCGCGTCACGGAGCCGGGCTGCCTTCTGTGCACTAAGAGTTGGACGGTCCCCTCCTCCCGGAGGACAGATTGCAGGTTTTGCCCGCGATACAGGGTGCGGGGCCAGCACCCACTCACAGCATCAGCTGGCTCGGGGTGCCGGCAAGCACCTCTCTGCTCTTCCTCTCTCCCGTGCAGGGAGACCACACCCTCACTTTCATGTTCTGCAGAACAGATGGAATTGTCTCCAGCCAAACCAAACCTCTGGAAGGTTCGTGGGGCCACCTGGCTCAAGCTACGGTGCACCCTCCCCCACCCCGGGATGCTTCCTCCTTCTCCCGTTTGTCAGCTCCTCTTCATCCTCCGAACACCACCTTGGTCCACTCCCCGGGAAGCCTTCTCAGCCCCCGCCTGGCTGACACATGCCGGGCGGTGCAGGCGCCCGAACCTGGGTGTGGGGGCACTCACTGCAGGGAGTTCCGAATCCAAGCTCCAGTCCCAGCAGCCACTGCTCTGAGCCTGTGCCTCGGGCAGGGAGCGGCAGGGACCATCCTCACAGGCTTGCGTGGCCTCCCGAACTGGGCCCCGCTTCCCCACCTCCCTAAAGCTGGGTCCTGGGCCTCTTCTTTCGGAGCTCCCGCCCTGCCACTTAACTGCTGGCTTCAAGTCTGTTTTGAGTCCCTCGTCCTCGAGGGTGGAGATGGTGTCTCCTGTGCGACTGTGTCCCTCTGGGCGTCACCTTGAGTCCTGCATGCTGCAGACAGTGAGTCAGGGCTGGCTGGGTGAGTCAGTGGTCCTGCAGCTGGAACCCCCACTGAGGGTCCCACTTTCACACACAGACCCCTGGGACCTTAGGCCCCCAGATACCCTGATCCCTACACCCTGCAGGAACCTGCAGGCCGCCCAACACCGAAGGGAGCAAGCCAGCGCTCAGAGCCGCTGCAGGCCATAACTCAAGGGCCACTCAATTAATGGTCCATGGCAGAAGCATGGTGAGGGCAGCCCCCTCTTGGAAGCCACCTGCCCATTTACACAGCACTTGGATTTGTTAAAATATTGAAACTGCTTGGTGGAAAATGAAAAACGCAAGAGGAGCCGCTTCTCAGGCCAGCTTCAGGCGATGTGGGAGAGCAAATGCAATCTGCCGGGCCTCGATGGCTCGCTCCACCCAAGATTAATGGCCACAGGGTCTGGAGAGGGGTGGGTCTGAAAACCCATGAAATATGATGGTTTGTAATCTGTGTACTTGTCATGTAAATGAGTGTCCTTAACGGCCTCTTACATGTGTCTTGGCTTCCGTGCAGAAAGCTGCAAGCATCCAGACTGAAGGAGGCATTCATCATCTGATGGACGCAGCTCCATGGCCCAAAGGTGCCACCAAGTCCTTCAAGGGGAGATGAGGGGCTTTCTTCTCCCTTCAAGGAGGGGAGGGAGGTGACTGTGGAATGTGTGTGGCCACAGCTGCAGCCCTGGGGAGGGTGATCACCCCTCCCACACCCAGACCATGGATTTTCCCCAGTGGGGAGGGTACGTGGGAGGAAGGAATCAACCCTAGGAACCTTAGCATGCCTGGAATTAGTGAAGTCAGCATCCTAGATACATCTTCCAGTATGTTCTATTGACAGGGACAAGGAGGCTGATCGTCAAGAGCTGCTTGGGTGTGGCAGAGATTGGACATCAGCGAGAACTTCCATCAGACCTGTCTTGAAGGACAAGGAAAGGTTTTGCAGCCAGTCTTTCTAAAAGGCTAGAGAGTCCCCAGGCCTGCCGGGCCAGGGCAGCTGGCAGAGCAGAATGAAGACCAAGGGGATGAAGGTGGGCAGCGGAGTCTTGTTCCGGTCCTCTCTTCTCATGCCGTGCCCAGGACAGACATTGCCAGGCAACCTGCCACTCCTTCCTGCTGAGGCCGGCAAGGACAGCAGGCATCCACTTCCTCCACACAGCTCCTGGGTTATAAGCCGTATACGCTGGTGTTGGCTAGCTCAAGCTGCACAACCTAAGCAACAATCGCAAAGGACAACAGGCTTGCTGGGGACATGAGCAGTTGTCCCTGCCAAACTGAAGAGCGGGACTCAACAAGGACAGACCCTGGAGCAGCTCCAGGGCACCTGGGACCACCACTCAGATTCTGCAGAGGCGGGGTCGCTGCCAGGGTTGCCTCCTCTCCAGCCACGCCTGACTGTTGTGTCTGTCATCTCAAGCTCAGGCTCTGGGGAGGAGAATGTGGTCGGCTGGGGCCATGTGCTCACCCCTGGCCAGGTGAGGACAGTAATTCAACCAGCAACCCCGACCAGACAGGTTCCAGAGGGAAGCGGCAGCGAGGGGTGCTGGCGCCTGGGGAAGGGAACTGGGCTGTGCACAGACGGTGGCAGACGGCCTCTCCTGGCCCCTCCACAAGCCCCTGCCCAGCCCTTGGACCTTAGACCAAGCCTCTGCTCATGCCTGGGCCGGTGAGCTCTTCTGCCACTGTCCTAGTCCGTTCTCACACTGCTAATAAAGACATGTGAGGTTGGGAGATTTATAAAGAAAACAAGATTCAATGGATCACAGTTCCACATGGCTGGGGAGGCCTCACAGTCATGGTGGAAGGTGAAGGAGGAGCAAAATCACATCTTACCTGATGGCAGGTAAGAGCATGTGCAGGGGAACTGCCCTTTATCAAACCATCAGATCCCATGAAACTTACTATCACGAGACCGGCATGGAAAGACCCGCCCCCATGATTCAACTACCTCCTGCCAGGTCCCGCCCACAACAGGGGGATTATGGGAGCTACAATTCAAGACGAGATTTGGGTGGGGATACAGCCACTCCATATCAGCCATCAACCATGGAGGTGAAAGAAATCGTGTCATCAGCATGCACTCCAGATCTAGGGGGCTCTGGAGAGAAGCAACCTGTGGGCAGCAGTGATGCGGAGGCCCCTTTGACAGCGCGGGCAACCCACTCTTGGGGAACCAATAACCTCAGTAGCCCCTGCGTTTGGTTCAAATAGTTCAGCCTGGGGCTTTGACCCACTTCTGCGGAGAAATGAGGCCTGTCTCATTTCTCAGAAAGACTTAAACCTGTTGACCCAGTGCTGTCTTACGTTTTATTTACGTGTGTGATGGATCTGGATAAAACCAAGAAACAAAACTATTCTGATTTTTTGTAGTATTTGATCTGGTTCCCAGTACTGCTTTTAACCTACTCTGATATTGGGGTTGTTTTGCTTAAAATGAAAGTTGGGGAAGCCCAACCCCATGGATGTGACTGTGATCCAGCATGTGGAGTCAGGCTGGCCCGTGTGTTCCTTGAGGATTTTCCTATAGGTGACTGTGTCCCTAAGAAGTGGCTTTCTGTGTGTTTGAAACCCCGTGGAAATGCATTGTTCTGTGTATTCTGCGGCTTCACTGGTCACTTAGTAGCGGCTTTTGAGATTGTTCATGTGGATGGGTGATTTGCTAGTGCACGCATGTTCATGGCTGCATAGTATTCCAGGGTGTGGCTGTATGGAACTTGTGTCTATTCACTTCTGAACGAACAACAAGAAACGTAGGGAAGGGAGAAACCAGTCTAGCTCAGACAAGAAACTGGGACAGGGGAGACCTCAGGTTCCAAGTGTGTGTGTGCGTGAGTGTGTTTGTGTGCACGTGTGTGTTTGTGTGTGTGTGCGCACACGTGCACGCATGTGTAGGTGATGTACACACACATGTGCACAGGCTCCTGAGTGATGATTGTGACCAGGCTGGGTTTTCATTATAGGCCCTGCCAGAAGCTCACCATCAAGCCAGACAGCAGTCCCGGCTGGGCCATGGTGGTTCCTGTGTTGGTGTTTGGAGCCTAACATCCTCAGTATAAAAAGCAGGCTGGCAGTTTTGGTTTGGGGTTTCTTTCAAATCTGTAATACACTTGTTAAATGTGAAACTGCATTGGAGCAGAGCATCAGACACATGTGATCCCACAGTGGCATCTGATTATTAAATATTTGTGTCAGCTTATCCTAAGCAGAAAGAACAAACCTGGAAGCATCATGCTACCTGGCTTCAAACTATACTACCAGGCTACAGCAACCAAAACAGCATGGCACTAGGACCAAGACAGATCTATAGACCAATGGAACAGAACAGAGAACTCAGAAATAACACCACACATCTACAACCATCTGATCTTCAACAAATCTGACAAAAACAAGCAATAGGGGAAATATTCCATATTTAACAAATGGTGCTGGGAAAACTGGCTAGTCATATGCAGAAAACTGAAATTGGACCCCTTCCTTACACCTTATACAAAAGCTAACTCAAGTTGGATTAAAGACTAAATGTAAAACCCAGAACCATGAAAACCCAGAAGAAAACCTAGGCAACACCATTCGGGACACAGGCATGGGCAAAGACCTCCTGACTCAAACACCAAAAGCAATGGCAACAAAAGCCAAAATTGACAAACTAGATCTAATCAAACTAAAGAGCTTCCGCACAGCAAAAGAAACTACCCTCAGAGTGAACAGGCAAACTACAGAATGGGAGAAAAGTTTTGCAAGCTACCTATCTGACAAAGGGCTAATATCCAGAATCTACAAGGAACTTAAATACACAAGGAAAAAACAACCCCGTCAAAAAGTGGGTGAAGGATACAAACAGACATTTCTCAAAAGAAGACATTTATGTGGCCAACAAACATACGAAAAAAAAAGCTCAGCATCACTGGTCATTAGAGAAATGCAAATCAAAACCACAATGAGATACCATCTCATGCCAGTTAGAAAGGTGATCATGAAAAAGTCAGGAAACAATAGGTGATGGCGAGACTCGGGAGAAGTAGGAACACTTTTACACTGTTGGTGGGAGTGTAAATTAGTCCAACCATTGGGGAAGACAGTGTGGCAATTCCTTGAGGATCTGGAACCAGAAATACCATGTGACCCAGCAATCCCATTACTGGGCATATACGCAAAGGATTCTAAATCCTTCTGACAGGAAGACACATGCACACCTATGTTTATTGCAGCACAATTTACAGTAGCAAAGATTTGGAATCAACCCAGATGCCCATGAATGATAGACTGGATAAAGGAAATGTGGCACATACACACCACAGAATACTATGCAGCCATAAGACAGAATGAGTTCATGTCGTTTTCAGGGACACGGATGAAGCTGAAAGTCATCATTCTCAGCAAACTAACACAGGAACAGAAAACCAAACACCGCATGTTCTCACTTATAAGTGGGAGTTGAACAATGAGAACACATGGACACAGGGAGGGGAACATCACACACCGGGGCCTGTCAGGGGATTGGGGGAAAAGGGAGGAAGAGCATTATGGCAAATACCTAATGCACGCGGGGCTTACAACCTAGATGGCGGGTTGATGGGTGCAGCAAACCACCACAACACATGTACACCTGTGTAACACACCAGCACATTCTGCACATGGGTCCTAGAACTTAAAGTAAAATTTAAAAATTAAAGATATTAGTGTTGGCTTTAACCAGCCCTGCTCATAACCAGTGCTCACTTATGGCCAGCACTGGGAGGGGCTGCTGGAGGTGGCGAGATCATCCCCCCCCTCAGAAGGAGCTGGGTAGGCCCTGGAAGCTGGAACAATAGGGTCAGCCATCACGGCAGGACCACGGGTGGTAGTGGCCCTGCCTTCAGGGAGCACTTACTGAGGGCCAGGTCCTGTTGGAGGTGGGGCAGCATCAGCCCACAAATCACCCAGTGGTGGGTGCTGTTGGCGCTGCTTTACAGATGGGGCATGAGGCTCCAGGGCTCACTCGCCTGAGGTCACACTGATGTTGGGATTTGAACCCGCTTCTGACTCAGAACCTAAGGTCCTAACTGGGGGAGGCAGGAGGGATGTCTTGGTGCCAGGGGTAAGGCAGTGCCCACTGCCAGGTGTGGATGCTGAGTGGGCACCACATTAGGGGGCGCACCTAGTAGGGTGCACCACATTAGGGGCACCACATTAGGGGGCCCATTAGTAGGGCTGTCCTGCCCCACCCTACTCAGGTGCAGCTCCACGTGCAGCCAAGGTAGAGGCCTGCCTGGGAGGCCTCACCATGGAGTGCCTGATTTGCAGTCTCTAATCCCCTAGCCCTCTGAGCCTGCTGGGTCCCCTGTGGCCACCTCTCTCCACCTCCACCCCGTGTTTCATGGCAACAGTGTTCCTGGTACATAAGGCCCAACTTCCATGGATCCTTCCAGAGGCCCAGCCCCAAGCCCCTCAGAAAAGGCTTCTCTCAACTGCCTTGCCCGAGGCCTCTCTCTCCCACAGCTGCCCCTGAGTACTCCCTCTCTCACACCTGCTCCCAAGGTCTCCCTCTCCCGCCCCCGCCCCCAAGGCCTGCCTCTCCTGCACCTGTCCCCAAGGCCTCCCTCTCCTGCACCTACCCCCGAGGCCTCTCTCTCCTGCACTTGCAGGAGCCCCCTTCTTACCCACCCAGGCTGTGGCCTCTGCCTTCTCTGGGCAGGATGAGGGCCCCAGACAGGGGTGTGTTTCATTCCCCTGGGACCACCAGGCCCAGGGAGCCCTCCTTTCCCGTTCTCGGTTCTGGAATCCCACACGGCATGGCACAGAGGGCCTGACTGAGTCCTCTGATCCTCATCAAACCTCAAGGAGTGGATCCCTCTTCAGTCAGCATCAGTGACCTAGGGCCTGAGGACCTGGGGGCACCAGCCAGGCAGAGGATTTCTCTGAGCACCTGATGGAGGGGAAATGGGGTCAGCCAGGGAAGACAGGGGTCTTCACCCTGTGGGCTCAGTAGCCCAGGGTCAGAAGTTCCAGCCCTAAACCCCTTCTCAGGTGGAGGGCAGGGTATCTGCAAGCTTGAGGGTGCACACCTGTCTCCTGGGGATGGCTTGTTAAAACGAGCCCCTGACTCTGCAGGTCTGGACTCCATGAGGCTAAGGCTTCCAAGCTGGGGCCTGGAACGTCCTCTAGCTGACTGTCACCTTTGCTCCAAGTCCCATTCCTTGGGACAAACACCACGTACCACTCTGTCTCGGGGGGCCTCCACAGGTTTTAGGTGAGCCAGCCTCGTGGAGACTCCAGGGTCCGAAGCCCAGGAGATGCTCAGCTGTTAGGGCTGCGGAGGACACCGGGCCATCTCACAAAGTGGGAAGAGGGCTCAGCCTGCAAGTGACTCCTGCCTCCTGCATGGCCTGACTCTCCGGAGGCAGAGACCCTACCCCCACCTGCCACATGCCTCCCCCAGGTCATCTATCTCGCTGATCTGAAAGACGGGTCATCACATCACTTCCTCTCTCCCCAAGGCAGGGTCCATCCGGCTCATCCCTGGTCTTCTGCAGATGAGGACCCTGCTCTGTAGCTGTTGGAGGGCGGGGACAGAGCTTCCCTTTTCCCTCCGGCTGTGCTGTCCAATCCCCGCCGGGTTTCAGGCCTTCCCCCGCCATCAGTCTCCCCTAAGACAGCCTACCTCCTCCTCCCAGATTAGGTCTTGCAGGAAGGATGGGTCTGCCACAGGTGTGCCTCGCCCAAGCTGCTGGGCTGGATTTGGGGGAGCGTGGCACCTCCATTGTAAATGAGAAAGGCTCTGATGACAACAGCAGGGTAGGCAAGTGAGGCAAGAATCCACAGGTGTTGCTTTTTATGGGAAATTACATATTCACTGGCTTAACACACTAATGTCAGAGCAAATAAATCTACATGGGTGCCATCCCCCACCCCTGCCGTCTCGCCCCGGCCCGGTAGTTACTCTGGGGCCTTCACATCTTTAATCTTACTGATTCATTCTCCTGCTTTCCATGTGGCATATTAATGTTAGGTCAAAAAGTATTTCATCACTTATTCTGAAGGCCTTATTTCATTTTTATTCAAGAATGTGTAATCCTGAGAAAAAATAATTACATATGAGAGCAACAGTGCAGCTCTGGCCTGAATTCACAGACTCATGAAATCTCAAAACTAGAAAAAGAAATTAAATTCAACCCTGTTGTATCACACATGGGGAAACTGAGGCCCAGCAGTGAGGAGGCAGTGTGTGGCCTGCCCAACTTGTAAGTCTGTGCCAAAGCCAGGCCTGGCACTTTGTTCCCCTGAAAGGCATCCCCGCATCTTCATAGACCATGTGGGGACAGAGGTTTTTACCATGGTCATGTCATAAGAGAGCGAGCTTTCTGGGTTTGGAGGTGATTCGGCAGACCAGATAACCACCTCTCAGAGATGCTGTAATGCTCGTAACCACTGTCGCCCGCCAAGCATTCCTGGGGCCAGGCCCTGTGCTGTGCACACGAATGTGCATCACCTTGCTGAATCTTCAGCTGCTGTGACTGCTCCTATTTTGCAGATGAGGAAACTGAGGCATGTGGCATTTTGGAAACTCACCAAGGCCACACAGGTAGTGAGTGAGGTGTCAGGATTGGTACTCAAGTTTACATAAGTCCAAAGCTGTGCTCTTAGCCAGCATGCTACCTTGCCATGGGGGAGGTTGTTGAGCTCAGGCCGCATGACATGGCTTCTGAGGTCTCACTCAGCTCTGAGAACCCACAGAATACTTGACCATGTTTCAAGGGCACTTCAGGGCAGCCACAAAGGACGGCATTCATTTTCTATTGCTGCCGTCACAAACTGCCACAAATCCAGCATCTGGAAACGACATGCATGTGTCATCCCACTGCTGTGAGGCTCAGAAGTCCACGGGGCTTGGCTTGTCTCTCTGCTTAGAGGCTCACAAGGCCAAACTCAAGGTGTCAGCAGAGCTGTTTCTTCCTCGAGGTGCTGGGGAGAATCCATTATCTTGCTCATTTAGGTTGCTGGCAGAATCTGGGTCCGTGTGGTTGCAGGAAGGTCCCTGCTTCTTCGCTGGCTGCCAGCTGGTGGCCGTCTCAGCTCCTGGAGGTCAGGCATGGGCCTGGTTCTCAGCTCCTCCCCAACCTTAAAGTCTGCAGTGGTGGTTCAGGTCCCCCTCCCACATAGAGTCTCCCCCTCTGGCCTCTTCGACTTTTGGGCTCATTTGCCTTCTTCCACTTTTAAGGGCCTATGATTCCATGATGCTCACGTGTCCCAGGGAGGCCTCACATCTCAGGGCCCAGGTCTTCATCACATCTCCAGAGTCCCTGTGGCCATGCAGGGCAGCATCCTCACAGCGGCTGGGGACTGGGGCATGGGCGTGTATGGGAGGCCGTCATTCCTCCTACGCCATCGGTGAAGATGGGAGACCCTCTTCCTGGGCAGAATGTCAAGGAATATTTGAGAAGGCCCAAGGCATGCATGTGTGGGCTGGGCTTGGCCAAGCAGTCAGGGACCTGCAAGGAACCGGATCAGAAGGCTGGAGACAAGGAGGCCAGGGAGGGATGCATGGGTGAGCTCTCAGAATGGCCCAGAGGGTGAGCACATTGGGATCTAGACCCACGGTGCCCAGCTCTGCCCCGTCCCCTGTGCCCAGCGCCCTCCGGCTTTGCCATGATGATGCTGTCTGCTCCATGTGAATGCTCACCAGAAGGAGCCCTGGGAAGGGGGCTCTGCATATTCACCCAGAGGACAGAATGAGTCAGGCCCTTTACAGCCTCTCCGGGGCCTGCGAGAGGCCCATGCACAACTGGCCTCCTTGGCAAGGATTGAGGCTTTGCAAGGGACCCGCAGTGATGACTCATGCTGGACAAGGGGGCCTGGCTTCTGCCTCTGCGGGTGCCTGAGTGCAGACAGCAGCAGCGCGTTCTCGCCACTGTCGTGGCTTGGACCACGTCCGCTCAAAGCTGCTGAAGTCCTAACTCCCAGTCCCCGTGGATTCAGCCTGATTGGGAAATAGGGGCTTTACAGAGAAAATCAGATTGAAACGTGGGCCCCGATCTAATACACTGTGTCTTATAAAATGAGAAATCTGGATTCAGACCCCCGTACGGGGAGGAGGCCAGGCGAAGGGGAAGGCCAAGATTGGGCGATGCTGCAGCAAGCCGAGGCACCAAAGGCCGCAACAGGACCCCGGAGCAGGGGAGAAGATGGGCGGATTGTCCCTCACAGCATCAGAAGGAAGCCCCCTGCTGTCACCTCATCTCACACTTGGCACCTCCAGAACCATGAGGTGATACATGTCATTGTCTAAGTCACTCAATTGTGTTACTTTTTTAGAGCAGCCCTCCAAAACTGACATAGCCTCCCAAACTGTTGCCTCCTGGGTGTTCAGACCACACGTGGGCGGGCGGTTAACAGGCGCCCCTTGTAATGGAGTGGCAGCAACTTGGCCTCCATGAATGGGGCGCATGTGGTTGTGATGGTTCATACTGTGTCAACTCCACTGGACTGAGGGACGCCTAGACGGCTGGTAAAGCATTGTTTCTGGGTGTGTCTGTGAGGGTGTTGCTGAAGAAGATGGACAATTGGAGTCAGTGGGCTGGGAGAGGAAGACCCTCCCTCAATGTGGGTGGGCGCCATCCCACTGGCTGCCAGTGTGGCTGAAACAGAGGACGCGGAAGACGGTGGGGTGAGCTGGTTGACTGGGTCCTCTGGCTTCCTTCTCTCCCTCATGCTGGATACTTACTTCCGCTCTTCCTGCCCTTGGACATCAAACTCTAGATTCTTCAGCCTTTGGACTCTTGGACTTGCCCCAGTAGCTTACCAGGGCCTTCAACCACAGACTGGAGGCTGCCCTGTCGCTTCCCCAGTTTAGGGCTTCTCTTCCCCAGCTTGCAGACAGCCTATCATAGGACTTCACCTTGAAATCGTGTGAGCTAATTCCCCCTCATAAACTCCCAGGTAGGTAGGTAGAGAGAGAGAGAGAGAGAGAGATCCTGCTAGTTCTGGCCCCATGAAGAACCCTGACTAACACACTGGGGGATTTGGATCTTCGTTCCCTAGCTGCCCTGAGCCACCCTCCGGGCAATGCTTTGCAGTAAGTAAAATCCGGCAAGGGGCTTATGCTGCCTCCCGCAGAGGAAACGGAATTGTAGATTGAAGACTCATTATTACGGGGCCTACTGGGGGATGCACTCTTTTCAGATGGGGTTTGCTTCTATAGCCTGTAACATATGCCCCTACCAGCAGCTGATAACGTGGAATTCAGGATGCAAGGACCAATCACCAGGACCTGGCAGTCGGAGCCACGCACGATCATCCACGTGCAAAAGCCTTGCTTCCCAGCCTCAGGCCTCCGCTGTCTGCTGGTCTGGGGGTACTAGACCTAACACTTCCACCGAGGGGCCGCAGTGGCCATTTCAGATTCTCCGTGGTGCCACACAAATGGGCAAAAGGAATGTAAATGCTGGGTGACGGAATCTGAAATTCGGGCCAACTAGAGTTGCAGCATGTTGACAGACAAAGCCGGATGCTCGCGTGGTCAGGACAGACTTCCGTGGGCAATGGCCGTGGTAACAGTGAAGACCACTGCGTGAATGCAGCTCCACTGCCATTTGCGCAGAAGCCAGTAGGTATCTGAAAGGGAGAATGAAGGAGTAGAGAGGGGGTGAGCTCGGGAGAGGCAGCGAAAAGTTACTAAAAGCAGGAATCGGGGCTGGTCCGTGGGAAGCCCATCTGGCTTTGTAACTGTTGGAGTCAGGCCCCTGCCTGCCCTCAGAGGCTGGGAGACGGGTCCTGCTTGCAGGTGTTGGCTGAAACAAACAGGAAATTCTCTTGGCAGTCCTGAATTTCTCAGGCAGGCACCTCAAGTGGGCTATGGTGATCCTAGGGTACAGCCCTGAGCCCTCAGAAGTGATGGTGTGGGTTCTCCCCCACAGACGAAGAATCTCACCAGATGAACTGCTGGCTGAAAGCAGAGGGGCCTCGGGTGGGAGAGGAGCGAAGCCCTAGACGCCAGCACAGCCTCACCCAAGCACTGCAGCCCCGGACCCCTACCTGTCTCCTCGCTGCCATTCTTGTTCACGTCCTTATCCTACCAATATGTTACACAAAGTGTGTGCTGACGGTGGCCGTGATGTAAGTAGTCAGTAGCTGTGCGCGACAAAGGACAGGACTGGAGTGGGAAGCAGTGGCTGATGAGATTTAATCACTCCTTTGGGAGGAGGGCTGAGTGGTTTGCATGGCGTTTCAGGGGAGCATTCTCAGAATATCATGTGAAAATCGTCAGACTCAAGATGGAGTCACTTGGACTGATCAAAACAGGAGGTTAAGAAGGCCCCACTCCCTGCTCGCAGGCCTGTGCAAGGAGCTGCCACAGAGGCTCTCTGAAGGGCTCTCACGCACATTTGCCTGTAGCAAGACCTCTTCCCGAGGACTTTCCAACCAGCAGCTTGTTACATGAGTCACAAGGCCAGCCGGCCGGATGCGCAAGAACCCTGCCTAACACGCTGTCTCCACGCATGAACTGACGTCAGCTAAGCACCGGTAACCAGGGTTCTCTGCTTCGAAGCAGGTGGACTGTGCTTCTCTCCTCTGCCTTCAGGAGCTTCGCCTTGTCTCAGCCTCTTTGGACATGAAGGTGGTCTCCACAGCCTGCACAGCCTGGATTTGAAAGCCCCTGCATGCTTATGAATAAACTCAGTATCTCTGGTGAATTGCTGTCTAGTCATTATTTAGGTTGAGAGTAGACATGGATAAAGGGTGTTGGACGGACAAAAAAGTGACCTTTCTCATTTTTCAGCAGCTCCACTGGCCAGGATTCCATTGCAGAAAACAGAAGCCACTCCAGTTGTGATTGCAGGAAAACGTTTATTGTGGGGCATGATGGCTTTGATAATCACAGGGGCAGGGGCACTGCTTGAGAAATAAACTGTAGGCTGGGTTTCAGGGGTCACTCCCAATGTCACACCACAGAGCTACCGTCCCTGGTGCAGTCAGGGAAACTCAGGCTCTGGATGCACATCACCATGTTGCTGGGAAGGCTTCACACTCTGGAGTCAACTGGAGCCGAAAATGACTTCTTCTCCAGCTCCTGGTCTTGCTACCTCTTCTCTGATCAACACTAACAGAAGGGGTGCCTACATCTGCCTGTTTACAAAGATAGCAGTGGGACCCTAAGACCCCAAGCCAAATGCCTGTGCCACCATGCTGGCCGGCAGAGACCAGGGTGGCCACAGGAGTGTGGCCTCTTCCCAGTCTCACATGAGGGCCCCTGACTGCAAGGCCTTACTTCCACAGAACCCCTCACTCTGAGGAGGTCTGGGGATGCCCATGGTTCTCCAGGCTCTGCACGCAGGAAGGAGCCTGGAAGGAGTAGACCAGGTGTTAGACAGCAGTCGATGGAAAGAGCCAACCCATCATTTTGGCCACCCAGCTGTTGAACCCTTCCCTGCATCAAAGGGACTGAAAATGACAGACATTATATGCCTGGCTTCCCTTGCAGCTAGAGTGAGTCACATGACCCAGATGGCACCAACTGGAAGCTCCTACACCAGGTTTTGAATCATAGTGAGAGGCAGTATAGAACCCAGTTTTTACAGCAAGGCAGTGGCAGGAACAGCACTTTCAATGCCAGCATCTGGAGCTCAGTGTCATACTGGCTGCAGCAGGGAGGTGTGGCTGGGACTGCACATCCCACGGAGCAGGCAGGGGCCTGGCCCTCCTGGGCAGGGCTGCAGCCACCCAAGTTATAGCTGCAGATGGGAGCCTCCCTGTGCTCTTGGGAGGTGGGGAGCAGGCAGGAGCCCCACCCTCCCAAGTGCAGCTGCAGCTGCCCAAGCCAAGGCTGCAGACCAAAGCAAAGGCTGCTGCCTGCTGTCAGCACCTGCTCTGATCTTGGAGCAAAGTCAGGGCTGAGCTTGGGCACCATAAATGGCAGAGGGAGGCAGATTCCTGGGCAGAAGGGGGCAGATCACTGGTGAGACCCCACCTTCAGGCCAGTGAGGGCCTGAAGGCTGGGGGCTGGGCTGCCAGTCCCACAAACCACAGTAGGAACTTGTGGTGCCTCTTCCAGGCCCACCTATGGCTGCCCACAGACCAATCAGCACATACTTTCCCCGCTTTGAGGCCCATAAAAGCCCTGGGCTCAGCCAGGGCAGAGCAGACATTGGGATGACCAGCTGCAGAGAGGAGCTACCCACTCCAGGGCCTCCTCTTTGCTAGGAGCTGGGCAGACCTCAGAACGACCAGCTATAGAGAGGAGCTGCCCTCTCCATGGCGTCTTCTCTGCTGAGAGCTGAACATTCAATGGGATGACCTGCCTGCAGAAAGGAGCTGCCCACTGAAGGTCTCCTCCGAGCTGTTCTAACACTCACAAAGCTCCCCTTTGCCTTGCTCACCCTCCACTTGTCTGTGTACCTCATTCTTCCTGTAAGCAGCACAGGCACTCAGGCAAAGACACCACTGGCCACAGAGGTTTCTGGCCAGAAAGTCAACACCCTAAAGATCCCATAGCACTGTGAGAAGACTGTCACCTTTGTAGGCTGGCACCTTGGCAGGACTTAAGCACCAGTTCTGACTATAGCGACGTCCAGCCTTGCTGTCTGGACTCCCTCACCTTCTGGGAGCCCCTGGAATCCTTTCAGTTGGTTCCTTTGTGTGTGTTTGCTTCAGGTGCACTCCTGCTTTTGACCCAGAGCCCTGCTGGATGTGAGATGCTATCGGAGGAGCTCCGAAGTTACCCTCAGCTGTGTGGACAGGGTCATGAAAGACAGGAGGAGACCCTCAGTGGGAGACCCTCAGGGTCATGGAGGGAGGCCAGCCCCAAAGACACAGCCTCAGAAAAGGCGTCCACTGATGCATCCCACACATGCTGTGTGCAGCCACGTGCCGTGCCTGGGACCCCAAGGGCTGGGACTCTCGGAGGAAATGCAGCCTGGATGGTTTTGATTCTGAAAAATCATTGACTGGAGAATCCTTGCAGTCATAGGTGCTGTCTCTGTGCATCCCAGCCACAGCTTTTTATGTGTGGCGAATGACAGAATGTCTCCTCTACATATAGGCTTTGAGGGGGAGGGCCCTGGCTGGGGCTGCAGTTGCTGTGGCAAACAGAAACTGTGTGAGGACCCAAGTGTCCTTTCTGGAGGAAGCTGTCACTGCTGTTGGATACTGAGCTGCCTGCACTCAGTGGAGAAGCTGTGCTGAGTGGCACTAGGCCTGGACAGGCCTTGGCCCTGGGTCCACTGGCTTCTCGTTGTGTTTGGCCCATGGAGAGTTCAACCTGGAGACTAGAGGGAGGGAGGAGGGCAGGGCCAGGGAGCGTCACCCCTGAGCCCCCCCATGTGGCATCATGGGTCTGTCCCTCAGGCCAGTGGCGCTATCTAAGCAGACAGCTCTCCATGCTCCTTCCCAGGTTCCAGGGGTGCTGCCTGCCTTGTGCCTTTGGTCAGTGGTGGTGACAGCTCAGCTGCTGTTGGCCCAGGTCCCTGCACTCTCCCATGTGTGTCCCTTTCTGCATCCCAAGGGTGGTCCCTTTCCAGGCCTGCCCCTTGCAGGGATCTGAGTGAGCCACCTGCCTCCTGATGGGATGCTGACCTTCGTGGAGCGGGCCCTGATGAGCTTTGCAGTGAGTGGAGACCTCTTGCAAACACTGGAGTAAAATACCATACCCCTTGGGTATTTTAATTTTCATTGGTAAGGGGGAGTTATGCTTCCAGACGGATTTAAGGTTGCTAATCAGTTGACTTTGAGAGAGACGACAGGGGCCCAGCGGGATCATAAGTGTCCCTAAGGGTGGAGGAGGGAGGCAGAGCCAGGCGCATGAACAAGGGACGGAGTGGAAGGCAGCTGGGTGAACAGGAGTTGGAAGGGGAGCTGGAAGAGCTGGAAGGTTAGGGTGTGAAGAGAGGTTGGGTCAGGCAGCAGACACCTGAGTGGTAAATGAAGGACTGTTGGCTTCCTCCTGCCGGGGCTGGGAGGCCACTGGGCACACCTTCAATAGTAAAAGTGTTCAACCTTCAATAGTAAAAGTGGCCTTTTGCCCCCAGATGGAAAGTGCCCCCACATCCATTGCACCCCAGCCATACATCCATGTGATTCCAGCACCGAGACTCTCTCTCAGAATCCTCCTCAGCCCAGCACTTCATGCAGCCGCCGCAAATCCATCCTGAGCAGCACCAAACAACCCCCTGCCAGGCACTGTGGCTCCCACCTGTCATCCCAGCACTTTGGGAGGCCGGGGCAGGCCGATCATTTGAGGTCCGGCATTTGCAACCAGCCTGGCCAACATGGTGAAACCCCATCTCTCCTAAAAATACAAAAATTAGCCCAGCATGGTGGTGAGCACCTGTCATCCCAGCTACTCGGGAGGAGAATTGCTTGAACCCGGGAGGTGGAGGTTGCACTGAGCAGAGATCGCACCACTGCACTCCAGCCTGGGTAACTAAACAAGAGTCCATCTCAACATCTCAAAAAAAAAACCCCAGCTCTGCAGTGGCCCCCACGGTAGACTGCATTAGCGGGGCCAGGGCATGCTGAGGCTGCCGGGGTTCAATGCCTAGTACGCTTTCTGGCACAAACTAGGGGCTTACTGAGATAGATCAGCAGACCTGGAGAGGTGCCTGGTTTCAGAGGAAGGTGGTGGTCCAGGGCCCACCATAGGCCGGGAGCAGGGCAGGCCTCCAACTGCCCAGACAAGCACCCTCACCTGGCGCCACATCCCGGAAGAATGAGCAGCTTCCTGGAGCTTTGGAACCCCCGTGGCAAAGGCTCCGAGCCTGCGTGGAGTCCCTGGTGCACAGTGAACGTGCTGAGGCCATCTTGCCCCTGACAAATAGAATCAGCAGCACTGACGGCTGAGCTGCCTGCTGGGGATGTTCAGATCCTGGCGGCGTCTGGGGGTGGGAGGAAGCCTGGGGCCGCCGGGTGCATTGCCACTCTGGAGAGCTAAATGTCTTCTGTGGTGAATGAAAAGGGCCTTTGATTGACAGGTGGGATGAAGCCAGGAGGACAGGAAATTGGAGCCTTCAGCCTGACCATTTGGGCCCTGAAAAAAATTAAAGTCCCCTCACCCTCATTCCAAGTGTAGAACTGAAGGCAGGTCTGGGGGCTCCAGGGTCCTCCAACAGCCCTTTCCTCACCCCAAAACATGCACTCCCTCTCCAATACCAACCCCGATTGCCACGAGCAGCAGGCCCTGGTCTCCTGGCATTCCTATTGCCATCCACAGTGACTTCCCCAGATCCGGGATCTCTCCCACGCCAGCGGCTGTGTCTTGTTCCCATTGGCCTGAGAATCCTGCCAGGTGGGTATCATCCTGCCAGGTGGGTATCACCCCGCCCCCATTCTACAGAATTGGAAACTGAGGCTCTAAGAGGTTAAACACTGACCTACTGGTGGCCCTGAACTGCGGGCAGCAGAAAAATCATCCACAGCCACCCCGCACCCTCATATCGGGACCACGGTAAAGGGAGTTACACTTCTGGATGGAGTTAAGGTTGCTTATCACTTGACTTTGAGAGAGATGACGGGGCCCAGTGGGATCATAAGTGTCCTTAAGAGTGGAGGAGGGAGGCAGGCCAGGGACTGTCAGGAGACACGAGAAGCCGAGGGTTACAGGCGGCCTCTGGAGGCTGGAAAATGACCCTCCCGTGAGCCTCCAGGAGCCAGGCCTGTGGACACCTGGGTTGCAGCCCAGTACGGCTTATTTTGGATTTCTGCCTTGCAGAGCTGTGAGCCAGCCCATCGGCAACATTTTCAGCTCTGAGCCTAGTGGGGGCTATTAGCACAGCAGCCACAGGATACGCACAGTAGCACCAAAGCCATGGCTTGAACCCAGCTCCGTCTGAGCCTGAAGCTTCCACAGGTACCAAGCTCTCTGTGACACAAGGGAGTGGCCAGAGAGGAGAGGGAGAGAAGCCGGGCTGAGAGCCCAGCACGGGCAGCAGGTGTCTGACTTCCCCAGCCTGGGCCTTCCCCTTGTGGTTACTGAGGATGGCACCTAAGCCCAGCTGGACGAGACTCTCCCTACATTGGCTGGTCCTGGTCACCCAGGGCCGGAGACCCGCTGTCCACTCACGCTCCCCTCCCCCACACATGTGTCAAGCTCCCCACTCTAGCCTCAATTTCCCCATCAGGAATGATGGTCTCAGACCTACTGATCTCCGGGGTGTTGGAGCCCCTGGCTCAGACCTTTTAATATGGACAAAGTAGCCCCACGCAGGGAATATGGCCCCCACGCCAACCTCAGTAAGGACGTCGCCGCTGGGTTTAGGAGGCCAAGTACCTGGTGTGCCTGCCCCCAGGCCTCTCCTACAATGCAGCCCAAGGAGGCAGGCCAAGGCGGCACCACCTCAGGTCACTGTCCACCTGTCCACACCCTCAGGCCCCGCTGTGGTTATTCCTCTTGTGAGCCACAGACCCTTTTCAGAAGCTACTGAAACTGGTGCCCTGATTCCAGCACCGCAATCTGCACACAGGCTCTGCCTGATCCCAGGTTCCCTTCCCTTGGTCCCCAGGAGCCCCACGTCAGGGTCTGGGATGGAGACCATGGCAGTCCATGCTGGCAGGCAACCAGCAAGACGCAGTGACTTAATGGGATCCCAGACTGTGTGTTGGGCGCGGGGGTGTAGTCTTGGGCATGGGGTTGCCAGATAGACCTGACACCCTGTGGAGTCTGAAGTTCAGATAAACAGCAAATCATCATGTTGATGGAAGTTTGTCCCAGATATTGCACGGGACACAGTTGTACAAAAATATATGTGTTGTTTCTCTGAAATGCAAATATAACTGGGCATCCAGTGTCGCTTGCACTGTTTTGTTTTTGCTAAATCTAGCAGCCCCACTGGGAAGGAGAGTGAGTGTGAGGAGGAGGGGGAGGGGGTGCATCTGGAGCCTGGTTTCCAGTGACATTTCAAAACGGAGATAAAAAATCTCTGAAGCGTTGGATGCATTGAAATCTACTCGTAGAAGACAAGGACAAAAACATGATAAGGGATGGATCGCCTTTCTAGTGGCCAAAAAAACTCCCCAAACACACATGATTCAAAGGGCGGTGGCGCGTGTGTCCAGGGCTGCCTGCTCTTGGCAGGACCTCAGGCTTTTGTAAAAGCACCTAACTCTGCTCCTATCTGTTCTCCTGAGACGCAGCCAGGCCCGACGCTCCCCAGCTTGCAAAGCATCATTCAGAGACGCTGTCAGCTACCAACAGAAATGACTCCCTTCCCTGTGCAGAGTGGCAAAGTCAGTGCGTGTGAGACTCTAAGCCTTATAAACCTGCCAGCCTGTAAAACACAAATTCAGAAACATTACAGGCAAACCTAACACATTGAAATTGAAATCCTATACATAGCCGTCAGCAATCCCACCCCACTGCCAAACGTTAATTACCCCGCAGCCATAATGAAACGCCCGGCTGCCCCGCTGGGGTCTGAAAATACTTTCTACTCGGCACCAAATAAGCTGTCAAGGAAGTTTTCCTGTTTTGATTTCTTTCCCCCTCCCTGACTGTATTGTAGATGAACCCTTTGAAAACTCACGAATCTGATCTTATTTTCTGGATGTCCCGGCTCTTCCCCTCTCGTCTCAGCTCCCTTGTCCCAGCCTCCCTCCCGCCCTCCCTTCTTTCCTCTACTCCTCCTTCCGTTTCTGTCTTCCTTTTCTTTCTTTGCTTTATGAGCCTAGTTTCTGGGGTAGAGTGAAGACAGGCCTCAGACTTCGGGGGAAGGTGCCTATAACGCGGGCCGGTTACTCAGAGATCTGAGTGGAACTCAGAGATCCCAGCTGGGGCTAGGGCTGCTGCAGGGGCCAGGCTGCCCTGGGCAGACGGGCTGGAGACCTCGCCAAGCATTAGATCAGCCCCACCAGTGGCTTTCCATTACGTGCTGGCTCTTACCTGCTCTGAGGCGGTTTCAGGACAGTTCTGCCCCAACCACCCGAGTCTCCTCCCCTAAATATAACCTGGCTCTCAGCTGGCATCCCCAGTCCCTTCCTCCTCCTCCGGCATCATCCAGGGAACTTAGACCCAGATGACAACACCTACGTCCTGGGGACCCAAAGGAGGTGGACGCTCACTCCACGGGGGCTCCAGCCCTAGAGCAGCTCCAAGGCTCTGCGGCTCAAGCGACCAGCTGGGAATGTGGGGTCACAGTGCCAGCCGGCCCCTCTCCTGGGTCGAGAGAGGACAGTGTAGTCATGGACAGTAACCTGCTTTGAAGAGCGAAAAGGAGACCAAGTCTTCCCCGGCTCCTCTGGAGGGTGGTTACTCTGGTGACTGAGGGGGCTCAGGTTCCATGCAAGGCGACACTGCATGAGGCATTAGAAGGGGGAACCACCTGTGCTATTTGACGTGCATGTGACTTCCCCATGCGATTATCATTCCTGAGTAAAAACGGTGATTGGCTGGGTGGCTCATGCCTGGAATCCCAGCACTTTGGGAGGCCAAGGCAGGAGGATTGCCTGAGGTCAGGAGTTCAAGACTAGCCTGATCAACATGGTGAAACCATATCTCTACTAAAAATGGAAAAATTAGCTCAGCGTGGTGGCAGTTGCCTGTAATCCCAGCTACTTGAGAGGCTGAGGCAGGAGAATGCTTTGAGCCCAGGAGGCGGAGGTTGCAGTGAGCCACGATCACACCACTGCACTCCAGCCTGGGCAGCAGGAGCAAAATGGTCAAAAAAAAAACAACAACAAAAAAAAAAAAACGGTGATGGGCAGTACTGTGCTTCACATAGATTGGCACATCTTGGAAGATACTGTAATGTATTAGACTGACTGGACATGGTCTGGCCACACAGCAGGTGCACTGCCTGGAACAGCCAGGAGGGAGGAGTCTGTGGACACTTGGTAGGGAGCCCCGCCCTCAGCCGTGGGCTAAGCTGGGTGTGAGCAGGATCAGTGGCTGCAGCCCAGCTAAGAGCTAATTACCACGTCTCCCAAAATGTGCATTTTGCCTCCAAGCTTAGAATCTGGGGAAAACAAAGATAGGCCCCTTGGGAGCTGCTTTTGTTTTAAGGGGAAATTTAGTTTAAGACCACATGACCTGGTTCTGTCATTTGGCTGTGACCCAGAGAAACCGGCTGAGCAGTGGTGGTGTGGGCTGTGGAATGGGGGCGTCCTCAGGCCTGGCTCTCACCCTCGCTGCATCTCCGGAGCTTCCCCTTCCGGGCAGGCGGTACGTGGCTTTGATTCGTGGTCTGGCTGGAAAAGCTCCCCAGCCCAGGACGGTTCTGTCGCTCGGACCCCTTCTGAGCTCTCGCCCACAACTGCAAGGACGGCCCCTTCTCAGCATGGCCATGAAAATGCATGTGATTCTGCCCCACCTGTTTTTCCCCCAAACCTGGGAATCCTCAGCAGGCAGGAATCGTGCTTCTTCATCCATCACTGAGCTCCCGGCTTCTACCGCCACGCCCACACATCCCAGGAGAGATTCCAAGTCACTTTGTTGAATGAGTAAAGGAGGGGATTAGCAAACTTCCCTGGCCACTAGAAGTTTGGAATAAGAAAATGTGTGGTTTGATGTTAAGCTCCAAGAACCCATACCTCAGAGGAAGAAAATCAGAGAGGTCTGTCTGTCAAATATTCCTAATTATTAATCATTTCCACTCCTTCCGGGGCCACTAGTTGGAGGACAGCCTGGGACACTGAAGGCTACCCCGAGTCCTTCCCAGGCTTTGGGCACCAGGCCTTGTGCATTGTGGAGCGATCGAAGATGCCCAGGTCACAGCTCAGCATCCCCCTCCAGTGACCTGCGCTGTTTTTCACACCTACCAAGAAAGTGCACTGGTCCCATCCCATAATCAGGAAACCCAGGCTCAGAGATGGAGTCAGAGCTGGAGGCCCCAGGCGGGGAGGCAGCAGGGCAGACTGCTGGCCCCAGGACCCAGGATAAGTGTTCCCACGAAGTTCCAGCTGCCCTTTCACCGAGGCCTGGCAGCAACCCAGCACCCCTCCTCTTCTCTGCCCAGACATCCAGGCCCAAACCATGGGAAAGGGGCTCCTTTCACTGCCACGCCCAGAACTTAGGGAAAACCAGCCGGAAGCTCGGTAAGTCGGCATCCACCGGACATTCGCTGCTCACCCAAAGGGTGATGCCGTATGTTGGGAAGTGAGACGCTGGCTCTCGGGGAATGAATGAATGAGTCAATAAATGAATGACTCTCCCCATCTGCCTCCATGAGTGACTAGAGAGAGCCCAGGTCCCCAGACTGATGTTCACATTCTACACATGGCATCTGGGAGCAGAAAAGCCACGAAACATGGTGAATTCCCTGCAGGTTTCAGCCTCTGAGGGGAAGGGGGGCAGTACTGAGACACATGCCCTCTGTCCCACCCTCAGGAACGACCACCCCAGGGCCCGAGGGTCCTGAGCTGGCCCCTGTCTGCCGTTGGAAGCCAGTTCCCCAGGCTCTGACCAGGGCATCCTGAAGGCCACAGCCAGAATCATCCCTGGGTCTGGAAGGTCCACCTGTGGGGCGGAGCTGGAGGTGAGGGCAGGCGGACAGCAGCACTGTTGGGGCGATCTTAGCTGCCTCCATGGGCCCCTCTTATAGGCTACTGATGGAACAGTGGGGAGCACATCCGCAGCTGGCCCAGTTCTAGCACCACTGGACCCAAACCCCAACACCTGCTGTGAGTGAGGAAGGAGGAGGACCCACTGCCTCTGTTTCCCTTGTTGCTCTGTCCACGGGGTACAGGTGTGAGGAGCTGGAAGGTGGTGTTAGGAGCCCCAGTCCGACACCTCGTGGACGTGGGTCAACGTGGCTCGACCTGTACGAACTGTGAGGCCACAGGCAAGTCTTTGATCCTCTCTGCACCTGGGTTTGTCTCTGGAAAGAGAAGCGTAGCCCCCACTCGCGTGCTGGCAGAGGAGATGCTGTCCTGAGCGGGCACCTGGCTTCCATGCTTTCTCCCATGGAAGAGGAATGGCACCAGGCAGGGCAGAGACTCGGGAGCTTCGACCACAGCAGGTCGGCCCTGGGCCTGCCGGGAAACCACCCTCGTGCTGGAAAGCCCTCCAGGCACCCACATGCCGGAGGGAGGGCTGGGCTTCCCATGTGGGGTGCAGCCTCCCTGGAAAGGCAGTGCAGGAAGGCTCCTTGGAACTCAAATCTGCAAGAGGCACTGAGCTGAGGAGACACAGAGGGCAATCTCAGGCGGGCGAGCCTGGGTGGGAACGATGTCTATGAAGGCCGGAGCAGGAGGGTACCCCGACCACTGGGGGAACACAAAGCCGGGAACAGCCAGGGCCGAGGTGCACAGTGAAGGTCTGGCCTCTGTTAGGAGGGCTGCTGAGGAAGGACAGATGTGAGACTCCCAAAGACCTCGTCCCTGTGTCTGCAGCCACGTTACAGACCCTTGGTGTGTCTCTAAGTGGAGATTGTGACTCTGTCTCCAAGGGTGACCATGGGGGTGGATGAAATCCCCATAGAAGGGGCCTGGGCCCTACTGGCTTAGCACAGGCCCAGTAGGGACCGTGGCTCCGGCTGTGGACAGTTGGGACCCTGGAAACAGGTGACCTGGGCTCCAGTCCCAGCTCTGCCCCTTGCTGGCTGTTATCCCTTGGGCCACGTCCCTGACCTCTCTGAGCCGGAAGTAACAACGGCTCCTCCTGCGCAGTGTGGGAGTGAGAACTGAATCAGTAGGTGGAAATGCACCGGGGAAGCCCCAGTAAATATTCGGGCTATTCTGACTGGACGCGGTGGCTCACGCCTGTAATCCCAGCACTCTGGGAGGCCGAGGCGGGTGGAACACAAGGTCAGGAGATAGAGACCATCCTGGCCAACACAGTGAAACGCTGTCTGTACTAAAAATACAAAAATTAGCCGGGGCTGAGGGGTGGTGGCGTGAGCCTGTAGTCCCCGCTACTCAGGAGGCTGGAGCAGGAGAACCTCTTGAACCCAGAAGGCAAAGGTTATAGTGAGCCCACATCGCGCCACTGCACACCAGCTTGGAGGACAGAGCGAGACTCCATCTCAAAAAAAGAAATTGCTGTTCTTACACCTATTGTTTGAAAGCCACTGGCCTGGGTGACACAAGCATCCCTGCCCTGAGAGGCGAGGAAGGACTTTGGAGGAGGAACCCTGCTCCCTCCAGACACATTCACAGCTCCTGCGACCAGGTCTCACTCCATTTGTGGGGGGCCCTGGAGCCAGAGCCCAGGGAGTATGTGGGCATCGGGCTGTCCTTGCACTGCCCTGGGTGGACTCTCCCTTCCCCGGTTGGCTCTCAGGAGCCTGGGTCCTGGGCCTTACAAGGCTGACCCTAGGAACTGGGCTTGGAGGAGAAAGCCAGACCCTCCCCAGGAGAGCTCCAACCCTGATGTTTGGTTGGATGCCGACAGCCCTGAGGTACCAGCAGCTCTCAGGGAGCAGATGGGGGGCACCAGCCACCAGCGGAGGTGGCAGAGGGCTGACTCACCCAGTCCTTCCCATCCTGCCCCTGTCCTGGGGGCATGAGGTGGGCATTCCCAGGGTGATGCCCCAGGCCAGCCCTCACTCCATGGCAGCCTGGGAGTCAGGCCATCTCCTAGGTTCCTGCCACAGGGTGCACCTGAGTAGCCCTGACACCCACAAGGCCAGGCCTCCAGCAAGGATTGAGGTTCCAGCCACAGTACTGGGCCCTTGGGGGCCACTGGCCTTTACTGTCTGCACCATGGGGAGGCGTGGCCTGGCCCTGGAGGGGTTTCCAGCACTGAGGCGGCCCAGCCCGGCCACCCCATCCACCACAGCTCAGCTGAGGAGCTGCATCTCTGGTAGTCACAGAGCAAAGGGCCCCAGAAATGCGGCAAGGAACTGGCCTCCCCTCCTTCCAGAAGGAAAGGCACAGCAGCCCTGAGATGCAATTTTCCTCAGCACCAGGCTTCCTCATCTTAATGGATAGGAGGCATTTTTGTAGCAATAAAAATAGATTTAATAACCAGACAGTGAAATTACTTTTTTTTTAGGAAAAAAAAAAAAAACAAGGCAGTAAATATTCATTGATGTTCCCTGTGAGATGGCTGGGGTCATGTTTTGGAAATAGATTACAGCACGTTTGCATCTGCGCGCGCAGCACGAGGCCGTCCAGAGGCGCGCATCCGTACTTCCGCTGACTGGAAGTGGGGGCCTCCGCCTGAGCCACACCACATGATCCCAGAGCTCCCTGACACAGAGCCCTTCTCACTAAGCCACCGTGGGATGCACGTGAGCCCCTGGGTGGCAAAGCACAGTGGAAGGTGCTGGGGGAGGGAGGGTCTGGTGGCTGCTGTGGCCTGGGGGCCACGTCCGCTGTGGGCTGGGGTCCCCAAGGAAGACTTGCCTCCATTTCATGAGTGAAGGAAGCAGCCAACAGCCACAGGCCCACCCAGGGGACCTCCCGAAGGCCAGCCCTGACTGAGGCCACCTTAGGCAAAGATTCCAGAGCTTAAATTGCAAGAAGAGAAAAAGCCTTTTCCAAGCCCTGCCTGCTGAGACCCCGATTTCTCCTCTCTGGGAAAATGCTCTGTCTGTGATTTGCATTTTCATTCATTCAGCAAATCTGCCTCCAGCCCCTCCGAGGCACAGGCACTATCAGAGACACCTGGGTAGGGGAGCCAGGGCCACGGGTGTCGGGTGGAGTGGCCAGAGGTGGACAGGGTGCAGGGAAGGGCGTGCAGCCAGATGGTCGGTAGGCTCAGTCTTCTCCTGAAACAGTGGGGAGCTGCAGAGGGTGCTGGAGCATGGGAGTGAGGGAGGGGTGCTCATCTGAAAAGACCATTACTGCAACTCCGTGGGGAGTGGGGGCAGCCTGGAGGGTGGCGCACCACCCAAACATGTTGGGAGACACTCATGAATGTGGCACCCCAGGGGGGGCATCGGGGCGGGACCCCTTCTCTGAAGGTCTCCTGTGGGGAGACATGAATAGGCCTTCTGGGCTCTTCCAGCATGAGCTGGATCCCGGGAGGAGGTTCTTTCCTCATTAGGATTTGTAACTAAGCGACGAAGCAGCAACCAGGCTGTGGAGAAGCTTCTGGGTGTGGAGGGGCCAAGCCACAGTCCCCGCCCTCAGGACAACTCATCCCGACGGCTCCACCCCAGGCAGCTGGGCATGCTGGTCCTGAGGGCGCCATCTGGTCCTGGCTGGGTCTGCCTCCATCTTGGGCCCCCGAGGTCCCCCACCCACCTATGGGTGCCTCCTGGGCCTTGCCCCTGCTCCAGGCGTGGGGCTTTCGGACCCTTCTGACCACACCGGCAGGCCTCCACCCATCTCTTAGAACATGGCCCTAAAAATCCTACAAAGCCAGCGTGTGACTGCCACCTGTCCAGATAATACTTCCCCCAACCCTTTCCAAGGGGGAGTGCAATGGCCAGGCCCCAGGTCACAGGCCAGACTGTCAGGTTGAGCCAACGCACACTCCCTGGGTGCTTGGCACAGGTAGCACCAAAGGTCATCGCTCTGCTGAATTCAAGAGCATGGGGCGCAGAGCACGTGGGGAGCCCTCCCTGTTGGTGCTGCTGTGTGGCACAACTCCAAGGGGCTGGCCCCAGAACAGGAGACATGACCAGGGCCCTCCGAGCTAGGAGGAAGGTATTTCTGCTCTTCTTACAAAAATTCGGGGGGTGATATTTACCCACTCTATTTGCAGTCGATAGGGTGGTCCTACAGCTGCAGACCAGCTGAGTGGGGCTCACACTCAGGGGCGGGGCTCACCCCAGAACCCACATGTCCGTGCTGAGCCCACTGTGTTCCACCTCCTCCTGGCAGAGCCCCAGCCCCTGCAGAGCCCCCACTGTGAGGACAGCGCCTGATGCCTTGCCTCCAGCCCTGCCCTCGCGCGGCAGCCAGTCCTCAGCCCTGTTCCAGGCACAAGCCAGGCCCAGGATCTGCTTAATTCAAGCCCCTGAGAGTTGCGTCCCCACCTGGCCTCTCCAGCCGCCGTAGCCTTTGTCAGGGAACAAACGGAGCAGACTGGCAGGCGGTAGTTTTGTTTTAAGACCAGCCAGCGCCCGGCTCCTCTGGAGCGCACTGAATAAATTTCCCTTTATTAGACACAGGCTCTCCCATTACCGCGTCTTCCCCTCATTATTCCTGCACCAACTTGGGCATAATGGGCTCCAGCCCCCTCTGCAGTCAGGAGCCTGGTCCCTCAAGGCTGCTGTCAGGCATGGCATCGTGCAATTTACAGAAAGAAGTGCGGCAGCGATGGAGGGGCGCTGGGCAAGCACCCCTGCTCTGACCCGTGCATGGGCCCATGCACCCCCCATGAGGCTTGGATCCCTGGAACTTGGTTTACAGTGGAAAGAAAGAGGTGGAGCCGCAGGGTGAGCTCTGCATAGCAGGAAAGGGGCAGAGAGTGAAACAGGAGCTGCTGGCTTACAAGGCCTTCTCTGAGCCTCCGAGGGCCTGGCACACTCACACACACTCAACACACACACACCCATGGGCATCACACACCACACACATGCACTCACACACACTCCCAAACACACACATATGCATACACTCATGTGCACACACATGCGCACACACATTCACATGGACACTGGAACCCACATTCACTCACACACATTCAGAAACATGTACAGTCATAGGCACACTCACATGCACACGCTCACACACAAAATACACATTCACACATGCACCCACATGCACTCACACGCTAACGCCCACATCCACACTCACATGCACACACACCTACATGCATGCACACTCACAAAACATACACACTCACACTCACAAGCACTCACACACTCACACATGCACACACACATGCTCACACCCGTATGCACTCACACAAACATGCACATGTGAACTCACACGTGTGCACATACACCCACAGGCACACCCACATTCATTCACATTCACATGCACACATACCCACAAGCATGCTCACACAATGCACACACACCCACACACATACACGTGTGTACACTACCCTCACACACAATCACATGCACATTCACACACATGCATACCCACACACATGCACACCCACATACACACTCATGTGCACTCACATGCACTGTCATGCACACACATGCACACACACTCATTCTCACACTCATGAACACATTCATGTACACACTAATGCACACATGCACACTCACACATGCACCAGTGCACACACACTTATATGCACACACACATGCCGTCCTCTCTCTCCCGCAGCACCACCTCCTTCCCGAGACCATCTGGCCCTTAGGCTGGGTTCAGCACCCCCTGAAATCATCCTGCAGCCCCCCTGGGCCCCACCAGAGCCCCCTGTGCCCTGGAGGGGGATCCTGTCCCAAGTTCTGGCGTGACTGGGCCTCTGACCTGCTGTGTCCTGGGCCTCAGTCCCCCCACTACTATGTGGGTGGGGGTGCAGCCCAGGGTCTCCTGGCCTGCCCCTTCCCATCAACCTAAACCTGGACCCCCGAGGTTTCTGCATGGCTCTCTGGCTGGCCTCTGCGAGGATTGTGAGGCTGGGGTGCTACTCCAGCCCTGCTGCCCACTCGCTGGCGGCTCCTCCTCCCTGGGCCAGGGATGTGGACGTCACTGACTCCTTTTTGTCTTTGAAGCTTCTCCAGTTTGGGGCCACAATCCTGGGAACAGGCTGCGTTTGGTGGGGAAGATTCTGCCTCGGCAGCTCCACCCACAGCCAGCGGAAGGGGCTTCAACCTGCATGATCCAGGCAAGATCGAGGCAAGAAAGGGAGGCCGTGGGTCCCACAGCGTCCCAGCCTCAAGCACCCGTGACCCACAGCCCCAAGCTGACCCCCACTGGCCCCCACTGGGCCCTAGAGCGTCTGATGACACGTGATGTTGTGTCTGCACTGTCAGCTGAGTTTGTTGGGAGCCTGGCAAGGCCCAAGGCCCTGAGAATCCACTGAGAGTCAGCCAGAGACGCAGCGGGGCAGACATAAGACAAGAGGTGTAGGGCCCTCTGCAGCCTCCTGGCTCAGGCACCGGGACCTCTGGGGTCCCCCAGGAGGGAAGTGGGAGCCAAAGCAGCTGCAGAGCCACCCCGAGCCCACCTGCCTTCTCGGGGCAATCTGCAACCTGCTTTCTCACTCTGCAAAGAACGGAGTCTGGGCATCGCACCGGAGCATCAGAGAACAGGCAGCGAAGCATCCATCCTCGGGAGGAAAGGCCGGCAGGCACTTACTTCCTTTTATTAGGCACAGACTCTCCCATTACCGCATCTTCCCCTCATTATTCCTGCATCAGCTCGGGCATAATGGGCACGCAGTTTCTAGGGTGGGCTCTGCCCTAGGACCCCCTCTCCATCTGTCCTCCCTCAGCCCCACCTCTGCCCACTCAGTCCCCTACCTGAACATCCCCCATTGGTGCTGACACCCCAGCCGGGCAGCCAGTTCGAGAGGGCATGGCCTGTGCTGAGAGGCCCCCTCACCTCCTGTGAGGCACGGGCTGCAGATGAGACGGGGAGGTCAGGAGAGGGGCAGTTAAGCGGAGACCCCAGTGACAGGGGAGAGCAAACCATGAAGGTACTGGGCATGGCATGCCAGCTGGGTACAGCCATGCAAAGGCCCTGAGGCAGCTGTGAGTGGGGGGTTGGTGAGGAAGGCAGAGTGGTACAGGGTGGTGGGCAGCAGGAGACGTGGTGGGAGCAAGGGTGCAGGAGTCCAATGTCATGCTCACAGCAGCCCACAGGGCCCCAGCCCCACTGACGAAGGAGGCCACCCGCCAACTGCTCCCAAGACAGGAAGTCAAGCAGTCAGCACCTGTCTTGCCTGACCTTTTAGAATTTTCCTTAATGAAGAAGGTGGGGGAGCAACCAGCATATCAGAAGGAAAGGTTTTTTCCCTCTCCCTGCGGTGGGGTCTGCCAGGGAGGGAGCAGAGACGCCTTTGAAGCAGCCAGGCTGACTCTGAAAAGGAGCTGGAGGGCAGAGGAGGCACACTCCCTTCCTTTCCTGGGAGAAAGTGCACCTGTCATTGCCCCATGCAATTCTGATCATCAACCTTCACCCTCGGGGCCAATGGGATTCCTTACAGGACAGAGTGAGGGGGAGGAGAGGGTACGAGGGGAGGGTGGGCTGATAGAGAGCATCTCAGGAAGGAACTGAGCCTTACTCCTCTCTTTCAGGGCAGGGAAGACAGCAGGGGACACAGGGACCCATCATGGCCAAGCAATAGTGACTCAGCAGCAGCTGGGGGCTCCAAGCTGGGGTTCTGCCCTGGCACATAGGGGGACCTGAAATCATGAGCCTGGGCTTTGCTCTCACCTGCAGGAGGCCAGCTGGGTCCCCGTGTTGCAGGTGGGACACCTGCAGCATCAAGCGTTCATGAGGCTCCTCTGGGACCTGCCTATGGGACCTGCCACCAGGTAGCACAGCCGAAAGTCAGAGCAAACCCCACTGCACAGCCTGCATTTCCAGCCAGTCAGCTGTCTGGTGCCATCCTCTAATAAAAAGTTCTGCAAAAGCAGCCACCGGCCTGGAGTCCATGCCGGCCTCCTGGGTGTTGGACTCCACGCCGGCCTCCTGGGTGCAGGACTCCACACTGGGTGCTGGACTCCACACCAGCCTCCTGGGTGCTAGACTCCATACCAGCCTCCTGGGTGCTGGACTCCACGCTGGCCTCCTGGGTGCTGGACTCCATGCCGGTCTGCTGGGTGGGGCAGGCAGCCCACTTCCTCTGCCACAGGTGCTTCCACCAGACAGGGCTCTGCTCTGCTCTGCTGCTCCAGAGTGAGCGGCAAAGCCCAGGGTCCCCGCAGGTCCACCAAGCCATAGGAGCAAAGAGCTTCAGGGAGGTCATAGGTGGCCTCAGTTTCCTTGTGAGCCCTTGCAGGAGCCCATGGTGTCTTGGATAAGACAGCAGCCACTTTGCCCTGGGAGGAGCAGGATGTCCTGAATACAGACACAAGCAGGGGCACGGGCGTGACAGGAGCCCCATGTGGAGCTTCTGGCCCTATTCCCTGCAGGCTGAGGATCCTGGGGCCATAGCTGCTGTTGAAGGAGGACAGACTGTGTGGGTGCTCTGCTGCCTCTAACCCCTCAAGAGTCTGCACACTGACATTCCTGACTCCAGGTGGGCAAGCAGGGCAGACAGGGCAGGGGAGATCCCAGGTCCCACGGAGAGAGGCAGACCCAGGTCTGCGCTCCAGGAGCACCTCCTTCCACCTATCTCCATCTTGAGGTTCAGCTGGGCAAAGCAAGTGAGCATCGAGCTGCTGTCACCCTCCTTCCCTCTGCCAGCCCCTTTCCAGAGGCATTTCTGGTCCTTTTCTGTCCTTTCCTGTCCTCAGGTCCCTTGAGAGATGGAGAACCGCCCCACTGGCTGCTGTGAGCTGACATTTGACTTGGGGCCGCCTCCCTCCTGCCCTGTGCACCCCCCAGTCTCATTGCCACGTGCCATCCTCCCCAGCCTCAGCTCACGTCCTCCCCAAGACCACTCTCTGCTAACCTACTGTTCCCGATACCCTCAGGGTTTTTTTCTCTTGGATCAACTGAGTCTCTGCTTCCCTACCCCTCTCAGAGTCAACTGAAGCAGTTTCCCTCATTTAAACCAGGAGCAGGCAGTGGAAAAGGTTACCAGGGCCTCCTGGCCACAGGCTGGGAGGAAGGCACTGGAACCAAATGTGTGCCCCGCCCCTGTGTGGATGCCCATGGCCCGGCCCAACTCCAGGTGTGTTCCTTCCCCGGGAATCCCAGGATGGGACCCAAGGTAGGTGGAGTACTCTCTGGGATTCAAAGATGTGCCATGACTCAGCTTCTGCCATGTCCTTCCCTGACCCGCAGCCACCAAGGGGCATCTTCCTTGCAGGCCACCTGTGTCACTGTAAGCAGATGACATGCATAAGTCACCCTGAGACCCCACAGGTCCCTGGAGTGGGTGCCCGGGAGACACAATGAGATGAGCTGCAGCTTTGCTCATCCAGATCCTCTTCCTGCCTGGAGAGGTCCAGTGGGTCTGCAATGCCTAAGTGGTGCCATGCTTCAGGGGAGGGGAAGGTGCAGACCAGCAAGGCTGTCTCACTTCATCCATTCACTCCCGAGGTGCGGGCCACCAGCCCTCTCTGTGCAGGGGCTGCGCTCAGTGGTCCCAAGCCCTGTCCTCAGGGGACTCACTATCTGTGATGGGCAGACCATGGGATGGGGGCTCTGTGTGTCACAGATCAGTGGCACTCATCCCTCCCCAGCATGGACAGCCACCCATTGGTATGCAAGGCTGTTGGAAACATGCTGGGTACTGCAAAGAAAAATCAGCACTGAGATAAAGGATCTCTTAGCAAAGCAATGTTTACTTCCTGGAGTGCAGTAAGGGCACCCTCGCTAGCCATCATGCCTCGAGAGTACAGTAAACAAAGGAAAAGCAGACATGTCTATCCCTTATGCATTCAGAGTTGTCCTTACTGCTGTGTCTAATCTCCATTGGCTGGAGCTAGACTCACAATCTAAACTAAAACCCAATTGGCTAATAACTTAAAACTTTTCTAAACAGGTAAGGGGCATATAGGCTACAAGCTGGGACATGCCTGTGAGCACATCCAGCACAGATATCTTGGTTAAAGTATGAGAACATAGAATGTACTACGTGCCTGTAAGTATGGCATGTCTAACAGCTACATAGGATAGGGCTTAACAAAGTTATTAGCAAATTTATTCTTTAACTAGAAAGGAAACTTGAAAGATGAACTTTTCTCCTTCCCACAAGGGCCCCAGCCACTCCTGATGGACTGGCTGGAAAACCCCTGTCCTGCCCCGCAACACAAAGCACTGGGGTGACAAGAAGCAGAGACTGAAGCTATTGGAGGGGCTGTGGCCAATCTGCTGGGGGTTCTTGGTGAAGACGTAAAGGTTTTAATTAGATGATGGACTGAGCAAGCACACGTGCTTTCCTTCCCTCCCAAAATTCCATCAGAAAGAAACTGATTTCGAAACAATAAATCCGAACTTCTTTCACTTCTAGTCATGATAGAATAACAGAAACAGGATTAATGCTCTTGCCTAAAGCAACTAGAACAACGAGGGAAATATATGAAGCAGTGCTTTTCAGGCCATTTATACAACAAGTGGCACACAACAGTGATCCCAGAGAGCAGGCAGAAGACGGGTAAGTCTGGCAGGAGCCCCCTCATGCCTGGAGAGAGTTTCCAGATGTTCTTGGGCCCTGCTGCCTGGGGGAGCCACAGCCTAGGGTTCAGGGATGCCGAGGCATGGGCATTCACAGTGCTGGGTGCTGCAGAGGAAGAAGCTTCCCCAAGAGAGCGAGCTCCAGAGGCTGCAGAGAAGCCCTGGCAGCCACCGGTTATGCATGTCCTGGAGTGGGCTGCTGGGGCCAGGGAGAGACCACACCCAGCAGCAGGCAGAACCGTCCCAGAGCTCACATGGGACATTGGGAAGAGCTCACGTCCCCTGCAGGCAGACTGGAGACACCTCCTGGCAGAGCAGACACTGGGTGAGGGACTCCACAAGGACCAGCCTCAGAAGTGGGCTCAAATTAGCCTCAGACCAAAAGATCTTTCTGGACAACATGACAAAGAAAACATTAAATAAATGAACTTGATTCCAATGGAACTGTGTTCTAAGACACAGCCCAAAAATATTTCCAAGGTAGAAAAATATTCAGCTGCAAGGATTCCAAAATTCATAATTCCTGATATTGAAAAGAGAACAGGGTTGCAAAGAAGTAAAATATACACTCATAATTAGAAAACAAATCAAGAAAAACAGAACCAGAAATATCACAGAATTTTCAGATGAGGACATTAAAAACACCATTTTAAGTATATTTTCAATTCAAGAAAATAAAAAAAAATGTATGTGATGAAGAGAGAAATTAAAAATATTTTAAAAACTCAAACAAAATTTTAGAGATTAAAATCAATATGAGAAACAAAAATACTGAATGAGGCAACATAGAGAAGTTACATACTAAATAAGGTTCCACAGACATTATATACTAAATAAGGTTCCACAGACATTATATACTAAATAAGGTTCCACAGACATTATATACTAAATGAGGTTCCACAGACATTATATACCAAATGAGGTTCCACAGACATTATATACTAAATGAGGTTCCACAGACATTATATACTAAATGAGGTTCCACAGACATTATATACCAAATGAGGTTCCACAGACATTATATACCAAATGAGATTCCACAGACATTATATACTAAATGAGGTTCCACAGACATTATATACCAAATGAGGTTCCACAGACATTATATACCAAATGAGGTTCCACAGACATTATATACTAAATGGGGTTCCACACAGACATTTTATACTAAATCAAGTTTCACACGTTTTCGAACGTGTGATTAATGACTTTGCAATTATAGTAATCAAACCTTTCTAAATAAAACAAAGAGAAACATATTGAAAAAAAACCTACCAATCATCCGTACATCCTGCTACAATATGCAGAGTCCTGGCCTCTGGAATTCAAGCCAGAAACAAAGCAGCTGTGGGCACAGAAGTCATATTTTAAGAAAGAAAGATAAAAATTTTTCCACATTCAACAGAAAGTATAAACACACAATTCCAAGAAGCTCAATGAAACCCAAAGAGGAGATATGTGAGAACAGCGCACCATAGACCTGAAAACCAGCCAACGGCTGAAAACTCACGATAAAGAGGAAATATTAAAGCAGTCCGGGGGAAAGGATATTTCACACAGAAGATCCAAAAAAGAGTGAAATTTGATTCTTTTTAAGAAACAATGCGGGCCTGAAGACAACGCAGGAGTAAGTTTATAGCCCTGGGTTTTTAAAAGCTGTTGACACAGGAGTTGTAGAAATAGATGCCCAGCAAAATACATTTCCATAATGTTAGCAAATTAAAGCTGTGTTCAGACATACGAAAGTGGGCGGAAGCCACCAGGAGACCAACACTGTGAGCAGTGTTAAAGGACATCCTTTGGGCAGAAGGAAAATGATACCAGATAGAAATCGAACCTGATGAAGAAAGGAATGGGCCGGAAGCAGTCAATATGTGGATAAACAACTAAGTGATGATATGTAGTATCTTAACATTTATTTAATTGCCTAAAACAAAGTATTATGGGGCTTCTTATATGTGTTCAGATAAAATGCATGGCAACAACCCTATAAAAATGAGAACGAGGAAATTTACACTATACATGAAGTAAACTTTCACTACACATGAAGTGGTGACATTTTTAGCCGGAATGTGATACATTAAAGATGTTTATTGTAAACCTTGGAGTGACCACACACACAAAAAAACACCCAATAATAGAAACCGAATAGAGGCATAAAAATATTCAGTTAATCCACAAGTTTAAAAGAGCAGATGAGACAAATAGAAAACAAATAGCCTGATGATAGATTTAAACACAGTCATATTTATATTCACATTAAATGTAAATGGTCTAAATGTTCCAATTAAAAGGTATAAGATGGTTGGATTCAACAAAAACAAGTGAAATTCAACCACGTGCTATTACAAGAAACACACTCTACATTTAAGACACAAAGATATCAAAAGTTAAAAGATGCAATATTATGTACCCATAAACATTCTAATGTAAAGAAATCTGGAGTGCCTATTTTTAACATGAGACACAGTGTATTTCACAGCAAAATATCTTATCAGGGATAAAGAGGGTCATTTTATAATGATAAAGGGATCCATTCCTCAAGAATGTGTATGCATTTAATAAGAGCTCTCCAAGGTCCATCAAACAATAGCTGGTAGAACCGAAAGGAGAAATAGACAAATCCACACTATAATTGGAGATTTCAGCAACTTTCTCAGTCATTGATAGAATAAGTAGACAGAAATCATTTGGGATATAGAAGACTTGAGCAACATTATCAACCAACTCAACCTACATGACATTTCTGGAACATTTGACCCAGAGTAGAATACACATTTTTTACAAGCCCGCAAAGAACATCCACTAAACTGCATTCTATTCCATAGAAGCCTCAATGCTTTAAAAAGATTGAAGTCATAAAAGTATGTTTTGACCACAACAGATTTAAATTAGGAATCAATAACAGAAGGTATCTGAAAAATTCTCAAATATTTGGAAATTAAATGACACATGTCTCGATGGGAGAAGGAAGATATTGCAATAAAAATTAGAAAATACTTTCAATTAAGTGAAAATTAAAAATGTAACATATAAAAATTCTTGGAGAGTCACAGGCCGCCAAAGTTCCCTCAAGAAGACCTAGAGAATGATATCTCTTAAAGAAATTGAATTTGTAATTAAAATCTTCTCCACACATACACACAAACCCTCGATGATCAGATGGTTCCTCTGGTGAATTCTATCAGATTAGCACCAATTCCACACCAACTCATCCAGAAAACAGAACAGGAGGCAGAATTTCCCACCTTATTCTATGAAGCCAGCATTTCCCTGATGCCAAAACAGAAGAAATTATAAGAAAAGAAAACTATAGGCCAATATCCCTTGTAAACATAGATGCAAAAGTCTTTAATAAAATATGAGCAAATTAAAACCCACAATACATAAAAAGGATAATACACACCACGATCTGACGGATTTTATCCGGGAATGCAAGGTTGAATTTAACATTTGAAAATTAATCAGTGGAATTTATCACATTAACAACAACAAAAAACGAGCATCTCAACGGATGCAGAAAAATCTTTTGACAAAAATATAACATCTATTCACGATTAAAATTATCAGCCAACTAGGAATAGAAGGTGGCTCCCTCAACCTGACAAAGGACATCTATGAGAAACCTGCCGCTGACATGATACTTCATGGTGAAGGACTGCTTTGGCCCAAAGATTGAGAATTAAGCAAGAGTGTCCACTGTCATCCCTTTCATTCATCATTGCATTGGAGGTCCTAACCTGTGCAAGAACGCAGGAACAAGAAATAAAATGTACACAGATTAGAAAGAAAAAAGTAGAATGACCTCTCTTTACAGACAGCAACAGGATTGTCTAGGAAGAAAATCCTAAGGATTATTTCGAAAGCTACTACCTCTAATAGGTGAGTTTATTTCCCAGGACACAAGTTCGCTAGGCTGCCTCAACAAAGGGCTGCAAGTGGGCAGTGTAAACAAGATGAATTCATTTTCTCATGGTGCTGGAGGCCAAAAGTTCAAAATCAAAGTGTCGACAGGCTTGGTGTCATTTGAGGCCTCTCTCCTTGGTTTGTAGATGGCCATCTTCTCCTTGCGGTTTTACACGGTCTTCTCTCTGTACCTGTATGTCCACATTTTCTCTTAAGGACAACAGTAATGCCGAATTAGGACCTACCCTAATGACTTCATTTTACCTTAATTACCTCTTTAAAGGTTCTATCTTTACAGTCATATTCTGAAGATCTGGGGGTTAGAACTTCAACATATAAATTTTGGAGGAGCCACAATTCAGTCCATAACAGTCAATATATAAAAATCAATTGAAGGGCCAGGCGCAGTGGCTCACGCCTGTAATCCCAACACTTTGGGAGGCCGAGGCAGGCGGATCACGAGGTCAAGAGATCAAGACCATCCTGGCCATGGTGAAACCCCGTCTCTACTAAAAATATAAAAATTAGCCAGGTGTTTGGCACGCGCCTGTAGTCCCAGCCACTCGGGAGGCTGAGGCGGAAGAATCGCTTGAACCCAGGAGGTGGAGGTTGCGGTGAGCCGAGATTGCGCCACTGCACCCAGCCTGGCGACAGTGTAAGACTCCGTCTCAAAAAAAAAAAAAAAAAAAAAAAAAAAATTGTATTTCTACAGGCTAGAAGCAAATAATCAGAAATTAATTTTTTAAAGTACCATTTAAAAGAACATCAATAAAATAGTTGGGAATAAAGTTAACAAAATACGTTCAACTCCTATATATTGAAAATGATTAAAAGAATAGCTGAAAGATATTAGATAGATAGACAGACAGTTACATAGATATGCCATGGTCGTGAATTAGAAGACTCAATACTGTTAAGATATCAATTTTTCCCTAATTGATATATAGATTCAGAGCAATTCCAGTAGATTTTTTTCTGGGATTTGACAAGCATATTCTAAAACGTGTTTGGAAAAGCAAAGGACCTGGAATAACGAAAACAATTTAAAGGGAAAAAAATAGAGGACTTACATGATCTAACTTCAGGACTTACTACATGACAGCACTCAGGACAACGAGTAACCAGTACAAAGACAGACGTGGATTAACGGGACAGAACGAAACCTCAGACGTAGACTCAAACAGATACAGCCACTGAGTTTAGAAAAAGATGCAGTAAACCCAGCAGTGAAATTTTTCAGCAAATGGCATGGAGACAGTTGGAGCTCGCATGAAGAAAGGAATTTGATCCCTACCTCATGCTGTTCACAAAAAACAACAACAAAAAAGAGTTCAGTATTTTGATAGACCAGAAGTTTTGGAGGAAAATAAAGAAGTACACCTTTATGTCCTTTGGGAGAGAGAAATGTGAAGTACACCGAAATGCAGAAGCCATGAAGAAAATGACCAATGTCTTTTACTCGTAAAACTGTTTCTATAGCTTCTGTTTGACAAAAGGCACTATTTCTAAAATTCAAAAGACAAGTAATAGACTGGGAGAATATATTTGCAATCCTCGAAATAAACAAAGGATTCTCATCATTCATAGAAAATATGAAGAGCCCTTGTAAGCAAAGAAGGTTATGAGAAACCCAAAAGAAAAATAACCAGAGGTCGTAGCAAGCAACTGAAGGGGTGTGGGGGGGGGGTGGGGGATGCAGTTAGAATAATTCAAAGAAATTCAAATTAAAGTAGTGAGATAATATTTTGTCTCCAAACTCTCATTTTTTTTTTTTTTTTGAGACAGGGTCTCACTCTGTTGCCCAAGCTGGAGAGCAGTAGCACAATCTCAGCTCACTGCAGCCTCCACCTCCCATCTCAGGTGATCCTCCCACCTCAGCCTCCTGAGTAGCTGGGACTACAGGTACACACCACCACACTTGGCTAATTTTTTATTTTTTGTAGAGATGAGGTTTAGCTATGCTGCCCAGGATGAACTTGAACTCCTGAGCTCAAGCAATCCACCTGCCTGGGCCTCCCGAAGTGCTGGGATAACAGGTGTGAGCCACTACACCCAGCTGGCAAAATTCGTAAGTAGCGAAAAATATCTAGTCCTGGCTCCAGGGTGGGGAAGGAACCAACTGGGATTGCTCCATATAATGGAAGTGTACACGTGCAAAGCCTATATATTGAACAATTTTACCATGTCAATAGAAATGGACAGTGAGCAAACCCTTCAGTGGGGCAAATTCATATCTGGGACTCTAGTCGATAGTAGTAGCCAGCCAAGTGCACAAAGCTGAGTGCGTTCGCCTCCCATTGCCACTGTAACAAATCTCCACAAACCTAAAGGCTTTAAAAATAACAAATTTATTCTCTTACAGCTCTGAAAATCAGAAGTCCAACATCACGGTGCTGCCAGGTCTTACAAGAACTCACAGGGGCCACCAGATGATCTGGGATCATCTTCCATTTCATGGTCCGTACCCCTAATTGCATTTGCCAAGTCTCTTTCGCCATGCAATGTGACATAGTCGCAGGTTCTGGGAATGAGGATATGGACAGCTTTGGGAGTGTGGGGGCAGGATTCTCTACTACACTGGTGATCCCAGCATGTTATTTGCGGCATTATTTGAAAAAGTGAAAAACCAGATGAGCCGCATGCCCATCAACATGGGAACCAGTCCCTAAAAATACAAAAGCTGCTTCACGTTAAGAAGAGTGAGGCCCGTGCTGTGGCTCACACCTGTAATCCCAGCACTTTGGGAGGCTGAGGCAGGCAGATCACTTGAGCCCAGGAGTTCAAGACCTGCCTGGGCAACATGGTAAAACTCGTCTCTACTAACAATACAAAAATTAGCCAGGCATGGTGATGCATGCCTGTAGTCCCAGCTACCCAGGAGGCTGAGGCAGAAGGATCACTTGAGCCTGGGAGGTTGAAGATACTGTGAGCTGTGCACTGCATCCACAGCAGTGGATGCTTTGTCACCCAAGCTGAGGTCTCAGAGTGAGACCCTGTCTTGAAAAAATAAAAATAAAAGGAATAAGAATAAATGGAACTTACCAATCACACTGACATACAAAGACTTCTGAGCCCCATTGATGAGGCTGGGCTGTGCTGAATCTGATCCCACTTGATAGAAATAATCTTGATCATGATGATAATGACCGCCATATTCTTGCCAGTGGTTAATGTGGAGGAAGTCACAAAGGAAAGAGACTTCCAAATTTTACTCCAGAGACATTTACTTGAGTATTTCAGAATAAAAAAGTGTGTGTTCACTGCTTGTGTAAAGTAACATTGAGGGCACATTAAGTATATTGTTTGCCCTCTACAGTGCCAAGCTTTTCCCCAGTTTCCTAAGGGTGGGATTCTTGTCCCTACTCCATAGAAAAGGGCCTGAGGTTAGAGCCAGGGGACTCACGTGGTGGGTGGTGGAACTGGCTTCCACCCAGATCTCCAGCTCCACGGCCGAAACTGTGGCCTCTGGGCCCCCACCACCTGCTGATTATTTTGGAGACTTCCCCAGGACTGCAGCCCATTATGTGTTTCACTCTTCCTCCCAGCTTCCCAGGACACAAGGACAAAGACCCTCCGTCCCTGACCTAACTTCAACCAGCCTCCTCTGAGCCTACTTTCTGAGGCCTCCCCCATGGGTCCCGTCTTTGGCCACACAGTTGGGTTTTAGCAAAATTCCTGCTAGGTCCGCTTAGCAAGGGTCCCCCCATCCTTGATAGCTGAGGTCAAGAACCCTCCCAGGCTAAGCCCTCACCCCAGTTGTTGGCTCAAGCCCCTCATCCCCCATCCTGGATATCAAAGTCCATGACCTGCCTGTAGCAAGAAACCCCTGCCTTTGGTGTCTAACCTGGTTTTTCTTCATAACTTTCTAACTCAACCTCACCCCACTCAGTGCCTGGAATCCAGGCTGCCCTGTGGCTTTCAGAGCTGAGCTGGTCACCTCAATCTCCCACTGCAATCATCTTGACACCTATTGTAACAGTCCCGAATGAAATCTCCCTTGACATTTTTTTTTTTCTTTAAGACAGAGTCTCACTCTGTCACCCAGGCTGGAGTGTGATGGTGAAATCCCAGCTCAGTGCAACCTCTACTTCCCAGAGTCAAGCAATTCTCCTGCCTCAGCCTCCCAAGTAGCTGGGATTACAGGCATGCACACCCATACCTGTCTAATTTTTTTGAATTTTTAGTAGAGACAGGGTTTTGCCATGTTAGCCAGGGTGGTCCCTCAGCCTCCCAATTCCTTGCCATTTTAACAAGTGTCAGAATAATGCTTTCTTTAACAATGCCCATACACAGAGGCCACTGCAGGGAAACAGCACAGTCTGAGGTCCCCCATGGGAGCCCAGGGCCACTCTGGACCATGGCCCTAAGCTCCCGGAGCTGCAGCCTCTGATGACTCCTTAACGGATCACATGAGAGCCTCAGAAGGCAGTCACCAATCCTTTGCCATGAGAGCATGTCTTCCAGCAAAACCACAGTCATTTACCCCAAAAGGTTAGCAGGTGAATCAGTAGCTGGTTCAGGAAAGGGAAGAACTCTTCAGTTTTTGACACCGTAAATGTGTTCATCAGACCAGATGCTCAGAACCTGCATATTCTAGATTCCCAAATAATTGGGTCTGAATTAATGAGTTTTTTACTCTGCTTTGACCATCATGGCCCTAATGATCTGAAACATATTTTAAAAAGCAAAACAGGTAACAAGGGTGCAGGGAAGCAGGTGGGCAGGCGGCCTCGCAGGCTGGGCCTGGGTTGCTTTCTGCACTGCAATCCATCCTCACAGTGTCTGCAGAGCCCAGAACTATGTCAGGTTCTCTGAAGGATACAGAGAGGTCAAAGGTGTGTCCCTTGCCCTTGAAATGCTCTCAGCTATAATAAAGGTACAAGTACAGATCGCTGCTGAGCACTGACCACCCTGAGAACTGAGCTCCCCTGGCCTGCGGGCCCCGAAGGGTGAGGGAAGCTGATTGGAGCTGCGCCTGCCGTGTCCCCAGAGCTCAGGCACCTGACCGCTCAGCAAGTGGACCCCCTCACCCAGGCTGGAAGGCCCAGTTCTCTGCCCAACCTGGTGGTACCTCTCAGCTCTCAGAGCAGGCCATGCACTCGGGGATTGCCTAGAGCTCAGGCCCTGGGCGGGGCTTTGAGCACATCCCTCACGGGCTCCCGGTGTCATCAGCTGCGATGCTGCTGTGTGTGGCCCCACTGTGAGTACAGGCGGCTCCTGTCTGCCTCTCCCTGCCCCGTCTCCCAGCTTCCCCACCTCATGGCATGGGCCCCTTTGCTTCCATGCTACCCTTTGATGTGCCAGCCCCTTCCTGCCTAAGCCATCCCACACGCTGTTCCCACTGCATGGAAACCCCTTTCCCACTCCTTGCCTAGTGAACTCCTATTCACCCAACAAAGCCTCGGCTCAAATGCCCAAATCTGATAGGCCATGCCTTTTGGCACATTTTTCTTTCCTCTCTCCACAAGTCTGGATGTGTGATGTAAGATGAGTATATGTAAGACCGTTTGTGTCCTTGACCTCTCGGGCTGGATGTCAGCATCATTAGAGGCAGGGATGCATCAAACCTTGCATTGGAGAGAGAGCATCACTTGGCAAGGGTCAAGAGTCAACTTCCATGAGTTCTTAAGTGTTCCCTGGAGACACAGAGGACCAGGAGGAGACTCTGCAATGCCTTTCTGGACAAGGCCTTAAGTGGCCTTCTCAGCCCCCAAATCTCTGTTGCACCCGCGGCTCACTGGGAGCGGACTTGGATCAGTGCTGGCTCCAGTGCAAAGGGGCAAGCTGGCTTCCTCTCTCTTCTCTAACTTAGGAACAGGAAGCTGTTCTCTTAGAGAAGTTGCAGCACCAGGAAGCAGGTGGAGGAGGTATTTTGGGCTTTGGAAGAGGCCCTCCAGAGCCTGTGAAATCACACCAAGTAGGCAGCCACCTACTCAACCTAAATATAACACCAGGCTCAGGCTGCCAGCACGGCCTCCAGTCAACCACCCCCACCTGGCCACGTGGGGCCCCGGAGCGGGGAGCCGCTTGTCCATGGGCAGGAGCCCCCCCAGGCCACCCCTCTGCTGCAAGCCACCGCCAATGTCCATCCCAGCTCCATCCCAGTGTCTGACTGTTCCCAAGGCCTTCATCCTCATGGGCCATTGGCTATCGGTGCAATTCAAAAAAGGTTAGTTAGTCGGGGTATTGACGATGTCTTCATGAGGTGTGAAGCAAGGTTGTGAAATGAAACCCTCTGGCCACCTCTGAGGTCCATCTTACAGCTTCCGGGGTCCTTGGAGTGCTTCTCTTTCCCTTTGGCTTTCTGGATGCTTCCCTTTATTTCATGACCTCAGGGATGTTCAAGATCATTGCTTCTAAACCTCCGTCAGCCTAGTCAAAGGACCTCAGAGCTGGGTGTCTGCAGGGCTGGGGCCAGGCCACTCTTCCCTGGCTACCGCCTGGCCACAGACAAGGCACCAGCCTCTGCATTCCTCTTGCTGAAACAGGGGCAGCTGTCGCCAGGCCTGAGAGAGGCTGTGAGGAGGAGAGACCGCCTGGCGCACAGGAGGCGCCCAATAAGCCCTGGTGGGGAAGAGCTTGCTTCATAAAGTTTCCAGCATGAGATCATTCTGGACCATTTTATTTTCAAGCCTGAGGAGTCAGCACTGAATCTCTTCTTTAACGCCTTCAGTGGCTCTCTCCGGGGCAGCTACTGCATGGAGACGATTGGATGCCCTCCTGAAGGAAAGCCCAGGCTGCCATCCGCACAGGCCCCCAACCCGGTCAGAAGGAAAGGACCAGCAGGCTGGCGGAGGGGATGTAAAGGCCAAGAAGCCCAGGGCAGGCTTTTTCCATGTTATAAAAATAACAGGTTGCAATTCCCCTGGAAATTGGGAGATCCACTCAACCAGGAGCGCAGCAGGTATGTTAGCCACAGCCAAGTCCACCTTCGGGGGCTGAGCACTTGTGGACTGACAAACAGGGAAACCGCAGGCCTCCTGGCAGGGTGTGGGCCATGGTCTGTAGCTGCCCTGGCCCTGAGTTTGAGCCGGCTGAGGGCCAACCATCCCGAGGGCTCTGGGTGAGACGATTCTCAAGGACAAATCTAAGTTTGTTCTGGTTCCCACAGAGCAAATCGCCCATCACTCTGCAGCAAGCCTGACAGTTGCTGCCTGCACCTTCGCTGGGGACGAGCGATGCCGGCTGGGAGTTTCCATGCCAGGCCTGCCTCTCTGTTTGCATCTCCTGCTGCTCTGAGAGGAGCCAGCCCCTGAATTTGACGGAGCTTCTCCTGGCATGCGCCGTGAAGCTGCATAGGTTTGAGACATGCGGGGATGGTCCTTCCCACCCCCACCCAGCAAGCCCAGGCCTGCGGGAGGAGCCACGAGGGAGCCACAGGGCAGCCATGGGAGAGGAAGGTGCTGTTGGGGCTAATGGGGCCTTTGCCAGGGAAGTTTGGCACTTGGGGGAAAAGCGTGGAGATTGACGTGAGGGATTTGGGGAGGGTGCTTCCCACCCTGAACCTCCCTCCCGAAACCCCAATGTCTGGCCCGTGTCCTGGGCCAATCCGCCCTCCCCACTCCTGCTGCCTGCTCCCCGCCCCAGGCCCCAGACCTGCCTTCACACACCCTCCTGTGCCTCTGCCACACCTTGGTTCAGGCTCTCCTGACTGACTGACAAGCACCCAGTGGCCTTGCTTCATCATCTTCCTCGTGGTCCCCTCCAAGGCCACCCAGGCAGGGACTCTCCCTGAAGCATGGCCTGAGTGTGGGTCCCTCCCTGCAGCCTCAGGGCAGCCTGTGTAACTTCCACCGCCTCTCCCCAGTACGCCCGGGCTCCACCTTCATCCGCTGCTCACAGCCATCCACTGCCCAGCCCTCACCTCCTTCACTGCCTCTCCGCTGTCCCCTGCATCCCGGCCATTGATTCACTCATTTGCTCGACCTTCGCCCTGCGCGAATCGCTCCCGACTCTAACCCATGTAACCCCTGCGCAGGTCTCAGTGCCCCACTCCTCTCAGTGCCTCTCACCTGCCCCATGTGCCATCTGCGCTCCCGTCCCCGGACTCCTGCAACCTCTGCCGTCCCTTCCTGCCACCTACCAGTCTTCTCCCTTGGACAACAGAAGCGGGCAGTTGGTGATGAGTGTCCAGGATTCAAGCTGCTCCAGTGTCAGTCAGGTCCCAGTGGAAATCCCAGCCCTGTGGTTTGCCCTCGGGGTGGCCCTGGGCTCTCCAAGTTTCCATTTCTTCCTGCCTTGGAAGGAGAAGGAGACCGAGATTGCAGAGCAAGAGGCCTGGCTCCAGCCTGGCAGGCAGCAAGTGTCAAGTGAAAGGTGTGAGATTTCAGCTGCTGTTAGGAAAATACTCCCCGAAAAGATGATCTTGGGGGCTTTTTGGGAACCTGGGGCCCATCTATGGTCAGCGGCCCAGCCTGAAAGTGCATGAGGGTGACCAGGGCAGCCCCCATGTCATCCCTGGCACCCCAGGCAGTGCTGCGGAGGGCAGGAGGGGCATCTGGAAGGCCCCCTGGGCTGCAGGTCTGGATGCCAGCATCTCAGCCATGACCCTGCAGCACTGATTACTGAGAACTGAGCACTGAGCAGGGGTCTTGGGGCAATTCCGCCTCCCAGGGGAAGCAGCATGAGATGGAACCATCCCTGAGGTTGCCTGCAGCCCTCGCTTCCTGTAACTGGCATACAATCCACTGCAATCACTGTGTTCATTTTAATACCTGTAGTGACTCGGGGCTCACTCCCTCCAAAGGCAGCCGGTGAGCCTTCCCAGACGACTTTGTCCAGCCACTCCAGGTCGAGTGTTCATGGCCCACCTCTGATAAGCAAGCCCCTGTTTACAATCCAAAACTGCACCCCCTGAACCCACAAACACTCGTCTCTGTGATCCCCAGTGCCAGTCTCAACCTCTGCAGGACCTCTTGAGACAGCCTGGGAATCTGGAAGCCGCAACCCCTCCCAAAGGTCAGAGCCCGTGGGCACAGCTTCCCATGGGCATAGCTTCCGGAAGGCCCCTGTTCACTTCCTGTGGCTCCAGCAAAACCAGGCACCTTCTTTTACCAGGGTCCGAGCCTGGACAGCGATGCAGACCCCTCCGTTCCCGATGCCCACACAGCCCGGCGTTTACGTGGCACAATGTTCCCTTTGTGTGCCCCATTCTGGCCCCGACCACCTCTCCACCCTGCCTCCCAGCAGCCCTGCAGCATCGGCCGGACAGGCAGTACCCGGATTATGCCTCCACACCCAGGCAAACGAATCTTGGGCTCCCCTCCCCAGGCCTGTCTCCAGGACTGACTCAGCAGCTGCTTCTGGGCTGTGGCTGCACTTTGACTCCAACGGGCCTCGGGCAGTGGGCGACGGCCATCCGCCAGCCTGTCTAGACCCTGCCTGGCAGGCAGCTCTGCTCAGGAAGGCCAGGGCCCCTGCTTGTGGTGGGGGTGGCAGCTCCCCCTTCCCGAGTCTGGACTCACGGAGGATCCAGGCTGAGTGCGCTTTTACTCTATGGTGATGGGGTTCTTCTTTCCTCTGTGATCTCGAAAGTTGCTATAATTCTGCCAGTATGTCTTGCCATTTCTCCTGTGCTAGAATAAAGGGGAAAATACATTTTTTTTTCAAAAAGGGCTATTAGCTTTTAGGAGGCAATCTTCTCCCTGATTCGAGGTTCTTTTTGCCTGGGTTCCTGAGTTCCCTGCTCTGCTGCGAGGCCCGGCTGGCGAGTGGCACCGCGCAGCTCTGCTGGCCTCCCGGTGGGTGACTGATGGTTTGCCTGGAGCTTTGGGCAGCACTGACACCCAGCCCAGCAGGCCAGGTGCCGCAGACCCTGCTCGCCGGCGGGTCTCCATCCCAGGCTCTTGCGCCTCTGGCAGCGTGAAGTGAGCAAAGTGTTTCTGAAACTCGAGCATAGGGTGTGAGAGAGGCTGCCTCAGCACCTTTGGGAAGCACCGTGTCCAGGTGACAGCCAGAGCTTTGGGGCCACATGGTCAAGACTTTGGACTCTGGCACTGCTCCCCTGCCCTGTGTGAGGTAGGCAGGCTGCTGGGCTTCTCTGCGCCTCGGATTCCTAATCTGAGTCACAGGTGGTTCCTGGGGTGGTTGTGAGAACAAAATGAGATTCAGCACATTTGGCCTGATTAATATTAATGAGTGCTATTAATATTAATGCTCACTAGACCACGGCCTATCCAGGCGAATCGCTGATGGCGCTGAATTCCAGGATCGTTTCCGAAGCTTGGCAGCGGCTGGAAGAACAGCAGGTGGGAGGACGCGCTTGGGCCAGCCTGGGTCCCGTCGCCTGTTGCCGGAAGAGCACTTGCTCTAACCCTGGGCTCTGCCTGCTTGTCAGCCAAATGCCTCCCCCAAAGGTAGGTGTGGCCACTGTGTGATTGGCTCAGGGCAGCTCTGGGAACAGTGCCCAGCACACTCCAAGGCTCTGGGGACACTCGGGACCTTCTTCTGAGGTCTTTGCCAGGTCGCACCATCTGCTCCTGGGCTCAGCATCTGAAGCCCCACATGCAGGCGTGTTTGCTGCCCCTTGTCCATCTCTTCCCAGCCGGATGCAGCTCACAGAGCTGGAGCCTCATCTCCCGTGCCCGGCGCAGAGTCAGCACTCAGAACATGCTCAGATGGCACTGGCCGGCCCCCGCCACAGGCTTGCGTGCCATTCACATCAGACATCAGTAAGCTGAGACTTGTAACTGTGGTGCCCCTCTCTCTTTTCTCCTCTTCCCAGAGACCGCCTGGGCACTGCGCCTGGAAAGGAACATTCCGCATTCAGGGAAATCGCTGTGACAACCTGGCTGCCTCTGTAGAGCCTGTCCTGCTGCCCGAATGTCCCCAGTCCCGGCTCAGTCCGCCCCTCCGCGATCCCCCTCCCCAGGGAGTCTGTCCCCAGGACACTAACATCAGAAGCCCCAATCCTGCAGCCCTCACTGACCAGCAGGGCCGCAGGGCAGGTCTCCTGGGTCCAGGAATCTCTCGGGGCTCAGATCCATGTTCCGCAGCTGCCAGAGCAAAGCACAGACTCTGTGAATGAAAACAATAGAAATGTGTCTCCACAATTCTGGGGGCCAGAGGTCCACAGCCAAGGCGTCATCAGGGCCACAGCTCCTCCAGAGCCTCTAGGGGAGGACTTTCCCTTGCTCACCCGGCTTCTGGTGGCCCAGGCCCTCCCTGGCTCGTGGCCGCTTTGCTCCAGCCTCTGCCTGCTTCTTGTGGCTCCGGCGTCCTCTCCTGCAGTCATTGAATTTGGGGCCCACCTGAAACCCAGGATGCTTCCAGCTGGAGCTCCTTACCGAACTGCATCTGCAGAGACTCTGTTTCCAAAGAAGGTCTCATTCTGAGGCTCTGGAAAGACATGAATTTGGGGGACCCTATGTACCCCACCACAAGGCTCACACCTTGAATCCCCACAGGGCTGGGCATAGGGCAGCCAGTCACCAACCTGCCAGGATCGGAGCCATGAGATCTGCTGAATTCATGTAGTCTATCCCCCCATGTACATCTGGGGAAACTGAGGCCCTTGAAGGGACGGGCTTTCTCGGATCCCAGCAAGCTGCTGGCAGAGCTGGGCTTTGCTGGGTCTTCAGACGCCAGCAGAGCCTCTGTCCACAAGTTCTCTGTGAGCAGGAGAGAAGCAGTGAGTCCCTGCCATTCCGTCATCCTTGGTAAATGAATAAGTGGATAATAAATGGTCTTAGGGAACATCGCTGGGGCTGCAGAAGGACAGGGCTGGGACAGATGTCTGGAAGGTGCCTTGGCAGAGGACATACTGAATAGGGCCGTGGGGGCCAGGGGACGCTGCGGGGCATGGGTGGCGTGGAGAGTCGGGGCCCCACCATGAGCCCCAGGAGGACGGGAGCTGGGCAGGAGGTATGGAGCTGGGGCTGCATGTCCTTGGTGTGGGGCTCAGGGTGGCCACAAAGGTCAAGAGGAAGCCCAGTGGAGCTGGCATCTGTTCCGGGTGTGGCTGGGGAGGCTCAGATCTCTGAAGCGCTCCTCTCAGGGGGCCAGGAGGCCAGCTTGGCAGGAGGCAAACATCTCTTCTCCCTTCTTCCTTCTGCTCATCCTTCCCCGCCCTCCATGAGCAAACGGTGAGGCCCAATGGTGGGCACAGACTCACTGCGGAGTCCTGGAAGCCTGGGCCAGCCTGGCTGGAGCATCTCATCCGAGAGGATGGGCAAGAGAGGCGGGGTTGTGGGATGGTAAAGGCAGGCGTGGGACCTAAGAGGCCAGGGGTGGGAGGGAAGCCAGGAGGGGTGTGCTGGCCACATGCAAGAGAGGAGGAAGAGAGAGGGGAGGACACAGAGCAGGGAGAGGGGAGAGTCGCGGAGGAGGGGGAGGAGAGGCAGCAGGAGAGAGAAGACAGACAGGGAGGAGGGGAGGAGGGGAGGCAGGAGAGACAGGGAGGAAGGGAGGAGAGGAGGCAGGAGAGAGAGAACCAGGCAAGAGAAAGGAGGAGGAGGGAGAGGAACACCCCCCACCCAGGCATGTGAGGCTCCAGAAGCCTCCAGCGATGGAGAAGCCCCGGGGCTGTCAGCTCCACCCACTCCACCCGAGTCCCGGTACATCCCATCGGAGCCTTAGCATCACCCTCATCCTGCAGCAGCAGCTCACCCAAATCCTCAGCAGCGCGCCCTCCGCTGGCTTCCCCGCGTTTTCAGGAGACTGGAGCGGCCACTGTGTGTTTCTCTCCCCACTCTCCGAGGGGCTCTGTGGCTGGCAGGCCAGTGTGTTTTGGTTTGGTTTTCTTTTCATTTTTGAAACAGACTTAGCAGAAGGGAAAGAATGTTAACAAGGATGAGAAACCCTGGGGCCAAGGGGTGGGATGAAGTTAGAGGCCGGGGCGAAGCAGGAGTGTTTAGTGTTCATTTCAAGAAGACGGATGCAGACAAGAGGCATCAGGCATCGCCCCTAAAGGGACTGGAGGAAGAGTGGGGGTTTAAGGAGTGTTGATGGTGGCCACGTGCTCCCGTCCTGGTGTCAGGAAGTCAGGTAAAGAGCTGGAGTTATGAAGGAGTGAACCCTGCAGGACTAGTTTTCTCTGGGGTAGCCTCTGAGCTGGGATGCCAGGGGCCTGATGTTCTGAGAGCCTCCTGCCAGGCATGGTGTGCTGGGAGGCACCCCACGCTAAGGTGCGTCCTGGTGCAGGCATGCTGGGACCATCCATCCACAGCCTCTGGTACAGGTGCCATCCAATCTGAGGGCCATCAGTGATGCTGACTCCAGGCCAGACTGGCCCTGCTCTACCACATGGTGCCCTGATGAAGGGGTTGGCAGTGCCAGGCTCTGAGACCTCATGCCCATGCCTCTGGGTAGGAGCCTGCAGTCTGCAGTGGGCTGACTCCCAGGCCCCAGGATGCCAGTGCAGGGTGAACATTGCCAGGAAGGGCCAAACGGCCAGGCACGGGAGGAGCTGTTCACGTGCCTTTGCTGTGGTTTACCCATCCTGGAATGCAGGAATCAACCTCCCAGGGGTGAAATGAAGATTAAATGGAGAAGAAGAGAGGAAAACAGAATGCGAGAGTGACAGTCTCCCAGGCTGTTCCCAGCCACACGATCGTGGTGGAGATCAACACGAATCAATCAGCCAGGCCTCCTCCAACCCTTCCTTTGCTCCACCTGGAGCTGGCATGTTAGAAATTCATCAAACCAGGCTTTTCGGCATGTTGACCTGGCTGCTGGGAATTAGCCCCAGGACTCCTGATGTCCACAGCCATGCGTTGGCACTGCAGACACCCTTGGGTCCCCGCCCCTCTGGCTCTGCCTCTTCCAGAAGCTGTGGTATTGGACTCCCAGCCTGCATCAGGCAGCAAAGCTCTGAACGGGAGCTACGTGGAAGCTTGCAGAAAACCCTGGTGGCAGGAGCTAAGGCGGGAGGCAAGGCCCCGAGCACTTCCAAGGATAGAGTCCACCCCTATGGACTCCGAAAGACAGTGGAGGGAGGCTGCTCCAACCCGGGACTGGACAGAGGGGAACACCAGCCCAGCCCTGGCCGGGAGCAAGGGCTCCAGGGAGGGCAGGAGACGGGCCACCACCAAGAGACAACGGGGCCAGTGGATGCCATGCAGGAGGCCCAGCCGTTTTCTCTGCTTGTGGCAGGAGCAATGGGTTGCTACCCCAGGCTGCGGCCATGGGCAGCCCTAGAGCAGCCCCAAGCTCCAGGGTGGCAGGTGCTCCCTGAGTGCACCTGGAAGGGTGGAATCAACGGGAGACAAAGCCCTGGAATGTTGAGGGATTCTCTTGCTCCCTGAGGATGAGGCCTGGATGCCCTCACCTGCGCATTGCCCCAGGCAGTTTCTGCACTGCCGGCACGCACAGCCCTGCTTTCCCACCACCCGACACCTGAGAAGGCAAAGCTTTAGTCAGCGGCCAGCAGCTTGGGGCTGCGTCTGGGTGCCCAGCACAGTGGCCATGGTACCCTGAGGGCCTTGGGCACCCCACCAGGAGCCGAAGCCACTGGCACTGAAGAGATAGTGATCAGCATCACTGTCCAGGCTTCCAGAAGGAGCAAGCCTGTGGCCCTGGCCCGGGAGCCAGGTGACAGCATGAGGGCTGGGCTGGTTTTGACTATGGGGGCTAAACCTGTCTCATCCCGGGGCCTCTTCTGAAGGGGGCCAGTCAGTCACCAGGCTCTGCAGAGACCACCTTCCTCCAGGTGATGACTTTCGGCAGAGCAAACAAAATCTGCCCTGGAAAGCTGGGCCAGCTGTTACAGCAAGTGAGGGGACGCTTGGATGACAGCTCTGTCCCCACGGGGTCCCTCTGCTCAGCCAAGACAGCAGTCCGGGGCCAGGAGGGCATTCTACAGGGAAGGGAAGCCTGCGCTTCTCACACAGCCTTGTGGTGCAGGAAACCAGCCAATTCTCTAATCAGGGGAGGGGCCCATCCCTTCAAGACACTTCTCTGAGTTTCTCAGGCTACTTTTCTAAGTGCTGCAATGAATTGTCAGCACCACACAATTTCCCATAGCAGCATGGCCCTGGGCTCTGTGTCAAGAACGCAGAGCAGTGCTCCAAGTGGTGTGGAACCGAATTCCAACACACCTGAACTCACATTGCCAACTTCCCATGGAGCTTCATTCCCAGCTGTTCACACACCCAGAGCCTGGGTGAACACACACACATGCACACACATGCATGCATATACACACATGCACACATGCATGCACACATGCTTGTGCACACACATGCATACACACCCACACATGCTCACACGTGTGTGCACAGGCATGCATGCACATACATATGCATATACATGCTCACACACACATAAGCACACACATGGAAAAGAGTTGATGCCTGGACATGCAGGTGGGCACACAGAACCGTGCGCCTCACACACATTCCTAGACAGCTGCAGGAGACACACATGCCCATCTGGTGCCACACGCATACACATTTGAACATACACGCTTTCACATGTGCAGGCACACGTCTGCCCCTGCACACCTGTGTGCTCTGACACAGATGCACACATATGCAGCACATGCACATGCTCACACACACCTCCATGTGGGCAGCTCCGGTCTCAGCTCCTTCACCGCCAGTGCTGGTCTGAAGAGAAGAGACTGGAAGGCCTGTATCCCCAGTGGTGTAAGAAACACTCAGACCTGAAGGGCTGCACAGACTTGAAGCACAGCCTTCTGCTGTCGGGCAGGGTCTGGCAGAGCCGGGCTGTTTGATCCTTGAACCAAGCGTCTGGCCTCAGTGAAGGGAGGAGCCGTTTGATCAATCTTTGATCAATCAGTGTCCAGCAGGCCGGCAGGGCCTTGACGAAGTCTGGCCAGGAAAGTTACAAAACCCACGATCCCTCTGATCAAAGATGGCACTTTCCAGTCCATGAGCTGCTCAGCTGGGCCTGTCCTCCTAGAGCAGCGGCAGCACAGACCGCAGGCACCCTCAGAAAGCCGCCTTCTTCCTGTCCTGGTGCCCACGGACACCGGCTCACCAAGGTCTCCCCAATTCCTAATTCTCCCACAGGTGACTTGGGAGGAAGAGCTCCCGGGTGGTACCCAGAAGAATGACCCCAAGGACATCCTCAGGTGCTGCTCCTGGACCCAAACCTCCTGTCATGTCACCCAGCAAGCGCTGCGATTAGGTCAGGGGTCTTCAGAGTCAGCCTCATCTGGATCATCCCGGGGTCTCAAAATGCCTTCTACGCAAGAGGTGGCACAGGCTAGAGATGGACAGAGGAAGCGAAACAGGAGCACAGAGGCAGAGGCTGGAGGAACGAGGCCGCAAACCAGGGAGCACCAGGGAGCGCCTGGAGCTGGAGGAGCAGAAAACCCAGGAGGGTGCCGCTGGCCACACCTGGATCCCAGGCTGCTGGCGCCCGGGCTGTAAGGGAAGAAACGCTGTGGTTTCAAGTCACCGAGGTCGTGGCCTTTCCGCACGGCAGCTCACAGGCAGGAAAGTCACACCCTGACCCAAAGCCCTGCCCTTGCCTGGGCACTCCCAGTCTCCCCCATCCCTGGGCCGGACCATGGGGGATCACAGAAGGCCAAGCAGACCCAGTGGCGCAGACCAGACCGAGGCTCTGGGAGGGAGGATTTCTGGTCATTCAAGCCTCAGCCAGGGCCCTCCTCTCCGGGCAAAGCAGCACTCCCAAGGTGAGCAGCCAGGCTGGGGGTGGAGGGATAGGGTCACGGGCCTGGCTGATGGCCTCTGACTTGCCCCTGATGCTTGGTCTGGGAGCAGGGGCAGGGCAGGAAGGGACATCTGCATCACCCTTTGGCTCCAGCCTCCAGACCTTCATGCTCCTCTTCCTGTCTGCAGCAGTTGGCATCAAAGGCCAAGTAACAAAACACCTATCCAGCAGGCACCACTCTGAGGGGGAGGCCACTCGGGCCCAGCCTCCTGCCGCCATGCTGTCAGGCAGCCCTCAGCGCCCACGTCATCTGCCTGGCCACAGTGGAGTCGCCATAGGATTGGAAGAGGGCAGGAGGGACACTACCAGCCTGCAAAGGCCCAGGAGGCTGAATCACAGGCATGCCCACCGCACTGTTGTGGGGAGTGCTGCCCAGCCTGCGGCAGGAAGGAGGGAGCGTGGACTGGGGACGACCACTGCCTCTTTGGTTCACCAGTGCTTGCTTTCAACGCCCACCGGGCTGGGGACCTATTCCCATTTCCTGGAGCACTTGTGGCCTGCAGTCATGGTATTCATTCCCAAAAGAGTCAACACTGCCGGTCAAGAAACTTTTCCAGCTAATGTGAGCAGCAAGAGATTTCTGAGAGGACTCTGCGTGGGTTAAATTATTTCTGGGACAGGGTGGGATGTCTCACCATGGGAACAAGGAGCTGGAGTGTCCAATGCAGCCAGGAGATGCCAGCCTCCCCCCAGATGGTCCCAGCCCCTGCTGTCTCCACTGACGCCAGGGGGGACCCCAAGTCAGGTTCCCCGTGCCTGCCACTGCTGCAAATCATGCCCCTCCATACCCAAGACTGCAGTGGGGACAGCTAAAAACCAGGTTGCATGCCCACACCTCAGCTGGGAGGGAAGCTTCGTAACTATCATGATTCCATTTCACCTCAGAAGGCAGAATCCGTGGTGGGGGGAGGCAACAGGGTGCCGAGGGGATGGGCAGGGGAAGCAGCCGTGATTGGTGGCTGTCCACTTCCACTCATCCCACCCAGACCACCGCCCCTCTGCCGGGCTCAGCTGGTGCCCGGGGGCCAGGCATGGAGGGACCTGCCCCACACGGCTGCCCTGGTCCTGATCTCTGCTGCCCTGTACTTCAACAGCAGACCCAAGGGTCAGCGCGGGTGAGACCTAGCCGGCGGGGAGGAAAGTGGGGCAGGGAACTACCTGGAAGGGAAAAGCGTTCCCAAGCCCTGGACGGCACCATCTCTTCAGTCCTCTCTGCAGGGCTGGGCCACTGTCTTGGCTTCCAGGGACCTAGAGAGTTAATCTTCTAGCGAAGGAGGCCCTGCCCGCTGGCCTGGAAATCAGGATCAGACAGGAGACGCGGCCTGCCCAGCTCAGGACGGTGGGAATGTAGAGCATCCCCGGTGCCCCGGCGTGTCTCAGCCATCCGTCTTCCCGCTGACCATGGCCATAGCCCGCACACACTGCAGGGGCCCAGGAAGACTCCGGAGAATGCCCCGCCTGCCCACAGAGCACAGGCCCCCTCCACTCACCCCTTGGGTTATGGGGGGCCGAGGTCGACACAGTTCCCCTCCCTCCCTGCATACAAGGTGCCGCAGTAGCCCCAGCCCCTTTGCTCCAGTGCCTTTTGGAGCCTTGGGTGGTGCCGACAGCCTTACTGGCAGGCTCCTGCATGGAGCGGGTCACCCTATCCGCAGGCCTCTCTGTGCTCACAGGTGCCAGGATGTACTGTCCCGGAGAGGGAGGGGCAGCCCCAGGGCCACCTGCCCACTCCGCCAGGCTAGCGCAGAAAGGGGTTTGTCAGAGTCCTCCAATCAATCCGTCTGTGTCACCCTGCAGCACACTCCCCAGTCCCAAGCGAGGCCTCATCTCCCTGGACCTGGAGAAAAAGACTTGGCTGTGGGGAGCCTGCGGGGGGTGACTCCAGGAAATATGAGCAAGGGGGGGTGAGGTGAAGCCAAGGGTCCAAGTCAATAAAGTGTAAGGAACGAGCCAGTTACTGCCTCAGACCAATTCACCGGGACCCTCCCAGGCCTCCGTGAACTCTGCAGGTAAATTGTCCCTCGGAGGGCAACACTGCCGGGTGCTTGTCAGTCAGAGCCTGGGGCCCCTGAGCACTGGGGCTTCAGCAGGAGCAGAACTGCCCACTGTGTTGGGGGTGCCCTGGGTGTGGCCGAGGGCACTGCTCCACCTGCTCCCCATCTCCACCACGTGCCTCGCCTGGAAGCCAAGACTGGGCTTCTGTGGGTCACACTTCGCATCTGCCTCACCCCAACCAGCCCGTCCCCTCCCGCCCCTGGTGGGACGCCTCTGCGGGAGCAAGTCCACACCCCTGCCCACGTCCTCCCTGGCCTGTTGCAGTGTCCGCCATGGTCTGCCCTCCACCTGTCTCTCAGCTCTTCACACCCCGCCCTCCACATTGGCCACCGTGTCTAAGACCACTGCATCTCCTCCCTCCCCCATCCTTGTGCTTCTTCCATCCTCCATTGCAGAGGCCCCTAGGTCCCGGGCCTTTCTCGGACCAAGACACATGCTCTCCCCAGGGCATGATCAGCCCTCAGCCTAAAAGAGGCTCTATGTACTGACTCCTCCACTGGACTGCAGATGGGTGGTGTCCAGCCCCCACTGGAAGCTTCCACCTGGAAGCTTCAGCATGAATTCCATGTGGCCAAAACAGACCTCCCAACCCCTCCCCATTCCTCTCGGCCCCCATGCTCCCACCATGGATGGAGGGGACCCACCCTCCAATCACTGCACCGCTCAACATCAGGTCTTGTCTTTCAGTCCTCCTCTCCCCAGCTACAGCCCCAGCGCAGCTGTCCAAAGTCCCACTCCACCCCCTTTTGCCTCTTCCTCCTCTCCACCTGGCTTCAGCCCCCACCTCGCCTCTCGCCTGAGCAGGCCTCCCTGGGCTCCCCTCTGTCCCTGAAGGGCTGGGCATCCCTTGGAGTGTCTAGCAGAGCCTGGGGCTCCTGTGTGCCCAGGGTGCGACTCCCCAGCTTTAACTATCTCCTTGACAGTCACGATGCTGCTCAAATGGCTCCGCCTCGGAGACTCCCGCCCCACAGTGCAGCCCTGTGCACTCCGCCTTGCCCTGGCAGCATTCTCTGCATTGCAGTGATTCAAGGTGGGTTTTCGTATTACTGTGTTAATTATCAGCTCCCCTCGCCCTGCACACTTGCTAGAACAGGAGCTTTGTGTGAGCTGGGACATGGGACATCCCATTCTCAGAGCATCTCCCAGAGGACAGGCCAGGCTGGGCATCGGAATTCTTTTAAAATTCCTCATTTGGCTTAAATAAGCAGCAATGTGCTCAGCCCTATCCAATCCTGGCTTCTGCAGCTCCACCCAGTCCCCAGCAGCCCCCTCTCCACGGCCACACACAGGCTCTTCTCCCGGTCCCTCAGCCACGCGATTCCAGGGCTGTGACCTCTCCGGCTACCGAAGCAGACAGCGCCTCTGACAGCTCAAACCAAAAGGAAGTCTAATTAATATCATTTCCAGAAGGGTTTTTTTTTTTTTCCAGACGAAGTCTCTCTCTGTCACCCAGGCTGGAGTCCAGTGGCGAGATCTCAGCTCGCTGCAACCCCCGCCTCCTGGGTTCAAGCAATTCTCCTGCCTCAGCCTCTCAAGTAGCTGTGATTACAGGTGTTTGCCACCACGCCTGGCTAATTTTTGTAGTTTTAGTAGAGAAAGAGGGAGTTTTACCGTGCTAGCCAGGCTTGTCTTGAACCCCTGACCTCAAGTAATCCACCTGCCTCAGCCTCACAAAGTGCTGGAATTACAGGCATGAGCCACCATGTCCAGCCCAGAAGTATTTCTTGAGCATCTGTAGGGCCGAGCTCTGAAGTGGAAAAAGGAAGGAGCAAGCACTTTGGAATTTTGCTCCCCATCCCACCCCCACCAGCTGCTCTGCCTGCGATTTTTCATCTGCAGAATGGACGAGGAAAGGCCTTGTGTCCGAGGCTGATGGTGGTGATGCTGACTATGTGTGGGACACTCCTCCCAGGAGCTCGGCCACATTCACAGCGGGGCAGATGCTGGTGGTGTCGCCTCTGCCTGGCGGTGGGCACAGCCACATGGAGCTGCAGAGGGCCTGCGTGCGCCGCTCAGCATGGACAGGAGTGGACGAAGCCGTAGCCACCCATTCTGCCCCTCCCAGCCTCGGTTTCTCACCCTGTAATAAAAGGGCCTCCAGTGCCTGCCTTACTTTTCCCCGGAGAGGCTGGGGGTGGTGTGCTCCCCCAGATGGAACGTGACTGTCCTCGGAGGCTCTCATGGGCTCTGTGGGATCCAATGGCCAAATGCAGAAGGAAAGACAGAAAACCTGTGTCTCCAAATTTCTAGCTCATTGGTTCTTGGAATAATAACAAGTTCTTACCTACACTGTACTTTGACAAAGCATCAAACTCCTTCAGACACTGGCGCTGCTGGCTCTGTGAGAGCTCCGGAGTTGGTCAGGGGGAGTCTTGTAACTGTGTCGCAGTAGAGGAAACTGAGGCTTGGAGAGGGGAGGGAAGAACAAGTACACACGCCTATCAAAGTACCCCAGTGAGCACGTGACAGCTCCAAACGCTTCGAGGACGCAGAGAGACTGGGGCACTCTGCCGTTCCTGGTGGGTGTGGACAGCTACCAGCTGCTCTGGAAAACAGTTCGGCAGTTCCTGTAAAAACTGCCCCTGCAGCTGCGACGTGACCCAACTATTATACCCTGGAACATTCATCCCAGACAAATGAAAACTCACGTTCACACAAAAGCCCACGCACACGTGTTGGTGCAGAATCCGGCTCAGCGACTGAAAGGAGCCAGCTGTCGACAAAGGCAACACTGGGGTGCATCTCCAGAGAGCCAGCTGGATGGGGGAGCCAGGCGGGACGGAGAGGGCCAGGCTAGACCGGGAGAGCCAGGCTGGACAGGAAGGGCCAGTCCCCAAAGCCTGTGCCCTGCACAAGCCCATTTGTAGAACACTCTCGACATGACAAAATTGCAGAGATGAAGCACAGGTTGGTGGGTGCCAGGGACCAAGGAGGGGTGAGGCAGGAGGAGGCGGGTGTGGGTATGAGGAGCAGCAGGGGTCCTCAGGGCATGAGGATATGACAGGGCTTACCTTGAGTAATCCCAGATGACTCGCGGTTTTCTGTGGCTCCACCTTACCTCCCGTCAGCTTCTCACCAGTCCAACACAGGCGCCAGCCCACAAGCACAGGCCAAACGTCAAATGGCTTGGCATTGTCTCCCTCTCATCCCCCAAGCCAGGAGGCTGCTGGGGAGGGGGTCATGTATGTGCAAAGTAGAGCAGAGCCAGGAGCCGTGGCTGCTCCCTCCATACACACACGCATGGACACACACATGCTTGCATACACACCTGCCTGCACACCCAATGCTTGTCTACACCCATGCCCACGCCCATGCATGTGTGTGCATACTCACGCATACATGTGCACACACGCATACCTCCCAATCCCACCATCCACATGGACGAATCTTTAAAGGAGCAGTCGCTGGGGTCCTGCGGACTGGGAGCAGTTTTGTGGCAAGACTTCAACATTACACACAAAATAGAAAAGAGCTGCCCACTGAGGGAGTTGGGACTTCCTGACCATCCTGCTCAGAGCAGAGGTCCAGGGTCTTCATGGCTGTGTGGAGAGGCAGGGGCTTCCCTTCCTCCACAATCACCTCCTTCTCCATCGGGAAGGTGCATCTCCCAGTCTTATCCACCCTCCCAGGCTTCCTTCTCCCGGAAGCCTCTCCGGGTTGGAACCCTCACTCCTCCCAGAGCTCGCTGGCCTCTCTCCTGGCCTCCCAGGTGTGCTCACTCTCTTGCACTCTGACGCTCAACCCTGAGCTTGTGCTCTTTTCCGTCTCAGCATGGACAGTGCACAGCCTCCCTCTCCTGCCCGGCTCCCACTCCGGCCCCTGGGCACAGGACCTTGCACACAGTTGGCATTTCGTAAACACTGGTTATATGAACAACGGAATGATAAGCTCATCCCCCAATCACTGCTCCATCAAATGGCTGCCGCTTACCAATAACATACCCGGATCCCCCCAATCCAGGGTGGGGCACGGCCAGCATGAAGGCTTCCCTGAGCAAAGGCGACTATGTGCTTTGCCCATGCGGAGTCACATCCCGCAGCAGGGCCTTCGAGCAGCCCCTGGGAGGACTCTGCCCCTCCTGCCCTCCTGGCCTGTCACTCCCCTGTCCCCCTTTCCCTCATGCCCTGTCCTGCCCTGGGAGTGGCAGGAACCTCAGGAATCCACTTTTGGACAGCAGCTGAGGTCCCTCAAGTCGTGTGCATGCTCTTGGACTCACAGTGGAGGGTGACCTGAAGCCCTGACCCCCGGCTCTGGCTGGTCCCTTTCCCACTGCACCCACTGGGCTTTGCCACCAGGAACAGGCGATCTGAGCGCATGTTACAGCTCTCAAAGCACAGCCTCACCTACGGTCTCTCGCTGTTCATGGCTCTGCAAAGCCCATTTTCTAACTTAGGTCAGCTAGCCCCCTAGAGCTACATAGAAAGGGAGCAATGGTGCCAGGGATCCAAGTCTGGGTCCTCTCAGATGCCCCAACCCCCTGACATGCCCTGGAGGCCTCCTTAGAGGCGGTGCCTGTGGAGGCAGCAGGTGAATTATGCATGCTCTCCTTCAGGATGAGGACTCCGTTTCCAGGGCCTTTGGGACCAACCACCTTCCTTCCTCACCACCCCTCCCACCCCAGCTCCACCACCAGGTCCTCTGGGACTCCTGAAATGGTTCATCAGACACAGCTGGCAGGCATCTGCCCAAGCATCCGCATTGATAACCCTGTGAGGAGACGTGGCATGATCACAGCTCAGGGCTAATTCAAGAAAAACGGATGGGACTTCGGGTGACGGCACGCCAGTTCCATGAAGGCCGCTGAGAACTCTTCCATGAGGCCTGAGCACAGCCCACAGTGCTCGCGTTGTGCCTCAGGAATTGTCATAGCCAGGGCTAGAGCCGTGTGTCCTGAGTCACGAGTGTGAGCCACACCCCTGGCAGGAAGATTCAGTCACTCTAGAGAAGCTGTCTTGAAGCTGCACTTGGCCTCTGACAGTGGGAGGGGGACTCAGCGACCCAGGAAGCACCCCTCTTCCAGGTTCAGATCCACAGTCCTTACCCCTTGGGACCCCATTAGCAGACCCAGACTCCAGCATCCAGCAGTAATTTCATAAGAGCAATGCAACCGGGGGTCCTTGGTCTCACCTCACCCTCTCCTTCCTCTCGTTAGGAGCCCCATTGCTGCCCTGTTTCCTCCCCCTGAAATAAACTTCTCACTAGAAGCAAGAGCGTGGCTGGCGTCTTTGGGCACAGCCCCCTCTGACAGCAGCTTAGCCTCAATTCTAGCTCTAGAACCAGGAAAGACAGAATCTTTTCAAATAAAGCAGTGTTTGTTTTTAATTATTGAATTAACTACCAACATCTTTGCTCAGCTCCTCTGTGCTCTAAGGGGAATTATCGGCAAAGCAAATTGTAGAGACGTGGAGCCTGCCTTTCTCCGCTGAACTTCCTGCCTCTCAGTGTGGCCTGCCTTCCCTTGCAGCCATCCCGGTAACACGGGGCTCGGCAGTGAGGCTGCAGCTGCGGTGCCAGCCACACAGAGCTTCCAGAGCTCAGGATAACTTCTCAGGGTGGCCCAGGGACCAGGCCTTGTCTGTCTTGTCTGTAGAGACAGAGATAGGCAAATTCAGAGTCACTGCCAACCTGGATGAGGGTGGAGACTTTCTTCTTCAGAGTCCCACACACCAGGGTGCACTGGATAATGCATCTCATCGGGGCACCGTCTTATTCGTTGCTTTGAATCAGGACACTCATTAGGACTCTCTGCACTATGGTGTCCAGCCCTGAGCTAGCTCAGCATGGAAGCCACTGTGGCCCGGATGTGGAAACATCCCCAATTCCTGTGGGCTGCTCTGAGCCAGGATTCCTCCTGCTACACCTTGGAATGACTCAATTCAAGAACAACTAAAGCCTTGAGAGAGATTCAGAATAGGGACAGAGGGCCCTGGGCACCGAAGCCTCAGGTGGCACAGAGGGTGGAAACCAATGTCCATCCACCCTCCAGGATAGGCCAGATCCAGACAAAAACTGGCCTCTGGGATGGAGGAGACAGCACTGATGTCCAAACAATGAGTGAGGACTCTATCCTCCCACAGTCCTGGGCTCCTAGGGCTGGGCCTGGCCTCACAGGCCCTGGGGGCACCCAGAGCCTCAAAGGTGACTTCCAGCACAGAGCTGGACACCTGGATGCCTGCATGCTCCCTTCCAGCTGAAGGCAAACCCAGCTCCCTGCCCCTCACTAACAGAGCCCTGTGTCTGAGGCCTGAGGTTGAACAGGGGCATGACCCCAGCAACAGGCTCCCCGAAGGCAAAACTCGGTGGTGTCTGGAGGCATTTTTGGTCATAACAATGGCAGAGTGTCCTGGCCTCTAGTGGACTGGCCCCTCCCCAGGGCTCAGACACCACAGGAAGGCTGTATGCAGCCTCAGACGTGGGCATGAACAGCTCCACAATGCCAGGGCTGCTTCAGAACCAGGGCCCCTGGGCAAGGAAGTCCCTTTCTGGGCACATCATCTATCGTCTCCTGTGTGGAAACCAAAGTCCATCTGTTAAGTGAAGGGATTGGCTGATCCAGGCTGAGCATTCAGGTGCCTGGTAGATTAAGGGGCCCCGGGTGCTCCCATGAAACAAGAGTCCTAGGCAGCATCCTTAAAAGGCATGGGCGTCTTCTTCCATTATCTTAGCAACACCACACACATCACACACATGTACACACACATGCTCACAGGCACATACACAATGCATGTCGCCCTGTTCACACTGCCCTCACACACACAATTCATTTAGCCAAACTCTTAATTAAACGAATTTTGAAAACATATAATTTTCTAATAAAAGCTAGATGCACACAAGCACACACCACACATGCCCACTCCACACACATGCATGTACCACACACCCACATGCCCACATAGTGCACACGTACACACACCACACACATGCCCAAACATGCACAGTGTACACATGCCCATACCACACACATGCCCACATACACAATACACACATGCACATACTACACACAGTACACACATGCACACACCACACACATGCCCACATACATACACATGCACACACCACACGCATGCACACATACACACACAGTGCACACATGCACACACAATACACACTTGCATACAAACTGCACACATCACATGCCCACATGCACACAGTACACACATGCACACCACATACGTGCCCACATACACACAGTGCACACATGCACACACCACACACGTGCCCACATACAACAGTGCACACGTGCCCGCACCACACACGTGCCCACATACACACAGTGCACATGTGCACACACCACACACATGCCCACATACACACAATGCACATGCGCACACACCACACACGTGCCCACATACACACAGTGCACACATATACACACACATGTGCCCACATGCACACACAGTATACACAGCATACACAGCACACACATGCCCACACACATGCAGCAAACGCATGCCCACATACACAGTACACACATGCACACATGATGCACATGACCACATATCACAGTGTACACCTGCACACATGCTCACACATGCACCTGCACACACACCTGCTTTAAAGGATTACTTCCATTTTCTCCTGCCCCATCACCTCCTGGCTTATCTCGCCGGCAAGAGAAAAATGAGCTGAGATGAAGATGTCTTGATGAAATCTGATGTGGCCTCTGCGTTGCTCGTCTGTGTGTGGCTCCTGCGTGCTGAGGCTTCTGATGTGACCTCCACATTGCTCGTCTGTATGTGGCTCCTGCGCGCTGAGGCTTTAGTATTCCGAGCACTCTGTTTCCCGCTCACCCCGATTCTTTGCCGCCCTGAACGCATCCTTTTCATCCCTAATATTATTGTTCACATCCTCGCTGAGCTATTGTGGCGTCTGCTGTCCTTCTGAGGCCGAGGTTTTACCAGAATGAATGCAAACGACAGAAGCAGATATTTGCAGCCCAGACCTGCGGCTGCAGCTGGGCCCTGGTGGCTTTTATCACTGAGGGTGAGCCGCACACCTCCCGCCTCTAGAAAACCTCCCAAACCGATTTTGCTTGATCTCCTGGTAGTGATTTGGTTCAAAGACTCCTTTCTTATTATATTTGCTCTTCAGGGCATTTTTGCCCACAGTGATCGCTTTATAATCACGGGATTATGAGACTTGCCAGGATTCTCATGGCCTGCCCTCCCCAGCAGAGCTGGCTTCGGGTAGAGCCGTTGCAGAGCAAGGGAGGTCGAGAGAACCAGAGGGCCCCCACCCTGCGCTTGAGACCCACACTGCTTGGCAGGCCTTGTCTGTCATGGAGGGAGGGGTTCCGGCAGGGAGGCAGAAAGTTTAGGAGAGCCAGGGAGGGCAAGCTCACCTCCAGAGACACAGAGTATTCTTCCAAGAAACTGAGTGCTGAGCTCTGAGCTCCAGAAGCTTCTCTCAAGCCCACTCGGCGCCTCCAACCAGCAGCACTGCCCAGTCTGGATGGTAGACAGCCCGCAGCCCCAAACAGTTCGTCGGCCGCCCCCTGCTCAGAACATTCACACAGAGCCTCGACTCTAGGCTTGCTTTTTCCTCCCAACCCTGAATTCAAAAAAAAAAACTACTCCCCAAAATATGAATTATGTATTGAAAACCCAGGCAGAGCAATCATGGGCAATAAATAATTCCAAGCTACAGACACATTAGTTAGCTGTACAATTCGCTTACAGACCAGACCAACCATCTCATTAACAACCAGCAAAAGCAGAGCTGCTGCCAAGGTGTCGAGACCGAGGAGCTGTCACTCTGCTGGCCGGGGCCCCTGCGCATCATCCCATGTGTGCCAGGCACAGTCCAGCCTCCCTGGCAGGCTTGGCTCAGGCGGGAAGCTTCCATGCTCAGAGAGCGTTGAGACAGCTAAGGACACGCTGCCCTGTTGAGTGGCAAGCACGTCCAGGTGTACGAGATTGTCTGACCGCGTGCTGCTCAAAGAGCCCCCCTTTAGGGGCTTGCAAAGAACTCCATGCAGCTCTAGAACTTCTGAATTAAGAGATAAGAATTTTATGGAACTGAGCACTTAAGCGAGTTGTGGTTCAAGTGGACATTAAGGGCTTTGGGGGGTCATTTTGCTCTCCGGGCTATTTTTTCCATTATCCCAGTAAGTGTGTTGCCATAATGAGTTTGCAATGTCTTGAGAAATGATTCACTAAGCAAGGTTCGATCTTGACCCTGAACCTTCCTGAATACTCCCAAATTAGCAGGCATGTCCTTGCTGGGGGTAGATTGGCTGTGATCACCTTTGATCTCTCCCTCCCATTCCAGGAAGGCTCCGAAGCCTCTTTGTCTTCAGCAGCAGCTGTATTTTTACCGGTAAACGTTTCATTGGCACATTTCATGGCATAACTTCCGAGTGGTTTCTTCATGCCAGATGCTGTGCTGATTGCTGTGGATTAGCTCATGGAATTTCAGTAATGTTACAAAGTAACTGTTACCATTTTTCCTGTTTTACCTGTGAAACAAGCAGATCAGGGAGCTTAGCAGCCTGCCAGCGTCCCAGGGCTGGTGGGAGGCAGCAGGATGGGTCATGCCCCAATGTTAGCTCCCATCCTTCACCTCTGCGCTATTGTGACCCCATGATGCTGTAGAGGGGTGGGAGGGCGCACATTGCAACTGTGTTGCAGGCAGATGATGCTTTGTCCTGAGGCATCCCTGGGGAGTGACCAGGTTGGTGTGAGCCAGGAGCTGCCCACCAGCCTGCAGATCAGCCACACATATCTTATTTCATAGAAGACAAGGGGTGGGCAGGGACCCTCCTTAGAGCCAGGCTCTCTTCTGAAGAAAGCGCCATCTTCTGCTCCAGAAGTCAGGCCCCTGGGCCCGCAGTCCCCATCCAGGTACGCCTGCTCTCGCCCCATCCTCCCCAACCTTGGTGAGAAAACGCACAAGGACCTGGAGAGCCCGTGGCTCCAGCAGCCTCTGCAGACGCATGGCCTGCAAAGCGCTGCCCACACTCTCCCTTTCTCCAATTAGGGATCCATTTGGCCCGAGGCAGCCCTGATTCATCTTGGCCCTGAATCGCAGGCTGTAATGCGCTCAGTGCGGAAGAGCTGGGCCCACTGTCCTGTCCTGCCTCAGCAGCTGTGCTGGGGGCAGCACCCGGCCAGAAGGCTCAGAAACCAAACATTTTTTTTCCCCTTAAGTGAAATTCATGCTGAGTCTATCTAAGCTTCTCTCGGCATCTTAATGCCTTAAAAGCTCCAGCTTTCTCTCTGGGTCAATTTTCTTCCAACAAAATATGAAAATGGAGCCTTGAAAGCCCGCTGCCGTGGTCTGAGCACCAGACCAGGCCATCAGAGTCTGAGCATTGCATCACACAGGCTTAAATATTTAAAGAGATGCTGGGTAGCAAAGAGCCCTTGGGAATCGCGGGGCTGGGGAGGGCTGTGGGGTGCCAGAGGGATGTCGGAAGCCGGTCTGACTATGACAGGAGCCATCTGGTGGGGAACCGCCTGAGCCTCCCAGGGTGGCTCTGGACAACAGCTGTGAGGACCAGTGACGGGGACCCCAGGGATGTGGTCTCTGCCCGGGGAGGGCCACCATGATGGACCCAATGTCACAGATGGGGAAGCTGAGGCTCAGGGAGGCAGCAGCCCTGAAATCTAATCCAAACCCCTCTAGGACACGTTAGTATCTGCTCCTGCTTCTGTATTTGGACAATCCTAGGACAGCACAGCAGGAAGGACCATGGGGCTCATCGGTCCAAACCCATCGTTTCCAGAAGGGAAACTGAGGCCCAGCCTTGCCAAAGGTCACCCAAATTGGTGAGGGTGGGATGAGAAACCTGACTTAGGTTTTGTTTCTCAAACATTTATTCATGTGTTCTTTTAATTGTTTATCTCATAGTACACTGGGGACCCTAAAGTGGGACGACCATGGGTCTTATCCCAAAAAATTGAGTAGAGAAAACAGATCACCCATTGCCCTGGCCAGGGCAGGTGCTAGGGAAGAGGGCTGGTGAGAGCTGGGACTCAGGGCTGCTGCCTGACTGAAGCTGGTATTACATTCATCTCTGAGCTGCACAACCTGGGGACAGAGCACGTGGTGGGAGGCCAGCAGGGTGTGAGAGGCTGCCTCTGAGCAACCAATGAGTGAATGATCCACAGCACATACTCACAGGGGCTGGTCCATATACACACACACTAACAAAGTGGCCTGTCCGTGTACATGCCCACAAGCAAAGGGACTGGTCTATATACATATCTAAGAACAAAGGGGCTGGTCCATATACATGCCACAAACAATGGGCTGGTCCATGTACACACCCATGAACAAAGGGACTGGTCCATATAAATGCCAAGAACAAAGGGACTGGTCCGTGTACACACCCATGAACAAAGGGACTGGTCCCTATACACTCCCAGGAACAAAGGGTCTCGTCCATATACATATCTACGAACAAACGGGCTGGTCCACGTACACGCCCACGAACAAAGGGACTGGTCCATATACATGCCTACAAACAAAGGGGCTGGTCCATGTACACGACTGTGAACAAAGAGACAGGTTCATATAAATGCCAAGAACAAAGGGACTGGTCCATGTACACACCCATGATCAAAGGGACTGGTCCATATACACACCACAAATAAAGGGACTGGTCCATGTACATGCCCAGGAACAAAGGGGCTGATCCATGTACACACCCAGGAACAAAGGGACTGATCCATATAAACTCCTATGAATGCCTGTGGACCAGGGCACCTAGCATAGGCCAGGCAAAGGCTTGTGAAGCCCTGTGCAGTGACAAGGCTGGTGGCTGCCCTGGTGTGGTCGTGAATTTTATGTCGATTTGACTGGCCACAAGCTGTCCAGGTTAAACCTAGTTTCTGGGCGTGTCTGTGGGGTGTTTTCAGATGGGGCTGGCAGCTGCGCCTGTGGTCTCAGTAACCCACCTTCCGTGCCCAGCACAGGTGGGCCTCACCCAATCCACGAGGGCCTGAATGGAGCAAAACGTTGGGACGGGAGGAGCGTGCCCTCTCTCCTCCTGCCCGCTGGCATGTTCTGGGACACTGTTCTCCCACTGCTCCTGGGCTGGGGTCCAGTTCTTGGTTTCTTGGGCTTCTGGACCCAGACTGGAACTGGACCCTAGCTGTCCCAGGCCTGCAGCCTGCAGGCAGCCTATGGTGGGACCTATCAGCCTCCATAGTCACGTGAGCGGAGTCCCATGAGAGTTGGTCTCCTTTACACATCTCCTACGGGTTCTCCTTCTCTTGCTTCTCTGGAAACCCCTGACTAACATACCTGGACAGAGCGAACACTGGCAAAGCCGCCTTTGTTCACTCTCTGCTCTGAGGGTCCTGCACATGCCCGCCCTCCATGTCTGCCTGCACAGATTCTCACCCAGGCTTTGGACCAGACAGCCTGGGGTCTGTGCCCCCCTCCACCACTGGCTGGCTGTGTGAGCCTGACCAAGTCACCTCCCTCCTCTTTCCATTTCCTCCTCTGTGAAGTGGGGGAAGAGCAATGCACCATCCACCGGTTATCCTGAGCCTGCTGGGATAGAGCCCAGGAGAAGCGGCCATCAGCATCCCCATAGCTCCATTTCCTGCTTCTCTGCCTGGACCCATCGCCCTGTGTTCTCTGGGCCGGGGCTCTGCCCTCAGATACTTGCAGGCTCACGGAGGAAAGAACCAGGAGAATCGAGGGTTTCAAAACTAGAAAGAGGAGCACACCTGGTCCCCAGGGGCTGTGGAACGCCATCAGAGTGGGAGCCTCCATCGTAGGCAGCGCCCCTTCTCGCTGTTCATGGTGGGTGAAGGGTGTAAGCTGCCATCTACGCTTGGCAGGAGGTGAGGCCAGCAAGCACCCTTCCCGCAGGCCTGGTGAGGAAGTACCAGGACTCATTCTCCACGTCGCCAGAACACACCCTTCCAGTGCTCTCCTGGAAAGCCCAGAAGCACTGCCCTAACTGGCTTGGAGCACCACGCCTGTGAGGACACAGCTCCCGGCCGGATGTCCTGGCAGGCAGGTGATGCCTGGAAAACAGCTTATCGTCCCAGAGACCGTCACAGCTCTGTAGGGAGGGAACTTGGCATCACAGCTGTATTAGGGACCAGAAGGGGCTTGTCCCAACTCTCTGGATTTGTCTCTGATCTCAGTGGCAGCCCCTCCTAAGTCCCCTGGCTGGCTCCTCCTCCCTCCCTGGCCTCCCTAACAAAGGCGGTTTCCAGGGTTCTGTCTTCAGCCATCTTCTCTCCCTGGACACCTCACCTGGTCCCTGCCTCTTCAAATACAACCTATTTGAAAAGGCTCCCTAATCTAAAACTTCCTCAGCCCCTCGCTCCCCCTGGATGCCTCCACCTGAGAACTCCCAGGTGCCTCAGTGACGGGAACAAGCCAGAACCCATGGTTCCTCCGTCGACCCCACAGCCACGTTCAGTCCCACCCTTCCATGCTCTAGTCCCCATTGCTGGGATACTGATGCCGAAGGGCTGGGAGTCCTTGCAGAAACCTCCTGCCACACAGAAAATCGATCCAGACACCCTTGGAGTTAGGCCTTTAAGAGGCACCACGCACCAGCCCCCCACAGCCCCTGGGCACGGCCACCGGGTTCCCCTTTCCCGGGGCACAGCCGTGGCCCCATTGGCCCCCTGCTTCCACTCATGCCACATGTAGTCAGCAAGCCGGCCCTCTGTCCTTCAATCTGCATCCGGCTACTTGCTGCTCAGAAACATCTGACGGGGTCTGTCCAGGGATCTGGCCCTACCCATCCACCCACGTCACATGACCCCCTCCCTCCTGGTGCACCCCAGACCCCCCGGATCACTGTCCTCCTGCTCCCATTGCAGCTACAACAGGTCCCAACATCTTGTCGCTTCAAACAGCACACACTGGTCACCTTACAGAGAAGAAGGTGAGGCTGAAATGGGTCTCGCTGGCCTAAATCCAGGCACTCCTGGAGGCTCTGGGGGTGAGGCTGAATCCTGCCTTCCCCAGTTCTGGAGGTGCCTGCATTCCTTGGCTCAGGGCCCCTTCCTCCATCCTCAGAGCTAGCAGCATTTTCAGTTCCTCTCTGACTCTGACCTCTGCTTCCCAAGTCACCTCTGCCTTCCCCCGACCCTGCCCAGCAGAAGTGGTGCTTTCATAAAATCACAGCTACAGGGACAGGGGCCAAAGAAACACCAGCAAGGGGCCCTGGTAGGCAGCCAGCATGACCAGGGTCTCAGAGCCAGAAACTGCCTTCACGTGGGTGCCTTTGCCATGGCAGCATTTGTCCCACGCAGGCCAAGCAAAAAGAAAAAGGCCCTGGGAACAAGACACATCCTCCCTGGATGCCCAGACACAACTGCCTTGACACCTCCCGACCCACCGCCAGCCCCAAACCACTGCCTGACCCCAAATCAAGCCCTGGAGGTCAGTGGAGAGAGGCCTGTCCCTAAAACACTGCCTGGAGATCCCTGGCCTGGCTGAAAGTATGCAGCCGTCTGAGGCGGCATCCTGGTGTTTGGGGGTTCTCAGAAAAGCACACAGCTGTGGCCACGGCCAGATCTGCTGAGAGCAAGGCTGCTGGAGCCCGGAACGGCTACCTCGCTAGACCCAGAGGGTGGAGAAAAACCATGGATTTAGCAGCCGCAGCGAGTGCCTCTGGCTACAGAAGCCCTCGGCTTGCCCGATTCCTGCAGCCGGAACGTGGAGTTTTTCTCCCTTTGAACAATCGATGCTAGGGCTGGTCCTGTTCACCACTTCCCTCTGGAGCTGCCAACGTGGCATTTCTGCTCAAGTCACTCGGAGTCAACATGACAACCTTCCAGGGAGCAAAAAAAGGCTGTCGCTACTCTTGATTACTTCAGAGAGGGTTTTTCTATTGTGCTATTGGCTTAAAAAGTGCATTTTACATTACTGGGGTGAAAGGCTCCCATGTTGCCATGTTATCCACTGAAAAATACTGTCAAAAATCGATGCTTAAAACCCACTAAATCTCTTGGCTGGGGTTCACGGAAAAGCACATTTCAAGATGGTTAGAAATGGTTCTTATTGCAAGACAATGATGATGGCACACTTTCCAACAACCTATTGCTACTTTCCTGCCCGATTTTACCACGGACATCAGCATCCACCATATCAGCGTCCCTGGAGTACCCACCACAGGCTGGGGGCCCAAGGGGAACAGGATACACCTGACCCCTGTCCACCAGACCACCAGGCTTCCATCGCAGCCTCCTGGGAAATGGGCTTGGAGCAGTCGTCGGTGGGGGACACTGCTGAGGAAGGGGATGGCCCTGGTGTTGTGGCAGCATCCTGGGCCTGCATCCCAGTGGGGTGAGGACCTGTGTGCCTAGACCATGGATTGAGAAGTCTGCAGAGAAGGCAGTGGGGGCTGGTGCAGTGCTGGGGTGGGAAACGAGCCTCTTTAACCAGGTTAACCCCCCAGAGAACAGAAGACACGGAGTCTGGCGGCTGATCTTCCAGACACCCCATCGCTGCTTCTCAATTTCACTTTCCACACTCCGGCCATCTCTTAGCTAGATTTTTGTTGACTGAACATATTTGCTCCATAACTATCGATGGTCCCCAACCCCCGCCATCTTGATTTCTTTGTTTGTTCGTTTTCTGGGTGCGTAAAATCAAATTCCTGCACTCGCTTCGGATTCTGGCTTCTAGAAAAGCAGCCAGCTGAAGCAGTGGGCATGCTGCGTCACCGAGGCTGCAGCTGACCCGCGCTTCAGGGGCGCTAGGAAGCACGGCAGCCCGCCAGTGACTGCATGGCACACGATCAGCCTCGTCAAGGACCTTCATGAACATCACAAGCATCACTGGAATCAGCCAAGCATCCAGAGCCCCTAAAAATGAGAGCCCAAAATGGTCTCAAGTGGCTGGCACAGAGGATGCCTCCCGAAAGGCCACCATCCAGCCTGCTTCGAATGCACACAGCACAGAAAACACCGAAGTCAGCGGGCGCGGTGCCTCACGCCTGCAATCCCAGCACTTTGGGCGGATCACAAGGTCAGGAGTTCAAGACCAGCCGGGCCAACAGGTAAAACCCCATCTCTACTAAAAATACAAAAATTAGCTGGGTGTGGTGGCACATGCCTGCAATCCCAGCTACTCGGGAGGTTGAGGCAGGATAATCGCTTGAACCCGGGAGTCAGATGTTGCAGTGAGCTGAGTTTGCACCACTGCACTCCAGCCTGGTGACAGAGAGCAAGACTTTCATCAAAAAAAAAAAAACAAAAAAACAAAAAAAAACCCACCACGTTGTCCTTATTCCAAGTGTGTCCTGATAACCTGGGAGGACCCCAGAAGGAGGCGTGGAGGGACAAGCCTGGCGGACAGAGAGTGTCTAAAGTGACTCTCACAGCAAGCCTCAAGGGTGGCCATCCTCACACCCTATTTACAGAGGAAACTGAGGCTCAGAGAGGTGGGAACAGCTGGAGGGTAGCTGAGGCAGCTGCGGGGCAGGCCGGCCTGGGGACCTGCAGATGATGGGACAGCAAGGGGACAAAGCCAGGGCTGTCAGCCCTCACTGCTTCCCCGGGGCCAGAGCCATCCGGGGGATCCAAGCAAATGGAGGAAGGGCCATGCAGAGCCATGTCTGTGGCCCTGGGACAGGCTCCAAGAGCCCAGGGAGTCCAGAGTTGCCATGTCCTTGAGGGACAAGTGCCCCTTTCTGTCCCGCGTCAAAACCCTGGCAATGGCATTTCTGGGGTCATTCGTGGGCTGAAGGTTTCATGGGGGAGTTCTGCCTCCTCACCTCCCTGTCTTGCATGGAAGGAGTGATAGAACTTCCGGAGCCAAGAACTCTGGGTAATCATCAACATCTTTCGCCTCCAGGTAACCTGGTTCCCAGGCTTCACAGGGAACTGCCCCTGGGTCACCAATACCAAAACCACGACTGGGAGAATGTGTTCAGGTGCCCCGTGAAATTTCACGGATGTGGGTGAGATTCTGGCGGGAGCTTGATGACATTCCAGGAGGTGGCTGTGGCAGAATTCCACAGAGGGTCCTGTGAACTCCTGGGGTCTGTGAGATGCAATCCGCAGCCCTCTGCCCACCTGCAGCAATGATGGGTCTGGCTGGGCACAGGAGCAATGGAAGGAACTCAGCCCTGTACCCAGGGCTCTGGGAGCAGAGAGTAGGTCCTGGAAGCTTTGGGGCTGAGCAGCTTCACAGGCTGTAAAGCGGGGATCAGACCTCTGGACAGGCCGCGCTCACCCACGGACAGACATGAAAAGAGGGAGTGTTGCCATCCTTAGGCGCATAAAGGGTGGTGGGGAGGAGGTGGGGAGGGAAGGGGCCAGGGCGGACGGCGGGAAGCCAGGTTGAGTCTCTGCGTCATGTGGCTGATCATACTCGGGCTCTGCTGGTGAGATCCGGCTGCATGAGCCTCAAATGCAGGCGGGTTCTGCTTCTGCCTGACCTTGAGCAAGTCCTTTGACCTCTCTGAGCCTCGGTTTCTCCATCTGTAGAGGAGGAAGAACAGCAGCCCCCCTCAGGTGGCAGGAGGAAGGAGAAGATGACCTGAAGGGTGGTGATGGCAACATGAATGACCTCAACAGAGGAAGACACTGCTGTTCTCCCCGCCACAGACGAGGACCCCAAGACTCAGAGGGGCCGAGGCACTTGTCTGAGGGGGCACAGCTGAAGGCAGCGTGGAGCTGGACCCGTCCCAAGCACCGTCTGACTCCAGTTGCAGCCTCCGGGCCCACTCTGGCAGGAGTCTTGACGTAGGCCTTAGACACGGGAGCCACTGCTGTCCCACGGAGCTCTCTGCAATGACAGAAACGCTCTGGGTCTCTGCCATCCAAGAAGACCGCCATGAGCCACATGTGGCCTTTGTGCCCTTGAAATGTCAGCGCAGCCAAGAAGCCCAATGTCTGATTGTATTGAATTTTGATTAATTTAGATTCAAGGAGCGACACGTGCTGAGCAGCCTGACTCTCAGTGTCACTGCTGGTTAATTGGGTGTCCCCCCACACTCGAAAGCCACCACCCCAACCCAGATCACTCAGGGGAGGCTTTCTGAAGAACCACCTTGCTGGCAGCTGCACCCAATGGGAGTGGGGGGCTCTGAGGGGTCGTGTGGCCCATGGATCCATGCTAAGGCCTGCAGGCAGGGCATGTGCCCCTCAGCCACAGAGTGCAGGAGGAGCTGTCACTGCAACAGACTGGGCTTGCCTCAGGAGGCTGCTGGGCCCAGCCAGACAGGGTCAGCATTTGCAGAGCAGGGTCACAGGTGAGGCAGGGTCTGTGTACCTGGAGGTCCCAGGGGCCCTCAAGTGCCACAGGCTGGGTCCACGCCTAACTTTGCCTCTACCTGATCCGGTGTCCCTGGGCAGGTCCCCTTTGTCCATCTCCAAAAGAGATAATGGGGCACCTTTCCCTCCTCCGTGGGTCTGAGAGGACTGACCTGGATTCCTTGCGGGGAGGGAGGGCCGAGTCCCAGCCCACTTAGGGCTCTGGAAAGCAGCCCGTGGCCTCCCGTTCCTCCCTCTGCCAGGTGGCTGACCACTCCAGAAAGCACTGTACCCCCCAGTCATAACTTCCTAAGCCCCCAGAAGCGAAGGTGACAGCAGGCAGGCGGAGGCAGGGCCACCCCACCAAGTGGCCCTGTTCTCCTCCTAAACAGCACTCTGGTGCCCAGAGACTTCCGAGATTAAGCTGAAAACTCCAGTGTGAGCTGATGGAGGAGAGGGGGTTGCTGTGGCAACCACATCTGGCCTATTTGTTTGAGTTTTGGAGGTGAGGAATAGAGAACAGAAATACAGCAAAAGCCCGATCGTGATGCCTCCTTCAATTTCACCACCAGCCCATGTGTGGACTCGAGGGGACAGACGCCAGTGCTTTAAAACTCGCCAAGACAATCCACTCAGGGTTTGTTCGTGGCTCTTTAATATCCAGCCACCCAGCCTGGTTCTGACTGTTCTGTTGCCAAGAGGTGACATCAGACACTTGGCAGTGGGACAAGCCAGGGGCCAGGCCAGGCGTAAACTTCACAGTGTCCAGAGATTCCGGAGAGATCTCAGGCAGGGGCAGGGGAAGCTTTTAGCACTGAGGCTGGGACTGGAGGGGAGGAGGAGCTGCTGGCACAGATGCCTTGCCCTTCCCAGGGAGCTCCTCCAAGGGGCTTGCAGTGAGTCTGTGTCCTAGTGCCGAGCACACAGAGCCCCACAAGAGGACCCAGCGTCTAAGAGCTGGTGTATTTTGAGTTCACATGCACATACATGGAGCATTTATTCACAAACATTCAGAGTTGCCCTGCACACTAGGCTCTGTGCCAGGTGCCAAGGGCCGGGACTCATGTGACCTCATGGAATTGCCATTGGTGGGGACAGAGAAGTCAGGCAGCCCCATGGTGCAGGGCCCAGAGTAGGCGAGGTGCAGGCTGCATGAGCACAGACGAGAAACAGCTCATCTCCTCTCAGGAAAGGAGGGGAGAAAACCAGGGAGGCTTCCTAGAGGAGGTGGCATCCAAGCTGAACTCTGAGGAATGCCTCAGCTTCATGAAGGAGCAGCACAAGCCTCCCGCAGCAAGGGCCTAACCAACATTCAGGCCAGTCAATCTCGGATGCAGGGCCTGTCCTGGAGGCCTCCTTAACCGAAGGAGATTGGGGTTAAGTCCAGGCACAGCCGGAGCTCCCTGGAGGCTGCATGGCAGTGGTGCAGTGCCCATCCTCCATGTCCGAACCATTCTGACTGCCAGGTGGGTCTCCAGTCGGACTGGGGCTGAAGCTGAGGCCAGGTGGACACTGCGGCTGAGATGCAGAGAGACAGAAAGCCAGGCGCTCGGGCGGCCTCGGTGGGAGGAGCAGGCCTGTGGGGTGCTCTGGCCTTGGCCCATGAAAGCCAGTGAACTGGAGGATGAGGTCTGTGGGGCAGCGGGAGAGCCATGGATCTGCTCCCGGGGAGGGCAGGGTCAGGGGCTGGCATAGGGACCAGAGAAAAGACACTTCCAGCTGGGCTTTCTGGTGCAGCGCCAGAGGGGAGCCGGGACTCCGATTTCCGGCTCAGGCTGAGTGGGTGGGGAGCACGTGGGCAGGTGGGTGCCCTGAGGACAAGAGCCCCGGGCAGTGCTGGGAAAAAATCAGAGTGACCTGCAGGATGCTTCCTGCCTCACGCCATGTTAGCAGCCAATGGAGACTGTGTTCATTGCACCTATTTCGCAGCCTAATTTCTTAAAGTATGTATTCATTATAGGACCTCATGGGACATATTGGAAAGCCCAAAGAGAAGGGACATCCCACAATCCCACCGGTGCTCCCCGAGAGACCTCAGGCAAGGAAGGGCGGGGGCTTTTAGCACCGAGGCTGGGGCCAGAGGGTAACATTCGTGAGCGCACGGTTCTACCTTTTCCCATGCACAGATGTACTTTCTCATCAGCCTGGAACCGTGTGTTCCAGCGTTTCAAAGCCTGTTTTTTAAATAAACACAGTCTATCGCCCGGGCACCTGTCTGGCACCTCGTAGGTTATCAGCAAACCTTTGATGAATAAATGAAGGAAGGAACACGTGCTCCTGGTGAATGCTCTTCTGCAAAACCGTGTTGGCACTGCCATCAGTGGCCGCCTCCTGCCTCGTGCTGTGCGCGGGCCGTCTTCTTGGCCCCTCCTCTGCCGTGGGGTATTCGTGCCATTTCTGGGCTTTTCGCACTTTCAGACGCTGCTCAGTGGACACCCCAGTGGCTATGCCTTTTTCCACGTCTCAGAGGATTGGTCGGAGGACAGTTACTTTGTTAGCGCTCCTGACACATGTATGACATCACTCTCAGACGAGCCTGTGCCAGATTCATCCCAGGGTGGGACACTCGGGCTGGAGCCCATGCTCTCACAGCGCTCAGCTCGGCAGCTGCGTCTGAACTGCTTTGCTGCAGGAAAGTGATTCGTTATAGCTTACGTCTGTGCTTCTCAACCCCTCTGTGGCAAAGACTGGCTGTTGAAGCTTTTCTAATCTACCTCAGTCCAATACTAGCAAAATAAAGTAGAAAGAAATATTTGTTTTTAAGGCCAGGTACGGTGGTTCATGCCTGTAATCTCAGCACTTTGGGAGGCCAAGATGGACGGATCACAAGTTCAGGTGTTCGAGACCAGCCTGGTCAATATGGTGAAACCCTGTCTCTACTCAAATTACAAAAATTAGCCGGGCATGGTGGCGCCCACCTGTAGTCCCAGCTACTCTGGAGGCTGAGGCAGAAGAATCGCTTGAACCCAGGAGGTGGAGCTTGCATCGAGCCAAGGTCGTGCCACTGTGCTCCAGCCTGGATGACAGAGTGAGACTCTGTCTCAAAAAAATAAAAACATATTAGTTTTTTTTTAAATCACACACACACACACACACACACACACACACACACACACACACACACACACGATTTTAAGGCCTCATGTTTTAGTATGAGATTCAACAGACACAATTATCCTGCCAAATTGCTATAGGGCTTCTCGATTTTTGGCCATTTTTATCATAAACTCTTACTAGTTCATTCCTGGACCGTCTGGCCCAAGGTTGCCGGTTGGGTGGGATGGTTGGAATAACTCACCCACTGGCCGTCCATTACCAATGACACAGACGACATTTGCATCCGCAGCAATTTACCTTGCATTTCCAATCCCGCAGGGCAGCGGGAAGGAGCACATTCTTCTCATTGGAAGAAGACAGAATCAAGGCCCAGGATGCCAGGGCTGCAGCTGGGACCCTGTATGAGCCCAGAGGCCACAGATGTGATGGATCCTGGTCCCCGCCTCCTGGCAGGTGTCCAGGGCTCTGCACCGCTTCCCAATGTTGACGGATCGTGCCACCCTGTGGAATGAAGGCAGTGTCCAAGTTAATGAGGCTAGGTGGTAAAAGTCCATCCCTATCAGGAGGCCTCCATCTTTGCCCTCAGGTGGTGGGGGCTGGGGGGCTCAATTGGGCCCGAACCAGTCTGTAAAGAGCTCTGGCCAGGGCTTGGACAGAGAACCCTTCCTCCCTGGGGACGCCCTCTAGGCAGGGCTGAAGGCATAGCCCAGGGGGCTCCTTCTGACCCCAGGGTGCCCCTTTCTGGACCCAGCTGCCTCTCCTAATGGCTGTGGGTGCTAGGAGAGAATGCCCAGCACCAGGGCAGCCCTGGTCTGCAGTCACCCCTTTTTGAGATGAAAGCAAGGCAAGGTGCCAGGGCTGGGGCTCGGGGGCAGGTGGCACGGGACCCTCAGGTGGTTGTGATTTCACCCCCAGGTCCCCAAGCACACACATGCACACCCATTCCCCCACGCACACACGCATGTGCACATGTGACATGTGCACAGCCTGTGACTGCCCCATTGGCAGCCCCCGCCCCGGGCTACGACCATGCTGAGCACACTCCACATTGTCCCAACTCGGTTCCCCACAAGGACTGTGGTTCCATCCTGCCCATTTTACAGACAGGGAAACAGAGGCTCGCAAAGCTAGCCAGCCAGCCCGCGTGGGGCATGCCCATGGAGCCTGGGCCTTCAGCAGCACACGCACCTCACACCTCTCTAGGCAGGGCTCCCCCTCTGAAAACGAAGCTCCCATCCTCCCCCAGTCCTCTCTCCTTGTCTGGTTTCTTCCTCCCCTCCAGAATCATCTTTGCTTCAGCTGATATCACTGGAATCAGTACACTTGGCTGTGGGCGGAGCCAGGGAGGTAGAGGCCGGCCAGGAGGGTGCCCTCCAGAGCTCCAGCCCCCCGGAGCAGCTCCAGCCTGAGGGGCCCAAGGACCAGTTGATGACCTGGGGAAGCACCACCTGCAGGCACCTGTGTCCTCATCCCTGAGTGCAAGGGGAACCGTGTACTCACAGAGGTACCTCCAGGCTCTGCCCCCATGTGATGCCAGGACCACAGAGGGCACCTGCAGGGGGAGGGGACTTGCAGGGATGGACCTGGGAATGAGGTCAGTAGACCCCCCACCACCAAATGGTCAGTTACACAAGGGGCTCTCCATCTACCAGCGGTCCTGGTATGGAGTTCTGTGGAGAACTCAGGCAGCTTCTCTCTCTCTCTCTCCTCCCACTGTATCTCTCTCTGTCTCTCTCTCTATCTCTCATTCTATCTCTCTGTCTCTGCTTCTGCCTCTGTCTCTCTCTCTCTCTCTCTGTCTGTATCTCTGTCTCTGTATCCCTCTCTGTCTCTGTCTCTATCTCTCTCTATCTCTGTCTGTCTCTGTTGGTCTCTCTCTCTCTGTCTCTCTCTCTGTCTCTCTTTCTCTCTCAGTGTCTGTCTCTCTGCCTTCCAGCCTGTTTGTGACATCATCCAGCAAGCAGCCTGGGCGGGAGCCCCCCCTTTTCTCCAGAATCAATCCGCAGGGCTCTAACTGGAAGGGCTGGCCCAGGTCACCATCATCCCCCCAGTCTGCAGAGGGAAACCGAGGCTCGGGCCTCCCCGGAGCCACCCTGAGGAGTATCACAGACAACTCCTTCCTGACACGCAGGCCCAGGGCTCATGCAGGCAGGGGGACCGTGGCAGGCAGGCGGGGGGAGCGCTGGTACCAGGCATCACTTTTGTTTTCCGAGCGGCCGCTGCAGGCCCGGCCTCTGCACATCCTGTGTCTCATTTGACTTCAGAAACCCCTGGGAGCCACGGACCAGGAGGAAGTCCCCAAGCACAGATCCCACCTGAGACCATATCCCGCCATGGATGGAACCCTGCAGCTGCCTCACAGAGGACGAAGAATCTGACGAGAAGTGAGCAGAGGACTCCAGCAGACACTGCACAGAGGTCTAAGCCTGGTCCACGCACACACAGGGAAACGCACGACCCCCTCGGGGACCGGGAGTGTACCTGAAGCTGCCTGTGCTCCCCACACGCCCGCCAGCACAGCCGAAATCCAGGGCCTGGCCACACCCAGTGTGTGCAGAAAGCAGCCTGAACGTTCTCTTGGAAAACAGAAGGACCCCTTTGGAAAGCGGGCGGTGGCTTCTTACCAAATTGAACACCGTTCCCACGGGACCAAGCGACTCCATGCCGAGGCACTTATCCGGGAGGAACGCACGCAGGTCCACTGCAGGTGTGTTGATCGCAGCCAAACCCGGGGCGGTGCGGGAAGGAGTCTGTGACAGGAGGATGGCTCTGCATGCTGTGGGCTGTGCTAGAGGACAGGGAGGAGGTCCAGAGCCCAGCAAACAGTCAGGGGTGGAGCAGGGAGGGAGGCCCCAGGGGTAGAACCCGGCTGTCAGCGGAGTCCTGCCTTCCACAGCCAATCAGAAACCCTAATGAAGAGTGGTGATCCGGCTCAGCTGTCCCCGCTCAGCGGCAGGATTTCAAAGACCCCTCAGCTGCCCAGCAAGCCACAGGAGGGACCCAGGCTGAGACTGGCTTCCAAGGCAGGACGGTGCCTGAGCAGCCAGGGGACCAACACCTGTCCTCCAGTCCTGAGCTGTCTTATTCAGGCCTATCAGACTGATTCCTACTTGCTGGGCACATCACAGGACTCAAGTCTGCCGGATCATGAGAAATGAGTGTCTTGAATGAGCGGGTATCTGTATTTACTCCGAAGCTGTGCTCTGTGACCTGGAGCAAACAGCCGTCCGTTTCATGAACAGCTGCCCTCTGTGAGCGTCGGCCTTCTGGGCCCGTTCTCTACCTGTAAAATGGGCAGTTTGAGGCAGGTAGTCTCCGCAGGTCCTCCCTTCTGGTCTGCTCTCCAGGAACCCCCAGACCTCAGCAACGCTCCCCATCATGGACAGGTCCGCGGACTCCTGGCCCCACCAGCACAGATAGGTCCCGCTGCTGCGGAGGCAGAGGCACGCCTTCTGAAATGTCCACCGCCCTCGGATTAGGCTAATCTAATGTACTCCGCCAGTGACCCAAAATGGCTTTGGAATGAACAACCTCATCAAAACCCTGTTGCCGTATTAATCTGGAATTAAACTGCTTGATGTTCCAGGTCTGATGTGAGCACTTCATGAAAGATTAATTGTTTTTCTTTATGAGACCATGGTGACGAGTTGATCCGTGTTGTGTATAAATGGGGCGGGAGAGAAAGTTTACTGAGGAAGCAGCACAGTCCTGTTTACTCCCGACGCGGCCATTGATCCTCCGAAATCCATACAACGGAAGAGAGGAGACGGAGGCTGCGGCTGCAGTTTTCCCAGCCCTTCCCGAAGCTAGAAGCACACCCACACTTCCATCCAACCTCACCGAACTGGGTGAGAACGCTGTGTCTGCTCCAGAGTTCCCCGCCCTTCTGCTCCGGAGGTGCCCTTGGAGATGAACAGGGGTTCCTGGACGCTAATCTCCTTGAAAAGGAGTGCGGTGTGAAGCTTCGTCAGCAGCAGGCTTTCAGAGGAGAAGCTCTCCTGTGGCCTCTGTGCCGGCCGGGGACTGCAGGTGGGAGGACACCTGTGGAGCTCACTGCAGCCACAGGCCCAGAACACGGTCCCCGTGAGACCTTCTGGCCTCAGCCTAGCCATAACCCTCTTGGCATGAAAACCAGAGCCCCTCTCAGCTGAGTCAACCACATCATCCCTAAGGAGGCCTGAACATCTCCAGGTTTTTCCTCCCCTGGGCCGCAGGCCACCACCTAGAGTTTCCTTATATTTGACAGTTACTGTTGTATCATCATGAATAATTCTTCATGTGAAACTACCCTGTTTAACTTACAGCGTGGTTTCTATCTCCTAATAAGAGCCAGACTGCTACAAAAACAATCGGCAAGGATTTCTTAGGAATTTATCAGGAGCTCAGTACACATTACATGGGACGACAACCTGCCCAAGAACGAGGGGTCACGTCAGCCCAGGAGCACCTGTGCCAGCGCCTGTATGTGAGCTGCTATTTAAGGCACATGAAGATAAGCAAAGCAAACACGGCCCCTCGGCCAAGGAGCTACTGTTTCCCCAGAGCCCGGGAAGCCAAGCGTGGGAACCAAGCCCCCAAGAGGCTCTGCAGGCAGGATGATTCCCGCCAGCCCACCTGGACTCTGTCATCCCGGCGAGGGTTCCTCAGAGCTGCGCCTCCAGACAAGTCCTGGGACCCAGGGATGCCAGATCTGTTGCCCCTAGGTTGGGGAAATACTGGTCAAACAGAGACGAACCAATTCCTATTCTGCAGAACCTCCAATGGACACGTGCACACTTTGATCCTCCAGAAAAGGCCCCATGTGGCATTGGCTAAACCTACTTGACTGCAAAGGGCTTTGCCCCCAGTGTCCACAGACCACAACTCCACTTATGAGACGCTGTAGTAGAAAATGAAGGAAATAGTATATGCAGTGGTCCATTTCCAAGACAAAGGGCCTTAAATCGGCTTAGGTCAGCAAACTACAGAAGAAACAGGATATACTAGGCCCCTGCTTGAATCGCCAAGGCCTGCTTGTCACCCCTCCCCCCAATTAGTTGCCTTCACCTGAACTGAAGAAGTTTAGTCTAAAATGAATTTACTAGCCTGGAAAATAGCTGGCTTTGCCCGTTCTTATCAGCCTGCCCAGCTACTTAGGTCATAAGTCAAATACCTGGAGAGCCCCTGAGCTGACTGGGATTGCAATGCATTGTGGGCTGCAACATAACGCAGCAGGACAGCCTTAAAGAGAACACCTGAAGCCCCACCCAACCAACAGGCGACGTCCGGGAAGACTGGGACCCCGTAGTAGCCAGCCTGCGAGGAACTGGGGGAGGGACCCGCACACTAGGGAATAAACTGCTTCTTCAAACTGTGCTGGGCGTGCCTGCCTGTCAGACACCTGACCTTCCAAAACAAGACCATCATTAAAAGTCTCACTTTCACTGTTCTCTGGGTCTCTGAGTCCATTTTGGGGGTTTGGAAGAGTGAGTCTGTTTCTCACAAAAATAAAAGCTGCATAGCCAGACCCGGGGGCACACGCCTGTAATCCCAGCAGTTTGGGAGGCTGAGGCAGGTAGATCACCTGAGGTCAGGAGTTCAAGACCAACTTGACCAACTTGGAGAAACCCTGTCTGTACTAAAAATACAAAATTAGCCGGGCGTGGTGGTGGGTGCCTGTAATCCCAGTCACTCAGGAGGCTGAGGCAGGAGAATCACTTGAACCCGGGAGGCAGAGCTTGCGGCGAGCCGAGATTGTGCCATTGCACTCCAGGCTGGACAGCAAGAGCAAAATTCCATCTCAAAAAATAAGAAAAAAATTGAATAAAAGCTGCATAGTGCCGTATACATCACCGAAGACTGAGTTGTCAGGGAGGAAACAGTCTTCATTCACCCTCTTAGGTCGTGTACCTGGGGACCTGCAAATTAACTGACAAAAGAGAGGTTAACAGGAGAAAAAGAATACAAATTGCATTATTATTTACAGCACAGAGTTCATAGAAAACAAGTGAGACTTAAAGGAGCAAGAAGAGTTTGGGCCTTACATGCCATTTTCGCAAAGGAAAAGGGGTTCAGTCTTCCAGGGGTGATACACTTGGGAAAGTGAGTAGGAAACACCTGGGAGGAGGTAACGGAGGTTAAGGGTTATTTCAGTGAGATCTGTTTACGCAGAGTCACCTCGGGCCGACTCTGCATCTCCAGTGATAAAATCTCTCCTTATCCTGATGCAGGAGAGGGGACAATACAAGGTGTGTGCCCTGATTTGAGGCAGAAGGACGGGGGGAACAGAACTCTTCCTGCATCTCCTGATCTTTAACAGTTTTCAGCTCGGGATCGCCCTCATGCCAAATGGCATATTTTGGGATGGCGCATGCTGATCCCCTCAGGTCCAGAGAGGGAGTTTACCCTGAAGGCCACATCCACAGGAGGTGAGACAGGGCGGTCTTCAGGGTTTTTACGGCTGGATTCAGTCAGACGGAGTCCAGCTGCACCTGTGTCCCTGGCTGTGTCTGTCTGTAATAGCAGAAAATCAGGGTCAACCTGAAGGTCAGACAATAGGAATTGACTAAACAACCCGGGGGGCACGCATGTGGGGAACCACTCTGCCGCCTGGTGAATGTGGCTGTCAGGAGTTGATGGCAAGAAACCAAGGTTGCAGCCTGAAAAGGGAGATGGCCGCCCTCCCCCGCCATGGCTGGGCTGCGGCAGACAGCTGAGATGGGAGGCTGCCAGGCTGCTGCCTCCGCTCAGTGGGCCCCGTGGTGATGCAGGCTTGGAGCTGCCCTCCTAGTGCTTATTAAAAGCACCCGCCATTAACTCACTTATTTCTTTCTTTTTTGGGGCACCGTTCGTACCCACAGGCTGCTGACAGGCAGGTGAGGTCCTGTGGTGTCCACTGCCTCTTGAGAACCTTGCAAAACATGGCACACCCCACCCTTGTGGGCAGGTTCCCACTCCAAATGCAGCGAACTGAAATCTCAAGTTTCAGTCCCGCCTCCGGGCCTCCGGAGTTAATGGTTCCCAGGCACCAGGCCAGAACCCACAGGCCCCTTGGGATGGTGGGAGGAGACCCCCTGGGCTCAGACAGAGGAACTGCCCCAGGTCAAGGGTGTTCCTCTCTGGCAGAGAGAAGGCAAAACTCCACGGTGTGACCTCTGCAGATACCTCTGTGCTTTTCTCTTTTCCAGGGCATGGCCTGAGGTGAGACTGCGCAGTCTTCTGGAAGCAGGCCTGGGTTTTAGAGTACCTGCTCCCTCCTGACACTGGTGAGAGGAGAACAACACTCTCTCTCTCCGGCCTCTGGTATAGACCCTGGATCTCTCGACAGCACGGGCCTGTCAGACGCCTGCCAATCCTGGCCTTGGATGGGAAAAGGCCCCTGAGACCACAGTGGTCCCACAGGTGGAGAGAGCCACGCCCACCGGTGGGAAGGGGCTTGTCAAGGCTGCCAGGCAGATAGCAGCAGCCCAGAGCCGCTGTGGTGCTGGCCTGGGTCCTGCACCTGCGCATAGTAGATGCTCAGTAAACCCTGGCTGCCTGAGTGAATGAGTCTTGCTTTTCTATCTAGCACAAGGGAGGAAAGTCTTTCCTCTACCCTCTGAGGTTCTGTGGCTGAGCCTGAGAATTAAACTCGTGAAAGATTAAGAGGAGAAAAGCATACACATTTGACTGTCAATTTTTACAGGCACGCAGGACTCGTATCAGAAAAACAGAGATGTGAAGAGGCAGTTAGGACCCTGAGCATGTAAACCTTTTTAAAATTTATTTTTGAGACAGAGTCTTGCTCTGTCTTGCATAGGCTGGAGCGCATTGGCACAAACTGGGCTCACTATAGCCTCTGCCTCCCAAGTTCAAATGATTCTCCTGTCTCAGCCTCCCAAGTAGCTGGGATTACAGGTGCCTGCCACCATGCCCAGCTAATATTATATTTTTGCAAAATGAGAAGAGGGATTTTCACCATGTTCGAGGCTAGTCTCGAACTCCTGACCTCAGGTGATCCACCCACCTTGATCTCCCAAAAGTGCTGGGATTACAGGTGTAAGCCACTGCACCGGGCCCATATAAACTTTTTAAACAAAGAAGCAGTCAGTTTGTGGAGAAGGGGTTTGGGCTAAGGGCAGAAAGCTGTGGGTGCGTGACTGGGAAGCGCAGGGGTTTGGGAGAGCTGATAAAGGGAGGGCCGTGTCCACAGCTTCGTCTGTGCAAATCCATATCTGTGTAGACTCCCAGTCGACATCAGATGTTCCTCTCTTCTGCCTTTCTCGTGGGAGCCTTTGTGACCTGTTTTAGGTAGAAGGAGGGAGGCCAGAGAGCTCGACGTGCACGTGCCACTCCTCTTCAGGTGCCTTTGGTTGGAAATTATCTGTCTGCCAAAATGGTGTGCCTTGGGGCAGTGTGTTTTGAAATCCTTCACTGGTGCCCTCATCTGACGGGGCCACCACCACCTGGAGGCTCCACGGAGCTGAGCCTGGTCTCAATCTCTGGGGAGAATCCACAGGGCTCCCCTGCTGGCCATCTGAAGGCAGGGGACTTCTGACGGGGCAGGATGAGTGTCCCCAAAGAGGAGGAAGCTGCAGGGCCTCCAGAAGGAGCCTCCACATTCACCACGCCCGCTGGTGACAGCAAGTCACAGGTCAGAATGTGGGGAAAACACAAGCCCTGCATCTCAACAGGGGCCTGTAAGCCTAGAAGGGCCTCTGTCCCTACCACCTCCTGCCACCTGCGGCCCCATAGTCTGTCTTGTTCTCTTCACAGCAGGTATTCAGATTGAAAGCTAGTGAAGGAGTTCAGGACACTCCACCCCAGAATATGCCACTAAGCACATTGATCGCTTAGTGACCTGATAAACAGCAAATGCACCGAGGGCTCTCCTGAGACGGAGAAGCTCATCACCCAGGGAGAATGAGCCTGGGGCCCCAGGATAGAAAGCTAGAGGTCGACGCCACACCCAGAAAGTCTTGTTCACACGTGATCACCTGTTCCAGGGCCCATTCCTCTTTCCCAAGGTCGTTTCCTGCCTCCCTCAGGTTGCCCACAACCCCACCCCTCCCGGTGAAGCCAGGGCTTGAGCTGGGTTGTGAACTCCCTTTTCTTTCCTGCACCATCGCGTGCACATGATGCACTTGGGAAGCTTTTCTGTGGTTCATCAGCCTGGGGTCGGCTGTGGAGCCCTCAGACAGTGGTGAGAGCATCTCTCTGCCCGATGCCAGCTGCACACTCGTGTCTGTGCCGCCTCCCCAGGCAGAGCCCATGCTGCGAGGCCAACCCTGAGTGGAGGAGGTGCTCAGCACATGCGGCAAGTATGTGAGTGGTGAGTGAGCACAGAGCCTTTGAGGCCCAAGGCACAGCATGAGAGGCAGGGCGGGCGCCTGTGTCCCCTCAGGGACTGTTCCTGGGTTCCCCCAATGGCCAGGCTGCAAGGCTTGAGCTGGGTCTTCTGGGATGAATAGGGGTCCACCAGGCAGAGGAGAATGGTTCTTGTGGGGTGCTCCAGGCCCTTGGGGGAAAGGATTGCTCTCTCCCCACCCAGCTCCAGAAGGAGCAAGAGCCAGAGCAAAGAAAGCTCCAGCTTCCTGGGCTGGTTGATGTGGGCTCAGTGGAGACATCATTCATTCATTCATTCATTCAGTCAGTCAGTCAGTCAGTCAGTCATTCAGTCATTCAGTCATTCACTCATCCATTCGCCCAGTAAGTGCCAAGCACCCCCGGGCACTCAGCAGCACGCTGGCAGATGTCCCTGCTTGGATCATCAAGAACGAGTCCCACAGGGCGGCGGTGAGGAAGGAAGCAGCGGTGTGCCAGGCCACAGATGTCTTCGAGGGGAAGGGCTCTCTCTGGCTGACCCTGAATGAAAGGCACGTGGAGGGGGAGGGGATGAGGTGGGTGCCAGGGGATGTTCCCACGGAGGGAGCACCCGCAGAAAAGCCCTGAAATCAGGGCAGGGTATCTTCCCTGAATGCTGGGGCTCTCCCCATCCAGAGACCTGCTGTCCCTACTCACGGTCCCCTCACGGACTGCAGAGGCTGAGGCTGACCCCCACCTGGGGCCTGATGCTTGGAAGATGCCCATATGGAGGGCTCGGTGCTGGGCCCCGTGGGTGAGGGGATGCTGGGAGAAGCATTTCCTGGCTGGAATCGGCACCACCTGCAGGTGTGGGCAGAGGCTCCACCCACGCCTGGTTTCTTTCCCTTCTCCCTCTCCCTGTGTCTCTGGGTGTCTGCCGCCTCCTAGGGGGCCATGGGGTCAGAGCCAGATCAGGGTCCTGCATCTCAACAGAGGAGGAAAATCAGCCAAGGGAGAGGCTAATCCCACCCAGCCTCCCGCCGTCTAGAACAGCCAGCCCAAGTCAGAACGGGAGACCCTGCCCCAAGTCAAAAGTCCCAAAGAAGCCCTCACTGCCCTGGCTGGTGTCCATAAAGTAAAAATCAAAAATGCGGGTCCCTGAGCGAAGTTGCTGGCTAGGGTCCCCCTTGGAGGGTAAGAAATGAACAAGGCTTCCCGGTCACTGTGCACCGTGGGGCGGCTTCTTCAACTCTGTGCAGCCAGAGGTGAGGGAGGCCCAGGGCCAGGGTCCTGAGCTCAGACTGCCCTCTTCCCCTCCACTGCCTCCTGAGCCCCTGAGATCAGGCAGCCGCCAACATCTTCATTTCTTGTGATTATGAACGTCAATCCTGTCCCCTCCCCTCCGCTCCCTGTCACATGTGGTCCTGAAGCCTTGACAAGCTGGCTGGCCACTCCCCCACCACGGAGAGCGGAGGAACACCTGGAGCCCTTGCTCAAGCTCAGGACTCAGGGACCTCCTCTCCTCTCTGCTTCTGTGCCTCGTGGGCAAGTACCCTCAGTGGGAACATCAACATCCCTCAGCCACAGACAAGCAAATGTCCCAAAGACAGGAGGGCAGGTGACCCTGGCCAGCAGCTGGGCTCCCCTCGGACCGGTCCTGGAGCCGACATTTGGGGTCCACAGGGGCCATTCCTTGTGGGGACTGGGTCAGAGCTGCTGCTGGGAGCTGGATGCCTCAGCAATGAAATGAAAAGCTACGTGAGTGGAACACCCCTTACCTGGCCGTGGCACGAATGTGTGTCCTGAAGATCTGATTCTACAGGAACCCGAGGATGCTCCCCTCAGCAGTGACCAAGTGAAAGCACTGAAGCCACTTATGCAGGGGCTGATGAAGCTAATGAGGGCTCAGGACCCTCGCCCAGCCAGCGCAGCCCTGCACCCTCGGCCATCCCCAGAGAAAGGTGCCCCGAACGGTGCTCCCAGATGAGCAGGTCGCAGATGCACACAGAAGCCGGGAAGGTTGGGGGTGAACTGGGAAGGATGAGAAGATGCTAACTGATGCCCTCGGCAAGAACGTCTTTTACTTCCTCACCTTCCAATGGCGGGCGCGTAACACTCCAAGGAAAAGAAGCAGGGTGCTCCTGGGCACACCCACCCTCCGGCAGGTGCTCACGGTGTGGGAGCGGGACAGGGGCGGCCCCAAGCCAGGTCTGGCCCTCACAGCAGGGAGCGCCCTGGCCTCCTGAAAACCAGCTCCTGCAGCTCTAGCCTGGAGAGCGGGACCATCTCCCCTCTGTCCAAGCCTGTTCTGAGGATCAGGTGAGGGCAGACTAGGAAAAGGGTATTACCGACTGTACATAGCCATTTAGACAGACACGACTGTTACTGCTGCCTTTGTCTGCAGAACGCAGAGTAAAACGGAAACCACAGCCCTGCAGGTTTGGGTACAATCAGCTCTGCAGCTAAAATCCCAGTGCCTCCCACCTCCTCACCCTTCCCATGCACATGCTCAGAAACTCGGGACCCAGCGCTGGGTTTTGGCCTAAATGGGCTGAAATTTCCTGATTGGCTCTGCCTCCCCTCAGATGAGCTTATTAGAAGCCAACTGCTAATAACTTTCCAGTGATGTGTTTTCTAAATCCCCAATCCCTCAGGCAGCTCCCCTGACGTTGATGGGAGATGGGAGACTGATGGGGCATGGCGGGAAAGGTCTCTTCCTAAGCACACCTGCGCCCAGTCCTCCCAGAGTTTCCCTGCATCTATTGTGTCCCCTGTCCCCACCTCAGGGACACACACACACACACACACACCTCCAAATCCCATGAAGACAACAAATTGTCTACTCAGGAGGAGCAGCCTAGAGGCCCTGCTGGGAGTGGTCTCCTTCTCAGAGGCTCTCCCAGGCTCCACAAGGGTCTTTTATTAAGCTCTGAAAGTCAATACATCTTGGAATTTCGTTTACACAACTTAGATCCTGGCCTGTGGCCAAGAAAGACAAGCTTTACTTCCCCTTGGCTCATCAGGCCCCTCCGGCCCCTGGGGAGCCTGGCTCAGCTCTGGATTCGCAGGAGGCTGAATGGACAGGACCAGAATGGGTCTGAGCAGGAGAGCAGGGAGAGGGAGGAGAACCCACTCCTGAGCCCCCTTATCCCCCTGGGTTTTCTCTCCTCCTCCTCCTCCCCCAGCTCCTCCTGCTCTTCTTCCTTCTCCTCTTCCTCTCCTTTCAAAAGTGACTAAATACATACATTCGTGGTTTTTCAGTTCTCTTTCATTACTGCCCAGACATAGGACCACATACACACAGGCACAGCCACGCTCTCGGGAGCGTCAGGCTTTCTCTGCCTGCCTCTCGCGGAGCTCTGCTCCCCACCCTCAACCCGTGCTAAGCTGTGTGGAGTGCCGTGGACATGCACCGAGTTTATTCACGTTCCCCTATGTGTGCACATTTCGATGGATGTCGCAGATGTGGAAAACCCTGTGAGTAAGCATGTTAGCATTCTCGGAGGCGTAACCCCAGGTAAACTCCCAGAGGTGGAATTGCTGGTCTGGCCAGCATCAAGCAGCCGTGTTCAGCGCTGAATACCCTCCGCCAGGATGAGACCATTTCAACTTCCCACAGCTACAGGCTGCCAACTTCATAAGATCTGCCAATCAAATGGGTGCTAACGGCGTCTTTCTGAGTTTTACGTTGCATTTCACAGAAATCCTTTGGCCAGCTTTTCATTATTTTGTCTTTTCTAATAAGGTCACTTGGCCTCACCTGGAGCCTCTTCATAGAATAAGGCACCTCACACATATTTCACAGCAACCGTAGCAACACTGACGGAGCCCGAGAGCAAGGCCTTGTGTGCGGCACTTTGCAAACACGGTTTCATTTGCTTATTTCATTTTTTTTTCTTTGAGACAGAGTGTCACTCTGTAACTCAGGCTGGAGTGCAGTGGTGCAGTCTCGGCTCACTGCAACCTCCACCTCCCGGGTTCAAGCAATTCTCCTGCCTCAGCCTCCCGAGTAGCTGGGACTACAGACACGGGCCACCAGGCCTGGCTAATTCTTATTTTTTGTTTTTAGTAGAGATGGGGTTTCACCATATTGGTCAGGCTGGTCTTGAACTCATGACCTCAAGCGATCCACCCACCTCAGCCTCCCAAAGTGCTGGGATGACAGGCATGGGCCACCATGCCCAGCCAATTATTTCATTTTACAGACAAGGGCTGAGAGCCCAGAGCAGAAACAGGAGAAACTAGGGCCATCTGATTCCAAAGCTGTGCTCCTGCAAATACTCTCTCCTGCCAGGTATCCAGACCCTTCCCCTAGAGGAGGCAATGGGGCTGAGAGGCTCCCTAAACAGCAGGCTAGTCCCAGTAGCTTTTCCTAATTACATGACTGCCTCACGTCCAGGCTGACCCAAGGTGCTGGGATCCATGGAGCCTCATCAGGGACCCGGCCCTCTGCCTGCCTACAAAGCCCCTGACCATGCTTTCAATTATGAAATGTTTCCAGTATTCAACAATTAACATAGGAGGCACCCATGCACCCACCACCCAGATTTGATAGATGCTAACATTTTGCCGTATGTTCCAGAACTGCCTCTCTTAGGAAAGAAATGAAGCAGAAGACACAGCTGAGGCTCCCACGGCGCCCGCTGCTTCCTCCTCCTCCCACGCTCTGAAGGAAGGAAGAAATGGCTCTCCTGGATTCATATTTTGCATGCCCATGAGTGCTTTACGTTCTTCCTGTGTGTGAGAGAGCAGTGCCCACAGTCACCCACTCTGGGAGCTTTGCTGTTTGCACAGGTGGCCTCGCGGTGCACAGCCTGCTGTGTTCACTGAGGAATGGCCAGTGGAGCCTGGGGTCCTCATTCACTCATTCTCGCTGCTGTCCGGTGTCTGTTCACGGACACACTGCCACTCCCTCGTCCCTTCTCTTTCTGGGACAAGGAGGCTGTGCCCAGTGCTTCGTGGTCATGACAGTGAAGCCCTGGGTGGACGGCCTTGGGCAGCTCTGTCCGTGGGACAGCTCTGCCTCTGGGTGGGTGCTGCCTCTGGGTGGGCTCTGCCTCTGGGTGGGCTCTGCCATAGGACAGCTCTGCCTGAGAGCTTGCCAGCCAGTGGGAAAGGACCCAGCTGGGAATGGGTGCCCTTCAGCTCCACTAATTCCACCAAACTGCTATCCGATGGTTGTTTGTGCCAAGGTACCCTCCCCAGTAATGCATGCCACATCCTTGGATGACACCCAAGCTCCTTCTGCCCACCCACAGACACCCCTGCTTTTCCCACCCGCCCTGCCCCGCTCTGAGGCCGCCGTCTCCGCACGTCCCTTTGGGTCACACTGGCTTCTTCATGCACTTTCTGGTCTACTCTGGATTCCAGCAGGGACACAAACCAGACAGCTGAGGACGATTGACAGTGCTGCGGGCAGGGCAGGGGGAAAGAATGCGGGAGCGTGCAGCCCTCCAGCACCAGAGCTCCAGAGCCGGAGGGCAGCGAGGGTGTGACAGGCACTGTCCTGCAGAGGGACACTGCCGGCCTGTATCCAGCACGTCCAGCCACACAAACAAAGCCACACGCCGACCCAACCTGGCTGGCCCTTGGGGGCTGTGGATGGGCCCTTTGCCCTGAAGCAAGAGGCGCAGGGAGCCCAAGAGCAGTGTGTGCTGCAGACCAGCAACCCGGGACTCAGGGCAGGAGGAAGAGCCTGCAATGGGAACTGGGGGGAAAGCAGAAGACCCCCCCAGCAGCCGTCCTTTTCCAGGGAGCACGGGCCAGAGGTGCCTGCACCAGGTCCTGGCTGTGGCCATGGGCTAAACCTTTCTGAGTCTCGGCTTTTCCAAAGATAAATGCAGCCAGACATCAGCTGAAGTGATGGAAATAGACTTTATTCCGTCATTGCCAAAGGTGGTGGGAGTGGCGCCTGGTTCAGATTGTGCTGCAGAGGTGACTGTGCCTTCTACAGGGAGGCCCAGTAGACTCAGAGGAGGGGACGCTGCAAAGGGCTCGTGGGTGTGAGTGCCATGGGGCAGGCTGTCTGTGTCTGGCAATTCTCCAGGTGAGACTGGGAGCCAGAGGCACATCCGTCCCCGTGAGGATGTAGAGGAGTGGCCCCCAACCCAGGCTCTGGAGTTGCAGGGGACACAGGGACAAGCAGGAGCCCTGGGCAAGAAAAGTTCTGAGAAAAGGTAGCCGGGTGCTAACCAGAACACACAGCAAATTCTCCTGTAGCACTGAGATTTCAGGCAGGAGTCTAAGGAGGCTGGGGTCACCCCAGGGGTGTGCCTTGTGCTGCTGGAAGCCGTGAGATCTTGGTCACCTCCTGGTGCAGGAGTTTGGGTGGCGCCGGCTCACAGGGACAGTTCCGCACAGCTTGGTTTCCTCATCTCTGAGCTCCTCCGCCCCGTTGGAGGCCGAGAGGATTCGGTGAGATGGAAAGGGTGCATGAGGCCCTAGCACCAAGCCTGGCACATGCCCCGGAGCTCCAGGAAGGTGGGCACTAAAGCATCTGCGTCTTCTCTGCTGGACTGGGAGGCAGGAATTCTCTGCCAGGGGGCCTGGGAGGGGCCTCAGAGACAGAGGCAGTTAGGCTGAGCACCCAAAAGGGGACTTCTTGGACACAGACCCTTCTCTCAGGATTGCTTTGGTATAGATCGAGCACAGAGGGGTGGATCTGGACACCTAGGACTGGAGGGAGGCCTGCGAGTGTGTGAGGAAACTCCTTCCCACAGAAGCGCCTAGAACAGTGAGAGTGAAGGAAAACAGATTTTCCCCTATTCTCCTATTCTAAGAGCTCTGAATTTAAGAAAACATTTTTGGAAGCCTTCTGCCCTGGTCCCATCATCTCTTAGAAAGCCCAGGCTCTCGGAGGACAAGCCTCGGCCCCTGACTTCTCTTGACTGTCTCTCTCCCCCCTCCTTAAAGGGAATCCAACAGCCAAGGACACGGACCCAGATGGAAACTCCAGCCACAGAGGGAAGGGTCAGCACAGCAGGCCGTAAACCTGGGGCCGGAGACTCAGACGGAAGCAGAGACAATAACGTCGGCCAGGGCTGACCAGAAAATAACAACAGCAACACAGAAACTAAAATACAGCTCGGAGTGTGTTGGCTGAGAGGTAAGGCCTTCTGCAGCCCTCAAAATACTCTGGAATCAAGGGCAGAGTGTGTCTTACCTTGGCCTTGAAAAATTAGATGTTAAGATCTGTAAGCTAACCAAATGCCAAAAGAATAGAAATACAGATCGTAGCATCCAAACTAATAGAAGCAATACAGTTTGGCTTTGCACATCCACGCAAATCTCACCTCCAATTGTCATCCTCATAATCCCTGTCACGGGTGGGACCAGGTGGAGGTAATTGGATCGTGGGGTGGTCTCATCCAGGCTATTCTCATGACGGTGACTGAATCTCATGACATCTGCTGCGTTTACCCATGTCTGGCATCTCCCTTGATGGCACTCGCTCCATCCTGCAGCCCTGTGAACAAGGTGCCTGCTTCTCTTTTGCCTTCTGTCCTGATTGTAAGTTTCCTGAGGCCTCCGCAGTAATGCCCATCTATAAGTCAATTAAACCTCTTCCTTTAAAAATTACCCAGTCCCAGATATTTCTTCACAGTGGTGTGAGGACAGACTGATACAGAGGGGGGAAAAGATTGAGGAAAGTCAAACCATGAGAAATAAAAATGAGATGGAAGATAGGACAGTGAAACCTCCAAAAAGAGAGTCCAAAGAAAACCCCACTACAGTTGACCCCAGAACAACACAGGTTTGAACTATGTAGGTTCACTTATATGTGAATTTTCTTCCACATCTGCCAGCCCTGAGTCAGCAAGACAACCTCTCCTCCTCCTCCCCCTCCTCCCTCAGCCTACTCAGTGTGAAGAAGATGAGGATGAAGACCTGGTGAGGACACACTTCCACTGAATGAATAGTAGGTGTATTCTCTCATCCCTACGATTTTCTTAATGACAGTTTCTTTTCTCTAGCTTCTTTACTGTGAGAGTCTGGTGTATATACACATAGCATATAAAATGTGATGATCAACTGTTTATGTTACTGTAAGGTTTCTGATCAATAGCAAGCTATTAGTAGTTACATTTTTGGGGAATTTCACTTGGATTTTTTACTTCACCAGGGTCAGCATCCCAACTCCCATGTAGTTCAAAGGTCAACCATATATCAGCAATTATAGCATATACACACAAATGGAATGTTCTGGGAAGAACACAATTAGTGTCAGACTGGATGAAAATGGCTATGTGCTGTTCATAAGACATAATCTGTAAAGCACAAAGATTCAGGCATGTGAGAGTCACACGCAGGGAAAGAAGACAGTGGACAACTTCAACCAAAATAGAGCCGAGGTAGCGACATGAACATCAGAAAATAGACACCACTGCAAAAAGTGTTACTGGAAAGGGAGAGGACTGTATCTTCAGCAGAATGTTCATTCCCCAAGAAGCGATGACAATTCTCCGCTTCTATGATGGCCACGCACTCCATGAAGTGAGAACAGACTAACCGTCCAGCGAGGGGGAACATTATCACACCTCTCTCGTAGCTGCTAGTCGACAGATCAAGCTCATCAAAAAATCAGTGGGGACACGGAAGGCCTCCATAACACAATTAACAAGCAGAATCTAATGGACAGTTCAAACTAGCACCTGAAACTTCAGAGTACACACATCCTTTCCAGCACAACAGGAAATGCTTTTTAAAAATGGATGACACGCTGAGCTGGGAACAAGCCTCAAGAAATAGAGGAGACTTAAAAACACACAGACCACGGTCTCTGAGCACAAAGCAGTTAGACTACAATCAGCAATGAAAGAGAAAATCTCCATGCTGGGTAATCAAGAAAATTCTAAATAACTCATTGCTCAAGAAGGCATCAAAATAGAAATTAGAACATATTTAGTACGGAAAGATAATAAAAATATATATGTCAAAACTTGAGAAATGCAGCTAAAATGATGTGTACAAGGAAATGTGTAGTGCTAAACAATTATTTTAGGAAAGAAGAAAGGCTTAAAATGCGTGAACTAAGCATACATCTAAAAAATTAGTAAGAAAACAACAAACTAAAATAAAGGTAGGAGAAATTAAATGGTAAATAAAACAGAAAAACAAACACCGGAGAGCACTGACAAAACCAAAACCAGCCCGCAGAAAAAAACTAATAATATCGGCAAAACTTTGACACTATTAATCAATAATAAAAGAAGACATGGAACAAATTAACATATTAGGAAAGAAAACATAAATATACACCCGTGCTGGGCACAGTGGCTCATGCCTGTAATCCCTGCACTTTGGGAGGCCAAGATGGGCAGATCATTTGAGGTCAGGGGTTCAAGATCAGCCTGGCCAATGTGGTGAAACCTCGTCTGTACTACAGATACTAAAATTATCCAGGCATGGTGGTGCACACCTGTAATCCCAGCTACTTGGGAGGCTGAGGCAGGAGAATTGCTTCAACCCCAGAGAAGGAGGTTGCACTGAGCCAAGATCACACCACTACACTCCAGCCTGGGTGACAGAGCAAAACTCTGCCTCAAAAAAAAAAAATGCAACCATGATAAACAGTTAATAAGATAATATTCTATCAGTCAATAAATAAAATAAATAGAAGCTTTATGCAATATTTATATTATGATGACACGCTGGGCTGGGAACAAGCCTTAAATTTTTAGACAAAAAAATTGATGAATTCCTACCAGGTGGAAATGCCATTCAAAACTGATTCAGTAATAAGTAGAAAACCTAAATAGTCCTATAACCAAGGAATTGAAATCATAATTTAACATCGTCTCCCAAAAAACCCACTAGGCTCACACAATTTTATCCGTGAGTTCCATCGAACATTAAACAAACAATAATTGGAGCCTTGAAAAATCTGTTTCAAAGATTAGGAAGACAAGAGACATGCCACGTTTAATAAAAGAGACAAGTGTAATCCTGACACCCAATCTGACAGGGGCAGTAGAAGAAAGAAATCTGTAGTGCTAAACAATCATTTTAGAAAAAAGAAAAGCTAAAAATGTGTGAACTAAGGATCAGTTCCCATGCTTGAACATGGTTGAAAATCCTCGACAAGCCTTTAGCAAACTAAACACAGCAATGTATAAAAAGGACAATATGTCATGTCCAACTTGACTCTGGAATGCAAGGCTGGTTTAACCTTAGAAAGCAAATTGATGTATTGACAACATTAATGCATTAAAAAAGAAAATTAAATTATCACCTGTTTGATGTTTAGTAAACACCTCACAGTGTTTGGTAAAATTCAACATCCAAATTTCTCCTTATAGCTAGATCATTAGCTTGTGGCTGATCAATCATCCCAGGAAGAACAAAATACACACACAAAACAACTGAAGGCACTGAAGAGCTGTATAAGAAGCCGAACCTGAGGGACTGGGACGCCAGGAACAAGGGAGCTGCACAGCAGTGAGGCTGGCCATCTGGTTGCCTTCCTCCTCAAAGCACTTAGCCAGCGCATAAGCTGCATGGTGACAGAGAAAGAGAAACCAAGAAAGAAGCAGATGCTAAAATGATAACTATGTCTGCAGAACTTTTGAAAGTCTCAACAATGCTGGGAAAATACAGTTGAGGTTCAAGGACCAGTAAGGTGGAGAATCCCTGGGAAAAGCCTAGGGAAAGATAATTGGGAGCAAGAGGAGAATCAAGATTTAGATGGGCGCAGTGGCTCAGGCCTGTAATCCCAGCACTTCGGGAGGCCAAGGCAAGTGAATCACCTGAGGTCAGGAGTTTGAGACCAGCCTGGCCAACATGGTGAAACCCCATCTCTACTAAAAATACAAAAAAACAATCAGCCAGGCATAGTGGTGGGCACCTGTAATCCCAGCTCCTCAGGAGGCTGAGACAGGACAATCACTTGAACCCAGGAGGTGGAGGTTGCAGCGAGGTGAGATCATGCCATTGCACTCTAGCCTAGGCAATAAAAGTGAAACTTCTCAAAATAAATAAATAAATCAGGACTTCAGACACTGAAACCCAGCCTCAAAGAAGTAAAAACCATTATTAGATAAAGGCAATCTACTCTTACTATAAATGTCCAAAAGAAGCATTAAAAAAATTCTCTTCAGGAATATGGCATCATTCACAGCCTCAACAAGTTTTCATGCAAAGTGGCACTGAAACAAGTATTATCAGTCGATCCAAGAGACAGATCAAGAGAAAAAAAATAAACGAAAGAAAGTCTCATGGGTATTTCAGATATTAAGCTTATCAAACATGGACTTTACGTAACTCTGATAAAAACAATTAAAAAAAGAGAGAGATAACACAATTGAGCCACCCAAGAATTGGAATATTTATTAAAATAGTTAAGTTGAAGTTCTAGTACTGAAAACTAAAACAATTAAAATCAAGAATGAGTGTAAAATCAAAATAGGTATAGCTAAAGAAAGAATTGATGATGTGGAAATCAGATTAATAGAAAATATTCATACTGAAGGAAGGGTAGGAAAAACAAGATGAAAAAATATGCAAGCACAGGAGAGTCACATAAGGCACCCTGAAGAGGTATGATATATGTCTCACAAGTGAAGCAGACAGAGAATAGAGAAAAAGCAAAGTTTCCCAAACTGACAAAAGACATCAAGTCACGGATCAAAAAAACCTATGATCCCCAAACAGAATGAATAGAAAGAAAAGGCACACATACTCATCTCATATAGAAATTGCTAAAAAGTAAGAACAATGAGAAAATCTTTAAAGTAGTCAGCAAAGAAAGGTACATTACCTTTAAAGGAGCAATAATAGTAAGTAGACATCTGGGAAAATAGAATATTTAAAGTGCTGAAAGAAAATAACTGCCAACCAGAAATTTCGTACCTGATGAAAATGCCTTTCAAAAATGCAGATGTTTAGACTGAAGACGACATTCTTCTTCAACACAGTACTAGAAGTTATGGCCACTAATAAGAAAACAAAAAATATGCAGACTGGAAAGGAAAGAAACCTGTCTCTATTTGCAGGTGATATGATTTTTTATGTAGAAAACCACAAAAAAAAATCTACTAAAATATCCTAGAACTACGTGAGCTCCACAAGGTCATAGGATACAAAATTACCACACAAAACTTAATTCCATTTCCATATGCTAATAATAAATATGTAAAAATCTAAATCAAAGACATCATACCATATACAAGGAAAATGAAATGCTTATGTATAAATCTAATAAAATATGAATAAAATTTATATACAAAAATATAAAATGCTAATAAGAGAAATGAAAAAAGATCTAGATAAATGAACAGACATTGTGTCTTCATGGATTGGCAGATCCAACCTAGTGAAGATGTCAGTTCTCCCCAAATTGATCCATAGGTTTAACTTCATTTCTATCAAAATATCAGGGAGATTTTTGTAGATATAGACAAACTTATTCCAAAATTGGCCAGGCATGATGGCTCATGCCTATAATCCCAGCACTTTGGCAGGCTGAGGCAGATGGAGCACCTGATGTCAAGAGTTCAAGACCAGCCTGGTCAACACGGTGAAACCCCGTCTCTACTAAAAATATAAAAAATTAGCGAGGCTGTGATGGCACCCACACCTGCATTCCTAGCTACTTGGGAGGCTGAGGCATGAGAATCACTTGAACCTGGAAGGTGGAGGTTGCAGTGAGCCAAGATCCCATCACTGCATGCCAGCCTGGATGACAGCATGAGACTCTGTCTCAAAAAAATTAAATTAAATATATGGAGAAAGGCAATGGACATAGGAAAAGCGAGATACAACTGGAATTAAAATCTACAAGATAAAACAACTTTGAAAAAGGATAATAAAGTGGAGAAATCATTTCACCAGATATTGAGTCTTTCTATACTTGTATAGAAATCAAGACAATGTGAGACAATGTGGGGTTTTTTGTCTTTGTTTTGTTTTGTTTTGTCTTTTTTTTTTTTTTTTTGGAGACAGAGTCTTACTCCATAGCCCAGGCTGGGCCTCAGCTTCCCAAATAGCTGGGGTTACAGGCACCCACCACCACACCCAGCTAATTTTTGTATTTTTAGTAGAGACAGGGTTTCACCATGTTGACCAGGCTGGTTTCAAACTCCTGAGCTCAGGTGATCCACCTGCCTCAGCCTGCCAGAGTGCTGGGATTAGAGGCACAAGCCACCACACCTGGCTGACAGTGTGATATTGGCAGAGGGTAGATACGTAGATGAATGGAACGGGGCAGAGAATCCAGGAGTCACCACACCAATAAGCCCAACTAATTTTTGGCAAAGTTGTAGAAGCAATCCAATGGGCAAAAAGTAGTATTTACAATGCATGGTGATGGAGCTTTTGGACAAAGCAATAGAAAATCTTTTGCTTAAGATATTTAGATGGAAGAAAGATTAGCTTAAGGCTCACAACTTTTACAAAAATTAACTTGAAATGGACCATGGGCTTAAATATAAAATATGAAATTACAAAACCTTTAGAACAAAATAGGAGAAAATCATCAGGACCTGGGGTAGAGTGTTCTAGCTGGCACCAAGAGCAATTATCATAAAGGAGAAACTTGATAAATTGGATCTTATCAAAATTGAAAGCATTGGCTTTATGAGCAATGTTTCATACAAGTTCTATTCCTGATGTTTAGCAAGGTGCCCCGCACATTGCAAAAGGCTGAATGAATAAAATAGGTAAATTAGTTTAATGTTCTTTTCAAAAGAAGGAACTAATAAACATTTTTAAACATTCAATTACACTAAGATCAAAGAAATGCTAATGGAATTTTGCAATAGTCATATACGATTTTAAAATAAACCTGTTAACAAACTAAATATAGCAGGGTATTTCCTTAACTTGGTGAAGGCTATTTTCAGAAGACCATTAGGAAAAGAGTAGTGTTAATTATGAGGTGTCAAAAGCTTTCTCTTAAACCAAGAACTAGACAAAGACATCTGCTTTTCATCGTTTCTATTCAGTATTGATGGCAGTTTCTAGCCTGTATCATGAGGTGAGAGAAAGAAACAAACAATATCGGGTTAGAAAGAGAGAAGTAAATTTGCCATTATTTGCAGGTGATATAATTGGGTGTCCATATTAAAAGTCCAAAAGAATATTCAGATGAATAACTGGAATTAATGAGAGAATGCAGTAGAGTTATTAGATACAAAATTAATATACAAAAACAATTGCTTTTCTTCACACTGATTATAAATAACATGAAATCAAGCTAGAAAAGGGAAATTTTAAAGGTATAATTTACAATGACATCAAAAATATATATGAAAGGAAAATATCTTACGCCCTTCAAGCTGGAACCTCGGGGCAAATCGGCCTCTCATTCTAGGCAAAGTCATCCCTCTGCTCACAGAGATAGACCCATATTCTGATTGCCTCCTTTGGAAAGACTTATCAGAAACTCAAAAGAATGCAACCATCTGTCTCTTGCCCTCCTGTAACCTGGACACCTCCAGGTGGAAGATCTTGCTTTGAGTTGTCTCTGCTTTTCTGGACTGAACCAATGTACTTTTTACATATATTGCTTGATGTCTCGTATCTCCCTAAAGTATATAAAACCAAGCCGTGCCCAGCCACCTTGGGCACATGTCGCCAGGACTTCCTGAGGCTGTGTCACGCGTGCGTCCTCAACCTTGGTGAAGTAAACTTTCTGAATTAACTGAGACCAGTCGCAGATTTTCAGGGTTCACCTATGTAATACTTAAGGAAAATGTAGCAAAATATGTGCAAAATATTTATGAAGAAAATAATAAAAAAGAAATGTTATCTGAAAAGATAGATGCATTATGCTCAATATGTTTGTGAATCACAACACTCAAAACCATAGTTTACCAGATGCTAATGCTCATTTCCCCCAAATGACCTACAATTTTACTTTAATTTTATTTAAAATACATCATTTGTGTGTGTATACTGTTTGACATCTTTCTAAAATGCACATGCAATGGCAAAGGTGAAAAACGGCAAAATTCTCTTGAAAAAAACAGCATAGAGCCATTAAGAGTTATTGCAAGGCTGGCCAGGCACAGTGGCTCATGCCTGTAATCCCAGCATTTTGGGAGACCAAGGCAGGCAGATCACTTCAGGTCAGGAGTTTGAGACCAGCCTGGTCAACATGGTGAAACCCCATCTCTACTAAAAATACAAAAATTAACCAGGCATAATGTCAGGAACCTGTAGTCCCAGCTACTCAGGAGGCTGAGGTATGAGAATTGCTTGATCCCAGAGGCAAAGGCTGCAGTGAGCTGAGACTGTGTCACTGTACTCCAGTTTGGGTGACAGAATGAGTCCCTGCCTTAAAAAAAAAAAAAAAGTTATGGTAAAACCGTCAGATATCACCACTTCTATTCAACATTGCCGTAGAGATTCTATTTAGTTTATAAGGTAAAAGAAAGAAAGAAAACATGTAAAGATTTCAAAGGATGAAATGTGATTTTCATTATTTGCAGTTAATACAATTGTGTATGTAGAAAATAAAAGAAAAACTCTACAAACTATTCGAATTCAGCAAGAATACTGGATACATCATATGCAAAAATAAATTGTATTTCCATATAATATCAACAAATACTTTGGAAATAAAATTATTAAAATATCAGTTAAATAGCGCCAATCTAAGAATGAAAATAGTTTTAAAATGACTAATATCTCTTTTCTCAACACCACAAAATATTGTTGAGAAGAGTTAAAGATGCCAATGAATGGAGAGTTATACAATGTTCATGGATTCAAAGCACATCAATTCTCCTCAAATTGATCCCAATCAAAGTCACAGTGTTTCTGTGGAAATTGACAAGCTGATTCTAAATTTTCTATGAAAGTGCAAAAGATTTAGGACAGTGGAGAAGAAGATGCGAAACCAGGCCAGGGGACTTCTGCTGCCAGACATCAAGATGTGTTACGAAGTTATAGTAGATGAGACAGCACTGCCTTAGCACAAGAATAGATGAGTAGTTTCATGGAACAGAGTTGAGGGCCCAGAAACACACACATGCTGTCCTCATACTTACAACAACAAAGCCTCTGCAATTCAATGGGGGAAAAGAAAAATCTTTTTCAATAAATGATGCTGGATTAATTGAATATCTAAATAGGAAAGAATAAAACCTGCCCCCCTACCTCATACCCATGCAAACAAATTGACTTAACATGAGCCCAAAATATAGTGAGATTTCTAAAAGAAAATATTGAACATCTTCATGATCTTTGGATCACCTAAGCTTTGTTAGGCACAAAAAAAAAAAACAATAATCCTAAAGTAAAAGTTTAAGAAACTGGACCTCATTAAGAACTCTGTTTATCAAAAGACATCATTAAGAGAGTAGAAAGGGAAGTGACATATGAGGAGAAGATATCTATAAAACACATGTCCAAAAAAGAACTTGGATCCAGACTATATAAAGAATCCTATAAATCAATTTAAAAAAAGGTAGACAACCCAATTTTTTCAAATGGACAAAAACCAAACAGACACTTCTCAAAAGAAGACATACAAATACCCAACGGATATATTTTTAAAGTTGCTTAGCACCATTAGTCGTCTGAGAAATGCAAATTAAAACCGCCATGAATTATTCCTACATATCTATCAGAATGGCTAAAATTAGATTACAATAAATGCTAGGAAGATTCTAGAACAGTTGGACCTCTCATATTCTGTTGGTGGAGTGAAAAAATAATCCAACACTTTGGAAAACTCTTCAGTGATGTTCCCTGTGATGCAGCAATTCCATTCTTAGGTATTTTTCCAACAGAAATAAGTGTGTAGAGCCACCAAAAGTCATATCCAAGAATGTTTATTGCAGCTAGATTCATAACAGCCAAAACCTGCCAACAATGCAGATGGCCACCAACAGGTGAACTGGAAAACACACCGGCAAATACACACACAGTGGAATCCTGCGCAGTGGTGAAAGATATAAACACGGGGGAATCACACAGCTACAGTGCTGGGTAAAACAAGCCAGACACAAAAGCATGCCTAGCATATGTTTATATTGATGTAAAATTTTAAAACTGGCTACAATTTGATAACATAAACGGAATGAACCAATTCCTTGAAAGACACAAACTACCAAACTCACACAAGGATAACTAGACAATCTGAACAGGGCAACATCTATTTTAAAAATTTAGTCAACAATTAGCAATCTTATAAAACAGAAAACACCAGGCCTAGACGGCCTCACTGGTAGATTCTACCAAACATGTAAGAAAGAAATTATACCTAGAGGTTTTCTACAACAGCTTCCAGAAAACAGCAGCAGAGGAAATACTTCATAACTCATTCTATGAGGCCAGCTATGATGGTCAACTGTGTGTGTCAGCTTGACGGGGTGAAGGATGCCCAGAAGGTCGGTAAAACATTCTTTCTGGGTGTGTCTGTGAGGGGGTTTTCAGAAGAAATTGGCATCTGAATCAGTAGACCAAGTAAAGGTCTGCCCTCACCCATGTGGGCAGGTACCATCCAATCTGTCGAGGGCCCAGATAGAACAAAAAGGTGGAAGCAGGGCAAATGACTCTCTGTCTCTTTCTCTCTCTCTCTCTCTCTCTCTCTCTCTCTCTCACTTGCTCACTCACTCTCTGCTTAGTCTGAAACCTCCATCTTCTCCTGCCCTCAGACAATGGAGCTCCTGGTTCTCAGGCCGTTGGACTTGGACTGGATTAAACCACCAGCTTTCCTGGGTTTGCAGCTTGCAGACTGCAGACAGGACTTCTTGGTCTCCATAATAGTGTGAGTCAATGTCCGTGATAAATGTCCTCTTCTGTATATCCTAATATGCCAGCACCGCCCTAATAGGCAAACCAGACAAAGAGAGCCCAAGAAAACTACAGTCTAGTGTCTCTCACAAGCACAGATGTAAAAACAGGCCAAACTCATCTGCGGCGAGAAGCCGACAGTGGCTGCCTCCGGGGAGGGAGTTACCTGGGAGGAGTGGGAAGTGTCTGCTGGGGAGCTGGGCACCGTGTCTTGACCTGGGCCTCCATGTCTTGACCCCACTGGCAGATGGTCATATATATGCAAAATTTCATCTAACTGCATGAGTTATACCTCCATAAAAAAGGGAAACATTTTTTTTTAAACCAAAAAACAACTCCTCAGTAATGCAACATTTCACTCTCATCAAATAGGCAAAAAGTGTGGCCAAGGACGGGAGCAACCCAAACTCTTACGCTGCAGGTGGGCACGCATGCTGGTGAAGGTCGCTGCTCAGTGAAGATGGGTGCTGAGTCTGTGGGTCTCTGGGGACCAGCAGATCTCCCAGTTTTGAGCTTCATGGCACTTGCATGGACACAGGGCTGATGTTTATAAAACAAAAACAGCTCCCCTGCTCCCACCTTCACATTCGTAGCTTTCCAGAGCCCAAGGCAGGGGGCACCCTGGGGCACCCCCTCCCCTGTCCTCAGCCATCCCCACCAAGAAGATGTGGGGTGAGCACCTGCCCCAGTGAACATGGCTCCTGCCCAGCCACAGCCACAGCCACTCTGTTCCACCCCAGACTCCACAGGTCCCGAGAATGTGGGTACTCAGGGTCCTGCCGCAAAAGCAGGGTCCCCTCGGGTCTGCCCCACCCAGGGGACCATAGAGGGCGGGGGCAGGAGAGCCCAGGGGAGGCCCTGCTCACTGGGAGTTCTCTAGGGAGTGGGCAGTTCTCCGGCAGCCCAGAGGGTACACGGGGCAGACAGAGGTTGCTGCAACTGCCAGGGCAGCCCCCATCCTTCCTCTACCATACCCCATCCCACCTCTCCCGGCCCACCCAGACCCAGAGTTCCAGCTCATTCACAGGTAGTGAGGAGGAGACCTGAGGCCCACCCCCAGGACATGAGCATTTAAGAGTTCCCGCAGCAAGGCTGGGGCAGAGGGCAGATCCCTGGGAGTCAGGAGGGCAGATGAATTCCATTATTGCCATCAGGTCTGCTCTGCAGTGGTTCATTCTGGGACTTCACTGCCCTGGGTTCAGCCTTGTCTGGCAAAGCACTGGCCTCCACCTGCTTTGCCTCCACCCACCCTGCCATTCCCACCTGCCCGGGATGCCTGAGCATGGTGAAAAATGCCTAGGCATCTGCATGTGACTAGGGTGGCTCTCCAATTTGTGCATTTCCAAGTAAGCCCCCATTCCCTGCTGCAGCCCCCCAAGAGGGCATCTCCCAAGGGAGCATCTCCAGTGAGCACAGCCCTGAGGCTGTCTTCCTCACAGCTGCACCTCATAACACTAGAGCCATGAGCTCCTCCAGCTTCCCTTTCACTTGGCAGGACTCTGTTCACCATCATTCTTGGATGAGAAGGCAGGTGCCTGGCTCTCTCCAGAGGGTTTTTGCAGTGTCGTAGTAGTAGAGAGGAGGATTATTGTGGGTTTTTCTCCATGTTCACGCTTATGAGCATTTGCTGTGTCCACCACTGAGAAGGTGGTAGTAAGAGGCAGGGAGCAACATGAAGGGTACAGGAAGAAGACAGGGACAGGGCACAAAGTAAGGAGAAAATACTGGCCTCATTATTGGAAAGCTTTCAATCCAGTTGAAGAAACCACGATGAGGTAGCATTCACCTGCTGGGTCATACTCCTGAGTGCTGCCTGAATCTTCTCACTCTGTCCTCACCAAAACCCTGGAAAGAGAGTAGCTGTCCCATCCTACAGGTAAGAAGCAGAAGGCTTCTAACTGCATGATATGGACACCAGGTGACTTGAAGGAATCTGACAGGACTTTAAAAATGTGGATCCTCGTCCAGTGAGTCCTCTCAAAGGTAGATTTTTGAAAGAGGCCCCAGCTGTTTCTATTTTCCCGCCCAGTTGTTTGAACAGTAAAATTAACTTCAAAGACCTCATTTTGCTTCCCACTGAGGACCCCGTGCTTTGCTGGAGACTGCGTGGATCCTGGAGAGCAAGAAAATCTTGGGGCCCCCAAACCCCTGGTCTACTGACATGATGCCCATGGGATCCTGCAATGGGGAACAAGTGTCGTGCTGAATTACTGCAAAGATTAGAGCCTTGTCCCGAGCGATCAACAAGCAGATGATGACATGCAAGTGTTCTCACAAGGGCAGGTGGTTTAGGAACACAGAACACCTGAGGGAGGCCTGATTAGGGAAATCAGCCATGCCACATGATCCTTCTTAGCCAGTGGCCTGCTTGCCCACTCTGGGTAGGTCTGAAGAGATGCTGAGAAGGTGCATGTTGGCTTCACCACACATTCCACTGGCCATCCCTCAGGCTTAGAGGGACAAAGCTTGGAGCCCAGGGAACTAAAGAGTCATCACAACCAGGTCTGTAAGAACCACACTTGGAGCTTCTTAACCATTCAGGTTTGGGGGTCCCCACCACTGTGTGCTATCTGATCCTCACTCTCTCTGGAGATTATAATAAGTGCCCCTAGGTCATTCTTAGCATCGGGGTGCTTGGGGAAAACTGATCTCAACCCTCCCCCAGTATGATGCCTGAATCCCATCTACCCTGCCCAAACTAGGTAGACATAACTTACGGGGCTTTATAAATACTTACACAATTAAAGAAAGCCTGAATAAATAGACAGGTATACAATGTTCATGGATTGAGAGACTCAGAATAGTAGAAAAGATATCAATCTTCTTCCAAACAATCTATAAATTTGGCACAATTTCTATCAAAATACTAGTCAGATTATTGTAGGTATAGACAAGCCTATTCTAAAATGCATACGGAAAGATAAATGACCTAGAAAAGAAACTAAATATAACTGAAACTGGAATGTTCTATAAGCTAAAACAATTTTGAAAAAGAAGAATAAAGTAGGAGAAATCACTTTACCAGATATTAAGACTTACTATAGAGGTACAGCAATCAAGACAGTGTGGTGTTGGAAGAGGGACAAATACATAGATCAATGGAACAGAAAGTAAAAACCAGATTTAGACCATACAAATATGTCCAACTTATTTTTTACAAAGATGCAAATCAACGCAATGGAAGAAGGATAGTATTTATAACAAATGGTTCTGGAGCAGTGGAACACCTATGGGCAAAAAGCAAACCTCAACCTAAACCTCACACCTTATGTAAAAGTTCACTCAAAATAGATCATGGACTGAAGGGTAAAATATAAATTAAAAGATTTTTACAAAAAAAGGAGGAATTTGGACAGAGTTTTTAGACTTAACAAAGCATGTCCTCAACAAAGGAAAAAGTGATAAATTGAGTCTCATCAGAATTAAAAACTTTTCTTTTGCAAAAGATTTCATTAAGAGGATGAAAAGACAAGTTACATTCTGGGAGAAAATATTTGCAAGTCACATATCCTACAAAAGACGAGTATCTGTAACATATAAAGAACTCTCAAAATTCAATGGAAAAAAGAATTTAATTATGAAATGGGCAAGAAACATGAAGAGACATTCCAAAAAGGATATACAAATAGAAATAGGGATATGAAAAGATATTCAACATCATTAGCTATTAGGGAGATGCAAATTAAACAACTATAAGCTATCACGACAGACCTATCGGAACGGCTAAAATGCTAAAATAAAAACAACTGCTAAACACTGGCAGGATGCAAAGAAATTGGATCAAATGTTGCTTAGTGAGAACATGAAATGCTACAACCACTAGGGAAGACAGGTTGGCAGTTGATTGTAAAACAAAACACAGTGACCGTACTCCTCAGTAATTACACTCTTGGGCATTTATTCCAGAGAAACAAAAACATGTTTACTCAAAATCCTAATCACGAATGCTCATAGCAGCTTTATTTATAGTAGTCCCAAACAGGAAGTAAGCCAGATGCCCTTCAACAGGTGAGTGGCTAAACCGACTGTGATAGATTTTCACCAACCGGAATCCCACAGCATTCAAATGAACAAACTATTGATACATCCCACAGCAACTGGGAGGAAGCTCAAGGGAGCTCTCTGCTGAGTGAAAAGGCCAATTCCAAAGGGTTCCATACTGTAGGGTTCTATTTACACAATGTCCTTGAAATGCAAAATTACAGAGCTAGAGAAGAGAGTAGTGGGTGCCAGGAGTTAAGGGGCAGGTGGGCACAGGAGGAAGGTGGGAAGCAGGGGTGGTCATGAAGGGCACCCTGAGGGCTCCTCGAGGTGAAGGGTATTCTGTATCTTGCCTGTGTCTTTGTCAGTATCCTGCCAGTAACACTCGACTGGTGTTCTGCAAGCTGTTACCATTGGGAATGCTGGGTAAAGGGTTCAAGGGACCCCTCTGTATCACGTTTAAAATTGCATGTAGCTCTGTGGTGATCTCAACATAAACGTTTACCATTTAAAAAAAAAAAAGATGTCTGTGCTCCGCTCTGACCCAGTTGCCTCAAAATCTCTTTAATACGACAGGGAATTCCAGGGAATTCTGACCGTCAGGCAAGGTTGAGACCCCAGAGCTGTGGAGACGGGGCAGAGCACTGGCACTGATGATTTATTTTTCCATGGGTGACTCTCAGTGTCTCCTGCCAGGCCCATAGTGGGCGCTCAGTAAATAGGTGCGGCCACTCGGGGTGGTGGGCTCGTGGACACTCCCCATTTCACAAAGTCCCATCTCACGATGGCAGTGCCACCTGGGACTATCTCCTGACAGTGCTGGCACCAAGATCTGGGAGCGTCACCATAGCGAAACATCAGGAATGACCTAATGTCCAACGATCCGAGGTATTCACAAGTTAGGACAGGACGTTTCAATGGAATGCTACGCAGTCGTCAAAAATAGGGTTTGTGAAGTGTACGGAAGGCCTGGCAGTGCTCCTGTAGTGGCTTCGTGGAAATGGCAGGAGACAATTATACTGAAGTCACCTGGAGACGATGGCTCAGTGTGGCCAGCAGTGGGTGTGCGCCTGGCTGTGGGCATTTTCGTTACAAGTGAAGAGAACTATGTCAGACATCAGCTTCTGTCTCTGGTCCCTGGACAATGCGCGACTTTCAGGTTCTCCCTCCTACATATCGGGATCCGCATTACTTCCCTGAGGCACAGAAACTTAACTACTGCAATTGTTAGTAAGGGGAGAGAGAAATAAAGCACATGTGACAGCCAGGAAGAACTGTCCCTGGATTAACAGGGTATCTCCTCATGGCTTCTTCCCTTGGCTCCTGGGTCTTCCCTCTGGGGTCACAGAGGACACCACTGCATTCTTCCCCCCACCTGCCCTCAGTGACTTGAGGGTGGTAACCCGAGGCCTCTTCATCGTTCGTCCATTCTGGTTTTTCATCCCACAAGTGTTTATGGGGCTTAAATTTAACATAAGATTGCCCCTCTTAGCAGATCTTTAAGTGTACGTCACAGCACTGTCAGCTGCAGGCACTGCCGCACGGCAGGTCTTCATGCAGTTTCAGTGGAGTAAAATGCATAAGCCCGTTCTTTGAAATTCTTGGGGGGTGGCGGGAAATGGGGCACTGAAAGTGGGAAACTCACCCGCCTCATGACCCTCCTGCGTGTGGCTGTGGGGCCACAGTCTGCTGATCCACATCAGCTTCCCTTCCCTCCCGGGCTCCAGAGCCTGGTGGGTGTCTACCCCATGAGGAAGACATTAGCTTCTCTGCCGGGCTCCCATGGTGGCATCCACAACAGTGACCTGGAGGCCATGAGAGGCCAGTGTGGTCCCAACTTGCCCTTGACCTCCCCCACTGCACATCCACCTCCCCCACAACCGGCCCAAGCCCTGGACACACAGGGCTGGACCCAAAGGCCATGGACACGCAGGGCTGGACACACAGGGCGGGACACACAGGGCGGGGCACGCAGGCCCTGGACACACAGGGCTGGACATGCAGGGTTGAACACACAGGCGCTGGACACACAGGGCTGGACATGCAGGGTTGAACACACAGGCCCTGGACACACAGGGCTGGACGCACAGGGTGGGACACGCAGGCCCTGGACACACAGGCCCTGGACACACAGGGCTGGACATGCAGGGTTGAACACACAGGCCCTGGACACACAGGGCTGGACACGCAGGGTTGAACACACAGGGCGGGACACACAGGGCGGGACACGCAGGCCCTGGACACACAGGGCCTGGACACACAGGGCTGGACATGCAGGGTTGAACACACAGGGCAGGACACACAGGGTGGGACATGCAGGCCCTGGACACACAGGGCTGGACACACAGGGCTGGACACATGGGGTTGAACACACAGGGCGGGACACACAAGGCGGGACACACAAGGCGGGACACGCAGGCCCTGGACACACAGGGCCTGGACACACAGGGCTGGACATGCAGGCTCTGGACACACAGGGCGGGACACACAGGGCGGGACACGCAGGCCCTGGACACACAGGGCCTGGACACACAGGGCTGGACATGCAGGGTTGAACACACAGGCCCTGGACACACAGGGCTGGACGCACAGGGCGGGACACGCAGGCCCTGGACACACAGGGCTGGACATGCAGGGTTGAACACACAGGCCCTGGACACACAGGGCTGGACACACAGGGTTGAACACACAGGGTGGGACACACAGGGCGGGACACGCAGGCCCTGGACACACAGGGCCTGGACACACAGGGCTGGACGCACAGGGCGGGACACGCAGGCCCTGGACACACAGGCCCTGGACACACAGGGCTGGACATGCAGGGTTGAACACACAGGCCCTGGACACACAGGGCTGGACACACAGGGCTGGACACACGGAGTTGAACACACAGGCCCTGGACACACAGGGCTGGACCCAAAGGCCATGGATACGCAGGGCTGGACACACAGGGCGGGACACACAGGGTTGAACACACAGGCCCTGGACACACAGGGCTGGACACACAGGCCCTGGACATGCAGGCCCTGGACACACAGGCCCTGGACACACAGGGCTGGACATGCAGGCTCTGGACACACAGGGCTGTACACACAGGGCTGGACACACAGGGCTGGATAAGGCAGCATGGGCAAGGCCCTCACCTCAGAAGCAAAATTGAAGGAGGTGCCAATAAACACAGCCATCAAGACAGAGAACACTTTCACACTGTGTCATCTAAGTCAAAGTGCGGGCAAACCATCCATGAGGAACAAACACCAACACGTTAAAATGGAGACAGAACCGGGAATGGTCAGGAATATGGCTGCACCGCATCATAGGGGACCCTGGAGGGAAAGCAGGCATCAAAACACAGGTGATGGGGGTGGCCCTGGCATCGCAGGAGGTCACACCCCTGCCAGGGAATTGCAGCTCCCGCTGGGTGCCTCTGCCTTCTGATCCACTGGGCTGCTGCGTCATCAGCCTGGAGTCCTCCTGTTGTCCTCGTCTTAGGGAGAAAAGACTGGGCTGGAGGGTCCTCAGGGAGCTGCGCCAGACTGCAAGGCCACTGCATCTCCCAGGCTGGCTCTGAGCCCCTGGTCCTCCTCCCTCAGAAACCCACATTGCTGATGCCCCAGCTTCCACCCCAGCCTCCAGCCCTGGCAGTGCCCAGACACCCAGTCCGGTGCGGCACGTGAGGCTGGGCTTCACATTCCACACGGCAGCGAAGAAGGAAACCAGCCTGCTGTGTGGATGTGGGTGTGGGGACTACGTTTAATTTATTAATCAGCTGAAAGCGACGCGGAAGGCAGGCTTTGCGGAAGCCACGTGTGCTGTGTGGAGTCTGTCAGTTTAGCTGCTGATATAAATTTGCTCGGCTGTGACAGACACAGGGTTGTTCTGGCTGAGAGAAAAAATAAACGCCTGGCCCTTCATTTTCTTGCCGACAGAGCTAAATGCTCTCCAGGGCCTGCCTGAGGCATCGGGCAGCTGCGGGCACCTCCTCCGGGAAGATCAGTGGCTCTGGGGCCCTGCCTGCACTGAAAACCTGCTCCACTCCTTTCCAGCCGCTTGACCTTGGCCACCATCTCAGGATGGGAAAGGGCCCCGTCCACTTGTGGGGTGCTAGGAATTGAAGGAGGAGGGCTTTGAGGGGTCAGGGTGTGGGGAATGTGTGGCTGCAGCTTGTGGAATAAACCCTCCAGGGGGTGGCTAGAGCCTCCGCCAGGGCCAGCAGGAATGTAAAGTGTTGCCGCCCCTTTGCAAAGCAGCCCGATGGTTTTCCTTAACAAGTTGAACACAGAGCTACTGCAGGCCCCAGCAGTTCCATGCCTAGGCATGCAACTGAGAGACTTGAAAACCTACATCCATGCAAAAACCTATGTCCACAGCAGCCTTATTTATAAGAACCAAAAGGTACGCTCAGCCCTAAGCTTATCAATAGGTGAGTGAAGAAGCTATAGGCACTCTTCATACGGCAGAACGTTATTCAGCTGGAAAAATACGCTGAGTGAAAGAAGCCAGACGCAAGAGACCGCACGCTGCACGAGCCACTCAGGTGACACAGGTCTAGGAGGGGCAAATCCATCCAGAAAGGAGATGTGCGGCTGCTTTGGGACAGGGATCAGGGGGATAGGAGGTAAAGGGCATGGGGTTTCTCTGAGAGATGATAGAAATTATTCTACAATTGATTGTGCTCTTGGTTGCACAACCCTGGGTATACTAAAAGCCACTGAATTGTTTTAGTATGCACAGAATTTGAGCATGCAAATCATAGCTCAAAACAGCTGTCACAACAGAACAGCAGGTAACTAGCTCCCCCTGCTCCCCCTGCTCCCCCTGCTCCCCCTGCGTCAGCTGTTATTTCTGTGTGGTAGATTTGGTGAACAACTAAATGCCAAAAACAAACCATTAACATGGAATGAATGTTTCGTCAATTCCTACTTTACTTCTTTAAAGGTAACTGGGTTGTCCCACCTCCTCCAGATCAGTGAACTGGTCGGGATTCCTGGGTTGACAGTGACTGCTGTGGGGCAGCAGGGGCTCTGCCCCAACTCTCTGAGCGGCCCCATCTCCATCTGTAAGAGGAAGGCACTCCCCTGGCCCTCCCAGGCGGCCAGGAAATGAAAATCTGTGCAGTGGGAGAAGGGGTTTGGGGTGAGAACCCACACTTGGGGGCCAGCTGGGTTCCCAGGGACCCCAGGCTCTGAGAAGGTGGTGAAATGGGAGCAGGGTGGTGTTGGAGGGGCTGCATCACCCACTCTGGGAGTCGGTGAGGCCCACCATGTGCAGGTGAGACGAGGCTCTCCTGAATACCTGAGCGCTTCAGGGCTCCCCACCCACCTCTGCAGCTTCCCAGGGCTGCTGGGAGGATCTGTGTTCCAAAGAAGCCTGGGGGAAGCTGAGCCATCTCCCACCTCTCTCAGAACATGCCCAGGCACCCACCGGGATGGCAATGGGAGCAGCCAGCCTACAGCACACTCAGAGGAGAGAGAGCCAGGGGTGACGACCACAGTCACAGCCACAGCCTGGCTGCAGCCAGGCCTTAGTCCCCACACCAGAAGGACTCCCAGCACAACCCACCACCCCAGCCCCACAGGGTCCCATCCTGGCACCTCCAGACTCCCCATCCTCTGTGCCTCCTCCTCTGAGAAGCCTCTCCTGATGAGCACTGCCCTGGTGCCTTCCCCAGGCCTCGCTCGTGCAGCATAGGCACGAGGGCACTGTCCTTGGCCTTGCCCCAACCAGAGACCCAGCCGCAGGGCCCCTCCAGGAATGCCCCCCAGGAAGGGGGACGACGCAGCAGCAACCAGGCAGTGAGGGGAGAGGCATGGAGCAGAGAGGTTTCCCAGAGGAAACTTCAGGCATCAATCCAAGACCTGGAAGTTGGGATGGGGAGTAGAGGAAGGGAGGGACAGGGGGTTTGTGTTCTAGGCAGAGGGGCAGCGGCAGCTTGTGTCCTGAACTCAAAGAGCACAGCACGCAATTCCACGGTGCTCAAGTGGGATGGGAGGGCATGGAGTGTGGGGCTGGGATGGATGCCCAGACCACCTGGGCCCACATTTGTCCCAGAATTTGGTTTTTAGTCCTTTAGTCAATAGAGAGGCACTGTGCCAGGTGCCCAGGCCCCCACCCACAGCAGGAGTGGTCACAGTGTCTACTTGGCAGCACTAGAACTTTCGGAGGCAATGCTTCTCAAGCCGTAAGGGAACTGTGCAAAGTGTAGCGTGGGTGCCGCTGGTCTTGGGAGGGGCTTCCTTGCAAGCCAGGAGGATCAGACCCTGGACAGAGGCTTTGGCTCCTGCCTGCTTTTCAAGACTTGCTTCCACTTGCTGCCTGGGAGGGGGCGGGCATCAGGTGGGTCTGCTCATCCCACAGGAGGAAGTGAGGCCCTGGGCCTGGTACCGACAGCGCAGAAGTAGCCCATGCTCCAGCTGCCGCACCTGGCCTGGGGCCAGGGACCTTCCTTCCGCCCCACCGGCCTCGGGCAAACTCAGCTCTGGTGTCGCGGGCCCCCCCGGGACCTCACAGCAGTTTCCAGCATATTCAGTCAAACAAACCTTATTTATGTTGGTTTTTCTCTTTGCAGTGGTTTCTGTCAGCACTGGTGATAGATGGGTACATGCTGATGGATTTTTCAATCTGCTCCCCATAAAAAGATTGTATTTTGACACGTTTAATGCTTTGTGGTAGAGTGTGCAGTCCTGCTGTGAAAATTACTGAATAAATATCTACAGCCCTGCAGGGTTGAGAAGGCCATGGTCATGAAACCCGAGAATGGTCACACCCTTTCTCCCCAGGATCGGCAAGGGGAGGGGAGCGGCTTCCCTGCTGCCGGGCCTCATGAGACAGTCCTTGGGCTCTGCATACATACGAGGGCTACGTCCTCACTCCTGTCCCCTCAGCTGACCCTGCTGGAAGCCAGTCCTCACCAGCGGTTTCCTGGCTCTCGGCTCTCAGGCTACTGGCCTTGGAATGAGGTGGACTGGGACTGGAGGGGCAGGCATTGAGAAGAGGGTGAGTGGCAGGCCAGGCACTGTGGAGCAGCCTTCAGCTCCCTGGAGTTGGGGGATTTATCGGCAGCTGTGGGGGAGGTCCCATTTTTGTACACCACGGGGAGAGGCGGCTGCTCTGCTGTGGGAACAAAGTCCTGAAGAACATCAGCATGAGGCCCTTCCGCAGCCCCAGACAGCTGGGCTCACCAGAGAGAGGCCGTGTACACACACACACAGACACACACAGACGCAGACACACAGACACAAAGACCCACACACACACAGACACACACAGACACAGACACACAGACACACACAGACAGACACACAGAGAGACACACACACACACAGACACACAGACACATACACACACAGACACACACAAAGACACACAGATACACGAAGACACATACACACACAGACACACACAAAGACACACAGACACACGAAGACACAGACACACACAAACAGACACACAGACACAAAGACACAGACACACACACAGACACACACAGACGCAGACACACACACAGACACACACAAACACACACACAGACGCAGACACACAGAGAGACAGACAGACACACAGACACACACAAACACACAGACAGACACACAAAGACACACAGACACAAAGACACAGACACACACAAAGACACATAGACACACACTCATAGACACACACACAGACACACAAAGATGAAGACACACAGAGACACACACAGAAACAGACACACACAGACACACAAACACACAGACACACACAGACACACACACAAAGACACACACAGACACACACACAAAGACACACAGATACAAAGACACAGACACACACACAGACACAAAGACACAGACACACACAAAGACACAGACACACACCCATAGACACACACACAGACACACAAAGACGAAGACACAGAGACACACAGAAACAGACACACACACAGACACACACCCACAGACACACACACAGACACACACACGAAGACACACACAGACTCAGACACACAAAGACACAGACACAGACACACACATGGACACACACACAGACACACATAGACACACACAGACACACACACACAGACACAGATACACACAGATACAAAAACACACACAGACACACACACACACAAAAACACACAGACACAGACACACAGACACACACACGTGTGCACGTAAACAGATACACACTGACATTCACCGACACTCACAGATACACACACACACAGATATGCACACACAGTTATACACACATGCACACAGAGATATATGCACATACATACACACAGATACATACACATGTACACACAGAGATACAGAGACATATGCACACATGGATACACACACACAGATATGTACACATAGCTATACACACATGCACACACAGATATATGCATGTGCACATACAGTTACATGCACATGTACACACAGACACTCGCAGATACATATGCACACATGGATACATACATGCACACACGTATGCACTCAAACACAGAGATACACATGCACACACAGATATACACACATGCACAAATATATACACATACACAGATACATACTCAGACATACAGACACACATGCACACACACACACAGACGCACATGCACACATACCCCACCACGCGTTCACAGACACAACAGAGATGCATGCATATGCACATACCAGGTGGCCCACTTCAGGTGGGGCTCAGATGTCAACTCCCCACAGGGCCCTGGCTGAGGAGCCGAAGCTTTGGGGCCACACCTAGGACACCATCAGGTTCAGAGGGCCAAGCAGGGACTGTGCCCACAGGGCAGCCCGGAAGGGCTGGGATGCAGGAGAGCTAACTGAGGCACATGGCAGGTGTGCTGGGGGGACAGACCCAGGTGAGCACCCCTGTTGAGCCCCAGCCCTGAGAGGAGAGAGCAGAGAATGGGTTGGGGGCTCTGGCTGGGGGATAGGGCCACATGGAAGCTGCCATGGTATGGCAGAAATGGCCAGGGCGGGGGATAGCTGAGGCTGGAGTCCATGGCCTCGTGTTGGCCATGGGCATGGTGGCAGCTGACAGATTCTGAGACTCTTCCTTCTCTGGAAATGCAGAGGGCAGGCAGGGAGAAAGAAGAATGACGGCGCCAGCTCCATGCATGGCCCTGGGCTAAACACTTTACACGGCTTATGGTTTTTAATCTTCATAACAACCCTAAGGGGTATGTAAGCATTAGTATTACCCTCATCTTACAGATGAAAAAACTGAGGCACAGAGAGGCTAAGGGACTTTCCCAGGTCACGCGGATATTATGTGCTAGGCCGGGGTTCAATCCTGGGCACACGTGTCCAGAGTCAGTAAAACACTCCGGAAGGGCTTTGTCGAAAGGGGCTCCGGCCCAAAGCTCTGTGCTCCCCAGGCCCTGGAGGTCCCCTGAGGCTCAGACAACTCCAAGCCTCCTGGGCACCACTTCCCACCTAACTGCCAAGGAGCCTCAGCCACTGGAGGTTTGTTTTCAGCAATGAAAGCGCCCAGAGCAAGGATGACAGAGGACTGCAGCAGGTTCCGCCTAGCTGGGAACTCTCCTGGGCTGAGTCTGCCCCATCAGCCGCTGGGCTCTGCTCCTCAGTCCTCGCTGGCTCCAGCGCCTGACTCCCCACCAGCCCTCCCCACCAACTGCTCAGCAAGCCTGCCAAGGGGGCTTCCGGCATCATCCTGGTGAATAATTTATCATTTGCTCCTGAGCAAGGGGAGGAAATATAAATCTCCTATTCTATGAGGATGGCAAGCACACGCTTATGTGTGTGTGTGTCTGTCCTTAAACCACATAAACTGCTCCTCTGATCTCATCCGGAGTAAATCACCCATAATGAAGGTGGTGGAGAATTCTGCTATCTCCACCCATAACAAGGCTCTTGCTGTGTAGGCTTTATCCATCATGATTGTGAGCCAGTTGCTCATGTTTCTAATACAAAAGAAATAAAGATGCACTTTGAGTAAACACAGTGTACAGTCTCTGCTTTGGGCATTCGGAGGAGAGGAGTAGATTAGTCCCCAGGCATTCTGTCCTGGGCACTCTCCAAGCTGCAGTGCTGGGGGCAGGAGCTGGCCTGTCATGGCCACTGGAGGAGATCTGAGGGGAGACTTCACTACTCGGAGTTGCTGGGTCCAGGCCACCTTTGGCCTCTGCTCCAAGAGCTGCCACGAAACCTCCATGCTCACACTTGGGGTCAGGCCAACACCCCAGGGTTCGTTTCAGGGGTTTCGCAACTGAAAACTCCCCTGCCGTTTCTCATGGCTGCAGACTCCCAGAAAGGAGGGAACGTGGGTTCCGGTTCTGCTGATGACTCACACTCAACCTTGGGAAGGTCCCTTCCTCCCCCAGGATCTTAGCTTCCCCCATATTAGGAAGAGAGAGAACTGTTTCTCCCAGGTCAAGGAGGGGCTGAAATAAGCTCACAGGTAGGACCATGCTTTGGAAGCCACAGTGCTCTTCCCTGCAGATGGTGGATTTTCCATTTTTGTGTGGCTTCATCACCACGAATGGGACACACAGGCGTCCTCCCAACAGAGGAGTCTGGGTCACTTGACTCTGATGGAGGCTAGGACCAGTGGGGCGGCAGTGCTGGGGCTTCCCAGCTCTTCAGTGCTGCCTCTCTGGCCCTGTCGTGGCTGCCACATGTGGTCACCTGCCCCATCAGTGCTGCCTGGACAGGCCTAGGCACTGGTGGGTCCCTCGAGGGTTCTGAGTCCTCAGGCAGGTCTCTGAAGGCAGGATTGGGACTGGAAGGTCTCTCAGCCTGGGATGGGTGAAGGAGGTGTGGTATCCTGCTTTCCAATACCCATCCCATAGTCCTGCAGAGAGGACACAAGGAGGCACCCCACAAAGGGTGCTTCACACAGTTTCTGGCCCTTGGTCAGCCATCAGCTTGGCCCTGATGAATGTCGTTGTCAACAACAAATTGCTGCAAAGGCCCCTTGTTTTAGAGCCTCTTGGAGACCAACGGAAATCCTCACACTACCATGCAGGTATTCAGCCTATGACAGCATTCAATAAACATCTGTGAAATAGATGATGATGGTGGTGGTGATGGTGGTGGCAATGATGGTGGAGGTGGTGATGGTGGTGATGGTGGTGATGAGGATGGTGGTCGTGATGGTGATGATGATGGTGATCATGGTGGTGATGATGGTGATGATGGTAATGGTGGTGGTGGTGGTGATGATGGTGATGAAGACGGTGGTGGTGATGATGGTGATGATGGTAATGATGGTGGTGGTGGTGGTGGTGATGATGGTGATGATGGTGGTGATGATGGTAGTGATGGTGATGGTGGTGATGATGATGGTAATCATGGTGGTGATGATGGTGATGATGATGATGGTAGTGATTGTGATGATGGTGATGGTGGTGATGATGATGGTAATCATGGTGGTGATGATGGTGATGATGATGATGGTAGTGATTGTGATGATGGTGATGGTGGTGATGATGGTGATGATAATGGTGGTGATGGTGATGATGGTGGTGATCATGGTGGTGATGATGGTGATGATGGTAATGGTGGTGGTGGTGGTGGTGATGATGGTGATGATGGTAATGATGGTGGTGGTGGTGGTGATGATGGTGATGATGGTGGTGATGATGGTAGTGATGGTGATGGTGGTGGTGATGGTGATGATGGTGATGATGATGGTGGTGATGGTGATCATGGTGATCATGGTGGTGATGGTGATCATGGTGGTGATGATGATGGTGATGATGGTAGTGATGGTGATGGTGGTGATGATGATGGTAATCATGGTGGTGATGATGGTGATGATGATGATGGTAGTGATTGTGATGATGGTGATGGTGGTGATGATGGTGATGATAATGGTGGTGATGGTGATGATGGTGGTGATCATGGTGGTGATGGTGATCATGGTGGTGATCATGGTGGTGATGGTGATGATGGTGGTGATCATGGTGGTGATGATGATGCTGATGATGGTGGTGATGATGGTAGTGATGGTGATGGTGGTGATGGTAGTGGTAGTGGTGATGATGATGATAGTGATGATGATGATCAGTGTTCATTTAGTGGAAACTTCATATAAGACTGATCCCAGGACTAAGCACCTTAAATACATTACCTCATTTAATTGTCTCATCAAGTCTTGAAGAGATGTTACTAGCCCCCTTTCCAGATGAAGAAACTGAGTCTCACAGAGGATGAAGAGCTTGCCAAGGGTCAGACAAACCCAGGTTTGGAATGCCTCCAAAAAAATAATCCAAGTTACCCTAACTACCACCATGGCCAAGTGCTAGTCCAAGTCCTTTATACCCACTGCACCATCTGAAATGATCTTCATAACCATTGTGTGAAATGGGTAACTTTATCCCTTTTTCACAAAGGAGAAAATTAACTCCAGAGAGAGCAAGTAATTTGATTGACTGCTTAAAAAGTGGTTGGATGGATGAACAGATGGGTGGATGGATGGATGGATGCATAGATGGATGAATGAGTGAATGCATGAATGGATGGATAGATGGATGAATGGATGGAGGGGTGGATGGATGGATGGATGGGTGTTTGAATGGATGTGCATATGATCTGGATGGATAGGTGATTGGATGGATAGATAAACGGATAATTGGCTGGTTGGTTGATTGGATGAATGGAGGGATAGATAATTGGATAAATGGAGGGATGATGGATGGATGGATGGATGGATGGCCACCCCTTCAGGGCCCATACTAGGCTACAGACAAAGGCAGGGAAGGCCTAGTGAATGAAGCTGATGGCACCACTAGCCAGCATGCAAATGGCCCTGGTTGGCTCTTGGTTCAGCAGGTCTGCCCTAAAAGGGTATTGTTAATGATGATGCAACTATAAACTAGCCAAAGATCAATCATTTCAATAAAATATGTAAATATATGGGCAGGCACCAGGCTACAGTTTAAGTCTCCCAGTGGGAAGCAGCTCATACATGGCCATGGGGAAGTCCCGCTCGCCCGGTGAACAAGTGGCATTAGTAAGACTACCGGGGGCCGTGTTTTCCCCCTCAGGAGTCAGACACAGGCCCTTACTGGCGGCAGAGTCAGAGTGGCAGGGTCCCTTCTATACACACAGAAGACGTCTCTGAGCCTCGGGTTTGACTGCACATACCAGCCACCCTTGCATGGCTGTTAAAGGTGGTCTTGGGAGGCTTTTAATAGCTCAAAGTAACCAGCTCATTTTTATGAAAATACAAGGTTGGGCCAGGTGCGGCAGCTCACACCTAGAATCCCAGCACTTTGGGAGGGTGGGGAGGGTGGGATCGCCTGAAGTGGGGAGTTCGAGACCAACCTGACCAACATGGAAAAAACACATCTCTACTAAAAATACAAAATCAGCTGGGTGTGGTGGCGCATGCCTGTAATCCCAGCTACTTGGGAGGCTGAGGCAGGAGAATCAAGGCAGGAGAATCACTTAAACCTGGGAGGCAGATGTTGTGGTGAGCCAAGATCACACCATTGCACTCCACCCTGGGCAAAAAGAGTGAAACTCTGTCTCAAAAAAAAAAAAAAGAAAAGAAAATACAAGGTTGCTAGGCTGGTTTTGTCCCATCAGGGCCCCAGCACCCAGAGCACTCGCTAGCCTGGAACTGGCACTTGCTGAGTGGCACGTGAACCAGCAGCCAGCTCCTCCTCTGGGCATCAGCCTCCCCTGGGCCGCACAACTCCAGGGCCCCCCTTGATGCTGTGGTCATCGATGGTCCCCGGACCATCTCCCCTGGTCAGGGAGTGGCTCAGGATACAGAAGTGCCTTCTCCAGCATTGTCCTCAGGGTGAGGAGGGCAGAAAAAAAGAGGTAACTTGCAGCCCAGCTGCCCAGTACCCCAGGTTTATGGATTTGACCAAGGACTCAGGTGCGGGGCAGGGAAGCACTGATTATCCATGTGGGCCATGCCTGGCCACTGAACGGAGTGGCAGCTACTGGCTTATCGTCCTTGCCACATGAATTGGGCCACAGTCAGAGTTCAGTGAAGGGTCAGTTTCTGTAGTTCTTTGTTGAGCCAGGACTTTTTTCTTCCTAGCCTTTCAGAGCTAACAGGGAAAGGAACTCCCCACCTGCAGGAGAAGCCCCAAGTCCAAGCACCTGGTATCAGTAGAGGGCAGGGAACACATGGTCACCTGCCCATCTCTCCCTGCCCCAGGCCTGTCCCTGCCCTTTCTGACAAAGGCGAACAACCGCACTGTGGAGGACTGATGAGTGCTGGGGTGCAGAGCAGATGCAGGGGTGCTGGGTGGATGCAGGGAGGCTGAGTGGAGGAGGACGCTGGGTGGGTGCTGAGGCCTCCACAAAGCTGCCATTTCTCTGGAAAGTGTGGAAATTTTCATTCACTGTGCTCATGGCACCCTCCATCCCCATTTCACAAAGTAACCTAGCACTCGGCAAACACCGGCAGAATAAGGCCACGTTCACGGAGGCCCGCCCATTCCCCCTCCACTAAGTTCCCCGCGAACTGACACCAGCTTTAATTCCATGAACGTTTGTGTGGTCACTAGCTGGATTTCTGATCCCTGCAGGACTGTAATGGTCAAGACAGCCCATGCCTTGCTCCACCCCCAACCCCAGCAGCTGGCACAGAACCTGGCACCTAATGAATACATGACACTTAGTGAATACATCATGAAAGCATGAAAAATCTTCGTAGAACTAACATCGCTAGACTAGTATGACCCTCAAGGGCAAAAACTGGGTATTTTTCATCTCAAAACCACCCAAACTCGATATGGTACTTGACACTCAATAAATGATTAGATTCTGAATATAATTCAAATTTAACTGACCAGTCTCTTAATCTAAGGCAGGAAATACTGTTCATGGCTGAAAAAAAAAAGTTAGAAACAAATTTTAAGCAAACAAACGAAAGCCCGTGGAGTAAAGCAGCTAAGAGGGGAGCATCTGGAGGGGAGGATTTTCATAATTCATGTTTTAAAACGCCAGCCTCACCAAACCTCCATGTTCTCATGCTTAATTAAAAACGGTGAAACATTAACTGAAGCATCTCCAGCCTCCTGGCTCTGAGGCACCCTGGAAGTGAGAAACAGGTCACAGCAACTTTAGGCTCTGGAAGGACGCTGAGCTGGAGAGAAGGGGCCGGCAAGGCAGTGCTCCCAGCCAAGACCTGATGGGGCCTTCGGGAGATGGAAAGGTGGCCTCTCAGGGCAGATCCGCTAACGGCATCCAGTGGAAGCCACTCCAGCCTCAGACTCTGTGCACATGTGTGTGCATGGGGGGTGTATGCATGTTCATGTGTGTGCTTGTGCCAGTATCTGCATGTGTGTGCACATGTGTGAGAGTATTGTGTGAGGCTGCATGTGTGCAATGTGTGAGGTTGTGTGTGCACATGTGTGAGGGTGCATTGTGTAGGGCTGCAGTTGTGTGCACATGTGTGAGGGTACATTGTGTAGGGCTGCATGTGTGTGCACATGCGTGAAGGTGTGAGGGCTGTATGTGCACATGTGTGAGGGTGCATTAGGGGCTACATGTGTGTTCACATGTGTGAGGGTGGGTGGGTGTGAGGCTGCGTGTGTGTGCATATCTATAAGAGTGCATGTGTGCGTGTGCATGTGCATGACCATGTGGGTTTGTGCTTGGGTGTGTTAATTCATGTGCATGTGTGGGCATGGGTGGTGTGTGTGTCCAATTCCAATTTCCAGCTCGAGCTAAACTCACCTCATAGCACAGCCTGTACTCCTGCTGGCTCATGTCCCACCTCGGCGGGTAAAGGCTGCACAGCCAGGGAGGGCTTCATCCAGAGAAGCAGCCAAAATACAGAGGGGAGAGACCTCCAGAGTAGGAGAGTGTCTCAGATAAGGAAGGCAGATGGCGTTACCAAGACTTAGGGCACTGGCAAGAAGGCTGAGCATCCCTGCCCTTGGCACTCAGCAGCAGCCACAGGATGCACATATGTACCTGGGGGCATGTGTGTGCAGTGTGTGAATGGGCATGTGTGTGTGGGGATGTGTGTGCAAGTGCATGTACCTGTGTGCAGGGGAAGTGTGTGAGGGTGTATTGCATGTGTGTGAAGAGTATGTGCATGTGTGTGTGCAAATGTATGAGGATGTGTGTGCATGTATGTGAGATTGTGTGTGTATGCACATGTGTGCAGGGTGTATGTGTGTGAGGGTGTGTGTGCATGTGTGTGAGGGTGTGTGTATGCACGTGTGCATGGGAATGTGTGTGTGCAGTGTGTATGTGCACGGGAGTGTATGTGCATGTGTGAGAATGTGGTATGCCCATGTGTCTGAGGGTGTATGAGTGTGAGGCTGTGTGTGTGATGGTGCATGTGTGTGAGGGTCATGTGCAAGGGTGTGTGTGACGGTGCATGTGTGTGAGGGTCATGTGCAAGGGTGTATGTGTGTGATGGTGCATGTGTATGATGGTTCATGTGTGTGATGGTGCATGTATATGATGGTGCATGTGTGTGAGGGTGTATGAGTGTGAGGGTATATGTGTGTGATGGTGCATGTGTGTGAGGGTGTATGTGTGTGAGGGTGTATGTGTGTGATGGTGCATGTGTGAGGGTGTATGTGTGTGAGGTGTATGTGAGGGTGTATGTGTGTGATGGTGCATGTGTATGATGGTTCATGTGTGTGATGGTGCATGTGTATGGTGGTGCATGTGTGTGAGGGTGTATGTGTGTGAGGGTGTATGTGTGTGAGGGTATATGTGTGTGAGGGTGCATGTGTATGCTGGTGCATGTGTGTGATGGTGCATGTGTATAATGGTGCATGTGTATGAGGGTGTATGTGAAGGTGTATGTGTGTGATGGTGTATGAGTGTGAGTATATGTGTGTGAGGGTCATGTGCAAGGGTATGTGTGTGATGGTGCATGTGTATGATGGTTCATGTGTGTGATGGTGCATGTGTATGATGGTGCATGTGTGTGAGGGTGTATGTGAGGGTGTATGTGTGTGATGGTGTATGAGTGTGAGGGTATATGTGTGTGAGGGTATATGTGTGTGAGGGTCATGTGCAAGGGTGTGTGTGTGATGGTGCATGTGTATGATGGTGCATTGTGTGAGGGTGTATGTGTGTGAGGGTGTATGTGAGGGTGTATGTGTGTGATGGTGCATGTGTGTGATGGTACATGTGTGTGAGGGTGTGTGTGTGAGGGTGTATGTATGTGATGGTGCATGTGTGTGATGGTGCATGTGTGTGATGGTGCATGTGTATGCTGGTGCGTGTGTGTGATGGTGCATGTGTATAATGGTGCATGTGTGTGAGGGCGTATGTGTGTGAGGGTCATGTGCAAGGGTGCGTGTGATGGTGCATGTGTGTAAGGGTGTATGTGTGTGAGGGTGTATGAGTGTGAGGGTATATGTGTGTGATGGTGCATTTATGAGATGGTACATTTGTGTGAGGGTACATGCGTGAGAGTGCATGTGTGTGAGGGTGCATGTGTGCATGTGTGTGAGGGTATATGTATGTGTAGGTGAGTGTGTGTATGCACACGTGTGTATGGGGGCATGTGTGTGCAGTGTGTGTTAGGATGTGGCATGTGCACATGTGTGAGGGTGTGTGTGCATGTGCATGTGTAAGTTTATGCGTGTATTTGCATGAGGTCACGTGTCCACAGAGGTTTCTCCTGCCAGACCCCAGCTTTCTCCCCCACAGCAAGTCCCTGCCCCTCCCAGACCCCCACTGGCTTTACCCCAACACCAGTCCCCTGCCTAGGCCTCAGTATGGCCTTCATCAGGGGAAAGGCAGGAGAGACATAGGCATCTTTCCCTGAGATCGGCCCTTCTGCCTCAGCCCGCCCTGGCACAGGCCTGCTAGGGCAGGGAAAACGTGCCGTCAGCAATCCATCATCCGCCAGAGCAGGGTCAGAGAGAGGACTGTCACAAGCAAGGGTCAGGACAGGATCGAGGGGAATGGGGCACTGGGGGCTCACCCCATGCCTGCAGGCCCAGAGCCACACTGGGAGGGCAGGACCAGGCCCATCACCATCTTGACACAGCTCCAGGCACAAAGCCCATCTCAGAGGTGCAGGAAGCCTCTCTAATTTAAATGGAATTGAAGCCAGAGCTGAGAAGAAGACAGGTCCAGTCTCCTGACCCCACCCTGGTTGGTGACATCAACCAGGGGCCTGGACCATGTCTGCGGGCTATGGTCAAGCACAGCAGGGCCTGGACTGTCATGGTTCCGGGATCCTGCAGCTGAGCAGCCCACAATGGGCTGGGAGCAGCCTGAGCTCCAGCTGTTTCTATGTCATGAACTGAGCTGCAGCTTCAGGATCACTTACTTCTTGTCACCACTGCCATCACTGTCGCCATCATCGTTGTCACTGATGTATTGATTTTTAACTCTTAGTTCCCCAATGGACAGAGCAGGAGGCGCTGGAGATACAGGAGCTCCCAACACAGCAATGCTGGCCACAGCAGGACACGCCCACCCAGGGCTGAGTCAGCACACGCCCGGGGCTGAGTCAGCACACCTCAAGCATGGCAGGGATGAGGGTCCATGCCTTCCAGGTGCCATAGGAGTCCACAAGGCCGCTCCGGACTAGCCTGGCAGGTTGTGCAGGCCTCGCAGCTGCTCTCCCTGCCTCCTACCTGACAAACCACGTTCCCGTGAGAATAAAATGTGACAGCTTTGGGCATGGACTCAACTTTCATTCGTTCATTCAGCAAACACATCCCAGAGGCTCCTGTGTGTCTGCCAGGTGGGGGAGTTGAGTGAAGAGGCCCGGGACCCAGAGCCTCAGGCTCCAGCAGGAACGTGCACCAGACCTGAGTTCCCACAGCTCTGCCGCCGGAGTTCCCAGGATGTCTAGAGCCTGCTCAGGAGGGTCATAGACACTTCCCAGCACTGTGGCCTGGGCTTTGAATGGTGAGACAGAACTGGACACAGGCAGAAAAGAGGACAAGAGTCCAGGACAGAGACCATAGCAAAGGCCACAAGAAGGGGACAGGGAGGCCCAAGAGGGAAACTCAGTTACCGGCAGCAACAGAGACTCAACTCAGCCGGCAGGGGCCTCACTTCTCACCCAAGGCCAGCAGCGCCCAGACCCAGGTCAGCACTCCGGCAAAGCGAAAGATGGAATCAACTACCATCAACTGAGCAGCAGGTGTGTGGTCAGCCCGCCTGGTATCCCAGCACAGGGACCACGGGGTTCTCGAAGTCTTCCCCTTGCCCAGCCTTTCCCATGCGCAATTTCAGATGACACCTTCAACATCACGTCTCAGATGACATGGCCTCCTGGGAGAACGTAGTGTGCAGGCTCCACAGCTGTGCGGGGGAGCCCAGCCCCTGTGCCGACCCCAGTGTGGGGAGCCCTTGGCCCACATCCACTCACCCCACCTCCAGGCAGCTCCAGGGACCACCCCTGACATCCACAGACTCTGTGTGTAATGGGTGAGTCCGGAGACTTCCATGAGCACAGCCTGTCAGCCACAGCGTTGTTCTTGAAAGGAAAACACCCTTCCCTTCCACCACAGGAGAACGGGCATGGGGACAACGGCTCGGGCTTACAACGGACATGCACGATGCCCCCGTGGACAGGACGGGCATGCACTGGGCACGGGAGAGTGGGAGGCAGGGGCAGAGGCAAGCCTCGCTTTTGTGAAGACGTGCATTTAAGTTTGCAGGGCGCACGGAAGAGTCTGGAAGGCTCCATGCCACACCTGACGGGACATTATTTCTGGGTGGTGAGATTAGAGATGACTTTCCTCTTTTTTATCTTATTTTTTTTTCTTTTGGATTGCAGGGGCCGGGCTGGTGGGGAGCTCTCCCACACACTTCCCGCCCTGAGCCTCACCAAGATGGGGACAGCATGTCCATCACACCGCAGTCAGAGCAGAGGCTCCAGGAGGCCAGTGCTGTTGCAGACCACAGGCCGTCAGAAGCAGCGCTTAGATCGGCCCCAGAGCCTGGTCTGTCCCCCATCGGGGCTCTGTAGACGCTGGAGAGACCACGAGCACCTCCCAGGGAGCTGAAGCCAAGAATGGTGTCGTAAGGTTGGACACTCTGTTCCCCAACTTGCTTGCTGGGAGTGGAGGGCCAGCCAGACCTGAAGCCACCAACCTCTGTCTTGAGGAGGGGTCATCTTGGCACCACCTGCTCTTCGTACGTCCTGGCAGGCCCGGGGTGGCCCCAATCTTCACCTCCATCCCATGGTCCTGACAGGTTCACCCACATGAGCAAGGCTGCATGAGGCACAGGAGAGGGGACACCTCGCCAGGACCTCCCCAGGCACACAAGTTCTGGCCTTGAACCGCCCCTCCTGACAGGAAGAAGGCTGGACCACCTCACTCCCGGCTTCTGAGGTCTTCTCGGGTGAGGGCCGGCTACCAAGTATGCTTCTGGGAGAGACAAGTAGCTCCTTTACCCAGAAAATAAAGGGCTTAGAAGGGCAAATTAATTCTGGGGCTGCTTAAAGAGAAATAACCGCTTCCGCCCGGGATTTTAATTACAGAGCTCTGCAAGAGCTGTGAACTCTGTTTTTCTTCATTATTTCTGGAGCGAGCTCTCCTCCTTCTCCCCCACGACTTCCCCGCACCACGTCCCTGTTTGCCCCTCGACCTTCTCTTGTGTTTTCCAACCCAGTGACTCAAAGCAAACCAGAGCTGCTGCTGGATGCTTTCAGGGGCTGGATTTTAACATTCGATTAAAATTTCAATGGATGTCGTGTGAGTTGGGGAATTTCCTATCTGCAGAAACCTTTGCCTTCATTCTAGTTAAGAAAATAAAAAACAAAAAGGCAGTTCCCTCTGGCTCTGTAATCCAAACACTATAAATTCTAAAGATTAAAGGGAGCCTGGCCCCCCTCGAGACCCCGTTTCCCTGGCGTGGCTGGCAGTCAGGCCTCTAATTACATTTCCTGTTTGCAACTGGCAAATAAAATATTTAGGCAGCCCAGGCTGAGTGTTCCAGGCCCGGCCAGGCCCGCAGCTGCACTGCCCCAAACCAGAAGGCGCACAGACAAAAAATTTAAACAAAACAAATGCCAGATAAGTGCAGGCGCGTTGTTTTAAAAATTCATAAACACTAGCCTCTGATGCAATTTACTTTGGTTAACTAGCAAAGAACCTATGTAACTTACTGAAGAGATTCGATTGAAGCATGATTTTTCAAGAAATGTCACTGAACGGCTTTCTGCCGCGTGTGGTGTGGCTCAGCAGGGCCCCGGAACGGGGTGTCCCCCAGGTCCCATCAGAACCTAACAAATGACAAAGTGGCCAGCTGTAGCTGCATAGGGACAGCACTGGACAGGGCGTCCATGCTGCTGCTGACAGATGGGCAGTCCCAGTAAACAACTCGCCTCGGTTTCTCCATCTGTGACTCGGGAGTCACCAGCAAGGAGCTCTTTCGGGGCTGTGGGGAGCTTGCTGCGCCCATGTGGCATTGCCATCAGGCACGGTGTCCTGCACCTCCAGGGTTCCCTGGGCACACAAGATCTCCTTCCATCCTGACTGCCCCAAGAAAGAGAAAGGGTGCTTTGCACAGACGCCAAATCCACAGTCCAAGCACAGCGCAGTTTTGCTGAGATTCTGGAAATTCCTTTCGATTTTGCAAAAAAAGGAGCCAAGTATCAGCACCAGAGGGACGGCACGGGCCCCAGGCACCCACCCCGCTGAGCCGAGGCGGAGGGCCGCGGGCTGTCTGCAAACTGCAGCAGGTTGGCTCTGCGGCCCTGTTTATCAGAGGAGGAGGCCGTTCACAGAAGACAGGGCTCCACGGGAGACAAGCTGTCTGCGCTTAGTGGGGAGAGGCTGTCGTTCCAGTCCCCAGCAGAGGTCTGTTTGTGCAGGAATCCGTCAGCAGAGAGGCTTTTATGGAACCTCATTTGGGATGGAAGAACTCATTTGCTACGGAAGGCTCTAGAAAGTGGCTGCTGGCATGGTGGCAGGTGTGTGGGGTGGGGAATGTGGCAAGAGGTCCAGGGATGCAGGCAGGATGGCCACTTATGGGTGGGCAGGCACCCACAGCTGGCCCATGGTGCCCAAGCAAGGACACCAACGCCGCAGTGAGTGGAAGGGACCAGGAGGGAGACCCAGCTGATGACAGCAGGGGCTGAGGTACAGAGGCTCGGCCCTGCTTCCCCTGTGGTCCCTCACAAAGCCCCTCCCTCTGTCCGACCCCTCCCCACAGGCCCTTCTCAGTGCACTGGCCAGCCAAGGCTCAGAGGGCTCTGGGGCAGGTGTGTGGGTGGCAGGGCCCACCCAGGGTCCAGGTGCACCTGCAGGGCAGGCCCGAGCTGCTCACCTTCCCGCTTTCCTCCACCTCAGAACAGCCAGGGTTCCCAGGCAGGGCACCACAGCAGTCTCTATTTACCCCTCTGGAAAATGGGAAGAAGGTTCTCCCCAGGCGGGGCTGTCTCATGGCTCGGTCAGACACTCTCCAAGCTGGTGCTCTGAAGCCCCAGCTGTCCCTGTGTCCTCACCACTAATACTGTCCTCTTTCCTGCCACAGACGGGGGCTCAGCACCCAGGACAAGAGCTCCACACTTTTGCAGCATCCCCTCGGGAGCGCTCGTTCCATAGAAGGTGGGGGCCTGGTGCCCAATGGGGCTGAGCATGGCATGTGGCTCCCCATGTCCCAGGGATGTGAGAGCGCACTGGGAGGGTTGGCAACCCCTGGAAGGGGGCCCCCAGCCTTTGTGCGAATCAGGAAGGGGATTGTCCTCCAGCACCAGGGAGCCCAGTTGTCAAGCACGAGTGGCTGGACCATGGCTCCCTCATTGGCACTTGCGGGGCCACACAGTGACCTTCATGGGCCCCAGACACCATCCCCCATGGGCCCCAGACACCATCCCCCCTGTACCTGATGGCTCTGTCACCTTGCCCAGGCTTGGCTCTCAAGGTGAGCTTCGAGGGCTGCTGCAAGGACTGCACTGCCAGGGAGCCCGGCACAAGCAACAGGAACAACCCCAATCACTGCCAGGTTCAAAAACGCCTGAGCCACGGGGCCTGGGCAGACGGGTGAGCAGGTTGATCTCATCCAGAAATCTTGTCCACATGTACATCCCGGGAACCCTCCTTCGGAGATGGCCGAAGGCTGTTGCCCCAGAAGTCACTGTGTCCAGCTCCCACCTCTCCTGCCCCTCAGCCCTCCCTGGGAACCACCTGTCAGCTGGGAACCAACCACCTGCAGCTGCCCGAGCCTGGCTTTGCATTTTCACCAGGGAGTGACCCTGGCAGGGGGCTTGCTGGGTCCAGGCACCAGTGGTCACCTCTGTCCCCAAGGAAGACCCTGCCAAAGGGCCCAGCACCAGGCACTCCACGTTTGGGCCAGGACTCGTTGATTGCTCGACAGATTGCAGGCTCAGAGCGACACATTCCCCTCCTCCAGGGTTGCCACTGCTGGGCCTCCTGTACCTCAGCATTCCCGGCTGTCAGCACAGAGAGGCTGGGCTCCAGTATCCCTGGAGGCCAGTGCCACCCTCCACCAGGTCCCACTGAGCCTCATGGAGCAGGTGGAGCCGCCTGCCCACCTCAGCGCTGCACGTCCAGCCGGGGCTGAGTGGAAGTGCGGGCATGGAAGCCTGGATGGCAGCCTGGGCTCAGAGCCAGGCCGGTGGCTTCTGTCAGCCTGTGTCTCCTCCCCTGTGGGATGGGGACTCCGTGGCACCCCCATGATGGACAGGATGATATGGGCCTCGTGTCCTTCCACGGCCACTGCCAGAGACACATGACCAGCACATAGGTGTGGACCAACATCACTTTGCAGCCTACATCACACCTACGGGGAGGGCCATCTGCCCCATGGTCTCACCACACCTGGGAGGAAATGGAGGCACTCATTTTACAGATAGTAAATGGAGGCTCAGAGCAGTCACAGGCTGAGGCTGAGACCTGGGCAGGTGTTTGTCATCCTGGAGTCCAGCGCATACACAGGGCCGGGGACCAGGGGGCTAGACAGAGCTGCCTCCCACCCCTGCCCACCCCCAGATGCACACACAGAACCCCCACATATGCACAGGAGCACACACTCACAGGATTGTGTGCAGGTGTGCGTGTGCATGCATGTGCATGCACACACACACTTGCACAGAATGCACAAGGCACAGGTGTGAGCGCACACACAGGTACACACATGCACACACACGTACACACACGCATGCACACACCCACCTGTATGCATATCTCCTGGCTCCACAGGGGGGAGGGGGCACTTCCCGGGCAGGCTGTGAACCCAGCGGTGAGGGGATCTCACACCGTCCAGGGAGGGGACACGTCCCTCTCATTGTGATGCTGCCCTGGTCTCCAGAGACCCACCTTGAACTCCGGCAGGCCTTCCTGGGCTGGAGACCGGCCGGCCACGGGCGTGATGCAGCGCCATCTAGCGGACGGTGGGTTGCAGTGCGGACGGGACGGCTGATCACCCAGTTCTGGGCTGGCGGCTGAGGGCGCAGCCCCACAGGGCAAGAAGGTACACGACACCTGCATCTTTCTGGTATAAGAACCTGAAGAAAATCACAGGAATCTAAGGCTGTATTCTGTGGAGCCACAGAAAGCTCTGTTCACCTGGCAGCTGCTGAAAGTTTAAGAGAGCCACTGCCTGGAGGGGGCTAGTTGTTTTCTCCCGTCTTTAAAGATCTTTTAAAACGTCTAGAGACACCCTGGAGTCCAGTGCTGGGCAGATGACACAGATTTCCATCCATATGGGCTCCTGCCGCATCCTCAGCCCCAGCCCCAGCCCCAGCCCCAGCCCCAGCCCCAGCCCCAGCCCCAGCTTGGCTCCCTGGTAGTCTCAGGCACAGGTGAACTCGGAGGCCCGCTGCTGGTGCAGACCCGGCTCTCAAGTGAGCCGCTTTGCTAGGTAGGAATGAACTGAGACACTGCAGGGCATCCCCTAGCCCCACTTCAAGCTCTAATTCCACAGTTGTTTTGCAAAGAAAATAATGTTCCCCTGAGGACTGGCTGGATAGCCAAGGTGGCTGCAGGGCTGTGGGCAGCTGGTGCCTTTGGACAGGACAGCTTCACCCCAAAACCCCAGGCCTGCAATTCCAGGACCCCTCTCTCACCACAGAGACCAGCAGATGGCAGGCCAGGGGCAGAGGGGCCTCTCTCCCACCCAGCTCCCAGGGGGATGGGCCAGCCCCACCCTCCAGGCCTTCATCCCTACTGTAAGTGGACGCCTGCCTTTTGAATAGCATAGCAGGGATCTCACATTCATGCCACACAGCAATCTGTGGGGACCTCAGAGATACACGGGGAGGGCAAACGAGGCCCGCGTCTGGCGCACAGCAGCGGACAGGGCAGGAAGGATGGAAAGGGCACAGGACGTCTGTCTCCACCCACAGCCCCTAGAGCCTGCGGCATCGTGCTGCTGATGAGAAAGGCAGCAGCACCATCACATGCGAGACAGCTGCTGTCTGTCAAGGGCCTGCTTGGGCTCCCAGGCTCCCTTGTCGTCTGATGCCCCCACGTGGGGAGGGCGACGACCTTTTATGTAGAGGAAGTTGAAAGCGGCTCTTTTTCTTTTTGAATTTCATCTCCACACAGAAAGGCCACTGTGTGTCACTTGCTGGGTTAGGAAGAGACGGGTCAGGCCTTCTGTGATGCCCCGAGGGCCTCTGCCTGGTCCTGGGAGAGACAAACTCACACAACGTCTCTCTGGAAGACATGGGTTTCTCAGGCCAGAGGGTCTGCACATGTGTGCGTGTGGTATGCATGTGCAGGTCTGTGTGTGTGTGGGTGTGTGTATGTATGCGCAGGACTGGGTGTGTGTGTGTGTGGGTGTGCATGTGTAGGTCTGGGTATGTGTGTGTATGCATGTGCAGGTCTGGGTGTGTGTGGGTGTGCATGTGCAGGTCTGGGTGTGTGTGGGTGTGTGTGTGGGTGTGCATGTGCAGGTCTGGGTGTGTATGGGTGTGCATGTGCAGGTCTGGGTGTGTGTGGGTGTGTGTGGGTGTGCATGTGCAGGTCTGTGTGTGTGTGGGTGTGCATCTGCAGGTCTGGGTGTGGGGGGGGGTGTGCATGTGCAGGTCTGGGTGTGTGTGGGTGTGTGTGTGGGTGTGCATCTGCAGGTCTGGGTGTGTGTGTGGGGGGGTGCATGTGCAGGTCTGGGTGTGTGTGGGTGTGTGTGTGGGTGTGCATGTGCAGGTCTGGGTGTGTGTGGGTGTGCATGTGCAGGTCTGTGTGTGTGGGGGTGTGCATGTGCAGGTCTGGGTGTGTGGGGGGGTGTGCATGTGCAGGTCTGGGTGTGTGTGGGTGTGTGTGGGTGTGCATGTGCAGGTCTGGGTGTGTGTGGGTGTGCATGTGCAGGTCTGGGTGGGTGTGTGTGGGTGTGCATGTGCAGGTCTGTGTGTGTGGGTGTGCATGTGCAGGTCTGGGTGTGTGTGGGTGTGCATGTGCAGGTCTGGGTGTGTGTGGGTGTGTGTAGGTGTGCATGTGCAGGTCTGTGTGTGTGTATGCATGTGCAGGTCTGGGGGGGGGGTGTGTGTGTGGGTGTGCATGTGCAGATCTGGGTGTGTGTGTGTGCATGTGCAGGTCTGGGTGTGTGTGGGTGTGTGGGTGTGCATGTGCAGGTCTGGGTGTGTGTGTGTGCATGTGCAGGTCTGGGTGTGTGTAGGTGTGTGTATGCATGTGCAGGTCTGGGTGTGTGTGTGGGTGTGCATGTGCAGGTCTGGGTGTGTGTAGGGGTGTGGGTGTGCATGTGCAAGTCTGGGTGTGTGTGTGTGTGCATGTGCAGGTCTGGGTGTGTGTGGGGGGGATGTGTATGTATGCGCAGGTCTGGGTGTGTGTGTGTGTGTGCATGTGCAGGTCTGGGTGTGTGTGTGTATGCATGTGCAGGTCTGGGGGTGTGTGTGTGCATGTGCAGGTCTGGGTGTGTGTGGGTGTGCATGTGCAGGTCTGGGTGTGTGTGTGTGTATGCATGTGCAGGTCTGGGTGTGTGTGTGTGGGTGTGCATGTGCAGGTCTGGGTGTGTGTGGGTGTGCATGTGCAGGTCTGGGTGTATGTAGGTGTGTGTGTATGCATGTGCAGGTCTGGGTGTGGGTGGGTGGGTGTGCATGTGCAGGTCTGGGTGTGTGTAGGTGTGTGTATGCATGTGCAGTTCTGGGTGTGTGTGTGGGTGTGCATGTGCAGGTCTGGGTGTGTGTAGGTGTGTGTGTGCATGTGCAGGTCTGGGTGTGTGTAGGTGTGTGTGTGCATGTGCAGGTCTGGGTGTGTTTGTGTGTATGCATGTGCAGGTCTGGGGGTGTGTGTGTGCATGCATACATAAGCATGCATGTGTACTTTGTGTGAGCATGTGTGCCTGAGAGTGTCTCTGCATATGGTGCATTTGTGCATGTGTGTGCATTTGCCCGAGTAGATGTGTCTGTGTATATGCATGCATGGATATGCATACATGTGTGCATTTCTGCACCCATGTGCATGTGCCTGTGTGTGCCTGGGCATGTGAATGTCTGAGCTGCCCCTGAGGAAGGGCCACCACTCTGCATGGTGGACATTGTTTTGAGCCTGTGAGGACCAGAGTGTCCCCGCAAGTCCCTCAACTACAGCCCAGCCCAATCCCAACCGGAGCAGATCACAGGCCCCAGAAATATCTCCACCTGTCACGCACAGCTCCCAAACCTGGGCTGTCCTTCACCCCGCAGGGGCGGAGCAACTCTGCCCACTGCCAGGGACCCGTTCTAAGGCACCTGCAGGAGGGCCGTGGGCGACAGCGTGGGCGCCCAGCAGCAGGAGGGCCTGTCGTGGTCTGTGAGTGAAGCTGGTGCGCTGTCTTCTCCAGGAACTCACACCTTCGCTCCCCTCCCCTGCCAGCCAACACCTCCCTCTCAACAGGACCCTTCCCATTGGCTTCTAAACACTTTCAGGTTTCTGCCATAAAAGAGAAAAAACTGCGTCCCCGCCACCCCCTGCACGCCTGCTCCTTCTCTTTTCGCAGCTCAAACGGCTTGCATGGAGTCTGGGTGCCGGCTCTGTGGTGAGCTGCGCTTTGGGCATCGTGGGCTGCCTGGCTCCTTGTGGGGTGGCTTCAAGAGCAGGTCCCAGGCATACCCGTGGCAGTGCCAACACCCCTGAGAACACAGGGCCCCCCAGCTTTCCGTGCCAACCATGCAGGCAGCAACCGGGCTCAGAAGCTTCCCTGGGGTGGCCGCCACCTGGAAATGGGCTTTGCTGCCTGCGTTAGGCCAGGGGCCTTGTCTGCTCGTCCATTACAAGGTGGCCTCATATTAACGTGTCTGAGGACTAGGGTTGGTAGTCTGGAACATGCCTTTCACTGGCTGTGTTAAATAAAATAGAAAGAATAAAACACTCTGGAGAGTTGGCGGCACCCGCTGTCCCGTTTCTCCCCTCCCACCAGCTCCACGGCCCACTCCAATCTGGTGCCCAGGCCCAGAGCGCCTCCATCCCCAGCAGCTACCCAGCTCCAGGGACCTCCCAGGCCAGGGACCAGTCTCGTCCCATGCCTCTGCAGCTCTGGGGTTACCACCAGCCACTCCCTTCAAGAAGCTTGCTGAGGTCTGGGCTTGGATGATGTCCCTGGTGGCCCTGGCACCTCCCTGGCATTTTCTCCTCTGCCCTTGTCCTCCAGGCCAGCCTGTCACACTCGGCTTCAGCTCCCACCTGCCAGAGGAGAATGCCCTCAGGCTGCCCTGAAGGCTCTGGGCCCGAGACCCTGCTTCCTCCTCCCAAAGACCCAGTGAGTCCAGACTCCACCCTCCCCCAGCTGCCATCCAGTCCCCGGGAGCCCTCAGGCCCATCTGCCCCATCCCATCCCAGCTGCTCCAATGCATCCTGTACACAGGGAGACCGAGTCATCACACACGCCTCATTGTGCCACTGTCCTGCTGGAAGTCCTCGGAGGACGTGCTGTCCCTGCCCACCTCACCGCTCCCACCCGCAGCTCCTGGCCTCAGCCCCTCAGGTCCTTTATTCCGTGTTTGCCACATCCACTCCCACAGTCAGACACTGCTGGCCTGTTCCCTGTGCCCAGGACTCCTCCCCGAGGGGCTCGGCTCATCCCCAGGATCTCGGCCACAGTCACCTCCCCCAGACAGGACTCCTGACCCAGAAATCAGGCAGACGCTCCTGGACTGGAAGTTTAGGGGTGGGGTGGGGAATGCCCATCTCCTGGTGGGCTGCCCTGAGAGCGCACTGCTGTGTCCCTGCCCAGCACCCATCAGGCACACGTGGCGCTCTGTAGACCTCATCTCAGTGAAGGAACACACCCCTCTGTGGGCCAGACCTGTCCCCTCAAGATGCACGGGTCTCCCATCTCACTGCTGAGTGAGAAATGGCTGGGAGAGGATCCGGAGATTATTCAGGGCGGGACAGGACGGCAGACCACGGCCAGGGGCCGGGATTCAGGGCAGCTCCACGCCAAGCTTCTCAAGCCAGCTCTGAAGAGTTCCAACTCGGGAAGGCATCCAAGCACTGGCTCACCGCCGGGCAGTGCCTCCTGGCTCCTGAAGGCCTCCTCAATTCCTTACGAGAACGGGGCCAGGATGGGGCCCGGGCTCGGTCCGCCATGGGCCTGGTTTCCGCTCTGCTGGGAGTGCTTTCCCTGACATCTTCTTTCTGTTCCAGCCTCAACCCAAATGTCACCCCTTGACAAAGACACCGGAGACCCTGCACTCGGAGGCAGCGCCCCCAGCCAGCAGACGGCCCTCGAACACGCCACCGTGTCTTATGCTCTTGCCTGGCACCGCCTCCCCGCACCCTCCCCTTCAGTGTATTGACTTCCTGCCACCCCTTCCCCTGCACTAGAATGTCAGCTCCCTGCAGGCAGGTTGTTTGGGTCCTGCACCAAATAGGCACACAATAAATGTTTGCTGAATGACTAAAGGAAAGACAATGGTCTTTCCTGGAGGCCCTGGGCTTGAGTTTAAGATGCGGTGGAATGGGGCGAGCTTCTCAAGTCTCTGTGTCCTGCCCAAGTGTGGTCAAAGCCAGCGAGCCTCCAGCAAGGACAGAGCATGGGCCCCGCCCTGATTGTCCTGGGACCCTACTGTCCTGGCCCCCACCAGTGCTCCCCAGCCCCCAGCCCAGTCCACCAGCGAGCAGCTCACGGTGGGGCAGCTCCATCCTACAGACTCTCCCAGGAGGCCTGGCCCAGGAAACGCTCTCCAGGAGCTGCTGGTGGTGACCCAAGGCTGGGGCGTGCTCCATTTTCTTACCACCAGCCCCTGAGATGAAAAGCACAGATGAGGAAACTGAACCCCGGCTCCCAGTCAACAGGGTGCGGGGGTGCTGATGTCTGGGCACGTTCCCTTCAGGCACGCGGAAAAGCCCCCTGCTCCTCTCTGCAGGGCCTGGACACCAGGACGCATTTCTGCTGCTTTCCATCTGCAGCTCCTCCCACCTCCCGCCCCCACCTCCCTGGCAGGACTCAACCAAGCAGGTTGTTCTGCCTTGCGGGGGCTGCCCACCCACGCCGACGCCATGGATTCTGACCCAGTCTCTGATTCACTGCAGCCCAAGCATTTGCCAACCAGGTCAGGAATGGACAAGTAGGGTGTGGCGATGCCAGGGACCTGCAAAGAGGGTGCCTCCCACCCCACGCTGCACCGGTTATAGACAGAGAGACAAGGCAGCTAAAGGCACATGTGGAGATCAGCAGGAGGGTGGGACGGGGAGACTCCAGCCCAGGCAGGCTCAGGCCTCGTGCGCCGCTCACTCCCTGCCCTGGCTCAGGCCGAACCCTTCCTGGACCCACCGCTCGTATGCAAACCCCAGGGGTGTCTGGGGATCCCAAGGCCCAGCCCCAGGAATTCAGGATCTGGCGCTTCAGCACAGACGCCCCACCCCGGGGGTGCTGGGACTCCAGGAGCCCCTGTGATTTGCTTTGGAAAGTGCTTTCCCGAGTGGGCTCCCACTCAACCTGAAAAACCTCCTGCGAGGGTAGAATCCCAGCCCCATTTTAAAGAAGAGAAACCTCAAGGTAGTCAAGGTAGTCAGACTCAGCCAAGGTCTCATGAGGAAGCCAGGGTCACCGGGCCGCCGACACCCAGGCTCGATTTCCCCGGTTCCCAGGTGCCGGGCTGCTGTGCTCCGGCCGATGCTGCTGTTCTCTGCACGAAGAAGGGGTTTCAGGAGCAGCCCACCCTTTCCAGCTCATCAGCTCAGGGGATGGGCAGATGTTCCTCCAGCTGTAGGCATTAGCTGCCTGGAACCATGAACATTGAAACCGTGCCTTTGCTTAGCAGATTTGCCCAAAGATGTCTGCGAAACTGTGCTCATTCAACCTACCACACCATAAGCAAGTACAAGTTTATAAAAGAATGAAGGCCGGGCACGGTGGCTCACACTGTAATCCCAGCATTTTGGGAGGCCGAGGTGGGCGGATCACAAGGTCAGGAGATCAAGACCAGCCTGGCTAACACAGTGAAACCCCGTCTCTATCTAAAAATGCAAAAAATTATCCGGGTGTGGTGGCACGAATCTGTAGTCCCAGCTACTCGGGAGGCTGAGGCGGGAGAATTGCTAGAACCCAGGAGGTGGAGGTTGCAGCGAGCCAAGTCTGTGCCACTGCACTGCAGCCTGGGCCACAGAGCCAGACTCTGACTCAAAAAAAAAAAACAAAGAATGACTATGGGCCGGGCTCAGGGCTGATGAGGGCTCTGCCAGGAGCCAGGTTCAGCACTTACTGTGTGACTGGGATCTGAGCTGGGTCAGGGCCTGGGACCAGGGCTCGGCCTGGAGTGGGCAGGGGCTCAGTCTGGACTTGGGGTACAAAGCAAGAGCTCCCCAGCCAAGAGGTGGAGGCCCCTCCCTGCAGCAGCCGGAGCCCACGTGACCCTCTGTTGTGCTGGGAGCGGCGCAGTCTTTCCAGCAGCTGCCCGACGCGATCCCCCATAAAGCCATAAAGCAGAAACTGACTTTGAAATGGCCCTTTCTCCGCCTGTATCTTCGGACATAAATTTAAATAAAATGGCAATTTAAATGCCTGCGACACCAAGAAGGCAGCATGGGCCTGTCTCTGTGGGCTGCGTGGGGAGACAGAATGCCGCCCCAAACCCATCATCCTGTGCCACGCGGGCAAGGGTCGGTGCTGGGGCAGCGGGGAGGGCAGCCAGCCCTTGGCAAGCATAAAAGACACCCCCAGGGCCTCCGCCTCTCCCTGCGGTGCCCTCTGCTGGCTCCGTTCCTGGGTGGCGCAGAGGAGCACACTCTCACCTTAGGCAAAGTGCCTCAGCAACTGTGCCTCAGTTTCCCCCCTGGGGAGGCGGGATAAGAATCACATCTGTGTCGTGTACTCTGTGAGACTCGCTGGGCACCGAGTGGGCTCCTGCCCACCATAAGCAGGTGCCGATGCCCCTGCTCTGTGTCCAGCTGCAGTGGGAGCTCCCAGGGGCAAGCGCCCAGATCTCACTGAGGCCGGGACGGTTCTCCACCCAGGGCCTCAGCACCTGCGATGTGCAGGCCCCACCTGAGCACCCCACGCAGAGGGCCTGGGTTGGGGTCTGAGAATGTGTGTGTCTGGCAAGTTCCCAGGGGCTACTGAGCTGCAGGTCCAGGGACCACTCGGTGAGACTCCTGCACCAGAGAGAGCCACAGGGCTGCATGGGGCCGTGGGCGGGAAGGGAAGCAGGAAGGAGTCAGAAGGCTCTGCTGGAACCCAGCAGGAGCTGAGGAGAGGGGTCTGTGTGCATGGGAGACGCCTGTGCCACGCCTGTCGGGCCCCACCCCTCGAGGCTGCCAGCCATGCCTCCCTGGGTGCCATCCCCCTTACCCCCTGTTGCCCGGGGCTCCCACAAGGTGTCATCATCGCTTCATGCCCCCACAGCACCCAGCACCACCAGGCCAAGGCTCTCTGCGCTTCGAGCTCTGCCAGGTCCTTCTGCAGCGCCTCGTTCACACCCCACAGTGGCAGCCTGGATGCCACAGCTCCATGTCCAGGTGAGCAAAGCCAAGCTCAGGCGGGAGACGTGGCCCATCTCCTTGGCCAAGACCACCGGCTCCACCCAGATCCCAACTTCTCTCCTCCAAACGTCCGCCTGATCTTCCTCCCTTCACAGTCAGGCGGAGCTTCCATCCTGGACGAACGCTCTAATATCTGGGAGTGTGTAGTGCACGCTGTCTCTAACCCTATCACAAGACAAGCCTGGACCTGCAACCCCCATACTCCCAGCTCCCCACGGGGCAGCCAGGCCTCTCTCTCCCTGTCTCCACAGTGCGGGCCCAAGGAGGAGGGCTGCTGGGCCCCAGGATGAGCACCTGCAGCTCTCAGGCAGTCTTTCCCAAGTTTGGCAGCCTGGCCTGAAAAGACAGAGGTGACTCAGTCACAGTGAAGAAGGAGCCTGCTTCAGGGCTGAGCTCCCAGTGCCTGTCCCCAGCCCAAGTGGGAGGGGCGTGGGGAGGACAGGTGGTCTGGTGACGTCAGTGAGAGGTGAGGGCAGCAGAAGGGCCACAGCAGCCAGCTCTCGAGCAGGGTACCAAGCTGGAACCTGAACGGGTGTGGGTCGGGAGGCTGATAAACCAGTGAGTGGCAACATGGCCCAGAGCTTCCCAAGGAGCAGCAGGCAGAGTGTGCCCAATGGGCAGGCAAGAGCCCTCAAGCATGTGCTCACAGGTGTGTGGGGAAGGGGCTTTGCAAATGGCAGGGGCTTACCAGTCATTGATAAAAGGACCAGCAGGGTCAGGAACTCAGTCTGCAACCACAGTCAGGGGTCAGAGACTTGACATGCTCTGGGGGCTTGGCTGGGGATCTGGTTCAAGGTCATCCTCCAGCCAGAGCGAGGAGTTCTCAGGAGCGCAGGATGCTGAGGAGCAGGCCGAAGTCAGCAAGGAGCGTGCAGAGCACAGACCCCCAGCTGAAACAGACGGGGGCGGGGCGGGGTGTTTGCAGGCAGGGTTCCAGTGTCCCTCCTTCTTCTCAACCTAGGAGGGACTTACCATTCTCAACTTACCATTCTCAACTCTTCTCAACCCTTAGAGTCTGATAAGGCCACTCGGACACCTCCCAGCCTCTGGTCAGCCAGGCCCTCTCTGAGGAGCTTGGCCATGGTCAGGCTCCTCAACTTGATTTCCTGAAAAGCCCCTGCACTGGCTGCCAGGCTCCCCCAGGCCCACAGGCCTCAGCAGCTCCTGCCAGCCAGGAGCCAAGACGAGTCTCCACCCAGAGGCCTTCTCCTCCTCCGCCTGCCCGGACGCCACCTCTTCACCCGTGTCCTTCTGCCAGCCCAAATGTGGGACCCATCCCTCCCCCAACCCTGCTGACACCATCCACCAGGACTGGGACAGAGGACGGGAGACCTGAGCAAGTGACCGGGCTGACACTGGGTGGAAGGAGGGCATTGAAAGCTGATTGGCAGAAGAGGCAAAGCTGTCAATTTCATTTCTTTTTAATCTTTTGGCCTCCTTGGAGAAGAGGCTGATTCTGGGGCTGGAGTGGGGAAAAGGCAGGTGAGCCTGGAGCATCCCATGAGGTCAGGAAGAAAGCAGTGCTCACAATGGTCATGAATGGCAATGGGGCATGGGGGCGAACTGAAGGGATTCCCGTGGCCACAGAAAGAAAAGAAGTAACAGTAGCAATAAACAACAAATTAATAGACATGGTCCACACCGGTGTCAAAATAACATAAACGACAGTTTGGGGACTGTCTCTGCGGTCGGTGAGGGTAAACAGCAGGACAGCAGGGAGGGCAGCCAGTCCTGGGAAGGAGAAAAGTCACCCCTGGGGCCTCTGCTTCTCCCTACAGAGCCCTCTGCCTCCTCGGTTCCCAGGAGACTGGAGGAGCACAGGTCACCTTAGGCAAAGTGCCATTGCAGACCTTGAACGGAGAAGGAGAGGTGCTCTTCTTTGAGAAGAAGCCTCATTAGTAAACGTGGAGGGAACGAAGGAAACTGTCCTGGTGAAAAGGCCACAGTGATAAGCATTGCTGGTGAGACCCGCCGCCAGACCACGGATCCACAAACAGACCCCAGGGGATGAGCCGCCTGCATGGGCCTGGAGTGTCTCCCCCGAGGTTTTCATTCATTTCAAAGAGAAAAATGGTGACTTTCCAGCGTAGAAGCTCAGCAGGCAACTGTTTCATCCACCGTCAGGGTCAGCTCCGTGAAGACTTACCCGTGTCACCTTTCCACGGTGTGAGGCACACAGAAGAGCACTTCCTTCTCCTGAATCCCTGCCAAAAGTGCAGAGCCTGCATCTTACCATAAAAAGCATCGCACGAACCCCGGTGGAGGGAGAGCCGTGGAACCACTGACCCGTGCTGACCCCAAGGAAGAGACAAGGCAAGAATGGGGAGATATCACAGGTTAGAGGCGGGGGAGACCTGAGGACAAAACACAGCGTGGAATGTGGAGGTGGGGGACCCCAGGTCAGGTCCTAAGAACATTTGCTAAAAAAGAAAAAGACCTAACAAATCCACATGGGTTCTGCTGCATCAGCCCTCGTTTGGGTCTGTGCAGGACATGCACGGCAGGAAAAGCTGAGGGCAGGGTGCACGGGACATTTCTGTTCTCTACAACTTTTATTTCCCTTTTGAAATTATTTCAAGTTAAAAACATCTCCTTGGCCATAGCTGGGAGCTGGGACCCCAGGGCCCTCACAGTAGCTCAGCTCCTCGAACCTGCTCTCCTCTGAGTCCCAACCTGCACGCCCCCGGCACTCCCCAGGCAGAGCCAGGTGACCTTCCCTTCCTAAAGCAGTGACTTCAGATGCTTTTCCAAGTGCAGGCAGCTCTTTCCCCGAGAGGATCTCTGGCACCAGCTGGCAAAGATAAACCCCTTCTCACCTATTCCTGGCCCCACACAGGCTGCCCCCAGTGAGAAGACCCCGGGAACAGGTGGACTCTCAGCTCCTAGACTAGCCTTGAGCAAGAGCAGGTGCCCGCGACTGTGCCCATGCCCCACCCTCCCCAGCCCTCGACACCCCTCATCACATGGGTGTCCTGGGGGTTTGGGGGGATGGTCCCCTGTTCCCAATCCAGAGGGAGACCACGCAGGGAGCCGGTGGGATAAGAGCCCATGTGTGACCCCACCAGCCCCACTGTGCAGGGTAAGCATGAGGCCTCTCAGCCGGAGCCAGGGAAGCCACCAGGCCTCGGGAAACATGAGGTTAGACAGGTCCTGGCAAGACGCTGGGCTTGCTTCTGGATTCAGTTTGCAGGCGTTGGAGATACTCTGGCATCCCTCGGGCAATACAAGGGGCCTACAAAGAGGGAAGGGGCCCTGGGTCCCAGGACAGCTGCCGGGAGTGGCCTCTCAAGGAGCTGCTGTCCCAGATGCAGGTGAGACCCAGCAGCAGGCCACCACAGACACTGCCTCTCCCACTGCTGTGGCCCTCGCTGCGGCTCCCCCCCTGAATATCTGCAGCTTCTGCCCCCACCACTTTCCTGGCTCTGTGCACATGCCGCCATAAAGACACTGTCCATGAAGGACAGGTTAGCCGTGTCAGGCAGTGCTGTAGCACTAGGTCAACTCATAGCCATTGGCAAGTCTATGGGTGGCTGCCTGGGTGTCAGAGGCCCACCTCTGGCCAGGATGGTAGGTCATGTGATACAGAATATGCATAAAACACCTTTACACAAAAAATACAAATAAAAAATTGACCACCCAAATGATTCTACCCTCCCCCATTTCCCCTGCTACCTAGCCCCATACCAAAGTTTCTCTTGACAAATTCCTCTGAAGAATTTCCCAATAGCTTCTCAGCCTACCTTTGGGGAAATCAGCCAAGGGAGGAAGTCAACGGAGCCAGAAAAGAAAAATCTGCAATGGCTCCCATGGCCCACATGCGACTGTGCTCGGTCCAGAAGGGCCCTCGCAGTTTCCACGAAGCAAAGAAATGCCCAGAGCTGTGAGCCTTCTACCCCGCTTTATCCCACACCCCTGTCCTCCGAGAACTGAACCCCCTTAACAAGCAATCACAGGCCTGAGTCATATCTACCCAATCAAGGCAGCAGCAGGAGGCATCTGTGAAACACGCTGTATGATTCCATACTGTGAAATAGATTAATAAACCATTATGATAAGCAAGCTGATTATTAGCACAAGATCGAGGCTGCGGAGCTGACAGAAGCCATCCAGCAAAATGTCAGCGCCTTCTCTGGGTATGAAATATTAATTGCACCCAAGCCTGGGCTGGAAGGCAGAGGTCCGTTGGTACGTTTCCTCCTCTGGACAAATGTCAGATGGGGCCCTTCTCCCGGGACAAGGTCAGGGCCACCGCTGGGAGCCACCCCACTCCTGAAGGCAGTGGCCTTCTCCAGAGGGGGCCGGCATTTGGTTACACATGCGACCCTTTTCTCAGTCTACTTCAAGAGAATGGAGACATTCCTATGAGTGTGGGGCAGCTCAGCCTCCATTCTTACGGGGTCTTATCCGGGGGAGGAGGTCTCGGGCAGCCTTTTCTATTGAATTTTGCTGTATTCCTTTGTAGCACTCATCCTAGCTCTTTGAATCAGGCTGGAGGCGACATGCACATTCTGCAGCCTGGAGCAGTGCCATTCCAGACCCTGAAAGTGGCCCTCAACCTCCTGACCTTCTCACTGTGCCTCCTGCCGCCCAAGGGGTCCTTCAGCCAGCTCTGGTGATGGTGGGATATCTGTAAGCAGCTAATGGCCTGGCCAGTCCCGGTGTCCGCGGCTCCTCCCTAACCACCCAGGCATTCACTGGAGGCCAGGCCCCTGTTGCTCTCCAGGTAGGACAGCTCCAGTGAGGTCAGAGTTCTGGGTGGGAACGCACATCCCCAGACCTGTCCTTCCTCAAGCCCACTTCCTGCTGGAAAGGGGATAGCCCGACTTTGAGGGAAGGTGAGGTCAGGGGGAGGGGATGTGTGTGAACTTCAACTCAGCGCCAGCAGCCAGAGCGGTAATTTTTAGGCTTTCTATTTACGACTTCAGCAGAACCTGGCCTGGAGTGGTGAATCGCAGAGCTGTGACCCACACGCAGAGCGAAGATGGCTGGATTGCAGGACTCGCGTTGGCAGGCCAGAGTCCTCACGGCGAGAGGAAGGATGGACGCCAGCCGTGCCCCACCCAGAGAGTACTGGACGGAGGGTGGAACCTGAGGGACCAGTGAGCAGGAGGGGGGTTACTGCAGGCTTAGAAGACGCAGTCCCAGCTTCCCTAAACCTGCAGGCACGGGGGTGACCCCAAAGGAGAGGGGGCAGGTTCTGAGTCCCCCATCATGTGGTAAATACTAAGAGCCTCTTCCCACATTATCACAGCAGCCACGCTTTTTAAGACGTCCCCAGCCCTCTACTGTGCGTTAGATTTCACAAAATTGATATCAATTTTCCAACATCAACCAAAGACAAGAACATCTGCTTTATACTATGGCATTTTTAAATTAAGGTGAATCAAAATTCTTCTGGTTTGAAAACTTTTTTTAAAGACTGCTGTGACAACCTGGAGATCATTGCCACCCTCCTGAGGCCCCATGTGACCCCAGCTGTGACGCCATCTGCAAGGCACCCTCCATCGTCCCTAACACAGACACCCCCAACTGAGCTTACAGATGAGGATCCGCCTGATGCCAGCAGAAGGCAGAAGGGATGCTCTTGTCTCCCACCATGCAGAAACGAAGGCCGCCTTTGAGCAGCCCTGCGTGGCAGCGTTCATTAAGCCCCCTAAAAAGACACGTGCAGTCTCCACACCACGGGATTTCACAGGAAACGATGTTCCCACACGCGCTGCGACGTGGGCAAACCTCGGTTGCCCCAGGAAGGAGCCCAGTGCAAAAGGTGTGACTGGTGTGCTCAGGTCCTGGGGCTCTTGTCCACCCAAGAATGGGTAAGAGGCCCTGGTGACATATTGTTCAAGTAAATATCGGACCACAATAATTTTGCGGAAAATGATTTAATTAGGCAGAGAGAGAGAGAGAGAGAAATAGAGAGAGTGAGCAAGCTCCCACGCTGTCATGGGAGGGGATCCCCGAGAGGGAAAATCCGCACAGATCGGGGGCAGGAGGGCTTTTCATCTGGGATTTCCTCCCGCCCCATTCAAGTGCTCGTCCAGTGAGAGGAGTTCCTTCAAACTTCCACCGGAGTGACTGATCGTCTATTCTGACATCTGATGGACTATTTGGCCCATAGTCCTCCCGTAGCTTTTCACAGGCTTTTCTAAACAAAAGCAGCTCACCTGGCTGGTCTACTTTCCCTCGAGAAAGTTGGGCAAAGACCTGTGAGCTTTGGGCTGGAGACAGGAACCCAGGCAGGTCAGGCGTGTAAGTCGCTGGGAAGTTCCAGCCTTTGAAACCACGCCTCCTTGTGGACCTGGGAAATAACGCATACCCTCAAAGGCAGGTGCGGCAGGAAAGGCAGGACTCCCCATGCGAAAAGGCCCCGGAACAGGTACACCGGCGGGGTCAGAGCATTTGAGTGGCCGCCAGGGCTCGGGGAGGCGATATCGGGTTGGCTCTTGGGGCAACGAAAATGTTCTAAAATTGATTGTGGTGGTAGATGTAGAACACAGAATATGCTAAACACCCCTGAGCTGGTATCTATGAAATTATCTCAGTGTATTGGAGGAATTGGGTGGATGCGGAATGTACTGGAATAATTGTATGGGGTGTGAATTACATTTCCGTAAAACTGTTTTTAAAAAACACTACAAGGCTGGGTGCAACTCTAGCACTTTGGGAGGCCAAGGCGGGTGGGTCACCTGAGGTCAAGTTTGAGACCAGCCTGGCCAACATGGTGAAACGCTGTTTCCACTAAAAATACAAAAATTAGCTGGGCACGGTGGTGTGTGCCTGCAATCCCAACTTCCTGGGACACTGAGGCAGGAGAATCACTTGAACTTGGTAGACGGAGGTTGCAGTGAGCCAAGATCGCACCACTGCCTGGGCAACAGAGCAAGACTCTGTCTCAAGAAAAAAAAAAAAAAAAAAACCTACAAAAATATACTTGTTTTTTGTTTTTTGGTTTTTTTTGAGATGGAGTTTCGCTCTTGTTACCCAGGCTGGAGTGCAATGGTGCATCTCGACTCACCGCAACTTCCGCCTCCTGGGTTCAGGCAATTCTCCTGCCTCAGCCTCCCGAGTAGCTGGGATTACAGGCACGTGCCACCATGCCCAGCTAATTTTTTGTATTTTTAGTAGAGATGGGGTTTCACCATGTTGACCTGGATGGTCTCCATCTCTTGACCTAGTGATCCACCCGCCTCGGCCTCCCAAAGTGCTGGGATTACAGGCATGAGCCGCCGCATCCGGCAAAAATATACTTGTTATGAAAAAATATATATACATAGATAACCTCAGACCCAGAAATTCTACTTCTAGAAATGTCTCCTAAGGAAATAACCGAGGGTGTGCACACAGGTGTTTGAGTGCACTGGGAAGCAGGTGTGCATGCACTCTGAAGGGCTGATGATGGACTTCGATCAACCCTCGTGCGTGTGCTCAGTGAAGCGCTTCACAGACAGCAACTCACACCATGGGGTAGAAACACGTTTATTGACATAACTCTGTTCACGATAAATTGTTGAGTGAAATTAAGAGGTTACAAACAGCCAATGTGGCTATTACAAAACACCACACCTTACATACATGGAGGAGTGGTCCATAAATTATAAATGGGATTTACTTCCAGGTAGTGAGACAGGATTTTTCTCTTTTTTTCAATTCTCAGGATTGCCTAGTTTTTCTTTGTGGCCTATATCATTTGTGTAATAAACTGATACAATTTATTTCTTGGAGAGGAGAGAGGGAGAATAAATCAGGAACCCAAATTGGTTTTGCTTTGAGCAAACCGAAAGTGCCAGCCAGGTGGAGGACAGCCAGTGCCTGACCTTCCCCGTGCAGAGCAGACTTGCCTCTGGGGCTCCGTCATACGTAAAGCATAAATGACAAATCCCTCCCAGCATCCCTGGCTCCCAGGGCTGAGCCCCAGCAGGCCTCAAAGCTGGTGGAAGAGGCCAGCGCCATGCGAGGCCAGCTCTGGATGTTGATTCCGCAGCCTCCCAGGGCCCCGAGGCCAGGAGGTGGGCGACAGGCCTGCTCCTTTCGCCTGCACATTATTTTCCGCTAATCAGCATCACTCTGCCCCGAGGGATACCAGCCCGGAGCCCCACCAGCTGCGCAGAGGAGCCACTCCCCTGTTCCCAGCACGCTTGGCTGGGTTTGGGAAGACTGGGCATAAGTGGAGCTGACAGCCCCATCTGTTTCCTCCTGAGGCGCAGAAGTACTCTGAGCAGGCCTGGTACCTATGAACACCCGGGACCAGGCTGAGCTGGGAAGAACCCCTCCCCAGCCGGAGCCCCCCACCCACCCTCTCGATGGTCCTGCCAAGGTGCAGGAGACCAACCGAGAGTCAGGCCCTGCCACCCAGGCACCAGCCTGGGGGGCCGGACACTCTATCGGGATGTACGCTCAGGCCCTTGAAGGCAGCAGTGACAGCAGCCACAGCAGAACAATGGCCTCGATGGTGACCCGGCAGGAGGCGCTGTCACAGACTCCTTCCACTTCAACCACCAGCAGTCAGGTGAGCTGGGTGCTCCTGGGCACCCCCTTTACGGGTGAGAAAACTGAGGCTCAGCAAAGTTGCCACTCAGTTGCTAATCTGCAGAGCTGGGGCCCAGCCTCAAGGCAACCTGAATCTGGAAATTGGGCTCCAGGCTCCCTGCAAAAGGTCTTAAACGCCAGGGGAGAGCATGCCTGCATCTGAGACTTCCTGCTGTGGGCTTCCAAGCTGGGGCGGGGTGGACGGAAGAGGCCCCGTGGGAAAGGTCCCACAGAGCAGGCAGGCGGGCCCCGCTGTGTTAGGAGGCTCCCGTGTGGCAGGTGGGGACCTGGATGCTGGCAGGTGGGGAGGGTCTGGGCCTGCAGGTAGGCAGGAGAGGAAGGACGGGGCCTGCCCCTCGATGGGAGTTCCCTGAAGGTGCTCCTTCTTCGGGGGGAGAGTCATAGGCGAGAAGGACCCTAGGAGATGGCCTGTAGGGACTGAGGCAGGCAGTGGGCCCAGAGCGCAGCTGATGGGGAGGAGCCTGCAGCCGCTGAGGCCTCAGCAGGTCACATGAGGAGGGGGTGTCTGGAGCTCGAACGGGGACCCTCAGAGTTGTCCTGAACTGAGACAAGCAGGCCAGGCCTTTGCACCCCTGCACCAGCCAGTCACTGGCTCAGGCTGTCCCACCCCAGCCCAGCCCTGCCAGGGGAGGGGGCTAGCCCTTGACCAGGAGGGTCCCTGTGGCCCAGAGCCAGGGTGGCTGCCAAGAACAGGCCCTGCCAGCAGCTGAGGCTGGGTGCTCGGGCTGGAGGGGGATCTGGTGGACCCCAGAGCATCATGGCAGGGCCCTGAGGAGTTCAGAGCCAGCCAGGGACAGGGGCGGCCTCTATCCTGCCCAGAGAAGGCCAAGAGGTTCAGGCAAGGCCCCCGGAGCTCCCGTCTGCTAAGAGGCATGAGACAAGCCACTGCTGGTTCCCGGTGCCCTGAGGGAGCCTCCCCCACCGGCACCTGGGGTCGTGCTACTGCACACACAGGGTCCTGCCTGGGCTTTGGTGCCTCCTTCCTCGGGGCCGGGAGCTGCAGAGAAACAAGACGCAGGGGCTGTGGGGGGCCTGGGAGACCCTCACCCACTCCCCACAGCGGGCACCCACCGGGAGGAGTCTCTAGGCCTCTCACAATCCCACACAGGCAAGGGGACCTGTTCTCACCCAACGAAAGTGCCACAGCAGCCCGAGGCGGCCCCGGGCCAGAACTTTGCTTTTTTGTTGTTGCTTTTTGGAGACACAGTTTCCCTCTGTCGCTCAGGCTTGAGTGCAGTGGCGCAATCTCAGCTCACTACAACCTCCACCTCGAGGGTTCAAGTGATTCTCGTGTCTCAGCCTTCTGAGTAGCTGGGATTATAGACACACGCCACCAAGCCTACCTAATTTTTGTATTATTAAAAAGATAGGGTTTCACCATGTTGGCCAGGCTGGTCTCGAACTCTTGGCCTCATGTGACCCACCCACCTCAGCATCCCAAAGTGCTGGGATTATAGGAGTGAGCCACTGAGCCTGGCCACTTGGCATTTTTAAAAGCAGTGCTTTTTCTCCTTATGAACATATTAAAGCTCACTATAGGGAACTCAAACACATCCAGCCCATCACTTCCCAACACGTCCTGGTCGCCCTCCACTCATTTCATCCAGGAACTGAAAGCCTCTCCAAGTCCCCCACCCAGAGGAAAGTGGTGGAAGCCTTGGGCCCTTCCCACCACCGCCTCGGTCTGCAGACTGTGCTTACACATACAGAGCGCTGAGCTTGTGTGGATGGGAATTTGGGGTTGGTCCAAGTCTGCTTGTTTCACTCCACAGTATGCTGTCCGTGGATGCAGATGTGCATTCACCTGTCCTTCCCCATCAAGATTGTCAAAACCGCGAAACTCCTGCTCCCAAGCGTCTGTGCATCTGGTCAGGTCCTCTCCCCACTGCTGCGGGAGGACCCAGCGAGGCGGCCGGCCGGCAGAGCAGACAGGGGCCCTGGGCGAGCACTTCAACCCCACCAAGCCTGGTAAGTGGGGCTGCTGGGGACCCTGCCGAGTTGACCCTGTGCTGGATGTCTGCTAAGCGAGGCAGTCTCAGGAGCCTTCCATGGTGGGAGGGAGATCGGAGCCCGGGAGCTGGAGATGGCCTGGCTGCCGTAACTTCTTGCCTCAATCAATAGCTATTTCTCTGCTCCAAATTACTTTCTTTTCCCCCAGAAACCATCAGAGGCACCTGCTGGCGATCAGCTATGATACTTTAAAGAAATGCTATTGAAATTCCCAGACCCCGGAGGGTTCTCTGGGTCCTCTGTTTGCTCAGATGTCTCCGGCAATGCCAACAGAGACAGGCAGAGACAGGAGAGTGGGGCTAATGGGCTGCGCTGAGCAGCTGGGCCCTGGCCACAGAGGGGCTGCCATGGGGTCCCCACAGCCCTGGAGGGGGAGGGGGGCCGTGGCCTGACTTGCTTTGGCACTGACTTGCTTTGGCACTGACCTTGGCCATCCCTTTGTGGACACAATGTAACTGGCCCCTGACCGTGTTCAGGCCCTGTACCAGGTATGGGTCTCCAGAGGCAAAAGGGACAAGCGTCCTGACTTCTGGGAACAGGTCAGGGGAGGAGGAGGGGACGAGAGGCCACATAAAAGCAACTGTGGGGACTAAAACAAAACACAAATGTTCCTCGACTTAGGACAGGTGCGTCGCATGCCTGATAACCCCATCGTTAGTTGAAAATACCCTAAGTCAAAACACCCGTCAGCCTCCCTGCCTTAAACATGCTCATGACACGCACCTTACCCTACAGCTGGGCAGCATCATCAGACACAAAGCCTCTTTCATAATAAAGCGTGGAATATCTCGTGTCGTTTATTGAATGCTCTACTGACAGTGAGAAATGGAGCGGTTGGAGGGAGCTCAAAGCTCCATTTCCACTGGACGTGCATCCCTCTGGCATCACCGTAAAGTCAAAACGTTGTAAGTTGAACCATCACAATCTGGGTACCATCTGTAAAACCATGCTAGGGACGGGGTGCTCACTGGCCACAGGGAGGCCGCCAGCTGCAGGGGCACGGGGTTGCTAGTCCTCTGAGCAGGGACGGGGAGCCTCCGGCAAGATTTTCCTGGAAGCGTTTCCCACTTGTTCCCAGCTGCAGAGGGTTAAATGGTGGCTCCAAAAGGACAGAGCCCTGTCCTAACCCCGGGGAACTTGTGAATGGGACCTTATGGGAAAAGGGACTTTTGCAAATGAAACAAATTAAGCATCTCTAGATGAGATCGCCCTGACTTACCATATTGGGCCTTAAGTCCAATGACAAGTGTCCTTATGACCGACACACAAAGGAGAGACACTGGGAAAAGAGAGAGGCGGAGGCAGAGCCTGGAGCGAGGCAGCCACAAGCCAAGGAGTGTCAGGCCACCCGGGGCTGGAAGCGGCAGGAAGGACCCTCCTCCCGAGGGGATGTGGCCTGTGACACCGGGAGTCTCCCAGGCCCCAGAACTGGGAGGGAATCAGCTGCTGTTGCTTTAGGCCACTTGTCTGTAGCACTTGGCCCCGCAGCCCCAAGACATTCGTTCACCAGCCACAGGAAGACCAGGAGGCTGGCGGTTAGGGTGTGGCTGAGCTGAGACCCGGGTTCAAATCTTGGCTCTGCCCTTTACTCACTCTGCTCCTCGGCAAGGCCAATTCCTGCACCTCTCTGAACCTCAGTTTCTACATCTTAAAATGAGAAGAGCGGTTGAATCTTCCAAGGGCCAGGGTGATGATACGAGATGACAGGTGGGTGGGGAGGCAGTCACGGTGCCCAGGCCCCCTCCACAGAGCTTCCATCCACCCCCATGGTGTCAGGTAGGTGGGGGGTCACTGTTCCCAGGCCCCTTCCACAGAGGTTCCATCCACCCCCATGATGTCACCTCTACCTAACCACAGGGACCCATAGAAGTGAGTTTTTGGGGTTTTAGGGAGTGAGCGCAATTCCTGCCCATACCAGAAGGAAGCAGAGCCATGTGCAGACACACCCACCCTTCCAGGATGCCACTCAGGAGGCAGACGCTCCTTCCAAGCCGCCTCTCGGAGTGCCCAGGGGAGCGTGAGGCTGGCAAGAAGACAGGGCTGGCCTCCCACACAGAAGCCCTGACCTGGCCTCCTGGGAGAGAAGAGAGTGGACAGGTGTTGCCAGAGGAGCAGCTCAACTGGGCTCTGCCAAGCCCATGCCAGCCAGGAGCAGCTGAGGAGTGGCCTACACACCCACCAGGGCTCCTGCACACCCATCCCATGTCACACAGGCAGGCCAGGCCAAGTCCCCAGGCCTTTGCACAGCCTTTTCTCAAGTTCTGAACTTAGGCTACGTGATCTCTAAACTTGGAAAGACGAATGTCCAGATATAAGGCTGTGGTCCCTGCAGAGTGTCCTCCCCACGGACTGTCTACCCAGCAGCTCAGTCACCCACTGACTCTACAACTGTGACTCTCAGCCTTCCTTTGCCATCACAAAGGTGCTCTCTTGGAAGATCAGAAAGAAAAATTCAGGGAGGGGCAGGCTCATGCTTGGCCGGATTGGCTCTGCAATACCTTAGCCAGGCATTCCTCCCACCCCCAGTCAGGAGGGCTCCCACTCCTCACTCTCACAGCTCAGGGACCATCATTCATGGCAGCCATAGTAACAATAGCAGTGATGATAACAGCTGTAGGAATAGAAAAACACTTACTGAACATGCTTCTGAGAATTTCACACTCATGAAAACATCGACACCTGACAACAGGTACACAAGTTCAACACTATTGTTATTCTCAGTCTACAGGTGAGCAAACTGGGGCACAGAGAAGCTTGTGCCTGGCTCAGTCAGGATCCAGGATGCCGACTAGGCTTTCTAGGTCTGCATCCTGTTGACACTTCTCATAGTCTATATTATAGCTGGATTTATATGGTGGTCAAAGCAATGCCTCTCTCCCCACCAGATTCTAGCAGAGTGCTGTTTGATTGTGCTGGCTTCTCTGTCTCCTGGCACATAATAGCTGCTCAATTAGTGCTTGAGGAATGAATAAGTGGGTGGGTGGGTGGATGGATACATGGATGGATAAAAAAGAAGGAAGAAAGATGGGTGGATGGATGGATGGATGAAAGGAAAAGAAAGAAAGATGGGTGGGTGGGTGGGTGTGTGGATGGATGAGTGGGTGGATGGGTGGATAGATGGGTGGGTGAATAGAAGGAAGGAGAGAAAAGAAGGAAGGAGGATGGATGGATGGATGGATGAGTGGGTGGGTGGGTGGGTGGGTGAATGAGTGGGTGGGTAGATGGGTTGATGGGCAGGTAGGTGGGTGAATGGATGAGGGTGGGTGGGTGGATAAGTGTGTGGTAGGTGAATGGATGGGTAAATAGAAGGAAGTAAAGAAGGAAGAAAGATGGATAGATGGGTTGATGGGTGGGTGGGTAAATGGATGGATGAGTGGATGGATACTGGGTAGATGGATGGATGGATAGATAATGAATGGATGGATGAGTGGGTAGATGAGTGGATAGATGAATAGGTGTGGATGGATTGGAGAGATGAATAGGTGAATGGGTGAATGGATGGGTGGACGGCTGGATGGGTAGATGGATACATAGATAGATGAATGGATGAATGAATGGATGGATAGGTCAATGGGTGAATGGATGGCTGGATGGCTGGATGGGCAGATGGATAGGTAGACAGATGAATGGATGGATGAATGGGTGGATAGGTGAATGGGTGAATGGATGGGTGGGTGGTTGGATGGGTAGATGGATGGGTAGATAGATGAATGGATGGATGAATGGGTGGATAGGTGAATGGGTGAATGGATGGGTGGGTGGCTGGATGGGTAGATGGATAGGTAGATAGATGAATGGATGGATGAATGGGTGGATAGGTGAATGGGTGAATGGATGGGTGGATGGCTGGATGGGTAGATAGATAAATGGATGGATGAATGGGAGGATAGGTAAATGGGTGAATGGATGGGTGGGTGGCTGGATGGGTAGATGGATAGGTAGATAGATGAATGGATGGATGAATGGGTGGATAGGTGAATGAGTGAATGGATGGATAGGTGAATGAGTGAATGGATGGATAGGTGAATGGGTGAATGGATGGGTGGATGACTGGATGGGTAGATGAATGGGTAGATAGATGAATGGGTGGATAGGTAAATGGGTGAATGGATGGGTGGTTGGCTGGATGGGTAGATGGATAGGTAGATAGATGAATGGATGGATGAAAGGGTGGATAGGTGAATGGGTGAATGGATGGGTAGATAGATGAATGGATGGATAGGTGAATGGGTGAATGGATGGGTGGATGACTGGATGGGTAGATGGATGGGTAGATAGATGAATGGGTGGATAGGTGAATGGGTGAATGGATGGGTGGATGGCTGGATGGGTAGATAGATGAATGGATGGACAGGTGAATAGGTGAATGGATGGATGGATGGATGGATGAGTGGGTGGATGGGTAGATGATGGATGTAGAGTAGGAGAGTGGGTAGATGGGGGATAAATACCTGAAGCAAAGGTGCTGATTGTCAGGGCACCCACTGACACCAGGAGAGTGGAGAGAGTGGAGTTTGGAGTTGGAGGTCCTGGCCTCCATCCAGTCCCCCAAATCCTGTTGGAGTTCATTGCTGGTCCCATTCACCATCTCTGGAGGTGTCCTTGGGCTCCAAGTTGAAGTCTATGGTCAGAGGTCCAGGTTCTCGAGTCTCTCCTCATACACACCTGCATGTGCCGAGCGCAATTTGCAAAGCATGTTTGTGTGTGCTCTCCCACATTAGCCCCCAGATTGGCTCCCGGGCAGCACTCATCAGGGAGCACCAGCCGTGGCTCTCAGGGGATCCCACAGGCAGCAAACAGCGGGGCTGAGAATTAAGCAGACTTTCTACCCTCCAGGGCAGAGCTCTTTCACTGACCATGTGGTGGCACCAAGGGAAGAACATGGAAGCCATGAGAATGTGGATTTGATTCTCTTCATCCCCAATCACCAGCTGGGTGACAGTGGGCAAGCCAGTCTCCACAAAGCACATATGGTTTAGCTGTGCTGCTACCCAAATCTCATTCTGAATTGTAGCTCCCATAATCCCCATGTGCTGTGGGAGAGACCAAGTGGGAGGTGATTGAGTGATGGGGGCAGGTCTTTCCCATGCTGTTCTCATTATAGTGAAGAAGTCTCACGAGATCTGATGGTTTTATAAAGGGGAGCTCCTCTGCACACATGCTGTTGCCTGCCACCATGTAAGATGTGCCTCTGCTCCTCCTTTGCCTTCCACCATGATTGTGAGGCCTCCCCGGCCATGTGGAACTGTGTGTCCATTAAACCTCTTTTTCTTTATACATTACTCAGTCTCAGGTGTGTCTTTATGAGCAGCGTGAGAACAGACTCATACAAAGTGTAAACAATGATATTGACTTTTCAGGTCCTTGGAAGGACAGGTGTGAGTGCAAGGACAACATGGTCACCTTCTGGGTTCCTAACCATGATGGACAATGTTACAGAATCCTGGGATGCTGCTTCAGGCATTGCTGTGTTCCACAGAGGCCCAAGGCTTGTTCCAGGAAGCTTCACCCCTTGGTGGCTTTCTAACAGCTCAGGGCTTGGATCCAGGTTTGTAAACAGGACATGGATGGACAGATCAGTCATGAAGAGGCACAAAAGCCACCTCTGAGGGTCATCAGGCCATGACTCCAGCCAGGGGATTCACAGCCACAGCAAGAATGCTCATCTCTCAGGTGGCTGCGAGGTGCCTGAACACACCTCCTCATTAGTGCAGCTTTCTGGGTGGATGCGCACAGCCCACAGCTTGCCAGGCAAGGGCCAGCTGTGCCACGTAGCAAAAACGACAGGGCAAGTCCCATGCTTGGACCCGTAGGCCTCCCTCTTTCTCTTCTAAGTGGATACATGTCCCTAGGGGCCAGGAAAGCCTCCCTGGCTGCAGCTGCCACAGCCTCACCCAAATGTAATTAAGAGAAGGAACATGATAATGACCTTCTAATTGCTGGGAGGCTCTCGTGGGCAGCACCTGCCCACTCCTGCTAATTGGAGGGAAGTGCTGCCAGGCACTCGAAGTCACGGCTGCCTCCATCCTGGTCCCTGACAGCCCTGGCCATCGCTCCCCTCCAGCTTCCTCCAGCAGGACTTTGGAGCAGATGAGGAGACATCCCCCAAATGCCCTCCGAGTGGACAAAACAGGCCGTCAGGGATTCCGGGGTGAAGGATGTGCCTCAGTTGTCCTATTTCAAAGTCCGCCCATGCACCAGCTGCTTCCAGGAGGTGACGCAGATGCACACCCAGCCCTGGGCGCCAAGACACTGACCCTTCAGGGCCTCCGTGTTCTCACCTGGAAAATGGAGACTATCTTCCCTGCCTCCTTCGGAACACCAAGAACAAGAGGAGGTAACACGCAGAGCACCCAGCGAGCACTCAGGGAAGGTGGTTTATTCCCCTCCCGTCACCTCACTTTTTTACACGAAAAAGGGAGGAAGGGAAGAGTCCAAGGCACCCAGCAGGTGGGGAGGGGGAGCTGGCGTCGGAACACCTGCCAGGGGCTGATGAGGGCTGTGGTCAGGCTGGCGCCCTGGGTCCCTCACACACCCACACTCAGGACAGGCCCAAGCCCAGCCCTCCATGGCCCATGAATGTCTGGAGCAGGAGACTCCAGCTGGGCTGAGACCCACACTCGTTGGACTGGGTTTTCTTAACCTTCAAAAAGAACTTAAGTGAAAATGGCCAGGCACAGTGACTCATGCCTGTAATCCTAGCACTTTGAGAGGCCGAGGCAGGCGGATCGCTTGAGCTCAAGAGTTTGAGACCTGCCTAGACAACATGATGAAACGCTGTTTTATCAGTAAATATACACACACACACACATATATATATAGATAGATAGATACACAAAAAAATAGCCAGATGTGGTGGCACCCGGTGGCAGTCCCAGCTACTTGGGAGGCTGAGGCAGGAGGATCACTTGAACCCAGGAGGTTTAGGCTGAAGCTAGCCAAGAAAAGAAAGGTGCATGAATTAAAGCCTGAATGTCTGACCCCAGGCAGGTGCCCACAGCTGAGTGCCCAGTGGTCCTCAGGAGTAGGGCTCCAGGCCGCTGCAGCTGGACAAGCTCTGAGCGTGCATTTCTCCTGCCTCCAGCTCTCAGAAGCCAAACATCCGTGTGGCCTGAGCTCCAGGATTCCAGGGACCCAGGCCTGGGTCTCCACCCCTGAATAAAGCAAGCTTCTGACTCCTCTGAGCATGCTCAGCTCTGACCACAGGGCCTTCCCACTGCCCACCAGCTCCTCGGCTGGTGCCCCAGACCCTCCCGGAACCACATCTGAGCCCCTGTGCCCTCCTGTTGGCAGAAACCATCTCACAGTGCACCAGCCTCAGACAAGGCCGCATGGGGACAGTGAATGAAGAGACAGACTCAGCCACCCCAGAATGTCATCTGAGCACAGGCAAAAGCCAGGTCTCTGGGCCCATCAGAAAAGCTTCAGAAACTCCCTCTCCTGGCTGGTCTGAGCCCTCCTGCCTGTTTACCAGTCCCAGCTGTAGCCTCACCCTCATCCCCTCTCCCTGCAGATAAGGTTGATTAGGATGCTTGGCCACCGGGTGCGCCCATGTCCTGACAGCACCAACCCAGAGCAAACCCCACTTTCTCAAGTACCCCCAAAACTCAACACAAGCCACCTCCTACATAAGCCCTTTCCCACCCCTTCTCAGGGAGATGCCCCGCGGGTCCCCAGGGTGTGTGTTGCCTGTTGCTGCTATGAGCGATAAACTAACTTGTTCTGGCACAGGGTGTCCCTGGTGGTCCTTGGCGAGAGGACATGGGTAGCGCTTTCTCCACAAGCCCTTGCTGGCCTCTCTTCCAGGCAGGCCCCAGATGCACCCTGGGTGCCCCTTCCTTCACCCAGACACATGGCTGATTCCTGCCTCTCCTACAAACCACGCAGATGGCCCCTCCTCCAGGAAGCCTTCCCAAGCCTCCAGACTGGCTTCACCACCACATCTGTGCTCCCCATACCCCTCTAGTCTCCCCAATGCCTGGGGCTGGCCCCCACAATAGGAAGCACACAGGAAAGTTGGGGAGCAGTCTGGTCTCTCACCTGTCCTGACCCCCAAAGCCAGATACATCACCATATGAGTCTATCAATCCCACTGAGCGCCCTGCCCGGATGGCAACAGAACAAAGAGAGGGTGGCATGAAAGCATCCGATGGGCGTGCGTCCCTGCCCTGATGCTGTGTGGTGTGGGACGCTGAGAAGAGCAGGTGACAGAGCTGAATTCCCCGGCAATCCTCCTGGGGGCCAGAGGCCTCTGGAGGAGGAAACACCAGGCACCCTGCAGCAGGTACATCCACATGGAAAGCTCCAGAAAGAAGAGAGGTTCCGGGGCCCAATTTCCAGACCCCTCCGAGGATCCTCTGGGCCTGGGCTTATTTGGACAATGAGAGTCTTTTTGAACACGGTTTTTGTAAAAAGCATTTCTCCCACAAAGGAATGAAGGCAGAGAGTGGCATTCAGGCAGTGGGAGGACCATCTGCATGGTCCTTGTGGCAGGAGGATGGCCCCTGCTGAAGGCCGGTCCACTGAGCTGGCACCTGCAGAGCAGGGCCTGGAGCATTTGCAGCCAAGCAGCCTCCAGCCAGGGCTGTAGGTGGGCAGGGAGACCTGGACGGTAGCATTGAGGGTCGTCAGTGGTCAGTCTGACTTTGACCCCTGTGCTGATGACCTCCAGCTGGCTCAAGCCAAGGCTTCTTCAGAGCCATGCCCTCCCTGGGAACCTTTTCCTCCCAAGGCCACAGCCTGAGGGCAGCGGGGGAGGCCGTCTGGTGCCCGAGGTGTCTGGCCTCACCCCTGCCCAGTGCCTCCTTGCCATGGTGCCCAGCAGAGGATATAGCCAGGACTCCTCTGCACCCCAAGCTTGGCTGGTGGCACCAGTGGGCACAAACGCTGCTCCATCCAGGACCCTTTGTGATTCAGAAGAGTGGCCAGCCCTGAATATCCACATGAGAAACAGTGGCTCCAGACACAGACCTCACATCCTTCACAAAAATGACCTCGAAATGGATCATCGACCTAAATATAAAACGTGAAGCTAGAAGATAATGTAGGAAAACACAGGGGACCCTGAGTGTGGCGGTGGCTGCTTAGATACAACACCAAAGGCACCATCCATGGAAGAAGAAAATGGATCTGCTGGATTTCGTTAAAATTGAAACTGCTAGCCAGGCACAGTGGCTTGTGGCCTGTAACCCCAGCACTGTGGGAGTCCGAGGCAGGCGGATCTCTTGAGCTCAGGTCAAGGCTGCAGCAAGCCATGATCGCATCACTGCACTCCAGCCTGGGTGACAGAGCAAGACCCCTTCTTTAAAAAAAGAAAAAATTCGGGACTAGATGCAGTGGCTCACACCTGTAAGCCCAGCACTTTGGGAAGCCAAGGCAGGTGGATCACCTGAGGTCAGGAGTTCAAGACCAGCGTGAGCAACATGGCAAAATCCCATTTCTACTATAAATTCAAAAAATTAGCCGGGTGTGGTGGTGCATGCCTGTAGTCCCAGCTGCTTGGGAGGCTGAGGAGTGAGAATCACTTGAACCTGGGAGGCAGAGGTTGCAGTGAGCCAAGATTGTGTCACTGCACTCCAGCCTGGGTGACAGAGACTCGGTCTCAAAAAAATAAAATATAATATAAAACTTCCGCTCTAAAAAAGAACTGTAAGAGATTGAAAAGATGAACCACAGACTTGGAGATAACATTTGCAAAACACCTATCTGATAAGGAACTTGTGTCTAAAATATACAAAGAACTCTTAAAACTCAACGATAAGCAAACAAACAACCCCATTAAAAAACGGGCAAAAGACCTGAGCAAGCACCTCATCAGAAAAGAGGTACAGATGTTCAATACCACGTCATTAGGGAGTCACGAACCAAAACAGCGAGGCACCACAGCACACCTAAAACAGCCAAAGTCCACAGCACTGACACCACCAGACGCTGGCGAGGACCTGGGACCACAGGAATCCCCGTTCACTGCTGGCAGGAATGCAAAATGCTACAGCTGATTTGGAAAACAGTATGGCCATTTCTAAAAAAAAAAAAAAAAAAAACAAGCATACTCTAACCCTAGGATCCAGCAATCTACTCCCTGGTATTTTCTCACATTAATCGAATACTTATGTCCACCCAAAAACCTGAACACAAGTGTTTACAGCAGCTTTATTTGTCATCTCCCAAATTTGGAAGAACAAAAATGTCCTTCAATAAGTGGACAAACAACTGTGGTACATCCATTCAATGGACTATCACTCAGCACTGAAAAGAAGTGCACTATCAAGCCACGAAAAAGACATGGAGGAAATTTCACCGCATATTGTGCGTGAAAGGAAGCCAGTGTGGAACGACCACAAGCTGGATGCCGGGACGTTCTGGAAAAGCCAGCACTGTGGACACAGGGAAAAGATGCCTGGTGGCCGGGAGCGGCGGAGAGGGAGGGATGAACACGAAACCGGCCCAAATGTCTCATAGACCACTTTTTTGAATAAACATAGAAATTGACCCTTCTGGCCTTAAAACTTGAAACTTACACATTCATTTTATTTGAGTCTCTTCCTCAGGAAAGAACCCCCCAGTCCTCTCAAAAAGTATCAAAGAACTGAAACTCAGCTGGTAACCACCTCCAGACAATGAGACCAAACCCCTCATTCATCCTGATTGCTTCCTTCACTTCCTGAGTTCCTGTTGTCCTATACATGGTTACATTTCTTCCCTGCTAGATAAACCCCTAGTTTTAGTCAGTCAGGGAGACAGATTTGCGACTGAGCTCCACTCTCTTCAGCTGCAACACCTGATTCAAGCTTTCTTCCACCTGATTAAAGCTTTCTTCCTCGACAATACTTGTCTCAGTGATTGGCTTTCTGTGCAGGGAGCTGCAGGACCTGGATTGAACCCCTGGTGTTTCTGTAACAGCTGTATGGGACAGGGAGGATTCTTAGGGTAGTGAAACAATTCTGTATGATGCTGTAACGTGTAACAGTGAGTACAAGTCATTATGCATTTGTCCTGACCCACAGAATGTACAACATCAGGAGCAAACTCCATTCAACTTCACTTAATCTTTCTGGAAACCCAAAACTGCTTTTTTTTTTCTTTTTTTCTTGGTCTCACTTTATCACCCAGGCTGGAGTATAGTGGCACAATCTTGGCTCACTGTAACCTCTGACTTCCAGGTTCAAGCGATTCTTCTGCCTCAGCCACCCAAGAAGCGGGGATTACAGGTATGCAACACCACACCCAGCTCATTTTTGTATTTTAGTAGAGAGGGAGTTTCAACATGTTGGCCAGGCTGGTCTCGAACTCCTGGCCTTAAGTGTTCCACCCTGGAAAAGCCACCACGCCCAGCCACCAAAATTGCTTTTTTAAAGTGCATTAATTTAATTTTTAAAAAAGAAGGCATAGTGCGGCATTCAAGTGGCAGGAGGTCTGTCCTCATGGTCCTTGTGCTGAAGGATGACCTCCTGCTGAAAGCCGGTCCACTGAGCTGGCACCTGCAGGGGGGACCTGGAGTGTTTGCAGTTGAACAGCCTCCAGCCAGGGCTGTAGGAGGGCAGGGAGACCTGGAGTTCATTGAGGATTCCCGTACAGGTTTCCAAGGACCTTCTCTTGCTTCCCTGAGTCAGCATTCATGCACGCATTCCTTCCCTTAATCTTTCAAACTGTTTCTGGCCACCCTACCAGGCACCCAGCACATCAGGCCTCGGTTGATTCATTTGCTCATAGACTCATTCATTCATTCACTTAATCACTGTCTTTGTCTAAGCAGAAAGCAGGTATCCTCCTGCCAGCCCTAGACAGAATGATTTCAAACCCTAATTAGTACTGTGGGGCTTAATGAGGTTTCCTGGGATTGTCATTACCCGGGAAATCATTTCAGGAAGGCTGTTCATGACACAGCGGGCTGTCCATGACACAATTAATACACCGTGTCCACGGCACAGTCCACGCCAGTAAGGAGCCTCTTCCTGAGACGAGCAACCCAGGGAACACCAATTAAGTAAAGAGGATGTGGAAGGGGGTGCCCCAGCTCCCCAGGGTACACAGAGCATGAGTGCTCAGCTGAGGGGTGGGGCTGGACCTGGCTGCCAAAGCCGTTCTGCCAGTAGGAGCAGGGGTGGCCAGGCAGCAGCACAGGCCCTGCCCCCCGTGGTTGGCATGCACCCTGGATTTTAGGTTGCATTTAGTTTCTATCTACAATAGACAGTGGCACTCAGGTGCTCGTTTGTGTGTTTTAATTAAGGAATTCCTATCCACACACACAATCGTTTAGCCATTCATGCAGTTTTCAGATGTTTAATGTGCATCTACCATGTGCCAAGCAGCTTCGTAATAAACACACATTTATTCATAAATCCATAAAGCCATGCATCTGTAGACTGCAAAGTTTCAACCTGATAGATCACTTGGGGCTTGCAGGAACAGCTCTTCCAGTGTCACCAGGAGCCTCTGAGATGGCGGGAAGCACTTCCTGCGGGGGCAGTGCATTTGAGCTCCATGTGGGGAAGGCCCAGGGCAGCTCTAAGCTGAGTGCAGAGTCCCAGGTCCCAAAAATAGCGAGGTCACACCAGCATCAGTGACGTCAGCAGGCCAGCAGCAGGCCCTTAGCCATGGAGGTTCAGATATCGTGGACTATGGGTCCCATGGCCCCAGAGTCACCCACCCAGGTGCCCTCTGGCTTGGCCTCAGGATGCCCAGTGACATGCGGTGCAGCTGAGGCAGCAGGAGCTCACCCTACAATGAAATATTCACAGCTGCTGGCACAGCCCAGCCCTGAAATAGAGTTTGCAGAAGAAAAAGGGCCATCAGGCATTTGATCGTTGTGTTAATGATGCTTTATTTGGAAGCAAACTCCATCTGACGGCGTTCCAGCCAGCAAGAGTCAGGGCCCGGCCAACCTGTGCCACAGGCTGCAGGGGCAGCCGCATCCCAGAGGCACTAGTGAGGGACACGCCCGGGAAAGGCACAGGCCTGGCTCGAGGTCATGACCTGCGGCCCTCCGCCTCGGGGGAGCCCATGAGATATGACGGCGTCCTGATATTTGCCAGGAAACATCCTTTTAAGCAGAAAGCAAGCAACGGCCCTGCGTGGAGGCTCCACAGATCCAGTCTGGCTGAGCAGGGGCTAGACCAATTCCTCTCCCCTAAGCAGCCTCCTCAGTGGAAACACTGCCCCTCCTGCCTTCAGCTCCCCCTGCCGCCAAGGCTGCCACTGGTCAGTGTCCTCCAGGGTGGGAGCCTCTCAAGCTGACTTCCCGGGCTACCCCAGCTCAGCCCTCAGGTTTTGTTCTCCTGCAGGCCCCTGTCCGGGGCAAAGGTGTCACAGCTCTGCCAAGGCCTGGCTCTTCCTGCGGTGCCAAGGACATCCCCCTGCTTCTCAGCCCAGCCTTCCCGGCTGGGTCTGCTCTTGGCCAGTGGCCGGTGCCCCTCCGGAAAGGGCTGTCTCCCATTTACATGCCCCTCTGAGTTGCTTTTTGGAAGTAATTTCCATGTAATGAGAACACAGGGAAATCTCATTATTTCAGACACCAATAATTAGGGGTTTTCGATCAGCGTGTCCAGGGCCAGCAGAAGCTGACATTTGCTTTCTCCATAGACACTGCAAATTAACAGGCAGAAAGATTGCCGGGACCTTTACAAAGCCCAAGGCAGCCCCTGCAGCCGCTGTCAGCCTTCAGAAGCCACCCTGCTTCACCAGGCGTGCTGATTCACGTCTCTCCCTATGGCCTAGGGGAGGTCTGCAAAGGGTGGGCGACCAGCGGCAGCACCGCAGGCCTGTGGGTGTTCCACCTCTGGAGGCCCCAAAGCAGCCATGGAGGGCCCTGCTCGTTTTACTCCCATTTCACAGGGAAAGAAACAGGGCTCAGAGAGGTCACAGCTCTTCCCAGATGGCAGTGAGTACATCACAGGGACATGCCCAAGGCCACCCAGCCCCACTGCCTCCGGGGTCCTGGGAACTCCCCCCAGGGATGGTGGGTGGAGAGGAGGGGTTGCCGGCAAAAATCAGGGCCCGTGGAGAGCAGTCCCCTCCCCTGGGCTGCTGTCCCCATCAGGCATGGGCTCAGTGGCCCCCAAGCTCCCTGGGCTGCCATCCCCATCAGGCATGGGCTCAGTGGCCCAAGCTCCCTGGGCTGCCATCCCCATCAGGCATGGGCTCAGTGTCCCCCAAGCTCCCTGGGCTGCCATCCCCATCAGGCATGGGCTCGGTGGCTCCCAAGCTCCCTGGGCTGCCATCCCCATCAGGCATGGGCTCAGTGGCCCAAGCTCCCTGGGCTGCCGTCCCCATCAGGCATGGGCTCAGTGGCCCCCAAGCTCCCTTCTCCAGCTCTGCCAGATCCCATCCCACCAGGGAGACATGGGGGTCCGAGCAAAGGGACCCTTCTCCCTTGTGAACTTAGAGGTCCATAAAGGTCAACAGGCCAGGGCAGCGAGGCACATGGGGGTGGAGAGTGCCAGGTGAGTGGAGGCCCAGCCATGCTGCCGAGGGAGAGGCCTGGGCAGTGGCAGCCCCAGAAGCCGCAGAGCAGGAGCTGCTGCTAGGTGTCCAGAGCCAGGCTTTCCACCCCTGCACTGCCCACGATAATGATGCCGAAGCGGAGGACCCAAAGGGAGAAAACACCCCTTAGGAGAAGCGGAGCAGGGACCACGGAGCCTGGGAGGGAGTTCAGACAGGGAGGAGGAGAACCTGCTGGGAGCATTTCCAGAAACTTCCAGCTCCCCCTCCCCACAGTCTTTCCCAGGGCTGAGGCCATCCCTGGTAATGAAACCTGCCGCCACCTCCCTGCAGCCCCAGGCCCGCTCTGCCCACCCTTACCCATTCCTCCTGTCCGGTGCTTGAGGATGTGGCGTCTGGAAAGTCTGTCCGATCCCAGGTGAGTACACAGCGAAGGGGCCATGTCAGTGGGGAGGCAGAGGTCTGGGGAAAGTGGTGCTGCCCCAGGACAACTGCTGGGAGGGAGGCAGGGGCAAGGCCCTGTGCAGAACCTTCCCCCACCACGGGCATCCCAGAAGGGCATGGCCGTGCCCTCCGATGCCACACCTGTGCCCACAGAAGCCTCGACTTCCTCCCAGCTGCAGGTGAGTCTGCAGCCTGGGTCCCATGGGTGAGGCCCCAAGGAGATGTGGAGGCCACTGTGGTTGACCCCAGTGCAGCCCCACAGCCACCTGCCCAGAGGCCATCAGCAACTCCTCAGGGAGGAGGGGTGGGGGCGGAGCTTGGTGCCTTGGGGTCCTTGGCTCTTTCCTCCTCAGGTATTTCATATCACCTGGTGCACCTGTCTAGACCCAGGGCTCATCAGTGCCCAGCAGCACTCAGGAACACACCCAGACATGTGGGAGCAGCAGGGCCTGGCTGGAGCACTGGGCTCCCAGGACTGGGGTCTTGCTGGGAGGGTGCAGGGAAGGAGAGGGAGGCGCTGTTTGGACAGGAAGGAGGGCGGAAGGGTGGGGCTGCATGAGAAGGGGCCTTGGAGATGGAAGCCGGCTCTGCCCGTCACGAGGGAGGGGAAGGTGGAGTGGAGCCAGCATCCTCTGCCAGCGCCTGGACTCCTTGCCATGAGCGCTGCTGCAGGCCTGTGTGCGCGAGGCCCGTGGCTTCACGGACGCCCGCTCCCTCCGTTAGAGCTTGGCCTGACTCTGTCTTTACTGGCAGCTTCCACAACGCCCACTCAGACCCCCGCCAACGCGCCCTGCCCATAAGAACCCAGGTCACTCCCGCTTGGTGACCGCGGACAAACTCTCCAATGTCACACTGGTCCAGTCCCAGGTATAGCCCAGACCCTGTGTCTGCGAGTCAGTGGCTTCGCAGGCAGACACCATGGGGTGTGCACCCCAAACCACCGCAGTTTGTCACATGGAGGGACCCTGAGGTCTCCTCTCTCTCTCTCTCTCTCTCTCTCTCTCTCTCTCTCTCCCCCTCTCCCCCCACCCCCAGGCTGTCCTTCTCTCAACTAGGTGGTTCCAACTGGACTCCAGCCCACCCCCGTGCACAGGACACAGGAGCTCTGACTGCCCGCCTCTCCGTGAAGGGTGATCACGGTGATGTATTTGACCTTCTGACAGCAATTTAATCGAATCTGGAAATCTGGGCAGGTACCTCGTTCCGGACTCATCCCCTGTTGCTAGGAGACCCAACTCCTGCAGATCCCACCCTGCTCCATCTGGAGACAGTGGGACAGACCCTCCCACAGCTGAAGCAGGGCTGGGAAAGCTGGAGTCGGCTGGGAACAGCAGTGGCCTTTGCACTGACTGACTTCACCGCAGAGCTCCCACAGGTGCCGGAAATTAGGCTGTGGGGGTACTGCCCTCCCTGCGAGCCCTCCCAGGCGCTGCAGGTCCACCCCGGCACTGGCCCCCTGCTCCCCCTCCACTTCTTGCACCGCTCTACTCATGCTCTCCCTCCCCTCCTCCACCTACTTCCACAGAATCTGTCTCTCCTGCTCCAGGTGGCGCGTCCCTCCGTACCTCTCTGCCTGCACACCGTGAACAACAGCACTGCAGGGCTGTGCCTGTCTCTCCCTGGTGTCCCAGCACCTGCAGGCTAGTGGCCCTTCAGACTCCTTGCACCCCAGTGAGGTGTGGGGAGGCTGGTGAAAAGTGAGCCCTGTGGCTCCTAGAGAAATGGTGAGCAGCAGGCAGAGTTCCACAAGGGTCCCCCAACCCAGCTGACCTCACCAGGTCATTCACACAAGAATGTGGGGCCAATGGGTTTCTGCCAGGCATACCAGGGATGAGGGCACGCCTGGGTCCTCACAGCCTCCACTGTCCAAGGACGGCAGAGTCCTCCTTCCCAGAACAGCCAGCCCTTTGTCATTTCCATGTTTCTCATTTCAATAATCCTTGCAGCCTATGTTGTGTAAATAAAATTATTCTTCCCAAAAAAATCATTAGCAGGGCCCGACACTAATCCCCCTGCAATCTGTGTAATTAACTGCAGTAACATAGGGCATTAAAGGACCGGTTTGCTAATCACCACTCCTCCGCTCCACGCACCTAATTAAATCTCCTTCCTGTTTATCCACTTACAGGATCCTCTGCAAAGATACCAGCGCCGGGCACACTGCCGTCATAAATCTCTGTGTAATTTCAGAGGGTGCAGTCCTACTCTGGATGTTGGCGTTCCATCCCCACAGCTGAGCCCTCCACCCCTGCAGCCACGTCTCCCCACAACTCGGCTGAGCCTGGCTCTGTGGAAAGCACCCTGTAGCCCCCTCCAGAGTGGGAGGGCAGGATGCTGCAGTGTGGGCAAGGTGGGCTCGGGAAGGTGCCACCGCAGGAGCCCAGCTCCAGCACCCCAGCCCCACAGCCTTCTCGGTTCCGACACCTTTGCCATGCAGCCGCTTACACTGGAGCCTTTCACATGGTCCCACCCCCACACCTGCCTTCATGAGGGGGGTCTGGGGTCCCTGGGCCGTTCCTCAGACTTCCTCAGTCCCCATTACACGGGGCCAACAAGGCTGCAGGCAATGATGTTGGCCTGCCACTAAAGAGCTGGCCAGTGGTCCCACGTGCCGTTACAGGTGTCCTTGTAAGAGGAGAAGCAGGAGCTTTCACACCGAAGAGACCATAAGAACACAGAGCAGAAGCTGAAGGAACGCCGGCAGCTTCCAGGGCCAGGAAGGGCCTTCAAAGGAAGGGAGCCCCACCCCTTGATTTTGAACCTTGGCTGGTGGAATGAGGAGAGCATGCATTTCTGCTATTGTGAGCCTCCAGTCCGTGGCAATTTGTTACTGCAGCCCCAGGACACAAATAAGCCACTAAATCAGAATATGAATTGGGACGAGACCCCGAGGTAAAGCGATGCCTGAAGTCCGGGACGCTCCAGGCTACACGCTGTCCGGAGCCTGGGTCATGTCAGCCCAGCAAGACCTGAGTGTGAACTTGACACTGATGAGCAGGCAGAACCCTTCAGGTTAAACTGACCGCGTGGTGGCCTCTCTCCCCACATTGGTCCTTCTAATCCTCCCACCCCACGGGAGCTGTCCTACCATCACCCAGACTGGGAAACTAAGGCCGAAAATGAAGTAATTTGTCTGAGAACAACTGTCTAGCCAGTAGCTGAGCTGGGATTAGAACCTGGGGACCCTGGCTTGTAGAATCTCTTAGCCGGTGGACCAAGCCCACTCTCCCACCTGGGGCCTCTTGCTTACCGCTTTGAGGATGATAACGCCACCCATCTCAGCCCCGTGCCCTCCCGCTCCAAGCATGCAGGTGGTGGGTGGGGGAAGCTGAGCCTGGACGGCCAGGCTGAACTTGCTAGAAGACACTGGGGCTCACTGTGAGAACACTGGGCCTGGATGGACCAGAGGCCATCTTTGCACTGTGACCCTCGGATGGGATACAGGTGGCCTGGGCACCAGAGGTGGCCAAGGGGAGGCAGAAGCACCACAGCCACCAGTGGCATGGGCCTGTCTGGGGCCATGGGGACTCGGGGTCTGAGCTGGTGCTGGGGTCCTCAGCTCTCCCCACCCGCTGCTTCCCTCAGCTGCCTCCTGTGGCACTGTCCAGACACCTGCCCACCTGAGGCCCAGGAGGGCTTGGCCCCCTGTTGAGGGTCAGTTTCCCTGAAGCCATGCTGGAGACAGAGACTGGTGTGCAGGGGGTCTCCAGGAGCCCTCTCAAACAGACCCCTGCAAGGGAACACAGGAAGCTGGGCCAGGCGGGGGAGAAGTTGAGCTGTGGTGTGGCTGGGAGGCCTTGGCTCACCGCCCACATGCCCAGAGTTGCCCCCAGTCAGGGCGAGGCACCCAAGGCTTCCCAAGCCACACATCCTCCAGTCATGAGTCAGTTGGACAAGGCTATTCTCTCCAGCCAGGGCAGGCCTGCAGAGGGTTGGGCTGAGAGCCACTGCCAGCCGCCAGCACTCCCAGCAGCGGGGATCGCGTGCTTCGATACTGCATGGGGAATCTGGGCAGCGTGGCCCCGGGTCCACCCCACACACAGCCCTGCTGCCAGCCCCACTTTATATACCACCCCACACTCCTGCCTTCGTCTCTGAGCCCCTCACCCCAGCCTCCCTGCTTATAGCTGCTGCTGGTCTGCCCACGTGCTGGGAGGCCCCCAGGGTAGGGGCTAGGGCAGAGGCTGGGGATCACAGCTACTTCTCTGCCTGGATTTGGGGGTCAGTGGCTTAAATCACCACAGACTTGGGGGCCTCCACATGCACGTCTAACTGGGCGTTCTGCCAAGCCTGTCCCCGGCAATTTCCTCCCGTTAATGACACTTGCATTCACCCCAGGCAGCAAATCTGTCAACACCAGCCCCCTTCTGGCTCATATTTTTTACTTTTAATTATGATCAAATGTGGAATATTGAGTAGTTTGATGCATTTTAGATGTCCACAGAGATCTCTTTCTAACCATGCAATTGCAGGGCTCCGATGGCTCGTAAATGGAGCCATTACGTAAATATGTGTGCAGTCGGGGCTCCGGAGCGGGACGTTTTCCCCCAGCAAGCGGTGCTGTGCAGGGAGTAGGGGCCGGAGACAGCACGGGAGTAATTACCAAGGCAAAAGTGTCCTCTGATCCCAGGAGCGAGCCCTGTCCTCCACTCGGGTGGGAAGACTGCCGATGGGTGCTTTCTGGCAACTTGTACCTGGATACCAAGCAACCGGCAGAGGCCACTGAGCATTCCCACCCTCACCAGAGGGCGTCTTGCCAGGAAGAAGTGACTGGCAGCACACGGCCCCATAAATGCACCTGCTCTGATCAGGACGCAGTCAGGACAGAGGGGACTCAGGGTCAGGTGCGGGTCTGAGCCTCACCCCATCCTCCCTGAGATGAGGCATCCTGGGTCGGTGAGAGATTGAACTGGGTGAAAACTGCAGTTTTCAGCCCACTGGCTGCAGGTGCACTGCTGTGATGACCAGGCCGAGGAGACTTGTCTGGAACATGGACTGGGATGGTGTATCTGGGGCTGGGGTCTTTCCAGCTCTGGAGGAGAGTCTTGGAGAATGCAGAAGTCAGAAGGTAAAGCAGGGGCACGAGGGCATGGCCTGTCAGAGCATCCCAGCAGCTGAGATGGCCCAGCCTCGCTGGGTCCCTTGTTCAGGCTGTGCAGGTGGCGTGGCCAAGGGATAGGGGGTCCCTGCAGCTGAGGGCGATCCTGATGGGCCAGGAGCCAGGAGCCGTCGTCCTCCTTCAAGTGGGTCTCTAAGCTTCCCACAAACCACCCCTCGCTCACTAGGGTCCAGTCAAAGAGCGGCTCTCCAGGATCCCCAAGGGCCTCCCTGGGAAGCTTAGAAGGAGGCTTGGGGGCTCCATGGCCCCTGCTCACATCTGTCCTTAGGATCTTCCCCTTCACCCTCCAGGCTCCATTCCCCCAACCCCTAGCCAGCCGCTCTGCTGATGTGTGGCTCAGACCCTCATCCCCAAGGAACCCTCTGGTGGGGGTGGCTGTCCCTGTCCGGTTACAGTCACAGGGAGGGAGCTGCAGGAGCCCTCCCAGGGTTGGGGTCGCCAGGCTCTGCACACATGTCCTGACCCTTTGTGTGCCGGCAGCCCCCACCTGAATGCCAGTGTCGGTCTCCCTATCGAGACGATGGCCCCCATCTTGCCTGCTGGTGTCTGGAAAAAGGAGCCAAATGGCCCATCAACAGCCATGCCTCAAAGCAAAGCAGGACGCTGGCTGTGTCCCTATGCGAGCACAACTGCTCTGGAGCCCAGGATTCAACCCTGCCAAGCCCAAGCCATGGGAGTGGAAACACAGGCCCCCAGGGAGTCTCTGGGAGTGAAGGGAGGCGCAGGCTCTCCTGACTCTATCCATTGCTTCCAAGCCCATGTGTCCTTCCCACTGGGGACACAGCACCACATCAGGGTGTTTGGGGGTGGCACCACCTCTCACGGGGCGTTGTTGTGCCCACCATTCTCCCAGGCAGTAAGCCCCAGTAGGCCGTATTTGATGGGGCAGGGGCCCTGGGTAAGCGATGCCAGGTCTGATGTGGCGTTATATGGGGTCCCATGCCAAGCAGGCCAGCCACTCTGCAGGGCCCAGATGACACTGCTGGCAGAGGCCCAGCAGCAGGAAAGGCAAACCCAGCCGTGGGATCTGCACCTGTCCCTGGAGAACGTGCCTCTCCTTCCCCGGGAAGAGCCCAGTGCAGTCCTCCAGGAGCCCAGCAGCAGCAAGGCTTTTTGCCTGGCAGCCCTTGAGGAGGCGGCCTCCCTAGGACCTGTGGCTGCATCTCTGGACAGAGCTGCAGAGCTTCACAGACTCGGGGCCCGGCTGGCTAAGCCCTCAGACATCCCTAGCCCAGGAGTCCCCCCTCAGAGACCTCTTTACCTCCGCGGGGAGAGACGGAGGGGAGCTGAGGACACTCAGCACTCAGGGCTCTGCATCCTTAGCCCTTGTTTCTCTCTGTCCCCCTCCCAAGTTCATACAACAGCAGGAGCCTTTCTCTTGGGGCTCCCTTGGAAGTGAGGCAACCCCCACATCTGTGCTGACCCCTGAACAGGGGCCATTTCAGGTAGGAAAGTGGAATGGGGGAGGGGGCCTGGGCTTTCTTTGCTCTGGCCTTATCCAATCACAGTAAGAGAGTGCTATGGGCTAAGCTGCGTTCTCTTAAAATCATAGGTTGACACCCTGCCCCATGTGACTATTTGGTGATAAGACCTTTAAAGGGGTGAAAAGAGGTCCCAAGGGTGGGCCTTAATCCAATAGGACTGGGGTCCCCATGGAGAGAGGGAGAGACACATGGGATGCACGTGCACAGAGGAAAGGCCGTGAGATGGTGAGAAGGCGGCCATCTGCAAGCCAGACAGAGAGCCCTCGCCAGAAACCTCATCGGCGACACCCTGACCGTAGACTTCTAGCCTCCAGACTCGGAGAAAATGAATTTCTGTGGCTTATGCTGCCAGCCTGTGGTCTTGTGTGGCCGCAGCCCCAGGAGACGCCTGCAATGACTGAAGCCTGGGCTGTGGCCCCTTCCTTGTCTACTCCGCTGAGCTCAGCCCTCTCCAGCTCAGCCCAGCCCCTGGCAGTTCACTTGCCACCAAGTGGGCAGTTGTTCTCCCAAGGAATGGAGCCATTTCCCAGGCCCAGCATGGTCTTCTTTGCTGGCAGGTTGGATACCTGGTGGCCACAGGAGCCGGGTCAGCCTGGCAGTCCTCCTGTGGGGGAATGTAGTCTCCATCTCTGCCCCCACAGTCTCCCCATCCTCATGCCCGCTGTGCCGGTGCTAGGTGGCAGGTGACCGAAGCCGATGATGTCAACCAGCCCAGTCAGTTTGTCTCTGGCCTTTCGGTGGCCCCTATGCCTTAAACATGTGATACAGGATCTTCACTGCCTGCGTCTGCCCACGTACCTCTGTTCCAGACTCCCAGACTCCTCAGGGTGCGCTGGAGAAACACAAAGAATAGGCAGTGTAGACAGAGAGAGGTTTATCATAAGGAAATGACTCACACGATTATGGAGACTGAGAAGCCAGCAATCGGCCGTCGGCAAGCTGGAGGCCCAGGAGAGCCCACGTGCAGTCCCAGCCCCAGTGCAAAGGCTGAGAACTGGGAGAGTGGACAGCATGGGCTCCAGTCGGAGTCAGAGCCCAAAGGCAGGAGAAGACCAGAATCCCAGCTGGAAGGCGTCAGGCCCAGGGCGAGTCCTCCCTGGAGCTGCCTTTTGTTCTGTTCTGGCTCTCCACGGCCTCAGTGAGGCCATCTGCATTGGTGGGGGAGGTGTCTTCATCTGTTTGGACTGCTATGACAAAAATACCACAAACTGGTGGCTTCTGGAAAACAAACACTTGTTGCTGATAGTCCGGCCTGGTGGCAGGGAGCCAAGCCCCGAGGCCCTGCACCCCCGGGGCTGGTGAAGGCCGGGTCCTGGCCTCTGCCCACTGAGCATGTCCCCTCCGTGCTATTTTCTGAGGTGTCCCCTCAAGGGGGCTGTGGTACGGGTGCCATCCGTGTTCACGCTCACTTCCGAAACCCAGCCTGGCCCTGCCCTCCCCGTGTGGCTGGTCTGAATGCCTGAGCTGAAGGAGGTGCCTGGTGCAACGGGCTGGGAGTTTCAGGGTCAGGGTCACCTCCCCACGGAGCTCAAAGGTGCCTCTGGCCCCACTCATGGGTGGGCCTGGGTTCTTTCCTTCTCATGAGGGATCATTGCTAGCACTGGGTGATCCTGGTGCAACCTAGCTCCTAAAGAGACGTTCAGGCCACACGGTCACCTGGGGTCCTGCAGTCCGGTGTTCTGTCTCTCCTCGAGCCGAGAGGCACAGCAGGAGGTGCTTTCAGAGGCATTCATTTCCCTGCAGTCACAGGATGAGAAGCCACATGTTCTCCCCCCAGGCCTGGCTATAAACTCCACCTGTGTCCTTTCCCGCCACTGGCACCTCCAACTCCACGGTATCTGCCTGATCAAGGGTCTGAGCAGTGGGGCTACTGCCACAACAGAGCTCAGCATGGGTTGGCCACGTCCCCACCCAAATCTCAACTCGAATTGCAGCTCCCATCATCCCCATGTGTCCTGGAGGGACCCGGTGGGAAGTAACTGAATCTTGGGCGGGTCTTTCCCATGCTGTTCTCGTGATAGTGAGTACGTCTCACGGGATCTGATGGTCTGATAAAGGGGAGTTCCCCTGCACATGCTCTCTCTCACCTGCCGCCATGCCAGACGTGATCTACTCCTCCTTCACCTTCCACCGTGATTGTGAGGCCTCCCCAGCCACGTGGAACTATGAGTCCATTAAACCTCTTTCATTTATAAATTACCCAGTCTCGGGAATGTCTGTATCAGCAGCTTGAGAACAGACTAATACAGAGCCATTTCCTGCCTGCTCTATGTCGCCCCCACCGGGGATGGAAGCTCCATCCCTGCCTGTCGAATCTGCTGCTTCCAGAACCTGAAAACGCCCACCGCGCCTTGTGCTGCTTCCGTGGCAGGAGGTGCAGGTGCAGTAATTTATCTGTGACTTTGGAGGACCAATCCCAGCACACATTTAACCACCAGACTCCTTGATGTTTTCTAGAAGTGGCAGGTTCCCGATCTGCACAGGGGCATCCCCACCCTTGGAAGGAGATATGTCACCCATCACCCCAGGGCCTCACGGCGCATGCAGCCTTCTGCTCATCTGACCCAACTGACGTGATGTCTGCCATGTTCTGGATCGATACGACACTCTGTGGGATGTATATTGTGTCAGAGGGCAGAAGAGTTAACATGGCCCTAGGAGAACATGTAAATCAATATTGTTGTCTGCTCCTGTGGAAGTGAGCTCCTGCTGGGCAGCGCCTCAGCAGGGGGTGCCAGCGGGCCGGCTCCAAGGGCCACCTCCCCTTTCCATCCGCCGCGGGGCCTCTCCCCACAGTCCCTACGGCACTGCAGTTCAGATTCTCACAGGGCAGCCGAGCAAGAATTCCAAGAGTCCCAGGGGGAAGCACCAGGCTCCAGCAGACCTGGCCTCGGAGTCAAGCAGCCACCCTCCCACCATATTCTACCCAGCAAAGAAGCCGCAGGCATGAAGTTGGGGAAGGCAGGTGGGGCTGTGAGTCCACCTCCCCATGGGAAGAGAGAGTGTGCAGCCCTCCCCAGATGACGGCAGGGAGCACAGCCAGGCCAGGGTCAGTGTATCTGTTGAGGTCACTGCTGAGTCAGAAGACCCCTCCCAAATCACAAGAGGCAGCCTGGCCGTGGGCCTCCGGGCTGAGCCCCTCTCCGCCATGGCTGCCTGGTGTGGGACACATGGCCCTCTCTTCCTGCAGACCCATGAGTGTCCACCCATGGCCAGGTGCCTCAGGGGTCTCAAGAGCAGTCAGCCTGTGGGGGATCTCAGGGTGGGTCAGAGCATGGCTCTGTGGACACCTCTAAGCTTTATGCAGAGGGAGGAGGCCCCAGCCACTCTGCAGAAACAGTGCAGAGTTGCTTCTTTCCTTGAAGGCTTGAGCTCAGCACATTCCTGCTGCTGTCAGCAGCGCCATCGTTCACTGTCCAGCCCAGCCTCGGCTCTCAGCACCCACATGTCTACCAGCACAGCAAGTTACGCACTAACAGCCCTTAACTGTGTCCCTGATTTACGGCTCCTTCCTTGCACAAAATCAGCCGGTCTCCCTGAAGACTCCTAACTTCCCTCCTAACAAGCGCAGCATGGGGGGGCCATGCCCACTTCCTCATCAGGGCTGGCAGCAGAAGGCTCTGAGTGCCTCCCATCAATTCTTGTGTGCCCCCGCTCTCCAACAGCTTTAAAAATAGGCAACTGACACCAGACGCAGATCCCCAGGCAGGGTCCTCTGGCCGTGGCCACTGGCGATTCGAGGGCCCCTGAGGGGTCGGGCCTCTGCGTCCCTGGAACGTTCACCATGGTTCGTCTTCACCTTCTGGGAGATCGCCTGATCGCTCTCCGGCCCTCACTGTCTCCTAAATTCGGCTGACCCAAGGAGCACTCCCCATTCTTTGGTCCCGCGTTTTCTTTGTCTTTTGTTTTGAGACGGAGTCTCGCTCTGTTGCCCACGTTGCAGTGCAGTGACACCATCTCAGCTCACTGCAAGCTCCGCCTTCCAATTTCAAGTAATTCTCCAGCCTCAGCCTCCCGTGTAGCTGGGATTACAGAGCATGCGCCACCACGCCCAACTGATTTTTGTATTTTCAGTAGAGATGGGGTTTTACCATCTAGGCCAGGCTGGTCTTGAACTCATAACCTCAGGTGATCCTCCTGCCTTGGCCTCCGGAAGTGCTGGGATTACAGGTGTGAGCCACCACCGCACCTAGGCCCATGTCCTTCTTCTGCCCTGGACGTGACCTCTTTGAGGCTGGTGGGTTCATGTGCCCCTGGAGATGGGAATCACCCTTCCGGCATTTCCTCCGAGACCCACCAATGGCAGTTTCCACGTGACCCGCACATCGAGAGCTGGGACAGCCACCTGATAGTCTACCTGTGCCAGGCTGCCCGGGGCAGGGATACTGGCCCTGCCCACACCTGCCCCCTGCTCCTCCACACCTTGAAAGAGGACCTGACAAGTCTGCTGGGAGTTTGGGAAAGTGGCTTGAGCTTTCTCTGAAGAAGTCACCCCACCGTCAAGAGTAGGGAAGCAGTGCCCCTCCTGCCACTACAGGTCAAGTGAGGGGGCCCCAGGGAAGCCGAAGCAAGGGGCTGAGGCTGGAAGGTTTAGGGCAGGGACACAAGCCGGCTCCTCCAGAGTGGGGCTGGGTTCTGGTCATCTTGAAAGAGACCCCTCCCATGAGGGCCACTTGGAGTAGCCAGGTGACCCCTGAGAAGGGCTGCAGCAGGTGGCCTACCAGGAGGCCACCCCCTGTTCAGGAGGCCACAGGTGGGACAGCCTTGGAGATGGGGTCTCCCACTCCCGCAGGAGGACCCGGCCTCTTCTCCTCCATGCTGCTCTAATAGAATGGCTGAACCTGGGCAATTTACAGAACAGAGTCATGTTTCTCCCAGTCCTGGGGGCTGCGAGGGCAAAGTCCAGCTGCCACAGGCTCAGCATGCAGTGAGGGTGCTGTCGTCTCCACACCTGCCCTGGGGATGATGTTTCCAGCACACGGATGTAGGGGGACAGCCCCTCAGGAGCCGGCCATGCCCGGCAGCACCCGCACAGACACCCAGGCTCCCTCCCTGGGGATCCTTCTGCCCCTGCCTCTCCCTGACTCTGCTGGGGTGGGGGCAGGGTGGACATGGTTAGGGGGGCTGGAGAACAAGCTGACCGAGCCCCCCAGCCCCTCCCCACCTGAAGGGGCCTCCTGCAGGAAGACTGGCTTGACCTAGGCGAGTGTGTGCAGATGTGTGGCTGGTGCCACCCCAGCTGTTGTCCTGGGCAGGAGAGAGGTACTGGGAAGCAGCTTGGAGAGGGAAGGCAGGAGAAAAGGACTTGCAGTCCGCTAAAACCAGCCTGTCCGTGCTTTCACTTGGCCCACTACACACCTGGGTGCCCACAGACAGAGGATGGATAGACAAAACCCCACCTGTCCTCGCAGTGGAGTCCCATCAGCCCGAATAAGTCGAAGCAGGTTCCAACACGCGCTGCAACCCCCGTGAACCCGGAGGATGTTCTGCTAGCTGAAATGAGCCAGTCACAAAAAGACAGTTTCTGTGATTCCCCTCCTAGGAGGCCCCAAGATCCTCAAATCCACAGAGACCAGAAGTCGAATGGAGGGTCGCAGGGTTGGGAGGAGGATGGGGTGGGGGGCTGGATGAGGACAGAGCATCGGTTTGGGAAGATGGAGAAGTTCTGAAGAAGGAGGACAGTCCTGGCTGTCCAGCCACATGAATGTCCTTCCTGCCGCTGAGCTATGCACTTAGAAATGTGTCAGTGGGCCCGTGGGCCCAGCTCCTCAGGAGGCTGAGGCCGGGGGAGCATGTGAGCCCCGGAGGTCAAGACTGTAGTGAGCCCAGACCCTGCCACTGCACTCCAGCCTGGGGGCCAGCACGTGACCTTGTCTCGAAAAAGGAAATGGTTAGGGTAGCGACTTCTGTTGTGTCTTTTGCCACCGTAACAAAATTTCTCTGTGGAGCCGAGCGTGCAGTGAGCGAGAGCAGCGTTCCTGCGCGCAGGACGGCGTTGGCCACCACGCACCCTCATTCCCTTTGTTGGTTCCACGGTTTCCACGTGAACATGTGCCAAGCACATCGTAAACCAGCAGAGGCACACTGGCTGGGTCGCTCCATGGAAGGGGAAGGGACACGGTGGCCAGCTGGCTCCATGGCCTCAGAGTCAGACATTGGGAGCGGGGAGGAGGCTGACCTCACTCTGGCCCACTGGTCAGCCTGAGGCCAGAGTCCGGTCTACCACGTGTGACCCGGTGTGTGACTAAGCACTTGGAGAACAAGCCAAAAGGATGATTTCTGGGGTCAGAGAGGACAGCAAGGGGCAATGAACGTGCAGCACCCCGAGCTCCCGGTGCAGCACCCTCAGCTCCCCGCGCGGGCCTCCACCCTCTCCCACCCACCCCGCGCCTGTGGGCAGAACTGCAGTTCGATGCCGCAGAACCAGCAAATCGCTCCTGGTTGGTTGAGCCAGTGGGCTCCCAGACCATTCATAAATGTTGAGTGGTTGCCACAGGAACAGCCCCCGCCCATAGTCCATCTCCTGGCAAGCTCTAGGATCCTGCAGAAAGCCAGGCTGGAAAGAAAGGGCCTCAGCCTCCGCACTCCGCAGCGACAAGCCCCACCGGGCTCTGAGTGCGGAGCCCACCTGGCCCAGGTGAGACCAGGGTTTGGTGGCATGAGAGGGCTGGTTTGGGCCAAGAGGAGTGGCCGGCAGCAGTTTGGGGAGTGAAGGTAGGTGGATTCCACTCTGGCTTTGACCTCGTAGCACCTGTGTTCTATTGCCCATGTTCTGTGAGCCCCTCCAAGCCTCAGTTTCTTTATCTATAAAATGGAGAGAATTGTACCTGCCCCATCAGGTTTTTTGAAAATGGGAAGTGATTGAATACATAAAGTGAAGGCATATGGAAGCAGTCAGAAAATTGGACTTAATGTCATGACTGTTTGTAAAATGATGTAAATTATAAGAAAAAGGTGGTCTTATTCCATCAGGAGTAAGATCTGTTTCTGTAAGAATTCGTCTTTTTTTTTTTTTTTTTTTTTTTTGAGACAGGATCTCACTCTGTCACCCAGGCTGGAGTGCAGTGGCGTGATCTCAGCTCACTGCAACCTCTGCCTCCCAGGTTCAAGCAATTCTTCTGCCTCAGCCACCCAAGTATCTGGGATTACAGGCACGTGCCACCAGTGCTGACTAATTTTTGTACTTGTAGTGGAGACGGGGTTTCGCAATATCGGCCAGGCTGGACTGGAACTCCTGACCTGGCCAAGAATAGGTCTTAAATATAAGAATATAAGAATATTTTCCACCTTCCTGAATGACATCATTTAATATTCCTTGCCGTTCGGGTGGCTGGAAATTAATTCTTTCAGCTTCGAATGTCTGAAAAGTCTATTTCCCCTTCAGTTTTGAAAGGCGTTTTGGGCCAGGTGTGGTGGCTCACTCCTGTAATCCCAGCACTTTGGGAGACTGAGGCAGGTGGATCACCTGATGTCAGGAGTTCGAGACCAGTCTGACCAAAGTGGAGAAACCCCGTTTTTACTAAAAATACAAAAATTAGTTGGGAGTGATGGTGTACACCTGTAATTCCTACTACTCAGGAGGCTGAGACAGGAGAATCGCTTGAACCCGGGAGGTGGAGGTTGCGGTGAGCCAAGGCCGCACCACTGCACTACTGTCTGGGCAAAAAAGTGAGTCTCCATCTCAAAAATTAAAAAGAAATAATAATACAGGTGTTTTTATGGGGCTTGGACTCCAGATTGACAGTTCCGTTGTGTCTGTGTTTCTTTCTGGGTGAAGATCTTGCTCCTCCGTCCCCTCGCTTGCCTTGGCTGGAAAATCTGCCACTGTCCTTGTTTCTCGGAGTGTCATGTGTCCTTTTCTCTGGCCCTTCTTAACACTTCCTCTGTGTCATTGGTTTTGGCAATTTGATGATCACTTATTTTTTTGCAGATTTTTTTCGTGCTGCTTCTGCTTGGGGTTCATTGAGCTTCCCAGATCCCTGGCTGTGTGGTTTTATCAAATCTGGAAATTCATCAGCCATCATTTCTGCAGATGTTTTATGCACTCCTCTCTTCTCTCTTGGGGACTGCAGTGGAGCTGATCTTAGGCTGCTCCAACTCTGATGCGCTGTTCAAATGTTTGAGAGTTTTTTCTCTCCAAGTTTCATTTATCAACCAAAAATAACATTCTAAGGCCCCCCCAACAATCTGAATGGACTGCCTCCTCGGCCTGGACACTCCAAAATTTAACCTGAAAGATGGGTTCAGGCCTTGACCCTGGACGGGAAGCGGTGGTCAGGCTTTCTTCCTGATACCCTCCAGCACCATCAGCACAGACCTTAAGTCTGATAAAAAGCATTTAGGATCTATTCCCTCCGAAGCCTGCTGCCTGGAGGCCTCATCTGCATGATAAAACTTTGGTCTCTGCAACCTCTTATCATAACCCAGACATTCCTCTCGATAGATAATAACTCTCCCATCCAGTTGACAATCAGAAAATTTTTAAATCTACGTATAACTTGTAAGTGTCACCCTTCAAGATGTCCTGCCTTTCTGGACTGAACCAATGTGTTACCTTGGGCACCTGTTCTCAGGACCTCCTGAGGCCCATATCACAGGCCGTGGTCATTCACATTCAGCTCAGAATAAATGTCTTCAAATACGTTTCAGAGTTTGACTCTATTCATCGACACATTTCAGGTGGTTTTTTTTTTTTTTGGCAGAGGGTTTTTTTCCCGGTCACTTTGCAAGCTGGGGACCTCCAGTTGGTGATACTCACCCAGGCCTCACTTAGCCACACTACCTGCTGCAGGAGACAGCCCACCCACTCAGCCCACCTGGCCAGGTCTGGCTTGTGCATAGGTTCCCAGGTTCTTGCCCCACACCCAAGAAGAATGAGGATGCGCTGACAGTCAAAGGATGAGCAAGGCAGGGAGTTTCACTGAGTGATGAAACAGCTTTCAGCAGAAAGGGAACACAGGGGTGGTCTCCCTACCCAAAGGCGGGAAAGTCCTCCATGTGGCTAAAGGCCCTCCATCCAGGGCCTTTTATGGACTCAGAATGAGGAGTGCATTCTGATTGGTTTGTGAGTATCCAAAAAGGGTTAAAGTGAAGACACCACCCAAAGATGGGCACAGCAGTGTAGAAAGCCAATTAGGAAAGGGTAAGCATCTGTAAAATAGGTGAAGGGTGGGGACCAATCAGAGGAAAGCAAGTCAAACAGGAAAACAAGTTTTCAATCCAGTCCATGGATTGAACTTACAGCTTGCCTTTCAGGCTTTAAACTGTCTTCAGCTTGGAGGTGGGGTTTCACCAGGAACCCACCCCCTCTGCTGGGCATTTAGCTGCCTCCTGGCATTATCATCTTTTGCTATCTTCGATTCACTAATCTCTATGTCTGCCACATTTAATGCCATCCACTGTATTTTTCATCTCAGACCCTGTCGTTCTCTCTCTGGAAGTTGACTTTAGTGTTTTCAGCCCTCCCTCCAGCTCTCACAGTTCTAACCATTGTTTTAATATCTTTGCTGATTTTGACATCTGTGTGAGTTCGCAGTTGGTGATTTCTCTTCTCCTTGTGTGTTATATTTTCCTGGCTTTTTGCTGAATTTTTATTAAATGCCCAAGACTGTCAAGTCCACTTTAGTGAGTGCTGAATATTTTGTATTTATATAAATATACTTGAGCTTGGAGATGAGTTTATTTTGAAAGAGGTTGATCCTTTCAGGTCTTGATTTTAAGCTTTATCACGAGGGACCAGATTCACGTCTAATCTAGGTTTCATGACTCCTTGGCACAGAGGCAAGACCCTTCTGAGAACTCTACGCAGAGACTCATGCGTCATGGGGTTTTCCCATCTGGCCGGAAGGAGCAAGCACTGCTCCCAGCTTGGGTCAACCCTGAGCACAGCTAACACGATCAGAGGATTCCTTCCTCCCTCCCTAAGCCTCCCCTGGCGCCTCCTCTTCCCTGCAGCTCTCTCCCCTCCAGCACTCTGTGCCTTGTGAACTCCCAATGCCCTGTCTTCCCAGACCCTTAGGTCCTCTTCCTTGTGGACGAAAAGAGTCAAACTCTACGATATTTTAAGAGATTTATGCTGAGCCAAATGTGAGTGACCATGGCCCATGACACAGCCCTCGGGAGGCCCTAAGAACGTGGGCTGCAGGTGGCTGGGGTGCAGCTTTTTGTTCTGTACATTTCAGGGAAATGCAAGACATCAGTCAAATGCATTTATGACATACATTGGTTTGGTCCCAAAAGGTGGGACAACTCAAAGGTGGAACGTTGGGAGGTGGAGGGGCGGGGTTTCAAGTTACAGATAGTTTTCAAATTTTTCTAATTGGCAATTGGTTGAAAGAGTTATCAATAGAAAGGAATATCTGGGTTTCAATAGGAGGCCGTGGAGACCAAAGTTTTATGATGCAGGTGAAGCCTCCAGGTAGCAGGCTCCGGATAATAGATTGTAAATTCCTCTTACCAGACTTGAGGTCTGTGTTGAGGTTCAGGCTGGCGGGTGTGAGGAGGCATGTCGGACCCCTGCAGAGAGCCAGAGTAGCCCACCCGCTCTGGGAGGATCAGCAAGGCTGCTGTGAACTTTGGGTGAACTCCAGAGAAGCGAAACCCTAAGAGGGGAATGTGTATGGCTGGGAGAAGAGCAGGCAGACCTAGAGAAAGATAACCAGCTTTCACTGACCTTGCTGCAAGACAGTCGTCAGCTGAAGTCTGTGAACTGAAGTGTGAGAATTAAATCCACGGGCTGTTCTGCGTAACTGCACCCTCCCTCTGCTACGTGCTTTGTGAACATGTAAAATAAAGTCCTCTGAGACAGGTTGGGGCTGGAGAAACTGACATCCTCACTTTCCTGGACCGCCTGGCCCAGCTTTTTCTATGTTATGTTTGTCTTTGTGTTTTTCTTTATCCACCACCGTTCCCTCTTAGGTCTTTGAACCCTTGTGCAGCATGGGACGCAGCATGCAACAGAGTCCCCCACTTCCTGACATGGCCTGAACCAGTCTTTCAGGTTAAATGATAGAGCAGCACCCCGGCCAAGGAGCAAGTCCATGCAGATGCTTGGGGGGCCTTCGAATTTTATTACTGACTGACATCTCCTGCAGGCCCTTCCTCGGTTTCCCCTCCCTGTGCCACAGCCTGGAAACTCCCTTGAGCTGATGAACTCCAGCCCTCAGGGGTCCCCATCCTCTGTGGCCCAGTGTTAGTGTCTTTAACAGCTGGGTCTCCCATATTGTGTCTGGACTTGGGAGACAAGGGAATCACTCAGGCTTTGGGGCAGGTTCCCACCAAGACTATAGTGGCTCTGAGTTCCACGCGTGGAAACACGTAACCACCAGAGCCAGCCCAAGCCCATGTCACCCCAGCAGCATCTCCATCTCTGTTCTAAGGGGAGACGAAGCCGACATGGAAACAGGTGCGTCTCGCGTCTCACACACACTGGGTCTAACCTGTCAGCCTCAGCCTCACCACAGGAACGTGGGTCTTGCCTGTCAGCCTCAGCCTCACCACAGGAGCGCGTGGTCCTCACTGCCTGGTGCTCCTGACAGCATGGGTGCTGCAGGTCCGAAAAGGCTCTGTGAGCTGGGGAAGGAGCAGTGGCCAGGCAGGCCCAGAGCTCAGGGCTTCTGGACCCCTCAGAAGGACGGAGCCCCACAGGGGAGCTGGGAACACCTCCTGAGCTCCAGCCACCCTGCCGAGCAGGGGCCAGGAGGCGGGTGTGGGAGCCGCAGAGAGAAGGAAGGGGAACGTCTTCCCAGGCCCTGGGGACTTGCCATTTGCACCTACTTCATGCTCACTGTCATTACTGTGTGCAGATGGGCTGGAGACCTGGGATTAGACCCAGCCTGGACTCTCCCTGGCCCCAGCTGCCTCTACCTCCCTGCTGGGCCTGTGGCACTGGGCAACGTGGCACCAGGCACAATGGTACCATTTCTGGACAAGGGTCCCAGCAGCCTCTCCCTGGTTCTGACCCTCTCTTGTCTCCTAGGCTTTCCTGAGACCCAGGAGAGATAAGCCGAGCCACCGATCCACAGCCAATGGTCCTCCGTAACAAAAAATGTACCAAGAGTCCATGAAATGTTTACACACCAAATTTTACTATTAACGAGAGAGGCAGAAGCCAGCACCTTCTGAGAAAGGATTTTCCAGACATTTTACAGATCAAAGCCATGGAATAAAATAAATATGACCAGAGAGGGCTGTGAGGAGCAAGGTCTGTCAAGGAAAGAGCTTACATGAAGAAGGAGGGGGAAAAGCTAGAGGGGCTGCTGGGAGCACAGCCCACCCTGTGCCCCCAGCAGGCTCTCCCCACTGCCCATGCAATCTTGGAGGGCAAAAAGGCCCTGGGGGCCTCTTCTTCCCCCAAGCTTGTCATAACTGTGTCCCGCCACCGGCAGGGCCGTTTGCGTCTTCCATGCCCAAATAAAAAAACTGGGGTCCTGAGCACCGCAGTGATGTGTCTGAGGTCCCACAGGGTAGGAGAGACAGGCCTGGGCTGGGGTGACTCCAAGCCCTGTACCCCACTCGGCCCCCAGATTCTCCAGGGCAGTGGCCTCATCTTCTCTCAGTGGATTCAAACACTGGCTGTCACAGCTATTCATCCAAATTTGTCTGGGTTTCTAGAAAAGTGGATCCCACGCTGACCACGGAGCCGGTCTGCCACTGCCTTCCTTCTCCAGGAAGAAGCCCCAGCGGTGAGCTATGGACAGCAGTGCCCTGGAACTGAGGGTCCCAGGCAGGGCTGGCGTCCCGGTTGCTGCCCCTGGCCCGGCAGCCGCGCAGGCCTGTGTCGCCCTCCTGAAGTTCATAGCCTTTGGACAGCAGGCCCACGTTTCCACTGGGCACTGGGCCCTGCAGGTTGTGCAGCTGGCCTCAGTCCCAGGAAAGGAAAGGTTCTTCCTGAGCCCCCCGCACCGCCCATACCCAATGAGGACCCAGGCACCGCCCCATGCCCAACAAGGTGTCTCATGGAAGGCTTTTCACATCTCTTCTCACCAAAGGGCAGGACAAGAGATGAGGGAGGAGGTGGGCAGAGAGGTGGTGACCCACGGAGGGACTTGGGTGGGGGAGAAACAGGGCGGTGCCTGGAGGGCCCTTGCTCCGGGGGAAGGAGGAGCCACCAGTCTGGGAGGCAGGAGATACAGAAGACCGCCCAGACCACAGCCTCTGTGGGGCGACCTCCTTCGGGCAGTCCTTTCCACCCCCAGCCAGGGGGCCCCTAAGGTCCTCCCAGCTTCCACCCTGGATAGCTCAACCTCCAGAGTGGGACCAGAGAGAGGACAGGGGTCTGCCAGGACTGCAGCCGGCTTCTGAAACGATCCCAGGCCTGCTCTATGCGGAGCCTCTGACCAGCCCAGATGGTACCAGGGCCTCTGGGGCTGAGCTCAGTGGGAGGAAGCAGAGGACAGCACACAGGTGCCCCTAACTCGGCTAGTGTGCACCTGACAGGGCGCTGCATACAGGGGATGTGGAGAGGAGCCAAGCGGGGCAGCGGCGGGGGCAGGGTGGGGGCTCTCCAGGGAGGTGGACCCAGCTGTGCCCTAAAAGGAAGGCAGGCGAGCACACCAGGGCACAGCATGGCCAGAGGCGGCCGCACCCAGTGTGCTCCGTGGATGCTGTAGCTGGAGCAGGTGTGTTGGGGGGTTGGGGGTCCCAAGAGGCAAGGCCAACAACCCAGGGTCTCAAATGCCAGCCTGAGCCTTGGGGAATGTTCCAGCTCTGTGGCCACCATCAGCATCTTTAGGCTGGAGAGGATGAAGCCAGGATGGTGGGGGGCTTTGCTGTGGCAGTCAGAGGGGTAGGAATGTGGGGTTCGAGCCAGGGGTCCCGCAGGGTGTCAGGGTCTGATGCAGAGAGTGAGGGAGAAGGTGGCACACCTGGGGTCCCACCAGACTCACCAGCTCTCCAGCATTGCAGCATGACCAGGTAGCTTCCTCCTGGGCACCTCTGGAGGTGGGGAGAAGGTGCGTCACCTATGAAGTGCTCTGTCCAGTGTGGTATGATCCAGAGGTCAGGGGGCCTATGCCCCTCAAAGAACCCCGTCAAAGGGGCTCAACCCCGATTCTGAGTCCCCGGAAGCCTCAGGCCCCGTAGGTGTCTGAGTCCTACCTCTGTGTGTCACGGGCGCTGAACACAACATCACACCGCAGGAGACCAGACATCTGTGAGACGCCCACTCCACACAGCAAAGGGCATCACCGAGGACATCCGCACCAGCTCCCTTCCTCCAGGTGGCTGCGCCGGGGCCTCCCAAAGCCAACTCCTGCTTCGGGGTGCTGGGAGCAGACCGTGGGTGCCTGGGCTCTCCTTTCTCTACAACTTCTTTATGCAACCTGAATCTATCCCAGGGTCTGCAAGCATCCGGTTCAAAGACCCACAGTCCAGCCACCCACAGGCACTAATAAAAGAAATCCTGGTCTTCACTTAGGCTTCTTTAAAAAGATTGAATCCACTTAATTCACGGAGCACAGAGACACGCCACAAATCTCCCTCCCCAAGCCCAAGTTCCCACTGCCTGCTCTCTCAGCCCTTGGGAGTTCAGCCTTGTGTTGTTTCGTGGCCTCTGTGTCCTCACCCAGGTGCTTTGTGACACTAGGAGTCTGAGAGCCCAGCCCCCATGCCAGCATCCAGCCTCCTGCCTTCTCCCCACCTCTCCTGCCCTCTCCCACACCCTCTCACTCACCAGGAACCAGGCTGCCAAGCCCAAAACTCCCCACAGACAGCAGATCCCGTGGGCCATCCTGGGAGGGAAGGCTGGGTGCGCATGTGTTAGGAAATCTTGTCCCCAACACACTGGAGGGTGTGGATTTTCCATTGTCTCCAGGGTCTCATTGTTAATGGCCAGTTCTCTGGCCCTGCCCTGTCTCCTCTCAGACAGCCCTTAGAAATGGGACAATTCCACCCTGGAACATCAGGACCACAGGGGCCAGGAGAGGGGCACAGCCTGGGAACAGGAGGAGCCTGGCCAGCAGAGGGGCCGGGAAGTGTCCCGCAGGGAGGACCTGCGGCCGATGGAGCCTCCCTCCACAAGGAAAGGGGAGAGCGGGATGCCCCCTCCACCCCACAAGCTCTTCAGTACAGAAGAGGGAAGCGTCCATGTGCTGGTGAGGCCTGGCTGGCCCAACTGCCCAGCCCCAGTGGGGAGAGCCTGCCCCGCCGCCCACCCACAGAGTTGGGGCCAGATGGGCATGGCCAGGAACTCACCCAGGTCAGCCAGACCAGGCCAGGGCAGTGAGGCCAGTGACTAACCGCCTTCCCTGCGGAGGCCCTGTGTGCCTCTTCATGCAGCCGTGAGCCTGAGCCTCTAATTATTGCTCTCTGATCTGCCCGCCACGGAAGCTCCCAACCGCTCAGCTCTCATCCTGCCAGAAGCCGGAGCCAGCGCTTCCAAGAGCACAGACCTGGAGCGGGCAGGAAAGCAAGGGAAAGAAGTGAGAAAGCTGAGTCAGGGTCACCAGGTGCCCTGGGCACGGCCTGCCCTGCCCAACACCCCAGCTCCCCAGCTCTGCAAAGGCCCCTTCTCCTCCCAGATGCCCGAGACCCTGGCCCCTGGCCCCACTTCCCACACAGCCCATCACCAGCCAGAGCAGAGCCCAGACCACAAAGGGGCCTCCCATGGCCACTCCTGCCCTCTGCTCTGGGACTGGCTGGGCCCCCTCCCGGCCCCCACACCCAACCTGGCCCCCACCCCGTGCCCACTCGCCTGCCTCCTGGGCTTGGGATGCCCGTCCCCTGTCTCCTCATCTGAATGCCTCTTGTGGGGCCTCTGGTTTCAGCTGAGAAGGCACCTCCCCCTATGACTCTCCTGTACCCCGAGGGCACCCCGCGGCCTCTGGGGCTCCCCATCTTTGTGGGCACCACCCTCAGCACACTTGTCCCATTTCTCCTCTGCCCCCATCCACAACAAGCACCAGGAGCGCAGCCGAGGGTCTGCTCTACAGCCCCCAATGCCTGGGATGCTCGAGTTGTCACAGCGGAGGGAGCTGCTGCATCGAGGGGGCAGAGGCCGGGGATGCCGCTCAGGCCGGGATGCTGCTCAGGCCGGGGATGCCACTCAGGCCGGGATGCTGCTCAGGCCGGCCCCTCACAACCAAGGGTCAAGAGTGCCTATGAGGAGAGACCTGAGACTGACTCTCCACAGGCACAGGGCCAGGCCTGACACAGGAGCTCAAGAGCACGTACAGTGAATAACTGAGCCTCCAGCTCATTAGCAGGTGCCCAGATGAATGCCTTCCCAAGGACGGGAGGGATGGCATGTATTCTAAGAACACACTCACACAGACACACACACACACACACACACACGCACTGTTTGCCAAAGTAAACAGCCTGGCAGGAGGCACCATTGCAGCAGCCAGGGCACTGCCCTCTACAGTTCTGCCTATGCCCATACTCCAAGTGCTTAATCCTGGCCCTGTGTGGGTGGAAACCACACCCACAGGGCACCAGTGCCATCACCTCTGGAGCCTGTGCCCTCCCACTGCACCATCACTGCTCCCTCGGAGGAGGGGTTGAAGCATACAGAACTCAAGGCCCTGCCCTGCCCAGCCCTGCAGGCTCATGCCATGCACAGTCACCGGCACCTGGGCCCCAGTCTTCACTTCTAGGAGGCAGCAAGGGGCCCTGCCTGGCCCCTCCTGGGATGGATGGTCACAGGAACTGAACAAAACCCTGAAGACAGAAGCACCTCCTGAACTGTCAGGTGCTGTGCCCCTGGGAGGAGCGCCCCAGGTCCCACTGACCATACCAGGCCACCCCTTCTCCATCAGGATGCAAACCCGCTGGGCGCCTTGTGGGGCAGGAGCCCAAGGCCCACGTGCATCTGCCCACTGTGCAGGGAGCGCGGCAGCCTACGGCTCCAGCGTGCTCAGGAAAGGGAAGGAACCCGGCAGATGGCTCGTGGGCAGGCTGGCGGTACCACCCCTGCGTGGGTTGTCAACACGGACATTTGTGCTGTCTCCTCCACACCATATCAAAAGACACGTGGGCTGAACTAGTGTGGCCCAGGAGACAATGCCTCCAGTATCTCAGCTTTACTGTCTGTCCTCTAGGAAGCCCCACTCCTCCAAGGGACACAACCTCCCTGGCCCTCTTAGCACTCAGTGCTGCTGCCAGCAAACCCTTCTCCATGTGGACAGGTGCAGCCACTTGGCTTGTCTGTCGCCCCAGAAGGCAGAAACTGGACCTGGCTCTTCTAATCTTTTCCTCCCCACTCCCAGCTCTAGACTGGTGTGTTTGAGTTGTTCAAGGAAAATGCATAGAATGAGGGGATGCAAGTGTAGATGAGTGGGTGAATGGATGGATGGGTGGATAGAAGGATGGAGGCATGTATGCATGCATGGGTAAATGAATGGACAGGTGGGGGATAAGTGAACGGAGGATGGATGGATGAGTGGATGGATGGATGTGTGGTGGATAGATGGGTGGGTGGATTGATGGGTGGATGGATGGAAGGGTGGATGAATGGTTATGTGGATGGATAAATGGAAGGGTGGATGGATGGATGAATGTATGGATAGATAGATGGGTGTGTGGTGGATGTACGGGTGAGTGGATGGATTGATGGGTGGTAGGATGGGTGGGTGGATGGTGGATGGATGAATGAAAGGTGGATGGATGAGTGAGTGAATGGATGAATGAGTGGTGGGTGGATGGATGGATAGAAAGGTGGGTGGAAGTATGTATGCATGCACAAGTGAATGGATGCTTGGATGGGTGCATGGATGGGTGGTGGATGGATGGATGAAAGCGTGGATGGATGGGTGTGTGGATGAGTGGGTGAACTGGTGGGAGATGGATGGATAGAAGGGTGGATGGGTGGTGGATAGATGGATGGAAAGATGGGTGGATGCGTGTATGCATGCATGAATGAATGGATGGATGGATGATGGGTGGGTGGATGGATGGATGGATGGTGGATGGCGGATGGATGGATGGATACATGGATGGGTGGATGGATGGATGGATGGATGGATGGGTGGGTGGGTGGAGGGATGGATGGATGGTAGATGGATGGATGATGGATGGTGGATGGATGGTTGGATGAATGGATGGATGGATGGATGGATGGATGGATGGATGGATGGATGATGGGTGAGTGGATGGATGGATGGATGGTGGATGGCGGATGGATGGATGGATACATGGATGGGTGGATGGATGAATGGATGGGTGGGTGGGTGGATGGATGGATGGATGGTAGATGGATGGATGATGGATGGTGGATGGATGGATGGATGGGTGGATGGTGGATGGGTGGGTGGATGGATGGATGGATGGGTGGGTGGGTAGATGGATGGATGGATGGTGGATGGATGGATGGATGGATGGATACATGGATGGGTGGATGGGTGGGTGGATGGATGGATGGATGGTGGATGGCAGATGGATGGATGGATACATGGATGGGTGGATGGATGGATGGATGGGTGGGTGGGTGGGTAGATGGATGGATGGATGGTGGATGGATAGTGGATGGATGGGATGGAGAAAGAGTGAATGGACAGGTGGATGGATGCTTAGCACATAAGCAGAGGGACTGTGTACTGTGCAGAGGAGGATGACATACACAAAGGCGGGGCCTGGGCCTGGAGCCAAGGTGGGAGGCCTAAGGACAAGCCCAGACAAGCAAGACAGGCGCTGAGCATTGCCAAGAGCAGGGGTAATTAAGCCTGCGTGCACAGCCCTGGAGTCCTAGCAGCCCTATCTTCACTAAGGTGCTGACCAGGGAAATCTCATCAGAGGCAGAAATCCCAGCTTGAGTTGCTTCCAGCCCTGGCCCTGTCACCTTCCCCATAAAGTGTCTCCTAATTTGGCCAGAGCCCTGGGGCAACCCTGCCCACAGAAAATCTACAGGGTTGAAAAAAACCCTGATCCCAGAGCAGGTGGTGTCCCTGCCTGGGGTGACTCACTTGAGCCTCTACGGCCTCCACTTGTCCTCTCCCTTCACCAAGCAAAACTCAAAGACCCAAATGCCATTAATTCCAAAAATCTCCAACTCAGGGCTGCTCAGAACCACCCTCGGCAGGCTTGGCCGTCACCATAGCCCCAGCCTCCTGGAGTCGGTGGGCTCCAGGACGCTTCACATGCCCCCACAAGCCCCACGCAAGGCTGTTTGTTAGGCCTCCATCTCCTCCATTACAGTTGGAGAAACTGAGGCTCAATGTGATAAGGAAGATGAGGAAACTGCCTTGGTCAAGAGTGCACAGCCCAGAGGGACTGAGCCCGCCCCAGTCTCAGGCCCGCTCCAGGCAGTGGGGCAAGGTCCCCTCCACAAACACGGTGACCTTGGGGTCACTTGCTGAGGCTTGACACGCTGACCTGGGGGGACTTGAGTGTCCACCTGATGAAACTGGACACTCCAAGTCTTGAACCCTGAATGCTCCTGGAATCTGGGAGGTGGGAGAGACTCTGGAAGGTGGGAGAGAACCTTGAGGACCTGCCAGCACTCTGAGCCCACCCCCAGAAGCCTGTGGACACCTGGGACATGTGAACTCCCCTAATGCAGGGGACCCCAAACCCCATGCCACAGACAGGTACTGGTCCAGGGCCTGTTAGGAACCGGGCCACACAGTAGGAGGTGAGCAGCGGCTGAACCAGCATGACCCCCTGAGCTCTGCCTCCTGTCAGATCAGCAGCGTTAGATTCTCATAGGAGCAAGAACCCTATCATGACCTGCACGTGCGAGAGGTCTGGGTTGCCAGCTCCTGGTGAGAGTCTAAAGCCTGATGATCTGAGGTGGAACAGGTTCATGCTGAAACCATCCCCCACCCTGTCCGTGGAAAAATTGTCCTCCACAAAACCTATGCCTATTGCTATAAAGCTTGGGGACAGCTGCCTTAGCAGGCACACACCTGGAAGGTAGGTGTGCTCTCCACAATTTACAGGACAGGACACCACCAGAGAGGTGTCAGCACCTGGCAGAGAGTGAGACACAGGCAGTGCCCACAGGACTGAGGCTGGGGCACAAGCCAACCTTCCCAATGCCCACCGCACTAGGAGTTAGAGGGCTTCGTGCTGGTCTCACCTTGGTTGCACTGGGTGACCCTAGGCAAGTCCCTTCCTTTCTCTGGACCAAATCCTCAGCTTCTCAAAGGCGTTGGGGTGGAGAACAGCCTCCCTGAGGCCCCTTATTGCTCCGAGGTATGGAACTCTGTTCCTAGGCTGCTCTGCATCTCCCCAAGACCCCTTCACTTCTGAAACTCTGAGCGTGGGCCTGGGGTCCAGAGGGACCGTCCCCAGGACCCCATGTGGTCAGAAAGAACCAGGGCCTGTTGGTGGGAAAGGACTGCGGGGTGCAGCCAGCTGACGGTTTCTGTGCTTGGTGACCCAGTTTCTCCAGGGGGGTTTCTGTGTCAAGTTGGAACAAATTAAAACTCATTTGTCTTCCTTTCGGGAGGAGTGCGGCCCAGTGGGGAAGCACAGCAAAGTCTATCCCACCGAGCCCGGTGCCAAGTCAGTCTGCAGGGAGCAGCACAGAGCTGGTGCAGGGACAGGGCGAGCCCACAGGGTAGAGGCCATCCCATCCCAAGCCTGTGCCCTGAGCCAGAGCCCTGGTCCCAGCCCCTCCCAGGGAGGATTGTCCTCACTTGGCCCACGGGCACAATGCCCCTGCTGCCTCAGAGTGCCTCACCTGGGAGCCTCCTCTGGGCCTGGTGGAGACTACAACCCAGCAAGGACCTGGCACAGTTGGCCACGTGAGCGGTGGCCCATGGCATGCCTCGTGGTTGTGGCAGAACAATACCAGACCCACGCCCGTCTGTCGAATGCTGCGACCCAGGCACTAGGTTAAACTCTGCACGTGGATTATCTGGTGTAGTTCTCACAGCAAATGCATTACCATCCACATTCAGATGGGGACACTGAGGCACAGCATGGCAGACCACACCAGGAGCCAAAGAGCCTTTTTCATTCATTTGTTCAACAGGTATTTTTGTGCATCTGCTACAAGCCATGTCCCACACTGGGGGCTGTAGTCAGATGGACAAGGCAGATGGTCCCCCTTCTTGGGGGCTGTGCTGGGGGGATGGGCAACCCATGATGTGTACAAGTAGCTCCATGACTACAGCAAGGCCATGGGGGGACATCCCAGGCGCTGGCAAAGCAGACAGGCCCGGGTCAAAGAGCAGCTCCCTGCACTCCATCCTGGACAGGACAGGTTGTCCCGTCACCATCCATCACGACCGTCCGTCACGATGCTAATCTCGTCCTCAACAGAAGATGAGGTCCTGGAGCCAGTCCTCAAAGGCAGGGGGGCGGATGTCAAGAGAGGGAAGCCCCCGGAGGCGAGGCGCAGCTGTGGGGGGGTAGGGTGGGGAGCCGGAGGTGGAAGACGCCTGCACAGAGGGACAGCCTCAAAGCCTCCCTGTCTAGAGCAGCCACGACTCTTGCAGCTTAGGACCCAGGCACCCAGGGTCAACTCTGCGAACTTACACAGCCCACATTTCACTGAGGTCGACCTTGTGCCAGGCACCCTGCCAGGCAGGAAGGAGGTGCAGGACATTGCTCAGAGCCCCCCGTGGCCACCCAGGCAGAGGAATGCATGGGAGTCTCCGGGAGCCCCGAGGAAGGGTGTGTCCTGCCCACACCAAGGCCCTAGGTGGGGCCAGGAAGAGAAGCCACACTGGGCAGCTCTGGGGGTGCAGGAGCCCAACAGGCCGGGTGAGCAGGGACCACACTGGGGGTCCCAAGCCTGGTGAGCTGTGGGCTCTGGTGGAGACGGATGTGGTCAGAGTGAGGAGCTGGGGAGAGGACCTGCTTCCTGGGAGAGCCGGAAGGCGCCATTTCAGGGTCCAGGCTAAAACTGGGGGTAACGCTGGGCAATGGGGTTGGGAAGAGGGGATGAGGCGTACAGAGGGAGCAGCCAGGCCACCAGCTGGGCCACCAGCCAGGAAGTGAGGGCAGCAGGACCCCCAGGCCAGGGTAGTGGCTCTGGGAGGAGAGATTTCCAGAGGAAGGTGGGAGTTGGGTCTCAGCCCCGCTGTGTGTGAGCCGCTCGGGAGGTTCCGCAGGGACAGGGTAAGAACTGGGGTTCGCGAGTGGATCTAGAAGAACAGTGGGCCTGGCAGAGCCATAGGAGACTGGGAGGGGCCTGCACAGCACCACAGAGCCAGCACCTGCCTTTGGGCCCAAGGCCATGGCCCAGTGCAGGCGTCTCCCACCTCCCCCTCTTTCCCACTCCACAGTGGCACCTGGCCTCCGGGGGCTTCCCCTCTCTTGACGTCCACCCTCCTGCCTTTGCGGACTGGCTCCAGGACCCCATCCTCTGGGGGGTGCTATCCACAACAGAGGGTGACGGGACAGCCTGGCCTGTCCATGATGGGGTGCGAGGAGCTGGCCTTCAACCCTGGCCTGTCTGAGGTTGTCCTTGGCCAGCATGGGTCCCGTGCCTTGCCCCAGCCACCAGCTCAGCCATGCAGCATATGCTAGCAGTGCACATGTCCAGGCTTGGGGTGCAGGTGTCCAGGGCACCCTGAGGGGGACCTTGAGCTGCAGCAGGAAGCACAGGAGAGGGGAGGGGTAGGTGTGTCCCCCCACCACAGACCAGGAAGCCAACAGGCGCAGAGTACAGGTCTATGCAGTCACGGTGTGTGTCCTCATCCCCAGCAGCATGCCCTGGCACAGAGCTGGGCACACTGGCCTGCTCAGGAGCATATGGCCAGTAGGGGGCTTGCCAGGGCTGGGTCCAGATGATGGGGCTAGAAGGACTTGCAGCCGGGAGGGTGGCGCCCCAAATTGAGATGACCTATGCCCCTGTGGGCTGGGAAGGGGGACCCTCTGGAAGCCCAGGGAGGGAATGTGGAGCATCAGAGGAGGGGTGGGATCTTCCCTGTCATTGCCTGAGCAGCTGAGGAAGGGAAGAGGATGGGATGGGTGGGGTCCAAGAGGGAGGAGGAGGCCCCAGGTGCCTGCAGACAGAGAAGGAAGAGAGGGTAGCGGGAGATGGGTTCTGCTCTCCAGGGCATCGAACTGGTGCTGGAAAGAGCTCTCAGTGCTGGCTCCCCGGGCCCTGGAACTCCAGTGTTCCCTGTCTACCCTCATGTCTGAGTTCCCATCCACCCACTCACAACTCCTTGGGATACTCCTCTGAGCCCAGAAGAGCCTCCTCCTGCATCCACCTGGCTCATCCCTTCCTTCCTGCAGGAGCATCACCTGGCACAGAGGGTCCATCATTCATGTAAAGTGATAACAGCCCCGACCTAGCCTGGCTCCCATCCCCAGCCTGCCTCAGTGTCCCTCCGAATCCTGCCCCTGCTCTTCCTGCATTTGTTGCTCTCTGCCAATGTGGACATGAATGAAGCCTCCAAGGGGTGAGGACTCTCTCGCATGTCCTCTGCCACCTGCCTGAACCTGCCACCCTACACTGGACAGGCACTTTTGGAAGGAAAGAGTGAGTTACATCAAGTGCGTCTCGTGAAGCCTGGGGTGGGGCCGTGGATAACGCTTTCTCATAAGAATGCTGCTGGGAATTCTGCAAGAGGCAGCCCACAGATGCCTGCCTGTGTGTGTGAGGGGAGGTCAGCCATCTTGCTGAGAAAATGTTAGGAAAAGGCCGAACTGCTCCAGCAGCAACTGAGGCAGGTATGGCTAAGACTGAGGACATGGGTGTGGGGCTGATTACAGGCGACAAGTGGGGCCTCAGTGATGCCAGCGGCAGGTGCTGCTTCTGCTGGACTTTGCTGTCTAATTTCCATTTTTTTTTTTTTTTTTTGAGACAGAGTCTCTCTCTATCACCCAGGCTGGAGTGCAGTGGCGTGATCTCGGCTCACTGCAACCTCCACCTCCCAGGTTCAAGTGATTCTCCTGCTTCAGCCTCCCAAGTAGCTGGGATTACAGGCACCTGCCACCATACCCAGCTAATTTTTGTAATTTTAGTAGAGAAGGGGTCTTGCCATGTTGTCCAGGCTGGTCTTGAACTCCTGACCTCAAGTGATCTACCTGCCTCAGCCTCCCACAGTGCTGGGGTGACAGGTGTGAGCTACCGCACCCGGTCTTAATTTCCTTATTTTTCATAGTAAAGTAGGTGCACACTTCTGCTTTTCTGCGGATCAGAAAATCATGGAGTCACTTTGACTCCCTGAGGGATGGAAACTGGAAGTGGGTAAGTCAGGGCTGAGACACAAGTTCCAGAAGAAATGCCCATCTCTGCAGGAAGAGCGGGATCGTCAGGCTGTGCCGGGAAGACAGAGAGGAAAGCAAGCAGCTGTGTGGCCAGGGGCCAGGAGCCCCGGCAGTCCAGGGCGGCGGCGGGGACCACCTCATCTGCCCTCAGATGCAGGATGTTTCTGGGGTTTTGTAAACAATGCTGATGGCACTGACCCATGCCCGGCGCTGCGCTAAACTCTTTCAGTGCCAATGTGCTTAATCCCGTGTGACGGCCCCGTGGGGTGGGAAATGCAGCCACCCCATTCTACAGACAAGGAAGCAGAGAGAGTGGAGAAACTCGCCCCGGGGCACACAGCCTGTAAGGGGCAGTGCCAGGACTTGAGCCCAGAAAGTTCAGGACCAGGGACCACACCCGGAGCCATCGCCCTCCACACGGAGACACACAGTGTCGATCTCACTGGGGAGACGGAGCTGGTCACCAGTGGCTACCTCACCCATTGCTCCTACCAGGGGCTCTTCCGCAGTCTGCTGTCCAGACCGGCTTAGCCCCAGGCCGGCAGCACTCACTCCTGAGGACAGGACAATCCCCACCTCCCAGCCACTCCCCACTGTCTGCCATGGCCAGGGACTCCTGCATGCTCTCAGCTGGACCCAGGGAACTGAGCTGGAAGTAAGGCTGCCAGGAGCACCCCTGGAGGTGGCGGTAGCAAGAATCTGGCTGAAGCATGCAGGGGACACCAGGGTCCCTCACTCTCCCCCCATCCCCGCCCACAGGTACTAGCAGGCCCCCAACCCAGGGGCCCCTTTCTGGTAGGACAGGGACCCTGACCAGTCCCTGAAGAAGAGACCTCAACTTCAAGCCAGTATGAGAGGCCTCATCCCCAGGCTCCTCGGTTCTTGGTGCATATCTTCAGCCTCCTTCCGGCAGCTTCTGAGGCGCCGCCATCCTGGGATTCATCCTGGAACTAGGGCTGCTCAAGGGCGGGGTCTGGCCTGGAGCAGGAGAAGAAGTCATAGGAAGGTGCCACCTTGGGGAGGAAAGAGCCAGCCCCAGGCCCAGTCCCAGGCCCAGCCCCTCCCCCACCCCCACCCCCACCCCAGGCCCCGCCCCATACCAAGCCCCAGGCCCCGCCCCCACCATGCCCAGGCCCCTGCCCCCATCCCCGCTCCTCCCCTCCTGCCCTTCAGTTGAGTCCCCAGCCTGACACTTACTGGCAATTATTCGCGTTAGAGAACCTGAATCTGGATTCTCCAAGCCAGGGGGTCCAGCTGCAGAAAGGAATGAGGGGCCTCCGGTGCCCTGGATCAGGGCAGGGGGCAGGGGGCTGGCCCTCAGCCCATGCGGACTGGTCACAGAGGACTGCCCATTCCAGGCCAGGCTCCCTGCAGAGGGCTCCCCATTCTGCATCCCCAGGACCAATGGGCTGAGTTCTCTGCAGTGAGGACGGAGCAGCCATCTGGGCAGGGCCTGCTTCCAACTCTCAATTTAGGGAGACCACAAAACGCCCCGGTCCGGCCCCAGCCTTCCATCGAGGACACCGGCTCACTAAGCGCTGTGGTTAATTTTATGTGTCAACTCACCTCGGCCGGGGGGCACCCGGACGTTTGGCCAGATGCCATCCTGGTGTGCCTCAGGGCATTCTGGATGAGGGTCACAGCTGCATCCACAGGTGGGCAAGGCGGGCACCCTCCCTAGTGTGCAGTCAGCTGGCAGCTGGGGTAGAACAGGAGTTGACTCCTCTTGCCCAACTGCCAGGCTGAGACCTCTGTCTTTTCCCACCTTCGGACTCGGCCCACAAATACACGTCGGCTCTCCTGGGTCTCCTGCCAGCCGCCAGAATCGCAGGAGCCAGGTCCCTTTCGGAAGCCTCTCTCTCTGCATGTCCTTCTGGTTGTGTCTGCTGGGGAGCCTGATACATGCTGTAAGGAAATCTCGCTCTCCCCCACAGGGGTCTGACTCTGCCCAGGTAAAAGTCTCAGGCCACAGGTTACTCCTGACCACAAGTCCTGCCACCACCAAAAGCCATCATCATCCCAGAGGCTGCTGGGCGGTGTCCTGGCCCATGGGCAGCTAAATGGGTTCCAGGGGCTGGCCCAGATGCCCAGAGGCCACCAGCCCTTGCCTGGATTCGCACAGGTACCCGAGGTTGGCCTTTGCCCAGCTTTCAGTCCCCTGGTACCCAGAAAAGCCACATCCAGCTGTTGGCTGCAGCTGCTCCCAGGGAGCCCCCACTCCATGAACAATGGTCTTGCTAACTGATAAAGGCAGAAACAAATGCAATTCCACTCTTGGCCAAATGCCAGGTGTGTCTCTGTCCAAGCTCCAGGAGCCCAGACCACAGGACTCTCCAACAGGGCAGCCTCAAAGCTGATGCAGGCCCCACCCGGCTGGGAGCTGGCAACTGCACAGAGCAGGCAGAACCCCAGCGCCCCTCCACTCCCTGGGGATTTGACTTGTTTCCTAAAATGCTTCCCTTCCTCAGGCATCTGCCCACAGAATACCCCCCAGGCCAGTGACTCTGAGGACCACGCCGCACTCAGCCCCTCAGCATCTCCCAGCCCTCAGGAAGGCACCCGTGCCAGGGAAGCCCTCCCTCCGAGAAGGGTAATAAATGCCTTCTGAAATCAGCGTTCCCAATGCTACTTGACTGGAATGCTTTTTTCTCACATCACACATATTAGCATCCTACAGAATGAGTGTTCTGAGGGACACACCCAGGAAATTCTGCCAAAACCTGCCTCCAGGCCAGTCACAGACCTGACCTTTGCGAGCTGAGATGTTCTGTGACATCCTTGTCCCCTCCCCGCACGCCACCCCACATTCAGCACAGGAAAGAACCAGGTTCTTACACCCCCAACTCGGAATCCACTTTCTCCTGCAGCCTCTTCGGGTCAGGAATTGTTAAAGCAAGGAAGCTGCTCACACCCTGTCCACAAACGGGTCAAAGCCGGAGGCCCTACAAAAGGACTTCCCATATAACAGCAGCCTGGCAGCCTTCCATCAACCTAGTGCCGGGAGGGAAAAACTGTGAGCGATTGACTCGTAGATTGAATGGGCCCTGAGAAATTCCAGGAAAACCGTTTTAAACTTGAACTTCACCCAAAGCTTCCTGCTTGAAGTCATTCCTGCCTCATAAGCTGGTGCTTGGAAAACGCCCAGAGCTGGAGGAAGCAGGCAGTGATCACAGGCTCACGTGTGGCCACAGCCAGCTCTGTCCCAGCGCCTGGCATGTGCAGCTGTGGGCCCTGCATTACATACACCCTGGGAATTCCCTGGAAGGAAACACATCACAAGGCAACCAAGCGTGGGATGGTCGGTGTTTCCTTCTGTACTGCCCTGTGCTGAATTCTACCCATAAGCAGGTGTCAGGTTTCCTGGGGACAGAGTCAGGGGTCTCCATGTCCTATCTGGACTTAGGAGCTCAGAAGCAGATGAAGCAGACCCCTGGGCCGATGACATCCCCCCATCACTCCTTCACACACGGCCACTTCTATTATACTTATGAATTTGTGCATTCATTTGTGTGTCATTAAAAACTGGGCTGGGCACACTGGCTCAAGCCTTGTAATCCCAACACTCTGGGAAGCTAAGGAGGGAGGATCAGTTGAGCCCAGGAGTTCAAGACCAACCTGGGCAACATAGCAAGACCCCATCTCTACAAAACATTGAAAAATAAAAATGAGTCAGGCTTGGTGGTATGCGTCTGTAGTCCCAGCTCCTTGGGAGGCTGAAATGGGAGAATCTTTTGAGCCCAGGAGGTCAAGGCTACTGGGAGCAGTGATTGTACCACTGCCAGGATGTACCACATCCTGGGCAACAGAGCAAGACCCCGTCTCAAATAGTAATTAACAATAATAATAACAATGATAGTGATATTAAAATGAACACTCTGTGCCACAAACCCAAGAATGAACGCATTACCTGTGCATTCTCTCCTACGCCATCTTCCTGCCTTCCTCACCTCCCCAGAGGCAAACACAAGCTGGAACTCCATGCTTATTAGATTCCTTTGACTTTCGGTTCATTGCATATAAACGTGTACTTAAGTTCCACATTGTTTCATTTCTGTTGTTTTTCTACTTAGCCTGCTGTGTGTTGCGCTAACCCTGTCCTGCTGAGTCTGGTTGCTAAGACTGTCCCTGTCACAGACTGGAGCCCCGGTGCCTCCGTGACCACTGCCGTGTACCGCTCTGCCATGTGAACGCACCTGCCCACCTTCTACCAGTATACTTTGAGGCGTCTCTGGCTTTCTGTACAATCTGTGTCCTGGGGCATGTGTTCAAGAGATTTTGGGGCTTTGGAGCCTGTGGATATTGAACTTTACAAATGAGTCCAAATTTTTCCAAAGCAATTGCTCAAATTTACCCCTCATTCAGAACAGGAGGTCCTAAAGACCTCACTCCCATCCATCACTCAGTGTGACTGTGGGATCTAAGAGGGAGTTGCCCTGCACCTGGAGACCACAGTGGGGTCTCCTCATTTGACTTCCTGATCCCTGCCAAGGCTTAGCCCTTCTGGGTTGCTATCAGGCATCCAGCTTCTGTCTTATATGAGATGCCTGCTCATTTATTTTACGCTTTGCTATTGGGTTGTATGTCATTTTTCTTATTGATCTACAAATGTTCTTTATATATGCAGGCTACTAATCCTTTGTCAATTATTAATATTTATGATGATAATACTTTCTCCCAGTTCATAGCTTACCTTTTTGTTCTTTTGAATCTGTCGCTAGTGAATAGAACTTCTTAACTTTAATATATCCACATTGAAGCATCTCTCCCACAGATTATGTATTTTATTTTTAAAATCTTACCCACCCTCACCCACCAGTTCAGTAGAGGCTGGAATACTAAGAGAGAAGAGCAAGAATCCCACAGACCATGAGCATCATGGCAGGGAGTGGGCTGGGGAGATCCTGAAATGCTCCAGAGTCAAGTGAAGGCTGCGGGCGCAGAGGGAGCTTGGACCTCGTCCTCTGGGCTGAGAGCAGTTGGCTCTGGAGAAGTTCACACAGAGCAAGATGTCCAATGTGCCAGCAGGAGAACAGTATCCAGGAGAGGCCCTTCCGATGCATTGCAAAACCCCCACTCATTGCAAAAAGAACATTTGCTTCTGAGTATCACAAAAGGCCCCAGCTGGTGCGATCAGCTGCCTGGCCCCTTCCACCTCTGTCCTCCTGGCCATTCTGGGGTTCAAGCTGGTGCTCCTCAAGGCTACAAAATAGCTGCCACAGCCCCAGGAATCCCACCCAGACACAGCGATGCCCAGCAAAGGGGCAGTCTCTTCTTAGAATCTCTTTGAAAAACAAGAAAGCCTTCCCTAGAAGCTGCTGTTATCGACTGGCTTCAGACCCACCAGCAGAACCACTCCGCCTGCTGTGCCTAAACCAGCTCTGGGCTGGGAACATAAGAGTCTAAGGTGTGCTGGATTCACCGGGTTGGGAGCCACTAACCCTGGGAATGAGGAGCCACCCACACCCCAAGGAAGAGGGGCGGTGGTGGCTGAGGGTAGGTGCCACCCACGTCTGCTACCAGGAGCTGGGCTGAGCAAGTGCCTGGGCCTGGTGGCTTTCTCCATCACCACTGCCAAGTCCCCTACGTCCGGGGCTATACAGAGAAAAGGAAGCAGAAGAGTTCACAGGCACCCACACTTCTACATGTGTTCATTCATTTCACCATTCTCCATCTGAGGAAACTGTGGCCCAGAGAGGTTGAGCAATTTAGTCAGAATCACACAGCTGGTAAGTCGCAGAACTGATATTCAAGGCCCAGCTCTGCAGCCCCAGCCATCATGCTGTGCCACCTAAACCAGACAGAAGAACGTCTCGGGAAGGGTAGGAAGGAAGCTGGGGGGTGAGCCAGCAGCAGGGAAGGGGCCCGGGGCTGGGAGGAGGATGAAGACACAAAGTGACCTGAAGGGACCAGCTACCCCGGGGCCCTCAGCCTTCTCCAGGGTAGGGGGCAGCTGGTGAGTCACATCTCAGCAGATGGCCACAGACAGCAGCTGAACTGGTCTGCCCCTTGGTCAAGACCTGGAAGTCCCCAGAGCCCCCAGGATCTGCCCAGCCCAGGAGAAGGTAAAAGCGGGATAGGGGAAGAATTCATGTCTCCCAAATGTGGGCCAAGAACTGTCCTAAAGTGACTGAATCATCATGAATGAGTCATCAGGATGACGCTTCCCACCATCCACCGACATGACGGCTCGAGAGTCTGGTCCATCCACAGGGAGATGAAAGGGGCTCTCTTGCCCCCTGATGTCCACACCTTTTCCCTGCATGGGGGCACAGTGCGTACCAAGTGCTTGAGTGCCCCCATAGGAATTCCAGCTGCCATCGCCATTGCTCGTGGGGCTGCGGATTCATGGGGACACCTGGGACCCCATGGCCATCCAGCCCAGAGCTGAGAGCCCAGAGCCAAGAGCCCAGAGCCCAGTGCTGAGAGGCCAGAGCCCAGTGCTGAAAGGCCAGAGCCCAGATCTGAGACCCCAGAGCCGAGAGCCCAGAGCCGAGAGCCCGGAACTGAGAGCCCAAAACTGAGAGCCCAGAGCCCAGAGCTGAGAGGCCAGGGCCCAGAGCCCAGAGCTGAGAGCCCAGAGCCAAGAGCCCAGAGCCCAGTGCTGAGAGGCCAGAGCCCAGTGCCCAGTGCTGAGAAGCCAGAGCCAAGGTCAATGAGTGGCCACAGCCTGGCTGCAGCTCCATCAGGCCCCGCTTGCAGCCGTCTGCGGCCTCTGTGGACAGATGAGCCCTCTGACGCCCACCTGTGAACCAGACTCAACCCTGGAGGAGAGGCTGCCCAGGGGGCCGAGTTCAAGGAGTGGCTCCAGAGTCAGCCTCCGATCACCAGGGGTTAGTGCCCAAGCATTCCTTCCTTGCCTGAGGCACCTGTGTGGGAGGTCAGCGTAGGAGTCAGGGAATCAGGGAAACCCCAAGCCAGCTGAGCTCCAGCAGCACCAATGGGAAACGACAAGGGAGTGCTGGCCCTCCCAGGACAATCCAGGAAGCCCTCCCAGCTCCACCAGGTGGTGAAACCCCACCTCTGCAAACCTGTGTTCCAGGGCCTAGGACTGTCCAGCAGAAACACAGCTGAGCCACATTTAAGGCAGCAAAAGCAGGGAGATTCATCCTGGTAATATATTTTTGTTAGACCCAATATACCCAAATATGAAGAAGTATTGATGAGATTATTTTGCATCTGTTTTTCTACTAAGACCAGCCCCATTTCCGGTGCTCATGGTGACAACATCTCCCTCCCCACACAGGTGGATCGATAAACATAAGAAAACTGTGAAAGCACTTTTTTTTCTTTTGAGACAGGGTCTCATTCTGTCCCCCAGGCTGGGGCACAGTGGCACCATCATGGCTCTCTGTGGCCTCTACTTCCCAGGCTCAGTTGATCCTCCCTCCTCGGCCTCCCAAGCAGCTGGGACTGCAGGCCTTCACCATTATGCCTGCCTGATTTTCTTATTTTTATTTTTTGTAGAGATGGGGGTTTCACTATGTTGCCCAGGCTGGTCTTAAACTCCCGGACACAAGCAACCCTCGCTCCTCGGCCTCCCAAAGTGCTGGGATTACAGGCATGAACTACTGCGCCTGGCCCAAAAGCACTTTTTTTTTTTGAGATGGAAACTCACTCTGTCACCCAGGCTGGAGTGCAGTGGCTTGATCTTGGCTCGCTGCAACCTCCACCTCCTGGGGTCAGGTGATTCTCCTGCCTCAGTCTCCCAAGTAGCTGGGATTACAGGTATGCACCACCATGCCTGGCTAATTTCTGTATTTTTAGTAGAGGCGGGGTTTCACCATACTGGCCAGGCTGGTCTCCAACTCCTGACCTCAGGTGATCCACACTCCTCAGCCTCCCAAAGTGCTGGAATTACAGGTATGAGCCACCACGCCCAGCCTCTGAATGCACTTTTTTTTTTTTTTTTTTTTTTTGAGACGGAGTATTGCCTGTCACCCAGGCTGGAATGCAGCACCTCCATCTCTGCTCACAACAACCTCCGGTTCAAGTGATTTTCCTGCCTTAGCCTCTAGAGTAGCTGGGATTACTGGCGTACGCCACCTCACACGGCTAATTTTCTGTATTTTTAGTAGAAAGAGGGTTTCACCATATTGGCCAGTCTGGTCTCGAACTCCTGACCTCGTGATCCGCATGCCTTGCCTCCCAAAGTGCTGGGATTACAGGCTTGAGCCACCGCACCCAGCCTTGAATGAACTTTTTAAAGTAGATAAGCCAGAGGTCAGCGCAGGGAATGGCCGTGAAGGGGGAAGCTTCCAGGCGCAGCTCTCCAGCCCATCGCAGCCTCCCGGTCCAGCTGTGCGAAGGGTTTGCGGCTGATGCTCCGCCTCAGCCTGACCCGCCCGCTCCAGCAGCTCCAGAAAGCGCGCGCTCGCCCCCTTCTGGACGCTCGCCGCCCTGCGCCCAGCCCGTTCGGTGGAGGGACCCTGTCACCCAGCGGGCAGAGCCGGCATTTCTGCAAGAAGGAGCCAGGTGGACTCCGGAAAACCCAGGCCCCAAGATGAAAACGAGTAATACACCTGTTATTCAAATCCAAAGCAACGCAGAAATACCGCGGACTCAAAATGTCAGATGCTAAAGGCAGGTCTGAACAGTGGGGTGGGGGTCCTCGGCTGTGGAGAAACTGAGGTAATTTGGCCGACTCTCTCAGCTGCCCGAGGTTCTTTCTGGAAGATTCTTTCTCAGTCAGCACAGGCTGCCACAATGAAATGCCACAGAACGGGGCCTTAAGCAGCGGCCTTTCAGGGCTCACCGTTGTGGAGGCTAGGAGGTCCGAGATGAGGAGGCGGCTGGTTCTGGGTCTGGTGAGGCCACGACTGCCGACCCACGGCTGCCTGCTGCGTCCTCATGCGGCGTTTCCCAAGACATGCAGCCAGAGAGCTCTGGCCTCCCCTCCTCTTCTAAGAAGGTCATTAATGCCATCAGATAGGGGTCCACCCTTGCAACTTCCCTGACCTGCATCACCTCCAAAGGCTGTGCCTCCAAATAGCCACACCAGGGGCTGGGAGCCACCGTCTGAACCCAGGGACACAATTCACACCACAGCACAGGGACCTAAATATGTGAAGCCACTGGTGCAGACCTGGGGTTGTGGTCGCTGAAGAGGTGGCTGGTCCCCCAGAACCTGACCCAGAGCTGCCCAGCAGCCTCCAGCCCCGCGCAGGTCAGGAGGTCTGCGTCTGGCTCCCATGCTGCACCGGGACTGCCTGTGTGATCCGAGAGGCCCCCACGGCGCCCACCAGGCTTTGATGCCTCTCTTAGGGGACAGGCCACAGGGCCACGTGATGTGGCCACCTCCGGCCCACAGGGTCCAGCTGGATTCGGGGGTGACAGTGGCCCCTCCCCATGGAGAACTTCTGCTCCAAGAAGGCTCCCTACAGTGACTCTCAGCTCATAGATGCTTCACCCCCACCACTCCCCATGGAGGGGCCTGCGGTCACCCGGGGGCCCACACGAGGCCCGGGCAGCCTCTGTCCTCCCCCGGCTCAGGCCCTGCCCCATGGCATGGAACACAGATGGGCATGGTTAGTTCCCCCTTGCACCTCCAGCCAAACAGAAGTGATTCCTTTGGAGATTTTGCAAAAGGTACTAGTCTCCTTTCCTCAAAATGTGGGGCTGTGGGTGTGGGGAGGATTCTGTTCTGCTTTCTCTTTTAAACAAGGCAGGGATGTCCCCCTTCATAGCCATCCCTACCCAGACCAGTGGTTTCTCTTTAAAAAATAAAGAGGCCAGGCGTGGTGGCTCACGCCTGTAATTCCAGCAGTTTGGGAGGTCGAGGCGGGTGGATCACAAGGTCAGGAGTTCAAGACCAGCCTGGCCAAGATGTTGAAACCTCATATCTACTAAAAATACAAAAATTAGCTGGGTGAGATGGCACATGCCTGTAATCCCAGCTACTCAGGAGGCTGAGGCAGGAGAATCTCTTGAACCTGGGAGGAGGAGATTGCAGTCAGCAGAGATCGCGCCATTGCACTCCAGCCTGGGTGACAGAGTGAGACTCCGTCTCAGAAAATAATAATAATAATAATAATTTTAAAAAATAAAATAAAAAGTGTTTTCCCCGAATAATTGAGAACAGTCATTCCAACAAAAACTTGCCCACACAGTTCATAGCAGCGTTCACAATGTGAAAACATGACAACCCCCAAATGTCCATCCAAGACCAGCGTGGTCACAATGTGTGCTCCATCCATACAGTGGGATGTCACTCAGCCATAAAAGAAAGGAAATCCTGGGCCACGGAAACATTCTGCTAAGCGGAAGAGGCCGGTTACAAGAGGACACACGTTGCATGATTCCTTTTCCATGAAATGTCAGGAGTGAACAAATCCGTGGAGAGGGAGCAGAGATTCCCAGTGCTGTGGGGACAAGGAGCACGGAGCCCCTGCTTCCTAGGGACAAGGTTTCCACCTGGAGGCCTGAAAACTTCCTGGAACTAGATGTGGCTGGTGGCTGTGCAACACTGTGAATGTCTAAAGGCCATTACACCATGACCTGAACATGATTCATCCAATTTTCCAGGTTAAATACTTGAGGTTCTGAGACGGCTCTTCCACCTCAGAAAAGCTGTTTGTAAAATGGTTAATTTTATGTTGCATGAACTTTACCCCAGTTTTTTAAAATAGTGCTTCTATCCCTTGCAGGACTCTGTCTAGCAAGGGCCCAGCTGTGAAGCTTGTGGTGGCTTTTAGGGGAGCTCCAGGTTACTTGGGTATCTTTGAATCTCGACACCCATCTCAGTGTCCACAGCTGGTCCCTCTTGCTTCCCAGACACAAAGGAGAGAGGTGTGCAAAGCTGGGTATGGTGGCTCACACCTGTAATCCTAGCTACTCAGGGGGCTGAGGCTGGAGGATTGCCTGAGCCCAGACATTCAAATTCAGCCTGGGCAGGCCAGGAGCAGTGGCTCACGCCTGTAATCTTAACACTTTGGGAGGCCAAGGTGGGCGGATTACCTGAGGTCAGGAGTTCAAGACCAGCCTGGCCAACATGGCAAAACTCCATCTCTACTAAAAATATAAAAACTACCCTGGCATGGTAGCACACCTGTAATCCCAGCTACCTGGGAAGCTGAGGCAGGAGAATCGCTTGAACCCAGGAGACAGAGGTTGCAGTGAGCCAAGATTGCGCCATTGCACTCCAGGCTGGGCGACAGAGTGAAACTCACTCTCAAAAAAACAAACAAACAAAAACAAATTCAGCCTGGCCCCAAAGTCCTTGACCCTCTTCCCATTGAGAGGTGGGGTCTCTACCCACTACCCCAACTGCCCAACCTGGATGGGCTGCAACCGCTTCCAACGGCAGGCAGTGGTGAGGAGGCCAGGTGAGTTTAGAGGCTGGGCAGGACAGGACAGGTGCCTTCACCTGACACTCCTAGAACCCCAGTCCCTAGGCATTCTAACTCAGGAAGCTCCCCTTCGGAGCCTGGTCCTCATGCTAGGAGAAACCCACGCCACATGGGAGGCCACGAGCTGGTGCTTTGGTCAACAGTCTCCACGGAGCCCGGCTCAGCCCACATACGTGAGGGTCCAGCTTCAAGTCCCCTTGGTGTTGGCACTGTCCCATTTGACCCCAGACAACGTGGAGCAGAATCAAAGCCATCCATTGCATCCTGCGTGAATTCCTGAGCTCCAGCTCCACAAGCATAATAAAATAGCGGCTGTGTCATCTTCCCCCGTTCAGCTTGGAGTGGTTTGTTACACAGAAGCCAGTAACCAGATCAACAGATTTCTCTATATGACTGATGGCTACCGCTATGGATGATGCTTTATGCCTAAAATCTCATGTTTTGCAAGCTGCTGAGTGTAAGTTAACATTAATGACGTGTGCACGCGACTGTGTAAAGACAGGTGAAAGCCAGCCATATTATCAGAAACTACGGAGCCAGGTGTCAAGCTCCGGTATTACTCAGAACTCTTTTAATGGGAAGGGGCAGAGACGGGACCCACACTAGCTACCAGCATGAAGGAAGCTACCAGCAGGGTGTTACCTCGGGCTGGCTCCAGAGACAAAAGCAAGTTTATCAGATGTTTCTGCCACTTTCCCTCTCTCTCTCTCTCCTATCATTTGAATAATTGTGTCACTCCAGAATTCATATATTGAGATGCAATGGACTATGTGATCGTGTTAAGAGATGGGGCCTTGAGCAGGTGATTGAGTCATGAGACCTCCCACGTGAATGGGATCAGCGCCCTCATCCACGGGCTGGAGGAAACCAGCTCGGCCCCTTTTGCCTTCCACCCCATCCTGAGGACAGGATGTAGCCACCAGGCACCATCTTGGAAGCAGAGAGCATCCTCATCAGTTGCCAAATCTTCTGGTGCCGTGATCTTGAACTTCCCAGCCTCCAGAAGTGTGGGCAATGTATGTGTGCTGTTTATGAATTACCCAGCCTAAGGCATTTTAGCAGCATGAACAGACCAAGACACTCCCTGTGTGTTTCCTGGCTCTCTCTGTTGGCCTCGTTTTCTCCCGCAAATGGACCTCCCTCCTCCACGTGGCCAGCAGGACGGAGGACGTGGCTGCAGGGCACCAGGCTAACGGCCTCCCAGGTCAACAATGCCCCATGGAACCTGTCCCTGTCTTCATTGTGTGTCACACATGTGCATGCATGTATGCACACACACACAAAGCACACACATACAAACATGTGCACACACACGCATGCACACACGCACAAGAAGCACTCAATATCTAATGAAACTTGTGGTTGTCATTTTCTTTCCTCATGAGCTGCCATGGTAAGAATTCCCTGGGAATCCACTCCCAGCCCCCACAGGCCACAGCTGCTTAGACCACACACCTCACTGCTGTTTAGCAGATCTCACATGACATCTCAACATATCAAACTACATATCTCACATAATCCAACACATCTCACCGCAGCACTGAACTATCGTTAGGGGTATTGTTTTGAAAATTAGTCGCCACCGTGCACAGTGGCACGTACCTACAGACCCGGCTACTCAGGAGGCTGGGGTGGGAGGATTGCTTGAGCCCAGGAGTTCTGGGCTGTAGTGCGCTGATCGGGTGTCCGCACTAAGTTCGGCATCGATATGGTGACCTCCCAGGAGCAGGGAACCATCAGGTTCCCTAAGGAGGGGTGAACCGGCCCAGGTCGGAAACAGAACAGGTCAAAACTCCCGTGTTGATCAGTAGTGGGATTGCGCCTGTGAACAGCCACTGCACTCCAGCCTGGGCAACATAGTGAGACCTCATCTCTAAAAAAAAATTAAAATTAAAAAAATGAAAAATGAAAAAAAGAAAATTAGTTGTCAACTTCAACGCTTTCGTGTTTTGTGTTCACCAGCACACAGATTCCCTTTCAGGTGTTCAGGAAGGGCAACCGGGTGAGCGTCTTCCATGCAGCGGGGACTCTACTTAAATTCAGTGTTTCTACAAAGCTCCCTTCCACCCCAGAAGCACACATCTTTTAATCAATGTGCTGGGAACACTCAGTTTCTCTCCCTGCACAACCACATGAAGCCACAGCGGAGGCTGCATTAATCAGCTTTGCTGCGGTAACAAGCACACCCCAAAAGCACCCCAGCACGTGTATCGCAGGCGACCTGCAGATCAGCCACTCTGCTTATTCCTGGACCATTCCAGTCCCTATTGGGGACATTCTGGTGACACAGCCTTCCTTACCATGCTTTCTCAAGTGTCATTATGTGTTTTTTTTTCTTTAACACTGGCCTCTGGTGGCCTCTGCTCACATGGGCTTTTGTCACAGCATCCCCTTGACAGTGGCCAAAACTGGTCTCTGTCCAAGCCCAGCAATGGGGTCTCAGCACGTGCCTCCAGGAGGAACTGCAGGCTGAAGGTCAACGATGCAAATGCATAACCCCTGTGGGTCCGGCAGATGCGTGAATGCACCCGGTTCACTGCAGACCCTCTCAGGGCCGCCCGGGGCCTGCATAACCCCTGTGGGTCCGGCACAACCGTGAATGCACACAGTTCACCACAGACCCTCTCGGGGCCCGAACCAGCTGTGTCAGGAAGGCCGCTGTATTAAAGCTCCTCCCCAGGCTGTGGTCTGAGCCTCTCTGGGGTGTCTCCCACTCTCTCCAGAACTGAATGGAAGGGAGGTGGCTCTCAGGTTTCTGAAGAGCAGCTGCCCAAGCCTGGAGTTTCAGGTGAGTATGTTGCAGGGTGGGGGTAGTGAGGAGAGCAAAGGAAATAAATGAGCTCTTGAGTTATGTGGGAAGTAGAAAAGCTCCTCTTCAAAGTTTCCTTTCTTGTTAAAGAATAAATGTGCTAATAGCTTTGTGAAGCCCTATCCTACGTAGCTGTGAGACATGCCACGCTTACAGGCACGCAGTACATTCTGTGTCCTTGTACTTTAACCAAGATATCTGGGCTGGACGTGCTCACAGGCATGTCCCAGCTCTCCACTGCTTTTACCTGTTTATAAAAGTTTTAAGTTATTGGCCAATCAGGTTTTAGTTTAGATTGTGAGGTCTGGCTCCAGCCAACGGAGATCAGACATAGCAGTGAGGACAACCCCACCTGCGTAAGGGATAAATGTGTATGTTTTCCTTTGTTCATTGTGCTCTCGTGGCAAGATGGCTAGCAAGGGTACCCCTCCTGCATCCAGGAAGTAAACCATGTTGCTGAAATGTCCTTTGTCTCAGTGCTAATCTTTCTCTGCGGTGCTGAGCATCTATTACCAACAAATTGGATTTGAAGGGCTGCCTGGTGCTCTCCTGCTTCGGGGCTGAGGGGAGGAACTGAGGGGAGGAGCTGAGGGGAGGAGCTGAGGCAGGCGAAGGCCAAGGTGGCCCCAGACCCACCAGAACCCAACAGCTCTCCATGGCAGCACCCATGCCAGCCAGACCATGAGCCTTGGCTGAGACCTTGCTTCTGAGAAGGGGGTCAGGCCCTGCTGTTCAGGGGGGACCCCAAGGTTGCTCCCACCCCTTCCTCACCCCCACCTAATTCAGCCCTACTCCTTAGAGGGCTCACCATGACTCGAACACCCCAGCAAGCAAGACACTCATGTCCCCGCCTTCCTCAGCCTGTACTGCCAGCCTCTCTCAAGAGAAGTGGTCACCAGTAGATCCAGGGTCCCCAAGATGTTTATTTCTGGAAACTTTCGCCATGGCCAGGCCTCTAAATATGATGTCAAGATGCTGCCTGTCCTGGCCTCGCCTCTGATTGCATTTCCCTGTGTCTGAAGCCACCTCCTTTTGATCCAGAGCATAGAAATGCATGGAATATTTTGCAGGGACCACAGGGAGCTGTTTAGTTTCCAAATGGTGACTTGAAAATAATAATTTGTAAGGCAGGATAGAAAATCCATTGCTGGCCAGGCAAGGTGGCTCACGCCTGTAATCCCAGCACTTTGGGAGGCCGAAGTGGGCAAATCACCAGAGGTCAGGAGTTTGAGACCAGCCTGGCCAACATGGTGAAACCCTGTCTCTACTAAAAATACAAAAATTAGCTGAACCTGGTGGCTTGAGCCTGCAATCCCAGCTACTCAGGAGGCTGAGGCAGGAGAATAGCTTGAACTCGGGAGGCAGAGGTTTCAGTGACCCAAGATCGGGCTATTGCACTCCAGCCTGGGCAACAAGAGCAAAACTCCATCTCAAAGAAAAAAAACATAGAAAAAGAAGAAAGAAAGATAATCCATTGCCCAGATCAGGCATCAGATTGCTGGCAAGGCAAGACTGCCAGGCACCCGGGGGGACCACACCTTCCATTCTCTCCTCCCCAAGATGAGTGAGCCCTCAGAGCTGCTCCCCATGGGGGCCTGGTCCTCCAGCCCTCCAGAAAGAAGTCACATGCTCACCCACCCCCACCTCCCTCCCTGCCCCCGCTGAAATGGAACAGGCCAAAAATACAGCAAGTACCGCCCAGTGCTGCCCTCTCCCTCCTGAGCTCATCACGCCCTGCTGGAGACTCTGGCACCCTCAAAGTCACTCCAGCCAAGGTGTTGGGGAGCAAATTTAGAAAGCCCGGGCCCTGGCCACCCTCCACTGAACAGCGCAGCAAGGCCAAGACCCAACCTGGGGAGCCACGCTCTTCATCCTCCCTTTCCAACTCGAATCTAACTCAGGTGAGGAGGGGCTGTGCAGAGCGAGAACATGCTTCCAAAGGAAAGCTCCCTGGTGCACACAGACACACAGTGCATGCGTGCACGCACACGCACACACACACACACCCCTGGCTTGTGACCTTTCACACTGCCTGCCCCGCCGCCCTCCTCACTCCTCTCCCCGCCTCAGCCCTGGCTTCCTGCTGGCCATCGTGAGGTTTGACAGCCCAGGCAGACAGGCTGATAGCCCCTCCGTCTCCTTCCAAGACACATTCTGTGAGGAAGGCAGGCGGGTTTCTTAAAAGATGTCAAATAGGGGAAACTATTTGCAATGAAATGTAAAAATTGCGACTCCAAAGAGCAGTTTTTAATCATTGCTTTGAAGCTGGGAAGTGTCCTGGGAGGGTGTGAAATCGGGAGATTCGTTTCCTTTATTTCTTGGTGCTGTTATGGGTGCCCCTCATCCTCAGCTTGCTCCCGCTGGGCCCCCAGGCTGCTCCTCTGGCCTTCTGGGGCACCCTGGCTGAAAATAACATACGTAAACCCTCTAACGCCAAGCCAGCTCCAGCTGGGAAAAGAGAAAGAGGAGATAACTCGGCCAGGACATTGCTGCTAAGTCCCCACTCTCTCCAGAACCCAACGTTCTCTCCAGTATTTACTCTACAAATATTTATTGAGCATCTTTCCTGTGCCAGACACACGCATCCACCAAGTGAGACTCACCTTCAGGTCAGAACGTTTAAACCAATTAATTCTCCAGCTGTCTTAAACCAATCACCACAGAAAAGAGATGTCTGAGTTACAGGATGCGCTAATTTCAGCGGATCTCAGGAGCAGGTCTTCCCTTGATAATAAACACATTTTTACACAATATATAAAATCTCTTCCCCCACCCCAAAACTCAGATTCCCATTTCCCTAGTCCTGAAAGATAAATTTGAAGCAGGGTCTCCCACAGGCAGCATTGCCAACATTGGTGCTGGGTGATTCACCTGGGCCCTGTGGGACCGTCAGAGGCATCTGGACCAGAGTGACTCCATCTTGAACAGGGGCTGGGTAAAATAAGCCAGGTCACAAAGACCCTGCTGATAAAACAGGATTCAGGCTCTTCCTTTCAACTTGGACCCAGCAGAATGGCTCCCGCACAGAAGGGTGATGAGAAGAAAAAGGGCCATTCTGCCATCAGCCAGGTGGTGACCTGAGAATACACCCTCCACATTGGCAAGCACAGCCATGGAGTGGGCTTCGAGAAGCGTGCCCCTCAGTCACTCAGAGAGATTTGGAGCTTGCCATGAAGGAGGTGGGATATTCAGGCTCCACAAAGCTGCCTGGGCCACAGGAATAGGGTCTGTCCCATTTCGAATCCACGTGAGTTGTCCAGAAAATATAATGAGGATGAAGATTCACCACATAAGCGCATGCTTTGGTTACCTACGTAGCTGTGAACACTTTCAAAAATCTACAATGTGGGTGAGAACTAATCACTGATGGTCAAATACTTCAAATAAAGTTATAAAATTGCAACAACAACAAAAAACAGGATGTGGTAAAGAAGCCAGTCAACACCCACCAAAACCAGGACGGTGATGAAAGTGCCCACTGGTCATCCTCACTGCTCATTATACGCTAATTACAATACATTGGCTTGATAGAAGATGCTCCCACCCATGCCATGACAGTTTACAAATGCCATGGCAACATCAGGAAGTTACCCGATATGGACTTATTCGGGAGAAACCCTCAGTTCAGGGAAATCCGACCCCTTTCCTGGAAAACTCATGAATAATCCACCCATTCTTGAGCATATAATTAAGAAATAACCATAAAATAGCCAACCAGCACCCATGTTGCTGCTCTGCCTGTGGGGTGGCCTTCTGTGACTCCTTTACTTTCTTTACCACGCCCGGCTAATTTTGTGTTTTTAGTAGAGATGGGGTTTCACCATGTTGGCCAAGCTGGTCTCGAACTCCTGACCTCAGGTGATCCACCTGCCTCCACCTCCCAAAGGGCTGGGATTATAGGTGTGAGCCACCACGCCTGGCCTATTCCTTTACTTTCCTAATAAACTTGTTTTCACTTTACCCTACCGACTCTCCCCGAATTCTTTCTTGTGTAAGGTCCAAGAACCCTTTCTTGGGGTCTGGATCGGGACCCTTTCCAGTAATAAGACATTTATCTTCATCGTTGGCACCCACCTAACAGATGCTAACAGCTTCTCAGGATGGGAACCACAGATGGCCCCAGAGGGAAGGCACATCTTGCCACATGTGCCCTGGAGGGAAGGTCACCGCCAGTCCACAACCACTGGTTTAGAAGATCTCATTTTCCTAGAGTTTGGCTGTCTCCTGGGCCTGCTTAGAGAAACTAAGGGTCTCGTTTACAGGCTGTGGGAGAGGTCTTTGCAAAGCACCTGACCAGGAACGTTTCCTTCAGGGAAAAGCCCCATGGACAAGGACGGTTTTACCTGGAAATTTTCCTACGGCACATCTTGACAGTCTTTCCTCCCCCTCATTCACGCCTCCCGCTCTCCACGGTTATTGGAAATACTATTTCAGCTTTTTCTGTCTTTGAAAAACCCTTGTCATTCCTGACACGTTCTCAGCGGCCTCTTCCACTAAACACGTTTGAGTGAATTTTCAGAGAGAAATTATAAGGGGAGCCTTTCATCTAGAATCTCACAGGGAAGGGATGTTCCCACCACAGAGTCACAGAAATGGCAAACAACTTGCCTAATTGACTCAAAAAGAAAAGGCCCTGGAGGCTTCAGGGACACAGGGGGCCTGGGGGCTCGGGGATTCCTCTCTGAAGCCTGCCTGCCTGGGTGTTTCTTCTTGCTGGGAGCTCCTCCTGGCCCTAGGGCTGGCGCCCAGCTCTGGTCTGCAGGAATCCGCTCACACCCACCCAGCCCAGGCTTCTCTGGGGGTCAGTGACCCTCACAGCCTTTCCTCCAGTGAAGGAGGACAAAGGAAAAATGATTATTTTCCACTCAAGGCTTTTATACAAATAAGAATCATGCCAAGCGGAAGACAATGAAAAAGTAAAGTACCCAGTTCTTTTTCTTTCCAAGGAAAATCTGGTGAAATTCATCCCATTAAAACCACCTTTGCAGGCTGGGTGTGGTGGCTCATGCCTATAATCCCAGCACTTTGGGAGGCCAAGGTGGGGGAATCACTTGAGGTCAGGAGTTCAAGGCCAGCCTAACCAACATGGCGAAATCCCAACTCTATTAAAAATACAAAACGTAGGCCAGGTGAGATGGCTCACACCTGTAATCCCAGCACTTTGAGAGGCCAAGGAGGGTAGATCACCTGAGGTTGGGGGTTCGAGACCAGCCTAATCAACCTGGAGAAACCCCATCTCTACTAAAAATACAAAAATAGCCAGGCATGGTGGTGCATGCCTGTAATCCCAGCTACTCAGGAGGCTGAGGCAGGAGAATCAGTTGAACCCAAGAGGCGGAGGTTGCAGTGATCCGAGGTTGCACCATTGCACTCCAGCCTGGGCAACAAGAGCAAAACTCCATCTCAAAAAAATTTTTTAAAAAAGTAACCTGGCCATGATGGCACACACCTGTAATCCCAGCTATGTGGGGGCTGAGGCACAAGAATCCCTTGAACTGGGGAGGCAGAGGTTGCAGTGAACCAAGATCGCACCACTACACTCCAGCCTGGATGAAAAAGTGAGACTCTGTCTCAAAAAAACAAACAAACAAACAAACAAAAAAACACCTTTGCAAAAATTATGACAGTGAGAAAATGATGAAATTGCAAGAGATCAGATCTAGCCAACCCCACCTTGCCTTTAACCTCCAAACTGCCCTTAGTCATTCCTGGGCTAGGTCCACTCTAACTTTGAGAGACATTTAGCTTCTATTTTAAATGGTAATAACCCCTCCCCCAAATTCAACCACCTTTGTGAAGCTAACGAAAGACCACCAGTTTAGGAGGATGACAGGGGACTGAATTCTGCTAAGGTGTAGACATAAGTGATTACCAGCCATTGTTCCAGAGCTCATAAGATCTGTGACTTCCCCAATTACTCCTGCAGATAACATCATTATCGTGTAACTTACTCCAGACGCCTTTTCAGACTTTCAAATCCCTGTGGACTGAAAGTCCAACCCTGACCTGCAGCTCTCGACTCAGCTGGTCCTGTGGCCCTACCCAGAAGTGAACTCAGGGCAAGAGGACCGTTTTCCTCACCCTCTGATTGCATCCCCAGCCAATCAGTGGCACCCATTCCCTGGCCCACCAAACTATCCTTGAAAAAACACTAGATTCTGAATTTTCAGGGAGGCTGATTTGAGTAATAATAAAACACTGGTCTCCTGTTCCACAGGCTCTACATCCACTAAACTCTTTCTCTATTGCAATCCCCCTGTCTTGATACATGAGCTCTATCTAGGCAGCAGGCAAAATGAACCCACTGAGCAATTATACTCAGTTTATTCTACCAAAAGAACTTGTTTAAATTATTTGAACTAGGCCAGGTGTGGTGGCTCACACCTGTAATCCCAGCACTTTGGGAGGCCAAGGTGGGTGGATCATGAGGTCAGGATTTCGAGACCAGCCTGACCAACATGGTGAAACCCTATCTCTACCAAAAATACAAAAATTAGGCATGGTGGGATGCACCTGTAATCCCAGCTACTCAGGAGGCTGAGGCAGGAGAATTGCTTGAGCCCAGGAGGTGGAGGTTGCAGTGAGCCAAGGTCGCCCCACTACACTCCAGCCTGGGCCACAGAGTGGGACTCCATCTCAAATTTAAAAAAAAAAAAAAAAAAAAGCCACAGGCTGAGAAAAAAAATTGCAAAACACATATCTGATCAAAGGCATGAATCCAAAATATAAAAGAATTCCAGAGTAAGAAAAAATTTTTTTTATTTTAAAATTGGGCAAAAAATATGAACAGATGCTTCACTAAAAAAGATACACAGATGACATATGAGCACCCAAAGGATAATGGACATCACTTGTCATTAGGGGAATGCAAATTAAAACCATCTGAGATAGCACTACATGCCAACTTAAATAATTAAAATTAAAACACACCCTAACAATATGGAGAGCAGGTGAGGACGTGGAGAAATGGAAACTCTCCTTCATTCCTGGTGGGAATGCAAAATGGAACCACTGCTTCAGAAAACAATTTGTCAATTTCACAGAAAGTTCCCACATAAGCCAGTGATTTCACCACATGGCGTTTACCAAGAGTAAAGGAAATAGCTGTCCCTAGAAAGACACTGTTTATGACGGCGTGATTTGCAATAGCCAAACCCAGAAACAATCCAAACATCCATCAGCTGGTGAGTGGCTAAACCAACCATCACACATCCAATGGAACACAGGCCAGCCATTCAAAGGTGCACACATCCGATAAATGCAGAAATGTGGATGAGTTTTTAATGTGTTATGCTAAGTGAAAGAAGGCAGACTCAAATGACTACATAACGGTCCCACATTAGAATGCCCATCAACTTCTGAACCGATGATGAAGCCAGTGATAGAGTGACTGAAACAGTGTGGTTTAAGAACACAGGATGGAAGCCAGAACCAGATCTTTGCATCAATGGATACTTGATTTATAAGAGAGGTGCTACTGCAGGGCGCTAAGGAAAGAATGGTTTCCTCAATTCATGGTTCTGGGACAATTAAACATTTATGATTTTTTTTGAGATGGAGAGATCTCAGCTCACTGCAACCTCCAACTCCTGGGTTCTAAGCAATTCTCCTGCCTCATCCTCCCGAGTAGCTGGAATTACAGGCACCCACCACCCAGCTAGTTTTGGTATTTTTAGTAAAGATGGGGTTTCACCATATTGGCCAGGCTGACCTCAAACTCCCAGCCTCAGGTGATCTACCCACCTCAGCCTTCCAAAGTGCTGGGATTACAGGCCTGAGCCACCGTGCCTGGCCAGACATTTATAATTTTTAAAACATACATTATACGTACTTCACCTTATGCACAAAAGCTAGTCCCACATGGACTATAAAGCTAAACAGGAGAAGCAAAATGGTAAAGATTTTAAAAAAAAAAATGTAAGAAAACAACCTTATAACCTTGGAGCAGGAAAAGGAAAAACTGTTAACCACAAAGGAAAAATATTGAAATGTTTAACCACGTTAAAACTAAGAGCTTCCCCAGGACAGTTCAACACATAAAAAACTGATCCATGGTATAAACCGCATCCACAAAATGAAGGCAGAAACCACATGATCCTCTCAATAGATGCAAAAAAAAAAAAGGAGTCCACATACAAACCATATAAATGAATTCAGCAGAATTTCAGGATATAAAGTCAACACATAAAAATCAGTTTTATTTCTGTACACCAATAATGAACAACCTGAAAAAGAAATTAGGAAAATGATTCCATTCACAATAACGTCAGAAAGAATAAAATTTTTAGGAATTAACCAAGACGGTGAAAGGATTATACAAAGAAAACTAAAAAAAAAAAAAAAACAAGTTGAAAGGAATAAGAAAATATAAATAATCAGAAACACATCCTGTGTTAACAGATTGGAAGTTGTAATATTGTTAAGATGTCAGTACTACCTTTTGTGATTTATAGATTCAGTGTGATTCCTATGAAAATCCCAATGATGTTTTTGGCAGAAAGAGGAAAATGCATCCTAAAATTCATATGGAATCTCAAGGGACCCCAAATAGTCAAAACAATCTTGAAAAAGAAGAACAAAGCTGAAGGACTCACACTTTCTGATTTCAAAACTCACTACAAAGCTACGGTCATCAAAAGAGTGAGGCACTGGCATAAAGATATATGCCAGTGCCTCACTCTTATATAAAGATATATATAAAGATATATCTTATATAAAGATATAAAGACCAAAGGAATTAGAATAGAGAACCCAGAAATAAACCCTTGGTCAAATGATTTCTAAGAAGAGTGCCAAGACCATTCGATGTGGAAACCAATGGTGCTGGGAAAAGCAGATATCCACATGCAAAAGAATAAAGCTGGATCATTGCCTTACACCATATAGAAAAATTAACTCGAAATGGACAAAAGGCCTAAATGTAAGACCTAAAACTACAAAACTTTTAGAAGAAAACATAGAGCGAATGCTTCAAAACACTGGATTTTGTGATGATTTCTTGGATAATAGCAGCAAAAACACAGGCAGCAGAAGAAAAAATAGACCAATTTGACTTCATAAAAATTTAAAATTTTTATGCATCAAAAGACGCTATCAACAGAATTAAAAGGCAACCTACAGAATGGGTGAAAATGTTTGAAAATCGTATCTAATAAGGGATTAGTATCTGGAATACATAGAGAATTCCTAAGATTTAACAACAAAAACAACACGATTGCAGTGGCTCACGCCTGTAATGCCAGCACTTTGGGAGGCTGAGGCAGGCAGATCACAAGGTCAGAAGTTCAAGACCAGCCTGTCCAATATGGTGAAACCCTGTTTCTACTAAAAAATACAAAAATTAGCCAAGAGTGGTGGAACACTCCTGTAGTCCCAGCTACTTGGGAGGCTGAGGCAGGAGAATTGCTTTAACCCAGAGGCAGAGGTTGCAGTGAGCTGAGATCACACCACTGCACTCCAGCCAGGGCAACAAGAGCAAAACTCTGTCTCAAAAAAAAAAAAAAGAAAGAAAAAGCAGAATTCTGACACATCTGCAAGGTGGACAGATCTAAAGGACATTGTGCTAAGCATCTCAAGACAGTCACAGAAAGGCAAATGCATTAGGATTCCACTGACATGAGGGGCCTGGAGCAGTCCAATTCATAGCAACAGAGTGGAAAGTTGTTTGGAGGAGCTGGAAAGGGGGTTGTGGGAGGGTGTTGCTGAATGGGTCTACAGCCTCAGTTTTACAAGGTGGAAAGAGTTCTGAAGATGGATGGTGGTGGCCGCACAATATTATAACATTATAAGTACTGAACATAACTAAGCTGTACACTTCAAAAGGGTTAAGATGGTAAATTTTCTGTTATGTCTATTTTACCACCATTTTCTTTTTTTTTTTTTTTTTTTGGAGACAGAGTCTTGTTCGATCACCCAGACTGGAGTGCCGTGGTGCAATCTCAGATCACTGCAACTGCCACCTCCCGGGTTCAAGCGATTCTCCTGCCTCAGCCTCCTGGGTTGCTGGGATTACAGGTGCGCACCACCACGCCTGGCTAATTTTTGTATTCTTAGTAGAGATGGGTTTCACCATGTTAACCAGGCTGGTCTTGAACTCCTGACCTCAAATGATTCACCTGCCTCGGCCTCCGAAAGTGCTGGGATTACTGGCGTGAGCCACCACGCCCAGCCTATTTTACCACAGATTTTAAAATGGGAAGAAGATAAGAGCTTCTGTTCATCCAAAGATGCCAGGACAGAAGGGAAAAGGCGTTAGAAAGTGGGATAAAACATTTGCTACATACGTCACCAGAAATCGGCATTTTCGGTCACTTCCATTTTATTATTTAAAGAAATTTTATAAAGCAACAAGAAAAAGATCATTAACACAAAGGAAAAAATAGACAAGAAGCATGACCCAGCCCTTCACCAAAGAGTGTATTTAGGGCTGGACGCAGTGGCTCATGCCTGTAATCCCAGCACTTTGGGAGGTCAAGGCAGGCGGATTAAGAGGTCAGGAGTTCAAGACCAGCCTGGTCAAGATGTTGAAACCCATTCTCTACTAAAAATACAAAAATTGAGCTGGGCATGGTCGTGCATGCCTGTAGTCCCAAGTACTCGGGAGGCTGAGGCAGAAGAATCGCTTGAACCCAGGAGGTGAAGGTTGCAGTGAGTCAAGGTTGCTCCACTGCACTCCAATCTGGGCAACAGAGCATGACTCCATCTAAAAGCAAAAGAGTGTATGCAGCCATTCCGATGGGTTTGCGGGGAGAGGGAGGGGAAACAGGTGAAGCGGAAGGCCTTAATGGGCAGCAGGTGAAGCTGAGGTTCCCGGGGTGGGCTGTGCAGTCACAGAGGACAGAACACACAGAGCAGGCCTCCTCACCCTGTCAGGGACCATAACGTCGGGGCCTGTCCTGCCTGGCCTCAGGTGCCCTGCCTAAGGCCACCCTGCACACCCCAGATGATTTTATAGCCACTGGATAGCATGGGGAAAATATGGAATGACTTCACATGCAGGTGTCAGAATCTCTTCAGTCACAAGGGAGGAAGCTGTCGTGCAGACATGAATACCACAGGCGGTTTCGCTGTCAAAGAGAAAAATATCCGTATAGGGAGACTCATCTCAGCAACAAAGCCATCCCTTAAGAGAAAAAACATTTTTCCTTACAACTGGGATTAAGCCCTTCCAAGACTTCTTAAAGGAGAGACCAAAATAGTGCCAGCCCAAATCTCTCAAATTGTTGAAATAAGCACTGAAAAGGCCAGTGATTCCTGTTACCCCAGGAGCAAGACTTCACAAAGAATTCCCACTCTCCACATGGTCCATAGGGTGGGAAGAAAAAAGTCCTGTCCCACACAGAGCCGGCATTCACTGGAGACTGATAAAGTGTTCAGAAGAGGCTGGCGCGGTAATCACAGCATTTTGCAAGGCCAGGGTGGGAGGATCGCTTGAGCTCAGGAGTTCAAAACCAGCCTGAGCAACATAGCGAGATGCTGTCTCTGCAAAAACACAAAAATTAGCCTGGCGTGGTAGTGCATACCTATAGTCCTCGACACTCGGGAGGTTGAGGCAGGAGGATAGCTTGAGACCAGAATCGGAGGTTGCAGCAAGCTCACGTTTAGCCCAAAAATGGCATTTGACTAAACAGCATACAGCTCCTGTGAGCCCACAGTCAACATTTTTTGACACATTTAATCCATCTTTGGTTTCTACAGAAGGCAAAGAAGATAGGCTGAGAGAGAGAAGATGGCTTGGTATTGAAGAAGGGACTGGTCCCCCTCCCAATGTACAGATAAATACATTTGAAGCTACTGTACAGGTCAATCCTTTAAATCAACCGGGACCAGGAATTGCTGAAATAAGTGGGGACAGTTCTGCAATTCCACAGCCAGCTGCGACTCAGAAGAGGATACAGGGACCACGTGTTTGCAGTCACAGAGGCAGGAGCAGCACCAGTATCTGGAGTCAGCCCTGCCCATGTTCGCAGACAGGAGCTGGGAAGTCCACAGAGACTGATTGCACACGCTGCCTCGCGCCTGATTTGCTTCAGATGACAAGGAATCGCTGTGACTGGGGAGTGAGGGACTATTAGGAAGCAGAAGCCCTTCTGGAAGGGAAACTCGCAGGCCCTGTTTTGCTCAGGGACTCTGCTCTGTGAGCTTCCAGCACAGGGTCCCTGCCTGCCCACATTGAGCGGTGGAACCACAGCTTGTGTTTTCATGGCCACGGCCGTGTGTATTTCACTCCGCCATTGTAACAGGTCTTTTAGGACATGATCAAGATCCCAGTTCCTGCATGTTTTTCATTTGTTTTTTTGAGACTCTGTCGTCCAGGCTGGAGTGCAGTGGTACGATCTCGGCTCACTGCAACCTCCACCTCCCGGGTTCAAGCAATTCTCCTGTCCCAGCCTCCCAAGTAGCTGGGATTACAGGCACCATGCCTGGCTAATTTTTTTTTTTTTTTTTGCATTTTTAGTAGAGACGGGGCTTCACCATGTCGGCCAGGCTGGTCTCGAGCTCCTAACCACAGGCGATCCACCCATCTCAGCCTCTAAAAGCACTGGGATGCCAGGCGAGGCATGAGCCGCCACTCCTGGCCTCATTCATGTTTTCAGAACCGCTGCTTACTGTATGTCTAAATAGAACCTTTCCTTTCAGCCTGTGAACTGTGTGCAGGAGTCTGCAGGGGCACTGCATATGATGCAATCCATAGGCTCCTGTTACCATCAACATGGCAGAGTTTTTTAAAGGGGTATCATTATCAACAAAAAGTTAGGGTTTGCTAATTAGAACGAGAACCAGTTAGGGCAAAGCAAACTCTCCTGTTTGCCTCTCATGTGCATCAGACAGTACCCCAGAGCAAGCACACACATCACTGCCAGGCCGTTTCATGCCATATTCAAGCTTAATGTTGGTATCTGTCAGATGCGACCTGCTATTACTTTTCCAGATAAACGTGGTGCCTGGCGGAGGGACCGGAGACCCGCTACAGGTGTTCCATCAGCCCAAAAAGCATTTGGCTGACAGAGCTAAAGATTTGGTTTGTAATCGCTGTAGTCACTGAGTGAGGCAAGTCGGGGGCATCTGCTCTGAATAATTCAGTTTCTTACTGAGGAACAAATCATTAATATTGGATGAGTATTTCAACTGTATGACTAAAGTCTGAAATTATTTTTTCTAAGAGTTTCTCTACCATCTTCCAAAAGTAGTGATGTTTGAAGTTACTATAAATCAAGCTTTAGAAGTCCAAAAGAATAAAAGACTGCCTTCCTTTTAGGAAAAAAAAAAAATGCAATATTCTGGCCATAAGGAATAGTGCAGTTCACTTAAGTGTCGGTGTATTTTATAGTCAGATTCTTGTTCTCTTCTGCAAAAGGTACCATTAGCTAAATCAGGTTTTCTAAAGAGTCATTCTTAAATTTTCAGACTTATAAAGTTACTAGTAGAATTTCATCTATTACTCTAGGTATTAGTATTTTTAGTGAGTGCTTTAACTTAAAACAGGTGTTTGGAATAGCTTCTGCAGTATAGTCTTTTTTTTTTTTTTTTTTGAGATGGAATCTTGCTCTGTCACACAGGCCAGAGTGCAGTTGAGTGGTCTCAGCTCACTGCAAACTTCACTGTCCAATTTAGAGCAATCCACATGCATCAGCCTCCCACGTAGCTGGGATTACAGGTGCCTGCCACCACACTGGACTAATTTTTGTGCCTTTAGTAGAAATGGGGTTTCAATATGTTGGCCAGGCTGGTCTCGAACTCCTGACCTCAAGTGCCTCTGCCTCCCGAAGTGCTGCAATTACAGGTGTGAGCCACTGTGCCTGGCCTCTACAATATAGTCTTGCATGTGATTTTTTAAAGTTGATGAGCAGTCTAATTGTTGTTTTATGAAAGCGGAATCTTTCCCTATGCCCATGACGATTTTGTGAACCATGAAGAAAATGAGACTAGAAGATGCCTCATCAAGTCAGACAATAATAGCTGCAGTGGCTGCTGATGTTGACTTTATTGTTAAACTGTAATTAATAATTTGGATAGCAGTGGTTGCCTCCGTTGTAAACTCTCATAGCGGAACTGCTTAAGTATAATTTATAGAATTTCAGCGCAGTTCATTCTTAATAGAAAACCTGAAACCTAAATTGCAAATGTAAAAGGTACTGTGCAGCCATTGTATCTATAATGACTTAGCACCTTTGTCACTGGGATAATATGTAATACTATTTGAGCGGGCTCTTTTGGGCATTACATCACGTTCTACTGTCTGCCTCTTAGCATCTGAACTGACATTTTGTAGTTCAACTGTCCTAGACATTTTGCACTAAAGAGCCCAATCGGTCCTTGTATCTTTTGTTAATGTGCTCTGTGCCACTGGGGACTGCTTCCTGGTTTCCTACCTGCTGCTGCAGAATGTTATTTCACATCCCCATGGCGATCGCCAAGGCTACAGGAAAGAAAAGCTAGATATATTTGAGATGGAGTCTCGCTCTGTGCCCAGGCTGGAGTGCAGTGGCGTGATCTTGGCTCACTGCAACCTCCACCTCCCGGGTTCAAACAATTCTCCTGCCTCAGCCACCCAAATAGCTGGGATTAGAGGCGCACACCACCATGCCTGGCTAATTTTTGTATTTTTAGTAGAGACGGGGTTTCACCATGTTGGTCAGGCTGGTCTCAAACTCCTGACCTCGTGATCCGCCCACCTCGGCCTCCCAAAGTGCTGGGATTACAGGTTCGAGCCACCGCGCCCGGCCAGAAAATCTGTATCTGTATGCAGTACTAGCCCTTGGATGTGAATATGTGTTTCTTCTTGCTGTGGCTTGTTACGGATGCTTTTTGGGCTAATAAAGTATGTTTGGTGTTCTCCTTGGTTTTTTTCTTTTTTTTTTTAAGAGTATATTTAAATAAGAAACAACCACATTAAAAAATGCTTAACTTCTTTGGCAATCACAAAAGTGAAAATTAGAGCTATAATGAAATAATACCTCACATCCATCAGACCAGCTGAAAGTAAAAAGACTAACAATAGGCTGGGCACCGTGGCTCAAGCCTGTAATCTCAGCACTTTGGGAGTCGAGGCGGGCGGATCACGAGGTCAGGAGTTCGAGACCATCCTGCCCAACATGATGAAACCCCATCTCTTCTAAAAATACAAAAATTAGCTGGGCGTGGTGGCAGGCGCTTATAGTTCCGGCTACTGGGCGGGGCGGGGGGGCGGCGGGGTGAGGCAGGAGAATCGCTTGAACCTGGGAGGTGGAGGTTGCAGTGAGCTGAGATCACATCACTGCACTCCAGCCTGGTGACAGAGAGAGACTCTGTCTCAAAAAAATAATAATAACAAAAACTAACAGTAAGAAGCCTTGGCAAAAATATAGGACAGCTCAGACTCCCATGCGCTGCTGGTAGGAGCGTGAATGGCACAATCTCTTTGGAAAACTGGCAGCGTCTTCTAACAATAGTGAAGAAATGCCCACTCCATAACCCTGTAATTCTCCTATGTATATTCCCAAAAGACGTGTGTGCACATTTCCTGGGAGACAGGCATAAGAATGTTCACAGCTGCCTTATTCACAACTGTCAGTCAAGAACGGGTATGTGGTGATGTTCATAAAATGGGATTTGACAAGATTCAACAAGCAATCCTTAAAAGCAGGACCACGAACACCTGGGTAGGAATAGTGGACCCTTCAGATCTATCTCTGTTGATCGAGACCATCCTGGTCAACATGGTGAAACCCCATCTCTACTAAAAATACAAAAAATTAGCTGGGCACAGTGGCAGATGCCTGTAATCCCAGCAACTCAGGAGGCTGAGGCAGGAGAATCGCCTGAACCCAGGAGGCGGAGGTTACGTTGAGCCAAGATCGCACCATTGCACTCCAGCCTGACAAGAGCAAAGCTCCGTCTCAAAACAAACAAACAAACAAACAGATCTATCTCTGTGACAGAATATTCTGGAGACCGGAGAGACCCGCGGATGACACGGGAGGATTTTACCAAGGTGGCGGCCAGCTCAGCGGATTCGAATCCCAAGGCTGAGCCTTGAGAAAGAAAATGGGATACTTTTCATATATTTAGGATGACGTAGCAGCTAACGGGTTGTAGAAGCCAGAAACGCATTGTACATTCTTTGCGTGTTATTTTGCCCTGTGACCTTGTAGCTGGTTAGCAAAAAAACAAAAGGAGTCTTGAGATGCTGGGAACTTTGCTGAGAATGTGGGGAGAACAGATAAGGTAGATTTTACAGGGAGTTAGCAAATTTCAAGCAAGGCTGGAGGTTAGCTTTTATATTAAACAGCACACAACATAGCAAAATGTATCATATAGCAGCTACAAATGATAAGGTTTGTTCTTACTATTATTGGTGTCATTTAACTTCCTTTTTTATCTCTGTCCAAACTCCAGCATCAAAAATTAGTTGGGTGTGGTGGCATGTGCCTGTAATTCCAGCTACTCAGGAGGCTGATCACTTGAACCCCGGAAGCAGAGATTGCAGTGAGCCAAGATTGCACCATTGTACTCCAGCCTGGGTGACAGAAACTCTGTCTCAAAAAAAAGGTGGGGGGGGGTATTTTCAGTCCCAGATGCCTCATTAATTTAATTTAATGTAATTTAATTACTGGACATCCAATAAGTTACTCAATCTTAGTTCCCAAGTAGCTACCTGCTTTATGGCCCAACACCCACAACTCTTCCTGGGGATCTGCTTCACCAGCCCTAGCCCACCCTGCACCCCTGAGCACAGCTGTTTACAGCAGACACCTGACCCAAGGACTTGGTAGCCCAGCTCAGAAAGGTGAGCCCAGCCAGAGTCCTCCCTTGGAACTGAGCTCAGAGCATTGGACACAGAGCTGCTGGCTGTGGAGGTCCCCAGAGCCAAGTATCTGGGGTACAGCAAAGGCTGGTGGCTGTGTTGTGTCATGCTGGCAGTGGGCCCTCCAGAGAAGCTGGTCACCTGGAGCAGAGACCTGGGAGTCTGCCCAGAGAGGCAGCAAGGTCCACCTCAGGATAAAAGTTCCTGCCAGCCTCTGCCCCTTGTGCTGCAGGCCAGCCCCCAGGCTCCCTTGGGAGGCAGCCCTGCACCCTCAAATAGCAGACTCCCTGGTATTTGAAACAGCCCCACACCCTCAAATAGCAGACTCCCCAGCATTTGAGACAGCCCCACACCCCCAAACAGCAGACTCTCCGGCATTTGAGTCTGGTGGACGGCTTCTCTTTCATGCTCCCAGACCAAGGAACACCCTTGACCCACTCCCCGCTCTGCTTTCCTGCCCACCTGCCCTCTCCATACCCAACCATACATGGCCCCCGGCCTCCCAACTGTCTTGTAGTTGCTCCCACCCGACACCACAGACGTGACATCCACAGCAGCCAGCTGGCCTTTCTAGACACACACAAGAACACGTGACTCCTGCCCAAAATACCCTCCAGATAGCCCCTTCTGAAGCAGCTCCCTCCTGCGGAGCTCCGGGCTCTGACCAGGAGCCCATGCCTCTCGATTTCCCACTCTGCATCCTCCCAGCTCCCCAGCCTCTGACCTCTAGTTGGGATCCATGCATGGGGCCCTGGCAGGAGATCAGAGGGTGGAACGAGGAAGCTGGTGGTTCCTCCCCATCCCCTCGCCCCTCAGAGGAGATGCTCACAGCTCCCGATCCTAACCCTGCCCCATTGCTCAGTAGGTAGACTGTCCCTCATTAAATCAACTTATAAACACACACCTGAGAATGTAAAGCTGTTATTAGCTGTTATTTTGTATTAAAGGAATAAAAGTGCATGCCACCACATCTGGCGAATTTTTGTATTTTTAGCAGAGATGGGGCTTCACCATTTTGGCCAGGCTAGTCTCAAACTCCTGACTTCGTTTTCCACCCAGCTCCACCTCACAAAACTGTTGGGATTACAGGCGTGAGCCACCGTGCCTGGACCCTTTCTGACTTGTTGAGAAATGTTAAGTGTATGAGTATTGATGAATGCTGAGGGTATGATGGAATATATTGTTCGCTAGGAAGAACGATGGCAAGGAAAACCTAGCTGCCACTCCCACCAAGTAGAAAACTACCGGGGCGTTCCAAAGTGGCAGGACGATATATAAATATCACACACCTGCTAAAACAATTATCTAAGGTATCTGCCCCTGACCCCACAGCTCCCTTGTGGAGAATACTTTTTAGGTTGTTTGTGATCAGTGGTAAATGGGTACCAGCTGCCTACTTGAGGTGTTCTGTGTTATGAGAAAATACCGAACACCTGTGTGTTAATAATGATCAGCTGTTCAGAGAGAATGACGGCGCAGGTCAGCGTCTACTCGAGCCCTTCAGCCTGGAGTGCTGTCAGCCCCTGAGGCTCTCAGCTCAGAAGGCTGCTGGACCCCCAGATAGACCCACTTTGCTGTTCTATCTGGGTGTCTGCCTCTCAGTTCCTTCAGCACTGCCCGGGTGGGGGTCTCTACAGCTGAGCTGGCTCTTGGTACTGACTTTTTAATAAGAGCCACTCTAACTGTGTGAAATGGTGTCTCGTTATGGTTTTGACTGGCATTTCTTTCATAATCATTGATCATGAAAGATTTTTTTTTTTTTGAGACAGTTTCACTCTTGTTGCCCAGGCTGGAGTGCAATGGCGTGATCTCGGCTCACCGCAACCTCTGCCTCCTGGGTTCAGGCAATTCTCCTGCCTCAGCCTCCTGATTAGCTGTGATTACAGGCACGCGCCACCATGCCCAGATAATTTTTTGTATTTTTAGTAGAGATGGGGTTTCACCATGTTGACCAGGATGGTCTCGATCTCTTGACCTCGTGATCCACCCGCCTTGGCCTCCCAAAGTGCTGGGATTACAGGTGTGAACCACCACGCTGGGCTGAACTATTTTTCATATGCTTGTTGACTGCATGTATGTCTTAAGACAACAAGCATATAAAATAAGCGATGTCTCCCATTGCTTGTTTTTGTCAGCTTTGTCAAAGATCAGATAGTTGTAGGTGCGTGACATGGTCAGCATTTGAACTCAGACCTGGCTGGCTAGAAAGCCCAGGCCAGTGTCGGGAATATCCTTACACTGCATCCCCACAACCTAGCTCTGTCCTGGGTGCCTCTTGCTCTCTCCTTAGAGGCCAAAATGTGTTTCCCAGCTTTAAAGGCACCCCTGGGAAAGAGGGACCCCAACATCTTTCCCCAGGGGTCCATTCAAGCCTCCATGCCCAACTGAGACCCCTAGGCCTGTCCCAGCCCTGAGGGGGAAAGTCTTGGTGCTACCCTGGTGCAGCGGGCCTTGAAGACTTCCCTGGCGATCAGTTTAGGACACCGCCCCCCACTGCCAGGTGTGGTCCAGGCGCAGCGAGACAGATGGGGTGGCGTCCCCAGCATGCCCCCTGGATGTGGCTATAAAGAACCCACCTCCTTCTCCACTAGTGGAACCACCATCTACCCTGAGCCAGATCCAGACCCCAGGGGCCCCCTTTACCCTTCTTTTCCCACCCCATATCCAACCACTCAACAAGTCTGGTCAACTCTCCTCCGAAATAAATCCCAGCTCTGATCCCACACTGCCAATCTGCTCCACTCTGCCGTGTGGGCTGCGGTCCATACAAGAGCCTGAGAAATGGTTTTTACTTTCTTAGAGTCAGCTTATGAAGGTCTAATGCACATGGAGTGAAACTGACCAGAAGGAAAGCTCCACGCATTTTGCATTGTGCGCTGTGTGTGGTCACCCCCACAGTCGTGATTAGAACATTTCCATCACCTCAAAACTTCCGACCTGCTGCTTTTTAATCAGTCTCCTCTTTACCCTCCCAGCCCCAGCTCCTAACACCCACTGATCTGCTTTCTGTTCTTAGAGTTTTGCAAGTGATCAGATTTTGTATAAATAGAATTGCACAGTTTATGCTCTGCTCCCTTCAGCTGGGGTCATGTTTCTGAGATTGTCCCATGCTGTGGGTCTGTGGTTAATTCTCTTCAGAGCAGAGGATATTCCACTGCATGGAAATACCACCATTTCTTTGAACCCACTCTGCAGTTTATGGACATTTGGGGCTGTTTTCTGTCTAGGGCTACGATGAATAAAGCCCCTCTGCACATTAGTGTGGAAGGTTTTGTGAAGATGTGTTATTTTACCTTCTCTTAGGTAAATATATAGGAGTAGAATCCCTGGGTCACATGATGAATGTATATTTAACTTTATAAGAAACTGCTGAACTGTTCTCGGAATTGGCTGCCCTGATACTGTCCGTTTCCACCAGCGGTGTATGAGCATTGCCACTGCTCAATGTCTTCCCGGATGCTCAGCATTGCAGACGTTTTCAATTTATATGTGATATAGCTGGCCTAGAGTTAGAACCTGTACAATGTCATTTTATAAAGAACAAAACTGTTTCCATTCTCCTCACAGTGATTGCTAACTTTGGTTTCTGTAAACTGCTAGATTATTTGCAGGATGCAAATTGAGGTAAAGCTGCATACCTTCTCTTATCTGTAACTATCAGAATTGCTGGCCTTTGTTTACCGGTACTGACCAAAGTAAGCACCCCCAGATAATTCCATCCTGGCGCCAAGCAACTGAAAAATCTGTGGACCCCACACCTGTCCAAATAATATATAAGCTAATGTTTATCTTAACCTCTGTAAACCACTTAAGTGGCAATTGGAATGGCAAAAGTCCCCTGGCCCAGAGCCCCCCTCAACCTCGTCTCAGCCTAGGAAATGATTGACAGCTTTCATTCCCATCTCCAATCTTCACCCCCACTCCCAAGGTGGTTCTGCGGGTATAAAAATGTCTTGTCACCCTTCATTCGGGGCCACGGGTTGGAGAGACGTGAGTCCTCCGTGGTCGCCGGCAATAAACCCTGCAATTTGGCATACTTTTGTCTTGGTGTTGATTTTCTGTGCTCGGTTCGATACAACATATATATTTTTGTTTTTGAGATGGAGTCTCACTCTTGTTGCCCAGGCTGGAGTGCAATGGCGTGATCTCCATCACCACAACCTCCGCCTCCTGGGTTTAAGCGATTCTCCTGCCTGAGCCCCCCTGAGTACCTGGGACTACAGGCGTGCACCACCACACCCGGCTAATTTTTGTATTTTTTTTTTTTTTTTTTTTTTAGTAAAGATGGGGTTTCTCCATGTTGGTCAGGCTGGCCTCGAACTCCTGACCTCAAGTGATCTTCCCACCTCGGCCTCCCAAAGTGCTAGGATTGCAGGCATGAGCCACCGCGCCCGGCGACATTTTCAATTTCAACAACTCTAGTACGTGAGTAGTGGTGCTCACTGTGGTTTACAAGGGTCCTTTCAAAACCTAAATCTAACTGTGATACTCCTGTCTGCAAACGCTCCCAAATTAGGGAAAATTTGGACAATGAACTAAAGAATGATAGTAACTAAATTATAATCCATAAATAACAGTCCATGGGTCCACACTTAGGTACACACATGCATAAAAGGGAGAGGGAAAAGTCTTCTTTACACAGAATGCCAACCGATAAATGGAGAAGAAAAGGTGCTGTTGGAAGAACCATTTGGCAAGTATCATACCAACAAATTTTTTTTTTTTGAGACGGAGTTTCGCTCTTGTTACCCAGGCTGGAGTGCAATGGCGCGATCTCGGCTCACCGCAACCTCCGCCTTCTGGGTTCAAGCAATTCTCCTGCCTCAGCCTCCCGAGTAGCTGGGATTACAGGCATGCGTCACCATGCCCGGCTAATTTCTGTATTTTTAGTAGAGACGGGGTTTCACCATGTTGACCAGGATGGTCTCGATCTCTTGACCTCGTGATCCACCTGCCTCGGCCTCCCAAAGTGCCGGGATTACAGGCTTGCCACCGCGCCAGGCCCAATAGCAACAATTTTTTCAGGCACGACTCATCACTGGATCTAAAACATTGGATCCCATCATTGGATCAAAAGTGGGCAAAAGAATGATGAGAAACAGGAAGTGCTGCTATGGTTTGCTCTGCGTCCCGCCCAAATCTCATCTTGAATTGTAATCCCCATAATTCCCATGTGTTGAGGGAGGGACGAGGTGGGAGGTGATTGGATCATGGGGAGGTTCCCCCATGCTGTTCTCGTGATAGTGAGTGAGCTCTCCCGAGATCCGATGGTTTATAAGGCAGTTTTCCCTGCTCTTGCTGGCTCTCTCACGCCTGCCGTCATGGAAGACATGCCCCTTCCCCTTCCGTGATTATAAGTTTCCTGAGGCCTCCCAGCCATGTAGAACTGAGTCAATTAAACCTCTTTTCTTTGTAAATTATCCAGACTGGGGTATGTTTTTATAGCAGTGTGAACAAGAACTAATACATCCACAGAGGCCCAAAGCATCCTCTTCCCCAACCCCACCATCAAGATAGTTATTCACTACAAAGGAGGAAAGAATAACTTCCTGGCCAGGTGCAGTGGCTCATGGCTACTTTGGAGGCCGAGGTGGGTGGATCACAAGTTCAAGAGATTGAGAACATCCTGGCCAACATGGTGAAACCCTGTCTCTACTAAAAATACAAAAATTAGCTGGGCTTGGTGGCATGTGCCTGTAGTCCCAGGTACTTGGGAGGCTGAGGCAGGAGAATCCTTTGAACCCAGGAGGCGGAGGCTGCAGTGAGCCGAGATAGCGCCACTGCACTCCAGACTGGGCAACAGAACAAGACTCTCTCAAAAAGAAAAAATAAATAACTTCCCAATGGCAAATCCTAACTGACATCACCTTTACCAAGCGGCCAACATTGCCACAACTAGTCATAGGACAAATCAGCACCTGCATCTCCCACCTTGATACAGAGAAGGGCACAACGTCACTTCCACGGTGCTCCCACCCATATGCATCCAGTCATCAGAAAAGACGCGAACACAAATCAAGGTCATGCTACAAAAAAAACGGCCTGAACTCTTCCGAATCGTCAAGTCCTAAAGGAGAATGAGGACCAAGGAGCTGAGCAGAACAAAGCAGGCAAAACAGGCACAGAGCCAGCGCAAACGTGAGGCCTGATTAGGTTTTGAACTGGAAGAGAGGGTTTTTTTGTTTGTTTGTTTTGCTATAAAGGATGTCATTCTGAAAGCTGGTGAAATGTGAATAAAGTCTGTGAATTAGGGGAGTGGTAATGTGTCAGTGTTAATTTCCTAATTTTTATATTCCTGCTGAGCTTATGTTAGAGGATGTCCTCATGTTAGAAAATGCACACACATTATTTAGAAGAAAAGGGCATGAAGTCTGCAACTTGCTCTCAACTCTTTAGTGAAAAAATCCTGGGAGAGAATGAAAGTAGCAGATGTAAGTGTGATTGAAAGTGAACATCTGGGCAATCTGGATTAAGGAGAGAAGGGAAATATTTGTATTATGTTTGCATTGAATTGTGTGCCTGAAATTATTTTGAAATAACGGGTTTGTAGAATCCCCCAGCCCCACCTGGCCTCACTGGTGCACCTGCCTGCGCCGCAGTGGCAGATTCCCGCTGCACAGATTCCCTGCTCACCCACAGCTCCGGGAGGGCAGAGCTGAGCCCTGGATTTTTCTGCATTCCCAAGCCTGGCACCTAGAAGGCCCCAAACCGTTTCCAGTGTTCACTGTTGTTTGCTGTGGCCTGTCTCAAAGGCTCTACCAGGTGCTGGGCCAACCCCAAACTCAGGAGCCTCCATGAAGGGGAACATCAGGTGACCACGCAGCATTCTGTGGCTGTCATCTCCACACACGCCATGAAGGAGAAGTCACAGCTGGGCAGAGACCGCCGGGCCGGAGAAGGCTTCTCCCAGACCTGGCACAGATACCCAAGACCACAGTGAAGTCACGTTTCTGCAGTCCTAGCCCCCATCTCTGCTCCTCAGAGAGACCCAGGTGCCTGCTCCGCGGGCGCTCCACACTGTCACAGCCTGCTGGAGAAGGCCTGTGGACATCTTGGCCAACCCCATGGGTTCCAGATTGGAGAAACTGAGGCCCTGAGCCCAGAAAGGTCTTGCCCAGGGCCCCATAGCAAGTGCAGGCAGAGTGAACAACCGCATCCCCCCAGCTCCCACCCAGGGACTTGACTTACTTATTTTTTAAATAACAGCTTTATTGAAATGTATTTCACACACCATACAGCTCACCCATTTAAAGTGTACAGTCAAGTTTAAGACAATTTCATCACCACAAAGAAAAACCTTTGAACCATCACCTCCCCAGGCCCTCACCTTCCCACTCACAGCCTCCCGCAGCCAACCATCTCCCCTCTGGCTCTACAGAGCTCCCCGTTCTGGACATTTCGCAGAGATGACTGGCTTCTTTTGCTTACTTTCATTTGGCTTTTGAAAGAGGGCTCCGGGTCTGCCATGCTCCCTTTGGGGTCTCTTGGGTGGAGGTGGAGAAGGTACCCTATGAGCCTGAACAACCCCTCCCAGGGGCCCCACCAGGAACACCAGGTTTAATTTCAGTTCAGGGCAGGCAGGATGGGGCACCTCTGGGAAGTCTCCTCCTATTGCTCATCAAACCAACCTTGGAATCCCTGCAGGGAAGAGCATGGCTTAAAGAAATGGGAGCTTACTCCAGTCTGGCTCCAGAGGACAGAATGGTCATGATTTAGGAAATTTGTAATGCCACTGAGGACATCTGCAATTGGAGTGAAAATGGTGATTTTGCCTATCTTTAAACACGGCAATTAGTCAGGGCCACTTTTTAATCTGAAGTGTTTTTTAAATATCTTTTCCCCTACAGGTTCCACGTCATCGCTTTCTTTTCTCTACAGCTGATCTGGGAAGCCCTGGGGCTGCCCCTTGCCAGCTTCCCCACAGGGAGAGTGTGGCTGGCTGCCCCCTAGCTGGAAAGTCAACACCCCCTCCCTTGTTCCATGGTGTCCTGCAAGGAGGCAGCTGGAGCCGGGGGCTGGGGCCAGGGGCTTGGTCACACTCAGGCCCGTCCCAGTGACTGACCCTGCAGCTCTTTATCAGAGGCACAGAAGTCTGATGCTCTCCCTTTTCAAGGGGTCAGTGGCTGCGTTACCTACACTCATTCATTCACCAGGGGTTGCAAAATGGTGATATTCTACCATTCTTTTTTCATTTGTTGGATTGCTTTAAAGAAAAAAAAAAGACTCCCCTATATGGGCAGGAAAATGGCTGAATTGTTACTTACTGGTCTCTAAGATAATGAACTGATTGTTAGCCTCCAGGGACAATCAATTTGTTCTTTTTTTTTTTTTTAAGATTACAGTGAACTCATGGACTTAAAACTTATTTACGGGTTTTGAGCCACTGCAGTTAACCTCACCAAATCTGAAGCTGCCCCACCTCTGCCATGTGGGGCCTTTCCAAGTTTTCCTCATTCATATTTGTTTCTTTGTTTTGGGGAGGCCAGCAGGACAGCATCCATAGTCTGTCTCTCCAGCCGAGGAAAGTGACAAGACCTCCATCAAGGTGAGATCCAGGTCGGCAGCCTCTGGCTCCCCTACCGCTAGGCGGGAAGGTGAGCTCTCTGAGCCAGCTTCTGGCATGGGAGCACCAACTCCAGAATGTACTTTAAACCTGTCCCCCCAAATCAAGGTCTCAAGTTCCATGTTATTCTGTCCATCTGAGGTCTTACACCTGTGAGTAAAAAACCTAGAAGGCACTGTCAGGGTACAGATGAAACCGCCACTGCAAAATTAGGACGCAGTTAAAGAGATTAACCAACTCCACTTGCTTCCGAGCTCCAAGCCGCCCTTATTCCTTCCTGGGTGTAGGCTGAACTGACGTTGGGAGGAATGTAGTTTATATGAACAGTTTATCATTTGATACAAAGAGGATAACAGCCCTTTCCCAAAACAAAGCCCCTTCTTGCCTGGGGACTGGATTGCCTTTTGTAGGACTAACCAATTAGCCACGGGATTAGAAATGATGGTTTAGGCCTCAGGCAGTTGGAGGGGACAAGATTCTTACTTCCCCCAAACTGCTCCTGGGGATAAAATCACTATTGTAAAACCTAAGACCAGTGCTTGAGATGTTTTGCAGACCCTGCCTTTGATGGATCAGCTGGTACCACCCAGATCCATCAACCGGCTCATCTGATCTCGTGGCCCCACCCATGAACTGACTCAGTGCAAGAAGAGAGCCCCGACTCCCGATTTCTTATCTGACCGGATTGATCGGGCACTCCTGGCTCACTGGCTTTCCCCAACCCACACCAAGTTGTCCTTAAAAACTCTGATCCCCAGCTTGGGTGCAGTGCCTCACGCCTGTAATCACAGCACTTTGGGAAGCAGAGGTGGGTGGATCACCAGAGGTCGGAAGTTTGAGACCACCCTGACCAACATGGAGAAACCCCATCTCTACTAAAAATACAAAATTAACCAGGCGTGGTGGTGCATGCCTGTAATCCCAGCTACTCAGGAGGCTGAGGCAGGACAATCGCTTGAACCACGGAGGCAGAGGTTGCGGTAAGCCAAGGTGGTGACATTGCACTCTAGCCTGGGCAACAAGAGCATCTCAAAAAACAAAAACAAACTCTGATCCCCGAATGCTCGGGGAGACTGATTTGAGTAACTGATAAAACTCGAGTCTCCTGCACAGCCAGCTCTGTGTGAATTATTCTTCCTCCACTGCAATTCCTTGTCTTGATAAATCGGCTCCGTCTACACAGCAGGCAAGGTGAACTCAATGGGTGGTTACAGAGATTGTAATGTATTCATCACATTTTTACAAGTTTTACTAAGACAGAGAAGAGTCCCAGGTTTGGAGCAGGACATTTTGGAGGAAGCTTTCTCTGCGGTCAGCCCGGCCATATGACCCAGGGCTCTGCACTCCTAAGGACACAGGTGTCCAAAAGGCAGTTCTGTGTTATCTCAAGCCCAGGAAGATAAGACACTGTGCTGGATATTCCCTGAGAGGTTTCCTTTTCCTCCACCTTAAAGAGGTAAAGAAAAATGCAAATCTCGGGACCCCAAACTCACTATACCAAAAAGAAGAGTTAATCTTGGGAACTGGGTCACCCAAAACTGCCTCCCAGTTTCTTCCTGAATAGACAGCTGCAAAGACAGAAGGCCAGTCCCCTCCCCAGGAGGTCTCCCTCACCATTTGCTCACAGGAAAATTCCTTGTGGGCCCCAAGATTTTTTTTTTTTTTTTTTTTTATACTGAGTTTCGCTCTGTCACCCAGGCTGGAGTCCAGTGGTGTGATCTTGGCTTGCTGCAACCTCTGCCTCCTGGTGATTCTTCTGCCTCAGCCTCCTGAGTAGCTGAAACTATAGGCGTGGGCTACCACGCCTGGCTAATTTTTGTATTTTTGGTAGAGGTGGGGTTTTGCCATGTTGGCCAGGCTGGTCTTGAATTCCTGACCTCAGGATGTCTGACTGCCTCAGCCTCCTGAACTGCTGGGATTACAGACCATGCATCTTTTTTTTTTTCTTTTCCAAGGTCTTTGTCCTAAAAGAGAGTTCTGCTGAATTTCACCCTGACAATGTAAATTAACAGTTTATCTGCACAGGGAAGGAACAAAGCCAGAACTAGAAGTCAGAAGGCATCCCTCCAAAGATGCAGGTTCACTGAGCACAGGACAAATGTGTCCTTCCTTGTCCCTCTTCCCTCCTTTCACATGTAAGACGGGGATTGGGGAAGGCTTTTGAAAGCCCCAAACGAATGCGACCACTGGCCTCTCATCTGCCCTCCCATTTTCTTCTTTGCATTTTTCCCTACTGCCTGTCCTTTCCTCTTTGAATACTGAAGTCCTCAGACCCTCTTTGGAAATGGTGCGAGCCAGAGCTCCTACAACCACCTGCTCAGGACCCACCCAGCCGGCGGAGCCCATGCTTCTCCTGAAGCTGTGGACCCAGTTTGCAGACTCTTTCTCCTGGGCACAGGAGAATTATTGAGATATTGTGCAGACCCTGCAATGGAGTGAGACTCTTCAGTCATGTTATTTGGTGTACAAAGTGCAGGCTCGTCTTCCTGTATCTGTCCCGGGGTTTCGGGGCAGCAGAGCTCCACCTCCACAAGGGTTCAGGATGGGTGTAGATGGTCCCGCCTCAGGATCAGGCCCAGTCCTCTCTATCCCAAGGTGTGTCCTCTGTCCATCACAATGACCCAGGCAGGGTCGGTTCTCAAATGGCTCTGAAGAAATGTTTAGGGGCGTCTGGGGACTGTACAATACCTTCCTCCTCACTCAGATTCCACAGTTCTCCCTTGACCTTGGGCCACTTCTTGGACTTGGCTGCACACAGCTGTTACCTCCCTAAACTGAGCCTTAAAGACTAAGGTCCCACTTTCCCAGTCTGCTCTTGTTTCTTTAGGATTTTCACAAAGGTGGGCTGTGCGCGGTGGCTCACATCTGTAATCCCAGCACTTTGGGAGGCCGAGGCCAGAGGATCACCTGAGGTCAGGAGACCAGCCTGGCCAACATGGCAAAACCCTATCTCTACTAAAAATACAAAAATTAGCCAGTCATGGTGGCGGGCACCTGTAATCCCAGCTACTCAAGAGGATGAGGCAGGAGAATCGCTTGAATCCTGGAGGCAGAGGTTGCAGTGAGCCGAGATCATGCCACTGCACTCCAGCCTGGGGACAGAGTGACAGAGGAAGTCTCTGTCTCAAAAAAAAAAAGGGGGGGGAAATTTCACAAAGCAGCTCCCTCCTTTTTCAATTAAAAATATTCTGTGCTAGGCTGGGTTTGATGGCTCATGCCTGTAATCCCAGCACTTTGGGAGGCGGAGGTGGGTGGATCATGAGGTCAGGAGTTCGAGACTAGCTTGGCCGACATGGTGAAACCCAGTCTCTACTAAAAATAAAAAAGGTAGCCGGGCATGGTGGCAGTGCACCTATAACACTAGCTACTTGAGAGGCTGAGGCAGAAGAATCACTTGAACCTGGGAGGTGGATGTTGCAGTGAGCTGAGCTTGCGCTATTGGGCTCCAGCCTGGGGACAGAGTGAGACTCTGTGTCAAAAAAAGAAAATAGTCTGTGCTGGTTTTCTCTTCTTCCTCCCCACCAGCACCCAGAGGCTGTGGTCTACATGTCAGCCATGCCCTGCCTCCGTGGAGACCTGGGCTTGTGTCAGACGTCCTGTTCCAGCTTTTAAGAGCAGGAATGGCTTTTCCACCAAGGGTGTGCACAGCACTTCATCCCCTTTCATCCTGGGTGACAGAGGCTGCCTGGGATCCTCAAGAGCCCAACTAGCTGCCACCTCTCTATCCCGACTCAGATGACCTGCTTCCGAGCCTGTCTTCTGCCATGAAACTTACTCCCGAATATCCACACTCGATTCCAAGTAAAACATCACTGTCCCCACTGTGCCGATGTGCGCTAGCTGTAAGTAGATAGCACACAGCACAACAATAGGTCACCTCTGTTAACCAGGCAGCTGGTCAGCCCACTCAGCTACCTGCATAAAAGCCTCAGCCATCCACTTCCACTGTGGGGCCCACAGTTAAAGCTCTCCTGTGGCTTCCACGCTAATACCTATGTCTGGGGTTGGCATCCTTTTACTGGCCAAACTCCTTTGGCCTTTCAGGAGTGTGACTGAGCAACCTCTTTGGTTGTGACCAGAGATGCTGCTTTCAGAACACAGGTGGAAAGGTCAGCAGCTGCTGCCACAGAAATGAGGAGGGGTCTCCGGGGCAATGGGCGTGGTCTGGGAGGACTTTCACCTCTGTCTGCAAATTCTCTCCTCTGGGCAATGGGCTTGGAAGAAGAGGCTTCACCTCCCCAGCTCTCCTGGGGGCTTGGTCTGGGCTTGCTTCACCTCTGCACCCCGAAGCTCTCTCCACGCTTTCGCCACCTCTGCAGGCCTGGCGGGGCAGCTCACCGGCGCTTTGCTCCCATCCTGGGTACTGAGGTGAGTCAGATGCAGAGGCGACTGCACCACCGCACCCAGGTCTGAAGACCAGGCGTGCTCATGGGTCCCATTCAGGGCAGTGAAACCAAACATTCCTGATCAAAAACGTAAAGGAAGACAGAAAAATGTAAAGCCTGGGCTCCCAGGGAAACGCTGCATCTGAATTTCCGATTCAAGGGAGGAAAGACCCAAGGGGCCCCTCCTCAGGCTCTGCCTGTCCCCAGGCTGTGCTCACCCTTTGTTCTCTGCCAGGGAGACCCTCAGAAAGTGGTCTCCCTCCTCACTGGGCCCCCAATCGTCGGTGGGACCTTCTGAGGGACGTAGGTGGCAAAGGGAGCCCGCCCTAAGGTCCGGCTTGGTGTGTGGCCACATGCCATCTCCCCTCCCTTTCTAACGTGAGCTCAGGTGTCATGATCCATCAAAGCAGACCTCACCACCTCCCTTCATGACCACCAGGCTGAGAAAAAGGTGGGCAGATGCTTCTCCCAGCCACGTGCCCAGGAAAATACTGCTGCGTTGTGGCGGGAGTGTTTCTGAAGGTGCCTTAGGTTGAAGCTGGGTATGTCTTCTGAGACACTGAGGAGCTTGGGACACTCACCTCTTCCTGATGCTCAGCCCTCAATGCCTTCTGGCCTGGACGGTGCTGGGCTTCAGCCTTCCCTGCAGCCCTACTTGTTCTTACAGCACCAAACCGCTGCTACACAAAAAACTACAGACATATATTTGAGACACAGTCTTGCTCCATTGCCCAGGCTGCAGTGCAGTGGCACAATCACAGCTCACTGCAGCCTCAATTCCCTAGGCTCAAGCGATCCTCCCACCTCAGCCTCCCGAGTAGCTTGGTCTACAGGTGTAGACACACACACACACATTTTTTTTTTCCTTTTTTTTTAGATACAGGGTCTCACTATGTCCCCCAGGCTGGTCTCACCTCCTGGGCTCAAGCAATCTGCCTGTCTCAGCCTTGCAAAGTGCTGAGATTACAAGCGTGACCCACTTCACCTGGCTGGAAACTACAATTCTGTATGAAGACTTTTGGAGGCTGATTACCATCCCCAGCTCAGAATAAAGTGATTCAGGGCATCATGAGTAGGTTTTTATACAAAAATATAAAATATTCCGTATTGCCTTTCCAAAACTCGGAGAGCGTGCGGTAGAGTCCCTCCTCTTTCTGCCAAAGGAAAACTGAAATAGAATCATTTCCATGGATCTAGGGGAAATTCTCGAAACTCAAGAAGTGTGACCTTTCTCATTTTGACTCTGCAGCATCTTTGTTTAAGGAGGGTACGGGGACATCCTCGGGAGGGCTTTTGCCAGAATCGGTTTCCCTCAGTGCATCTGCCATGACTTTAACCTTGATGGCTCATTCTCTTTCAGATTTGCATATCTAAGTCTCATCACCTTATCATTTCTGATGCGGCTTCAGCAGCCTCTTCTGCTGAACATAGTTGGGATAAAATTTCTGCAAGACTTAACAAGTGAACTGACTCTGCCTAAGGGATGGAGAAAGTGAGCACCTAGCAGAGTTCCTGAAGTCAAAGATTCCAGCGGCTGCTTCCCAAGGAAGGAGGGCCGTGGGGGGCTTGGGGTGACACAGGGCAGCTGCCCAGCCCCAATGACAGTCCCCAGCTGAGGGTACGTCCCTCCAGGGCAGCCCATATCCAGTGGCCGTATAGCAGGTTTAGGGGTATAAAGTCCTGGCCAGTTTCCTCAATGGGGCCATCTGAGGGCTTACCATGCTCCAGGGCCCCCCTGAGAATCAGCTGAAGCCTCCATCCGCTCAGTTGCCCCTGCCCCATCCTGTCCTGGGGGTGCCTCTGGCCAAACCCTCACACACGTGGGCTTCCCAAGTCCATGCAACGCCCCTCCCTGCCCCCGGGCAGCCTCCTGTCCTCTGGGCTTTGCCTTGTCTCTGCAAGGTTTTCCTGCCTTTGGGGAGGGGGAACCCATCCTGCCACACCCCTGCTGGCGCCTCCAGGCCCTCCTGTTCAGGGAGAGAAGCCAAGGTAGAGAAGCCAAGGTAGAGACACTGTCTGGTAAGAATAAGGGCCCTCGCCCAATTTATTTTCTGCAAAGAATCTGAGCAAGAAAGTCCTTTTCCTCCCAAATGCTGAGTTAGAAGGCATCCTGCTCTTGAACAAATCCAAGGTGATATGGCCTGGTTTTCCACTGATGATGCACAGGACCTCCTGAATAATTCTGTCTCAGGGGCCTTATTTCCGCCTCAGCTTAAAATGCTCCCTCATAAACAGATCAGCAGCAAGTCAGGTTGTCCCCTGACATTATAAGTAATAAATTGGGTAAAATTCATGCCAGAAAAATTCTAAGAACTTAACACTCAAGAAATGAACCCAAATAAGGCCATTCAGAGTCACGTCTGGGGCAAAAGGTTTTGAAAATTCTTTTGCAGAAACAGAATTTCTAAAGACTGAATCAAGTGAGCTCCTTGGCCCCGGGGGGCGGGGTGGGGGGGTAAGGGACTGGTCCCCTTTCTTCGGGGTCCAGGTTTGGATGGAGAGTGCCAGCTACTCCACCTGGTGGCAGGTCTCCACGGACAGGTGAGTGTGCGGAGGACTGAGCTCACAGTAATGAATATTCATGTCCTTCTGTTAAATATCCTAGCTCACCGCTTTATTTTTAAGTTTTTGTTTTTGAGACTGAGTTTTGCTCTTGTTGCCCAGGCTGGAGTGCTATGGAGCTATACAGCTCACTGCAACCTCTGCCTCCCAGGTTCAAGCAATTCTCCTGCCTCAGCCTCCTGAGTAGCTGGGATTATAGGCATGCACCATCATGCCTGGCTAATTTTGTTTTTTGTTTGTTTGTTTGTTTGTTTTTGTTTTGAGACAGAGTTTCGCTCTCGTTACCCAGGCTGGAGTGCAATGGCGTGATCTAGGCTCACCGCAACCTCCGCCTTCTGGGTTCAGGCAATTCTCCTGCCTCAGCCTCCCGAGTAGCTGGGATTACAGGCACGCACCACCATGCCCAGCTAATTTTTTGTATTTTTAGTAGAGATGGGGTTTCACCTCGTTGACCAGGATGGTCTCGATCTCTTGACCTTGTGATCCACCTGCCTCGGCCTCCCAAAGTGCTGGGATTACAGGTGTGAGCCACCGCGCCCGGCCCTAATTTTGTGTGTGATCGCCTGAGGTCAGGAGTTTGAGACCAGTCTGACCAACATGGAGAAACCCCGTCTCTACTAAAAATACAAAATTAGCTGGGTGTAGTGGCAGCGCCTGTAATCCCAGCTACTCAGGAGGCTAAGGCAGGAGAATTGTCTGAACCCAGAAGGTAGAGGTTGCGGTGAACTGAGATCACATCGTCGCACTCCAGCCTGGGCAACGAGAGTGAAACTCGGTCTCAAAAAAAAAGAAGACAACTCCAAAACATTCCCTCCCCAACTTGCTGGCCCTCCCTCAGGCTACTCACACAGGTCCTGGCATCTGCACACATGTTCTGCCAGGTGGCGCACGGTTCTGCCACACCCACCCTACTTCTGAAGGTGCACTGGTGACACTTTACATCATTGTAAAGTGATGCAAGCTTTTTCCACTTTCTTATGCTCCCTGGACTCCTTCCACACTGCAACACATGGACCCACCTCCCTTCCACAGAGGCCAAGCAATGCAGGAGGCACCACAGTTCCCTTCCCTCTCCCCGTCTCCCCATCGGGTCACTTAGGGGGTTCTGCTTTGACAGGGGAGGAGCAGTCTTTGTGGGTGCGCACCTGGACGAGGTGTGTGCCGGTAACTGAGCAGGACCAAGGGCTAAGCATGTGGTCACCATGCAAATGTGACCTGCATTTTATAATTAACAGACCCAGCAGGGCACAGACACTGTGCCCTCCAACCAGCATCCTCGAGTCCTCCCAGGAGACCGTGGAGCTTCCTCTCGCGGGGGGAAACGCTGCCTTCTTTCAGGTGAGTTTCTTTGTTTTTGTTTTGAGACAGAGTCTTCCATCCTGGGTTCAAGCAATTCTCCTGCCTCAGCCTCCTGAGAGGGATTACGGGCATGCAGCACCCCACACCCAGTTAATCTTTGTATTTTGTTTTTAAGTAGAGACAGGCATTTTGCCATGCTGGCTGAGCTGGTCTCGAACTCCTGATCTCAGGCCATCCACCCACCTCGGCCTCCCAAAGTGCTGGAATTTCAGTTGTGAGCCACCAAACCAGGACTCTGAGTTTTCTTTAATTATGACAATGTCACTAATTCTGTAAAGAAAGAGAGCAGAAGGACTGCTGGCTTTTCTCATGAGCACAGACTTTAGCCCCCAGTGGGCACTCGGCCATTTCTCCCTGGCGGTCTCCCTACTCCACATGGAGGGTGACCCTGAGATGGTCCCCCTGGACACTTTGTACCCTTCACAGGACAAGCAGAGGCCCGGAGGAGAGCAACAGCCACACAGGGACCCCAGAGCCCACCAGAGCCCTCGGGTGAGATGTCCAGCCCACCGAACCTGTCCCTGCCGTCACAGCCCACACACCCATGGAGCCCTGCGCTGGGTGGACAGACACCAGGAGTCCTCACTTCCTCCATGGCGGATACTGAAGGTGACCTCATGTGCTGACCCCAGGAGGCACAGACTGCACAGTGAGGAGCCTGACTGGGGGGGTGGGTCCCAAGGCCAAGGCCAGCGCCGCTCCCAACAGGAGAGTCTGACAATGACAAGCGTGTCTCCTTGTTCCCCTGATAAAGGCCTCACAGGCACTGTTGAGGCCTCCTAGAAGTTTAACAAAAAGCACCAAACAACCAATTTCTGGAGGTCAGTAGCTTCAAAAAAAGAGTAACAGCACTCCCCATTTTGAGAAACTGTTTATTACATGCCACGCACTCTGGCCGAGGAATCCCCGAAAGCCCTAGGCCACACCCCTCCATACCCACACCGTTCTCTTACTTTGGAATGCAGGCATTAAATCAGTGAATGAGAGTGGCAAAAACTATCCCAGGCCTCATCCCAAAGCCAGAAACCACAGAAGAGAACTTGATACATTTAGTTACAGAAGAACTTTAAACCCTGTGCATAGTAAAAAAAAAAACAAAAAGGCCAGATGCAGTAGCTCACACCTGTAATCCCAGCACTTTGGGAAGCCAAGGAGGACGGATCCCTCAAGTCCAGGAGTTCGAGACCAGCCTGGGCAACATGGCAAAACCCCATCTCTACAAAAAAAAAAAAAAATTAGCCAGGCATGGTGGCATGCACCTGTAGTCCCAGCTACTGGGGAGGCTGAGGTGGAAGGATCACATGAGCCTGGGGAGGTCGAGGCTGCAGTGAGCTGTGATCACACCACTACACTCCAGCCTGGGGGTACCCAGAGTAAGACCCTCTCTTAAAGCAAAAACAAACAACAAAAAAGGCTGAACATGGCCGGGCGCGGTGGCTCACGCCTGTAATCCCAGCACTTTGGGAGGCGGAGGCAGGTGGATCACGAGGTCAAGAGACCAAGACCATCCTGGTCAACATGGTGAAACCCCGTCTCTACTAAAAATACAAAAAATTAGCTGGGCATGGTGGCGCATGCCTGTAATCCCAGTTACTCAGAAGGCTGAGGCAGGAGAATTGCCTGAACCCAGGAGGCGGAGGTTGCGGTGAGCCGAGATCGCGCCATTGCACTCCAGCCTGGGTAACGAGCAAAAAACTCCGTCTCAAAAAAAAATAAATCAATTAAAAAAAGCTGAACAAACAAAAAGCCAAAATCCAAAGCCAAAAGAAAAATGACAGAAAAATAAATGCAATGTACAAGAGTATATTGCACTACTGTATAATGCTCTATGCTACTGCACTGTTGTGGCACAATATACTTTTTTTTGAGACAGAGTCACGTTCTGTTGCCCAGGGGAGTGCAGTGGCACAATCTCTGCTCACTGCAACCTTCACCTCCCGGGTTCAAGCAAGCCTCCAGAGTAGCTGGGAATACTACTTGTATGCCATCACACCCGGCTAATTTTTGTATTTTTTAACAGAGAAGGGGGTTCACCATGGTGGCTGGTCTGGAACTCGTGACTTCAAGTGATCCACCCATCTCAGCCTCCCAAAGTCCTGGGATTACAGGCATGAGCCCCGGCACCCGGCCATACGTTGCATTTACACTCTTGTACAGAGTAGCAAATGGCACAGAGAAGAGCTAAATTCTTTACCGTAACAAGCTCCTGGAATCCCTAAGAAAAAGACACACAGCCCAACAGAAAAATAAAAAATGGGCAAAGAACACAGACAGGCAACATTCCAAATGGCCAATAATAAAATGAAAAGATGTTCATCACCAGCAGTCAAATAAATTAGGATTAACGTGATGAAAAGGGCTGTTTCGCCTCAGATTGCTAGAGACATAAAGCAATGGCACGCCTCAGGGCTGGCAAGAGGGCAGGCAAGCCCGCAGCCCGCCCACCAGTGGGTGGACGGCAGGCTGGTCCTGCGTTTCTGAAGGGCATTTGGCAAAATGCTGCATAGTCTTTGGCCCACCGGCCTCTGCTAGGGATTCGCCCCCAGGAAACGCTCAGAGCCATTCCAAGGATGCCTCAGGAAAGCTGTTCATCACAGCACTGTTTTAAAAACTTTGACGCAGCGTGCCAAAACGTTAATAGCCCACGTCTCTGGGAAGTTACCTTATTAATTAGATCATCTCCCGCAAAGTTTGGTAAGGCAAGAGTATTTCTTTATGAGAAAAAAATTGTTTATTGAGAAAATTCACGAAGGCATTAAAACAATGCTTTCAAGGGTTTCCTGACGCCAAAATTGGCCCTCCAGCTTCCCAGGCTGGTATGGCTAGCACCACCCCTCTAAGGCAAGTCTCTGATTTCGGTCCTATCAAATCTCTGGGCTAGAACCGAACTCACAGATTCATCGTCCAGATCCGTGTGGATCAGGGCCCAGGGGGCTCACAGGAGCAGTGCGGTGTCCTGTATGCCATCTGTCCCTTCCACGAGTGGGCGCCGTAGGAGGATCCAGTGGGGTCTGCCCGTTCCCCGCCGCCCGGGGATGCTGAGCGCACCCGGGCCACCACCGGGCTCGGGAACATACCCTGGACCTTTCAAAAAAACAAAAATGGAAAGACTTTCAAGGTCACATGACCAGTGCACAGCAGAAGCAGAAACAGAGGCAGCCTCCAGGTCCCGGGCATTTCCTAGAAAACCGTTCCCTCCCCCGAACCTGGTGGCAGGTGTGTGTTCGAGGAGCCGCTGCCCCGGGCCTCCCCGGGCAGGCCGCGCGCCCACTCCCCGCCGCAAGCTCGAGTGGGGCAGCGGCGGGGACCCGCGGAGTCCGCCCCCGACCCCAGCCCAAAGCTGTGCTCAGCCCTGAGCCCCGCGCGAACTTCGAGGAGGAACTCGGCCGGCGGCCGCGGCCCCGAGCGCTTTCCCACGGCCACGCCCCTAGCGCCCAGAACTTCCCGGCGACCCGGCGACCCGGCGACCCCGCGCCGCCCGCGCGCCCCCTCGGCGCCAGCCCCGGAGGAGGCCGCGGCGCGGGAGGCGAGTAGGACCGAGCCCGGCCCGGCCCCAGCGCCTTCGCCCCGCACCCCCGCGGAGGGGGCGGCGTCCGAACCTAGCGGGCGGGCGGGGGCATCCCGGGGCGCGGGCGCGGCGGCAGGTGGGCGCGCTCTAGCGGGCGGGGGTCCGGCCGGGCCGCGCGCCTCCCCCGGAACTCGGCCGTGCCATTCCCATGATGCCCAGCCACGGGCACGGCTTCCGGAGCGCGGCCGCCGCCGCCGCCGCCGCCCGGTAGGTCGCAGGGAGGGGGCGGCCTGGGGGGGTCGCCCCGCCCCCCGCCCCGCCCCTCCCCTCCCCTCCCGCGCTTCCCACCGCGCGGCCCGGGCGCGGGGCTCCGGGCGCGGGGCGCGGGGCGCGGGGCGCGGGCGCGGGCGGGGGCGGCGGCGGCGGCGCGCGGGGAGGCGGGGGGCCTGGCCGGACGCCCCTGCGCCCCCTCCCCGCGCCCCGGCCGAGGGCGGAGCGCGCCGGCCCCGCAGCCTCCGGCCCGCCCCCCACCCGCCGCCTCCCCCGGGACGCGGGACGCGGGCGCAGGCGGAGTCGGGCGACGGGGGCCGGGCGGAGGTGAGCGGGCGCGGGACCGAGGGTTTGGGAGGTCTAGGGGGGCTGGGAGGCCGGGGACAGGAGGGCGGTGCAGGCCGCGGCGGGCGGGCGGCTGGGGCTACCGGGGCAGGCGGACGGGGATCGGCGCCGGGTCTGCTCCGTTCCCGGGCGGGGGTCCTGGCTCCGGCCTCCGCGCCCCCGGAGCCCCAGGTGAGGAGCAGGTGAGGCCGGCGGCGGGGGAGCCTGGGCCCGGCCTGGGGAGGCCGCTGCCCTCAGAGAATGGCAGGCGGCCGGCCGGCCGGGGGGACTGCGGTTCACGCCCTGCGCCAGGCGGAGCTTCCGGGAGGGTGGCCGCTTTCCCGGGCCCCGAGCTCCCGAGTCCTCGGATCCCAGAGCCGTAACTCCGGGGCGCAGACCTGCCTGGAGGCCCGGCCTCTTCCCTGGAAGGCGTCCGCTCCCGCGGGGCTAGGTCCGGGTCGCCTAGCGTCGCGGCGTGGGTGATACGCGCGTCCCCGGGGAGGGGAGCGGCGGGGGGGGGACCCTGCCCAGCCGGCAGGCCGTGAGCTGCCCGAGCTCGAGAGTCGAGGGAGGTCCGGCAGGGGCAGCCGGGAGGGGCTCACCTTGCCTGCAGTTCCCAAGCTCAGGAAATGGCGGTGCAGCTTTGCTGGGGAACGCTGGTTGTGAGGTTGTAAAATTGCAGCTTCTGCAAGGCTGGGAGCTGAGTTCCAGCCCACGCCCACTTCAGGGTGGCTGGCGCGGGCCCTTCTGCTGCCCCTCCTGCTCTGGCACCCGGACTCCCCTCCCGGCCTGCGGACCCTGGCCCCCCTACCCTGGGGGAAAACCCCACCCGGGAGGCCAGAAGGCGAGCTGAGAAACGTAGAGCATTTGGGGGCGTTTCTCACAGGTGTTAGACTGTTAGGATGAGGAGGGCCCAGTGTGGATGCTTGGATTCTCTCCAGCAGGTCGGTGTCCAGACCGAGAAGACAGGGTGTTTTCTGCTGCTTCCTAAAATCTGACACCGTGTGGCTTTGGGGTGCAGGTGCTGGGTGTCCCCATGGCCACCCTCAAGACTTTATCCTGGGGCAGCAGCTTGAAGCCTGCGCCTCTGGCTGGGCCCAGACGTATCTCTAAGTACAGTTTGGGGGGTGCTTAGACAGTTAAGCTCTGTCGCCCTGGCTGGAGTGCAGTGGTGGGATCTCTGCCTCCCGGTTCAAGCAGTTCTCATGTCTCAGCCCCCCAGTAGCTGGGATTATAGGTGTGGGCTACCACACCTACCTAATTTATGTATTTTTAGTAGAGATGGGATTTCACCATGTTGGCCAGGCTGGTCTTGAACTCCTGGCTTCAAGTGATCCATCTGCCTTGACCTCCCAAAGTGCGGGGATTACAGGCATGAGCCACTGTCCCTGGCCCTAGGGGGCTTTTTGAGAATGATTCATATCGCATAATGTTTTAAAGCCACAGGCCGTCCTAGGGAGATCCCCCCACCCCAGTTTTATTCATTTTTTTTAAGATGGAGTCTCATTCTGTCTACCATGCTGGAGTGCAGTGGCTCAATCTTGGCTCACTGCAACCTCCGCTTCCCGGGTTCAAGCAATTCTCCTTGGCTCAGCCTCCCAAGTAGTTGGGACTACAGGTGCACACCAGCACACCTGGCTAATTTTTGTATTTTTAGTAGAAAGGGGTTTCTCTATGTTGGTCAGGCTGGTCTCAAACTCCTGGCCTCAGGTGATCTACCTGCCTCAGCCTCACAAAGTGCTGGGATTACAGGTGTCAGCCACTGTACCTGGCCAGATTTTTTTTTCTCTTTCTTGGACTAGGTGATTTGACAACTTAGAAAACTGTTCACTAGGAGTCCAGGCTCTCTCTGCAATCAGGCAGAAGCTGTAAAGGAGGCTAGTGGAGAACAGAGTATTTCCCCAGGAAAACTCCCCTCCCTGACCTTGCCATCCAGTGCAAAGACACTGCCCGGGCCGGTTTTCTTAAAGTCGTATTGCTGTTTAAAGGGTTAATAGGGCCCAGTGCAGAGGCTCAAGCCTGTAATCCCAGCAGAGGCAGAGTACAGTGATTACACTCCAGCCTGGGCAATAAGAGCAAAACTCCATCTTAAAAAAAAAAGGAGTTAATAGTCTTGATTTACTCTTATCAGCCCAAAGAGAATGTGCATGTTTTGTGATTTCTGTCATTTTGCAGAGGGAATTTGAATAAGAACGTGTAGTAAGGCAGGCATGGGTCTGCTAACCAGTGAAAGGGCCCTGCCCCGTGGTTGGTCCCCAGTGCTCTGTGTCATTAGGAATCTCTCCAGAAGGTGACTTTGTGCCAGATGTCATGGGCTGCAGTGGGTGGCCAGAATCTGAGAACTGGTAGATATTTCACATCCCTGCCCCATCACCATCACTTCAGCCAGCATCAGACTTTTTGTCCAGGATAGTTATACATTCCTTGTGCCTGAATGCATTTGTCTTAATGCATTAAATTAAATGTACTTGCATGGTGGTTTTAAATGTCTTAGGGTAAGTTCTTTCAAAAGTTAATTTTGAGCCCTTAAGTTAATGATATTTCTTTCCAAAAAAATTATATATGAACTGTAGCTTCAGCCTCTGATTAGATGCCTTCTCTTTGATTCTGGTAGTCAAAAGTTTGTTTAAAAAGCAGAGAGAGGGTGCCTCGGCGTGTAAGTGAAGAGATGAAGACCTGACCCTGGGCGTGTGGGAACATGGCCGCCATTTCATCCCCGTCAATCTGGACTCAGAGAATTTCAAGTAATTTCAAGTAATAATTGTATTTTAGTTGCTCTTTTAGAGCACAAATTGGCACTAGCAAATGACTGGCTTCTGAATCTGCCTCGCCCCCTGGTTAATCGCTGGTTACCCTTCTCGGTCTCACCTGTGTCTAGGTGGCCAGCCTCACCTGTTTTTTTTTTTTGAGACGGTGTCTCACTTCCTTGCCCAGGCTGGAGTGCAATGGCACAATCTCGGCTCACTGCAACCTCCGCCTCCCAGGTTCAAGCAATTCTTCTTGCCTCAGCCCCCTGATTAGCTGGGATTACAGGGACCCGCCACCACACCTGACTAATTTTTGTATTTTTAGTAGAGATGGGGTTTTATCTTATTGGTCAGACTGGTCTCAAACTCCTGACCTCAGGTGATCTACCTGCTTCAGCTTCCCAAAGTGGAAATCTCTCCAGATTATAGGCGTGAGCCACTGCACCCAGCCGCAGCCTCACCTCTTTGAGAAAAGATGGTGGCGTGTAAACAGCCAATTATGTGCTTGTCAGGAAGGAAGTGCCTGGTTAATTAGCAAAAGCTCCTGGTAGAGAAGAATCCACAACAGATGCAAAACATAGGGGCTGGTTTTCTCCCACCACTAAGGTCCTGAGGGCGGCCACAGCTTCCGAGCCAAGGGGAGTTCTGTGTCCATCAGCCTTGGGGGCTTGCTTGCATAGGAACTGCTTTGCACTCCAATTTTGGGGTAGGCAGGTGGGGATCAGAGCAACGTGTTAAGAATTAATAGTAGTGCGATGTCCCTAAGTGACTGCCGTTCACCTTGGGTTCCTCCCTGCAGTGGCAGTCCCCAGGCCTAAGCAGGTCTTCAGCGTGTCCCAAGCCCAGCCCAGCAGTTCTGCTGCAGCAGCCACCTTTGGTCTGAAATCTGGAAGCGCGGGATGAGAAGGGGCACGTCACTGCACTCAGGGTGACTTATGTGCAGGCTAGCTGGGAAGAACGATGCGGTCCCATGAGATCGTCTGGCAAATATACATCTGATGTTTAACACAAAGAGCATTTAGTAAAAGCAACGATTCAAGATGTTTGGGGAAGTAATTTCCGAGTGGCTCTCATCATACAACTTTTTGTTCCAGGAGCTTGCTGCTTGGGTCAAGAGTGAACCTGCACATGCCGCCGTGCTGATCCCGGGTTTCTAGCCATCTTTTTTCAGCTGCAAAGAAGCATTTGCAGACGTTCTTTCATGGGTAGTGCTTGCCAACCTTTGGAGGTAAATAAAGCCTCTCCCGTCTTAGAGAAGCTGGAAGCCCAGAGTGAGAAGGGAAGAGTGGGGAGGTGCTGCGCCTGTGTGCCCCAGGCGGTACCGTGGCGGTTGGTTTGAAACATTTTCTTACTGAATCTTCCCAGCAGCCCTGGGCTGGAGCGAGTAAATTGATCCTTTCCAGCTGAGGAATCCAAGGCCCCGGGAGCATGAGTCACTCACACAAGGACACCCAGCTAGCTGGACTCTGTAGGCCCTCCACACTGCTCCTCTGGGGCCGCATCTGCTGTTGGCTGGGGTAGCTGTCCTTAGCTGCATCACGCCCATGTGCTTTCTTTCCTCCCAGGATGTGAAGCCGGCCGAGAAGTAAAGCGTCGCCCCTCTGCGCGCCCCTCACGCCTGCTAGAATGTTTCTCATGAACGCCCTTCCAGTGGTTGCTCTCCAGTCCAAATGGGAAGGCTTTGGCCCGCCAGGGAGCTTTAGGTTCCCCGGCTGCTTCTCGGAGGCTGACAAGGGCGTGGAGAGTGCGGCGGTGAGCGCCCAGGTGCAGATGCTCATCACCACGCTGCAGCGCGACGGGGCTGCTCGGGGCACCAGCGATGAGCGCGCCGCGCAGAGGGGACACAGGGCAGAGGGATGCCATGATGCCAGGCCGGCAGCCAAGCCCCCCATGCACAAGGAGCCGCCTGCCTTGGCTGCCTGTGGCCTTGTGGCTGACATTAACCCCATGGGGGAGGAGGAAGCTGCAGACTTTGGCTCACTGGTGCTAGATTCAGACAGTGATGATTCTGTGGACCGAGACATTGAGGAGGCCATCCAGGAGTACCTGAAGGCAAAGAGTGGTGCCACACAGCCCGGGTCTGGCGGGGTCCAGCCAGGCACAGCCCAGCAGCCTTCCAGGGCCTCAGGTGGAGGCAGTAGATGTAAGCCAGAACCGGCTCACAGCAGTGCCCCTACTGCCCTAGGTCTCCCAAAACTTGCGCCTGGCTCAGGCGGTGGCCCTGGCAGCCAGGTGGGATCCAGCCAGGACCAGGGCTCCGCCTCCCCAGTCAGCGTGAGCAGCGATGACTCCTTTGAGCAGAGCATCAGGGCGGAAATAGAACAGTTTCTAAACGAGAAGAGACAGCATGAGACCCAAAAATGTGATGGGTCAGTGGACAAGAAACCAGACCCCAATGAAAATTCAGTGGCCAACTCACTCCTGAAATCCCACCGAGAGCCGGCTGCAAGGGTGGTACGTCGGCAGGGTCTGATGGGCACCCAGAAGGAGCCCACCTTCCGCAGACCTCCGCGGTTAGCAAAGATGAGCATGCAGCCCAGAAACCTCAGGTCCACGGTCACAATCACACGGGAGCACGAGGGCAGCACAAAGCCAGCAGCCCCATGCCGCCCTTCAGAAGCAGCACAGGATCAAAGCGGGATCAAGAGGAGCACCAGCACCGCAAGGAGGAGAGGGCGAGTCCGGAGCACGGCACAGGCGCCCGAGGCGTCCGACTCCAGCAGCGACGACGGTATCGAGGAGGCCATCCAGCTGTACCAGCTGCAGAAAACACGCAAGGAGGCGGACGGGGACCTGTCCCAGAGGGCCCAGCTCCAAGAGGAGAGGCAGCCTGAGCCTCCTGCACACAGCACAAGCAGTGCCACAAAAAGTGCCTTGCCTGAGACCCACAGGAAAACACCTGGCAAGAAGAAGCCAGTGGCCGCCAAGACCACGGACCCTGGCCCCGGGGGCCTGGACACTGACCGCTTCCCCAAGCTCCTGAAGGAAACCAAAGCTCTGCCTCCTGTGAGCCCAGCTCTCAGGAGCGAGTTTGTGGAACGGTCCTTGTGCCGGGCAGACACGTCCGCTGAGCTAATGTGTGCAGAAGCGATCCTGGACATTTCCAAGACAATCCTGCCGGCCCCCGTGAAGGGCAGCGACGGGTCCCTGTCCGCGAGCCCACTCTTCAACTCCGCCAACGTGCCTTTCCGCTCTGATGGTGACAGTAGCTCCGTGGACAGTGACGACAGCATCGAGCAGGAAATCCGGACATTTTTGGCCCTCAAGGCGCAGTCGGGGAGTTTGCTGGCCAGAGGTGAGAGCTGCCCACAGGCTGCCCCGGGCCCACTTTCGCCACCTGGCCCCAACGGCCAGACTGGCGGCCCCAAGGCCCCTCTCTCTAAAACACCGGACCCACTGCTGGGCTGCAAAAGGAAGCGTAGAGGCGGCGGCCACGTGAGGCCATCCGTGCCCAAGAATACACGGGAGGTGGTGAAAGACGGGGGCCGGGATGCTGACCACAGCCAGGGGAGAGCTGAGCCCGGCCATGAGGGGCGGGACCTGCCCATCCAGGGCAAAGCCAGCGAGGCCCCCGGAGGGGAGGGCACCACTCGCCTGTCACAGGGCCAGGGTAAGACAGACGAGGCCAGGCGCCTGGACGAGAAGGAGAGCTCCGACGACAAAAGTAGCTCCCTGGACAGTGACGAGGACCTGGACACAGCCATCAAGGACTTGTTAAGGTCCAAGCGGAAGCTGAAGAAGCGGTGCAGGGAGCCCAGGGCGGCCTGCAGGAAGAAGGTCAGGTTCAGCACCTCGCAGACGCACTTCTTGGAGCAGCTGGGCGGGCTCCAGAGAGACTGGGAGGACAGGAGGCCACCAGTGCTCAAGAGCTGCCTCTCCAAGTCCAAGAGAGACGGCGACGAGGGCCCTGGGAAGAAATCCCCCAGCATCTTTAGCAGCACAGCAGAGAGGATGAAGCAGGAGGGTGCCGGGAGCCAGGACACGGCCCCCACCTTCTGGGTGAGGAGACCGGCCTCTGCCTCCACCTGCGCCTCTGTCTCTGAAGGGAATCCATTCCCCAGGGAGTCCCAGGGCTCAGCTCCCAGCCCAGGCTCCCTGTCTGACGACAGCAGTTCAGTGGACAGCGACGATAGCATCGAACTGGAGATTCAGAAGTTCTTGGCAGAAAAGGCCAAGGAGTCAGTGAGCAGTTCAGAAATTCAGGCAGAGGGCCTGGCTGCCCTTGGGACAGGGGGCCCAGCCAGGCCAGAGGTGCTGGGCAGGAAGGAGCCTGCCCTGCCGCCTGGCATGTGTACCCGGAACCAGAGGGCCAGGGGGGCCCCACAGCCGGCAGAAGGGTCACAAGGCACAGAGAGTTCAGGAGCGCAGGGTGCAGCTGGTCTGTTCAGCCAGGGCAGGAAGGGGGTCCCCACTGCTCCTGGCCGAGGGGATCCCGCACCGCCCAGGAGCACCAGCATCTCTGCCAAGGGGCTGTCACTGAGCAGGAAAAATGTTTACATTCACAGAGACCAGAGCCCACGAGGGACCGAACCTGCTGCTAAAAGTGCTTTTGGTCAGGTGCCCAGCTGTGCCACAGCGGGCACCGAGGTAGCAGGTGCCCGGGGGACCTTTCACATGGGCTGCGGGAGCCAGGGCTTCCTGACCACCAGCCCAGGAGCTGAGAGGGATGCTCGAGCCCAGGCTGACCACACCCTGCCCTGGAGCGACTTTGCCCACCAGAGTCGGCTGTCCAGCCCTTGGGTGCTGCGCTCTGAAGGTAGAGATGTAGCATGGAGTGGGGGTGTCGGGATTGAGAGAGATAAGGGTTCCGAGGGCCCCACCCGGGGCCTGCCCAGCCTGCCCCTTGCTGGCTTCTCCCCACTGCTGTCCACCCAGCTCTTCCACTTTGGAAAGGGCGTCTCCTGGGGGGGCAGGCAGGCCGGCCTCTTCAGCCCCCACCTGGGGCTGCCTCTGCAGGGCCCGTCCTTCTCGGCCTTCAGGGAGGCCCAGACCGGGCCCAGCCCTGTCTTTGGAAGCCCACATCTTCTGGTGAAGAAGGACGGCGGGTCCCGGCCAAGCAGGAAGGTGCAGCCGGGGCTGAGTTTGCATGACAGGAGGAGCTCGGGCTCAGAGGAAAGTGTTTTGGACCTGAGGTATAGACGAAGGGTCATCGATAGGGACGACCAGGACCAGGACGCCTTGGGAAGTGATGCCAGTGACTTCAGCGACACCTCTGGGGAGGACAGTGGCGGCAGCTCAGTAGTGAAGGTCTAAGCCCTTGAGCTGTGGGTTCTTTCCTGGGTTCCATGCATTTGTGGAAAGCGGCGTAGCCGTGCGTGTGTCGTGTGTGTGTGTGTGTGATGGTCTGTGGTTGCCAGGAGGGGAGCAGGAGTCTGTTATACATACCCCTGTATATACGTACAGCAACATGAAATGACGCTTTTATTTAACAGACGTGTCCTGGTAAATATGATTTTTGTAGCTTTTTGTAAATTATTTAAAGTGATGTAAAAAATATTTTTGGAAAATCCTGTTGTTCAATTTTGTAGGGTGTTCCTAACTGCAGTTTTCTGTGTTCTGCATACAAGTCTTAGATTAGAGAACACTGGGTTCTTACCATCACAGCCAGGTTCACAGAGACTCTGATGCTTTTTGTCGGTTGCTGGTGAGAATGCCCGGCGGTGGCTGCAGTGGTAGCCTGAGGGAGGCGAAGCTGCCCTCCCAGGAATCACTCAGATGCCCCCAGGACAGCACTTTTTATACAGAGGACACCAACCCCCACCCGGCCCCCGATCCTTGGAGGCCAGAGCACATCTGAAAACTGCAGTCACAGCCGTCCTTTGGAAAAAAGTTTCGAAGCACAATGGCCATTGAGCCCATGACCACCCCCATTGCATGTGAAATCCACGAGGATATTAGTGGCAGCGACTCTGCAGCCCAGCCCTGGGCCTGGGTGGGTTCATGTCCAATCTTGTTCAATCCCTAGATTATTCTAACATCTAAATAAACTTCTTTTTATATGGAGTTTCTGTTCTTTCTTAATCATGGTTCTAAATGATAACACGTACATTTAAAATTTCCTTTTCTCTGGCTGGGTGCAGTGGCTCATGCCTGTAATCCCAGCACTTTGAGAGGCTGAGGCAGGCAGATCACCTGAGGTCAGGAGTTCAAGACCAGCCTGGCCAACATGACAAAACCATGTCTCTACTAAAAATACAAAAATTAGCCGGGTGTGGTGGCAGACACCTGTAATTCCAGCTACTTGGGAGGCTGAGGCAGGAGAATCACTTGAACCCAGGAGACGAAGGTTGCAGTAAGCCGAGATCTTGCCACTGCACTCCAGCCTGGGTGACAAGAATGAAACTCAAAAAAAAAATTTCCTTTTCTTACATTTGTCAGTAAGCGCTGCCTAGAACTTTGGTCCGCAGAAACCTAGAATGGAGATGGCGTGCAAAGCCCACTGGGGATAAGCGTTCTCCACACCTGCCCACCAGAAACAGGAGCCCAGGCAGAGGTGTGCCCAAACGCCAAGGCCAGCCCTTGGGGTGGCTTTCTGTGAGCCACCTCCAAGGCAGAATGCACAGGGCCCTCTCCTGCACCGTGGCGTGGTTAAAAGCGGTGGCCTCAGCCTCTGTTGGCACCCTGCCACGCTGCCCTGGTGTCCTGTGCCTTCTGCTCTGAGGCCACCTAAGTGCCCGTGGCTACTGCAGAGACGGAAGCAGTGCTGGGCACTGATGGTTAATGACGTTTACACTGTAATTGTCCAGCAAACTGATCAGTCACTGGAGGTTCCCAGTCAGCCTCCTGGCTTAGCTGCCGTGCAAGGTTTACTTTGCAGCTGAATCTCGCTGGTCTTCAACATGTGAGTGACTTGTCTACACACTGTGCATCTCTGGGTTCTAGCAAGAACTCACTGCTGCGTCCAAATGCAGGTATGTGCCACCTTCCGTCCAGCAGTCAACATCTGCTGGGTTGGAAGCTGTGATGAGGGGCCCTCTGGTCCCCGTTCCTGTCCAGCCCTGTCCTGTGTGTTTGGTCTTTGTTGTGGCACATTGCTTCACTTAAGTGCTTCCAAGAGGAACAGTTCCATGTAATCCATGCTCTAACTTATATATATATATATATATTTTTTTTTTTTTTTTTTTTTTGAGGCACAGTCTTGCTCTGTCGCCCAGGCAAGAGTGCAGTGGCGCAGTCTTGGCTCACTGCAACCTCCAATTCCCAGGTTCAAGCAATCCTCCTGCCTCAGCCTCCCAAATAGCTGGGATTACAGGCGTGTATCACCACACCCAGCTAATTTTTGTATTTTTAGTAGAGATGGGGTTTTATCATGTTGGCCAGGCTGGTCTCGAACTCTTAACCTCAAGTGATCCACTCACCTGGGCCTCCCAAAGCAGTGGGATTGCAGGCGTGAGCCACCACACCCAGCCTCATGTATATTTCTAAACAGTGCACTTAATCCTCAAAAAATCAGCTTGTTCTGTTCATGAGAACTGTTTTTCATAAATCGGGCACTACCCGTGAATCAGTTTATGCAGTGTGTCTTCTGCAGAGATGGGAAGGGGAGTCTGCCTGTGGGGGTGTCAGCTGGAAGCCCCATCGTCCTGGGCCTGCCCAGGGAGGAGCCACAGCTGCAGTGCACAGAGCTCTGAGCCTGTCCCACTCTTGCCCCCATGCCCATCCCAGGGTTGCTTATCTCAGCTCTTGCCCAAGCCCAGGACCCTTTACACCGATTGTTGCCATGTCCTCTGCCAATGCCCCACATAGCAGTGCAGGTCACAGCTGCTGCCGCCCTAGAAAGACCTCCCAAGCTTCAGGGACACGTCTGTAATACACGGTCACCATCTAGGTCACGTGTCCCGCCTGCACGTGTGTGTGGAGCATCCCCTCTCCATGTGCAGAGCAGTTGGCAGCTGGCTTACGGTCACTGTGGGTTGAACCCCCCGGGAACCTGCATTTCTCTATGGAACATTCCAGTCCATTTTCAGTTTTTGTAAGGAGGCGCTGTGTCGTTGCTGGGGTCACCCCGGTGGGGTGGACTATACAGGATGTCCCAGTTCAGAACTCCTTACTGATGCCCCTGGGGTCAGGCTTTGCTGTGACAAGCAATGGCTTAAACCCTGACCACATGGCCCTCCTGATGGGGTTAAAACAGATGATCCTCCCTGGAGCACGGGGGGCTCCCTCCAACCCTTGTTCTGCTGATCACAGCTGCCCTTGAAGCTCCTCTTGTCCTGCTTTTGGGAGTCACTGGGACCTTCAGACTCAGCTAGAGATGCATTCGTTTGTGCCTTCCTTCTTTTCACAAACTGGAATTGCCCATGGGCCATGCGGCCTGAAAGTTTTGCTGCTTCACCCCTACACTGTCCTGTTTGTTTTAGAGAAGAGGCCAAGATCCAAAGTTTGTCTGCACCTGCCAACGGCTTCTCCTGTGTGGGAGGGGCCGCCCAGGAGGGATACCCGCCCCTGTGTTTGTAGTCTGTCTCCCAGCACCTCCGTAGATTTGGGTGTGATGACATGACTGCATCCCATGGATACAGGCCTGGAGCCACTGTGGGAGTAGATGTGTGCCCTCCCTGCAGAAGGAGTCTCAGGTGGACGGTGTGCCGCTAAATCAAGCTCTTTACAAGTCTGTGATTATTAAGACCTAGAGGTGAGTCACGTGCAACAGCCCCTCTCTCTTCCCAGGGTAGGGCCAGGGTCCATTTCATCTAATGCAATGAATTGGGAGAGGCCCGATTTTAAGGCTTCTCGTCCTCCCGGGTGGGTTGCCTGACATCAGTCAGTGTCTCTGCGGTCCTACTGGAATAGAAGTGGGGATGGGAAAAGCTCTGGAGGTTAATGTCTGAAATTCTTCACCCATATCCCCATATGAGGGGAGAAGCTTTCTTCAGGGAAGAGTCCCCCTTGTTTTATCTGTCACTCAGAATCTGAGTGCAAAGCCCACTGGGGATAAGCGGCTGAATCTTCAGCTCTGGTGCCGATGGCCTCGGGCCTCCAGGATGTCCCCAAGGTGGGCTTGTATGTCTGACCCATACAAAGTTCAGACAGCAGGTTTTCCCAGCTTGAGGTATATTTGCTTAGGAAAATCAGACAGTACATTTAATTATTAGCACCTTATCTGCTCATATAACATGTAAAAGGCATTGCCCCCTGGATTCCCCCCTCCCTCAAAATTAATGAAAAGATCTGTTGCAAGCGGGGTGGGGAACAGCACAGAACCCACAGTCCATATCCAAAAGTCACAACCGGGTTTATTCCAAGGCATGGCTGTTGGGGAGGGTGGGGGACATATCAGTGTATTTGCAAAATCTTTGAGCTTTCTGGTATTTTATGTACTAAATGTAGGAGATTTTTTTTCATTGTGAAGATATTTTACTGTGTAGTAGAAACCATTCTAATATTGACTGTCATTGAAAGATAAAAGGTTACTGATGAAAAATACAGAAATATAAATGAAAATGTACGTTCAAGAAGTGGCTGCTTTCAGACCAACCCAGCAGCAACATTCAGTGATTAGTAAAATGACATGAAACTTATTTTTCTTTTCTTTCTTTCGTTTTTTTGTTGTTGTTGTTGTTGTTTTTGTTTTTTTTTTTGAGACAGGGTCTCACTCTGTTGCCCAGGCTGGAGTGCACTGGGGCAGTCTTGGCTAACTGCAGCCTCCGCTCCCCAAGTTCAAGCAATTCTCCTGCCTCAGCCTCCCAAGTAGCTGAGATTACTGGTGCACACCACCATTTCCAGCTAATTTTTGTATTTTTAGCAGACATGGGGTTTGCCACGTTGGCCAGGATGGTCTTTAACGTTTGGCCTCAGGTGATCCACCTGCCTCAGCCCCCAAAAGTACTGGGATTAAGGGTCTGAGCCACCGTGCCCAGCCTCCCATTTTAATTTCTGAGTGGAATAAAAAGGCTAAATGAAAACGAAGACTGCTCCATGGAGTGAAGAGAGAGGGTTTCAGAAATGGCTGTGTCCTTTTTATTCAAATATCTCTGCAAACTGATGTGTTAGCCTGTGTTTCCTGTAAATCTGAGATTTTGAAAGAACACCATACAAAGGTCGGGAGAAGGGTGGGTGTCCTTTTCTTTTCGTTTTGCAACCCACCCCGCCCCCATTCTGGACGCTTGAATCCCAAACAGAAAACACACCCGTTTAGCATTTAGTTGGATCAGTGGACTTGCCTTTCTCAGCATGTGAAGATTTCAGTTTGGGAATCTGTTTCAAAGATGACGGGCTCCAGATCTGTGATCCCTGGAGTTCCTGTATGACCTGCAAACACATCGTAGGTTAGGACTGAAGCTGCGGCTCTGGTGCCGATGGCCTCATGCCTCCAGGATGTCCCCAAGGTGGGCTTGAGAGAGGCCTGCTCAGAGCACTTCCTTGAGGTTCTGTTTCCCATCTGAGAGGGAGGCATAGTGGTGAGACCTGCCCCAGGGGTGAGGACTGGGCAGGGTGACAGTGCCAAAGCCCTTAGAACCCCTTGAGACGCCGAGAAACAAAGCAGCAGGCACACACCCAAACCTGGGCACAGGAAACAGGCACGTTCACAATTCGGAGATATTGGGGTTTTCCAGCTTTCCGGGTGCTTACTGTATTTAGAATAAACGAATGGAGTCTAACTTTGCATCAGCTCATTAGCAGCTATACAGAAACAACATTTTATGAGACATGACCAATCAAAGCACTCAGCGCCCACCTGAGGTGTCAGAATGGCACTCTTGAAGCCCACGGGAGGGAGGCACCTGTTGCTGTTGGTTGATACTCCCTGTCTGGGCCCTGGTGGCACCTCAGCCTAGAACTGGGGTGTTATCGAGTTCAGTGGTTTCATCAGGTGTGACTTTGCCTGGATGAAGCAGTCTTGCTACAGCAGTGCAAGTGTTCAGCAGTTCTGGGTTGGCAGGGAAAGAAACCCAGTCATTTGATGGCTTTGTCTTACCCTGGGGTTGCTAACCTGCTTTTCAAAATCATCTGTGGTGGAAGGAATGCATTCTTATTTTTTTTCTGAGACAGAATCTTGCTCCGTCACCCAAGCTGGAGTGCAGTGGCATGATCTTGGCTCACTGCAACCTCTGCCTCCCAAGTTCAAGCAATTCTCCTGCCTCAGCCTCCTAAGTAGCTGGAACTACAGGCAGGCACCACCACGCTTGGCTAATTTTTATATTTTTAGTAGAGACAGTTTTTCACCATATTAACCAGGCTGGTCTCAAACTCCTGACCTCAAGTGATCTGCCTGCCTCAGCCCCAAAGTGCTGGGGTTACAGGTGTAAGCTAGCATGCCTGGCCAGGAATGCATTCTTTTCAGCGTGTTGAGAAACCTGATTGATAAGGCATACTTTTTTTATTTCAATAGAAGCTAAATACGGATAGGTTACTGGTATTCTGGGTTTTTTAACCAATGACTGCAAAAACATTTTCGGTTTGATGCCTGGAGTCCCTGCTGGTTTTCTAGCTCAGAAGAAAGGTATTGTATAGATCCTGGCTTCAGGGCCAATTCTGTATATTTTTCAATTAAATACATTGGTTTTTTCTGGAAAGCATTTTCATCCCAAATTGGACATTAACACTGTTGCCAAAATGTTTACTTATGTGTATTTACACGTCGTTTATATGAAGAAATAAGCATTCCCGATGTTTCACTTCTTCCCTAATTCGTGAGTAGAATCCCCGCAGATAGGAGTCTCCATAAACAAGATATTATTGATGCCATGTAAGAGGGGTTTCTTCTTTCTAGTTTCAGTACTTTCTAACTTTCCTGTAAGAACAAATCTTGCTCTCATAGAGGAAAAAAAAATCCATGTCATAGACAAAATGTTTTTATTGGAGACCTTGTAACTCATGGTAAACGTGGACTTATGATGACAGAGATAAAAATCCACTTGATGTAGCTGTTACCCCACCTTAGCAATGTCTGCATCAGCCCCTTCAACAATGAAGGGCGTTCCCCAACCTTGTCTCGTCCCCTGCCCTGCCCCACCCCTTGCTTGCGGCTGGAGGAGTTTCACCTGCAACCCGCATTCCCTGAGTCATCTCAGACGGTAACCCCTCCTGCCTGTTCAGCCTCAACTTGGCTGCCGAGGCGTCTGCTCCTCGTCCTGCCCAGCGCCTGGCCCTTGCCCACACTTCCGTGGGGCATTGCATGTCCTCGTGGGAACCCCGAGGTGCTGGTGTGGATCTCAGCCAGGGTGCTGGGTGCCTCAGGACAGGAGGTGAGCTCCTCACTGGTCTTGTGTTTAACAATGGCTCCCAAATAAAGACCTAGGCGGAGTCAGTGTCCCGCACTCCTGGTGCTCAGGCCAGGATTCCTCCCCGGGATGCCCACAGCCCCACTCTGCCGTGACAAATGTCAGATGAGATGGGAGCTCAGGATGTGACGACGTTTTTAATGCAAAGTCAACCACGAGCATCTTTCCTGTGTACTTATTAGACGTGAAACAGTAGAACTTCACAGCTCCGTCTGTGTATTTTTCTACTCCATGGACAAACTAATGATATTTTCAGGGAAGGCAGTGTGGTCTGTGCCGTCACAATTGGGCGCATGGGGACAATGATTTTCCAGAGGCCCCTGGGGTCAGAGGACCCTAAAGGGGGTTTCCAGCCCCTCAATCGCAGATGGACGGCCTGCTGCTGTTGTAACTGGGGTGGAAGTTGAGCCGGTCACAGGGAGTGATGTAGTTATCAGTGCCAGTCATGATGCTCTTCTCCATGTAGACATTGAAAGTGTTGTTCCGGAACATTCCACCCGCTGCAAGTTGTTGGGAAAATTTATTTGAATTTGGATAAAACACTTTCTAGAAGAGATAAAGGAACATGAATTAATGATGCATAATATTCTTGAGCAATCTGTTGAATATTTTTGGAAGAAAAATAAGAATTCATAAGAAAATGCAGAGAAGCCAGAGGGGGCAGCTTTTAGCCTCTTCTTTGAAGCTGCCCACCCCGTGCCCCCCACACACACCCAGTCTTGCTTCCCATTTACGGGCATCCTAATCCAGACCATCCTAATCCATGCCCAATGCCTGGCACTTGCTGTTAACACTGTCCCTTGCACTATTCTAGGGATAGAAGGATGAGCTTTGGGGCCATCTGGGGCACCTCTACCTCCAGATGTGGCTGTGAGCATTGCCATGGGGTCAGGCCTGGAGTCGCCCCTAGGTCTGCTTTTCCTCACTGCATTACTCTGGGAAAGCCACCAGCCCTCTCTGAACTTCAGTTTTCTCTTCTACGGAATAGAAATGATATCCAGGTCAGTGGGTTTCAACCTTAACTGTGAATCAGAACCATCTGTAAAGCTTTAAAAAAGACACCACCGCCCATACCACGCCAGCGCAGTGATCTGGGGAGGGCTGCCCTACTGAGGTTGAGAAGGGGTATGGTGAGGCCACCCACATGAGCGGGCACCCCTGGTAGGAGTTATTCTACCAAGACAGCATCATTAGGTGACTGTGGCATTCGTGATGCCAGTGGCCTGGACCTCTGCCAAAATTTTACCCTGTACAGGTGACCTGGGTGATCCTGTGTCACAGGTCACCTGATGTCTCATCTCCTCAGCAAGAAGCAAGTGAAAAGAGAAAATTTTTGTTTTTGAGAAGTTTTAGATCTACAGAAAAATTGAGCAGAAAGTACAGAGAGTTCCCAACCGACCTCCCTCAGCGCACACAGTTCCAGGTTATTAGAATGTTGCACTAGAGAAACACTTGCTACAGTGGAGCCAGTGTTGACATTTGGTAACTAAGTCCACATTCTGCTGTGGGACAAACGTATCATGACCTGAATACATCCCTGCAGAACCAAGGAGAGGAATTCCCTTCGGTGCACTTGTTTTTTAAAAAATAGAATTCCATTTTTTAAAAAAAAGTGCACCGAAGGGAATTCCTCTCCTTGGTACTGCAGGGGTGTAGTCCCAAGGGGTGTGGTACCAATTTGCTCTTGTCACTCAGGCTGCCATGCAACGGTGCTATCTTGGCTCACTGTAACCTCCGCCTCTGGGTTCAAGCGATTCTCCTGCCTCAGCCTCCCAAGTAGCTGGGATTACAGGCGCCCACCACTATGCCCAGCTAATTTTTGTATTTTTAGTAGGGATGGGGTTTCATCACATTGGCTAGGCTGGTCTTGAACTCCTGACCTCAGGTGATCCTGGGATCACAGGCATAAGCCACTGTGCCCAGCCCTTCAGTGCACTTTTTAATGCAAGCATTTGTCTTCTGTTCCCACATGGGAGGTAAACAGCTTCTCTGGCATCTGCCCTTGGTCACGAAACTGGAACATAGACTCCAGATGCAGCAGGTGGATAAGAAGCAGGAAGACCTCCTTTGAAACCTGTCAGGAGTCCCTTGTGCCTCCTATGCCATCGCCTGGCCATGTCAGTGACATGAAGGCTCCTACCATTTATAATAGGGACACATTTTCAATGGCCTTTTATAAAACCGAAAACATCCGGAGCCATATGAGTGAGTGTGCTGGTCTTGTTGTTTTTGGTGACAGCACCTGGCTCTGTCACCCAGAGTGGAATGCAATGGCACAATCATGGCTCACTGCAGCCTCAACCTCCTGGGCTCAAGCAATCCTCCCACCTCAGCCTCCTGAACAGCTGGGACTGCAGGTGCCTGCCACCACACCCAGCTGATTATTTTATTTTATTTTTGTAGGGATGGGGTCTCACTATGTTGCCCAGGCTGGTCTTGAACTCCTAGCCTCAAGTGATCCTCTCACCTCAGCCTCCCAAAGTGCTGGGATTACAGGTGTGAGGCACCCTGCCCAGCTGTGTCTGGTCTTTTTCATAGAAATACCTGATCTCCAGGGAAAACTCAGGGTCATTTGACTCTGGGAAAGTGATTCTCAAATGCTCCAGCAGTGTTAGATAAGTAATCTCCTTCTCACAAGAGTTCAGTCATTCATGCAACACAACTAAATAAGCATTCACCAGACCTTTCAATGATGAATGTTTTGACAAAGAAAAAATGCCTCACAACATTCTCACCCCAAAATGGCTGTCCCAGTGTCCCAGGTCCCTCTGTCCATTCACCTGGACCTGCAGGAGGCTTGGTTCGGGGAGATTCTGGGAGGGCCTGAGGTCAAGCTCAAAAGGCATTTGGCTTCCCCAAAGGCCCACAGGCTCCTGTGCCCACCAATGTGCCTCCCCACAGGCTATGCCATCGCCTGTACTGCCTCTTCATGTCACAAGTTAACATCTCATCAAGTAAAATCCCAGAAAGAAAGGAACCCTTCACTGATTCGCCTCAGAACTGACTGCTATAAGCTGCAGGAGATGGTTGAGTATATGTGTGACTGCCATGCGTGCAGTGGGTGTACGGGGACAGAGTGAGGTCAGCACGCATGTGTGAGTGCCGTGCGTGCGGTGGGTGTACGGGGACAGAGTGAGGTCAGCACACATGTGTGAGTGCCGTGCGTCTGGTGGGTGTATGGGGACAGAGTGATGTCAGCATGTCCATATGCACTTTCCTCCTCTTTTAAAAACTCCACTCCCAAATGCATTCATTCACTGAGTTTCACCCTACCCTCTCCCAAACAATTTGAGGCACCTCCCTCCTCCCCATTTGTCATGCTGGAACTTTGGGCTCCTCCCTGGGTGCACCCCTCCCCGTCTCACTGTTGACCTATTGAGAACCCCAGGTTTTTAGCCTCTTCTTTGAGGCTGCCCACCCCCTGGCCTCCCCACACCCGGTCTTGCTTCCCACTTACGGGCATCTCGTGCACGGTGGGGGCTCTGCTCCCGTAAGCCTGGTTACTGGTCCTGTACACCGAGACAGCCTTCTGGGTGCTGGTGGATGAGAAACACTCTATTTTCACATTCACTCTAATTCTGTCCAAGCCACAGCCTTGTATTTTGTTGGCGGCACTCCACTGGAAATGCTCCCAGGGAAAGAGCCATGTGCCTGGCTGGGCTGGTGATGCAGCCTCAAAGGCAGCCTCGGTGAGTGCCTGGCTCATGGTCCTGAATGGCCTGGCCTCCCTGGCCCTCTCTGCTCACCACTGTCCCTGCTCTTTCAAGGCAGGCCAAAGCCCTGAAGAACAGGCAGCCAGCAAGTGCTGACCCTCAGCCCTGGCAGGGCCTTGGCACACGCTGCAATTTCTGGGTAACTTAGTCACCTTGTCAGGAGTGGAAGCTTGGCCTCCAGATCCTGCCACCCAGAGGGTCCCTCTGCCTCTGAGCCCCCACCCTCGCTGAGGCCATGCTTCTACAGGTACCACTGCCCCTACCTGTCAGGGACAGGCCACTGAGAGGCTGCAGGCGCACATCGTAGCTCCACTTTACCCCCAGATCTTGTCCAAACTGTTCTTCCTACATCCCAGTCATCTGGGAGAACGAGGATATGAACAGACCCTGCCCTAGAGGACTGTTGAGGGACCAAACCCGGGGGGCACGGCCAGATGCCTGCACCTGCCTGTCGGAATTCAGAGTTCCTTACTACTTCTTAGTCTGCGGCGCCCTGTGGCAGCTCACAGCTGCTGAGTCCACAGCAAGACAGTGGAGGTGTTGCTGTGCTCACGCCCTGCAGCGGAGTTTCAAGGTAGAGAGGAGAGGAGACTCATCCGACACAAAACCGCGGAGCTGAGACCACAACTGGGCTTTCTCATCACCCCGCGGCCCCGCCTCTCCTGACCCCCATGCCCACTTCCTCGTATGAGGCTCTAGGGAGCACTTCCGCAGCTCACTGGTGGGCGATGACAGCGCGGGCCCCGATGACCACTCGCTCCTCTTGACTTCCGTAGCTAGGACCTTGGGGGTCTTGCGGGGCCTCTCAAACCGGGATATGGAGCAGTGGACGCCAGGCCCAGGCGCGCTCCGGTTTCCTCACCTGTAGCCCCGGAACCACCCCGGGTTGTTGAATCGGCCAGGCAGGTCCGCGCTCACGCGGTAGTAGTCGCTGGTCCTCTCTGGCGGGGCGGTGGCCTTGGGCTCCACAGGCTCCCCGCACGATCTGGGGCTTTCCTCTGCCATTGCGCCTCCGGTGGGAAGCGGGACGCGGCCGCGTCCTGTTGCCTAGAGACGGCTAGGTCACGTGACGGGGGCGCGAGCGGCGGGGCCTTAAAGGCGCCGCGCGTGGGCCGGGCTCCTCGGCGGGCGAGTCCCCAGGGACCAAGAAGGTCAGGACGGCCAGGGATTCCCTTCTGGAACCGTCGTGTGGGGCAGCCCTAAGCCTCCAGCCGCCCGCGGGGGAACCGGGGCACCCCAGCATCGGGGCGTGGGCTCCCGGGGTAAAGGAACCCCAGGGCCTGGCAAACCGCCAGCCAGGTGACGGGGTTTAAGCGCTGCCGGTTCACGCGGCAGGCAGCGATTGGACGCTCGCTGTCCAGTGTCCTCCAGGGATGCCACTCCCCCCAGCACCCCGAGTGTAAATTGAGACTCGAGATCTCGCTAACTATATGCGATTCTCCTACGCCAAATATCGTTTAAATATTAAAAACAATTTTGGAGAGCCAGAGGTTGCGCGGGACGTGGTTCACAGCTCACGTGACGGGAGGCGAAGGTCCCCATCGCCCAGCGGGTGCCCCCAAGGGTCAGGGGCCTCCCGGGCCGGCCCGGCACATTAGCAGGGCGGGGCAAGCTGCAGGGCGAGGAACGTGGCCCCACTCCCCGCCGGAGACTCTCGAGCCCGGGACCCCGGGTCCTGCTCCGTCGCCTGCTCCGCCCCCGCCTCCGTCCCCGCCCCTCGTCTGCTCCCCCCGCCCCTTCCCCGCCCCTCGTTTGCCCCGCCCCCGCCTCCGTCCCCGCCCCCTCGTCTGCTCCGCTCCGCGCCGTCCCCGCCCCCTCGTCTGCCCCTCCCCCGCCTCCGTCCCCGCCCCTCGTCTGCTCCGCCCCGCCCCCGCCCCCGCCCCGCCCCCTTGTCTGCTCCGCCCCCGCTTCCGTCCCCGCCCCCTCTCCAGCCCCGCAGGGAGGTCCCCGCCGCCTCGGGACGGCGCCGTGGCTCCTCCGGGCCTGCAGGTGGCGCTGCGGCTCCGCGCGGACGGTGGCGGGAGGGAAGGCCGCTCGGCCGGGCCGGGAGGGAGGCCCCGTCCCGCCCGCGTCCCCGCCATGGCGCCTTCCCCGGCAGCGCTGCCTCGAATGCTCGGCGCGGGTGAGCGCGCGCCTGCCAGAACCTCGGGAGGAGGATGCGAAGGGCGCGCGGGGACCCGAGGGGGCGGCGGGGACGCGGAGGAGACCCGGGGCGGGCGCGGAAGGAACTCGGGGAGGGCGAGGGGACCCGTGGGGGACGCGGTCGGGGCGGGCGTGGTGCAACCGGGGCGCGGCGCCAGGACCTCTGTCTGCTTCCCTCAGGCGCCCGGGCCCCGTCGCGTTGGCTGGGCCTCCTCGGGAAGGCGACCCCAGGGCATGCTCGGCCGAGCCGCAGGACGCTTGGAAGCGCGGCGGCCCCCGCGATCGGCGCGCCCGAGGACTGCAGCGGTAACTGGGCGCCCCGCCGAGTCGGGTGGGAGCGAGGAGAGGCCGGCAGCCGCCGGGGTGCCCCTTGGTGAGCGGCGAACTCTGGAGGGGCCCGGGCGCTGCGCGCGGTTGAAGCTGCGCGCCCCGCCGAGCTTCTCCCGCCCCCGTGCGCGCCGCCGCTCGGTCCTGCCGGACCCAGCGCCGCTGGCTGAGGCCACCGCCTCTCCAGGGATGGGTGCGAGGGAGCCGGCGAGCCAGTGGGCAACACAGGCTTCGCTCCCTAGGGGGTGTCACTGGCCCACCGAGGCTCGGAGCCCCAGGCTCGCCCAGGCGGACCCAGGGGACCTGAGGGCTCGGAGTCTGCCCTCCTTGGGGACTTTCTGTCTGGGCACCTGAGACCCCCAGGCTGGGAGGTGCCAGAAAGACCTGAGAAACCCGCTGGGGCCCTTTTTCTCCTCTATTTTCCAAATAAGACCAAGGTTATGGGGTTGACCAGGTTCGACCCGGTTCACCCAGGAACAAGGTCGGGATCAGAACCCGGCTCCAGCCCTCCGTTTCCTGGAAAGGTCCCTGTGCTTCCAGGTCTTTCCGGGGGCTGCTGGACTCCTGCTTCCTCCGCGGTGTCACAGGAGGCACGTGGGAGCAGGGGTGGGCGGGAACTGCGCTCTGCTTGTTTCTGCTGCAACTGCTGCGAGATGCAGCCCGGCTCTTCCTCCCTGCCATAGATTTGCACGACAAGATTCTGAACGAGCCCCTCAAGCACTCTGACTTCTTCAATGTCAAGGAACTGTTTTCCGTGAGAAGCCTCTTCGATGCCCGAGTGCACCTGGGGCACAAAGCTGGCTGTCGGCACAGGTAGGTCACGCCCCTGCCTGAACCCGTGCTGGTTCCCAGGAGGGCTGGGACGTGGGGCCTGCCTTGGGTCTGGGGCCACTTTCGAACGGGCCTGTGCCAGTTTTAGGTGATTACAGCTCCTTCCTCCTCCACATGGGAACTCGGAGCCTCACAGAGAAGCAGCAGTTTACTCCAGCGCTTGGCTGGGGCTCTTGTGTGCCTGGGCATGGAGCTCACAGCCCTTAGAGGGGCAGACCTGCTGGGGGTGCAGCCCTCCAGCGTTCAGAAAAGGAAAGGCTGGGGGCAGAACTTGTGAGATCGGCCCCCACTGGATCGGACAGGGCTTTCTGGGCTGCGGGGCGCAGAAATGACTGGTCCTGCCTGTGTTCTCACATGGTCATTTTGACGGCTGTGGGGAGAGTGAATGGGAGGGGCAGGTGGGAGGCCAAGGAGGAAGTGGTGGGAGCATCCGGGGCGAGGGTGATGGGGCTCAAATTCCAGTAGCAGAAGAGCTGCAGCAGCAAGGTGGACGTGAGGCTGCCGGGCAGAGCTAGTGGGCCTTGGGCTGGGGCCAGAGAAGGCTGTGGCCAGAGGGGCTGGGGCCAGAGGAATCAGACACCTGCCCTTTGGGCGGAGCCTGGTGCTGGTTACTGAGATGGTGAAAACCAGGGGACACCTGGGGTCCTCGCAGGCTTGCTTCTTAGGAGGGGTGAACCCTTTGCTGCCCCAGTGGCGAGGTCACATGGCTACCAGGAGGATTGGGCCCGGGCCCAGGGAACCATCAGCACTGGGGGCTGGGGGTGTTTCCAGAGCACTGGAAAAGCAGATCCAGGTGGAGCCCTGGGCGGTCCACCTGGAGTCAGTAAAGAGGGATGGCCAGGCCTGGGGGGGACGTGGTTCTCTGTTGATGCTGCTGAGAAGTGAATTTGAGGGCATGACTTTGGCAAGATGGAGGTCGCCAGTGCCTTGATGGGCAGGGTAGTTTGACAGGAAGGGACAGAACCCGGTTGGAGTAGACTGGAGGAGAGGACCTGGGAACAGCAAATGTAGATGACTCACCTGCCCTTCGTGGAGAGGCAGGGGTGTCTCCTGGCTGGGCTGTTCCTCAGCCCAGCCCCGCGGGGGTCAGTGTCCTGGATCAGCGTTCCTACCAGGCTGGGCCACTCCTGCCCTGATGCCTTGATGCTTTTGGCCCAGAGCACCCCCCGGCAAGTCCAACCCCAGGGGGGCCTTGTCCTAAAGCCTTGGGAAGAGGAGAGTGATGGAGGGGCTGCCACATGAGCAGCAGTGGGTCAGTTCTACTAGGATTTCCTTGAGAAGAGGCAGAGGGTCGGAGGGGTTCATCCATGAGCTGAGGCGTGCAGAGGGGTGGCTTGGACAAGGTCTTCACTGCTGTCTGTCCACATGGGCAGCGGTGCACATTGTGCCTGCCAGCCCCTAGTGCCCCACAGAGGAGCCTGGGAGTACCTGGTGGGCATCTGTGTTCTGGCAAGGCCCCGTGACCTCTCATCCCCCGTGCCTTGACCGGGTCCTCGGCAGGTTTATGGAGCCGTACATCTTTGGGAGCCGCCTGGACCAGGACATCATCGACTTGGAGCAGACCGCCATGCACCTCCAGCTGGCCTTGAACTTCACCGCCCACATGGCCTACCGCAAGGGCATCATCCTGTTCATAAGCCGCAACCGGCAGTTCTCATACCTGATTGAGAACCTGGCCCACGACTGTGGTGAGTACGCCCACACTCGCTACTTCACGGGCGGCCTGCTGACCAATGCGCCCCTCCTCTTTGGCCCCGGGGTCCGCCTGCCAGACCTCATCATCTTCTTGCACACGCTCAACAACGTCTTCGAGCCCCACGTAGCCGTGAGAGACGCAGCCAAGATGAACATCCCCACTGTGGGCATCGTGGACACCAACTGCAACCCCTGCCTTATCACCTACCCTATCCCCGGCAACGACGACTCGCCGCCGGCCATGCACCTCTACTGCAGGCTCTTCCGGACCACCATCACCCGGGCCAAGGAGAAGCGGCGGCAGGTTGAGGCCCTGTACCGCCTGCAGGGCCAGAAGGAGCCTGGAGCCCAGGGCCCAGCCCACCCTCCTGGGGCCGACGTGAGCCACTCCCTGTGACGTCCACTCTCCTCCTCTCTAAGCAAGCCGCAGCCCAGCCTGTCCAAGCTGAGTCCCCTTCCTCAGCCCTGCGTCAGCGGCATCCTTCGTCCTTCCTGTGACTTACTCAGCTGACGTACGGTGCAGACCTCCACCGTTCCACCTCAGAACCAGTGGCTGAGTAGACCGACATTGCCATCTGCATTTGCTTTGTGGGAAACAGCACAGAGGGTGAATGACTTGTGCTAGGCGGCGCCTTGGCTGCAGTTAGGACTGGAGCCTGACACCTCGATGGCTGGTGCAGTCAGCCTGCTGGAAGACACGGCTGTCCCTGTGATCCGAGCAGCCCTCCCTCAGTCTGACCCAGCCTTCGTCAGGAAGGTGTGGTTTTTCTTCTCAGTCTAAACGCCTTTCAGGTGGACTGCTTTCTTGGCTGCCAGGTTCCAGGGGGCTGTTTCGGAATGAGATGCTGCAGGCAAGCTCCCAGCTGGGTTGGTGGGACAGCCAGGCCAAACAGATGACCTGATTCCAGCAAAAATAAAACTCAGATTTGGGCAAAATGAGTCTTGGAGCTTGGGGTTCCGCCTGGAGTGGTGTGCTTTCATCCGTGTGGTGTGGCTTCTCAGGCATGCACTGGGGCCCCAGTGATGGCAGATGGGACAGCACTGTGTGTGAGGGGCATTAGTGAGGTCAGCGCAGGTGCCATGATGGGAGATGGGACGGGCACTGTGTGTCAGGATCATTAGTGAGGTCAGCGCAGGTGCCATGATGGGAGATGGGACGGGCACTGTGTGTGAGGGGCATTAGTGAGGTCAGCGCAGGTGCCATGATGGGAGATGGGACGGGCACTGTGTGTCAGGATCATTAGTGAGGTCAGCACAGGTGCCATGATGGGAGATGGGACGGGCACTGTGTGTCAGGATCATTAGTGAGGTCAGCACAGGTGCCATGATGGGAGATGGGACAGCACTGTGTGTGAGGGGCATTAGTGAGGTCAGCGCAGGTGCCATGATGGGAGATGGGACGGGCACTGTGTGTCAGGATCATTAGTGAGGTCAGCGCAGGTGCCATGATGGGAGATGGGACGGGCACTGTGTGTCAGGATCATTAGTGAGGTCAGCACAGGTGCCATGATGGGAGATGGGACGGGCACTGTGTGTGAGGGGCATTAGTGAGGTCAGCGCAGGTGCCATGATGGGAGATGGGATGGGCACTGTGTGTCAGGATCATTAGTGAGGTCAGCGCAGGTGCCATGATGGGAGATGGGACGGGCACTGTGTGTCAGGATCATTAGTGAGGTCAGCGCAGGTGCCATGATGGGAGATGGGACGGGCACTGTGTGTGAGGGGCATTAGTGAGGTCAGCGCAGGTGCCATGATGGGAGATGGGACGGGCACTGTGTGTCAGGATCATTAGTGAGGTCAGCGCAGGTGCCATGATGGGAGATGGGACGGGCACTGTGTGTGAGGGGCATTAGTGAGGTCAGCGCAGGTGCCATGATGGGAGATGGGATGGGCACTGTGTGTCAGGATCATTAGTGAGGTCAGCGCAGGTGCCATGATGGGAGATGGGACGGGCACTGTGTGTCAGGATCATTAGTGAGGTCAGCGCAGGTGCCATGATGGGAGATGGGACGGGCACTGTGTGTGAGGGGCATTAGTGAGGTCAGCGCAGGTGCCATGATGGGAGATGGGATGGGCACTGTGTGTCAGGATCATTAGTGAGGTCAGCGCAGGTGCCATGATGGGAGATGGGACGGGCACTGTGTGTCAGGATCATTAGTGAGGTCAGCGCAGGTGCCATGATGGGAGATGGGACGGGCACTGTGTGTGAGGGGCATTAGGTCAGCACAGGTGCCATGATGGGAGATGGGATGGGCACTGTGTGTCAGGATCATTAGTGAGGTCAGCGCAGGTGCCATGATGGGAGATGGGACGGGCACTGTGTGTGAGGGGCATTAGTGAGGTCAGCGCAGGTGCCATGATGGGGGATGGGACGGGCACTGTGTGTGAGGGGCATTAGTGAGGTCAGCGCAGGTGCCAGCTGCCACTGGAGGGCGCTGTCTTCCGCGGTCGAGCTCCTGACAAACCCACAGCCCGGCCAGCCTCATTCATAGGAGCTGGCTTGATGTGGACTCAGCTTCAGGAAAGACAGGCACTTGCTGACATGGACACTTAACACCCCCCCACCCCCCACCGTAGGGACACAGCTGTGTTCCTGGGGTGAGCTGTGGCCGCCTCTCTCAGCCCCATCCCCAGCTGCCTGGAAGTAAGCCGTGCATGCACCTGACCACCCCAAGGAGCCGTCTCTGGGCAGAGTCGGGTCTGGTGCCTGGGGAAGGCGAGGCCTGCCCTGCAGGAGCAGCTCAGGGCGGTGGAGGCTGGGGTCCAGTGTCCTTCCCTGCCCCTTCAGGGTTAGGCTGGCGAGGGATTCATGGAGGGGGTCCCCGGGGCTGTCAGGTTTGTGATGTGGTGGGACAGGGAGCTGAGCTTCAGGTTCTCTGGCCAGCATGGCTTTCATTTGCAAACCCAAAGTCTGGAGATGCAGGTGTATAAAGGCAGGTGAAGTGGGAGTCCCTCCAGGGCTCCCCAGAATCCCTCCTGGTGTGTAGGTGAGATCCCCTGAGCTGGGCCTCCTGCCCCACAGAGCTGGCGAGTCAACTGCAGGGAGCCAGGCCCCTGGAGATGAGGCAGCAGTAGGAAACACTGGCCACTGATGCGGGGGAGAGCTTCCAGGAGGTGCTCCTGGAGATGGGACTGGGCCTCCCCAGGGGAGGCCTTTGTAGCAGGGATCCAGGTCATCCCCTAGGAGCTGGCCTGGCAAGGCTCTTCCCTGCAGAGCCATTAGGGAGGGGTTTGCAGGTAGCCCCAGGGGTTGGACCTCAGGAGACACTGGGGCACAAACACAGGATGGGTGGGGACAGTCTCTTTTCTGGTCTTTAATTTTGAGGCCGGATGGAGGGCAGCAGCCCAGGGAGTGCTGCAGCTAACCCTAAGAGCCTTGGAAGAGCAGTGGGGATGGGCTGGCCCGGGCAGCCTCCCTAGGTCCCCACCAGTCCCGCTTACCTTGCGCCTATGGCCTGTCTGGCTCCTGCTGGCCTCCTGCTGGCCTCTGTACCAGGACAGGCCAGCAAGGACCCGCCGAGGAGCTGTGAGTGGGCGCTTGCTGAGTTCCAGGGCAGGAGGGGCCCTGGCTGAGGGGATGACCCAGTGGATAAGCGGGCACCAGTGACCGTGAGGAGCAGGGAGGGACGGGCAGGGAGCAGCGCAGAGGCCGTGGGGGCCATGCTGGGACAGGCAGGGCGGGCCTGAAGGTCGCCTCCAGAATGGAGAGCCAGCTCCTGGGATTCAGAGGGGCTCTGGGTGAAACAAAGTTGAGGGCTGAGGGGATGGTTCTCACCCCATCCTCAACTCTGCCAGGAGGGGCCCTCCAGGTTTTCCACCCTGGAGATGAACCCCAGGAGCCCCCAAAAGAGGCCAAAGGAGATGGTGAGAGTGCCTGAGGCTGAGGGGGTGGGCAGGGGAGCTGTCCCTGGTATGGGGAGAGGGCCTTTATTCCCATGGCCACGGTGCCTGCAGGCCCGTTAAAGGTGGCCTTCTCAGGACTATGGCAGGGCTGTGCCTGGACCAACTGCTATCCCAGACAATGGGGAAGACCAGACACCAGAGGACAGGCCTGGTGGAGCCTGCTCAGGGCAGGGTGGGTGGGGAGAGCCAGGGGCCCTTCCAGCCCTGCTGAGGCTGGGCCATTCCCACCACTGACATCTGGAGGACCCCCATTTGCCTGGAGGAGCTCAGGGCAGCCCCGCCGTCAGCACAGGCCAGGCTGCCACTCTGATCCCCCACACTCTCCCTGGGTGTGTTGGAGGGGACCATAGGGGAGGGCCTGCCCTGGGCAGGAGCAGGAGCCTGGGGGCCATGAGGATCCCGGCCAGCTGGGTGGGACGGGAACTCCGGGTGATGCCCTCTGCTAACATGGGCCCTAACCCTCAAAATGGATCTCATGTCATCCTGGCTGGAGGTCTGTGCAGACATGGCTCTGTGACTGATCTGGAGAGCGGAAGGTCAGGTGGGCAGAAGTGACGAGGGCTGGGCCCAGCTCTCATGTTCCTGGGTCTCTGTCTCTGCAGAGCTCCACGAAGGAGACTGGCCAGGAGTGGGCTGAGGGGGTGACCCCCACTCTCTCCTGAATGAGGGACGAGAGCTCCTCCCCACCAACAAGGGCCAGCGCTGGCTGGGGCTGCAAGGGTGCAGGGGAGGGCTCCACAGCCAGGGCCCCTGGGTGGCTGCCTACCCAAATGCCCCCAGGTGGCTCCCAGCGCCCTCCCAGGGCTCTGCCTCTCCAGAGGCCCCCAGTCCCAATCCCAGGACCATAAGCCTCCTCCTCCTCACCTCACCACCATCCCACCCCAGCTTGGCCAGGGGCAGAGTGACTTTTCACATTGGTATAGGAATACCCAGGAAAATTCTTCTGGACTTCGGTTCACATTATGGCAACGAGCGATTGGATTTTGTTCCAAGTTTGGGCCAGCCGTCCTCCCTTTGGCCCACCCCAGAGTGAAAGTGAGTCAGCCTGTTCCTGGATGGGCCTGCAGGGTAGGATCCCTCACACAGGCTCTGTGGAGAAGCCAGAGCGTCTTCTCGGGCAGGGCAGTGCCCCTTCCTCGTTCCTGCCTTCCTGTGCACCGTGGAAGGTTTGCCCCCACCCCAGAGATGCTGGACCTGCTGTTCCACAGGCGAGCACATCCTGCCCTGCTGCACGGGGCCTCTCGCTCCCACACCCACCGGCTGTGGCTCTTGGCAATGCCACCTCACCCCCTGAGCCTCGGCTGGTTTGCGTGGGAACTAGGAGCTAAGAGGACCCCATGAGGTTGCTGTCAAGCCTGGGTGGGACGGGCCATGGAAAGCGCTCTGCTCGCACCTGGCCCTGCGGAGTGGGCTGCCCCAGCTGTGGTGTTCTCATTTATGAGTTTCTTCTCCCCTCTGTGGGGAAGATCTCTGCCCCAGACCTCACTGGTATGTGTAAAGCAGTTTTCCCACTTGTAGAGAACGCTCCTGGTTCCATGTGGGAGGTTCCCATCCTGGGTATAGCAGAACAAGGTCCTTTGGGGAGGGCTAAAGGGCCAAAGGGCCACTCAGGTGTCTGTAAAGGAGCTGGTTGGGGCTCATTCGTTCAACACTCATGAAGCTGCTCCCCCCGGACTTCCCTGAACGCATGACTGTGTACACAGCAATTAAACAATATGGAAATAAGGAACAGAATGCGAAGAGGTGCAGAGGCAAATGCTCAGGGCAGCTTTTGTTCTATTTAAGGTGTTTAAAGCCATGATTTTCTTGAGGGATTTCCATGATTTAGCACAAGGACAATCTTACAGATGAGGACACTCGTGTCCAGAAGGTAGAGACACCTGCTCTAGTCACAGCCAGTGTGGAACCTTGGCAGAGTTTGGATCTCTGAAAGCAGACAGGGATGTGGGGACAGTTGTCTGCTGCAGTTGATTGCAGGAAGCCTTTGTGAGGACCCGGGAAGGTGAGCCTGGAGGTGGGAAACCAGTGAGTGGCCTTGAGTGAGCCCTGCAGTGAGGACTCCACTCAGTCTCACAGGGGGTCCGTGTCCCGCCGGCTGGGCTCTGTCCCCTTCGGTGGAGGGTTTCCCTGGGATACTACACCTTTGCTTTGCTGGCCAGGGCAGTATGTAGGAGAGGAAGCCCCAGTGGTGCCCAGGAGAGTCCACGGGAAGGTTGCACGCAGGTGTTTCAGGAAATGCTGTGGCCTGATGGAGACCAGCTCCCCCAGCTTCAGGTGAACCCTGGTGGGCTAAGGAGACGTGTGAGGGTCAGCAGCAGCATGGCCACCCCAGCCGGGTGTGGTGGTGCACACCTACAGTCCCAGCTATTCAGGAGGCTGAGACAGGAGAATGGCTTGAACCTGGGAGGTGGAGGTTGCAGTGAGCCGAGATCATGCCATTCCACTGCAGCCTGGGCAACAGAGTGAGACTCTGTCTCAAAAAAAAAAAAAAAAAAAAAAGACAGTATACTCAGGAAAAAAAAAGCAGACACGAAAGTCCACCTATGTATGATCCCACTTACATGAAGTGTTCAGAAAAGAGCAGTCTCGACATGGCAAGTGGGTTCGTACGTACAGGCTTGGGGCGGGTGATTGGAAATTGACTGCTCATGGGCATGAGGGACCTTTCTGGGGTAATGGGAATGTTCTAAAGCCAGATTGTGCTGGTGGCTGCGCAGAGCTGCAGATGTCCTGAGAGGGGTTGAATTGTACGGTGGATAAACATTATGATAGGTCAACAAAGCTGTTCAAAGGAAGTGATCAGAGGTGATGCAATGCTGCCCCCAGCGGAGGCAGAGGAAGATGAAAGAACTCAGAAATGTTCCCAGAGCAGGCCGGGGCAGTGGCTCATGCCTGTAGCACTTTGAGAGGCCTAGGCAGGTGGATCATCTGAGCTCAGGAGTTCGAGACCAGCCTGGCCAAATGGTGAAACCCCATCTCTACTAAAAATACAAAATTAACCAGGTGTGGTGGCGCATGCCTGTAGTCCCAGCTACTCAGGAGGCTGAGGCATGAGAATGGGCTTGAACCTGGGAGGTGAAGGTTGCAATGAGCTGAGATTGCACCACTGTACTCCAGCCTGAGTGACAGAGTGAGACTTCATCGAGAGAGAGAGAGAGAGAGAGAAGGAAAGAAAGAAAGAAAGAAATGTTTCCAGAGCAAAAACAGCCGTTTTCTGAAGAATGGCCCAATGATCGGTTCAAATCAAAGAGCCTCCCTGTGGAATGACAGCTTTGTCACCATCTAGTTCGGGAATAGTTTCTTTTTTTTTTCTTTTTGTCTGTGTGTGTGTGTGTGTGTGTGTGTGTGTGTGGTTAATCAGTGGATGAAATCTGTTTCTGAAGGACTCTTTTCACTAAATCATAGTTTTGTTTTTGTTTTGTTTTTTTTTTTGGAAAGGAAAAGAGAGGAAGAAAAAGAGGGAGAGGGAACAGGAATATTGCTTTATTCTATAAATGGGTATTAATAATGGCCGATTATTATTTTGTGTATTTAAAATGGAGAATGTATATTTTATTTATCTAAAGTGGAGAGTTCTACAAGTGCTTATTAAGTTTACTTGTTACTGATCTGAGTTCAGATTCTGGACATCCTTATTAATTTTCTGTTTCGTTGAGTCTAAATCTCTTTATGGGTCTTATGTATCTGGGTGTTAGGATGCATTGATCCTTATACCACTCTATCTTTGCTGGTTTGAAATCTGTTTTATCAAATGGATGAATTGCAACTCCTTTTTGTTTATTTATTTGTTTTTGTTCTCTATTTGGTTGGTAAATCTTTCTCCAACCCTTTGTTTTTAGTCTTTGTGTATCTTTGGATATGAAATTGGTCTGGATATAGTATACCGTTAGGTTTTGGCTGTATCTTTTAATTAGAAAATTTAGTCGATTTCAATTTAAGATTACTGCCATTTGATGTTAACTGGCTATTTTATCCATTTGTTGATGTAAATTCTTCTTTATGTTGATGCTTTTTACTTTTTGGTATATTTTTAGAAAGACTAATACTGGTTAGCCAGTGTGTAATGCTTCTTTCAGAAGTTTTTGTAAAGCAGGCCTGGTGGTAATAAAATCTCTGAGTACTTGCTTGTTCATAAAAGATTTTATTTTTCCTTCAATTGTGAAGCTTAGTTTGGCAGGATATGAAATTCTGGGCTGAAAGTTCTGTTCTTTGAGGATGTTAAATATCGGCCCCCACTCTCTTCTGGCTTGTAGGGTTTCTACTGAGAGATCTGCTGTAAGTCTAATAGGCTTCCCTTTGTGGGTAACCTGACCTTTCTCTCTGGCTGCCCTTAGTATTTTCTCCTTTGTTTCAACCCTGGTGAATCTAATTATGTGTCTTGGGGTTGCTCTTCTTAAGGAATATCTTTGTGGTGTTCTCTGTATTACCTGAGGTTGAATGGTATCCTGCTTTGCTAGATTGGGAAAATTCTCCTGGATAATATCCTGAAGAGTATTTTCCAGCTGGGATTCATTCTCTCCATCACATTCAGGTACACCTATCAAACGTAGATTAGGTCTTTTCACATAGTCCCATAATTCTTGGAGACTTTGCTCATTCCTTTTTATCCTTTTTTCTCTATTCTTGTCTTCTCGTTCCATTTCATTAAGTCAATCTTCAACCTCTGATATCCTTTCTTCTGCTTGATCAATTCTGCTATTCAAACTTGTGCATATTTCACTAAGTTCTCGTGTTGTATTTTTCAACTCCATTAATTCATTTATATTCCTTTCTATATTGTCCATTCTTTTTAACATTTCGTCTAACCTTTTTTCAAAGTTCTTAGTTTCTTTACATTGGGTTAGAACAAGTTGTTTCAATTCCCAGAAGTTTTTTTACCAACCACCTTCCAAAGCCTCCTTCAGATACTGGAACACAGTCCTCTTCCATTAGGGCTTGTTCCGTTGCTGATGAGGAATTACTATCCCCTGTAGAGGGAGAGGGGTTCTGACTTTCGGTTTTCTCGGCCTTTTTAGGCTGTTTTTTTCCCTTTATTGTGAATTTATCCATCTGATGTCTTTACAATTAGCGCCTTTCTGATTAAGTTCCTGAGAGGATGTCCAATTTATTGATTCCCAGTGCTGGAATCCGAGCAACCCACTGCGCCGGCCAAAACAGCAGCGATAAGACTGATGGTGCTCTTTTGCCTGGGAATCTCCGGTCTGGCTTCCTTCTTGAGTCCGCAACAAGCGGCTCTGCCTTCCCGGAGCTCCAAACATCGGTCAGTAGGAGAACCAGTCCCGCTCACTGTGCATGAAGAGCTGCCGCGCCGAGGCGACGACAAAACCGCTGCGCCGGCCACAGAAGTCGCGCTGGCGACCCGCGGGGCTCCTCCACTGGAAATCTTCTGGTCCGTGGGCGACGAAAATTCCTCTGAAAATGTGGTGTCCTCACGTTTTCCAAGCTTTCACTGGGAGCTACAATCCCGAGCTGTTAGCGAGCAGCCATCTTGGATCTCTCCTCGGGAATAGTTTCTATAGTAACCTATGACATGGCCCTCTTCCCAAAAACCTAAACAAAAAACAAAGACACTGAATCCCTGAGAACAGTGAGAAGGAGAAGGAACTGTTGCTTCCTTTGGCCTATGGAAGGTGTGGCTGTTGAGCTGAGCTGTGGAAGTTTCTGAGTTTGCCAGGCTCCCTGTCTGGCAGTGCCAGGGACTTCAAGCCAGCCACCGGCTTCACTTCCTCAAAGAACAGCCAAGCCAGGGAGGCCAGCGTGCACTCGGGTGTTGACGCTGGCTTTCTGCGGGTGCAGTGAGCTGCATGATTGATGCTCACTTCCTCACAGGATGGCTGAGCCAGGGAGGCCAGCGTGCACGCAGGTATTGATGCTGGCTCTCCGCAGGTGCAGTGAGCCGCATAATGGTTTGGGGTGAGGACTTAAACATTTTGAGACAGGCACGGCTTGGCTCTGTGCTAAAGGTCAGCTGTTTCAAAGACACGTCCTGTTGCTTTGCCAAAGGGCCTCGTTCCCTGTGGCTGGAATCAGCAGCAGTGCTGCTCTGACCTGGGCGGTAGCCAGGATGGCAGTGGCCGCCCGAAGCCCCCACACCTCCCTGACCTCTCGCTGCCCAGCACCCCCCTTTCCAGGGACGCTCACACCAGCCGTCACTCCTCCTCCCGGTGCCCACATCCCCCGCCTCTCTGCTATGCCCTGTCCACAGCACAGCTGGCTCACACACATGGCGTCCACGCCGGGCACCAGGCTTCACCTTGTTCTGCTGAGCCCACCTGGCCCTTCATGCCCACGTGGAGTCCAGGCGTGGGGCAGGCTTCCATGACAGTGTAAAGGACTGGGCGCTTCCTGCCGCTCTCCTCAAGGTCCCCAGGACTGGCTCATCCCAACTGGGCCCGCTGCTGTGGGTCTCAGATGCCCTCCATGTGTTTTTTCTCTGGGCTCCCCAGCCCATTCCAGAGCAATCAAAGACCAGAGGGACGGGGCCCTGTTAGATCAGTCAGACGCACCTTGGAGCAGGAAGGGCAGTCACCGTCCATGAGGATGGCAGTGTGTTGGAGGATGCTGTTGTGTGGGGGGATGCTGGTGTGTGAGGGATGCTGGTGTGTGAGGGATGCTGGTGTGTGAGGGATGCTGGTGTGTGGGGGATGCTGGTGTGTGGGGGGATGCTGGTGTGTGAGGGATACTGGTGTGTGGGGGATGCTGGTGTGTGGGGGATGCTGGTGTGTGGGGGGATGCTGGTGTGTGAGGGATGCTGGTGAGTGGGGGATGCTGGTGTGTGAGGGATGCTGGTGTGTGAGGGATGCTGGTGTGTGAGGGATGCTGGTGTGTGGGGGATGCTGGTGTGTGGGGGGATGCTGGTGTGTGAGGGATGCTGGTGTGTGGGGGATTCTGGTGTGTGGGGGATGCTGGTGTGTGGGGGATGCTGGTGTGTGGGGGGGATGCTGGTGTGTGTGGGATGCTGGTGTGGGGAATGCCTTCCTCTCCCATGAAAGGGTCACAAGGGTAACAGCTCCCTTGTGGGAGTGTAAGTCTGGTACAGTCTTTAGGTACATCTCTGAGCCCTTTCACCAAAAAGGACTCACTGAACCAAACATCCCCACCCCAGAGAGGGGCTTCCTGGTGCTCACCTGGGGGAGGGCGGGTGTGCAGGTGGGAGGATGGGGAAAGTGGCCTCCCTCCATGTGGCTCTTGGTTTGAAGTCCCCACCTTGGACATCTCCAGCCTCCAGCTGCCTAAGTGGCAAGTGGTGTTTGGGGCCAGGAGACCTGGTTCTGCCGGGCTGAGCCTATTTCCCAGGAGGGGACCTGGACAGGGTTATGCCACCCCCTCTCAGTGGCACCTGGCTTGGGACTCCCTCTCTCTCTCCCTCTGCTCTTCCTTCTCCTTACTCCTGGAGTCTTCCAGGAAAGTGCTGATCCCAGAGTAGGATTTGGGGGGCAGTTCCCACATTGGCCTCAAACCCCCTGCGCACCCCTTCCCCAGCTGCAGAGTAAAGACATCCAGTCCTCCAGGAAGAAAAGCTGGGCTGGGAGCTTAGGGTGTTCCCCAAGTCACAGGGCTCTTCCACCGGCCGGCTCATGGTCCCCATGCTGGCCGCGCTGCGGAGGCCTGCTGGGCTTCCAGACGCCAGTGACTCTGTTCTTGGGACCAGCCCTCTAGAATTGGGGGTTTAGAGCCCATAAGGGGCTCCACAAATGGGGAAGCATGTGGGGACAGCCATGTCCACAGCATCACCTTGGCAGCTGATGAGCAAGATGACAGGTCCAGGCAGCCTCCAGGCACGTTCCTGTTTGTGTGACATTCACCATGACGGGGGGCAGGCTGTGGCACAAAGGGTCCTGTGTTCAGATAAGCCAGGACCTTGGAGGAACTCAGGCAGAAGAAAGAGCCGGAACACAAACTCAGCTCGACCTTTCCCAGGAAGCAGCCCCTCCACTAATGTGCCCTGGGCCCTCCTGCCGTGCCCTGGGCCCCCCTGCCATGCCCTAGACCCCCTGCCATGCCCTGGACCCCCCTGCCACACCCTGGACCCCCTGCCACACCCTGGACCCCCTGCAATGCCCTGGACCCCTGCCATGCCCTGGGCCCTCCTGTCACACCCTGGCACCCCCTGCAATGCCCTGGACCCCCTGCCACACCCTGGGCCCCATGGCCAAAAGTGCAGATCCCCTCATTTCCTCTACTCGCCACTCCGCTCAGACTTGCTGAGCCCCAAGAGCCTCTGCTGAGCCCAGCCCAGAAGGGTGAGGGAGGCTGGGTAGCCAGAGGAGCTGAGACGTGTTGGGATGACTAGGCTTCTTCAGGATGGGCACCCACGTGTGACAGGCACCCACTGCGGCTGCCCTGGCCCAAGATGCCCGGGAGGCCAGATGGTCAGGGCCCCTTCCTCCCCCAGGAGGTGGGACTGGGCTGGGCTTTGAAGGATGGCAGCGGCCGGGTGGACAGAGGCATGGACAGGGAAGGCCACGCAGTCCCAAAACACACAGACTCAGGCAGGCAGGAACTTCAAGGTCAAATCCCAGAGCCCTCATAGGGGGGACTCAGGAAATCAGATGCTCAGTGGAGGGCAGAGTTTGGAGCCTCAGCCCTGGGGCAGGAGGTGCCATGTCCAGCAGAGGGGCTGCTGCCCACCATGGCTGGCCTTGCCCTTGGCGTTGGTGCTGGGGACATGCGGGGTGCAGGCAAGATGCCTCAAAACCCCTGGGCATCCCTCAGTTTCAGGCAGGTGACACATCTGTGTCACTGGATCCATGAGAGATGCTCTTTTAGAAAAAAGAGGAAGGAAACGGTTCCAACTCAAGAGTGAGTCACGGGGGAGGTGGGATTGGAAGTGACCTTCTCCCTCTTCCAGCTTTCTAGGATTTATAACGTGTCCATCCTTTAAACACGTGTCAGGAAGTGACCTCACTAGGGTGTGTGTCTGAGCAGGAAGAATCCCAGGATTCCCTGGTTTTCCTCATTTGAGCACCAGCTCCAGGTGACGGGGCGGGGGGGCTGTTCATCTTCCACGACTGGGCAGCAGCTCTGCCTTTGTTTCATGGGTGGTCAATAGGGTGGCTGAAAGGCTCATGTGTTCCTCTAGCCCAGCGGACCCAAGAAGCCTGACCGTCATTGTCTCTCCGTAGCCTCGCCAGTGGCCCAGCAGTGGACAGAGGCCCTGCAACCCCAGGCAACAAGCCAGAGCTGCAGTGCAGGGTCCAGGCACTGCCCACAGTCCCACCCCTGGGGTACCCCCACCCCTGTACTCTCTGTGCTTGCCTTGGGCATTTGCTTTTCAAACTCCATGGAAAATATTGTGACAGTAACGTGGGAACAGCAAGAACCCAAATAAAAGAACGTGCAATTCACACGGCCTCCCTTTCTAGTGATCTGCAGGTACCCGCACATCCGGGCACTTTCTCCATGGTACACTGTCCTAATCCTGACTATTTCAGCGCCCAGAGAACAAGCCGAGAATAAAAACACCCATCGCCCATGCCCAGCGTTAGAAAATCTCAACGTGTGTATGTATTCAGATTACTTTAAAAGGAAATTAAACTCACAGATATAGCCAGGGGTAGATGGATTTTGTGGGGCTTAAAATATATGTAAAATTTAGGGGTTAATTTAAATAAATAATAATAGAAATTCTGAATCCAAATTAGATATGAAAATATTTATTTGAAGTGATAAAAATATCACAAAGCTCACACATGAAAAAAGCTGATAGGTGCAATAAACATCAAATGGAAGAAGAAAACATAAGATCTGATTGGTTACTTCCTGGCACAGCTCTATAAAACTGACTTTTTCTGTATCTCTTGGCTGCTACCACTTCATTATTGGTTCCTGTGAAAATGATCTCCTGTAAATAGAATCGAAAGGTAATTCAGCCTTCCCTCCCACGTGGGGTTCAGATTCGTTTCTCATCATCCGTTGGGGGCTGCAGGACACATGTAGTCGTCGTCACAGATGTGCATGTGATGATGCTTCAACAGGCGTCTGCCCCGTAAGCAGCAGCTCTGATCAATTCTCCTTCGTGAGGTGACCGCCAAAGTAGTGCAGAGCTGGCCGGGGCATTCGTGTGTGACCAAGTACTTTTCACACAGAGGGGACTTCGGTCCCGAAGGATGTCAGTGAGAACTGATCCCAGGTTACAGGCATGCCCCTCAGGGGATGACAGACATTGGTGAAGACTGATCCCAGGTTACAGGTGTGCACGTCGGGGGCTGAGAGACGCTGGTGAGGACTGATCCCACCTCACAGGTGTTCAGGGGCTGACAGACAGTAGTGAAGACCAAATCCCCACTTACATGTATGCAGACTGGGGGCCTGAGCTGACCATGACACGTTTCCAACTTCCGCCGGGGACGAAACCCGCCTCTCCTTCCCGACCGGCCGACTTCCATTCATGTCCTGCTGTGACATGCCGTCCAGCATCCTTGGGTCATAACACCAGGTGCGGTGGCACAGGGAATGGTGGGCATATTTCTGAAAATGAAGAGGACCTCAGGAGACAGAAGCGTCTAAGCTAGAGTGACTGTCAGTTTCAACAGGCCCCACTGCACCTGAACCAGCCCGGGGCCTCCCAACACCACGGAAAGAGACAGCTGTGGCAGATTTTACAAAATCATGCCCAGGGGAGCTCCCCACTTGCACATCACAAGGACCAGGCAGGGGCATCTCAGGGTCTGCGGGAGGCAGCGGCACTGTGGAGGCCCGGGGCACGCTGTCTGCAGCCTCGATAGCTGGGCCATTGCTCTGCAGCGCTTGCACCCATGGGTGCTTCCTGTCACACCTCATCCTACCCATGTTACTGCCAGAGTGAGGAATATGCTCAGCCTTGGCCCTGAGATGGTTGTCTCCTTACTCAGCCCCTCTTCCCGTCCTTGCGGTGTCCCAGTCACCTCCTCCCCCGACTGCCTTTTCCCATCCTCTGCCCACTCTTCCCTGCAGCTGTCCGTCCTCCTCTCCATCACTGGCAGGAGTTCCTCGTGCACTCTGCATGCTGAGACCGTGCAGCTGGATGCAGCACAGGTCTTTCCCTCCATCTGGCTCGCCTCCTGCCTCTGTGAAAGACGTGACTCTTCCGCAGCTTTCAGATGTACTCTGGGTCACAGAGGGATTGTCCTGTTTCTTCCACACGTTTTTAAAGTTTTGCTTTTCATATTAAGCCTTTTAATCTGCCCAGAATCAACTGTGTGCCATGTGAGGTAGGGAGCTAAATGGATATGTCTTTTTCATATGGATAAAAGCCTCATTGATTCAATATTTTCCCCTCAAATGTGTTTGCTATGCCCCCAATTTTCCGATTCCATTTCCGGTCTGTGTCTGGGCTCCCTCCTGTTCTGCTGATCCATCCGTGCAGCCTCATGACAACACCACAGACTTAATGACAGTGGCAAAGGGCGCTCAGCCCTCCGGCCATGTGCCCCACTCAGCTTCCCTTGGTCACATGAGCTTCTCTTTGGCCTCTGTCTGCAGTGTCTGTCACCTCACCTTTCCTGATGGTGTTGCACTGCTGCTTTTCTCATTGTTTCCTTCAGCAGGCTTGCCAGAGATCTGCCCTTTTTTTTTTTTTTTTTTTTGAGACCGAGTTTCACTCTTGTTACCCAGGCTGGAGTGCAATGGCGCAATCTCAGCTCACTGCAATCTCCGCCTCCTGGGTTCAGGCAATTCTCCTGCCTCAGCCTCCTGAGTAGCTGGGATTACAGGCACACACTACCATGCCCAGCTAATTTTTTGTATTTTAGTAGAGACGGGGTTTCACTATGTTGACCAGGATGGTCTCGATCTTTTGACCTCGTGATCCACCCATCTCGGCCTCCCAAAGTGCTGGGATTACAGGTTTGAGCCACTGCGCCCGGCCGAGGTCTGACCATTTTACTGCATTTTCCTCTATGAGCCAGTTTTGCTTTTGTGGGTTATCTCACTTTTTCTGTATTCTCTGGTCCACGAATTTCTCTTCTTTATTATTTCTGTCTTCTGATTTCTTTAGATTATGTGTTGTTTTTACTTAAATGCGTGACTCACTTTTTCATCGTTTAATAGATGCATCTGAGGCTGTAGACTTGAACTTTTCTCTTTATGTAACACTCTGCTCGTTACTGATTCTAGTTTTATTGCCTTGTAGCTGAAAGGGCAGGCTCTGCTGTGTTGGTTCTGTGAAATTCCCCATATTGCCTGGTATATGGCTTAATTTTTAAATGATTCCATGTGTCCTTAATAAGAATCAACAATTAAGAGTTGTTCATTGTAACAATCACAGCAATGTAACTGTTTAGCTGTGGGGCAGGGTCTGTATACTTTACAATTTTGGTTCCAAATCTTCTCCATTAGTATGAACTTTAAAACCTCTAGCTCTCTGTGTTGATGGAGAAGTTCTGGCGTCTCCTGTTCCGACTGTGGATTTGACCCCTTTGTTCTTCAGTCTGTTTTGGCTTCTTGAATTTTTATTCAGTGTGCCTTCAAATTCATGAATATTCATCTCCTTGTGATTGCACTTTTAATTGTTTGCATTTGGCCCCCTTTTCATCTACACTGATGAAAAATAAATCATGCTTTTGTCTCACAGCCTTCTTCATTTGTTTTGAAAACGTATTATCCCTGCCTGCCCCTTTCTACTTCCCTCTCGCCATAGCTCACTGTTCTCCTGTGCTTAATGTGCCTCTTTTCGTTTGTGTGAACCCATGCATATGGGCACAAGTGTGTTTTGTGTGCACTTAACACTCCAAATATCCAACACAACAGAACCTTCCTCCCCGCCACCAAAGTCCGCAGCACTCGTGTTTGTGCAGCCAGCAGGTAGTTCGCTTTGCTGACGTCATTTATCCCCCAACCTCGGTCTGCTACAGACTTGCTAAAATTCTCCCTTTGAAATTTCCCAAGGCCAGTGAGTGGGAGACGCTCTCAGTTGTGGTTCTTTTTAAAAAAATTTTTAAACTATTTTTTTTTTCTAGATGGAGTTTGCCCTGTTGTTCAGGCTACAGTGCATTGGTGTGATCTCAGCTCACTGCAACCTCCACCTCCTGGGCTCAAGCAGTTCTCCTGCCTCAGCCTCCTGAGTAGCTGGGATTACAGGCGCCCACCACCACATCCAGCAAATTTTGTATCTTTAGTAGAGATGAAGTTTTACCATGTTGGCCAGGCTCGTCTTGAATTCTGACCTCGTGATCCACCCACCTCAGCCTCCCACAGTGCTGGGATTACAGGTGTGAGCCACCGTCCTGGCCTCAGTTGTTTTTCAGTGTCTCGGATGTCTTTATTTTGCCTTCAGCATTTTATGAACGTTGCACTGAGAATAACATTCAAAGGTCAATATTATCTTCCCTGGGTTTGTTAAAGACGTCACTGCATTGTCCTCCAGGAGGCAGCGTTGCTGTTGAGAAGTCTGCCGTCAGCTCACATCCGTGTTTTTGGTAGGCTGTGTGGCTCTTCTTTCTAGCTATTTTGACTTTTTTCTCCTTTTCTGGATGATCTGCATTTCACTTTAATATTCTAGGAGTGGATTTCCCAATTTTGATCACTCTTTGGTTTGTAAGTGAGATCTGGGATCTCATGTCTTCAATTCTGGAGAAATCTGAGCCATTATGTTGCTTCGTTGCCATTTTAAAAACGTTTTTCTTTGAGAACTCCTATTCCATTTATTGTGGAGCCTTTTGATCTATTCTCCATGTGTCTTAACTTTGTGCATGTGTGTGTGTGTGCATATGTGTGTATGTATGCATGTGTACGTGGGTGTGTGCATGTGTGCACGTGTGTGTGAGAGAGAGTGTGTGAGAGAGTGTGTGTGCACGTGTGTGTGAGTGTGTGTGAGTGTGTGTGAGAGTGTGTGTGCACGTGTGTGTGAGTGTGTGTGAGTGTGTGAGAGAGTGTGTGAGTGTGTGTGAGTGTGTGAGTGTGTGAGTGTGTGAGAGTGTGTGTGGAGTGTGAGTGTGTGAGTGTGTGAGAGTGTGTGTGAGAGTGTGTGAGTGTGAGAGAGTGTGAGTGTGTGTGAGTGTGTGTGAGTGTGTGAGAGAGTGTGAGTGTGTGTGAGAGTGTGTGAGTGTGTGAGAGAGTGTGTGAGAGAGTGTGTGTGAGAGTGTGTGAGGCGAGTGTGTGAGTGTGTGTGTGAGAGTGTGAGTGTGTGAGAGTGTGAGAGAGTGTGAGTGTGTGTGAGAGAGTGTACGTGTGTGTGAGAGAGTGTGTGAGAGAGTGTGTGTGCACGTGTGTGAGTGTGAGTGTGTGAGAGTGTGTGTATGTGTGTGAGTGTGTGTGAGAGTGTGAGTGTGTGAGTGTGTGTGAGAGTGTGTGTGTGTGTGAGAGTTGTGTTTTCAGAGCTGCTGCACTCTGGTTAGTTTCCTCCTCTCATTTTGTTACTAGCTGCAGGCTGGAGACTGAATCTATCTGTAATGCCTCAATTCTCTTTCAAATTGTTCTGTCTTCATTGATTTTGTTCGTAGTATCTTCCACAACACTAAGTCTCTTCCACTATGTCAAGTCTGGAATTGATCCTCTGTGTCGAGTTTTTAATTCACTTTATTATTCATCTTCAAGATGTGTAATTATTTCTATTTCATCTCTCATGTTTCTTTTATTCTGGCCAGTTGTAATTTTATACTTTCTATATTTTTAAATCACTAGGCATTTCAATCATACTCCTGCAGTTTTAAAGTAAGTGTCAGACTTTCCTTAACTGGTGTAAGTTCCTGCACCAATTGCTCATTTTAAGCCTGCCTTTCGCAGAGTGGTGTTGCCTTGAGTCCTTTGGAACCTTGCCCTGTAGCTCATTTCAAGGTGAGGATGTCGTGCCTCTGCAGGTCTGCCTTTCTCCGCCACCTTGGTTAGGACATCGTGCCTCTGCATGTCTGCCTTTCTCCGCCATCTTGGTTAGGACATCATGCCTCTGCAGGTCTGCCTTTCTCTGCCATCTTGGTTAGGACATCGTGCCTCTGCATGTCTGCCTTTCTCCGCCATCTTGTTGAGGACATCATGCCTCTGCATGTCTGCCTTTCTCCACCATCTTGGTTAGGACGTCGTGCCTCTGCATGTCTGCCTTTCTCCGCCATCTTGGTGAGCAGTGTTTCATAGCGTCTGCCCCATCTTGGGTCCCAGGCTTCTGCTCTGCTGTGATGTGGAGGGGGTCACAGATAAAGGCACCCTTTCTGAGGACGGCTCATCTCAGCTTCTGCTCTTGCGGCTGCGTCGCTGTCCTCTTGCCTTCCTATGCCACAGAGTCCACTCAGTTATAAGAAGATACAGCCCTGAATGTGTCAGGAAGGGTTTCCAGCCTCCTGCCTTGACTCAGGAAAGCCACACCCATCACTCCCAGGAGCTGGACCCTGGCCTTCTCTGCCTGCCTTGGGACTTGGAGCCAACAGGCCCACCTCAGCCCCATCACCAGCCTGAGCTTCTCCTCCATTCCAGTTTTATGTGAGTGTGTGCGTGTGCGTATGTGTGCATCTGTATGTACGCACATGCATGTACACACTCACCTGTCTTGGTCTTCTGTCTGTCTGACCTATTGCTGCTGCGTGTGTGGTGCAGAGAAGGTCCTTATTGCACGCCTTGCTGAGGAGTGTGGACACCCTCCTTAAATGCACATGGTACCATGTTCACACAGGAGGGTCCCTCTTGTCCAGGATGAATCTGAGGCCAAGTAACCTGCCCAGAGATGCAGGAAGTTCAGCTGAACCCCAAGCCCATGGCCCTCGGACTCCAACCCAAAGCCCCTTTGGTGGTGTGCACATAAGCGCATGTGTGATGGCTGGAGGGCAGCTGTTACTGCCACACACGTCCGCAGGAGGCTTGCACACCCTTCACTCCCTTCAGTTTCCTCCCAGGTGAAATCTGCAGACCTACTCCTCTGCACGTGGCCCTGTCCGGATGATCCTGTGGGATTAACAAGCTGTTATTCACCAGCCGCTAACAATGGCACGTTATCTGCTCCATTGCAGAACTGGCTGTGTTTACATCCAGGAAGGGATTGGTCAGTCACCTGTGCCAGGTACCCAGGGGACCCTGAGCCCAGCGGTATAAAGGGCAGCCACAGGAGAAGCAGCACAGCCTCTCCCAACCCCAGCAAGCCACCTGTCAGGCTCCCGTGAACTCAGACCCTGGAGATGAAGGCCTTGCTCCTGGCTGTCAGCCTCAGTCTCATTGCTGCCCTGCAGGCCCACCACCTCCTGGCCTCGGACAAGGAGATTCAGGATGTGAGGCTTGGATGGGAAGGGTGGGCTGGAGCGGGTGTGGGGTGAGGTTGAGACAGCTGGATGAAGACCCCATCCCTCCCTCATCCAAGAAGACCCTCTTTTTTGGGTTGAGCGTTAAAGCCCTGTCCCAAGGGAATGGTGAGAAGTGGCAGCAGGAGTCTAGGCTGGGGAGGTGGGGGCACAGAGGGGCAAGGCTGGGAGGGTGGGAGTATGGCTGACTTCACTTCTCCCCTGGGGGTGAGGGCTCCTGTGGTCCTGGCTGAATTGCAGGGACTGGAGCCACTTTCGGGTGGTCCTGGCGAGGCGCTGGATGTTTTCTGGGTGGGTCAGATTGGGGAATGCACCTCGTCTCCAGCCCTCGGGTTGGGGTAGAGTCTGAGGGCTGCAGGCCAGGGAAGTGGGGAGAGGTTCTGGAGCGGTCAGCCTGAGCCTGATATAGAGGAACCTTCTCCAGGCATCAGGGACATGGTATCTAAAGGCCATGACAGTGGACAGGGAGCTTCCTGAGATGAATCTGGAATCGGTGACACCCATGACCCTCACGACCCTGGAAGGGGGCAACCTGGAAGCCAAGGTCACCATGCTGTGAGTGTCGCCAGCCGGCTGGGCAGCCTGCAACTTGGTCTATGGCCTTTGTTTCCCCACCTGGGAGAGCTCTGGTGCTGGGGAGGTGGGCCAACCTGCTGGGAGGACCCTCTCAGCGCCTCCTGTAGTGCTTGAGGGCAAACTGTGCCACCGAGGTACCTCGGCTGGAGGGGGCCTGGGGGCAGGGCCCCAGATCAGACCCTGTGGGCTACCAGGGGCAGTGCTGGGTACTGTCCACTTCATTCGCCCACTGGGGAATATCTGGTGCTGTGCAGGACCTTTTAGGAAAAGGTATTTACCTTAGACCAGAGTCAGGCCCGCAGGCAGGGCCCATGGTGTGTGGACTCGTAGACCTGGCAGTAAATTTCTACCTTGGAGAAGTGCAGGGATGAGACTTGCAGAATGACTAAGAGGGGACGTAGGACATCATGGAGAAGACCCCTTTGAAGTCCCTGTGTAGTGCTCACCTGTGCTACTTCCACCCGTGTGGCTCACATCTGTGACTTCCCACCTGTGTGGCCCCCACCTGTGCCACTTCCCACCTGTGTGATTTCACCCATGTGTGGCTCCCACCTGTGCCACTTCCCACCCGTGTGCTTTCACCCATGTGTGACTCCCACCTGTGCATCTTCCCACCCATGTGATTCACCTGTGTGACTCCCACCTGTGCCACTTCCCACCCATGTGACTTCACCCATGTGTGACTCCCACCTGTGCCACTTCCCCTGTGTGATTTCACCCATGTGTGACTCCCACCTGTGCCACTTCCCACCGTGTGATTTCACCCATGTGTGACTCCCACCTGCGCAGCTTCCCACCTGTGTGATTTCACCCTGTGACTCCCACCTGCTCACCTTCCCACCTGTGTGATTTCACCCATGTGGCATCCCCCTGAGTGGCATACAGTGCCTGTGCTCTGGTCCTGGGACCAGCCCTTAGGAAGTCACTGACCCTGGCAATGACCCTGATGTTTGTCTGTTTTCCCGAAAGCCCTTAACTCAACCTTTCCCTCTCTGGGCCAGATGATGGTGGACATGGGGCTTGAACCTGAATATCTCCAAAAGGAAGCAAGCAGCTGGTGGGATGAGGGCTCAGCCCCATGCCACAGATACTGCCTGCAAACCAGGCAGCCCAGGTCCCTCTGGCAGCAAACATGGCAGGGGGTTAGAAAGGCAGCCACCAGGAGTGGAGCAGAGCTCCTGGCCACCTCGGGAGACCATGGGAACTCCAGTGTGGCCTGGAGAAGCCGCAGGTGGCTGGTCTGAGATGCAGAGAAGCACCCTCCTCCATGGGCGTGTGGCAGACCCGGGGCCGCCTTTGCAGGGCACTGTGGCATGGCTGCTCCCAGGCCAGGGGAGGCACAGGCCAGGGACGCTTTGCCAGGGAGCTTCTGTTTTCCAGGATAAGTGGCCAGTGCCAGGAGATGAAGTTCATCCTGGAGAAAACTGATGAGCCGGGAAAATACATGGCTGGTGAGTCCTGGAGCCCGAGCCGGAGCCTGAGCTCAAGCACACATTGAAAGTGGAGGGGCAGCCACTGCCTTTTCGAGGTGGCCTTTTGGCCTGGGAAGACTTTTGCTGCCTTCTGACCCCACTAAAAGCTCACTCCCCCTCCCTCACCGGCCAATTTGCATTAGAGACATGAACCCCTGACTGCAACACCAGGAGTGGCTGGTTTGTCCCGGGATGGACCCTCTGGGCTTTCCCTGTAGCTCTGGCTGAGGCCCAGGTGGGGCCAGGAGCAGAGCTGTACTTGGCTGTGGGGGCTGCACCTCAACTCCCAGCTCCGCACCCAGAACCTCCTGCGCCTCACTGGTTTGGGATGTGGCCGCCTCTCGGGTGCATCAAGTTCCTGGGAAGTGGGGATCCTGTGGCCTGGGGCTCAGGCCTGGTGGGTAACCTGGGTCAGGAGCTCTGGAGGCTGGGTCTTGCTGGGCCCAGGGCCGAGCACTGTCCCGGCATCCACTCTGAAGGCTCCAGTGGCTAATTCAGAACTGTGCTGCTGTCCTTCCGCAGATGGGGGCAAGCACATGGCGTACATCATCAGGTCGCACGTGAAGGACCACTACATCCTTTACTGTGAGGGCGAGCTGCACGGGAAGCCGATCCGAGGGGCAAAGCTCATGGGTGGGTCCTGCACCCCCACCCCGCGGCCTGAGCCTTTCTCCTGCCCTCCCTCCTCCCTCAGTCTCCTGTACCCTCTTTCCATGGGAGAAGTCACTGGGACCCAGGAACCCACTGCAGTTTCCTTAGGATGGGTTTTCCTGATAAAAGCCCCAATTCCCACTCCTGGAGTTCAGGATTCAGGATGCCCCGGCCTAGGTCTGCAGCAGAGGCAGGAAGGAGCCGCGGCTGTTGGCACAGGAGCTTAAAGGTCACACATGTCACCAGGTGGACCAGGCCCTCCCCTGGGGCAGCTCCCTGCAGCGTCATCCTTGAGCGAGTTCCTGCGGGGTGTCCAGCAGGGGAGAGGAACGGGGATGTGAGCGGGAGTCTGCATGGAAAGGACATTCCAGCTCCTGGGGTTGAATTCTGGATGAGGTGGCACCTGCAGACAGTGGCGCATCAGTGCCATCCCCGCCTGAGGACGAGGCCCATGAAGGCTCCTGAGTTCTTCGTGGAGCCAGGAGTGTGCAAATCACAGAGGAGTGGGACAGGCAGTGCCCTGCTGCCCCAGAGGGGAGAGGCACTTCCTTCAGGGCAGGCCCGTCCTGTCATCCATCCATCCTCACTCTGGGAGATGCTCTGGCACAGACGGAGATCCTTCCCACTTCTCCTAGTTCTGCTGCCTCGGGAGTCTCCCGAGCCATCCATGGTGCCCTGGGCCTACTTTGCCAGCCTGAGGGCCTCTGGGTTCAAGTCCCCCCATGGAGGGTGAGGTCCCCCTCCCCAGCCCAGCTCAGGCCTCCAGGCTGGGACAGGGGTGCTGGCGACTGCCCAGTGCTGCCGGGAGCACCCACATCTTGTCCTGGCACCCACAGGGAGAGACCCCGAGAACAACCCAGAAGCCTTGGAGGACTTTGAGAAGGCCGCAGGAGCCCGTGGGCTCAGCACAGAGAACATCCTCATCCTCAAGCAGAGCGGTAGGAAGGATGGCCCTGTGGAGTTCCCATGTCCCTGCCTGGGGACGTCAGCAGAGCCACATCGCTCAGGCACATAGTTGCACTGCGTGTAATTCTGGCTTTGTCCTTCCTGGGGTGGTGGAGCTGGTGGCCGATGAGGGCCCCAGTCCTGACTGCATTCCTGGGGTCTCCTGACTCACCTGTGCTTCCTTTTCCTGCAGAAACCTGCTCTCCAGGGAGCGATTAGGGTGAGTGAACAGCTTTAGAGGACGTTTGAGAAAATCCAGCCCTGGGACTCAGTGGTGCTTCAAGAGGCTGAGGGGTCTCTCCCACCCACCCCACTCCTACCTGGGTGGGAGACGCCCCCCATGGGCCAGGCAGGTGTGAGCTCTGCTCCTGAGCTGCCTGAACTCCGGTACTGGCCTCTGCTATTGCCCTGAGCGTGGCTCCTGGGCAGCTGGGAAGCCCGCAATGCCAAGCCCGCCTTTGCTGGTTGCTGGCAGAGACAGTGTCTACCCCACAGCCCTGTGCGTGGGAGCAGGCGGGAAATTCAGGTTCCTCTTCAGCACCCCTCACCCTCAGCCGTCCTTGTGACCCCGCTTCCCTGATGAATTGCTGAAAGATTCAGCAAAGTGGCAGGCGTGCCTGTGCTCACTGCATCAGATGGGCCCCTCACTGGCTGCACGAGGGAACCAGAGGTTTAGAGACTCACCAGAGGTCACCTGCCCAGGTGTGGGCGGAGCCAGAATCCGGATTACATCACTGTTCTTCCTGCGCCCTCTCCTTGATCTGTAGCCACTGGATGCCTCTTCACTCAGCAGGGAGCTCTGTGGGCAGCCTGCAGGAAGTCCCTGCCCCATCTGCTCCAATCCTGAGGCTGAAGCCCCCACCGGCAGGCCCCGAAAGCCCAGTGTGTGCCGCCCTACGCCATAGCCACTGAGGGCCGGGCATGTGACCCCCACCATAGCCCCCAAGAGCCCGCCTGTGCCCCCCACATCATGGCTCCTGAGAGCCTGCATGTGCCCTCCACACCATAGCACTGAGAGCCTGGCGTGTGCCCCCCACACCATAGCCCTCGAGGGCCTGGCGTGTGACCCCCACCATAGCCCCCAAGAGCCCACATGTGCCCCCCACACCATAGCCCCTGAGAGCCCTGCATGTGCCCCCACACCCTAGCCCCTAAGAACGTGCATGTGCTCCCCAAACACAGCCCCTGAGAGCCTGGATGTGCCTCCACCCTATAGTCCCCTAAAACCCCACACCATAGCCTCTGAGAGCCCACATGTCCCCCCACACCATAGCCCCTGAGAGCTCACATGCATCCCCACACTGCAGCACCCAAGAGCCCGCATGTGCCCCCACGAAGCATCCCCTCCCACCCTCCCTGTCCTGGTCTCACTCACCCTCCTCCCCTTTCTAGGGCAGAGGGCACCTTCGCTCCTCAGCAGCCCAAAGACGGCACCACCCAGCACCTCCGTCATTCACAGGGACATGGAGAAAGCCCCATCAGCCCTGCAGAACCCGGGCAGCTGCACCCCTTCCTACCAGCACCCCCTTCCTCCCACTCTGTGTCCCACTCCTGGTTCTTGATAAAGAGCTTCAGCAGTTCCTGGTGACTCCGCCTATCTCTAGGGTCCTTTGGGGTGTGGGCTGGCTGGGTGCTCCCTTGGGTGCAGGGAGAGGGTGGGAAGTGGGAGGAAGGACAGGGGACCAGCCTCAGCCCAGTTCTCCATGGTGGGTGCCGCAGGCCAACAGTGTGAGGGGCCTGGCAGGTGGGTGGGCACTGGGGGCTGGGCCTGAGAGTCCCGGGGTGCTTCCTGCAGGTCAGCCGCCCACGGAGCTCAGGCTCTGGCGGTGGGCAGGATGGGGCAGGGCTCTGCTCCTTGGTCCGGCACAAGTAAGACCCAAGGCCTGGGACCCAGTGCAGCTGCTGCCCTAGAGGGGGACTGGGCAGGGCCACCTGGGCCCTCGACACTGACACTGAGTTTGGATGTTGGGGGAGGGGAAAGTAGCTCCAGGCTGGATCCCACCAGCCCTGTCCTCAGGCGAACCTCACCAGCTCTGCCCCACAGGGCCTGGCCCAACACTGTCCCTCTCCGTGCATGGGCAGGTTTGGGACAGCAAGTTCCCGGCTTGGGGGCAGCCACCACAGGTACCACCTCATGCAGGGGCCTTTCCTGAGCCTGGCGGTTTGTAGGATTTAGTTTCCTTAGACGGCGCAGCACCACAGTCGTGCTGGGAGTGAGGAGAGGCAGACTCTAAGTGACTCGCTACTCCATAGGAGAGGGCGGCGGCCCGGCAGGGCCACACGGGTTAGCTTGCAGTAGCCGTTGGAGCTCAGGGGCAGCCTATGTAGAGGGAGTGGAGGGCGTGGCAGGTTAGGACGTGGCTGCCGGTGGCCAGCTAACAGGAGTCATTTCTCTGCTCCAGGGCATAGGGGCGGTCCCTGATTGTCTGGCACCTGGCCTTAGGGCAATGAGGGCTGGTGGGTAGTGCCCCCTGAGTGGGGCTGTCTGATTAGGGCAGAGCTGCTGTGTGGACCAATCAGCTGCTCAGGAATTGGGGGGTGGCCTTAGCCGGAGCCTGAACACTGCTTCAAGACTGCGTTTCCAAAAAAGTCGATTCTGGCTGGGCATGGTGGCTCATGCCTGTGTTCCCAGCACTTTGGGAGGCGGAGGTGAGAGAATCACTTGAAGCCGGGAGTTGAAGACTAGCCTGGGCAACAGAGCGAGCCCCCATCTCTACCCCGCCCCCCGCCAAAAATTAGCTGGGCTTAATGGCACACACTTGTCATCCCAGCTGCTCAGGAGGCTGAGGTGGGAGGATTGTTTGAGCCAAGGAGATGAAGGCTGAAGTGAGCTATGAACATGTCACAGCATTTCAGCCTGGGTGACAGAACGACACCCTGTCTCAAAAAATAAGATAAAAAATAAAAGAAACCTGATTCCGCTTGGGCTCCGCTTTCTGTATCCCAAGATGAAGCTCGGTTCTTAGGAGGGGTCTGAGGTTCTCACTCGTAGCTGATGCCACCCGTGCCCAGCTCCACCTCTCATCTGCCAGGCTCCAGGGGTGACATGGCTGCAGCGGGTGTCACCTGCAGTGAGCGGACATGACCACGAGGGCCAGCACTGCACCAGTCTTCAGACGCCGCGCCAATAAGTGCGAAGAGCCGGTGCACGCACGTGTAGCTCAGAAAGTGCTGCGTGCCCCATATGACCTCCACGGGGAAGCCAGCACCCGCCTCTCCCACAGGGCCAGTGCCAGAGCCAAGACCGGGCGGCAGTCTGGGTGACTATGCAGAGAGGAGAGGGTGAAGGGGCAGCAGTGATGGAAGAAGACAGATGCCCCACCTGGGGGGCACCCCAGAAGGGAGCAGCCCTCTCTACGTGCGGAGATTCAGAGAACTCTCACATGGACCAGAGCACAACTGCGCTGGAGCTGGAGAGGGAGCTCTGGACCGGAATCGATGCCTCAATCAGTCCCTTCCAAAGGGAGTTTGGGAGGCGCTGGACCGGAATGGACACCTCAGGAGGCGCAGGGTCTGGTGCGGAGGGGCCGTCTGGAGAGGAGGTGTAGAGACTGGTGGGGAGGAAAGTGGCTGTGAAGAAAGTGGTGAAGAAGGAGGACCGGGCGGGGTGGGGCGGCGCCTTGGAAGATGTGGCGGAAGGACGGCGGCCACCCATCTGCCCCAACGGCTCTGTTCATCCCAATTTTATCTCAAGCATGTGTTGGGTTTTTCCTTATCCCTCTCTGCATTATTTTAAAAGTGGCTGCTCTCGGGGTGACGGTGACGTCCTTAATTCACAGTAGACTTGGAAGGAGCACTGTGTCCCTGACTTAAAACGTGATGACCGTGTGACCACACAGGTGCGTCCTCCCCGCTCTGCCTGGGGCCATTGCGACGAGTCACATCTATGCACACGCTGGAGACGCTTCGACACAGCACTGCAGTGCTTGCTTGAAGCAGTCCCACCTGTGACAAAGGAGCGGAGAGGGTGTTTTCTCTTTACCCGCAGACCCTCCACGGCAGGTGCTCCTTCATCCCGAGTGTCCTGTCTCCCTGCTGGTCACACCCCTCCAGCCTGAAGAATGGCTTTTATTAGGGTGGTGCAAAAGTAATCGCGGTTTTTGCCATTAAAAGTAATGACATAAACCACAATTACTTTTGCACCAACACAACCTAATAGCCTTTTTTTACTGCTGGCTGCTGCCCCCAAACTGATTCCATTTTCTTTTATCTGCATGTGTTTCACTTTGCTTTTACTTTTGAAGGATATTTTCAGCAGATACAGAATTCTCGTTGGGGCGCGATGGCTCACGCCTGTAATCCCAGCAGTTTGGGAGGCCGAGGCGGGAGATCTCCTGAGGTCAGGAATTCGAGACCAGCCTGGCCTACATGGTGAAACCCCATCTCTACTAAAAATACTAAAATTAGCTGGACGTGGTGGCGCATGCTTGGAATCCTAGCTACTTGGGAGGCTGAAGCAGGAGAATCACCTGAACCCAGGAGGCGGAGGCTGCAGTGAGCTGAGATGGCACCACTGCACTCCAGCCTGATCAAATCCAGAAATGATCAAATTATGTCTAAGAAAGTAGAAAAAAGGAAATAAAGAAACTGACAGTGGGGGAGGCAGATGGGGTGGGCAAGTGTGCACCCCACATTCAGATCCCTGGCCATTTGGGTTCCATGCCAGCTCTGGGTTTATTGCCCTCGGTTTCTAATTGTGCTGGATTATTCTGTGTGCGCCTGGAGCCGGACCCTGCAGACGCTTCTCCTTCGTAGCTGGTGCACTGTTGGGTCTTGGTAGCCAGGGGCGCTGGGGGTCGCTGGAAGAAGGGGCTTCCCTTTACATTCAGGGGTCTTCCTCTTCATTCTCTGTCCTGAGGGGCTTGGCTGGCAAGCGGGATGCCAGGTGGAGCTCAGCCCCTGTGAAGTCAGCAACAGCCCCATGGGTGGCATTTGGTGAGTTCTTGGGTTCCGAAAGTCAGCGAACTTCTCTGCGATCCCAGGGGCCACAGACACACCCTCTCCAGGGAGGCCTGAGCACCTTCCAGGTTGTTCCTACCCCGGGTGCTCGGCCTCAGCCCTGGGGTAGAGCTGGCTCCGTTTCTGTTATTTCTGTGGTTTTAGAGTCCTCTTGACCGGTGGCAGCCCCTTTTGTTTCACCAGCTGGGAGTTCTTTACAGTGAGCTTTGCCTCACGTGTCTCTGACACCCTCCCTCTCCGTGAACCACGGGCTTTACTTTCTGAATTTGGATGCACTGACATCTGGGGCCTTCCCCGCCCTGGAGAAAGCGCTTCTCCTGCAGCTGGCTAATTTCTAGAAATAGCTGATGGCTTGTCTGTAAGCGTGCCTTCCATAGACAAACCAGCCAGTCCAGAGCCCACACCCTCGCCAGGGCAGGTACCAGACACTAGGGACAGCCAGTCCCCACACCCCAGGGCCTGGGGCGTTATTGAAACCAGCTCGTCCTGAGCCTGTTCACCCTGCTTCCTCCATTTCTTCCCGTGGAAATGTGGGAACCGCAGTGCAGGCTCTGCCCACACTGTCCTCCTGCCCACCCGCTCCCCGTACCTCCCGACAGGCCCTGGTGCTTCCTCGAGCCCCGCCCCTCCTGTTTCTAGGGGCCTGAGTATCATAAGCCTTCATCCTCAGTCATCCCCATGGCTGTGTCTTCCCCTCCCAGCCTAAAGCAAATCCTGGGAACTCTTCAAACGCCTGCAGCCCAGACCCTTTCTCCATGTTATGTGGAGCCATCCCAGCGTCCCAGCACCTGTGAATGAGGCTGCGACACCTGCTCAGCCAGTCCTGGAGCCATGGTTAGAGCTGCTCTCCCGCTAACCCAATGCGTGAATACGGCATTTTGGATTCATCGTCAACCGTGAGCCACGCTGGACGTTAGTTACAGTGCTGAAGGCAGATTTTATTCAGCAGCTTCTGAGAGCCAGGGACAGGGTTCCATGCCACCTTGTGCAGGGGTGAAGGGGCGCTGTGAAGGCAGAGTGGGGGGTGCAGAAGAGAGTGGGGGCTCTTCTGCTTCTGTCATAAATATTCTCTCTCCCTGCCTCCCTCCTTCTCCCTCCCTTGCACCCGGCCTCTCTGCTATAAGGACCCTGTGATAACAGTGAGCACACCCAGACAATCCAGGGTACCTAACTGAATTGTGTCTGCTGAGTCCCTTTTACCATGCACACGTCCGCAGGTGCAGCGATGACGATGTGGACATGTTTAGGGAACCATTATTCAGTCTACACATGGGGGAAACTGACCATCACTGGGGCTGCGGGTGAGTGAACAGGGCGTCTGTGAAGTGATGTGTCCTAAATGGAACACAGCTCAGGGAAGGGACAGAGAGAGGAGGGCCGCACCTTTCCATCCTGTAGCCCAGAAAGGCTTCTCTGGAGAGGTCGTTTTAAAAATTTTCATTGACATATTTTTCACATGCCATCATACTCACCCTTTAAAAATGCCCAATTCATGAATTAATTGCTGTAATTTTCCAGGGCTTAAAATAAATAAATAAATAATTTAAAAATGCCCAATTCAATGGGTTTTAATAAATTCACAAGGCTGTGAAACCATCACCACTGTCTAATTCCAGGAGATGGCCATCAACTTACAAAGGTCCCCACGCCCGTCAGCTCTCACCCCTGTCCTTCCCTCCCCACCCCAGAACCTCTCGTCCACTTCCTGACTCCACGGATTTGCCTGTCCGGCATTCCGTGGATATGGAATCATACACATGTGTTTCTTTTTTTTTTTTTTTTTTTTTTTTTTTGCCAATCAATGAGAGCTTGTAAGGTTGCTGAGGTTGGTTGGCCTTGAATTCTTGGCCTCGCCTTCGCAAGCGCCACGACATCAGGCCGGAGCCACTTTGGGCCCCCATACACATGTGTTTCTTGTGGCTGCATCTTTCCCTTAGCATACTGTTTCCTGGCTCACCCAGGGGGTAGCATGTGTTGGCATTTTACTTCTTTTGATGACAGAATAATATTTCACTGTGTGGACAATTCCACCTTTTTTATCTGTTCATCCAAAGGGAGACATTTCAGTTGTTTTTACTTCCTGGGTTTGATGATGTAGCTACGGACATTTGCCTGTAAACGTTTCATAGAAACATGTTTTCATTCTCCTGGGAGTAGAATTGCTGGGTCATGTGGTATTAAATAATTCTAAGCGTAAGTGCTGGATAAACTGCCAAACCATGATTTCGGAGCTGTGCCGTTTTACATCCCACCGGCAGCGCAGGAGGGTTCTAGCTGCTCCGCGTCCTGGCCGCCCCTTGTTATTATCTGGCTTTGCGATCCTAGCCTCCTAATGAGCAGGAAGCGCTATTTCACTGTAGTTTTGATTTGCACTTCCCTAATGAGTAGGGACATTGAGCATATTTTCATGTGCTTATCGGCCATTTTTATATCTTCCCTGAAGAACGTCTATTCAAGTCAACTCCCTTTTTTTAAATTTGGGCTATTTGCGTTTTTGTGTTGAGTTATAAATGTATTTCATATACTGTTGATACCAGACTCTCATCAGATACACGATTTGCGAGTCTTTTCTCACGTTCTGGATCTTGTCTTTCCATCTTCTTGATAGTGTCCATTGAGGTACCAAAGTTTTTAAATTTGATGAAGCTCAATTTGCCTGTTCCTTTGGTTGCATGCTCTTGAGTGTGTAGAGAAGAATTCATTGTCAAAGCCAGGGTCACAGATTTGCACATCTTCTAAGAGTTGCACAGTTTTAGCTCGCGCGTTTAGCAATTTGATCCATTTTGGGTAAAACCTTGTGTGTGGCGTGAGGACCCACTTTATTCTTTTGCATGTGGACATTCAATGTCCCAAAGCCGTTTGTTGAAGACCCTTCTTTCCCCATTGTTTGGTGTCTCAACTCATTCTTGCACCTGTGTTTGTGGGGGTTGATTTTCTTCAGTTCCTTGGAATCCTTCTCTGGCCCTGCGGAGTTCCACCCTTTTCCTGCATGGACCAGTATTCAGCTGTGGTCTTGAGGACCCCCTGCACGTTTCCAGAGCTCTTCCTCTGTGAGGTGCCCTCCTGTCTGCTTCCTTGTCTCCCACATTCTAGTCATCTGCGATGCCCAGAGTCCAATCTGTGTTCGTCCACGCCGTGCAACCCCTTGCTCTGTCGGGTTCCCCTCTCTGCGGTGGGTTGAAATTCCCTCCAGGCTTAATGCTGCCGTGATCCAGCTGAGCTCGTTAGCTCCCCCTCTCAGGGATCACAGCCTGCGCTGTCTGCGTCCCGTGTCTAAACACAAGCGTTTCACACTTGGGGCCAGTTTCCCTCTGTTTGTGGTGGGACAGTGAAGTCCATACCCTGTTCTCTTGGAGTCCCGGGTAGAAATGAATACACCACCCTGAGTGATTGCCGCATCTTCCTAACTGGTTTCTCTGCTTCTATATTTGCTCCCGAAATCGTTCTCAGTGCAGCAACTGGAGTGACCCCTAAATACGTAAGTCACAGCTTGCCTTTGTCAGAGCTCTCCAGAGTCTTTCACTCAGAGCAGAAGCTGAAGTCCTCGTGGTGGTCCTCAAGCCCTACGTGGCAGTTCTGCCCTCTCCCCAGCCTCACGTGTGGCCAGTGTCCCTGGATCATTTGCTGCGGCTGCTCTGCAGTATGTTCCTGGAAACTGCCAGCGTTCTCCCACCTCCAGGCCAGCACTGGATGCTCCTGCCACCTGGATGTCTCTTCCAGCTGACAAGCTCATGGCTTGCTTCCTTCGTGTCTTAAATTTGGTGTTTGAATCCCACCTTGGTGAGGCTGGCCCTCATCTTTTCATTTAAAGGACAAATAACCCCTTGTCCTGACACTCCCTGCCAACTTGTCCACTTAGCTTTTTCCATAGCATGAGCATCATTTGAAATAATATATAATTATATGAACCAGTGACCCATCAGGATCCAGAGATGACAGGTCAAACAGGGATTGCTTACACAGTGAACAGTCAGCTATAGAGGTTTAAAGACAACTACAAAGAATGGCTCAGGATTGCAGGAGAGCAGCTAAGGAAGAAATAAACAGGGGCAGGGGCCTTTCCACAGGCTGGGTTCAGACCTCCTGGATCAGAAGCTGTGTTCAGATCCCCATGTGGCCAAGGAATGCTAGAGAAGCTTGCTGGGTTGCCCCGGCCAGAGCTGGTCCATGGTCGGGGCAGAGTCCAGCGGGTAAGGAAATGCAGGCTGAGCCTGGCAGGCAGGAAGCCTCTCTTCCCTCTCAGAGGCAGGTGAGCTGGGCTGGGAGGCCTACCAGAGTCACTGGGAACCCACATGTGCAGGTGTTACTGAATCTCAATAGGAAGCCATCCAGGGGTTCCCGTGAATTCAATGTGGTGAGCGCCCCCAGATATCCCTGACTTGTGCCATGCCGTTTGTACGGTAAGGGAAAGAAAAAGAAAGAAATGGAAGCATCCTGGAACCAGGCTGGCAGGCACTTCCCCCTATGCCTCTACCACCAAAGCTTAGCATGACGCCAGGCACACAGGAGTAGTGCCTGCTGGAACCAGCTCCATTGCCTCAGAACTGGCCATGGAGGGTACCGTTGGAGCTGGAGGCAAGACATTGACAGCTGGCACCGCAATTCATTTATTTATTTTGTTCATTTTATGTCCCCTGCACCTAGAATGTCAGCCTCATGCGAGCAGGACACTTCTCTGTTTTATCCATGGATGTAATCCTTGTGCCCCAAAGAATGAGTGACGTATCAAAAGTGTGCAAAGATCAAACATAAAATGAACTTTATTCAGTCATTGTTATTCTGATGGACACCTGAGGCATTTCCAAGGTTTGTAAGTAACGACTGAACCTGCCTACTGGGTCACAGTGGGAGTAGCTGTTGAAATTCTGCTTCTGAGTGGAGCTGCTGAGTCTTTGGCTCCAGGTATTTAAAAAAAAAAAATTTATGGCCTGGCGTGGTGGCTCATGCCTGTACTCCCAGCACTTTGGGAGGCTGAGGTGGGTGGATCACCTGAGGTTTAGAAGTTTGAGACCAGCCTGGCCAACATGGCAAAATCCCATCTCTACTAAAAATATTTTTAAAAATTAGCTGAGTGTGGTGGCATGTGTCTGTAATCCCAGCTACTTGGAAGGATGAGGCATGAGAATCCCTTTAACCCAGGAGGCAGAGGTTGTGGTGAGCCGAAATTGCACCACCGCATTCCAGCCTGGGCGACAGATCGAGACTCTGTCTCAAATAATAATAATAATATTAATAATAATAATAAAGCATTTATGTTCATTTTGGTTTTTAAATTACACTTTTAATCTTGGGACATTGTAGATTCCCATGGAGCTGTAAGAAGCTGCACAGAGTGGTCGTGTGTATCTTTCCCTGGCTTGCCCCAGCCTCAACCCCAGCAATGACAGACCTGTCCACTACCATAATCTGCTCATTTCAAGAATGCAGTCTACTGCAGTCATAGAATCGTGGGATTGGCTGTTTTCCCAAGCAGCATCATTCTCTGGAGAGTCATCCCATTGTTGCATTTGTCAGCAGTTTATTCCGTTTTACTTCTGGGTAGTGTTCCGTGTTACGGGTGTAGCACAGTCTGTTTAACCGTTCACCTGCTGGAGGACATCTGTGTGTGTAGATCTGGGTTATGACACGTGCAGGTTTTCGCAAGGACATCACTTTTCATTCCTCTGTGACAAAGGCCCAGGGGTGCTATGCGGGGCTCTATGCTTGTTGCAGATTTAGTTGTTTTTTATAAACCTGTCAAGCCATTTTCCAATTTTAGTATATGTGCTGCCAAAGCGAGCACATGTCAAGCCATTTTCCAGAAGCCGTCCCGTTGTCGTGCATCCTCACCAGGCTTCAGTGCGACCGCTGTGATCTTATCTCAGCCACCTTGATGGGTGTGTACTGATACCTCAGGGCCTTTATCTGCGTTTCGCTGACGGTGAACACCTTTCCATGTGTTTCTTCGCCGTCTGTATATTCTCTCCAGTCAAGGGCACCTTCAGGTCTTTTGTGTACATTCTGGTTTTGAAACTGTTGAGTTTTGAAAAATTCCTTGTAAAAACGAAGTCTTTGTTGAACAGTTTGTAAATTACTTTGTAAATGTTTTCTTTCAGTCTTTAGCTTGTCTTTTTGTTCTCTTCACAGGGCCTCTTACAGAGCAAAAGTTTTTTATTTTGATGAAGTCAATTTTAACAATTTTTCCTTTTAAGGATCATATTTTTGGTGACAAATCTAGAACCTCCTGACCCAGCTCCATATCCCAAAGATTTTCTTTATGTTTTCTAAAAGTTTTATGTTTAAGCCTACGATCCATTTTGAGTTAATTTTCATAAAGGGTGTGAGACCTAGCTTGTGGTTCTTCTTTTTGTTTGGTGGTTTTGTCTGTGGATGTCCAGTTGCTCCAGCCCATTTGCTACAAAATCTATCTTTCCTCCATTGAATTGCTTTTGCATCTTTGTAAAAACGTAATTATTTGTATTTGTGCAGGTCTGTTTCAGTATTTTTTATTGTCTGTCCCATTGATCTATGCATCTGTTCATCTGCTATCTGCATAACGAGTGTGGAAAGGGTAGCCTATAGTTGGGCGTGATGGTGCATGCCTGTAATCCCAGCTATTTGGGAAATGGAGGCAAGAGAATTGCTTGAAACTGGGAGGTGGAGGTTGGAATGAGTCAAGATCATGCCGCTGCACTCCAGCCTCCAGACTCTGTCTCCAAAAAAAAAAAGAAGAAGAAGAAGAAAGAAAGGCTAGCCTGATTCTTCCCATTTTATTCTTAAAAAAAAAATGTTTTAGTTATTCTAGTTCCTTTGCCTTTCCATATAAATTTTAGAATACTCTTGTCAATATCCACCAGATTTCCTTCTGGAATTTTGATAGAAATTGTGTTAAATCTTTGTATTACTTGAGAGAAATGACATTTTTACTGTGTTGAGTCTCCTAATCCATGGATAGAGCTTGTTCAGGCTTCTTTGATTTACTTTACAATTGCATTGTTTTCGGCATACAGATCCGGCATACGGGTTGTTAGACTTACGCCTAGGCGTCTCATTTTTTTAGCCATCACAGATAATATTGTGTTTTTAGGGTTAGGGTCCATTAGTTGTATGCAGGCACACAATTGATCTTTGTATATTTGTCTTGTGTCCTGCAACCTTTGTGTATTTATTAGTTCTAGGAGGTATATTGTTTTGTTTTATTTTTCAATTTCTTGGGATTTTTCAAAAAGAAAATCATGTTATCTGCAGATGCAGTTTAATTCCTTCCTTGCCAATTTGTATGTCTTTAATTTCCTTTTTAAGAAGCCATTACTGCTCTGACTAGAACTTTCTGTGCTATGTTAAACACAAGCGGTTAGAGTGGACATCCTTGCCTTGTCCCTGGTATTAAGGAGAAAGCGTTTGTAACTGAGTGTCCCAGCCTCAAAATGTCCTTTAAAACTTTTTTTCCTTTCTTGCTTTCAGCCTTGAAACATACTTTGTTTCTCTCTTTCCCACCACGCACTTCCCTAATCAGTGCTCGCTTATCTAATTCTGTGCTTACTTAGAAATTCCAGGGGCCAATTTTGAAACAAACCGGGCAGAGACCCAGCTGTAGAATCCTCCCACTTAGGGGGAGTGACAGGTAGCCCACCACTTCCAGGCTGAAGTCAGAGGTCCCAAAGCAGACCTCGGGACAGGCGAGTGATGACTCAGGAGAACCATCAGAACAGGATGCAGGTGGACAGCCCCTGCCCTGCTCCCGCCTACTCCCTAAACCTCTTCCTCCTTGAACCCTTCACTCAGCCCAAAAAGTTGGAATGAACTTTTAAAGGCATGGGCCTGGCCATTCCTCAACTGCTAGCATTTGAATAAAGCTGCTTTCCTTCCACTGCACTTCACTGCTCATGCTTTGACTTCTGATCAGGGAGCAGCTGGACTTGAGCCAGTTACACATCAGTCTTTCACCATTAGGAATCATGTTAGCCACAGGTTTTTTTGTAGATGTTCTTTGTCAAGTTAAGGAAGTTCTCTTCCGTTCCTATTTTTTGAGCGTTGTTATCCTGAATCGGTGTTGAATTTTGTTAAATACCTTTTACAGCCCAACAGGCATCACCATCAGAAGGAACACGGCCATTCAGAGAAACACACCAGGCCACAAAGCACTGGGGACCAGGGATCGCACCCCTCCCGTCCACCATGGGCTGACCCCCAGCCTCCAGCCCTACCATCTCCTGTCGGCGTCTGCACCACTGGAACCCAACCAGAATCTAAAAGAACACAGTTGGCGGATGAGACTGGGACACAGGGTGAGATGGGTGGACGATGGGAGGTTCCTGGGGAGCAGCTGTCGCACTGAGCGTGGAACCTGTTGGGGAGCCCCGTTCTCTGAAGCATCTGTGCATGTTGTTCTAGCATTTTTTTCAAGGATTGAGCCAGCAGCGCCAGTGTTGTAAGGTGCTTAGATGATTTACAAACAACCAGTGAAATATGAGGTGCCTGGGATACCATCAACGAAAACAGGAAACAGAGACATCTTCCTGCTGATGTAGAGACGCCAGCCTCTCTGCCCTGTCTCTGGTCCTGAAGAGCCCAGGCCCCACCCTTTCCTGCCCAGGGGCATGGGGGCATGGTGGGGGTTCCTGCTCAGCAGCACTTGCTATGGGAGGGTGAGGGACTGGGTCACGCCAGCCCCTTGTTACAGCCCCCCGGGGTTATTAGAGTGTGCATTAGTATTATTTAGCAAGTACTCGAGGGTGTCTGATCTTGGACCACTGAGGCACACAGATACCAGCATGCGGGCCCAGCACTTGCCTGTAGAGCATGGCTCAGCCGTGGGTCCCAGGGCAGATGACGCAGGCCCAGGAACTACTAGGTCCAGGAGGAGAAGGCACAGTTCTTGCTCAGGTTGTCTAGGGATGAGGCCAGCGGAGCCAGGTGCCCAAGGGAGTTCAGCACTCACGAATGCTGAGCACAGACTGGCAGGTGGCTCTTGGTGCCTCATGCCACCCATTTATCTAAAGGGATGAGATTCAAGGCCTGTCCTGCAGGCTGGGGCCGTCAAAGTTGATGAGAGAGGGGCAGGTAAATTCTAATGGGGAGATGGCCGATGAACGCGTGCAAGAAGAAATGGACAGAACCATCCAGAGAGATTGCGTGCTCTGAGGACAGCACCGCCTGGCTTGGGTACGGAGTGAAGTGGGGCCAGGGAGGCAGCGTGGTCCCTCATATGGCCCGAGGAGGCCATGTGCAAACTGACCCTGAACCACACAGTGGTGCCCTCTTCTGCCCCTAGGAAGCTCTAGTGCAGGGTCTGGGGTAGGGAAGATCAGTGCATCGTGGGCCCCAGAGCGGGCGGAAGCTTGGGCTCTAGGGCATGCGGGACTCAGCAGGCAGCAGCCCCAGGTCTCTCTGATTCTAAAGCCCAGTCCCTTTCTCCTCAGCAGGGGAGACGCCCAGTTCCCCAGAGAACTTGCCCAGGGTCCCAGCTGCAGCACTGGGAGGGCTCAGGGGTGGGGGAGGGACGTCCCGAGGCAGTGGGTTCTCCCTCTGTGGCTCGGGGTGCGGACACACCGCCCCATCCTGGCGAGTCCTCCGGGCTGGTCTGAGTGGGCGTGTTCGGGTGGTGCAAACCCTGGGCACATCATGTGTCTTTTCTTCTCTGCCTGGCACTGAATTGCTGCTCACCAGATGCCAGCAATGATGACACTCCCCCTCCCGGATGCAGGACTGGCTGCCACCGAAGGGAGGGGTGACCCATGCCACGTGCTCCCAGGACACTGGCTAGGGGGCTATAAAGAACACCTTGAGAGAAGCCGGCACAGACTTGTTCAGACTCCCGGTGGCCCGCCAGGGTCGTGAGCATAGAGCTCTGGAGATGAAGACCCTGCTCCTGGGTGTCACCCTTGGTCTGACCGCTGCCCTGTCCTTTGCCCTGAAGGAGGAGGATGTGAGCTGGGCTGGTGTGGGCAGGTGGAGGAGCCAGGCCAACTCCTGGGCGGGGGGCAGCACCAGGGGCCCTGCTTTAGGATGTATCAGTCAAGGCTGGACTCTCACCAAGTGCTCCCAGCCTGGGGTCAAGGGGAGGGGTCCTGTTGTTCCTCCAGCAGACACAGCCCCTCCTGGGACCCACAGCCAGAGCAGGCTCAGCTCAGGGAGTCCTACTGCACTGACACCTGATCCCTGAAGGTCTCTCGGGGTTGGGCCCTTGGGAGGGAGGGCTCACCTGGTGCTGGGGCCCAGGGTCCATGGGGTGCAGACACGCTTTCCCTCCACCAGAGGCTGGGAGTCCTGTGGGGTTGGGGAGGGAGTGGCTGGCTCTAACCAACTCTAACTGAGCTCTAACTACAGTGCAGGAACCCAGCCAGCCTCTAGGGGTGGCAGCCGGGCAGCATGGGTGTCTGATTATAGCTGCAGGCCTGAGTGCCGCAGTCAGAGTAGACTCTGGACCAGCCCATGGTGGGCTCACGGCCTCGGCCTGCTCCAGATCACAGGGACCTGGTATGTGAAGGCCGTGGTGACCGATAAGGACCTTCCGGAGGAGAAGAGGCCCAGGAAGGTGTCCCCAGTGATGGTGACAGCCCTGGACCGTGGGGACTTAGAAGCCACATTCACCTTCATGTGAGTGTCGCCCACTGTGGGGCCCCTCAGGCTGCTTTCTCTCCCCTCCCCAGACCCACCTGGTGCCCATCCCCCATCCATGTTTCGGGTGTTGGTAAGAATTACCCCTGCCTTGGAGGGAAACAGCTTGGGCATCCTAAAGCTTGGTGGGGGGCGCGGGAGGGGGCAGTGGAATTTTCAGGTCACTGGGTGAGGACCATGAACCAGGTGAGCTGAGGATGGCCCAGGTGTGTCCTGGGAGCCGCTGCCCGCGTGTCTCCTGTTTTCCAGGAGGAATGATCGGTGCTTCCAGAAGAAAATCCTGATGCGGAAAACAGAGGAGCCTGGCAAATTTAGCACCTGTGAGCCTCCCCCAGCCCCACTGCAGAGGGAGAGCACCCGGCTGCCTTTCTGCCAGGGTCCCGACTCTGCCCATCTATGAGGACTGGCTGGCCTCTCCTTCCTGGGGGTCTGGTGGCCCTGACTTCAGACACCGGTGTGACAGGCTTGTCCACAGTGGAGATGGACCAGATCACACCTTCCCTCTGGGAGGCCCTAGCCATTGACACATTGAGGAAGCAAAGGGTTAGGGATCAAGGATGCTGAGGGTGAGGGATGGGGAGGCCGAGGGTTAGGGATGGGGAGGCCAAGGTTTACCGATGGGGAAGCTGAGGATTAGGGTTAGGGATGGAAGAGTAGGGCAGGGGCAGCTGCTGGAGCTGGGAAGGTGGAACTCTAGTCCTGGACGTGCTCTGGCCTCTGTGGCTCCATTGCTTGGGTTGGGACCTTCCCAGGAGGAAGCTCCTGCCTCAGTGTCGGGATACACGCTGTGCACAGCAGCCAGGCCCACCTCAGGCTGTCCAGGGCACCTGGGTGACCACTGAAACATTCCCAAGTGTTCCTTCATGTGGTCCTGAGTGCTTTCTCTGGGGATGAGGGCACTGAAGACCCTCCTTCTCTGTCATCTACAGATGGGGGCAGGAAGCTCATATACCTGCAGGAGCTGCCCTGGAGGGACCACTACGTCTTTTACTGCAAAGACCAGCGCCATGGGGGTCTGTTCGGCATGGGAGAGCTCATGGGTGAGGGCCCACTGGGGCCTGCATGTCCTGCCCCACAGTCTCTGCCTCCAGAAGCCAGTGGAAACGGCATCACCATGCCCTGGCATGAGGGAAAGGGGAAGCCCCCTGCACTGGCCTTCACGTGCCAGGCCCTGAGTGCTGCCCTCAGCGGCTGGTCCAAGTTTCTGAAGTGGGAATGGGATGGGCCAGGCAGGGACAGACACGACCCTTGGTGACATGAACCTGCCAAGGGCCACTTCTAGGGTGTCGGGTATAAGGGTGTCAATTTATGGGGGAGGTAGTGTCCTGACAGAGCCCTTCATGGGGCAGGGACCCTCCAGGGCAGGAGGGCAGCCAGTCCCTCTGGGACACAAGTTCTCTCCAGGTGAGGGCTGTGACCCTACACGGTGGCTTTGGGAGCTGCCCAGGTCCCCTGGGGTTGTTCAGTGGCTTGGATAGTCCCCGCCACTGTCCCCCTCCCTGGGGACCTTTCAGCTGGGCCATGGCCGTCTCCTCTGTCCCCAGCCCCACCCTCAAACTCCGGTCCCCTCTCGGGCCTCCCCTCCCCGAGTCCCAGTGCTGGGCCATGGCCGTCTCCTTTCCGCATCTGCTGCCTGCAGGGCCAGGCCGCTGTCCACACCTCGCCTCACCTGGCCACCTCACCTACAGGTCGGAATCCCGACACCAACCTGGAGGCCCTGGAAGAATTTAAGAAACTCGTGCAGCTCAAGGGACTCTCAGAGGGGAACATTTTCATGCCCCTGCAGATGGGTGAGAGGACGGCTGTGCCCTGTCCCCCGTGTGCCCCTGTGTATCTCTCTGTGACCTCCAGTGTCCCATGTCCCCCGCATTCCCTGTGTGTCCCGAGTCTCCTCACAGGGGCTTCTGCTTAGGGTCCTCGTCATGGGAGGGTTTGAGCTTGGGCTGTGACGGGGTCTGGGCCCTGGGCCAGGGTGTCTTCTCATCACTGGATTTTTCTGGGTCTCTGCAGGAAGCTGCGTTCCCAAACACTAGTGTGAGTGGGCCTTGCTGCCAGGGTTTGAGGGTCTGTCTGCTCTGGCCCCTGACATCCCGCACAGGCAGGGAGACCCCCGCGGCCCAGGCAGGAGGTCAGCACCTCAGAGCCTGCCCACCCGCAATTCCCAGGACTTTCGGGAAGTCCTTTCTTTCACCTGCCCCTGGGCCTGCCAGCCCGAGTGAGGGTCCTCCTCATCCCATCCACAGCTAGGCCACCCTCAGGCTCCTCAGGTGTCAGCTCGGCCCATTGCTCCCTGCACCTGTGGTCTACTCCCCCTCCCCCTACCCACTGAGGATGCTCAGAGGCCTGCCCAGGTGTTGGAGGAGCTGAGGTCGCTCTCAAGCCCCGAGGCTGCCCAGCAGTGGCCGACATGGGGGCTGTGGAGCCTGGGGAGAGAGCTCTGGGCCTGGCCTCTGCCCCACCCTGCAGCCTCCCTGGCCTCTACCCTGCAGCCTCCCTGACCTCGACCCTGCAGCCTCCCTGACCTCTGCTCCTCTTCCTAGCACAGCGCCCCTGGGTCTGCACCTCCAGAGCCCGCCCTGCTGCCAGACATGGAGCCCGGGATGCCTGGACCTACTCTCCAGCCATGAGCCTTCCCTGCCCCCACCCACCTGATGCCAAATAAAGAGCTTCTGCTCCAGCTCTGGGTGGGCCTATCTGTGGGGATGGAGGGGCTTTTGCCGGCTCTCTGGGAGGCCTGCTGGGAGGGGTAGCCACTAGGGAAGCTGGGGAGACGTTGGCAACCACAAGAGGCATGACATCCAATAGGCCTGTGGGGCCGCTTGGTGTCCTGGAGGGGCCTCCTGCAGAGCTGCCCTCAGGTCTCAGGTTCAGCTTGGGACAGGTAGGGCCCTGGGCAAGAGTGTTTGGGAAGACAGTGGGGAGGGCGGGAATGGGGACACAGCATCAGGGCTGCAGCCATGGGGCCACCACATGGCTCCTGCCCCAGGATGATCTCAGTGGGATCCTCCCAGCCGCCTCCTTTAGCAGCCTGGGCTCAGTGGCAGCGCTGGAGAGAGAGGCACTGGCGCCTCCGTCATCACCCCCAGAGCAAGCAGAGCCGGCCCAGGTCTCCAAGATCTTCGACCCACCCTGGCCTTCTTGTGTTTTGTCCAGAGTGAGTGTCTGCATGGACACTGGGGCTATGGGGATTCGGGGAGGCTGGTCACAGTGAGAGAGGAGAGGCCACCGCACTGGGGTGATAAACACACCCCAGGAGCCACAAACCCAAGCGGAACAGGCCTCCTGGGGGATGAGCCTGCAAAGTGACAGCCTCTCTCCAGGGCTACTGGCTGTGTACCAAGTGACCACTGCCTGCTCCTGCTGGGACCAGCATCCTCACCTCCCCACCTCCTGCCCAGACGTGGTTCAGGCAGAGGCTGCAGGGTGGCCCTGAAATGGACCAAGACAGCAGGGCCCAGGCGAGCCGAGGCAGAGCCAGCCTGGGTGTCCACAGGCCACATGTGAGGGGCAGGGCAAACCCCATCTTACAAAGACAGGTGGGTGGTGAGGCATCTCCCTCACCCCGTGCCACCATGCAGGTTCCAGAAGGGTTAGGGCCTCTGCTGGTCACTTCTCCGGTGGGATAGCACCGACCTTCACCCCCAGGGTTCTGAGCCCCCAGGTGTGCGCCTTGCAGGTCTGTGGTGCTGCTGTGCCGATTCACAGGCCTAGATGCACCAGAGGATGCCCAGAGAACCCCTGAGTTCTGGACGTCCACTCCCTGCTCCACTCATGGGACAGTGCACCTATTGCTTGGTGACAGGAGGACTCACTCATCCACCAGTTGGTTGGCAAGACTATCATACCGTACATACAAAAGAGACACGGGCAGCAGTTTAAAAAGTTCTACTTTTTCCAACAAAAGTAAAGGCGTTATCTGGCTTGCTCCTAGCCCTGGGGAACACTGAGCACCTGCCTAGAGGATGCCAGCAACATGGGGCTGGAACTGCCCATCTCACCTGGCATTGCCAAAGGCTGGGTGGGCAGACACCCCCAGCTGTCTGAAGATCAGGCCCCAGCAGGAGAGTCCCACAAGGCCCCGGTGAGAATCTGGCAGAGGGCATGGGGTGCAAGCCACCTGTTAGACACCGTGGTGCTTAGAGGCCTGGGAAGCCCTTCCCCGTTCCTGGTGTTCATCTATGATGCAGCGAGCACCGGAGTCCAGGGTGCTGGGATTTAGCTCCCGAGTTTCCACGGGCCTGCTTTAATGGCTGACCCTTAGAGCTGTCTCTAGCCATTCAAACTCCTTCTTCCCTTCCTGCCTCAGTGGCTTCCCCTCCGACTTCCTCTCCAGTCTGTGGCTGTGCCACCCTGAGGTGAGTGGGGTGCTTTCCTGTGTCATTCGCTTCATGCAGGGGATACGATGAGAGGCTAGGGGGCTGCAGATCACAAAGGGATGCTCCCGTGGGGCACACGCGGGTTTTGTCTTGGAGCTGCAGTTACTTCATACTAAAGTGAGAGGCTGGCTCCACCGCTCAGTCAGAGCGGCTGTGGCTTTCACCTGCGTGCACCGGCAGGTTGGCACCACCCCAAGTGTCCCTGCAACGTGTGTCCACACTGCATGCAGCTCCCAGCCCCACCCAAGATGCCTGACAACATGTGTGCAAGCTGTGCTCCAATTTCCATGGTTTTCCACACACCCCTGTGATCAATGTGAGATCCGCAACCATGTATGCAGCCCAGGGGCATCGGCTCCTCTGCGTGTCCCGTTTAACCTGCATCCTGGCTCCTCCAATGATCCTTGGCAACCAGTGAGCTCTCAGTATTTGCTGAGAGAAATCACAAGTTCGTGAATGGATAAACATCTCTTTAGAGCCACAGTCTCAGACACTATTGGCCACGTGACTCTCGGGATGACTAAAGCTGCCAAGAAACCAGGCTGCATGTTGCAAGAAACGTTTCACAGGGAGGTCTCCTCGAGGCTAAGAAGTGGGCAGGGCATTCCTGCAGGAAGAACGGATGGCATCGAGACGGCCTGGAGGGAGGCAGCAAGGCACCCGGGGTTTAAATAAGCCACCCTATAAAATTCTTACATTAAGAATTTTATTTGTTTGTTTGCTTTGAGACAGAGTCTCACTCTGTCACCAGGCTGGAGTGGCAGTGGTGCGATCTTGGCTCACTGCAATCTCCACCTCTGGATTCAAGTGATTCTCCTGCCTCAGCCTCCCAGATAGCTGGGACTACAGGCACCCACCACCATGCCTGGCTGATTTTTGTATTTTTAGTAGAGATGGGGTTTCACCATGTTAGCCTGGCTGGTCTCAACCTCCTGACCTCAGGTGATCTCCAGTCTCAGCCTCCCAAAGTGCTGGGATTACAGGCGTGAGCCACTGTGTCCAGCCTACATTAAGAATTTAGGCGATTGTACAGTAGCGTTGATTTCTCCTTTGGCACAGTTCTGTGAATTTCAAGGCATGCATACATTTGTGTTAACACCGCCCTAGTCAAGATGCAGAACAGCTTCACCCCCCAGATACCTCCCCGTGCTCTCCCTCTATATAAAGGGAGATGGATATGGCTGATAGAATGCGGTAGTGCTACCCATGCCGACTGCCCCACCCACCTTCCAGCAGCCGTGGAGGTGTCTGTCACTCCAGCTGTCTTCCTGAGAATGTCAGGTCAGCAGAGCTGCACCGCATGTGGCCTCAGGGACCGGCTACTTCTGCGCAGCATGCGGCCTCCCAGATGCTGTGTCTGTAATCTTCAGTGGGGAAGCCACACCTACCTGATGTCCACTGACTGTGGCGCCAAAGGCCCCTCCTTGCACTGGATGGCCCGTCAGGGTCTGCTCAGGCTAGTGCTGGTGAGGAGCCAGCTCCTGGGGGAGGCCATGTCAGCGCCGTGTCTCCCTCCTGAGCCTGGCTGATAGAATGCGGTGGTGGTAGCCATGCCGACTGCCCATCTGGCTCCTTGTAGGACCGTCATGTTCTGTTCATCACCTCTTTGACTCCCTGGTCCTGGGGCCGGCTCCCCGGTCATGGGGCCGGCTCCCCTCCTCATACATGTCTCCTTGTCTTTGTACATAGCAGGTGCAGCAGCCTGCCTGGAGGCAGAGTGAGCCAAGGGGATTTGGGGCCCTGGACCACAGGCCCAGCCTGGACTGCTCCATCCCGGGAGCTCTTGGGTTGCATCCCCCATGTCCTGCCAAGGCAGTTCTGGCCTCTCTGCTTCTCTCACACAGGGCTTCACAGTCTTCTAAGCCTCTGGGAGCCAGTCAGTCCAGCATAGCAGGCTCCATGGTGCCTGGCAGTGGGCAACATCCAGGGCATGGGGGAGGGATCCCCTGTCGACAGACTCCCCCCACACAAGTCTTTATCTACCTCCAGGGCCCAGAACCCCAGGAACCTGTGTGTGCTCTTGGGTCCCTCAGTGCGTGTCAGCCCCATCCTGCAGCTGCTTCAGGGTAGCCCCCTGCCCGGAACAGCGTACCCCCAGATGGGGCATCACAGGCTGGCTGCAGTCGGCCATTGGCGCCACGGCCTCGAGCCAGGCAGGCATCTTCTCGCCAAGCTGTGCCCTCTGAGTGGCCTTTGAGAGGTGGGTGGGGGGGTGTTCTAGTCTAACAGGTGTGAGGACCCTTCCCCAGGAGTTCAGGGGGATGTGACTCTAAGCGTCTCAAAGCATCTCCCTGGACACCCCAGTCCCAAGCCTCGGGGTCTCACTCCTCCCGGCCCGGGGTTCTCGCTGGCCTAGGAGATTTGAGGCGGCCCATTCAGACTTCTCCGAAATTCTCCCACTTATTCAATGGGTTCCTGGTTTTTTGCTCTGCCTACTTTCTGGCCAAAGGACACGAGGGTCTATTGAACCATTACTTGGGAGACTCAGTCCATGTAGACTGCTATAACAAAATGCCATCAACCGGGTGCTTAGAATCAAGGGAAATTCAGGGGAAATGTATTTCTCTTTCATGCCGATGATGCTAATCCATCCGCTCTCCTTGACTGAGTCGTCCTTCTGGTGCTCCAGCTGAGAATTCTTTGCCTCACCCCAGGTCATGACGGTTTCTGTTTTCCTCTGAATGTGATGTGGACTTACATTCCGTGGACACCTGTGGTTGTGTGGGAGCTGGTTTTGTGTGAGGCAGGCGTGTCACTCGTGTCAAGGACCGTCTGTCTGCCTGTGGCGCAGCAGCTCTTCCAACCCCAGTGGGTGAAAAGAACATCCTTTCTCCATAGAATTGAGCCGGGGGTTCCATTAATAAATGACCTGTCTGTGCAGCTCTGTTTCTGAATGCTGTATCCGGTTCCATCACGTGTGTGTACAGCCCTTTCCAACACACATATTCACACCCCTATACACACACATGGAGGAAACGACTTCTTAGCCGCCCGTGTGGCTGCTGCCCCCATCCCCATCCTGGCCTGCCAGCCTCCATCCACACATTTCCTCCCGCAGAGCCTGCTGGGCTGTGGACAGACACTGCCTCTAGAGCCCCACAGGTGTCCCTGAGTGTCCAGGTTCCTGCTGAGAAAGGGGCAGCCGTGGAGTCTGCTTCAGGGGCTGGATGGTCAAGGGGTCTGGCAGAACACCCTGTCCTCTCAGATCTGGCAGTGGGCAGGAATCCTGCCTGTTACCAGGAGGAGGTCACCATGGACAGGGAACACTGGAGCCTTTCTCTGTGGCCCTTAGGGGCTGGGACCTGCCCACTTGTCTCTGGCCCGAAAGGGCATTGGCCCTGCCTCTCCCCACCCCCAGGATGGCAGGACACCACCAGCTGCCCTCCCTGCAGGTAATTACTGGGTCGAGCTGACATCTATGGTGCTGCCCCCTGGGGTAATTGGGAGTGGGCGGGGGAGGCAGCACCAGGGCCTGGGAGGCACAAGGGTGCCATTGTGAGCCTGCATCACCTGCAGCCCTGGCCTGCTGGGATCAGCCCTGGGTCACAGGATAGACGCTTCAAGCTCAGGAGCTTCCCCAGTCCCAGGAAAGAACGCAGGATTCTGGGCTCAGAGAGCAGCTGGGGCTCAGGACAACAGGGCCCTTTTGAGCCCAATCACTGCGTCCAGACTCTGGCGTCTGTGCCTCTCACCTTGCCTGCGTGTGACATGGTGACAACGGGAAGATGCTGGAAGGCCTGAGGTCAGGCAGACAGGGAGGCTGGAGTCGCCGGAGCAATGACCAAGCCCCTCTCAGAGGCCAGCTCCTCCCGCATCCACCCTGCCTGCATCCAGCTGGGAGAGTCCTCCCACCTTCTCCGCCCCCAGATGCCTCTGATTGTCCTCAGGGAGCTGGTCCAGGGACCTGTCCCGCCCTCAGCAGCAGCAGTGATGTCCCTTAGGCTCCCCATGAAGGTCCAATGTCTCTTTTCCCTGCTGGAAAATTCTCCATCAGCAAATAGTTCTTCCACCTCTCAAATCCTACCAGATGAATTTTGTTCTTAGTAATTTATTGAAGGAAAATTCACGTAAGATCAACATTTTAAAGTGAGCAGTTCAGGGCAGTCAGGGCATCCGTGGGGCTGTGCAGCCACCTCCTCCATCTAGCCCAGGACACAGCTCTCCAGAGCAAATCCCTGACCCTGTCAACCACGGGTCCACACCTGCCCAGGGAGCTGAGCTCTCGGGTTTGGGGAGGAGGATTTTGCATGATATTTGCAATCGCTGTGCACTTCGTGTACCCATTCATTGCTTGCCCTCGGAAGTCACGGCAGCAGAGTGAGAGGAGAGGGAAGAAGGGGCTTCTTGAGAGTGAAACAACACTTTTATTTTGTTTTAGCAAAGATGCTTCAGAATCCCAGGCCAGGGCCTTGGTGCCCCCGGATAGGACTGACTGAGGCAGGGGCCGGGCTGACAGTACAAGCTGGGGGCACTTCCCAAACTCAGCTGGGGCAGGACGGAGCTGGGAGAAGAATGGGCAAGCAGGTGGGGTGCTCACAGGTTAAGAAGCGCCAGCTCACCCCTTGGAGACTTGGTGCTCTTCTGTCACCAAAATGAACTCCAAGGCTGCTGTGTCCTCCAGGAAGCTACATGGGTGCGACTATTTAAAAGGCCCTCTGAGGAGCCGTCTTCACCGGGAGACTACCAAATGCCTAAGTGGCCTCCAGGAACCTGCCATGTGACCACACCAACTGCAAATGTGGCTGAGTTTTCCATGTGACAGACTGCAATCCTGCTCTCACCTGCAAACCTCAATTTCCACCCTGGTATTGAAGGGACCATTGCTGACTTCTAGTGCCAAATCCCACAGTCATCCTGGCTGGTCCCAGACGCAGCCTCAGAGCCTCAAGTCCTTCAGATGCTCTGAGTCCAAGATCCAGCTCTCCTGGGGCCTGCAGATGACACCCCGGGGGCCACAGATGGCCACTGACTGTGGAGAAGTGTGCGCTTCCCTGAGAGCAGAGGAGTCGGCAGCAACTGGGCACAGGCAGGGGACAAGGAAGGACAGGCTCCAGCTGGAGCCCAAGGGGGCTGGGTTGAGCCCACAAACCAGTCTTGTGCCAATAGGAGCTATGCCAGGGTGTGGACAAGTCCCTTAGTGCCAGGGGCTGGAAGGCACCTTTGTGCCCAGCTTTTTCCAGCTGTCAGTTCGTGGCCCGGGGTGGGGGACGCCCACATCCCTCATGAAGCCCTGGGGACCACAGATGGCCACTGCCTGTGGAGAAGCATGTGCTTCCCTGAGAGCAGAGGAGCCCCAGAGCCTGGGCACAGGTGGGGGACGAGGAAGGGCAGGCGCATGTGGGGTGAGGGACCCTGGCTGTGGCTCCTGGAGACACAGGGCCGGCAGGGGAAGGCAGGGGGTTTGGGCAAGGGTGGCAGGGGCTGGGCCAGGTGAGATGTGGTTTTATGGAGTGAACAGGAGACAGGCTCGAGTGACCTTTCTGGGCAGAAAGCCAAGTTGGGGCTGCACAGCACGGTAGCTCCCCAAGCCCCTGTTGTCCGGCCCGTGTTGCTGCCAGGGCGTCACTGCTGTGGGAGCAGGGCAATCTCAAACCCCTGGAGGGTCCTCTCTCATAGTCCAGAGGGACAGGCGGGAAGGAGGGAGCCAGCTCAGTTGCTCTGTGAGCTGTTCTCATAGCGTGTGCCTGTAGTATCCTGTGGATCTTGTTGGAGAATGTGGGTGTAAATAATGTTTGGACATTTGGTTCCAGCAGTAATGATGGGATCTCCTCCTCTTTGACAGCCCATGGGCCATTGTGAAGCCAGGTGCCTCCTGCCGGGGGTGGGGGGAGCCCTGGGCCAACACCCAGGCAGGTGAGGCAGGGCAGCAGGCAGCCAGCTGGGAATACAGGTTCACTCCCAACCCGGGGGCGGAGCTGTCTCTGCTCTGCCAGGAGCCGGCTTCCTCTGCTTCCTCATCTCCAGGCTGCAGGGAGCAAGTGTGTTTGAGACACTCTAGGAGCTGGTCCGAAGGCACCCCCCAGCTGGGGGAGGCGGGGCCTGAGCCCAGTACTGAAGGGGACCTGTCAGGGCAGCAGGTCTGGTCCTTCCCGCTCATGGTGTGGTGACTGGCGCAGACGGAACAGGCCACCCATCGCGGGTGGGGTCCTCTCCATCTCGAGTGCAGGCTGCGTCTGAGGCCCTTCTCACTTCTGGTTTTCTGCGGTGTAAGCGCCGTGAGCCTCAGCAGGGGCTGCCGTAGGTTCTTCTGCTTGGTGCTCCATGAGTTTCTTGGGTCTGTGTGCTTATAGTTTTCATCAAATGTGGATGGTTTGGGCAATGATTTCCTTAATACACGTCTGCCCTCGGCATTGCTCTTCCCTGCTGGGGCTCTGTGTCGGTCAGACCCCTTGAGGGTACCCCATGGGTCCCAGGCCCCATCCCTTTCAGCCCTTTCCTCACTGCTCCCTTGTGGGTGGCTCTGCTGCTGGGCCCCGCGCCCACCCTGCTTCCCTCGGTCCCTCTGCTCTGAGCCCTCTGCTCTGAGCCCACTGGTGCCCTCATCACATCAAATTCCATGCTTTCCACCTCTAGGATTTCCATCTGGCTATTTATTCCCCTTTCAAACTTCACTCAGGTGAAATTCACAGAATGTAAAATAACCATTTGAAGGGCACAATCTGTAGCAATGAGTCCACACAGCCCGGTGCATATCCATGACCGCTGCATAGTTCCAAAACCTTCCCATCACCCCCAAAGGAAGCCCTGTCCCCAGCAGCATTCACCTCCCACGTTCTGTCTCTAAGGATTTACCTGTTCTGGGCATTTCCTATCAATGGAATCACACGCCATGTGACTTTTTGTGACTGGCTCCTTTCAATTCACTGTTTCAAGGCTCTTCCACGTTGTAACCCGTATCAATGCCCTGTTTGTTTTATAGCTGAATAATATTCTACTGCATGAATAGACCCTATTTTTTTTGAGATGGGGTCTCACCCTGTCACCCAGGCTGGAGTGCAGTGGCACAATCTCAGCTCACTGCAACCTCCTCCTCCCAGCTCAAGCAATTCTCCTACCTCAGCCTCCCTACTAGCTGGGATTAATGGTGCATGCCACCATGCCAGGCTAATATTTGTATTTGTAGTAGAGATGGGGTTTCACCATGTTGGCCTGTCTGGTCTCGAACCCCTAACCTCCAGTGATCCGCCCGCCTCAGCCTCACAAAGTGCTGGGATTATAGGCCTGAGCGCCCCTGCCCAGCTGACCCATGCCTTTAATCCACTCATCGTTTGATGGACACTTGAGATGTTTACGTCTTTTGGTTCTTCTGAACAGTCCAGCCACAAATATGCACATGCAAATATTTGTCTGAATTCCTATCCTCAATTCAAGCAAAGTTTCTGGATCATAGGATAATGATGTGTTTAACTTTCTGAGAAACCGCCCACCATTTTCCACAGGGGAAGCACCGTTTTACATCCTGGGTCTTTTCCACGCCTGGCACCTTGCTTCTCATCCTCCTCTTGCTTTCTGGACCCTCTTGAGCGTGTAGACATATTTATACCGGGTCTTTAACATCCTGATCTGCCAAGTCCATCATGGCTGTCATTTCTGGGTCTGTTTCTATCACTCGATTTTTCTCCTGGTTACAGCTCATATTTCCTTGCCTCACTGCCTGCTTGGTAATTGTTAACTGGACGTCATATTTACTTTGTGGATTTCACTTTGTTGCTTTGTTGAGTTGGCAGCTGACCTCCAGGATGACTTCCTTTGTGTGACGCCTTCTATTGAGTGTTGGCTGGACCAAGTGACCCACTTCTAATAGAAATGACAAGGAGAAAGGGATGGCGCATGATTCTGACGCAGAGTGTGATGTCAGCCCCACTGGTCCTCATTCCACTTGCTGTGAGAAATCGTGTCACCAGCAGCCTCAGGGAGAAGCTCATGTGGCAGGAATCTGAAGCTCCCAGCAGCCATCTGGTCCACCAGTTCCAAGACATTCTCCAGAACCCAAAGTCCCAGCCCAGAACATGACCACAGCCTCATTGCAGACCCTGGGCCAGAGCCACCCAGCTGGGCCCCTCTCCCATTCCTGAGCCCCAGAAACTGTGGTTTTCAGCTGCTGTGTTTGGAGCCAATTTCTTACGCAGCAAGAAATAACACACTCCGTTTTGTTTTTCTTTGAATCATGTTACACTGTGTGGGTGCAGTTAAGTTGCTGTTAACATGATGGATCTTCCCAATACTTGCTTTTAATTGTATTCAGATGGGTTTAGAACCCCTGTCAGAGAGCGCATCGCACAGTTCAGGTTCCACTGTAGCTCCTCACAGCTTCTTACAAGCAGAGGCACTCACAGAGGACGGGCGTTCCTCCGCCTGCTTTCTGAGGTCACCCCGCTCTGGCATGGGGTCTTTTCCCATCCACTTGCTTTCACTGTGCTCTGTGAGGCACCTTGAATTCTTTCCTATGTGAGATTCAAGAACCCGTGCCTGGGGTCTGGACCAGGACCCTCTTTTCTGACATCTCCCCCGTGCACCCCTCTTGCCACTTTGTTAAACGTCAGTTGCCGTATTTGAGTGAGTCAGTGTTCGGGCTCTCTGTTCTTTATCCATTTACATAGAAATGGATCTATGCGTCCATTTCTCTGCCAATACCACATTCTTTTTTTTTTTTTTTTTTTCTGGAGGCAGTGTGATAGAGTGGAAGAAGCCAGTACCTTGAAGTCAGAGAGAATAGGCTTATATTTCTTTTTTTTTTTTTTTTTTACAGGAGCTGAGAGAAAGAGAGGATATAGAGGGTCTTTTTTTTGAAAGGAAAAGAGAGGAAGAAAAAGAGGGAGAGAGAACAGAAATATTGCTTTATTCTATAAATGGCTATTAATAATGGCCGATCATTATTTTATGTATTTAAAATGGAGAATGTATATTTTATTTATCTAAAGTGGAGAGTTTGCTAATTAAGTTTACTTGTAACTGATCTGAGTTCAGATTCTGGATATCCTTATTAATTTTCTGTTTCGTTGAGTCTGAATCTCTTTATGGGTCTTATGTATCTGGGTGTTAGAATGCATTGATCCTTATACCACTCTGTCTTTTTTGGTTTGAAATCTGTTTTATCAAATGCATGAATTGCAACTCCTTTTTGTTTATTTATTTGTTTTTTTCTCTATTTGATTGGTAAATCTTTCTCCAACCCTTTGTTTTTAGTCTATGTATATCTTTGGATATAAAATAGGTCTGGATATAGTATACCGTTAGATTTTGGCTGTATCTTTTAATTAGAAAATTTAGTCGATTTCCATTTAAGATTACTGCCATTTGATGTTAACTGGCTATTTTATCCATTTGTTGATGTAAATTCTTCTTTCTGTTGATGTTCTTTACTTTTTGGTATATTTTTAGAAAGGCTAATATTGGTTGTTCCTTTCTGTGTGTAATGCTTCTTTCAAAAGTTTTTGTAAAGCAGGCCTGGTGGTAATAAAATCTCTGAGTACTTGCTTGTTCATAAAAGATTTTATTTTTCCTTCAATTGTGAAGCTTAGTTTGGCAGGATATGAAATTCTGGGCTGAAAGTTCTGTTCTTTGAGGATGTTAAATATCGGCCCCCACTCTCTTCTGGCTTGTAGGGTTTCTACTGAGAGATCTGCTGTAAGTCTAATAGGCTTCCCTTTGTGGGTAACCTGACCTTTCTCTCTGGCTGCCCTTAGTATTTTCTCCTTTGTTTCAACCCTGGTGAATCTAATGATTATGTGTCTTGGGGTTGCTCTTCTTAAGGAATATCTTTGTGGTGTTCTCTGTATTACCTGAGGTTGAATGGTATCCTGCTTTGCTAGATTGGGAAAATTCTCCTGGATAATATCCTGAAGAATATTTTCCAGCTGGGATTCATTCTCTCCATCACATTCAGGTACACCTATTAAACGTAGATTAGGTCTTTTCACATAGTCCCATAATTCTTGGAGACTTTGCTCATTCCTTTTTATCCTTTTTTCTCTATTCTTGTCTTCTCGTTCCATTTCATTAAGTCGATCTTCGACCTCTGATATCCTTTCTTCTGCTTGATCAATTCGGCTATTCAAACTTGTGCATATTTCACTAAGTTCTCATGTTGTATTTTTCAATTCCATTAGTTCATTTATATTCCTTTCTATATTGTCCATTCTTTTTAACATTTCGTCTAACCTTTTTTCAAAGTTCTTAGTTTCTTTGCATTGGTTTAGAACAATTTGTTTCAATTCCCAGAGGTTTTTTACCATCCACCTTCTAAAACCTCCTTCAGATACTGGAACACAGTCCTCTTCCATTAGGGCTTGTTCCGTTGCTGATGAGGAATTACTATCCCCTGTAGAGGGAGAGGGGTTCTGACTTTCAGTTTTCTCAGCCTTTTTAGGCTGTTTTTTTCCCTTTATTGTGATTTTATCCATCTGATATCATTACAATTAGCGCCTTTCTCATTAAGTTCCTGAGAGGATGTCCAATTTATTGATTCCCAGGGCTGGAATCCGAGAAACCCACTGCGCCGGCCAACCAAAACAACAGCGATAAGACTGATGGTGCTCTTCTGCCTGGGAATCTCCGGTCTGGCTTCCTTCTTGAGTCCGCAACAAGCGGCTCTGCCTTCCCGGAGCTCCAAACACCAGTCAGTAGGGGAACCAGTCCCGCTCACTGTGCACGAAGAGCTGCCGCGCCGAGGTGACGGCAAAACCGCTGCGCCGGCCACAGAAGTCGCGCTGGCGACCCGCGGGGCTCCTCCACTGGAAATCTTCTGGTCCGTGGGCAACGAAAAGTTCTCTGAAAATGTGGCGTCCTCACGCTTTCCGAGCTTTCACTGGGAGCTACAATCCCGAGCTGTTAGCGATCAGCCATCTTGGATCTCTCTCACCAATACCACATTCTCTTGGTTACTATTGATAATAGTGCTTGTAAAGTTGGGTAGACTAACTCGTTATAGTTTATTCTTCTTCAAAATGGCTTTAGCTATTGTAGCTCCTTAAAAAGTTTGCCTACATACTACATATGGCCAAGTGCAGTGGCTCATGCCTGTAATCCCAGCACTTTGGGAGGCCAAGGCGGGCAGATCTCTTGAAGGCAGAAGTTCGAGACCAGCCTGGCCAACAGAGTGAAACCCCCTCTCTACTAAAAATACAAAAATTAGCCAGGTGTGGTGGAGGGCACCTATAATCCCCAGCTACTCAGGAGGCTGAAGCAGGAGAATCATTTGAACCCGGGAGGCAGAAGTTGCAGTGAGCCGAGATTGTGCCACTACACTCCAGCCTGGGCGACAGAGCAAGCCTCTGCCTCAAAAAAAAAAAAAAAAAAAAATATATATATATATATATATATATACACACACACACACACACACACACACACACACGTCTATATCTATCTACAAAGTACCTTGCTGAGAATTGGATGGGAACTGCTTTAACTCTCTGGGTTGAGTGGGGAGAGCGAACGTCTTCACTGTGTTGAACCTTCCAGCCCATGAGCACGTTACGATTCTCCGTGTCCTTAGTGCTTTGATTTCTCTCATTGCCATTTGTAGGTTTCAGAGTGTAAGTCCTGTCTGTGTTTGGTGAGACCTTTGCCTGAATGCTGTGTGTGTGGGATTACAAATACCGCATTTCCAGTTTCGGCTTCTGTGGACTCCTTGACACTGCACGGCATCATGGTAGATTTTTGTGTGATTGACCTTGCCAACCTCACTCGGCTGGAGGAGGGTTTTTGTAGATTTCCTGCCATTTTGTACCTGGGTAATGGCGTTCCATGCAAACACGGACAGGTGTCCTTCCCCTTCCCACCTGCATGTCCTTCCTTACCGTTCTTGCCTCATTGCCCTGGCCAGAACGACCTGCCCTCATGGGAGGGAGAATAGGAGCGGACACCCATGTCTTGCCTCAGCACTCACTTGCTCTCCAGCGAGTGGGACACAGGCTCATGTGTAAGTTACGAAGTGACCCTTCCCTGTGGGAAAAAGGGCTTACAATACAGACCGTAGGACAGAGTCTGGAGGTTCACTGACGCCTGACAGTGTCCTCCACTTCCAGCCCGTCTTGCCTGTGAGTCAGAGAGGAACAGCACTAGCAGACAGTGAGCCCCTGTCCAGAGGCTGGCGTGTGAGGGGCACAGCTGTGTGCACCTGGGCAAGGCTGAGCAGAAGGTGCAGGTCAGGATTCGGACCATGCAGACAGCCGCCCACTGGCACGACGTCTGTGGCATCCCAGGACTGCCATGGGGCTCTCGGGCCCTCTGCCTGCCCCACAGGCCATACCCCTGCCCTGGGCACAGCTGTCCTCACTGCTGGCCTCTGACCCAGGAGGTGCTCCCACCCCTGCCTGCCAGCCTAGACCTGATCCAGGCCCCTCCCACCTGAGGCCCAGCCAGGAACTGCCTGGCTGGACACAGAGGAGGTTCCTTCGTGGACACAGGGAAGAGCCTCCCATTGTCCCAGTGCAGGAAGCTGCCCGTGGGGTGAGGATGAGTCATGGGTTTGAGGAATGGCATGGTGAGGCTGTGGGCAGGGCTCTCATCTGCCCTCCTCCTACATAAGGACCCCAAGCCCACACTGCCTCGGCCTCCCTCTCACTCCAGAGCTCAGAGCCACCCACAGCCGCAGCCATGCAGTACCTCCTGCTCACCCTGGGCATGGCCCTGGTCTGTAGCGTCCAGGCCAGTGACATCCCCCAGACCGAGCAGGACCTGGAGGTCTCAAAGGTTTGAGGCGGGCAAAGGGGGCACGTTACTGTGGGAGGCCTGGCGCGGGTGGGAGCTGAAGACAGGCGGGAAGCTCAGGATCTCAGAAACCTACAGGAAGTGCAGAGTGGATGCCATGATGTCAGGAACCCCTCAGCCCTGCTTTCCATCTTTAGGGTGGTCTCTCTGGTTTCCCAGCATCCCAGGTGACTCCCTCAATATTTGGACTTTGGAACTCTCCTGAGTTAGCACACACTGGTGGTTTTACGTATAGGAAATTCCGTAGCCCGGCAACTGATAGACAGTAGACGGCCATCCAGTGCTCACTGCACCCATCCCAGTTAGACTCAGCCCTGCCTGCACAGTGTGCAATGAGAGCCACAGTGGGGCGGGGACCCCCGTGCAGCTGAAGGCCCCCTCAGTTGGCAGGGAACTGGCACTCCATGGCCATAGCTGCCAGCGACTCCACCCTGCTGGGGGCCAGGGATGCCCCTCTGAGGATCTACATCACCTCCTTGACGCCCACCACCGAGGGCAACCTCGAGATCATTCTACGCAGATGGTGGGTTCCTCGTCATTAGGACTGGGGCCGGCGGGGGACTCAATATCCCTCTGTAGGGGTCCAGGACTGGGTGGGGTGGGCAGAGCTGGGCTCAGCCCCAGGGGTTTTCTGACAGCCAGGAGCTTTACTGTGGCCCCTCCATGAGGGTAGTGTGGAAAACCGGGACAGCAGATGGTCCCTGTCCCCTCAGAGCCCCTGCCCCAGGCTCTGAGTCAACAGCTGACCCCACAGAGCAGCCTCAGGTCAGACTGAGGAGAAGTCTGGGCAGCTGAGGGCTGTAGTGCTCCTGGGACCCAGGGAAGTTCCTGCAGTGACCTGATTTGAGGGGTAACACCGAGGGCAACTCCAGTTCAAGTGGTCACCACATTCGACTGTCACTGCCTTTCAGGGAGAACAACAATTGTGTTGAGAAGAAGGTCCTTGCAGAGAAGACTGAAAATCCAAGGAATTTCAAGATCAACTGTGAGCATCCCCGGATCCCAGGGGCTGGCGTGCTAGCCACAGTCTCCCAGAGGCGGCTCTGCTGAGGAGTGGGGGATGGGGCCTGTCTTGTCTCAATTCTCTCCGCTTCAGGGAGTCAGAGTGTTTGCTCCACTCAACCTGATGCTGAGCCCAGAGGCATGTTTTGCCTGGAGGGGAAGGGGAAGCACTGATTCTTGGCATGACAGTGACTGGATGTACGTCTGCACTGTGCCCAGGCACAGGGGACAGGTGCTGTCTGTGCACTGTTCACTCCGGCCTCACAGCAGGGCAGGGAGGCTGCAGGTGAGAAGGTGGACAGATGGATAGCTGGGCAAGTGAGCAGGTAGGCAGTAAGGCAGGTGAGCAGTTGGACAGGTGGGTAGGTTGCCAGATGGGCAAGCGGGTAGGTGGACAGGTGGGTAGGTATGTAGGTGGTAAGGTGAACAGGCGAGTAGGTGTGTAGGTGGGTAGATGGGTAGGTGAGCAGTTGGGTTGGTGAGCAGGTGGGTAGTTAAGCAGGTGAGTGGGTGAGCAGGTGGGTCAGTTGGCAGGTGAACCGATGGGTAGGTGGGCAGGTGGGCAGATGGGTAAGTGAGTAGGTGGGTAATTGAGCTGGTAAGTAGGTAGGTAGGTGAACAGATGGTTAGGTGGTTATGTGGGCAGGTGGGTAGGTAAGCAGGTGTGCAGGTGGGCATGTCAGCAAGTAGGTAGGTGAACATGTGGACAGGCAAGTAGGTGAGCAGGTGAGCAGGTGTGTGGGTGAGCCGGTGGGCAGGTGCGTAGGTGAGCACGTGGGTAAGTGAACAGATGGACAGTTGAGCCTGTGGGTAGGTGAGCAGGTGAGTAGGTGAACAGGTGGGCAGGTGGACAGGTAGTAAGTTGAGCAGGTGGCCTGGTGAACAGGTGGGTAGGTGGGCAAGTGTGGAGCTGAACAGGTAGGCAGGTGGGCAAGGGAACAGGTGGGTAGGTGAACGGGTGGGCAGGTGGGCAGGTAGGCTGCTGTTCCCATGGGCCTGGCTGCCTCTTGCTCACTCTGGGGCTGCAGCTCTGGCTTCGGGCCAAGCTCCCAGGCCTCTTTGCAGGAAAAGAGAGGGACCTACCATATGTCCTTGCTCCACTGAATTCTGCATAACAATTTGCAACATTTTGTTCTATTTTGTTAATTCTTATTTTTTAAAAAGACAGAGGTGGTCAGGGTCTGGGGTCTCTTCTCCCCTCCTGGGCAATGGGCTTCAAAGATTTAAAGGAAGGACTCAGAGGGAATGTCTTGCGCACAGTTTTTCAGCAAGTACAGTTTTCTTCTCATGCTCAGGACTTGCCTGAGGCCTTTCTGACCCTGCTTGCCCTCCCCAGAATCCAGGCACTGTCCAAGGTCCGTTTCTTCTCCCTCTTCCCGCCCCCTGCCCTGTTCCTGTGTGGTCTCCCAGCGTCCTCACCCATCCGTGACTTCTCAGTTGGAATCTGTCCAGGTCAGAGCCCCCCTGCCTGCCGTGTCTGCCTCCGCACTGCACGCCTGGCCTCTCCCCTTCAGCCGACTCCATGTCCCTCCACGTTGCCTCTTCTCTCCTTTTCTCTCTGGCTTCCCTAGCCATGGCCCACAGCAGGGGCCACAGTTCACAGCAGGGCCCACGGCCCACAGTGGTGGTAGATGAGGAAGCCACTTAGTTTGGTGGGACTTTGGTGGGACGTCCTCACATCTGCACAAGACTCTGCTGGGACGGAGGCTTCATCTTTCTTTTGCTTCTTCTCATCTTTCCCAGATGTGGCCGTGAATGAGGTTACGCTGCTGCAGACTGACTATGACAAATTCCTGTTTCTCTGCATGAAGAACACTGTCACCCCCAAGCAGAGCACCATGTGCCAGTATCTGGGTGGGTCTCACAGCACATGAGCTCAGCGTGGGTGAGAGGTCGCAGCTATGTCCATGGCTGGGAACCCTGGGGAGATGACAGCTGACTTCCTGTCCACCTTGGTGCCTGGGGGCTGAGTTTTTCTTTCTTGGTTTTGCGTTTGCTTGTTTGTTTTGCTTTTCTGAGACAGGGTCTCTTTCTGTCGCCTAGGCTGGAGTGCCGTGGCGCCCAGCCAGGCTGAGTTTTTCTGCAGTGATTGATCCAGTCCTCTGACACTGCATCAGAAACTGGGCAGCAGGGAGCTGATATGGGGCCAGTGGGACAGTCGCCAGTCAAGGGGCTGGGCTTGGTGGAAAGAATGTTCACTGGACATTCAACCAAAACACCCCTAAACCTATGATATTCTCAACCAAAGACCCCAAATACCAAAAAATCCACACGGGCGCAGCCCTTCCCTGTGTTTCTGAGTGCCGCGTTCCCTCTGGGGTCACACAGGTGTCTTCTTGATCAGCCTCAGCCGTGCTTGGTGAGAGCCGGACACTGGGGAGGCGGGCACTGTGCTCCCGTGACCCTGTAGACACCATCCTGAGCTGTGTGGACCCCAGCACTGCCCAGAGTGGAGCAGAGGGGGCCTGGCTGAGGAGTGGGAGCTGGGGACGGGGAACCTGGAGGCCAGGTGGACAGAGCCCCAAAGACCACCCTGGGGGCCTGCTCCAGACCAAACTCTGCCTGACCTGGGAGCACTGGGGCCTCCTTCCCTGCCCTCCCTCCCTGGCATGGCCTCTGGAGTTCCCCAGCTCTCATCCAAGCCCCAGGGGCCCAAGACTGAGCCAGCCTCCCCCACAGCCAGATCTGAGGAGGCAGACAATGAGGTCATGAATGAATTCTTCCGTGCTGTCTTGACCTTTCCCGTGGACTCACAGATCCTCATGGGATGGCACCGTCTGCCAGGTGAGCTCTGCCCAGGACAGTCCCAGCCTCAGCTAGAGGAAAAGCAGCCTCTTTCTCAGCCCGGGCCCCCCATTGGCTCTGGAGGACTCAGGTCACTCCTTCTTGGCCCCTCCCCAGTTCTCCTCCTGCCTCCTGGGGTGCAGAGCCACCCTGGGGTGGGGTCCCGTCCCCTCCCATCATCCTCCCACCCCTGCTCTGGCCCTGGGACTGCTGTGTCCCCAGCTGTCTCTTCTCTCTCTGATGCCCCCACTGCCCCCTCTCCTCCCACAGAGCCATGCCCTGAGTAGGAGAGATCCTGCCTGGTCCTGCCTGCTGGGTAACGTATCCGCCTCGCCCACAGCCTGGGGCTGCCTCTCTGGGCCCCTGGGAATGACCCCACTGTGTCCAGTTCAGGGCTGAACCTGCAGGAATGAGCTGGGGTCTGGTCTTGCGATTCCAGAAAGCCACGTTGCTGACATCCCCATCCATGAGCCCAGCCTGTGTCTTGCAGGCATTGTATAAGTCATGAGCTCGTGCCCTGCAGTCAAACCTCATGCTTTTTGGGGGTTTGGGGTGTTGGTTGGAAGTGGTGGGGGCTGGAGGAGGAGGAGGGAGGATGGTTACATGGGAGGGCATGAGAAGCTGGGGACGTGCAGGTCTCCGTGCCACTTTTTTTTTTTTTTTTTTTTTTGAGACGGAGCCTCACTGTGTCACCAGGCTGGAGTGGAATGGTGCAATCTTGGCTCACTGCAACCTCCGCCTCCTGGGTTCAAGGCTCCTGCCCTAGCCTCTCAAGTAGCTGAGACTACAGGCACCCACCACCATGACCATATAATTTTTGTATTTTAGTAGATACGGGGTTTCACCATGCTGGCCAGGATGGTCTCAATCTCTTGACTTCGTGATCTGCCTGCCTCAGCCTCCCAAAGTGCTGGGATTTCAGGGCCACATTTTTAAGGGGATGTCCTTGAGCCTCCCACGTCCTTCCAGGACTCCCCGCAGCACCCTGCTCCTCCTTCCTCTACTTAAGTGACCCGTGAGACTCAACAGCTCGCCTCTGCCTCCAGGAAGACCAGACCCCCGCCCAGCCACACCTCCAGCATTGTACGACCTCCTCCTCCCCTTTCAAAGAATGTCCACGGCGCAGAAGATGACGACGTGGCCACCGTGTTCTGGTCCCTTCCTGCTGCACACCTGCACCTCGGGCGTGGAGAGGCTGCTCCCTGGGGACCGTGTCTGGCAGAGATGATTAATAAAGCCATACAACATGCTCTGCCTGGACCACAATCACTGCCGGGTGTGGGATTCAAGGACCAGGGCCGTGGGGTGGTAGGCCCAGCCCACAGTCTGGCAGAGCCAGAGCTGCTGCAAACCCAGGGACAGTGTCTGCTGGAGAAAATACCTCAAGTTTCTTATCTACAGGGTGAAAGATTTGTGAAATGACTATCAGGATTGATAAGCCCAGAGGAAGTCTTAATACTGAAATAGGTTAGCAAGAAGGAGTTAAAGTCAATAATCTGTTTCCAGCTCTTGTTAGAAAAAAATCATTAAAATAAGGAAAGTAAGAAAACAGAATTAACAAAAGTCAAAGCAAAAATGACAAAATCAGAGAAACTTATCAAGTTCCTGCTCCTGTGCCCCACGGTGGGGAGGGGGTGGGCATGGTGGGATTTAGCTCACCTGTCAGAAACACCTGGAGAAAAAATTCCAGCAACTGTCAATGAGCTGATTGAGAGGAAACTGATGAAAAGAATCCGAGGGGATTATGCCATTTGATGCCAGAACACACACTCCCCAGCCATCATACTCCCTGCCTCAGGAGACTCTGGAGAAGGAAATCCCCTGGGGGTGTAGGCCAGTCTGCAGGCATCACCCTCCCCTCCATCAGAGTGCCTCTTGCCCCAAATGAGACTCAAAGCCCTGCCTGCTGAGGGCTCGGGTTGGCCAGCTGAGTTTTGAGATCTCTCAGGCACCGGGAGCCTGGATGGAGACCCCGGTTGATGCCCTGCCCAGGGCACCACTGGATACTGGAGGCCCCTCTGAGGTCAGGCTGGCCCTGCCCCAGGGGCTGACACAGAACACAGACGCTCCAGGTGCTCAGGGAGGAGCGCGTTCAGAAGAGCCTCCCATGAGCACTGCTGGGGGCAGGGGCACCGTGCTCTCTCGGAGCTCACCCCAGCCTGCTTAGGGAGGTGGATGGACTGTCTCTGGAGCCAAGTCTTGCCCAACCCACCCTCTCCGAGACTCCCTCCCTCACATGCCAGGCTGTGGGTCTTCAAGAAGCTGATCTTCTGGAAACTTCTCCCATGGGTCAGATGGAATTTCACTCCAAATTTTTCACTTTGCAATGAAAGGCTCATCATGAAGCTTAACGTTGAAACCACGTATTTGTCAGTAACGTCAGACTTTCGAAAGCTAAGCGTTCACTTTCGGATGAAACGGAAAGCCCTGGAAAGAGTCAGGCCCAGGACCCTGCACCGATGGTCAAAGGGCCCGGCTGAGGCTCCCCTGAGCTTTGTGTCCTCATCCCAGAATGAAAATGACCTGGCCCCAAATATGTGCCCAAGGTGGAGGCCGGTGGTCCAGGCACCCCTGGCTCCCTGTAGTGACAGGTCCAGCTCCGGAGCCACTCCATCCTGCCCCAGGGCACCTTCCCCATCCCCACCCACAGTGACCCCATGTCCTCCTTTCCCCGTCAGGAGGCTGGTCAGGACTGCTCAGGCTCTGGTCCACCTAGGCCTGAAGACAGAGCTCCCCTGCTGCCCATTCCTCACCAACCCCTAGTCTGGAGCCCTCCACTCCCAGGTGGTACCCACAGCCCTGATGCCCTGGGCCACCCACCCTGGACAGAAGAGATGAACCAGGTCAGGTGGTGTGGATCCTCGGGCGCCCAGGAGCGAGGCAGGAGCTGGCCCAGAGGTCGGGGCTGGGCTGCGTGTGCTCCTGAGTGTGTCGGGAGGGGCAGCGCTGGTCACACCCCAGCAGCCAGGACTGCAGTCATCAGATGAGACGGCGCTCAGTGCAGGGGCATGTGCCTGCCCTTGACAGGTCAGCGCCTGAGCTCTGTCCACTCAGTGCAGGGGCATGTGCCTGCCCTTGACAGGTCAGCGCCTGAGCTCTGTCCACTCAGTGCAGGGGCATGTGCCTGCCCTTGACAGGTCAGCGCCTGAGCTCTGTCCACTCGGCCCCAGCGGTCCTCCTGTCTCAACTCCCAGCATACAGGCTTGACCTGGTCCTGTGGGCCTCACAGGAGGGTGTCCCCCAAGGCCCCTGGCCAGGCTCCTCTTCTGATGGACACAGGGTCGTCTTAGGACTGGTTCTCCCGCCTGCCTCTGGAGCATCTCTGGACTTCTCAGGCCCACACTAAGGAGACCAAACCATACCCTGTCACTGCACTCCCCCCACGCCTCTGACTCCCACTCCACCTCCTGGCCCCGCCCCCCTTTTCCTGGCTCACCCTGAGCCCCTCAGCCTGCCTCATAGATGGCTCCCGCTGACCCACCAGCTTTTAGGAAACTGGCATGTGAAGCGCTGGGCAGGCACTGTGCCCACCCCTGTGGAGACGTGGACTCACCCGTTGCCTCCGTTCATGTTTGTCACCAACCATCTCCACATGGTGGCACTCCAGATGCTCTTAGCTTGGAGCTCAGATGCCCTGAGCCCAGCCCCTTCCCAGCTCCCACTGCCTCTTCCACTTGAACCCTCTCTCCCATCTGGTCCCTGAGCTCAGCCTCGGTCGTTCGAGGCTGAAAATGATCTCTTCCCATGTTATCTCAGCAACATGGCAGCTTCTGGGCCTCTCCCAGGCAACCCCGCTCCCCAGGATCCCGGCCCCAGCCCAGATATCAAGGCGAGCCCAGCATGCAAGCTGCTCCATTGGCTGAGCTCTGCGCTGGGCTCTGTGACACCAGCTTTTCATGCTGGAAAAAGCCAGCAGGGTGGGTTCTGTTCTCATTTCTCTGCAGGAACAGAGCCGTGGGCTGAAAGGTTTTGCTCGAGGTCACACAATCAGGAAGTAGACAAGGCCAGGGCAGGCCACATCCAGGCATGAGGGGCCGTGGCAGTGGAAGAATTTGGAGACCTGGGACACCACCTTGCCAGGGTGCTCGGGGGAAATGAGGGCCTCGCGCTTAAGCTCACAGCTGGGTGGGAAATCTGGCAAAGGAAGGGCACCAGCCCAGTCCGAGAGTGGAGAGAGGGGCTGTTGGTTCCTCACCAGCCGGCTTCTCTCCTGGCTGGTACCACCTGGAGCACCTGGGGAAGGGGGATGTAGGGTCCCCGGAAGCTGAGTCCCGAGGGGGCTTGGGCCTGCCATCGTCAGGAAGGACTGGCCAGGCGGGCATAGGCCACATCCCCTGAAGCAGGATTGGCAGATGGACGCAGGCACACACACAGGCCTTCTAAGGACAAACTTGCAGACAGCCCCTGCTCAGACCCGCCATCCCACAGACTAGCCCCGACTAGCCCTAGCTACCCAGCAGGTTACCTAGAGCACCTATGCACCTGTAGGAGGTGCCCAACCCCACCCCTGGGCAACCAGGTCTGGACTGGGGAGCCCATCTGGCCCCCTCCTGCAGCTGCCAATGCCAGCTCAGCCGGAGGCTGCCTGTAACCAGTTCCAGAACTCAGTTCGGGAGGACAGGATGGCTTGATCCACATCCTGGAGAACATGGTGGCTCTCCCACCCTCTCTTTCCCATGCCGCCCCACCCCACCCGTTCCCTTCCCACCCTGTCCCTCTCGTCCTGGGTCTCCTCCCACCACGTGACAGGCTTGGCTGGGTGGATCCCTTCCCAGCTCTCCACTAGGTGTCTCCACAGTAGAAATTGTACCTTGCTTTCTTATGAGTGGGGGGAGTACTGTCATCTTTTAGTGTTTGTTTATTTTATTTTATTTATTTTGAGATGGAGACTTCCTCTGTCACCGAGGCTGGAACCTCTGCCTCTTGGGTTCAAACAATTCTCCTGGCTCAACACCCAACTGGTAGCTGGGATTACAGGTGCCCACCAATATGTCCAGCTAATTTTTATATTTTTGGTAGAGATTTTTTTTTTTTGAGATGGAGTCTCCCTCACAGGAGTGCAGTGGCGCCATCTCACCTCCCTGCAGACTCTGCCTCCGGAGTTCAAGTGATTCTCCTGTCTCAGCCTTCGGAGTAGTTGGACTACAGGCTTGTACCACCATGCGTGGCTAATTTTTGTATTTTTAATAGAGTCGGGGTTTTGCCATGTTGGCCAGGCTGGTCTTGAACTCCTGACCTCTGGTGACTAGCCCACCTCAGCCTCCCAAAGTGCTGGGATTACGGGTGTGAGCCACCATGCCCAACCATCTTAAATAAACATATAAATCATGTGAGAGAATTCATAAAACAGGATACTCCATTTAAGGGAGACAAAGTATAACTCCTCTGGACCCTGCCTCCTCAGCCGAGGGCTCATCAACCTCACTGTGCCACCTAAGCCACTCCGCTTGTGGAGACCACGCCCTGAGTTCTCCTACGTTCTCTGCCTTTCTTCCCGGCTTTCCCACATTCAGTGCTCTCCTCTTACTGACTTTTCTATACATGAAAGGGCACCATCTGTCTTCTTTCAGATTCCTTTTTCTTTTAATGACTTTTAGGTGGGACGCAGTGGAGCATCTATAATCCTGACTCTTTGGAGGCTGAGGTGAGCTGACCACTTGAGCCCAGAGTTTAAGACCAGCCTGGGCAACACAGCAAGACCCCCATCTGTACAAAACATACAAAACTTAGCTGGGTGTGGTGGTGTGCGCCTCTAGTCCCAGCTACTCAGGAGGCTGAAGCAGGAGGATCGCTTGAACCCGGGAGGTCAAGGCTGCAATGAGCTGTGATTGTGCCACTGTACTCCAGCCTGGGCGACAGAGTGAGATCCCGTCTCTGAAAAGAAAAAAAAATAAAAGACTCTTAAATTGGTAGTTCATTCCTAAGGTTCAAAAACCAAAGCGCAAAAGTGCACATTAGAGGACCTGAGTGGTGTCGCCGGCCGCCCGAGCTCTCCCTGCAGCCTCCTTGGTGGGGGGCTCCCGGCTCCGGCTCCGCCTAGAGTCCGTCCATTCGAATCACACATGGACAGGATGAGGCCAAGAGGGCGCCCAGCATTCCCGGCGCTCTGTACCTGGGTTTATTTTGTTCTTTTCATTTCACAAGCCTGTTAGTCTTTCATCTCTCATGGGTTTAAAAAAGGGGGCAAGGGATCCCAGAACTGTGGTGTCTTTTTCCTAAGTGTGAGCATCTCTCCTCCCCAGGCCACGTCTGTTTGGGGAGCACTGTCCAGTGAGTGAGGCTGGGCAGTCCCTGCCATCAGAGTGGCCCCTGGCCAGCTTCCCAACATTCTCCGGCAGATTCCATGAATCCTGCAGGTGAAAGTCCACTCCCTAGGTAATGAAGAATGCAGAGAAAGGAGGTGCTTTGGTTTTCCAGAAATAATAGAACCTGTTTGCTTTTCGAGTCTTGGCTCAGGGAGCTGAATAGTGCGGGGTGGGGCAAGGGCATGAGCGACGGGGTGAGAGTCTGTTGAGGGGTGAGGGTCTGTTGGGGGGTGAGGGCATGAGCGGCGGGGCGAGGGCGTGAGCAGCTGGGAGAGAGCGTGAGCGGCGGGGTTAGGGCATGAGCAGTGGGGTGAGGGTCTGTTGGGGGGAGACAGCATGAGCTGTGAGGCGAGGGCGTGAGCTGTGGAGTGAGGGCTTGAGCTGTGGGGCGAGGGCATGAACGGCGGGGAGAGAGCGTGAGCAGCATGAGCGGTAGGGTGAGGGTCTGTTGGGGGGTGAGGGTCTGTTGGGGGGTGAGGGCGTGAGTGGCGGGGTGAGGGCGTGAGTGGCGGGGCGAGGGTGTGAGCAGCAGGGTGAGGCCGTGAGCTGTAGGGTGAGGGCATGAGTGGTGGGGTGAGGGTCTGTTGGGGGGAGATGGCGTGAGCTGTGGGGCGAGGGCATGAGCTGTGGGGCGAGGCCGTAAGCGGTGGGATTAGGGTCTGTTGGGGGGTGAGGGTGTGAGCGGCGTGTGAGGATGTGAGCTGTGGGGCGAGGGTGTGAGCGGTAGGGTAAGGGTCTGTTGGGGGGTAAGGGCGTGACTGGCGGGGCAAGGGCGTGAGCAGCGGGGCAAGGGCATGAGCGGCGGGGTGAGGGTCTTTTGGGGGGTGAGGGCGTGAGCTGTGGGGTGAGGGCAGGAGCGGCGGGTGAGGGTGTGAGCCATGGGGTGAGGGTCTGTTGGGGGGTGAGGGTCTGTTGGGGGGTGAGGGCGTGAGTTCTGGGGTGAGGGCGTGAGCGGCAGGACGAGGGCGTGAGTGGCGGGGTGAGGTTCTGTTGCGGGGTGAGAGCATGATCTGTGGGGTGAGGGCGTGAGCGGGGGGCAAGGGTGTGAGCGGTGGGGTGAGAGTCTGTTGGGGGCTGAAGGCGTGAGCAGTGGGACAAGAACATGAGCGGCGGGGTTAGGGTCTGTTGGTGGTTGAGGGCGTGAGCGGTGGAGCAAGGGCGTGAGCAGCGGGGGGAGGGTGTGAGCGGCCAGGTGAGGGTCTGTTGGGGGGCGAGGGTGTGAGCTGTGGGGTGAGGGCCTGAGTGGTGGGGTGAGGGTCTGTTAGGGGGTGACGGTTTGAGCTGTGGGTTAAGCGTGTGAGCGGTGGGTGTGAGCCCGAGGGGGCTTGGTTGAGCCCACAGGCCAGTCTTGTGCCAATAGGAGCTATGCCAGGGTGTGGCCAAGTTCCTTAGTGCCAGGGGCTGGAAGACACCTTTGTGCCCAGCCTTTTCCAGCTGTCGATGCATGGCCCGTGGTGGGGGACACCCACATCCCTCATGAAGCCCTGGGGACCACAGATGGCCACTGTCTGTGGAGAAGCCTGCACTTCCCTGAGAGCAGAGGAGCCCCAGTGCCCAGGCACAGGTGGGAGACGAGGAAGGGCAGGCGCACGTGGGGTGAGGGACCCTGGCTGTGGCTCCTGGAGACACAGGGCCGGCAGGGGAAGGCAGGGGGTTTGGGCAAGGGTGGCAGGGGCTGGGCCAGGCGAGATGTGGTTTTATGGAGTGAATAGGAGACAGGCTGGAGTGACCTTTCTGGACAGAAAGCCAAGTTGGGGCTGCACAGCACGGTAGCTCCCCAAGCCCCTGTTGTGTGGCCCGTGTTGCTGCCAGGGCATCACTGCTGTGGGAGCAGGGCAATCTCAAACCCCTGGAGGGTCCTCTCTAATAGTCCAGAGGGGCAGGTGGGAAGGAGGGAGCCGGCTCGGTTGCTCTGTGAGCTGTTCTCATAGCGTGTGCCTGTAGTATCCTGTGGATCTTGTTGGGGAAGGTGGGTGTAAATAACATTTGGACCTTTGGTTCCAGCAGTAATGATGGGATCTCCTCCTCTTTGGCAGCCCATGGGCCATTGGGAAGCCAGGTGCCTCCTGCTGGGGGTGGGGGAAGTCCTGGGCCAACACCCAGGCAGGTGAGGCAGGGCAGCAGGCAGCCAGCTGGGGATACAGGTTCACTCCCAACCCGGGGGCGGAGCTGTCTCTGCTCTGCCAGGAGCCGGCTTCCTCTGCTTCCTCATCTCCAGGCTGCAGGGAGCAAGTGTGTTTGAGACACTCTAGGAGCTGGTCTGAAGACACCCAGCTGGGGGAGGCGGGGCCTGAGCCCAGTACTGAAGGGGACCTGTCAGGGCAGCAGGTCTGGTCCTTCTCGCTCATGGTGTGGTGACTGGCGCAGACGGAACAGGCCCCCCATCGCGGGTGGGGTCCTCTCCATCTCGAGTGCAGGCTGCGTCTGAGGCCCTTCTCACTTCTGGTTTTCTGCGGTGTAAGCGCCGTGAGCCTCAGCAGGGGCTGCCGTAGGTTCTTCTGCTTGGTGCTCCATGAGTTTCTTGGGTCTGTGTGCTTATAGTTTTCATCAAATGTGGATGGTTTGGGCAATGATTTCCTTAATACATGTCTGCCCTCACCGTTTGTCTTCCCTGCTGGGGCTCTGTGTCGGTCAGACCCCTTGAGGGTACCCCATGGGTCCCAGGCCCCGTCCCTTTCAGCCCTTTCCTCACTGCTCCCTTGTGGGTGGCTCTGCTGCTGGGCCCCGGGCCCACCCTGCTTCCCTCGGTCCCTCTGCTCTGAGCCCACTGGTGCCCTCATCACATCAAATTCCATGCTTTCCACCTCTAGGATTTCCATCTGGCTATTTATTCCCCTTTCAAACTTCACTCAGGTGAAATTCACAGAATGTAAAATAACCATTTGGCGGGCATAATCTGTAGCAATGAGTCCACACAGCCTGGTGCATATCCATGACCGTTGAATAGTTCCAAAACCTTCCCGTCACCCCCAAAGGAAGCCCTGTCCCCAGCAGCATTCACCTCCCACGTTCTGTCTCTAAGGATTTACCTGTTCTGGGCGTTTCCTATCAATGGAATCACACGCCATGTGACTTTTTGTGACTGGCTCCTTTCAATTCACTGTTTTCAAGGCTCTTCCATGTTGTAACCTGTATCAATGCTCTGTTCCTTTTTATATCTGAATAATATTCCACCGAATGAATACACCCCATGCTTGTTTTTTTTGTTTTTTTTTTTTTTGACATGAAGTCTTGTTCTCTCCCCCAGGCTGGAGTGCAGTGGCACAGTCTCGGCTCTCTGCAACCTCTGCCTCCCAGACTCAAGCAATTCTCCTGCCTCATTCTCCCTAGTAGCTGGGATTACTGGTGCATGCCACCATGCCAGGCTAATTTTGTATTTTTAGTAGAGATGGGGTTTTCCCATGTTGGCCAGGCTGGTCTCAAACCCCTAATCTCCAGTGATCCGCCCGCCTCAGCCTCACAAAGTGCTGGGATTATAGGCCTGAGCGCCCCTGCCCAGCTGACCCATGCCTTTAATCCACTCATTGTTTGATGGACACTTGAGGTGTTTACATCTTTTGGTTCTTCCGAACAGTCCAGCCACAAATACGCACATGCAAATATTTGTCTGAATTCCTGTCCTCAATTCAAGCAAAGTTTCTGGGTCATAGGATAATGATGTGTTTAACTTTCTGAGAAACTGCCCACCATTTTCCACAGGGGAAGCACCGTTTTACGTCTTGGGTCTTTTCCATGCCTGGCACCTTGCTTCTCATCCTGCTGTTGCTTTCTGGACCCTCTTGAGCGTGTAGACATATTTATACCGGGTCTTTAACATCCTGATCTGCCAAGTCCATCATGGCTGTCATTTCTGGGTCTGTTTCTATCACTCGATTTTTCTCCTGGTTACGGCTCATATTTCCTTGCTTCACTGCCTACTTGGTAATTGTTAACTGGACGTCATATTTACTTTGTGGATTTCACTTTATTGCTTTGTTGAGTTGGCAGCTGACCTCCAGGACAACTTCCCTTGTATGATGCCTCCAATTGAGTGTTGGCTGGAGCTAGTGACCCACTTCTAATAGAAATGACAAGGAGGAAGGATGGTGCATGAATCAGACACGTAGTCCTCGTACAAGGACATAGAGTGTACCACGTGCCTGTAAACATGGCATGTCTGACAGCTACACAGGATAGGGCTTAACAAAGTTATTCTTTAACAAGAAAGGAAAATTTAAAAAGGAACTTTTCTACTTCCCACAATTTGCTCATCTACTTTATAATTTTTCTTTTAAAACTTTTTTTTAACATATCTTGGCTTAGTTGTTCTGCCTGAGTTTTTAACAGATGAAGCTTCTCTCTCTTTCCTCATTATACTATTTCTTTCCTTAGTTTCACTTTCTCTTTCTCTTTCACACACACTGTCTTACAATTTTTTGACATATCTCGATCCTCTTTTTAAATATTTTGCCGGCCCATTTTAGAGCCACTCAAAGTATGTATTTCCCAGTGTTAGGAGAGACCTGGTTTCTGTGCTCCCTTACTGTGTGCTCTGGCCCCTACTTCTCATTTTAGCTGCCCTAATACCTGGGCTGTGATATCTCGCTGTGGCCTTAATTGGTATGTCCTTGATGGTCAGTGAATTTGAGCATCTTTTTAGGTGATTATTTGCCACCCATAGATCCTCTTGGGGAGATGTTTCTTCCTAGTTTTTGCCCATTTTCTACGTGGTTTTTATTTTTGCTCTTGAATTTCTGACGTTCTTTGTATATTCCAGACACTAGTTCTTTGTTGCTTTGTCGGATATGAGACTTTAAAATGTTTTCTCCCAGTTTGTATCTTGTCTCTTCATCCTATTTTTTTTTTTTTTTTTAGACAGAGTTTCACTCTCATTGCCCAGGCTGGAGTGCAGTGGCATGATCCTGGCTCACTGCAACCTCCACCTCCTGTGTTCAAGTGATTCTCCTGCCTCAGCCTTCTGAGGAGTTGGGATTACAGGCATGTGCCACTTCACCTGGCTAATTTTTTTTTTTTTTTTTTTTTGCCAATCATTGAGAGCTTGTAAGGTTGCTGAGGTTGGTTGGCCTTGAACTCTTGGCCTCGCCTTCGCAAGCGCCACGACATTCGGCCAGAGCCACTTTGGGCCCCCTCACCTGGCTAATTTTGTATTTCTAGTAGAGATGGAGTTTTACCATGTCACTTCCCTGTGGGAAAAAGGGCTTACAATACAGACCGTAGGACAGAGTCTGGAGGTTCACTGACGCCTGACAGCGTCCTCCACTTCCAGCCCATCTTGCCTGTGAGTCAGAGAGAAACAGCACTAGCAGGCAGTGAGCCCCTGTCCAGAGGCTGGCGTGTGAGGGGCACAGCTGTGCGCACCTGGGCAAGGCTGAGCAGAAGGTGCAGGTCAGGATTCGGACCATGCAGACAGCCGCCCACTGGCACGACGTCTGTGGCATCCAGGTCTGCCATGGGGCTCTCGGGCCCTCTGCCTGCCCCACAGGCCATACCCCTGCCCTGGGCACAGCTGTCCTCACTGCTGGCCTCTGACCGGACATTGTCTAGGAGCCCCGACCCAGGAGGTGCCCCCACCACTGCCTGCCAGCCTAGACCTGATCCAGGCCCCTCCCACCTGAGGCCCGGCCAGGAACTGCCTGGCTGGACACAGAGGAGGTTCCTTCGTGGACACAGGGAAGAACCTCCCATTGTCCCAGTGCAGGAAGCTGCCCATGGGGTGAGGATGAGTCATGGGTTTGAGGAATGGCATGGTGAGGCTGTGGGCAGGGCTCTCATCTGCCCTCCTCCTACATAAGGACCCCAAGCCCACACTGCCTCGGCCTCCCTCTCACTCCAGAGCTCAGAGCCACCCACAGCCGCAGCCATGCAGTACCTCCTGCTCACCCTGGGCATGGCCCTGGTCTGTAGTGTCCAGGCCAGTGACATCCGCCAGACCGAGCAGGACCTGGAGGTCTCAAAGGTTTGAGGCGGACGAAGGGGGCACGTTACTGTGGGAGGCCTGGGGCGGGTGGGAGCCAAAGGCAGGTGGGAAGCCCAGGATCTCAGAAACCTACAGGAAGTACAGAGTGGACGCCATGATGTCAGGAACCCCTCAGCCTTGCTCTCCATCTTTAGGGTGGTCTCTCTGGTTTCCCAGAATCCCAGGTGACTCCCTCAATATTTGGACTTTGGAACTCTCCTGAGTTAGCACACACTGGTGGTTTTACGTATAGGAAATTCCGTAGCCCAACAACTGATAGACAGTAGACGGCCATCCAGTGCTCATTGCACCCATCCCAGTTAGACTCAGCCCTGCCTGCATGGTGTGCAACAAGAGCTACAGTGGGGCGGGGACCCCCATGCAGCTGAAGGCCCCCTCAGTTGGCAGGGACCTGGCACTTCATGGCCATGGTGAGCAGCAACCTCTCCCTCCTGGGACCCAGGGATGCCCCTCTGAGGATCTACATCACCTCCCTGATGCCCACCCCCGAGGGCAACCTGGAGATCATTCTGCACAGATGGTGGGTTCCTCGTCATTAGGACTGGGGCCGGCAGGGGACTCAATATCCCTCTGTAGGGGTCCAGGACTGGGTGGGGTGGGCAGAGCTGGGCTCAGCCCCAGGGGTTTTCTGACAGCCAGGAGCTTCACTGTGGCCCCTCCATGAGGGTGGTGTGGAAAACCGGGGAGGCAGATGGTCCCTGTCCCCTCAGAGCCCCTGCCCCAGGCTCTGAGTCAACAGCTGACCCCACAGAGCAGCCTCAGGTCAGACTGAGGAGAAGGTCTGGGCAGCTGAGGGCTGTGGTGCTCCTGGGACCCAGAGAAGTTCCTGCACTGACCTGATTTGTGGGGTGACACCGAGGGCAGCTCCAGTTCAAGTGGTCACCACGTTCTACTGTCACCGCCTTTCAGGGAGAACAACAATTGTGTTGAGAAGAAGGTCCTTGCAGAGAAGACTGAAAATCCAAAGAATTTCAGGATCAACCGTGCAGGTCAACTGAGCAGGTCCCCGGAACCCAGGGGCTGGCTCAGTGCTGATATGCTAGCCACAGTCTCCCAGAGGTGGCTCTGCTGAGGAGTGGGGGATGGGGCCTGTCTTGTCTCAATTCTCTCCGCTTCAGGGAGTCAGAGTGTTTGCTCCACTCAACCTGACGCTGAGCCCAGAGGCATGTTTTGCCTGGAGGGGAAGGGGAAGCACTGATTCTTGGCATGACAGTGACTGGATGTACGTCTGCACTGTGCCCAGGCACAGGGGACAGGTACTGCCTGTGTACTGTTCACTCTGGCCTCACAACAGGCCAGGGAGGCTGCAGGTGAGAAGGTGGACAGATGGATAGCTGGGCAGGTGAGCAGGTGGGTAGGCAGGCAGGTGGGTAGGTAGGCAGGTAGGCAGGTGGGTGGGTAACAGGTGGGCAGGTGAGCAGGTTGGTAGGTGAATAGCTGGGCAGGTGGGTAAGTGAACAGGTGGGAAGGTGAGTTGGTTAGGTGAACAAACAGGAAGGTGATTTGGTTAGGTGAACAGATGGTAGGTGAGTTGGTCAGGTGAACAGGTGGGCAGGTGAGCAGATGGGTAGGTGAACAGGTGGGCAGGTGGACAGGTGGGTAGGTGAACAGGTGGGCAGGTGGACAGGTGGGTAGGTGAACAGGTGGGCAGGTGAACAGGTGGGCAGGTGAATAGGTCGGCAGTGAACAGGTGGGCAGGTGAACAAGTAGGCAGGTGAACAGGTGGGTAGGTGAGCAGGTGAACAGGTGGGCAGGTGGGTAGGTGAACAGGTGGGCAGGTAAACAGGTGAGTAGGTGAATAGGTGGGCAGGTGAACAGGTGGGTAGGTGGGTAGGTGAACAGGTGGGCAGGTAAACAGGTGAGTAGGTGGATAGGTGGGCAGGTGGGCAGGTGAACAGGTAGGCAGGTCAACAGGTGGGCAGGTGAACAAATAGGCAGGTGAGCAGGTGAGTAGGTGAGTAGGTGAGCAGGTAGGTAGGTGGGTACATGAGCAGGTGTGCAGGTGGGCACGTGGGTAGTAGGTAGGTGAACAGGTGGACAGGTGAGTAGGTGAGCAGGTGAGTAGGTGGGCAGGTGGGAAGGACACAGGTGGGTAGGTGAGTAGGTGAACAGTTGGGTACATGGGCAGGTGCCCAGGTAAACGTGGGTAGGTGGGCAGGTGCCCAGGTAAACATGTGGGTAGGTGGGCAGGTGAACAGGTGGGTAGTTTGGCAGGTGGATGGGTGAGTAGGTGAACAGATGGGCAGGTGGACAGGTAGTAAGTTGAGCAGGTGGCCTGGTGAACAGGTGGGTAGGTGGGCAAGTGCATAGCTGAACAGGTAGGCAGGTGGGTAGGTGAACAGTTGGGCAGGGGAACAGGTGGGCAGGTAGGCTGCTGTTCCCATGGGCCTGGCTGCCTCTTGCTCACTCTGGGGCTGCAGCTCTGGCCTCGGGCCAAGCTCCCAGGCCTCTTTGCAGAAAAAGAGAGGGACCTACCATATGTCCTTGCTCCACTGAATTCTGCATAACAATTTGCAACATTTTGTTCTATTTTGTTAATTCTTATTTTTTAAAAAGACAGAGGTGGTCAGGGTCTGGGGTCTCTTCTCCCCTCCTGGGCAATGGGCCTCAAAGATTTAAAGGAGGGACTCAGAGGGAATGTCTTGCACACATTTTTCAGCAAGTACAGTTTTCTTCTCATGCTCAGGACTTGCCTGAGGCCTTTCTGACCCTGCTTGCCCTCCCCAGAATCCAGGCACTGTCCAAGGTCCATTTCTTCTCCCTCTTCCCGCCCCCTGCCCTGTTCCTGTGTGGTCTCCCAGCGTCCTCACCCATCTGTGACTTCTCAGTTGGAATCTGTCCAGGTCAGAGCCCCCCTGCCTGCCGTGTCTGCCTCCGCACTGCATGCCTGGCCTCTCCCCTTCAGCCGGGACTCCACGTCCCACCACGTTGCCTCTTCTCTCCTTTTCTCTCTGGCTTCCCTGGCCATGGCCCACAGCAGGGGCCACAGTTCACAGCAGGGCCCACGGCCCACAGTGGTGGTAGACGAGGAAGCCACTTATTTGGTGGGACGTCCTCACATCTGCACAAGACTCTGCTGGGACGGAGGCTTCATCTTTCTTTCGGTTCTTCTCTTCTTTCCCAGATATGGCCGTGAACGAGGCTACGCTGTTCGATACTGATTATGACAAATTCCTGTTTCTCTGCATGAAGGACACCGCCGCCCCCAAGCAGAGCACCATGTGCCAGTACCTGGGTGGGTCTCACAGCACATGAGCTCAGCATGGGTGACAGGTCGCAGCTATGTCCATGGTTGGGAACCCTGGGGAGATGACAGCTGGCTTCCTGTCCACCTTGGTGCCTGGGGGCTGAGTTTTTCTTTCTTGGTTTTTTGTTTGTTTATTTGTTTTGTTTTTCTGAGACAGGGTCTCATTTCGTTGCCCAGGCTGGAGTGCCGTGGTGCTATCTCAGCTCACTGCAACCTCCACTTCCCAGGTTCAAGCGATTCTTGTGCCTCAGCCTCCCCAGTAGCTGGGATTACAGGCGCACATTGCAATGCCTGATCAAATTTCGTATTTTTTGGTAGAGAAAGGGTTTCGCCATGTTGGTCAGGCTGTTTTCCAACTCTTGACCTCAGGTGGTCCACCTGCCTCAGCCTTCCAAGGTGTGAGGTTATAGGTGTGAGCCGTGGTGCCAGGCCAGGCTGTTTTTCTCTGGTGGTATCCAGTCCTCTGACACTGCATCAGAAACTGGGCAGCAGGGAGCTGATATGGGGCCAGTAGGATGGTCACCAGTCAAGGGGCTGGGCTTGGTGGAAAGATTAATACTCACTGGACATCCAGTCAAAACACCCTTAAACCTATGATGTTCTTATCCAAACTAAGGCTGGGAATGCTGAATTAGACACACGGGCGCAGCCCTTCCCAGTGTTTCTGAGCGCCGCGTTCCCTCTGGGGTCACACAGGTGTCTTCTTGATCAGCCTCAGCCGTGCTTGGTGAGAGCCAGGCACTGGGGAGGCGGGCACTGTGCTCCCATGACCCTGTAGACACCATCCTGAGCTGTGTGGACCCCAGTGCTGCCCAGAGTGGAGTAGAGGGGGCCTGGCTGAGGAGTGGGAGCTGGGGACGGGGAACCTGGAGGCCAGGTGGACAGACCCCCGGAGACCACCCTGGGGACCTGCACCAGACCAAACTCTGCCTGACCTGGGAGCACTGGGGCCTCCTTCCCTGCCCTACCTCCCTGGCACGGCCTCTGGAGTTCCCCAGCTCTCATCCAAGCCCCAGGGGCCCAAGACTGAGCCAGCCTCCCCCACAGCCAGATCCCGGGAAGCAGACGATGTGGTCCTGAAGGAATTCTTCCGTGCTTTCAAGACCCTGCCTGTGCAGTTATGGTTCCTCCTGGAATGGTACCAGGTGGAAGGTGAGCTCTGTCCAGGACAGGTCCAACCTGGGCTAGAGGATAAGCTCCCTTTTTCCCAGCCCGAGCCCCCCCTGGCTCTGGAGGACTCAGGTCACTCCTTGGCCCCTCCCCAGTTCTCCCCTTACCTCCTGGGGTGCAGAGTCACCCTGGAGTGGGGTCCCGCCCCCTCCCATCATCCGGTCCCGTCCCCTCCCATCATCCTCCCCCACTCTGGCCCTGGGACTGCTGTGTCCCCAGCTGTCTCTTCTCTCTGATGCCCCCACTGCCCCCTCTCCTCCCACAGAGCCATGCCTTGTCTAGGAGAGCTCCTGCCTGGTCCTGCCTGCTGGGTAATGTATCCACCTCACCTACAGCCTGGGGCTGCCTCTCTGGACCCCTGGGAATGACCCCACTGTGTCCAGTTCAAGGCTGAGCCTGCAGGAATGAGCTGGGGTCTGGTCTTGCGATTCCAGAAAGCCACATTGCTGACATCCCCGTCCATGAGCCCAGCCTGTGTCTTACAGGCATTGTATAAGTCATGAGCTCATGCCCTGCAGTCAAACCTCATGCTTTTTGGGGGTTTGGGGTGTTGGTTGGAAGTGGTGGGGGCTGGAGGAGGAGGAGGGAGGATGGTTACATGGGAGGGCATGAGAAGCTGGGGACGTGCAGGTCTCCGTGCCATTTTTTTTTTTTTTTTTTTTTTTTTTTTTTTTTTTGAGACAGAGTCTCACTCTGTCACCAGGCTGGAGTGGAATGGTGCAATCTTGGCTCACTGCAACCTCCGCCTCCTGGGTTCAAGGCTCCTGCCCTAGCCTCTCAAGTAGCTGAGACTACAGGCACCCACCACCATGACCATATAATTTTTGTATTTTTAGTAGATACAGGGTTTCACCATGCCGGCCAGGATGATCTCAATCTCTTGACTTCGTGATTTGCCTGCCTCAGCCTCCCAAAGTGCTGGGATTTCAGGGCCACATTTTTAAGGGGGTGTCCTTGAGCCCACCCATGTCCTTCCAGGACTCCCCGCAGCACCCTGCTCCTCCTTCCTCTACTTAAGTAACCCGTGAGACTCAACAGCTCGCCTCTGCCTCCAGGAAGACCAGACCCCCGCCCAGCCACACCTCCAGCATTGTACGACCTCCTCCTCCCCTTTCAAAGAATGTCCACGGCGCAGAAGACGACGACGTGGCCACCGTGTTCTGGTCCCTTCCTGCTGCACACCTGCACCTCGGGCGTGGAGAGGCTGCTCCCTGGGGACCGTGTCTGGCAGAGATGATTAATAAAGCCATACAACATGCTCTGCCTGGACCACAATCACTGCCGGGTGTGGGATTCAAGGACCAGGGCCGTGGGGTGGTAGGCCCAGCCCACAGTCTGGCAGAGCCAGAGCTGCTGCAAACCCAGGGACAGTGTCTGCTGGAGAAAATACCTCAAGTTTCTTATCTACAGGGTGAAAGATTTGTGAAATGACTATCAGGATTGATAAGCCCAGAGGAAACTCACAGTCTTAATACTGAAATAGGTTAGCAAGAAGGAGTTAAAGTCAATAATCTGTTTCCAGCTCTTGTTAGAAAAAAATCATTAAAATAAGGAAAGTAAGAAAACAGAATTAACAAAAGTCAAAGCAAAAATGACAAAATCAGAGAAACTTATCAAGTTCCTGCACCTGTGCCCCACAGTGGGGAGGGGGTGGGCATGGTGGCATTTAGCTCACCTGTCAGAAACACCTGGAGAAAAAATTCCATCAACTGTCAATGAGCTGATTGAGAGAAAACTGATGAAAAGAATCTTAAGGGGTTTGGTGTCTGACCCACAATATATTTTTTAAAAACCAAAATGGATGATTTCAGGACAAACGTAAGTGTCCAAAACAGATCAGAGAAGGCTAGAGATGAAGTAACTCGGTCAGGCCCCTTCCCAAAGCAGGCAGGCAGGCAGACAGACAGACACGGCCAGGGGTCTGTGTCCCAGCCCGGCCACCAACATCCAGAGCAGCCAGGCAAGGGGTCTCCTGCTCCTTTTGGGAACAGAGGAAACCAGGCAACATGAACAGTGCCAGGCGTGGGAAGTGGGCAAAGCCTCCACACTCATTTATAATGCTGGGCAAACATCTCCATCAAAACCCGCGGGAGATGGCACCGCAAAACCAGCCCCTGCCAGGAGTAAGTAGCGCTCATACAGAACTAAGGAACTTCCGTGCTGTCTGTGTTGCAAACAGGCCATTTTCACCCAGGCGCAGTGGTTGTCACCTGTCACCCCAGCACTTTGGGAGGCCAAGGTGGGTGGATCCCCTGAGGTCAGCCTGGCCAACGTGGTGAAACCCCCATCTGTACTGAATATTAAAAAATTAGCTGTTGGGTTCACAGATGACCTGCATTTCCCAGCTACTCTGGAGGCCAAGGCAGGAGAATTGCTTGAATCCGGGAGGTAGAGGTTGCAGTGAGCTGAGTTCGTGCCACTGCACTCCAGCCTGGGCGACAGAGCGAGGTCAACACAGACCTTGAGTCTGATAGGAAACATTTACACCCTATTCTCTCTGAAGCCTGCTCTCCAGAGTCTTCATCTGCAGGAGAAAACTTTGGCCTCCACAACCCCTTATCGTAAGCCAGACATTCCTTTCTATAGATAATAACTCACTCAACCAATCACCAATCAGAATATGTTTAAATCTACCAATAACCTGGAAGCCCCCCAACCTCAAGTTGTCCCATACTTCTAGATGGAACCAATGTAACTATTACATAAATTGATTGACGTCTGCCATCTCCTAAAAGGGATAAAACACATGGCGTCCCGACCACCTTGGGCACGTGTTGTCAGGACCTCCTGAGGCTGTGTCTCAGGTGCGTGCTTAATCTTGGCAAAATACACTTTCTAAATTGATTGAGACCTGTCTCAGATGCTTTGGGTTCACCTTGGAAAGGTGTCTCGTCTTCTAAAATTAAAATAATGGTCTTCCTAGCATTTTTATGGTTTCATCAGGAGTTCATTTGAGTCACGAGTTAAGATTCAGACTACATTTCCCAGGTGCCCTCCAGTCTCCCAGCACCGCGTGTCAGCCCCGGCGTCTTCTCACACGCCTGATGTTCATGGGCATTCAGACGAGATGTGTACAGGCTCGAAATTCTCTCCTACTGGCGTGTTTCTTATATGCCACAACCACAGTGTTTTCATCACCTTATCCCTAACATCTGGTTTGGGTTTCTCCTTGTCATTCTTTTATCAGAATTTTCTTATTCTGATTTATTTCTATCTTCAAATGCACTGTAGACTAAATTGGTGAGAAATCTGGTTGATGTTTTTATGGAATTGCATTACATTATAGCTTGATTTAGGGAGAATTTACATCTCCATGGAATTTTCTACCCATAATTGCAATACATCTTTTCTTTGCTCATGTCTTTTGTTGAGTCTCCAGCCATGTCTAAATTCTTTGCTTAATATTGTTTGTGGCTTGGCATGGTGGCTCACACTGGTAATCCCTGCACTTTGGCGGGGGCAAGGCAGGTGGATCCTCTGAGGCCAGGGGTTCATGACCTGCCTGGCCAACATGGTGAAACCCCATCTCTATTAAAGATACAAAAAGGCTGGGTACAGCAACTCATGCCTTTAATCCCAGCACTCTGGGAGGCCAAGGCGGGCGGATCACCTAAGGTCAAGAGTTTGAGACCAGCCTGGCCAATATGGTCAACCCTGTCTCTACAAAAACAGGTCACATGGCACCAAAAAATGGTGTTTGAGAAAAGGAATGATGGATGGATGAATGGATGGGTGGTGAATGGATGGGTAGTGGATGGATGAATGGATGGATGGGTGGTAGATGGATGGGTAGATGGATGGATGGGTGGATGGATGAATAGGTGGATGTGTGGATGGATGGATGGATGGGTGGATGGATGGGTGGATGGGTGGATGGATGGAGGGATGGATGGGTGGCGAATGGATGGGTGGTGGATGGATGGATGGGTGGGTGGATGGATGGATGGTGGATGGATGGGTGGGTGGATGGATGGTTGGGTGGATGGATGGGTGGATGGGTGGATGGATGGATGGGTAGGTGGATGGAGGGATGGATGGGTGGCAAATGGATGGGTGGTGGATGGATGAATGGATGGATGGGTGGTGGATGGATAGGTGGATGGATGGATGGGTGGTGGATGGATGGTGCCTGGGTAGATGGATGGATGGATGGGTGGATGGATGGATGGATGGGTGATGGATGGATGAGTGGATGGATGGATAGGTGGATGGGGGAATGGATGGATGGGTGATGGATGGATGGGTGGATGGATGGATGGATGGAGGGAGGGAGGGATGGATGGGTGGTGGATGGATGAGTGGTGGATGGATGGATAATTGGAAGGAATGGAGGCCATTGGAGGAGTCAAAAGTGACACTGAACATGAAAATACCTGGGCAACCTGGAGAAGTCATGAAAGTGAGAAGACAAATGACCTATATTCCATGTAAGCTAATGAAACCATCCACCATTCATCCATCCCTCCACCCATCCATTTATCCATACATTAGTCTATAACATCCATTATATCCAAGTATTCACCCACCCATCTACACATCCATCCATCCATCTACCATCTCTCTACCCCAACCACCATCCATTCCATCTGTCCATCCATCCACCCAATCATCTAACTATTCATCCATCCACCCACCACCTATCCACTACCCATCCACCATCCATCCACCATCTATCCATCTGCCCATCCATCCATCCATCTATTCATCTACCCATCCATTCCATCCAATCATCCATTCATCCCTCTGTTCATTCTGTTACCAGATGGTGCTGTGCAATTCCAGGCTCTTGGTGTCCTGAACAAAGAATTTGACATGGCACACACAAATAGCAAAGCAAGCAGCAAAAATGTATTAAGCACAGTAGCACTCTGACAGAGGGGAGAGTGGGTTGACCTCTGCAAGATGAGATCAGCAGTAGTTTGGCATACTTTGAGTCTTTTCATGTGTTTCCTTTTCTTTTCTTCCCAAGGCTGCCTGATCTTCAGCCAATGTCTACCTTTTGATTAATAGGTTGTTCGCTTAGTTACTTTGGCCCTGTGCAGTCACTCATTGCCTCTATCCCATGATTTTAAGTACATGAATGATATGCAATCCATATGCATGAGCTTCACTGAGCTGACTATCATATGGGGTCACGATAATGACAGCTTTTCTCTCTACTGTGCATGCCTATCTTTGAGGTGGTCCCCCTTACCGGTTTGGTTCAAATCTTGCTGGCCATGGAGTCTCTTCCTCACCTTTCATCTTACTTTCACTTTGGCTGCTCAGCTTCTGTCTCCTGTCTTGCTTCTTGCTCATCCGCCCCTTTGCCTTGTTTCTGCTCTCTACTTTTACTCATTCTGACCTTTATTCAACTTCCAATTCCTTCTTTTCTTTTCCTGCCTCAATTCCACATGTCATCTATACATCCACCCATCCATCTATCCATCCACTCATTCATTTATTCCATCTAATTATCTGTCTACCCATCCATTCATCTGTCCATCCATCTATCCACCCATCCATCTGTCCATCCATCTATCCACCCATCCATCTACCCACCCATCCATCTATCCACCCATCCATCCATCATCCCTTCATCCATCCATCCATCCATCCATCCATCCATCCATTTATTTTATCCAATCATTCATCCATCTACCCATCGATCCATTTATCCATTTATTAATTCCATCCAATTATCCATCCATCCGTCCATCTGTCCATCCCATCCAATTATCCATCCATTTACCCATCCATCCATCATCCATCCACTGTGTATCCATTATCAGCAAAACAGAATTCAACAGATGGGGCTGAAGGGGAGCCCTCTAGGAGGCACATCAAGCAATGTCCCTGTTTTTAAAACACCAATGAAGTTGGGGAATAGAGAAATAGCAGGGAGACTGGGCAGGAGGAGCTAGGTCTGAAAGATAAGTCATAACTTACAGGCAAAATGGAGAGACCAAGTGGAGGAAGATGGAAATACTGATGATACCAAGGGCTATTTGTAGAGGCGTAGGCTTGTTCAGAGGCATCCTGAGGGTCAGAGCTGTGGGGCATCGGGAGGGAGGTGTCCATTTGGGAGCTGGATACAAGAACCAAGAATTCAGGAGACACACATCCAGGATGAAGCTTTGGAGATCAAAAAAGGGCACCCAAGACATCACCTAAGGTCAAGAGTTTGAGACCAGCCTGGCCAGTATGGTCAAACCCTGAGAGGCTGAGATCCTCCAGAAGAGGAACAAAAGCAGAGCCATTTTGGCATGGAGAGAGATGGAGGGAGGGAAAGGGAGATAGTCAGAATGGGGGGAGGAAGGGAAAGGAGGAAAGCAGATCGAAGAAAAGCCTTCCCTGGGAAGCACAGATGGGGCCTCAGGGCCTGTGGCTGAGAGGCCGATCAGGAAGGGACAGCCGGACATGGCCTCTGCTGTGTGGGTTCAGGGCCGATGTGGCTGTGACGAGCACTGCTCGTGGTTCAGCAGGGCCTGGGTGCTGTGGGGAAGCTGTCATTGCTCCCATCCTCATGAAGCCACGTGCCAGTGGTGGGGATAGAGTGCCAGCCAGCAGCACAGCCAGACACGAGGGGCTGAGGAGCCAGCAGAGCATGTATTTGCTGCTGTTCTAAGGACACTTTCACTCCTCCTGCTTTGGTGACATTCTCCCTTGAGGTGAAGCTTTAGGAAAACAGCGTCCAAGATGGACAAACTGGATGCTTTATGGATTGCTCATCGTTTCTCGGCACAGCCCCATCTCCGCTGCGACAGTCCATGGCCATTGTGAAAAGCAGGTGAACTGGAAACTCACCCATTTCCCGGTCAGCCCAGAGTCAGGGAATAAACGGGCAGCCAGAGGGCCAGAGTCGCTGTGGCCAGCGTGCCAGCACAAGCCCAGGCTGACTTGGGGCCACAGCCACGATGCAGCTGACCCTGGAGCTGAGCCCACTCTCTGCGCTGTGGGCCCAAGGGACCCAGGTGGCCCCTTCGCCCGCCAAGAAGGTGAGATCCTCAGGAGGGTGAGGTAGACAAACATGAGAGCTACGGTCTCCAGACCCTAGACAGCCTGGCACTCATCTCACAACAGTGACCCAAGCCCCAGGGCATGCCATGGCTGAATGGGTCCCCCCTGTGCCTTCGGTGTTGCCCCCTGGGTAGAGAAGGGGGTGCCAAGCAGTGCCTGGGAAAACTCACTCCTGCAGGCAGAGCTGGTGTCTCCTTGCCCACTGCAGGGAGACTGCTCAGAGGCCTACAGGCATCTTGGTGAGGTCAAGATCCCATCCCAGCTCTCCCAGCTTTCCCAGCTCTCCCAGCTCTCCCAGGGCCAGGGTTTCGGGTGGGTTTTGCTGAGTGCCTTCATCTCCCAAAGACAGCTTCTCCCCCTCGGGAGCTCAGGTTTGGCACGAGCTGAAGGGAATTCCCCTTTTCTGAGTCTTCATTTTGCAAGGGCAACACATCAGGGGTCCTATTTAATCCATATTCTTGGCTGGGCGCAGTGGCTCATGCCTGTGATCCTAGCACTTTGAGAGCCCGAGGCAGGTAGATCACCTGAGGTCAGAAGTTCGAGACCAGCCTGGCCAACATGGTGAAACCCCATCTCTACTAAAAATACAAAAATTGTCAGAGCATAATGGCACATGCCTGTAATCCCAGCCACCCGGGAAGCTGAGGCAGTAGAATCACTGGAACCCGGGAGGTGGAGACTGCAGTGAACTGAGATTGAACCACTACACTCCAGGCTGGGTGACAAAGGGAGACTCCGTCTCAAAAAAAAAAAAAAAAATCCCATGCATTCTTGTGAAGATTAAGTGACATTTACAAATTCATGGAATTGTTGGAGAAAAGACTTAAGGGTGGGAAATGTCCTGCTGTCTGGACCTCATCTCCCAGGGGTGGTCATGGCCTTGACTTCTGGGGACTCTCATGCCTCTGCTTGGGCTGGCATGGCCTGGTCACAGGAGCTCCTAGTGCTCAGGCGGGTGGACCAGGCCCCCAGCACCTGGACCCCCACAGCTGGGTCCAGGATTCCCACTCCACACAGCTTCCCCCTCTTCTCTGGGAGCCGCTTGGGCCTGGCCACACTCTCCTCCACCTGGGCCTGAGGACCCCTCCCCACTGCCTCACCTGCACTCCCACCTCCTGCACAGTCTGTCCCCTCACCAGCTCTCAGGGACTCACTCCTTCAACCCAAGGCTCATCCGTGGCTTCTGGGCCTGGGACATCCCCACCTGTGCAGCAGAGACACCGAGGTTGCTGAACCTGAGACCCCAGGGAGGCGGGAGCCTGCGCTATGAGAACAGACACAAGGGGCCAGGCCCAAGGCCTGCGTGCCCAGGGCGGGACTGACTGCTGCTTGCTTTGGGGAGATACAGCCTCCCAAAGAGCCGGTATCACAGGTGTGAGTCACCACACCCAGCCGTCCTGTACAAAAACAGTTTATTCCACATATAATTTTTTTTTTCCCCATGAGGGGATTAATCTTAAGCAGATAAATTTCCCATTGGGATATGAGAACAGAAAAATTCAGGATACAATACAGATAACTTCCTTGGTTATATAGACTAATACTCAGAGGTGCAGCATTTACAGCTTGCAGTGAACATAGAGAACGAGGTCCTCAGGCAGTTCCAGCTGAGCCGGGCTGGGGTAGCTCTTCCGAGAGAGTCCGCCCCTGCACCCGTCCGCCAAGTATTCATCGAAAGGGCTTGTATTAGCTACAGGCATCCACTGGATGGTCATCTGCGGTGGGCTGCGGAGGCCCCGTGGCCTCATACACCTTCAAGCTGCATTCTCAGGAGGTTGTTTCAGCGCCCCTCATCACACCACACACCCCACTCCCCATCCCATTTTCAGGGTCAAGGAGTTTCATTCTCATGCACAAACAGCATGCACAGTGACTCAGCATTGTCCACACCCGGCCTCCAATGCCTTGGACATAAGCTTGAATATGTTGCCCTGCCCCCCCTACGCAGAGGCACAAGGACCAGCAGGGGAAGGAGGCCACGCTGGTCACCTGTGGGCTGGTCACGCCCAACAGCCATGGCCGTGGTCATCAGATGAGCCTGACTCAGCCAGGGCAACCGCATGTTGCCAACTCTCGGCCGGTCGGCACCTGAGCTCGGTGCCCTCTGGCCCCCAGCTGTCTTTCTGCCTCATCCCCCAACAGAAAGGCTGAGGGCACCTGCCCTGACCCCTGGCCTGGCTCCCCTTCTGCTGATGGAGGTGAGGCTATCATGGGACCAGGACTCGTGAATGTCCCCTGAATATCTCTGTCTAGTTTGCTTTGCGACAAAACCTCACACCCTCTTTCACTTCTATTTTCCCTCTATTTCTCTCTCTCTCTCTTTTTTTATTTTTTATTTTTTGAGACGGAGTCTCACTCTGTTGCCCAGGCTGGAGTGCAGTGGCATGATCTTGGCTCACTGCAACATCCACCTCCCAGGTTCATGCAATTCTCCTGCCTCAGCCTCCCAAGTAGCTGGGATTATAGGCATGCTTGACCACGCCCAGCTAATTTTAGTATTTTTAGTAGAGACAAGATTTTGCCATATTGGCCAGACTGGTCTCGAACTCCTGACCTTGTGGTCCACCCACCTCAGCCTCCCAAAGTGCTGGGATTACAGGCATGAGCCACCACGCCTGGCCTATTTCTTTCTTTCTCTTTCTCCTTCTTTCTTTCTTTCTCTCTCTCTCTCTCTCTGAAACGGGGTTTTACTCTGTCACCCATGGCTCAAACATGGCCCATTGCAGCCTCAAACTCCTGGGCTCAAGCAGTCCTCCTGCCTTAGTCTCCCATGTAGCCGGGATTATGGGACTATGGAACTACAGGCATATCACACCATGCCCAGCTAATTTTTGTATTTTTCTATAGAGACAGGAGTCTCACTTTGTTGCCCGGGCTGGTCTTGAACTCCTGGGCTCGTGTGATCCTCCCACCTCAGCCTCCCAAAGTGCTGGGATTCAGGTGTGAGCTACAGTGCCCGGCCTCTTTCCCTCTTGTTCCTTCTTCCACCCTCAGCTGTTTCCCAGTTAATTCCACATCCTCAGAAATCTGTGTCATGCCGCAATGGTGTCTGCTCAAATGCTGGGGGAGTCGGGAAAGGCTTGGCCTCCCTCCCGGTGCTCCAGTGACTACGGCATCTCCCTGAGTGGAAGGATGGTGGCAGGCCCTGTGCTGGGTGCAGGACAGGGAGCTCTGTGAAAAGGAGATGGCTCAGCCTCTGCCACCATAACGGATCCAGTTTTTGGTAGACCGGAGTTGTCTAAAAGTTCCTCATCATTTGTCAGGTGGGGTGTCAGCTTCACGAGCCCCTGAACATGTTTATGAACTGAGGGGGTTTCTCAGGCTCTCACTGCCATCCAGGCCCCAGGCTGAGGGAAGGAGGTCTCTGGCCACTCTTCTTCCTTCTGGAGACTTCTGGAAAGGGGAGAAGCGGCTTCCTTGGCTTTGCTAGTTTCCAGAGCGGCTGCACCCTGCACTCCCAGCCCCCTCCATGCTACCCGGGCCTCCACCTCTGCAGCCTCTGCTGCTCCCTGGCATCTGCACGGTTGCCCCGAGGCTGGTCAGTGCCAGGCCCTCCCTGAGCTGCATAGAGCTGGGAGGAAGAGGCGTGGCCACAGCAGGCTGCATTCAGGGTCTTGAAAGCCACCTGAACCACGGCTGGCTCTCAGCCCTCAGGGAGCCACTTCCCCTGCCGGCACCAGGCTCCCAGCTCCTGGGAGGGAGCCTCTGCGTCTGGCTGCTGGTAGAGACCTGAGACCGGCTCCAGGGTCCTCAGTCCTGCCCCTCGTCCTCCACAGGCTCTCACTACATTCCATCTGTGTCCAGGGACCTCAGCCCATGCATCTGCCAATTGCAGCCTACCCGGGAGCATGTGTCCCCACCTGGGCCAGCACCCAGCACCGCCCACATAAACTTATAAACCTTCCTAGCTTTGCCTCTCTTGTCTCTGCTTATTGCCTCGCAGGGGAAGTAGGGGTGATCTGCTCAGACTGGCTACAGCACATCCTAAAGCCAGACCCTTCCCAAAGAAGAGACGAGCTCGGCCCCAGGAGGCCCTGTCTGCCAGGAAGACACAGGCAGTGGGGCTGGGTCCCAGCTTGTCCTCCTTCACTGGCTCCCATACCAGGCACTTGATATGGGAGCGACACATGGGACAGGGGTGCCCCCAGGAGTGACTTGCAGGACAAGGGTGCCCCAGGAGTGACACAAGGGATGGCGGCGCCCCCAGGAGTGACACACGGGATGGCGGTGCCCCCAGGAGTGACATATGGGGACCACTGTGCCCTCAGGGAATGACAGGTGGGGATGGTAGTACTTCCAGGGAGTGACACACAGGGATGGTGCCCCCAGGAATGACACATGGTGACAGTGGTGCCTCCAGGAGTGACACGTGGTGACAGTGGTGTCCCCAGGGAGTGAGTGAGACAAGGGGACAGCAGTGGCAGGGGGAGGGGTCAGGGATGCAGTGATGCCTTCTTTCCCCAGAGCAGACAGTCCCACACTGGTACAGCATCTGCTGGGTCCCTGGGCTACCTGGGGGCTCTCGGGCCCTCTGCCTGCCCCACAGGCCATACCCCTGCCCTGGGCACAGCTGTCCTCACTGCTGGCCTCTGACCGGACATTGCCCAGGAGCCCCGACCCAGGAGGTGCTCCCATCACTGCCTGCCAGCCTAGACCTGATCCAGGCCCCTCCCACCTGAGGCCCGGCCAGGAACTGCCTGGCTGGACACAGAGGAGGTTCCTTCGTGGACACAGGGAAGAACCTCCCATTGTCCCAGTGCAGGAAGCTGCCCGTGGGGTGAGGATGAGTCATGGGTTTGAGGAATGGCATGGTGAGGCTGTGGGCGGGGCTCTCATCTGCCCTCCTCCTACATAAGGCCCCCGAGCCCACACTGCCTCGGCCTCCCTTTCACTCCAGAGCTCAGAGCCACCCACAGCCGCAGCCATGCAGTGCCTCCTGCTCACCCTGGGCATGGCCCTGGTCTGTAGCGTCCAGGCCAGTGACATCCCCCAGACCGAGTAGAACCTGGAGGTCCCACAGGTTTGAGGCAGAGGAAGGGGGCATGTTACTGTGGGAGGCCTGGGGCGGGTGGGAGCTGAAGGCAGGCAGGAAGCCCCAGATCTCAGAAACCAACAGGGAGGTAGAATTAGGCTACAGTGTGAGGGGCTGCCTTGTGCCCCCAGATGGGGAGGCGCTTGTTCCCCTCTGACCACCTGGGCCCTAATACACAGGCCGCCCACTCACTCCCCAATGCAGCGGCCTATAAGGACGGTGTAGTGCCCCTGGTGGGAGCTCAGGTGGGGCCGCCTACCACGGTAGGGCAGGGGCCCCATGCAGCTGAAAGCCCCTCCATTGGCAGGGGCCTGGCTCTCCATGGCCATGGCGGCCGGCGACTCCCCCTTCCTGGAGACCGAGGAGGCTCCTCTGAGGATACACGTCACTTTGCTGCAGCCCGCCCCGAGGGCAACCTGGAGATGGTGGGCTCCTGGTCATCGGGGCAGGGGCTGGTGGTGGCTCAGTCTCCCCCGCCAGGGGTGCAGGACCGGATGGGGTTGGGGGAGCCGGGCGGGCTCAGCCCCAGGCGGGCTCGGCCCCAGGCATTTCCTGACATTTCTGGGGCTTCCCTGTGGGCCCTCCATGGTGCCTGGGAGTGGGGTAGGGAATGGGGCTCGGGAGGTTCTCAGTCTCCTTGGAGGCCCTGCCCAAGGACTCTGGGCCAACCAGCTGAAAACACAGCACAGCCACTGGTCCGTCTTCCAGGAAGACTGGGCTGGGCCACAGTCCTTCTGGGACCTGGGCAGTTCCTGCCACGACCCTGCCTGGCACCCTGGATTCAGGGGCAGGTGGCTGAGGAACTGGGGGTGGCCGTGATGAGGCCGAGATCCTCATAAACACCGTGTCGAAGCCCCACACGGTCAGGGTCAGCTCTGAGCCACCTTGTGCCCTGGCCACTGGCCAGCTGTCCCACCAGGTCTTGGCTGGCTGTCTGCCTTGCTGTCCACCTGGCTGCATGCCCCGCCTTGGAGGCCACGTTCAGGCTGACGCCCGGCAACCTGGCTGGGCTGGGCATGCTAGGTCCCCGGGTCCCTTCCCAGAGTGCAGCCTCTGGCCCCGCACTGGGTTCACAAACACCCCCACCGCTATGCAGCTTCTCAGGGAACATTACAATGTGCTGAGAGGACCGTCCTCTCCCAGAAGACTGAGGACTCAGCTGTGTTCAGGGTGGACTTTAAGTGCCCCAGCCCTGGGCCGGTCCCTCGCCATTCCCTGCAGCCTCTCCGTGGAGCCAGGAGCCAGCAGGTTCCCTCTCCTGTGGCTAGGCCCTGCTCTGAGCCTGGTCCTGTCCTGAAGGCTCCTTGCAGCTGAGCCTGGGGGTTGAGGCTGTGACGGGCTTGGTGTAGGGACAGAGCCTGCCGCATCTTGTTGACCTCTAACTCATCGGGACCTGAATCCAGGCTCAGAACCACAACTCTGGGTTGGGAAAGTTTGCTGTCACTTTGGGCAGGCAGGTGGCAACCTCCCTGCTCAGAAACCTGCAACCCGTGGCCCTTGGATCCTTAAAAATAACCACATTAACTAGACCTGCGGACACACAGTGGATTGGCCTCTCAAATCTGGCACCTGCTTCTGGAACATTCTGGGCCTCACCAACCTCTCCCCAGCCCAGCAGTCCCCAGAGTTCTCTTTCTGCTGCCCCAAAGCCCTGCCCTCACCAGCATCACCCATAGCCCTGGCAGCCTCCCGAGACCTTGGCCTTGGCTGGAATACACCCAGGCCCCAGTCTCATCTCCAGAGCTATCCCCGCCTGAACAACCGGGACAGCCACATAGCCCCCCACACTGTGGCTCCTCACCTGCGAGCAGGGATCCCGCTCACGCTCACATCCATCTGAGAAGGGGGTGGGAGGCTCCACGGGGCAGGAGCAGACATGGTTCATTCTTTCTTTCCTCCACTCTTCAATGTCTGGCATGACTCCAACCCTCTGGCCTGAAACTGAGCTCCAGCTCGTGAGCCCTCCCATGCCTGCTGGGCACCTGTCCCGGAAGGGAGGCACCATGAATGAATGAATGAATGCCACCTCCGGGACAGGAAGGAGTAGAATTTGACCAAGCGGGGTGGTAACTCTGGAGAACGGCTTCGTCAGAGTGCCGAAGTTTGGAAAAACTACTTGTGCCCCCTTGTATGAGTGGGCGCAGAAGGGGCTGGTCTGTGCCAAGGTGCTGCCACCCAGCCCAGCCCTCCATCCATAGACTCTGTCATGCTGCAGTGGTGAGCTGCCAGCAGCCATCCCAGAGGTGGAGACGGAGCATGAAGAAGAGGTCCAGGAAGGAGGGAGCGCGGCTGCCCAGGTTCAGGGAGAGGCTACGCCGTCATCACAGGAATCGCTGCTCTCAGCCCAGCACCCAGGAACCGAGGCCGCAGGGAGGGACTCAGATGAGATTTCTGGTCTCTGTTTTTGTTCCAGATTGTGGGACAAGAAAGTTTTCCTTGTTGGACACAGACAACAGAAGCTACGTGTTCTGCATGGGGACCGCCACGCCTGGCGCAGAGCACAGCACCGTGTGCCAGAACCTGGTACAGCCCAGGGGCCCCCGGGCTTCATCTAAACAACTCTGGACCCGGTCCAACTCTCAGCGGGAGGAGAGAGGGGCCACCTTGCCCACCTCCACAGGCCCCATAAGCCGGAAGTTGCCTGGTGTCGGTGTCAGAAACCAGGAGCTTCCAGGGGAGATGTTCCAGTGGGGGGATTTAAATGGGGAGGGGCAAGGGACAAGTGTCGAATTCGGGACAGGCCAAAAGGGGCCGATGTCGCTAATGGGTTTCACAGCAAGGGGAGTGGCCACATCTTACAAGTGGATGAAACCGGCCACTATGAATCCAACAAGCTTCGTTAATGGAGATTTGAAATAGGATCTCTTAGAGAGATGCAAATCAAAACCACATTGAGATACCATCTCACACCAGTTAGAATGGCGATCATTAAAAAATCTGGAGACAGCAGATGCTGGAGAGGATGTGGAGAAATAGGAACACTCTTACACTGTTGGTGGGAGTGTAAATTAGTTCAACCATTGTGGAAGACAGTGTGGCGATTCCTCAGGGACCTAGAAATAGAAATTCCATTTGACCCAGCAATCCCATTACTGGGTATCTATCCAAAGGATTATAAATCGTTCTACTATAAGGACACATGCACACGAATGTTCATTGCAGCACTGTTTACAATAGCAAAGACCTGGAACCAACCCAAATGCCCAACGATGATAGACTGGACTGGGAAAATGTGGCACATATACACCATGGAATATTATGCAGCAATCAAAAATGATGAGTTTGTGTCCTTTGTAGGGACATGGATGAATCTGGAGAACATCATTCTCAGCAAACTGACACAAGAACAGAAAAAGAAATACCGCATATACTCGCTCATAGGTGGGTGAGAAAAATGAGAACATGTGGACACAGAGAGGCAGTCTACTATACACTGGGGACTGTTGGGGGGAATGGGGGAGGGACAGCAGGGGGGGGCTGGGGGGGATAGCCTGGGGATGAATACCAAGTGTGGGTGAAGGGGAGGAAAGCAGCAAAGCACACTGCCATGTGTGTACCTATGCAACTATCTTGCTCGTTCTGCACATGTACCCCCAAACCTATAATGCAATAAAAATAAATAAAAAAAAAAAAAAAAAAAAAAAGAAATAGGATCTCAAATGTGAACTTGGCTCTAAAAGGTGATGTTCTAATCCCAGCAAGGCTGTCGCCTTTGTTCTTAAGGGTCCCCAGGGTGTTGGGGCTGCAGAGAAGCCCCCTGTTCTAGAAATCCGCCCTCCTGGATTGTGGGACACCTTAGTGGGACTTTAGGGGAGGCAGTACTTTTCTGGAAAGAAAAAAGCCACATGGTCACAGCCCTTCCCAGTGTTTCTGAGCACAGCGTTCCCTCTGGGGTCACACAGGTGTCTTCCTGATCAGCCTCAGCCGTGTTTGGTGAGAGCCGGGCACTGGGGAGGTGGGCACTGTGCTCCTGTGACCCTGTAGACACCATCCGGAACTTTATGGGCCCCAGCACTGCCCGGAGCAGAGCAGAGGGGACGGGGCGGAGGAGTGGGAGCTAGGGAGCCCAGAGACCACCCTGGGGACCTGCTCCAGACCAAACTCCTTCTGAACTGAGAGCACTGGGGCCTCCTTCCCTGCCCTCCCTCCCCAGCACAGCCTCTGGAGCTCCCCAGCTGTCATCCAAGCCCCAGAGGCACAGTACTGAGCCAGCCTCCCCCACAGCCAGGACCCCGGTGGCGGACGACAAGGTCACAGAGGAATTCATCCACTTTCTGAAGACCCTGCCCATGCACATGCGGATCTTCCCGGACGTGACCCAGGCGGAAGGTGAACTCCGCCCAGGACAGGCCCAGCCTCAGCTGGAGGAGAGGCCGCCGCTGTCCCAGCCCAAGCCCCCCAAGGGCTCTGTAGCACTCAGGGCGGCACCCCTCCCTCCTCAATGGCCCCTCTCCAGTTCTCCCCACGCCTCTCCTGGGGGTGCAGAGGCACCCTGAGGTGGGCTCCCGTCTCCTCCTGTCACCCCACAACCTCTGACCCTGGGGCTGCTGTGTCCCCAGCTAAGTCTCCCTCCTGCTGATGCACCCACTGCCGTCTCTCCTCCCGAAGAGCGATGCCGCGTTTAGGAGAGCTCCTGCCCAGTCCTGCCTCTTGGCAGCCCCACACACGGCCTGGGGCCGACCCTGGGACAGACCCCACTGTGTCCATTCCCCAGGGCTGACCCTGAGTGAGGCTGGAATCCTGGGGTCTCTGGAAAAGCCCAGCTGGCCACGTGCCTGCATCTCTAGGCTTGGCCTCCCAGATGCCATTTCCTGTGTCCTGGGCACAGGCTGGACCCCTTTCCTCCAGGGTGGGGTGAGTGAGGGAGGGGTTTCAGGGGAGGGCAGGCCTGGAGTGATAAGCCCCTCCAGCCTGAGGCTGGGGGTGAGATGGGGGCTCCTACTCACACAAGCAGGGTCCCTCACCCCAGCCCGGGAGGGTATACCCCGTGCCCTGCAGGGTTCCAGAGTCACAAGGGAGCCCCCTTTATGCACATCAGGTCCCAGAGCCTCGGCCCCAGTGCAGAGAGAGGGAACATCACCTTTCTAGGAGGGACATGGAGGCGAAGACCAAGGCACATTTTGTGGGACCCTGGGACCTCCCGGGCCTCAGCCTGGGATCTCCTGTTCTGAGCTCTCCATCTTTGAGCAATAAAAAAGCCAGTGAGCCCCTTCCCCTGACTCTGTGCTGGCTGGCGTGTGGGGATGGAGCGGAGGATGGGCTGGGGGGCTGGGCTGGGAGTGGTGGTCTGAGCTGAGCACGGGGCTTGGGGGAAGCCCCTGTGCCCTGGTGAGGGGCGCTGCGCTCAGCCTGTGCTCACCGTCTGTCCCCCTCTAGCACAGTGGGGGATGGAAACTCTATCTGCACATAGATCAGTTCTCCCTCAAGATTATAATTTTCCATTTAAATTTCTTGAAAAAGCAAATTCTCAAGGACCTCCCTGTCAGGGAGAGGAGTTCAGGGTAGAGGATGCCGGCTGCTCCATGGACTGAGAGGTCCCCAGACAGCACTATCAAAGAGCGGGGCTCAGAACCTGCGCCCAGGGCAGACCCAGAGCAGCCGGTCCTCCCAAGGGAGAAAGCAGAGCGGGCAAACACTCTTGGGCATTTTGACTTTTCAACCCCTGCGCATTTAATATGCCGGCTTTCTTCCCATCTTCCCCAGAGTCCCAGGGTCGGTCATCTGCTCTCTGTCCCCTCAGGAGGCAGGGGCATGCAAGCAGTCCCATCACAGCCCCGAGTCCACCCACCCGGCTCACAGGCAGAGCTGGATGGGGACAGCCATTGTGACCCAAGCCCCAGCTCTGCCCCTGAAACCAAACTCCCTCCAAAGGGAAAACACCATATCTTGGCCGCAGAGAGGAAGGATGTGGGGCGGGAGATGATGACAGAATCGGCCACAGGGTAACATACAGGGAGGGCGGGAAGGAAAGGTGCTCCTTTCCCCACGGCTGAGGTGGCATCCGCACTGCGTATTCCATGCTTATTCCTTGGCGGTCATCACAGCCGGTGCCGGATTCAAGGTCAGAGCTATGCTCAGGCTGCCCAGCCCAGCTCTCAGCCTCTCTCCGGGAGGCCGGAGCTCGTATCTCCACTCCCCGCATCCGTTTCTTCTCTGTTGGGGTCACTGCCTGTGGGGGTCTGTCCTGCAGACCCTGACACAGTGACTGATAAAGTACACTGACACACAGATATTATCCTTACCCATTTGAGTGACCGTGGCCAGTTAAAGACTCCCTAGAGAGTGCTGTAAATCGCTGACTCACATTTATTCAGTAACGTTTAATCGACAAAGGCTTGAGTCAACACCACTGGAGTGAGGAGACCATAGGACAGGTCCTGAGCCCTAAAGCAAACACCACTGGAGGGTCATCTCCCTGGTCAACCTCCCCGGAGAGGGGTTGGTTTTAAGGCCACATCGGTGAACAAGTGAGTTAGGTAAACCCCACATTCCTTTGCTTCAACTCCAATTTCTTTAACTAAGGGGGCAAGGCTGCCTCCAGCCAAGAGCTATAGAAAAAACCCTCAGGCCTTCCAGAAGGGTTTGAGACTATTTCTACAACTTTCTCTAATATTTTCCCCTTAACATTTTTGCCACCATTCTGACTGAATCCCCACACTTCTCTATAAAGTGCAGATGGCAGAAGGAACAACTTTGTGGAGCTCTGGTGAGGCTCAAAGGTGACCGGAGTCTGAATCCCGACACTGACACCCGGTGGATGGGTTCCATCACCAAGCAATCCGTCCTCCAGTTCTCTGCAGATGCCAGCTGGCTGTCCAGCCATTTACCTGGTTCTGAACCTAACTGCCCGGGGCCAGCTCAGTCCCACAGACTCACCCACTTCAGCTGCCAATTGCAAGTAACAGGTCCCCACGTTTCCCGGATTTCTGTCCAGCTCGGCTACAAACCAGGGGTTCCATCATTTGCTAAAGGTTTGATCATTTGCTAGGACACAGAACTCCAGGAAACACTTTATTTACTCTCACCAAAGGGCCTGAGGCCGAGCGCGGCGGCTCACACCTGAAATCCCAGCACTCTGGAAGGCCCAGGCGGGCGGATCACCTGAGGTCGGGAGTTCAAAACCAGCCTGGTCAACATGGTGAAACCCCATCTCTACTAAAACTTTAGAATTAGCCAGGAGGCGTGGTGGTGCGCGCCTGTAATCCCAGCTACTCGGGAGGCTGAGGCAGGAGAATCGCTTGAACCCAGGAGGTGGAAGTTGCAGTGAGCCGAGGTCGCGCCACTGCACTCCAGCCTGGGTGACAGAGTGACACAAACACACAACAAAGGACCTGATAAAGAACACGAATGAAGGGTGTACAGAGCGAGGGCTGGAGGGTCCGAGCACAGGAGTGGAGTCGGGGTACACCTTCCAGCACATGAACCCATTCAACAATGCTTCCTCGATGCTGTCATTTAGGGATTTTTTTTAATGGTGGTCTCATTACATAAAGGCACGATTGATTCAATCACTGGCTACTGGTGACTAGCTGAATCTCCAGCTCCCTCCCCAGAAGTCCCAGGTGGAGCTGAGAGTCCCGGCCCTGCAGTCATGCCTTGGTCTTTCTGGCTACCAGCCCCTGTCCTGAAGCTGTCTAGGGCCTCAGCCCCCGGTCGTCTCATCAGCATGCAAAACACACTCACTCCTCTGGAGGTTCCAAGGGTCTTGGACATTCTTGTGTCAGGAGCCCAGGACGAAGACCACCTCTGTATGTCTTATTACATGGCGACATCACAGTCACGCGCTGAGCAGCGTCTGGCTGTAGCAGTGGTTCAGGAAGCACCGGCACTGCTCACCACCCCAACGCACTGCTTGTATGCCATGATCACAAGTGTTATTGAGCCAAGCCTCAGGGGTTCCCAGACATCAGGGCCAGCCCTGGGAAGTATGTGTGACAGCCATACTTCCTACCGGGTCCCTCCTGCCACCACTGAAAGCAGCAGAAGCGAACTCTGAGGAGCGTGGCAGGGAGAGCGTTCACTAACAGGCCGTGGCTGCTGGCCTCCCGCTCTGGGCAACAGGGTGTAGGCTCCCCTCTCCCTCTTCAATAAGCCCTGAAATATCACCAAGGGCAGTAAAAGGGGAAGGCTGAAAGGTGGTAAGAGGAAGGTAGACTGGTGTGGGGCTTCAGGGCTAGATCCACACAGGGTACCCAGTGTCCCCCTCCCACCCGAAAGGGAAAGGCAGCCCAGGCCTGGTGAGTCTCCCACCCCAAGCCCAACAGGACAAGGGAGCACAGGTGGCCTCGTTCCTCTCCTGGACCAGCGGGAGTCCCTCCAACTATAAGAGCCGAGGGATCCGCTCTCCCTTTGACAAATCAGATGCCAAAATTTTGTCTGACAAGAATGTTAAAGCAGCCACCATAAAACCATTTCCGCACACCTGCGGTCCCAGCTACCTGGGAGGCTGAGGCCAGAGAATTGCTTTAACCTGGGAGACGGAGGTTGAGGTGAGCCAAGATCGCACCACTGCACTCCAGCCTGGGCGACAGAGCGAGACCCTGCCTTAAAATTAAAAAAAAATAAAATAAACTAATAAAATACCAAGTTGATCATGATGGATTCTCCCCACCCACTGCCAGACGTGGCTTCCTGTGATGTTGAGTTTCTGCTGGTGAGGCGGCAGGGCCTGCAGCTTCCTTCCTTGAACAGTTAGTTCTGCGTTGCTGCCGCATAAAGCTTAAAATGACCTCATAGGACAAATTAGGAATAACCCACCCTCTCCTGTCCCCTGGAAGCATTTGCACAATATCAAACCACCTGGTTCTTCAAATATGGCAGAACTCACCCCTAAAATGTAACCCTCTGGGCTAATGATTTCTGTGTGACAATATTTTGAATCACTGACTTAATGTTTTCCATTTATATAAAGTTACTCGCCCTTTCATTTTTCCTGGGAATTTGTTCATTTGGTCTCGATTTTAAAATGTATTCACATCAAGTTGTTGCTCAAAGTAATCTCTCTCTCTTCTATTTCTACTGTATCTGCAGTCACATTATTATTTTCTTTTGGAAAAAAAAAAGACTAGTAAACTTGATAAGCCATTAGCAAGACTGACAAAAATAAAAAGAAAGGACACAAATCACCCATATTCGGGATGAACTTAGGGGCGGTCCTGCCGTCATGAAAAGGTACTAAGGGAATACCACGAGTGCCTTGACAGTCATAAACCTGGCAACGTGTGAAACTCAGCGAACCCTCTCCCCAAAGAACAGGTGTAAACCTGGACAAGAGCCCCCTCTGGCCCCGACGACACCCATTGCTTTGTCATCACTTCCTCTGCTCGCTTGGGCTCCTGTTCTTTCTTTCTTTCTCTCTCTTTCCTTCTTTCTTTCTTTCTTTCTTTTTTTAATGGAGTCTTGCTCTCCCTGGAGTGCAGTGGCACGATCTCGGCTCACTGCAACCTCTGCCTCCTGGGTCCCAGTTCAAGCGATTCTCCTGCCTCCGCCTCCCAAGTAGCTGGGATTACAGGCATGAGCCACCATGCCCAGATAATTTTTGTACTTTCTGGTAGAGATGGGGTTTTACTGTGTTGGCCAGTGTGGTCTTGAATTCCCAACCTTGTGATCCGCTTGCCTAGGCCTCCCAAAGTGCTGGGATTATAGGTGTGAGCCACCATTTCCCGCTGATTCTTTTTTTTTTTTTTTTTTTTTTTGAGACACGGTCGAGCTCTGTAGGCTGGCAGTGGTGCAATCATAGCTCACTGCAACCTCAACCTCCTAAGCTCAAGCCATCCTCCCACCTCAGCCTCCCAAGTAGCTGGGACTCCAGGTGCATGCCACCACACCTGGCTATTTTTTAATTTTTTGCAGAGATGGTGTCTTGCTATGTTGCCCAGGCTGGTCTCAAACTCCTGGGCTCAAGCAATCCTCCCACCTCCGCCTCCCAAAGTGTTCTCATTTTGAGTTCTGCTAGCAGAGGCGGGCTGTGGGTGGGGCCAGACCCTGGCCCTTCCCCGCTAAGGTTCAGTCCCGCCTACCCGAGGCTGTCTGTTCCTGCCTCCTCACCCTGGGCTCCCTGCCCTGGGGATTTGTCTTTTCTTCCCCCTCGGAGGTGGGGAAGGGCGTCCTGGGACATTGCAGCAGTTCTGGTGAGCACAGCAATACTTCCGCTGTGTTTTGTTTTGTTTTGTTAAGTTTATATTTAACAATTTCATTGGTTGGTGCAACTATTAATGGTGTTGTTCAATTTTTTCTCATTTTTCTTGGGATTTTCTGTGTATTCAATCACACTGTCTGCCAGTGCAGACAACCTTATTTATTCCCTTCAAATGTCTGTGCTTTTACTATTATTATTATTATACTTTAACTTCGCCAATTCCCCCAGCCCCTGCTATCCCTCCCCCCGCCCCCCACCCTCTGACAGGCCCGACGTGTGATGTTCCCCTCCCTGTGTCCATGTGTTCTCACTGTTCAGCACCCACATGGAGTGAGAACATGCGGAACCGCTGTGCTTTGTAATCCAGACACGACACTGCCAGGCTTGTCCCTTTGTTCTGAAAGTGCCCCCTCCTTCTGAAAGTGCTGGCTCCTTGGCTGGGAGGCACCCTCCTCCTGCAAAGACCTGTCTGAATGTGGAGCTCATTAGGTCTGGGGCCGAGTGCTCCCCACCCTGGCCAGGGACCGCCTCACAGTGTCACCTGCCCGAGGCCTCCCCTGAGGGCAGTGAGATGGCATCGCCTTTGACCTGGTGAAGGGGTGTCCACGCTGTTGAGTCTTGGGGTGGCTGGACAGCAGCACCTGCTAAGGATTCTCCGAACACCCCTTCCCTGACTTCCGGGCCCCCAGGCCCCCTCTCCTGCCCAAGTCACTGCCTTTCTCTAGGTCGGCAGCTCAGGTCAGACCCAAGGCCAGATGCCTTCTGCCTCCTCTTTGGCCTCTGGAGGCCGATCCTCCAGTTTCACTCATGGCTCCGTTTGTCTGTGCCCTGACTCCTGGGGTGCATGCCCCGAGCACTTCCTGGCTGGGACAGCAGCTCCCCGGGCCTCCAGGGGCTGTATCAGACACACCCTGAGGGCCTGCACCTGGCTGCGGTTCTTCAGCCCCATTGCTTCCAAACGTTGACAAAGAAACCTCCTACGGGGGGGGAGCTGCTGCCCTTTAGGGCTGCCCCAGCCTAGGCGGTTCTCCAGAGACCCTCAGGAGGCCAACTGTGCCCTCATGGCCCACCTTTCCAATTCCATAACCAACTTCCCCGAAGAACAGCAGTGAGCGACTCTGAAAGGCGCTACTTCCCATCACAGGCACTGGGCTGAACTGAACCCACGCACCAGGCATTTGCCCTTCATCCTCACGTACTCACCGCGCCCGCCTCTGCGGTGTCTGCCGGGTGGAATCTGCCCGTGGATACAGTGCCTGCCTACGTGGCATGCCCGTCACAGTGGGGAGACGCATCAGTGCAAGGAAGAGCGTGACGTGGAGAGGGGACATGTGAATTTATGACAAGCCCAGACTCCAGCAGAGCGAGGGGCACACCGCGATGATGTCTGTTGGAAGAATGTTCTAGATGGAGGTAACAGGCCAGCCTGCACCCGCGTGTTTGCAGAAGAGCAGGGCTGCAGTGGTGGCAGTGGAGGAGGCCAGGGATGAGAGCTCTCAGGGATTCCAGAATCCACCCCACAAGGCAGGAGCTCGGGGCAGAATGGCCGGGGGAAGGCCTCACACAGGGAGGAAGGAGCATGTGCAAGAGAGAGGGGCTGGCTGTGTTTCCATTGTGGTGACATAGGCATGACATAAATTCACTGACGTGCAGGGGCACTACTCAGCTGCATTAGGCACATTCACAGTGTTGTACGACCATCACCACCTGCCATTTCCAGAACTTTCCATCATCCCAAACTGAACTCTGTCTCCATGCAATACTCACTCCCAGTCCCCTCCCCAGCCCGGCACCTGCCTCACTATGTCCTATCTCTGTGGACCTGACTACTCTGGGCCGCCTGTGGGTGGAATCATGGGATACATCCTTTCCTGACTGGCTCATTTCACTCTGCACGATGCTCCCCAGGCTCACGCGTGTTGCAGCAAGGGTCAGAATGTCCTTCCTCTTCAAGGCTGAGTAGTATTCCACTGTCTGCACGGACCACAGATTGTGGCCATTGTCCATCCGTAGGCACATGGGGTGGCCTCTGCCCTCGACGGTCATGGGTCATGCTACTGCAAATATCCGTGAAGATCCTGCCTCCGGTCTCTTGCCTGTAAACCTAGGAGTGGAGCTGCTACACCCTCTGCCACTTCAAGTTTTGCAGGAACTGCCATACTTTCTTCCACAACCGCAGGATTTTGCCCTTTTTTTTTTAAGACAGAGTTTCAATCTGTCACCAGGCTGGAATGCAGTGGGGCCATCTCAGCTCACTGCAACCTCCCATTCCCGGGTTCAAGTGATTCTCCTGCTTCAGCCTCCTAAGTAGCTGGGTGGGATTACAGGTGCACCACCACACCCAGCCAATTGTTTTGTATTTTTAGTAGAGATGGGGTTTCACTGTGTTAGCCAGGATGGTCTCGATCTCCTGACCTCGTGATCCACCAGCCTTGGTCTCCCAAAGTGCTGGGATTACAGGTGGGAGCCACTGCGCCTGGCCAAGTATTTTGGCTTTTAGGAGACATTATGTTTGGTGCCACATTTGGAGATATCTTGGCATGTTCTATTCTACCCGCTAGGATAATGACGTTGGTGATAAAGGTGATGCCCCTCTAAGGACAGGCAACCCCCCAGTGTGGGTGCTTGGGGCCCCGGCGGGACTAGTGAAGCTCAAACTCGCACTCACGAGTCCATGCTGCCCACCCCGTGGCTGGTGCCACTGCAGGAGACGGATCCCAGGGAGCACAGGGCAATGATTGAATTATGCAGGAGAAGGAGGGTTGTCCATCACAGCCGCATCTAAGCCCCTTGACCCTTCATGGCTCCAGGATTTCATCCTAAGAAAAGCAGTTTCAGCCGGGCACCATGGCTCACAGCTGTAATCCCAGCAGTTTGGGAGGCCGAGGCAAGCAGATCACGAGGTCGGGAGTTCGAGACCAGCCAGGCCAACATGGCAAAACCCCGTCTTTACTGAAACACAAAAAAATTAGCCAGGCATGATGGTGTGCGCATGAAGTCTAAACCACTTGGGAGGCTGAGGCAGGGGAATCGCTTGAACATGGGAGGTGGAGATTGCAGTGAGCTGAGATTGTGCCACTACACTCCAGCCTGGGTGACGGAGCAAGACCCTGTCTCAAGAAAAAAAAAAGAAAAAGAAAAGCAGTGTTCTGCTTCTGCAGTGACAAGCTGGCTCTCAAACTCGTCCTGCTGAGAGGCGTAGAGACTCAGTGCACGGCAGGGCCCAGGCCTCGGGCTGAGGGGCTGGGGTCTCTTCCCAGGGCCCTCCCTGGGGTCAGTCGCCTGGTGGAATTGCCTCCTCCCGGCCTCAGTCTCCCTCCCCAGCTGGGCGAGGCCGACTGCCTGAGGCCAACTGTTGCTTTTCTTCCTTTTTGAATGGTTTTCTGTGGAACACTCTTCCTAGAAACATTGACAAGGGGTGCCGGGCATGTTCCTGGGTACTCCAGCCTTCCCAGGAACGTGCCGGGGCCTCTGAGAACCTGCGGGAAAGACGCCACCAAGCCTGGCTTGGGACCCAGCACACCCCAAGCTCAGTGGAAAATGGGACACTTTGTTTCCTCCTGGCTGACCTCCTTTACTTGGCCTGCCCCTGCTCTAAAAGCCAAGCCCTGCCTGACCCATAACACCCAGGTCACCATGTCACCTGTCTAAGCCGCCTGTGCCAGGGTCCTGGGGCCACCTAACAAAGTACCAAACACTGTGCAGCTCCCACAGGACTGACCGTCTCCCAGCTCTGGAGGCCGGAAGTCCAAGACGGAGGTGTGGGCGAGGTCATGGTCCCACCAGGGTCTAGGGAGGCTCCTTCCTCATCCTCTGCTGGCTCAGCGTTCCTGGGCTGGGGGCCCAGACCCCAGTCCCTGTCTCTGTCTTCACATGGTCTCTTCCTTGTGTGTTTCTGGGTGTGTGTCTGGGTGTGTGTCTGGGTGTAGCTGTGTGTGTGTGTCTCGGTGTATCTGTGTGTGTGTGTGTCTATGTGTGTGTCTGTGTGTCTTTGTGTCTGGTGGGTGTCTGTGTGTGTCTATCTGTGTATGTGTCTCTGTGTCTGTGTGTCTGTGTATGTGTTTGTATATGTGTGTGTGTGTCTGTGTGTCTGTGTGTGTGTCTCTCTGTGAGTGTCTGTGTATGTGTCTGTGTGTCTGTGTGTCTGTGTGTGTGTCTCTCCGTGAGTGTCTGTGTATGTGTCTGTGTGTCTGTGTGTCTGTGTGTCTGTGTGTGTGTCTCTCTGTGAATGTCTTTGTATGTGTCTGTGTGTCTGTGTGTGTCTCTGTGTCTGTGTATGTGTCTGTGTGTCTCTGTCTGTCTGTCTGTCTGTGTGTGTGTCTCTCTGTGTCTGTGTATGTGTCTGCGTGTCTCTGTGTCTGTGTGTCTGTGTGCGTGTCTCTCCGTGAGTGTCTGTGTATGTGTCTGCGTGTCTCTGTGTCTGTGTCTGTGTGTGTGTCTCTCCGTGAGTGTCTGTGTATGTGTCTGCGTGTCTCTGTGTCTCTGTGTCTGTGTGTGTACCCTCTCCTCTACTTACAGGGACACCATCTGTATTGGCAGTAGGGCCCACCCCATTGCAGAATGGCCTTATCTTACAAATCTACCTGCAAAGCCCCACTTCCAAGTAAGGTCATATTCTGAGGTTCTGGGTGGATGTGGGTTTTCAGCATGATTCAACCGTGTTCATGGCCATTTCCTCACCCTTAAGATGGGAAAACTAGGGAGACTGAACTTAGAGGACTGTTGCAAGAATTCAAGGAGAAAGCGCAGGTGAGGCTGGCAGCAGATCTGGGCATGGTGGCAGAGGCCAGGGCATGTACTTTGTCAAAGCCTCCTCCAGGTCATGTTGAATAACGTGCTCTCTTAGGGAACATTGAATAATCCATTTCCCTTCCCGCTTCCAGCCCTCTTTGCTTCCATTCCCACAAAGTGTCCACAGGAGCAGGACCTGCGATCCACAGGCAAGCGCCTCCCTCTGGTGGGGTGACCAGGGTCCTGGGTAGCACCTGCCCCAGGGAGAGCAGGCCGTGGTCACGTCCCTCTGGAGGCGGCGCGGTGCATAGCTGCCGGCAGCAGGACCACAGCTCAGGAGGTTCCCTGGGCAAGGACTGGGGCCACCTGAGCCACCTCCTTCTCTTGCTTCCCCTACCCTTGGAAGGAGGCTTGGGGCCAGCCTTGGACCTGTAGGCTGTCCTGTGGTGTGATAATAAACGGGGTCCTTTGGAAATAAACCAGAGGGGCTGGGTGCGGTGGCTCACGCCTGTAATCCCAACACTTTGGGAGGCCCAGGCGGGAGGATCACGAGGTCAAGAGATCGAGACCATCCTGGTCAACATGGTGAAACCCTGTCTCTCCTAAAAATACAAAAATTAGCTGGGCACGGTGGTGGCGCGTGCCTGTAATCCCAGCTACTCAGGAGGCTGAGGCAGGAGAAATTGCCTGAACCCAGGAGGTGGAGGTTGCGGTGAGCCAAGATCGCACCATTGCACTCCAGCCTGGGTAACAAGAGCGAAACTCAGTCTCAAAAAAAAAAAAAAAAAAAAAAAAGGACAGCTGGCAAACACAAGCTCATCTAGGAGACCCCCTCCCTTGATCCCAGATGCTGAACATGGCACACAGGTAGGCAGGGCCCCGAGCACAGGCTGCAGGCCACCCGGAAAGACCATACATGACCCTGGGCAGGGACAGTGCAGATCCCCCAAGGCTCCCACCCCTCGAGAGGAGGCTGTTCCCCTCTTAGGACACATGGGAGGTGGCTGCCTGCACCAACCCCCACCTCGATGTCAGTCCTCCCCAGAGATGAGCAAGTCCATTGTTTGGAATGGAAAGCTCCAGGGATTGTGCCCGCTGCACACAGGCAAACACACACACACGCAAACAGGCACATGGGTACATATGCACACAGGCACACACAGAGGAGCACAAGCACACAGACACACACACAAAGGCACATGGGCACATGCACACAGGCGCACAGGCAGGCACACCGGCCCATGCACACGAGCACATGCACACTAGCACACAGGCCCATGCACATGGGCACACAGGCACCACATGGGCACACACACACAGGCACATGCCCACAGACACACCCTGCACACAGGCACACATACTAGCACACAGGCACATGCACATGCACACACACACAGGTACCCATACGCAGGCACACACACAGGTACACACACGGGCACACACACAGGTACACACATGGGAACACGCACGGGCACACACACACAGGTACACATGGGCATACACACAGGTACACACACAGGAACATACACACAGGTGCACACAGGCACACACAGGTGCGCACACGGGCACACACAGGTACACACACAGGCACACACAGGTACACACACAGGCACACACATGGGCACACACACACAGGTACACACATGAGCATACACACAGGTACACACACGGGAACATACACACAGGTGCACACACGGGCACACACAGGTGCGCACATGGGCACACACAGGTACACACACAGGAACACACACGGGCACACACACGGCATACACACAGGTACAGACATGAGAACATACACACAGGTGCACACACGGGCACACACAGGTACACACATGGGAACACACACGGGCACACACAGGTACACACATGGGCATACGCACAGGTACACACACAGGAACATACACACAGGTGCACACACAGGCACACACACAGGTGCGCACACGGGTACACACAGGTACACACACAGGCACACACACACACAGACACACACACACGGGCACACACACACGGGCACACACACACACTCCCCTGTGGGTATTGGTTTGCACACATGGAATCACAAAAGACACGTTACTCTACAAGTTGCTTCATCCTCCCAAACCTAACAGGGACACATCTTCCAGCTCGCCTGCGCTCCTGAGTTCCTGACGGCCCTGGCTACAAAGCTGAGTGGTACAGAAGCGCCTGGAACCAGAATTTTAAGAAGACTTAAAATTCTGGCGCTGCAACCGTGACCCACCATGCCATCCACACGGAGCACGCTGCCCACACTGCCCCTGCCGTGTGCCTCACCCAGGGCCAAAGCCACAGGCCAGGCCATTGGGCACCCTGGTTTGGACCACCACCACCACTGGGTCTCCACCACCACTGGGTCACCATCACTGCTGGGTCACTGTCACCGCTGGGTCACCATCACCGTTGTTGCTTGCACTTCACTGCAAAAACTTGAGGCCAAGAGCGCCACACACCACGGTCCTCAGTGCCTCCCTCAGCCTGGTTCCACCCGCGCCTGTCCCAGGTGGAGGCCACTGAGCAGGAAAGGAGACACCGTCCCCACAAGGCAGCAGCCAAGGATTTGGGAGGAGCTACTCTCTGAGGAAGGAGAAGAAAACAGAAACACAACAGAGATCAGGAAACAGCCGAGCCCAGCGGGCAGCCCCTGCGTAGATGGGCACCTGTGGGAAGAGCCTCAGCCTGGAGTGTTAAGGGTGCACCTTATGGCCCCTTTGTGGGGCAGACAGCCGCTCACCGGCATGATGTCTGTGGCATCCCGGGGCTGCCATGTGGCTCTCGGGCCTGCTGCCTGCCCCACTGGCCCTACCACCGCCCCTGGGCACAGCTGTCCTCAGTGCTGGCCTCCAATCCACCATTTTCCAAGAACCCCGACCCAGGAGGTGCTCCTGCCACTGGCTGCCAGCCCAGACCCTCCCACCTGTGGCTCTGCCAGGAACTGGGCGTCCCAGACACAGAGGAGGACACAGGGAAGAGCCTCCCATTGTCCCAGTGGAGGAAGCTGCCCGCAGGCTGAGGATGAGTCATGGGTTCAAGGAGTCGTTCTCCTACATAAGCCCCCGAGCCCACTGCCCTGGCCTCCCTCTTGCTCGAGAGTTCCAAGCCACCCACAGCCGCAGCCATGCAGTGCCTCCTGCTCACCCTGGCCGTCGCCCTGGTCTGTGCCGTCGGGGCCATCAACAGCCCCCAGGCCATGCAGGACGTGGAGGTCCCAAAGGTTTGAGGCGGGGAGAGGGGTCGAGTTACCAGGGAGGTCTGGGGCTGGTGGGGGTTGCAGGAGGGTGGGAAGCCCAGGACCCAGGAGGCCGAGAGTGGATAGAGGAGGCTGTGATGTCAGGGCTGGCCTCCCGCAGGCTGCAGCCCAAACAACGAGGCTGATGCTCGCCGTCCTGGGGGCTGGAGGTGCGGGATCAAGGTGTCGGCAGGGCCGGAGCCTCCAGGCTCTTCTCCTTGCCTTGTAGACGCCATCTTCCCACTGTGTCCTCACAGAGCCGCCCCTCTGGGGGTCCGTTCCTAGCCTCCCCTCCTAAAGATGACCCTCAGATTGGGTCAGGGCCCCCAGCGGCCTCACTCCAACTTCCTCATTCCTTAACCACCCTAGCTCACGTTTGGAGGCGCTTCAGTCAGGTGCTGCTGGGGGGCACGGTTCAGCCCCAGCAGGGCTTCTCTTCCCCCGCCTTCCTCCTGCCCCAACCACGTGGCTCCCCAGGATCCAAATATTCCCCTCACTCAGGTCATGGGCTCAGCCAGGTGCTTTTTCGGGCTCCCATGTGTTTAGCTGGAACATTCCTGGAGCAGCAGAGTGGGGTCCACAGCTGGGGGAGGCCCCCTTCATGGCACCAGGCCACATAGGTGCTTGAGGAGCTCAGCCCAACTCCTGCACCAACCCAAGGGGGCTGGGGACAGGCAGGACTCAGCCTCACCTGCCCAGGGCACAGTGGGCCCCATGGTGGCCAGGGCCCCTGTGCAGCTCAAGGCCCCTCAGTTGGCAGGGACCTGGTACTCCATGGCCATGGGGGCCAGCGACTTCTCCCTCCTGGAGACCAAGGAGGCCACTCTGAGGGTCTACATCACCTCACTGCAGCCCACCCCCGAGGGCAACCTGGAGATTGGCCTGCAAAAACGGTGGGTTCTTCATCTTTCGGGCTGGGGCCGGCGGGGGCTCCCTCTCCCTCAGCAGGGGGACTGTGTGGGGTGGGCAGAGCTGGGGCCAGCCCCAGGCATTTCCTGACGGCCCAGGGGCTTCAGTGTGGACCCTTGTGGTGCCAAGTAGGGTGGGGACAGAAGCTTGGGAGGCTGCCTGTCTCTGCAGAGCCCCCGCCCAAGAGCCTTGGGTCAGCAGCTGACCACACCACGCAGCCCAGGCCGTCTTCGAAGGTTGTTATGGAAGCCAGGCTGGGGCTGCTGCGGTCTGCGGTCTCCAGGACCCAGACGGTTCCTGCAATGACTGCTGCCCTGGAACCAGCAGTGGGCGGGAGACGAGGACATGAACCCCAGGACCACTGCTGCCCACGATCACGGCCCCCGACTTCGCTGGTTCCCTCTGGCCTCTCCAGCTGGGTCCCTGGCCACATGTTGTGGGTTCCCTGAGGGCAGCGTTTGTCCTGTGACCAGCACTCGTGGCCCGGAAGCCCTTCTCTCCCCAGTCCTCAGTACCTGGCCCTTGCCCGCCTCTCCAGGGCCAGCATGTGGCCCCGTAGCATCTGTACACACAGCTCACAGAAACAATGCCCTTTCAGGGAAAATGACCGGTGTGTTGAGAAGAAGATCGTCGCAGAGAAGACCGAGAACCCCATCGAGTTCAAGATCAACTGTAAGCGCCAGCCATGGCCCTGGCAGCTCCGGGACCCCATCCAGCTTCCTGAGGGATGGGGCGGGGGCCAGGCCTCTGGCCTTGCTGTGCTAAGGCACAGGCTGATGATGAAGGTGACGGCAGTGGCAGGGAGCAGCAGTACCGCCTCCAGGTCCCCTCTGGGCTAGTCTAACTCCCTGCAGTGACACTGGGTCACTTGGGCTGAGCTCAGGCAGCAGCGGTGCCCCTCAGCCACCAGCCCGTTCCCACCCTCCCTGCACCCTGCCCATGGCTCCTGACTGCACCCCCTGGCCGACGGCTGAGAGTCAGGGCCCCTGTGGCCATCGGACCTTACTCATCTCCTTGACTGTGTTGGTTCATTGCTACACGCAAGACTCCAGGGAGCCATGAGGGCTCTTTCTCCCCGGCCTCCCCTCCCCAACCTGGAGCAGGGAACTCCCCAGGAGCCACATCCTGCCTTCCGGTGCCCCCATGGTCCCCTCCGTGTGACTTCCCTCCACGGCTGCACACTGCATCCATGGAGGCTTGTTGGAAGGACACCCATGCCAAGGCACCCGCCCGGGGTCTCCAGCACCCCGGCTTACAGCCGGGCAGGGACATCAGCATTTCCCATAGAAGTCACCCTGGTGACACAGCCATGTCCGGTGGTGCCGCCGGGCTGAGTGGGCAGAGCCCACCTCGCTTGCCCGGCCCGAGGGTCTTGGCTTCCCTGCCGCCGTGGCATGTGTGGTCTCTCTGGACCAGCCTTCGCTGCCACGGCTTGGGGTTGGTCTCACCCCTCCGAGTGGAGACCCCGTTTCTTAGCCTCACTGGGGCACGGTGTTCAGAGTGGCTTGCCCAGGCATGATGATGAGGGGGGAATCTGGAGCCAGGGGACAGTGTGGGACAGTGTGGGTCTCCGTGGAGGGTCACAGTCAACAGCCGGGCCTCTCCCTGCCCCGTTTGTGCCTTGGTGTTACCTGTGAGCTGTGCTGGGAGCTCCCTGAGGAGAGGCCACACCACGCCGGGTACAGGGGGAGACCGGCCTGAAGGACATTCCCAAGGCTCCCAGCTGCACACGGCCTGGAGTGTGGTGGGAGAGAAATGGAGGGAGATGCCAGGCATCGCGGCTCATGGGAAGTCCAGCTGAACCACAGGAGACCGACCAGCACCCAGTCCTGCTGTGGCGAGGTGCCCAGAATTAATTTCTGCTCCTGTCTTGTTCTCTTCTAGATCTGGATGAGAACAGGATCTTCCTGTTCAACGCCGACTACAGCAAATACCTGTTCGTCTGTCTGGAGAGCACCTCCCAGCAGAACCTGGCCTGCCAGTACCTGGGTGCGCGCCTCAGTCCCTGGGGTTCCTGTGGGAAATGGACACAGAATGAGACGTCCTGACCACTCCTCATGGGAATGGAAGGCGGGCCCCCAAGGGAGCCATCACCCCGGCCCTGCCCCAGCCCCTGGGATTGCCTTCCCTAGGAGCCCAGGAGCCCCATGGAGGAAGGGGGAGGGTCGAGGCATCCTAGTGTCGCATGAGAAACAAGGGGGGCACTGCACAGGGACCTGGGGACAGACACAGGCCCCGAGGACGGCAGAGACCACGGTGGACACAGGGAAGCAGGTGTCCCTGCAGGGCAGCCGCAGGGCAGGTGTTAGACCTCCCTGTGGGGTCAGCAGGTGCCTCTAAATCCAATGGCCTTCCTCAGTGGAGATGTGCAATTACTTTGCCAAGTAAGAAGTCAAGATTCTAAAATGTCTTTCAAACAACCATGTCTGGAAAACAAACGTATGGTGACATTTTTCATGTCACATCAGCAGTGCTGCTGGGAGGTCCCAGGGTCCCTGAATGGAGCAATGGCTTTGGGCTGCAGAGATGCCCCCGCTCTATAAATTGGCCATCCTGGGCCATGGGAGGTGAGGCCAGCACTGTGGGGGAGGCCAGCACTGTGCTCTCCTCCTCGACCCTGTGGACACCGTCCTGAGCTGTGCGGGCCCCAGTGCTGCCTAGCACAGAGGAGGAGCCAACCTAGCCAAGGAGTGGGGCCTGGGGACAGGGAACCTGCAGGCCAGGTGGCCAAAGCCCTGGAGACCAGTCTGAGGATCTGCTCCAGACCAAACTCTGCCCAACCTCAGAGCACTGGGGCCTCCTTCCCCGCCCTCCTTCCCCCGGGGCAGGACCCAGGACTGAGCCAGCCTCCCCACAGCCAGGACCCCGGAGGCGGATGACAACGTCATGGAGGAATTCATCCACTTTCTGAAGACCCTGCCCGTGCACATGCAGGTCTTCCTGGACGTGACCCAGGCGGAAGGTAAGCTCTGCCCAGGACAGGCCCAGCCTCGGCTGGAGGAGAGGCCGCCGCTGTCCCAGCCCAAGCCCCCCGAGGGCTCTGTAGCACTCAGGGGGGCACCCCTCCCTCCTCAATGGCCCCTCCCCAGTTCTCCCCACGCCTCCCCTGGGGGTGCAGAGCCACCCTGAGGTGGGCTCCCGTCTCCTCCTGTCACCCCACAACCTCTGACCCTGGGGCTGCTATGTCCCCAGCTAAGTCTCCCTCCCCCTGATGCCCCCACTGCCGTCTCTCCTCCTGCAGAGCGGTGCCACATCTAGGACAGCTCCTGCCCAGTCCTGCCTCCTGGGTAATGTACCAGCCCTACACACAGCCTGGCACCGACTCTGGGACAGACCCCACTGTGTCCATTCCCCAGGGCTGACCCTGAGCGAGGCTGGAATCCTGGGGTCTCTGGAAAAGCCCAGCTGGCCATGTGCCCGCATCTCTAGGCTTGGCCTCTCCAGATGCCAATTCCTGTGTCCTGGGCACAGACTGGGCCCCTTTCCTCCAGGGTGGGGGTGACTGAGGGAGGGGGGCTCAGGGGAGGGCGGGCCTGTGGTGGTGTTCCGACAGCCCCTCACGGGAACAGAAGGCAGGGGGAAAGGTAGGGGCTGCCCTCACACAAGCAGGGGTCCCTCACCCCCAGCTGATATGGGCCGCCCCATACCCTGCAGGGTCCCAAAGTCACAGGGGAACCCCCTTTGTACACATCAGGTCCCAGAGCCTCGACTCCTGTGCAGAGGAAGAGGACATCACCCCTCTGGAGGGACCATGAGGCTGAAGACCAAGGAGCATTTCCTGGGACCCTGGGACTTCCCGGCCTCAGCCTAGGGTCTCTGTTCTCAGCCATCCCTTTTGAGCAATAAACTAGTGAACCCCCTCCCCTGACCCTGTCCTGACTGGTGTGTGTGGATGCAGCTGAGGGCAGGCTGGGTGTTTGGGGGACTTGGGGGCTGGGGGATTTGGGGGCTGGGAAACTCAGAGGTTGGGGGGCTTAGAGGCTGGGGAACTTGAGGGCTGGGAGGCTCAGGGACTGGGGGGCTCAGAGGCTGGAGGACTCAGGGACTGGGAGGCTCAGGGGATGAGGGACTCGGGGCCTGGGAGGCTCAGAGGCTGGGGGCTCGGGTTGGGGGCTCAGGGCTTGGGGGACTCAGGGGCTGGGGGTCTCAGGGATTGGGTGGCTCCCAGGCTGGGGGACTCAGGTCCTGGGGTCACAGGGACTGGGGGCTGAGGGAGTTGAGTTCATGGTTTCTACATTGTAGGTCCCATCATATTTGGGGATGAAGACACATCACAGGGGCTTTAGAATTTTCAGGAACTAGATGAGCGTGCTGCTGACGTGGCCAGAGCTTGCCATTCATGTTGGAGGTCCAAGCCACACAAAGCACAAAATATGAAAAATCACAGACCTACTCATTGAATGAATATTTATATAATAATTTAAATGAGTTACTTACAAATCAAATTCTGCGCTATTTAAAAAATGCAAACCCCATGACCTCCAGGGTATCCCCCAGGAGCATAAGGGAAGTTGCTACCAGAAAGACCTTTGCTATCCATCTTCATCTGCTCACAAATGCCATTGATCTCTTCTGAACTAATGTGAAGCAAAGAGGTTTCCCTGGACTGAGGAACTCAACAGAAAAGGTCACATGTGGGAAAGGAACTTGTTTTTCATGATAAAATATTCTGAACATCACAAAAGGAAAAAGAATATACAACAACAGAAATATATTTGTCAATAACTGACATGTACAACTTTAAATTTTCAAAATGTAGATGGCACGGATACATTTCTGGTAAAATATCAATTACCAATATTGGCTCAAAACGTATAAGAAAACTTAGAAAGAACAATCATCATAGAAAAAAAAAACAGAATAGTTCCAGATCTTCTGCCTGTGGATGAGAATAAAAAACCTTTATCTGATAGCTCCTGGCTCATGCAATCCACTCCAGGTCATAGAAAAGGATGAGGAGTTGCTCAGCTGCCCTGATAACAAAACCGGGTAAGGGAGATGCAGGAAAACTCTGATAGCTGCCAGCTTTCAGAACCAAGACACAAATATCTGAATATCTTATTAGCAGATTGAATCTAACAAATGTATTTGAATACATCATCATTTAGCTGAAAAAACAAAGGATGTTTCAATATTAGAAAATGTATCAATAAAGGTCAGGTGCGGTGACTCACACCTGTAATCCCAGCACTTTGGGAGGCCGAGGTGGGCAGATCACCTGAGGTCAGGAGTTCTAGACCAGCCTGGTCAACATGGTGAAACCCCATCTCTAGTAAAAATACAAAAATTAGCTGGGCGTGGTTGTGTGCACCTGTCATCCCAGCTACTTGGGAGGCTGAGGTGGGAGAATCACTGGAACCTGGGAGGCAGAGATTGCAGTGAGCTGTGATTGCACCACTGCACTCCAGCGTGGGTGACAAAGCGAGACTCCATCTCAAATGCATCAATAAAATTAGCTACCTTAAGACAAGAGGAGAAGTACCATATATGAACCTTTAATTAACGTTTAAAAATGTGTTTTAAAAAATATTATATTCCATTCATGAAGGAAACTTTGCACACCAAGAATGTCATTCAACATCAAATAGCTTATGCTGCTTTTAGGAAGAACCCTAAAACACTAAATGAATAAACCAATGACTGAAAGCACCAAAGAGTTATTTCTTGTTTATGTAAAATTTCCTTTGTGGGTTAGCAGGAGTGCTGACTTCCCATGGTCACTTGGCAACTCAAGTGATCAAATAGCCACCAGCTGTAGTGTTGCCAGAGGGAAAACATACGTATCATGGGACCTCAAACTGTCCATTAAGTGCCTATCCTGAAAGGAACACCTATTACCTCCCTAGAAGGGGGCTGAAAAGTCAAATCCTACCTAGGTTTCCTACCTAAGAATAGAAGGGAACTTCCCTAAACTGATTTAAAAAAAAAAACTAACCTATAACCAGTGCTTTATGTAAGCATTCAGTCTAGCTAAGATTGAGAATAAAGCAAGGTTGTCCTTTCTCATTGCTCTTATTTAACCCAGACTGAAAGTTTCAATGCAATAAGACAATTAAAAGAAACAAAAAGCATAAACATTGGAAAGGAAACATTAGTATCACAAAGAAAAAGAGCAAGAAGGCACAAATCGCTCATATCAAGAATGAATGAGGAGACACCACTACTGACCCTATAGACATCAAAATGATAATAAGGGAACACTGTGAACAACTCCACACACGCAGATTTTACAGCTTAGGTGAAATGGACCGATTTTCTGAAAAATACACTCTATCACAATGTATGCAATATGAACCAGATAATTTGAATACCCCTTACAGCTATTAAGGAAATTGAATTTTTAATTGTAAATCTACCATAAAAAGATATCTTGGGGTGCAGATAGTGTCACAAGGTATTTACACCAAACGCTTAAAGAAGAATTAGCACTAATGACACACAATCTGTTGCATAAAATAGAAGAGGCAGTAACACTTCTTAATTCACTTTATGAAGCTAGTATTATTATCTTGATACCAAAACAACACAAACTCAGTATAAAGGGTAGGGGGTAGGGTGACTACAGCCTAGTGTTTCTCATTATTATAGATGCGGCAATCCTTAACAAAATATTAGCAAATAGATTTCGGCAATAGATAAGAATAACTGTACACCATGAATAAGAAGGGTTTAACCAGCGAGGAGAGGTGGGTTCAACATTTAAAAATCAATGTATGTAACCCACCATATTATCAGGCTAACAAAGAAAAAAACATATGATCCTATCAATCAATATGGAAAACGCATTTCACAAAATTCAATATCTGCTCATATTTTTTTTCCAAAAACACAGAAAAGTAAAACTAGAGAGGAGCTTCCTTAACTTGATAAAGAACATCCACAAAAAACTTACAAATAATGCTACACTCAACTGTGAACAACTGAATGCATTCCCTCTGTCTTAGTCAGTTCCAGCTGCTATAACAAAACACGGCACACTGAGTTGCTTAAACAACAAACATTTATTTTTGCAGTTCTGGGAATGGTAAGAAAAGGAGCACAGTGCTGGCAGATTTCACCTCTGTGAGGGGTCTCTTCCTGGTTTGCAGATGGCCACCTTCCGACTGTATCCTCACGAGGTAGAGAGAAAGGTCTCATCCCTCTTCTTTTTATAATGGCATTTGGGAAATAAAAATGAAACCCTAGGCTGGGCGCAGTGGCTCATGCCTGTAATCCTAGCACTTGGGGAGGCCGAGGTGGGTGGATCACCTGAGGTCAGGAGTTCAAGACCAGCCTGGCCATCATGGTGAAACCCCATCTTAAAAAAAAAAAGAAAGAAAGAAAAAATGAAACCCTAAGCCCCCCAACTGGCTAAACGGACCCCCTCTTGGCCAAGCAGACCACAAAATAACCTTGAAAACTGAGTTCTAATCCATCACAGGATGGAGGGATCAGACACTCCTCCTTATTACCACCAACCCCTGCACACACAGTCACTGCCATTAGACTTTTTTTCCCTAAGGACTCATTATAAACGAGCCCTTTCAAAAGACTCCAGATATCAATCAAGCACCCAACACTGCTTCTCCCTTTTTTTGGTTTCAACACAATTGCTCAGCATTCCTTCCTAATTAGAGATCACTGACCACAGAGTGGTTCTGGCTGGTCTATGCGTAACAGCATAAAGCTCCATTGCTCATGTGTGTGTTTCTCCTTTCATAACTCTTCCTATAGCTTATTAAATATGTACATTCAGCCACTCTACTGAGCATAAATTCCTGCTCCATTTTCCTCTCTGTGGAAATGTCTGTTTCTGGCTTCCAGCCTGAGGCTACACTTCTCAGCCTGTGAGAATGGCCACCCTGCAGACTGAACCCCTTATGAGAAATAAACTCTCCTTTCCAAATATACGGACCTCGTCATTCTTCAGTTCACATGATTGGTGATGAGGAAGAGATCTGCAGAGAGCCTCCGGTTGTCCCAGCGTGACTGGAAGTCAATGCACCGTCTTCGGCTCAGCTGTCTCCCCAGCTGGCGACACAGGGAGGAAGCCAGGTGAGGTCTCCCGGATCTGAGATCTCCTGCTTTTAGGCTGAAGACTTCAGAGACTTTTATTTCTCTCCACCCTTTTCCTTATTTCTTCCTGTTTCCTTCCCAGTCCCTGTCCTGGTTCCCTCTAGCCAGACTCCAGAGGGAATGTTTCTGTTGGCTCTGGGTTTAGAAGGGGACCTTCCCAGTCCTGTCAGACTCAGCTGGTCCATATGAGCAGGTTTTATGAGGACTCTCCTGCTAAGCACATTCAAAGGGGCCCTTCCTAAGGTGAGCGCAATTACAGAGAAGCTGAGTGCCAGGCAAGAACCTTAGTTCTAAGGGGAAAATATAGAGAGCCTCAGTTCTAAGAGAACAGACTCTGATCGGCCACCATAAGAGACTCCGGAGGCTTCCATGTTCAAAAAGGATGGGGTGATTGAATTTCTTTTTTTTAAAAAAAAAAAAAAGATATTTGTGTGACTTTTCCCAGTTATTGATGCTTTTTTACTCCACTGACAGCTTTGGACTCACTGTATGCTGCTGGTGTGGCCCTACGGGGATTTGGGGCCTTTGTGTGCAGAGCATCGGCTGAGAAGCTAAGACCCCGAAATGTGGGTTGTGCCCCATTTATGGCTAGTCAAACTTTCCTTTCTTTGAGCTGTGCTGTTCCACCCAAATCTCATCTTGTAGAGCCCATAATTCCCACGTGCTGTGGGTGGAGCCCCGTGGGAGATGATTGACTCATGGGGGCGTGTCTTTCCCTTGCTGTTCTGTGATAGTGAAATGGGTCTCCTGAGATCTAATGGTTTTAAAAAACGGGAGGTGCTCTGCACAGGCTCTCTCTCTCCTTGCCTGCCGCCATCCACCTAAGTTATGACTTGCTCCTCCTTGCCTTCAGTCATGATTGTGAGGCCTCCCCAGCCATGTGGAACTGTGAGTCCAATTAAACCTCTTTTTTGTAAATTACTCAGTCGCAGGTAAGTCTTTATCAGCAGCATGAAAACATATTAATACAGGCGGTCTTTGGGGTGATTCTGGATCTCGTGACGACTGCCTTGCACCTGTTTGGAGATGTCTCAGGCATCCTTGGTTCAGCCACAACTTTGGTTAAGACTTCTTGGTTTCCCTTGGAAAGTTGCCTTTGGTAAAGAAGTTCAAAAACCAGAAGTATAAGCTGTTTGTCCTGGCTAAAATCTGGTAATAAGATATTTAAATGGGAGGGTTTTTTTTTAAAGCTCCAAGGTTACAAGTCAGAATACTTAAAACCAGATTGCAAGCTATAATTATATTTTTTAAAAGCCTTTATGCTTTTTTCCTTTTTGGATCCTGTTTTAGAAAAATAAAAATTATTCTCAGTCAACTGAATTTTGTGTTTCTCCATTTACTTGTGTCTGTCCCTCCTTTCTCTTGCCACCCCTAACACTCACATGCAGACCTGAGATCGCTTCTAACAGCCTAAGAGCTGAAAGGATAAAATAGAATGATGTCTGTTTGCAGATGACATGGCTGTTCACATGGAAAATCTCAAAGAATCTATAAAACACAAACAAACAAAACTCCTAGAGCAAATAAGTGAGTTCACTAACGTGGCAGGATATAAGATACAGACACAAAAATTAATTGCCTTTCTACATACTAGCCATGTGCAGATGGACACTGAAATGTAAAATACAATGCCAGTTACAATCACTCAGAGAAAAGTGGGATGCTTAGGTGTGAACTGCATGAAGTGTACATGATCTGTGTGCTGAAAATAATGCTGATGAAAAAAGGCAAGAAAGTTCTAAATCAATGCAGAGACATACTATGTTCATGGACTAGAAGACTTAGCATAGTAAAGATGGAGATTCTCTCCAAATTGATAAAGAAGCTTAATGCAATTGTCATCGAAATTCCAGCAACATTTTTGGTAGACACGGGTAACACTATTCTAAGATTTACGGAGGGAAAAGTAAAAGAACTAGAAGAGCTAAAGTATTTTTGTAAAAGAAGAATAAAATGGGAGTAATCAGTCTATCAAATGTTATTTCAAATATTAGTATGTAGTTACAAGACTGTATGGAATTAGTAGAGGTGTGAGACACATGGCTCAAAGGAACAGAGTAGGTGAAACGGAAATAGACTGACACAATTATGCCCAGTCAATTTTTGACAAAGGCAAAAAGCAGTTCAATTAAGGAATAAACTGTGCAATTGTACATCCTTAAGCAAAAAAAAAAAGAAAAAGGAAGGGAAGGGAAGTCCATACAAAGAAAAATAACTTCAACCTAAATCTCATACCTAATAAAAAACTTTAGTGCAAAATATGGATCTCAGACTAAAATACAAATTGTGAAACTATAAAACTTTTAGAAAAAAAGGAAAAAAGTCTCCATAATCTAGGTTTTGGCAATGAGTTCTTACTTGACACCATGAGCATGACCCATAAAATTAAAAATTGATATATTAGTCTTCACCAAAATAAAAAACTTTTGCTCTGCCAACAACTCCATTAAGATAATGAAAAGATAAGCTTCAGAGAGAGTGAAAACATCTCATCTCACATGAACTTGAGTGAGAACTCACTCATTACTGCGAGGAGGGCTCCAAGCCACGACCCACACCCCTCCCACCAGCCCCACCTCCCGTACTGGGGATTGCACTTCAGTATGAGATTTGGAGAGGACAAACCTGTAAATCAACCACATCATACCACTGCTTTGGAAACAGCAGCAGCCTTTTCATTTCCAGTTCACATACTTGCCGCCCCACCCAGCAGTCCCACTCCTAAGTATTTCCCTAAATCAAATGAAGACATATATGTTCACACAAAGACTTGTACATGAACACTTGCAGCAGGAGACTTAATTAATAATTGCCCCCAACTGGAAGCAACCCAAATGTCCATCAACAAGTGGATGGACAGAGTCACCAGGAAAAAACTGCTTCTACAGGCAACAGCAATGATATTCTCAAAAGCATCACACAGAATGAATAAAATTCACACTAAAAAGGTCACATCAGTGGTGTTCAGGGGGTGGTTTAGCAGGGCTGACTGCAAAGGGGCATGAGAGAAATTTGGTGGGGGATAGAGCTTTTCCGTATCACGATTGTAGTGTGGTTTCATGACTGTGTGCATTTGTCAAAACTCAGAACTGTACACTAAAAAGAGAGAATTTTACTAGAATCCTCAATAAATCTGACTTTTTAAGGAGTGAAGAAAGAGATGCAAGGCTTCTAAACTGAAAAAATAGGCAACACTATTAGGAGAAATTAAAGATCTAAACGGAGAAATATACCATATCCACGGATTGGATGGCTCAGTGTTGCCAAGACATCAATTAATCTGTAAATGCAATGCAATCCTGATTGCACTGAACACAATAGGTTTTTGTGTGCAGAAACTGACAAGCACATTTAAAAAATTCATTTGTAATTGCAAAGGAGCAAGGATAGTAAGGACAACATTCAAAAGAAATAAAAATGGGCCAGGTGTGGTGGCTCATGCCTGTAATCCCAGCACTTTGGGAGGCTGAGGCAGGCAGATCACCTGAGGTCAGGAGTTTGAGATCAGCCTGGCCAACATGGTAAAACCCCATCTCCACGAAAAATACAAAAATTGGCCAGGCGTGGTGGCACACGCCTTTAATACCAACTACTTGGGAGGCTGAGGCAAGAAAATTGCTTAAACCCAGGAGGCAGAGGCTGCAGTGAGCCAAGATCATGCCATTGTACTCCAATCTTGGTGACAGAGCAAGACTCCCTCTCAAAAATAAATAAATATGCAGTCCTGTTATAAAGCTACAGTAATGCAGACAGTGTGACATCACAGAATTGGCAACTTGAACAACAGAAAAGAAAAGAGGCTCAGACACAGACTCCCCGCAGCCCCAGATCAATGACAAAAGCAGAGCTGAGGGGCGGGAAGGGGGCTAAGATCTTCTCTGTTAGGGGCATGGCATCACTCAGGGAAGCATGGGGAAGATGCAGTTTTTTGTTGTTTTTATTTTTTGTTTGTTTGTTTAGAGACAGAGTCTCGTTCTGTCACCCGACTGGAGAGTGCAGTGGTACAGTCTCGGCTCACTGCAACCTCCATCTCCCAGGTTCAAGCAATTCTCCTGCCTCAGCCTCCTGAGTAGCTGGGATTACAGGCATGCGCCACCACACCAAGCTAAATTTTTTGTATTTTTAGTGGAGACAGGGTTTCACCATGTTGGCCAGGCTGGATTTGAACTCTTGACATCAGACGATCTGCCCACCTCAGCCTCCTGAAGTGCTGAGATTACAGGCATGTGCCACTGCGCATGGCCTTGGAAGATGTGTTTTGAACCCCCTCCTCACACCATATGCAAAAATAAATTCCAGAGACACCAGGCAATAAGGTTTCAGAGGAAAACAGAATATCTTTGTGGCCTGGGCATCTGCAAAGATTTCTTAAACAGTCCAACAGTAAATTGAACTATGTAGCAATTAAGACCCAATTAAGAGGGCGAAATGGCAACCCACAGGGCAGATGTTCACCGAGAGCATTTGCCCCAGAGAGGAATTCCATCCAGAATGGAAAGGAAAGCAACCCCACTGAAAATGGGCAAGCACCTCAAACAGAAGTTTCACCCAAATGCCAAAAGGAATACATTGGCTGGGGGGGTGGCTCACGCTTGTAATCCCAGTGCTTTGGGAGGGCAAAGCTGGAGGATTGCTTGAGGCCAGGAATTTAAGACCAGCCTGGACAATATAGCAAGACCCATCTCTACACACACATAGGCACACAAAAGAATATTAAAATGCTGGCCAGGCACGGTATGGCTCACACCTGTAATCCCAGAACTTTAGGAGGCCAAGGTGAGTGGATCACCTGAAGTCAGGAGTTTGAGACCAGCCTGGCCAACATGGTGAAACCAACTAAAAATATACAAAAAAAAAAAAAAGCCGGGCGTGCTGGTGGGTGCCTGTAATTCCAGCTACTCAGGAGGCTGAGGCAGGAGAATCACTTGAACCCTGGAGGTGGAGGTTCAGTGATCCAAGATCACGCCATTGACTCCAGCCTGGGCGACAAGCACGAGACTCTGTCTCAAAAAAAGAAAAAAAATATATATATATATGCTTACTTAACATGGTTATTCAGGAAAAATGCAAATTAAAACTGCAATGCAGCACGCGCCCACCAGAGGGCGAGCAGGGAGGACGCCGCTTTGCAAGCGTCCTGACCTCAGGTGACCTGCCGGTCTCGGCCTCCCAAAGTGCTGGGACGACAGTCCAGGGGTTCTCTAACTTGGGGCTGATCCCTACCGAAGAGCGAGGAACGCGGGGACGAATTAGAAGCAAGTCCAACCTCCGCAGGCAACTGGAGCTCCCGGGGCTGGAGCGTAGGCACACGGAGGTTGAGCCCATGGGCAGCTCCCGCGGAGTCCGCCACCTTGAATCCGGACCAGGGAGGGGAACATCACACACCGGGGCCTGTCGGGGGTGGGGGATGGGGAGGGACGGCATTAGGAGAAATGCCTAATGTAGATGACGGGTCGATGGGTGCAGCGAACAACCATGGCACGTGTATACCTATGTAACAAGCCTGCACGCTCTGACTTATGTAACAAGCCTGCACGCTCTGACTTATGTAACAAGCCTGTACGCTCTGCACAGGAACCCCAGAGCTTAAAGTAGAATGAAAAAACAACAACAAAAACCCGAAAGATTTAATTCACACGAAATCCGCCTCAGCTGAGTATGTGGCCCAGGCCGTTGACGTTCCCAGGATGGCCACTTGGTGGCGCCCGAGTCCTCTGATTGCGTGGTAGGTCCTGGGAAAAATCTGGCCAAATTTTACAGAAATAGTGGAGGAAATTGTTACCAAGAAGTGCAGCCCATCCTGCCTTCGTCTGCACTACGATGACCCAGGAGGACGGCAGCTGTCGGCCAAGACTCCGAAGCCCCGCCGAGTGGACTGAGTAGATCGTGTGACCGTGTGGACCGAGTGGACAGAGTGGACCGTGTGGACCGTATGGACCAAGTGACTGTGTGGACCAAGTGACCGTGTGACCGTGTGGACCATGTGGTCAGAGTGGACCGAATGCCCATGTGGACCGAGTGGACCTTGTGGACCGTATGGACCAACTGACTGTGTGGATCAAGTGACCGTGTGACCGTGTGGACCGTGTGGACAGAGTGGACTGAATGACCGTGTGGACCGAGTGGACCGAGTGACCGTGTGGACCGTGTGGACTTTTCCCAGGGAGTCCTTCAGTGGCCTCGACGCCTGTGATGATGGCTGGGCCAGCGCGCACTCGGCAGCCTGAGGGTTGCAGTTAACTAAACCGGATTCTTCCAAGGCAGGCTTTGCTGTCACCGTGAGCTGGACGTTCGCTGGGTCCGGTGGGCTGCCTGGCAAGGCACAGTGACCCTCACGGTGTAGGCTGTGCACAGGGAGCCCAGCTCAGAGAGGCCAGGAGGCTGAGACCCTCCTGGCTGCCTCCTGCCCGCTGCACCTGGCCCTGGAGGAGAGTCCACCACAGGACGCTCAGACCCAGCAAGGGCCCAGGATGCCTCCGTGGGGCTGCCTCTGAGGTCCCAAAGCGCACCCCAGTCATGCGTGGGGGATGCTCTCCTCGTGAGGTGGGGGCATTGGGTAGGGGCTCCTGGGGGCGCCCTGTGAGCCAGGATCATTTGGAAACCGCCACAGCACTGGCCTCCCCATGTCCGTGATGGTCAGTGAAGAAGGGCAGCTTCACCCTCAACACAGGTGGGCGTCATGACTGTGACAGCCAGCACGCCGAAGGGGCGTTGGGGACAAGAGGGATCAGGGACATAGGAGGGACCTCAGGTTCCGGCCTGACAGGCCCAGAGCACACGGGGGCCAGGTGGGTCTCAGCCTCCAGAGTGTTGCTGACTTGATGAGGAGGGAGGGAGGGAGGGAGGGAGAGAACTGCCCAGCACGCCTGCAAGGCGGTAGGTCGTAAAGGAGAATCCCATCTACCCCAGGTCCTGCTCCCTTCCTGTGCCTTCCCAGGGTGGCCTGCAAGCTGGGGTCCTGCCTCCTTTCCCATGCCTTTCGGGGTGACCTGCACGCTGGGGTCCTGCCTCCCTGCCCGTGCCTTTCAGGGGCGGCTGGCGCGTCCCAGTGCTGTGCCTGCTGTCTCAGCAGAATTCTTTTCAGTTTGTTTACTTGTTCCCACTTGTCTCCCAAAAGGAGTTCAGGCCTGGGTTTTCAGGCCTGTTTGCTAAGGAAAAGCCGGCTCTTGGAGCCCTGCCAAGGCCCACTGCCTGGGTGGAGGCAGCTTCCACGTGACATGTTTGGGTGGAAACTCCCGAGGGGAGAACCTGCAGAATCTGGGGCACCTGACACCCGGTGCTTCTCGGACCCTCCGCCTGTGTGGCCAGGCTTGGGCCCTGGCTGCCTCCCAGGTGACCTCCATCTCTGCCCCACCAGCCTGGCCTTGATGAGTCATATTGGGTCCCCAGGGGGGCATGGGTGTCCCCAACACTGCCTGGGCCATGCTGGCTCCTACCCTTCACACCGGGGACACGGGCCAGTGGCAAGCCACGGCTCCTGATCAGCTCTCGTGTCTCAGGCAGGGTTGCTGGTGGCAGTGTCGGCTGGGGACATCCGTGTGGCAGGGGAGGGTGGTCGGGGACTGAAGGGCCGGCCGCTCCTCGATTGCTGGACTGGACCTGGCTCCCTCTGCTCGGAGCCTGCTTCCCCTCCGCCCTCCCGCTGTCCTCGGGGATTCCCTGGGTGGAGGACACAGGATCTGCTGGCACAGGCCAGGGGCTCACACCTCTCATCCTGGCGATTTGGGAAGCCAAGGCAGGGGGACTGCTTGAGCCAAGGGGTCCAAGACCAGCCCAGGAAAAGTAGGGAGACCCCCATCTCTATGGAAAATTGTTTAGCATCTGACACCACAGCTGTTTTTTATTTGGCAGAGGGAGGGGAGAGGATGGAGTCTCACTCTGGCAGGAGTGCAATGGCTCAATCTTGGCTCACTGCAGCCTCTGGCTCCCAAATTCAAGCATTCTGCCTCAGCCTCCTGAGTAGCTGGGACTACAGGTGCACACCACCATGCCCAGCTAATTTTTGTATTTTTAGTAGAGACAGGGTTTTACCATGTTGGCCAGACTGGTCTCGAACTCCTGACCTCAAGTGACCTGCCCACCTCGGCCTCCCAAAGTGCTGGGGCTCCCGGCTTGAGCCGCTGTGCTGCTGTTTGTTTTCAATGAACAGGTATTCTCTTCGGGCCAAGAGGAAGCTGCCATTCTGCGGCTGGGGTGGCAGCCTCACAGGTCCTGGCGGAACGGCTCCCAGTTGGCCTGGAAGGTGGCAGAGGGGTGGGCAGGAACAGCCCACAGCAGAGCAGTGGGGCTCCAGGGACTGGCTCTGCTCCCACCCCACAGGCAGGCACAGGCTGGGAGGACGTGTCAGGTCTCCTCCTTCACTGGGACCCAGGCCTGCAGGAGGCTCCTCACCACACCGACAGGGGCCAGCTGCATCTACCACCTGAGACCTCCACACCAGCTGAGGGTCCCAGCAGGGTTCAGAACCTGGGGCCGTCGGCCAGGTCTGCCTCCCGTGTTCCACAGTCACAGACCTGAGGGCCTCAGGGTGGGAGAAGATGCAGGGAGCCCCACCACCCGCTCAGCATCGCCCATGGCCAAGGGACCACACAGAGCTGGCCAGCCCCGCTGGGGAGGGGGTTGGGAGTCAGGAGCCCCCAAGGCCCCAGGCCCAGAACCTGGCGTGAGAGAAAATACATACCCTTCCCGTGTGCATGGCCAGCCCCCATCCCTGCTGCAGCCCGGGACCCAGGGAGGAGAGGCTCTGCAGACTGCCACAGGCTGGACAGCGGGCCCTGCTGTCTCCAGGTAGAGGGGCCGTGACAACCCATGAACCCTGTGTCACCAGGACTGTCACTGAGGACGGAGGTGCCCCCATGTCTGTTTCATGTCAGACATCCTGGAAAACGGCAGGCTGAAGGTCTCTGACTCCTGCACAGGAGAGGGCTCTGCTGGCCGCCCAGCCCATTCCCAGGTCTCCACCTGCCCACACCCTCCTCCCCTTGGAGAGCCCAGGGCGGAATCCCCACAGCCAACCACTTCCCCTGGGTTTCCCCACTGCCTATGGCTCCCCCCAAGCCCCAAGTCCCCCAGGAAGGCCTTAATAACAGGGCTCAGGGCCGCCCGTGTGAGCTGCTCCCCTGGAAGGTGGGATGGCAGCCCTCAGCTCCTCCTGGACCACCCCAAGGTGGGAGACCTAGTCACACGCCTCAGAACAGTGCCAGCTCTAGCAGGCACGCCTCACAAGGAAGGCTGCTCTTGTTTTAGAAAACACGGAAAGTGTGCAAAGGAATTCTACCTGGGAGAAGACCTCGGAGACTACACTGACCGTGAGAAGTGACCGTTGCCCCGGGTGGGAGCCAGGTGGCTCAGATGGGGGTTTGGCGTGGGCTAGTTGTTGATGTAAATGTGACTTGGCAGGAAGGTTCTGGAAGGGGCAGTGAGGCAGGGTGGGGCAGGAATGAGGAGATGACACCCCTTGGCCATCAGGTGTACAGGGCCTGGGACAGGCTCTGGGTGATGGAGGCAGCAAGGCAACGGAGGGAGGCGAGCAGGACCCTGAGGAAGGGACAGACATGGGAAGATGCCCCCGTGAGCCTGCCCCAGGGGCCAAATGTTCCCCCCGGCGCATGGGGTAGGGGAGGTCCTACTGGGCTGGGTGGGAGACGGCAGCAGAGCTTCTCGGTTCCCAGGTCACCATCAGGTGCGACCCCAGAGCCAGCAGGCCCCGTCCTGCCCCTGCTCCTCCCACTCCCCTGCATGGAGAGCCAGCTCTGCACCTGCTCTTCAGTGGCGTCTCACCTGTGCCCAGCCAGCCAGCAGGGCTCCTCGGCTTGGGGGAGGGGCCTTCCCTTGGAGAGAGCTTGGTGAGGGTAGAGCCTGTCCCCATCCTCAGAATCTCAGGCTAGCACCCAGCCACCAGGGAGGCTGGGAAGTAGGAGAAGGTGCCCAGAGGCAGACATCACAGACCCAGGGCAGCAGCTGAGCCCTGGAAGGTCCAGATGGAGCTTGAGGACCCCCTGAGGCCCAATCGAATGGCAGACTTGAGGTCGAATGTGGCCGCTGTGGACTGGCATCCAGCACCCAGAGGGAGCAAGAGGGGTGGCAGCTGGAGCCTCCGCCCTGCGCTGATCCTGCCCAGCCCTAGCCCCTTCTAAAACCTGCATGTAGAGCTAAGCCAGTGCGGCGTGGGCCTCCCCAGGGCACAGGAGGAGTGGGCGGCGTGGGCCTCCCCAGGGCACAGGGGGCGTGGGCAGGATGCCAGATGCTATATCAGCCCCTGGCCCCTTGACTCAGGCACGGCCAGCTCAGTGCTGGAGGGTGTGTGGGAGCCAGACTGAGTCAGCCACGGGCGGCAGCTGCTCCGTCTTCCAGGACTCGGCCTGGGCCGAGTCCCCCCAGGCCCACCGGAGTCCCGGTGCCCGTGGCCAGGCACGGGGAATGGGACATCTTCTAGCCTGGCCTTTACCAAGGCTGACTGGGAGAGCTGCCTCGCCCTGGCCTGCTGATGGAAGCCTCCAGAAAGACCCTGCATTATCAGGCCAGGCCCCACCAGCCAGGGTTTTGGAGCCTCCCAGCCCAAAGTAGTGCCAGCCCAGAGTAGCCGCCCACTCTCCACCTAAGAACCCGGAGACCAAGCCAGTGGTCACCCTGAAACCAGCTGTAGTCCCTACACCAGACCCCAGACTCCCTGGAAGCCAGGACCTGCAGGGGTCAGGCAGCCACTCCTTAGCCCCAGGCAGCCCCAAGCAGGAGGAAGGAGGGGGGTGGGGCGGTTACAGAAGCAGGTGCCAGTTTCGAGGGCTGGCATCTGAGCGGCTGCAGCAGTAGGGGAAGGAGGGCGGAAGAGACCAGAACACAGGGACTTTGTGGCCGGGAGGTCTGCACTCAATCCAGATGGCAAAGGAGGACCCAGGATGGCCGAGCAGAGTGGGTGCTCCACGGCATGCCCACGTTGGCCTCTGGACATGCGAGGGCAGGAGGATGGGGCGGGAGAGAGGCTCATGGCCTGGCCCGGAGCAGCTCCAGGGTGAAGAGAGGGGGCTGGAGGGAGACGTTTGCAGAAAGCAGGAACAAGGGGCAGACGCCTCAAAAGGGCTCGGTGCCCGGCGTGTGCTGAGTGCCCTCCCAGGACTGGTCTGCGTCACCCCCTCCACCATCCCCACACCTGGGCAGGGCCCACCATGAGCAAAGTGAAGGGGGTGTGAGGGCTCCTGGTATTCGTGGCTCCAGCAGCCGGTGGGCAAACAAGCTGGGGGCTGGGGCGCCTGGGGAGGAGGGGATGCAGCCCGAGGGAGCCCACGTCCTCCTCTGCCCTCCCCTCAGCCTCCAGCCACAGGCCTCATCCCAAACTCCGGTTAAACCGCCCCGACAGCCACCCCACGCCCGGCCCAAACCACATCTTTGCATCACTTTAGACACCAGGCGGCAGGGAGGCGGCAGGGAGGAGGAATCATTCCTGGGGTAGGACTGTGGAACTTTTGGGCGGCAGGTGCGACGGTGGGATGGGCCCCAGCAGCACAGGGGAGGGAGCTGGCTTGGGGCGCTCTGGCTTCCCCCGAGTCATGGCTCTGGAGACAGCGCTGCCCCTGCTGCTAGTCCTCGGCCTGGGCCTCGCAGGTGCCCAGAAGGCTCTGGAAGAAGTGCCGGTACAGAGGGGCTTTGATGCGCACAAGGTAATGTCATGGGTCCAGCCCCCAGGCTTAGGCCTGGAACAAGGGCTTGGGTGGACATGGGTGTCATGTTGAGGAGGTGCAGGGGGTGGGGGGTTCAGGCCCTGCCTGACCCTGCAGGCACTCTGGAAGGTGAGCTGCACCTGGGCCTGGGGCCACCCCAGGCGGGAGAAGTCTCTGTCGTCCTGCACAGTTGGTGGTGCCCTCGGCCACTGATGAACCTCGGGCCGGTCGCTCTCTCTGGGCTGTGGAAGCCGGGGCTCAACAGCAGTTGCGGGAGAAGGCTGCAGGGTGGAGGCTGGAGGAACAGAGCGCTCAGATGCTGGGCACAGGCAGGGAGCAGGGTCCTGGGGAGCAGGAGAGGGGATCACCCTGGGGGACACGAAGAAGCCAGCCCCAGGCGCGGGAAGGGTCCCAGTTCCTCCTCCCCATGCAGCCCCTGGGGTCCTGGTGCTGCTGGGGGGAGTTCAGGGATAGAGGGACACCTGGCACCGCACCAGACCCTCCCACCCCCTCCCTGACCGGGGAACAGAGCTTGGACCAGGCAGGGGTGGGGGTGCGGGGCTGAGGGAAGTGGGAAAGGGTTTGGGCAGAGACCAGAGAGAGGGGGATTGGAGGTGACTCTTCCCAGGAAGGAAGCACAGCTAATCCTCCACCTGGACCCACAGATGGGCATTTGCCAATATAGACTGGGAAGGGGAAACATTTGCCAGCGCAGCCCCCAGGAGGGGCACGACTATCCACTGACCAATGCTCAGTGCCAAAGCTGGGGCCTGAGAGCCCAGAGTGGTGCCTGCTGGTGCCACACAGCCAGGCACTAGCTGACCTCCCCTGCCCCAGCCCATACCCTGCAGGTGGAAGGGGTGCCACACAGCCAGGCACTAGCTGACCTCCCCTGCCCCAGCCCATACCCTGCAGGTGGAAGGGGTGCCACACAGCCGGGCACTAGCTGGCCTCTCCCACCCCGGCCCTCACCCCGCAGGTGGAGGGGCACTGGCTCACCCTGCAACTGGCAGCCAGCCGCGCAGAACTGGTCTCCCCATCCGACCCCCTGAGGCTTGCCCTGCACTCCATCCGGACCAGTGACAGTGGGGACGTGGACTTCGTGCTGTTCTGGAAGTAAGCATGGCTCCTGCCACCCCTCTCAGGCGCTTATTCTCAGATTCAGGGACCCCCAAGGAACAGTGACAGTGTTCAGAGCCAGAGGTACACGTCACACTGAGCTGAGGCCCAAGACCCTGCTCTGAGAAGGGTAAGCTTGGAAGCTGCCAGAGGCGGGTGCAGGAAATGCAAAACCTGGCCCCGGAGGCCACGTCCAGTCCCAGCAGATGTGCCCACTGGGCCACGGCCCACGTTCGCGCTGGGAAGGAAGCCCGAGGCTGGCGTTTTAAATGTGTGATCTCCGGTGTTTGAAAGTTGCCTACTAATTCCCAACGACTGTCTCCCAAGGACCACAGCCACCCCGGCCCACGCCCCTTTCACCCCCATGTAAGCCTAGAGGACAGCTGCCCTGTCAGCAAAAGAAAATCCACCCTGGGACAAGCTACGCTGAGCCAGTGACACCCACAACAAGCTTGTGTGATTCCACCTGCACCCACAGCCCTGAAGGCGGTTAGAGCCACAACCTAACCACCTTCAGGGTCATGGCAGGGTCTATCATGCTCTGTCACAGACACACCTCGAGGCAGCCTGCAGAGTCCCAGGGGTTGCTGGGCACCCACCCCAAATGAGAAACTGAACCCCCTGGAGCCAGGGGCGTAGGGGTGAGGGGGGCTCTGTCTATGCACAGAGCCAGAGCAAGTGCAGACAGGCAGGACAGTCAGGGTCCCAGCCCCCAAGGCCTGGAGCTCAGAGCAAAGACGAGACTGGGACCAGTCCATTCTGGTAAGTCTGGTGTCATCCCAGAAATGGGGAGGCTCCCAATTCCTCACTCCTGCCCCATCCCCAGCACCATAGGCATCGCCTCCTCCTGGCCACATGACTCTGGTGCCTGTGCCAGTACAAGGCTGCCCCTGAGCCCGTGGAGCTGATGTCCTGGGGAGGACAGCAGGGCTCTCAGCTGGTGGCAGCCCCAGTGTCCCCTGGTGGAGAGGCTTGAGAGGTTATCTCATGCTGGGACAGGTCAACGGGACACAGTTGGGACCTGACCAGGCCCTGGTTCCCTTCTCTCCTCCCAGGGGAGAAGGGGTGTGTCAAGAAAAAAGGATCACCGTCCATCCCACCCAGCTGCAAGGCCAGTACCAAGGCTCCTGTGAGTGCCCCTCCCTGTCTGGGATCCGGGCTGGGCTCTGAGTCGGGAGGGGCAAGCAAGGGATGCTGGAATGCCCGGTCCTGGCCACCACACTCAGGAGTGGCTGTCGGCTTTGGGGGACGGCCGGATGCTGGAAGGAGCCTGTGCATCCTCTTGGTGGCACTGCACTGCCCACAGGGCATGGGGGTTCCGGGACCCAGGGGACAAAAGAGAGGGACATCACGCATCACCCAGCCCGGGGTCTCCGCAGTTGAGGGGAGCAGCATGCATGTCCACTTCGTCAGCACCGACTACAGCAACCTCATCCTTTACGTGCGCTTTGAGGATGACGAGGTCACCAGCCTGTGGGTGCTGCTGGGTAGGTGGCCGGCTCTCCCTGGCGCTGGCCCATGTGGTGCTTGGGTCCCCCGAAAGGAAGGAGGGGCTGCCGGACACTCTCAGGTCTTCGTGGAGACTTGCTGTCCTGTCCGGGAGGGGTCTTCCATGCAGGGTATTCCGCGGGCACACGCAGCCTCGGGCGGAGCTGGAGCTGAGTGCTTCTTTCGACACGCACCCCTCCCCCGAGGAGGGCGTCCCCATGCGGGACGTGCACTTCTGGTCTGCTCCGAGCCAGGCACTGCTCTGGCCACTGCACTGGGAGCTTGAATTGTCAGTGGGTGAAACAGAACTCGCCTTCCTTGTCTTCCTCCTTATCAAGCAACGTCTCGGGGTGCTGTGCAGCTCCTGAAAGTCCAAGCGCCGTGGGAGAAGGGCTGGGAGGGCGCAGGGGATGGGTGGGGGACATCGAAGGGCGGCAGTGTCCTGAGGACGAGGGTGGGGATAGAGGGGACTGGGGGCATTTCGGGGCAGACTATCAGCTGGAGCCCGAGCCCAGGATGGGGTGGGGGAGCAGGCAGCAGCAGCTGAGAGGCCCCAGGGCTGAGAAGGTTGGGGAGGTGAGAGGGGTGGCACCAGGCCGGAACTCGGGATCCTCTGGGGTTCTCCACTGAGGCGGGCCAGGCCTGATTCCCTCCTTCCAGGGGCACTTTGCCTGCTGTGCTCAGAACAAACAGTGTGTTTACAGGAGGCAAGGTTGGGGCTGCTGCAGTCAGAACTGGCCGGGCCTGGGAGGTCAAAGGGGAGGTGTCCAGCAAGCCCCCTGCCTATGTCATGGTGACTCAGTGGTGGGGTGTCTGATGCCCAGGGCCTCTGCCTCCCTGTTGTTCTCTGCAGAGGAGGAGGGCAGGAAAGACAGAGGCTCCAGGCCTCAGCTGCTCACTGTCAGCCCCTCTGATTCCAGCGAGAAGAATGCTGGAGGACCCCACATGGCTGGGAAGATACCTGGAGTATGTGGAGAAATTCCACCTGCAGAGAGCCCCGATCTTCAACATGGACAGTGAGCACTGCCCCAGCCACATCCTGGAGCGGGACGGGAGGAGGGCGCGAGGGTCTGGGGCCTCGTCTTCCCAGCCAGCACCACGGAGGGTGAAGCCAATCCCCACGCCCCTAATGCAGACCCGTGCTGGCTACTGAGGAGCTACTGGAGCTCACCAACCCCATGTGACACAATGACATGGGCCCAGTGCTGTTTCCACTCTACAGATGTGGCTCAGAGACGTTCAGTAGCAAGGCCAAGTTGCACAGCCAGGAGAAGCTGGAAGGCATCCAGATCTCCTGCCTCCTGAACCAAGCGCCCAGCCAGCCTCTCCCCTCTGCTGCCTCCCAGTGCACCATTCAGTCAATCAACAAACATATGGGCCGGGCCTGTTCTGGGAGTCTGGGATTCACTTAGAACAAGACACACACATCATCCAGCCCCGGTGCAGGTTACATTGTAGCAAGCATTGTAATTACCTGATTTGTTAGAGACAAGGGCTACGGGCGTGGGAGTGTGGGCTGGAGCAGGGTTTGGGGAGCGTGGCCAGGCTGTGTGAGCATGGGCAGCCAGGATGGGTGTCCCTGAGATGAGATGGAGGAGGAAGGCTGCCTGGAAGAGGGATCATGCAGCTGGAACAGAAGCCGAGCAGAGGAGGGCAGAGATGAGCTCCCAGGCGATTAGGGCCTTGTGGTCCCCTGAGGGGACTGGATTTCCACAGAGCACAGGGCCCTGGCAGGACCGCCAACATGGGGAGACAGAGGCCAGGTGATGCCAGCGAAGGACGGCTGTTGTGTGCTATGTGATTGATTGATTTCAAAATGAATGAGTGAAGTCCTCAGAATCACCACCTTTTTCTCTTCTGCTCTACAGGCCCCTGTGCCCCACCCCGAGCCTAGGTCAGGCGGCTCCGGAGACTTCCTGCTTGGACCCCTTATCCCCCTGTTGCCCTCAGCCTGCCTTCCACCCCTCCTTCACTTTGGCTTGTGGCTTGGACTGCCCAGTGCCCCCAGGAAGCCCTTTTGCACCTCAGGGAACCCAAGGAAGCTCCCCAGCCTGGAGCCCAACCCTGCTTCTCCCCTGCTGGGAAGTCCTCTTCCCTCCGTGGGTCTCCAGGTCCTGCCAACCACCTGCCAACCAACAGCCAAGGGCCAGCAGCATGCCCCAGCCTGGCCTGTGGGCTTGGAGCATACCAAGGGTGGCGAGGAGGGGGCACATGGCCCCTGAGCTCCTGCCCACAGCGCTCAGATGCCTCCAAAACATCCACAATGAGTGGAACCCTGGGGTCCCAGGCACCTCCTGTGCACCCCCGAAGTCTGCTGTGGTCACCCTCAAGTATCCTTCAGGAACATGACCCCACGGAGGCTGTTCTCAGACTCCAGCTCCCCTCCACAGTGACCCACCCCACCTGCGTCTGCTGGGGGCCCTCTAGCAAGGAGGCCTCCCTGCTCCATGAGCAAATGCCTGTGTCCCCACTGAGGTCCCAGAGCCCTGCGTGAGCCCAGCTCCAGACCCTGCTCCCCACAGGAGCCCGACAGGGCTGTCAGGCAAACACAGATGGCTGGCTGTACCTGTGCAGCAGGTGAGACTGGCCCACGCCCACTCCTCGGAGCCCAGGATTCCAAAGGGCCACCCCTGCTTCTGCTCCCAGAGAGCCAGGGCCACCCATGGGCAGGGCAGGCTCTGAGGAAATTGGGTCAAGGACATGATACTTGTCGTCTGGAACTCCCAAGACAGGTATTTCCAGAAGCTGTCCCGGAAAACACCTCCAGTGAGACCTTCTCCTTCTCCCCCTTCTCCCCCTTCTCCCCCTTCTCCCAACAATGGAATGAAACCCGGAGCTGGTGCCAGAGCTGATGGCAAAGCCCCAAGTTTCTCCTGCACACCCACAAGCCCGGCTGGAAAAACAGAAGGAAAAATGACCATCGCAAAGCACACGGCTCACGTCTAACAAGGGGCTTATGGAGTCTGTAAGATCATAAAAAATCACCTTTTCTGGGGCATTAAAGTGACCAGAATAAATATCAACGTGAGAGCTCTGGGTATCTCTCAACATCGTGAGTTAATAACCTCACCTGTACACTACGGCAGTTCAGTTGATCTTCCAGTGGGATTGTCCCCCAAACTGCAGATCTGAATCTGTAATTCACATGAAGGAGTAAAAGTTTGGGAATAATTTTAAAGGCAGAGTCATGCAGATGGATGTACCACCCCACCCTAATGTAAAATGACAGTGGTGAGAAGCGTGTGGCATATTAGCTCAAGGCAGAAGAACAGCAATGAGACTGGGTGTCAAGTCAAGAAACGAACATGGTTATATATGAGAGCTTCATAGACGGTACAAATGGCCTGTCCTAAAAAAGCATTATTTATTCAATAAATAGTGTTGAGGGAAATGGGCAAGACAGATGGGGGGAAATCAGATTAGATCTCTCCCCCTACACATTGTCTTAAAATTAGTCCCTGATCAACTCTGAATAAAAGGAAGCCTGGAAACATCAATTTTTTTTTTTTTTAAGACGAGGTTTCACCATGTTGATCAGGCTGTTCTTGAACTCCCAAACTCAGGTGATCCTCCCGCCTTGGCCTCCAAAGTACTTGGATTACCAGCCTGAGGCGCCATGCCCAGCCAAGCCTGGAAACTTCTGTACTCTCTATGACTCAGGGATCGGGTAAACGCCAGGGGAGGGGATGGCAGCCATGAAAGCTTTAAACTCGGGTACATGAAAGACACCATCAACACGATTAACATGGAAACAACAATCTGAAATTAACATCTGCAGCAACTGTGACAAAGCGTTCATATCACATATGTAAATGCATATGTCAATCAAAACTCCTTGAAGGGCTGGCATGGTGGCTCATGCCTGAAATCCCATCACTGTATCATTGTGGAAGGCCGAGGACAGACTATGGCTTGAGCCCAGGAGTTTGAGACCAGCCTGGGCAACATAGCAAGACCCTGTCTCTACCAAAAAATAAAAGCAGCCCCAAACAAAAGAAAAAGAAAAAGAAAAAACTTAGCTGCATATTGTGGTATGTACCTATAGTCGCTGCTACTTGAGAGGCTGAGGCTGGATCCCTTGAGCCCAGGAGTTTGAGGCTACAGTGAGCCACAGTCACACCACTGCTCTCCATCTTGTGCAACAGAGTGAGATCCTGTCTCTAAAAATAAAAAAAACCACTGAGCAGAAGATAGAAAAAGGCTATTTGCACAGATCAAAAGGCTGATGAAAAGAAGCCTTGACTTCATAAGTAATCAAATAAAAAAAAGAAAGGCTATTTGGTTTTGCTCATCAAATTGGCAAAATTAAACTTCTTTTAGAAATCTATTTAGCACCCTCTGTGAGGGAGGCACACACTGGCTGGTGGGGACAGACGTCGGCTTTTCTGGGTGAACTAGTTTCTAAGTCTTCTAAGCAGGCTTGCCCCAGACCTGGAAATTCTAAACATTAACAAACTTACCTGTTGTTCTGCCATGCAAATCAAGAAATTTACAACACTTAATATTGATTCCATAATTTTTGGGGGGTGGATGGAGTTTTGCTCTTGTTGCCCAGGCTGTAGTGTAGTGGCATGATCTCAGCTCACTGCAACCTCTACCTCCCAGGTCCAGGCAATTCTCCTGCCTCAGCCACCACATCCAGCTAATTTTTTGTATTTTTAGTAGAGACTCGGTTTCACCATGTTGGGCAGGCTGGTCTTGAACTCCTGACCTCAGGTGATCTGCCTGCCTCAGCCTCCCAAAGTGCTGGGATTATAGGCATGAGCCACTGCACCCAGTTGAGTTCATAATTTTTAAAGATAAAATGTCAGAAGTGTTCTCAGTCAGTCTTCTGGCCTTATCTATAAATTGGCAAGAAAAAAAAAGTTTTGTTTGGTTCAGTACACCCCACCCTTTCCAGATCTGGCCAAAGTAATCATGAATGCTCTATATATAGGGTTTATGGCTAATGTAATATCTATTTTCACTCTTTTGAAACTTTCATAGAATTTTTTTTAAAAACTTAAGAGCTACTCTGTGAGATGCAAGAATAAATGAGTCACCAAAAAGATCACCTTCTTTTAGTCAAAGGAGACGAAAGCGAAAAAGAGGCAGGGTGAGGTCGGGCACGGTGGCTTACGCCTGTAATCCCAGCACTTTGGGAGGCTGAGGCGGGTGGATCACGAGGTCAAGAGATCAAGACCATCCTGGTCAACATGGTGAAACCCTGTCTCTACTAAAAATACAAAAAATTAGCTGGGCACAGTGGCATGTGCCTGTAATCCCAGCTACTCAGGAGGCTGAGACAGGAGAATTGCCTGAACCCAGGAGGCGGAGGTTGCGGTGAGCCGAGATCGCGCCATTGCACTCCAGCCTGGGTAACAACAGCAAAACTCCGTCTCAAAAAAAAAAAAAAAGAGGCAGGGTGAGCTAATCCTGACAGATAGGCTCTTTAAGATGGTCCCTGTCATGAATTGGGCATGAGGGAGGCTGGGTGACGTAATGGAGGGACCCTGGGGTGGTAGCGCCAGGTCCAATTCTGAACTCAGGGAGGCTTTTCTCAGCCTTAGTCTTTGTTGGAAACAAATGCTCAGTGCCACAAAGAAAAGTCAGCACAGAGACAAAGGATCTCTCAGCAATGCAACTTTTACTTCCTGGACTACAGGAAGGGTACCCTCGCTAGCCATCTTGCCAGAGAGCATATTGAACAAAGGAAAACACACAGATATATCCCTTACACATGTGGGGTTGTCCTCACTGCTGTGTCTGATCTCCATTGGCTGGAGCCGGACCTCACAATCTAAACTAAAACCCGATTGGCTAACAACTTAAAACTTTTCTAAACAGGTAAAAGCAGTGGAGAGCTGGGACATGGCTGTGAGCACGTCCAGCCCAGATATCTTGGTTAAAGTACAAGTACATAGAATGTACTGCGTGCCTGTAAGCAGGTCATGTCTCACAGCTACATAGGATAGGGCTTAACAAAGAGTTAATAGCACACTTATGATTTATTCTTTAACAAGAAAGGACACTTTAAAGAGGAACTTTTCTAATTCCCATAGTCTTCCATCCCAGGAAGCAGTGGCCAGCACTCCTTGTAATTGAGTGTTCGAGCTGCCATTATTTTTGGGACACCTGCTGGATCCGTTTGCTCAGGCCACCATTAACAGAGTATGATGGGCTGAGCTGGGCAGCCTCAGCAACAGCAATGTGCATCCTCAGAGTCCTGGAGGCTGTAAGTTCAAGATCAAGGTGTTGCAGGGCTGGCTCCTCCCAAGGCCTCCACCCTGAGCTTGCAGATGCCTCTTCTCCCTGTGTCCTCATGGTGGCCCCTCTGTGTGTGTCCTCACTTCTTCTTATCAGGATGCCAGCCAGTCCTGTGGGATTAGGGCCCACCTTAATGCCTCATTTTACCTTAATGACCTCTTTAATAGCCCTATCTCCGGACACAGTCTCATTCTGAGGTACAGAGTTAGGACTTCAGTGAGACCTCAATCACGTTGGGGTAACAACCTGAGACATCAGTCTCCACCTGCGGAGGTCTGTCCTGCAGACCCTGACTCGCTGACGGATGAACGAATGGACTCACACGCACTAATCCGAGTGGGCTAGGGATGGTCGTCAGCTGCTTTCAGAGGGCAAGTGCAGCCAACCAACCCCAACTCCCTGTACCTCCTCACATTTACTCAGGATAGATTTAATAACAGAGGTTCTAAGTCAACACGCTTGTGCATAATTAACACAAGCGTGTTTTAATTAATGGTTAAAAGAGTGGTTTTACGAATGATAAAAGCTTTAGGTACCAGGACTCAGAGTAAACACCATTAACAGGTAATTCCCCTTTACCCTCCCCCTGAGAGGACCATCCAGCACAAAGTTTACATGAGCAAACAAATTAGAGCAGAGATAAAGGAATGTGGGGTAAACAGACTTAACTGGCAAAGCTTTCATTGTCCCTAATCTTTTACCCTGTGACTTAAAGTTCTAACATAATGAACTAGGTGCCTTCAGCCCATTCCATTAAAACCTTTCGGCCTTCCAAAAGGTTTGAGACCATAATCTTCTAACTTTCCCTAATATTTCCCTAATATTTTGCCAGCCACCCCGAGTGAACCCCAACACTTCAGCATAGTCATGGGGTGGGATGTGAGTCCTGCCATAACACTTGCCAAAGCTGTTCCCAGCTGCAGCTGCTCACGGAGTTAGGAGCACTCCCCTCTGTGGCCACACAAAGCGTCTCATGGAGGTGCCACACCCTGCCCACCACAGAGCTCAGGTAAGCATCTTCCTTGTCACTTTTAGCACTTGGAATATGTGCTCTTAGCACACGGCCTCAACCCCTGCCAGACTGCAGGCTGCCAGGGACACAGCACAGGTGTTCCAAACTCCTTTCTATCCCTGTCTGCATCTGGCAGAGCGCCTTTACCACTGAGCTCAACAATATCTTTTTTAAAAAATAAAATACCTACAGCTTTTTTTTTTTTTGAGACAGAGTTTTGCTCTTGTTACCCAGGCTGGAGTGCAATGGCGTGATCTCAGCTCACCGCAACCTCCGCCTCCTGGGTTCAGGCAATTCTCCTGCCTCAGCCTCCTGAGTAGCTGGGATTACAGGCATGCACCACCATGCCCAGCTAATTTTTTGTATTTTTAGTAGAGACAGAGTTTCACCATGTTGACCAGGATGGTCTCGATCTCTTGATCTCGTGATTCACCCTCCTCAGCCTCCCAAAGTGCTGGGATTACAGGCTTGAGCCACCGCGCCCGGCCGCCTACAGCTTTTTAACAGAACAAATTGAATATCTTGCTTTGAAATCATAAAAGTAAGACATGGCTTTGACCAGATTCCTCTAGCTCACCTGTGCTGACTCACACACTGGACAGACAGAGGGGTTGCCCACAGCCACGTGTATCCCCGTGTGGAAAAACACAATGAAGACTTAATGAGTGGCCTGGAACTTATTTTTCTCCTTTGCATGTACAACTTTTCGATTTTGTGAATATTTTTTCTGAACTAGAGTCTTTCTCCATTAAAAAAAAAATTCATTCTATGTCAAAAGTATTTCCGCATTATCTACAACACATAGATAATAATATTACTGGGAATTAACATTAAGTAATGAGCCTTATAGTCTTTATTCTATATTAACCAAATAAGATGGCTCAAAATGGCAAGAGGAAACATTTATTTTGGAAGGATGTAAATGTTTATGTCTCTAAAAAAATGCAAGTTTTTAAGAAGTTCGACATTTATAAGAAATTGCTGCGATTCATTTATTCGTCCTAAACCTAACGGCGTAATCATGATTTCCTGTGGGAATCATGCGCCACCTTCACATGCTGTATCTGTGGAGGAGGAGAAAATGCAAGGTCCCAGCTGTATTCTGGTGATAACAGCTTAGAGGGTTTATTTAGGTAAAAATACTTGTTGAGGTGCTTTTCATAGGTGCTATGGAGTCCATTTTTTATGTCATGGATAAATCCATTCAGATAATTTTCGATGAGATCTAAAATATTATGGGGCGTGCCACCAACCATCAAGCTGTCGTAATAGAAATCCCCCTGTCCAAACGGGATGCAAGCTGCTGAGGCCGGCCTCTCTCATAAGGGAAGTTCTTGGTGTTCCTGAAATACCACCAGGCGTGGAGCTGGGCCACCATCGGGCCCAGGGTCTCCACCCCGAACTCGCTCTGGAAGACCTGGTTGGCAGCCATGCCGAAGAGAAAGTCCACCTCGTCCGGGATGTGACTGACGATGTGTTCACCCAGGCTCTGCATGGGCGCCAGGGGGCTGTCAGGCCGCCCCCTTCCGGTGCTCACTTTAAACACTTTGAACGTTCGAAGAGGACTGGGCTGTATGTGGCGCAGCTTGAAGAAGGCGTCGACCATGACGTAGAAGATCACTCGGTAGCCCGTCATGAAGTGCTTATTTGTGGAGTGTAAGAATGGCCTCAGGTTCTCCTCTGCAAACCTAGGAAAAACACACACACTGGGGAAGACACTTACTTTTCTTTCCTTCTTTCTTTGTTTTTGAGATGGAGTCTTGCTCTGATGCCCTGGCTGGAGTGCAGTGGCGCTCAGCTCACTGTAACCTCTACCTCCTGGGCTCAAGTGATTCTCCTGCCTCAGCCTCCTGAGTAGCTGGAATTACAGGCACCCCACCACCACCACGCCCAACTAATATTTTTGTATTTTTAGGAGAGACAGGGTTTTGCCATGTTGGCCAGGCTGGTCTCGAACTCCTAACCTCAGGTGATCCACCCACCTCGGCCTCCCAGAGTGCTGGGATTACAGGTGTGAGCCACTGTGCGCGGCCGACACTTACTTTTCTAAACATGATCAGGAGAAGAGACGGCTGAATGCACTGTCTAACATGGTGTTTCTGATGCTAAGGAACTTGGGATATGTAAGCCTGGAGGAGTTGCACCCACAGCTTCAGCTGAGTCTGTGAGTGGGAAGGAATGTCCTGACCCAAAGGGCCTGAGAAAAGCCACTGTTTTGGAATGAGTGTTTGAAGAAAGGGAACAAGAGCTAAATGGGTATGAATCATAAGATTCCCACTGGTGTTAAGGACTGAGCCATCAACAGAGAAACCCAGCACACCTTTGTACAGGACAGCCCGAAATTGAAGGAAATTAGGTATATGGAAGTCCATTTCCAAGACAAAGTGAACTGAAGAAGTTTAGTCTAAAATGAGTTTACTAGCCTGCAAAATAGCTGGCTTTGCCCGCTCTTATCAGCCTGCCCAGCTACTTAGGTCATAAGTCAAACACCTAGAGAGCCCCTGAGCTGACTGGGATTGCAATGCATTGTGGGCTGCAACAAAACACAGCAGGACAGCCCTAAAGAGAACACCTGAAGCCCCGCCCAACCAACAGGCGACGTCCGGGAAGACTGGGACCCCGTAGTAGCCAGCCTGCGAGGAACCGGGGGGAGAGACCCGTGCACTAGGGGATAAACTGCTTCTTCAAACTGTGCTGAGCGCGCCTGCCCGTCAGACACCCGATCTTCCAAGACCGTCACTAAAAGTCTCACTTTCCCCGTTCTCCAGGTTTCTGAGTTCATTCTTTGGGTTTGAACAGGTAAGTTTCTTTCTCACAAAAATCATGGCTATTTTTATCATTAATTATGCTTAATTATCTTTGGAGGTCAAAAGTCCATGAATGCTGATCCACATTTTCCCAAAATAAAAAAGGCCACAGGTCAGTGGCACCTACCTGCCAGTAGCAAAGACGGCCAGGCCCACGGTGATATTCCGCCGTCAGTAATGTTTTTCCAGAACCTGCCTGTCAAAAGTCCCCTCCCATAAGACGGGAGCGAGCCAGTCCGTTTTCGTTATGACATCGGGGCGTTTTCTGTGGAACAAGAACCAGGTTAAACAGGGATTGCTTTACTCAGGCAGCAGCAGCAGGTGCCAGGGTAATGGCTAACGCTTACAGAGCACGGACTGTGCATCCGGTGCCATGTTTGAGGGTGTTATCCCATTTATCCTTGCAAGACCCTATGCAGTGATCCCCACCACCCCCAATCCCCAGCACCCCCGATCCCCACCACCCCCGGTCTCCACCACCCCCGATCCCCACCCCACCTCCCCACCAACCCTGATCTCCACCAGCCCTGGTCCCCACCACCCCCAATCTCCACCACCCCCGGTCCCCACCATCCCTGGTCCCCACCACCCCTGATCTCCACCAGCCCTGGTCCCCACCAGCCCTGGTCCCCACCACCACTGATCCCCACCACCCCTGATTTCCACGTGGGGAACCAGAGGCACACATGGTTGAGTAAGTTGCCTGACACCACACAGTTAACATGTGGGGGTTGGGGTGCCACACCCAGCCAACCTGGATCCTGGGTTTGTGTGTTCCTCCCCCAATTGCCTGCCTTTGAGCCCAGGAACTACCTTTTCTGAGCTCTGACTGCAGCTCAAAATTAGGCAGCCCAAAGTCAGAACACTCTCCAGTCATTTACTGAAGCCAGGGAGGCAGGAGACTGCCTCCTTTACACAACGCCTTTATCTCTCCCTCCTTCTCTGCTTTCTTTCTCTCTCTCCCCTTTTCCTGTCTCTAAAAAAAAAAACCTCCAACAATACAATTACAGAAATGCAAATTGAATTGAGATGTTTTAACTAGCAGCTTTGCCAAACATAAAAAAGCTGGCAATACTTTGTGTACTGTAGACAAGAAGATTAAATCGTGCCATGATTAAAAGGAAATTTAGCAATTTAAAATTTATATAAAAAAATTGAAATGTCTGCATTATCTGGCCTGATGACTTCATTTGAGAAATTGATCTCACACAGAAGTCACACATCTGTGTAAGAAAAAGACAAAAAAGGTTCCATTTAGTCACCAGAACTTTGCCTACAATAGCCCCCAAACGGTAAGTAACCCCAAACCCGTAGGGAATTGATTCAGTAAACTGAGGAACGAAACACAAAGCTGAACACTACACACTTTACAAAGGTCGAGGCTGCCCCTGCACGCTGACACCGAAGTCGAGCAGCATCATCAGCGGCATTTTCAAGCTGTTTCCAAAGAGTCTCTTTCACTCCCTAAGCCAGGAAAGCTGAGGCAGATGGAGTGCGTCCCCTTCTTCATCACCTCCATGACTGCCTGGGTCTCAGAACACCCTGGTTTGTTTCTAAGAGCCTCCAGAATGAAACCCCAATTCTGGAAACCTCCCAGGAGAGCTGAATTTGGTGACCGGGGAAGAAAAACCTGTTTCTTCAAACCGAGATATGCTGTTGGTATGTGCATGTAAAAAGACATTTTTGTTCTTACCTACGTTGAAACCAGTCTGCGAGCTGAAGCTCTTCTACTTGGCAATTCCTGGGTTCAGAGGGAAAATCGAATGATTACAAGGAGTCTGATCCATGTTTATGGAGCCTGCGATGGGCAGGCCTTGTTTGGCTTTTTGTCAACATGCGTCAACCCAAATCAGAGTCAGGGGAAGCCACTTGGAGAAGAGAGATCTCAGCTGGGTGGGGAAGGTTATGAGCTGCTCTAGGGAAGAGATCTAGGTAAAGGAGGTCATGGCCAAAGGCAGAATGTCAGGAAAGAACATGGGTGTTGGGAGGAAGATTTTTTTCAAAAAAAGGAAATGAACAGATAAACTAAAAGAATGTATATTCAGACAAAAACATAGATTTTATTAATTTATTTACCAAATGCAAGTGGCTTTGCTGCATGTTGTAAAGAGGTGGGGAGGAGTTCGTCTTTGATTCTTTTTGCATTTATTTTGTTATTTATTTATTTTAAGAGCTGTGTTCTCACTCACATGATCACAGCTCACTGCAGCCTTAGACCCCTGAGCTCAAGCCACCCTCCCACCTCAACCTGCAAAGTAGCTGGGACCACAGGCACAGGCTGCCTCCCTTTGCATTTCAACTCTGCATTCATCTAGAGTGTAATTGTGCTTTTAAGCTAATTATTTGATTAGCAAGCTTATTAGGCAACCTCTGCCTCATAACCCTGGGAGGATTTTTTTTTTTTTTTGAGACAGGCTCTCACTCTGTCACCCAGACTGTAGTATGGTGGCGCCATCATAGCTCACTGGAGCCTCAACCTCCTGGGCTCAGGCAATCCTCCCACCTCAGCCTCCTGGGTTGCTGGGACCACAGGGGTGTGCAACCACACCTGGCTAATTTTTAGATTGTTTGTAGAGACAGAGTCTCCCTCTGTTGCCTAGGATAGTAATCCTGGGATATTTTTAAGTAAAACCCATGACTTTCAATAAATCAATGACTTGAAGACTGCCTCCCTTCCTGGTCTTCTCAGAAGTATCCTTAGCCACGGATATTCCATGATTGGATACCCCAGGGCTACACTCATCAAAATCCAATTTGTCCACACCAGACACCATCAAAACATGAAGCAACAAAAGGGAACTTTCTAAAAAGTCCTCATTCTCGGGTCAAGCTGGTCTGATCACTTTCTGGGGTCCTGCAGAATGATCAGAGCAGAGAACATCCTTGTCTGAAGACGGTTATTATAACCTAAAGAAAAATACTGTGGCCAAACACAGTGGCTCTTGCTTGTAATCCCAGCACTTTGGGAGGCCAAGGCAGGTGGATCACAAGGTCAGGATTTCAAGACCAGCCTGGCCAGCATAGTGAACCCCCGTCACTAATAAAAACACAAAAATTAGCCAGGCATGGTGGTATGCACCTGTAGTCCCAGCTACTTGGGAGGCTGAGGCAAGAGAATTGCTTGAACCTGGGAAGTGGAGGTTGCAGTGAGCTGAAATCATGCCACTGCACTCCAACCTGGGCGACAGAGCAAGACTCTGTCAAAAAAAAAAAAAAGAAAGAGAGAAAGGAAGGAAGGGAAGTGGAGGGGAGAGCAGATTCAGCTTTACAAAAACATTCTAAAGCCAGTATGCAGAATTCCCTGAACCCAGCCAGTATCCCCCATCATTAACATCTAGCTTGAGTGGGGTACTCTTGTTCCAATACGTGAAGCAACACTGATGCCTTATTGTTAACGGGAGTCTGTGCTTTGGCTGGATGTTCTTGCTTTCACCTAACGTCCCTTCTCTTTTCAGGGTCCCACCCAGCACACCACCCTGCACTCAGCTTCCACATGCACAGCTCCTCTTGACTGGCACCCTCTCAGACCTCATCATGGCTTCCCAACGATGCTGACCTTGCCCGCCTGGCTAGAGTTGTGTTTTCAGGCTTCTCCATGCAAAGACTGCTCTTGCTCCCTGCTTTCCATCTCATGGTCTTTATAAGGAAACACTGTGTGTGCCCCACACTCTAGGACCGGGGCATCAGGCTCTGTGTCCTTGGTAGTGGAGAATCTAAAGACATGATCTGGAATTCTTCTGCATGGGAGATGTGTCTCTTCTCCCTTCTTTCCTTCAGTTCTTCCAACATTCAGCCAACCTGTCTTCCTTCTTTTTTTCCCTCCAATCATTCATTTGCATCGGTATGGACTTGTGGAATTCGTTTCATGCTTTGGGTTATGATTCAATGCTACTATCTTTTCTTGCTAAATAGATCCAGCTTTGGCCATTGGGAGCTCTCCCAGTTAGCTCCCCTGTCCCAGTTAAGTGACATACTCCCTTAAAAATAGAATTTGTAAAAATCCCTTCCTTCCTTCCTGGCACTGCAAGATGCTCTGGGCTTATGTTGTAAATCCCCTGCCCGAATCTAGAACTGTCCACTTCCCTAAGAAGCCCTGGTTGTTTTCCTGGAGAACGGTGTTAGAAGCCAAGACCTAGGCACCTGGAGTGCTTATTGCTACTAGGGTGTCCTTGCTTCTGGGCCCTGTCAGCTAACAGAGCAAGGAAATAGCTGCTAATCTGTGTGTACATCCACATGTCTTCAAACATGTTGCCATGTAATCATCCCTGTTCATAGTAAGGGTGAGTTCATGCTGAGGTCTCCAGCTTCAACCCATTGCCCCCGGGATCACTCTGGCCCCCTCTCTTGCTTATCTATGAAGTCCCGTCCAACAGTGAGAAACGTGCTCCCCCATCCCCCATCCATTTATTTAATTGATTCAAATTTACATGTATAGCAGCAGCAGAATTGTTAACTCACACTCCCGTGGGAACAAACCTTTATCAACCCAAACACAGTGCTTGCGTGCAGTTTCTATTGCCTTTTTTGTTTTTTTCTTTTGAGATGGAGTCTTGCTCTGTCACCCAGGCTGGAGTGCAGTGGTGTGATCTCGGCTTGCTGCAACCTCTGTCTCTGGTTCAAGCAATTCTCCTGCCTCAGCCTCCCGAGGCCTCTCCTGCCTCTTCTCCCTCACCTCCAGGATTACAGGTGTGCGGCACCACGCCTGTCTAATTTTTGTATTTTTAGTAGAGACAGGGTTTCATCATGTTGGTCAGGCTGGTTTCAAACTCCTGACCTCGTGATCCACCTGCCTCAGCTCCCAAAGTGCTGGGATTACAGGCGTGAGCCACCACTTTTAAATGCCTTTACTTTTAAACTCCACTCATTCTCGTTATTTTAGGTCAGCGGCTTTCTCCCTCTCCCCTTCTAGCGGGCTTGTTCTATACATGTGGGATGGAGATTACGTTCTCACACTCTGCACTGCTTCCTAGGATACCTCAAACCTCCTAGTTAATTTTTTTAAATTTGCATATGTTAATTTCACTCTTCTGCCATAGCATCCTATGGGTTTTTTTTTAAATGCAAATTTACAGGGCTGGGCGCAGTGGCTCACGCCTGTAATCTCAACACTTTGGGAGGCCGAGGTGGGTGGATCACGAGGTCAAGAGATCAAGACCATCCTGGTCAGCATGGTGAAACCCCGTCTCTACTAAAAATACAAATAAATTAGCTGAGCATGGTGGTGCATGCCTGTAATCCCAGCTACTCGGGAAGCTGAGGCAGGAGAATTGCCTGAACCCAGGAGGCAGAGTTTGAGGTGAGCTGAGATCACGCCATTGCACTCCAGCCTGGGTAACAAGAGCAAAACTCCCTCTCAAAAAAAAAAAATGCAAATTTACATGTGTCCATACTTACACTGTCATACAGGATAGTTTCACAGCCCCCAAAAACTCCTTTGTGCTTCACCTATTCACCCCTCCCCCACCTCCACCCTGTGGCAACCATGGATCTTTTTCCTGCCAATATAGTCTTACCTTTTGCAGAATGTCATGTGAGAATTATAAAAGCATGCAGCCTTTTCAGACAGGCTTCTTGCACTCAGCAATGTGCACTTAGGGCTCCCACATGTCTTTAACAGCTCGATAGCTCATTTCTTGTTACTGTGGAGTGGGATTCCATTGCATGGAGGAGGCACAGCCTGTGTATCATTCTCCTCCTGTTGAAGGGCCTTGTTTGTTTCTGGAGCACTGCGTGAACCACAGCTTGTTTACCCTTCACCTGCTGAAGGACACCTACTTTGTCAGTGGTTTGAGGAACGTGTGAGTAGAATTTCCATAAACTTCTTGTGCAGGGTTTTGTGTGGACATAAGTTTTTTAATCCATTGGCTAAATACCTAGGAGCACAGCTGCTCCATCACACGGTAAAGCTATATCTAGCTTTCTTCTTTTTCTTTTTGAAACGGAGTCTTGCTCTGTCACCAAGTTGGACTGCAGTGGCCCAATCTCAGTTCACTGCAATCTCCGCCACCCGGGTTCAAACGATTCCCCTGCCTCAGCCTCCTGAATAGCTGGGACTACAGGTGTGCACTCCCACGCCTGGCTAATTTTTTGTATTTTAGTAGAGACGGGGTTTCACCATGTTGGCCAGGATGGTCTCGATCTCCTGACCTTGTGATCCACCCGCCTCAGCCTCCCAAAGTGCTGGGATTACAGGCGTGAGCCACCGCACCTGGCCAGCTATGTAGCTTTCTAAGGAACTGCCATGCTGTCTTCCACAGTACCTACCATTTTGCATTCCCACCAGCAATGAATGGGAGTTTCTGTCACTCCACTTCCTCACCAGCACCTGATGTTTTAGATTTTTGAGTGTTAGCTGTTCTAATGATTGTTTTGATTGCAATTCCCTGATGACAAATGAGGCTGAGCATCTTGGCGTTTGCTTATTTCCCATCTGTCTATCTTCTCTTGTGAGATTGTATTCAGTTCTTTTGTTCATTTTTAAATGTTTCAAATGCCACTATTTCATTTTTAATTTAAGTGTTTGTTTCCTTATTGTTGAATTTTAAGAGCTTTTTGACTATTTTGGGTACAAGTCCTTTATAAGATACATGTTGTGCAAAGCCTTCATTTTTAAAAACCATTATCTCTCATGATACTACTGCTGTTCAAATAGCCTCGGAAAACACTGCATTGCTTATGAAAAAGGCCATGAGGAGTGGTACAGAGAAAGTAAGAATTCGAGTTGTTCTAGATGAGAGAATATCAGCAGATGTGCTAGTCTGTTTTCACACTGCTGATGAAGACATACCCAAGACTGGGAAGAAAAAGAGGTTTAATTGGACTTTCATTTCCCCACAGCTGGGGAGGCCTCAGAATCATGGCAGAAGGAGAAAGGCACTTCTTCCATGGTGGCGGCAAGAGGAAATGAGAAAGGAGCAAAAGTAGAAACCCCTGATAAACCCATCAGATCTCATGAGACTTATTCTCTATCACGAGAATAGCACAGGAAACACACACCCCCATAATTCAATCACCTCCCCTGATCCCTCCCACAACACATAGGAATTCTGGGAGATACAATTCAAGTTGAGATTTGGGTGGGGACAGAGCCAAACCGTATCAGGAGGTTTACAGATGTGTCCTGTAGTATACACTTGTCTATATGTATAGAAATAGGTTGATTTTAGTCTTATTTATATTAAACACAGAGATGGAACCTTGAGATCGTTTATAATTCATCTAAAATGGCACTCTCACCTTTATTTATTATGCTCATTTTATAAAATATTATATCCCTGGCACTGTCTTTTATGTGTGTTTATTGTCTACCTTCTCCAAATAGAATGAAAGCTCCCTGAGGACAGGCACTTTGGTTGTTGCCACATCCCCAGCACCTAGGATAGAGCCTGGTACCTAGAAGGCAGTCTGTAAATAGTAGTTAACTGTTTAACAATGAAAGGTTTAAAATATGTATATTTTGTTTTGTCCTACAAAGAGGAAGTGACTTCTGATTTATTTAGAGAGTAGTATTGATATCTTTGGACAAAACTCAGCAGTTTAGATGATCTCTGACAGCCTGGGCCACATAGGGAGACTCTATCTCTACAAAAAAATTTTAAAAATTAGTTATGTGTGGTGGCATGTGCCTGTAAACCCAGGTACTCAGGAGGCAGGGGCATGAGAATCACTTAAGCCTGGTAGGTCAAGGCTGCAGTGAGCTAATATGGCACCACTGCACTCCAGCCTGGGCAACAGAATAAGACCCTGTCTCAATAAATTAAATTAATTAAAATGAAATTAAAAGCATCTCTACCAATCACTAAGATCATGATTCATCAATATTTTATATTTACCTGAAATAACGCTTAACCAACATCAGTGAAAAAAACAAATAAAACCAGTAACAGCATTCTTTTCAAATTCATTCTCTTCTGGGAAAAAAGGAAGAAAAATTGTGTTTTAAGCAATATAAAAGATGTATTAACCCCTTCTAACAAGGGGTTAATGTATGGGCAGTTGGACACCACCAACATTAGAGGTTGCTTCTAGAATGTTCAGCTGTCAGGAGAAAGCAACTTGAGTGAGGGAAGCCTCTGTTCTCCTTCGAGTGCCCGGGGCTGACTGCTCCTATGGGCCAGCTGCAGGCACACTCTGTTTCTCCCTGTGTTCAGATCGAAGTCTGACTTGATTGCATAAAAGAAAAGCAATAAATCTCTCCACTGCAGGGCTGTGAACACAGAATGAGGCATTGATGAGGAAATCGTCTTAACCCAGGAGCAGGTATTCTTCCCCCAAAGTTGACTTGCTATTCTTTCTGCCTCACTGAGATAGTAAGATGGATAATTTGTTCCAAGACTATGCCAGTCTAAAAATTCATGAGTGCTCTCAAAGGTAGATGCCTGTAAACAGGGAATGTTGTCTAAGTTAAAGGCATTAGACTTTAAGGTGGAAGTCTGGGCTCTCACCAGTGCCTGAGTGTGCATTAGAGGCTTCACGTGGGATTTGTTTTACAAGCCCATCAGGAACACATCCCTGGGCTGTGTCCAAACAAAATGCAGGTCTCCGATCCTCCGATTTTCCTTTTTTTTTCTTTTTTTTTTTTTAAGGTGGAGTCTCATTCTCTCTCCCAAGCTGGAGCGCAGTGGCACAATCTTGGCTCACTGCAACCTCCACCTTCTGGGTTCAGGCAATTCTCCTGCCTCAGCCTCCTGAGTAGCTGGGATTACAGATGCACACCACCATGCTCAGCTAATTTTTGTATTTTTAGTAGAGATGGGGTTTCACCATGTTGGCCAGGCAGGTCTCAAACTCCTGACCTCAGGTGATCCACCCGCCTCAGGCTCACAGTGATTTTCATTTTAAACAGTCATTTAACAAACATGACGCTTTAGCTCTGCATGTATAGCCATAAAATAGCCACTTGCCACGTGTGATCCCTGAGTGTGTGAAATGCAGCCACCGTGAAATGAGGTATGCTGCAAGGTACAAAACATGTGGGGTCTCAAAGTCAGACACAGTGGGAAAGAAAAGAATTTACCATCTCACTCATAACTTCATGTCGTTTACACACTGAAATGGTAACAGTCTGGGTGTTGTCATCTGGAAAGAGTGAGTTAAATGAAAATAAATTATGAAAACTAATTCATCCGTTTCTTTTTACTGTCTGTAATGTTACTTCTAGGAAACTGGACACTGGAAATGTGGCTCACATTTTATTCCTATGGGGCAGTTCTTCATATAATCCCATCCTGGGCAGGCTTCAGTTGGGCCCAGTTCTTGTGCCTCTGCGATTTGAAACTGACCACCTTTTAAATTCAAGATCACCAGAAATGTCACGTGAATGGGGTAAGATGGGCCCATCTAGCCAGATTCTCTGCATCAGTGCTCCCTCCTCCATGACATCGTCCCTGGGCATGCCCCCAGCTGTATGTTGATGAGCTGCCTGTCTGTCAGTATCTTTCTGAGGTCAAGGCTAAGGGATGATCCTGAAACCTGATTTTACCACAGTCATACAAACTTTCCTAGAACCCTCTTTAAAAGTCCTTTACCTTGGGTTAAAGTGATGTAAAGAGACAGCCAAAGACATCCCTTGAGGATGAGTTTCTTCTAGGCATCATATCTTAGGGTCTGTGTCACGCCACGGTCCAGCTGCCATCTACTGCTCTCCTAACCCTGGAGTCTTCCATTGGTGCTGACTTCACCAGGCTCCTTTGATGATGCAAGAGTCACAGTGACGCCTCTGCCCATAGGTTCTTCCTGTGGTTATGAGGACAGGACTTTGTTCCATTTGAAAAATTAAAGGATATTTTTAAATGTGCTTTTGGTTTTCATTACCTTTTTCTCCTTACTTCCTAATGACTGATTCTTACTGACGGAGAGATATTTTGAATGAACTGTGTTTATGTTCATACAGCAGAGGGAGAGTGTGGCATCCTTCTCCTCCTTTATCCTCTTTGAGCTTTTGTCTGCCCACCCCCATGGAGTAAATCCTTTCTTATGCTGTCTTAGAATGTTGTTCATGTACTTCTTTTTCTGATTACAGAAATAGCACGTTTTTGTGTTGTAAGTCACATGTTCCCAGCACAATGGAAATAATGATTGTATGCACTTCCACCAACCTCCAATTGCCACCTTCATTCATGATCATCATGGGAACCTTTATTTATTTTGCCCCTCACATTAGAAAATAAAATCTTTTTCTTATTGAAAAAGTCACATAGATACATGTTAGTTTCACATCGCAGCCATAACAAATTTAGCAGAGTAGCTTAAAACAACACAGATTTATTCTCTGACAATTCTGGAGGCTAGAAGTTCAAACTCGAGGTGTTGAGAGGGCCACACTCTCCCCAGGGTCTGATGCTGCAGGTGTCCTTGGCTCCCTTGGCTTAAGTATGCATCCCTGCAATCTCAGCCTGTTACCACGTGGCTTTCTCTGCCCTCTTTCTCTGTGTGTGTGTGTGCGTGCACGCGTATGTGTACATGTGCATGTGTGCGTGTGTGCACGTGTGTGTGTGTCTTTCCTCCTCTTCTTAGGACATTGTCGTGTTGTGTTAAGGGCCACCCTACTGCAGTGGGACCTCATCTTAATTTACACCTTAACTAGATCCTCAAAGACCTGATTCCAAATCAGGTCACATTCACAGGTACCAGGGGTTAGGACTTGGGCCTATGGTTTTAAGGAATGCCATTCAACCCAGCACACTTGGTAAAAAATAAAAAGTAAACATATGCCAGGTGCAGTGGCTCACACCTGTAATCCCAGCACTTTAAGAGGCAAAGGCGGGTGGATTGTTTGAGCTCAGGAGTTCAAGACTAGACTGGGCAACATGGAGAAACCCCATCTCTACTAAAATACAAAAATCAGCCAGGTGTGGTAGCACACACCTGTAATCCCAGCTACTCAGGAGGCTGAGGTGGGAGGATCTTGAGGTCAGGAGGCAGAGGTTGCAGTGAGCTGTGGTCAAACCACTGCACTCCAGCCTGGGTGACAGAGCAAGGCCTTGTCTCAAAAATGAAAACAAGGCCAGCTGTGGTGGCTCATGCCTGTAATCCCAGCACTTTGGGAGGCCAAGGAAGGAGGTGGATCACGAGGTCAGGAGTTTGAGACCAGCCTGGCAAAGATGGTGAAACCCTGTCTCTAGTAAAAATACAAAAATTAGCTGGGTGTGGTGGTGTGCACCCGTAATCCCAGTTACTTGGGAGGCTGAGGCAAGAGAATTGCTTGAACCTGGGAAGCAGAGGTTGCAGTGAACTGAGATCGCACCACTGCACTCCAGCCTGGGTGACAGAGCAAGACTCCATCTCAAAAAAATAAAAATAAATAAAATAAAAGCAAAACAGTGAACAGTACACAGGTGTCTGCAACACACACCAAGTCTACTTCCTCACCGGCCCTGGCTCTCCCACTCCTCCACCCACCGGAGCAGATGCTGTAACAACCCTTGGGTTTTATCCCATAACCTTTCTCTGCATGTAGAGACACAGAGGGTTTTGTCTGTAGTTCTTCTTTGGGTACACGTGGTGATGTGCTACGCTCTTCAACACCCTGAATTTCCCTCTCAGTATATTTTGAAGATCACTCATTCCATCTCATTCAAACTGAACTTGTTGTTTACAGCTGCGCCATATTCCATCACACGAACGAACCATAATTTACGTACTGGTCTGCTATTGCCCAACATTCTGATGGTTCTGACTTTGCTTTACGAGGAATGCCACCATGACGATCCTGTGACATGTTCTGCGACCACGTGACAGTCGACACTGACACAATTCCTAGAGATGCAATTGCTGGTGTCAACAAAAAGAGTCAAACTCTGTAAAATATTTGAAGAGATTTATTCTGAGCCAAGTATGAGTGACCACAGCCCGTGACACAGCCCCAGGAGGCCCTGAGAACATGTGCCCGAGGTGGTCAGGGCAGCTTGGTTTTATACATTTTAGGGAAGCATCAGACATCAATAAAATACATTTAAGAAATGCACTGGTTTGGTTCAGAAAGGTGGGAAAACACAAAGCAGCGGTGGGCGGGGAGGCTTCCAGGCTGTAGGTGCGGTGAGAGGCCTGCAGAGAAGTGTGATCGGCGCTGAACTTTGCCTGTAGCTGCGGAGAAGCAGTCCCACCCGAATCACTCGGGCATTCCAGGACAGGGAATGCAGGAGGTGGGGCTGCATCTAGCCTGCCCGGCTGTCCGGTTCTGCCCTCCCTGGAGAATCCATGGGATGTTCATGAGTGAGCACCCCGCTCAGTTGGGGCTGCTGATAAGCCCTAACACCATCCAGACAGGCCTTCCCAGCTGCTGAGTCCCCGCCAGCTGGCCAGAGGGCCCCACCTGCAGCAGCACCCACCCCTGGGGTGTGCCTTCCTGCATGTGACATGATTCCCTTTCTGTTGAAACAGTGGAACTTACAAGGGCATATCTGAGTATATGAATTCCCTTTTCACAAGATGTGACCAGAAGGTTTTCTGCAGGTGGATTTGCAGCTGAAGTGACAGCCCACGTTACCTGGGGCGCAGATGGAGGCTCTTCCCTGCAGCTTCCCTTGCTGTGCTCTGATGGGGGTCTGTTTGGTGGAGGAGGCCCCCGCCCCCACCCTACGCAAAAGACGGTCATCATCAGCTGGCCCCTCTAGGCACCCATGTCCTTTCCCAAACCCATCGCTACCCCTTCTCTGTCTCTGTTTTGGGAACTTTTAGAGATCCTCTATTTTCTTACTCAAAATCTGCCTTCAGCCCTAGCCTGTAAGGTATTTAACACATAGGCAAGGCAGGCAGGGCACCCCTAAAGTCTGAGGGCCTGGCTGAGTTCCTGGCACACAACAGGCACAGCAGGCCTCAATCATTATGAAAGAAAGAATGAACGAGGGATGGGCGTAGAAGGAGCCTCTGGGGAAGGAGTGGGAGGAAGGATCTGGGCGCCTTTCCAGGGCCAGCCGCATCTCTTCCTTAACTATCGAAGGTCTCAAAGTCATCTCTGGAGAAAGACACAGACCACAGACTGTTTCTCGGATTCCTAGACCTGTCAGGAAGTGATATTCTTTGCTTGTCACAGGTCAGTACCCTGTAAAGGACAAGTCATGGGGCCAGTTTGTCCAAGGGGCTTTTATTGGCTCTGTAGGTCAGTGGCTCCAATGATACCCTGTTATAAAAGAAAACAAATTATTATCGAATTTATGCAAATAACTGCTGTTGATGAAAAGAGTTAAACTCTGTAAAATATTTGAAGCAATTTGTTCTCAGCCAAATATGGGTGACACAGCCCCAGGAGATCTTGAGAGCACGTGCCTAAGGTGGTCAGGACACAGCCGGGTTTTCTACATTTTAGGGAGACGTAAGACATCAATCAATACATGTGAGCTGTACATTGGTCTGCTCTGGAAGGACAGGTCAACTGGAAGTGGGTGACGTGGGGTGGGGAGGTCCAGGTCATAGGCAGATTCAAAGATTTTCTGACTAGGCTAGCGCAGTGGCTCACATCTGTAATCCTAGCACTTTGGGAGGCCAAGGCAGGCAGATTACTTGAGGTCAGGAGTTTGAAACCAGCCTGACCAACATGGTGAAACCCTGTCTCTACTAAAAATATGAAAAAATTAGCCAGGTGTGGTGGCAGGTGCCTGTAATTCCAGGTACTGCAGAGGCTGAGGCAGGAGAATCGCTTGAGTCCAGGAGGCAGAGGTTGCAGTGAGCAAAGATAGCACCACTGCACTCCAGCCTGGGCAACAAGAATGAAACTCTGTCTCGAAAATAAAATGAAATAAAATAAAATAAAGATTTTCTGATTGGCAGTTGATTGAAAGAGTTATTATTGAAAGACCTGGAATCAATACAAAGGAATGTCTGGGTTCAGATAAGGGGTTGTGGAGACCACAGTTCCATCATGCACATGACGCCTCCAGATAGCAGGCTTCAGAGAGAAAAGATTGTCAATGCTTCGGATCAGACTTAAAGAGTCTGTTCTGTCGGTCTTAGGGTCTCTGTGTTAATGTTAATACTGATCAGTTGTGTCTGAGTTCCAAAAGGGAGGAAGATTTAAGGAGGCATGTCTGACCACCATTTCCCATCGTGACCTGAACTTTTTCAGGTTAACTTTGGAGTTATTAGTATTAGCAGGCCAGAAGATTATTAGTTGGTATTAGTAGGCCAGAAGTAGCCCTTGGCTGAGGGGAGGGTACATCAGTTGGTTGGGGGGCTTAGAACTTTGTTTTTGTTTCATACCATATTGTTACAAATTAAGAATACTCACAAAGTTTCCATATTTTGAAGAAATTCGATTGAAAGGAATTATATTTTAAATTTTACTCATAAATTATATTCCATCGTGAAAAGCTGTAAATAGCTTAAAAGAAGAGAAAGTTTTCTTGACACAGAAAAACAAAAAGAATCAGCAGATTTTTTAATACAAAGCCATATGTGATTATTTCAGTCTTCCGTTAGTTCAATCCATGCAATTAACTCCTGTTCTGCTTGATACTAGGTCAGGAAACTCTTGAATACATCAGGTCTCCATGGGAGTCCTGAAAGTTTTTCTCTCTACTCCAAAGGCACAATCTAAGTTTATCAGAAACCTATATTTAAGAGTACTCCTCAGTTCTACAGCTGATTATAAACCATTCCATAAAAGGATTAAAGTAAAATGACAATTGTGGATGACAGAAGTCTTAGACCAGCCATGGTGAAAGACTTAACTGACAAGGAAACTTGGTTATTTCTGTGGCATACAACAATTTCACATAATAATAGTAATTACTATTGATAACATATACTGAGACATATCAGAATCACAGGAATCTCACATAACTTTGGAACACATACTAATACACATTTATTTATTTATTTAGAGACAAACTTTCACTCTTGTCACCCAGACTGGAGTGCAATGGCGTGCTCTCCGCTCACTGCAACCTGCACCTGCTGGGTTCAAGTGATTCTCTTGCCTCAGCCTCCTGAGTAGCTGGGATTACAGGCATGTGCCACCACACCCAGTTAATTTATGTATTATTAATAGAGACAGGGTTTCATTATGTTGGCCAGGCTGGCCTCAAACTCCTGACCTCAGGTGATCCACCCGCTTTGGCCTCTCAGAGTGCTGGGATTACAGGTATGAGCCACCATGCTCAGCCCTAATAACACATTTACACAAAAATAATCCAAAGAAGGTTAAATATCATTTCATATTTGACAATGCTTCCCATATGATTTTATTATACCAAATAAGCAGAATTTGTCTCTTCTGAACTTCACAGGATCCAATATCAAAAAATAAGTAGGGCAAATAGACTGAATTTAGAATTTGATTTTGAAAAGTTGGTAAAATATCCAAAGTTTCAAACACTTGATATCACAAAATAGGATTACCAGTCATTGTAAAATAAGCCATTCATTAAGCCAATCTGATAATTCAAGGATTAAAAAAAAAGAGCAAAACCTTTTATTCTTTGAGAGAGAAGGCTTACTTGCCCAAATCATACTCCCTAATAAAAACAGCATGAGGCCAGCTAAATCTCTCTCTCAAATATTATAAACAAATCTATTACATTTTAATCATCTTGACCATAAGATATAATTTCCATAAACCTTTTATAATTTTGTAAATTAAAGAGTTGTTACTGCTCCAAGAAAACCTTGTTAATGTAACTCAAGGGCCTCGATGCTGGTCCTCCATCAGTGTGGCTTTGATGTTAATATTTAATTTGTAGAGAAACTCTGAACTAATTTTCTCTCTCAAAATCAGCCCTGAAACTCTCACATGCTCACCTCTTCTAGGGGATTGAGTTGTGTTAAGATCTGGCTGTGTGGCTCATGAATTCAGGTTGTGTTGATTGTCACCTCAAGGGTCTGAAGATGGGGCTTTAACTGCTATTCATGTTTAAAGTTTAGCAGGCTTTGTGTCCTTTCTATACCAGGGTCAAAGCCCTGTAAGTTAATGGCACAAGGTCTTTAAAAGCAATACCGAAACACAGATACTACAACCTTATTTTTTTAATCTCAGTTTTCCTAGGACTTGAATTAGTTAGACACTTAGGAAGAATGTGTCCTGGGTCACAAGTGAAAGTTTCCAACTTCGTAGAAGAATTTAAAGCCAAGAACACAGAAGGTTATATCAAAAGTAAACATTTTTTTAGATTTTGATTTTTTTGAGATGGAGTCTCACTCTGTTGCCCAGGCTGCACCACAGTGGCATGAACTCAGCTCACTACAAATTCCACCTCCTGGGTTCAAACAGTTCTCCTGCCTCGGCCTCCCAAGCAGCTGAGATTACAGGTACCAGCCACATCTGGCTATTATTTTTGTATTTTTAGTAGACAGGGTTTCACCATTTGGCCAGACTAGTTTCGAACCCCTGACCTCAAGAGAGCCACCTGTTTCAGCCTCCCAAAGTGCTAGGATTACAGATGTGAGCCACTGCACCTAGCCAAGATCCTTAAGATAAAATATTTTGTAGCATCAGGCCACAACAGCAGTTTGAATCTGAGGAAAATAGTTACAGAAGCTGATGAAAAGTTTGAAGGAGAAAGTGATTTCAGGCTTCCTTCAAGGGGAGAGAAAGCTGAAAACAGTGAGATGCAATAAAAGTTAAACTTTAGAATTAAAAAAATTTAAATCTCTTGTAATTTTATTGAATAAATCAATATCCTAAGAAAATTTTGTTGTTCTAACCAATTATTTAGTGTATTAGTATATTTTAATATCAAAACCCAACCCTTAGAAAGACTATTAAATTTTCCTCTTAATCATAGCCAACTTGATTATGTAAAGCTTTTTTTCATAAATTCCCTTTTTATAAACCTTATTACCACTTACACAAACCATTTACAATATGCTTGGAGTTCCTGTCTTATCCTAAACATCCCTCTTTTTTTTTTTTTTTTTTTTTTTTTGAGACAAAGTCTTGCTCTGTCACCAGGCGCCAGGCTGGAGTGCAGTGGCACAATCTCAGCTCACTGCAACCTCTGCCTCCTGGGTTCAAGCAATTCTCCTGCCTCAGCCTCCCGAGTAGCTGGGACTACAGACACGCACCACCACACCCAGCTAATTTTTGTATTTTTTTTAGTAGAGCCGGGGTTTCACCATGTTGGCCAGGATGGTCTTGATCTCTCAACCTTGTGATCCACCCACCTTGGCCTCCCATAATGCTGGGATTACAGGTGTGAGCCACCGTGCCCAGCCACATCCCTCTTTCTTAAATAACCAGTCATTTTATTTTAGGGCAAAAAAATGACCACGTAAGACTTTTTCTTATATAAAATTATTTTTCTTTTAAACTTTCCTACCAAAAATACTTCTTCATATTTATAACATTCATTATCTCTCTCTTATGTACTAGTTCCTTTTGCCTTGTGTGATGGTTAATACTGAGTGTCAACTTGATTGGATGGAAGGATGCAAAGCATTGATCCTGGGTGTGTCTGTGAGGGTGTTGCCGAAGGAGATTCACATTTGAGTCAGTGGACCAGGTAAGTCAGATCCATCCTTAATCTGGGTGGTCACCATCCAATCAGCTGCCAGCTCTGCCAGAATAAAAAGCAAGCAGAATAACATGAAAAGACAAGAATGGCCTAGCCTCTCAGCCTACATCTTTCTCCTGTGCTGGATACTTCCTGCCCTCAAACATCAGACTCCAAGTTCTTCAGTTTTGGGACTTGGACTGTCTCTCCTTGCTCCTCAGCTTGCAGACAGCTTATTGTGGGACTTTGTGATTGTATATGTTAATACTTAATAACTCCCCTATATATATGCACATATGTACACATGTATGTACATAGTATATATGTGTACATATGTGTACATGTGTACATAGTATATGTGTGCATGCATATACATATGTGCATGTATGTACATATATATACTATTAGTTCTGTCCCTCTAGAGAACCCTGACTAATATAACTTGTTTCAAAAATAACCTTTAAATAGCCTTTGAATTAGACAAAATTTATTTCCTTTTCATAAGAACACATTCTTAGAAAAATGTTTTCCTATAATCAAATTTTTATTAAAAAAATGGAAATGATGCAGACATTTAATGAATATTATTTTATTATAACTTTAGATTTTAAATTCTATGACATTTGTTTGCAAGCATTTATTCGATTATGTTTACCTAATTAATTTTTTAATAGTTTACCTAGATAACTTTGAAAATTAAGATAGCCATGTAAACCAAAAGTAAAATTCTAAGCTCCCCAACTATCTGATTGAACCCCTCCTCTCAGCCAAGCACATTACAAAGTTAACCTGAAAAACTAGCTCAGGCCAAGATAGGAAGAGGGAGGTGGACCTACCTCATTACCATCAACACAGGCCTTAAGACTGATAGGACAGACTCTTTAAGTGTGATAAGAAACATTTACAAGCTATTCTCTCTGAAACCTCCACCTGAAGGCTTCACCTGCTTGATAAAACCTTGGTCTCCACAGCCCCTTATTGTAACCCAGACCTTCCTTTCTACTGATTGCAGGTCTTTAGATAATAATTCAACCAACTGCTGGTCAGACTCTTTGAGTCTGCCTATGACTTGGAAGGCCTCATTTCCATTTGTCCGGCCTTTTCCAGACTGAACCAAGGTACATCTTACATGTATTGATTGATGTCTTATGTCTCCCTAAAATGAATGAAAAAGCTGTAGCCCCACCAGAGGGGCACAATTGCTCAGGACCTTCTGAGGCTGGGTCATGGGTGTGAAAGGAAGATTTCTTGTGGCCCCAACATCACTAAGCTAAAGGGAAAAGTCAATCTGGGAACTGCTTAGGGGAAACCTGCCTCCCATTCTCTTCAAGATCACCCCTCTGCTCACTGGGGTAAATGCATATTTGATTGCCTCCTTTGGAGAAGTTAGTCGGAAACTCAAAAGAATGCAACCATTTGTCTCTTTTCTACCTGCAACCTGGAAGCCCCCTCCCAGCTTCAAGTTGTCCTGCTGTTTCCAGACTGAACCAATGTTCCTCTTACCTATGTTGATGGATGTCTCACATCTTTCTAAAATGTGGAAAACCAAACTGTGCTCTGACCACCTTGGGCAAACGTCTTCAGGACCTCCTGAGGCTGTGTCATGGACACATGCCCTCAGTGTTGACAAAATCAACATTCTAAATTAACTGAGACCTGTCTCAGATTTTGGGGGTTCACGTGGGCATGTCCTTAACCTTGGCAAAATAAACTTCTAAATTGATTGGGACCTGTCTCAGATATATTTTGGTTTACAGTCATCATTTAAAATTCTTTCCCTGTTGACCATTTTTTATAGCCAGTGAATTTCAAGTGTTTACTTAAGTAAGAAAGTTAAGGTTAAATAAGTGGCTTTCTTTTTTTGGCCAATAACTCAGGATTTACTGTTTTTATTAAATCAACAATATTAGACCAGTAAATCTAAATAACTACACATGTGGACAATTCTGAAGACATTCCTAATTTTATTTTACCAATAATTTTTTTTAATTTTTATTGCATTATAGGTTTTGGGGTACATGTGCAGAACGTGCAAGAAAGTTGCTTAGGTACACACACGGCAGTGTGTTTTGCTGCCTTCCTCCCCTTCACCCACATTTGGCATTTCTCCCCAGGCTATCCCTCCCCAGTTCCCCGCTGCTGTCCCTCCCCCATTCCCCCCAATAGACCCCAGTGGGTAGTAGACCCCCTCCCTGTGTCCATGTGTTCTCATTTTTCTCACCCACCTATGAGTGAGAATATGCGGTATTTCTTTTTCTGTTCTTGTGTCAGTTTGCTGAGAATGATGTTCTCCAGATTCATCCATGTCCTTATAAAGGACACAAACTCATCATTTTTGATTGCTGCATAATATTCCATGGTGTATATGTGCCACACTTTCCCAGTCCAGTCTATCATCGATGGGCATTTGGGTTGGTTCCAGGTCTTTGCTATTGTAAACAGTGCTGCAATGAACATTCGTGTGCATGTGTCCTTATAGTAGAACGATTTATAGTCCTTTGGATATATACCCAGTAATGGGATTGCTGGGTCAAATGGAATTTCTATTTCTAGGTCCTTGAGGAATCGCCACACTGTCTTCCACAATGGTTGAACTAGTTTACACTCCCACCAACAGTGTAAGAGTGTTCCTATTTCTCCACATCCTCTCCAGCATCTGCTGTCTCCAGATTTTTTAATGATCGCCATTCTAACTGGCGTGAGATGGTATCTCAATGTGGTTTTGATTTGCATCTCTCTAATGACCAGTGATGATGAGCATCTTTCATGTGTTTGTTGGCCTCATGTATGTCTTCTTTTGTAAAGTGTCTCTTCATATCCTTTGCCCATTTTTGAATGGGCTTGTTTGTTTTTTTCCTGTAAATCTGTTTGAGTTCTTTGTAAATTCTGGATATCAGCCCTTTGTCAGATGCGTAAACTGCAAAGATTTTTTCCCATTCTAATGGTTGCCTATTCACTCTAGTGACTGTTTCTTTTGCCATGCAGAAGCTGTGGAGTCAATAATTTTAAAGCCAGGTTACTTATTAAAGGTTTACTGAAGTCATGTGAATTGAAAAGCATTTGGACTTATTAATTTATGATCACTCCTTTATTTTTAAGCCAGTTTTGTACCTTGTGGTCACAACATATAACAAAACATATGCAGGCACACATAAACACACCTAAGCATGCACACACACACTCACATGCAAAAACACACACATGCATGCACACATAAACACACCTAAGTGCGCACACACATTCACACACATGCATGCACTCATAAACACAACTAAGCATGCACACACAGGCATTCACATACACACACACGCATGCACAAACACACCTAATAGTGCACACACATTCACACACATGCATGCACTCAAACACACCTAAGTGTGTACACACATGCATTCACATACACATACATGCATGCATGCATAAACACATCTAAGCATGCACACATTCACATACACACACGTATGCACTCAAACACACCTAAGTGTGCACACACACATTCACATACACAAACATACACATGCATGCACTCATAAACACACCTAAGCGTGCACACACACACATACACATACACAAACACAGGTGCATGCACACACACACTCACATACACACACACATAAAGATCCCATAGCTTTTGTCTTGGAATTCCAGCCAGGAGGTACCAATGCAAACTGACCAGTTTACAGAAGAATGGTTGATTGTGAAGAGTGGTTTTTATCTCAACACGAGTAGAAAAGTTCTCTAAACTAGAAAAAAAATACATTTCATTAAGCAAAAACCACATCCTCATTTTTTTTACAAACTTCACCAAAAATGCATCTTACTTTCCTGCTATTCTCTTAAAACCCTAATTCCGAGTAAAAAACCTAGGATTACTTAACACATGACTTTAAGATTTTCAATTACTAGAGAGAATTTTTAGACTAAATTTACCAAATTAATCTCGCCAAAGATTACTAAAGTCATGTGAACTGAAAGGCCCCTGGGCCAGCTTCTATGAGTCTGATAAATATTTACTTTTCTTGAAGTCAACTAATTAGAGCACTTTCATATGATTGGTAGTAAAATATTATTTCCGTGTGGCACATAAACACACAGACTTAACAGACCCAGGTCTTAGAGACACAGGCAGGTTTTAGAGATTTAAAATGTTTCACTTGCCTGTTTTTCAAAACTTTTTTCTCCCCTACATTGGACTACTAATCTCTTGACTATGCGTTCCATGCTTAAACAATTGTTCACTAGGCAACTCTAGATTTGCATCTCCAAATACATAGCTTAGGTGAAGCAAGGTAAAATGTGTACATCTCAGAGCTCATTGGATCTAAAAAGGCAAGGTCTGTTCTGTAAATGAAGCCATTGCCTCCCCCTTAAAGTTCCCAGTGGTTTAGATGCAGAGACAGCAATGTTCTTACAAAATGGAAATCTCCTTTAAAGACAGAATTTTATTGCAGTGACTTAGTTTGACAGGTAGTATTTTCAGTTGAGCTTGATTAGGTCACTGGCCTAGGGTGGAACAGAGCCAAGAAAGCATGCACAATTTTTTTATCTAAATCGATGATCATTTCCTGTAAACTGTCCTCAGCCATCCTTACCATTGATAGCTCTCACCTGCCATGATACACACCAAAGCCATCTCTGGTATCTCTGAACGCCGAAGAAGTCAGATAATGCACTACAGAGAAAGCAGAACTTTAGACCTAAGAAGAATCTGCCATGACTCTTCAAACTCCACCAAGAAAGCAGAACACCTCTGTGGGAAGTAGAAAAGTTCCTTTTCAGTTTCCTTTCTTGTTAAAGAGTAAATGTGCTAACAACTCTGTGAAGCCCTATCCTCTGTAGCTGTGAGACATGCCACGCTTTCAGGCACGCAGTACATTCTGTGTCCTTGTACTTTAACCTAGATATCTGTGCTGGATGTGCTCACAGGCATGTCCCAGCTCACCATTGCTTTCACCTGTTTAGAAAAGTTTTAAGTTATTGGCCAATCAGATTTTAGTTTAGATTGTGAGGTCTGGCTCCTGCCAACGGGGATCAGACACAGCAGTGAGGACGACCCCAAATGCATAAGGGATAAATTTGTGTGTTTTCCTTTGTTCATTGTACTCTTGTGGCAAGATGGCTAGCAAGGTACCCTTCCTGCAGCCCAGGAAGTAAAAATTGCCTTGCTGAGAGATCCTTTGTCTCAGTGCCGATTTTTCTTTGCAGCACTGAGCGTCTATTTCCAACATTCAGCAAAAGAAACCTTAGATCTCAAGCAAATGTTGGGAGAGCAGGGATTCTCATGGGGAGAGGAGGATACTCCTGGACTTCAGCAAATTGTCCCATTCGTTTGAGCAATAAAGAGAGCCCAAGCTGATACCAAGCACAGGTAGGAGTGTCTATAGAAAGAGTCAAACTATGTAAAATATTTGAAGGGATTTGTCCTGAGCCAAATGTGGGGGACCACAGCTTGTGCCACAGCCCTCAGAAGGCCCCGAGAACATGCCCCTGGCTAACTGGCCTCTGCCTCCTCTCTGTGCCTGGCCACAAACCACCTCCTTGCTGCCTTTGCAGAGTGCCCCTCCCATCCCTCTACCTGGACACCCTTCCCCGGGTCTTGCTGAGGCTTTTTCACACAGACGGCCCAGCCCAAGGCACATCCTTCCCTCTGACATATCAGGGGGAGGCTCTCCTGCCCCTCCAGTTCCTGAGATTCCCTCGTCCTCTCCCAGACCCTCTGTCTGGGGCCCTAAATGCCTGCACATCCCTCCTCTGTCCTCAGATTCAGAAAGTAGAGCAGGGTGGGGGCTGGCTGGAGGGGGCCGCTGCCACCCATCAGGTTTCCCCTGGGAATCTGACACAAGAGGGCTTGGTGGGGGTGGGTGCCTTTCTCTAAGCTCTGTGGTCAAGCAAGCAAATCCCAGTTGGGAGGGCTATAGGATGCTGTGTGCAGAGCGTCCCCAGGCTGGATCCCCCAGGAGGCAGATGACTGGACGAACCCTGCTGTCCAGGGTCGTGAATGTCCATCCTCTGGCAGGACATTCGGCCTCCCTCCTGGTACACTCATGTTATACATGGGTCCCCTCTGGAGCCTGGCCTCTGCAGGTGTGCATCTGTGGGCAGCATCATGTTCCTGGCTAAGGAAAGAGGAGATGGAGTTAGGGCAGGAGGGCTCCACACCATTATGGCAGGCCAGGTCTCACTAACAGCTGAACGGGCAGGCCCCCATCACAACTGTTTCAGCACTGATGGAGTGGTTAGATATTAAAAAACTGGCTGGGTGTGGTGGTTCACACCTATAACCCCAGCACTTTGGGAGGCTGAGGCAGGCAGATTACATGAGGTCAGGAGTTCAAGACCATCCTGATCAATGTGGCGAAACCCCATCTCTACTAAAAATAAAAAAATTAGCCAGGTGTGGTGGCTCATGCCTGTAATCCCAGCTACTCAGGAGGCTGAGGCAGGATAATTGCTTGAACCTGGGAGGCAGAAGTTACAGTGAGCTGAGATAGCACCACTGCACTCCAGCCTGGGTGACAGAGTGAGACTCTGTCTCAAAAAAAAATTTATTGATTAATTAATTAATTAAAAGCTGAGAGAGCCAGTGCCCTCCTACAAAGGCAAATGTAGCGAAAGCCCACCAAGAGTGTGGCCCAGGCCTTTTCTGGGCCTTCAGGCATGACAAGATAATGAAGGAATTCTTAACAGGACCCATTTAGGATTAAACAAGTTTTATTGGGGTCTAAAGGAGCTCCCCAAACCTCCATGATTTAGCAGGAGACAAGATAAGGAGAATCACCCCAGCACCTGGGCCCCTCAGATTAAGTAAATTTACTGAGGCTCCAGAGTAAGGTCTTCAGGACTCAGGCCTTAGTCATAGATAAGAAGTTCATCACTTACATCCTTAGATGAATGCACAATCACACGTAGACATACAGCTGTGAAGATTTATAAGCTCTGGAAACTTTGTGATTTTGAGCCGGTCTGGTGCTCTCTTCCCAGCCTTCTCCCTGTGCCCATTTACAGCAAACTCTCTTTCCCAGTTCATCTGCATCTCATTAGCAAGCCGTGAGAATTAGCAGCCCAGCTCCTGGTTCAGTGTGGATATTTGGTGAGCCAGCCAGGAGAAAATGGCTAAGCGGCTTCATAGGTACGGCCGGATTTTGTCGGATTTAGATCCCTAATTATGGATTAATGATAAAGCTCTTATGTGAACCGTTGAACAGGGATGACCAGGATCCTTGAGTGGGAAGCAAGGCACCAATTGCTCAAGCAACTGACGAGTAAGTTCATCTCCATCCCCACCTTAGGGCTTCCGAATCTTGTCAGCCCTTCCAACTTGATGTGCCCTTGAAGTTCTAATGCAAAGGTGAGGCAAAGTGTGACAACCCATAGCATGCATTTCAAAGCAGCTGGACACAGTGACCAATGGCCGGCTCCCCCTGCCCTAGAGCAGTCATCACTGCTTGCCTGCTACTCAGGGGAGCTGAGAAGCTGACCTTGGGGCAGCCAGTCACAATACATGTGCCCCATCACGTGTTACTGGAGCAAAAAAGAGGATACTGGCTGATAGCAGGTCAGTTGGGTAGATACCAAGCCATACTTTTAGACAACCCCAAAGTAAAGCTGCAAACCACTGGAACTCCAAACTCTGCTTCCCTATTCCCTCCCTGCAAGGAGGTGAAGAAATCCTACATCATTGTCTAGAGGTCATAGAGCAAGTGTTCTCTGGACCTCCGGACCTAAAGGACGTAGCCCTCCCGGCACAGACTGGACCTTGTTTGTAGATGGAAATAGCTTGGTCACCAATGGAAAGAGAAGCACCGTGTATGCTGTGGTGCCCCCTCAGAGGTAACAGAAGCAGGGACTTTGATGGCAGGAAATTTGACGCAGAAGGTGGAGTGAATCACCCTTACAGCTGTCCCAAGATAAAAACACCAATGTATACACTGACTCCAAGTACGCATTTGTGATAGGTCACACACGTGGAGCCATCTGGAGGGAAACAGGGCAGGTAAGGGCGGATAACACCAAAGTTAAACATGCTAAGCAAGTGTCAGAAGTGTTAGAGGAGGGCCGCACATGGTGACTCACACCTGTAATCACAGCCTTTGAGAGGCTAAGGCAGGATGATCACCTGAGGTCAGGAGTTCGAGACCAGCCTGGCCAACATGGTGAAACCCTGCCTCTACCAAAAATAAAAAAATTAGCCAGGCATGGTGGCGCACACCTGTAATCCCAGCTACTCGGGAGGCTGAGGCAGGAGAATTGCTTGAACTCAGGAGCGGAGATTGCAGTGAGCCAGGATGGCACCACTACATTCCAGCTTGGACGGCAGAGGGAGACTCTGTCTCAAAAAACTACTGTTAGAGGCAATAAAGGTCCCACAGAAAATGGCCGTAATGCATTGCATCAGTCATCCACACAGTAATTCCAAAGTGGCAAGGGGCAATGCTTTTGCAGACTGCACCACCAGGCATTCGCCAGTGCTAGCATTAAAATCCAGGGGCCCTTAATTCCTCAAATAGATTTCACAGTCATCAAGCCCCAATACACTTCCAGAGACGAAAAAGCTATGGAAGATAAGGGATTCAAAGTAAACGAGGAAGGGTGGAGGCGTGGAGAGGAAACAGTGCAGGCCTAGTCTCGTGTCTGGTCCACCCACTGTCAAAGTACGTTCACGGCAGTCCCCACTTTGAGACAGATGCTTCATTGGCCTTTGTACAAAATTATTTGGAGGGGAAAGGACTAGAGGCCCACTTGAAGGATATCATTCAACGTTGTGGTCCATGTGCCTGGAATGAGCCTGATAATCACAGCCCAGGGCAGCCTGGGTAACAAGAAAGAGGAAGGAGCCCACTAGAAAACCAGCACATAGACCTGGCACAGATGCCACCAGCCCTGGGGACACGAATACCTCCTAGTTCTAGTGGGCACTTTCTCTGGCTGGGAGGGATCATGCCCATGTCACTCCCAATGAGCAACCGAGGTAAAGTTTTGCTGAAGTAAAGCATTCCAAGATACAGGCTCCCTGATGTCACCCAAAATGATAACTCAACGAATGAACAAAGCATCGGAAATGAAGTGGACACAGCAGTCAGCATGGAGACCTCAATCTTCCGGACAAACAGAGAATGAACCACACCCTGAAAACGTTCACTGCCGAGTTATGTCAAGAGACTCCACTGAACTGGACTCAGGTACTCAGCATGGCACTGCTCCCAGTGAGTGGGATTAAAACCAGCCCCTCTGCAGCTGCAGCTAATCTGCCTCAGGCCGCCTAAGTATCCCCAGATTGGGAGTTGGCTATTAAGATTTATAGGACAGACTCCTAACATTTTGCATAAGTTTACTTCCAACAGGGATGCTGTGAATTCCACAGACTCCCACCACCCACTCCTACCTGGCAATCAGCGCTGCCGAGGGAATGGAAGGAAACCACTGTAGGAGAAACGGAAGGACCCTGCAATACGCTACTGACCATGGGCGCAGCACTGAAGCTGGCAAGCACCAAGCCTTGGGTCCATCACATGCGCCTGAAAAGATTCCTGCCAGCTGGGCACCAGCAGATGCATCTCTGGCCCCAGCTGGGAGGCAGACCTCTGGAAGGCCTGAAGTTTCTATTCAGAAAGCGCTAAGCCTTTCTCTCCCAGTGCTCTGTCTTGCACGCCTCTCACTGTTCCTGCTCTTACCTCTCATCGTTCCTTCCACTGAACACAGGTAACCTGCGGCAAGCCCCCCGCGGGGTCTATGGTCTCCTGTCACCCTCTTCTAGCACCTCTGGGTTGCCTTGGTGGGGGCCGCCCATCCAAAATAGACTTGACGTAGATGTTTTTGTTTTACATCTCACAGTGGCCTATACAACAAGACTTTAGAAGACCCAGTCCACAAAAAGCCGTTTTCAGCAAACAAAAAAGTGATGACAGAACAGCAATAGCTTCACCCCTGCGGAGTACACAGGGATAAAAGAACAGCATTAGCTCCGCCCCTGCTGAGTACACAGCGATGAGGGAACAGTGATGATGGAACAGCGTTAGCCCCGCCCCTGCTGAGTACACAGTGATGATGGAAGTGTTAGCTCCGCCCCCACTGAGTACACAGTGCTGATGGCATTAGCTCCGCCCCCACGAAGTACACAGGGATGATGGAACAGCATTAGCTCCGCCCCTGCTGAGTACACAGGGATGACGAACGTTAGCTCCGCCCCTGCTGAGTACACAGCAATGACGAACAGCATTAGCTCTGCCCCTGCTGTGTACACATGATGGAAGTGTTAGCTCCGCCCCTGCTGGGTACACAGCGATGACGAACGGTGTTAGCTCCGCCCCTGCTGAGTACACAGGGATGACGGAACAGCGTTAGCTCCGCCCCTGCTGAATACACAGTGATGACAGAATACCGTTAGCTCCGCCCAGCTGAGTCCGAGGGTGGACGTCCAGGCTATTACACCACAGAATGTCCCATATAAAAACAGCTTTCTTCACATCCGGAATGGATTTATTTGGCTCACTGCCCCCACCAGACATTTAAACCAAGTAGCTCCCTTATGCTGGGAGCTACAGAAACACTGCCTTGACCACTGGCCTAATGTAACCATCCATCATTGGATGGATTCTGCACACACACACACGGACATGCACGCATGCACACATACATGAACACACGTGTGCATGCACACACGCACACACACGTGCACACACACACAGTGCTACAACAAAAAGATTTGGTTTTTGATTTTTTTTTGAGATAGAGTCTCTATCACCCAGGCTAGAGTAAGTGGCACCATCTCGGCTCACTGCAACCTCCACCTCCCGGGTTCAAGTGATTATCTTGCCTCAGCCTCAGTGTAGCCCAAATTACAGGTGCCCGCCACTATGCCCAGATAATTTTTGTATTTTTTTAGTAGAGATGGGGTTTCACCATGTTGGCCAGGCTGGTCTCAAACTCCTGGCCTGAAGTGATCTGCCCACCTTGGCCTCTCAAAGTGCTGGAACTACAGGCGTGAGCCACCGCACCTGGCCCACAACAAAGAGAGGTGTTTGCCACCAACTGGTCCCAACTACCTGGCCTATGTTGCTATGCCCTAACAGAACCCAGTGGCTTGTGGCACTATTTTATGGCCGTGGCTGCCCTCCCTGGGTAAAAGTCATCTAAATTCTAGCCAATCTCCCACAGAGGCATCACAGATGGACCAGGTCAGTCTTTCACAGGTACGGTCATCTGGCCACCATCTTGATGCCCTCAAGAGGCTGAGAAATGGTCACGGTGCAGAGAGGCACTGGCTAAGTTCACACAGCCAGCCTTAAGCAAGAGATTCCACAGCATTTCCTGTGTGGACACTGAAATGTACCACAGGTGGAAAACTATCTTACAAAGTCGAATGGCCCTAGACATTTTAACAGCGGCCCAGGGGTGGGGGGGGGCTGTGTAGGGAACCAGCCCCACATCACACCTGTGGGTACCCCAAGTTCAGTGGCAACAAAGGAGTGAGAAAAAGATTAAGAGAGAAAGTGGGACCAGGGGGCCATCACTCACTACTGGAGGAGACAGTGAAGGCCCGAGCTCTGATCATCCACACTACTTGTTGGTTACAATTGTTTTGGTCTATAGAGTAGGGGTGGAGCGATGATGGATGAATCAGTGAGCTGGAAGTGAACCAGTGAGCCAGAACTAATGTGTCATCCTAAGGATTGATAATAGTGGCGGTTTGTTTAAAACAAGAACATATGGTTGTCTTTAGCTTATTGTCTATGTGCAGCTGATGGAACTCGGGCCTTACAAGGAGCCTACAAGTCTGGCTATGTCACAGTGCTACGAAGGGGTTTTCCATCCTTGAGCACAACGTTTATGGTAACAGAGCTGAGGTCACCCTGCACGGGAACATGAGGCATGGAGAGGCCGTCCTCCTCGGAGGCCTCCTGTCGCCTTCCCCAGTTTGTGGTTCCTTGTTTCTGTGTTACTCATAACCAATTTACGCAGGTATCTGTAAGCCCTTTCTCCTTTGCTGCTTTTCCCAACAGTGGGTACTGCGCCGTCATCAAACGTGAATATTGCATGTACGTACCTGTCGATTCTGGAGTCTTTCTCTGGCATTAAAGCATGTGCATCAACAGACGCAGGTGACCTCCAGCCCTTGGTTACCACTCAGTGAGCGGATAGCAACGTGGCGTAGCAGAGGCCCTTCCTAGTGGCAGGGCGCCCTCACAGCCCGGGTGTCACATGATGTGGCAGAACGTATTGCTGCTGCCGATTGTTCCAAAGCAGCCCTCCAGTTCACACTACGCTGTTTCAGCAGGCACTGCCTCTAGGCCCCTGAAACGGAGCGCCCGCTGGGAACAAACGGACCTCCTTCACTCCCGAATGGCATTTGGTGCCCCATAACAATGGCCTCCTAGCAGCAGGAAGCAGCAGAAACAGTACTGTGCCCCATCCCCCTGCGAGTCTCATAACAAACCAATACACCAGCACCGTAGAAATCCTGCAGTCCCACAATGGGGTAGTGGCAGGCCAGGTCTCCATGACAACTGTTCAGTACTGGCCGAGCGGCGGCGCTGGGATGTAGCAAAAGCCCACCCAGAGCATGGCCCAGGCCTCTCCCGGGCCTTCAGGCATGGCAAGATAATGAAGGAATTCTTAATAGGACCCGTTTAGGATTAAACAAGTTTTATTGGGTTTAAAGGAACTCTCCAAACCTCCACAAACAAGTTTGATTGGAGTCTACAGGAAGGAACGCCCCAAACGTCCACGATTTAGCAGGAGACAAGATGCGGGTGATCTCCACAGCAGCACCGGGGCCTCTAGGTTAAGAGGTGCACCGAGGCTCCAGAGGAAGGCCTTCAGGCCTTAGTCACAGATGAGAAGTTCCTTACTTTTGTCTCAGGGGAATGCACACTTACTCGCAGACACACAGCTTCGAAGGGAAATAAGCTCTGGAAAACTGTGACTGTGAGTTGGTCTGGTGCTGTTTTCTGTCCCTCTCTCCGTGCCGTTTGCAGAAGCAGACTCTCTTCTTTCCCAGCTCATCTGCATTTCATCACTGGGCTGAGAGAAGCAGCTGCCTGGCCCTTGGCTGGGTCTGGGAACACTGTGACTCTCTGTATGCTCCGGCGCCAGACGCTGTGCTGGGGAAGGAGCGGAAGAGGGTGGGAGGGGAATAGGGACACTGTGAGCTCCACAGACGCAGCCACCGTGGGTCTTCTTGAAGGCTGAGAGGCTGTCCCCTGCCTTTGGGACACAGTGTGTGCCTCCAGCGAAGGGACAGCAGGTCCCTTTGCCCACAGGCCCAGGAAGCTCCCACAGGGAGTGGGATGACCTCCTTCCCATCGAAGAGGAGGGCGGTGGCCTCAGGGCCTTTGGCTGTATGCCCAGTGGGCACAGGATGTGTGTGGATGGGGCAGGGGTGGGCTGCCCTGAGGGGCTGGAATTCATAGGGCAGCAGGATATAAACAGGTCAGAGGCCCAGGGCCGAGGCGCGGCAAGGATGGCTCTGCTGCTACTGAGCCTGGGGCTGAGCCTCATCTCAGCCCAGGATTTCAACCCCCACAGGGTTGTGCAGAGGAACTACAACATGGCCAGGGTGGGTCTGCACTGGGGCCTGTAGGGGAGGGGCCCGGCCTCAAGGCACCTGTCCTCCCCAGGCCCAGGGCCTCTGACCTGTGACCAGGGTGGCTGCTCCAAGGGGAGCCCACCTCTCCTCCCCAAGCTGACAGCAGCCTGGGAGGGCAGGGGTTGCTCCAGGAGGGTCAGGCGGGGGAGGCCTGGGAGAGTGACTGGGGCCCTGAGAGGTCAGAGGGGGCCCTGGGAGGGCAGAGGGGAAACCTGGGGAGGGGAGTGGGGACCAGCAGGGAGATGGGGCCCCTACGAGGACAGAGGGGTTCCCAGGAGTAGAGGGGAAAAGAAAGGGAGTCTGGGGAAGAACAGGGAGCGGGGTGTTGAGAGGACAGAGGGCACACCTGGGAGGCAGAGAGGGCCCTGGAAGGGTGGAGGGGCTCTGGCAGGGGGCTAGATGCTCAGGGGCGGGGCCCTGAAGGGGAGGACTGTGGGCACTAAGCCTCCCAGGGCTGACCTTCGGCCCCCACCCACTGGAGCCCTTTGTCTTCAGGTTTCGGGGGTCTGGTATTCTATTTTCATGGCCTCAGATGACCCAAGTCGGATTAAAGACGATGGGGACCTGAGGGTCTTCGTCCGGAATATTGAACACTTGAAGAACGGCAGCCTCAGATTTGATTTCCAATGCATGTGCGTGTTGCCCATCTCAGCTGGCATCAGAAAGATCCATGCCCCACCACCCCAATGCACACTCACTCTTGCACACACATGCTCACACGCTCACTAGCTTGAGCTCCTGGGAGAGCCTGAGACCCCAGGGCAGGGCGAGGTGGGAGCAGGGACTTGGTCAGCCTAGTGCTGTGTTCTTCCCTGGAACATGGAGATGAAGTTGCCCCCCTTCCGAAGCTGGGGTGAGGTTAGAGGCAATGAGGGTGTCAGGGGTGGGGGCTGCAGCAGGGCCCTACTGTGGAATGACGCCCCGGGCATTGGGGTGGGGAGCCTATGCCCTGGAGGGGGGTTGGCTCTGCCATCAAATGTCCAGGGAGCTGGAGCTCCACTCCCGGCATCATCCTGGCTGGCTTCCAGGGTGCAGGGGGAGTGCGTGGCCGTGGCAGTGGTCTGCAAGAAGACAGAGAAGAATGGGGAATACTCCATCAACTGTGAGTGGAAGCCAGACTCCCCCTGGTCTGACAGCTGGGAGTCCCTTTCTCCAGGGCCTGGGCCACATTCTGGCAGCCACTAACTTTGGGGATTTTATGTAAGCCCCTGACAGCTTGACCCTGCACTGAAAGGACCCATCCTGGAACCAACCGTATGGGGGCTCCTGGCCCAGGGGAAGCAGGGAGGCAGGCGTTTCATGCTGGGCTCTGGAAAACGAGCCCACTGAGGGGCCACCAGGCTCTGCAACCCAATGACAAGGAGGGAGGGGGCTGTGCCGCTGCTGCCCACACCCTGGGCAAGCGTGGGGTCTCCACTGGGCGAGCACTGTGGGCTCCTCCCCTCCCCCCTCAAAAGGCCACTTGACCCGGCATCCTCACTGGAGGCCACACAGCACACCTGTCACAGGACCCTGAGGGTGGTGGGGCCATGGCGACAGCCAGGTCACACTGAGCCGTGTCTCCATGCAGATGAGGGCAAGAACACGGTGGCAGTCTCGGAGACTGACTACAATCTGTACATCACCTTCCACCTCCAGAACTTCAGGAACGGGAGCGAGACCAATGTGCTGGCACTCTATGGTACTTCTGCTGACACCCTCCGACCCCCTCGGAATCTGGCCCAACCCTGGTGAATGGTCTCACCGTGGCCCTGGGCTTTGGAGAGGTGGTTCCCATTTGCCATTCTTAGCCACAGACACACTGTTAGGGTGCTGGGCGCTGCAGTCTTTCACCTCCCATCTCACTCAGCACAAAGTCCCTCTGGTCAGGGAATGACCCCCTGCCCAGCCTCAGCACTGCCTGAGCGCCCCCGGCCAGGCCCGCCCTTCACACAGAGCCAACTGTTTCCAGCACGCATCCCACAGCTGGAACCCTCCTTCCTGAGCAGATTTGAAGAAACCTGCAGAAAGTACGGACTTGGCCCACAAAATATTGTCGACTTGACCAATGAAGGTCAGCCCTGTGGCTCCCGGACCAAGAGGGAGGCGGGATGGAGTGGGGATGGGGTGTTCCTACCTGCCCCTGTCCCTGCACTGAGAACCTTCTCTGTCCTCCCAGATCACTGCTACTCCAAGCGCTAGAGGAGCTTACCCAGGAGGCCCAGGAGGACCATTTGTGAGCTGTGGCTCGAGTCGGGGAGGGGGCTAGATGGGGAGAGCTTGGGGCCAACGTCAGAGGCTAAGAACCCAGCCCAGGAGGACCACATGTGAGCTGTGGCTCAGGTTGGGGAGGGGGCTGGATGGGGAAAGCTTGGAGCCAACATCAGAGGCTGGGGGTCCCAGCCCAGGAGGACCATCAGTGCCCACCTCTCCCCTGGTCTGGGAACAGAACACAAGGTGCTTGGTGAAAGGTGCTGTGAAAAGCATCACTGGAGTTGAGGCAGTGATGGGGCCTTCCGGGGTGGTAGGGTCTGAGCAGAACGTGCGATGAGGCCTGTGGGGGTCTCCAGGGGCTGCTGTCACCAAGAGCAGGCGACTCAGACAACCAGGATTTACTTTCTCACAGCCTGGAGCCCGAAGTCTGCAATCCGAGGCTGTGCTCCCTCCACAGGCTCCAGGGAGGGTCGTTCCTGCCTCTTCCAGCTGCGGGGGCTCCAGGCATCCCTGGCTTATGGCAGTGTCACTCCAGGCTCTACCCACCATCTGCATCTCCTCTTCTGTCTCTTCTAAGGACAGCCATCATTGGATTTAGGCCCGTCTTCAACAAGAATCATCTCCTGTCAAGATCCTTAGCATCATCACACCTGCAAAGACCCTTTCTCAACAGACGCCCTCCACAGGCCCCAGCCACTAGGAGACAAGCGTGTCCTTTTAGGGACGCCACTCAGACCACCAAGGCTCCTTCTTCAAGCTGCCCCTCCCTTCTCAGGAATGGTCCCGGCCCAGCAAAAACCCCCAGGGCCCCCTTCCCTTCCCAGAGCCTGAGCCTCCCAGAGATACGGCCCTAAAGGCACCTCTGCATTTCTGCATGAGGGTCCCTGAGGTTAAAGGAGCAGATGCACCTGTGGTGCATGGTGGCCTCAAGATGCAAGTGACAGCAACCAAGGCCCTACCCTTTCCCTTCCCTCCCCTCCCTGCCCCTCCCTGAGCTCAGCCACTGCCTTTGGGGGAGGATGATCAACAGGGTCACAGGTGAGGCAGGTGCCCAAGGCCCCCTCCATGTTTTGGTGAATAAAAGGGAGGTACCAGCTAATCCATGGTGATTTTGTGGGTTGAAAGCGATTGGTGGTTGGGCATCTGTTAGATGTGAAAATAAAAAGGTGCTCTCGAAATCACAAAACCACAGAGGGGACAAGAGTGGGTGATTTCTGAAGGTCACAAATGGGAACTAGTGGCTGGAAAGGGGCCCTGCTGATGGTGCAATGTCCTGCACTGTGACCCCAGCGGTGGACACAAGACCCTGCACGTTCAGCAAATATGCGGCTCTGTCTGAGGAGCCCTGGCCCTGCCCCTACCCAGGGGAGAACGTTTTGCAGCCTAAGACCCAGAAACATTTGCACTGGGGCATGCACTGGGCGGCATCTGTGTGAGCTCTGCAAGGGGGTCATCCTGCAGGTCACCGTCCCGGGTGCTGAGGAAGAACCTGTCCCCAGAGCCAGTGCCTGCTTGTAAAGGAGCCAAGTAGAGCCACCTCAGGATGAGGGCCCTGATGCCACCCCCACCCCACCTCCATCGGGAGCTCTAGGCTGTAGGGCGAGGCTGACCAGAGCTTTAGAGCCTGCTGTAAGGGTGCCAGGCTTGGGGAAGGAGCAGCTCCATTGGAATGGGAGGGGTGGGAGGCACCTGGCATTCCCACGGCCAGCAGCTTCCAGCCCCTGTTTGGATCTGGGCCCAGGCTGCTGGGCTGCAGTGGGAACACACGAGGCGCTGCCCACTTGGCGGGCCCGTTGGTGCGGAAAGCTGGCCTTGGGGCAAGATGGCTAGTGAGAGTACCCTTCCTGCATTCCAGGAAGTAAAAAAAATCGCTCTGCTGAGAGATTTGTTGTCTCAGTGATTAGGCGGGGAGCAGGAACTTAGCTGCAGACCCCCACCCAGCTGCCACAAACAAGCCCACCCTCGCCAGCCAGAACTGTGAGGAGAGCGGCTGCCCCTGGTTTTCCAGACCCACCTCTGAACTGGGGCCGCCTCATGGCCAAAAAGAGCTGTAAATTGGTCCAGATGACGGCCCCAGGAGCCGGGAGGTATGAGGCGATGGGGGTGGGAGACACACCTGCTCAAGGAATGGCTTCTCCCTCCCAGCAGCTCCTTTAGCCCCAGGAGCAACCACAGCCAAGCTCCCCGCAGACCCTGGCAGCCACCTGGGGAGACAAGACGGCTTCGTGAAGGCCCAGACACCCCACCCTCCAGGTCCCCTGGGTTGCCACCATTACTGCCCAAAGGAACAGGGCTAGATTCTGGCACAGCCAGTCTGGGAAAGTGCCTGAAGTCCCCGACCCTCCCAGCATGCAGCAAAAGGACCAAGAGAATCGGACTGTCCACAGCCCCATGACATGAGACACCACATGACCCCAGAAGCTGGGGCAGGGTGGACCCCCGCAGCTCCAAGCCCCTCCACCTCCCACTCCCAGGACACACACTGCTGATCAATCACCGTTCTCTCCCCTCACAAGCCAGGCTGGGCCTCAGGGTCATTCTGAACATGGGCTCCAGGCAGGAGGTGAGGCTTGTCTGCCCTGAGATGGGGCCCTGTCCCTTGCCTGCCAGCACCTGTCCACAGTGAGGCCCCTGACTTTGGAGCCCAGTTGTGGAGGGGAGCCTAGGAGAGCTGGCAAGGAGAGGCCAGTGCTAATTCTGCCCTGAGGCCCCCTTCCGCCTTGTAGACCACACAGCAGCAGGGCTGGGTGCCGGCCTCAGCCCTAGGGCAGTACCAGCCACCCGCCACCCACAGCGCATGCTCAGTTGCCTCCTTGCTAGGCTGAGCATGGAATCGGGACAAGCTCATTGTCTCTACCCCAATTCCTAGAGGCAAAGGGCATGGGGTATACAGGAAAACACATGGGGTTACTGAGCAGGACCTCAGAAGCCGGCAAAATCCCACCCTTTTGAGATGGCACTGGCCTGTACATGTGTGTACACCAACAGTGTGAACATCACGCATGCCAATACACGGGAGCACACACACATGCATACTGTGAACATATGCACGCACACCAGCCCATGGGGTGCACACACATGTATGCACACCAACACACGATTCAAACACACACAATACAGTGCACACGCAGGCACATGCACCAATACACTGGTGTACAAACACATGTACGCAAACAGCAGATACATGCACACACACAAGTACACAAATACACATACGCACAGCAACAGCACATGCACATACACAGTGCACACATGCATACTGCCAACTGCACACACATGCACACACCAACAGTGCACACATACCACCACTGCACACACGCATACTGCCACTGCACACACATGCACACACACCAACAGTCACAGGGGGCCTGGAGCCAGTGTCTCCACATGGGGATAGAAGGGTGAGTCCCTGAGCATCCAGGGCTGGAGACCAGTGCCACCTGTGCTGTGGCTGAAAAACAGGTGGGCACCAAGCACCATACAGAGCTCAGCTCCTCGATCAAAGTAACCCAGCCCCCTCCAGATCTTACAGTGTAGGGCTGGCAACTGAACCAGACACTGAGAGCGGGTGACCTCTGTCCAGGTCCCCCATTCCCCATGACAGTGAGGGAAGAGGTGACCAGTGGCAGAAGTGGGACCAGCCCTTCCCTTGGAGCCCCCTGGGCCAGGAGAGGACAACAGGCTCCTCCAAAAGCACTCCGTGCAGCTCTGAGCGGCACAGAGCGGCTCACAGAGCTGCTTCCAGACACCGAGACCGTGAGGCTACATTGCCTCCGGAGAGCAGGACCCAGAGCACCCCGACCCCAGGGCACCAGGGCTGGGTTATTCCGGGATTTCACAGTGCTGAGAACTTCGCAGAACAAAATCCCCAGCAGCTGCCTGCACGCTGAACGGAGGCGGCGCAATCTGCCCAATCAATCGGACTAATCACACACAAGCCACGCGGGTTTTGCTTCCTCCAGGAAAGCTGCTTTCCCTTTTTAATATTCAGTATCCTCTCGTCACAGCCTGCAAGCCTCGCTCAAATTAGGGTGCAGCTGCAACCCAAACCCAAAATACAATGCCCCAGCACACGGCAGGGACACACGCCGCTCCAAATCCGCCGGCCCTGCTGCCGCATCTGCACAGCCTGGCTGCTAGCAGGCAAAGAAGTCAGGGAAGAGGCTGTCTACCTCGTCCTTCAGGGCCAGGCCTGCACAGCTCACGTCCAAGCCCCACGGCTCCAGAGGGCTGTGCTGGAGCTCCTGGAAGCCTGGCTCTCCCTCATCCGGTGGGCTGCTCTCGGCTGGGGCCCACGCAGGGACACTGCCTCCTCGGCCCTCCCAGGACCCTGGAGGCAAACAGGACACATAAGCAGGGCAGGCAGGTGCCGTAGGGACCAGAGGCAGGCAGGTGGGGTCACAGGAGCAGGGCTCCCACCTCAGCCAAGCTGCCTTGCCCTGCCCTGCCGTGTGGAGGCTATGAGGTGGGTGAGCTCACACCTGGTGGCCCCAGACCCAGGACACCTGTTGGGCCAGAACCAGGGAAGGGACACCTCAACATGAAATTGTACACGGGGTGGACACATGCCACATCACAGCACTGCATGCCTTTGCCCGCCAGCATGGGCTGGGCCAGGGACCTTGCAGACATGGGGTCTATGGGAGAAATACCGGGCTCTACACACCGCCAGCTCATGTGCCGGCTCATACACATCACACTCACACTCTCAGATTACCCATGACACTCAATGCCGGACGAGGCCCAACAGCTAAGCCCCAACAGAGGAGAAGATGTGGGCTCGAACTCAGACCCTGGGACCCCGCGTCACACACACTGGGCCTGAGTCCCAACTCCCCAGCTCACGGCAGGTGCTGATGCGGGAGACCTAGCCCTGGACCCAGGGCCCCACTCACCCGGCCACCAGCTGGGACCAGCAGCGGTCAGCAGGAAGGACGTCCCATCCTCCACATCAGACCCCAGCACAGACCTGGAAATGAGGAGCCCTCCCTCAGTGGCCACAGGTGGGCCCAGGCCTTGAGCTCAGGGTAACACCTGGGGCCCAAGTCCTGCAAAGGCAGTTTCCAATGACAAGCTCTGGGCCCCACTCCTAGCGGGCTCAGCCCTGCGCAGTGGGGACAAGTGCAGAAGCCATGGCCGCCAATGACACGGGCCAGCGGCTCTCTGGCCCCCCCATCTGTCCTGCAGAGCATCTCTGCCCGTTGTTCCTCTCCAGCCGCAGGCCCGCTAGTCTCACCCCCTCCCTCCCTCTCCCCTCCCCCTCCCACACCCCAGCTGGTATGCGCTCAGGAAACACAAACTCATTTTACTATCAGCCAAAACAAGACAAACGTGTTTCCAGAAACACACATTAGAAAGCCAGGCTGGCTGGTCCTGCCCTGGGCTTCCCCACCGCCCCCCACCCCCTGCACAGCCACAGAGGAAGCAGATACGGAAGCTTCCCGACGCCGAGAAAGGGGGCCCAGGCAGGGCTGGGAGGAGGTGGGTGTGGCGGCGTGCGCGCGCACGCGCGCACACACACACACACACACACACACACACACACGGCTCACTCGTGCACACCGCCTGGGCACTCACCCGGCCTCCTGCACAGGCATGGGGTCCTCATCGGCTGGCTCCCCCAGAGATGCAGCCTCCACAGCCAGGGTTCCAGCCTGGCCCGACCAGCCAGAGGCCTCATTGCTCGTCACAGGCGAGGCCAGTGGCTGCAAGAACGGAGGCCAGGGCAAGGGTGGCTTCTCAGCCTTAGGAAGACTCATGCCTGGGGGCCACGGCACTTGGCTGGAAGGTTCTGGAAGAGAAGTCGAGATGGGGGTCAGTCTTCCCTGCAAGCCTCACAGGCCTCCCATGAAGATCTCGTGACTCATGGGCTGGGTCCACTCATGCTGACCGAGCACCCACCCTGCTGCCGGCACCCTGTAGCAGGGACATGCGGGAGGAAGCTGAGAAGCAGGTGGCAGACAGGTAAATGGGAGGAGACGAACGCCCAAGGGGGAGTGCCCAATACCTGGGGGCCGAGGGCTTCCTAGAGGAGGTGCTGGCTTGGCCCGCTGCAAGGTGCTTGGATCAGGGGACCCTCTCAGTGCCACCTCCTGGACCTTGAGCTCTGCCCTCAGACCTGCTCCGGGCCCACATGCCTGGCTGGTGGGTTTCCAAAGTGCCCTGATGACCCCAGCTCTGCCCCAGCCCTGCCAACCGCATTACTACGCCTGGCCACAGCCACACTAACGGACAGCCGAAAGGCACAGCCCTGCCCCTCATGGCACCTGGCGACTTCCAGGCACAAGCACAGAGGGGACCGAGGGGAGCTTGGTCATGAGAGGCACCCTGCGGGGCCACCTGCAGAGGGACCAGAGCTCAGCTGTGGGTGGCATCAGGGACAAAGGCCCTGTGTGGCAGAGGGAACAGCTGGGAGGCCAAAGGCCCCTGGCTCACCCCAAGCACCGCTCCCACCTCAGGCAAGCAGCATAGGCAGAGGGGCAGATGGAGCACCACAGGGGAACAGCGGGCTGCATCCAACACACGCCAGCCAGACGGGAGGAGGAAGCAGGGCTGCAAAGCTGCACAGAGCGGCCAGGACAGGCTGAGTCCCTGTAGGTCCCCATGCTTCCTGCAGACTCAGGGACCCAGGGAGTGACCAGGACTGGGCCCAGTCCCTCTATGGCCCCATGCTTCCTGAAGACCCAGGAACCCGGGAAGAGGAGCTGTGGGAGGCCCCTCTAGGTCCCCACGCTTCCCTCAGACCCAGGGACCCAGGGAATGACCAGGACAGGGCCCAGTCCCTCTACGTCCCCATGCTTCCTGAAGACCCAGGAACCCGGGAAGAGGAGCTGTGGGAGGCCCCATCCTTGGGGCTCAGAGGCAGGTGAGAAACCTGCTCAGTCCTTCCCTTCCCTAGAGCACAGGGAGGTCAGGAAACAGGACAGAGAGAACAGCCCAAAGAAGGACTCTGGCTAGGACTCTCCCTGGAGAGTCAGGAGTAGTAATGCGGTTGGCAGGGCTGGGTGCAGAGCTGGGGTCATCAGGGCACTCTGGAAACCACCAGCCTACTCCCTCTGGAGACCGAATTCCTCCTTCACACGAAAACCAGGGCCCTTAATGGCCAGCCTTCAACAACAGGTGGGTTTCTCACTAACAGAAGCCCCTGGGGGAACTTCAAATCCCCCTTTTGAAAACAGTCCCACTGTTCTCAGGAGTAATGCACAGTCTGGCCCAGCTCCCCAGGCCCAGGGCAACCCAGATGCATACCCAGGACTCACCTGGGAAGGAGGGTGGCCCACCCTGCACCTGGCACAGCCCCAACAGCGCCTCACGCTCATCCGTGCCCAGGGCCAGGCAGCTCAGGGGGTCCCACTGCCTGGAGGATGCAAGGATGTGGGGGAGGGGCTCCGGGCCCGCAGGACTGGCTGATGCCAGATCCTGGGAGGATGCAAGGATGTGGGGGAGGGGCTCTGGGCCCGCAGGGCGGGCTGATGCTGGATCCTGGGGCCAAGGGTTTTCCAGAAGCACCTTCGAATCTGGGGTTCTAAAAAGAGCAACATGATGATCCTGGGTCTGCCCCCCAAGCCCCCTGGGAAGGCTCCCCCAACTTACCCACCCCAAGAGCAGAGAGTTGGACCTGTCCCCAGGACACCCAAGGTACCACCTACTACTGAGACAACTTCTGCCTGGGGGCCCTGGGCCAGCCAAGCTCCACAGCTGCCTCCCTAATTTCTCTCTGCCCAACTCCCCTGGTTCTAGACCCTTCCACAGCTAATTAGCCACCAGCCCCATGCCCCAGCCCACTTTGGGGTAAAATGGCTACATTTAAATACAAGTTGCAGACAGTCCTTTAACCTGGAAAGCTGTCATTCTGAAAAGAACCAAATCATCTTGACCTTAGAAAACTCCATTCCTGAAGCTGCCCACGGGGAGGGTGCGACACCTCACTGACCATGTGCAAAGTGCCTGCATGCAGGAGCAGGAGAGACTCTGCCCAGGCACCTCCCACCTCCACGCCAGCCCAGGCCCCCAAGTCCACTGACCACGCTCCCCTTCCCGGAGCTCACCCACCTGACTGCCTGAGTGAGCAGGTCCCAGGGCAGGCCACCAGCTGCAGAGGCCACGCCAGGCCCCAGGCCACACCCACCCGAGGACTTTGGGTCTGCTGCTCACAGGGTCACCAGGTCACAGGACCCGGGGGCTTTGGGTCTGCTGCTCACAGGGTCACCCACCCCTGCAGAGCTGGCCGCAGGAGACACTCACTCACCGAGCCCCACCGGACGCTCCTGCCCCAGTGTCTGGCACACCTGCTGGAATCTGACTCGACAGTGTCAACTGCAGAACGTTCTCCTGCAACGAGGGCCACATCTCCTTGGAGGAAGCAAGAGACCGAAATTTAAACAAAGTTGTAAGCCAAGAACAGTCCACTGGGAAGCACACAAGAGAGCAGGGCTGTGGCCAGACTGGCGCCCTGGGGCCTGAAGGGTCGCTGTGAGCTCGGTCCCTGCTTGGGACTGGGGGTGAGGGTGCAGGCTGACAATGAGGCTGAGGTCCCACCTCTGAGACCCCACCGTCCCTGAATTAGACCATGAATACCCAGGGGACTCACCACAAACGCTGGGACCCTGATCTTACAGATATCAAGACAGCTTCATTCCCCAAGTGGGTCCTCAGCCCTGGCACTCCTGGGGTCAGCCGGAGCCCCCAGGGCTTTGGAGAGGACATAGGAGCCTCTCTTGGGGATGTGCAGAGAAATGATCTACAGGGTGATCAGCCAGGGAGGATCAGGGGACCCCCGACTCTCCCCAGAACTGGCACAGAGCATCAGGGCAGCCCAGCAATGAACAGGACTCAGGCACATGAAGGCTGGAAAGCCTGCTCCCTTCCAGAGAGAGTTCAGGGCCTGAACAAATGAGGAAGTGCCCTGCTGAAAACATGCCCTGCCCTTGCCGTGGAGGCCAAGGGAGCCGGGGACCGCAGGGAACGTGCTGCCTGCAGGGTGGTGAGATGTCCGGTCACCAGGACACCAGAGAACTGACCACGTCTACCCTTACAACTCACAGCGTGCCTCTCCTGGCCGGGCCCCAGGGTGCTGGCGAGCCGCAGGAACTGCACAGACATCTCCAGGACCGAGGCCATGTCCTCCCGCCGGCCATCGAACTGGGGCAGCAGGGTTCGCAGACGATCACAGCTCAAGGAGATCCGCTTCCTGCTTCCGGTCAAGAAACAAACAGCTCTGGGCCCTCCAGCCTCCAGCAGAATAGACAGCAAGCGCTAGAACCTACCAGAGAGACCCTGGGGGCTCGTCAGGCAGAGGAGACCACTGGGACCCCGAGACAGGACCACGGAGAGGTCGCCCCCGTGGTCTGAAGCCCCCAGATCCACATCAGAGCATAGCCTGAGCCGGTCAGACCCCTGGGCCCCAGCGACAGGCCGTCCAGCCCAGGCCCAAGCCATGGCTGCTTTGGAGGGGGGGGGGCGGTCACAGGGGCACAGCCTCCAGAGCAAGGCAGGGCTGCAGGATGTCCCCCAGCACGGCTTTTCTGGGTGACTTGGAGATGTGCAGCCCATCCTTCCACTGGGCACACGCCACGAGCCCCTCCCAGCTGCCTGACACCTGGTGGCAGTCACAAAACTAATCTCACCCACTCCACCCGTTTACAGCGCCCAACCCGGGGAGGCACCGGCCACTCACCTGCGCTCCCTCTCGCTGATCACATTCCGCGGGAGGTAGGGGCTGGGACCCCGAGTCACCAGAGGAGCCTTGGGCGGGCCAGAGCCCTGGGCCAAGTCCTCGCAGAAAAAGAGAGCACCAGATATGGAGGAGCCGCTACCGAGAGAGCCAAGAGCACCAGGCTCTGAGAACCCCAGAAAACGCCACCAGGAGCCCCAAATGCCGCAGTGGGTGTCTTTGGGGTGCGGGTGGAGGCCAAGACCTGGGTCACGCAGGGACACGGCCCAGCTCTCTCTGCACCGTTTCCCCTCCCCCAGGGTCCAGGGTTTCACCCCACTGGGGCCAGGAGGGGTGGAGACCGCCGACTTGCTGAAGCACCCCTGGGTACAGGCCTTGAGCCCCCACACCCTTGGCCCCCAGCCTAATTCCTCACTTGCATCCCCCAACAGTGGGGACTCCAGAGACCTCCAGGTCGGGCTCAGAGCACCAGGACGCCATGACCCTGCAGCTGCAGAGAGACCCCAGTGCCTGGCTCCTTCCGCCCGCCAGCCCCGCCCTATCCCCGCCCCCTCACGTGTGCTCTGCCCACCTGCCACGTGCTTTCCACCCAGCCGGCCCCCACTCCTCAGCGCCTGCGCTCTGGCCCTCCCTTCGTATCCAGCCCCAGGCCCACGTGACCCGTGTTCCTGCACAGAAGGTGCTGGAAAACGACTTGGAAGGTCCACCCACACCAAGCCCGTGGAACGCGGGGGGAAGGGGCCCCAGCCTAGGTAGCCCTGCCTCCGCCTTTACCTTCCCCGCGATCTCGGGTGCCCCGGGACTTTGGAGACACAGGCCCTGCTCTTAGGAGCCCAGGGCCTGGTGGGAGTGGGTGGGCTGGCCTGAGCTGTTCAGCCCAGGCCTATGGGACCCAGGGACTGGGAGGGGTAGGGATACCCGCCTGCCCCCCAGGTCTAGTCCCCTTGCGGGGTGCTCCGCCTCAGAGTACCGTCACTATCCACCCTGCTGGGTCTCCCAGAGCCAGGGGCATCCTGTCCCTACCCCAGGCCACTGTGGCGTGCGCCCTTCCTCCAGCTCAGCTCTGGGGGGCACGCTTAGAGCCGCCTGTCCCTTTCCCCGGGCCCTGCCCAGGCGGCCCCAGCTCCACCCCCTCAGACTCTCTGCAGGTTTCTGGGGGGTCGCGGGGTCCCTCCACATTAAGAAATCTCCGGCGCTGGGTCTCTGCTCACCTCCCCACTGAACTCAGGGAGCCGCCCTGCGCTGGGCTTGGGTCACCCGATAAATGCTTGCGGGGGACGGTGGAGGGAAGGGGGAGATGGAGACGTCTCCTTTCCTCTTTCACAGAGGTGGGGGCTCCTCAGGGAAGCAGAGGGGACGAGGGTGGGGTGTGAGGCTGGCCTGCAGTTCGGAGGACATCCCTGGCTGTGGGTAGCTGGAAGAGGTGGGTGGGCCGCAGGGCCTCTGCTCCTGAGAGGGGCGGCAAGATGGAGTATGGGCAGGTGCCACCACAGAGGGGGCGTCTGCCTGGGGTGCCCCAGTGCCCTGTAGAGAAGGCAGGGTCTGGGCCTCAGGCTGGCATCCTGGATTTGGGGCCAAGGTTGGGTGAAGGGTGTTGGGAGCAGCACCAGGGCCCGAGCGGAAGCAGGTTACGGATGACGTAAGAGGGTCTGTCCATCCCTACTCAGCCTGGCCACCGCTGCAGATCAGATATGGATGGGGGCCGGGCTGGAGAGGAGGCAAAAGCCCTCGGGGAGTTGGGCCCTCTCCGGGGTCTGCTCCTGATTGGGGAAGGTGGACAGGCTGGCGATCTGGGGCTCCTCAGTGGCAGAGTGGGGCCAAGTTTTTGTTTCCATAAAGCCCTCGAATATGATCGAACCTTCGACTCTCCTGCTGCTGAGAACACGTGTAATTACTGCTAATTAATCACAGATGCAGGCGGCGCGTCCTCTCAGTGGCGGTGTTTCTGAGCTCCCCAGGCAGGAGGGCACTGGCAGAAAGGACACTTCTGGCCCTGGCAGCACGTGCCCAGGGGTGGTGGGACCCGCTGCAGCCCCGCCTCTCTCGGGAACTGAGGGGAAAACCCCCAAGATGCAGGAGAGCTGGGTGGCGGCGGCACAGGCTGAACTTCTTCCGGGACCTCCGGAGTGTCCCCTCCCACCCCAAACCATCCGTGTTCGCCTTGCTGCCTCCTGGAGAAACAGGGAAGGACCCTCCGGAGAGACACTGGGAGGTCAGGGACGGCGAAGTCCTCTCCATGCGCTCTCCAAAGGGACCTGGCCTCCCCCTGCCCCTCGTGGCCACAGTCCTGGCTTAGTGAGGGTCCTGGTCCGCGCTGCAGACCAACAAAGCTCTGAGGACAGAAATCGCAGCTCCCCCAGAGGCCGTCTGAGCCAGGGTGACGCATGTGCCACAGCGTGAGCACGTGAGCGGAAAGGGGGCCCGCAGAGGGCCCCTCTGCTTCCTGGTCGTTGGGCGACAGCATCTGAAGTTGGGGCCCCTTGTCACCCGTCTAAAGGCGATGTGTGCGCCCCTGCGGCTGAGAGCACAAGGCGGGATGCAGTCACCCCCTCCCCAGCCAAGCCCAAGGTGTGGTGCCCACCGATGGAAGCCGCAGCCTGTGGGGGGCGGGGCGGGGGGTGTCGACCAGTGCAGAGCAGCACGTGGGGAGGTGCTGACGGTCCCGGGCTTGGTGGGTGGAAGCTGGCGGTCAGAGGTCAGAGCAGCGCGTGTGCGTTTGCTGCCCGCAAAGGACCCTGATCCCCCTGTACCCCGCCCACCGCGGAGCCCTCCCAAGGGTGTGGTGCCTGACGGCCGCACTGCGCTTGGGATTTTCAAGCCGTTAATGAACCCCGTCCTCTTCGCCGGAGTTTGGAGGGCTCCGAGGGCCGCGGTGGGGGCGGGTCCCTGCAGCCCCCGCCCCGTCCCAGCCTGGCCCGGAGCCGCCGCGGGTCGGCAGGGGGCGCGCGCGAGCAGAAGCCGGAACCCGAGCCTGGAACCGGCTTTCCCGCACCCCCTGCGCTCATCAGCGAGGAAGGAAAAAAAGGGTTTTCAGGGCAAAGCGAGGGGAGAAGGTGGTGGCTTCCCCTCGGGTTGGGTCGGAGCGGCCGGGCGCATGCCACTCCCCGACGGGGCGCAAAGCCCCAGGGGGCGTCTACCGGGAGGCGTGTGGCGGGGCTGTACCAACCGGACCTTCGAGTTTCGTGGGGGCGGCGCATGCGCCCCCAGGGACCGTCTGCTGCGCCCTCCCCACGCGGAGGCCCTGGTGTAACCAGCGCCAGCGCCAGCCCCGTGAAGACCCCCCAAGTTCCCCCTCAGACTGCACACCCTCCAAGATTCCCCATTCCCAGGACCATCCAACTCCCCCAGGACCCGCGAGCGCCCTCACCGACCACCGCGGGGAACACGGGCGCCCCTCAGGGTGGGCCTCGCTTTCCCTAACAACCAGCAGGTGCCCAGGCAGCAGCGTCCGTCCCCATCTGTCCTTGACCTGGCAAGAAGGTGAGGGGATGGGGGTCCTGAGCATCTCCCAGGTGGAGGGAGTGACAGGGAGGCTGGAGGCGGTACAGAGCCTTCCACCCCGCCCCCAGCCCCTTCCCTCACCCCTGCCTGGGGAGGAAGTTTCCATCCCTCCTGTGTGGGGTACCCAGCGAGGTCACCTCATACAGTAGGGGGTTTCCAGGGCAGCCCTTCTGAGGAAGAACCCCCACACACACCGGAAGTGGACTAAGTGGCTATCAGATGGGGGCGGGAGTCCTGGGTTCTGGTCACTTGGTGTTGTCTGGCTGGTCATTCCTCTTTCCCCGCCGGCCCATCCCTGGGAGGAGAGGGTCAGCTGAGAGCATTCAGGTGACCTGGAGCCAGCCGTTTCCTGTGCACGTGGCTCCTACCCACCCAGTGACAGCAGCCGAGTGGACAGTCCTGAGGGGAGGTTGACCGGGGTCCTGGTCCCCCATCCTCCCTGCAACCCCTCGGCCCTTGAAGACAGGCAGGTCTGCTCCTCATCCTGTGCCCAGAGCCAGACTCCAGGGGACCCTGGGCAGAGATGGTCACTATCTTGGGTGAGCCCTCCCAGCAGGACAGAGCCCTTTCTTCTGGGTCCTGGCCAGTCTCAGCCTGTCCTGAGGCCAAAGAAGAGGATGGATGATCACATCTGGGAGCAGGAGGCTGGGTGCTGCTGCCCATTTGTTCTGTGAGACTCAGTTTACCCATGTGTAAAATGAGGGGTGGGGTGGTCTTTAATGGCTGCCTCTGGTGAGGAACCAGGCTTGAGAGAAGGTTCCCAGCATCAAGAGGCAGGAGCCCGGGGTGCAGCGTGGGTGAGGAGCAAGTGCTCTGAGGGTGGACAGAGACTTGGCAATGTCCTTGGGAAGTGGGCACAGCCTGGATCTGCTCTAAGGGGCCACGGGGGGGATGTCTGTCAGGCATAGAGAAAATGACCCAAGGGGGTCCTGGATTGCTCTCATCTTTATGAGCTGGCCGGCCCTGCCATCTCCCTCCCCAGCCTGGTGTTGCCCTCCCTGGCCATTCTGCTCAAGTTTATCACCTGCCCTGCTGGGCCTGCCCTGCTCCAGATGAGGTGGCAGGACTGTGCCCTCAGTGTCCGGCCTTCAGCTCTAGGCATCATCGGCTGGCTCCTTCCAGACACCTGTGTCTCCCAACCGGCCCTGCCTACCCACCCGGGACAGCTCTTCCTCCCGCCAGACAGAGCTGACCTCCGTCCCAACAGATTCCCTGTCACACTGCAGGTGGAGCAGCTGCCAGCACTGGGGGATGTCAGGCGGGCCGGCGGGGAGCCCTTCAGGGAGAATCAGGCTTGGTGAGGGACCAGGACTCAGATACTGCTGGGCTGGGTGAGAGGGAAGCTGAGCTCCAGGTGAAGCCAGGGCAGGTGGGCCAGGCAGGTGGCTTCGGCCGCAGAAGGAAGAGCCTCAGTGCTGCCGATTGGGTGGGGTAGGTGAGGCGCAGGGCAGAAGCATGGTCAGAACCCCGGCCTCAGAGCCCCGTGGCCTGGTCGGGTGGATGGTGGAGCTCTGTGGGGCAGGTTTCCACACCAGGTCTCCTGGGGAAGTGGGGCACCGGGCAGCAGTACCGTCAGAACCCCAGCCCTGGAGCCCCGTGGCCTTGGTGCTGGGCTTTGAGCCAGTCCTCTGTCTTTCCTGGGTGCTGGAGGATGCCAACCTTGGTGCTGTAGTTCGGGGGCAGGCAAGAGGTGCTGGGACACCCCTCCCCACTCCAGTGCCCCAGCGCCAACCCCCAGCTCCATCCCATTCTCACCCCAGAGTCAGTCCTGAGGCTGCAAGGCCGGAAGGTGGGGCTACAGGTTGCAGGAGTCTTCACTGGCCTCCGCCCCCTTTCTGGCCTCCAGTCTCTGTGCTCCCACCCCCGTGCCATGGAGACCCAGGCCCTCAGCCACCTCTCCACAAGCCCTGGAGATGGCAGCTTTGTAGGAGAGGGAGGGGCCAGTGGCCCTGGTAGGCCCAGAGTTGGCAAGTGCCCACCCCTACCCAGCGCAGTTCCCATCAGAGCCCCAGCCAGGCCCTTCCTGGAACTACCGGTTCCCAGCAGCCCTGCTCCAGGGCAGGTCTGGGACTGTCCTGGCCCTGATGGGATCAGGCCCTGGCATCCTGCCAGGGCACATGCCTAGCCCAAGGTCCCAGCCAGCCCTCCAGGCCCATATTAGGGAGTAGTGCCTTCAGCAGCAGGAAGTAGCTCAGGCCCCATGGGAAAGGTTTGAGGACCCAAGGTACCACCCAGCACTGGCTGGCAGGAGGGACGGCTTGGGCCACGGGGATCTCAGGAGTCTGCTGTGGCCCCTCGGTGGCCATCTTAGAAGGACAGAGGTGAGTAAGAAAGGACAGGGCCTTTGCTTCTGTCCTCGTGGCTGGCCTGGGTGTGGGCTGTGTCCTCACGCCGCTGGCCTCCTAGTATGCTGGTCTGCTTCCGCCGCTGCATGGGGAGCTCTTAATTAGCACAGAAAGTTACTGGGATGAGCTTGGAGTAGCAGTGGGGGGCCTTGCGTGGAGCCATCTCATGCCTTTGGAGGGCGTTGGGGGGGTGTCTCGGGCTCTCCCCTGAGGCTTCTTGTCCTGCTACCCAGGGATGCCAACTTGCAGGCTCTGCCCAGGCGCTGCTGGCAGTGTCTCTTTGTTTTCCATAAACAATCCCAGGTTTATCTGCAACAGGAAAGTTTGTCCAGATGTGTCCCAGTCCCTCATGGGTGAGGGAGGCTGACAGGGCATCGTGTACCCATCAACCCCAAACACAAGCTCTGCGTGTGTCTGTGCAGCATGGTGTGCACCAGGTAGGCACACACGTGAGCACGTGTGTGAGGGCCGGAGAATATATGGGGCCTGCCAGCCAGCCTGTGTGACCTTGAAGTCATCAGCCATGAGTCTAGGGAAAGGCAGGCTGTGCTCAGCGTGCACAGGTTAGGTGGCTGAGTGCCAAGCCCCGGTTAAATGGGCATCTTTCAAAGGTGTCTTGGGACCTTTCCCAGCTGTGTGTGGATATGGTCACCCACATTAACCCAGACCTGCTTCTACCTGTGGAACTCGGAGGTGAGCCAGCTGGACTGGAACTGAGGCCAGGCTTCACTTGCCCAGGGGAGGTGAGACCAGAGCTAGCAGCTGGCAAGTGTAAAAGGTTTGCAGGAGACAGTGGCAGGCAGAGGCAGCCAGATTCCTGGGGTGGGTCCCTGGGAAGGCCCTTCTTGAGAGGGGCAGAAGTCAAGGAGGTGGGGGTGGCCTCACTGGAGCAGAGGTGGGGGGCATCAGGAGATGGAGGGCATTGCAGGACCAGGGACTGGACTGGCACAGGATGGACACCCAGGGAGGAGCAGAGGGCCTGGAGGAATCCTGGGAGCTGTGTCTGTGAGGGTAGTCCATCCCAGGACTGAGATGCAGCAGCTGTGTGAGCTCTGGTAGGTCATTTCACCTCTCGGGGCCTCAGTTTCCTCATCTGTAGAGTAGGAGTGCTAGCACATACCTGACAAGGTTGTGTTGAGATCTTACTGGCAGCACACACGGTGTTTACAAAGCTGTGTTGGTGTCGGGAGCTTCCACGTGGGCCAGTTGGTCTTTGCTTTGTCATGCTCCAGCCAGCATAGACACATCGGAGCTAAGCATTTGTCCAGTACCTTCCCTGAGATGGATTCTTAAGAGTGGAATTTCCTGGTTGAAAGATTCCCACAGTGTTAAGACACTTGCCACATGGTCCGTTGCCCCTGGCAGTGGCACTGGCTCCCTCTCACACCAGTGCAAGGTGCAGCATGTGCCAGCTGCCACTGTCTCCTTGGCTCTCTCCCTCTGGGGCACCGGTGTCCTGCCAGGCACCACTCAGGCCTCGGAGGCTGAGACACAGCTGGCCCCTTAGTACCCAGGAAAAGCACTCAAACCTCCTCCTTTGTAACCACTCTGGGGCACTCCACAGGAGAGGCAAAAGGGGCTTACATCTGCTTGTGCCCCCCTCCAGGGGCCAGAAGTGGGACCTCGTGCTTTGCAGGTACCAAGAATGCTTTCCCCTGGGGCAGACTCAAGCTGTGGCAGGCAGCCAGGGCTCAGAGCACGAGGTGCAGTGGCTCTCCAGCAGATTTTCCTGACTCCCAGCCACATTGAAGGAGGGGGCTGGGCTGGGGTAGGTATTGGGAGTACCAGTGAATTGGCCATTTTCTGAACATGGTAGCAGCTCAGGGTATGGACTGCTAGATGATCAGGGGCTCTGAGCCTTGGCCTCCCTAAAGCAGCCCAAACCTCCCGGAGTTAATGGGTGCTGAGGAAACGGAAGCCCCACTTGTGCCTTAGTTTCCAAATGAGGCCCCAGGCCAGGCTCTGTGGGTCATGCCTGTGATCTCAGTGCTTTTGGAGACTAAGGCAGGAGGATCATTTGAGACCAGGAGTTTGAGACCAACCTAAGCACGTAGCAAGACCTTGTCTCTACGTAAAACAGGTGCTCAGCATGGTCAGCACAGGGAGTTGGCACAGCTCTCCAGGGGAATGAGCAGCAGCTTGGGGGTGCCTTCACCCAGCTGTGGGAGTGAGCTTCTCCAGGCCCCACCCTGGCCTCCCCACCCTCAGGCTGTCATCCTAGCAGGGCTGTCCCCAAGGGTCCCCTGCCAGCTCCAGGCTGTGCTCCTTGCCGGGATCACCCCTGCCACCAGCAGCCAGCTCAGCTTGGGGGACTGATGGCTGACATGGATGTAGTCACCAGACACCTCCCAGCAGCCACAGCATGGCCAGGGGCAGGGGATATGGGCAGCTGCAGCTGGAGAATGGTGTGTGGCTTGTGGGAAGGACCAGCCAAGGGTCCCGGGCACCCAGGGGATGAGTGCTGGACCCTGAGATGGACTTGCTGCCTGGCAGTGAGTGACCGGCTCACTGCTGCCGGCTACAGGGGGTGGGGGCAGCAGAGGAGCTCACCTGGTATCTGGCCCAAGCCCAGGATGGACCGGGAATGGGAGCTGCATGACCTTATGACCTCTGCCTCCCCGACAACCTTGGGCATGGGTCCAGGGGTGATGGCCCCACAGCCTCGTCTGAGGCCCCTGTGTCCACTGTGCTGCCGGCCTTCCTCCTTCCCTCCGGTCTGGGAGAAGCTGCTCTGAAGTCCATCTGGGTAAATCTACAGCTTGATTTCAGCTCATCCACGTGTTCTGAGCTTTCACTTTGGATCTTAAAGCATCTCAGGAGATGGTGCTGAGCAGCCACCCTCACATGGGCAAGAAGCCCCTCCCCTAAAGAGAGGAGATGTCACCCAGGACACTTGCCTGCCCAGCTTCCTGGGCACCTTCGGCAGCTCTGACTTTTTAATCATTGTGCAAATGCAGCATTGAATTTTTCTGCCATGGTCAGCAGAAAGGTTCTGCAGCTCTGCACTTGCTGGGCATGAAGCCCAGCACTCAAACGCCCCCACCACAGTGATGCTGTGCCTGCCTTGGGGACTCTCCTGGACACTGGGTAGGGATGCCCACGCACATGCAGGAACTCACACACATCCATGCACATGCACACATATGTCCGTATGTCCACATGCACACATACATCCACAGCCATGTGTGCATATATGCACATTGTACGTACATGCATGCAAACCCAGCCACAAGTGCACACATTTGTACACATGCCTGTGCACATGCATGCTCATTTGCATGCACATCAGCATGCATGTGCACATTTACATGCTTACACGTGCACACGTGTGCTCATTTACATGCATGTCAGCATGCATGTACATATTTACATGTGCACATGTGTGCTCATTTCATGCCTATCAGCATGCATGTGCGTACTTACATGCTTACATGTGCACACGTGCTCATTTCATGCACGTCAGCATGCATGTGCATATTTACATGCTTACATGTGCACACATGCTCATTTCATACATGTCAGCATGCATGTGCATGTTTACATGCTGACGTGCACACGTGTGCTCATTTGCATGCATGTCAACGTGCATATTTGCTTATATGTGCACATGTATGCTCTTTTACATTCATGTCATGTGTGTGTTTACATGCTTGCATGTGCACGTGTTCATTTACATGCATGTCAGCATGTGTGTGCATATTTATCTGCTTACATGAGCACATGTGTTCTCATTTACATGCATCTGTGTGCATATTTACATGCTTACATGTGCACATGCATGCTCATCTCCCTCCTCCCTGACTTCTCTGTCAAAATGGCTCGCCCAGCCCCTGAAAATTTTGAACTGTGAACAAGAATGTATTTTAGGAGAGAAAGCTCATTCCCTTAGCCAAAGACAGTCACAGTCTTTTGTTGTTGTTTATTGAGACAGAGTCTAGCTCCATCACCCAGGCTGGAGTGCAGTGGCACAGTCATGGCTCACTGCAGCCTCAGCCTTATGGGCTCAAGTGATCCTCCCACTTCAGCCACCTGAGCAGTTGGGACTACAGGTGCCATGCCTGGCTAACTTCTGTATTTTTTTAAGAGGCAGGGTTTTGCCATGGCAGATCTTGAGCTCCTGGGCTCAAGTGATTTGCCCACCTCGGTCTCCCAGAGTGCTGGGCTTACAGGCATGAGGCACCATGCTGGGCCACAAGCAATCTTAAAAGAAGTCTTTGCCAGAAAGTATGTCTTTTCCTCTCCTGAGAGGCAGGCTCCCTGCCAGTTTCTGAGCGCCAGCCAGGGCAGAAATAAGGTCCTGGTGAAGCTGGAGTTTGGGGAGGGATTCCTTAGCCCTTAACTGTTCTATTTCCATAACACATGTCATGCATGTTATATTCCCTTTGCAAGGCACAAAGGATGAGGCACTGCCCTAGAACCCCACCCTGCCTCCAGCACAGTGGCTGCCAGTGTGTGGGGACAGTGTCTGTAAATCACCTACGAGCTGGGTGCCCAGAGAAACCCACCTCTTGTCTATCGTTCTGTGGAAAGAGGTGGTGTTTCGTTAAATGGGGTCCATTAAATGTCATTCTGCGTGTGTAGCGATGCACCCACTCAGGTTCATGGAGACTGTGCACGCACAGAGCAGCCTTGGCTGTAGCCATCAGTCCCTCCTGAATTCACAGACATGCAGGCTGCTTGCAATGTTTACCTTCATTCATGAGGCCGTATGAAAACCCATGCCTGGGCTGCCTCGGACACAGATCAAGGATGTCCCCAGGTAGAGGTCCCAAGTTGGAGTGGACCCACAATTCCGGCATAATTAGTCCAGCACTCCCAGCCTGAGGGACACTCCGCAAGAGCCCCAGATTGCAGAGCCTCCAGATGCTCCCCGTTCTCCAGCCACAGCCGGTCACTGGAACAGGAGACTGTCCAGCTCTGCATCTCTCAAATCACTGGCGAGGTGGCTTGCCTGGTCTTCACTCACGAGCTGCTGTCCTCTCCTCTCTGAACCTCACTCATCCATCCTTTGAGTTGTTTTTTTCTTTTTTGAGATGGAATCTCACTCTGTTGCCCAGGCTGGAGTGCAGTGGCACCATCTCAGCTCACTGCAACCTCTGCCTCACAGGTTCAAGTGATGGGTTCAAGCAATTCTCCTGCCTCAGTTTGCCAAGTAGCTGGGATTAGATGTATGTGCCACCACGTCCAACTAATTCCCGTATTTTTAGTAGAGACAGGGTTTCACCATGTTGGCCAGGTTGGTCTCGAACTGCTTACCCCGGGTGATTCACCCACCTCAGCCTCCCAAAGTGCTGGGATGACAGGCATGAGCCACCGCACCCGGCCATGTTTTCTTTTTCTTTTCTTTTTTTTTGAGACGGAGTTTCGCTCTTGTTACCCAGGCTGGAGTGCAATGGCACGATCTCGGCTCACCGCAACCTCCACCTCCTGGGTTCAGGCAATTCTCCTGCCTCAGCCTCCTGACACCGGGCTGTGTTCTGATGGCATTATTACTATTGCAGATATGTTCTTCCTGTGGGGTGCTTGTTCTTTCAGTTGCCAGTGATGTCTTTTGCTAAACAGCAGTGTTTTATTCAGATGGAGAAGCATTTATACATCTATTCCTCTCAGAATAGGTGCTGTTTGGTTTTTGTATGTTAAATAAAAGGACTTCTCAGCTCTAAACACTTTTCCCTGTATTTTCTTTCCATCTTGTCCTTGGTTTGGGGCTGCAGCATGGAGTCTAATCGTATTTTATCCAACAGAAGGCACGTTGCATAACGTAGGCTGGAGCCAGATACTGGTTCAAGCACCAGCCCTCCCGAGGCAAGGAGACAAGTGATAAGCAAGTATAAATAAGGAACAAGGTTAAGTGCGTTCCTGAAGTTCCCTGGCCTCCATTTCTCCGTCAGCACAACAGGGAGGATATCATCCCTCCTGATATTTGCGAACAATTACCTGAGGCAGGACGCGTGGAGCTGCATCCATCCCAGTACCATAGGGCCAAGGAGTGCCTCCTGCCTCCTTTCCCGAGCCTGGATTCCAACATGGGCTTCAACCAGTCAAGGCATTCTACTGTGTCTCAGCCCTCTGTCTCTTCTTGGGCCAGATCCCAGAGCGTCAGCTGCTGTGGCTGTGAATGGGTGCTGGCAGCAGAAGACGAGGTCCCTCTCTGTCCCTCCTCTCAGCTCTGTGCCTGTTCTTGCACATGTACTCTTCAGGACTAATTTTTGAAACAATTCATCAAATTCTGAGAAAATCATGATGCACTCATGATTGATATCAATTCCCTTTGTGCATTTGAAGAAGGGACTTTTGGACCCTCAGGAAGAAGACCCCCGTCTCCCGCTAGCGATAGCTTCCAGTCCATCTCTTGGGAATGCCACACACTCTGTGGTGTAGGGGCTCCCGCAGCCGCTGTGAGCAGGGCGTTCTCCCGGTGGCTCTCTGCTGTTGCTCCCTGTGATGCTCCTGGGTTGGCTGCCTTACCAGGTTCCACATTTGCTCTAATAGGTTTTCAGTTAATTCCTCTTTTGCTGGGTTTTCCAGTAAGTGATCATGCCAGCTCCACACAGAGCCCCGTTTCTTCTTCCCACAACTCCTTTTATCCTCTTTCTTGCAGCAGTGCACAGATGAGGCCTCCATTATGGTGGCACGGGCAGCCTCGAGTTCCTACTGGAATGGAATGCCTGGGGCCTTTGGCGGGAGAAGCTTGTCTTTGAGCACTTTGTTATACAGTCCTGGCTCCATGGCCACCGGGGACAGAGGCAGGGGAGTGAGAAGCAGGCACTCCCGGCTGTCAGAAGAGCCCCCCAGCTGCCCAAAGGCAGCATAGCCCTAGGTGAAGCGGACCCAGCCCCCACCCCAGCGCCTCTGCCGGGACCTCAGTGACGCTCCTTGGGCTCTGGGAGCCACTTGTCTTCACCCGGCATTAGGGATGGGGACTGTCCTAGCCTCTGGGAACTGTTCTTAGGATTCCGTGCCACCACCTGGCTTGTCAGGATGCCTGGCATGCAGCTGGCTCAGTCCATGGCAGTTGGCGCTGTGCACAGCTGCCAGGCCACCCTCTGACGGGGTTGTCAGGGTCAGTGCATGTGACTCTGTGTGCACCAAACAGCTGACGGGCTTCCTGTGGCAATGCCCGGTTGTGGACCACCTAACTCATTCTTGGCCTCTCCAGTTGGATTCCAAAAGTGAGCGTCCCAAACCTGAGCTCCCTGACGGGCCTCGGCTGAGCCAGAGCGGGCATGCTGGGTGCCTGCCACAGCCCGGATCATCCTGTCTCATAGCCGTTGTCCATGAGGGCTCAGCCACACTGCTGCCACACTACACCTGCTGTATCGTAAGCGCTCACGTGCAGGCCCACACCAGGTGCCTCAGGCTGGAGGTCCGGTTACATCTCCTGTAAGGGAACGAGCATCAGTAGATCCACTCATGAGGAAACAGGCTTGTGGGGGTGAAGCAACTCTCAGGGGGCTTCAGCCAGGACTGAGGGACCAGGACTGAGCCCCGCTCATGTCAGCTCATTCTTGCCATTCCCTGGGCCTGCGGGGTGTGTGCTGACAGCCCAGAGAGTCCCCAAGAGGAGCAGGGGGTGCTCCATGCCGAGCCCCTGGGCTGCCCCAGCCTTGCCTAAGGGCATATGCTCTGTCCCATCAGCCCGGCCCTGGCTCCAGGGGGTGTGTAAGTCTCACAGGCTGATCTCCACACCTTGTCCAGAGAATGGTGTAAGGGCTGGGAAGATGGACACCTTCCTTAAGCCACCAAAGCACAGAAATCTTATGGAAAGTGGCAACTCTTTGGTACAGCCATCACTTAGAAGATAAGATCATGGATGTGACAGTGGGGGTCTCAGATTTGCTCCGGGGCCCCTTGGGTCACATAGGGAAGAAAGCTTGAGAGAAGATGGGGTGCAGAATTTGAGGCAGGTCCAGGGTCCCCATGTCTGGCTGTACCAGGGTTGTGTTCCACTTCCCCTGCACCAGCTTCAGGGGGACTGGACCCCTCAACCCTCCCCTACCCCCATGTGCTCAAAAGAGCTGGCCAGCACAGGGCTTCCTGCTTGAGAAAGGTCTCAACCAGACCCCAGGGACACAGGGAGCAGCTGCTCTGCTGTGGTCCTCCTGCGATGGGCACCGTTCCCAGAGACCCTGCAGCTCCAGCCCTCAGCCAGCACAACAGCCAAGTGTTTTCAAGGTTTCTGGCTCTGTGGGGAATGAGGCAGGATGCCAGGAGGTCTGCGGGACACCTGCTCACAGCCGTGTGCTCACTCCAGTGTTGAAGCAGCTCCCCGAGGGAGGAAGGGCAGCTTGTCCTTGTCACCCTCCCCAGGCCACATCTGGAGAGCAGGGGTGGGGCCAGGTCTCTGGACTCCTAGTGCAATTCCTTTCTCCGGTGACCTCTGAAGCAAGCAGAGGTCCCACCCACTGAGCTTGTCCATGGACCCTGCCAAGACTAGGCCTTGAGGCCAGGAGGAAGAACCAGAGCAGCTCAAAAGGCAGGTGGGGCAAGGGCAGGAGGAGGCAGCCATGCCTGGGGAGCCAGCCGTCTCTTGGGGTTTTGCCATTGAAGGGGGCTTTCAGTAAGGAAGGCACAAAACCAAGAAAATACTGTCTGACCCCTGGCCACGTGGTTCCCCTGCCTGCCTGCACCTCCCCATGGCCCAGCCAGCTTGTGACTAAGGAAAAACATGCAGCCACACTGATGCAATTAGGAAAATGTTATTTTTCCAACGCTGCCAGATCCTGGGGGTTGAACCTGTGACCTCAGAACAAGGAGCAGGGTTTGGGGCATGCATTGGCCACCTGCGGCTTTGGCCTGGGGTGCCCACACCTCCTTGCTTGCTACTTATCTGGGGGTTGGGGGGCAAAGGAGAGGCACTTGGTGGGGGCTCAAGGAATGTGCCCACCCAACCCTACTTGAGAGAAAGGAGGGTTTTGTGGCACCGTCAACCTGGTGCTCAAGGTGAGTGGCCTCTGTGCAGGCCCTACGGGGAGCTGGATGTGGCCAGGGCCTCCTGTCCCTGCCTCAGGTGGGAAGTTCCCTCCATACCCCCTCTGCTCACCTTCTGGCCACAGAGCCTGGGACAGGGGTGGGCCTGGAACAGGTAGGAAGCTCCCTGCCCCTTGGCTCCTGCTTCTCCTGGAGCAGCTAAAACTCCCTTTGATGGGGACATGGGGACAGAAATGTACAAGAGCCCTGGAAGACACCTGCCCGGGCCCCCAAGAACTGCAGACCACCAGGGGTCCTCCCAGTCTACCTGATGTGCCCCCATGCCCCTACCCTGCCCTGCCAGCTCTCTGTGTCTCTTCAGTCCCTCACCTGGTGACAGTGGCAAGGCAGCTGAGGGCTTAGAGGGCCTGGCAGCCCCCGGGGTTCTGAGCTGAGCTGAGCTGAGCTGCTCCACCTGGGAAAGCTGCAAACAAGGGTGTCTTAGGCCTCATGGTACCTCTACCCTGAGGGTCTGAGAGGGGGGTCTCTGAGGCTGGGGCGGGTATTCTGGTCCCTGAAGGAAGGTTGAGCAGCGGGCCTCCGCAAAGACCCAGGGGGCGGGGAGGGGAGCTGGGGCGTTGAGAGGGCTGGCAGGGCCCTGGCGCTCCGGTCCAGGGCGGGGGGGTGGGGCCTTCATTGCGGCCCCATGGGGGGTGGTGCGCGCCTGACCCTGAGCTGGCCCTGACAGCTCCTGTCTCCGTCACCTCCTGCCAGGCCCCGGGCCGCTTCGGAGGGAGCCCCGCACCCAGCCCCCGCCGGGCGCAGCCAGTCCCGCGCACCCCCGCCCGCCGGTGCCTCCAGGCCCGCCCCCGCCCGGCCGCCCGCCCGCCCGGTGGGTCGCGGTGGCCGCGGGCTGCGCTGCGCGGGCCGGGTGGGCCAGGGGGCTGCGCGTGTCCGCGAGGGCGCCCGGCGCGGGCTGAGGGGCGCTGGCGTGTCCCCGCAGGCAGCCCTGTGCCTGGAACGGCGCGCTCCTGGACACCGCCGGCCTCAAGATGAGCGACCTGGACTCGGAGGTGCTGCCCTTGCCGCCGCGCTACCGCTTCCGGGACCTGCTGCTGGGCGACCCGTCCTTCCAGAACGACGACAGGTAGGGCCTGGGGGCCGGGGTCGCCGTCCGGTGCCGCCGCGCGCCCGGAGCTGTCCGCGGTGCTGAAGGCCGGTCTCGCGCGCCCCGCACCGCGCGCCCCCGCCACCGCCGGCGCCCTTCAACTTTTCCCGGCTTCTGGGGATGCAGAAGTTTCAGGTGGGGTGGGGGCGGGGGGCAGCATCTTCCCGGGAGGGGGCCTGCAGGAGGCGCGGGACGCTCGGAGCTGCGGAGTCTTCCAGAGCCCGACTGGGGCGCGGAGGGGGAAGGCGGCCCGGCCTTCCGGTGTCTGCTCCCAGCCCCCAACACCCCAGTGTTGCTGGTTTTGGGGGCAAGCCAAGCCTGGAAGTGCCCGGTGGCAAAGCCCTCAGTCCGGCTGAGGGCTGGCGTCCTCCAGGTTCAGGCAGCGGTCCTTGATTAATTATTCAATGAGGGAGCGTGTCCTTCAGGCTCCTGGCCTTGTCACTTATTCAGCGTCACGTCGTCCCCGTTCCCTCCACATCTGCTGGGCTAAAAAGGCAAAATGAATTGTGTCTTTCAATAAAGGACCAACAAGAGGAGCCCATGGGAATAATTCATCCGCTGAGGGGCCGGCAGGAAGCTGGGAGAAATGTTGGTTTTCTCTCCTCCTTTTCCCCAAATAGCTGTCTTGGGTAAACACCCAGTACTCAGCTCTGCCAGCCTCCGGGGAGGCGCTTTTATGCCTGCCAGCAAAGGCGAGTGCTCTGAAGACTCATGCGGGGCTGGAGCCTGCGGGGAAGCTTTGGGTCAGGAACCGCTCCCCTGTCCAGCCTATACAGCTAGGCAGCGGGCTGGGGTTGTCACTGTCTGCAGGCCCCTGTCACCACCCAGCCCTGGGCTCAGCTAGTGAAACCACAGTTTCCCCCAGACATGCAGTTACTCCGGTTAGCACACGAAGTACACGAGGTTGAAAACTGTCAGGAAACAAACTGAGCTTTCAGAGTGATTACTGCCAAGACCCCTGCTCAAAAAGAAATCATGCTTGAAACTAGGATCAGTGCTAGGGACTGGGTCCACAGGACTGTGAAGGCTTGTAAAAAGGGGTCTTAAAGCCCTCCGACTCCAGGGAATGTAATATTCTACCAGACCTCCCATAACATTCGGTCGTGTGAACCAAGAGTCCAGAGAGGAGACTGAGCCCTTCGTCCCCTCACAATCAGGGCATGCGTGTCCTGCAGAGGCCTTTTAAACTTGGAATTTTATCATGTTGAACTCAGTGCTGTAATAATAAATAAGCCCACCTAAGCGCAAATGGCCGGGTGAAGAGTTTAGTTTACCTCCCTGTGTGGGCAGAGGGCAGGCAGCCAGGCTGATTCTGTGTGGCGTGCATGGCTAGGAGGCTCTCCTGCTCCCTGGGAGCCACAGAACGCTTCCCTAGGCCGAACCTTTGGACTCAACACCAGCACCAGCACCAGCACCAGCACCAGCCCCTCGGATGCCTGCTCCACTGGGACTTGGTTAATTCTTGAAAACAGCAGCCCTAGGATATTGAGCAGGAAGTGATGTCCATCCCCCTAATGGTGCCTGGGGCTTCCAGATGACTTGTTAATGCCTGTGGCTGTGGTTGATCTAATTGCAATGCTATATCCCTGAGTTTTCAGGAATGGGCAGCAGAGGTTTTTGCTATTTGCTTAGAGAGAACCATCCCCATCCCTGGGAGATGAGAGGCTGGCATGGGATTTCACAGTGAGTCCCAGGTCCTGGGTGTGGTTTTTTAAAATTGCGGGAAAATACATAAAACACAGAATTTACCATTAGTGACATTTAGTACCCAACATTGTGCCACCCTCGCCGCTGTAATTCGAGAGCATTGTATACCCTACAAGGGATCTCCTTACCCCCTGGGACTCGCTCCCCACTGCTCCCTTATGCCCCACCCCTGGAAGCCACCAGTTGGCATGCACTGGCGTTGGCATGCTGGGCCCAGTGGCCGCATGGGTTGTGGGCCGGTGGCATTAGGAGATGGACTGCCCGATGTGTGTGGCTGTGTGAGTGCTGCCGGTGCATGGCTGCGGGTCCTCTCCAGGAAAGGCCCATGGGGTACAGGGCATCTGTGCCCCCCACCAGGGCCCTGCTGTCTCTGGTTGCAAATGAAGCATATAGTGAGGTTCTGTTGGAGGGGGAGTGGCCAGGGGTGTAGAGTGTCAGGGCTGTGTGGCCACTGTACCCGTCCTGTGGCACTGTCCCTCAACATGGCATCAGTGATGATGTGCTGCCTGCCTTTCCTCATGGGTGAAGGACAGGGAGGGAGGGGGCATGGCCTCTGTGGTGTGCTGTCTATAGGATGGGTGGGAGGGGGTGTGGCCTCTGTGGTGTTGGTGTCTGTAGGATGGAAGGGAGGGGGTGTGGCTTCTGTGGAGTCTATAGGATGGGAGGGGGCATGGCCTCTGTGGTGTGTCTATAGGATAGGAAGGAAGGGGGCTTGGCCTCTGTGGTGTGCTGTCTATAGGATGGGAGGGAGGGGGCGTGACCTCTGGTGTGGTGTCTATAGGATAGGAGTGAAGGGGGCTTGGCCTCTGTGGTGTGTTATCTATAGGATGGGAGGGAGGGGGCGTGGCCTCCGTGGTGTTGGTGTCTGTAGGATGGGAGGGAGGGGGTGTGGCCTCCGTGGAGTCTATAGGATGGGAGGGAGGATCTTGGCCTCTGTGGTGTCTATAGGATGGGAGGGAGGGGGCGTGGCCTCCATGGTGTTGATGTCTGTAGGATGGGAGGGAGGGGGCGTGGCCTCTGTGGTGTCTATAGGATGGGAGGGAGGGGGCGTGGCCTCCATGGTGTTGATGTCTGTAGGATGGGTGGGGGGGCGTGGCCTCAGTGGTGTTGGTGTCTATAGGATAGGATAGGGAGGGGCTCTGGCTTCCTGCCTTGTTGGTGTCTATAGGACAGGAGAGGGAGGGTACTTAGCTTCCCTCTGAAAGTGGTTCCCCCCTTCTCACCCCTGAGAGGAAGCCTGGGCCTGATGCAGATGGTGGCCTTGGGTACCCTGAGATCTGGAAGGTGAGGGATACTGGTCAGCTGGTCTCCAGCGCAGTTCCCAGCAGCTCTGCCTGGCTCTCTGAGGGGGAGGGGGCTAGTGAGTCTGGCTGGGCACGGTGTAGGAGTGGGCAGCCTTCTGGGGGTGCAGGGGCAAGTGAGTTGGGGGGCTCCTGGCTGAGTTGCCTGCCAGCTGTCCAGCTGCCCCGCTACATCTTTGGGCCCACTCCTCATGTGGACTCAGGCCTTCCTGAGAAATTGCCTAGACTGGATGTAGAAGAGGGTGCCCTAGAGGTCTGGGAACCCAGGAACACCCCCTTGGGGGTCCCCCCACCCAGAAGGGGCAGATCCTTGGTCTCAGCAGCAGCCTGGGGCCTCTCCTCTCGAAGGCAACTTAGGGAGCTTGGCCCAAAGGGTTTCTTTTCTCTCAAACCTTCTTTGCCCAAAGGGGCCTGCTTCGGCCTCCATGGCAGGGTTGGGTGAGTCTGGCCTGGCCTCTCCCATGACCCCCAATGCTGGAATGGGTGGGCAGCAATGAGGAAAATCAGGTTGCTGCCCAGGGGTCCTGGGGTCACTCAAGCTCTCCCCTATCCATAAGGACATGCACGTAGGGACCCTGGCCCTAGCTCTGTGGAAACCCCAAGCTGACCTGGAGGAGGGGACTGGTCACTTGGAGGACCCTCCTGGGTGCTTGGGGTGGGCTCTGATGCCTCTACCTGCCATGAGAGCCCACCTCATCTCTCTCCTCATCTTCCTCCTCATCCCCAGTGCCTGTGCCTCCTCTCTCCTGGAATGGAGAATGGGGGGTCATCTGCCTGGCCCGGTGGGACCCCCTCCATGTGTACTGCAGTGACTCACAGAGTCTTTATGTGGTGGGAGGGCATGCTTACCTGGATGCAGGAGGGAGGGCAGGTGGGGTCTGATGGCCATGGGGGACCAGGTCTGAGAGGGCTGAGCCCAGCAAGACTGGCCTGCCGGCTCTGGGTGAAAGAGTCCTTAGGTGGAGGGGAGAAGACACTGGGATGGGGTCCTGGCCGCAGCCAGAAGGGCTGGTGTGCCTGGACACGGCAGCGCAGGCTCCACTCAGGCCCCTGAGGGACCAGTATAGTGGCCTTTGCCATGGGGGTGTCTCAGGCCTGGGTAAGGTGGGAGTGCCACTTGGTCTCTCTCTGCACCAGGGGAAGAGGCTGGGGGGCAGGGAGACCCACCCAGACCCAGCCACCAGCACAGGGCAGGTGCAATGTGGGGGCTCAGCACAGACCTGCCCCCTCATGCTGGTCACCCCTCACAATCTCCGTTTCCACCCAGGCAGGCTCTGGGGAGCGGGTGCTGCTGCCAACCCCTGGCAGGCTGCGAGCGAGCAGGTGGGCGGGCGGGCCTCGGCTTCCTGTTCCCCGGGGAGTAGAGCCTTTGGCAGTGAGTCACCACAGCCTCCATCACCCATGGCCTTGGGCAGGGAAGAGCTCGGCTGGCCACGTGGGCAGAGGAGGCTGTAGCGCTGGGCAGGCCGCTCCCCGGGAGGGATGAGCCAGCCCATTGGTCCTGTCCAGTGGGGGAAGCAGGCAGAGTTGGGAGCTCACCCACCTCAGGGACCTGATGAGGTCCTGGGGGGCCTCTCACCGCACTGCCTACCAGACAGTGTCTCGGGGGCTCTGGGGAGCAGCTCAGCCACAGTCCACCTGGTCCCGGCCTCTGGAACCACTTGAGCCACCTGAGAGTCTCACTGCCCCTCTGTCCAGGAGCCCGGGACAGCTGATGGAGGCCCTGCTCTTCCCAGCCAGAGCCACCCTCTGGGAGTGTCCCGGAACCTAAGTGAGCACCACGGCCCTTGGCGGACACGGACCTGGGCTCTTCCTTCTGCAGAGGGGTCAACAGCCCCCAAAGGGCAGCTTGAGGAGCCAGCAGGGCAAGGGGTGACTGGGTTTAGGTCCTTACGGTGTCCCCGAGCTGGGTCCCCAGCACCTTCTGCAGGCACCCTGTCTGTGGCAGTGGAGGCGTGGCTTCAATCCCACCCTGCACTGAGGCTCAGGGAGATGCTGAGGGTGTTGGGGGAAGCATGCTTTGGAGACACTTGGGGCCGTCACCACAGCCCACCTCCTAAAATGGGCAGATTCCAGACAAGGACTCCTACTGTGGGTGGGGGGCGGGGCAGCTGCCTTGCCTCAGAAAGATCGGCCTGAGGATAAGAACACTGCCCCAGAGGGGCCTGACCAAGCTGTTTCCTTAGCTCCTTTGACAGCAGAAAACGGAACTGGATTTGGTTCTCTGGAGTTGAGAAACACCAAATATTTTTTCACACAACAAGCTGAGAGTGGACCACAAACAGGGCCTGGCATTGCTGGGAACACAGGGCCGCAGGCCCTGCGTGAAGGACAGACCCCTGCCAGCCCCGCAGGCAGCAACCGTGGGCGGAGCCATCGGAGCCAGCAGGGACCCCGCATGGACTCACAGGAGCGGGGGCGGGTGTAGAAGGAGTGGGCAGCCCAGATCCCTCCCTGGGTGCACCCCTTCCATTCACCCAACCCTACCCCCGGCTGAACCGCCGTGAATCCTGCTGCCCCACAGGGACAGGGTGGCTGGGGACAGAGAGAGGCTCCTCTCACAGGGTGAAGGTCCCACCAGGCCTCCAAGCAGGAGGAGTTGCAGTGGGGACATCTCTAGGAATAGCCCCACCTTCTGAGCACTCACCTGTCATCCTTAATAACTGAACAATTTCCCAGTCTCGATCCCCAGCTGACAGGCTGTGGTGAGGGCCTCCTAGAACCCTCCCTCCTGCAAAGAGCCTGGATCCTGCCTAGCCCCTCCAGACTTCGTCATCTCCTTCTGTCCCCTCCCTACCTCTATCACCCCCACCCCCATCATCCTGCCCCCCACCCACCAGTGCAGCCCCTGCTGAAGAGGATTGAGCCCCGGCAGCCTTCCTCCAAAGGAAGCTTTGCTCTGCTTCTCCCGGGGCTCTCAGGGTGGGGGGTCCTACCTGGACCCCCACCCCTGCTCCCACTTGCTCTCCGAAGGCCACTGTGGGACAGTTAGCTGAGAAGGTGCATCTGGGCCCTGGAGCCAGCCCCAGCTCCCCGAAGGGCATGGAGCCTGCCGTTTCTATGTGAAGGCCTCAGTGGCCTGCTCAGGACCTGGGACACAGGCCAGCTCTCCGTTGGGGCTTCTCTGAGGAAGCCAGAGCTGAGCCGTGCCTGTACCACCTTGCTCCTGCCTAGGGCCCCAGGGCTCCATGTGACAGACTCAGGTGTAGCTGGAGCTTTGAAACAGAGGCGTACAGGCAGGAGGAAGAACGTGGCCAGGACTGACCCAAAGACGAGGGTGGGGCGTGGGGGACACACAGCCAAGCCCAGGGGCAGTGGAGGTTGGAGGAGGAGTCAGGGAGCCGTGCAGGGTGAGGGCTGAGGCAGGAGAGGCCTGGAGCTGGGTTTGGGAAGCGCGACCCCTGGACTGGGGACCCCCAGAAGGGGCTGGAGTGGCCCACAAGCACTCTCGGCCTAAGCTGCCCTGCTGGTCCCAGCCTGGAAGCCACTCCACTCCAGCACAGGGTCCCCTGGCATTCGTCCCACCCAGAGCTGCTGAGCTCAGGGAAATGCTGGCCTGCTCAGCCCCTGGTAGGTGGTGGGTGGCAGTGGGGGGAGTTGTGTGCTGTTAAATTTAACATTCTGCCCAGAGCCATCCTGCTGTGTGCAGCGGTGCTGATGGGGCAGGGAGGGGCCAGGTGAGACCGTAGTCCTGCCCCTGGCCCTTCTCGTCCTCAGCAGGCTGGGGCCCTGTCCAGATCCAACGCCTACTGGCTTGGGAGGACGTGGCTGGCCAGAGAAGTGGCCTGCGCCAGGCCAGTGGGGCCCAGGCAGGCTGGGGGCTCTTGGCCCGGAAGGGCACAGGCCACGCACATACCAGCAGCTGAGCCTGGAGCTGCCGTGGCCTCCCCTGCCTTTCCTGGACTCCCTTGGTCTGCTGCCTGCATGACTGAGTCAAGGTCTGGTTTACCGGAGCAGGAAAGGCCCTGGGATGGCGTCCAGAAATTCTGGCTGGTCCCGTGGGCTTTAAGGTGTCCTGGGTGAGTGAAATGCATGTCAGGATTTTTCCAGTCCCTTTCCAGCCCTTTCCTCTTTGCCTCCCCAACTTGACTAGGCATGGCTGGAGGCCAGGCCTGCTCGCCCTTGTCATCTAAGGTCCCTACCAGGAAGCCAGGGCCTGGCAGGTGAGACTGAGTCAGGGTTGGGGGAAGGCGATGCCTCTGCTGTGGAGACTGTGGCTCCCAGGGCAGGCCACCCCTTCCTCCTGGCCCCGTCCCTCCCTCCCAGTGCGAGTTCCAGGGGCTGGGTCGCCTCCAGCCCTGGGTGGTTGAGGAATGGCCAGAATCAACAGGAGGGTGGGAGGGCCACAGAGGCTGTCGGTGACCAGGGGCCACCACAGGTGAGTGGAGTCTTGTGGGACTTCACCTGGCTGCAGGGGGATTGAAGGAGGAGGGTCCTGGTGCCCTGGGCCCAGGCTGGCTCAGTCCTTGGGAATGAGGCAGCACATGAGGCAGTGCCTTTCTATCTTCCTGACTTATGTGGGGGGCTCTGGCTCCCCAACCACACCCCAGGGATACCCAAGGAGACCCTGAGAGGGCGAATCCCACATCCCCTCGGGCTGCATCCCCCATCCCACCCCTGGGCTGGCACAATGGGGCATGAGGCTTCACCACTCAGCCCATGTCCCAGGGACTCATGTGCATGACAAAAAATCAAACTCCTCCCGAATTAGCATGAAACAGAACACAGATGCCCAGCAGGCGGGGGCTGGCATCCTCCACCTCAGGACACCGCCATCCATTTGGGCTTCAGGTTGTAATTCCTAGTGCGCCTCCCCCAGTGTTCCGTTTACATCATCCGGCCGAATGCAGCTGAGATGGAATGGGTGGAAGTGTGTTTACGCTTGCCTCCGTCTTCCCAGCTGCGATGGAAAAGCACCACACACCCAGCAGCCTTGGCTGCAGAGATTTATTTCTCAGTTCTGGAGGCTGGAAGCCCAGGATGGAGGCGCCGGCAGACCGGGCTCCCGGTGAGGGCAGCTTCCTGGCCTGCCCCTGGCAGCCTCTCGCTTCTCGCTGCACCCACGGAGCAGAGAATGCCCCCAGCTGTGCATGGGGCCAGCAGCCCCCAGGGCAGAACCCCAGCCTGCAGGGCCCTCTGGAGCCTCTCTGGGTCTTGGATCCCTTCCAGGGACTGCATGAGGCTGGCCCAGGACAGAAGGCCCCTGGGAGCAAAGCCGCCCGGTCTTGGGTGGCTGTGGGGGAGGATCTGAGCTCCGAGCTCCCCTGGCTTCCCTGCCTGGCCACCTGGTCAGGGCCGAATCTTCACCCCGACCCCGCTCCGAGCCTCAGTAGGTCCCTGAGTAGCTGGAATCCGTTAGGAGGACAAAGCGAGGAAACCCGGCCAGCCAAGCTCTCCTGCTCACCTGCCCCATGGAGACCCAGGCCAGGCTGGGCCCAACCCTGCCCCAATCTCATAGATTAGCTAGTTAATTCGTCTCTCCCTCTCTCCTTCCCTCTCTTTCTCTTTCCCTCTCTCTCTCCCTCTCCCTCCGTCCTTCTCTCCTTCCCTCCTCCTTCCCTCCGTTCCCTTCCCTCTCCCTCCCCCTCTGTCTCCCTTTCCCTCCCTCCTTCTCTCCCTCCCTCTTTCCTTTCCTCTCCCTCCCTCTGTCCCTCCTTCTCCCTCTCCCCCTCCCTCTCCTCTCTCATTTTCCCCCTCTCCCTCTCTTTCCCTCTTCTCTCCCATTCTCTCTCCCTCCCTCCCCATCTCTCTCCCCCTCCCTCTCCTTCTCCCTCTCCCTCTCCCTCCCCATCTCTCCCTCCTCCTCCCCCTCTCCCTGTCTCTGTCAGTTTGTCTCTCTCTGCAGGGCCTCTTCCACAGTGATTAGCCAGGACCCAGCCTGAGGGGCCTGGGAGTGGGGAGGGAAAGCCCAGCCATGTGTAACCTTTGGGAGGGGAGGACCCCCGTGCCTGGTGGTGCTGTTGTACCTTTGAAGGGAGATGTGGCACCAGGCTGGGCAGTGCCCCCCACGCCAAAGGTGGCCACACATCCCCACCCCCGGCCCCTGGGCGCGGCTCCTCCAGCCCCCACTTGCCATCCTGGATTCTCTGGACAGAGGTGGGGCCCGAAGGGGAGCGGAGGGCCACCCAGAGAGTGTGGTCCTCGCCAGGGCCCTTCTCAGGTCAGCCAAAGAATGACCATCCAGATCATCCCAATCCGCAGCCTGGGACTGGGTTCTCAAGAGCGAGGGAGGGATCCTGTGATGGGGAGACCATCCTGGGGCACAAAATGCAGTCACATGGGACTCAAGGGAGGGCGGCAGAGAGGATTGAAACCGTAACGTTTGTGTTACACCTTTTACTACGAAAACAAGCTTGCCTTAAGAACACTCGAAAAAGGAAAAGTTTAGCACAGGCAGAAGCAGGTGGCCAGTGAAGGTGGAGCACAGCCCGGAGACCTGGTCACTGTCAAGGGCTGCCCTGAGTCCCTGGAAGCTAGAGGAGGCAGGAAGGGCCTCCCTAGGGCCCCCAAGGGAGAAGTGCGACCTCAGGACCCTGGAGGTCAGCCAGAGACATGGATGTCCCCCACTGTGGCAGCCCCAGGACCCCTTGACACCAGGAAATCTCATGATTGTTCCAAGGGAGAACTTCAGGAGGACTCACCTCATTTCTATGTGGGGCAGAAAACAGCCAGCAGCCAAGCCATCCCCAGACTGCTCCTTAGGAATTGAGACCCCCACAGCCTCACTGAGGACGCAGCACCCACCCAGAGCCTGCCTGGGAAGCCCAGATTTCATGAGGCCCTAATTAGGTCTCCCAAGACTCACACCCTGTGCTGGGGGACAGGAAGGGAGGAGGCATCCCCCCCACGAACTCATGGAGGCCAAGGCCATGCCCACGGAGGGGCAGAGAGCCGGGCCCGCAGAGTGAGGGCGGCAGCCACTGGCTGGGAAGGGGAGAGGAGGGCCAGGCAGGGTTCCTGGGAGATGGGCAGCCAAGCCTAGCTTAGAGTGACATCTCCCCAGTGGCCCAGCATGTCCTTACCAGTGGTGTGTTCAGTCCAGGAACGTTGTGTCAGGTCTGGTTATGATGATTCACAAACCTCTTTTCAATCTGGATCAGCTCCCACCAGGCGTGGCTCCCAGGATTCCCACCCTGTCCTGGGACTTCGAATCTGAGACAGCGCGCCGTGATTGTCACATGACAGGGTATAAGGGATTGAGTTGTGTCCCCAAGATTTATATATCAAAGCCCTGGCCCGTGGTACCTTAGGCTGTATTTGGAAATCGGTTCTTTAGAGGAAATAAAGGTGAAATGAGGTTAATTTAACAGGACTAAGGCCTCTCATACAAAGGAGAAACTGGGAAACAGGCACGCACCGAGGATTAATTAATTAAGCTTGCTGATCAGTTGAATTTGAATTAATTAAAAGGCAGCTATCCAGGTGGGCTGAGTCTACTCACATGTGCCCTTTGAAAGCAGTGTTTCCTCTGGCCGGTGGTGGAAGAGACGAAGTGATTGGAAGCCGCAGGGAACTGAGCACAGCGTGCTTGCGTTGGAGATGAGGGTGTGTGCCAAAGCAGGGGGCAGCCCTTGAGAGAAAGGGGGTGCTCTGTCCCCCAGGTGCAGGAGGGGATTCTGCAGAGGGCAGGATCAGAGCCTGGGAGCAGATTCCTGCTGAGCTCCAGATTCGCCCAGCCCTGCGGACGCCTCCATCTCGGCCTCATGGGACCCTCGGCAGGAAACCGAGCTCAGCTGTGAGCGGACTTCTACCCTGCAGAGCCGAGAAGTGATAAGTGGGTGCTGCTTTCAGCTTCCAGGCTGGTGGCGGCTCCTTACGCAACAGAGGTAGCATGTACCCAAGCTTCCCGTCTGCACGTGTCCCGTGGCCTCTGTGGGTGGCACGGCTTCTTCCTCTGCCTCTGGGTTTTTTTGCAGAGCGGAAGCTGGGTCTGCAGGCTTGTGGGACAGAGCTTACTTGATTGGGACTCGAGAACGTTGCAGGTGCCCTTGGTGTCTGCGTGTGGCCTCCTGTCCTGGTTGCCTGTGTCAAAGATGGCCCAGTGGACCTGCTGGGGCCTGCCCAACCCCTCCATGGGGCAGGTACTTCCCCCTGGTCGCCTCGAGGTGGCCTGTGGATTTTCAAGCACCCAGTGCCCCTTCTGTGGCTCTCAGCCCCCTCTGAAGGCCCTTGCCCAAACACGTCCTTCCGCTAGCGCCTGGGATGTGCTGGCCATGTTTTTCTCTTCCCCCGTCCACCGATGTTAGCACTTTCTCCTCTGCGCTCTGCTGCTCCTTCATCCATGGGAGCTGGCTGTGCACCCCAAATATAATTCCTGCTGGAAACACTCTTGATTCTTTCTCTTTAATGACAGGTTTTCACAGTAAGGCAGGGTTGAATCTCAGCCTCAAGTGCTGGCACCAAGGAGGGGGCTTCCCTGGACTCATCCTTCAGAGCATCAGGTGTGGACCCGTGCTGTTCCATGGACCTGCCAAGTCGTGAGCCAAATAATGCTCCCAGAAGAGGTCCATGTCCTGATCCCAGAAACCTGTGGCTATGTAACCCCACACGGCGAGGGGGATTAGCAGACATGATGAAATGAAGGGCCTTGAAGATGGGAATTATCGTGGATGACCTGGGTGAGCCAAGATTACCACAGAGGTCCTAGGGGAGGGAGGAAGAGCTCAGAGTCGCTGGATAGGGAGATTCGTGGTGGAAGCAAGGACCAGAGCGATGGGAGGGGGCCCGCCGGGGAGGTGCTGGTCACTGGAAGCTGGACAAGACAAGGATATGGATGCCTCTCTGGAGCTCCAGAAGGAGCAGCCCTGCCAGCACTTAGGTCTTAGGATTTCTGACCTCCAGGACTGCATGCTTGAAAAATTTGCGTTGGCCGGGTGTGGTGGCTCATAGCTGAAGTCTCAGCACTTTGGGAGGCTGAGGCGGGCAGATCCCTCGAGCTCAGGAGTTCAAGACCAGCGTGGGCAACATGGCGAAACCTCATTTCTACAAAAAATACAAACATCAGCCAAGCATGGCAGTGCGTGCCTGTAGTCTCAGCTACTCGGAGGCTGAGACAGGAGGATCACTTGAGCCCAGGAGGTCCTGGCTGCAGTGAGCCATGTTCATGCCACTACACTCCAGCCTGGGCAAAAAGTGAGACCCTGTCTCAAGGCAAAAAAAACAAATGTGTGGTGGAGCAACTGAATTTGTGGTCATGTGTAAGCACACAGAGGTAGGAGGCCGCCCACCATGTTTGAATCCTTGTCCCCTCTGGGCACCCCTGCCTCTACTTTGGCCAACGGGAGCCCTTCCCACTGGCGTCTGTGCCCTTGGAGACGACCCAGTTCCTCTTTTCGGCTTCCTTGTTCTCTAAAAAAGCTAGATTTTCCACACTCTTGTACCTTCCCCGCCCTGGAGTCAGCCATTCTCTGAGGATGGGTCTTTCAGTGCAGCTGGCATTAGAACCTCAGTTAGCTCAGAGAGGAGAGGAGAGTTGGCTGGGGTATCTTCATTTTGGATCACGGTGCCCTGGACGCCCACGGTGATACTGTTATCATCGTTTTTACTCCACCGAGGTTTCAATGCTTACCTGTTCTATGACCATATTTTGCGTCATTCTCTAAAGCTCTGCAGCCACCTCAGTGGGTTTCCTGCTGCCCACCCATCCCTTCATATGGCTCTGCAGCCACCTCAGTGGGTTTCCTGCTGCCCACCCATCCCTTCATATGGCTTGCTCATGCTGCAGTTCTTCCTTGGGCATTGCTTTTAGCAGCTTCATGTTTGAGGTGGCTGTGGTGGTTTTTCTCCCAACAAGGGCATCTGCATTTATGCCGCATTCTCTCATGCTCCTTTGCGTTTGAGGACGTCGTCCCTGTGTCTCTAGATTCCAGTGACGTTTTGGCTGGGTATAATAGTCCTAGACCATTTTTTCCCTTTAGAACTTGATCAGCATGGAACCATCATCCTCTGATGCTTAGTTCACTGCAGAAAATCTGCTGCCCGAAGATTGAAACCTTAAAGGCATTTTGAATGACATTGTTACCAACCATTAATTGGCTCAGGACCTTCATAATTTTTATTTAACTATATGAGTTGTCTTTTTTTATGCTACTTTTTTCAATGCATAAAAAATTAAAAACTTAATTTTTAAAAACTTAAAAACTTAATATTTTTTAAGTTTCATGAATGCATGCTCAGTTTATTAAAATCCATAACCATGTAATTCTTGTAATGTGTTGATTCAGTGTTTTGTAAATGAATTCGCCCCCTCTGTGGTGACTCCCTGGTTCTGTCTTGTGCACCTGCAGAATCTTCTTAACCCTCAGCTCAGGAGGTAGAGTAGGATCCATATTTGGGTGGAATGCATCCTGTGCCTTGTTTTCCTGGGACTCAATGCACAATTCTTTCTTGGCTTCATCATCACATACCTAAATACTTTTCATATATATATATATATATTTGGAGATGGCGTGTCACTCTGTTGCCCAGGCTGGAGTGCAATGGTGTGATCTTGGCTCACTGCAACCTCTGCTTCCTGGGTTCAAGCAATTCTCCTGCCTTAGCACCCCGAGTAGCTGGGCTTACAGGTGCCCACCACCACGCCCAGCTAATTTTTGTATTTTTAGTAGAGACGGGGTTTCACCATGTTGGTCAGGCTGGTGTCAAACTCCTGACCTCAGGTGATCCGCCAGCCTTGGCCTCCCAATGTGCTGGGATGACAGGTGTGAGCCACCGCACCTGGCTTCACATATATTTTAAATACCGAAACCTGGCTGAGACCTCTACCCAGAGGCACGAAGGATTCTCCAGTGAACATGTCCTCCACCCTTTCATCAGTGCCTGGATCTTGTTGTGCCTTCACCGTGCTGGTCAGAGCCGGCCGTCTGCGTGGGTGATCTGATTTCAGCCCTGCCGCTCCTGTTCCTGCTGGTTCAGGTTCATTGAGTGCTGACCATGTCGCATGTGGGTTCCCCACTTGCTTCTGGAGTTCCGCAGTCTCCCTCTCTGCCACCGGCTGCTGCGGTGAATGGCCTCATCTTTGAGTGTGGCTGCCATTGCGTCCTGTTCTTATTGGGTTGATCCAGTGCCCGAAGCCCTCCTTCTTCTTCTCTGGGTTTTGTCTCATTGTTGGCCGGGTTCCTTGTCTGCTGAAGTCCATTTTCTCTCTCCCCCACCCTCCCTCTCAATCTCTCTCCCGCCTCTCCATCTCTCTCTCTCTCTTTTTTTCTCTCTCTCTCTTTCTCTCTCTCTCCCCTCTCTCTCTCCACTCTCCTTTCTCCTTTCCTTCCTTTCCTTCTTTCCTCCCTCCTTCCTGGGGCTCCATGCCCTTCTCCCACTGGGAGCAATAAAGAGGTCTCACCTCAATCCAAGATCATCCCAGGTGTCTCCCCAGTCAGACAAAATTCAGGACACACCCCCTGGCTGCCTCCTGACCGGGGCTAAGGATGAGGATTCCTGAGACCCCATGGTACCCCCAGTTTAGACCCAGAAGATGGGAGCAGTGTGGGGAGAAGCACTGCCTGTACCTCCTCTGTGACTCCCCAGACACCCTCCAGGATGCCTGCAATGCTGACCTGTCCTCTCCTTGTCGGCTCTGGGTCACTCGACTCCAGCTCTTACTATGCTTATTCCTTTTCCTGGGTTGGGAAGGCTCCTGGTGCAGCCCCCACACTGGTCCCGCCCCTGCCCCCACCCCATCCCTGCCCCTGCCCCCACACCTCCCCCCACACCTGCCCCCATACCTGCCTCCACCCCTGCCCCCACCCGTGCTCCCACACCTGCCTCCACACCTGCCCCCACCCCATCCCCGCCCCTGCCCCCACACCTGCTCCCGCCCCTGCCCCCACACCTGTCCCCACACCTGTAGACATCACACTGTCCAGCCCTGCAGTCCTCTCCCACTTGGCTGATTTCAGGCTGCACCATTCCACCAAGGTGACCCCAGCCGGTTTGGGGCTTCAGATCCCACTGCTTAGCAGGAGACACAGATGCATCCCTCTCAGGTTGGCAGCCCCCATAGCCCCAGGTGTGGGTGCCCACTATGATATGCAACCTGGCAGGCACTTTGAGAATGTCCAGAATGGGTGTCATGATCCACCCCCATCTGCCACTTTTGTCTTCATCTTGGGATGTCACCACCTGCCTGTTCCCCCCCAAGCCTGAGCGCTGTCCTCCCCCTGCAGTCCTTCAGGAAGTCTGGCCAGTGCCACCTTCAAAAACACCTTGGACCCACCGAGTCCCCTGTCCTCTGCAGTCCCACTCAGCTCTCAATAGGCAAAGCGAGGCTCTGCCCTCTGCTCTGTGCTGCTTAGATGCACGTTTGAACCACAGCGTCCACGTGCTCCCTGAAAGGACAGTTGTTATTTCTCCTGTGCTTCTAGGATGTCTGCCCCTGTGTGGCCAGGGGTGCAACCTGTCCAGGTTCCATGGGAGCAGAAAGTGCTAGGGGCACCTCAAGGCTCATGTGGCTCTGTGGACCCTGAGCCGGGGGCCCCAGCCCACCCTCCCCTCCTTGCCTGGCTCTGGCCCTATGACCTGCACTTGTCCTGGCGCCCTGAGGCCAGGAAAGGGGCTCTGGGACTGCTGCCTAATGCCGAAGGGATTGTCCTCCCTATGGGGATCGGATTCTGCATGGGAATCATCACACTGGACTTTCTGTGACAAGTGTAGAGAGTCATTTCAAAATAAACCTCAGACATGGTACAGCAGCAAGTGGCGAAGGTCCTCCTCCCCCCCACCCCAGGCAGCACCTGCTGCAGCCGGTTGTGGGCACTCCGTGCACAAGACCACACAGGCATTCTCATCACCTGACTCTGATCCTGGACTTCAATGGCCAGGAGTAGGCGAAGACTCACTGCACTCTCAAAAAGCAGGAACAGAAATAGCCACAGCCCTGCCTCATGGAGCAGCTGCCCTGGTGGGAGCGCGTTTGTGTCCCGTGTAAGGCTACTCCAGCACTTTGGTGGACTGTGGGTTCGAGCCCAGGGAATGTGAGCGAGCCGTTTCTTTGTGAAGCCAGTGTCCACAGCCCGGGCGCCCTCCCTCCCAGCCTCCTCCCCCCTCCAGGGTGACCATGTATGGGCAGCCCTGATGTCCACCCAGCCCTTTGTGGAGTCATGGCGCCATGAAGGGTCCTACTGATGGCGCCCAGGGATCGTACAGGGCCCCCAGTGAGCCTGTTTACACACAGCACAGCGTGGGGCTCAGCAGCGTGTCCAGGAGAAGCGCCCAGTCTCATTCTTTGCAGTGGCTCTGGAGCACTCCACAGGAGGGGTGAGTGGGGCTTCCATCTGCTGGTGCCCCCCACAGCAGGGACTAGCAGGGGGTCCTTGTTCTTTGCAGGTATAAACAGCACTTTCCCCTGGGGCAGACCCAAGCCACAAAAAGCAGCCAGGGTGATGTGCATGGGAGTATTTGCTCAGACCACACACAGTGGCTTTTCAGGGGATTTTCCTTACTCAGCCTCGTTGGGGAGGACGCTAGGGCAGGTGTCAGGAGCGCCAGTGAGTTGGTCATTTTCTGAGCACAATGGTGACTCAGTGTTTGGGCCCCCAGAGGGAGCAGGGCCCTGTGCCTCAGCCTCCCTTGTAATAGGTGCTGAAGAAATGGAAGCCCACGTTGCCTGTCAGGGCACTGCCGCTGGAGTTTTACCCCACCCCATCCGAGTTGGCCGCCCAGTCCCCCGAGGGGTGAGTCCTGAGGCTCCTGTGGTGAGGTCAGGAAGGTCCAGTGAAGGGCAGGGGGATTCGGTGGGGGATGGGCAGCCAGCTCCGGGAGGGCTTCTGGTGTGAGTTTGGGGCAGGCAGCCCTAGGCCTAGGCCCACCTTCCTCCCACAAGCCTCTGTACTTGCTGGGCCCTAGCTGTTGGCAGGGGCACAGTTGGGGGAGGAAATAGAGGCCGCCCCCCTGGCGTGCAAGGATCCAGGTCTGGGGTCAGAGTGTGGGCAGGTCTGGAGGGCCCTGCCACCTGCACTGCTGAGGACAGGTGTGAATCTGACAGCCTCCTGCCTCCACCGAGCTGGCTTTGGGGCAGCCAGGCCTCCCGGTGCCAGCACCTCCTGACTGTTACCTGCCTGTCACCTGGCAAGGCACCTGGAGCCACGTCTGTGGCATGGAAGGGAACGGTTAGCAATGCCGCAGCATGTGAGACGTGCAGGCCTGGCCAGGCATCTGGGGCAGACCAGCACTGCATACGCACAGGTGGGATCTGTGCCCGGTGCCCAGCCTGGCTTACAGGCGCCATCGGGAGTGCCCCCGTGGACTGTGTCCTGATGGCTTCGGAGGTAGAAAGTGGGGGATGAGGACCCTGATGAGGACAGGCAATCTCAACCGTCACCCCCCTGGCCAGGGTGCTTCACCCACCCCACAGCAGGGCTGGGGGCTAGGGGTGGGCACTGCCTGGGAAGGCCATCCTCAGCGCCAGGCCTGGTCCGCAGGCCGGCTGGAGGATGGTGGCTTGGGCCCTGCCAAGCGGGTCCCGGCTTCTCTCCAGCATCTGCACCCGGGGAGGGCGCCCAGGGCCCCCGGCCCTCGCGGTTCCTCCCCTCCACCTGGCGCTACTGTCATTGTTACCGTGGCTCAGCTTCTGCCAGAGCAGCCGCAGGACCGCTGGGGGCTCGAAGCTTCTCCGCAGGGCGTCCTGGCGGTGGTTTGCACCCGGCGGTCCTGCCCGCCCTCCCCAGCCCCTAGCCCCGGCTCCCGGCCGTTCCACTGCACAGCGGCGCGGGGAGGGCGCGGCGCGATGAGATGGTTCCGCCCGGCGCCGCCCCCGCCACCCGCAGCCAGCCCGCCCGCCGCGCCGAGCGCTCCCGCAGGATGGCGCGGGCCAAGCTGCCGCGCTCGCCGTCCGAGGGCAAGGCGGGCCCGAGGGGCGCCCCAGCCGGCGCCGCGGCCCCCGAGGAGCCGCACGGGCTCAGCCCGCTGCTGCCGGCCCGCGGCGGGGGCTCCGTGGGCAGCGACGTGGGCCAGAGGTAGGGGCGCGCGGGCCTGGGACCCCGCTTGGCAAATCGTGCTTGCATCCTGCTCGGGCTGCGCTGGCTGGGCTGCACCTGCGTTGCCTGCAGCCTGGGGAAGGGGGGACGGCCAGGGTCTCCCCTCCAAGCCCATCACAGCCCCCGCTTCCCGCTGTGTCTCCAGCCTTTGGAGCCTGCGGGACCCCTACTCCCCCCACTTAGAGGCTGAGCGCGGCGGGGCTCCAGGTGAGGCTGCAGGGGAGGGAGGAAGTGGACCCGGCTATGTGCCCGGCACTGAGGGCCCCTGCCTGCACCCCATCCCACAGTAGCCCCGCTCTTGTTGGTGCCAGCACCACTTGAGGGGAGCCAGGGCCGGAATCTGTGTCCCCACCCCAGAGGTGAGTGAGGCTGAAGCCTGCAAGGCAGATCGGGGCTGGGACACGGGGCTCAGGCTGCCGGGGAGCCCCGCAGTGGGCCGTGCCTGGGCTGGAGTCTGGTGCCTGTGGCAGGTGAGGTGCCAATAGGCTGTCCTCTGGGGATGGCTGGGCAGGTGGAGCAGCGCCTACCCTCCTCGGCCCTTCTGAAAGCTCAGAGTGGGGTGCAGCACCCCCATTTCACGGATGAGGACACCGAGGCCTCATCTGCAGCAGTAAATTCCTAGCCAGTACCTTTCCCGTGCCAGGAGCCATTCTGGATGCTGCGGGGGAAATGAGAATGAATCAGACCTGGCCTGGTGTGGGCACAAGTCGTGGGCAGGGAACCTGTGCCTGGGAGAGAGAGGTGCAGGCCAGGCCAGGACAAAAGAACCGCGGCCTTCTGGGGTGCTGGTCCTTCCTGGACGAGCATGGGGAGATGGGCAGGGGCCTTCCCAGAAGAGGGAGCAGCAAGAGCTGAAGCTTCCTCAGGGCTGGGAGGCAGGGCTGGCAGAGCCAGGCCTGGCATATGGCAAGACCGAGGGTGCCCAGGAGCCTCTCCCTTGCCCCTCCCGCCTGGCCATGGGCTGTTGGGCACCCCCCGCACCCCTGTTTCTAGCTCTTCACAGCAGCCCTGGGAGGCACTGCCCAGCTTAGTCCCATTTGCAGAAGAGGCTATCAAGGCTAAGGTCAAGCGCCTGGCTGCAGCCTCCTGCAGCTAATGGGCAGTCTCCGCCCGGGAGGCTAGCACTGGTCAAGGCCCTGGGGACCAAAGGCCCCTCCCTCTCCTCTTCCTGGACGTTGTGGAGGCCAGTGATCCTGGGAGCCCTGCCACAGCCAGCCCTCAAGGGACAGGCTCCTTGCCCCATCCATGTTCCTGCAGGGCTCACAGGGATAGCAGATTCTGCCAGGAGTGCAGTGCAGCATGCTGCAGCCCAGGGCCACCTCCTCCAGGAAGCCCTCCCCCATGTTCACCCCAGCCCTGTGGGCTATGCACTGTGCTGACACTTCTATCCAGGTGGCCTTGCTCGTCCCCTGGCAGGCCCTGAAGTGCAGAGTCGTAGCCTCCTTTTGGAGAGCAGAGGTAACGGAGCTGCTATCAGCTGGGCCCACAGCCCCTGGGCATGGAGGTTCACACGGCAGGGCCTGCACTGAGATAAGTAGGGCAGGCTCCCAAGCAGAGGAGGTCTTGGTGGGTTTGCTCTTCAGGAGTGTGGATCTCATGGAAGGCTCGGGCCAGGCCAGAGTCGAGAGGTGGGTGTGGTCTGCCCCAGGGAGTTGCAGGCCGCAGTGCCCACAGCTGCCCCATCCTGCAGTGTGCCACCTTCATGGGCCAACCAGGGTCCAGGCTCCCTCAGCCCTCTCAGCCTCTGCCTGTCCCGTTGCTGAGAAGACAGTGAAGCCGAGGAGAGGTCTCCACTCCCCTCCAGGGACTAAGCCACGGCGGGTAGGGGGGCTGCTCCTGGTGCTGTGTCCAGAGGGTAGGTGCTGCCCCTGCCCAGAGCCCCCATGATACCCTGTGCCCACTCATGGGTGCCACAAGCCAGTGCCTGTCCCTCCTCCTGCACAGTCAAGCTCCCCTGGCTCTGAGCTTCGGGGTCTCCTTCCTTCTCACTCCCTTGTGTGAGGCCGGGGAGAGATTGGGAGCTGGATCGTGGCCTCGGTGGTGAGGCCGGAGGCCATCACTGCAGAGCTTTTGAGTAAAAGTGCCCAATGGAGGGACAGGGCCACTTAGTGAGCCCCCTGCTGGGTCAGGAGGCCCTGGATGGGCCTCTCCATGTGCCCACCACCCCGGACCTAGGTGGCCTCACCCCTCCCAGAGGGGCCCTCCCAGCCTCAGGCCTGACTTAAGGCACCAGCGCAGCCCCCTCCCCACATCCTCTCTGGGGCTGTCCCCAGCCCCATCCTACTCCTCTGCTGGCCTGAAAGCCTGAGGCCCCCACACGGCCTGAGGTCCTGTGTGGCAGGTCCTCCTGCTGCTGTCCCAGCACCCAGTGTCTGTGGCAACCAGACCTGTCAGAGTCCAGCCGTGGCACTTGGAGCCCACCCCTGCCGGGCCCCAAGCCCCTCGCCCTAGTGTTCCTTGGCTCAGGATATGGTCCCCTGAGCACCTCCATCCCGGACACCCTTGCTGGGATCTCCCTCCCCTGCCGATCCAGACCTTCATGGTGGCCCCCTCTCCTCTCCAAGAACCTGGCTGCTCCTCCATGTCCCCCTCACCCTGGCACAAACCCAACGCCCCGCCCTCTCCATGGCATTCACACTGGCTGGGCACACCCCTTCCCCTGGGCCTGAAGCCCCCTTGGAGCTCACCCCAGATGCCCTCTAGCCCAGGAGGGCCCTGTCACCTGAGGTGCCCCCTCCCTGATCTGGCTTTGTCCCCATCTGGGCTCCGCACCTTCTTTCCACACAGTGCCCTGCGCTGTTTCTCCCCCACCCTAGAACGCACCAGTCTGGGTGACTGGCTTATCCTTGACCCAGGAGCGTATGCAGGGAGTGGCCGGCCACAGGGGTGGGGCTGAGTTCCCAGGCCCTCAGGGACACCGGGCCCTGTCTTTCAGCATGAGTTTACCAGGCCTGCCCCAGACTGGGGCTTGCTCCTCATTTACTTTCTCACAGTCCTGGAGGCTGGAGCTCAAGGCGTCAGCAGGACTGGCTCCTCTCAAGTCCCCTCTCCCTGGCTCGTAGATGCTGTCTTCTCCCTGTGACCTCGCCCAGCCATCCCTGTGTGTGTGGTAGAAAGGCAGGGCTAAGCCTGGACCCTTCCTCTGACCACTGCTGCCCTAAGTGGGGCCGAGACCCTCTCCCAGGAGGCAGAGGACGGCTTCAGTGCAGGTTCTGTCATTGTGTTGACAGTAAGCCTGGCCGTGGGAGGGTGGGCTCAGGGATGGGCCCTCACCCCCTGGGTGAGTCCCACTGGACCAGCATGGGTGTGGATGCTTCGGATAGAGGTCCAGCATCCTCAGCTCCCCTCCCCGTCACCACCCCTTGCCCGGCAGTGTACCCGGCAGGGTCTGTGCAGCCAACAGACTTTGTTGACACAGGGCTCCAGTCCTCGGCCAGGGTCTGCACAGGCCAGTGAAGCCCCAGGTCCCTTTGCTCACAGGCCCCTGTCTTCCCCTTGGGAGCCCCTGGGTGGATCCTCTACCCACGTGCTTGGCAGCCCCTCCCAGAGTGAGCAGGGATGGCTCTCCTGGGTCTCAGGCCGTGGGACGACTGATAGGTGGTGGCTTCCTCTACACTCAGACAACAGCACCTTGGGCAGGGTGGATAGGAGGCCCCACGTGCAGCTCAGGGGACACTTAGGAATGCAGAGGGACACGGCCAGGGAGTGCTGGGTAGAGAGGACACGGTGGAGCCCAGCAGGGCCTGGCCATGCCGCACCTGACCCCACAGGCCAGGCAGACCCGCTGCCATGGGCCCAGGCACTGCCAGGCTCCTGCCAGCCTCTGACACAGCTGTTGCCCTGGCTCAGAGCTTCTGACAGCACCAAGGCCCATGAGGGAACCTGAGCTGGACACGCAGAATCCTCCAGGAGCTCCCAGCAAACCCAAAGATCAGCCCCGCTAAGCCTGTGGTTCCGCTGCTTGGTGTGGAGCTGCTGACCCGGCCGCCATGCCTGGCCAGGAGGGACCTCGGCCCTCCCAGGGGTGTGTCCAGCTCCTGCCTCCCCAGGGACCAGGAGCTGCTAGGGCTCGGGGCACTGGGAGGGGCGCCTGCCCACCCAGAGGGCCTGGCATAGGCTTGTGAGCATGGGCCTGTGACTTCAGGCTGGCTCCCTCCTTCCTGCCTGTGTGGCCTCAGAAGGCAGTGGTCCTCTCTGAACCTTTGTTTTTTCTCCTGAAAAAAAAAAGGTTGTTTTGAGGATTAAAAGAAAGAGGTTCCTCTGAAGTCCTTTGAGGAGGAGCTGGCCCAGGACAGGCACACAGTCAGTGAAGGCAAAGACCCTCTGCACCCCACCCTGCCCAGCCTGCCCACAGGCCGGTCCTCCAGAGCCCTCAGCTCCCACCAGCCTCTTCCCTTGAGCTCCACATCCAGTGCAGGTTGTGACCACCTTGGTGTCAGCCATCTGCTGGCCAGTCTGGGACAACTGGTTCCAGGATCCCCGGGGTCAGCCTGAAGGAGTAGCAGGCGTGTGGTTGCTGGCCCAGTGGAGGGGATGTGTCCAGTTCCCCCGACAGGTGTCAGCTCTGAGCCCTGGCTTGTCCTGTCGCAGGAAGCCACAGGGCAGGGCTGGAGGGTGCACCCCCTGCTGGCCTGTGTGTAGGGCAGGGGAGTGGAGATACGGGGCAGCCTTGTACACCTGAGCTCTGGCTGGTGACTTCGGCTGCCTCCGCCTCCTCAGCATGAGGTGGAGCTCACTGCGCTCCCTTCTGGATGTTGCGGCCCCACATGGGGTCTGGGCAGGTTTCCTGCTGAGCAGGGCCAGGGCAAGTGCCCAAAGCATCGTCACCTGCTCATGTGGCTGAAGGAGTGGCCTGTCCTCGAGTGTGCTTGTCACCCCCCATCTGGCCCCGGCACAGGAGGGTGCATGTGCTGGGACCCCCAGTTGGGCTGTGCTGCTTTCTCAGGCCTTGAGGGGGCCGGTTCAGCTCAGGGTCCCCACCCGGCTCTGCATGTGGGCTGCCTCCTGCAGACACCTCTCCTGAGCCCGGGGGCTCCAAAGTTCAGGGCTGCCCAGAGCCTCCCTGCGTGTCTGTGCCCCACCTGGTCCCAGAGCCCAGGCTCTCCATCTGTCTGTCGCCACCTTCTCCGTCCGTCCGTCTGCTGCCTTCCGGTTGATGCCCCTCTGTGTCCCCAGGCTTCCTGTAGAAGATTTCAGCTTGGACTCCTCCCTGTCTCAGTAAGTGCTTTGCAAGGGAGGGCCTGTCTTGGTGGCAGACAAGGGCACTCACACCTCTGGAGAAGCATAAGAGCCCTTGTCTCTGGGGGTCCCCTCAGTCCAGCACCCCCTGCATCTGGGCCAGGGCCACCAGTGCCTCCCAGGACCCATGGGTGCCCCTGAGCCCCAGGTGCCAGGACTGGAGACAGATGGTGGACGTCCGCCCTTGAAGAGGAGCCTGCACTTGGGAAAGGGGCCCCAGAGAGGCAGGTGCTCACGGCCCTGCAGGGCTGGCCACGGCCTCGGGAGAGGCAGATGGTGGAGCAGGGGCCCTTGTCAGGGCGCCACCCAGGGACAGGTGGGCAGGCAGCTGCTGGGGCCCTGGGCTCTGGCTCAGCCCACCTCGGCTGCCTGTGTGGGTCGAGCTTCCAGGCGCTGGGCGGACTCTGGAAGGCTGTGCCACTCCACGCTGTGAGCTGCCGGCCTCTGCCAGCGGCATCTCCTGACTTCGGCTAAGATGTAGGTGAAATGGAAGAGGCCATGAGGCCAGGGCAGCCAGAGCCCCTCGGAACCGTCGGGCCCTGCGCACTCCCAGAAAGCCCCTGCCACTGTCCACCTTCAGCACGGCCTCCAGGAGGGGCCCCAGGCTTCCCATCTGTGCACAGTACCAGCAGCGGAAGCCACTGAGCACTCAGCTTTCCCAGCCGCGAGCATCCAGGGGCCGTCCGGCACCCGTGGTGGAGCCCCTTATTGTCCCAAAAGAGTCCTGGAGGCTGGGAGGCCAGTGCCACCCCCCAGCCCTCCATCTTCCCAGCCCAGGGCCCCATGGTGCAGAGGGTGACAGGTGTGAGACAGAAGGTGTACCCACCACCCAGTGCTCTCCTGGCTCCACCCCAGGCTCCTGAGGGGTCAGGTCTCACGGGAAGTAGATGCGTCTGCGGCCACCAAGGGACCAAGGCTGTAGTCTGTGCTGCCAAGGCACTGTCTGGCCACAGAGGATGGTTTTGGTCCCTTGAAGGCCCAGCTGCACTCACCCTTCAGTCCTGAGCCAGCCTTACCTGGCCCCCAGCCAAGCCACAGATAGGTCCCAGAAGCCCAAGGGTGTCAAAACAAGGACCCCAGGGGGACGGAGCCATGTGTGCCCTTTCCAGGGCCTTGGGCAGGTCAGATGCTGTGTCCAAGCTCAGAATAGCTGGCCCAGGTTTGGCAATGGGCCTGAGGCCTGCCCTTTCTTCTTGCCTTCCTGGTGCTGGGGGCAGAGGCCTGCGTGGAGCTCCCAGGCACCTGCCTAAGAGCCAGCCTGCACCCAGCCACCAACAGAAAGGCAGCCCGGACCTCGGCCCCATGTGAGTGCAGGGCTATGGGGGACCCAGAGGCGGGTGCCTGGCAGCCTGGTGCTGGTGTGGAGCTTCCCAGCATGGCCATCTGTGCAGGGCCACCTGCCAGGAATCCCTGGAAGGCCAGTCCCCCAGCCTGCAGCTGGCCGGCCAGTCAGCAGGGAGAGCCGTGGCCACCCAGCCTCTGCCGGCCCCACTTGTCACAGGGCAGCTGGCACCTCCCTCAAAGTTTGCCATCCTGGTGTGGGGTGGGTGCCATGACAGCCCCTTTGCAGCTCAAGGGCACCCTCAGGCAGAACAGTGCTGTGAGACCCTGGGCACAGGCTGGCAGGGGGCATGGGTGCACACGGGGCCCAGGCCTGGCTCAATACCAGCCGTGCAGCATGGGGGCAGAGCCGCCATCTGGAGACAGACTCCCCTGCTGCCCCTCTGGGGAGCCCTAAGGACCAGGCCCAACACTGCCTCTGACCTGCTGGGTGATCACGGCAAGCCCAGGCCCAGGGAGCTTTGTGGGGGGTTGCAGCAGGCCTCAGCCTCGCAGGGATGAGGCTGGCCGGGGGCGCCCTATCTTCACAGGGCCAACTCCGCTGACGGCTGTCCTAGGGCCAGGGCCAGGGTTTGGCCTGTGGATTCCTCAGGGACCATGTCCTCACCCCAGGGCTTGCACAAGGGACCATGTGAGGCTCCCTGCTGCATCTGGTCCCCCCTGGCAAGTCCTACCTGGGCACGCCCATGAGTCCCACTGGCTGTGCGCCTCGTTCCTGGGCTGTAGGCCGTGGACAGTGGTGGTCCCTGATATGCCCTGTCCTCCCCATCAGCCGAAATGCAAACTTGCAGAGGTCAGACGGGCCCAGCCCGCTGTGGGTGTGGGTGTGGCTGCGACTCTGAGCTGGCCCCTGGGGTGGAGGTGGGGACCTTTGGCCAGGCATCGGGGAGGACAGTGCCCACCACCAGGTATGGACTGTTTGGGAAAAATGTCACCAGACAGATGCTGCCCTTGACGCTTGGCTCGCAGGCTCTTTGCCAGGTGGACAAATTAAACTAATGAGTGGATGAGGAGGGATTCAGGAAGTAGAGTTTTCTGCCCCATCCTTGCCCGTTGGCCTGGGAACTTGCATTTGCAGGCAGATCCCTCAGCCCTGGGGACGGCTCCCCACAGGGGTTCTCGGTCGGCTCCAACCTCTCGGGGCGCTCCACCAAGCCCACACCCAGCTCCTGGGAGCAACTTGCCGTGAGCTGGTCCCTGCTTTCCCACCGTCTGGGTCCTGGCAGGAAGCAGAAAGTGCGGCCCCACCCAGCGTCCCGCCTCTGCCCGTGGTCCACACCTGTGGCTTCATAACCTGGGAGCCTGGTGAATCTAAGGCCCACGAGGTCTCTTCTGGCTGACGCGGGTCCTGATGGTTTGAGCAGACGGGCGCTGGCCCACCGTTGAGTCCCGGGACAGCCTCTCACAGGAACCTCTGAGCAAGGGCGTCCTCCGGGAAGGGCCTAGGACACAGAGGCCATTGTTTCTGTTCCGCCACAGACAGAGCTCCTCCACCTGTCTGCTGCCCTCAGGACACCTCGGAGGCTGTCCCTGTCCTAGTTCTGGTTCCCCAGGGAGGAAGCCCCAGCACTGGCAGGTGGAGGGAGCCGCCGGGCCCGTGTGGCTTCGCAGGGCTCACTGGGTTCAGCCCGGGGCCTCTGGCTGCCAGGCCAGGAGGAATCTGTGACGCTGAGGAGGCAGTGGAGCCCTCCAGGCCACCAGTGCCCCTGAACGTCTGGCGCGGCACTCTGACAGGGCCACCAGGCGCACCTGCACCAGCCGGGTCGGCCCGGAGCTCACCAGCCTGGAGCTCACGCCCGCCAGGCCTCCGCAGCCACAGGCCCCTCCTCGGTGCCGCCATGTGATTTGTTAAGACAGATCACACCAGTCACCTGAAATACACTTCAGGGAAAAATGGATCATTTCAATCTCCTTTTTGTGGTGGTGGTAGGAGAAGTGGGCGGCCACAGTTCATTAAAAATTAAATGCCGAGGAGGCATCATTAATTTCCCTGGCATTGCAGGGCTCCCATTTCTCAGGGAGCAGGACTGCCAGGCCCCAGCGTTTCTCTGGCTCCCCGTGGAGGGTGCCATCTATGTGGGTGGGCACTGCCTGCTGAGCGCCATGGGGGGCTGCCCAGATAGCGGCCCACAGCCCCTGGGTAAGGGGACTAGGATCTGGTTGGACTCTCCCCCTAGGAAGGGGCTCGGCGCTCGGTTTCTAGGGTGCCAGGAGGAGGCCAAGGGGCCTCCAGGAGAAGATGTTGGCACGACTAGCCCCAGGCCAGCAGTCCCAATCCCACGGTGCCTGGGCGGGAAGTTGGCTGTCAGGAAGCCCACTGATGAGGTCCTGGCAATGGGATGGGTTGCATTTCTCTGTTTCCTGGCTGTGGAGGCCAAGAGGAGTCCAGCGGGACGCACTGGCTTCACGGTCCTGGCAGGCGACTGCAGAGGCCCAAGCCCCAGAGGCCCAGCCATGCAGGCCTGTGGGGAGGTAAAGGGAGGAGCAGGAGCTCCTGGGAGGCTTGTGACCACTAGAGGGAGGAGGGTGTGGCCATGGAGCGGAGTGTGGGGTGATGGTCAGGGTGGAGCCAGGCACCCGCCTAGGAGGGGAGGCCAGGCAGGAGCCCCAGGCCCAGGGGGACGTCAGAGGAGAGCCCTCGTGGGGCCTTTAGGCTGGAGAGACAGGCAGGGCTGAGCATCCACAGGGCAATGTCCAGGGAGACCAGGCAGGTGGCACAGAGGGAGTTTGGGTCCCATCCCACCTGGGTAGGGGACCCCTAGGAGGGTCAGGAGCCGGTGGGCGGGACCTCCTAGCTACAGGGAAATAGAAACATCCTGAGGACAGAGCTGTGGGACCTGCTGATGGCTCTGGTCCAGCCGAGGGAAGGGTACAGGAGCCAGAGGCCAGCAGGGGTGGAGGGGATGTTGGCCTGGTGCCGTCAGGAAAGGAGAATTCTGCAGGGGATTGGGGGTAATGCCAGAGGGCAGAGTGGGGCTGGACGGCTGCCCACAGAGCCAGTTGGGAAGTCACCCCTGCATGGCACTTAATTCCTGGGCTGGGTTGGGGAGAGGCACCTGTGGCCAGCCCTTGGGCCCCCAAGGAGAATGGAGAGGGGAGGAGAAAACCAGAGCTGGGGGAGGCTGTGCTGAGAGGCCCCGGGAAGAGGAGAGATTCTGGGGCTTGATCCCCGTTAAGGGCACAGTGAGGCTCCCTGCCTGAGAGGAGAGCGTGGGAGGCAATAGGGGCAAGTGAGGCGGGCAGACCCCCCTGCATGGAGGCTTTTGCTATGGAGGGCGGGACTGTGGTGTGAGGCAGGGAGGGTGCGTTCCTAAGCTCCATGCTTTTTGGACATGCTAGTCCCTGGGGACCCCCGGCAGTGAGGGAGGGAGGACCTTAGGAAACCCTGGGCTCAGTCCCCAGGGGCAGCTCCCCACTCAGCCCTGCCTGCCCCCAGACCTGGCCAGACCAGGCCCAGCCCAGCCTGGACCTCCAGCATCTTGTCTGAGCCTGTCATTCAGAGAAGACAGTGGTGGACAAACCCCACAAAGGGACCCTCATGCAGTGAGGGGCCTCCCCAACTGGGGCTCCAGGCACACAGACAAGGGTGAGTTCCAGGGTGTGGGGCAGGAGGAGGGGCCAGTGGGAAGGAGGAGGGCCCCAGTGGGGGGAGAGCAAAATCGTCTGTGCTGAGGGGTTTCGGGACATGGTGGGGCACTCTGGGGGCAGACTGACCCCCTCTTAGCATTGGGTTCGAATCCCACTGGTCTGTGGAAGGCTTGTCCTGCTGCCTGGCCCTTGATGCCCCGAGCGTGCCAGGTGGGGTGACCAGCCTGCCCCAGGACCTGGCCTGAGCCTCTCTTCAGCAGGGCGCCCAGAGCCACGGCACCTCTTTCTGCACCCTGGGCCCTTCTTTATGTCATTTATTTATTACTTGTTTTTGAGACAGGCCCTCACTCTGTCACCCAGGCTAGAGTGCAGTCGCGTGTTGACAGCTCACTTCAGCCTCAAACTCCTAAGCTCAGACGATTCTCCCTCAGCCTCCCAAGAAGCTGGGACTACAGGCACGTGCCACCATGTATGGCTATTTTTTATAGAGATGGGTATCTTGCTATGTTGCCCAGGCTGGTCTCAAACTCCTGGCCTCAAGCAATCCTCCCACCTCTGCCTCCCAAGGCCCTGGGATTATGGGCATGAGCCACTGTGACCAGCCCCTGGCCCCTTCTTGAGCTCTATGACCAGCAGAGCTCTGTGGCCACTGGGGCAGATCAAGGCAGGTGCTGGGACTCTACCAAGGCCCCTCCCTCCTACCCACAGCAGCCCCACCACAAAGGCTGCTGCCCACACCTGCCCATATCACTTACCTGAGTGTTGTGAGCTCTGGGAAATGCTGAATATCTCGTCACTTTTGGAGATGTTAGGGTCACCAGCCCTGGGCCAGACAGTGACATCAAACCCTCAGATTCAATTGCTGGGAGCCAGTGCCTGCTCAGAGGAGAGATGAGGCTCACAGCTCACCCACTGGGTGTCACAGGCTACAGCCCCGGTGGATGGTGACAAGGAAGGGGTTGCAGCAGGAGCAGGGGATGGGCTGTGCTTACCTCCCCCCCGCACCTCTGGACAGCTGCCCTAGGACCTCTGCTTGAATGCTGCCTCCTCCATGCAGCCCTCCAGGATCCTTCCAGACAGCACAAGTCTCCCTCCAGGCTCCCCTATCTGTCTGTCTTACTGTGTTGTGGCCCTCGCACTGCACTGGCAAGGGGAAGCCCAGCCCGAGGAGCCTGCTTGGACTGCTGGTTCTGCCCCCATACCATCCCCGAGGGAGGTGGTATACCTCTCTTTGACGCCAGGGGGCAAGGCCGGGCACTGGAGGCAGCTCCCCGAGGGCTGAGGCAGCCAACTGAGAGGAGCACAGTGGCCATGGCTGGGAGCGGCCAAGGGGCCCATGGGGGACAGCCCAGCACCCCAGGGCACGGGCCGTTTAGGGGCACATGTGCTCCCCCTTCCCAGAGGCGGGCCATGCCTGCTGCAGGAACCCTGGCTCTGGGTCTCCCTCCCGTCTGTCCTGCAGGCTGGCAGCATTGGAGTTTTCATCTCAGGGGAACATGAAACCCTGGCCCAGCCTGGCCTGCCTCCCACCACAGCCGGGCACAGCAGGGCCTGCATCCAAGGCTAGGGCAGTGGGGGCAGCAGCTGTCCAACCTCAGCTTTGCCTGCCTCTCGGTGGCCAGCCTGGGTGATGCAGGTGGTGGCCGCGGTAGGTGGGCCATGCAATCTCCCCACCCCACCTCGCCCCAGATGCTGCTGGATACCCTGGTCTCTTCTCAGGACTTCCGGGCCCTGCTGAAGGCCAGAGGGCTGGCTGGCAGGCCCCACGAGCAGCGGTGTGCAGGGGGCTCAGGGGTGTCTGGGAACCGGTGGCTGGGGCCACCGGTGAGCCCGAGGGAAGGGGAGCGGCCCTGGCAGGAGGGCCCCATAGCTGGCCTGCGGGGTGGGTGCAGGGATGACCACTTCGCGCCAGCCCATCTTCCCTCACAGCCCTTCAGGCTGCAGTGGGGGGTAGCCTCGGAGCACAGCCACCTGTGGCCTCCAGACAGAGCAGCTGACCCTCAGCTGTGGACGGCCTGTGTGACATGGTCCTACGGTGTGTTCTGAGCACCATGCCAAGGGCCGCATGCCAAGCTGCCCTGCACCCACGGAGGCTTAGGTGAGGGTGTGTGGAGTAGGCACCGCACCCTGAGCCCCAACAGGGTGGGCTGGAGGGCCCAGGGGTGCAAAGAGGAATATTTAGAGGAGCCGAGGCTGGGTGGGCCGTCTGCTGGGCGTGACGGACACCAGGGTCCTCCCAGGTCTGAGGTGGAAGCAGTGGCCCTGCTGGGCCCCGTTCATCTTCTCAGCTCCTGCAGTTACAAGAAGTCAGTCGTGTTGGGGCTTCTGGCATGTCCCCAGCCCCAGCCCCAGCCCCTCTGGCCCTGAGGCCCCATGCCCCTCTCTGCTCCTCCGGGATCAGCGTGCCCCCAGCCTGAGCCCTGCTGGCCTGAGCCCCCATACCCCTCTCTGCTCCTCAGGGTCCAGGTGGAGTTCTACGTCAACGAGAACACCTTCAAGGAGCGGCTGAAGCTGTTCTTCATCAAAAACCAAAGATCGAGTGAGTGGGGTTCCTGGGGGGCCACTCCCAGGCAGGGAGGCGTTGAGGGCACCGAGAGCAAGCCTGGCAATGGGAAGGCTGGGCTATGAGCTCAGGGATGAGTCCACAGGTGAATCCCTGCAAGCTGTGGCGGGATTTGGAAGCAGGGTGGGGTAGGTCTGCATGGTGAGTGGGGCACAGGGTAGCCCCTCTCAGCTTCACACTGCCTGAGACCAGGGCCTCTCCAGTGGGACCTGTGGGGACACTGTCCTGCCTGCTAGATACCGGGCTGGGCAGGGTGGGGCTGTCCACAGGCTCCAGCATGGTCTCCCCTGTGGCCATGCCCGGCCTCCCACCCCCCCATACATCCCCACCCTCCCAGTTGCTCCCTGCCCTATTCCCAGCCAGAGCTTGGCCTCACGGGCCCCCCAGGGATGTAGGGTGAGAACTTGGGGGTTTCTCAGGGGCTCCACATCTACCTGCCTGCTCCCCAACCCCCATCCTGTCCCCCAAGAAGTGGAGTGGCCTCTGGAAATCCCCTGAACCCCAAGTTCAGGCACCTGTCAGGTGGAGGCAGGGACAGAGCTTCTTGGAGGCTGACCCAGGAGCATCGGCCCCAAAGCACCGCAGGGCACACAGAGCTCCGGGTGCAGCCTGGGTGTGGGAGGGAAGCACAGCTGAAGCCATCCAGATTGCCCAGCCAGACCTGGGGCAGGCCCCGCTCCCCGAAGCCCAGGGCTGGGTCAGAGCCCTGACAACGACGCCCTCCCCACAGGCCTGAGGATCCGGCTGTTCAACTTCTCCCTGAAGCTTCTCACCTGCCTGCTCTACATCGTGCGCGTCCTGCTGGAAGACCCAGCCCTGGGCATCGGATGGTGGGCCACCTGCACGGCCGGGCAAGGGGTCCTGGGTCCCAGGGCTGAGCCTTCCTGCCGGGCCATTACAGAAGCTGATGGCATCCTTGGGGGAGCCCCTGTGCCTGGGGCCTTGGGGAGTCCCTCCTTCCCCAGTGCCTGTCCCAGGATGGAGACAGCCAAGGACTCAGTGCTCAGGCTCCCGCAGATGGCTCAGCATAGGGAGAAGGGTCCCCATTGTAAGCTTGCAGCTATGCCTTAGCTGGTAGCAGACCCCAGAAGGTCCACAGAAAGGCTGGAGCACCTAACAAGTCCCTCTCTGCCCCCACAAGTGTCTCTGTGCTCACTTGAGTTTCTGCAGTTCAGGGAAGGGAGTGTCCAGCCCCCTGGAGAAAGCCCCTACCTGTTTCTGGGGGCATCTTCTACCCCTCTTGGGTCCCAAGGAGTCCCCTTCCCGGGGTCCATTGTCCCAGGGCCCATGCTCCAGGGACTTCTGGGAGAGGTGCTGGGGGCCTCGCAGGAGCCGCCATAAGGTGGGTGGGAACTTGCTGTCTCAAGTCCTGCTCCATCTCCTTCTGCTGCTGCTGCTTCGAGAAGTGGTGCTGCTGGGACCTCCTCTGTGCCCAAGGTGCCTTGGCGACTCCTGGTCACCTCTCTGTTGGTCCCAGGGGACATCGGCAGGGCCCTGCGGCCCTCGGTGCTGGATTGTTGTCCTGCGTTATGTCTTTGGGGACTGGCCCCCACCCTGAGCCTCTCGCTCTGGCTCCCCGGCACTTGGAGGCTGGGCTCTGCTTCCCGTTTCTTCTCTCCCCGCTCCTACCTCACTGTCTCGCTCCCTTGGTCACTGGTTCTGTCCTGCTTCCTAGTTTCCAGAAATCCTTCCTCTGAACATCCTCTGAGGATGGCACCGTTAGTCCTTTCTTGTTTACGTTTTCCCCATCTGCTGGGCCCGTTTCTCCCGAGCTCATATTGACCCAATTTCATACCGGTAGATGTCCTCGAATGGTGCCGTTTATGCATAAGAGTGCTCGGCGCAGAGGGCTCTGCAGCCACACGTGCGGTGTCTTGTCACCCTCCAGCCGCTGGGGTGAACCCTGCCAGCATGCTGGTCCCTTGTCTGGCTGTGCAGAGTAGGTTCTTCCCTGGAGAGGAAGGCCTGGCTTCTGGGGGCCTAAAGGCTTGCATGTAAACTTTTGCTCAAACCCCCTTTTCACCTGTTACTCCAGCGCAGGGGGGCCTGGTGTCCCCAGGCCAGAGACTTACCTTGTCCTAAGAACGAACGTCCTGTCTTTGTCTAGATCAGAAGAGGGCAGAACCCACTAGGATAGTTTGAGAAGAAGAACTAGGCCCTAACTGACTCTCAAGCCCCTTCCTGGGTCACCCCACCCCAAGTCCCAGCGGCTTCTGGTTTCACATCCCCATAGGACCCACGTCTGTTGTGTTCACTGCCCATCCCCTAGCACAGCACCCAGGACACAGACGATGGTGGGAAGATGGGTGGATGATGGATGGGTGGATGGATGGTGGATGATGGATGGTTGGATGGGTGGATGGATGGATGTGTGGGTGGATGGAGAGATGAGTGGGTGGATGGAGAGATGAGTGGGTGGATGGATGTGCGGATAGATGGAGGGATGGATGGATGGGATGAGTGAGTGGAAAAATGGATGGGTGGATGGATGGATGAGTGGATGAGTGGATGGATGAAGGGATATATGGATAGAAGGATGATGGATGAGTGGATGGATGATGGATGGGATGAGTAGAAAGATGGATGGATGGATGAGTGGATGAAGGGATGGATTAATAGATGGATGATGGATGAATGGATGAGTGGGTGGATAGAGGAATGGGTGGATGGATGGAGGGATTAGTAGATGGAATGATGGATGATGGATGGTTGGGATGAGTGAGTGGAAAGATGGCTGGATGGTTGAGTGGACAGATGAAGGGATGAATGGATAGATGGATGATAGATGATAGATGGGATGAGTGGAAAGATGGATGGGTGGATGGAGGGATGAGTGGATGGATGAAAGGATGGATTAATAGATGGATATGCATGAATGGGTGAGTGGATGGATGGAGGGATGGGTGGATGGATGGATGAGTGAGTGGAAAGATGGATAGGTGAATGGATGATAGATGGATGTCCAGGTACTTCTGTGGGCACTGAGTTTGCAACAACCCCACTAAGAATCAGGGGAAAGTGGGTCAGTTAGAAGAAAAGACAGGAGGAGCCAGCATCACCAGGGGCCCTGTGAGCAGTGAGGTCTCCTTGGTCAGTGACCCTGGCGTTGGTGACAGTCTGGAACAAAACTAGCGTGCTGGCCATGCCCTGGTCGCTGTCCCAGCAGCTGGTTCCAGGTGGCTTGGGGTCGCTTGTCCTCTGAAGCAGCTTAGGGATGTGCCTCTTGGAGTCACCACCACATGGGAGCTTGGAGTCACCACCACATGGGAGCTTCCTCTCCCTGTCTCTCAAGCACTGTCCAGCCTTGTTCAGGCAGCTCTGGCCTTGGGGAGGCCCCAAGTGTTCCCATGTGCTCTCTCTGGCCATGTAGGGCCCCTCCCTGGGAGCCTGTTGTCAGCACAGGCAGAAGCCGCATCTCACTGTTGGGTCGGTACTCCCCCCCCCCAGATGTGGAATGTGCCCTCGCTGTCTGCCTGCTGGGCTCAGCAGAGGCCACCCCACCCATCCTCAGTTAGAGGCCCTCCTGCAAGAGGGGGCAGGCTGCCATGTCTCCCAGGGGTTAGAGCTCAGGCCCCTCCAGGATGTGGGGGTTAGCCTTGGGTGGGTGAGTAGGCAGCCCTCGGGCAGCCGGTCCAAGGCAGGGGCCAGCACTGCATCTCTCCACAGCTGGGGCTGCCCCAAGCAGAACTACACCTTCAATGACTCAACCTCTGAGATCAACTGGTAAGTCCACACTCCAGCTCCCGAGAGCCAGGCACTCAGAGGCCTGGGACCAGGGTGGGGTGACATCAACAGAGGCTCACACGGCCCGGTCCTGAGGAACAATGCTCGGCCTCAGCCCAGCAGCCACCCAGGTTTCCCAGGATGCCTTTGCCCTTGGCCCTGGCTGTGGTCAACACTGGGATGTCCCCGTCAAGAGGGAAAGTTTGAGAACTGTGTTTCCAGCCAGTCCCACAGCCTCTGCACACTCTTCCTGCATCCAATGAGACGCAGGGAAGCCCGTCTACCTGTGAGTTGGTGGCTTCTCTTCCAGTTCACCGTCTTATGGCCAAGGAGAGCAGCTGCCCCGGGCAGGCAGTGGGAGGTGACTGAGGGGCAGCTGGGGTGCCCAGTCCAGAGTTTAAGACCTGTCCCCAGACCCCAGGCCTCTGTCTGCATCAGGCGAGGGGCAGATGGCCCCCTGCAGCCAAGCCCCTGCCTGTTTATGAATGAGGAACCGAGGCTCAGGGAAACCCAGGGGGCTGTCGATTAGACAGTCAGACCTCCCTGCCGTCAGGGACATTCATGAGAGCCTGGTTCCAGGGGCTCAGATGGTAAAAGCAGGTTGCCCGGGCCGGGCCCAGGCTGCTGCCTGTTGTGGAGAAGAGAGGAGAAGCTTTGCCACCCTCGGCAGTTCCATGAGCTGCAGGCTGAGGCTCCATGGGCACTCAGCCATGGGCTCTGGCCTCACAAGCACCTCTTAAGGGGCCCGCCCACTGTAGTCCTGCTCCCTCCTCATCTCTTGGGGAACCTTCCCTTCCCTCCTAGTTCTCTGGTCCCCTCCAAGGTCAAGGCAGGCTCCTTTGGTCCAGCCCCAATGAGCAGCACAAGCTTGGGGCCAGTGGAGGCCAGTGGTTATGGCCCCAGCCCTGGGTGGCTGGAGTCACTGATGGCTGCAGTGCTCTACCGTGCTGCCTCCTTTCTCTCCCCAGGGCTCCCATTCTGTGGGTGGAGAGAAAGATGACACTGTGGGTGATTCAGGTGAGTGCCCCACCCTGCTCCCCTCCCCACTGCAGTGATGCTCAGTGAGCACTGAGGACAGACCCAGTCTCAGTAAATCCAGAGGACAAACCCAGGATTAGTAAACAAGGGACCCAGGCTCTGTGAGCACTGAGGACAGACCCAGGATCAGTAAACAGGGGACTCAGGCTTAGTAAGAAGGAAACCAAGGCTCAGTGAGTACTGGGAACAAACTCAGGCTCAGTAGGCAGGGGATCCAGGCTCAGTGAGCACTGAGGACAGACTCCAGCTTAGTAAGCAAGGAATCCAGGCTCAGTGAATGCTGAGGACAAGCCCAGGCTAAGTAGGGAACCCAGGTTCAGTGAGTGCCGAGGACCAACCCAGTATCTTCTGCTCTCCACAGTTTTCCCAGGAATCCCTGAGGGCTTCCTGCCCCGCCCCCCACCCTGTCTGTTTCACCATCTGAATCTCTCCCTCTCCGGACCCATCTGCGTTCTTTCTGTTTTCCTGGGGTGGGGAATGGGAGTGGATGGCACAGGGGTCAAGGCAGCCCCCGGACATGCATGCCTGGCTTTGTGTGGTACCCGCCCGCTGAGGCCTGTGGGGTGTGGGGTCAGGCCCTGTGTCCAGCCCCGGCCCCGGCCTGCTCCAGGCTCCTTCCATTTCCCGACTCCCAGGTCATCGTGGCCATAATAAGTTTCCTGGAGACGATGCTTCTCATCTACCTCAGCTACAAAGTGAGTGTCTACCTGGGGTGGCACCTCGCAGGGGGTCCCCACCCCACCTCCCCCACCTCCCCACCCTCCCCCGCCCTCTCCCATCTCCCCACCCTCTCCCATTTCCTCACACTTCCCAGTCTCATCCCCTGATCTCCAGGGTGGGCTCCTTGCCCTCTCTCCACCCGGCTCTACCCTCACCCCCCCTCACCCCCTTGATGCCCCGTTTGGCCCCCAGGGAAACATCTGGGAGCAGATCTTCCGAGTGTCCTTTGTTCTGGAGATGATCAACACGCTGCCCTTCATCATCACGGTGGGTGAGCCCCGGCCACCAGGAGTGGGGGTCCTGGAACCCCAGCCCTGACCTGTCCCTTTCACAGATCTTCTGGCCGCCGCTGCGGAACCTATTCATCCCTGTCTTTCTGAACTGCTGGCTGGCCAAGCACGCGCTGGAAAACATGATTGTAAGCCAGGGGGTGCAGCTGGGACTTGAGTGGGGCCACCCTCAGCCTCACTGGCCCTGGAAGACACTGTGAGACATAGCCTGCCATGCCCCGGCCCTGGTGTGGCCTATGGAGGACCAGGAGGCCAGGGCAGCAGAAACTATGCCTATAAAATACCCAAGCCATGCCTCAAATGCCCTCTTTCCAGGAAGAAACTCAATCCCAGAGCTTTTCTGAACCCTGGCAATTAAATGACTGGCGGGAGGAGGGACAACGTGCAGGGTGTGACAAACCCAGGCCACGAGGACCAGGGCCACAAATGCCAGGCCACATGCAAACCAGGACCACAGACAGGTCCTGTGCTGAGCATTCGAGGAAACTGGGGCCACAGGCAGGCTCTGCTCTGAGTGGCTCAGCAAGGCCCCTGTCGTGTGAATAGTGGCAGCCCCTGCCATGGCCAGTTCCCTACCCCACTCCAAGGCAGACCCCTTGGCTCACAGCCCCCATTCCTGCCCCAGTGGTAAGGCAGCGTTACTGCACTGGGTCCAAGCCTTGCACACTAACCAGCCCTCTGGCCTGAGCCTTAAGCCTCATCCCCAGGGACGTAGGCAAGCTAGGGACCCATCCTGAGAGAGTACAGCAGAGGGGGTGCCCTGCCCAGGTGGGCCTTATCAGAGACACAGGTGTGGCCAGGCGCAGGCTGCCCCATGGGCCTCAGGGCAGACACAGGTGTGGCCGGGCGCAGGCTGCCCCGTGGGCCTCAGCACAGACGCAGGTGTGGCCGGGTGCAGGCTGCCCCGTGGGCCTCAGCGCAGATGCAGATGTGGCTGGGCCGTCTGTTCTCCCCGTCTTACTCTCCATTGCTCACTCTGGCGGGGTGCGAGTCCTGCCCGCTGACAGCCGCCGCTCCCTCCACAGAATGACTTTCACCGTGCCATCCTGCGGACCCAGTCGGCCATGTTCAACCAGGTCCTCATTCTCTTCTGCACCCTGTTGTGCCTTGTTTTCACGGGGTGAGTGCCAGCCATCAGTGCGAGCTCCCCAGGACGTTGGGAGGGCCCGAGAGGCAAGCAGAGCCGGGTGAGAGGATGCAGACGCCTGTGTCCAGGCGGTCAGGGGACAGGAAAGGCCACGGTGCCTGGGCTGCTGCTGTCGGCCCACCCAGCTGGGACTGAGGTCGGGAAACAGTTCCAAGCCCTCATTCACACTATGTGAGCAGCCCTGCAGTTTGACTCTTCCAAGGCCAGTGATCCCCAAGTCTGGCTTCCTGGTCTATGCCATTGCCATAGAGAAGGGGACTGGCCCCTAGGCCAGGGGTGTCTCCTGACTGAGGCCCAGGTGAGAGCGGGGTGTGGGGGCGCCCGGAGCTGCGAAGGCCTCCACCTGCCTGAGTGTGCCCCTGTGCCCACCTGCCTGTGTCCTGGTCCTAGCCAGGCCTGGTCGCCACTTCCCATCCCCAGGCAAGGATACCAGGCAAGCACAGTGCCCTGGGGGCAGGGAGAGTACCCTGTGTTTCCCACCTCCCCTCCACCACTGCCTCTCATGACAGACACAGAACTCAGCGGGCAGATTGGGGCATCCATGCAGATGGCATCTGGGACCTGTCAGTGACCCCAGTCCTGCCCATTAGACCTCCCAGTGTTGTCTGGCTGTGCCAGGCAGAGGCCTGTATGTGGCAAGTAAGGGGCAAGGCTCTGAGATGGGGCTGGAGGGCCCAATCCCATGCCCACCCTTGCCCCACCCAAGCCCACACTGATGGCACAGCCCTGCATCCCTTGCTCCCAGATAATTTTCCAGAGGCCTAGGAGAGAGTGCCAGGCAGGCAGGGAGGCTCTAGGGATTTACTGTGAACAGAGGCCGCCACACTGTGGCCAAGGAGTCAGCCGAGTTTTCAACGGCCCAGGCAGAGCCTGGGGACAGATGGGCGGGGCTGAGGGCCTGACGCCACCAGCTGTCAGTAGGGTGGGGCTCACCGGATCCTGGGCCCCAGGCTGCCCCTCACTGTCGGGGGTTGCAGGACCTGTGGCATCCAGCACCTGGAGCGGGCAGGCGAGAACCTGTCCCTCCTGACCTCCTTCTACTTCTGCATCGTCACCTTCTCCACCGTGGGCTACGGCGATGTCACGCCCAAGATCTGGCCGTCACAGCTGCTGGTAGTCATCATGATCTGCGTGGCCCTCGTGGTGCTCCCACTGCAGGTGGGTCCCCTGGGCGCCGGCAGGGGCAGGGGGTTGCCAGGGCTTGTGGGCACAGGGCAGAGTCACTCCCAGGAGGTCAGGCAGGCGGTGTTTGCTCTGTGGAGGCCCCCACTGAGGGTCTGCAGTGGATCTGGTGGTGCTCAGTGCAGTGGGTAGTGATGGGGTCCCACGAGCCAGCATCTTCCTTCCAGGGAGGTGGCAGAGAGGGACCTCCCAGGCCCCACTCGGAGTGCAGAGAGGGATCAGGGTGGACAGGCAGCCCAATTCCTATCCATGGCCAGGTGCAGCAGCTGCCAGGCCCACAAGGGCACGCCCCCCAGCCACCCCAGCAGCTTCCCTGTCACCACTGCTGAGGCCCACTGCCCACTGAGCAGAGGAGGGGGCAGGGTGGGGCTGAAGCAGGAAAGTTGACCTAGAGAGGGCAGCTGCCCCAGGGTGTGAGTGCTCACCCCAGACTGCCTGTAACACCTCCTCTGGGCACCCCAGCCCACCCTGGAGGGTCCCTGCTATCAGGGAGACAGGAGGGGGAGGGGACTTCTGTGGGCGCTGGCATGTTCTTCAGGAGCCTGGGTGGAAGGAAAAGGGTGAGGTGGTGGCCAGACCCTCAGGTGGCTGCAGGATGCCAGAGACGGGCAGGGAGCGCCTCCACAGAGCCTATGTTTAACCCAGGCTCGGCCCAGCTCCCTCCCTAAACGGCAGAGGGCATGGCACAGGTGGGGGTCCAGGCCCAGCCTGGCTCTTCCCCTGGCTGCATCCCAGCCACAGCTGTGACTCCAGCTGGACAGCCCTTGGTGTGGGCCACGTTCTCCCCATCTGCAGGTTTCCGTCCCCCTGACTCCATATGGGGGCATGCACGTCTTTCTGCCTAGTTGCCGGCCACCCCACCGCCCGGTGCCACAAGTCTCCCATTTCTGGGAGATGCCTACTCCTCTCTGGGCTGCCCTCGGTTCTCACCCATGAACCCAGCCTCTCTGTTCTAGAAGAATCCCGGCCGTGTGTGGGCTTCCCCGTTACTTCCTGCTCCGTGATCCCTCCTCTCACTTTGCTTGCAGAATCTTCCATTCACGGATAGTTTTGATTTTTTTTTAATTAGAGATGGGGGGGGTGTCTCAGTCTCACTTTGTTGCCCAGGGTAGCCTCAAACTCTTGGGCTCAAGCAATCCTCCCGCATCAGCCCCAAAAATAGCTGGGATTACAGGCGGCGTGGCTTTGATTTTAACACAGTCAGATTCACCAATCTTTTCTTACAGTTTCTGTTTTCCTGTCTTGACTAAAAAGATCATTCCCTCCCTTGATCATAAACCTGCCTTCCTGTTTTCTTCTAAAAGTGTGAAGCCCACCTCTCACCTGCAGAGTTTCACCCACCCAGAACCACTGTGTGGGGTGGGGGTAGAGCTAGGCTCTTCCCTCTGACACCCGCTTCCTGACACCCTGCACCCTGTTCCTTTCCCTTCAGGTCAGGAGTGAGGGTGGGAGTCAGGCCAGTAGCACAGTGTCGTGAGGGCACCGCCTCCCCCGGGCCCTCCTGCCCCAGTCCGTAAATCTCACCTCAAATTCTTACCATAATCATCTCTGCAAAGACCCTTTTGCAAATGAGGTTCCATTCTGAGGTCCAGGAGGACCGCTCTTAGAGCCACCCTTCACACTGCTATGGGCCCCCAGCCTCTGTCCCTGGTCCTTCCCTGCCCACACTTCGCCACGTGGCCAGCACCTGCTGAGGCTGCTATGCTCGGATGCTCTGCAGAGACCTTGGCTTCTCCAGTCTCTGAATTCCCCACAAGTCTTCCAGAGACACCTCCAAGAGGCCCCAGGCCTAGCTGAGATCAGAGGATGGGTCAGTAGGGCCGATGCATCCCCCTTTCCCTGCGGGCCCACGGCCCAGCCACGAACAGCTCCACCTTCATGCGCCATCCGGCTCCTCTCCCCACCCCACACACCCCAAAGTGAAGAGGAGCCCCAGGCGGACCCCAGGGTCACTTTCAAATAAAGCAGCAGCGAAGCACTCTTGTGCTTCTAAGGAGACCGTGGTATCCACGGGTAAGGGCCAAATCAGGATGTGCAGCAGGCATGTTCCGTGTTCCTCTGCTGTGTCCACAGCCTCCAGGCTGGGGCCGCCTTACCATTCTGCTCCTGAAGCATCAGGGGCCCCCACCTCCCCTTATCTCCACCAAAAAATAAGACAAGGCCAAGCGCGAGGCTCACACCTGTAACCCCAACACTTTGGAAGGCCAAAGTGGGAGGGTCGCTTGAGCCCAGGAATTTGAGACCAGCCTGGGCAATATAGAGAGACTCTCATATCTACCAAAAAATACAAAAACCAGTTGGGTGGGTGTGATGGCATGCACCTGTAATCCCAGCTACTTAGGAGTCTGAGGCAGGAGAATCGCTTGAGCCCTGAGGTTGAAGCTGCAGTGAGCTGTGATTGTGCCACTGCACTCCAGCCTGTGCAACAGAGTAAAACTGTTTCAAAAGAGAAAAGGGCTGTGCCCAATGGCTCATGCCTGTAATCCCAGCGCTTTGGAAGGCTGAGGTGGGTAGATCGCTTGAGATCAGGAGTTCAAGACCAGCCTGGGCAACATGGCAAAACCCCGTCTCTATGAAAAATAGGAAAAATTCACCAGGTATGATGGTACACACCTGTAGTCCCAGCTCCTGGGGAGGCTAAGGCAGGAGGATCACCTAAGCCTAGGAGGCAGAGGTTACAGCAAGCCGGGATCACTCCAGCCTGGGTGAGAGACGCCATCTCAAAAAAAAAAAAAAAAGGTGACTCCAGGTGCTCAGAGTCCTACAGTCACCAACACACCTGGACTGCTCTTCGGGGAAATTCACTGAACAGACGCACCATTGTTGCAAGAACTGATTGCATCAACGGGTATGGCCATGGTGACAGTGACCAACGCCCCAGCAGCCTGCATGTGGAGGTGTCATTGCAGCTCGGGCTGTGTCCACAGTGGGGTCCTCAGATCGGCTGCCACCTGCCCGCCTTGTCTCCCTCCTCTCATGTGGGGCAGGCAGAGCAGGCCCTGAGTGGGACGAGCCCTAAGCAAGACATGTGGGAAGGTGGGGGCTAGGGGCCAGTACACCCTCTGTCCCATCAACCCTGCCAGGCCTAGTGCTCAAACCTGGCCCACGGTGGACCTGTGCCATCCCTGGCAGGGCTGGAGGTGATCGGGACAGTGGTGCCACTGACCCCACCATCTGAGCTGCTCCCTGCCTCCCCCAAATGACTCTGGAAAGAGTCTCTCACTGGCAATGGTAACAGGGGCTGCGGTGCCCTTACCCTTGGTCTCCACGGAGATGAATTCACCAGTGACAGCCCTTGAGGCAGGGTGACAACCCTGAGGCCCTGGCTCTCAAGTGTCCCTCCTGGAACACAGTGATGCCAGCTGGGGGTCTCCCAGAAGCATCCCTCCAGGCTCTGACCACCAAAGCAGACAGTTGGCTTAGACAGCAGACATGTATCCTCTGCCAGCCCTGGAGGCCAGAATCGGAAGTTGAGGGGCTGGCAGGGCCGGCCCTCTCTGGCTGCTTTGAGGGAGGTCGTCCCACATCTCTCTCCAGCTTCTCGTGGTGCCGCAATCCCTGGGGTTCCATGTGGTAGAAAGCTCCGCCTCCGCCCTGTCTGCACCTGGCCTCTTCTCTACACCTCTGATTGGATTTAGAGCTCTAACCCAGGAGGACCTCATCTTAACTAATTACCTCTGCAGAGACCTATTTCCAGGTCATCACATGGCGAAGTTCTGGGCAGATGTGACCTTTAGGGGTCACTACAGAGCCGCTGGCATTAGCTCCTTCATCCTCACGGCAGCCCTAGAGGCAAGTGCTATGCCACCATCTTGTGGGTGAGGAAGCTGAGACTCGTGGGGGGTGGGGATGCGAGCCCTGGGGTGTCTGACGGCAGAGCCCTCTGCCAGTGCCATCCACGGGGAGCCTCTGTTCCAGTCACCCTGGAGTTTGAAGCACCTCCCAGCTGTGGACCTGTTCCGTGTGGCAAGGCAGTGGAGTCTCATCACTGGAAGGAAGCGGGCACTGGATAAGAGCAACAAGATGGTCTCATTTAGGTAACCGCTCATCACCGTGCTGGTCCACACTGCACAGGAGCTCCCGCCATTGTCCATTTCACACGTGGTCAGTGGAGCTGGGCACCGTAACTCATGCCTGGAATCACAGCCCTTCAGGAGGCCAAGGCAGGGGGATCTCTTGGGCCCAGAATTTGAGACCAGCCTGGGCAATATAGCGAGACCCCATCTCTACAAAAAATAAAACTATCTGGGCATTAATCCCAGCTACTCAGGAGGCTGAGGCCAGAGGATGGCCCGAGCCCAGGAGGTTGAGGCTGCAGTGAGCTGTGATTGCACCACTGCACTGCAGCCTGGGCAACACAGTGAGACCTTGTCACACACACACAGTAATTGAATAAAATACGTGAAATGAAGGAATGAACTTGATGCTTAGAAAAGCCAGAGACTTTCAGTCAGGCACAGAGGTTGATGCCTGGAATCCCAGCGCTTTGGGGAGCCTTGGCCGGTGGATCACCCGAGGTCAGGTGTTTGAGACCAACCTGGCCAACATGGTGAAACCTCAACTCTACTGAAAATACAAAAATTAGCCAGGTGTGGTGGTGCACACCTGTAATCCCAGCTGCTTGGGAGGCTGAGGCAGGAGAATCGCTTGAACCTGGGAGGCGGAAGCTACAATGAGCCACTGCACTCCAGCCTGGGAGACTCCGTCTCAAAAAAGAAAAGCCAGAAGCCGTCCCCTCCAGGCAAGCCAGGCGGGTGCTGCGAGGCCCTGTGGCCTCTGTTTTGGATCAGTCCCCTTTGAGTCTGTGGAGCATGAGCCGGGGCAGACAGAGTCCTCAGACCCACAGCCTCCAACCACTCCCCACCTGGATGTGAGTTCCTGACTGAGGCCGGCGAGTGCCTGGAGGACTGGGGTCTGACTCCTGATTTGGCTGCCCTTACCATCAGGAGAATGATCCCTAATTCCACTGGCTGAGACTCCCCACCCTCAGTTTACTCCAGAATCTCTGGCTGCCCCCTTCCCTTGGTCCCCATACATCTTGCCAGCTGGGCCTGTGTCCTGCCCTATGTCATCTGGGGCTGTCAGCACCTGCAGCTTCCGTGTGGGAAAGGCCCCCCTAATGTAGATATCACCCCTGAGCAGGCCCTGCCCCCGGCCCCCAGCAGACAGTCGTGTTGGGGGGCCCAGGTGCTTCCCTGGGAACCTTCGCTGCCCCTGGCCTGGTCGCCAGCACTCACCCAGCTCTCGCCCACAGTTCGAGGAGCTCGTCTACCTCTGGATGGAGCGGCAGAAGTCAGGGGGCAACTACAGTCGCCACCGCGCGCAGACGGAGAAGCACGTGGTCCTGTGCGTCAGCTCCCTCAAGATTGACCTCCTCATGGACTTCCTGAACGAGTTCTACGCCCACCCCCGGCTGCAGGTGAGGACCCCTGACCACGGCCACCAGAGATGCCATCTTCTCCCTAGGACTGCTTGGCAAGTCCCTAAGTCTTCTCAGCCTCAGTTTACCCCTTCAGTGAGAGTGGCAGCCCACATTTGAGTGAGAAGGGTCCTGTGGGGGCCCCTCCATTCCCTCCCACCAGATGCAAGATCACAGTGAGTGCCAGGGCCCAGAGGTTGTGGGCACACACGGTCCTGAAGGCAGGGCCACCCAGGACGGGTGGGGGCTGGCTCAGAGGGTCTGACCCTGCGCCTGGCCAGCAGGACTATTACGTGGTCATCCTGTGCCCCACGGAGATGGACGTCCAGGTGCGCAGGGTCCTGCAGATCCCACTGTGGTCCCAGAGGGTCATCTACCTCCAGGGCTCTGCACTCAAAGACCAGGACCTCATGCGGGCCAAGTGAGTGCTGGGGGGCAGAGGGGGTGGCGCAGGGTGCAGGGGGGATGGGAAGCAGAGGGGGGCAGTGCGGGGGGCAGAGGGGGCAGTGCGGGGGTGAAGGAGGCAGTGTGGGGGTGAAGCGGGTGGCACAGGGGCACCTTCCTGAGACAGGCTGGCTGCTCAGGGCTAGGGCATTGGGTGCCACTCTCATGGCCAAGGTCCTGAGTTGGCCCAGTGAGCCGATTGTAGCCAGGGGTCCCAAGGGTGGGTGCCAGGGGCTCTTGGCCCAATATGAGTTAACCCAGCTGGTGGTGGACCATCTTAGGTGGGCCATTCATGGTGGACCTTCCAAAGTGGACTATCTTGCCACCTTCCTGAGACAGGTCAGCTGCTCAGAGCTGTGGCATCAACCATCACTCTCATGGCCAGTGAAAGCCATGAGAGCAGTGTAGACCATTCCCAGGGTGGACCTTTTGAAGTGAACCATCCAACGTGGACTGTCTGGGGTGAACCATCCAGGGTGGATCATCTGGGGATGAACTGTCTAGGGTGGACCGTCTGGGGTGAATTGTCTGGGGTAGACCCTCTGGGGTGGACAGTCTGGAGTGGACTGTCTTGGGTGGACAGACTGGGGTGGACTCTCTGGGGTGGGCCATCTGAGGTGGACTCTCTGGGGTGGACAGCCTGGGGTGGACTCTCTGGGGTGGACAGTCTGGGGTGGACAGTCTAGGGTAGACAGACTGGTGTGGACTCTCTGGGGTGGGCCATCTGAGGTGGACTCTCTGGGGTGGACAGTCTGGGGTGGACTCTCTGGGGCGGACAGGCTGGGGTAGACAGTCTGGGGTAGACTCTCTGCGGTGGACAGTCGGGGTGGACAGTCTGGGGTGGACTCTCTGTGGTAGACTCTGGGGTGGACTCTCGGGTGGACTCTGGGGTGGACTCTATGGGGTGGACAGTCTGGGATGAGCAGTCTGGGGTGGACTGTCTGGGGTGGACTGTCTGGGGTGGACAGTCTGGAGTGGACTCTGGGGTGGACAGTCTGAGGTGGACTCTCTGGGGTAGATAGTCCGGGGTTGACTCTCTGGGGTGGACTCTCTGGGGTAGACAGTCTGGGGTGGACTCTCTGGGGTGGACAGTCTGGGGTAGACAGTCTGAGGTGGACTCTCTGGGGTAGATAGTCCGGGGTTGACTCTCTGGGGTGGACAGTCTGGGGTGGACCACCTGGGGCATCTTGCAGCTTCTCTGGCTCAGGTTCCAAGCCCAGATGAGCAGGACCCTGCAGCCAGGCCCCTTGTTCCTGCCTCATACCCACTGTGGAGCAGCCCGGGCAAGCCGCCCCAGCTGAGTCTCCGTCTCCCTCTTGCAGGATAAGGGGCAGCCTGTGCAAACTCCACCCTCCTCTGCTCCAAGTCTAGGGAAATTTTTTTTTTTCTCTCAACATCTCCTTCTTAAATATAAGGAAATTTTCTTTGTCAAGTTCTGCAGAGGCTCGAAATAGAGCAGGGGCGGGAGAGTCGGCTGCTGTGAGTCAAGGTGGGAGAATGGGGGCTGCAGATGGAGCTTCCTTTTAAAGACAGATTGGCAGAGTGACAGGGTAACGAGAGTGTATTGTTACCTGAAACTTTCCAGAATGTGTTGGTGTACTTTCTGGGACACTCCCCGGAAACCCCTCCTGGCATCATTTTCATTCCAGGAGCCTGGATGTGTCCTTAGTGGCCCAGGGTCTCTCTCCATCACTCCCCTCCCCCTGCCGTGTCCAGAGCCCCAAGCTGGGGCCCACTGGCTATAGAATACGGTCTCTTTTGTGATCCTGTCCCCAGTACACAGATTAATGCACCTGCTTGGGCCCAGGGAGTGGGGAGAGGGCAGGGGCATAGGCCATGCCCGCCAGGCAGGGATGAGCCCAGGGCTGTGGGTGTGGGGCCTGGGCCCCTGCAGAGCAGGCAGTGATGCTAGTGATGAGGTGGGACTCCCTGCCCTGAGAGGAGGCGACAGTTTCTCAGATGGCATCTCAGCAGTACTGGTCAGTTTCTGCAGCTGGGCTTTGGGGAGACCATGGAAGGGCTGTAAGTGACCACCCAGCTTCCCCAACCATGGGGTGGCCAGGACAGGGAGCGGACGGGGTCTCTGCCCCTAAGTTCCTCCATCCCTCCTGTACCCCAGCCCAGCCCTGGGTGAATAGCTAATGGCAACATGTAAGTTGAGCACCCAAGAAGCCAGTGCCCAGGTCAGTTCAGCTGCCCTGGTGCCAATGTAACTGGCACACACTGAGGTGGGGTCTCCACCAGGCCTGCTCCTGCCAACCCTGGACCCCCAGCCCCTGATAGCTGGGAGGGTGGACAAATCCAGGCAGCCCCTGCCAGCAGAGCCCCCTTCCAGACCTCCTAATGCCCCTCCTACCTGGGCCACCTCAGGGACAAGCTGGGGGGTAGCTTCAGAGAACACGGCTCAGGGGAGGGAGAGCAGGCACTGCATTAGGAAGCACCGTGGGCTTCCCACTCAGGGCTGTGACTGGGCTGGGAGAAGCTGTCAGCCAGTGTCTCCAGGACATACTGCCTGTGGCATCTGCCCCCCAGTCCCCACCTGCTATCAGCCTGCACAGGCTCAGGGGACAGGCCTGGGTCCTGTGCCTTCTCAAGTGTCAGAGCTTGGAGTCTCCCTAGGGTGTCCAGGAGTCCTGACCCAGCTCAGAGCCTGTCAGGGAGGGGCCAGGGAGTCTAGAGAGGCCCAGGATGCCTGTGGGGGGCACTGGGATACCTGGGCAGGGGGTACAGGGATGCCTGCTAGTGGAGGGTGCACAAAGATGCCCACCAGGCGGTGTTGTGATTTGGGTGGGTGGGGAGGGTACTGGGATGTCCACTGAGGGGGGCACACTGTGATGCCTGACCAGCAGGGAACAGGGGCCTCCTGCCCACCCGCCGTCCTGCTCACCTGCCATTCTCCCCACCTGCCATCCTCCCCACCTGCCATCCTCCCCACCCGCCATGCTCCCCGCCTGCTGTCCTCCCCACCTGCCGTCCTCCCCACCTGCCGTCCTCCCCGCCTGCCGTCCTCCCTGCCTGCCATGCTCCCCGCCTGCCATCCTCCCCGCCTGCCATCCTCCCATCCTCCCAAAATCTTCCTGTGCACCTGCTGCACTGACCTCCTCCCAGGGGAGGCCCTCCCCTCCCCACCTCACCTCCACCCCCCCACCCCCGCCAGCTGTGCTGCCTGCCTCCCCTGCTCCACCCTCGCTCAGGCCCTGGTGCGTTGCAGGATGGACAATGGGGAGGCCTGCTTCATTCTCAGCAGCAGGAACGAGGTGGACCGCACAGCAGCAGTGAGTGAGGCTGAGGCCCCACCCAGGAGGGAAGGGCACCGTGGTGTGGGGAATCAGGGTCCCTGAGGGAAGAGACCTGCCCCAGGCTGCTGGTGCCACCCAGCAACCCACAGAGGCCAGCCCTCCTAAACTGACCAAAACCCACCCCACCAGGACCACCAGACCATCCTTCGTGCCTGGGCTGTGAAGGACTTCGCCCCCAACTGCCCCCTCTATGTCCAGATTCTCAAGCCTGAAAACAAGTTTCACGTCAAGTTCGCTGGTGCGTCTGGGGCAGGGCATGTGTGCACGCAGTTGGGCAATCTGTGTGGGGAGTGGGAAGTGCTGGCCTGGAGCCCCCACACAAGCACACCGGGAGGTGCTGGAGAGGACGGTGGACCCCCATCCTCACTGCATCCGAGAAGGGGGCTATGAGGTCTGAGCTCTTCATATGAACAGTCTTCTGCTGGGGCCCTGGGGTCAGTGAAGGCAGCGTCAGAGTCAGGTGGGGACAAGAGCACCATCGGATGAGCACCTCTACGGGCAGGGCCCACGCTGGGCACCCCGGGGGCAGGGGGCAGGGGGCAGGGCCCACTCGGGGTGCCTGAGGGAAAGTGGGCAGGGCCCACACGGGGTACCCAAGGGACAGGGGCCAGAGTCCACATGGCGTGCCTGGGACCCACCCAGCCCTGGAGCTCCTTGTTGAGCTGGAGAGAAGCATGGGAATGGTGAAAGGTCCACAGAGGCTCAGGCCAAGTAACATATTGGTGTCCAGAGACTGAGGTGGAGATGCTGGAGCTGGACAGCAGACATGTGGGGGCTCCAGGGGGGCACCAGGTGAGGTCTGCACAGCCCCTTCAGGAAGCGGGCAGGTGCTGTGGAGGAGGGAAGAGGAGGCAGGCTCACAAGTGAACTCGGCCTCCCCTCCTGCCCGCAGACCACGTGGTGTGTGAGGAGGAGTGCAAGTATGCCATGCTGGCGCTCAACTGCATCTGCCCAGCCACCTCCACCCTCATCACCCTGCTGGTGCACACGTCCCGTGGCCAGTGAGTGTCCCGTGCCCCGCGGGACCGACCTCCATGGCCCAGCCAGCGCAGGGAGACAAGGCAGGGCCTGCGTAGGGGCGGGGACGGGCTTCCCGGAGGAGGGGCTCGTGGTGGGGCACGTGGCGGGCAAAAGTCCCGCACAGGGAGGGGTCCAGCCAGGGGAAGCGGAGGGTCCGTCAGAGACCCAGCTGGGCAGGAGGGGCAGCCACGGCCAAGGGTGACGGTCCCCTGGCCCTGCTCCGGCCCACAGGGAGGGACAGGAGTCCCCGGAGCAGTGGCAGCGCATGTATGGGCGCTGCTCCGGCAACGAGGTGTACCACATCCGCATGGGCGACAGCAAGTTCTTCCGCGAGTACGAGGGCAAGAGCTTCACCTACGCGGCCTTCCACGCCCACAAGAAGTAAGGCCAGGCTGCGCCCCTAGGGCTGGCGCTCACCCGCCCAGTCAGGCAGTGGTGGCCCTGGGGCGGGGCAGCCAGTCATCCTGCCTGGCCAGGGCAGCCGCAGGGCTGGGCTCCGGGTCCACTTGAAAACCTGCCACACACTCCTCCCTGAGGCTCCTCCCAGGCTCGTGGGCTGCTCCCAGCTCCCTGGTCCCCAACACTCCTGGGACAGGAGGGCTCGGCCAAGGGCCCTGACCTCAGATGGCCCCTGGGAGAAAGACAGAAGAGCTTTGGTGATTCGCAGGCAGGGGGCGGGACAGGGCGGACAGCGGCGGTGCCTGCAACTGTGGTGCCCCCGCCCAGGTACGGTGTGTGCCTCATCGGGCTGAAGCGGGAGGACAACAAGAGCATCCTGTTGAACCCGGGGCCGCGGCACATCCTGGCTGCCTCCGACACCTGCTTCTACATCAACATCACCAAGGAGGAGAACTCGGCCTTCATCTTCAAGCAGGAGGAGAAGCGGAAGAAGAGGGCGTTCTCGGGGCAGGGGCTGCATGAGGGTCCGGCCCGCCTGCCCGTGCACAGCATCATCGCCTCCATGGGTGAGCCAGGGCCTGTGCGCGGGGGCTCCCTGGGCCTGCTCCTCCAGGGCCTGGCTGCCTCTGTGCCAGGTGGTGTGGGGTGGGGCGGGGCAGGAGACCAGGTGAAGTGGGCAGGATACCAGGAGGGGCGGGGCTAGAGACCAGGTGGGGCGGGGCCAGAGACCAGCTGGGGCGGGGCCAGAGACCAAACAGGCCCAGGGTGGAAGACCAGGCAGGGTGAGGCAGGAGCCCAGGAGGGGCGGGGCCAGAGACCAGGTGGGGCAGGGCCGAAGACCAGGTGAAGTGGGCCGGATACCAGGAGGAGCGGGGCCTGAGACCAGGTGGGGCGGGGCCGGAGACCAGCTGGGGCGGGGCTAGAAACCAGGTGGGGCGGGGCCAGAGACTAGGTGAAGTGGGGCAGGAGACCAAGCGGGGCGGGGCGGGGCGGGGTTGGAGACCAGGTCGGGCAGGGGATGGGGCGGGGCCAAAGACCAGGTGAGGTGGGGCGGGGCCAGAGACCAGGCAGGGCCCGGGTGGGAGACCAGGCGGAGCGGGGTGGGAGGCCAGGTGGGGTGGGGTGTGGTGGGACAGGGCGGGGCTGGAGACCAGACCTAGCTCCTCTTGGTCTGTGCCTCCACCCTTGGACAAGTGGAGTCTCTCTGGGCCTGTTTTGAATCTGTCAAACAGGAGTTGTCCCGGACTTCCTGTGGCCACCTTTGTGGGCATCGCTCACTGTGTCCAAGTGGGGCTGCCCACAGGACCAGTTGGCAGCTCAGCCAGAGGCCCCAGAGGGTCCCATCAGCCCAGAGGGTCCCATCAGCCCAGAGGGTCTGCTTCATGTGTGTCCCTCACATGAAGCATGGGGCCCTGGCATCCACAGGGCTGGGAGTAGGCTGGATGAGGCCGCTGAGGGCTTTGGCCTCTTCTCACGCCTCCAGGCTCCTCCCAGGGTGCTGTGTGCCAGGCCGGGTCAGGCTGGGTCAGGCTGCCTTTGAGCACGTGCAGGCTTGTGGCCCCGAGGGTACCACCCATAGTGGCGTTGCCCCCTCCCCAGACAGGCCTTCCTGGGGGGCAGTTAGGGAGCAAGTCAGACCAGGAAGCCACTCAGGCTACAGACCCACAGGCCGGGTCAGGGCATTGCCACCTCTGTACAGTGGCCCAGGCAGAGGCTGACCCTATCTTCACCTGCACAGCGGGCCCTCTGCCCCTAGGTGGCTTCCAGGAAACCAGGGTACCTCAGGCAACCCTCGCTGCACCTGCAGAGGCCCTGGGCCATACCTCAAGGTCCACAGCCCCTAACTGGCAGCCTGGGGATGGTGCAGGAGTGACTGAATCTGCTCCCACAGGCCAGGCTGCCCCACCTGGCCCCTCCACCAGGCAGGCTGACCAAGTGGCACGGACCCCCAAGGCTGAGACCCCTGAGCCCAGGATCAGCCAACCCCCTCCTCAGGCAGTTGGTACTGAAGCCACTACAGCTGCCCTGGGTGGCACTGATGGGGCACCGGGGTCCCCTGGGTGTTTGCTCAACATCATCACTACCCTAGAGGCTGCTGACCCCGTTGTATGGAGGGGGAAACTGAGGCACAGAGATTGAAGCTCCCCAGCTGAAGCACAGGAGCCAGGCCATGACGGGGTCTCCAGAGCTGACTGTTTGCCTGAGTTCTGGGAACTCACTAGCCCTGGAGGGTGGGAGTCAGGCTGCAGCTGAGAATGGAGCTCTCTTCTAGGGACAGTGGCCATGGACCTGCAGGGCACAGAGCACCGGCCCACGCAGAGTGTCGGGGGTGGCGGGGGCAGCAAGCTGGCACTGCCCACAGAGAACGGCTCAGGCAGCCGGCGACCCAGCATCGCACCCGTCCTGGAACTGGCCGACAGCTCGGCCCTGCTGCCCTGCGACCTGCTGAGTGACCAGTCGGAGGACGAGGTGACACCCTCAGAGGATGAGGGGCTCTCCGTGGTGGAGTGAGTGCGGCCTTGCAGACAGCTCCATGGGGGCTGTGGAGGGGGAGGGGGTATCGGGTGGTGGCCCATGCACTGAGCTGCAGCTTCTGGACAGTTCCATGGAGTCTTCAGGGGACCTGACACAGACATCAGAGCCACAGCACTGTGGGCCCTGGGAGCACCTTGTGTGTCACTGGGATGCGGTGTGCTGGACTGTACCCTTCTCAGTTGGGGCTAGGGGTGCAGAGCTGATTGGGGCAAGGCAGCTCACTGAGGTGAGGGCTGCATGTCAGGCACCTGGCAGGGCCACCCGTGGAGAGGGCCCCTTCCCACCCACCTTGCCAGCCCCACAGCGGCTCAGCCACTCTGAATCAGACCCCAGCCATCCTCGTCTACCCCGAGCCCTGGGTCTCCCCATCAGTGCCACAGAGCACAGAGGGTCACAGCCCACCTGGCCAGGGGTGGGTGTCCTCTGAGCAGGGTCCCTGGGCAACCCCTGGGCAAGGCAGCATCTCGGCCTGGAAACCATAGCCCATCCTGAGCTGTTATCCAGGCCTGGGCTTGGGGCCAAGTCCTCTTGCTTCACATGATAAGACCGGAGGCCCCAGTCTATTCTCAGCAACTTCTGCCTCTTGGCCTCAGGCCTGACAGACAAGTGCCCCCGCAGGGCCTGAGGGCCCACCATCCTCCAGCTGCCTGACTCTGCCCAGCCTTTGCCTCTGGGGTAGGGTCCACTCGCTGTAATGACAGCCTAGCTGCTGGGAAACCACACTGAGCCGTTGCGTGTGTATGTGTTGGGTGCTGCTGGGAAGGGATGGTGGTCTACTGGGGACAGCAGCCTGGCTGGAAAAGCACATGGATAACAGCCCAAGGCCAGAGTGCCTGCCCCACTAGCCTGAGGTGCTGGGGCCCTCAGGGAGGCATGATGGGTGGGCAGAGCCCTGTGGGTTTCACCTGTGGCTGGAAGGCCTTGTCCAAGCTGGTGTAGGGGGTAGAAAGACCATGTAGGGCATGGGAGTGGGTGTGCAAGGGGGGTGTGTTCTGTGTGTGTCCATGTGTATGTGATGTACATTGTGTTCTTGTGTGATATATGTTGTGTGTCCGTGCGTGTGTGTGATGTGCATTGAGTCCATGTGTGTGCTGTGTCTGGGTGTGTGGTTTGTCGTGTGTCACGTGTGGTGTGTGTGTGTCTGTGTGTTGTGTCTGTATGGTGTGTGGTATGTCTTGTGTGTGGTGTGTGTTTGAATGTGTGTGGTGTGTTTGTGGTGTGCTGTGTCATGTGGGGTGTGTGTGTGTGTGTGGTGTGTGTTGTCTGTGTATGTGGTATGTGTTGTGTGTCTGTGTGTTGGGTCTGTATGGTGTGTGGTGTGTCGTGTGTTTGCATGTGTGTGGTGTGTTTGTGGTGTGCTGTGTCGTGTGTCGTGTGGCGTGTGTGGTATGTGTTGTCTGTGTGTAGTGTATATGTTGTGTGTGTTGTGCACGTGTGCATGTGTGCATGTGTGCATTTCAGTGTACCTGTGTTGTCTGTGCATGCATCTCCATGTGTGTACATGTGTGAATATTTCCACTGTGTGTGTCGGGTGGAGTCTCACCCGAGACCTTCAGGGAGGGATAGGCCCAGGGCATAGCCCATCTCCTGCCCCGCCCCACCTCTGCCCAGCCCCACCGCTGCCCCACCTCAAAGTAGCCAAGGGCTGACCATTGAGGGGGTCCTGGGCTGACCAGATGAGGGGTGAGCCCTGTGGCCAGCCCCTCCCACAGCTGGGTGAGGGCAGCAGCAGTGAGGGCCCTTCTCACTCTGCTGTCTCCTCCAGTCCTCGAAGGCTCTGGTAGGGCCAAGTCATAGCTTCCCCAACCCTGGCCTTGCAGCCGCTGCTGACCCATCAGGCAGGCCTGGGTCCTTAAGACTTGGCACCTGCATGGGTGCCCTGGGCACTGCCCTGTGGGACACACTGTGTCCTGGATGCCAAGGCTGGACAGGCCCCACAACACGGTGGCCACAGGCTCAGCTGGAGGAACGTTTCCTGATGCCCAAGTGGTTGAGGACAGACCAGGCCACCGTGCCCCTGAGCAGTGTGGCTGTGGGTTGAGTGGGTGTCTTTGAATCCCCCAGCTCAAGGGGGGCCCCAGAGCAGACCCAACCACCTCTGCACAGCTATGCTGAGGGCGCCTGTCTCCTCCCCAGGTATGTGAAGGGTTACCCTCCCAACTCACCCTACATCGGCAGCTCCCCAACCCTGTGTCACCTCCTGCCTGTGAAAGCCCCCTTCTGCTGCCTGCGGCTGGACAAGGTAAGGCTGGCTGCTCTGCTGCACTCTGCAGCCCCAGACGCCAGCACCAGGCTGTGCACACCTGCCCTGATTTCTCTTTGGTCGTTTTACATTTCGATATCGTTGCAAACTTCTAGCAAAGCTGAACTAATACTACAAGGGAGCTGTGCAGACCCTTCCCTGAGTCAGCAGACGGTCTCTTCCTGTCCCTTTTGCACTCTCTCCCAGCTGCTATGTTCGGGGCATCTGTCTTCTTAACTTTTTGGTTATTATTATGACTATTATTTGAGATGGGTTTCTCTCCCGTTGTGCAAGCTGGAGTGCAGTGGCATGATCTTGACTCACTGCAACCTCCACCTCCCGGGTTCAAGCAATTCTCCTGCCTCAGCCTCCCAAGTAGCTGGGACTGCAGGTACGCACCACCACGCCCAGCTAGTTTTTGTATTTTTAAGAGATGGGGTTTCATCATGTTGGCCACGCTTGTCTCAATCTCTTGACCTCGTGATCTGCCTGCCTCAGCCTCCCAAAGTGCTGTGATTACAGATGTGAGCCACTGTGCCCAGCAACATCTGGCTAATTTTTGTATTTTTAGTAGAGACAGGGTTTCGCCATGTTGGCCAGGCTGGTCTTGAACTCCTGACCTCAGGCCATCCACCCGCCTCAGCCTCCCATTCCTGACCTCAGGTGATTCACTTGCCTCAGCCTCCCACAGTGCTAGGATTACAGGCGTGAGCTCCCGTGCCCGGCCTTCTGAACTATTTTGAGAACAGGTTGGAGCCACCGCTCCCCTTTCCCCTAATACATCCACATGCGTTTCTGAAGATCAAGGACCATCCTGTAACCACAGTTCAGTCCTCAGGACAGGGGGCCCAGGCCAGCATCAGTGTCTGATCCACAGTCCAAGTTCCGATTGTGCCGAGGGCCCCAACAGCCTTCCTTGTCCTTCATGGTAGCATTATCTCTGCTGGGAGCCTGTCCCGCTGTGTTTTAGCGCTCCTTTCTCATTGCTCTCCCTCAATCTGGAATGTTCCCTGCAGAGCATGGACCACTGACCTGGTGGTTGGGTGGGTTTGCCGACACTTCCTGGTGGTGGGATGCTGCCTGTATGTGAGGCCGGCCCTCCCTGGAAGCTCGGGGGGTCAATTGTCAGGTCACTGGTGATGTTAACTTGGATCTCATGGCAAGGCGGGGTTTCCCCACTGTGAAAGTTACTGTTTTCTTCTGGAGTTAGCAGCTCCTCTGGGGGGACATGCTGAGATCAGGAAAACAAACCACTGGGCATGAGGCTTCAGCATCAGTCACTGGGCTTTTTTATTATTTGTTGTTGTTGTTTTTGAGATGGGGTCTCACTCCGTCATCCAGGCCAGATTGCAGTGGTGGGATCACAGCTCACTACAGCCTTCCCCTCCCAGGCTCAGGGGTTCCTCCCACCTCAGCCTCCCGAGTGGCTGGGACCACAGGCATGCACCACCACACCTGGCTAATTTATTTATTTTTATTTTAGTAGAGATGGGGTCTCCCTATGTGGTCTGGGCTGGCCTTGAACTCCTGGACTCAAGTGATCCTCCCACCTCGGCCTCCCAAAGTGCTGGGGTTACAGGCGTGAGCCACCATGCCAGCCATCAGTGGATGGTTTCCAGTTCCAGAATCTCTCTCCAGCTGTGCATTAGTACTCAGCCATGGAGGGGTCCCCACACCCCATGTGTGTGTGTCCTTTACAGCCCGTGGGCTCCTGGCTGACTCTGTGGGTTGTGATCTGTCACTGACCCTTGCAATGGCTCATCCCTGACAGGTCATTATTGATTCTGATGCTCAGACCCCCAGGTTCACTGAGCAGGGTGGGGACCTTTGAGTGGCTTCTGGGTGCTTCTGACGTAACCCCCTCACCCTCTGAGCTTGTCTGTGTTTCCAACCTGAGATATTCCAGCCCGCTTCTGGCCTTCCCCTGCTCTAGTTCTGGAATCAACTGTTTCTCCAAGGAACGCTGATTCCTTTTAGTGGAAAATGATGATTAGAAACCAAAATCTGGGCATGTGGTGTGCTCGCTGCTGCTGGGGCATCCCCGCTCTGAGCCCTTAGTGAACAAAACAAGAAAACGTGCACATGCACATACATGACATGTATCTATGCTCACGCCTAGCCCTCTAGCTACGTGCCAAAACCACACGTTCACATGGACCCTGCTCTTTCCACCCCGATATGACTGCTCTGTGCCGCCTGTGGGCACAGCTGTGCTGTCTGGCAGTGCCTGCAGCTCCCACCAGGTGCATATAGGCCATGAAAGGGCTGTGGGCTGAGAGGCTGATGTTTGGGTGTTTGCAGGGATTATTTGGTGAGGGGCCTGGGAGGGCCCCAGTGGCCACAGCAGGAGCCAGCCCTGACTCCAGCGTCTTCCCCTAGGGCTGCAAGCACAACAGCTATGAAGATGCCAAGGCCTACGGGTTCAAAAACAAGCTGATCATCGTGTCAGCAGAGACAGCTGGCAATGGGCTGTATAACTTCATCGTGCCACTGCGGGCCTACTACAGGTCCCGCAAGGAGCTGAACCCCATCGTCCTGCTGCTGGACAACAAGTGAGGCTCCTGGGGCTCAGCCCACCCTGCCCACCCAGGCCCTCAGACCTGCAGCCAGCAGCTTCCCCAACCAGGCCCACCCTCACCTTCACAGAGGGCATGGGAACATGGGGACTCTGGCCTGGTCCTCTCAGTTTTTCCTACTACTAAAAAGTGGGGCTCTCCTCCCTGTTCCCCCCTCCTCTTGCTCCCCCCTCCTCCTGCTCCCAGCTCCTCCCATTCATAGCTCCTCCACACTCCCACTTCTCTGGCTCTCAGCTCCTCCCCACTCCCACTTCTCTGGCTCTCAGCTCCTCCCCACTCCCACCTCTTCTGGCTCTCAGCTCCTCCCCACTCCCAGCTCCTCCCCACTCCCACTTCTCTGGCTCTCAGCTCCTCCCCACTCCCACCTCTTCTGGCTCTCAGCTCCTCCCCACTCCCAGCTCCTCCCCACTCCCACTTCTCTGGCTCTCAGCTCCTCTGTCTCTCAGCTCCTCCCCACTCCCACCTCTTCTGGCTCTCAGCTCCTCCCCACTCCTGCTCCTCTGGCTCTCAGCTCCTCCCCACTCCCACCTCTTCTGGCTCTCAGCTCCTCCCCACTCTCAGCTCCTTCCCACTCCCAGCTCCTTCCCACTCCCACCTCCTCCTGCTCTCAGCTCCTCCCCACTCTCACTTCTCTGGCTCTCAGCTCCTCCCTGTCCCAGTTCCTCTGACTCTCAGCTCCTCCCCACTCTCAGCTCCTCCCCACTCTCAGCTCCTCTGGCTCTCAGCTCCTCCCCACTCCCACCTCCTCTGGCTCTCAGCTCCTCCCCACTCCCTGCTCCTCCTCACTCCCAGCCCCTCCAGCTCTCAGCTCCTCTCCACTCCTGGCTCCTCCTCTTTCCTAGTTCCTCTGTCTTCCAGCTCTTTCCCACTCCCCCCCACTCCCAGCTCCTCCCCACTCCCAGCTCCTCCCCACCCCCAACTCCTCCCCATTCTCAGCTCCTCCCTGCTTCTAGCTCCTCCTGCTCCCGGTTCTTCCCTGCTCCCAGCTCCCCTGGCTCACAGCTCCTCCCTGATCCCAGCTCATCCCCAATCCCAGCTCCTCCCCGCTCCCAGCTCCTCTGGACCTCAGCTCCTCCCTGCTGTCAACTCCTGTGGCTCCCAGCCCCTCCTGCTCTGGTCCTCTCTCCCCCTTTCCCCCTCCTCCCTTGTCACTCCTTCTATCCTGTTTGCCTCCTGCCCCACTCACTCTGAGCCCCAGGGATGGGGGGACACATGGCTCTTCCTCCCAAGCACCTTTTTGCCCAGGGGACCCCAGGGCCCTGACACCTGAGCCCAGGGTCATCTGGCTGTGTGATCTCAGCAGGTCCACCCTCCCAGGCCTTGGTTTCCCCTTGAATGAAATAAAGAATGGCCCCTTGGCCTTAGTACCTCCAAGTCCCATACCATGGTTCTGAGGGCCCTCTGCCTGGTCCAGCTCTGCGCATGGAGGGTAGGGCCCCAAGAGGCCTTGGGAAGGTGAGCCTTGGAGCAGGATGGGCCCCTCCAGAACCGTTGTCCCCACAGGCCCGACCACCACTTCCTGGAAGCCATCTGCTGTTTCCCCATGGTCTACTACATGGAGGGCTCCGTGGACAAGTAAGGCGTGGTCAGCTGTGGCTCAGGAGGGCTCCACACCCACCCTCCCCTCCTCTTCCAACATCTGGGGTGGCACCCGACCACAGGTGGGGGTGGGGGGCTGAGGTCCTCCTGCCTCCCTGAACAAATCCTGGGGGCCTGTGGGTGGGGAGTGGGCCGTATCCTCAGGCATGGGGATCCCATCCTGCCACCAGCCTGGACAGCCTGCTGCAGTGCGGCATCATCTACGCCGACAACCTGGTGGTGGTGGATAAGGAGAGCACCATGAGCGCCGAGGAGGACTACATGGCGGACGCCAAGACCATCGTCAATGTGCAGACCATGTTCCGGTGTGTCCGGCCTCCGGGCTTGGCTCCAAACCACCCCACAGCCACCACCACGGCCCCGCCCTGACACCCCCACAGCCCCGACCACAGCCCCCACCCAATACCCCCACAGCCATGACCATGGCCCCCGCCCTGACACCCCACAGCAATGACCACGGCCCCCACCCTGACACCCCCACAGCCACGACCACAGCCCCTGCCCTGATACCCCCACAGCCACGACCACAGCCCCCACCCTGACACCCCCACAGCCACCACCACAGCCCCCACCCTAAGACCCCCTATGGATATGGGTCCCCACCCTGAGACCCTCACAGCCACAGTCATGGGTCCCACCCTGAGACCCCCACAGCCATGACCATAGGCTCCTGTCCTGAGACCCCTCCAGCCATGACCGTGGCCCTGCCCTGAGCCTCCTGCCTTTCCCAGGCTCTTTCCCAGCCTCAGCATCACCACGGAGCTCACCCACCCTTCCAACATGCGCTTCATGCAGTTCCGTGCCAAGGACAGCTACTCTCTGGCTCTTTCCAAACTAGAAAAGGTGAGCAGCCCTGCCCTGTGCCAGCTGCCACCCCAGGAGCCCAGAACGAGTGGGAGAGAAAGGGGCTTGGGGCAAGGGGGCCGGTGCCACAGGAGGCTGGGCTCCTGCCCCCTCCTTCTGGTGAGCTCAGGAGAGGAAGTGGGGGCCCAGCGTGGACAGGACCTTCTTGATGGTGGAGCCAGGAGATGGGCAGGGTGCTTCCCTGACTGTGCGTGGAGCGCTGGGAATGTGGCCTGTAGCAGCCTTCCATCTCCCTAAGCAGGGACCAGGCCTGGCCGTGTCTAGAGGCCAAGGCCATCTGTCCTGGGATGGTGAGTTGGTCAGAACCCCCGTGGGGAGCCCTCACATCTGTGGTTGTAGAGGTTGGCCAGCAGCTCTTAGTACAAATAACATACATGGCTGCACTGCTCCAGCCTCCTCCACTGCCCTGGTCACTGTGCCCAACCTCAAAATGGGTTCATTGTAAGCACTGCCTCCTGGTACTGACAAGGGACCAGGGGCCTGCCCTGGGTCGCAAGGGGAGAAAGTGAGCTGGAATCGGCTTTCTGCCCCTGCGGCTCCATGAAGGGCACCAACCAGGGTCGGCTGTGGAAGCGGGGGGCACAGGCACCCAGGGCTGCAGAGGGCATGGCCACTGTTGCCGCTGTCTTGATTGATGTTTGGCTGACACCAGCCCATGTCAATCACACGTGTTCAGGCCAGGGCAGCACCACCTTGTCCACACGGGGGCCAGTGCCTGAGCTGCCCTAGGCTGAGAGCAGGGAGGTGCACGCCGTGTCGGGGAGACTTGGGCCACCTTGATCAGGAGCAGTGAACCCCAAGCTCACCAGTCTGGGCTGAAGTCCTCTTCGGCGGGCTGCTGGGGCCTGCATGGCTGACGGAGCGTGATGCTGTGGAGGCCCCACAGAGCCAGGCCAGGCCTGATCACCGACACCAGCAGAGAACACACACTGGCACTTCCTGTGACACGGACACAGCTTTGTCCCATCTGAACTTGATGGAGAGTGAAAGTGGGTTCCAGCCAGCCGTGGGCCGAGAGCCTATGGGGACCCTGGAGTCAGTTCTGCCTGGCCCAGAGAGGTGGGAGGAGGCCAGCCTGGACCGGTCCCCAGGCCCACAGAGGCTCCTGCCTCCGAGATGCCAGCCTGAGGCGTAGGGGGACAGCCAGTCTTGCCACAGGAGAGGGTTCTGTCTGCATTGCCCGCTGCCCAAGCCCACCCTGCCCAGCATTGGGAGCACCTAGCCCTGGTCCCCAGCACAGCTGGCAGAGGGGTGCTCTCCACATCTCAAACCACGGGAAGGAGGAAGTTTGCCTCTGCGGTCCCAGCATGCTGGGATTCTGTGCTCAGGTGCCGTGCTACTCCCCAGTGCTGGAAGGACTCTCTGGATCTGGAAGACCCAGTCTGCCCCAGTATGGACAGGGATGCTGCGTGGGGTTGAGGCAGCCAGGCTGACGTGGCTCCTTCAGCCTCAGCCTTGCACCTCTCTCTCCCATGAGGCAGCTTGAAGGTTGGGTCAGCACTCTCCTGCCTGCCTTCCCGCCAGGCAGACATCACCAATCACCCACCCTCCGCCCCGGCATGGGACCCCAGCTCCTTCCCCAGCTTCGCCTCCACCAGGGCCCAATGCTGCCAGGATGGGGGCAGCCAGCTCGCCATCTCAGGGCACTGAACAGTCCTGGGCCCTGGTCATGCGATTCCGTGGCGATTGCATGACAGGGACCACCAGGGAGAGGTCAGGACATCAGCAAAGCCCCCAGAGCAGCCATGGTCTCCTCTGGACTGATGTGGTGCTGGGGTCCTTATGGGACAGATGCCCTGGGCAGGGCCAGGCATGTACGGAGACTTGGGGCCAAGGGAGGAGAGGACACCATGGGCCACCTGACCCCTCACCCTCTGGAGATGCTGGGATCCACCTCCCTGGCACGCAAGGAGCCTGTAGAGGGCACCAGGGGCCATGTCTTCCCCAGCCTGGGTGGCCTTGGCCCTGGCTCCCCCATGGGACTCCCTCCCGTGGGACTCCCTCCCGTGGGACTCCCTCCCGTGGGACTCCCTCCCGTGGGTCTCTTGACAGGCCAGCACACAGTGACCTGCTTCCAACGGGGGCACCTGTGGCAGCTCTACACCCTTTTTTTTTTTTGGAGATGGAGTCTCACTCTGTCGCCAGGCTGGAGTGCAGTGGTACAATCTCGGCTCACTGCAACCTCTGCCTCCTGGGTTCAAGAGAGTCTCCTGCCTCAGCCTCCCAAGTAGCTGTGATTACAGGTGCGCACCACCACACTCAGCTAATTTTTGTATTTTTAGCAGAGACAGGGTTTCACCATCTTGGCCAGGCTGGTCTCAAACTCCTGACCTCAGAGGAATCACCCGCCTCAGCCTCCCAAAGCGCTAGGATTACAGGTGTGAGCCACCGTGCCCAGCTGAAGTATGGCCCAAGAGATGGCCACGGCTGAGTCCAGAGCCTGAGGATGTACCGCCTCACGTGGCAAAAGGGACTCTGCATATGGGATGAAGTCAAGTGCCTCGAGATGGGAGATCCCCCGGGAGCATCGGCAGGTTCACGCTGTCAGGGCCCTTCTAGGGAGAGGCCAGAGGGTTCTGGTCCCATGGGGAGAAGCTGCGCAGCCAGCTCAGAGGAGGGAGGAGGAGACATGAGCCAAGGCCGGCGCCTCCAGGAGCTGGAAAAGGCACGAGAAGGAGCCCTGCCCAGGCCTGAATCCTGCCGAAGACTCACTCTAAACTTCCGACTCCAGAACCAGGAGGGAGGAGTCGGGTGTTGATTTAGCTGCTAAGTTTGTGGTCATTTGTTACGGGAGCCCCAGGAAGCTCACACAGCGGGTCCATTGCGAGCCTGGTGCATGGACGGGGAGGCCAAGGACAGCAGGCAGCCCGATGCCCCTCCTCCTCGGCCCAGGCCATGCGCCCTTGAACACCACTTAGCAAACACCAGGGCAGGAGAGGATTGGCAGGAGGATTCAGAATTTCTGGATGGCAAGAGCAGGGTGCTCAACCAAGCGCAACACCCGTGGCGTCTGCCGGGAATCCACCTTCCTCTCGTCATAGCCCCACAGCACTACTCTCTGGCCCTGAGTGTGTCTGGGAAGATGTGCTGGTTCAGGCCTGCTGGTGTGTGTACACGTGGAGACACACAGACTGTGCACATGCCATGCACACATGCACGCACACACATGGTGCATACATGCCCTTGCCCCTGTGGCTGCTGCGCCCCTGCAGGGACCTTGGTACCAGTCCACCTGAGGCCCCTGCTTTCCCACAGAGGGAGCGAGAGAACGGCTCCAACCTGGCCTTCATGTTCCGCCTGCCATTCGCAGCCGGCCGCGTCTTCAGCATCAGCATGTTGGACACGCTACTCTACCAGGTCAGCTGGGAGGCAGCAGCAGGAGGGTGGCGCCTGGGTGGGACCCCCGTCATGCTTTCGGCTCTGCAGCCTGGTCCCCGTTCTGAGTGCTATGCCTCCCTCTGAACAACCTTCCCTGGATTCCAAGGAGGCCTCTGGGCCCTGTCCTTGTCCTGGGGATTTCTGGGCCCTTTTTGACCTGTGGGTGCTTGGCAAGTGACTTTCCTCAGAAAAGGCCTCCCTGTGGGTTACATGGTGCTCAGGGACCTGGGGGCTTGTGTGTGTGTGTGTGTGAGAGGTATGGAGGGCCCGTGGCCAGTGGGGTGTGGACCTGTGTCCCACGTGGTGCCCCCATACCTTGCTCTGCCTCCTTCCCTCCCTCCCTCCCTGGCAGTCTTTCGTGAAGGACTACATGATCACCATCACCCGGCTGCTGCTGGGCCTGGACACCACGCCGGGCTCTGGCTACCTCTGTGCCGTAAGTGCCCCTGCCGGTCTGGGCCGGGCTGGGGTGTGCTGGGCTGTCCCAAGCTGGTGGGTGGGTAGGTACCCACCCCTGATGAAGGCAGCCCGGAGGCTCTGGGTGCTGCCACCTGCCCAGGGCTGGCAGGCTCAGGGCTCCCGCACTGCAGATGAAAATCACCGAGGGCGACCTGTGGATCCGCACCTATGGCCGCCTCTTCCAGAAGCTCTGCTCCTCCAGCGCTGAGATCCCCATAGGCATCTACAGGACGGAGAGCCACGTCTTCTCCACCTCGGAGGTTCTGGGCAGCCCGGGGGCTGGGACTGGAGGCCCCATTGTGCTGTGTGACTCACACCATCCCCACTTTGGTGTTGGGGACCTGGGCTAGATCAGCTTTGCCATTGCCAGCGACTCTTTCCATCTGGCCCGGGTGCCCACACTTGGTGCTTCCAGCTGGGGCAGCCGTGACCCCAACCAGGGGCAGAGAAGGTCAGGGGAGGCTTGAGGAAGCACATGGGCAGCCCCATGGTGCAGCCCACATAGCAGCGGGGACCCTGCCTGCCAGCCCTAAGCATGTTCCATGCAGACCGCAGGCAGAGGCGGTGTGGGGGGAAGGGGTGCGTCCGCAGGTCCCAGACTGTGCCTGGTTTCCTTTGCAGCCCCACGATCTCAGGGCCCAGGTAAGCAACCCCTCCATGCCCACGCAGCCTCTTCCAAACACCAGCGTATCTCAGCTTCACAGGAGAAGCCTGCCAGGCCCTACACACCCACAGGGCCCCCGGGGAAGCCAAGACAGGAGTGGGTCCCACATGGATGTGTTGGGCCCAGAGGGTGCTTGACAGTTACTCCCTTCTGCACTGGTGATGGGGAATCGAGGCCTGGGGGGAGGTGCTGTGAGTTTGGACACAGGTGTACCCTGCCCCTCTCAGGCCCAGCCCTGCCTCCCCCAGGCCCCACCAAGGCAGGCATCCCCCATGGCCATCTGGCCTGACCATCCAGCCCCCAGACTCCCAGGCTTTTCTGAAGGTGCCACCCAGATGGGGGGCCCCGCCTCTTCCAGCACCCCACATCCCACATTCTGCCGGCTCCAGGCCTCTGAAAGTTTTGTTTGCAAGAGGGACCACGGCCCATCTGCAGATGGAGAAATTGATGAACAGAGAGGGTGGATCCCCAGGGCAAGGCCAGGGTGTGCTGGAGTCCAGATGGGTTCCCAGCCGGAACCACAGAAATAAGGGCCCAGAGAAATGAAGGGAGCTGGTGAATCCCATGACCAGGCCCGGGACAGGGCGGGTAGCTGGGAGGTCTGGACTCAGGAGGAAGCCTCAGACCAGGCACATTCTCCCCAGAGGAGGAAGATAACTGCACCCCTGGGGTCTGTCGTCCTCTTCCCGACACCCCCAGCTGCCCCACCCAGGCCCCCGTGCCCCAGAGCCTGCGTCCCCTCCCCACTGCCTCACCCCTCCCTGCCTGCCCAGTCCCAGATCTCAGTGAACATGGAGGAATGTGAGGACACGCGGGAAGTGAAGGGGCCCTGGGGTGCACGTGCTGGCACCGGAGGCAGCTCCCACGGCCGCCACACAGGCGGTGGCGACCCTGCAGAGCACCCACTGCTGCGGCGCAAGAGCCTGCAGTGGGCGCGGAGGCTGAGCCGCAGGGGACCCAAGCAGGCGGGCCGGGCAGCGGCCACGGAGTGGATCAGCCAGCAGCGCCTCAGCCTGTACCGACGCTCCGAGCGCCAGGAGCTCTCCGAGCTGGTGAAGAACCGCATGAAGCACCTGGGGCTGCCCACCACGGGCTACGGTAAGGATGCCCAGCCCGGGTGCAGGCGGAATGGACGGACGGGGCCAGGGTCGGGTCACAGCCAGCAGTCGGCCACAGCATCCCAGGGCCAGGCTGTCCTCCTGTCGGCCTTTTGAGATGCACTCTGCCTGCCCCTCCTGGGGGGCCAGCTGTGGGCACCACCACCACGGCCCCAGCAGAGACCCTGTGCAGAGGAGGGTGGAGGAGGGGCGTGGCCACAGCCCACCTGGGTGCTGGGAGGCACAGGACCCTGCAGCATCCTTTGTACTGAGCCCCATGGGTAGGTGCTTGCTCCCACTGCCCTGGGGCCTCAGTTTCCCTCTCTACTAAATGGGAGCTGGCTGAGCCCTTCAGGGGAGGCAGCTGTCGGGTGCAGAAGACCAGGCTGGGCTCCCCAAGTCAACAGTGTCAGTGACGGGGCAGCTGGCTGCAGCCAGTCCTGCTGGACATCGAATACCCAGGGCCCCTGAGTTCTCGCAGAGGTCGAGAGTGTGGTGGGAGCCCCCAGCCCTCCCAGCAGTCAGTGTGGAGGGGACCTTGTCTTTGAGGGTACAGCTGGGGGAATGGCCCATGCCAGGACGCACCTCCGTCCACCATGGCCTGCTGCCACTCCCACAGCACGGCTCCCCTCCTGCTGCTCAGGGAGCCTGGCATCTGTCTCCAGCAGCAGATCTGTGCAGCCCCTCTCTGTGTGCCTTGTGGTGGGAAATGTGCTTGTGCCCCAGGTGCCCTGCCTGCATGGAGGGAAGCTCATCCCCTCCCTCACTCTAGAGATGCTACCTCCATTGATGAGACCACAGGCCCAGCTCCCCTGCACTGGGCTGCTCCCCAGTGACGCCCACCCCTGGGCTGTGTCACGGCGTTGCCCTCCCTTTAGTTCCATCTCGGGGACCTGCCCAGTGCTTAGGGCTGCCTCTGTCCTGTTGGGGTGCCAGGTCTCTCAACCATGCTTCCTGTGTCTGTCATCTGGGTCAGGGGTCTTGACTCTCCCGAGCAGAGTCCAGAGCTCAGGGCTGGACCAGGAGCTGCCCACAGGTCACTGGGCTGGACTGTCTGCCCGAAGGAGACTCAAAGGCCAGGGTTTGGGGAACAGGCGGCCCATGAAGACCCTTCCTGGCCCCAGCCCTGTGCGTGTTGTGGAAGGCGTCCCCGTGTCCCCTCCTTGAAGCTTCCCTCCATTCCCAGAGTGTCCCTGTCCCGGGAGGGGCTCGTGAGGCTGAGAGGGGTGCCCGGCCTTCGCCTTCATATTCCCCCATGACTTGGGAGAGGATGATCCAGCCTGGTCGGCCGCCCCCAGAGCTTGGCGTGGGAGGAGCAACTGCCTTTCTGGTGACCGACTTGCTTCCAGTGGCCAGCGCTGGCTGCAGGTCCTGGGGTGGCCGGCCGCCCGCGCAGCTGCCCCCGCACCCTCCCGCTGTGCCGGCCGCCCGCGCCTCGCTTGCTGACTCTCTCTCTCTCTCTGTTTCTGTCTGTGCCTCTTTCTGTGTGTTCTGTAGAGGACGTAGCAAATTTAACAGCCAGTGATGTCATGAATCGGGTAAACCTGGGATATTTGCAAGGTAATTCTGCTCTGGCGGGCTCCGCACTGCGCCACGGGGCTCGCCAACCCTTCGCCACTGGCAGCCTTCTGTGCCGTCCCAGCCAGGCAGGTGCACAGGAGCTGTGAGAGCAGGTCCCAGCTGTCAGCCCAGGTAGCCCTTTGGGGCGAGGCCTCACACATCCAGAGTGTCCCCTGGCTAGGTGCTGAGGACGGGCCTGAGGCTGAGGTCTGGGGATGGTGCTGGTCAAGGCGCTGCTGGCCACCAGGCAGGGTGGAGACTGCCCAGCTTGGGGCTCACCCATTGGTGCTGCTGCTTTGCTGTTTAAGATGACCCCTAATGGGACGGGTGGGCCACCTGGTCCACAGCCAGCCCCTCCCTGTGGCCGGCCCCATGAGAGGTCTGAGGACTCTAAGCCTCCCTGCTCTTGGGAAGCACCCAGATGGCCCCAAGCCAGGGCCCCAGGAGGAGCTCGGTGAAGCCTGGGCTGGACGCCGGGTGGGGATCCCCAGCCACGGGGAGTGAGCAGGCTTTGTGGCTGCCCAGTCCGGGTGGATGGTGACCTCTATCCTCCAGCTGGGGCTCCATGAGGGGATTCTTCCTGCTCGGCTGGGGCAGAGCCAGTCCACACCCTGTTCTGGGTGCTCAGAACCCCATTTCTTCCATCAGTGCTGTAGCCCAGCAGTGCTCAGAGCAGTCTGGGCTGCTCCCAGGGGTCCTGGCAGCCTCAGGGGAACTCAGAGCTTGCACCTGCAGCCACCTCTCCCTACAGGGTAACCTGTGAGCTTGAAGGGCCTCCTGAGCCCAGGCAGGTATTAGCTCGGGAGGGACCTGTTTGCCTGGATGGCTGTGCGTGCAGCTGGAGGCAGGCCCAGGCCCGGGGCAGCCACGGAAGCAAAGCTCCAGCCTCTCCCAGGTCTGTGCTTTTCCCTATGTTGGCACTAAGGGAAGTCCCTGGCTCTGCCAGGCACTGTGGGGCTCGGATCCACAGCTAGTGGCATTCATGAGCAAAATGCACCATCCCCCACTCCCCACGCCCGCAGTGCAGCTTCCTGCGGCTCCTGCTGTACTCCAGGACAGGCGAGGCCACAGTGGGCTTGGGGCAGGGGCTCAGAGGACCCATTCGGCGGGCATTCCCTGAGCTCAGCCTACGTGCCTGGCAGGGTGAGGGTGCCGGGGCTAGGGAGCTGCACCCCTGTGTTTGGATTCAATCAGAGCCTAGGCCAGGGCACAGAACAGGGAGAGTCACACTCTATGGGGGGAGGATGAGCAGCATCTTGGGGCCCCTCCAGCATGCAGCCCCCATCCCACACACAATGGGAGGAGCCAGCCCAGCCCCGATAGGCACATAAACACCTCTTTGCACCTTCCTCATGGCCGCCCTGGGGGAGGCCCGAGTTACCCCATTTATAGAGAAGGAAACTGAGGCTCGGGTCGGGTAGCTCTGGCCCAGTGTGGGGGATTCAGGCAGGAGTGACCATGGATGCCTGTGGCCATGGGGTCTGGAAGCTCTGGGACCTGCAGGGTTAGGATGGTGTCTGGGAGGCAGAGCTCCCACTGAGGCCTGGAGTGAGGGTCTGACTGGAGGAGTCAGGTAGCCCTGGGGACCAGGGGTGAGGTGGCCCTGCTTCAGGACCTTCTCCAGAAGAGCCGAAGCCAACCCCGGGCACACCTGCTGCCTGCCTTTACCAAGCACAGTGGACACTCAAAGCTAGACCTCTGTGCCCACCCTAAGCAGCCAGGGCCAGTGCCACGTGACTAACCACAACCCAGCCCCTAGTGTCCACATGACTGACCACAACCCAGCCCAGTGTCCCCACCCCACCCCGCCCCACCTGGCTCAGCCCAGCTACGAGCTCTACTCACGTCAGAAGCATGTGGTCTCAGCACCCCAGGGGGAGAAGCTGGGGCCTGGGGGCCAGTCTGTCTGTGCCTGCCGGAGTGAAATGAGCTGGTGGCCCCTTGTTCTCGGTGTCCCACTGGGTGCTCATCATGAAGCCAGTCAGGCAGCTCTGGCGGGGTTGGGGGGGCAGGGTCCCAAGAACCTCTGAGAGCCACCTGTCCCACCCACTGTTTCCCCCTTTCTGTGCCACCTGCCGTATGGCCACCCTAGAGGTGTGTGCAGGCACCTGGGTGTGGTGGGGGGGGTGTACCTCCCTGCACAGCCCCAGCATGAGGCCCCCGGGCCTCCACCAAAGGCCTGGGGAAGTCCCTGCTCTGGGCTTTGGGAAAAGAGCAAGACGGCTGTGAGGGGCAGGTGTCAGGCCATCCCGTCCCCCAGGCATGGACACAGGAGCTGGCACCAAGTGACCCGCCAGGGTGCAAAAGGCCCAAGGCAGAGCTGGTCTCCTGGCCAGAGCTGCCCAGTCAGCCCCCAGGTCCAAGCCTATGCCCCCCTCCTGGGCAGCAGCTATGCTCACAGTGGGAAGTCCAAAGCCCCCATAGCAGAGGGACCAGCATGGCCCCCGCCTGGCTGGGCAGCCAGCAGCCTCCCAACTTTTAACCTTCACAGGGGCCATAGTGGGGCTGTCCCAAGGGGAGAGGACAGGCCGAGAGAATGGGATGGCAGCAGCCAGGATGGAGGCTGCCTAGGGCAAGGCTCCCTGGGGTTCCCTTGTCCTGGGTCACCTTTGTTCTCTGTCCATGGAGTCTGGAACAGGAGACAGGAGGTTCCCTTAGACACCAACAGATGGGTAAATGGAGGCCAGAGGCCCTCCTTCTCGGCCAGTGAACCCAGGGCCGCTGCTGGGATGCTGGCCTCTCCCTGTGCTTGGCAGCCTGCCCTGCCGGCCCCACAGAGACTGAGATGATGGGGGCATATTTTTCCAGAACCGTTCTCACCCCATGAGCCAGATGCCAGGCTGTCTCCCACAAGAGGCGCAGCCATGTTCTCGGAGGGATGAGCTGGGGCGGGGGTGTGCCCTGAGCTGATGCCACTCAGAACTTGAGTCAGCAAAGGGCTGAGCACAGGGAGCAGGAGTGGCTGCCCAGGCCCAGGATGGCAGCAGCTGCAAGGGTCCTGCGGGAGCGGCAGGGCTGAGCAGCCTCCGGATCCTGTGGTGGGTGTGGATGTGGAGGACAGCAGGCAGGTGTGTGTGCGGTTGTGTATACAGGTGTGCATGCAGGTGTGTAGGGGTTTGCAGACAGCATGGATGTGGAGGGCTGTGGAGATGTGTGCAGATAGACACAAATGTGTGTGGCATACAGAGGTGAAGATGGAAGTATATAGATGTGTATGCAGGGCATGTGGGTGTGCACACAGGTGTGTGCATGGGGGTTGGGGCGTGTAGTTCCATGTGGGCAAATGTGCAGGTGGAGATGAAGGTGTGCATGCAGGGTGTGTGCGGCTGTCAGGTGTGTGTATAGGGGGTTGGGTGGCATGTATTTCCGTGTGGGTGTATCCAGGTGTGTGCAGGTGGAGATGAAGGTGTGCATGCAGGGTGTGTGCGTGCGGCTGTCAGGTGTGTGTATACGGGGTTGGGGGCATGTATTTCCGTGTGGGTGTGTGCAGGTGGAGATGCTGTGCATGCAGGGTGTGTGTGGCTGTCAGGTGTGTGTATAGGGGGTGGGGTGTGTAGTTCTGTGTGGGTGTATCCAGGTGTGTGCAGGTGGAGATTAAGGGGTGCATGGGAGGTGAATGGTGAACATACACCTGCCAGTGTGTGCTAGTGCTTGACCTATGTGGCAGGTGTGTGGGTATGCTCGTTGGCTCTGTTCAGAGCCACCCCTTTGTGGCGATGCCACCTGGTACCAGAGAGGGGTACAGGTCAGAGCTGGCTCCCAGCTGCCCTCGTGGCTGCCCCCTGCCCAGTGTGGGGATGGGTCGGGGACAGGTGTCGGTCAGGCCCTGGCTGGGCTCACCAGGATGAGGTGCTGGAGCAGAACACTCAGGAAGGCTGGAAAGACAGCTCATCCTGGAGCCCCCATGCCTCCGGACCCCTGCAGAGCTGGGAGGGGCAGGGCTGGGGGTGACATTTGCCGGGCTGTGTCCTTTGCAGATGAGATGAACGACCACCAGAACACCCTCTCCTATGTCCTCATCAACCCTCCGCCTGACACGAGGCTGGAGCCCAATGACATTGTGTGAGTAGCACCTGCAGGCTGTGTGCAGACACCCTGAGCACCACGTGGGTGCTGGGGAGGCGGGGCCACAGGCACCACAGGAGGGCGGCTCAGAGGAGGGCTGGGCAGGGCTGCCCGGACCACATCGCCTCCAGGGTCCCCTCTGCCCTCCTGCAGCTATCTCATCCGCTCCGACCCCCTGGCTCACGTGGCCAGCAGCTCCCAGAGCCGGAAGAGCAGCTGCAGCCACAAGCTGTCATCCTGCAACCCTGAGACGCGAGACGAGACCCAGCTCTGAGCCAGCCCTCCACAGAGCTCAGGCTGCCAGGTGGGAGGGTTGTGCCCTGCCCAGGGTCCTCAGGAAGGACGTGGAGGAGCGAGTGAGGACACGGTGGCACTCGGGTGACCCTAGGATGCCACAATCTGCTCATGTGGCTCCAGAAACTCCACCCAGAAAGGAGGCCCTCATGCTATGCGGGAGAGGGCCAGCTTACCTCTGGGCACCTGCAGGCTGGTCGGGAGAGTTTTTTAACCTATTTTTACAAATCGATGAGTCCACATCTCTTTACACAGATGTACCGCAACTCGTGACCAGGGCCAGTTGGGAGAGCAGTGCAGGGACTGGACACCCTGCAGGGCTGAGGCCAGGCTGTGTTAGAGGGTGGGGCTGGAGTGCATGGGGAGGGGAGAGAACCCAGAACCCAGGAACCCCACGTGGGCCACAGCCAGCTCCGAGCCGGCCTGAGTGTTCACAGCCAAGCAGCTTCGCTTCCTGCCAGCCAGGGCCTGGGGGCCAGGGTGCTGATCTCCACTCTGTGGGCTGGACGAGGGGCCCTCTGCTGTTTGCCGTCCTGAGCCCCTTCTGGAAGTCAGACGCCGTGAATGACCCAGGGAAGCCAAGCATGTGTGAGGCGTGTGTCCCCACGTCCCCAGACAGCCCTGCTACCATTGACCTTTCTGAAGAGAAGCAGGAGAGCTGTTTCCTCTACTTCGCACTGAATTCTCCAGCTCCTGCGTCGGGGGGACATTGGGCGCACAGATGGTACATTTCCATGGACCATTTTACACCTTTTAAAGCAAAGCCTCATTTTCTAAACCCCGACCTGTGAAGCACAATTAAGCCTCCGGGCTGGGCCGCATGGATGGAGGATCTCAGCAAGGGGAATCCCAGCAGCGGCTGACAGCAGGAGCCACCCTGTGTCCTTTGCTGCTGGGTCCTTACTGATTTGTGTGGGCAGCGCTGGGACCGTCCATTAAACGGATGCATTCTGGAGGCACGAAGTTATAAGCTGTCTCGCTCATGGTTCCAAGCTCTCCCCCCTCTCAGCCACCCCATTTTAGGGTTAGAAACACCTGCTGGGGTCCCCCACCCCAATCTCACAGGCAAGCCCCCGTCCCCCAGCTAGGCCAGGACAGTCCTTCCCAAAATCAGGACCCAAATTGTATTTAGCCATTGGTGACTTGATCCTTGTAGCCCAGGAGAGCCGCCTGGTGGTAGAGGTCCCAGAGTCCAGGAGGGCTCTCTGGTGAGCTGCCCATCAGCCTCACCTCTGTAGCTGGGCGTGGCCCTGGGATCAGCACAGAGACCCCAGGCTCTGCCCACAGTGGCACAGAACTCCTGAGGCCAGCGGCTACTAGGGCTCCCCTACACGGGGCGTCAGGGCTGCCCCAGGTGGGGAATGTGCTCGTGCCTCACCATGTTCATTTCAGGGTACCCCAAGAGGCTGAAGGAGACGGACCAAAAGGCCAAGGCGCAGCCCCTCCCCGGGGTCAGGGCAGACAACACCGCAGCTGCTGGAGAGGCCGGCTTGGCCACACAGCTAGCCAGCCCCTCACACCCAGCCTTCCGGGACCCCCATGCTCAGAAGGCGCCCACTAGCCCTCGGTGGGGGACAGAGCCGGACATGGGTGGTCACAAAGAGGCTGTGTGGATTCGGGGGGCAGAAAGTCCCAGGACCTGATGGAGTGGCAAGGGTTGACGTAGGGGTGGAGTGGCTAGGGCCTGTCCCAGCAGGGCTGTGGTCTGTCAGGCCCCGGGGACCCAACTGGTGAGCTCGCCCTCCCCTGCAGTCCCCCTGTAGCAGGCTGACCCAAGCCTGCCCCACCTGGGCGGCCTCTCATGTCACCCAAACCCTGGCCCCCAGGAGAGGGGAGCTGCAAGTGCCTGTAGGAAGGGGAGGGAAGGGGAGGGGGGGGGAGAAAAGCTACCCTGGCTGCTGGGACAGGAGGGTCACCTTGAGCTCCATCTGGGTGGGGCTGCAGCCTCCCCCCCAGTCCCACACTGGGAAGAGCTGGCCTCTAGGAGGCACCGAGGGGCAGTCACATGACTTGTTGGGGATTGACTTACGATGCGGATGGTGTCCCCGGAGTCCCTTCTGGTCCCTCCACCTCTGCGAGGCCAGGAGGCATCTTCACCTTTGAGCCTCTCTCCAAGGGTGTGTGGAGTCCCCCAAAGAGGGTGGGGCTTGCTGCCCAGGAGAGGCTGGGGGGCACCTTTTGGCCTCTGAAAACACAGGAGGTCCGTTCCCTCCTACACGTCTGCTGCCATGGCACCATTCTCATAATCTCCAGTAGCGAGGTCACTTCCGGTCTGGCCCTGGACATCCGAAGGGGAGGTGGGCATTCCCTGCATCTTCACTAACCACAGAGGATGCCAGGCCCTGGGCCCCCTGCTCTGCCCAGACAGAGCTCATGGAGCTCATGTGGGCAGCCGTGCACACAGGCAGCACCCAGTGCCCAGTGGCCTGTAACGCCTCCTGTGGGTAAGGCTGGGAGCCAGGGGCTGGAATCAGGCAGGTCCCTGACTGTGAGATAGCAGCTACCAGCCCAGCGAAAGCTGCCTGCAGCATCTGGAGCTTCTATGCTCTGCCCTGGCCTCTATGGTCTTCATCTCCAGGTTTAGGGAGCACCTAGGGTGCCTCTCAGCTTGTCCTGGGCCCACTAACCAACACCCCCGGCTTGCACAGTTGTGACATCAGAAAGGTGGGTCCCTGCTCCCCGAGCTGTCCTCGTCTACCATCGTGTCTCCCAGCCGCATGCCCTGCTGACCCGTGCAAGGTCCCCGTGCAAAGCCTACACCAACTGAAGCAGGATCTGAGCAAAGGTTGCAGAACTGGATTCTGTATCGTCACCGCCCAGAATGAGCTAACAGGATTTTTTTTATGCTTTTCAGGTTTTGAAACATAAAAAATTAGTGAGAAACCTGCTATTTTCCTTATTCCTGACTCATCTAACAGAAGACTGGGCAGGGCACAGTATCTCACACCTGTAATCTCAGCACTTTGGGAGGACAAGGTGGGTGGATTGCTTGAGCCCAGTTTTTTGTTTTTAATTGAGACAGAGTCTTGCTCTGTTGCCAAGCTGGTGTGCAGTGGCATGATCCTGGCTCACTGCAACGTCTGTCACCTGGGTTCAAGCGGTTCCCCTGCCTCGGCCTCCTGAGTATCTGGGACTACAGGTATGTGCCACCATGCCCAGCTAACTTTTTATATTTTAGTAGACACGGGGTTTTACCACGTTGACCAGGATGGTCTTGACCTGACCTCATGATCCGCCCACCTCGGCCTCCCAAACTGCTGGGATTACAGGCATGAGCCACCGTGCCTGGCCAAGCCCAGGAGTTTAAGATCAGCTTGGGCAACATGGCAAAACCTTGATGCTACCAAAAAATACAAAAAAAATAGCTAGACCTGGTGTCATGTGCATATATAGTCCCAGGTACACAGGAGGCTGAGAAAGTTGGACCACCTGAGCCGGGGAGGCGTGAGCTGGACTGAACCACTGCACTCCAGCCTGGGTGGCCGAGTGACACCCTGTCTCAAACAGAAAAAAGAAAACTGTTTGCTCAAAATCAGAATACCAACGGTGTGTTGGGTGATGACAGCTCATGGTTAAGTGAAATGTGTAAGAGCAGTGTTAAAAGGGACAGGTGGGAGGAAGCGGGTTGTCAGTTACAAGTTACCATGTGACCATGAGGCAGCACCATGTAATTTACAGGTAGATTCGGATTAGTTGCAAACTCTGGGGTAACCACTAAAATACATGTCTTTATTTTCTTTTTATTTTTCTCTAAAGTATAATTGATATGCTACTAAGGAAAAGACTATGGACTCAGCCAGGCATGGTGGCTCACACCTGTAATCCCAGCACTTTGGAAGGCTGAGGTGGGTGGATGACGAGGTCAGGAGTTCGAGGCCAGCCTGGCCAAGATGGTGAAACCCTGTCTCTACTCAATACAAAAAGCCGGGCATGGTGGCGGGCGCCTGTAGTCCCAGCTACTCGGGAGACTAAGGCAGGAGAATTGCTTGAACCTGGGAAGCGGAGGTTGCAGTGAGCCAAGATCGTGCCACTGTACTCCAGCCTGGGTAACAGAGTAAGAAAAAAAAAAGAAAAGGCTATGGAATCATATAAAATGCTTAATTCAAACCAGAGAAAGCAGAAAAGAAAAGGAGACAGAAACTCAGACCAAGGGCAACAAATGGAAACAGTTACAAGGCAGTAGGTGTTAATTCCATGAAACCAGTCAGGACATTAAATGTGAACGAATTGGTCTAAATACACCAATTAAAAAACAGAGACTAGCTGGGCGAGGTGGCTCATGCCCGTAATTCCAGCACTTCAGGAGGCCGAGGCAGGCAGATCACCTGAGGTCAGGAGTTTGAGACCAGCCTGAAACATGGTGAAACCCCATCTCTACTAAAACTACAAAAACTAGCTGGACATGGTGGTGGGTGCCTGTAGTCCCAGCTACTCTGGAGGCTGAAGCAGGAGAATCGCTTAAACCCGGGAGGAGGAGGCTGCCAAGATCATGCCACTGCACTCCAGCCTGGGTGACAGAGCGAGACTCTGTCTCACAAAAAGAAAAAAAGACAGAGACTGATAGTGGACTTTTTAAGTCCCCAAGTGATAGAGAGTCAAATGAGCAGCATGCCAGCCCCAGCTTCAGCAGTCCTCAGCCCTATCTGCCCTCTCTACCCCACACACACCTCAGGCCTCGATGTGTGTCCAGGCTGGAGGGTTTTCAAGTGACTCCTAGATGGCACGTGATTTTACAGCAAGCAGTGTGGCCAGCCAGCTCCCCGCAGCTGCAGCTCCTGAAGGGCCCCTGGGGACAGGAAGGTGTCCTGCTCAGCAAACAGGTGCTTGCTGCTGGAGAGGTCCAACCTGGTCAGGAGCGCAGGCTGCAAAAGGCACCCAGAGCAGGTGGCACAGCTGTTGGAAGCCAGGTCTTCCTGGCAGGCACTCCTCCAGGCAGGCACCTGCTTGAAGGTGGCAGGTGAGTGATGCAGTTGACTGAGGGTGCATGTACCTCACTCAGTGGGGAAACTGAGGCATGGCCTCTTCATGGCCTTGCCACCTGCCAGGGCATTGGCTACCATGATCAGCCCCTGCAGTGCCCCCAGATCCCAGAAAGCTGCCATCTCTGCCCCACAGCTGCCTGGATGGTTGTGTGTGAGGACTGGGCTCCAGAGGCCCCCACCTTGCATGGGTGGAAGGCACAGAGCTGTGAGGGGCACCAAGACGCAGCCTCTGCAGAGCGAGGGCTTCTCCAGGAGCAGAGGAGTCAGGACTGAGGACCAAGGACGCTCAGAGAGCAGGCGGCCCAGCCCCTCCAGCTGCCCGGAGCCTCGCGGCTCCTCTCGCCCCAGCATTCCCAAAAGCGGGTTGCAGGGGGCCACAGGGCACATGGGTTAGAATCCCATGGAGCCCCCAACTCACCTACTGCTGCAGCTCCCAGCCCGCCCTAGAGGACAGCAGCCAGGAGCCCTCCTGGCCTCTGAGAAGCCCAGATCCCCAGGGGGCTGACAGCGGCTTGACCTCCTGACAGCCAAGCCTCAGCCCCAACCCCCGAACTCTGCACCCTCCCAGGATGGGAGCTCCCACCCAGCTGCCCCTGGACCCTCAGCTCAGGCTGTCCTCTGGCGCCACCTCCACACGAGCTCTCTCTCTGTTCCCCTTCGCACAGCTGGGCTTCTCCAGCCTTCCCTGCATGCTGTCCTCTCTTGCTCACCCCACACAGCGCTCCCCAAAACACACCGAGTCAGGCTGGCTCCTGGCCACTGAACCTGAAGGGTGCCACTGGGTCTCACCTCACTTGACCTCCACTGGACATTCACCTCGCCCGTCCTCCAAAGAGTCTGTCCCGGCCCTCCTGATCATTCTCACACAGCCCCAAACTACTGAAGTTTGCCGATGCTGACCCGTCTACCAGCCCCTCCGGAAGCCCCTCCATCCCCACTCAAGTCTGGGAACCCGCCAGCCTACTCCACACTCCAGGTGGCTATCTTGGGAGCACCTCAGACTCCATGCGTCTAAGCTGATCCATCTGTCACCCACTGAGACCCCAGATCCTCCTCAGTGTCCCCCACCCACACCCTGAGCCACTCTGCCGTGTCTCACACAGGCACTAGGGCCACCTGCCTTCTGTCCTCTGCTCCCCAAGCAGCCTCTGCCCTCTCCAGTACCACAGCAGCCCGGGAATGCTCCCCTTCCTGTGCCTTGGGCCCTCTGTCTACTCTCTGTAACCAGAGCTGACCCTTATACCTACCCTGTCACTGTCTAAAATCCTGGGGTGCAGTGTGACGACGCAGCCCTACATTCTGAGAGTGGCTGTGAGTTCATCCCAGGCTGGGCCCTGGGGCTTGGCCACAGCGCCTGGCACCCAGAATGCTCCTGGAAGGCACTGATGGCTGTTTGGCACCAGCTCCCTTCCAGCTAAGCATCAAACACGGCCTCCCCTGGGAGGCCCTGGGAACAACTTGACCCTGGCTGTACTCCGATCTCCATCCCCACAGGAGCTGGCCAGGGCAGGCCCTGCGCCTGGCCCTGGGTTCTTTGCTGCGGCGAGACCAGCCCCTCATGCAGCAGACAGGACAGATGTGGAGGAAACAGCCCACGGCGGCAGCTCACACACCAAAACACCAGTGGCGCTGCAGTCTCCGGTACACAGCTGCCCACCAGCCAGGCATCATGTGTTGTCCCCCCCTCCCACCACCCTCCACCTGCCCTGCTCCGGTCCTGCTGGGTGGTGGACAAGCCTGCCTGGTCTCCACCTCTTCCAAGGTTGTGCCTCCTCCTGCCACCTGGGGCCTGCACGCTGCAGTGCCGTGCCTCTAACATTCTGTCCGTAGGTCATGAGCTGCACCTCCTCTCTCCATCACTCCTCCATGGTGCTGCGGGCTCAGGGTCACATCTCTCCACCGCCCATGTGTTATATCGAACCAAGCACAGAAAGTCAACACCAAGACAAAAGTATGCCAAATTGCAGGGTTTATTGTCGGCGACCATGGAGGACTCACGTCTCTCCAACCCGTGGCAGAGAAAGAAGGATGACAAGAGTTTTTATACCCGCAAAACCACTTTGGGAGTGGGGGTGAGGAGTGGAGATGGGATAAAAGTCTTCAGACATTTCAGGGGGCTGTAAATCACCTCCTGGGTAGAGAGGAGGGTGATGGGCTCCGGACATTCCAAGGGCTAGGGGATTGCTTGACACTTAAGAGATTTACAGAAGTTAAGATAACCATTTGCTTACACATTGTCTGGGTAGGGGTTACTTGGCGCCAGAATGGAATTATCTGGGGGTTCTTACTCTGGCCATTACCGGTGATCAAGGGCCAGCAGTTCTGGCAGTTTCAGATACGAGAAAGTATGCAGCTTTACCTTTTGGCATTTATCAGTTTTGCAGAGGCCATGGCTAGCAGTCATTGTGAGGAGAATGGAAACAGTTTTGTCTTTTTATAAAATGGCAGTGTGCAGGTTCTAACTCTAGGCTAGCTATATCACACATGAACTTCAATACCCCCCAGACCCCATGAATTAATGCAAGCCACCCCTGGCTGGGACCCCACCTCCTTGTTTCCAGCCCTGCACCACACCCAGCAGCACATCCAGCCCTATTCCAGAATGAATGAGTGAATGAATGAATGAGCAGATGGACGAATGAACAGATAAGTGAGTGGAGAGTGGGTGAGTACATGGTCATTCTACTCAAAATACAAAGTCCCAAAGGCAAGATGGCTGCTTGTGGCCAGGGTCCTTCACAGTGTGGCCCCGATTATCCCTTACAGTCTAGTCCCCTGCCCCCCAGCGCCACCTACCAGCCTGAGAAGGCCACCACCCTAATGAGAGAGCAGTGAGCAGCAGGTGCTGGCCATGGCTCCCAAGTCTCTGCCTGTGGACTCCTCCCTTGGGTGGCAGCTGTCGTGGTCCTGCTCAGCTCACCATTATGTTGCCACCTGGCCACCCCACTGGCCCCAGCCTCCACTGATGGTGCTGCCACTCGGGGAACAAAAGGGTGGTGGGACTTATGGGTCAATTGGCTCAGGAGGCCCACCCACTGCCCTGACCACCAGCCTGGGGACCTCCCATTCCTGCGTTCTTCCACAGCAAACACCTGCCCAGACTAGCTCCTCCAACCTCCTTGCATCCTGCAGCCATGGAGGCAGAGGACATGAAGTCACAGACAGACAGTGCCCAGAGACGCCAGGCCCTCGAGGAGAGCGCCCCAGCCACTTCCAGCCACCGCCACACCCGCTCAGCTTCCACTTTCTGCTTAGCCCATCAATGACTCTCCCTTCCTGCGCATGTCAGTAGCAAAGCTTCACTTCAGGACATGGTCCTCCTGCCTCATCCCCACTCCCCCTGTGACCTTTATTCCTCTAAGCTCTTGCAGGGAATTCACTCTGCCCAGCCCTGGCAGCTCGATCCTCCTAAGGTTCACACAGGACACACCTCAATAGTCATCACTCCAGGACAGTGGCCCCAGGGGCTTTGGTCCACTCCATTCTGGAACCACCACAGAGTGCTGGGAGCACTGTGTCCTCAGCTGGGGAGGAGCTGGCCAGACAGTCCCCTACAAGCAGGGCATCCTTCCAAGCTTCAGCCCAGTGAACAACATTCCCCAGGGGCACAAAACCCAGGGAGGCTGCTTTCTGGGGCCACTCAGCTGCAGTGCAAGTGCAGCACATGGGGGAGACTCCATCCTCCTCAGGCGGTTTTCCTGGGCCTGGGGAACTGGCTCGCGATGAGCCTGAGGCTTCGGTTGCCCTTTGTGGCCAGTCTGTGAGTCATATGCAGGCTTCATGTAGCTTGCGGGGCGGGGGGGGGGGGGGGGGGGGCAGCAGGGAAGGTGGTTCTGTCTCACCACACTCAGACTAGTTGGTAATCAATGCACAGCAAACCTGCTTTGCAATCCCCACCGTACAGATGAGCAAACACGGCCTGGACAGACCTGTCACTGGGCCCCTGTCTGGCTGCACAGGGAGGCGACATTCAGTCCACACTCATCACCTGCCGGGACCCAGTGGGCCCTCCGCTGCCACCCTGCCAGCAGCTCCTCACCTGCCGGGACCCAGAGGGCCCTCTGCTGCCACCCTGCCAGCAGCTCCTCAGGAGCCTGGACTCCTCAGCATCTCACATTTCTTGGTTTCTGCAAAGGCTTCTTCATCACCTCCCAACCAAACCTGGTCAATTCTTCCGGTCTGGAAAAGGTCCACCTGCCTGACATTCCTCCACCAGCCTGCAAAGCTCGGACACACAGGGCTGCCTGCTCAGCGCCACATCCACCCCACAGCACCTCACTCCATGGGTGCTTCCAGTATACACCAAGGGATGACCGGGAGAAACGCAGACTTACCAAGTGCCGCAGACTCAGGTATGTGACGCCAAAGTCCTGCATGACTGAGGCGAGCTCACTGGTCTTCGTGATTACATCTCTAGAGATCTCATTATAAAATTATTAAGCTGAGTGACAGTCACCACTTTATTTTGCTTCATGACTAATCTATGTGACTCTATTCCTTGGATGACTTTCAAATACTTTACTTTTTGTGGTTCTTTTTTTTTTTGAGACAGGTTCTAGCTCTGTTGCCCAGACAAGAGTGCAGTGGCGCAGTCACAGCTCTCTGCAGCCCCAGTCTGCCAGGCCCGAATGATCCTCCCACCTCAACTTCCCACATAGCCAGCCCTACAGGTTGAGTGTCACCAAGCCCGGCTAACTTCTGTATTTTTTGTAGAGATGGGTATCCGCCACGTTGCCCAGAATGACCTCCCATTCCTGGGCTCAAGCAGTCCTCCCACCTCAGACCTTCAAAGTGCTGGGATTATAGGTTGAATATTTTATAATACAAAAATAGAAGGAAATCCTCCCAGGTCAACCTACTTTTGGAAATGTCAGCTCTCCAAGTAGGGGAAGCGCTGCACATACATGACCTCTGTGATGGGCTGAACCACATCCCCCAGATCCTGTCCCTGAGGACTCCCAAATCCACAGGTTGATGTCCCCGAGGACTCCCAAATCCACAGGTTGACATCTTGTCCCTGAGGACCCCCAAATCCACAGGTTGATGTCTTGTCCCTGAGGACCCCCAAATCCACAGGTTGATGTCTCATCCCTGAGGACCCCCAAATCCACAGGTTGACATCCTGTCCCCAAGGACCCCCAAATCCACAGGCTGACATCTTGTCCCTGAGACCCCCCAAATCCACAGGATGACAGGTTGTCATCCTGTCCCCGAGGACCCCCAAATCCACAGGTTGACATCCTGTCCCTGAGGACCCCCAAATCCATAGGTTGACATCCTGTCCCCGAGGATCCCCAAATCCACAGGTTGTCATCCTGTCCCCGAGGACCCCCAAATCCACAGGCTGACATCTTGTCTGAGACCCCCCAAATCCACAGGTTGTCATCCTGTCCCTGAGACCCCCCAAATCCACAGGTTGACATTCTGTCCCTGAGGACCCCCAAATCCACAGGTTGACATCTTGTCCCTGAGACCCCCCAAATCCACAGGTTGACATCCTGTCCCCGAGGACCCCCAAATCCACAGGTTGACATCCTGTCCCCGAGGATCCCCAAATCCAGTTTGTCATCCTGTCCCCGAGGATCCCCAAATCCACAGTTTGTCATCCTGTCCCCAAGGATCCCCAAATCCACAGGTTGACGTCCTGTCCCCGAGGACCCCCAAATCCACAGGTTGATGTCTTGTCCCTGAGGACCCCCAAATCCACAGATTGTCATCCTGTCCCCGAGGATGCCAGAATGTGATTGTCTTTGGAGACAGGGCCTTTAAGGAAGGAATAAGTCAGAAAGGGGTCACCAGGGCAGGCCCTAATCCAGTCTGATGGTATCCTTATAAGGAGAGGAAATTAGGGACCAGACCCATAGGGGACCGGGTGGGAACACAGGGAGAAGACGGCCGCCTGTAAGCCAGGGAGGAAGGCCTTGGGAGACACTGGCCTGCCGATCCACGCCTGGGCCTCGCACTAGCAGCCTCTGGGACAGTGAGAAACCCCTTTCTGTCACTCTTGCCACCCAGCCTGTGGTGCTGTTATGGCAGACCCAGCAAACTCACACAGCAGCCCTAGTGAATGCAAGCACTCAGAAACAAATAATTCCGAACCACCACGAGCTTGTCTAGAGACAGCAAAAGAAGGGATACTCTCCGGATTCCCATGTGCTGACAGTATAACTTTAGCCGCAGCCTGAAAAGACCCATATGAGAAAAAATTACAAGGCCATCTAGCTTATGACATACGTACTAGTAAAATACGAGCACACTAAATCCAACATTATCCACAAAGGACCCGCGTCACGCCAGGCTGGGTTCATTCCAGGAGCACAGATGAGTACAACACCAGAAAAGCAACAAATGCACCATCATAAGAGAGTAAAGGGGGAAACTGTTCCAACAAACACACACGGAATTTGATAACACTCAACATCACTTTCAAGACACCAAGAAAAGACAGGAATCTCCCTCATCTGAGGGAGCGTTTGCAGAGCTCCCTCATTTCAGGGTAAAATGCTGAGAGCACCCCTGGGTGTGGGAAGGAGAGGAGGCCCTCTGTTCAGCTGTCTCGGCGGGACTGGAGACCTCGCCCACGCATCCAAGCAAGACGAAAAAGCAAACGGACTGATGACTAAAAAGCAAGGAATACAATCATCGCCTTCCACAGAAGGCTCAGTCCAAGCCCATCTACACATCAATACTCAGAAGTAGTAAGAGTTTAGCAAGATGGCCGCATACAAACTTGACGAAACTCATTTATACTCTACATACCAGCAGCAAACAATCAGAAGGTTAAATTAAAGTATTATTTACAGTGATCTTAAAAAACACACACTACCTAGCTATAACTCTAACATTAGAAGTAGTGGACCCCCGCTGGGTGTAGCAGCTCACGGCTGTAATCCCAGAACTTTGGGAGGCTGAGGCAGGCAGATCTCTTGAGGACAGGAGTTCAAGACCAACCTGGCCAATATAGTGAAACCCCATTTGTGTACTAAAAATACACAAATTAGCTGGGTGGTGGTGCATGCCTGTAATCCCAGCTACTTGGGAGGCTGAGGAAAGAGAATGGCTTGAACCTTGGAGGCAGAGGTTGCAGTGAGCTGAGATTGCACCATTGCACTCCAGCCTGGGTGACAGAGCAAGACTTCATCTCAAAAACTAAAAAAAGCATTAGACCTCTACAGGCAAAATTATCAAATGATTTGCAAGCTTTAAGAGTGAAATAACTGAAGCCATGCCAAGTTCATGGATCAAGGACCCAGTATCATAAAAATGTCACATCTCTCCAAATTCACGGCAATCCTAAACTAAATCTTGATTATTAGGGGTCAGGGAGGGGAGGCTGGGTAGAATCTGACATGCAAAAGGCCAAGGATATCCACAACATTCTTAGCAGAAGCAGCTGGTTTACCAGATAGCAAGTCTCATAACCAAGTGGCAGGAATCAGAACCCTGCCTGTGTACTGCAGAAATAGACAAATGGACTGGATTCGCTTCTCATTGCTACTGTAACAAACTTTGAGACCTCAAATACCATAAACTTATTAACAGCTCTGTAGACCAGAAGTCCAACAAAGATCTCACTGAGTTGAGATCAAGCTTATCAGCAGAGCTCCCAGCTTCCTGGAGATGCTCAAGAGAATCCAGAAAGGCTCCAGAGAATCTAGAAGCCTTTCCAGTTTCTAAAGGGCATCTGCATTCCATGGCTCACGGCCCCTCCCTCCATCTGCAAAACCAGCAGTCTGCAGCTCTATGCTTCCTTCCATCAGCACAGTCTTCCTCTGTCCTCTGCACCCCTCCCACACTTGAGACCCCCCTTTTGATGACATGGGGCTCCCCTAATAGTCTAGGCTGGTGTCCTATCTCAAGGTCTTCTAATTAGCAAGGCAAATTTCATCTTCAACCTCGATTCCCCTTCACCATGTAACACAACACCCAGAGATCAGAATATGGACATCTCTGAGGGTGCAGGGTGGGCACTGCTCTGCCCACCAGAGACCAGAGGACTAGAAGTAAAAACAGAAAACTGCAGCAGAGCTGGCACGGCCGAACAGCAGGGGAGGGATGGCGTATCTGAGAAATGGCTCTGGGATCACTAGATATCCTTACAGAAAAAAATGACACGGACTTCCACCTCACCCACAAGCCATAAAAGCCAAGTCCAGGTGCGTTATAGGCTGAAACACAAACGCCAAAAGGAAAAAAAGGAGATTAGAAGGTAGTTTGAAAAATACTTTCATGACTTCAAGGTAGAAAACGACTTCTTAAACTCTAATAAGAACACTGACAGTCTGGCCACATAATCTTAATAACTTCTGTTTAATCACAAAGTGAAAAGCCACAGAATGGATGTTTCTACCTTCTATTTTGTCTTTCAAAAATTTATCTTCCGTAAATTAATTAGAAAAAGACAACTCAGGAAAAAATAGGCAAAGGGCTTGTACGGATATTTCACAAGAGGAAACTCCATGACCAAAAAAGATGTAAACAGGCTCAACTTCTGCTGCCATCAGGAAACTGCCAATCAATGGCACTGGGCGGCGTGTGCTGTGTCAGACGCCAACGCACACAGAGGAGCCCCTGCTTAGCATGTCTGCAGCTCACAAAAGAAGTGCCCTGTCAACTTGGCCACTTAAAGAAGTTCTATGAATCAACAGGAAAAAATCCCACCCAATTAAAGCAACCTCATTAAAAGTGGGCCAAGGAAGTGAACAGAAATCTCCTAGCAGCAGCAGCATGTCAGGTCCGTCCCATTTGAAAAAACAAGTCAACCTCCGAGTGCCCAGGAAAGGAAGAGAGAAAGCACTGACAACCCATGTCACACCCACCAGTCCAGAAAACGTCCACGCCTGGGCCCCGAGAATCCCACAGGAGCGCAGCGCATGCCAGGCCCTGGCCAGCACTCCCAGGACCTGGCCCCAGAGCTGGGGAGCTGGAGACATGCTCAGCAGGGCAGTGGCAGTGGCAGGAGGGGCCTGGGACAGGGCATGGTCTGGGCAGATCCTCCCCCGGCTGCTGAGAACCGAGTGCATCCAGGCTTGCTTCATGAGCCATGTGGGGAGAACCCCGAGTCCCCTCAGGCCCTGGACTCCACCCCAGCTGGGCAGACAGATCCTCTCCTATCACCACCCCACCCCCACGAGCTCCACTGAGGCTGAGATGTACACCCCCACCAGTGCCATGCACACTTCAACATCTCTGAAATCAGAGCATCTTAAGATCAACAGGGTGGCAGTTTTAATGGGCAGTATTTCTTTCTTGGCACAAAACCATGGTGCATCTTAAAATGAAGGACATCTTAGATTCGGTGAAATGGGAAGTTGTCACTGGACACCACCGTCCTCATCTGCCGGTGTGCTGGCTGGCCCATGAGCTCCAGGAGGGCAGGGATAAACCGCTGGCTGAGCGCTACACAGTGTGCACCTGTTCACGCGGCACCTCCGGTGCGGGTTGTGGAGGTGGGTGTAACCACTCGGGGAGTCTGGGGACACCAACGGCCATGTGCTGTGGGGAAGGAGCAAAGCAGGGCAGGCAGCTTTCTGTCTGTTCTCTCCCGTGCACTTCTGAACTGTTTGCACAGCTGATACTTTCAAGGAGAACATGGATGGATTGATGGATGGATGGACAGACGGAAAGGGCAAAGGCTGCTTTTGCAATCAATTCACTTCTGGTGCAGGGCAAGTAAATCAACTCCAAAGGAGAGAGTACAGTCCAGAGCTTCCTGCAGGGCACCGGGGTGTGCTCTGGGAGGAAGCTGGCACTGGCTCCTGCCACAGCCCCAGCCAGGCTTGTGGGAAACCCTCCTCGCCCGTTGCGTCACACTTCAGAATGAGGCCTTTCCTTTGTACCCTAATCCTCCGAGGCTGTAATGCTGCCTCTGCAGGGCTTCTATAAACAAGATCTACATTACCAGTTTTTATTTAAAAGCATAGATGTCAGGCCTGCAGCTTCTTTGTAAATGGAGAAAAACCCATTTGCTTCTGAATTCTCAGACACAAAAAGAAGATTCAGCCCAGGCTTGGTGTCTCACGTGTGATCCCAACCCTTTGGGAGGCCAAGGCGGGCAGATCACCTGAGGTCAGGAGTTCCAGACCAGCCTGACCAACGTGGTGAAACCCCGTCTCTATTAAAAATACAAAAATTAGCAGGTCGTGGTGGCATGTGCCTGTAATCCCAGCTACTCATGAGGCTGAGGCAGGAGAATCACTTCAACTTGAGAGGCAGAGGTTGCAGTGAGCTGAGAATGCACCACTGCATTCCAGCCTGGGCGACGGTGTGAGAGTCCATCTCAAAAAGAAAAAAAATAAAAGGCAGATTCATCTTCAAAATAACAAACGAACCCTCCAGCACACCCACCTTCCAGCTGGGTCGCGCAGGCAGACACCACCAGAGAGGCTGCCAGGCCTCCACATCTCGCCCCAGTGCTCTGCAGGGACGGCGTGGCTGGTGCTGTCTCTAAGGGACAGAGTGTGGGGAGGTGACCCTCAGGCTAGCTGCCAATCGTCTGCTGTCACCCACCTCCCAGCACCAGGTCGAAGTCTGCACACTCACAAGACTGCTCTGCCCACAACAGGCTCCCAGGGACGAGGTGCCAGACCCATGAATGTGTTCACTGGCACTGCTCGTGACATGGCTGCTCTCCACAAACTGCAAGCCTAGCACGCCTGTGGGCTCTGCCCTGTGTACGTGGCTGCCACCCTCCGAACAGTCCTTGTGATGTGGTTACCATCGGGCTTGACCCGTTCCTTGCTCGACACAGCTCCTGTGCCTGCCACGCCCCTCACACCAAACCTCCTCCTGAGGAAGTTAGTGGGAGGCTGACTGGAGCAGGCCTCTCCAGTGTGCCCAGCCCAGGGCTGGCACTCTCAATCACAAGGGTCAGGGCGCCACAGCCTCACCCCATGTCCGCCCTGGTGTGTGCACCAGAGCCCTCCAGAGGGCACTCCCAAGCCCCTGGGCATGTAAGAGTACCACCATGGGCCAGAGTACCACTCTCCCAAGCCCATGGGCCCTCGCTGCTCGCGGCAGGCAGGGCTTAGGCCAGGTACTCCACGGCCTGCACTGTTTAAACACAGCCTTTGTACCAAATGACTTGAAGTCTTGCAGCTTAGTTTAAAAACCCTATTTGTAACCAAAATAGTCACACATAAGTGGTGATTTCATTTCTCTTTCCCTAACAGATGGGCCCACAGTTCCTACAGGGCTAATTTTACCTGACTACTCTGTGGCTACTATTCCTCCCTGAAAAATGCTCCCCCCTTCCCTTGTGAGCATGGTGGTACTCTTACAGCAAGCAGGCTTCCAGGCAGAGCTTCCACCAAGGACCCAGGCGCAGGGTGGCATCCCACCTTGCAATGGCTGTCCCTGTGCCGGCCACTGGCACTCACTCAGCATCCGCAGGGAAGATGGCCCAGCCTCCGCCCACTGGCCCACTGCTGCTCTCTGACCCACACTGCTCAGAGTGGTCACACCCTCCCCTTCGCCTTCCACAGCCACTACCCACCGCATCTGCTGGGCTGCACGGGACACTGATGTACACAACACATGCTTCCTCTGTTGGAGGAGCAAGAGCAGCATCGCTGACCTCACCCCAATGGGAGGTTTCACCAGCATTTCCCAACACCGCCTGGTGCTGCCACTCTGGTCTGAGAGCCAACCACAGCCCACCAAGGAAAAGGAACCCGCTGTGTCACCTGCAGATCCACGTGGATCCCCACATCCCCTCCCCTGGCTGCACATCACCCAGGGTTACTCTGTCCACCTCTGCCCCTTGAAGACTGTAACGCAAAAACGACAGCCAAAGTCATCCTCAAGGAAAACAAGCAGCAGATGCCCAGGCCTGCAGCCAGCAGTCCACCTCCAGGAGTCCGAAGTTAGTCAGCAAGTGTGAACACCCTCCCCGGTAATGACACTTGTGCCCCAACAAGGTGTTTTCCTGGGATGAGGAAACACTACCCAGGAAACAACACGGTACTCTGCGACCTGAACAAGAGTCTGACTTGTAGAAACATACATGGAAATCATGGAAAAGAAACCCACGTGCCCAGCCTACGGCCAACGCTCTGCCTTCGCAGCACCCACACGAGGGGCCACAGGGGCTGACCAGCTAGCTGACTTGTACTGGCAGTTAAATGTCTACTAAAATTGGGCAAAAATAGGTATCATTAAATATAATTTAGGAGCAAAATATTATGGGGGGAACTTTGGTGACAAATATTGGGAGCCACTGATTTTAAAACCAGAACAAGCACTTTGTAAAAAGTTTATTGGGCTGGATTCTTAGAATCTGCTTTCTATAAATATGTTCTACTTTAAATTTTAAAAGAATAAGGACTGCACTGTAACGAAAACAAAAATTTACCACCTGGTATAAAAGGAAAAAAAGCAGTCTCTTGGAAAATATGGAAATTACAGAGATTTATCAGTTCAACTAAAAAATCTATTTTTTAAAAACCTAGGATTTTTTTTTTGAAGACGGAATCTCGCTGTCACCCAGGCTGGAATGCAGTGGCAGTCTGGGCTCACTACGACCTCCGCCTCCTGGGTTCAAGCGCTTCTCCTCCCCCTGCCTCCTGAATAGCTGGGACCACAGGTGCCCACCACCACATCTGGCTAATTTTTGTATTTTTAATGGAGATGGGGTTTCATCATGTTGGCCAGGCTGGTCTTGAACTTCTGACCTCAGGTAATCCACTCACCACAGAATATCCTACGTGGCACTTCTGGTGATGTCTGAATCCACTGGACTGCCCTTAAAAACACACCTCCAACCTTCGCCTTCAATGCCAGAAAAAACTCCAGGCCACAGCAAGGCACCCGCCCCAGTCCTGTAAGAGAAGGCAGGTATGAGCGTCAGAGCTGCAATGCTGGGTGTGTCCGCTTCCCAGTAACGTGGATGGATTTGACCAGAACAATGATGCAGAGATACAGCTACTGTCCTCCTCAAAAACATTCACAGAAAAGGCGAAATGCAACTACTTTAGATATGCTCGTTCGCACTCCTCACAAATCAAACCCATTTCACAAAATAAATCACAACTGATTGTAAAACGTTCTCCACAGTGATGAATTTTTAACAGAAAATTTTATTTCAATAAATATTTTGCCCTCCAAGCGACAACTACAATTTCAGGGAGGTAAAAGTATAACCTAGAAGTGATTTAGAATTCTTCCACTTTTCAGTTTTGCCTGAGTGAAGAGTCTAGTTTGGGCCTGAAGTCTGATAAGAGACTGCAGCGCAGTGACATGTGTAGAAAGTCAAAAGCACACCCAGAAAGCAGTCCATCTCTGACGTGGGTAGAAGATAACGTATCTGCACATACACGTGTAAAACAATGAGACTCACTAAAGTTTCATCTCTCTTTCAACCCCTCAGGGCTCCCAGAATTCTAGCATTACCAAGGACTTACACATGAACTTCATCATACATTGAATCATTGGTTTACATTTTCTTTACAGGATATAACTTTGTGAAGGCCAGAGCAGCTTGCCTTAAATAACAAGGTTAGAATTCTGAGAGGCAACGAAAGATGTGCGAGCTTTCTGCTAAAAATCTGCAACGAGACACCAAGACCATTGCAGGGGCTTTGAAAACAGGAGACATTTGTAAACAGAGCTACAGCTCAGTGTCATGAACGGCAAAGTCATGATTTACCACCACCCAAGCCAGAAAAGCCTAAAAGCACCACCACAAAAATGAATCCTGTGTCTGAAACTTTTCATGACAAATTAAAAGGGTTGCAGCGTCCAGGCATGAAGAACGCGGGGACGCATCCTTCAACTGTGAGGCAAACACTGGCCTGGGACTCAGGACATCAGGGACGTCCACGCCACCTTAGTGCTTACTGGCACCCAACAGCGAACAATCCTACAGGCTGAAGGACACATTTCAGCATGCCCCACACACCAGCTAATTCCATGGAGAAAATCCAGAATTTGCTCAGAAGTTCCATGGGAATGCAGTTTTCCAGCTCTATGCCAGACATTTTCTAGTTCTTCATTAAAAACAATCCAATTCCACTGACTTCGACAGGGCCATGGTAAACAACAACGTGAAACTCTATAAAGCAAGGGGTTGGTGACGCCTGGTCAGCAGAATGAGCCACAGCAACCTCACACATACAGTTCAATGTAAAGCAAATTAGTTCATTACTTTATTACATTTTAGTGCTTTCTTAAAATAAATACGGTAATATCAAACATACAGTGAGGAATAAAGCACACATGTGAAAGCATGGTAACAGGAAGTTCACTTAGGACTGTGTGACACTCAGCAAGTGAGGAATCATACAGCCTTGAGTTCCCTATTTACAGGACAGAGAGTGGCTGTGGCTAACACAATATATACAAAATCGCAACAGACTGTACTTTTCTTCAAAGGACTGAGGAAGGGGATAAGACCTATAATTCCTTCTAGTGTTCTGTACCATTTCCCTCCTTATGTACACGACTCACCTTTTCTGTCTAGAATTATGTAACAGTTACACTTGTCTCCTTTTCTCCCTATTGATCTTTAATTTCTTCTGCAGTTCAAGATAGATTCAAGTAACATTCCCAAGAAAATATGTGCAAAACTAATGTAAGTGGCTCCAGAATCTTCTGGCAGCTGGTCAGTGGCAGCAGTGCCTGGCAACCGAGGCTGGCACGCACCTGCTCCTGGGAATGTCTGCTCCGCAGAAGCATCAACACCGCTGGGACCAAGGCAGAAAGAACCCTAAGCCATCCACTTACTTGGAGCTCTGAAATAACTGCAAACAACCACTTGTTTTTAAATAGGCCACAAAACAAAGGTATCCATCTACCTGGAGAGCGGCACGCTCTCCGAGAGCACGCAGCGCTTCCAGATGCAGAACCCAGACGGGACAGGCTGTGACCTAACGAAACCACTAAAGGGACTGTCGGCTGAAGTGCACCTTTCAGGACAAACATGCTCAGAGTGGAAATATTCTACTTTACCAAAATCTGTCTTTATTAAAGTGAGCAAATCAGCGCACTGTCCGAAACTGAATTAATGATGGCTGCAGTTGGCTCAGCTTGCCTACTTTAAATGAGGCAAACACCAGCGCCTAGTACTATTCCCCGTCCTCATGATTGCGTGCCAGAAATCATCATCTTCATATTTGTAAACGTTATTTTAGCAGAAGACATACTTTGCAGATTTCAGTGCTTTTAGTGAACTGGTATTTTCAGTAAACTTCTGCTGAGCAGCAAGGAATAAGAATCTTTTTCAGAAATCTTAGAATTGGATATAAATGTTGGCAGTAGACACAATCAATAAATATCATACAACTTCTCAAATGAAAGATTTCCCATTATGAATTTCTTTTCTAAAGACATTCAAACACCCCAAGCCAAGATCGAGCCTCAGTCCTACAGTCACAAGAGATTACAGCTGGCCAACACGAGGACGCCGGGCAATGTGCAAGGGACAAGGTGAGAAGCGAGAAAGCAAAGTGGATCACGTCTAGTTTATGCTGAAGGAGAACTTCAAGTAACGGGGCTCTGCAGCCTGGGATCTCGCCCAGGAACACCCTCCTCCAGGAGCCTCAGTGGTCAGTGGTGGCCACAGCAGCATGAGCCACTGCAAAGGTGGCATATGCTCCTCCGTCCTCACCCTGCCTGGCATCCTCTGAGTGAGATGAGCGCTGAGAGAGGGGTTTTCTTCTGTTGTCTAGAAACCTCTTTGCAAAAGGTCTGTGACTTTGCACACTTCGTACCCAAATAGATGAAAACAATAAATAAGGACCCCGTGGCACCCTCTGGATTCCGGCCACAAGGGTGTCATTTACAAGTCTGGGTCACCCTTTCGACGCCGGCCGCATCGAGGTCATTTACGAGTCTGGGCCTTCTTTGGCACTGCAGGCCGCTTGGGCTGCCACAGGTGGTTGTGAATTGTGAGTGCGTCCACACTGACAGACATGGTTTTAGCTGGAATCAAGTTAAACTGTTTTCGGTCTGAGCTATATTTATACAGTTTGTCGATCATTTTCTTGGTGATGTTCTTTGGCCCCGTGCCAGTGAGTTTGTAGATTTCCTCAGTATCAGGATAGTAGCAGTAAAGCGCCCTGAACTGGCAGCCAGCATCACGAAACAGTATGATGTAGTGATTGGCATCACACTTCTCCAGCTCCTGTGTGGAGAGAGAAAAGGGAAGAGACAAACACTTCAGAGCCACTCCAACCACCACGGGGTGGGTTCCCACAGCGCCTCAATAGGAACGGCTCCCTGAGAAGCTCCCCACATGTCAGCTACAGCCTGCCTATTTTAAACAATTACTGTGGACCCCTGTCCTGGAGCATTCTATGCCACGGAGACTTAAGAAATCTAGGCAAGCAAGGGGAAAAAATGCTTTTAACTAAGTGAAAAAGCAAAGGAAAAGATGCTCATCATTAGCCACCAGAGAAACGCCAGTCAGAACCACTACCAGACGCTGCGTCATGCCCATGACTGGCACCCAGGAGAGGGGCGGTAATCAGTGCCGGCGAGGAGCGGGGCTCCTTCACTGCCAGGGAGATGCAGAGCGCAGCAGCCACTATGAGAAACAACTTGGCCATTCTCCAAACCGCCAGGCAGTTACTGTGGGATCCAGCAATTCCTCTCTCATGTATATACTCGAGGGAAGTGAAAACACACGTCCACATAAAACACTGCATATAAATAACAGCACTATCCCAAACAGGCAAAAAGTTGAAAGAAAAATATCACATGTACCCCCCAAAAACATGTACATCTGTTCTGTATCAATAACAAATGTTTTCTGTAGAATCAACCCAAGTGTGCATCAGCAGATGAACAGATCAACAGCACGGGGTTGAGCAGGCATGGGTACCATGCAGCCACAAAAAGGATGGAGTCCTGCTACACTCTACACCAATTAAGCTCACAGCACCGTGCTAAGTGAAAGCAGCCCAACCCAAAAGGTTATAGAAACTATGATTCCATTATAAAAACGTCCAGAAAAGGGAAATCCATGGAGACAGACAGTAAGTAGACTGGCAACTGCCAAGAGCTGGGGTAGGGCAGGCTAGTGAGTGAGTATTCGAGGACGTAGAGTTTCTTTCTGGGGGATCAATACGTTCTGGAATTAGGCAGTGGCTATGGTTGTGGATTCTATGAATGTACTAAAAACCACTGAATAGTATAGTTTAAAAGAGTGAATTTGACAGTATGTGAATGATATCTCATAAAGCTGTTATCAAAAAAAGAAGAATCTGGCCGGGCCGCAGTGGCTCACGCCTGTAATCCTAGCACTCTGGGAGGCCAAGGTGAGCGGATTACTTGAGGTCAGGAGTTCAAGACCAGCCTGACCAGTATGGTAAAACCCCACGTCTACTAAAGATACAAAAATTAGCAGGGTGTGGTGGCGTGTGCCTATAGTCCCAGCTACTGGGAGAACTGCTTGAGCCTGGGAGGCAGAAAGTGCAGTGAGCCAAGATCACGCCACTGTACTCGCCTGGAATCCCACTCCTGCCCCTCAGGGGCCAGCCTAGAACCTGCACAGGACCCTCCAAGTCTGTGCTCAAATGTTACCACCTTCTCATTAAGATCTACGGTGACCAACGCTCCCACTGGGCACTGCAGCCGGCCCAAACTTCTAGTTCACAGCCCAGACATGTCCAGTCCTCCTCTATGAATGGAGGTCATGGGGCCAGCCATGGCCCTCGCCCATGCACCATCTATGCTGCACCGACAGGCCCTCGTGGCCCACAGAGCTGCAGGCATTTCCGGCCTGGCCCTGAAGGTTCCATCCCTCCACCAGAGGACCGTGCGCTCAGCTTCTCTGTTAGCATCGGGGCCCAGGCTGTGGGTGTGTTTAGCATCCGAACAGGGCAGGCAGACCATGACCACTTACGAAATGACTGAGGGCCCTCCCCTCCTCCCACACCTGTGTATGTGAAGCTTCAGACTGTGCAGGGCATGAGTCTGACCTCACCCTCCCTCCATCTCAAGATCCACTGGATCGTCCCACCCAGTGAGACCCTTGCCTCACCTTTAGAGCGACAGAAGCTGGACCTCACTCCAACAGCAAACATGGGCAGTGCTGCCCCAGGGAGGTGACAGTCAACAAAACCAAAGTGAGTAGCATCTTCCCAAGACAAGCTTCCCATTCTCTGGCAAACCCAGATTCAAAGGTAGAGCTGCTCCCGACATAGCCCCAGCTCTGCCCCACTCCCAGCACACGGCCTTCCCCATGAACACCACCCTGCTGCCAGCCTCCTGCGTCTCTAGTCACACGACCCCCTCTGGCTCCGCTACTTTTCTCCACTTAAAACAATTTAGGCCAGGCATGGCGGCTGACGCCTGTAATCCCAGAACTTTGGTAGGGCAAGGTGGGTGCATCATGAGGTCAAGAGATTGAGACCATCTGGCCAACATGGTGAAACCTCGTCTCTACTAGACAAAAATCAGCTGGACGTGGTGGTGCATGCCTGTAGTCAGAATTGCTTGAACCCAGGAGGAGGACATTGCAGTGAGCCGAAATCACACCACTGCACTCCAGCCTAGGGACAGAGTGAGACTCCATCCCCACAAAAAAATTTAAGCTGAGTTTTCCTTCCTCGTTTCACACCCTACCCCAAGCCAGAGGGACCCAAGGCCCCTCCCATCACCTCCGCCCCCACTCTCACCCACCCTGAACACGAGCCTTCTCACCTGCCCAGAAGGCCCCCGCCTCAAGACCCTAGCTCTGCCCACAGAGACTGTCCCCACTTGTCTAGGCCCTACCTCTAGTGAGAATTCTGCTCTCCACTGAGGCCACTCCAACTCCCATAGCCTTGGCAACTCCACACAGGGCTTAAGGAGAGCACTGTGGGTGCCCGCGCCTGGCAATCGCCGGGGAAAGGGCCAGTCACTACTGCATAGCAGTAACATTGGTGCATCAAGGATTGGGATGTTTTCTTTTCAAAAGAACCCTTAATTTATAAACGCTTTTTATTCCACATAAAAACCGAGTGTTGAAACATGACACTTGCCTCCAGTATGGAATTCTTGTGGGGTTCATTCACTTTTCCGGCCAGGCAGCAATGGGATATGGCATTGTGAATAATCGGCTTGTTTGATTTGCTGCTGGGCTCCTTGAAGAGCTTGGGGCCTAAGAAACAAGGCCAGGGGTGGCAAAATCATCATTTTAAGGCACGAACACGTACAACAAAGAAAACCAACAATGTCTCGGATGCAAGCAATGGGTAGGCTGAACTACAGATATTTATGTCTATTTAAAATGGGAAGTAAAAGCTACTTAAAGTCTATTCAAAAGAATTTTAAGTTATAAATTTTTAAACAACCAAAGGTAATCAATAATTTATCTCCTTTCTAAATTCAGCGACTTAGCTATAAAGACACAATCAGGAAAATAACTTGTAAAAAGTCTAAAGCTCAGAGGCCCCAGGATATACTCCTCAGCCACAGCAGCCCCTCCAGTTCACCGTGTCCTGAGCCCACGCCTGGCTCAGAGGGCAGCTGGTGAGAGCCAAGAAGCCCCAGCACTTCCCAGCTCTGCCGAACCCGCATGGCAGACAGCAGGGTGGACCACCAGGAGGGCAAGGCAGGACTAAGAGCTTCTACTAAACTACATGCCCATTTCAGCACCGAAGAGCTAAAAATAGCCCTCTTTCACTAAATAAAACATCTTTTTAGACCAAAATAGAGAACAGTTAATGCAATAGCCACACAAAGGCCTGCAGCCGTGTACATGATAACCTCTAAGGAGGGAAGGCCATCACCTGTGTACTCAGCCACCGAGGCCAGGGATGACGCTGCCGACGCAGTCTCCCAGTCTCGGTCTGTGCTCCGGCTTGGGTTCCGGCTCAGTATGGGCAAGGCTTCCATGGATTCCACTCTGCAGGCAGAAACAGACAAGAGACAGGCAGGTAAAGGGCTGGCTTCCTCTCACTACCACTGGCAAAGGGCTGGCCCGCGGCCAGAACAGGAGCACATCAGCAGGGGAGGTGGCTTCCAGTGACGGTGGGGCTCGAGTCGCCACATACCCCACACATAGTACAGACGCTCTGAGCAAAATACAAAAGCAAACACTCCAGGCACTAAGGGGATGAAGACAGACAGAGAGGAGTCAGCCCTTCATCGAGGGGGTTCCCCTCCACACAGCCTTTGCTCAAGGCACCGCCCCCTCGAGCAGGGCACAGGCACAACACTGAGCCACAGTGCTGCTGGCTCAGGAAGCCACAGGACGAAGCGTGGGCCGCTTGTGTTGCCCAGTCAGGGATGAGACCTAGGGAAGGAGGGGCCACAGCAGGCCAAGTCTAAAAACCTGGGCCCCAGTGACTCTGATCCCTGGAAGACCTGAGCTCCACCCTGCAGGGAAGTCTCCACTGAGCACAACAGATGCCAAAAGTCTGGACACAGCTGCTCAGAGATGTCAGCTGCTGCTCTCACAAGGGAGGCAGACACCACTGGAGTTTGAATCCACCAGGGTAATTGACAGCCAGAATAAAAACCCACACAGAATCTGCAGTTCCTTGGAGGGATCCACCACAAAGCCAAGGGACAACAAGGAGCCATGAGATGGGGAAGAGACAAGAAAACGGGTCTCACGGGTGCAGACGGAGCAGGGGCCGCATGGTGTACTCATAAACATAAAGCGACACGGCTGGGCACGGTGGCTCATGCCTGGAATCTCAGCACTTTGGGAGGCTGAAGTGGGCAGATCATGAGGTCAGGAGTTCAAGAACAGCTTGGACAACATGGTAAAACTGCATCTCTACTAAATATGCAAAAATTAGCTGGGCATGGTGGTTCGTGCCTGTAGTCCCAGCAACTCGGGAGGCTGAGGCACAAGAATTCCTTGAACCCAGGAGACGGAGGTTGCTGTGAGCTGAGGCTGCAGTGAGCTGAGATCGGGCCAGTACACTCCAACCTGGGTAACAAAGAACAAAAGTCCATCTCAAAAGAGAAAGGAATACATGGGTGGGGGGAAGACCCTTGCTCCCACGGAGGGGACAACATGCGTGGAGGAAGCAGTGAGCAGGAGCTGCAAAGTGGTCACTAAAGTCCTTGCAAGGCAATTCCGTGAGGTCCAGACCAGTCCCCAACCTCTTCCCAAAGTCACTTCCTCATGACATGAGCAGACCTGGGGCCCATCTGAGAAGGTGTGCTGAGAAAGATGCATGCTCACTTCTGGGCCGCTCACTCAGAAGCATGAGGCTGCAGTCTCATCACAGGAAACCAAAACTGAGAGGCAGCCAGGATAACTGACCTGTGCTTACCAAAAGTCAAGGTCAAGAAAGGCACAGGAAGGCTAAGGAACTGCTCTGGATTGAAGGAGACTGAAGGACCATGGCATTTCAAGGCCATCTGTAGCCCCAAACCAGATCCTGGACTAGGGGACAACACAGTTGTCAGGGACACTCTTGGGAGAACTGAATGGGGACTGTGAATCGGATGAACATGTTGGCTTGGTAACTGATCACACAAGAAAACATCTTGTTCTAGGAAATACATACTGTAAAAGGCCAGATGTCTCCAGCTGAGTGGTTTTTTTCTGTTTATTTTTGGTTTTAGGGGGTTTGGCAGCGTCTCATTCTGGAGTGCAGTAGCATGAGCAGAGCTCACTGCAGCCTCAACTTCCTGGGCTCAAGCAGTACTACCACCCCAGCCTCCCAAGTAGCTGGGACTCTAAGTGGGTGCCACCATGCCCAGCTAACTTTATTTTTGTACTTTTTGTAGAAATGGGGGTCGCAATCTGTTGCCCAGGCTGATCTTGAACTCCTGGGCCCAAGTGATCCTCCTGCCTCAGCCTCCCAAAGTGCTGGATTCACAGGAGTGAGCCACCATGCTTGGTCTCCAATTGACTCATGATGATGAAAAAGCACATGTGCAAGTATGGGGAGGGTGGCGGGGAGAGCAGTAAAGCAGAGGCCACCAAGTTTAACCAGCTGGGGAGCCCATGTGAAGGGCACTGGGATTCCTGGTGACACTATTGCAACTGTTCTGTAAATGTGAAATGATATCAAAATTAAAAGTTACAAAACCCTCTCTCAGTTTTTAATCAGGAAGTCCTCCCCTCCCCTCCCAACACCCTCTAGCCCATCCGGCGGCAGCGTCTCAGGCCCCTTACCGCTGAGAGGGCGTGCCCCCGGAATGAACACTCTCGGGTTCCGTTGTCGCCGCCGAGGCCAATGACAGGCTGGAGCCTGACTGAGTCCGGCTCAAGTTATCAGCTGCCAGAGACAGAAACTGATGGTGGTGCATGAACAGCTTCCGACATTTCCGACAGACACGTATCTGTCCCCTGTACCTGTTCCCTGCACCTCGCCCTGCAGAGCGTGGCCACAGAGGCCACACCCCCATCCCGCCCTGGGGAGCCGGGCTGCACCTGGATGTACATTTTCATGTGTGAAACAGGGAGAGCCATCTCCACCCTTCCCGACTCACACTGCTCTTGAGAAAATGGAAATCAGATGAAGCCCGTGAGGCCGCCACTGGCGGCAGGAAGCGCTGCCCATGCAGGGACTGCTTACGGGTGGAGGAACACTTGGTGCCCGAGTCGCTGCAGGACTCTTCCCGGTGCACCGACTTCGGCCGCGGCTTCTTGGGCTTTGACTTGGGCTTGCCAAGCCCCTGCTCCTCTAAGATCTGCTGCTGCTTCCTCCGCAGGTACTCCTGCTTGATGAGCTCACGACGCGCCTTCTCCTCCTCCTTCCGGACCCGGTCTTCCTCAGCTTTACGCCTGAGAGAAACACATGCCCAGACACTGCTCGGTCATAGGGCCTCTGCCATGACGCCTGTGCCACGGCACTCTGTCCAGGAGCATTTCTCAGCTTCCCCTCAGCCGCTGGGACCAAGGGTGGCCAGCCTCCACAAGTGGAACACAGAGGCTGCAAGGGCAGCCCTGGAGATGACCCACCCAGGCCATACCGCCACACCAGCCACCAGACACACAGGTCCTGACTGCCCATCATCAGAGGCCGTGAAAGTTCAAGGAGGTCGTCTGTGGGAGAAGGGAGACCCTCACAGGCACTTGCTGCTGTGGTCTGTTACCAATGCCAGGAAGGGAAGAGGGGCTGCAGGGGACCCGCCAGGCTCCTGCTTGGTCTGTCTTCCCCTGCAACAGGAGGCTCACCGGGCTTCATCGCGCTTGAGCTCCACCTCCGCTTCCAGCTGCTGCTTGCGCACGCGGGCCTCCTCGGCCTTGCGCTGCTGCTTCAGGAGGAAGGCCGCCCGCTTCTTGGCAAGCTCATCTTCTGCTTTCTGTTCATCCTGCAAGACAGAGCCACACAGAGCATGACAGGAACCCCCTCAGATGCCCGATGCAGCCAGACGCAACCCAGCAGCAGACTTTCACTACACTTTTAAAAGTTTAACGCATAAAGACGTCTACGCTTTTCTTTAACCGTTATAGACTCTAAAATACAAATGGAAGACAAAGGGCATTTCGAGGTACCAGGCATCACCCAACTTTCCAAATGTCTCACACGAGATCCAGCTTGCCTTAAAAAGTACATGTAGATTTCCAAAATAAAAGCAAAGCTGGGCACGGTGGCTCATGCCTGTAATCCCAGCATTCTGGGAGGCCAAGAAGGGTGGATCACTTGAGGTCATGAGTTTGAGACCAGCCTACCCAACATGGCGAAACCTTTTCTCTACTAAAAATACAAAAATTGGCCAGGCACAGCGGTTCCCGCCTATGATCCTAGCACTTTGGGAGGCCAACAAGAGTGGATCACCTGAGGTCAGAAGTTCAAAACCAGCCTGGCCAACAGGGTGAAACCCTGTCTCCACTTAAAAAAAAAAAAAAAAAATTAGCCCTACACGGTGACACAAGCCTGTAATCCCAGCTACTTGGTAGGCTAAGGCAGGAGAATCATTTGAACCCAGGAGGCAGAGGTTGCAGTGAACAGAGATCATGCTCTTGTACTCCAACCTGGGCAACAGAGCGAGACTCTGTCCAAAAAAAAAGAGAGCGAATATTGAAGTTTTGTTTACATTTCAGAAGTGCAACGACCAAATAAAGCTTGCCTCTTTTGCTAAGAAATGCCTGATTATTTGGTATCCTCTCACTCAAATTCACAACTGCCTGGAGGCAAAGCAGAAAACAGTTGCCAGTGGCTTGCCCAGGGGAAACCTTCCGAGAATCAGGTTGTCCTTAGGCAACTTCGCTGATGCATGAGCATCACGGAGCCTGCATACTCCTGGATGACAGAGCCCCCACACGCCTAGGCTCTATCAGCCACTGCTCCTAGCCTACAGACCTGTATAGCACATGACTGTACCTGATAATATAAGTAACTGTATCAAAATATATTTAAACACTGAAAAACTACAACAAAAAACATGGTCTTATAATCTTAGGAGACAATGAACGTCCCTGAAGGGAACAGCACATGGCACAGTAGCTGGCTAGGGAAACAGTTCTCACAGTTGATGCTTCCCTTTCATCTGTAAGGAAAAACATTACGAGAAGGACATAGACAAAATATTTTTTGAAATTGCTATATCAGAGGCTGGCAAACTTCAGCCCACAGGCCAGGCCTGGCCACTGCCAGAGCACTGTAGCGATGAATGCTTTTTACACTTTCGGGTGGGACGAGGCAACAACAGGGTTTCGACTAGAAAATCACCAAAAGAAAACTATGTTGAAATCACGTGAAATTTCAGTTTCAGGGCTCAGAACAAGCTGTCTTGACCCACACCACACTCGCTTGTGTACTGCCCAGGAATGCTTCTGGCCAAGTAGAGTCCTTGGGACAGAGACTCTGTGGCCCACAAAGTCAAACACACATGTCCCCGGGCCTCTTACGGAAGTGGCTGGCCAGCCTGCACAGCTGTGCGTTCTCTAACTCTCTTACAATCACGTGGGGTGGCAACATCTCACGAGCACCTGAAACAGATGCTACCGATCCCTTACCTTGAAGAAGAATCCGACCCCTGGCTTCTGGTCGCCTTCGCTGATGAGGTCCGCCGAACCATCGAGGCTTGCCAGCTCCCCGTCCTCGTCAGGGGCCTTCAGGTCAGAGAGGTCCACTTCAATGAGGCTGGCCCTGCTCCTCAGGGGCTCCTCCACAGGGATGCTCTCTTTTCCCGAGATGTCTGAGGAGCCAGGCCCTGTCTCCTTCACACTTGCATCCAGAACTTCTTTGAGGCTCATCTGCTCCGACAGAATGTTGGCGTCTTTGGAAGAAGACAGAGTAAGTGTCCGCTGGTTGTTTTCATCGTGGAGCCTGTAACTGTCGAAGAGACACTTCCCGTGAGGGTCACTGCTGGGCTCTGGGGCACCTTCCAGGCTGGAATCTGTGGGGGTCCGAGGGTGGCTGCTAGCAGGGAAGGGTCTCAAGTGTGGCAGCGTCTCTACACTGGGCGTCGGGGTTTTACTTCGCGAGGAGCCCTGTGGCCTGTCTTTCGGAACCTTAAGCTCTGCCGGCCTTCCGGAACGGGAATTCCGGCCCTGACCCAGTCGGGGTACTTTGCGGTGGCCAGCCACGCCTGTGGGAGAGAGTGGCTCCACAAAGTGGACTGGCGCCTTCACTTTGTGGTCCTGCGAGTTATTCTTAGAGCCCGGCACTGGGACTGTGGGGGACTTCATGAGAAGCTGCTCCTGCTGCTGAGAGATTTTCAGGATGGCCTGCTGCAGCGTACTAATGGTTTCGTTGAGCTTCTCAATGGAAAGGTCACATTCATTCACATCGACAACCTCCCCGACAGTGTCCTCCAGGAGGGCGGCAGAGATCACCTTATTTCTCTCCAGCTCGTGCAGAGCCACGGGGTCTTTTGCTTTATGCTGTTGAGCAAAGGCCAGGCTCTCTTTGTCCACATCCTGAGGCTCGTGAAGGAGCTCCTCTCTCTGCTCCTCCTTCACAGGAAAGTCTTCAGTTTTGGAAAGGCCGTCCTCACACTCCTCTCCATTGTGCTGAGAGTACTCCTTTGTAAAGTGATCCGGCCTGAAGGGTGGGGTGGCCTCAGCCTTGCCCTTCTTCACCACATGCAGGAACGCAGCCTTGCCGAGCTTCAAGCGCTGCCTCGCTGACAGCGCCTCCATCTTCTTCTTCTGGGCCTCAATGGCCCTGCGCTTCTCCTCCAGCTGCATGTGCAGCTGCACTAGCTCGGACGCCAGGAGGCTGGCGGGGTCCCTGCCATGCCGGCCGGGGCTCTGTTCCCTCTTCTGCCTCCATGTCGTCAGAGGAGCGGGGCAGCTCTCGGACGCGTCTGGCGTGGTTTTCTGGGAGCTGCTGGTGCTAGACTTGGTTTCACAGCTGTTGAGTCTCTGGAGCTTCCTCTCTGCAAAGCTGGTCATCTTCACGCTCCCACTTGCCACGGAGACACTGCTCATCTGAGAGGCTGTGCTCAGGCAGGGGCTCGAGCGGCCACTGGCGTCATCTTTGTCTTCGTGTTCCTTCACCTTCATGTCCTCCTGCAGTTTGGCCGACTCTTCCTCCCCGATGTATTTGCTGAGAACCACAGGATGGGCCTCACCCATGAAATCGTGCTCAGCCTCCTCTAGGTCCACCACATCCGAGTCAGAATCCTGCCTGAGGAGAGTCCATGGCTCTGAATCGTGGGAGTTGGGGCTTTTTGAACAACTAACATATAACCTTCCCTCGGAATCCTCATCGGCCCTGCCTACGTGAAGGAAGAAGCCATCTGTGGATGGTCCCTGGGGGAACTGATCGAATCTGCCAAGGGCCAGAGGCCCACCACACACCTCTCCTGCTGTTTCCAATGACTGCGGTCCTGTCTCAGTGGGGTCAATGCCCATGGGAAATTCTGAGCAAGGAATCGGGGTAAAAGTCCTATTCAAGTCACGACTGCCAGTCACTTTCCTTCGTACCAAAGGCTGGGGGCCCTCGCTGGGCCTCCTGGACGCAATGCTCCTGGGTCTCCCTTCCCCCCGTTCGTCCTCCTTGGTGATCACCTGCTTCTCTTTCGCTGGCTTAAGCACTGCCGGCATCAAAGGCTCCAAGAAAAAACTGTCAGGCTTACTTTCCGAGGTGTCCAGCTGTCCCTGGGGAGACTGGGCACTTGCTGTAAGGCCTGAGGCCCGGGGTGAGGCCCTGGGGAACTCCGGGTCAGCACGCTGGGGAGCCACCTCTGCTCTAACAATAGCCACAAGCTCCTCTTCCTCATCCTCAATACTGACATTGTTCAGGAGGCTCTTCCCATGGGTCTTCGTGGCCGTGGGGTGTGGCTGGTTCTGTGGGGTCAGATTAACAATATTGGATGCCAAACTGTCTTTGCTGATGGAGCGGGCCAAGCTAACGCTGTCGCCAGAGCTGGGATCCACTTCACAACTCGCAGTGTGATGCAAAGCAAAAGGCGTCGGCTGGGACGCGGGCCTGAAACACAGGGAAGGCCCACTGGGTGCGCTGCTGTATACACCAGAGACCCCCAACACGGACCGGGAGGTAAGAATGCCGGCCACACAACAGAAACATGCCTCTCACATGCAGGAGACTTAAACTCACTCTTCCCCAGGGCAGAAGAAAACCAGAGATTATTTCAGCTTAGTGACTCTCAAACACTGATTCCCAGGACCTCTTGATGCCCTTAAAAATTACTAAGGACCCCAAAGAGCTTTTGTTTCTATTTATCAGTATTACTCTCTATTTATCGTCCTAGAAATTAAAGCTCAGATGTTTTCTAAACACTGATTAAAATTAGAGTAATAAGCCCATTCCATGACAAATGACTATATTCTCCAGAACACAAGTTTCCAGTTTAAGGGCAGGCACTACTTGACACCTGTACAGCTCTAGGATCTGGCTGGACCCTCGTACCTGACTCCCCCTGCTGCCACACCAGCAGCCTCTGAAAAATCCCACAGCACACTCACGAAGAGTGAGGCCGCGGAGAGGCAATCACTCCCTGGTGGTATTATAAAAATAATTCTGACCTCAGGGACTCCCTAAAAGGGTCTCGGTGATCCTCAGGGGGTTGGGAGGACATCTTGAGGAACTGCTGTTTAATGTAAAAAACATTCCAAACAGAAACATCTCTGAAATGGAGAGACTCACCTGGTTTTTTTTTCTGGCCATGCTATTGCTGCTCCTCGAGGCTGACCATCGACTCGGGTCAAAGAATTCGATCGATGTCTCTGATCTGCAGTTCAGAGGAAACAGACACTGTTAAGTAACCAATTTTCTAGCCCTAGAAATTCTTTCAATCTGACCATCATTTCTCCAGAAAAATGCCTCGCAAGTCAATACACCAGAAGGGCCCCATGGAAAGCTGAGAAGCAAAACCATACAATGTTCACTCATTCCGATGGCAACACGTGGTTCAACAGCGACTGGTCCAATGAAGTCACCAGAACTAAGAGAGAACTGGAGCACATGTGAGCCCCTGCTGAAGCCTCAGTCACTCTATCTACTACACAGAACATAATCGCTCTCAAAGATACGTTCACTGCAAGGCGATACATTCTGAAACACATCAATACAAGTTAAAATGTATTTGGCTAGTGTCTTAACTAAAATCAGTACATCAGAATAAGATGATTTAGTTTTGAGAAGTATGATTTTTACCAATCTATAGTAAGGACAAATTAAGGGAAAAAGATGATAAGGAAGAAACAACATTCTTACCAGGGGTATCCTCTCCCTGCATGGATTTTTGCTGTTTCTGTCGCAGTGGCAATAAAGGATGGGATGGGCTGAAGGCTGCAGTTCCTTTCCCTCTAAATGCAAAAAGAATTAAGGGGAAAATCACACCTTTATCAATCTTCAAGTTCAACAATAAATGCGCAAGTGTACAGGACCATCCTGAATTCATACCAAGCTATAAGAAACTCGGACTGTTAGGGAAAAATTAATGACTTTAAAAATGAGGAAAAAGACCACCAGGAACTTCAAGCTTGGGATAAACATCCACACACTGGAAACGGGCACACCGACTCCCGATGTGTCCACAACACAACCAGCTTCCCATGGGAAAAGCAAAACCTGAGCCTGCCATTAGAGTGAACTTTTGAGATAAGCAAAAGTAAAAAGAAAACGTGATCCTTTGACAAGTAACAGTTTTCAAATATGCACATTACTGCTTCAATAAAAGAAGAGAGAACTTCAGAGATAAAACAGACCACAAAGTCAATGCCCGCTGTACTAAACCACAGCTGTGAAAATATTGATGAGTAACTTAAACCCATCAGAGAGCAGCATGAACATTCCCACACTGCTGGTGGGAGGGTAAAAATGTACATTTTTAGAGGACAATATGGCAATATCCATAAAAACCTCAAAATTACTCATACTTTTCCACTCCTTGGATTATAGCTTAAGAGAAAGAACGATAAGAGGTGCACACAGAGGCTCAGGTGTGAAGGCCACACTCCCAGGAAGAACAGCATATGCGGGAAAGGCAGAGGTCACACGTGTACAGCTCGTACCCTTCTGACAAAGCAACATCCCTGAGACTGGTACCCAGCAGCCCCTGCCACTCCACAGGTACGAGCTTCCCGGAAAACAAGCGCCCTCATCCTACAGGGCAGCTATCTTAGTTGTCTCACTTTGGGTAGAATTTGGTAAAAGGACAATTTGCCAGGTGCGGGCAGGCTGGGGAGATCGCAGGGGACAGCTCAGCACCCTGGGCCCAAGTTAGCATGCCTAGGCCTAAAGAGGCAAAGATGGGCAGAGGATACAAGAGCCAGGACACAGACTCTCTGAAAGAGCTACGGAGAGAGGGGCTCAGAGCAGGGAGCTGGGGAAGCCAGGAAGAGCAGGAATGGCACAGGGCCCTGTGTCAGGGCCACAATGCAAACCCTGCAGCCTGGATGCCGTGGGAACAGCAATACCTCACAGCATGCCCGTGACGTGAAAGACTGGGTAGCTGTTGAAACTGTTGTAAAGGAGGATTCACCAAAAGTGGGAAAATTCTCACCACAGGGTGCTGGGTGAAAACAGCAGGTCACAGGGCAGTGTGTAGCCAGCACCAGCTTCCTGTGCTCTTGCACACACCGGGCTCAACAACAGACATGCAAAGACCAGAGGGAGGATGTCGAGTGTCCACGCTGTCCATGTGAGGGATGGCTCAGCTCGAGGCATTCTCCCATTCAGTGACCCCACCTGTGCTCACAGGTGTGGAGTTACTGCCCCACCTCTGCTCTCAGCTCTGGTGACAGACACCCCAGTCTCAAAGACCCCCCACAGAACACAGGCAAACCCCTCCCTCAGCTCTGCCCCAACCCTGGGTGTGCACCGCCCTCACTGCCTGCATCACAATGGCCTCTCAACAAGTCCTTTCTCCTGGTTCTGGCAGCCCCACATCCCATCCCTCAGCACCGCCATCGGTCTAGCTCCTCTCAAACAACCTGAAACAACTGAGTCCACTCTAAGCCATGTGGCTCACTGAACCATTCGTTTATGTGAATGATTTAAAATCACTCTGAAGGCTGTCTTCACCTTACCCACCTTCAATGGCCATATTTTAAACGTGTTTCTCTACCTCAGGTGTGCTGATTGGCTCCAGGCCAGAAGCACTGTGGGCCTGCTGCCTCATGAAGCACAAAGCTCACTCTGACTCCAAGGGGAGCTTCCTTCACCCCCTTCCCCAATCCTCCCACAGTCTGCCCCAGATATGTTTATCCAAATTAGGTCTTCACGGTGAAAATTCATTTTTGAAAAAACAACTATTTCTAGAGTTGTTTAGCCTTTAAACAGCTCTATGCACTTTCACTAGAATCAAATTAATTCCTCCCTGAAGTTAATGAAGCAAATACTCTTCTTTGAAGAATTCACAATACTTTAAATGCAAGAGGATTTCATTCTTCATGTCCATGAGACCATAAAGAGCACATCTAAACTGTGAATTCAACTTTCTAATCTTTAGCTCATTTCAACAGAGTAACACATAGTTTAAAAAAAAAAAAACAAAAAAAAAAAACAGAAAACACCTGTTTCATAAACAATGTTACAATTAGGTACACATCCTTGAGGAATTTCCAGCTAGTATCATTCCCTTCCTCTGGAGAGGGGGCAGAGAGGCCAGAGGGGCAGGGGCAGGGGCAGAAGGAAAATTTTTCATAAGCTAATATAAACTGCTTATTTTTAAAAAGTAACTTCAATTAAAATTTTAAACAAACACAGAAAGGGGCACAAGATGGTGAATTGACTGGAAAGCGAAGAGACAGACTTACAGGTATTCAGGCTCCTCGGGGTGCAGGTAGTGCCTGTGACAGCCTTCCACTGGCAGCTGCGAGGGCGACTGCAGGTCAGCCGGGGACCCTGAGGCAGGGCTGCCTAGGAAACTGCGTTTGGTCGCATTGGAGATAGGTACTGGAGGCCGGCTGCTTTTCTGGTGTAACACTGTTTTAGCTGCAGAAATAGCATTTTTGCATTGTTACTTACAATACTAACTAGAAGCACAGAAAAAACCTGCAGCTTTTATAAGCACCAACTCAACTTTCTCTTGAAACCAAACTTCTGCCTAAAAAGCTGGTTTCAAGTTTAACAAATATACTCTGTAATAACAAGTACTACAGATATTGTAATAAAATAAATACTAAAATTAAAAGACACAACATAGATGAGCACAAGAAAAACTGAGAGGAAACGTAAGCCCAGCTGATGGGCTCTGTCCTGGTCACAATTCAGCACCCATACAAAAGCCCTCCGCTGGTGGGCTGCTTCCAAAACCATGTGCCACCTTCACCAAGCCTGGTGCTACACAAGATGCCCACCACCAAGGCTCCTGAGAGAAGGTTCGTGCCTCAGCTGCCAAGAGCCACCTCGCTCAGCCCAGCCAGTGAAGGGCCGAGGCAGGGTCATTAGGGCACTCATCTAGGCCCAGTATGTGGGAGGCTGCTCTGGTGGGTCCCTTCGGCTCCAGCCCCTGGGGGTCAGGTGAGGTGCTAGGCCTGGCTTGTATGCCACTCCCTTTCTTGGCCCACGCCTGCTCACCCACCTCTCCCCCAAAGGCTCAGCCCCCAACAGTGACTCTGTCTCTAAGGCTGCTTCCTAGGAACTAACCTATGGGAGGTAGTACCAGGAGCAGCTCAAAAAGGCAAGAGGTGGGGCCTTATGGTGGGGACCAGTGGGACCAGTGGGAGGGTATCCACTAGGTGATGTGTTGTGAACACGGAGGAGGGAAGAGTAAGTACGAGGGGGTGATGGCTGCACTGAGGTCTGCAGGTGGTCTGGGTAAAAGATAAAGCAGGTTGAGAGATAGCAACAGGAGACCAAAAGTCAAGGACACTAAGCTGTGCTCTCCTACAGCCAGGGGCCGGAACCAGAAATGAAGGGCTGGTGGGGAAGCTAAACCCCCAACCCAAGAAGGCTGCAATGCCAAGGGGAGGCCCTAGATGGGAAGGAAAGAGACTATGACTCATGGGATACAAACTTCTAGGCCTACAGAACCTCAAATAGTCAGATTACCTGAAATTCTTTGAGCCTAGAGAAGAGGGCTCCCCTCCCTGTGAAGGAACAGCATCCCTGCGTCAGCATCGTTGCAGCAGCATCCCTGCTGGCCCCATGCTTAGAGATGATACAGAGACCGCTCTCTCAAGATGACATGTGCTTCCCCCAGGCACATTATAATCAAATTGGCAAAGACAAAAGGAATTTTGAAATCAGCAAGAGAAAAGTGACTCATCACATATACGGGAACCCCCAAGAGACTAACAGTAGGTTTCTCAGTAGAAATCTGCAGGCCAGAAAGAAATGGAATGATATAATCAAAATGCTGAAAGGAAGGGGAAAGATCCCAACCAAGAACACTGTATCTGGCAAAGCAGTGCTTCAGAAACACAGAGGAAATAAAAACATTCCCAGACAAAAGTTGAGAGAGTTCATCACCACTGCACCTGCCTTCCAAGAAAGGCTAAAAGGAATTCTTCATGCTGAAACAAGAGAACACTAAATAACAACACAAAAACGTAAGAAACTATGAAACTTACTGGTAAAGGCAAATATACAGACACAAACATAATACTGTATTACCATTAACAGTAGTAGATACATCACTTTTAATTCCATTATAAAAGTTTAGAGAGGCCAGGCACAGTGGTCCATGCCTATAATCCCAACATTGTGGAAGCTGAGGTGGGAGGACCACGTGAGTTCAGCAGTTCTGGACTAGCCTGGACCACGTGAGCTCAGCAAGACCTCATCTCTCCTTAAAAAAAAAAAAAAAAAGTAGCTGGGTGTGGTGGTGCAAGCCTGTAAGTCCCAGCTACCTGGGAGTCTGAGGGAGGAGAACTGTCGAGCCCAGGAGTGTGAGCCCATTGCAGTGAGCAATGATCAACCCACTGCACTTCAGTCCAGTTTGTGCAACACAGCAAGACCTTGTCTCAAAGAAGAAAAAAAGGTAAAAAACAAAAAAACACTTAAAATAACAATAAATTGGCCAGGCGTGGTGGCTACCACCTGTAATCCCAGCACTTTGGGAGGCTGAGGCAGGTGGATCACCTGAGGCTGGGATTCAAGACCAGTCTGGCCACATGGTGAAACCCCATGTCTACTAAAAATTAGCCAGGTGTGGTGGCAAATACCTGTAGTCCCAGCTACTCAGGAGGCTGAGGCAGGAGAACTGCTTGAACCCGGGAGGCAGAGGTTGCAGTGAGCTGAGATCGCACCACTGCACTCTAGCCTGGGTGACAAAGCGAGACTCCAACCCAAATTAAATAAACAAATAAATAACAATAAATTATGTTAATGATTACATAGTTTTGTTTTTCTCTACACACTCCTGGAAAATACATAGTTAAGAATGGTGGCATTAACTGCACACAGTGCAGAGTGGGGGAGGTAAAAGCTGAGAGTCTTCTATGTAAGTGAAGGTGAGTTGTCATCATCTTATAACAGACAACTGTATCTCATGTAAGCCCCAGGTAGCAACTACAAAGTTACACAAAAGAAAAAGAGAAGAGAAAACAAAGACCATTAACACAAAAACAACAACAAAACACAAATGAAGACAGCAAGAGACAAAGACAAGCAAAACTGTTAGATAAAACAGTTAACAAAATGGAAAAAGAAAATCCTTTCCTATCAATAATTACTTGAATAAAAATGGATTCAACTCACTAATCAAAAGATAGAGCGCAGCTAAACAAACTAAAAACCAAGAATCAACAGTATACTGCCTACAAGAAACTAGTTTTGACTGAAGAGCACATACAGGCTGAAAGTGAAGGGATGAAAAAAGATATTCCATGCAAATGGTAACCAAAAGCAAGCAGGAATGGCTATGCGCATCTCAGACAAAACAAAGAAGTCATTGTGTAATAACAAAAGGGTCAATTCAACAAGAAGCTGTAACAACTGTAAACACATATGTATCCACATCAGACCTCAATATATAAAGCAGTATTGACAGATCTCAAAGGAGAAACAGAAATACAGTAATAGCAGAAGGCTTCACTACTCCACTTTAAATAATGGGCAGAACATCCAGACAGGAAATTTAACAATAAAATAACAAAGAACAGCAGGCTTACGCAACACTCCAGACTAAATGACCTCACAGACACACACACACTTTTCATCCAACAGCAGCAGAACACCTATTTTTCTCAAGCACACAAGACCCATTCTCCAGGACAGATCGTATGTTAGGTAACAAAACAACTCTTAAAAAATTTAAGAATATCAAAATAATGCCATGTATCTTTTCCAAACAAAATGGAATTAAACTAGAAATTAATAACAGCAAGAAGGCCAGGTGCAGTGGTTCATACCTGTAATCCCAGCACTTCAGGAGGCCCAGGCAGACAGAGCATCTGAGGTCAGGAGTTCTGCCAACATGGTGAAACCCCTCCAATACTAAAAATACTAAAAAATTAGCTAGGCCTGATGGCGGGCACCTGTAATCCCAGCTACTTAGGAGGCTGAGGCAGGAGAATCACTTGAACCTGGGAGGCAGAGGTTACAGAGAGTCGAGATCACTCTAGCCTGGGTGACAGAGCAAGACTTTGTCTCAAAAAAAAAAGTAATAAAAAAGTAACACCAAGAAAACAGGAAGACTCACAAATATGTGGAAACTAAACAACATAATCTTAAACTACCATTGAGTAAAAAAGAAAATAAAAAGAGAATTTCAAAAGTATCTCAATGTGAATGAAATGAAAACACAACCCACCAAAACTTGCATGATGTGGTGTTAATAAGGAAGTCTGGGGCCAGGTGTGGTGACTCAGGCCTGTAATCCCAGCACTTTAGGAACCTGAGGTGGGAGGATCACTTGAGGCCAGGAGTTCAGGACAAATCTGGCCAATATAGCAAGACCCCATCTCTTTAAAAAACAAAAGGAGGTCTGTAGCAATCAAAACCTACATTAACAAAGAAGCAAGACTTTAAATCAACAGCCTAACTTCATACCTCAAGGACTAGGAAAGGAAGAAGAAACTAAGCTCAAAGTTAGCAGAAGGAAGAAAATAATAAAGATCAGAGCCGAAATAGACCAAACAGAGAAAAACAATAGAAAAAATTCAACAAAACTAAGCTGGTTTTGAGAAGACAAAATTGACAAACTAATGAAGAAAAACAGAGAAGACTCAAATAAAATCAGAAATAAAAGAGGAGATACAGCAGGGCACGGCAGCTCACGCCTGTCATCCCAGCACTTTGGGAGGCCAGGGCAAGTGGGTCACCTGAGGTCAAGAGTTCAAGACCAGCCTGGCCAACATGGTGAAACCCTACCTCTACTAAAAATACAAAAATTATCTGGGCATGGTGGTGTGTGTCTGTAATCCCAGCTACTTGGACACTGAGGCAAGAGAATCACCTGAACCCAGAAGGCAGAGGTTGCAGTGAGCCAAGATTGTGCCACTGCACTGCACTCCAGCCTAAACAACAGAGAAAGACTCTATCTCAAAAAAAAAAAAGAGGAGATATTATAATTGATGCCTCAGAAATAAAAATGATCACAAGGGCCTGTTACACCAACAAACTGAATAATGCAGAGGAAATGAATAAATCTCTAGAAAGATATAATCTGTGAAGACTGAACAGAGAAGATATCTAAAGCTGAAACAGATGGTAATAACAGAGAGACTGAAGCAGTAATCACAAACATCCCAAGGAAAAAAAAAGCCCAGGACCAGATGGCTTCACTAATTAACTCTACCAATTCTTCTTAAACCCTTCCAAAAAACAGAAGAGGAAACACTTTCCAACCCACTGTACAGAGACAGCAATACCTGATACCAAAGGTGGACATAGACACCAGAAGGAAAGAAAACTACAGGCCAGTATCTCTGATTTGCACAGATGTAAAACTCCTCAATGAAACACTCACAAACCAAATTCAACAGTCCATTAAAAAGATTATACACCATGACTAAGTGAAATTCCTACCCAGAATGCAAGGCTGGTTCAACAAAGGCATATCAATGCAGAACCACATGACTGGCCAGGCGCAGCGGCTCACACCTGTAATTCCAGAATCCCCACACTTTGGGAGGCTGAGGCAAACAGATCACGAGGTCAGGAGTCAACGCCAGCCTGGCCAACATGGTGAAACCTCGTCTCTACTAAAAATACAAAAATTAGCTGGGCATAGTGGCACACGCCTATGATCCCATCTACTCAGGAATCTGAGGCAAGAGAATCGCTCGAACCTGGGAGGTGGTTGCAGTAAGCCAAGATCACTCAACTGCCTTCTGGCCTGGGCAACAGAGCAAGAGTACCCTCTCCAAAAAAAAAAAAAAGATCATCTCAATAGTATGCAGAAAAAAGCATCTGACAAAGTTCAACATCCACTCACGATTAAAAAAAAAAAAAACTCTACACAAACCAGTTATAGAAGGAGCTTACCTCTTCACAACAAAGACCATTTATGAAAAGCCCACAACCGATCACATAATTAATGGGGGGGGGGGGGGAGCGGGACTGAAAGCTTTTCCTCTAAGATCTGGAACCAAACAAGGAAAGTTTTTCCTCTAAGATCTGGAACGAGACACTCTCACCTCTTCTATTCAACACAGTACTGGAAATTCTAGTCAGACCAATCAGTGATAAGAGAAGATGGGGACGGGGAGGGAGGGAGGGAGGGATCCAAATTGGAAAGGAAGAAATAAAATGTCTCTGCAGATGCAAGGTCCTATATATAGAAAACCCTAAAGGCTCCGTAAAATAAGTGTTAGAACTAATTAATGAATTCAGTAAAGATGCAGGACACAAAATCAACATACAAAAATCATAGCATTTCTATATGCTAATAATTATCTAATCAAGAAAACAATCTAATTTACGATAGCATCAAAAAGGACAAATACTTAGGAATAAATTTAACCAATTAGTAAAAGATCTATACACTGAAAACTATAAAACACTGATGAAAGAAATTAAAGACAACAAAATTAATGTAAAGATATTCCATATTCATGGATGAAGTAATACTGTCAAAATGTCCATACTACCAAAAATGACCTACAAATTCACTGCAATTGCTATCAAAATCCCAATGGGATTTTCCACCAAAATAGAAAATCAAACCTAAAATCTGTATGGAACCACAAAAGACCCAAAATAGCCACAGTAATCTTGAGGAAGAACAACAAATGTAATAACATCACACTTCCTGATTTCAAATTATACTACAAAGGTATAGTAAAATAGTATAATACTGGCATAAAAAGATATAAGCCAATGGAACAGAATTGAGATATATGGTCTACTAACCTTTGACAAAGGTGCCAAAAATATACGATGGCGAAAAGACAGTACCTTCAATAAATGTAGTTGGGAAAACTGGATAACCACATGTAGAAGAACGAAACTGGACCCTTATTTCACGCCATATACAAAAATGAACTCAAAATGGACTGAAGACTTAAACTAAGATAACCTGAACGTGTAAAGCTCTAGGGAAATTATCTCCTTGACATTTGGCAATGATTTGGTTATCACACCAAAAGCACAAATAACAAAAACAAAATAAACCAGAGGAACTATACCAAATGAAAAAGGTTGTGCAAAGCAAAGGAAATAAAATGAAATGGCAGCCTATAGAATGAGAAACATTTACAAACTATATTGCCAATAAGGGATTAACGTCCAAAGTACAGACACAAGTCAAACAACTCAACAGCAAAAACACAAATAACCCAAAGAAAAAGTGGGCTAAGTTCTTAAAAAGACATTTTTTCCAAAGAAGACATACAGATGGCCAACAGGTATCTGAAGAGCTGCTTAACATGACTAATCATCAGGGGATGCAAATCAAAACCACAATAAGGTACGAATCACACCTGTCAGAATGGCTATTACCAAAAAGACAAGAGATGAGTATTGATGACGACGTGGAGAAAAGGTAAACCTTTGTATACTGTTGGTGGGAACATAAATTGGTACAGCCATTCTGAAAAATAGGGAGGTCACTCAAAAAACTGCAAATAGATCCAGCAATCCTTCTCCTGGGTATATATCCAAAGGAAATGAAATGAGATTGCTAAGAGTTATCTGCACTCCCATGCTGACTACAGCACAATTCATAATTGCCCAGATACAGAATCAGTTTGTCAACAGATCAATGGATAAAGTGAGATGAAGGGATACGGAAATTGTGATACATACAGACATCCAATGGAATATTACTCAAACTCAAAAAAGAAGAAAATCTGTCATTTGTGACAACACAGATGGACCTGGAAGATACTATGTACAGTGAATAAGCCAGACACAGAAAGAAAAATACTACTTGATCACATGTGTATGTGGAATCTAAAAAATAGAACTTGAGCCGAGAAGTGTTTGCCAGGGGCTGGAGAGTAAGGGGAACAGGGAAAGCAAGTTTCCACTTTAAGGTAAGGTGCAGCGTGGGACTATAGTTACCCAAACTGTGTTGTATACTTGAAATCTGCTGAGAGATTCTAAGTGTTCTCACCACATACAAAGGTAACTATGTGAGGAGATGGATATTAATTACCTTGACTGTGGTACGCTACATGTATGTGTATCAAAACATCATGCTGCACACCTTAAATATATACACTTCCAATCTTCAACAGGACCTGCCCCCATCTTCCCTCCCAGTTACCAGGCCTATAACCAGGGTGACATCCAACAAAGCCCTTGCCTGCAAGAAAAGGGCCACCCACCCACCCACCCCATGGAGGTGCAGGGTGTAGCCAGCTGGTTTCAGCAGCCAGGGGAAGCTGTGAGGTGCTGGAATCTGAGGGCCTTTGTCAAGGGAGCTGGCTGAGGAAGAATGTGTCTATTTGGGAGGACCCAAGCACTGGATCTGGCAGGAACTGAGTGATGATGCACATGTACTAGTAGCATGCCCTTACTAAGTAAGTGAGAAGTACCCTAACTGCCACGGGAGCACAGAGGAAGGGCCAGGACACCCCCCCACACACACACACACACACACAGCAGGAGCATGGGGAGTGTGCCGGTCAGAGGGTACCCACAGCAGCACCAGGCAGCCCCCTTCAGTCACCCACTTCAGTACACCAGGGTTGGATGAAGCAGTGATTGGCGGGGAAGAAATGACTGGCAGGGACACAATCACCGTGGCAAGAGGGAGACAGTTCCAAAGTGAGAGGCTTTGTGGAGGTATCAGAAACCAGGTGGCCACAGTCACTATGGTAAATGGCGAGGCTGGAGGAGTGGCCGTGGGGCCTGGTCAGCAGTCACTGAAGTGAGAACAGGGCCCTGCTTCCCGAGGTACAAAATACAGAGCCAACAAGGGCACTGATTAGCTTATCCCACGAGGAGAAACCAATAAATAAAGGATGAGTGGATGCTAAGGGCAGCTGCACCGCCTGGAATTCAGTATGCCATGCGGGATGGATCCAAATTACAACCTAGTGGTATAAAAATTATTTTTAGGGCAGGTGCAGTGGCTCATGCCTGTAACCCCAGCACTTTGGGAGGCTGAGGCGGGTAAGGTCAGGGGTTCAAAACCAGCCTGGCCAATAGTGAAATCCCGTCTCTACTAAAATTACAAAAAAAATTAGCCAGGCATGGTGGTGGGCACCTGTAACCCAAGCTACTCAGGATGCTGAGGCAGACAATTGGTTGAACCTGGGAGGCGGAGGCTGCAGTGAGCTGAGATGGCACCACTGCACTCCAGCCTGGGTGACAGAGCATGACTCCATCTCCAAAAAAAAAAAAAAAAAAAATTATTTCGATGGCCGGGCATGGTGGCTCACACCTGTAATCCCAGCACTTTAGGAGGCTGAGGTGGGCTGATCACCTGCGGTCAGGAGTTCAAGACCAGCACGGCCAACATGACAAAACTTTGTGTCTAATAAAAAAATGCAAAAATTAGCTGGGCATGGTGGCACCCACCAATAATTTCAGCTATTCGGGAGGCTGAGGCAGGAGAATCACTTTAACCCAGGAGGTGGAAATTGAAGTGAGCTGAGATCATGCCACTGTACTCCAGACTGGGCAACAGAGCAAGACCCTGTCTCCCCACTAAAAAAAAATTTTTTTTTTTACTTTGACATTTGCTAACCAACAGACTCAAAAAACAGCTTTTTCAGAGCTTTCCTTTTGTGACCAGGGGCAGAAACTTCAGAGAAAAAGGTGCCAAAGTCCGCTCTAGGGGAGCCCTTCTGCCTCAAAGCAAATAGAGAAGCCCATGTGCATCTACAGACACATGTCACCACGCGCTTCCCAGCCATTCTGCAGCCATACGTTGCCACGTGCTCTCTACCCAGTTCTACAGACACATCACCATGCACTTTCTACTCATTCTGCAGACACACCCTGCCATGCACTTTCTACCCTGTTTTGCAGAAACACGTCACCATGCATTTTTTTTTTTTTTTTTTTTGAGACGAGTCTCGCTCTTGTCACCCAGACTGGAGTGCAGTGGCGCAATCTTGGCTCACTGCAACCTCCATCTCCCAGGTTCAAGCGATTCTCCTGCCTCAGCCTCCCCAGTAGCTGGGATTACAGGCGCCCACCATCATGCCTGGCTAATTTTTGTATTTTTAGTAGTGACAAGGTTTAACTATGTTGGCCAGGCTGAACTTGAACTCCGGACCTCAGGTGATTTGGCCTCCCCAAGTGCTGGGATTACAGGCATGAACCACTACGCCCAGCCCGCCACATGCTTTCTACTCATTCTGCAAACACACATCACCATGAGCTTTCTACTCGGTTCTGCTCCCCTATGAGCCTGCCTTTCCTGAGGAAACTGACTCGTCCTTCCCATACAGGCTTCTTCTCCCACTGCCTCTCCCTGGGAACACAGGGTGTATGAGCCCCTATTTCTAGTTATTGAGCAAGCCTGCTTCTATACCTGCCATATATATGCCTATGAATAGCTGTGACTCTCTTTGTGTCCCTATTTCCTCCCAACAATACCCAGTCTCTGTGACCAGCAACACTAAGGCGAGCATGCATGGCAATGATTCCCCTGTCATTCCCAGAGGGACCACCAGCTACATTCCCAGGTGAGTGCGTACTGGGAAAGGAAGGGGGCATCAGACCCCATGGCCTTACAGGTATCAGTGGAGGGAGAATATGCCATGGGAGTGTCTGGCAAGTCAGGTGGGAGAAGACAACACAGGATCTCGGGACTCCAGAGCCACAGAAAATCACACGCCATTAACAACAGCCCCTGATGTGCACAGGGCACTGCACACCTGCTGACAGTGTGTCCAGAACTGCCCCTCACATGCTGGGTTCTGCCACCCACTCACTCCAGGGCATAAGGCCAAATGCACCCATAAGACGGGCATGGTGCCTTGGGACCGAGCCTGCAGGGGCACGAGCTATAGGCACACACGGCCCAGACCCTTGCAAGCTGCCACCAGGGCACCAGCAGCCCATCGAGCTCCTCTCTACAGCCATATGAGGGCCCCTGCCAACCACAGATGGAAAAGGGGGGAAGCCTGGGCATGGTTAACAGTAGATCAACTGGAAACATAGACAAACTCTGCCATCAGCCACTCTCAGGCCAGGACAACAGGCACAGGCATGAAGCAGCCAGAGGTAGGCAGGTATGGAGATTAAGAGCACGAACTATCACCTGCCAAGGCTGCCAAGACCAGTGCTGTCCCCTAATATGGCACCGTCCTGGGGAAGACAAGTCAATCACTTGGCAGCAAAGTAACTACACTGGACCCCTTTCGGCCTGGAAGGTCCAACAATTCACTCTTCCAAGAGCAGACCTGCATCGTGCATCTGAGGGTTGGCCTCTCCTGGCCACAGGGCTTCAGCAGGCACCACTATCCAACAGCTGGCAGCAGGACCCACTGCACAGGACCCCACATGTACTTTATCAGACCAGAGACACCCCCAGTCTCGGGGGTACACAGCAGGCATGGCTATGAGGCACCCTCTCTGGCTACGTCTCATCCCAGAGTGAGCTGAAGCTACAGCTGCTTCCTAGTGTTTCTGACTCTGAGTTCCCAAGGGCCAGCAGGCAAGAGGAGAAGCCCCATGGGAAGAAGGGGGCTCCAGCCACAACTCACAGATGGTGCCCAATGGGAAGAGGCCTTTACCACCAGACAGAACAGGAGAAACCGCCTTGTAAGCAGCAGGAAACACAAGGCTTCTTCCTTGAGCTGGACAGTATCACGCCAAGGGTGAAGAAAGGCAGGAGGAAGGTGGGAGTAGCCAGAGGGGACGGAGAAGTCAGAGAGGATGGAACAGCAGAGAAGGAGCTGCAGTCATGAAGACATGAAACAAGAAAAAAAACGAATCTAAAAACAGGAGTCAGCAATGGCCTTGACTTCGGGCTAACCTCACTAAAATGAAGGAAGCAGGGTTAACAGCACTCCAGTGTTACTGGCTCTAAGACAGAACAGTCACCGCAGAAGAAGAGTTGGGAAGGAAAATAAGTCCAGGGATGAAAAATTAGTTAAAGGTCACCCATGAGGAAGTGAGGTGACTGAAGAATATTCTAACAGCAAGGTAACCCGGTTCTAAGCTTTTGTTATTCTTACTGTAAAATAGCGTGGGCGTGTGCATGAACACACACACACACACACACACACACACAGAGAGAGAGAGAGAGAGAGAGAGAGAGAGAGAGAGAGAGAGAGAGAGAGAGAAATTGCATAAAACACACATAGAGCTTAACGAATAATTATAAAGCAAAATCCAGGTAACCACCACTTGGGTCCAGAACAGAAAGTCACCAGTCTGTCAGGAACACCCAACATGCCCAATGAACCACTGCATTTTGACATACGCACACCCGGAAAACACAGTAGAGCTCTGCCGCTCCCCAGCCTGTGCATGTGATTCTGTGCCTTAATGGTCAGGAGAATCCTCCCTGTAGCTGCTCGTGGTTGCGGCTCACACATGCCCAGTTTTGCACAGCATCTTGTGGCATGGACATAGCACAACACACCCCTCTGACTGGGAGCTTCTTTTTAGCTATTATAAGCAGAGCCGCTCTGAGCATCCCTTCTGACTCCTGATGCGTAAGTACCAAGTTTCCCTGCGGATACACAACAGGAATGGGCTTGCTGAACTAAAGGGCAGGCAAACCACTGGGTAACACTCAACAGCTTCAGAGGCTGTTCCAAGTAACACTCTTGCCAGCAGTGCTGAAACGTGCACTCTCAGACACTGCCCCACACCTGGTCCTATTCGACCATCTTGCCACAAACCAATCAGGAGGGAAAAATACGCACAGATGCCCCTCATCTTACAATGGGGTCATGTCCCAACAAACCCATCATAAACTGAAAATAGCAGTAAGTAGAAAATGCACTGAATACACTTAACCTAGCAAACATCACAGCTTAGCCTGGGCTGCCTTACGTGCTTCAGATCACTTACATTAGCCTACAGCTGGGCTAAATCTAACACACAGCCTGTTTTCAAATAGAATACAGCACTGAACATTCATGTAATTTAGTGACTGCTGTCCTGGCAGTGGAAAACAAAATGGTTGTAGGGCACAGGAAGCAGGATTTCCACTGAATGCGTGTCGCTTTTGCACCACGGTGATGCTGGAAAATCTTAAACAGAACCATTGTAAGCTGCAGGACGTCTGAGTGTCATCTTCAATTTGCATTCCTTGATGATTGAGGCTGAGCAGCTTTTCATAAATCAATTAGGCATGTGGGGTTCCATCAAGTGTCTGTTCTTTTGCCTCTTTTTTTTTGTTTGTTTTTCTTCTTTCTTATTGCTGTGAATGTGCTATTTATATATTCTGGATACTAATTATCTACTACATACATAGCAAATACCTTTTCCCCTTCTATAGTTATTAACGGTTTTTTTTTTTAATTCTCTTCATCTTTCAAGGAAAAGAAGGTATAAATTTTAATGTGGCTGATTTTGCAATCTTTTTCAAAACTTTGTGGCTAATATTTTTTATATTATTTGTAAGAAATCCTTTCTTAACCCAAGGTTATAAAGCTATTCTTCTATATTATCTCCTTAAAACTTTCTAGATTGTCAAGCCTGGCAGATTATTTTAATCTGTGGTAAACAGATTTTCCTTCAGTTTGTTCACATTCTGGAGATGAGAACAGCCACCCTAGAACTTTTAGAATTGTGCAATTTTAGAGCTATGCTTCATAACTGAATAGTTCATCAGAATCACTTAGAAAGCCTATCCCCAACACTCAGGCCCATCCCAGGAGTCTGACTCCAAAGCGCAAGGCAGGGCCCAGGGCTGTGCGGCTGGACGGAACTCTCCCAGGAACCCTGATGTGTGGGAAGCACAGAAGCACTGGGGTGCTTTCTGATACTGTACCTGGGCTCTCAAGGAAACCGTGGCCAACCTGGGGAACGTCTATTACTCACCGTCTTTCAGTTCCTGAACATCCCTGGGCTGAACGAAATCTGGCTTGACATTCTCAAACCACCAAAAAAGCTCCGCAATAAAAACCATAACATTTGGCTAAAAGACAAAAACAAAAAGCCGAAGTATGATAAGTAATTTATTCATGCACGGTTTTAAAAGTGCATGCGAATAATTCGTTATTACCTTCAACACTAAGGGCGCATACAGCATATCTTCCAAGGTGAGATAAAAACATTTATTAAGATATTCATTGGAGAATTCTCTCAGAAGCCGAATATTATACAGACTGTCAGCCATCGATGTTACCTCCTTTAAGCATATATCTAATAGACAAAAAGAAAATTACAAATTATTTTAAAGGTATTTTGCTTCTAAGAGAGTGTGTGTGTGTGTGTGTGTGTGTGTGTGTGTGTGTGTCTATAGCATTCTGAACTGGAAACCATTTTATCTAAAGGTAGTAATGAAGGTAATGACACATTGAGAGATTTAACAAGTATAGGATGTATCATGAGTAACACTAAGTATAAAAAGAAAACAAGAAAAAAACTGCAGGAACTCTCTCAAGTCTGAATTTGACAGTGAACATCAAGAAAGCGTAATAGAAACCGCTCAGATCTTAAGAGTAGGCTTCCAGAACGAACAGCAACCATCACCCTTCAACTTCCAGCAGAGCCCACTGCATGTAGCAAGTCAAGGTGGAGCCAAGTTTCTTTGGCCCATTGGAAACCCTCTGCACGAGGTTGTTTCCGTAGGTGTGAAGGGCAGAGGGGAGGAAAATAAAATGTAAAGCATCAGGCTCATCCACACCCACTCAGTAATAACACAGGAATGTGACTAATCACAAAGACCAAGTGACAATGCAGAGTCCAAGTCTCCTTCCATGAAGAGCTGGGAGACTGGTGGCTAGGAGCATCTGGAGCAGGACAACCTTCCATTTCACATGACTTTGCGGACCCTCAACAGAGTAAGTGCCAGTATGGGCAACAAGTCACAGACCAAAGAGCATGCCCCTCCCAAGTCTGGACACCCTGGTCTGGAGTGGGGCAGTCCTCAGACACGAGCTCTGAGAGAAGTGACTTTATTCTGCCTGTAAATATATACCTAGTAAAACAAAGTAATTTCAGAAATAACTTCTTATATAAATTTTATTTCTATGGAAAAACCCATTTTCGAGGATTTAGAAGTATGTACAAATCGGACCCACGGCATCCAGAGTTGTTAATGAATTCCGTCCTCCTCAGTCGCCTCAGCAGCATTCATTCTCAAAAGAAGCCTGTTAAAGCTGAGGAACTGCGCACATTTATACTGCTAAGGATGTTAACGTCTGTACAGTTCTGGCTATGAGATATTAATGTCTTATGGGTTTCAGATCTTGTTTTCTTTTAAAAATAAAACAGCCCAAGTCATCTCCGTCTCCAAAGGGAATCCCCCCCACTCTTCCTATTTTACACACTGTCTGCATCCACAAGTAACACAAACAGTGTTGTCTTAGCCTTGTGAAACTTACATTAATGATATCAAGCGATACCTTATTTTAGCAGCAGTTCCCCCCACCCAAGACTCAGTATGATGTTCCCAAATAAATGTATGTTGATAAGGAGAGATTTCCGTCACTCATCTTGACCATTATGTGGTTTCTCATAATTATGACAAATGCTCCCATCACAAAGTTTGCGCATGCTCTCTCTCTGTGCATGCACAGAACAGTGTTGCCCAGGCATCCTCCAAGAGGGGACCTGCTGGGCCACGAGCTATGTGCACCCTCCCACATCACCTCCAAAGCTTGCTCCTTCCCACCTGCACCTGAGCATTAAGACCTGTCCCTGTCTGCCAGGTGGAGGGGTGTGAACACCTCCTTTTGAAAGAACCCGCCTCTGATGACTGATGTGGTTTCACTTTTTTCATGGTTACTGGCCATGAAGGGTCCTCTCCTGTGGACCCTGTTCATGTCTGCCTTGCGCTGTGCATCTTTTTCTAACTGATTCTAGAATTCTTTCTGTATTGTGGTTACAAAAGGACTGGATGACAGTCCTTCATCAGGTCATGTGTGCTGCAAATATTTTCAATGGCTAGTTTATCATTTGACTTTATGATGCGCTTTTGTCACAGAAAAGTTTTACATTTTAATATGGTTACATTTAACCCTCTTTTCTATTATTTGTGCTTCTTACAATTTTGGCAATCCATCTCTACACAAATACCATAAAAATATTTTCCTACATATTCTCCTCAAAAGTCTTCAATTTTGCTTTTCAGGTCCACATCTTTACTCCGAGGCAGGGGAGTTTCTGGCTCAGGTGGGGTGGCATTTTACAGCACTTTCCCAGAGAGATGTCAATGCCACCATGTTCTTGATCTGCCAGCGCGGCTCCCCACTGGGCAGTGAGGCCACCTCAGAGGCGCTAGGTCCCCTGCAAAGCATCTCTTTTCTTGGTTCTACATGTGGTTCATTCATCTGATCCATGTGACTGTCCCTGAACCAAAACTACACTATATTTGGTCATGCAAAGTTAAGTAAGACTTGCTATTTGTAGGGCACATACCCCACACCTTATCTTTCAAAACTACTCAGCTAAAATTTGGGGCAATTTAAGCAACAAAATAAAGAAAGTAATGAATTATGACCTATTAAACAAAACAAGATCCACGAGCCCATCCAGATATAAACAAACACATGAATGAAGAAGTGGGGCAAACACTGGTGAGACAGGAAGATGCACTGAGGCTGGAAGCCCTTGTGGGCAGAGACACCCGTAGGTGAAAGTCTCATGAGAAATGTGGTATTCACAGTCCAAAGCCTCTCCCCACAAAATACTAATGCATTCTAAAGCAAAAACAGCAAGCTTAGAAGTGGAGAAGGCTAGCACATGCCACCTGCACCAAGGACGAAGCTGAAGTCACCAACACTGAGATGTCCCAGTACCATGCCCAAGGTGACACGCTTGGAGGACACACCGCAAGGAAACTCCAGACAAACCCATCAAGGGCCACTACTCGCGACCTTACTCTTCAAAAACGTCAAGGGTCAGGGGTTGTAAAAGGCTGGGAAATGACTCCAGATAAAAGGAACCTACAAGGGGATGCTGGGCCAGGCATGCGCTCCTGGGTAGCTGAGCGGGGATGGACCAGGCCAGGGATCTGTGTGCTGATGTTAGCTTTCCCAACTTTTGCTGTGTTATTCTCAAATGGTTGAGAGAGAGAGAATAACACAATCCAGGAGAATTTCTGCATTGCCTTGTCAATAACTAAAGACAAAAGTATTTACTGGACTGGCAACAAAATTCAGAACAATCTGGAGAAATCACAAGTTTCAGTATTACTGACTGGGCATCTAAGAACACTGTTTAAGTCGTCTCCCAAGAGAATAGAAAAGTGTATGGTTTTTCCTCGCCTCTTTTCTGCTGTACTTACTCCCAAATGCCTCCCAGTTCTCACATGACATGAGGATGCTCATAGGGAGTGGGCACTGTAGCGCAGGGCAGGGGCACGGGAAGCCCTGGCTATGGCTCCTGCTTCCTTCCTCCTGCCAGGCTCAGAGAACCTGCTCCATCAAGACACAAAGGCGCCACTGCTCCTGGGCCTTCGCTGGGAACTGCACCTGCCACAGGTGGGGTCAACAGCCTCAAGGTCCAATCAAGTCCCTATGAGGCCCAGAGCCACCATCAGAAGTAGGCAGTGACTGTCCACAAATAATTCTCTGCCCCTACTGAGATGATCACAGACAATCTGTTCAAGTTGTGCTTTCTAATACTTTATATACAATTTTCAATCTACGTTTAACATGGAAAGCCAGCCTAGAATTTTCCTCTCATACTCAGTGTCAGAAAACAATTCCCTTTTCAGGGCCACTCCATCCTTTCCTATTCTCTAGGACACTTAACATAACACAGGAGCTGACAATTCCTTAAGAGTCTGGTGAAAATACCCCAGACAGAAGTCAGTGCCTGTGGGTGTGGTCTGCTGACTCCTGAGTCAGTTTCCTTTGTAGTTACGAGTCTACTTAGATTGCCCACCTCTTTTGGCTTCGAAGAAGACTGCCCATTTTAACATTTCAAACACATATGGCACACAAATATTCTCGGTATTTTTATTTTAGTAGCTGCTATACCTGCATTCTTAATCTTTTCAGATTATCTATTTTATTAATTTTTTAAAAGAATAAGCTTTTCGACCAGGTGCAGTGGCTCACGCCTGTAATCCCAGCACTTTGAGAGGCCAAGGCAGGTGGATCACAAGGTCAGGAGATCAAGATCATCCTGGCCAACATGGTGAAACCCTGTCTCTACTAAAATACAAAAAATTAGTCAGGCCTGGTGGCATGCTATAGACCCAGCTACTCAGGAGGCTGAGGCAGGTGAACTGCTCGAAGCCGGGAGGCAGAGGATGCAGCAAGCCAAGATTGCGCCACTGCACTCCAGCCTGGAGACAGAGTGAGACTCCATCCAAAGATAAATAAGCTTTTAGTTTTACATATTCTCTCAAACTTCGAATTTTTTCTATCCATTTTTTACTGTTAAATTTGCCAAAATTCTTTTTCTCTTTTTTGAGAGCAGGTCTCACTCTGTCATCTGGAGTACAGTGACACAATCACAGCTCACTGTGGCCTCAGCCTCCTGAGTAGGTGGGACTAAAGCTGCACATCACAATTCCCAGCTAATTTTTTACATTTTAGCTGTAAAAATGTTCAGGCTGGTCAAGCTGTCAGTGGGCTCCAACTCTGGGCTCAAATGATTCTCCCACCTCAGCCTCCCAAAGAGCTACAAGTACAAGCATGAGCTACCATACGCAGCAAATTTGCCAAATTTTTTTAACTTTTATTTTAGGTTTGGGAGGTACAAGTGAAGGCTTGTTACATAGGTAACCTCATGTCATAAGGATTTGCTGTACAGATTATTTTGTCACTCAGGAATTAAGTCTAGTACCCAAGAATTATCTTTTCTGCTCCTCTGCTCCTCCCACACTCCCACCCTCAAGGAGAACCTGGTGTTTGTGTCTCCTTTGTGTTCTTAAATTCTTATCATTTAGCTCCCACTTTTTTTTTCTTTTGAGACAGAGACTCACTCTGTCACCCAGGCTGGAGTACAGTGAGGTGATCTCAGCTCACTGCAACCTCCGCTTCTCAGATTCAAGCAATTCTCCTGCCTCAGCCTCCTGAGTAGCTAGAAATATAGGCCCCCACCACCACACCCGGCTAATTTTTGTGTTTTTAGTAGAGATGGGGTTTCACGATGTTGGCCAGGCTGGTCTCGAACTCCTGACCTCTGATGATCCTCCCGCCTTGGCCTCCCACAGTGCTAGGATTACAGGTGTGAGCCACTGCACCTGGCCTTAGCTCCCACTTATTAAGTGAGAACACCTAGTATTTGGTTTTCTGTTCCTGTGTTAATTCGCTAAGGATAAAAGCTTCCAGCTCCATCCACATTTCAGCAAAATACATAATCATGTTCTTTTTGATGGCTGCATGCCAAAATTTTTAAATTTTTATTTTAACAAAGAATATAAAGACTTTAAGAAGCCGGCCAGGCTCATGCCTCTAATCCCAGCACTTCGGGAGGCTGAGGCAGGTAGATCACCTGAGGTCAGGAGTTCGAGAACAGCCTGACCAACATGGTGAAATCCTGTCTCTACAAAAAATACTTAAAAACTGGCCAGGTGTGGTGGTGCACACCTGTAGTCCCAGCTACTTGGGAGGCTGAGGCACAAGAATCGCTTGAACCTGGGTGGCGGAGGTTGCAGTGAGCCAAGATCACACCACTGCACTCCAGCCTGGGCAACAGAGCAAGACTTCCTCTTGATAATTAAAAAAAAATTTTTTTTAAAGAAGCCAAAGTGTATTTGTTTTATAAAGCTTAAGAGAAACAGGTCTCTGCCTATTATTAGTCAATTTTCACACTGCTGATAAAGGCATACTTGAGACTGGGCAATTTACAAAAGAAAGAGGTTTAATAGACTTACAGTTCCACATGGCTGAGACCTCAGAATCATGGAGGAAGATGAAAGGCAAGTCTCACATGGCGGTGGCAAAAGGAGAGAGCACAAATCAAGCAAAATGGGTTTCCCCTTATCAAACCATGAGATCTCGTGAGACTCACTACCATGAGAACAGTATGGGGGAAACTGCCCCCATGATTCAATTATCTCCAACTGAGTCCCTCCCACAGCACCTGGGAATTATGAAAGTACAATTCAAAAGGAGATTTGGGTGGGAACACAGAGTCAAACCATATCATTCCGCCTCTGACCCCTCCCAAATCTCATGGCCTCACATTTCAAAATTATGCCTTCCCAACAGTTCCCCGAAGTCTTAACTCATTTCAGCATTAATTCAAAAGTCCACAGTCCAAAGTCTCATCTGAGACAAGGCAAGTCCCTTCTGCCTATGAGCCTGTAAAATCAAAAGCAAGTTAGTTACTTCCTAGATACAATGGGGGTACAGGTAATTGGTAAATACAGCCATTCCAAATGGGAGAAATTGGCCAAAACAAAGGGGCTATATAGGCCCCATGCAAGTCTGAAATCCAACAGGGCAGTCAAATCTTAAAGCTCCAAATCTCCTTTGACTCCTCATCTCACATCCAGGTCACGCTAGTGCAAGAAGTGAGTTCCCATGGTCTTGGGCAGCTCCACCCCTGTAGCTTTGAAGGGTAAAGCCTCCCTCCCGGCTGCTTCACAGCCTGGCATTAAGTGTCTGTGGCTTTTCCATGCACACGGCGCAAGCTGTCAATGGATCTACCATTCTGGGGTCTGGAGGACAGTGACCCTCTTCTCACAGCTCCACTAGATGGTGCCCCAGTAGGGACTCTGTGTGGGAGCTCCCACTCCACATTTCCCTTCCACAGTGCCCTATCAGAGGTTCTCCATGAGTGCCCCACCCCTGCAGTAAACTTCTGCCTGGGCATCCAGGCATTTCCATATATCTTCTGAAATCTAGGTGGAGGCTCCCAAACCCCAATTCTTTTATTCTTTTTTTTTTTTTTTTTTTTGAGACAGAGTTTCACTCTTGTTGCCCAGGCTGGAGTGCAATGGTACAACCTCAGCTCACTGCAACCTCCGCCTCCTAGGTTCAAGAGATTCCCATTTCAATCTCCCAAGTAGCTGGGACTATAGGCACACACCACCACACCCAGCTGATTTTTCATATTTTTAGTAGAGACAGGGTTTCACCACGTTGGCCAGGATGGTTGCAATCTCCTGACCTCGTGGCCCACCTGTCTCGGATTTCCAAAGTGCTGGGATTACAGTGAGCCACTGCGCCCAGCCTACCCAAACCCCAGTTCTTGACTTCTGTGGACTCACTGAATCAACATGACATGGAAGCTATCAAGGCTTGGGCCTTGCACCCTCTGAAGCCACAGCCTGAGTTCTACATGGGCCCCTTTCAGTCACAGCTAGAGGAGCTGGGACACAGGGCACCAAGTCCCTAGGCTGCACACAGGACAGGGACACAGGGTCCCAGCCCAGGAAACCATTTTCTCCTAGGCCTTCAGGTGTGTGATGGGAGGGACTGCCCTGGAAACATCTTCTGACATGACCTGGAGACATTTTCCCCCACTGTCCTGAGGAAAAGTAACATTCCTCTCCTCCTTACTTATGCAAATTTATGCAGCCAGCTTGAATTTCTCCTCAGAAAATGAGTTTTTCTTTTCTTTTCTCCTTTTTTTTTTTTGAGGCAGAGTTTCGCTGCTGTCGCCCAGGCTGAAGGAGTACAATGGCGCAATCTCAGCTCACTGCAACCTCCATCTCCTTTTTTCAAGTGATTCTTCTGCCTCAGCCTCCAGAGTAGCTGAGATTACAAGGCACCTATCACCACGCCCAGCTAATTTTTCTATTTTTATTACAGACGGGGTTTCGACATGTTGGCCAAGCTGGTTTCAAACTCCTGACCTCATGTGATCCACCCACCTCTGTCTCCCAAAATGCTGGGATACAGGCGTGAGCTACCACGCACAGCCAGGTTTTTCTTTTCTATTACATTATCAGGCTGTAAATTTTCCAAACTTTTATGCTATTTCCCTTATAAAACTGAATGCCTTTAACAGCACCCAAGTGACCTCTTAAATGCTTTGCTGATTAGAAATTTCTTCTGCCAGATACCCTAAATCATCTCTCTCAAATTAAAAGATCCACAAATCTCTAGGGCAGGGGCAAATGCCACCAGTCTCTTTGCTAAAACATAACAAGAGTCACCTTTGCTTCAGTTCACAACAAGTTTCTCGCCTCCATCTGAGACTACCTCAGGCTGGACTTTATTGTCCATATCACTATCAGCATTTTGGGCAAAGCCATTAAAAGTCTCTACAAGTTCTGAACTTTCCCACATTCTTCTGTCTTCTTCTGAGTCCCACACAACTGTTCCAACCTCTGCCTGTTACCCAGCTCCAAAGTCTCTTCCAGATTTCTGGGTATCTTTTCAGCAATTCTCCACTCCACTGGTACCAATGTACCATATTTTTCTGTTTTCACACTGTATAAAGTCATAACCGAGACTGGGAAATTTGCAAAAGAAAAGAGGTTGATTGGACTTACAGTTCCACATGGGTGGGGAGGCCTCCCCATCATGACGGAAGATGAAAGGCACATCTCACATGGCAGCAGCAAGAGAGGGAATGAGTGCCAAGCGAAACAGGTTTCCCTTTACCAAGGCATCCAATCTCATGAGACATATTCACCACCATGACAACAGTATGGGGGAAATTGCCCCCGTGATTCAATTATCTCCCACTGGGTCCCTCCCACAACACGAGAATTATGGGAGTATAGTTCAAGAAGAGATTTAGGTGGGGACACAGAGCCAAACCATATCACTGCCCATTCCACTCCTTCCGTCTGTGGCCTTGGTAAGAGAACACACAGCCCCATCCCCTGCCCTATCGCTGAGAGGCTACAGCCAACTGTCACAGCAGATAACCACAGTGCAGGTGGTCCTCCAAGAGCCTCCCCAGCCTCTCTCCTCAGAGGCCACATAGCAGGATATGGACTGAGTCTTTGTACACTATAACTGTAACCATCGTCCACAGCTGGGCTACACAGTATCTCTACTTATATTCTGCACAACTATTTGTTTTTCCTGGATTTAATACTTGGCTCAGTTTTTCACGCATGTTATTTCCTGGATTTAATACTTGGCTCAGTATTTCATGCATGCCTCTGAGCCAGGCAGGCCAACTGCCCCCTCCTGGTCTATGCCTTTGTCCCAAGTTCCTGGCCCATTCATGGAAAAGCTGGCACTGTGCATTTCGGCCTGAGACTCCCTCCACCTCCTCCTTCAGGATGGCGTGCGCACACTCCCCTGCACTGGGAAGGCCCGTCCTAGTCATCTTCCTTTCAGGACTGTGGCTGAGGAATCTGGTGTCATCGGGGCTGCCTGTCTGGTGTGTGACCTGCTTGGTCTCTCCACACTTCTGGGGATCTTCTCTTTCCCAGGTATTCCAGAGCTCATCACAGTATGCTTTGCCATGGACCTTCTTCAGGAACCCTGCTGGCCACCCAGTGGGTCCTTCCTACTTGCCACTCATGCCCTTGGGACATTTTCCTATATTTCATGTTGACTAAGTTATTTTCTCCTATTTTCTGTTCTCTTTCTTCTTAGGCTGATTCTGATTTTTCTAACTTTTTTCCCTTATTTCCCATCTCTTTGCCTTTCTGGTTCTACTTTCTGGCAGATTTCTTTAACTCTGTCCTCCAGCACTTCAGTGGATCTCCCACCTGAGCAAAAAAACCTTTCCTTCCCAAGAACTGGTTTTTGTCAGCTCTTCAGAATTTGCTAGACAAATTCTAAACAAGCTGTAGCACTCCAAGAGCTGATCTGAGCCTGATGATTCTGTACATACTTAGGTGCCACTATCTTGCAAGCAGCTTTTCCCGGAGCCCTTTTGTTGGTTCACCTCTGACACTTTCTCCTGCTCACCTGCACCGTCTGTTGATTTAGGTTTTCATTCAGGTCAGTGCCTTTCCTCATACATCAGGAATCTTGGGCTGCCGCTCCTAGTAAAGAGTGAGCCACTGTGGGGCTTCTTCCTGAGGCCAATTTCTGCAGAGAAGAATTATTCCCTGTGTTGCATGTGGGACAGACTGGCATCATGGAGTGAAGCAAGAGAGATGGAGACTTCTGGGGCAGGATGCACAGGGAGGAGAACCGGCCTCACCTTTGGGTATGAAGAATTTTACACGAAAGCCCTGATTTCAGTGTCACCTCATCCCTGCCTGCACCTGGAGTCTAAGGCTAGAGCCTATCTGGCTCAGTTTCCCTCAGAGTGTTCCCCATGTACTGAGGACATGAGGTAAAAGGCATCAGAAGCAAGGCAAACCTGTACTCTCACCACTGGAGACCAACTTTCAAGGAATCCACCCCCGCCCCCAGGCACCAATGTGCCTACAGGATGAGCCTCTTTGCTTCCCCAGCTTGATACCCACCCGTCCTCCGCTTTGCTCTTTTTTTTATTACTTCTCCATTAGTGTGCTTCTTCAGAGTCCAAATATATCCTAGCTTCATCCAAAATGGCATCTGCAATTCAGTTCCTTATTCTCTTTGTTTGGGAGTGTCTTCTGACTAACAGAAATGGACAGAAAACTGCCCTTCATTTCTCCTTCCTTCAACTTTCTTTGGGTTTACTTCTATGTTCTTTTTCTAATAACAAACACCTACTCAACACTAACTGGTCCCAGACACTATTTCAGAAAACTGGGATGCATCAGTATCCCTGCCCCTGCTGAACTCACACTAGCAAGTCCCACTACTCTTTCCCCTATGATCCATGAAATATTTAAATACCTTCTCTGGCTTCCAGGCATTTAATCTTTAAGATTTTAGAGGAACTGTGCATTTGTCAGCGTTCTCCAGACAGACAGAACCAATAGGACATATGAGAGGGAATTTAATCAAAGAAATTTGCTCATATGATCACAAAGACAGAGAAATCCCACGACAGGCCGTCTGCAAGCTGGAGAATCAGAGAAGGTGGCAGCGTGGCTCAAAGTCTGAAAGCCTCAGAGTCAGCAACGCTGATGGTGCAGCCCCTAGGCCAAGGCCAAAGGCCTAAAAACCCCCAGGAGGCCATAGTGCAAGTCCCAGAGTCTACCAGCCAAAAACCCTGGAGTCTGATGTCCAAGGACAGGAGGACAGAAAGTGCCCCACTCAGGATGGGAGGGAGAGGAGAAAGGGAGAATCCCTCTCTTCCGTCCACGCTGAGGGCAGGTCTTTCTTTCTCAAGCCACTGATGAACACCCATCTCCCCTAGAAACACCCTCACAGACAGACCCAGAAATAATGTTTCACCAGTCACCTAGGCATCTCTCAATCCCGTCTAACTCACACCTAAAATTAACCATCATTAATTCACAGGCAGGGTAAGAGGCTGCATCTTCTAGTAGGTGAATTGTCACTTTACCGTACTGTGAAGAATTGATCTATTGCGATTTCACCTGTGGCCTTCATCGACTACATGTTTTATAAAAGCTTCTATGCTTGTCTTTACTGTCTTTAAGCGAGCACATTCCACACGGGCTAGTGCACTGGATGAAGCCTGTTAATTCTATGTTCAAGTCCTCTATGGCCTTAAATTATCTGCTTTATCAATCAGTTTCTGTTACGTAAGTCAGCAGTGTGGCTCTGCATTTCTCTCTGTAACTCTGCATTTTTAAAAATCCATTTTGATGTTCTGCTCTTAGGTACAATGAGCTTCAGTACAGTCACACCTTCCTGTAAGCTGTTCATGTGATCATAATTGGTAACGACCCTCTATCCTTAGTAATTCGCTGTCTTAAGATCCCCAACAGACATACAGGGCAGGCTACACACAATGAAGGAAAAGTCAAATTTATGAACCAGAAAGTAGATGTCAGAAAGACCCAGGGCCAAGTTCAGTGGCTCACATATGTAGTCCCAGCACTTTAGGAGGCCAAACAAGCCGATCACTTGAGCCCAGGAGTTCAAGACCAGCCCGGGCAAAATGGCAAAACTCCATCTCCACATACATACACAAAAAAATTACAACAAGTGAGCCAGGCATGGTGGTACATGCCTGTAGTCCCAGCTACTCGGGAGGCTGAGGTGGTATAATCAACTGAGCCTGAGAAGTCCAGGCTGCAGTAAGCCATGATCACACCATTGCACTCCAGCCTGGGTGACAGAGTGAGTGAGACTCTGTCTCAAAAAACAAAACAAAAAAAACATCCAGAACTCAGCAGGGAGAACATAAGAGATGAACACACAAAACAAGGTGCCATGGCTGGGTGCAATGGCTCACTCCTGTTATCCCAGCACACTGAGAGGCCAAGGTGATTGGATCACCTGAGGTCAGGAGTTCAAGACCAGCCTGGCCAACATGGTGAAACCCCGTCTCTACTAAAAATACAAAAAACTTAGCCAGGTGTGGTGGCACACACTTGTAATCCCAGCTACTGGGGAGGCTGAGGTGGGAATCACGTGAACCTGGGAGGCGGAGGTTGCAGTGAGCCGAGATCAAGCCATTGCATTCCAGCCTGGGCAACAGAGCAAGACTCTGTCTCAAACAAACAAACAAACAAACAAACAAACAAAAACAGTGCCAAGACAAGACCTGGAGGATGAAGAAAGTCGCAGCACAGCCGAAGACCCCATCCCCACCTTCTTCAAGGTGTCTAGTTCTCTTTTTGTGTCCTTGATCATTTTAAACACCCTGTTATCTTTCACCCATGTCTTGGTACCAAATCGGCTGCAGTGCCCTGCTTTCCTTGCGTGGTTTCTGATTTTTCAAGTTTGTCCTCCAGCAAGGGTTCTTCTCCTCAGCAGGCAGCCAGCATGCTCTGGCTCATGGAAACATTCCTGCACAGCCAAGTTGTGCTTTAGCCCTGCCAGGCTCCGTGAGCTTCCCTACCCCTAGACTACTTATTGCACTGACTTTCGACCGGCATTCCCACGCTGTACGGGTGACACACATCTCAACCTCCCTCCAACCCATAGTGTACCCAACAGCTGCAATGCCTCCTTAAAGAGCTTCCCCTCCACATCCCCAGAGCCAAGGGCATCTGTCAAGCCTCCTCCGTTCGCTCCTGGGCAGTAGGTGGAGTTTCCTAGTCCTCTTTCCCAAAGGTGCCAGTCACAGCTGCTGACAGCACACAGGCCCAGGGCCAAATGAACATGGAAACTCAGGCCCAAAAGGCCCCAGGGCACCTACCTGTCCACTCATGGTTTTCACTCAATGACAGAAACTATCTCCTGGTACCTGAAGCTCTCCCTTTCTTTTCTCTCCTTTTTTTTTGGAGATCAAGTCTTGCTCTGCTGCCCAGGCTGGAGTGCAGTGGTGCAATCTTGGCTCACTGCAATGTCTGTCTCCCGGGTTCAAGCAATTCTCTTGTCTCAGCCTCCTGAGTTGAGGGCAGGTAGCTGGGATTACAGGCGCAGGCCACCACACCTGGCTAATTTTTATATTTTAAGTAGAGACAGGGTTTCGCCATGTTGGTCAGGCTGGTCTCAAAATCCTGACCTCAGGTGATGCACCCAACTCAGCCTTCCAAAATGCTAGGATTACAGGCGTGAGTCATCCTGCCCAGCCTCTTCAAGTGCAGCCATTTGTGAAACTATTTTGTCTACAAAAAACCGTATTATCTAGCACTTTTATGTTCAGTAGGAACAAAATCGATGTCAGCTCAATCTACCCAGAGCCTGACACAAATGTTTCCCACGTGGGATATTAGTTTAGGGGCACCTCTTGGCCTCGTATGTGCCTACTTCAGAATGAAGGATGCTTAGCAAAACCTAAACCAGAATTCATGCTCCCCCCCGCCCCTGTCCAGATACCCACTGCCATGCTGGTGACAGTCATTCACTTTATCTTTCCTCATTGTTAGGTTGCGAACACCTGGAGGAAGATTCGCTGTCATCGGAACATCCCCAGAACCAAGCATGTGGCAGCTGTTCATAAATGGTTCATAAACAGACTCAATTTTGCATTAATTTTCCCATCCTTGAACTAAGTTCTAGATGATTTAAATCAATTGAGGACAGGTTTACAAAAGCTACCCATTCTGAAACATAGATAAAGTCACAAAAACTTTCACACATGACCCAAATACTTTCAAGTACAATTTCTCTCTCCCTCTTTCCCCGCCCTGGGCTCAAGTGATCCTCCCACCTTAGCCTCCCAAGTAGCTGGGACCACAGGCGTGCACCACCACACCCACCTAATTTCAAAGGGCAGTTTCATCATCAGATAAAATGCAGGTTAAGTATGAGCACATCGTCCCCCAATTTTTTCATCTACAGGCTAATATCCCAATTTATATTAAGGATTCATTGTTCTTTTTTTTTTTTTATGTGGATCAATGTACACTACACTTTTCTTTTAAGCTTTTTGGGTCTGTTTAGGGGAAGCGTTCTCCACTCACCATCCAGTTTCATCTGCTCTGGGCAATAATAGTGAATCACAGCTAAGAGAGCAGCACCATCACTGCCGTCTCTCATCAAATCCTCCAACAACGGGAAGTAGGGTGACTGCCTAGCAGAAAGGTGCTCTCGTCGATAGCGGACCTGCAGTTGATAAAAGGAAAACGGTCTCTGCATGTGATGTCTCTTCACTACCATATATGTTACAGGCACACTGTTAGATCAGGAATTATTAACATAAGGCCTACTAGACAACATGGAGAACAATTGCAACCATCTAGAAAAAGTTAAAAACATATGGTTTATGCACTTTGCCTGGAACATATATGTCAGGATCCAGGGAGCTGGGCTTCATGGCTACACTGGGTAACAGCAGCTACTTGCTAGCAATACCAGGGCCAGTCTCCCCTAAACTGACCTGGAGGCAGAGGCTGCTGCTAGTGCAGGCACACACAGGAAAGGAGACAGAACACACACCTACGCTACCGAAAGCCAACGCACTAGACACTAGCGAGAAACAAGTTAAATGGTGATCATCCTGATGCTTGGAAGTCCCAAGTCACTGTGACTTTCCTAAGCAATATCATCGCTAGCCTCAGCAATGATGAAAAGTACAAAACAGCTTTAATATTTAGTCTGAGAAATTTCAGAAGCCAACATAGCACAACCACCACATTCTATTAACTGCAATGAAGCATCAGGAGACTAAATCCATGCAAGGTGCTCCAGAAGACAAGTATCTGCTCAAGGCTTCCATGCTTCTGCATTTAGAGGAAGCCACGTGTGTGGCATTCTACGCTCCACCAAACCCTCAGGTCTGCCCCCATAACTGCAAGTCAGCTGACAAGGGCACAGACACACAGGCTGCCGAGGGCAGGACAGTCAGCCCCAGCCCCAATGCCAAACAGCCTGCAGTACACTAGTGTTTCCTGCATTAACACCCACATTACAGCTTTAAAATATGGCATTTCTTGCCAACCACATTTTCTCCACAGGTGGAAAATATACGATACAAACTAGAGGAAGGAAAACCAGCAATCGACAAAAATGACTGATTTCTGAGAGTCATGCAGCTGAATCAACTTGAGGAAAAATTGTCTAAAATCCAGAATTTCAAGTTGTTATGTCAGTAAGTACATCGTGTAGAATAATCAATACTGATGCTGAGCAAAAACCATTTGTAACACAGTCTCCTAAATTTAGCAATAAGGCTTATTTTATGTCAATGAAATATGTTTCAGCACACACTTTAACTTGTTTCTCGGAGCCCACGGCACACTCTACAAATCGTGACCCGCCTCATACTGTACCACGCGTGCAAACTCCACAGGTTCCAGCATGCAGTGCACCACAGCATGCGCCAGGCCAGGCTTCCACACAGACAGCAGACACGTGAGGGGTGGCCACAGGCATGCGGGAAAGCACATGGTTTCTTGATTAAAGATGGATGGGGTGGGCTTACGGGCAGGTGAAACACTCCTGAACTACAAGAGTCCAGGGAACTTGTATAGTTGCCTTGCAAATCAGGTGTTTTGAACCTCTAGGTTGTAAATGGCTGAGGTAAGACCTCTAAACCTGTCCGTCTTTACCAGGCCTTTCCACACTTCTCCTCACTGGCCTATTAACTCAATCCTGTGGTCAGACAGTTAGGGTTATGAACTATCTAACAAAAAACATTAAGGGACCCACCACTCTTGGTAACATGTTTCTGTTTTTATAAAACTCTCATGTGAAACCTCACTTCCTATAGGACAGCTGAAGTCTGGGAGCCCTTGACTAAATCACGTAAGTGCTCATTTAATATTGAGCTCTTCAATCTTCAGGATTCAAAAAGTTAAAAGCTCTATATTGATTTAAAATGCTTTCTTCTTTCTTATTAATATATTTCATCAAGAGAAGCAAAATGACCTGTGAGCTCCACAGCAGAATCTACCACTGTTCAAACAAGCCCTGCCTCCCAGCTTACTCCCATTGTTTTCGCCTTGAGGACAGACTTCAAAGGAAAATCAGGGCCCAACAATGACACTGAAGGACGCAGGCAGGTAGTAAAGTATGCAAAAAGCCGTCTGCAAGTTCTGCGTCCTAATGTTCCGGAGAAAGGCACCGCTGGCACCACACACTCTCCCCCGGGGCCAGCTAACAAACTGGCTCCGCTTCCAGAATGGGCCACCAGGTGGGGCACAACTAGGTCTGGAAAACGAAATACTGTTTCACTTTTCTATGTGAAAATTCACATTTCACTCCAGAAAGCCTGTGGCCAGGCTGATCTAACTCAGACCATTGCCTCGGAGTAAGGAAATGCCCCTTCCCCCTCCATGCAGGCCAAGGCAGCAGGAGTGGCTCCAACACCCGAGGAGAAGAGATGAATCTGAAACATTGGTGAGAGCCCCTCTCCGCAGCCCGCCAGCCCCGGCCCACCAGGTGTATCATCCGCATACCTGGACCACTCAGCTGATGGCTCCTAACAGATGTCACGTTAAATACCACAGTCAGGCAAGGCAACATCAGAAGGAACAAAATATACAGAGTAACTTGGGCAACTAGACCACTTTTCAGTCTCTCTGTATCCACCACAAAAGAGAACACCCTCTCTCATTATGTGCATGTTGATCACTTAAAGTAACTAGGAAACTGGGCAAAATGTAACGTAGAGTTCCAAAGTGCCATATTACAAGGCCTATTTGGCTCAGAATCTGGCCAACGCTTGTACTATATAAATAATCCCAAGGTGGACATTTAAACAAACAAAAAAAAAACAGTTTCGGGTGCGAGCAATTTTTAATGGAAGCAAGTGACTGCGACAGGATGGCTCTGTAGATGGCAGCTGGAGGCTGGAGGTTCACTTACAGGCACTAACTTCCAATACCACTTGGAGGGAGACTGCTCAGGAAGCAAGAAAAGGAAGGCAGGAGAGGAGCATCAGCAGAGCAGGTCCACGTGTGGACGAGGTAACACACACTTCCCCACGGCGTTTACATGGCAGAGGTGGGAGAGCCTCTGGTAAGCAAAGTCTTCCAAGTGTACGTGGCCATAGGCATGGTGCATTAGCAGATGATTAAAGTGGAAGATCACGAATCACTTCCACAACACTATTCTTTGCAGTAGCAAAGAATGCTTGGGAAACTTGGTATGGGCTGGCTATCAAAGGCAAAAGTCAGCTCCGACGCAGGGAGGCCTAGTGCTTAGTCTGTACCCATGTGTTAAACGTGACCATCTGAGGAACAGGGAGGAAGCTCAATGCTTAAGATCCAGATGAGGGAGCCATAGCAGGTGGCCTGACTCACCGCTCACCCAGCTAACAAATGCATGGCCAGGGGCCAGTGCCGCTGGAGGGAGAAGATAGATCAGGGGAAGGCGGCACACTGCCCTCCAATGGTAAGACCTTAGAGATGGTCGGACCGCATCTTGCGTGCACTGAACTGAGTAAATTCAGTCACGCATGTGCTTACAAAAAAGAAAGTAATGCCAGAGGAAGAAAACGACTCATGGCTGGAAGGTGCAGCATGGCCATCATGCCACTTCAGTAGACATGTAGGGTCTATCCACCAGAATCATGGCACAGGGACATAGATACACCACCAGCTACACTGCACCTCATGGGCCATTTAAGGACTTTTCAAGGGCATCTTTAGTAATAGGCAATTTTCCCCTTGTTTGTTGACTTGTGGAGGCTAGCGCCAAGGTGGGACCTATGTCCCTCACTCCTGAGATTCCTAATTCCCCCAAAATGCCCTTACCCACCATAAAGTGCAATGCAAAACACCCCTTCCCAGGGAGAGATGGGGGACAGGCTGCCATGGTCACCTCTCACTGAGGTATGGAGAATCAGCCTACCAGGTGAATCCAAGAGACTAGCTGCTTCTTTGGTAAGTAAAAATAGAGAATAAGCAAACAGTAGGAACAGAATTCTTTAGAATTGGACCAACATTAACTTAGTGCATTCTGGAAAAATTAAATTTACCCTTTACCTTTTGATGAGCTGGACTTTCCAGTAACTGTTGTTTTAATTTAACTTCTTTCTCTGTTATCTCTCTCATTTTAAGATTTACCTAAAGTAGAAGAGAAAGGCATTAAAAAGGTAATCGCTGTCCTGCAGAGGCCTCAGTATCTCCACAATTATCACCCAGAGACCCCCACTTCACCTGATTTGCCTCTGACTCCTAGACATAGGTATTGTTTAAGCCAGTTACATGGATTCCACATGATCCACAAGGTCCGCCTGCCACCACCAGGAAAGCACATGTCGCCACCCCCATGCCCACCCCAATGCCAGTGCAGTGCCCCCGCCACCCGCCACTGCGGGACAGAGTCACTACTACATCTTGGTAGTGGTGACTCACCAAACTACTGTTAAACAGATAAGTTTCTCCAACACCAACAGCAAATGCCACTTACAAAACAGTCTGGTTGAGACACCTCACTAAAGAGCCTAACTTGTGACAGAATAGGTCAAAAAAAATCCCTGACCATACAAAATCAGACCAAATAAAATTTAACTATAAAAGTTTAACTATACACCCCTTAAAAATACAACTTCTTAGAAACTGAAGTATTCTCTCCTATAATTAACTCAATATGAAAACTGCAATTATAAAATCTCATGGAGAAAAACACACAGCAGTGTTTCAGGGGATCTGGTAGAAGCCACCAAATGAAAAGGAACAGAGCTGAACGCTTCGTCATCAAATGATACAGACCGCGGAGTCCACCATGCATATCAAATCAGAAGAACGAAAAAGTGTTTTCAAAACTAAAAAACAGATGAAGAAAAAAATCAATATAGATAATGTCAAATTCAATCAGTGAGAAGGTAGGAAAAAAGGATATTTAATCCACAACCAAGTTCTGTATGCATGATTAAGAGTCCTTTGCCAAGGACGAGTGTGGCAGCTCATACCTATAATCCCAGCTACTTGGAAGGCTGAGGCATGAGGATTACTTGAGCCCAAAAACTGGCGACAAGCCTGGGCAACACAGCAAGACCCTGTTTCTTAAAAAAAAAAAAGTTCTTTGGAAAATCTAATCAAGAAGATGAATGATAATACAATACACAACATAAAACAAATAGTCATATTTTTGGAGGAAAGTCGAAACCACTAAGAAAGTACTGTGTAAAAACACATCCTTCTTAAAATGTAATTTGAAATTTTTAATAAAACAAACATTTCAAAAAAATATATAATTACAAATTACCAAAAAAAAAAAAAAAATCAAGAAGACTAAACATGGTAAATCAAACATCTGCTTGTCACTCTGATCCCTATGAAAATCACATGGAAAACAGAATTTAAAAGCCGAAAATGCACAGGACAAAGCAAGGGAAAGCTGCATAGAACAGAGCCAGCGCAGCTCCAGTGATGGGGAAAAGATGCCAGGCAGGGACTGCAAATACCCCAGGACGCCTCCCAGCCTCAGAGCAGAGACAAGGCTGCAGGCAAGACAATGGCTCAAAGTCAGTGTCTAAAAAAGCTGGAGCAAGAACTGTCAGCCCAGTCCCACCTCACCCCACAGAGGCACCCCAGCGGCACAACAGAATGGAGCTGTATTTCCATCTGAAAGAAAATTCTGTCAATCTAGAATTTTATAACCAGCCATATCTTTGGTAAATGAAAGCAAAATAATGTCTTTTTCAGAAAAGCAAAAGCTGAGAGACTTCAGTAGAATTGCCTGTAAAAAATGCTAAAAGAAGTTGTTTAGGCTGAAGGAAACAATACAGATGGAAAATAATTTTATCAAATCTCTACTCTATAGTACAACTTCTTTTGTGTTCTGTAACCACAAGGTCAGCAGGCACAGAGCACCTTTCTTGTGGACCAAATGACAGCAGTGACCTTGGGACATGTACCTGTGCAGCTGAGTTACAAGCTGAACCACTAACAAACCAGTTATTCACATTTACAAACATATTAAGACATCATCTCAAAACCAAAGAAGTGATTTTTTTTTTTAAATGAATGCCTGTCACTTAAGGAAAACCACTTGTTTCCAGTGGCAAAATTTGAATTTCAGAAAAAAATTAAATTTTGGAAAACTTGTTTCTGCCACCAAAAGCTGGATAACTTCCTAATACGTAAAGGTTTTTCTGATGAGATTGGTGATATTAATGAATGTAAGTTTTGATGCTGTATAATGAAATGTGACAACATTTGGAAGATCGACATATCTCAGTGAAACAACAATTTTCCGAATGACCGAAATATGAAGCTGCAAAACCCTGCGTGGGTAAAAGTCCATGAAAGCTCACTGATCTAGTACCCAGAATCTATAAAAGAACAAAAAAAAGACAATCCAATTTTTAAATGGGCAAAGGGTATGAATAAATATTCCTCCAAAGAAGATACACAGCCAGGCACAGTGGCTCACATCTGTAATTCCAGCAATTTGGGAGGTCAAAGCAGGTGGATCACTTGAGCTCAGGAGTTCGAGACCAGCCTGGGCAACGATGAAGTCCCAGCTCTACAAAAAAATACAAAAATTAGCCAGGCATGGTGGCAAATGCCTGCAGTCCCACCTCCTTGGGTGGCTGAGGCAGGAGAATCACTTGAGCCCAGGAGGTCAAGGTTGCAGTGAGCCTGTTCGTACTACTGCACTCCAGGCTGGGTGACAGAATAAGACCGTGTCTCAAAAAATAAATAAATAAATAAACAAACAAATAAATAAATGTAAAAATATATATACACACACACACACATATATACATATATATATTTACACACACACACACACACACACACACACACACACACACACAAATGGTCAATGAGCACATAAAAAGAAGCTCATTAGGGAAATGCAAATCAAAACCACAATGAGATGCCACTTCATATCCTCTTGGATAGCTATTTAAAAACAAAGCGGGGGCCAGGTGTGGTGGCTCACACCCGTAATCTCAGCACTTTGGAAGGCCAAGGCAGGTGGATTTAAGTCAGGAGTTTGAGACCAGTCAGGCAAACATGGTGAAACTCCGTATCCACTAAAACTACAAAAATTAGCCAGGTGTGGTGGTGGGCGCCTGTAATTCCAACTACTTGAGAGGCTGAGGCAGGAGCATCACTTGAACCTAGGAGGCAGAGGTTACAGTGAGCCAAGATCGCCCCACTGCACTCCAGCCTGGGCGACAGAGCAAGAGTCCGTCTCCAAAAACAAAAAAAAAAGTCAGAAAATAACAAATGTTAGCAAGGATGGTTAGCAAGGATGGGGAAAACTAGAACCCTCAGATGCAGCTAGAGGGAATGTAAAATGGCACAGCTGCTAGGAGGACAGTCTGCAAGTTCCTCAAAAAGCTAAACACAGAATTAACACATGACCCAGGAATTCTACCCCAGGTACACACCCAAGAAAAATGAAAACATATATTCACACAGGAAACTTGTGCACAATTAGCAGCATTATTCATGATAGCCAAGACGCAGAAACACCACAAATGCCCATGAATTGATGCACGAGCAAACAAAATGAGGTGTAAGCACGCAGTGGAACGTTACTCAGACATAAAGAGGAACGAAACGCTGGCACTGCTACAACATGGACAAACCCTGGAAACATGCTCCATGAAAGTCGCCAGGCACTAAAAATCACATACTGTATGATCACATTCATAAAAACTGTCCAGACTGAGCAAACACACAGATACAGAGCAGATGGTGGTTGCCAGGGGCTGAGGAGGGAATTAGGCCCAGCTGCTAATAGGTACATAGAGTTTTTCTGGAGTGATAAAAATGTTCTGTTGGGAGGCCAAAGGCAGATCACAAGGTCAGGTGTTTGAGACCAGCCTGGCCAATATGGTGAAACCCTGTCTCTACTAAAAATACAATAATTAGCCAGGCGTGGTAGCAGGCACCTGTAATCCTAGCTACTTGGGAGGCTGAGGCAGGAGAACCGCTTGAACCTGGAAGGCAGAGGCTTCAGTGAGCCAAGACTGTGCCACTGCACTTCAGCTGGCCAACAGAGCAAGACTCCATCTCAAAAAAAAAAAAAAAAAAAAAAAAAAAAAACAGTTCTGGAATTAGCCAGTGATGATGACTATAAAGCTGATACGGTTTGGCTGTGTCCCCATTCAAATCTTATCTCAAACTGTAATCCCTATAATACCCACATGTTGATGGAGGAACGAGATGGGAGTTGACTAGATCATGGGGAAGTTTTCCCCATGTTGTTCTCATGATAGTGAGTGAGGACTCACGAGATCCGATGGTTTATAAGGCAGTTTTCCCTTTTCTTGCTCACTCTCTCATGCCTGCCACCATGTAAGATGTGCCTCTTCCCCTTCCATCATGATTGTAAGTTTCCTGAGGAATACCCAGTCATGTAGAACTGAGTCAATTCAACCTTTTTTCTTTATAAATTACCCAGTCTTAGGCAGTTTGTTAAGCAGTGTGAAAACAGACTAATACAACAGCCTGATGGATATATTAAAAACCACTGACTAGGCTAGACACAGTGGCTCACATCTGTAATCCCAGAACTTTGGGAGGCTGAGGCGGGTGGATTATTTGAGGCCAAGACAATCCTGGTCAACATGACAAAACCCAGTCTCTACAAAAAATTTTAAAACTACCCAGGCATAGTAGCACACAATTGTAATCCCAGTTACTCGGGAGGCTAAGGCAGGAGAATCCTTTGAACTGAACCCAGAAGGCAGAGGTGGCAGTGAGCCAAGATCATGCCACTGCACTCCAGCCTAGGTGATAGGGCCAGAGTCTATATCTTCAAAAAAAAAAAAAAAAATTCACTGACTAGTACACTTTAACAATAGTGAAGTTTATCGCAAACATTGATAGATTAAAATTTTCTTCAGAAGTTCGGCAGGATGCACTGGCTCACGCCTGCAATCCCAGCACTTTGGGAGGCCAAGCAAAAAGCTTGCTTAAGGTCAGGTGTTTGAGAAGAACAGCCTAGCCAACACAGCAAGACCCCATCTCTACCAAAAAAAAAAAAGGTAAGTCATCTGAGGTCCACAGCAATTTTTAAGAGTACAAAGAGGTCCTGACACCAAAATGTGTGAAACTCTTGATGTATGCAAAGGAATTTAGAACAAAAATGAAAATTATGTGGATAAATATTAATGACTTTTGTTCTCAATTTAAAAAGAAATATATATATATATATAATTGCGTTTTAGGTTTTGGGGTACATGTGAAGAACATGCAAGATTGTTGCATAGGTACACACATGGCAATGTGGTTTGCTGCCTTCCTCCCCATCACCTATATCTGGCATTTCTCCCCAATTTTTAAATACTTTAAATGATAAAGGAAAGCCAAAACAGCACAGCTGGGGTTGCAGTAAAATCAATAACAACAGTGACACAAAGGTCAGTCAGGAAAAGGTGTGTCTTCTGCTATTTGTGCATCACTCTGACTTGCAGGCAGCCTGTGATGGTTTAAAGATGCAGACAGTAACTCTAAAGCAACCCCCTACAAAATGCCGGAGGGTAAAAGGGAGTACTAAAAAATATCCAAAATAAGCCTTAAAAGAGGAAAAAAAAAAAGAAAAGAGATAAACAGAAACAAACTAGATGGTAAAACCAAGCCTTAGGGATAATCACATTAAATGCAATTGGTCTAAATACTCCAACAATCAGGCAGAGACTGTCAGACAAATAAAAAAGCAAGAGCAACTATAGGGCATCTACAAGAATTTCACTTTAAAGAGAAAGACAACAAGAGGTTAAAAATGAAAGGAATGAAACAGATTCACCATGCAGCCACTATCCACAAGCACTCATGAACAGCCATATCCACATTAAAGGAAGTAGACTTTTGGGGCAAGGATTATAGTGATAAAGAGAGAAAGACATCTCATAATGATAGGAGGGTTAATTCATCAATTAATATCCAAACATAACAGACTTTGAAAATACACAGAGCAAAAACTGACAGAATCAAAAGGTGGGGTTACAAGCATACAGCTCAGGACTTCCACCCTCTTTTCAGATCAACCTACTAATAGGACCAAAGACAGGAAAACATTGAAGGAAGGAGACACAAACACCACCACCAATCAATCTGAACCGACACTGAAAACACTCTACCTTCAAACAGCAGAATACATATTCTGTTTTTTGTTTTTGTTTTTTTTTTTTTTTGAGACAGAGTCTAGCTCTGTCACCCAGGCTGGAGTGCAGTGGTGCAATCTCAGCTCACTACAACCTCTGCCTCCCAGGTTCAAGCAATTCTCTGCCTCAGCCTACCAGATAGCTGGGATTACAAGTGATCGCCACCATGCCTGGCTAATTTTTTTTGTATTTTTAGTAGAGACAGAGTTTCACCATCTTGGCCAGGCTGGTCTTGAACTTCTGACCTTGTGATCTACCTGCCTCAGCCTCCCAAAGTGCTGGGATTACAAGCATGAGCCATCACGCCCGGCCAGAATACATATTCTTTTCAAACGTGTATTAAATATTCTGCAATGTAAGGTACATGGCAGGCCCTAAGTCCCAATGAAATTAGAAGGATGAAAATCACACAGAGTATATTCCCTGGCAACAGAATTAAACCAGAAATCACAACACAAAAAGCTATCTAGAACCTCTCTTTAAGTATTTAGAAATTAAACATCTGACTTCTAGATAACAAAGTGATGAAACAAGAATCCCCAGGGGAAACAAAATATTTTAAAGAGAATGATTAAAAACACGCCTACAAAAACATATAACACACAGCTAAAGTGTTGCTTAGCGAGGAATCCACAGCTTTAAATGCCTGTCTTAAAAATGAAAAAAAGGCTTCAATTACTAACTCCCCCCCTTAAAAAACTAGATAAGGAGAACAAATTAAACCCAAAATAAATATGAAATAATAATAAAGGTAAAAGGAAATTAAGTAATAGAGAAAATAAAAACTAAAAGCAGATTTTTTTAGAAGGTTAATAAAGTTGGGAGAGAGATCCAAGATGGCTGATTACTAGCAGCTCAGGATTGTAGCTCCCAGTGAAAGCGCAAAGAACGAGAGGATGCCACACTTTCTGACGAATTTCTGTTGTTCACGGACCAGAAGATTCCCAGCGGAAGAGCCCCACGGGTAGCCAGCGTGACTCTTGTGGCCAGCACGGCAGTTCTTAGTGCAGAGTAAATGGGACTGGGTCCCCTTTTGGTCTTTTGGAGCTCCGGGAAGGCAGAGTCGCCTATTCAGCTGATTGAAAAAGGGACTCAAGAAGGAAGCCAGACTGGAGATTCCCGGGCAGAAAAGCACCATGAATAATGCCGCTGTTTTAGCCGGCACAGTGGGTTGCACAGATTCCAGAGCTGCGAATCAACAAGTTGGACGTCCACTCAGAGACCTAATTTGAAAGTCAGTAATTACAAAGACAACAGGTGGATAAATTTACAATGATGGGAAGAAACCAGCGTAAAGGCTGAGAATACCCAAAATCAGAATGCCTCTCCCTCTACAGGGGATCACAGTTCCTCATCATCAACAAGGGAACAAGGCCTGATGGAGAACGAGTGCGTTCCATTAACAGAATTAGGCTTCAGCAGGTGGATAATAAGAAACTTCTGTGAGTTAAAAGAACATGTTCTAGCCCAATGTAAAGAAACTAAGAACCTTGAAAAAAGGTTTGACGAAATCCTAACAAGAATAGACAATTTAGAGAGGAATATAAGTGAATTAATGGAACTGAAGAATACAATACAAGAACGCCGCAAAGTATGCACAGGTTTTAACAGCTGAATTGATCAAGCAGAAGAAAGGATATCAGAGGTCGAAGACCAACTTAATGAAATGAAACAAGAAGACAAGATTAGAGAAAAAAGAGTAACAAGGAATGAGCAAAGTCTCCAAGAAATATGGGACTATGTGAAAAGACCTAATTTACATTTGATAGGTGTATCTGAATGTCATGAAGAGAATGAATCCAAGCTGGAAAATATTCTTCAGGATATTATTCAGGAAAACTTTCCTAACCTAGCAAGGCAGGACAGTACTCAACTCCAGGTAATACAGAGAACACCACAAAGATATTCCTCAAGTAGAGCAACCCCAAGACACATAAACGTTAGATTCACCAGGGTTGAAATAAAGGAGAAAATTCTAAGAGCAGCTAGAGAGAAAGGTCAGGTTACCCATAAAGGGAAGCGTATCAGACTCACAGCAGATCTCTCAGCAGAGACCCTACAAACTAGAAGAGAGTGGGGGTCAATATTCAATATCCTCAAAGAAAATAATTTTCAACCCAGAATCTCATATCCAGCTTAACTAAGCTTCATAAATGAAAGAAAAATGAAATTTTTCACGAACAAGCAAGCAGTCAGAGAGATTTCATCACCACCAGGCCTGCTTTGCAGGAGCTTCTGAAAGAAGCACTATACACAGAAAGGAACAACCAGTATCAGTCATCCCAAAAACTTACCAAAAGGTAAAGAGTATCTCCATAATGAAGAATCTATATCAACTAATGGGCAAAATAGCCAGCTAGCATTAAATGACAATATTAAACTCACAAATATCAATATTAATCCTAATTTTAAATGGATTAAATGCCCCAATCAAAGACACAGACAGGCAAATTGAATAAAAAGTCAAAGCCCATCGGTACGCTATATCCAGATCCATCTTATAAGCAAGAACACACAAAGACTCAAAGACTACTTATCAATCAAATGGAGAGAAGAAAAACAACAACAGGAGTTTTAACTTTCTCATAGACTTTAATAGTAACAAAGACTAAAAGAAACAAAGAAGGACATTACATAATGGTAAAAGGATCAATGCAACAACAGCAGTCAATGATCATAAATATGTATGCACCCAATATAGCAACACCCTGATACATAAGACAAGTTCTTAATAACTTATAAAGAGATTTGAACTCCCACACAATAAAAGTGGGAGACTGACACCACATTGTTAATATTCGACGGATCAACGAGATAGAAAATTAACAGGGACATCTGTGATTTTTAACTCAGACCTGGAACAAGTAAACTCAGTGAATATTTATAGAATTCTTCACCCCAGGTTCACAGAACATACATTTTTCTTAGTATCACATTACACCTATTTTGAAAGTGACCACATAATTGGAAGTAAATCACTTTTCAGTATTTGCATAGCATTTCACAAACTTAAATGAAATATTGGTTGGCTGTTTGTTATTTTCTTCCCTTATTCCTACCTGTCTCCGCTGTCAAGCACAATTATTGGCATAAAAGAGGTTTTTAATACCTATTGTTAGATTGCATTCCAACCTGGGCAATAGAGCAAGACTCCTGTTCCCCCCCACAACTTTCTCTTTCTCTTTCTTTCAAAAAAAAAAAAAAGAAGATTAATAAAGTTGATAAATCAGACTAATCAAGGGAAAGAAAAATAAAAGAAACTGCCAACGTCAGGAAACAAACAGGACATTATCACTACAGATCACAGGTATATTAAAAGGAAAATAAAGAAATATAAACCTTATGCCAATAAATTCAGTTACTTAAAACTGACAAATCCCTTGAAAGTCATAAATTACCACAGCTGACACTGTGCTAAATGGAAAATTTATTATATGTATATTAAAGAAATTAAATTCATAATTAAAATCTTCTAAGAAAACTCCAGTCCCGTATTGCTTTATCAGTGAATTTAATATTAATTTCCTTTGACCTTATTAATACTTCCCAACTCACTTTTTGAGCCCAACATTACCATGACACCAAAACAACAGAAATACTTATAAGAAAAAACTACAGACCAATATCTGCCAAGAACATTGACACAAAAATCATCAACAATATATCAGCAAATTGAATCCATCAATATATAAAACAAATAATAAACACAACCAACTTGTATTTGTCCTGGGAACGGAAGGGCTGGTTCAACATTTGAAAATCAATTAACTTAATTCATTGTATCAACAGACTAAAAAGGAAAGCCATATAATCATCTCAATAAATACAGAAAAAGCACCTGACAAAATTCAATATGTATTCATGAAACAAATACCCTAAGCAAACTTAGAATAGAAGGGAACTCCTGGCCAGGTGACAGAGGCTGAAGCAGGTGGATCCTTCGAGCTCAGGAGTTCAAGACCAGCCTGGGCAACATGGCAAAATCCCTCTACAAAAATTGTAAAATTTTTTTTAAAAATTAGCTATGCATGGTGGTGTGTGCCTGTAGTCCTAGCTACTCAGGAGGCAGAGGCAGGAGGATTGCTTGAGCCCAGGAGGACTAAGCTACAGTGAGCAATGATGGTACCACTGTGCTCCAGCCTGGTCCACAGGGTGAGACCCTGTCTCAAAAAAAGGGGGGTGGGGCACAGGGGCACAGAACTCCTAATAAAGGGCATCTATGAAAAAAGTTTACAACCAACATTCATTATTTCAATGGTTAAAACAGTAAATGTTTATTCCCTAAGATTAAGTATAAGCAAAAATGCCTTCCTTCACCAATTCTGTTCAATATTCTATCAGAGGTCTTAACAGTGCAATAACCCAAAAAAAATTATAATTTAAAAAGAGCATACATATTAAATAGTAATACAAATGACTTTATACACAGACAACATGATCTTCTATACAGAAAATCTTAAGGAATTTCCTCAATGCCACCAGAATAAGTAAGTTTAGCAAGGTCACAAAATATAAAGTCAATATACAAATTAATTACATTTCTACAGACTAGTAACTGGAAAACAAAATTAGAAGAACGTCACTTATAATAGAATCCAAAACATAAAAGATACAGAATAAAGTTAAACTATATATAAAACCTAACCCTGAAAAACTATAAAACATGGCTGAGAAAAGCTATGAAGCTGTTAAGTCTACACAAAATAAAGAGATATAGCATGTCTGTGGGCTGGCATATGCAATATTAATTCTCCCTAAAGTCATCTAGCTTCAATACATTCCCAATCCCTGTAAGTATCCTTATAGAAACTGGCAAACCGATTCTAAAATTCAGGGTAGGCATGCAAAGGACCTACAATAGTGAAAACTTCTTTTTTTTCCAAAATGGAGTTTCACTCGTCTCCCAGGCTGGAGTACAGTGGCATGATCTCGGCTCACTGCAACCTCCGCTTCCCAGGTTCAAGTGATTCTCCTGTCTCAGCCTCCCAAGTAGCTGGGATCATAGGCATGCACCACCATGCCTATCTAATTTTTTGTATTTTAAGTAGAGATGAGGTTTCACCATGTTGGGCAGGCTGGTATCCAACACCTGACCTCAAGTGACCCACCTGCCTAGGCTTCCCAAAGTGCTGGAATTACAGGCATGAGTCATCATGCCCAGAAGAAAACAATTATTTTTTAATACAAAGGATATGGCTGGAAGACTTAACATTGTCCAATTTCAAGTATTCCTATAAACCAGACACAAAAATCAGTGGAACAGAATCCAGAAACAGACTCACATATACTGATTTTCAACAAAGCTGTCAAAGTAATTCAATCAGGAAAGGAAAGGCTCTTCCAGAAATGGCTTCAGAACTGCTACCTATATGAAGAAAAACATGAACCGCCACCCTTCCCTCACATCATTCATAAAAATGAACTCAAAGTGGGTCACAGAGGCAAATATAACAGCTAAAATAATAAAACTTCCAGAAGAAAACACAGGAGAAACTCATCACAACCTCAGAGTAGGTCAAGATTTCTTCCTAAGACACAAAAGGACAAACCATAAAAGGAAACAGTGATAAACTGAGCTACAAAGAAAACTTAAAAAGCCTTTGCTTTTTTTTTTGAAACATAATCTTGCTCTGTCACCCAGACTGAAGTGCAGTGGTGTGATCTCAGCTCACTGCTACCTCCACTTCCCAGGTTCAAGTGATTCTCCTGCCTCAGCCTCCTGAGTAGCTGAGATTACAGGTGCCTACCACCATGCCTGGCTGATTTTTGTATTTTTAGTAGAGACAGGGTTTCACCACTTTTGGCCAGGCTGGTCTTGAATTCCTGATCTCAGGCGATCTGCCCACCCTTGGCCTCCCAAAGTGCTGTGATTATAGGCATGAGCCACCACACCCAGCCAAACTTTGCTTTTTGACAGACACTGTTAAGAAAACAAAGAGGTGGCCAACCTGGGAAAAGATCTTCACGATATACACATCTGGCAAGGCACTTGATTCCCAAATCTGTTTCTAAAAACTCTTGTAACTTGGTAAGACAACACAATTAAAAATTGGGCAAAACATCTGAAAAAGCACCTCATAAAAGAATACAGACAAGCATCTTCACCCATTAGGAAAACACGCATTAAAACAACAATGAGAAACAGTTACACATCCACTCAAATGGCTAAAGCAAAAAGATGGACTATAACAAGTGTTGACAAAAGTACACAGCAACTGGAATTCTATCTTGCTAATGGGAGTTCTAAATGGTACACTCATTGGAAAACATTCTGGCAGTTTATTCTAAAGACTGAACTTACACAGACTTATATTAAGTTATATAAACTTATCACATGACCCAGCAATTCTACTTCTACATTTTTACTTCTACATTTTACAAGAAATTCTACTTCTACATTCTATTTCTACATTTTACAAGAAATAAAACTACAGCCAGGTGCAGTAGCTCACGCCTGTAATCCCAGCACTTTGGGAAGCTGAGATGGGTGGATCATCTGAGGTCAGGAGTTCAAGACTACCCTGGCCAACATGGTGAAATCCCTTCTCTACTAAAAATATAAAAATCAGCCAGCCATGGTGGCGGGCGTCTGTAATCTCAGCTACTCAGAAGGCTGAGGCAGGAGAATCGCTTGAACCCTGGAAGCGAAGGCTGCAGTGAGTTGAGACCACACCACTACCCTCTCGGTGACACAGTGAGACTGTCTAAAAAAAAAAAAAAAAAGAAAAATATATCTGTACACAAATGTCCCTAGTAACTTTATTCAAAACAGGCAAAAACTGAAAACAACTCAAGTGTCCATCAACAGATGGAGAGAGAAACAAATAATGCTATATTCATACAATGGAACTCTACCAAGCACCAACAGAACTTCTGATAGATGCAATGTCATGGGTCAATCTCAAAAACACTCTGATCACTGAAAGAGGCCAAACTGAGGAAGAGCATATACCACACAACTTTACTTTTATCAAAACCTGGGGAAAAAAAAGCAAAACTAATCACAGTGAAGAAAGCCAATGAGTGAAGATTAACTGTAAAGGATCATGAAAGACCTTTCTTAGGGAGATGGAAACATTACCTTGATTGTGGTAAATGCTAAACAAATGACTGCTTATCAAAACTCAAGGAAAAAGATCCACTGACTTCATATAAAATATATCTCAGTAGAAAAGACAAAAACATGCCAGGAGTGGTGGCTCACACCTGTAATCTCACCATTTTGGGAGGCCAAGGTAGGAGAACTGCTTGAGCCCAGTAGTTCAAACCTAGTCTAGGGAATGTAGCGAGATCCCATCTCTACAAATAAATTTTTTTTAATCAACCAGGCATGGTGGTGCATGCATGTAGTCCCAGCTACTCAGAAGGCTGGTGTGGGAGAATCGCTTGAGCCTGGGAGGTCAGGCTGCAGTGAGCCTTGATGACACAACTGCATTACAGTCTGGGCCACAGATTGAGACGGTCTCCAAAAGAAAAAGACAACAACTGGCTGAGCATCAATAAAAAATAAAAAGAGCCCCAGCAAGGTGGTTCATGATGAAACTTCAGAGGACCCAGGAAGGAGGAGAACCTAAGTGAGATCATCTGGGTCACACACAGGATGGGGAACCCGCATGCCGGCAGATTCTTCAGCCTGGAAGAGAGAAAAGAGCTAGGCAACCCCTCTAGGCTGGGGAAAGTGCTTCCATCTAGCTACGCGATCACCAAGGCAAGGTGGAGGAAGGCTCCTGCAGAAGTTGTCTCAGAAATGGTCTCGGAAATGCACAGCACCAGCCTTTCCTCAGACCTGGAGGCGGCGGGTAAGCGGCCTAGAGCAGAGGTGAAGGGAGGAAAGTCCAGGAGGCAGACATGCAGATGGCTGGGGCAGCAACCATACAGGCGGGGGCAGGCCAGAATCCCAGCGTGATGCCACAGAGGAGGAGGAACTCGGGACATGGCCATTCCCCCACACACCTGCTGCATGGGACAACACAGAGCCAAACCCAAGGAGGGAGGGACCCAGATGAGGGTGTGAAAAGCTGAAATCTGCCCTCAAATGCACCTGCACAGCAGGCATCTTGGAAACATGGTACATATGCCCAAAGGGAATTCAGACCTTATATATCAAAGAATTGATGCCGGAGAAAAAAACTTACCCTTATGGAAATGATACCAAGAGCCCAAAGCTTGTTAATTTCCAGTGGGGAGAAAACTCACCTGTATAGCAAAAGCTTTGGGGCACAGCTCAAAGCCAGTGAAGCATCTGAAAACCCACACTGGAGAGGGCTGAGAAACGCAGCACGGGTGAGAGGGGCTGCTAGGGGAGCTCGAGCTTCCCACACACCCGACCATTCACACCAACCAAAAGGTGCTTTGGAAGTATTCAGTTGGCATCGTATCCCGCATCAAGGACTCACCCCGGGAGAAAGTCACATAAGGAGAAACCACTAACGTAAGGAACTTAAATTCATACAGAAATGCCAGGAAAACAGTGAAACATGGAAAACACTGAATACAAATACAAATAACACAGGAGAAAAAAGAAAAGATCATGAAAACTAATGCAAGTATTAACTCCAGGAAAAACAAAAGCATGGTACAAGGAAAGGAACATGAACTGTGAAAATGGAAGCCTGACCACAGGAACATCAAGTCTGATCATGAATGTGCCCAAAGCTGTCCATGCAACCATGAGGAAATGAGGAAGATGGGGAGTGGAGGGCCATGGGAACTCCATCTGTCACAATCCTAAGTCAGTAGATTGTGTCTACAACCAACAAGTCAGGAGCCAGAAACAGTTTATTTCTTTAAAATATGGAGGTAGAAACGAGAATAGCAAAATGATGCCTCTGGGCTACAAGGAGGCCACCTTCTATTTATCTGCCAAGTCCACACACACACACAGGCCAACAGCGGCCTGGGAAATCATTTATAAATGCACAGCAAATATGAGAAGTGGGTTCAAGCAGGGGAAAAAGAAACATACCCTCTTGCCCAAAGAAATACAGGCAAAGATAACAATGATTCACCAGAGAAAGAGGGTAGAGTCACACAGATGCTCTATCTTCTACACTGCAACTGTACCAAGAATTAAGTTTTTCTATGTCTTTACCATAGAAAAAAGACACTATTTTCACCTTTCAAATCGGCAAGTCATTTTTAATAATGACCAAGATAGGGAAGACATGGGAAAAGACACCTACACAGACTAACAGAAAGGAAAATATTACAATCTTTAGAATCAGATTTGGCAAAAAAAGAAAAGAAGCAAACAAAAAAAAGTCCTTAACTATGAACAATCTCCCCTCACAGGGATGTGGTCTGAAGGAAATCATCGCAGCTAGACAGAGGCCACTGCATAGTCTGAGAGAACACCTGACCTCCAACAACACCGAGACCCCAGAGGGGCCACGGGCAGTCACAGGAGCAGCTGCCATCGAGTATCTGACCAATAGGCAGAAACTCGTACCAAGCAGAAATGTGGCTCACAAGTTGCAGGCCTATTTAACACATATGAATAAAGAAAAACTATCAGAGAATGTGAACCATTTTCACAGATGAGATGATGGGTAACTGAGGCTGAGATGACGGGTAACTGAGGAAAAATCAACAAAAGATACTAAATAAAAGCTAAAATTTGACTTCTGATCACAGGAAGCTTCTGCTAGGATTACAGGAATGCTCAGGCTCCTGTGGAAACAAGTACTAGTCCTGAACACCATTTTTCACAGAATTCTTGCAAGCACTTCCCACATGTGTGCTGTCAGGCGAGAGCCAGGAGCGAGTGAGACACGGCGCTCACCACAGGGAGGTGTCCTCCTGGACAGGTAGAGAGGGCAGAGATGACCCTGGCTGGCACCCCAAGTCTGAACTAGGGCCTGGAGGCTCCAGTGAGCCCTAGAAAACCCTGCGGCTTTCTGCCCCTACCGCCCAGTTCCCCAACCCCAAGCCTGGATAGGAAAACAGCTAAAGAGCTGGGCAACTATCTTAGAAAAAGTCAAAGCACAAAACTCTGCCAACTCCTGACAAAGACCCACTTGTCACTGGATGGAGGGGCCTTCCAGGGAGCCAGCAGATGGAGCACCAGCCTGACTCTGCGTGTGCAAGCTAGATCATCAATAACTCCAAAGAGCTATCCTGTGTAAGCTTCTTATTCAGGTCCACCAATACAGCCTCACACAGAGTCACACAATCTCCTAGTTTCTTTGCTGCATTAATGCACAAACTTAAACACCTTTTTGCCAATCAGGATGCTTACTAACCAAAGGCTCTAACAAGGTAACCCTATAAATAAGCAGACACTACTAAAAATAAACATTCTTTACATATACTGTACTAAAAATTACACTATGAGCTTCTAAATGTAAAAGGAGAAAATAGCATTTGGGAAGATGCCATTTTTTTCCTTTTTTTTTTTTTTTTGCATACAGGTGCACATACGACGAATATAAAAAGAAATTATTCACTGGTTGGGTGTGGTGGCTCATTCCTGTAATCCCAGCACTTTAGGAGCCCAAGGAGGGAGGACTGCTTAAGTCCAGGAGTTCAAGACCAGCCTGGGCAACATAGCAAGACTTCGTCTCTACGAAAAATAAAAAAATTTTTTTTAATTAGCCAAGTATAGTAGCATGTGCCTGTGATCCCAGCTACTCAGGAAGCTAAAGCAGGAGGATTACTTGGAGCCTGGGAGGTCAAGGCTGCAGTGAGCCATGACTGTGCCACTGCACTTCAGCCTAGAGGACAGAGTGAAACCCCGTCTCAAAAAAAAAAAAAAAAAAAAATTTAAAAAGGCACTTAAAGCATCGATATGTGCTGCGTTTTCAAATATAAATTCATCACCCTCTACTCTCAGCCTGTGGGAGCAATGCCTGTTGGCTCCGCTTTTTAACTACAGCAAACACATTTCTGGACACAAAATATGACTCATCCCAAATGAAGGGCTGGGTCTCAGCATGACAGACAAAGTGTACTGTTCTCAAGCGAAAAGGGGACCAGCCACAGGGGCAGAGTCACATGCCACATCTAGGTAGGACACTCACCTTGTTGATCCAGAACACCATGGCGTCCTCAAGGTCATATGGAAGTTCTTTCGAGGCACTGAACGTTGAGAAGCGCTTGACACTGGCCACCACTTTCTCAATGCTGATCATCTCCACAGTGTAGGCCATCATTAGGGCATCTACCATCGCCATGTGGGCACTCTAGGGGCAGAGGCAGCAGCTGTAACCCCTCAAACCCACCCCTCTTACCAGGTTCTGATATAGGGAACCTGTTCATACTTAGAATCCTGGCCTAATTTCTTCATCCCTCATCCTTTTTGTCTCAAGAGATACTCAGATCTGAGACCTGCCCTCCCCCTCACCATCACTATTTCAAGCCTGGCATTTCTGGCCAACGAGCCTCAAGCCCATCAGGAACCAGGAGTCCATTCTCAGGCAGGCAGGCCAGCCCTGCAGCCTGTGGTGCACTGTCTCACACTGTCATTTCTTATTTCCTCAACAGCCCTGTGGGACTCCCGGGAAAGGCGGTACTATTACTCCTACATCAGGGCTGTGGGAAGACAGAGACAGGAGACCTGCCCCAGGCCAACCACCCACCCAAAGGGCTATGGCTCCTCGTCCAGAGCTCTGCCTGCTACAGCTGCACTGTGCCTTAGTGCAGCTTCCTCAGACAACACAAGTAACACTCTCTTCACCCACTGCATGGCACCCACAGGCTCGGCAGCGCCATGGGAATCACCAAACAAAGGCAGTCAGGAGGCACTGAGAATGTCCCTGACCCAGAACTCTCTGGAAAAGGCACATCAGTAGCAAGCCTTTAGAGAAAGATGAGGGTGGGATACTTGAGGGAGAAAAAGGCAGACAGTTATTTTAGCACAAAGTATGCATGAAACAACCTAACAGAACGGGCACAATTATATTTCTCATCATCTGTAAAAAGTCTGCCTCAAATATTAATAGGCCTCACTCCAATCAGCATTCAGAGAGCATTCCCGATGAGAAAAAGAGTTCTATGGAAGCCCTCTTTCCCCATTCTCCACAACAGTCATGTGCTTTAAAAAAGATGCAGTTTCCTAAGGATCGCCAGTGTGCAACAGCCCGGGTCTCCACCACCTCGCTGCACACCATGTTCACATCATCCATGCCAGGTGTGCCACACGAGAGCCCATGGCTCCAGAGCCTGGCCCCTGGGGGCAGCCACCGCAGACCACTCACCATCTTTATGGGTGCGCGACTGAGGTCGGACTCTGTCACAGGGGTGTCATCGCTCTCCATCACATAGATCCCTTTCCGGGACAGGGCCTGGACGACAGACTGGTGTCCCTGTAAGGCGGCCACCTGGTCCCCTTTCAGGATGAGGCTGCAGACACGGCAGTACAGCTCGCTGGACAGGAGAAGCTTGATAACAGGCGGTTTAATGTGCTCCTGCTCATACTGGTCCACGTAGAAAGGGTCTCTGAGGTCCTCAGGGATGTTATCTAAGACAGGGAGGGGAGGACCAGGTGAGCGTGACACACGAGACTCAAACATGTCCTGAGCAACACCAGGGCAGGGGCGCACGTGGGAGCCCCTTCCAGTGCAACCCCAGACAAAAGGCACAACCAATAAAAGGCACATGGCTGGGTGCAGTGGTGCACGACTCTAGTCCCAGCACTTTGGGAGGCTGAGGCAGGAGGATCGATTGAGACCAAGAGTTCAAGGCTGCAGTGAACTATGACTGTGCCACTGTATTCCAGCCTGGGCATCACAGTGAGACCAAGTCTCAAAAAAATTAATTGATTGATTAAATGGGCAACTAACAACATGAAAAGGCTCTAGGTTCTTCAGTAATTCTGTCATCTTCTGTACTGAAAAAGGCAAATGTAGCATCTCAGATTACTACTATGTGAACAGACAACTCAAATCATTTTGTGACCTCCACCACTGTGACCTCAAAGGACGACTGTCCTAACAGCAGTAAGAGGGTAGGCATGGAAGCCCTGAGAGTTTGAGTGGGGCTGAGGGGAATCCAGCATAGGCTAGGACTGTGCAGTGCCTGGTGACACCAGCGGAGAGGGCATGTGGGCATGGTCGACATCAGCCTGGGGAGGGAGCCCAGTGTCCTCTTTCTGACATGAAAACAAGGGGTGACAACAGAGACTGAACACCCATGGTCTTTACTGAAGAGGGAGCCAGGCAGGCGTGGTGCCACTGTAACCATGACAACAACACAGCAGTGGCAATCAGCCTTTATCCATTTTTGGCCCAGGCAGCATCAAACTCGACATGAACCATGCTATCTAATCTTGCACTGCAGTTCTCTCAAATGAGGACTACCATCCCCACATTACAAACAAGAAACTGAGGCACAGAGAAAGTAAGTGACCTGCCCAAGGCCACAGGAGGCAGAGACCAGCCTGAACCCACACGATCTGATCTGGAGAGCCTACTGTATACCTCCGGCTGCAACACACACTGCCTCCCATACAAACAACACCAGGAGCAACATACACATGGGACACCAAATGTGTCACGGCTGGCCTCACCCACTTTGTTAGACCTGCTGCTGTGCTCCTCACACTGTCTCAAAATGTCAACGGCTGTCCGACCGAAGACGGAAGATGAGGGGCGTCTCGGCAGTCAGATGCATTTGGGAAACACAGAACTCTCAGGCCTTTAACACGCTCCATGCCCAAAGCTCTGCCAGGAGGTGCAGACAGGAGCACTCCCACCTCCAGAAAAGTTTAGAAAGGACTACCATCTCCACAGAACAGCTCATGAAGAAACCCCACCGACACCTAGCGTTGAGACAACCGGTAACACTGGAGATATTCACAGGGACACGAACAAACCTTGTACTCAGAGCCAAGCTCTCCTAAGCTCTACCCCAGGGGAAGAACCAGCTGTAGCGACGGTTCCTCACAGCAGCCTTCTCTCTCTCTGTTGGCATCTCTTCTGGCTTCCTTCACTATTTTCCTGAGCCCTGAGTCACTTCATTATGGCCCCGTGGAGTCTGGTCATTTTCCTGCAATCTGAGCACCTCACAACTGGTTTATTTCTAAATGGCAGCAGCCATTATTCATTCACACAGCACTTTTGTTTTAAAAAAAGCCCCACTGTACACAATGATTAGGTCACCACGGCGACCTAGGAGTGGCCAGGGCTCCAGCTCTGGAAGGCTGCCTTAGCAGACATTAACAGACTCAAATCCTATACTTGCTGACCACATCGGGTAGCACTCTATTCTGAAATCACCTGAAGTTCTGAAATCACCTGAAGTTCTGAAATACAACAGAGCACAGCAGTAACCCAAGGAACGAGCCCCAACACCAAGCACAGCGGGAAGACTTCTGCTTTCCTCATGAACTGCTCGAGGAAAGCCGAGGTGTGCACGGAGTCACCCCACATACACCAGACTGAGACATCCCAGGAAACAAGAGCAAGGTGGCCAGAGACAGACAGGGGGCCTACATACTGTGCACCCATGGACATGGAGGGAAGTCAGGGGAGGGCACTGAGCAAGGGATCCCATAACCTGACCAGGTTCGCACCGGCACTGGGGGAAAGATGTGACAGTCACTCTCAGCCTTCCTCTTACTCAACTGACCACAGCAGCAGCCCACCAAGTCAGGGCTCCTGGCCTCTGTCCTCCCATCTCACTGCCTGCTCCATCTCCTATGCCAGCTGCCCCTCACTTCTCCAAATATTGGAATGGACACTTCCTATCTCACTCCTCCCAGGTGACCTAATTCACTCTCATGGCTGGAAACGTCACAGACACACAGTAATCTCCAAATACACATTTCTGGCCCTGGTCACTTCCCTGAACTGCCTATCTGACATCTCCATGTAGATGTCTGGGGGTACCTTGACCCTAACCGACCTGGCCCAAGCCACCCTCTCCTCCCATTGGGACAACTGCAGTCCCCCTAGAGGCAGAAACTGTCACAGCTGAGGAGAAAGGCCCCTGGGGACCCCTCAGGGTGATGGCTCTGTGCAGAGGGAGTCATGGGACATGCATGTAAGGTGAGAGCTGGCCTTAGATGGAAGCAGAGTAAGCCCCAGGAAGAATGGCGGAGCCCATACCACAGATGCAGAAACCTGGCCAGGCTAGAAAAAGCAACCATGGCTCTGATTTAAGTTTCTCTTTCGCAATCTACCAAGTAAAAACGTTTCTCATGGGGTAGCCCACTTTAAAAAATAATATAAAGTGATTTATGTAATCACCTTTTTGAATCATATGTGAATATGAATAACACAACTAATTCACATAAGTTTCAGATGCAGGAAAATGAGGGTTAAGGGAAAATGATGCACTTACTAAAGACACAAGCTTCAGACAGTGGTGAAGCACTCATCACTGTGTGACTCCTTCCCATCTGACCTAAGGAAGACCCTGGCCAGAGCCCCCACTGCGTGACAGTGGCCACGCCCCTCCATGGCCATCCCATGGCAGTGCTGCCCTCAGACACTGAACACTGAACTCAGTCCATGAGTAGCCAGCGTCAATGAAGTCAACTTCTGCAAGAGCTGTATGTGCACAGTCCCTAAAACCTTTAATGTTCTATCAAAATCAATAGCTATTAAAAAAAAAAAAAAAAAACTTTGTAATGCCTTCAATGTAGTTCTAGTTTTGTTTTTTTTTTTCATTTTTTCTACAAACTAGTAAGACTGTTAGAATTATTAATACACATTCATTCAACAATTATTAAGTACCCATGTTAGTCCAAAAATGTGCAAAAATGTCAGGGAGTCAAACAGGAAGAGAGAAAGACTGTTCTCAGGTTAAGCCTCATAAGACAACTGAAAAGTCAACAAGTAATTTCTACACAATGTGGAGGGTGTCACACAGGTTGAGAGCTGGGGACTGGGGTGCAGGAGACACCCTCCTGCACTGAGGGTGGGGCAGTGGGGTATGCCGATGAAAAAGTTTCTGAAGGGAAGAAAGCAGCCAGTGGGGCCCGTGGTTGGAGGGCAGAGAGAGGAAAACATGAAAACGACCCTGTTAAGGGAATGTTAGCAAGTGACAGCAGTTCAGAATTGCATAGCAGAGGCAAACAGGATGCAGAAACCTGGCCAAGCTAGAAAAAGCAACCATGGCTCTGATTTAAGTTTCTCATTCATTTACTCAGCAGGTTCTTATGAACCTGAGGCATGCCTGCACTCTGAGGAACTGGACACAGGGGAGCGAGATAGGCTTAGGCGGGCACACAAGGAATGGAATGAGACCACGTCAAGTAAGGCAGTCAGAGAAGCCTGAGGACAAAGAGACTATCTACTAGAGCTCCCTGTAAGCAAGAGTGGAGGATGAGCCTGAACCCAGGAGGCTGCTGTGGTCACCGCCAGGAGAGACAATGGAAGCTGACACAGGCAGGCAGCCGGCCAGCCCTGGGAAGGGGCGCCACCACCCGGGAGGTGTGAGCAGCAGACCTGTGCCTGATGCAATATGGCAAAGACACCAAACATAATTCCTGCAAGTCTGGTGCAGGATAGTCCCTTTTCCCAATACAGGAAAGCAGCAGCGTGGAGAAGGAGGGCAGTCGGGGACAGGAAAGATGAGCCTGTGGGACCCAAGGGGAGCTTTTCAATGGGGAGGTGTAGAGACTGGAGGTGCAAGAGTAAAGGGACCAGCTAGAGACATGGTTTGGAACCCATTACATATGCACAGCCATCAATGCCCAGGGAACCAGTCATCCAGCAAAAGCCAGGTGTGGTGGGAGCAAAAGCTGATCAAGGCACCCTGAGCACAGCAAGCCCACAGGACAGATGTCAGGAAAGAAGCCAAGGAAACAGACAAGTGAGCAGAGCAGGGCAGGGCACGAACACGGTGCTAACGAGGCCAGAGGAGGAGGAGGTTTCAAAGAGGGAGCAAGCACCAAGGAAGGCTGAGAAGGATGCATGCACGAAGACCACAGAGCCTGCCAGACTCAGTTGGCAGACTTGGGAAGAGCATTCTGAGGACTGGCTAAGAGACGGCCATAGGCACAGAAGTAAGGAAGCAAGGACAGTGGGAACTATGCCACTGCTCTGAGGGAGAAGTGTGGTCAAAAAAGATGTGTGTTTTAAGGACTAGAGAAATGTTGATGAAAGAAAACCCAATCAATTCGAGAGGCTGAAGACGAGGGCTGCTCCTGAGGAAGGAGGCCTCGGGAGGTGGAGGGGAGGGACACAGGGCCTAGCTGGGGCAATCTTTCACTGGGTCAGGGTACAGACGCAGGGAAGGGGTGGGCGGCCCATCAGCTCTGTGGTTTGTCTGTGTAAAGCAGGAGACAGGGATGTCTGTGAGTAGGAGGGCCCAGTCTGGAGGAAGTGAGGAGAAGTGTGGCAACAGGGGACAGAGTGAAGGTCAAACAAGGACACGGTGGGGCAGGGGGCCCACGAGACTGGAGACAGAGTCAGCAACAGCACCATCAGTGTGGCGGCACTGTCACTCCTCAGACTGCCAGTAGTCAATAGCCATGAGCAGCACATGTGCAGTGGCTGCAGGCCTCGGCAGGGGCCACACAGAAAGGCCCTAGGAAGGGGTCAGAAGACTCTGAGCGGTCTGCAGTGGAAGTGGAGTCAACACTAAGTGCAGGAGGAACTCAGAGGGGTGGAAGCTGACAGTGAGCAGCAGTCAGAGCACTGGGGTCTCCCAAGGGCAGGGCCCAGCACAGCCACCTGGCCCAGAGTCCCAGCTCGGCCTCTTACTGGGCGTCTCTGAACCTTGGCCGCTACCTGTCCATTACAAACAATGGAAGGGTCCATCTCCTGCCCTGTGCCTGCTGAGCTTAAGCTCCATGGATGCACACCAGAGTTTCAGCGGTTATTCCTTCTGTTGCTATTACTGAGGAGGATGAAAGGGCCGGTGAGGAAGCATGTGTCAACTGCAGCACTCCCGCAGCACCTGCGCAGGGCTGAGGGGTTGGGGGAGGCATCCACACCAACCACCGGCTCTTTCAGGGTGGCACAAGGCAGAGACCCCTCTGGCAGGTGCCACAACTGCGGTCACTGCCCAACCTAAAGCCAGCTACTTGCACAGCCTCCAACTCAGTCCCAGAAAAAGAGACCAAGCCACTGCAGTGCCAGGCCCAGCCCGGAGATGCGAAGGACAGTGAATCTCTGCCCTACTGCTCATCTGAGCCACCTGGAGCTAAGCCCAACTAACCCAGAATGTCCCTGTGGGCGGCCTGGCTATCAGCATTTGACAGAGTGAGAGTCACCTCTGCAGAAGCCCCAAACGCAGCTGTGAAAGTCTCCACCTAGAAGACGTGGATACTCTTCCTGTTCAGACATAAGGAGCTAACAGAAATAATTCCAACTTGAGGTAAAAGTGGCCAGCGGTCTCCTAATTCTAAACCACTACATCCCATGCCCCAGCTCCAACCTGGAGAGGCCAGACGCAAGGGTAAGAAAAGCTGATGTGATGGTTCCCACAGGGCCAAATCCACCTGACCCCCACCCAGGGACCACCGAAAACAAACTGCACCTCAACAGCAGAGCGCCAGGCACACAGACAAGCGTGCACCCCACAGGGCGCTGGCCCGGCCGTGCCAGGGCAGGCTCAGGTGCAGATTCAGCTTCCACCCAGAAGGCAAGGAAGGGAGGCCCTCGAGAACCCTCAAGAGGGGAAAGGGTTCCAAAACTGGGGCTGGACAGAGACCCTCTTAACCTGTGTCACATCCTGGCTGCTCCTGAAGCAACTACAACGGCACAGCAAGCACTGGGAGAACCACAGCCCACAGTCCTGCCAGGGTAGCAGGACAAAGACCCAAAACGAAACGCACACACAACTCAACCCCCAGAAGGCGGGCGAGGGCCTGTGGTCTCAAGGTAACTGGGTGGACTACCTGGTAGAACGAACCAAAATCAACATCCTCCAGGCTTCCAAAGGGGCCCAAGGCCTCCAAATACGATATTCCAAATACCCAACACACAACCCAAAGCTCCTTAACAAAAAAGAAAGACCCCCAGGAAAACCTGCAACTCCCAGGAGAAAAGGCAACCAACAGATGCGCAACAATGCTCCAAGAAGCACAAACAGAAGCCCAAAGGAAACGAAAACACTCTCAGAAACTCAGAGAACTCCCAGGAAAGACAAGCCCCAGGGCGGAGAAAGACCAAGCCCAGAGCAGAGGCTCCAGAGGTGAGGAAAGGCTGTAGGGGCCACAGAGCCCACCTGCCCACAGCCGCCCTGGACCATCTCATGAGCACAGTGACAGTGACCCCACTGTGCCAGCAGGCAGACACTAAGGGGCAACCGTCACAGCCCCCTCCTCCTCCTTCCCCTGAGCTCTTCTGAGAGGCCACGGGAGGGCAAGGGATGGGAAGAGCAGAGCACAAACTATAAGGCCAGAGGCTCTGCACCTAACGCCCAGCCGTCCTTATTCACACCTCAGAAACCCAGCAGGAGGGGTACTGGCACCAGGCCTTCTCCCTATAAGCTCCCACCCTCAGCTCACTCCCCCGAGCTCACGAAGAAATCTCAAGGTCCCCAAAGTGCACAGCCACTTCAACCGAAACACAGACCACACAGCCTGAGCCTGGAAAGGGAGCACAAAGCAAACGTGAGCAAAGGAGCAGGGAGGCCCCTGGGGTGGGGTGGGAGGGAGCCTCCTTCCAGGCACAGTGGATCCCGCCTAGGCCAGCAAGCCCCATGGCAGACACAGCAGGGCAGTGCACACGGCTCACACCCACAGAGGCTCTGCACATACAACCCCCAACCACGGAGGCTCTGCACACACAACTCACACCTGTAGGACCCTCCACACACAGCTCACACCTACAGAGCCTCCACACACACAATCCATACCTGCAGGAGGCTCCACACACACAACTCACACACACAGACATGCCACACAGTGCGCACACACAGAGGTACCACACACACAGTACACACAGCAGCCCTGCACACACTCCAGACCTGCGGGAGGCTACACACACACAGCGCACACCCACAGAGGCTACACACACACAACCCACACCTGCAGGAGACTACACATACACAATTCACACACACAGGGGCTCCACACACATCTCACACCCACAGAGGCTCCACACACACAACCCACACCTGCGGGAGACTACACACAACTCACACACACAGAGGCTCCACACACATCTCACATCCACAGAGGCTCCACACACACAACTCACATCCACAGAGGCTCCACACACACAGTGCACACCACAGAGGCTCCACACACACAACCCACACCTGCAGGAGACTACACACACACAAGCTCCACACACATCTCACACCCACAGAGGCTCCACACACACACAACTCAAATCCACAGAGGCTCCACACACACAGCGCACACCCACAATCCACACCTGCAGGAGACTACACACACACAACTCACAGGCTCCACACACACAACTCACACACACAGAGGCTCCACAAACACATTCCACACCTGTGGGAGACTACACACACACAGGCTCCACACACATCTCACACCCACAGAGGCTCCACACACACAACTCACACACACAGAGGCTCCACACACATCTCACACCCACAGAGGCTCCACACACACAACTCACACACACAGAGGCTCCACACACACAACTCACACACACAGAGGCTCCACACACATCTCACACACACAGAGGCTCCACACACACAACTCACATCCACAGAGGCTCCACACACACAATCCACACCTGCAGGAAACTCCACACACACAACTCACACACAGAGAGGCTCCACACACATCTCACACACACAGAGGTTCCATACACACAACTCACACACACAGAGGCTCCACACACATCTCACACACACAGAGGCTCCACACACACAACTCACACCCACAGAGGCTCCACACACACAGCACACACCCACAGAGGCTCTGCACACACAATCCACACCTGTGGGAGGCTCTGGCCAGCCAACCAGGTGGTGAGGAATCGCCAGGGCAAGTTCAGGGAGAAGATGCAATCTAGAGAACCCTCCCATGACAGCGCTTTCCCCAAGGGCATCTGGAACTAGCTGTCCGTGCCAGAAGAGGTGGTAACCATGGCAGGCTGAGTTTCTGGCACCACACCTTTTCTAAGAACAAAAACCGGACTCCAGGGCCTGCCCAATTGCGCCTACCATACACTCTGGGTAGGAAACCTGAAGGGCTGCCCCCAGGCACAGGAGCTAACTTGAAGCAGCTGAGCCTCAGGGAGACTAAAACATGCCCTGTGTGTGTGAGTTGTGTGTGTGGAGCTTCTGTGGGTGTGAGCTGTGTGTGGAGCCTGTGTGTGTGTGAGTTGTGTGTGTGGAGTGTCCCGCAGGTGTGGAGTGTGTGCGGCACCTCTGTATGTGTGAGTTGTGGTGTGTGAGGCCTCCCACAGGTGTGGACTGTGTGTGTGAAGCACCTCCACCAGGGCCTCGGGTAGGGCGACCCCATCTGTTCCTGTCTCCAAGGGACTGCTGAAAGCCAACAGACACTTCCCGTGGGAAGATATGACATCTTAGGCCTCAGATTATTTCCAAAATTTTTCACATACAGTGGTCAGATAAAAATGACAAGATATCATTAGCAAAAGCCAGCAGAAACGACAACAGAAGCAGGCTCCCAGACTTCCGAGGCCTATGAAGATGAAGTCAGTCCAGGACAGCCCCTCTCTCCCACTGACTACAGCTAACCCCAAAACCTAAAATGCAATTTAAAAAAAAAATTGTTTTCACTGTATGGACTCGCCCTGAATTCTTTCCTTCGTGAGCTCCAAGAACCCTCTCTTGGGTCTGAATTGGGACCTTTCCTGTAACAATTAAAAAAAAAAAAAAAACCTACCTAAGGACTCTGGAAAGTCAGCTGCAGCAGGCACACTGGGGAGGAGGGTACATTCTGAAGAAGGAATCCTAAACAGGGGACTCCTCAAGTTTCTTTTCTCTTTGCTGTCCTGGCTGGACCTGAGGGCAGCCCCAGTCACAGAACCGGGCAGCAGGTACAGACAACCAGGCTCTGAGAGAAACACCATCTTTCTCTGGCCAGAGGATCAGGAAAAGGGGCTCCTAGAAGCTGAAGGGGAAATCCTGAGGGCTCCCACTTCTCTCTCCGGGCCTGACCAGGCCGGTCACAGTCACAGAGCCCTGTGGTGACGGCACAGCAGCGGAAACAGGGAAGCCCCATCTTTCTGGGCAGAGGCTGAGGAAGAAGGGTTCCTGGGAGCCAGAAAGTGTGGAGGGAATCCACAAAAGGAGACTTGGAGAGGGATCTCCAGAGACGCGCGTGAGCCTGCACGATCCAGGCCTACTCCTGCGCTGTGGGTGCCTTGGGCAGGCCCAGGCCCACAGGTAAAGGCTATGAGAGCCAAACCAACACTGTAGCCATCACCCGTGACAGCAAAACAGACTCCTGGGCTGAAACCAATGGGGTTTATTGCAACCCAGCTGCAAAACAAAATCAACATTATCCAAAGAACTTTAACAGGACCCAGAAACCAGTCTCACAGCATGATGTTCAAAATGTCCAGAGCCCAATCCATAATTATTCAACAAAGAACCAGGAAAATGTGACCAATTTTCAAGGGAAAAGACAACCAACAGAGGCCAACCCCCAAATGACCCAGATGTTAGTTATCAAAGACTTTAAAGCAGCTATTATAAGTTCCATGAGGTAAAGCTACACACTCTTAAAATACATGAGAAGACAGAAGTTCTCAGCAGAGAAACTAAAAACTAGAACGAAAATTTCAGAACTAAAAAGTACAACAACAGCATAAAATTCACTGGATGGCTCTTTCCCATCTTGCAAGATGGCGGGTGAAGAAGCTGAGAAGCCAGATACTAAAGAGAAGAAACCCAAAGCCAAGAAGGCTGATGCTGGTGGCTAGATGACAAAGGGTAACCTCAAGGCAAAAAAGCCCAGGAAGGGGAAGGCCCATTGCAGCCACAATCCTGTCCTTGTCAGAGGAATTGGCAAGTATTCTCGATTCCACGTATTCCAGAAAGGCCATGTAAAAGAAAAAGTACTCAGCCACTAAATCCAAGGTTGTAAAGAAAAAGAAGGTTCTTGCAACTGTGACAAAACCAGTTGGTGGTGACAGGAATGGCAGTCCCTGGGTGGTTAAACTTCGCAAAATGTCTAGCTATCATCCTACTGAAGATGTACCTCAAAAGCTGTTGAGCCACGGCAAAAAACCCTTCAGTCAGCACTTGAGAAAACTGCGAGCCAGCATTACCCCCAGGGACACTCTGATCATCCTCAATGGACGCCAAGGGGGCAAGAGGGCAGTTTTCCTGAAGCAGCTGGCTAATAGGTTGTTAATTGTGACTCCGCCTCTGGTCCTCGATCGAATTCCTCTACAAAGAACACGCCAGATATCGGTCATTGACACCTCAACCAAAATTGATTATCAGCAATGTAAAAATCCCGAAACATCTTACTGATGCTTACTTCAAGCAGCCGCAGCTGCAGAAGCCCAGACACCAGGAAGGTGAGATCTTCAACACAGGAAAAGAGAAATATGAGATCACAAAGCAGAGCAAGATTGATCAGAAAGCTGTGGACTCAAATCTTACCAAAAATCAAAGCTATTCCTCAGCTCCAGGGCTACCTGCGATTTGTGTTTGCCCTGACAAATGGAATTTATCCTCACAAATTGGTGTTCTAAATGTCTTAAGAACCTAGTTAAATAGCTGACTACAAAAAAAACCTTCACTGGATGGGCTCAACAGAAGAATGGCGATGATAGAGGAAGTCAGTGAATCTGAAAGTAGATCAACAGAAACAATCCAATCTGAAGAACAGAGAGAAGAAACTGATGTGATACAATTGACAAGTCTTCAAGGAGTATAAGACACCATCAAAAGTTCCAACACTTGTATCAGCAGAGAAAAGATTGGTGCCAAAAAGTACATGAATAAATATGACCCAAATCTGGTGAAAGACACCAATTTACAGGCTCAGGAAGCCTAGAAAACCCCAAACAGAATAAACTCAAAGAAAACCATGTGCAGACACTTCATAAGAAACTGCTAAAAACCAAATGTGACAACACAGGCCCACAGGACCCTACAACTTAAGGTACCAGCCACAGACTTTAAGTTATCATGCTTCAAACAACTGAAATTTTTGGCAGAAAAGTGAAAATTACAAAAAATCAAAAGAAGAAAAAAGAATTTGACAGATTAGAAAAAGAACAAAATAGGCTGGGTGTGGTGGCTCACACCTGAATCCCAGCACTTTGGAAAGCTAAGGTAGGCAGACCACTTGAGCCCAGGAGACCAGGCAACATAGCAAGACCCGATCTCTATAAGTAAATTTTTCAAAAGAACAAATCAGAAATTCTAGGCTGGGTACAGTGGCTCACATCTATAATCTCAAAACTTTGAGAGGCCAAGGTAGGAGGATCGTTTGAGTTCAGGAGTTTGAGACCAGCCTAGACAACACAGTGAGACCCTATCTCTACAAAAAAGTTTTAAAAATTAGGTGGGCAAAGTAGAACCTGCCTATTGTCCCTGCCCCTCAGGAAGTCGAGGCTAGAAGATCACGTGAGCCCAGGAGTTCTGCAGTGAGCCATGATTGTGCCACTGCACTTCAGCCTGGGAGACAGATGAGATCTGGTTGAAAGAAGAAAAGGGGGAGGGGAAGGGAGAAAGGGAGAGGAAGGGGAGAAAGGGAGGGGAAGAGGGAAAAGGAGTGAAGGGAAGAAAGGGAGAGGAGGGGAAGGAGGGGGGAGGAGGGGAAGGAGGGGGAAGGAGAAGAAGGCGGGGGAGAGGAGGGAAAGGGGAAAGAAGGGGAGGAGGAGGGGGGAGGGGAGAAAAAAGAAAAGGAAAATAGAACAAAGATTACAGAACATAAAAACATATTAAATTTAATTTTATACAATGGACCAATGAACAGCAGATTAGATACAGATGAGAGAATTAAAGCATCTTGAATGAAGAACAATGAGACACAAGAATGGAAATTATACTAGAGAAGATAAATAATAGACACTGTGCCGCTGAAATGTAACTGGAGGCCCAAGGAGAGAAAAAAATGGGCAAAAACAGTAGTTAAATATGTAATGGATGAGAATCTTGCAATACTTGTAAAATTCATGAAACCATAGTCTCAAGAAACACCAGAAAATGCCAGCAAGATTAAAAAAAAAAAGACATCCACAGACCAAAGAATTCACGGTAATACTGATGAAATCCAAAGACAAAGGGAAGATTTTTCAAGGAGCCAGAAGGAATTTCTGGCCAGGAGAAAATGGCACAGACTTGTCTCTCCCTGCTCCTCTCCTCTAAACACAACCATAAACCCAGGAAAGAACCCAAGAGAGAAAGGAGGACTCTGAGAGGTGGAAGAGGAAGGTAAACTGTGGCTTGAAGCCCCAGGACTGGCGGACCAACACAGCAACAGGGTATTCTTATGACCCCCCCACCCAACAGGAAGTGACTCAGGCCCAATGCTTCCTGACTCCCTGTCTAGCAACAGACACAACCTAGGTACACTCATTCTGTCCTGGATGGAGCAGGAGTCCCACCTACCCTGCAAGGCGAGCCCAAGCCCTACTAACAAGGTAGGGACATCAGCAAGAGATTACCCAGCCCAGAAGCACTCCTTCCCCAACGGGTGGGCCTGGGATGCCAGCCTCTCCCACAAACCAGACACACCCTGTACCCAGGAAATCCTGCAGTGTGACCACCATCACCAGCAAACTCTCTTTCCCCACTGTCATAAGACTCCTCTGCCCACTGAGGGAAGCCACGCAGCTGAGGGGAGTGGTGGACACCAGTACAGGGAGCCATACTCCATGCACCCAGCGGTGAAGGTGAAACGTTCCACCCCTCAGAGACAGGAATAGTCTGAAAAAACTAACAACCAGCCTGGGAAGCTCTTGGTCCTGTGCACAGACACTCCTCTGTCCATCCAGAAGCAGCATGCTGCCCAGCCTGGGAAGCTCCTTCTGCCCTCGAGCAACATCAGCAGGAACCCATGGGAGCTCCAGGGGAGGAGGTAAGTCAAGCAACTGAAATAGCACCACAGAGGCTAGGAAGGTCAGACTATCACCAGAACCACAGTCACAGAAATAGGACAGGCCTGAATGCTACACCTCAACAGGGTGCCTACTGCTAAAATAAAACAATATCCAGAGTTTCCTAGCAAAACAGCCAAAATGATCAGGAAGCCATCAGAAACAACTACTTTAATCAGAAGACGATGAACTGACACAAACACCAATATAAATCAAATGCTGGAACTATCTGAGAAGGATTTTAAAGCAACTAGCATGAAATCACTCCCAAGTAATCACAAATTCTCCTGAAACAAAACTAGAAAATTTCAGTAAAGAAAGCCAAATAAAGAACTAAAAAATATAGCAACAGACATTTTAAAACTCACTGGATGGGCTAAGCAAGAGTTGAGATCACAGAAGACAGAATCACTGAACTTGAGGTCAGAGCAACAGAATTTACCCAATCTGAACAACAGGCAGAAAATACAAAGGAGAAAAGAAGAACAGGGCCTTTGAGACCTATGGGAGAAGAGGAACTAAAGATCCAAGGGTTCTATCACTGGAGCCCAGATGGAAGAGCAGAAAGAGTAACTGAAAGATATAAAATCTTCCCAAACATGCTGAATGATTCAAAAATGAAATGTTTTAAGAAACTGAGTGAACTCCAAATAAGCTAAACCTAAAGAAATCCACACCAGGACACATCATGACTAAACGTCTAAAACTAAAGACAAAATATTTTGAAGCAGCCAGAGGGGAATGGCATGATACATACAGGGGAACACCAACTCCAATGACAGTGTCTTCTCATCTGAAGCTATGGAGGCCAGAGGAAAGTGGCACACATTTTTCAAGTGCTGAAGGAAAAGAACTGTCACTCAACCATAAATTCCATATCCAGTAAGACTATCCTTAAAAAAATGAAGAGGAAAATCAAGACATTCTCTGGTGAAAGAAAATAAAATTTGTCAAACCTTAAAGAATAGCTAAAGGAAGCTGTCCAAACAGCAAGAAAATAACAAAAGAAGGAATCTTGGAGGATCAGGAAGAAAAAATAATGGAGAGATGTAAGTAATGACTACCCTCCTTATGAGTTTTTTAAATGATATATGATGACAAAAATTATAACACCGTCAGATAATCAAGACAGTGATATTTAAAAGTGGGGAGAGTAAGGGCAGCTAAATGGAAAAAAGATTTCTACATCTCACTCAAAACAGTAAAACAATGATATTAGTAAACTATTCTAAGTCACATAAGAATACTGTGACACCCAGAGCAATCACTAAGACATTATACAAAGAGATATACCCAAAAACAATATAAATACATCTAGATAAAATCCTTACAAGTAGTCAATTAGCCAGTTGAGAAGTCAAGAAGAGAGAAACAGGAGCAAGAAACAGAGAAAACAGAAAGCAATAAAATGTCAGACTCAACTCCTAACATACCAGTAGTAGTTGTTAACAATATAATGTTATTAATAAATGTAAATATTTTACTCCAATCAAAACAGACTGGGATAGAGTGGATTAAAAAAACATGACATCATTACATGCTCTATACCAGAAATACGCTTCAAATTCAACAACTTAAGAAGGTTAAAAACTAAAAGGAGGGAAAAAGATATCCCACCAACATACTTTTTTCTTTTTTTATTCCCACCCCCCCCACCCCCACCCAGCAACACTTTTTAAAAAATAAAGCATAACTACATTAATAAAGTAAAAAAATTATGAGAGGCAAAAAGGGACATTATATAATGATAAAAGGATCAAACTACCAGAAAGACTTTAAAATTCTAAAAGTTTACGCACGTAACTATAAGAGCCTCAAAGTACATGAAAAATGTTGACATAGCTAAAAAAAAGACACAGACAAATCTACAAGTGTAGTTAGGGACTTCAACACCCCCTAGACAGAATCACCAGACATAAAATCAACAAAGACATAAATCAGAACACAACCAACCAGCAGAATGCAACTGATAGAACACTCCACCAAAAAACAGCAGAATACTAATTTTTTTCCAAATGCCCCTGAAACATTCACTAAAATAGACCATATCCTAGGCCATAAAACAAATTTTAACAAGTATAAAAGAAAAGAAATCATGTAATACATGTGTCATGCATCTTAGATGGCAAAAAGAAAAGAAGGAATAGAAACCAAACTATGTTAGCTTACCTTAAAGAAATCATATGGGAAATAATAAGACAAAATAGGAAAATCTCTGTGAACACTTGAAAACTATAGTTTAAAATCACTGAGGAGTGCTGTGGTCTGAATGCTTTGTATCCCTCCAAAATTCAAGCTGAAACCTAATCCCCATTGTGGTAGTGTTAAGAGGTGTTGTCTTTTGGAGGTGATTAGGTCATGAGAGCTCCACCCTCATGAACAAGACTAAGGAGGCTTGCGGGAGCCCCCCGCTTCTGCTATATGAGGACACCCAGAATGTGCAATCTATGAGGAACAGGCCCTCACCAGACACTAAATCTGTCAGCACCTTAATCTTGGAATTCTTAGCCTCCAGAACTGTGAAGAATAAATTGGTCATTTATAAATTACTCAAAGGTACAGCAGTCCCTTCTTATCCCCGAGGGATAAGCTGCAAGACCCTCAGTGGATTCCTGAAATAAAATATATTTATATAGGGCTGAGTACTATACTTTCCAAAACACAAAATTTTTTTTAAGGCAAGGTCTCACTCTGTTGCCCAGGCTGGAGTAGAGTAGAGTGGTACAATTATAGCTCACTGTAATCTCAAATTCTCAAACGATCCTCCTACCTCAGCCTCCTGAGTAGCTAAAACTACAGGTACACAGCCACCACGCCCAGCCAATTCTTAACGTAGAGACTAGGTCTTTCTGTGTTGCCCAGATGGTCTCAAATTCCTAAACTCAAGCAATCCTCCCACCTCAGCCTCCCAAAGTGCTTGGATTACAAGTGTGAGCCACCACGTCTGGCCCTCAAAACACACTTCTTATGAGGATGTGAGATGAGAAAATGCCTACATGATGAGATGAAGTAGGTGGAGGACACAGGTGTAGTAGTGACCTAGCTTTAGGCTACTCCCAACCTTCTGACAACAGGTTAGACATAGAACTATCTGCTTGGGGAGATCCTATATCATCAAGCCATGACATTGTCCATGGTGGGATGTCTGGAACAGAAGACACCAATGACTTATGAGGGCAGCATATACAGTGTGGACACGCTGGACAAGGGGATGAGTCATGGCACCAGGCAAGATGGCGTGAAACTTCATCATGCTACTCAGAACAGCATGAGATTTAAAACTCATGAATTATTTCCAGAATTTTCCATATAACACATTCAGGCCACAGTTGACAAAAGGTTACTGGTACGAGGAGAATACTAAATTTTATTATAGCAGCCCAAATGGACTAAGACATTGAGTCAAAGTAGTTATCAAAGGAAATTGTTTAAAAAATACCTAGAACTGAATGAAAATGAAAATACCACACATATGTGAGATGTAGCTATGGCACTACTAAGTGGGAAATTTACAGCACTAGAGGCTTATACTAGAAAAGAGGAATGGTCTTAAACCAATAATAAGAGCTCCCAGCTCAAGAAACTAGAAAAAGAAGAGCAAAATAAACCCAAAGGAAGCAGAAGGGAGCAAGGCAGGCATGGCTAGAAAAGGGCAACAGAGGAGGTCCTTGTGGGATGGAATGATCTGTACCCAGATGAGATAAATGTCAATATCATAGTGTAATATCATGCTATAGTTTTAGAAAAAGTTGCCATCAGGGAAACTGAGTAAAGGGTACCAAGGATCTCTGTATAGTATTTCTTTAAAATGCATGCTAATATACAATCGTCTCCAACTGGCCAGGCATGGTGGCTCCTGCCTGTCATCCTAGCACCTTGGGAGGCTGAGGCAGAAGAATCACTTCAGTCCAGGAGTTCAAAACTAGCCTGGGCCACAGGCTAATGGATCCCATTTCTACAAAAATAAAAATTGTTTAAAGAAAAAAGATATATACACCAATTATCTCAAAGCTTAATTTTTTTTAATTAGCCTAGGATTTTAAGATACCTCATAGAAAAAGATACTCAAATGGCCAATAAGCATATAAAAATGCTTATCATTAGTCATCAGAGAAATGAATACAAAAACCATGGTAAGATATAACCCACCCACTTAAATAACTAAAATCAAGAAGACTGACATCATCGAGTGTTGGCAAGGACACAAAGCAACTGGAACTCACGTACACTGCTGGCCAAAATAAATAAGTCCCTTTGGAAAACAACTGGGCACTTTCTTAGAAAGTTACACATATGTATCTTATTATTACCCAGTAATCCCAAGCACAGCTGTTTAAGATAAATGAAAACATCTGTCCACATAATGTTCACGGAAGCTTTATTCATAATAGCCAAAAGCTGGAAATGCCCCCAAATAATCACTAACAGATGAACGGAGATATAAAACGTGAGCTAGCCATACCATGGAATATTATTACTAAGCAAAAAAGATCTACAGAATATGAATAAATTTCAAAAATACTATGCTAAGTCAAAGAAGTCAGATTAGATGCACACAGGAAACTCATCTGCAGTAACAGAGCAGGGCAGTGAAGCACTGGGTGGGTCCCACTGGGGAGGGGCACAAGGGAAACTCAGGAGGTAATGAGAATGCTTTTTATCTTGTTTTTTTATTGCACTTTAGGTTTTGGGCTACATGTGAAGAACATGCAAAACTGCTGCATACGTACACACACAGCAGCGTGATTTGCTGCCTTCCTCCCCATCACCTATATCTGGCATTTCTCCCCATGCTCTCTCCCCACAAATCCCCACCCCACACTGTCCCTCCCCTATTTCCGCCCCCCCCCCCACAGACCCCAGTGTGTGATGCTCCCCTCCTTGTGTCCGTATGTTCTCATTGTTCAACACCCACCTATGAGAGAGAACATGCGGTGTTTGATTTTCTGTTCTTGTGTCAGTTTGCTGACAATGATGGTTTCCAGGTTCATCCATGTCCCTACAAAGGATACGAACTCATCGTTTTTTATGGCTGCATAGTATTCCACGGTGTTTATGAGCCACATTTTCCCTGTCCAGTATAGAGCGAACTGGCAACCAACAGAATGGGAAAAAATTTTTGCAATCTACCCATCTGATAAAGGGCTAATATCCAGAATCTACAAAGAACTAAAACGGATATAGAAGAAAAAAAAAAACAAGCCCATTCAAAAGAGGGCAAAGGATATGAGCAGACATTTTACAAAAGAAGACATACATGAGGCCAACGAACATATGAAAAATGCTCATCACTGGCCATTAGAAAAATGCAAATCAAAACTACATTGAGATACCATCTCACGCCAGTTAGAATGGTGATCATTAAAAAATCTGGAGACAACAGATGCTGGAGAGGATGTGGTGAAACAGGAACACTTTTACGCTGCTGGTGGGAATGTAAGTTAGTGCTCTTTGTCTTAATTGTGGTTGTGGTCACAATGGTTTAGATTCTTCAAACAAAACTCTTAAAATCTGTGTGCTTTACCACCTACAAATCACACCTTGATAAAAATGGTTCTCTCAAAGGTGGCTCACATTTGTAACCCAGAACTTTGGGAGGCCAAGGCAGGAGGATGTCTTGAGCCCGGGTGTTCGAGACCAGCCCTGGAAGAACTTGTCTCTATTTAAAAAAAAAAAAAAAAAGAGTCTAAAACAAAAGTCTTTGCTTCATACCTTACAATGGGCATTAACCATTGTACCCTAGTAGGGACTTCTCTGAAAAGCTCATATTTCATACCTCTCTCCCCTCCTCAGAAACCTTCAGTGGTTCCCCAATTCCCACAAAGCAAATCCCCAATCAGTCAGTCACCTAAAGCATTCTAAGCTCTGGCCTCGGCACTTTTTCCAGTCTAATTTCACCTTCCATCTCTGTGGCCACTACCACCATGAGGCCACCAGCCTTTCCCACATCGTGTGCACATCACACACTCCCCTCCACTTCCCCCTATTGTCCTTGCTTCTCTTAATTCATTCCCTTACCTCCATCTGGTTCTCAGGCATAGTTTTCACTCTAATGGAACAACCCAGATTCCCTCAGGGGAGTCTCCCTTACTGTACCCCTCCCCTGTTCTGCCAGTAGCAACTGCCCTTTACAGTGCCAGGCTCCTCAGCCTGTCATTATGGGTCTCTGTATATGCAGACACTTCCATCGCTACAGGAGGCCTGAAGAGGATACTAAGGGCACCACAGTTCACAATGTAATGCCCAACTGAACTCATGTGAGTTTGATTTTTTTGAGACAGGATCTTGCTCTGTCACCCAGGCTGAAGGGCATTGTCACAATTATGGCTCACTGCAGCCTCAATCTCCTGGACTCAAGTGATCCTCCCACCTCAGCCTCCCAAGTAACTGGGACCACAGGCATGCACCACCATGCCCAGTTAATTTTTACATTCTTTGTAGAGACAGTCTCACTCTGTTGCCCAGGCTGGTCTCAATCTCCTGGGCTCAAACAATCCTCCCACATCAGACTCCCAAAGTGCTGAGATTTCAGGTGTGAGCCACCACCCTCAGCCTCCGAGAGAGGGTCTCACTCTGTCGCCCAGACTGAATTGCCATGGTGTAATCTCGCTCCCGGGTTTAAGCTATTCTTCTACCTCAGCCTCCTGAGTAGCTGGAATTACAAGCACACACCACCATGCCCAGCTAATTTTTGTATTTTTCATAGAGACAGGGTTTCTCTGTATGTTGGCCAAGCTGGTCTTAATCTCCTGACCTCAGGTGATCCACCCACCTCGGCCTCCCAAAGTTCAGGGATTACAGGCATGAGCCATCGTGCTCAGCATTAAAGATCTTTTCTACAGTGATAACAAAGTTATGAAAGTAGAAAAATGTTACGAAATAATGACTATAAATATTTCTGTCAAGGACACCACTGTTCCCATATCTGGGCTCCCCATGACAGTCCAGCTAATCATAACTCACCCTTGGCCACTTCCCACACCCACTGTCAGCCAGTCCAGCTCCATGAATTCAGCTTTTACATCTGTTGGCTCCATCTACCCTTCCTATTCCCTCTCCAGACAGACAGGCAAGTCCATCGGGGCACAGTAAATTGACTCACTCACTCACTCTGGGAGGTCAAGGTGGGAGCACTGCTTGAGCCCAGGAGTTTGAGACCAGCCTGGGCAACACAGGGAAACTCCACCCCTACAAAAACTAATAATTAATTAATTAACCGGACCTGGAGGTGCAGGCCTATGGTCCTAGCTGTGGTCCTAGCTACTTTGGAGGCTGAGGTGGAATGATCACTTGAGGTTAAGGCTACAGTAAGCTGTGTTATCATGTCACTGCACTTCAGCCTGGGCAACAGAGCAAGACCATGTCTCAAAAACATGAAAAGATGAACAGGCAAGTCTTTGGCATTTCAAGCTTAATGACATCAGCTCTCAGACAGTACACCTGTCTATGGCCTCTACCCACTCCGACCTGCTAAAAACATCTTCCCAGGCTCGCTCTCCCCCTACTTAAAAACCCTCCCAGGAACACATCATCAAAGAAATCCCCAGCCAACCTGAGCACTGTAAACAATCCGGCCCCAGACTATTTTCCAAACTAATCACTTACTATTTCAGTCCACAAATCCTCTGCCTCAACAAGGTTAATCTACTCAGTATACCCAAAGACACCTCTCCTCTGCACAGGGCTGCAGCCAGCCGCCCTCCCTCTGCTCTTGGGGGCTAACCATTCAACAAGTATTTGAGCACTCTGTACTATGGACACAGCAGTAAGTGGGACAACCATAATCCCTGGCCTCACAGAGACACACACATAACTAGGCAGCAGGTGGTTCTCAGGACACCTCTGCAGAGGAAAGTTCATGCTAGCTGGACCAACCAGCAACTCCCACAATAACTAGTACCACCTAGCAGGTGCTCAGAAGCATTTGAAGACGCTCTGTAACCCCCAACTCAAAAACATCCAAATCCCTTGTCAAGAACAACCAAAGACGACATGAATATACAATCTAAACTCATAAACCAATAATCTGAACAAGTCATCACTTTCAGAAACGTGGCAATGTGCTTACAAGTGTGCTGCCATCAAGAGCAGGCTCTTTACACCAAGACTCCAGCCACTGCTGCCCTCCTCAGGGAGGAAGAGACACCATGGTTTCATAGCCAGTCTGGAGCTGGAAAGGGACTCTGAGCACAGATTTCATTTTAACCAAAAGTCACTACAACGAAACAATATGGTGATCCTCTGGACTTCATTATAAAAGGGTTTTGCTCATATTATCAAGTAAGCAAACTGCAACTCTTCCTGTTCTGTATATAATGAAACAGCTGGTCCCTGAGATGGGGACTAAAACCCAGGCTTCACAGGCCACAGCATCCTCACACTGACTTCTTATTCCATAACACAGTTTCCAAATCAATAGTTTAAATTACTCTAGCAAGACTGAAAGAACAAGGAGGAGGGACCTGACCAGTTCTCCCAACAGTGTGCCTCTGGGCAGACCATGTGTCCTCTGGGCAGGCCATGTGCTGTCAGTAAAGCCATGGGATGAACTCCTGAACCCTGAGCTCCCATCCAGTGCCCTAGGGTTCAGGGCAGCTCAGCTCTGCACAAAGAGAAAACCTGGCGTCCAATGAGCTACATGGCAACATCCTTGCAAAAATAGCTGGGTGCATGCTAGTACTTTCCCTGGGTTGTTTTTTAACATTGTCCATGACAGCTAGTAAAAGCTTGCTCTCCACACTGTCCCCTGAAACCAAGGCCTAGATACCTCCGAGTTTCCCAAGTGCACATATAAAATGCACAGTGGACAAGATCAAAGCCAGGACTGCACTGCTATAGACCAGCATGCTACACTGTAAAATAAATGGAACTTAAGCCACCCCTCTAAACTTCTCTTACCAATTTATTCCAAATTTCACTCAAACATCACCACAAAACCTGGTGACTAAGCAGGTTCTGTGCCTTCTTATAGACATTTTTAAGTGAACAATTTTCAACATGTCCAATATATTATTCCTAAAATAATAATGAAAACACTGTCAATGAAACAAGAGAGTTACCAAAAGAAAGGCAGGGGGATCTAAAAATAAAAGCCCAAGACAGCCCACAATTCTTGGCTGTGGCCCCAGAGAAGAATGAAACTGGAGGAAGTGTTTCAGCACAGCCATATGCCACAAGGCCTCGCCAAGGGCAAGCTCTCCTGAGCCTACCCACTTACTACAATGGCAGCTTATTGGCCCCAGAGACACCAAGAATCTCCAAAGGCAAATGCAAAGCAAGACAGCAGGCAGCCCTGGAGTTTCAGCATGCTTTCAATCTTTATATAAATGGAAGATGGGCTTTATTTAGCATCTAATGAGCAATCCTATAACAAGTTAAATATTTAAGCCACTTTCACCATCATACCCCCAAAAGTGATTTCCGATTAAAGCATCCATATTGAAAGAACGATGTCTGATTAACTGAAAACTAAGATGGAGAAGTACATGGAGACATTCAAAAGAAACAAATGCTCCTAGATTAGAAGAACTGTGCTGGGGGGACACCCACACTATCCTACCAAAACCCCTCCCCCACTCAGTCTCTTACAAGACACAACCACACTGGGTAGCAGTGAATATCACACCCAGGCTGTGCCTCCTTACAACAACATAAACCACTTTAGCAGAGGTGAAGCAAGTCTTTTGGTCATCTAAATTGGGATCTCTCAAATCTGTAAATCTAAGTAAAGATTCTCCATTTTTACGGTTTTACACAGGAAGGCCAAGCATGGTGCCTCACACCTGTAATCCAAGCACTTTGGTAGGCCAAGGCGAACAGACCACCTGAGCCCAGGAGTTCAAAACTAGCCTGGGCAAATAGTAAGAACCCATTTTTACAAAAATAAAAATTTTTTAAAGAAAAACCCCATCTATACAAAAAAATACAAAAATTAGCCAGGAATGGTGGTATGCCTGTAGTCCCAACTACTCAGGATGGTGAGGCAGGAAGATCACTTGAGCCTGGGAAGCAGAGGTTGCAGTGAGCTGAGGTCACACCACTGCACTCCAGCTTGGCCGACAGAGCGAGACTCTGCCCCCCACAAAAAAAGAAAATTACAGCTGGGCACAGTAGCTCACACCTATAATCCCAGCACTCTGGGACACTGAGGTGGGCGGATCACAAGGTCAATGGTTCCAGACCAGCCTAACCAACATGGTGAAACCCCATCTCTACTAAAAATACAAAAATGAGCAGGGCATGATCGAGCATGCCTGTAATCCCAGCTACTTGGGAGGCTGAGGCAGGAGAATTGCTTGAACCTAGGAAAGGAAGGTTGTGGTGAGCTGAGACTGAGCCACTGCACTCCAGCCTGGGCGACATAGCGAGTCTCCATCTCAAAAGAAAAAAAAGGAAAAAGAAAAATTACACAGGAAGCTGAAGCAGGAGGATCACTAGAGCCCAGGAGTGGGAGATCAGCCTGAGAAACACAGGCAGACCCCATCTCAACCTCCTGGACTCAAGTGACCTTCCCACCTTTGCCTCCAAGTCACTGGAATTACAAGCATAAACCACCGGCTGGGCGCGGTGGCTCACGCCTGTAATCCCAACACTTTGGGAGGCCGAGGCGGATGGATCGCCTGAGGTAAGGAGTTCAAGAGCAGCCTGGCCAACATGGTGAAACCCTGTCTCTACTGAAAATACAAAAATTAGCCTGGCATGGTGGCACACACCTGTAATCCCAGCTACTCAAGAGGCTGAGACAGGAGAATCACTGGAACCCAGGAGACAAAGGCTGCAGTGAGCCAAGATAGTGCCACTGCACTCCAGCCTGGGCAACAGAGCAAGGCTCCATCTCAAAAAATAAAACAAGTATAAACCACCACACACGCTTAAAACTTCTTTTTTGTAATTACATATGCTCCCTTGGGAAGCAAGGTATAGAACGTAAATGCCCTCTGTCTGGCAAAAATAGGTAGAAACCAGACCGCCTCAAATCGAGGTCTGATGTACGAAGACACTGTCGCCCACCAGTAAGGAGCACTCCGGTCTCAGACCCTAAGATGGTATCCAGTCTTCTCCAGCTCTTGCTCCTGTTTCTTTTCTTTAAATGGCCCAGCTTTTTAATAATTCCAAAACCTGAAAGCCCATTTTAGTATCAGATTCAGAATTCATCTGATGAGTCAACAAGTATTAAAAAGTGATCTGGTACTGGAGCTGAAACCAGAAGAAGCCAATACTACCAAAGAGGGACGAATATTTATTTCTGGATAGCTGACAAATCCCATGCCGAATGCCAAAGCTAAATGCAAGGAAATAAAAATGCAGGCACCTTGCTAAAGAAATTGGAAAGCAAACCATGAAAGTTCTTTTTATAGCAATTAGTCTAACAACCCGCTACCTGAGCCCTCAGCCCTCTCCACATAGAAAATCTTAAAAGCACACGCAGGAGTAAAACCTTGTGCATGGACCCCAGGAGCCATGGCCAAGAATGCACTGGGCTCCCCAGCAACTACGGGAGCCCAGCCAGCACCCACGAGCAGCTGCGGTGGACAGCCCTCAGTGAGACGCTCCCCAGCAGTGGAAAAGAATGCAGAGAAGTGAAGATGAAGTCGGGAAGAACCTAGGAACCTAACGTGGAATAACAGAATTACAAAAGCCAGTCTCAGAAAGAGACATCACTGTTAAAGGTGTAAACAAAGTAGAGTTAGCGGTGTGAGCACATACAGCAAATTACAAAGAAAAGCAAAACAGTGACCAACACGAGGTGTGAGGCAGGTGAGCCCAGGCAGGCAGCAATGACCGCGAGATCGAGCGATTCTTGACACGTGACTCAAATTTTATATATACATCTTACCAATTCCATTCTCAAAAAATCATGTGAAGTCATGGATGTGGCAGTGTTTCTCCATCATCACAACATAAAAAGTAAAGTAAGGTTCCACTGAGCCAGCAAACAAGCACTGTAAAACTGAAAACTCTTAAAGGAAAAACTCTTTCCCAGTGACTACCTACACAGTACAAACACCAGCTCAAAATAAGGCTATGCATTTAATCCCTAAAACTGACAAAACGTGTTTGTCCTATGACTAACTCGAGTCTAGCTGAGGCACAGGCCACTGTCAAAAAAGGGCAACGCCTGCTCAGCGTTTTCCAAACTGGTCACCTGAACTCTTCTCTGGAAGGGTTCTGTCTCCTTTAGTCTTACTCTAAAAAGGGTAATTTTTCACCAGAATAAAGGGAAATTTTTTTAGAATGCTTCAAATGAAAAGAGGATTACACAAGGGTTACCTTAATTTTGTACCTGAAACAAAGCACCTGAAATTAGCCGAGAAGTCAGCCACTTAAGAGCATCACTACGTCTGTCCTGTTCCCAGGGCATCAAACAGGAGCGTCTTAATCCACTAAGCACATTAGGGCCTAACAAATTGGACTCAGTAACAAGGTTACCTAGTTCTTCCAAACAGGAATTAACCGAAGGGGATCATTATGATTAAGCACAATCCGCGGAATACCCAATTTCGACTTGGGGAATTCAACAGCTGATGACTTTAAGTATCAAAACTCGTAACAAGCAAAAGGCTTGGAATCACAGGTCCAGCACTGGACGGTGCCCGGCGCGCTGGGAAGCGGTGCCTCAGACGGCGGCCCGGGGTCCCCGCGGTCCCTCCCTGCGCCCAGGACCGGGCAGCTCCTCTCCACCGCCAATAGGAGGCTCGAGGCACTCCCGAACAGGAGCGGAAGCCCCGACCCATGCCGCCCTCCGCCGCGGGGACGCCCACTCGCCAGGTGACCGCGTCCCCACGCTCCCCGTTGCCCGGGCGCCGACGGGACCTCGGAGGCGTCCCAGCCCCGACCCTGCGCGGACGCGGCACAAAGGCGCGGCGCGCGGACCCCGACCCCGATCGCGTCTCCCGACCCCGGCCCCCGCCCCGCGTCCCCCGCCCGGCCCACCTCGGCCGTAGGCCTTGGCGCAGATCCACTGCAGGTTGGCGGCGATCTTGGCGCGCGCCGCGTCGTAGCGGTCCAGGGGCACGAGGTCGGCGGCGCCGTCCGGCGGGGCCTCCATCTTCCTCCAGCCCTCGGTAGCGGCGCGACCGCCCGCGTCCACCATCTGCAGACAAAGGGCTGAGGCGGCGGCCCGGCCGTAACAAAGGCGGCGCTGCCGCCCCTCGCCGCGCCGGGCCCGGTGCGCCCCGAGCCCCCACCCAGCCCCGCAGCCGGCCCGCCGGGAGGGGCGCCCGAGCGCTGCCCCCGCCTCACCTCACAGCCGCCGCCGTCGCCGCCCCCGCGATGGCTGCATGCTGCAGGCGCCGAGCCCGGGCGGAGGAGGCGCGGAGCCCACGGCCCAGCGAGGCTACGAAAGGAGGGCGCGGGCAGAGGACCCGGACGAGGACGGGGGCGGGGGCGGGGGCGGGCGCGGGCCGGGGGCGGGGGCGGCGCGTGCGCAGCCCCGGGTGAGCGGTGGCGACGACAGTGGCAGCTGAGGCGGCGGTCAAGAAGCGGGAGCGCGCTCACCGCCGCGGACTCGCACAGGCGCAATAGGCACCGCCCGCCGCCCCGCCCCAAGCTCCGCTCCCAGCTCGTGCCAGACCCGCCCCTTTCCGCAAGCGCAGTAGGTAGCAACGGCCCGCCTGTGCCCGCCCCGCCCCTTTCCGCAGGCGCAGTGAGCGTCGCCCAGCCCCGCCCCGCCCCCTTCCGCAGGCGCAGTAGGACCCGGCCCTGTCTGCCTGCTCTGCCGCTCCGAGGCCTCCGCGCCGGGCGCGAGGTAGGCGGGGCGGGGCGGGGCGGGGCGAGGCGGGGTGGGGTGGGCGGAGTGGGTTCGCAGCGGGGACCCGGCAGTTCCCGCAGCCCCGCTCTGTCCGCGCCTTGCCTCCTCTTCTGGCCTGGCTGGTTCCCACCTCAGCCACAGCGGAGCCTCCTGGCCGACAGAGCTCTCTTCGTCAGCGCCCTGGGGACCGCGTGGGTGTGGCCGGCGGCGACCTCGGCAGGCGACATTCCGGCGGACTGGCACCAGATGGACCTGCCACGGTCTCCAGGCCCCATCCCGGTCCAGGGAAGGTGGGCGTTTGGAGCCCTGAGGCCCAAGTAGGTGCAGCCCCGCAGGCGCATCCCCCGGAAGGGGCGCTGACTGCGTTTCCCTGGAGCCTGCGTCGGGGTCCCGCACTGAGCTGAGAATGACGGGAACGCGTGAGAATTTGCATTCCGAGGATTTCGTCTGAGAACCTCACCGCCGGAGAGAACTGCCCCCAGGAGAGCCTGCCCACGTGCCGCCGGGAGAGGCAGAGCTTCCTGGGAGCAGGCGCCCGGTGCGGGGCTCCCAGCCTGTCTGTCCCTGGACGAGCCACCCTGTGCCAGAGGCGGAGCATGTGTGAAATGCCAGGGGCCCAGAGGACCCAGGCAGTCATTCACACACCAACTCACGTGCAGGCTTCAATTCAGCGTTGCGGCCATTTGGGGCTGGGCTTTTTCGATGACTGATTTGATGCGTAGTTTTTTGGTTACTAATTGTCTTTACTTGTTATAGGTCTGTTCTGATTGTCTCTTTTTGGGATTGCCATCTGAAAAGAACATGGGGTGGGCAGGAGGGGTGGTCACAGAAAGCCATAGGAAGAGGACACTTATTTAAGCAAAGGGCAGCGGGAGGTCAGCGTCAAGGATGAGGATATCTGCAGAAGTAGCATCTTGGGCAGGGGGCGAGAGCCTGGTGTGTAAGAAACACAGCCGAGACCCCTAGGTCAAGAACCCAGGAGCAGGAGGAACTGGTGGGAAATGGGAGGTAGGGGCATGAGGGATGCGGCAGGTCCTACACAATTAGAACTGGGGCCCCTTCTCTGCAGGAAATGGGTGGCCATCGGAAGACTTTGAGCACAGGGAAGGATGTGACTGAACCTTTAAAAGGATCATTCTGATTCCTGAGTGAAGAACAGACTAGGAAGTGTGGGGAAGAAGGCAGGAGACCATCCAGTGACAGATGGGATATGGAGTGTGCCCCAGAAGGGTCAAGAGTGACTTCAGGGGCTTTTCATATACTGATCTTGTATCCTGCAACCTTGCTAAACCCATTTATCAGTTCTTCTAGTCTTTTAGTGGATTCTTTGGGATTTTCTCTATGCAAAAGCATGTCATCAGTGATTAGAGATCATCTTACCTCCTCCTTTCTAATCTGGATGTCTTTTATTTCTCCTCCTTGCCCTGGCTAGAACCTCCAGTGAAACACTGAATAGAAGCAGCAAGAGTGGACCTCCTTGTCTTGCTCCTGATCTCAGGGAGAAGGCATCCAGTCTTTCACCATTGGGTATGATAGCTGTGGGTGCTTCAAAAATAGGTTTTATCAAGCTGGGCACAGTGGCTCACACCTGTAATCCCAGCACTTTGGGAGGCTGAGGCGGACAGATCTCTTGAGGTCAGGAGTTGGAGACCAGCCTGGCCAACATGGAGAAACCCCATGTTTACTAAAAATACAAAGAATTAGCCGGGCATAGTGGTGGGTGCCTGTAATCCCAGTTACTCAAGAGGCTGAGACAGGAGAATTACTTGAACTCATGAGGCAGAGGTTGCAGTGAGCCGAGATTGTGCCACTGCACTCCAGCCTGGGTGACAGAGTGGGACACTGTCTCAAAAAAAAAAAAAAAAAATAGGTTTTATCAGGTTGAGGAAGTACCTTTTTTTTTTCCCCCCTAAGACAGTTTTGCTAGGGCCGGGCATAGTGGCTCACGCCTGTAACCCCAGCACTTTCGGAGGCCGAGGCAGGTGGATCATGAGGTCAAGAGATGGAGACCATCCTGGTCCACATGGTGAAACCCCGTATCTACTAAAAATACAAAAAATTAGCTGGGCATGATGGCACGTGCCTGTAATCCCAGCTACTCAGGAGGCTGAGGCAGGAGGATTGCCTGAACCCAGGAGGCAGAGGTTGCAGTGAGCCGAGATCAGGCCATTGCACTCCAGTCTGGGTAATGAGCGAAACTCCGTCTCAAAAAAAAAAAAGACAGTTTTGCTCTTTTTGCCCAGGCTGGAGTGCAGTGGCATGATCTTGGCTTACTGCAAACTCTGCCTCTCAGGTTCAAGCGATTCTCCTGCCTCAGCCTCCCGAGTAGCTGGGATTGCAAGTGCACGCCACCACACCCAGCTAATTATGTGTTTTTAGTAGAGACAGGGTTTTACTGTGTTGGTCAGGCTGGTCTTGAACTCCTGAACTCCAGTAATCCACCTGCCTCGGCCTCCCAAAGTGCTGGAATTGCAGGCATGAGCCACTGTGCCCGGCTGAGGAAGTACCCTTCTATTCCTACTTTGTTGAGTGTGTTTATCATGCAAAGGTGTGGGATTTGGTCAAATGATTTTTCTGCACCCATTGAGATGATCATGGGGTTTTTTTCCTTGTTCTGGTAATGTGGTGTATTGCATTAATTGACTTTCAGATATGGAAAAGATATTTATCCCCTGCAGTCAAAGATAAATCCCAGTTGATCATCGAGTATCTCTCTTCCTGGATTCAGTTTAATACTATTTGGCTGAGTAATTTTTTTATCCATATTCATCATAGATACTAGTCTAAAGTTTTGTGGTGTTTGTGTCTGGTTTTGGTATCAGGGTCCTACTGGCCTCATCAAATGGATTGGAAATAATTCCTTCCTCTTCTATATATTTTTTTATTTTTTGAAAGAGTTTGTGAATAATTGGGTTTTTTTTTTCTTGAAGATAGGGGTTCACTGTATCATCCAGGCTGGTCTCCAACTCCTGCCCTCAACTGATCGTCCCACCTCAAGCCTCCTGAGTAGTGGGGATCACAGACACAAGCCACTGGGCCCAGCTTTAATTCTTGAAGTGTTTGATAGGATTCATCATTGAAGCCAGTTGTGTCTGGGGATCTTGATTACTTATTTTGATCAATCTCTTTACTTGTTATAGGTCTATTCAGATCGTCTATTTGTGTCTTTAGAGGAATTTGTCTGTTTTTGTCTAAGTTCCAGTGTTTTGGGCCTAAGCAATTTTAAGGACAAAGGTATCCCTAGCCAAGATGGAAAAGGCCAGGGCAGGGTGGTGGGAGGGGTCAGAGTTTGGATGTGTTACATCTCAGATGCCTGCTGGGCCCCCTCATGGAAACACTGGTGGGCAGTTGGATGAGCAACTCAGCGGCATGGCCCAGGTTGGAGGCTGGGAAGTATCACCACAGACAGAGCCTTTAAAGCTGTGAGGCAAGAAGAGGGGCCAAGGAGCCATTGCTCAGGTGGAGGGGAAGTCGAGGCATGGTGCTTGGGCCTGGGGGCAGCACTTGGGAGGAGCCAACCTGAGAGGTGAGAGGCCAGGAGAGGGGTCGCCTTCTTAAGGCCTGGGGGCTGACTCAGATTTGGCTAGTGCGGATTTTGCGGAACAGTGGTGTATTAGTCCGTTTTCACACTACTGATAAAGAGATACCCAAGACTGGGCAATTTACAAAAGAGTTTTAATGACTTAACAGTTCCACATGGCTGAGGAGGCCTCACAATCATGGCAGAAGGTAAGGAGGAGCAAGTCACATCTTATGTGGATGGCAGCAGGCAAAGAGGGAGCTTGGGCAGGGAAACTCCCCCTTATATAATACTGTCACATCTAGTGAGACTCACTCGCTATCAAGAACAGCACGGGAAAGACCTGCCCCCCATGATTCAGTTACCTCCCACAACACATGGGAACTCAAGATGAGATTTGGGTGGGGACAAAACACAAAAATTAGCTGGGCATGGTGGCATGTGCCACCCAGACTACTCAGGAGGCTGAGGCAGGAGAATTACTTGAACCTGGGAGGCAGAGGTTGCAGTGAGCCAAGATCGTGCCACTGCACGCTAGCCTGGGAGACAGAGGGAGAGTCCATCTCAAAAAAAAAAAAAATCTAATTCTGGCCCAGCACAGTGGTTCACGCCTATAATCCCAGCACTTTGGGAGGCCAAGGCAGAAGGATCACTTGAGCCCAGGAGTTCAAGACCATTCTGGGCAACAAAGTAAGACCCTACCTTTACAAAAAAATTTTTTTTAAATAGCAGGAAGCCAGGCGCGGTGGCTCACACCTGTAATCCCAGCACTTTGGGAGGCCGAGACGGGTGGATCACAAGGTCAAGAGATCGAGACCATCCTGGTCAACATGGTGAAACCCCGTCTCTACTAAAAATACAAAAGATTAGCTGGGCATGGTGGTGCATGCTTATAATCCCAGCTACTCAGGAGGCTGAGGCAGGAGAATTGCCTGAACCCAGGAGGCGGAGGTTGTGGTGAGCCGAGATCGCACCATTGCACTCCAGCCTGGGTAACAAGCGAAACTGTCTCAAAAAAAAAAAAATAGCAGGAAGCAATAGTGTGCACCTGTGGTCCCAGGTACTTGGGAGACTAAAGTAGGAGGATCACTAGAGCCCAGGAGGTCAAGGCTGCAGTAAGCTGGGATTGTGCCACTGTACTACAGCCTGGGCGGCAAAGCAAGACCCCTGTCTCAAAAAACAGAAAAAGAAAAAACTATTTTTTTGAGGGCAAAAGAGGCTGACCTTCTTTTCTTTTTTAATGTTGACACTAGGTTACGGTATCATTAGACATAATGAAGGTGGCGGGAAGGTGCTCCGAAAGCTACAAGTAGAGCAACTGCTCAGGCATAGCTCCAGTAACCAGGGCCCAGCCTATGGGGAGGAGTTGGCGGGCACATTCCTTCAGGGGCTCCTGCCTGCCCATGGAGAGCACAAGAGGAGAGCTCATCCTGTTTGCTCTGCCGACCCCCTCTTGTTCCTAGACACATCCTGAGGGTCCCACCAAGTGCACGTTGACTTATTCTACAGGATGAGGCCCCTGGACTTCTCGCTAGTGAAGTAGTGCAGTGACAGCAAAGCCACCACCCCACCCCACCCCCACCCAAATATGTCCACATCTTAATTCCTGGAACCTGTGAATGTGTGACCTTACCTGGTGTCTTGGTTCATTTGTGTGGCTATAGCAAAATACCACAGACTGGGTAATTTATAAACAATATAAATTTGTTTCTCATGGTTCTGGAGACTGGGAAGTCCAAGATCAAGGCGCTGGCAGGTCCCATGTCTGGTGAGAGCACTTTGTTGCTGTTTCCTCTAGAGGGAAGAATGCTGTGTCCTCACAAGGTAGGATGGGCAGAGGGGCAAGAAAAGGCCAAACTCCACTTTTATAGGAGGAGCCCTCATGACCTAGTTTTAAATGGCGCCACCTCTTCTATCACCACAGTGGGAACCAAGTTTGTTAATATTCAACCTAAATAACACACAGGCTCTCTAAAAAGATATTTATTCAGGAATAGAGCCTTTCAATGTGAGCACACATATTACAGTAACTATGTGCATGTTCAAGGAAGACAGATTTTAAAGGAAAGAAGCAGGAGAATTACATAATCATTTTGAAATGATTGCCATTGACTACAGAGATTACTATCAAGGGTGATACTGGCCCAAGGTTGGAAGGTAGCTGCTGGGCAGGTGTCCTTGCAGAAGAATTTTCTTGTGTAAGATTTCAGTGGCCTTGGTCAGACACGGTGGCTCACACCTGTAATCCCAGTACTCTGGGAGGCTGAGGTGGGCCGATCACTTGAGGTCAGGAGTTCAAGACCAGCCTGGCCAACATGGTGAAACTCCATCTTCACTAAAAATATAAAAATTAGCTGGGTGTAGTGGTGCATGCCTGTAATCCCAGCTACTTGGGAAGCTGAAGCAGGAGAATCACTTGAACCAAGGAAGGGGAGGTTGCAGTGAGCCGAGATTGCACCACTGCACTCCAGCCTGGGCAACAGAGGGAGACTCAGTCTCAAAAAAATAAGGTTTCAATGGCCTTTGTACAAGGCTGTGGTTTTTACAGTCTTTTGTGATAGTTTTTGTTATCAGGCATACACAGCTCTGTTTGTTAGGGTTTTCTTAACATTGGTCACTCTGTTTTGATTCTGACAACTTTCAGTTTCCACATGAATTTTGGAGGGTATGACATCTTTTAAATCGTCGTACCTGGCAAAAGGGACTTTGTAGATGGGATTAAGTGAAGGTCCTTGAGATGGGAGCTATCCTGCATTATCCAGGTAGGTCCCATGTAATCACGATCATGGGAGGGAGGCAGGAGCTTCAGAGTTGGACAGAAGATGTCACCACAGAAGCAAGGGTTAGAGGAGAGAAGATGCTGGCTTTGAAGGCAGAGGAAGGGGCCACAAGCCAAGGAATGTGGCTTATTCTACAAGCAACAGGATTAGGCTCCTGGACTCCTCGATAGTGAAATAGTGTAGTGACAGCAAAGCCGCCCCCTCCCAAAGATGTCCACATCTTAATTACTGGAACCTGTGAATGTGTGACCTTATCTGGTGTCTTAGCCTGCTGGCTTTGAAGGCAGAAGAAGGGGCCACTAACCAAGGAATGTGGCTTATTCTACAAGCAACAGGATAAGGCCCCTGGACTCCTCACTAGTGAAATAGTGCAGTGACGGCAACCTGCAGTGACACTGGCCCAAGGTTGGCTTCCTCAAAGCTGGAAGAGGCAGGGACAGATTCCACCACAGAGCCTCCAGAAGGAACCAGCCATGCCATTACCTTGACTTTACCACAGTGAGATAATGTAGACTCTGACCTCAGAACGGTAAAATAATAAATGCTTGTGTTTTGGCCACTGAATTTGTGATAATTTGCCACAGCAGCTGCAGGAAATGCATACACATGGTGACTAATTACAGATACACTCAGGAGCATGTAACCACCCCAGCCTCCTAGTGGAAGCACAGGTCCTGCAGAGAGGCCACACCTGTGCACCCCAGGAGCCAAGGCCACCCTCCTGCACAGGGCACCACCCCTTGCACCTGCCCGCTCCAGCCTCTGCATGCCTCTTGGTCAGGGCTGGGTACACCAGCGAATGTTTCAAAGTAGAACATCCCTTAGTGTGGTGATTCTCAGCATTTTTCTTTTCTGGAAAGATGTGACAGAAGATGTTCATGTGTGACATGGAGGTGTTTAGGATAGTCACCATACCCAGTAGGCCAAGAAAGTTGACACTGGGAACCAGGACAGGAAAAAATACCATCTTTATCGTCACTGGCCTTTAATCAAAATTTAACATTTTCCTGAATTATGAATCTAGACAACCAGCTGTGGCAGTGGCATCAGCAGTGTCCAGGACTCCACCTCCTACAGAAGTCATGGATGTCTCACATCACCATTGCTGCCAATATCACAGAATACCATTCTGCTCATCATTGCTTCAAAATTACCATAACTACTAGACTAGCTGCTAAATTACATTATTTAACACATTCATAAGCACATGCAGACAGACCTGGCGGCTCACACCTGTAATCCCAACACTTTGGGAGGCTGAGGCAAGCAAATCACCTGATGTTGGGAGTTCGAGACCAGCCTGCCTAACATGGAGAAATGCTGTCTCTACTAAAAATACAAAATTAGCCAGGTGTGGTGGCACATGCCTGTAATCCCAGCTACTCAGGAGGTTGAGGCAGGAGAATCACTTGAACCCAGGAGGGAGAGGTTGTGGTGAGCTAAGATCGTGCCATTGCACTCCAGCCTGGGCAACAAGAGCAAAACTCCATCTAAAAAAAAAAAAAGCATATGCAGTACTGTGCCATCATTCAAAATGTTTTATGAAAGTATTTTAATTTCATTTTTAATATTTATAGGCATTAAAAGCATTATCTGAATCTTAAAAGAAAAGTCCAAGATCTGATGGCTTCCTGGTGAATCCTACCAAACATGTAAAGAAGAACTAATACCAGCCCTTCTCAAACATTTCCAAAAAACTGAAGAGAAGGGAACACTTCTTAACTCATTCTATAAGGCCAGTATTACCCTGATACTAAAGCCAGACATAAGAAAAGAAAACTACAGGCCAATATTCCTTAGGAACACTGATGCAAAACACCTCAACAAAGTACTGGCAAACAAACGTCAGCAGCATATTAAAAGGATTATACACTATGACCAAGCACATTTATTTCTGGAACACAAGGATGGCTCAGCATATTTAAAAAAAACAATTAATGTAAATACACTATACTAGCACAATGAAGGAAAAAAACCACATGATCATCTCAACTGATGCAGAAAAAGCATTTGTGCCAAAACACCATTTCATAATAAAACCACTCAACAGATTAGGAATGGAAGGGAACCACCTCAACATAATAAAAGCCGTTTATGCAAAGCCCACATCTGACGCTATGCTCAGTGATGAAAGGCTGAAAGCTTTTCCTCTAAAATCAGGAATAAGGCAAAAATGTCTACTTTTGCCTTTTCTATTACGATTTAGCCACGGCAATTAGACAAGAAAAATAAAAGACATCCAAATGGAAAAGGGAGAAGTAAAATTATCTCTGTTTACAGATTATATGATCCTTTATGAAGAAAATCCTAAGGCCGGGCGCGGTGGCTCACGCCTGTAATCCCAGCACTTTGGGAGGCCGAGGCGGGTGGATCACGAGGTCAAGGGATCGAGACCATCCTGGTCAACATGGTGAAACCCCGTCTCTACTAAAAACACAGAAAAATTAGCTGGGCATGGTGGCGCGTGCCTGTAATCCCAGCTACTCAGGAGGCTGAGGCAGGAGAATTACCTGAACCCAGGAGACGGAGGTTGCCATGAGCCGAGATCGCGCCATTGCACTCCAGCCTGGGTACTAAGAGCGAAACTCCGTCTCAAAAAAAAAAAAAAGAAAAAGAAAATCCTAAAGATTCCACAAAAGACCTGTTGGAACTAATGAATGAATTGAGCAAAACAGTAGGATACAAAGTCAACATGCAAAAATCAGTTGCATTTCTGTACGTTAATGAACAAATGGAAAAGGAAATTATGAAAATTCCATATACAATAGCATAAAAAGAATAAGAAGGAGTACAATGAAAGCTACAGAACATTGCTGAAAGGAATTAAAGAAGACACAGATAAATGGAAAGATACTTTGTGTTCATGGGCTGGAAGACTTAATATGGTTAAGATGTCAGTACTACCCAAAGCAATCTACAGATTTAATGTAATCCCTATAAAATCCCAATGACATTTTTTGCAGAAATAGAAAAACATCTTAAGATTCATATGGAATCTCAAGGGACCCTGAGTAGCCAAAACAGTCTGAAAAAAGAGCAAAGTTGAAGGACTTTCACTTCCTGATTTCAAAACTTTCTACACAGCTGCAGTAAGCAGTGTGGCACTGGCATAAAGACAGACATATAAACCAGTGGAATAGAATAGCAAGCCCAGAAACAAACCCTTCATACATGGCTAAATGGTTTTTAACAAGAGTGCCAAAACCATTCAGTGGGGAAAGCACAGTCTTTTCAGCAAATGGTGCTGGGAATACTAGATATTCACACACAGAAAAATAAAGTTTGGTGCTTACCCAGATAGAAAGATTCAAAATGGATCCAAGACCTAAATGTAAGATCCCAAACTATAAAACTCTAAGAACAAATTAAAGGGCAAAGCCAGGCACAGTGGCTTATGCCTGTAATGCCAGCAGTTTGGGAGGCTGAGAAAGGAGGACCTTTTGAGCCCAGGAGTTCAAAACCAACCTGGGCAACAGAGAGAGACCCTGTCTCTACAATAAATTTAAAAATTAGCCAAGTGTGGTGGTGCACACCTGTAGTCCCAGCTACTCAGGAGGCTGAGGTGGGAGGAATTTGAGGCTGCAGTGAGCCATGGTTGTGCCACTGCACTCCAGCCTGGGTGACAGAGCAAGACCCTGTATTAAAGAAAAAAGAGAAAATACAGGGTAAAAGCTTCATAATATTGAATTTGGCAATGATTTCTTGGATATGACACCAGAGGCCCAGGCAACAAAAGATAAATTGGACAACATGAAAATCAAAACATTTCTTGCATTAAAAGATACTATTGGCTGGGTGCGGTGGCTCAAGCCTGTAATCCCAGCACTTTGGGAGGCCGAGGCAGGTGGATCACAAGGTCAAGATATCGAGACCATCCTGGTCAACATGGTGAAACCCCGTCTCTGCTAAAGATACAAAAAATTAGCTGGGCATGGTGGCACGTGCCTGTAATCCCAGCTACTCGGGAGGCTGAGGCAGGAGAATTGCCTGAACCCAGGAGGCGGAGGTTGCGGTGAGCCGAGATCGCGCCATTGCACTCCAGCCTGGGTAACAAGAGTGAAACTCCGTCTCAAAAAAAAAAAAAAAAAAAGATACTATCAGCAGAGGCTGGACATGGTGGCTCATGCCTGTAATCCTAGCACTTTTGGAGGCCAAGGCTGGTGGATCATTTGACCTCAGGAGTTGGATACCAACCTGGGCAACATGGTGAAACCTCATCTCTACAAAAAAACACAAAGATTAGCCAGGCGTGGTGGCTCATTCCTGTAGTCCCAGCTGCTTGGGGGTGGGGGCTGAGGCAAGAGGATCATTTGATCCCAGGAGGCAGAGGTTGCCATGAGTGGAGATTGTGCCTCTGCACTCCAGCCTGGGTGACAGACTGACACTGTCTTAAAAAAAAAAAAAAAAAAAAAAAAAAAAAAAAAAAAAAAAAACAGAGTAGAAGGGCAACCCCACAAAAGGAGAAAATATTTGCAAATCATGTATCTGAAAAGGAATTAATATCCAGAAAACATGTGGAGAACTCCTAAAACTTAACAATAGAAAACCAAAAACATGGTTAAAAAATTAGCAACAGACTTGAATAGACACTTTTCCAAAAAAGATACACAGATGACCAAGAAGCACATGAAAAGATGCTCAGCATCACTAGTCTGTAGGGAAATGCAAACCAAAACCACAAGAGACCACCTACCAGCCACTAGAATGGCAGCTGCCAAGAAACTAGAAAATAGCAAGTACCAGGGAGGATGTGGAGAAACGAGCAGCTCTGTGCACTGTTGCTCGGAATGTGAAATGGTGCAGCCACTGTGAAAAGCAGCATGGATGTTCCTCAAAATTAAACAGAATTAGCATGGGACCCTATAATCGAAAGCAGGGTCTCCAAGGGGTGTTTGTATGCCCTGTTCATGGCAGCTTATTCCACTTGGGTGGAAATAGCTGAAGTGTGTGTTAGATACAGTGAGTTCCTCTTCGGAGGTTCTATTTTCCTCCTTGCCCCTAGTTACAGTTAACAACCTTCCCACCAGTCCCACATCTGTTCCCAATCTGTAACCTGTAACCCATATCTGTTTCTTATTTTGCTGCTGTAGACCCCACCCCTGTTCCATTTGAAGTAGCCAATCAGGATCAGCTTAGATTGTGTGGTTTGACTTCAGCCAATGAGGACCAGACACAGTAGCAGGGACTGACTGCAGCAGGGTTAAAAACCCCTTTCCTCCTTTGTTCAGTATGTTCTCGCAGTGGCCAGAAAAGTGAGCAGCACCCTTCTGCAGAAGTAAGTTGACCTTGCTGAGAAATCCTTTGAATGCTTGTTTTCTTTGTGACTCCAACCTCTTTATTTCCAACAACTTGGGGGCTCGTCTGGGATTTCCTTTCTCCTCTAGGGAGAGGTCCCCAATCATCTCTTGTGAGGAGATGCATCCCTCACAACTGCCTTGTGGTGGCCTCAGGAAAGGGATGACATGGCATGACAAATGGCCCTGGACACAGCAATTTGGACAGAAAGGGTCCTCACTTATTGCCAACCAGGTAAGTCTGTGCAGAGACCAAGGTAAGAAATGTTGCAGGGGCGACAAAGTATTTCGTTGGTGGTCAGGATACCTTGGAGGCTGAAAATGCATGAATGAGATGCACAACTGAGCCTCTAAACAAAGGAAAGGCAAGAAACCTCCAGTAAGGCAGGGGAGGTTTGAACCTTTAGAGAAAAGAAAGGCAAGAAATCTCTAGGATAAGGGATTGAGCCTCAGGTCAAATCTCCAGGATGGGAAATGCCCCAAGTGAGATAGAAAATGAAAAGGATAGCCAGGCACGGTGGCTCACACCTGTAATCCCAGCACTTCGGGAGGCAGAGGCCGGTGGATCACGAGGTCAAGAGATTAAGACCATCCTGGTCAACATGGTGAAACCCTGTCTCTACTAAAAATACAAAAATTAGCTAGGCATGGTGGCACGCACCTGTAGTCCCAGCTACTCAGGAGGCTGAGGCAGGAGAATTGCCTGAACTCAGGAGGCGGAGGTTATGGTGAGCCGAGATCGCGCCATTGCACTCCAGCCTGGGAAACGAGCAAAACTCCATCTCAAAAAAAAAAAATGAAAAAGATAAAGCTAATAACAATAATATTCTTCCTGGTAGGCCCTTAGGTCTCATGTTAAAATATTGGGAAGATAATGAAAGGACTAAGCACACACACAAAAAGCAACAGATGATAAAATATTGTTGTTTCATTTGGACTCAAGGACCAATCCTCAAACCCTCAGTTTTCTGGCCAAAGTTTGGGTCAAATGAAGATTGGGTTTGTCATCTTTTAATAGAATACGTTAATGATGAGTCCCTCAGGAAGAAATAGATTATGCCCTGATTTGGTGGCAGGGGCTTGTCCTCCCTTACCCCCTAAAAACTAAAGAAAGTAAGTCCTCAGAGAAGAATAGGATCCTTATCCCCAAACAGTCCGCCAGCATATGGGATCCCCTAGACTACCTTCCCCCATTTAATGCCCCTGATCCTCCTCGTCCTTATCACCCTGACTCTTAGGAATTATCATCCCAAGAGCCTGCTCTAAGTACTGTTCCCAAAAAAGACTTAAATTTGAGGTAGAGCAATGTAATTAAAAAGGATATTCAGAACTTCCCTTTCCCCTTTACCTCTAAGGAATCAGCTCCAACCCTCTTCCCCTTAAGAGAGGTGCCCCTAGGACAGGGAGCCATTGGCTTAATGAATTCCCCTTAACCAGCTCAGAAGTTTGAAATTTGAAAAAAGAACTCAAGCCACTGTTAGATGACCCTTATATAGTGGCAGATTAAATTGACCAATTTTTAGGACCCCAGTTATATACTTGGGCCAAGTTAATGTCCATCCTGGGCATCGGGAGAAGAAAGGAACATGATCTATAGGGCTACTGTGGTAATTTGGGAACGTGAACATCCTCCTGGTCAAAACATTCCCACCACAGACCAAAGATTCCCTGCCCAAGACCCCTGATGGGACACAGCTCACAGAAAATATGCAAGACCTTAGGGAAATGATAATAAAATGAATTCGGGAATCAGTACCCCGAACCCAAAATCTTTCCCAAGCATTCAACATGCAACAAGGAAAAGATGAAGGACCTGTGGAATTCTTAGACTAAAAGGGCAAATGAGAAAATATGCAGGCCTAGATTTCTTTTTTTTTTTTGGAAAGGAAAAGAGAGGAAGAAAAAGAGGGTGAGAGAACAGGAATATTGCTTTATTCTATGAATGGGTATTAATGGCCGATCATTATTTTGTGTATTTAAAGTGGAGAATGTATATTTTATGTATCTAAAGTGGAGAGCTCTACAAGTGCTTATTAAGTTTACTTGTTCCAGATCTGAGTTCAGATTCTGGATATCCTTATTAATTTTCTGTCTCATTGAGTCTAAATCTCTTTATGGGTCTTATGTATCTGGGTGTTAGGATGCATTGATCCTTATACCACTCTATCTTTGTTGCTTTGAAATCTGTTTTATCAAATGCATGAATTGCAACTCTAGGCCTAGATTTCAAAGATTCCCTTGGCCAGGGAATGCTAAAGCTTCATTTTGTCACTAATAGTTGGCCAGACATCTCAAATAAATTACAAAAGATAGAGAATGGGAAAGACCATCCCATGAATGAACTCCTTAGAGAAGCTCAGAAAGTATACATAAGGAGCGATGAAGAAAAGCAAAAGCAAAAAGCAAAAATTATGTTATTCACATTCCAGCAGGGCATTCCAAAAGATAAGGCCCCTAGACAAAGTTTCCAGGGGCCAGAACCTATAAAGGACCCAAGCCCTCACTTGCTAAGCAATATAAGGAACAAAGGGAGGCAAAGCCAAGGAACTTCAGAACAGGAAGGGAGAAAAGATGGAATAAATGTTTCAAATGTGGAAAAGTAGGTCACTTTAAGAGGGAATGCCCTGAATGGGAAAAAGAGAAAGAAGTCATCCCGCTTATGGCCTTCAAAGAAGAATTGGGAGGTCAGAGACTCTGTCTCTTTTACATCAAGTCCCACCAAGAGCCCTTGGTAAATTTAGAGGTGGGACCCAAATATGAGTTTGTAACCTTTTTAGTAGACTCAGGAGCAACCCGCTCCTCTGTTTCCCTCCATCTGTTATCACCTGCTACAGCTGTTCTTTACCCAATGACAAAATCAAAGTGGCCAGTCAGAAGTAAAAAGATTTAAAGCAGACTCTAGCAATTCAGACAGGATACCAAGATGCAAATGCCTGAATGGAATTGATTAAATATTCTGTCCACACCCTAAACAAAAGTGATTATTATACTTGTATGCACAGGAGGCCAGAGGGCCAGGTTGTCCCGTTTCCACTCAGATGGTCTTCCAGAAGACTAGGCATGAGCTGTATGATGCCTCTTTTCCAAGACCCCATATCGTGGGGTAATGAACTCTGCCGAGCCCTCTCTGCTATTCTCTGAAGTCTGACATCTGTGGGTCAGTCCCTGAGGACCATACAGCCTCCATCTCCCAATGCCAGTTTTACCTCATGTTTCTCATGACGGGGAAAACTTGGCATTCTTTGGAGACCTAACAGGATGCAGTGAGCTTCAGCCCTTCCAAGAGCTTACCAACCAGTCATCCCCAAGCAAATGCATGGTGATATTGTAGTGGACCCTTACTGGATACTCTGCTGAGTAACTGGAGCAGCACTTGTGCTCTGGTTCAATTGGCCATCTCTTATAGCTGAGCAGTTAGGGACTACTAGCCAAATCTGGGAGAATAGGATAGCATTAGACATGATATTAGCAGGAGAAGCATGGAGTTCATGTCATGACTGGAACCCAGTGTTGTACTTTCATCTGGAATAAACGGCCCCTTTACAAGTCTCATGGAAAAGTGGTTTGGCAAAGGGAAAGGGCTAATGACGTCAATGTTTACTTCTCTTGCAATTGTTCCAGGTGTACTTACTCTTGTAGGATGCTGCATCATACCCTGTATTCGTGGATGAGCACAGACACCTAGAAACAACTCTCACCAAACCCTTTAATTCTCCCCCACCTTATTACTTTTAGAAAACCAAGCAAAACAGCAGAGTCAAGACATGCTAAAAAAGTTTGAAGAGAACAAATTATGAAAATCAAGGCGGGAAATTGTTAGATACAGTAAGAGCCACTTCAAAGGTTCTATTTTCCTCCTGGCCCCTAGTTACAGTCATCAGCCTTCCCGCCAGTCCCACATCTGTTCCCAATCTGTAACCCACATCTGTTCCTATTTGGCTGCTGTAGACCCCACCCCTGCTCCAACTGAAGTAGCCAATCAGCTTAGATTGGGCAGCCTAAATCCAGCCAATGGGGACCAGACACAGTAGCAAGGACTGACTGCATTAGGGATAAAGCCCCTTCCCTCTTTTGTTCACTGTGCTCTTGCAACAGCCAGAAGTGTGAGCAGCACCCTCCTGCAGAAGTAAATTTGCCTTGCTGAGAAATCCTTTCAGTGCTTGTTTTATTTGCGACTCTGAGCTCTTATTTCCAACATGTCTGTGCAGAGATGATTGATAAGGAAAATGGGGCCTCACCACACACAAGAGACTACTACTCAACCCAAAAAAGAAGAAAACTCTGACCCAACCTACAATACAGGTGAGCCTTGAGAACATTATGCAGAGTGAAATGAGCCAGTCACAAAAGGACACATCCTGTGGTTCCACTCATAGGCAGTCCCCAAAGTCATCAGGTTCATAGAGACAGGAAGTAGAAAGGTGGATGCCATGCTGGGGAGGGGATGGAAGTGTGTTTCTTGGGGACAGAGTATATGGGCAGATGGAGAGCTCTGTGGATGGAGGGAGATGATGGTCCCGAATTGCTGTGACTGTGCTTAATGCCACTGACCTGTGCACCTGCAATGGTCAATCTCTGCCCTCTAGTGGGTACCTCCATGGTGCCAGGCCCCTCTCATCTTGGGATGCACAGCACAGCAGCCTCTTGAAGTTGCCAGGATCAGATCTGCTGGGGGTTGGAGCTTCAGCTCAGGCCAGGGCCCCGCACCTGCTCCACACCACACCATGCACACCTCCCTGCCTCTCTCCCCCATGTGCCCCTCCTTGCTCCACCTACACTGTCTGGGCCCTTCTTTCCCAGGTTCTGCCTGCTGCCTTCTCCAAGAAAAATAGAGCTGGTATAGTGGGCACACCTGCAGTCCCATCTCCTGGGGAGGTGGCAGGAGCTGCTGGAACCCAGGAAATCCCAGCTCACCAGGCATCTTGAACCTACCAAAAAACACCCTCAGCAGAAGATGAAAGAGCAGGAAGGATGTCAGCAGAGCCCCTGTGGACTCTTCCACAGGAGGGAGGACTCTCATGCTGACTTGCAAGAGGCACCCCAGAAGCCCCCGACCCAGGAGTGACGTGGGAAGGGTAGCTCAGAGGCAGGTTTCTGGCCCCTCTGGCCTCTATCAGAGCCACTGCAAAACCCCACCTGTTAAATAAAAACAGGAGCTAAGGCCATGGCATACCCCTGTAATCCCAGCACTTTGGGAGGCCAAGGCAGGAGGATCACTTGAACCCAGGAGCTCAAGACCAGCCTGGGCAACCTAGCAAGTTCCCATCTCTAAAAAAAAAATTAGCTGGGTGTGATGGCATGTGCCTGTGGTCCCAGCTACCCAGGAGGCCGAGGCGGGAGAATTGCTTTGGCCCACGGGAATGTTCTGCCAGGAGCGGGTAGTTTAGAGCCTGTAAGCCACAGCAATGAGCACTATGAGCAGGAACAATGAGGGGGCCAGGGTTGGGGTGTGCTCCATGAGCACTGAAAGCTGAGCTATCCCAGGGACCTGGGAGGTGGCCCTGTGACTGCTGCATTTCTCTCTGGACACACACAATGTCTATGGACCCTAAGGATGGGTCCCCGCTTCATTGGGAGCCTTGGAGGCTGGGGGCACCATCCCCAGTCCCTCAGACCTGGCTCAGATCCTGGCACACAGAGATCGCCAGCTGCTCCTGGGCACTTGCTGTGTGCTGACCCAGGACTGGGAGCTGCACCCAGGCCCTAGGATGTTCCTGCAAATGTGGAAACTGAGTCTCAGGGACATTGGCCTCTGTGAATCTCAGGGCTGCTTCTCCTGAGGCCTAAACCAGGCTTGGCACTGTCTGCTGGGTGCAGGCCCAGCCCTGGGAGAACTCCACAGGGGTGCTCACAGACCGCCCGTCCCATGGCTAACCCACTGCTGGGGAGGAAACCTGTGGATACCTCCACTCAAAAATGCTGCTCTCTACAAGCATGCAAGGGAGTCGGACCATCTCCCATCAGACCTGGACACCCACCTGACACCACAGTTCCTAACACTCCGGCCAGGTCACTCCAGGCTGGCATAGGTGGTGCTGAGCCAGGCACTTAAAGCAGGGCTTCCTGGCCTTACCCCATTATCACTCTCCCTAGGAAGAAATGCTAATTTAATTTAAACTTAATTAAGTGAATGAAATTCAATTTCTCCCTTGTGAGAGAAATTAAGTACTAAGGAATGCGATTTTGCCAGGTAGGGGTGAGCTTTGAATTGCCATGCCATTTCGATAGCTAAGATGTCTGTGCCACCCAGGACCTGGTGAATGCCCGAGTTTCAGCCTCATGCACATTCCGTCCCCAAGAGCAGCTGCACTCTGTCCTCCCACGGGAGAAGTTGTCTGCCCTGAACTACGTGGCTCTCCCTGACCCTCTCTTTGTCCAGCGTCCTCTGCTCCAGACGCAGGTTCCTACCCACTCCTCATGACAGATACCACAGGGCTGGCAGCATGTGTGGACGTCTGGGTGGTGCCGTGATGTTTTCAAGGAGAGATCTCCAGATGCTGCGTTCCGGTTACGCCCCCTCCAAGGGGCTTGGGTCTCAAGTTTTTCTTCCTTGGAGTCCTGGTTTTTCATTAACTTTCTAGGAAATGAAATTTAGTAGTTCATAGAGGGTGTAAAACAAAGGGTTTGGGTTCAACGCCTTAAATATCACAAAAGTTACAAGCTGGAGGGAGGGTCTGGTGATTCACGCCTGTAATCCCAGCACTTTGGGAGGCCGAGGCAGGCAGATCACGAGATCAGGAGTTCAAGACCAGACAAGCCAACATGGCAAAACCCCATCTCTACTAAAAAATACAAAAATTAGCTGGGCATGGTGGCTCATGCCTGTAAACCCAGCTACTTGGGAGGCCGAGGTAGGAGAATTGCTTGAACTGGAACCCAGGAGGTGGAGGTTGCAGTGAGCCGAGATTGTGCCACTGCGCTCCAGCCTGGGATACAGACAGAGTGAGACCCCATCTCAAAAAAAAAAAAAAGTTACAAGCCGGAAAGAAAGTTGGAAGCAAGTTTTAAAGTTTTTCATATTGAGGTGAAATTCACATAACATAAACTTAGCCACGTTAAGGTGGACAATTCAGTGGTATTTGATCTATTCTGATGCATCTCAACCACCACCCGCATATAGTTCCAGAACAATCATGCCCCGGAAGGAACTGCCCTCCCCCAATCCACACTCACTCCCCATTCCTCCCTCCCCCAATTTGTGTGTCTCTGTGGATCAGCCTGTTGTGGACATTTCATAGACATGGAATCAGGTAACATGTGGACCTCTGCACATCCTGCTCAGCATAATGCCTTCAAGGGTCACGCACATCGCTGCATCAGGACTCACGTCCTCGCGTGCAGAACACCCATCCTCTGGGCGACCACACACTGCCCGCCCACTCCTCCACCAGTGGGCTTCATGTCCTCTCCACCTCTTGGCTGCTGTGAACCCCTTTGACTTTTCAAACTGACTTTCAGATTCACCCTTGTAGTTTCAAGGTGTGAAACACCAAGACATGTTGAGTCTGCGGAGGGCGAAAAACCTGCAGTGTCAGGAGTTGTGAGCCCAGTGACCTGGCAGCTGCAGGTCCCCCATGCTGGGGGCCTTGACTGTGATGGTATCCCAGGTGCACACTTGTGTCAGGAGCTCTAACCTGTGGACTTCAAACATACAGCTTGTTGCATGTCAGGTACAGCCCAGTAGAGTTGGTTTTTTTTTTTTTTTGAGATAGAGTTTCACTCTTGTCCAGGCTGGAGTGCAATGGCACCATCTCAGCTCACCACAACCTCTGCCTCCCAGGTTCAAGTGATTCTCTTGCCAAAGCCTTCTGAGTAGCTAGGATTACAGGCATGTGCCCCCACACTCAGCTAATTTTTATATTTTTAGTAGAGATGGGGTTTCTCCATGTTGGTCAAGCTGGCCTCGAACTCCTGACCTCAGGTGATCCACCCGCCTCAGCCTCCCAAAGTGCTGGGATTACAGGCATGAGCCACCGCGCCTGATCAAGCTGTTCTTACACAAAGGTTGGGACAATGAGCCCTCCAGTCATTCCTGGCGCCCACACGGGAGACGATGTTAAGCTGCATGCTCGCGGGGCATGCTGGGCTCCCTGTGAGCACAAAGGGCACCTGCGAATCCACAGAGGGAAACGGGTAGGCTGGAACCACACCCTCTGTGTTGAATAGAGCTGGTGACCTGAGGGGTGGGGTTCCACAGCCCTTCCTGGGACCACCAGCTCTCTGGGGGCTTAGGAGGTAAATAAGTGGCCCTCTCTGAAAGAGGAAGGCAGTGCTGAGAATATGTGCTCACACCCCCAGGCACCTCTGCGCAAAAGCATGGGGGTCCTGGCACAGCCCCTTGCCTTTGCAGGAGAGCCCACCATGGAGTGAACATGCTCTCCCACTTGAAGCAGCAAAGCTCCAGCCCCTGCCCCTCCCTCAGTCAGAAGCCCAGAAACCCAGTGCTGGCTGTGGCCTTGGGCCTGTCGCCCAGCCCAGGCTGGTGCCTTGAAGAGGAACTGGCTGGATCTGGGGGTGGGGGATCTCTTGTCAACCAGAGACCACCAACCCCCCAGGTGATTCCTAGGCAAAAAAAAAAAAAAGTCCACATGGTTACTGGGAGCTCTACGGAGATGCGGCTGTGCATAATGGGGTAAATGGTGGCCCTCTAAGTTCATGTCCCCCATTCATGCCTGTGGCCGAGACCTATTTGGAAATAGGTCTTTCAGATGTGGTTCAGGATCTCGAAATGAGATCGCCCCGGGGTCATCCAGGTGGCCCTAAATCCAATGACAAGTGTTCTTAGAAATGCCCAGGGAACAGAGGAGAGGTCATGGGAAGTTGGAGGCAGAGGCTGGAGCCACGCGGCCATGAGACAAGGAGCAACTGGAGCCACCAGAAGCTGGAGGAGGCAGAAGGGAGCCTTCCCTAGAGGCTGCGAGGGAGCACAGCCCTGTAACACCTGAACTTGAGACTTGCATCCTCCAGAGCTGGGAGACAGCCCACTTCCTTGCTGTGGGGCACCCAATCTGTGGTCCTCAGTTATGGCCACAGTGCCTGGACCTTCCTTTACCCTGTGCTGGCCGCAGCCACTGTGTGGTGCCACCAACTCCTGCCCACTGAGCTCCCCGCCCTGCCAGGATGGTGGGCGTCAGGCTGTGCCTTTCGCCGGTTTTTGGTTCTGTTTACATGCCAACCAGCAGCACCTCTTCTCTGCAGCACCTCAAATGTTCTGAGCACAGGTGCCAGGAAAAACCACGAAATCTAAATTCCAGATCCTGGCCAGCACCATGCACCCGCTATAGACACCACCAGCCACACTGGCCATTCCACTTAAGTAAGAATTCAGCTCCTCCAGTGCTCAGGAGTCTCATGCAGCCTATATGATGGTACTGGGCAGGGCACCATGGAGCGCTTCCCTCCACGAGGAATTTCAACTGGACAGCACTGCTGGGCCTTGGAGCAAAAAGAGGGAATTTGTATGTGTGCACTGTGTGTACCTGTATGTATACACGTACAAGTGCATGTGTGCAAGTGCATGCATGTACATGTGCATATACATGCATGTCTGCATGCATGTAGGTATGAGTGAATGTGCATGCTTGTGCATGTAAGTGTATGTAGGTGTGTGTGTGCACACAGCTATGTAGGTGTGCATGCATGTGCATGAGTGTAGGTGTGTGAGCATGCATTATGCAGGTGTGTGCATGTGTGTAGGAATGCATGCATATGCATGGATGTAGGCATGCATGCATGTTGGCCTGCACATGTGCATGGATGTAGGTGTGTGGTGTGTGAGCATGCATGTAGGTGTGCATACATGTGCATGTGTGTGTGTGGGTGTGCATGTGTCTAGAGGGACATACTTGCACGCTCTCAGGAGGTGGATGCTCTGACAAAGGACAGTGCCATCCTTCCCACGATGACCCAGTGCAAGTGGAGGCAGTGTGCTCATGAGGGCATCGCAAGAAGCCAAGAGCTGGGGGCAGCGAGGTTTGGTTCTGCTCTGAGTAGAGTGGAGTGGGAATCTGAGAGCCATTTTCATGGGGTTTACACCAGGGCACCCTTGTGCAGTGCATCACAGGACGCAGGCTGGACAGCCAGTGTCAGCACTGATGGCTGGGGAGAAAGGCCAGGTGAGAAGAGCACAGTCATCCCTTCAGGTGGGTGGCACTAACCCCCTCTGCAGTGAGTGCCTCCAGCAGGAGCACCCACGCCAGTAGCTCAGGGCTGTGCACATTTTTCAAGAAAATCCCCAGGCATAAGTGGCACACACTGAGGTGCCCCTGCCCCATCCCCGTCCTCACCACCTTCACAGGGCCCTGCTCAAACCCACCAGCCCAAACCCCTTCCTGCCCCTGGGGGCTGCAAACCAGTGGCAGCCACTCCCCACCACACACCACCTGCTCCCCAGACTCTTAGGGGCCAGGGACCACAAGAGACAGCCCTGGGGCTGGCAGTGGCATGAGGGCAGCCGCATCGTGGATGTGGCGGGGCCAGCATGGATAGGAGGAGGCAGCCAGAGCATCCTGCTGTCTGGGAGGGTCCCCTTGGCCCTGGGCTCACTCCTGGGCAGGGCCTGTGGGGTCAGAGTCCCTCCCACAGTGAGATCCAGGAAAGCACAGGGTCTGACCACCTCTATCCTGGGACTGAGTCTGGAGGCCTCAATAAATCACGCAGTGATTAATTCAGCCTCAGAATGCAAGTGTGTGGGTGTTTCCAGGAGTGTTAAGGTTCAGGTTTCGGTCGGAGGAAAAAAGCAGCTCATTCTCAAAAAGCAGTAAGAGGCCAGACCCTGAGGCAGGATTGCTTGAAGCCAGAAGTTCAAGACCAACCTGGGCAACACAGCAAGGTCCCATCTCCAGAGAAAATTTCAAAACTAGCTGAGCACAGTGGCACTCACCTGAAGTTCCAGCTACCTTGGAGGCTGAGGCGGGAGGATGGCTTGAGCCCAGGAGTTCTGGGCTACAATGAGCTGTGATGGCTCCACTGCACCCCAGCCTGGGTGACAGAGCGAGACCTTGTCTCTAAAGTGAGTACATAGAACCTAAAGAAAGCAGTTGGGCACAGTGGCTCAAGCCTGTAATCTTAGCACTTTGGGAGGCTGAGGCGGGTGGATCACAAGGTCAGGAGTTCGAGACCAGCCTGACCAACATGGTGAAACCTCATCTCTACTAAAATACAAAAAAATTAGCTGGGTGCAGTGGTGAGCACCTGTAATCCCAGCTACTCAGGAGGATGAGAATTGCTTGAACCTGGGAGGCAGAGGTTGCAGTGAGCCGAGATTGTGCCGTTGCACTCCAGACTGAGTGACAGAGCAAGACTCCATCTTGGGGGGAAAAAAAAGCAATGAGAGCCCTTCTGGCCCCTCCTTAGACCGGCCTCAGAGGGATTCAGTGGCCAGAGGGTGCCAGGAACTGTGGGATGTGCTGACCTGGCAGTTCCCATGCCCTGGATTCACCCCGGCTAGGACCAGTCTCCGCATTCCCCTGCATCCGTCCCAGGCTGAAAAACTCTCCGACGAAGTTGCCTCCAGCCGCTGGATGCGAAGTGGCTTCCCATCCAGTGAGCCTGACCCTATCTCCTGCAGCCGGTACTACGGTGACTCCAAGTGACCAGTGATAGCGGGTATGGCAACTTTACACAACCTTTATCACGCCACACGCAAGGGCTGCAGGAAGGGAAGCCAGGCGGGGCCCCATGGCAATGGTGGCCTCCACTTTGCCGTGGAGAGGAGAGCCCGGTGACCCGACCGCAGTGGGGATCTTTAGTGTTTTCTTCACTTCCACATGTGGCAGTGGATTCTGACTGTCACCTTGAGTGCATCTATGTGGTCTCTCAGAGTGGCCTCTCCAAGTGGCCTGGGCTTCCTGGCAATGCAGTTGCCTCAGGGCAATGTGGCTTCCTGCATGGTGCTGACTCAGGACAACAAAAGTGAGGGGCCCCGAGAGCCAGGCGGACTCCACAGGGCCTTGCTGGGGCAGCTGGGCGGGCACTACAGGGCCTTGCTGGGGCAGCTGGGGACTCCCGCTCCCTCTGCTGACACCATTGGTGGCCAGTGAATCAGAGGCAGAGGTGCCAGAGACCTCGTCTGACAGGAGGAGATCTGAGAACCTGCGGCCACAGGCTCCTCCAGGACGCTGGCACCAGGCCGCATGGAGAGCCCTTTCTCTCCCAGCCAGGCCGGGCAGAGATTACCCCAGTGCTCCCCTGGAGGGACAGAAACCCAGCCAGAGCCAGGCCCCACCTGCCCTGACCTGCTCTGTGACCGCGGTGATGTGGCCTTGGGGACATGTCCTGCCTCTCCGGGTTCCAGCGTAGGACATAGGGCTGGCCACCTGAGAAGCACCTGTAGGACATTCCAAAGCCTGGAACAGAGGCAGCATTGTGGCGCTTCTCTGAAAGCCTGCGTGGAAGCCAAGAAGTTGTCCTGGTCTGTCCTGGAGGTGTCTGTAGCCTCGCTTCTGTCCTTGTCCTTGTCCCCAGGGGCCTCGCCCATCTTACTGCCTGCGCCAGCAGGGCCAGCCCAGTTCCAGGCTCCCTGGAGCTGCTCCATCCACACCAGGGGCCAAGAACTGCCGATCCACACCAGAGGCCCTGTCACATGGGAGTCATGGGGCAGCTGGAGGGGAAGCTGGCACACACCTTGCCTCCCCATGATGTTCCCCTGGACAACACATGTATGCACACACACACGCACACACACATGCCTGTGCATAAACACACAGCACACATGCACACAACGCCATGCACACATCTTACAGACCACATACAGGTGATGCTGCAAGCAGAGTGCACCACAGCCCCAGAGCCCACAACCCAAGCCCGCTTCCAGCTCACTTCAGCCACAGTGAGGAGGAAGGATCTTTCCAGTAACAGAGCCAGTGCTGTGGGCGGGAAGGCCCACACCTCCTGCTGACCACACCCCATGACCAGAACCCACCTGACCACACCTCCTGCTGACCACACCCTGCCTGACCACACCTCCTGCTGACTACACCCCACCTGATCACACCTCCTGCTGACCACACCCACCTGACCACACCTCCTGCTGACCACACCCCAACCACACCTCCTGCTGACCACACCCACCTGACCACACCTCCTGCTGACCACACCCGGCCTGACCACACCTGCTCTGTGGCACCTGTGTCCCCCCACACCTCAGCCCAAGTTAAATCATTTCTCTAGACTCTGAGGCTGGGCCCTGGAAGTCAGGCTCACCCCGACCTGCCACAGCAGAGCCTGGGGTGGCGGAGTCAGGACGTGGGCTCCAGGGCATTTAGCACCTCGCCAGGCTGCCCGTCTCCATCTCCAGTCAGGGACAGGGGCGCAGATCCCAGCACTTTCATCAGGACTCTGCCAGCTTGCCAAGCCGCTGCGGCCACAGGGCTCACAGCCCAGTGCCTGTTCCACCACGGCCCTCGGCAGTGGCCCTGACCCCTGGCCGTGGCCCTGGTGCCTGAGGCTCACTCACATCGGGGCAGGAGTGTGCTCTTGGGGGTGGGTGGGGTCCATCCTCACCAGTCTGGGATCCAGGCTCCTGTCATTCAGGAGCCCACGAGGGGCCAGCCAGGTCCACAGAGTTCCCTTGGGGACATGCCTGGGCTGTGTAGTCCACAGCCTCTGGGTGAAGCAGGGGCCAGGACAGGGCTCACAGCTCTCAGGAGCCTAGGAGGTGGCACTGAGAGGGTGGCAGACACCACTGTCATCTCTGCCCACCCCACAGAAGGGCCAACCGCAGGGCGGGGGGGCCACATGGCCCATCAGGGCTTGGTAGCTGGGAAGAAGAGCACAGTCACCTGGGGGAGGCTGGGCATGACGCAGGCCAGGACGGAGACCCTGCTACTGCGGGAGAGCCAGGCTCATGCTCCACTGATGCCAGAGCTGCCCACAGCCTGAGTGCTGCCTCGGGAGGCATGGGAGGACCACATGTGGGGCCCCGCACAGGCTGGGGCTCATTTTGAGCCCCTAAGTACAGGTTGTGGGTAAACAGAGCCCCCTCTTGTCGGGGTCCGGCACGTCTGCCGGGGGGCTACCGACCTGCGGGAGTCCCCGGGACCGCCAACGTAGATGTCTTGTTCAACCTGAGGGAGAGAGCGCGCGGAAAAAAGAGAGAGAGAAAGCGGAGTCCGGAGGGCTACGTAATCTGGGGTGGAAAACGTAGCAAATTTATTCTTGTGGGTTACAGCTTTTATACCTTTTTTCTTGTCTACAGTTACTTTATCTCACAAAGAAAGGGTAAATAGAGGCGCCAGGAAATGGCTCACAAATGTTATGTAAAAGAAGGGTAAATAGAATAGTTAGCAGAGACTTGTGAAAAAACTCAAAAGGAAGTTTTTTGTCTTTCAAAGATACCTTTAAGATGGCTTGTCAAACCTGTTTTCCATCATGGGGTGGAACAAAGACTTGGCTCTCAGGGAAAATATGGGCAGGGGTCTTTGCTCCTCTTAGGCATCTCAATTGCAGCAAGTTTTATTGCTTACACAGAGACTGACGGGGACATGAAGACAGACAGCACAATGTCCTCACAAACCGCACACCTTTGCTTTGCATTCTGTTTTTGCCTCAGTGACTCAGCCCGCGGCCTTTGCCTCAGCTCAACAGCCCTCAGGTGGGAGAGTACAGATAGGTCCAGCAACCGAGTCAAGGCGAGTCACGCTACTGTCTCAAGCCCTCGGGTGAACGCTATACACCCTCTTGGGAATGTGGAGAAGAGATGGGGGCAACTGCTGGCCAAAGAATGCCCTGGGCCCACTCCCAGTAGTGTGAGTGATGACAGGAGGGGATGGGGCACTCAGCCATGGCCCCCGGCAACTGCCACCAGGGTGCTGAGCAGCCCACCTGCAGGCTCTGGCCCTGCTGGCCCTGGGCGTAGGCTGAACCTGGCAAAATGGCCCCGCCTGGCCTCAGAGAGCCCACGTACCCTGCAGGGTATGAGGCTGGCAGGCCCTTGAGAACCCAGCCAGGAGACACCACTGGCAGAGACTGGATCCCAGCAAATTGCCAGGGGGTGCACCAGCAGGGGCTGGCTCTCGGGAGCCCAGAATACAGGTACCACTGCCCACCACGCTGCAGGGGCTCTCACAGACTCCCAGTGTGCCAGGCCAGCCAGCCCGCCTGTGAGTGGGGCAAGGCCGGATCCCACTCAAGCGTGACTGTGCAAGTGGAGATGGTGAGGCTGGAAAGCAGGACAAAATCTGAGAGCCCTGGAAGAGCCACTCACTGGCTCAGATATCCGAGGACTGGGAGGCACCCCTGCCCCAGCCCTGCCCAGTCTGCAGCACCCAAAGGCCCTAGTCCCCCAGAGCCACAGGGCTGGGTTCTTTGCTGGGAGTCAGTCCCCAGCCAGGCACCAGGCATCCTCACCTGGAGGCAGCTGCGCCTCCCCAGCCTCCGCTGAGCACAGAAAGCTGCTTGCAGGTACCACGCCTGACTCCTGGCCCTAACCCCAGGAAGGAGCCCCTGGGTGGACAGGGACACCGCCGGGCACACGCCTTCTCTGGGCAGTATGCTCTCAAGGTTAGGAGGCTCACTGCAGCTCTGCACGTGGGGTTCCTTCTCACCAGCCTGCGCTGGGCCCACAACACCGACCGTGCCCCTGCTCTGGCTAAGGCTGTGCCCAACACATGCATGCTCTGCCCGCCCGACACCTCACACACGTCAGATCGTCCTCCTGCCTTCCTGTGGGACCAAGCACACCTCCAAGGACAGTGCAGGGCACAGGAGTGAACCCCACGGCTGGGCTGAGGCTGACCCAGCCAGGCCCCACCTGCTCCATGGATGCACTGAGGCCCCAGATGGCGCTGTCCCCCCTCCCCCACAGGACTGTCCTCTGATGGCACTTCCCCACGTCCCCCAGCAGGATTGTCCTCTGATGGCGCTGTCCCCATGTCCCCAGCAGGACTGTCCTCTGATGGCACCGTCCCCACGCCCCCAGCAGAACTGTCCTCTGATGGCATTGTCCCCATGCCCCCAGCAAGACTGTCCTCTGATGGTACTGTCCCCACATCCCCAGCAGGACTGTCCTCTGATGGTGCTGTCCCCACGCCCCCAGCAGGACTGGCCTCTGATGGTGCTGTCCCCACACCCCCAACAGGACTCCTCTGAGGGTCGGGCTCCTGTGATCTGCAGCTCCTGTGCTCCCTCCCCATCCCGGCCCCACTTCCCACCTGCCTGCTCCATCAAGCATTTTCCAAGTTCCTCCATGACCAGCCAGCCCTGGACCTGGGGACAGAGCAGGGCCCTGACCTTGAGAAGACCGTGGGCTGGTGGACCCCCCAGCCTCTCCGACATCTGGTCCTTCCTGGGGAGCTCCCCTAGTCCCCACCAGCTGACGGTGAACCCCACCCCTACCTTCAGACTCCTCATCCGGGTTCCTGCTGCCATGCCACCTGGCTATAGTGGCCCAAGTGGCTCAGCTACCTCTCTCTGTGCCCAGGGTGAGGATCCCCCTGCTTGGGTGGATGGCACCCACAGTGGGTGTGGCAACGTCTTGAGCACAGGCTGTCAGGGAAAGTCATCCCTCCGGGGGCAGATCCAGTCTGCTGTGGAGCCTCAGTGTGATCCCACTCCACCAGGAAACACGTGTGTTATCGCTGAGCTCGGCCACCTGAGCAGGAGGGAACGCTGGCTGGGTGAGTGCTCTGACTCCCTCCACCTTCACTGGCACACACGCGCCCCACATCAGCGACACACCTTGGTCTAGAGCCCTGCATGGGGCCACAGGGGCCTGCTCAGGGGTCCTGCTCCACAGGCCCCTGAATTCGCAGAAGCTCAAAGTGACACAGACAGCCTTTACCTCAACAGAACCATGTGCACTGGCACATCTGTGTAAAGCCAGTGTCCCTGGCCCAGTACCCATGCGCCCCAGAGTGGTGGCCTGGAGCCAGGCTGAAAAGCCACTTGGCCTCAGCAGCTGGAACACAATTGCGCTTGGAGCCAGGCTGGGGCACCAAGGCACACTCGGAGAGTGGCACTGCTGGTAGTGGAACCGAAGTCCACGTAAAGGAAGCATTTCTAGAGTTTGCTGGTCATTTCATCTCATCCTCTAAGATACAACCTTAGCCCTAAAATATGTGTGCCTGACACAGGCTGTGCCCATAGGCGCGGTGCCTTGCCCATGTGTGCTCTGACGGCCTGGCCCCAGGGAAGCGGCAGGACCGTGACCAGGCCCAGTGTACCCCCTGCAGCCAGTGCAGGAGCGGAAACCACATTCACCAGGGCAGCTGCGACACGCCTTCCGGAACCCACCTGCGCAGCCTGCAGCCCCTGCAAAGGCATTGACAGCCCCTGGCATTTACCCCCCACCCCGCTGTAGCTCTTCCCTGAACTCGACGACTGCATGCAAACCACAACCAGGTTAAAATGTGGATCCATCTCACCAGAGGACAGGGCTTGGTGAGAATGCAAATCCCCGACCCCAGGGCCTCTGACCCCAGGGCTGAAAGGCGGGTATGGAAAAACACAGGGCCAGTGGAGGAGGTGCTGGGGAAGCTGCGTGTGCAGGGACAAGGGACGGGAGCAGACTCATCATCTGCAAGGAAAGGCTGGCACACACTTCCCTCCTCACAGCTGCCACATCAGGCAGGTGTGGGTGTGACGCCCCGTCCACCTTGTGGGTGCTCAGGCCACAGCAAGATGAGCCGGGCAGTCAGTGAACTGGAAAGCGCGCTCCACAGCCCACATTACCCCATCCCGAGGACGCACCTGTCTGGAGGCTCCTTGGAAGGAATTTCCCAACCTTGACAACCTCAATGAGGAGAGCATTCTCTTCTGACTCACAAGTTTGCTTAAAGAGGACAGTGGGCGAGAGGGGCACTGTGACTGGCCAGACCCTGCTGGCGTGGGGCGGGCTGAGGGCCCCGTGGCCTGGTAGCAGGGTAGAGGACAGGCATCCCTGGACCCAGGTCCTGGTGCAGGAGGCCCAGGCCTCGTAGGCCCGCAGCCCTGCCCACTTCTCCAGAGCAGCACCCAGCTCAGGCAGAGCCGTCCAGATGGGCTGACCATGTATGAGGGTCTCCAGGTGCTTCCTCACCTCTGCTGCCTCCCTAACACCAAACATGCCAAGAAAACTGGGCCACCAGCGTTTGGTTGGAAACACCACTGGGTTTTCACACTGGCTTCATTTTGTTGAAACTAACAGCCATCAAGCTGGGTTACATGTGAAGCTTTAAGGGAAAAAGCTTTTCACTGGGTACATTTCTACAGGTAACTGCCCAGCCTCATAATCGGAAAATTCAGGGTATCCACCTGTCATCAACTGTGCTTCCTGACGATCCCCACGAGGCCACACACACCTGGCCTGCACATGCCTGCGAGGGCAAGGGGCATGCAGAGCGGGGTCTGTGGATGCGTTGGAGCCGCTGCCCTGCTCGTTCTTGTTTCTCCCGTCACCAGGACCCTCAGCAAGCCTAGCTCTGTCCCAAGGGGTAAGCTGGGCCCAAGCAGCTGGCATGGGATGGCCTCATCCTGCCCAGCTTTCCCAGGGCCTGCCCAGCCCTCCGCAGCTGAGACCAAGAATGGGCCTGTCTGGGACTTGAAACAAGCGGGTTTTTTTTTTTGAGCTGGAGTCTCGCTCTGTCACCCAGAGACTCAGCGCTGGAGCGCAGTGGGCAATCTTGGCTCACTGCAACTTTCGCCTCCCAAGTTCAAGCCATTCTCCTCCCTCAGCTTCCCAAGTAGCTGGGATTACAGGCACCTGCCACCATGCCCAGATAATTTCTGTATTTTTAGTAGAGACCGGGTTTCACCACGTTGGCCAGGATGATCTCAAACTCCTGACCTCAGGTGATCTGCCTACAACGGCTTCTCAAAGTGCTGGTATTACAGGCGTGAGCCACTGCCCCTGGCCAGTAAATGGGTTTCTATAGCTAGGCATGTATACAGGTTGTATTTTCTCTAAATTTCATTGCAAGAAAGCAAAGGAAGGATTTAGAGGAGCTCTGTTATAAACAGAGGGCTGAAATGCCTGGCCCCACCCAGGCCCTGTGCCAGGCTCGGTGCAACACGGCTGCACACTCACCGCACCAGCAAACGCCCTGGGCGGGCAGCCTGGCAACAGAAGCCCAACATGGCACTTCTACCCAGGACAAGAGCCGCCCACACCAGACACTCCAGAACCGCGGGCCCCAGCACCTGAGGCGTCACTGGGGCCATTCTTGATACCACCAGCTCCACCTGAACCCGAGTGAGGCTGCCACGAAGCAGAGGTCCCACAGCAGGAGCCACTGTGGTGGGCCACGATCCACAGGGCAGGCACTGGAAGCTGCCGAATGCTGTCAACAGCAGGGAACCTGCACCGCAGGCAAATACGAGGGAGGTCCACGAAGCCAACTTCACCTGAGGTCCTAATCACCAGACAGGCAGCTGCGCTATCACCCGCTCAACAGACCCCCAACCCCTTCTGGGGCGGTCACAGCTTTGGGTCCCCAGACGGGCAAGGAAATCGATCTCTCAGGAGCAGAAGCCTGTAGGGAGAGGCCAAGCATGTGGGGGCTGTCCTGTCCCCGCCCTCAAATCTAAGAGCAACACGGGAAGCAGGTCAGGCATGGAGGAAGGCCCTCGAGGCCACAGACTCCTGCCCCCTTTCCAGGCATGGCAAAGGCACAGGACCATAACCAAAATGAACACGGCTGTGCTGACAGGTACCAAGAGGCTTTTCTTTTTTTGAGATAGGGTCTTGCTCTGTCGCCCAGGCTGGAGTGCAGTAGCACGATCTCAACTCACTGCAGCCTCGATCTCCCAGGCGTGAGCAATCCTCCCGTCTCAGCCTCCTGAGTAGCTGAGACTACAGGCATGCACCACCACATGGGACTAATTTTTTGTATTTTTTGGAGAGGGGTCTCACTATGTTGCCCAGCCTGGTCTCAAACTCCTGAGCTCAAACAGGTATGAGGCCCACAAACCATGTACTTTGAACCCGCAGAATAAAAGATTTAGTTGCCATTTAAAAAACGAAACACAGACTTGGGGCAGTGGCTCACGCCTGTAACCCCCGCACCTTGGGAGGCCGAGGCGGCTGGATCACTTGAGGTTGGGAGTTCGAGACCAGCCTGACCAACATGGCGAAACTCATCTCTACTAAACATATAAAAATTGGCCAGGCGTGGTGGCGGGCACCTGTAATCCCAGCTACTGGGGAGGCTGAAGCGGGAGAATAGCTTGAACCCAGGGATGGAGGTTGCAGTGAGCCCAGATTGTACCACTTGACTCCAGCCTGGGTGACAGAGTGAGACTCCATCTCAAAAACAAACAAACAAAAAATTAGCCAGGTGGTGTGGCGTGTGCCTGTAATCCCAGCTACTCGGGAGGCTGAGGCTCAAAAATCACTTGAACCCAAGAGGTGGAAGCTTCAGTGAGCTGAGATCAAGCTACTACACTCCAGCCTGGGCAACAGAGTGAGATTCTGTCTCAAAAAAAAAAAAAAGAAAGAAACACAGGCAAAATAATAGTAAAAGAGTATAGTGCAAATGCAGAGAATGCTTTCTGCTGCTGCAGGGCTATTTTTATAACTGCTTTTCAGACACAGGGTCTTGTTCTGTCACTCAGACTAGAGAGCAGTGGTGTGATCACAGCTCACTGAAGCCTCAAGCTCCTGGGCTCAAGAGAGCCTCCCACCTCAGTGTGACTACATGTTAAGATAGTGAGCCTATCTTAACATAGGCTCAGATGTGAGATTCGCTACTTTTAAAAATCATTTTTAATATTTCTGCTCAAATGGTTTAAACTAAATTTAGTTTTAAATCTAAATCTCAAAAACAATGAAAAGACCTAGATGTGTGAAAAGAAACATTTTACAAAAACATTTTTTTTTGAGACGGAGTTTCGCTCGTTACCCAGGCTGGAGTATAATGGTGCGATCTCGGCTCATTGTAACCTCCGCCTCCTGGGTTCAGGCAATTCTCCTGCCTCAGCCTCCTGAGTAGCTGGGATTACAGGCACGCGCCACCATGCCCAGCTAATTTTTTGTAACTTTAGTAGAGACGGGGTTTCACCATTTTGACCAGGATGGTCTCGATCTCTTGACCTCGTGATCCACCCGCCTCGGCCTCCCAAAGGGCTGGGATTACAGGCTTGAGCCACCGTGCCCGGCTACAAAAACATTCTTAACTACCGTGCACCCAGAGCTCAGCTGAGGTTCCCACGCGGGTGGGCAGGGCAGGGCAGGGCGGGGCAGGGGAGGGGGCTGCTTCAGAAGAGGAGCTGAAAACAAACAGCTCGGAACTGACTGCCCCCAACAAGAATCATGAGCAGAGTTCACAAAACACGAAACTCAGTTTCTCATTTTAAGACACAGGTAATGTTTTTAAAAAAGAAATGGAAAAAAGAGGAGGCCAGAGCAGGTGGGAGCTACTGCGCTCAGGCCCAGCACCTGTGTCCCGGGAAGACGGGTTCAGCTCCAGTCCCTTAAACCCAATACAACACGAGGCTTTGCCAACCAAACATGGCCACAAGACTGCCCACGTGCTGCGGTGGCCCGGGCGCCCGCCCTGGGTCGGAGCAGAGGGCACAGAGTCGCGCAATGCAGCCTCCCAGGGAGGCACGGGCTTCTTCCACAGCACCAAGAAAGACCAAGACAGGAAATAGGAAAAGGGACTTTATTTATTAAAGAAAAGTCATCTGTGAGTGACTAGTTAAATTAGCATGCCTGACATTAACACTCTGGGTTGAAACCTACCTCGTCAAATAACAAATAACACGTGGGCTCTCCAAGCAAACGTCTGGGGGCAGTTCAAGCAGCAACTCAAGAGCCCAGAGGAGCACGGGAGGAAGCCGTCACCCCACTTCCTAGCGCCACAAGCACTTTTTTGTAAACACCTGTCAGATGCTAAAAATATGGCCTTACACACTACCGTCACCAGAGTTTATAAGCAATCAGATCACAGTGCAGGAGCAGCCGCGGCGCCACCAACAGTCCAGGACCGAGGAGCTGAAGTGAGTTTCCAGGCGATGTCCGCTCTGCCCTGGCTGCAGTGGGGGCTGCTGTGACCGGACAGCCGAGTGGAGCAGCACCACCTACGTGCGATTTAGTGTCTGGAAGATTCTAGAGATCTGCAGCATGACAGGACCCGTTTCTGGATCGTTCATCCACTGGGTGCTGTTCAGCGGGTTCTCCAGCATGTCTTCAAATGCTGCAGGAGAAACAGAGCCAGCCTGAGTGCCCACGCCCCCAACTCAGCCCACAGGCCCCAGCGTGACTTTCCTCTTCTGCAGCTTCCTGATGAAGAGGGTGTGTCTCCAGTGCAAAGGCCACACAGAGCTCCCTGCTAACTGTGCACTCTCAGCCTGAAACCCACCCAGCTCCGTCAGATGCGCCGATCAAATCAGGAGATCCGATCACAATCACGCACTCAATTCTGGCGGGCAGCCACCAGGGATCAAAAATCATCTCCCTCAGCAACTCAACTTCCAATCCCACCCCGAGAAGGTCAGCAGATGCAGAAAGGACATACAAAGGCACTGTTGCAAAGTTAACAATAAACTGGAAAACCATAATGCTCAGCCTTAGAAAAATGACTTCTTTAAAAAAACAGCACTTTAAAAATGCAGCACAGCACTTCCTCCAAATGAAAACGTGGGTCTTCTGAACAGCTTTATACAACTGCTTCCCCGAGCAGCTGCCTTTTAGCAAACAGCTCTCCGCTCCCCACACTGTGAGGGAGCACACGGTCTGCTGGCTGCTGGCCCCTCTGCCTGATTGATGGCTCCACTCTGACCTGACACCCATGGGAGCACTTACAGGCTCCAGGCAAAATGCTCACTACAGGAATTCACAGCCATTCATGGCCCAGGAGCCAGTGGCTAAGCAGAGCTCAGAGTGAACCTGACTTGGCTCTGTTCATGACTGGACAACCCCCAGGCCCTAAAACAATCCCTTGGTGTTCCCATTAAAAGTCCCTGAAAACCACTTCAAATCTCAGAAAGAGACCAAGAAAGATAATGCCACCTGGTGTCTCCAAGAACACACTATAAGGTACAGAGCAGCTGTTCCCCTCACAGGGCGGGGAACTTAATCTCCTCTCAGCAAACAGCAAAATGAATTCTGGAAGGATCAAACAGATGAACAAAAAGACGAAGAAAGGGAGTTAAATATGAAAAACCACACAGATGATTATTTATCTGAGGAAGGACCTTCCTTTTTAAATTTTTTTTGAGACAGAGTCTTGCTTTGTTGCCCAGGCTGGAGTGCAATGGAGTCATCATGGCTCACTGCAGCCTTGAACTCCCAGGCTCAAGTGATCTTCCCGCCTCAGTCTCCTGAGTAGCAGGCGTGCCACCACGCCTGGTTGAATTTTTTTTTTCTTTTTCTTTTCTTTTAGATGGAGTCTTGCTCTGTCGCCCCGGCTGGAATGAAGTGGCCCATCTAGGATCACTGTAACCTTTGTCTCCCAGGTTCAAGCAATTCTCCTGCCTCAGCCTCCTGAGAAGCTGGGACTACAGGTACACACCACCACGCCCAGCTAATTTTTGTATTTTTAGTACAGATGGGATTTTACTATATTTGCCAGGTTGGTCTCGAACTCCTGACCTTGTGATCTGCCTGCCTCAGTTTCCCAAAGTGCTGGGATTACAAGTGTGAGCCACAGCGCCCTGTTTTTGTTTTTTTTGTTTTATTTTAGTAGAGAGAAGTTCCTGCTATGTTACTCAGGCTGGTCTTGAACTCCTGAGCTCAAGCAATCCTCTCACCTCAGCTTCCCAAAGTGCTAAGATTACAGGCATGAGCCACGATGCCTAACCTGAGGAAAGACTTTATACTGTATTTCTTAACTTTTGTATGTCAGAGAATGCCACACAAAATTAGAGGGCAAAAACAGTTTACAAAAGGCAACAAAAGTAGATGTCCCTAACATACAAGAAGCTATTAAGAAAGCCCTAAGATTAATATTGTAATTGAGAAACAGATGGGCCAGGCACAATGGCTTACGTCTATAATCCCAGCACTCTGGCAGGCAGAGGTGGGAGGCTCGCTTGAAGCCAGAAAACCTGAGCAAAAAACACGAGATCCCATCTCAACAACAACAAAATTGGCTGGGCATAGTGGTGTGTGCCTATAGTCACAACTACCCAGGAGGATGACAACTTGAGCCCAGGATGTCAGGGCTGTAGTGAGCTGTGACTATACCACTGCACTCCAGCCTGGGTGACAGGGCAACACCCTGTCTCCAAAAAAAGGAAAGAATAAAAAACAGATGACAGGCATAGGCAATACATAAAAGAAGAAATGCAATGGCTAACAAAATATCCAACACTGCCAATAACTAAAAGGAATACAAATTAAAACAATGGGGGTCTTGTCTACGATATGGAGGTAGGTGAGTGTGTGTGCTGGGGGCAGATTCTGCATGGGCAGTGGCGCCATCACTGCACTCTAGCCTGGGTGACAGAGCAAGATCATGTTTCTATTAGAAAAAGAAAGAAGGTTTTTTGACAGACCCCAAGGCAGCACACACTAATATCTTAAGGTATACAAACAGCAGGAGAGCTATGAAGAATATGCTTTCAGTGTGAAAGGAATCACTAATAAAAAAAATAAACTCACAAAAGACCATTCTCAGGTTTTAGAATTTGGGTACAAAGAAGATCCCTACCTCACACCACACACATACTTCTGGGTAGATTATGGACTTAAATGAGAGAAACTTCAACGTTTTTGGAAAAAAAAATAAAGGAAAATGTATTTCTGACTTTAGGATAGGAGGGTTTTCTTTAAAGGTTCACATTCTAAAAGAAAATACAGACACATTTAAGGACATTAAGACACAGAACTCTACCCATCAGCATGAGTAAATAAGTCAGAAACTAAACAACAGCATCTGCAGCACAAGTAATGGGGAAAGGGTCAGGATCTAGGAGGTGAGGACCTTTCTGAATGAATAAGAAAACAATCAAAGAGAAAAGCAGGCCAAATGCTGAGCGGAAGCCCTCTCATGGCCGAGGTCCTACAGGTGGCCAATACGCTTCTGAAAGAAGGCCAGCCTTTAATCAAGGTCAGGGCATGGCTGTCACAGCACCAGAAACACCTCCAGCCTACTCAGGTAGCAAAGGCCCTCCCAACATCCAGGGCCTTGGCTCCTGGGGACCGCAGGAACCCTGCGATCCCAGCCCTAGGTATTTGGCCTAGAGAAACCCTCATCCCAGCTCCCTGGCAATGGGAACACTAAGAGCAGCACCACATGCAGACAACCCAAGGACCATCAGATCCCCGGTGTCTTCTATCAACAAACTACTCCACAACTCCCACAAAGAATGCAGTCAGTCAGTCAGTCACAGAGGCCTGTTTGAAACGTGATTCTACTTACACAAAGGCAGCAACAAATGAGAGACTGTTTGAGGAGACACAAATACAAGAAAACTCTACAGGGAAGCAGAGGTAAGCCGTGGCAACAGCGATGGCCAAACTGGAGGGAGGGATAAGGTGGGGGGGAGGGGCACCCCGGCCCAGAGCTGAATGATAGATACATGGCTATTAGTTTTATTCCTTAAAGTTATAGCATCATATATACTTTTGTATGTAGGTATCTCACAATAAAAATAAACAATTACCAGTGAATTCCCTGACAAAGAGTAAGACCAAAAGTCCAAACCACGCCTTGTCCTCACATGAGTTCCTAAGCTGCTGGTGCAGTCTCCACCCTGCCGGCCCTCGGAAAGCCACTGGCACCAGTTTTCTGAAGTCTGTATCAGAGTCATCGCGCAGGAGACAGTCACAATGCAATCAGAACATGACCTGCAGGCCCCACAGTGACACAGCAGAGCTACACCTGCAGGATGCCAAGGTGCATGGCAGGACATGCCACCAGGGCACAGCGACCCCCAGCGCAGGATACTCCATCTTGCCTCCGCGGCACCTGCGTGTCCTGCAAGGGAACAGCCAGCCTCCCCCACCGCAAGTGAGTGTGAAGAAGGTGTACATACCTAGCAAAGTTTTTGGGTTGGTCAGGCCCAGCTGCACCACTGGGTTATCCAGGATGGCCTGAAAGAGAGGACTGTCGGGGTCGATGCCCTTGTCCAACTCCTCCGGGGAGGGCTTCCGGTCCCCCAGCAGCCACTCACACTGCAAAGCCAAGAGCACCAATACCACCATTAGCCCTTCAGTGCCTCTGCAAGACACTACCAGCAGCTAGGACTACGGCTGCTCTGGCACCCTGCTGTGAGTTCCTGTTGAGGCCCCGAGGCTGCTCTCACTGGAAGGGACCCTACCACGAAGACAAACCCAGCTCAGATTCACTGCTGTGCATGTCAGACCAGGCCAGAGAGAGAAGGAAGAGCCAGTCTGCTTTTCTTTACAGACCCTGGCATTGGAAAGATCACTGACTGCTACTGCTTCCCTGGTTACCTGGGCCAGCATGGTCCACCCAGGCGTGTTGGGAAGATAATTAACAAACGTACCAAGCACCCAGCTTGCCTGTGGTCCTGTTACGGGCAGCCAGTAGTGCTGGAGACATTAGGATACAGGCTCCTCATCTCTGTCTCGGAGTTGTGAGCTGCCAGCTCCGCTGGTTAGTAGGGGGTGGGGTCGGCCACCACGGGGCCCTCGCCAGGCAGAGCTCCATCAACCCAGCTGGCGCACAGGCACAGGGCAGGAATCATTCTGAGTCAGTTTAATATAAATGGGCTGGGTGTGGTGGCTCATGCATGTAATCCCAGCACTTCAGAAGCCAAAGCAGGAGGATCAATTAAAGCCAGGAGTTCAAGACCAGCCTGAGCAACAAAGGGAGATCTTGTCTCTAAAAAACTAAAATGGATTAGCTGAGCGTGGTTGTGCATGCCTGTGGTCCCAGCTACTCAGGAGGCTGAGGCGGGTGTATCGCTTGGGCCCAGGAGGTTGAGGCTGCAGTGAACGTGATTACACAGCTGCACTCCAGCCTAGGGGACAGAGTGAGACCCTGACTCCAAAAACGATTAAAAAAAGAGATAAATGTACAAATTACTTATCCATAGAGTATGTACACACAAGGTACCGTTTTAGAAAGACAAAGCCTAGGCCAGGTGCAGTGGCACAAGCCGGTAATCCCAGCACTTTGGGAGGCAGGCAGATCACGAGGTCAGAAGTTCAATACCAGCCTGACCAACATGGTAAAACCCCGTGTCTACTAAAAATACAAAAAAAATTATCTGGGCATGGTGGTGCATGACTGTAATCCCAGCTACCTGGAAGGCTGAGACAGGGGAACTGCCTGAACACGAGAGGCAGAGGTTGCGGTGAGCCAACATCACGCCACTGCACTCCAGCCTGGGCAACAAGAGAAAGACTCCATCTCAAAAAAAAAAAAAGACTAGAATTTTGTGTTTTTTAAATTTTTGTATTCTTTGAGACAGCTACCCTATTATCTCACTTAAACAGCCACACACTTCACTGCACGTGAAAGCAAGCAAACATACAGCCTCCACCATGAACAGGCAGTCAGGAGTGACGTTCCCAGCACCCACCCAGCCCACCACTCACTCATCCAGCCCAGCACTCACTCACCACAGCCCAGAACTCGCTCACCACAGCCCAGCCCTCACTCACCCAGCCAAGCACTCACCACAGCCCAGTATTCACTCACCACAGCCGGATACTCACTCACCACAGCCCAGCACTCACTTACCCAGCCCAGCACACACTAACTGAGCCCAGCACACACTCACCACAGCCTGACACTCAGACAAGCACTGACTCACCCAGCCCAGCACTGACTCACCACAGCCCAGCACTCACTCACCACAGCCCAGCACTCACTCACCACAGCCCAGCACTCACTCACCACAGCCCAGCACTCACCACAGTACAGCACTCACTTACCACAGCCCAGCACTCACTCACCACAGCCCAGCACTTGCCACAGCCCAGCACTCACTCACCACAGCCCAGCACTCACTCACCACAGCCCAGCACTCGCCACAGCCCAGCACTCGCCACAGCCCAGCACTCACTCACCACAGCCCAGCACTCACTCATCCAGCTCAGCACTCACTCAGCCAGCCCAGCACTCACTCACCACAGCCCAGCACTAACTCACCACAGCCCGACACTCACCTAGCCCAGGACTCATTCAACCAGCCTACCACTCACTCACCCAGCCAGGGACTCACTCACCACAGCCCGGCAACTCACTCATCCAGCCTGGCACTCACTCACCACAGCCCGGCACTCACTCACCCAGCCTAGCACTCACCCAGCCCAGGAATAACTGACCCAGCCCAGCACTCGCTCATCCAGTCCAGCACTCACCCAGCCCAGGACTTACTCACCCAGTCCAGCATTCACTCACCACAGCCCAGCACTGACTCACCCAGCCCAGCACTCACTCATCACAGCCCAGAACTCATCCCAGCCCAGCACTCACCACAGCCCAGCACTGACTCACCCAGCCCAGCACTCACTCACCCAGCCCAGCATTCACTCACCACAGCCCAGCACTGATTCACTACTGTCCAGCACTCACCACAGCCCAGCACTGACTCACCCAGCCCAGCACTCACTCACCCAGCCCAGCATTCACTCACCACAGCCCAGCACTGATTCACTACTGTCCAGCACTCACCACAGCCCAGCACTCACTCACCCAGCCCAACACTCACCCAGCCCAGGACTTACTCACCCAGCCTAGCACTCAGCACTCACCCAGCCCAGGACTCACTCACGGAGCCCAGCACTTACCCTGCCCAGGATTCACTCACCCAGCCCAGGACTCACTCACCCAGCCCAGCATTCACTCACCAGAGCCCAGCACTCACCCAGCCCAGCACTCACTCACCACAGCCCAGCACTCACCCAGCCCAGCACTCACTCACCACAGCCCAGCACTCACCCAGCCCAGTATTCACTCAACATAGCTCAGCACTCACCACAGCCCAGCACTCACCCACCCCAACATTCACTCACCACAGCCCAGCACTTGCTCACCCAGCTGAGCACTCACTCATCACAGCCCAGCACACACTCACCCAGCCCAGCACACACTCACCCAGCCCAGCACTCACCCAGCCCAGCACTCACTCACCACAGACCAAAACTCACCCAGCCCAGGACTCACTCACCCAGCCAGGGACTCACTCATCACAGCCCGGCATTCACTCACCCAGCCCAGCACTCAACCAGCCTAGGAATCACTCACCACAGTCCAGCACTCACTCACCACAGCCCAGAACTCACCACAGCCCAGCACTCACTCACCACAGCCCTGCACTCACCCAGCCTAGCACTTACACACCCAGTCCAGCATTCACTCAGCCCAGGACTCACCAACCCAGCCCAGCACTCACTCACCCAGCCTAGCACTCACACACCCAGTCCAGCATTCACTCACCACAGCCCAGCCCTGACTCACCACAGCCCAGCACTCACCCAGCACAGCCCCACACTCACCACAGCCCGACACTCACTCAGCCAGCCCAGCACTCAGTCAGCCCAGCACTCACCCAGCCCAGCACCCACTCATCACAGCCCAGCACTCACCCAGCACAGCCCCACACTCACCACAGCCCGACACTCACACACCCAGCCCAGCACTCACACACCCAGTCCAGCATTCACTCACCACAGCCCAGCCCTGACTCACCACAGCCCAGCACTCACCCAGCCCAGCATTCACCCACCACAGTGCAGCACTGACCACAGCCCAGCACTCACTCACCCAGCCCAGCACCCACTCATCACAGCCCAGCACTCACCTAGCACAACCCCACACTCACCACAGCCCAACACTCACTCACCCAGCCCAGCACTCACTCAGCCCAGCACTGACCCAGCTCAGGACTCATTCACCCAGCCCAGCACTCACCCAGCCCAGGACTCACCAGCCCAGCATTCACTCACCACAGCCCAGCACTCACTCACCCAGCCCAGCACCCACTCACCCAGCCCAGCACCCATTCACCACAGCGACACTCATTCATGCAGCCCAGCACTCACTCACCACAGCCCAGGACCCAGCCCAGCACTGACTCACTCAGCCCAGCACTCTGCACAGCACAGCACTCACTCACCCAACCCAGCACTCACCACAGTCGAGCACTCACTCACCACAGTGACACTCACTCACCCAGCCCAGCAATCACTCACCACAGCCTAGCACTCACTCACCCAGCACTCACTTACTGCAGCCCAGCACTCACTCATTCAGCCAGCACTCACCCAGCTGAGCACTCACTCACCACAGCCCAGCACTCACTCACCACAGCCTGACACTCACTCACTCAGCTCAGCACTCACTCACCTAGCCCAGCATTCAGCCAGCCCAGGACTCACTCACCCAGTCCAGCACTCACTCACCACAGCCCGACACTCACTCATCCAGCCCAGCACTCATTCACTATAGCCTAGCACTCAGTCACCACAGTCCAGGACTCACCCAGCCCAGCACTCACTCACCACAGCCCAGCACTCACTCCCATGGCCCAGCACTCACTCACTCGGCCCAACACTCACCAAAGCCCAGCACTCACTCACATGGCCCAGCACTCACTTACCACAGCCCGGCACTCACTCACATGGCCCAGCACTCACCCAGCCCAGGACTCACTCACCTAGCCCGGCACTCACTCACCCAGCCCAGCACTCACTCACCCAGCCCAGCACTCACTCACCACAGCCCAACACTCACTCACCCAGCCCAGCATTCACTCACCACAGCCCAGCACTCACCCAGCCCAGCACTCACTCACACAGCCAGCACTCACTCATCACAGTCCAGCACTCACCCAGCCTAGCACTCACTCACCACAGCCTGACACTCACTCACCCAGCCCAGCAGTCACTCACTACAGCCCAGCACTCGCTCACCCAGCACTCACTGACCCAGCCTAGCACTCACCCAGCCCAGCACTCACTCAACACAGCCCAGCACTCACTCATCCAGCGCAGCACTCACTCAACACAGCCCGACACTCACTGAGCAGAGCCCAGCATTCAACCAGCCCAGCACTCACTCACCACAGCCCAGCACTCACTCACCCAGCCCAGCACTCACTCACCCAGCCCAACACTCACTCACCACAGCCCAGCAGTCACTCACCCAGCCCAGCACTCACTCATCCAGCCCAGCACTCACTGCTGTCTGACACTCACCGCAGCGTTCTGCTGGTTGTTGTTCACTCTGAGGGCATCTATCACCTCCTTCTCGTCGAACCCCATCTCCATCAGGGAAATGACGGCCTAGAGGAGAGCACAGCCATGAGCTTGCTGCATGGCAAGAGGCTGATGAACCAGCGCCCACATGCAGGGAGGCCGCCCTGCTCCATGGCACCCTAGCGGAGGGGCTCCAAACAGCAGCGAACGTTCTCCGTCCGATTTCTCCCCCCCTCACAGCTCTACTGAAACACATCTCGGTTTGAGGCATCCTAAAGCCCAGGAAGTGCGGGTTTGACTGTAGTCAGCAGAGCAGGGGGTCAGTGCAGCCCCCGGGCTTGTTTTCAGGGAGCCGCAGGTTGTGGCGGGCAGAAACGCATCGCTCATGTGGACACGAGGCAGTCAGGCCAACCTCAGACTCTTTCAGGTTTGTCCCGGTGACTATGTGGATAAGACTATTTCAGCAGCCACTGCAGGCTGACCCCAGAGGGCCTTGTTAGCCAAGAGTAAGTAGCATTAACAAAGGCCACGTCAGAAAATGCAATTTCAATGCAAACAAATGTGTCATTGTGATCTGTGAAAAAAGGTTTTATTCAGATTTTTATCTTAGAAAATCTTAACACTAATTTTTTAACTTTTACTATTGAACAGAACTTAAGCTACAACTAAACACATGCTAACTCATTCTGGGGGAAGGTCATACGTTTTCTGAATAGAAATCATGTAACGAGATAATACGCCCTTTACCCTGGAGATTTATAACACTATATTTAAAGGGGTCCATTTTAAAAAAATAGAATAAAATGAAGGCTTCATCAAAATTTCAAGGGCCACTCCTAATCCCTGAAAGGTCAGACCCCGACACTCTTGAAGCCCCCAGAGTCCTCTCTCTCTTTGGCAGTTTTCTGGCCACCACGAGCTGGTCTCAGGGTGCTGGCCCCACAGAGCTCCCAGCACCCTCCGGGCTGACTTCATACAGCACTGCACCCCACGGACCGTGCGCGTCCAGAGCCAGTCTGAACTGCACTGTCAGATGCTTCAAAGAGAACCAGGTAGAACAAGACTTCAGCTATGGGCAGAGCTCAGGAAGGATGATGGCTGGAGATAAATTTGTGCGTGGTCAGTTCAAAAGTCCCAGCCAGGTGCGGTGGCTCATGCGTGCAATGCCAGCACCTTGGGAGGCTGAGGCAAGCAGATCACTTGGGGTCAGAAATTCGAGACCTACCATTCGAGACCTACCTGGCCAAAGTGGGGGAACCCTATCTCTACTAAAAATACAAAAATTAGCGGGGCATGGTGGCACACACCTGTAATCCCAGTTACTTGGGAGACTGAGGCAGGAGAATTGCTGGAACCCAGCAGTTGGAGGTTGTAGTGAGCTGAGACAGCGCCACTGCACTGCAGCCTGGGCAACAGAGCAAGACTCCATCTCAAAAAAAAAAAAAAAGTCTGCATCTTCTATTTATGGCCCATCGCACTTGCCTTCCTGAGCCACATCCTAAGTCCAGGAGCTCCAACAATGAATGAACTCTGGAAGAAGAACCCGCCATACAATATTTTGATATCAAAGTCATACAAAATAGCCTGGAATCTACTGACTTCAAAATCAGGAAGCCCTCGCCCTTGTTTCTACCTCAGCCCAGGAAACGATCCCCAGTACTCCAGAGGCAACACCTGGAAGCCCCACCCTGCCTCCCAGCGCATGGGGGCAAAGACTTGGGCAGGTTTGGGAGAGGGGCCTTGCACTCTCCAGCCCTGCCACCTCTGCCCCTGGACAGCAGGTACGCACCCTGTCCACCACTGGGAGGGGAGGGGCAGCGGGAAGGCTGTCTGGCCTCAAGTCAGAGCTCTCCAACCCCTTCCCGATAACTAAGCTAGTATCTCAATCCCTACCAGACCACTGCCTGATCTCACAACTTGGAAAGAAGCTGAAGGGTAGAAGGGCTGACATGCTGGCCCCTCAAGCCCGGACCACCTTGAATGACTGTCATCAAAGAAGACATTCTACGGAACGTTCTGACACAGAGAGACGGTAAGAAGGAATGGCAATGGGGAGGATCTTGGGAAAATGAGCACATTAAAATTGTTAAGAATGAGCATCTGTATTTAACAAAAAGGCTTAAGATGCCAAGAAAGAATATGGGTAACAACCTCTCAGAGCCCGTGCAGAACCACAACACAGGAGCATGCCAAGTCCAACCTCAGAGCACGAAGGACCAGCTGGAGGGCGGCTGCTCTGCCCGGACAGGCTTCCATATCACATGTGAACTTGGCTCCCTGGGAGTCAAGGACAGCAAGACAAACTTTCTACTACACCTAGAAATGCTAGATGAAAATAAAGCAAAAATGCTTTTAGGCAGGGCACACTGGGTCATGCCTGGAATTCCAGCACTTTGGGAGCCCGAGGCAGGAGGACCACTTGAGGCTAGGAGTTCAGGACCAGCCTGGGCAACACGGGAAGATCCCTATCGGTACACAGTTTTTAAAATAAACAAATTAGCCTGGTGTGGTGGTGCATACCTGCAAGAGCTACTCAGGAGACTGAGGTAGCTACGAGGATCATTTGAGCTGAAGAGGTCACGGCTGCGGTGAGCCATGACTGTGCCACTGGACTCCAACCTGAGTGACAGAGTGAAACTATCTCAAAAGAAAAAAAAAAAGACGAAATGAAGCTTTTAAATGTGTAACTAAACTCACAAGAAAGGGATATCCACAAGTGATAAAAACAAAAAGGAACAGACAGAAAGCTAGCCCCGTGAGAGGGTGAGCAGGGCTGCCCTGGGAGGGGAGGGTCTGATGTCCACACACACAGAACGTGCACCTGGGGCCCATGGGAGGTAGGGAGTGGGAACTGAGACCCTCACTCAAAACCAGGACCCTGAAAACATGAGAAGATGGACTAGAAAAGCATTTGTCTCAACGGGATCTAACTGAACTGAAGAGCTTCTGCACAGCAGAAAAAACTAGCAGACAACCTGCGGAATGGGAGAACATTTCTGCAATCCAGCTACCTGACAAAGGGCTAATATCCAGATTCTACATGGAATAAACACATTTGCAAGAAACAACCAACCCCAATAAAAAGTGAGCAAAGGACATTTCAGACACTTCTCAAAAGAAGACATCTGGCTGGGCACAGTGGCTCACGCCTATAATCCCTGCACTTTGGGAGGCGGAGGCAGGCAGATCACTTGAGGTTGGAGTTTGAGAGCAGCCTGGCCAACATAGGAAAACCATGTCTCTACTAAAAACACAAAAATTAGCTGGGCATGGTGGTGTGTGCCTGTAGTCCCAGGTACTTGGGAGGCTGAGGCAGGAGAATCAACTGAACCTGGGAGGTGGAGGTTGCAGTGAGCCCGCGCCACTGCACTCCAGCCTGGGTGACAGAGCAAAATTCAACATCACTGATCATTAGAGAAATGCAAATCAAAACCACAATGAGATACCATCTCATGCCAGTCAGAATGGTGATTAAAAAGTCAGGAAGCAACAGATGCTGGTGAGGCTGTGGAGAAACAGGAACGCTTTTACACAGTTGGTGGGAATGCAAATTAGTTCAACCACTATGGAAGACAGTGTGGCATGTGGTGATTCCTCAGAGACATAGAAACAGAAATGCCATTTGACCCTGCAAGTCCATTACTGGAAATCATTCTATTATAAAGATACAGGCACACGTATGTTCACTGCAGCACTAATCACAACAGCAAAAACATGGAATCAACCCAAATGCCCATGGATAAGGAAAGAAACCAGACAGATAGGATCAAGAAAACATGGGACACAGACACCATGGAACACTATGCAGCCATAAAAAGGAACGAGAGCCATCCTCAGCAAACTAACAGAGGAACAGAAAACCAAACACCTCACGTATTCAGGTGGAGCTGAAAACTGAGAATGCAGGGAGGGGAACAGCACACAGTGGGGCCTGTCAGGGGTCGGGGAGGGAGAGCATCAGGGTGAATAGCTAATGCATCCTGGTCTTGATACCTAGGTGATGGGTTGTCAGGCACAGCAAACCACCATGGCACATGCTTACCTGTATAACAAACCTGCACATCCTGCACGTGTATCCCGGAACTTAAATTACATTTTAAAAGAAAGAGAGAAAACCATTTGTCTCCACGTACCCTGTGCAGGGAAGACCTGAGCTGAGAAGCCAGGGTTTACACTGCAGGGCGTGGGGGGCCGGGGCCCCACTCAAAACCAGCAGAAGCAAACTCAGAATCACCCCAGGTAAATGTCTACAACCTGGCCACATGGAACTCCATGGAAAACATGAGCCCCGAAGGTGGGGCCACAATGCAATGTCACACACCCAAAGGAAACAATCGAGGCCACAAGTGAGATGAGGAGAGCACGCAGATGGAAATGCCTAGGGAGCAGATCTACCTAAGCACATGGGACAGAACCTCAAAGGAGGAAGTAAACTCGCATCAAAGAACAGGAGAGTGACGGAAGAACAGGGAGACTCGGTGACATCAATCACAAGGTGCCAGTGAGGAAGGTCCACATGCACAGGCGCAGGGACCCTTCAGCCCTCTGCAGATGGCACCACGGAAGCTGCTGGCCAGCTTGAGCCGCCCCTCGCTCACGGGCATCCCCACGGCAAATGAGCCTCTGGCCTCTGGGCAGGGCCTCCCCTGACAGAGAGGCTGTTGAATAGGTGCAGACTGTGGTCCACAGGAACTGTAAAATGGCAAGGTTTTCAAAAGGTGACAAATGTGGCGACCCAGAGGACACTGGGGTGGGGACGCCTGGATTCAAGCGAAGATAATGCACAGGCATGCTCAGGAACTCGGGCCACAGACCCCAGGCTCGCCTCTTCCCAGGCCTGCTTGTAAACACCTTCCCCAGCTTCTCTCTCTCCTGCAACAAGAGCCAGCTCAGCCCAAGGTCAGCCTCGCATTCCCAGTCTCCTTTACATGGCGCAACCTCAAGGGAAGACACAGTGACTCTGCCTGGCGACAGGTCTAGTAACACATACCCGAGCGTCGGCCCGAAACTCCCTTTTCCTCCGGATCTTCTTGAAGATTTCCGTAAGCTCATCTCTGGCCTCCTCATCGGTGCTGCTGGCTCCTGCGGTGGCCTCGGAGGTGGCTGCTTCGGCTGCTGCGGCCCCCTTGGCCCCTGAGGGAGCTTGGCCTGGAAGAGGCGTGTCTATGGTCGGGTCTTCTGCATGTTCGATGAGCCACTCCATGGCCTGAGGCACCGACATGCTGCAAGGCAAGAGACTCTTTCCAACACCCCCAGCCTAATGGACCTTCCCCTCCTGTCCACTCCCAGGAAGTGGACAGGACCTTCTTCGCCTCCTCTCCCCGCCTCTCCTCTCCTGACTTCTTTCCAACACCCCCAGCCTAACGGAGCAGGCCACTGCCTCCCGTCCACTCCCAGGAAGAGCCTCTGCAACGGAGCAGGGCCTCTGCCTCCCGTCCACTCCCAGGAAGAGCCTCTGCAACGGAGCAGGGCCTCTGCCTCCCGTCCACTCCCAGGAAGAGCCTCTGCAACAGAGCAGGCCTTTGCCTCCCGTCCATTCCCAGGAAGAGCCTCTGCCATGGAAGTGACTTCTCCAGTATCAGCCGCTGACCTTATAGTGAGAACCTGAACGAACACAGGTGCAGTTGAAGCTCGGGTCCTTGCCTGAAACTACCTTGAGACCCTGGGCAGAAACAGAAGCCCATTTCTAAGGAGAGGCAAGTGGACCCAGAGGTCTCTGCCGAGAGCTTAGGTATGGCTGCCCCGGGCTTACGGATGACTCATTTTAGATCTGAACACAGAGGCAGGGCAGGTAACTCACTGTTAGAGGCTTCACCTGGAGTTCTCATACAACGGCCCAAAGAGAATTCACAGAACGACTGTTCTCTCACATGCACCCCAAAAATGCTTTGGAGGCACACATTTAAGGAACGTCTTCAAAACCCCATACATATTGGAAATGATTCAGCCATATAGAGTTTAGGGTGGGAGGACGTCACCCGCAGGGGGAGCCCCACAAGACCCCATGTGTCTCCGGCAAGGGCAGGGGTGACTCCCACGCACTGATTCAGTTGAAGGGCCTTGGTGGCTCTGGTCTCGGGAAAGCCCATCTCCGTGAGCTGCCGCAGGGCGGCCTCATCCACACGCTCATCCTCATCCTCGTCCAGCATCGCTGAGGGGAGATGACAGGGTCATGAGGGCTCCAGCCTTGGGCTCAGAGGCCTTATGTGAGCACGAACATTTTCAGCAATTATCTGAGGCCTCCCAGTACCTGAGCTCCACCTGCCCGCCCACCCTCAGGCGTACAGACAGGACTGAAGCAGCCCCCAGGCCCTCATCAGCACGGAGGCTCCACAGGGCGAGAATGCAGCACCTGCTGTCACCAGGGTTGGCTCGTACCATTCGCCTTCTTAAACAATTCCACCGCATCCGGATTCAGCGCTAACAGCTTCTGCGCCACGTCGATAAGGGACACCAGTATCTTCCGGAGTTCTGTCTGGAACTGTGGTGAAAAAAACATCAATTCTCTAACTGTGCAGCAAACCTGCTTGGACGTATTGGATGCATGACTTGCTCCCCTGTCCTGGAACTGATTCTGAGAGCAGAGATGACACTGCCTTCCTGCAAGACAGCAGGATCAGCTGAGGACAACGTGGGGGATCAGCAGGGCTAAGAGCCTCCACGAAGGTGGGAATGAAGCCAGCAGAAAGGGACAGAAATGCCTGGTGATGGTCACTCAGCGCTGGCCTGATGCTCAGCCTGGGCCAGTGAGGAAACCACCAGCCCAGCTGGCGCAGGTGCAGGGCAAGCTCAAGCCCCTTCTCGGCTTCACTGAAGAACACAGACTGATCTGAGGCTCCACAGCCACAAGTCTGCCAGCTCCCCGAAGGCGTGGCTGCCACTCAGCGTCTGCAGCAGCCTGTCACTGTCCTCCCCCCGCAGGAGGAGTGCTGGGACGGACCACAGACACCCTCTAGGACAGCTTCCGGCTACGGGGACTAGAGGTCAGGGGCCAGCCATCCCTTCTCTCACACAAGCGTGAGCGTTGCTGTGGACACCACACTAGAGAAATACCTTTGAGCTGGATACACACAAGATGGGAGAAACATACGCTGGCCAGTGCCCTGGTCAGCATGGAACTCTCTGGAAGAGACCCCAAGAAGTTCACTCCTAAACAAACCAGTGCTTGGGGCAGTCCCCTTAGGTCCGACTGGCATCAGATGATGTTGGAAGCCAGCAGTCCTCCCACCCTGGCACAGCTCGCGCCTGCCCTGCCTACTGGGGTGCCCATGTGAGCACTGCAAACACTTTTCTTTTTTAACTTAGAATGTTCTGATCCAAAATAACTCACGGGTTCAGATTTCTAAGAGTTTTGCCAAACTCAGGGCCGGACTGAGGTTTTCCCAGGGGCATCTATCTTTTTGGTCCTGCCTTCAGACAGCTTTCCAACTTCTTACTTAGACATCATTTTTGGTTTACAGAAAACATGCAAAGTAGTACAGTCCTGTAGAGCCCTCACCGGCTTCCCCAAAGACTGCTAGGGAATCGGCTCTTGCTGCCCCGCCCCACGGGGACCCCATGCCGCTCTGGGTCAACACTCACATCTCTCATGTTGGTCTGGACCACGGCTCGGTCCATGTTGTGGGAGGGCAGGTTGGCAGTGGCCCGGAGGATGGCATCTTTATCTGGAGCTTTCTGGTCTTGTTTTTTCTACATAGAAAAGTAACCGGAAAGTCAGAGATAAATGTAAAAGCAGAAAAGGCAAGACGGTGAAAACTAAGTCAGCAGAGTTCTGCCCAGGAAAGACTCCGTCTCCTTTAGGAGCCAGAGATGTAAACTCCTTGATGAGCTGGGGGAGCCCGGAGAGTTCTGGGCAAGGCCCCGGGAGAGCAGACGAGCTGTGATGCCAAGGATGCAACTGCTCTGCGGTAAATGAGAGTGAAGCGGTGGCTGAGGGGCAGAGCGGGAGCAAGGGCCGCAGAACAACTGTCACACGGGGTTGCAGCGAGGGAGGTGACTCCAGAGAACCACCCGGCCTGCAACTGAGTGTTGAGGCCAAAACCTCGAACTCATCTCTGCTCCTTCTGGAAGCTCCTGATGCGCAGTAATGGCAACAGAAACTCACAAGAACAAAAACGATGGGAGAGGAAGAGAGCCGGAAGAGTAACAGCACGTTCTCACAAGATGGCCAAGGACGGAGGGACCAGCAGAGCTGCAAAGGCTCAGGTCAAGAGCAAGGCACGGACGCAAGACCGTTCCAGCCTCCTAGAACTGCATTGGTGGCAAGGGACAGGGAGCGAGCCTCAGGAGCTAGTGCTCCATTCCCTGCCACCCTGCCCTACACTCCCCTGCCACCCAGCCCTGCCAGCAACTCCCAGAGAGCTGGGCTTGAGACCCTGAGCCAAGAGCCCTAGGCTCATGAGAGGGAAAGTGGCACCCCCAGCACCATCGACAGCAGCCGGGGCATGGGACAGGGACAGGGAGGCCCAGCAGCATGGGTGAGGGGCAGGGAGACCAGCAGCAGGGGTGAGGGACAGGGAGGCCCAGCAGCATGGGTGAGGGGCAGGGAGACCAGCAGCAGGGGTGAGGGACAGAGAGACCAGCAGCAGGGATGAGGGACAGGGAGGCCAGCAGCAGGGGTGAGGGACAGAGAGACCAGCAGCAGGGGTGAGGGACAGGGAGACCAGCAGCAGGGGTGAGGGGCAGGGAGACCAGCAGCAGGGGTGAGGGACAGAGAGACCAGCAGCAGGGGTGAGGGACAGAGAGACCAGCAGCAGGGGTGAGGAACAGAGAGACCAGCAGCAGGGGTGAGGGACAGGGAAACCAGCAGCAGGGGTGAGGGACAGAGAGACCAGCAGCAGGGGTGAGGGACAGGGAGGCCCAGCAGCAGGGGTGAGGGGCAGGGAGGCCAGCAGCAGGGGTGAGGGACAGAGAGACCAGCAGCAGGGGTGAGGGGCAGGGAGACCAGCAGCAGGGGTGAGGGACAGGGAGGCCAGCAGCAGGGGTGAGGGACAGGGAGGCCAGCAGCAGGGGTGAGGGGCAGGGAGGCCCAGCAGCAGGGGCGCAGGGCAGACACAGTCATGAGGTGGGAGGCGGCAAAATGGCAGGGTCTGTACCCACAGGGCAGCGCCCAGTCCCAGAGCGCTAACAAGACCCAGGTCCTCTGGAAGGTGGTGTTCAGTCATGGACAGCCAGCCAGACATTTAAGGAAAGCTTCCAGCATGAAAGACAAAAACCCAAATAAGAACAGGAACAGGCTGGGCACAGTGGCGCATGCCTGTAATCCCAGCACTCTGGTAGGCCAAGGTGGCTGAATCACTCGAGATCAAGAGTTCCAGACCAGCCTGGCCAACATGGTGAAACCCCATCTCTACTAAAAAATACAAAATAAGCCAGGTGTGGCAATGCACACCTGTAATCCCTTAAAAGGGATGGGTCTCTTTCTGGAAAGAGATTCAGCAGTTAAGAAATCCTGTTGCTGGCTCTAAAGGAGGAGGAAGCTGTGTGGGAAGGAATGCGGGCTGCGCCCAGGTACTGAGAGGAGCCCCCTGATGGCCACCAGTTACCTGGGAGGCTGAGGCAGGAGATTCGCTTGAACCTGGGAGGTGGAGGTTGTAGTGAGCTGAGATCGAGCCACTGCCTGCACTAAAGCCTGGGTGAGTGACAGAACCCTGTTCCTGCCCCCATGCCCCTGCTGCTGTCGATGGTGCTGGGGGTGCCACTCTCAAACAAACAAACAAAAATCAGGAACAGAAAGGAGCACAAAGGGAGGAGCCAGCAGGGAAGAGGACAGTGTCTATGAGCCAGGACACATGGCCTGCAGGCAACGAGGAACACACCTGAGCACTAGAAGACACGATCCGAGGAGAAGCCGCTGAGGAATTTAAATATGTTACAGCCAGGTCAAAAAGGCTACAGAATGCTTGGAAGATAAAGTCAAGGAATCCCTCAGAAGCAGGCCCACCAGCCAACCCATAAGAGTTACAGAAAGAGAAAAGAAAACGAGGAGATGAAAAAACCAATTCAGAACTTTTCCAGAACAAAATTTGCCAGAACTCAGACATCTGAATCTCCAGTCAACTTGGCGGGCATAGCGAAGAGAAAAAGACCTGCAACAGGACACCATAGACTATTCCAGAACACTAAAGCATGCCAGATGGCAGAAGGTTCCAGAAGGAGCAGAGGAAGGGAGGCGGCTGGCATAGGGAGGAGCGGCTCAAAGAGCCTCAAGTACTGCACATGCCTGGCACCGCCTCCACAGCTCCTGCGCTGGAATGCAAAGCCTCCAGCTGGTTCTCCAGGGCACTAGAGGGAGTCAGGCTCCACCACACCAAGGGACAGGTCGAGAACAAGACACCTGGTCCCGTGGCAGGCCCAGCACTCACCCGTGCATGACCACAGAGCGTGATCAGGATACGGTCCACTATGGGGTCAGGTTATGTCACATAGCACAGTCGACTTTGGGGAAAGAACATGACGCTTAGTGGGCCTCACCTAATCAGGCAGGCCCTTAAAAGGGATGGGTCTCTTTCTGGAAAGAAATTCAACACTTAAGAAATCCTGTTGCTGGCTCTGAAGGAGGAGGAGGTCACATGGGAAGGAATGCGGGCTGCACCCAGGCCCCAAAATGGGTTGGAACTGGACTCTCCCGACCACCAGACCTCGGAAGTAGACTCTTTCCCACAGCCTCGGAAAGGAACGCAGCCCTTCAACACCCTGAGCACAGAAACCAGCTGAGCTCACCCCACAGACTTCTGCCCTACAGAACCGCCAGCTACAAAACAAGTGCTGCTTTTGTGGTGGTGGTGGTGTTGTTTGAGATGGGGTCTCACTCTGTATCCCAGGCTGGGATGCAGTGGCGCAGTCTCGGCTCACTGCAACCTCTGCCTCCCAGGTCCCGGTTCAAGCAATTCTCCTACCTCAGACTCACAAGTAGCTGGGATTACAGGCACGAGCTACCACGCCCAATACAATAATTTTTGTATTTTTTTAGTGGAGATGGGGTTTCACCATGTTAGCCAGTCTGGTCTTCGACTCCTGACCACGTGATCTGCCCGCCTCAGCCTCCCAAACTGCTGGGATTACAAGTGTGAGCCACCACATCCAGCCGACAAGAGCTGTTTTAAGCAGATACGTTTCTGGCGATTTGTTAGATGGCAACAGAAAACTTATATAGACTTAGCAAATTCTAACCTAGGAGAGAGGCAGGAAAGCCAGGCTGCCTGAAAGGCAGCGACTCAGACAGATCGTGGGAGGGACAGTGCCCCAAGAAAGGGAGCGTCCCAGTGACCTCACATCTGTGACCATGTTTCCAGAAGCTTTATCAGCTCTGTGGAAGAGCATGAAAAAATCAGCAATAAGCCTATGAGAAATTCAACAAGCAAGAGAAAAGATGAGGCAAGTATGAATTCCAGGACAAACAGCTGTGTAAGCAGGATGGATAATCTCAACATGTTTTGCTCACAGCTGAAAGCTACACTTCAGTTATAATAGTAACGAAAACCCTGAGCTCTTCAACCAAAATTCCCATCTAACCTTCAAGGGAAGAGGGAGGAAGGCACTGTATCCTCTCCATTAAGACGTCAATAGAGACTAAAGTTGATTCAAGGAATGACAATATACACATACTATTTACAAATCAGGAAAAGAATTGGTTTTGTTGTTGTTTTGATATGGAGTCTTGCTCTGTCGCCAGGCTGGAGTGCAGTGGGCAATCTCTGCTTACTGCAACCTCTGCCTCCCAGATTCAAGCGATTCCCCACCTCAGCCTCCCAAGTAGCTGCAACTACAAGGCACGCACCACCATGCCCCGCTAATTTTTTGTAGTTTAGTAGAGACAGGGTTTCGCCATGTCGGCCAGGATGGTCTCGATCTCCTAACCTCATGATCTGCCTGCCTCAGCCTCCCAAGGTGCTGGGATTACACGCGTGAGCTATGGTGTCCAGCTGAGAACTGTTAAAAATAACAAGAGTTATGATTGGTTGGGCCAGGCATGCTGGCTCATGCCTGTAATACCAACACTTTGGGATGCCAAGGTGAGCAGATCATCTGAGCCCAGGGGTTCAAGACCAGCCTGGGCAACGTGGCAAGACCCCACATCTACAATAAATACAAAAATTAGGCACGGTGGTGCACACTTATAGTGTCAGCTACTCTACTCCTGGGGCTGAGGCAGAAGGATGGCTTAAGCCGGGAGGCAGAGGCTGCAGTGAGGTGAGATCACACCGCTGAAGCCTGGTGTGCACCGCCTGGCTTTGCCAACATGCCCAGCTAATTTTTTATATTTTATATTTTTTGTAGAGACAGGGTTTCATCATGCTTCCCAGGCTGGTCTCAAATTCCTGGGCTCAACGTGATCCTCCCATCTCAGCCTCCCAAAGTGATGGGACTACAGGCGTTGGCCACCTTTTTGTTAAAAGATTTGTAGTATTATTTGACCTTTTAAAGACATGTTACTTTGACTTAAAAATTAATTCATAAACACAAAAATGAGCTGGGTGTGGTGGCACACACCTGTGGTCCCAGCTACTCAGGAGGCTAAGGCAGGACTGCTTGGACCCAGGTCAAGGCTGCAATGAGTCATGACTGCACCACTGCACTGTAGCCTGGGCAACAGAGTGAGATCCTGTCGCTAAAACAAAAACAAAAACAAAATTAAAAATTAATTCAAAAAATATGAATTAACCTCTTATAATGTTTCAGCCTGCAAATATTTGAAAAGAAAAGGTAAGCTCCTCAAGTTAGCTCCAAGCTACCCATTCAGGAGGCTGCGGGGCAACGGCTGGATGGTCAGACCTGCCGTTTATGAGTTATGAGCCTGGAGTCTGAACACCAACCGTCAAACTGTAATCTGAGAACTGTGAATGCTGCCTGCAGCAGTTCCCAGAAACAGGCCTGACTCGGGACAGCAGGCGGAGGCAGCCCAGATCTGTCCATGCAGATGGGTGGAGCGGTAGCCTGTGTGTCACTCACATGTGCCAGGTGTGGCTGAAGATAAGGCGGGGACCCAAGCCCAGGGCGCTCTTCCTGGGGACCCACGATCCCAGATGAAACCCGAAAATAGCTTATGCACTACCATGCCTGGGCCCTGCCCGGAAGAGTTTGGTCCACCCTTTCACTGGGGTGAACACTCTCCTTAGCCTCTCAAAGCATGAATAAGAAACTCTACCCTTGGGATGAGTAATGAAAAGGCAGCAGAGGAAAGCGCTGCCCTTCTAAACGGCAGGCTCCATGCTCGGCCTAGGCTCGGCACCTGCCGGTGGATAAAAGACACCATTTACAGGACACGTCTTCCTCTGCTTAGGGAGCTTTCCAAAGCATGGGCTTCTGGGCAGCCAGCAAGCAACATGCTTCACGGTTTCCTAAAGCACACGTGATACGTGGAAGGCACAGACTGTGAATCAGTAATGTGGTAGTTAAATGTAAACTCCAAGGACATCCAGTTGTTTTGCAAGAAACAGAGAAGACAGGCAAAACTCAGCATCTCTTAGTATTATGAGTACAGGCTGAGTATCCCCCATCTGAAATGCTGGGGACCAGAACTATTTCAGATTTTGGGTTTTTTCAGATTTGGGAATATTTGTGTTCCAAATAATAAACCGAAAAGCACACACAGCATTTCCATTGAGTGTCATTTCGGTACTCAAAAAGTTCCAGACTGTGGTGCATTTCCGCATTTGGATTTTCGGATGGGGATGCTGAGCCTGTGTGGTACAGGCAAAGCTTGTGAGAGCACTCCCTTGCCCGCCGCTCTCTGCACGCGCAGCCCTTATTCTGTATGGTGGTTGGTTACCAACTTCCCTAGTTCTTCTGTCAGGACTGACTCGGCTGCTTCAGGAGGGACAGGAGCACACACAGGTGAAGGCAGACAGCAGCAAGGGAAAGAACTGTCAGGCAGGACATGCCCCCACTCTCCTCTCTGTCTTAGAAAACTCAGAGGCAGGTTTTCTGTGCTGGTCCCATGAGCAGGGACAAGGACTGACGTGAATTAAACAGGCTCCACCAGGAACAAGAACCCCAATATCCACATCTACTGTAAATGGCGAATGTGTGGGCTGGTGAACAACGAGCATAGAGAACTTCTTTATAATTCTTAAATACAGACTTCTACCAATCAAGATCCCCTTTTGCAAACTTTGAAATTTACCTTTTCTTCTGCTGTGACATCAGCCATCTTGGGAAGTGGTGCTGGAGCACGCTTTTTTATCAATAATAGGACATCTAGAAAACATAACATGCATATCCATCACGCTGGTTACTGTTTCATAGCCACAGAATAGCATAAAGGGTGCTGCATGCCCTGAGAACAGAAAGCACGCGTTTCGGCCAGGCGCAGCGGCTCCTGCCTGTAATCCCCACACTTTAGGAGGCCGAGGTGGGCAAATCATCTGAAGTCACGAGTTCAAGACCAGCCTGGCCAACATGGTGAAATCCCGTCTAAAATACTAAAATCAGCTGGGCATGGTGGCGCACACCTGTAAGCCCAGCTACTCAGGAGGCAGAGGCAGGAGAATCACTTGAACCTGGGTGGCAGATGTTGCAGTTAGCTGGGATCGTACACTGCACTCTAGCCTGGGCAACAGAGCAAGACTTTGTCTTAAAAAAAAAAAGAACAGCAGGAGTTCAGCTGGGTGCAGTGGCTCACTCCTGCAACCCCAGCACTCCCAGGGGACGAGATAGGCGGATCACTTGAGCCTAGGAGTTCAAGGCCAGCCTGGACAACATGGCAAGACCCCGTCTCTATGAAAGTACACAAAATAGCTGCACATGGTGGCACGTGCCTGTCGTCCCAGCTACTTGGGAGACTGAGGTGGGAGGACTGCTTGAGCCCAGATCAAGGCAGCAGTGAGCCTGACTACGCCTCTGCACTCCAGCCTGGGCAACAGAGTGAGACCCTGTCTCAAAAGAGCAGGGGTTCCTCTGGGCCTCCCAAACCAAGCATCTACACAAGCCTTCCCTCACTTTTTCATGGTGTCTGCATGGCCCTGACTGAGCTACAAGCTCCCAGGCCTGGCAAGAACCCCAGGTGAACCGCGGTCTGGAAGGTGTGCACGGCCCCAGTAATAGCGCAAAGAATTGGCCACAGTCCTGCAAAGGGCTCTCATTTTAACCACCTCAGTTCTGAAAAAGTCCGTGAGGCTGGAGAGTTTGTCTTAACCCTCATGAGTCAAAACCTGAGATGAGGCTCATCCTCAGCCCACGGTGGTGACCGTCCCCTACTGGCTTTGAGCTTGATGGTCATCTCAGTGGATATCTGTTAGCAATACTTTCAAGATTTTCAAAATAGCTTACTTCAAGAAATTCCATAATTAAAGGCATTATTTGAATGACACAAACAAAACTGAGGTTTGTTCTTCGAGTGCCCGCAGACACAAAACCATAAGCGATTACATGGAGGTGTGCATCTAACACCGCACACCACACTAAGATGCCTGCAACCATCACCACAACAGCCACGTCCAATTCAAGAGTAACACCTGCAGAGCCCCCTGGAGTGTCCAGACTCTGGCTGTGCTTTGAAACAGAATCAAAAACAAAATTCACCTTTGGCTTCTCAAATGTCTGCTGCTTGTTCAATTTCAATTTCTGCTGCTTTTCACAAACAGTCGATAACAGAACTCTTTAACAAAGGAAGAACAGAAAGCTTTCTGTAGCTCTTGTTTTGGGCTCCTGTCTGGCTCAGAATACTGACTCCCATGCGTGCAGCGCCCCCTCCCCACTCTGGTGCCCGCACCAGGGCCTGGCGCCTAACGCCACATCCACCCGCCCACTGCAGCCTTACCTTGGTCCTGGATGTTCTCCTCCAGGATGGTCCTGGCATCACTCAGCACCCTCTCTGAGGCAGCGTGGATTAATTTATGATGGGTTACACTTTTGGGATCTTCTAAGCTCCCATACGCACACTGGGGAAAAATAGACATTTCAAGATAGAAAATAAGTAAATGGTAAATCTGATAACATAGGACCTGGCATCCTAAGCCACTCCAGGAATTTACTGGGTTTTCTTTCTTTCTTTCTTTCTTTTTTTACTGGGTTTTCTTAAGAGCTAAGAAATTATAGCATGGATGAAATTCAAGAATTCCCGATAACGGCAGATGCCAGATGAGGCATCATAGCGCCAAATCCCCTGGGCCAGCGGGCTGATCCCCAGCCCATGGAGTACTCCTGAAGCAAGCTCGCAGCTCGACACACCACATCCTACTGACAATTCGTGGCCACCAGAATCACTTCTTTCTTCCACAGACACACGAAAGGGGCCAGAAAGGCAGCCCGGAAAGAAGGCTGGTTCACAGAGAGCACGAAATCAGGGTAAGAGGAGCACTCAGCATGGCTGCTCTCAGCATGCTCCGGCTCACTAAGCAATGGCCATGCCGTGGCCTGGGCAGCTGGAGGGGACCGATGGGCACACAGTCACCCGGGCCCTGGAAACCCTGCAACACCCGGGCAGCAGTGAGGAGACCCCCCTCACACATACCACAGCCATCTCTGACCAGCAATCATGGGTGACCTGGGAAGCCATCTTGACAGCCACTGACTGCAAACTCCAGGAGGAAGCTGGAGCGGACGTCCATGATCCTGCCGAGCCCTGCCATTATGAAGACCTCACAGCCAGCTGCTGGCAGGGGTGGACCCTGCTCCTCCCCTCGGCTACATGGCACTGCATTGCAGGTGTTCTGCTTTCCTTGGGACATGGGTTATGCGTGTCTGCTCATCATTTTGTAAAGACCAGGCAAGCACTGCTGGTCCTGAGTAATGAAGACCGAGGTCAGCACGTGTGCCTGCGTGTTTGTGCACAAGTCAGTCCAGAGCTCCACAACTCCACCCTATTGTCTGCCTCAGTACCACACGGCCCGACACAGCATGGCCTGACACGGCACACCACACCACGCCACACCACACCACACCAGACAACAGTGCCCACCCTCGCAACTACGGTGCCTCCCCAGCAGCTGGAATCCTGGAGTGGGAGGAGTGGGGCTGCGCTTTTATATTTCAGAAAATACCCAGTTTCCATAGCCTGGCCTGAAAACCCTTCAGAACTCAGAGCCTGGGCAGAGGGAAGGCTATTTTCTTGCTCTTACAGATCCTTGAGGCTAGATGGTAGAATTCCCTGAAGATCAGGAATGGATGAAACCCTCACTGGGCAATTTCTAAACCTGGCAGCAGGCTCAGCCCATGGGTCAGGAGCATGGCCCAGCCTGGAGAGGGGCCGGGGCACCATCCCAGGACAGGCCGTCCTCAGATGTCTCAGGTGGCCGGGCAGATCTGCTGGCAGCTGGCTTTCCACCTCCCTCTGCTGCCACAGGGGCTCAGAAACACCCAGCACACACAACACAACTGCTTGCCGGAAAAGAAAATCTAAGCGCACACGTCACCTCTCAACACAGGCATTTTAGGAGTAACTGAACTTTCTGTTACTCTCAAGACAGAAAACAGTTTTGAAAAAGGGATTATGGCATCATTCAGAGGCTGTCATTCCTTCACACAAAGCTGGCAAGGCCGAGGGGACCTGAGGGTGAGCAGCTACTGGCAAGACACGCTCCTGCCATTTACGACAGTCCCTCAACTGCCTCTGAATTTGACCATGGTTGTGCTCCCTGAAATACTGGGGTGCATGCTAGATCATTTGTCAAGTTCAGAATACAGACTACAGAATGCAATTTTCCAAAATCATTCTCATACTGATTCCTGAAAATACGGTATGCTACGTGTCCCCAGCAGCAGCACGACTAAGTCACTCTGTTTCTTTGTTCTCAGCAGAAGCTGGGGTACGGCGGCAAAAGAACCCCAACGTAGGCCGCTGGGGCAGGAGGCTCCCACACCCCACCCCACTACATCCCGCTCTTCCCGGAAGAACGGTGCCTTCATTTCTGCTTGTACCTAAAGCAATATGTCATTTGAAGACCCATCTTCATGTGATCTAGGAAAGTGAAAATTTAACAGCCATACTAGCAAGTATTGTATTCTATTTTGGCAATTTCATGAAAAAACTTTTTTTTTGAGACAGGGTCTTACTGTCACCCAGGCTGGAGTGCAGTGGTGTGATTTCCGCTCATTGCAACCTCCCCTTCCCAGGTTCAAGTGATTCTCGTGCCTCAGCCTCCCAAGTAGCTGGGATTACAGGAGCCCGCCAGCACACCCAGCTAATTTTTGCATTTTTAGTATAGATGGGGGTTTCACCATCTTGGCCAGACTGGAATTTCACGAATGTTTATGACACACACCAAAACCTCTACTGCACCACAGATATAATTTTCTTACTCATTAGCTACCTGTTGTACAAGATGGGTTATCCTGCCCCCCTTCTCCATGCCAGGGCAATGGAAGCTAGAGTCCACTACGGTGATCCCGATTTGCACAAAACAGAACAGGGAAAGGCAACAGCAAGAGTTGTGATCATAAACCCTCCTTTTAGCAGGCACAGCCAGGAGCACAGGGGCAGGAGCCGAAGTCATTCCCCTCCAGGTAGAGAGGAGAGAGGAGGGTCAAAATCATGCGGGCATCGGCACGCACTGAGGAGGAACGCAGCTAAGACAGACACCAGGCCTCCCTGCCTGCGGCAGGATGACATCCAGGGACCGGCTTCCAGAAAGACATTCAAAGACACAACTTGAGCATCCTCTTTTCTGACTAATGCATTCCGGTCCCGCCTGCAGGACATGCTGGGATGTGGTGGTGGGGAGCCTTTCTGATGCTCAGCTCTGGAGTCCTGTCATTTATGTTGGCTCCTGTGGTGTGAAAATCCTCCACACCTGTGGACACCGCAGAGTGGAATACAATCTCAATTTAAAGTAGGATCACGACGAAAAACCCCAAATGGTACATCTCAACACCAAATGCAGTAACAAATACCAGGAACAGAACAGTTAGCGTCATAACGGAACTGGCTGCCTCACTGGCCCCAAGTGCTCCTGAAATTCATGAGTATCTGTGGACGAAACAGTTGTCATTTCCCATTCCCTTTCATAAAAGAATGTCATGATGGCCATGTACATCGTACCCTGAGTGAGTCAGACGAATGCCGCACCAACACAGGAGACATCCCACGTCCACGCAGTGGACATTTTTGTCTATTCCACTAACCCAGTTTGTTTTGGGGCTACTCTGAGCCTGGTCCCAGACTTGTGGATATCAACCAAGCCCCCAAGGAGCTTCTGGACTGGCTCAGGGAGGACACAGCACCTCAGAGAAGATTTTTAAAAACACATGCGCTAGACAAGCAACAACGCCTGGTCCAACAGCCTGGATGCCCACGGAGATCCCGGCGCTTGAGCTTAGTGCTGTCCCAAAGGAAAACCACACAGACTGGGCTGGAAGAAAAACAAGAAAGCAGCCAAAACATACCTGCCCTTGAGCGTGGGAGGCTCAGCAGCTCCTTGGTGTGAACCCTGAGGCCAATACCTCACAGTTGCTCACAGCCACCGTTCCAGAAGGGGGCTTGCCAAGCCTGCCTCCAACAGTTCCAGAACCCCACAGAACCACGCTCACCAAAACAACGCGAAAGTCCTCCATGTGAGCGGTTGCCATGGTAAGAGGTAAGAAGTGAAGCTTATCCTAAGAGGCCACACACTTAGCTAACGTCTAACGCTGCCAATCTGTCAATGCATAGATATGTAACTTATCGCGCGGAGCCGCAACTAGAAACCTGCCCCCTCCTTCAACCTAAATTCTGCCAACCCTCAGACCACGTCAAGTAGAGACAGGAGGCCAGTCTGACACACGGACACTCCTTTAGAGACTCGAGAACTAGTTCCCAAAATCAGCAACGTAAGGAACTAAATACACAGGGTAGTACAGGTGAATAAACTCTAAGAAGGGTTTCAGTGAGGAGACCCTTTTCCTGGACCTTCCCTCTTGACCAATTTTACCTCTGCAGAAAAGCAGGGCGCATAGCCTTGTCCCGCAGCGGCACTATTTCAGTGACTCCAGCTAAGAGGCACAGTGGCCGCAGCCAAGGCCCGCTGCGCCAGCCAGGAAAAGCGCTCCAAGCAGCCGGCTCTGCGGGAAAGGGGAAGAGGAGAGGAGAAGGGACCTCTTAATGAAGGGGCCTGCGTTAATTCTCAGCTCTCAGAGGAGCTGCTGAAAAAAACTCACCCCCAACAGCAAAAAGGCACAACGGCTGGAAAATCCTGAAGCCCTGCTCCCGTCGGCGACTTCACTCTCCAGGCCTCAGTTTCCCAATCTGCCCCTACCTCCCTGCAGAGCTACAGAGTTAACTGAGAGGCTGGCGTGCAGAGGGCTCGGCGGGGCGGCTGGCACCGGGCGAGCGCTTAGTGACTGGTGCCCGCAGGCCGGCCAGGCCCGGGGACGAGCGTCCAGAGGTGTGGGATCCGGAAGGGGGAGAGCTGCGCAAACGGGCAGGAGGCGCTGCCTCCACACCCGGGGAAGAAAGAGGGCCTGGGTGCTGCAGACCTGGCGGGGGACCCCGGGTCGGGGATTGGGGTGGGGTCCGCAGTCTGAGGGGTCCGGGGCGAGTGCTGGCGGCGGGGGAGGGCCCCGGCCGGGCGCGGCCTTACGTGCTTCAGGCAGCGCTCCTTGAGCTTCTCCACCGAGGTGTCCTCGGTGGCCTCCTCCTGCCACTCGGCGCCGTCGGCCGCGCAGATGTGCAGCCGCAGCACCTTGCCCGCGAAGATCTTCTCCTCCTGCACGAACATCGCGCCGCCGCCGCAGGAGCCTGCAGCCGCCGCCCGAGCCCCTGAAGGTCACCGGGCGGGCGGGCGGGGTGGGGGCGGGGCCAGGCCGCCCGCGCGCTCCTTGGCTGGGCCGCCGCCGCCCCGCCCCGGCTCCCGTCGGCCGGGCAGCAGTCACTCGCCTCGGTCCCAGCGGTCGCCTCGCTCCAGCCGCCGCAGCCGCCGGGGGCGCGCTGTCGCCTCCGCCGCCGCACCGGATGTGCGTCACGGGCGCGCGCCTGGCGCATGCCGGGAGATGTGGTTCTCTGGCAGGCGCCTCTCTCCCTCCGCTGGGGACGCGCTGCGGCCACCACAAAGGAAGTGCGTCACGGGGAGCGCCCGGAACATGCCGGGAGTTGTAGTTCTCTGGCCTCTTGGTTCCTCCCGCACCTGCAGGCGCTTCCCACCTGGAGCACTAACCACGTGGGACCGCATGGACTCTAAAGGTAAAAAAAATACACCCTAGATCTCAAAGAAGTAAAGGTAAAAAAGAATGTAAGGTATCTCGGTAATTTTTTCATATTGATTACATGTCGAAATAATATTTTGGATCTATTAAGTAAAAATGTCATTAAAATTAATGTCACCTGTTTCTTTTAACCTATTTAAGACGGAAAATTTTTAATTGCCTACATGGCTGCTGTGATGTTTCTTTTGGACTCCACTGCTGTAGAACGGAGGCTTCCAAAGAACTTGGCTTTAACAAGCCTAGGTCTCTCTGATACACACGCAGGTCAGAGAGCCACTGTTCCCGGGAAGCCTAGGTTTTTGGAGCACCCAGAGGGAAGGGAAGCCGCTCTGTAGTGCAGGTGGTGCCAGGAGGGCTCATTTTCTGTGGAGTGTGACAAAGAATCTTTGCTTGGCGAAACTTAGGCAGAACCTTCTAGACCATCTGCGCACTTCCTTGTAAAATCCAGTTTTAGCAAAGACCCTTGATAAGTGAGTTTAGCAAGAACCTCGATGTCTGATCAGGTTCCTCATCCTCCACCATCTCCCGGGTGCTGTCTGATCACTCCAGCCTCTCAGCAAGAACCCTGTCAGGTCGTTTTAGCCAGCACCACCCTCATCCCTGATGTTTTCTCCTATTAATTTTCCATTCACTGAACCTACCCTGCTCCTTGGCTATACATTTCCACTTGCCCTTGTGGTATTCGGAGTTGAGCCTGATCTCTGCCCCCGCTGCAACCCCCCATGGCAATGATCTCAGTACCTATCTCAACAGTCCCGAATAGCCTGTCTTTCTTACCCTGTTCCTAAATATGAATTTTTCAGTTCAGGTTAGACATTGAGCATTGACTGATCTATACTCATTCACCCCATTCATTTATAAAACCTTTACTTCACAGAGACAAATAAGGCACGTTTCCCATTCTCAGAGGTCAACAGTCTAACTGCGGAGGCATCTCTGACTCTTGACTGCAGGCTTCTATTTTTTCCACACCATTCTGCACACGTCCTCACTTTTCTCCTGTGATAATTCCAGCCTTGTCCGGATTCCATGTGTCCAGCTCAGCACTTACTAATGGCCTGCCATGAGTGGGAGCCTCTGCTACTCAGTGAAAATATGGTAGTGATTAAGATCAGAGACCAGGATACAGTCCTGGAATGAGGCATTTTTAACACAGGAAGCAGAGACCCTGGTGGAGGCAGTGGTAGGATCATGGAAGCTGGTGGGGGGTCTGGAGAAACACCAAGGTGGAGAAAGGAGAGTAGGGGAAGCCAGAGGGCTTGGGGAGCCAGGTCAGAGCATTCGAACTTTGCTGTGAGAGCCACGGAAGGGGTGACCAGGTGGCAGAATGAATGGTGGTGACTGTGGAGGTGACAGGGAAGAGGGCAGTGTGTCCTTCTAGGGGAGCAATGGGGAACAAGGGGAAGAGGACAAGGGGCTTCCAATGGCCTGTGGGAGGGGAGGCCAGCAGAATTGGAGGGTGTGGACACAAGAGTGAAATCAAGGATGACTTGAAGACTTCCAGCATGGGTGGCAGAGGGCAATGCCACTCTTTGAAGTAGGAGGCAGGAGGAGGAGGAGCCACTGACCAGGAAGGTGTTGAGAAGCTTTGGGCTCAGGGATGGATGTGGCAGGGGCATTCATGCGGAGGGGACATTCATGTGGAGGTGGCATGCTGGGCCTACAGGACTGAAGTTCAGGAGAGAGGCCTAGGCTGGAGACAAAGACAGGGCAGTCAGCCTGGCCCACATAGCAAGACCCTCTACAAAAAGTAAAAAATAAATTAGCTGGGTGTGGTAGTACATACCTGTGGTCCCAGGTACTCAGAAGGCCAAAGTGGGAGGATCACCTGAGCCCAGGAGGTCCAGGCTGCAGTGAGCCATGATGGCACCACTGCACTCCTGCCTGGGCAGCAGAACAAGGCCCTGTCTCAAAACAAGCAAACAAACACAAAAAGACTAGCTAGTCATGAGCACATCGGTGGCAGCTGGAACTAAGGGGCTGCCCAACCCCCTTCACATGCAGAGGAGCCCATGAAGAAAACAGAAAAATATGGCACTAGGATAGTTCCAAAGTGTGGCTGTCAAACCCAAGTGGGGGAAGATATCGAGGAGAAAATGGGGCCCATGAAAGAAGACCCAGAACTATCGTGTCATCTCAGTGAGCATCTTCAGGGACCGGAAAGGAGCTAGGGTTCAAGCCTGCCTGGCTGAGGATCTGGTTTCTGCCTGGCTGCAGATCTGGTTTCTGCCTGGCTGAGGATCTGGTTTCTGCCTGGCTGAGGATCTGGTGCCTGCCTGGCTGAGGATCTGGTGCCTGCCTGGCTGAGGATCTGGTTTCTGCCTGGCTGCGGATCTGGTGCCTGTCTGGCTGAGGATCTGGTGCCTGCCTGGCTGAGGATCTGGTATCTGCCTGGCTGTGGATCTGATATCTGTCTGGCTGAGGATCTGGTGCCTGCCTGGCTGTGGATCTGGTGCCTGCCTGGCTGAGGATCTGTTATCTGCCTGGCTGAGGATCTGGTGCCTGTCTGGCTGTGGATCTGGTTTCTGCCTGGCTGAGGATCTGGTGCCTGCCTGGCTATGGATCTGGTGCCTGCCTGGCTGAGGATCTGTTATCTGCCTGGCTACGGATCTGGTGCCTGCCTGGCTATGGATCTGGTGCCTGCCTGGCTATGGATCTGGTGCCTGCCTGGCTGTGGATCTGGTGCCTGCCTGGCTACGGATCTGGTGCCTGCCTGGCTATGGATCTGGTGCCTGCAGGCAGCAGTGATGCTGCGTAACAAAACCACCCTGAAACTCAGTGGTTAAAACAAACGACAACTCTCTGTCACTTCCCACAAGTCCACAGCTGGCTACGTGGCGCTGCTGACCAGGCAGGCTGGGCCGATCCTAGCTATGCTCATGGGGTGCCTGCCCCAGCTCCTCCCTCCTCCTCCCCCCTCCCCTCCCCCATTCCCCTCTCCTGGGTTCAAGTGAGTTTCATGCCTCAGCCTCCTGGGTACCTGTGATTACAGGCACCACCCCCACACCCAGCTAGTTTTTTTATTTTTAATAGAGACGGGGTTTCCCCATGTTGGCAAGGTTGGTCTCGAACTCCTGACCTCAAGTGATCTGCCCACCTTGGCCTCCCAAAGTGCTGAGATTTTAGGCATGAGCCGCCATCCCTGGCCACAGTGGCTTTCTGAGCTTCCATTTCTCTTTCTATGAGGGTTAGACTTTGATGTGGACATGGAGACAACACCCAGAGTGTCCTCTGAAAGAAGACCTGCTGCCCCCAGCTCTCAGCCTCAGCCTCAGAGGCCACCTTTGAGGTCGCAGCCCTCCCTGCATGGCGGAGCTGAGTGGGGTGGAAAGCCCCACCAGTAGGGAGCCCTCCCTGAGCTCCCGCCCCCTGCTGACCAAGGCCCGCATCAGGGTTCGGCCTCTCCCTCTGCCCAACGCTGCCTCCCTGGCCCAGTCCAGCAGGTGTAGTCCCCAAGGCACAGCAGGCACCCCAAACTCCATCCCAGCCTCTGCTTCCAGGGCGCCTGTCAGGCAAGCCTCCCTCGGTGCATTGCTCCATTGTGTATTTATTTAGTGCCTGCTGTGTGCTGGGTGCCGCTTCAGGCCTAGGATGCAGCAGGAAGAAGGGAGATGAGGTCCCCGTGTGGTGGAGAGTGAGCCCCAAGCTCCCAGGGTGGGGGAGGGGCCACTTTGGGGTCCCAGGTGGGTTCCAGGAGGCTTGTAGTTGCAGCAACAGACTCCAGCTCTGACCAGTTCAGGCAGAAAAGGAGTTAATGGAGAGCTTTCTGGAGCGCTCTCAGAACCTTCTGTGGCTGGGTCCCAAAGCCATGCTGCAGAGGGGTCTCCAGGAGAGCCCACCACCATGGCCACACCAGGCGCCCTACCCCAGCCCCAACCACAGCTCCAGGGGTAGGCTGGGTGGCAGCAGTGTCAGCCCTTGGGACTCCCTTCAGGTCTCAGGAAGGGGCAGGCCAGGTGCATCCTCCTGGAGCTGCCTTCCAGCCCCCCTGCCTTGTTTGGTCTGGCATAGCTGCCCAAGGCCCTGCAGGGAATCAGTGAGGGTCCAGGTAACAGATTTCTTGCATGTGCAGGGGCAGAGCCAGTCCTGGCTTGAGGTCTGGAGTGAGGCCGCCCCAGCCCAGCCTGGCTCCTGTCATGATGCTGAGAGTTCCTTGGAGGAGACCCAGCTACTCTGGGTGGTGGCAGCTAAGGACACGGCCATCCTGCCCATGGTCTCCCCGACCCCTGCCTCGACATAGCTGGCTGGGCAGACATGGCCAGAACCCCAACCCCAGTATGGTGTCAGCACCTGAATGGGCAGGCCAAGCAGGGTCCACTGGCAAAGGGGGCACCAAGTGTGACTGAGGTGGGGTGTGCTGCTCCCGTTCTCTGCACCCCCAGGTGGCCTGAACCCAACCTGAAACTCGACAAGTGGCAGCCTGGCCGTGGTGCCTCATGCCAGCCACTAGAGGGTGCACGTGAGCTGTCAGCCTGCTTGGAGGGGCGAGGTGATGGGGGGGGTGTGCCGGCGTGTGCCGGCGTGTGCTGGTGTGTGCATGTGGGCGCCTGTGTGTGGGCGTGTTGTGTGCATGTGCATGTGTGTACTGTGCATATGTGCCATGTGTGTATATGCATGCATGTGTCTGCAAGCATGTGTGTACCATGTATGCCATGTATGCATGTGTTCGTGTTCACATGTGTGGGTGTGTGCGTGTCACTGTGCATGTATGTATGGGTACATATGTGCCCATGTGTGTGAGTGATTCAGGACCTCGAGGCCTGGTATTGCCACTTCTGATCCACAAACCCTGCAGGGTCCCATGCCAGAGCCTGTGCTGGGAGCAGGAGCTGGCCTGCAGGGGTGGGGGTGCACGGAGCTCTGAGGACCCAGATGGCTCAGGCCAGCACCCCCAGAGAAGGGGCACTGGAAATGGGTTGTAAAGGATGACCAAGAGTTCTTCAGGCAGCAGGAGGGAGGAGGTTGGAGGGCAGCACTGAGGTATTCGGGGTTCCAGGCCCCTATGGGTGTGCTGGGGAACCCAGCTTGAAAAGCACAGCTCTGGTTCAACCCTCTGCAGTGGGAAACACTCAGCCACAGAGAGAGGAGCAGATGAGCATCGAGTCACTTGTCCTGCTCACTGCAAAAGCCAACACCAAGCCCTGCATTGCCTGTCCCTGGGGCCTCCCAGTGTTCTTGGGACATGGTCCCCCACCCTGCCCACGAGGCCTCCCTCCGTTGCTCTCCAGCAGCCCCAGAAAGGGGCAGCTGCTGGAGGAGGGTCCTGGGGCTGCCGGAACAAGACCCTGCAAACCAGGGTTCTTAAAAGAGAGACGCGTCCTCCCCGGCCTGAAGGCCAGAAGTCCTAAGCTAGGGCACTGGCTGGCCTGGCTCCTTTTGAGGCTCTGGAGCAGGGGTCGGTCCCAGCTTCCCTGGCACTCCTCGACCTGTGGTCATGTCACTCCAATCCCTGCCTCTGTCCTACGTGTTCTCGTCTCTGTGTCGTCTTCTCTTCTGATACAGACACCAGCCATTGAATTCAGGGTCCACTCTAATTCCAGGATGATCTTGAGATTCTTAACTAATGACATTTGCAAAGACCCTGTTTTCCGATAAAGCCACATTCAGAGGCTGCAGGTGGACAGGAGTTTTGGGGCCCCCTACTCAACTCACTGCACTAACGGAGAGGTTATGGGCATTTGAGAGGGCAGGGCGTGGCCCCGGCACCCCCGCCCAGACTCAACAGCCCTGCCCTGTCCTTGCCCAGGGCAGGCCCAACCCGTCTTCACCAGACGAGTCTCCTATGAGCTCTGGCCTTGTCCTCAGCCAAGGTCTCAGACCTCATGACCTCAGAGGGGGGTCAGTGCCGGCAGGCAGAATGGGATGGGATTGGGGGGCAGGAAGCTGGCTGCACCCCCGCCTCCAGGAGCCAAGGTGTCGGGAGCCTGCGAGATGTGAGTGATCCCAAGGTTAATTAATTATTACATTAAAAATGCGCCGGGTAAGGGGCCCGCAAACAGGAAAGTATTAATCACCCATTTCCTCAGACTGCCAAGTGCATTTCCCTAAATTCCATGGCTGCTGACTTAACCGAATGATAATCTCCCTGCTGCTGCCATTTCTCATGAAGTCACAGCTCATGAATATTCCAGCGATGCAATTTGCCTTTTAAAAGGACAGACTTATTATTTCATTTTTAAGTTTGCCGTCATGAATAGTAATTTTTCAGCCCCTAAATAATAAAATGTTGGTGACCATTCTGGTCAGCCAGGAGCCGGGAACTCACTGACACAACGGGGCTGGTCCCCACCATGTGGGAGAGAGGGGAAGCCAGGCCACCCTGCCACCAGTTCCCAATTACAGTCAGCCCACAGAAACAGCAGTTAATGGGTGGCCCTCTCTTTGGCACTTAACAGTTTATAAGCTGGTCCCTCTCCAGTTCCTATGTCTTTGCAGCCACTCTGTGCATTGGGTCACAGTAGTCTCGCCGTACGTAGGCGAACTGACATTGGGGAATGTAGCTATGGAGTCAGACAGACGCCAAGTTCAAATCCTGACACTGCTGTCTGCTGGCTGTGTGATCTTAGGCAAATCAGTTAACTTCTCTGGGCCTTGATGTCCTCATCTATACAATGGAATTGCAAACCAGGATTGGACGCCAGGCTCACCCAGTGCCAGGGTTGGTGTTTCTTTGCCCCTCTGCCCCCTCGGATCTGGAGGGACCCAGGACCAGGCCCCACTGGCCTGAGGTTTAGATCTTCTATTTTAACGGGGCAGAAATGATGGCACCGAAGGCTGGACTGAGGAACGGAACTGCCACGGCCTTGCTGGAGCAGCTTCCCAGATGGTTTCTATTAATGCGATTACAGGTGCTTCCCAAGGCCCGGAATACCACAGCAGCTCACTGCCTACGTGTTTAAGTGGAAAATCCGATTTCTCAACTCCTTTCCATAACTGCTCATGTGAGGAAGGGCTCCTCCTGATGCCCCCTTTCCAGAGATGGGTGGTGGCAAGCGGGAAGGGCCCTCCTCACACCATCCCTCCTTTGGGACTTGGCACCAACGCCATTGCTGGCCTCCCTGCACCCCAGCTATTGCCAAAGGGAGCTTTCCTCCAGAAACCCCAACGGCTCCCACCATGTCGGCCCTTCAGGATGGGATCACCTCCCCAGCTGGCCCCCAAGAAGACTGGCTTCAGGCCACCCTGGACTTCCACACCCTTTGCCCCCATGAAGCTTCCCCTGGCATCTACAGCCTGGTGCCTCCAGCCTGGCCCTCTCCCCTTGCCCCCTTACTCAGTGGGAAGCCCCTCCAGGCTTCAGTTAGGACCCCCACATGCAGGTCCTCTGGGATCAGGGCATTGAGCACCCCAGTCCCCCTTGTTTCCCTCCGCCCCTTCTTGCCTTTAACAGAACAAGTCCAGGTCTTACCAGTTCCCACACTGCACTGGCCTGGGGGCAGGTAACAGCTATGCCTGCGCTTGCATCAGATTGCTCTGACTTAATGAATGAATGAACTGCTGGAGGGCCAGCAACGCAGGTTTCCCTGAAGATAATGTGTGTTTACCGAGTGTGAACCACTCACAGAATGGCCCCGTGAATTATGTTTTCATTTGCACAACCTCTGTCACAACCCACTTTTCAGAACAATGGTAAGAAATGTGACTTTGACCAGTGGGGATCCACATGGCCACTCCCAGCAACCAGGGTGTTGTCATGTGGGGGCGCAGAGCTGGGGTAAACCTCCAGTGTGCAGTTGACTGACAGCACGGTGTGTGTAAAGCTCAGCAACCCTTGGGTGAACGCTGTTGACTCTGGACCAGGGTTTTACTGTAACCGGATCTTTACCACCCCTGGGATCCTGTCAGAGTCTAAGCAGGCCTACTTTCTGGAAGGCTGCCTGCTCTGGGCTGAAATGGCATTCATGGAACTTGCAGCAGTTTGTCACAGGGGCCTGGTGGGTGGACGATGCTGGGGGTCAGGGCTATCTCACACGAGTAATGTTAGGCCTCCTGGTTCCGGGGTACTAAACACCAGTACCATGACTCCTGGCCTCCCTGTGACAGGAACAACAACAGAATCCTGTGGGAAGGTGGCAACAGCACCGATCTGAGAATTTGGTGCCAGGAGGTCACAGGCCAGAGGCTCTCAAGAAAAGAAACCAGAGTTTCCCTCCTCCCTGTGCCAGCCTCACCTGGGCCTTTCCTGCTCTGGCTGGGTTGGGAAACCCTGGGCCCCAGGAAGCCCTTGTGGGGTGGGGTTAAGGGGCCTAGAGGGGGCAGGAGTTTTCTCAAGGCCATGGGGGTGGGCAGTGCAGAGCAGGGTGGGACCCCAGCCTCCGAAGCCCCTTCTGGGGTGCTGTTGCCTGCTGGGGCCTTTCACTACATCCCTCCCTCTCTTCTGGGCTGGGGCATCCCTCAGGAGCACGGCCTCGGGGAGGAACATCCGCCTGGCCAGGGGAGTGCTACCTGGAGGCACAGGGTCCTGGGGAGTCTCACCAAGCACCCCCCATGCTTCAGCCAGAGGAAAAGAGCAGGCTGAGAGCCCACGAAAGCTCCTGGGACCTCCTGCTCCTGCACCCAGGTCCAGAGGCTCCTCCCAGGCCATCCAGGTGTGGCCATGTCTCTCTCCAAGGTGCTGAATCGCCCCTGCCTGGCCACCCTCCTGACTGGCGTCCTTTCAGCCACAGGCCGCTGTGAATTCCTGTATCACCAACACTCCACAGACACACAAGGCCCCCTCACCAAGATGCCTTGCCATCCTCATCTTTTTATTTAAAAAATTCTAGGAAAAATATGCATAACATAAAAGTTAACATTTTTAAGTGTGCCGTTCATTTATTTACCTACTTTTTCTCTTTTATTTTTTTGAGACGCATCTCGCTCTGTTACCCAGGCTGGAGTGCAGTGGTGTGATCTCAGCTCACTGCAATGTCCACCTCCCAGGTTCAAGCAATTCTGCCTCAGCCTCCCGAGTAGCTGAGACTACAGGCGCCACCTGCCTGGCTAGTTTTTTGTATTTTTATAGAGACAGGATTTCACCATGTTGGTCAGGCTGGTCTCAAACTCCTGACCTCAGGTGATCCACCCATCTTGGCCTCCCAATGTCCTGGGATTGCACGGGTGAGCCACTGTGCCCAGCCTATTTACCTGCTTATTTTTGAGACAAGGTCTAACTCTATTGCCCAGACTGGAGGGCAGCGACACAATCACAACTGACTGCAGCCTTGACCTCCCAAGTTCATGCAATCCTCCTGCCTCAGCCTCCTGAGTAGCTGGGACCATCAGACCTGGCTTTTTTTTTCTTTAGTGGAGACAAGATCTTGCTATGTTGTCCAGGCTGGTCTGAAACTCCTGGCTTCAAGTGATCCTCCTGCATCAGCCTCCCAAAGTGCTGGGATTACAGCGTGAGCCACCAAGTCCAGCATTACATGTGCAGTTCTGTGGTGTTACACACACTCCCACTGTTGTTCATCCATCTTCATGTTGGAAACAGATGCTCGGTGCTACAAAGAAAAACCAGCACTGAGACAAAGGAGCTTTCAGCAAAGCAACTTTTACTTCCTGGGCTGCAGGAAGGGTACCTTGCTAGCCATCATGCCACGAGAGTACAATGAACAAAGGAAAACACACAAATTTATCCCTTATGCATGTGGGGTCGTCCTTACTGCTGTGTCTGATCTCTGTTGGCGGGAGCCAGACCTCACAATCTAAACTAAAACCCGATTGGCTAACAACTTAAAACTTTTCTAAACAGGTAAAAGCAATGGAGAGCTGGGACATGCCTATGAGCACGTCCAGCACAGATGTCTTGGTTAAAGTACAAGGACGTAGAATGTACTGCGTGCCTGTAAGCATGTCATGTCTCACAGCTACATAGGATAGGGCATAACAAAGAGTTATTAGCACACTTATTCTTTAACAAGAAAGGAAACTTTAAAAAGGAACTTTTCTACTTTCCACACTTACATAATTGGAAGCATAGAGTGTTTGTTCTTTTGCAACTGGTTCATGTCACTTAGCACAATGTCCTCAAGATTCATCCACATTGTAGCCTGTGTCAGAATTTCCTTCCTTTTTAAGACTGAGTAATATTCCATCGTATGAATGTACCGCACTTGTCTAGCCACTGCTTTATTGATGGACAGCTGGGTTGCTTCCACCTCTTGGCTATTGTGGCTGCTGCTATAAACATGAGCGTGCAAATATTTCTGCTTGTACCTGTTTAATTTCTTTTACATGCAGACCCAGATGTGGAATTGCTGGGCCATACCATAACTCTATCTTTAATTTGTTTTTTTGAGATAGGGTCTCGCTGTCACCCAGGCTGAAGTGCAGCGGCACAATCACAGCTCACTGCAACCTGGACTTCCTGGGCTCAATTCTTCAATTTATTGCAGAACTACCGTCACTGTTTTCCACACTTTCCCACTGAATGCACTGTTTACATCCAGTTCTTGCTCCCACCAGCAGAGCACAAGTTTCCCGTCCCTCCACATCCTCACCAAGGCTTGCTGCTTTCTGGTTTGGGTGGCGCACCGTCTTAACTGATGCGTCATCGCCTTCTTTTCTGACTGTGTTTTACTTCGCTTTGTTTTTTGTTTGTTTTTGAGACAGTCTTGCTCTGTTGCCAGGCGCCAGGCTGGAGTGCAGTGGCACGATCTCGTCTCACTGCAACCTCCGCCTCCTGGGTTCAAGCAATTCTCCTGCCTCAGCCTCCTGAGTAGCTGGGATTACAGGCACGCACCACCATGCCCAGTTAATTTTTGTATTTTTTAGTAGAGATGGGGTTTCACCATGTTGGGCAGGATTGTCTTGATCTCCTGACCTCGTGATCTGCCCTCCTTGGCCTCCCAAAGTGCTAGGATTACAGACGTGAGCCACCTCGCCCGGTCTGCTTTGTGTTTTTGCAGTGGGAGCTGCTAGAGGCAGGCAGGATGATGGTGGAGAACACAGTTTTGGAGCCAAACAGAGCTGGACCCAAGCCTGGCCTCACTGCTCAGCCACTCGTGACCTGAGACCGTTCTCAGAGGGAAGGAGGAAGTGCGCGTGGGGTGTGGAGCAGGAGGAAACATGGGGCAGCTGTTTTCATCGCCATCGTGCCAGGCAGGACTTCGTGTTGAAGGGAGGACTTTAATGCGGAGGGCTATGCACGCAGGTGATTGTTCCACCTGGCTCACTCAGGGGAGGTGGCGGCAGCTGCCTGCAGAGGCTCCTCTTTCCCTCGCCCGCCGGTCAGCTAAGCCACAGGAGGCCACCGTCTGCGGTGGTGATCTAATGCTTCCAGTTCTGTGATAATGGCCTCTGAAGATGCACAAAATAGCTGATGTTTGGGCGCCCCCAATGCAGGAAGCATTCGGCACCGTTTCTGGGAACACGAGACATTTAAGTGACTTCCTTGCTGAATATTTCATGATTTACATTAATGGCTTTCTGGTGTTTTTCATAACAAAACTGTCCACATGATGATGGGTTAAAAGGTGGTTATTCCACCCACTCTCACTGTAAAGCACCATCCCCCCACGCCAGTCCCTGCAGTCCCCCTGCTGGCCCTGTCTCCCTAGGGGCCCACCTCCTCCTAAATGAGGCTCCCTTGCCTGGAACAGGTGTTACCTGTGCATGCAGCAGGCACCGGCACGCAGTGGGGGCTCGAACATGGGGATGGAGGCATTTGCGACAGCTCCGTGACACCAGGGAGGGCCAAGGCCAGGGACCTGCCACACCAGCCAGCTGCAAAGTGGCCTGGGGTCTGGGGCTGGAGGGACCCTCCCAAGCCCTGGTCCAGACATCCCAGCTTTTGAAGCCCATGACTTGCACACCTCATGCCTTGACAGGTGTTTGTTTGTTTGTTGAGACAGAGTCTTGTTCTGTGGCCCAGGCTGTAGTGCAATGGCATGATTGCGGCTCACTGCAACCTCTGCCTCCCAGGCTAAAGCAATTCTCCTGCCTCGGCCTCCCAAGTATCTGGGACTACAAGCGCACACCACCACTCCCGGCTAATTTTTGTATTTTTAGCAGAGATGGGTTTCACCATGTTGGCCAGGGTGGTCTCAAACTCCTGACCTCAAGTGATCTGACCAGCCTCCCAAAGTGCTGGGATTACAAGTGTGAGCCACCATGCCCAGTCTAATATTTGCATTTTTAGTAGAGACTGGATTTCACTTTGTTGGCCAGGATGGTCTCGAACTCCTGACCTTACGCAATCCACCTACCTCGGCCTCCCAAAGTGCTAGGATTATAGGTATGAACCACCACGCCCAGCCCATGTTGACGGTTTTGAGACTTGCTGCTCAGGTGTTTGTCAGGTGTCCCTCAGCTGGGCTCTATCTTCGATGTTCCTCACTGTTGGACTGGTTGATGGGTTTGGCAGGCAGAGCATGGAGGTGACACACCTCCCAGCACACCACGTGGGGAGACGCCGCCAGCGCAACCTGTGCACTGATGTTGACCTTGGTCACCTGGCCGCAGAGTGTTTGCTGCTATTTACTCTGTCGTGAACCCACACACACACACTGTCTTCTCTGGAAGATGCCACTGAGCACAGCCCACACTTAAGGGGTGGAGACTTAGGGCCACCTCCTTGGCGGGGGTTAGCTACATAAACTATTTGGAATTCTGCATGAGGGACGCATCTGTTATCTCCCACTACTTGATGATTTAATCTTTAATTCATAGCAGAACAGACTCATGTGTCCCTGTGTCACACTGTGGGTTGTGATCTAGGACTAAGTGATTTATTTTGCCGCTCAAGTTGTCCCAGCCATGGCACCAGGAGCTCTTTCAGGTTGGCCCCTGGGTCGCCTTATCCCATCTGATTTTCCCTCCAAGAAATTTTAAAAACATATTTCTAACATTTTTAATTGTGGTAAAGAACACAGAACATGAAATTTACCATGTTTTCTTTCTTTCTCTCTCTCTGTCACCCAGGCTGGAGTGCAGTGGCTTGATCTCAGCTCACTGCAACGCCTTCTTCCCAGTTCAAGCGATTCTCCTGCCTCAGTCTCCCGAGTAGCTGGGACTACAGGCGCCCACCACCATGCCTGGCTGATTTTGTATTTTTAGTAGAGACAGGGTTTCATCATGTTGGCCAGGCTGGTCTTGAACTCCTGACCTCAGGTGATCTGCCTGCCTCAGCCTCCCAAAGTGCTGGGATTATAGGCCTAAGCCACCGCTCCCAGCTAATTTCTTTTTAGAGATGGGGTTTCCCTCTATCACCGATGCTATCATAGCTCACTGAAGCCTTGAACTCCTGGGAGGCTTTGATCCTCCCACTTTAGCCTCCCAAAGCATTGGGATTCCAGGTGTGAACCACTGCACCCCGCCCATCTGCAGCATTTTCAGGCACACATTTCAGCGGCCATCTCCAGAACTCTCCTCACCATCCATCTCCAGTATGTCCCACCTTGCAAAATGAAAACGCTTTTCCCATTAAACACTCACTTCCTGTTAGAACTTACCCGGCATTCCCCTGGCACTCGGCATCCTGCTTTCTGTCACTATGGACTCAATGACCCTGGGGGCCCAGGGCTGCAGCGAGGAGTGGACTGCAGACTCTGGGAGCATGCTGGGGGGGTCCCTAGAGCTGCGGGTGGCTTCGATCCCACAGTGGCTGCAGCACCCGCCCACCTGGCTGTGCCAGCCCCTGGGACCCCACCTCTGGCTGGCAGCACAAGCTCCAGGTGGTCATCACTCCCACTACTAAGAGATGGGGAAACTGAGGCACAGAGAAAGCTGATGACTGGCTGCACTGGGTGCTTCCTGGAAATTAATCAGCTCCCTGCTCCCACCCCTACCCCTACCCCAATCCCTCTAGCAAGACCAGAACTTTCAGGAAGTGCGGGGTCTGAGAGGCACCCCCTCAGTCAGCTGACTTCGATGTGCAGGGCCCCCCAGCAAGGTTTTGGGGCTCAGATTGGGGGTGGTCCCTGGGCCTCGTGCCTCACTCCCACTCCTCCTCTGGCCTCTCCCCTCCCCCAGTGGCCAGGCTGGCATCAGCAGCCTGGGCACCACGGCTGGGCCTGGACACATGAGCTGCATTCAGATCTGGTCCCTGATGAGGAGGCAGCGGGAACACAGCGTTCTCTTGGTGCCTGGCCAGCCTGCCTGCCCCCTGCCCTCCTCTGCTCAGTCACTTTCAGCAGTGGCAGTGGAGTCTCAGGCCCTGCCCATTCCCAGACACACACTGTCTGCAGTCCAGGGTTTGCGGGTGCCACCTGCCAGCCTACGGGACAGTAACACAGGAGAGGGAGGTGATGGGGGAGCCCCACTGCCCTGGGTAAGGGGACAAGGACCCCACTGATCCCAGGCTGGAAAATCAGGACAGAACCCTCCCCTAGCCTGTTCTCAGGTTGTCATGGGACACGTGGCTGTGCCCGAGGCACTGGGAAGTGTCCCGATGGTGCTCCTCTCAGCACAGGTCCCCAGGAGCTGCAGGCACGACCCTCCCTTGAGAACTCCCCCAACCTGTTCCTTCCCCAACCTTAGCTCACGAGGTTCCTCTGAGAAACACGGCCTTCCACGGCGCAGCCCTCCACGAAGCCTCACCACATCTCACCTCTAGCATCACCTGGCTGAGATGGACCTAGAGTGGCCTTCTAGAACTGAGGTCATGGCCACATGGCCTCCAGCCAGGAGGACAACGCCCCCTCCCAGAGGCTAGCAAGGTGGACACTGAGACCCCACTCTTTGGAGGAGAGAAGGGTGTTGGATGAGGGGCAGAGCTTGTCCAGGGTCACCAGACCTAGGACAGCAGAGTCAGGATCTGCTGACCGTAAGTTCAGCTGTTCCACACCTCTGTGAGGATTCAGGGAGCAGGAGGACAGGGCTTCTCCCCAGGCTGTCCCCTCCTGAAGTGAGGGGACAGTGGGGCCTTGTCATTGGGAGGACTGGCGGGCTGTGAGAGTCAGTGGTAGCTTGGCCTGAGCTGGCCGGGAAGGGGTAGGCCAGGGTATTGGAGGTTAACAGGACCTACAGATAACGAGGCAGCTTCTCCAGGGCCTCATTAGGTCTCAGGCCAAGTTTCTACATCATTCCTGCTATTGACAAGTGATCAGCCACCTGGGGATGTCCTAGGGCCACCAGCACAGATGGCTGCCAGCCAGGAGGAGCAGTCCTGGGTCTACACTATTGTGCTGTCATCTCAGACCTGGAACAGCTGGGGGAGGGAAGGGGAAGACATTTGGGGGGCACAGCTGCCTGCCACCTCTCGCTGAGGTGGTGTATGGCAGGGGCAGGAAAGAATGTTCCAGCAAAAAGTGGAACCCCAGCCTGCCCCTCTCACCTACCTGTCCCAACCTCAGCAAGGACATCAGGTGTGTTCTGCTACCCTGTCCCCACCTCTGTCCCAGCTGACCTTCCACCCCCTGCTGTAGGCTGGCCCCACGTCACACCTGGTGGCCTCTTGCTGCTCTGTGGCCTCTGAGACCCCAGGCATATGCTGGGTCCTGCCCAGCCCTCCACTCTCCCGCGCTCCAGGGTACCCTCCTTACCCAGCAGCCAAGGGGGCTGTGTTTCCCAGCTGGTGCCCAAGAGTGGTGCCCGCGTAGTAATTCCTAATTAAATAGAACACAAAACAGGGACTTGTCTAGCCATTAGCCAAACCGACTGGATTTTGAAGAACGAATATCCTGTTAGCATCACTTCTGCCGAATCCACATGGCTGCGAAGCAGAGCCATACGGGAGCTCGGTAATGAATATGGAAACCTTCTTTTCTGGTATTGCTCACTCATAAATGAAGCCGCTTTATGGAGCACGAGCAGAGGGAAAATGACTGCGCCCGGCCTGATTTATCTGCTCAGATGCTTTGTGGGGCTTCAGATTAATAAAAATATTTAATAAAGAATCAAGATGGTTTATCTGTAATGCAAAGAGAATCACATTGCCTATATTTTTATTACTGAAAAATTGGAAGCAGGAAGAAATAATGATATAAGCTACTGTAGAAATGACAAAAATACCCATTCTGGTTCTGTGCTTTGCGCTAAAGCCCGCGCCGCCCTATAAACATAATCTATTCGCGTGCCTCTTTCAGCTGATTCCAGAGCCGGCTCTGCACTGTGGAGTTTAATATCACCCTGTTCTCAACTGCACAGGGAAGTGATTAAATAAGAAATAAATTCGGCTGTCATTGCATTTAAAATCAAATCAAGGATCATTTGTTACTCCAAATGAAGCAGTTCTCCTTCCCTGCCCGTAAGTAGGCTGCTGTTCGCTGAACCATTTAGGGATGTATATATAGTAAACTCGCCGCATAATGGCTTGTACTCTGATATGATCTTTATGGGGCTGCCGCTCTGAGCTGCCAGGAGAGCCCATAAGTAGCACATGGCTTTTTAAATTTAAAGTTATAGGTACGAGACTTCACAGTCCATCTGAGTCTCATTGGAGGGGACCCACGTGAGATGTGGGGGCCCCTGCCCGGGACCCCTCCCCCTGCACCCCTGCTCAGCTGCAGCCAGCCCTCCTGTCCTCGGACGAGGACAGGGGAGGGGAAACAGCCAAGTCAGGTCCTCAGTGATGCACCCCTAACCCCTAACCCCAACCCGACCCTAAAGGGCAGGAGGGGCTGGGAAGCAGCTAGGAGGCAGGACCTGCAGGAGGAGGCTCTCCTGGGCTCCAGGGTGGGCAGGGAGTGCCCGGCGACGGGATGGCACAGCGGACCACATCCTGTGCGTCCTCCTCACTGTTGTTAGCACCTCCAGGCTCAAGCACCCACTTCCCCCATGCCTGGCAGAGGCCGAAAAGTAGAGAGGGACTGGAGGGGACAAGGGAGTGGAGCAGCTAGACCGGTCCCTCGCACAGCTGCCCACGATGGCCCTCCAGGTGATGCCCAAGTCGTCCACCATGGCTTCCACCACACTCCCAGGCTCTTCCAGAGAAGGCAGGGCACGGGGAGGTGAGTTTTAGACTTTCCAACAAAAAATAGCTTAATAGGCTTTAGCATTTATTTGTTATTTTTGAGACGGAGTCTTGCTCTGTCGCCCAGGCTGGAGTGCCATGGCATGATCTCGGCTCACTTACAACCTTCACCTCCTGGGTTCAAGCGATTCTCCTGCCTTAGCCTCCCAAGGAGCTGGGATTTCAGGTGCTCACCACCATGTCCAACTAATTTTTGTATTTTTAGTAGAGATGGGGTTTCCCCATGTTGGCCAGGCTGGTCTCGAACTCCTGACCTTATGTGATCTGCTCGCCTTGGCCTCCCAAAGTGCCGGGATTACAGGTGTGAGCCACCGCGCCCGGCCAGTTTTAGCATCTAAAGGTGTGAAGTTTCAGGAAACACTCTAATCCGTAACCCCCCGCCTCCAGCTGTGGATGCCAGACAAGAACAGGTGAGACCCAAGTGTGTGGTGCCTGCCACGGGCTGACCTGCAGCCTCCAAAAAAGATGCGTTCAAGTCCCAACCCCCAAAACCTCCACAGGGTACCTTATTTGGGAATGGAGTCATTGCAGGGGCAATTGGTTTAGTTGAGGCCATCCTGGAGTGGGGGGCCCTCATCATATGTGCCCCCACAAACCATCCTTACAGGAAAGGGAGTTAGAGACGCGGGCACTCGGGGTGGGGACAGGAGACCTGTAGCCCCAGACCCTAGGACCCGAGAGTGGGCAGCATCAGGAGGGTGGGGGGGCTCCCCTCGGGCCCTCAGAGGGAGCCTGGCTGGTCCTGATTTTGGGCGTCCGGCCTCTAGAATGAGAGGACAAGTGTCTGTTGCGTTAAGCCCTGCAGGCTATGGGCTTTCTTGCTGCAGCCACAGGATAGGGACATGGGCATAACAGGACAGCTGCCCGTTACCCTCAAGCTAGCCCAGCCCAGCCCAGCCCCTGATGCACCTTTGCCAAAACCAACCCAGCCACCCCCAGCCGTGGGTATGATTGTCCCCATTTTCAGGGGAGAAAGCAGAGGCCCAAGCAGTTAGGTGAGCGGCCCAAGGCCCAGAGACAGGACTTGAGCACAGAGACCCCGCAGGGCCTGGCCCAGGCAGCACCCACCTCTTCAGGCAGGATGCCCGTGCCCCTTAACAGGCCTGGCCTCACGGGGCCCCAGGAGCATCCCTGTTGAAAGAGAGAATTAATGAATGAATAAATGTTCTCTTTTCCCACCCTGCAGCTCTAGCCCCATCTCCCCCAGGAAGCCCCCCAGGCCTGCCCTAGCATACATGGTATTAGACTGGTCTCACCTGTGTCAGGCAGCTGGGGAGGGGGTTGGGAGAGCTTGGCCAAGGCTGGGGAGCCTGCACTGGCACTTGAGGTCCATGAGGTGGTTGCCCTAGATGGGGTGCCCTGGGGTGGTCCCTGTATTTGTGTGGGGGCTCCCCTCAGTGCCCCCAGGGGAAGCACAGTGCTACATCCCAGGATGGAGGCCAGCCCATCTGTGGGTGCCTGTGCCCCAGGTGGCACCTCCTGCTGTTGGCTCTGACAGGCCTGGAGCAATGCAGGGGCGCCATGCGGGATCTACCATCAACCTCCAGCCCTCCAGGACCTGTGCCGGGTCTGTCATTAGCCTTCAGCCCTCAGTGCTGGCTCCCAGGCAGCCAGGGACTCCCCAGAGCTCCCCGGTCACCAACCCAGGCTTCACGGAGGCCCAGGCCTCCTCTCTGACTTCTGACCCCTGACCCCAGCCTGCATGAAGCCCCGCATTTGACTGGACTTTCGCTGGCCTCTGTCAAGCTGTTGGCCATGCAGTCACGGGAGGTTTCCGAGCAGGCCACCCTTTCGGACAACCTGGCCGGGGCCTCTGGTGGTGCCGCCCTCCACTGCCATCCCCGGTGGAGCTGGGCCCCTGCCCCTCCCCTGGCTGGGGACCTGGCGGTGGAGCCCCTCTGTCCAGGCCCAGCAAGCTGGGATCCCGCCTGTTCAGCGTCCACCGCTGCCTCTGCCCAGTACATCACCATTAATGTCACCGACGTGCTAACAGCCCACTCTGTGATAATGCATAATACAAACTCAAAAATTAATTGTCTCACCTTCAAAAGTGTCTTTAACTGCTCCTGAGAGGAAATATGGATAATAACCATAATTTTAATGCCAATTCTTATTAGAAGGTCACGTTTGACCAATTTTTTTTTTTTTTTTGAGATAGTTTCGCTCTTGATGCCCAGGCTGGAGTGCCATCTCGGCCCACTGCAAGCTCCGTCTCCTGAATTCAAGCGATTCTCCTGCCTCAGCTTCCCAAGTAGCTGAGATTACAGGGGCCCGCCACTATGCCAGGCTAATTTTGTGTATTTTTAATAGAGACCAGGTTTCACCATGTTGGTCAGACTGATCATGAACTCCTGAGCTCAGATGATCCCCCTGCCTGAGCCTCCCAAAGTGCTGGGATTACAGGCGTGAGCCACCTCGCCCAGCCCCTTCTGGCATTTTTAAAATCAGGGCTAAAGCACAGGAGAGAGCATCCAGGACTTGAGCATCTGCTAGATTTTTCCCAGATGATGAGCACACCCCTCCCTGCGTGGGGAGTCTCCCTAGGTCGGAAGCATGTGGCCAGCTTTGGAATGCACAGAGTCCCTCAGAGCCTCAGGGGCTGCTCCGCAGAGACCTAGCTCACAAACCAGGTGTCCAGGGAGGTGCCTCCGGGGCACTGCTTCCCGGGAACAGGCAGGGGCCCAGACAGTCAGGAGGCGATGCAGAGGCCGGCAAGGTGTTCCTGTCCCCATAGTGCATGGCCTGGTGGGGCTCGCTTGGGCAGGGGCTCCTGGAGACAGGCTAGCAGGCTGCTGGTTCTAGCCCATTCAGCAGAACCTCGCCCCTAAGAGGTGGGGGAAGGCAGGGGATCATCACCCACTCCTGATAGAGAAGCCGAGGCACAAGCAGGACTCCTAAGAGGAGGTGCCTGGAGACGCCTTTAGTCTTCGTGTATCCCCGTGTGTGTGTGCGTGCGCGCGCATGTGTGTGTGCAGGTGTGTTAGGGTACAAGAGTGAACATGGCACCCAGGAGTCTTCCGAATCTGCTCACAGTCTCAGCCCAAGGCAGTCAGGCCAGGCTTGCTGGAAAACAAGCCCCGGGTTGGGCCAAGCAGCTGCCCTTCCTGGAGCTCTGCCTGGCAGCCCCCAAGGCAGTGGGAGAACCCCAGAGCCACCTCCACGTCCATAGTGCGTGGTAAGAAAGTGGAGGCCGAGGGTCCCCAGCACAAGGCGTGGGAGCCGGGCCCCTTCCTCCGGGCCCTGGGGGAGGTTGGCGCACTGGGTTCCCTGGACAGCTCTGTCCCAGCTGCTCACAGGCCCCTCACTTTAGCAGGTTGATTCTCAGTGCCCAGAGAACAACAAATCACTCTCTGACAATAATGGGGATGAACAGACACTTAATTATGAGGCCAGGAGACAGCACGATTATTAATTTTAAATTGTGGAGCCCAGTCCTAAAGGCTGAGCCTGGAGGGGTATCCCAGGGGCTCAGGGGAGCCAGAGGGCTGGCTGGGGCTCGGAGACTCAGCTGTGCACTGGACGTTGGGGGCACAGGGCCCTGAGGCTGGGGGACTCTTGGGTGGCCCGGACCTCCCCCTCCCCCAGCAGAGGCTTAGGGAGACGGGTCTGCAGAGCCTGGTGTGGTCTGGGCTACAGGCCATCTCTAGTGGGCTGATGGGGGTGTGCATGGGGCCAGGGCTGTGGACCCCCCCCGAGGCTGCTCTGCCAGCGTGCTCTAGGGCTGATGTGGGTGTGTCTGTGCCACTCCTCACAGCCACTGGGGCCAATTCTGCCAGAGTGGGCCCATGTGGGGATGGCCTAACCCTTCCCAAAGCATTGGGGGCCCACGACCACTCTCCTAGCCAGAGTAGGTGCTGGTGGTCACTGTCTGCTGGGCAGGGCACCTCAGAGGAACTGCAGGGACCCCAAAGGCAGAGCAGATACCAGGTCCCTGAAGAGCCACAATCCAGACACGCAGGCACCAGCTTCTGTATGGAGGCTCAAGGTGCAAAGCTCGGGTGCTGGTGCAGGGCTGACCTTGAAAGGTGAGAGGGTGGCCTGTCCGGAAGGCTCAGTGACACTTGTGCTCCTTTCCAGGGCTCCTCAACTCCTCCCAAATTTCCCATCTCGTTCTTTCATCTCTAGCCACAGGGGTTCTGGATTTCCTCACGGTCCATGGAGACTCGGGGGCTGCAGAGGTGGCTGTGGGGGGCAGCGTGGGGGACACAGCCTTGGACAGAATGGGGACACGACAGGGCCTAGAGCCCTGGGGGAGGCTGCAAGGTTGAGCGCAGCCCAGGGACAGACTCCGGCTGGCTCCTGTGGGAGGCCAGCAAGCAGCTCGGTGCCAGGCCAGGCAGCTTGTGCGACCGACTGTGCGGCAAGCTGTCAGTGCTGGCGGCACTTGGCAGGCGGCGGCGGGAAGGGGATGTTTGCAGACTGCCGCCGACAGCTTCCCGGCTGAAACCTCCCTGGTTAGAATATGCAGAAGTGAGCAGTGCCTCCCTGGTTAGAATATGCAGAGTGGGCGGGTCCTGGAGGGGCGAGAGGCGGCAGAGGGGCTGCAGGGCTGCCGGGCCCTTCTGGGTCCTTCCCCTTGGGCTGCCCACCCGCTCTAGGCCTGGCCTGGGCCCTGGATCCAAGCCAGCACCCCACACCCTCAGGCTCCTGGACTACGGACTCTGGGGCAGTGGTGATGGACACCAGGGGAGAATGTGGGGGGCAGGGCTCTGTGGGAGGGGCCTCAGACACCTCTGATGAGAAGCCTTTCTTTGTTATCCCAGGTGGGCTGCAGGGCGGGGGTAGGCTGAAGAACAACCCCTACCCGTTTAGGGTAAATTCCTTCCCCAGGAGCTGTGGGAGCACCTGCAGGCAAAGACAGGGCAGGTACTGTGGTGCTGGTGCCACTTGTCACTGTGACTGTTTTTTAATTCAGAAAACACACCCACAAAGCATGCACGGAGCTGTTTTGTGGTGCGGACAGCACCGCCAGTCACCTCGGAGGGTGGCACGGGGAGCAGAGAGCCAGCACCAGAGCCACCCTCTCAGTCTCTGGCCCCTGCAGGTGCAGCAGCTCCCCAGCCTGCTCTCCCCACACTCTCCCCTCTCCACACCCCTCTTTAGCCCCTCCCCTCCTGCCTTGCCCTCCCCTCCCTTCCCTCTCTCCTCTCTTCTCCCCTGCCTTGAGGTCAGTCACCACCACCGTGTCCTGTTTGATCTCCCCAAGAACCCAGAGATGCCGCATACAGACCCCTGTCCTCCTCCCTCATCCTGCCAGTTTCGGGGTGCCCCTATATGGGGGGCCCTCTCTGCTGTGTGCCTCTAGCTAGAGGCGGGGGGCCCTAGCCACTTCCCCAGGCTCCCGTGGCAGGGCACAGACCTCAGCCCTGGGATCCGCCTGGGGTGGAGGCAGGCCACTGCCACCTCCCAGGGTTTGCGCCCAGCCTGTGCCTGTGAGTCTGGTAGGGTCTGGACACGCAGGTCCCTCTGTTCTGGGCGTTCTGGGCCTCCTTCTCCTGTGTTCCCCGTGACTCCATGGGCTGCCACCATTCCCTGAGAAAAGCAGGCAGAGGTGTCGTCTGCCACTGTCACTGGAAGACAAGTTTTCAGGCCAGCACTGCCCTCTCCCTTTATAAACCAGAAATGGAGGCTCCAGGAGCCAGTGACATCCAGCTCTTGGGCCATGATGGGCAGGGATGCAGGGGCAGCTTGATGCCCAACTCAGGGGAACGGCAGGGCAGGCACGGTCCTGAGCCCCTGTGTGCAAAGCAAGTGGAAGACACCCATCTAAAAACACAAGTCCAGGCCACCGCGGCTCACCCCTGTAATTCTAGCACTTTGGGAGGCTGAGGTGGGAGGATTGCTTGAGCTCAGGAGTTTGGAACCAGGCCAGGCAACATAGTGAGACCCCCATCTCTACCAAATAAAATTTTAAAAATTAGCTGGGTGTGGTAGAGCACACCTGTGGTCCCAGCTACTTGGGAGGCTAAGTTGGGAGAATCGCTTGAGTTCCAGAGGCGGAGGCTGGGGCGAGCTGGGAGATGGAGCCACTGCACCAGCCCGGGCGACAGAGTAAGACCCTGTCCAGAAGTATAAATAAAGGACAAACAAACAGGAGTTCTTGGAAAACAGGACGGGGGCTGTGAACAAGGACGTCTTTGGAGTTGGGAGTGCATTGTCACATGAATAAGAGTCACCAGCAACACCCTGTTCGAAGAGGCTCCGTCCTGGGGTGGCCAGGACAAAAGGGAAGGTGTTCTCAGCAGAAGGACCGGGGTGGCCAAGGCCGAAAGGCAGAGACCAGGGGGAGGACCAGGCAGGATGAGGGGAGGTTCTGGAGGGGAACAGAGCTGGTGGGGAGACCCCATGCGGTAAGGGAAACTCACCAGAAAAGCACAGAATACCCACCTAAGTTTTGATTTCAAAGAAACAATTTTTAAAATAGAAATATATCCTCAAATTGGATGGGATATATACTAGAAATTGATTTGTGGTTAATATGAAATGTGAATTTCATTGGGTGTTAATTATTTTTATGTGTTCCCCCTAGCTTCCCTAGCCAGGGACTGAGGGACAGACCCTCGGAGCTCAACTGGTCACAGGGGAGACCCCCCCCCACCACGGCTCACCCCTGCCCTGGGGGTCCTGGGAGGGCAGCACCTCCCTCTGGGCTCTCTTGGCTCCTTTATCCCAAGGTCCTGTCTTGGAAGTGACAAAGAGGTTCAGAGGAAAGCGCTGAGCCTGGCCCCAGGCCAGTGCCCCCTTCCTGGAGGAAGGCAGGGCTTTACCTGGTCGAGGGGTCTCTGGCCTCTGCAGGTGGCAGGTGGCTCCTGGTGAGACGCTCTGCAGGCCTCAGACACATCTAGCACCCCAGCCTCCGTCGCAGGCTAGGGTGTCCTTGCCTTGCTGGGCACCGGCAGGGCCTTGGGCCAGGCACAGAGAGGCCGTGTGGCTCCTGGGGCAGCCCAGTCCTCGGCCAGGCCACCAGCTCGCACTGAGGCTTCTCCACTCCCAGGATCGGGTGATAAATGTCTGCCAAGCAGCGATTACGAACAACGCAGACGGTTACAGGAACTGCGGCCGGGAGGGCGGGCGTGGCTCTGCTGGCAGCTGCGAGGGCAAGGGCGAGGGCGTCGTCCCGTCTGGAGACTTGACAGCCCCCCTTTCCTTTTCTGGAGGAACAAAAAGACCAGATTTATCAAGGCCATCAGAGATAGTTCGAGCACTTAGCAGCTTCCAGCCCCTGGTTTGAGGGGAAGTTGGGGTGGTGGGGGCTGAGATGGGCTGGGCTCTGGGAAGTGGAGCTGGCCTGCGGGGAGTGGGGGCTGGCCAGCTCCCGGAATCCCTGCTTCCCGAGCTGCCCCATCCACCAGGAGCACCAGGAAGCTACTGCTGGGGGAGGGGCTATGGCTGTGAAGTACCCCGCCCCCTTTCCCCACTGCCCTCGCCCGGAGGCTTTTCTCTTGGGAGAGGTGGAAGAAGCCATGACCTGGACCTGCTGGGAGAGGCTGGGGATTTAGGCCTCAAGCTTGTCACTGAGGCCCGGGGTGTCCAGTGGCAGCAGGCTCCGCTCCCAGGCCCAGGCTCCGCCCTACAGATGGGTGTGACCTCGAAGCACTGGGTCCCTCTCCCAGCCGGTCCTGTAGACTCAGGGAGAGGAGCATCACACACAGGGGACAGTTGGCGGGGGATAGGGGAGAGACAATGGGGGATGGGGAGGGAGGAAAGGGTGGGGAGGGATAACATGGGGAGAAATGCCAGATATAGTATGCGCCTAAAGTAAAATAAATAAATTTTTTAAAAATCAATATTATTTATAAAAGTAATTATTACATTGTATTAAGTAATTAATACAGTATTAAAGTCTCATTAAAAAAAGAGAGCAGGCTGGGCCACATGGCTTCTCCCCTCTGAGCTTTGCTTTCCTTTCCTGCAAAATAGACAAAACAGGAGGCTTCCGGTGGGTTCTGGGGCACCTGCCAGGCTGCCAAGGACAGCTCCAGGCGGTGGGGGCTCAGCCCTGAGCAGCCACAGTGATGCTCCCCTCCTCGCTGGCCTCCTGGGCCCTGAGGAAGGAGCAGAGGAGCAGGCCTTGGAGCAGAGGAGCAGGCCTTGGAGCAGGAGGGTGTGGGCCTCTGGGGCTTTGCTGGAGAAGCTGCCACCTCCCCCACCATGTAGTCCATGGATATCCCACCATCGGTGCTATAGGTGATCAGACTCCAGTATTCAAAAATAATCAGTGGGCCTGATTTCCATACAATAACTGTCTTATTGAATCTAAATTTAATGTGTATTTGGAATCCTTAATTTAAAGTGTTACTGCGCCCACCATCTGCTCCGCTCTCTAAATGCAAAGGCAGCCAGCACATAACTGAGGGCGGCAGCGGAGAAGTGCGTGCCACTCCTGTGGCTGCAGGTCCGGCTGGCCTGGCTGCTCTCTATGGGCGGCAGCCCCCAGACACTGCAGAGCTAGGTGGGAGACATGTCTGCTCCTGACGCAGCACTCAAGGCTGCAGGAGCTCCATGGTGGCCTGGCCCTCCTCCCCTCGGTGGGGCTGTGGCATGCCAGGGCTCTGAGCATCCCACCGGGGTTCAGGCCATGCCTCTGCCTGCCCGCCCTTCCCTCCTCAGTCCTGGACACCCTGCAGAGCCTGCTCCTCAGCATCTCCAGTGTGAAGACTTCCCCTGCCTCCCTGACCACTGCCCTCTGCCTCCTCCCTGATCCGACACGAGTAAGGGCTGAGAGGTGACCCCCGGAGTTCTTTCCCTGTGAACTCACTGGTACCTATGGCTGCTTCGGCAGGGGCCCCCACCCTGCACCCTGGACTCTGAACCACCAGCCCTGGGTGCTTAGAGAAATGCTCTGACTCAAAATGCTTCCCCAAGTATCAGTGCGGCCTGGGACAGCTCCCTTGCCTTCTCTGTAAAGGGGCCACGGGGCTGCAAGGGCCCAGGAGGGATCACCCAGCATCTTTGTCTGATAGCTTGAAAGGGCAGGGGTCTGCGGGCTCTGCGGCCCTCTCCTCCCTGCCTGCTGGCTGGCTGCCACCCCCACCATCTGTGGCCCCTACTGGCTGAGACCACCCCTGGCCTGGGAGGGAGGGCAGGCGGCCCTGCCTGGGCCCAAAGTACCCAGGGACCACCCCTCCTCTACCAGGGAGCCTTGGGCCAGCCCCTGTCACCCCAGCTCCTTCCTGTGACCAACAACCTTCCTGTCACCCTGACTCCCCCTGTGACCAATAACGTCTTGTGGGCTGGACTCTCAGTCCAGGCTAACCCCTCACCATGCCATCCGAATTCATCTGCAGGATGAATTCGGAGCCCTGGGAGGTGATGCCCCTGAACCTCTTCACCACGGAGGCGAACGGAGCGGGGCAGAGCCACGGCTCATCCCTGTGCTGGGGCCACCGCCCACCTGCCCATGTGGAAGCCCGGGCATGCCAGATCCTACTCAAAGCCAGCCCTGCTGAGGGCACCCAGCCCAGCTGAGCCTCCCAGCACCAGGTCCCGACACAGGATGGGGCAGGCAGAGGGGCACAGCTGCAGCGGCCTGATTCATTTTCCATCTCAGCTCCCCCATTCACTAGCTGTGAGGTGTGTTTTTAGCTTTTTTTTTTTGAGATGGAGTTTCGCTGGTTACCCAGGCTGGAGTGCAATGGCGCGATCTCGGCTCACCACAAGCTCCGCCTCCTGGGTTCAGGCAATTCTCCTGCCTCAGCCTCCTGAGTAGCTGGGATTACAGGCACGCACCACCACGCCCAGCTAGTTTTTGTATTTTTAGTAGAGATGGGGTTTCACCATGTTGACCAGGATGGTCTCAATCTCTTGACCTCGTGATCTACCCGCCTCGGCCTCCCAAAGTGCTGGGATTACAGGCGTGAGCCACCATGCCTGGCGGTGTTTTTAGCATTTTAAAAATTGTGGCAAAATACACAAAATACACTTTACCATTTTAACCATTGTGAACTATATAATCCAGTGGCATTCAGTACATTCATAACATTATTGTGCAATGCACACCACTATCTAGTTCCAGAATCTTCTCCCCAAAAGGAAAGCCTGACCCCATTCGGCAGCCACCCCCACACCTCTCTGCTGCCCTCTGCCTGCTCCTGGCAAGCCCTCCCCACTATCCATTTTCCAGCCACCCCCATAGCTCCCTGGCCGCGGCCCCCAGGTCCTGGCCACCCCGTCCAGCGTCTGTCTCTGCCGAGTTGCCTGCTCGGGGCCTCGTATTGGTGGAGTCAGCACTGTCTTCTGAGAGGTTTCCCCTCACCTAGCCGCATGTTTCCAAGGGTTGTCCCCGCTGTGGCTGTCAACATGCGTGCACATGCTGTGATTACTCTCCAATCTTGGCTGTCTCTGGGCTGTCTCAGGTGCACAGCCCGGAGGGAGCGGCCGGGTCATGTGGTGATTCTGTGTTTAACTTTTTTTTTTTTTTTTTTTTGACAGAGTCTTGCTCTGTCGCCCAGGCTGGAATGCAATGGCGTGATCTCGGCTCACTACAACCTCTGCCTCCCTATTCAAGCAATTCTCCTGCCTCAGCCTCCTGAGTAGCTGGGATTACAGGTGCATAGCACCATGCCCGGCTGATTTTTGTATTTTTAGTAGAGACAGGGTTTCACCATGTTGGTCAGGCTGGTCTTGATCTCCTGACCTCGTGATCCGCCCGCCTCAGCCTCCCAAAGTGCTGGGCTTACAGGCGTGAGTCACTGCACCTGGCCCTGTGTTTAACTTCTTGAGACCTGTTTCCACTGGGTCTGAGTGTGCCATTTGCCATCCTCACTGACCATGAGCTTTTGAGTCTCTGAAAGACACATGTTCCGGTCTGCAGCATGAGAGGAAGCACAAGGGAGGGATGGGGTTCGCTTTGCCAAGGGCGCGCCATGGCTCTGTCACTGTGGTGACCCACAAGCCTGCTCTGCTGCCTGCATGTGCTGGCACCCAGTGAGCAAGGCCAAAGGGACTCTGATGAACAGCTGAGGGTACTTCCAGCCCCAGGGCTCTGCTGAGCTGGAGTCCATGCTGGGCCGTCACGCCTGTCTTGACTTTGCAGCAGCAGCTGGTCTGACCTGATGCTCCAGGTGGATGCTTCATTCTTGGCTCAGCCCATGAAAATCATGAAAATTGCAGGTCCTGTGGGGCATCTGCAATGTATCAGCCACTGAGTTCGGTCCACGCAGTAGCTTCTCAATAAATACTGAACAGATGAGTGGTTTCTAATTTCTGTGACATAGCTGTAGGATGGCAATTGTTACCCTATTTTACAAAATCTTAAACAAGTTAAGTGACTCTGAAAGTTCCCCGGACAGGAGATGGAGCTGGGACCTGGTCTCAGGCCCACCTGGCTCCCGACTGCTAGGCCACCATGCACATGTGTGTAGGTTGCTCACTGCACAAGGGCACTCAGCTGAAGGGGAGGAAGGGGCGAATCTCTAGTCCCCATCCTTTCTTCGTCCCCACTGTCATACGTCAGGTGCTGCCTCTGCCCAGGCGCCCCTTGTTGTGATGGCCGAGGAAGGTCCGGGGCCCACGCGGTGCTGCAGCTCACCCTCCCTCTCCACAGCACCACCTTGGGCACTGTTTGCCTCTGTTGCAAGACATGGGTAGGGGACAGGGAAAGGCCTGCGTCCCTGACCAGAGCCCATGAGGGAAATGGCGGCACAGAACAGTACCAGCCTCCGTGTGGGGCAAAGGCTGTGGGATCCCGTCCTCCATGTTCTGGGTCTCCGCGCAGGAGGAACAGAAGGGAAGCTTCTGTGATCAGCCTTCCCTGGCCAACCGGGGAGCTGGTCATTGCCTCAACAGAGAAGGACACGGAGGCCCAGGGTGGCTGGGATGTACACCCAGGCCCATTGCCCTTCTCAATCCTCTCCGCTCAACCTGCCTGTCTTGGGTAATTACAGTGTTTGGATCTAGCTCTTTCTCGGTTTTTGGCACAGAGTCCCCCAGTGAAATCCTTCCTGGGGCCGAGTGTGTGTCGGGCAGCTGAGCCTCTACCGGGCCTGAGCAGAGCGCACCTGGCCAGGCATTTCCCGGGGTGTTCTACTGCTGTGAGCTTTGTAAAAATGGCCACTTTGAGCCCCCGTATTTTGCTGGTGGGCACCAGTGTCATCCCATTTTACAGAGGTGAACACTGAGGCCGAGGGGAGCTGAGCTTCACGCCAAGGCCAAATGAGAAGCAAGCATCCCAGGGACCCCCACGCCTCCCAGCCAAGGCCCGGCCCAGCACCGTCCTGGGCATGGCTGTGCAGCCTCCCGGCCCCGGCTGGCTCCTCTCTGCAGCATTTCCCCGGAAAGTCGTTCGTATTTTTGCGGAGCTGGTTCTCTGCCCGTATCACAGCCGTGGTCCTAGCGGTAATTGACTGCTCTCTAATCAAATTGATTTCCATTCCAATGAGTCCCGCCTTCCGCTCCATTCCAGGAATGCTGTTTTAGCAGACGGAGCTTGGTATGAATGTACCATCAAACTGCACAATACAGAGCGCACCGCCGGCCTCTCTGCCGCCCAGTGACAGCTAAATGGCCTGAGCGCTCAGGCCTCATCACTCACTGATGCATTCCCACTCGGGAGGGGCACAGGCTCCTGGCTCATCTGCATCTGACAGGGGGGCTTGGTACGTATTCAGAGAGGGTCAGTGATGGGATTTCCTTCCCGTCGAGTCCCACCAGAGACTCACCTGTCCCCAGACATTGCCTTCATTCCTGCAGTCCCTGCTGCTCCCCTCGGCTGTGGCCCAGCATGGAGCTGGCTGGCCACTTCCTACTGCACGCTCCAGCCTGGGGCTGAAGGCCACTGGAGTTTCCACATGGCTGACCCAAGAGTCTGCTCCATGTATGCTGTTTCTGGGTCTGCTTGGACCACTACCTCAGGGGCACAGGAAGGGGCAGGGGTGCTGATCCTGAGGCTGTGATCGCCTTGGGCCCTGTGGTTCCTGGAGCTTGTGTGGAGGGACAGACCAGAAGCCCCTCAGGGCTGGCAGGGACATTCACATTCAGCCTACTTCAGGTGGGTGAGGAGAGGGGTGGCCTGCCCAAGGCCCCAGGATCCCTGCCATTCAGCTCTAGGCCTGGCACCACCACCTGCACGCTCAGGTAGTGCTCCCAGAAGCTGCAGCAACTTGGGGGTGCCTGTACAGCTGGGGGACCCCCGGGACTATCCAGGCATTCATGGGTGACCACACCTGTGGGTGGGGTGATGGGGGTCTCCGAGTGTCGTCTCCTCTGTCCCATCAGAGGGAGCCCTGAGTTTTAACGCCAATGCAATATCCCCTCAAAGCTTCCCTACTTACCACAGTGGCTCCCAAGCCAGGGACTCCGATGAGAGGCGACCCCCATTCCTCCTCCCCTGGGTGCAAGGAGCTGGAGCTGGGTGGGGTGGGCACACAGAGAACCAGGAGGAGCAGGAGGAGGCTCCACGGGTTCCCCTGGCACCATCAGGAACCAAGGCCACCAGCCCTGCCGCTCCAGGGAGGCACAGGCGCCAGCCCCTCTGTGCTCAGGCCTGGGGACCTTTCTGTCACAGCCACTGTTACAGTGGAGGAGGGATACTGCTGTCAGCTTCCTGCCCTCTGGCCAGCGCCTGGGCTAAGTTGGCATGCTGTGGCCGTGGCAGGCACAGGATGGCCGTGGGCGTGGGAGTGCAACGGCTGACTGGGATTTGCTACCACGAAGGTCAGAGGAAGCTTTTTTTTTTTTTTTTTTTTTTTTTTTTTAACACTGATCCATCTGGCAAAAAGGGAAACCATTTGAAAGCCCCAGTGTTGGTAAGGGGGCAGCATGTGGGCACATCTCCCTCGAGGTCCATGGATGCCTCTCGGTTGGGTGGTGAGGATGCCCCCACCCCTGTGCTCCCATGAGCCCAGCAAAGGGAAGCTGAGGAAAGCCCAGAGCACCCCGATCTGGACGAGGCCTGCAGACCACAAATGCCGGACGTGTCCAGTGTGCCATTGCTGCGTGACGCCATGCGCACCTGGGTCCCTGCATTCTCTGCACGAGTCTGTGCTGTACAGGCAGGAAGCCAGGTCTCTCCACTGGAGAGTATGGGCCATCTACAGCTGGGTCCATGCATACTTGGGTCCGTCTGCAGGTGGGTCCATGCATTCTCTGCACAAGAGTCTGTGCTGTAAGAGGAAAAAGCCAAGTCTTTTCACGAGAGTGTGGGCCGTAATCTCTGGGCAGGAGGGATGCCCTTACGACCTCACTCTGTGTGGCCAGGATGTTGAATGCAGAGTCCAGGGCCAAGCCAGACCCCCCGAGTCAGATCTGCGAGCTAACAAGATACCCAGGGGGTTGGGGGCACAGTAAATGTGAGAAGCTCTGTCCCATCTCAAGGCCCCTGCCCCCAGTTCAGGATGCCTGCTCTGCCAGTCTGAACATCCCTGCGTCCTAGGCCTCAAGGGCAGGTGGGAATGGTGCCTGGCAGAGACCCAGTTATTTCGCTGGTTCACCTGGCTATTTGCCTACTCAGGGGTCCCTGCACCCAACCCAAACTCCCCCACCCCCACCATGGCCCCTCCACAAGGCCTGTGGACACGAGGCCTGTGTCCACCACCAAACAGTGTGTCCAGCCAGCCTACCCCTCACAGGCCACCTGGTGGGATAGGCATAGGGCAGGGCTGAACGCCCCCTAGTCCTTCTGTAAGAGCAGAATCAGACTGGGTGGTGGGTAAGGGCAGGGCTGGATGCCCCTTCCCCTCTGCCTTCTGTAACAGCAGAGTCAGATCACGCAGTGGATGAGGCCAGAGCTGGATGCCCCCCAGCCCTTCTGCCCTCTGTAACAGCAGAATCAGGCTGGGTGGTGGGTGAAGGCAGGGCTACTCTCTCACAGGCAGCGAGGGAGCCTCCATCTCCTCTTCAGAGTGGGGTCTGTCCATCCCACGGGTGCCAGAAGGCACGAGTGACCCAAAGTGGCTCAGGAGGAGGGTGATCACAGGGCTCCAACCCAGCCCCTGGGCTCCAGGCTCAGCTCCCTCCCTGGACCCGCCCCCACCCAGGGCTCCTGACACTTTTGTGAAGAACCACATAGGGCGGGGACAAAGCCATTGGTCCTGCTGACTCAGCACACTCCTGTCCAAACTGACAAAGGGGCGCTGGGAGGGGGAGGCCGAGGATTCAGAACCAAAGAGGCAAAGCTTCTGATGCCTCAGCCAGTTTGTCAGGGCCGCAAGGACAAGGTGGCCAGCTCAAAGGATGCAGCACGGGGGAAGGGGAACAGAATGGCGTCGGCAGCCGGTGCCCAGCTCCCCCTCCTATTTGGAAAACCAGGGCTAACTCAGCACTTCCCAGAGTGGCAGGATTCCTGCGGTGAGCTGGGGCACTCTCCACGACCCTCCCTGCCCTCACTGGGCTGCCCAGGCCTCAGCAATCCTGGCTGCTGGGGGGACCTGGGACCCACGTGGGTGGGGTATTTGGGATCGCAGGTATGCATCCAAGCTGTCTGTCCTCACCAAGCTCCCCACCAGCCAGGTAGGTACCTGGACACTTGAGTCCACCGAGTGTAGGTGGACGAACAGACCAGATGTGGAGGGCACGTGCCACTTGTCTAGGGCGGGGTCGGCCTGGCGGAGTGGGGCTGGGCAGCCAGCAACAGCCGAGGGCGGGCCTGAGAGCTGGGAGCTCTGCTCCTTCTCCAGGCAAGCTGAGTCCGACATACTTACCCTGGAGGCCTGGGGCTGGGCTTGGCGGTGGGATGGGAACCAGAACACTCCGTGCTCCCCCGCCTCCACCAGGGAACAGACCCCTTGGGCATTCCTGGTGGGGACAGTGTGCTGATGTGGCTCCTGCAGAAGGCAATGGCTCAGGGTGATCCCAAGCCTGCATCCCCATTGCCACAGGGACCCTGCCATCCAGGGGACCCATTTGGAAACCACATCCATCCATTTAAGATGCCAGAGGCTGCCCCGTGCTGGTGCCAGGGGATCCTCTTCTGGGAATGTGGCCATGAACCCCTGCCCAATAAACCTACCACTTCCCACAGGAAAAGCAGATGCCATGAGCCCTGCAGAAGGGGAATGGAGGCCAGGGAGGGGTGCCCATAAGGCGACCAGGGATGGCCCCCTGAACAAGACACTCACAGGATAGCAGGAAGTGAGGAGCCCACCGTGGGGGCATCCAGAGGAAAGGGTTTCCAGACATTGGAGGTGGCCATCAAGGGCCCGGCAGGACCGCAGGTCTAGGGGATACAGATTACAAAGCACTCAGCCTGTCCCTGTGGATACAGCACAGAAGCAAAGGGGAGTGGGGCTGGCCACGCACCCTGAACCCCAAGACATCAGCCCCAGAGCTGACAGAAGGGTGACCCCCTGGGCTTGGCTCTGCCCACCTGCACTTGTCCCTCTGTCCATCTGGGGGCAGAGGTGGCAGGAGGAGGTGGAGGAGGGGAAGGGAAAGAGGGAGGCACCTTGCTTTTGGGTGGCAGGTGAGGCAGATGAAGGGGCTGCCCCACTTCTCAGACAATAAAAGGCCCCGAAAAGGAGAACCCCCTACCCTGGCCAGGTCACCTGGGGGTCTGGACAGGGCCCCCCTCTAACACTAATACCCACAGGACACCCTGCCTACCTGCCTCCTTCCTTGTAAAACATTGGGGAGAACATGAGATGGGTCAGGGGGCCTTGAACCCCACAGCCAGATCCTTACCCTTTTGTGTGGACAGCTGGCCTGGGGATGCCGCCATCAGGGGCGGGGGTCGTGAGGTTGTCCCCTGGGGGACTGCTGACCACCCTGCCTGCCTTCCGCAGCCCAACCTCGGCTTCTGCGTCTCCCCCAAAACCCACTGGGCCATGCCAAGTCTAGGAAACGTAGGTTTGAACTGACTTTATTATTCTGTAAATGTGAATTTTACAAAGCGCTTTACAATTAATGATCGCGTCCTTTCGTTTGTCTGTCATGGACTTCCACTGTCTGGAACGGCTCTGAGTGCGCTCGAAGCCCTCGTTTCGCTTTTGGATGTTTCTGTTTTAGTTATTGATACAATGTCAGCCATGGCTAAAAGTAACAGTCTTGACTCTACCGAGTAACAGCACAAAAAAGAGGGCTCAGGAAAACGAAACACAGGCTTCCTCCTCAAAAAAAGACAAAAAAAGCGAAGCATCTTCTGCAGCTGATATCTAACTCAGTGGTACTGTGAAACCTTCCTTGACAGCACAGGAAAATTTATTTTTAACAGTCGTGAGTTACAGTACTTTAACCCCTAAGCAGACTCTTTACAACAACCATCTCCTTTTTAAAAGTCTTTTTCCAAACATTCCGTCCGAAGGATGGATATTCTACTCGCACCCCATGCCATCCAAATGTTCAGGTCAAAAATATTTATACATTTTATACTTAGTTCTTTTTTTTTTTTTTGTCTGCTAAAAATAGTATTGCGAGTTTTGGCTTCTTTTGACATAAAAATCACAATCATGTGCAAAACGCTAACAAGGGAAGCTACTGATCAGAACACAAGCAGGTCATCCAACCTGAATGCTTTAGATTCTGCATAATTTTCCTTTCCTTTTTTTCTTCCAAAGAAACAAAACAAACAAACAAAAAACCTTTGCCATTTTAGAAACATCTAGTACCAACCCCTAAGAGCTCCGGTGCAGTGACGCACGCACGCTCACACACGCGCACACACACGCACTCACGCTCACACATGAAGCCGGCTGGCTGACATAATGACAAATTTATGCAGCAACATTCTGAAACAGTAGTTACAGCTGAGGACAGCTATGCGCTCTCAGTTCTGAGTTTAGGACTGGCTGCTGGCAGAGGCAAACAGAGGTTTCTTAGAGTTTTCAGTTGGTTCAAGGGCCATAGACCTTTTTCCACTTGCAGCCAAGATGTTTCCATAAAAATCACCCTTCTGAGGGGAACCCAGGCAGTACACATGGCTGGGTGGGGCAGGGGATGGGCTTACAGCTCTGGCTGTCTAATAAGGACAGGTCAGGGTCAGGCACACTAGCGTCCCCTCCAAGGAGCCAGCCCCGAGGGCCGACCAGCTCTCCGTCCCTACCTTCCGCCTTCCTCCTGGCTCCAAACATGAATGCCACAGAGTGACTCTTCCTGGAGGAGACAGGAGGCCAGCCAGCCGACTCCTCCCTGCTAGGAGCCCCAACCTGCGAACACCAGGACACCTAGGCGGGTCCTGCCAGCCTCTCACCCACAGCTTCGTCCACATTCAGGGGCAAAGTACAACAACCAAATCTAATGCAAAGTTAAGTGACGACAGAGAACTCGGGTGGGCAGACACAGTGCTGAAAACGAGACAGAATTCAAGTACCGAGGCGCCCAGCCAGGCATGGCCTGCCAGGCTCACAGTATCTGTCACACCTCCGGTCCCTCCTGGACCTCTGCATGCGACCCACCTGCCTCCTAGGCCTGTCCCCTTGGGGAGAGGAGGGGAGGGCCGGGCAGGACGGGAGAGGCGCTGGATCCCAGGCCCACCACCTGCCACACGGCAGCCCCAACACGGTCCAGTCCCCTCTGTCCTCCTCAGAAGGCGCAGAGATAACGTAGCTCTGTAATAGATTCTCTATAGGATATGCGTATTGCTAATAGTCAGGCTTGGGGATAAAGATGAGGACATCTCATAAATACTGATGGCTCGTCTCTCTACAGGGTCTGGATGAGTCAGGGTTACACTCACAGGACGGGACAACCCCGGATTCTGGAATTAGTCATCTTGTAAACAAAGAAGGGAAGGGTCCGGCTTTCTTAATTGGTTTCCTTGGGAAAAATGATCAAAGGATGCTAAGGCACTCTGGAAGGCCCCTCCGAGCCCGGGCCGCCGCCCCCCGCCCCATGGTACATTCAGGACGAGGAGGGAGTGCACGGCAGGTCCGCTCAGCAGCCACGCACGTCCGCAGACACTCCCGACTCATGTCCACCGTGGGACACATTAGTGCAAAATGCTCAGCCTGACCCGCCCGGGGCACAGGGAGAGCTCAGAACCCATTCACATTAAATCATTATTATTTACGTTTTACCTATAGCTCTTGCCTTCCTTACCCAGAAAACAAAGCAGACGGCGATTACAAGGGAGCGAGGCAGGGGCCACGGGGCCTTGTGCAGGCCTGAGCCGAGGTCAGGCGTCCTCTGGCGGGGGCCAGCGGCTCCCTCCCTGTCCCGGCCAAGGGTCGGGGGCACCCACTTTGGAGTGGAGGGCAGAGACAGCCCTTCTGTCAGCAGCGCCAGGCCCCCAAGATGGTCAAATTAAAGTGCAAATTTAGGTGTGGGGCAGATGAAACTCCAGAGGGAACTCAAGGCAGCTCACCCTCACCTACCCGCCCCTGCACCACCCCGTGGCCTCCTCCCAGCTCCGAGGAAAGCCTGGTCCAGGTTCCCAGGGGGCCCCATGGGGGCTCCAACCCCACCTGGGCCCAAGACAGGGGAGGAAGAGGCAGAGAGAGGCTCCCTCCAGGCTGGGTGGTTCTGAGTTCAGCAGGTCTGGGTGTTCTGTACTGCTGAGCCACCTCCAGTCCTAGGAGCGCAGGCTGTGGTGCCACTGGATGTGGGCCCTGAGGAACAGGTGGCAGGGCTGAGGTTGGCATCCACAGTGCCTGCCCATGGTCCCCTAACTTCTTCTGGAAAGCAACATGTTTCTGGAGGGCAGGCACGTGCTGGGCCTGGCTGGAGGAAGCCTGGAGGCCGAGTGCAGTCTGTAGAGGCAGCCCCACTGAGGTCCCCCAGGGCAAGCCATGGGGGTGGGCTGCATGGCAGAAAGGAGCCACCCAGTGGGAATGCTTCACCCACACCTTGAGGGTCCCCAGGCCAGGGTGCAGCACATGTTCCTTCCCTGGGGGGTGGCCTCCACGTTACGGGTTGCAGCAGTGGGGAAGTGGGGTTCGTGGCTCAGCTGCCACTCACCAGTCTGTGTGCACACAGGAGTGGGTGCTGCCAGGCGCAGGGCTGCGCTGGTTTTGCATGAGCAGATGGGGAAGCTGAGTTCTGGAGGGACAGAAGTGAGCAACAGACCTTTCAAGTCTTGGGATGGGGGGTTCCTCTGGTCCCACCTGGGAAGGCAGGCTGCCCCCAACAAGGGCAGGGCCCCCAAAACAAAAGGGAGAGGCACCTGGCAGGTGGCCACATCAGCACATCACACAGGACTTCACACAGGCTGTGACCCCCACCGCTTAAAAAACAATAATTAAATTTCAAAGAAAGCACTCCAGCCTCAAACCAACCAGCCCCATCTTCCATGGGCCCTTCCTCCACTGTCCCTGGCCCCCCAGCATGCAGTCCCAACCCTGTCTCCTACCAGTGCCCACACCTGCAACTGCCCCAGTCCAGGCCTGTCCCGGTCACCCCCGCCTGCAGCCTCAGGCACCCTCCATTGGCGAACACCCCGAAAGGCAGATGGGGTACCCAGCACCGGAAGGACCACTTGCACCCTGGCCTAGCCCTAGCCATCGCCTCTTGCCTGATTGGAACCCCCTCCCCAGGCCTGGCTCTGAACTCAGCTCCACACATACTGGTAGCCCATCCGGGACCCCCTTTTCCCCTCAGTGGGAGACAAGTGGTCCCTGGCCCCAGGCAGGGGGCAGGGGGATGCGCCCTGACTGCCACAGATGATCCGCCCCAAGCCATGGTGGCTGGGGACAGTGACACCCATCCCACCCAAAGTTTTTGCTCTACTGAGTCTGAAAGCTTCTAAACCATATGTGAAATAGATCTAGGTTACAACAAAACCTAAAAAAACAAGACAAGCGTAATCCCAAAGTGGCTGAGGCGGCAGAGGGCAGCGTGGGCTACATCAGCTGTGCATGTCCCACGGGGGGGACCGTGGGAGGCCAGGCGGGGTCAATGGTGCCCTGGGGGTCCGGGGACCGAGGGGCTGCAGAGCCAAGAGGGATTGGGCAGAACAAGGATGGGGCGTGGGGGCAGAATAAAGTACCCTTTTCTCCACCTCTGAGGGGTGGCCACAGCCATCACCACCGCCTCACCATGCCCCCTGCACACACACACTCGTGCATACACCCAACAGAGGTGGAGGGCCCAGTGGGCCTGGCCCCGAGTCTCAGAAGGAAGGAAAAATGAGGAGTTAGGGCCCTGGGGCCTGACCCTGCCCTGCCGCCCCAGAGGGGTTCCATGGGTCAGGAAGCAAGGGTCAGTGAGGCAGAGCCCAGACGCCACACCACAGGCTGCCACCGTTCCCTGCTTCATCTTCCGGGCAGAAGGAGCAGGAAGGGCGGGGAGGAAGGGGCAGGGCTGGGCACCAGGGACCTAGCGGCCTCCGGCCCTCCCCGAGAAGGGGGAGGGAAGCTACACTTGGAGACTGACCTTGTGAATATCAAAAGGAGCCCCGGCCCTTCCTTGAAGGAGGCTGCCAGTGGCCTAATTGTTTACAGTATAATGAATGCATTTGTTTCCTTCATCAATTTTAAATACAAGCAGAATAAAAATCACATTTTTCTCAGGCAACAGTAGCAGTTCAGTAGGTAAGTGGCTTGATCACATTTGTTTGTATTAGTGTCGCATGCAAGCAGCTCTAGTACTCGGTCCCTTGCGCAGCCACCCAGCTCCGCTTACAGAGTCCCTGCATAGGTGCCCTCCGGCCTCCGGGCCACGGCCGCCGGCGTCTGGGGCCTGCTGGGGCTGCCCCCACCCTGCTCGAAGGGCTGCGGGGGGCTCTGGCCGCCAGCGGGCAGTGGCTCGGGGGCAGCCACCTCCTGGATGACCGAGCCGGCCCCGTCCACCTCCTCGCCGGCGTCAAAGGGGGGGTTGGTGGGAGCACTCAGGTCAACATTCACGGCGTCAGTTCTCAGAGCCACGATGGTGGCGGCATCGCTCCGCCGCTCGGCATAGATGCGCTGCTCGAACACCTGTGCCGCGGTGGCGGGCGGGAACTCGGGGTCAAGGGGTGCGCTGGCAGCCGAGGAGCCCATGACCGTGCGGTACATCTCCACACCCTCTGGCAGCATGGACTTGATCTTGGGCAGCCAGCGCTTGCGAACGCGGCGGGCGTTGGTGCACATGTCCGCGGCGATCACATTCATCTCGCTCTCCTTGAAGCTGGGGGCGAAGTTCTGACAGTACACTGTGAGGACGGGGTGGCATGAGCTCAGCCACCTGCCCACCGAGCGGCCCACCCCTCCCCAAGGCCACAGGACTATGGCACCCTGGATGAGTCTCCTCAGCTGCTCCTGAGGCCCATGGGGACCATGTGACCACCTGGAGGGCTCCCAGGCTCAGCCAGAAGACCAGAAGTCACCTTTCTCACTGCTCAGCCTGGGAGGCCTCCCTGCCCCATACGGTCTCTGGCCTGGTCAGGCCCTGAAGCCTTGGCTGCCTGCCAGCTGTGAGGCTCAGGCCCGTTTTTAACCTCTCCGGGCTTCTCCAGCCCCACCTGCCAAATAGGAACTGGTCAGAGGATCTCCGTCTCAGGAGCAATGAGAAGTGACTCAGTGGCTTGTGGAGACCCCTCCCTGTCCCAGTCCCAGCCTGGAGGAGGGGAGCGACAGAAGGCATCACCTTCACCACTTCAGGGACACTCGCCTCTTTCTCCATCTCCACCAGGAGCCCAGGCCAGTGTGGGCCATTCTCACAATGGCATCAAACCCAGAGGCAGGTCCCAGGGGCCATGTCCGCCTCCGTCCTTCCCAGAATCTTCCCAGAGCCCCAGCTGCCACCCCACGCTTTGGGACTGTAATTGCTGGCTGCAAAGGGCCCTTTTTGCTGTAAAACAGAATTTGCCTCACAAGGATTTTGTTTTTTGGTTTTTTCTTTCTTTTTTTTTAAGGAAAAAAACAAGATAGTGCTTCTTGTGCTGAGGGCCGTGGGAGGCTGTGCTCCTGGCCACCTGGTGCGAGCCGGGCGGCAGGCAGCCTCTTCCACATCTGGGGTGCGGGCTGGGGGCGGCGGTCTGCCCCGGAGATGGACCAGGCTCCACCCCCACACGCCCAGGAGCGGGAGGCAGAAGCCGGCCGAACAGATGGCAAAGGCTCAAAATAACCGCAAAATGTAAATAAGGGGTTTTGTTCAAAAAGGAAAATTAGATCTATTTCACATATTAAAATAGTTTCACAGCTGAATTCATCATGCTTGGAAACCTACCAAGAACGTTAATACCTCGAGACCTGGCTTCTGAGAGCTGCTCTTTTCTTGATCCTCAATCTTCCCCTCAATCCTGCAGCCACGCTGGGCCCCCCCTGGGCGGAAGCTGCAGGTGGCCAGGACCACCCCCCCACAGGGCCCACCCTGTCCTCCTCCGGTTGGGATCCGAGCCCAGCCCCAGTCCCCCACCCGGGAGACCCCAGGCTCTTACATTTCACAGCATTCAGGACCCGGCTGTCCAGTGGCTTCCGGCTGGGGTCGCTGGTGGATGAGCGGATGCCCGTCCCGCAGCTGTTGGCCAGCGTGTTCCTGGTGGAGGGACCGGAAAGGCAGGCATGGTGAGGATGGTAGGGAGGGAGTCTGGAGGTGACCGCCCGTGCAAATGCCCTGCTGGGAGGCCACCTGGCCTCACCCTTGGCTGGTTTGTGTGCCCCACGTCAGGGTCCAGTGGCTGGAGCTGGCCCAATCACCCTCTAAGGGACCGACGGGACAAAGGAAAAGCATCGGGGCAGAGAAGGTGACCGGGTGGTGGAGCTGCAGGGTGACCGGGTCAGTCCCGAGCCTTGTCCGAAGGGACTCGGGGGGTGTCTGAGGAAGCGGCTGTGTCCCGGAGAAGGGTTCTTGGCCCATCCACACAACAGAGTAAGGGCGGCTCTAGCTCTTTACTCTTTTTGGTGGGGGTTGTGTCCATAAAAACCCTTTGAGAAAGGCCACAGAAGACGGCCCCTCCAGAGCATGAAGTCAGGAATTCGAGGGGGCTTTCAGTGCCCAAACCCTGGACAATCACACAGCTCATAGCTACAGGAGCCAGAACTCTCTGTAGCCCCACCGTGCCCTCCAGCACCCTTGCCCCCACCTACCTGTCAAAGAAGGTGGCCAGAAGCCTCCGCAGCAAGACCTTGTGCTTCACCCCCGCGCAGAGGTGGCAGTTCATCAGCTGGCCACGTGTGATGTAGACCCCAGAGCCTGCAGCCGCCACACAGAAAAGGGGCTCGTGGCCTTTCCGGGACACTAGGGCCCGAAGAGGTGCAGAGAGGGGCGAGGGGGAGGGGGAGAAGCTGGAGGCCTTTAGAACTTCTTCTTGGGCATAAACAATTTGAGGTCCCACCTGCTGGTCACCAGGGGAGGCCATGGCCAAGGCCAGCTCCAGTAGGTCCCAAGTCACACGTGGAATTAAGCGGGGGATGGGGAAAGCCACGGCGCCTACCCTCCCCAGCGAGCCCCGAACTCCAAGCTCTTCCTGCTACACGGAGGCCTCGGCCTCAGCCACCTCCCTGGGAACACACTTTGTTGTTTAGAGATGGGGTCTCGCTCTGTTGCCCAGGCTGGAGAGCAGTGGTACAGTCATGGCTCACTGTAGCCTCCCCCTGGCTCCAGTGATCCTCCCGGCTAAACCTCCTGAGTTGCTGGGATAACAGGTGCCACCACCGTGCACAGCTTTTTTTTTTTTTTTTTTTTAAGAGATTAAGTCTCCTTAACATTGCCGAGGCTGGTCTGGAACTCCTGGCCTCAAGCAGCCTTCCCACTTCGGCCTCCCAAAGAGCTGGGATTCCAGGTGTAGGGCACAGCACCTGGCCGATGGGAACACTTTGAAGGGCTGACTCTGGCCCTGGGTCAGGGAAACACTCAGGTCTTGCCTTTCTGCTCCTTCCCAGATACCCAAGAGCCTCAGCAACCATGAGAGAGATGCAAATGCCCGTCCGGAGGGTGTGGCTGCAGCTTTCAGAGCCAGCGCTGACCTCCTCTGGATGCGTGTGAAGGGGAAAACCAGCCAGGGCAGAGGTGTGGCCAGGGAGGTCCATGCTGTGCTATTTACCCTCGGAAACTTGGCCAAACCCCAGCTGTCCCACCAGGATATGGGTGAGCAAGGGCTGGGACCAGCAGCAGGACTGACCCCGCTGGGAACAACGGGAAGGGACTGCGTTCTGGGGACAGCCAGGCTCACTGACCACGGAGATGCCACATCCTGAAAGATACTGATGTCTAGGTGCGCCCGCTTCCAGGAGCCCTGGGTGCCCATGGCCTCTCCCTGCCACAGCCCCTGTCTCCTGCCCCAACGTCCCCACTACATGCCCTTCCTGCCAGGGTCCAGCTGGAGGAACTCTCCTGGGGAGCTCATAAACGTGAAGCATGTCTCCAACTCCATCAGCCCCACACCCAAACACAGGCTATGGCTGCTGGAGGCTGGGGTGGCTGACAGCGTCTTCCCGGGACCACAGAACCACACCTACGTGGCAAGCACTGGGGTCAACATGGCACCTGCGCCCCAGAGCCCAACCCCAGAGCCCACCCAGCCCCGGCAGCCCAGCACTGCGCTCCCCATCCAGAAGTGCCAGGGCAGGGTGGGGGCTCAGGGCACAGCCAGGTGGGCCCCTACCCACCCCTCCTGGCCAGGGCCAGGTACAGCCCACTAGGCCACTCTCTCACGAGGACTGAAGTCCCTCGCAGCTGGAAGGGGAGGGCAGTGGCCTGGGCTGCCCTCAGGCGATGGCTCACACGTGGGGCACTCATTCTGCTAGGAGGGAGGACCCCAAGATGCTGCCCAAGGTGTGGCCTTTGGGGGTGGACAGGGACTGGGCAGGGCTGGGGCAGCACTGCTCAGGCTGTGGCCAAGAAAAGTGCCTGAGCACCCGAGCCTGGGGCTTCTTGGCAAACTGGGAAGAAATCACTGGAAAATGGCTCAACGGTCACCGGAGAGGATGCCCGTGGCACCACTTCCATCTTTTCCTTGAAGAGCCGTAAAAATCTATGAGGAGCTATGAGGCCAAAGGACTCCAACATGAGGGGCCAAGCACAGTGGCTCACGCCTGTAACCCCATCACTTTGGGAGGCCGAGGTGGGTGGATCACTTGAGGTCAGGAGTTTGAGACCAGCCTGGCCAACAGGGTGAAACCCATCTCTACTAAAAATATAAAAATTGGCTGGGCATGGTGGCAGGCACCTGTAATCCCAGCTACTTGGGAGGCTGAGGCAGGAGAATCACTTGAACCCAGGAGGTGGAGGCTGCAGTGAGCCAAGACTGTGCCATTGCACTCCATCCTGGGTGACAAGAGTGAAACTCTGTCTCCAAAAAAAAAAAAAAAAAAAAAAGAATCCAACAGGAAAGGTAAATATTCCTGAGTGAGGCCCGGCCCCATGGGCTTCTGGACGCAGCTATGTTTATTCCACCAGAAGAACCTGCCTTGACCACAGCAACCACTCGGAACCTGGCTGTTACCCTCAAAGGCTGCAAGTGGACACTCAGGGGTGGGGCGCTGGCACCCACACCAAACATGGTTTTATCTGTGACCTACATTAAAACACATTGTGATTGCAGCCCCTGCCAATCAGGAGCGTGACCAGCCCAGGGGATTCAATTAAAATGCTAAATTAATTCAATTGAATAACTCCTCTTAATGACACATTCTTCTAAAGGAAAATTACAGGAAATTTAAGCTGTTCTTTTTTTTTTTTTTTTTGACTGATTGGTGATGAGTACATTGTTCAGAGCTCTGCAAAAAAAAAAAAAAAAAAAAAACAACCATAAATGAGTGAGGACATTTGCATACAATAGATGGGTGGGAGGCGGCCTCACCTGCCACCAGCTCCAGCTTCTCGCCGGGGTCCCCCTCCGAGTAGAGCTTGGGGTGGCAGCGGTATCCGATCTGGCTGATGAGGCTGGCAGGCAGGGCCACAAGGTCGCGGCGGATGAGGACGCAGGAGCGGCTCTCCAGGGGTACTGGCTCAGGCTTCTCTTGCACTGTGGGCCCAGAACCAGCCTGGTCAGGTGGGCACCAGGGGCCAGACTGCTCTGTGCCTGCCCACCTGCCCTCCATGCTCCCCAGGCCCTGGGTTAGACCCACTCTGCCCACCTGGACCCAGGTGAGGCCATACTGTGCTACTCTCCTGCTGGCCTGGGTCAGACTGGCATCAGCCTGCCCCTCCCCACTTGGTGCCCTCCTGCCCACTTGGTCCTGCCCTCACAGGGAAGCCCCTGTGAACGAGTGAGCAGAAGACGTGAGGGGAAGGTTGTCCGGCCAGGCCCAGGGAATGAGCTGCTGAGGGCTGGCTCCTGGGAGGCGTATGCAGAGACTGCCAGCTGTGCAGGAGTGACAGCTCAGCACTTGGGCCCCCAAAGGAGAGTACAGTGTGAGAAAGGATGGAGGACAGCCTGGGGGCCACAAGGCAGCCACCTGTGGGGCCACAAAAACCGCCTGGTGGAGGCAAGGCGGGAGCTGAACAGGCATGGCAGGTACTGTGGCCCCCAACTCTTCTCCCAGCAGCTCCCAGCAACGGGCAGTGGGGCATGGTCGCCCGACTCACAGGCAAGGACATGGGGACTCAGTGTGTGCAAGAACTCAGCCCCAGGACGGTGCTGGCCTGAGGAGGAGCAGCTCCCTGAACACTCGCCGACAGCCAGGCCGTCAGCTGCACCACTGCCACCAGGGGCAGCCTCCCCGCACCCCGGGAATGTTCCTGACAAAGCACAGCTGGGGCAGATAACCGCCAGGGACCCTGTATCCACAAGACCTGCAGACTCACAGTGCACCCCAATGGGGGGCAAACAGCGGCCAGGAACACTGCACCCTTAAGACCTGCAGCTGCGCAGCGCCACACCAATGGGACCGTGCATCAGAAATAGGCCCCTTGGAGGCTCCTGTGCCACACAGCCAGTGGTGCCACCCAGGGTCCTCAGGCAGGACTCTGCTGTCAGGGTCAAGGAGCCCCCTCTAGAGTGTTCATGGAGGGCCAGGGCCCAGACCCCTCATCTGACGACCACCTGCTGGACACCCAGCATGTACCCAGGTGCATGGAGCCAAGGAAACACAGCCCTGTCCCCAAATCCTGCCTGGCAATACCTGGGACCCCACACTCCCACAGCCTCGCCACTTCCCTGTTTCCCACCATGACTTCACTGCCCTGAATCCCAGGAAGCCTTGCAGGACCCACCCTCACACGAGGGACCTCACAGGCTGGCAGGGCTCCAGGGTGAAGATCGGCTCCCGTGAGTGGGCCCCCAGCACTTACATGCCACCATGGACACTAGTCCGGCGCGCCTCACACCCCAGCCTGACAGGCTGCCCGAATGGCCATGCTGCCCAGGTGAGGGCAGAGGGCTGCCTCCCTCATTCCCGTGTCCCAGCACAAAAGGCAAGGCCCCAAGAGGACCACCCACCTGGTCTGCTGCCTTCGCAAGGGAATCCCCCTGCCCACCCTGCTGAGCCTCAAGGCCTGCAGGGAAGGCCCCACGGTCCAGCCTCTACCTGCCCAATCACACGAGGACAGCCTGCTGGTGGGAAAGGCCCTTGGGCCACCCAGGGCTGGGCTTTGCTTGCCACGGGCAGGACAGTTCCCTCGGCAGGCCCAGTGCGATGGGAAGTCCTGGGGTGGGGGGCAGTTTGCAGGATCTGCTGATCCTAGATGTGCAGACGGAGGGGCGGGGTGGAACCTGTGCAACCAGCAGGCTCAGGGCAGGCAGCTCCATGCAGATCCTGCCCTCGGCCGTGCCAGAATGCTCAGAGACAGGTGCTCCTGACCATGCTGTCCCTGTTCCCCATCCCTCCAAACCATGACCCCCACCTTGGAGAGTCACAGAAAAACTCTGAAGGGGTGGCTGAGCCTTGGGGCATGGGGCTGCCGAGGGGACTGCTGTGGAACAGCCTCAGGAGGGCGGGAGGCAGGGAGGGTCCCGGAGTCACCAGGAGTCACCTTTGCACCAAGCCCCTGTCAGGGAGGGGCAGGGCCACCAGGCCCTAGGGGGCCAACATCTAGGTTACTGAGGACCCCACATCCCAAATCCACAGCAAGAGCACCACTGAAGGCCGCGTGGATTCCACTCCTGAGAACCACGTGGGGTCTAAAATCACCTACCCTGGAGTTGCCCCAATATTCCCTCCCTAGGTACCCACTTGCCCAGGACGAGCGTGGTGCACGCTGCGCCTGTCAGTCCCTCCAGGGAGGAGGGGGAGCTTCCCAAGGCCCACAGACACCCAAGCAGAGGCCAGAAAGGGCCCTGGAAGCTGGGTGCACAGCCCCTGCCCGGCTGCTACAGGGGTCGGGTAGCATTTTCCGGCAGGCAGAGCATGCAGAACAAGCCCAGAATTACCCAAGTGCTCAGGGAACACAGCAAAACAATCTGGGTGATATTTTAAAACATAATTACGCACCCCCACCCCCGGCAGCCTGCTGTGATTACACACGCAGAGGAGCAGTGCAGTGCGCGGCATTTACATAAAGAGTTCACCAACAGAAATAATTCCCCAACCACAACCACCTCGTCTCGAGATGTTTTTCTAAACAGCAGAAGTTGTTTGCGCTTGGCACCCCCGCCCCCCCGCCCAGCCCCTGCCGAGCTCCCCAAGAGCCAGAGACTGTCAGCACCAGGACGGCCAAAAAACCCTTTCTATTTCTGCCTTGCCATGCCCTGGCTGTCGTGGGTTATACATACCCGTGCCCCACCGAGGCTCATCTGTGAAGGTGCCTCAGATGTCTCCCCACAGCCGCCCCTCCTGGCCCCCACCTCGCCCTCCACAGGAGCTGAGCTTCAAGGTCTGAGTTACAACTGGGTTTTAAAGAAAACCCAGAGAGAGACTCGTTCACACAGAGACAGGACGGCTCATCCCTGGTGGCCCCTGGATGGGCCATTCAGAGGCCCCATGAGTCAGGGCCAGTGCTGGGTTCCCAGAGTGGCAGGAGGCCCCTTGATGGGCATGTGAGCAGGGAAGAGGCCCCCGCTGGTCACACCAAGGTCCCTCCTGAGCCTGGGTCTCAGGTATTGGGGGAGCCCATGGCTTCCTGTCACCCCAGGATTGGCCACCATAGCAAAACTGCCACCTTCACACTCGAGAGCCCTGTGAAGAAACTCAGGTGCCAGGATGGTGCCCTCCAAACCTCTCGGTGCACTCACACCTGCGAATAGTTCATAAAGAACAATGAGCCGACTGCATGGAGGTGAGCAGCCCCTCCCCAAGTCCAGAACTTCCCATCTCCCCCAAGGGGAGGGTGCACCAGGCTCACAACGGGAGGCCCAGAGCAGCAGCCGCCCGGGGAGCAGGGCCCAGCCACTGAGGGCGGGCCGGTGGGCAGCCTCCCTGAACCACACAGGGCAAAGCAAACACAAGGACAAATGTTGCCTGGGACGTGGGGGTGGGGCCTTCAGGGATCCAGGAGGAGCCCCCAGCGTGCCTTTCAGGCCCTGCTGCTCCCAGCCTGGAGACACTAGGAGGACCTGGCAGAGGGCGGCTGAGCCTGGAGGACGCCATGCTCGGGAAGCAGCCAGACACAAAGGGACACGTCCAGGGGCTCTACTCGCAGGCAGCCCCTGGAGTCGTCAGGTCCACAGAGGTGGGAAACAGGGTGGGTGCCGCGGCCGTGTAGGGGAACGGGAGGGACCGTTTCATGGGGATGGGAGGTTTATCTGGGGAAGATGGGAAGTTCTGGACTGACGACAGTGATGCTCACACAACAGTGGGACGTGCTCAGCACCTCGGAACTGTGCACGTAAAAGCCACTGCAATGGCCAAACTTCTGTGCACTTTACACAGTCACAATGCTCAGAAAGAATGCACGAATGTCAGGAGGAGGGATCATGTGGTCCGGAGGGAAACGAGGTCTCACTGGCCTCGCCCTGACCCTTCTCAACTCCCCAGTCACTGAATGGGGTCTGAAGGCTCCACATCCTCCCCAGGCAGAACACGCGAGGACCCTGCCCATGGGACAGCACCATGTCCTGGGTGGCGAGCCCCGTTCCCGTCCCCAATTTGGAGTGTGTCATTGAGGACTCACCCAGGTGACACCCTGAGATCGCACAGGCAGCTCCACCAAGGGAGTCCCTGCAGACATGGGTGGCAGCTGGTGAGTGGCAGGGTCGCCTGGTGGAGCCCAGCAGAGCCTCGGCGGGGGTGGGAGGGAGAGGGGAGGCCCACTCCTAAAAGTGTACGCTATTTGTTAAAACGCAGAACAAGAAAAGGAACCCCCAGTCCTTGATGATGTAGAAATGTACAACTTAAATCCAAACTGACCGAAAAAGTGCTGAATCACACTGATTTGAAGACCTCCTGTGAAGCTCCAGTCATTAAGCTCGGTTCAGGGAAGTGGACAGACAGGTCAGTGGCACAGAACAGGAGGCCCACACGCAGACACACATGCCACAGACCCACACACCACAGACCCATACACAGACCCACACACAGACCCACACGCCACAGACCCATACACAGACCCACACGCCGCATACCCACACTCAGACCCACAAGCTGCAGACCCACACACAGACCCACACGCAGACCCACATGCCACAGACCCACACACAGACGCAAACGCCACAGACCCACACAGACCCACACGCCGCATACCCATACTCAGACCCACAAGCTGCAGACCCACACACAGACCCACACGCAGACCCACATGCCACAGACCCACACACAGACGCAAACGCCACAGACCCACTCAGACCCACAAGCTGCAGACCCACATGCCACAGACCCACACACAGACCCACACGCCGCATACCCAGACCCACAAGCTGCAGACCCACATGCCACAGACCCACACACAGACCCACACGCTGCATACCCACACTCAGACCCACAAGCTGCAGACCCACATGCCACAGACCCACACACACAGACCCATACACAGACCCACATGCCGCATACCCACACTCAGACCCACAAGCTGCAGACCCATACACAGACCCACACAGACCCACACGCCACAGACCCATACACAGACCCACATGCCGCATACCCACACTCAGACCCACAAGCTGCAGACCCACATGCCACAGACCCACACACAGACCCATACACAGACCTACACGCTGCATACCCACACTCAGACCCACAAGCTACAGACCCACACGCAGACCCACATGCCACAGACCCACATGCAGACGCAAACGCCACAGACCCACACAGACCCACACGCAGACGTACACACACACACCACAGACCCACATGCCACAGACCTACACACACACACCAGACCCACATGCCACAGACCCACACGCAGACACACATGCCACAGACTCACGCAGACACACATGCTGCAGACACACACGCCGCAGACACACACGCCACAGACCCACACGCCACAGACCCACACACAGATGCACACGCCACAGACCTACACACAGACGCACACGCCAGACCCACAGGCCACAGACCCACATGCCAGACCCACACACACAGACCCACATGCCACAGACCCACACACATGCACACGTCACAGACCCAAACACAGACCCACACGCAGACGTACACGCCACAGACCCACACACTACAGACCCACACACAGATCCACATGCCAGACTCACACACAGACCCACATGCCACGGACCCACACACCACAGACCCACATGCAGACCCACACACAGACCCACACAAAGATGCACACACCACAGAACCACACACAGACCCACACACCACAGACCCACATGCAGACGCACACGCCACAGACCCACACACAGACCCACATGCCACAGACCCACACGCAGACCCACACGCCAGACCCACATACAGACGCACATGCCACAGACCCACATGCAGACCCACACGCCACAGAACCACATGCAGATGCACATGCCGCAAATGCGCATGCCACAGAACCACACGCAGACCCACACACAGACCCACATGCCACAGACCGCCACAGACCCACACACAGACCCACACGCCACAGACCCACACGGAGACGCACACGCCACAGACTCACACACAGACCGACATGGCTACACTCTGTTGGTTTTTGACAAAGGTGCACCAGCTGTTCCATGGGGAGGTGACAGCCTTCACAAATGCGGCTGAGCAACTGGCCGTCCACATGCACGGCACCAAAACACCCTCTGTCTCAGGTCCGCACCCCATGCAAAAACTGATCAGGAAGCTAAGTGGAAAACACAAATCTTTTAGAAGAAAGCAGCAGGCAGAAGGTCTTTCTGATCTTAGGTTAAGCTGAAGCCTTAGACATGACCCCCAAAGCACAATCCACAATGGAAATGACTGATGAGCGGGAATTCATCAAAATTAAAAACTTCTGATCTGGGAGTGATTTATCCTCACTCACTACAGGACAACTTTGCTACATTCTGGAGGAAAATACTTGCAAATCACATACCTGATAAAGGACTTGCATCGAAAAAAATATAAAGAAATCTCAAAACTCAACAGTTAAAAACAAACAATCCAGTTTCAAGAATGGGCAAAAGATTTGCACAGACCCCCCCGCAGGGGACTCACAGGTGGAAATAAGCAGATGAAAAGGCACACAGTGTCCTCAGCCACCTGACAGAGGCAAATCAAGCCATGATGCGGTCCCACTTCCCAGTGTGGCAAAACGTAAAAACGCCACCACCACCAAGTGCTGGTGAGGATGAGGGGCAGCTGAGATGTCCTGGCGTCACCAGGGAGAGGGCAGAGTGGCATGGTCACCACTCTGGAGAACTGCTTGGTGGTTTCTTATCAAGTTCAACATACACTTATGACTCAGCAATTATACTTCTAGGTATTTGCCCAAGAAAACTGGGAACTTAGCTCCAAAGACAGCCTGCACAGGAACGCTCATCCCTGCTCTGTTCACGAATGCCCCAGGCTAGACACAGCCCGCAGGTCCTGCCATGGGCCTGTGGACAAAGGCACTGGAACCATCCACAGGATGCACTGCTGGTTTTCCACTTAGCTCCCTGATCAGCTTTTGTGTAGGCTGTGGGGCTGAGGTGGAGGGAGTTTTGGTGCTGTGTGTGTGGACGGCCAGTTGCTCGGCCCATTTGTGAAGGCTGCCACCTCCTCCATGGAACAGCTGGTGCACCTTTGTCAAAAACTGATCGAGCGTGGCCACATGGGTCCGTTTGTGGGCGGCCTCCTGTTGTGTGCCCGAACAGGGTCACTGTTGAGCCTAGCGCTTCTGGCAGAGAGGGGGGCAGACCCTGCTGGTCAGTGTCCCCAGGGCCTGGCACCCAGTATGTGCCTAACACACAGTCCCCATCACTACCAGTGCTGGCTGGGGCAGTGCCTCTGCCACCCTCCAGAAAGACCAGAAATGACTTCAACACTGTACTTGCTGGAAGCACAGAGGCCACAATTGTAAGGCATGCCATTTTCTCATGTGCCACAGAGCAAAGGTGCCACCAATTTAACCACGCCACGCCACAACTGGGAAGGCAAAACCACAAATTCAACCACGACATGCCTGTAAGACACGGCCCATTTCATGGATGCTGAGACATGGGAAATGCACAAAAGCCCAACCGGGAATGCCAGGAAGAAGAAAAATGAAGGCGGAGAGGGGCATTCAAGTCAGGGAGGGAGGAGCCGTGCACACATCCTGGCCTCTCTGGTCTCCTGGGAACCTGGAGAGAAAGGTACTCACTGGTCTCTCGAGTCCCTGTGCCCACACTCATGGGTACAGCTGCAGGGGAAGATGTGGGGGCCAGTAAGAGATGGAATCCTCCCTGGCACCCCCAGGGGGCCAGCATAATCCTGCAGCCCGCCAGGGCACCTGGGCCTGCTCGGCTGGCCCCACTGCAGCTCTCAGAGCACATATGATCCCTGAGTGACTGGGACCCTCTGGGCTTCTGTTCAAACAGCTCAACGGTCCTGTCAAACCTGGCTCCTACTCTGCCCCACCCACACACCTGGCCAGTGCCCTCCCTAGAGCTGAGGCTCCCTCCAGGCCTGGCAGGTACTGTTGTTTTATCTCCTACAAATCCCAGCGCCTGTTCCTGCCAGCACCAAGCCTGGTCCTGGAGACTCGAGAAGTCCCCACGTCGTCCAAGCCTCCACAGGGGTCCCAGTGGTTATGTTTATTAAAGCTGATCTGACTGCATCACGCTCCTGCTCCACATCCATCCACACATTGCTCAGACTTGCCCAAGGGTGTCCTCAAGACAGCAGGCAGCCCTGCCTTTGCAAGAGCTTGTCCAGCCATGGGCATGGGTTCAACCAATCCCACCTACCACAGCACGGGTCACTGTGAAGATACTAGCAGGGCTGTGTGTGTGGTAAGAATGACGACCAGGACACTAAGGACAAAAGAACATCAATGCATGGGACAGTGCCCACACCGCACAGGTGCGTACCCACCACCATATACATGTGCACACACCCCCACACACATGCAAAGCCCCCTCACACACGTGCACATGGAGGAAGCTCCCAGAATGTGTGCCAGCTGTGAGTTCCTCCAGGAGACACTGTATGTATGAGGACCACAGGGGAGAATGGCTTTCACTCCATGACCTTTTCCTAGTCTCTAAGGCAGTGAACACACATTAGCTATGCAAAAATAAATATATTTAATTTTTAATGCCCCAGAGGTTCCCATCGTGGATATGAGGGAGCAGTCAACATCAGACTAACTCCTTCATCAAAAACAACTTTTAAAACTATCAAAAAACTAACTGAAACCCTAAGAGGCCAAGATCCGGAGGACAGGGACCTCCCAGCCCTGGGGAGGAGCAGACGGAGGCGGCAGGGCCTGGAGCCAGCAGAGGCTCATGGAGCCGGGAGCCTCTGGGGGCAGTTTCAGAACTGTCCCTTGGATATTTGCTGACTACTAAGTAGCTGTGTATACAGGCCGCAACTGAGCGAAAACAAGTGCCACAAAACTAAAAACAATGGAATCTACAATTTGGCCTCTGGTGTACTGGAGAGATAAAACTGGACTGATTTCAGGGCCAGCCAAGATGAGGGTTCTGGGGAACACCAAGCTTCCAGCTGAGGTCCTGGAGGGTCTGGGGTGTGGGGGCAAACCAGACGCACCCAGACTTGGCTGGTGTGGGCACAGGTGCTGCTGGATGGCACAGATTTCCTCTCACTGCAGACCTTCAACCAGCAGTCCCCAGACCCCTTCTGGAGTAGCTTGCTTAGGGCTTCTCATGCTTTTCACACCACGTCCGGCCGTCCATAAGAAAGGGCCAGGAATCCCAGAAACAGCCCGAAATGATAGAAAGGACGTTAGACGTGGACCCATGGACCAAATGATAAAAAACAATTTACGAAAGGACATCAGACAATTAGCAGACGCCAACTTTAAATTAACAATTCTTACTGTGCACAAGAAATGCAGGCAACTAGATGGAAAATTTCACCAGAAAACTAGAATCAACAAAAAGGATTAAGTCCTATTTAAAAAAATGCAGCTGGGCGAGGTTGGTCACACCTGTAATCCCAGCACTTTGGGAGGCTGAGGTGGGCAGATCACTTGAGGTTAGGAGTTTGAGACAGCCGAACCAACATGGTGAGACCCCGTCTCCACTAAAACTACAAAAAAAATTAGCCAGGTGTGGGGGTGTGCACTTGTAGTCCCAGCTACTCAGGAGGTTGAGGCAGGAGAATCGCTTGAACCTGGAAGGCAGAGGTTGCGCTGAGCTGAGATTATACCACCGCACTCCAGCCTGGGCGATGGAGCCAGACTTCATCTCAAATACAAAACAAAACAAAAATCCAACAACTGACACTATGAACTCAAAAGAATGATTTAGGGGAAAATTAAACAGTGCAGATGAGATTTGTGAACTGGAAAATAATTTAATACAAAATACCCAGATTGACACAGAATAAGAAAGAATAGGCTGAGAGTGGTGGCTCATGCCTGTAACCCCAGCACTTTGGGAGGCTGAGGCAGGCAGATCACCTGAGGTTAGGAGTTCGAGAGTAGCCTGGTCAACATGGTGAAACCCTGTCTCTGCTAAAAATACAAACATTAGCCTGGTGTGGTGGCTCATGCCTGTAATCCCAGCTACTCAGGAGGCTGAGGCACGAGAATCGCTAGAACCTGGAGGGTGAAGGCTGCAGTGAGCCGAGATAGTGCCACTACCCTCCAGCCTGGACGATGGAGCAACATTCGGTCTCAAAACGAACAAAAATAATGTTTGTGAAGAATGAATAAAATGAAACTCAAGAGAAAACCTTAAACAAGAGGACAAATGATGAAAATAGATGTACCATGTAAATATTAAATCAAAGGGCACTGAAGTGGCTCTGCTAGTATCAGACCTGGCAGACATTAAAGCCAGACCCGTTGGTAGCACTAAAGAAGAATATTTCCTAATAATAAGGGCATCAACTCAACAGGAAGATAAAACACCCGAGATTAACACGCATTTAACAGAAGTATCAGGACTGAAGGGAGAAATGGTCACAGCTACAACCATGCTTAGAGATTGTAACAACCATGTCCGCAGCCAACACAGGAAGATGATAACGCACCCAAAAGAACACGCATTTGCTGTGCTTGCCTGTACCGTTTATGCAATCGATCTCTTCAGTGCATACGGAACATATACGGGCATAAAGTCTCAACAAACCCCAGAGCAACGAACTCGGCTGAGTGCATCCTATGTCCACTGGGAATTTAATTCAGAATTCATAACAAAAAAAGATGACCAGAAAATCCAAAATGATTTGGGAATTAGGCAATATACTGCTACACAACACAAGGGCGAGAGGGGGGAAAACCACAACTCACTAGAAAATACTTTTAACTGAATAATAACGAAAATCTGACATATGAAAATGTTAGAATTAGGCAGTGCTGATCAGGAAACGCATAGCCCCAAGTGCTTTACTTTAAAAGGCTGAGATGTCCATGATCCATAGATCTCAAAAACTAGGGAAAAAAAATAGCAAGATAAACACAAAGAGAGATAAACAGAAACAAAAATATATAAATACACACATAAGAGAAAACATCCAGGAGCTGATTTTTTGAAAAGACAAATGAAAACTCTCTAGCAGGTCTGAGTGAAGAGAATAAGAGACAAAAATTCACAACATCGGCCAGGTGCAGTAGCTCACACCTGTGATCCCAGCACTTTGGGAGGCTAAGACAGGTGGATCACTTGAGGTCAGGAGTTCAAGATCAGCCTGGCCAATGTGCTGAAACCCCATCTCTACTAAAAATATAAAAATTAGCGGGGCATAATGGTGGAAGCCTGTAATCCCAGCTACTTGGGAGGCCAAGGCAGAAGAATTGCTTGAACCTGGGAGGCTGAGGTTGCAGTGAGCCGATACTGCACTACTGCACTCCAGCCTGGGTAACAAGAGCGAAACTCCGCCTCCAAAAAAAAAAAAAAAAAGACAACTTTGAGAACACAACACAACAGGTTCTATAGAACGGGGTCAGCAAACTTCTGCTGGGAGTGGCTGGAGAGTAAATACTTCCGGCAGGCTGACCACGTGTAGATCTGTCATATGTCCTGCTTTGCTTTTGCTTCACTTTTTTCTTTTTTTTGAGACAGGATCTCTGTCACCCAGGCTGAAGTGCAGTGGTGCGATCTCGGCTCACTGCAACTCCACCTCATGGGTTCAATCGATTCTTGTGCCTCAGCCTCCTGAGTAGCTGTGACTACAGGTGATGGCAGCAGTGGCCCATCTGGTGCAGCCACTTCCATGACAGCAGCTGCAGTGGGTAGGGTGTGGCCAGGGCTGCACGCTCCGTGGAGCTGGAGGGAGCCAGGAACAAGTAGAAGCCTTGCCTGCCTCCAAGCTGGAGGGGTGGGAGCTCCACCCTCCTGGGTGCAGCTGCAGCTGTGCCAGTGTCTGAAGCTGCCCACCCCACCGCAGCCAGTGTGCCTGGCTCTATGCAGCAGCTGGACCCCTCACCTGCGAACTCACACACTCCTTGCTGCTCTGTTCCTGGCTCGCCCTCAGAGGTGTGGGATCTGGGCCCATAGCCCAAGCCAAGCACAGCCCACCAGGCCAAATGGGTGGAACGAGCCCAGCAGGCACAAGCAAAGCCTGGGTGAAGGCACCACCGGCCACAGAGGTTTCTGGCTGGCAAAGCGACACACCGCAGACCCCATGACACAGGCACCCACCAGCACACCCAGCTAACTTCCATATTTTTAGTAAAGACGAGGTTTTACCATGATGGCCAGGCTGGTCTCAAACTCCTGACCTCAAGTGATCCACCCTCTTGGGCCTCCCAAAGTGCTGGGATTACAGGCGTGAGCCACCGTGCTGGCCCTTCCTTGCCTTTTTTTTTTTTGAGACAGAGTCTCACTCTGTAGCAGCCAGGCTAGAGTGCAGAGGTGAGATCTTGGCTCAGGCTCACTGCAACCTCTGCCTCCTGGGTTCAAGCAATACCCTGCCTCAGCCTCCCAAGCAGCTGGGATTACAGGCAAGTACCACCACGCCTGGCTAATTTTTTTGTATTTTAGTAGAGATGCGGTTTCACTATGTTGGCCAGGATAGTCTCCATCACTTGACCTCATGATCCATCCTCCTCGGCCTCCCAAAGTGCTGGGATTACAGGCATGAGCCATTGCACCTGGCCTCTTCCTTGCTTTTTAAAAGCAAACCTTTAAAAATATATACCCTGTCCTTAGTTTGCAGGCTATACAAAAACAGACCACGGAACCTGCCACTGTCAGAGGCTCATCTCTGCTACAGAAATTCAGAAGATCTTAAAGTGGGTACTGAACAATTTCATGTCAATACATCTGAACTTTAACACTTATTTTGAGATGGGAGTCTCGCTCTGACACCCAGGTTGGGGTAAAGTGGTGTCATCTCAGCTCGCTACAACCTGCGCCGCCTCCCAGGTTCAAGCGATCATCCCATTTCAGCCTCCCGAGTAGCTGTGACCACAGGCATATACCTCCGTGCCTGGCTAACTTTTTGTATTTTTGGTAGAGATGGGATTTTGCCATGTTGCCCAGGCTAGTCTTGAACTCCTGAGTTCAAGTGATCTGCCTGCCTCGGCCTCCCAAAGTGCTGGGATTACAGGAGTGAGCCGCTGCGTCCACCCAACACATCTGAACTTTAGATGGAGCCGATGAACTTCTGGAAATACACAACTTACCGAAACAGACACAGGAGGAAACAGACTATGTGAACTATTCCTGCAGCTATTCAAGAAAATGAAGCTAAATAAGTATCTCCCTACAAAGAACTGCAGAACTAAATGGCTTTGCCTGTGACATTTTTCAAACATTTAAGAATGAAATAACACAACATTATACAAACTGTTCCAGATCACTAAAGAAAAGGAAATAATTCTGAATTCATTTAATGATGTCAGATAATCTTGGTATCAAACCATAGGACTTTGGGATGGTAAAGAGATAAGAGCATCATTATCAGTGTTAGTGCCATTTCCTCTCCTTCCCTCCATAGCCCCACTAATTCATTCATTCATTCATTCGTTTTGAGATAGAGTCTCACTCCATCACCCAGGCTGGGTTGCAGTGGCATGATCTTGGCTCACTGCAACCTCCGCTTCCTGGGTTCAAACAATTCTTTGCCTCAGCCTCCTGAGTAGCTGGCATTACAGGCACCTGCCACCACACCCAGCTAATTTTTGTATTTTTAGTACAGAGGGGGTTTCACCATCTTGGCCAGGCTGGTCTTGAACTCTTGACCTCGTGATCCACCCACCTCGGCTTCCCAAAGTGCTAGGATTACAGGTGTGAGTCACCGTGTCTGGCCTAATTTTTGTATTTTTAGAAGAAACAGGGTTTCACTATGTTGGCCAGGCTGGTTTCGAACTCCTGAGCTCAAATGATCCATCCGCCTCGGCCTCCCAAAGTGTTAGGATTACAGGCAGAGCCACTGTGCCTAGACCACAGCCCCATTTAAAAAAAAAAAGACAAAAGAAGAAAACATAGAACTTTTCCTTAAAGGAAAATTAGAGGGCAATCTCTCTTGTGAACATGGTAACACAAATCCTAAAGAAAATATTAGCAAATAAGAAATTTATGATCTCACCGCACACAGGCTAGTGGCCATTCATGGAACCGATTTAACCCATATAGCTTTTACTGCTGCCTCCAGGCCCTCGTTCCGTGTTCCCACCTCCTCCAACAGTGGACTTTTGGCATCTGCACCAACACCCACAGCTGACATGTATGGGCAGCTCCTTAGCAGCTTTCCTGACGCTCAGGGTCAATGAACAGGGGCGGGGGCAAGGGATGTCCTCTGCAGCACCCCTGGGGCTCAGGGTAAATGAATGGGGCAGGCTGTTCCAGTACTTTGGGAGGCTGAGTCGGGTGGATCACGAGGTCAGGATATCGAGACCACCCTGGCTAACAGTGAAACCCCATCTCTACTAAAAAATACAAAAAATTAGCTGGGCATGGTGGGTGCCTGTAATCTCAGCTACCCGGGAGGCTGAGGCAGGAGAATCGCTTGAACCCGGGAGGCAGAGTCAGTGAGCTGTGATCGTGCTACTGAATTCCAGCCTGGGCAACAGAGTGAGACTCTACATCAAAAAAAAAAAAAAAAAGAAAGAAAGAAAAGAAATGAGCAGGAGCAGGGGCATCCTCTGCCACACCACCAGTGGTCACTGCACAGGTCTGGCCACAGAAGGGATGATTTCCCTCCCGCCGGACTCCTGGGATCTCACTTGCCTTTTCTGTCTGAGGCTCCATCAAGATCTTTATTACTGAGGAGGATCTAAGGCTCGGGAGAGCCCAAAAGGAGGGGAAGGGATATTAGCAAGCTGCATCCAGAGGAACGTGTAACGGAAGACTGCCACAGCACAACTGGGCTCAATTTATTCCAGGAACACAAAGTTGTTCCAGTACTTGGAAAAGCAGTCAATGCAACTAAGCACATTAACAGAGCAGGAGAGAACCACAGGGCTGTCACCCATCCTTAGAGAAGGCTTTTGTTACAGTGCAACACTTATGAGGGAAAACCTCTTAACCTAGGAAATGAAAGCAATTTCTGCAATCTGATCAAATGTATCACAACGAGGCCTAGAGCAAATATCCTAAAGAGGAACAGTGAAAGCTTTTCCTGAGGTTAGGGAGACAGGGATATGTACAGGCCAGTTCAATGAGGCAAGAAAGGGAACAAAAAGGTTAAGATTAGAAATAAAAGAAACTGTGGCGTTAAGCAGATGACACGTCTGTATTCACAGAAAATCCAAAGCAGGTTGGGTGCAGTGGCTCACTCTTGGAATCCCAGCATTTTCGGAGGCTGAGGTGGGTGGATCACCTGAGGTCAGAAGTTCGAGACCAGCCTGGCCAACATGGCAAAACCTCATCTCTACTAAAAATATAAAAATTAGGTAAATGTGGTGGCTCATGTCTATTATCCTGACACTTTGAGGGGCCAAGGCAGGTGGATCACCTGAGGTCAGGAGTTAAGAGACCAGCCTGGCCAACATGGCAAAACCCCGTGTCTACTAAACACACACACATACACACACACACACACACACACACACACACACACACACACACACACACTCTAGCTGGGCATGGTGGCAGGCGCCTATAATCCCAGCTACTCAGGAAGCTAAGGCGGGAGAATCACTAGAACCCTGAGGGCGGAAGTTGCAGTGAGCCAAGATCACACCACTACACTCTAGCCTGGGCAACAGAGTGAGACACCGTCTCAAAAAATAAAAAGGAAAAAAATTAGCTGAGCATGGTGGCATGCGCCTGTAATTCCAGTTACTTGGGAGGCTGAGGTTGCAGTGAGCCGAGATCGCATCATTGCACTCCAGCTTGGGCAACAGAGTGAGATCCTGTCTCAAAAATAAAATAAAATCCAAAATAATCTGCAGGCAGAATCTCAGAGTAAATTAGTGAGCTTAGCAAGGTAAGCAGACTTCTAAGATAATCCAATTTGTTTATATGTTAGTAACAAACACGAAAAAAAGAAAGTACTATGTAATTCAAATTTTAAAATGACCTTCTAGGAATAAGTCTTTTAAAAACGTGCAGAGAATTGTAAAATATTCCTAAGAAAAATGGGGACACATGTAGATAAACAGAAGGGTATGCCATGCCCATGGACTGGAAGATCCAATGTCATAAAAATGTCAGATCACCCTAAATCAAGCAACAGAGTCAATGCAATCCCAATCAAATTCTAGCAGGATTTGTGTGTGTGTGATATTTGGCAATCTACTTCTGAAAAGTATATGAAAATGCAAAAAATAGCCAACACAAGGCAAATCATAAGGAACTCAAACCTGAAAAGTTTAGAGAAAATATTTAGAAAGATTTAGAAAAAAAAAAAGATTAAAAAAAAACCCATGTACTGGCATAGGAAAAAACAGAGGGACGAGGGTACACAGCAGAGTTCAAATACAAACTCAGTCATTTTGCAGACGCCTGAGACACCACAAAGGGCCCTGCAGTCCAGCGGCAGAAAAGACCTTCTCGATGAAAACACAGGTCAACGGGAAAGTGAAACAGGAACAAGGGAACCTTGAGCCCTGGATCACACCAAGCACAAAAATCCACGCCAGACACATTATACATCTTAAAGTCTTTAGTAAGAACTCACAAGAATCTGAATCTTAACTATTAGGAAAGAAAAACAGGGAGAGAGAAAAGGAACAGAGGAAGGCCAGGAAGAGCCCTAGAGTGCTGACTGCTTTGAGGAGTATCAGTATGAACCCACGATTGCCCGGCTGGTCTTGAACTCCTCACCTCATGATCCGCCCGCCTCAGCCTCCCAAAGTGCTGGGATTACAGGTGTGAGCCACCACGCCTGGCCCCACCATTCTTAAATATATACATTCCCAGCTCTGACAGCTAAAAGGCTATAAAAGCAGCAACACCAAGTGGCAATGAATGAACCTAGCACCAAGATCTTGGTTTCTAGACACCATTCCTCACTAAAAGGAAAAATAATTGATTCTAGGGCTAAGGACCAGAAAGTGTAGGATAAACCTGGAATATGTTGCTGAACAAGGCAGCAAGAAAACGCTTTTTTAGAAAAAACCCAGGCTGGGCGCAGTGGCTCATGCCTGTAATCCCAGCACTTTGGGAGGCTGAGGTGGGTGGATCACGAGGTCAGGAGTTCAAGACCAGCCTGGGCAACACGGTGAAACACGTCTCTACTAAAACACAAAAAATTAGCCAGGCGTGGTAGCACACGCGTCATCCTAGCTACTCGGGAGGCTGAGGCAGGAGAATTGCTTGAACCCAGGAGGCAGAGTTTGCAGTGAGTCTAGATTGTGTCACTGTACTTCAGCCTGGGAAACAGAGTGAGACTCCGTCTCAAAAACAAAACAAAACGAAACCAACCAACCCCAAACTCTACACTGACGGTAAATAAATAATAACAGTAAGTGAAGGAATAAGACCAATCAGTGGGAGATATAGGGGAAGCTCTTTCCTACAAGACTGCTAACTAGTAAATGTAGTAGTTATAGGGTTCCACATAATCATATTTGGGGTTCAGGTGCGGTGGCTCGTCCCTGTAATCCCAGCACTTTGAGAGGTAGAGGTGGGCAGATCACCTGAGGTCAGGAGTCTAAGACCAGCCTGAGCAACATGGAGAAACCCCATCTCTACTAAAAACACAAAAATTAGCAGGGTGTGGTAGTACACACCTGTAATCCCAGCTACTCAGGAGGCTGAGGCAGGAGAATCACTTGAATCCAGTAAGCAGAGGTTGCAGTGAGCTGAGATCATGCCACTGCACTCCAGCTTGGGCGACAGAGTGAGACTCCATCTCAAAAAACAAAACACAACAAAAACCAATCATATTTGTACCCATCGGAGCAGTACCTGATTTAGGCAGGAGTCACCAATAAATACTAGAATTAATGGATGGAAGGCTGAGGACACTCAGGATATTGACATAGCCTCTTCTCACAAAGGGAAGAACAGCAACCACCTGCCCCAAACCATCGAAGGAGCATCCCCAATATTGAGCCAAAGTGGTGTCACGTGACTCCTACAACGCACTGAGAAGGTTTCACTGCCGTGAATTGCAGACAAAACGAACAACCTGACCCCAATCCTGAGATGAAACCTGACAAACCTAAAGAGAGGGATAGTCTACAAAATAATGAGCCGTGCTTTGCAAAAGATCAGAGTCAGAAAACACAAAGGCTGAGAAACTGTTCTAAAATAAAGAGATGAAAGAGAAGAACCATAAAATGCAATGTGTGATCTGGATTAAATAACGGATCAGGGAAAGGAACACTGCTCTAAAGAACAATATTGAGTCCTCTGGGAAAACGTACGGTTTGTAGTTACCTGAGGATGATGCATTGAGATGACATGTCTTGAATTTTGCCCAGTGTACTGTGATTATGTAAGAGAATGTCCTTGTTTATTAAAAAAAAAGTTCAGCATTTTGATGTAAAGGCATAATACCTGTAACTTACTTTTAAATGGTTTAGTGAAAAACCTCTATATGTAAAGAGAAAAAGAATGATAGAGCAGACGTGGCAAATTCTTACCAACTGTGGAGGGTATAGAGAAGTTCTTTGTACTTATCTTACAACTTTTCTACAAGTTGAAAGTGATTTCAAAACAGTGTGTGTGTGTATGTGTGGTTTTTTTTTTTTTTTTAAATACACATAGAACATCATAATGATCTGAGGGGGGAATAAATTTCTTTCAATACGATATAAAAACTGCTATTGTACAAAAAGTTTCATAAACTTTACTATAAAAAATATTTTAAGAAACGAAGTTGTACAGCGGGAGAAGCTACTTAGGTGTCTGACAAAGGATGCCAATTCACAGCACAGGACGAGCAAAGTCACGAGAAAAAGACAGATAACTCACTCCAGGAAGAGGTGGGCAAAATATTTAAATAGGCACTTCACGAAGGAGGATGCCCAAGTGGCTAAGCCTGTGAAAATGTGCCCAGTATCATTACTTGTTACTGAAATTCTACCTAACACCACCGTGAGAGAATCAAGGACAGCAAACTGCAGATGCCCAAAAAAGTAACAATTACAATGTCCAGCATCTATTAAAAAAATAAACAAGTGAAAAACCACAGAAAGGTCACCTTAAGGAGAAAAAAAAATCAGTAAACAGAAACAGACCAAGAAACTATGAAGCGCTGGCAGTAGCTGAAAAAGGTTAATTTATGTATACACACACATACAAACACACACACATACACACACACATATACATACATATACACATGCATACACACATACACATGCATACACACATATTCACATACACACACATACACATACACGCACGCACACACATACACATACATGCACACACATATACACACATGTATAAATACACACATACATACATGTATACACACATATATACATACACACATACACACACATATACACATACCACACATACACATATATACACACACATACATACACACATATATACACACAACTACACATACACATATACACATACATACACACATACACATGCATGCACACACACATACACACATGTATATACACATACACACATACATATATACACATACACACATATATACACATACACACATACATACACATGCATATGCACACACAGATACACATACACACATATATACACATACACATATACTCACACATATATATCATACACACATACACGTACACACGTACATGGGCTGATATCTGGCTATTATAAACATGATCAGAGGATTATAAAACAGGAACTCAATGAGGGGAGAAATGAAAAGTATAAAAAAAGAACAAAATGGAACTTGAGAAAAGAAAGCCCTTGAACATGAAGAAACCACAGTAGAAATTATTCAGCTGAAAGGCTATAGAAGAAAACGGGCAAATAATAAATAGAACCTCAGTGACAAAAACATACATTTCAGTTTTAGAGGGTGAGGGGCAGAAAAATAAAGAAACAATTTAAATCACAACTTTGATTTTTTAAAGAAGTATAAATGCACATGTTCAAAAAGCTCAACAAATCCTAAGCAGAATAAATACAAAGCAACACAAAGGCATACAACAGTCAAATTGCTGCAAGCCCGAGATAAAAGCAGCCTGAAAGAAGACACGATAAACACAGGAAAACACAGATAAGGATGACCATGATTTCCTGGACAATCCAGAAGACAAAGAATATGACATCCTTAAAGCACTGAAAGCAAAGAACTGTCAACCTGGATTTCTGTATGCATCAAGTTTCCTTGAAAAATGAAGGGGACAATAAATTTTACAAGAAAAGCTGATGACTTATTGTATGTAAGGTATACCTCAATTAGGCAGATATTTTAGAAAGGTGATACTAAGTTTTTTTTTTTTTTGAGACAGAATCTCACTCTGTTGCCAGGCTGGAGTGTAGCAGTGAGATCTGGGCTCACTGCAACCTCTGCCTCACAAGTTCAAGTGATTCTCCTGCCTCAGCCTCCCAAGTAGCTGGTATTACAGGCATGAGCCACCACGCCTGGTTAATTTTTTGTATTTTTAGTAGAGATGGGGTTTCTCCATGTTAGCCAGGCTGGTCTCGAACTCCTGACCTCAGGTGATCTGCTCACGTTGGCCTCCCAAAGTGCTGGGATTACAGGTGTGAGCCACCGTGCCTGGCCAATATAAAGATGTTTTTATAATTTTTCAGAACTCATCACCCTCTAACACTAGGGCTGTAAGAAGTGTTAATGGAAATTCTCAGGCAGAAGGAGAATGGTACCTGATAGAAACTCAACCTGATTATGTGAGAAAATATTTAAAATGGTCCATTTTCAAGGCATGATAAATCTAAGTACTGGCAGCCAGCCTGTGGACATGACAACTGCACAGCTCACACACTCTGGCGAGACTGGATTAGTTCTCTTGAGAATGTTCCCAAGAGAGTGGGCTTTTGTAAAGCCAGGATGCCCCTCAGGCCTTGCCTCTCCACACCCGTCAGGCTCCCCTTTGACCTTCACCATGCTATGATGCAGCCCGAATGCCCTCACCGGAAGCTGAGCGGATGCAGGCACCATGCTTCCTGAACTTCCTGGCCTGGAGAACCAAGAGCTAAATAAACATCTGCATAAGTTATCCCACTGCAGGTATTCTGTGATTATCACAAAACAAACGAAGACCTAGTTTATGTAAAAATTAACTGAAAAACGAGCCACGGACCTAAATATTAAACCCAAAGCTATCAATAAGCAGATGTTTACATGACAAATAAATACACGAAAGAAGTTCAACATCAGACGTTAGAGGCATGAGACAAATTAAAACCACAATGAAATACCACCATGGAGCTACTGGGACAGTTTAAAGAAGAGAAAAACAAGAATTGACGAGAACACAGAGAGATGAGAGATCTCTGCACTGCTGGTTACAACAGAAAATAACAGAACTACTTTGGAAAACGGTTTGGGCAATTCCTATAAACATATGACCTGCATCCTACTCCTAGATTGATTGACCCAATAGAAATGAAAACTTGGGGCCAGACACTGTGGCTCACGCCTGTAATCCCAGAATTTAGGGAGGCCGAGGCAGGTGAATCACCTGAGGTCGGGAGTTTGAGACCAGCCTGACCAACATGGAGAAACGCTGTCTCTATTAAAAATACAAAATTAGCTGGGTGTGGCGGCACATGCCTGTAGTCCCAGCTACCCGGGAGGCTGAGGCAGGAGGATCACTTGAACCCAGGAGGCCAATGTAGTGGTGAGCTGAGATCACGCCACTGCACTCCAGCCTGGGCAACAAGAATGAAACCCATCTCAAAAAAAAAAAAAAAAAAAAGAGAAAAGAAAAGAAATGAAAACTTGGCCAGGTGCAGTGGCTCATGCTTGTAATCCCAACACTTTGGAAGCCCAAGGCAGGTGGATAACCTGAGGTCAGGAGCTTGAGACCAGCCTGGCCAACATGGCCAAACCTGTCTCTACTAAAAAATACAAAAAGAATTAGCCAGGTGTGGCGGTGGGCACCTATAATCCCAGCTACTTGGGAGGCTGAGGCAGGAGAATTGCTTGAACTCAGGAGGCAGAGTTTACAATCAGCAGAGCAAGAATCTGTCTCAAAAAAAAAAAAAAAAAAAAGAAAAGTACATACAAAATCATGTATACACATGTTTTGGCAGCTTAGTTCATAATTACTAAAAACCTAATGTCCTTTAAATGGTGAATGAGTATACAAACTGTGGTATAGCCATACAGTGGAATACTACTTACTCAGCAACAAAAGAGAATGAAATGCTAACACACACGACAGGAATGAATCTGAAATGCATTCGTATCCAAGAGGCCACATACTGTATACAACCCCATCTATAAGCCAGGAAACAGATAAGTGGTGGTTGGGAGTCAGGGGTGGGGTGGGGGGAAATGACCACAAAGGAGCAAGATGAGTTTAGTGTGATAAGATGTTCTCTATCTTGGGGATCTAAACTGGGGAGGTGATTACAAGACTATATGCATTTGTTTAAATGCCAGGCCGGACACGGTGACGCATGCCTATAATCCCAGCACTTTAGGATGCCTAGGCAGGTAGATTGCTTGAGCCCAGGAGTTCAAGACCAGCCTGGGCAATGTGCTGAAATTCTGTCTCTAACAAGAAATCCACAAAAATTAGCTGGGCGTGGCGGCAACGTGACTGTAGTCTCAGTCACTTAAGAGGCTGAGAAGGGAGGATGGCTTGAGCCTGGGAGGCAGAAGGTGTAGTGAGCTGAGATCGTGCCACTGCATTCCAGCCTGGGCGACAGAGTAAGATGCTGTCTCAAAAAGTAATAATAATAAAAATTGTCTTAAACCTTCAAATTGTACACCAAAGAGTAAATTTTACAATATGTAAAATTAAAAAGTTATTAAAAATAGAAAAAGATAACTTTATAACAAAAATAACATAAAGCTTATAGCATATGAAGAAGTAAAATACGGGACAACATTAGCACAAAGGCCTGGAGGAGGAACGTGAGAACACACAGTTTTAAGAGTCGTTAAGTTATGCGTGAGGGGCGTGGTATAGTCGAGGGGGTGGGGCTATTGCTAAACCACGGAAGCAGGAGCAGGAATAGCCGGTAAGCAATCGTGGAGCTACAAACGAACACTGAATCCTATTCCACAGAGAGACGTGCAGGGAGGGAGCAAAAGGAGAAAAGGCAAATGAACAAGCAGCAAGATGGCAGACACACACCTAAAGCCACTGAAAGTTACGCCAAATGTAAATGGTCTAAAGATTCCAAATAAAAGGTAGATTGTTAGACTGCATGAAAATGCACATCCCAGCAATAGGTCGTCTCTAAAAAATACATTTTAAGACACAGGTAGGTTCAAAGTAAGAGGAGAAAAAGAGCCAAAATCATGCAAATACTAAATCTAAGAAAGCTGAAATGCTATAGTGACATCAAAGTAGACTTCAGAGATGGATAAATGACATGAAAGACACGAATTGCTATGACTAGGACAAGATGAAAGAGAAAATCCTAACAGTTCTATGTCTAAAGTAATATTGGTAATTAAAGTCAATTGTAACTAGTAAGAATGCTGCTAATTAAATTGGTAATTAAAAGTCTTCACACAATTAACAGCAACAAACCCCAGGCCCAAGTGGCTTCACTGGTAAGACAGTTCTATCAAACACTTAAACATATCAAGCTGACACCAACTCTTTCAAGAAATAAGGAAGGGAACTTAAAGCCAGCATTATGCAGAAGATACCAAAACCAGACAAACACACGAGAGGAAAATTACAGATCAATAACCTTCATTAACATAAATGCAAAATTCCTTGAGAAAATATCAGCGAGTTGAATCTAGCAATATATATAAACACTGTAATACAAAGTAACCAAGTGAGGTTCATCCCAGGAATGCAAGGGTGGTTCAATATTTGAAGAGTAACTGATGCAATACACCATGTTAACAAAATTAAGAACACCTGCATTAACACTTGCATAGATAGAAACTTCCACAAATTGGTCAAATGCAGCTATGCAAAACCTACAGCTGACATCACAGGTAACAAAGACTGAATGCTTTCCCCCTGAGAGAGAGAATATGGCAGAGATGTCTGCTCCCACCATTTCCACTCAACCTGGAGTGGAAATCCAGAAATACAAGGCGTGAACTGGAAAGGATGCAGTAAAACTGTCTTTGTTCACAAACGGCACGATGGCCTACGTAGGAAACGCTGAGGAATTTGCAGAAAGCTATTAGAACTAATCACTAAAGACAGCAAGGTTGTAGAATACGAGGCCGACATACAAAAAAAATCAATTTTATTCCTATGTACTGACAATAAAAAACTGGAAAATGAAATTATAAACAATATAATCCACAAAAGCCCCAAATTAAAATATAAGAAAGGAGAAATATATGCAAAAAATATGTAGCATCAAGTCTACTCCTAATGTGGGTAAATGTGTGGAAAACGTGTCTGTAAAGACTTGTACATGAGTCAATGTTCACAGTCACATTATTCAAAATAGCCAACAAGTGGAAACATTCCGAAAGTCCATCAGCTACTGACTGATAAAGAAAACGTGGTACTATCCACACAATGGAATTTGACTTCCCAAGAAAAAAAATGGCTGGGCGCAGTAGCTCACACCTATAATCCTAACACTTTGGGAAGCCAAAGCAGGTGGATGGCTTGAGCCCACGAGTTCAAGACCAGCCTGGGCAACATGGTGAAACCCCATCTCTACAAAAATACAAAAAAAAATTAACCAGGCATGGTGACAAATGCCTATAGCTCCAGCTACTCTAGGGGCTGAGGCAGGAGGACTTCTTGAGTCTGGGAGGTAGAGGTTGCAATGAGCAGAGATTGTGTCACTGTACTCCAGCCCAGGCAACAGAATGAGAGGAAGACCCTGTCAAGAAGAAAGAAAAGAAAGAAAAAGAGAGAGAGAGGGGGAAAGAGGGAAGGAAGGAAGGAAGACCAAGCAAGCAGGCATTCTTGGCTGGGCATGGTGGCTGATGCCTGTAAATCCAGCATTTTGGGAGGCCAAGATAGGCAGATCACTTGAGGTCAGGAGTTCGAGACCAGGCTGGCCAATGTGGCGAAACCCCCCCTCTACCTAAAAATACAAAAAATCAGCCAGCATGGTGGCGGGCCACCTGTAATCCCAGCTACACCTACTGAGGCAGAAATTGCTTGAACTCAGGAGGTGGAGGTTGCAGGAAAGGAAGGAAGGAAGGAAGGGAGGAAGGAAGGGAGGAAGGGAGGGAGGAAGGGAGGAAGGGAGGGAGGAAGGGAGGGAGGGAGGGAGGAAGGGAGGGAGGAAGGGAGGAAGGGAGGGAGGGAGGGAGGAAGGGAGGGAGGGAGGGAGGGAGGAAGGGAGGGAGGGAGGGAGGGAGGGAGGGAGGAAGGGAGGGAGGAAGGGAGGGAGAAAGGGAGGGAGGAAGGGAGGAAGGGAGGAAGGGAGGGAGGGAGGGAGGGAGGGAGGGAGGGAGGGAAGGATTGATTGACATATACTTCAACATGGGTAATTCCTGATGCCAAGATAAAAAAGCTAGTCACAGTATATATATATATATTCCATTTATCTGAAGTGCCCAGAATAAGCAAAAGTAGACTATGCTTGTCTAGGGCTGAAGGGAATATGGGGGAACAGAAATGCCTGCTAAACAGCATGAGGTTTCCTTGGGGGATGACAGAAATATTCTAAAACTGATTGTAGTGCTGGCTTCGTAGCTCTGAATATACAAAAAAACACTGGATTATTACTTTAAATGGATGAACAGTATGGCATGTGAATTATGTCTCAATAAAGCTGTTACATATATAAATAACATCCATATACTAAAAGCTGGGGGAAATTACAGTGGCAAGAAATTGAGAGACATGGCCGGGCATGGTGGCTCACGCCTGTAATTCCAACACTTTGGAAGGTGGAGGTGGGCAGATCATAAGGTCAGAAGTTCAAGACCAGCCTGGCCAAGATGATGAAACCCCGTTTCTACTAAAAATATAAAAATTAGCCAGGTGTGGTGGCAGGCACCTGTAATCCCAGCTACTCAGGAGGCTGAGGCAGAGAACTGTTTAAACCTGAGAGGCAGAGGTTGCTGTGAGCCAAGATCGTGCCACTGTACTCCAGCCTGGGTGACAAAGCAAGACTCCATTTCAAAAAAAAGAGAGAGAAGCCTCAGTATTGTTAAGGGGTCAGTTCTCAAACTAATCGAAAGATTCATTGCAACATCAATCAACATTTTAGTAATCTTTTAGTTAGAGATCAGCAAACAGCAAAGGACTACAATAACCCTTCAAAACAATTTTTTTTTTTTTTTTTTTTTTTGACAGTCTCACTCTGTGGCCCAGGCTGGAGGGCATGATCTTGGCTCACTGTAACCCTGCCTCTTGGGTTCAAGTGATTCTCTTGCCTCAGCCTCCTGAGCAGCTGGGACTACAGGCACGCACCACCACACCGGCTAATTTTTGCATTTTTAGTACAGACAGGGTTTCAACATGTTGGCCAGGCTGGTCTTGAACTCCTGACCTCAGGTGATCTGCCCATCTCGGCCTCCCAAAGTGCTGGGATTACAGGTTTGAGCCACCATGCCCAGCCCAAAACAATTTTCAATAAGAGAATGAAGTTGAAGACCTACACCACCTGACTTCTAGACTTACTTAAAGCTACAGGAATCCTGACAGTGGGATATTTGGCATAAGCAGAGCCACACAGATCAATGGAACAGAACAGAATCCAGAAATAGGCCTGCACGTACGTAGCTGATTGATTCTTGTCAAAGGTGTGAAGGGAATTCAGTGGAGACCTGGTGCTGCAATGTCTGGGCTTCCACAGCGGAAGGAAGTGAACCTTCCCCTACTAGACCCCTTCTGCAACATGAGTCCAAGATGAACCATTCACCAAAACATCAGAGCAAAACCTGTAAGACTTTCACAAGGAAACACACACACACCCAGAAGTTTAGGGAGACAAGGATTTCTGGAACGGGCTGCAAAGAGTGCTAGCCATAAAACATTAATTGATCTTCATCAAAATTTAAAATTTCTGTTCTTTGAGAGTCACCATCACGGTAACGAAAAGGCAGCCCAGAGAAGAGGACCTGCAATACGCCTATGTGAACTCACTTGCCAATTACACAGGAAACTCTTAAAACCCCCAATTTTTAAGAAATGGGCAAAAGATCTGAAGAAATACAGCGAAACGGTGCTAAAGAACGATTATTCAGCCTGTGAAGCTCAACAGCACCAGCCATCAGCGAGACGCCGATGGAGACCACAGCGGGCCACCACTGATATTTCACCCACTAGGAATGGCTGAAACCTCAAGATGACAGAGACACCCATCGTTGTAAGGGAATGGGGTGCCTGCTGCTCTCACGGGCTGCTGGTGGGAGGGAGCGCAGCCTCACACGGCCCCTTGGCATCCTGCATTCACCTGCACAACAAACACAAAACCACGACACCCAGAAACATACAGGACCTCCCACTGCACAGTCCCATGCACAGGGGCCTAGGAGAGGCAAAAGGGCAGCAGGTGGGGGTCGCACAGGGCCAGGGTGCCAACTGCCACACTTGGGTATTGACAGCAGCCTTGCAGTTCCACGGTAACCCTCTCCCTGCAGGGGACAGCTCTGGCCCAGGGACTCTGGGCCCATGACGGTAACCCTATCCTGGGAGGGGACAGCTCTGGCCACAGGGCCTGTGGGCCTGTGAGTGGGCGGTCCTTCACATTTCCACTTCCCCTTCCCTTCTGGGCTCCCCCTAACCTCCCTGAGGTCCACCCGGTGTCTCCTGTGGGCCTCTCCACAGGGCATGGGGGGGGGTTCAGGCACCCATCTGTAAGCTTGGTACCCACTTCCAAGGGGCGGCCTGATCTTGGGCAAAGCAGGCAACGTTGGGACTGCTCAGGGCCCCGAGAGGTTCTCCTATCCAGCCTCAGCCCAGCTGCCTGCATCCTGGACCTTGGAGAGGTGGGTGTGGGTCCTGACACAGCGAGGCACATCCATCCTGGCTCTGCCATTTGGGAGAGGCCTGCACCAGGCCCCGCCCTTTCCAGGGTGACCTGTAAGGTCAGCACTAGCCCTGCCCATCCTTCAGCTGAACACGCAGACTTGGGCGGCTGCTCCCGGCCCTGGGCCACAGAACCCAGGGGGCAGCAGGGCTCCTGGGTAGGGTGGTCTCCCTTGCAGCCAGCCACCCCCCACCGTCACCCCTGTGGAAGGTACTCCTGCCTGCAAGGGAGACCACCCTTGAAAGAACCCCGGGGAACATTCTACAGGAGGAAACTTCTGTATCTTGATTACAACACTGTACTTGATTATACAGTGAACTCACTGACTGCAGGCTTTATAAAGGATACAAATACTTTGGGTTTTTGGGGTTTTTTTGAGACAGGGTCTTGCTCTGTTGCCCAGGCTGGAGTACAGTGTTGCAATCCCAGTTCACTGCAGCCTCTGCCTCCTGGGTTCAAGCAATTCTCCTGCCTCAGCTGAGATTACGAGCATGCATTGCCACACTGGACTAATTTTTCTATTTTTAGTAGAGACGGGGTTTCGCCCTGTTGGCCAGGCTGATCTCAAATCCCCGACCTTAAGAGATCCGCCCACCTCAGTCTCCCAAAGTGCTGGGATTATAGGCGTGAGCCATCATGCCTGGCCAATATAAATACTTAAAGAAGCAAAAAGGCAGGGAGGAGAGAATGGTGGCCCAGAGGGGCCACACCATCATGAGCCACACATGCACGAAGCTGATGAAAGCAGCCAGAGGGTTTGGTGCGGGGCTCCCACCTGCCATCCCAGCACTTTGAGAGGTTGAGGCAGGAGGATCGCTTGAGCCCAGGAGTTCGAGACCAACCTGGACAACATAGTGAAACCCTGTCTCTATAAATAATTACAAAACTAGCTGGGAATAGCGACACACAACTGTGGTCTCAGCTCCTCGGAAGACCTGTGTTGCAGGGATGTTGACCATTTAAAGCAGAAGGAATCCTCTACCCCCACCCCTGCAGCCAACATCGCTCCCCAGTCTGCCTGCCTCCGCCTGGGGCTTCCTCTCTGGCTCCCCACATCCAGGCCAGAGATGAAAGCACCCTCTGCTCCCTGAGTGGGGCTCTGACAGTGGATGTGTCCCTTCCTAGGCCGCAGGCATGTTTGCATACCTAGCAACCCCAAGTCCAGCCTCTCTCCTTTTTCCTCTGGGAACCCCAAACAGCAGTCCTGAGTTTTGAGCTGCTGGTGGAAGCAGCCACAGACACACAGCCCTGCTCGCTGCCCAGGCAGGAGTTACCTTCCGGAGGGGCGATGGTGGGGGGTGGCTGGCTGCAAGGGAGACCACCCTACCCAGCAGCCCTGCTGCACCCTGGGTTCTGTGGCCTAGGGCCAGGAGCAGCCACCCAAGCCTGCCTGTTCAGCCGAGGGATGGGCGGGGCCAGTGCTGACCATGCAGATCACCCTGAAAAGGGAGGGGCCTGGCACAGGCCTCTCCCGATGGGCAGAGCCAGGATGGATGTGCCGCGGTGTGCCAGGACCCACGCCCAGCAGCATCTGTCCAGGGTCCAGGATGTGGGCAGCTGGGCTGAGGCTGGATAGGAGGGCCTCTCGGGCCCTGAGCAGTCCCAACATTGCCTGATTTGCCCGCGATCAGGTCGCCCCATGGAAGTGGGTACCGAGCTTACAGATGGGTGCCTGAACCCCCCCATGCCCTGTGGAGAGGCACACAGGAGACACCAGGTAGACTCGAAGGAGGTTGGAGCGGGGTGCATTTTCCCAGAAGGGAAGGAGAAATGGAAATGCACAGGGCCACCCACTCACAGGCCCACAGGCCCTGTGGCCAGAGGTGTTCCCTCCCAGGATAGGGTTACTGTCATGGGCCCAGAGTCTCTGGGTCAGAGCTGTCCCCTGCAGGGAGAGGGTTATGTGGAAGTGTGCAGCTGGTGTCAATACCCAAGCGTGGCTTTGTCTCCGTAGCTACACAGAGTGACATCTGCCAGCTGCAATCAAACATCTGCCTGCCCGAAGTCTCTGCTGAGGGCATGAAAGGGACGGCCAGGCGAGCCCCATCAGACACAGGATGGGATGAAGGTACAGGTCCGGGCAGCCCCCTCTCCTTCAGAGGACAGGAGAGACGCCCCAGAATGGCACCACCCCACCCCTCGCTGTGTCCTCTGCCAGCTCCGTTTCACCATCCCTCGACCTCATCGGCCTGCCATGATGAAGGTGCCAGTCCTCAGCGTGGGTGACAATGCCCCCCCCCACAATAAAATAACAGCCAGGGCCCCATGCTGTCATCTGCCCCGGGGGTGAGAGCAGCAGCCATGCCCATCTCAGCCACGCTGCAGGGACCTGTAGATCTGAATGTGCCAAGGAGACCATGGGAACAGACCCGAGTGCAGCCGGGGAGCCCCTGCCCTGAGCCCAGACCCGGCTGGCACTGCCCACCAGGCCCACTGCCTTGCCCAGGGCAGCCCCTGGCTCCCAGAGTCACTGCTGGACATTCAGATGCCCCCGAGCCTGAGCCCCAGCAGGAAGGCAGCCGAACACTCCAGGGGAATGAACACAGAGTGGGTAATCGAGAAAGGAGACCCAGAGAGGAAAGGGGGCTGCTCAGGCCGCAGCGCCACCGAGTCCAAAGCTCTGGCTCCCTCTGCCCAGCCTACCTCCTGCTCTCTCCAGGGGCTGCCCCTGTCTCACCTCCGTGGTAGGGGGTAGGGGGTAGGGGTGGGGGTGTGGGGGAGGCAGAGGCTGGAGTTTTGCAATCCCTAGCTCAGATACAAGGCCCCTGACAATGTGACTTGGGGATGCCTGGGCTTCACTCTTCAAGGGCTTCCCTCCCTTAGCTGGAGGGGAGCTGCACTGGCTGTTTCACTTCCAGTGGATACCATGTTTTTCTTTCACCTCTGGGTGCACCCCACCCCCAGCTCATCTTGCTCCAGGGTCTGCCATCACTGCTGGCCACAGGGCAATGAGGAAGCTCCCTGACCGCTGCAGGGGTAATGGTTTAAGGTCCAGGAGGGCGCCCTGAAGCGAGTGCTGCAGAGATGAGGACTGGTGGGCAGGAAGCACCGAGCGCCCCACCAGCATCCACCCGATGAGGTCAGGCCTGCTTTGCTGGGGGTGGGAGCCTGAACTTGCCTGTCAACCTCACACACCCATGCACGGCACCTTCTCAGCAGCCTCACTCCTGACTGCAACAAACTGAAAACAACCTAAACATCCTTTGATTGGGCACTGGGTAAATCAAACGTAGCGGCTCCTTCTGACAGGTGGGGGTGGCGACCAGGACCTGGAGGGAGGGAGGAGAGGCAGGGGACTAATGAGACTGACGCTGCATGGGGACCCTGCCGGAGAGGCGAGCAGGACCTGGAGGGAGGGAGGAGAGGACGAGACTGATGCTGTGTGGAGACCCTCGCCATGAAGCCACAGACACCACCGGCAGGGGCTGTGTGGGGGTGGAAAGGCAATTAACTTTATCCGTAACATTTTGTCAAAAACAGGAGAACAGCACTACAGGACAAGCTGTCCATGATGCTTAACGCAAGAGAGGGTAGAACAGCCGCATGTATTATGGCATGCTGAGGTGCAGCTCTGAGACCCTTGGCAGTTGCTCAGGCCCACCTCTCACTCCACAGGTGGGGAGAGACTGAGGCTAGAGAGAAGGAGGAGCTCAGGCTGCAGGGACCTCAGAGCACGCTGGTCCTACCATCTCAGAGACACTTACCCAGCTCCACTCCCCGACGGCCTGGCGAGGGTGGCAGCCAGCCTCCTGCGAGGGTGTGAGGACATTCCCCAGATGAGCCTAGGGCACAGGGAGCCTGCACCCAGGGGGAGCTCTGGTTCAGGGGACAGCCCCTCCCTCTGCCAGCTCCCCCCATGGCACCGCCACCCAGCACACCCAGCGACGCCAGCAACGTCACAGCCAGTAACCTAGATTTTAACCAAGAAATCACACACCCCCTTTCTCTGCCCCACTTATGGGTTTGCTGAACAGAAAAACCACGACAAGAAACCCAGACTGTGGCATCCAGAGCCAAACTGTATGGCAGGTGGGCGAGAGCAAGCCTGGCCCCCCGGCCGCCCACTTTCCACCACGCTGGCGTTGCCAACACCCGTGCAAAAGCAGAGACTGCCTGACAGCAGCCACAGCCTGGACAAGCCCTAAAGGAACATGGCCTCAGAGGAGTCCCCACCCCTCAGCCTCAGCAGCACTCTGTACCTGATCTAGCCTGAGGATCAGGGAGTTGGACGGAAGCCCTCGCCAGAGTGGCTGCCTCCCATCTAGGACTCCACAGAGCCTCTTCTGGCTGCTGTCCTGCCTGCCGGCTCCCCAAAAATGCATCAAGGCAGCCGTGAGGGCTCCTAGCTCATGGAAGTCCAGGTGACTTGAGGGCTTAAGGCTGACCAAGAACCCAAGGGCAGATGCATGGGACAAGTCACCAGGCTCCACCTTGCTCCCAGCAAGCCCAACACCCAGCCCTGCTTCCCATCACCCCAAACACACCGGGGCCCAAGGTCACCCTGGAGCAGTGGGGGTCTGTGCAGGGAGGACCCTGGGAAGATGTTTGGATGCGTCAGGTCTGTTCCCAGTTCCATGGTGTAGCTCCCTGACTCATCAGCAGGGCACTGTCTGGCTGCCATCACTGGGGGGAGTCCTCGGGGACTGCAGGGGTGCCCAGCCTGTCTGGGGTTCTGCCCCAGAACTGGAGCCCACGGACAGAGCCAGCCCCTTCCCAACAGGGGCCCTGGGTGGGCCTTAGGAGCCTTCCCCAGCAGCCTCTGGCATGTCCTGCCTCCCCCAGGGCAGTTATCGGCAGGGGCAGAGGGAAAGTGCACACGGGGCAGACTCTCCGGAGGCCTTGGCCAGCCAGCGCAGGAGCACCGCCGGCCCTCACAGCCTCTGCGGTGAGCCGGAACCTGTGTGATCTGCCCTTCGGAAGGGCCAATTCAGTAGCTAGCACAGTGCCTGCTCTCAGGAACAATCAAGCCCTACCCCACCACTAAAAGAAAACCGAAGCTGTGAGGCCCAGATCTAGGTGGCCTGTGAGCCGGCATTCTGCGGAATTCATGCAAACACAGCAATATGCATTTAAATAAAGTAAGGCGTTCTCAGGAAGACACCACGGAGCCCAGAGCACCTGCTGGGAAGGCAGTGGCTTCTCCTGCAGACAGAGAGGGAGCCAGGTTGGCTAAAGCAGGGGCCACCGTGCTGTCCAGGCTGTGGTGGTGGCTGCTGCACAGGGATCCAGCTGTCCTAGGAGTCCAAGCTGGAGGGTGGTGCTGGCCCCCTTTGCCCCATCAGCACTGCAGGAGGGGAAGGGCAGGGGGGCGTCCCATCAGGGCTCGAGGATATGTATGGGGTAGAGTGAGTCCCCACGCTGCCCCTCGGGGTCACCACCTGCCTGCTGCTGACACTATGTGCCCAGGCCCAGGCCACTGCACACAGGCCTTTCATGCACACCAGCCAGGCAGCCAGCCCAGACACACAGTCAGGTTGCAGGGACACCCGATCCCAGGCCCCAACTGTGGGACTCTGCCCAGCAAATCCTCAACAGTCTCCAGAGACTGTAACCTGGGAACCTCAAATTAGGGCAACCTTTTGGGTCCCAAAAGGGGAGCAGCCCTCCTTGAAAGGAATGAAGAGGAGAGGGACAACCACTCACTCAGCTCAGCTCAGTGGGCACTTCCAGGCCTGTCCCTGATGCCAGGCCTGGAGAGGCGGCAGCAAAGGGGCTGGGTTGAGGGGAATCTCCAGACCTCGCCAGGTGAGGCACAGGCTGAGGTTAAAGGGAAAGCAGGCTGACCCTCCCCAACACCGTGTGGTGCCAGGCCCTTCACAGACGGGGCACGTGAGCCCTCGGGCAGGCCCCTGGGCCACCGAAGCCTGCAAGACCCTTCCTACAGGCTGGCAGTCACCCAGGAGCTCCTGTCTCACCCAGCACCAAGTCAGAACCCCGTGGTGATGGAGCTCTGCCACCTCCTCCAGGCTTAGTGAGGGGGGGGGGGCCCCTGTGGGCCCCCCCCCCAACTAATGCCTGAGGCCCAGTGGCCTCCTGAGCTGCCCAGGTCCCAGGCACGCCCCGCTTCTCAGCCAGGTGACTGTGCATTACCTGCGTAGCTGCCGGAGGCCTTGATGTACATCTGGCCGTACTGCTCCTCCACCATGGTGTCGTAGGCCTCATCGTCCTCCTCGTCGTCCTCGTTGTGGTACGAGGTGGGGCTATCAGTGGTGGGCAGGCTGCTGGCGCCTGGACTGGTCCGCTCCCCCTGGGGGTAGGGCACCTGCTGGATGCCGGGGATGAGGGTGGCCAGGCTGGGCACCCCGTAGTAGGAGACTCGGGGCAGTTTGAGAGGGGCTGCGCCTGCCGCCACCGCGGCCCCCGAGGCCACCGCCACACCACCGTCCCGGGGTCCCGTCTCCAGTGGGCGTTTGGGGGCCAAGCCTGGGCCGGCAGCCGGCGTCAGCTCCATGGCTTCATGCTTGACACGGGTCAGCAGCGGGATGGGCACCGAGGGGGACACGACGTAGGGGGCGGCGGCGGCCGGCTGCAGCTGGTTGCAGGGACTCTGGGGCTCGGAGCCGGCGTCCTCGATCACGGCGGTCTGCGAGTCGCAGTGGGGCGAGCTCACCTTGAACATGAGGTCGGTGCCGCGCTCCACGATGTGCTGGATCTGCAGGAAGCCGGCCGTGTACATGACCACGAGCTGCTCACTGGCCGTCATGGTGAGCCTGCCCGTGTAGCAGAAGGACAGGATCTGCTGGAAGCAGGCAGGTGGCACCGAGCCGGGCAGCTCGAAGGCGCTCTTGCTATTGCCACTGAACAGGTCGCGGAAGTAGAGGCTGCTGGCGGCCAGCACCGCACGGTGGGCCTTGAAGGCCTGGCCCTTGACCACGATGGACACATCGCAGTAGAGGCCCAGTAGGCGCTGCTCGTTCAGGCAGCCCAGCACGGTGTTCCCGAAGTTGGGGATCTCGATGTGCAGCATCTGAGACATGGCGGGCGCAAGGGCGGCGGGGCTGGGCTCTCAGCGCGGGGCGGCCCTAGCGGGGCTCATCTGCAGGGCAGGAAGCACGTGGTCAGTCTCCACCCCCTGGGGCAAAGGCTCCTGCCCAAAGGGCCATTCCCGCACTCCTCCCCTGACACGGGCCTACAAAGAGTGAGCCTTCCCCACCACCCTCCCTGCCCCTTCCGGCTGGGACACCCCAGAGAAGGGACTGGGGTCTACGAGACCCTCTGGCTGAAGGGCAAGATGGCCCGGCCTGCGCAGCTGCACACCCCCGACGGCGCTGCCCGCAAGCAGCGCTCCCACCCCACTCCCAGGGGCTGCTCTCAGCGACCCGGCCTCAGGCGAGAAGGAAGCAGGCCTGGACCTGCCCGGGGACAGCAGACGGGAGGCGGGGGACGGGGGGGGGGATGGGGGGAGGCAGGGGAGCCGGGGAACAGGGAAGGGGGGGTGGGTAGGATGCCCCTTGGCAGCTTTGCAGCCACTTTCTGCCCCCCAGAAAAGTTCCAGCCCGCACAGGAGCCCCTGGCCGTGCCGCCTGCCCAGGAGGGGCCCCGCTGGAGCAGTGGGCAGGGCGAGGGGGGTCTCTGGAGCGGTACAGTGTAATGTTGGCTTCTTTTCTCCTCTTCCCTCTGGGCAGCCTCTCAGAGGGCCCATGAGGGGAAGGCGGGCCCGCATCCCCGGATCCCCCCATCCCCAGGCTCCCGGGCAGGTGGGGAGGGGCTGGGGTCTGCAAGAAGTCAGCGGAAGCAGCTTCCACTCCTCCCCCGCGCAGAGACCACCCTGGGCGCACCCGCTCCGCTCTCCAGTGTGTTCCCAGGTCCCAGCGCCGCTGCCAGAGCAGGAGTTGGGAGCATGTCGCAGCCCCACTCGCGGACGCCCCCGCTCACCTCGCTCCCCATGCGGGCCAATCCCAACCAGCCCGGCCCTGGTCCTGGTGACTCGGGGGTCCCCGCCCTCGCCGGGCTGCCCGGACCCCGGGGCTGAGAGCTGGGGCGGGCACCGCTGTTTATCCGGCGCGGACTCCGGAGGGGGCGGGGGCGGCCCAGAAGGCGCCAGCCCAACTCTGCAGGGCCGCACAAAGGCCGCTGTGTCCCGCGGGAGGAAAGTGCGGGCGGCCGCAGAGGCGCCGGGCGGCGGGAGGAGGGCGGAGCCACCGCGCGGGGAGCCGGGCAGGTGGACGCACGCCGGGGGCGGCCCGCAGTGCCCCCGCTGCGGAGAAGTTGCCGTCCGGGCGGGGAGACCTACCTTCCGCCACTGCCCGCTCGCCCGGCAGGACAGGCTCCCCGCACGCTCGAAGCCCAGCCCGCCTGCCCAGCTGCTCCGCGAATGCAGCAAACGGCGCGGGAGCCCTGGGGCGGGGAGGGCGCGGGGAGCCGGCGAGGAGGAGGAGGAGGAGATGGAGGAGGAGGAGGAGATGCAGGAGGAGGAGGAGATGCGGGAGGAGGAGGAGGAGGAGGGCAGAGCGCCTGGGCGCCGGGCTCGCGGCCGCAGCTCAGCTGCACCCAGGCCGGCCCTCCCGGGCAGCGCAGCGCATCTCAATGAAGGGGCCGGATGCAGACGAACGTTCCGGCGGCTCGGGAATGAATAGCCGCCTTTGATTTGGGAGCCGAAGTAAATGCCAGCTCCCAGCCCCGGCTTTAAAAACAGTGGAGTGTTGGTGCCAGAGGAATGCGCGGCCCGGGTGCTGGTACGACACAGACTTTTGATGACTCACTGCAATGCAAACAAAGATGGCAGAAATACTGTACAGTAGGGGAGAATGCTTCCCGGTGCCACGGCAACTGAGACGGCCTGGAAATTTATGGTGCAGTTTTGCATATGAATTACCCAGTAAACTGCCTCCCGGCCTTCCAGGACAGCCCCAGTGTCAAAGCATTTAAACTATTCCAAACAGTCTGCAGAGCTGGCAGAGCTCAACTCCAGCGCGGGCGGGCGGGGATGGGCAGAGGTGCTGGGGGAGGGGTCGAGGAGTCAGGACAGTTAGCGGGAGCCGGGTGAGGGAGGGAAGCCAGGGAAAGGGGGGGCAGGTACAGCAGGGGGTGAAGAGAGGCACAGAAACAGCAGGCGGCTGGTGGGCCAGGCAGCACCCCAGGTTCTGGGGGCCTCAGAGCTGTGTCCTCTGCCCAGGTGGTAGGCCTGGCAGTCCAGCCCCAGCACCCCTCCCTGCGTCCTCCTGGCACTTTACAAAAGAGCGACTTTGTGGCTGGGCAACCAGGAGCCGGAAGGGGCAGCCCTGCCTGAGAGGTCCCAGCAGAGGGCGAAGCAGCTGCCCACTCCTCCCGCACACTCCCGGCTGCAGCCACACAGGCTCCTGGCAGACCCACTGCTCAGCTGACACCAGATGCACCTCCTGCCCAAGAGGTCCACAGCGTCTGGCCCTTACTGAGTCTTTTCCTGGGAAGGGGCTGCCGTACAGGGCTTGTGGTGGCCCCGGGACCCCTCCAGAGAATGTGCACCTCATCCTGGGCTCACACTACCCTCTGCTAAGCTGTGTGGGGCCCTGGGGCTGACCTCTGGACTGCCCGGCCTCAGTTTCCCTGCTGCCATCTGTGACCCCAAGGAAGAGCACATTCCACCCAAAAGAAGGGGCAGGGTCCAGGCTGGAGGCTGCAAGTTGAGCCCCTCCAGCCTGGGCAGCCGCCTCCACCACCCTCAGAGTAACGCTGGTAGCAGTATCTGGAGAGTTCCAAACAGGCCTGGTGGGAGGCAATGCGACACCACCCTGCCCTCACTCCTGGCATCCCTCTGAGGCATCCGGAGACCAGAGAGAAGGCCACCTGGCTCCTCCCTAGTCACACACCGTGGGCTCAGCTTCTCTGGATCAGACAAAAAGCCACTGAATGGGGACGGGAAGAGATCCAGGTGCAGGGAAGCTGCCGGGCAAAGGCCTGCGGAGGTGGCTTCATGCCAGGTGTTTTCTGCCTCCTACAAGGGGCTGGTGCCGACTCAGGGGGACTGGGACGGGGGCATCTACAGAAACATCCCCTCTCAGCCACTCAGATGAGCTGGGCCACCCCACCGGGCAGGAGAAGCAGGAGGCTCAGCCCCGCTGCCCTCCCTGCCATACCCTCTACCCTCAGGTCCCCACCTAGTTGCTGCCTCCTCTCCAAGAAGTCTGCCAAGTGCCCTGGTAAGCTCGGCAAGGGCTGAATGCTGGACACAGCCCAGGTGGTGGGTACAGGAGACGGGCCTGTGCCACCCAGTGACACAGTGCAGAGGACAGAGGCCCCGGAACGGCTCCCTTCACAGACCCATTGCTTCCACCACCAGGAGCCTCCCAGAGAGCCCATGGCTTCACCCCAAGGACAGGGGGGTAGGGATGTCTGAGTCAGACAGGGTCTCTTGTGCCATGAAAGGGGACAGGCAGAGATCAACACAATGCACCAGCTCCTGGGACTGGGCAGGCCAGCAGCCAGGGCTGACACAGAGAGCAAGGGGCAGTGTGGGCTCTCTGCCTGTCCCTTCCAGCAGCAAGAGGGTCCTGGCCTGTTGTCCAGGTTGGAATTCTAGGTGCTGTGAGCCCCAGCCACTTCCTGTAAGGACACTGCTGCCCTGGACCGCTGAGCTGTGAATTGGGGTTCAAATTTACCCTCAGATGGCTCCTGGGGGTGAATGGAACAAGTTTGAGAAGCCCGCAGCTGCAGGCTCACCCAGAATAAGCCAGTGATGCCTGCGACCTGTTCCGACCTGGGCGGGAGAGCAGCTCTCAGCCTGGCATCCAGGTGGGCGTCTTAGTGCCCAGCCCAGTTCGGCCTGCGTCCACACCTCAGGGTCTGGAGCCCCAGGGCTTGGGGCCAGACCAGCTCTCTCAGAGAAGGGACCATTATTCCCTTTGAAGGTGATGGGGCCATGTGGTCCCTGGAGATGGAGGAGAACTGGCACTTTTGCTGGCTTGTCCTCAGGCCACCTGCACCGGTGAGGCTGCAGCCCCACACCCCAGCCTGCCGAGAGCCAGGCAGGAGCTGGTTTTAGGTTGCTTTCTTGGAAGGCTCAAGAACAAAGCTGAACTTTTGGAGAAAAGAATAAAATAAAGGCTTGGCTCACACCTTTGGGGCCAGGAAAGCAGACGAGCAGGGAGCTGACCCTCCTGCTGCAGCCGGAGAGGCCCCAGGGCCCAGGTAGGCCCAGGGATGTGAGCAGGGCTGTTTTGGCTCCAGACACCAGGGATCCACACCCTTTCTGCACAGTGGGGTCAGCCCTGCCCAGGACCACATTCTCTGGTGACTCAGTTTCCCCACTTTGCTTCCCAGCAACACCTCCTGTTCTGTTTCCCTGCCTCAGTAAGATTCACCACACCCATTCGCTATGGGAAGTTCTGCAGAGCCAGGCAGGAAGTCAGAGGTCACCAATTCTGTTTACCCCAGCCATTCTCAGAGTTTCAGCACCAACCCCCTCCTTCTCGAGATGCCCTTCAGAATGGAACCCACTTTGGGAAACCTCTGCAGATAACCCAGCCGGAGTCCAGCCCCTGCAGCTGTGCCCCACCCCACGCAGACACACACAGAGGCCTCCCCCAGGAAGAAGAAAATACGGGTGGTTGGGCGGGGCGGGGGGGGGGGTCTCTTCTCTGCAGAGCCTCACTTGAGGAAGGCTGAGATCCAGGCCAGGCCTGCCCTGGGGTTAGGGGTCGTCAACCACGATGAGCTCCACACCCAGCAACAGGCCGGTGGATGTGGGAGCCCTTGGGGAGAACAGGGGCTCGTTGGAGGCGCAGCCGGATGTGCACACGAGTTGGGGCAATATCTCCAGAACATACCCTGCCTGAGTGTCTTCCTTGCAGGATTCACACAAGGACACAGGTTTCCATGCTGGTGCCAGGCCAGGGAACCTGGGTCCTAGCATCAAGTACCCATGAGCAGAGGCTCCAGCAAGTCCAGGAACCCTGAAGGCATCCCCCAGCCCAGAGGACTGGGACAGGGACAAACTGGCAGTCCCACAGCAGGAACCCCTTTCCCAGGACCCAGTCAGCAGGCTCCAAGGTCTGAAGGCCTCGCCCAGAGTCCCCAGAAACCCCGCACCCTCCACCCCCAGATTCTAAAGCACTTCCTAAGCCGGGCACAGCAAACTAGAAGAATGCAGCCCTGAATTTCCGCAGGATCACAACTAGCAAGGGAAAGGGAGGCGAGAGAAATTAAATTAAATTAACTTGCAGGATTTAATTTTACCAATCTAATAAAGAGGTTCTGGACCTCAGCAAATGCACAGCCATTAAACACACGATAGAGGAAGGGGAGAGGCGGGGCTTGGGAGATGTTCTGCAGAGGAGAGAGCCCCTCTATCCCCTGTACCCCCCAGCCGGGCCCACCCTTAAGCAGCCATGCCCCAGCCCCTCATGGAGACCGCCTGGCAGAAAGTGAGGACATCTCCTCAAAGGTCAATCGAAGGGGCTCCTGGAGTATGCGGTGGTGTGGGGACGGGGTGGGCTGGCTGTGCCAGCTGCTCTGGAGTCAGCAGGAGCCCACGGGGTGTCAGGAACGCAGCCTGGGAGCTGCTTCCCCAGGGACCTTGCCCACCTTGGAGCGATGCCTTCCCTTTCCTACACAGCGCAGGCTGCAGGGGGATTTTCTTTGACCCCACACCTTCAGATGAAGGGCACTAAGGCGGACAAGGGGGCAGCAGGGGCCCCGGAGGTTAGCCCTGGGGGCTAGAGGCAGCCCAGCTCCGGGTATGCCAGGGCCCCAGGGAGGCACCAGCTTAGCCCTCAGGTTTGCATTAAACTTTTAAGACACCAGAAAGCAGAGCTGGGCTGCCCAGAGGCCTGGCTGCTAATGTAACCACCAGCTCCAAGCAGAGGAGATGCAGGAGCTCTGGGGCAGGGCCCTCAGTGGCCAGGAACTCCCCCTACCCCCACCCCACAGCCCCCACAGAAACCAGGATAGCATGTGCCATGTGATCACCTCCCAGCCCCCAGCCCCTCCTCACTGGGCACACAGATGAGGAAACAGAGCTCACAGCTCGGAGGCAGCTGGACTAGGACCTGAACACAGGCCCAGCCATCACTCTTCCTGGGTGGTCTCTGGTCATCAAGTCACAAGAGTCAGAGGGGGAGGCCTGGCCCTGCCCAACAGACCCTGGTTAGCCATGACCCAGACCTGCCAAGGCTCCAAAGCCTCTGCAGTGGAGAGTTCCACCCAGCAGAGGGGCACATAGGCCCCCAGCTCAGAGTCACAGAGGTGCGAGGGTCTCCAGGATAACGAGCCCCCTCAGACTGTCACTGTCACTGTCACTGTCACCCTAGCCTGGAGGTGGAGGAGAGCTGTGCAGGGCCAGACCCAGGTTGGGCTCTCTCCATTCAGCTGGATCCCTAGGCGGCTTCTAACCCAGAGCACAAGCCGGGGCCAGCCTCAGCCGGGAGAGCTGGCGGTAACTGCACTCATGAACATCTGCCTGGAAGCTTTTTTCTCAGATGGAGAAGGGCAGCACTCCAGGACCTGCAAATCCACAATTCGGCTATCAGCCCTTCCCCACAGCCACCCGTGGGAAGGCCCACAGATAGAGGGGGCAAAGCCAGGGACACGGCAGGGGCCCCTGGACAGCAGTCCCCAGCCCCCACCCCCAGGGCCCCAGGCAGGCCTCCAGCAGCTAGGACCATGGGGCAGCGCTGGGAGGACGCTCCATCACAGCAGCAGGCTCTGCGTCCGATAGGGCCTGGTGGGGTGCCCATGGGGTTGTCTCTGGTGAGGGTCTGGTCCAGGGGCCTGCGTGACTCAGCCAAGCCCTGCGCTTCTGAGGAATGACCCCGAGCAGCCACCGCTCACCCGAGGCATGGCCCCCGGGCACCAACACGCATCTGTAACCTTCACTAGAAGAATATCCCGACTTTCTTACAGATGAGGACTTAGGGGACAGATACCGCAACCAGCAACAGGGATGGCTCCGAGGAAGAGGGACTCACAGGGAGGGGAGGGACAGGAGGGGCTGGGGTGCCCCGTTGAGCCCCCAAACCCACCCTGTGGCCCCACCCCAGCCAGCAGACCCACCGTGGTCACTGTATGATGCTCCCTCAAGCCACAAAACATTCTAGAAGGTTTTCAAAGAATTAAGCTGTGTTTTGAAAAGAGCCTACAGTCTCCCTCACCCATATTTGTAATTTAAATAACGTAAGCTTGAAGAGTGTCTCCCTTGGGCATAGTTTAATAACTTAAAAAGCTCCCGCCAGCTCCAGCGCAGGGCCCCCTCCTCCCCCAGGGCTGCAGCAGGGTCCTCCTGCACGGGCTCGGCCAGTTGGAAGCTGAGATCAGGGCTGCCCAGGCAGAGCGGCCGGGCAGGGACAGTGCCCCCCTTGCTCGCCCGCCCCCTATCTTGATGGCCTGGAGCCACTGTGGCCTGATCACTACCACCTAGGCCTGGGGGTTGTGGCAGCCTGGGACCCCAGGCACCAGTGGCCAGAGGTGGGCGCTGGGAAGCAGTCTGGTGCCAGCCAGGCCCTGCCACTGGTCACCCAGCCCATTAGAGAAGGCGACTTTGTGGCACTCACTCATGGTTAATATTCATAGCTCTCCTCATTTGCATATCATGCCATAAATAGTCGAGGCGAGGTAAGACACAAAGCTCCCCTGCATTTCTAATTATGCTTAAAACTCTCATGTAAATCAGAGCGACACAGAAACACTCCATCAGCCGCTGGGGGTGGGGGGCCCAGCGATACCTCCACCCGCTCACCTCTGGACCCTGGCAAAGGGGATGCTGGCGCCACCTCAGCCTGGAGTTGGGCAACCCCCCGGGCTGTTTCCTTGGGGGCACCAACCTCACCTTGCCTTTGCCCCAAAGGGCAAACTGCAGGGCAGATGCCCATAGGACCTCACAGCCACCTCCATCCCTGTCCCACCCCACCCTGCCTGGACCCCACGCCCAGCCCAGGCCCTTCCCAGTCATGGACCCTGCATCCTATCCAAGGGTCTCTGGCGGAGGCAGCAGGCACCTGCTCAGGAGGAGGCCCAGAGGTCCCCAGGGATCTGGCCATCCACGTACCCGCTGGACATTCCCGTCCAGGACCTGGGCTTTCTCAGCTCTTCAGAAAGATGTGACGTCAGACACACGGACATAAACATGGGAACCACAGACTCTAGGGATGATGGGACAAAAGAGGAGGTGGGCAAAGGCTGAAATCCACCCCCCAGGTGCCATGCTCACCCCCCAAGTCATGAGCTCAATCCACCCCACCTCAGCATTGCACCATGTGCCCAGGTGACAAACCTGTACAAGTATCCCCGAATCTACAACAAAAGTTGAAAAAAAGAAAAGACTCAACTCACACAGCACCAGAGATTCAGAATACCCCCCACCTGCACACTTTGGGCACCGCCTCACACCGGGGCATGGGATTGGGCAAACATCCTGGGCAGAGCCCAAGCCTCGCGGGGGACGCAGGGCAGGATGGTCTCCTGACTGCCGCCCCACCTAGCAGATGGCACTGGCCCTGGACGGGCAGCCGAGGCCCAGGTGGAGGAGGCATGGTGCTGGCCCCTGGACCTGGCTGTGCTGTCTGCAGGGAAAAGCAGCACAGCGGCTGCAGAGGGAAGGCACCAACTTGGGGGCAGAGAAGGCGCCAAGTCAGGGGCAGGGAAGGAGCGTGATTTGAACCCACATGGGAGCCTGAGATGGCCCCAACCCTGGCAGGCAGCGCGGGGACAATCACAGGGTCCCTGGAGACCAAGCTCCAGCCAGGACACCTGGGGGAAAACTGTCACCCAGTGAGCCCAGGAGCACGGCCATCCCCCGGGACTAGGGGCACCCTCAGGGCTAAGGCAAAGGTGCCCAGGCCAGAGCTGCACAGGGGCTGCAGAGTTGAGCAAAGGGCACAGCCACGCTTGGTGTCCAGATGCATGCAGCAGCCCGTCCGGAGCAGGGCCCTGAGGATACGCCAGGTCAGCACCTCCAGAGAGGAGCTGACAGACCTGGCGGCAGCCTGAGGGAAACCACCTGCACCCTGGCTGCGAAACTGGATCGGCTGCCTCCTGGGGTGTGTGGTCCAAACACTCAGGGACCCAGGGGGAAGGGGGGACCAGGGGGTGCCGAGGTCACTAGGCGTTAAATAAAAGCCAAGTCCTTGTCCCACAACGTGTCCAGGTTGGCAGGCCCAGCGAAGAACCTGAGCAGGCTGCTGGCTGGACTTCCCAGCCCACTGCAGGGACGGCCTCCATCTGGTTGGCCTCAGTTCTTTCTCCATGACAGGGACAGGGAAGGGACAGTCTGTCTTGGGCAGGGCCACTGGCCACACGGGGACTGTTGGGCCTCTGTGCATGAACATGTGGCCGACAAGCATGTCACCTGGCTTCCCTAGCCCTCCTCTTGACCTGCTGCTCCATCAGAGTCCCCTGGGGAGTCCCCACCTCCCCGCCGAGTCAACTCGACCCTAACCCCTCCACCCTAACTCAACCGCAGCCAAGACCCACCCAGACATCCCGAGCAGAAGTGGGGTCTGCCACCTGTCCCCTCCTTAGGGTACACCAGAAGCTGCCCCGGGGGACGTGCGGGAGACACAGGCCCGAGGGACACAGGGTGACCCCGCGCTGCCATTACACAGGGATGCAGTGATGCCTGCTGCCCGCATCTGCCCTGGCAGCAGGCCCAGACCTATTTTTAAGTCCATTTACTAGAAATCCCACAAATTAAAGGAAATACGAATAATGTAGTAAGAATCCTGGGGGCCAAATAAAAGCAGCACATAATTGTCCGCGTGCTCCAGTGTGAGAGTCTTAACCACAAAACCCAGATCTCCCCCAAGCTCTTTTGCAACACCGAAGAATCTTGTGTAAAAGACAGAAAAAAGGCGGGAGGCGGGGCAGGCTGCACTTGGCTCCAGGATCATGGGAAGCCCCTGGAGCTCACTGGGCTGCCTTGAAGCTGGGGCCATAAAAGGTAATTACTGATATGAAAAATAAAGACCATAAATAAAACACCCAACTTCTACGGCTCAGGGATGGGAACTGTGAAACTGGCAGCACACGGTACTTTCCAGAAGGCAAGGCCAGGCCGACGCCCATCGCTCTCCCTTCCCTGAGGGTCAGCTCCACACGGGGCCGGGTGGGGGATGCCACCCTCCCTGATTCACCCAGTCCAGGCCATGGCCCGAGAAGGCCAAATCCCATTTGACCCTCCCTGGCTAAGGCCAGACCCCCCACCGCACGCTCAGCCCCACCAGGTCTCAGAGGTGCCAGTGGGGGCAGCAGGACGTTATCCGGTGAGGAGCATGGAAAACACAGCAGGTGAACACTGGGCCCTTGGGGACCCTCAGAGCCCTGGACATGTCCCCACAGCCCACAGCCTCCAGGCCTCAGCCCTCCCCTGCTCACCCCTCCTGCCATGGCTCTCCAGGGGTCCGCCCGCTGACCAGAGCCTTCTCCTCTGCATTTGAAAGCCCCCAGCACAGCCAACCCCTGAGAGACTGTGGGTTCCCTCCCTCCTGGCTCAGACACTGGAGGTCACCAGGCCCAGCTGCTGGGCAGCCCCTCTCACTCAGGAACTGTGGCCATTGAGGGGTCCATGGCATTTGGCCGCAGGAAGGGGCTGGAGGTAGAGGGAAGGCAGCTGGGGGAAGGGTGGATGGATGGGCTGTGCTGATCACACCCAGAAGGATACGCAGTTCATGTTCGGGGGCTAAGACTCTGTGCAGCCCCCACCTGCACCCAGCAGGTCTACGCAGTCCCCAGCCCTAGCCCCAGCCCTCATATAGCCAGGGGGCAACGTCCTTCTGAGACAAGGATCAGAGGTCTATCTGGCAAGGAGCCAGGTAGGTGGGGACAAGCCCCAGAAGCAGAGGAAAGCAAGCTCAGGTGCAGAGCAGCCGTTAAGAAAAGTGAGGCCGGCACGGTGGCCCATGCCTGTAATCCCAGCACTTTGGGAAGCCAAGGAGAATCACCTGAGGTCAGGAGTTTTGAGACCAGCATGGCCTACATGGCAAAAACCCCTATCTATTAAAAATACAAAAATTGGCCAGGTGCAGTGGCTCACACCCACTGCAGTTTGGGAGGCCGAGCAAGCAGATCACGAGGTCAGGAGTTCAAGACCAGACTGGCCAATGTGGTGAAACCCTGTCTCTACTAAAAAACACAAAAATTAGCTGGGCATGATGGCTTGTGCCTGTAATCCCAGCTACTTGGGAGGCTGAGATAGGAGAATTGCTTGAACCAGGACCCAGGAGGCAGAGGATGCAGTGAGCCGAGATCGTGCCACTGTACTCCAGGCTGGGCTACACAGCAAGACTCCATCTCAAAAAAAAAAAAAAGAAAAAAAATACCAGAAATTAACCAGGTGTGGTGGTGGGCTCCTGTAATCCCAGCTACTCAGGAGGCTGAGGCAGAAGAATCGCTTGAAACTGGGAGGTGGAAGCTGCAGAGAGCCGTGATCACACCACTGCACTCCAGCTTGGGCAACAGAGTGAGACTCAGTCTCAAAAAAAAAAAAAAAAAAAAACTTGAAGAGCTGTGCCCTCATTGGCTAGCAGATACTGTGCAACTTCACAAATCTAACACTGTTAGAACTCCCAGAATATAATAAAACTGTAGGCCTGGTGTGGTAACTCAGGCCTATAATCCCAGCACTTTGGGAGGTCAAGGCAGGAAGATCACTTGAGTCCAGGAGTTTGAGACCAGCCTGGGCAACACAGTGAGACCTCATCTCTACAAAAAATTTAAAAATTAGCTGAGTGTTGTGTTGTGCAACCTGTGGTCCCAGCTACTCGGGAAGCTGAGGCGGGAGGATCACTTGAGCCCAGGAGATGAGACTGCAGTGAGCTATGACTGCACTACTGCACTCCAGCCTGGGTGACAGAGCGAGACCCTGTCTCAAAAAAAAAAAAAAAAAAGACAAAAGTAACTCCTAATCCTTAAAAACTACTAGAATGAGCGAACACGCACAGCAAGACTGAAGAACATAAACTCAGTACACAAAAATCACAAGTATTTCTCCACACTTGCAGTGAACAATCTAAAAATACAATCAAGTAAACAATTCCACTTACAATGGCATCAAAAAGCATAAAATACATAGGAATATATTTCACAAAAGCAGTGTAAAGCTTCTACTTTGAAAGCTGCAAAACTGTTGAAAGAAATGAAAGATCTAAATAAATGAGGAGCTATCCATGTTCATGGGAGGGAAAGACCTAACATGATTAACATCTTCCTTAATAACGTTAATTAAGGAATATACCCCAAATTGATCTAGATTCAATGCAATCTCTACCAAAATTCTGGTTAATTTCTTTGCCAGTATTGAGGAGCTGATGCTAAAAATCCATGTAAACGTGCGAGGGACCCAGGATTGCCAAAACAATATTGAAAAAGAGGAGCAACGTTGAGCAGTCATACCTCCCAGTTTCAAAATGTGTGATGAAGCTACTGTCTTCAAGACGGCGTGGTGCTGATCTAAGCACAGACTTAGATCAATGGAAGAGAAGTGAGTCTATAAATATAGTCATGTGTCTGCAGTCAATTAATTTAACAAGAGTGCCAAGACCATTCAATGGGGAAAGAATCGTCCTTTCAAAACATGGTGCTGGGACAACTGGATATCTACATGCAAAAGAATGAGGCTGGACCCTTCCCTCACACCATATACAAAAATTAACTTAAAATATTTCAAGGACCTATATGTAAGAGCTAAAGCTATAAAATTCTTAAAAGAAGATATGGGGGTAAATCTTTGTGGTCTTCGGTTAAACAATAGATTATTAGATATGACACCAAGAGCAAAGTAACAAAAGGGAAAAACCACCAGGCCAGGTGTGGTGGCTCACGCCTGTGATCCACACTTTGGGAGGCTGAGGCAGGAGAAACGCTTGAGCCCAGGAGTTCAAGAACAGCCTGGGCAACATAGTGGGACCTTATCTCTATAAAAAATAAAAAGTTAGGCTGGGCGAGGTGGCTCATGCCTATAATCTCAGCACTTCGGGAGGCCGAGGTGGGCGGATCACTTCAGGTCAGGAGTTCAAGACCAGCCTGGCCAACATGGTGAGCCCCGTCTCTACCAAAAACACAAAAATTAGCCAGACATGGTGGCACACGTCTGTAGTCCCAGCTACACAGGTGGCTGAGGCAGAGAATTGCTTAAACCTGAGAGGCAGAGGTTGTGATGAGTCAAGATTGCACCACTGCACTCCAGCCTAAGCAACAGAGCAAGACTTGGTCTCAGATAAAAAAACAAATAAAAAATTAGCCAGGAGTGGTGGTACATGCCTCTAGTCCCAGCTACTCAGGAGGCTGAGGTGTGAGAATCACTTTAACCTAGGAGGCTGAGGCTACAGAAGGGGCTGGAGCCATGATCACACCACTGCACTCCAGCCTGAGCGACGGAGACCCTGTCTCCAAAACAAAACAACAAAACAAGCAAAAAAGAAAACCCAGATGGACTTCCTCAAAATTTGAAAATCTTGTGCTTCAAAGAATACCATAAAGAAAGTATGTGAGCCACTGGGCATGGTGGCTCACACCTGTAATCCCAGTACTTTGGGAGGCCAAGGTGGATGGATCACCTGAGGTCAGGAGTTTGAGACCAGCCTGGCCAACACGGTCTCAAACTAAAAGTACAAAACTAGCTGGGTGTGGTGGTATGTGCCTGTAATCTCAGCTACTGGGGAGGCTGAAGCAGGAGAATCACTTGAGCCCAAGAGGTAGAGGTTGCAGTAAGCCACAGTTGTGCCACTGCACCCAGTCTGAACAACAGAGTAAAACTCTGTCTCAAAAAAAAAAAAAATAAAATAAAATAAAGTAAAAAGTAAAAAGAAACCGAAGAATAAAAGGGACTATCTGCCAACCATACAAGGGACTTATATCCGGAATATATAAAGAACTCTGACAACAATAAAAAGACAACCCAATTTAAAAATAGGCAGAGCATCTGAAGAGGTATTTCTCCAAATACTATACACAAATGTCCAATATACACATGCAAAAATACTCAGCATCATTAGCCATCAGGGAAATGCAAATCAAAACCACAAAGAGATACCACTTCATACCCACTAGGACGGCTATAATAGAAAAGATGGAAAACCAAGGTTGGTGGAAATGTAAAAAGATGTAGCAGGAATATAAAATGTTAAAGCCACTGATTTCCGTGAGTCTGCAATTTCCTCAAAAGATCAGAGTTACTACAAGACCCAGCAGTTCCAACCCTAGGGATGCAGCCAAGAGGAAGGAGAGCAGGCACCACGCCGGAGCGTGTTCACAGTGTTCCTAGTGGTATTACTTGCAATAGCAAAGAGGTGGAAATACCCACATGTCCACCACATGCCGAGTGGGTAAGTAACACGTGGAATATCCATACGAGGTCATTCAGCAATAACAGGAATGAAGTACTGACATAGCGAGGATGAGCCTTACCCCAAGTGAAACATTATGCTTAGTATAAAAAAAAAATGTCGACAAAAGGCCACATATGAGATTCCATTTATATAAAATGTCCAGAACAGGTCATTTAAAAAGATTTTTTTAAAAAAAAAGAGATTTGTAGTTGCCTAGAGCTGGGAGCAGTGGGGGTGAGGGAGGGATAGGGGATGAAAATGACTATAAAAGGATGGGTTTTTAGGGGGTAAAGATGTTCTAAAATTCATTACAGTAATGGTTGCATAACTCTAAATACAGACTTGTTGATGGACAATGGGGATATACTCTGAGAAATGCATCATTAGGTGATTTTGCTGTTGTGTGAACATCACAGAACACACTGAAACAAAGCTAGACAGCACCGCCTCCTGCACACGGAGGGTCTGTGGCACAGCCTAGTGTTCCTGGGCTATAAACCTGCAGAGCATGTTCCTGCACTAAACAGGGCAGGCAGGCGAACACAAGGGGAAGCATCTGTACATCGAAACAGAAAAGGTGCAGTAAAAACACAGGATAAAATATTAAAAATGGCACATTGTATAGGGCACTTATTATCATGAATGGAACTTGCAGGACTGGGAGTTGTGCTGGGTGAGAGAATGGGAATGCCTGGGACATTACTATACACTAATAAAGACGGTACAGACACTGCACATTTAGGCTACACAAAATTTATCTTTTTCAAAAAAGTAATTTTGCAGCTGGGCATGGTCACTCATGCCTGTAATCCCAGCACTTTGGGAGGCCAAGAAGGGTGGATCATCTGAGGTCAGGAGTTCAAGACCAGCCTGGTCAACACAGCAAAACCCCATCTCTACTAAAAAATACAAAAATTAGCCAGGCATGGTGGTGCTCACCTGTAATCTCAGTGACTCAGGAGGCTGAGGCGGGAGTAAAACTTAAACCCAGGAAGCAGAGGTTGCAGTGAGCCGAGATTGCCCCACTGCACTCCAGCCTGGCCAACAAAAGTGAAATTCTGTCAAAAAAAAAAAAAAGGAATAGTGCAGTGCAGTGACATGATGGCTACACTGTCACTAGGCAACAGAACTTTTCAGCTCTATTATAATCTCATGAGAGCACCACTGTACATGCTGTCCATTGTTGACTGAACTGTTGTTATGCAATGTGTGACCATATACTAAAAAACACTGAATTGTACAATGTATAAGTGAATTGTATGGCATGTAAATTGTCCCAATAAAGATGTTATTTCAAAAAGAAAAAATACAAATAAATCAAAATGAAATGTTTTTAAATCGAGTGGCTCACAGGAAGGCAGGAAAAAGAAACAAAAGACAGAATAGAATCAAAAAAGAAAATAGAAGACCAGGCCTCAGCACATCAATAATTCCATTAAATGTAAATGATCTAAATACACCAATTAAAAGACAGATTTATATAACACTTTTTTTTTTTGAGATGAGTTTCACTCTTGTTGCCCAGACTGGAGTGCAATGGCACGATCTTGGCTCACTGCAACCTCCATCTCCCAGGTTCAAGTGATTCTGCCTCAGCCTCCTGAGTAGCTGGGATTACAGGCACTCTCCACCATGCCTCGCGAATTTTTGTATTTTTAGTACAGATAGGATTTCAGCCATATTGGCCAGGCTGGTCTCAAGCTCTTGACCTCAGGTGATCCACCCGCCTTGGCCTCCTAAAGTGCTGGGATTACAGGGGTGAGCCACTGCACCCAGCCTATAGAATACAGTTTAAAATACGACTCAGTTATATGCTATCTAAAAGAAACTCACTTCAGGTTGGGCACGGTGGCTAATGCCTGTAATCCCAGCACTTTGGGAGGCCAAAGCGGGTGGATCACCTGAGGTCAGGAGTTCGAGACCAGCCTGGCCAACATGGTGAAACACCATCTCTACTAAAAATACAAAGATTAGCCAGGCTTGGTGGCAGACTGAGATAGGAGAATCCCCTGAAACTGGAAGGTGGAGGTTGCAGTGAGCTGAGATCACGCCACTGCACTCCAGTCTGGATGAAAGAGTGAAACTCAGTCTCAAAAAAAAAAAAAAGAAAGAAAGAAAGAAAGAAACTCACTTCACATATAATGATATAGGTAGGTCAAAATGAAAATAGAAAAAGATAAATCATGCAAACACAAAAGAAAGCAAGGGTTGTTTTATTTACATCAATTAGAGCATATTTCAAAGCAAAGAAAGTTATCAGAGCTAGAATAGGACATGACATAATAAAACATCATTTCACTAAGACACAGCAATCCTACATGTGCAACAGGCAACAGAACTACAAAACACACGAAGCACAAACTGATAGGACTAAAAGGAGAAAGACAAATCCACAATTCTGGTAGAGACTCCAACAACCTTTCCTCAACAATGATAGGACAATTAGAAAATCAGCAGAGACAGCGAATTAAGTAACATCCACAGGATCTGACGGACATTGTAGAACACTCCGCTCAATAACAGCAGAGCATATGTTCTTTCCACGTGCCTGTGGAACATATGCCAAGATAGACAATATTCTGGCCCAGAAAACAAACCTCAAGAACTTTAAAAGACTTGAAATTATACGGAGTGTGTTCTCCAACCATAATAGAATCAAACTAGAAATAGTAACATAAAGTAACAGGGAAATCTACAAGCAGAAATAAAGAACATAAATGTAAGTAATCAATTTGTCAAAAAACTCTCAAGGAAATCAAATAGAATGAAAAGAAAAATACAACATATCAAAGTTTGTGGAACACCACTTAAGTGGAGCTGAGAGGAAAATTTATAGCATTAAATGCACGTATTAGAAAAAAGGAAAAGTCTCAAATCAATCATATAAGCTCTTATCTAAAGAAATCAGGAAAAAAAAACCCTAGAACTCAAAGCAAGCAGAAGAAAATAAATGATAAAAATAAGGACATAAATCAATAAAATTGAAAACAAAAACAATAGAGGAGGAAAAAAAATCAAAGAAACAGCTGGTTTGTGGAAAAGATCAATAAAATTGACAAACCTCTAGCAAGGAACTGACAAAGAAAAAAGAATAGAGACAAATTCATTTTAGTATCAGAAATGAAACAAATATAAGCTTGACAACCTAAATTAAATGAATGAATTCTTCAAGAAAAGAACAACGATCTACCACAATTCAGCCAAGATGGAACAGCAACCGAAGAGCCTTCTAACTGTAGGCTAAGCATCCCTCATCTGAAAACCTGAAATCCAAACTGCTCCAAAATTTGAAACATTCTGAGCACTGACATGACAACTCAAGGAAATGCTCATTGGAGAATTTCGCATTTTTGGAAGAGGGATGGATGCTCAACTTGTATGTATAATACAGATACTCCAAAATTTAAAAAAAAAACAAAAACAAACACTCCAAAACACTTCTAGTCCCAAACATTTTAGAAAAGGGATACTCAACCTATATAAGCAAATTGAATTTGTAATTTAAACATTTTCAAAATATTTACCACCAGATTAGCTTCCCTGAAGAATTCTCCAAACGTCTAAAGAAAATTAACACTGGTCAGGCATGGTGGCTCACGCCTGTAATCCAAGCACTTTGGAGGTCAAGGCAGGTGGATCACCTGAGGTCGGGAGTTCAAGACCAGCCTGACCAACATGGTGAAACCCCATCTTTAAAGAAAAGAAAAAGAAAGAAAGAAAGAAAAAGAAAATTACACCAATTACAATCTTTTCCAAAAAATAGAGGAAGGAGTGTCTCTTAATTCATTTTATAAAGCTAGTATTACCCATATACCAAAACCAGACAGAAATGGTACAAAAAGAAAACAGCATGCCAATATCCCTCATCAATATAGATACAAATATCTTTAACATAATATTAACAAACAGAATTTAGCAACATATAAAAAATTATGACCAGGTGTGGTAGCTCAGGCCTGTAATCCCAGCATTTTAAGAGGTCGAGGCAGGAAGCTTGCTCGAGTCCAGGAGTTCAAGACTAGCCTGGCAACATAGCTAGACTTTGTCTCTTTAAAAAAAAAAAAAAAAAAAAAAAAGCCAGTTATGGTGGCATACCTGCAGTCCCAGCTACTCTGGAGGTTAAGGCAGGAGGATCCCTTGAGCCCAGGATTTCAGACCAGCCTGGACAACATAGTGAGACACTATACAAAATTTCTTAATTAGCTGAGCATAGTGGCATGTGCCTGCAGTCCCAGCTACTCAGGAGGCTGAGGTGGATCACTTGAACTCAGGAAATCAAGGCTGCAGTGGGCTATGACTGCACCACTGCACTCCACCTCTCAGAGAAATAAGAATAGATAGGAACTTCATATACTTCATAAGAAGTATCTTAAAAAAATCCTACAGCTAAAGCTCTCTCCTTAAGATCGGGAGGAAGTAAGGCAAGAATGTGTTCACATGATTCTCACTGAACACAGTGCTATCCATTTTAGCCAGTGCCATAGGTCAATAAGATGCATATAGAATGGAAAACAGGAAATAATGCTGTCCCTATTTGCAGATGACATAATTGTCCAGGTAGAAAAATCCAAAGAAATCTACAAAAAACCTCCAGGAATGAGTAAGCTAACCAAGGTCACATGCAACAAAATAAACAATTGTTTCTGTATACTAGCAATAACCAAAACTTGAAATACCATTTATGATCATTCAAAAAAAGGGGAACATCTACATGTAAACCTAGCAAAACATGCACAGGATCTGTATGCTGAAAACTACAAAATGCTGATGAAAGAAACTGAGATCTAAATAAGGAGATGTACCATGTTCATGGATTGGAAGATTCAACATAGTATAGATGTCAACTCTCCCCGCGTTGATATACGAGTGTCACACAATTCCTATCAAAATTCCAGCAAGGACCAGGTGCCGTGGCTCACACATGTAATCCCAATACTTTGGGAGGCCAAGGCAGGAAGATCACTCAAGCCCAGTTCAAGACCAGCTTGGCCAACATGGCAAGACCCTGTCTCTACTAAATGAAATAAATGAAAAATAATTATCTGGGCATAGTGGCATGCATCTCTAGTCCTAGCTACTCAGGAGGTGGAAGTGGGAAGATAATTTGAGCCCAGGAGTTCAAGGTTACAGTGAGCTATGATCATGCCACTGCACTCTTGCCTGGGTGATGAAGCCAGGCCCTTTGTTTTAAAACAAACAAAAAAAACAGCAAGACCTTCTGTAAATATAGATGAGGTCATTCTTAAATATATATGAAAAGGCAAAGGAATTAAAATAGCAAAGACAATTTTGAGACACAATTAAATGGGAGAAATTAGGCTACCTAATTTCAAGGCTTATTATAAACTACAATGGTCAAGACTGTGTGGTATGGACAGAGGGACAGACATATGGATCAATGGAACAGAATAAAAATCCCTGAAATAGACACACACACAATTTGCCCAACTGATTTTTTTTTAAAGAGACAAAAGCAATTCAGGGGAGGACAGCTGGCCTTTGAAGCCAAGGGAGCTGGCTTCAACTGCACGTCCAGAGGCAAGAGTGCTAACCTCCAGCCAAGCCTCACACCCCATTCAAAATTACCCAAAGGCTGGGTGCAGGGGCTCGAGTCTCTAATCCCAGCACTTTGGGAAGCTGAGGCAGGCGGATTACCTGAGGTCAGGAGCTCGAGATCAGCCTGGCCAACATGGTGAAACGCTATCTCCATTAAAAATATAAAAATTAGCTGGGTGTGGTGGTCTCCACCTATAATCCCAGCTACTCAGGAGGCAATCACTTGAAACCAGGAGGTGGAGGCTGCAGTGAGCTGAGATCATGCCATTGCACTCTAGCCTGGGCAACAAGAGCAAAACTCTGCCTTAAAAAAAAAAAAATTACCCAAAGGCAGACCATGGTGGCTCACATCTGTAATCCCAGAACTTTGGGAGGCCATGGGGGCGTATCACTTGAGGCCACGAGCTTGAGATCAGAAAGGCCAACACAGCAAAACCCTGTAACTACTAAAAATACAAAATTAGCCAGGTGTGGCGGCGTACACCTGTAATCCCAGCTATTGATTGGGAGGCTGAGACACAAGAATTGCTTGAACCCAGGACGTGGAGACTACAGTGAGCCAAGATCACATCACTGCACTCCAGCCTGCACAACAGAGCAAGACTATCTTAAAAAAAGAAAATTGCCCCCAAATGAAATGGGGACTTAAACATAAAACTAGGGGGAAAAAAAAAACCTAACAGAATATCTGCAGAATCTGGAGCTAGGCAGATATTTCTCCATAAAAGGAAAAACTGATAAACTGGACTCTCAAAAGTTAAAAACTGCTCAGCTCAGCACAAGATGCTGGTAATGGGAAGACAAGACACAGGGTGGGAGAAAAGACACGCCAGCAACACGTTTAACAAAGGACTGACACCTACACTACATAAAGAACTAATTAGCCGGGTGTGGTGGCACGTGCCTGTAGTCTCAGCTACACAGGGGCCAACAACCCAGGGGTCTGGCTGGGAGGATCACTTGACCTCAAGAGTGCAAAACCAGCCTAGGTAACACAGGGAGACTTCGTCTGTACAAAAAAATAAAAATTAATTAGCTGGTTACGGTGGAGTGCACCCGTAGTCCCAGCCACTTGGGAGGTGGAGGTGGGAGGATCACTTGAGCCTAGGAGGTCAAGGCTGCAGTGATCTGTGGTCTCGCCACTGCACTCCAGCCTGGATGACAGAGCAAGACTGTCTCAAAAAATTTAATCAAAAGACAGAAAACAAGGACCCCAGTGGGAGCTGTAGCGGACAGGGCTTGTGAGTGTGGATCGAACTGTATCAAAGCAGAGCTCTGCCCATTGGGGAGAAGAGGTGCTTGTCTCAAAGTGAAATGCACAACTGGTCTAGAACGCCAAGGAGAAGCAGAAAAGACAAAAGACTCCAGTGGACATATGCACAACCGAAGACCATCTGCAGAATGTGACTTTACATCCCTCGGTTTATAATACCTGTGAGTAAGGAACAGAAAGCGAAGCGTATGTGCTACAATTTTGGCACCACTTCCTCCGTTTTGATGGGTATATTCCTAATTGCTTTAAAGGTGCCTGTGATTCTCTGCTGCCAAGTACTCCATTTTCATCCAAGCAGAATATGTGTTCTGTCTGCTAAAATGATGACTGGTCTCAGAGTATCTGGTCTGCCCAGAAGCAGGGTCAGCAGTGGTGATCCTTCCCTCTGCCCTGAAAGCAGACCCTGGCTCTCACTGGAGTAACCAAGAGGGCTTTGCACAGACCCTGTCACATCCTTGACTATTTTTTTAAAAAAAATTAAGATCTTGGCCAGGCACAGTGGCTCATGCCTGGAATCCCAGCACTCTGGGAGGCTGAAGCAGAAGGATCACTTGAGTCCAGGAGATGGCGACTAGGCGAGATGGTGAGATTATGGTCTCCACAATCATTTGTTAAAAAATTAGCCAGGCATGGTGGGACACACCTGCAGTCGCAGCTACTCAGGAGGCTGAGGCAGGAGGATCACTTGAGCCCAGGATTTTGCAGTAAGCTATGATCCTGCCACTGCACTCCAGCAGGGCCACAAAGCAAGACCTGTCAGGAAGGAAGGGAGGGAGGAAGGGAGGGAGGGAGGACAAAGTTCTTCATTCGGAAACCTTAAGGTTCCTTACAAAGGTGTTAATAATTTGAGGTTATTGCGCAGTGGCTCACGCCTCTAATCCCAGCACTTTGGGAGGCCAAGGCGGGTGGATCACGAGGTCAAGAGATCGAGACCATCCTGGTCAACATGGTGAAACCCTGTCTCTACTAAAAATACAAAAAAAAAATTAGCTGGGCATGGTGGTGCGTGCCTGTAATCCCAGCTACTCAGGAGGCTGAGGCAGGAGAATTGCCTGAACCCAGGAGGCAGAGGTTGCGGTGAGCCGAGATCGCGCCATTGCACTCCAGCCTGGGTAACAGGAGCGAAACTCCGTCTCAAAAAAAAAAAAAAAAAAAAGTATGTATTATCCCTTCAATTAACACAGATGGGCAGGTCCAAACCCTTCCTGGTTCTCAGGCACGGCAAAGCTGTCTTCCCCACTTCAAGGACCGACTGTTTCTGGTTCAATATTGACTCAGTACTGACTCTGCCTCTGCCAAGACAGCCCCTGGATCTTCCGAATGACGATCCCCTGTGACACCCAGAGGGCCCCGTGTCGGGGTTCACATTCTCTTCCCAGATCATGGGTGGGGCTCAGGGCTGTATCACTCTGAGCCTCCCCATGCACATCTCACACAGAGCGGCAAGGAAGCGTGACCTTCCCAGCCGAGGCTGAGTTGGCAGAGTCAGGAGACGCTGGAGGGAATGAGCTTTCCCATGATCCCCTTCTGGGAGCCCTGGAGCTGTCACCCCACTCACTGATGCATCTGTGGCTGGGGCGAGAGCAGTTGGATCTTCACTAAACAGTGTGACATGAGGCCCAGTAGAGGATGTGGCCTCCTCCAGGCTGACGCTGTTGGTTCTGTGTGAACTGAACGGATCTAGAGATGTGACCTCCTCTGGGTCAATGCTGTTCTGCGTGAAATGAACCAACATAGAGATGTGGCCTTCCCCGGGCCGATGCTGTCAGTCCCTCGTGAAACAGACAGATGTGGAGGACGCACCCTCCTCCAGGCTGGCACTACTGGTTCTGCATGAAGTGAACCAATGCCACCTTGTCCTCAACAGCGCCTTCTACCCCCTTGAGGTGGCAGGCCAGGAAGTAAGCAGCCCCAGGTGTGGCTGCAGCCATCTGCAATGCCCCAAACACACATGCTTGGCCTCAGACAGCTGTCAAAGGGCTCCAGAGGGACCAGGACTCTGGACACCTTCTGGTCCCATCCGGTGCTGACTGGGAGGAGGGTGAGCTGGCTGTGGCCAGCCGGCTGGGACACTGGGGAGGAAAAAGCCCTCCCTGGCCCAAGGTCAGCTGCTGCAAAGTGACCGAAGTGCTAGTCACGCGGTGTCCGTCCATTCTCTCCAGGCCGGGAACTCAGGAGCAAATGCCTCCTGGAGCCATTTCCCTTCCCCAGAGGGCTGCAGTGGCTCCATGAGAACTTGCTGTCTTCTACATCATGGTACAGTTTCTCAAACAGACCTGCAGCCAGGGCCAAGCCTGGGCTGTGGTGACTGAGGATACATCGTCCTTTGTCAGGCACACGCCCACATTGAGGATTCAGGGTCACAGGACCTGCCAGAGGAGCCTGCAGGGTCTTCCCGGGAAAACCGCACTGATGCTGTCCTGAGCTCTCGGCGCCTGGCCTTCCACAGCGGGGAGGGCACCCCTGTCAGACCCAGTGACGAGGGGAGGACTCACCCAACATCCACAGGCCCTGCCGGTGAAACCTCGGAGACAGGGGTCTTGAGTTTGGGCTCCGAGGCTCAAGACACAAGATTCAATAAGAACAAAACCTTCCCCTCTGGAGTAAAAGTGAGAGGCTGCTGGAAACAGAATCCAGGCCTTCCTACAAAGCACCCAAGAGCAGCCCCACAGCCTGCATGTGCTCAGTGCCCCTGGCCCTAGCGCTGCTGCCCCATCCTCTGCTGCATCTGTGACAAAACTCAGTGACACCTGCTTCTCAAAGCCCTACCTGGGGGTTATTTGTGGTCACAAAGAGATCCTGCAAAGAACAGTCATCAAAAACTTGGAAATAAAGCGAACAGGCATCCTTCACGCCTCCCCCTGACTTGCAATTCAGGAATGATGACATCCCAACTCTCATACAGGCAACAAAAGAGAAGCAAATCATTTCCATCCAGCAGCAAGGAAAACCCCAAGGGGCAGGGTTTCCCAGCCCTGCGGAACTCTTTGCAGTGCTGTAACTAACCGACAATCTGTCCAGCCTCCTTTCCTCAGTGACTCTAAACACCCAGTTCCTCAAAGGTTCACTGAGCCAGTTTTCCTGTCCATGCCATGGCAAAGTAAAATGAAATCCTGAGGCACTCCCAGCCTGACGAACCCCAAAGACATTATGCCAAGTGAAAGCAACCAGACACACACACACCCCACGGGTTCCACTGCCACGCAGGCCCAGAGCAGGAAGGTTCAGAGATGGGAAGCAGAACGGAGGTTTCCAGGGGCTGGGGGAAGGGAAGGGGAGTCAGTGTTCAATGGTGCAGTTTCGGTTAGGGATGATGAAAACGTTCTGGAAACAGAGATGATGGTTGCACAACTATGTAAATGTACTTACTGCCACTGAACTGTGCACTTAAAAATGGTTAAAATGGTAAATTTCGGCTGGCCATGATGGCTGACACCTGTAATCCCAGCACTTCGGGAGACTGAGGCAGGCAGATCACCTGAGGTCAGGAGTTCGAGACCAGCCTGACCAACATAGAGAAACCCTGTCTCTCCTAAAAATACAAAATTAGCTGGGTGTGGTAGTGCAGGCCTGTAATCCCAGCTACTTGGAGGCTGAGGCAGAGAATTGCTCGAACCTGGGAGGCGGAGGTTGCAGTGAGCTGAGATTGCACCACTGCATTACTCCAGCCTGGGCAACAAGAGCGAAACTCCATCTCAAAAAAGAAAAAAGAAAAAAAAAAAAAAGGTAAATTAATGTTGTGTATATTTTACTACAATTAAAAAAAAAAAAGGTATTGCCCTGGTGGGATGGCTCACACCTGTAATCCTAGCACTTTGGGAGGCCAAGGCCAGCAGATTGCTTGAGCCCAGGATGTTGCAACATAGCAAAACTGAGTCTCTACCAATAATTTAAAAACTAGCCAGGCTTGGTGGCACGTACCTGTAGTCCCAGCTACTCAGGAGGCTGAGGCAGGAGGATCACCTGAGCCCAGGAGGTGAAGGCTACAGTGAGCTGTGATTGCACCACTGCATTCCAGGCTGGGCAACAGAATGAGACCCTATCTAAAAAAAAAAAAAAAAAAAAAAAAAAAAATTAATAAAAATAAATAAAAGTTCTTAAAAGTTACACTTTGATCAAATCCTGCATGTGAAAGCTAAAGAATAAAACTTCAGGAAGGAGGCCAGGGCGGTGGTTCATGCCTGTAACCCCAGCACTTTGGAAGGCCAAGGATTTTAAGTGCACTGAACTGTGCACTTAAAAATGGTTAAAATGGTAAATTTCGGCTGGCCATGATGGCTGACACCTGTAATCCCAGCACTTTGGGAGACTGAGGCAGGCAGATCACCTGAGGTCAGGCGTTCAAGACCAGCCTGGCCAATATGGCAAAACCCTATCTCTACTAGAAATACAAAAATTAGACAGGCATGGTGGCAGTTCCCTGTAATCACAGCTACTTGGGAGGCTGAGGCGGAAGAATCACTTGAACCTGGGAGGCAGAGGTTGCAGCGAGCCGAGATCCCACCATTGCACCCCAGCCTGGGCAATAAAGTAAGACTCCATCTCAAAAAAAAAAAAAAAAAAAGATCCCAACAGGGCACAAAGGACATTGTGGATAAATTGCACTTCATTAAAATAGAGAAAAACAAAGACCAACACTGAGAGAGAAAAAACACAAGCCAGAAGGACAGAGGTTTGCAACATGCGTATCTTCAGCCAAGGGTGTGTGGTCAGAGCATGCAAAGAATTCTGCAAATGCCACAAATCAATCAAGAACAGAGAAACTCACCAAGCAGGGAGTGGCAAAAGCCCAGAACGGCCCCTCACAGAAGAGACGGTCCCCAGGCAGCGACACCCAAGCAGGGGCCAGCCATGCTGTCACCAGAGAAACTCCAGGGGACCCCCAAGGACTCAGGCTACCCCTACACTGGGGAACAAGCAAGGGGTAATAAAATTGTGCTTAAAACTATTTACAAGGTACCACTATAAGGTAGTAAAAGGTAAGTGAAAGTCGTTTGAAAACTGAATGAAGAATTAATGCTAAGTAGTGGCTTGTGCTTCACTACACAGAAGTGTGATTTTTAAGAGTGAAAACCATGTAAATAATCAGTTTCATAATCACCAGGTTTGCTGTACTGTCTAAACAATCCATGAACACGTTTACAGACACAGTGGTAGAGGGTGGGCTGGACCAGGACCCCACTCAAATCCTCATCCTCAAGGCTGGGTACATATTCACCCCTGGCAGGGGGTCTCCAGGAACCCCCACACCCTGTGGCCAGCCCCACCTGCCTGCAGGCCAGAAGACACCAGAGGTCCATAAAGCTCAGTCCCTCAGAACGCAGGATTCAGTTTCCACGAGGGGGACAGGCACATCTGGGGGCAGATTCTCCAAATCATTCCGCAGTCCTGCACCAGAAACAAAATGCCCAGGTTTTTTCCATTGATTCCCTAAAGGGCAATCCTCAGTACAGGTTTTTCCATTTAACCCTTAAAGTAAGCTCAGTAGAAACACCATTGCCCCACTGTACAGATGAGGAAATTGAGGCTTGGAGTTGGGATGTCGTCGCTTGCTGGCCCTGGAATGGTACCTGAATGCACAGACAGGACCCCAGGGGAGTGTGCTCCTGGCCCTAAACCTGTGTGAGGCAGAGGGCCGGCCCAGCCGAGGCGGGACAGAAGGGGCACAGGAATAGCTGTGGATAGGTCAGACACCTGGGTCTCAGTCATATCTGGGCTGAGCAAGCCAAGCCCCTCGGGCAGGGCTGCCATCAGAGTGCCACACCCTGGCCTCCGCCGAGTCCTGGTCCCCAGCACACACCCCCAGGGTCGTCCCCTTCAGGAACTGAGGTTCTCAGGGGCCGGCCCTCTCACCCCTTGTGCAGGCAACCCTGTGGGCGGCAGTGGGGGCCCAGGCAGGCTCAGGAGCACACACCCATCCCCGCGGGCAGCAGACGCCCTTGGCACTGTCGCTGATTCGATGCTGCGCCGCTGCACCTCTCCAAGTCCCTAACGGTTCCCGAGGGAGCACTGAAGGTAAATATGTTAATTTGACTTCAATCATGGCTTTTTTAAGCGCACGCGGCATTATTTTAGGACACATCACCTGGAAACTACTCACACATGTCTGAGAATCCTGTCCTTACCAAGCGAAAGCTTGAGCTCCCTCGAAGAGGGCTGGGGCTGAGGAGGCCACAAGGGCCAGACATCCCACAGGGAGGGCACTGCACCCTCTGAGCTGACAGGGAGACCTGGGAGAGGCAGGGCACTTGTCCAGAGTCCCCCACCTGGGAAGGGCTGCCTGGCACCCGGCCACCCTCAGGCCTGAAGCGGCCGTGCCGTTCTCTGGCTTCCAGGCAGGGAACACTCCTACAAGCACAAGGCGCCAACGGTGAAAGCCAAGGCATAGGCTCGGGGGGCCCCACAGGTGCAGCCAGTGAACCAACATCTCCAGTCAGGCCCGGGGCTGCACAGGCTGGAAGCCAGCAGGTGGGGCAGCAAGCCCCTCCTCACCTGCAGGCCTGGGCACCCCATGGCCTGTTCCCCATGACCTCCTGAGAATGGCATGAAGGACCAGGCTGACTCGCTGGAGTGGAAAGGCCACTTGGCCCTCAACTGAAGGCAGGAGAGAGGCCAGAGGCCCCCCAGAGCTCCTCTTTTTCCTAGGGTCCTGCCGTGGCCAGCACTCCCCAAATGCCCTCCATGGTCACCAGAGCCCCAGAGTGTGGCTGCAGAAGCCAGATGGGTCTCAGGCCTCCCACCACCCATCATGCTACTGGGAACAAGAAAGTTACTGGAATCTTGAAGCCTATAAGATTTCAGGCCACCAGGACAGGAGGCAACCAGGGAAGTCTCAACTATCCAGGACCCCAAGGCCCCAGGGGCCAGGCCACGGCCATGCTGTGGATGGAGCCGATAGCCCTGCCACCTGTTCCCAGGGAGATGGGGCCCTTCTGGAGAGCTGCAGATGCAGACGGGCTCCACTGGCCGTGGAGCCGCCTGAGCCAGGCCTGGGCTGACCTGATAAGCCCATACCCTGGGCCAGCCACGGAAGTCACGGCTCTGCCTGACACAGAACCACTCCCTACCCAGGGCATGGCTGCCAGCCCAAGCCCATGCCATTGTGCCCTGCAAAAGCCAACAGCTTGACCACAAGGGCCTCCTAGCAGGGCCTGAGGCAGCTGACCTGTGTCTGAGCCCACTCACAGCATGGCTCCCAATCCTCCACATGTCCTCCAGGCCAGGAACTCGGCACTCGGACCTGCTCTCCCGGCTCGGGGTGCTCGGGAAGGCGGTGCCGGGTGTCCGCTTCCACCTCGGGCTGTAACAGAATTCCCTCGTGACGTTTCTTGGAAATCAGTGGCTGTAATCACAGCTGCCACATCTCTGCAAAGGCCTCTCAGCTGCCCGGTTTTGGTGTAATTATTACGAAAGTGCAGTTAAAGCGAGGATGAGCTGAGGCCTCTGGGAAAATCCAAGGGCCCACGGAGGGTGGCTGCTGCCCCCAGGCCAGGAACACACAACCCCTCCCAGCTCAGCCCCTGGGCACCATCCCCACCCAGTAGCAGTAGCAGCTGGCCCCTGCCCAAGCTCCCTCTACCTGGGTGGCACCTGGCCCAGTAACCAGGCAACGCCAGCCGAGGGCAGGGCCGGGGAGGGCAGCCAGCCCCCACCCCCGCCCACTGGACCCCTGCTGCCTTTGCACCACTCCCTCCAGCCCAGCTCACCTGCAGCAGTGCCCCGGGAACCCCAGGCCCCTGCAGGACTCGGAGGTCGGTGGACCTGTTGCAGGTGCAGCAAAGACGGACCTGCCCTAGCCAGGCCCTCCCAACCTCCCTGGGCCAATTTCTCCTTTTACGAAATGGGAGCACCAGACATTCTCCCAAGACTCTCTGCCCAAACACGAGCTACCAGGGCCCTGGGACAGCTCATCACTAAAGCAGGTGACCACCCAGGTCTGCCTGCAGAAGGGAGAGGCCGGGTTTGGGGGTGTCCCCTGCCTGTCTCCCCAGGGCCTTCACCCACAGAACCATCAGTGTGGCCATGCCATGACCTGATGGAAGGGGCAGGGAGCCTCAGGTCCCGCACAGGTTTGGGAAGCAGAGGCCACCCCAATGTCAAGTCCAGGCTCTGCCAGCCTGTGCCAGGCGCTGAGCTGAGGGCTGGGCCTCTGGGATGTTCACCTGCCTCCCCACCATGCCTCGGAGAGACCTGGGCAGGTGTGCACAGGGCTGAGCTGACAACAACCCTCACCTCCGGGAGGGGGGCAGTCACCATCCATGAAGCACTGGGCCCGGCCCGCAGAGTCCGACACACAAAACCAGGTAGAGCCAAGGTGTCCTAGCAGGTGCAGCTGAGCTGACAAAGAACCCTCCGGCCCGCAGGCCTGTGCTGCCACCACGAACCAGCCTCCCGCAAAGCGACCTTCCTGCCAGCACCCAACCCCAACAGGGAGCAGCCCTCAACCCTGTGTGCCCAACATCAGATCACAGCCCCCTCTCGCTGTCTCGTGGGGATGGCTCGTGGCCAGCCATGTGGTCCATTCTCTGGGTGTTGACTGCCTTCCCACTCCCCAGAAGGAAATACAGATGCCATCTTCCATAAGCAGCTGAGTGCATTTCTGCTCCTTTCCCACCGAGTGCGGCCCTCTCTAGGCCTAGGGTTTTGTGCTGCCTGCCTCGCTCCTGCCAGATTTCAGGGTAGGGGAGATGCCGTGTTTTATGGCTGCCATAATTTCTGCCCCATTAGACATGCACACTCGTGAACAGGGCCAGATTGATCTCCTGACGACCAAGCACTTCACACGGCAGAGCCCTTCTGGCAGCACAGCGGAAACCTGGGGACCCTCTTCTCTATGCCAGGAATGGAGCCACCTTGCTGGAGCAGACACTGTGGATATCGCATGCTCCCATCAGAAGCGCCAGAGGCCATGGGGCTCAGGGTTGCTGGAGGGGCAAGGGCCCTGAGGAGCTGCTCTCCTGCATCCAGCGGTCAGCGCTTCACCCCAACCTGAGCCTAGGCATGTGGGGTCACCTCGTTGCTCAGGGAGGCAGCACCGCCCTCCCTTCCTTCCCAGGCTGGGTTGAGGGGAGACAGCCGCAGAGAAGGTGGGCGAGTTGGCCGTCACCCCTGTACTGGGAAGAGCAGCTCCCCAAAATCCACATGCACCCAAAACTTGAATGTGACTATATTTGGAGCCAGGGTCTTTGCAGATGTAAGATCAAGTTCATGAGAGTGTCCCAGATTTAGGGCAGGTCTGGAGGCCCCTTCTGAGAAGGGGAAAACGTGGACACGTGTGAAGAACACCGCTGAGAGCAGGCTGAGACTGGCATGAAGTGGACTTAAGCCCAGGGCAGTGCGGGGAGCCAGCACCATGTGGAGCTGGGTGGCAGGCAGTGGCCCCAAGTCACTGTGGCCTTGGGCATTTGGGCAGCACGGGCAGCCGGCACCACGTGGAGCTGGGGGGCAGGTGGGGTCCCCAACTCACCGTGGCCTCAGGCATTTGGGCACCACAGGTGGCTGGTACCACGTGGAGCTGTGGGGTTGGGGGGCCCTGAGACACCGTGGCCTGGAGCTTCTGGCCTTGACGACTGTGCAAGAAGAAATTCGGGCTGTTTGAAGCCTCCCCACCCCGCCACCCATTAGTGGTGCCGTGTTCTGGCAGCCCAGGACACTCAAACAACCCTATCCCCACTGACACTCACCTGGACTGCTGCTCAGGGCCCTGGGCCTGGCTGGGCTGAGGGCAGATCTGCTCAGACAGAAGACGTCTGTCAAGAACCCGGCCGGCCCAGGCAGCTCCGGGGCCCAGAGACAGAGGAGGTGCTGAAAAAGCTGCTCTACCCTCCCAACCTCCCCTTATCACTCAGCAGGGAGACTCACGACTTGGCACAACCACATCCCCTATTTTCTCTACAGCCCCACAGCCTGAGTGGGGAGGTGAAGGCGGTGCCAGCCAGGGCCATCACTCACTCACAGTGGCACCAGGGACACCTGAGGGACAAGGATCCAGTCAGGAAGGGACCCATCTTTCTGGGAGCAGTTGGTGCTGATGAGACCCCCCAACACCATTCACCAGCCTGCAACCTCCCTCTTCCCAGGCCAGAGACCCGAGTGGTCCACACCCAGACCTGGTCCTAGGTAGCTGACCCCTCCGCCCGCATGCCACACACTGCACGCCCCAGCCCCTCCCATGTCCAGCCCTTCCCCCACACACAGCTGGGGCCTTCACCAAAGGTGGGGTTGCTCGAGGGTTTGAGGGTTGCTTCAGGGAGTCATCCATCACACAGACACCCAGTTCCCCCAAAATTTTTAATTAGCCCGGTGTAGAGGTGCATAAACAATTTTAAAATCAGCCAGGTGTGGTGGTGCACACCTACACAGTCCCAGCTGCTCCAGCGGCTGAGGCGGGGGGGATCACCTGAGCCCGAGTTTGAGGCTGCAGTAAGATATGATCGAGCCACTGCACTGCAGCCTGGGCAACAGAGCAAGACTCCACTTCAAAAAATAAGTTTTAAATTAAATTTAAAAAGAGACACCGCAAGTAACTGTACTGTGGGGTCTGCACTGCACCTGCTGCTGTAAGGCCAGAAGGGGCCTGGGGGTCGGCGGCCAGCGGTGGTGGGTGCAGGCCGGTGGCAGGCAGCCCTCAGCCCTTGTGAGAACAAGACACACAGGTGTGCAGGGAAGGTTTACCTTCAAATGGTTCGGGAAAATGTTCTTTGTACAATATGTGCCATTTTTCCATGAGTTTAATTAGTTTATCTTTTACCTTTTTTCTTAAACATCTGAAGCAAAGTCCCCACCTGCCCATGCTGGGCAGCCCAGTGGGGTAGGTGCCTCCGCAATCCTGGCTCGATGTGGACACAAGGCCTGGGACAAGGGGTAGGCAGAGCCCTGAGGCTGGGCACCCTGCAAGGCAGCTCTGACCCGCAGGGGCCACCTCCAGGCCCTTCACCTCCAGCTGAAGAAAACCAAGTCACCCCTGCAGACCCTCGCCAGACATTCATTCTTAAAGCCACTCCCTGAACACGGCCAAGGCCCTCCATGGGCCTTCAGAACGGCAAAGCACAGTGGCTGCCTTCCTGTGAGAGAACCCCACACCCACAGCTGGGGATAGAACTAAGAGCACACGTCCCAAGGCCCCCACTCACAGGTGGGAGGGGTTTGGGGGGGTGCCTCCATTTTCCCGTGTCATCAGGAGCCTCGGAGGCCCAGGGCTGGGCCCTGGGGCAGCTGCTGGTCTGGATGGCACCCAGCCTGGCTCTTGAGGTCCCAGGTCTGAGAACGACTGGGATTCCCGAAGTCTGGCCTGGTTTGGGCTCCAGGGTCGCCACGTGCCCCCAGCTTCCCCACAGCCGTCTGCCTACCAGCACCCAGCCACGGCCCCACCAGGGCTCTGCTGTGACCCACACAGTCATTTCCAGGCCACTTCATATGACATGCAGTCACTACCTAAACTAGGTTACAACAATTAACACGAATCCTGTTCCCAAACTTACGTAACTGCAGACGCCTAGGAAAACCCTCCCCCACCAGTGGCCCCATTTCCTTCCCCCGACCCCCCGCTCAGCTTCATCCTGGGGCTAGCTGGTGGCACTGCTCCCATGTCTGTCCAGGTACCATCCCAGCAGCCGCTTCAGTCTGTGCCTGGCTGCCCCCCACCATCCTGGGCAAGCACAGAGGCAGCTCCCAATGCCCTCTACACACTAAAGGCTTTCTGCCCCTCCCCACCACACTGTGGTCTGGGACCTGGCTGACTCTTTGAATGCAGCCTTCTGTGGAAAAGGGTCTTTGCAGGTATCATTGGTGAGAGAAGGCAAGATGAGGGCATCCTGGATTTAGGGTGGGCCCTGATTCCAGCGACATGCATCCTTGGAATAAGACAAAAGTTTAGACACAGAGGCATAGAAGGAAGGTGGCCTTCTGAGGACAGGGCCGATGCTCCTACAAGCCGAGGCAGGCCCCAGATGGCAGCAGCCTCTGGAGCAGGAGAGCGGCATGGGACGGAGTCTCCCTCAGAGCCTCCAGAGAAACCAGCCCCGATGCAGTGTCGACTCTGGACTCCAGAACCAGGACAGGAGCACCCTCTGAGGCTTCCTGCCACCAAACCTGTGGCCTGTTGAGGTGGCCCCAGCAGATGGATACCCTGCCCCTTCCAACACACCCCAGGCTGCTGAAAAACACACCCCAGACACTCCCGGCCTGTCACCTGCACACGTGCAAACAGACACCCTGCCCTCCTGGAGCTGACAGACCCCCACGGGAACCCCCGGAGCAGTATCCACAGAGGTGGGGCCAGCTCCACAGGAAGGGAGGGCAGCACAGCCAGCACGTGCAGGGCCTGGCTGGGGAAGGGGCCCGCAGCCTCTGGGGCCGCCTGGGAGCCCTCTCTGGGTCTGCCCTGGGCTGGCCCCAGACCTTCCTGGTACCCAGAGAGCAGCGTACTGTTCCCCATTTGAAGCTCACCATGGAAAAACTGAGGCCTAGGGAGGCCATGGTGTTTGCCCAGCTTCCACCGTGGCCCGGGGAAATGGGGCTCAAATCCCAAGCAAGCACTTGCTCTCCAACCCTGGGGGCAGCCGCTCAGCGGAGGACAGCCTGGACGGCTCCGGCAAGATCCCTGTGGAGGCCGCAAGCACCCTGTCCTCCCCAGTCTGAGCTGCTAGAGGGAGGGCAAGCCCTTCCCATTCGTTCCTCCCCACCCCACATCTGCTGCCCAAGCCCAGCACCATGGCCTGGGCAGACCCAGCTTCCCACCTTGGGGACTCTGCTGAGAAAGCCTGGGAGGTGACCTAGAAGATGGGCGTGCCAAGTGGTGTCATTTCATGGCACTGAGGTGAGCAGTATTCTGGGACTGTGGGGCTCTTATGGTCACCAGGTGGACACCGGCTCAGAGAGAGCATCACTGGCCCCCTGGCTGTGCGGGGTCAGGGGAATTCTGCTCTAAATGTGCTGTCCGGCTGTCTTACAATGGGACAAAGCCTCTGGGGAGAATCTTTGAGCTGGGGACTGCCCACGGCTCACATCAGGCCCAGCTGGAGGGGCTGACAGGGGCAGGGGACACCCTGTCCTCATCGGGGTGGCAGGGACCCTCAGACCCCACTCCCTGCCTCTCTCCCCTACGGCAAAAATGTGAGTCCACACGGCCATGCTGGGCCCAAGCCACCATCCACACCTGTCCTGGAAGCTGCAAAGCCACAGTGGTCAGTTGGCAGGATGAGCCACTGTGCATGGACATGGCCAGTCTGTGGCCAGGGACCCTTTCTTGGGGGTACCTGGGGCTCATGAAGACCCAGGTCTGGTGACCACAGAGGTCAGCCTTGGTTAACCATCAGCAGGGGCCTCAGTGAGGCCCCACCCAGCCGACCAGGAGGCATCGGTGGTTCGGAGTCACTGAGACGCAGGGAGGTAAAGGACTTGTCCTTCCTGACCCACTGCTCCGTGCCCCTACAGTCCCCTTGCCACAGAGGAGGGCTGAGGCCTGGGCATGGAGGGCAGGTTGGGCAGAAAGAACAAGGGTTGGGCTGTCCCACAGAGGGAGCTACCCCAGCCCCGAGGGGAGCCAGCCCAGCCCCTGGCATACTGGGAGAAGGTTTCCCAGAGGAGACAGCAGGCAATTTGCATAATATTCTTTGCAAGTTAATATCAGCCTCTGATAATGATCTCGGCATCGCGGCATCGCGTGGAGCGGCTGAGGAGGCTGTTACAACACTAAGTAATCATATTTTAAATTATGTTTCCCTTTATAGAAAGGTGTTGCAAAAACACACAGACACGAAATCTGTCTGTTGCAGCCCCGCTGCCAACCACCTGACCAGCTTTCCCAGCCCCGAGGTTATGTGTACAGCACTGCAGTCGGTGAGGCAGGCAGTCACAGGCCCCCCTGAGCCCCCACCCCAGAGTCTCTCCTGCCAGGGGACCCTCCCAGCCAGGGACCCCACCCAAATCTTCACCAGGCTCCGGCCAGGGCCCAGGACCTCAAAGGAGGACCCATGGCCCACATCTGCCTGAGGTCCCCAAGGCCCTAGGAGAGGAGGGGTTCCCCCTCCCCATAGCCACCCCCCTTGCTGGAAAACTAGCACCCGCCAGATGAAGGGTGGGGGCATACAGATTTCAGAGAACTCAAAGTCCTCAGGTGCTGCTGCACCTGAGCCTCCACGTCATCCCCCAACACTGGGGCCTCTGGTGGGGGATCCTGTCTCCCCCTCCCCCAACACTGGGACCTCTCCCCAGAAAGTGAACTCAGCCTTGGGGTGCCCTCCCTCCTCTGAGGCTCCTGCAGCTCTTGTACCTCTACACCCCCTGGCATAACCACAGCTGGGGAAGCCCCTGGGTAACTCTTCCCCATTCAGAAGGGCGACCCCAGCCCAAAGTCAGTCATGTTCTTCTACTTTCCCTCCTCATTTAGGAGCCACTGCCGACCACTCAACCTCTATTTTCTTAAAAGCTTTTTTTTTCCCTTTTATTAAAAAAAAAATCCAATTATAGCACAAATCTCTCAGCAGGGGTCAGTGTGGAATAAGAATAGCCAAAGTTAATGGACATGACACGGGCAAGATTAATGCCTGAGGGTTTCAGAAGTTGTGTGATGCGGATTTCATTAACATTTTAATTGTAATGTATCTTTTTAATCTCTCACCCTAATGGCTTTATATCCAAAAAAAAAACAAAAAAAAAAACTGCTGACAACAACAAAAAGTATCAATATACAAAATTTAACAAAGGCGCTTCCTGTGCAATGGAAATGAAATTAAATGAGCAAAACTCCGTTAAGGCTGATTTTTTAACAGCACAGAAGTCCGGAATGCAGCAAAGATGGTTACTTCCTTCTTGGCACAAACACCAGCTAGGCAGGAGAAGGGAGACCGGCACGGCCTGCTGGGCAGATGCCCAGGACCTGGGTGGGGGCCCTGGCCAGAGGGGATGCCTCAGGGGGACCCCGGGAAGAGAAAGATGGAGGACAACTTCCTTCTGCTTCCATCCAAAGGCAAGGCCAGAGCCGACTTCCCCCAAAGGCCACCCAAGAAACACCAAGGCAGGCCCATAGCTGCCCCCTGATTCCAGGCAGCGCCCAGGAGTGAGGAGGGAACTCTCCCAGAAAACACCAGCCAACTGAGAGGAGGCCCCAGGACACTGGGGGTGGGGAGGGGACATCTAAAGTGTCACTATAATGAAGGAGGCTCTGGCATGCTATGGGTGGGGCTGGGTTTCCAGCAAGCCTCCTCTCAGCATGCACCCAGCTCCCAGTGCCCTCTGCGAGGGACCCCAGGCAGCTCTGGCCAACAGCATGGCCACGGAGCCACGGATTCCAGCCTCCAGCTTCCAACACGGGCTCCTGAAATGTACTCAAGCCTAACTATGGAGGGCTGGGGAGATTTTTATTTTCAATCAACAAACATTTCTTGAGGCATGACTGTGCTGTAGTTGATGCTTTGCCCCTTCACAGACTATCAAGAGGACAACCCCAGCCTTGGGCCAGGCTGCCCTCGGGGACCCAGAGGCTGGGTTGGGGCCGGCCAGCACTGGGCTTGGGAGACATCACTGCAGCGTGGCTCGCTGCTCACCCCAGTGACTATATATGGGCACTTTCAGGCCCCTTTGCTCCCCGCCCCCAGCCCTGCCTGCTTCCCAGGCACAGGGGCAGGAGCTGGGCGGGCCCAGGAGCTTGTGGCTATCCATGGCCCTGTGCCCTCCTGGATGCCAGAGCCCCGCACTGGGGGAGGGGAGATTCCTTCAGAGAGACCCGGAGCCAGCCTCTCCTCCTGCTGGGTCCCTGCAAACAACATCTGGAGAAGAGCCTGTCCCTGGTTCTCCCGGAGGACTCAATGGCGGCTTTCTCTTAAAGGGTAATGAGCCTCGCCAGGGATTCCCGGGCTTCACTAGACCAGCAGCCCCCAGGCCAGCCCCGCCAGCGTCAAGGCGGAAAGGCAGGGCTGCCACGTTCGGCCTCCCTCGGAGGAGGAGGCAGAGGATGCTACTGTGTAGCAGGATGGCCTCAGGGAGGACGGGCTCCTCACTCAAGGTCACAGAGCTGGGGCTGGAGTTCTCCCAGGAGACCTGAACCCAGGGTTCTTGCTGCCAAGTGCTCCAGTGAGGACCCAGGCCCAGCAAGCAGACACTGGGGATGGGGCAGGGTCCAAGAGCCCTGGGTCAGGGCTGCCAAATGCCCTGCCCTACTCAGACTTGTGTCCAGGCTGACCCCTGTTCGGGCAGGGGTGAGGGCCGGTCCCGGAGTTCATGTCCCCAGATGACAAGCATCCAGTACTTCCAGACAGATACCTTCACACCCGCTCACCAACCTGCACCCTTGAGACCCTACACACGGGAGTGTGCTTCCAAAAGCCAAACTCTAAACAAAGGCAGGAAGGCCGCAGCTGAGGGCTCCGGGCTCCCTGCAAATGAGCAGCTGCAGGTGACACAGTAGGGGAGCCCTGGCCAGCCAGGAAGCATATTTTGCAAATGATCTCATCCTACCAAGAGCCAGGGTTGGTGCAAGCAAGGATTTGGTAAAAAAGAAACAGAGGTCACCAGGATCCCTGCCCCGTGAGAGGCGGGCCAAGTGTGAGCGGCAGCCCCTGGCTGGGAAACCCACACCCCAGCCCCAGAGCCAAGGCCCAAGCCCGAAGAGGACACAACCTTCCATCACATCTCAGTGACTCTGGACAAGCTGGAAGGGAAAAGACCCACTTGGGGCTTAGCAGGAGCCTCAGGGGAGGCCGGCGTGGGGGCCACATGCAGCTCTGAACTGGGGTGCAGTTGGATGACAGGAGTAGAGAAAGGCTGGCCATGCTCCCCGGCCCCAGGCCTGACTGCCCACCTCTGGGAGGACTGAGGGTGTGCCCAGACAGGCTGCCAGGAGAGGAAGGAAGCTCTGGGCAGAGGGCACCTCGGAGAAGGCCCAGAACCCAGGGAGCCAGGTCTACAGACACTCTCGGCCAGACAGCCTGATAGAAGCTGGGGCGAGAGGTCCCAGTGAGCCAGTTCTAAACAGGTTCTGACGCCATCAACAGCCCCCAGTTAGACCCAGACCCAACCAACCTCACAAACTCCCATGGTGGGGCCAGCTCAGACACCCAAACGCATCAGAAGACGGCTCAGGTCTCGAGTCCCGATGGGCTAGTGCTTCTCCCCGCCTTGGGGGATGCGCTGTGGCCTCATACCACGGAGCTCTGCTTCTCCTTCAAAGTCCAGGCCTGGAAGCCCAGCCCCAGGTTTCCTCAGCCCAGGGCACTTCTGGCCACCCGATGGCCCAGGCCAAATGTGACCCTGATGTGGAAGGCGGCCTACCTTGTCCTTAGAACCACAGTGGGAGGCCGGCCAGCCTAAACCCCAAGGCGGGCACAGGAGCCACTGGGCAGTGGGAGCGGCAGTCAGGCCCCACAGTCAACTTCGCAAGTGTGTTCATTACACTGGGGTCTGTAGCAGGCCCTGGTCCTCCGGAGAAACGTGCTGGTGTATCCTGGGGTAAGGGGTACCACCTGCTGCCCCCCGCCATGGACTCATAGCCTCATTCCATAGGCCACAGTCCAGCTGGACTTCAGAACCCACGATGTGACCCTGCAAAGGGGACAGAGTGACCCCGAGGGGCCATGACATGCAGAGAGGCAGCTTGGGGACAGTGTGTGGGGTCGGCTAGGACAGGGCTGGCTAAGGAAGGAACAGGGGCTCTGCCCACTGATGGTGGCCAGGGCCGGTGGGCACTCGGTGCCCCGTGCATCCCAGGGACACAGGTCAGAGGCACAGACCTCAGAGGAAGGGACTTTGGAGGAAGTGAAGCCCTGGAAACTCAACATCAAAGGCCAACAGCTGGGTTCCCCAGTATATCCCTCAGGCCCCAGAGAACACCGCTCAGAAACGAGGGAAGCAGACTCCTGAGAGGAGCCCAGGCCTGGAAGGCCACTCAGCACGGAGAGCAGCATGGCTGTGTCATGAATGATGAAAGCTCATGTTCTAGTTGGAAAACACAGGGAGGACTGAGGAATTTTTAAAAACTCACCACCAGCCCCCAGCCCAGGGCAGAGCGGCCCTGTGCACCCTTCCAGCAGCTAGTGGTAAAGAACAGAGGCTGTTCTTGTAGCCCGGCCGAAGCCCAGCTCCCCCTACTCCCAGCACGGGATCTCCCCGGAGGCTCCTCCGCTGCAGCGGCCCGCCCTGCAGCCAGTCCAGGGCCAGCGCAATCGCGCCCTGGGTGTGACCACTGCGAAAAGATCTCCAGCCACTGAGAGGTGACAAGTGATATCTTGTTCTACTTTCTGAGCCCATTCCAAGTCGCTTTGCCGAAAGGACAGGGGACCACCACCTTGGGTGGCAGCTCCTTTTATTTCCTCCCCTTGGACTCTGGCCTGGCTGCCACCCAACAGTGACACCAGGGGAAAACGCCAAGAGGCCTCCCGAAGGGAGGGGCTGGGAAAGGCCCCACAGGGGACGGGAGGCGGGCTCCGAAGATGGCCAGGAGAAGAAGGGGCAGGTGGCTGAGAGGTGGGCGGGCTGCCAGACCCTTGACCTGACTCCAGCACCCCTGCTGCGGGTCCTACAGGCTTAAACCCCCCCCCCACACACACACACACAGAGCGCTGAGGTGAGCGTCCCACTAGACAGCAGAAGGGAAGGGGGTCAGGAGCTGGCCAGAGGAAAAGAGGGGTGGGTGGGAAGAAGGGGCGACCTGGAGGAACCCGGACCCTTGCAGGACAGGGCGGGATTGCTGGCAGGCGGGCGGAGACACCAAGGTGCACGGACTCCCGGAGGCAGCTCCAGGGACGGGAGTCGGGGCGGCAGGGAGGCGGCTGCCTGGGGCGCCCCAGATCAACAACCCCGCCACACACAGGAAGGAACGCGCAGCAGAGAACACAGCGCAGGGCGCCCAGCGGTCCAGAGACCGGGCCACAGCACGTGGGAGAAACACCTCCAATCCGGAGGCCTCGCGCGGGGTGGGGGAGGGAGTGCAGCGGCCTGGGAGGCCAACCACGGGGACCTGCAGACCCACAGGTTCAGGCGGCTCCACAACTAGGAGCCAAGACCAAACTTCCCCCAGCGCCTGGCAGAGAGGCCGGGAGGTGACCTCTGACCCCGACCCCACACTGTCCCAGCAAGAGAAGCAGGAAACTCCGTGGGAAGACCTGGTCCGCCCAGGCCGTGCGGGGTGCGCGGCGGCCCGGGGCTCCGCCGAGTTTCTTAGAAAAGAGGCTGGGCCCCCAGACCTCAGCTCTGCAGAGACAGACGCCGACGAGAGGCGGAGCCCCCTCCCCCTGCGGCGCGACCCCAGTTTCAATCCAGGCTGGGGCCTGCGGGAGGGAGGAGCGGCAGGCAGTGCCGACCCACAAACGGGCCCACCTGGACCGGGAGGGCGAGGCTCGGGCCCGGCCGAGCCAGGCAGCTGCGCAGATGCGCCGCGGGTCTCGGACCCCGCCGGGAGGGGTGGGTCGCTCCGCCCTGGCTCTGGGCTACTCTGGCCCTGGCTTTCCCCACCCGGAGGACTGGATCCGCCAGTCTGGTCCCGAGGGAGGCCGCGGGTCCCCAGATATCCAGAGACACTCAGAGTTCAGGGGGTGCGGTGAGGGGAGCGCCCCGGGACGCCCGGGGCTGGGGTCTCCCCAGAACGCGCCGTACTGGGTCCCGGCCCCGGGTCGCAGGCGCCTCCGCCGGGACTCCCCGGCCCCGCCCGGCCCCCTCCGCGGGCTCCCGAGCCCGGCTCCCGCGCGCACGCCCTGGCCGCGGAACTCGGCCGCACCCGCCCAGCGCGGCCGGCACTGCGGCAGGGGTCCGCGCCAAGTTGGGGCGGCCGCGGCCGCGGAGTTGCGGGAAGTGCGGGCCCGGTCGCGGGACAACCCCGCCCGGCGGCGCAACACAGGGGCGGCCGCGCGCGCCAACTTGGCGGTACCTGCGGGCGCCCGGCCCGGTCCGGCCTGGGCAGCTGCGGTGCGCCGCCCGCGGCAGGAAGTGCTCGGCGTCCCGGCGCTCCGGCTCCCATGGACTTTCTCCGACCTCGCCCAGCACCGGCGGCCGCACCGCGGCGGGGGCGGGGCGGCGGCGGGGGAGGTGCCCGCGGGCCGTTAAAGGGACAGCGCGCCGGACGCGCGCGCGCACTGACAGCCAGGTGGGCGCCGGGGGCCGGGGCTGGAGGGACCGGGGGCCTGGAGGGTCCCGAGGGGGCCGGCGGGGGTGGGGGGGGTGGCCCGAGTGCGGGGGAGGGGAGGCGGCAGCTCCTCGCCCATCGCGTGTCCTCCTACCGGAGCTGCCGGCGGCCGACCCTGCGCGGGACACCGGGCGGGACCGGAGCCGGACGCCGGGGTGCAGAGGACGGAACTCGACGTCCGGGCCAGGGAGCGCCGCCCTCCGCCCTCCCGGGCCCGGGTCCCGGCCCCGGCCCCGGCCGGACTCGCTAAGCCCTGGACTCGCTAAGCCCCAGAGAGTCCCCGACCCACCCTCTCGCTCGCGCCCTCCCTGCGGGGACCGCGTCTGCACCGTGCGGCCTTCGGAATCCCGGCGGGAAGTGCGCGCATCCGCAGCAGCCCTGGACGCTCGGGCGGGCCCTGAAAGACGCCAGTGCGGGAGCGCCCTCGGGCGAACCTCTGCGGGGCTCCGACGCCCATCCTGAGCTGCCGGGATGTGGCCCAGTGATGCCTTCAGGCCTGGTGTGATACGGGTGCACTGGAGCATGGACAGTCGTACCGGCCGTCCATCTGCCCGAGGCCACGCTCCTGAGGATAGAGGTGCAGTTTTGAAACAAGGGCACAAAGAAAATAAAACCAGCCACACACCCAAAAGGACCCAGAGACCCCTGCGCAGCTGCCCCGCAACCTGGAGCCTGAGGTCAGGACAAGCTGCAGTGGTCCTCGGAGGTGGAGCCAGCCTCACTCCCACAGCCCGCTCAAGAGTCTTGGCAGGAGAATGGAGTGATACGCCTCAGTGGCCCCAATCGAGGGCCCTGGGAGAAGGGTTGAGAAGGAGAAGCCCATCCGTGTCCCAGAGCCTCTGGAGTTCTGGGCTAAAAGGCCTGGGGCTAAAGCCCTGGCATAGTCAGCCAGCGTCATTCCCCGGACAGATCAGCAGAAGCTTGGCTAGGTTCCCATTACCCCAACCTCAAGCTAGCCCGTTGATCTCGGCCACAGGCTGGTCCTTGACCACAACTTTAGATTCTACTCAGCTCCCCGGACAGAACACGCACACACCGAGCTCCCTCCCTGGCTTGCCCTCGGGGGGTGAGTATGGAACCTGAAGGGATCCTGAGCTCTCCCTCAGAACCCACCCCACTAGGCCTAAGTGCAGTCACAGGTCCCACACCCAACCCTGCCCACTGCCGCTGCCAAACTGCAGCACTGTCTACTTTGGCAAGGAGGCAGGACTCCACAGGCTGGAGGCACTTGGCCACATGTGGCTTGCTGTGTGGACCTGCGGTGCTGGCCCACGAGGGGCAGGGTGAGAGGGACAGGTGGACAGACAGCAGATGTGCAGTGGTGTCACCTGCTCAGCACAGGTGGAGCTGGAAGGCCCTGGGCACCAGGTGGGGAAGGAGGGTTCTAACCACCTCCCACAATGAGGGCCAGAGCTCAGCAGCCTCAGGGTTCAGTGGCTCCTAAGCCTGACTACCATCTCTGCAGGCTCTCTCAGTGAGCAGGGCTCACCCAGGCCCCTGGGAATCCTGAATTCCAGACACAGATGCCTGGAGCTGCTTCCAGCCCTGGAGCAGACCCCAAGGGCCTACTCACTATACCCGCAGCCCTGCAGGGATGGGACTGATTATTTTAATCACTTTTATTTTCTAAATATTAGACATTCTTCTTCAGTGAAGGATATTTGGAAGGCATTGCAAAGAGTTTAGAAGATATCAGATACTCAAAAATCAGTACCCCAATATTTGTGTGTCTATGTATATGTACACCAACATTCATCGACATATACTTACACTTTTTTTTAGAGACAGTCTGGCACTGTCGCCTGGGCTGGAGTGCAGTGGTACATTCTTGGCTCACTGCAACCTCTGCCCCTTGGGTTTAAGCAGTTCTTCTGCCTCAGCCTCCCAAGTAGCTGGGATTACAGGCACCTGCCACCATGCCCGGCTAATTTTTTATAGTTTTAGTAGAGACGGGGTTTCACTATGTTGTCCAGGCTGGTCTCAAACTACTGACCTTGTGATCCACCCACCTTGGCCTCCCAAAGTGCTAGGATTACAGGCATGAGCCACTGAAAGCAAACCCTGCATCCCTACTGAGTTCCAGGCCTGTGACACTGATGTTGTACACCTTACTGCATTTAGCCTTCACGACAGTCCCATGAAGTGAGCTGTTTATTTCTGTTTTTTTTTTTTGGGGGGGGGGGTGTTGTTTTTTGTGTTTTTCAGACAGAGTCTCAGTCTATCTCCCAGGCTGGAGTGCAGTGGTGCAATCTTGGCTCACTGCAACCTCCACCTCCCAGGTTCAAGAGATTATCCTGCCTCAGGCTCCCAAGTAGCTGGGATTACAGGCATGTACCATCACACCCAGCTAATTTTTGTATTTTTAGTAGAGACAGGGTTTCACCATGTTGGCCAGGTTGGTCTCAAACTCCTGACCTCAGGTGATCCACCCACCTCAGCCTCCCAAAGTGCTGGGATTACAGGCGTGAGCCACTGTGCCTGGCCTTATTCCTGTTTTACAGCTTAGCCTGGGGCTCACTCACTCAGGAGTCCCCAGCAGGGCCTGGGCTGATTGGAGCTCGCAGGGCAAGTGCATCCTCCCCATCTCCTCCCGGTGTTTGAGCTTGTTGATTCCTGGCGATACAAGGGCCTGGTGGCCACAGTCCCATCTGAGCACAGCAGCACTGCTGCCATGGGCCTTCCACGCAGAGAGTCCCCATCTGGGATCTGGGCCTGACTTCTCATGGCCTTATAGCTTGATTTTCCCCCTTCCATCCAGAAAGCATGGCGGGGTGCAGGGGGTCATAAGCCACATCTGCAGACACTGCGGAGCCCCTGGGTACACTCAGGAGCCACACACAGAGGACCAACCTGTGGGCCTGGCCACCTGCCTATCCCCCACGATGGCAGAAGCCTTTGAGGGCCTCCAGGTGCTGCTGCCCTTGTGCAGGTGCCGACACCCACCCCACCCCAGTCTCACACCAGATCCAGTCTGTGCCCAACCTAATAGTTGTGTGTTAAAGTCATGTTGGTGCCACCCTCCTGGTCTGCAGCTGCCCTGTTCTCCAGTGACTGCCACCACCCGCCACCAGCCTGTCACCACACAGCAGCACAGGGCTGCTTCTAAACCTGTCAGATCACCCCCACCAGCTCAGAACCCCTGAGAGCTCCCCAGTGCACTTCTTGCTCAGTCCAGGGGATTGGGTGACCTGGATCCAGCTCCCCACCCCTGCCGCATCCCCCACCCCGCTCATGCCCCACATCCCACCCACATGGCACCCTCTCCCACGCCAGTGCCTGCTCAGGTGTAGCCACGATGGCCTCTGCTGCATCTTCTGCCCAGGGCCTTTGCACCTGCTATTCCCACTGCCTGAACCTCCTGCCCCTGGGTCTCCAAGGCTTGCTCTGTCACTTCCTTTGAGTCTCTGCCCCAATATCCCTGGCTCAGGAAGCCTTCCCTGACCCTTCCTTATAAAAGAGCCACATGGCCATCAGCAATGGGAACCCCATACCCCGTCCTGACACTGGTCCTTCCTTGGGTTCTATCTGTACTGTCTCTTCACTGGCTCAGTGGAGTGCCTGGCACAGAGCAGATGCCCTGAGGACTCTCAGAATTGGAGGCTAAGGCTCCATCTGTCTCTGCCCTGTTTCATGGGGATGCTGAGGATACTGTGCCCCAGCTCCGACACCCACCCAAGTTCTGGTGCCTCTTCCCAGTCCTCAGAGCGTCCAGGGAGCTCCGTCAGCAGAAAAGGAAGTGGCAGGCACCTCCTGTTGATGCTGTGTGGGTCAGCTCTTGGCCAGGGCTGTTGGGCTGAGAAGACCCCAGCAGGACCCAGAGCCTCTCACCAGCCCAGCACAGGCTCTCAGCTGTGCGGCCCAGACAGCTCCCCGAGCCCCCACACCCCAAGTCAGGAGGATGGCCAGAGGGCTTCTGTGCCCTCTCTCTCTCTTGCATCTCACCTGTCAACACAGAAAAGAGCAGAACAGGCCAGTGGTGAGGCTGTCTCAGGAGGAAGCCGCTTTCATTGTCTGAAGAGCAGTTCACCTGGGACAAGAGAAACCGTCTGATTTTGGTCAGGTCCTCTGCCTTCCTGGGGCCCAGCCTGCGTTGGGGGAGGGCTTTCCTGCTCACTGGGAGCCTTGGGGGTACCCCACAGACACTCCAGTCCCAACAGTGGGTTTGGGGAAGAGGTGGCCAGGCCCCGGCCTTGTGGCTTACGTGCAGCAGATAATAAAGGTCCCATGAAGACATGTGTGCTCAGTGAGATGGCGGGAGAAGCCTGCTCCTACTCAAGGGATGGGTGAGGGAGTGGGGGTCTGCAGGGGTGGGGGCATGACGGTAACCCCTGCTCGTCAGGGCGGGCACCCACGCCTCCACCCAACGGGGTTCTGTCCTATGAAGCTGCCCCAATGCCTGGCCTCAGAGGGCTTGCGGTCCAGCAGGCAGCGAAGGGAAGATGAGGCAAAGGTGATGAAGAGCAGGGGGTGGGGTGGGGTGGGGATGGGGGCGGGATTGGGGAGGGCGGGCCCGGGGCCACAGACTCTGGACCAGAAAGGCAGAGACTGACTTAGGGTGGGCTCTTTCCCTTTTTTTTTGCCTTTTTTCCTAAATCAAGGTAAGATTCACATAACCTGACAGCAGCCACTCTCACATGAACAACTCGGTGGCATTCAGCACATTCCCAGGCTTCCCAAGCAGCCTTGCTCCCCGCCTGCTGTCTCCCCTGCTTCCCATGCTCAGGACTCTACCGCCAGCACTTTCTCCATGCCCTGCCTGAGGCCCCCTTTGTTTCTTGAGTGCCTGTTCCTTTCCTCCATCAGAGTCCATGGTTACATATCAGGGTGCCGGTCTTGCTCCTGCCCCACTCCTGCCTTGCTAAAGAGAGGCTCCAGGAAGTCCCTGGCTGCTCCAATGCCTCCCTTGTCAGGGCTCTGCTCTGTGCCAGCCTGAGGGGGCTGGGAGTGGAGTGGCCGAGCCAGCCTTTGAGTTGGGGGCTGAGCTGGGCCCACCAGCCTCACCCTGGGCCCTGGGTGCAGTCCTCAAATTTGTAGAAGCCAGGCCCTGAGTTTTATCAACTGGGGTTTTTGCCTGGTATCTCCAGCTTGGGGTTCAAATTGAGGCCATTGTCCCTTTTTTTAGTAAAACAGTCCCAATCCTCTGGTCCCCAGGCTGCTCCCTGAGGCAGCCTCCTCCTGGAGGAAGTCAGCCCAGGAGCCCAGAGTGGTGCCTGCTGAGCCCTGGAGGACAGTAAGGGGCTGGAGCCCCCAGAGCCCAGAGGATGAGGGCTGTGCACAGCAGAATGGCACAGGACACTGGACAGGGCCTCACCCACCTGAACACCCAGGGACCCAGGACGCTGGATGGGGTGTCACCCACCTGGCCACCTGTGACCCAGGCCACACGACAGCCAAAGCCCCACTCAGAACATCAGGCCTTGGCAGGCCCCCAGGGAATCCACCATGAGCACCACTCCTGGGGTCCTGAGGCAGCCCCCGGGAAAACCACCCCCGCTTTGGTTCTAGAGCCAGCTCCTAGAAGGCATGCCGTTTGCAAGACCAAGCCCAGCTGGCCCCGCCCCCACTGCCAGCTGCAGGTTAGGGTTAGGGAGTGGCTCCGCCCACCTGCGAGGTGACCGGAGTTGTGGCAGTATTTGTGACTCTGCAAGGCCCGTGTCTCCTTCGGAGCTGGCCCCAGCCCCTGTCCCTCCCCCACTGCCATTTCTATCTTTAGGGCGGTTGTTCTGGCCAATGGGTTCAAAGCCTGGGCAGGGCAACCCTGGGCCCTCCACCCCTCGAGGGTCCCCACCCTGACTAGGACCCTGCTGGGCTCCAGGGCACCTCCCTGGGCCTCGGATACCAGGAACACCTGCCATCCTGCCGGCTCTTTTGGGTGTCACTGCTGTGACCGCCACGAAGCCCAGCGTGCTGACCCTGGCAGCTCCCACCTCTGCCTGCTGGGCTGACCGTTTGAAGCCCGTGTCCACACCAGGCACTGGGCTGCATGGAGGGGACAGGGCTAGCTCCAAGAGGCCGGAAGGACGCAGCTTGCCCTGTAGCAAAGCTGTCCCTCTGTGCTCAGGGACATCCCTCCCAGCCTGAGCTGCTGACCTCGCCCACTCCCCAGCCTCGGTCCCTCCACCCACGCTGTCCCTTGCAGCAGCTGGGCTCTCCCTGAGCTGCTGACACAGGGCCTTTTCTCCCGAGGCGCCTCTGCCAGGACCCCCTCTCTGGCAGGTGGCAGGTGAGCGCCGGTTCGCACCCAGGGCCGACTCAGGACATCAAAAAGCGGTCTCTGATGCTCCAGTGGCCCTCCCAGCACCAGGCTCCCTCCTCAGGACCCTTGATGCAGCTGAACTTACATCCCCGGCCCCCAGAAGAGGAGGCACCACTTGCTGGAGGAGCCAGGAACCCAGTGGCCACAGCAGAGGCTTCCGCAGGTTCCCTGAAGGGCCAGGTTTGGAGGCCAGCTGGCCCAGAGGGAAGGCGGCCAGCAGGGCTGCAGGTGAGGCCCTCCATTCCACTGGGGTACATGGGCGGGCCAGCACCCCTGACTCCCAGGAGGGACAGGAAGGCACTTGGGCCCCTTGAGAACAAGGTCACTGGTCCCTGCTCCTCCAGGGCTCCTGTTCTAGTAGCAGGGGTGGCAGGCTGGTTAAAAAGAGACCCAGGTCTGCCATGGAGGTGGCAGAAAGTGGCAAAGGAAGAAGCCTAGGCCAGGTCTCTGCCTGGTTGTAGCTGGCAGCTGAAGGGGAGCCTCCTAAGGAGGTCTGGCTGCAGTGGGGAGGGCTGTAGGAGACCTATGGGTTCTCTCCCTGGGGTGGGTGAGGGAGAGGTGGTGGTGGAGGGCCTGTGAAGGTGGAGCCAGGAGGAGTGAGGGGGACTGGGAGGGAAGCGGAGGTGGGGAGTGTTCAGACTGAGGCCCGGCAGGTGGGTACCCATGAAGGCCACGCCATGTCCTGGGATGGGGAAGATGGGGACAGATGGGCTGCTGTGGCCCTCCAGGTAGGAACAGGCAGTTGCTGCTGGATTCTCAAGTGTCCTGAGTCAGGGCCAGACCAGGCCGGGGTCAGTGATACAGGGATGGTCTCCACGGCTGCACGAGGCTACTGGGGGCCAGAGGTCACTCGGGGTAACCGTTGCTCCAAATCCACCCCCATCCCTAGTCCTGTCTTAACCTCTCGCATCTGGCCATAGCCCTCCTCCACCTTCTAGTGGCTCTGGAGCCTCGCTGCTCTCCTGGGCTTTTGGGCCTCTTGGATGCTCCTCCTTGGCCCACTCTTCTGCCCTTGAGACCCCCAGGGCAGAGCAGCTGCCTCTCAGAGATGTGGGACCATTGAAATCACAGGGTCCAGGGGCTAGGCCCGCTGAATCTGAATCTCAGGCGACCGGTGTGCATGCTGGAGTCCATGATGGAACCTGGGGGCAGTCCCTGAGCACAGCCTGTCCTCCACTCCAAGCTGCAGGGCAGTGGGCTCCTTCCTGGGACCTGCTGGCGCCTGTGGAGCTGGCTCGGGATCTGGCCCTGGGAGGACAGGGAGGCTCTTGGTCTCCCGAAGCTGCCGTGGAGTGAGCGTGAGTGAGGGAGAAGAGCCGCCCAGGGCTGTGGAGGTGGTGGAAAGGCCCCACCAGGAGAAGAGAGACCTGGCACATGGGGCCCTTCCAGGCCGGGGTGCAGATGATGTGGCACAGGTGCCAGCAGAGCCCTTTCCTCCAGGTGCCCACTGTCTGGCCACTCTCTGTCCACCTTGGCTCACCCCAGCGGGATGACTGCTGCCCCCACACCCTGTGCATAGGGGCCTCCATGGCAGGGAGGTGGCCCCGAGGTGTCCACGCTGAATCTCTGGCCTCCTGCCTGCCGGCCTCATGGCCATGTGTTTGCCAAGGTTCAAGGAGCTTGGGAGGGCTGGAGGGGAGGTCAGGCCCCCAGGAATGTATCCCAGAGCAACCAGAGCATCTTGCAAAGGAGCTGGGGCCTCTGTGCCATGGAGGGATGGGGAAGTGATGCATCACCAGGGACTTGGGTGTCAATTCCGGAGTAGCAGCACAGGGCCGGGGAGACACCCTGCTGAGTGCCTGCCCAGATGCTGGGCTTGGGCACACCCTGCTGCTGCTAGAGCAGCCCCGAAGCCCCCAGCAAGTGTAGCTGAACACTGCCTGTCTGTGACCTTCGTGCCGGGTCCCAGTAGTGTGGTCTCAGGGAGAGTGAGCAGTGATGTCCCGCCCCACCCTGAAGTGCAGGATGACACAAACAGGAACTGGCCCTCCCTGCCCCACTTCCCCCTGCAGCCTGCGCATGCAAGCCCAGCACTTCTCCAGGGACAGGGAGTGTACCTGGCTTCAGGCAGGTGTGCCAGCAGGGGTGCAAGTGCACAGACATCTGGAGGTGGGTGCTCTGTGACAAAACAGTCCCCACTTTAGTGTCCATGGGGGAGGGGTGTTTCCTGGTGCTTCTTCCAGACAAGCTGAAGGAGGGAACAGGCAGCTGACGGTCACATAAACTACCTCCCCTCCACAAACCGGGGCAGAACATGTTTGTTTTATGATGCAATTTCACCTTACAGGGATCAGGGCAGGAATGTCAGTCGGTTTCACATCCTGCTAATCCACTCAAGCAGTGGTCTGTGATTGAAGCCGCATTTGCTTCAGAGATTCCTGCATTCCCTGAAGAAGGCAGCTCTGCCCCACTGAGAGGGTCCCACTTCCCTTGGTTTCTCTGGCCTGGGGCTGGGGTCATCTGGTAGACCTGGCTCCACTGGAGACTAAGCCAGGGTCCAGCACTGTGGATCTGACCAATGGCCCCAGTACACCTGCACTGCGGGGGTCAAAGGGAACCCCAGGAGCTCAGGTGCTGGGTGCATGATGGGTGGGAGTGCTCACTGGCTTACAGACCAACCCCAGCAGGCAGGCCCAGTGTACTCCCCAAGGCAGAGCCCGGGTCCCCAAACCACCACCCTCCCTTGTTCTGCTTTCCCCTGTGGAAAAGCACGGGCCTGTGGTTAGTGAGACCGATGTCCTCATCTTGCAGCTGGAAGTTGCTGAAGGCTAGTCGGGATAGACACTTGCTCATCGGGCCCCACACTCCTCCTGGAAAGCCTCACACTCCTCCCGGAAAGCCCCCTCTGTGGGCAGCCTCTGCTTCCCAGGACCATCTTCTCCAGCTGACGGCAAGAGCCAAGGGGCATGGCACAGCTGACCAGCCAAGGGGGTCTCACCCCTGTCCCCAGGAGGAAGGCACCATTGCAGGCAATGCCCCCAGAGCAACAGTGTTGTGACCCAGGCCCAGGAAGGTGGGGTCAGAGTCTGCTGTCCAGGCCGTCCACGGCCTTAGATGGGGCCAGTTGGTCCAGGGAGAGCAAAGAGCAGGGGTGGAGCTGGGGGGGGCCCTGCTTGGTTGAATGTGGCTCCTTCCCTGCCACTTCTCAGCCTTGCTCTGACCTGCCACAGCAGTGCCCACAGAGTCTTGGCAGAAAGAACAGAACATCCCAAGGTCCTAAGCCAGGTCCCTGGAAGTATGGTGAGCCAGGGCATCTGCTGTGCCTGGGGCCAGCTGGCATGGGCACGGAACAGGCTACATCATCTTCTGGGGAGGAGGTCGGCTCCCGCAGGGCCAGGGACATCTGTGGGCTCCTTGTCAGGCGCGTTTGGGTCTCACAGGAGAAACGGGTGAGTACTTTGGTTCTCGTCAGCGGCTGCAGAGCCCGTGCCTCCCTCTGCTCCTGAATTAGGGCAGTGCCATTTTGGGTTCCACATGCCCTCCCTTGGTTCAAACTGGATGCTCTAATCGTCTTCCTCTTTTGTCCTAAATTTCCCTCTAATGTTTTACGCAGCTGTGAAGCAGCTGCTGCCTCCTGCTCCAGAGAAGGCTGAGGTCGGCGGCTGGAGTGACTCACCTCCTCCCTGGGGGCACTGCAGAGCCCCTTGGCCAAGTCAGGCTCAGGGGACAGCCAGTGCCCTTTGCAGGACACACGTGAGAGCTAGGCTTGGGAAAGCCCTTGGCAGCAGCTGGAGACTCCCAGGTAAGACAGACGGAAGGACTCCGAGGGGTCGGGTCCCAAACAGCAGGGCTGCCTTTCCGGTGGGTGTTAGGTGGTGGGCGGAGAAGGGGGTAGTTGTTTGTCTGTTTTTGAAACAGTTTTGCTCTGTTGCCCAGGCTGGAGTACACTGGCACAATCTTGGCTCACTGCAATCTCTGCCTCCCAGGTTTAAGCAATTCTCCTGCCTGAGCCTCCAGAGTAGCTGGGATTACAGGTGCATGCCACCATACCCGGCTAATTTTTGAATTTTTAGTAGAGACGGGTTCCACTGTATTGGCCAGGCTGGTCTCAAACTCCTGACCTCAGGTGATCCACCCACCTCAGCCTCCCAAAGTGCTGGGATTACAGGCAGAGCCTCCACACCCAGCCTGGGGGTGGGGTTAGTTGTAACTTGGCAATAGACAAGCAGCTCCCAGGAGGCACTCTCGGAGGCCTCTGCTGCCCTGGCACAGTCATTCAGAAAGTTAGTGCTGACGGCCCACTATGCACCAGGCCCCAGAGACCCACGGGACAGCAACCTGTTCTTGCATTTGTCCTTTCAATCAATCATTCACCTGACCGCCGAGTGTTAGGCTTGGAGCTCCCAGAGGTCTAGTGTTCTCCTACAGACCGACCCCTGGAGACACCCAGCACCAGGATACATCCCTGAGAACAAGCCCCAGGAAAGGGTTTGGGCCACAGGTGGCTGTGCTGGCCTGGCCCAGGGTCATCAGCTCTGCCTCAGGCAGGGCATGCAGCCAGCCCCTAGCACCTTCCCTCACAGAGAGGGTCTGCCCAGTCCCAGTGGAAGGAACAGAGCACAGCCTCCAGTGCTGTGTCTGGGATCGCATGGCCCCACCCCAGACCCTGGTAAAACAGTGACCCAAGGACTCTGGAGCTCCCTGGCCTACTGCAGCAGCCGTGCTGTGGTGAACCCTCCCCCAAGTCCAGCCCCAGCCCTGGTCCTTCCTCCCTGTTCTTGCCACCTGGGGACAGAATTCAGGCCTTGGGCTTTCCCTGGGCACGGCCTGGGAAGAGCCAGTCCAGCACCCTGCCCCCCTGCAGGCTGTGGGTCCATCCTCCCTGGGCTCCCACCCTCTTATCTCACAGGAAGAGCTGGTCCCGGAGAGGGGCAGACCAGGAGGGGCTTGGGGGCCAGGGAGCCGCACCACTGCCTGCCAATCAGCCCAGCGACCGGCGACCCCAGGTGTGGGGACCGCAAAAGGAGTGCTTGCCTGTCCACGTTTGAGAGCAGACTTTTTCTGGGCAGGAACATGGGACTCACCTGCCAATGGCTACCTAGGCAGGGGCTTCCTGGTTCCTCAAAGGGCCTGCGTCCCTTCATCCTCTGGAGGGAGCATGGGAAGGAGCCACGGATGGAGGGTGGCAGGGCCAGGAAGTGGAACACAGCAGCGGGAAATGCTGGGGCGCACAGTGCTGCACGCCCACACGCACATACATGCACACACATGTACCAGGCATGCACCCCAGCCAGGTGCAGGAGGTGGGGTCAAAGCAGGCTGCACTGTGCACAGGTGGTGACTGAGCTCCGGCTGGCCCAGCTGGCGGCTGCGGGAGAAGGGAGATTCTTTAGGATGCTTTTATCCACTGTGGAGCAGGAAGGCAGCCAGGGTTATCACAGCACAATTTCAAAAACATACAAATAATTCATGCCAGCATGATGTCATGGTGTTGCAAATAATGAATCTACACTCAAAATCCAGATTGATAGCTTCAAAGAACAGCCCCCCACCCCTGGACAGGTAGGCAGGGCGCAGAGCCAGTCCTGCTTGGTGCTCAGAAGCAAACTTGGAAGCGGCCGGGTTCAGAGGAGCCCAGTGGCCACCCTTCCTGGGAGGAAATGGGGGTGGAGCAAGGCCCAGTACGGTGAGCAGGGCCAAGGGTCTAGCGGCACCCGAGTTTTGCCCAAAGGTTAGGGAGAGGGTGCTGGCCTGTATGCTCCCACTGGGAAGAACTGGAAGTCCACGTGCTCCTGGCCTGTGAAGCCCTTCACCAGTGCATCAGCCACTGGGGTGGGAGGAAGCTTCTCCTACCGTGACAGCCTGGGGCAGGCAGGCCCAAGGTGCTATGGGACTCCTGGGGCCACTCAGCATCCCTGTGGCTGGCCTGGGCCTCAGTGGCCAGTCCTTGGCTGCAGACCCCAGTGAGGACAGGGACCTCACCCCCCACTACCCAGCAGCTGAGGCAGCAGTGCCCCCATTAAACCTGAGATGAACTTCTCTGGGTCTCTCTGGAAGGAGCCCTGCCCCAGCCTCTGGGCCCCAGGTCGAGGGCAGTCACTGAGTGGTGATGTCACCCGTCCAGTCCAGCCTCTTCGGGCTGTGGCCTACAACAGGCCCAGGGCCATCCCATCCTGAGGGAGGCGGATCCTGGCTGGAGCTGGCTGAGACTTATGGCCACGCCCTACCAAGGTGTGCCCACTGGTACCTGGGCCCAGCCTGTCACTGCCCCTTCCCTGAGCCATCTGCCAGCCCGGGCTTGATTGATCTCCATATGAATATTCATACAGCATTCTGCGGGGACCGTCCTTAACATTCTAAGGAAGCGGAACGAACGCCCTCCCCATATACTGAGCAATGTTCACTGTGCTGCTGATGCCATGGTGGCTGTGGACTTCGTGGATGCACTCGTCAGTCCTGCAGGCTCAGGAGGGCAGGGGCAGCACGGCCATCTCCAGGCCCCACCAGCACCCACCCTCTGACCATGGACCTCCTGGCCACCCCACCTGCCCCATCGCCTTTGCCTGCCACCGTGTCCTTACCCGACCCAACCTCAGCCAGCTGCATCCTCCTCACCCCCATCTTCCTCGCTGATCCCACTCCTGCTTCTCCTGCTCAGCCCTGACCCCTATCCCCTCCCTACCCTGTGTTCACCCCACACCCATGGCCCTCACAGGACAGGGACACCAAAGTCCTTGCATAAACTAACCAAGCCCCTTTAGAGAGCCCACTTTCCAAACAACTGGCACCCTCCTCCCCTGGGCCCTGGGGCTAGGTCAGCTTCCCAGACCTGCCCGGTGCCCTCAGCTAGAGGCAAACCCAAGCTCATGGGTGCGGCGAGGCCAGCAGGAGGGGCCCTGGGGGCTGTAGCTCAGCCCTGGCTGTCCCCATTGATCGATCGAGTGGAACTCTGCAGGGGCCCCGCCCCACCCGCCCCTTCCAGTCAGGATAGCAGGTGGCCGCAGCGGGACTGGCCCGACATGGAGGAACGCTGCCCGACCCGGGCTATGGGGAGAATGCAGGTGTGGCCGTTGACCCACTGACAGGGCATCAGACGTGATTATTTCCTGGGGGCTGATGTAGCCCGAGAGCATCAAGACCCAGCTCTGCCACCCGCCCACCTCCCACTGGCCTCCTCTCCTCTGCAGGAGGCCGCACAAGGACTGCAGGGGGAGTAGCCCCACAGGGAGGGGGCGCCTGGCAGCCCATCCGCAGATGCAGCAGCCTGACACCCCGCCCCCAGGCGCAGTGCAGGCCACACACCTCGAGCCACAGCAGCCCTGCCAGAGCCCGTGTGACACAGCTGCTGGCAGGCCCGGGCATGCTGCCCAGCTGGGCTGGGGGAGGGGTGCCGGGCCTGAAGCCGCTGAATCAGCTGCCCCCAGACGCCCCGCCTGGGCAAGGATGCTGGTGCTGCAGGGCGCTCACTCTTTTGGGAACTGTCAGGAGGCACGCCAGGCTGGGTGGGGGGTGGGTTTCTGGACTGCGGCCTCTGCAGTCTCCTGAATGAGAAGGGCTGCTCACGGGGGCTGGGTGCAGAGAGGCCCCAGCCTCCGAGAGCATGAGTGGAGGCCTGCGGGGAGGGCCTGGGCAGAGAGGGGCCCTTCCCAAAGGAGACCCGTAAGGAAAAAGAGCAGCGACCTGGTCTCTGCAGATCAAAGCACGTTTGCCTCCCCCAGAAAATGCTGAATCAGCACTCACGGCACTGCCAGGCCCTCACCCTCCTCCATTTGCACGCTGGAGGGGACAGGCCCTCCCAAGGTCACAGAGCATCAATATTAGCATCGATGCGGCAGCCTGGGGTCGAGCTCTGGTCCGGAGCAGGGGCTGTGCCTGGCCCTGCAGTCCTTCTGGCTGGGGGCTATGTCTGGAGCCCGGGCCCTTCCCCCTCAGCCCCTGCCATCCCGTCCTGCCGCCTGGGAGGGGCGGGAGGTGGAGGACATTCCTGAGTGTGTGCACGTTGTGGGTGGTTCTGCCTGCGGAAGCTGCAGAAGGGGGCTCTGCCAGGGCAGCCTTCCGAGGCCACCTGTGCACCCTGCGCTGGGGACAGGACAGCACTCAGCCCAGCACTTATGTCTCCAGGTCCCCAACAACCCCCTTCCAGCCTTCGCCCGCCCTCTGCTGGCTCCTTGGCTCGGATTCCCCTCTTCTGCAACAGAGACCCCTGGTCTGGTGCCCAAGCTGGTGTCCCGTGTGATGGATGACAGGGAATGGGGGGTTCTGGGAGCCACTTGGCACAATTCCCCGGGCTAGGGACAGAACGAAAATCAGACCCCACTAAGTCAACAGCTCTGGGCTGGCTATGGTGGCTGCTTCCACACCCCGTGCCTGGCTGTGACTTCCTGACCTCCACACTCTGTTCAGCCTGATATGGAGCTGCTCCGCACCTCCAGGCCTCCCTCCCACCAATCTCTGCCCAAGGGCTGCCCTCCCTAGGAACGCTCTGACTCCTCCCTCCCCAGGCCACCCAGCTTCCCCTCAGCTTTGCCCCTGCCTTAGGCGGGAGGCCTTCTCCGTGGTCCAGTGGATTGGACCAGGACCGCCCACCCTCCCCCATCCTCCAGAACGAACAGGGAGCTTGTGCCAGGCTCCTCTCCCAAAGCCATGACTCCATGACTCCCAAATCCATTGCTATCCAGTGCTATCACTGGGGCCTCTCGTCCAGCCCATGCTGGGCAGCTCTGATTCCAGAACCTTCCCAGCATGCTCCTGATCTCCAGGCCGGTCTGCAGCTACCTCCACTTCCCATGTCCCCAGGAGCAGCCAATGGCCTCCCTGCCCACACCTGTCCTTCCCAGCTCACTCAGGTCCAGCTGCCACCCTGAGGCCACTCACCTCCCTCACAGACAACCTGGTCCACTTGCAGTGGGAAGGGAACAACCAAGTGGACAGGCTGCCTTGTAAGCATGGATCCTGTCTCCTATCCAGCTCCCAGCTCCCTGCAAAGCAGCTGTGCACTGCCTGAGACCTCTGCAGGGGCTGGAGGCAGCGGCAGCCACGTGCTCAGGCCTGGTTCCATCTCAATGCCGTCCCAGTCCTTGACTCCTCACTGCAGCTGGACACCCCGGGAAGCATCCAAGCATGCAGATCACTCACATGTTTTCATACACGTGGAGCCCATCACAAGCAAACCAGGCTGCTCTAAATGTGACAATTCTGTGGAATGCCCTGGTCCCCAGACAGTGGTCTTGGTGTATCTTCCCACCCAGCTGGCTGGGAGGACCCAGGCTGCACAGGACAGACAGCCCCAGACATGCAGCACCATCAGCGGCCCTGGAGATCCCTCTCTGGGCGCGCCCTTACTAGTCACTGCAGCATGGTCCGCTCTGTGCATCTATCACTGTGGACAAAGGCTCAGGGGACAACCTCCGAGGAACCCCGGCACAGCTCAGCCTGTCATGTGGGGCCTCAAGGGGAGAACAACTTTGAAAATGGAACCTGTCAAACAGGGCGGGCTGGGCGCAGTGGCACACGCCTGTAACCCCAGCACTTTGGGAGACTGAGGCGGGCAGATCACGCGGTCAAGAAATTGAGACCATCCTAACCAACATAGGGAAATCCCGTCTCTACTAAAAATACAAAAATTAGCTGGGTGTGGTGGTGGGCGCCTGTAATCTCAGCTACTCAGGAGGCTGAGGTAGGAGAATCGCTTGAACCCAGGGGGTGGAGGTTGCCGTGAGCCAAGATCATGCCATTGCACTCCAGCCTGGTGACAGAGCAAGACTTCGTCTCAAAAAAAAAATAAAACAGGGGAAATGCCTGGTTAACAAAGCCTGAGGATGGCAGATCTGCTGGGAAGTGGCGGTAAGCAGCTCTGCCCCCCTTAGATCCCCCACAGGGCTCCTCAGCCCCCGGAAGAGCCGGCTCAGCGGGGCTCCCGAAAGACCACACATCTTGGCCACGGGGAAGCTCCTTGGCTCTTGGAGCCTGTGACATGCCCCTGCTCAGGGGAACAACCTGAGTCCAGGAGGTGGATGCTGCAATGAGCTGTGATCGTGCCACTGCAGCCTGGGCAATGGAGAGAGACCCCATATCTGAACAAAAAAGGAAAAAAAAAAAAGAAATCCTCGTTATAATCCAGCCACAAGTGGCTCCTTCTGTGGGAACTGTTTCCTTGGGTCTGACAAGACATTCCGTGGTCACAGTGGCACCTGTCCATGTGCTCAGTGGTCCTGCGGGCTGGTGGCTCCTGTACGAGGCAGTGTAGATGAGGTGTTGCCACGGTCGCAGGAGTTCTATCGGATGGAGATGGCCCAGGCAGGGAACATCTGAAAACATGCCAAATCCACTGAAAACCAGAGTGAAGCCGGGCAGGGAGGGCCAAGGAAGCCCCAGGGAAGGCAGGAGCCCCTGCACAGCCTCTCTGGTGTGGTGCGTGGCCAGGTGTGACCACTGTCAAGGGCACAGCCACCTTCACCCACACCCGCCCGGCAAAGCCATGTGCTGGCTGCTCTCCCTGGCCAAGTCTCAGTGGCCCATTTGCCAACTGCCCCAGCTTCATGCGCACAGCTAATGCTGTGTATCCAGCCCTGCACCTACCTCAGGGCTCGCTTGCAGCCCAGCACCCACTGTGGGGCATACAGAGCCCCAGACCCTCAGATCAGAAGCCTGGTCTGTGAAGCAGTGCTCCACATCAAGCCTAAGCCCCGGGTTTGGTGAAACAAATGTCACCCTCCTAAGCTTTTCAGGGGCAAAGGTTTTTGTAAGGATTTCACAAACTCTGCCATCAAAAATGAAACCCCAAAAGTTTAGTTTGGTGAAACAGTCTCACACAACTCTACAGTGAATATGGACAGTTTCCCTTTATCTTCTTGAGATGGGGTCTTGCTGTCACCCAGGATGGAGAGCAGTATCAAAATCATGGCTCACTGTAGACTCAACTGCCTCCCACCTCAGCCTCCCAAGCAAGTAGATGAACTAGAGGTGACCACCACTATACCTAACTTTAAAATATTTTTTGTAGAGATGGAGTCTCCCTCTCGGTTGCCCAGGCTGATCTGGAACTCCTGGGCTCAGGTGATCCTCCCACCTTGGCATCCCAGTGTTGGAATTACAGGCGTGAGCCACTGCAGCCAGCTGGTTTCCCCTTAAGTGGCACTTTCTGGCCATGATGACTGCTGGGAGGAAACTGTTGTCATCTTCATGTCGTTAGAAGCCTCTGCCAGTGAAAAAATGAGAAACATGAACTTCCTCCCTTCACTGAAGCTAAGGAAGCCTTTACAAAGTAAAGATTCTAAAGAGGCTGTCTCCCAGTCTTCAAACTATGGTGTTTTTTTTTTTTTTGAGAGAGAGTCTCACTCTGTCACCCAGTGCAGCAGTGCAATCACAGCTCCCCAGAGCCTCCATCTTCTAGGCACCCACCACCACAGCCAGCTAATTTTTTAATTTTTTGTAGACATGGGGACTCACTATGTTGCCCATGCTGGTCTTGAACTCCTGGGCTCAAGTGATCCTCCCGCCTTGGCTTCCCAAAGTGCAGGGATTACAGGTGTGAGCCACTGCACCTGGCCTCAAACGAGTTTTTAGATAAGTAAGAACTTTGTTTTTCTTTTTCTTGAGACTGAGTTTTGCTGTTGTTACCCAGGCTGGAGTGCAATGGCGCGATCTCGGCTCACTGCAACCTTTGCCTCCTGGTTTCAAGCAATTCTCCTGTCTCAGCCTCCTGAGTTGCTGGGACTACAGGCACACGGTACCATGCCCAGCTAATTTTTGTGTTTTTAGTAGAGATGGGGTTTCACCATGTTGACCAGGATGGTCTTGATCTCTTGACCTCGTGAACCACCTGCCTTGGCCTCCCAAAGTGCTGGGATTATAGGTATGAGCCATCGTGCCAGGCGTTTTCTTTTTCTTCTAACCTTTTTCTATGCACGTTCACCTTCCTCCGAGGTTCATCCGCAGGGCTTGCTTACAGCCCCGAGGCCTCTTTCCTTTCAGCAGCATCGCAACCACCACCCCAGCTTTACTCCAAGACTGAACTAGGTAGGCCGGGAGGGGTGGCTCACGCCTGGAATCCCAGCACTTTGGGAGACCTTGGCAGGTAGATCACCTGAGGTCAGGAGCTTGAGACCAGCCTGGGCTCGTCTTATTAGAGACGGTGAAACTCCGTCTCTAATAAAAATACAAAAACTAGCTGGGCTTGGTGGCAGGGGCCTATAATTCCAACTACTCAGGAGGCTGGGGTATGAGAATCGCTTGAACCCGGGAGGTGGAGGTTGTGGTGAGCCAAGATCATGTCACTGCACTCCAGCTTGGGCGACAAGAACAAAACTCCAAAAGACTCTCAACTGCCCAGTCAGCTGAATGCAATTTCCACCGGCCTGCACAGCAGCGTCCTGGGGACTGCCCTGCTGACAAATCCTTGCCCATCAGCTAGGCCACCTCCCCAGGGCAGCTTCCCACAAAGGGAACCTTGGCCTCGGGGGCTCCTTCCCTGTCATCACAGATGTTTGTGAAAACTTTTCCACCTTGTGGGACAATGTGGTTCCTACAGTGCTCTAGCTGATTACTGTGTCCTTAAAAAAGGAATTAAAAAGTTGAGCTTTAAGCAATCACTCCATCAACACATTAAAAAAATAGGTTTAATGCAGGTAGTTCATCTCATGACGAATTCACAGGCACTGGGGACAGCAGGCAGCCAGGTGCTCGGAGTGCACCACGGTGCCGCCCCTCCCTGTGGCACTGACACCCAGCCACTCCTTCTCCCTCTGCCAAGGAGCTTGGGCGACTCTACGTTAACAAAAAACAAAGCTTATTTGAGGAAATAGCGTGACTTAGTGCAAAAGACTCTCTGCAGCAAGAAATGAGACACCCCCCGCAGCAAGGAAGCTCCCTGCCTACCTGCCCGGGGCCTGGACGCAGCGGGCTCCTCGGTCATCCACAGAAGCTGCCAACGAATCAGGGAGCACGGTTTACGGCCAAGTATTTTTTGCTTTCTCTACCTGATTTAGGGTTTCTCAAAAAGTTTTTCTTCTAGTGGCACACAACTGTCCTCACGACTCCTGGGCCACTGGTTCACCTGGCAGGGCCCACCCACGCCCGGATGTGGGGACATGGACTGGGGTGAAGCTAGGGTTGCCATCTGAGTGCCGCAACCTATGTCCTGCTCCAGGGCGGCCTCTGCCGTCGTCCCTGCAATCATCATTCAGGGAGCCCTCCCATCTGCCCCCAAAGTCACACAGCTGTGGGAAGTTGCCATAGTGATGCAGTGACTGCAAGGCTGAGAGGACAGAGCACGGGGTCTTAGGTGAGAGCCTGGCCCATGGTGGCCACCCTCCCTGAACACAGGCACCTGCGCCCCTCCAGCCCCCTGTCTCTGTTCTGTCATCCAGAACCCCGTCACTGGACGACAGTGTGGGTAGAACCTTGGCATACACCCGCGGCTGCAAGAGGCTACTGGTGCCACACAGGCTCCAGGTAAGTGGTTGCCACACTGAGGCCTCTGCTCCCTGCTCCAGACACTCGGGACACACAAGTCTGCATCCCAGCTCACTGCAGCCTCCATTTCCTGGGCTTTCTTTGAGGGTGTTCCCTCAAATAAAGATGCCCAATCCCCCACCCCTACAAAAAGAGCCAGAAAGGAATGGAGATGCCTCCCCAGAAATTGAGATTCTACAGGACATTTTGACAGCCCTCTCGGAACAGGCCGGCAGGCCGGCCAGTGTTGCTAGAGTTAGTCCCCTGGCTCCCAGCGTTCCCCCAGGCCAGTCCGAGCTGGGAACCTGCTGAGGCCCTCCTATCTGAGCCCCTGGGGTCCCCCCACTAGACTGCATGTACACAACCAAGGAGACCCTGCAGGCTGGCCTGGGACTCAGGACCTACAGCCCTTCAGGCTGACACAGGGCAGTGCCAGGCCTCAGGCGGCCCCTGGCAGAGTGAGCAGCTTTGTGGCAGTGTGATGTGTCATCGAGGGGAGCCCTCCGGATTTGCTCCTGGGCACACAACCCTCTGTGTCCAGGGGTCTCCCAGGGTGATGTCTAAAGTTTCTGTCAGGTGTGGTCCTAGAGAGAGGCCCACCCCGCAGTACAACCTGAAGACGTATGAGTAGGAGCCACCGGCAGGTGGTACTGCCCCTGAGTGCGCGAGAGGAGGGTGGGCGCTGGAAGCCAGCCTAGGGGTGGTACCCGCACCCCCACCACATAAGTCTCAGCCCTTTCTTTTCTCTCCGTGGACACCAAGGCAGCGGCGCTAGCCTGCGGGATGGGCAGAAGGGAAGGCGCAGGCCAACCCCACCCTTGGAGAGAACACAGCCACGGGCAGTGAGTCCAGCTCGCGCCCACGGCCCTCACATGTCCACGAAGACCATGAAGCACCAGCCGAGGCCCCCCACCAGCAGCATGGTGACGTGGATGCCGTAGATGAGCAGCTCGTTCACCAGGCGGAAGTCCACACGCCGGCGGCCCAGCAGCAACAGCAGCACTGACAGCTTGCGCTGGAAGCGCAGCAGGACGCGCACGCCCAGGTACTGCAGGCAGAAGAGGGCGGCCAGCGCGCCCCAGAGCGCCGCGGTGAACAGACTGCAGCTGAAGTAGAGCAGGAAGCGGATGAAGCCGTACAGCCAGCGCGTCTTGATGTACACGTCGAAGTTGTTGTACTTGGTGCGGGCCAGGTGAGAGGAGCGCACGGGCCCGCAGGCCGCATGCAGGCAGGTGGTATGCGGGCCGTGGAAGGAGCGCACCCGCCGCGGGATGGGCATGACCGGCATTGGGCCCCGGCGGTGGCGTTCAGGCGCGGTCAGCGTAGGGGTCATGGGTGCCTAGGCCTAGGAGGCCGCAGCTGAGCCTCAGGGGAGGCGTCGGCCTGTGGGGAGAACCACAAAACCCACGTCAGTGTGAGGACGCCATGTGGATCCCTCCCCAGGTACCAGCGGGTTAAGGCAGACAGAAACTCTGGTGCCTGGACGTAAGGAAAACGGAGTCCCATGCGGGATCTGCGGGCACTCCTGGGCTTACTCTTTTCTCAAACCCTCCCAAGGATATTTCTAAGGGGCCCACCACCTGCAAATAACAAAGTGTTTGCTCTAGGCCTTCGGGGTAGTGGCGGGGGCGGTGGTGATCAATGCCAAAATGGACGAGAAGGAGCCGGCGTGGCTCTTTCCCACTGGATCCTCCCAGCTCCCGCCTCGCTGGACCACCCTCTGCTCTTATGCAGTTTGCCTGTTACCGCCCTGGGAGGCTGCCTGACCCAGGGCTGACAATAGCCCTTGAATGGGACCTGCAAGAAGCCACCAAGGGGCAGGGAGCAGCTGCCTCCAGCAACCTGACAAGTGCCGGGGGTCGAATGGACGGCTGGGGGGCCCTGGGGTCACCCTGCCGGGCCTGAACCCCGGCACTGTCCTTCCCTAGCAGTGACCCTGGGCAGGTCACCAGACCCCAAGACGGCTCCTGCTTGTCCTGTGGGAGGGAAGGGGCTGGGCAGCGGCCCTACAGACCCAGCTGCAAAGAACGCACGTGGCATTTGGCTCCAGCTTCACCTAGTAAGTGCCGTTTAGAGCTCGCCTAAATAATCCGTGAAGCGGAATGAACTCAAAGGTCAGGACGTATCAAACCGGAGAAGGAAAGTTGGTAACAGAACAGGGGACTGTAGCCAAGAGCCTCGCCGCCCGCCGTCAGGCAGGTTCAGCCTGGGGCTCCACCGTGGGGACCGGGCCAGGGCGGAAGTAGGGGGGCCGAGGCCGTCTGACCCTCCCGCGCCGCAGGGCTAGGTTCCATAACACGGTGCCGGTGCCAGAGCCACCCTGTTTAAGGCCAACCTCGGCCTGTAGCTGGCTGCGACCGGAACCCCAGCCAAGGCGGCGCCCCTCAAGTATGGCTCGGCGGGGCTGTGTCCCCATCGGTTTTCGCGGTCCGCAGCTCCGCTCGGGTCCCCATCTTTCCGCAGACGCCCGCTAGGCCCGTGGCCGGGCCAGGACTGTTTCCTCGGGGCCGAAGAGACGCGACGGGCCCCGGGCTCGGCCCACCCCTGGTGAGCACCCGGCCTGCGCCGCGTCGGGCCCCGCGGCTGCAGAACCCCTGCCGGAGCCATTTCCGGGTCCCGCGCCGCGCGTTGCCCTGGAGGCGGCCCCGCCGAGGCCGGGTTCCCGCCCGCCGCTCACCCGGTGCCCTCTCCGCGGAGGCGCCGTCGTCCCGGACTTCGGGGCCAGCCGGCGGTGCCGGGGGCCGGGCCTGCGGGTGCCCCTGTCCCTCGGGGCTCCGTGCGCAGGGCGGCCGCATGGTGCCGGGGCGCGCAGCTGGGGAGCCGGCGGGGCGGCTGCGGGGGTGGCTCACACGTCCCGGGCTGAGGTCGCCCGGCAGAGGAAGGGGCGCTCGGGCGCAGCCGCCGGAGGCGTTTGGCCCAGCGTGGGAGCCGTAGCGCCTTCCCTCGACGGCCACCGTAGGGCGGCCTCACGCCCCCTCCACCCGCGCCGACCGAGCCGCGCCTCCCTTCCCCCTGCTCCGGGCCGCGCTGGGCGTCCGGGACTCGACGCTTCCCGAGGGCGTGCGCCAGAGCGTGCGCGCACACACCGTGAGCAGTCCGTAGCCTCCTCGCCGCGCCTGATCCTGCGCAGACGCAGATAGCTGGCCTGCGCGTGCCGGTCCTGGGCAGTGCCTCCGCGCATGCGCCGCCGCACCCCGAGGAGGGTCAGTGCGCACGCGCGCTCCCGCGGAGTCGTCCTCTGGTTCCACAAGAGGGCTTGACTCCGGTCCCGGCCCCGGCCTGCGGTGTCTGCGACCCGGCGCGCTGCTGCCAGGCTCTGGGGTGGGGCCGGGCCCCCGGGGAAGCCGCCTTGTAGGCGGAGCAGGTCTGGTCCGCTCAGGGCCGTGTGCAGAGGTGCCCTGCGCTGCCCGGACCTGGGGCTGGGAGGACTGGGCGACGGCGGGAGTGACGGCGCCCCCGGGCTCCAGGAGGGCCGGGAAGGGTAGGGGCCGCCGACGCCGCGCGGACCCGGGCGACAGGGAGCCGAAGTGGGGGACAGCCCGGGAGAGGGAGCAGGCCCCGCAGCCGCCCCAGGGCCCCCCAGTGAAGGAAGGGCACCTACGATAATGTCACTGCGCCTGGTCCGTACAGGCTGGTGGGTGTCCTGGGGGTTTCCCAGCAAGGAGTGTATTGGGGAGCGCTCCTGGGTGTGGCTGTTGGGTGGGAGGGGAAAGGGAAGGCAGGGTCAGCAGCTCCCGGGGCGACCGGAAAGTGGGTGGCCCCTCAGATTCGTGGCACTGGAACAAGGGGGCTGGGCCCCCCCTGCCTACCAGGCCCGTCATTGGCTCCAGGCCTCCAGGGCCCACGTCCCCGCCGCGGGAGAGAGAGCTGCCTTTACTCGGACATCTGGACGAGCAAAGGCCACCAGGAGGTAGCACAGCAAAAAGGCCAAGAACCTTTTTCTTTACCGATAGCTAGAGGCAAATATTCCAGAAGAAACAGGTGTCGGGGGAAGGTTGGCTCACGCCTGTCATTCCACTGCTTGGGGAGGCCAAGGCGGGGGCATCACTTGTGCCCAGAAGTTTGAGACCAGCCTGGGCAACATAGTCTCTACAAAAAAATTAAAATCAATAAATAAACAGGTCTCCTTTCTTTCTCGATAACCCCGTTGCTGGTTCACTTCTCTCCCTCCGCAGATGTGAGGCAGGTCCACACGTTTAACCATTGAGATAAGGCTCACACCGTCATTCCAGCCTCAGATCTCTTGTGCTGGGAGTTCCAGACCAGCCTGGGCGGCATGCCTGGCAACATGGCCTCCACAAAAATAAATAGAGCAAAAAATTTAAAGATAAAAACATCGAGATGAGAAAAAGCATCTTGATGCCTGTCTTCGTTTTTTGTTTTCTGTTTTAAAGACCACTAGAGACAAACAGGAGAATTCTCCCCTTCCATGCGGCTCCTGCTGGGACACCGGCACCGGGAGATGGCACCCGTGGTCAGGAAGAGGGTGGTGTGTAAACCCAAGTGGTCACCCGTCACTCTGGGCTGCTCTTATGCTGGTGAGGATGGTCGCGTGTCTGTGGGTCAGGGTTCACACCTGGCCCGTTAGGTGGCTGTGCCACGGGAGCAGCAGAGCCACAGCCCCCTCCTGGCTGTGGGTTTCCCTCGCCCTCCCTGCCTTGCAGTCCCCTGGCTCCAACTCTGGATTAGACTGCCCAGCTTCCCACTGTGCAGCCGTCCAGAGAAGCACGGCATGTGTGCCTGCGCTTGTGAGCCAGAAATCTACCCACAGTGCTGTCCTGCTCTGGGTACCACTACCCAGGGACAGCAGAGCCCCCACCCTTGAGGCACCTGCCATCTTGTGACAGATACAGGCCGAGGGGCAATTGACCGGAAAGGGTGGCAAGTGTCACGTCAGACATGGTGTTCATACAGGGGATGTCCCAGGACTGCTGGGCCAGAACTCCCTCCGGTGGGTCAGCATCGCCCCAAGCCAAAGGCCAAGGAGGTCCCTTGGGGGGTGTGGCCATCACAACGAAATGCTAATGAGGAGACCTGTAAGGGAGCAGCCAGCTAGTGAGGCTGTGGCTGGCCCTGTACCTGGACCCTGGAGCGTCGTACAGCTGGGCCGGACGCAGGTTGTGTGGGGCCTGAGGCTCTGTGGCTTGAGGGACCTTCCTTAAGAAAAGAATACAAAATTACAAATAAAAAGTTAGGCACAGGCCTTGAAGTGTCTGCTGCTAGCCTCAGGGTCAGGTGAACCCACTGCCAACTGTGCCCAGAAGACGGCCCCCCAGGCCAAGTAAAAGTGGTTCTCAAAGTTATGTCTGGTGTGATTCCTTGTCAGCACAAACATATTCTTCAATGTCCGTTTCTGGGTGAAGTCCTGGAAGCAGATGAATGTTAGCAGAGGTTATCTGTGTGTGGTGGGATTAGAGAAATTAATACATTTTACTTTCTAACATTTCTGTACTTTCTGATTTTATGTTTTCAATGTGACAAAAAAAAAAAAAAAAAAAAAAAGCTAGATTTGGACAAATAAAAAGAAGTGCATGTCAGCCGGAGTGGCCTGAACCTGTTCCTGCATCAGAATCTCCAGGCAAGTGGTAACCCTCACTGGTCACGTGTTCCTCCTGCAGGAGGCCTCCGTGTCCTGAGTTAGTTCCCAAAGGGTGCAGCTACCCCTCATGCTTGTCTGTGTTGATGGTCCCACACTCTCGGGTCTGCTGTCTGCTCCACCAGTCCCTGCTAGCCCCGGGTGGGGATGGCCACTCCAGCCATGAGGGTGGCTTCCTGGGCTGAGCCTGCTGCCCGCTGCCCATTGCTTCCAAGGTTGGGATATCACTTGGTGTAAGGAGACAGTGAAGGGACAGTGAGAGGGAGCCCTGGTTGCCCTTTCCCAGGAGAACGAGAATTTCAGTGCAGACTTACTTATTATTTTACTTCAACAGAGGTGTCATAGTCGGAGAAACACTTCATGTGCCTTGGATTTAAGGGTGAGTCCTGTCTGTTTGGAGAATCTGCCAGCTCTGCACCCATGGAAGTGCCTGTGCCCCAGGTGTGGGTTCTGGTCTTTGTTCTGACAGTTGGGGTTGCCCTTCCCTGGCTAACCCCCCAGAACCTGCCAGCCTCCCCTAACTCCCTGTGAAGCCAGGGGGCAGGGTGGGAGCTTGCACCCCTCTACGGGGGCCTTTTCTCTCTCTCTGCCCCTCCTGTACCTTCCAAGCTCCCACTTGCCCTTCTAGACCCAGCTCGTATGCTCCATCTCTGGGAAGCACCTCCAGCCTTCTGCTGCCCCTTCCCTCACACCAGCTGTCCCTGGTGGTGGGGGGCATCTGACTGCTCCTGCCTTCCCCCCCATTGGTGGCCTGTGTCTCCTCTGGCCCAGTGCTCTCTTGGTGGCCACCATGAGATGGGTTTCTACCTCATGACCCAGTCCATGTGTGCACAGCTCCAGTGACTTCTCAAGACAGTGCTTTCCTCCCTGGCCATGCTGCTTCTGCTCCTTTGCCCACTCCCTGAGTTCTGCACCCTCCTGTGCCCGTGGCCTGGCCACGGCTTGGTTGCCCCAGGACCTCAGTGTGCTGGGGATTTGCCGCAGGCTACCCTGGCGCGTGAGGTCCAGCCGGGTTTCCCATCAGCCTCCAAATCCCCGTCCCTGCACTCCAGCCGGGTCCCCATCAGCTCCTCCCCGTCCTTGTCCCGCCAGGCCTCCCGCCATGCTGTGGGCAGTGGCCTAGCGCCATCTGCTGAGCCGATGCCTACAGTGCCGCCAAACACAGGAGGGACCAGTGACTCCAGGTTTGTGGGAGACTTTAAGTTGGGGCCGAATGTAGCGCTTGCTGCCAACGCAGAGCCAGGTGAGACCCCCTGGCTGCACAGCCTAGAACACTTCTCGGGCCTTTGAAGGGACAGCGAGCCAACCCCTGCTTGGAAGGAGCACTTTCCCCACCGAGGCTGGCCCAGGGCACGTGCTGACAAGGTGTGCCGCCTTTGGGTGTGGGGCGGGTTGGAGCCCACCCCAGCGCTTCCAGCACCATCCCTTTGTCTCTCCACTTGCTGGGGCTGGGGGCGGAGGATGGGGTCACCGTGGGGATTGTGTCCAGCCAGTTGACTTCAGGGTCTCAGCAGGGAATGGCTCTTGCTGCCGGGACAGTGGACGCCTAGAGAGCAGAGTTCTGATCTCTGACACCAGCTGCTGGGTAGAGGTGGAGCCAGGGGAGGGGAAGGGATGGGAGAGGATGGACCCCCCCAGGGTCGTTTAACTGGTCGTTGGACAGGGCCAGTGTGACTTCAAGTTCACTGACAAACCCCCACTCCACGTCTCTAGGCAGGGGTCCTGTGGCCCCATGGAGCTGAGCCACCCTGAAGGCCAGTGAAGGAGACAGAGCACAGGAGCCCAGCGTCCTCTCAGCTGCACGGCATCTCCACCCAGACTCTTCCGCAGCTGCCTCCCCACTTACCCAGCAGGAGACCAAGCCAGTTCTTTCCTGCAAAACTGGGCTGCTGCTGTGACTGTCCTGCAGCCAGCCAGAGGCCTGAGGGAGGCTGCATGGTTTCCACCTGAGGCAGAAGCAGCCCCGGGGCTGCCCCTGCCTCCTGCACACCGCCTCCTCTTAGCTCCCAGTGCCTGCTGGGAGAAGCTGGCCCCAGTGTGGACAAGCCTCTGGGAGACTGGAGCACCCACCACCCTGCACCTCCCCAGCTGAGCCCTAGACAGCATGGAACAGAGAAGCCCTGCCTGGCCCTTCCCCGCAGACTCTTTGAGTGTAACTAAATGGTGGCTGTTTTGTGCCACCAAGTCTGGGGTGGTCTGTGATGTGCCCAGATGGTTTGAGAGAAAGAACGTGTCACTTCAAATCCTCATGGCTGCCTTCGGGATGAACAGCTTTACCTCCCCTGGCAGATGTCCCCATGTCAGGCAGACATTTTATTCACCACAGAAATAGCAGACTATTTATGGATGGCTGTGCAGAGTGGCCCAGAGCAAATGTTCCAGACCCAGCCTGCCCGATGAAAATCTCAGCCTCTCTGAGCTTTAGTCCCTTCATCTATAAAGTGGGGATAAGGACACATGGGCTTAGAGGGATGCTGTAGGAGCCTGCTTTGCCGGCCTGCATGGAGCCTGCAGAAGAGGGCCTGTCCCCACCTTATGGGAAGCCAGCCTCCAAGGTGGCCCACAACGGCTCCCTGCCCTGTGCAGTCCCCACCATGCTGGATAGGGTGACCTGTGTGAATCAGAGGGCAAGGCAGGAAGATGGTGCAGCTTCGAGGCTGGGTCACACGCGGCCTTGACGCTTCTGCCTTACTGTCTCTCGGATCACTCATGGGAGAAGCTGTGAACACACAATGGCAGAGTAAGTGCTACTAAACTCCACCACGGGAAGGCAGCGATGTTCGTGGGATGCAGGCCATTGGCTTGGCTCGTGCTCGGAAACCCCAGTCTGTCCGCATGGAGGGGACAGGGCTCCTTGCCCATCTTGTCGGTGGCTCTGGACTTCTCTGGGCAGCAAACCCTTGGCCGCCTAATGCAAGTGGCCTCCTAACACCCAGATTTAGATTACAGAGGGGGCTTAGGAAGTCTGCATTCAAGGTTAGCACTCACCTTGGGCTCAGGCCCTCCCAGTGCCACTAATGTCCCTAGACATGGGCCAGGGCTGTCTTGTCTCCTGTGCTAATTTCACAAAACACACAACTCATACTCCTGTTGATTGAACAGTTTCTTGTTGACAGCAGTGAAGATTTGTGGCCAAGTTTATCATTACCCCAGAGCATGGACGATTGGTGCGGCTCGGAGGAGCTCACACGGGGGATATATTTTATGGCACACTTGGAAGACAAACATACGCATTTATATGTCACTTGTTGCAATAGAAATGCTAACTTGTACTTCTTTCAAAACTTTTAATGAATCGTATACATTCTGGAAGATTTACAGCGTGAACGGGATGGCTCGAAATTTACTTTAAACATATTTGTCACTTTGGCAATAGCATCAAAAAAAATCTGGAAGATATTGCATTCAGAAATACATCATAAAAAGATGCGTCTTAAAAGAGGATTATTTTGGTCATTAATAGCTGATGGCCCCCCCCAACGTAGGATTTAAAGTTAAATTATGCAAAATAAAAAACAAACCTTATAATACTTAATCAAACATGCATAAAACTGTCAGGCCCAAATAAATTCTCTCAATTAACTTGCTTCAGATTGTGATTGCATTCGCTAATTTAATCAGCCCCAGAGTAATCTAGAGGCTGGGAAATGATAAATCCTATGAACACCAGCCCAGAGGGGTACGGACACCAAGGCTGGAGCGGAAGGCTTTCCGAGGTGGGCACCAAGAACCAGCTCTCTTTCCACCTGAGGAGCTGCTGCAGTCACTCCCTGACGTGGAGGTAGATTCTGTCAACCGGGCACAGGGTTCGACTTCACTGCTGTCTGGCTTGGGGCAGCCTCCTTCTGAATCAGCCAGACCTGGGAAGCACTATCCGGAAAAAGCTCCACGCTGATTTTGCTTGGTTCCACCAACCTCGGCCTGCGTCCCCCTGTGTCTTTTCCAGAACAACAAGAACCCAAATGTGCTCAGAATGGCTGTTTCCATCCACGTCACCCCTCAGAGCCCGCCCATGCCTACCTAAGCTTCCCAATTAAATCAGGATTATGTCTTTTTCTGGAGGAAGGGGCCTGTCTCCACACCATGGGCTGGAGGCAGGACCCGCACCGTGGGAACGGAGCCTCTTGGGCGTCCGTGGCTGCGCCCCAGGCTTACTCAGCCACGGCGGGATGCCACCCCGTCCTGCAAGAACCCCAAACCCAGGCAGACTGCAATGACACCAGGAGACCCACACAGGTGTTTGTGCTTAAAAGTGGGATCCAAGTTTTGTGGGTGTTTTTGTAAAATTTAGAGAATCTAATTCAACCAGAGTCAAACCTGCTTTTTGCATCATTCTAGTGGATGAGGAAGAGACAATAGAGAGACAGAAAGGCAGAGAGAGAAGGAGAGGTAGAGAGAGGGACAGAGAGAGACAGAGACACAGAAACGAAAGAGATGGAGAGAGAGGGAGGAGGAGGAGGTTGGTACGTGCCTGTTCTGAGCTGATCGTGGGCTGAATCACTGGTGCAGTTCGAGGCCCTGGCTGCTGCCTGAACCCACCTCGGGACCCCCCCTCATTCCCCCCACCTCTTGGTGCAGGATCTCCGTGAAGCCCTCTGCACCCATCCCTGTGTGGCCCTGCACAGATCGGGCTCCAGCCCAGCCCGGGACACTCAACGGTGGCCTCTGCTTTCCATCTGGTGAAATGCTTTATTTTACTGAATTTCAAAATAGGACTCACAGGACATACACTGGCTTGCGTTCTGCTTTTCCCTGCTTGACCTTATGGAATGAACATTTTCCCAAGTCCAAGTACCCCTCATGAATCTGGTTCAGTGGCCATGGTGTGTCCCAGAGCTCAGACACGCCATCATTCACCCTGCTGTTCTTCTCTGATTGGAGTGTGAGTTGGTGCCAACTTTTTGTTAATATGAATAATGCTGTGATGGACATCCCTGCACATGAATCTGTGCACACGCACAATTCAAATGCCACCCTCCAGCTGGAACTGCCAGTGGGGCAGACCTCTCTAAGGCTGCTAACACATGCCCTGGCAAGCTCTGTGCTGCCCACCATCCTCGGAGAAACAGCCTCGCTGCCTCTCAGAAGACCCCAGGGAGGGAAGGTGAGGGTGGTGGTGGTGGGACTGGCATCAGCCACTTTCAACGCAGGCAGCTGAAAGTGCCCCTTGCAGGGAGGAGACAGGGGCTCAGGAGCATCTGTCTCTGGAAGGGAAAGCCTGAAGCCACTGGGGAGCTGCTGAGCTGTGACTTGGCTGGAAGCTGGGAGGGTGATGTCCCTGGAAAGGAGACACTGGCATGCCGCAGCCAGCATCAGGAGGCCAAAGGGCAAACCCCCGTGTGACTCTTCATGCCCACAGAGACTGGAGGTGGAAAGGTGGGTGCCGGGGGCTGGGGAGGGAGCTGAGCGTTCCCTGTGGACAGAGCTTCAGTGGGGAAGATGGGACTTCTGTGGACAGAGAGAGGTGACAGCTGTATGGTCATGTGAATGGGCTCAGGGCCACTGAACCATGGGCTTAACAACTGTAAGATGGGCCAGGTGTGGTGGCTCATGCCTGTAATTCCAGCACTTTGGGAGGCCAAGGCTGGCAGATCACAGGTCAGGAGTTGAAGACCGGCCTGGCCAACATGGTGAAACCCCATCTCTACTAAAAATACAAAAGTTAGCTGGGTGCATGCCTATAATCCCAGCTACTCAGGAGGCAGAGGTAGGAGAATTGCTTGAACTGGGACCTGGGAGGTGGAGGTTGCAGTGAGCCAAGATCACGCCACTGCATTCCAGCCTTGGCCATAGAGCGAGACTCCGTCTCAAAAAAGCAAACCAACAGTAAGTTGGTGAATTATGTGTATTTTACCACAATAAAAAGAAAGGAAAAAAGGGTTCAAAAGGGACAGATGGAGCGCAGGCAGAGGGTGGGTAAAGTGAGGAAGGCTGGAAGGTGACAGTGAGAGCCGTTTTCATCTAAACTCCCGATTCCAGCATCTCTGGGCAGCTTCTGTTTGAAGAGAATTGAAATAAATGTTCTGCCGAGAAAGCAGGTCTACACGGGACAGGTCTGGGACATATGGAGGCAAGGACACATCCTGATGGGCATCCCCACACCTGCCTTTGGAGGCTCCCAGGCTGCCAAGGCGATGGGGTCCAGGCTGGGTCACTCACAGTGGACCAAGCAGGGCCACCATGGACAGACCCTGAGCCATCGGTACAATGACAGGTGTTCCCAGAGCTTCTGAGGCTGTGGCACAGCTGTTGCTGGAAACAGCCTCCCCTCCCACTCTGGCACCTGGGGCTCCAGAGACCACTCACCCCCAGAGCAGGGACAAGGGGTGTCCTAGACTCTCCTCCTCACTGTCACTCCTGTTGGCCAATCTTGCTGTCACTACCTGTCTTTTTTTTTGAGACCGAGTTTTACTCTTGTCGCCCAGGCTGGAGTGATCTCGGCTCACTGCAACCTCTGCCTCCCGGGTTCAGGTGATTCTCCTGCCTCAGCCTCCCGAGTAGCTGGGATTACAGGCGTGCACCACCACGCCCAGCTAATTTTTGTATTTTTAGTAGAGACAGGGTTTCACCATGTTGATCAGGATGGTCTCGAATTCCTGACCTCAGATGATCTGCCCACCTTGGCCTCCCACAGTGCTGGGACTGTAAGTGCGAGCCACTGCTCCTGGCTCCATTACCATTTTTTAAATATAATTTTTTAGTAGATATGACATTTCCATGATTAAAAATCAAACTACATCCTGGTCATGATTAGGAATGTATGTTTTCGTTCCCCTTTTCTTTACTTCTTTACTTTTTTTTAAATTGTGGCAAAAGATGCATAACAAAATGTATCGTCTTAACCACTTCCAAGTGCAGGATTCAGTGTCCCTGGGCACACTGACAGTCCTGCACTCACCACCACCCTCAGTCTCCAGAACTCTCCATCCTCCCAATCTGAAGCTCTGTCCCCTGAACACTCACTCCCGTCCCCTCCCTCTTACTTCCTGTCTCTGTGGCTCTGGAGACTCTGGGAACTGCGGGTTTGTCCTTATTCATCCCGCCTCTTGCACTCAGGCTGGAAGCACGCACGCCTCTGCGGTCAGGTACCCAAGGGCTGGACAAGGGGTGTCCTAGACTCTCTGTCCTGGAGCCCCTCTGCAGCAGAGCACAGGCGTCCTCACCCGCCTGCACAGCTGCGAGGCTCTCCCTGGGAATATGGACAGGGAGGCTCTGGGGTCTGCTTGGCTGCTCCAGTACCTGCAGTGCCAACACCTTTCCAACTATGATCTGTCCCCTCCCCGTATCACACCCCACAGCACTGGCCCCATCCTTCTAGATGCTTCCACCGGTCCTCCAGCAGCTGCCTCCCATTCAGCAGGAACCTTCTCAAAGGCAAGCCTGACCCACAGGCAGGAGTCCAAGCTCCTTTCTTAGCATCTAGACACTCTAGCTCAGCCCAGTGGTGGCTGAGGACAGCAGGCTGCCCATGGCCAGGGGCCACGCCCCCTATGCCCCTGAACCTCTGCCCACGTGGCCCCAACTTCCTGGCAGTCTCTCACCCCCGGCAAACTCTTCCTTTTGTATCCCTCAAAATTCAACTCAAGGCCTCCTCTTCCAGGAAGAAGACTTTCTGATCACGGGCTGGCCTCACCCAGTGCCTGTCCCAGAACCGGCTGCGGGGGCGGGGAGGGGCTGTCTGCACACCTGTCACTTGCTTCGTCACGTGCTCTCTTCAGGCAGGGCTGTTCTGGTTGGAATGAGAGAAAGGCTCTCCGGGCATCTCTGACAAAACGTTCTTGATAGCTGCACTGTCTCAGCTGTCCCGGGCAGGCCCCTGAGTCTCATTGTTCTGTCCTCTGCCCTGGCAGGGTTCCTGGACACCAAGGCCAGGCTGGACCTGCCTCTAGGAGAACTCAAGTAGGGAATGGGGCAGGCGGGGGTCTAGAGAAGGCCAAACAGGAATCAGGAAGGCGGAGGGCGGAGGGGGGCCCCAGAGAGAGTTCCCCCTGCAACCTGGAGTGTGGGCCTGGGCCTGTGTGAGAGCAAGCCTCGGGTAAGGCTAATGGCCTTCTAGGCAGGGCTTGGGTGCTGGGGGAAGGGAGCCTGGGGATGGTGCCAGATGTGGCTTCGAGACCGTGGGTATGAAGTGCTGTGTCACGGAGGTGAACCTGGGTGGCCCAGACAGGCTGCAGGCAGACCGAGCCCTCAAGGAGGCAGCGGTTAGTGCTGCCGGCAAAGTTGGTGTTTGCGACAGCAAGGATGGGGCGTGTGGGGGTGCCCCGCACTGCACGAAGCCCCTGACGCTGGTCCTGCGGACGCATCGTCTCCCTCTAGGTGGGAGCCCCACAGTCCTGGGACTGACTCATAGTGTCCTTTTCCGGGGGCATTTGGGCTGCAGCTTGGACACAGCCTGGGTCACCTTCCCCCTGGGCAGGTCCACCCTGCCACCTGCCTCCCAGCATCCGACTAAGAACGGCCTGAGAAGACACTGAATGAGTATTTGTCTTTGAGGTCTTCCCAGACACAGAACGGGGTGGGCCGGCCAGCGACGGCCTCCAGTGTTCTGGGGTCTCTGGAAAGTTCTTTCCATTTGGTCTGTGGGGCAGGACAGAAGAGTTCAGACAGGAGATGGTCCCATAAAAGCATGGCCCGTGTGAGCAAGAGAACCCTGATTCCTGACACTTCCAACCTCATCACCAGGCACAGACCCCTGAGATCAGGTGCCCCGTGTCCCGGAGGCTGAGGCTGGAGCGAAGTGCTGCTCTGTGCAGTGTGTGTGTGTGTGTGTGTGTGTGTGTGTGTGCGCGCGGTGAGTGTGTCTCCGATGGGCACAAGCTGAATGTAACCCAGGCAGGCACCTCATCATCACAGGGGAGCAGCTGTGGCACACGCTGCTGTCCTAAAACCCAGTCTTCAGAAGTGTTCTCATTGGTGGCTGGGTCTCCTGCCTCCCTGAGTGACACTGGGGACCAAATAACCCCTTCCCTATGTGGCTGCCTACCCATGCCCCCTGGGAGGGCCGAGGTGCAGGGCTAGGGTTTGTGTTTTGGGGACGCCCAAGCCCTCCTGTGCAATCCGGACACTCAGGCCTCGGGCAGGGCGTGGGCAGGTGGCCCCTGCTGCCCCCTCCTTCCAGCTGGACTGTCCCGAGTAGGCCCCTCGCCCCAACCTTCTCCCTGTTTGAGGAGTGAGGCAGGTTGGATGTCTGCAGGCCCCGGAGAGAGCTCCACTGCGCCCCGCGTCCCTGCAGGTAGGAGTGCGCGCCCCGCCGCCCGGTCCTGGGATGGAGCAGGAAAAGGCCCGCTGCGGGGCGTGCCTGGGACCCCCCGCCCCACGAAGGCGTCCGGAGTTGGGGGGAAACGGCCGCCGCGTGGCCAGCAGGGGGCGCCCCCGGCCCGGGACCGGCGCCCTACCTCACGGGTTCGCGGCTCGGCTGGGTCCCCGCCTGGGTCCGGCTGAGTCTCCATCCTGCCTGTGCGGCTCCTGCACCCCGGCGCACCCGGCTCTCTGTGTGCCTCAGTTTACTCCTGTGGTCCGCTGAGCGGGAAGTGGAGCCCTGGCTCGGGAACCTCAGCCCGAGGCCGGCGCTGCTGCGGGAACCAGGACTCCCGAGGCGGCCCACGCGCAGGGGCGCTGCAGAGCCGGAGTCCGGGGGCTCGCACCGCCTGTTTGCGGGGTGTCTGGGGGGCAGCGGTGGAGGACATAGGGGCGTGGGGGGCGTGGGCAGCCCCAGGCGGGGCGCTGTGCCAGTGCCGCCCCGAAGGCCCCTAGAGCAGTGTCCACCGTGCCCAGAACCTGTCCCGCCCCTGCCCCGCCCTTCCCCCCGCTGCCCCCTCCAACCCTGCCCCCTTCTCTCATTCCCCAGCCCCGCCCCCACACCTGCCTCTACTCCTAAGCCTGCCGCGCTCAAAACCCGCCCCTAACTCCAGCCAGCCCCGGCCCCGCAGCCGTTCCGCCCCTCCCCGCCCCAGCCCCACCTCGCCCCCGCAGCCGCGCCGCCCTCAAGAGGGCTCCGAGCTGGTCCCGGGAGCTGCAGCGCCGCTCGCCAGCGCCAGGGGGCGGCCTTGTCCTTCCCGCGGCGCCGGGACCCCCGCGTGCTGGCGGAGGAGAGACCGCCCGACACCCCTGTGCCCCTTCCCTTCCTCCCGAAGCTGGGAGAGCCGGGAGCGGGCTTTTCTCGCGAGAGCACAGGTCCTGCGTAGGGACCCAGGCCAGGGGCGAGTGTGTGCTTGGCTCCCACTCCAGAGGGTCACCCTGCAATCAGCAGCAGTGGGGTGGGGTGTGGAGACAGAGAGAAGGTGGGGAAACAAGAGAGAGAAAGGGGGGGAGAGAGAGAGAGAGAGCAGGAGAGAGAAGAGAGGGAGAGACAGAAGTGGGGAAAGAGAGCGGAAGAGAGGGGAAGAGAGACAGAGAAGGGGGAAGAGAGACAGAGAACGGGGAGAGAGACAGAGAGAGGTGGGAGAGAGAGACTGGGAGAGACAGAGAGGGGAAGAGGCAGAAAAAAGGAGAGAGACAGAGAGAGGCGTGAGAGAGACAGAGAGGGAGACCCCACTTCTTGGGCAAGAGTGCCGGGGGCATGGGGTTGGCGTGAAGCCCTGCTGTGCGCCAGGCCTTGGGTGAGCCAGGCTGGCACCAGCCGCCTCCCAAGGAGACAGTGTGGGGTCCCGAGTTCCACCAGGACACTCCACAGTCTCCCTGGGGCAGACAGTGAGGCCGTGGGGAGGAAGTGCTCTGTCTCGGAGCTGACAGGCTGCTGCAGGGACTGAGCCCTTGGGGAGGCCGCGGTGAGTGCTGCTGGTAAGGTCAGTGGGTGCAAGGGAAATGACTTGGCCTTTCAAGGGTGCCCCACACTCTGCACAAAGACCCTACAGCCACTGGTTCCTGCTGGCACCATTGCCTCTCTCTAGGTGGTCTGGGCTGCTGAGGGCAAATGTGGACGGGGTCCCACAGCCCAGGGACTGGCTCGCCGTGTTCTCTTTCCCAGGGCCTTAGGGCTGAAGCTTGGATACAGCCTGGTCATCTCCCCGACCTGCCTGCCAGCAGCAGCTTCACCGCCACCCTCCAGAGTCCCTAGCCGCCCAACTCAGCAACTCGGGCAAAAGACAGTCACTGGTTGGGTGAATGGCTCTTCCAGACACAGAGACAGCTTCAGACAGGAGACAGGTTGGCAGGCCAGCAATGGTCGATGATGCCGTGGGGTTTCTGGAAAGATAGCTCTTGTTAGCTCTAGTGGACAGGGAGGGACAGTTCAGAAAGGAGTTTGACCCATAAAAGCATTTGTGTGATCATGGTCTGAGCGTGGCTCACATCCGTAATCCCAGCCCTTTGGGAAGCCAAGGCGTGAGGATTACTTGAGGCCAGGAGTTTGAGACCAGCTGTGCAACATGGCAAGACCCCTGTCTCTACATGGTGGTGTGTCTTAGCTTCTCAGGAGGCTGAGGCAGGAGGATCACTGATGCCCAGGAGGTGGAGGCTGCAGCAGGCCTTGATCAGCCACTGCACACTGCACTCCAGCACGGGCAACAGAGTGAGACTTTGCCTCAAAAAAAGAAAAACTAAACATTATGTATATATAGACTGTTTTTTTCTTTTTTAGTTGGAGTCACTCTGTCACCCAGGCTGGAGTACAGTGGCACAGTCTCAGCTCACTGCAGCCTCTGCCTCCTGAGTTCAAGCCATTCTCCTGCCTCAGCTTCCCAAATAGTTGGGACTACAGGCATGTGCCACCACACCTGGCCAATTTTTATATTTTTAGTAGAGACGGGGTTTTACCATGTTGGCCAGGCTGGTCTCGAACTCTTGACCTCAAGTGATCCGCCCACCTCAGCCTCCCAAAGTGCTGGGATTATAGGCATGAGCCACTTCTCCTGGACTAGACTTTATTTTTTAGAGCAATTTTAGGTTCACTCTTCATAATAGTCTCCCACCCTAAGAATCCCTGGCTTACCTCATGCCACCCTCACCCCCACCCCTGGTTTCGCTTATTCTGTTGGATTCTTTCTTGGGATTCTGGCCAGGCAGGGGCGGGGACTCACCTCACTCAGACAAGAGACAGGCTCCTGGAGCTGAGGACTGACTTGAGGCCAGGGCCACACCCCTGGAAATATGGCTTTGCCCCATCCTGGGGACAGTGTGACGGCAGCTGCCATGGCCCCACTGGTTACTCATTCCCCTTGGCACAATCATGGCCATGGGGAGCTGTTCTGTTGTGGAATGTGAGGGTCGTGGAGGACCACAGTGGCACAGGCGGCAGGTGACCCGCTCTCAGCCACACACTCCAGGAATGTCAACAGCAGGGCTGTCTCCTGGTGCGGAGCAGGCAGCCCTGAGGTGTGGGGTCCAGCCTGCTGGGTCTCGAGGGTATTCTCTATGGGTGCACAGATGAGAGACTGTGCAAATAAAGACAGGATACTGAAATCAAGAGAAAAAGCGTTGGCCCAGGGGACCACCGCCACCAGTGCGCGGAGACCGGCAGTGGCCCTGAGTGCCCCGACACTCTGACTTTTATTGGGTACAAAATGGGGCAGGGCAAGCAGGGTGATCACGAGTCTAAGGAACGAGGGGCCCAGGGTTTGCAAGTAGCCGACCCAAGGGGCAGCGGGATGCATCTGCACTTTATGTTATGCCTGTCAAGTCAGAACAAAGGCTTCCAGAATCATGCTACTTCTTGCTGTCTACAAAAGAGGAAGCAGGTGCTGAAGTAGGAAGGGAAAGCGGACAGATTGTGACCAACACAGCACACACCACATAGAGACAGTGAAGCCCCCAGGTAGCTGTGACGGGCTGACTGAGCTCAGTCCTGCCTCAAGAGCTTGAGGGAGTGGAGTGTTCTCCGACTCGCCCGAGGACAGGGACGTTCCCTTCCGAGGTCTGCTGAGTGACAGGTGCTTCCCCAGCCCTGGCGCTGCCGCAGAGATTTTAGACGTCCTCCCGCAGACCTGATGCGGGTGTGACAGAGGGCTGGTCTTCGGCGTTCAACAGGTTGTCCCTGCTGGGTGCCACCAGTCGACGTCGGACAGGTATGAATGCTCTTGCCTCGTGGCCACATTACATAGTGTCCCCATCAGTCCCTGAGCACAGCAACTCGAAGTTCCCAGGTAATCATGCATAAAGCACAATCAAGCCTTAATGTTAATAAGATTAATATCTAATCTCTCATGTTACTTATTCCTAACTAGATTTTTCTTTCTATAGTCTATTTATTTAAATAGGAACTGGCTGAGGCTTCAGTCTCCTGCTTCGGCACTTGTGAGACTTTCCACCCACACCGAGGTGGCCCCAGCACCTCCTACCGTCGGCCAGTGAGGTGAGTCAGCTGCTTGAGTGTCCAGAGGCTGCTCTGCGTCCAGCCTGCCTTGCTGTGTGCCCATAGGCTTGGTGACCTGGAGACATTTGTCAAAGGAATGCCTGATGGTGTGAATGAGTGGATGGATGCCTTCTTCCGTGAATTGCCTTGCTGCCTACAGAGGCAGGACCAGAGGCTCCCTACCTGGCTGTCGGAACTATGGGGCGATACGGTGGCCCACTGTGTCCACCCCACCACCTTCCGATGGCCATTTATCTGCAGAGCTGTTCCCCTCAGGGAATGGATCTTGGCAAGGGCTCCACTTTGTCCAGCCTCGAGGACTCACCCATCACATCCAGACTCCAGGAAACCGCAGCCAGTCTGTTGCCCCTGGAGTGAGGCCTGTGGTGGAAGCCACAGGCGTCCCTCGCCCCAGACACCCAGCATGCTCTGCACACAGGCCACAGGGGCATGGGTGTCAAATTAGCATTGCAGGGGGGTCCCGAGACTGTTGATATCAGCACTTCGGGGTTATTTATGAATTCATCTATTTCCTGGGACAGGCCTTTCTGCATTCGGTTGCCATGGTAGCTTTAAATCCAGTATCTTATTAATTCTGCATGTTATGAAATAAATATAGATCAGACAATTGCAGTGAAGGTTCTATTTTTTTTATTATGCATTTGGTTCTTGGGGCTGGGGGTGGGATGCTTCCAGCAGACCACTGTCTACACACATCCATCAGCCTTGGGGGCCCAGGCGGGCTGCAGGGCGCATGACTGCACCTGAGAGCTGAGTGGGGTTGGGGAGGGGACACGAGGCCACCTCAGGGAAAGGGTGAGGCTTGAAGACCCCACGGGCATACCAGTGTCCTGAGCGCTTCAGCTGGAATTGCAGGGCCAGTGGCTTGGGGTGGTCACCACTGCAGAGTGGGACCTCTGACGCTGCCGAGCAGAGGTGCCTGGGACAGGGGCCACTCAGGTGACCTCACAGAGGTGCCCGGGACGAGGGCCACTCCGCTGCCCCTGGTGCTGCCTGAGCAGAAGAGAAGAGGAGACTTCATCAGAACCAGCAGAGTCGAGGTTCCTGATGTTCTTGAGGTTTCAGGCTTGTTGGGGGCAGGGGGTCCACTTAGGGAGGGACCTCTTTTGGGCACCTTGGATTTGGCTTAGTTCTGTGGGCCACTGTGGGGCATCCATGAGCACTTCACATGCCTGGGAACCCTGCAGCAGGCTGGGAATCTGGGCTGTTACCTGCCCGGGATGAAGCTGAACCCTGCAGCCGGCTGGGAATCAGGGCTGTTCCCACCTCTACCTTGCGGGCCCAGAGCGTGAAGTCACAGCGAGGCGAGCAGCGCTGGAACCCGGGGCTGTTAACTGTGGGCCGTGGCCCTCCCTGGGCTCTGAGGCAGAGTCCCCCATGCCTTCCTCAGCCTTCACACCCAGAAAGCATTCCCAGGTCTATCTGTGCTTGTCCAGTGCAGACCAGGCAGGGGCGTGGTCTGCAGCAGTCAGCACCTAGGGCTGGCAGTGGGTGATCTGAGGTCTGGAGGGAGCAGGGCACTGGGTCTGGCAGAGTGGGTGCCTGGGAGAGACGTTTTCTCCCTGTGTCTTCCCTGCCTGGGGTCATGGCTCTGGCACAGATGGTTTTAGGGAAATAATGGCAGCCTTTGGCTGGATCAGGCCTTTGCTTCCTCTGACCACTAGTGGACTTGGGCTCAGGACCAAGAAAGCACCAGGAACCGGGACGGGCAGGGCTGGGTGAGCAGGGAAGAGGGAAGGGTCCCAGTAAGGAACTGAGTGAAGGGTGCCCAGGCAGGGCTTTGCAAGCAGCCACCAAGCAGAGACCCCACCAGTGCGGCCAAGACTCCTGGAAACTCGCCACGTGCAGGCAGAGGCAACGGCATGGGCTGGGCTGCAGGGCTTCCAGGGGTAACCCCACCTTCGGCTTGCCATTGGCTCAGTGGCCCAGGCCCCATCTGTCACAGGGCTGGGAGGTCGCCAGGGTCTGTCCAGCTGCAAGTCCCCGATTCTCTGCAGAGTCTGGTTCTTTGGGGCAGGCTGGGACCCCGGCTGCCTGTCACCCTGCCACGCACTGCTCTGAAGTGACCCATCGATCCCCCCCGACGCCCCTGCCAGTGGCCAGCGCCAGCACCGGCCACTCAGATGCTCCCAGCCCCCAGAACCCAATCAGGGCATCGATAGAAGAGAACGCTCACCATTTGATTAAGCTCAGTTTAATTAAAAACCTGGAGTTCTTTATTAGACTTGGTAATTGATTTAATTTTCTGTGGAATTCAAGTGCCAAACACCTCTATTGTGTGAGCTCCTGAATTTTGGCAGGTGGAGACAGAAGCCGAAAAGGAAAATCCTGCCTTGCTGGGTGAGGTTTTGTCTAGCAGCAGTGAGGGCAGGATCCCCTGCTGACCCGCCCCCAAACCTCCCTTCCCAGAAGCAAGGGCAGGATCCCCTGCTGACCCGCCCCCAAACCTCCCTTCCCAGAAGCAAGGGCAGGATCCCCTGCTGACCTGCCCCCCAAACCTCCCTTTCCGTGGCCAAGGGTTTTTCCCAATGAAAAGGGAACAAAATCCCACAGTGGCACGGGTCTCTGCTGGTCCCCAGGCTGGCGGTGGAGAGGGGTTTCCTTAGGTGATCCCAGGGGGACCTCTGGATGGGGAGGAGGATGTGGGGTGCAGGGAATCAATTTTGTGGGTTATTTTTGGAAAGTTTGGTCCTTCCTGGCCACCTTCATCTCTGCCTTGCTCCTGAGGGAGCTGCAGGCCTGCTCCACGTGTCCCCAGCCAGGCCTCTAGAGGACAGGGCACCAAGCCGTGGGTGGCTGCACTGGGGCTTGAAGGCCTCGGGAAAGAGTGGGACACAAAGGAAATCGATGGGGTGTTTGCACACAGGAATCCTCCATTACCTGTCTCCCGAGAACACCAGCACCTTCTGCAGGATGCACGAGCCTCCCACTCACCTGGAGATTAAAGCCCCCCATCCCCACCCTGAGCATCTGGAACGGCAGCTCCAGCAACGTCGGAAGGAAGGTCTCCTATCCAGTACGCAGCGGTGAGCGGTGACCTGGGACTCTGGCTCCTCTAGGGCTGGAGAATACCTTCTGCGGAAGGAAATTTCTCTTTCCTAGTTGGGGTAGAACATAAAAGCCGCTTTTAAAACTAGAGGTTGTGGCCGGGCACAGGGGCTCATGCTTGTGATCCCAGCACTTTGGAAGGCTGAGGTGGGAGGACTGATTGAAGCCTGGAGTTCGAAACCAGCCTGGGCAACATGGCCAGACTCTATCTCTACAAAAAATAATTAAGGTGGTGGTGCACGCCTGTTGTCCTAGCTACTCAGGAGGCTGAGGTGGGAGATCGTCAGAGCCCAGTAATTCCAGGCTGCGGTGAGCTGTGAGAGCACTGCTGTACTTCAGCCTGGATGACAGAGTGAGACCCTTGGCTCTTACAAAAACAAAAAAACAAGAAACAATCAATCAGTCAAACAGAGGTAAGGGCCAGGTGTGGTGGCTCATATCTGTAATCCCAGCACTTTAGGAGGCCAAGGCAGGTGAACTCCTGAGGTCAGGAGTTCAAGACCAGCCTGGCCAACATAGTGAAACCCCCATCTCTACTAAAAATACAAAAATGAGCTGGGCATGGTGGCTCATGCCTGTAATTACAGCTACTCAGAAGGGTGAGGCAGAATTGCTTGAGCCTGGGAGGCAGAGGTTGCAGTGAGCTGAGATTGAGCCACTGCACTCCAGCCTGGGCGACAGAGCAGGACTCTGTCTCAAAAATAAATAATACAATAAAATAAAATAATTGAGCTTTGCAAAAACAGTCTGGTGGTTCTTCAAACTCTGAAGTGCAGTTACCATGTGACCAAGCAATTCAATTCCTGGGTTCGAACCCACAAGGAATGAAAACAGGTCCCCCAAAGAACCTGCCCAGGAATCTTCACAGCAGTGTCACTCACAAAAGCCAAGCCGTGGAGACCACCCCCAGGCCTGTGAGGGGTGAGTAGGTGAACAATGGATCTATCGCAGGAACTGATTTGGACCTAAAAAGGAATGAGTTACTGATTGGTGCTGAAACGTAGAGGAAGCTTGAGGACATTGGCTGAGTGAGGAGAGCCACACACACAGGCCACGGGGCGCAGGATTCCACTGACAGGGAATGCTCCCTGGAGACGGGACGTGGATGAGTGGCCACAAGCTCACTTTCTCTTTCCTTTCCTTTCCTTTCTTTTTTTCATTGTGAAAATTGTGATTTGGGCCAGGCGTGGTGGCTCATGCCTGTAATCCAAGCACTTTGGAGGCCAAGGCGGGCGGATCACCTGAGGTTGGGAGTTCAAGACCAGCCTGACCAATATGGTGACACCCTGTCTTTAAAAAAAAAAAAAAGAAAGAAAATTGTGATTTGAAGAGACCTGACAAAACTGGTGCCATCTCTATTAGTGACTATCCATCCTCTCTATATATCATTATAAATCTCATCTCTAAAGACCATAATAGCTGGGTGTGCTGGTTCATGCCCATCATCCCAGAACTTTGGGAAGCTGAGGCGGAAGAATTGCTTGAGCCCAGGAGTTTGAGAACAGCCTGGGCAACAAACTGAGACCCCTACATCCAGAAAAAACAAAAAGGCAGTTCACTTAGTATGGTGGCACACACCCACTGCTGTCCCTACTACCTGGGAGGCTGTGGCCAGAGGACGGCTTGAGCCCAGGAGGGCGAGGCTGCAGTGAGCTGTGATGGCACCACTGCACTCCAGCCTGGGTGACAGAGCGAGACCCTCAAAAAAAATCATAATAAATCTCTTGCTATATTGATATAGATATACGTAGAAAGATTTATTCTGAGGGGTGAGCTCGTGTGATGAGGGAGACTGAGAAGCCCCTTGGCCTGCTGACTTCCTGCAACCTGGAGATCCAGGAATGCCCTGCGTGGTTTCCATTCAAGTCCAAAGGCTGAACCCAGAGCGCCAAGGGTGGAAGCCCCAGGGCAGGAGACCGAGGTGTCAGCTGGAGCCGGCGAGGCCTGTGTTCCCTCTGGTCCCTCCACAGATGGATGAGCGCCCCCACACTCAGGGCTGTCTCAGTTGAGTTCCAATCCTCATCTCTTCCCAACACACCCTCACGCGCACCCAGAAGTGTGGTTGTTTTTGAGACAGGGTCTCGCTCTGTCGCCCAGACTGGAGTGTAGTGGCGTGATCTCAGTTCACTGCAGCCTCTACCTCCTGGGCTCATGTGTTCCTCCCACCTCAGCCTGCTGAGTAGCTGAGACTATGGTGCAGGCCACCATGCCCAGCTAATTTTTATCTACCTATCTATCTATCTCTGTCTATCTGTCTATCTGTCTATCTCTATCTATCTATTGAGACAGAGTCTCACTCTGCTGCCCAGGCTGGAGTGCAGTGGCACAAACGCAGCTGACTGCACCTCTGCCTCTCGGGTTCAGGCAATTCTTGTGCCTCAGCCTCCCAAGTAGCTGGGATTACAGGTGTGCACCACCTGCCTGGCTAATTTTTGTATTTTTAGTAGAGATGGGGTTTACCATGTTGGCCAGACTGGTCTCAAACTCCTGACCTCAAGTGATCCACCCACCCTGACCTCCCAAAGTGCTGGAATTACAGTCATGCACTATTGTGCCCAGCCTAATTTATTTATTGTTGTAGAGACCAGGTCTCACTATATTGCCCAGGCTAGTCTCAAACTCCTGGGTTCAAGCGATCCTCTGGCCTCAGCCTCCCAAAGTGTTGGGATTACAGGCATGAGCTGCTGCACCCGGCCAAATGTTCAAACGAATGTCTGGGAACCCAGGAGCCAAGTCAAGTTGACACATAAACTGGACCATCACATCAGCCTGGCGTGGTGGCTCAGGCCTGGAATCCAAGCACTTTTGGAGGTCGAGGCGGGTGGATCAGGAGGTCATGAGATCAAGACCATCCTGGCTAACACGGTGAAACCCCATCTGTACTAAAAATACAAAACATTAGCCGGGCGTGGTGGCGCACACCTGTAATCCCAGCTACTCGGGAGGCTGAGGCAGGAGAATGGCTTGAACCAGGGAGGCGGAGGTGGCAGTGAGCCGAGATTGTGCCATTGCACTCCAGCCTGGTGACAGAGCAAGACTCCATCTCAAACAAACAGAAACCATCTTCCCATCTTCACTATTTTGAACCGCGCGCTTCAGTGGCAGTAAGCACACGCACGTTGCTGTGCAAACATCAGCTCCCTCCATCAACAGAACCCTCCATCTTTCCAAACTGAGGCTCTGTGCCCACCCCTCCCCCAGCCCCTGGCATGCACCCCTTGCCGTCTGTCCCCAGGGCCTCTCGTAGGAGGAATCACACAGGCCTTGTCTTTTCACGGCTGGCTCCTTTCCCAGAGCACAGCCCCTCTGGGCCCATCCCCATCACAGCTCGTGCCAGAATTTTCTGTGGTTTGTTTCTGAAGTGAAAAAAATGTTCCAAAATTGACCGCGGTGGTAGCTGCACATGTCCATGAGCGTGCAGAAAACTGTTGACTCACACACTCTAACTGGATCAATCGGATGGGATGTGAATTCTATCTCAATAAAGCTGTTATTTAAAATATAGAAGTCAGCTGGGTGTGGTGGCTCACACCTGTAATCCCAGCACTTTGGGAGGCTGAGGTGGTGGATCACCTGAGGTCAGCAGTTTGAGACCAGCCTGGCCAACATGGTGAAACCCATCTCTACTAAAAATACAAAAATTAACCAGGCGTGGCAGCACGTGCCTGTTGTTCCAGCTGCTCAGGAGGCTGAGGCAGGAGAATCCATTGAACCTGGGAGGAAGAGGTTGCAGTGGGCTGAGATCGTGTCACAGCACTCCAGCCTGGGCAACACAGGGGACTCCATCTCAAAAAAAAAATAAAATAAAATAAAAATTAAAAATGAATAAATAAAATATAGAGGTTGCATGCAGGCCGCCTGTCTGCCTCATTCCCTGTCCTGTGAGGGGCTGAGCTCTAGAGACCAGAGGTTGTGGATTTTCCAGCCAGGCCCTGTTGGCTGAGGCACACATGTGGCTCCCCCAAGACAAGAAGCTTCTGGAAACTCACAGCGCCCAACACTAAGCCAGTGAGCCAGCTTCCTTCCCTGCTGAGCCTGCCCCACCCCGGCAGAGCCCCCTTGTCTCTGCCCACCCCAGCTCACCCTCAGCTCCTGCCAGCTCTGGGCTCCTGAGAGCAAGGGGAGCTTTCCAGAGCATTCTGGAGCTTTCCAGCGCAGCAACTGCAGTCCCAGCCAGTCTCCAAAGCTTAATTCTGCTGTCACCTAGTCCCATCTGTGGCCAGTGCCCACCTCAAGGAGCCCTCAGCCCAGGGCCCATCCTCCCTGCAGACCGGACAGCAACGCCACCTCTCAGGGGCCTCATGGGGACACAGCCCAGGGCAGGCTCCCAGTGGGAGGTATTACTGAGAAGGAGGCAAGGCCTAGAGCAGTCGGCACCCTCTGCACAGCTGGTGTGCCCAAGGAGCTGAGGGTCCCTGCGCACGCTTCCAGGGTTCAAAGGGCAGAGGGTGCGAGGGGCAGCAGGGAGGCCTGAGACCCTCTGACTTCGAGATCACCATTTCTGTCCCACAAAGTCAATGCCTCCACCAGCCCTGGCCCCTGCAGCCCTAGCAGCTCCCCTCAGGCTCAGGAGAGCCTGCAGGACCCTACTCTCCCCCGCCCCCAGCTCCCTCCCCACCTCCTGCGGCTCCCTCCCTCCCTGGCTCCCTCCCTCTCTCCCTAGGCTCCCCCACTTGCCAGGCCCTTCCCCCAGCCTAACCCCAGCCCACCATTTATTCAGCCTATTTAGCATCGTAATGCAGACTGGTTGTGCTGGGTCCTATAGGTATTGATTTTGCTCTATTTTACTGGTTTTAACTTAATGACTAGAAACCCCAAACAAATAAAATTTCCTTTAAAAACTCAGAGAGATCAATGCACACAGGCCAGAATCACTATTCTACGAGCTGAAGGGACAGTCCCCCGGGCTCTCCGCATCATCGCTCTTGGTCCGGGGCTCCCTGGGGGCTTGGGAAGGATCCTTGGGTGAGGGTGGGGGCACGCATATCCCGCCTGCTCAGAGCAGCCACTTCCCTCGTAAAGCGAGACCCCCACCCTCTGGCAGGCCAGACTGTTTAAAAGCCTGTCTCCAGGTTGTAAAACTGGAAAAATTTAAAACATATTATTTATCTGTTTCCATGTGTCCCAGGTGGCCTCTGAGGTTGGCTGGGCTCTAAGGGAAGGAGGGGTCCTGGCCCTGGGCAGGGATGCAGGTGAGGACACCTGGCCCTGGGCACGGATTCGGGTGGGGACGCCTGGCTCTGGGCAGGGATGCAGGTGGGGAGGACCTCTTGAGCACACAGGTGCCGAGGCCCCCAGCCTGAGCTGGCCAACCCCTGTTCCTGGCTGGTGGGCTGGGCCACAGGTCAGTCTGGGCCCCACAGCCTGGGGGCCACTCCTGTGCTCTCCTGCAGGCTGCCCAGGGAGGCCGCCTCCCAGAGGTCCTGGGGTGGCAGGGGCCCCAGTCCATCTAGTGGAAGGGGAAACTGAGGCAAAGTCCTGGACAGGGAGTCCCAGCTCTGCCTCTTCCCATGAGACCCGGAACAAGTCTCCCACCCTCCTAGGGCTCCAGGCCTGTGTTTGTGAAACCAGGGGGCGCTCAAGGGACACTCAAGGCCCTCGATTCTCCCCATCCAAGTCCTCAGAGTCAAAGTGAACAGAACCCATGGGGGTGGGGGAAGAGGAGGAGCAGAGCAGGCCAGGGGTGGGGCAGGGAGCTGAGGCCTCGCCTTCCCTTGGCCTCCGGACCTGCCCTTGTGCTTCCAGGAGGGTGAGGAACCAGCAAGAATGTCCACTCCCTGTACAGGGTTCCAGAGCCAGGCGTGCAACCCCGGAGGGGCCCCTTTATCGCCCCTCCCCAGGGGCCCAACCCAAGCATCTCGCCCCAGTGGCATTCATCCAGGCAGCCCCTGCGAGGGTTCCTATCCCCACTGCTCACACTTGGGAGGGTTTTAAAACCAGCTGGGACCAGTTACAGGGACAGCAGGACCTCTGTGCCTGCTGGGGCCAGCCCAGCTACATCCAATGGGGCTGGGACCCCACCTTGGCCTTGGAAGCCTGTGTCTGCTGGGGAGGGGCCCTCGGCTTTTCACCTGTTCCTCCAGCCCACTCTGGATTGCCCTGGCCCCCAGCGGCTGGAATCCCTGCTCCCCAGAGGCCCACCCATTTCTGCAGCCCAGCCCCCCACCTCACCCCTCTCCCTCCTAGCATTTAAGCAGCTCCAGAGACACCCTGGTCACCCCATCCTGTCTCAGGCAGACTCATGGAGCACCTGATTTCATCTCCTTGGCCTCAGTTTCCCCCTGGGTGCACTAGGGTTCATGCCTCTGGGCTGACATAAGTTGGCTGCTGGGACACTTAGGCCTCAGAGGAGCCAGGAACAGCCCCCTGGCCGGCTTTTCGGTGCACACCTGGTCAGGCCCTGAGGTGGTCAGTCTGGAACTGAGAGGGCCTGGCAGCTGGTGTCTCCTGCAGGCCTGGGGAGAGGCTGTTGAGAGGGCGCTGCCAGGGCCCAGGGCAGAGGCTCCATGGCCTCCCCACCCACCAGGCTCCCTGGCTTTGACCTCTGCAGAGGGTGCCACATCCACCAAATGGAGAACGCAAGCCTTCCCTCTGCTGGGTCACAGCACCATCTCTGAGCCTGAGCCAGAGGCCGGATGGCTGGATGCTGCTTGCAAATTAGTGTTCCACCATTTGACTTTCAGCTGTGGGAGGTGGGGACAAAGGCCTTGGCCACCCACACTCAGCTCCTGGGAATAGCTCCTCCTGGGTTCTCCTGAAAAACAAGAACAGCTCACCCGGCACCCACTCCAGCCCGTCGGCCCCGCTCTGCAGCCTGGCCCACTGCTTACAAACATACCAGGTCAGGAAGCAGGTGGCTTTTGCTCCCAAGTCTTGATTTCCTCATCTGCACAAGGGGTCTGAGCTTTGTAGCGGAGGCCAGGGCGATGGCAAGGACTGGAGGAGATAAATCCCCAGAGCTCCGGCCCAGCCACTCTGCGTCCTTGCAATGCTGTGTGGATTGAGCATTAGGGATGCATTTTGTAAGAAGGACTTTGGCGACTCCAGCCCCATTGGACAGGTGGGAATGCTGAGACCCCAGAAGGTACTCTTGGGAAGGATACAGTCTCAAATCCTGGTCGTGACAGATGCATGCCTCTTGGATCCTCTCTGCCTGGCAGTTCCCCGGGGGTCAGCATTCTCAGGACGAGGCTGCTGTTGGTGCCCAGTGGCCCACCTGCTCAGAAGGCCCGGGCAGCTCTGCCCAGGCCAAGGGCAGCAGAGGCTCTCCAGCAGGCCAGTGTGCCCCAGAGTCCTGGTCCTCCAAAGCCTAGTAGCTTAGGCACAATTGAGGGATTCTGCAGCTGTGTTTCTGTAAGGAGGAAATCATTGACTCTGGAGGGGGCATTTGGGACATGCCTAGAAGGGGCACCATCACAGGAGCTGGGGGGCCGGCACCTCGACAGGTGCTGTAGGACCCACTGGACAGTGACCCACAGGTGTGAGTTGCCCATCGATGTGGCTGGGACTTGGGGAGTGGCAGGAAAGAAGGGGTGCCTCCCCAGCCTCCCAGACAGTGTCTGCTCTGGGCAGAACTTGAGCATCTTGTTTATTCTCCACCTACCCAAGGCTCCTGGGACGGGAGATGTGAGTCCACCAGCAACCCTCTCCCTTCTTCATCCTCCATGCCGGGGCAGGGGCTGCCTGACTTTTCAATCCTCTTCCATTTCCTCTCTGCAGACATCACTCCTTCACCCAGTCCCCAAGCTCTGGAAGGTTCTGGAGCCTGAGATGCTTTCCCCCAACTCAGCCCGTAGGTGGGACCTTGGCCTCCCTCACCTGCTAGGAAGCCCCTTGCTCAGGCTGCCTGCCCTTGGGGCCTCCAGGCGGAGTTGGAGTGAATCTACTTGAGGGAGTGGTACCATCCAGGTGGGCCCTCGATGAGCAGGGGACCCGCACCTCGCCAGCTGCCCTGGTTGCCTGGCACATTGGGGGATGGTGGAGCCCCCGTTATCACTGTGTAGGGGAGCAGAGCCCCGGGGTCAGGGTGTGGGTGGCAGGAGGGCTTTCGGAACTTGGCTGTGGACATCTGGCCACCTGGTTTGGAGTTGGGTAGCACTGGGCAAGTTCTTCCCTACCCCTGACCTCAGTGTTCTCATCTGTAAAATGGCCAGGTAGTGAGGCTTAAAGAGAATCAAGTGAGAGGAAGGGGCTTGACTCATTCTGTCCTAAGAGCAGTCACGCTGGGGAGGCCTAAAGGATCGCCTCAAGATGATGCCTGTCTCCATACTCAGGTGGTTCTAAGATACAGAAGCCATCCTGAGGACCCATCTGGTTGCCTCTCTAGCCCCGGCAGCCACGCCGTGCTCACCAGGCCCCCACCCCCGACCCCCTCCTCTAGGGCCTTAGAAGGAAAGAGCTACTGCTTCTACAATGAGGTGCCGGACTGGGCAGGGCCCACGGCATCCCGGCTCCATGGTCCTTCCTCCTGGGCAGGGCCCACAGGGTCCCGGCTCCACGGTCCTTCCTCCTGGGCAGGGCCCACAGGGTCCCGGCTCCACGGTCCTTCCTCCTGGGCAGGGCCCACAGGGTCCCGGCTCCACGGTCCTTCCTCCTGGGCAGGGCCCACAGGGTCCCGGCTCCACGGTCCTTCCTCCTGGGCAGGGCCCACGGCATCCCAGCACCATCATCCTTCCTCCTGGGCAGGGCCCACGGCATCCTGGCTCCACGGTCCTTCCTCCTGGGCAGGGCCCATGGGGTCCCAGCTCCACGGTCCTTCTTTCCAAGCTCGGAGGGCAGAGCCATGAAGGGATTTTTCTGACCAGAGCTCAAAGAGGTCCCTGAGGTCCCTAGAGCCTCCAATGGGTCCCCAGAGTCAGGGCAGAGGCAGCGGGTCACCTTCAGGGAAGAAAGTGTGCCCGTGTGTGTGGCATGTGTCCACAGTGTGACTGCTTGTGCATGTGCATCTGTGCGTGTGTGATGTACAAACGTGCACAAGTGTGTGTGCTCATGGGCAAGTGGCCTACGTGCACACACGTGTACGTGTGTCTATGCATGACCTGCTGTGTGCAAACCCGCATGCGTGCTGTGTGGTCTGTGCATGTGCCTATGCAAGCAGATGTGCACACACGTGGTAGGCAGTTTTCAAGCATGCATGTGTGGTGTGTATGTGTGTGTGCACAAATGCATACGTACTGTGTGATGTGTGCCACATGTGTGTGCATGGCCGTGGGTATGAATCCATGCACGCCTTGGGAGACGGGGCCCAGGCTGAAAGTGGCAGCTCCGGGGATCCATGAAACCCCCTTGCTGATGAAGTTCCCAGGCACAGGCCACCCGCAGTGTGTAAGGGGCAGCAGCCATGGAGCAGTGCATGGGCAGAGCTCACCTCCCAGATCCCGGCAGGGCAGTCCCCGCCTCCACCCAGCCGGTGCCCCTGCCTCTCAAAGCTGGTTTAATCTGATTGCTGCCGACAGGGTGAAAAGCTCCCTACCTGCCAGATGTTCTCCAGGATTCAATTGTTAATATCTTTCATCAATTATTTAAGGGGAGGACTCCCTCTTTTCTTAAAAAAAGCAGCAGCACCAGTGCACAGGAGCTCCTCAGGTTACCTGGTCTGTAGGTGCCAGCTCGGTTGCAGGGAGGAGCTGAGCCCCAGGCCTCTCAGTGAGCTGGGTCAGTCCCCCGGAACAGCTGCTCAGGAGGGAGGGTCCCTCAGCTGGAAGACCCTCTCCTGCACTCCCTCCCTGCCTGGCCTTTTGGGGGCTCTGATCTCTTGATCCTCACAGCAGCCCCCCAGGGTGCCTGGTGGAGCGAACGGCAAAGGGGGCTGTGCCTGCTCATGGGCTGCCCTCCCTGGTGGGAGGGGGGCGGCGCATGTCTTGGGAGGGCAGAATTAAGGGCTTGTGGTGGTTCAGGCTGGCTCCTCTGTGCCCAGTGTCCAGCCCCTCACTGTCCGCTGAGGCTGGCTGGCAGCAGGGCCGTGAGAGGTTGACCTCTCCCCATTCCCTCTATGGGGAGTGAGCACCTGCCGGCCCACCCTTGAGGGGGCCAGGAGGGAGAGCCCACGGCCTTGGGACACAGGCACGGCCACTGCAGTGTGTATCTAGGCGGAGATGCTGTTGGCCCACTTGGGTCCCACGTGTGGCCCACGTGGCGCATGCCAAGGTTCAAGATCTCATTTTAGAGTTGAACCTGAGGGTGGAATTGCCTCTCTGACTTCGTACAGCAGAGAGTGCAGCGTGGAGGGAGAAGTGGGATCCTCAGGGCCAGAGCTGGAGCTGAGTTCAAGCCCAGGACTGGAAAACCCCAGCCCTGAGCTGCCCCAACCTGCTGGGCCTCTAGGGACCACTTGGCGGTCATCCTCATGCCCTCTCCAACCACTGAAGCCAGGTCCTGCCCCTCATTTCACAGATGAGGAAACTGAGGCCTGAGGAGGCAGCGATCCGATCAAGGGCACGTAGTAGGTGGGGGGTGGAGCTGGGACCAAGCTCACCCCCCAAGGCTCAGCCTAAGCCACCCAGCACATGGCTGCCTCTGCAGCACCAGCAGCCAACTCGATCCCTTGCCGGAGCACAGAGACCACCTGTACCACACCCTGCCTGGCCTGTCACCGCAACACAGACGGGGCAAAAGGACACGTGTCCTGTTCAGCAAGTGTCCGGTGTCGTGACATCCGATCAGGCCATTCAGCTCGTCAATACTCATTTGCTGGGGCCTCTCTCAGGCGCCTGAATTATGCAGGAGGCCAGGCCGCACGGTGGCAGATGGTGGCGCTTGCAGTAACCGGAGTTGGGGTAGGCAGAGCACCCTCCCCTCCCCCACCTCTCTCCCCAGGAATGAAGACATACAGGGGCAGCCCCCCTCTGGGATTCCACTGCAAGGGACCAAGGGCCCCCATAATTCAGGTCCCAAGAACACCATCCTGAAGTGCTCCTCTTTGAATTCCAGACGGAGGGTGCAGCCTCGTTTGTCACGTTCTGGGCGGGGCGCCTGGGCCTGCAGAGCTCAAAGGAACCGGGAGGCGGTGCTGGTACCAAGAGGACAGGGGCCTGGCCCAGCCAGGGAAGGGGTGGGGGAAAGAGGGCCAGTGCCCGGACCTGTGTCTACCGAGACGAGAGAGCCAGCACGTGCTGTGCACCAGGGGCTAGGCTGTAATGAGGGACTTGGGGCCCAGGGAAGCAGAGGCCAGGGGCCTGTCCGGGCCAAGGGAACTCCATGCCTGGTGTTCCCGAGTCGGTGCCCCAGGCTTTCCTGAGCAGCTGGTGAGCTGGCAACACCTGACTTTTGATGGAGAACCAGTCACCAAAGCCCCTCTCCCATGCCCAGAGGTGCATGGCACCCCCGAGGGGAGCTGAGGCCAGGTTGGCATCAGACAGCAGGGAGGGAAAGGGGGGTGTCCAGGAGGGCACCGAATGGGCAGGGGTGGGCACCGTGGTCTAGGACAGAGCCCACGGTTAGGGTGGAGGGCAGAGATGCAGGGGCATTTCTGGGTCCCCATCTTTACTTGAAAGACAGGCTTTCTGGTCCTTACTCTGTGAAAATGGCAGCCCAGAGGTTTGTGCACTTCCCAGACCCCAGCACACATCCTCAGGCCTTGAGCCCCCCACAGGCAGCCCCAGGGGGAGCTGGTTCCACCCCTCAGCCTCTTCCCTACCCCCTCCCCCCGCCCTCCTCCCACACCTCAAGCACTGGGTAGAAGAGCCAGTCATTCCAGCCCACTGCAGCGGGGCCAGAGCCCACCCCTCGGTGCCTTGGGTCCCCTGGGGGGGCAGGCCTCGTGTGCGTCAATCCAAACAATGATTTATTTCAGAATTAAGTGTATTACACCGAGAACTTGCCAGTTCCGTCCTGCCAACGTGCACAGGAGATCTGGCTAATTAAATATATTATTCAGTGTAGCCTTGATTGTTGGAAATGAATCAGTTTAATTACAGTGAGAATCACGCATCGTAATTAACGTTACAGCTTTAAATCAAAGATGGGGGAGGGGTCTTCCCGATTCATGGCATGGCACGGGAGCGGCGGAACCCAGGAACCACCAGGAGAAGCCATCACGTTCGCCCATGGGGGCTGATTCTGCCCTGTGGAGGAACCTGGGCACATTGCACACTGCCCTGTAGAATGTGGACAGTTGACGGAAACAATCCCGGGACCCCACCTGGCACCGGACTTGGCTCAGGAAGGGCCAGACGCTGTTGCTGGTGCCACGCTCTGCTCTGGACAAACCCATTCATCCTGTGGGCCAGGCCTATGACCCTGCCGGCCATGGGTCCCTGGGGTGGGTCTGGGCCCGACCTGTCCCTCCTCTGGGGTGGCCTGAGAGGAATGTGGCACCGAGACAGCTCTGGACAGGCGACCATGGCTTTGGAGGTCTTTGGACCCATCTCTGGCCACCTTCACCCTGGAAACAGGCCTCTGCTTTCTGGGAGGCAGCTGCCACCAGGCTCTCCGGGACAGACAGGTGTCGGCCCTCTCTGCAGGCCTGGGGTTGGGGCCCTGGGACAAGGCTCAGCCACAGGTCCTTCCAGTCCCCTGCTCCCAAGACTGAGGTCCCACTATGCCAGAGCCATTCTCTTGAGCCTGCAAGCCCCTCCCTCTCCCAGGGCCCTGGTGGAAAGCTGGTCTGACTGGCAGGGCTGTGAGCACCCTGGGAGGCTGAGTCCATCTCATCTGTGTCTTCAGGACCCAGTGCACCAGATGTCTGCAGGGTGAATGAGCGAGTGAATGACTGAGTGAATGAAGAAATGTGTTAGAAATTTGGGGCTTTCAGGGATTGTGCATCAAACCCCCAGAAGAGGAAGCAGGCTGGCCCCCAGCACCCCCCATCCTGACTCTGGGGCCTGCCGGGGGCTGGGGCCTGAGTTGTGATCACACTCTCCAGCCCGGGGGGCCAAAGGCCATGCTGGGGGACTCGGATCTGGGGAGCCCTGACCTTATTGCTGAAGAAACAACAGCTCAGAGAGGGGACAGGGCAGGAAAAAACAGGGTGTGGGGGGCATGGGCACAGCTGGGACCCCACCACTTGGCTCTTGTGGGATCAGACCCAGCTGGGGTCCCGAGGCAGGCGCCCAAGCCCCTGCCAGCAGCAGCCCCACCTTCGTGCGCCCTCTGGAAGTTCTCAAGGTCAGCGAGGTCCACTGAGGGGGTCCCCTGAGGAGCGGAGTCGGGGCCTGGAGAGTGTCTGTCCTTCTGTCCGGAGAATGCCCAAGCAGCTGAAGGGCACAGGCCCTTGGGGAGCACTCGGGGCAGCCCAGTAGCCACCCTATTCCGTTTTAATTTTATTTCCTTGATGAAAACAGCAGGATCAATCCTGCTGACCATTTAGCAAGGTGTCTCCATTTGCATATTTAAAAGATACTGCCAAGGAGGGTGGTGGGGGATGGGAGGACATGTTTCAGGCTGATTGAAGCGGAGGCTCATTTCGGCTACAGGGAATTTAATTTCCACTTGCAAACTCAGAATAGATTGCGGTGCTGCGGCCGCCCCCAGGGCTCCGGGCAGAGGAGCTGCTGGAAAGCATCTCTGGGAGCACTGTGTGGCAGCTCCATGTCACTTCCCGTCAGTGTCTGTCCCACCACTGGTTTTAGCTGAAGTTACGATTGAAATGTGAAAACTGGAAGTCTGGAGAAAGGGGACTTAGTTCCGTGAAGGAGGCAGCTGGAGAGCCTCATTCCCTGAGAGTCCCAGGCCTGGTCTGTGTCAGGGATCAGGGCCTGGTCTGTGAGGAGGATCGGGGCCTGGTCTGTGAGGAGGATCGGGGCCTGGTCTGTGAGGAGGATAGAGCCCTGGTCTGTGAGGGGGATCGAGCCCTGGTCTGTGAGGGGTATCGGGGCCTAGTCTGTGAGGGGGATCAGGGCCTGTACTGTGAGGAGGATCGGGGCCTGATCTGTGAGGAGGATCGGGGCCTGGTCTGTGAGGAGGATCGGGGCCTGGTCTGTGAGGGGGATCGATCCCTGATCTGTGAGGAGGATCGGGGCCTGGTCTGTGAGGAGGATCGGGGCCTGGTCTGTGAGGGGGATCGAGCCCTGATCTGTGAGGAGGATCGATCCCTGGTCTGTGAGGGGGATCGGGGCCTGGTCTGTGTCAGGGATCAGGGCCTGGTCTGTGAGGAGGATAGAGCCCTGGTCTGTGAGGGGGATCGAGCCCTGGTCTGTGAGGGGGATCGGGGCCTAGTCTGTGAGGGGGATCAGGGCCTGTACTGTGAGGGGGATCGGGGCCTGTTCTGTGAGGGGAATCGGGTTCTGGTCTGTGAGGGGGATCGGGGTCTGGTCTGTGTCAGGGATCAGGCCTGGTCTGGGACGGGGATCGGGGCCTGGTCTGTGAGGGGGATCAGGGGCTGGTCTGTGAGGGGGATTGGGGCCTGGTCTGTGAGGAGGTTCGAGCCCTGGTCTGTGAGGGGGATCGGGGCCTGGTCTGTGAGGGGGATCGGGGCCTGGTCTGTGATGGGGATCGGGGCCTGGTCTGTGAGGGGGATCGGGGCCTGGTCTGTGAGGGGGATCGGGGCCTGGTCTGTGAGGGGGATCAGGGGCTGGTCTGTGTTGGGAATCAGGGCCTGGTCAGTGGGGAGGATCAGGTCTGGTGTGTGAGGAGGATCGGGGCCTGGTCTGAGATAGGAATTTAGATTGACAGCCAGTGTCGGGGGTCAGAGTCTGACAGGAACGGGGCTCAGTGTGTGGCCGTGGTCAGGAAGGGATGGCTGAGCAGAAGTGAGGTCAGCTCCTCCCAGGCTGGAGGAGCTGGGAAGGAGAATGAGGCTCCATAGAGGCCAGAGGAGTGGATTTCTCCCTCAACCACAGCAGAGTGTGGGCTGAGGAGTTGGAGCTCCCAGGCAGGTCACAGGCGAGCCTCGTCACTGGGCCTCGGTCTGGTAGATGCTCACCCTGACCATCCAGTAAATTCACTGTGGGGAAGAAGAAACCACGTCCTTCGAAGGGCTGGGCAGGGTGGAGAGCTCCGCTCTGCAACCTTCCCAAGAAGCCCAGACACTTCCCAGGACCAGGGTCCCACTGTCGCTGCCTGGGCGGCGCCCACCTCTCACGCTGTTACCCATGTCGGAGGCTGGAGGGGTCAGGGAAAGAGGGGCACACAGCTCAGAGATCCCTCTGAGCTGATCACAGGCCCAAGACTTCATTTTTCATGAAGGGAAACTGAGGCTCAAAGCCCGCAACCAGTATGTCCCGAAGCTGGTGAGTGGCTTTGCTGTCCATGGCACTCGAGGCTGGGCTGGGGTATGTGTGTCCACCCAGCGGTGAGACTCCTGGCATGAGAAGAAGCCTGGGCTCCCGGCCTGCCCTCAGTACCAGCGGCTGCCCTGCTTGTCTCAGCTTTGGGCGAGGGCGGAAGGTCACCCTGCCTGCCCCCTCCTGGAAAGGCCACCTGGCAGGTAGCAGAGACACTGCCATAAAAGGTGCCACCCAGGGCGGGGCAGGCTCTGCCACCCGATGGCTTCGCCTCTCCTCCTGAAGTCAGCTCATCTGTGAAATGGATGAACAGCAGCCACTACACTGTGGTGTGTTGAAGCAAGCAGTCCCATGTCAGAGGCTTAGAGTGGAGCCCAGCACACAGGATAGGCCTGTGCTGGCAGCTAGGTCTGTGAGGAATTAGGTCTCCATGTGCCACGTGTGTTAGGAGAGGAGTGGGTCTGCTTGGAAGACAGTTGCATCTGCTCCAGAACCAGCTTCAGACGCTGGATGAGCATCCGTGGGAACAAGAAGGGAGCCATGTGGCCAGTCTCTCCTGTTCTCCCCTCCCACCGACATATTGGCGGCCATCCGTGAGGGACTCAGGGGTCAGTGATGTCCTTTGGACCCTGTGGAGAATACCCCCTAGGGTCAGCGGGCTCCAGAGGGAAGAGAGGACTCTGTGGGAAGAGGTTGCCATGGAGAGAGAGTCCAGATGCATTCTGGGACCTGTGGGTTGGCCCTGATCTCTGCCACTGGGACCGCAAGCCTGCCAAGGCAATGGCCAGGCCCTGACTCCTAGAAGGGGTGAACTGATGGCTGGATGCGTATGTGGACAACGGCCCCCAGGGATGGCTGTTCAACCCCTGGCCCTGGAATCATCATTCTCTCTGCCCTGGGAGCTCCTGGGAAGATCCACGAAGCAAATGGTGGGGCTTCCACAGCATGGAGTATTACACAGCCGTCAAAAACGACATGTAGGAGAGTTTTCAATAACACAGGGACGTCCGTGGCGAGCAAAGGCCGGTTCAGAAGTGGGATCTGTAGGATCATGTTCTCAACGTGCAAAGAACAAATGTGGAAGAAAATGAAGGAGAGTGGCTGCTGGGACCCGTGGACAGACGGGGATGGGGCGCTGTGCTTCTTCACATTTCTCTGTATTTTACAGTTGGGATGATGAGCGTGTCTGTAATCAGGGAAAGGTGGCAAATGAAACGGAAGAGGCCAGCAGTCAACAACCCAGCCATTCCCTCAGGCTGCTGCGTTAAACACAGGTCACCGCACAGCCCGGAAACTCCCCGGGGCCTGCCCGAGAGAGTGAAGGCAGGCCCACAGAAATGGGCACACCCATGGTCACAGCAGCCAAAAGGTGGAAACAGCCCAAGCATCCGCCGGCAGGTGGGGGGACTGATGTGTGGTCTAACCGCGCTGTGGGGCATGATTTAGGTGTGAAAAGGATGCAGCATCTGCACTCGGGAAAGACTGGCGGGTTTGGTGCGTCATGCCGAGGGCAAGAAGCCAGAAGGCACAGAGGCCACGCTGTGAGATGCCATGTACAGGCAGAGTTGGGGACAGAGACATCTATAGGGTGGAAAGCAGATTCAAGGTTGCCAGGGCCGGCGTGGAGGGCCAGGCAGGTGACCGAAGACATGGGCTTTCTTTTTGAGGGGATGCAGATGTTCTAAGCTGGACTGTTCTGATGGCTGCACAGCTCTTCGAATACACAGAACACCTCCTGTGTTTAGCATATTCTGAACGGTGCCCTTCGAATGTGTGACTTGTAAAGTTTGTGAATTACATCTCAATAAAGCCGTTGTTCAAAAAAGCAGCAGCCCCAGGGAACAGTGAATCATGGCATCCGAGGACGGTGCCCTCCCCTCTCCCTTCCTCCTCAGGGGACAGATGGTGAGGCTCCCTGGGATGCAGCACCCTCCTCTGGTGCCTCCTCGCTGTGGGGCTCCAGGACCCGCCGGGTGGCAATCACCAGAGTGATGGCTGAAAGGCGGGATTGAAAGCCTTGAAGGGACCTCCGTGGGTTGAGGTCAATAAATCTCGCCGGCTGTGCGGCCTCCCGCCCGCTCTGTTCAGCAATCTGTCCGGCTGCCTTTCACCGGCCCTGTGGCTCCCATTACCTCGGGGGAAGAGCTACAAATCACCGTGACAGACCAATCAACAGGCCGGGGAATTTTTACACATGCCGCCTCTTGAAGGATGAGTCCCCCTCAGCAGCGCATCAGAATAAATCTCTTCAAAAACTTTCCCCCGGGCCCACCTCCCCTGGGCCCCAAGTGGCTGATGGCCTCCCCGGAAATCGCCAGGGCTGTGCCCACCTGTGTCCCTTCTGGCTAGCTGGGCTGGGACCCCCTGCCCTGGTCCCCACTGGACACCTCCCTGGGTCCCAGGAGGCTGGCTCTGAGCTGGGGGTGGTCTGGGGGCCACCAGGGCTGTCTCTGACCAAGTCCACCCCAGCTGTCCTGCCACATCCCCTCCGGGACACTGCTGGCCCCTCCATCCCCCACCCAACGGGTCAGGCCCTCACGGCAGGGCCAGAACACCTCATTTCAGCAGGAAGAAAGAAAGCTTTATAAAATAATTCATAGGAAACTTAAAACACTCAGACACCAAGAAATTGCAAATGGGGAAATATGATGGATTGTGGGTTGGAAGAAGGCGACTTCCGCAGGCAAAATTGATCCCTTGGAAAATGTTTTTGTCTGCTGTGAAAAATGGGTAATATCTCGCTGGGGCTCAAGAGCTATAATCCCGAAAATAATTTGCTTTTGATTTCCTCGTAGCTTCTGTTCTCCCCCCCATCATCTCCATTTAGGAGACCCGGGCCCTCGAGTGCTGGGGCCCCCTCTTTGTCAGGGCACCTGCCGGGGGCTCCCCACTCGGTATCGGCTTGTCTACTTAGAGAGGGTCTTCTCTCAACTGATGGCTGACGGGGTCGGCTCCCAGCGTGGCTGCCTCCCATGCCCCCAGCCCTCTCTCTTCAAGACTTCTGAATTAGCTTGTCCGTTACCAGGGGCTTTTAAAAAACCAAGCATCCAGCAAAACCATCACACCGTCTCTCCATTGAGCTTGCAGAAACCGCACCATCTCCTCCCCCCAGATACGCCGAGCAATGCTTCAAAATTAGTGATTAGCGTCAGTACAACAGAACCAGAGAGAGGTGTCCCAATCCCCGCACCCTACAAAGGGGGAGCTGAGGCCAGAGGGGAGGGTCTCCCCAGATGGGCAGAAGTGGAGCTGAACTCAGGGTGGGCTTGGCTTTGGTGGAAGGTGTGGACACAAGCCCAGGACTCCGGCCACTGTGGAGACCATGGGAACAGAGTCCCGAGGGCCAAGGCCGGGTCAGAGCTCCTCCCTCTGAGGCCCAGCCCTGTTGGGTGCTTTCACGACCCCCAGACGCTCTGCTCCTCCCAGGCCCACTAAGTTGGGGTCTCCAGGGCAAGGACAGGAAGCAGCTATCCCACGTGTGAGAGGCCTTACCTCCCAGTGCCTGACTTTCTGTGAGTACAATGCCACCCCTTCAACCCTCAAGCCACCAAAGTTCTCCTTGGGAGCAACGTCCTGGCCGCTCCGGGTGGCTCTGCCAGGTCCTACCTGCCGGGAGTCTCTGCCATTCCCGGGTGTGCTGCAGGCCTCGGGGCCATGTGGGCCTGCCAAGGGCAGCCCCGGGGACACTGGCGGGGCCACAGGGCCACTCGTGGACAAAAGAACTCGGGGGTGAGGGGCCAGAGTACAAAGGTGGCTTCGTTCCTGCAGCTGCTCCCAGGTTTTCCAGGGATGTTGCTCCCTGTAGCGGGAGCCCCAGTGAGGGGTGCTGGGCCCAGGCTTCCAGGAACAGGGGCCCGGAGGTGGCTACTTAGCATCTCCAGGTGGCCCAGGTGGCCTCCCCTTCCCCGGGTCTGTTTCATGAGGGTCACCGAGCATCTGCAATAGCACTGTCCTGTAGCCACAGGGAGGAAAGCATGTGTGACCTTCCATGGGGAAGACGATTCCTGGAGGAAGAAAGGGCCAGAGATGCTGGGTGACCACCCTGTGATGGGTGGAGGCCGGGCCTCCTGCCTCGCTGCTGGCTGCTCCGATGCTGTGTCCCTGCAGAGTGACATAGGCACCCTGGCTCTGGGCCAGGTGGCTCCAGAAAAGCCTGCATCTGCCAGAACAGGTGCATGGAGCCCTGTGGGAGAAGCACGGCCAGGGGCTCAACCCATTCGTCTTTCCACTTCTGCAGCCAGGAAGCAGGGCTGTCGCGTCCCTTAGCTGTGGGGCCCTTGAAAACTGGCCTCCTTGGGCGTTTGTGCATTCACCCCTTAACCATGTACCCTGGTGATGCTGAACACATACATTTGTCTTGGACCCTCTGGACAGAGACAATAAGCCTCCCAAAGTTCACCCATCAAGGTCAGCACAGGTGATGTGCTGACCCTCAAGCTCCATCCAAGCTTGGCATTGGATTTGTTGATTGATTGATTGACATGAAACTTCCTGACCCCTTACCCAGATTGGCCTGTTGCATAGCACAGGTGATCCCACCCTCACCCTACGCACCGCAGCAGCCAGTCCTAACCCAGCCCAGCACCGAAACATGTGTGAGAGATGGTATGGACTGGCCTCCCTGCCATTTACCTGGAAGGGGTTAGGCAAACCCACCGGCCTGTCCCGGAAGACCGTGAATGGCCGAGGGCTCTGTGATTCAAGGCCGACCAGCTCTGTAATGAAATCCACCTCCCTCGGTGTATTTCACAGGGACATTTGCACACCTGGGCTGTGCTGGCTGGGACACCATGCGGAGATCTATTTCCACTGCCTCGCAGACGAGGGACCGGGTGCATCTTCAGAGCTGTGGTGGAGCAGGCCACATGGGCACGCAGGCCTATTTTTCAAACAACTGATGAATTCCACAGCGACGTTCGCCGCTGTACATCACCCACTGCCGCACTGTGGGGCTTTCTGTTTCTCCTCCCACCTGTAAAATTCCACAGCCGACGGCTGGGAATGGGGAACGCTCTCTCGAAAACACTCATTCAGGGCTTACTGAGGTCGTCAATCACAGTTATTTTCAGATGTCAACTTTGAAGGTGAAAGGGGGACGCTCAGAAAGCAGGACCCTTATTGGGAAAGTGGGGGGCAGGCTAGGGCAGTGGGAGTCTGCCACCCCAGGAGCTGGAGCCTAGAGGACCCCAAGTCTTCCAAGCTGGTCTGAGGGGTTCCTGCTCGTTCTCCAGATCTGAGATGGGTTCTGTGCCTGGGTCCCTCAGCGGAACCCGCTGCAGGGGTCAGAGGCCTGGATGTGACCAGGCGGCCAGGGCCTGGTGCACCTGAGAGAGTCAAATCCACTTCGCGGCAATGTAGACTCCTGCCAGCGGGGGCTGTTTGCCCCTTTCCTGCTGCCCCTCTCCCCAAAACCGGAGCCTGAAGTGGCTGCCCCGAGGCCTTCGTTAGTGTGTGGCAGGTGCCTGGAGCCAGCCGGGTCAGAGTGTGCGGGAAGCCTGGGCTGGGTGAAGTCTGTGTCAGGGATTCCACCACTGGCAGCCGGCTGACAGCCAAGCCCTGAAGGCCCCGTCAGCCTCTGCTTGCCTAATTAAAATGAAAACCCCTTCCAAGAGCCCAGCACCGAGTGAGCCTCCTGTCCCCAAGAGCTCCTGCGCCAGGGAAGGGGCTGCTCAGAGCCCAGGCCCTAGTCTGGGACTCGCAGTTACCCAGGAAGAGGAGTGGCCAGTTATTGCCAGGACTGACCGGAGGCAGGTGTGGGGATGACTCAGGAAAAGCCACTGCTCGAGGGCCCCCAGCCCAGCAAGGTGCCCGGGAAGCGGGGCAGGCAAGCTGGAGTGTGTGGGGTGTGTCAGGAGGTGGCATGGTGGCTGCACTGAGCTGGCTGGGAGCTGCAGAGACGAGGCTTGGAGATGGCAGGGGTCAGAGGGCTGGGCCTGGGCCCTGCTTCCCACGAGCTGGGCCCTCTGGTTCTCCCTGTGGAGCGGACACCTGCAGGGAGGCTGGCCCAGCTGAGGGGCAGCTGGGAGAAGCAGCTGCAGGAACATGCCGTGGGCCGTGTACACAGGTGAACAGTCTTCTTCAGGGCAGTGTAGGAGGGGAGGTTCCCAGGAGCAAGGAGGCCTGGCTGCGCTCCTCAGGCCCCTAGCCTCCCACGTCCCCTGGAAGGAGGGCGGGAAGCTGGCAGCGGCTGATTGTATTAGACAGGCCTTTATTGATCCTGCTCCCGCTCATCCCTGGTGTCTCATTTCAATAAACAGCAGTTTGGAGGAATTAGCGAGGGACTCCGGCTCCCTCCCCTCCCCCTGCCCTTCTCCCCCATCTTCCTTTGGATTTGTCAGGAACGGAAGATTTATGAGGATTCGAGTAAGATTCTAATTTGTTCCTGAGACGGCGGGATCAGCGCATTGAGGGCACGGGACAATGTTTGCTGTTTACATGCCCTGACATGGGGCACAGCCTGGGCCTGGCTGGGGTCCCGGCCAGGGGCCTCACTGCTCAGCCAGCGGCAGTCATCGGAGGAACTCAGCATGGTGACAGGGAGATGTCACCAGATCTCTGGGGCTGAGTCAACCTTGGGAGAAGCCATGAGGAGGCACTCTAGTGGGAGGGGACTGCCCCAGAGGGCACCACACAGTTCTCTAGCCCTGGGCAAGTGGTCACCACATTGCCTGGCCTCAACTCTCATCTGCAGGGGAGATGGCAGGTGTGTGGGTGCATCTGCATGTGTGTGTGCATATATGTGTGTATGTGTGGCTGTGCATGTGTGTGGGTGTGGGCATGTGTGTGGGCGGGTGTGGATGTGTGGATGTGTGCATGTGTGTGGGTATGCACGTGTGTGGGTATGTGTGCATGTGTGTGCATGTGTACGTGTGCATATGTATAGGTGTGTATGTGTGTGCGTGTGTGTGGATGTATGTGTGTGTGGGTGTGTGCACGTGGGTGGGTGTGCATGTGTACATGTGTGGGTGTGCATGTGTGTACACATGAGTGCATGTGTGGCTGTGCATGTGTGTGGGTGTGTGCGTGTGTTTGGGTGTGTGCATGAGTGTGTGGGCATGTGTGGGTGTGTCCATGTGTGTGGGTAGGCACGTGTGTGGGTATGTGTGCATGTGTGTGCAGGTGTACATGTGCATATGTATAGGTGTATACGTGTGTGTGTGGGTGGGTGTATGCATGTGAGTGTGTGCATGTGGGTGGGTGTGCATGTGGGTGAGTGTGCATGTGTACATGTGTGCATGTGCATGTGTGCACATGTGTGTGCATGTGTGGGGTGTCTGCATGCATGTGCATGTGTGTAGGCATGTGCGCATGTGTGTGGGTTTGTGCATGTGTGGGTGCCTGTGTGTAGCTGTGTGCATATGTGCGTGCATTTGTGTGGGTGTGTGCATGTGTGTATACGTGTGTGCATGTGTGGGTGCATGTGTGTAGGTGTGTGCGTGTGTAGGTGTGTGCATGTGTGTAGGTGTGTGCATGTGTGTGGTGCAGTTTCTGTACACATGCATGTATGTGGTATGTGCACATGTGTGTACATGGCACGTGTGCATATGTAGTAGTGTGTGGGCGTGTGCTGTGCTTTAGCGGCACATTGGCGGCATATTGTCACTTTTTCTGTTTTTTACCCAATGTAACAGACATTTTCCCAAGTTATTCAATCCTACTTCTCTTTTTCAAAAATATGTTTGTAACAGCTACAGAAACTCAGGGGATGGGCTGTAGCATAAAAACCTGAGTGGCTTCCCTTTTCTTCAGGCCTTTTGGGGATGCTCTGCTCTCCTCCCCTCTCCCCTCCCCTCTTTTCTTTCTTTGGAAACAGGATCTTGCTCTGTCCCAGGCTGGAGTGCAGTGGGATCATGGGACACTGCAACCTCCACCTCCTGGGCTCAAGTGATCCTCCCACCTCAGCCTCCTGATTAGCTGGGACTCAGGCAGGACCCACTGCACCAGCTATTTCTGTATTTTTCATAGGCTTGAGGTGTCACCGTGTTGTCCAGGCTGGTCTTGAACCCCTGGGCTCAAGTAATTGGCCTACCTTGGCCTTTCAAAGTGCCAGGATTACAGCCATGAGCTACCATGCCAGGCTGGGATGCTACTTCTTTGCCTTTATAAATGACATGTCCATGCAGGTCTAGTGCAGCAGCCTCTGCCTGGTGGCCCCCTTGGCTGCTCTGTCTCTCCCTGGTGCCCATGGGGTCCCTCCTAGCCAGAGGGTCCCATTTAGTGAGGCCCACCAAGCCCCTCAGGGAGCCACCTCCTTCCCTTCCACTCCCTGCTTCTTGCCTGTGCCACCTCCAGCAGGTGGGCTCCACCAAGCTGGCTTCTCAATCTTCAGTATCAGAACAGTGCCTGGTACACAGTACCTATGGGATGATTTTAAAATAGATTATGGTGAGATGCAGTGGCTCACTCCTGTAATCCCAGCACTTTGGGAGGCCAAGGCAGGCAGATCACGAGGTCAGAAGTTTGAGACCAGCCTAGCCAATATGGTGAAACCCCATCTCTACAGAAAAAAAAAAAAACACAAAAATTAGCCAGGCATGGTGGCACATGCCTATAGTCCCAGCTACTTGGGAGGCTGAGGCAGGAAAATCACTTGAACACAGGAGACAGAGGTTGCAGTGGGCTGATAGTTACAATTCTCATACCACGTAATTCACCCATTTAAATTGTATAATTCAGTGGGTTCTGGTATATTACATAATTAATTTTAAAAATTGAGGTGAAACATAACAGTTGCCATTTTAACCATTTTAAGTGTGTAATTCAGTGGCGTTTAACACATTCACATTTTTGTGCCACTACTACCACTATTTTCAAAACTTTTTATCACCCCAAAGGAAACCCTGTGATCATGACACAATGAGTCCCATTCTCTCCTTTCCCAGTTCCTGGTAACCACCGTTCTACATTCTGTCTCTATGAAGTTGACTCCTCTAGATACCTCATGTAAGTGGAATCATACAATATTTGTCTTTTTTATGACAGGTTTATTTCATTCAACAAATTTCCTCAAGGTTTATGCATGTTGTAGTATGTGTCAAAATTCCATTTATTTTATGACCAAATAACAATCACTGCCTTTTAATTGGGTGTTTAGATCATTTACACTTAATGTGATTATTGATATCACCTGCTACTTGTTTTGATTCCTCCCATCTGTTCTCTATTCCCTTTTCCCTTTTTTCTACCTTCCTTTGAATTAATCAAGTGGTTTTATTTATTTGTTTGTTTTTCTTTTTTGTTTTGTTTTCTTTTTGAGATAGGGTCTTGCTCTGTTGCCCAGACTGGCATGCAGTGGCACACTCATCATTCACTAGAGCCTCAAACACCTAAGCTCAAGTGATCCTCCCCTCAGCCCTGCCAAGTAGGTAGGACTACAGGTGTACACCATCCCACCCAGCTAATCTTTATTTTTTTTTGTAGAATCAGGGATTCCTCTTGTTGCCCAGGCTTCATTAAGTATTTTATGATTTCATTTTATCTTCTTTTTTTTTCAGATGGAGTCTTGCTCTGTTGCCCAGGCTGGAGTGCAATGGTGTGATCTCAGCTCACTGCAATCTCTGCCTCCTGGGTTCAAGTTATCCTCTTGCCTCAGCCTCCCAAGTAGCTGAGATTACAGGCACCCACCACCACGCCCAGCTAGTTTTTGTATTTTTAGTAGAGACAGGGTTTCATTCACCATGTTGGCCAGGCTGGTCTTGAACTCCTGACCTCAAGCGATCTGCCCACCTCGACCTCCCAAAGTGCTGGGATTACAGACACGAGCCACCGCGCCTAGTCTCATTTTATCTTGTTTCTTGGCTTTACTTATAACCCTTTGTTTTGTGTTTTTAGTGGGTGCTTTCAGGTTTACACATCTTAAATTTATCACAATCTGTCTTCAAGTGATATTATAGTACTTCATGTACAGTATAAGTAACTCCAGCCAGGTGCAGTGGCTCATGCCTACAGTCCCAGTACTTTGGGAGGCGGAGGCAGGCAGATTGCTTCAACCCAGGAGTTTGAGACCAGGTTGGGCAACATGGTGAGACCCCATATCTACAAAAAAAGTTACAAAAGTTAGCCAGGTGTGGTAGCTGTAATCCCAGCTACTCAGGGAGCTGAGGTAGAAGGATAGATAGCTTGAGCCCAGGAGGTCGAGGCTGCAGTGATCTGAGATCTCGCCATTGCATTCCAGCCTGGTTGACAGAGCGAGACCCTGTATCAAAGAAAATAAAATCTTCTGGCCGGTTGCGGTGGCTCACACCTGTAATCCCAGCACTTTGGGAGGCTGAGACAGGTGGATCATGAGGTCAAGAGATCGAGACTATCCTGGCCAACATGGTGAAACCCTATCTCTACTAAAAATACAAAAATTAGCTGGGTGTGGTGGTGCGTGCCTGTAGTCCCAGCTACTCAGGAGGTTGAGGCAGGAGAATTGCTTGAACCCAGGAGGCGGAAGTTGCAGTGAGCTAAGATCGTCCCATTGCACTCCAGCCTGGCGCCTGGCGACAGAGCAAGAATCTGTCTCAAAAAAAAAAAAAAAAGAAAGAAAGAAAAGAAAAACTTCTCCAATGTGATGAAATCTATAAACCAACAAGCCCAAGAAACACAGGAGATATGGACACTGAGGCACAGGAAAATAAAAAACCTTAAAACCATGGTGAGAAGTAAAATTAGTTACTGATCATCTCTTCTCTTCTTCAAGGACTCTAATTGCAGGTGTATTAGGCCACGTGAGGCTGCAACACGTTTCTGGTCTTTTTCTCTCCTGCTACATCCTCAGCCTCCCAAAGTGCTGGGATTACAGGTGTGAGCCACCGCGTAATCACCTTTTCTTTTTGCATGTCGACTCTCCTGCCTCAACCTCCTGTATAGCTGGGACTACAAGCACGCACCACCACACCCAGCTAATTTTTGTATTTTTAGTAGAGATAGGGTTTCACCATGTTGGCCAGGATAGTCTCGATCTCTTGACCTCATGATCCACCCGCCTCAGCCTCCCAAAGTGCTGGGATTACAGGTGTGAGCCACCGCGTAATCACCTTTTCTTCTTGCATGTCGACTCTGCTGTTAATTGTACCCAGTGTATTTTTAAGAATTTGATCGAAGACTTCCGCTGTGTTCCACGTCTCTCTTTAACACGCTCCGTCTTCCCTCCGCCTTCCTGAAGCTATGGAACGTGGCTCTGCATCCTTGACTAATTCTCTCATCGGTGCCAGGTCTGAGCACTTGCACTGATCGATGGATCTCAGGATGGGTTCTGTTTCCCCTGCTTCTGATCATGCCTGATCATTTGTGTTTGGATGCCAACCTTGTGAATCATGTCTCGTTATGTGCTGGATAGTTTTGTATTCCTATAAACATCCCTGAGCTTTGTTCCATGCATTGCTACATTACTGGAAAGGATTTGATCCTTCGGAGGCTTGACCCTGACTTTTATCATGTAAGGCTACAACACTTCTGTTCAGGGATGATTTTGCACCAATCCTAAAACAATACCTACCCTTCAGGGCACTGCGCCCCATGCCCCACGTGTTACCAGGACTTTTCACAGTGGCTGACAGAATCATGAACGACTCTGAGCTTGTGTGATTCCAGAGCTTGCTCTGCTTCTCTGTCGTTCTTTCCCAGCCTCGGGAGGTTTCCTCACACGCTCCTGCTGGTCAGTCCTCAGCTGCTGGCCGGAGGGGATTCTCTGCAGGTCTCGGGAGCGCTCCCTCTCTCTGTGCAACTCTCTCCTTTCTTTCTTTCTTTCTTTTATTTTTGAGACGGAGTTTCACTCTTCTTGCCCAGGCTAGAGTGCAATGGTACAATCTCAGCTCACCGCAACCTCCGCCTCCCAGATTCAAGCGATTCTCCTGCCTCAGCCTCCTGAGTAGCTGGGACTACAGGCATGTACCACCACACCTGGCTAAGTTTTTATTTTTAGTAGAGATGGTGTTTCACCATGTTGGTCGGGCTGGTCTCGAACTTCTGACCTCGTTATCTGCCTGCCTCGGCCTCCCAAAGTGCTAGGATGACAGGCATGAGCCGCCTCATCTGGCCTCACTCTCTCCTTTCACCCTGCTCTCTCCCCTCCAGCTCTTTGTCCTGGTCTCCCCAGTTTTTCAACTCTGTTTTGTCAACACAGGGGATGGTGGGCTCTCTTTGGGTTTCCCTTCCTACACTGAGACCTGGCAGTGAGCTGGGGCGACTTGGAGGGCTTGCCTCCTTCGCTTCCCATCTCCGGGGGATCACCGTACCGTGCTGCCCAGCTTCCAGTGTCAGAAAACCACGTTCGAGTGTGCTGTACATCCGAGGGCAAATTCAGCCTCTGTTATTTCACCATGGTTAGAAGCAACAGTCCTTTAATGGTTTAAGAACGATTCCTTGGCCGGGAGCGGTGGCTCAAGCCTGTAATCCCAGCACTTTGGGAGGCCGAGGCCGGTGGATCACGAGGTCAAGAGATCGAGACCATCCTGGTCAACATAGTGAAACCCCGTCTCTACTAAAAATACAAAAAATTAGCTGGGCACGGTGGCGCGTGCCCGTAATCCCAGCTACTCGGGAGGCTGAGGCAGGAGAATTGCCTGAACCCAGAAGGCGGAGGTTGCGGTGAGCCGAGATAGCGCCATTGCACTCCAGCCTGGGTAACAAGAGCGAAACTCCGTCTCAAAAAAAAAAGAATGATTCCTTGATGAATGAATGAATGATGTTCCCAGGAAGCCTTCAAGCAAAAGGCTTTTCTGGAACTCAGGCTGATGACAATTGCCTTAGCACCGTGAAGGTCGAGTGGGTTGCCCTCTCTGCCTCCTTGTCTGCAGTATCTGACCCAAATAGGTCAGATGGTTGGAGAGGAATTGACCCCAGAAGTGCAACTGGAAGGTTAGCAGGTCTCGACACTTTTAAGGCCCTCGTCCCATGTGATCCAGCTGCTTATTGACTCTTGTGGGACAAACCATCGTGTCCAGCTGGACTCCTGCGGCCGAGGGGGAAGCGAGGAGAGGAGGGGACACTGGAAGTGAGCAGCGCTTGCTGGTCTCCACATCGATGCAGCCTGGAGGAGGGGCTGGAAGCTCTCCCTTCCATGTCCTCTTCTGTCCAGTCAGATGGCCAGTCAGCCCTAGACCTGGTGCTCAGAAGGAGCCCTTCTCCCCGAGGCTCCATCAGCATCCCAGGCACAGCCCACACACAGGAAGATGACACGCCCCAGCCCTATGTTCAGCTCCTGAAAGCCTGGGACGAGTCCAGAAGTCTGGGCTGGTCCAGCCCCAGCATGAGGGCCCTGGGGGCTGTCTGCAGGAGGGGCCGGGAGGCTTTACTCCCCCTCAACATCAAAGTGACAAGCACTTTATAGCAGACTCCACTATAAAGAAATGATGGAAATCTGGGCATTTCCAGGCTGGTGGTTTTCCCCAGCGTGGGCAGGTGCTCTTGCGGGAGTCTCAGGGAGAGCTCTGGCCCTCGGGGGAGATGCCGGCCCTGCTGTCTGGGCACTCATACCCTAGATGGGGCCTCACCCGACTTTGACCCCATAGACAGGGAGGCCCTGAAGCTCAGCCCAGTGCATGTAAGGTGACTTTTGGGATCACAGCCTTGTGCCAGGCTGGGATAGAAGGGGACAAATGATGGTGAAAGGGAGAAGTCAGGATGCCCAGTGTGCACAGCCAGGCAGAAGGGGCTCTCCCCCAGGGTCAGCAGAGATGTGAGGCTGAGGGCGAGGAGAGGGCCGTGCTCCTCCGCCTGACTTCCTCCAGCCCCTGCCACGGCCTCAGGGCAATGGCCCTTCATGGAGAGATGTCAAAGTGTCCCCACCCCTGTCACTGGGAGAAGGGCTGGTGGGAGGGAGCGGAGAGGGCCACGGGGCCTGGTGGGGAGGGAGGGGCTTCCAGGGATCCGGTGCCGTGGCCACAGCATGGACAAGTTCCAAGGGCACCGTGCCCCTGCCACCTGCCCTCCCTCCTAGGCAAGCCCAGGCCCCCGGTGGGCGCTCCAGCCATTTGGGATGATGGATCGAGGCGTCTGCCCTGATGCAGCAGATGTGGGCTGCACTTGGCCTCAATCGCTCCCCAGGGGCCCCGATCGATGGCGGCCCGTGCACGGCCCCAGCAGCCTGTGATGAATGGCTAGAGATTGATTTTCACTTAATTGACAATTTGGTGAACCTGTTTGCAAAATCCCAGGTTGGGCGCAGACAGTCTCGAGGTAATAGATGGTTGTGTTGACGCTGCCTGGGCCAGGGTGGCTGCCAGGGGGCAGTAGAGGCCGCACAGCACTGGGGGACTTGGTTGTGCCCGGGCTGAGCTCCCCTCTGCAGGCCCAGGAGGGACTGGGCGCCAGCCCGGATCAAGAACTCCTGGAGGGGTGGACCCCAGCACTGGTCATCACTAGGGCAGGTGGACACCCCAGGCAGGGTCTGATCCTGCCTGGGCCCCCCTGCTGTATCACCAGGGCACTGCCTCTGACTCTCCCTGACCTTCTGTTTCCTCCTCTGTGAAATGGAGCCCACCTGGCATGGCCTGTTTCCCCCATCACTGGGGCCTGTGCTGCCCCCTGGCTGCCACCCAGGCTCAGGCATACCCTGCAGCCCATCTCATCGCAGAGGCTGCCCGCCTACCCTCTGCTCAGAGGCCCCCACACTCGCCCCAGGGCAGCTCTCCCTCACCTGGCAACCCCGTGCTGACATGGCCCCGGGACCCCTGCAGTCCCTTCCATGCCCCTTTCTGCCCCATCCATTGTCCCCACCGAGCCTCAGACCTTGTTTGCTCCCCCCCATCCCCGTGGTTCTGGGCGACTCTGTCTCCTCCATGTGGTGGCCCCCTTCCCACTCCTGGGCACCGGCTCCTCCCAGCCTCAGGGCTTTGGCACTTGCTATGCTCTGGCTGTAAGTCTCCTCCTGTGACCCATTCCAGCAGGTCATCAAAGCCTCAGTTTAAATGTCCCCCACCCAGGAGAGGCCCTCCCTGGCCCTCATCTCTGCCCAGCCAGGCCCCCTCTGGTCTCATCTTCCCAGTTCCTTTCCTTTAGCTCCCTCACGACTGTGTCAGAGTCTCTTGCTGGCATGTGGCTTGTTTGCCTGCCTGTCTGCTGGCCCGTCAGCCCTGTAAGCCCAGGGACACTGCCTGTGTGGTCACCTGGCTCTCTGGGCCACGGCCAACCCAGCCCTGTGTCTGCTCAGCCGGCACCCAGGAAGCGCTCTCGGCATCTGGTCCAAGGGACGCTGTTCCCAGGGTGACATGGAAACAGCCCAGAGCTCACCTTGCCACCTGCCCCTGAACTCATTAGCAGGGCCAGACTTAGGAACTGTAATAGGACCCTCCAGTAATCCCCTCCGGGGCTGCCCCAGACAAAAGCCCAAATTAAGTCAGCACAATCACAGGGGAGAGGCCAAGGGGCTGGAATTTACCCCCCAAGAGCACACAAAGCATCTCCCCTCTCAGAGGCAGGCTGCTTGAGGTCTAATTTCCGTTCCATGCAATTTGACGCCAGGAGCCCCTTGGACTCCCTGCCTCCCCGGTCAACGAGGAAGCTCTGAGTCCACGGTTGGCACCCAAGGTTCTTGGCAGAGCCTCACCATGGCTGCAACAGGGCCCTTGGGCCCCTCCCCTGCCCTGGGACAGAGCCACAGCTTGGCAGAGGGTGGGTCCCTTGATGTTGTGAGGGGTGCTAGGGGACCTCGGGAGTCTGCTTCTCAGTCTGAGCCTCAGAGGCTGTTCTGAGGAGGCTGGCAGGGTCTTGGGGGAGACATTGGCCACCGAAGGGTCTCCCACTCTGCTGGGGAACTTCAGCTTCTGGGTGTGAGAGACAGGATGAGAGGGGAAAGCACAGCCTTTGACATCGGGGCCATTGATATGGCTCCCTGGCAGCTACTGTGTGACCAGCTCCAGCATGCGGTATCACCCCCAGAGGCTCAGTTTACTCATTTGTAAGTGGGGCTGGTGGTCCCAAGGCACAGACTGTTACAAGAATCTGCTGAGATATCTGGAGTCCCTGCTTCTTTGGGGGCTCTGTGGTTGTTGGTAATAGTGTCTGATTAGGGAGCCCCATGTGTAAGCACAAGGGTGTGTGGGTGGGGACGGGACCTTCACATACACACTGGCCCTGTGGGGAGGGAGGCCACTGAGGTTTGCCCTGGCCTTGCTCCACGGGGACCGGTCAGCCTCTGAATGTGCAGTGTGTGTGGGCAGGGCAGGGGTGGAAGTCCTCCTTTCTGGCGTGCAGCAGCCCTCCTGAGGTCCCCACACTATGGGTGGGCAGCACACCATGAACACCCTCTCTATTTTTAGTAGAGAAACGCCATGAACATTCTCTCTTATTTGTATTTTTCACCATGTTGGTCAGGCTGGTCTTGAACTCCTGACCTCAAGTGATTCATCCACCTCAGCCTCCCAAAGGCTCTGTCCACACCCAGTGCCTGATGGCCCCCAGGAGGTGGAACTGAGCAGCCAGTGCAGGCCTGTCAGGCCATGGGTGGTGGGGAGACACAGGCACTGCCTGCAGCCCCCTCAGATGACAGGAGAGGTGGCTGCTCACCCTGCTGGGTTCATTACTGAAGACTGATCATTCATTCCTCACATCTGTGGTTCCCTGATGCCTCGACAGTGAAACTCACCTGGAGCAGGTATGCGCCTGCAGCTGGGCACAGGTGCACCAGGGGACATTCGGAGACATCCTTCTGAGACCCAAATGCTTCCCTTGGGAGAGCAGGAAATACAGCTGTCAGTTCGCCCCGGAAGTCCTCCAAGTTCTGGGCCCACCTGGCTGTCAGGAGGAATTGCTTTGAATTCCAGAGTCTTAGAGGGTTCCTTGGAGGCAGGAATATCTCTGAATTCCACAGTCTTAGAGCCTCCCTGGAGGCCCATGCTCCCTGGAGGCCGATGTGACAGTGGCAATAGTGCTGCAGCCCACTCTCTGCCACAGGAGGACACTGGGGGCGTGGGCTTCACCCTGGCTCACTGTCAGCCCAGGAGCAGCAGACCCAAGATGCAGTGGACTGGATGTGCCCCCAGAAAAGGTGTGTTCGAGTCCTAACCCCCGGATTCTGGGAGCTGACCAGATCTGGGAAAGGTCTTTGAAGAGGTGATTAAGGTAAGCATTTTGAGCTGAGATCTTCCTGAGTTAGAGCAAAACCTAAATCTAATGACACGTGCCCTTGGAAACACAGAGGGACACAGATGGGAGGAGCCATGTGAAGACAGAGGCAGAGGCGGAGCCATGCGGCCACAAGCCAAGGGATGCTGGGGGCATCAGAAGCTGGAGGAGGCAGGAAGGATCCCCCCGGAGCCAGGGAAGGAGCCTCGGAGGTGGCCCTGTGACACCTGGTTTCTGACTTCTGGCCTCTGGAACTGGGGGAGGGATCCAGGTCCTGCTGTCTTAAGCCCCTAGTTTGTAGGCCTCTGTTACGGCAGCCCCATGAGACCCTGACACAGACCCGGGTGTGTGGCCCAGGCTGAGCATCCCTGCTCCCTGTCACCCTGAGCCTCCCTGCCCTTCCCATCTGCAGCGGCTCTACTCTGCTCCGTGGCCCTTTCCCTGCTGCAGTGTCTTCCACTCTGTCCCCATAAGATCCAGCCCCACAGCCCAGGCCTGGCACACTCAAGCGACTCCACCCAAGGCGGGCTGCACAGAAGGGGTCCAGGCAGGTCACAGGCACTGACCCCACGTCCCGGAGGCCTGGGGCAGGGTCTCAGGGAGCAGGAGAGGAAGAGAGTGCAGCTGGGAAATAGCAGGTACAAAGGCCCTGAGGCCACAGACTCGGAAAGAGTGAGTGTCTGGAGCATCTGGGGTTTCTGGGCAGGTTGGAGGGGCTGGAACAGGACAGGTGGAGAACGTGGAGGAGAGCCTGCTGTGGGGGAGTGCTTTTTCTCCAGCTGCTAACCTGCTGCCAACGTGGAATCCCCGAGGGCTGTGCAGGCCTGGCTGACGCAGTACCAGCTGTGAACAGGGGCCAGGGGCCCTGGGGGCCCAGAGGGGCTGCTGGGTCCCTCTCTGCACCTGCCCCGGATGTTCCCCATGGGCTCCTTTCACCCTGGGGCCCCTCCCTCTGTCTCAGAACAGCTCAGAAAGCCCTGGCCAGGGTACCCCCCAGCTGGCCTGTGCAAAGCTGCAGTCCAGCCTTACTGACCACCCTGAGGCAGCCATGCAGGGCCTGGGCTCCGGGGCCTGGACAGACCCTCCCTCAGCCAGGGCACTCTCTGGGGTGAAGCCACCTCAGCCAGGGCACTCTCTGGAGGGAAGCCAAGGCATTCCTGATCCTCACCAGGCCCCTTCCACCCTTTTCTTCCCTGAGCTCAGCATGACAGAGGAGGGCTAAGGTGTGCCTTTGTTTTGAGCGAGTGAGAATTGATGCTAAACTCTCTGGCTCACACCAGACAGCAATTAAACGTCTATCAGCCTTCCTGTCCCCACACAAGCCCTCCTCAACCTGGGGTGACCTGGAGGTGGCTCTCCACCCCCTCGCAACCAAAACTTAAATTGAATCAATAGATGGGACTTCGGAGGGGCCTTGAGGAGGGGCTCTCCTGAATGCAATCAGCCAAAAAGGGCTGAGAGCTTTGGAAGCGATTTCATTCATCAGCCTAATGGCTTTGCAGCCCTGTCTGAGGAAGCTGGGGGTTAGGGCTTTTGTCTCTGGTGCCAGAGCCTAAGTCCCTTCCCTGGGCGGGAATGTGGGCTCCCTGGACCCCAGCCCAGACCCACTGCCCTGAAACCAGAGCCGCAGGCTCAGCTGGGCTGACTTTGGCTCCTGGGCCGCGGCCCCGCTTTCCCAGGCTCTGCAAGCTTCCCTTCCGTGCAGAGCAATTCCTCGGGTACTTTCCCTGGACCAAGTGTTAGCGAGGGCTGTAAATCTTTTTTGTTCCAAAACGCAGACCTCATTCTTCTTGGTTTCTGACACAGATTTGCAGTAAATTAAATGACAGGGGGTTGGCGGTGGGACTGAGCGTCCTGAGTGATTCTGTGGGTGCCAGCCACAGAGAGCGCCGTCTGCAGAAAGGCCACAACGTCGGGCCTGGGACGTGGGCTTCGCTCACCCCGCTTGGTCTGAGAGGGCACCAGGACCTTCTGCCCAGGGCCAGGCTATCCTGGACACCAACCTCCAACTTTTTTTTTTTTTTTTTGAGCCATTTCGGCTCACTGCAACCTCAGCCTCCCGGGTTCAAGTGATTCTCCTGCCTCAGCCTCCTAAGTAGCTGGGATTACAGAAACTCGCCACCATGCCTGGCTAATTTTTGTATTTTTAGTAGAGATGGGGTTTCACCATGTTGGCCAGGCTCGTCTTGAACTCCTGACCTCAAGTGATTTGTAGACCTCAGCCTCCCGAAGTGCCTTGATCACAGGTGTGAGCCACTGTGCCCGGCCACTGACCTCCAACTTAAACCAGGAGTGGGGCTGGCAGGGGCTGTGGCCTCGCTGGCTCTGTTCCATCCTCACGGGATGCAGAATCCCCAGCCCTGCTGCTTCTGTTCCGAGTCCTGACTTTGGGGCTCATTGGCAGCAGCCCCCCCTCACATGCCAGGCCCTGCCAGCTCTCTCAGTGGCCTTGTCTTCCTTTCACCGATTAGGACCGGAGGCTCTGAGAGTGGCCAGGGGAGGCCTCAGTGGGTGGAGCTGTCTCAGCCCAGTGGTCTGACCCAGGGCCTCTGCCCATACCCCAGACAGCCTCAGGTCCAGCACAGTCCCCAGGCCACCCCACAGGAGGAGCCTGGACAGTGCTCTCAGGGGCCTCGCCAGCCCAGGCCATCTCTGCACTCTGAGGAGGGCAAGGATGGCTTCCTTCCTTATTGCTGCAGAGATTTCTGGGACTGATCAACAAAGAGTGGCCATGCCCTTGATGGTGGAAGGTCCAGGAGTGGGTCTCTGTAGAGGGCCCAGCTCTGCCTAGGAAGCTGCGTGTTCTTCCTGCGTTCCAGGGAAGACAGCCAGTGGGGTGGGCAGCGGGGCCTAGCTGGGTGACTCCCGCTCAGCTTACTTTGAACAAACACAGTGACCTAAAGCAGAGCTGGGCGCTCCAACCTTTTCATCAGGAAAGATTTAATTTATTGGGAGCGCAGAGCCACAAATCACAGGCCTGGAGATTTATCGCCTCCCAGGGCAGAATTGACCACAGAGGGAAGGCAGACTTCCCAGGCCCGCCTGGCTCCTTTAATAAAGTTGAAAATGTAAAATATGCCCCGTCCCGCACCGGGCGCTGTGGGCCCCGTGGCTGAGTTTATGGAGGAGGCGGCATGACCAGAGAACAACTGGGGGCCTCCTGGGGCTCAGGCACTTAGGATGGCAGTGCTAGTGGGCGTGGCCATGGGGAGAGGGGCTGCAGGCGGTGCTGGGGAGGTGCTGGAGCCCTGGAGGCTCCCTGAAGATCAGCCTTTAGAAGACAGGAGGGAGAGCGTCAGCACTGCGGGTGGGGGCCGCACTGGCTTCACCCTGGACAGATCCCATCCCTGCAGGCCCTGTGCTGCACTCTCCACCATGTCCCATCCCGAAGTCCTGGTGACCAGGCATGAGGCACTCTTCCTACTCCCGGCTCACGGGCAAGGGCAACACCAGGTCTCAGACAGGTGAAGCCACCTGGTGCTGGGACCCCAAAGCCTGCATGCCCCAGCCCCAGCTCCTCACTCTACGACCTCAGGTCCCCAGCTGGTACCACCACCACTCACACACAAAACCCAACTCACTGGGGTTCAGCCACACATTGGAGGTTGGCCCTGACCCTGTGGGCAGAGCTGGGGCCAAGGAAGCCCCAGATACCCCCAAGTCCAGGGGAGCCCCCGATGCTGCTGGGGCATTGGAGATCTTTGTAGGGCAAGGGATCCACTTCCAGGCCTTGCAGAGAGCACGGGCAGACCTGGGATCCTAAGTGGCCCCTGCCAGACCCAGTGCCAAGGCCAGGATGGGACAGAGCCGAGCTGGCTGAGGGGGCAGGGCTGTCCACCACCATCCCAGGCTTGTCCCCTCCCTAGCTGCCACAGCCCCATCCCTGAAACAATCCCCCCAATCCTCAGTGAAGAGCCCAGAGCTGGAGGGACCCTCATCTGGCCACCTCCCCATCCCTGGCTCTCCTGTCTGGGACAATGGCATCCTTAGGAGATAAGCTAGCCCAAGCCGTTCAGCCTCAATGCACCCCTCAGACAACACCAGCTCCCAAGCCCCAGGCTTCCCTAAAACTGCCACTTCCAGGGAGGAGCGAGCTGGAGCAGGGGCATTTTCTGGGAGGGACTTTGAGGGCTCAGGGCAGGCCACAGGCCCCCGTGGGAGGTTCCAGAGTCAGAAACGAGGACTTGGAATCTCGGGACCTTGGACAATCTGGCACAGAAAGAGAGACCCCCGAACCTCTTCAGTTACAGCTGGGGAAACTGAGGCTGGGGGAAGGATTCACTCAAAGCCACAGGGCAGGTAGTCAGCCTACAGAGGGCCCAGTCAGCCTCTAGCAGACCACAGACCTTGGGTCGCTCTTGCTGGCCGGGATGGGTCCAGTGTCCCCCAGATACCCCCTGGGGCCCTGTACGTGGCTCCTTGTTCTCCCCCCACCCACGCATCTGCTGAAGGTCAGGCTGCCTCAAGCAGGGCCGCCTGGCCCTGGTGCTGCTTCTGGCTGGGACGGCCACCCTGTGCCATGGAATCAGCCCCAGCGGTGGAGCCCTTTCTTTGGCCTGAGCTAGTTTCTACAAAACAGCACCCTTGCAGTGTGTCTTTTTGTATGGAAAATAAATAAATAAATTTAAAAAATAAAACTGTGTCCCCCTAACGTCCGTGACCCAGCAGTGCTTTCTTACAAGTTTATCCAGCCATGCTGAGGGCAAACCTTCCGGGACCGGGACATGTGTGACTCTGGTCCTCTCCAGGAGCGGGAAGTTCAGGCTGAGAACATTCTTCATTTAGCAGGGAAATCGGAGAAGCGGCCTCGGAGGAGAGAGGAGGTCAAGCAAGGCCTGGCAAGGGGCAGGTGTGTGCGTGCACGTGTGCACAGGTATGTGTGTGAGTGCACAGCTGTGTGCAGCATTTGCGTGTGTGTGCACGGGTGTAGCTGAGCACACCGTGGCGCTGTGTGTGTCCTGAGCCAGGCGGGCAGCCCCTGCTTGCCTGCTGTATTCATGGATGGCTGCGGCACCCTCCCCTTCCTGGGACCCCTCCAGCATCAGGCCTGGTGCTCCGGTTCCAGAGTCCTGAGACCCCAGGGACGAGACAGCCCCGAAGCCCCTGGCCTGACTCACCTGCGGGCCCCTGTGCAGACCAGCTCTCCCCATGCCCGTGGCCTCCCCGGTGCCCAGCTGCCCAGGCCCGGGTGGAACCTGCAGCCTGGCCCCTGGCCCCAGCCTGCTCTCTCCTGTGCCCCCACCCCTCACCAGAGGCTGCAGCTCCAGGACCATCCACTCGTCCAGCCCATGCCCCCCCAACAAGCACTCTACTTAATGTCTTTCTCATCAGGAGTTTTAAATTATAAGCCTAAATGAGGTCTATAAATTTGACTTCATAAAATCCCACGCACATCATTTTCCAGCAGAAAAGGCTCTCTAAGAAATATTTGCCATGCGACCCTCTGCACCCCCGCCCGTGCAATAGGACATTTATTCTAATATTAAAATGGCAGGTGTTCTATAAATCGTGAGTCACCAACACTCACCATTGATTTTCCTGCAGTCTCCAGCCCAGGGTAGGAGCCGTGTGAATATCAGTCTATTCGATGGAGATTCATACCCTATTTGGGGGTCAAAGAGCGAGACCTTGTGAGCTTGAACTTCTATCAGCCCAAAGCTGATCAATACTCGGAGATATATTGGGGGCTGGCTGCTCACACAGATTAAGTGGCCATAAATATGAGGTGAGGGGGTACCTGGCACCTCCAGAGGGAGGCAGGAGGCCTGGAGGGTCTGACCAGGGTTGGAGGCTCCCCTGGGGGCCCCAAAGGGAGGGTCATCTGAGGGGCTGGACCCGGCGTGGTGGAGCCAGGGGTGCCAGACCAAGGTTAGGGTGGGTTGGGGTGCTGCCTCCAGCCTGGCCCACCTTGATGGGCTCAGAGGTTCGGGGGCCCAGAAGGACAGCCTCCGAGGCCTGGGGAGGCCGGAAACCCCTGAGCCAGCCTGGTCCCTGGCAGATAGGGGCCTGGGATGCAGGAGCCGCTGTGCCCGAACAACTTTCTCACCTCCAAGTGCCAGAGTGTTCTGCAGGCTGGAAGGGCACACCAGGGACAGGGTTTGATCATTAAATACTTTTAGTCACTAAATCACTCGTTTTAATCATTAAAAGTGATTTAAATTTTACCCACGATTCTTTGCTTGGTTTTCGGGGCCTTGGAGGCCTGTCCTCCCCTCTCGTAGAGAATGAGATCCTGATGTTCTGTACAAGTTGCTGTAAGACCCTGATGCATTTCAGGGAACTCAGCGTAAAATGGAAGAGATATGTGCAAAGGCCCTCGAGAAGCTGGGGGATGAGAGTGGGGACTGTTTGTGCTGGACCCTAAACTGGACTGGAAGCAGACTCTTCAAGGTTCACATGGCATCCAGCTACAGGTTCATTTGAGTAACAGATCAGATAAATATTTGAGGTCAAAACCCTACCATGTTTTTTAAAAAAAAACTTACCATGTTAACAGAATTATTTATTTGCTTGAGAAGGGAGAAAGGAGAGGAGGAAAGCAGAGGGGAGGGGAGGGGAGGAAGGATGGGGAGGAAGGAAGGGGAGGGGAGAGGAGGAAGGAAGGGGAGGGGGGAGGGGAGGGAGGGGAGGAGAGGGGAGGGAGGGGAGGGGGCAGGGGAGGGGAGGGAGGGGGAGGGGGAGGGGGAGGGAGGGGAGGGGAGGGGAGGGGAGGAAGGGAGGGGAGGGGCGGGGAGGGAGGGGAGGGGAGAGGAGAGGAGAGGAGAGGAGAGGAAAGCAGGCTCCTCTCTGGGCCTTGGCCTTTCCACACCCCTTCTTCCTGGGGCCACTCGCCTGCCAGACGCCACCTCCTCCCTCTCTTGCACTAGGCCCACGCTTGCCCTCAGGCCTCTCAGATTCTGCCTTGGACACCAGGACCCTCGAGGCAGGCCCAGGGCTCCCTCCTCTCTGCACCCTGCATAGCCCTGGGCTGGCGACATCGTTCATCTTACGGTTCCCGAGCACCTATTGGATCCTAGCCCCAAGAAAGCACTAGAAAGTCAGTAGAAGCCGGCCCTGCCTCGGCTGGGGCAGGAGCCACAACCCTGGGGGTGTGGGGTCTTATGAAGGACACTGTGGGGGCAGAGGTCACAGGACCTACCTCTCCTGGATGTGTATGTGGGGGTCCCCAGCTCTGCCTCACGCCCTAGCTGCAGCCTTGGGGCGGGGTCCCCCTTCCCACCTCCTCATAGATGACCCACCCCGGGTCGCTGGAGGCCTGCCTGCCAGCCTCTGACATCATGCGAGCAATCTATCAAGTTATTAGGGAGATAAATAATTTGAACTCTGGCCTTTTACCTTTTCCCCTGCGGGCGGCTGCCCCGCCCAGCACCTCAGACTGCCCCACTCGGAGCAATTTCATTAGGAGTGTCCCCGGCAGCTGGCAGAGGCCAGCCGGGAGGCCCTCGAGTGGAATGTCTTTATGGAGATGAGGAATAGGAATATGAAATTTTAAGCCGCAGTGGATGTGATTTAACATTGAATTATTTATCGGGACACAAATCCTTTCTAATATTGGCGGACTTGGGAGGCCAGGGCAGGGTTTCGGGGGCCCTCAGGGAGTGGCCAAGCCACTGGTGGGCACCCCTACCCCCCACCCACCCTCAGCCTATAAAAAGCTGCCGGGAGGGTCAGGGCACCGAGGGGTGGTAGCTGGAGCTGCAGATGCCTGCCCAGGCTGAAGGGCGAGAAGGAAGGGCCCCAGCTGGTGATGGGGGCAGGAGTCACTGCTGCCAAGGTCGGAGGTGGCAGCAGCATCAGGCCCTGGAGATGTGAGGACCCAGCAGGTGCCCTGGGCTGGAGGCTGCACCCAGGCTGAATTGTTCAGGGCCGCACCAGACCCTGTTTTCTGTGACTGGCCTCATGCAGGGACCAGAGTGCACCATGCCCATGGTCCTGGCCACACCTCCCGGGACAGTCAGCCCTGGCCAGCGACTGGCCAGGGGAGGGGAAGCCGAAAGTATCCACTCCTTGGAGGCATGTTCGTGTCCTGGGGCAGCTGTAATAAAGTGCCACCAGCTTGGCAGTTTACGCAACAGAAAGGTGCCACCCTGGAGTCCAGGGCCACGGTCCGAACTCAAGGTGGCCCACTGCAGTGACTCCCTCGGAGGACTGGGGGAGTACCATCCCGTCCTGCCCTCTCTCCCTGCTCCAGGTGGCTGCTGGCATTTGCCCCTTGGCTTTGGCCACACCTGCCTCTCCATCACTTGGCCTTCCGGTAAGTCTCCCACGTGTCTTTTGTCCAAATCCCTCTCTAAGAAGAGGGAATGCCTGGAATCCAGGCAAGGACAGTCTTAGAAGGATCTGCAGTGGATCGGGGCCCTCTTCTCCAGCACGGCCTCATGGCAACTTGTTATCATCAAAAAATAAGGCCATATTTCCAAATAAGGCCACATTCACAGGGACGGGGGTTAGAGACACGGTTAAGCCCCTAACAGGAAGCAGGGGGGCAGGAAGCGGGGGACTGTCATCTCACACCCTCACAACTCAGAGCACCCAGTAGCCCAAGCATGGAGCTGCGTAAGAAAAATTTAGTTTGTTGGCCAGGCGCGGTGGCTCATGTCTGTAATCCCAGCACTGTGGGAGGCCGAGGTGGGTGGATCACCTGAGGTCAGGAGTTCAAAACCAGCCTGGCCAACATGGTGAAACCCCATCTCTACTAAAAATACAAAAATAGCTGGGCGTGGTGGCAGGTACCTGTAATATCAGCTACTTGGGAGACTGAGGCAGGAGAATTGTTTGAACCCAGGAGGTGGAGGTTGCAGTGAGCCGAGATTGCACCATTGCACTCCAGCCTGGGGGACAAGAGCGAAACTCCATCTCAAAAATTTTTTTTTTAAAAAAAGAAAAATTTAATTTGTTAAATATCAGTATCCCATGGCCTTGAAAGTTTTTCTTTTCCTTTCTTTTTTTTGCACAGAAAAGATTATTCAGTAGAATTATTTTGGTTTTTGAAATATTCAATTAATTTAAAACCCTAGTTGTTCATTAAGATTTACATTTAGTTTATAAATGGGATTCCACTGGGAATCTCAGTACATTTTAAAACAATGTTAAGGAACTTTTGCTATTCACTTAAATTCCCTTCAACATTTAAACTCAAAATTTGGCTTCCCGGCCAGGCGCGGTAGCTCACGCCTGTAATCCTAGCTCTTTGGGAGCCCGAGGTGGGTGGATCACCTGAGGTCAGGAGTTCAAGACCCGCCTGGCCATCAGGGTGAAACCCCATCTTTAAAAAAAAAAAAAAAAATTGGCTTCCCTTTTAATCGCTTCAGTTGCTGGACCTAAAGCAAACATCTCGTGAACTCGAGGCTAAAAACACATTAGCATTGCAAACATGAGACTCTTCCTCTTCTTAAATTTTCTTTTTTTTTTTTTTTTTTTTTTTGAGATGGAGTTTCGCTCGTTAGCCAGGCTGGAGTGCAATGGTGCGATTTCGGCTCACTGCAACCTCCGCCTCCTCGGTTCATGCAATTCTCCTGCCTCAGCCTCCTGAGTAGCTGGGATTACAGACATGCGTCACCATGCCCAGCTAAGTTTTTGTATTTTTAGTAGAGACGGGGTTTCGACTAAAAAAACCATCATGTTGACCAGGATGGTCTCGATCTCTTGACCTTGTGATCCACCCTCCTCGGCCTAGTTTACAAGGCTGAGCATGGATTGACCTAAAAGCTGAAGTCGATTAATTAACCATTTCCTTTGGAATCACAGCGAACTTCTGACTAACGGAACCAGTTGCTTTAACCAAGACAAACGAAAGTGAGCAAACAGAGGTTCCTCTACCCCACAGAAACATTCCTGGAACCATTTCTCAATTACGCCTACTCCAAATGAGACAATGACGAGTTGCTTTCGGAGGGGACCACGAAGGGTCACAGCCTGTCCGAGGCCGGGCCTTCTCTTAACGCCACCTCCAACTGGAGCCGCTGCTGTCCGAGCCCCGATGTCTGCCAAAGTCTCCCCCATCTGGAAAGCCTGACCCCCATCCTGGTCAGCTCCTGCCCCCTCCTCGCCCCTGCACGGCCCTTGGTGGGGGCTAGGGACAGGCTGAGTGTCCCGGAGTCCCAGGAACCGGAGGAAGAAGCAGCAGGTCTCCTCGGCTGTCTCAGCTCCCCGACCCCCACAGCCGGCCCACCCCCTCGACCCCTGGGCACATTAACACCTCTTGTTGCAGCGGGCTGTGACTGGGGAGTGAAAGGAGACGGTTGCGTTTAAAAATTCCTCAGAGCGTTTGTTAAGGTCTGTGAAGGAATAGTGACAGGGGGCGGGTCTGGGCAGGCCTCAGGGGTCCGACCCTTCTAGACCCTCATGTAGTGCCCGCCTGCCCAGGGCCAGCACACAAAGGGACAGATGGAGAGCCAGATGCAGGCATGGGGGCTCGGATGGCTGGTATGGGCCTGGGGTTAGATGGGCCAGGAGGCCACCAGGGCCTTCCTTCTTCGAAGTCGCCTGCCTCGTCCTTGGGCCACCCAGGCAGCACCTGCCCTGCAGGTGACTGAGCCCCCCTCTGGAGCCAGTGCCTCAGGCCCACCGGGTACCCTCCCAGCCCATCCCCTGAGGGTGCTGCATCACAGCCACACACCTGCATCAGGGTGGGAGGAGGCAGCGGGGCAAATGGCAGGCAGCGCCACCCAGGGTGGCTCCTGGGGGGGAGGGGACAGAGTGGGAGCCCCAGAGATCAGAGGTGAGCTCTGAGCAGCAGGAGGGCAGGTGGGCACTGTCCGGCATGGTGGCGGCAGTGGCCCTGGCGCTGTTAATAGGATGGGTAGCAACAATGGACAGCAGCTGCCGTGGGCCAGCCGTTACTGTGGGAAACGGTTTGAGGCATCAGCCTTTCCAAGTTTCCTCTCCGGGTTTCTGGGACACACCACGTGGTTCTCCTCCTTCTCCAGGACCCGCCTCCTGCCTACCCCTCCTCCCCACCCCTCCACCCAGCCCTCACCCCGGGCACCTCCTGACATGGCTGCTGTGCTTGGAGAGGTCAGACTCAAAGCTGCCAAAACCCACCTGGAACCCGAAACACACAGCTCCCCTTGGCCCTCCCAGGCTCCTGTCCCAGAATGGGGCAAATGGGCTTCCCTCAGTTGCTCGCTCCCCGAGAGAGACCCCCACTTTCTCTCAGTGCCCCCCCAAATCTTTCACAAGCTCATGACCACATCCACCTGCATCTACCTCCACGCCCAACCCCAGGCCCCAACCACAGTCCAGCTGCCCGGATGGAGTGTCCTGAGCCGGACAGGGCGCCCTCCAGGCAAACGCAGGGCTCCCACCCCGCGCAGGCTCAGCCTCTTTGGCCCTGAGTTCTTCCCACTTCAGCTCCCGCCAGGATGTCCTCCGGACAGGGAGGCCTCAGGCCTCGTCGGGCACAGCCTCTCAGGGGAGTCTTCCTTGGCCATCACTGCAGCTCAGCCCTTCCTGACCTCTGACACTGGAAGGAATCCTGCTGCCTTGTTAAGGTCACCTCCTGGGCTAGGAACAGCATTTGTTCCCTGAGCCATAAGGCCAGCCCACAGATAAATGAATTCCTGACCCCACACTGCAGGTGAGGAAATGAGGCTTCAGAAAGTTCCTGCGGTGACAAAGCCAGCCAGCTGCTCGGGGGTGCATCCATAAAGCATGAGGGCTCCAGGCCGTGGGGACGGCATTGCAGAGGGAACCTTTCCTCAGGTCCTCCATCCTGACCTCAGCTGTCTTCTTTATAATTTCAATATGTGAAAATCAGGAGGCAGGTGAACAGCCGGTGCCTGTGACCTTCAGTAACTGTAAAATGGAAACAGCCGGCCGGGGCAGGGGCGCGCACCTAGAATCCCAGCACTTCGGGAGGCTGAGGCAGGCAGATCACCTGAGGTCTGCAGTTTGAGACCATCCTGACCAACATGGCGAAACCCCCATCTCTACTAAAAATACAAAATTAGCCTCGTGTGGTGGCACATGCCTGGAATCCCAGCTACTTAGGAGGCTGAAGCAGGAGAATGGCTTGAACCCGGGAGGCAGAGGTTGTGAAGAGCTGAGATGGCGCCATTGCACTCCAGCCTGGGCACCAAGAGCGACTCTGTCTCAAAAAAAAAAAAAAAAAATCAAAACAACTTTGGCTGAAACTCAGAACAGTGCATTCCAACTGACTTCGAATTTCAGTGACAAGAAGGCTCTGTCCTCCATTGGCCGAGTCATTGTCAAACCCGAGACGTCCACACCCAGCATCCGGCCCACTCTCACTGCCACCTGGGAGCTGACCCGAGACGTCCACGCCCAGCGTCCGGCCCACTCTCACTGCCACCTGGGAGCTGTAGGAACCCTGGGTGCCCCACCTCAATCCCGAGGTTCTTGGGAGGGGTCCCGGCCGCCAAGCGATTTGTGTCTCCCGCCTCAAGTGGTTCTAATGTGCAGGCAGGATCAACTCAAAATGCAACGTTTTAAAGATTCTGGCAGAGCACACAGGACACAGTGGGAACAGTGGCCCCTTGGCTGCAGTTTGAGAAACTCAAAGTCACCCAGCCAGGGCAAGGAAGGAGGGACAGTGGGGGCTGGGCAGAGACACAATGTTGACCATAAACAGGGTCCTCACATGCTCAGAGGGCCCCTCAGAGATGGGAAGGATTTCGGATGCGGGGGGTGGCCTGGGCAGGGGAACATTCTAGAAATGAAGAAGAAGGCTGCAAGGTAAAGAGTCCTTCCCGGGGATTGCTCCTCTAGTCAGGGAGGTTCCCTGGGGAGGGAGATGCTGGTTCCCCAGGGCTAGTCCTGGATCAGCGCCCACACTCTAGGCTGTGTATGTCTGGTCTGTGTGTGTGCCAGTGGGGGGCTCATGAGCCCAGCTGCTGCCAGCATGGCCCTGTTGAACTGGTGAGCTGCCCCTACCCTGCCCAGCTTGGTCATGGCCCACAGCTGCCCAGTAGAAACCAGGAGAGAGGCCTAAAGGGCCAACCCGACCTCAGAAGGCTCTGCCACCCCATCTTCGGAGGGTCACTGATGGCCCAAGGAATGCTCACAGGTGACACTCAAGCAAAGGGGAGGTTTCAAAGCTGTTCGTCACAGCTGGGCTCAGTGGCTCACGCCCATAATCCTAACACTTTGGGAGGCTGAGGCAGGAGGATCGTGAGGCCAGAGGTTCAAGATTGACCTGAGCAACATAATGAGTTCCTGTCTGTACAAAAATTTTAAATATGAGCTGGGTGTGGTGTTGTGTGCCTGTGGTCATAGCCACTTGTGGGGAGGAAGGGGATGAAGTGGAGGATGGCCTGAGCTCGGAAGTGGAGGCTGCAGTGAGCCGAGAACCTGCTACTGCACTCCAGCCTGGGTGACAGAATGGCCCTGTCTCGAAACAAAGCAATACTCGGGAGGCTGAGGCAGGAGAATTGCCTGAACCTATGAGGTGAAGGTTGCGGTGAGCCGAGATCGCGCCATTGCACTCTAGCCTGGGTAACAAGAGCAGAACTCCATCTCAAAAAAAAAAAAAAAAAAAGTCCAGGCATGGTGGCTCACCCCTGTAATCCCAGCACTTTGGGAGGTCGAGGCGGGGGGGGGGGGGATCACCTGAGGTCAGGAGTTCGAGACCAGCCTGACCAATATGATGAAGCCCCATCTCTACTAAAAATACAAAAACTAGCTGAGTGTGGTGGCGGGCACCTGTAGTCCCAGCTACTCAGGAGGCTGAGACAGGAGAATCGCTGGAACCCAGGAAGTGGAGGATGCAGTGAGCCGAGATTGCACCATTGCACTCCAGCCTAGGTAAAAAGAACAAAACTCAGTCTCAAAAAAAAAAAAAAAGAGCTGGATGTGGTCCCAGTTTTAGTTGCTGAAGTCCCAGCTACTCGGGAGGCTGAGGCAGGAGGATCGCTTGAGTTCAGGAGCTGGAGGCTGCAGTGAGCTATCACGGCACCACTGCACCCCAGCCTGGGCAACTGAGTAAAACCTTGTCTCCAAATAAATAAATAAAAGTAAAATTTTGGGCTGGGTGCAGTGGCTCATGCCTGTAATCCCAGCACTTTGGGAGGCCGAGGCGGGTGGATCACGAGGTCAGGAGTTCAAGACCAGCCTGGCCAAGATGATGAAACCCGGTCTCTACTAAAAACGACAAAAATTAGCCTGGGGCAGTGACAGGCACCTGTAATCCCAGCTCTTCGGAAGGCTGAGGCAGGAAAATCACTCGAACATGGGCAGCAGAGGTTGCGGTGAGCCGGGATCGAGCCACTGCACTCCAGCCTGGGTGACAGAGTGAGACTCCATCTCAAAAAAAATTATTTTTAATTAAAAAAGATGAACCCACCCTGGGCAAGATATGTACGTGCACCGCCTAGGAAAAGTCTGGGAGGAGCATCAGCGAGCAGGGTCCGGGTGGGGGACGTGTGGGGCAGTGTCAGGTTCTGTTTTCCACATTTTCCACAAGGAGCATTTGTTACGGTCAAAACAAAAAAAGTCAACCATGCATGTGAGTTTATACGTGCTAAGCGTGGCCAGCCCGGCCCTGGGAGATGGGTTTGGGGAAACCCAGTGGTCACCCGGGGAGGAAGAAGACAGCCCCTGCCAGCCACACTGCCTTTCAAATGCCCGGTGGGGTCAGGGCTCGGGCTCTGCCGTCTCTCCAGGCGGTGGCTTCTCTACACGCCCTGGCTTTGAAGGTCCCGGCCCGAATGTCTCAGCCCCCCGAGCGCCTTGCCACAGCCAGCCCAGCCCTCCCTCAGTTCTGAGGCCAGTGTCACTTGAAGGACTGAGGGGACCCCTGTTTCGAAGCCAGCCTGGGCCACAGGAAAGGTGCCCGCCCATAAAACTCCTGCTGCCTCATCCATCTCCACCACGACCCCAATCCCACCCCATTTGGTTTCACTTTAACTAATGGGACACTTAGTTTAATGAGGAGAGTTTGCATAAGAGGAGCCTGCTAATTAAATTTTAAACCTTGTCATTCCAAGGATTACGGAGCTCTGAACAAAGCATTTGCTGGGGAGAGGAGCGAGCCCCACCCTAGGAGAGCCCGGAGCTCCCGGCTGGCTTCACTGCTCTAGGCCCGAAGGACCTGATAAACCAGTCGCCGGCTGCCACTGCCAAAAAGGAAGTTTTCATCAGGCCTAGGAGTCTCAGGGCCCCCACCCCCAGGCAGCCCCCAGGACGGGCCTGGCACCGGGGCCTTTGCTGTGAGGAAGTGACTTTGAGGTCCCTCTGGCCACACCCCTCCTGGGTGCTGAATGGAGCGGGGTGGCGGCTCCCAGGGAAGGACTGGGGGAGTAAGTGCTGTGAGGAACCGCCGCCCTTTCTGCCGTCCTCCCCACCTCCTGCCTCAACCAGGGCCAGCCCTCTGAGGCTCAGAGCAGGTGGCGGCTGGCTGGTCCCGCCACCTCTGTCCTCTGTCAGACCTAGCTGAGCCTTCAAGTGTGGCCACCCCTAATGCCCAGCCACCCACCACATCTGCAGCCAGCGTTGTTCCCCAAGCAGAGGAAGAAAATGGGGAGGGTGGCAGGAGTCAAAGTCATGGTGTCACCCTATTACATCGCAGGTCTCAACCTCCAGCCACTCTGAAGTTCTGACAAGCCGGCGGTCAGGCCGGGCCAGCCCGAGGACAAAGCTCTTGCAGACCTTTTGGCTGAGGGCAGGACAGGGCCACTCTTTTAATGACCACCCATCAGTGGGGCTGGGGCGCTGGAAATGCACATCCCTTCTGGGCCCCAAGGCCCCCAGCTCCCTTCCCCCGTGGGCTCTCCCTAGCCGAGGCAAACCTGGGGAGACTCCACCCTTCCGGGGAAGCCCTGGGGCTTCGGTAGGTGGGTTACCGCCAGCCAGGCTGGCAGTGACCAGGCGCTGGGCACAGACACACTGCCCATGGCCCAGCCCCATTTGCAGGCCAGATCCATGCGGTTGACCCGGGCAGGAGAGGCCATCGAGGCTCAGTCCCGCTGCCCTGGGCCAAGACTCCAGGAGGGGTGAGGCGGGGAGCGGCTCCAGGAGATGGCAGCTTTTGGAGCCAGGCGGGAGGATGCCCGCTCCAGGTTACCCACAAGACTTCCAGTCTGCCTCTCCTGCTGGTGGCCAGGCTTGTCCTCCAGGGCCGCCTGTGAGGGAGTAACCCTCCCTTTAAAATCGAGGTAAAGTTCGCATCGCATAAAATGAACCAGTTTCAAGTGAACCCCGTGCAACCATCGCCAGGGGCCAGTTCCAATCCTCCACCACCTCGAGAGGAAACTCCTCAGCCGCCACCTCCCGCACCTGTGCTCTGGGATCGTGTGGGGGAAGTGTGTGCTTGTGACGTGCCCTCTTGGAGAGCAGACAAGCATGCGTGGGTGCGCAGGTGGGGGGTGTGCACTTCACCCACCCATTCAGGCTTTGCTTTGGCAAGCCCTGCGGTAACCCTGGGAAGCAGACTCTACTTGCTTTTCACAGGGTCAGAGAGGCTGAGCGGCTCGCCCAAGGACACACAGCACGGCCAGTGAATCGCATGGAGGACAAGGGGCCAGTTCTTCTGAGGCTGTGCTCTGGGGCCTGCTCTGCCCAGGGCATCCCACCCCGGCTCCCGGTTCCTGGCCCCACCCTCCCCGGACGGTGTGACCTGGGGACCCAGCCCACCTGAGATGGCGCCCCAGGATGGTGTGGGGGAAAGTGTGTGGAACTAGGTGTGGAGGGTTGTGCGGCATCTGGGGCCTGTGGCTCCCGGGCAGGGCCGACCCCACAGCGAGGCCGAATCTAGAGCACGAGAATCGCGGACTCTGTGGGGGGCGGGGACTGCAGAATCCTGAGTTTTCTCCTAGGTTTGGCCTTGGGCTCTATCCTACGCCCTGAACATGACAGCTGCATCTTCGTCTCACACCTACTTTTGAATGCCAAGAGGGGACTCCGCTGGTCAGGACGGAATATTTTTATGGTAAAAAATGAGCTGCAGTTGCATCAGCTCCAGGAGGGTGGGAGCCGTCACCCGAGGTCGCACAGGCAGACTGATGAAAATTCTGCTTATGAAGTCGCTGCTCCCCCATTAATTAGGGGGGAGGGGGTGCTCCAGCGCCTCACCCACGGCCAAAAGCTTGTCAACATTTTCCACGAAGAATGAAAATGTAAATAACTTTCAGATTATTCAATGTCACCAAGGTATGGAAAAAGGTCGCCATACTGGGTGTCATTTATCTCGTTGTGGATTTAAAGAGCTTTTTTCTATTAAATTTCTTAAAATTAATGTTTTATGTTGCTCCGAGTAATTTAAACAATTATGGGCTTAAAGAATTGATCATTACAGCCCCTGGGATTTAGCCCAGCAGGCTGATTCCCTTGAAAAACCTCTGATTTATCAGAACTGCTACTCGACCAGGCAAGCCCAGGATTTGGGCCCCCACCCGCTCCTGTCCACCCTTGGGTAGGGGGGCTGGACCTGCCAGCAGATGGTGAGGAGGGAGAGGAGGGGAGGACAGGGTGTCCCTGCTCCTAGGGACAGGGAGGCGTGTCACTGTGAGTTCTGAGGCACCCCCTGCTGTGGGAAGCTCCTTTGAGCTGGAAGAAGCTCTTCGCGTGAATTTCATATTTAAGCCAAAAGAGGCCCTTTTCATGTGTTGGTTGAAATTATTTTGTTATTCAGATATTAAAGTTGGATGATGCAATACAGTTGCCTGATTCAGAGTTAACAAGCTCCTCCCCTGTCCCGCCAAGGGGTCCCCACCCAGAACCCTGTGCCCCCACCCCCGCCCCTGCTGCAAGGGGGATGGGGTCCTGGGTCAGGGTCGGTCCTACCTGGTCAGGGACCCCCGCTGCCTCTCGGGCCAGGACCCCAACGAGCGGGAAATAAAGACAAAACGCGTTCCCCGGCGAACGCCCCGCCCAGGCTCTCTGCAACCCGGGCCGCGCAGAACCCTGGCCCTCTGAGTTCCCTGGGCCAGCGACGCCAGCAGAGCCGGGCAGGTCCCAGCTTGGGGTCTCCCTCCGCCCGGACCACCCTGTCCCGCCGCGCCCCTGGGCCCCGCCTCGCCCACCACTCCAGGGTCCCAGACTGGGAAACCCCAGTCTCGGGCGGGACCTCAGCCTTCGATCTGCCCCCGAACCCCAGGAGCCCCGAATTCGGGGCTGACAACCCGCAGGAGCGCAACTGAAGCATCCACGGTCCTCGAGAAACGACTCCACCCTGGAAGGAATGGGCGTCGGTGTCTTTGGGGCGGGGGCCCAGGGATGATGGGGGTCCGCCCTGTCCCTCCCTTCACCTCTCCACCGCCCGGAGCCTGCAGACAGCCCCGTGGTCCGAGGTCTCTCTCCGCCTGAGGTCTGAGGCCCTTGCTGGGCTCCCCAAGGCCTGGCGGGGGTCATGGTTGGGGCCGCGGCCCTAAGTCTGATTCTGGGTTCGCCCTCGTGGGTGCCCAACGGCAGCCGGAGGAGGTCGGAGCCTGGGGCGCGGGGAGGTCACAGGCACCGCCACCCCCAGGCCCGCGCGGGGCGGAACCGGATTCTGCCAGAGCAGCGCGCGCTCCGCTCGGATCGGGAAACTGAGGCCAGCGAGGTCACGCAGACAAGCTGTCCAGGGCTCCGCGGGTCTCTGGTCGCCGAGGCCACCTCCGCAGGCCCCGCTCCTCGCGCCGATCCAGCCGCGCCCCCCACCCCCGGCTCCCCGGGGGGCGTCGGGTGCAGCCCCGCCCCCACTCGAGGCGGGGGCAGCCAAGGGCTCCGGGATTATCGACGCGCCGCCAGCTGGAGAGGGCTCCGGCGGGGGCTGCGCGCTGGCGGGCGGGGGCCCCGCGGGAACACTCGGCACTTTATTAATCTGTCAGCGCCTAAAAGGTCCCGGGCGGCCTGGAGGAGGGACCTGAGGCCGGGGCGGGTGGGGGTGGGGCTGGAGGATTTGCGCCCCCTCCTCGGGGCTGCCCCTCCAGCCCGCGCTGCACCCCGCGGCCGCGCCCCTCCCTAAATCCCGCCTCCGACCTGGGCCCGGAGCCGCTTTCTCCCGCCGACCGCCGGTTGCCCCGGAAGAGAGTCTGGGGTCTTCCCCCCAGGGCCCGTCCCTGGCGGCGGGGCCGCCAGCCGGGGTCTTTGCCCTGGGGGCACCGCCACCCGCGGCCGCCCCGAACCTCGCGCTTTCCAGCCGGCGCGCCTTCGCCTTTACTCGCACCGGTCTCCGTCTCCGGACGCCACCCCCGCGTCCAACCCCATCGGCCTCCACGCTCGGCGCGTGTCCACTGGGCCCTGGTCGCCTCCACCCTCCATGGCCGTCGGGGCCCTTCTCCCCTGCCAGGGCCACCCTGGTGACTGGTCTCTCCGCTTCCCAGGGTGGCCCGGTGCCTTCTAGGCACAGAGGGGCTGCCAGAACCTGGGGGCCGAAAGCCACGTGCCACAGGGAGGGAGGGGGGCGCTGAGGCGGGTGGTGCTTGGGAGGACAGGACAGAATCCCCGCTGGCCTGAGCAGCACCCCTCCTTCCCCACAGTCGCAGGGTGTCGGTGGGGGGAGGCACAGCCCAGGACAGGCCCCTTCACCCTCTGGGCCTCAGTCTCCCCACAGGCAGGGGCCAATGGGGGAGCACAGCCAATTCTATAAAGGTTTGCAGAGTGAACAGATTCAGGAGCCCACTAGAGCCCCTGCCAGGCTCAGCCCAGCAGACCTGGGGTCTGTGGGCACCTAGAGGTCAGCAGAGGTCAGGGTCAGGGCAGCCTGGACATCCTCTCCCTGTGATGTTTCTCAGAGCCCCTTTGCCCCAAACCCATCACTGCCAGACCCGAGGGCTGCCCAAGCCTGCAAGGCTGAAGATAGTCTCCCACTCTTTTCTCCCCAGCTCCCCATCCTCTTCCCCCTCTTCCTTCCCCTTCACCCTCTTCCCTCCTCTCTACTCCCTCCCCACGCTTCCCTCCCCTCCCCTTCCCCCTCTTCCCTCTCCTCCCCTTCCCCCTCTTCCCTCCCCTCCCCTTCCCCCTCTTCCCTCCCCTCACCTTCCGCCTCTTTGATCCTCTCTCCTTCCCCACTCCCGTTTCCCCTGGCCTGAGCTTTCTTTTCTGTGAGATTGTGGGAAGCAGCAGCTTTGGACCTCCGAAGAGAACGTGCCTGACGCTCATCCCAAAAGGATGAAAAGGATGTCCTTCAAAAGACAACTGGTCCCTTGGCCGGGTCAACATGGTGAAACCCCGTTTCTAATAAAAATACAAAAAATTAGCTGGCCGGGTGTGGGGGGACTACCAACATTTTGGGATACTGAGGAGGGCGGATCATTTGAGGTCAGTAGTTTGAGACCAGCCTGACCAATATGTGAAACCCCAAGTCTACTAAAAATACAAAAATTAGCCTGGTGTGGTGGTGGGAGTCTGTAGCCCCAGCTACTCAGGAGGCTGAGACAGGAGAATGGCTTGAACCCGAGAGAGGAAGGTTGCAGTCAGTCTAGATGGCGCCACTGCACTCCAGCCTGGGTGACAAGAGCAAAACTCTGTCTCAAAAACAAAAACAAAAACAAAAAAACAAGACAACTGGTCCCAACCAGTTCCCCCCAAAAGATGGCTGGTCCTGGAGAGACTTGGGGCAGGGATCAAAAGAGGGGGAAGACTCTGGTCCTGCAGCTCAGAGCAGCTTCCCTTGGCCACATTCTGCAGGGGGCTCCCACCCTTACTAGGGGAACTGAGGCCAGTGCAAGGTCCCCATGAAAGGCACTACCCGGCTCCTCCACCGTCCCTCCCCCTCCAATGAGAAATAGGAAACCTAGGCTCCTTCCTCCAGCCTCCACTCTGCTCCAGGGAGACCCTCAGAGGGAGAGACCCTCAGGGAGGAGGCCCAGACCTCCCATCCTGCAAGAGGGAAGGCAGAAGTGGGAGAGTCAACCCTGCCTGCTTCTACCACTGCCCCTATAGGAGCACTCACCTGGGGGTGGGGGTGGGGCACATACACCTTCTGCCTCCTGCCCTCTGAGCAGACTGTCACCACTGTCTTCTCTCTCTTTTTTTTTTTGAGACGGAGTTTCGCTTTTGTTACCCAGGCTGGAGTGCAATGGCGGGATCTCAGTTCACGGCAACCTCTGCCTCCTGGGTTCAGGCAATTCTCCTGCCTCAGCCTCCTGAGTAGCTGGGATTACAGGCACGCGCCACCATGCCCAGCTAATTTTTTGTATCTTTATAGAGACGGGGTTTCACCATTTTGACCAGGATGGTCTCGATCTCTTGACCTCGTGATCCACCCGCCTCGGCCTCCCAAAGTGCTGGGATTACAGGCTTGAGCCACCGCTCCCGGCCTGTCTTCTCTTTACAGCAAGGAAAGCAGGGCTCAGAGGGCCTGCTTCCCTCAATCTCACAGAAGAGAAAGCTCAGGCCAGGGGAAAGGGGAGGGGGGAAGGAGAGAGGAGCAAAGAGAGGGAAGGTGAGAGGAGGGAAGAGGGGGAAGGTGAGGGGAGGGGGAAGGTGAGGGGAGGAAGAAGGGGAAGGGGAGGGGAGGGAAGAGGGGGAAGGGGAAGGGAGGGAAGAGGAGGAAGGGGAAGAAAGGGAAGGGGGAAGGTGAGGGGAGGGAAGAGGGGGAAGGGGAAGGGAGGAAGAAGGGGAAGGGGAGGGAAGAGGGGGAAGGGGAAGGGAGGGAAGAGGGGGAAGGGGAAGGGAGGGAAGGGGGGAAAGTGAGGGGAGGGAAGGGGGGAAGGTGAGGGGAGGGAAGAGGGGGAAGGTGAGGGGAGGGAAGAGGGAGAAGGTGAGGGGAGGGAAGAGGGAGAAGGTGAGGGGAGGGAAGAGGGAGAAGGTGAGGGGAGGGAAGAGAGGGAAGGGGAAGAGAGGGAAGGGGAAGAGAGGAAGAAGGGGAAGGGAGGGGAGGGAAGAGGAGGAAGGGAAAGAGAGGGAAGAGGGGTAAGGGGAAGGGAGGGAAGGGGGGAAGGTGAGGGGAGGGAAGAGGGGGAAGGAGAAGGGAGGAAGAAGGGGAAGTGGAGGGGAGGGAAGAGGGGGGAAGGGGAAGGGAGGGAAGAGGGGGGAAGGGGAAGGGAGGGAAGAGGGGGAAGGGGAGGGGAGGGAAGCGTGGGGAGGGAGTAGAGAGGAGGGAAGAGGGTGAAAGGGAAGGAAGAGGGGGAAGAGGGAGGGGAGCTGGGGAGAAAAGAGTGGGAGACCAGCCCAGGGTCACACAGCAAGTTAGAAGAGTCAGGGTTGGAATCCAAGCTGGAGAGACTTCCGTGGGGAGGGAGTAGAGAGGAGGGAAGAGGGTGAAAGGGAAGGAAGAGGGGGAAGAGGGAGGGGAGCTGGGGAGAAAAGAGTGGGAGACCAGCCCAGGGTCACACAGCAAGTTAGAAGAGTCAGGGTTGGAATCCAAGCTGGAGAGACTTCCACGACCATGAGGCTGGTCACCCTACAGCCTATGCCAGCACCCCTGTCCTGGGGCTGGTGCCAGCTGCAAGCTGTGAGTGGCACATATGGCCCACCCCCTACTCTTGTCATGCTCTCTGGACATCCCAGCTGCTGCCTCTCCCAGGGTCAGAGTGCGGAGTCCCTACCCCTCCCCTTCATCAGGCATGGATGGGCTGTTCCTGCACACCTCCTTCCAGTGCTCAGGAGTGTGACCAAGATCCAGGAGTAAAGAGAGCCCGAATTCACACCAGGAGCCAGTCCAAGCCAGGAACTGGGGAGGACCCAAGGCCCCTTCAGGGCTGCCTCTCAGTGTTCAAAGAACATTCCCCACACCCAACCCCCCACCACTGCAGCCTCAGAAAGACAAGGGCCTTCCATTGACCGTAACTGACAAATTTATTGAAGTCTTGGGAAGAGCTGATCACCCGAGAATAAATAAAAGACACAGAACATTCACAGAACCAATAGGTAGCTCGAGATTGAGGTTTGCAGGAGTGACTTTGACTTACACGCGGGCCAGCCTTTGTATCTGGGGCACGCACAGCTGCAGGCGCCTCCCAGAAACTTCTTCCCAAAGGATCTGATGGAGGGGCGGGGCAGGCTCAAAGGAGCCTCAGCCTTCTCCAGGGGGAGACCTCCCCATCCGGGGCTGGTGGAGCCCACTCAGCAGGGAGGGCAGGCTGCTTGGCAACCGACATCTGTGGGTGCAGCCTGGACACCAAGGGCCTGGGGTGGGGTGGGGGGAGACCCCGAGGGGCTTAGAGAATTGAGCTTGGAAAGAAGGGGCCCCAGGCCTTTCTGCCTCCTCCACAGCATACTCAAGAACAGAAAGATCTAGAGACCTGGGATTGGGGAAAGCTGCTCCCACGGAAGGTGGGCCTGGAGGCAGGGAGGCCCCCCGCCACCTTGAACTGGGGAGAAGAGGGAGACTCTCCCGGATGACTCATGTGTGTCCCCACCTCTGCTGCCTCCTCCCAGGATAGGCAAGGCCAATCTCTGACCTAAAGAGGGAGGCTCTGGGTAACGGCTCCAAGAGAGATGGAGCCTGGGAAGTGAAGGCGAGACCGTGAAGATTTCTCAGTTCTAGAAATGAAAGAGTTTTTCCAGCCCCTGGGCTATGCTGGGCTGGGCCTCAGCAAGGTGACATTTCATGTCTAGAAACAGCAGCAAGTGCTCCGCTAATTGGTCAATAAAGGGGAGAAATTTGCTTACAAAAAAGGCGGCTTGCTGGGCGGCCTCAGCCCTGTCTCGGAGGAGAGGCCAGGTGGTTCCCTCAGCCCCCCAAGGAGGGAGCTGCGCAGTCGGCTGTGGGAGGCTCGAAGGCACCAGCCCTCCCTTGACGCCCTGGCCCCACTTCCTCAGAGGCCCCAGCAGCCCCAAGCCACCCACGCAGGGGCAGCTCTCTCGTGTCCGGTGCTGGGTGGAGCCGGGCCTGGGTCAGAACTGAGCGTGGTCCACCTCGTCCAGCCAGGAGGCGGGGCTGGCAGGGAAGTCGGGGTAACCCCCGCTGCTCCCCGTGGAGAGGTCGGAACTGGGTCCGTTCCCTGCCAGCACCCTCATGGGCGGGGGCCCGCCTGGGGCTCCTGAGGGCACAAGGCCCAAGCTGGCATCTGGGTACACCAAGCTGGAGAGGAGGGGCTGGGGGCCGGGGAGGCTCTGAGGGGCCGCGGGGGATGGGGGGACTCCATAGGGGCTGCCGGGGCGCAGCTCCCGGTACTGCTCTGGGCCTGCCAGGCCTCCATGCTCCAGTGTGAAGTTGCCCAGCGATCCCGAGGGCCGGCCCAAGGCCGGGGTGGGCTCCCCCAAGCTCCCATAGAGGCCGTTGGCCGGGCCCATTTCCACCAAGGAAGGCTCATCTGCAACGGAAGCAGAGGCTCAGTCCGTGCCTGACCTTCACCTGTGGCCCCTCAGAGTCCCATCCTGCGGGCAGACACACTACTGGGCAGGGCAGGAGTGGCTGCCCCACACCCATGACAGATCAGCGCAGGCCCCTTCTGCTCTTGGAAGGCATGACTGCCCGTGGCCCTCCACTGCCTGAGTCAGCCCAGGGTATTTCAGGCCTGGTGGGATCACAGTCAGGAACAGCCCAGCCAGGGCCCAAGCTTTCAGGACCAGCCCCACAGAAGCCCAGGGAGGGGCACGGATACCACCACCCGAATTTTGCAGACAAGGAAATTAAGTTCCAGAGAGGCTGAGTGAGTAGCTCAGAGAACAACGAAGAGAGTGTCTTGTACCCTTTGTGAGGATGGGCATCACGGGATGGGGCGCAGCATCCTCAGTGCCGGAGAATAAATAAATAATTCAGGCTCCACAGCAGGGTATTGAAACTTCTCTCCTTGACCCCAGGTAACCCCCTTCCCTAATTCCAAGCAGCTGGGACTTTGACTCAGTTTCTCTCCAAATGCGCTGCCCATTCTCCTAAAAATCACTGCAAGGGCTAGGAGCCAGAGAGACGGCCTGGACACGCCCACCTCACCCCTCCACAGGAGAAAGCCCCGTAGGCGCCCAGCTTGGGGACAGGTCGGACCACGGGAATTCTGTCCCCACCAGGAGAAAAGCAGTGGTCCGGAATGGCCACCCAGGGTGGGGAGGGTGCTGGGGGACCAGGTTCTGTAAGTGAAATGTTTCTGAAAGTACAGCCTAAGGAGTCCACTAACCCCATGGAAATTCAGACCCGCAGGCTCCCTGCGACCCCTCCGACGTGCGTTCCTCCCTCCACGAGCTCCGCGATTCCCCCGCCTACCGGGGAAGGAGACCTCGGCGTCGCTGTCCTGCCCCTCCTGGACGCTGTCCTTGTCCGACTTGGAGCCGCCGCGGGAGCGCTTCATGCTACGGAAATACTGACCCCAGCGCTGCCGGCCGGCGTCCTTTTTCAGCCTCTTCTCCTTGGCCCGGCGGTTCTGGAACCAAACCTGCGGGCGGTGGGGCGGGGTGAGCGGCCGCCGGCCTCTGCGGGGTCCCCAAGGTCACGGGCGGGAGGGGCGCGTGGGCGAGCGCTGACCTGCACCACGCGCATGTCCAGGCCCGTCTCGGACGAGAGCTGCTCGCGCACGTGGCGCGCCGGCTTCGGCGAGGTGTTGTAGGCGCTCTTCAGCGTCTCCAGCTGCTTGGCGGTGATGGTCGTGCGTGGCCGCTTGGCCGTGGCCTCGGCCTCTGCGCGGCAGGTGAGCGGTGAGGCCTGGCCGCCCCTCGGGCCCCAGCCGGAACCCCAGCACGCCCCACTCCAGCCCTCGCGGGGACGTCGGGACCCCCCGCCAGGTGCCCACCTCCAGTCCACCCCAAGGGCTTCTCGGAACGCCGGGGCGCTGGGAGCGTTTGACGAAAACCGGCGGCCCCCAGGGCGGGACGGAGGGCAGATTCTGCTGGGGGGGTGGCGTCTTCCCTAAAATCCCACCACCCTCGATGGCGCCCCCGCCTTCAGCCCTGGCCCCCCTACTCCAAACACTCTGCTCCTCCCGGGAGCTCTCCTTTATTCTAAGGGTGTGGGTATGGCCCAGTCTTCGCGACCAAGGATTTAGGGCAATAATTCCGACTGGGGTGAAAAAGCCGTACACTTTGGACCCAGTGAGTCGGTTGGGTTGCGGGTCTGTCCATGACTCCGCCGCTCCTGGCCTCGGCTTCCTGCTAACGCCGCCGCCCTAGCCCGGGCCCCTTAGAGAGCCCTTGGGAAGACCGCCCCGGCAGTGAGGATTTCCCAGGAAGCCCCCACCCCACTCCACCCCTGGGCCTGGTCTCAGCCCCACTTTTTCAGACCAGGAAATGTGGGGGCGTCGTCCCTTCCGCTGACCTCGCTGCTTGGCGGTTTCGTAGTCCGCCTTGCACACAAGCCGGCTGTCCTCCATGAGGTAGAACTCGTCGCCCGTGGCCAGCTGCCGCTTGCACACGACGCAGGCAAAGCAGTGCAGATGGTACACGAAGTCCTGGGCACGGCGCACCACCTGCGTGGGCGGGATGCCCAGCTGGCACGCGGCGCACTTGGTCCCGAAGCGCCTGCGGGACGCACAGGGCCCGGCTCAGCGTGGCAGTGCGAGGCTCATTTCGCCCCGAGCGGGTCGGAGAGCGGCAATCGGGTGCCTGGGGAGGCGGTCCCGGAGGAAGGCTCTGTCCGGCCTGCAGGTTGGTCAACCAGCTTGGCCCCCCACTACCACTGAGAAGGGAACCTTAACCTCCGGTCAGGAGGACCTCGGGGAGCTCAGTCTCCAGTGCCTGCCGGACCCATACTGGATCTGGGAAGCTGAATCGGGACGGAGAGGACCCATCTGGGGCTGGTTTCTCAGACCCCAGAGGTGGAGCCATGAAAGCCACTGGGCCAGAGCCCTTGAGTCCCCAGCATTAGGGACAAAAACACCACCAATTTCAGAGGGACTAAGTTCAATAGAATTCTACAAATGTGGGCTTATCTTCTCTAATGACTGCTTCTGTGATTTAAGAAATAAATTGCTTTTTTTCCAAATAATATTTGCTGATGTCCCAGCCAGGCCCAGCCACCCAGGGAGCACCTATGGAGAAGCCCCACCCTTAGCTTGGCCGGGCCACAGCGTGCCCTGCCTGGATGACAGAATGGGGTGGGGATCTCGGGAGACCTGGGCTTTAAGGGCCTGGCCTCGGTGATTGAGGTGATCCTGGGGTGGCGGAACTCCAGGCCTCCTTTACCCAGGGCCGGTGTGCCCTCCGCTCCCACACCAAGGTGAGGCTCCAGGGCTCACTTGAAAAAGTCGTCCTTGCAGTAAACGCTCTCCCCTCGGCTGAAGCAGCGTTCGGCCAGCGGGGTGTGGCAGTCGCTGCACTTGAGGCACTTGCTGTGCCAGTGGCGGTCCAGAGCTTTGAGGATGAAACGGTCCAGGATGTGCTGGTCACAGCCGGCGCACAGCGGGATCTCTGTGGGCATGAGGAAGCTGTGGGTCACTTCCTAGACCAGGAGGCAGCAAAGCCATCTTCCCACCCCAAGCCGAGCCAGGGCTGCTGAGGGCTCCTCCTGTCCCTGCACACCCTCTTCCCCAGCCAGCTTAAGTGGCCCCACAAGTTCCGGGAGTGCGCAGGCACCGCATCCTAAGGCGGGAGCTAAGAGGAAACTGACAACCGTCTAAAAATGTGTCTGTGAGAAGAAGGAAAGCAGACCAGGCCATTCCATGAGACCAGATACTCAATTACAAAATGTTCCAAGTGCCAAGAAAGCTGCGTGTGGAGCTCAAATGAAAACCCTACCCCAGGGGATCTGCTCTCCGAAGACAGGCAGGAAAAATAGGGAAACGGGTCCTCACCATCACCTAGAGTTGGGGCACCCCATCCGGGGCTCCTTCACGTTAAGCGTCGTGACCACTCTTTCTAGGGACTCCCCGAAAATGTGGCTTCCCCACCTGGTGGCCCTGTCTGCAGGCCGGCAGGGTAAATGACAATGTCGTCCCCATCGTTGGGTGGCTGCAAAAGTACTTATGAGTGGACTGGACAAGCCGATCCCCTGCCTTTGTGTCAGGCATGGGTGCCCCAACGCTGTCACAGTTACTCAAACATTCGGCTTCCCGCCGCTTCTGCCCCCATGCCCCACTTCGGGACTGCAGGCCCCCTGGAGGAACCACGCTGGAGAGGCCCACTGGTGCCCTGTGGGAGCCTCGAGTACAGGAGTGGCTTTTTTAGGTGCCAAAGGGCTGAGGACTCCCTCTACACTTAGAGAAAGTCTCTGGAAGAGGGGGTGCCCGGCGGAGGGGTTGGGACCCCCTAATATTGCACCTACCTCCCTGACTGTGGATCCCACCGACTCCAGCCCGTCTCCCGGTGTTTGAGAGAAACCGGGAAGGGGCTCCCTCGACCTCTGGCGGAGAAAATTGGGTTCCACCGCCCCCCGCAGTGGCGGGAAACCCGTGATGAATGCGCCCCGCATCCGGCAAAATCGCAGCTCCGGGTGAGGAGCGTTCAAGAAACGCCGGGGCGCGCCCGGGGTCCCCAACGTGCGCAGCGACCGCAGGGAGGCGAGGACACGGCACAGAGCGAGTACCCCGCGGGGGGGAAAGGCCCGCGCAGCGCGGATTCAGCACCTCCGGCCGGACAGCGCCTCGGCCGCAACGCGCCGATGGAGCCCGCGTCAGGCAAAAGGCGCCCCAGCCCACCCCGCGCCGCGCCCGCGACCCCGGCCTTACGCTGCATGGCGACTCCGGGCCCGGAGGGGTCTCCTGCTCTCGGGGATGGCGGGGCCGGCGGAGCCTGGACGCCAACCTGCCCGCTCTGGTCAGCTTTCCCGAGCGCCAGGCGCGCAGCCCTCTTCCCTCCCTCCCTCTCTCTACCTCCCAGCCCCCGCGGCCAACCTCTCCCAGGAACCGCCGAAAAATAAATAAATAAATAAATAAATAAATAAGTAGGGAACAGCGAGCCCCCACAGCCTGGATGAAACCCCCTTCCCGCCGACCGGTCCCGGGCCTCCTTCCCCATCCTGCGGCTCCAGCTGGCCCGGGAGTCGGGGAGAACTGCCAGGTTCTCTAAGAACCTAAGTGCTGGGAGCGAGAGTGGTGCCTCCAGGAAATTGGGGGCCCCGGAAAACGAGGTTTTTTGCTATCGACGGACCCTGGACAGGGATAACCCGAGCAAGTGTCTGTGGACGCAGACGCTGAAACCTGACTTAGGAGAGACTGACGGTCGAGGTTCAGCTCGACCTTGGCCCCTGCATCTGACTCTGTTCCCCTGGAACGTGGAAGGAGTCCTGGTGGGACTCCCCTCTTGGGGACCCTTACTGCCCCGCCATTGCTCCCTGAGCCTCCTCCAGCTCAGGGGCCGGCTCTGGGCTTCAGAGGGTCTCCTAAGCCCGCCCTGGACCCCTGAGAGCTTCCTGGCCTGAGCAGTGCCGCGCCACAGCCTCACTCCCTGACAACCCAGCGCCAGGGGCCCCAAAACAAACTCAGGTGGAGGCGCCCAGGCGCGGACCCACTCCAGCCCGGGTCCTCTAGCTCCTGCCAGTCTCCGTGGTCAGGCCCGGAAAAGCCCGAGGTTCTCCGGGTCTCTCCGGTGCAGCCGCTCGGCCCGGGCACCCACCTCGGCGCAGGTCCGCCCTCCGCGCCAGCAGCGCTAGCAGCAGGTCGCCGCCCGCCGACTCCCGGGCCGGGCCCAGCTCCCCGCGCGCCTCCATCGGTCCCGCCGCCCGGCGTTGTCACTCTTCCAGTCCCGAACTTTCCCGGGCCCGACGACGCCACGCTGCAGTGGCTCCGAACCCGCGTGTAACCGACTCCCGGTGCTGCTGGGCGCTGCGCCCGCGGGCTGCCCGGGGGGCCCGGAGCCTCCGGCCGAGCTGAGGGCGGAGCGGCCGGGGGGCGGGGCCGCGGCGCGGGGCGGGGCCGGGGGTCGCGGAGACGAGCCTGGGGTGACCGCGGACTCGCGCGCCTTTGCGCCGGGACCTGCGGTGCCCACAGGCCGCCCCGCGTGCTCGGCCTGAGGGCGGGCACCGGTAGGGGAGGTCTCAGGTCAGGACTGCCCGCCAGCGTTCTTCCCCGCCTGGCAGCTTTCTGCGCCGGAGCGGGCCGCGGGCAGAGGCCTGGGCTCGAGCACACGCCAGGAAGGCTAAGGTTCCCGGGAGAGGGGTGGAGAAGGCAGCCGGGTCCTCCCGCCGCTGAGGTTTGGCCTCGGGAGCCGGAGCTGGTCGACAGGAGCTCAACCCGAAACGCGGAAGGGGTGAGTGTGGCGCCGAAGGCTGCGTACCGGAACCGCAAGGACCGGATCCCAGATGCCAACAGGCTTCTGGGCTCCACCCCTGGAACTGCGGCCCCAGAGTGGGCTCAGGGGAGAATAACAAGCCTTGAGAGAGAACAGGCTCTGTGTCCTGGACACGCAGCTAAGACCTCGCGTCGTGGACGTCAGCGCTGGGAAGTCCGGGGCACCCCTCCGTTTCCAACCCCCAGCTCTCTGGCTCCATCAGAACACAGTTTCTTTACCCGATATTCCAGCCCTTTGCCCAAGTCCACACAGGCGAGCTCTCCAGAACCCACGCTATCCTTGCAGGCAGAGGGGCACAACCACCCCTGCCCAGAGGGCCCTGGGCCAGCGCCGGCCCTGGGCAGCCACCCTGGGAAGAACACAGCAGTGGGTGGCCCTCACAGCACGGGACATGGTGAGGACAGGAGAGCCCTGGCAGTGCAGAAACACCCAGGAAGGGTTGGGGGACCAGGGACTGATGCCATCCTCCTGGTCCCTCTCCCTGCGGATCTGACGGTAATACTCTGTCCACTCTGCCTATGGATTCTGGACTGTGAGCTTTCAGGGGCCAAGCCCAGAAGGATGGGTGCAAGATAACCACAGTCCCCCTGCCAGCTCCCAGAAGGTCTGATGTGCCCGTCTTGAGCAGCAGCCCATGCAGCCAGCTCTCTGCCCTTTCACTTTGCACAGCACTTGTTACCCGAGAAGGGCCAGGGAAAAGACCCGAGGGCACAAAGCCTAGTGTGCGCGGGCTGTGCCAGGTCCAGGCAGCGGGTGTCAGCTGCTGAGGAAGCGGGCAGGGGCCGTGTGTGGCTGGACGGGGGACAGGGGCGGCAGCAGGTCAAGGAGGCGGCCCACGCTGCTGGCATCTGGCCGGCCCTCCAACAATGACTCCATTATTTCCCAGCGTCCGTGGTGATGGAATGGCCCTTGGGGAGAGTGGTTCAGGCGGGAGACCCAGCCTTGGGTTCCCTGCTGTAGGATCCAGAGGCCTGGGTGGGGCTGTGTGCAAGAGCTAAGGGGCACTAGTCTCAGGGGAACTTGGCACCCCTAGCTCGGCCCCATCGCCCCCCAGCTGTGCCTGCGATGCAGCCTTTTTTCTGGGGTCTCTACTCCACCACTGTCCCGCTCTTGCAGGCCAGCGCCAGGCCCTCCTGGCCACCCTGGGATCTGGAAACTCTCTCCCTGCACTGTGTTCCCATCTCTGTGTCCCGCCTGCAGAGCGGTGGGACTTTCTTGGCCTGGCCTCTAGCCCTGCGCACCCCGTTCCTCGCATCTCTGTCGCCCTTGCCGTTTCTGTCCTCGGTGTCCAGCCCGGGCTGGAGGCCGCGGGCACCCCGGGGCTCTTACCCCGAGTCCCGCCCAAAGTGCAGACGGCGGCGGTCCCGGGCCTCTCTCGGTCGCGCTCAAGCCCCGTTTCCAGCAGCATCGCGGCCACCAGGTCGAGTGGCTCGAGCCGCGCTCCTCGTAGGTCGACGTTCCCCGGAGGGCTCGGGGCTCCGAAGTCCCGCCGCGTGGTGCGGAGCGGGGAGCCTGCGAGCCACTGGGCCGGGCGCTGTCCGCGGTGCTGAAGGAGGCGCCCACTGCCCGCCCCGCCCGCGCGCCCGCCCACCCACCTCCCGGGGTCCCTCTCGCCGCCCCGGTCCCCACCCCCACTCCTGCCCCCCTCCCCGGTGCTTGGGCAGGCTACGTCGGACGCGCACTCAGGGTAGTCCCCGCCCTCGCCCCAGACCCGGGGTAGCAGCGCCAGCTCCAGCTCCTCCCTGAGCTCCAGGCCTCGCTGAGCTCCTGCCCCCCTCCTCGGTGCTAGGGCAGGCAGCGTCGGACACACACTCAGGGCAGTCCCCGCCCTCGCCCCAGACCGGGGGTAGCAGCGCCCGCTCCAGCTCCTCCCCAAGCTCCAGGCCTCGCTGAGGCGCCGGGATTCGCAGCAAGCGGGTCGTCCAGCCGCGGGACAGGAGGCCATTGACCCTACCCTTCTGGCGGGCAGCCTCTGGAAGGCAGTGCCCAGGCCATGCCCCAGGATGTCCCCTTGCCTGATAACCTCCAACCCAGGGCTCACTGAGGCCCTCATGCAGGTATTTTGCTGGTCAAGGAACTTCCCGCTCTTAACCTCCTTGAACCCAGCCCCCAATTTCTGGGAAAAGCTCAGCCCGAGTCCCCCAGGTTGCCAGGAGGAGGGGCACCTGCAGTCCCCCTAACAGAAACGCTGCTCAGGACTCAAAACCTTGGGCATAGGCAGGGCCTGAGTTCCCTGCCAGCCTCTGCACAGCCTGGCCAGGGAGGTGCCAACGGGAGTCCTCCAAAGCCACAGACAAGACTATTGGAGACCACTCCCCCGCCCCGACCAGCACAGCAAAAGTGGGGGCGGGGCAAAAGAAAACGAAACCCCACAGGGCACTGCAAACTCAGCCATGGCAGGGCACTCACACCCGGGAAGCAGAGGGGTGGCTATTCAGGCAGGCTGGGGTTCCTCTGAGCTTCCCTCAAGCTGGGCTGTGGCCAGTGCCCTTTAAAGTGTGTAATTTACATGCGTCTCAGCTGCTTTTCATCTACCTGTAAAATCCAGGGTCTTGTCCTGTCTCTCCGTCCAGATCAGCTCCAAGGAGATAATCTAGGATTGATTTGCATCTTTCACTTTCCATTTGACCCTTTGGTTGTCTCCCAAAAGCCAATGGTTCAAAATAAGAAATTCTAGAAATTCAGATGTCCAGTCCATAAACAGAAAGAAGGGTCCATTCTGCACCCCCCACACCTACCACACTCTCATTGGTAGAGCTGGTTCACATTTCAAAAGAATCACAATTGTTTTCAAATGTCAGATTCCTTTATTCATAAAATGTGCACGTTATCGTTTACTTAAATACAAAATGTTCACTTTCCTTGCAGGTAAGAAATTGCACTGACATTTCCATGTCAATTAGCTTATTTTTAATAAAAATCCTTCTGTTAAAAATAAATAAACATTTAAATTACTGAACTATCATATTCATTAGTCTCAATACCTCTTAAAATACTTAAAACTTGAGAAAATATACTCTAAACCTTGCCTAAAGGTGGCATCCAGCTCTGAGTGGTCACATGAAGTGTGTTAGAGCATGGACATGTGACCCCTGGGGCCACCTCCGCAGCGGCTCAGATCCCCACCACTAACACTGCTGAAAACCCTGCCCCTCAGCAGGTCGAAAGCTTTTCCCTCAAACAGTGGTGACCCCAGATGGCAATAGGATGATGAAACTGCAGCCACACTGTGCTCCACGTGGGTTTCTGGAAAGGCTGAAGCTGGAGACGGTAACCCTAACGCTATCCCAGGTCACCCCAGCTAAAGACATTCAACACTAGCCAAAAGTCAGGTTAGTTAAGGGTTCAAAGGCAAACACACTGAAACTCATGAGTAGACCCGCCTGGTTTTCAAGCCGAAAGAGAAACACTCTGGTGTCTTCAATAACCCAGATCTCTAACCAGCAATGAAGGCAACGTCATGGCTGTCCAAGCACAGACGAATTAAAAGTGCGAAACCAGAAGAAATGCTCACGTGAGCCGTGAAGCCTGAGGCCAAGGCATCAGACACCTCTCCCACCAGCTACCGGGCTCTGGGGGCATCCTTAGCACAGCCGTTCTGTGACAGCTGTTTAAGGAATCAGCTGCTGCCCGTGTTCCTCAAGCTGCAACAATAACATCAGTATTACGGTGGTCTTACGAATACACCACGTGATCCGCCACAGTTAGTAAACACATGAGTACACAACACCAAGGAGGCAAAGCAGAAAAAATATTTACAACTGTCAGAGATGCGCACAGATGGTCACACAGACATCTGAGCCTACTTCAGCCGAATCAAACTGAGCCTGTGAGACACACCAACGGCCACAAAGAAGCTCAATATAAATGTTTCCCAAAATAGTGTATTTGTTTTGTTTAAATCTTCAGAGGTAAGTGACCACTAAACACTTTGGGTTTAAAACAATGTTTAAAATTATTAAATGGTAAAAGAAATCATGACCAAAGCTTGGGAAACCAGTGCCTATGTGGCGATCCTTCCCAAAGCAGCTTCAGGCAAAGGAAACCTGGCACAGGCGCCTGCTACCCCTGCCCCTCCATGGGCCTAGAGCGAGGTGCATGTGTGGCTGGGACCTGCAGCACCTGCCACCCTACCCCCTCCGTGGGCCCAGGGCGAGGTACACGTGTGTGGCTGGAACCTGCAGGCCTCTGTGGTGTTGGGTGAAGAGCAGACCACAGAGGGGGCTTTAGAAGTCTCCCTGGGGCCTGTGCTCCCAAGGGCAGACCACTCTCCTCCCCACCCCCCAACAAAGGGCCCTCTGCTCTGAGCACCACCTGCCCGCTGAGCCCAGAGCTGCCCTCCGGGGACCAGCTGACCAAATGGCCCCCATTTATCTTGTCACCAGATAAACAAACAAAGGCGCACTGCCTCTGAGGGTTAAATAAGCCACCATCCTTCCCATCCCCAAGTCCACGGCACAAGGCCTCTGGGGGTTATCTTCTGAAATGCAGCACAGCCACGAAATTCCTCGGCTCCTCCCCTGTTCAAATCCCCACAACTGGAGTGAAAACACCTGCAGGAGCGCAGAGAGCCCTCAGGAACCCTTCCCTAGGGAAGCCGTGGAAAGCACACTGGACGTCATTGGAGCCACACTTGCTTGGAGGGGCACAGAGGCCACCTGCACTTCCAGCTCTGCCTCGCCCCTGCCTGGCTGAAGGAGAACACTTGGCAGCCTGGAGGGGCGGGGAAAACAAGGCTTTGCAGGATGAGATGGAGTCCAGGAAACTTAAGATTATAGTGTGTGGGGAACACTATTTGGCCTGGACTCCTCGCCCTCTTTTAGAGGAAACATAGAAGTCTTTTTGCCATAGAACCTGTGAAAGGAGTATGAACAGACTGGAGTACGCCGGGAATGCAAACATCCCCACAAAATTACCCCACCTCTTCCCTTGTCAGAAGAGCGTTTGTAAAAGGACTCAGAAGCCAGAAGGTGCCATCGGATGTGAAACCAGGCCCGCGTGTAAAATCCCTGATCCAATATTAAAGCTGCAGGTGGCACGGGGTGGGGCTGCCTCTCTGAGGGCACTCACACAGCCGGGTGGTGGTATTTGACCTTCCACCGCCTGGACCTCACCCGGAAGAAGAAGTACATCACCATGAGGAACAGGGACGAAGCCACGTACAGCACCACACAGAGACTCATGTCCAGGCTGGAGAAGCCGACCCCGAGGAAGGGCACGGCCACCTCCACCTGCTTGTGGACCTCGGGCCCATCCAGACTCTGGAATCTCACGTCCAGCCTGTGGCGCAAGCTCTCCGGAAGGGCAGGCCTGGGGCCCAGCGCACTGGGTGGACGAACGCTCTGGGAGTCTCGGTCTCCATAGGACTTCTCTGGGGGAGTGAGTCTTTTCTCCTCTTCTTCACCCCTGGCCAGGGGTCCTCCTTCACCAGAATCCCCCTGGTCTGCGGAATACGTGTCTAAGAGGTTGTCACGGCTGTAGTGCTGCTTCAAGAATGTGAGCACGTGGCCTTCATCCCAGCTGTCCAGGCCCTTCATTTCCTCATGGCAGGCTGGGCAGAGGTCTGGAGTGGGCCACTGAAGCTTTGGAAACCTGGGATCCTCACTCGGATGGCCTAGGAAGGAAAGGAAGCAGAAGAGCCAGAGGGAGGAGGCCTGTGGGGCCAGGTGCAGCCTCCAGCCAGCAGACTCCTACTCCTCCCGCCACGGGCCTCCCTCCCCGCCCTTCCCACCCTTCCCCTGCAGTGTGGCCCAGAGGACACCTGCTTCCGCAGGCCTCTGCGCACGTGTCCCCTCTGCTGTCTCCCATGCCTGCAAGTAAGGAGAGGCTACAAGCTCGGCCTCCGCCACTTCTCGGACCACACCTGCCCCAAACCACCCAGCATTCCACTTCCAAAACAGGTGATAGCACGCAGCCCTCACTTCGAGGCCTCTGTCTGCACAGTGCTGCCCGTGTGCCCCTTCCCCACATCACTGCCCCTCTGCCCTTTCCTGAGGGTGCACTTGAGGCCCACTGCCCCCCGCGCCCCGGCCACCTGCGCTGTATGGACAGTGGGCCTCAGGTGCACCCTCGGGAAAGGGCAGAGTGGGTGGTGATGCATTTCCACTGCACTTCAGGCACACTGGCCCTTTCCAGACTACAAATCCCTTTCTGTGGTGACGTGCTCCCTCTGGGGAACAGCAGGACATACCAGCAGCCCCTCTGAAAGGCTGCTGTGATGGTCTCTATCACCTCACACACTACTACTGATGCTACTTTGTAGAATAAGGAATAAAGTTGACCACTTTTGTGGGGCTTTTTATACACTCATTTAAAAAACCCTCAAACTTCTATTTTTTATGTTTAACATTTTCATTAAAACGGTGTCACTGGAGCTGCGACGTGAGGAGGAGGAGGGCAACAGCGCTGTCTCTGCAGTGCGCTTGCTCTCTGGCTGAAAGGCGACGAACACCTAGAACCTCCACTATGCTGAATCAAGATCAGTACTTCTCCAAAAAATCAAGAAGAAAAGAAATACTGACATGCAGAGAGACAAGCAGAGCTTGCCCCCAACTCTACTCCCAGACGCACTGTGGTAGGAGAGGCCTGCGGGTCCCTTCTGCACATGCAAACACACACGTCTGTCCTGCTGAGAGACCACCCACGTGCCCTTCTACCAGGGTCCGTGCCCCCGCGCAGCTAAACACAAACCTACCACATACTTCCGACACCTGTGTGCCCTCATGGGTGTTCTGGGTGTTTATCTGACCCATTCCCTGTGGGCGGCCATGCACACAATTCTGCAGCAAGCATCCTTGTAGACACAGCTTTGCATGCCTGCCACGGACTGCCAGGAGGGGATGCAGACAGGACCCACCTTCGTAAGGTTTTGCTGCCCAGTGCTCAGCCACTCTTCAAAGAGGGCGCTGAGTCCCCTCTCACAGAGGGGACAAAGCATGGACCAGCAGCACTTAGTGGGAAGCTGCCAGAGCCCCGGACTGTAGAGTAAGGCACCAGCGCTGGGTGGAAGACCCTGGGCAGATCTCTGAGGGGCCTCCCAGGAGCTTGGGTCTCCATTCGCAGGCTGGAGGTGGGACTGGGTGGGGTGGGACTCTCAGGAGTGACAGACATGCTGGGCGGTAAGGCCCCTTTCTGCTGCAGCCTCATGACGGGGGCAGGGGAGGCACAAGCAGGCTGGGCCTCCAGCAGGCAACAGGCAACAGCAGGGCCTCCAGGTCCAGGCAGGCCTGGCGAGGGTCCTGGTCCCACTGCCTTAGAGTCGAGGGCTCAGAAAAGTGCAGGGAACTCTGTGGGTGGCAGCAACGCAGAGGCTGCCAGGGCGGAGAGGCTGAGACACTGCTGACCCAGGGAACAAATCCCCCAGACACAGGCGCCTGCGGCCACATGCCCCAGGCCCCAGCAGGCAGGCTCGGCGCAGAGAAAACCCATTTTCCTTAGTGCTTTAGTGTAATATGTTTTCATAATACAGTGGATTAAATAAAAACCCATAGTTCAGTGGCATTTTCTTTTCATCTCTATTAAGATTTATTTCTCATCGGAATTATTTTTAAGCCTAATTTTAATCTGCCACTGATTTAGGATAGTTTGAAGTACTTAACTCTGAGAAAATACATGTGCCCTATTTAATTTTTTTTTTAACAAAACCACTGAGAGGTTTGGTTTACATTTGGACAACAGATTTTCATACTAACATTCCTCATCAAAAATTATGTTCTGGCCGGGCGTGGTGGCTTACGCCTGTAATCCAAGCACTTTGGAGGCCAAGGCGGGCGGATCACCTGAGGTTGGGTGTTCAAGACCAGCCTGACCAACATGATAAAACCCCATCTTTATTTAAAAAAAAAAAAAAAGAAAAGAAAAAAGGAATTATGTTCCAAGCTTTCCAGAGCCAAATACCCTCAGGGTTAGTGGGGTACCCGAGGGTACAACGGGAAGAAAGAGCCACACCCATGTCCACAAGGGCCCAAGAGCCTCCCCAGAGCAAGAGAACCATCTGGAAACCCAGGGACAGAAGCAGCGTGGGAACGGCTGTGGCTCTGGCAGCTCCCGGCCACCCAAGTCCTGATCCTGCGAGCACAGCAGGTGGCACGAGGCCGCAAAGTTCAGAGGCAAGCCCCGTCATGGCCATGCCATCCCCACTGTCCCCAGGACCAGGGCCTCTCACGCCCATGCTGAGACCCCACACCCAGGCGCTTCTCACCTGCTAGGCGGCCGTTCACCACATTATGCTTCCTCCAAAGCCAGAGGATGGCTTGGTCTGGGGTTTTCACTGAATCCATGGATTCTTTAGCCATTTCCTCAAAGTGCTCACCACACTCCTTACACCCAAAGAAGGTGCGAATGTACCTCCTCACCGTCTGCAGCACAGCCTGGGGGTCGTCTTCAAAGCCTGCAGGAGAAAAAAATGCCACCGACAACAGCAGGCGCGTGAGGGTCACCTGACCCCACTCTTATCCACAGAGCCTTGGGGGGAACTGCTTCTTACACATTGCGAAGCCCCCTCATGTCTCCACAGGGGCCTCAGGCTGTGGGCACAGACCAGGAGCCGGCACCTGCCCAGGTGTCCAACACACCCAGGTACCACAGGCTCTGGAGACATGATGACTGTGCACAGCCCAGAGGCCGGAAGAGCAAGAGAAGGATGAGCCACCCAGGCCCCAGGGAGCCCTTCCAGGAGCACCTTCAATCTCCCACCAGGCTTCCGGCTGTCTGTGCCAGAATGCCTGGACCACCAAGCAATGCTTCTTCCTCGGGATCTGCCAGCTGGGTATAGTCCCTCTTGCCCTACAAGCAACTCCCAGAGGCTGATGCCAGGGCAATGACACTGCTCATTCTAAATCTGTAGTTGTTGTGTTTGAAAGTCCCAGGGCAAGTGGGGACATGGCCTTAAGAAGTGACTCTAGGCTGCCACCAGCCATGGGTGTGAGGATGCAGTGGGTGGGCAGGCACAGGGATGGGTGCACCCACAAGCCAAAGTTCGTGCCACAGTAGGTAAAAACAGACATGGACAGGCTGGAGAGCCTGCATAGATGCTGTGAATGAGCAACACACGTCTCAGGAAAGCAACCGCTGCCCACGGTGGCAGAAGAGGCTAGCACCACACCGAAGGGGAACCCCTGAGAAAACCAAGAGGGCAGCACGGGGTGGGGCTTGGCAGTCCCCACTCAGACAACTAATACAGGAGCCTCAACTCACAGATAGGAGACCCATGAGATTAAAACAGATTACACATCAGTATTAAAAAAAGACACGCTTTCAAGAATGAGTCCGTCTTCATCAACAGCAGGCCCTGGGGGAGCTCCCTGCGCTGGTGCAGGCCTGATGCCTGTCGTGGCTCCCTGAGAGCACAGCTGTGCACGGGCCCTGATCTCAGTGTCCAGGTCGATCCATAATCATGACGGTTCTCGTTTATTTCACCCAGAGAAGGTGAGAGCAGAGCAGACCACCACCTTTTCCTCGACCTCAAGCGTGTCCACGGGCAGCTGGGCCATAATGCAGATGGGACGGCAGGCGCTGGCCCTGCCACCCGGACTGTCTGCCCTGCTCTCCCGCCAGGAGGGCTCCACAGACATCTGCCCCGCATCACCATGTAATCCCCCTCCTCTTCCCACTACATCACTGTGGGTGCAGGGCCCCCCTAATCTTCAGAGTGGACAAGAACCGTCAACCTCTACCTGTGGGGGGATTAAAGGCCTCGCAGGCATTTTAGTGGATGGGGCTTAAACATAGAGCAAAGAGAAGAAAAACCTTCCAAGACTTAATCCCATGGCCGCCTCTGACCCAATTCTCTTGGCAGGAGGCTACTCCTGGAGGCTGTTTCCAATACGCTATGGGAGGAAGGAGTGCTGAGGGTCTTGTTAGTGGTAAGCTTTGCCATCACGCTGCTCTCACAATTCCACTACACCAGGGCTGCTCCTAGAAGAGTTTAAAATCAAATATCCTGGCCCCCAACTTCTCCTTGGTCTGCACTGTGCCCACACTGCCTTCGAGCAGCCGTTCCTCACGCCTGTGTGATCAGAGCAGATGGAAAGGGGGACGGTGTGATGGCGCAGCTCCTCACCACAACTTTTCCCATGCAAACATGGTTTCATAACTCAGGCTTGTGTTTCAGAAGCAGTTTTTTTGGAGACAAGAGTCTTGCTCTGTTGCCCAGGCTGGAGTGCAGTGGCATGATCTTGGCTTGTCAACCTCCAGTGCTGGGATTACAGGTGTGAGCCTTGAGCCCAGCCCAAAATCGGGTTTATACGGTCTGGCTGGGCATTCGCTCAGGCAGTGTGGATACTCGGATTTCAATTTCTGTTTGGGCAGCTCCCAAGGTTTCTCCCAAAAAACATACACCTCTTTTAACTGTATGATTATGAAAATGATTTGAGGTTAAAAGCCACCGTCTCCCCCAACCAGACCCCTGAGAAGCAGTAATCCAATGTTACCCTGCAAGCCAGAACAGAAGAGATTTTCAGAGAGCCACTGCAGTGCTCCCATCCCGGGAGACTCTCCCATACTATGATTTTGCTGCTTCTCCCATTACCAGGTGGAATTTATTTCTCCCAGCACAAATGTAGGCTAGATCAACAGGAGGCGGTGGAAGCAATGATATGTGACTCCACACTGAGGCCTCTCAGGAGGTCCTGCCTCAGCCTGGTGCTACCTGGTGGGGAAGCCACATTCAGGAATATGAGGCATTCCAAGGTCCCCTGTACCGACCAGCTGCCACCGGATGAAGGCAGCCACATAAGGGAGCCCAAGCAGCCCTCACAGAACTACCAGCTGAGCCCAGCCCAAACTGCTGACCCACAGCATGATAAGCAAACACAGCGGAGGCTGCTTAAAGCCCAGCACTTTGGGTTACGTTGTGACATGGCAAAAAATAACTGTAAAAGAATTTGACAATTTTCTTGGAAACAGGATTGAACTGTGTGAGTAAAAGACTCCAGCTTGGCTTTAAAGTAAACATTACTGAACCTGAATCACTGCTTAAACTGGGAAGCACACACACAGCCAAATTCAGAGGGGATTAAGAAGCCAATATATACTTCAATGTTCTGTGAAGGACAGAGCAGTTCATTTTATCTATTTCCTACTAATTGAAAATTATTAAATCCAACTTTAAAGCTTTATAGGCTTTAAAACCTCACGGTGGGTGGCCTCTGTCCTGGCCCCCACAGATCCAGCCACCTAACTCACCCCTCCTGTAATCCCCTCCACTTGCGCATGGCCTGGGCCTGGTGACTGACTAGTGAGCAGAATCTGGCATAGATGACAATATGTCATCTCCGGGTGGGCACCCTCTTGCTGGCTCCCTGACGAAGCTTGCTGCCATGATGTGAGCTGCCCCACAGAGAGGCCCTGGGCGTGGGTTCCGGCCAGCAGCCAGCTTGGAGCTCAGGGCCTTAGGCAAGCCATGTACAAGGAGCCGGGAAGCCACTCTCTCCCAGTGGGCCTCAGGTGCCCTCCAGGCCTGGCTGACACTCCAACTGCAGCCTCACCAATCCTGAAGAGGACCCAGATGAGGCCATGCCCGACCTCAGAAACTGTAAGCTCATAACCATGGGTGGCTCTGGCTGCTAAATGTTGGGGTGATTCGTCATGCAACAGCTGATCATGAATATACCACTCCAAATAGATTTCACGTGTTCTCCCGTCTTTTTTTAAAAGCAAAATCAGGGAGTTTACACTGCAGGGAAATTCCCAGCCAGGGTTCTCTCTCTTCTCTGTGGTTTATTTCCTGCATTTTAGCCATGCACATCCTTGTGAGTTCTAACGAGGGGCACTCGTACTCTGAGGGCACAGCCCTGGGCGAGCTGCTCATGTGTGACGAGTCCGAGGCAATGCTCCCCGCCTCGGTGCCCTGGCAACACGTTACCTCACATACAGCAGAACACACCTCACACACACAGACTGGGGTAGTGTGTGGGGCAGACCATCGGCCCCGCTGGCCTGTGCAGGGACAGCTCACCTGTGCCAACCAGTGCGTCTGGGTGGGCCGAGGCTTGAACAGTCAAAGTGTGGAACAGTTTCCAGAGAGAACATGGGTAACCCCTCAACTCAGGTCGGCTTCCTTGACATCCAACCCACTTTATGTGATTAGTAAGGAATATTCCAGAAATCTGAAAAAAAAACCCAAAGAATAAAATGGTTGAAATTAAAAACAGCCAACAGATACCGTCTTGACTAAGGGGATGGTGATGGGGGTGTAGTTTACTGAAGCTGTATCCACTGTACACATAAGATCTGCGCCTCCCACCACATGCAAATTTAAATTCAAGAAAACAAACGAGAGGAACGGTTTCCTTCACTAAAGCAGCTCTCAAGCCAACCTCTGGAGAGAAGGTTTTTCTGTATTTGATAAACTAGTAATGTTAAGCATAAAACGTTATCTACCTTTTCTTCTAAACTAGAATTTGCTGTAATGACAGTATTAAAAGAAAAGGCTCGGCCAGAAAACAACACGTTCACTTTTTTTTTTGAGACAGACTCTCGCACTGTCACCCAAGCTGTGGTGCAGTGGCACAACCTCGGCTCACTGCAACCTCCACCTCCTGGGTTCAAGTGATTCTCCTGCCTCAGCCTACTGAATAGCTGGAATTACAGGCGCCCACCATGCCCAGCTAATTTTTTGTATTTTTATAGAGATGGGGTTTCACCATGTTGGCCAGGCTGGTCTGGAACTCCTGACCTCATGATTTACCCACCTCGGCCTTCCAAAGTGCTGGGATTACAGGTGTGAGCCACCGTGCCTGGCCTAAGGTGTGCTCACTTTTAAGACGCAAGGAGGTGGAGGCGGCCATGGGAGCAGGTGACTGCTGGCGAGTGGGGCTGTGAGCCCCAGGCAGAGTCCCTTCAGTTTGGTCTCATGTCTCAACGTTTCCCTCCCTAAGGGCTCCTGAGCCTGTGCTGTGCTCTCAAGGGAGGTGTCACACATCACAGTCACATGAGAGGATGCTCCCACGGCCTCAAGCTCGGAGTGGATTCAAGGTGGAAGAGAGACTCAGGCCAGGAGCCCAGCACCATCCGCTGCTCAGCTGCAGTCAGCAAATGGCATGGCTGGCAAAATCATGGCACGAAAAATTCCCCTTAAAAGATTCCCAAATTTGCTGTGTGCCGCTGACAAGCAGCACGCTAGGTTTGCTTCCTGCCACTAAACACTCCAGGGGCCGCAGAGAAGCTGCTGATCTGGACTAAGGAGGGAACGGCAGGCGGCAGTGCAGACCTCTCAGGGTGCTGGTCCCTGAGTGAGGCTGGCACCTGCTGGCACCTGGGCTTGGGGAAAGCTCTGGCAGGGCTGCCACACCATTTTTCGTTAATTGACTTTACTAAAAATTTAAAGGTCCAAGTACTACATTGCTTGAGAAAACCCCGTTTTCTCCAAAGGACAGGCTGTCACAGTGCACTTTTGGGGGGCTGTCCTTAAATTGAGGCCTGGGCATGACGCTGTCACGGAAACAGGAATAACAATGGTCGCTGCTTCCCTTCCTCACCGCAGAGCAGGGCCCTGAGCAGGGAGGAGCAGCGCCAGCTAAGAGCGAGGGAAGGAGGGCGCAGCATGGCTGGTGAGGGTTCTGGGCTCACCCGCATCTTGTTGTTGACCAGGTCCAGCACAGCGTTGTAGGGGATCCTGTCCAGGGGAAGGCTGGCCAGCCACTCCTGCAGCGTCTCCAACAGCTTCCTGACTGGTGGCCGTCCGGGGAACAGCTGCATGAGGAGGGAGCCACCCTGAGAGCTACAGGCCCCAACCTGGGCCCGCCCCCACCGCCGGGGGCACAGCACCTCCAAGGACAAGCCCTCCATCCACAGAGGGACTGAATCTAGGACGGGGACCTCTCTAAGAACTCTGATGGGAGGCAGGAAACCTGAGGAGCTGTGGGGTGGGCATCCAGCCAGCACCTCTCCCCAGGACAGTCTGCACCCATGGCCATGCCCTTCCCCAGCCCTGTCTTTGGCTCACCCACCTGTGCCCACGGAGTTGCTCCCGCCAGGCGACAGGCAAGGTCATGGTACGTGACTCATCACAGAGCTGGTGGGGGCCTGCTGATTTTATTCTGCCTTCCTCACGAGGAGCTCCACTGACCCCACCCGCCTGCCCACTCAGCTTCCCCTCTGCCATCACCGGCAGCCTGGACTAACTGCCTGCGGGCTTGTGTGGGCCGTGAGACTGGCCGACATCACGAAAGCTTGGGGATCGTCTGGCTGAGAAGACCCTAGGGCTCTGTCTTTTTATGAGGAACTCTGATCGGCTGCCGCACCACAAACTGCAAAACACAGGTCGCTGAGAGAGCACCTAAAACCTGGGCTGAAACCTCACAACGGCGATGCTGGAGCAGAAACGTGGGCATCCTCAGCTCAGTCCAATATATTTTCTCCCATGCAGGTTAAAAAGTACCATGATTCATTTACCAGTATCAAATTTATTTTGGACATCCAAGTAAACTAGAAAAATACTAAGAATAACTTATTCATACCCTGGCCTAAGGAGTTACCTATAGCACAAGGTAACTCTGGGCCCAGCTAGACTCAGGGGCGAGACTGAGAGGTGGGGGAGGAGGGCAGGTCGGCCTCTCGACAGCTGTGAGACTCCAGCGAATTAGCTGGCCGGCGGCCACCACTAAGAGCCACCCTGTCCCCTGCTAATATGATGGACAGATTAGCAGAACACTTTCTTAAAGGAAATGAGGCCAGCTAGAGATTTCTGAACTCTGAATGGCACCGTGGGGTAAAAGCCTGCCTGGGCAATGTTCGTGCATGCATCTGAAGCACCTCTTAAGTAAACTCTACCCAAAGTGCTCACTATAAATGATTCTATCATTCATCTTATTTTTGGCAAGAGAAATATTTTAAGTGTAAGCCTCCATGTCATTTAGATAGTAACAAGCAACTGAGGTAGTGGAGTTCTACCTGGCCACCTCCCTGGCTGGTCCTCTGGGCACAGCCAGGCCTGAGCTCTGTTGGGCTGTGTCTCTGCCTGGTCATGCTAACCCCCTCAGTGGTCTCAGACACCACGCTGTGCTGGGGACAGCGCTGAGTGTGAAGCCCCCAGGACCGCTCCCTGAACCTGGCTGGTGGAACAGGTGCACACCCCACCTGGATCTGCACTGCCCGGCCTCTCCCCTCCCCACAAGCCCTGTGCACTGGCCCCCGAGAGCCAGCTGAGGTGTGTGCCTCCGCTCCTGCCTCCGTCTCCTCTCCAGCCAGCCAGAGCTGGGCTTTACCAATAGGCGCTTGGCTCATGGCCCCTGCCCCTCTCCACATCCAGTGCTCCAGCCCCAGTGCTGGGAACAGCACAGCACGGCAGGCAGGAGGCACTTGGGAAACTGGTGGAATGAGCTGGGGTATGGGCCTGGGCGGACAAAGTGAGGTGGAGAACACCTCCTCAATGGAGGCTGGTGGAGCCCCTCGCAGTGTCCGACGTCCCCAGGCACCCACTCTGTGCAGGGCCAAATTCCCACAGGCAGCCCAGACCAGAACCGGACCGCACCTTCACCACGACAGTCACAAAGTCCTTAAGCGTCTTCAGCTCCGCTCCGGCCAGGGACCTGTGGGCCGCCAGCTCCACCCGCAGGAGGTAGTGTAGCCCCGACTCCAGGTCCGCCGTGTACAGCTTCGACCTAGGACGGAACATGGCGGCATCAGGGCACGCTGGCCTTTCCCTTCACAGCAATTCTCCCTGTCCTGGCTGCTCCCCTTGGACCCCTGGCCCTGGGAGGGTTCCTAGAGGCCCTCAGTGGCTGGGATGGGTTTCTGAGCGAACCCGCCCTGCAGATGCGCAGCCTTCGGTTTGCATGCACTGTCTCCCGGGGACTTCCATTCAAGAGGAATACTTGCTTGTCAAATTCCCTCCAAACCATGACTTCTGAATTTTCTTCTTTGTTTGGCTTTTCAGGCAAGGAAAGTGGTTTTTTCCTCACATCTGGCAATGACTTCAAATAAGAGGAAAAGAAGGCCCGAAGAGGCTTCGCGCTGCAAGAGAGGGGAAGGCAAGGTTGAGAAGAGGCCCCGTTATAAAATCCAACAATCGGAGCCTGGGGTTCGGGGAAGCTCTGGCCCACCCCATTCAGCCTTCGGGCATTTACTGGGGCCTGGGTCGGGCTGAGCTGCCACCTGAGGGATAAGAGGAGACACACCAAATCCACAGATTTACAAGCAGGTCCAGTTGTGGTAAGCGCTAGGACTCATTCATGTCTGTGGGGATCTTAAGGGGTTCTGTGAAGCTGGGTTGAGCATCTGCCAAGATCAGCTTTACTCCGACTGCGGCTCCCAACATGCCTAAGGGCCCTCGCCGACGCGCCCACAATCTGCCAGCCCTGAGTGGGGCATCTGGAAGTTGGGCCTGGGTGGATGTCAGCCCCCCAAGCTCCCTGCAAGCCTGCCCTGTGTGGACAGCGTGAAGCCGCCCTTCTGAGGACATGCTTGATGCCATGACCCGGCACTTCAGGGTGACTCGGAGCTTGCTGCTTTTCAAGACAGAACGGAAGGGTAATATTTACAAAAGTATTAAAATACCTATAAAAACATTAACATTATTTTGCATAAAGTAGTTGTCTACGGGATACTTTTAACACTGAACAAAGCTAGCAGTGGTTCAGGCAGCTGTGCCAAGGGCAGTGGGGTGCCCCAGATCTGGAAGGGCCACCTCTTTGGCAGGGCAGGGTCCCCAAGCACTCAGAGCATCTCCCAACAAGCTCAATGGCCTGTGGTTACCTTGAATTCCAGCTTTATCTTTTCTGTTTTCACTTATTTATTTATTTATTTTTGAGACACGATCTTCCTCTGTTGCCCAGGCTGGAGTGCAGTGGTGCAGACTCAGCTCACTGCAGCCTCAACCTCCTGGGCTCAAATGATCCTCCCACCACAACCCCCTGAGTAGCTGTGACCACAGGCACACTCCACCACATCCAGCTAATGGGTATGGTTTTTCATAGGATGGAGTCTCACTATCAGCCCAGGCTGGTCTCAAACTCCTGGGCTCAAACGATCCTCTCACCTCAGCCTCCCAAAGTGCTGGGATGACAGGTGTGAGCCACAGCGCCTGGTTTCTTTCTCAAAAGGACAGAAAACCAGCCAAGCAGCTGCAGTGCTCAGGACTTCTGCATGGCTCCCTCTCTGCCCCAGTCGCTTTAGAAGAGGCTGGACTGGAAGCCGCCAGAGACAGGAAACACGTCCTGTCCTCTCGCTGCTGTGTCCCCGCACCCAGGAGCCCAGCCTGGGGACTCGCCAAGAGCTGCAGAGGACAGTGTGGCTGAACCAACACGTGCCGGAGGGATGCAGGCTGGGCAGGGGCCACCCAGTGTGCGGCAGGCCTCAGACCGCCCTTCTCCCCCGGGTGAGGGGGAGGCCAGGTCCCCTCCAGTCTCAGCATGTTACTTAACTTTCTCAACCATTTATCGTTTGCTTTTTTTTTGAGGCAGGATCTGGCTCTGTAGCCCAGGCTGGAGTGCAGTGGCGAAATCTCAGCTCACTGCGGCCTTGACCTGTGGGGCTCAAGTGATCCTCCCACCTCAGCCTTCCGAGTAGCTGGGACTACAGGCGTATACCAGCAGGCCCAGTTGTTTTATTTTTAGTTTAGATGGGGTCTCACAATGTTGCCCACGCTGGTCTTGGACTCCTAGACTCAAATGACTCACCTGTGCCCAGCCTCATTTTTCTTTTTCCAGCCTTATTGTAGCTGTCTCTACTGTTTAGCTGGGTGTATCTTAGGGGCACACAGGCACTTGCAGAGAGGCAAAGGGCTTCTCAGGCTTCTGTGGCTCTCAGAGGAGACAGCAGCAGCACGAGAGGAGCAGGGCCTGGCGCCCACCCTACCTCTCATTCTGCAGAGGGGGGCGTGTGGGCTTGTCTGCGGACAGGGCCTGGTGTCCACCCTCCCTCTCATTCTGCAGAGGCAGGGGCGTGGGCTTGCCTGACAGCCCCAGACACCGCCCATACTGCAGCCCAGAGTCCACGGGGAGCAGGGTAGGAGCACCCACTGCTCCTTAAGCCCGGCCCAGCAGCCCTCGAGCATGTGCTGGTTCAGCCACAGTTTACTCTGTAGCTCTTGGTGAGTCACCAGGACAGGCTCCTCCCAGGTGCTGCGACACAGCAGTGAGAAAAGAGAAATAAACGAAAAGAGTGCAGATCAGCAAGACCCAAGAGCTGAGGGCCAGGGCCCAAATCTGCCCGGGGAAGGGAGGCGGAGGGGCCAGGGCTCCCCGGATCTCACACCAGACTCGCCCTGTCTACTCGGAGCCTCTGTCTAGTAACTCTGCACAGTACGGGTTTCCCGGATCCCACCCTGAAACTCACACGTTAATCAATCCACATGACCCATTTGGGTGGATCAGGAAACACGAGGGAACTGAAGAAACCCCGAGTTTCTCCAGAAATGCTTTGTCCCAATCCAGCGCTCGGGTGACCACGATGTTTTCATATGGGATCAGGTCTAGGATCACCTGGGTGATGAGAACATAGTGACACGTCCACAGGGGAGGACAGTTTTCCCAGAAAACGCGGTGCTGTGCAGACACATGGCCTCGCAGGCAGCCTTTCACAACCGGACAGGACGTTTCTCCCACTACAGGCAAGACCCTCACTCACAACTTCATTTTTATCACCCTTTAGGGCAACTGATGGGACACACCATGGGCAGAAACTACAGTCTTATTTGGCAATTTTACAGACCAGTCAAAGAAAACATTAATAAATCTGCACTTGACTTTCTAACGCCAGTGTGCCCCCCACAACACTGACACTGGTCAAGTGGGGCCCTGCACACACCAGCCATGTCCCACGGCCTTGCGCACCTGTCCCGTGTGTGGAAGCTTCGTGGCCAGGGCAGCAGGCCTCGATCTGCCGCTCCTCCCCAGCCACCCTGCTCCTGTTTGGTTTTGCCCGGGCTGAAGGGGCAGCAATAGGGTCTGTGACAGAGGGACCACAGGAGCGGCATCTCAGGATTACAGAAGAAACCCTGTGTGTGTGCCAACGCCACATGGGGCATTCGTCTCTCCTTCTCTTAGATAGCAACAAAACCAACTGCTTTTCAAATCCGGGGCCCTGGCTAGAGGAATGGACGGGCGCACTCTGAGTGGCCGTGCCTCTCCTGAGCTGGGTATGTCTGCTGAGAGCTGATCACTACTCTGGGGCCACACTGGTCTCTGGCCTGGGCCCTGCTGTGACTGTGCTGAAGAGCACTCCTCCCACATGGGTGGAGCCTGGCTGCCCTGAACGCTCCATGCCAGGGAGGCAGGAGAGTGGGTCCAGCAGCAAGACGGGCCCGCACGCCCCTCTTCTCGGAGGAACTCCTGCCTCTGGTCTGCATGTGTGTGGAGGCCCTGTCCGAGACAGTGAGTGCACGAGGGGGCCCTGGAACAGGGAGAGGGGGCTGGGAGAACAACACACCGCTAGCGGCTCCTCATTCCTCCACAGAGAATCTAGCCAACCCCGGGGAGGCATCCTGGCATCATACCAAGCCTGCAGGAGTGGTGCTGGGGTGCCAGGAGGGTAGCCAGGGCATGAAGTGAGACGGCTACAGTGCAGGTGTCTGCAGCTTCCTTCCCAAGTGCACCTCCAAAAGCCCTCTCAGGGGCAAAGCTGTTCCCTCCCTCCACCGCCAGGTCCCCCAGTGAAAAAGCCCTCCCAGGGCAAAGCTGTTCCCTCCCTCCACCATCAGGCCCCCCAGTACAAAAGCCCTCCCAGGGGCAAGGATGTTTCCTCCCTCCACCACCAGCCCCTCCGCAGTGGACAGAAAAGCAGTCGCCCAGCAAGCTGCAAGGAGGAGGAGGAGCAGCTCAGGGTGAGTGCTGGGCAAAGGAGCATGCGACAAAGCCTTCCCTCATCTCTCATCTCCGGGAAGACGGTTGGCAGTAACCACTTTCCCTGAGCTGCCCCTGCACCTGGTCCCTGGATCTTATTTAGACTTGGCCAAAAGCAAGGCTTCAGAACTGACTGTTCGTGTGAAATCAAAGGATCACAATGACAGAAACCATGTTTTACAGAATCCTGGATTTGGCAAAAATGTTGACAGTTCAGAATATGGCAACGAGAACATCTCAGTAATAATGTATAAGAAACCCGAAATGACCACAGGGCGAGACACATGGGTCATAAAAACGGGCTCTTCTGTAAAGCCCTGGCTTAGTCTCACACCTGGGCGACACCAGCTTCTGAACCCTGCCCCTGCCAAGCTTGTTCCTCCTAACACTATTCTCCAGACACCAGCGACTTTGCTGAGTGACACCAACTACCCTTCTGATCATGAACGAGGACTAAAGCCACGGGCAGGAGCCGAGAAGCTGAAGCAGTGATCAGCACCCAATCCACCCCCACCCCCAGTCACACCACGCAGCGACACGCGCAGCCCACGCAGACACGATACCTCTCGTCCAAGGTAGGAGCTGTTGCTTTCAAAGACAATAGCCACGTAATGGCTGCCACGGTGGTCAATGAGAGAAAGAACATCACTGGGCCTGTTAAGAGAAAGAGAGGCTTTTAGTGCTGTCAACAGCATCGAGCTGGCCACCACGTACCAGTGGCCACATCACTTAATAAAACCTATTAAGTTTCTCATGCGGTTCCACCTGAGCCTAATGCCGCCTTCTTCCTAGAGCTACTCACTGGATGGGGTTCAGAGGCGGGCAGGCTGGGGGCCGGCTCCCCTCTGTGTGGTTCTGCAGGAAGTCAATCATGGTCTGTCTGACTGTTCGCAGCTCGCGGTCAGGTCCTGCCGGAAGCACAGCAAGGTCAGAGCTGTGTGTGTAGCTGTCCTTGCAGGTTAGCCCCATACCCAGGGATAGCAGTCCCACCCACGCCTAGGCCCAAAGACAGTAGAGTGCAGGTGGCAGCGGCGTGTACAATCCCAGCTGTGTGCGGACGCCACCCATAGGCGTGGTATAGACAGCGCTGGATTCACACACCTGGAGACCACACAGCAATGAGACAAGTGTGGATGGGCCACAGAGATACAGCAACAGCAGTGGATGGCGAGACGTAGCACACCCAGGAGCAAGCCTGGCAATGCCACCAGGTCACTCACACCCAGAGCCCCCCAAGGGTGTGGTCTGTGGGGTCTGCTCATACTCTGGGCGATGCTCACCTGGGTGGGATCGTTTGTAAAAATTCCTTGGGTGTGTACACGTGATCTGTGCACGTCTCCGAATATTTTTATAAGAACAAATTCACTCTGAAAAAGTTTTTACTACTATATTTGCCAGGCAAGGCAAAGCATAACATGAAAACTTCTCTTTGAAGCTATTAATGTTTGAACTCTTAAGAGAAAACCGGGAGGAAGGTCAGCAGAGGCAAAGGTGCTGACCTGGCTGGCAACTCCCCAGGCTCTGGGACCGTGTGTCTTCAGCAGGTTTCAGAGGGGAATGGGAATCTCAGGAATCAAAATAAATGCTTTTGTCCTTACCTTTAAAAGTTTCTCCAGTTGTAAACTCCTTTGTAAATGCTTTAAAATACTAAGAGGAAAAACAGAGAGCAAGTAAGAGGCAGCCCCATGGGCATCTGCACATTTGTCCAAGCAACAAAGTGACTGTCACCTCAGAGCTTTACTCAATTTCCTTCGGAAAGTTTTCATAAACTGATGAAACCATAGGTTTCTCCACGTCTCTGTGCATATGAGTGTTTCCTATCAGATTTACGAAGGGGCTGATTTCCAAACAGCATTCCCATCATTTACATTTTCTGACCCAGAAGGGCTAGAAGTCACACAATCCAGTTGGGCTGGAATCATACAGGACACTGCTCTCTGGGACTGGGTAGTGAGTGTGTCCCTAACGGTGAGCTGTAACATCAGCTGCAACGATGCAAAGAATTTGCAGGACGAGGAGACACCATGCAGTACCTCTGAGTGGATGAAAAGGGTTATGTTAAAATTAAAAACTTTCTTCCCGTACCCGGGAATGCACACAGCAGGGCCGTTCAAAACCACCAAAGCCTGGAAAAGCCCATGCACCTGGCAACGAGGGGTTCTGGTCCTCAGAGTGATGCCACTGGACAATCCCATCCAATCATCCAATGGGCATCACGGTGGATATGGATGTCCCCTTAAGTAACGGAAAGAAGGCCCAGAAGTTTCCACACAGCAGTGTGGCCTGCGTCTGAAGCTATAACAAAATAGGAAGCCATTCTGATATGATCACACGCTGGGGCAGGCAAGCAAGTGTGCCTCACAGGCTGTGAGAGGCCCTGGGGTGGGGCTGACACTGGGCGGCCCAGCGTGCCACCTGTCAGGGCAGGACCACAGGCGCTACCAGCACAGTGAAAACAGTAGCCCAGGAAGCAAGGAAGCCACTGTGACGTGACATCACACCACACAGCAGGGTGCCAGGGCTGAGAAGAACGGGTCACAAAGCTTCCTGCGAAGTGGGCCCAAGGCACCACGTTCCTGGAGATGTCTTTATCCAGGTGTGCAGGAGGTGGCGGTGCTGGTGTGTACACATTAGCTCTGCACCGGCCATGACGAGGTCACAGGCACCTCTGCCCCCTAGTGGGAGCAATAGGCACAGCGTCATCTGTAGGCTGACCTCAGCTCAGGAAGGCAGAGGTCGTGTGTGGGTGCCCGGTGTGAGTGTGTGAGTGAATGAGCAATGTGTGAATGTATGTGGGTGTGTGTGAGTGTGCATGTGTGAGAGTATGTGTGTGTGGTCCACTGAGGAGCCCCTTGGTACACAGACCGCACGTGTGGCCTCAGGCCAGAGTGCCAGCCCTCACACTCCCAGCATCCTCACGGCCTAGGGCTGTGCAGGATGCAGGGGTCTTTTCACACACCCTCCGTGTGAGCAGGGCTGTGTATGCACGGACAGTCCCACAGACACTTCCACCACACAACAAGGTGAACGAGAGCTGCCCTTGCAAACATCAGCTCCTCCAAATCCTGCTAAGTTTCAGGCAGCAAAAGCCAGAGCAGCCAAAACGCAGGCACCACAGTGTGGCGAATTTTAACAGAGCCCCACGGTACTCACCCGGAAGGTGGGGTAGAAGTGGATGTCATAGTCATGGCACACAGCCTGGTTCCTGTCTTCCATGCAGTCCAGAGCGGCAACGCGGATGGCGCTGGCCCAGTCTAAAATGCAGGAGCATGACCTTCAGTGTGGCAGGCACTGGACTCCCATGAAGCCCTGGACCCAGCAGGCCCACTCCAGGCTGCCGCCCCTGAAAGACCAGCCCCCCCATCCCTTCTAGGTTATCAGTCAGGCCCTCTCCACAGTGTCTACGTGGAGCTAGAAGAGGATTTCCACCAGCAGCACGGTGCCTCTCCTCCCACAGATGATCACAGAACAAGCGGACTTGTGCTGAACGTGCACGTCATGGAGCAGGGACGAGGCTGTGGTCCCTAATTAAACCACACCCTGATGGATGGTGACAGAAGCGGCTGTTAGCCGCCAGTACTTCACGGGACAGCAAGCACGTGCAGATTAATTGGATGTGGCCCAGGCTGTGTGGTGAGAACGTTCCCATGTTCTCACTCCAACGAGCAGTCATGGGGAGCATCTGACCAGGGTCTCTCCAGGAAGGATGCCTCTACAGGCACACAGGAAGCAGTTTTACCACCACCCCAAGGTCTGCCCACAAACCCTGGACACCTGTGCCATTTTGGGGGGCTAAAAGGAGCCATATTTACATGCTTTTGTTCCTATCTCTAGATGAAGTGTTTACTATGGAAAGTTTCTAACATGCAAATAAAATAGAGATAAAAATATAACAAGCCCCACACGTCCCACCTCTTGGATCAGTAATTATCAGCTCTAGGTGAACCCTGTTTTGCCAAGTCTCCACTCACTTCCAGACCTGTCCCAGAGCAAATCTCAGGGCACACCATTTCCTCACGGAATCTACCTGGCTGTACCTCTGAAAGATGAAGACTCTCCACTAGGCACAGTGGCTTGCGCCTATAATCCCAGCACTTTGGGAGGCTGAGGCAGGCAGATTGCTTAAGTTCAGGAGTTTGAGACCAGCCTGGGCAACATGGTAAAACCCTGTCTCTAAAAAAAATACAAAAAATTAGCTAGGCATTGGTGGCGCACACCTGTGGTCCCAGCTACTCGGGAGGCTGAGGTGAGATCACTTGAGTCCAGAAGGCAGAAGCTGCAGTGAGCCGTGATCATATCACTGCACTCCAGCCTGGGCGACCGGGGAAGACCGTCTTCAAAAAAAAAAAAAAGGCCCCATTTGCTTAAAGTTCATTTGAATTGAGATCCTAGCAAGGCCTGCTGGTTGCTGCTAGCAGGTCCTGGCACCTTCCTTCTCTGGGTTTGGCCAACAGCACCCCGGACGCCTGGATTCTCTGTAACACGGTACCAAGATCTAGATTTTTTGGTGAGATTACTTTGTAGGTAGCAGGGCGTGCTTCCACTCAGAGGCAAGCGACACCTCTCTCCTTCGTGATCACGACCTAAATGCATTAATGCACCAGGGCTGCAGCAAAACGGTGATGTGTCATCTCCCACTCCTCCTGTTTGCTCATGATAAGCTGGGACGCTTCTGTAAAGAGAGACCTGCCCTCACTGCCACCCAGAGATATGACACACAAGAGAAAGTGGAGCACATGGCTCATGCCAGTCACCAGTGTCAAAGCCATGGTTTCCCAAGGTGACCAGGGAGGTTTTCTTTTTAAAAGGTCTGTGTTCTTTCTCTGGGATGTAAAAACTGTACTGCCAACAATTCACCAACAGTCCCTGGCTCCTCACCCAGTAGGGGTCCTTCCAGGCCCTGGGGCTTCAGGGGACAGCCTAAGGGGGCATCAATGGGGCAAGGGACAGGCGCTGGCTGTCCTGGAGCCTGGAGGCCTTGGCAGAGCTGGCTGGCAGAGTGGCAGGACACGCTGTGCCGTGGGGAGAAGCAGGTGCAGAGGTGAGACCCAGGCGCCCTGCAAACAGACCTGCCTGGAGGAATGGAGCCAGCCACACGTGGCACTGCTCTGGCACAGCCTTGCAACTGGGAGTCCAGTGATTTCTGAATGGGAACGTACGTCTGCCTGTCACTGAGATACTGATGAGGCTCTCCATTGCCTTATATTCTGATTCTGACCACTGTCTAAAGCAATAATTGGAAGACAAATCATGTAAAAAGAGTAAGAAGTCTCTGAGAACAAGCTATGATCTCAAACTTCAGAGTTCTGTTAAAAGCATGTCTGGAAGAGACAGAAAACATCACCAGACGCTGTACAAATCACAAAGGCTTGTGTGTGTTGGCAGTTCAGATACGTAACATACCACAGCTTTAAGATACTGGCCTTTTCTCTCTGTAATTAAAAACAAAACAAAGAAATACCTTTCAGAAACAATGACCAAATATCACTCCCAGCCACACTGGCTAAGTGAAACCAATTCATGTTTCCAGGCCGCTTTAAATGGATGAGGGAAAAAGCCCCACGAGCTCCCCTGCACCCTGGCCACGCTTTCCTGAAGTCTCAGGCTACATGGAACTGAGAAAGAACACGAATGCTCTCATCCAATCATCGAGGAGACAGCAGAGGACATGGAAACAGAAGGCGTTCCCAGCGGCTCCGCAGTTGGCTGCTCCCGGGAGGCCCCCACAGCCTCAGCTCCTCAGCCCATGCATCCTGGCAAATTGTCTAATTTCTGTGGGCTTTTTTTTTTTTTGAGACCCTCAGCAGTCAGCCTCCATGACAGCCCCCTCATCACAGCCACAAACCCACCTGTCACTGGCTCTTCAAGCCTATGCCTCTCCAACGAGCCTTCACATTTCCCCAAGACCAAATGTCTGTTTTTTCCTGCCGGTTACTCTTCCATAAGAAACTAAACATTCAAATCAAGACTTAAGTGCGTAATTCTAATATCCTGGACACCGATGGAAGGCACCTGGGAGGGAGCCCAGCCTCCGCGGGACCCGCCAGACCCCGCATGTCTCGGCTCACCTGTCCTTCCTCTCGCTGCCAGCCACGCACAGGTCTGACCTCCACCCAGCACCCCGGGGCCTCTGCATCTTCCCTGGTGGAACTCTTTCCGCTGATGTTCCTGGCCACTTTTCCATCTATTTCACTATCTGAACACAGGTAGCACCTCCACAGTGAGGCCTTCCCTGACCCCTTGCCCAGGCCTAGTTTCATTGGTAGGAAAAGCCTCCCACCAGCCTTGTTTCCAAAGGAAGTGAATTTACACAGTCCTTTACACTTGACAAAGCTTTCTAACGAAATTATCTACAGCGGGAGTAGCCTGGTGACAAGCACAGGATCCTGGGGGCGGAGGCTGATGCTTGCAGAGGCCAAGGAAGGCTCAAAAGCCCGTCATGTCCCCATAGCATGCACCTCGAGCGTGGAGAGCAAACGCACTAACAGGTGTGCCTGACTCCAACTAGTGCGTGACCAGAATATCCCCACATCCTACCATGGCCATGGAGACTCCAGTGACGCAGGTCAGATGCTGCAGCCCCATGTGTAGCCACTACATCCTGAGACAAACACCCACAGAGAGAAGAAATCATTCCACCAATCCCTTTACAAAGGCTTCCAAAGGACGTGCTCCTCCTCAAACATGCAGAAAACCGATGCTCTGGGAAAGAAAAGATCTTCATATTCCCAACATATTTCACACCTTCTCCCCACCAGAACAGAAAGCTCAGCCCTCCGAAGGCCGGGATCCGTGTCCCATCAGCTCGGCAGCGCGTCCCCGCATACAGGAGGACCTAGCCAGTGCTCAGCGGGGTGCCTCACAGCCCTGTGCTGACCCCCTCCTCCCCAGCCCGCCCCCATGGCCTCTGGGCAGTCTGTTCAGCACTCGGGCCCACCTTATCCCTCTTGAGCATCCATCGAAGGCTGTGACGTCAATGTCACTGCTCCTACTTGGCAGAGGACACTGAGTGAGCTCCAAGTCCAAGAATGAGTCTCCCGGCCGGCGCTCTGCCCGCTCCGCGGGTCCCATCCGCCAGGCTCTCCCAGTGAGGACTCCCACTCTAGAACTGTCCCACCCTCTGACCCTCAGACACACCAAAAGGGAGGCAGAGAAAACTACAGGAAGCCCTCACTCATTGTCACCGACAGGCTCCTGGAAACGGTGACCTGAAGCGGAAGGATGCACAACAAAAGCAGTTTTTTCCCTCATCAGCGTGCTGAGGAAATGACACTGAAGGAAGCCCCGTTCTCCGAGGACCTGCATATTCCTGGGGCTTCACCGGGCAGTCTGCAGGAACAGCGGAGCCCATGCAGGGTGGGCCACCTCCCTCACCTCCTACCCTGTCCTCTCCGTGATGCATGGGAAGGGTCACCATGAACAACAAGGCTTTAAACTGTGTGTGTCCACTTAAATACGCACAAGTTTTTCAACAAACATTGGAAAATTTTTTGGAGCTATGTGACAATTTGAAAAAACTTGTGGATAAACCACATAGCCCAGAAATATCCACAAAGTTAGAAAAGGTATGTCATGAATGCATAGACTACATGTAGGGGCTATTTTATCTTATTTATTTATTTATTTATTTATTTTTTGAAACAGAGTCTCACTCTGTCACCCAGGTTGAAGTGCAGTGGTGCAATCTTGGCTCACTGCAGCCTCCACCTCCCAAGTTCAAGCTATTCTCCTGCCTCAGCATCCTGAGTAGCTGGGATTACAGGTGCGCGCCACCACGCCTGGCTAATTTTTGTATGTTTAGTAGAGACGGGGTTTCACCATTTTGGCCAGACTCGTCTTGAACTCCTGAACTTGTGACCCACTTGCTTCAGCCTCCCAAAGTGCTGGGATTACAGGCGTGAGCCTCTGGTCCTGGCCTAGCTTATCATTTACTACCATAAAAGATACACAAACCTATTATAAAAAGTTACAATGTCTCAAAACTTACACACACACACACACACACACACACCCTTATAGACCACACACAGCACCATTCACAGTGGAGAGAAAAGTAAATCACTATGAGGCTACAGTATAAGCCAGGCCTGGACGTTCAGGCCTATAGTCCAAAGCACTTTGAGAGGCTGAGGCAGGTGGATCACCTGAGCCCAGGAGTTTAAGACCAGCCTGAGCAACACAGGGAGACCCTGTCTCTGCAAAAAACTTAAAAATTAGCCAGGCATGGCAGTCCCACCTACTCAGAAGGCTGAGTTCTCTACTCAAGAACCGCTTGAGCTCAGGAAGGCGAGGCTGCAGTGAGCCCAGATTGCACTACTGCATGCCAGCCTGGGCAGAGTGAGACCCTGCCTCAAAAAAAAAAAAAAAAAAGGAAAATGAAAAAAAGAAAATCATGGAGGAGAAAGGACATCTGCCTGAATAGGTATCTTCACGAAGGTGAAAGTGCACTATTCTGGAAAAAGATGTCACAAAGGACATTAATGAGGAAGGAAGAGCAGCGAGCACTGGCACCGAGGGCCGAGAGGCCAAGTGTGCTGTTTCTCAGCAGGACAGCCCTTATCTCTAAAGCTGCAGACTCTTGAGCCTTGAAGAAGAAAGAGAACCACCAGCTGCCAGGCTTCTGGCTGCACAGGAAGGCCGGCCAATGAAAAACCCTTTCTGGACTGCTTCCACAGTCTTGAAGCCAGGAAACACCTTCCACAAGGGGCTGCCTTCCACAGCTATGTTCCCTTGCTCAATGCCTCTGTCCCAAGAACTCACGAGCACAACACTGAAGGCTTCATCAGTCCACCTGCCCCAACACGATGAGCCCTACTCTAAAGTTGGGGTCACAGAGCTCTTCAGGGCTCATGACACACAGCACTCAGGAGAGTCAGCGCTGTGGCAGAAAACCCAACCAAGGGAACATCATGGGAACTGGAAGGACTGCACCACTGAAAGTGACATCGCTGTTGTAGGAAGAGCCGTGAAGGCCGTCAAGCCCAAAACACACTCACGCTGGAGAAATCGGGTCCAGAGGATGCGCCTGACTCCACAGGGTTTATGACAGCCAAACAAGGAAGCCATGAAAGAGACTGTGGATGCAGCCAAAAGGGCAGGGATAAAGAAACTCAAGTGCCAACAGATGCCACGCCAGAGAACACCACTCCAGAGGACACCACTCCAGAGGACACCACTCCAGAGGACACCACGCCAGAGGACACCGCTCCAGAGGACACCGTGCCAGAGGACACCATGCCAGAGGACACCACTCCAGAGGACACCGCTCCAGAGGACATCGCTCCAGAGGACACCATGCTAGAGGACACCGCTCCAGAGGACACCATGCCAGAGGACACCACTCCAGAGGACACCACGCCGGAGGACACCACGCCGGAGGACACCGCTCCAGAGGACACCACACCAGAAGACACCGCTCCAGAGGACACCACACCAGAGGACACCACGCCGGAGGACACCAGGCCAGAGGACACCGCGCCGGAGGACACCGAGCCAGAGGATGCCACTCCAGGGGAACGAGCAGGAGACGACACACTGGAGTTGAGTGCCTCCTAACCAGTGCCAGAAAAAAACGCACTACATGACCTGGCAGAGGGGCTCTCATCACTCAAGACAGCTTTCAGCTTCTTTTATGACAGGGACCCTTCTCAGACGCGGGCACTAAAATGAAAGCAAACGGTGGAAGGAGGACTGGAACCACAGAGAGAGTTTAGAGAAATAAAAAGCAAAAAGACTACACAGAAGTCATGACGTAGCTCCATGAAATGACATGGAACACACCTGCCTCTACCTCAACTGCCTCCCTCCATGGCCCCACCTCCACTGCCTCCCTCCCATTGCCTCCAACTCAACTGCCTCCCTCCATGGCCCCACCTCCACTGCCTCCCTCCCATTGCCTCCACCTCCACTGCCTCCCTCCCCACGGCCTCCACCTCCACTGCCTCCCTCCCACTGCCTCCACCTGCACTGCCTCCCTCCCCACGGTCTCCACCTCCACCACCTCCCTCCCCACTGCCTCCCTCCCCACCGCTTCCCTCCTCACCGCCTCCACCTCCACCGCCTCCCTCCCCACGGCCCCCACCTCCACCGCCTCCCTCCCCACTGCCTCCACCTCCTCTGCCTCCCTCCTTCGCCTCTACCTCCTCTGCCGCTGCCACCTGGGACAGCGTGGCCAGGACCAAGAGCTTCACGAGGGCCCGCTTTCATCTCCTGAGCTTTTTGTACAATTATCTTCTCTAGCTTGCTTTACTGCACGAACACAGTACACACACGTGTAACATGAGGCTTCCGGTCAACAGTGGGCTATGAGCTCAACTCTGGAGAGTTGCAGCTCATATACACATTTCTTTCTTTTTTTTTTTTTTGAGACGGAGTTTCGCTCTTGTTACCCAGGCTGGAGTGCAATGGCGCGATCTCGGCTCACCGCAACCTCTGCCTCCTGGGTTCAGGCAATTCTCCTGCCTCAGCCTCCTAAGCACCTGGGATTACAGGCACGCGCCACCACGCCCAGCTAATTTTTTTTTGTATCTTTAGTAGAGACGGGGTTTCACCACGTTGACCAGGATGGTCTCAATCTCTTGACCTCGCGATCCACCCGCCTCGGCCTCCCAAAGTGCTGGGATTACAGGCTTGAGCCACCGTGCCCGGCCTCATATACACATTTCTGACTGTGCAGGAGCTGGCACCCACAGCCCCTGAGTTGTCTGAGGGTCAAGTGCACAGTAACGGTAGCGCTACCCTTCTAACTAACCCCTGGAGGGCAGCCCAGACGGAACCGGCAGACCTATCACACCTTTTCCAATTCAGCGTTGACAATGCACTATCCTAGTGCAAAGGTGGCAGATTCTTTTTGGCCTGACAAAGAGACACTTAGTGGAGAAAAAGGTGACAGAGTTCATGCAGCTTGAGGGCCAGCATACTGGCACCCGGGAGCCTTTCTGGGCATGAGGCTGCTGTCACCAAGACCTTTCCTACGGACTTGACATCAGCAAGCAGAGACAAGCAGGGCCCTGGAGGAAGCCCGACAGCCACCCCCAGCTTGGGAGCAAGGCTGGTCTCCACGAAGCCCCCAGCCTCACCATGCCACACCCGGTGGCCACAGGTACGTCTGCGTCTCTGGCTCTGTTGTGTCCTCACACATCTGGACTGTGGACCCGGCTCCCTTTACTGGCTCATCCCTATGTGCCTTCCAGATCTCCATCCGAATGCTACTTCCTCAGGGAATCTACCTTGACCGCTGTTCAACGGGGTCCCTGCCCATGGTCCATGCCCAGCAGGCCCTCCTTCCAGGTGGAGACCCAGCCAGGTGGTCCAGCTTCACATCCAGCTCTGCTGCTTTCTGGGTTTTGAGAAGTCAGGCAAATTATAATCTCTTCATGCCTCTGTTGCTCCATCTGTAAAACTGAGACGCCAAGGGAGACCCATCCCCCAGGGGCCATGTGAGGATCGGCTGGGTTGGAGCTGCACACGCTGGCACAGCAAAAGCCCCGGAGCAGGGACAGGACCAACATGCTCACTCAAAGGCTATGCCCAAACCAAGGCCACACCTGCGGGACTGACGAGTGTGTGCCAGGGATGCTGGACCAGGGATGCTGCCAGGCCCATAAGGGGGTGATGACCAAGGAAGGAGAGAAGGAGGGAAGACAACTCAGGCTAGTAGAGCAAGAGGGGAGGTGGCGGCGGGAGCATCTGGAGTCAGGGACACCGTCACAGAGAAGACAAGGGCAGCCCTGAACAGAGTCCAGGCCAGTTCGCAAGAGGCTGCAGATCTTGATGTGGACTTTGTTCTCCCAACAGCCACAGGCGGCCACTGTTGTGTGTGGAGAACTGATAAACAGCACGACGTTCGAGTGAAGGAAGGCGGGTGGCCGGCGAGCACAGAGTGCGGGCACCGACCAGCACCGGGAAGCCACCGGCTCCCCTTGCCCTCAGGCTGGGTCACATCCAGGCGACCCGTGGAGCTCTGCTGGCTACAGAGGCAGCATGGCCTAATGGTGGCCAAGGCTGAGCCCTCTCCTCTCCACATTCAAGGTCACGGACTGTGGCTACACAGAAAGGAACAGGCCTCACAGCCCAGCACCTGCAAGTCACTTCTTCAGTGAACATTTCACCAGCAACACTCTGGTCTCAGCTCTGGGAGGAGCTGGGCTCCTAAGAGCAGCTTCCATCCTAAATATCGTGTATAGAACTTCCCAGCTACCTTAGCTGAGGGAGCAGCCACAGTCTCCCTTTGGGTCTGAAGTCACCAGCAGTCAGGGTCAGGGCCGGGGTGGGGTGCTGCACTCCACCAAGTGAACCCCAGTTTAGACTCTGCAAGCCACCTGTCACCCGCTGCCTCCACTCAGCTGTCCCAGGTGTCGTCCCAAGGCTCCTGACCCTCCACCTCCTCCCCACGGAGAGCCGGGGAGACAGCTCTCCTCCATGAGGCACCCGGAGACAGGGCTGGCTGCTGCCCAAGCACAGAAAGAGGGGCACGGCGGGCCCGGGGAGACGGGGAGGAGGTGAGGCAGCAATGGTGAGGCAGCAACAGCGATGCTTCTCCTTTGGCCAGACTGGGCATCCACTGGGGAACTCACCCACTGAAACACGTGGCAGCTGCCAGCTTAAATAAATGGACAGAAAAAACCCGCCTTGCTTTTCCCCGAGTTTTGGACAATCTGAGGCTTTCCTCACAATGGCAGGAAGAGCCAGTGCCACAGCATTACCAGAACCACAGGCCTGCTGGCCACATGGGCACTCCAAAACACAGCGTGCACTCCAAGACTCCTGCACGCACACTCCACCTTCCCCAAACCACAGGCCTGCTGGCCACACGGGCGCTCCAAAACGCAGCATGCACCCCAAGACTCCTGCAGGCACACTCCACCTTCCCTGAACCACAGGCCTGGTGGCCACACAGGCGCTCCAAGATGCAGCACGTGCCCCAAGACTCAGGTGGGCACACGCCACCTTCCCGAACCACAGGCCTGGTGGCCACACGGGCGCTCCAAGACGCAGCACACACTCCAAGACTCGGGTGGGCACACTCCACCTTGACACCTCTGATAAACAGAACACCAGGTGAATTCCCAGCATGAGCAGTGTGCACCTGGAGCCCATCTTATGCCAGTGTCAAAGTAGAATCTTCCAAAAACTAAACACACGATTCTCACCCAAATGCAGAATGAACGTGTGCCAAAGACATTCTTCCACCAGGACCACTGAAGAAGGCAGGGAGGCTGGGTAGGGGCACAGAGAATCGTGCTACCTGCCCCCAGGGTTGGTGCACAAAGGGACTGTTCCATGGGGCAAGAAAGCCACAACCTTCTGGCTTCCCTTCTGTACCGGACAGACACTGCTCACACCTCTACCAGGAGATCTGTGAGCTCCCGAGGAACCCAGAGCCTGGCCCTTCATCAGCTGTGAGCAACAGGGTAAACACACAGATGGCCCACTCCGGGCCACTCCACTTCCTTTCAGACAGCCTGTGCAACTCCCCAGCATGATGCCAAGAGGACAAGACTCACCTTTCTGTCACACGTACAGGCTTTAACTCCTATTTCCTTAGCAGCAGGATGCAGAAAACTAGCCAGACAGGGAAACTGACCGGCCAGGGGCCAGGAACAAGGGCCATGCCCTGGGCAGGAGCGAAACACGCTGCTCTGCACCTTGGGCACGTGCCCACTTCCCTGTACCCTCTCGTGCTCCCAGGAGACAAGATATCATCTTTGGTAACTTTTGCCCAAAACTGCCTAGATGACCGGAAACCGAAATTCTACCAGAAAGGCACAGTCTCCCCTCTGTTCCCTGGGATCCGTCAGATCTAAGGGAACCCTACACTCACCTTCCAAAGACATTGCTCCCCATGCCTCCTTCCCACCTCACAATCCAGGCCCTGAGCACACCCGCCGGGCGGCCTCCTCCCACCTGGCTGTGCCAACCCTCCCTCCGCCCCTCGGGCCCCCAGCTGCCACGAGTGGCCTGGCCTCTCTCACATCCCACTGTGCCTCCGCTGGTTTCTGGGCCTCAGTTCTCAGAGAGCAGCCAGAGATTTTTACCTAGAAACCAGGTTTCCCTGCTTAAATTCGTTCTTTGGTGCCCTGTTGCTCAGGAAAAAGACAAATGCTGTTTCCTGAGGCCCCCGGCCCTGAGCCCGCATCTGCCTGCTGCCAGGCCCTCAGGGACCTCGTGGTCGCCCCCTTGAGTGACCAAGGACCTACCAAAGTCCTTTTAGCCAGGCATGGTGGTACCTGCCCATCATCCCAGCTACTCAGGACACAGAGGCAGAAAGATCCCTTGAGCACAGAAGTTCAAAGCCAACCCAGACCACACCAGGAGACCGGTCTCTAAAACGAAAGGTACCCTGGACACTGTAGTCGTGGCTGTGTCAGGCCCTCTGTGCCAGCCGTGGCCCTGGCAGGGCCTTCCCTCGCTGCTCCTCTCCCAGTCGCTGCCCTCTGACACCTTACTCTACCACTCAGGGCCACTCTACTTCCTTTCTAACCAGACTGTGTGCTTTTCTAGAACTTATAACCTAGAGGTAACTTTTTATTTTGTTTTATTTATTTTATCTTACTTTGAGACCGGGTCTCTCTCTGTCACCCAGGCTGGACTGCAGGAGCACGATCATGGCTCACTGCAACCTCAACCTCCTGGGCACGATTGATCTTCCCACCTCAGCCTCCTAGGTGGCTGGGACCACAAGTGCGGGAGTCTTGCTATGTTGCCCAGGCTGGTCTTGACTCTTGGGCTCAAGTGACCCTCCCGCCTTCCATAGGGCTGGGGTTACAGGCTGAGCCACTGCCCCAGACACTTCCTCGTTTTGTTTTCCTGTTGACTGTCTGCTGCTACCTCTCAAGCACAGGCTTCCTCAGGCGGGGACCTCCCTGCTTTGTTCCCTGCTGTTCCTCCCAGCTCTCCCAAGCCCAGGGCTGGGAAAGCAGGCAGTGCAAATTCATCCCCTAGCATGAATTCACACAGAGCCCCTGCGCACGCTGGCAGGGCGAGGAAAGTTCAGCTCCCCGAGTCTGCAGAGGCAGCACCTCGACCTGCCTTGGTAGAGCTACGCTCCGGACGCTACCACCCCACTCAGTCGGCCCTGGAGAAGGGCAGTGCAGGCACCCATGACGCCTTTGTCTGTCCCTGAAAGAACACCAGCCCATGTGCTCAGGGAAGGCAGAGCAGATGAGGGAGAATTTCAGTTACACAGGCTGCCCTCAGCAGCTGAACAGGCGCCAGCAGTCCCAGCAAGGCCCAGCAGATGGACGGTATTCATGGCAACACAAAAGATATGGCAGTCCATCTTATCAAATAAAACACAACACACGTAAAAGGCTTAGCTTCAGGGCACTGGCCTCCTCCAACTGGAACCTCCCCTTCTCCTGCCCTGCCCACCTGTCTAGGTCTGAGTCTCTAAAGCAAAATGCAAATGGCCTGCTTTCATTGGGCCCCCAGGTTAGAGCCAGCTAAGAGGCATGGGGCGGGGGTGCCCCACCCAGCAGCCAGCCGCTTCCAAAGGGAAGCAGAAATCGGACCACAGGCCTAGTCTCACTTCCGCTCGAGAGCCTGGCTATTTTAGTACTCCAGTTTTAAAAATACTTGTGAAATAATTACACTTCTCTATGTAGTTGACTAACATTTATTTCAAATTTACTCGTCCAATAACTCTTTCACTGAATCTAACAAGATTTAACTCTTTTACCATTGCTTGTCATGTTCTAATGAAAAAGTCTATAGAAGTCTGATGTATGGTCAGGTATCAGTTAGTTCTAGAAAAGGATTACAGCTGAAACGCAACTAGGGAGCTGTGCTTAAGGGACAGAACTGCACTGCAGCCTCTCCTTCTTGGCCAGGGTCACGTTGGGATCTCAAACCCTGCACGCCAGTACCCGGAGAATACCTCTCTGAGTGGAGCCCCCTCTTGGCTGAGCAAAGTTCTTCTTAGCTAAGCTCCAAGTTCAAGTCACAAGTTTGGAATAACTCACCTAGCAACTGGGAGAGCCTAACACAAATCACCTATAAGCTGCCAACGGCTGGTCTGAGAAAACCCAGACCCACGCTCCGGTCACCTCATCTGGGGACTGAGGGCAGGGCTGGGTCCCATGGACTCTGGAGCCCCAGCGTTTAGCTCAATTCTGTTAAACCAAAACTACAGGGTCTTCAGCCTCAAAGGGTGCTCCAGGGTGACAGCAATTCCAATGCTCTTTATGTCTCAGGAAGGAATGACAGTCCCTTGAGCTGCCCTCAGTCAGGGAAGCCCAGGCAATGCTTGCCACCTGGGTCACGCCATGGTGTGAGCCCAGCCTCACACAGTAGAGACAGTTCCCTGGACGTGGCTATGAGGCCCTCTCAGCGAGCCATCCCCCATCTTACTTCAACAACAAGTAAACGGCCCAGGTCTCCTGGTAGAGTCTCAGATGCACCAACCACAGTCACTAGGGAGGCCAGCGCGGAGCCCTGACAGCTCTGACGCATCACCTTTTCCGTAAAATACCCACGTGGTTGCCGCAGCAGGGCTGTTAGGCTATTCCTGGGCCTATAAGGAGACAAGAGGCTGCCACTGCCCCACTCTTCCTCCCTCCACCCTCTCCATCCTCGAGAATCCAGTGAGCACTCAGCAGCACTCACGGGCAATCAGCCCTGCCAGGTACCTGCTGACACCGGCATGTCCCCTCCCTCCAGCCCTTCCTGTTTCTTCTTCCAGTAAACAGATAATGGGCCTGTGGGGAACATCAAGTTCTAAGTCATCTCCAAGAAGCCTGCAGCCTCGTTGAGTAGACAAGAAGCCAGACCAAGTGGGACAGAGGAGCTGGCAGCAATGGCAGGAGACAGGATGCACCCAGCTCCCAAACCCCACCTGTCCTCCACAAAGACACAGGAATGAATTGTTAGGGCTCCAGGGTCACCACGCTGGGACACCCATCCCAGCCTGTCACTCAGCTACGTGATGGTAACTAGCGCCGCAACCTCACAAGCTAATGCCTGCAACGTGAGCGCTCACGCCTCCCGCAAGACAAGGCTGGAAGAACCCGGCCTGCTGTAGGGGGTGGCTCACAGGGCTCCTGCTCCCCTTGGACCCCTCCCCAGGAATCCCAGGGCCAGTGGCCAAGGGTCTGTCCTGCTTTCTCAGGCTGACCGAGTGAAGGAGATGGGAGGTAGCAGGTGCCAGGGACACAGAGGGCGCATGGGGACGCAAGCCCTGCCTTTAGGGTACACACTCTCATCTACTCAAGTCTCTGCAGAGTTATTTCAGAGATTTCACTGGTCAGACAGGCCAACGTGTAGCCCCAGGCTCCGGTGCCTCATCGTCCATGACAAATCCAGCAGCCATGACTGCCGGGCACAGCTGCAGGAACACAGCAAAGTTCTGTTTTGCACAGCACTATAGAGTGACAAACTTCAGCCAAATCTCCACAAACACTAGAATGATATTTGGTCTCACCAAACAGTCACCTTTTGTTTGTTAAGCCACTTTCTTATCAGGAAAAACACTTATTTTCTCAACCTTGAGAAAGCCAGTCAAGAGCTAAAGTTCAATCCAAATCTTTGAGGAAAAGAAAGATGCCCGAAGCTGTGGGGAGCAGGCCTCTAGGAGCAGCCCTGTCCTGTCCTGTTTCTTCCAGCTGGAGGCTCCCAGGGAGCAGAGCCCACACCTGACCACCCTCTCCAGCAGTCACAGGCGGGAAGACAACAGGGCGTGGTGGGTGCTGGCCAGTGGGGCAGGTGGGGAGAGCTGGCTACTTTGCAGGTGCCGGCCAGCAGGGCAGGTGGGGGGAGCCGGCTACTTTGCAGGTGCTGGCCAGCAGGGCAGGTAGGGGGAGCTGGCTACTTTGCAGAACAAAACCTTGCTGTGTTCCTGAAGATCTCCCTGGCAGCGATGGCTGCTGGATTTGTGATGGAAGATGAGGCACCGGGGCCTGGGGCTGGACCCTCTAGGTCAAAGAGGGGGCCCAAGCCATGGCCTGTGTACCCTCGGGGATCAGCAGGATGACCTAAGTCACAGGTGACTGACCAGGGACACAGTGGTGACAACGGGAATGATAAGTGCCTGCCGCCAGACCCCTGCACTGCCATGTGTCACGGGCACCTTATCCCTTGGGACAGCTCAATGCAGGGATGATGGACAGGGAGCCCGGCACCAAGCAGACAGTTCTGACCTGGCAGGTCTGGCCTGGGGCTGTCAAGAAGCAGGCATTTCTAACAAGTCCCCCAGCGGCCCCACTTGAGAGCCACAGCCTTAGATCAGCTCTGGGGTCTCCTCAGTGCTGAGGGCTCTTCGCCCCTTTCTACCCGGCCTCCACCTCCCACAAGCCTCTGGGCACAGCCTGGCTCTCAGAACTGTCAACCAAATATGAAATCCTGAGTCCCCCAACTGTCTGAACAGAACCCCCTCTTGGGCAAAGCGACCCCAGAGCAATCTGAAAAAACAAATTCCAGGCCCTGATGGGAAGGGAGGTCAGACACGCCCAGTTACATCACCTCCCTTTGGAGTTTAGGCACAGCTGACCAGCCTGAGTGAAACAGATCAGACAGACAACCCAGGTTGGCAGCAACAACACCAAACTCCAGCCTGACTCAGGTACAGCACCGCACGACAGAGAGCAAACCCGGAAGGAAATCAAGAGTTCACCCCAAAATACACGTATTATCTTGACATACTTGGAACAGTCCTGCAAAGCTGTCTTTTGTGGAGAGATTTGCATCTGCAGAGAATCTCCCTCCCTTTCTAGGTCTTTCCTCGATCTAGGAGACATGTAATGAATCTGACAGTGTCAAGGTCTGAAAACAGACATTCACCCTCTGTTCTCCCCAAGGCTGCTACTTGTGAGGCTTCATCTACTTAACCTTGGCCTCCACAGCCCAGTTTGTTTAACTCAAGCATTTCTCTCTGCTGACTTCAAGTCTTTAGACAAAGCTTAACTCTTTCATCCAACTGCCAATCAGAATCCACCTGTGATCTGTAAAACCCACCCCTTCCTAAACCTTACATGGACTGATTTATGTCTCTTTGCCTATAACTTCTGTCTCCCTACAATGTAGAAAATGAAATTAACGTGACTACCTGGAGCACACTTCCTCAGGACCTCTTGACACTGTTCCCCAGGCCATGGACACTCACTGGCTCAGAACAAACCTCTTTCAATATTTTATAGTTTGGCTTTTTAGCCAAGAGGACCCTCTCCCTGCTGCCTGGCCAGGCTGCCGCTGTCTTTCACTTTCAGCCATATCCTCCTCCAGGCTTGGTCTCAGGCCAAGCCGGTTCTTCCTGCTGTGACTGGGAAGACAGTCAGCCCCTCTAAAGGAGCCTTACTGAGGTGAGCTAACACACCCTTGGGTAGGCACGTTACTGTGTGGCTATCAGGAGTGACCTTCCTTCTGAGCTCTGTGGACAGTTCTCAAGGCTCCCTATGTGGTGCTTCAGCTACAGAATCTGCAATATCTGAATCTAGTTACGATCTTTAGACCTCAGGTTCTCAACCGAAAAAAAAAAAAAAAATCAAAACCAAAACCCACAAAAAAGGTAACAAAGTCCTGCAAGGGCCACCTGCATTTTAAAGAACATATCTGTTTCCGCCACTGAATAACACACTAGAACTGAAGAGTTCTCTACGTGATTATTGAATTACTTGTGGGTTTGTTTCCCTAAAAGCAGAGTCTAAAAAGCCCACTGAAGAGTTAGTTTCTCTGTCCATCTATTCCAGTCTCTGACCTCTATTCTGAGTCAGGTCAACAGGGACATAAGAAAACATGAGATCAAAGAGAAGTAATCCATTAGAATCAAAAGGCCCCAGCACCCTGAGATAAGAGGAGAATGAATTTTCAAGATAACCATTTACAATGACATAGAAAAGACCTATTTAGACTTGAAAAAAAAAGTTTCTTTATAAACCTGTTTGGATATGAGAAAAATACAGCAAGATTGGGTATAAGACATAGAAAACAAAGGTGCTAGAAGAAAGAGTAGCAATTTGTTACAGCTCTTGCTCACTGAAACAGTAATTGGAGGTTAGCACACACAGGAAGTCCTGCCAGACCTCACTCCGGTCGGGAGGAGCTCCTACTTCAGTGATTTAAATACCATTGTGGCCGGGCGCGGTGGCTCACGCCTGTAATCCCAGCACTTTGGGAGGCCGAGGCGGGTGGATCACGAGGTCAAGAGATTGAGACCATCCTGGTCAACATGGTGAAACCCCGTCTCTACTAAAAATACAAAAAATTAGCTGGGCGTGGTGGCGCGTGCCTGTAATCCCAGCTACTCGGGACGCTGAGGCAGGGAATTGCCTGAACCCAGGACGCGGAGGTTGCCGTGAGCCGAGATCGCGCCATTGCACTCCAGCCTGGTTAAGGAGCGAAACTCCGTCTCAAAAAAAAAAAAAAAAAAATAAATACCATTGTAAGGGAAAGGTGCTGTGACTGCCTGCTCCCACGCCAACCCTGACCTGTAGAGCATGAGAGCAACTTCGTGACTGATTAACAATGGGCCACCACATGAAAGCACTCAAGAAAAAAGTGCAGAACGCGACCAGCAGCTTGGCGAAAGATTTCTCAAAGGCTGTGCATCTGCGAATAAGGAACCCACCAATGAAATGCTTCAAAGAGTTTTTAAAAAATGCTTTGTAGGTTGTTTTGGGGTTTTATAGAGAAGCCTTTAGAGTATTTGGATTGCTGAGTTGTGGGTTCACTTTGAGCACCCACTGTAGGGCCAGCTATCCGAATCAGAAAGAGAATGATGGTTTAAAGGGAAAGGGGTGTCGACAAGTGTGGAATAAGATGAGGGATCCTCAGACAACAGGAATTCTAGGCACTGAAGTGGAATAACTGGGGATGGGGTGTGTGGACGGCAGGAAACCGCTAAGGTAGGAGGCCTGGCAGGTCAATGAAGTTCTTGGGGCTCAAAACAGGAATTTTGAGAGCTGGGATACAGGAGGGCTTCCCAATCCCCAAGCGTGCGGTGAGGGCGGCGGGAGAATGGTTTCATTTTGAATTAAGACAGCCCAACTGGCCAGGATCTAATCGGGGATGACTTGGAGGAGACGTGGGGAGCAGCTGGCTTAGTCCCCTGCCTCTGCAAAGGCCAGGGATGGTCCGAGTGGGGTGCCTGTGAAGCTGGCTCTTCAGTAAGGAAAAACCGGGCCTGGGAGAGGCCGAGGGACCCGCCTTCTGGGGCTGTCGCAGGGGGTCCTCGGAAGCCGCGGTCCCAGGGGTCGGGGGTCCCCGCGCGGGGGCGCGCCTCACCTCGCACGTCCCCGGCCAGGGCCCGCCAGGTGGGCGCGTAGCCGACGCAGTGGCCGCACCACGACGAGTAGAACTGCACAAGCCACGCGGCCGAGCTGTTGGCGGTGGCCCCGCGCACGCTGCCGCTGTCCAGCACCCACACGGCATCCTCGCCCGCGCGGTACAACCGCGCCGCACCGCCCGTGCCCGGCCCTGCCGTTGCAGCCGCCAGCAGTACTAGCAGCCGCGGCAGCCCTGCGGCCCGCGGGGAAGACGAGCGTCGGACTCCCGGCGCAGGACCCGCTCCGACGCGCGGGCAGCGCGCCATCGCCGCTCCGAACGCCGCCATGTTGGAAGTGCCGCCGGCGCGCTGAACTTTCACCCTGGCAACCACCGTCGCTTGCGCCGGCGCGCCCCGCCCCGCCCCCGCGCGCCCGGTTCCGTCCCGTCCCGCCCCCGCACGTCTGGACCTGCCCTCTCCCTGCCCCCACGCATCTAGCCCCGCCCCGCCCATGCGTGGCAGCCCTTCCCCCAAGAGTCTGGTGACGCCGTTGCCCCGCCCGCAGGCCCCGCCCCGCCCCGCCCCGCTTCGCCGCGCGTCCGGCAGACCCTGTCCTTGAGCCGGGCCAGGGTCGCCAGATTTAGCAAAAGGAAGTGCACGAAGCCAGGTTCAGTGTGAATTCAGACAAACAGCGAGTCGGTTTTTCAGCCTAGGTCTGTGCCATACCGGAAATGCAAATTAACGAGACATTCTTTTTCTTTTTTTTTTGAGACGGAGTCTCACTGTCGCCCAGGCTGGAGTGCAGTGGCGCGATCTCAGCTCACTGCAACCTCCGCCTCCCGGGTTCAAACAATTCCCCTGCCTCAGCCCCCCCACGAGTAGTTGGGATTACAGGCACGCACCACCACGCCCGGCTAATTTTGGTATTTTTAGTAGGGAGGGAGTTTCACCATGTTGGTCAGGCTGGTCTCAAACTCCTGTCCTCGTGATCTGCTGGCCTCGGCCTCCCAAAGTGCTGGGATTACAGGCGTGAGCCACTGCACCCGGCCTACAAGACATTCTTAGACATGAAAAACTATTCCAGCGTCCTTTCTTTTACCTGGCAACCCCACCTGGGGCTTCAGAGAGAGGGTCTGCAACCCAACCTCGACATTTTTCTTTTTTTTTTGAGACGGAGTCACCCGCACTGTTGCCCGGGCGACAGTGCAGTGCTGGGCTCTCAGCTCACTGAAACCTCCACTTCCCAGGTTCAAGCGATTCTTCTGCCTCAGCCTCCCCCAGTAGCTGGGATTACAGGCACTTGCCACCACACCTGGATAATTTTTTGTATTTTCAGTAGAGACGGGGTTTCACTGTTGGCCAGGCTGGTCTCGAACACCTGACTTCATGATCCACCTGCCTTGGCCTCCCAAAGTGCCACCATTACAGGCGTGAACCGCCGTGCATGGCCCAAACTTGACTTTTTAATTTGAGGTTTGAGTGCTGAGAAAACGCAGCTAACACCCACTCAAAGTCAGTTATGTTACATGCTGCCTTTTAGGGTGTTCTAGTTGAACGCAGCTTCAAGGTTTAGAAATGAAATCATATGACTTTTTTGCATCATTGAACAGGAAACCTGGTTTTTTAGTTGCTATCTCTAAATTTTACATGTCAAGATTTTCTCTGAACTGTGCAACCATAACAAAAAAGAAAGGGAGGAGGAGCTGGTCCCAGAGGGCCGTGGCCGTCCAGTGGCTGGAAGTTCAGATTCTCACGTTCTAGTCCACCTCGTGATTAACTTATAAATAAGTAAATGTTGTTATTTAAACATAAAATACATTTACACTGATACGGGCATCCTTGATGCTGAATGTGGGGGTGGCCATGGGATAATGGGTGCAGGGACCCAGGTAGGAGGGGAAGCAGGGGACCTGGGAAGGGTTGCTGCCTCCATCCACCAGCTGGCAGGACTCAGTGGAGGGGTGAGTGGCAGTCCTGGCGGAAGGGTTGACCGAGCCTGGGTGGAGGCAGAGGATGTCACCTCAAGAGAGTTTGGGGCAAAGCAACTGGAGGAAGGTGACTGCTTACGGCCAAGACAGAAGCCTGCAGCGGCGAGGCAGAAGAGCGATGCCGGGGAGGATGCCAGGAGTTGGACCTGTTACATGTTGGTGGACTTTTCAGCCCCAAGGGAGGTGTCAGGTTGGGATTTGGAAGGGGAGTTGAGTCTGGAGCTCAGAGGGTTTGTTGAGGCTGCTTGCAGTCCCCCAGGGAGGCTGCGGGACAGAGGGGAGGGCCACACACTCAGCCCCAGGCCTCCAGAAGGAGCAGCGGCAAGGAGGCAGGGGACTGAGCATGTGCAGAGACCCAGGAGTGGAGAAAAGGAGCCTGACCCAGCTGAGACAGAGGATGGGGAGAGCCCAACCGGAGGGGCACATTCAGAACGTCAGGGCAATACCTCACCCCAAACCTGCGCAGTGAAATGGAGCCACCCGTGGGACCAAGCTCAGCCCAGCACTTAGAGGCCGCACCCCAAAACAACCAGAGTTTCTCCAGGCCAAGGCAGGGCAGGAGAGGGGAAGGGGTTGGGATTGAATCTTGGAGTCTAGGCAAGAGCTCTCTGTGCTGAGCCAGGTCCTGCCCAAAGCCCACATGAAATCTGTCCCTCCACCTACAGGAGAGGCGTCCGACATGAAATCTGCCCCTCCACCTACAGGAGAGGCATCCGCATGGGCTGTGGCTAAGGCCAGGTGACTGTAGGCACGGTTAGCCTGCGTGCCACTGAGTGTGAAAACACGTGGCCGATGCTCATTTTCAGGTGCCCTGAGAGAGACAGCGCTGGCTTCAAAGGATCAAAATGTGGGGAGATCACATCAGACCGGATGGAGTGAGGCGCTGTGCAGGTGGAGGCAGCTCCGTCTTGGACCTCACCTGCTGGGTTGGCTCCTGATGAGCCTGATTCTGGGAAGACCCCCACGATTTCCAGTTAATCTGTTCCCTGTGTAGAGTGAGTGCCCTCAGGGCAAAGAACCCTGATGCCATCTACTTCAGGTTCCTGCACGTCCTTCTGAACCAGCCTCCTCGATGGCAGGTAAGCCCTGGGCCTGGGGTGATGGTGGGACCCACCGTCTGTCTATGCCTCCAGAGACACAGATGTGGCTTCTGTTACTAAGTCCCTACTAAATGTTTCTTCCCCAGAAACTGCACCTGTCAGCCTCTTTCTTCTGCCTCTCAGCCTCCTCTGCTTTGGGGCAGGTTTGCACAGGCCTGCCCATTGTGGAACAAGTGTTGGTATTACTATTTTACAGAGGAGGTAACTGAGGCTCAGAGGGCTGACTCCTATGTGAGGTGAAGGGCGCCGGGCATGTATGTGACAGAGGGGAGGGTCTCAGGTCCACATGGCTCCCAGCACCCAGGAGGGCCCATTCTGACACTCATGTTGGAGACGAAGGCAGGACCCCAGCTCTCAGCCTGCTTGCTTTTCACATGGGGAGAGCGGAGATGAGGCCAGACAGACTTCAGCTGCTCTGGATCCGGGACTGGCCCTGCTGTCTCCGTCTCCCCCTTGAGCAGGAATTTGCCATGGAGGGCTCCGCTGCTTAATACCACCACCCGTTTCAGGAAAAATTCTGGGGAGGAATTCCACACACCTGCACCAGCCCCGAGTACTGGGTGCGTGCTGGAGACAGTGCCTGGCAGGAACAATCCCATGTGTCCTCACTAGGACACCATGAGGAGGTGGGTGGCCACCTTCCAGAGACTGTGGACATGGAGGCACGTCTCGGGGCAGGGGCTCCCTGCCAGACCCCTGGTGAGAGCTGGAGCAGGGCCTAGGCAACCTCAGAGCACGGGTGGCTCTCAGCACCAGCACAGCCCATGCTGCACCAGCTACAGCGAGCAGGGGCAGGGAGCCCCAGGGAAGGGCCGATGGAGGGGTGTGATCCCATCCTCTGCCCCCTGCTGTGACGCTGCCAGGCAGTGGGTGGACGGTACAAGACCCATGGACTTGCTGTGGGACCTGCCGACACCCTCCCAGGACCCCAAAGCTGGCTGGGGAGCCAGGAAAAGGATGACTTCTGAGCTTGGCTTTGCTGGACATGAAATGGCCAGGCTCAACCCTGGGGCAGAGAAGATGAACCACAGGGACCCCGTTCCACATGGGCAGTGAGTGCTCCCAGATCCCCAGGAGAGTGTGCGGCCACTACCTTCATAGAGGGCCTCCTGGCCTTCACGTGTGTTTTGTGATGGTGGCCATGATGGCCACGCGGGGCCAAGGATCAAAAGGACTCGTAAAGTTTGTCTGATGATTTGGGACTCGGAGTGCTTGCGGACAAGTTCATGGGCATTTTATGCAGGAGAGAACCGTTAAGCTGGGAAGCTGAGACAGATGACGGGAAAATTAAATGTAGGGTTTAACTGAGAAATAATCATTTTCTATGAAAGATAATGACTTCTCTGGAGGCTGGTATCAAGATTTATTGGCCCAAGCAGTGATGGCAGATCAGAGCCCAGGCAAGTATGTCAGGAGACCTTGAAGGGGAGGAACCTTGGACTGTCATCTCGCCAGGTCAATCTATCTGAATGCCAAAGCCCTCCACTCCGTCTACATCCTGCTGGGAGATTAACTTTGTTTACACGCCAGGTGGAGTGGCTTTTTCTCCTGCAGTCAGAGTAACCTGAGGGCTCTGGCCCCCTCCAGCTCCACTGTCCTTGGAAGCCCCAGCCTGGGTTTTCCTCCATTCCTCACAAACAGCCCCCTTCAAGGGCACCTGCCATCAGCCAGTGACAGGAGACACCTGCCAGGCTCCCAGGGAGTCACTCTGGTTCCGGCTGTGAGTGCAGCCACCATCACACCACACCCCATGTCAGCACCAGCCATGCAGTGGGGAGCCGGGGAGCCGGGGAGCCATCGGATTCACAGCGGGGCGTCGGTGGGGGAGATTTATTGCCATGCCAGATGTACGTGTGAAATACATCATTCCTCCCACACGGCCTCATCAATCCAAAAGGGTCAGCCATAAATGGGAAAAAATAAAAAATTACAGACTAATTCGTTCACAAGACTGGAAGGGAATCAATGCGAAAGCTGTAGCTCAGCTCAAAGTTTGTTCTGAAATGGTGAGCACGGAGCAGGAACACATTCCCCACTGGATCCAAGTCTCCCTGCGTGCTCAGGTGGGCTGGGCTGGGGAACATTCACGCAAAATCAGGTGCATGGCCTGAGCTGGGTCCCCATGCACATGCTGAATGGGGGCCCTGACACAGGCCAGCTGTGGTGAAGGCACCTGGGGCTGAGCAGCTGCCCTGGGGCTCGGGGAGGCAGGCTGCGCCCAGCTGCTGCCCAGTGAGGGATGTCTGGATGGAGGCTCCTGCCTTGAAGCAGGGGGCCCAAAGAGGATCTAGGGGCTTGGGGTCTCTCGCAGAGCTCTGGGGTAGAGGGCCCTGGTAGCTCCATGTTTCCTGTGACCTGGTGCCTTGGGCTTTGCCAGGCCAGCTTTGTGATGCCTCCCACTCAGACTGCATACATGAAGCCTGGAGTACGCACCTCTCTTAAAGTGGAGGCAGCCTGAGGCCCTGGACCAGAGAAGCCACATCCTGGAGGGATCAGTGCCGGGACACAGATGTCCCTAAAGCCAACATGCTGCCCATCAACTCCCCATTCAAGGAGAGATCCTCACACTCAAAAGAGTCCCAGAGAAATTACAGGGGTCCCAGTGAATCCTCTGGAAGCATTTTGAGGAGAAATCGGACGCCCTGGCCTTCCAGGTACAGCGAGTCCTAAACGAGCTCAGGAAGAGACCTTGGTCCACTGATCCCAGAGGACAAGCCTGGTGTGGACTGCAGGGGAAGTGGTCTTGGGCCCTTGAGCTGCCGCTGCCTCTGGTCTGTTCAGCTCAGGTGTGAGACACCCATGCCAGTGCCCCCAGCTACACATCATCTGCCAGCAGTGGGGGGCGCATATGTCGGGGGCACCTCCAAAGTCAAAGCAGGCAGATCCCCCCAACTATCTTCTAAGCAGGGCTCAGGGGTGCGAGTCAGCACCAGCTGGGCCCACCCCAGCTCCTCTTTCCCCCGAACGCTCTCTCTTCCTCTCTTGGCCTTCTCGGATCTCCACAACCCCTCTCCTGGCAAAGGTGCTGCTCCGCCCCATCCCACCTGGCTCCAGAGGACTCTGATTCTCGCCTCTGGGCTGCAATGCCTTTTCTGGGACGCCTCTTCATGGCTTTGATGTGATGGAGTGGGTGTGCAGTCTGGGCCCGGCTTCAGGTAACCGTCCGCACAGCCAGCTGCCCACCGGTCCACCCTGGGAAGGTCCAGGCCTCCAGATTCCCACGTGCGCACGCGTGTGCCACACAGCTCACAACAACCGTAAGGACGCCTGTGCATTTCTATAGTTCCAGAAAACACTCCCTAGGGGCTGCCCCGGGGGGGCAGTGTGGAGAGAGCTCCTAAGGACTCAAGTAGTACCCTCCTGGCGAGCTGCGTGGAGACCAAGTCCACCTGGTCTCTCGCCCCACTTGGGAGATGGGCACGGTGGCCTGAATCTGTCTCCAGGAGCGGCTCTCTGCCCAGTGAGCCCTTGGGCCCAAGCAGGTCCTCTAGGTGGCAGCTCAGGCCTCCCTCAATATCCTCACCAGCATGCTCAAGGGACCCAGCCTGTCCTTGGGCGGCCAAGGGCACTTGGCCTGGGGGAGAGGCTGCTGGAGCTGCTGGCTGGGGGCATGGCATGGCTGCCTGTGTGGGTGTGGCTGCCTTCCTGCTCTTACCCAGCATTTCTTTGGGGTCTCGGCCCCTGGTGGGGGTCTCGGCCAAGCAGGCTTGGCTGCCCAGGGACCCCACAGCAGATGAAGCAGTGTCTAGGAGCTCATCCAGACCCACGGAGAGCTGCCCCGACCCTCCCTGGCTCACTGCACACCCAAAGCTCCGCACTCCCTCCCGGGGCTCTCCCTGACTGTCTGAGACCTCCTCCAAGGCCACATCAGCCCAGAACCCTGCGCCCAAAGCAGGATCCTGCTCCCCCGAGGAACTGAGAAGCATCACGTGTGTGTTGCCAGTGGCCAACAGCCCTGACAGACCCTCCCTGGCCGCAGAGGCCACTCTGGATGGAGCTGCAGGCTGCACTGGTGGCTCTGGGAGCCCTCTAGGGCCTCTGCCTGACCCTGCACTTAAGGGAGACCCTGGCCAGCTAACAGGTTCAGGCCACTGGCTGCCTCTGGCCTCATCCCCTGCTACAGAACTAGACCTTCCCAACTGGTCCTCAAGGCTTCCATCCGGTCTAGCTGCTCCTGGGCAGAGCCCCAACTCCTGGGGTGCCTCGGACTCCTGGGGCCCAGGGAACAGGGCCTCCAGCAGACTCTCCTCAGACAAAGAGGACAAGTCCTGGGTGGCGACAGTGGTGTCCTCCCTAAGGGGCCCGGGGGGGGGAAGGGAAGATATCTGAGCCTGGGGTAGTAGTGTCTTCCGCATCACTCTGTGTGGGGGGGGTGGGAGGGGGTGGGGGAAGTGGGGCCTCCCTGTGGATGGAGGACGGGAGGTCGGCACTACCATAGGACAGCACCTCATCCACAGGAGACAGGATCTCAGTCAGGACGCCGCTGGCAAGTGGGGGACAGGCTTCCTCCAGGACAGCAGGGGCTCCATTCCCACCAGGCCCAGGTGCCTGGCTCTCAGCTGCTGGGGGTGCCAGCCTGCCAGGGTCCCTAGGAGGAGCCTGCAGGGTCACCAGGGTCTTGGGCTCTGGCGTGAGGTGCAGGGGTTTGCTCTTGGTGGATGGACTTGGCTCAGCATCCCGAGTCCCCTTCTGGCAGCTGGAAGTCTCTCCTCCTCTGCCGAAATTTGCCCCTTCACTCTCAGAGGTCCCCAAAGGAAAGGCCGGCAGTGAGTCTGAGTCACTAGGGAAAGGGATTTGGGGCGGGAACACCACACAGGCAGCTTCAGGGGGTGCCTGCTGGGCTTCTCCTGTGTCCGACACCCCTGTCAGGCTGTTGCCGGTCCCAGAATCTTGCTGCACCTTCCCGGGCTGTGTGGAGGGAAGAGCCATCTGGGGCTCCATGCCGCTTTCGGGGTCTGATGAGCCACCTGCAGGCAGGGAGCTCCCCGAGGCTGGGTCGGCACCGGGACAGGGTTCCGGCAGGTCCTCCTCGCTGTCCTTGCCCCAAACTTTGCTGGAGGCCTCTGACAGTTCTGACCCTGACCTTGGAGAGGGGACATCTGGGAAAGGCAGCAGCTGGCCCACCTCTGGGCTTTGCTCAGACTCTGAATCTCCTGCCATGGCCGTGTCCACGGAGCAGCCCTGCAGGGGTCCGGCCCCACTGCCCTGAGGCCTCTGCCAGGTCAGCAGTCCTCCACCCCCAGAAATGCCACCTGGCCGAGGATCACCCCGGTTTGTCCCCCAGGACAAATGCGACCCAGCTTCCTCCAAGGAGCTTTGGGGAGAGAGCTCCCCAGGCCAGCTGAGACCTTCCTCTGGGGAGTCTTCAGCTTCCAAGCCAGGAAGAGAGCTGGAGCTGTCAGAAAGCTGGATCAGGGTGGCCGCGGCTTTCTGGAACTCCCAGAGAAAGGGACAGGACAGGCTGCTCACAGAGCCTGCTGGAGAGGTGTAGGATGACTCTGGAGCTTCTTCTGAAGGCCTGGGGTAGGTTCCGGAAGCAGACTCAGAGCCCGGCGCCCAGGAGGAGAAGGTGGGGAGCAGGGGACTGCCTGGGAGCAGGATAGGGGGCGCTGCCTCCTCAGGAGCCACAGGAGCTGCTGAGAGAGGGGACGATCAGCAGTTGTCACCCTCTGCACCTTGGAACCCCGCATATCCCACGGCCCCCAAAGTCAGGAGATCAGAACAGAGAAACACCCTGGTTTTCACCAGGGTGAAACAGGAAAAGCAACTGAGGGTGCCAGTGTGTTCAACCCTTTTGATTTCAACACAGTGGTTCACCACCCCCACCCCACCCCCACCCACATGCAATGAGTCATGTCCAGGGACCTTGCCGAGCCTCGGGGACCCAGCCTTGCAGCACCACAGAGGTGGTTCAAGAACTGACTGGCTGATTTTGCCTTGTTTTGTTTTCATTCGGGATGTGGGTGGATCCAGACACAGGATCCCTCTTTGTCATTTACCTCCCCTGATACGGCTGTGATGGGGAGGTACATGGGCGAGCCCCCAGCTGGGCAGTGGGGAAGGCAGGGGCTGCGTGCTGTGGGGAGAAATGGCCTTGGGGAACCCTTAGTGGGGACTCGATGGCTGAGGGAGGGGTTGGGGGCTGAGGCATCACCTGGGGAGACAGCTGCCTGGGCAGCTTCCAGCCCAGTGGAGGAGATGCCGGAGACCTCCTGCTGATAGGCCTCCATCCTGCAAGCACATTCATGGAGAACCGTGGGGGATTCCAGTCCTCCTGGCCTCTTCCCCACTGTCAGGGACCCTGCCAGGCTCAGTCCACACCCCACACCCGAAAAACACCCCAGCCGTCCTCTGCCACCACCTGACGTGACCCTGATCGCAAGGTCCCAGGGGCTTGTCTTTGGGGAGTATCCAGTCTCAGAACCACCGGATCAGGTGGCAGAGAGGGGTGGGGCTGCCACTCCCAGGGGGTTCCAGGGCCCCTCTGCTGACCTCAGGCCGATTCATGGCTGATATCTTTATTTCCAAAAGTGGGTCAGACCCAGGAGGGCTCAGGGTGAGTGCACAGCTGTGCCCTGGCAGCACAGGGGTGCCAGGAGAGAGTGAGGCCCCGCAGCAGGAGGACAAGCAGTGCTGGCCAAACCCATCTCTGTGCCTCAGGCTCCACCCCTGCCCCAGGCCCGCCAGCTCCAGGGACCCCAGCCCCACACCTCTGCTCCCCCAATCGCCAGCTGTCGCTTTCCTGGGACTCCTCCACGGGGCTCTCGGCAAAATCCAGAGCCAGTTCCCAGCCTTCTCGGCTCATGCTGCTCTCAGCCACCTGCTGGAGACACGTAGGAGAAATGACACGGTCGGGGTGTGGCCTCTGTCTCTGTCCACCTCCCACAGCTGGATGCAGCCCCTGTGCTTCCAGCAACCACGAGTGGTTAAGGAACAAAGACCACCCTGGAAGAGGGCCATGGAGACCCCCACTGGCCAGACCCCCCCACCCTCAGTGGGCCCTGCCGCCATGGAAAAAGGTCTGTTTTTCTGCCCAGGTGTTGAGTCTTAGGGTGAGCCCAGAGAAGTGGCAAAGCTCAGCACTGAAGGTAGCTGCCGGGAAGGGCCCTGAGGCACTCATGGCACGGAGCAGGAGACCCCCAGGGCCACAGCAAGGTGGACCCCACTCAGCCCACAGGAAGTGCACAGCCACACCCGACTCACGCTGGCTTCCTGGGGGCCACAAGGACCCTTTCTGTTCCCGGAGTCATGGCTGTGTACCCTGAAGCTCCCCACATGGCTGTCTGTCGGAGCCAGGCGCTTCCCTGCTAAGGAAGGGCTGGGCTTGGTCTGAGGGTCTCCTGCAGGCCAAAGGGATTGTCAGCACTGGTGGGGACAGAAGCAGGGGGCAGACGGAGTGGCTCCCAGGAATTCCGAAGCCACCTGAAAACAAATCTTAAAATCCACAGTGGACGCACACCTTTCTGCAGGACTTGGTTAGTACAAGGGTAAAAACGACATGGTAGTTTGCTCCTAAAATGACCCTGTCATTGGATGGTCAGTGATCTGAAGTCCCAGCCAACGAGTTTTAGAGAAAACTCGTTTTGAAGTTAGGGTCCTCTTTCCCTCCCTGGGGGAAACCATTTGCCAGAGCTTTTCCTTCCCCCTCAGTGCTGTCCAAAGAGACTCTGACATGAGGCAGGGGTGGCGCAGAGGGCTGTGGGGACACGCCTTGGACACACCAAGGTCACCAGTGCACGGCTGGGGGATCAAAAATGGGGAAAATGGGGCAGATGGGGCTGCAGCAGAGCCCTCCCAGGAGCACTGGGCCTCCCCACATTTTGCCTCCATCTCCCTAGATTTTCATTCTGTGCTGGGCCTCAGCAGGGTCGGGGACTCTGAGGGCCAAGGCCACCTGGCTGAGGGACCCAGAGTTGTGAGGCTAAAGCGGAAGCGGGTGGAAGTTTCATCAATGGGAACACCTGCCCTCTTGCCCATGGCCCTGAGCTACCCCAATGACATGATGGGGCCCCTGCGAGTGCAGTCTTCCGATCACAGAGTGGCCGGTACTGCAGCCAGGCAGACCCAGGGTGAGCCCCAGACCACCTGAGAACATAACTCAGTCCTCAGTCACCTCCTCTGCAGGGTGGGCACAATGAGTGAGTGAATCCAGAGACCATGAGCACCCATGGTGGGTGCAGGTGCCTGGCTGGTCCCCAGAATGGTGAGAGCTGGTTTAAGTGGCCATGTGGTGAGGGAGGCTTTGGGCTGAGCAAGTTTCACGATGGGTGCAGAAGCCTGAACTGCAGCACACCCGGGGGCAAGGCAGGACATGGGGGCGAGGCGGGACACGGGGGAGGTCTCTGAGGAACAAGCTCTATATTCACTCCGCCTCCCAGCGCCTGACCTCTCCAGGGCCCTGTCCACCACCAGCCACACTCTCCTGGGCAACCCACAAGTGTTTCCAACCTCTTCCCATCTCAACCTGTCTGTCCTGAGATTTGCTCTCCCTGGCCCCGACTGCAGGGAACCCCCAGTCTGGCAGACCCTCAGGTATGAATGGTCTCCCTGCTTCCAAGGGTGGACACTGGGTAGGGGCCGTCTGAATTTGGCACCTAGGGCTGGTCAGGGAGCTCCAAGTTGGTATCACAGGCCACGAGACACCCCACTGTTCAGCCGGTGGCTACCAGGGCTCCCCCACACCGTGAGCGCATCTCCTCCCACCCAACCTGCAAATGGGGGACGTGGCTCTCAGGGAGGCCCCGGGCCAAGTGTAAGGTTCGGAAAGAGAAAAATGTAATCAGTGCAAAAACCTCCATCCACAGAAGACGCTTGGGCAGTGCTGGCTGCCAAATGCTTAAAAATCTGCCACAGATTAATGAAGTTACAGCTAAAACGACCCCAGCCAGTTACGACTTCCAATGTCCCCAGAAAGGTCACTGCATCACCTCTGGTAGGAGATGGAGCCCACCACTCTTCTTGCCGTGAAGGGGTCCAAGGCCAGGGTGGCGGGCCACCAGGGCCGGTCTTGTTCGCTTTTCGTCTTTGTCCGGCAGCTGAGCTCCAGCCTCGGACGGGATCCACCGGAAGTGGGGAGAGCATCCAGTGCTCCAGAGACCCACATGCTGATTCCAGGGTGCTTACCTGGCCTCGGCTCCTTCACCTCCCACGGCCTGCGCTGAGCTGTGGGGAGGCACCCCTCCGCCTCCTCGACCTCCATGGTGAGACGGGGGGTGGACAAGGCACCGGGCCCTGGGGGGAGGGCACCAAGGGCCAGGGATGGACGGAGATGTTTGGGGACAGATAGGGACAGACTGAGGTTCATGGGACCGACAGGGGCAGAGAGGGACAGGTGGGGACAGACAGGGACCCACTGCAGGAACCAAGGACAGGACATGGGAACCAAGGGCCCCCAACCAATATCAAGTCACAGATTGGCAGAATGGTGGCGGGAGGGCGGTCCCTGAAACAGGCGGTGTGAGGAAAGGGCTTCCAGGGTTTGCACGTACGGGAAAGGCTGGGCCCAGCTGCTGTCTGTCAGGGGGGCTCTGGTGCTGCAGGCCCGGCAGACGGACCCGAGGCTGCTCCCCAGGCTCTGAAAGACACAGTTCTGGGAATCACCAGCAGTGACCACAGACTGAGGCCAGGAAGGGGCTGACTGTGAGGGGAGTAGGGAGGGTGCCACCACATGCTGCCCTGTTCCAGGCAGGATGGACGGCAAACAAGCTAACCTTGAGGGAGACGATGACGGCCCGGGACCACATCCGACCCTCTGCCCTGTCCCCTGCCTGGAGGCCCGAGGGGCTACTCAGCCCCAGGCCTGGAAAAGGTGGCTTCTGAGACCCTTGAATCTTCCTTTTGCCCCGGGCAGAGGCTCTCTGCCAGCCTGTGTTTCTGGGAACTGCCTGACAACAGTCTGAGGCCTGCACGTGGCCCGGGGGCTCCCCATTGGGAGCCCTTCCCTGAGCTGTCTAGGTGGTTTCTGGCCTGCACACCCACCGCTCTGTGTCTTGGGAATGCTGGCTGCCTGTGCACCGGGGTGGCCCACTGTGTGCTCTACTGCACTGGGACGCAGAGATGGGGAGGCCAGGGGAGGCCCAGTCACACTTGGGGTGCAGCAGACCAGAACACAGGCCTGCCTGAACCTGAGCCCGATGCCACCCCACATCACCCAGGGCCCACTGAATGCACAGCCGTCTGTCCCTGGGTGGTCACCACGGCTGCTCTGTTACCTTGGCTGACATGGTTGCCATTCCCCACCAGTGGGCCCGGGGGGTCCAGTGTGTCCTCTCCCCACGATGACCTTGGAGGCTGCTGGTGACCGTCAATGTGGGAGGTTGTCTGGGGCACCATCACATCCTGGGGCTGCTCTGTGGGAGAGCTGCACGGCCATGCCGAGTGGAGGTGACTGCCCGCCCAGCTGCCCCTTCCCAGATGTCCAGCCCTGGCCACAACCTCCACCAGCACCCCATCCCTGGGAACAAACTCACATCACATCCAGGGGTGGCCTTGGTCAGTGGCCAAGCAGAAGACAGGATTTTGACCCCCTTGCCCGGGCAAGGTAGCTGGGAGAGGCCTGTGGCTCCCCAGTGTGTGGCCCTTGAGGCTTCTGCCTGGAGATGGACTGTCCCTCCCAGGTGCACAGTCTGGGTTCCGAAAGCCTGTGCTGACCTCCAGGCCCCCCGTCTGGTCTGCCTCTGCCTGGATCACACTGCTGGGGTAGCAAGAAGCCTCCCTGCTCTCAGGTGCCAGCCCCACAACATGACATGTGCCTCCCTTTCTTCTCCAGGCACTGGCCACACCTGGGCACAGCTCACTGCCCCACCCAAGGGTGCCCCTAAGCATTTCCCCCAGATTCACAGGCAGTCAGGGGTGGGCAGAAGGTGCTGGTTCAGAGTCGGGCCCTAAGGGCCTGGAAGCCCTGTCTCCCAAGGTAGATGGCTGAGGGGCTGAAGCCCGCAATCACTGGGGCAGGACCCAGAGGGCCCCTTGTGAGTAACCCCCCATATAAGCACTGAGGAATGAGAGCTAAGCAGAACCCTGGCACAGTTAGGGCCTGAGGAATATCTCACTGTAAAATGTTATGACTCAGCTATTTCCTTTTATATAATCCTTTACATAACCATATGTTAGTTTATAGAATTAGGGCTTGACAATCCCTTTATATAATCCTCTCTATATAATCATATAATAGTTGATAGTATGAGTGCCTAAAGAACATTTCCCTACATATATACCTATAATTATATCTTAGTTCATATCGGAGGAAAGCCTAGAGTGGACACAGTACAGAGCATGAATTAAGGAATAAGAAGCTTATAATCAGAGGAATGCCTGGAGCAGACACTGTGCAGAGCATGATTTAAGGGAAAAACAGTTATGCCAGGACAAGAATCCATGGCCCAGGCGGCAGTGTTCAGTATCGTAAAGATACCCGCTGTGTGGCAGGCTTGGGGCGAGAGCCACTCCTCCTGATAAAGGAGTTGTAGGACCTTCCTCCAGTTCTTGTGGAAGGCTGCCCTCAGAACGGCAATCCACCTTGGTGACTATGAACTTTATCAGCTCTTGCTACTGTGCTGTTCAAAAAGTATCTTCCCATAGAACCCATTGGAAGCTGCCAGAAGGTGGCAGTAACCCTGACAGCTCTGTCACTGCTATGTGACTTAAAGCATCATCCTATAAATCTTCTTAGAAGTAGTTTGCCCATAGATAGAAGTATTGCACACTGCGCACGGCCCACCTTCAAACCTCGGTGACCTAATGGGGGTGGACCCCTTACTGCGCACGGCCCTTACCTTCGTGGGAACAGGCCCCTTGCTGTGCACTGTCCACCTCCTGGCCTAGGTGACCTAATGGGGGTGGATCCCATGTTTTATTGCTCACGACCGTATCACTATCCTTAAAGATGATTTCACTCACTGCCCTGCCCCCTAACCTATACACAATAAATACTCACGCTTCTGGATATTCGGACCTCGCCTGACTCCACTTACAGGTGGTGTGGCCCCCCGAGCCCAGCTGCGTTTTCCTTGTACTTCTGTGTTCTGTCTCTTTATTTCTTGGATCCTGCGCCTCAGCACAGCCTAAAACTCACCCCACGACCCTGTGGGGCCATCAGCCCTACACCCCTCAACACCAGTGTGTGCCCCACTCAGGCTCTGGAGGGAGACGGGGCAGTGCCCCCAGGACCCACCATCCAGCCCCCAAAGCAGAGCAAGGCACTGTGCTCCCAGAGCTGCCCCAGAAACAGAACAGGCTGAATAAAAATGGGAACAGGAGCCCCTGACCCCTTCTAAAGGAGTCATTCCCCTCCTCACACCCTCCCCAGCACATGTGTCTCAGCCAAGGACCCCAAGGCAGCTCCATCTGCTCTGTTTGGCTTCTCCCTGGCTCTCCCGGTGCTGGAGTGCAGACACTTGCTCACAGACACACCCTGAGGGGCTTCTCTCCACTGAAGCAGTGAGGGAGGGAAGCACGCCTGCTCCCTCATGGCAGGACCCCCAGCAGAACACCACAGGTGATTTCTCGGGGGTGGGGGCCCAGGGAGCCCAAGTTTCCCCTGTGAATGCCTCATGTTTCTCTATTTTCCAGCTGTGGATGGGGCTACACATCGCTGGCATGACAAGCAGAGCCCAGGGTGTACCCCTCTACCAGGAGGATGGGCTGACCCCACCGCAGGATCTGGGCCTGCAACCACGAGGCTACCAGCCCCTGCCCCCTCCAGCCCTATAAGGAAACTCTGGGAGACCTCGTGGTGGTAGTTGGCCTGGAAGCCTCTTCAGAGACTCCTAGGACTGGATGCCTCATCAGTCTGCACCCAGGCTTCTTTGAAAGCTTCGGGAAGAGCCCACAGAGCTAATGCCGAGGCTGAGTGGCCGACTCCCCTCCCTGCAGAGTTCCCTCTGGGCTGGAAGAGCTTTGGGGCACTCCCCTAGGCAAGCAGGGGCCTGCAAAGGCTGCTCCCGCTGCGTTTGCACTGCCCCCCGCCTTTGCTGCTTCTAGGGGTTCCCTGATAGAGTCTTGAGGCCTGCCAGCCCTGGGGGCCTGAGCTTGGGGAAGAGAAGGACTCCCCCGCCCTCCAGGGCCATTTTGAGCCATTTTGTTCCCAGCATCAGGAAGCCAGGGGCGTGTGATGGGAAAAGCCACTGCTCCTCACAAGGCCAGGCTCTCGGGCAGGTGACCCCGGTCATCACACTCTCCCCTGCTCCATGGGGACAGTCCAGGCAGAGCCCCTGGTGCCCTCTAATGAGGCGCTTTTGCTGCAAACCAAAGCCAATGGCCATATGGCCAGGGCTCAGAGAAGGTCAAGCCACCCCAAGCCACCCTGGGAGGGGGTGCCTAGGCTACACGTGTCACCCCTGGCCCCTGAATCAGGTCTGTCCACCAGCTGTGCCCCACAGTGCCCCACACAGCTGCAGGCGGGAGAGCACCCCATCCCTATTCCCCAGGCGAGGAAACAGGCTGAGAGGGTCCCTCCTTGTGGCCACACTCTGGCCAGCTGCAGAGCCGGGAACCTGCCACCAGCTGCTGGGGCTCCTCCCATGAGGCTCGGGCAGCTCCAGTACCCACTGGGCCCACTCAATGCCCTCAATGCCCACCCCCTTCCATCCTCCCAGGCACAGGTGGGGATGGGGCTGAGTGAGCGCCAGCCGCCCTATGTGGGAAAGGCCTCTCAGGCCGACATGAGGGTCCGGACCCCTCCCCCGGGACCCCCCAGACCAACCAACTCACTGTTTATCCTTCGAGCTTGCAGGGCTGCTCTGGGGGTGGTGGCCGGCGGGGCTGCTGGGCCCGTGCGGCGTCAGGGAACATGGGGAGGGCTCTGGCCTCAGGCTTGTCTCTAAGCTTCCCTCCCAGGTGACCTTGACTTTGGGGCTGGGACCCTGTGAGAATCAGGAGAGCCTGGCGTGGCTGCCTCTGCCCACTCCTCCTCGGAAAAGCTGGTGCTGGGCTGCATGTAGCAGTGGCCGAGCTAGGGCTGGTGCGGCACCCCAGCCACTTGCTCCCCCTCGGGATGCCAGGCTGAAATGGGGCCTCCTCTTTTTGCATCCCCACTGAGAGGTGTGGATGGGAGGCCCAGAGTGAGAAGTCTTTGCCCAAGGCCAGCCAGAGACCCCCATGGCCAGCTCTGGAATCGGGTTGCTGGCGTCCCCTCTCCTGCGGCCCAGCCTGGAGCAGATGCTTCAGAGAGCTCATATCACTCCATCCTGGCCCCCACCCTCCAAGTGAGCCAGCCACCCTCCCCACCTTACAGAGGAGACACGCAGGTCAGGGAGGCACACAGCTTGCTGGGGATGGTCCCCAGCCTCGTCCACACAGCTCCCCAGTCAGCTGGCAGACATGGGAGCAGGAGGGGACAGTCCCCCACCCTCATCCTCCATCAGCCGGAGGACATGGGAGCAGGAGCCTCCCTCCAAGGACACAGCTGCTGCTTGGGGTCCCCAACGGGTTGGCCTCCCTGAGAAGCTCCCAGCCACACTCTCCTTCCTGCCTGGGTCCCACGAGATCCCCAGTCCTGCTCATCCTCCCGCCCCATCCACTGCTGCCTCCACCTGAAGACTGGCTCTGCTCTAGGGCCTGGCCAAGACCACCCCATCCAGGAAGCCTCCTCAGCCCCCCAGCTGCGGCCCCTCCCCCCCTCCATTGCCCCACCCCACCCCCCCAGCAAGTCAGCCTGGGGCCACAGGCATTTTTACAAGGGACTTGCAAGATCCCAAGAAGTGGCCAGGGTAGACAGCATTTCCTGGGCTGAGCCCCAGCGCAGGTGAGAGCACCCACCTGCGGCAGCTTGGCCTGGGCCTGCAGCTCGAGCAAGAGGAGGGCGTCCACGGGCCTCGGCGTGGGGGGGACATCCGCAGGCTTCGGTGTCAGGGGGACGTCCAATCTCGATGTGGGGGGTATGTCTGTGGGCCTTGGTGTGGGGGGGATGTCAGAGGGGCTCCGTGTAGGGGGGACATCCATGGGGCTCAGCATGGGGGGAACATCTGTGGGCCTCGGCGTGGGGAGGGTGTCCGAGGGCCTCGGTGTGGGGAGGTCATCCTCGGGCCTCTGGGTGGAGACACCCCTCTGCTGCTGCAGGAGCCGCGTCCTATCTTGGTGCCGGAGCAGCTGCATGTGCCACAGGTATTGGATTTCCATCTGAGCCGGGTGAAAGGAGCAGGTGTTAGCAGAACCCACAGCAGGGGAAAAGGCCAATGAAAGGGAAGGGGTATCTGGTGGGATGTCCTGGCCTTGTACTGGGGGGCCTTCCTTTCCCTCCAGTTGGCCTTTGCCCACCCCTCCTGCCAGGCCTAGGATACCCCCATGGCCTTGGGCTTCCCTGGGCTTGGTGGAGGAGACAGCTTCAGACGGCGGGATGTGGAGGGCGGGATGCGGAGGGTGGGATGCGGAGGGCGGGATGAGCAGGAAGGCAGGTACTCATACCTGGGGCCCGAGCAGGGCTGGCACAGGCTGACCGGGCCTCGCCCTCCCTCTCTCCAGGCTCTGGGCACTGCCCCCACTCTGTCGCTCCTTTTACGACTGTTCTCTCTGTTCCCCACAGTGTCCCTGGTGGACGCACCTTTGTAACCTTGCACAGAGCCCAGGCCAGGCCCTTGCACACCCACCCTGGGAGATGGCAGCTGCATCACCCAGATGGGAAACTGAGGCTCTGCCAAGGGAATGTCTCATCCACAGCCCCACTGGCAGGGGGTTTCAGACCCCGCCTCCACCACAGCATCTGCCTTTGACAGCCGGGCTACGGCTGGGTGTCCCTGCCCCTGGCCAGCTCTAGGCCTCCTGCCTGGGCTCCCTGGGCAGGGCCTGTTCTTCCAGGCTCCCTCCTTGCCAGGTGACAAGTGAATCCCCTTCTAAGCCCCTTTTACTTCCATGGCTTTCACTGTTCCCTGCGGTGCCTGCCTTTTTCTGTTTACCTACATCCGAGAGGACCCGTGCCTGGGTCTGCAGCTGGGTCTCCATCCCAGCTCCCTTGCCTGGGATGCCCCACACCTGACACCCCAAATCCCAGCATGTACAGGGCATCCAGGGTGGGGTGGGGATCCTGGGCATTCCAGTCAGCACACCCCAACTTCCCCAAGGAGGGTCCTGGGGTCAGTAAGTCCCCCACCATAGCCTCAGCTTCTTTTTTCTTTTTTTTTGAAACAAGGTCTCACTCTGTTGTCCAGTGTTGCCCAGGCTGGAGTGCAGTGATGCAATCTTAGCTCACCGCAGCCTCGACCTCCCGAGCTCAAGCGATCCTCCCACCTCAGCCCACCAAGTAGCTGGGACTACAAGCATCGGCCACCTGTAGTGGCAGGTTTATTTTTTGTAGTGACCAGGTCTTGCTGTGTTGCCCAGGCTGGTCGCACATTCCTGGGCTCAGGCAATCCTCCCACCTTGGCCTCCCAAAGTTCTGGAATTATGGGTGTGAACCGCCTCACTTGGCCAGGTTTCTTTATCTGTACCAAGGGTGTTGGCACCAGCCCCTGCCCCACAGCCTGGGGACACTGAAGTGAGGATTCGGGCACAGCGGGCCTGACCTGTGAGGAGCCCTCAAGCCTGTGACCTGAATGGGGCCAGCAAGGGTCCTCGCCCTGGCTCTCAGGCTTGCTCCCCAGTCTCACTCTCCACCGAAAGCACAGCTGTCCCCCTCCACGCGTGCGCCCAGCACTGACTCCCCTGGGGGTCTGCTTCCTCCAGGCCTGGTGACAACGATGGCTGGAAGGCAGGAGCAGCCACCGACTGAGACCCCCCCTGCCAGGCGCATCTGGGGAGTAGCCCAACCCACCCTCACAGCCCCCATGCATGTGCACATCAGGCTTCTCATTTTTCAGATGAGGGAACTGGGCTCAGAGCAGAGGGGAAAGTCCTCTGACGTTGTACATGGGCACACATCCACCCAGGGAAGTGCTGGCTGCACCACTCTCCCAAACCCCTGTTTACAGGTACTACAATTATTCTCCTGTTCCAAGAGGAAACCGAGGCTCCAAGAGACAAAGCCACTTGCCCAAGGTGACATCCAGCAAAAGTCTGAGCCTGGCCTGCAGCCAAGGCCACAGGGCCACCATCCATCCTGGCTATGATGCCACAGACATTTGTGTATGCGGCTGCGCTCCACCCTGGCCATGATGCCCCCTCAGGCCGTAGACACTCATGTACTGCATGTGTGGCCCAGGAGGGCGGCAAGGGCTTGGGAATTCTTTAGCTGTGGTACTGGGGGATGTTCAGATTCCAGGCAGGAAGAGGACAGGGCCCCCACATCTATGTGCCGCCTCCCCCAACCCGACAGGCCTGTGCTGCCCCCACCTGCTCCTTCTCAAATCTGCTGAGGGCTTGCTGCTGCTTCTCCACCAGCACGGCCAGCAGGGCTCTGTCCCTCTTGCTGTCCAGGCACCTAGGGGAGGTGGCAACATCACTGCCAATCTTGACAGCCCGTGCAAGTGGATATAGAAAGTCACAGACACAGCCAGCCCTGGTCGGCCACATCCACCTGGAATGCTCTCCCAAGGTATGGGCACTGGGGAGGAGGTGGTCAAGTGTGGACAGGATCAGCAGCCTTGGGGTGGCCAGATGGCCCCAGGCCGGGCTGTCACTCTTCCACCCTTCACAGCCACTTTTGGACTTTTGGGTCTAAAAAGACAAAGGCTGAGAGGAGCCCCACCCACCCTGAAGACCCAGCCCAGGCCTGTGGGTCCTCTGGGGAGGGAAGTGGGGGTCACCTCCCAACACAGAACCCAACACCCTCAGCCTGGCCAGCTCAGACACTGGGTGAGGATGTTAACTGGAATCACCGTTCTGGGGACCAATCTGGCATTATCAAGAGGCTTCCAAATGCACTCTCCCTGACACGGTTATCCCACTTCTAAGGTTTTACCTTAAGAAATGATCTCTCCATGGTCATTAACAATGGCCAAAAGTTGGAGACAACCTAGAACCCCGAGACCCGGGACCGACTAAGGGAGTCAGAGCCCCGTGTCGCCGCCGGTGCACCCTGTGTGTCACGGAACCACACAGAAAGGTTTTGTAACCGGGCCGTTTGCAACACTAGCCACGTGTTTCTCCCCAAAACAGAGTATGCGCAAAGATGATCTCAGAGGTCATCTTTGGGACGATGGGGTTTTTGTTTGTTGAGTACTTTACTGCCTTATCTAAGTTTCCACAAACACCTATTATTATTTGGACCAGTACCTTTCGTTCCTCAAAATGCTGTCGGGGCCAAGGGAGGGACCCAGGCGGGGCGGGGCGGGGCGGGGCCGGCGCTGGGCGCACGCGCTCACCCTCGCCGTTGCTCCAGCAAGGCCCGCTCCGCGAGCGTTTTCTCCCGGAGCGCCATCTCGCGCAGGCGCAGCAGCCGGGCCTGGTGCTGCGCCCGCAGCTCCTCCTCCCGCAGGCTCCGCTCCCACATCTGCAGCTTGAAGCGGCCCAAGGCTCCTAAAGCTCCAGGTTCGGCGCTTCCGGGCCTCGCGGGGCTCCACTAGGGCGGGCCGATCGACCGGGCCTTGTCACCGCCTAGCTTCTAAGCCGCTCCCGGCACAGGCCGCCGCCTCCGAGAAGCCCTCTCGGACTGCCCGCCCCTCGTCGCCCATACCGCGCCCGTCTTTCCCCGACTGTGAGCTCCCGGGGCAGGCGGGGCAGGCAGGATCCTCCTAATCTCAGCCTCTGCCCAGCCCTGATCCAGCCACCTGCCCTAAAATGTACAACCTGGGCTGGGGTAAGTCTGCCCAAAGCCACAAGTTGAAATGCCCTCCTCTGTCACCCAGGGCGGGTCTGCAGGAAGACTGGATGATGCGATGGCCAGAAGACCCTCCCAACCCAGGACCTGCCTTGGCGCTGCGCAATGGAGGGACAGTTGGGTCCAGCTGGGCCCTGAAATTGTGCCCCTCCCCCAGGGACCTCTCCACGTACCTGCTGGACGGGGTTGTCTGGAGGGACGAGCTTGGCCAGGGACAGCTGGGAGAGGATTCTGTCAGGGCCCCCCACATCTGAGGAAGGAGGCACAATGGTTGGGTCATGTGGGGGGTCGGGGACCATTTCTACAGGAAGGCCTCACTCATGCCCCCACCCGCTCCCAGACATACAAGGCTTCACACAGAATCTTCACCAGACCACGCGGGAAGGGACCAGCAGTCTCATGTGACCAAGCAATCGTAGGGAAGACCAAACCAAAAGTGGAGGGATCTCAGGGAGGACAGACCAGCGACTCTGCTTATACAGGAGGGGAGACTGAGGCCCAGAGAGGGGGAACGGCTGTTCGGGGTCCAGCACCAAGGAGCTGGCAGGTGACCGCAGAGCCCGGATCCCCAGTGGAAGTAGCCATCCTGCTGCTGGCCTCTGCTGGCCACGCTTCCGTACCAGGAGGGATGGAAAAGGAGCCTCTACTTCAAAAGATACTTACAGACTTGCCCTCCCCACAAAGAGAGGGCAAAAGGGACTGGATGTCGGCTTTGCCATCCCATCTGCCACAAGTAAAAAAATCACATAAATATACACACACATATATGAGGCTATATATATGGGTGGGTGTATGTATGTATTTTCACACACATATATGAAAGAACAGTTTTCCAGACACTGGACATGAGGCAACAGCACAGTGATCCCTGAGAGACAGGAAACAACGGAGGTGAGACCAATGATGCTCACAGATGACTGCCTGAGAGAGTTGCTAAGCCACATGCAGGGAGGTGAAGATGACGGAGCTGGTGGAGTCCCTGAGTAGAGGAGACAGAGCCCAGAGTCTCGGGGGACCAAGGCAGCTGGAGTTCATGGGGCAGAATGTCAGAGAGGAGAGGGTCACACAGGAGAGGACCTCTGAGATCTAGGAAGTGTCCCCCTGGAATACTCATCAGAGAACTGATGGAGGAATGTGCACATCCAGAAGCTACCAGATGCTGGGATAGAAGCATCCAAAGGACCAGAAGCCTGGGAATGGTGCCTGTTTCCAGTAGCCAGGCTGGAGGACCTCAGGACTGCCAGGTCACTGGGCAGGCAGCGGACACAGAATGTTCTTGCCTTAACTGTGGGAAGTAATTAGCCCCAGGCTGAGCACTGATCCAGAGCAAGCTAACACACTATTAACACAAAGTCTGAAAGGATCAAATTACTTCCAAGTAACTGCATTCCAGAACAAAGCTTAAGAGTGTTTACAGGGTGGAGTACAGGTGGCTCACGCCTGTAATCCCAGCACTTTGGGAGGCTGAGGTGGGCAGATCACAAGGTCAGGAGATTGAGACCATCCTGACCAACATGGTGAAACTCTGTCTCTACTAAAATACAAAAAATTAGCTGGGCATGGTGGTGGACAACTGTAGCCCCAGCTACTCAGGAGGCTGGGGCGGAAGAATTGCTGAACCCAGGAGGCAGAGGTTGCAGTCAGCCGAGATAGCACCATTGCACTCCATCCTGGGTGACAGAGCGAGACTCTGTCTCAAAGAAAAAAAGAAAGGGATGTTTATAGGAATACAAAAATATCTAGTGCTCAGAAGGTAAAATTCACAACGTCCAGAAGATATGCAAAGAAACCAGAACCCCCAGTCCGTAAGGAGCTGGGTAGTTTATTGACACTGAGCCAGGCTTGATGTGCATGTGAGGATTGACAGAGGAGGAGATGAGAAGTTTCCTAACTGTGTCCCACATGTTTGAGATGTTAAGGAGAGTCGCAGAGAATATAAAACGGAAAGATCCAAATGGAATGTGCGAACCGATGAAAATAAAACACTTGAGATAAAAAACGCACTGGACGAGATTAAGGGCAGAGGAGAGACGAACAAACTGGAAGATACAGCACTAGAAACTGGCCAAAAAGAAACAGAGAAATAAAAGAATAAGAAGAACTTCAGTCAGCTCATAACTTCAAGTGGCCTAATACATGGGTAATTGGAGTCCCTGAAGGAGAGGCGAGAGAAAGAGGAGCAAAAAGAACAAATAGTGGCTGAATTGTTTCCAAATTTGAAGAAAATGATAAATCCACAGGTCCAAGAATCTCAACAAACCCCAGGGACAAGAAACTCCGGGCGTGGTGGCTCATGCCTATAATCTCAGCACTTTGGCAGGCTGAGGTGGGCGAATCACCTGAGGTCAAGAGTTCAAGACCAGCCTGGCCAACATGGTGAAACCTTATCTCTACAAAAATACAAAAATTAGCTGAGCATCGTGGCATGCACCTGTAATCCCAGCTACTTGGGAGGCTGAGGCATGAGAATCACTTGAATCTGAGAGGCAGAGGTTGTGGTAAGCTGAGATTGTGCCACTGCACTCCAGCCTGGGTGACAGAGTGAGACTCAGTCTTCAATAAATAATAAAAAGAAAAACAATAACAAAGGACATTGTAATAAAATCATTCAAAACCAGTAACAAAGAGAAAGTCTTAAAGGCAGCCAGAGAAACACAGATGCAGTGATGTGCTGAGGGACCAAGGAGGAGGATGGCAATCAATTTCTTGTCACCAACAATGCAGGCAAGAAGATGATGGCTGGGCACGGTGGCTCATGCCTGTAATTCCAGAACTTTGGGAGGCTGAGGCGGGTGGATCACGAGGTCAAGAGATCGAGACCATCCTGGTCAACATGGTGAAACCCCGTCTCTACTAAAAATCAAAAAATTAGCTGGGCATGGTGGCACGAGCCTGTAATCCCAGCTACTCAGGAGGCTGAGGCAGGAGAATTGCCTGAACCCAGGAGGCAGAGGTTGCGGTGAGCCGAGATCGCACCATTGCACTCCAGCCTGGGTAACAAGAGTGATACTCCGTCTCAAAAAAAAAAAAAAAAACTGCAGGGAGTACTAGGAAATCACAGTCAGGTATTTCAATACCGTCTCCTATTCATCCAGAGGAATATTAGTCAGAAAATGCACCAAGATGCAGTAGATTTGAAGAGCACGATCCACCACCCTGGTCTAAGCCACGCCATAGAATATTCCACCCAGAAACAACAGGATGTACATTGTTTCCAAGGAGCACCTGCTGACGTAGACCGTATTCCAGGCTAAAGCCCGAGTCTGATGATGAGAGTCACGCAAATGTGCTTTGTGAATACAGTGAAATCAAACTAGGAACGCACCACAGGAGCCCAGCCTGGAGATGTGGGGACTGTGCCCGGCTGGGAAGTCGACGAATCTACCATGATCACGCTGAGTCCTGAAGGCACCTCGTGGAGCTCTTGCCCGATGGCCTGCACGTGGACCCTTATTTGCTGACACACATCACACGGGAGGGGAGTCTGCACCAGCTTTCCACACAGCCCACACGGAGAGGCTGTGCAGAGACCCTTCCCATCAGGGAAAGCCACTCAAAGAGATAGAGGTGGCTGTATCAGCAGGCCTGGAGCCAGGGAAGGGTCCCTGTTCCTGAAGATGCTGAAACAGGCTGTACTCAGGCTTCCAGGAGATGGCAGCCATCTAGAGGCCAGCCTGGAGGTCACGCCAGCTCAGAGGAGCTGAGACCCTCTGTCCCAGAGCAGGGCCAATGGCAGCCTGTGATCCTGGATGGCCAAGTTTCCGTGTTTGTCCTCCCTGGGCTGTGGACCTCCCTCCCTGTCGGGCTGGTCCCCCAGCTCTAGGGAAGCTTTCCTGCTGAGACCCTGACTCAGCTCCCTCAGGCTGGGTGGATGGAGATGGTGTCTGCCAGCTGCCTAGCCCAGTTTACCCAGGCTCAAGGGGTGCCAGGGGCCGGGGCTGCCCGAGGGTCAGTCAGGCGGAGCACTGGACTCAGACAGACCTGCCTGAAGATACTGGCTCCGCTCAGCATGGCCTTGGGCAGCTGCTGTGGCCCCCTGTGCCTCTCCATTGTGTACCTGCCTCGGTTCCCCCTCTCTGCTTCAACTGGCTGAGGGCTCTGCCTGCCTCAGGGGCTGGGTGGAGTTTTGAGGACACTGTCACCTGCAGAGGTTGGTTTGGCCATCGCACTTTCTGATCTGTCTTTGGGACCCTGGGAGGATGTGGCAGTGTCTGTGTCCAGAGGTGGGCATGACCTGCAGGTGAAGACACGCCAGGAAGACTCTGCACCAGTGCCACAGTGCCCACCCCATGCCAGCGCTGGCAGTGCCCACACCGCTGCCAGTGCCCTCAGTACCCACCACACTGCCAGCGCCCATAGCTCCCACCCCATGCCCACAGTGCCTGCCCCATGCCAGCAACCACAGTGCCCACCCCACACCAGTGCCTGCAGTGCCTACCCCGCCGCCTGTGCCGAGAGACTCCCAGCCATCATTTCCACGTCGGGAGGGTGTGGCCAGCCCTAGCCTCTAGAGGCCTTACCTGGGTGTGGCCATTACTGTGCTCTGAGAGGCTGTGGTCTGCTCTCTGTCCTCGAAAATCTGAGGCTGCTCCAGCTTTGACACCTTCTCTGGCCGGGCCTGGGTTGAGTGTCTCTCCATCAGCTGCTGTGGGAAGTTGGGGGGTGGGCGTTGTAGAGGATGCAAGAGTTGGCTCCACAACTGGGCATTGGGTCTGGACAGCCAGGCCACGCCTGGTCCCAAGGAGGAGCCTGAAGCTGGGCAAGCCTCCAAGAGATAGAGGAGGTCATATCAGCAGGTCTCGAACTGCTGATATGCTGATATCCCCTCAGGGACCTCTTTGCCTATCTTCCAAGTGGGGCGGACAGCCCCCTCCTGCCTCCCAGAGAGGCTGCTTCAGGGAAGCTGGGGTGGCCGGTGCCCAGCCAGAGCTGGAGGGTGTGGGATCCAGGGGTCAGTTGTGCAGAAGATGGGTGGAAAGGGAACCCCAGCTCTGGTCCCGGCTGGGGGTGCTTGGAGAGCAGGCACAGGAGGGCAGCAAAGCCCATGATTGGGGAGCAGGGAGGGAACAGACAGGGATGCTGGCCTGGGCATCTGCGCTGCGGTGGGTCTGAGGCTGCCCAAGTGTGTATTGACATGCACACATGTGTACTCATGCACACAAACACGTGCATGCACACACGTGTACTCACATGCACACAGTGCATACACATGCACACTCATGCACTCACACACACTCATGCACTCACACTTGTGCACACACCCTTGTGCACTCCCACACATGTGCATTCACACACACGTGCATTCACACTCATGTATTCACACACACACACGTGCAGGCATACTCTTCTATCACACTCCTGGAGATGCCCTATGTGTATCATGAATGTCCCTCCCACCAACGGCCCCTGAATCAAACACAGAAGAAAGCTCCGCCTCCCAGAAGGATCATCCCCTCCAGCCAGGCCATAGCCATCAGCCACCCAGTCAATGCTCTGCCAGGGTCACCACTTGTAGGCCTGGATGCCACTGTCCCCTCATGGCACAGGTGCTGGGCCACCCCAGACAGTGGGAGCTGCCTTTTGGAGGGGACCCTATTGGCACCAGACGGCTCAGGAGACACTAAGCCCCTTCCCTCTGGCAAGAGACCTGTCAGGTCTGTAAGCACCACACGGGTGGTGAGCTCCAGGCTCCCGTGGAGAGCCCAGGGCTAAGGGGCCTACCAGGCCTGGGACATGGACAGGTGGCAGTTCCCATGGCAGTCTTCGCACTCCTCCCCAGCATGACAGACCTTCCCACCCAACCTCCTGCAGAGACAGGTGCTGCCCTGGCGGCCAGCGCCACTACCTCCAGCCGACTCCTGAAGAGCAGCCCATCCAGGGCCTGCTGCGTCTCCCAGGCCTCCAACTCTGCCCGCTGCCGCAGTAGGGCCAGCGCCTGCTTCTGCCGCTCCAGCTGCAGGGAGAGCCCATGACTCACAGTTCCTGCCGTGCCCCGGCCAGGGTGGGTGGATCCCTTCTGCGGAGGTCACCCCAAGGGACCCTATGTCTGGGCAGGGCCCCTCCCTCCAGCCCACCGACTTTCTCTCCCTGCCAGGGACTTCCCTCACCCGGAAGGCCAGATGCCCTGGATATGCTCCTCCCGCCTCCAAGCTCCTCTCCCTCTCATCTGGCCCAGCTGTTTTTAAATTCTATAGTTCTGTGTGTTAGAGCCTCTTCTGCTTGGCCTCTGGGGGACGGAGGCTGCTCCCAGCTCACTGCCTAGCAGAAGAGCCCAAAGGGGCAAACCTGGAGAGAATCCAGAAAGCTGGAGGTCTTTTGCTGGGTGCTGGGAAGGCGTCTCATGCACGTGTCCTCCTGCTGACCTGTGGAACCACGGAGGGGGCAGCTGAGTGGCCCGGGACCCTCTCCAGGCCACCCCTTGCCACTGCCTCTCTGCTCCTTGGCATGGCAGGTTAGCACAGCCTCTCTACCTGCAGGGAAACCAAGGCACAGAGGCCAGGAATGCAGGCGCGCTGACTCCTGAGCCCAGCTGGCATCCACTCCATCAAGAGTACCCTGCCCCAAACGTGAAGGAAGGCTGGGAGGGCTGCAGCCGCACAGAAGGGCACAGAGGGCTGCTGAATCTCCTTGTCCCTGCCAAGGCTGTGTCTGCCTGACCCCAGCCACGACCAACTCCAGGATGGATGGCAAGAGTCTGTGGGGAGGGTGGGGTCCAGGACATGGGCTTTGCTTCCAGACAGACTGGGTCCGTCATGCATTTGCCATGTGACCTTGAACAAATCACTTGTCAGTCAGAGCCCAGTGGAGTCACAGAGGTCCCTCCTTCCCTTGTGTGAGGGTTGAGGAGATGGCTTGATACAGGCTGTGCAATCAGCAGGTAGAAGCTGCTGCTGATGGTGTGCAGGGGTGGGTGGTGATGGAGGGGTGGGTGGTGATGGGGGGGTGGGTGGTGATGAGGGGGTTGGTGATGAGGCAGGGGTGGTGCTGAGGGATGGTGGTGCTGAAGGGGGGTAGTGATGGGGGGTGGTGATGAGGGAGGGGTGGTGATGAGGGTGGGTGGTGATGGGGGGTGGTGATGGGGGGTGGTGATGGGGGGGTGGGTGGTGATGAGGGGGTTGGTGATGAGGCAGGGGTGGTGCTGAGGGAGGGTGGTGCTGAAGGGGGGTGGTGATGGGGGGTGGTGATGAGGGAGGGGTGGTGATGAGGGTGGGTGGTGATGGGGGTGGTGATGGGGGGTGGTGATGGGGGGTGGTGATGAGGGAGGGGTGATGAGGGAGGGGTGGTGATGAGGGGTGGGTGATGAGGGAGGGGTGGTGATGAGGGATGGGTGGTGATGAGGGAGGGGTGGTGATGGGGGTGGGTGGTGATGAGGGAGGGGTGGTGATGAGGGAGGGGTGGGTGGGTGCTGATGGGGTGGGTGAGTGAGTGCAGACATAAACACACAGCTCAAGTCCAGGGCTCTCTGGAATTTCTGTGATTTATCCTAGGCATGCATATGAAAACCTCCGCCTCCTCCTTGGATAGTGAAGTCCTCAATGGCCACGGAGGGGCTTTTCTTTCTCCTTGGTGGCCCCCAGGGTCCCAGCTCTGACTCTGCACACTGCTGGAGCTCCTGGTCCCATGGAGGCTGCCACCAGGAGGTGCTGTACGCAGCGGGGTCTGCGATGGTGGGGCTCTTGTGGATGACCGCTGGCGGATGAGCCCTTGGCCACTGTTGGCTCGTGAATGGGCAGAGCCAAGACCAGGATCCCCGCTCAGACTGCCCCGAGACTGCGGCTCCTCCAGCAGACCGCCCGCCTTCCCTGACGGAGGAGTTCAGCTGTGAACCACAGCTAGGCCAGATCCTGGGCGTTTCCACAGCAGCAGAGGACACCCCACAGCACCCAGACAGTGTGAGCAGCAGGGGCACTGGCCACCTGGAGTGCTCTGAGCAGTTGGCTCACCCCGGCCCCCTATCCAGCTGGTGATGATGGGAAGACACTCTTACACTTCCTGGTTTTGGTTCAACGTCTGTTCTGAACAGAAATTCCTCTGCAAAGGGAAGAAACCATCCTTTGCTTTTGTTTCACAGCCCTGAGAGAGGCTGACACCAGAGAAGGGGCCCCAGCCCCCATCAAATGCCCCTCTCGCACTTGGGAGCCTCATAGTCCTGAGGTCCCCACAGATCTCCCAGCTGTGGCCTGAGGAGGGGGAGTCCTGGTCATTGCCAGTCACGTCAGCACCCAACAGATCAGGGAACATGGTGGGACATGAGCTGCTTGTTCCTGAGCTCTGAGCCGTGACCCAGAAGAAAGTGAGCTGTCCCCGAGCTTAGCACTGCCCTGGCTGGACAGAGACTACAGGAGTCACCCCAGTGAGTGCCCCAACTCCCCTAGTAATGGGTGAGGAGCTCCAAAAGTCTAGCTCCACCTGCCACCCCAAAGTCCTTAGTAGCTGTGAGGATGCAATAGGACAGTCTGACAGATCTCAGCACATGGCAGCTGCCATCACAGCTGGAGAGGATGATGTAACTAGCTACGTTCTCAGTCACGTGGTGTGGGTCCTGGGGAACCACAGCCTCAAACCAGAATTAAGCTGACAGGACCCCTGACCTCTGTGGGGCTGTGGAGTTAGAGAGCCACGGCTCTGCTGTCCAACACAGCGGCTGGCAGCCACATCTGCCGTTTACATTTAAACTTAAATTAACAGAAAATAAAACATAAAATGCCACTCTTCAGTCACACTGGTCACATTTTCATGGCTTGACAGCCACATGTGGCTGGTGGCTACCATATTGGACAACTCAGAATCCAGAACTTTTCCTTCATCACAGAAAGTTCTATTGAATAGTGTGGTGTACATGTTTAAGTCTAGAAAGTTCCACTGGACAGAGTTAGTCTACACGTTTAAACCTAGAAACTTCCATTGGACAGTTCTGGTCTAGGTGTTTATGTCTAGAAAGTTGCTTGGACAACTCTGGTGTAGATGTTTATGTCTAGAAGGTTCCACTGGACAGCTCTGGTCTAGGTGTTTAAGTCTAGAAGGTTCCACTGGACAGCTCTGGTCTAGGTCTTTATTTCTAGAAGGTTCTCTCGGACAGTGCTGCCTGCAGTCATAAAAGCTAGACCCAACAGACTCCTGTTACCTGTCCCCCTGGGGCTACTGTACCTTCTGCCCACAGGATGATGAATGAGGTATAGGGGTAAAATCTGCCACTTCAGGCTGCCCCTTCCAAGAAGGCAGAGCCTGACTCTGACCTCACCCACTTGGGAGATCCTGGCCAAGAGGTGGCTGTCCTGCGGTCATCGGGAACTGTCTGTGGCTCACAGCAGCCAGCTCCTGCCCATCCAGCCTTCAGGAAGGGCAGTCACCAAATCCAGCAGGGGGAGAACAGAGCCCCATCCCAGCCCATCCCTGGGCACTCCAGGTAGCTCGACACACCTCCCTGGGCTGCACTTTCTGGGGAGAGGAAAGATGGTGCTATGGTTTGATCGTTTGTCCCTCCTCCTGTTGAAATGCACAGCAATTCAGCCACGAGGCGATTCAGCCACGAGGGCTCCACCGTTCTGAATGGATGAGTGCCATCACTGTGGGAGCAGGTTCGTTAGAAAAAGGAGAGTCCTGCTCCCTTTCGCCCTCTCCCCCTCTCACCCTCCTGCCTTCCTCTCCGTGTTGATGCAGCGAGAAGGCCCTCACCAGATGCTGGCGCCTCGTTCTCAGACTCCCCAACCTCCAGAACTGTGAGCCAATACATTTCTGTTCATCATAAGTCACCCAGTCTCTGGGATTCTGTTACAGCAGCATAAACAACCAAGGCCAGAGGCCCATAGGGGCTGTCCTGGCTCTGAACCCCCCAGCACATGTGCTTTCTGCCCCTTCCCGTTGAATTCTCCCTTTGCAGTGACGCCTCAGATCCCACACTCTGTTTACCCTCACTTGCTCATCTTCTTACTGCCCACACTCCCTGAAACAGGTGCTGCAAGGGCCGCGCCCTGCTCCCTCAGTGCCAGGCAGGCAGTGATGGTCAGAGGGTGTGTGTGGAAGGAAGGGGCAGGTGCACACCAGAGCTGCAGAGGCTTCCACACCCTGGAGACTGGGAGAGTCTCCTCGGGGAGGGGCCGGGGTCAGGGAGATGCAGACCCTTCCTCCCTCAGAGGGCTCCAGGTGTGAGCCTGACAGGCCCCTCACACACACACAAACATGCACACACACACATGCATGCACACACACAAGACTCTCTCTGCCAGTCCACAGAGAACAGCTTCCCTGAAGCTGCCAGGTCTGGCTCCATGGCCCTGGAAGACCCGTGAGCCCCCCCCACCTACTCTCAGAAGCAGCCTCCAGGAAGGCTCCAGCCCCAGGCTTTGAACCCAGCCCCTGGGGGTCCACAGCCCAGGACTGACTGGAGCAGGAATGCCTGGGGCTCCGCCCACTCCCCCAAGCCTTTGCCCCCAGGATTCCCGGCTGCCAGCTGAGGAGGGTGCAGGTTGTATCTGGGGCTGCCCTGGGGTGGTGGTCCGGCGTAGGGGTGGGATGGGGCCCCCCCATTCACTCGGAATACATTCTCCCGCCACGTCTCCCCCAGCCAGACATGAGCGTGTTTTACTCAAATGCTCAAAACCTGTTCTTCTGAGGATTATCAACAAATAACGATGAAACAGCAGACCCCATGCCTCCCCAGAAGCCCCCGCGCCTTCTCTGAGCCCCCGCGCCTTCTCTGAGTCCGAGTCCCCGCCCCTTCTCTGAGTCCCCGCCTTCTCTGAGCCCCGCCTTCTCTGAGTCCCCTCCTTCTCTGAGTCCCCGCCTTCTCTGAACTCCTGCGCCTTCTGAGTCCCCGCCTTCTCCGAGCCCCCGCGCCTTCTCTGAGCCCCCGCGCCTTCTCTGAGCTCCCCCTTCTCTGAGCCCCTGCGCCTTCTGAGTCCCCGCCTTCTCTGAGTCCCCGCCTTCTCTGAGCTCCCGCCTTCTCTGAGCCCCCGCCTTCTCTGAGTCCCCGCCTTCTCTTTCCCGAGGCTGCACCCGCCCCTCCAGCTGCCCCACCAACCCCCTCCCCGCCACAGCGCAGCGCACACCTGGACGAGACCCTCAAGCCCAGCAGTGTCTGGGCCACTCGTGGGCACCAGGCAGTGGGCGCTGCTCATTGGAAACCCGGGATAAAAACACTCAGCAGCAGGAGGAAGAGTCAAATCCGGGCTGATGGGACTGCAAGACGCTCCCCAGAAGGCGGCTGAGCACAGCGGGCCCCCGGCGTGGCTGTTATGAAATAAGCTTGTTGGTCTTCACCCAGCGCCCATCCGCGCAGGTGTGGCCAGCACAAAGCACGCAGAGGGCCCTGAAAGCCTCCAAAACCTTTAATACCGAGGTGTGGATGCTTTCCACATGGAAAAGGGTTTCTCTACCCCTTGGGGCCAAGCTCGAATGCCAGGCAGCGAAAGGGTTTCCCACAGATGCCCCTGGCCACCCAACCAGCCAGCCCGGGGCCTGTCTGCAGGGTCGCCCTTACCGCAGCACCGGGGGGTCCAGGGCACCACGGAGTCTGCCCCTCTGGCCAATAGCATCTCCTCCAGTTGCAGGGAGCCCCAGATAGGGTCCGTGTGTGAGCTGGAAAACACAGGTGCATTCGTGGCAGGGCCAGGCCCGTGGAAGAGGTGGTTGGCAGGGAAATCTGGGGGACAGCCCCTCACTGAGCAGGAACCTGGGCTCCTGTGGCCTGGAGCAGCTCTCAGACCCTCAACAGTGTGCCCAGGGTGGGACCTGCTGGCCAAAAGCCTGGTTGGGGAAGGGTCTGAGGCCTGGGGTCCAGGAGGCAGGGATGAGCGGGAGGCAAGGGCGAGCAGGTGGCAGGGGCGAGGGGGTGGTGAAGGCATGAGCGGGTGGCAGGGGTGAGCTAGTGGCAGGGGCAAGAGGGAGGGGTCTGATCATGTGTCCCAGCATGGCAGCATGAGCCAGAGCTGCCAGCCCTCATCTGCAAAGCATTGGTGCCAAGCCCAGCTGCTCGGGGCTCTACACTCAGACCCCAGGGGGAGCAGAGGTGTGGACGGCCAGCTTCCAAGGCCACCATCAGGCCCCAGGGCAAAGATCAGAGTCTCTGAGGCCAGCATACTCATCAGGACCACCTCGGCCATCTCCTGAGGGCACTGCCTGCCAGGCCCAGAGCAGAATGGGGTCCGGCATCAGCTGTGGCCCTCACCCCACTACTCAAGGCTGGCTTTGGAGGCTGCAGGGCGACCTATCTGGAGAGCACCTGGGGCTGTGGCCATGGAGGCGGGCACTGCTGGACCCACACACCTGCCCCTACACAGGCCAGCCAGCACACAAGACTGACAGAGCTAGGAGCCAGGCGTGGCTGCCGGCCTTTCCCCAGTCGGTGGCTAAGTGGTAGGAGAGAGCTGCCAGGTGCAGGCCGGCAGCACTGCTGGGGTGAGGGGACTTTGGGGTGCACAGAAAGATGGGCGTGTGGGTGGGGCACGTGCTGAGCCTGCGAGCTCAGCATGGCCAGTCTGACTGCACACTTCTCATCAGGGCCTCATCTGTGCTTCCTGGCACACAGGGACCCAGAACTCACTGGATGGATGAAGATGCTGCCCACACCTGTGGCCCAGGGGTTGTGGGAGGGGGACATGCCCACCCCCAGCAGCCCACGGGGCCCACAGGTGTTTGTCTCATACCTGCTGTGGGCAGGGGCTGTGCGGGACCCAGTGATAGCGATGACCCCCCCCAACCCAGCCTCACCCACATTCCTGGTGCTGCAGGGGAGCTGGACGTGTGCCCAGGCCATGAGGGGCTGCATGGTGCCTGGGAGCACAGGACTGGCAAAGAGTGTTCCGGAACCCGGGCTGGGTGGCTGGAAGTGCCTCCACCACTGATCGCTTACGGGACAGAGAGCAAGGACCCACCCCCGACTCAGAAATCAGTCTGAGGCCCGCACAGTGGCTCACACCTGTAATCCCAGAACTTTGGGAGGCCGAGGTGGGTGGATCACAAGGTCAGGAGTTTGAGACCAGCCTGGCCAGCATGGTGAAAATACCCCTTTTCTACTAAAAATTCAAAAATTAGCCGGTGGTAGCGTGCACCTGTAGTCTCAGCTGCTCGGGAGGCTGAGGCAGGGAATCACTTGAACCCGGGAGGTGGAGGTTGCAGTGAGCTGAAATTGCTCCCTTGCACTCCAGCCTAGGCGACAGAGCAAGACTCCATCTCAAAAATAAAGAAAAAGAAAAGAAACTAGTCTGAGAGGCGGCCGGGATCTGGGGCACCTGGGAGGCTCAGCGTGGAGACTCTCGAGGGGGCTGCAGGTGGAAGGAGCAGAGGCTGTGTGAGCCTGTCCTGAAGCTCCAGCCTGTCAGGTGGTGCGTGTCAATGGCTGTTTCAGAAGAAACAGGCCAGGCCCCTTTCCTGGCTGCCCGAACAGGGGCGGAAGCTTTGGAGGCCCTAGCAAGCCTCTGAGCCTCTCCCTAATCCCTGCTCTCCACCAGCCTGGATCCCTACAGGCCACAGTTCATGAATATGATTCTGCCTCCTGCTGCCTCTCCACCGCTTTGGCAGGGCTGTGCAGTGGAGGGTGCAGCCCAGTGCCTGGCTCTGTTGGGAACATTGGTGGCAGTGCCACAGGGCACCTGGGCTGCACCTCAGCCCCTCTGGCTGGACCTAGGCTGGGCCAGGAATTTGGAGACCTCAGCCTCGGTCTGCCCTTGGAGACAGATCTAGCTGGTCCCCCAGGAGCCCGAGGCACTGAAATTAACCTCTCCAAAAATTTCCACACACACCCACATTTCTCAAGCACCACCCCCACCCCTTCTCAAGGGCTGGACCAAACGCAGGTGGCAGAGGTGAGGGCTGGCCCGATGCTGCCCTCTTCTGGTAGCAATGACTCAGTTCCACAGGCTGCTCTGGGCCTGGGCAGCGGGTGGGGTCAGGGGCAAGAAGGGGTACAACTCAAAGGCCCTGGCACAGGCACCAAGCCCACCATCCCCGAGGTCAAGGGGGGCTTCAGGAGAGGAAGCTGGTGGGGTTTCCTCAGAAGGATGGGCAGGAGAGACATCGGGCCAGGAAATGTCCCAGCTGAAGGAGAGGAGGGGAGGGGAAGAGAGGGGTGGAAACGGGAGGGAAGAGTGAGCTTGGGAAGGGGCATCCCCGGGGCATCCACTTCCCCCATGTGTGGACTCAGCCACAGTCCCTCTGCCTGCGATGCCCACTACCATCCTAGTGCTTTGCATGGCATCTGCCCTCACACCCTCAGCCACCCAGCAGAGGACAGCTTGGTGGAGGTGGATGGTGTGACGCAGGCCCTGGGGTCCGGGGAGCCGACGTTTCAGTGTCCCTGGTGGATCTGGTCACGTGCTGAGGAGGCAGAGGCCTTCCTGAGAGACGGCTGCCAGCCTGGCCTCCTGCCTGCCCCGCCCACAATGCTGAGTTTTTGAGCTTGGGTTCCTGGACTGCCTGGGGAGCGGCTGCTCAGGCTGGGCTGGGGTCTCCCACCCAGGGTGCTTCCGTCAAGGTCAAGGACAGAGGGGTGAGAGTGACCAGGAGTGACCCGAGAACGCCTGGCAGCACATGGTATGCAGGGAGCCGTGGGGACTGGGAGGCAAAGCTGGTCCGGAGGCCCTGGATCCCAGCCCACCCCAGCAAAAGCGAGAGGTTGGCCAGGCAAGTGGGCTCAGAGGAAGATTTTTGGCACGGGTGGGGAGTTTTTCAGAAAGGGAGATCCAGAAGTGTTCAAAATCCCCAGGAGGGACTGGAGACCATGGCTGCTGCCGAGGAGACTCAGGTGCTCCAGAGGCTCAGGTAGTACAGCCTCCGTCACGAGTATCTAACTAACTTTCCACCTGCAAAGCCCCCATGAACTGAGCCTGCTGGGCTCCGCTTCAGCCTGGGGCTCACTGGGTGGGGCTGCAGGCGCTGGGGTAGGACAGATGCTTCCCCAGGAGAAGGGAGTTGGGGCCAAGAGGGGCCTGGGGTGCAGGATGGGCACAGTGTCCCTGGGAAGGGGCTTCAGATGCATCTGTGTGACGTGACCCCAGAGAGGCCGAAGCCTGAGCTGGGGATGGGAGCCATGAGGGGTGTGAGGCTCTGTGGACGAGGGCCCTGAGAGCTCAGGTGGGGGCTGGGATGGCGAGGAGTACCCGACTCACTGCCCCTGCACTCAGCCTGGAGCAGCAGATGAGAGGGAGCTGCGGCAACAGCATCCCTGAGGCCTGCAGCCTGAGCAGGGGGCGTTTGTGGGGAGCGAGCCTTTGTGGGGCTTTGCTGCCCCAGCCAGTTTCCAAGCCAGCACCACCTGCTCCAGGTCCCTGACCGTGGCCTCTAGACCAGTATGATGGGGACACACGGGGGTGACATGAGAGACAGCCCCTGAGCGCAGGTGGCAGGTGGGCTTACCTCCCCGCAGAGGTGCTGAGGGCCTGGATGGGGGCCACACCTCTCTGCAGCCTTTTGTCCGGTTTCACATCCATAAGTCCCTCCTCTGGGAAACCTTGGAGAAGAGGACACTTGGCTGCACTCCCTGGTCAGCCAGGAGCACGGGATGGGGCACCCAAGCCATCCACAGTGGGAGAGCCGGGGCCACACCTGACACGGGTTGGGGGTGTGGGAGCCTCTCTGGCCCTCAGGCCTCTCTGCTGGAGGAAGGGCAGGGAGGTGGAGGGAAGGAGCCACTAGAGCAGCCTCACCCTTCCTCTTGCCAGAGGACACAAGACAGGGGCAACAGCTGTTGCAGGTGCCATGCACCACGCAAGGGAGCCCATGCACACCATGCACGAGAGAGAGCTCACGCACACCACGCACCACGGGAGAGAGCCCACACACACCACGTGCCACAGGAGAGCACACACACCACGCAACGCGGGAGAGAGCCCATGCACACCACGCACCACGGGAGAGCACACACACCACGAGCCACGGGAGAGAGCCCACACACACCACGTGCCACAGGAGAGCACACACACCACACGCCGCGGGAGAGAGCCCATGCACACCACGCACCACGGGAGAGCACACACACCACGTGCCACAGGAGAGAGCCCACGCACACCACGCACCGCAGAAGAGAGCCCACGCACACCACACGCCATGGGAGAGCACACACCATGCGCCACAGGAGAGCACACACACCATGCACCACGGGAGAGAGCCCATGCACACCACGTGCCACGGGAGAGAGCCACACACACTGCGTGCCACGGGAGAGAGCCACGCACACCACGCACCACAGGAGAGAGCCACACACACCATGCACCACGGGAGAGCACATGCACCACGCGCCATGGGAGAGAACCCACACATACCATGCACCACAGGAGAGAGCCCACACACACCATGCGCCATGGGAGAGCACACACACCATGTGCCATGGGAGAGAGCCCATGCATGCCACATGGGAGGGCCCAGGCACACTGTGCTGCTCAGATTCCCTGGACAACCCCTGACTGTTGTCCTCCTATCCCCACTTCCAGGAAGAAAACCAAGGCTCAGAGAGAAAATGGGGCCCCCATTCCTCCCAGCCCACACACGCCACCCAGCGGTCACCATGGCCCAGGTGCTGGCCTACCTTGGGGCTTGCTCTCGTGGTGGGCCCTTGGGCTCACAATCTGCTGTTGCTCCCAAGTGAGGCCCCAGGGCAGTGTCTCGCCGTCCGGGAAGCAGGTGGCAGGGAGAAGGGGCTGGGCCTGCACGCTGGCCCAGTCCCTGGGTGCCCCTCTGCCCCCATTGGGCCTCAATCTTCCAGGGCAGGCTGGGGCGGCAGGCATGGGGGTGGCAGGCAGGGTGTAGGGCCGTGAGCATGGCAGGCCCAAGGCTGGGTCCCCGACCGTGTCCAGTGCTTTGGCACCCTGCAGCTTGGTGGTGAGGCTGTCGACCCGCTGCTTGAGGACTCTGGCCATGGTCTCTAGCGCCTGCAGCTGCGCCTGCTTATGCTGGAGGTGCAGGGGGCTGGAAGTGCCCAGGTGCTTGGCCTCCTTCGGGTCCAGGTAGATGCACAGCCCCCGGGGGGCACCCTGGACATCTTGGGGCCCCCCCGTCCCTGGGGGCTCTAGGGTCTCAGCACGGTTCCAGGCTCTGTTCAAACACAGGCAGAAGCTGCAGGGAGAGAGGCGTGGACAGGTCAGCCCGGGCTGGCCCCAGCAGGGCACGCAAAGGAGGCAAGTTCAGGGGTGAGCACTGCAGCAGCGTCTGTGACTGACCCAGTGTCTGTCCACAAGGACCAGGGAATTGGTGACAGTATCCACACAATGAACCATGCAGCTGCTGCAAGGAATAGAGCCAGGTGTGGGTGAGGGTACAGAGGAACTGGATCCTGAGCACTGCTGGTGGGAGTGTAAGACAGAGCAGCGACAGGCAGTTTGCCGATTTCTTTAAGAAGTCAAATATAAGGCCGGTCGAGGTGGCTCAAGCCTGCAAGCACTTTGGGAGGCTGAGGTAGGCAGATCACAAGGTCAGGAGATCAAGACCATCTGGCTAACGTGGTGAAACCCCATCTCTACTAAAAACACAAAAGATTAGCTGGGCACAGTGGCAGGCACCTGTAGTCTCAGCTTCTTGGGAGGCTGAGGCAGGAGAATCGTTTGAACCCAGGAGGCAAGGGTTGCAGTGAGCCGAGATCATGCCATTGCACTCCAGCCAGGGCAACAGAACAAGACTCCATCTCAAAAAAAAAAAAAAAAAAGAAGTCAAACACAGAACCCCCATGGGTCTGGCACTTCCACCTCTAGCCATGTACCTGGAAGAGCTGAAGTCAGAGTCTCAAAGAGATACTGGCACACCCATGTTCGCATCAGCTTTATTCACAACAGCCAAAAGGTGGAAGCCACCCAGTGTCCATGAAGGGACAAATGGAGAAGTGAAATGAGGTCCACTGACAGGGGAATAGTATTCAGCCTTGAAAAGGAAAGCAGGCCCGACACAGGTGATGACATTGCTCTTGGTAGAATGAGTCAGGCACAAAGTGAAACTGGCCCAACGGTCCCCTGGAACTTGTGTTATGGTTTCTTTTGAATAAACATAGAAATGAGCCCTGCGGTCTTAACACATGAGAAAGTTTCGTTTGTCTTATCTGAGTTCCTTTCTCAGGAAACCTACCATCAGGCCTCCCAGACAGAGTCAAGGAGCTGAAATGAACCAGATCACCACGTCTGGACTGGACAAGGAGACACCAGTGCCCTCATTGGTCCTACTTGCTTCTTTATCCCTCCCTAGTTCCTGGTTTCCTGCATGGAGCTACATTCCTTCCCTGAGAGGCAAGCCCCCACCTTTAGTCAGGGAGTTGGATTTGAGAATGAGCCCCCATCCCCTCGGTGATGTCTCTGCAATGGGACTTCTGTGTGGCAGGAGCAGGACTGAGACCAAACCCCCGGTGTTTCAGTAAAGAAAAGAACAAATGAGGTGTGTTCCCACTCCTGTGTGAGCCCTGGGACAGGCAAGTCCATCGAGACAGGAAGGAGAATGGCAGCTGCCAAGGGCTGGGAGGAGATGGAGAGTCAGCGTTTTATGGAGAGTGTCAGTTGGGAAGACGAAGAGTTCTTGAGAGAATAGAGATGAGGTCTCACTGTGTTGTCCAGGCTGGTCTCAAACCCCTGGCCCCAAGTGATCCTCCCGCCTCAGCCTCCCAAAGTGCTGGGATTACAGGCGTGAGCTGCCATGCCCGGCTACAATGTTTTAGGTGGGAAAAAAAAAAGACAAGGCTGCGATGAAGAGCAATGAGGCCCTGCAGCCACTCGAGATGCGAGGCCTGAGCTCACCAGCATCCTGTCATGCAAACAGAGCCTGGCGGTGGGCAGCAGGGGAGGGGCTGCCCCTGGGGCAGGCGTGGCACAGCAGGGCCAGTGTGGGATGTTCACTCTGCAGCACACTCAGGCCCTGTGTCCTCATCTCACTAGACAATGACAGGCGCTGCCTCTGGGCTGACCCAGACTCTCAGGGACTGACTCCCAAACGAGCGCTTTCAAGATCAAATGGACCCAAAAGCAGCCAGAGAGAGGGGTTGGGTCTTGCAAAGAGGGTGGGTACTGAGCTCCTGGGACCTGCCTGCGCCCCCAACATCAGCCGCCAAAGCTGCGCCACGGGCAGCCCAGAGGGAGTTCAGGGTGGGGTATTCCTCGAGGTTGGGAGCCCCACTCCCAGCCTCTGAGCCAGCTCTCCCTGCCCGCCGGAACTGAGGGCACATAGGACACCTGGCTGTGAGTTCCTTACAGGTGCCCAGTGTGAGGCCAGGCCAGAGAGTGTTTGCCACCAGCCTGAAGCTGGGGCCATCCACAGCCCTTCCCGGGCAAGAGACAGGCTGGAAACTCGCACCTGCAGTGAGACACAGGCTCAACTCCCACAAGCAAATGGGGGGCAGTCTTCAGACCCCACGTGTGTGATTCACGATGTCCCTGGGAAAGGGCCTCCAGAAATTAAAATACAAGGTAATCAAAGCAAAACAGAAACACAGAAAAGAACTGAAAAGTCAGCACAGCAAGGAAGCAGGGAGAACGGGACCCTGGCGCTGTCGGGGGATGGGAACCCAGGCGGCTGCTGTGGAGAACAGGGTGCCAGTCTCTGAGAAAGCTGTACACAGTGTACCTGCGCCGATGCCACTCACTCCCAGGCGTGGACCAAGAGACACAGCACAGCAGTGGCTGAAGCAGGTGCGTGTGCCGGGTTCAGGGCAGCCACAGGTGGGGCAGCCAGGCACCCATCAGCCACGAGGCTGTGAAGACAAGGTCACCTGCCCACAGCGGGCATTATTCAGCCACGGACTCAATGAGCTCAAGCTGCAACACGGATAAGCCTGGAAAACCAAGTGCTCGGCGAGAGAAGCCAGACCTGAGCCAGTGGTCCCATTTAGATAAAGTGTCAAGAATAGGCAAATCCTGGCAGGGGGCAGTGGCTCACACCTGTCATCCCAGCACTTTGGGATGCTGAGGTGGGCGGATCACCTGAGGTTGGGAGTTCGAGACCAGCCTGGCCAACATGGGGAAACCTCATCTCTACTAAAAATACAATAATTAGCCAGGCATGATGGCGCATGCCTATAATCCAAGCTACTCGGGAGGCTGAGGCAGGAGAATCGCTTGAACCCAGGAGGTGGAGGTTGCAGTGAGCCAAGATTGCACCATTGCATTCCAGCCTGGGCAAAAGAGCAAAACTCCATCTCAAAAAAAAAAAGAACAGGTAAATCCATCAAGGCAGAAAGGAGACTGGTGACCCGGGGGGCTGGGGGAGGGGCTGCCTCCTGAGGGTGGGGCTCATGGGGGATGGAATGTTCTGGAACGCAGTGGAAGTGGTGGTTGCACACACACGGTGAGGGTGTTAAATGCCATGGAATGTGTACTTTAACATGGTGGATTTAAGTTTGACGTGACTCTGGCCTCAATGAGAACCTGCTCCAAGCAGCTGGGTGGCACTGTGGGTGGGGGTGGCCAGAGCCCATCCAACCTGAGGAGCCTCTTGGTCATGAGGCAATGAATCGAGGCCCCAGAATACACCCAGAACTGTCTTCAGCCCGGCACAGCCCACCCACGGCCCTACCCAGCACATGCAGTGCCTGCACTTTCACACCCACCTGCCTGGGGCTTCCTGGCCCTCCAGCACCACGCCTGAGGTCACCTTGCTCCACTCCAGCACGGGCGACTCCAGGCTCCCGGAGGCTTCCAGATCCTAGCATAGGGGCAGTGCCATCAGAGCCCCCGGCAGAAGGACCACATTCCCTGGCCTCAGCCTCAGAGCTGGGCCCTGACCTCCTCTGGGGGGGCCCAGGCTCCTTCCCCAGAGCCTTGCAGGAATCGGGGGTCCCACTTCAGGGGCTGTGAGAGGCAAGGGAGTCCGTCCCCCAGGAGCCCCATCGTATCCAGGGGCAAAGGCACCCAGGTCTCACCCTGTGCCTCACCAGGGCCCCCCGGGGGTCATCCACGGACGCCCTCCCTTTCTACAGGCAGTGTCAGCAATGCCACACAGCCCCCAGGCCCCGGCTGCAGCCCTCACCTTCCTACTCCCCGGAGGGCACCGGGGGCACCTGAACCTCCAGCCCCTGGCTGAGCTGAGTCCCCACAACCCGCCCTTGGCACGTACCCCAGACTGTGCAGAACTGGGGACAAAGGTCACGATGCCAGGGGTGGTCTGAGAGACCACAGGGACCTCCCTCTGCTGGCTGTAGACCTCCTGCAGCCTCCGGCTCCTCAGCTCCCGGGCTCGCAGGGCCGCCGCCTTCTCCTCCAGGGCCTGCTGCCGCTGCGCCTGTGCCTTCTGGTGCATGAACTCCCTCAGGGACTCGGGGCTGTGTCCCAGGAGCCCCCGGGGCCTAGGGCAGGGCTGCGGCACATCCTTTTCCTTCCCAGGTGGGCTCTGAGGGAAGCTACTGGTGGGCCTTGGCAGGGCATGCTTGGAACCTGAGGCAGGGGAGCCAATGCCTCTGCCCTGGGCCAGGGGGCCGGCCCTCTGCATGCAGGAGCTGCTCCAGGGGCGCTGGGCTGCAGGACCGGGCCTTTCCAGAGGGTTCCATCGACTGGGGACCGGGGCCTCCTGGTCTTCACAAGCAGTCCAGGCCCTCCGAGGACAGGGCCACGTGGCCACAGCACTCCAGGGCTGCCAGGGGAAGGGGCTCAGCTTTTCAGGGGGGCTCCCAGGCCTCTGGGAGGCGGGGCCCTGTCTTTGGGCCCCCCAGGCCCTCTGTGGACTGCAGGCCTGCCCTGCCAATGTACTCAAGGGCCTCTGGGAGAAGCAGCCCAACCTCTCACAGGGACTCTCTGGCCTCTGGAAGGAGCGGTCCTGTTTTGGGGCCCTCCAGGCCCCCTGCGGGCAGGATTCCCATTCAGTGAAGAAGCTCCAGGGCTGCCAGGAGTGGAAACTCCTGGCCCTCTCTAAAGAGGAACGCTTCCCCTCCGTCACGGCCCAGGGACTCTTAGAGAAGGAGCTGTGTGCACCGGGGTCCCTGTGGGGACCCTTCCCTGCCACGTCCTGCAGCCTCTGCTTTGACGGCCCAAGCTCTTGGCCTCCCTCCCGGCTCTGGGCCAGCTCCAGCCCAGCCTGGATTTGCTGGCGCAGGTCTTGTAGGATGGCCATGGCCGTCTGGATGGTCGCCGACTGGTCAAAGGAAGCCAGGCTAGGTGTGTTCCCAGATGCCCACTGGTCACTGTGGGCAGAGGTGGCACTGGGACACCGGGCACAGACAGATGAGCGCTTGGTAGCTGTGACTTTCCTGCTGCCTTCTGCAAAGACAGGAGTGTCAGGGGTGAAGAGGGAGAGCAAAGCCAGCTCTTCCACTGGGCCAGAGGTGAGGAGCGTGGGGACGTCGAGGAGGCCCTCGGGCCCCTGCCCCTTCCAGTTACCCCCGGTGGCTGCGCCCATCCTCATGGGCAGAAGCCCTCTGAGGGTAGGCGCTGTGCCTGTATGATGAGCTGCCGCTCTGCACATGCTAGCTAAGCACAGGTGGAGGGTGCCTGTGTCTGGGGAGCCCCTGCCAGCTCCCACCCTGCCTTCCTTCCGAGAGAAGGCCTTGGCAGCGTGCCTGCCCTGGGAGCTGGCAAGGGAGCCTCCCGGGGACAGAAACTCTGTTCTCAGGCTTTGAAAACATATTGCCCGAAGTCCAGTGTGGATGGCAGGTTTGGAGGGTGTTTGCAGGCTGCCGTGAGAGGTGCCGACACCTCTTGCTTGCAGACCGCCTGGAGCCTGGGCATCTCCTCCCCTTCCCTGCCCCCCAGATGCCACAGCAGAGCAGGGCAGAGCCCGTGGCAAAGACACAGATACCTAAGTCCGAAGCAAGAGCCAGCTCTCTGCAGGGGGCCTTGCTCTGGAACCGGCGGACGGCGGGAGGGGGCCCAAGTATCGACCTCACCAGAGCTTGTCCCTTCCTCCAGGCATACACGCCAGCCAGCTCCGAATCTTAAAGAGAGAAAACACACACACAGCCGGGCTTCCCACGACCCTCTGGGCACTGGCCCAAGCAGGGAGGTTGGTAGCTCTGTGCAGCCCCAGAGGCCACTTCAATACTCCCAGAGGGCACAGCAGGGGAAGGGGGAATCCCTCATGTCCAGGCCCCTGTTGGGCAGAGTGGGACCCTCAGCCAGTACGGGGCAAGGCTGAGTCTCAGGGCAGCCACAAGTGGCTTCCCTGACCCTCAGAGTCCTCTTCAGGAAAGCCGGGAGAACAGAGCCTGCCCCCACAGCTTTGCTGGCAAAGCTCTCAGCACAGGCCAGGCCTGCAGCGCATGCGAAAGAAACGGGAGCAGCAGCAGCCACAGGAGTGACAATACCCGCCCTCGGCTCCTCGGCCAGGCTCCACACGCAGCATGGGAGGTCCCGTCGCCGTGGGCCACATGAGTCGAGCCACAGGAGATTCATCTGCTTTCAAGCCAGCAGAGTCAGTGGTCACACAGGTGGGCAGCGATGAAGGCTCCCGGCCGGCAGGACAGGGGCGTTCTGGTCATTGCAGCCACAAACAGCCCCACATCCTGAGTACAAATGAGCCTTCACCCACAAATGCCATCACGTGGCAAGCACCGATCAAGGTGGCACTTCCTAGCCCAGCTCACCGTCACCTGTGCCAACACCAGACCCACCAGACCCACAGGCCCCCCACCGAGGGCCCCAGTAAAGGTTGAAGCAGGGTGGGCCCTGACTCACACGCTCTCACACTCACACTCACTCACATGCTCACACACTCACACACGTGCTCTCACGTGGTCTCACACATGTGCTCTCACACACTCACACATGCTTTCACACACATTCTCACATATACACTCATGCTCACACATGCTCACACAGGTGCTTACACGTACTCACAATTCCCTCATGTATTCACGGGCTCACACTCACATGCCATCACACACACTTTCATGCTCACACACACACATGCTCACAACTCCCTCACATGCTCACAGGCTCTCACACAGATATGCCATCATACACCTTCACACTCACATGCTCACAGGCTCACATACACACTTGAATGCTGGCAGGCACTGGCACATTCACTCTCATGCTCACACACTGTCACATGCTCTCACATGTGCTCTCACATGCGCACACATTCACATGCTCTGGCATGCTCACACATTCATGCATTCACACATGTGCACACATATGCTGACACGTGCTCACACATGGTCTCATGCTCACACACTTAGACACACATGCTCTCAATCTGCTCTCACACTCACACAAGCTACCACAGTCTCATATGCTCTCAGACTCACACACACACAAGCACTCACACTCATACATACCCATGCCCTCACGTGCTCTCGAAGACATACACACATACACGCACACTCATACATACACACCCTCACATGTACTCTCACATACACACACTCTCACATACACTCACCAAACAAACCAAACACACACACACACTCTCACACACGCTCTCACACACACTCACCAAACAAACCAAACACACACACACACACACACACACACACACACACGCTGCTTATTCCAGCTGGCTCCACAGGGCCAAGACCACATGTGCTATGGATCGCTGGCCCCTACATCCCTTCCTAAGGCCCAGCCCAGGGCAGTTCTACCACGTGGCCTGGGGTCAAGACCACCATGGAGTATCAGCCAGGGCTCGTCCTGTCCCCCAGGAAGGGAGACTTTCTGCCAAATGAGAGTGCCTTGGGCAGGGACCATCCAGAGAGCTGAGCACCCAGGGGCAGGCTCCTGGACTGAGTCAGGAACTTCCCTAGCTCCCCCCAGCCACAGCACCCTCCCCGAACTGCCCTGCCCCCTGGCCATCAGCCACAGGCTTGAAGCTACCTCTCCAGGAAGGCAAATGGGCTGTGCAGTCACCCCCACCAGGCCATGCCCTCCCAGAGCCACATCCCCAAGGACAGGCTCCCTACGGCCACACTCTTTCCAAGACAGGACCCCAGGCCACACCTCACACCTATGCCCACTTTAGGGTAGGACCCCCTTAAGGCTGTACCCTGTCTAGGACAGGAGCACAAGGTAGAGGAAGGTTTAGGGCCTGGTCTCAGGAGTCCCAGAGCTGGGTTGAAGTCTGGCTCTGCCATTCACCAGCCATGGGCCTCAGGCAAGTGATGTAACTTATCTATGCCTCAGTTTCCCTCTCTGTAAAATGGAGTGCATATCTCACGCACCTCCCACAGGGCCACACCGATGAAAAGGTAGTGACAATCATTGTGGGAGATGGGCCTGGAAGGGGGTCAGGATTCTGCTGGCTTAGGGTGGTGTCAAAGGCCAGAGCTGAGGCCAGTGTGACCCAACTGCCCACAGCGAGGTTTCAGGGTGGGGGACCCGGTGTGGAGGGGAGCCCTGGTGAGGTTTCTCCATCCTAGTCCCTACAGCTGCTCCCACACACAAAGCCAGCCGGGCTCCCTCGCTGGGGTGCTGGGCCAGGGACCCCCCCGGGGAGGGCCTGCCCACCTGCCCACCTGCCCGCCCGGCCCTTCCATCACTGGCCGCTTGCTTCCCCATTAGCCAGCCAGAGGGTCCCGCTCGATAAATGGGTCCTGGTGGGCACATTTTTTCTTCCACTGAGCAGTTTAATGGCAATTAATTTTTTTACGAGAGGATTTTTAATCTGTGGAAATGGATGAAGTCCCCAAGTGCCCTGTCAAAGTTCTGGGCCAGCCTAATCTATGATAAAAAATGCAGAGTGAGGTGAGATAATCTGAAATTAAATATCAGGCTTCATTTTCCTTTGGCCCGGATGGATGAATATTTTATAACTATTGTGATTTAATTTTTTGTTAACTACAGCAAATTTCTAATTCATCCAATTCCCAAGTCCTGCGGCTCTGACCTCTGAACCGAAACTCATCTCTCTTTGGCCCAGCTGTGACTTCGTCACTGACAGAAACTAATGGTCAGCACTGTCAGGGTGACACGCTGCTTACGATGATGAATGTGGCCTGTGGCACGGCCTCTGACCCAGTGTCAGGCACAAAGCAGGTCATTTTTCAAGTGAGCCATGAAAATAAAACAAACCAAAGACCTGGGGGAGGGAGGGGATGATCATACAGAAAATTATTATATTGTACGCATGTTTCCTCGGCCTTCCTGAACCTTCTTGGTGCCTGGGTCCCCCAGTCTCCTTCCCCTCCTGCACGTCTTCTGGCCTCGCCGAATGAACACGGTGGCCCTGCAGCCCTGCTGAGCTCCCACCTCACCCTCGAGTCCTCCCTGGGCATGGGCAAAGAGCCATTTGCTCTCGGCTGGAAGCTGCCGCTCTGCCTGAGAGCAGAGGAGCCAGTGTCTGATGACACCAGACAGACGCTCAGCACCTGGGCACAGATAGAGCACACGCCATGCGTTGCCCCTCCCCACGGTTCCAGGGCTGTGATTGCTCGTAGTGTGGGGAAAGAGGCATGGAGCTTCACGGGAGTGGCCATAAGCTGGTGCTGCTCACACTTAGGATTAGGGTCCCACAGAGCCAATCTCAGCACCTGGGGGCTCTCGCTGGTGTCCCCAGCCCCCGTGGTTCAGTGGCCCAGGACCTAAGCCTGGAGGGCGGCCTGGCAAGCTGCCCAGCCTCCACCCCAGGTGCACACGGCCAGGTTCCTAGGTTATGAGCGCCAGCCTCGGGCTGGACGGGGGGAGGCTCTGCCTCTGTGCAGTCTGGGCAGGCCGTGGAACCTCTGTGAACCTCAGTTGCCTCATCTACAGAATGGGAGCAAGACTGCCTACCTCGGCAGGGAAACAGGAGGCTTCAGTGAGCCCACGAAGTGCGAGCGCTGGCCACGCCACTCCTCCGACATTGAAGACACCCCAGAGGGGAGCCCCGGAGGGATGCTGCCTGCCACCCGCCCCACCCCCACCTTGCAACCCTACTGAAAGGCAAGGGTGGCTCTTAGGTTTGCCCTGCCAGCTCCGAAACCCATGCCCAGGCTAGGCCGCTGGGTCTCTGCAGGGCACTGACACCCCTGCCCGGTCCTCAGGGAGGAGATGCCTGGATTAGAAATTCCTCTGACCACTGGGATCCACCCACAGCATTGCCTGACTGCACTCTCCAGGAAACACTAATGAAATTAAGCACAAAGCAAGCGTATGGCTGACTCGCACCCCCATGCACCTGCGCGGAGTCCCCAAGCTAGTGGAGAGAGTGGGGTCTGCGGAAGACCCTTTCCCACCCCTAAGTGTGCAGTTGGAAGGAGATGTCCTGGGCTTGCTTATTAAATGCAGCCTCATGACAAAGCAAGCAAGCACGGCTCCCTCAGCCAAGCGCGCCCTGAGCTGCCCACCACACGAACATCCATGCCAGTATCTGTTACTGCTCTGGAGAACTGTGGGCTGCGGGTGCCCTGAGCTGTGGGTGCTGTGGGCTTCTGGTGCCCTGAGCTGTGGGTGCTGTGGTCTTCGGGCGCCCTGAGCTGCGGGTGCTGTGATCTGTGGGTACTCTGAGCTGTGGGTGCTGTGATCTGTGGGTACTCTGAGCTGTGGGTGCTGTGAGCTGTGGGTGCCCTGAGCTGTGGGTGCCGGGAGCTGCAGGTGCGGTGAGTTGTGGGTGCTCTGAGCTGCGGGTGCCATGAGCTGTGGGTGCCATGAGCTGTGGGTGTCATGAGCTGTGGGTGTCGTGAGCTGTGGGTGCCAGGAGCTGTGGGTGTCCTGGGCTGTGGGCTGCAGGTGCTGTGAGCTGCAGGTGCTGGAAGCTCTGGGTGCCGTGCGCTGCAAGTGATATGAGCTGTGGGTGCCGTGAGCTTCAGGTGCCCTGAGCTATGAGTGATGGGAGCTGTGGGTGCCCTGAGCTGTGGGTGCTGGGAGCTGTCGGTGCAGTGCGCTGCAAGTGACATGAGCTGTAGGTGCCGTGAGCTTCGGGTGCCCTGAGCTGTGGTGCCATGAGCTGGGGGTGCCCTGAACCGTGGGTCCCGTGAGCTTCGGGTACTGTGAGCTGCTGGTGTGTGCTACACTGTGGTTGAACAGCTCTGTTTTCTTACAGACTCGCCCAGCCTCCCGGTTTTGAGAAGACAATAGTGCCTGGTGTTTTGTGGACTTCCACTTTGTCTCAAGTGACGCGCCCCTGCCAGGACAGAAACCACCTGCTGCTCCAGAGGTGGCCAAGGTCGCCAGTTGCCTGGGACACGGGTCCTGATGCTCCAGCCGGGCCTGCTGATCCCAGGTGCCCTGAGGAAGCCTGTGCACACGGCAATCCAGCTGGCCAGCCCCAGAAATGAAAGCCATCTGCCTACATAGTGTGCCAGGATTATACGTGCCCTTCCCCAAGCCCTGCCAGGGCCCCGAGTAGCAAACCTTACCTTCGTCTTTGTCTTTGGCCACTCTTCTAGGGGAGGGCGACTTGGGGGTCTTCTCTCTTTTGCAAAAACTGCTTCTGATCCTTTTGGGTTTTTCCCTTAGAACTTCAGTGAGGAAGAGAAGGGAAGGAAGGGAGGGAAGGAGAGCAGTAAAACCACACACAGGCCCCGCCATTCAGCCACCCTGGGGTCCTGTGCAAGCACAGTCACGAGAGCCATAAACTTGCCGGTCCTACTCCCTGGTCGGCGAGAGCCAGGGTAGGTGGCTAACGCTGAAGACAGGGCGCCCGATCTGACTGTCACGTCCCCTGCCGAGAGCCAGGGTAGGCGGCTAATGCTGAGGACAGGGCGCCTGGTCTGACTGTCACGTCCCCTGCCAAGAGCCAGGGTAGGCGGCTAATGCTGAGGACAGGGCGCCGGGTCTGACTGTCATGTCCCCTGCAGAGCTCTCCCTGGAGATTGGCACGGGGCACTCCTCCCTCGAGAGCCAGGCACACCTACTCAAATTCTCTCCTGTGTGTGTGGTGGCCTCCCCTCCTGGCCCAGAGGTCCTGAAGACAGGAGCCAGTTTCTAATGTCTGAATCCAGCACCCAGCTGGGGGCCGGGCCGTGGGCACTCAGGACTATTCGCTGAGTGAAGGAATGACTGGACGGGCCAGGCCCCAAGTGAATGCACAGAGTAGCAGCGTCCAAACTGAACATCTCTGAGGCCAGAGGCAGGAGGAGGGAGGGCAAGACCTGGAGGGACCTTGGCACCATGGGTGGACCCTTCTGGCTGACAAAGGAGATGGAGAGCCGAGGGGGCAGTTTGCTCAAAGTCACGCAGCAAGTGCAGTGGCCGCCCAGAGGGCTAGCTCCCGAGGCTGCTTCTGCAGTCTCCGCACGGCTGGCGGGGGGTACATCTGGGAAGCCACAGTGTCTGACGGGTCTCCCACAGGTGGGAACCCACAGACGAGGACCCTGGCCAAAGGCGTCTCTGGGCCTCCAAATGCCACTCGGTCCAGGCCAGGCCTGTCCCTTGGTTTTCCAGGCCCCAACCCTGCTGGCAGGAGGATCCTCAAGAGCCAGGTAGGTCCTCTAAAGGACACAGACTGTGTGACTCCACTCTACGCAGTCACCAGAGTGGCCAGGTCCACAGAGACAGGAAGCAAGAAGACAGGTACCAGGGCCTAGGGGAGGGGGACGGAGAGTCAGTGGGGACAGAGCTTCAGCTGGGAAAATGGAAAGTTGTAGAGACGGAGGGTGGCAATGGCTCCACAGCTCTGAGAATGTGCTTAGTGCCACTGAACTGTGCACTTAGAAAAAGGCCCTCCCACTTCAGGAGACCAAGGCAAGTGGATCACGAGGTCGGGTGTTTGAGACCAGCCTGGCCAACATAGTGAAATCCCGTCTCTACTAAAAATACCAAAATTAGCCAGGTGTGGTGGTGCACGCCTGTAATTCCAGCTACTTGGGAAACTGAGGCAGGAGAGTCACTTGAACCTGGGAGGCAGAGGTTGCAGTGAGCCGAGATCACGTCACTACACTTCATCCTAGGCAACACTGTGAGACTCCGTCTCAAAAAAATAAATAAAAAAAGAAAAAGGCCCTCCTCCATGCCTCCTTCTGGAGAGTTCTCAAACTGGGAGCATGAAAACGAGGCTGCCAGGAGCTGGTGACCGATAGGACGGGGTGGCCGAGATCCCTGAGTGACCACCTGAACTTGACCAGTGGGTCCCAGTGGCCTCCCTGGGGCAGGGGCAGGAAGGGTGACCTCCTGGACAAGCTGATGCCATGGGGGTCCCCCTGGAAGGTGGAGGAGGAAGAAACAAGGTGGCCCTGGCCACGGGCTGAGGCAGAACCAGATCCAGAGGGGCAGGAGTACCGGGAACTACCAGGCTTGGGGAACCAACTCTGCCCCCTGCTCTCTGAGGGGCCAGCCCTGAACCCCGCCCACATATGCACTGGCTCACTCACCACACAGGAGGGACACCCTCAAATGCGTGCCTGTGGCTGCTGCCCAACCAGACCTCATGGAGAATCCACCAACCCGGCCCCACCCAGCCAGCGCTGCACCGCTGGGAGGGGCAACAACTGTCCCCACGAAGATAAGATGCACGTGGTTCCCATGCCCCCTCCCCCTCCTTCATTCTGGGTCTCAGGAATCTTGTGGTCATCTGCCTCTCTCTGGACTGGAGAGAGCTCCCTGCATCCATATTGCCCCGGTGGCAGACTGAGCCTGCCCAAGCCCATTTCACAGCCACTCCCCACCTAGACCTCCGTGGCTCCCATTGTCTGGGACGATGGCCACATCCTCCAGCCTCCAGCACTAGCTCCTGCCCGCTCCATCCTCACCCCTCCCGTTTCTCAAGCAAATGAATAAGCAAAAACCTGGTGGGGCCCTTGCTTCTAGCCCAGGAGCTGGCAGGGACCTGGAGGGCCCCAGGCCCACTCCCTGTGGCTGCCACATAGCCACATAGGAAACCCCTTGCCTATTTTGTACAGGAGATCTCTTGGAAAAAAATTTTTTTAATGCCCCTGCTCAGGTCCCCTGCCCTGCAGGGACTGCCTGGATTCCGGCCCCACTGGAGAGGCAGAGGCTTAGAACACAGGCTCTGGATAATGGCAGTCTGGGTCCAAATCCCCACTGGGCCTCTTTCCACTTGGGGTCCTCCCTGACCCTCAGTGTCTTTGTCTGTAAATGTGGCCCAGCGTGTGCTGCCCACATTATGGCCTGAGCATCTAACCCAGAGCACCAGGGCAGCCACCCACAGAGCCACTCACCAGGCACCTGGTGCTGGGAGGGCCCGGAGAGCTTGCACCCCTGGCCACAGGATGCCTTGTCTTCAACTCTGCGCTCAGCTGCCCTCAAGATGCTGAAACCTGGAACAGGGTGAAAAGCAGAAGGCAGGGTGAGAAGACATCCACTGAGAATCTCCAAGAGAAGGTGCCAGTTTGGCAACAGCTCAAGAGCCTTTTTATTTATTTATTCATTTGAGACAGGGCCTCACTCTGTCACCCAAGCTGGAGTGCAGTGGTGTGATCTCAGCTTACTACAACCTCTGCCTTCCAGGTTCAAGTGATTCTCCTGCCTCAGCCTCCCGAGTAGCTGCAATGACAGACACCTGTCACCACACCTGCTTAATTTTTTTGTATTTTTAGTAGAGATAGGGTTTCACCATATTGTCGAGGCTGGTCTCAAACTCCTGAACTCAAGTGATCTGCCCACCTCAGCCTTCCAAAGTGCTAGGATTACAGGCTTGCACCACCATGCCTGGCCTCAAAAACCTTTCAATAGCACCTCTGACCGATGGTCCAGGCTGAGAGTGCATCCCATGAGGCCCATCAGGACACGCACCAGTGCTTGGCACAATGCCAGCATCTCGTATAGAGCCACCTCTGGCCGTGGCTCCACAGAGCCCCCAGGAGTGAGTCAGGATATGCAGGCCCCCGGGCCATGCAGAGTGTGGTTTGGAACATGTAGTGCCGGGAAGGAGGTAGCACAGCATGGGCCCCAACTTCTGTTCTTGCAGAGGGATGTCATGGCTTAGGGGGTGCACCCCAAAGTGTTCACTTGGACAGGCTGGGGGAGGAAGGTACATGGGAAATTGGAATGATTTTTATTCCATTCTTTGTGCTTATTGTACATCCCCCCAAAAAAAATATGCACTGCCTTAAAAAGCAAAGGACAAATTCTATGTGATTCCACTGATAAGAGGTCCCCGGAGTCGTCAGACCCACAGACACAGGAAGTAGGCAGGAGGGTCCATGGCTGGGAGGGGACGGGAGTGAGTGTTTCTCGGAGACAGAGCTTCGGCCTGGGAAGACGGAGCGTTCTGGAGGCGGAGGGTGGTGGTGGGTGCAGGACACTATGAATGTGCTCAGTGACACTGAACCATGCACTTTAAAATGATTAATATGGTGCATTTTATGTTAGGCATATTTTACAATTTTCAGAAGTTATCTTAAAAATAAAGGAGGTGGCCAGGTGCAGTCGCTCACGCCTGTAATCCCAGCACTTTGGGAGGCTGAGAGGCAGGCGGATCACCTGAGGTCAGGAGTTCAAGACCATCCTGGCCAACATGATGAAACCCTGTCTCTACTAAAAATACAAAAATTAGCCGGGCATGGTGGTGGGTGCCTGTAATCCCAGCTACTTGGGAGGCTGAGGCAGGAGAATCGCTTGAACCTGGGAGGTGGAGGTTGCAATGAACCAAGATTGTACCACTGCACTCCAGCCTGGGAGCGAGACTCTGTCTCAAAAAAATAAAAAATAAATTAAAACAATAAAGGAGGAAAAAGTCTTCCCTGTTTTCTTAGGAAAAGAGTGAAATACCTGGACACTGAGAGAAGCCAAAGGACTGGCTCTCACCGTCATTCCAATCCAGAAGCCCTCTCCATGTTCTTTACTTACCACCCCCACCTGACCCCCACCCTGACCCTAACCTGCCCCCCACCCCCACCCGACACCCACCCTGACCCTAACCTGCCCCCACCCCCACCCGACCCCCACCCCTGACCCTAACCTGCCCCCCACCCCCACCCAACCCCCACCCTGACCCTAACCTGACCCCCACCCCCACCCGACACCCACCCTGACCCTAACCTGCCCCCCACCCCCACCCCCACCCGGCCCCCACCCTGACCCTAACCTACCCCCCACCCCCACCCGACCCCCACCCTGACCCTAACCTGCCCCCCACCCCCACCTGATCCCCACCCCTGACCCTAACCTGCCCCTCACTCCCACCCCCGCCATCCCTGCAGGAGGAAAGCTGCCACTTTCCAAATCTGAGGCTGGCTTTTTAGGGTGCTCCTGACCTTAGTCCCCACAAATCTGACCATGCAGCCCCCCCTAGGCTGCAGGGACAAAGGCGCAGACTCCAGGCCCAGGGACCAGGTTCTCTCTCTCAGCCCTGCAGGTCCTCCCTGTGCGCCCCTCCATTCCAGGCTCTAGTGTCCCCACCACTCCCGCCGCCCTCTCCAGGGAGGGATTCTCATCTTGGCTCTGGCTCAGAAGCCCCTTCAGGACCCCAATTCCACCCCTCCATGACCCCAATTCCAACCCCTCCATGACCCTGATCCCACCCTTTCAGGACCCCAATTCCACCCCTTCAGGACCCTAACCCCACCCCTCCATGACCCCAATCCCACCCCTCCATGACCTCAATCGCACCCCTCCATGACCCCAATCCCACCCCTCCATGACCCCAATCCCATCCCTCCATGACCCCAATCCCACCCCTCCATGACCCCAATCCCATCCCTCCATGACCTCAATCCCACCCCTCCATGACCTCAATCCCACCCCTCCATGACCCAAATCCCACCCCTTCAGGACACCAATCCCACCCCTTCAGGACCCTAACCCCACCCTGGGACAGGCTGCACACACCCGGCTGGCCACCACCACAGCCGGATCCTGCCCTTTCTCCACTCTCCCAATGGCCTGGAGGCCTCCCACCCCTCTCTGGCAAAGCTGCTACTGACCTGAGCATTCAGAGGCTGGAGGAGGGTTCATCATCTCTTGGGTCTTCCTCCTAAGTGCCAGTGTGGGGGCTTTGTGGAGGCTGGAGGCGCTGGAGGGGTCTGAGGCACCCAGGGACGCGAAGCTCCCCTGCCACCGTGCCTGGGCCCGGATCCTGTCTCTCAGCTGCTCCAGCCGAGGGTCACTCTTTCTGGGCTGTCGCTGGGGCCCCAACACCTGGGGCGGCCTCTCCTTCCAGGACACATGCCCCTCGTGGCCCCCCGAGGAGCCCGAGAGCCGGCCCAGTGACACTGAGCTGTCCCCATTCCGGGTGTCCGGACCTGCGGACCACACGGGCAGGCTGTGGGCCTTCCCCTGGGGACCTGGCTCCTTGAGGTCATCAGACCCAACAATGTGGGGAGCTGCCCAGCGCGGGTCCAGCTGCCAGGAGGGCCTGGGCCACCTCAGGGCCGCCATGTCATCCTTAGCTGCAGGTGCACGGAACCTGGGAGGAGGCAGCAGACACAATGGTCAGGCTCGCAGGCGCAGACATGCCCAGCAGAGCCGCTCAGACTGGCCCTACCTCCCCGGGCATCCCTGCTCCCACAGACTGGAGCCAGAGAGGAGGGAGCATGAACGCACCCCACCTGGAGGACAGCGCAGCTGCAGCGTTCTCTCTCGGACCCTGACCACACCCCTCTGAGGCAGGTGATGTGATTGGCCCAATTTACAGATGGAGAAACTGAGTCTCAGAGAGACCAGGCCTCCCACCCAAAGGCAGCGCAGAGGCAGGTGCAGCACTCTGACCCCATACCCTTGTACCTCGCACAGAGCTGCTGCCTCCGGGGCAGCCATGGAGTCTGGCCACAGTGCAGCCCCCGCCCAAGTCCACACAGACGCCACCTGGGCTTGGCCCCAGCCTCCCAGTCAACTCCTCCCCCCAGGGGCCCCATGGGAGAAGAGGCCCTGCCTCAGGCTGTCCTCAGGGCCAGGCTGAGGCATGTCCCCCAGGTGGGTGGGCATGGCCGCAGGGCCGAGGGTGAGCAGGTGCAAGGCCAACCCGACCCGCCCTACCTCCACCCTACCTGGGGTGGCTCGTGCCTTCACATGGCAGCTGCCAGGCCTACAGCCCCGTCTACAGCCCTGCCTGGGGTGGGCTGGCCACTGCGTGGCTCTGGATGCCTGCCTGTGCCAGTCCCCTGGCCCACAATGGAAGCTCTCAGGTGGGTCATTGAAACTGGGCTGGCACGGTGGGCTGCCCGGCCCTGGGCTGCCACAGCTGGGGGCTTCCCAATGAGCTGTCTCCTGGTGGGGCAGGAGAGAGTTCCGGCTGGCCCATGACAGCATAATAACCTTGTCACTCAGCGACAGAGCCTGGGCCTTCAGCTCCTGCTGGGACTCTGAGCGGCCCCCACCCAGTCCTCCCAGGCCCAGAATGAGATGAAGGGAGGGACTGTGGCCAGGGTGTGCCTGTGAGCTCAGTGTTGGGCAGTGTTCCGGTTGGCGGGGGTGGGGCCAAACCCCAGGTCAGGGTCAGGCTTGATTCAGTCCCAGTCACAGAGGTCCCGGCAGCTACTGAGCCCATCCCAGACATCCCAACAGATACACATCAGCCGCCGTCTCTCAGTTCCATGGGGCCAGGCAGGGGAGAGGGAGTTGGCCTGTGGGCTCACCCTGGTTCAAGCCAGGGCACCCTTTGCCTGCAGTGACGGTGGCAGATGCCAGGTGCTGCCTCAGGCTAGGAGCCCCTGTCAGCCTCTTCGGCCCCTGCACACCTGGGTGGGGCCCTGGCAGGGCAGTGTGGTGGGGAGGACACGGCCCGGTGTTCCCCGAGGGGAAGCTTGGACTCAGATCCCAGTTCCCTCCCAGCTCCCGCCCCACCCCCACTGTCAGTGCCACCTGGGAGCCTGGGGACCCACCCCACTGCCTCTGGGGACTGTGCTCGCCTGGCTGGTGAGTCTACCCCTACAGAGGACGGGGATGGTATGGAGCTGAGGTCAGGCTGAATGCAGATTTGTTCCAGGAGTGGCCCTTAAGGTGTCCCCAGAGAAGAGGGGTCTGCAACAAAAGACCCTGAAAGTCTGGGCAGGCGTGAAGGATAGAGGCCCTCCTCCAGGCTCACTCCATGGAACCTGTTCTCGGGAACTGCCGGGCAAACGCCCAGAGACGCTGCCCAAGCCCAGCCCCACATAGGCCCAGGGAAGGCTCCGAGCCAAACAGGCTGGTCACCAGCAGGCACAGCCACGGGCATCCAGGGCACAGAGGCTGAGCCACCCGCAGCCTCGGAGGGGAAGCAGAGAGGAGCCGCCCAAGGACAAGCAGGCCCTGCTCCACCCCCACCCAGCCTGGCCGCACCCTCCTCACACCAGGGAATGAGCTCATTGCTGCGACGAGGCAGTGACAAGGATGGCCCTCGGGCTGCCAAGCCCTGGGGAGCATGTCTGGGATGTTACCGGAAGCTTCAGGGGACACGTGGGGTGACAAGGAGACCCCACCAGCCTCAGAGCCTGGACAGCTCTCAGGCACCCAGAATGTAGCTCCGCTTCCAGCCTCCTTCCATTCCCACAGAGCCTCGGGAAGCCCATTGGGGTGGGGGGTCCCTCTGCAGCCTCTGTGCCCCTGGGTCATCCGAGTGACTCACAGGCCTGGCCCCTTTGCTGACGGGTCGGCACCTCCCTGCCAGGCCTTCAGGCTCTCAAATCAGCAGTGGTCCTGGGCTCTCAGTCCTGCTCCCATAAAGGGACAGGGGCAAGGCCCTCCCGAGCAGAAGAGGCCAGGCTTCGTGGCTGCCTTTTTCCCATGAGCAGGAAAACCATCCACCCAGCCACCCAGCTGCTCAGCAGCTGCCTGGATGCTCTGGAAGAAGCTGCATCATAAAGGCACAGCACAGCCGTGGAAGTGCGGGACTGTGGATGGGAACAAAATCATGACAGCAAACACCTGGGAACAGAATAGCAAACCCAGCGAGCAGATCATCACAAGGTCCTGTGGGTTGCCCCCACCGCCAGCTTCCTTCCTTCTCCTGCCCACCCACCCTGGGGACAGCTGAGCGCCTGCTCCCTTGGCCTGGTCACCAGCTGATGCTTCTGAATCAGGAGATGCACGTCAGCTCCTGAAGGCAGGTCCACCTGTCCAGGACCCTCTACCAATGTTGTCCATGCCATGGGGACCGCTCACAGCCCACACCAGCTGGCACCCCTGCCCTGCCCCCAGGAGAATCATGTCTGCTGGGGTACGAGGCTTGGGGCTGCTCCGCATGGGGTGGGCAGGAGCAGCGAGGCTCCGAGGAGGCTGCTGGGCAGAGGTTGCAGCAGGTCAAGGGGTATCCCCTGGGCAGGCCAGGCCTGCCCTGTCCCCAGCAGCATGGGAGCCCTGCAGCAGGTCCAGTCAGCCACATCCCCGCCCCACTCCAGACCTAGCTGGATCTATGGTCGTTTAGACCCTGCACCTCGACTCCTGGCCCCTCCGAAGCCCCGCCCACCATGCTCCAGTCCAGCTCCTTGAGGCACACGCAGCCCCTCTCCTGGGACCTCTGCCACCCCTCCCGGGCCTCCCTCCCTGGGGGATAGTCCCTGGGGGCAGGAGGTAGCCCTGCCCACAGCACACACTGGTGTGCAGATGCTTGTCTCTGGAAGAGCGTTCCGAGGCCCCCAGTACACCAGGCACTGTGCCAAGAGCTTGATGACTTCTCTGACGCCATCTCAGGGCCATCCCCCGAGAGAAGTACAGGTGTGACCTCCACTTAATGGTGGGGGCGGGGCTCAGCCTAAGTCACGTGTCCAGGGTCCCAGCAGGGTCAGCAGGCCGGGCGTGCCATGCCACCCTACACCTTCCATATCCCCACGGCCAGGAAAGAGCGGCAGCCACCTGGGAACCCAGCACCACTCTTCTTGGCGGGAGGGGCCAGGAGGAAAAGCCCACAGAAGAGCCACACTCTCCCCTTCCCAGCAACTGTCGGGGCCAGAGGCCAAGAGCCCAACTTCCAGACACGTGGCTGTCTCCGAGGCCAGTGACATCTGCCAGTTGTCCAACCCTCTGGGCCCGAGTTTTCCGTTCTGTAAAGTGGGCAGAGCACCAGCCCCTACTGCTAGGGCTCCTGGGGGTCGGAGGACACTGGGAGGGAGCAGGACCACACCTCTGTCCTCAAAGGGTAGCACAGCCCCAGGAAAAGAAGTCACAGGTTCCAGGACCCAGGACAAGCCCTCCCAGCAGCGCCAGGAGGATGCCTGGGCACCGTGGGCTCCGCACACCCAAAAGCACATGCGTTCCCATGATACACAACACACAGCACACACAGCACATACTACATCCAACACACATAGCACATACACAGCACAACACATAAAAGTACACACAACACACATACCACACACAAAGCACATACAAACACACTGCATGCACCACACACAACACACACTATACACGCAGCACAAACACACAACACACACAGACATACCACACACTAGACACACCACACCACACACAACACACTCAACACACACACCACACACACGCAGACAACACACATCACACAGAGACACACAACACACCCAACACACAACAGAAACACCACATGCCAAACATAACGAACAACATACACACACAACACACATGCCCCACACACCACACACACCACAAACACAACACACAGCATACACACACCACACACGGACATACCACACACCAGACACACACCACACCACACCACACCACACACAACACACTCAACACATGCACCACACACATGCAGCCAATACACATCACACAGAGACACACAACACACAAAACACACAACAGAAACACCACATGCCACACACAATGTACAACATACACACACAACACACATGCCACACACAGCACACACACACCACAAACACAACACACACCATACACACATAGACACACATCACACAGACATACCACACACCAGATACACCATGACACATTCAACACACACCACACACACACAGACACACAACATACACAACACAAAACAGAAACACCACATGCCACACATAATGCACAACACACACAACACACATCTCACACACACAACACACACCATACACACACAGACACACATCACACACAGATAGCAATATTACACATACACCACACACAACATACAGAAACACACACTACACACATCACACAACACACACATACAACACACTTCAGACACATCATACAACACACACAGACAATACACATCACACACATGATACACAGACAACACACACACACAACACAGTCACACATTACATACATAACACACAGACAACACAAACCACACACAACACTCATAAACATATATAACACATACACACAATACACATCACACACAAACACACCACACACAGACATACAAACACACAAACACGCAACACAACACACACAGACACATAGACACATAGACACATATCACATACTTTTTTTTTGAGACGGAGCCTTGCTCTGTCACCAGGCTGGAGTGCAGTGGCAAAATCTTGGCTCCCTGCAACCTCTGCCTCCTGGGTTCAAGTGATTCTCCTGCCTCAGCCTCCCAAGTAGCTGAGATTACAGGCACACGCCACCACCCCCAGGTAATTTTTCCTAGACTAATTTTTAGTAGAGACAGGGTTTCACCATGTTGGCCAGGATGGTCTCCATCTCTTGACCTCATGATCCACTTGCCTTAGCCTCCCAAAGTGCTAGGATTACAGGTGTGAGCCACTGTGCCCAGCCATTACATACATATTACATTCACACTACACACCCAGACACACATTACACACCCAACACACACAGAGAACATACAACACATACAACACACATCTCACACACAGACAATGCACATTATACACGCACTATACACAGACACACCACACACATAGCACACACAGCACACAGACAAAACATCACATACATACCACACATGCAGGCAATGCACATACCACAGAGGCAACACACAACACACACAACACATGCACCATACACACCACACACCGCACACCACACAACACACACAGCACACCACATGACACACACACCACACACCACGCACCTCACACCACATAGCTCTGTCCAGCTCAGCACAGGTGCAGCCCGCAGGTGGTGCCTCCCACGGCAAGCACAGCCGGCTGGCGCAGTGAAGCCCGTTGGCACTCCAGCCTGTGGCATATGCCAGGCTTCTGTTGCATCTCGGCTGGCAGGGCTGGGTGGGTGGCAAGGTGGGGGGCTTCCTCCTGGAAGCTGGCGGCAGCTCTGTTCTAGTGAGCGACACTGTTTACTTCGCACCACCTCGCCCTAGAAAAGCAAACCAGGGCAGGCCTGACCAGGCCTGGGGGACAGAGCCAGTAGGCCGTGAAGGAGAGGTGCCTGCCACGCCTCTGCCTCATGGGGCCCAGTGCCAGACACCACAGAGCCCTCCACAGTCAGCGTAGCCAGGCACAGGCCTGGACATGGGCATGGCACCCAGCGTGGCACCCAGCCTCCATGTCCCCAGCCCCGGCCTTGGGTGCCAAGCAGTGGGCCCCGGCAGCAGACAGACCAGGCTGGCCCTGCACCCTGGCTGGAGACTCCAGCACCCTCAGTCATGCCCCAAGGCCACCAGGCACCCAGGACAGGGGCACATTTCCAGCATCCCAAGAGAAGCCCTTCCAGAAGCACCCGCTCTCCAGGGGCTGACCCAGGTGCGGGAAAATGACCCAAAGGGGACGAGGACACCTGGGCACCTTGGGACCCACACACCTGAAACCTCATGCCCCCCTGTGATATTCAACACACCACAGCACACACGAACAACACACGTAGATACACAGCGCACACAGATACATACACATGCAGTGTACACACACCACACACAGACACATACACAGACACACAAACACAACACACACCACATACACACACAAAATACAAAATGCACACAGGCACACACACAGACCACACATCACATACATACCACACGCACACATCACACAATGCACATACCCCAGACAACACACACCACACATTCACACACACACACACACACACACACACACACACACCTGCCTGGGCTGCTAGGGTGACTGAGTCCGGGCACCTGGCCTTCTAGCCTTGGCCGCCCCATGACGCTGCAGAAGGCTGCAGACACTACCACTCCCCTGGGACAGGGCCGGGCACAAGGGACTGGGCCACACAGAGGTGGCAGATGCAAGGGTGGGAACAAGGTGGCACAACAGCCCATGATTTGGGAAGACCCTGGAGAGGGCGCTGTGGGGGAAGCCAGATGGAAACAGTGAAAGGGTGAGATGAGGCAGAGAGAAATCATGGATGGGGGCCCTGCCCTCCCAGAAGTGACAGGTAGGACCCGGGGTCACAGCTGCCGGCTCCCCTCCAACCTCCTGGCCCCAACCCCGGCAGTGCCCTCAGCCAGCCGCCAGGTGTGGTGATGCGGCCCTTAATTAAAGGCCCTGGCCCACGGCACGCAGGGGTGGCTCAGCTGCTGGGAGACACCATCCGCCTCGCCGAGAAGAGGCCACAGCCACAGCCGCAAAGCGTGAGGGCAGCAGCCCCCCAGCAGGCCACCCGACACACTACCCGGAGTGGCTGTGAATAGCAACATCTCCCAAGCCAGCGCTGCCCTGGGCACCCAGCCCTGTGCCCAGCATGTTTCCCAGGTGACAATGCAGCTGTGGAGCCTGAGACCCTGTAGCCACTGGCATGGAATGCCATCGGGAGAGGAGCCACAGACTCCCGCCCGAGGGTGCAGAACGGGCAGCTGGGCTCCTTTTGTGGGGTACAGCGGTGAGCCTCCTTCGGCCGGCCGCCTCCACCTCTAACACATGCTGCCCAGCAGGACTGAATACACTGCCCAGCAGGGCCAAATGCAGGACTGGGCATCAGCCTTCCAGAAGGCCGCCCAGTACCCCCTGCCAAATGCAGGGCTGGGCATCAGCCTTCCAGCAGGCCGCCCAGTACCCCCTGCCAAATGCAGGGCTGCGCATTAGCGCCGTCAGGCTGGGCAGTATTCATCCCCATTTCACAGATGGGGAAACAGATCGTCCATTACAGGCTGACTTCATGCCAAGGCCCCACATGGGGACCTGAGTCCAGAGGCTGGGCAGCCTCTGGTCAGGAGGGGGAAATTCCTCTTCCAGGGGTGGTCTGCCTTTGCTTTTGAGGAGACCCTAAGCCCTCAGAGGGAGCCCCTAGGTGGGAAGACCCCCTTTCCTGCCCAGGGGAGCTGGACAGAGGATCGTGGGCTGATCTCTCCTGGCTAAGCCCCTGGAAAAGGAAAGTCTAAGCCCCCTCCCCACCTGCCTGTGCCCTTTCAGCCCCACCCAGCAATCCCGCTGGCTCTTCTGCCCCAAGCCCCTTTTCTGGTGCTTGGGAAAGCCCTCTACTCACCTGCTGGAAGGCCCAGGCTCCGTGTCCTTCATGGGAGGCAGCCAGGACTCAACGGCCACTGCCCGCAGAACGTAAGAACCCTGGGAGCAGCCCCCAGGGAGGGGAGGGACATTGTTGCCAGAGAAACCCCGAGGTGTCTGTGTGGGCTCCTCCCTGGTGACTCCAGAGCGCTGTGCAGCCCCAGCACTTGCCAGGGGCCTCACCTGTGCTCTGCCCCCCTGCCCTGCCCCCCAGCCTCGCTGTGGGCAGGATGGGGTGGGACACATATCTGGGCGCTCCACCCTACTACACCCTGAGGGACCATGGGGGCAGAGCAGGGGATGGGTCTCCAGGCACCACTGAAGACCCCACCCTGGCTGGCAGGGGCCAGGCATGCACCTGGGGCACCCTACCCACGGCCCCGCTGTGCTCCCCAAGAACAGGAGGGAATGGTGGGGCCGCCAGAGCCCCCATCGAGCCCTCCCAGCCTGCTGCTCCCCTCCTTTCTAGATCCTCCCCAGGGACCCCCCACCCAGCAGGGCCCTGCGCTGCAGGCTTCCAACCCGGAGCTGCTTCTGAACCTTGAGGTCGAGGGGGGACCTGTGGGGCAGTTCGGGCTTGAAGAGGGACTTATGGAGGCACAGCTGAGTCTGGCACCAAACCCAACCCAAAGGCCACTCGGCTCTGGGGTAGAACCTATCTACTAACAAAAAAACTTAAAAATGAGCCAGGCTGGGTTGTCAGTCAGGAAGGAGGAGCCACAGGAGGGCTGTAGGGCTTCCACCCTCTCCCGCTGAGCCCCACTGCCCCTACTCAGGGTGCTGGGTCTCTGGGTCCTGAGATCCCGAATTTCCCATAGGCCATTAGACTCCAGTTTTTCAACTAAGGGTGGGGCCGGATGTGCTGCCCCCACTCCCCGCCCCACTCCCAAAGCAGGTGCCTTGGGGCCCGGGGTCCCCTTGTGGACAGGCAGCCTGTCTGACCCCTGAAAAATCCAAGTTCTCCCAGGGGACCTGCATGGCCATGTGGGTGCCAGCAGGTGGCACCCTCTCCCCATCCTGGCAGGGTTTCCTGCAGGCCTGTGCTGCAAATGGAGAGGGTGGGGTCCCTACCACCCAACACCCGTCAGCAAGAAAATGTGTCCCTCCAACACAGAAAAGCACCCTAGGAAAACAAAGCTGTTGCCAAGAAACTCCTTTTGGTGTTCAGGCTGGAGTGGGGCCAAAGGCTGGGAGGTAGCCTAGTCTCTCCAGCACTCTGGTGCCCTAACCCTCTGCAAGCAGCTGGGGGGCAGCAGTCCCTCGGCATCCAGAAATTGCTAGACGCTGCCCCAGGTAAGGCCCTGCTGGAGGTGGCCACTATCCCTGGGCAGGGGGCTGGGGAGGGGCAGCCCCTGCAGGAGCTTCTTGGACCTTCTGCCTCCGCAACACAGCCGGGAGGTGTCCAGCGATCCCGGATGAGGCCCCTGCGGGTTTTTTCCCACCGAGAATGGGCTCGGGTTTGTGTCATTCTGGGTGGGCTGCTGGGGACAGGCTGACTTTGTCCGTAAATGTCAGAGAAGCAGAAGGACATCCACCTGGCCAGGGTAAGCACAGAGCTGGACCTGCAGGAGGAGGCAAATCCTATAGAGCGTGTCCAGACCATTCCCTCCCCGAGTCTCTCCACACCGGGTTATGGCCCCAAGGGGACAAGATGAGACACCCGAGCTGCCATGGGGCCACGCCAGCTCCTCCCTACACTCACCTGCTCTGTGATGAGAGGGAGCGGCCACTGGGGACTGCCCGGGGTGTTGGGTTCATGAGGGTTCACAGCGTTTCCAACAAGAGCCTGCATGGTCACAGAGCTCAAACCTCACCCAGCCCTCAGCAGGCCCAACTCCCACCCGGGGCCCTGGTGTCAGTGTTCCAGGTGAAGGCTGAGGGTCCCCATGCACTCCAGCAGTCGTGCTAGCCCCAAAGCGGCCTCCTTCCATGTCTACATGGGGAGGCCCCACAGCCGGCTCAGGAGAGGGCTCTGGCAGGAGCTGTGTGTGGCCCTGTGTTGCTCAGAAGACAGACCCTGGCTGGGCATGGTGGTTCACACCTGTATTCCTAGTACTTTTGGAGGTTCAGGGGAGGATCGTTTGATGCCATGAGTATGAAACCATCCTGGGCAATATGGCAAGACCCTATGTCTACAAAAAAATTTAAAAACTAGCCAGGTGTGGTGGCACATGCCTGTGGTCCCAGATACTTAGGAGGCCGAGGTGGGAGGATCGTTTGAGCCTGGGAGGTCAAGACTACAGAGAACCAAGATCGTGCCACTACACTCCAGCCCGGGCAACAGAGCAAGACCCCACCTCAATAAAAAGGAGAGCCCTCCCTGCTCCCTGCTCTCCTGCTGCTGAAGAGGCTGCAGTGAGTCCTTCCCCGCAGTGTGTGTGTGCAGGCTGTGTGATGTGCTTCCCCCTGCCCCGGGGGCAGGGCAGAAAGTAGATGAAGTTGTATCACAAGTGTTTTTGCAAAACAGCCAAATGATGCTACAGGGCTTCGTATGAAAAACAGTTTCCTTCCCCCTTCCCAGAAGCAAGCACTCTATTTCTAGCTGACTCCTTTGGTGTTTACTCCATGCTGGTAAAAGCAAACTCTATTGATCTGTTGGGTTTAGGTGGTCCCCGTGCTCCTACCTCGTAGCTTGTCTGACCACCTGTGTCCCTCCCCATCCTCCTAGCATCATGCTTTGATAGACTCCATAATCAGAATGTACATGAAAACACTATTTACAGCTTGTCTTGTAGGGTCCTACAAATGCTTTTCCTCTTGTTTTCCCCTTGGCTTGTGTAATTCTGGGGCCTTATGAATAACATCAAATTTTCTTCCAATTGCTTAAATGTCCTGTGTACATGCAAATGTGTGAGGCAGGCATTATCACTTCAGTCTACTGGAAGAAATTCCTCCAGAATCTTCTCCCCTGCTCCAAACTGGCTGATGCCAGAGGCAGGGTGGCATCCCAGGATCTCCCCAGCTGGGTTGTTCTGGGGTTCACTGTGCATCTCCTCCGAGGGGTACCCCTCTTCTCTTGTGTGTCCTCTTTGTAGTTAGACCCCTTTGATGGTGGTAGCATGTCCTTCAAGTGGCCCCATGAGGAAGGACGCATGCCTGAAGGTGTCTTTATTTCACCCCCCAAGGTGAGCACTGGGTGGTTAGTTTGGCTAGTTACAGAAGTCCAGATTGGGAGACATTTTCCTGGAAAAGTGTAAAGGTCTTTCCACATTGTCTTTAGCTCCCGGAGTTCTCTAGGAAAGTCCATAGCATGCCAGGCTGGAAATACTGTGAACTATGTATCCAGAAAGATCCACCTAAGGCTTGTCTTCCAGGGTAGACCACTGATGACTGATCAAGGCCATATGGCTGGCGCTGGTCAGAAGGACACCAGCACTTCCAACGAGGTCAATGGGGACTTCCCAGCAGGCCAGGGGCTGTTACAGACAGCAACAGAGATGAAGAGATCCTAAAATAACAGAGGCTGGAGGGTGACGCTTAACTGCCAAATGTCAGGAAGTTGCAAATATCCTAATTAATGGCAGGGTCAGAAGGGCATCAATCCAGACAGTTATGGAGATGACTAGAACATGGTGTCCCTGACTTCCTCGATCCAAGATGGCCGATCGCTAACAGCTCGGGATTGTAGCTCCCAGTGAAAGCTCAGAGAATGTGAGGACGCCACATTTTCAGAGGAATTTTCGTTGCCCATGGACCAGAAGATTTCCAGTGGAGGAGCCCCGTGGGTCGCCAGCGCGACTTCTGTGGCCGGCGCAGCGGTTTGTCGTCGCTTCGGCGTGGCAGCTCTTCGTGTACAGTGAGCGGGACTGGTTCCCCTACTGACTGGTGTTTGGAGCTCCGGGAAGGCAGAGCCGCTTGTTGTGGACTCAAGAAGGAAGCCAGACCGGAGATTCCCAGGCAGAAGAGCACCATCAGTCTTATCGCTGCTGTTTTGGCCGGTGCAGTGGGTTGCTCGGATTCCAGCACTGGGAATCAATAAATTGGATGTCCTCTCAGGAACTTAATCAGAAAGGCGCTAATTGTAAAGACATCAGATGGATAAAATCACAATAAAGGGAAAAAAACAGCCTAAAAAGGCCGAGAAAACTGAAAGTCAGAACCCCTCTCCCTCTACAGGGGTTAGTAATTCCTCATCAGCAATGGAACAAGCCCTAATGGAAGAGGACTGTGTTCCAGTATCTGAAGGAGGTTTTAGAAGGTGGATGGTAAAAAACCTCTGGGAATGGAAACAAATTGTTCTAACCCAATGTAAAGAAACTAAGAACTTTGAAAAAAGGTTAGACGAAATGTTAAAAAGAATGGACAATATAGAAAGGAATATAAATGAACTAATGGAGTTGAAAAATACAACACGAGAACTTAGCGAAATATGCACAAGTTTGAATAGCCGAATTGATCAAGCAGAAGAAAGGATATCAGAGGTCAAAGACCGACTTAATGAAATGGAACGAGAAGACAAGAATAGAGAAAAAAGGATAAAAAGGAATGAGCAAAGTCTCCAAGAATTATGGGACTATGTGAAAAGACCTAATCTACGTTTGATAGGTGTACCTGAATGTGATGGAGAGAATGAATCCAAGCTGGAAAATATTCTTCAGGATATTATCCAGGAGAATTTTCCCAATCTAGCAAAGCAGGACAATATTCAACCCCAGGTAATACAGAGAACACCACAAAGATATTCCTTAAGAAGAGCAACCCCAAGACACATAATCATTAGATTCACCAGGGTTGAAACAAAGGAGAAAATACTAAGGGCAGCCAGAGAGAAAGGTCAGGTTACCCACAAAGGGAAGCCTATTAGACTTACAGCAGATCTCTCAGTAGAAACCCTACAAGCCAGAATAGAGTGGAGGCCGATATTTAACATCCTCAAAGAACAGAAATTTCAGCCCAGAATTTCATATCCTGCCAAACTAAGCTTCACAATTGAAGGAAAAATAAAATCTTTTATGAACAAGCAAGTACTCAGAGATTTTATTACCACCAGGCCTGCTTTACAAAAACTTCTGAAAGAAGCATTACACACAGAAAGGAACAACCAGTATTAGCCTTTCTAAAAATATACCAAAAAGTAAAGAACATCAACAGAAAGAAGAATTTACATTAACAAATGGATCAAATAGCCAGTTAACATCAAATGTCAGTAATCTTAAATTGAAATCGACTAAATTTCTAATTAAAAGATATAGCCAAAATCTAACGGTATACTATATCCAGACCTATTCCATATCCAAAGACTAAAAACAAAGGGTTGGAGAAAGATTTACCAACCAAATAGAGAAAAAAACAAATAAATAAACAAAAAGGAGTTGTAATTATAAAACAGATTTCAAACCAAAAAAGATAGAGTGGTATAAGGATCAATGCATCCTAACACCCAGATACATGAGACCCATAAAGAGATTCAGACTCAACGAAACAGAAAATTAATAAGGATATCCAGAATCTGAACTCAGATTAGTAACAAGTAAACTTGATAAGCAAACTCTCCACTTTAGATAAATAAAATATACATTCTCCATTTTAAATACATAAAATAATGATCGGCCATTATTAATAGCCATTTATAGAATAAAGCAATATTTCTGTTCTCTCTCCCTCTTTTCTTCCTTTCTTTTCCTTTCCAAAAAAAAAAAGAACATGGTGTCCCTGGGGCAGAATAGACGGGCAGTTGTCAACTTGTACTAGCAGAGTAAATTAAGGACAGGGGACTAAAGGTGGTAGCCCCAATCAAAAGTCACAGTCTTTGCTGGGTTTGGACCTGAGCCAGTCTTCTGACCTGGAACTGATGACTGAAGAGGTGGCGGGGAGAGACATGCAATACTCCAGCCAGCCCTTTTCCACAAGGATCTATGGGACCTGCACTGGGATGGGGGGAACTGCTGGATATTGAGGACAGTAGGATGGGGGTGACATGGATACCCAGAGACCCAGATTGTCATTGTGGCCCCGTGTCAGAGCAGCCATTGGTGGAGCTCTGCCCAACTGCAGTTCGCAGCAGTCCTTGCCCCGGGCTCTAAATGAGGAGCTGCGATTGACATGTGGTGGGGGGGCAACGGGGCCCCCACACTGGAACCTTGGTCTGCAGGATAAGAGCTCTGGTTATGATTCCCATGGGGAAGGCGAAGGGGAGCCCAGAAAAGTAGACCCTTTCCTGGCCCAGAGAAGAAAGTAAAACAGCCCCACCCTGGGGGAGGGAGATGAAAGGATGAGGCTCTAGGAGGAGCAAGGCTGCCGGTTGCCATCACCGTTCTGTGTAGCTCACTGGTCCAGGCCAGCGCCTGGGGTGTGGCACGGTCTCCATGGTGATCAGAAATGGACTGCACTCCAGACCTGGCATGGCCAACCACACTGGCTCACCGTCCCGCCCTGGGGCCATGTGTACCTGCCCTGTCCCAGACCACTGGGGCCTTCCTCAGATGCCACATCGATACAGCCCCTCAGTGACTTGATGCTGCAGGGCTGGGTGAGAAAAGGCCTCCAGAGACACTCGCACCCAATAGGGCAATGGCCTCCGGCAGCACCAGCAGCGTGCCCAGCACTCACCCACCATGCCAAGGTGGCTGGAAAACTGGAGAGATTCTGAGGCCTGCCTCATCTTAGAGGGGCAGTGGATGGGACGTTGCTCAGAGGTTGGGGAGATGCTGGTATTTGGGGTTGTTCAGTGGTCAGGGTGTTGCTTAGAGGTCAGGGTGTTGCTGGTGGTTGGGGTGTCGCTCAGAGGCTGGGGTGTTGCTCCTCGGACCGCTGGAGGAGGGTAGCTGGCCGGGCCTGGGTTATGGTTGGGCTCAGGAAACACCGAAATGGATGCAACCACATGTCGATGCCTCGGGGTAGCCCCTGGAAGCTGCGGCACAGTCACCCTCGGGGGCTCTGGTATCGCCTGGTCACCCTCACATGGGGGAAGGGAAGCAGCCTGGAAGGAGAACAGAAACACAGTCATGGGCAGTGGCAAATGGCCTCTCTGGCTGGTTAGGAGCCTACAGGAAAAGCAGAGGAATGTGGGGTGGGAGTGAGCTCCCGGGAGGCCTGGGCAGTGGGATGTGGGATGGGAGTGAGCTCCCGGGAGCTCTGGGCAGAGGTGTGCGGGGTGTGGGTGGGCTCCTGGGAGCAGAACAGGGCGAGGTCTTTGTGTCACCGTCTGTACCCTCCAGAGAGCATCTGCTGAGAAAAGGAGCAGCCAAGCACATGACCCTGTCCAGCCCACCCGGTGACAGCCACCACTGCTGGCCAGTGGCTTGCCCACAAAGTGGCCACGGTGGCAGACAGGCAAACTCTCAGGGACCAAGAGAGGCTCTGAGCCTGGGGGATAGGAGCCCCTGGGCCTGGGGGAGAGAGCCCCCGAAGCCTGCAGAAGTGGGGAGGGGCTGCTGCAGAGATCGCAGGGTTTCCATGGCAGCCAGCAGTGGGTCACTGGGCCCAGGGTGGGAAACACTCAGCAGAGGCTCAGGGGAGAGACCCTGTGCTGGGATTACAGATGTGAGCCCCTGTGCGCGCCTCCCACAGTGCTGAGATTACAGATGTGAGCCCCTGTGCCTGCCTCCCACGGTGCTGGGATTACAGATCTGAGTCCCTGTGCCCACCTCTCACAGTGCTGGGATTACAGACGTGAGTCCCGGTGCCTGCCTCTCACAGCACTGGGATTACAGGCGTGAGCCCCTGTGCCCTCCTCCCATGGTGCTGGGATTACAGATGTGAGCCCCTGTGCCCTCCTCCCATGGTGTTGGGATTACAGGCGTGAGCCCCTGTGCCTGGCTGTCAAGACCTTTCCCTGATGCATTTTAGTCCTTTCCTGCTGCCAGAACAAAATACCTGGGCATGAGTCACTGATGCAAAATAGACATTAATTTCTCACACTTCTGGAGGCTGAAGTCCAGGGTCTCGGTGCCAGCAGCTTCGGTGGGGTGGGGGCTGCTCTGTGCCTCCCAGTGGGTGCCTCTTGCTGGGTCCTTTCCTGGCAGAAGGTGAGAGGACAAAGGGCAGAGGGCCTTGCTGGTCAGCAAGTGCTGCGATGGGGACCCTGGTGACTTTAGCACCTTCTAAAGGCCCCACCTCAAAACGAAAAGGTTTCAACATATGAAGGCTGGGGACACACAAATTCAAACCAGAGCAATGACACCCAGGGAAGCAGTTGTGACATGCTAAGTGACACAGGAAAGCTGCAAAGCCACACGCGTGACCTGATCCAAGTTACAGGACAGTCAGCGCAAGGGAGAAGTGAGTGGGGTGGGGATGCTGCCCGAAGGCTGGTCCTGAGAACCGTGAGTGGGGGTTCATCTGGGAAACAGTCTTTGTGGGTGTAATTAAGGACCTCAAGATAAGACCATCCTAGATTAGGAAGGTCCTAAATCCAATGATGAGTGTCCACATAAGAGACGAAGACCAGAGCTTTGGGGAGAGGAGGAGAGGCTGCACGAAGACGGAAGCACAGACGGCAGCGACATGGCCACAGCCCAGGACACTGCAGCTCCCAGAGCTGGCCTGGGTGAGCGCGGCCCCTCCTCTGTGAGCCCCAATTCCAGGCTCTGGCTCCCGAGCTGCAAGGGAGTAAATTGTCGTTTCCAGCCAGCCAGTGCATGGTCATGGATACCAGAGCCCCTCAAGACTCCTTCCAGGCCCGCAGCCCAGCACAGCTGCATTTACTGAGCGCCCCCCATACGTCAGCCACGATTCTAACTGCTGAGCCTCGAAACCGCCCTGTAGGTAGAGATGGGCAGGGAACACAGAACGCGCCTGGGCCTCCAGGCTGAGAAGTGGAGCTGGGATGTGCACATGACACTGTGCGGCTTCTCTCCCTAAGACGGGTGCCTGGTCATGACACTCCCTACATCCTCTCCCCAAGATGGGCGCCTGGCCATCACAATCCCTGTGTCCTCTCCCAAGGACGCTCACCTGGCCATCACAATCCCTGTGTCCTCTCCCCAGGATGCTCACCTGGCCATCAAACTCCCTGTGTCCTCTCCCCAGGACGCTCACCTGGCCATCACAATCCCTGCGTCCCCTCCCAAGGACGCTCACCTGGCCATCACACTCCCTGCGTCCTCTCCCAAGGACGCTCACCTGGCCATCACAATCCCTGCGTCCCCTCCCAAGGACGCTCACCTGGCCATCAGACTCCCTGTGTCCTCTCCCCAGGATGCTCACCTGGCCATCAGACTCCCTGTGTCCTCTCCCCAGGATGCTCACCTGGCCATCACAATCCCTGTGTCCTCTCCCAAGGACGCTCACCTGGCCATCAGACTCCCTGTGTCCTCTCCCCAGGACGCTCACCTGGCCATCACAATCCCTGCGTCCTCTCCCAAGGACGCTCACCTGGCCATCACAATCCCTGTGTCCTCTCCCAAGGACGCTCACCTGGCCATCAGACTCCCTGTGTCCTCTCCCCAGGACGCTCACCTGGCCATCACAATCCCTGCGTCCTCTCCCAAGGACGCTCACCTGGCCATCACAATCCCTGCGTCCTCTCCCAAGGACGCTCACCTGGCCATCAAACTCCCTGTGTCCTCTCCCCAGGACGCTCACCTGGCCATCAGACTCCCTGTGTCCTCTCCCCAGGACGCTCACCTGGCCATCAGACTCCCTACGTTCTCTCCCCAAGATGCGCACCTGGTCATCACACTCCCTACGTGGGAAACTCACAACTCGAACCCCCAAAAGTGAAAACTGGTGTGGATTTTCTTTGCCTTGGAGGGACTTCCTAGGATTTATTGGGAGCAGCAGGTTTACCTTGTTCTGTTTGGTTTAGGCTAATGTTAAAAGACTCCCCTCCTACCACAGACCTGGGGGGACCCGGGGGCTTCCCTCAGAAACTGAGAGGCACAGACTCTCCTGGGCATGTGTGCACCTGCCTGTACATGTGTGCGTGTGTGCAGGTGTTTCCCTGGCACGCACAGCATCACCATCTGCCAGGCTGGGTGGGGCACAGAGGGGAAGACCAAGGAAGTGCCGCATGACCCACCTTGCCATCATGAGCGAGTATGAGCTGCCCCTGTGTGCCCTGCCTGCCCTTGGGGACATCACCCGGGTGACAAAGCCTGCAGCTGCCAGCAACCAGCCAGGAATGCCGCATGGCAGGTGTCTCGTCCTGTGTGGGTGTCATGCAGCCTCATGCAGTCATCCAGCTATTTCCGGGTGTGGGTATCATCTCCTAGCAAGGTGCTCAGCCCCTGGGCGGGACAGACCGTTTCCTTCCCGCTCCCTGTGGAGCTTATGGGCCTCTCCATCCACCCTGCAGTCCCCAAACTTCAGGGACTTGGAAGTCCCCAAGGAGAGGACACAGCAGTGGGAGATGCTGTCATGGGGGGACTTGGGCAACGGGGAGAGACGCGTGCCCGAGCTGTGAGGAAGAGTAGGTTCATTCTCAGAGCAATGAGACTATGTGGATGTGGTAAGCCCAAGAGTTCTTTTCAAGTGAGATTATTGGGAGGCAATGCTAAGACCAAGTGTTCTTTCCATGTGTGTGTGTGTGTGTGCGCGCGCGTGTGTGTGTGTGTACATGTTTGGGTCTCCTTCCCTCTCTCTCTCCCCACTCCCAGCCTGCTTCTTCCCTCCCCAGCTTGGAATCCATAATTGAGGCTGGCCGGGGACCGTCAGGCCCAGGGTGGGTGATGGCAGCTGCTGGTGGCCGCCACTGGGCCTGCAGGAGCTGCTTGTTTGGGAAGGGGCCTGGGGAGGCGGGAGCAGGAGGAAGCTGGGGTCTTGGGGCGGTGGGATGCCACCACCACCACAGGAACACTTTACTGCCACTGACCCCAGCACCGGCAAACCAGTGGAGGCGTGTTCTCTGTTCCTGGGGTGGCTTGGGGCCACCTGGCTGCCTCTCCTGAGCCTGGCCCTCACCCACAGGTCCACACCAGCCTCAAGTGCCTGCCTCCATCCAGAGCCCGGGCTCCCCACTCCCAGGGGCAAAGCCGAGAACCCTGTGGCTGTCCCACTGCTGCCTTCCAGAGGCTTGTCCAGGGCAACAGGTCCAGGAAGGGCCAAGGTTAGAGCTGGCCGGCCAGGTGAGGCCGGAGCTGTCAGTGGTGTCACCACTTACACACAGGGTGTGTGGACAAAGTGCTGCATGCCAGGGAGGGCTGAGTGACCCAGGGCAGGCACGTGGCAGGCGCCTGAAGGTGGGGGTGGCACTGACGATGGCCAGCAGTGAGCGGGACCCTGGGCTGACACGAACCTCTCGGCGCTGCTGCCGTGCAGGGGTATCCAAGGGCCCCTTTCCGGCATGTGGGAGGTGGTGCCTCCCTGACCACGGAGCCATGGTGTCTGCCAGAGGCCTGCCCTGCGCCCAGCTGCTGCTTGTAGCCAGAAGGATGAGTCCAGTGGGAAATGGCTTTTCTTCCTCTCACGCCCTTTTGGCACCAGGCCCATTAGGGATGGAAGGGACTGCACTCCCGGGCTTTTGGGGGGGCCTGGTAAGGTGGAGGGTAACCAGTGCCCAGGGGTGCGTAGGCCCAGTGTAAGGAAATGCATCAGACAGGCACCAGGGCACGTGGGTGGCGCAAGGGTACCCGGAGCCTGGTGGGTGGTGGTGGCAATGGAGGGCCATCCCCCCAGGATTTCCCCTCTGGATGTGGACCCCGCATGTCAGGCCTGTCACCTGGCCTGTCACACTCCATCTCCAGGGCCCCTTTGTGGGTTTTCTCAACAAGAGAATCAGGTCCCTGGACAGGAGAAGCTGACTCTCTGTGTGGTGTGTCGGGGACGTATCCCCAATCCATCCAGGACCCACTGCAGGGGCCCAACAGGGCCAGGTGCAATTGTGAGGGGCAGTGCGACCCCAGCAGCCCTCACTGTGTGCCAGGCACAGGGACAAGCATCATGTAGACCCCATGCCCGCCTCACTGACCCTCCACAGCCTGCAGGAAGGGCAGTCCTCCAGTGACAGAACTGAGGCTGAGAAGGAAAGCAACTCGTGGCAGGTCACACAGCCTTGCAGCCCAGCTCAGCCTCACATTCCCAGAACCCTCAGGGGTGCAGTCTTCCCCAGAAGTTCTGATATAACATTGGGGTTCTCCTGGCCGGGGGATGCAGGTTCCCGGCTCCCTGCATCATGGAAGGAGCAGGGAGAAGCTCCCCAGCAATGACAGCGACGAGGCCTCGAACCCCTCCCTCCCTCCACCATTCGTGCAACGTCATTTGTCCCCACTTCCAGTCACCAGGTTCTCACCACTAACCCAGGGGACCCACAGGGGCTCACAGTGGTGGTGTGGACCCTCTGTAGGCCCCCTGATGGCATCAGCGCCTGGAGAAAGAGGGCTGAGCTCAGGCCTGCCGCAGCAGGGCCCCCAGCAGCCCCAGCCCTTATAATCATGGCGGCTCAGGGGGGCCCAAAGCCCAAAGGAGGCGGTCTGGAAGGCTGAGCCCGATGGCAGGAGCTGCTCTCTGCCGGCAGCCAACCCCACTGCCCCTGCCGGCCAGCAGCCTCGGCCCAAGCTGGGAGGGAGCAAGGCCCTGCCTGGCTCCTGCGGTCTTTGGGGGAGGGCACGTGGGCCCAGCAGCCAGAAGCACCTCGAGTAGCGCTCCAGGGCACAGATGGTTCTCATTCCCACTGCCTCCCTTACACAGGAAAAACAAACCAGCCTGGGACCAACAGACCCCGTTTTAACCTCGTGTTTATTTTCCTTGCCTGCCTGAAGCCACTGTCCCATGGGTGGTGTTTGCTGAGGGTCTGGCCAGGGTGGCACTTTCCTGACCTTAGAGCAGCTCTCTCAGGGAGGGGCCCCCAGAAGAGGAGTGCAGCCCATTTCCTGCTCCTGGACTGGTCCCAGTTACACCTGGGGTCACAGCTGCCTTTCAGGGGCCTGGAGTCTCCCAACACCCTGAGAAGGCCCAGGAAGGGGTGGGGAGTGGACAGAACTGGGTGAGGCCGGCTGTGGGCCTGGCTGGCTGGAGAGGACCCCTCAAGCCATCAGGAGCTGAGGGTGAGTGGAGAGGAAGCCACAGCACAGCACATGGGCCTCCAGGGCTCCAGGAATTCAGAGGAGAAGGCGGTAGTAGGGGGCTGGGGTCCCGGGACCCACGGTAGCCACAGCCTGCATCCTCCCTAAACCTCCACAGCTGGGAGGAAGGAATGGGCAGGCTTCATCCCCATTCCAGAGGCACCTGGGAGGGGGATGTGGCCACCCAGGGTCTCAGCGGTAGGAGGGCTTACCACCATCCACAGCCAAGCAGAGCCTGCATTTGTCATCAGTGCCCCCGGTTTCTCTAAGGCAGGCAGGCAGCATCCCCAGGGCAGGCACCCCATGGCCAGAGGTGGAGTTTGGAGGAGGGGTGCAGAGAGGCTCAGAAGAGGAGGGAGGACCCCCGGGAGAAGGGGGCACCCACCAAGGAAGGCAAGGAGACTCAGCAGCTCCTTTCTACGGCTGGCGAGGCCGGGGCTCACCAGGCAGCCTTGGGTGGAATGAGTCTGAGGCCAGCCCGGCTGCACTGTGACCCAGGGACCCCCGCGGGCGCCCAGAAGCCCCCAGGGGACCCGCAGCAAGGCCAGGCCCTAGTCCTCTCCCCTGCACTCGACCCTGGGGGGCTGGGGGCCGCACCCCCCACCTCTTCCCGGGGCACTGCCGGCCCGCGGCGCCCCTCCCCCAACGTCCGCCCCGCCCCCCGCAGAGGGAGGTTCTCAGCGGTGGCCGCCCGGTCCGCGCCCCCTCCCCGCGCGGGCGGCGCTGACATCACGGCCACGGCGGCGGGAGGGGCGGCGGCGCCCCGCGCACATCACTTCCTCGGCGCCTCCCCCGGGAGGACAGGCGAACCAGGCGCGGACCGACAGGCGGACAGCGGGGCGGACAGCAGGGCGGGCAGAGGGAGGACAGCCACGGCGCAGGGGGTGCCCCGGCTCCCGCGCGCCCCGACCCATGGCGGGCCCGACCCCGTCCGCGGCCGACGAGCTCCCGGGCCCCGCCGCCAGGCGCCTCTACTCCAGGTAGGATGGGCCGGGGCTGGGGCCGGGGCGGCGGGGAACCGGGAACAAAGGCGGCTCCCGCGGGCGCGCAGCGTGGCTGGGGACGGCCCCTCCCTCCAGGCCGAGCCCAGCCCGGCGGGTGGCCCGCGTGGGTGTCCCCTGCAGCCCTCTTTCCCCCAAGCCAAGGGGACGGGGGGCGGGTTGGGGGGGTGCGAGCAGCTTCTCCAGTCGCACTCTCCCAGCAGCTGACAGGGGCACTGTGGGGAACTGACCCCCAAGCCTGGCCTTGCCATGTCCGGGGCACTCAGGGACATTATGGCCAAAGAGACTGGCTGCTGTGGATGGGGCTCTGCCCCTCAACATCCTTCCATGAGCCCAGTGGGATCCCGCTGGGTCGGAGCCAGCCAGGTGGGTGTGTACCTGCTGCAAAAGGCACCTGTCCTCCGGGCACATTCCCGTGTGATCCAGTGGCTGGGCTCTGTGCCCCACGCCTTGTGGGGATGACAGGGTGGCCCTGCCCTAGGCAGCATGCTTGCCTGGTGACTCCCCCTGTTCCCTGAGGGGTGCCCTGGGCCCAGCCGGGACAGGTGCCTCGTGCTTCAAGCAAGGCTGTGTGGTGCCAGGCCTCAGGCAGAGCCAGATGGCCCGAGGTCCAGACAGGGGCTCACAAACGGTTGGCAGCCCTCAGAGGTAGGCCTGGCTCTCCAGAGTGGGAGGGACACCATTGTCCTCTGGACATCCCTAAATCTGGAGACCTCTCTGATAGGGGTCCCAGCTGCTGACCCCTGGGGGGGCCTAGCCTGGCCCCCAAGGATTCTGTGGCCCCAGCCAAGCAGCAAGCCCCTGCCTGGGGCACTCAAAATGTGGCTCTGGCAGCTGTAGACGGAGGCCTTGCTGCCTCTGGTCTGCTCTGTGCTCTGGTCCCAGACACGGCCCCATTGTGTGGTCCTGGATGGTCTGCTCTGTGCTCTGGTCCCAGACACGGCCCCATTGTGTGGTCCTGGATGGAGCGCTGAGTCCCCTAGCCTGGCTCCTGGGCCCCATGCAGGGGAGGGGCGTGAGAGTGTTTTGCTGGCAGCTGCTGCCAGAGGCCTGCTCCAAAGGATTCTCAAGGGTTCCCTCCTTGGAACTGGCTGTGCGGGGCCACATGTGCTCAGGCGGCTGTGCTGTGAGGGGTTGATGGCAGCCCTGGCTGAAGTGCGTGAGTGTGAGTGTTACTGTGAAAGTGTGTGTGTGGAGCTGTGAGAGTCTGGTGTCCAGGACCTTAGCCTTGAGTGAGCCCTGCACAGCTGACCAAGGGTCGGGCATTCTCCAGGATCCATCTGGAAGCCTGGGGTCCCTCGGGGACACACCAAACAGGAGCCAGCCCTGGGCAGGGGCAGTGTGCTGAGGGACCACTCAGAGAGACCCCAGGCCCAGCCTCACGTCCCCTAAGCAGGGAGTCCAGCTGACCTCCAGGGCTGACTCAGGCCCAGGCCTGGGGAAGCCCCAGGGGAGTCTACACCCCATCACGAGGCCAAAGCCAGGTTTGGGCAGGCGGTTCCTGGTCAGGGCTGGCTTCAGAGGGGCAGGCCTGGGTGCCTAGAGGCGTGCTGGGCCAGTGGAGGCTGGGGGCCAAACCGCAAGGCCCTTTGCTGCCACGCTGGGGCTGGAGAGCCGAAAAGTTGCCGGTCTCCTGAACCCCCTGTGCCAGGGGCAGCCCCCTGCTGGTGTGGGTGGTGGGCGGTGGGTGTGGCATGCCCTGGAAGTGGTTGGCATCTGTGTGGACGCTCCTCATGGGGCCGTACCCGGGTCCCTCAGTGTGGATGTGGCTCCGGGTTGGCCCAAGGTCTCCTCTGCCCCGTCCACCCTCTTCCACGCCAACATTCCTTCCTGGAGAGGGGAGTTCCAGTTTTTAAATAGGGAACTGTGCCTGGAAGACACACTGAGAGAGGCCATGAACGTGCCTGTGAACCCACCAAGTCCCCAGATGGGCTCAGCGGAGGGGCCCTGGGTGCTGGCTCAGTTGGAACGGTTAGTGCTCAGAACTCTGGCCCACTTGCACGGGGTCCCCCCTGGCCCAGAGCCGGGCTTTGAGGTGAAGAGGCCTGGTGAGGACAGGCCAGAGGCTGAGAAGGTCCCGGAAAGTGGGGATGCCCTGTGTGGTCCTCTCCTGGCCTCCCAACAGCATTAAGGCCAGCTGAGTGCTCCCTGGGGCTGGGACGGGGAGGGGACAGTAGAGCAACCCACCTGGGGTGACCCTGTTAGAGGTGCCCTCCAAGGAGCCCTCACCAGTTCCCAGATGGGACATCCTCAGGTGTGGGTTGCCCCCCAATTCCTCTGGCCACATGACCATGGTACCCCACCTCACTTCGTCCCTCCTCCCTCCCCTGTCCCCCTATTGGGCACCATCCCTGGAGGCCATGGGCCCTAGGAATTCCTGACAAGCCTGACCCCAGGCGCTTCCTACAGCCTGGTGACCTTCACCTTCCCTCTCCAGGGATTCCACCTCCTGCCATGCTCCCAACCCAGTCCTTGCCCCTCACTCTCTCCCCTCCCCCGGCCATTGAAAGGGAGTCAGTGTGGTTTTCCCCAGGGGTGTCTGGCTGGGGGGATGGGGTATATAGAGCCAGCTGTGAGCGGGGTCTCGAGCATCTGCACAGGGGCTAGCATGTCTGTGATGGCCCTGGGGAGGGGCAGGTGGCAATTCTGTTAGCAGGGCTGGGGCTGAGGGACACGGCTCTCAGGTGGCTGGGGTGGTAGGAACTGGGGGGCTGGCTTGGAAGCTGGCCTTGGTAGTGGGCACCCCAGCCACCATGGAGGGTTTGGGGGTTCAGTCTGTTGACAGGGGCTGAGCAAGGGAGAGGCATTCTAGGCCCTGCCCCACCCCTTTGGCCAAGCTGTCCTGAAGATGGACAAATAGCCCAGCCTGAGTGGGACCCCTGAGCCCATGAGGCCTCCAGGCTGGGAGGAGAGAGCCCAGGGCCTGAAACCCCCACCTGTACTTGGATTCCTGCCTCTGCTCAGACCCGGTGGGCATCTCAGGGACAGGACTTGCCTCCCCAGTCCCCCGCCTCTGTCGGGTTCCAGCCTCCTCCTGTGCCACAGGTGGCGGGAAGAGCTGGAGCTCAGCTGAGAAGGACACTGCAGAGTGGGGGTTGCTAGGAGAGTTTGAGGAAGGGAGCCAGGCTGGGAGGAGACCTCTGTCTCCTCCAGGCCCCGTGCCTTCCAAGCCCCGTGACCTGAGGAGTGGCCCCCCACCAGGCCCCAAGTGGCCCTGGCTCCATTAGACCTGGGGTTCTGTGTGCACCTTGGACTGTCAGGTGAGGGAGAGCACAGAGGGCCCGGCGGACCAGGGGCTCACATGGTGAGGACTCCGCCACCCACACCTGCTGCCCCATGCGGGCACTGTGGGCTGCTGCCAGGGAGGCTGGAGAGGGTGCTAGGTGGGGTCAAGGGTGGAGCAGAGGAGGCACAGGGGCCTGGAGGAGAACCGGGAGGGGGCCAGGGGCCGCCACTGCCCAGAATCCCAGCTTTGCCCAGCCCTGGGCCAGGGGCACTCACACACCATTCCTCTTTCCATTCACAAATGTGCCTGGCGCTCCTGAGTGAGCCTACTCCTGAGGCAGAGCAGCATCTGCTGGAAACCAGATACAGGTGTGCAGAGGAGTTGGTGGGTGACTGGGCAGGAGGGCAGTGCTGCTGGTCCCGATCCCTGGAGGAGCCTCTGACGGGATTACCCCAAGTCTCCCTGCCCTGCTGCTGACGATGCTGACCCAGCCTCTGAGCCGTCCTTGATCCCTTGATCCCCATCAGAGCTTGGGGAGGCCTCGAGCACCTGCTGGAGGGCAGTGGGGGGGTCCCTGAGCAGGGATCGCCGAGCATTAAACCACCACCCTGGAGGTCAGGGGGCAGGGAACCCTGAGGCCAGCTCATCCCCCAGGACCCATGGCTGTGGTGGGGCGAGGGCTGGCGTGGGGGAGGAGGGCCTGCAGTCTGGTGATGCCGTCTGCCGCTGTGGAGGGCCCACCTCTGGCCCTGAGCTTGGCGGAGAAGGCGGTGTGCAAGGTGGTGTATGGTGCCCCCCGTCCCCGCCCACTGCTGCTGCCTGTGGGCCTGGAGCTATGGCTCTACGTCCAGAAGATGCGAAACCTGCAGAGAAAGAGGTGCGCGGGCAGCTGCTGGTGGGCATATGCGTGTGGGTGGTTGGAGGCCATCTTGGGATGTGTGGAAAGGGTACCCCAACTGGTGCAGCTGCAGGTGGCTGGCTGCACTGCCTGGATCCCAGATTGGAGGTGCAGAATGACGGAGCCCCTCAGTGCACCCTCCCCTCCCCCAACTTTAAGGCCCAGGTCTTTCCGAGGCCAGAAGCCTCATTGCCTTGAGCCTCAGATGCCACGTCTCCGGCTGGGAGGGAGGTGGGAGGCAGCTCCCATAATCAGATCTGCAGAGCAGCAGTATCTGGGCTCTTCCAACACCCAGGCCTCAGGCCTGAAGCCTGGAGGAGGGGCAGTAAGCCAAGTGAGAGGACTTGGCAAGCGGCTGGGCGGGGCAAGAAGGCCTTAATTAAGAAGCCCTGTGCATGGCTCTGGCCACAGGACGGGGCTTGGCTGGTTGCCATGGTGACCGTGGGCTCCTGTGACCCACGTGGCATCCGGACGGTTATTCCCAGAGGGATGGGTGAGGTGGCCTCAAGAATCCTGGCAGGTAGTGGGTGGGAGGCCCTGGCCCTGAGGAGAAAGGATTGCTGGAGGCAAGGAGTTCAAGACCAGCCTGGACAACATAATGAGACCTCTGTCTCCACCAAAAAAAGAAAAGTTACTGGATGGCAAGTCTTGAGTGTTAAAAAAAAACAAAAGAGAAAAAATGAGCTGCATGGTGGTGGTGAGGCTGAGGCAGGAGGATGGCTTGATGCTGGGAGACGGAGGCCTGGCTGAGATCACACCACTGCACTCCAGCCTGGGCGACAGAGCAAGACCCTGTCTCTGTAAAAATAATAATAGTGAAATAAGTTTTAAAAATGAAAAATAAAAGCAATAGAAAGCAAACAGGAAGGAGGCGCTGGCCACAAGCGGCTGGGGAGGCCCTTTGCCCATGTCTGTGAAATCATGTCCTCTCCAGGGCTCCCTTCTGTTCTGTCGCCTCCTGGGGCCCCCCAGGCTGCCCGGTTGCTGAGTCTTGTGCCTCTCACCCTCTGACCCTCGGGAGCACCCTGCAGATGGGGGCCTGCCTGCTCACATTGGGTACCCCATGGCATCTGCTGGCTGTGCCCTCCCCCCAGAACCCTCCATCCCAGGGCTGGGCAGCAGCCTGAGGCCCCATGACCTGTGAAAGTAGGATGGAGGAGGACACCCGGCCCAGGGTCACATCCAGCCCAGGGCAGGCAGCAGGGAGGTGCAGAGCCAGGCAGCCACGGAATGACCCCACACCCCTCCCTAGCAGCTGAATGCTGAGGGCAGCTCCCCAAGGCCCAGGGTGGGGTCCCTCAGTGAGCAGAGCTAGGGTGGCAGCTGATGCACACTGTCCTTGGGGGTGTGCAGGGCCCAAGGTGAGGGGCTTCTTCTCTGAAGTCCCTGCCTGAAGGTGGGGGACCAGGGCCAGCCAGGGCATTAGTGTTCAGAAGGGGGCCTGGGGGCAGCTCATGGGGCAGAGTTTGTCTTGGGACGGGCCACCATCCACATCTTCCCACAGCAGCTCTGGGCAGGGGTGGGCAGTGTGCGGGAACAGCGGGTTCTCAGCCCATCCTGGCTAACAGCGGCGAGTGCTTAGCTCTGTGGGTTGGGGACCAGGAGGAGAGGGGCTGGGACTGGCTAACCCTCAGCACACCTCCCAGCCCCGCCCACCCCCTGTCACCACCCCGACCTGTCTCCCCTGGAGGCTTGGAGGCTGACTGAATCCCCAGGCCCTGGCTGGGAGAGCTTGGGGGTGGAGGGTCCTCCGAAGGATGCAGAGTGGGGGAGGGGCCGATATCAGATCCCCATCCCTCCTGACCCCCCATGTGGCCTTCCTCAGCACCCGCACACCATCTGGGAGCCTCAGTTGTTCCCGGTGGGAATTGAGGGGCCTCTCCCAGCAGCCATGATCGCTTGGGAGGATGGCGGGGGTACCTGGTCCCTGCAGCTCATAGCGCTGGAATTTGGGTGAAGGCAGGGTGTCGGGCCATGCCCCCTCCAGCACCGGCCCCTGGGCCTGAGGGTCTTGCTGGGGTCACAGACTCACACCTTTGCCCCAGTGGCGTTCCTGACCTTGGCCATGAGAGGGGCAGACAGGAGGTGCTGGCAGAAGACTGCCAGCTGGGGTGCCTTGGGCCCCACACCTGCTTCCCGGCCTGTCCCAAAAAGACTCTCAGCTGTGTGAGCACAGATGTGACTGGGGCCCCAGCCCACTCAGGGGCGTCACCTATGGTGAACCCACAAAGGCACTCAGGCTCCAGGCGACCTTGGTGGGCCATGACACCAAGTACCTTGGCACAGGATGGAGGCATCGTGCCTGGAGCTGGCACTGGAGGGTGAGCGTCTGTGCAAGGCGGGTGACTTCAAGGCGGGTGTGGCCTTCTTTGAGGCCGCCGTGCAGGTGGGCACTGAGGACCTGAAGACACTGAGTGCCATCTACAGCCAGCTGGGCAACGCCTACTTCTACCTGAAGGAGCATGGCCGGGCGCTGGAGTACCACAAGCATGACCTCCTGCTGGCGCAGTGAGTGGGCAGCCCTGCTGTCGGGCGGATGCTTCCGGCACATTACAGTTTGAGGAGGGGACGGGCGAGCAGGTATAAGGGAACGCAGCGGGGACACCCTCACCTGGAGGGCGGCCAGGGCTCGGGGCTCCTGCAGGGGCTGGGTTTCAGCAGACAGGCGTGAGTAGGTCTGTGTGTCTGCGCCGAGCGCCTGGGCTATGTGTGAGCACATGTGACCGTGCGTGGCCCGTCTGTAACCCTTTCCCTGGCCCCCAGCCCCTGGCGCACTCCCAGCCGCTGCTCAGAGAGGTATGGTCCTGTGCTCAGTGAGAGCTGTCTCTGCTCCCCCGACCCCAAGCTCCCACTCACAGCCTCCTTCCTGCCCACGCCACCCCCTCCAGTCTCCCTGACCCGCTCTCTGCTCCCCATCGCCTCTTGGGGTCTCCAGTCGGGTCCAGCTGCCAGTCCATGCCTCCCAGGAGCACGCGTCCCTCGCCTCAGCCCTGCCCAGCACCCTCTTCCTCAGCCTGCAGCTGCCCTGACTTCTCAGCAGGGCAGAGCTTCTCGGAGCAATCCTCCCGCACTGGCCAGTGAGCTCACACGGGCTCCTCAGCACCCAGCCCAGTGTCCGGGGCCAGTGGCCTCGCAGCAAGTGTCCTCTGAATCAGCAGGAAGTTAGTTCACCGTCAGGCCCCCTGGACCCTAATAGCTGCAGACCCCAGCCCCCCTGCCCCAGGCCCAGGCACCTCGGCAGCCCTGTGATGGTGGGCTCAGGAGCCTGTCCCCCAGACCTGGCCCTGCAGGGCCCACACCCAGAACTGCCCGAGTCCTCACTTGCCCGGCCCTCAGGTCCCTGCCCGGCCACGCCTAAGGGGATGCAGGCTCCTGTCTGCCCTAGGCTGGCCCCTGAGGCCCAGTTGCCCCACCCTATGCTCAGTCTCCCCGTGCCCCAGGCCCAGGGGCCTGCCCAGTCCTCAGCCCAGCCCCTTCACTCCTCCCTGTTGTTCAGGACTATCGGTGACCGCATGGGGGAAGCCAAGGCCAGCGGAAACCTGGGTAATACGCTCAAGGTCCTGGGACGCTTCGACGAGGCTGCCGTCTGCTGCCAGCGGCACCTCAGCATTGCCCAAGAGCAGGGAGACAAGGTGGGTGCTGGTCCGGGGCTGGCACCTCCCAACCCTGCCCTGCCGGCGTCCAGATCCGGGGTGGGTGCAGGTGGGTCACACAGCACTCATCCAGCTCCTCATGGGAGGGATGACAGGGAGGCCGGTCCCCTAGACCCCACATAACATGGGAGAGTGCGGGCCCCCAAAACGACCCGCCCAGTGCCTGCTGACACTGCAGCCCAGGCCCCCGTCTTCCGCCCTCAGCTCTGCCGCCCCTCTCGGTGACCTCCCCCTGAATCTGTCCACACCCCCAGTCACTCCATGAGGGGCCCCGCAGGAGGCAGGGGGTGCTCTGGGCTGCAGTGGCGGGAGGCTGAGCTCGATGGTGGTGGTGACAGCAGGGAGAGTGGCTCCGTCCCCGCTTGTGCTGGACCCGAGACAGGCTTTGCCGACCTCCCTCCGTGGCCCGGTGAGGCAAGAAAACCCAGGCTGGGGGGATGTGACTTGCTCCCCATCAAGCAGCTGGAGGTGGCTGAGTGGGCTTGAGGCCGCAGCATCTGGTCCCAACTGGAGCTCTCAGCCTCGGACGTCAGAGGACAGCGCTGAGGACCTGTGGTCCGGGCCACATCAATTGGCAGAGGAGGAGGGATGGCGAGGAAGGGCGGAGGCTGGCTACCCAGTGTCCCATCCTCAGGGCTCCACCCCTGCCTTAGAGTCTGGGACTCCCCGAGGTCCTCGCTGTGGGGAGTTGGGACAGTGAGGACACTGGCTGGCCGGCTCTGCTCATCCTGTGGGGGACCATGGAGGCACGCCCCAACCCTCCATGCTGCACACAGGTCGGGGAGGCGAGGGCCCTCTACAACATCGGGAACGTGTACCACGCCAAGGGCAAGCAGCTGTCCTGGAATGCCGCTCAGGACCCCGGGCACCTGCCGCCTGACGTCCGAGAGACGCTGTGCAAGGCCTCCGAGTTCTATGAGTGAGTGGGGCAGGGCCGGCCCAGGGATCGGGGCTGCTCTGTGAATTTCCGGGTTCCACAGACACTTCCAGACCCCCAGCCCCAGCCCCACACCTCCCAGCAGCCCCAGGGCAATGACAGCCAGGTCCGCCCAGCCACGCCTTCTCAGTTGTAGGCTCCCTACCCCAAGCTTGCCCCTGCTAGGGATTGGGGGACCTCAGAACTGGAGGACACTGGAGCCCACCCTAGCCATCCTCTTTCCGGGGTATGTCCCTGAGGGCTGCCTGGAGGCTGCTGCTCAGCTCTTCTAGCCTGGGGTGGGTGAGGACCCGGGCTGGGAAGACCATGGCTCAGAGGCACTCGGCCCTCAGGAGGAACCTGTCCCTGGTGAAGGAGCTGGGTGACCGGGCGGCACAGGGCAGGGCCTACGGCAACCTGGGGAACACCCACTATTTGCTGGGGAACTTCACGGAGGCCACGACCTTCCACAAGGAGGTGAGCTGAGCTGGGCCGGCGACGGGGCGGAGGGGCCGGGCTGCTGCAGGGGTAGGGCTGGGCCACCCCCTGGTGGTCCCTGAAAGCAGGGTGGGATTGTGTGGCTGGGCAATGGCACCCCCTACTGAGCCCTGGCCTCATCTGCACTTGGTTCTGAGGCTCCTGGCTGCTGCCACAGACCCACAGACATCTGGCCGGCCACCCCAGCAGGGAGACAGCACCTGTCCACCCATGTCAGGCCCCAGGGCTGCTCCGTGACCGCCTGGCCTTGGATCTGTCCCCTCAGCGCCTGGCCATTGCTAAGGAGTTTGGAGACAAGGCGGCTGAGAGGAGGGCCTACAGCAACCTGGGGAACGCCCACGTCTTCCTGGGGCGCTTCGACGTGGCCGCTGAGTACTATAAGTAGGTGGTCTTCACACCTCCCAGGAGACGACAGGCCAGGGGGGCTGGGTGCCAGGCCAAACAGGTGCCCGCCCCAAGGCAGGAGTCTGACTGCCTCCCCTTCCTTCCCCTCTCCAAAAGCCAAGGTAGGGTTCTAGGCTGCCCCAGGAAGGGCAGATGGACAAAGCTTATGGGGAGGCGGGTGTGGAGGATCCCGCCTGTGGGAGGTCCGGGCCATCTGCCCCCTGGCCTGAGCCACAGAGCAGTGCCTGCCAGGTGGAGCCTGGCTGTCAGCACTGTGTCCGGGACCCAGCCCTAAACTTAACCCCATCTCAGCCTGAGCAGTGGGCACAGCAGTCCCAGGTCCTCCGGGGAGGAGTGGGAGCTCAGGGTGATCAGGTGACTTGCGAGAGCCTGGCAGGACCCCTGTCCACCTGGGGCCAGCAGTCAGGCTCTGTGGCCATTTGAGGATGGGGATGAGCCTGACCCCAGAGGGGCCCCAGCGGAATTCTGGGGCAGGGGACCATCAGCAGGCTAGGTCCCCATTCTTTTCTTCCACCCCTCCTCACCCTGGAACCTTCCGTCCCGGGGGCTGACCTTCTTCTTTGCAGGAAGACGCTGCAGCTGGCCCGGCAGCTCCGGGACCAGGCTGTGGAGGCGCAGGCCTGCTACAGCCTGGGCAACACCTACACGCTGCTGCAGGACTATGAGCGTGCGGCTGAGTACCACCTTCGGCACCTGCTCATTGCCCAGGAGCTGGCCGACAGGTGAGTGGGCATGGGTATGGGCGCGGGCGCGGCAGGCAGACCTGGCCCAGCCCGCAGGCTGAATTACTGTGGCCCGGGCCAGATGGCCTGGGTCCCATCCCCTGCTGTGTCACTGACCATGGTGTGACCTGGATGGGCCAATGCCGCTGTGGGGACGGAGCCAGATGGTGTGGACACTGGGCCAGCCCCTGACCCCTGTCACAAGGGGGTGGGGTCCCCCTCCCATCACTCAACTCTCCACCCTGTTGCCACCACCCATGTATGTACATAAATATCAGTCTCTGTAGAGAGACAACCTGGCAAACCACAGGCCCCTAAGCACCGTCCTGTGTGCAGGTCTGGGGTGGCTGGTGGCCAGAACAAGGAACTCAGAGCCACAGGCCTGTGGCCTATCACAGGCAGTGGAGAGGAGGGGTCTTCTGAAAGGCTGCCCTGCCTGGAGGCTTAAAAGCAGCCCACAGTTTTCCCTTGTGGGGTGCTGATGAGAATGTACTGGAACAGACAGAGGTGCCAGTTACACAGCGTGAATGAACAAAATGCCACTGAATCATCCACTCGAAAACGGTCAAATTCCTGTTAGATGCATTTCTCTCCAATATAAAAACAACCCCCCACCCCGTGACTTGGGGGTGTCTCTAGGGGTGGAGGGAGTGCAGGGGTGGAGGCTCACTGGCCGCCAGGGGGCAAGCGAGTCCCAGGGCCCAGAAGCTGCCTGGAAGGCAGAGGTGGCCACAGGCCGGGCTGCCCAGTTCTGTGCACTAAGCCTTTTAACGGGAAGGAAAAAGGCGGAGCTGACTGGGGCTTCTTGAAGGGAGCAGAATTTGTGGGAGGTCCTGGTTGGGGGACCCCAATGACCCTCGAAGCTAGGGTCATGCTGGGGCCCTGACCACCAGGGGCTGCGGCCAGGGCTGGGGGCATGCCTGGAGAGGGCAGGTATGGACGTGGTCTCCCTCTCTGGCAGAGTGGGCGAGGGCCGGGCGTGCTGGAGCCTGGGGAATGCCTACGTGTCCATGGGGCGCCCGGCGCAGGCCCTGACCTTTGCCAAGAAGCACCTTCAGATCTCACAGGAGGTGAGCCAGCCTGCCACCAGAGGCCCCAGGCATCGTCCAGCCCACTCCAGACGGGCGGGTCCGCTCCACCCCGATTGAGCCTTCAAGTGCCTGGACCACCCCCATCCTTCCAGGCCCATTGCAGCCACCTGGCCACTGGGTCCTTCTGAGGCCTGCTGGTGACTTGTCTCCTATACCCAGGAATTTTTCCTGCAGCCCCCCAGCTGGTGCCTTCCTGGGCAGCTGTGTCTCCTCCTCCTTGGAGAGGTTGCAAGGGGGCTCTGCCCACCAGCACCCTCCCACTGTGGTCAGGGCGGGACGTCACGGGTGAACTCAGGGCCTCCCGGATCCTGGCCTGTCCTTACACTCCCACGCCACCGCCCTTTGCCCACCCAGAGTCTATCCAGGATATGCTAAAGACGGTGCCAGCCCCTGCCGACCCACAGCCCGGGTAGGAGGCAGCCGGGTGGGGAGGCCTGCAGGCACCTGGGCGAGGGTGGAGAGGGGCAGGCACGTGAAGGTCAGCAAAGGCCTCATCTAGAGAGTTTTTTTACTGGCAGCTGGCAGGCAGCTCCCGAGTCCCTCTGAGTGCAGGCCACAGCCTCCAGGGCCCTCCAGGGCTCTGCATGACAGTTCCCCCCTCTTGGGTGGGACTAGGGGTTGTTGAGGACCTGTGGGACCACCTTACCCAGGGACAGACCCCCACACTCCATTTCAGGGGCCACAGTGAGTCCTGGTTCCCTCAGAGGCCCAGGGGTCAGTGACAGGTTCAGGCCACCCACGTCAGAACGGTGTGCTGAGGGCCATCGAGGTCCCCCTGGAGCCCAAAGCAGGGCCCCCAGCGACACCTGCCCACTCTGCCTCCCGCTTCGCTCACCACAGATCGGGGACCGCCACGGGGAGCTCACGGCCCGCATGAATGTGGCACAGCTGCAGCTGATGCTCAGTCGCCTGAGCAGCCCGGTAGCCTCAGAGAAGCCTGACCTGGCTGGCTATGAGGCCCAGGGTGAGTTCTAGGGTTGTAGGGGGTCACAGTCACCAACTGGATGGGGAGCTGGGGAGGCGTGGGATAGAGGCATGGCCAGCATGGCTGAGGGGGCAGCTGCCAGAAAACGCCCCTTGCAAGCCAGTTCTTCCTGGCCTCAGGGACAGCACAGGCCTGAAGTTCACCCTGAGCCCCTCCCACCCGCGTCCTGAGTGGTGCCGCTGGGCTGCTGGCAAAAGGACAGGAGGTGGCCGCTTATTGCCCCACTGGCCGCTCCAGGGCCCCCACCCCCAGCTGCCCCTGGAGCACTCGGTGCGGGGAAAGTGTCTATCCTCATACCAGGGTCGGGGAGAGCTGCTGGGAGGCCAAAGGGCTGGGCTGGGCTGGGGGAGCCCCATGTCCCTGGGGCCGTAATCAGGCAAGGCCCAAGGCCAGGTGAGGCCACGGGGTGACCTAATTCCTGGGCCGCTGGTATCCCATGCAGGTCAGCAGTGCTGCAGACACAAGACAGCCCCTGTAAAGCAAATACACTAAGAAGTGATGGGGGTGGTGCCATTGTTGGGCGGACTTCCTGAGGCAGCTGGCAGGAGGATGAGGGGCAGGCCTGGGGAAGCCAGCCACCCCACCCGTGTCCCTCACCCCTGAGGGTCTTGAGTTTGCCGGGAGTTGAGCCCCAGCCCCTGAGAAGGGATGTCTGCTGCCCAGAACACACCTGGGGCCCCCAGGCCTGTTGAGGACCAGGCTGGGAATGCCAGTCCTGGAGATGGCACTGGGCCTCTGGAGTTTCTTTTTCTTATTTTATTTTTAATAATTAAATGTTTTTACATAGATAGGATCTCAATATGTTGCCCAGGCTGGTGTCAAACTCCCAGCCTCAAGCAATCCTCCCATCTTGGCCTCCCAAAGTGCTGGGATTATAGGCGCGAGCCACCATGCCCAGCCGGTACCCCTGGTTTTTGACGATGCTTGTGGGTTTCTGACAATGACCTCTACTGGGAAATTGGGGGTGCATGTCAGCCGCCACAGAGGCTGAGGACAGAGGAAGAGGCAGAGCTCTGGGGCCCTCAGCGAGCCTGTGGGACAGCATGCTGTGACGAATGGCAGTGGGCGGGTGGAGAATGGGCTGGAATGTGCCCCCCAGAATGTCCAGGCCTATATCTACCCATGGCCTGGGTTTTCTAAGGGTGGGGAGCTCTGCCGAGATCTCTAGTGCCCCTCCTGTGTCCCTGACCCAGCACTACCACCATCTAGGACCCCAGCAGCAACTGGGGCAGGGCTGGGCCCAGCTCTAGAAAGGCTCCGGGTCCTCCTGACATTTTCTTTCTCGGAGCCAAGGAAAAGTGGGGCCGGAGTGGGAAGAGTGGGAGAACGCTGGGACAAAGCAGCTTCTGTCCCTCCCTGGCTCCTCTGTGCGGGACCCCTTCCAGCCGGGGATGCCTCCTCCCCTAGGGCTAGGGAAGGGTCCTCCTCCTCGCCCAGGGCAGCCCTGCTTCCTGGCTGGGGCCGCAGCTCCGACGCAGCTGCAGGAGGCCGGCTGCACCCCTAGAGTCTGGGTGGCCGGGGGCGGGGACGGTAGACCCCCCTCTCAGGTGAGCCTGGCAGGGACAAGGCCTTGAGGCTGGGAGACTTGGCGCTGCGGGTCAGGGCGCCACGGAAGGACCCACGCAGCCTCCCCATTCGGCAGGTGCGGAGCGCAGGGTGGATCTGCGCGCTGCGGGAGGGAAGGGGGTGCAGAGCCGCTCTAGAGCCTGGCCGTGCGGATGGGGAGGGCGCTAGGGGCACAGGAGGGCGCTGCCCAGCCGGCTGTGGGCGGGGCGGGGGCGGGAAGGAGGAAGTAACTGGGGAGGGGCTTTACACAGGGGGCGTGGCTGAGGCGTGGCGTTGCTGCGGTGGGCGTGGCCGAAGCCGGTGGGTTTGGTGTCAAGTTGGTAAATACAGGGAGACTTGTGTGCGTCTGGAGGACAAAGAGCCTTGGCGGGGCTCAGGCAGCGTATAAATCTCACTGCCCTCTGCGAGCCCCCCACCCAGCAGAGAGGCCCCAGAAGTGTGACTGGGGGGCACCTCCCTGCCAGCTGCTGGCCCTGTCCAGCTCGTCTGGGTTTGTGGCCTCTGTGAGACCCTGATAGCTCCCAGCCCCCACCTCCCTGGCCAGAGGGCACAGGCCCCAGCCTCCCACACTTGCTCCTGGGCTGCCCCACACCCCATCCCAGCAGGGATGCGGGGCAGGAGACGGAGGCTCTGCTGCCATTCTTTATTCGGGCAGCATGACTGGCATTTTAGGAGGAAGAAGCCCGCCCTGAGCCCTGCAGGACCACCGCCTGCCCTCGGCGGGTCCCCTGGGCCCTGCGTGTCCCACAAGGCGTGTGGCTGCCCTTGGCCCTGCTTACAGTGTTCCACAGTCTCTGGGCCCTGCCCAGGGCATCCTGAGCTCGGAGCAGCAGTTTTGTACACAGGAGCTGCTGGGGAAGGACACCACCAGCCTCTCTGGAAGAAGTTCCCTGAACGTCCCAATGGGTAGCCTCCGGGTCAGGGATGTGCCTGGCATGACGTCCCCTGCGGTTTAGGCTGTGAGCCCCAGCCCTGGTCAGCTGAAGTGACCTGAGTGTCACTTGTGCCTCAGTGTCCCCATCTGGGGAAGGGGCCCACCAGTAGTGCTGGGAACAGAGTTTGGCAGGAGTGAGAGGCCAGTGAGCCTGAGAGCCCATCACCCTGTTATGCTCGGGCCCTGGGTGGGCGTGGCAGGTGTGGTTGCAGCACCATCCTCCCCTTCCAGCAGCCCAGTGGCCCTTGGGCATCCACAGAGACGGAGAGTGCACCCTCTGTCCACACACTTAGGAGGGCTCAGAGGGGACAGTGCGTGGGAAATGGTACACAGGGCCCGGCACGCATCAGGCCCACAGTAAATGCCTGCTGCTTGGTCACCAGGACTCTGCCGTGTGCCAGGCACTGCTGGGGCCCTCACTAGCACCAAGACCACTGAGCCAAATCCAGCATCCAGTAGGTGAGGAACGGGCAGCCCAGGAACGAGCCGCAGGGAAGACTGTGGCAGGAAGAAAGGCCCCACAGGGGCAGTGTGGATAGGAACGTGGGGGTGGGTTACAGCAGCCAGGTGGGCTTCAGGACGTGACTGTCCATTCTGACTGCCCTCACAAAGCACCGCAGGCCAGAGCAGCAGCAGCACACGTTGCCTCCTCACAGCTCTGGAGCCCACAAGGCCAGGGTCGGGGTGCTGGGTGCTGGGGCACTGGTGAGGGTCCTCTTCCTGGCTGGCAGACAGCGCTTTCCTGCTGTGTCCTCACATAGCAGAGAGACAGAGGAAGAAGGGGTTGCTTAAGAATGCTGCTGGCTTCTCCTGAGGCTACTAGTCATTATGGGGCCTCCACCCTCACGACCTCATGTAAACCTCAGGACCTGCTAACACCATCCCATGAGGAGTCAGGGCTTTAATGATGATGTTCCAGCAATGAGTAGAACTGGAGAGAAGTGAGCCTCAAGCTAAGATGGAGGAACAGCATCTGGGCAGCGGGAACAACCTGTGCAAAGGCCCGGAGGCAGGGCCAGCCCGGTGGGTGGAGGGGCAGGGGAGACCTGGAGCTGATGGAGCAAGGAGAGGGCCTTGGCTGAAGGAGGGAGGCCTCTCAGGCCCTTATGTGAGGCCCCTGTCCAGTGGGGTGGAATCCTCAGGACCCAGCAGAGGAGCAAGGCCAGGGCGAGCCCTTACCACTCCCCTCATCGGTCCCTGCATGGAGAGAGGACTTAGGGACATGGCTGGGGCAGCAGGCAGTGAGGGGCAGGTGATCCGGCTGCAGGGAGGCGAGGAGGGGTGGGACTCTGGTTCCGCAGTGAGGTGAGGACTGCCTGGATCTCAGACCAGAGGTGGGCATGAAGGAATGTTGTGGGGAGCAGCTGAAAATTGGGGTTGCTGAGGTCTGAGCCAAGCCAGTGGGGCAGGTGCTGCTCTGAGGGGTCAGGTAGGCGCAGGGTGAGCGAGAGGCTCGGTGGGCTGGCGTTGGCCACGGCACATAAACATCTGGAGCTGGGCTAGGACAGAAATGAGGACGACAGCATGACGGTCAGCACCAGGTGGCCATGGGCCGGAGCTGGGAGAAGTTTCCGAACGTTGCCTCGTAGGTGGGAGAGACAGGAAGCCAAGCCAGTGGGCCAGGCCTGAGGGCACCTCATCTGGGCAGCTCAGCCAAGGGCGTGGGACTCAGACTCAACAACTCAGCCGACTCTGCAGACAGAGGGGGCATTGAGCCGGGTGCAGCGGGCCTTCTGCCCACTGTCCGTGCCTGGCCATGAGGGTACCCATCCCAGAGCCAGACGAAGGCTGTGTCTCAGAAGGGCATTTCAGCCACTGCCGCAGCCTGGGCCCATCCATGCAGCATCCTGGTGGAGGGCCAGACTTGGCAGAAGCAGCCTGGCTGGGCCCGGGACCTGGAGGATGCAGTGGGGAAACTGAGTCAGGTCCCCACGGCAGCGGGGGGTGGCAGAGGGAGAGCCAGGCCCTCAGGCATGCATGCTGGGAGACGGAGTGGGGCTCTTGCTGGGTGTGGTAAGCACCAAAGGGCCCGCCCTGGCACAGATGTGCCCCCTCTGTCATTTCCATGGTGTGGGAGCAGGCCCGGAACTGCACGGGGTGGGGAAATATCCTCAGAGCTGCCCTGCTAATCTGGGTGGAGGTGGGCAGCAGGCAACCCCTCAGAGAACAGGACGCCAACTCCAGCCCCATTCGTCCCTTTCAAGCTGCACCATCCCAGGCTGGGACAGCCCCACCTCAGTGCCCGGCTGAGCCTGAATGTGCTAGAGCAAACCCCAGTCCCAGAGACCACTGTGGCCACAGGGTGGGGACGGGAGCCCTGCCCGGGGCGTTGGTGTTGGGAGTGGGAGGAGGAGTGGACAGCCTCAGGTCCCGGCGTCCTCCTACTCAGGCCCCTGATAGCCCCAGGTGTGCCTCTGGCTCCAGATGCTTCCATCCCAGGCCACTGGAGAGCAGCTCAGGGCATGTCCTCAGAGCCGGGACAGGGAAGCACACAGCCCACACTCGGAATCCCTGCCCGGCTCTCAGGAAGCCCTAGACATTCGCTGCAGGCTGGTCTGGAGCCAGCAAGCTGGAGGCAGAGGACCAGTCTGGAGCCCCAAGTCCTTGGCTCCCTCTGCTCCTGTCCACTTCCCCCCAGCCGTGTTTAGGACGCTCACCTTTTAATCAGGTCACATGGACAGGCTCGGGAAGGGGTGCTAACAGCCAGGCCAGGCCAAGGGCTCCTGCCCGGTGCCTTCTTGGCCGTCTGAAGCCCCCAGCACACCCTCATCACTGCAGTTCATTTTTCAGGACCCTCTTCCTCGTGGGAGGTGGAGGCACGATGCTCAGACAGTGGCCCCCCCAGCAAACCCCGGCCTATACTCACCTGCAGCATGGCCTGTGAGGGGGAACCTCAGAGACCCTGGCACTGGTGCATTTCCTCCCTCCCTCGTGGTCAGGGCCAGGCTCATATTTAAATCAGGGCCCAGTTCGTATTTAAATCAGGGTGCTGATGAGCCCAGGGGCATGGGGATGCTGGCTGAGTGACCCAGTGGTGCGAGTGAGGCTGGGAGGGGCTGTGTGTGGGGCCAGGTGCTGGAAGTGGCTGAGTGACTGCCCACCTGGGCCGGCTCCCTCCCTTTATGGACACTGTGTTCCCTGGCAGGTCCAGAACCCAGGGCTAACATGGGGTCTGGGTGCACCTGAGGCCCCAGCGCCCTGCCTGGACATTCATGCTGCTGTGATGAGTGCTCCAGCCCTGGTGGCTGTGCCCTCTGATGCAGTGGGACCTGGATAGGGTAGGTGGGTGTCAGGGCCTGCCCCCCTACATCTGCCTGGTACAGGCGGCCACCAAGCAGCTTCGATTTAGGACCCGAGCCCCTGGGGGGATGACAGCAGAGGGGAATTGCCAAGCCCAGCCCTGTCAGCCCAGTCTGATGAGGAGGGCACTGAGCTCCAAGGCATAGTAATGGGGCCAAGTCTGCTGGTCTGGAGGTGCCAGGACAGGATTCTCGCAGCGCCCACTGACTCTAGGGCTGGCTCTGTCCCTGCCCTTGGACACACACCCACTGTGTGTGGGGTCCTGGATACAGCTCATGTCCCATGTGCCTGTGGGTGGAGGGATGCTTGGTTCCCAGGAAGACTGGGTAAGGGTGGGCATGGGGGGTTGGGGGCTGTGGGCAGGAGGGGAAGAGAGCCAGGGTCTTCCCAGCTGCAAGAGGCTCCCTAGAGATGTGCCATGAGTAGGGACAGCATAGACAGGGTCCTCAGTGTTAGCCTCGTTCTGCCATCATCCCATTTGCCTGGAATGTTCTGCTGCATTTTCCATAGCGGCCGCATCCCCACCCATTCCATCTCAGGGAAGTGCCCGAAGACCCTGGCTCCCAGCCATGTCATCAAGCCCCTCCCACAGGCCATCAAGCCCCTCCCACAGGACCTCAGGCCCCTCCCACAGGCCATCAAGCCCCTCCCACAGGACTTCAGGCTTCCTCAACAAGGCATCTTACCTGGTTGGGCTTGTTCCCCACATTCCTGGATTCCACCCCTGTTTTCTGTTTGCCACCTCATTTCTGGTCTGCCAGGTCTGTTCTGCCCTGGACCTGGGCCCCTGCAAGTGCTCAGGGAGCAGCCGGGCTGAAGTAGGATCCACTCTCCCAAACTCCCAAATCCTGTCAGGCCCCTCAGGGCTGAGCACTTGCCTCTGCCAGGGCCGTGCTGGGACAGGCTTGGAGGTGGGTCTGGCTGTGGAGTTGTCTGAGGGCTCCAGGACAGGCACTGGGGGCTCCACTGAGTCCGAAGCTGGCCAGTGCTGGGTCAGATGGCTGTGCCTCCCCACCCCACTGTGGCAGAGGAGATGGGGGTCCCTTGGGTGGACACACGACCAGAAGGGTGAGTGCAGGGCCAGGAGGGATGGACAGGAGCCAGGGGAAGGCCCCACGGCAGAGCTGGTCTGGGGGACTCATCTGAGGCCTTTGTCTCCCCGACCCTGGCCTGGATTGCCCTCGGTGAGCTGGGAACACCCAGAGGCCGACCCCACCTGCCTCCGGGGCACAACATGACTCACCCTTAGGAGGGGGGATCGGGTGGCCTCACAGGGGTGGCCAAGGTCCACAGGGAGGATGTTAGGCAGAGGGAACAGCAGGAACTTACGGGGGGAGGCCCCATGTGTCACAGGGGCAGCCCTGTCCAGAGCCAGGCCCTTACAGGATGGGAGGGGGTGCAAAGCCAGACCTTACCTGACCCACCCCGGGTGCACCCCATCTCGATGTCTGTCCCCCTCTGGCTGGCTTGTCTGGCTCTGACAGTACAGTGGGCGGATGCAGAGGACACTTGGACATGGTGTTCGCCTCCAAGGGCAGGGCTGGCAGTCAGAAAGCCATGGGCAGGCTGGTCCTTGGCCCCCCAGAGACCCTGGCTTGGCCCAGCCGATTCGAGGTGCCAGGGTGGCCCTGGATTGACTGGGCCCCTCTGTCTTCAGGGGCCAGACCCAAGAGGACGCAGAGGCTGAGCACAGAGCCCTGGGACCTGCTGAGACTCCCCCTGGAGAGGGTGAGCTGGGGACACAGGGGACTGATGTCAGCACAGCCGCAGCCAGAGCATGGGCATCGGGGTTAATGAGGCCAAACTACCGCCACCCACCTCAGCCCCCATCTGCTGGGAGACAAATGTGCCCTCCTCGGCCTGAGGCCCTGCATGGGCGCATCTGCCACCTGCTTCCCCACGTCCCTCAGCCTCTGGCCAGCTGTGCCCCAGGTGAGGCGTGGTCCTCACACATTTTGGGCCCCCATGCCCCACCCAGCCTCTAAGTGACTGCACCCCCCAGAGTCCACACACAGGGACACCCACTTCTGCCTGCTCTCTGCCCTCTTGGACTCTGCACCCAAAGTGGGGACAGCTGCTCCAGGTGCACATGCCAGCTGGGGTTCAGAAAACCCAGATGGACAGATTGAGGGGCTGCCTGGCTGGCTCTGCGCCTGCCAGTGCGGGTGCTATGTTGCCTGGGGCAGCAGCCTAACCTCTCTGAGCCTCTGTTTTCTCTGGTGTGGCATGTGGTCAGTTGTGGATGGCCGTCAGGGTTTTGCTGTGGGGACAAGGCCAGAGGATGCCCACGGTCACTGTCATTGCTGGCGTAAGCCAGCTAAAATTCAGTGGAGGCCACTGGCCCTCAGACACCACCCTCCAGCCTCTCCCGGCCCCAGCCAAGGGCCCACAGCCCCAGGCCTCTCCGCTTCCCTGCAGACTGAGCACCTACTATGTGTGTCCATGAAGTGGAGGCTGCCTGGCCTTCCCTTCAGGGTCCTGGGAGGGGACATAGGTTCATAGTTGCCCAGGATACCCACAGCCTTACCCCTCCCCAGGAGCAGAATGGAGACAGCCAGCACTCGGGGGACTGGCGGAGGCCCAGCAGGGACTCACTCCCCCTCCCTGTGAGGAGCAGGAGGTACCAGGAAGGCGCTGACGCTGAGAGGAGGCCACAGGAGGGCAGCCACTCCCCGCTGGACAGCGCTGACGTACGGGTGCAGGTGCCGCGCACGGTAGGTGCCCTGATGGCAGAGCCGGGCCGAGAGAGGAGAGCTTGGCAACTGGGCACCAACTCCACTGCCAGCCAGCGGGGCCAGGCCAGACCCGGGCACTCCAGGAGCAGGGGTCCCTCCCCAGCGCACTTGGCGCAGGGCTGTCCCGGGACCCTGGTGGGGCTCCATGCAGGGCAGCGGGCTTAGCATTGTGGGTGCACCTGCCTCAGGCTCTTCTGCACGGAAAGCCCTGTCTCTCTTTGGGCCTTAGTTTCCCTCTTGTTCACCAGTTGGGGGCTGGTTCTTCCCAGTTTTCAGGTGACCTCTCTCTCTGACCCCAGCCCCCACCCTCCCTCGTTGGGATTCTCCGGACCCATCTGCTAGTCACAGGAGCATGTCCCTGAAAGGGAATGGCTGCCTCCACTGTGAGAGCCAGGCTGCACAGATGCCCCGATGGGGTACCCCTTCCTGAGGCGGCTCTTGGAGGCTCTGACCAGTGAGGTCAAGCCTGTACCCTGGCAGGGCCCTGGAGAGGTGGACGAAGCCACCGCAATCCCTGGGGGAATCCCGGGGTCTCTGATATATGGCGGAGTCCCTGAGCAGAGGGGCCTGTGGGGCACCTAAGGGGCAGGTGGGAAACCCCCGAGCCACGTCCACGGTCAGGCCCTGGGGTGGAGACACCAGCTATGGCAGCTCCAGCCGGGCTGTGGTGCTGGGGCTTCTCCAAGTCTGGTGGGGGCCAGGGCGGGACCGATGGCCAGTGGGCTTGTGGAGGGGATGCAGCTGGGTGGCCTGTGGATGGCTGCAGAGCCCTTGGTGAGGGGACAGCAAGGTCTGGGTCCACCCAGGGATCCTCCTGGTCAGGGGCTGGGAGGCCCCACCCCACCCTGCCCGACCTGGGCTCAGGGTCACGAGTTGAGCTGCATTGGAGGCTTTGGGGGCGGGGGCAGAGGGTCAGAGCCCAGCAAGCATCAGCAGTGCAGCCTAGGGGCCACCCCAAGTCCTCAGGGCTAGCCAGGAGCCCCTGCATTGCTGCAGCACACAGCAGTGGGGGAGGGGTGGGACAGTGGCACTGACTGCCAAGCGTGTGGGGGACGGATTCGGGACAGACAGACAGACGAGGGTCAGGCTCAGGGATGGTGGAGGGACGGGGGACAGGCCAGGCCTCTGACTGCTGGCAGGTGTCCACTGTCCGGGGGCCTCTCCAGCCATAGGGGAGCCAGTTGGCATTCAGGGACACAGATGGGCCAAGTCTGGGTTCAGAGGTCATCCTGAAGCTCCCCCGAACAGGGCGGCTGGGTCCAAAGCACCAGAAATGAATCTGAAACAGTTCCCCCGTGGCTCCAACCTACAGAGGGCATGGGTGCCAGGCTGGGATGCCCGTCCTTCCCACCAGCAGGGCACAGCCTACCCTCCCCTCATTCTACCCCAGCACTGCCCAACCCTCTGGGCTGGGTTCATCCCAGGGAGCACCTGGTCAGGCCTTCCCAGGGGTCCCAGTGGCCCCCAGCCTCCCTGGGAATGGAGGGGGGAACAGGACTGGGACCCAGGCGCCTGCCCTGTCCACAGCTAGCCCTGCCCATCATATCTGGGCCGCCAAGGAAGGAGCGGGAGGCTGGCAGTGTGTGTGGGACAGGCCAGAGTCAGCCACCCTCAGGGGCAGGTGGCTTTGTAGGAAGCAGAGGTTTTGGGCTTGCCTCATGTGCCCCCAGTAAACTGCCCTGGGCCTGGGCTGGTGGAGCCAGGGGACACAGTTCCAGGTGTCCGGCTGCCTGGCCCAGCACGCTGGAGGCCTTGGCCAAGGAGCCCCCACCTGCCTCAGGTCCTGCTCCCCTGGCCCACCGAAGGGCAGGATGCCTGGGACAGCCAAGATCCTGGCACCAGAGAGACGGGGTCCCTGGTTCTCTGTTGACCTGAACCCCACTGGCCTTCCTGAGGTCAGGGCCTTGGGTACCCCCCTAGTAAGGGCCGTCTGCGCCCTGGTGGCAGCCTGCGTGGGTGGGTGGGGGACACACCCCTGGGCAGTGGTGGCCGGGTGGGCCCCCTTCCCCCTCTGCTGGGGTCCTCAGGGGAGGGTGTTCATCTCTGAGCCGAGGTCTTCGTCTGTCAAGTACAGCTGATGCTGACACTGTGCCGTTGCTCTTGTTGACCAGCCAGCCCACTGTGCCCAGACAGTGCAGGGGCCTGGCAGCCAGCGCATTCGGGGCTTTGGGGTCTAAGCAGGTGCAGCTGGGTGTGGTCTGGGGGTCAGAGAACTCATCCTGGGGTGGAGGGCGGGGGCAGGGCAGGGTTGGCCTCAGAGGCTGGGGACAGTGTGGGTCCAGCCAGGAATGAGACAGAGGGGCAACAGGCAGCAGGCTGGAGCTGAGCTGGCTGGGAGGCCCAAGCCAGGGCACTGGGGAGCCATCAAGGGCTGTGTGGCAGGAAGGGCTGGCCCAAACAGAGGAGTCCAGATGAGGAGGACAGCAGCCCACCTAGCTCCTCTGCACCTGCCTCCAGAGTCAGGCTGAAGAAAGAGGTGGCTTCCCCGAGCTGGCCTAGCTCCGGAGGGAGGCCCAGGGGCCCGGGTGTCATCGGAAAAAGGGCTCTTCGGCAGGCTGTCCGCCCACAGGCGTGGGGGGAGGCTTGCTACTGCACTCGCTGGGGAGTAAACACTCCTCAGGAGCGTGTGTGTGAGCCCGAGTGTGTGCATGCACTCAAGTGAGAGGGGCGGTGCTAGGAGGGCTGAGCCTCACCCAGGATCCTATTTAAGCCTCAGGCATCCCAGCCTCGGGGCAGCACTTGGCAGTTTGGGCAGGGCAGTGGTGGCCCTGGGCACCCTGGGTCCCGCCTGGGCTCTGTGTGGTCAAGCACCCAGCGTGGCTCCTGCTGCTGTGGAGAGAGCCTGTGATCTGCGTGAGTCCGGGGTACCTGGGTTCCTGACAGGTGGAGGCTCGAGGAGCACACGTCCTCCGTGAAGCTGGGTGGGGTGGACCTGGTCAGTTTCCCTCCGTGGGAGAAACTGGGCTTGCACTAAAGCAAGAGAGACTGGAGTCAGACTTGAGAAAGAACTCTGAGAGCTTCAGGAAGGAGGGAGCCAGGGCTTTGGACAAGGGAGAGTCTAGAGCAGGGAGGTGGGACCCCAAGTCCCCCGGACGTGTGCTACTGGGACCTAAATGCAGGGGCAGCTGGCCTTGAGGCCCAGGGTCCTGCTCCTCAGGGGCTCAAAACTATCTGGAACTTCTCCCCATACCAGCTAAGGTTTTGCACCTATGGTCTTGAACCCCTGCCCAGTGAGGGATGCACGGCCTCAGGGAAGGGAAGGGCTGCCTGGCATGGGACCCTGGGACATGGCCCCTGATGGGTCCTGCCTTTCCCAGTAGGGCCCTTGCTCAGTTCACTGGGCCCTGGGTCACCGGGGGAAGCGGAGCTTGTGCCAGATGCAGCTGTATCCAAGGTCACCACAGCTGGAAAGCCAGTCCCTTTTAGACCAGGAGGCCACATCCTCCCTGGGAGTTACCTGTGTGGCTCCCCCACTGCCACCCTCTGCCTGGACCTGCAGCTCCCAGAGCCCCGGCCCTGTGCCTGCGGCCCTTCCCGCAGCCTGGGGCAGTTCTCCCCGCCCTCCTGACTGGGGAATGGGGGCAGTGGGGTGTTGCCACAGGCTTGAGCCAGGCCGCAGGAGAGAGAAGGGGGTGCTAGAACTCCCCCTCCCAGCTCTGCCTCAGGGATAGGAGCTACCGTGACAGCTGGGGAGTGACTCCAGGGCCTGGAGCCCCGTGGGGTCTCTCCTAAAACAGGGCTGCCCACGGGCCCATGGCTCAGCTCAGGGGTCTGTTTTGCTCCAATGTGACCTTGGGTAGGTCACATGCATCTCTGGACCTCACTCTCCTGTGCCCTGGGCTGGTCCCAGCAGTTGTCTGTCTCCTGGGCTAGGGGTCAGGTGTCAGGAGTTTCAGGCAGTGTCGGGCACCCAGGAGGCAGCATCTCTGCCCATATCGTGTCTTGATAACTCCGTTCAGCTGCGAGCCCAGCACTGAGCGGGCCTGGAAGAGGACACCAGCTGTGAGATGGACAGGCTGGGTCGGGCAGTGTGTGCCAGCGCTGGTGGGCAGGTGGATGGGGCTTTGGAACCATCACAGCCACCCCTCAGCCCCGGGGCCCGGACCAGGCCCCCTGAGGCTGGGTCACTGGGTGGACCTGCTTCGGCTGGGCCCCTCAGGTGGCCACAGGAGACACACCCTCCAGCCTCCCTTGTTTGGATGTGTGGACTGAGGCCAGGGTGGTGTCCATTCCTTCCATGTTCATTCATGCAGCAGACACTGGTGAGGGCTAAGTGCGGCAGGGACACAGGGAGCTGGTGGCAGGGCCGAAAGAGGGCATGGCAGGCACAGCGCAGGAGGCGAGGGAGGCTTCCAGGATGTCTGGGGAGGGTGGGCAGGTGATGACAGAGGCCTGGACCGGCTGGCAGCCACAGGAAGGGAGAAGTCTAGGGGAGTCGGCAGGTGCCGGGGGGTGACACATCCTGGGGAGGGATAGCCGGCAGGGGGGAGGGATAGCCGGCAGGGGGGAGGGATAGCCGGCAGGGGGGAGGGATAGCCGGCAGGGGGGAGGGATAGCCGGCAGGGGGGAGGGATAGCCGGCAGGGGGGAGGGATAGCCGGCAGGAGGCAGGTGTAGGTCCAGACCTTGGCCAGGGTCTCAGAAGTGTGTGGTCCCGGCAAGCAGCCACAGTCTTGTGCAGCCACAGTCTTGTGCAGGGGGTTGCTGTGGGACTTTGGCCACAGTGACCCCACTGCCTCCCCAGAGCATCCCGAGGGTCCCGTCCTCTGACGAGGAATGCTTCTTTGACCTGCTGACCAAGTTCCAGAGCAGCCGCATGGATGACCAGCGCTGTCCCCTGGAAGACAGCCAGGCTGGGGCTGCCGAGGCCACGGCCGCCCCCACCCTGGAGGACAGGATCGGTGAGTGTCCCACTCAGCTGGGCCCTCCCCTTGGGCTCATCTGCAGGGGCCAGGACCAGGGCTCCCATCCTGCTTCCAGGGAGGAGCTTTCAGGGGACAGACCAGCAGGCCAGCTGCAGAGCACCCGTCATAGGGTGCACCATCCCAGCCTCCAAAGAGCGGCATCCCAGGAAGTGTGTAATCAGCCCACCCTCCGGAACACGCTGTCAGGGCTCATGAGCGGCCTTGGAGCAGGTGTGGGAAGCTGCATTCTCCTCCTGTCACCCCCTGAAAGCCCTGGAGGTGGGAGTGGGAGCCACAGCAGGGGCAGCAGCTGAGAGCCACCCAGGCCAGGCAGCAGAGACTCCCTCGGTAGCCATGGGCCCTGGAGCACCATGAGCTGAGCTGGGCTCAGAGGTCAGCGCTCACTGTGGCCACAGCCCGAGCCCCAGGCCTGACCCACACCAGGTTCCAGGCCTCACCCTCCACCCCTCACAGCTCAGACCTCGATGACTGCCTCACCCCAGACCGAGGAATTCTTCGACCTCATCGCTAGCTCCCAGAGCCGCAGGCTGGACGACCAGCGGGCCAGTGTGGGCAGCCTGCCGGGACTGCGAATTACCCACAGCAATGCAGGGCACCTCCGAGGCCACGGCGAGCCCCAGGAGCCAGAGGATGACTTCTTCAACATGCTCATCAAGTACCAGGTGGGCTGCGGCTGGGGCGGGCTTGGCTCACGGCCCCTTTGCCATCCAAGGTGGAGGCAGCAAATGGGTCCTGGGAGGTGAGGTTCTTCCGTCTCAGGCCAGGTTTGGGGGACTCAGCTAGTATCGCCAGATGACCAGGGGTGCCTGAGCCTGGAGCCCTACTCCTGCGAGCCCCAGGCTGCTGGGGAGACCAGAGATCCCCACAGAAGGCAACCCCAGGACACCCCCAGGCTGGGCCACCCCGCTGCTGCACAGGAACTAGGTGGGGACTGGGGTGGTCACAGGTCCTGGAGCTGGTGGCCTCAGGTATTCCGCACCATCCCTCCACAGCCTCCACACCCAGCAGGGAAAACACCCCAAGAGTGGGGAGGGCAGGGGGACCCAGGGCTGCTGGCCGGCTGGCAGGACAAAGGCAGGGACTATCCAGGGACCCATGCAGCGGACATCAGGGGCAGAAGGTCCAGCCACAGAGGGCAGAGCCAGGGCCACGGCTCCAGTCCGGCAGCCACACCGGGGGTGCCCTCCCCACCTGTGTAGGGGGAGCCACGTAGGGTGGCCGGACTGGGGACTGCTGAGCTAAGCTGTCCCAACCGGGGCCGCAAACTCTGGGGGCTTGCTGTCCCTGTGGGGGTGCAGCCACTGCTGGGAAGGGTTTCAGGGTCCATAGACTTGGGAACAAGCTGGGGGTGGAGGCAGCTTGGCCCACCCACACACCAAGCCAGCAAGTTTCCAGGTCTGCTGTCCTCCCCACAGCAGAGAGAAAACCGTGGCCCAAGGCCAGGCATCCGACCAGCCACCTCCAAACCAGCCCCACCCAAGAGGCCCAGATCCCCCCGTTTGCACGCATGCCTACGCCAGCTCCCGACCCTCCTGCTCCAGGTCCTTCAGAGAAGCCCAGATGCCCCTTTGGCCCCCTGGCCTTCACGCTGGAGCAGGCGAGGCCCGCGGGGTCGGCCACCTGACCCAAGGGGGAATCCTGGGAAGTCCCATGCTTCGGGCTCTGGGAGCTGAGACCCCAGGCCTGCCGGGTCAGCCCCAGGCTATGCCAGCTTCCAGGGCCGGGCAGAGAAACGGCCATGCATGTCTGACCCTGGGGATCAGCAGATCTGGGGAGCAGGCCTCCAATGCTGCCCTGGCCACTGTCTCCTGGGCCTGGCACACCCACGCCCAATGGGAACCATTGGACCTGCTTTTCTGGGTGGGCCTGCCCTGGGTTCCTGGGGGTCGGGGAGAGAGAGACCTCCAGAAGCTGCCTCAGAGTCCGGGCTCCCAGCACAAGACCCCAGCATGAGGCAGGCCCTGGAGCCAATTTCCTGGGTGGACACGGGGAGGCCCAGAACAGGCCTGAAAGCAGTGCACGCCAGCCCTCCAGAACCGCCATTGTCCACCAGCCCCCGGACCACCGGGCCTGGGGAGGGTGAGGCTGCCAACTGCACGTGTGTCCACCCAGTCCTCCAGGATTGATGACCAGCGCTGCCCACCACCCGACGTGCTGCCCCGGGGCCCCACCATGCCTGACGAGGACTTCTTCAGCCTCATCCAGAGGGTGCAGGCCAAGCGCATGGACGAGCAGCGGGTGGACCTCGCGGGGGGCCTGGAGCAGGCGGCAGGTGACCTGCCCGAGCCCCAGCAGCAGTGCCAGCCCGGTACCAGCTAAGGCCCTGTGCCCGCCGCCAGGCCCACCCTGCCCCTACTTCCGGATGCTGGGCTCACAGTCATAGCCACGACCTCCAGAGGCCATCGCCGAGGACAGGCACTGGGCATGCAGCCCCATGGCCTCCCTGACCCAGGGTGGCAGGCTCAGGCCAAGCTGCCCGTGGAGGGAGGGCGTGCTTCCATCTTGGGCTGGGCCCCCATGGCTCTCGGCTTCCTCCCCTGCCCCCGCCACACGCCGGACAGGGCCTTCAGCATATCAGCCCCAACCTGGTGCTGTGCAGACTCCCCCACCCTCTCCCCCAAGCCCTTCCCACTCTGCCCTGCCCTGCCAAATGTGAACCCCTGGTGTCTCCCCCACCCTCCCCAAAGGTGTCTCTGAGCCTCTTCTCAGGGCCACCGTGTTCTGTCCCCCCAGAGCTGGCCCTTGGACAGCCCTGCGGCAGGCATGCTCCTCCCCTCTGGCTTTGTCCCCAGGCAGGGCTCCCTCCAAGCCTGTCTCCCCACTCCTGCCCCAGCTGGAGGAGGAAGAGGTCAGAGACCACAGAAGGCCCCCCCAGACCAGTCATGGCAGACCAGGCTGCAGCAGCAGCCCTGAGGGTCCCCCCACCCAAGTCCCAGGGCCTTGACGGGGGTTGGGCCTGTCTCTAGAGCAGAGGGAACAGCTGGCCATGAATGTCGACCTTCCAAAACCCCAAGCTAGGAAGAAGGGCAGGGCCTGGCCCTAGGGATGCTAGCTGGCAACGGGAACAGTGCCCAGTCAGGGTGGGAAGCAGCACCAGGCTCTGTGACCTTCACCCGAGTGGGGGGTCAGTGGAAGCTAGGGAGGCTTCACTCAGCTCAACTCTACAGAACCCCAGATGAGAACCCCCTCCTCCCACCAGCTGGGGGAGATGACATCACTGCTGTCTCCCCATGGGGAGGGGCCCACAGGTTACCGAGCTTGAGACCCTGCTATCCGCAGGAACTGCCAGAGCCTGAGATGGGCCTGAGGTCGCCTGCTGCTGTCCATGCCCAGCCTTGGCACCTCCCAAGAGTGCCTCAGGCCCTGCCACAGCCCCACACGCCCTGGGGCTGGCAGTTCCATCCAGGAGGGTGCCTCCAGGCCCCACTCTCAGGCCGGGGTGGAGAGGAGTCCTGGGCCCGATGAGGTGACCCGCTTCTGGAGGGGCAGGGCCACACCCGAGGGCAGGGACAGATGCCCAAACACAAGGTCTCCCCGACATGGCACCGCCCTGCATACTTGAATGTACATGCGTATTTATTGCTCACGTTTGTGCCACGTTGTCAACAGGTCCTTTCCAGCCCAAAAGGTACATTTGTTTTTCTGTTTTTTTCCTGAAAAATAAAGTCGGCCAAGTGAGTGTGGCCCATATGGGCTTAGTGCTGGGGTGGCCTGGCCCGGGTAAGAGGCTGCACTGGGCACAGTGTCCACAGATACCATTGTCCAGGCCCGGGAGACCTCACAGAGATGGAGCTCCCAAATTAGCCAGGCGTGGTGGTCCCAGCTACTTGGGAGGCTGGGGCAGGAGAACTGCTTGAACCTGGGAGGTGGAGGTTGTCAGGAGCCGAGATCACACCACTGCACTCCAGCCTGGCGACAGATGCCATCTCAAAAAAAAAAAAAAATGGAGTTCCCATTGCATTTAACCATGGGGCAGCTAGGGCGCAGAGGGGTGAAGTGGCTGTTAGCTGTCACCACTGACCCCTGCACCTGCCTCCTCACACCCCCGGCCCCTAGGGAGACAGAACATGCTCTGAGCTGCCAGGGGTGGCTCTCCAGCAGCCCTCCCCCCTCCCCCTCCCCCATTAGCCCCACTGCTGCCACCCACCTGCAATTAGGGGAGGGAGGTCCTTCCCTGGAGTCTGACCTGACCTGGTTGGGCTCAGGGTCTGAGCTCTGAGGTGCAATGGAGGAGCTGGAGGCAGATGGGCAGTCTTAGGGCTTGTCTGGGCGATGCCTATGGCAGGCAGCACCCCCATGGGGCCCCATCAGGGGACACACAGCTGAGCTGAGCAATCGGGCTCCCCCTCGACTCGGCCTATCCGGCCAGGTTGGCAGCCACAGCCCATGTGTGCTGGTTGACTCCGTTGCCACCTCACCCCTGAAGGGGCCTTGGGAACCAGAATGGACAAGTACTCCAGGTCTGGGGTCCCAGCCAGCTTGTAGGCAGTGGCCCAGGCACACAGGGTCCATGTAACCTCGCAGGGCCTGGGACCACTCACAGCCAGGGAGGTGCAGCCATGCCCCCACGCTGCTGGCTGGCTGGCACCTGGGACAGCCTCTGAAGGTGCGGCTGGGGAGCCTTCTTGGAGAGGCACGCTGTAGCAATAGATGCCCAGGCCAGCAGCCGTCCCCAGGAGGCAGGGATGTCCCAGAGGGGTGGTGGGTACAGATAGGGGAGATTAGGATGGCAAAGCCCCTGGCAGAAACCTGGCTGTGGGAGTGGGGCTCGGGGAGGGAAGCGCAGAGGGACACGGGCTCCAGGGTACCTCAGGCAGGAGCTGGTGGGACACATCTGGCTTGGGGGTGGAATAGAACTTTACTCCCTAGGAACGTGCCAGCCTTGGAAGGGGTGTCCTTCCAGGGTCAGCGTGGGCCCAGAGGTGCCGGCATCAGACACAAAAAGACATGGTAACGTCTACCTTCCAACTCCCAGCCTCCATCTCCCATCTGTAAGAGGACGGTTGGCCTGAGCAGCTCTCCCCCGTCCAGTTTTGCACTTCCAGGTCTGAACAGCTCCCTGGACCTCCCGACATGCTGGTCCAGGCCCTCTGGAGGCAGTGAGGCAGCCAGGCCAAGTCTAGCCCCACTGGCCCCTGCACTTCCAGGCCCCCAGGAGACCCCCAGCCAGTGCCTCTATGGAGGAGCAGGCCAGGGAGTGGGGGCTCAGCCCGGAGGAAGATAGTTTCCACACATGGCACAGAGGCTCCAGGAGGGAGTAACAGAGGGTTGTTGGCTGAGAGGACGGGTAATCGAGGCAAATCCCATGCCACAAGCTCACTGGGGACAATGCGGCCACGCCCTGGCCTCCCAAGGCTGGCTGTGAGCTGGCAGTCCCAGCCAGGTCCTGCTGGGAGGGGCCGCACTGGGTCCCTGTCGCGCTGTCCTCCTCCACCTCCCACGGCGCCCCATCCCGTCTCTTCCCTGCCACAGTGTGTCGGGTGATTAATGCTGAAGGTCACAAAGCACAGAACATTTCTGCAAATAAACAGGCCCCTGCGTTTGCTCGCTTTCATAAACACAGGGACATCTGCGGGCAGTCAAACAAGGCTGGAGACAAACCCCACACGCCTCAGAGGCCCTGGGGGCACACACTGCCCACCAAGGGAGGGAGGCCCAGCTGGCTCAGATGACCCTCAGCCATCACAGCTGCTGGTCCTGTGTGGGCCAGGGCTCAGGTGTGCACTGGCTCACAGAAGTATGGATTAGCAGCACTGTCCAGGGTGACGGCAAGGGGCTTGCAGGGGAAGGCTGAGGTTCACAGGGGTGGTGACCTGCCCAAAACCACGTAGCAACAGCCAGGAGGGGGTCTGACTCTGTATCCAGCCCCCTCTCCACACGCCCGTGGCCCTTGTGGGCCCATGCAAGGTAGCTCTGAGTAGGAGAAACCAGGGAGAGGCCCAGGGTCCTGTGGCTCCAATGTCCCACCCAGCAGCACCAGGGATTCAGAGCAGCCCTTCTAACTCCAGAAAAAGAAACGCCACCAGGGCCTCAGGCCCCAGCACCCGGAAGGGATGTTTGTTTATTGATAGAAAACAGGCCAAGTCCGGAGAGGCCCAGGACCAAAATATCCTTCTGGAAGGCAGAATTTCCACAGTGCCGGGGAGCGCAGGGGTCAGCTCGGCTCCGTCTTGCCAGGGCGGGTGGGATCCTCGTCCTCACCCACTTCCGGAGCAGCAGTGGATGTGGGGGCCCCTGCAGCCTCCAGAACCAGTTCCAGGGCCCCCTCGCCAGCCACACGGCGCACCTGCTCACCTCTGGCCACCAGAATCTCTTCAATATTTCTGAGAGGCAGGGAGGCAACGTGGCTCTTCAGGTCCCCCTACCCCCGCCCTGCACTTCAGTCCCCTCAGGGCACCCCATGGCCAGGCCAGAGCTGTGAGCGCCATGCCCAGCACTCCTGTGGCATCAGGCCACAGGGGCACTTCAGACGCTGGCCCGTGCACCCCCACCAGCCCTGTGTCTCAGCTGGTAAGCGCCGCATCAGGAAACCAGTCCCACCTTCTATGTGCCAGAGGGAAGTCTACACAGCCCTGGGTCTGATGGGAGGACAACCCCAGCCCCAAGGGCCAGGCACCACCAAGCACCTGGCATGCTGGTCTCAGACCTGCTACCGCTGTTTCTGTCCTGTCCTCAGATGAGAACGTGGAGCTCAGAGGGCAAAGGGCACTGCGCAGGACATCCCAGCCAGATGGTGGCCAGGCAAGGCCCGGACCAGGCTCCCCACACCACCTCCACTGCTCTCCCAGCAGCCAGGGCCCACACCCGAAGCCTTGCTATGGCCCAGCCATCCCAAGATGGTAGAGGGCAAGAAAGTACCACACCAGAGAGGGACAAGGCTGGCAGTGAGGGCAGAGGGCAGGCAAAGAGGCAGGGCCACGGGGCAAGATTTAGCATCTAAAATGTGGGGCAGACTTACACTAAAAAGCTGTCTGGGGTTTATCGGAAATTCTCATTTAACTGTGTGTCTTGTATTGACAAGGTGGCTGGATTGCCAAGGTGGGATCTATAAACCTCCGGTACAGGCCTCACCTCTTTCCATTCAGGTCCGAGAACCAGCCCAGGTTGTCTGCGATTATGTGGTGGTTCTGGCAGCCTGGACAGGTCACAATGACCACGCCTTGGTGATAGGCCAGCTTGGAGATGCGCTTGGAGGACCTAGTGCCACAGACCTGGCTGGGACAAGACAGCTGGTGAGGCTGTGAGCGCCGCCACGCCCCTCCCGGGAAGACCCACCCCTCGAGGGTCCACCCACCTCACCCTCTCCGGGGGAGGCCCCTCCCCTAAGATAGCTCCACCCACCCCACATTCTCTCTTGGGAAGACCCGCCCATCGAGGCGTAGCTCCACCCACCTCACCATCTCTGAGGAAGGCCCCGCCTCCGAGGAATAGCTCCACCTACCCCACACGCTCTCTCGGGAAGACCTGCCTCTCGAGGGGTAGCTCCACCCGCCTCACCCATTCCGGGGAAGGCCCCGCCCCTGAGATAGCTCCACCCATCCCACACCCTCTCTCCGGAAGACCTGCCCCTCGAGGTGAGCCCCACCTCACGCTCTCCAGGGAAGGCCCCGCCCCCTAGCGATAGCTCCACCCACCCCAGCCTCACCATCTCCTGGGAAGGCCCCGCCCCAGGGACAGCTTCAACCCTTCTCGTGGTCCGACCCCAATCCCTCCCAGAAGGCCTCACACCCACCTGACCCCAAGGGATGGCTCCACCCCTTCTTGTGACTTGACCCCACCCCCCCGGAAGACCTTCCCCCACCGGGCTGCCTCTCCCCGCAGGCTGTTTAGCGCCAGGTGTGGGTCTGGCCCCGGCTCCGTCCCGCCGCGTGCCCACCTTGCAGGTGTAGACGAGCTGGTAGTGCGCCACCTCCACGCGTCGCAGCGCCGCCTCGGGCCCCGGCCCTGGCTCGGAGCTTGAGCGCCGCCAGCCCCAGGTCAAGGCCCGCCGCCTTCCTGCGACCTCCGTGCGGGCCCCGCGGCCCCACAGCCGCCTCAGGCAGGACTCCCGGGGCTGCACGCGGCACAGCAGCCTCGGCGTGCTGCTCAGCGCCGCCCGCAGCATCCCGCCCGCCGACTCGGCCCGCCCAGCCCCGGCCCCGCCCCCCCCGCCATCTTGGAAGCGGGCACCGGGCGGAAGCGGCCTATCTGGGCCTCCGGGCTGGGGCGCGCTGCGATCTGCCGCCCCCTGGCAGCTTGGTGGGGTCCCTGCACCCGCGTGCTGCCCGCACCCCAGGACATCGCGGGTCCGCAGCAAGGAGGGACGGCCACAGGGCTGCTCCCGTGTGTAGGAGCGGGAATTCGGGTCACCCGTGTTATTTATTTACGTAGCCGCGTACAATGCATGCATGTATCGTGTGTTACATGGTGAAATAGAACAGACCCTGAAGTTACACAAATGCGTCTGCACGGGGTGGCGATCACCCGCGTGGGCTCCGCAAGCTGAAGGTCGCTTAACAGAACACCCCAACACCCGGGGGCCCGGCTGGGGCTTTCAGGGCACCAGACTCCGGGTTCCAAGCCCAGGGCGTCGGCACCCGTGGGTGGCAGGGCCAGTGGGCGTGCCCTGGGCCGGCCCGTGCTGCTGCGGCTAGGAGCCCTCGGTGTCGGTATTGTCGCTGCCCGTGGTGTTCTCCCGGTCTGCCTCCCCCTGCCGCCAGCCGTTCTGCATCTTCCTGAGGGCACGCTTCCTGCGAAGACACAAGGGTCTCAGGCGCAGACCCGGCTGCCCCTCCCCAGTCCGCTTTGGAGGAGGCTGGGGGCCACCTGCCTACCTGCGGTAGTTCTCAAAACTCTCCTTGAGGCGCCTCCGCTCTTTCTCTGGGGGCTCCCCGCTGCTCAGGCCTGCGTCCTGGAGAAGGGGGAAGGCTCAGGCTCTGGCCGGCACCCCGAGGGACCCCCACCCTTGTCACGCACCCCCCACTGGCCCCTGCAACTGAAGACTGGTGGGGAAGCAGGGAGCCCAGACAACCTCAGCCCAGCTCAGGGCCAAGTTCGCCCCGGGGGGCCTGCCTGTACCCCGGGAGGGGAGCTGGTGTGGGCATTTTGTATTTCAGATGCCAGGACACACCCAGGAGGCCAAGCCACAGCTCCAGCCTGGGCTCCAGGCCTTCGTTTCTACAACAAAGCCTGAGGCAGCCCTTGCTGTCAGGGCTCCTGTGCCAACCTACTCAGGGTTGATGCTGCATCTGCTGTAAAGGCCCCCAAGAAACCAGGACCCGGCACATCCACCTCCAAGCCTCCGCAAGCTGCTGCAGTGCCCGAGAAAGGAGGGTGGTCCCCTTCATATCCCAGACACTGTACCCCAAGCACTGAGGACAGAGACCTCGTGGTCACCTCTCAGCCTTTGGGACCACTGCAGGGGGTGCCCAGGGTGAGGAGCCACCCTCCCTGTGATCAGTCACCCTGAGGCCCACAGCTGGGGGAGCCCATCTCAAGACAGCCTTACATGGGGGGTCAGTGAAAGCTGCTCCTGGTGCAGAGTTGCAAAGGGCTGCTCCCGGCTCCCACCACCGGCCAGGCTGCCTGGAAAGGAGAGTCATTCCTGCGGGGTCTACCCACCCCACCTGCAGGGCCACGCACAGCCGGGCTGCCACACCCCTCCTCGGCATTGCTGACACCCTGTGGGGCTGTCTTCCAAGGCCTGGTGGGACCCCCACGTGGGTCCAGTGTAGACTGCATTCTGTAGGTGACACTGGGGCCTGAGGCTTTGATTGCCTGTTCATTGCCCCAGGAGGCCGCTGGACAGCAACCCAGGCCCAGCACTCCCGCCAGTGACTGCCTCTCCCTCCCCACCCCAGGGGACACTTGTCCTGCCAACTGGGGCCCCAGGTTCCACCTGGGCTCTGTGGTCTGTTCTCTGGGTGACCTTGGCCATTTTACTTATCCCCCAGCCCCAGCTTCCCCATCTGTGGAGTGCGGGTGGTGGAAGCAGAGAAAGGCGCATGTCATGGGCTGCCTGTGCTGAAGATGGGCCTTGCTCAGGGCAGCCTGGAGGCCTCTAGGTGCACAGCTGTCACCTCCTCACCTTTGTCAGAGAGCTGGCTGCCCCCGAGGCAGACCTCGGGGGAGCTTAAGCCTGGGTGGGGCCTGAGCTGCACTGCCCCCCATCACTCCAAAGCACCTGTGGGCATGTCAGCCCTGGGGAGGGGGTTGGGGACGCCACGTTGGCTGTCCTGGCCCTCCCGAGGTGCGGGCTGGGGTACTGCGGCAATTGGGAGAAAACCTTCAGGTGGCTGGACCCCTCAGAACCCGCCAGGACCTGGGCAGACCAGGGATCAGGATCCTTAGGCAGAAGCCATGTACGTCCAGTCTCAGCTATGCCCCAGGGAGGGCCAGACCTGCGCCATCCTGGTGGCTGGCAGCCCCTCCTTAGAGCTGGTACCCTCCCCTGCTCACCCTCCGACCTTCACACCTGCCCCCTGGGGCTTCTGTCACAGCCACCCCAGGGGATGGAAGTAGTGCCTGAGCTGGACTCCTGGGTCCTGCTCGCCTCTGTGCCCACGTGGCGGCTCAGCATCCCCACATTCAACTGTTCTGGGCTGTGGCCAAAGGTGCTGGTCTTCACTTCTCCATCTGCAGCTCCGTCTTCCCATTCCGCCTCAGCTCAGAGGCCACAGCCTGGTGCTCAGGAAGCTTGTCCGACTCCCATGCAGCCTCCCAGGGCCCCTCCCCCAGGCCCTCCCCGACCCCTGCCTGACACCACATTCAGAGCAAACACCTACCCCATAGCCACCGTCCACTCTGGGCACTTAGGCTGCTCCCAGCTAGCGACCCCAGTCCTCCAGACAGGCAGAGGGGTCCTGCCCCACCGCTAGGAGCCCCCAACACTGCCCCACCCCATGGCCCCGGGACACAGCAGGCCCTTGGCCACCCCTTTATTGGGCCCTGTCCCTCAAGCGCCATGGAGTCCCATCTCACCCTACTTTCTAGCCTCGTGCACCTGGGCATTTGCTCATTGCCACCTCTCTGCCCAAGAGGAAGCTTGGAGCAGGCAGGACTCTGCACTGTGGGGGCTGCCCTGAGGGGCACCACACTCCCCACCACAGGGAACACTTGTCCCACCAACCAGGGCCCCGGGTTCCAACTGGACTCTGTGGTCTGTTCTCTGGGTGCCATGGCCATTTTACTTATCCCCCAGCCCCAGCTTCCCCATCTGTGGAGTGAGGGTGGTATAGGCAGAGACAGGCGCGTGTCACGCACGGCTGCTTGCACTGAAGATGGACCTCGCTTGGGGCAGCTGGGAGGACTCCGAGTGCACAGCCATCACCTCCTCACCTTTGTCTGAGAGCTGGGTGTCCTCCTCCAGGTCCTGGGGGAACGAGAGCTTTGGAAGAGAAGCGAGATGTCCTGTTAGGCCCCTCTGCCAGGGACTGGACCTGGCCACACTGCCCACCCCAGCTCTTGGCCGTTGCTGTCACCCCCTGCACAGAGCTTCTCAGCAGCTCAGGTGCCCAGCCAGGAAGGTCCTGCCATGAGGGTGGCAGGAGGTGGGCACTGTCCTTACCCTTTGAGCTGTCGAAAGTCGTAGTGTGTGGCCGCCTGCTCTTCCTCCACCCAGCCTAGCCACCAAGCAGGACCACGTGACAGGGAGTGTGGGGCTGTGCCTGGTGGCAGCTCAGGTGAAGGAGGGGCAGCCCTGTGCTGGCTGGGGTCTCACTCACCTCCTGGGAGCTCCTGGGTGAGCCATCCTCCAGGTCGGAGCTCTGTGGTCATAGAAAATGGGGTGAGTAGGCTGTGGGGGCCTATGGCTCCCCAGGCATGGAGTGGACAGGGAACAGAGTGGGATCCTCCGGGGGGCCCTGGGCATGCCCTCAGCCACAACAGCCCCCTCCATGACCAGAACCACCTCTAGGCTGCCTGATGGCCAGGCCCAGGCCCCACCCCGGCCCTGCAGCCCACTTCCTACTGGGGCCCCAGTCTGCCCCTCTGCCCTCACCCCCCTTCGAGGAGGGGCTCCGTTAGGTTGGGGCCCATCACAGAGGAGGATTGGGTTGGGAAGACCAGGGTCAGGGCGTCCTGAGGCTCCATGCTCCCCGAGCCCTGCATCCCCCCAGCTCCCCTCCCTGCTGCATGCACCAGACCCACCAGGACGAGCATCTCCAGCTGCTGCCGCCTGAGCCTGCCCTCCACGGCCAGGAGCTGCGCCTCACGCTGGAACAGCTGCAGCTGCAGCTCATCAGCCTTCTCGCCCAGCTCCCGCACGTGCTTGCGTAGCACGTCCTTCTCCTGAAGGCCCTGGGCATGCAGGGTGTGCAGCTCCTCCCGTGTGGCGATGGCCTGACAGGACAGCGCACGGCCAACCCTCAGTGAGGCCCGCAAGCTCGCCCTGGGTCCTTAGCCTGACCACCCAACTCCCAGCACAGGCTCCGAGGACATCAAGCCGCTGGCCACAGTGGCCAGCCCCAGTCCCTCCCTTTTTGTGCTCTGCGGACATGAAGCCAGCATTTGAGGGATTGTAAAGGTGACAGTTAAGACAATATAAGGAAGGCTCACCCTCGGAATAGGCCCTGCAGCCCTCCTCTGCCTTCTCCCATGCCTACACCCCCGGTGGACACAGCGTGTGCTATGCACCCCTACACCTGCACACGGGATGAATTTTGGATGCTTGATATGGAGAACCTGATCGTCCATAGCTAAAACTCCTTCATGAACGCAGCATGCTTTACCATCCCTGTCACCGCCGTGGACGCTGAGGCGCAGGAGCAAACGTGCAGACAGATGACAGCCTGACCACCCATGCAGCAGAGGCTGAGAGGGTCTTACCTAATGCCTGCCGCCCAGACTCAGCTTCCCTAATCCTTGCCCACTCCCCCTCCCTGCACAGCCCCAAGGGAGGTCCTGTCCTGGGAGCTGCCCCAAACCCCTTGGGGCACAGCTGAACCTGCCCTTTCTTCCCCAACTTGGGGTGGGCTAGGTGTGAGTGAGGCCGTGGTGGAGCCCCTACAGGAGCTCCAAGCCTGAGCTTCTCTCTCAGGGGCAGGGGCTTCCTTTATGGCCCCAGGGGTCTCGTTTTAAGGCTCCTGATTCAGGCAAACCGCTGTCCAGCATTCGCTGAAGCAGCAATGGTGTCCATCAGAAACAACCTCAGAATGGGACTCGGGCCGGGACCTGGGAAGCAGACACAGCCCTGTCCTTGCTGCCGCCTCAGCCTCTCAAATATCTGGGGCCACAGGCGCGGGCCACCATGTCAAATTTTTTTTTTTTTTTTTAGACGGAGTCTCACTCTGTCACCCAGGCTGGAGTGCAGTGGTGCAATCTCAGCTCACTGCAACCACAGCCTCCTGGATTCAAGTGATTCTCCTGCCTCAGTCTCCTGAGTAGCTGGGATTACAGGTGCCCACCAATACGCCTGGCTAATTTTTGTATTTTTAGTAGAGACAGGGTTTCACCATGCTGGCCAGGCTGGTCTCGAACTCCTGACCTCAAGTGATCCACCCACCTCGCCCTTCCAGAGTGTTGGGATCACAGGGTTGAGCCACCCCATCCAGCCAAGATTGTTTTTCAAGATTAAAAAAAGCTACTGGTAAGATAAAAGTAAAAAAAAAAAAAAAAAAAGCTACTAGTAAAACAAGACAGAAGGCTTCCATTTTCTTTTTTCTTTTTTTTTTTTTTGAGACAGAGTTTCGCTCTTGTTACCCAGGCTGGAGTGCAATGGCGCGATCTCGGCTCACCGCAACCTCCGCCTCCTGGGTTCAGGCAATTCTCCTGCCTCAGCCTCCTGAGTAGCTGGGATTATAGGCACACGCCACTATGCCCAGCTAATTTTTTGTATTTTTAGTAGAGACAGGGTTTCACCATGTTGACCAGGATGGTCTCAATCTCTTGACCTCATGATCCACCTGCCTCAGCCTCCCAAAGTGCTGGGATTACAGGCTTGAGCCACCGCACCCGGCCCTCCTTTTTCATAAAACAAAAGCAAAAAAAAAAAAAAGAGAGAAAGAGAAAGATTATTTCCTATGATCCATGTTAAAGGGGGAAAAAAGGAAGAAAGAGGGAGGAAGGGAAGAAAGCAAGAAAGCAAAAAAGAAAGAGAAAGGAAGGAAGAAGATGGAGGGGAAGGGAAGGGAGGGGGAGGGGGAATATCTGTTAAGATGGAGCCGGATGGTAGAAGTTTCCCCTGACAGCAGGCTGGGATGAGGAGTATTGACTTCAACTGTTTACTTTTTTTTTAGTGTTAGATATTCCTTCTGTCATTTAAAAAACAGGTCAGTGTGTCGGCTTAACCTGCAATCCCAGCGCTTTGGGAAGCTGAGGCCAGAGGATTGCTTGAGGCCAGTAGTTTGAGGCCAGCCTGGGTGACATAGTGAGATCCCATCTCAAAAATAACAAAATAAAGATTAAAAACCCTCTGACAGCTGCCCTCAAGGCCTGTGGCCCTGGTGCACCCACCTCGAATGGGGCACTCTGTCCCCCCCCCCCCCACCACCGTGAGCGCCCACCTGGTCCCGCTCGACGGCGACCTCCTCCATCTGCAGCAGGATGGCCTCGATGCGGTCCTTGTACACCTTGCAGTCCTTGCGCAGGGCCCGGCACTGCAGCTCCAACATCTCCTTCTCCTCCACGAACTGCAGGGGGTTGCAGCTCAGCCCCCAAGGCCTGAGGCTCCCCATTCTTACCCATGGGGGGTGCTCCAGCTAGGAGCTCAGGAACATGGGTCAGGTCAGTCGGGATATTGGGGGAGGCCATAGGAGTCCCCAGGCGCCTGCCACCCCACCCTTCCAGACCACAGCAGCGCAGGGCTCTCCCCAGGCCTCAGGCGCTGCCGTGCCCAGCTACAATGAGCCCATGGCCTTTGCCATGGGGGGCAGGTGAGCAAGGAGTGGGCACCATCCACTGTGCCTCCAGGAGTGGGTGAGTGGAGATGCTGCACTGGGGTCCCCGCACCCCACCTTCCAGACAGAGTGAGTGGAGCTCAGCCCACCCAGCCTGGCATGGCCACAAGGGGCCACGTGGTCTGCCCACGCTCGTACCCGGGCGTGACGGGCCTCGCCCTGGCGGAGGTCCTTGCGCAGGGAGAAGATGGTGCTGGCCTGCTCCTGGTGGTCCCGCAGCGCCTGCCTCCAGTCCTCTTCCAGTACCTGGATGTAGGGGCTGCTCCTGTCCAGCTTCCCCTCCTGAAGGAGGCAAAAAGCAATGGCCCAGCTGGGAAGGCCCACACCGCCCGGCCAGGCTGCACCCGCCCCACCTGCGCCCGCCCTGCCCACAGCCACACCTGAACCGAGGCCTCCAGCTCCTGCACCCGAGCCTGCAGCAGGGCCTTCTCCTGCTGCAGCTCCCACAGCAGCTCCTGGCTGGGCCGCTGCTCCATGGCATGCCTGAGCTTCAGTGTGTGCTTGCGTTCCACCTTGCAATCGTCCTCGGCCTTCATGAGGCTGTGCTTGAGCCGGTCAATCTGCAGAAGGCTGGGTGAGCCCAGCTGTCCACTCCAGGTGCTGACAGCCGACCCACGGGGCCGCCCCCGACCCGCAGACCCCACCAGGCCAGGAGAGGGGGGCCACCCTGGTTCCCTGGGGCAGCGGGCGCACCTCCAGCTGCAGGTCGCGGTTCCGCATGAGCGCGGTGCCCTTCTCCTCACTCTGGCGCGCCAGGCGCATGGCCAGGTCATAGTTCTCCTCCTTGCAGCGCTTGAGCTCGCGGCTGCTGGCCTCGCACTCCTCCTTGAGCCTCTGCACACGCTCCTGGTGCTTGCGTAGCAGGCTGTCCTTCACCCGGAGCTCCTTGATGAAGTCGTCCTTGGAGCTCAGCAGCGCGGTCAGGTCCTGCACCTTCTTCTGCAGCTTCATGACCTCTGTCATCAGCAGCTGCGTCAGGCCTGACTCCCCGGATGCATCTGTGGGCCAAGCCAGTGTCAGACAGGGCCCTCGTTCCCCGGTGGTCCAGCTCCATCACACCTCGCGCTGTGGCAGGAGCTCAGGGCTCCTAAGCATGTGGGCCTGTCAGTTGACCGAGCACCACTGCCCAGCCCTGCCTTCCCCACTGGCCCTGCCTTCCCCGTCACTCACCGATGATCATGGAGAAAACTCGGGCTGGCTCCTTGCCTGTGACCTTCTTGTACAGTTGTGGGTAGTACAGCTCTAGGCTCTCGAGGAAGGCCACGTAGCCCTTGTGGCCTGTCCGCTGCAGGATATCCAGGAGAACACCTGTGGGCCAGAGAGGCCGAAATAGGGGCGGGATGGTGGCAGGGCAGAGGGCTGGGGTGGGTGGGCCCGGGGGCAGGGAGAGGTGGAGGCTGGGATGCAGAGGAGGTGTGCTGCTGTCTGGGTCGTGGAAGAGGAACCCTGAGTGTCTAGGTACTAGGCTGGGGGCAAAGTGCTGCCCACCCGCCCCTTGGCTGTCTCAGGAGTCCCTGCTGTAGTGGGAGCCCCATGGCCCCTCTTGGCAGCACCGAGCCAGCAAGAGAGGGCTGGGGGGGTGGGGCAGCCACATGTCAGGGTTGAGTTTGGGCCTCACTGGGTAGCCAGGGGCAAAGCTGGGTGGGGCTCCTCTGGGGTCGAGGGTCAGGGTTGTAGAGCCTGTAGCCACCTCCGAGCTGGCTCTTTGGTTGGGTTTCGGGCTGGGAGCCTGTGGGACAGCACTGACCCACTTTCCGTTTGCGGATGACCAGGTTGGGGTCACTGAGCACCTGCTCCTCATCATCGGGATTCAGGACCTTGCACTGCCGCAGGTAGGGCGTGATGCGTGAGGGGTCGATGACCGAGGTGAGCGTCACCCGGAAGCCCTCCAGGGCGCTCCAGCACTCATCATCGTTCTCGTAGTCCGACATGGCCCCAGCAGGCAGGCTGGGGAGAGTTGGGGCAGCCACTGAGTGTGACACGGGCTCCTGCCGCCACCCAGGCCCTGCATCCACTCCCTTCTCAGATGCTGGGCCAGGGCTCTTGTCAGGGCTGTCAAGGGGATCAGCCCAGGGGCATCTAGGAGAGGTGCTCATCCCCACAGCCAGATCCCCCAGGGAGGCAGCAGAGACACAGTGACACCCTCCCCTTCAGGCCCCTCCACAGCCTTTCCTAGCCCCTGCTGCTGCCCTTTGGCCATCCTGTCACCCAGATATGCACCCAGGGAGGCACAGATGGGTCTGAGAGAGGAACTCCCCCTTCAGCATGACCCTCTTCTGGCCTCTGCATTCTGGACACTCCCAATTCGCCTTGGAGCCCTGGAGCCTGCAAGGACAGCCACCTCCATGGGTGGAGTGGTGTGAGCACCTGCCTGGCACTCTGGCCAGGCCAAGCTGGGTGAGAGCAGGTTAGCCTGTGACCCTCCCACCAGCACAGCAGCCGGGGGAGCCGGTCCTTCTGGGACTTCCTCATTCTCCTGACCGACACCCTCTCACATCCCGGGCTGTGCCCTCCCTCCTCCATGGCCGGCTGCTGATGATGCAAGAGTGGCTGCCCAGCTCTGCCACAGCTGCCAGGGTCACTGTACCAGCCGGGAAGAGCTGCCCACAGGAGTGTGTCTCTGTCACCCCCACCCCCTGGCCCTACAACCCTGGGAGGGGCTGTCAGTGTTGCCCTGGCCATCCAGGAGTGCTGCTGTGGCGTTTTCTCCAGGTTCCTAGGTGCTGGGCACCAGTGAATTCCTGGACTCTTCTCCTGCCCCCAGTAAGGCCCGGCCCCCAGCCACCCCCTCCAGGACCCCCTCACTCGCTGCAACAAAAGAACTACCTATGTTGGGACCAGCTACTGCTGTCCCTTTCTGCCAGCATGGTGGAAGCCTCTGCCACTGAAAGTCACTCCCTCCGGGACTGTAACTGGGCCAAGGCGGGGAGCACCCACACGGTCCTGCCTCCCACGCAAGACCCTGCTCCTCAGACAGCCTCCAGCCCCACTGGGAAAGCTGATTTCCAGCCCAAAGGAACTGGGTCACCTCTCCTGGAGACAGAGGACACAGTTGCCCCAGGCTTGGTCTTGTGAGGATATTCTCAACTTCCTGCTGTGCTTTGTCTTCCCATTCAGGCCAAATTTTGACAGACAAGGGGCTGAATAGAAGCACCACCCACACGGCAGACAGTCCTGGGAACACTGGGCCCCTGCCTTGCCTCTCCAGCCTGAATCCAGAGTCCCACCTGCCTCGGCTGGTAATGCCACTGAAATGAACACGTCTCTGCCCAGTGGCCGTGAAACGGATGGGGCTGCACATGGAGGCTGCCCGGCTCCCTGTGGAAAGCCTCACGCTGCTCTGGGGCATCAGCGCCAGGATCCTGAACAAGACCAACACCAACCTTCCTGGCCACCTTTCAGAAAAGCACCAGACCTACCCACCTGAGGGTCCAGGACCCACCTGACCACAGACGAACCAGGAGTCTGGGCTGCAGAGCCTCTGGGAGATGCTACCCGTGACTGCAGGAAAGAGGAGCACGCTGGGATGCCTGTGCACTTCCTGATGGCTTCTGGTTAACTCCACAGTCCTGCCAGTCCTCCCACAGGGGGACAGTCCCTGGTGGCTTGCCTTCTGATTCGCCCAGCCCAGAAGGCCCCAAGAGGTGGGGCAGAAGGAAGTGGAAGTCCTCTGCCCTCCAGGGAAGCTGCTCCCAGCACTCCCAGCCTGTCTGATGGCCAGGGGTCCTGGGGCTGCCTTTAGAGGCCTAGCCCTGGCGCCTGGCAAGTATAAAAGAGAGCAGAGGCCCCTAGAGGGCCCGACGTGGTCGGCCCACACCCAGCTGCTCTGGCCTGGTCACAGACTTCTGGAGGCTTCTTCAGTGGGGCATGCTGTATGCAAACACCCTCGCCCTTGCCAGCATCTCGGGACAGTGGGGTAGGGCTGGGCCAGCTGATATATGGCCACGCCCTCAGGGCACGTGCAGGGGAGCACACAGCCACACAGCATGACCAGAACACACCTTGGTCACAAAAGGGCTGCGGCCCACCTCATGGCCCCCAGGAGGCCACTGCAGCCTGCCCGGGGCCACAACACCAGCCACCGCGCCCCTGCACACGGGAGAAACTTCCCTTCCAGAAGTGTCCCTCGGCCTTGTTATTTATGCTCATGATGAGGCATCCTTGCTCTTCACCAGGATGCACGCGGGGACTAAGGCCACTCCCAGGGTCCCCCAAACCAGCTTAAGAAGGGCCGGTGATGGCAGGGCACAGCTCTGCCCCCATCCACTACAGCAGGCAGCAGTCTGCCCTGAACTGTGCACTTCAGCATGTGGGCTGCCAGAGCTTCATCCCTGCAGGCTTGGGAACCCCCAGGCCCCGGCTCACCTGGTAAAGCTGGTTGAACCAAGTTGTCACCCAGCAGCTTTGAGAAGGGGCCACCAGGCTGGATGGGCAGGAAGCTGGTGTGGCGCTCACCTACCCCTTCCAACCTCCAGCCCTCAGGTCTCTGCAGGGACAGCACCTGACACCATGTATTGAGTGAACTCTTAGGGTCCTCCCGGGCGCTCCGGGTGGTCTGTTAGGATCCTCCTGGGCACTCAGGGGGGACACTTAGGGTCTTCATGGGCTCTCGGGATGGACACTTAGGGTCCTCCCGGGCTCTCGGGGTGGATACTTAGGGTCCTCCTGGGCTCTCGGGGCCGACACTTAGGGTCCTCGTGGGCTCTTGGGAAAGCCACATTCCAGGGGCTGTGCCCCCGACCAGCAGCATGTGTGCGGGCAGAAGTGCCGTTCTGGGCCCTGCTGAGAGTGGGTGCGAGCTGGTGCCAGGCCCTCATGAGCCAGTGTTTCCCCAGCTTGCAGAACAAGGATCCTAGTATCTTCCTTGTGGTGTCTTTAGGAATGAATACATGTGTCATGTTCTCTAACCATATCAGAAGTAAGCTAAAAATCAGTAACAGGTATCCGGAAAATCCATAAGTATTTGGAAATGAAATATACCTTTAAATCACCCACAGGCCATAGGGGCCCCCAGAAGACGAGACACCAGCTACTAAAGAACCAGGCACAGTAACATATGTTCGGGAGCCAGGCTGCCCAGGTGACCAGAGCTGAGTCCCCACAATGGTTCCAGTGAAGGAGTGAAGCCCACAGGAGCACCAAGGTCCTGAGAACGATGGCATGGAGAAAAAGGAGAGACTGCAAGGGGCCAGACAGGGAAGATGAGGCCTGGTCTTGTGCCAAGGAAGGCCCATGTTCCATGCAAAAGGAACAGTGAAGGTGGGTGGGGGGATGCCACGTTTGGGTAGCCAGGTCACCTGTTCCAGGGAACCCCCGACTCAGCCGGGGCAGCACAAGGCTGGCGGCCATCTGGGGTAGGCACTGGCTCAGCCTAAATGACAGAGCCACAGATGCTTTCCAAGAAATGGGCGAAAGCCTGCGTCTCTGCCAGGAGGGCAGCCAGGGTACAGGGGGCTCGAGGACCACAGCGCTGAGCCCCAGCACCCTGCTCTCCGCAGACTGCCTGCACTAAAGTGGCTGGGCCACCGGGCAGTGGCTTGACCCTGGCCGGGCAGAGGCTCCCTGTACACTGCCCAGTATCTTAGGACAATAAAACCACAGCAGCCTGTGTCCAGCTCTACAGTGAGAAACAGAACTTTATTCCTCCCAGGGCTGAGATGTGCACTTGGGGACCAGCCACACATTCAGTTTGCAGGGCCACCCATTCCCCGCAGACTTGGTTGGTCAGCGGCCAGCAGCTCCCTGGCCTGTGGCTGCCTCTCGCCAGCAGGGTCACGGGTTTCTGGGGAGTGCCTGTCCTGGAACACAAGAACACCCGGGTGGTGGGGTACCCCTGGGCCCAGCCAGACCCCAAGCAGTGCTGGGACAGACAGATGGAAACCAAGGCCACAGTGGCGCCAGCCACTCCCGGTCTGCTTGGTGAATCCAATCCACATGTGCCAAGGGCCAGGGCACCTGCCATCTGGGAACCAGGGCCCCAGTGTGATGGTGGATAAAGGATGGAGGGACACCCGGGAATGCGTGCCACCAGAGTACAGTGGCCAGGGAGGAGCCAAGACCCCAGCAAAGGCAGGGAATGAGCCTTGCGGTCAGGGGGCAGTGGTGTCAAGGCCCGAGGCATGGGCAGCTTCAATGCTTCTCTCTGCATAGGGCCTCCATCACTATGGACCTGCCCTCAAAGCCCACATAGTCCCAACCCCCCCACCTAACCCAACACACCTGCTGTGAGTGCCAAAGCACAGAGCAGAGGGAAGTTGGCGACCCCCCAGCTCGGACGCCACTCTCCCCTGGGTCGCAGGGCAGTGGCTTCCCACTCGGGCTCACCTGCTGCTCACACCAGCCACCTCCGCTTCCGGGTGTGCCTGGCATGCCGGGTTCTCAGCACATCAAGGTCGTCAACATCAAGGTCATCAGAAGCACCCTGGCAGGGGGAGGCAGAGCATTTGCCAGAGTCTGGGGCTCCCTGAAACAAAATCCAGGCAGTGGGGCTGAGTGACCCCCCCCAAGCCATGATGGGCAGGGAAGGGGCAGGGAGTGAGGACAGGCCCTGTGGGCAAGTGTCCCACTTGAGATGGTGCCCCCTCAGCTTGGGCCGGAGCTGCTCCAGGCACTCCTGAGGCCACATGTGACTTGCTTCCCACTGCACTCTCCCTCCCTCGGGGGCTCCAACCCCGTCTAAGCAGTCCCTGTGGCCAGCCTTCTGCTCCCCCACAGGTTGGCCATCACACATGGCTGTGGCACGGGAGCCTCTTCCCCTGGCTGGCCAGGGTCCTCAGCCCGCTCCTGGGCAGTGCTTTCTCCCTCACTTCAGCCCAGGAACTCTAGAGGCACAACCGTGGGAAGAGATGGACGGCCCCTGCCACCCTCCCCACGGCAGGCCCACAGGTCCAGCGGAGGCTGCCTGCTTCTGGCGGTTTCTCAGGGAGGCCAGCCCCTTGGTGGCTGCAAGTGGACACCCTGGCAGCAAGGGAGGAAGCCTCCCAGGCCATGTCTCCTCACAGTTTCTCCTCCAGGGTTCCGAATGTGGTTTTGCCTACAGAACTTGGAAAACTCTTCCCAAGTATACTCAGAGAGGTGACAGCAAGAGGGAACTTTGCGACCCTAGAAATGCAGGACGAACACAGCCGCCACCCTCTGCTGTGCCTGGGGCCCGCCCTGGATCACACAGCGTGGCATGTGTGGCTCAGAGCCGGGTCAGATCTTCTTGCTCAGACAAGACGACTTGGCTGGGCAGCACCAGGAGGAGAATGAGGCCCCTCTCCTATTTTCCACACTACCCCAAAGGGCGGCAACTTCTGCAGACTCTACACGCAACTGGGCAGGCCAGGAGCCAGCTTCCTCCTCCTGAGACACCCAGCAGCCAGCCCTCCTGCCCGCAACTTCCACCGACCCCCACCCCGCCGCTCTGGGCAGGCGAGGGCGCCCCAGGGACTGCCACCTGCCATGGGGAAGTGGGGCTGGGCACCCACCGCACCTGAACGGGCTGTGTGGCCACCATGGGAACCAGCTGCCCGGCCCTGTCTTCGAGTTCCAGCTCGCTCAGGTCTTCCTCCTCACTTTCCGAGCCTGCCCTCGAAGCTGCGGAGAGGGTGGTGTGGATGCCATGGGGGGCCAGAGTGGCCAGGAGTGCAGGGAGGGTGAAGACTGCCAGGAACCGTGCCCGCAGCAGGAGGTAGGCGGGGTTATCCTGGAGCTGCCCCCGCACCAGCCCTCGTGAGGTCTGCAGTGCTCCTGTTGGCTGTTCAGTTTTGACCCCAGCCGGGAGGCCCACCAGGGAGGCAGCCTTGTGCTCCAGGGCTTTCTTTCGGAGCAGGAGGCCAGCCAGTGCTCGCAGGCTGCACAGGGCTGGGGGCTGGTAGGGCAGTCTGCTCACCAGGGGAGGCACATGCACCCCCCACTGACCCCCCAGCCACTCCTGTGTGGCCGTCTCGCCCTCCTGGGACAGCAGGCCCAGGTCCAGGGCCCCCTTCTCAGGCCCAGGCTGTGGCAGGGGTGGTCTCTCAAGGCCCAGAGTCCCCCTGGGCTCCTGTGTCCCTGAGGGGGACCCTGGTGTCCCTGCTGGCTCACTTGCTGGGATGGCACCACCAAGGTCTGGCAGCCTCCTGGGCCAGGGGGGTTCTGCTTCAGGGGGGTCAGTCTGGGTGGATGTCATGGGTGCAGGTATCTCCCTGGACATCTGGGCCTCTCCAGAGACAAAGGCCACACTGCCATCCACTTCTATAGGACTTTGGGAGGGGGCCTGTGTGGGAGGGGCTGGTGAGTCTGTTCTGCAGGAAGGCTTTGGTTCCACGTTCATATTGGCCACAGCCCTGGGGTCCTGGGCCACCTGAGCCTCAGTCAGGGGAGGCAGCAGAGTGGCCAGCAGCCCTGTGGGGCCAGGGGTCCCTACAGGCCTGGGAAGGCCCACCACAGCTGGAACAGGAACGGGGAGGAGGCCCTGGGCTGTGAGCACCCAGGTGACAGGCAGGGGGACACTGGCCACCACACCTGGTCCTCCTACGTGAGTCAGGCTGAGGGGCTGGATGGGTGGTGGGGCGGGGCTGGGGGCTGCAGGGAGGAAGGGCGGTGCCTCAGGCAGGCCTTGCTTCCGGGATGCAGCGGGGGCCTGAGACTGTCCGAGACTGCTCCTGGGGCAGTTCACAGAGACCTGGCCGGGGCCCAGGGAAGAGGCTCTAGAAGCAGCAGGGGCCGTGCCCTTGGCCCCTGTGAAGGCAGGAGCGAGGGGTAGGGCTTGCAGGGTGGAGAGTCTCTTGTCCGTGGCTGAAGTCCCAACCTCCTGCCGGAAGCCAGAAGCACCAGGCCTGGCTGCTGTGGGGGTCCCAGGCCCAGAGAGTGGTGCATTTGAGATGGCGGGCCTGGGAGCTGGGCGGCAGTGCGGGGTGTGTGGTAGAGGGGGCTGGAGGACCACAGGCGAGGACACCAGCAGCTGGGACGGCAGCACCACCGGGCCCCGGGCGGCCTCCCTGGCACGGGCCTCCTGAAGCCGCTTCTCCTGAAGTAGCTCTGACACGGTCTTGGGCTTGGGCCGGGGGCCGGTCGGAGCCAGTGGGGACACCTGGGGCAGGGTGCACTCTGCCCGGCTGGACGCCTGTCTCCGGCTCCCTTTGTGGGTGGTGCTCTTTGAGGCTTCTTGAGCTGGCACGTTTGGGAAGGGGCGGCCTATGGGGAAGACAGACCACATTTGAGGAGGAGCCCCAGGCATGTGGCACAGGGACAGCCCCTCGCTACCATCCCCTCATCAGGAGGACCCACGTGTGGAGCCTGGGATCTGGAGCCAAGAGGGGGTCCAGCAGCATGTCCTGGGTCTGCCGGTCACAGTAGTTACCCCAGACCCCAATGCTCCGGCCAAAGCCAGGCCGCTGGGCACTGTGGGAAGCCCAGCCCATTTAATGTTGGCTGAGACCAGCCGGGAGCCCAGGCTTTACCCGATGCTGCTGGCTTGGAACATGCGCAGACCCTCACTCAAGAAGACCCCTGCCTCCAGGCCCCATGTGGGGGAAGCCTCAGGGCTGCAGGGTGCTGGCCCAGCTGGACTCGAATCCCTGCGGTGGGACTTGAGGGGGCTCTGTCACCAGGGGCCACAGGCTGTGCTGCTTGGGGGCTATGAGTGAGAGCCAGGGCCGGTGAGCCCTCTTCCCCACCAGGGCAGAGAAGCAGAGGTGTTACCTGGGGTGCTGTGGGCACTTGAGGAGGCCTGGAGAAGGAAGAGAGGAGAGGAGTCAGCAGCTCAGGCGGCATCTGTGGGCTTGGACCACCTGTCTTAGCATCCAGACTGTCCCCTGCCACTCCCTGAAACGGGGACGAGGCCCCAAGGGCTAGTGTGGCCTCACACACGCCTCTGCAGGAACTCCGTGGCCACAGGTGCGGCCAAGCGTGTGGCACAGCGGGCAAAGGCCTAGCCTTCTGCCCCACTGCAGCTCCTCCCCAGGGTGCCCTCAAGAGTTCTTCTGGGAGGTCGGGGGCAGGGTGAGGTCCGCAGGGAGAGGCATGGGGCTGGGAGCACAGAGGACTAGGAGGCAACCCAGTGCTGTCCCTGCTCCTCTAAGTGACAATGCTTTGTCCCCCCCCGCCCATCCCCAGGTGATGGGGCTCAGCGGGGAAGCCTTGGTGAACTCGTGCAAGTTTAGTTCCTGGAGCAGAAAGGCAAGAACCAGGCACCTGTGGCAGACAGCGCCCATGTCCATGACCTCCACCCGGCGGGGTTATGGGGGAAACAGGCTAGGCACATGGGCACCCCAGTGTCAGCTCAAATCTGCACCTGCCTGACTTCCCCGGGGCCTCTCAGGGCTGCGTCCCCTCAGGTGGGAAGTGCAGATGCCGCCCTGGGGGTGTGGCAGAGTGGGTGGGGCAGGCATGGAGCCTTCATGGAAGCCCACTCCATGCTGGGGAGGGCAGCAGTCATCCTCACTTCTCAGCCCAAGTGCCCGTTACCTGTGGAAGATGCAGTGGTGGGTCCCGAGCACCAGCCCGGGGCAGCCTGGGTGGCAGGGCCTTCCTCTCTCGGACGACCTCCAAGCAGCCGGCAGTGTCAATCTGGAATAACTAAAAAACACAGGTGGAAGGGCTCCCTGCCCAGCCCTCCTCAGACTCAACGCCCGAGACTATGGAGGCGCCCTAACTGCAGCTGCTTTCAGGGGCAGCTCCGAAGCCCCAGAGGCTGGGCAGAGCCTGGGGTAGCCCTAAGGCCGTGGACTCCCAGCAAAGCCTCCCAGGTGCCCCAGCCTGCTCTCCTCCCTCCCTGCCTTCTGCTCACAGTGGGGCCCCAGGTGCCCCTCTCCAAACAGCGTTTGGCTCGATGGTGGCAGCGGGCTCTAGCTGGCGCCCCTGCACATTCACTTGCTGACAGTGTAAGGCATGGAAAGTGCATTTTCAAGGCCAGAAAATGAGATAATTGGATTTTAAGGAATGAATATACGGCAGATTTCAAAACTACCAAAATCTCTTTACAAGGCAAAGGGAGATGAAGCTCCGTCCAAGCGGCTTACCTGGGTGAACAGGGTAAACACAGGGGTGCTGGTCAGGTGGGCCTGCTGCAGCTGCTCTCTGAGGCCATCCGCTGCGGGCACAGGGGGACAGGTGGTAAGCAGCCTCAGCTCCCATGTGGCTTTTGGGAAGGCTCCAGGAGCCCTCAGGATTCGGAGCCAGGCCGGGCTGGGAGGAGAGGCCTTGGCACCAGCACTACACAGCCATGGCTGGACAAAGGGTGGGCCCTCTCATCCCTGTTACCACACACAAGAGTCAGCCCAGCTGCCACGTGCTTGGCCCAGGAAGAGTGGTGGGGCAGGGAGGGAGGGCTGGCTCTGACTGGGTTTCCTGGAAACCTTCAGGGACAGAAAGTTCACCAGAGGTGGGGCCCACCCCACCATCTGCTAGGCTGGATGTACTCCTTATCCTTACCCCTGGCCCCTAGGAGGCTCCCAAGGAAGCCCCAGGCCATACCTCTAGTCTGCACTGTGGCAGGTCTCTGGGGAGCCTGTGTGCAGGGCAGGACGACGTCCCCCATCCAGGGGGTCACAGCCATGAGCAGCCTGCGGTCCAGGAGCCTCCGGTGCAGAGCCTGTCTCCAGCGCCGCTGTCCACTCCGGGCGGCTCTGTGCCGCAGCCACCGCACGTGGGACCGGGCCACGATGTCACCAGGGCTGACCTCTGGGGATGAGCTGGGCAGGGGTGGCTGCCTCAGCTGCTCTTTCTGTAAGAAGGTGGCACCTGGAGCCCCTAGCCAGGCCTGATCCCTGAAGTGGACCCTGCTCAGCGGCCAGTGCTGCCCTCTACCCCCGTCAGGGTGTGATTGGTGGTGGCATGGGTGTGCGTGTCCACAGTAGGCCTCACCTTTGTGCAGCTCCGAGCAGCTGTGTTGGCCCTGAGCACCCTCAGCACAGTCTCCACGGGCACCGTCAGCAGACGCCTCCCACACTGATGAGAAACCTGCCTGAGGTGAGGCACGCGGGGGCCTTCCCCACACTGCCCAGACCTGGCGGCCTCTTCACCCAGGCTCCAAAGTGTGGCTGTGCAGAGCCCAGCTCTGCCTCACAGAACGTTCACCATGGGAAGCACAGGGTCCCCAGGCAGAGCATCCCCCAAGGCCTGGCTCCTGAGACAGTAACAGGGTCCCATGCCCCATTCAGCTCCTCCGGGTAAGGCCACAGCCCAGGGAGACACTGGCTGTGCGGCAGCGGGTGCCATGCCCTTGGCTCTGCCGGTAGCCTCAGTGTCCACTGTCCCTGCCAGCACCTCCCAGGACAGACCAGCCTGTTCAACTCTGATGGCTCCACAGACACCGCCAGAGCTGGGCCTGCGCCCAGGGCCTGACATGGCGAAGACCAACCAAGACAGGCAGAAACACCATGAGCCAGGCTGGGCCCAAGTCGGTGGAGAGGCCCACCCCAAGAAGGGTCTCCAGTGTGCAGGCACATGGCGGGGAAGGGGTCTCCTCTCGCTGCCACCTCTGCCCTCCCCCACCCTGGCTTAGGGTTGAAATGTTTCAGAAATGCCTCCAGGCCCAAGTGCCCATTCAGCCATGTCCCTGAAACCATCAATGACCTAGGAAAAATGCAGCCTTCCCCACCACACACAGCTCTCCAGAGCTCAGCTAGAAGCAGTGCGTTCTGATCACACAAACTCTGGGACCCAGCTGCTGCATGGTCCCTGAGCACCCGCCTTGGCGAGCGCCGGGAGTGCACTTCCCATGGTGCACCTGGGCCTGGGCCTACCTCAGGGGCCTGCTTCTCTGCACCTGCCGGTCGAGTGTCTGCCAAGTGGGAGGCCTGGGCAGCTCTCAGGATGGGGCTGTGGGCCCTGGCAGGGGCCTGTGCTGGGCTCCTCTCCTCTCCAGGAGCCGTGGGTGTGGCAGAAGCTTCCTTGCTGCCACCTTGGCTGGCACTGGACCCCTTGAGAGGGCTGGGGGAGGCAGTGGGGCATCCCAGCCAGCCCCCTGCCCCTCTGGTGCTCTGCCTGGCAGGAACCCACAGATCCATGTCCGGGACCACGTATTGTGGGGACAGCAGCGCTCGGCCGGCTTCCCCGGCTTGCGCCTGCTCCGGGTCCTCCTCGTCACTACTGCTGCTGCTGCTGCTGCTGCTGCTGCTGCCGCCCCCTCTGCTGCTGCTGCTGCTGCTAGAGCTCCAGCGGACCCTGTGACGGACCCTCTGACGCCGCCTCTGGAGACCCTGCTTCTTCTGAGGGGAGGAAGGGGCTACTTGGAGGCCTCAGTTTCCCGGGGTTTGCCGATGACAGCAGCAAGCAGGCCAGCCCTTTGGCGAGAGGTCCAATTGGGGCGCCTCAGGGGTCAAGAGCTGCTGCCGAGTCAGGGTCTCCCTCTGCCCTTGGCCACCCAGAAGAAAAGCCAGGGCCAGAAACCAAATGCCCTCCCTTTCCTCCACCTGCCTCCCTCCCTCCTCCTCCTACTGGGTCCCCCAGTGGACCAGGCCATTGTCGGTTTCAGGTAAAGAATGAGTGAGTGCCTCACCCCTGTCATGATCTTCCACTTGCTCAGACACTGGGAGCCAGACCGATGGGGCAGCTCAGAAGCTATTTTTGCCCAGTGACCTACAAAGGCCAAACCCCATGGAAATGACATCATCCAAGATTCGTCCCCAAGACGAACTCGCTGTTCCCCAGGAGACTCTCCGTGGGCCCTGTCATCAGAGTGGGGCCTCCTGCGCACCCTCACACTGCGTGAGAAGCAGGGTCAAGCATGGTGGGCGCATCTGACTCTCAGTGGATGCTCAGGCCCTTAGGAAAGTTCTGGCAAACGTGTGAGAAGGGAAAATCGTCCCAAGCATACACCGAGGCCCTCACATATCTGCTCGCCTCAGCCGTCCCCATGATTCACGCTCTCCATGCAGCGGGGGGTGGGGGAGGGCACAGGTGCTGCTCTCACAGGGCAGAGCCTTAGCAGCTGGTGTGTCCCTGCACATGGCAATACCACAGTTAGAATTTACTCTAAGGAGACATTACAGACATAAGCAGACTTAGCTATAAAACACTCAGCTCGTTGGGGTGGTGGCACACACTTGCAGTCCCAGCTACTTGGGAGGCTGAGGTGGGAGGATGGCTTGAGCTGCCGTGGGCTATGGTCATGCCACCGCACCCCAGCCCGGATGACAGAGCTTGCTCTGTCTTGATCTTGATCTCATTTCTAAGAAACTAGAAGAACTATCAACAACTTACCAACACCGTATTTTTCTATTAATTCAATTAACTGTTCCTCTTCTTTTAAATTCCACCGCCCCTTTTTCAGACTGAAATGTAATCTCCTGAGATACCTGAAAGTGACATGGAAAGAAAAGAACCTGCTGACACCACCCGCTGCTGCCTCAGCTTCTTTCATGGTTTCTTGGCGATGACACTAAAAGTACAACCGACAAAAGGAAACTATAGATAAAGTGGACTTCATCAAAGTCCAAAGCTTTGTGTCCCAGAGGACACCGTCGAGAAAGTAGAAAGACAGCGGACAGACTAGGACAGAAAGTTTGCAAATCACGTGTCTGGTAAGGAACTTGTATCTGGAACACACAGAGAACTCTTACAAGTCGGTAACACCAAGACAAATAATGTTAAAAATGGGCAAAGGACTTAAACAGACATTCCTCTAAAAATCTATTTCTGTGAATAGTCACCAAGCACATGACAAGAGGTCCCACATCATTAGCCACGGGGAGGCGCATGTGAAAACCAGTGAGACGCCACTTCACACCAGAGAGGGTGGCTAAGAATCATAGACAGATCCCAAGTGCTGGTGAGAATGTGCAGAACTAGAAACCTAAGATGTCGCTAGTGGGAAACGAAATGGTTCAACCCCTTTGGAAAACGGTCTCCCATTCCTCAAAAGGTTAAACACCGAGTTACAATGCTACTCCCAGGATACACCTAAGAGAAATGAACAATGTGTCTGTGTAAAAACGGGCAGGGGAATGTTCAGAATGTTTTCAGGCTTTACCCACATTGTGCCAGAATTTGCAGAAGTATATTTATGTGAGAATTCCACTCTTTTAAGGCTAAATGATACTGCATTGCAGGAAAATTTGTTTTCCACTCATTTGCTGACAAATGCTTTGGCTGTTTCCAAACTTTTACTCTGGTGAAAGATGCACTGTGCACACTGCTGTATCTGAGTTCCTGCTTTCAATTCTTTCGGATTTTATGCTTATCAATCTTGGGGGTATAATTCTATGTTTAACTCTTTGAGGAACCACCATACTTTTCCACAGAGGCTGGAACATTTTACATTCCCACCAGAATGCACAATGGTTTCAATTTCTCTACATTCCTGCCAACATGGTGACTTTTTTTAGATTAACAGCCATCCCAATGCACATGTTTGACCTGCGCCTGCTCCGTGACTCACAGTGCTGGGCATCTCTGCACGTGCTTGCTGGCCACCTGTGCATCTTCTTAGGAGAGACAGCCACTCAAGTTCTATGCCCGTGTTGAGATTGGGGGTTTTTGTTGAACAGCTTTCTTTTCGGGTGATATGTTTTACAGTTGATTTTGGTGATGGCTGCACAGCTCAACAGATACTAAATACTGAAAACCACCTAACTTTGCGCTTTGTTGTAATTAATTAATTTGTATTTTTTTTGAGAGCCTGGGTCTTGTCACCCAGGCTGGAGTGCAGTGGCGTGATCTCGGCTCACTGCAACCTCCACCTCCCAGGTTCAAGCGATTCTCCTGCCTCATCCTCCGGAGTAGCTGGGACCACAGATGCATATCACCACACTAGGCTAATTTTTGTATTTTTAGTAGAGATGGGGTTTTGCCATGTTGGCCTGGCCTCAAGTGAAGTGATCCACCTGCCTTGGCCTCCCACAGTGCTGGGATTACAGGCATGAGCCACTGCGCCCGGCTTTTGAATGACATACTTTAAATGAACGCACTACAGGGCATGTGAATTATCTCAGTAACGCTGTTTTTGAAAGGACCAGGAGCAAGTAAAGGGGGGAGCTGCAGCATCTGCCCAGGGACCCTGCCCACCAGTAGTCTGGGAGAGTCTGACAACAAGGGTCGGAAAAGGCTGACCAGGGCGCTGTCTCCAGTGCAGCCTGTGCCTTGCTCATGGCAAACACGCAATAAAGAAGTCAACGTCGGAAAAAATAGCTTATCCTGCTTCCCACACAGGCCAACCCTGGCACACCAAGCCCCCACAGGCTGCACTCTGCTCCTGTGATGGCAAATCCCTCCTGATTTCCGTGGCCCAGCCTGCCCATGGCCTATATGAGGGTCAACCTTCAACCCACGCCAGCCCCTCCCTCACCCAGCACTGTGCAACTCACCGATCTCGGCACTGGGCATCGCTCCTACCTGGCACCTCTTCCCGGATTTTAAACCAATCCTGCTCCCCATATTTGGCAACAGCTTGAAGCAACTTCTGCAGGAAGGGACAGGCAGACAAGTGAAATCTCTGCAGGCATGGCTGTAGCCTCCTCACCCTGGACCCAGTCAGACAAGGGCCCATTGGGGCCCCACAGCCACTGAGCACAGTCCCACCACTTCCCAGAGGCCAGTTCTCCCAGGGCACCGCACACTTACAGCATCTTCGTCTGGGGCCCAATACCCCTTCTTCAGGGCAGGATCCAAGCTCTTGGTCCACCTATAGATCAGCTGCATGGAGTCCCTCCCTTCCATATAGTAGACAACTAGAAACAGAGGGATGGGGTGGGGTCCTGTGGGGCCAAGTCACACACCATACTGTACACAGCTAGGGACAGGGGGGTCCCATGGGGCCCAGACACCCACCCTCCAGATGGGTCACATAAAAAGAGTCACTTTAGTCATCAAGAGGTGAACTGTGGAAAAGCCAGGCCTGTTTAAGCCTTGGCACATCTTGCTGCCCCTCTGTGAATTTCCCCCGCACATCTCCACTGTCCAATGTGGGGCCCGTGACAGCCTGAGAGATGCTGGGACAGCAGGGGATGTCGGTGGGGGGGGTCTGACTTCTGCGGGAGGGGATGTAGGGGGTCTCACTTCCGTGGGAGGGGATGTGGGGGGTTCACTTCCGCGGGAGGGGATGTGGGGGGGTGTCACTTCCGCGGGAGGGGATGTGGGGGGGTGTCACTTCCGCGGGAGGGGATGTGGGGGGGTGTCACTTCCGCGGGAGGGGATGTGGGGGGGTGTCACTTCCGCGGGAGGGGATGTGGGGGGTGTCTCACTTCCGCGGGAGGGGATGTGGGGGGTGTCTCACTTCCGCGGGAGGGGATGTGGGGGGTGTCTCACTTCCGCGGGAGGGGATGTGGGGGGGTGTCACTTCCACAGGAGGGGATGTGGGGGGTGTCTCACTTCCGCGGGAGGGGATGTGGGGGTGTCTCACTTCCGCGGGAGGGGATGTCGGGGGGTGTCACTTCCGCGGGAGGGGATGTGGGGGGGTCTCACTACTGCAGGAGGGGATGTGGGGGTCTCACTTCTGCGGTAGGGGATGTGGGGGTCTCACTTCTGCGGTAGGGGATGTGGGGGGTCTCACTTCTGCGGTAGGGGATGTGGCTGCCGACACGCATCTCCTGCACCAGCTGTGTGAGCATGCGGTCCTCCTCTTCCGTCCACTCCTTGCGTTTCAGGGTTTTGTTGTGCTGCTGGAATTTCTGGAGGCACTGGAAGGCGCTGCGGCTGGTCTTCCCAAGGCCCAAACAAAAGCAAATGGGTGTTACTGCACTGCAGGACAACCAGATCTGGCTCTGAGAGTGCTCCAGGCCGCAGGTGGGCCCACCAGCCACTGGGGTTACCCTTTTGCAGACCTGTGTGCTGATGGACTGTACCCCAGGGTGGGAAGACACTATACCCACTAAAGAGGACCGGAAAGACCAGGTGAGAAGAATCAAACCTTTACTTAAGATGATATGAAGAATTCACATCATGTGACTGATGTGACTCCAAAACCACACTGCAGCTCACTCAACAGAGAAACTGGCAGCTGGGCAGGGGCCAGGAAACATGCTGCTCTGCATGTGGTTTGCTCTTTAATGCATGTGCTAGCACCTTCTCTCCCTTCTCCAGCCCCAGGGTGTCTCCAGCTAAGGGGTGTGGGGTGGGGAGGTAAGGGACAACCCTTGGTGTGGCATCCATGTCTCAGGAGACACCCTCAGAAGGGAGGGCCCCGAAATGACTCTCCCAGCTTCCCTGCGTGGCTCAGTTCAGTCTACATGGCAGACCATGTGCCCAAATCTTGGAAGGGGTTTTCCAAGAGCTGATGAGTGTTACCTGAACCCTGTTCTCTTAAAGTGAGCTGCTGGGTGACAGAGGGCACCCAGGGCTGAACGTGGTGTCGCTAAGCTGTGAGGTTTGCTTCCAAGGCTTTCTTCCCTATCAAGTCCTTCCCAGCTTGTTACAGCACAGTTCAATCTGAGACTCGTTCACTACAAAGAAAACCACTGCTCCCAGTTGTGTGAGCCACAGGGCAATCCTAGTCATATGTGTGAGCCTTGTTCCCCCAGCCCCCAGGCCCACACGGGAGCACTTCCGGGGGCATCGACAGGCTTAAGGCCTCATCTGTCCTCCTACACTCAAGCCGGCACTTCCCAACAGTGGAAGTAGAGATCCTTCTCACACCCATCCTAAGCCTGCCAAAGGATCTGGGAAGGCACAGGACTGGAGGGTGAGGCGGGGTTCAGAGCCCAGACCCTGCTGGGGGGAGCTGAGAGCAGTGGCCCCACAGGAGGCTGGAATGAGGCTGCCGAGGCCTTAGCCTGGCTGTGACAGGGCCAGAACACTTTCCTGGAAGGAGAAAGAATCTGATGGGGGAATTGCTGGCATCGCAATTTCCGATATTCACAGAGAAGCATGTCTGACTGCGTGTTCCAAGGAGAAAAAGCCATTGAGGGGATGGAAGACACCAGAGGGTTCACAAGGAGAAAAACTGCACTCATGGTTTCATCAAACCAGCAAGACAGAGTGGAAGGGAAAGAGGCCACAGAGTAACACAGCTCAACACACCAGACCCAGGCAGGGAACCAGGAACACCAACCCTCCCTGTGAAGCCAGAGGCTGGCCAGGCGGGTGACAAAACAATAACCAGCCACATGCTGCTTTCATGAAAATGCCTCAAATGACGTTTTAAAAGGCCAAAAATACAGGGATGGGTAAAAAAATGTAAAATAAAGCAGGAGTGGCAACATCTTTACCAGGAAGATGGAATTTAAGCTTAAAAAGAATAAGGAAAATAAAGGGATAATGCCTTTTTTTTGAGACAAAGTCTCACACTGTTGCCCAGGCAGGAGTGCAGTGGCACGATCTCGGCTCATTGCAACCTCCACTTCCTGGGTTCAAGCAATTCTCCTGCCTCAGCCTCCCGAGCAGCTGGGATTACAGGTGCATGCCACTACGCCCAGCTAATTTTTTGTATTTTTAGTAGAGACAGGGTTTCACTATGAAGGCCAGGCTGGTCTCAAACTCCTGACCTCAGATGATCTGCCCGCCTTGGCCTCCCAAAATGCTGGGATTACAGGCGTGAGCCACCATGCCCAGTCGATAATGACTTTTAAAAAAAACATAATTTGCAAAGTAAACACAGTCATCATGGCTGGGAGCTGAGATGGCACCACTGCACTCCAGCCTGGGCAATAGAGCTGGACTCTGTCTCAAAAAAAAAAAAAAAACCAAAAAAAAATCCCAAAACACCAAAGTCATTGTAAAGTTATGTGGGCTGGGCATAGTGGCTCAGGCCCGTGATCCTAACACTTTGGGAGGCTGAGGCAAGGAGGACTGTTTGAGTCAGGAGTTCAAGACCAGCCTTGGTTCAATTCAGTAACTGATATAGACCAGGTCCTACGTACAAAGATAAACAACTTTCTCTTAAAAACAATTTTGGCAAGTTTAGCTTGGTCTGCTATAATCAGGTGCTCGGCCATAAAGTAACACATCTGAAAAATGGAGATTCTACTGATCACGGCCTTAGGTCAAGTTCCAGTCTAATTCAGATAAAGAACCACTATAAAAACTCCCAGAAACCCAACTATCTAAAAATGGAAACACAGATTCCCAGATGAACCTGGGTATGAACCTGGGTTCAAAGAGACAGTAACAATGGAAACTGCGGCTACTCTGGAATCATGGAAAACCGGTTCACACCGAGCTGCTCGCAGAAGTGGCCTGAAAAGCCTTCCTTATCAAGACACAAGGCCCACACACGTCAAGAACTGAGTCCTCACACAGGAAACAAGAAAAACGGCAAAAAGAACTCAAACCAGGAAAAAGTGTTCTTTAGAAACATCAGCAAAATCAACTCCTGAGGTTGATGGAGACAAAAGACTAAAAATGAGAGAGGCGACAATCTCTGGTAAGCTGAGCCTGCACGGCCGCCTGGAGAGGCCCAGGGGAGCGCGGCCGCCCGTGTCAGAGAGGTGGGCAGGCTGCCTTCCCCAGGGCCACAGCCTAGAGGTGGCAACACACAGAAACCTGGTGGCTAGCAAGCACCGGGGACCCTGCACCTGTCCCGCAACCTCCCACTATGGAGCCCACACGCCCTCAGGCCTCCTGGCCCCCCGAGTCCGGGGTGGGTTCTTACCCCCAGCTCCTCTGCAATCCTCTGCCACTCCAGGTGGCCATGTGCAGCTGCGATCGCCTGCAGCCGCTCCAGCTCCTCCCCGCTCCACTCCTGCTTGTTGATGCTGGGGTGCTCCGAGTTCTGCCAGAACTTCTGGATCTCCTCTGCGCTGCGACTGCCTTCAAACTACACCAACAGAGACATTCAGCCTTGTATGGTAACCTACCTTCTGGGCACTGAGGAAGGAGAGCTAAGCAGACCCCCGGCACAATTGGTGCCTGAAGAGTATCTTACTGCTCGTTTATTTCCTTTTGTACATAATCTTTTCATAGATAATCACACCTTAGTTTATAGTCGGAGGAGTGTCTAGAGCAGAAACATTGCAGAGCACGAACTAGGGAACCACAACCACACCAGGACAGGAATCAATGGCCCAGGCGGTAGTGCCCCTGCCTGAAAGGGCATGTGCTGCAAGGCAGGCCGGCCCAGGCAGCAGCATTCAATATCATAAAGATACCCGCTGTATGGCAGGCTTGGAGCAAGTCACTCCTCCTGAAAGGGAGTTGTAGTTTCTTGTATCCAGTTCTTATGGAAAGCTGGCCTCAGGCTGGCAATCTCGTGTATGTCCGAGGGCTCAAAACCCCTCCGGTATAATCACGCCTAGGTGGTCCTACACCCTGTCAGCTCTGTTGCGACTGTGCTGACTCAGAGCACCCTCCTGTAGAAATGCCCACAAGTAGCCTGCCCCTAGATCAGAGATGTTGCACACTGCACCCTCCTTGCTGCACACCACCCACCTCCTTGCCTCGGTGGCCTCATGGGGGAGGACCCCTTGCTTATTGCTCACGTGACTGTCTTGACCCTATCACTGTCCTTAAGATGACCTTACTCACTACCCTTCCCCACAACCTGTACCTAATAATACAGACACACCTGGATGCTGGGGACCTCGCCTGTCTCTGCCTGTAGGTGGCGTTGGCCCTGAGCCCAGCTGCTCCTATCCAGTCCTTCGGTGTTCTGTCTCATTTCTTGGATCCCATGTCTCAGCACAGCGATAGGGGACACCCCACAACCCTAGTAGGGCCGGACCCTACAGCCTTGCAGGCCACTGACCCCAGGGGCGCCCTTGACGCGGCTCCAGGCTAAGCCGTTGCTCTCGCCAGTCAGCTGCAGGCTTCCATGGCTGCCAGGAAGCGGAATCTTCGTCTGGCTCACTGGGCCTTGCAGAGCCAAACATGTAGACTTGGGTCCAAATGCAAGGCCGGGAACCTTGTGACTGTCTCAGAAGGGGCCATGCACCAGAAAGCCCTCACAAGGCCGCTCGCCACTCCCGACCTCTGGACATGCGCTTCACCGGGGTGGCAGGGGGTCACATGGAAACTGTGGCTCAGGGGTGTGTGGCCTTAACCCCCAATTCCAACTGCACCCAGGCTACAAGCAGCTGCGCTGTGAGCTGCTTGGGGCTTAGACCTGCCCCTAACTTACGTTCATATTGGAAATCTTCTCCCAGTCGTGGCTGTCCAGCCTGTTTCCCAGCAAAGCCTCTTCAGGAAGCTGGCTGGAGGAAGGGATGAGGGCATTGGCACCATGCCTGGCCTGGGGGCTCCCCTGGGCCCTCCCGGGAGGACCCCTCACTTGATGTCCTGGATCTCCTTCTCGGCCTCCCTGGCCTGCTTCTCCAGGGCCTGCCTCTCTGGCTCACTGGAGACTTTGCTCTGCTTCTGGTGCAAGTACTCGAGCCTGTGAGGCAGAACAGAGGTGGAAGGGCCACAGGCCTGAGGGCTGCTGGGTGGGATAGGTTCTCTTCGAGGTACAGGGCAAGCAGTGTGAGCTCAGCTGGGATTCCGAGGCTTCCTCACCCTCCCTGCCTCGGCCTCCTCACCCATGAGGGAAGCTGTGGCATCCACCTCTAGGCTGCCACCCGAGTTGGAAGGGCTGCAGTGCCTGCTGAAGCAGAGGCTACTGCCTGCTGGCCCCCATGTCTCAGAGGTCGCCACAGTCCTCCCAAACCTCAATGCCCCAGCTCCCAGCCTGTGCCTGGCACGGAGACGCAGCTGTGGGAAGATGTCCTGACTTATGCCCAGTGAGGAGGCTGGAGGCTGTGAGGCCACAGTGAAGAACCACTCCCCAGCACAGGCCAGGGAGGGAAACCCAGCTCTCCCCGAGCCTGAGGGGCCCGTGATTGCCACTGCAAACCCTGACCCCGCACATCAAGCCACGTGGGGCAGGTGGGTCCCGGGACCCCAGGCCAGCGCAAAGGCCTCTCAGTGCCCAGAGATGCCCTGGCTGCTTCAATCCTCACGGCACACCCTCTGCCTCGAGAGCTCATGGTGGCCACACAGAAGATACGTGGGGACCGTGTGCTGCTGAGGGAACAGCCAGCCTGGTGCTGCTTGGTCTCCCGGTTCTGGGAGCCCCTCTGTCCTGGACCGCAGTCATCCAGACAGCAGCACTTACCATTAAGCGCTGACAGTAAGGCCACACTGTGCCTCGCTTCAGTCACGCCTTATCACCCCATCAGCAAACAGGTTTCAGGAATGGGGAAAAGAGAGGCCCAGAGAGGAGAAGCTGCCTGAGTCGCACACCTCACTGTGGCCGTGTGGACTGACCCCGCACTTAGCCGCCCAGCCATGGGGAAGCCCCCTTGAGGGGGAAAGGGCATAAAAATCCAGGCATCAGCCTCTCTCCATGGCTGGCAGGAGCCGCTGCAGGGTAGAGGCATGCAGCTAAGCTGAACCTCCGCCAAGCCCACAACGCCCGGCCTGGACTTTTCCTGTTGGCTGGAAAAGGCTGTTTTGTTTGTTTTTGAGACAAGGCCTCGCTCTGTCGCCAAGGCTGGAACGTAGTGGTACAGTCTTGGCTCACTGCAGCCTTGACCTCCTGAGCTCAATCGATCCTCCCACTTCCGCCTCCCAAGTAGCTGGGACCACAGGCAGGTACCACCACACCTAGCTCATTTGTCTACTTTTTTATTTTACTTTTTCACAAGCCACGCTGCTCAGGCTGGCCTTGAACTCCTGGGCTTAAGGGATCCTCCTGCCTTGGCCTCCCAAAGTGAAGGGATTCCAGGCGTGAGCTACACCCAGCCTGAAGGCTGTTTCTGACCTTTGTTTTTAGACTTACTTCAGTAACTTGGGCTGAAGCAATCGTTGCAGGCGGTCACTCACCACTGACTTTCGGAGCAAGGCCTTTTCCCAGTTCTTCCCTGAGGAGAAGCCACAGTGCTATCACTGAGGATCTGGGTCCTCTCCACGGCCCAGCCCAGAGGTCAGCGTTCACTTCCCAAGGTGGTGGGGGGTGCCCACAGCGAGTGAACAGCACACCAGGCCCACAGATGCAGCCCCTCCACCTAGCAGACACAGCTCCACCCAAGGCTTGGTGCCAGCTCAGTGCACGGTCACCAGGGCTCTGCGGCCCAAGACAAGGTAGGGAGACCGAGCAAGAGGGTGGGGTGGGGCCCTGCCAGTCCCCCATGACTGGCATTCTGGAAAGGACCTGCTCAGCGTGGGAAAGGCAGGGGTCAAGGGGCCAGTCCCAGTGGTCAAAGCCTAAAAGAACCACGAGGTCACAGCAGAGAGGTCTGACATCTTGGGGAGAAACCAGAGAAGGCAAGGCTGTGAGGAGGAGTCCCCAAGTTCCGGGGTGCCACGGGGCCAGCTGGGGCTCTTACATTTGGTCACGAGGAGCTCCTCGAAAGCCTTGATACCCTGGGCAGCCTTCTCCCGCGTGTCCTCGTTGGCAGGGGGCCCCTGTCAGGGCACACCACATCACCACAGGCACAGACCACGTGTGCTCCCTGCAGGCCCAGGGCATCCCTCGGGAGCCCACAACAGGACTCGGGCCCCTGCCTCCCATCCTCCCCCACTGAGGCTGAGGGTTGCAACCCTGCCAGCTCCCCCACAAGGCTGAGGAGTCAGGCCTTGCACACGCAACATGGGCACCTGCACGAGGGTTTGTGCAGCGCTTCACAGGGGCACGCCCTGGAGCCCAGCACAACGCAGCACAGAGGTCAGCCTGCCCACCAAGGATGAGGCAGTTTTAAGGAGGCTGACCAACGTTATCCTGAACTCAAGGAAATTCACCACGCCCCACAGCAGGACCTGGGGACAAGAGCCCTTCCTGCGGGGCACAGAGCCTCGCTGATGAGAGCAGGGCCTCGGCTACTCACCACACCAGTAACCTTGTCCTTGAAATATGGCTTCATGAAGTGCCCCATGTACGTGCTTGGGGGCAGGTTCTTGCCATCCTTTACCTTGGTGCCTTTGGAACCAGCCAGATCCCTCATGAGTTCCTCCTGTGACAGACACAAGGTAAGGACCCCTGTGGGCTGGCAGCAACGACTCTCCCTGTGGAGAAGGGGACCCAGGGCAGGGGAGAGACGGAGCACTGGGGAGCCCTGGACCTGGGAGGCCCAGCTGTGGGAGGCTCTTGGGGTGCGGAGGCATGGGCACTGTGGGCCACGGCCCATCCTACCTGCTGCTCCCGATTCTGGGCCAGCAGCAGGTTGGCATCAGCCAGTTTCTCCTGGATGACCTCCTGGTAGACCATGTTCAGCTGCAGGCAGGTCTCTGGGTCTTCGGGGAGGGTCTTATCCTTGGGGTCGCCCTCATCGTTGCTGGCTTCACCCCACTTTTCTTCTTCCTAGTTACGAGCCGGAAACGGCACATAAGGAGATGAAACGTGGATGGTCCCGTCCTCGGGAGCCAGTCGCCCACTGCTGGGCCTCTGGGACAGCAAGGCAGCTCCGGCGCAGCAACAGCCAATGTGGAAGCAGAAAGAGGTCCTAGTGGGCAGCAGGAGGGTGTCTGAGCCTAGGAGTGGCCTGTCACTCTCCAGGCAGCCCATGTGAGCCTTTCCTAGTCCACAGCAGGTGGAGCCCCCTGCTGGAACGCGCCAGGACTGGGGAGACCCTGAAGTCTGCCCCGAGCCCACTGTGTCCATCACTAGCAACGCACGGGGAGTAAGCGCGTGTGGTAGCAAGTTTCTGCAGAGCCAGAAAGCAGATGCAGTGAACACCTGGCTACAGTGGGCTCACACCGACAGACGGACCACGTGGCCGCTAAAACGTGAGCTAACGCAGTACCTACTGACTTGCTGGAAAAAAAGCAGCAAATGGCAAACGTTTTCCGAAGGAAACAAAAGGCAGCTGCTAGTGGCTGGCCTTACTGGGTGGCTGCCATGTGCTGTTTAGGTGCTCGTGTATTTCTCTTTTTTTTGAGACAAGGTATCACTCCACCACCCAGGCTGGAGGGCAGTGGTGCATTCACACCTCACTGGACCCTCGACTGCCTGGGCTCAAGTGATCCTCTTGCATCAGCCTCCCAAGTAGGTGCGTGCCACTGTACCAGCTAAGTTTTGTACAGCTGCTCGTGTTAACTGATGTGTGCTGTAAATGTCCCCACTATCCCACAGGAATCTGAGGCACAGAGAGGTGAGCTGTGAGAGGCAGGAACCAGGTGCAAGGCTTATAGCCGGCCATGAGCGACAGATGCCACACTGGAGATAGAGGCGTACAGGTATAAGCTCAGAAAAAAGCCAAGGGACGTGATCACCAAGCTGTTAACAGTGGTTATTTCTAGGAATGATTTCAGTGATAGTTGCTTTTTCTGATTTCTTTTATAACAAAGGTGCATCATTCTTATAATGCAGAAAAACCACCAATATGGTTCAAACCACACCCCCTCCTCCCAGGCCACTGGGGAAGGTGGTGGCAGGCCTGGCCCAGTGGCACAGCCAGGTCAGGCAGCAGTTACCGAGATGAGGGCATCAGCAGTGTCCAGGTCCTCAGAAGGCAGCGAATCTGTCAGAAATATAAGCAACACAGTGTGAGACCAGCATTGGGTTGGGGTGGGGTTCAGCTCACCACTGCCTCCTGGGCAGGGCAGAGGAGGGTGGGCCTGGGGCCGCGAGGTGACGAGAGCCTCAGGCTGAGGCTTGCAGTGAGTGGACCTTCCCTCCTCTACAGTTGGGTGGGCACTGGACCAAGGCGGGGTCAGCCAGACAGAGAAGACTCTGACTGCATGCTGGGGAGCCCCAGGCACACGGGACAATGCTACACAGGGCTCACTGGATGGCACAGGCTGTTTTGCACTGAAGAGACAGACGGGGAAGCTTTAGCGGAAAATGGGCCTGTCCTTCTGGAGCTCAGCCAGTCAGACGGGAGGCATGGACACAGAAGCCCTGACCACAGGAGAAAGACAGCAGGTTGCCTCAGAGGCAGGCCGTCGGTCTGGGGAGAGGGGGCAGCAAGCCTGGGAGGTCTCCCACCAAGGCCACAGTTGGTGGGGTTGCGGGGAGGCTCAAAGCCAAAGGGACCATAGAGGGGAACACGTTGGGAAGGGAGCAGGTTGGGAGGGCAGGCTGTGGGAGGGGAGGCTGTGGGGTGGGGTCAGGTGGGGAGGGGAGGCTGAGAGGAGAAGAGATCCTGGGGGTGTGAGCTGTGGTGACCATCCAGGCATGGACTGTCCATGCTGCCATTAGGTGAGCTCCAGGCCTGCCCTCTCCTCCCAGGATGGTCCACTCCAGAAGCCCCACACAGGGCCGAGGCAGCCAGGGCCAGACCCTGGGAGGCCTAGAGCCCACAGTACACACACAGCCAGCAGGTTCAGGGGCCAGCAAAAAAGGAACCGTCAGAAGCTCTCTGGCTGGAGGACAGGCAGACACCAGTGTTGAAAATTTGGGCCTGGTCCAAGCAGCACCAGCCATCATTTTATCATCTTTATTATTTTTTAGAGACAGGCTCTTGCTGCGTCACGTCCAGGCTGGACACGAACTCCTGGATTGAACAATCCTCTTACCTCAGCCTCTGGAGTCCCTGGGATTAGAGGCCAGAGAAATCGCAGCCAGCTACCATCACACCCTAATGTACCCGAGAGGAACCCAGAGGGCAGGCAGACCAGCGCTGTTCTTAGCCAGGTCCCAGGAGGCCAGGTGCAAGGGGCTCACCTGCTTCAGAATCTGAGTCGAAACTTGACTCTGAGATTCCCATGCGCGTGCCCGAGGAGCTGGGGTCCAAGATCCTCTCCAGCTCCTTGATCTCCTGTGTTATCTTCTCTCTTTCAGCATCTACGTCCATGACTTCGCCTGCTTCCAAAACACGTCCCAAGATGTTAGAAACCAACACCATGCCAGGATCCCGCTCTCCTTCAAACACACCCGCCCACAGGGGATGGCAGGAGCCTGCTCGGTGGTGGGCACTAAGCTCCCCAGAGAAAGAGTAAGAGGCCAGGCTCAGAATCGGGGAGCCCTGGGGCTGCAACCTCAGACCCTTGTGTACCCCACGAACTCCTGCTATGTGCTCTGCCAAGAGCCTAAGCCCCAAGAACGTCTCCTGCCTACTCTGAGGCTACAGCCAGCACAGGCAGGGAGTGAATGAACAAGGACAGGCCCCACTGTCCAGTCTCTGCTTCCACGCCAAGCCACTCGGAAACTCGACACCCAGTGCAGAAGGTTTGTGGTGCAGCGGCGAAGTAACCACAGGGCAAGGACACAGCCCGTGACCCCCGTGAAAGCTAAACCCACGACCACAGCTTCGGGCCATCCTGCTCTCCCATGGTGCAGAGCTGGACCCACAGAGGACCTCTGAGAAACTTTCACAGAGACACGAACTGAGACTGTCCAGGCGACAGCACCAACGGGACGGGGGAAGGAAGCTCCCAAAGGCAAGGCTGGCTATTGTCTGCGCATCCAGAAGGGCACCTGGAGCACGGCTGGGCCTGACCCTGAACAGATGTTTGTCAAGGTTTTTTCTTAGGAACTGTGGTCTGGGAAGTGTGAAGGGAGGAGGACTCTGGATGACAGCGTGGAAGAACAAAGCGTTAGCAGAGAAAATCTCAAAGCAGCACTAGACCCAGGAGCCGAAACCACCCAACAGAGAAACACCCTCCCCTGTCCCTGGCATAGCTCTGAGCAGCAGAGTGCCAGGGGCCCTGCCCAGCTGGAACAAAACCGAAGCATCTACCCGCAAGCACCGTTAGCTGCAGCAGCCCGGGGCCCTCACTCCTGCACAAGGCCCCTGCTTATGGCCCAAATGCTTGTGAACCTGTAAACAACTCAGCTAACAGCCGGCGGTTCAGAGGCTCCGGGCCGGCGGAGATGCTTTCCCCAGGGAGCCTAACACAAGCAGCTGCTGCCTCCCCTCCCCGTGTCGCTAATGTGAGTGATATTCAGCAGGAATGAGATCAAAGTCACACGTCCTGAGCCACTGACTTACGGGGCTGACCCTCTGCCCGCACCCCTCTCTCACGGGCTGGTCCTGAGGGCTGCCCACCAGGACGGAGCGCAGCAGGCGGCCCCTCCAGCCCCAGCTGCAGGGACACCACCCGGACTCGCCTGGGCCCAGGGAACCCCAGGAAGAGCCAGGGCGATGAGCATTTAGGCACCGGCTTGGGAAACACCCGCCCAGGCCCAGATCCGCCTCCCGCTCGCTGCGGGACCTGGGGAAGCCCCCTTCGAGGCTCGGCCGCCGCGCAATCCCGAGACGCACACGGGAGCCCTGCAGCTGGGGCGGCCCCGCCAGAGCCTCCTCAGAGCCCGCAGGGGCCGCAGCCCGCTCCCAGCAGAAGGGCTCCCAGGACCGGAATCCCCGCGGGCCCGGGCTCGGCCAGATGGGGACACGCCGGGCCTCAGTTTCCCAGACTTTGGAAGCTACCCCGCCCCCATCCCGGGCCTCGGCTGTCCGCTCCTCGGGACAGCGCCCCGGACAGCGCCCCCTCCGCGGGGAGAGGCTGGGAGCTGCCGGCGCCGCCCGCGCTTTACCTGACAGGCGCAGCCCTTACCTACCGGCGCAAAACCGGCCGTCTCCCAGGCGACCGCAGACTCGATGCTTCCGGCGGCTGGGGAAGTTGAGGGCCGCGCGCCGGAAGTCCCGCCGCCTAATGCGCGGGGCACGCCGGGACGGCCGCTACGGCCACCCGGGACCGCAGGGGCTACCAGCTCAGTGCTGCCCTCGCGTGGCCGTCATGGGCACCGCCTCCGCACGCTCTGGAGGGGCGCGGGAGGACGCGGGACCCCAAGGCAGGGGACAGGACGGGGACAGGCACCTGGCCACCTAGTCACGATCCGGAAGCCCGTTCCTCACTGGCTGTGACCTTCGGCCATTGCTGGACCTCTCTCTGCCTGTTTCATCCTCTGCTAACGTACATCTTGGGGTTTGGTTAAACAACCAATGAGAAAGTCTACTTGAAGGGCTTTTCCCGAGCCTGTCCTGCATGCCCAGGACGCCCAGGCCAGGCCAATCTCCAGGCACGTGCATGAGACCGAGGCCAGAAGGGGTGGGGGCCGCGCCACGCTGAACTCACTTGCTTCCCTTGTCACCTATGCACAACTTCCAGGCTCTCTGGGGTGTCCTGGCCTGGAAACCTGCCCTGGGGCCCTACCGTAAGTGGGTATTCATTCCTTCAGGAACGTGCCAGGGCTTACTCCGCTGGGAGCTGGGCCAGGGCCTACAGTTCCTGGCTCCTGAGAGCTTAGGAGCACCACAGGCGCTGCAGAGACATCCTGAGGCCCGACCAGTGAGGGGGCCCCAACTTCAGCCTGGGTTTCGAGCTGGGGGCATCAGCTGGGGAACTATAAAGGGGGATTGCCCCATCTACCAAGGAGGTGGGCTTTTGGTGGCAAAGGGTTAGGCCCAGGAGAGGCCAGGCTGGGAGCTAAGGATTGGCAAGAAACAGATGGAGAAGATGGAACCAGACAGCCATAGGCTCAAGCACCTCCTGTATAGGTCCCTGCGTCATTGGGAACTGCCCGAGCAGGGCTCAAAAGGTGGAGGCAAAGGCAGGCCCTAAATACAGCGCTGTGAGTTGTATTTTTAAATTTCTTACTACAGAATGCTTCAAACACAGACACCAAAAGAGAGGAGTGTGCAAAACCGGTGTGCCCATCTCTACCTTGCTTCCCTGGGCCCCACCTACTCCATGAGCCGCTGGCATGACGGCCAGTGGCCACCCTGCTTCACAAGCATCTGGTGGATGGGGCCTGGCTGGCGATCTGGCCTTTGTGCCCTCACCCCATAAAATAGTGTCTTTCCCACAGGGCCTCCAGGAAGGTCTGTGGCATGACGCATCCTCCCTGGAAGCCCCAATCCTGCTGCTACAGGGCTCCCATGTAGGGCCTCAGCCCTATGGGGTCATGGGGTGTCCCCTATAGCTATACTGAGGCGCAGGATCCAGGAAGTAAAGCAACAGGACGCATAAGGACTGGAAAAGGCAGCTGGGCTCGGGGGACCATGCCACCTAAGAGCAGAGACAGGTGAGGCCCTGTCTCTAAACATCCAGAAGCATCTGTATTTATTAGGTACAAGGCAGGGGAAGGGTTGTGAGGTCATCTATAGGGTTAACGGTAGGACATACATAATCATTTGAGTAGCAGGTGATGGGCCACCCCATTATGTCACCTAGGAAGAGCAGTGGGCCATGCGCAGTAATAAAAGGCTGTGTTCAAAAAAGGGTCCACCCCCATTAGGTCACCAAGGCAAGGAGGCGGACTATGTGCAACAGGTGTGCGCAACACTTATCGGGGGCTGGAGACTTCAAAGTGTTTCTAATAGAAGGATACTGTAGGCCAATGTAGTGGGAGCTGACAGACCTGTGCTCTTCTCTAAGATATTTATGGGAGGATGATTTGAGCTAGCACAGAAGCGAGAAAACACTGACAGTGTGTACAGCCGCCGTGATTGGCCACACCAGAGGGGTTCTTCTCCCTCGGTTACTTGCAGGATCTCAGGTCTGAGGCCTACCTTCCACAGGAACTGGATGCAAGGTACTACAGCTCCTTTATCAGGAGAAGAGGCTCTTGCTCCGAGCCTGCCATACAGCGTATGCCCTTTCAGGCAGGGACACCACCGCCTGGATCTTTGGTTCTCATCCTGGTCTGGCTGTTTTCCCATGTACTGCTTCTGTTCTGTGACTGCTCTAGGCATTCCTCCCACTACAGACTACTATATAGTTACATAGAAGGATTCTATAAATCAGCACTAAATGTGTCCGTACAGCTCCGACTATAAAACCTGTATGATTATATAGAATATATGTATGATTATGTAGACTATGACTACATAGAAAGATTATATGGAACTCAATATGCTAGATAGAAGTACTAAGTATGACTACATAAGCACATAAGCTAGATATATATAAGCAGTAAGTTGTACTTCAGGCACTAGTTGTTCTGACTATAAACTAACGCACGATTATATATGCAGGATTATATTAGCAGCTGTGTAATAACACCATAAACTAAGATATTCTCCAGGCACTAACTGTGCCTGGGGTTGCACAGCTCCCCTTCCTCGGGCCCGTGTGGGGTCGCCCACACTCCCAGAGTTCCTGCACACTCAGAAGCTGACTCCAGCACCTTCCAACCACAGCACAATCCAGAACCTGCTTTCACTGATGGGCAGGAGCGCAGACACACCGGGCTGGGCAGCAGGACCGCTCCGCAGGGCCTCCTGGAAGGCTGACCTTCGCCTGTGGCTGAGGCCAGGGGTCTAGTAGTTCAGATACCTTGTCTGAAAATTCAACCACATGAGCTGAAAGAATGACCCAATGCTGGAATCCAATCTGTCCAACTCTGAAACATGCATCATGTGTGAGTCCCTGCACTCAGGCCCAGGCAGCTGTGGTCTGAGTCTGCCCCTGACCCCAAGGGCTGAGGACCTGGAGATCAGCTACCTGCCAGCACAAGGCACTGGTCAGGGAAGAGCAGGGGAGCTATGGACGGCTGAGGTGTTCTCCAAGGCCTGGTTAAGTCAGCAGAGAAGAGACTGGGGTAAACTGAAGAATTTATTTAAATAAGAAAGCTATCAATTGGAAAGGAGGGGAAACAAACTTGTTAAAAAAACATCTATAGGAAAATAGTTTAAAAGGCATTTAGTGCGTGTGGCCTTCCTTCTGTGGGAGGCAGTCAGAAAGGCAGCTGGGACCCCATACAAACCTGGGCAGGCTCTGCTCATATTTGAAATTCCCGAATTCTCAGCCGCATCGTACAAAATGTTGCTTGAAAACAATCAGACGCCCCAGCCAACAAGGTCCATTTAGACAGCTTCACAGCACGGAATGCGTGGTCTTGGTCCCCAGGTCCAGGGGGAAGGACACCAGCAGCCACACGGTGGCCCCTCCGCACTCAGGCCAGGACTGCAGAGACCACCCGCTAGGGCCACGAGAGTGACCTGGGAGCCAGATGGAGCCCTGAGTGCCAGCGGAAGGCACAGGTCCCTGCCCAGGCTGCCACCTCTGAGGCTCATTGAGTGGTTTTTTTCTACTTAGGAAATCAAGGACAATCAATTGTAGTTATCTTACAGCTGCTGTTCTGGGATCAGAAGGAAAATGCCGATGACAGAACCGCTCTTTTGGTGTTTAGTAATTTCTTAAAATGACTGGCTTTTATGACAGTGTCTTCCAGAGCACATTAGAATCCATAAAATTGCAGGGATTTCACCAAGAAGGGCTGCACAGAAACTCCTGGGCAACTCAGCCAGGGGCTGCTCCCACTGCGGTGGCCAGAACCAGCCAAGGGCACCACACTGGAACCTCGCTCACGATAAACACTTTACTCTAAGGGCACAACTGCACATTTAGACAAGCGGTGGTGATCTCGGGGCATACACACAGCCGAAAACACCCAGGGGTCCTCAAGGGTCCTCCTCATCTGTAATCTCAGAAATTCTGTCTATAGATTTAAGTATTTCAACAACAAGATTCAGCGTCTCAGCTCCCGAAACCAGTTGCCTGAAAGCAAGCACAGATATCAGGATGGGCAACAGCTACTCAGCAGCTACTCTGCAGCAATGGGGTTGGTTGGGGTGGGGGAGAAAGGGGAGGGCTTGGGGGAAAGGGGAGGGGAGGGGTTCCAGGGGGAGAAAGGAGAGAGGTTCTGGGGAGAAAGGGGAGGGGTTCTGGGGAGAAAGGGGAAGGGTTCTGGGGAGAAAGGGGAAGGGTTCCAGGGGGAGAAAGGGGAGGGGTTCTGGGGAGAAAGGGGAGGGAGGGGTTCCAGGGGGAGAAAGGGGAGGGGTTCTGGGGAGAAAGGGGAGGGGTTCTGGGGAGAAAGGGGAAGGGTTCTGGGGAGAAAGGGGAGGGGTTCTGGGGAGAAGGGGGAGGGGTTCTGGGGGAAAATGGGAGGGGTTCTGGGGAAAAGGGGAGGGGTTCTGGGGAGAAAGGGGAGAGGTTCTGGGGAGAAAGGGGAGGGGCTCTGGGGGGGGAGAAAGGGGAAGCATTCTAGGGAGAAGCATTCTGAGGGGTTCTAGGGGGAGAAAGGGAGGGGCTCCAGGGGAGAACAACAGATTTTCACTTCCTGTTTTCACCTCCTGACTTCACAGGAGAACGGGTTCCCCTGTCCACAGGAAGCGCTCTGGGGGGGCCAACACCACCCTGCAGAGCTCAGCCCAGTGGGTAGAGACACTCAGCACTGTCACAGTGACAGTGGCTGGCGTGTCCCCAGCCAGGCACAGTAGTGAGGGCCTTCTGGGAATTTGCTTTTTCAGCAGGAGAGAAACTCCCACTACATGCTTTACTCAGAGCTTTAGTGTCCACAGGTGGCAGAGCTGGGAATTAATTCCGGGTGGTAGTACTGTCTGCACCTCCCAGCTGCAACTAGACACTGTCCAGCAGGTTGGAGAGCCTGTGGTCTGCTCACAGCGACCCAGAGAGCGAACAGACCACTGAGCACGCGCCCCTCCCTGCGGCTCCCTGTCCACCAGCCATGGTTCTGTCAGCCTGGACCTCCACCCAGGACCACTGATGGCCACTCCAATCTCATCCCGTTCTCTGCCAGGCTTCCCAGCACCCCAGGCACTCACTTGATGGAAGCCTGTGCGCCGCGAATGACCCCTTGGAGGTTCTGCAAAGCTATGTCAGCGTTCTGCTTCACCACCGTCAGGTTGGCGCCCTGGCCGCACCGCAGGGCTTCGTTCTCTCGCTGGAAGTTGGAGACCTGCGCCTGGGGTGAAGGTGAAAGCTGAGGAGAGCGCATCTCCGAGGCCATCCAGCTGAAAGTGCATCATGTGGCGAGGTGGAGACTTGCCCATGGGGGCCGGGCACACTCAGGATGGGTGCTCTGGCCTAACTGGGGGCTTGCCTCTGGGACTGGGGACCTAACAGCTTCCCCTTCACTCCAGTATAAGCCCAGCACCCGACTACAGAAACAGGGACTCCGGGCAGAGGATGCTCCGTGCCAGATCCCAAACTCCCAATAGAGATCCAGCGCTCCCTCTGCTCCAAGTCCTGATAGGAAGTGGGTGTGGTCCCCATTGACCCTGTCCTAAGTCCTTTATCTGCCTGGACACAGAGGAAATCCCAGCAGGTCTTTCACATGTTTCTTCTTGAATTCCTATCTATATGACTCCACAAATCAAAGGAAAACACTGAGGTCCTTTAATTACCTGAAGCAAATTTACTTCCTGTTTCAGTTTCATGACGTGGTTTTCTGCCTTTACAGCCCGTTTCTGTTACCAAAAAAAAAAAAAAAAAAACAACAGGAAAAGTCATCACTGAAGTCCTCACGTCCATACAGGACACGGGCCCGACCCAGGGAGCAGGAGGCCACCCACTGTGGCTGTGGCCCTTCCCAGCCTCTGCCCACCCAGTCCTGCCCCTACTCTGAGACTGCTCATGGGAGGGACTCACTGTGCAGCGCCTGTGCTCCACCCCCACCCCCCACGATGGCCTCCCAGGCCAGCTAGGATGCAGCGAGACAGCCACACCAAGGGAGGCTGGTCTCTGAGAGCCACATAGCCCCACTCCCAAGGGCAGTCTGCACCGGCTCCATAGCACCCACCCAGCTGCTAAGGACAACAGCACTTTCTTGGGAGCTTTCCTGTCCCACCCAGCTCGCCCCGATTCAGAGAAAGCCGCCCATACGGTCATCAGCTCCAGGTTTTGCTCCACCTGCTGAACCACTGACTCCAGGTCATGGTAGTCACTTTCCTCCTTGATCATTTTTGCTTCTAATTTCCGCTCAAGTGTCCTCACCCTTGTTAAAGAAAGACCCGAGTTGTTAATTTCTGTAGCTACTTTAAAGAGTACTACAAAAGGATACCTCACTAGCCAAATAAAACCCGCTAAGAGCCTGTGATAGACGGGCCTCAGACACAGAGGGGGACAGCGGCATCCTCAGGTCTGGAGCTGCAGCGGCTACGAGGCAGGCGTGCAGGGAGGGGCTGTCACACCTCTGCTGCCCCAGTAAGGAGTCTGGTGGCTTTTTTGTCTTGGCCAAGCACAGTGGCTCACACCTGTAATTCCAACACTTTAGGAGGCTGAGGCAGGTGGATTGCTTGAGGCCAGGAATTTGAGACTGGCCTGGGCAACACAGTGAGACCCTGTCTCCACAAAAATAAAATTTAAAAATTAGACAAGTGTGGTGGCAAATGCCTGTAGCCCCAGCTAGTTGGGAGGTTGAGATGGGAGGTTTGCTGGAGCCGAGGAGGGCAAAGCTGCAGTGAGCTGTGATTGCACCACTGCACTTGAGCCTGGGTGACACAGCAACACCTTGTCTCAAAAGAAAGAAAGAAAATTTTATGCAGAACATGGAAATGTATTTCATGCTGAACTTTTTAATACACTAAAAGCCAGATCCAGTTTGATTCTGATTCCCTCAACATCATTTAAAAATGGATTTCCCAGGGGGCTGAGGCAGAAGAATCGCTTGAACCCAGGAGGTGGATGTTGCAGTGAGCCGAGATCGGGCCACTGCACTCCAGCCTGGACAAGTGAGCAAAACTCCTTCTCAAAAAACAAACAAACAAAACACGGCTTTCCCTACGTGTTAGGTGTTGTGAACTGCATTCCTAACTAAAAGCTTACATACATTTCTGTTTGAGTTTCAGAGAAGCTCTGAAGCTCATTCAGCTTCCTTCTCAGCTTAGAATTTTCATCTTTCAGCTGTGGAGAAAGAACATCCCTATTAGAAAGCTGGCATGTCTCACTCAAAAGGGGGTGCGCATCTGCGGTCTGACTCTAGAGCCTTCTGATACTCAGAGATGCCTGGGTCAGTGCAGCGTCGACCTGCAGCACACTACAAAGGAGCACCATGGGTGGAGGTGGAGCTTTTTAAAGACCTGTGGTCACAGATGCCAATTCATTTTACTCAGAGGCTGGGCTCAGTGGCTCACACCTGTAATCCCAGCACTTAGGGAGGCTGAGGCGGTGGATCACCTGAGGTCAGGACTTCAGGACCATCCTGGTCAACATGGTGAAACCCCATCTCTACTAAAAGTACAAAAATTGGGCCGGGTGCGGTGGCTCAAGCCTGTAATCCCAGCACTTTGGGAGGCCGAGGCGGGTGGATCACGAGATCAAGAGATCAAGAGATCAAGACCATCCTGGTCAACATGGTGAAACCCCGTCTCTACTAAAAATACAAAAAATTAGCTGGGCATGGTGGTGGGTGCCTGTAATCCCAGCTACTCAGGAGGCTGAGGCAGGAGAGTTGCCTGAACCCAGGAGGCAGAGGTTGCGGTGAGCCGAGATTGTGCCATTGCACTCCAGCCTGGGTAACAAGCGAAATTCCGTCTCAAAAAAAAAAAAAAAAAAAAATTAGCTGGGCATGGTGGTGGGTGCCTGTAGTCCCAGCTACTCGGGAGGCTGAGGCAGGAGAATCACTTGAACCTGGGAGGCAGAGGTTGCAGTGAGCTGAGATTGTGCCATTGCCCTCCAGCTTGAGCACTAGGGTAAGACACTGTCTCAAAAAAAGAAAATTGTTTTGCTCAGAGCTTACCACCTTTTAGGTGATTATGATTTTTAAAACATGTTCCTCCTCTTAGAATACTTAGCAAGATGTCCCTGAGCTGATAGCTGGAGCCAGCCTTTCCTGAGGGTACAGCCCGTTAAGTGCTCAACTGCATCCAATCCACAGCTTCTATCTCACCAGTCCTCTTTTGCCGGTTCTACTCCCACGTATAACCAAAGGCAAAGTCAAAGGGAAAGTGAACAGTAGATAGTAGTCTGTTACAAGAGTCGTCTTGTCCTGGGACTCAAACCAGGCCACCCAGGAAGCAGGGCACCTCCAGGTTCTCTCCGGAGAAGCTCGCTCAGACAGGTGCTGTGCCAGAGGCACCACAAAGCTCACTTACTGCTTCGTAACTTATCTGCAGCGTCCGTAGGTGCCTGTCCCCGAGAGACTCTCCATGAGCCGCAAAGTCTGCGCTAGGACTCCCTGATGGTGAGGCCAGAGACACTCGGGAATCAGTGTCACTCAATGCCCAAGGGGGCAGAGACTCAGGCCCTGACAGCTCTGCTGGGGTGGAGAGAAAGGAAAGGTATGTGCTGCAGGGCGACGTGCCGGCAGGGAGCCTCTCGGGGTGAGTCTGCTCCATGGCGGACGGCAGGTAGGCCGCACTCCATCCGGTGTCCTCGTCCTCCTCCTCATCTAGGAGGTCACCAGCCCCTGTTGGGTCTTCGAAAAACGGCTGCTGATACTCCAAGCCATACGCCCCGGTTTGGGAGGTTGGGGAGTTGTGGTCGAGTCCCAGTGAATGCCTCGAGGCTTCCTAAAAAAAACAGAGGCCATGCTTCTGACTCAGAAGCCACGCGCTACTTCCTGTCTCTGGGTTCTGCCTCAGAATATGGAGAAAGGTCCCATCTCATTTACTGGAAGGAGCCCGGCAGCTTCTGAGCCCAGAGCTGCCCCCAGCACTGCCACTGCCCTGCCCTGCCCTGCCACACTTTCGCACGACCTCCTCCAAAGGAGGCTGCAGGCCAGAACGGACCAGCCCCACAAGGCTTCTGTCTCAAGCCATTGCCAACAATGCTGTGGATTTACCTTTGCATAAATTCTGCTGGCCGGGTCCTCTTTTGACAGGCCGAGGTTCTTGGTCTTTAGAAACTCTTTAAAGGAGAACGGATTTGCCTCTTCAAGATCTTCAAATTTGTCATCTGAAACAACAGACGTCACAAATGCATAAAGCTACTGGAGAGTGTTGAAAGGGAACCTTCCTGTTCCCCTCTTTCCAGAGCCCGGCCACATGTGAGGTGGGGTAGCCACGGGAATCTTTCTCCCATGATTCAGGCAGCTCTGGGAATCACGAAGGCGATTGAAGGTGGGCAGTTACATGGACGTGCGTCTGCATTTGAAATCTTCTACTTCTACCCCTCAGCCCCTGCTCCCACGCTCTGCTGTCCACAAGAACCCTCTGGGGAGCTGTAAGGAGACCCAGGCTGCTCCACTGCACGCACACATGGAGTTCAGTGGTACTGGCACAACCTGTGCTGGGAGCTCAAAGCTCCTCAGGGGCTGCCAAGTGGGGAAGCCACGGCTCAACCCTCTTCCTGACTCTTCCACCTAGGTAACATGGATAACGCCCACCTTCCCACTCTACAGGGACCTAAGCAGCCACACTTGGCCCTCCCAGCTGTGAGATCCATGTAAAGCTGGCTCCTGTGGTCCCAGCCCCTGAGATGGGACTTCTCTGCTTCCTGATGTCCCCCCTGCTCAGGTTCTTCTACCCGTGCACCTCGCTTCTATTCTACGGTCAAGACTGAACCCTTGAAATCCCACCCCTACCCGCTCTATGGGGCTCCAGATACACCACAGATCCCTCACATCAACAGTCCCGTCACATCGACAGTCCCGCCCCCAGACATGTGCCTTACACTGTGTTGGATGGAGACAGGAAGAAAAGGTTTCTAAACTACTCTACCTCCAAAATGTGTCTGATGGGCTCCTGATGGGCTTTGCTTAGAACATTTCCCCTTTCCATAGCCAAAATCTGCAAAGAAACAGTCACCCACCATGATAGTGGCAAGCCTTTATGACCTCACATCTTTTTTTTTTTTCTTTTTTCCACGTGGAGTCTCCACTACAGTGGTTCTGACAGCCTAGGGAACTTTAAGAAACACAAGCCCCCGGACTTGTGACCCTGGAGATGGTCTGACTCGAACAGACTGGCTCTGGTGTCTGTGATCTGAAAGAGGCTCTCCGCAGGTTCTGAAGCCCAGCTGGGGTGAGTGTGTCCTCCTGCCTCGTGACACCCCCGAATGTCCTCAGACCCTGGCACAAACACTCCTGCACACCCCGGGCACCCAGCAGCACTTCTTGGGCAGAACAGGGATGAACCCGACATGGCCACTGCCCAGCTGGGGAGGCAGACGGACTGCTCCAGCTGGGTTTCCAATCACCGCCCAATGGGTGAAGACACCCCCACTCTAGCTCCACGAGGAAAGCGGGCGGGCTCCTGTGCTTCCCTGGGCATTGACCATCCTGTATCGGAACTGTCTGTCTGAGGGGAGGTCTCCTCGCAACCAGACTGTGAGCTCCTCGCAGCGGGACTCCTCCGCCTTTGAATTCCGAGTGCCTGGCCCGCAGTGAGCGCCGTGCTCACTGTCGGGTCAATGGACGAACTCCGGCCGCAGCGGAGGTGCCACAGGTGGCGCGGGAACTGGAGGCGTCTCCGGGGCCAGCGCCCTCGTTTCTCACCTGTGTCTCCCACGGAAGCCAGCACCGGTCTGGGCACATAGCACATAAAGGCCGGCCGAATGCCGAAGAAGGGGGAGTCCAGGTCCCTGCCATGGGGGCGCTCACAGTCTAGAAGGGGGAGACAAGACCGGCGCTCAAAGAACGCTGGAGTTGGAAGCAACGACAACAGCGACTTTACTGCGTGCCGGGGCGGCCGCCGCCCACCTTGACCGCTGGACTCGGCCCCTGCCCCGCTCACCGTCAGGAATAACGATGCACCGGGCGCGGGACAGCGGGGTGGCGCCCGAACGGCGCGGGTAGCCCGACATCGCCGCGGGCCCGGGGGGGCTGCACCTGCCTAGCCCGGCAGCGGCGGCTCCATGGCCCTGGCTCCGCCCGGGCCGCGGCCCCCGTTGCCCGCCCCCTTCCCGCCGCTCGGCTGCCGCCGCTCCTCCGAGCCTCTCGCCGCCGCTTCCGCTCCGAGCACCGGAAGCGCGCGCCCGAACGCCTAGAGCCGTCGTCGAGGGGGCGGGGCACATAGGCGGAAGCGGAAGTGACGACAGAACCAGGGGGTGGAGACTCAACATGGCGGCTGTGGTGCTGGCGGCGACGCGGATGCTGCGGGGCTCGGGTTCTTGGGGCTGCTCGCGGTTGAGGTGAGCCACAGGCGAGCCGTGCTTCGGCCTAGGGCCGGGGCGGCTCGAGTCTTTCTGGATGCTCCGTCTTTGGTTTCCATAGAAGACACGGCGTCCGTCGAACGGGCTTCCACTTGCGGACACTGTCGTCGTCCCCGAGGCGACGGGAGCCCCGCCCTGACTTGGGCCTCGAGCCCGGGCGCAGCCCCATCTGTCTCTCCTCTCCCGGATACCGGGTCCTCTTCCTCTCTCACCTCCCGGGCCGACGGGCCTTGTCCGAGGCCCTGTCTCGTCTCTGCCCCTTCGCTTCTCCTGCGGCGTGCTCCCTCTGGAGGCTGAGCCAGCGGGGCCCAGCTCTGTTAGACCCGCAGGGTTCTGACACCAGAGTCCAGGCTCTCGTTTGCGGCGCTCTGTCCGTTGGTCTCTTGATCCCTGTCGTTTAAGGACCCTTTCCGTCCCCATCGCTCCTCCCGCCCAAGTGGCCGGGCCTACCTTTCCCCACGCTGGAACTTTCGGCAGTACAGGCATCGCCCCTCTTCCCCACACAACGAGGTTTTTCAGGGGTGCGGAGGTGCTGCCCCCAGGAGATGGGTACAGCCGGGAGCGTGAACGAAATATCGGCAATCGTGCAAATGCTTTGGAGTAAACAAGCAGCGTTTAGTGATAGAAAATAACAGGAAAGGCCGGGAGCGGTGGCTCACGCCTGTAATCCCTGCACTTGTGGGACACCGCGGCGGACGGATTACTCGATGAAGGAGTCGAGACCATCCTGGCCAACATGGTGAAATCCCGTCCCTACTAAAAATACAAAAATTATCTGGGTGTGGTGGCACGCGCCTGTAGTCCAGCTACTCGGGAGGCTGAGGCAGGAGAATCGCTTGAACCCGGGAGGTGGAGGTTTCATTGAGTTGAGATTGTGCCACTGAACTTCCAGCCTGGAGACAGAGTGAGAGTCCGTCTCAAAAAAAGAAAACAGGAAAGAGTAGACTGATGAGGGTAGCGCTCTCTCAGGGTGACATTTAAGGGAAGAGATGAAGAATGGAAGAAGGGGTAGGCACGGGCAAAGGGCAAGGCCTGGAACAGTGAAGATGGTTTGGGGGTGATGAGTCAAATGTGTTCCAGGAATTGACAGAAGAATCAATTGACCACGACCCGTGGGGGTCTGGGGGGTTCAGGAGATGAGTGTGGAGAGGGAGACAGAGGCTAAGTCACACCCCGCCTTTAGACTAGGGTAATAAGGGGTGTGGCTTCTACCTAAGACCTCAGGGATGCTGTTGGGGGGCTTTACGTGTACAGACTGCACTTTTGGAGCGCGTTGCTGTTAATAAACCTTGTTTTACAGAGATGGCAACTAAGACCCAAAGGGTGGAACCAGCTTGTTACCGTGGCTGAGCCTGTCTCTGTTGTCAGCCTCTGCTGTCTTACAAAGTCTGTAGAAATGGCTCACGCCTGTAATCCCAGCACTTTGGGAGGCCGAGGCGGGTGGATCACGAGGTCAAGAGATCGAGACCATTCTGGTCAACATGGTGAAACCCCGTCTCTACTAAAAATAAAAAAAAAAATTAGCTGGGCATGGTGGCGCGTGCCTGTAATCCCAGCTACTCAGGAGGCTGAGGCAGGAGAATTGCATGAACCCAGGAGGCAGAGGTTGCGGTGAGCCGAGAGCGTGCCATTGCACTCCAGCCTGGGTAACGAGCGAAACTCCGCCTCAAAAAAAAAAAAAAAAAAAAAAAAACAAAGTCTGTAGAAATAAGTCCTTTAGAAAGGCAGATGTTCACTTTCTTTTTTTTTTTTTGCCAGTCATTGAGAGCTTGTAAGGTTGCTGAGGTTGGTTGGCCTTGAACTCTTGGCCTTGCCTTCGCAAGCGCCACGACATCCGGCCGGAGCCACTTTGGGCCCCAGATGTTCACTTTCAATGCAGACAAAACAAAACTAACTTCACCTGAGAGGGCATCACCGGTTTGTGGTCCCAAGCCTGCTGTGACTGGGCCCCTTTCTCTGTTTTAGGTTTGGGCCTCCTGCGCACAGACGGTTTAGTAGTGGTGGTGCCTATCCCAACATCCCCCTGTCTTCTCCCTTACCTGGACTACCCAAGCCTGTTTTTGCTACAGTTGATGGACAGGAAAAGTTTGAAACCAAAGTCACCACATTGGATAATGGGCTTCGTGTGGCATCTCAAAATAAGTTTGGACAGTTTTGTACAGTAGGAAGTAAGTACTGCCGTGGTGCTGTGGGTGCCCTGCTGTTTGGACATGCACAAGCTTTAGTCGACTGCCTGTTAGCGTGTCAATTGTGAACTGTACCCTGAGTGGAAACAAAGTGTATGATTTCATAAATGTTGACCTACACATACACCTGTGAAACCGTCAGCAGCACAGTCATACTCATGTAATTAAATCTGATCATATCATATTGAAATTTTAAAATGTTTCTCTTGATAAATGTTATTTTGAATATCTGCTTTAACCTGTCAATTTTCTTTTTACTACTAGTTCTTATTAATTCAGGATCAAGATATGAAGCAAAATATCTTAGTGGAATTGCTCACTTTTTGGAAAAATTGGCATTTTCGGTCAGTGTCCAGTTTTGTGATTTTTTTAGACTATACTTTTAAAGGATGTTTGAAGTTTTTCTTTGTTTAATGAAGTTTATTCTTATTTTAATAAACTATTAAGTTGCTAAATTAATGCTAATAAAAGACTTAAGTTAAAAGATAATTTTTGTGTGTGTGTTTTGAAAGCAAAAGTAAATTTTTAAAATAATTATATTTTAGGGACAGCCTGGATTGCTTACTTAGGTTTTCTTATTTATTTTTACTAGTCTACTGCTCGATTTGACAGCAAAGATGAAATTCTGCTTACGTTGGAAAAGCATGGGGGTATTTGTGACTGCCAGACATCAAGGTACACAATCTTTTATGTACAAATTGACTTCGTGTCTGTATGAACTGACCTCATTGTTGGTCAGATTCTCTCTGAGCCCCTCCCATCAGGGAGGCTGTGGAGATTCATGGGAAGAAGTGAGCCCCATCCTGGATGGAGAGTTGGGCAGTGCTACACAGAGAAGCACAGTCCCCAGGAACCCATTTCACCCCTGTCATTTGATCTGGGCTGTTGGCTGCATGTCAGGGATGTAGAGCAGGCCCTGTTCCCAGATAGAGCAGAAGGTCTTGCATACATACTGCACCCAGTAGCCAAGGGTGGCAGGAACCAGGAGGATGAGCAGCTGCACTTGGTCTGAAATTGGAAGGGAATCATAGAAAACGCAGGATCGGGCTGTTTCCGAAGGAGTTTGCTGGACACAGTGGGCACAAGGCATTCCCAACGAGGAGACAGCAGGGGCCAAGGCTCCGAGCTGGGGAGGTGCTGGCTGCTTGGTAGAGGGAGAGAGGTTTTGCCTGGAGCATGGTGGAGTGGTCTTGGCATGCCAGGCGAGGAGCTTGTTCAGAAAGTGCTGGGAGATGTGAGATGGGTGGATATGGGTCACAGATTTTTAAAATGGTTGATTATTTAAGTTTGAATGCTAAAAAAATTACACATAAAAGACACATGGCTGGGCACGGTGGCTCACACCTGTAATTCCAGCACTTTGGGAGGCCGAGGCGGGGGGATCACGAGGTCAACAGATGGAGACCAGCCTGGCCAACATGGTGAAACCCCGTCTCTACTAAAAATACAAAAATTAGCCAGGCGTGGTGACATGCGCCTGTGGTCCCAGCTACTTGGGAGGCTGAGGCGGAAGAATCGCTTGAACCCAGAAGGCGGAGGTTGCAGTGAGCCAAGATTGCGCCACTGCACTCCAGCCCCGTGACAGAGCAAGACTCCGTCTCAAAAAAAAGCACATTAAATACTAAGAATTAAGTTAGCTTGGAGATAACATACATTCTAAATCAAGGCTTCTTGATAGCCCCTGCCTCCCGGCTACCCCTGCCTCCAGGCTGCCCTGCCTGGTGTGTGAGGTCCTCCCACTCTTGCCTTGAATCTCACGCCTCCCAGGTGAACACCTTCTCCAGTCAGGTGGCCCCTCGCCCTCAGCTCAGGCTTTTGTTCCTGCCATTCTCCTCACATGGGCTGGGGTCACTGCCACTGGCTCCTCTTCAGGGTGAAGGTCCAGCCAAGTCTCCTCTTCAGAGGCACTGGTGACCACATCCTGCCTCCCACACTCCCTCTTCTTCGAGGCTGTTGTGTCTGTTCTGCATGGTCTCACTTGATCACACTTGATCTCAGATCGCCCCATGGTTCTGTGCCTGTTCCACGGACCAGCTCTGTGCGCTTTTGACTGCGGTGTCTCATGCCGTGAACAGATGTTAAATCAAGATAGAAGCTCCGTACGAGCCAGCCATTGCTGTCCCACGAGCCATCCAAGGCCGGGCATGTTTCCACACTGACCAGTGGGGCTTGTTCATGAAACGGGAGGCTGGGATGAAATACTTCACCTTTTGAGAGAGACTGCAGTTAGAAAAACCTCCTTCAGAAGTGGCTCCATTTTGACTGAAGCTGTGTGTAGCTGTGAGTCCTGCCTCCGAAGCATTTACACCTTAAGACAGGAAAAGGGAAAGGGGAAAGTGTCTGTTGGTCCCCAACAAAAGGGTAGGAAGTGCCCCTGGCATGCCAGGCCCGAATATCCCCCGCCTGTTCAGCAGAGTGTGAGCTCAGGACCCAGCGTTGTCGGGCTTGTTTTTTCTTCCAGAGACACTACCATGTATGCTGTGTCTGCTGACAGCAAAGGCTTGGACACGGTCGTCGGCTTACTGGCTGACGTGGTTCTGCAGCCCCGGCTAACAGGTGCGGATCCCAGCTGCTGGTGTTTGAGGTGGGCCTGGACGTAGGGAAGACCAGAAAGGTTTGTGGAAGCGCTGCAGCCGTGAGGAAGAGCTCTGTGTTATTGGAGCTCTAGGCAACACAGAGCGACAGCGAGATCCATGAGAAACAGGGCTGGGGCCGGGCACGGTGGCTCACACCTGCAATCCCAGGACTTTGGGAGACTCAGGCAGGTAGATCGCTTGAGCCCAGGAGTTTGAGACCAGCCTGGGCAACGTGGAGAAACCCTGTCTCAACAAAAAAGATAAAAGAATTTACTGGGCGTGGTTGCTTATACTTGTCCCAGCTACGCAGGAGGCTGAAGCAGGAGAATCACTTGAACCCAGAAGCCAGGTTGCAGTGAACAGAGATCCTGCCGTTGTACTCCAGCCTAAGCGACAGAGTGAGACTGTCTCCAAAAAAAAAAAACAAACAGGCACAGACAGATGTCAGGGGCGCTGGGATTATAGGCGTCCGCCACCACGCCCAGCTAATTTATTTTTAGTAGAGATGGGGTTTCACAGTGTTGGCTAGGCTGGTCTTGAACTCTTGACCTCAGGTAATCTGCCTGCCTTAGCCTCCCAAAGTGCTGGGATTACAGGCATGAGCCACTGTCCCCGGCATGTGCCTCACTTTCTAAGCACCTCGATATCTGCTCTCATGTCCTCATAGCAGCACTTGGGATGGACAGGTCAGTATCCTCAGTGCCTTTCACCAGCAGGAAAGCCAGAGCTCAGCAGGCCCATGTGGTTGCTTCGTGGCTGAGGTGGGATGAGAGGCCTCGGCCCTGGCCCCCCAGCTCCTGCTCCCCATGGCAGCCCCTCTCACTCATACAAGCACCCAGCCTGCCCCTAGATGAAGGCAGAGTGACTGCCAGCAGCCACCAACAAGCAACACTCAGCCCAACACGCAGTCTCTGGGTCGCTGCTGTGTTCATCATCTGTGCCTGTGCAGACCAAGCCCTCATCTTTGGGTTCTCTCGCAGATGAAGAGGTGGAGATGACGCGGATGGCAGTCCAGTTTGAGCTGGAGGACCTGAACATGCGGCCTGACCCAGAGCCACTCCTCACTGAGATGATTCACGAAGTAAAGCGTCAAACTGGCGAATGCCCCTGCATCCCGATCAGTGGCACCGGGGCAGTGGGGAGGGGCTGCTTTGCCTCCTTTCTCTTGTCTTTGCAGGTTATGGGTGTGCACAGGACACTTTAGTTTTTGTATTTTGAGCTGAGATCTCTCCATATTGCCTACACTGGTCTCACACTCCTGGGCTCAGCTCAGGTGATCCTGCTGCCTGTGCCTCCCAGGTATCTGGGATTATAGGTATGGGCCACTGCACCCAGCTTAGAACATTCTTTTTTTTTTTTTTTTTTTTGAGACGGAGTTTCGCTCTTGTTACCCACGCTGGAGTGCAATGGCGCGATCTCAGCTCACCGCAACCTCCGCCTCCTGGGTTCAGGCAATTCTCCTCCTTCACTCAGCCTCCCGAGTAGCTGGGATTACAGGCACGCGCCACCATGCCCAGCTAATTTTTTGCATTTTTAGTAGAGATGGGGTTTCACCATGTTGACCAGGATGGTCTCGATCTGTTGACCTCGTGATCCACCCGCCTCGGCCTCCCAAAGTGCTGGGATTACAGGCTTGAGCCACCGCGCCCGACCTAGAACATTCTTGTTGTTTGAGACAGAGTTTCGTTCCTGTTGCCCGGGCTAGAGTGCAGTGGCACAATCTCGGCTCACTGCAAACTCCGCCTCCTAGCCTCAAGCGATTCTCCTGCCTCAGCCTCCCAAGTAGCTGGGATTACAGGCGCCTGCCACTACAACCGGCTAATTTTGTATTATTAGTAGAGACGGGGTTTCTCCTTGTTGATCAAGCTGGTCTCAAACTCCCAACCTCCTGACCTCAGGTGATCCACCCTCTTCAGCTTCCCAAAGTGCTGAGATTATAGGCATGAGCCACCACACCTGGCCCACTCTTGATTTCTGAGTCTGCTATTTATGCAGTGTTTGTATTTTCCAATTCTTATAGTAACTAGGTTTTTACTTCAGTTAATCTTACAGTTTTTGTGAATTTTTATTCTTGAGAGACAGAATTTACTATTTTTATAAATATACACACAGCTGCTGTTGCCAAACTAACTAAAATACCAGCTCACATAGGATTTACCCAGGGCCTGGCTAGAGCGGGCAGTGGTGCTGCTTGCTGGAGGAAGCCTGTCGCGCTGTATCAGTCACCTGTGTCTGTCTTCCCCGTTAGGCAGCTTACAGGGAGAACACAGTTGGCCTCCACCGTTTCTGCCCCACAGAAAACATAGCAAAGATGAGTCGAGAAGTGCTGCATTCCTACCTGAGGAACTACTACACCCCCGACCGCATGGTGCTGGCCGGCGTGGGTGTGGAGCACGAGCACCTGGTGGAATGTGCCCGCAAGTACCTCCTGCGGGTCCTGCCGGTCTGGGGGAGCGTGGAGGCCGTGGATGTCGACAGATCCGTGGCCCAGTACACTGGGGGGATTGCCAAGGTGACGTGGCGGGAACACCTCATGGCCTCTGATGATAGACTGTCCCTGGGCCTATGTCGTGGTGGCGGGAACATCTCACGGCCTCTGGTGGTAGACTGCTTGGGCCTGTGTTGTGGCACGCTCTGTGTTGATTCTGAGGGCAGTGGGCGCTGACTGCACTTGTGGCTTTGACCACGTACTGCGGTTCATAGCAGGGCATGGACTATGCCCCTGCTGAGGGTGCTTGCTCACTGCTGGGCCTGAGTGCAGTGCCCCCACCCCCGCAGAAGGTGGGCACCGTTCTTCCCTCAAGGGGGTGGATCTGCAGGGCCTGCATTGCAATTTTTTTTTTTTTTTTGAGATGGAATCTCACTCTGTCACCCAGGCTGGAGTGTAGTGGTGTGATCTCAGCTCACTGAAACCTCCACTAGGTTCAAACAATTCTCCTGCCTTAGCCTCCCGAGTAGCTGGGATTATAGGTGCCCATCACCACAGCCGATTAATTTTTGTATTTTTAGTAGAGACTTGATTTCACTGTGTTGGCCAGGCTGGTCTCGAACTTCGGAGCTCATGATCCACCTGCCTTGGCCTCCCAAAGTGCTGGGATTATATTCGTGAGCTACTGTGCCTGGCTTGGGTTTTTTTTTTGAAATGGGTCCCACTCTGTTACCCAGGCTGGAGCACAGTGGTGCTATTGTAGCAGACTGCAGCCTCAGCTTCCCGAGCTCAAGCAGTCTTCCCAGCTCGGCCTCCCAAGTAGCTAGGACTACAGGCGCACATTACCACGTCCAGTTAATTGGGGTTTTTTTTGAGACAGGTCTTGCTCTATTGCTTAGGCTGGAGTGCAGTGGTGGCGATCTTGGCTCACTGCAGCCTCTGCCTCCCGGCCTCAAGCAAGCCTCCTCCCTCAGCCTGTGCAAGTAGCTGAGACTACAGGTGTGTGCCACCATGCTTAGCTAACTTTTTTGGTAGAAATAGAGTTTCGCCATGTTGCCTAGTCTGATCTTGAACTCCTGGATTCAAGTGATCTGCCCACTGTTACCTCCTGAAGTGCTAGGATCGTAGGCATGAGCCACTGTGACCGGCTGGCACTGGATTCCTGTATAACCGCTCTGAATATGACCTGATCTGGGGTTTGCCAGTCCTTGCTGTTTCTCACATGGCGATGCTTGCTTGTTTTCTTGGTTATAGCTGGAAAGGGACATGTCCAACGTCAGCCTGGGGCCGACCCCCATCCCCGAGCTCACACACATCATGGTCGGACTGGAGAGCTGCTCCTTCCTGGTGAGTCTTAGAGCTGGGTCCGGTGGCGCTCCTGACGTGGCGTGGGCTGCTCAGCCAGCTCTGCCCTCGTCCCTGGAGTCTTTGATGGTGCTCCCGACACGGCGTGGGTTGCTCAGCTCTTTCCTCCGTCCCGCAGGAGGAGGACTTCATCCCCTTTGCTGTGCTGAACATGATGATGGGGGGAGGCGGCTCCTTCTCAGCTGGTGGGCCCGGCAAGGGCATGTTCTCCAGGCTCTACCTTAACGTGCTTAACAGGTTGGTTGCTCTTCCGTACCCTCAGGCCAGGCCAGACCAGGGTTTAAACCACAAGGCCCCCTTCAATGATTCTCTAGTTTCCCGTGGCCTGATACTGGCGAGTCCTTTTTACCTCCCATGACTCTTGTGTCCTTCCAGGCACCACTGGATGTATAACGCGACCTCCTATCACCACAGCTACGAGGACACTGGCCTCCTGTGCATCCATGCCAGTGCTGACCCGAGACAGGTGAGGGCTCCGCCTGCCACGTCCTCCAAGTGGCTGCCCTTCCTGACCTGGGCGTCCCTGGCCTGACGGGTCAGCCGGCTGGTGGGCGCAGGCCACACACATCATTTTGCCCTTTTTCGCAGGTTCGAGAGATGGTAGAAATCATCACAAAGGAGTTTATTTTAATGGGCGGAACCGTGGACGCGGTAAGTGAGGTGTGGCACTGGTCCCAGGCATGCCCATGGGGTCTGACAGGAGACAGCCACGTTGTAGGAGTGGCCACCTGTGGGCTGGTCCCCAAGCTTCAGGGCCAAGGTCCCAGCAGGGCAGGGCGGCCAAGGAAGCCCAGCCTGGGGCTGAGCTGCTCCACCTGGGAGCCCACTAGGGCTGTTCTTCCCTGAAAACAGACCAGTGCCCTCCCCCAGCGCTGGATCCACTTCCACTTCCTCTTCCTCTGAGCCACTGTGTGAGTCATGGGACCGATCACATGACCCTTTCCGCTTTGCTGGGGAAAAGCTAGAGGAGTTTGGGGTCCTCCTCAGCCACCCCTTCGAGATGACTGTGGGGCAGGGAAGCAGCTCCCGCAGGTGAGCTGCAGTGCTGGGTGTCTCCAGCCTTTCCTTGGCTCCATTTTAAGTTAGAAACTGTTTGTTTGCCAATTCTTTTGTTTTCTTTTCTTTTTCTTTGAGATAGAGTCTTGCTCTGTCGCAGAGGCTGGAGTGCAGTAGCTTGATCTTGGCTCATGCAACCTCCACCTCCCAGGTTCAAGCAATTCTCCTGCCTCAGCACCCCGAGTAGCTGGGATTACAGGCGCCCACCACCACGCCCAGCTAATTTTTGTATTTTTAGTAGAGATGGGGTTTCACCTTTTTGGCCAGGCTGGTCTGGAACTCCTGACCTCAGGTGATCTGCCAGCCTCGACCTCCCAAGGTGCTGGGATTACAGGCGTGAGCCACTTCGCCTGCCTTTTTACTAAGTGTTAAAGCTTAGTTTTTGATGTTTTATGTGTTTGGAAAACTTATTACTTCCTGGACCAGAACTGGTACACATAAGTTTTTTTTCTGGAGACAGTCTTACTTTGTCTTCCAGGCTGGAGTGCAGTGGTGTGATCTCAGGTCATTGCAACCTCTGCCTCCCAGGTTCAGGTAAATCTCCTACCTCAGCCTCCTGAGTAGCTGGGATTACAGGTGTGTGTCACCACCCCTAGCTAATTTATTCCCCCCCCCCCCACCGTGAGATGGAGATTTGCTCTGTTTCCTAGGCTGGAGTGCAGTGGTGCCATCTCAGCTTACTACAGCCTCTGCCTCCTGGGTTCAGATGATTCTCCTACCTCACCCTCCTGAGTAGCTGGGATTACAGGCACCTGCCACCACATGTGGCTAATTTTTGTATTTTTAGTAGAGATGGGGTTTCACCATGTTGGCCAGTCTTGTCTCAAACTCCTGACTTCAGGTGATCCACCCTCCTCGGCCTCAGGAAAAGAAGCGTTATTGAAGAAATAAAATTGTGTTTAAAACTACTTTTCAGTTCCACTAGTGTACTGCTAGAAACAGTTCTCTCCACTACTGTGAAGTCAACTTGAAATATATTTAGGTATTTGCCTAAAGTTGAAAAAGACTTGTCGAAATCAAAATTATTTTACTTAGAGAAAAAAAATTACTTAAAAAAACAGTATAGAGGCCTGGTGCAGTGGCTCATGCCTGTAATCCCAGCACTTTGGCAGACCAAGGTGGATCACTCAAGCCTAGGAGTTCAAGACTGGCCTGGGCAACATATCGAGATTGCGTGTCTATTAAAAAATGTAGAATCTCCGAGGCCTGTCAGTTTTGGCGTTTGTTTCAGTGTGCTGGCTCCTGGGTCTGCCAGCATGTCATTCTCAGCACCCCTGCCTGGGCCCTGAGACCGCAGCCTGTGACTCTTGCTGTCCCCGAGAACCTCTCAGGGGCATTGCTAAACTCAGCTGCCTGGGCCCTGCACTGGGGCGTCTGGGGAAGCCCCAGAAACTGTGTTTCATTTATTTTCCCCCGACTTTGCTGGGTGGCCACTTTGGGGTCCTGGCATTTAGGCGGTTACTGTTTTGCCCTCTCCTGCTGCGTGTCACACAGTGAGTGAGAAGGAAAAGAGAGGCACATTTCTTCCTTACTTCAATTGTGGTGGAAGTCTGGTGATATGCAGCACAGCCCTTCCCTAGAAAACCTGAAGGGGACACTGGCAGGGTTGCTTGTGACTTGGGGCTGGGACCTGGTACCCGGAGGGAAGCCCTTCCCTTTCTTATTTTCAGCTTTGGGCACAGAGATGGCCTTTTGCCATCACTCGAGTGGGGATGGAAGGCAGCAAGCGGTGGGTGTGCACTCACCTCACCTGACTGGCCCCAGGTGGAGCTGGAGCGAGCCAAAACGCAGCTGACGTCCATGCTCATGATGAACCTGGAGTCCAGGCCTGTGATCTTCGAGGACGTGGGGAGGCAGGTGCTGGCCACTCGCTCCAGAAAGCTGCCGCATGAGCTGTGCACGCTCATCCGTGAGTACTGAGGGGCAGTGTGGGGCTGCTGCAGGCCTCGGCCAGGCTCAGAGGGGGTCGTCTCGTGCTCCCGCAGGCAGTGGTGGGCCCATGCTGTGTCTACCACACCCAGAAGCCAGGGCCTTTGCCGTTTGTCCTCACCAGGGGTGACCGGGGCAGCCAAGGGCAGGCTGTGGGGTTGCAGACCTGATCTCACTTCTCGGCCCCACTGTGTACCTGTGAGTTCCTTGGCAGGTGAGCCCGCTCTTTGTGCCTCTGTGAGGGGCTGTCAGTACTGCCCTGAGTTGCTAAAGAGGACTCAAGTTAGTGGGTGAATGGGCTCAGTTCAGCACCACCATGTTGTGTGAGGAGCAGCCGAGGCTCGGGACGGCGCTGTGCCGCGGTGGCTGCGGCAGGAGTCTCGGCCCCAGGTTTCTTAGGAGTGACTTTAGGAGGTCTGAACTTCCTCACGCTGTGTGCCAAGTTGTGTGTGCATGGGACTCTCCTGGGCCCCAACCTCAAACCCCAGCACAGGCTGCTTAAGTTGGGGTGGCTCGGGCCTATGGCGTCACCCGTGAGCATCTCCTGGCCAGGGTGGAGTTCTGCGGGGGACAGGCCCTTCTCCCCCACCGTGGGTCCTTGTCCTTCCCACTCAGGAGCCCCCACTGAGACCCTTCAGCGGGTGCGCAGAAAATAGACCCTCCTGGTCCCCATCACCCCTGTCCTGGGGTTCCTGGGTGCGGCCCTCTGTCCTCCTCTGACTCCACCTTCTTTCCATGTACCCCTCGGGGCTTGGGGTTTTTTCTGCAGACCCGTTGCAAAGTTAACTCATAAGATGAGGAGCTCGTTCTTCTCTGAATATAATTTATCTTCGGTGGGTGCGTCCTGCATTTAAAAATCATTTTCCTTGTAGTTGTTGTTGACAGTCTTGCGCTGTCCCCGGGGCTGGAATGCCCTTGGTTTACTGCAACCTCTGCCTCCTGGGTTCAAGAGATTCTCCTGCCCCGACCTCCCGAGTAGCTGGGATTACAGGCACCCACCACCATGCCTGGCTAATTTTTTGTATTTTTAGTAGGGATAGGGTTTCACCATGTTGGCCAGGATGGTCTTGGACTCCTAACCTTGTGATCTGCCTACCTCTGCCTCCCAAAGTGCTGGGATTACAGGCGTGAGCCACCACATCAGCCAAAAATTGTTTTAAATCATTGCCACGTCCTCATTTAGTGAGAGAACTAATTTCTGTCACTTTTGGGCACACCCTTGGCCACAGTCAGTGGCTGCCTTTGGGCCTAGGAGCCCCCAGAAGCAGTGCAGGGTGAGTGAGTGGTGCAGACCAGCCCCCCCCATGCATTTAGTGACATAGCCTTGGCGTGGAGGCCGTGGCACGTTTGTCTGATGCACGTTTGCCTCTGCACTAGGCAATGTGAAGCCGGAAGATGTGAAGAGAGTTGCTTCTAAGATGCTCCGAGGGAAGCCAGCAGTGGCCGCCCTCGGCGACCTGACCAACTTGCCCACTTACGAGCACATCCAGACTGCCCTGTCCAGCAAGGATGGGCGCCTGCCCAGGACGTACCGGCTCTTCCAGTAGAGCCACTGTCTGGCCGGACAGACCCAGGAGTTGCTGCCAGAGCCCTTTCCCACACGTTAGTTTGGACACAAATTTAATGTAAGAAGCTATCTGGTTGTAGAAACAGCACACTGTCGCCAGCTTACCCACACAGTTTGTGTTCCTTCAGAACTGAACGTGCCAGTCAGTGGGGTCAGTGCACCCCGACCACTGCAAGCCGGGAAGTGCTGAGCGCTGGGGCGCAGCTGCCATCAGGAGGCCAGGTCGGCCGGGTCCCCCGGCTCGGGCTCTTGGCACGTGGGGCCTGCATGTTCCTTGAGGGGAGCCAGCCCTGAGCAGGGGAAATAGCCAAAGCCAGCCTATCTCAGCCTCCCAGGGGCCGCCGGGTTCCTGTGTAGGGTGCCAGGACTCACTGACAAACGGGGCGAGGCAAGGGCCGATCCTGCACATGCACGCCCACTTCCCTGGTAATAAAGGGCCGGCATCTTTCTTAGCACAGTGTTTTCCTTCTCGCCTGGGGAGGCGTGGTTCTTAAAGGCCATCTGAATGCATAGCTTTTCCAGGATGTAGACCTTCCTCCCGAGAATCACCCGCTTTCACCCAGTGTCGTGAAGGCTGTTCTTTGCTTGTGCAATGTGCTGATTTCAGAGGTGGTGCAGCAAAGCCTGCAGGTGCTTTCCGGGTAGGAGGGCCCCCCATGCCAAGGAGTGGCCACACAGACGGTGTTTCTGGAGCCCTGGAAGGCCACAGGGCTTAGGTAGGAGCTGCTACAGGGTAACTTCTTATGTGGTGTAAAAACTTACACAAGTTCTCAGATGCCCATAGAAACTGCAGAGGCTCCAAGGAGTGGTGGGGAGATGGGGCCTGGGAACCTGCATGGGCCGCCTTGGCCGGTTCCCATGCTGCCACGGTCCAGGGTGGCTTCCTGCACACGAGTCATGGACTGCACAGAGCTGTCCGGCATCGTTTGTCAGAACAGTCTCTGCTCCTGCTTTTGAGTAAGTAGCTGAGAAGCCTGGCCTCTTTGCAGGACAGATGGGAGAGGGAGTGGGTATTTTCAGGAAGTAAAACTTGGAAGTGTTACTCATTTCCCAGCCTCTGACTATACTCTGGCTATTGTAGTTTCTTTAAGACCTGGTGCCTTTACAACACACATACCAAGAAAGGGGACTGCTTGACTTTGCCCACATGGGAAGTGTCAGCTTGCTGCCCACCTGGTGGGATTGGAGGGCCGGAGCCAGAGGACGGCAGTGTCTTGACAGTGGATTTTGTTAGAAACATCCTGCTGTTACCACACCTGAGGCAGAAGAGCTCCTGGCAGCACACCGCCCCACTACGTTCATGGGGCAGGGAACACGGCTCCCATGCCGTGGGCATCAGGCCTGCAGGTGAGCTGACTCCAGTGAAGCCGGGCCTGCTACAACAGAGGCTGCGTAGCCCAAGGACATTCTAGAAACTGCTACCAGTTAGCCCTCCAGGTCTGGTGGTTTGGAAGCCAAGGCCAGCACGGGTTTTCTGCGTTCCCTGCCGCCCACTGCAGGGTCTCCCTCACTGCCACCTCGGCCTCTGTGACCGCAGTCCGCATGCCTTCCTGCCACGTTCCTCCCACTTTGCTTTTTCTTAGGAACTAAGGTGCACTTGAATTTGTTCGCACTTGGCTGCCTTTTTAGGACAGACATCTCCCCCAGGCAGGTCATTTGGTTCATTCTAGTATCCCTGCTGGTGGCTAGACCGTCTGGCATGGAGCGGGGTGAGGAAAACACTTGCTGAATGAAGGATAGAGGCAGAGCATGCTTGAGAGAATGAGAGCTGAATTGTCTTTTTTTTTTTTTTGTGAGACAGAATCTTGCTCTGTTGCCCAGGCTAGAGTGCAGTGGCACAGTGGCTCACTGCAACCTCTGCCTCCCCAGGTTCAAGCCATTCTCCTGCCTCAGCCTCCTGAGTAGCTGGGATTACAGGTGCGTGCCACCACACCTCGCTAAGTTTTGTATTTTTAGTAGATACAAAGGCTCACCATGTTGGCCAGATTGGTCTTGAACTCCCAACCTCAGGTGGTCCGCTTGCCTTGGCCTCCAGAGGGCTGAGATTACAGGTGTGAGCCACCACACCTGGCCCTGAGAGCTGAATTTTTAAAACCGCCCGTGCACAGTCTTATTTCACTTTTTTTTTTTGAGACCGTTTTGCTCTTGTTGCCCAGGCTGGAGTGCAGTGGCACGACATCGGCTCACTGCAGTGTCCGCCTTGCCAGTTCAAGGGCTTCTGCCTCAGCCTCCCAAGTAGCTGGGATTACAGGCACCCACCACCATGCCTGGCTAATTTTTTGTATTTTTAGCAGAGATGGGGTTTCACCATTTTGGTCAGGCTGGTCTCAATTCCTGACCTCAGGTGATCCGCCTGCCTCAGCCTTCCAAAGTGCTGAGATTACAGGCATGAGCCACCACACCTGGCCACTTTTTTTTTCTTTTACCAAATTTAGCAGTGGGGGATTGTATACCAAAGTTGACACTAATATTAAGTTAATTAACATCCACTACTATCGGACTTTTTTTTTTTTTTTTGAGACGGAGTTTCGCTCGTTTACCAGGCTGGAGTGCAGTGGCGTGAACTCAGCTCACCTCAACCTCTGCCTCCTGGGTTCAGGCAATTCTCCTGCCTCAGCCTCCCGAGTAGCTGGGATTACAGGTGCATGCCACCATGCCCAGCTAATTTTTTTGTATTTTTTAGTAGAGATGGGGTTTTACCATGTTGACCAGGATGGTCTCGATCTCTTGACCTCGTGATCCACCCACCTCGGCCTCCCAAAGTGCTGGGATTACAGGCTTGAGCCACCGCACCTGGCTGGACCTTTTTTTTTTTTGAGACGCGGTCTGGCTCTGATGCTCAGGTTGGAGTGCAGTGATGCAACCACAGCTTGCCCACCGGGGCTCAGCTGGTCCTCCCACCTCCGCCTCCTGAGTAGCTGGGACTACAGGTGCACACCAACGTGGGTTAGTATTTTAGAGATGGGATCTCACTGGGTTGCCCAGGCTGGTCTCTTAACTCCTAGCTTCAAGCAACCCTCCTGCCTCAGCTTTCCAAAGTGTTGAGATTATAGATGTGCCACTGTGCCTGGCCATATTTCACAGTCCTCTTATTTTCCAGAGATTGGCAACATCATTTGCATTACTTTAAACTCCTTTCTGAGTGAAATTCCATTCATTTAAAATCTAGCAGTGAGTGCCAAGTGAATCTCTTGACTTTCACTCCATGATGTTATTAGACACTCATCGTGCCCCCGCTCCTGAAAGACTTGGAGCTCTTAATCTCAAGCCACACAAACACGCTCCAGGATCAGAGCAGAATCTCTAACAATTGTTTGGGTTGGAGAAAAGGCCCAGGAAGAAGCCATAAAAGCTGACTCACTTCAAGCCCCATTACCATCAACATCTTTGTACAGATTTTCATTGAATTGATTTGAAACTTAGCGCACATTTGTTTGAGCAAAATTTTTTTTTTTTTGGGGGGAGACAGAGTCTTGCTCTGTCACCCAGGCTGGAGTGCAGTGGCATGATCTCGGCTCACTGCAACCTCTGCCTTCTGGGGTCAAGCAGTTCTCCTGCCTCAGCCTCCCGCGTAGCTGGACTACAGGTCACTCGGCTAATTTTTGTATTTGTAGTAGAGACGGGGTTTCACCATATTGGCCAAGCTTTCTTCAACTCCTGACCCTGTGACCCGCCCCTCTCGGCCTCCCAAAGTGCTGGGATCACAGGTGTGAGCCACTGCCCCCAACCCAGGAGATTCATTTTTATCAAGAGATTGGGTGTTTCTTGTTTCCATACTTTTTAAGTTTTATGTATTACTCGCTGAATTGTTAATAACCAGTGTGGTTTATCAGGTTTGAAGTATTGTGTCTGTGTCTTCCTCAAAAGGCTCTTTTCCAACTACTGCTGATCTCTGGGGCAGTGAACTAGGAATGCAGGACTTCATCTGTTTTTGAGATGGGAATCTTGATCTGTTGCCCAGGCTGGAGTGCAGTAGTGCCATCTGGGCTCACTGCAACCTCTGACTCCTGGGTTCAAGCGATTCTCCTGGCTCAGCCTGGCATTACAGGTGCACACCATCATGCCTGGCTAATTTTTGTATTTTTAGTAGAGATTGGGGGGGGGTCTTGAACTCCTGATCTCAGGTGATCCATCCGTCTCAGCCTCCCAAAGTGCTGGGATTACAGGCACGAGCTGCTGTGCTGGCCAAACGCATGATTTTAAAGAGCAGAGATGAACCGGACAAGAGGCAGGTGAGCTGTTGCGGGCAGAGACCACGTTTGCCTGCAAGGACGTTCTGAGAACGGGGTATGCGTGAGTACTGTTTCTTCCACGTTTCGGTCTTTGACCAGAAAGAGTTTAGACTCAATATATGCATTTATTTAAAAATATAAATATGGAAAAATAAATAATTTAAGACTAGATTGAATGTGCCTAGATTTTCACATTCAAAGACATTTTTTTCAAGAGATGGTATGGGACACAAAGCAAGAGTGAATGGATCTGAGCTTTCCAAGCAGAGCCTGGGGCGTGGGGACGGAGGTATCTGAACTCTCCAAGAAACAGCCTGGACCTGGGGGGGATCTCTGGCCTCGGTGTTCAAGGTGGTGGCATCCTAGGCTTCCAGCAGTTTCCTGGCCAGTCTCCACATGGCTCCATTAACGTCATTCTGTGGCTGTAGTGTGTAAGTCACCAAAGCCATGAGAGGCCTTGCCTGCAGGCTTGGCCTATGAGAGGAGAGGGGAGGTGGCTTCTTATTCCGGGGGGCAGGGTCGGCCCTTATGCTGGGGTGCTGGCCTCCTTGCCCCACGGCAGGTGACGTGCAGCCTAGTGAGGGGTGATCGTCACATCCTGGAAACTGGCTTCTTCAGCTGGGCTCTGGGGCCCGCTCTGAGGTCTGGGGCGTGAGGGTCACTCACTGCAGACCCAGCCTCACTCTGGACACCTGTGTGACAAGGAAGGACCCAGCCCTTGGTGTGTGTTTGAGGGGCTGGCGGGAGGACACAGATGGGCACCTGCTGCAGGTGTGGAGAGGCCGGCACAGAGCACGGGGCCCAGTGACTTCCCCAGGGCATGGGAGCTGCTGAGGACTGGATTCTGATGTCACCCAGAGTGGCTGGGGTGCGGTGCCGCCAGGCGGGTGTAAGCCCTGCCCACCCATGCCGGCAGACCTGCCATGGACAAGGGTGGGCTCGCTCAGCTGTAAGGAGTGGCTTCCTTCCAGGGATGCTGGCACAGTGGCACGGTCACCACAGTCCTGTGGCCCGGCATTGGTTCTCGGGTCCCCAAAAGGCTGCCAATTCTTTGTTCTTCCCAGTGGGTTTTGCTAAGATACAACCATCCCATCTTGCAGTTTTGAGTCCTTGTTCGGCAGACTTCAGGAAATGGAACAGATGGTGCTGGAGCTCTGATTCTGTAGCGCTTGCTGCCTCTGAATTTCCTTCGAAATCCGTCTTTTAATTCCTATCAAGTACAGTTCTCTATCAAATTTGCCAGCTGCCAATGGAATGCTGTGGAAGAGGAGCGGATATTAGGAGGATGCCTGGAGATCCAAGGAGAAATGATTAGGAAAGGGGCTGGGGACCTGAGGGGGCGTTAGGAGGGGGCCAGGGACCTGAGAAGGGGGCTGGGGACCCAAGGAGAGGACATTAGGAGGGGCCTGGGGACCTGAGGAGGCAGCTGAGCCCAGAACAGGGGGCATTAGGAGGGGGCCGGGACATGGAGGAGGGGCTGTTAGGAGGGTGCTGGCCACGTTGGTGCTGCCTCTTAAGCACAGGAGGCTTGTTCCTGAGATAGAGTTGCAGGAAGGAGGGGGCAGATTCTTTTGAGTGCTCACATCCTCCTTCCAGCCAGCCACACCCAGGCCCTGAGCTGGCCTCTCCTCACCCTCGGGATCCTCTCCCCTTCCAGCCTTCTTCCTGTTCCAGGAGTCCCACTGGACGCACAGCCCTGAAGGTCCCAGGACAAAGCCCCACATGCAACCCCATGATGACAGGGACCCTTCTGGCTCCCGGGACGATGGCACGCGCCCCGACGTCCACCTGCGCCACCCTCCAGGCACAGCCCTGCCCCCGGCCCGAGAGGAAGGCATGAGGATACTGACTTGTCTCGCCCGGGCCTCACTTTCACCCGGAACAGGCCGTACACGGGGCGGTGGTCGGACGTCCTGATCCCGGTGCAGGAAGAGTACCTCACTGGACAGATGTCACCCTTGTGGCGGCTTCGGTACAAGACGCGGTCCTTCAGGAAGGTTCCAGAGGCAGGAGGTCCGGTTACTTGCTAGGAGCTGTGGGGTGTGGCCCACCCACCTCCCCACTGTTCTCAAGCGCCCCCTCAAGGAAGCCTTCTAGGAACCCCAACCCTCATTTCCATTTTGTCTGGCGTGTGGCCAGCTGGGCCAGGGCCTGTCCCTCGCCGCTCAAGAGAGACCTGTGGACCTGGCTGCTCCTGCCCAGCCCTGCCTCACCTCAGTGGCTTCTCAAGGCTTCCAGCAGACAGGACGTGCCCAGAGCTGGAGCCCTGGGCCTGGCGGGAGGGTGAGGGGGGCTCTGCAGGCCGGGGTGAGGGCATGGGTGGTTTCCGCCAGCTCACCCCGCCTTGGAAACACCTATGGGAAGGGCACTGTTCTCCACCAAAGGGGACTCGGGCCATGAGGCCGGGGGGTGCAACTTAGGTTCGAGTCCAGGCTGGCCGGGCTGGGACCCTGACGCCAGGCATCAGCTCCCGGCTGCGGGGGTGCCTGACCTGGAGGCACTCTGCACAGGCAAGTGGATGGCTGCGGGCTGCGCTCACCGTGTAGGAGGGCGTCCTCTGCTTGGAGGTGCTGTCGTACGTGTCCTTCCCGATGTCAAACTTGTATGATGGGAGGAAGTGAATGTCTGGCTCCTGGAAGCCCTTGAAGATGGACCCTGCCAGGGATGGGCACTCGAAGCGGCTCAGGCCAGCTTGCTCCAGCTGTGCCCCAGCAGCCCTCACCCCTCCTCACCTCCTCCTGCCACAGCCGCCCCCACCAGCTCTCAACCCTCATCTCCGGCCGCAGCCCTCAACCCTCCTCACCTCCTCCCGACACAGCCGCCCCCACCAGCCTTCACCCCTCCTCACCTCCTCCCACCACTCCCACCCCCACCAGCCCTCACTCCTCATCTCCCACCGCAGCCACCCCGCAGCCCTCGCCCCTCCTTACCTCCTCCCGCCACAGCCACACCCACCAGCCCCAACCCCTCCTCATGTCCTGCCGCAGCGGCCCCGCAGCCCTCACCCCTCCTCACCTCCTGCCACAGCTGCCCCTACTAGCCCTCACCCCTCCTCACCTCTTCCCACCACACCTGCCCCCACTAGGCCTCACCCCTCCTCACCTCCTCCCACCACACCCGCCCCCACCAGCCCTCACTCCTGATCTCCCACCACAGCTGCCCCCACTAGCTCTGACCCCTCATTTCCCGCTGCAGCCACCCCGCAGCCCTTACTACTCCTCACCTCCCACCACAGCCGCCCCGGAGCCCTCACCCCTCCTCAACTCCCGCCACAGCCACTCTGCAGCCCTCACCCCTCCTCATCTCCCACCATAGCCGCCCCGCAGGCCTCACCTCTCCTCACCTCCCACCACAGCTGCCCCGCAGGCCCTCACCCCTCCTCATCTCCCGCTGCAGCCGCCCCGCAGCCCTCACCTCTCCTCATCTCCTGGATGAGCTGGTCATGCTCCAGCAGTGCCGGCACGTGCACTGCCAGGCCCTGGCCCAGGAGAGCGTCCACGGCCGCGCGCCCACCGCTCAGGCGGAAGTTGAAGTCTCCGAACCAGAACACCTGGTCGAAGCGGGTGGTGACGTCCGCTGCGGCACAGTGGGCCACGCGTGGGCACAGGCAGAGCGCCACCAGGCCCTTCCCTTCCCCAGAACGCAGCTGGCAGTAGCTCCCGGGGGAAGGGGGTCTTGTAGGCCTCAGGCGTCAGCTGGTGGGGCCGGGCTCTCTGGGGTGGGATTTGAGTTGGGAAAGCTCCAGAAGGCACCTGGGGTGGCCCCAAGAGCAGGCAGCACCCACAGCAGGTGGTGGCCACGTCTCTGCTCCTCGCTGCACAGCCAGTGGAGGCAGCAGGGTTGGCAGTGGAGGACCAGGACCCAGGCTAGCTGGCCATGCTCTGAGTGGGTGGCAGTCAGCCCCCCCAACACCTAACCGGGCTAAAGAACTGTGAGGGGCCCTGCACCTCAGGCCACTGGACTTTCCGGCCCTTGATTCCCAAAGCTCAGGACGCTCCTCTGCAGAACGTCCCTGAAAACGATGGGAGCCCACGTGGACCACGGCAGCACTACCCACCCGCGGCGTGCACCCTCACCTGCGCTGGAGCGGTAGGGGTTTGTATCTGGCACGTTTCTGGGCAGGGCCAGGGCTTGCACGGTCCTGGTATAGTCCAGCAGCCGCTCCGCCACCTTCCCATCACCAGCTGCGGCAGCAGAAATGGGGTAGGGACCACAGGACTCCGGACACTCGAATATCCCTCAAGAACCACATCTCTGGACTGTGCCCTAACCACCCGCTGTCTGCAGGCGCAGGCCCACTGGGCATCTGCTCAGGCCCAGCCAGTGATGCTTCCGCCTTAGAGGACAGAGGTCTGGGCTCAGCACGGCACAGGCCTCACGTCAGGGTTGGCTGTGGGGTCCTCAGCATGCAGCTTCGCAAGCACGGTGCCCGCCCCAGGCCCTGGATGGAAGACGAAGCCAGCGGCCAGGACCCCTACCCCGGACAGGGTCCCAGTCAGGCTCCGTGGGCACCCAGCAACTTACAAGTGAAGTGGGACGTGATGAAGAGGAAGGAGGTGCCGAAAAAGGTGAAGCTGACGCCCAAGGCCCCCTTGGTCTTGATCTGAGACACGATGCGTGTGGTGACCGTGGAGGACTCCACCTCTGTGGGAGGGCAGCCCTCAGCTTGCCTGCAACACTGCCAGGCCGGGGTCGTGGCGGGACCCACGCGCTAGTAGGGGCTCGCTGTGGAGCCTGTGTGTAATGCAGTAGCCCCCAGGGCCCAGATGCAAAGTGTGACTCTCCGGCCAAGGCCCGGTCAGCCGTGGAGAGGAGCTGCCACCCTCCAGCCGCGCCCACCTGAGCAGAACCAGATGAGGTCCCGACGGATGAACAGCGCCATGTAGAGCACGCCATGGGCGGCGGACGCCAGCAGCACATAGTGCGGGCCCAGGGTCTCCTGCAGGCGAGTCTCCCACTCCCGCCTGTGGATGAGGACGTGTGGCTGGCCGGGGCACATGGCCCCCAGCTCTTCCACCCCAGACCTGCCACCCAGAGCCCCCTCCAGGAGCTACCAGGGAAACGCCATGACCCAGCCTCAACGTCTTACACTGAGACTCATTTGCCAAAGGACCCAGTGGCTGCTCACAGCCAACAAGTGGGCCAGAGTCAGGGGCCACAGGCCCCAGTTCCACTAGAGTGGCCCCCAGGTCCCTGCTGAGACTCAGTGAGCAGACCTCCTTCCGCCTGCGTGACTCATGGGCCAGAGGGGTGAAGCCACCTCAACTCTGGGCCTGGGCTCCTTCCTGCGGAGCGCCCGCAGGGATGCAAGGGCCCCAGGAGGCCTCAGAGCCTGGCCCCGCTCCCTGCTGCCCTGCTGCTCTCAGCCAACAATTTGTTCACCAACAATAAAATATCATTTATCTTAGACTCTCCAAGTTGTTATTGGAAAAAAAACTAGCTTGCATGTTCTGGCCGGGCGTGGAGACTGCCTGTGCACGGCCGTGACCCAGGTCTCAGCGCCAGCAGCTTCAGGGACAGTGGCCTTCCTACCTGTCAGAGCAGCCCTCCTGGACCCCGATGGCGTACAGGTCCTGGGCATAGTCAGCCTCGGCTGGGAGCAGGAACTCATCCAGGCTGGGTGGGAGCTCCTGGAAGGAGGGACCACGCCATGGGCCGGCCGGCTCCTCCCAAAACCTGCAGGCGCCTGTGGGCAAACCCCACTGCAGCACCTCAAGTCCCGGCAACTCTTCAGAATGAGGGGAAACTGAGGCCAAGGCCAAGAAGGGATCTGCCTCCAACACACCAAACACAGCTCAGCGTGGCCCTCAGCCTCAGTTTCCCTCTCCAAACACAAGTCTGTCCAATGACCACCCCTGTCTGACCTCCCGTCACTGTGACCCCAGCCTGTGCTGCCCACCTGCCCCTGAGCCACCCCTAAGTGCACTGTGCTGGCCACCCTCCTGCTTGCCGTGAGCAGACAATTCTTGGCCAGGCCTGGCGCCCCACCCTTCTCCCCTCCTCTCTGCAGCCACATGACCAGGGAGGTGCTGGCGGGAGCTCTGGGGGATGGGGGTCCTCACCCGCTCTCACCCTCCTGTGCCACTGTCGGCAGTGGGGTGCACCTTGGGGCTGTGCCCTCCTGGCCCCAGGACGAGGCACAGATCTACCAGGTCTCCCTCACTCACATCTGCCCAGCGCCCTGCGCCCCCCCACCCTGTTCCCACCTGGTGCCACCCCACCCCGCCAGGCACCACCCTGCCCAGGCTGCCCCGCCCTGCCCAGCTCACCTTCTGGCCCTGCATATTCCAGGTGGCCACGAACAGTGCCACGTTCCGGTCTGGGAAGTATCGGGCCAGTTCCTCTGCCCCCAACAGGGACCCGCTGGCCAGGAGGCTGCCCTCCAGGTAGCTCCTGTGACGGGAGGAAACCAAGCTTGGGGCCAGGCACAGGACACATCCCGGGGGGGGCTCAGCCAGGTCCCCAGGGACGACAGCGAAACGCATGGAATGTCAGGAGCTGCCCCAGCCCTGAGCAAGGACTCTCCTGGGCCCCACAGCACTGTTGTCTGCTCTCCAGCACAAGGCCCAACCCAGCTGCACAAACACCCAGGCGGGTTTACACCCCCTCACCACCTCCCGGGAAGAGGCATGCGTGGGTGGTGGCCAGGCTGGAGTCCGGTGGTGTGATCTCGGCTCACTGCAACCTCCGCCTCCCAGATTCAAGCGATTCTCCTGCCTCAGCCTCCTGAGTAGCTGGAATTACAGGCACTAGCCACCACACCCAGCTAATTTTTGTATATTTAGTAGAGATGGGGTTTTGCTAAGTTGGCCAGGCTAGTCTTGAACTCCTGACCTCAGGTGATCCACCTGCCTCGGCCTCATTTATGCTTTTCATCCTAACTTGCTAAGAGAATCAATCTTACACCTTCATCCTGCAAATGGAAACCGAATTCCTTTGCAGGAGATGAAATGATGCAGGCGTTTCCCAAGTCACAGCTGACAGAGGACGCCAGCACCGATTCTCGTTACCTCCCATGAGAACTTCTCCAGCCCTGGAGCGCAGCTCACCAAGCTTCGTTGGACACGATTAAATCACGTCAGCAGGGAGGAACCTCCCTACCTCACCCCAGAAACTGTTGACACTCCCGGATGGGACAGCTGTGTTCACACAGTGGTCATTTGGGACAGAGAACGTTCCTGTGGCCACTGCTGTGAAGTGACCCCGGGCCGAGCAGGGGTTCCTCAGTCACCAGACTTGAAGCCCACAGCATGGGCCCGCCGTGGCCACACCAGCAGCCGCATGGTCGGTCTGTCCAGCTCCATCCAGGGTGTAGTTAGTGAACAGCAGGCCAGGGGTGGCCCTCACTGTGTCCCATGTCCAGACACGGGCAGGGGCAGAGCTGTCTCCGACCCCCGTCCAGGGCCAGGACTTCTGCATGAGGATGCTTGGGCCAGCGTCGGCACCCTGTGCCGGCTCTCGGAGGAAGAGGAATTGTGGGGGAAGCACCCCTGCCCCTCCCCAGCAGCCCCCAGGCACCAGCAAAAGCCAGCAGCCATTCTGGAACAGGGCAGACCCAGCCCGGGCACGTGCAGTCCACGAGCTCAGAATGGCTTCTATTGTGTGGAACGGCAGAGAAAGAAAAAAGGGCATTTCCGGACCCATGAAAACATGAGGTTCAAATGTGTGTACCTAACAGGTTCACTAGCACACAGACACCCCTTTGTCCCCACTGTCTGTGCCCCCACCTTTGACAGAGTGTGCCAACCCCTATTCTAGAGCAGTCTGTAAATGGGAGTTTTCAGGCAGCAGAACTGGGTTAAAGGATCCACATTAAACCACGTTTCCTGGTTGTTTAAAAAGCGACCTCAGGATCCAAATAAGACACGCCTCTCGTGTCCTGTAACAGGTGTATCTACGTGAACCGAACTTAATTTTAAAGTGTGATACACCAAGAAATCTCACTCTTCACTAGGAGCCCCACAGTGAATTATTTCAACAAAAGAAAGTTTTGCACTGTATGTGATCGCAGCTGCTCCATCCACGGGCAGGAGGGGAGTGTGGTGGGGGAGTCAGAGCTGAGCTGCCTGCCTGCCAGAGGACTCCAGGTGCAGGAAGGTAAGGCTACTTTCCAGGACTGCAGTGAGCTCAACAGTGATCCCTAAAGCCACGTCTGCCTCGACCCGCAGAACCTCGGAGTGGGACCTTATTTGGAAAGGGGTCTTTGCACATTTACTTAATTAAGGATCTTGAGATCACCCTGGATTTAGGGTGGGTAGTAAATTCAACGACCGGTGTCCTTATAAAAAGAGACAGGAACACAGAGATTTGGGAACGAGACCACGTAAAGACGGAGGCAGAGACAGCAGCGTGCGGCCACAAGCCAAGGGCAACTGGGCCGGGAGCAGGAGGAGACAGGGAGGGCTCTCCCCGAGCCTTTGGAGAGAGGCTGGCTTGGCCACACCTGAGATTTTAGACTTCTGGCCTCTAGAACTGGGAAACAGTCCAGCTCTGCTGTTTCAAGCCTCCCAGTCCGTGGTCAGGGGTTACTGTGGGACCCGGACACCAAAGCACAAACCAGCTCTCACCTCTCCCTTCTCACACCTGCCCTGCCTCCCACCGCAGCAGACAAGAGGTGGGCAGCATGGAGCAGGGAGGGGAGGAAACGAAGGCGCCGGTGCTTCTGCTCAGGAGAGGCCCCCAGACCGAGATCCCAAAACAAGACCAGGCTGGGAGAGGTCATGGGTTCAGCTGCAGCTCCTTCCAGCTGGAGCCCACCAAAATGTTCCCTGTGAGCAAGCGGCTGATGTAAAGTACGCCTTAGTACATCTTGGGCCTTTTGCAGCAGAAAAAACAAAGGGGGCGGGCTGGGCGCAGGGGCCCACACTTGTAATCCCAGCACTTTGGGAGGCCAAAGCCGGGAGTTCGAGACCAGCCTGGCCAACATGGCGAAATCCCGTCTCTACCTCAAATACAAAATTTAGCCGGGTGCTGGCGGCAGGAGCCTGTAATCCTGGATACTCTGAAGGCTGAGGCAGGAGAATCGCTTCAAGAGAGAATCACTCCCTTGAACTCAGGAGGCGGAGGCTGCAGTGAGCCAGGATGACACCACTGCGCTCCAGCCTGGGCAACAGAGCAGGGAACAAACAAAAACCATCGAGAGGGCAGGTCACACACGCTGCCAACATTCCCACGCCTCGGCCAGCCGGTGCGGTGGTCACGCCTGTCATTCCAGCACTGTGGGAGGCCGGGTTGGGTAGATCACGAGGTCCAGTTCAAGACCAGCCTGGCCATCATGGTGAAACCCCCGTCTCTACTAAAAATACAAAAATTAGCCAGGCATGGTGGTGCAAGCCCATAATCCCAGCTATTCGGGAGGCCGAGGAAGGAGAATCGCTTGAACCCAGGAGGCGGAGGCTGCAGTGAGCCGAGGTTGGGTCAGTGCACTCCAGCCTGGGTAACAGAGTGAGACTCGGTCTCAAAAAAAAATTCCCAAGACTAAAGAAAAAGAGCCATATCCATAATTGTATGCAGGGTGCCATCTTGTCTACCTCAACACGACATCACGCCCAGGAATGGTTCTGAAACGCACAGGAAAAGTTCTGGGAAGTTTGGGAGAGCCGGGAAGGGCGCTCGCTGCTGCGGGGAGGGGCTGGGAGACAGGGTGGCTGCGGGAGACCCGCTTCGTTTTTTCTGTTTAGGCATCTTAGACGCTGCTGACGGGAAGCCACGGGCGGGGTTCAGGCAGCCTGCTCCTGAACACCACACCGAAGGCCGCGCGGGCGCTGCGCCCCAGGCCCTACCTGCTGCGGACGTCCTTGGTTCGGATAGGCGCCAGGAGGCTGAAGGAGGATTTGGCTGAGCGAAGGGAGCAGTCGTCGCAGGCCAGGGGGCTCCGGGGCCGGCTGGGGCCCAGGCTGCTGTGGGCCCGCACCAGGCAGGGCTGCGCGCGGAGTTTGTAGTCTGCAAGATCCGGGTCGACCTTGTTTGCGGTCCTCAGGGAGTCGGAGGCGATATCCAGGCCCAGGGCAGGCAGGGGGCGCGGGGGCAGCAGGCTGGCCAGCCTGGGCGAGCTCCCCGCCACGGTGGCATCTCTGTGCAGGAGGTTCGGGGCGCTGCTGGCCACCCCGGAGAGGGGGTCACCCCCTACTGACGGGCTTCCCCTCTCACTGCCCGGGACCCTGCGGGACTTGGGGATCTCCTGCAGGGACGCGCTCAGGCAGGGCGGGGAGCAGCTGTGGGCGGGGGCGCCGGGGCCCTCGCTCTCCACGGAGCCCCTGGAGGGGCTGGTCCCATTCCTGGCTTCCAGGTCCTCCTGGCTGCCTCGAAAACGCCGCCTCCTCCAGCTTCTGTCGTCCAGGGACAGGGCTCGTTCCAGCCGAGGCCTGGCCGGGGGCCGCGGGGCGATGGGTACTGCCTGGGCCGGGGGTTCCTCGCCGCTGAGCGCGGCCGGAGCGCTGCAACCCAGCGCGGGGCTCTCGGGGACCGGAGCGTCGGGTGGGGACCCCTCCCGCGGGGCAAGCGCTTCGTCGGCGCCGGGAAGCGGTCCCTGGAGCGTCCTCCCTTCCGGCGGCCGCGGGGCCGGCTCCGAGGGCCGCAGGCTCGCCGCCTTGGACGGCATGGTCGGGCCCTCCCGGGAGGGCTCACGGGTGCCGGGTCCGGGGTCGGCGGCGCAGCACTGAGCAGAAACGCCGCAGCGGCTCCCGCTCGGGCCGGGATTGGTCTTGGAGGGGCGGGGGCGGCTGCCGCATGGCCCGGGCCCCAGGTACCGCGGCCCCTCCGGGCTCCCCGACGCCGATCCCAGGGCGGGTGAGGCTCGACCGCCACCGGGACGCCGCTTGGGAGGTGAGCGGGACCCGGGCAGCCCGACCGGACCCGCAGACTCCGAAGCCGACCTCGTACTCGCGCCCGCGGAGGCGGAGTCAGCCCGACCGGGCCCTAGCAACGACCGTCGCGGGCCCGCGCCCGGTCCCCGCCCCGCGCTCCGTCCACAGCGGCCCCTGGCGGCCGGAGGACCGCGCCGCGCGGGGCCCGGACAGGGCTCCCACGCCCCCTCCCAACCCGCAGCCCGGCAGCCCGGCAGCCCGGCAGCCCGGCAGCCCGGCAGCCCGGCAGGTCCCAGCGAGGACGGGTCCCCACCAGGACCTGGGCGAGGGCCAGGCCTGCGGACACCTGCACTCACGCGCTTCTAGCAAACCAAAGGGAACCACAAGTGAAGGTTCTTGAAGGAGCGCAAAATAGTTTATTCAACAATTTGCAATGTAACAATTCGCATTTAGGAAAAATAGCTGCTTCCGCCTGGAGGAAGCTTCTTGAATCAAAAGTCGTGGCAGTCGACCCCAGAACAGCAGGCAGGGCGGACCAGAGGAGGTCCCTGGAACCACACGAGCTGACCAAGGGACAGAGCGGGCTGCGCCGTCACAGGGACAGGCCTTTCTCCAAGTGACAAGGACAAATGGATCAGGCAGACGCGCCTGTGAAACATCCCGGGGTTCTCTGCTAAATGATCAAGTGAAACAGAAAGCCAGGAAGGGCCCGTGCTGATCCCACATTCTACCATTTCTACACTGAAATTTAAAACACCAACCTGCAGAAATTATCTACTGAGTTTTATTAGTATTTAAATCTTTTCTTGTCTCTTTAGACATAACAAGAATATGAACAGTTTTCAGAACAGTCAGAGAAGCCTTAAAGTTTTGCATCAGCGTTGAACTCTGAGTTCCACAGGGCTAAGTCCACCAGGACATCGGGGCAGAAATACCAGGTGCCAGAGCTGCTGTCCCCAAGATGCTACAGACCCCTAAGCCAGTGTCCCCCGGGTGAGAAAGTGGGTCACATGGCCTGCAGCACGGAAAGTGCTCACGGAAGGGGGAAGGGCAGCTGTTTAGAGAACGGCATCCAGCTTCCTTAACAGTGAGTCTAAGCAGCTCCCACGCAAAACGAAGCCCAAATCAAACGTCACAGTCGTGTTTCACCCCAGATGGCCACCCGGAGCCATCACGTCAGACAGTCGGCTCCTTCCCAGTGACTGGGCCACACCTGGTGGGTTGGCGGTGGTCAGCACTTTGGGTGCACAGAATCACCCATGGTCCTAATAAGGGCACAGAAGGGAAATCGAGGCTGGAAATGTCTTTGCAGCAGGAGAGAAAGTCACTTCAGTAACTAGGGCCTCTCTCAATAGCTATGAACTGACACTTAACGAACCCCACAGCTCCTCCGAGACGCTGAGTCAGAACACAGCGCCCTCCACTCATTCAGCCAGGTCCAAACATGGCGAGGGCCCCGCTGGTGCAGAGCAGGGTTCGGGGTCCCCCTCAGCCAGTCGCTCTTTGGTCCCGGCACCTTAAAGGAAGCTCGGGACTCACAGCTGAGCTTGGAGAGGCAGGCCTGTGTTTACCACCAAGCATGTGGCTCTCCTGTGGCAGAGACAGCATCAGCGTCAGGGAATGAAGCATTCTTAAACGAGCAGGAATGCTACACCCTTCAATCACCCGAAATGACTAAGAAAGTCACGTCATTCTTTTCAGCAAATACTTCTGAGTCAAAGGTTCGGTCTTTCCATCAGCATCTGAAAGGATGGTGGAATTAATTTTCAAAATAATTCATTAGGATGGGTGGGGAGCGGGAGGCACAATGTGCGCGACCAGCTTGGCATCACGGCTGTGTCTCCCTGGGGACGGGGCAGCGGTCACGGTGGTCAGTCGGGTTCTTAGGGAGAAGAGCAGTGTCAGGGCTCCAAGTGCAAGTTCACAGTGGGGCGAGCCTAGTTCAGCACCGGGTGCTTCCTCTGGCTGATCCGTCCTAGCCTTGAGCTCCCAGAGGTGCCACAGGCCTGCAATGAGACCCACAGCACCCACCTCTGTATCCAGCTCCCAGGGCAGGCAGCACTCAGGTGTCGTGGGGCAGGGTGCTGGTCTACAGAATGCACCACGTGGGCCACTGATGCCAACAAGCTGAGGGCTTAGCGTTTGTTTCTAAAAGCCTCTGGGACCTAACGAGTCAGTGCCAAGCCCTGGGCTGCCTTCAAAGCATTGAATCCTTAACCATCAGTGTTTGCTGTGAGGGCGGCCAGGAAGGTGCTGCAGTTTTGTCAGGGGCATGGGACCTGGAGCTGCTCTGCAGAGCCAGAAGGGCTGTCCAGAGTCCAGGGAGGGGCAGTGGCCGGGCCTGGCCTGCTGCAGGGGACGTGGGGACCCCAGGAGCATTCGGCAGGCTGATGCAGGCATCTGCTCTTGCTCCCTCACAAAGCCTCACTCAGGGGAAAGCCAAGGAATTTTTGTAAAGGCACAAACTAGACGATACAGGGAGCAGGACAATCCCCAGATCGACTACTCTGGATGCCCAGAAGCAGGCGACAGCCAGCAGCAGCTTGAGGGGCCTCATCATAAAGGACCAGGACGAGATCTCCAGGCCCCAGCCCAGGAAGCCTGCGGTCAAGAGCGTGTGAGGTCCAGAGGGTGAGCTGGGGTGACAATAGGGCTGAATCCCAAGATGCCCCCGACCTTGGTCCCCACTCAGTTCCCCACACTGGCCGCCAGTCTACACTCCACAGGCAAGGGAAGGGGGAGAGACGAGGCTGAGGGAGGGAAACCACAGGAAACTTTCTGGAACACTCTCCAGCTGAAGGGGGCTGAGGGTGGAGAAGCCTGCTAGTCCCAGGGGACAGGACCCTGAGAGGGCTGCAGGCAGAACGGCCCTGGGGTCTCAGCAGCCGTGGGCACCAGGAAACCTATGAGCAGCTACAGTTCTGAAGAAAACATGGGCCCAAGAATTCTACCCGCCGACCAACCCTCGAGAGGGAGAAAGGTGGCTTCAGACATGAAAGGCTTCTCCCAAGTCACCCTGGGACCTTTGGTCAAGAAACTACTAGGAAAAAGAAATAAAAATCATGCAGGCTGGGTACAGTGGCTCACGCCTGCCATCCCAGAACTTTGGGAGACCGAGGTGGGCAGATCACAAGGTCAGAAGATTGAGACCATCCTCGCCAACATGGTGAAACCCCATCTGTACTAAAAATACAAAAATCAGTAGGGCGTGGTGACAAGTGCCTGTAGTCCCAGCTACTCAGGAGGCTGAGGCAGGAGAATCTCTTGAACCCGGGAGGTGGAGGATGCCACTGCCCTCCAGCATGGGTGACCGAGTAAGACTCTGCCTCAAAGAAAAAAAAAAAAGAAAGAGAATCCGGGGAAGAAAGCTGCCATTCACTGAATAGCAGGGCCAGGAAGTCAGCAGGCATGTCAGGGTCTTTTGGGAAAAGGCAAGGACACTCACCTGTGCCAGCTGAGCAGGGTTGTAGAAGGGCACGGCCCCGGCGGGAGGACCCCCTGCAGCAGGGAGGTCACCAGGAGCCTGAGAAGCAGAGAGTCACCTCAGTAGGGCTGCGCTGCACAGCAGCTGGTATTTCAACTGCAGATACAGATGCCACCTCTACGTAGGATTTATAGGACTTTTAAAGAAGCTACAGAAGCAAGTTGGAGACACTTCTTGCAACACTGCATTTAGTTACTTAATGGTTCGTGGAAAAATGGTGAACATAAAGCAACGTGCAGAGCCAATGTTTGAAGCACTGCAACATGCAACAGGAAGGCGCGCACTGAGCAAGTGAGGCGGTTAGCAAGTGTGGGCGCTGCAGACCTAAGGCTCCAGCCATGACAGGGCTCTCCTACGCAGGTGGAAGGGTCGCAGCAAGCCTTCCTGCTGAGCCAAGGTGACAGCTGGTGCTGTGACAGGCCGACTAGCAAGCACTCCTTCACCTCCCTCCCACACTGGCTGCAGGACACTGTCACTGCTGCACTCACCCCGGCCTCAAACCAACCTTCTCGTGCTTGATCAGAAGGGAGAAATCTTCCTTCCAAAGGAGAGCACACTGATCCAAGAAACACTCCCAGATCGAGGTCACACCTCCAACCCATCATTGGAAAAACCAATTCGGAAGGAGAAAAATGATAGAACCCACTCGTTCACTAGGACACTCGGGCTCAGTCTAGTCGCCTGGTACATGTGGACACTGAACAGCAACCCCTCTTTAAGGCCATTTAAAGGAACACTGCAATAATCCCAGCACTTTGGGAGGCTGAGGTGGGCAGATCACCTGAGGTTGGGAGTTTGAGACCAGGCTGACCAACATGGAGAAACCCCATCCCTACTAAAAATACACAATTAGCCAGGCATGGTGGCACATGCCTGTAATCCCAGCTACTTGGGAGGCTGAGGTAGGAGAATTGCTTGAACCCGGGAAGTGGAGGTTGCAGTGAGCTGAGATTGTGCCACCGCACTCTAGCCTGGGCAGAAGGCGAAAATCTGTCTCAAAAAATAAATCAAAAAAACAGAACACTGCACTCCTGGCCACTTGACGCTGAGGGGACAACGGGCGAGGTTAGTGGCAAAGCGCATGCCGCGAACCAGCACTGCGTGCTCAGGAACACAGGCCGCACATGTGAGCTCTGTTAGTGAGGACTGCCAGCCGCAGGTACCTGATTAAAGTGCTGGCTCACTTCACGTGATAATGAACTCATTGAACTACAGCGTGAAAGCTACAAAACAGCAAGAACACACAGAGACACGGACAGAGTCAACATGCAGTCACTGCTGCAAGCCATCAGTTCAATTTCAACAGCTTGTGATGCCATTGGAATCAACAGGATTCAGAAGGGAAAAGGCCAGGGTTAGCTTAAGATTCCTGTCTTCATGTAAAGCGGATATTCCGACCATCATTAGCTTCGGGGAGGGCCGGGAGGAGAAACCCAGCCTCAGCCTCAGCCAGCTTCACCTCCTGACACCTCGAAGTTCAGGACCATTCCCCGCAGCTGGGAGGAGAGGACGCTAACTGTGGCGGCAGCTCAAACCCCTTGTACCCTTCCCAGAGCTCAAGTTTTGTTAAAACAAGTGCCATTTTTTTTCTAGGAACACCACCTTTGAAGTGTCATGTTTCTAAACTGCCTCTTCCTACCCAGTATCACCCTCTGTAAAGAAAGAGGCACCTGGACAGTGAGCTGCTAGGGAAGCCTGGGCTGTGGGGGGCCGGGCATTGGCACTCCTTACCTCTCCTCCCTGGGACCCCTCGGGCCTGGAGGAGGGGAACTCAGAGCCAGGGAGTGATGCTGCAGAACTTAAAACCTGCCGAGAAAAAGAAGAACTGCAGCAACCAAATCCCAGGGAATTCTCACACCAGGCCAAAAAAGACACCACTGTCCTCGCCTGGGTTACAAACGCCTCTTCCACGCCATGTGCTCCGCGGTGAGAAGTAAAGAGTGAGTGCGTCCCCCGTCGGGTCCTTGCCACACTCGCCTGTTGGCTCTATACCCCAGCAGCTCTCTACCAAGGCCTGTGTGTGCCTACACGGGTTGCAAGGCCCCATGACAGCCTTGCAATCTGGTGCTACTGTTACTCCCATTTTACAGAGGGGAAACTGAGGCTTAGAGAGGTGACTGCCCACCCTAGGCTTTACACAGCTGATGAATGGAACAGCATTAGACCCAGACCTGTCCAACCTCAGAGACTGCAATCAGAGCTGTTCCTTTTTTTTTTTAAGATGGAGTCTCGCTCTGTCACCCAGGCTGGAGTGCAGTGGCCCAGTGCAACCTCTGCCTCCTGGGTCCAAGTGATTCGGCCTCAGCCTCCCAAGTGGCTGGGATTACAGGCACCTGCCACCAAACTGGGCTAAATTTTGTTATTTTTTAGTAGAGATGGGGTTTCATCAGGTGGGCCAGGCTGGTCTCGGTAAACTCCTGACCTCAAGTGACCCGCCCGCCTTGGCCTTGCAAAGTGCTGGGATTACAGGCGTGAGCCACTGTGCCCTGCTGGCCTGAGCTGTTCTACTTCACATGCAAGCCATTTTTCTTTTTAGATGAAGATACACTTTGCTTTATTATTGGTAGGTAATTTCTTTTTAACTTAATTAATTTTATTTTTTCCAATTTAAAAAAATTGTCAAATACATAAATCATAAAATTTGCCACTTGAAGCATTTTTCAGTTTTAAGCACATTCACAGTGTTGAGCAGTCATCACTGCCAGCAACCCCCGGTCTCCATCTCCCCGACAGCTCTGTCCCGCCTGGCACCTACCCTTCTACCTCCATCTCTATCACACCCAAATGTGAAGCATTTCAGATGGCGCACTCTCTGCGCACACACTGGGTACTGATTTGCAGAAGGCAAGGCCCTGTCCAGCAGGACAGGGAGGTGCCTCTCGCCAGGTGCCTTTCCCCACTTTCCCACAGCACCCGCTCACCTTGGACTCTGGGGCAGGCTCTGGATTGGCCAGGCCCCTAGCTGGTGCTGGTCCTTCCCTGACAGCCCCGTCTGGAAGCTGTGGTTCTTCTGCATCTGGGAATGAGAGAGTAAGGAAGCCATCATTCCGTCCAGAACATCCCTGGGGTCTCACTGAAGACACCCCAAGAGGAAGATAGTTTCACACTGCACACTCCTGCAGAAACAGGCAAATCATAAAGAAACCACAAACCAACCCAGGCTCTGCACGCTGGCCAGGTCATTCTTCTAACAGGAGATTTGGGAGAGACTCACAGAAAGAGGATCAAAGGTCAGGAGACTGGGGCGCTGACCCAAAGGGGCTGCACCGTGCTGCCTACCCGGGCTTGGCACGAACAAGTTAGAAGGAACCGGGAGTGGCGCAAGCGGAGCGACAAAGTCCGCAGGAGCAAGAGCCGGCTCGCTCCGCTGGGCCCCGCTCGGGTTCAGGACGTCAACGTAGCGAGCTCTGGTTCCAGCTGCAAAGGGGAGGGAAGCAAATTCAGGTGAGCACACCAGCCAGGCGGCCTCCAGCGTCCAAATGCTCCACACTCGCTGTGTCAGAGAAAAAGCAGGCAGAGACATCCCAGAAGCCACCTGTGGCCCAACCCTGAGGACACCTTTCTACGCAGCAGATTTGTTTCAGCTTTTAGCCCTGGGGTGGTTCCCTCTCTCATCCCACTGTGCCACAGGTCCTGTGCTTCCGATGGACAGGACATGGCTGTGCCCACAGCTTGTCAACGCTCTGGAGAGCTGCGCTGGTCCCCAAGGATGCCTCCTCGTGACACCAGCATCAGTTTCCACAGTGTGACACTCATCACCTCATCCCACGCACAACAGCTACACGTTGGCCTCTCTCTGGGACGGTTCATCGTTCAAGCAAGCGACTACTCCAAGGCCACCCTTACCTGCTCTTCTAGAGAACATGTTCACGGGCCCTCCGGGAGGCCCTGCGAGGCCAGGCGGGGCAGCTGGCACAGCCTTGGGAAAGGAGGTTGGAGGTGGGGGAAGAGCCTTCTTCTGCAAAGGGAAAGACAGCCTCAGACACCCACTGGATGGCAAAGCCAGGACACTCCTCCAGGAGCACCAGCGCCCAAACACCACAGGGGCATGGGAGGCTGTCCCCTCACTCACAACTCACACCCAGCAGTGACCACAGTGACCATTTACCTCCTCTTCTGGCTCATTTAAATTCACCCACTGGTTTTTCTTTTCATCCCAAACAATCTGCCAAGATTTTAAAAAGAAAAAAGGTCAGTAGACTGAAGTGAAACAGAATTAGAATGTGAGTAATAATGACACTTCAAAACTTCAGGAAACACCTACTCAGGTCTGCTCTGAAGGTGACAGAAAAATCATTATAATTCCTTGGACGTCCCCTGGGCCGTACTTGACAGCACTCACCGATTTGTTCTTGTCATCTGGCAAATAAGCTTCTGTCTTTCTCTTCCCAGGTAGCCAACGAGAGAACCAGGATTCACTCTAAATGTAAAAACCACCACAACCACCTTGAAAACATTATGTTCCACGAAACGAGCCAGATGCAAAAAGAGCAACACTACAGGACCCACTTCTGCAAGGCCCCAGTGTCGCTAGAGCCAGATACTGGGTAGATGGAGGTGGGGACACAGAGAGTTGTTTCCTGGGCACATTTTCTGTTTTAGAAGATGAGAAAGCTCTGGAGATGGTTGATGGTGACGGTTCCACTCAATGTGAATGTGCTCAGTCCACAGAACTGTGCTCTCAGAAACGCTTCAAATGCTGCATTTATGCTATGTGTACTTTACCATAATTTAAATAGATCAGAATAATAACGTGCCTTCAGGAGCTTCTCGCAACACTGACAATGCTTCCAACACCCGCCCCTTTGAAAAGTGGGAGGCAGGCTGTGCAAGTCAATGTGTGTCTGAGGCATACACAGCCCCGGTGTTTCCCAGGCACAGGGAACTAGGTTATTAGGAAAATTTACTTTTTCCTTCATGTGATCACTTCATTTCTACTAGAGAAAGAGGAGAAGCCTCAGCGGCTACTCCACGCTCTCAGTTCTGTTCTCTGAGAGTTCTACTGGCCAGACAAGCCACCCCGGGGAGGCCTGACAGCCTATGCGCTGGAAACCTGCTCAAGTATCCTATTTTACCTCAGAGCTCACATACACTTGGAATTAAATGTGTGTTTATTTTCAAGACAGCAGCCATAAAAGAAAAACCTGATCACTAAACTCTATTAAAACAAAGAACAATATTCTTCATAAGATACCATTACTGGGTTGGCAACAGTGGTTCACACCTGTAATCCCAGAACTTTGGGAGGACCCGAAGTGAGCAGATCACCTGAGGTCAGGAGTTTGAGACCAGCCTGGCCAACATGGTGAAACTCTGTCTCTACTAAAACCACAAAAATTAGCCAGGAGTGTTGGTAGGCGCCTGTAATCCCAGCTACTCAGGGGGCTGAGGTGGGAGAACTGCTTGAACCCAGGAGGTGGAGGTTGCAGTGAGCCAAGATCATGCCACTGCACTCCAGCTTGAGTAACAGAGCGAGAGACAGCCTCAAAAAAAGGAAAAAAAAAAGGAAACAAACATACAGTTACAAGTAAAAAGACAATCTAGACATCAGCAGATGCTATCACGATGATTGTGTCTACATCTGCAATACAGAAAGGACCTCTGCAGGTCACTAAGAGAATTCCATTAAAAATGAAGAGGTCGGCTGGGCGCGGTGGCTCACGCCTGTAATCCCAGCACTTTGGGAGGCCGAGGCGGGTGGATCACGAGGTCTAGGGATCGAGACCATCCTGGTCAACATGGTGAAACCCCCGTCTCTACTAAAAATACAAAAAATTAGCTAGACATGGTGGCGCATGCCTGTAATCCCAGCTACTCAGGAGGCTGAGGCAGGAGAATTGCCTGAACACAGGAGGTGGAGGTTGCGGTGAGCCAAGATCGCGCCATTGCATTCCAGCCTGTGTAACAAGAGTGAAACTCCGTCCAAAAAAAAAAGAAGAGGTCAGGTGCAGTGGCTCACGCCTGTAATCCCAGAACTTTGGGAAGCTGAGGTGGGTGGATCATGAGGTCAGGAGACTGAGACCATCCTGACTAACATAGTGAAACCCTGTCTCTATTAAAAATACCAAAAAAAAAAAAAAAATTAGCTGGACATGGTGGCACATATATGCCTATAGTCCTAGCTACTCAGGAGGCTAAGGCAGGAGAATGGTTTGAACTTGGGAGGTGGAGGTTGCAGTGAGCTGAGATTGCACCATTGTACTCCAGCCTGGGCAACAGAGCAGGACTCTGTTTCAAAAAAAAAAAAAGGTGGGGGAAGAAAGCCAGGTGTGGTGGCTGCAGCTGCAGTCCCAGCTACAAGGCAGAGGAGGATCACCTGGGCCCAGGAGTTAGAGATCAGCCTGGGCAACATAGTGAGACCCCATCTTTATGGAAAACAAAATGGACAGAGACTTGAACAAGCACTCTCAAAAGAGCAGTGAGATGAAACAGGCAGAGAAGGTGCTAGCGTTGTACCTCGCTGGGGAGAGGCAGAGTAAGACACAATGAGATGTCATCAACCCAGCCCAACAGCTGTGAAAGGCCTGGCACTGCCCAGTGCTGGTGAAGATGAGGGACGTCTGGGGACCTTGTCCTCTACTACAGGATGTGTGACTTGGTCCAGCCATGTAGGACAACTGCTCAGCAGCGTCTCCTAAAGCTGAACATAGGCTTATCCTGTGACCTAAGCCCTCCACTCCCCGGCATGCGCCTCAGAAAAACAAGCCCATTCCCCAGGAGACAGGCAGGAAGGCTCCTGGGGCCTGACTGGTTCCAGCCCCACACAGAAAACAGTCCAAACGCCAACAACTAGGAGAAAGGATCCAGAAGCTGGTGGCAGGCACATGCCACAGTGACAAAGGAGTGGCTGCCGTCTAGCCCCTTGCGTGTGTCTGATAGGCAATTCCTAGAGGGGACCTCTGGGGGTCAGGCCGTGTCCCCATGCTGACCTGGGTGGGCAGCTATCTGAGGGCACCAATAGACAGACACCCATCACGCCATGTGCACTTCATGAGCTCGGCTGTTTGATTCAGAAGGGTGAAGCTTGCGGTTGAATGAGGAGGATGGTGCGCTGGGAAGCATGCCCCCTGCCCAGACCCTCCCGGCCGCCAGGTGCACGTGGGCGCTGTACTACCTTCTTAGCGTCCTTTGTCTCTTTCTTGGTTGCTTGTCCAGGTTTCTTCGTTTCAGGAGCAGGTGAGAGAGACAGAGGTGGCTGTGTCAGACCCGAGTCAGCATGCTCCCACCCTGGGGGGACCTCCGAACGAGGGCGTTCACTGGAGATTTGGGGCTGGAAGAAGTGGAATGTGGGCACTCACTGAGGGTGACTGGCCAGGGCAGGTGGTGGGCATTCTCAAAGATACAGTGATTTTTACAAATATTTATTCCTGGCTCCAGTCCCAGTTTTTAATAGTTCAACCCTCATTTTTACTTTTCCGAGAACATAATGTTGTAAAGGGTAAAACACCTAATTCAAGTTCAAGCTACAGTAACCGCTTACTGATGGGAGGCCCTATGAAGAGCTGAGTATCTGTAAAGAAGGTTCCAGAATGCAGTCTGTATAAAAGCAACCATGCCTCCAGGTTAGGAGCAGAGCAAATAGAGGAGGTATTTATACCAAACACATCTGATCAGACAAATCTCACTTTCCGGAAAACCAGTGAAAATGTTAAAAATTCTTTTGTATTCCAGGACATCCTCTTGTGAGAGAAAAAAATTAGAGATTCTGTAGAAAAACAGATGGCCAGGCGCAGTGGCTCACGCCTGTAATGCCGGCACTTTGGGAGGCCGGGGCAGGTGGATCATGAGATCAGGAGTTGAAGACCAGCCTGACCAACATGGTGAAACCCCCATCTCTATTAAAAATACAAAAATTAGCCGGGCGTGCTGGCGGATGCCTGCAGTCCCAGCTACTCAGGAGCCGAAGGCAGGAGAACTGTTTGAACCCAGGAGGCAGAGGTTGCAGTGAGCTGAGATTACACCACTGCACTCCAGGCAGCTGGGCGACAGAGCCAGACTGTGTCTCAAAAAAAAAAAAGGGAAAGAGATGTGTGAATCAGGGAAGGTGCCCATCTTAGAAGAATTAAAATTAATCTGGGGATGTGACTGTATTTCGGAATTTCTTCTACTTAAAGTAACTGTTTCTGTGCTTCTGAATTCTCTCTTCTTCGTCTTTCCCTACCAGTGTTTTCACCAACTCTTCATATTTAAAGGATGAAAGCTACTTAGAAGCACTTTTGCTTTAAGAAACAATTTCACAGTCCTCACCACCATCATCCTACCTACACCTCATCAAGGAGTCTGAGTGTCCACTAGATGAACTTTATGGAAAACAAATAGTTGAAGAAAATGTGACAAAGTACCAGATTAGCAAATTTTCCAGCAAAATTTTCTTCGCTTAGTTCCGAAAGTGAGTTTCCAACAGGCGCCTCCTGCGGCACTGATTCTGTCAACGGGAAAGAGAACAAGTAAGACATTAGTGCTGCCGGACCGGAACACAGGAGGCAGGACATGTTTGGCGCCCAGACCGAGGCGCCGCCTTCCCACCCGGCTACCACCACACAGCGCAACTTTTCTTTTTTTGAGATGGAGCCTTGCTCTGTCACCAGGCTGGAGTGCAGCAGCTCGATCTCGGCTGACTACAACCTCCACCTTCCAGGTTCAAGCCATTCTCTGGCCTCGGCATCCTGAGTAACTGGGACCACAGGCACGCACCACCACTCCAGGCTAATTTTTGTTTTTTCTTTTTTTTTTTCCGACGGAGTTTCGCTCTTGTTACCCAGGCTGGATTGCAATGGCACGATCTTGGCTCACCACAACCTCCACCTCCAGGGTTTAGGCAATTCTCCTGCCTCAGGGTTTAGGCAATCTCTCCTGAGTAGCTGGGATTACAAGCACGCACTGTGCCCAGCCAATTTTTTGTATTTTTTTAGTAGAGATGGGGTTTCACCACGTTGACCAGGATAGTCTCGATCTCTTGACCTCGTGATCCACCCGCCTCGGCCTCCCGAAGTGCTGGGATTACAGGCTTGAGCCACCGCGCCTGGCCTAATTTTTGTATTTTCAATAGAGACAGGGTTTCACCATGTTGGCCAGGGTGGTTTCAAACTCCTGACCTCAGGTGATCCCCCTGCCGTGGCCTCGCAAGTGCTGAGATTAAAGGCGTGAGTCACTGTGCCCAGCCAACTCTTTTATTCTTTAAAGTTAGGCTTATGTTTTGCTTCGTCCATATAGACACAGACCAGGGACAAGATCCACCAAACTGACTTCCAGACAGAAGTTCATAACTTGCCCCGTGCGTGTTGCCAGGCATTTAGAAGGACCATCTGAAGACAGCTCCTGGGACAGCCACGGCCACTGTGCCCTGCCCTGAACAGCCATTTAAGCCTCACATCATCAAAAGCCGACTTACAAAAGAAACTACTACTAACCCTGCTGTCACAGCGAGACCCCTAAGCCGTCCAGTCTATTAACTGCCAAGAGTTTTGGTCTACGTTAAAACAAGTAATTAACTTGTTACAAGGTCAAATAAATTCCATCTCTTCCACCAATCCCCACAAACCACACACCCAACACTGCTTCTGCTCTTAAGACAGCATCTCCGCAGCCCCACCTGGGTCTGGGCTCCTGGCTTCCTGAAGCTGGTGTCTCCTTTCCTGGAGAGGTGGCACGCCAGGCGGCAGGCCAGGCCCCAGACCCAGAGTTGCAGGATCAGGCCTGGAGGGATCTGGGAAGCCAAGTGCAGACCCTGCGGTCACACAGCCAGGACCCGGCTCGAGGGGCCCTGGGGGCGGTGACACTGGGAACATTGGCACCCTGGCAGGACTGGCCAATGGACCATCAGGGAGCGTTGGCGGAGCTGCATGGAACAGTGGAGAAGAGGAGGTCACTGGAAGGAGCTGACGCTAGACACGTTTAGGACAGGTTAGTTTGCACAGGCACATTGCTTTTATAAGGGAGATCCAGTAAAGCCAAAGGCCCTGAAGCCATCATCCCATCTGAACCATCAGTGGTTTGGAAAAAAACGGAACATTCGCTTCCTTTCTAGGAGTGGGGCAGGATGAACACCTGTATAGTCACTGAGCACCACGCAGGCTCCAGGGCACAGCCTGGCCTAGATGCAATCCTATGGTGGCCACCTGGCCCAGAGCTATGCTCCATTTGAGTCTTCTCCTCCATGGCCAGGGGTCAAACAGGCCACTCATTCATTCATTCATTCATTCCTCTAACTCGACATAAAACCAGGGAGGGCTGCTGCCTGTCAGTACTATGCTGGACCCTGGATGCGTCAAGAACAAAAATACTGGGTCCCCATGGGGATGGGGACAGATAAACTGAGTGAGAAGAGAAAGTGCTAAGGAGAGCAATCAACCAGGGAGTGGTAATGGCGTCTGAGGATGAAGTGGGGTGGATGTCAGGCAGGAGGCTGGGCAGCGAGGCCGTGGGCCCACATCAGGGGCATTGCTGGTGCACAGCATGGGAGTGGACATGGCACCAGGGCAGGAGGGCTTATGGCCAATCCCGGAGGGCCTATGGCTACCGTGAAGACCCTGGCTTGTCTACAGGAGACAGGGAGACCCTGGAGGGTCTCGGGCAGAAGTAGGCGGTGAGCAGGGAGGAGCCATGCTCATCCAGGCATTTGGCGAGGTTCACTGAGGAAGGAAGCCGAGAAGCACATGAGGCCATTTGGACTTGACTCCTAGGAGCGCTGGGCTGGCCCTTCCTCTGACTGGGCCAACTGGGAGAAGCAGGCTGCAGAGGACACTGCCCAGCCACAGTGTGGCTGAGGCTCCCAAGAAGGAAGCGGGAAGGCTGAGCAGGCAGTGGGTGCTCAGAGCAGTACTGCCAGCCCATGAGGATTTACGGACATGGAAAGCCATGAGTCTGCATGGGCTCAGCAGGGGAGAGAGCACAAAGGGAAGACGGGAGGAGACTGAGGAGCACCGTGGTGCTTCAAGACGCTGCCTCAAAACAGTCCACATCTGAAAGCAGTTCTCCAGGAAGCAAGAGCACAGGCCATACGACTCAGCCAGCAGAAAGCCCAACCTCACCTGAGGGCAGCAGCTGCACACTTGGGCTCGGGTGCTCAGGGCTCGGTGCAGGCACTGCCAGCAGTGGGTTGGTGATCCCCAGGGCCACCGGCTGACTGACTCCTGGCCCCTCCAACTGCTCCACCTCGGAGCTCGGCGTGCCAAGACACTGCTGTGGGAAGGCTCCGTCCTGAGGCCACACCATGGCCCCCTCCTGAGGGAGAACAAGGCCCACCTGTGGAAGTAGCCTATGGCACTGCAGCGGGCACCCCGCCCACCACCACCGCACTTGCTGTCCCCGCACCTCAGGACAATAGGGGGCAAGCCACGCCTTTTCTGGGGAATTAGGGAACTCTAGTAGGCACACATCTATAGTTTCGCTGTCTTTAAATAGGTACCATCAGTGTGAAAATGACAGGGACAGAAACCACCTTGCCAAACGCCTCTGTGCCACTCTGAGCCAAGGCTGTACCTTAATCTGCCGCTCCACCTGCTGCAGGTGAACCAGCCAGGCAGGTGCGGTCAAGGACTCCTCTTCTGGCTTCTCTCTCAGCTGGGGATCAAAGAGTCGTAACTGGGAAGCCATCTAGACACGGGCGGAAATCAGAGGCCCTTGTCACCACCAGGTGATGGCAAGTGAGCCGTCTTCAAAACGCCCTGACTCTGGGGGCAATGCAGCTGCAGTGTGACACTGCAGATGAAGTTTAGTTAGCTGCACACGTTTCTAGCATGTGCTTAGTGACACACCCAGCACATTGGACACTGGGCAACTGTGGAAAGTTGCTGTAGATGACCTCTCCGCCCATAAGCACTGGGACAGGCCAGGCCCAAGACTGCAACATGACCATGTGGACCTGACTCTGAAAAAGCTGGACTCACCTGAGAGCATCTGTGTGCTTTAATCGGGAATCTGGGGAATGCAGAGCGGGGTGCGGGTGGGGAGCAGAACACAAGTGTGGCCTTGTGTTTTAAACACTGATGTGGGGGTGAGGACCTAAGGATGCATGAATGATTCTCTCAACTTTGAAATGGGTCTAAAAATGTCCTTACTAAGTTTTTTTGGATATCCCATTAGCACGTTCTTACAAACGCAACTACTGACGAGAGGTAGAGAGTATGGCGCCTCCCACACTCTCTGCCAGTCATGCTACAGGGGGAGAAAGTAAGGTCTGAGGAGTGCAGCCAGGACTCAAACAAAGGCTGCTGAATTCTGGACACTTAAGCTATCAACCACCAGACTAAGTTGCCTCAAAATAAGAATATCCTAGCCGGGCATGGTGGGTCATGCCTGTAATCCCAGCACTTTGGGAGGCCGAGGCAGATGCATGTATCACTTGAGATCAGGAGTTCAAGACCAGCCCGGCCAACATGGTGAAACCTCGTCTCTACTAAAAATACAAAAAATTAGCCGAGCGTGGTGGTGAGCGCCTATAATCCGAGCTACTCAGGAAGCTGAGGCAGGAGAATCGCTTGAATCTGGGAGGTGGAGTTTGCAGTGAGCTGAGATTGCACCACTGCACTCCAGCCTGGGCGACAGAGTTATACTCCCTCTTAAAAAAAGAGTATTCTACAGACACTTCCTTCTGATGGTGAAACTTGCTGCTAAGGTTCTGTGCTGGCACATGGTGCCTGACAGTCCCCAGACTAAGAGGCAAAACACAAAGCCATTCAAAGATCTTCACCTGCCCAAGAGGCAGGTTCCAAGCGCCTACCACAAAGCACATCTGAACCCTCGGGATGCCACCCCAATGCCCAGGGGCTCTGGAAGCCCTACTTCCCTGCCTGTGGGGGATGGGGGGGCAGCACCTGCACAAGCTGGCTGATGAGCACCGGGGAGTGCTGGTGCGGCTGTGTCACGATGCTCTTCGCGATGGCCTCGCAGTAGTGGAAGGCTTGTGTGGCCAGCCCCATTTCCGCCAGGCGGCAGGAGTAGATGAACTTAAACACCTGAAAGGACAGACGCAGCCCTGCTGTACCGTGGCTCTCCCACGTCCAAGCATCGCCCTGTGAGCTGCAGACTCTTCTGGACGCGTCACTCATCATCATCTCCCACCCATGCCCGCTGACCATTCCCACTCCCTGTTCCCGAGAGATTTCAAGAGCAAAGTCAAGGACTAAGCTGGTAAGAACATCACTCTGCCTCCCCGCTAGTTCCTTTCATGTGGCCACCTGGCTCTCACAGCCACAACATCCCAACTGCGCGCAAAGGCCACCACCTTTCAGGCAGCGCAAACTGCTCCACAGATGTTCTCTAGATATTTGAGTCTATTTTTTTTTTCTTTTTTTGAGACGGAGTGAGTTTCGATCTCGGCTCACCGCAACCTCCACTTCCTGGGTTCAGGCAATTCTCCTGCCTCAGCCTCCTGAGTAGCTGGGACTACAGGGATGTGCCACCATGCCCAGCTAATTTTTTGTATTTTTAGTCGAGACGGGGTTTCACCATGTTGACTGGGGTGGTCTCGATCTCTTGACCTCGTGATCCACCCGCCTTGGCCTCCCAAAGTGCTGGGATTACAGGCGTGAGCCACCGCGCCCAGCCCGTATTTTTTTTCTTTTTTGACAGGGTCTTACTTTGTCATCCTGGCTGGAGTGATCACAGTCACAGCTCACTGCAGCCTCAATCTCCTGGGCTCATGCTATCCTCCCTCCTCAGCCCCTGAGTAGCTGGAAATACCAGCACATGCTGCCACGCCCAGCTGGGTTGCCCAGGCTGGTCTCTGGTTCCTGAGCTCAGGCTCAGGTGATCCACCCACCTTGGCCTCCCAAAGTGCTGGGATTACAGGCGTAAGCCACTGAGTCCCGCCTCTCTCTCTACATATTTTATACACACCACCCCCATACTGCATCAGAGAATACCTCCCTCAAATATTAAAAATAGCTCATATGGGCTGGGCGTGGTGGCTCACACCTGTAATCCCAACACTTTGGGAGGCTGAGGGAGGAGGGCTGCTTGAGCCCAGGAGTTTAAGATCAGTTTAGGCAAGATCGTTTTTTTCTACAAAAAATAAAAAACTTAGTGGGTCACAGTGTTGCATGCCTGTAGACTCAGCCACTCTGGAGGTTGAGGTGAGTCACTTGAGCCTGGGAGTGATCACCCCTGCGGACTCCAGGCTGGGCAAAGGAGTGAGACCCTGTCTTCTTAAAAACAAATGAACAAAACAGGCTCATGAAAGTCCTGAAATCAAATGCAAACAGAAATACCCAATTCAATGCGATGCAGTTTCTTAGCATTCTAGATCAAATGTCTTCTCAACATCCTCCCCTCAAAAAAATCACACCATTTTTTCCATAAGAATTCAAAAAATCTGCTGGGCATTGTGGCTCATGCCTGTAATCCCAGCACTTTGGGAGGCCGAGTGGGGGTGGATCACGAGGTTAAGAAATCAAGACCATCCTGGCCAACATGGTGAAACCCTGTCTCTACCAAAAATACAAAAAAAGAAATTTAGCTGGGCATGGTGGCATGAACCTGCAGGGAGGCTGAGGCAGGAGAATCGCTTGAACCCGGGAGGTGGAGGTTGCAGTGAGCCGAGATTGTGCCATTGCATTCCAATCTGGGCGACAGAGAGAGACTCCGACTCAAAAAAAAAGAAAAATCCAACAATCTAAGTAACCAAAAGCTTGTTAGACTGTGCGCCTGCCCCGCGGCAGGCTGGCAGCATCTCTTACCTGGAAAGTGGGCAGGGAGCAGGTCTGGGCCCCCAGGGACTGGGCGTACTCATAAGCCTCTGTCCTCTGGATCGCTTCATTGGTCGCAAACTTTAAGAATGGTAAACTACAGAGAAAGTGAATTACTTTGACTTGAGAAAAATGGACCATTATTGTCATAACCAACCTTGGAGAAAATCACCCAGAAGTCTGTCCCAACATGTGGCAAACAAAACCACGGTTCTGGACATTTCTAAATTAACTAGAGAAGGATTTTTTTTTTTTTTTTTTTTAACTTTTAAAGGAAAACTTACAGGACTACACTGACTTGATTCTTTACCTGTGATTTGATCCGATTAAGACAAGTTTTGTAGTTTTCTTTGTATAAACCCCAAATCCAACCTGGGCCATAAGGTAGCAAAAGTGTGCAGCATCTAAGAGGCCCTTGGAAGCTGGGGAGAGAAGAAACACAGGCAGAGGCTCAGTGGCTGGGAATGCTCGCAGAAGTTAAGGATGCACACAGAAGGCGCTCGAGACGCCAGCTGGACCAAGAAGGCCGGGTTCTTGTGATTCCTGCCAATGCTACAGACAACCGAGCCTCCAGCACTCCATGTACAACGCCCAACACCTGTCTCCGCCCCGACCTACCCAGAGTGTCACCCATGGTGGCCATCGTCCTGGATTCAATGTCCACGTTGTTGTTCAAGTTGGACAAGACCATGGCGAGGTGCGGCCTCCAATCTCCCCATTTCTCATCTCCACAGGACTAACGTGAGGAAGAACGAAAGAAAGCCTCATTCCTGGAAGCCAGTGCTGCTCCAACTCCACACAGCCAGGGTCACCAGCATGGGGAGGCGAGTAACTCCACAGCAGCCACCAGGCAGTGCCACTCACCGTGGACGCGGCAGGCATCCGCCCAGACATGAGCTGGTAGACAGTCTGCAGGGGATCGTTGATTGGGAGGCTGTTGGCAAACCTAGGCAGACATAAACACAGAAGGACCCTATGCTGGCTCAGCTAAAAACAAATCCGGCTGGCATAGTGGCTCACACTTGTAATCCCAGCACTCTGGGAGGCCGAAGCAGGCAGGTCACCTGAGATCAGGAGTTAGAGACTAACAAGGTAAAACTGCCTTACTGTCTCTACTAAAAACATGAAAATCAGCCAGGTGTGGTGGCATGCTCCTGTAATCCCAGCTAATCAGGAGGCTGAGGCAGGAGAATCACTTGAACCCAGGAGTCAGAGGTTTCTGTGAGCTGAAATAGCACCACTGCACTCCTGCCTGGGTGACAGAGCAAGACTCCATCTCAAAATAAAATATAATAATAAATTTTTAAGAACCCAACTTCAGCCCTCTGATGTAACGATGAGACTTATTCACTTAGGCAAAGTACACATATTCCAAGTACTTGGGAGCCCGAGGTGTAAGGATCACTTGAACCTGGGAGGCAGGGGCTGCAGTGAGTCGAGATTGTGCCACCGCACTCCAGCCTGGCGACAGAGCAAAACCCACAATCTAAGAAAAGTTACAGAAGATGAAGACCAAGGAATTCACTTGAGATTTTAAATGAAGTATTAAGAACCATGCAGTTAATAAGAAACTTCTTAAGCTCTGCAATATGACCCAAGGAAGCCTGCAGGTCAAGGAAGCCCGAGCTTGTGTGGGAGAACAGAGCCACATGAGATCCATCTGCACCAAGCGCGCAGACGCCGCATACTGCAGGGAGCCAGCAGGGCTCTCGACTGGGCCGGGCCACCATGGGACTGTACCTGGTCATGACTCGGGCGTGTGTCCAGTTGTCCATCTTACTTGCAAGCAGCAGTGCGTGACCCCACAAGCCGTTCTTCATGGCAGACTCCAAAGCATCCTGCAAGGCATTTCAGGGGTTTGGTGGGTTATGGGAGGGGCTCACATGACATGAGTCACGACGGGCAACAAGCCGTGTATCCTCACACAGCAGCAGACACACAGACAACCCGACGGCCTCGAAAACGCACTTATTCACCATTTGGAGATTAAAGACATGTCAGCATTTCATTATTTTCCTGAGTTTCAAAGTCCCTGTGGTAGTGGGTATTTGTAGATATTCGCTGCTTTTATTACCCATTTTCAGCATAAAACACAAGCACGCTAATCACAAACAGGGATAACCACGCAGTGCTGCCTGCCACACTGCCCTGTCCATGGAGAAACACGCTCAAGTCAACTCCCCAGTTCCAAAAGAAGCCTCCGTGAATATCCTCCCAACGTGGACAGTGGTTTCAGTAAGGCAGCCTCACCTTTCGCCAGAGTAACTTGGGGTATAATTTAGAACTTCTGGCTAGGAGGCAAAAATGCTACAGTTAAAGAAGAGGTTAATAAAAGCTAACAGGTTACATGACTTCAAACAGTTATAAAACACCCATAATAGAATCATACTGATCAGGCCGGGCACGCCTGTGATCCCAGCACTTTGGGAGGCTGAGGCGGGTGAACTGCTTGAGCCCAGGAGTTTGGAACCAGCCTGGCAACATGGTAAAACTCTGTCTCTAAAAAAATAAAAAATAAATAAACAAATTAGCCAGGCATGGCAGCATGTGGCTGAGAAGGAAGAGGATTGCTTGAACCTAGGAGGTCGTGATCACATTGCTATACTCCAGCCTGGGCTAGAGTGAGACCCTGTCTCAAAAAAAAAAAAAAAAAAAAAAAAAAATTACTGGCCAAATATGCCCTTTCTGAGTTTATCATGATATAAGAGGAGAGAGAGCTCTGGGCCTATCCAGTATCTCTGCCGTTCAGGGCCACACATGCCCATGAGCTGGCCTCTCTCCTGCTCTGCATGTACAAAGTGGACATCATGCACCCTAGACAGGCCCTTCTGTGCACACACTGTCCCTGCTGTGGTCACTATGGACCCCTCAACCCTACTCTCCCAGAGCAGACTCCTGTCTCAGAACCCCCACCTGCCCTGGCCCCCCCACTCTGACTGCAGTCACTGGACACTACATGCACTCACTGCCCGCCTAGTGGCGGCCTTCCCACACACTGCGTCTCTAACGGGCTCAGGGCATCCTCCCAACACCCAATAAATTCTGGGCTGTGTACTCGAGCCTGGCTCTGTGAGAATGCCACGACGTCTCTCATGCACGCTGTATCCGAGACTCAGCACACACAGCGGGCGGGGGGGGCACAGCCCATGCTCAACATGTGCATTTGTCAAATGACTGAACACTGAATCTGCAGGTCTCCAACACTGGAAATAGAAGGAAACCAACATGAACACCTCCAGAAGGACGGCGCACCAGGGAGGGTCCAGCGTTGTTCAGGAACTGCAAGACCTGAAGCATCATATGCAGCATGGGTGCTCCTGAGGGGTTGTGTCCCTCTGGACAGTGCATCCCCCCACCAGGCCCGACCCAGTGGACATGCGCCACAACGGGGACACACCTTCTTACGGCCATACAGCAACAGCTCCCGGAACCTCTCGGTCTCTCTCTCCAGCGAGCTGGCGGTAGCCGTGGGACCACCAGTGAGGAAGGAGAGCTGGGCCTCGCCGGACTCCTCCTCTTCTACCTGCTCCACCGCCTCATTCGTGAAATCAATCAGATTGGCCTCATTGGGCGACTTCCCAGGAAGCCACACTGTTCTATGGTCTCGTAACAGAAGCTCCGCAATGTCAGTCCCTACCACGGTCTGTTTGAGTCGAGAGGAACAGGAAGGCTCTCCAGTGAGGACAGGTGAGACTGCCATAGGCACAAAGTCCCACCCTAGACCTCGCCGGACCTGCAAATCCCCGAAGGCTGGCAGGGCTGGGCCAAAACCTCCTCTCAACCCAACCACATGCTTCCTCCCCTTCCGCACCCAGCCGCTAGGGTGCACTGCCTAGGGAGTCCTCAAGGCTCCACAGCTGGGCACACAGATCCCGTCCAGCTCCTCAGGGAGGCTGAGCATTCCCAAGACGAAACAAAGCAACAAGAAGAAACACTCTAGAAGTAAAAAGAAACATACCCCGTTCTGTCTGCAAAGGAGAACAATAAAATTCCAAAGAAGACTTGCAGACTCTTTGTCAATTAAATTTTCGTTCTGCAAACATTTCATGGCTTTGTTCTGTGCAAAATTAATAACATCCACTTTATGGGTGTCGTCTCTGCAGAAAGAACAGACAGTGAGCAGCAATGTCTGCCGGGCGGGGCATGGCAAAGAAACACCTCAACAAGGAACGTACTTGCCCAGGGGTCCCGGAAACGCCCGCATCTCCTCCTGCTCCGATGTGTGCTGCAGCAGGGCCTATGAGGAGAGGGCCACAGGTCAGGTGGCCCAGCTACCCTGCTGCACGGCTGGCCAAGCCAAGCACAAATGCTGCCTGTGAGAGGAGAGGACAGCCTGGCCCACCTGCCCAACTCCACCCCGCCCCTCCCCACAGCGCGAGGGTCTGTCAAGGCTGTTACGTGGAGCATGGCCTATCTGGGCCACGACCATGATTTCAAACTTTATTTTAAGCAGTGAGATCCGTTTCTTCTCTCCAGAACCTCAGGCGGAATCCTGACACATACGACAGAAGAGGCCTGCAGAAGCTGCAGGAGGAGGCGCATGCCAGCACCCCATCTCGGCAGCACTGGGCTCAACCACCCCACCCACCACCCTCACCTGCCCCCTCACCAGCACACCCCGCCAGCAGCCCTGGGCCCATCCATCCCACCTGCCTCCCTCACCAGCCCCCGTCACCTCGGCAACACCCGGCCCATATACTGCACCAGCCCCACCCCTCCCCCTCACCAGCGCCCATCCATCCCACCCACCCTCTCACCCACCCCCCTCACTCCCGCAGCCTCAGGCCTACCCATCACCCACCACCCTCACCTCGGCAGCACCAGGCCCATCCATCCCACCCGCCTCTTTTACATGGGCAGTGCCAGGCCCACCCACTGCATCCATCACTGAAAAGCAACAATAAAGCAAACTTCCCCAAAACGAGGACAGAAAATGTGTAGTCTAACATCTAAGGCAGATGCTTACAATACTGCCTACTAGGAAGAAAAAGACATCACCAAACAGAACCAAAACCCTACAAACTGAATATTCATAGGAGTAAACATTTCCAAGAACACACATCCAGAGGCAAGAACTGGCAGCTGAAGATGACAAACTGTCAGAGCTCCCCAGGGCGGCAGTGCAGTGATGCCACACTTCCGCGTGCGCCAGTACCTCCATGCTGTGGACCTCAACCAGGGCCGGCTGTCCTTCCGAAGGCAGATTGGGAATCACTTTGATAAGCTGACCACCAGGGCCAAACCTGGCACAGACATGAGGCACTGAAAATTTCTCAGGAGAAGTTGGTCTTGATGAAACTACATTTAAAACAAATGAAAAAGAAATAATCAGCTTGTCACTGATGCTTCTGAGGCTAGACTTTCAATGTGCTCACACAACTGAAATCATGGGTTAGATTCACCATGATAAACTTCCAACTCAAAGTCAGCAATTGTTTAATATCATACTTAAGGGTAGAACTTAAGCATATGTCAGGAAAAGAGAAACATCTGACTCATTAAACACGAGAGCTATTCCCTTGTACGCCGAGAGAGCTCCTGCAATGCCCTCGTGACACCGTCCTGAGGCTTGGCAGCACCTGCACTTCTCGTGCCTGGCCCATTCCCGAGCTCTTTCAGTTTCACAAAAGCAAATTCAGACTGCCATGACCACGCAGCACACAGCAAAAAGGACAGCAAAACCCCTCAAGCAAGAAAGAAAATAAGGAGCCAGGCACAGTGGTGTGTGCCTGCAATCCCAGCACTCTGGGAGAATCCAAGGCAGGAGGATCACCTGAACCCAAGAGATCGAGGCCATGACCACGCCACTGCATTCCAGCCTGGGTGACAGAGCGAGACTCTGTCTCTTAAAAAATAAAAGAAAAAGAAATGAAAAAATGTTGTGAACTGAAACAATACTTTAAGAAAATAAGGCCGGGTGCAGTGACTCACACCTGAAATCCAAGCATTTTGGGAGGCCAAGGCGGATGGATCACTCGAGGTCAGGAGTTCAAGACCAGCCTGGTCAACATGGCAAAACCCCCATCTCTATTAAAAATACAAAAATTAGCCAGGCGTGGTGGCACACACCTTTAATCCCAGCTACCTGGGAGGCTGAGGCAGGAGAATTGTTTGAACCTGGGAGGCGGAGGTTGCAGTGAGCTGAGGTTGTGCCACTTCACTCCAGCCTGGGTGACAGAGCAAGACTCTGTCTCTTAAAAAAAATAAAAGAAAAAAATATGAAAAAATGTTACGAACTGAAATAATACTTTAAGAAAATAAAGCCAGGTGCAGTGACTCACACCTGAAATCCAAGCATTTTGGGAGGCCGAGGCAGATGGATCACTTGAGGTCAGGAGTTCTAGACCAGCCTGGCCAACATGTCAAAACCCCCGTCTCTACTAAAAATACAAAAATTAGCCAGGCATGGTGGCACACACCTTTAATCCCAGCTACTTGGGAGGCTGAGGCAGGAGAATCATTTGAACCTGGGAGGCGGAGGTTGCAGTGAGCCAAGATTGTGCCACTTCACTTCAGCCTGCACGACAGAGCGAGACTCTGTCTCAAAAAAAATAAAAAGGAATTCAATCCACTGTTAAATTCTGTAACTTTACATATATTTCTGCAGTTTTCCAAGAAAAGGCATGTGAGCATCCTAGAAGGGAAGTCTGCTTGCGACACACAGGACAGCTGCAGGAACGGAGTCTTTTCAAGGGGAATGAGGAGCTCCCTCCTGCAAGACTGCTGAGCGCAGGGGTCAGTGATGGGGACTGACCGGGGCGCCCAGAGCCTGAACGTGAGTGTCTGCAGAGTCACGCTGTAAACAGACGCTGGGGCAGCCAGGCCAGCTCTCAGGCCTGAGGCCAAACTGCAATCGAAGAGACAGTGTCGGCCTGTCCTGATATGCTCTGCCTCTGGGAAGGACGGATTGGGACAGAGCCATCTTTCTTCTGCAGGGAGGAGCCAGGCCAGGTCATCACAATTCCAATCCCAGCCCTGACTCCCGTGTTCGGATCCTGGGCTGGGTGGCACCCCAGCGGGGTGACCCAGCATCCCTCCGTCCTGCTGAGCACATACCTTGCTCCACAGCAGGCCAGGTAGTGTCTGCAGGATAGCCAAACTCTGGGAAGCCTGGGCCACTGCTGAAATTGCTGCGGTAGGGGCCGTAGGCAAAATCACCGTGAAAGGAGCCTGGAAGAAGTGGGGCCTCGTAGGAACTGGAGGTCATGTTGTGGCTTCTGTAAATCTGACTCTTAGAAAACAAAGCAAATGGGCAGAATCAGCTCCCCAAGCAAGCAGTAAAACTTTAGGTATACTGCAAACAGGACGGTGGTTCTAAACACAGCTGTCCGCCTGTCTGTGGGTGCCGCCACGCACCTGGCGTGAGTGGGAGCTGAGGCTGCTGCGGTGGCTGGCCAGACTGTGTGTGCTGCGCAGGCTCCGCGCCGACTGCTCGCTGTGGACGCTGTGCCGGTCCACCTCTTCCCCATAAGGGTCTCTGTGGGGATCAGGGTCATCGTCAAAACTCCCCGTGAAGCGAGGGTCGTATCTCCAGTTGCTGTCACGTTTCTCAGGCCTAGAGGAAGCCGGGGACAGAGGCAGAGGGATGAAGTTTGGGAGGCCCAGTCCTCAGGTGCTGCATAGCTGCCCAGGAGCTGAGAGGCAGACCCCTGGGCCTGAGCCACAGCACACCACACCCACCCTCAGACCCCTCTAATGCGCAACTTTAGAGAAGTACTACGCATGTGGCCCCAGTGTGGCCACTTATCTGGGCTGCAGGACACGATGGATAAGAAGGGATGATGAGAAAGGATGAGAAAGAGTGCCTGGACTCCCTAGTGTTCCCAAGGGGCTGAACTTTCCTCATGCTGAGGCTGGTCCTCCTCTACCAGCCCAAGCTGGGAACCCTGGAAGGCTCTGGTTCCTCCTTCCTTTCAGACAGGCAGCAAAACATCAGGCAGCTGCTCCCCCAAAGTACCACAGCTTTCTGTTACAACCCAGACCTGAGGGCAGAGCGGCACCAGCACGTCCTCCTCCTGCTGGGGGCACTCCACCAACCTGTCTCTGTAGGCAGAGTGCTCTCTCCGGTACATGTCGTATTCCGTGTCGCACCAGTACCTCCGGTCATAGGTGTGGGGGTCCCTGACTCCAACACTGTAGTGGTAATGATCCCACTGACCTGGATCTGTGAGCCAGGAATTAACGATCAATACAGTGACACGCAGAAGCAGCAGCACCTTGGATTTCACTAAAGCAGTGACACCACCCCAGGACTTAAGGCTCAAGGATACCTCGAGAAACGTAACTTCTCTCCTGAAAAGCAGCCTCATACCAGTAAGCCATGGGACCTGCAGGGCCCAGCGACCTAATGGCAACTGGCTGATTTTTCTCTCAATACAAGTGTTTTAGATTAAAAGGAAAACATATCTATAGAAAACATGCTAAGTGACTTCTTTATTAAGTCCTTTTTCTTTTTTTTTTTTTAAACAGAAATGGGGTCTTACTATGCTGCCCAGGCTGGTCTTGAACTCCTGGGCTCAAGTACTTTTCCCACACCTCGGCCTTCCAAAGTGCTGGGATCACAGGCATGAGCCACTGTGCCCAGCCAGTTCTCTTTCGTGATTACTGCTTTTTACCAGTTAATCCCCTGACTGTCAATTTTACTACTATTTCTTCTCCTCAGTATGACTCATAAGGTTTTCAAAAGTAATCTCAGTATCATGAGGTTACTTTAAAGGGCTATAAACAAACTGTATATATCATTTTCAGCAAGTACTTTTACTAAGTATTAAGAAAAAGTTCTTAAAAGGTCTTTTATCATCATTTCTAAAGAATCTTTCTTTTTGAAATCTGTATTTAAAACAGGTGCAAATATCAAAGAGGATATTTGATATCTGCCAAGGGGCTTCATGGGCCCAGAACACAAGAGGCCACAGCCAGGGCAAAAGTAACTGGGGGAGGCTCTTCCCATGGACATGGCCACTGTGCCACACATGCTGCATGAAGGGCAGCATGGCTGCAGCTGGACACCGCCAGGGAGCACCCAGGATGCTGCCCGCTGGGCCCAGCCCATGTCCACACCGTCCCAGGCAGCAGCCGCCAGCCTCCTGCGGTCCAGGAGCACGGGAAACATGGCCGGTAGGACGAAGAATATGGTTTTTCATTTCACTTCCTTTTCATCCGTTTATGTTGACGGAGGCACGTGTGGACACAGCAGCTCTCGAACTGCTCATGGTTATGCTTTGCTAGAAAATCAGAGAAATCTGCCAATATGACAAAAATGCATTCAAGCTATAATTAAGATATAATTCCATAATGAAAAATATCAACATAATTATTTTCAAATACGAAGTATTTTCAGTGTTTCGGCTCATAAAGAAGAGACTAATAAAAGGGGACATTTCCTGGAAGTCACTAGCAGGTGCTGCCTGGCCAGGGCTGCGTGTCGTTGGTGTCCTTCGCACAAGGCACCTGCTGGGGCCAGCTGCCTGGGGTTCCTCAACATACCTCCGTAACTGCACTGGCTGGAGTAGTAACCTGTGTAGTAATCGCTCTGACTGCTCCATCCGCTTTTGGAACCATAGTACCCTTCAGGATACCCCTGCCTGAAAAACACACAGTCCTGTTAAAAAACAAATTTCCTATTTCTTAAAGTGTGACATCAGCCAATACAAATAATTCCCAAAGCAACAGGCATTCATCAAAGCACTTCAGTTGTACAAAAATTCCAATTAGAAAATGCAAAACAGTAGCAAGGATGAGACTGTGGCATTTCCCACCATACAGCTAGTTAAAATTTATCCTGGTAGGGGGGAACGATCCAAGATGGCTGACCGCTAACATCTCAAGATTGTAGCTCCCAGTGAAAACGCAGAAAATGAGAGGACGCCACACTTTCAAATTTTGGTCGCTCACGGAGCAGAAGATTCCCAGTGGAGGAGCTGCACGGGTCGCCAGCACGACCCTTGTGGCCGGCACAGCGGTTTTGCCGGCACCTCGGCGCGGCAGCTCTTGGAGCAGAGTAAATGGGACTGGTTCCCCTTCTGACCAAGGTTTGGAGCTCTGGGAAGGCAGAGTTGCCTATACGGACTCAAGAAGGAAGTCAGACTGGAGATTCCCGGGCAGAAAAGCACCATCAGTCTTAACGCTGCTGTTTTGGCCGGCGCAGTGGGTTGCTCATATTTTGGCCCTGGGAATTAACAAATTGGATGTCTACTCAGAGACCTAATTTGAAAGGTGGCAATTACAAAGACGACAGTAAAAAGGCTGAGAATACTCAAAATCAGAATGCCTCTCCCTCTAAAGAGGATCACAGTCTCTCATCAACAAGGATAAATTTTTATCAACAAGGGAACAAGGCTTGATGGAGAACAAGCGCATCCCAATAACAGAATCAGGCTTCAGAACATGGATAATAAGAAACTTCTGTGAGTTAAAAGAGCATGATGTAGCCCAACGTAAAGAAACTAAGAACTTTGAAAAAAGGTTTGACGAAATCCTACTGAGAATAGATAATTTAGAGAGGAATATAAGTGAATTAATGGAACTGAAGAATACAATATGGGAACTCTGAGAAGTATGGACAGGTTTAAACACTCGAATTGTTCAAGCAGAAGAAAGGATATCAGAGGTCGAAGTCCAACTTAATGAAATAAAACGAGAAGACAAGAATAGAGAAAAAAGGATAAAAAGGAATGAGCAAAGTCTCCAAGAAATGTGGGACTATGTGAAAAGACCAAATTTATGTTTGATAGGTATACCTGAATGCAACGGAGAGAATGAATCCAAGCTGGAAAATATTCTTCAGGATATTATTCAGGAAAATTTTCCTAAACTAGCAAAGCAGGACAACATTCAATCCCAGGTAATACAGAGAACACCACAAAGACATTCCTCAAGAAGAGCAACCCCAAGGCACATAATCGTTAGATTCACCAGGGTTGAAATGAAGGAGAAAATACTAAGGGCAGCCAGAGAGAAAGGTCAGGTTACCCACAAAGAGAAGCCTATCAGACTTACAGCAGATCTCTCAACAGAAACTCTACAAGCCAGAAGAGAGTGGGAGCCAATATTCAACATCCTTAAAGAACAGAACTTTCAGCCCAGAATTTCATATCCTGCCAAACTAAGCTTCACAACTGAAGGAAAAATAAAATCTTTTATGAACAGGCAAGTACTCAGAGATTTTATTACCACTAGGCCTACTTTACAAGAGCTTCTGAAAGAAGCATTACACATAGAAAGAAACAACCAGTATTAGCCTTCTAAAAATATACCAAAAAGTAAAGAGCATCAACATAAAGAAGAATTTACATCAACGAATGGATAAAACAGCCAGTTAACATCAAATGGCAGTAATCCTAAATTTAAATTGACTAAATCCCCCAATTAAAAGATACAGCCAAAACCCAACGGTATGCTACATCCAGATCCATTTCACATGCAAGGATACACAAAGACTCAAAACAAAGGGATGGAGAACAATTTACCAACCAAATGGAAAGCAAAAATAAATAAATAAAAAACAGGAGTTGCAATTCTCGTATCTGATAAAATAGATTTTAATGCAACAAAGATATAGTGGTAAAAGGATCAATGCAACAATAAGAGCTAATGATCCTAACACCCAGATACATAGAGACTTAGACTCAATGAGACAGAAAATTAATAAGGATATCAAGGACTCGAACTCAGATCCGGAACAAGTAAACTTAATAAATATTTATAGAGCTCTCCACTTTAAACACACAAAATATACATTCTTGTCAATACCACATCACACCTACTCATAGGTTTAAATTAAATATTGATTGGCCATTATTAATACCCATTTCTTTTAGAATAAAGCAACATTTCCATTCTCTCTCCCTCTTTTTCTTCCTCTTTCTTCCTCTCCTTCACTCCTTTTTTTTCTTTCCTTCTCTCCAAAAAAAAAAAAAAAAAAAATTTTTATCCTGGTAAAATAACTAAGAGCCATTCAGCTAAAAAGAACTGACCCTTTTTGTGTTCTCATTGCTGTTGCCTACATAAGTCAATGCTAAAACAGGTCCCAGAATTTTTGATAGTATGCTCAGCAGAACACAAAACGGACTGAGACTTTTTATTCTTGAGACAGGTCTCACTCTGTTGCACAGGCTGGAGTACAGTGACATGATCTCAGCTCGACACAACCTCCGCCTCCTGGGCTCAAGTGATCCTCCCACCTCAGCTTCCGAGGGACTACAGGCATGTGCTACCACACCCAGCTAATTTTTAAATATTTTTCACAGAGATTGAGTTTCACCATGTTGCCAGGCTGGTCTCGAACTCCTGGGCTCAAGTGATCCACCCATCACAGACTCCTAAAGTGCTGGGATTGCAGGTATGACCCACCGTGCCCAGCCTCACTGAGCCATTCAAACAAAAAATGCCAGCTTCACAGCCTCCACCACAGACCACTGGCTGCTGGTGCTTCCTGCATGCGGGCTGGGTACCACTGTCGGAGCCTGTGTGTCCTCCTGGAGCAGGACTCTGATGGCCCAACCTCCCCTCAGGTCTCCTGGAGCTGACGTGGTGTCAGAAAGGCTGGTTTTGTAGACCAAGCCATGATCCTGACTCTGGCTACAGGGAAAGAACAATCTAGTACAATGATCAAGTATCAGACCTTCTGGTGCTTTCAAGATTCCTGAAAGGCCAACCTGGTAAACATAGTGAGACCCATCTCCATAACACAATAAAACATTAGCCAGGCATGGTGGCACACACCTGTGGTCCCAGCTACTCGGAGGCTGAGGCAGGAGGATGACTTGAGCCAGCAGGTTTTGAGGCTGCAGTGAGCTACAAGGGCATCACTGCGCTCCAGCCTGGCTAACAGAGTGAGACCTAAAAAAGACCCTTGAAAAGACTTAAGAGCATTTTATAACTTTCATACAATATTTAGTTTTTAGAGTGACTCTTCCCACGCCCCTTCAAGAGGCAGCATGGGAGCTGCACACACCCCACTGAACTTGGCTGCTTGGCTGGCGCAGCAGCTGTGCATAGACGGGGCTGTCGCTGGGCGGCATGGGGCCCAGCCTGATCGCCTCCCACATCCAACTGCTCAGCTATAGTAATGAGCCCTGCCAACCGACAGCCTGAGCGGCTGGCTAGAGTCCACAACATTCACGTGCGCCACAACAGCTTTTGGAGAAATTATCTGACATGGGGCGAAACCAAGGAGCCGCCGCCTCCTCAGCTGACCTTTCCAATCCGCCCTTCACCCAGAGTGACACAGTCTCAAAAGCAAACAACGCTGAGACAGGCAGCGCCTGCGGGGATCTGAGCACACTGCGCCCAGAGAGGTGAGTCCATGCCACACACAAGCACCGAGACGGAACACACGCATCAGAGGCACGCTCCCCAACCACGGGAAGGAGCAGAGAGGATTCTCAAGCCTGCACAAACCGGGGCTGAAGGCAGCCACAGGATCCAAACCCGTGAGGAAGAGGAAGCCCGCGGCTCCAATGACAAAGCCACGCCTGTGGTGACCTGACCCCGCCTCTGGTGACAGGCCTCTCTGTATCATGAGCCACGACTGGCCTCTCAGAATCGGTTTCTATGGGAGCCGGGCAGGGCGGCCAGCACGGGGAGAACAGAAGGGTGAGAGCCCTCCCTGCTGTCTCTCCTCTGTGCTCTTGCCACTCAGGGCTCTAGTAAACACCTGCCTGCTCACCTTCCCCTGGACTTGGCAGGCTTTGAATCACAATAGGATCTTAACTTCAAGCCCGCTTTTCAGGTGACAGGGTGACACACAGTAGCTCACAACTGGGAATTTTCTCACAACTACAGCCTCCCAAAAGGCAAAGGCTCACAGTGTCACCAGCTTCACACGGTAGCTAGAACATCCAGCTGTACCCGACCCAGTGCGCGCCCTCAGAGCTGAGCACACCAGGGCGGGTGGCGTGGGGAGAGGGTCACAGACAGAGCCTTAGTCTTCAGATCAGCTCCTAAAAGCCTCTCAGAATAAGCATGAGGAACCTTTCCAAAAAAAGTGCAGGTACAAAGTCTTCATTAGCGACCGTCACCAAGCTGAAGAAGTGTCCCCCTGCAGGGAACCTCCATGTGTGAGACAGTCACTCTCAGATCTGGCAAGGAGCAAGTGCAGCTCAGGCCCTGGGAAGCACGGTCAAGCGCAGCAGCCAGGACTCCACCCCACCCCACTCAGGGCTCTGCACACCTCCCTTGCGGAAATGAAAATCCACAACAGCCTCCTCTGCTCTAGGGCCCGGAGGACTCTGACCTGGCATGAAGGCTTACTCATGGCTGAAGGCACAGTGCCACAGGTCTCTCCAAACCTTTTTTCTGTAATGGCAAACAGAGGCCAGTATAGGGGACAAGCAGGCCAGGGATACTTGCCAGCCTTCAAGCAGAGGAGGCAAGGTCAAGGAGAAACACAGGCTCACTGGGTGTTGGGGCTCATGCCTGTAATCCCAGCACTTTGGGAGGGCAGGGCAGGAGGGTCCCTTGAGGCCAGGAGTTTAAGGCCAGCCTGGGCAACATGGTGAGACCCTCATCTCTACAAAAAAAATAAAAAAAAGAAGAAAATTAGCTGGGTTTGACTGGGCATGTCTGTAGTCCCAGCTCCTCAGGAGGCTGAAGTGGGAAGATCACTTGAGCTCAGGAGGTCAAGGCTGCAGTAAGCCAAGATGGCACCACTGTACTCCAGCCTGGACAACACAGGGAGACCTGTCTCAAAAGAAAAAAAAAAGGAAACACAAGCTTTCAGGCCCTGCTTTCTGAAGCCGGCCTGACAGGTCTAAGGATTAGACCTGTGTGACCTCTGTGGCCAGTCCTCCTACGCCCCTGGAGCCGGGTGTGAAGCTGCCATGTCTCTAGGGAGGCTGAATACCTCATTAGCAAATGGCTGGAGCAACAGATGTGCTCGGCTAGAGGGGCTCACAGACAAGTCAGAAGTAGCTTCTTTGTGGCCCTGTGCAGGGTCTGGCCCCATGGAAGAGGGTCCAAATGCTAACTAACCAGCACAGCTAATGACCGCCCGGGCAGTGTTTATTTCTATTTAAAAACACATCCTACAATTTGTCCATACTGAGAAAATGTATACATATGTTAGGTAAGTTTGTATGATTCTTCACAAATACAGAATTTTTCAAGTCGCTAAGTTATCCCCATAGCCAGCAACACAGACACGGGTCTGCGTACAACAGGGAGGTAGCTGGGACGGGCACGGCCGAACCTGGGAGGTGGTCGCTCTGAGGAGTGGCTGGCTCGGGAGCTGGGCCGCTCAGGCTCAGGGTAGCGGTAGTTCTCGGCGTAGGTGGACACTGCGCTGTCATAGGGCCTGTATCGAGGCTCATAGAGGCTGTAGACATCCTGTAGGAGGAAGCATTTGGGCCGCATTAGATACCAATCAAGAGCAAACGCCAACCACCAGCCTGAGCTGGAGACATTGCAGATGGCTGCCCTCCAGTGGTCGGACTGAGTGTGGGCCTTCCCTCACGCACAACCGCACAGACCTCCAAGGGCAGCCACCCCACAGGCAGTGGGGCCAGCCTCACACCCACAGCCCTGGCCCTGTTCAGGAGACCCCTCCCTGAATGGGCCCAGGGCACCAGCGTGTCAGCAGGCAATCGCAGCGGGCTGCAGCTACTTCTGGAAGGGGCTATTAGGTTTCTGCTTCCTGACGGCTCCAGTGAGGAGATGCCATGATTTGAACGATCCCTGCGTCCTGCTTCAGACGCTACCTCAGTTAAGTCAGAGAACCAGGGTCCCAGTGAATGGGGCAACAGCCAGGAGCAGCCTCCAAAAGCGGACCATGCTTCATTCTCAGGAGGCTTCTGCCCCATCATCAACTAATTCATGGCCACAGATCTGTCCCCAAGGGGGCCCACGTGGACACATGAAGATGTGAAAGTTCCCCCCAGGTACATGCTGGAATTCATTATTCTGGGTCTGAGAGCTTGGACGCTGCCGCTGTCTGGCAGGTGAAGTGAAATCACAACAAAGCGGACTTGTCCTTGGCTACCACTGGACACCACAGCAAGAAGCACGGCAGGAGTGCACTCAGGGGAAGGGAGGTCGGCCTGCGGTGGGAGCTCCGTACAAAGGACATGAAGCCAGCCCACAGCTTCCCTCATTCTGCACCTGCGCCACCCCAGAGCCCCCAGCAGAGCTGAACACCCTTGTATGGAAATAAAATGTGCCTGGGCTTCTCCCAGAACCTATACAGGTCTGAGGATCAGGTGTGCACCTGGTCACATGCACACGAACCACAATGCTCAAGGCCATGAGAAGGCCCAGCCCCGTTCCTGGGGGTGGTACCTAGCCGGCCATGGCCACCTTCTGACTGCAAGACCATAGTTCTCCAACCATGCAACCCTTCTGCCTGGTGACAATCGGTGAACCCAACCGCTGTGTATTGAACCAGGTTAGAGGATAGAAAAGCAGACAGTAATCAAAGGTGTGCACACAGACACTTTCCAAATGACTGCAGGACTACACTGAACCTGACTTAAATGCCACTCATGAGCTTGTGTCCCTGTGAAAAGACGCACAGAAGAATCTTCTGCAGGAGCACGGCAGGTCCCCAAGCCGATGCCCATGTCACCACGTGCTGAGAGCAGCCTTGCTCCTCTGGCACATGCAGATCCTACTCCAAAACTGTTTTCCCTCAATGTTTTTACTTTGGGAGGCATTTAAAGGACTCTGGCTATGCCCAATGCTTCTGCGTTGGTTTTTTATGTCAAAATCACACAAAAGCTTCCAGAGGCTATCCCAGCTTCCCAGGGTGTGCAACAGAGAGCCTCTGCAGACAGCCAGCAGGGGTGACAGGAAACGGAAGGCTCTTTTCGTCACATAAGCTTCAAAACCCAGCAGGTATTATAAGCAATTCAATATGCTAATGCATGGTGTGAACTGCTAAGGGTGGCCTGCACTAAGAGAGCAAGCTCTGGGGCCCGGGAGCCCTGTCCCAGGAAGCGTTGCCGGGATGCTGCTCTCATGCCTGCGGGACTGCGGGTGACCTTGGAACCAAGCGAAGAAACACTTGGTTTCTTGCTAAGGACCAGGCGTGAGAGAAAGACACCCAACTGGTCAAAGCAAGGAGAGAAATGGGTTCCACATGAGACTCAACTCTACCTGGTAATACAGGGAGGCCGCGCCAGGCTCTGGCGGGTACGGCGAGGGGTACTGAGGCTGGTAGGCATCGTACAGAGGCCGGTAGTAGTAGTAGGTGGCCAGGTCCGGAGGCGGCAGGCCGGGAGCAAGCACAGGGACCGGCTGTGGCCACGGCTGCTCTGATGGCATGGCTGCCTGGCTGGAGCCGGTGGACACCAGCGACACACTGGAGGGCTGAAGTGGCTGAGGTGGCAGCTGCTGACCCGTGTCGGCCGGAGCCAGAGTTGCTGGTGGCTGGGTTGAGTTCTGGGACTGTCCCTGGGCTGGCAGACTTTCTGAATTTGACAGCTCTGAAAACATGGCTTTGGGCACTTGTGGGGAAGAAGCCCGTTGCTGGGGCAGCACCAGGTCCTGCTGGGCTTTTTCCAGGCCACGCTCGCCCTGGGCGTCTTTCATGACCTGCTGATAAAAACAGTCCGGGTTAGGCGCCCCGGGCCCGGATTGCCTGGGATGACCGGCAGCAGCCTGCTGAGAAGCGAGACCTTCAGGAAGGGATGGGCTGTACATGCTCAAGGGGTTTTCCAAAGCCCTGCCTAAGGTAAAGTCTAGGGCTCTGCCGGTGTCTTCCTGATGACTGGACTGGTTTGCCTTATCACCATCAGGCACCAGGGTGCCATTCGCAGGTGGAACTAACACCACACTTGTGCTTCCTGCAGGGCTATTAGCAAACCCGGGAAGAGCACTTCCTGCCTTAGCATCCTTCTGACTTTCTGGAACCAAGTTCTCTGGAACTGGCTGGGACGGTGGTTGAACCAGCAAATTGGCAGGCTGATTAGAGATCATTTCAGAAGCACCAGAACCTTGTAGAAAATTACTCCTGGAAACACTGCTAGGCAGAGATAAGCTAAGCACAGAGCTGGTTGGAATCCCAGACAGAGAAGCATTCTCCCCAGAATCACCGCTGAGAGCCCAGCTGCTGACTGCAGGTCTATCCCCCACCAAAGTCTCTCTCCAGGACTGATTCTTCTCATTAGGGTTTGGTAAGGACAGAGAAAAGTGAATGGGCTGAGCCAGATGGTAGCTGTGATCAGGTTGGGCAATCAAGACAGGCGGATTCTGCAGAGACTCAGTGGGCGGTGAGGATAACAAACTGGCATAACCAGAACTCGCCTGGGACTGAAGGGCCTCCTCTTCTCCCATTTTGGGAGGGTTCTCAAGGTTCTCGGAAGCACCAATGCCACCTCGGCTCTGCAAAGTGGATGCCAAGCTTGGCTTCTGTGACTGCTGCCCGGACGCCGCCTCTTCTGGAGGCTGAACAACTTCAGGTGGCTGAGGTTTTGCAGGCACATAAAGCGCCGGGGCTGCAGGGGCCAGGAGGACATTGCCTCCGAAGTCTGGCAGCTCACTCTGCGCCCACAGAGTCGTCGCTGGGCTCTCGCACTTCCCGGGCCCCTGGGCCCTGGCCGAAGGCCTCTTCTCAGGGGCTGGATACACAGTATCCAATGGTGGCACCCCTGAATGTGGAACCATGTGCCCGGGTTCCGTGGCAGAGCTGAGAGGCAGAGGGCAGACCTGGGGTGCACAGAGGGTCTCCATGTTGTCTGGTGGCTGCTCCAGGTTGCCAGGGGAAGCATCAGGCAGGGCGGCAGCTGGTCTGTGCTGCTTCTGCTGGGCACAGGTCTCCCTAACTTCACCCACCACATTGGCACGATCCGCCTCAAATGGTTTTACCCCAACTAAGTGGGATTTTACTGGTTCAAAAGAGCTATTTGCACTTGTCTGAAATATTCCTGTAGGTTTTGGGGGGCTTGGGGTTGAAGGCTGGGACACACTGCCACGGTAATTCTGGCTCACAGTGGTCTCATCTGTCTCACCTCCTATGGGAGAGGAATCAATTTGCTTAAAAAAACTACCTGAAGCTTCATCCTCAGGTTTTCCAACTTCTTGCTGAATGAATGTGCCAACCAGTTCCTGGGGCCTGGCTGAGCCCGAAAGCCTCCTGTGGCTTCTACTGCTATAGCCAGATGCCAGGCCGTCAGGGTTCACTACGTGTAGTGCGGCATCGGGGGTTCCAGCATGGCACACAGCACCATGCCTGGGCACCGCTGGCCCAGGAAGAGGCCCACATCTGAACTGGGCACTCGGGGAGGAAGGGTCCAAATTGAGGGGCTCACTTGGCAAAACTTCCTGATTCTGAATGAATTCTAAGTTCTCAACATTCTCATACTGTGAGCCGCTGGTGTCCGGCACCCCTGTGCCCGCTGCATCACCCCACACATCACCAGTGGCCTCACTGCTGGGGCCTGGGAGAAGGGCCTGGCAGAGGCCACCTGCCTCTGTGTGTGCAGGTGGGAGTGGACGGCCCAGTCCAGCGCTGGAGCAGAAATCGTCCAAGTCTGCTTGACCAGATGAGCCTGCCTTTTCAGATGAGAGATTCTCCTCATTTTCTGTCTCTCCCCCTTGGAAAAACATTGCCAGAGCTCCTGAGTCTGCTTCCAGCGGGACACGGCTGGCCCCAGCCCCCAGTGGATGGTGCGAGTGGTTTTCTGGGCTATCTCCCTGGGCAAGGGGGTTCACAAGAGCACAGGTGGGCCGGTGCTCCTTCTTCACTCCTGGATTCTGCCTGAGCTCCGGGCTTGCCCAATTATTCACAATTCTAGGATTTTGCCTAAATGTATTTTCAGGGTCAAAGTTACTGGCCAGGTGGCTTCCACTTTGCAAATGGCCCACCTCGTCTCTTCCATCAATGGCCAAGGCTGCCGGGGGAGCCACTAGAGGGCTGTGTTGCTCGTGACCAGGGCCCTGACGCAGGATGGACGGAGTAGGGAAATGAGGAATGCCGGCGGCACCAGGCATCCCACTCTGAGTGGGTCCTTCAGGGCAGGGTGAACGATGTTGCCCTGAGGGCTGCACTGGCCCCCACTGGCCCGGCATCTGCAGATGAGGCTGGAGCAGGGAAGGCGATGCCGCTGGGGTAACCACACCATCATGTGGGTTTTGCCTGCTTAGGGGTCGGTCGAGCCCAGATGTGTTCCCCTGAGGATGGCCCCCATGAGACGTTTCAGGATCCACTCCTGGAATGCAGTGAGGTGGATGTGGCAGGGTCTGAACTTCAGGCTCTGACCTGAGACCGCCCTCTGCACTCCTGTTCAGCTCAGGCCCATGAGGTGCTGAAGATGCTGATGCACCAGAAAGCAGAGTGGCATCTGCTCTGGGCTGTGACAGAGGTCCCGGCAGGGGCTCGCAGGGCCCCTGAGAGCCGTCCCTGGCTTGCGTGTGAGGCATAAGCAAACCGGGCTGCTGAGAAAACCCAGGGGCAGCTGGGCCCTGCAGGACAGGTGGGCTGCTTTTGAACGGCGGTGTACTTTGGAGTGCCTGTCTACTAAAAGCAAACGGATCCGTCACCGGCTGCAACGGGCAAGTAAGCGGAGCCGCTGGTGCATTATTATTCGCTCGCCTCCTGTAAGGGCTGCCAGCCCAGAACATGCTCCGAGGGTTCCCAGCTGGAGGTGGCCCAGAGGCGCCGGACGGGACCGCCTGGGGTGGCGGCTGCATGGCTACTCTCTTGCACAAGTAGATGCTACTTCCAGAAGGAAGCAGGGTACAGCTTTTCCTTAATTGGAGCTGAAAAAGAAAAAGAGAAAGTCAGCATAAAAATCCATATATTCAAAGTCCTAGCTGCAATCAGGAAAACTAAGGAAAAAGAGAAAAACTGAACATGATTTCACATCATTTAAATCCCAAGGACTGTCTCTCCCTGACACCCCCACCCCAGCAGAGAACACCTGTCCTTAAGGAGCTGCTCTGAGAGCTCTGGGGGGGCAGTGGACAGAGCAAGAGCCCGGCTGAGCCGTGAGCTGGCAGAATATGCCTAGACGGCCACTCCCTCCTCTGGGACCCTCTACTCAGAAGGCCCATCACTGCCATAGACCCACGCCACACCAGCAGGGACAGTGTGGAACCTGACCACTGGTGTCACACACTACCAGATCCACAGATTTTCAACATTTCCAAGATCTAGGAAGAGCCAACTCTTCAATTAAGAAAGAAAAACTGGCCAGACATGGTGGCTCATGCTTGTACTCCCAAGACTTTAAGAGGCCAGGGTGGGAGGACCACTTGAGCCCAGGAATTTGAGACCAGCCTGAGCAACAGTGAGATCTCGTTTCTACAGAAAATACAAAAATCAGCCAGGTGTGGTGGTGCACGCCGGCAGTCCCAGCCACTCAGGAGGCTGAGGCAGGAGGATGGCTTGATCCTGGGAGGTCAAGGCTGTAGTGAGCTATGACAGCACCATGCACTTCAGCCTGGGCAACACAATAAGACTCTATCGCAAAAAAAAAAAAAAAGAAAGCTAAACTGCATGTCATACATCCCGTACATGCTCATTTTAAATTTCAAAAGGAATACAAAAGTTTAAAATCCATTATTCCATTTTCTCTGATGAAAGAGTGTTAAGAATAGTTATAAAAGCTGCAAAATAGGCTGGGTACAGTGGCTCATGCCTGTAATCCCAGCACTTTGGAAGGCCGAGGTGGAAGGGCTGCTTGAGGTCAAGACCAGCCTGGGCAACATAGCAAGACCCTGTCTCTACAAAATAAGAAAAGTAGGCAGACATGGTAGCACACACCCGTAGTCCCAGGAACTCAGGGGGTTAAGGTGGGAATATTGCTTGTGTCCATGAGTTCGAGGCTGCAGTGAGCTATGATTGTACTACTGTAGTCTTGTCTGGGCAACAGAGCAAGACTGTCTCTATTTAAAAAATAAAAACGAATAAATAAAAAGTGACACAATACTTTTCTGAAAAGCACTGGAAAATAAATATGTTTATCTAAATGCCTTTTCTCTCACCACTTCATAGGTCTCATGTTTTGTGACTGGTTAAGGTCTCAAAGTGCCACCAGCAAGACAGCACCCCCTTTGAACTGGAGCTGTAACTACGCCTGGAATGAAAGCTCCAAGGAAACTGAACGCAGCTTTACAAGTGACAAGACTGGATTCAAAATTTTCAACAACAGACAGAATTGCCAACAAACCTCTCGCAGAAAACAAAGGGGCAAAAACCTTCATCAGTGTTTTTCTGGTTGCTGTTTTAAAAAAATATATAGTAAATACAAACTTGAATAGTTAACATGGACTCTTAAGGCAAAAATTCAAGTGCTGTATCTTTAGGAAAGTTCTTTCCTTTCTATCAGTCTTTCTTCTTCTCAGTACCACCCTCATGAACAAACAGGTAAGTTTAGCCAATCAAAGGAAAAATTAAACCCAAGGAGAGAACTCTTGGGAGGACTCTGGGGTTTCATCCACACATTTTTGCGGACGTATATTGTTTTTGTCCTTGGAAATCTTTCTGATATTCAGATAAAAGAAGAAAACATTGGCCAGGTGCAGTGGCTCACACCCATAATCCCCGCACTTCGGGATCCAGAAGGCTCACTTGAGTTCAGGAGTTTGAGATCAGCCTGGGCAACACAGTGATGCCCCATCACTGCACACACATACACACACACAAAAGCCAAGCATGGTGATGCATGCCTGTAGTTCCAAATACTTGGGAGGCTGAGGTGGGAGGACTGCTTGAGCCAGGGAGGTTGAGGCTGCAGCAGTGAGCCTTGTTCAAGCCACGACACTCTAGCCTGGGCGACAGAGGGAGACAGTCTCAAAGAAAAAAAAAGATGATGAAAACATTGATCAATGTATTTTAAGTAAAGTATTTACAAATTAAAGTTCCTGTGCTGACTGACTTATGAACTAGTCCAATCAACCTACTGCACCAACACTGTTAATGCTCGCACGTGCTCTCTCTGATGCCAATAGGGGATCGTTTCCAACTGACAGGCACCTGGAAACCTACTTGACGCTAACAGAACTCTACTATCAGGAGCAGCGGCAAAGGCTTCACTGAGTTCTAGGCTCTTATTTGAAACAAAGAATGTTCACAGCTCTATTTTAGACGGACTAAAAGGAGAACAGGGAGAACATCTCCCTCCTATCTGTGGACTCGCATTCTCTTCCACTTGGTCCAACCAGCTGCAGAGCCACAGCAGACACAGCAACCTGCAACCACAGCCAGAATCCGAACTTCCAAGCCCTCTCGAAGCTCCGCTGCCAGAACAGGTGTCCTACGTCATCTCTCCAGACTTGGCCTTACCCCAGGAAGATCCACTCCGTCCTTAACAGCTTTCGTTTGTTTGCTCTAAACACAGAGCATCGGCCTCAAGCTTTATTCCTTGGCTGCTGCTGTGACAGCAGAACTGGGCATTCGAGTGAGTGGCTTGAAGCAGCCACGACTCTTTCGGCAATGTGTTTTTATTTATTACAAAATGAGAGAATCAATGTGATTATTTTTTTCCTAAAACCATGGGTTTCATCCTATGAGATTCTACTCATGGTAGATTCAGGATGTCCTAATCTCAACTGCTGTTTAACAGGGGAATCTTATCAGAATCTAAATTTCACTGGTTTATACTTAATTGTTTTCCTTGTAGGCATTTTCTTAAAATTATTCTGCAGCTCTCCTCCTAGACTAAGAACTTTTTTTTTTTTTTTGAGATGGAGTCTTGCTCTGTTGCCAGGCTGGAGTGCAGTGGCATGATCTCGGCTCACTGCAACCTCTGCCTCCTGGGTTCAAGCGATTCTCCTGCCTCAGCCTCCTGGGTAGCTGGGACTACAGGCGTGTGCCACCATGCTCGGCTAGTTTTTTGTATTTTAGTAGAGACAGGGTTTTACCCATCTCCTGACCTTGTGATCCACCCGCCTCGCCCTCCCGACATGCTGGGATTACAGGTGTGAGACAGTGCACCCAGCCCAACTAAGAACTTTTTAAATAGCAAACACTATCACTTACCTACAAAGGAGCATGCTAACCCTCATGCTCCCTAAATGAGAGCTTTTTAGCAACTCGCCAATTTCATTTGGAACAGTCTTGTGACCTGAACTGATTTTTATCTTTTTCTCTACTCACCAGGAGAAAGCAATGCCGCTATCACCTATGTCACCGCTACAAGGGAGCTAGCTTATTTAAGTCATCTAACTCTTTCACTGTTTCAAAGAGGCCACCTGATCTTGAAGATGCAGTCAGTATTCATAAACCTAGCTAGTCAGTTAAATTCCCTTGTAACCATATGCACACCTAAGCAAAACTCTTTTCAGTAGAGTTCTGGCTACAGAACTGAGGTAAACACACGCACACCCTTCTCTCGCTGCCACTGGCCTCACATTTTAGGTGAAGAAAACAAGAGTGTTCCAGGAAGCCTCTGAGTTTACGTGCTGCCCAGTCTCCCTCACGGTGGCAGCTAGTGACTCCCTGTCAGACAATGGGATGCTTAACACAAAGACATGATAAACTCCAACTCTTCTGTTAGAATCGCAACCACATAAAGTTAGGTGTTGAAGACGAAGCCAGCGGCAGAGGCAGCCAGCAGCCTAGTACTGCTGAAAATGACCAAGACCCAAAAGGACACCCCGGTATTCATGAAAGATATTTACAGAAGAAGAAATCATATTGACATTTACCCACTACCATGGCCTCTCGTTAGGTTTGGCAGAAAAAGAAAGAAAGAAAGAAAGAAAATGTACCCACTGCCTCAAAGAAAACTTTCAGTACAATTCTGAGACTTATTGTAGTAACCACGATTAACAGTAAAAGAGAAACAGGGAACAAGAAAGAAACGTTACTTTGCCTCTGATACCAGCACCGGAACCCTAAGAAAGGAGACGGGGAAAATGCAGGGAGGCTGCCTTGTGCTGAAACTTGCAAAAGTATCACTCGGGAAGAACTGTCTGCGGTTCTGTTTGCTTCGTATTGCCACATGGGGGATGGGAAATACCTCTTTGGTTAACATCGGCATCATACACGTAAAACGCAATCTTAATATACAATCCACACCCAACCTACAAGCCACTTAAAAGTGTTCTTAAGTGAAGCAGCAAAAACTGACTTTAAATGGCTCCGATGTTTCTGAAGGCTCTACTGTAACATTACCATGACAAAGGGGCGAGCCGGATCACACACACTCCTCTAACCTTCGGCCTCTGTTGCAACACTCTGATCACCCTATCAAGAAATTACAAATAAACAACTCTGCTCCTTGGTTCAGATGTAAATCTCTCTTCACCAGCATCTCTAAGGAAGCCTTCCAGCCGGTGAGGACAAGACACGTTCATTTGAAAAGCTGGAGTTTTATGAGGGGTGCCTGGGGTAAGCCTCCCGCCGCGGGTACCGGCGTCACCGCAGCTCAGCCGGGTCCACGTCAGTCCCTCGAGTCCCACGGCGCGCCTTGCCGCGCCCGGCCTCCCGCTCCAGCCCGCGGACCCCGGCGTCAGTCCCCTCGCCCGGCCCCGGCGGGACCCGAGCTGCGCCGCCCGCTCGGGGCTGGGCCTCGCCGCCTCCCCTCCGCCGCGCCCCGGCCTCCACTGCCTGGCTCCGCCGGCCGGTCTCCGCCTTCCTTGTCCCGCGCTCGCCCCCTCACCCGCGCGGCAGAGATCGGCCGCTCAAGAGCCGCGGGTGAAAGCCCACCCGGCGCTGATGACGAGCGCAGACACGGCAACTGCCGCAGCCATCTTGGTACATCCGGCTCCGGTCTCCGCGGCCGCCGCGCCGCCGACGTGTCCGTCTTGCGACAGCAGCGCGCGCTCCGCCCCTGTCCCCGCCCCTCGGCTCGGCGGCCCAGACGCATTCTCATTCAGCCCTTCACCGCCCAGGCCTCGTCCCAGGTTCGCCGGTGTCCGTCCCCTTCAGCCTCATCTCTGTCCCGCCCCCTTTATCCCCGCCCTCGCCGGCGTCCGTTCTTCCCCGCCTCGTTCTTTCGCCCCGCCCCCCGCCCGTCTTTCCCCGCCGTCTCCTGGAGTTCCCTCCGGTTTGGCCCCGCCCCTCGGCCATCCTTCCCGGCCCGTAGCCCCGCCCCCCGCCGGGGTCCGTCCACCGCCTCACCGCTTGGCCCCGCCCCTCGCCACCTGCCCTGCCGGACGCGCCGGGGCCGCCCCGGGACGTCGCCTTGGTTACGGTGGCTCTTTCTCCCAGTCTTTTTTCGTTTAAAGATGTGAGAAGTGATGGGATTCTTCACTCAAGGCCACAAGGGGGAAGTCAGTCTGCAGGACGGATGCCAGCAGGCTCACGCAGCGAGAACGGCTACTCTGCCTCACTGAGAAGCGCAGGGCCCTCACGCGGCCGCGCTCCTCTCATTCTTCCGTTGGGCCGGGAAGCTGGAAGGAAGGCGCCGGCGCATGCGCCGAGGGCGTTAGGAGCTGCGGGCCGCAGAGGGCCTACTGCGCCTGCGCGCTGGTTGCCTGGCTACGGCGCGATCGCGGGCCCCGAGCGGCACCGGAAGTTGGTCGACGGCGACCGACAGTGCCAGTCCAGCGTCCTGGAGTTTCCCCGACGCATCCTCTGCAGGCCGTTCGCTCCGCAGAGGCCCCAGCAGGGGAGGGCGGCCCGGCCACCGCGCGGAGCCCGGTCTTCGCCGACCCCCCAGAAGGACGCGCGGGCTCCACGTCCCCGAGGTCGGCCACGCGCCTATGCCGCGCCGGGTCCTCCCATTCCCATCCTGGTCCCGGCCCCGCAGTCCTGCCGAGGAGGCGCGATTTTCTGGCTTTGTCTACTCGGCCGTCAGCCCCACGGTGCCCTAGGGTCCTAGCTCTGGCCTAGTGCACGTTGGTGCTGAGTGGGCGCTCGGGCGTCCAGAGCGACCCAGCGGCGGGCGAGGCGGATGGGTGCTCCTGCCCCTGCGACGGCCAGGCCAGACAGCATCCACGTTCCCGCCGCCCGCGGAAGATCGCAGGGAACGGGTGGGCGCTGCCGTCTGTGCCCTCATTTTCCGGAGGAACCCAGGGAGGCTGGGCGGGTGAGGAAGCGGCCATCCGTGTACGGCCCACTCACCTGCACCCCTACCTTGCGAGGACAGGGAAGAGCCGCGGCATTCCTCTGCAGCTCCTTCCAGAGGGCAGGTGCCGGTTGTGGGAGTGCCCGTCCGAGGGCATCGCCGAAGCTGAGCTCTCAGCAGCGGCTGAGGTCCTCCCTTTGGGAGCCACCCTGGTCCCCAGCGGGGCGGGAGGCTGGTACCTGTGCCACGCCAGCAGAGCCCCAGGCGGTGCCGGGAGAGGATCGGCCCGGCTGACGTGGCACCAGGGCCACTCTGCTCAGCTAACATTTGCATTTCAGGAGTCAGATTCCTGACCTGTTTGAACACAGAGTTAGGGAACACGTGGTAGGGCGCAGCCCCAGCCCTGCTGGGAGAGGTGGCAGTGACACCAGCCTCACTGCCCCCATCTTTCCGGTGGTCTGCAGCCTCCCCTTAGGGAGGTGTCATTATTAGCCCTTCCCAAAGAGGGGAACGCAGAGGTGGGTGCAAATTGAGTTCAAAGAACCCAAGAGTCAGGAGCCCAGGACTCGACCCTCTAGGTTCTTCCAGAACCCTATGGTCCCACCCAGGTGGGCTCTAACCTGCAGAAGCCATAGCTCCTTCCCGGGGCCCGCCATCCGGGCCTTCCCAGGGCTGACATGGGGCCGAAGGTGCATCCCTGCCCTGGCAGATGTGCGCCTGCTCTGGGCTGCTGGTGGATGGGTCCCACAGTGCCTCCTCCCAGCACAGGCAAAGGCATCTCCCTTTGGGCGTCCACCTGGCTAGCGGAGCACAGGTAAGATGGTTGCAGCAATGGAACCAATGCTGTGTGTCCAGCTGTACTGCAAGCTTTCAGAAGCCAGAACCCTCGGCTACCCGCAGGTGTACAGCCTTGGGCAAGGTACCTGGCCTCTCCAAGCCTCTGCTTCCTCCCCTGTAAAAGGAGGTGATAGCCCTCCCTGTCCCCAGTCTCCTGCAAGGGCTTCCTTGACCTGACCTCAGGGTGGCAAGCATGCCCTCCACACCAGGCCTCCCCCCTGGCATGGGACACATTGGCAGCACTGCCAGCAGCCTCATCTCCAGAGTCTTCAAGCATGTTGGGTACACAGCAGGTCTCAGAGAACATTTTTCTGGAATCCTGGAGCCAAGTACTTAACATACAAGGTGGTAAAAGCCCTAGGGAAAGCAGAAAGCTCAAGGCTGATGTCAGTGTCACAGCAACTTGGGACTGCAGGTCCCCAGAGCTACAGGAGGTACTAACGAGTGTCCTTGAGCTGCAGAGGGGGCCCTGGTAAACCCACGAATCCTCCGACCCCAAGCCATGAACAGATGTCTGCTGAGCCCCCGCTGCACCTGGGAGTTGGGCTGTGGCCGTGAGACAGGCAGGCCCAGCCGCTACCCAGGGGATCGTGGATGCTGGCCAGCCACAGATGTGCCATGCAGAGGGCACCGTGCAGTGCCTGCTGGGGACACGCAGGAGGAGAGGGAGCATTTCTGGCTGAAGTGCAGTCGGCATGAGGCTTCTGCGGGGCAAGGGGCTGGTGGTTGTGGGCTGGTGTGGGCTCTGTGGGCCTGCTAAGGGACTTGTGGGTGATGTCTAGAAGTACGGGAAGCTTCCAGGGGCTGTTCAGCCAGGAGCAACGCACCAGTTTGGGCCCCCAAAGGCTCTGCAGGTAAGGGTTAGGGCTAGGGCCTAGGGAGAGCCAGGCCGGGGAGGCAACCTCAGGTGCCCTGGGAGAAAGAGGAGCTGGACCCAGAAGAGTGCTCGAGGGCAAAGCCCCAGTGCGTGGGGTTCACGCATCAGGCAGGCGAGACTCCTGAGCATTGAGTAGCGATTTCAGTGACAGGCATGGACGTGGTGGCCTGGGGACTGTGGGCAGGGAAGAGAAAAGGGCCTGGGTGGAGCTGGGAACAGTTCCAATATCCAACGCCACGCTGGCCGTGGCATTAACTCCTGGCAAAGTATCTGAAGCCAGGCTGGCCATGGTGTTGAGTACTGGCAAAGTGACCCGGAAGTCCCCTTCTCCCCTCTGGGCAGCCGTCTCCCTGTCTGAAAAGTGACCAGGCTGGATAGCATCAGCTCTGCAGGCCCTCCCGGTCCCGAGGAGAGGTGGCTCCACGTGGTTTGACACACCAGGAATCACACAGCCCTGGCTCAATGAATGGGTGAACCTGGCTAAGCCCCCTGACCTCTTTGAGCCTCAGCTTCCTCACCTGTAAAACAGGATAATAGCACAGTCCCAGGGGATGGCCCTGGGCGCTAAGTGATGGACATTTGGAAAGCATGGAGCTCACCTGCCCTGTGGTCACTCAGGAGGACCTGAGGCGCACCAGCAGAGCACTGCCACTAGGGGGAGGCAGAGAGCTGCCTCTGAGTAGGCCAATCACAGTCCCACGCTTGCTGGGGCACGGTGGCTCACACCTGTCATCTCAGCACTTTGGGAGGCCAAGGTGGAAGGATTGCTTGAACCTAGGAGTTCGAGACCGGCCTGGGCAACATAGCAAGTTTCCATCTCCATAAAAAGAAAACAAAAAAAGGTAAAGTCATACTTTTTTTTTGAGACTAAGTCTCACTCTGTCGCCCAGGCTGGAGTGCAGTGGCGTTATCTCAGCTCACTGTAACCTCTTCCTTCCCGGTTCAAGCAGTTCTCCTGCCTCAGCCTCCTGAGTAGCTGAGATTATAGGTGCCCACCATGGTACCCAGCTAATTTTTGTATTTTTAGTGGAGAGGGGGTTTCACCATGTTGGCCAGGCTGGTCTCGAACTCCTGACCTCAAGTGATCCTCCCACCCCGGCCTCTCAAAGTGCTGGGATTACAGGCATGAGCCACTGCACCCGGCCAGAAGTTATACACTTTTCTAAGGTTCATTTTGTAAATGAAGAAATGGCAAACAGGACGACCGAAGCTATGGTAGAGTGTGCGTGCTTGTATGCACCAGAGGACACTTTCGCCAGAAAATGCCATGCAGCAGAGTGGAAGATATGCCGAAAGTCACAGCAAATATTGCGCGTGACTCTGTAGGAAATGATGGATTCCCAACAAACACTGAGAGTGTGGCCTGTGCTGCAAAGTCCAGGAATGGGCGGCAAGTTCAAGGCTGTGTGAGGAACGCTGGAAACCCACCTCTGAGGCCCTGGGCACCTGGCACCTGTCGTGTTGGGCATAAATAAAACTTTACAGCGCAGTCCTGCAACCTCCATGAGCCTGGACTTGTCCACCTTACAATGTGGATAGTTAGGATGCCTGCTGAAGAGGCCGCCAGGCTTAACTGTACCAACACAGCATGCAGGTAGAGAACGTGATCGAAAACCTTGTAATGATGACAAGAGCCGTTCCCTTTCTGCACCCTCACCCTGCACCTGGAGCGCACCAGCTGCCCACCTCAGTAGGCCCAGAGCCAGCACCCAGATTCCCGCTTGAACATGAGAACACTGAGGTGCAGCAACAGCCAGGACAACAGCTGCCAGGTGGAAAGTGTCCAAAGACACAAAGTGACCAGATTGGGAATCTCCTCGGGGCAGGCGCGAGGCGCCACTGGGCACCTTCAAAACGCAGATCAGATGGAGAACAGCCTTTCCCAAAGTGCACTTGCTCACGGACCCTGTGTCTTCATCTGCAGAGCCTGGGGGATGTGGGAGGCCCTGCGATGCCCCTTCGAGAGACCTCCACTCACGCCAGCACTTTCAGTGCGCTGGGACCAAGCTGAACCATGACGTTTAGGTTTTGTTTTGAAACACTTTTACAGAAGAGTACACTGACGCCCCACCGGGAACCTCTGCTGGCAGATGCTCACCCCAGGAAGCAGCCGTGTGGCGCTCCCCCTCATCTGCCTGTGCCCAGCACTGTCCCACCAGCAGAGCTCCTCATGTGTGGTTCGTGGATCGGGATCCACGAGATCGGGATCCTCTCCCGATGAGAGAAGGAGCCATGCAGAGGGAAATCAGCTCCAACACTGAGCAGGCAGGCAGTCCAGCCCCACTGACACCCTCTGCAAGTAAGACTTTGGGGATGAAGGCGGCACAGGGCTTGTCAGTCCCCAGAGCAGCCTGGGGCTACAGCACTGCGCTTCCCTCTTGAACTGGGGGGACCCCTGCCTGCCAGGGGGCCTGATCTGTGAGCCCTGACGCCGTGTCTCCTGGCTCCTGGGACCCGCCTTTGCTCTGGCCAGAGGGATGCAGTGCCACACTCAAGGTTCACGCTGGCAGCGGCGTGGAGCGAGTCTGCAGGCTGAAGATACACTGCCTGTTTTCCCGCACTGGATAGAGCTGTCTGGAGCCCCGTGACATCCGGCTGAAGTCTGAATCTGCACTTGGCCACAAGGTAGCCATGTGGAGCTAATGAACACCAAAAATGTGGCCAGGCCCAATCCAGGTGCTGTGAGTGTACCGTACACCCTGGATTTCAAAGATGTAGTACCAAAACCAAAGAATGTGAAACACCTCCATCACCTTTTATGTGTTGAAATAGTAATATTTTGACATATTGGATTAACTAAGCTATAGTATTAACATAAGCTTTGCCTGTTTCTTTTCAACTTTTTAATGTGGCTGCTGAAATAGTTAAAGTTACATATGTGGCCGGGCGTAGTGACTCACACCTGTAATCCCAGCACTTTGGGAGGCCAAGGTGAGAGGGCTGGATGAGCCCAGGAGTTCAAGACCAACGTGGGCAGCAAAGTGGGACAGTGTCTCTACAAAAAATAACAAAAAAATTAGCCAGGTGAGGTGGTGTGCACCTATAGTCCCAGCTGGTGGGGAGTCTAAGGTAGGAGGATCGCCTGGGCCTGGGATGTTGAGGCTGCAGTGAGCTCTGACTGTACCACCGCACCCCAGCCTGGGTGACAGAGTGAGACCCTGTTGCAAAATAAATTTTTTTTTAATTTAAAAAGAATAACATATTGAGGTGAGAATCACAGAACCTAAAGTTAACCACTTTAAAGTGCGCATGTCAGGCTGGGCACAGTGGCTCACGCCTGTTCATCTCCGCACTTTGGGAGGCCGAGGCAGTAGATCACTTGAGGTCAGGAATTTGAAACCAGTCTGGCCAACATGGTGAAATCCCGTCTCTACTAAAATTACAAAAAAATCAGCCAGGTGTGGTGGCAGGCACCTGTAATCCCAGTTACTCAGGAGGCTGAGGCAGGAGAATTATTTGAACATGGAGGCGCAGGTTACAGAGAGCTGAGATCACACCACCGCACTCCAGCCTGAATGACAGAGCAAGACTGTCTCAAAAAAAAGTGTCCACGTTATTGGCATTCAGTGCGTTTGAAGCAGCATGCACTCACCGACTCTACCTAGGTCCAGAACATCTTTGTCACTCCAAGGTAAACCCCACAGGAAAACTCTAGGCCTTTGGCAGCCACTCCTCCTTCCTCCACCTCCTGGCTCCGGGAGCCACCAGTCTGCTTTCCATCTCCATGGGCTCAATTACCAAGGGCACTTCACAGAAATGGAGTCATGCCATCTGCGGCTGGCATCTTTCCGAGCGCAGGGCTTCCATGGCTTTTCTGCGTGGTGGGCGTTGGCACCTCCTTCTCCGCGGCGGAGTAATATCCACTGTGCGCTCACAGGACTCCCCGGGGCAGTGGAGCCCGTAGGACGTGCCGCTGGCAAGAAGGTTACTACAGGGACTCACCACGCAACGGTGCTGCCCACAGGTCCGGCATCTGCAGTGGCAGGCAGGAGTTCTGACGGCAGGCCCGAAGGCTGCTGGGCTCCAGGCCCAAGGAGAGCCCACATTTAAGTCTGAAGGCAGGAGGAGACCCATGTCCAGCATGAGTGGCCAGGTGGGGGGACCCCTTGCACCTGGCCTGTTGTTCTGCCCAGGCCTCAGTGGACCACACAGCGCCCACCTACACTGGGGAGGGCAATTTGCCTTCCCCAGGCCGTGGATGCAAATTAGAACCTCGTCCAGAACACCTGGGAGCCACACTCTGGTGAGATGACCCGGCCAAGCTGACCTGAGGTCACCATCACAGGGGACGCCACGTTTTGTGGACCTGTCGTTGGCAGTGGACGCTCAGGCCATCCACGGCTGTCCTGAGTGGTGCTGGGAAAGCGGGTGGCCACGCACGTTTGTTTGAGTCCCTGTTTTCACTTCTTTTGGGCAGCCCTCCAGGAGTGGAATTTCAGTGTGGGGAGTTTTCTGGGAGGACTCAGGCTGGGTCCACCCCCTTGGAAGATGAGGGTCAGGCTGCTCACTGGAGATCCACAGTGGCCTCCCCAGTCCTGGTACCCAGCACTGCCTCGCAGACACAGCCCTAGCCATAGCAGAGGCCTTGGGCTCACATGCCTCCTTGAAGAGGTTGGGCCAAGGACGGGCAGCACTTTACAATCCAGAGAGGATCTCAGACTCCCCATGGTTCTGGTCTGAAGCCGCTGGCCTGCCCTGAAGGTGTGGGGCCGGGCGGAGGCCCAGGGAGAGAAGGGGCCCACACTGTGTGGGGCTAACAGCTCGACTCAGAGTAGGGCTCCAGGACCATGCTGCCTTTGCATCACTCAGCCAGGCCCCTGGGATCACAGAACTCTCCGGACTCTGCCACACCCCATGCTGCCCTGCTCAGAGGGCTGAGTCCTCCCCATGGTCTGCAGCCTGCAGAGGGGCTTCCACCGCCTCAAGGCCCTCCCTACACACGCTACTGCTGCAGGGCTCCCTTAGGGGCTGTCGCCAGGATGGCTGGGTGGGGCCTTCACCCCTCTGAGGCCAAGAGGAGCAGAAGAGCCCCAAGCTGCCAGGAGGGCCAGAACCACACATGGGTGTCCTGGGAGCCCAGTCACCCCAGACAGGAGCCCCACTCCCACAGGGCTGCAACCCCCTCACCACTGTGTCTCCATCTCCCTACAAGAGCCTAGCCCAGGCAGGCTGCAGGCACCATGGAACCCCAGAGACAGCCTGGCCCCCCGCACCCCTATGGGCGGGGACTGGGCAGCCTCGTCATCACTCTCCCAGCAGAAGCTGCCCATGACTCCTGGCTCCCTCAGAGCATGGCAGCCCGCCCTCCCTCCCTCCCAGAGGCCACACGGAGGGGAGTGGAAGCGGACCACCATCAGTATCATTTTTATTGCAAATCAGTTAACAAAAAAGATGAAAAAAATACGTCATCTACAGTTTTGCATGTAGATCACTTTTTTAAAAGTTGTTTTTTTCTGTAAACTACACTCTATTTTATAAAACACAGTGAGAATCAACATCTTGGGACGTGTCTGGTCATGCCCCCTGGGGATGGCATGGCTCGGCACCCCCAGAGCCTGGGAAGCTGCCCTGAGGAGTGCAGGTGGCGAAGCGTCCCTGGTGCAGAGGCAGCTGAGGCTCCCCCAGCAAGCCGGATCTGACGTCCCTCATCAGCATGACACACGACAGACTCATTCATTGAGATTTTTTAAACAAAATCCACCTTTAAAAACATATTTACAGACGTTTCTTCTGCCATAGGCTATACTTGGTATCGCAAGAATCTGCTCCTCCCAAACTAGGAGGGGTGGCCTGAGAGCAGCCCCCGCCTCCCTCCAGCCCCCGCCGGACTACACGCCCCCACAGCTGCCAGGGCGGTGGGGACAGGACCAAGGGACACAGCCCATAGCATTCCAGCTCGATGCAGCTAGCTCTGGCAGGTTTCCTACGAAACACGAGAGCCCACGTGGAGTTGGGTCCCACAGCCGGGACCCAGGCTGAGCTGGTGCGTTGGCCTCGGGGTCTGGGGGACGCTGTTTGGGCCGAGATGCTGGGGCTGCTGCCGGGGTCAGCCCAGGCGCAGTGTCTTTCCCCAGAAAGGGGCAGGATTCCTCCGTGTGTAACCCAGGCAAGTGCCACGGTCCACACATCTCATGTCTCACATGGACGATGCCCAAATTTCAAGAATGGGCTGGGGGCCAGGGTGGTTCTGGAGAGACCAAGAAACTGCCAGAACAACGAGCAACTACGAAATACTGAGCCCGAAATGAAGACTCATGACCGGTACCGTGGCTGTGCTCTCGCCCGACACACTCCAAGAACACATTTTCGAAATCACGCTTGCAAAAACTAATTTAAAAAAAACACTGAAACAGCTAAGCCATATCGTCTTACTCAAGTTTCCTATTTCAGATGCAAGCTGATCCACATGCCGAAGGTGTAGATTCTGCCTCAGTTCAGCTCTGGGAACAGCTTCTCACAAACACAGATGATGCTGTCACAGCGGCCTGGGCTTGGGGCTGGTGGGCATCGGGGAGAGGGCACAGCCCGGACACCCCAGGAGCTTTCTGGACACTCGTGCAACTTTCCTTCTCCAACATCACTTCGTTTGGGATTTTGGAAAAAGAATCAATAAATAAATGGCATTTATAAATCATGAATCTTTGTTTATATTTTATAAACACAGAAGAATCTTTTTTATCCTACGTCGGAAAATCCTGGTTCTCAGGACTTGCTTGTTTTCTTAGAACAGATAAAAGTTTCTACCTGGAGCCAGAGAAAACAGTACATATAAATAAAAAGCAGTGTTTCTGTGTAAAATGAAAGTACATAAATAAATACCAAAAAGAATTAAAATCCTTTTTCTTATTTTGTATAAAAACATGTTTTAAAAAATGCTCTTGTTGGCACCGGCGTCCACGGAGCGCACACCGACGCCGGCAGGGCTTGGGAACGGAAGCAGGGTCCCGTGGGGCATGCCGTTTACTTGAAGGCCTCTGGAATGCGGGCAATCTGAGACTGCATGCTGGTGGGCGGGCTGGAGACGCCCTCGGACCAGTCAGAGACGTTGGAATGCGGGGATGAGCTGGACCACGGGTCGGGGGACTCGGGAGATGGGGTGAGGAAAGGGTGCTCGGGCACCTGCAGCTGGTGGCTGGGGGTGTTGTCCACAGGGGAGGAGGAGTAGCTGTGCTGCGAGGGGGGCGTCAGGAACTGGGCTGCAGTCACGGGTGGGACCAGCGAGGACGGCAGTGACGTGGGGAGGGCGGGGCTCTCCTGGGGCAGGATGGTGTGTGCTGCCAGGCTGCTGGGGCCCAGTGGCTGCACGTCCGCCTGGCTCGGCTCTCCGCTCAGGAAGCTCCGCCCCAGGTGGCTGCTGGCCGAGGAGCTCACGCCGAGGTGTGGCTGTGGTGGCAGCGGTGGCTGCAGGCTTTGCTGTTGCTGGATGTTTGGTGGCTGCAGGTTCTGTGGCTGCATCTGTAAGTTCTGGGGCTGCACCTGCTGGGTCTGCACCAGGTGAGACTGGGTGGCCAACCGGGTGCTGGGCAGGCCCTGGTAGCTCATCTGGGGCAGGGCGCTGGTAGCAAGGCCACCGTGCAGAGGGCCCACCATGCTGTGCTGCAGAGAGGGGGCCTGCGAGCTCAGGGGGCCTGGGGTCATGCCCCCCCGGAGCGGGTTGTACTGGCTCGGCACCAAGCGGCTCTGCAGCCGGGACAGCCACTCACACTGACCATTCAAACCGGTGGACCCGCCCACAGTGAAATTCACGGCCCCTCCGCTGCTGGAGCCCAGGACAGTGCTGGTGCCGGAGGCCACGGGCAGGTGGGAGAGACGCGGGGGGCCGGCTTCGAAGGCCAGCTGGCTACCTGCGCCCAGCGCCGCTATCTCGGGCTTGGCTGCCACGTTCAGGTGCCCGATGCCCAGGTGGGTGTCAGGCATGCCGGGGAGGTGGGTGAGGGGCATGGATGGAGACTGCTGGAATGGGGAGGGCAGTAGTGGCGGCGAGGCCACGTCCGACAGGTAGCCGTGGGGTGACTCCAGGGAGTCCACGGGCGAGAGCATGCCGGAGCTGTCCAGCAGGCAGCCCTTGCCTTCCTGTGACTTCTTCCTCCGCACCTTGAGGTCCTTGGTCTCTTTGCCGCTGCAGGCCAGGCCTTTATTGCTGGGCTTGCGGACCTTCTTGCCCTGCACGCCAGGCTTGAGGCTGCCCAGGTAGCCATTGGGCGAGCAGAGCGGGGGCGACAGGGTGGGAGTGCCCCCCAGAGGGGCTCCGTGCAGCTGCGGGCTGCGCACCAGGTTGTACTCGTCCAGCAGTCTCACGATGTCGTGGTGCATGCGCTCCTGCGCGATGTCCCGTGGCAGGCGGTCCATGTGGTCTGTGATGTCTCGGTTGGCAAAGTGGTCCAGCAGCACCTTGGCGGTCTCATAGCTGCCCTCCCGGGCAGCCAGAAACAGGGGAGTCTCCTCCTGCGGGGCGAGGGTGGGGCCAGTGAGGGGAGCCAGGCCTGGCATGGGGACCCTCCCCAAGACTCCATCACCAGAGGGAGCAGCAGTACAACCTCCTCCTCAGGGACAAGACGGGGAGGAGGGGTGGTGCAGGACATTCCTCGGGACCCCGGCCCCCTGTCCAGCAACCACCTGGCCTGACTCTTGTTAAATGTGAAGGCTTCAATACAACTTCTGAAACCCACCCAGAGGGGGTTTGTTCAAACCTCTACCCTAGATCAGCAGGGCCCCACCTTTATGTGGGGTTCACAGACCCCACTGAAAATCTAACCAACTGCAGCCCCTCTTCCCTGCCCCCAGTAATGCACAGAAGGAAACTGCTGCACCAATGAGGGCATCAGGGAGGGAGCTTGTCATCTGGACGGCCACCAAGCCCCTTCCTAGGATCCCCTCTGTGTGATGGACACACCACACGTCTGGGTGAGGCTGCTTCGAGGGAGTGGGAGGGGGCTTCCCAGCCCTTGGTGCCCTGTGGGGCCCAGTCTCCGTGGTGGCACCGGGGATCACCTGGGCCAACATGCCTGGGTGCCCCGGCCCGCCATGTGCCCTTGCCCAGGAGGGAGAGACAGCTTAGCCTGGCATGCCGAGGGGGAAGCTGGAGTTGGGGGCGGAGGTGGGGCTTTGGGTGGCAGGCAGGTGGGGGCATCTGCACCTGTGCCCTGAATGCCCCAGGAGCCAAACAGCAGCTGCTCAGGTCAGATACTCGCCCAGAACTGCAGGGCCAGGATGAGGGCTGGGGGTGGCTCCACTCAGAGGAAGAGCTGCTCATTCACCCCAAGGGCCCTGCCCCGCAGGGAGCTGCTGCCACACATGCTCTGGCTGAATCTACACTACCTGGGTCATCATGTTCCCATACTCACCCCCACCTGGTAACAGCTGGGGAAAGAAGGTGAGGTCCAGGTGACAGTGACAGCACAGTGACAGGGGCTCTATTCCCCATGCCAGGCTGTGCGCCTTGCCCACTGTTCCCCATGCCAGGCTGTGTGCCCCACCGTGACTGCAGCCCAGGAGGACAGAGCTGGGTCTACAGGGTGACTGCCATGTCCTGACAGTGGACCTGCACTTGGGAGGGCTCCGTAAACAGGGGCTGAAGCAGAGGGGGAGCGCTAAGGAGGTGCCAGCACTGTGCAGGCAGAGCCTGTTCTTGGGCCCAGGAGTCCTTGAGACCCTGTGGCTCAGACCCTTGCTTCCCTGTGCCCCTCGGATTTGGCTCTTGCTTCCTTGAGCTCCATGGGTTCAGACCTCTCATCCTCCAAGTCCCCTCTCTCGTCCCCCTTTGCATCCTGGTATCACGCTCACCTTGTTGTTCTGCATGTCCTTGTTGGCCCCGTTCTTCAGGAGCACCACTGCAGCATCCACGTTGTTCACAGCGGCAGCCCAGTGCAGGGCGGACTTGCCTGCATGAAGGAAGCAGATGGGGTGGGTTGGAGACCAGAGGGCAGCAGCCCGGTCCGACCCTCCCTGTGGCAGGCCTGCCCCCGAGGGCTTACCCAGGTCATCCACGGCATTGACATCGGCGTGCGAGTTGATGAGGTCCTCCAGCATGCCCTCCACGGCCAGGCGGGCAGCCAGGATCAGCGGCGTCGTGCCATCGTGCATGCGGGCGTCCAGGTCTGTGGCTCGGTTCCGTATTAGGATCTGGGTCACAAGGAGAGGCTCGGGCGGGTGCCGGGCAGACACACATCGACGCCTCCTGCCCAGAATGTACGCCCGGATGGGAGGCCCCACTGCCCTCCGGACACAGACAAGACCCCCCTGAGATCTGCATGGCCGGGCAAGGCGGGATGCCATGGGCTGCCACTGAAGAGGGGCCAGGCGGGGATAGGGGCTGTGCTGCTCCCCCTGGTGACAGTGGGGCCCATCGTGACCTCATGTGGCCTCATCTAATCCTCACCGTGGTCTTAGCTGCCATGACCACCTCCAAAACAGAGAAGTCAAGTCCCTGCCTCCAAGAGGGAGCACTCATGAGGCCCGGCACACGGCCCTACAGTCGACTTAGAACCACCCACAGAGGGGCGGGCAGCCCTTCAGTGCAGCCTGGCCTGGGCCTCCGGCGGGAGGGACAGGCCCTGCTCACCAGCAGATAGAAAAGGCAGGGGCCACTGGCCATGCAGCATGGGCCTGATTCCTGCAAAGCACCTGGGAACTTCTACATCTGTGCAAAGGCGCTGGGAGGGGCATACACCAGGTCTACACAGGGCTCCCCTCGACACTCCTTCCGCTCACCTATGTTTATTTCTTCGGGATGACAACGTGTCCTAAGCTAAGAAATCATGAAACCAGAAGCTGTGTGGTGACCGCCCTGGGCTGTGCCCATCTAAACCTGCTCTGGGGGCCACCTGGAGCCTGGGGTCTGCAGCAGGGGTGACCCCAAAAGCAGTCCCTGCCAGGGACGTTCCCTGGAGACCCAGGCATCCAAATCCCTAAATCTGTTCTTGCCACGAGCTCGCCGGCAAGCTGAGCCCCAGGTCTGCAGGCACTGAGAGGCAGCCTCTAAACCCTTCTCACTGCCACAGGCTACCCCTGCAGCCAGGGCTGAGGTGGGTGCGGGGCCTCAAGGGGCTGCAGCGGGGGGACCTGGACCTTTAGCAAGGTCCACAACCCTGCCAGAGCCTGTCTTGCTGGGGTGGGGAGGCCCTGCCTCACTCAGCAGGTCCCCCGGGCCTCCTTCAGGACCCACCTCTACCTGGCTTCCCTGGAGGATGCAGATGGGCCTGACGCCCTCCCCCTTGAACGTCGCTGACTTCGAAGGTCCCGGGTGGAGGCACCAGCTGTTCCAGCCTCAGCTGTGCTCGAGGTCAGGCTCCCATGGCCATGTAAGCCTGGCCACTGCCCCAGACCACCCACTAGCCCAAGGAGGGCAGGTGGGCACCCAGAGAGCTGCCGCTTACCTGGAAGACACCTTGGGCATCGGCAGACACGGCCGCATGCAGCGGGGTACGGCCCATGTTGTCCTGGATGTTGGCGTCCGCGCTGGCCTCCAGCAGGCGCTTGGCGGCATCAGAGCGTGAGTAGCGGGCAGCCAGGTGCAAGGCAGTTTCGCCTGTGCGGTCTGTCTGGTTGTGCAGGCTGGCGCCCTGGTAGATGAAGTCGGAGATGACGGCTGGCGCATCCTCCTCCTCCTCACTGTTGCCCGTCTCCAGGCCGCCTCCGCTGCAGGAGGCGATCATGAGCGGGGTGAAGCCGTCTGCAGGGGCAGAGGAGATGGGTGTTCAGTCTGGAGGGCTGGTGCCCAGCTGCAGCCCAGGGGAGGGGGGCACTAGCCCCCAGCTGGAGGGGCTATGGTGTGGCCCCACCGCCCAGCGCTCAGTGACCCTGAGCACACAGCCACTGCATGGCCCCACCGCCCAGCGCTCAGTGACACAGCCACTGCGGGGCAGCTGAAGTCCGCCTGGGCTGCTCGGTGGACAGAGCCGAATCCAGCAGTCAGCACCAGGCAGGCAACGAGACCCCAGCAGCTTGGCTTCCTGACCTGCCCAAGACCCAGCACCCAAAACCCACCCAGGAAAAAACGCCAGAAACATGCAGTTAGAAAATCAACACTTTGGCCAGGTGCAGTGGCTCACTCTGTAATCCTAGCACTGTGGGAGGCCAAGGCAGGTGGGAGTTCGAGATCAGCCTGACCAATGTGGTAAAACCCCCGTCTCTACTAAAAATACAAAAATTAGCCAGGTGTGGTGGCAGGCCTGTAGTCCCAGCTACTCGGAAGGCTGAGGCAGAAGAATCGCTTGAACCCAGGAGATGGAGGTTGCAGTGAGCCGAGATTGCACCACTGCACTCCAGCCTGGGTGACAAGAGCAAGATTCTGTCTCAAAACAAACAAAACAGAAAGAAAGAAAATCAATGTTTTCCATGTCTCAAGAAGGTTTCAGAAGAGATTAATTTACAGGTGCAGAGTGAGCCTGCGGCATCACCCAGGAGGGCACTGCTGGAAGAACAGGACGACTCCAGGACCCCCCCATCCACTCTGAACGGGAAACACCCCAAGGATGAAAGCTCTCGCCCCCAACTCTAAGTTTGCAGAGTATTAGCTGTATCACAGCCTTGGGGCTTTGGGGAGAGGGAGGTGGGCCATGGGGCTGGGGAAGTCCTGGCCGCTGGCACCCCTACCAGGCCCTCGGACGTTGACATCCATGCAGTCGACATCGACCTCGCCCTGGGGCGGCGTGGGGGCCATGGCCGACATGCGCAGGTCAGCGGCATCCAGGTGCTGCTGGGTCCACTGCCGGTGGTCTGTCTGGTCGTCTAGGTCAGGCAGAACCACGGGTTCCTCGAACTAAGTTGGGGGAGTGAGCAGAGCCATGTCAGGGCAGCCGGTGGCAGGAGCCCGGGGGCCCAGGAGCCCAGCGACTCACCCGGAACTTCTTGGTCTCCAGGTCCTCATCCCCCCATTCATTCTGGTTGTCATCCATGAGGGCACCGTCTGAGGCGTTCTTCAGGGGCCTGGGGGTGAGGGTTCAGGAAGTGAGGCTGAGCCAGCTCCCTAGGAAGCCCCCAGAGGCCCCTGGCCCAGGCCTGGCATGGGAGGTGGGCCCTGGGTCGGGAAGGTCAGACCTCCAGTGAGGATGCCCGGCCAGATCTTCCTCCCCCGACCCGCAGAAGCCGGGGCAACGTCTGCTCACTTGAGGCCCACGGAGTCCTCGCCAAGGGGCTCCCGCCGCTTCTTCTTGCTGGCCTCGGATACCTTGAAGCCCTCGGGGAACCAGAGCTGGCCATGTTGCCGCCGGCGCTTGCGGGACAGCAGCACCCCACAGCCCACGAAGAAGAGGAGCACAAAGGCGGCCGCCGCCACATACATGAAGTGCAGCTGCGCCGGCGGGGGCGGCTCCACGGTCTCACCTGCGGACACAGGGGACGGGGGCAGGCGCCCGGACATCAGGTGGCGGCTACGCAGCAGGCTGTCGGCCGGGGGGCAGCGGACTGGCTCCGCAGCCAGGTGCCTCCTCACCCGCTCTCCTCCATCCCGCCCCCCAAAATAAGGTCATTTTCTACGCGATTAATCAGAATTGCAAACTATCGCTAAATTCTCTCCTGCAGCAGCCGACTCTATCTGGAGACGGCTTTTACTTTTTTCTCCTTTAAGGGAGGAGGATTAGTGAACTTCAAATCGCAGCACTCGCATTGAGCTGTTAAGACAAAGGATTTAGGGGGATTTTCAAGATACAAACTTCAACACTTCACATGACACCGATCAATTCTTCTCTCTCTCTCTTTTTTTTCTTTAAAAAAAGCCGTAATGATTTTGAAATAATACCCAACAAAGAATAATCAGGGGGAAGGGGTGGGGAGAGAAGAAGTCCCCCGCTTTCCCGTGGATGGGCTCGTTCCCGAGTGGCTTCACCAGCAGCTGTCACCGCCACAGGTTGGGGCGGAGTGCCATTCAGAAAATTCCAGAAAAGCACTACCCCATCTCGGACGGTGACTCGCACACCCATGGGTGGCAACTGGCACAAAGAGCCAGCATGTTTGGGGCACGGGGAGGGGGGTCGCATCCCCTGCAGGCGGAGCCTGTCCCATGCCATGCTGGGCTGGGGCAAGGGCGGGGTCTATACTTACTCTGCACGGCCTCGATCTTGTAGGGGATGTTGAGGCTGCCCAGTGAGGCGAGCGCCCCCAGGAACGCGGCCACATCGGTGGCGCTCTGGAAGCACTGCGAGGAGGCCTGCACACACTGCCGGTTGTCAATCTCCAGGTAGACGATGGAGCTGGGGGGACAACCGGGCAGGGGATGGGACCCGAGGCTTCCTCCTCCCCTGCCCGCCGGCCCAGGATGATGCCCCTGGGATACGGCGGCCCATGATGCAACAGTCAGGACACCGCAGGGCAGCCCAGGGCAGCGGGAAGCCAGGTCTGACGGCAGCTACCCTGGAGGGGACCACTGTCCTGCAGCCCCTGGAGTCTGGCCAGTGCTGATCGCAGCTCATCCCCGATAACTGCCAACACGCTCTCCCTGCCCCACCCTGCCACCCTCTCTGGCTCCCGTTGGTGCCACAAACACATTCCTCATCTCGGGACAGAGAATGTGCCAGGAGCCCAGTTCTCTCCCAGGAGCCATCCCCAGGCCCTGAGGGAAGTGCAGATGTGCGGTGGGGGGCGGGCGCAGCTGTGGTGGGCTGTGCGGTGAAGGGGGCTAGGGGCGATCCCTGCTCCCCGGCAGGGCTCCTGCTGCCCAAAGCTGGGTTCCCGTGAGCAGGATCCCATCCGGCCTGTGAGATGATGCTTCTGACCTCCAGGGTTGCCCCAAGGCAGCAGAACTGACGAGCAAACCCACCAGGGTCAGGCACATCAGGGGCACAACTGACCTGGCCCCTGGGTCCAGCTGCCCCAGATGGAGTAGGTGGGGGCGGGAGCCTTGTGGGTGCCCCTTGCACTCAAGCTGCCCCACCTGTGTCCTCCTACCATGAGACCCCCTTCCCCACCAGCTCCTCCTTTGTCTATAAGGTCCCTCCAGGACCTCTACCTGCCTCCTCTCCAGCCCAAACCAGGCAGACGCCATGGCCAAGTGGTATTCTTGTCTGGGGTGGGTCTGTTTAGCCCTGTGGGAGCCCCCAGAGGGCTGAGCTTTTTGTTTTTTATTTCTTTTAATACTTTTTAAAGAAAGCAGAGACAGGGTCTCCCTATGTTGCTCAGGCTGGTCTTGAATTCCTGGGCTCAAGGCAAGGGCTTCTCCTGCCTCAGCCTCCAAAAGTGCTGAGATTACAGGCATGACCCTCCTCGCCTAGCAGAAAACTGTGTTTTAACAGTGTAGTAACCAGTGTCTGTGGCATAGCTCAATCTCGAAATCACCTACTGGGCACAGGAGTGAAACGTGCCCAGCCTGGGGAAGGCAGTGGTCCAGGGAGGGGTGTGGCTGCGGGGTCAGGGCCCTGAGCTGGAATGCTGCCTCTGCTCCTTGCCTATGTGGGCCCTGAAGTTTCAGGTCCTCTCGGAACCTCCGTCTCTTTAACTGTAAAATGGAGAGAGTACTGCTTGCCCTGGCACCAGCCACGAGGGGCAGGGGAGCCATGGGGGAGAGCCAAGGCAAGGTGCGGGGACTGATGGCAGGTGCTGGGTCTCACTCACCCGCGAATGTCCATGGGGTCCAGCTCCCTCCGCCGCCGTCCACCAGGGAGCAGCGAGGCCTTCACCTGGCCCAGCAGGGAGCCGGGTGCGGCCCAGCCCTCAGCGGCACGCTTGATGGGGTGCTTCCGCAGCTCCTCCTCGCGGCCGTAGTAGGGAAAGATCATCTGCTGGCCGTTTGCGTCGCGCTTGAAGACCACGTTGGTGTGCAGCACACGGCTGAGCTCGCGCAAGAAGTGGAAGGAGCTGTTGCGCAGCTGCTCTGGCGGCATCAGCACCACCACTACCAGCGTGCCGGCCGCCAGCCTCTCGGGCACGTGCTCCGCGCAGTCCAGCCCGTCCCACTCGCACTCCGCGCTGTTGCAGCCCTGGTCGCAGTGCCCGTCGCTGAAGTGGTCCTTGCAGTACTGGTCATACAGGGGGCTGTGGGGGTGGGACACGCTCAGGCCACCTTCCTCAGGGGGCCTCGCACCCAACCCCGGATGGTCCCGGTGCCTCCAGCCCGCGGACCGGCCTCGGGGAACGTCCCTGCACCCGCTTGACGGAGCTTTGGGAACCGCATGCTGGCCACATCCGAGTTCGGGTCTTCCCTCGCCCCCGTGGGGACGGCCCACCCCGCAGTCGTACTTGCACTGGCCTTCCACGCGCTGGCAGTCGAAGCCGTCGAAGAGGCAGCCGGCCGAGTTGCACTGGCTGTCACAGCGGCCGTCGCTGAAATACTTCCAGCACTGCAGAGACTGCGTGCAGTTCTTCCAGGGGTCGTTGAAGTTGAGAGAGCAGTCGCCGCCGTCCCAGCCACACGCGTGGTTATTGCACTGCAGGCTGCAGGCCTTGTTGCCCGCGTCCTCCTGGCACTCAGGCAGCTCACATGCTTCCTCGATCTGCGGTGGGGGGATGTCGCGCCCGGCCCCACCCCCGAAGCTGTAGTCCAGGATGTGGCACAGGAGCCCGTTGAATTTGGCAGGGCACAGGCAGCGGTAGAAGGGGCTCTCGGATGTGGGCTCACAGGTGCCCTGGTTATAGCAGGGGTTGCCACCCAGGCAGGGGCTGCTGGTGGGAAACTGGCACTCGGGGCCCGTGAAGGGGCCCAGGCACAGGCAGGTGGGGCTGCGTGGGCCGGAGATGCAGGTGCCACCATTGAGGCAGCGCAGGCTGCCACAGGCACGTGCGTCATTCTCACACGTGGCGCCCTCGAAGCCCTGCCCGAGAGGGAAGATGGGACAGTGTCAAGGTAGGCCACCCCTGGCCACCTCAAGCTCAGCACCCGGCCTCCCTTGACCTGGGAGGCAGCCTGCAGCCTTGCCCCCAGCAGCAAAACGCTTTACAAAACATTCTGTAGATGGAGAAAGATTAAGGGGTTCCAGGGGGTCGGGAGATGGAAGAAGGGGTAAATTGGTAGAATGCTGGGGACTTTAGGGTGGGGACTGTCTGCACCGATCCTTCGAGGGTGGGAACGCGTGTCATACCTCAACCCAAGACCACAACCACAAAGCCAAGGGCAAGCCGCAGGTAAAGGAAAGGCTGGCGCTGGTAACAACACATAAGTGCTGTGGCTCGCAAGTGAAACTGACACAAGCCGCTAAGTAGGGGAGCCACCCCAGGGACTCTACCTTCCGCTCCATTTTTCTAAAAACCTAAAATGCCTCTAAAACTCATTTATTGAAACTAAAAAAAATAACATCGGGGTGACATGGCTGCCCCGCCTGCGCCCCGAGGCCCACATCTGGACCTCTCCAGGTGCCTCCTGGGAGGGGCCCCATCCCCCTGCACCCTGGCACCTACCGAAGGGCACTTGCAGATGAACCCGCGGGCGGTGTTGGAGGCCACGGCACAGGTTCCCCCATTCTTGCAGGGCTTGCCCTTGCAGCCATTGATGACTGACTCACAGCGGCGCCCTGCGGGGGAGAGCCGGGCAGTGAGAGGCTCACCCTGCCACCCTGTGGGCCCCACCCGTCCGGGCGCGGCACCCACCGGTGTGACCGGCACGGCACTCGCAGTGGAAGTCGTTGACGCGCTGCACACAGTTCTGGGTGCCGCGGGCGTCGCAGGGATTGGAGAGGCACTCGTTGACGTCCCCCTCACAGCGCTCACCCACGAAGCCCGGTGGGCAGGTGCAGCTGTAGCCGCCCACCTGGTCCACACAGGTGCCGTTGTTAAAGCACTTAGGGCTCCGGGACACGGGGTCGATGGGAGGGTTGCAGTCGTCCACGTTGATCTCACAGTGCACACCTGCAGGGCCAGGCGCCATCAGAGGCCCGTGCTCACCACACCTCCGCCCTGCCGAGCCCCGTGTTCCTCCCAGATAACAAGTGCTCTGGTCTGGGGCTGCATGGATGCTCAGGAGAGGCAAGTACCGAGGGTGCAGGGGAGACGTCTTTCCCGCTGGGACCCCTGCTCTGGGCCCCTTCCCTGGGCAGCTCTGTACTGGCCTTGGCCTCACAGGAAGATGGAGTTTCTGGGTGGTTCCTGGATACCTCTGGCCGATCTTGGGGTGCCTGCCCTGCCCCCGCCCTGGCCCTGGCCTCCCAGATGCCAGCCCTCCATGCAGTGGCCCTTACCCTGCGTGCCCCGTGGGCAGGAGCACTTGTAGGTGTTGGGGAGGTCGAGGCAGGTGCCCCCGTTCTGGCAGGGGTGGGACAGGCACTCGTTGATCTCCTCAGAGCAGTTCACCCCGTGGTAGCCGGCCACACACTGTGTAGGCGAGAGAACCGGGGGCTCAACCGGGGCCAGGATTCGGCACTCCCCTACTCCACTGTGAGGGCTGGCGGGGCCGCGTAAGCTGCCCTCAGGTCCCATGAAGCATGGGCCCCTCAATCCTGTCAGACCTGGAGGGAGAACCCCCCGCCCCCACACCCTCAGCAGACCCTGGTGGGGCCTCGGTGACCAGAGTCACCCAGCGAGGGCCTCTGGGTAACTGCTGGCCAAGTCCAGATACAATATAGGGGAAGAACCCCCTCCCACTTCTCAGCATATTCACCCTCTTTCGGGCTCTCCACAGGCCACCTCTTCCAGGAAGTCCACCCTGATTATCCCAGCCCTCCCTTAACTATCCTGGACAGTGCGTGAGCTTATCAGGTCTTCTCCCCTGTGCCAGCTCCCAGTCAGGGCCTGGTGTGTGGCATTACAACCAGCCACAACTCCCACTCTACAATGGGGGCCCCCACCTTGCAGGAGTAGCCACCCAGGTAGTCAGTGCAGGTGGCCCCATTCTGGCAGGGGCTGGGTGAGCACTCGTCCACCAGGTCCTCACAGTAGCTGCCTGTGTAGCCCGCCTGGCAGCGGCAGTGGTGCGTGTTGCCGGCGTCGACACACAGCCCCCCATGCTGGCACAGACGGGCAATGTCAACACCTGTGGGGGATGAGATGGGGGGCAGGTGAGGCCCAGGCCCATGGAGGACCTCAGTGGGCCGGGACCTGGGCGGTTGGGCACAACAGGTTACCTTGCCGCTGGGCGGCCACCTCACAGGAGACGCTGGGTACGTCACAGTACAGGCCGGTCCAGCCACTGGGACACTCGCAGCGGTACTGGGTGTGGGTCTGCCAGCATTTGCCCCCGTTCTTGCAGGGTGAGGAGTCACACCAATGCACGAGGTTCTGGGGACAGGCTGGGGTCAGCCAGGTGCCCGGCCCCCGGGCCATCCCTCCAGGTCACCCCCCAGGCCACCCCCAGGCTACTCACCAGGGTACCCCCAGGCCATCCCCCAGGCCACTCTGCCAGGGAACCCCCAGGCCATCCCCCCAGGCCACCCCCTTCCCAGTTCAGAATGCATATCGGCCAAGAAGCCCCATTCCATCCTGTCCCATAGCCCATTCTACGGAAGTGGAAACTTCAGACTCTGGACTCCCCACCGCCCCCACACCAGGACCAGCTGGGCTGGGTCTCCCTCAGGGCCCTCAGCAGGTCCAGACCACCCTCGGCCTTTGCTCAAAGGAGCGTCTTTCCTCAATTTCCTAATTCCCGAGCTCCCGCCCTGGCTGCAGAAACCAGGGATTGAACTAAGACGCCCGCTGCTCCCATATCAGATTCCCTCACTGGCCGCTCAGATCCCTAAGAGCCCTCTGCCCAGGGCTGTGGGGGCCCCAAGCTGACACAGTTGGGCCTGGGGGTGACCATTCCCACCCCCCACAGGCAGGCATGCACCCCAGGCCCTCCTCGGGCACCTGTGGCTGCACACTCACCTGGCAATTGGAGCCAGTGTAGCCCTGGGGGCAGGTGCACCTGTAGGAACCGCAGCTGTCCTGGCAGGTGCCACCGTGCAGGCAGGGTTGTGAGTCGCATTCGTTGACGTCGTGCTGGCAGTAGCTGCCCGTGAAGCCGGGTGGGCACAGGCAAGTGAAGGAGTTGATGCCATCCACGCAGGTGCCACCATTGAAGCAGGAGCTGCGGGTGGGTGGACAGGTGGGGGGTGAGCGGGAGGCATTGGTGGGTCCTCGCTGGAGCAGATCCTGCCTCGCCAGCACCTCACCTCCACTCAGCCCTGAGGTGCCTAACGTCCAGGACAGACCCAGAGCGGCCTGGCTGACCCGGGGAGGCCAGCGGGAGTCTGGAGCCCAGCTCTCACACCACGTCATGCCTCCCTGCCTGACTTCTTCATAAGTCACGTCAAGAGGAGCTTTACTAAGCACATAGCAGTAGGGTGGTTAAAGTCAGAATGAGGGAGAAACCAGAACCTGTCCCAGCAACACAAGAGGTGACTACGTCAGACACCAGGAGCAACACTGATTTTACCACTGAGCTTCCTGGCAACCAGAGCAAAAAGAAGACAAGGGTGACACAGTTCTCGCTGTTGTTCACGAGAGACAACTGGGGTTCCTGGCGCAGGACACAGGCGGAGGTCACAGCAGCCCTCTCAGGAGGGACGTGTCGGTACAACGAATAGCGTCTGGACTCAGTGCAACGGCGCTAAATGGCCACTGGGCCTGGATGGACGCCTGCTTGGGGTGCCAGGCTGCCATCAGCTGCACAGCCTGCAGTGCTGTCTCCTTCCCGGCCTCCCGAGAGCCCTGCACACCTCTCCGTGCAGTCGGGCGTGTTGTTCTCACAGTGGATCCCGCTGAAGCCCGCGGGGCAGGTGCACGTGTAGCTGTCCACGCAGTCCGTGCAGTTGGCCCCGTTGCGGCAAGGGTCGCTGGCACACTCGTTGATGTCCTCCTCACAGAAAGTGCCCTGGAAGCCAGGCAGGCATTCGCAGTAGGCCGTGTTGACGCCGTCTGTGCAGGAGCCGCCGTTGTGACACGGGTCTGGGAGGGGATGGAAGGGGGCGTGTGAGAGGCAGGCAAAAACCCGCACCTGCGGGAAAGGCTGGGAAGGCTGCGAGGCTGGGGACGGCCCAGCTCTTCGGGGCCGAGGCTGCGACCAGCCGCCCCAGGTCAGAGGTGTCTGGTAGGGAGCCCCGGTGCTCGCAGGTTGAGTCACCCCTGTGTCCTATGCTTGGGGTCTGCTCTCTCTACCTGCTGCTGTCCTCATATCCCAGGACAGGGGACGGCTTCACACACTGAGCAGGGGAGTGTGACAGTTCTTGCCCCTGCCTGCGGGGGGTGCCAGCAAGACCCCTGGCTTCTGCGAACCTCAGCCTCTGTGAAGCAGGGCTGGGAGGCCTGAGAGCCCTGCCCCGAAGCAGGGCCTTATAAGGCCCAGGTTAGGGTGCAGGCCGGGCCAGCCTCGGCTCAGGGAAGAGCCATGGGAGGAGTTGCCGTGACTCCTGCGCCACCTGGCTGGGAAGAGTGGGGAGGGGCGAGGGGCTAAAAGCTGGGCAGCCAGCTCTGGAGCCCTCCTGAACCAACCAGGCCACCCCTCAGCACCTCCCCCACACCTGGCCTGACTCTTCCAGCCATGCTCAGACCTCCCTGGGCGCTTATGTCCGGCACCATGAGCACCAACCCCGCCCAGGGAAACTGAGGCCTGAGAGCTCCCCGGAGGCGCTAGAGCTGCGGGCACTCACTGGGCCGACAGTCATCAATGTCCGTCTCGCAGTTGTGCCCGCTGTAGCCGGCCTGGCAGTGGCAGCGATAACCGCCCTGGGTGTTCTGGCAGGACGCCCCGTGCCGGCACGGGCTCTTCACACACTCGTTGATGTCCACCTCACAGGTCTGTCCTGCAGGGCGGGAGGGGCCGGTTGGTCGGTCACCAGCAGCTCCCCAGCCCTCCAGGCCCTTCGAAGGTGGGCCCGCCTGGATCCTAGGGCCTCTCCCGACCCCCAGGAGTTGGCCTCCGTGGCCCCAGGACCATCCTTTCTCCCCTGATTTTGACCTAAGGTCACAGGAACTAGAGTTGGGAAGGGCACTCCGGGGTCGATTACTGACTCCAGAGCTTCTCCAATCAGGGCCCCTCTCCAAAGACTCGTCCAGCCTGCCTGGGAGCTGCCTGTGTCCCACAGACGTCCTGACCTCCCGTCCTAGCCCCTCCTGGGTCCTGGCCAGCCTCACCTTGCCAGCCCAAGGGGCAGATGCAGGAGAAGCTCTCGTAGTCCTCAGATTCCCTGCATTCCCCGCCATTTCTGCAGGGGCTGGGGGCGCACGGGGCGAGCACCACCTCACACGTGGCACCTGCGGGAAGGAGACACGCATGACCTTGGGGCCTCACACGGCGGGATCTCCCAAATGAAGGCCATCTGGCCACTGCCTGCTGGCCTTTCCACCATCAGAGCGCCATTGGCTGGTCGTGAGGGGAGGCAAATGTGTGCCAGGACCCCTGTGCACTCCCCGCTATGCCAGAACCGTAACCAGGGGAGGAGCGGAGCACAGATGGGGGATGCTGAAGACAAGCTGCAGAAATGCCACACTCAGAAGCCACCCCTCGTTCTCTGTCAGCAGTGGGACACAGCCTAGGCCTCACCCTGCCAGGAGCGCCCGGGAACAAGGACTGCACCAGGAAAGGCGGCTTCACCCTCGGGGGCTCCACCCACACTCCAGGGACCTGGGTCCACCTCTGATGCCAGCCCCCTCCCTCATCTCCCGGTGGCAAGGAAAGGCCCTGGCCTGAAACCCATCCTGGGACTGGGTGTCATAGGTGGCAAACACCTGTCACAGGAGCCTGACGAATGAGGGCTGTGATGGAGGAGGCAGGCCCCCAGCACATCCTGCAGGTTTCGGGCCCTGGGCACAACCTGGGGAGCTCTGGGACCAGGTAGGGTTTCTGGCAAAGACCGTGTGGGAATCACGTGCATCCCTGAGTGCCTTCTTCTGCACAGCCCCATGGCCGAGCTTCCTGTTTACAGCCGTGGGGACCACGTTATCTTCCCCGTCCCCCATTATCTCCCTGGCCTGCTGGGGCGACTTTCCAGGGCCTCTCTTCCTATTGGTTTCCACGGTGACCTGGGCAGGCAGGAACTGCGCCAGAGTTTCCGACAATTGTGCAAAAGGAAGCAGGAAGCGGGCAGATAGGAAGCGGGTCAGCAACGCCGCGCCTCCTGCCGGCCCGATCGATGTGTCTAAAAGGGACAGGGGCGCCTGGCAGCGGAGGGAGGGTCCTCACTGACCGACATGGGAGAGAAAATCCAGGTCCCTAACTTGAGTCAAAGAAAACAGCCTTCTGGCCACCACAGGCTGCTGGATGTCACGAGAACCACAGGCATGGGAGCTCTAGCCCGGCTGCCTGGCCCAGGCAGGCTCACCCTGACCATGCCCCATGGCAGCGCCCTCCGCCAGCGCCCGGGGAGCCCCAGGACCCTGGTGCTTGTGGACTGTTCTTTGTCTTTTCTAGAGGAGATCATTTCCTGCGGTCCCCTTGGCTGGGTTAATGGCAGGGGCCGGACAGTTGGGGAAACTTCCCCCTCCTTGCTCAGCCCAAACAGAGGGCTCCTTGTTCCCGGCACACAAAGAGGGCCCGCCGTCAAAGGAATCCCTCAGGCTCGGCTGGCGGGGGTGGGGAAGCCGGCCCCCAGAGGCCCCCAGCAGGGTGGGCGCTGGGAGCATGAAGGCCAAGGGCCCAGACCCATCCCTGCTAAGGGTTCACCTGCGTCCTGCGGCAGGCTTGCCAGGCAAAACATACGCTTACACGAAAAATTTCTCCCAGGCATCCTGTATTTTCGCTAACTTGCCAAGACCACCCCCAGGGCCAGGCTCCCATGCTGCAGGGGCCTAAAGCACTCAGTAAGGAGCAGAGCCTTCCAGAAGGCCCAGCCCCAAGAAAGCACCACTTTAACCTGCAGTCACTGCTTCCCAGGCCGCCCCCACCCCTGGCCCCACCAGCTCCAGCATAGGCCCCGCCCCTCACATGCGTAGGCCCCACCCCTCACCTGTGTAGGGCAGCAGGCAGTTACACTTGTACCCGGCAACATCATCAATACACGTGCCCTGGTTCAGACACGGGTTGGACGCACACTCGTTGATGTTGGTCTGGCAGTTGGGGCCTGGAGGGAAGGGACAGCACTCGGCATGTCCAGCACCCCAGGCACCTTGACAGGGCCCCACAACAGCAGCCTTGGGCCTGCTCCCGTGCCCCCGCCAGGCCCCTAGTCCCCAAGAGCCGGCAGACCTAGGGCTTTGGCAGTGGAGGGAGACACCATTCACGGTGCTAGCTGGACCCGGGTCCCAATCCTGGGCCTGCAGCTCCCCTGCCTCATGGCATCCCTTCACACTGAGGAGCGCAGCCCACTCACCGCTGAAGCCCTCCCGGCATGTACACACGTAGCCGCCGGTCATGTCTCTGCAGGTGCCGCCGTTGACGCAAGGGTTGGACTCACACTCATTGTTGTTGATGTCACAGTTAGTCCCGCTCCACCCAGGGTCACAGTCGCACTTGTACCTGGAAGGGGGACCACACCGCAGGCTGAGGGAGGCTCGAGCAGCACGGCTGGGGTCTGAGCACTCCTGGCTCCGCAAAGCCCACGGGCTGGAGGAGGTGCTCATCCACTCAGACCACAGTCCTTTAGTGGGGGCGGGCCGAGTGCAGTGGCTCAGGCCTGGGATCCCAGTATTTCGGGAGGCCAAGGTGGGCGAGTCATTTGAGGCCAAGTGTTCAAGACCACCCTGGCCAACGTGGTGAAACACCCCACCCCGCTCTCTCTACTAAAAATACAAAAATTCACCCAGTGTGGCGGCACATGCCTGTAGTCTCAGCTACCCGGGAGGATAAGGCAGGAGAATCACCTAAACCTGGGAGGTGGAGGTTGCAGTGAACACTGTACTTCACCCGTGACAACAGAGGCTCCGCCTCAAAATAAAGTGGGGGCTGCAGCACTTCCCATACCCAAGACTGCGGCAGGGGTGTGGCTCATTAGTGAGGGGACCAAGCCAAGTGCAGGGCAGTGGGATGCTGTGACAGGCCCCCACCACTTGCCTGCTGTGTGGCCCCAAGCAAAGCACGTGCCTTCTCTGTGCCACATGAAGGCAATGGGATCCCCGCTAAATTAAATGGCCCCATCCAGGCAGAGTGGTGCCAGGCCCATCATGGCGTCAGAATCACTCGCCGCTGTCACCATGCAAACGTTTTTCCAGGGTCACTTTGGGCCTGTGTCCTGAGCCCACCACGCAGCCCACGAGGACGCTAGGCACAGAGCTGCCGGGTGTGGACTGCTGGCCGACTGAGGGCCATAGGCATGGGCGTTCCCGAGGGGTGCTCCCTGACGCCTGGCCCCGTCCGAAGTCTGTTTCCGGCCCATCCCGACCCTCCCAGTGGCAGAGCTCCCAGGGTTCAGGGCTGGTGCGTCCCATGACCGGCCCCTGGGCGTACCCGTTGAGGCTGTCCCGGCAGGCCCCGTGGACACAGGGGTTGCTGTTGCACTCGTTGACCTCGGATAGGCAGGTGGGGTCGTGGTAGCCCTCGGGGCAGCGGCAGGTGAAGCTGTTGACGCCGTCCTCACACGTGCCGCCGTTGTGGCAGGGGCTGCCTGCACACTCGTCAATGTCGATGTTGCACATCCTCCCTGCGGCAGGCAGGGGTGTGTCAGGCTTTGAGGCCTGGCACCCAGGGCTCCTACCCATGTGGGCCTTGGTCTCCTGGGCTGCTAAGCCAGGAGGATCACCCTTCTGGTCTTGTCCTTCCAGGTGCCAGAAACCATCTCAGGTCACGGAGTGCCCTGTGCCAGCCTCCTCGGGCACCAGGTTCCACCCACTTAAGTCATCCTCCCAGGGGCCTCAGGGACAAGGGCTGCTGTGGCCCTGACTGATGAGAACCTGAGGCCCAGAGAGGCAGAGGGACCTGCTCAAAGGCACTGGTGAGCCACAGGGGCAGGTCCCTGAGCCTGGCCTCAGGGCTGGCGCTCCCTCTTGGCCTGCGGGGCCACTGTGCCAACATGGCCCAGGCCTGCCTTGACCAGGGACAAGAGGTATGTGGGGGCCCGGCATGGTGCAGGCTGTAGCCCCGGCCCTGGTGCCGTCTGTCGCAGACCACAGTCTGCCCGGGTGGGTGGCTCTGCACTGGGCCCTGGCCATCTCCAAAGCCCCCAACCCAACCCCTCGGCAGCCCCAGGGGCATAGCCTGGCCAGCCCCCAGGCACAGGGCCACCCACCTGTGTAGCCTGGTTCACAGGCACACTCGTAGCCATCAATCTTGTCCAGACAGGTGCCCGAGTCACAGGGGCTGCTGGCACAGTCATCCAGGTTGATCTCGCAGTTGGGTCCTGAAGGGGTGGCACGTGATGGTCAGTTCCTGGGCCCACCCTGCCCACTGGCCACCTGCCTGCCCCCGCCCCTGGCCCCCACCCGGCTGGCCACCTGTGGTCCCTTTCAGGCAGAAGCAGAGGTAGGCGTTGTCGCGGTCCTGGCAGGTGCCCCCGTGGCGGCAGGGCTGGCTGGAGCACTCGTTGATGTTGGTCTCGCAGTGGTGGCCTGTGTAGCCCGGGCGGCAGAGGCAGGTGAAGGTGGCGACGCCGTCCTTGCAGGTGCCGTAGTGACAGGGGTCAGGGTCACACTCATCAATGTCCACCTCGCAGTGCGTCCCCGTGTACCCTGGACCACGAGAGGGGTGGGCACAGGAAAACTCAGGGCTGGTTGCTCCCAGGACACCTGCGACCAGACCTGGGATGGCCTGTGCCCATCCAAGGAGGGCTTTGGGCATGTCTTTTGTTGAGGGGCGCTCCCACCCACCCAGGATTGGGGCTGAGCTGTGCTCCCAGCCTCTGAACCAGGTGGCCCAGACCGAGGTGTCCTTGACCTTGTCACCTTCCCAGACCTGAGTGCCCTCTCCCCTGTACCCTGTCCCTCCCCACTGGTGGGTGCCGGCCTGCACCTTCTGTGCACATGCAGGTGTAAGTGTTGGGTCCATCCAGGCACTTGGCGCCATTCTTGCAGGGGGTGCTGGCACACTCGTCCACATCGTACTGGCACAGGTGCCCAGTGAAGCCTGGGGCCGGGGAGAAGAGAGAGTCATGTGCCACAACACTGTGGCCCTTCAGGGACCCCTGGCCAGATCCCAGCAGTGAGTGCCTGGCTGGGCTCCCCTGGGCATACTCAGCTTGGGCTCAGCCAGCCGCAGGCTCTCCTGCCTCCTGCTGCCTGCCCCCCAGCCTGCCCCCCGGATCAAAGCCCCTCCGCCATACACACCCTCACTCCCACAGAAGGGGCCTTTTCCCCAAACTGACTAGGTTGCTATGGCTACGGTGGAACCAGGCTGAGAATGGTGCTCCCCTCACTCTGGTGTCTGGGACGGCTAATCTATGTCTCGGGAGGCCTGGGCTTGGGCCGGCAACACTTCCCTGGGCTCTGGGCTCTGTGCCCCCAGCCCTGGGACAGATGGAAACACCTCTCACCCAGGCCTCTGACAAGCTCCTCCGCGCCTGCCCTGGGCCGCCACCACCCCACTGCAGGCCAGCCTTCCACACTTGGTTCCATGCATACCTTGGCCTTGCAGCTGGCGTGTGGTTGGGCAGGGGACACGACAGGCTGGCCTCCCTCCCAGCCCTCAGAGCACCAGGCTGGATGGAGAGCCTCCTCCCTGTCTGGGCACCGAAGCTCCTGCTACACCCGTCTCTCCAGGCAGGAGGGGCTGCACCAGATCACAGGGGGTCTCCAGGCCTGGGCTCCACCATGACCCCGGAGCGAGCTCCCACTCACCCCCCACCAGGCCTTGCCCTTCAGGGAAGCCTGAAAACACGCCATCCACTCAGGAGGCAAAACCCTCATCCTCCTGGCAGCCAAAACACAACCCCATGGCCAGGCGCCCCTCAGGAGAGCAGGCCCAGCCCAGGCTGGGGTGCAGACGGCCAGGGGCAATGCCAGGGCCAGGCAGGGGCGGCGCTCACCCATGAGACACTCGCACTGAAACTCATTGATCTTGTCCAGGCAGCGGCCACTGTGCAGGCAGGGGCTGCTGGCGCACTCATCTGTGTTGACTTCACAGTGCATGCCCTCGTAGCCTGTGGGGTGGGGAACCGGTGAAGGGGAACGGTGAGGGGGGCACGAGCGGCCCCAGTGCCCCACTGGGCACAGCTGGGGACTTGGGGAGGAAACCACGCTGGCCTCCAGCCCAGTATCCCAGCCACCATGGGCCCCCCCATGCACCTGCTCCCCTGCGGCCCCCCGGCCCGGCACCCTCATATACCTAGCTCTGCCCCCTTGCTCTGCTAGCCCTGCGGCCTGGTCTCAGTTTCCCCATGCCCCATGCAGGCTGTGGGCCCAGAAGGCATGCAAGGGGACACGTCCCACAGATGCTCCAAGGCTGCCCCTCCGAGGCTGCCCAGGCCTGACTCGGTTTCCCACCCCGGCCCTGGCGGACACACCAGGCATGCAGATGCACTGGAACTCCCCGATCTGGTCCAGGCAGGTGGCATCGTTCTGGCACGGGTTCGAGACGCATTCGTTCACGTCGATCTCGCAGCGGGGGCCCGTGTAGCCCTGCAGACACTGGCACTCGAAGGAGCCCAGCGTGTTGATGCATTTGCCCGCATGCTCGCAGGGGTTGGCACCTGGCGAGGGCACACAGGTAAGAGGCTGCACAGGCCCCCTGGCCCCTATGATACCTCACTGCACACCCCCCCATCAGACTGGCAGGGCCCCATCCCCCGTCCAATTGTCCCAACGGTTCTGGGTCCCGGCTGCCGCTCCCTCCTGGCTGTGCACCACGTTGGCACCTACCCAGTGAGCACTCGTCCACGTCCTGGCTACAGGCTGGGCCCGTGTACCCCGAGGGGCAGGTGCAGATGGCCTTGCCATTGACGGGGTTGGTGTCGCAGTTGGAGCCCTCGTTGCAGGGGTTGCTGATGCACGCGTCGTTGAGGTGGCACAGCAGACCTGGGCAGGTGGCAGCCATCAGTGGGCACGGACCCTGGGCCAGGCACGGTGCACCACCCACTGCTGGGGTCCATCCTCACTGACACCCGGGAGGAGCTGCCTGCCATGACCCCATGAAGCATCCTGGGACCCTTGGGATGTTTCGGGAGACTCACGGCAACCACCGGCCATGGTCCCGGACCAGAAAGGCCCTTCTGGGTTATCCTGGGCGCCAGAGGGCCACAGTCCCTGGGTGACGTCACACAGGTCAGGCCTGGCCCACGTGAGCCCCCCCCGAGCCCACCTAGGCCTCAGGGCACCCACCTGTGCGACCGTGGGGACACTCGCAGTAGAAGGAGGCCACGCGGTCGTGGCAGGTGGCACCGTGGAAGCAGGCGGCACTGGCGCAGTCGTCGATGTTCTCGCTACAGTCCTCACCGGTCCAGCCATTGACGCACACGCAGTTGTAGCCACCATGGGTGTTGTGGCAGGTCCCGCCGTTCTGGCAGGCATTTGGCATGAGCTGGCACTCGTCCACGTCCTCAGTGCAGTACTGACCTGCTGGGGACACAAGCTGTCAGCCCCAGGTGGCTGCCACTCCCTGAGCTCCTCGTCTTCTAAGACACAGGGTGGCAATGCCACCCCCTCCAGGAAGCCTTCCTGGGCCTACTACTCTCCCTCTGCCAGCCTATAAATTGCTCCTTTCTCTGCACGCTCGGCACCATGGGGGGCTCTTGCCTCTTCTTTGTGCTCTGTGGACTCAGCTGCGTCAGGGCACAGCTTTGCCCATCACCCCCACCACAGAGCAATCCCCAAGTGCAGGGCCTCTGTGTCCAGCCCAGGCATCAAGGCTGAGTGGGGTGCTGAAGGCCCTCGATGCCAGGACAGCGTGCTGGGCACAGGGGCTGCCTGCAGCCAGGTTGCAGTCGGCCCACATAGACCAACCAGGTCTGTGCTGACCCCGAGGTGAATGGTGTCAGACCCTGGCCACGAGAAGTGGGGCCCCCCATCATTCTCAGCCAACCCCAGCCTGCCTGGCCTGGGACAAGGTCTTGTCCGCTCCCCACCATGCCTGTGCATGCGGTTTAATAAGTGGGTGGCAGCCCCGCCCCGGCCGCCCCACCCAGGTACGCGCCTGTCCACTCTGGCGGGCAGCGGCAGTTGTAGGTGTTCACGCCATCCACACAGGTGCCCCCGTTCTTGCACTTGTTTTCTGGACAGTCATCGATATTCTCCTCACAGTTCTGGCCGGTGAAGCCTGCAGCAGGAGGAGCCGGGTCAGCCTCTTCCCTGAGGTCCAAGCCTGTCCTGCCTGGACCACTGCCACACTGCTCTGGACACAAGAGCTGGCCCGCCACAGCCCTGCCCTGGGGCTCCAGGGTCTGTGCCTGCCCCCTGCCTCACCCCTGTGCCCAGAGGGACATGCCCTGCTCTAAAGAATCATTTTGTACAGGGCTGGCTAAACAGACAGGGACTCAAGAACACCAGGTTCCAGAAGTCTCCGTCACAACCACCCTCAGAGTTTCTGGAGGCTCTTGCACCTGGGTGCCACCTGCATGCTCAGAGCTCCCCACAATGTCCCAGCAGGGTGGCACAAACCCATCTTTGGGGGCAGATGCTGGGGCCTGGGAGGGCCTCTGAGCAGCAGGGACGTAGCCGGGAGGCGCCTGGCTAGAGCAGGCTGGGCCCCTGTAGTCCTGGGGAAGCTGCTGAGACTCAGATGGCCCAGCCACCCCGGGGCCGAGCTCTGCTGCCCACCTCCTCCTCCCCCTCCTCCTCCGAAGGCTACTGTGCCCCCTCCCCCTGAGGCGCAGCCCCAGCAGGCCTCCAAGGCAGCCAGTTAGCCATTAATCCATTCAAGCCGCACTGGTTCAATGATCAACCCAGACAGGCGTGTTCGGCAACAGCCAAACCTGCAGCCAGTTACTAATTGACGCCTCCCGAGATGCCTCTGAACCCCCTGCCCTAGGAGCACCCACCTGCTTGGCCCCACCCTCTGAGACATCGCCTCCACCACCACCCCTTCCACTGGACCGGAGCAAAAACAGGCGGCCAGGGCAGCCAAAATCCAAACTGCGTCCGCTGGGGGAGGACCCAAAATCAGAGCCCAGCCCTGGCGTGGTGGCTCACGCTTGGAATCCCAGCACTTTGGGAGGCTGAAGCGGGCGGAATGCTTGAGCCCAGGAGTTCAAGACCAGCCTGGACAACATGGTGAAAACCTGTCTCCACAAAAAAATACAAGAAGTAGCAAAGCACGGTGGCGCGTCATTAGTCCCAGCTACTTGCGGGGCTGAGGCAGGAGGATCTCTTCGGCCTGGGAGGTCGAGGCTGCAGTGAGCTGAGAGCGTGCCACTGTACTCCAGCCTGGGTGACAGAGACCCTATCCCCCCACCAAAAAAAAAACAAATCAGAGGCCAGGCAGCGCAGTGGCTCACGCCTGTAATCCCAGCACTTTGGGAGGCTGAGGCAGGTGGGTCATGAGGTCAAGAGATCGAGACAAGGTCAAGAGATCCTGGTCAACATGGTGAAACCCCATCTCTACTAAAAAATACAAAAAATGAGCCGGGCATGGTGGCGCGCGCCTGTAATCCCAGCTACTCAGGAGGCCGAGGCAGGAGAATTGCCTGAACCCTGGAGGTGGAGGCTGTGGTGAGCCGAGATCGCGCCATTGCACTCCAGCCTGGGTAACGAGAACGAAACTCCGTCTCAAAACAAACAAATAAACAAACAAAACAAGTCGGAGCCTGGAGCCTGAGTCCTGGTCCCTACTCGTGTGTAGGACCCTGCACCCCGGGGAGTGGCCTAGCTGTTAGGTGGGTGGGCTCCTGGCGGGGCCTGCGACCCGGGACTGCCCTGCACCGCTGGCTGAGGAACACGGGGCAAGAGGGAGGGGAAGCAGCGAGCCCCACGGACCCCAGCCGGCCCCTCTGCGATGAGGCCTGGGCAGCAACCTCCCCATCAGAAGTGGAGCTCACGAGGAGACGGTGCTGCTGGGCCTGGCAGGCTGTGCGAGTCCCCGTCCCAGTCAGCTCCCGGGCCTGCAGGTCTCAGGGCTGTCCCTGCCTTGGTTCCCCAGGACTCCACACACTGGTGTCTCCAGGGCTCCTTGACCTCCCAGAGGAGGCTGAGGGCCCCTTAGGGGCCTGGGTGCAGGAGCCACCTGGCAGAGTCTGAAGCTGGGGTCTGATTGGCCCAAGCCATTTGGGGAGGCCCCCTGGATGGTCATCTCACCCTGAAATGGCCAGACCCCACATCGGGCAGTGAGCACAGCCCTCACTGGAGGGGTGAGCCAGCCCTCAGTACCCCAGCCTCAGATCTGCCCACTCTCAAGTGAGTAAATCCTGATAGCCCTCCCCTTCCCTCCTGGCCACCCCCTCACATCCCTGAGCTGCCCCTGCCTAGGCATCGGCTCTGAGAGGGCCTAGCGCCCCTGGCATCTGTGCCCCTGGCATCTCCACCACTGGGCCTTACCAGGAGGTCCTCACCCACCCTGCCACAGGTGAGTGGGTGTCAGCTCTACATGCAGGTGGCCTCGGACAAGGCCACATGCACCTGACCTGCCCTAGCCTGAACCGCAGCCCCTCGTGGGCTCAACCCCTCAGCCTGGATGGCTGGAAGTGGGGTCCCATGGCTGCTACAAAAGCCCCTGAACCCCAGCAGCAGAAAGGCTCTGCACCCCGCCCTGCAGGGATCCAAGATCCAAGCCAGCCAGCAAGTGCCTGTCCCCACCCCACGCTCACCCAGTGACTTGCAGGAAATGCACAGGCCTGGTGTCTGCACGCAGAGGAGGCTGGGCTCAGCTAACTGGGCAGCCGGGAGCTTCCCCTTTGTGGGGCCAGGCCAGCTTGGGGCTGGGCAGAGAGTGGGGGAGCCCTTGGGTCACCTGTGGGTCGGCCAGGGCCCTGTGCATCCCCAACCCTGGGGCCAGGCCAGCTTCGAGTTGGGCAGGGAGTGGGGAGCCCTTGGGTCACCCGAGGGCCTCCGGGGCCCTGTGCATCCCCAGCCACACCCCTGCCCGAAATGCCCTCCCCCCGTTCCCACCTATCCGCCATGCTGTGCAACTGAGGCAGAAGGTTTTGAAACCTCTTCCTTATTTTTAGAGCTGCTACAAAATTTAGTCAAACCAGAACAGGCTCCCACATACAACAGAGGGGTGGGGAGCCACTGGGGACACAGGCAGGGGCTGTGCCTGCCTGTCGCCCCCACCTGCAGGAGACCAGCAGGACAGCCGGAAGGGCCATGGCTCGGGGAAGGGATGGTGCAGCCCGCTGCCCCACACCCATCCTGTCTGCAGCCCCACAGCCCTCCTGCCCCAGCCCCACTCCAGGGGAAGCCCAGGGATTGCACAAGTCAGGGTGCCTGCAGCGGGGAGGCAGGGCGTCCTACAACTCAAATGTGAGCTCCAGGGAACTCGAAAGACAGGGGCTGGCACCTGGACCCTGTGCAAGCCTCCTCCCAGCAAACATCCCGCTCCAGACACACCCCTAACACCTCACGCAGTCTGGGGAACCCACCAGCCCCACCTTCCCAGTTCTGCACCATGGACCCTCCCAGGGCTCTCCATGCACCAGGCACCCCTGTTCCTGTCCCTCCGGCCTGGTCACGGGGAGGGACTCGTGCGCCCCAGCTGCCGGGCAGCAGTACCTGGCAGGCAGGCGCACTCGTGGGTGGTGTCGCCCGTGGGGCGACAGGTGCCCCCATTCTGGCAGGGCGAGGGGCTGCAGGGCACGTAGGGCCGCTCACAGTTGGGGCCGGTGTGCGTGGCTCGGCAGGTGCAGTGGTAGGAGCCGACCTCGTTGTGGCAGGTTCCTCCGTGGCGGCAGGGCCCGGGGCTCTGGCTGCACTCGTTGACGTCCTGCCGGCAGGTGGGGCCGTGGAAGCTGGGTGGGCAGTGGCAGATGTAGGAGGCATCGAAGGGCAGGCACTGGCCGCCGTTGGCGCAAGGGTTGGAGGCGCACGGGTCAGCCTGCTGGCACGATTTCCCTGGGGACAAAGGGACAAGAGGGTCATGCTGGCCTCCCTGCTCCCTGCGGCCCGGCCTCCCCTCCCTTCAGGCCCCGGGAGGTGCTGGACTGGGTTCCACCTTAGGGGCCATGTCATTTGGTCCTTAGGACCTGCTGTGAGACTGGTCGCCTTTGGCATATGAAGGACCAGAGCTCCCAGGAGGCCAAGTGACCTGCAAAGCCACACAGCGGCGAGGCAGGGAGAGGTGGCCTTGGGCCTGAGTCCGCACTGTCTTCTCCCACCGCTGACACCCCCAGACACCCTTCACCCTAACAGGCGAGGGCCAGTGCATGGCAGGAGGAAGGGGCAGGGGGAGCCTAGACATCGAGGCTCCCCTCGTCTTGCAGAAGTGGGGACAGCAAGGGTTGAGCCGGAGCCAACAGCTGAAAAACAGGCAACTTGGGTTGGGAGGGGACCAGGGCCCCTGGGGCAGGGGCTCCAATGACTTCCAGGTCACAGACCCAGGCCTGGGTCCTGCCAAGCAGCTTGAGCCGCATGGGCAGCTGGCAGTGGGCCTGGGCCTGCACCCCTGTCGGGCCGTGGGTCCTCCCTCACCTGACCAGCCGGGTGGGCAGCGGCACTTGTACTCCGTGAGCGTGAGCAGGTCGCAGGTGCCCCCATTGCGGCAGGGGTTGGAGAGGCAGGCGTTGTCCAGGGGTGTCAGGCAGAGGGGCCCGGAGAAACCCAGGGGGCAGCTGCAGACATAGTCCGCCATGCCTCCACGGTCCACCACGTGGCAGGTTCCAGCGTTCTTGCACGGGGTGCTGAGGCACGGGTTGGAGTCCTGGCATCGCAGGCCCACAAAGGCGCCGCCGCAGCTGTTGGCAGATGTGCCAGGGCGGTCAGTTCCCACCTGCTCCCCCAGCACCCCTGCCACTCAGCACCTGTTGCAGACACAGCTGCCTCGCCTGCACCCTGGCAGCAAGCACAGGGGGCACGGGTGCGATGTCTGCTTAGCAGGGCTCCCTCAGGGCTGGCAAATCTCTCTGGAGCTAGACGGATGTTGTGGTTGCACAACTTCAGGAATGTACTAAATGCCACCAAAGGAGGCTGAGGCAGAACTGCTTGAACCCAGGAGGCCGAGGTTGTAGTGAGCAGAGATTGCGCCACTGCATTCCAGCCTGAGCAACGCAGCGAGACTCCATCACAAAAAAAAAAAAAAAAAAGAATGCTAATTGGGGGAATAAGCTACAGACTAGAATATTCCAAGCTGGGTCCACAGCCCAGTCAGGGGTCTGGGTCTACACCCGCGGAGAGCCATGGAGAGGAGTCGTGCACACTGGCTCCGTAAAGCCTCCAGGTCTGCTGTCCTTGCTAGCTTTGCTACAGCAAACAGGCATTGTTTAGGCAACAGTGAAGGTCATGGTTTTCCCAGCCTTCAGGTATCAACATGATGGCAGACATGGAAAGTGTGGACTGGCTTCCTGTGCCCCTTCCCATGTGGAAGCCTTTCTGATGGGACGTCTCACACCAAGATGGCACTGGGCACGCCAGCCAGCCTGTTCTCAGCCCACACTTGGCCCTGGACACGTTTCTCTTTCTGCATCAAGTCTTCATAACACACACCCAGGCACGTCAGCTGGGATCAGAAGCACCATGTTACAGCCGGGGAAACTGAGGTGCTGTGAGGAGTGCCCACTTCCAGGTCTCTGTGAACCTGTCAAGGTGTGCCAAAGGCCGCCCCTAACCCTGAACACAGTCCAGGCTCAGACAGAACAAGGGGAGAGGGAAGGGGTCCTGTTTCTCCACCAGGCTGGGCCTCACCTGTTCCCTGCAGTGATGGGCGCAGAGCCTGCCCCACCAAGCCCCATGACCACCCGGCCACCTGCTGGGATCACAAATCACCGGCCCCCTCACCTCCTAGCCTTGCGCTCCCAGGGAAGGTCTGGGACCAGCCAGGTGCCGCTCTTCCCAGTGGTGAAGCCTCTGAAGCGGAACGAGCCCCTGGGCCCCAGCAGCCTCAGTGGCCTGGGAAGGCTTTGGACCCACAGCTCAGGCCCTACGTGGGCGTGGCCTCCTCTGGATGGGACGTACAGGCAGACAGTCCTGCCTCCCAGAGCCCACCTGGGTTGCTGCGGCCGCCTGCCCCAGCACCAGGCCTCAAGGTGTGGCTGACAGCTTCACATGGACCCTCACTGGCCGGCCAAGACCTCGCTGCCTCTCCCGCCTATTTCTACCCAGTGGCTCGAACCAAGCCTGTGATGTGAGTGACAGTGGCCTGGGGGGGCCCTACCCCAGGGGCTTGTGGAGACTGTTGGGGGTGGGGTCTGTGAGTTTCTCAGCAGCCAGTCACGCCCCTGTCCCAAAGGCCGGGAGGCATCTGTCTTTCCTAAAGGCTTTTATCTGTGGCCACAGCTTGGGCAGGGAGAAAGCAAAATGGCCACTCTGGCCAACCATCTGTTGCCACAAGCCAAAAGTCCCAAAGCAATTGGTTTAAAGAAAACACATCTCACCCCTCCAAAGGGGCTCTGGGAGTTCACTCAGGTCTGGCTAGGGGTGCCACCAGCCCAATGAGTGATCAGCACAGCCCCGGAATGAGGCTCCCCCAACGTGACCAGTCGCTCCGGGGCTCAGTGACAGACCTGCCTCTCTGCGCACCTGTGGGGAGGGCAGGCGTGGCCCCTGCTGCACGCAGATCTAGTTACAGGCTAGCTGGTACCTGAGGCGGAGAGGCTGCTGGGAACCCGAGGAGCCCGAGGGCTGGGCTGGACCGTGGCCATAGGAGAGGCGCCCTCCCTCCACATAAATGCCCCATTGTCAGGGGCGATTTGGCCACAGCTCCCACTTGGAGAAAAGGCTCTTTTTTCTTTCCCAGCCACTGACGAAGTCGGCAGGGGTGTGTGCAGGACAGAGGACGCTTGGTCATCAAGGCCAGGCTGGAGCCTCTGTTGGCCTGGCCATGCAACCTGGTGGTCCTTGCCTCCCAGACCCTCAAGGCTCCAAGGAGGAGGAAAAGCTGACTGGCTGGGCAAGACAGGTCAAGGGGCGGAGGGGCCTCCCCACAGCTATAGGGGACTCCACATGAGCTGCCCAGGGGCCCCAGCCCCTAGAGCAGTCTCCCACCAAGTGTCCTGAGGTCACAGGACACTGAATGTCCCCAAATGGACCACGACGCTCTTCCCGGACACCTGGCCCCACTCCCCCACCCTGAGTGTGGACCCAGCGTGGAGGACTGTGGGAGAATCTGTCCAACCAGACACATCCCAGTTAACGAGGCTGGACCACGCCGGGCCAGCAAGAGGAAAACACGCCCCATAAATCAGGCGTCGGCGCCCGGACAAAGGGCACTGGGAGCAGGTGTCGGACGTGGCGGCAGCTGCTCCCAGCGGGCGGGGCAGGAGGCTTGAGGAGGCTCCCGTGGGGGAATGCAGGCTGAGAGGGCCCATTGTCCGCCCCCACGCTCAGCCTGGGCATCGGACACCAAAGGGAAGGCGCTCGCCCCAGCCCCAGAGCCACAGCCTGGAGGTGTTGAGGGACGGGGAGCTGGGCTGAGCCTGGAGGAAGCTCTGAGCTGCGTGTGGGGGTAGCTTTGGGTCAGGTTCCCTGCTGCCACTGCAGGCAGCCTGCTGCCTGAGCCCAGGATCTGCACCTCTCTCCCACCTGGCTAGAGCCGGAGCATTCTACAGACGGCTGACACCTGCCTTCTGCATAGCAGCCACACGTTCCTGAGAAGGTGGGAGGGACCTCAGGCCTGCAGCTTGGCCAGGACCAGGAACGCCAGCCTGTGACCAAACCCTTCTAGGCCCTGGCGCTGGCCACACTCCCAGTACTGGGGCCATGCTGTCTTCAACACTGTCCCAGCGGGTGGGTGGGTGGGTGTGAGTGAGAGGCAGGCGCCAGCGCTTGGCTGAGGGAGGTGGTATTCAACAGCCCTCTCACCCACAGGGAGCCCCACAGCTCCCACGAGTGACTCGCACCCCACCCGACACCGTCCCTAAATCTCCTCCCATCAGGTGCAGTGAGGAGACCCTCCCAGGTCTAAAAGGTGGGGCTTCTTTGAGATAGGGAACACCAGTCTCCCCCAGCAGACGATAGCTACCCTGTCCACAAAGTCATCCAGTTCCCACGGCGGGGACCCAGTCTATGCCAGGTATGTCCTGATGGGCTCCCCTTCCATGCGTCGCTCTTAGGGTCACCTGGCACCTGCCTGTCCCATCCCCTACTCTCAGTGTCCTGGCAGTGCTGGGGCAACCTGTCCTGTCTGGGCCCCTGCAGGTAAGTGGCAGGTAGGGCTCCAGGAGGGCTGTGGGGGTGGGTGAAGGTGGGAGGGGAGGGTGCCAAGTGCCCCGGTGCCACCGCCTCCACCGCCACCACCCGGCTTTGTTTCCGCCTCAGTATTTCCACAGTGCCGCTCCCACCCTCCCCGCCGGGGCCGCTCCATAGAAATGCTGCAGGAGGCAGATGCTGCCTCGACCTTTCACCCGGGACTGATTCTAAATTGTGCTGTTTTCCTTTCTAAGCTAAGCGGCCATCTGCCACCCCCAGGGGACAGAGGACAGTTCCCTCTGCCCCAAAATGAGGAGGGGCCGGAGGGACTCCTCGGGGACAGGGCTCACTCAGCTCCTACCCTCAAGGAGTTTATGGTCATGTGGGGCCAGGGATGGTGGGACAAGTGGAGGCTGCGCAGAGGGTGGGAGTGTGGGGTCAGCTGGATCTGAGTGGGCTGAGAGTCAGTGACGTGGCCCTTGCTGCCCCAGCAAGAAGAACCCGAGACCCTGGTGGGGGGCTTCCTACAGCTCCACCAGGTGACAGCACCTGCCAGGGCAGGGAGGGGCAGGGACAGTGGGGGGCCTCTCTGGTGCATGGGAGCAGCACTTCCCAGAGCAGAAGGGACAGCCTGCACACCCCAGCTGGCTGGGAGGGGAAGGGGAGGAGCCACCAGCTGAAATCAGCGTCTGAACGCACCCCACCTGCCCTCAGCAGAGCCGCTGGATGCAGCTGAGAACACAGGCCCAGCTCCACCTGTCCTCCTGGGGGCCTCCCGCCTGACCATCAATCTCAGCCCAGCTTCTTGCCACAGAAGTCCAGGGGTTCCCTGGTAACAGTGTGGCCCCTCACAGGGCAATAAAGGGGGGTGATCTCCTCCCCAGACATCCCCAACAGCTGCTGCTCCCAGGGAGCCCATGGCCACAACCTGCAGGAGCCCATGCTGAGCTGCCCAGCCTGGGGTGCCCTGTCCCCAGCTCTCCCTGGGACCCCTCCCCTTACCAGCAGGACCTGCCCCAGCCTCAAGGGGCTCTGTGCAGCATGGATCTAGGGCCTCAGCACGTGCTCCTGGGCTGGCACCCAGATCCTGCCATGCTCTGCTAAGACCCAGCAAGGCTGGCCACCTTGTACCCGCACCATGGACAGTAGGCCTCACACCCAGCAACCCTGGCCCACAGGCAGGCCCTCCCATCCACTGGCCTGGGCAAATGGGAGCCTGTGTGGACTGGCCAGGGGGGACACTGTAACCCCCTACTGGAGAGGGGGAGACAAGGCCAGACACAGGGGGGTGGGTGCTTCCCCAGGCAGGCCCTCATGAGGCCACCAAGCCCAGCTCTAGCCCGGACCAAGGCTTCTGGGCAGGGAGAGTCCTGAGACCTCAGCTCACTTGGGCAGAGGCCGGTCCAAGTTCCCCACATCCCAGTGAGCACCACCCACCTTCCAGGAGGCACTGGCTGCTAAGACATGAGCTGGGCAGGGGCTTGGGGCTCCCCCAGGGTTCTGTCCTGCTGGAACAGCTCAGCAGCACAGCCCTGGGGGATAAAGGAGCCTCGGGAAGATGCCGGAGCCTCACCGCTCACAGCCCCTTCCCCGGCCTCCCCAAAGTCCCTAAAACAAAGAGCCACAGCAAGGAAGGCCCCAGCTCCCTGCAACCTGCCAGGACCCCGCATCCAAACCCGTCTGAACAGCTGGCTGGCACCTCTTCGGGGCTGAGAGGCTTTGAAAGATGCCCTGCAGCTGCCAGGTCCTTCTTCCCTTTCTGCCCCCAGCTTCCTTCCACCTTGGACAGGAGAGAGGGATGCAGGCTCGGAGGGGGCCGAGGGGCCCCGTGAAGCCCAGAACCACCAGGCCTGCTCACCGTTGGGGCGCAAACCACGACTCTGAGGCTGCTGTGCAGACGGCTGCCTCCAGCCACCACCTGTGGTCACACCTGAGCTGTGGCCTCCCCTGCCCCTGCAGCCGTTGGGTCTGGAGCTGCTCAAAGTCAAGCAGGGCCCTGCCCCGGTTCCCAGGGCCCCAGGGAAGGAGGCGAGGAGCAGTAGGGGCTTCAGGGAGGCTGGGGCCCAGAAAAGGGGCCAGCCCCAAACAGCGGGAGCTCCTGAGACAGAGGGCAGCAGCAGGCGGAGGGGGAGCCGAGTCGGGTGGGCGGGGGTTGTGCCCGCCCGGGTCTGAGCTGGGGCAGGCCTTTCCGGCCCTAACAGCTGTTGCCAGCACCCTCAGCTCTTTTGCCTGCAAATCTTTCCCCCCAGTTGCATCCTCGGATGGCTGAGAATGTGCTGAAGGGCGGAAGTGCAGGAAGGCCGGGTTTCCTCCTCTGGCTCCGGGGAAGCCCTTTGTGTGGGAGGTGGGATGGGGACAAAACCTGTCCTCCCAGGAAGCCACTTTTCCCACAGCCAGGAAAACAATGCCCCACCGAGCCGCCCTCACCCGACGTGGGAAGGGCTGCTCGAATCTGACGGACGGAAGGCCCGTGGAGACAGAGAGCAGAGGCGGCCACTCCGGGCGGCCTGTGGCCAGACCCTCCCCCAAATGCCAGCAGGCTCTGTGGCACCAGGAGCCAGGTGTCACCAAAGTGCCCTATAGGTTGTGTGGGGAGTGAAAATGCCTGCTGGAGCCCCACCTCTTGCTCCATTGGGGAAAATTCCTACTTGGATCCCCCAAAAGCAGGCATGTGTGTCCTTCCCTGGGCTTCCTAGATGCTAGCCACCACAATGGCCCCTGGCTCCACTGGGGGAATTCCCCACCTGGATCCCCCAAAAGCATGTGTGTCCTCTCCTGGGCCTCCCAGGTGCTGGCCACCCCAGTGGCCCCTGGGGACCCATGTGGACAAACCTCTGGAGCTGGAGAGGCCCAGATGGTCACTTCCGCACCAGGCCTCTGCTCCCAAGCAGGCCCAGCCCAGCCCTGCACCCCACGGTGGCTCAGAGGCCGGGAAGGCAGTGGACAGGCCCATGGCGACGCTGCTGGAGGGCTCAACCCAGACTCCTTGAATGAAGGCAGCACCACAGGCACGCTCCCTGCCGATGCCAGGCATGCTTTCCCATCGCCGCTCCTGAGCAAATCCTGTCTTGAGATGGCAGGAAGGGGTTGCCCGGAGGGGCTCAGGTTCTCTGGAGTGAGCCCCCCAGCCAGCCGGGCAGACACCTGGGGGTGCGGGCTCCAGTCCAGCCGTCCTTGCTCAGAACGCCGCAGGGAGGGGAAGGAGCTCTAGACATCTGTCCAGCACACACCAGTCCAGGAATGAGGAAACAGCCCATGCCCCTCCTGGCCTGACCTACACGCAGCTTTCCAAGCTCTGTCACGTGGGACCCCACAACTGCCCTGGGGGTGTGTACTGGGCCCACTTCACAGGTGAGAAAACGGACAGGTATGCCCAGCACACCACCCGGGTCTGAAGGCAGCTCTGAGCCACTCCTGCTGCTGGGGACCAGAGAGGAGCGGGGCGGGGCGGGGCGGGGTGGGGTGGGGCGGGGCGGGGCAGGGCAGGGCAGGGCAGGGCAGGGCAGTTCCTCAGGGCAGCGCAGGAGCAGCAGAAGCTCCCTGGGAAAGAGGAGGGAGGTGCGTGTCCCCCGAACCCGCAGCACCACTGGACAGACAGTCTGGATGTTTCACCTGATCTCCCAGCACCAGGAAGTCTGGGGCAGACAATGCGTCCTTACAGCTCTGACAGTGAAACAGAAAACCCTAGCATGGTGGGGGCGGGGCTCTGGGCGAGAGAGGCCCAGCCCAGGGCACAGATGCCCCTTCACCCACAGCACCCTCGGGCTGTCAGCACTGGTGGACGAGGGATGTAGCTGATGCTCAAGTTGCTGGAGGAGTGCTCCTGGCCTCCCGGGGGCAGACTCCGCCCTCCTCTGCATTCTCCCACCCCTCCTTTGCATCCTCCCACCCCTCCTTTGCATCCTCCCACCCCTCCTCTGCATCCTCCCACCCCTCCTCTGCATCCTCCCACCCCTCCTCTGCATCCTCCCACCCGTCTCCTGGGAAACCGCCCTGGAGGTGGTAAAGGCCAGGACACCTTTGTGCTGCCTCCGACTGGGCCGCAGATGATGGTGGCTTCAGTGGTAGCCCTGGAGGTCACCCATCCCCATCACACCCGCCAGCTCCCTGCTCTATGGCGACGCAAGGCACAGAGGGGCCTCTGAGCCCAGGAATCCTCCTCTTGGGACCCCCCCACCACCTGCCGGCCGGATCCCAGCACCCAGGCTGGCTCACACACAGGCCCTTGGAGCCTCACTCTGCCCAGGCCGAACACTGCTGCAGGGCACTGGGGCACCGCACACTTGGGAATCGTGATCCAGGCAGGTGCCCGCAGTCCTGGGAGGAGCCCATGAGGAGGGGCGCCTGGAGGAGGGGCCTGCAGTGCCACAACTTGGGGGACACCAGGGTGTCCTGGGACAGCTGGCACAGGCCGGGGACTACCTGGGGTGCCTTTCTCTGTGGGGAGAGTGGGGGGTTTTCAGGGTGGACTTGGCAGGTCCTAAAACGTCTGTCGCTCCAAGGCACTGAATAAGCCTGACCTCGCCCAGTGCCACGTGGCCTCACCCAAATATCTCGCAGGACCTCGCCCAAATCCCACACGACCTGGGTGAAAGAGCGAACAACCTCATGCAAATCCCACACAGTCTCCCCAGGGTTATGGCTGGGGCTGGCCTCTGGGAGAGGCCTTCCTGGAGGGGCCCCTGCAGCATGAGGAGGGGCTCTAGCGTGGATGGCACGGATGGCACATCCCTGGGGGAGCCGGGCGTGCAGCCCCTGAGACCCAGCTACGCTTTCCACAGCTGCCACAACTCTACAGCATCTCAAAAGAAGACACAATTCAGTGCAGCAGCCGAGCCTTGAGGATGGTACCCGGAGTTGTCAGGAACCCCAGGGGACACGTCACGGCCCCCTTGAGGAGGCCACTTCCCATCTCCTGAGGAGGAAGGGACCTCAGAGAGGCAGCGGCAGCAGCCCAGGGTCACACAGCCCACGTGGGGAAGAAGCCGATGACCTGGGCTGTTGACCCAGTGCCACCCAAACCTGGAAGGGGAAGGTCTGCTGGGGTGGCCAGGCCTTCCAGCCACCCCAGTCACCCACCTGCCTCTGCCTCCGTTCCTAGTGCCCAACTGGTCCCCGGGTCGCCCACAGCCCAGTCAGGCCCAGCCACCAGGGAGCTGCAGAGCCCTGCACTGGGCCTGACCCTGCCACGGCCTAAGCCCTGCCACCATGTGGAGCCTGGACACACAGCCCTGCCTGGCCTCCCCTCCGGCTCTCTATCAGATAGCAAAAAGCGCAGCTTCCTTCTGACCGCTGAGGGGGATGCAGGGGGCCGTGCCCGGGAGCTAGGACCAACCCAGGCCCCTCTGTGTAAGGAAGGAGAACAGAGGCCCAGTGGGCAGGCCCTAGCCCAGCCCCCTCCGCCCACCAGCCAGCCCTGGCCTGAGCTCTGCATCTTACTGAAAAGCGTCAGGGAAACCACACATGTTCGCCCCGGCTGCTCCCCCAGACCTCTCATTTCCAGTAACTGTGTTTCCGCTCATCAACAGCTGAAACCGGGCGGAACTGGTGGGGGCAGGTACCTGGGCCCCGCCACGCGGCCCTGCCGTGCGCCTGGGGCTCATCCGTCCCTCGGTGCGGGCAGTCAGCACTCACCACCCCCCACCTTCCCAGGCAGCCTCTGTGCCCACTCGATGGCTCCGGCAAGCCCGGCCCCTGCCCTGCCTTGGCCACAGCAGCCTCAGAGAGAACAGGCCAGTGTTGGGGCCCGAGCTGCTGCCTCGGCAGGGTCCAGGGCGGGACACCTGTCTGAGGCGTGGATTGGGCAATGGCACCTCCTCGGGACCTTGGTTCCTAGGCAGGCTCGTTGATCACGGGCCTCCGGCAGGAAAAATTCCAGGCCAAAAGCTCCAGCCTCCTGCAAAGGAGCCCTAAGCCGACCATGTGGGCTGCAGGGGAACCTGTTTCAGGGAAAGTGAAGGATGTGCTGGTCCCCTCCCTTGGACTTGATGGGGCATGAACACGTCTCTAATAAAGCCAGATCTCCCGCCGTGGCTCCCCAGGCAGGCGCCGGTGGCTCAGGCCATGAGTCAGTCTGGGTGGCCCAAGGACGGGGAAGGGGAAGGGGGCCGGGAGCCACCACCTCTGTGCCCAGGCATCTCGGTGCAAGGGCGACTGTCAACTTCGTGCTGCCCTCCAGCCGCAGGCCTGTCCGTGTCTGAGAGCTCTCGGGACGCAGAGGTGGGTGGGGAAGTCCACTTCTCCAGCCCAGCCCAGGCTGCAGGGCCGCTGCCCTCACAGACAGGCTGACTCAACACACAGGACCTGCCTCCCAGGTCCAGCTCAGGCTGGGCGAGGCTGGCCTCCTGTGCTCCGCAAATCTACAGTGTCAACACAATTCAAGGGGTATCGCCCGAGCTTTAAACAACCAATTCAAGCACTTCAGAGACACAGCATGGACACCAGGCCAGGGAACTGCGTAAACAGGGATGACAGTCTGATGACGAACGTGCCCATCTGCCCGTGAGAGCAAGGCCGGGGCGTGTCGCCAACCTCAGTGCCAGGCGGAGCAGAAGGAGCAACATAACTTTTTCCTGGAGGAAAATCTCCACAAGCAACCCAGGAGTTGGCAGGCCGCCCCCCGGGGTGAGAACAGCACCCACCTGGCGACCACTGGCCCGAACAGCCCTGCGCAGGTGAGGCCAGGCGAGCTGGCTGAGGCCGCTGTGAGTGTTCTCTGGGCCCCACTGCGGCAGTGGGCTCTGTGGGGAGGGTCCAGGCAGCATTTGGGCCTGGCCTGATCCTGAGACAGCCTTGGTTTTGGCCACTCGCAGACTGTGATTGGCCAAATCACACCCCAGTGGGGCCTGGCAGCTGTGTGGGTGTCGGAGGCAAAGCCTCCCCTGTGTACCCCAGCATATCAGGGCCGCCCCAGTCCCTTCCCCACAGCCCCACTGGACCCCAGGACCCCAGACCTCCTTTCAGGAAATTGCAGGGAGCACAGCAGGGCACCCACACAGGCCAGACCTCAGGGAACCACTGCACACCCCCACCCCAGAGAGCCCAGGCCTCTGAAATGCAACTGAGGCTGAGGGGCTGGGGACTCGGAGGACAGGGTCTCCCAGCTCGGGGGGTTCACAAGGCCCCTTGGGGACCCACTCGAAGCCACCTCTTCGTATTAGGGAGGACATGTGGAGAGGGCCCCGTCTACCTGCACTGGCCAAATTCAGAATGCAGACGGCAGGGCCCCCCCAAGCCTGGGCCCCTGAGCCTGTGAGGGTTCGGAGGTGAGGCCTTTCCAGAAGTTCCCCTCCCAGGATCAATAGGTGCAGGGTGCTGGGGGGGCACTCAAGACACCGCAGGCGGAGGTTGTCCTCCGAGAATTCCACAGGCCTCAGAGACACTGGGACCGCCTAACCACCGTGCACCACCACCACTGGGGGAAGCCAGGCACCCCGATGCTAATGCTCACGCATCCGCCCGACGAGGAGGCGCCCAGCTGTCTGCATACGGGGCCTCGCTGTCAAGGCTGGCCTGGTGCCCTGCAGGGAACATGGCACTTCCCTGTCCGGAGGACAACTCGGAGAGGACACCATCCGTGTCTCAGAGCAGGAAGCCAGGCTCCTAGCCCTCACCTGTGTCAGTCACTCCAAGGTGACCCCGAAGACAGCAGGGAGCCAACCACACAGAGCTCTGTCCAGGAAAGGGAAGGCCAAGGAGCAGGCAGACCAAGTGGGTGGGGCTCAGATGCCTGGCATGCCCCTGGACGTGTCCAAAGCCTCACTGCCCACCGCTGCCTTGCCCCTGCCGCTCCCTTGGTCTAGGGCTCCCAGCTGCTGACCCCGTCTGTACCAGCGTGGAAGGTACTCCATGGTGGGCCTTACTTGAAGGCCCCACGGCACTCACCCCACCCCCAGCTTGTGACCAAGCCCAGCTACCCTACAGCCTGGTTCTTAAGCAACGTGCTCCTCCCCTGCCCAGGAGGACCTGCATCTGCCATGCCCACCCACTCCCCAGGGTCCAGCATCTAGTAGATGCTCAATAAAGACCCTCTTCCCTGCATCCTTACACCACCAGGCGTGTGGGTGCTCAGTGACCGCAGCCCCACAGGTCCTCCTCAGGGACAGGTTGTGAACCTGCCTTGGAGTTCTGAGTGGGGCAAAAGCTGTAGGCATGCCAGGCTGTCCTATAAATTCACCTGGGAACATGCCAGGACCCATTCTAGGGGGCTCCGTGGCAGTTGGGTGGCCACATTGGCCAGAGTGAATAACACCTCTTCCAGGAAGCCACCCCGGATGCCCTCCCAACACCTGTCTCCTCTGGACTGTGTGAGAACTGGGATGCTTGTGTCTCACTCCGGCCAGTCCTCGATGGTTCTCAGCGGCTAAAAGCTAGTCCATGTCGTGACACGGATGAACCTTAAATATATCCTGCTCAGTGAAAGAAGCCAGAAGCCAAAGACCACCTGCTGTGCAATCCCATTCATACGCAATGTCCAAAAACAGGCAAATTCACAGAGACAGAAAGTGGACATGTGGGTGCCAGGGGCTGGGGCAGGGGGGAAGAGCGACTGTATTTGGGTGCCATTTCTGCTCTGTGCAGCGAAAAAGGCCTGGAACTGGGCAGCGGTTGAAGGAATCTGTGAATGTACTAGATGCCACTGAATAGCACATTTCAGTTCCAAAATCACATCTTCAGCCTGGGCAACACAGCAAGACTCCATCTCTGCAAAAAATTTAAATATTAGCCAGGCAGGCTGGGTGTGGTGGTTCACACCTGTAATCCCAGCACTTCGGGAGGCTGAAGTGGGTGGACCACGAGGTCAGGAGATCAAGACCATTCTGGCCAACATGGTGAAACCCCATCTCTACTAAAAACACAAACATTAGCTGGGTGTGATGTACTGTGCCTGTAATCCCAGCTACTCAGGAGGCTGAGGCAGGAGAATCACTTGAACCTGGAGGCGGAGGTTGCAGTGAGTTGAGATCGCACTATTGCACTGCAGCATGGTGACAGAGTGAGACTCTGTCTCAAAAAAAAATATTAGCTAGGCATGGTGGTGCACACCTGTGGTCCCAGCTACTCTGGAGGCTGAGGCAGGATTGCTTGAGCCCAGGAGTTTGAGGCTGTAGTCAGCCATGATCCCACCACTTCACTCTAGCCTTGTGTGACAGAATGAGATCCTAGCTCAAAAAAAAAGTGACCGGGCACAGTGGCTCACACTTGTAATCCCAGACCGAGGCAGGTGGATCACCTGAGGTCAGGAGTTCGAGACCAGCCTGACCAATATGGTGAAACCCTGTCCCTCCTAAAAACACAAGAATTAGCTGGGCATGGTGGCATGCACCTATAGTCCCAGCTACTCAGAAGGCTGAGGCAAGAGAATCGCTTGAACCCGGGAGGCAGAGGCTGCAGTGGGCAGAGATCGTGCCACCGCACTTTAATCTGGCTGACAGAGTGAGACTCTGTCTCATAAAAAAAAATTTTTGTAATATGAGTAACTAATCAACCAGGATACCCCTATATGCATATCCAGCCCCCAAATCTAGTCCTTAGCTCCCTTTGCTCCCAGGGAGCAGGGTGGGGAGGAGCAGGGCCTCAAGGAGAACCGAACCAGACAACTTTGGGAAAGGGCTTCCCTCCACCCTCCTATCCCTACAGCTACTGCTCCTTCCCCAGCCAGGGAGACCACTGAGCCCACGCCGCAGGGCCCAGGGCCACCATGCCTTCAGCCCGACCCAGGCTCCTGCTGGCTATAGTTGGAAGAGGGCTCACATACAGACAGGCAAGCTGAGGCCCAGGGAGGAGACAGTGTGGGGAGCACAGCTCATTAGAGCCAGCCCCACTCCGCCTCTTCTCGGAGCTCTGGGTCCCACGGAAGAAAGCCTCGGCACTGCCTGGGAAACTCACGGCCATCAAACGCATCCCGGCCCACAGGTTGATGCCCCAAGCTCGTTAAAGCTACTGGCATTTCCTCCTCAGCCCTGGGAAACATCTGGAAAGTTCTGGATACACTTGCACATGAAGGTGAAAGCTGACGCCAGCCTGCCTCAGATCCCCGCGCCCTTGCAGCTGCAGCTTTACCACCTGCGCACTGGGGATGAAAACGGCGCTGGCCACACCTGAGGGTGGGCGGCTGTCTGCCAGGGGTTTACGAGTCTGGGTAACAGCGGCCGTCCTGAGCATGGAGCTGCCATCACTACATTACTGAGGAAGGCAAGCTAGACACCCCATCGACTGCAAACCCACATCCTTGCACTATTTATAGACGAGACATGAAACAGGAAAGGTCCCCTCCCCACAGCAAAGGGTGCAGTCCCTTGGTCCGGCCTCGTACTGCCCAGTGGACCCTGGTGGCCATGGCTGTCCATCACAGGTGCAGGGAATGGGGAATGAGGCCAGTCCCGGCTCCCGTGGGGTCTCCTCTCCAGTCTGCCCGTGTCTGCGGGTCCGTGCACCCAGCTCTGCCTTGTGGAAGCCCTTCCCGGTGTGCAGTCTGACCTGCCCTACCCTCTTTCTGCCAGAGGCACTGCTCTCTGTCTCTCTCTCTCTCTCTTTTCTACAATTGTTTTCTTCAATGGAAAACGTGCTGGCTGCTGTTCAGGGCAGGCCCTGCCCCAAGGAGGCCGCTTCCTCCAGAGCACTCACTCCAGGCTCCTACCCAGGTCTCCGCCCCAGGCCTTCCTGCTCCTGATGTCTCCCCAGTCTCAGGAGGTGACACTTTCTATTTGACACTGTGTGGTTTTGTTTTCTGATTTTTGTTTTTTTGAGACAGAGTCTCGTTCTGTCGCCCAGGCTGGCATGCAGTGGCACGATCTTGACTCACTGTAGCCTTCATCTCCTTGGTGCAAACGAGCCTTCTGCCTCAGCCTCCTAAGTGGCTGGGATTACAGGCATGGGCTACTGGGCCTGGCTAATTTGTGTCTGTTTAGTAGAGACGGGGTTTTGCCATGTTGGCCAGGCTGGTCTTGAACTCCTGACCTCAAGTGATCTGCCCGCCTGGGACGCTGCATGTTTTTTAACACGTGTTTCTAACCCTGGTGCCCTTGAAGATCAGGTACTGCATAAGCAGGTGCCTCCTGAGCGCAAGGAGGAGAATTAACCTGTTCCTCTCCTGGCCACGCCCAAGACAAGGCAAGTGAGTCAATGGAAACAGCCAGACCGGGTGACAGAAGACAGCCCACCCCTCCCCAGCCTCCCAGGCCTTCATGGCAGGGCCCAGTCACTTCCCGCCCCAGCCTCCTTCCTCCTCTTTTAAAGGGAAGCCACGCCCCCCCCAGTCCTGCTAGTAGTCGGGAAGTGACGGGCCAGGCAGGCTGGGGCCACAGTTGGGGTTAGGGACATTCGCTTAGAAGAAGGAGGGGCAGGGCTGGTAGGAGCTCTGTCACCACTGCGTGACCCTGGGGCCTTCAGTGACTCCTCTTACTTCCCTGTGCCTGGTCTGGACAGCTTTACGGGGCTGCCGGGAGCTATGCCTGGCCTCTGCAGTCCAGCCCACCCCCAAAATGTCCCATACGTGAGCCAGGTGCCTCTCTCACCCCTGGCTGGGAAGTGAACCCCAAGGAAGTTGGGGCTGTGTCTGCCCTGTCCCCACCGGGCGTTGCCTGGAGCAGAAGGCAGCACACAGCAGGCGCTCAAACGTGTCTGCGAACGGGAGCCATCCTGGGAAATGGACTTCCCCCGAGCCTACCAGTCCATCTCCAGGCAGTGCCAGGCCCGGCCCACCAGGCAGCACCTTCAGGACTCTCAGAATTCATTCATCAGTCACTGAAACCCTTGGGGAAGAGGCTCTGGAGACCAGCACCGTCAGCCAACGGCAGAAGGCGGGGAGGGAAGGCGCGCTGACCAGGGTCCTCCCACAAGGTTTTTATGCCATCCTCACGCACCACCAAGACATTCAGTGTGTATCAGCCTGGCTGACACCCTTTGGAAACTGAGGCTTGCGTGACCTGATGACCCAAGGTCCTGGAGCTAGCAGAGAACCGGGCCAGGCTTCAGACACAAAGCTGTCCAGAGCTACAGCCCACCACCCAGCAGGCGGCTGGACGTCCTCCAGGAGGTGCTGGGTCTGATGCCCCCTCCACAGTTTCTCCCCACCTGGAAGACGCCCTGTGCAATTCTGACTCTGTCATCAGCAGGCAACATCTTAGCCACCCTCTGCCTCGCCACCCAGCCCAGACCCAGGCAGCCCTGGGAGAGCCTTTCAGACCACGAATGCAGGCTCACCCAGACGGACAGGGTCCCTGCAGCTCTTCCCACCCGATCCTCAAAACAGAGGGAAAACGGGGAGCCCTCTTCAGTACCACCTGTTCACACCAACAGAGCTGACAAGGGGGCCTGCCTGGGAACGGCCAAGGACCACAGTGACTCCCTAGGCCTGCTCAAAAGGCCACCATCTCTGACCACAGCCACCATGGCCACACTGCACACAGCAGCTGCCCAGAGAGCCGCCATCCTCCATCCACCAGCATGTGCTGCCAGGTGCTTTCTACCTGGCCACCAGCTGACCGGGCCACAGTGACACTCTGACCTCCTGGGAAGGCATTTTGCACGGACAAAACCACTTTTTCCAACCCCGAGCCCTGTAACGGCCTGACTGGCAACTTCCCATGGAGGTTCCTTCTCTTTGGGGTGGAAAGAAATGATTCACTCAGTACTAAGACGGCAGGCACCGTGACCCCACCATTAGCAGGCCCCTTCCACAGAGGAGGCAGCAACTGGCACCAAAAGTCAAAGCCGTTTCTGGGGTCACAGCTGGACACCATGGGGCCGGGATTTGCACGCAGGCTGGTGGGGCTCCAGGAGCTCGCACCCCAGATGCTTTTGAGAAACTGCATGGGGTTCTCCCCTTGCTGGGAGAGCCAGGCCTCACGCAGGTGCCCTGACCAACTCCTGGACAGACCGCCTGGGGCCTTCTGAGAAGGACGGGCAGGAACGGGAAGCTGGGGCGCCTGAGGAGTGTGCTGGGTGGGGCTCAAGCCCAGGGAGGGAGCCCAGGGCCTTCCCCGGAGTGGCTACAATGCCCCCAAACTGCAGTGTGGGCCCCAATCTGAGCCTCCGCACGCCAGGCCTGGCCCTGGCCATGGCTGTGGCCTCCAACGCTGCAGCCCAGAGGTAAGAGCCTGAAGACGCGCTTCCGCCCCATCTTCTCACTGGACTAATGGGGTGTGCACAATAGGGCCTCTGTGGGCTGAGCCCGGCTGCCTGTCAGGCCAAACTGAAGCAGGCTTCCCGCCAAGAAGGAGGGGGCGCCAGGCCCCCATGGCAGGCACAAGGCCAGGCACCAAAGTCCTGGTCAGCAGCCTGGCTTGGGCTGGGAACAGCTCACCAGCATCCCAGGTTTGGGGAGTGGGAGAGAGAGCCCACGACACTGGTGTCTGTGGCTCTGTGGTGGGGTCTCAGCACCCTAGGGAGCTGCAGCAATCTGTACCTCAAAGCACAGCCTGTTGGCGGGGGGGAGACCTCAATCCCAGACCCCAGTGGGCTAGGCCATGCCTCCTTCCCAGGGCTGCTGAGAAGCAGCAACAGGCCCCCAGTTTCTGCAGCATGGCACTCCTCCCACCCTCCCAAAGTCCCCTGCGGGAGCAAGAAGCTTCTCCCAGGGCCCCGCATGGATGAGAGACAGAGTCCGAGCCGAGCGCGCCGTAGTGGGGCAGGGGGTTATACATTCTGGGAAGCCACGCATAATTAATCACACGGCATTAATCCGCCTCCCCCAACAATAGCGGCTGCACTTCCCTGGATCCCAGCTGTCGGGCTCTGAATGAAAGGAAACAAGATTTAGGGCATCAAGCGTCCGTGCGGCTTCTGCAGGGGGAGAAGGGGGCCCCAAAAAGCAAAAAAAAAAAAGTAGTGCGCATTCATTAGTGTCTGACAAAGACACAATCGGCTTTGTCCATTAAACTGCTCACAGGCCTGCTTAATTGGCTTCAATTCAGAGAGGGCGGGGGCCGCTGCCCACAGGCTGCGCAGTTCGAGCAAGCAGGAGCCGGGCTGGGGTTGTCAAGGGAATGGGCCCTTCTGCAGTTGGAATGAGGGCGCGCAGACTGGCTGGGGAGCCACTTCTTCATCTGCAGCTCCTGGTGGGGTGGGGAGGACTCTTTTTCCAGCGAGCAAACACCTCCTCGTTATTCTCATCAGGGACGGACTCAAGTTGAAGGGCGTCCGCCACAGCAGCACAGCTCCCTGCAGCCGGCTGGCACTCACAGGCAGGATGGAGGCAGCCGCTTCCCCAGGACTTCCCAGCCACTCCTGCCCATTTTACATCTGAGGCTGGGAGACCAGAAGGGCCACAGGATTTTGGGGACAGTTTGCAGGCGCCAGGACAGAAACCAGACTCAAGAATTTCCCCACATCCTGCGCCAAAACATGAGTTCCACGTTCTCCTCCCCAGCCCCAGCCTGAGGCCCAGAGGAGACAGCTGGAGCAAACAGAGAGCCCAAAGGTCTGTCCGATTTTGGAGAGTCAATTTCCTTGAAAGAGGCATCACCCACTCAGAGAGGGCATCAGCCATCCAGAGGGGGCATTACCCAGAGAGGGCATCACCTGTTTCCAGAGGAGGCATCGTCTGTGCCTAGAGGAGGCATCACCCATGCAGAGGAGATATTACCACCAAGAGGCTCAAGAGGCATCAAGAGGCATCACCTGTGCCCAGAAGAGGCATCACCCACCCAGGCATCACCACCTGTCCAGAGCAGGCAACACCACCAGCTCAGGAGGCATCACCTGGCCAGAGAAGGTGCCCCAAGTTGGCAGCATGGTGGGGGCTGGGCCTCTCTATAAATGGTCCAGAGTTCCCACTGGCAGATCAACTGTTCCTGGGGGACTTGAAGAATTGGGGTACTGGGACTCCCATTTAGTGCACCAGGAGCCTGAGGTAGCCCACGGAGGAGTGCCCAAGCCCCCAGCAGCCGGACCAGCTCCACACGCAGCATAATTGCTGGTGATTAAGTAATTGCCAGACTTTGTCCAATAAAAGCCAGCACGTGACCGCGCCCAGACTCTGGGCCATCTCCAGAAGACAATGGCCTAGTGTTCTGTCCCCTGCGCCGCTGCAGAAAGCAGGGGCTCTGCCCTCCACAAAGCAACAGGTCCCGCAGGGGTGGTACTCACACGCAGGCCTCTGTGCCATTGGCCGCTTCACACTTCCCGCCATTCAGGCAGGTCTCACCGGGCTGGGAGCATCGCAGGCCTAGGAAGGGCAGAAGAGAGGTCAGTCTTGCCCGCACCCCCACCAAAGGCCCTTGTTACCCTGGGGGTGGGACCTGCACCCAGCCAAGGGGGGACACCCGCCCCCCACCCCAGAAGCACTCTGCTCAGTGTCATGGGTTGCTGGGGCAGAGGTCCGCAGTAAGACCCTCCATGAAACCAAAGGGGCATCAACATTCTGCCCAGAGTTCTGTAAGTCAGAACGGGGGGGGGGGGAGGGGGGAAGGGGAGCAGCGGGAACATGTCCTGCTTGAAGCCGGGTGGGGCGGCCTGAGGTGCAGTGGGGGAGAAGCAGAGACAGGGCGGGCTCCTCTCCTAAGCGTTGTCCCCCACCCCGGAGGGTCCGGCAGGGCAGGGGCCCCCATCCAGCCGCCGAGATTGCCTCTGTTTAAACCCGTTCTGCAAGGGGCAGAGCTGGATGTGGTGGGGTGAGGGGGTGGCGGGTGGCCACACTCAGCTCCCGCCCGCCCGTGGGAAAATGCGACAGCTGCTCGCCCGCCGCCCCGCCCGCCAACAAAGCGCCGGCCGCGGCCTCGGAATCAGAGCGGCCCATTGTGGAGTCGGGGCCGCCTCCAGGGGCTCGGGGACTGCACCCCGGGGACCCGGCCCCGCCTCCGCCGACACCCAATACCTGCTCCCGCGGGCGCGCACCTCCAGAGGCCGCCCCCTATGCCCACGGGAGAGGGATGAAGATGCCCCGTTCGGAAGGAATCCGACCCCATCTCGATAAGGGGTCAATAACTCCAGCCCCTCCCTCCCCATCTCACGGGGGCTAAGAAACGGGGAGGGGGTGTGACAGAGCCGCACTTTCTGGAAGAGGACGGAATATTCTCACCTCCAACTCTCCGAGAAAGATCGGATTAATCACTCGATTCCCCAGAGACCCCCCTCGACGTGCGGCTGGGAGAGTTGTGAGCGTCCCCCACCCACGTCCCGCTCTCCGCCCCCAAAATTTCCAAACTTCAACTCCGCAAAGCAGAAGGAAAGTGAAGTCCCACCGGGCTCAGCGGCGCCGGGCGCAACCCCTCCCCCAAACCTAGAGCCGGGCTGAGAGGCGCTGGGGGGCCCCGGCGGGGGGAGCGGCCGCGAGCCGGGGACAAGCGGACCGCGCGGGTCAGCAGAGGCGAACGCGGCGCCGCAGAGCCCACATTCCGCGCCCCAACATCCGCCCGGCGTGGGCCAGAGGCGAGGAAGAAAGAAGATAAATGGCCCGGAGAAGCAACAGGAAACCAAAACCGACTCGATTCAAATCGAAAAGTAGTAGGCAGCGCGCCCGGCCGCCCGGCGGCAAGCCCCACGAGCGGCGGGTGCGGGGTGGCCCAGGGTAGGGCCTCCGGGGCCCCCGTACCCCACGATGGCCTCCCCACCCGGCTCCAGGCACGGGCGGCGCGCGTCCGCCCCAACGGGGGGACAAGGGGAGGCTCGGTCCTCTCCACGACGGGGACGCCAGTACCCCACGCACCGGCCGTCCGCTCCTCCCTCCCCACGCCGGCCTCCCCGCCGCCCGCTCCCAGCTACGGGAGGCGCGCGCCGAGCGCCACCAAAGTTTCCAAAGCGCGAGGAAAGTGGGGGCTCGCGGGTGGGCGGGCGCCTACCTCGTGCGACGAGCGCGGGCAGCAGCGCCAGGCAGAGCAGGGGCGCCTGGAGCGGCGGCATGCCTGCCCCCCGGCTGCCCACTGTGCCCGGGCGGCGGCCTCCTGCGCTGGCCGGCGGGGCGGGGGCGCACACGCGCGGCGAACGGTCCCGCGGGCTGCGGCGGCCGCTCCCGGCCTCTCTCACGCTGGCGTGCGGCGCTGTGCTCTCGCGGGCTCCCAGGCCGGGCTCCACGCCCGCCTCGTTCCTTCGCTACGCTCGCGCCCACGCCCCGCTCCCCGCGCCCCTGCGCCCCTGCGCTCCCTCCCGCGGCCGAGGCACTAGTGAGGCTCAGGACTGAGGTGCGCTCCGCCCCCGCCCCAGGTCCCGCCCCCGTCAGGCCCCGCCCCCGTCAGGCCCGCCCCCTCCGACCTCCCGCGCGCCCCTCGCGGCCTCCTCCCGCCCACGTGCCCCGTCCGGCTTTGCGCCCCCGCGAGCTAAGCCCCTCCGGGTGGAGGCACCGGCGGCGCGGCGTGAGTCGGGAGCGGGCGCGGAGGGACTATTTCTCGTCTGAAAGTTTTCAGAGGCCAAAAGTTTGAGCCAGGGCTGCGGAAGGATCCAGCTCCGGCCGTTGCCGCGCTCGGCGACAATTGGCGACGATAATTTGCATGTGAATAAGCAGCGGAGACCTGGGCGGGGTGGGGAAGGCGAGGCCGCGTCCACCCTGCGCTGGGCCGGGCGGGGAGCAGCTGAGGCCACGTTGGGGGACCCCGCGTCCGGTCAGGGGGCTCTGGGAGGGTCGCCCAGCCGTGGGGGCACCCCCAGCCCGGTGGCTTCACTCCCTCCGGGAGCCCCACAGCCGCGGCTTTAGGCGTCTAAGGGATCGATCGCCGGACACCCCCGGCCGCGATTGCCCGAGCACTTGACCGTGAGGGATGGAGGCGCCGCGGCCTCTGGGCAGGGACTCAGGGCGTCCCGACGGAACAGCCCGGGGCCAGTGCCTGGCAGGCGGATCGGATCGCGCCCGCTGCCCCGGGGGACCGGCATCTACACGCTCCCCGTCCTCCTCCTGCCTAAGGTGGCCCCGGAAAGCACAAGCGGTCCGGCGGATCTGCCGCTGGCGCCGGCGTGGCCCCTCCCACGTGCTCCTTCCGGCTGAGTTATTTCTCCACCACGATGGCAGACATGGGCACTCGGTGCCAAGCCTGGTTAAGCGCCAGGAGTCCAAAATGCCTGCCATAGTCCCTGCGCAAAGTTCACGGCCTCGTGCCAGGGACACACAGCGCCCCCTCCGCATCCCAGCACACGATGGAGAGTGCGATGGCGGAAGGCGCAGGTCCTGGGGCCCTCCTGGAGTAGGAGTGCGATGCCTGCCCTGGGGGGCCACCGAACAGCTGAGAGGGACCCAGGACTCTGGGGGTCTGGGGGAAGGACTGCAAAAACCCCAGAGGATGGTGGCAGAAGGAGGCACAGAAGGGGGGCAAATCTCACACTGACCCCCCTGTGAGACTTCCCTGGCACACCTCTTGCCAAGTGTGGAGCACGCTGGGAACAGCCGGTGCAGGCGGCCTGTCCCGCCCCTTAGCTGCTGCTGGGAGCCTCCCTCGCCTGCTGCTTCCTCCCAGAAGCTGGCCTCACTTCTCCAGGCCTGGGGTAACATCTTGGGGTCAGCGCCCCAGGAGAGGAGGCGCCTTGAGGCAGCAGAGATGTTTATGTAACAGCAGCCCGGCAGCCTGGAGGAGCAGATTTTCCATAGAAGGAAGCGCGGAGCTGTCAGCTCCCAGACTCAGACTCAGGACTCTGCCCATCACTCTATCCTCTGCTCTGGGTGGCGGGGGATGGGGCCATGGGGAGGCCCAAAGGCCTCAGGCTTGGCGCTGATCGGTGTGACTGCCTGTGTGCCTCCGTTGGCATCTCTGCCCGTTTTTGCCTGGGGAGGGGAGGAGGGGAGCCCTGGCTGGGGAGCCTCCCCTGGTCTTCCCCAGTTGTGCAGACAGCACCTCCACCATAGGCCTCCATCCTCTGCCAGCAGGGAAGAGAGTGGCCCACTCCAGGGCCACCCATCAGGCTACCTGGCAGCCAGGCACGCTCGTGAGCCCACATTACAGACGATTCAGCCGGGTGCACAGGCCTTGGCCTCCCAGCTCCCAACGGCCACAGCTGGGAGTACCCCATGGACAGCTGGGGCTGAGGAGAAGCCAGGAATGAGGGGACGGGCCTCGCCTCCTGTCCAGCCTGGCAAGTGGGTGAGAAGCTTTTTCATTCACAGGTTGTTTGGGCACTCTGTTCCTCTTTTATCAGGCCAGCAGGTGCGGTCAGTGGGGGAAAGCTGGGGTTTTGACCCAGGAGGAGCGCCTCTGATGGCCTGGGTCCTGGAGACCATCTCCTGTGGGTCAGCCCTGGGCAGCAGGCATTTCAGGGGCTAAAGAGAAACAAGAGAAGGCAAGTTGTGTGCAGGGTACCCCAGCCACTCCAGAAACCCAATGGGAGGGTGGGGGCTAAGACCCCAAGACACTGAATTGGGGTGCAGTGCAGCCAGGTCTCCTACAGGGGAACTCACGTTGGGCCTCCTGTCCCAGCTTGTGGTGGGTGCTGGGACAAGGTTCCCAGTCCACCCAGGGGCAGGTGTCCCCTGAATGAAGGGGCTGTTCCCAAGTTGGCTGGGGAGCCTGGAAGCAGATGGGATGGGGCTGCAGAGCCTGGTTTGCGGAGGGGAGAGGCAGACATGTCCCACAGCACCCTTTTCTTCAGAGCCCCCCTTCAGGTGCTGAGGAAGAGTGGCTTAGTTCTGTCTCCCCAAGAGACAGAACTGGGTCAGTTTCCCCTCGTTTGCTGCCAGAGATATGGGGGTGCCATTGTCAGGTGGGTGAGGGAGGCCCTGCTGACATTGACCCAGCCAGCCCCCTCCTGTGCAGCCGCTTCGGATGCTTTTGAGAGCAGAGAATGCCCCTAGGTGCATGGAGCAGCGAGCACAGCTTGTTGGCAATCGGGGACAGCAACTGAGCTCCTGCCACCTGCTCCGCCCCAGGTGCTGTCCAGCACGGAGACCCAGGCGACCTTAAAACGCCCCAGGGCTGGCTCCAGCCCCAGAGAGGTGTGGTATGAGTGGAAGGGGGTCAGCAGTTACTGGTTGGGTGTATTTGAAAGGTCTGTGTGTCGAAAGTTCTGCAGGAGAGTCTAAGCCAGGGCTGAGAATCCCAGTTCTGAGCCCCCGGGCCCCTTCCTTCCTGCAGGAATTCGTTTTGGCTCTTGTTGTCCCCGTGACCCTATGGCACTGGGGGGGCAGGTAGTGTGATGCTCCCCATTTTTCAGGAGGGAAGTTGAGTCTCAGAGACTATGAGGATGCCAAGGTCCAGTCAAGCCTTGGTCCTCAGCTGCTGTCATCGAGTAGGGCAGGTGGGACCCCCAGGAGGTGTTGGGGGACACTCCCCCCTCCCTCCTACTTACGGTCTGTTCATGGTGCAAGGCAGCAGGTTGGACTCAGTGGACGGGTGGACCGTGGCTTGGCATGGCTGGGGTGGAGTGGCCAATTGTACTTAAAGCAGGGGGCTGGATATGAGGACCTTCTGTTGCAGGTACCCTGCCAGGTACTGGGTGGGGGCCACCGACAGGCAGCTGTGGGAACATTCCAGACCATGTAGGGGTAGGGCCCCTGTACCTTTTGAAGCAGATGGTAAAAAATATCTGATCTGCTTGCAAAGCTTGAGCCCAGAGGCCTGAGACTGTCCAGCCTCCAGGGTGGCTTCCACTTAGCCTCTACCTCCCGTACACTCAGCCTCCACCTCCCGTACACGCAGCCTCCACCTCCCATCCACGCAGCCCTTGACCATCAGGTGCACCCCGGGGCCTTAGCTGGCCGCTAAGCCTCAGGTTCCCCTTTACCAAGTGACTTTTAAGGTCCCATCTGCCTTTCTCCACTTAAAAAGAACTTGGAACATTTCCGCAAGGTTGGACATTTTTCCAGATGTGGTTTCAGCGCCCATGGCTCGCTACCCGGTCGCCTGTTCTGGGCAGTCCGTGCTGTGATGTGCCTGCTGTTCTTCCTCTGGGATGGAGTCGGGCTGGCCCCTGTTCTGAGAATGGAGATGCCAATGCCAGGAGGAGGGTGGGGTCTGGAATCCGCACCTGGCCCCCTCTCGCATGCAGAGAGCCACTGCCACCCAGGCCCGGGGCGCCCGCAGGTGCTGGGCATCTCACCCTTGCCCTCACCGGGGCCCTCACGACCCATACCCCCTGTCTGTCCTCTGCTGAAGTCATGTCTGCCCACTTGTCCCTGAGAGACTCCTCAGCCAACCCAGAGGCTCTGGGCCTTCTGAGCCCCTTGAAGCCTTCCTGACTTCCTCAACCACTCTCTGTGTGGCAGGCAGAGCCCATCCCTGCCAGGGCCCAGGACCACACCAGAGGCTCCGGAAGGTTTGCTGACTGACCTGTGACTGCAGAAGTGGAAGGAACGTGGGCACAGACCTGGCAGGGGCTTGCTGGGTGCAGAGTCAACTGGCTGCCCCTGGGAGCCTGCCACTGTGACCAGCCCTCCGGCCAGACGCCGGTGCCCTCCCTGGCCCCTGGCCCCTGGCCCCTGGCCCCTGGCCCCCAGCTGTGGCTGGGACTCTGCCCAAGGCCCTGACCACTCATCTCCAGCGGTCTCCATGCAGGAGCTGCCCCCTTGCTGCCCGTGAGGCCTGGGATAGGGTCAGCATCCGACAGGCGGGCCCTGCTGTTCCCTCTGCACAGAGTGTTGCCCGGGCAAGTCCGGGAGCCGGCGCCCGGCCTCCTGAGCAGGTGAGCTGAGAAGGCCCTGGCTGGGGTGGGCTTCAAGGCCACAGGGCTGGCCACAGGCAGACCTGGTGCTGTGGTTCTGGAGCCGGGCCGTGGGCAGCTTGTGCAGTGCGGAGCTCAGGTGGAGGTGGAGGCCACTGCCCGTTTTTTTCCCTGTGGCTCAGGGCTCAGACCCATCTGCCTGGCCCTGGAAGCCCCAAGACCACTCAGAGCACAGAACTCAATGGGAAAGACAGTCAATGGGCCTGGGTATGCTCTCCCAGCCCTGAGAAGGTGGGCCCGCTCAGACCTTTCCAGGATCCCAGGTCCCCTAAGCTTTCCATAGAGCCTGGGTGGAGCCAGGCCTGGGGTTGGGTCCCTCGGGGGCCAGTGGCCCATTTTTGCTGCTTCCAGGGATCCCCAGAAAGATGATGAGGTGGTAGCCAGCTGGGGACCCTCGTGGGCATGCCATTTGGGGGGGTGCGGGCACTGGGAAGTTGGCCAGGCCTGCCCAAATCAGGGGGCTTCCAAGAGGAGAGACATCAGGGGGGTGGCCAGAGGAGGCTTAGCACCCGGGCTGGTACCTCCAGGCGGGGGCCAAGGGGAGCCATTGGGGGCTGGACCAGACAGGGAGGCTGTCATGGTGCCTGGCTCTTGGATGGGCACGGAGGCTCTCAATGGAGTGGCAGAGCCTGGCCTCCGGTCCGTCTGCCCTTCCCACACCCCCTCACTACCCCCAGACCCCCAGTCCCAAGGACCCCTGCAGAGCCTGCGGGGAGGGAACTTCCACCCTCTTGGCCCCCTGCCCACCTCAGCTCAGAACTTTCTCCAAAAACTAAGAGCCCCGGGGGACGAAACTCCGAGGCTCCGCCCCTTGGGCTCCGGCACAAATCCGAGCCTCCTCCAGGGCTGAGTCACTGGGAAAGCCGCACCGGGCGGGCCCCTCCCCCGCTTCCCCCTTTCTCGGACCCCCTCTTTTTCTCTTTCCTTCTCTTCTCGCCTTCTCTCCCTCTCTTCTTCCCTTCCTCCCTCTTTCCTTTCTTCCTTTCTGGGTGTAAAAACAGCTGGAAAGCCCCCTTAAAAAAAGTTCATTTTAATTTTAGAGGGACGATGTTGATGTCCCAAAGTAGAATCTTCTAGCCATGAGCCCCGCACCCTGCCCCGCCCCTGCCTGTGCCCGGTCCCCTGCGTGGGGCCTGGGCCATCCTCGACCTCACCACTGGGGTGATTAGAGGCCCCACGCCCCAAGGCCAGAGTTTCTCAGGCGGCCTGGGTTTCCTCCCATTTGCTCCAGACACATTTAAACAAACTGAGAACTTCCGTCCTCCCCCACACTCCCCCCACGGACCCCTCTGGAAATGAAAATGGGCCTGGAAATCGGGGTTTGGGTTACAGGAAGCACAGGGAATTGTGTCGGTGAAATAACATGGAGCACAAACATTAGCAGGTACAGCACATCTGTGAGCTATTTTCAGGTCTCCAGGGGAAGGGAAGAAAGCCCCAAGAATCCTTAAGTAAGACCGGGACTCTTCTTGATTTTTGCTTTGACAGCTAAGGAAAAAATTTGCCAAAAACCAGAGACTCTGCTGAGTGTTAGCGTGGGAATGTTAGCTTAGTCAGAGCCTTGCTCTGGGCCATTTAAATAAAAACAGGCATATTGGTGGCAAATGCCAGTTCAACGTGCAGCAGGAGAGTGGCACCTCTGGGACCCAGAGAAGGGCTTGCAGCTGTGCTCTCTTCCCTTTTCTCTCGGCCTCCCCAGCCTTCTTATCATCACGATCAGCATTTCACTGGTAACATTTGGTGCAATAATTTTCAAAAATCAGCAAGAAAAGTCTGAGCATTTCATGTGGCGGCGGCTGCATCGCCCCAGCTGGAAGCGTGGGTTTCCAGTGCCTCCTGGAGTGTGTCTCCAAGGGATCCTCCAGTCACAGGAGGATCTTTGCACAACATAAATTAGACCAACTATCACTAGATGGAGAGGGGGATAGACTCACTTGCAGCTCAGGGAGGCTGGAAGCTGCCCGGGGCTTGTGTTGCCTGTTCCCAGGGGCATGTAGTGGTGGAGCGGGCATGGGGACCCGGGGCCACCACCCCTCCGTGCTGGGGCTGCCACACAGACCCACATTCAGGGACCCGAATTGAGGGCCCGCCCATGTCTGGGCACTGAGCACCCACTACTGGGCGCATCTCCTGGCCTTTCAGTCTTTTTTTTTTTTTTTTGAGACGGAGTCTCGCTCTGTTGCCAGGCTGGAGTGCAGTGGCGTGATCTTGGCTCGCTGCAACCTCTTCCTGGGAGCTCTGTGATGCTGATCCATGCAGCACCCCACAGGCTGCAGCCCCCAGAGCCTGGGAGCTCTGTGATGCTGATGCATGGAGCACCCCCACAGGCTACAGCCCTCACAACCTTGGAGCTCTGTGAGTCAGAAAGAGAACAGCCGTGGAGAGGCCTTCTTGGGGCCCCGAGCTTCCACGGCTGCTGTGGAGGACAGGCGGGGCCCTGGCCCCTGACTGAGGTGTGCTGAGCACAGCAGCTCTGGATGGGCCACAATGGCCTCTCCCATTGGCTGAGCCTAGACTGTAGACCCAGCCACCCCCATGCTGGGCGCAGTTGACCAACTTAGGTTTTGAGAAGATCCAAATAGCAGCAGGACAGGCCTGGAAGGGGTAGGAGGGCCTCCCTGGACACAGAGTGTATTTGCCGAGCCCCTGCCCTGCAGTGTAGGCTCTGGGGGACAGTGGTCAGGACGGAAGGAGATGTGACCAGCGAGGCCTGCATGCAGCCATCTGGGGAAAAAGGTTCCAGCTGAGTGTCTCTGAGCACACCCCACCCTGGCCGTCCTGGCCCTGTGGACCAACCCCTGGGCCCAGGATTGACACGATGGCCAGCACTCGCTGGTGCCTCCAGCCTGGGCCAGGCCTGTGGGCCGGTCCCTCCATCAATGGGGCAAACCCAGCCCCATCCACACCCTTCTCTTCCCCCAGGAGCAGGCTCCAGGCCTCTCACTCGTCACTCATGGTGGGCGGTAGGTTGACTTACATTTCCCCTAAGGACACGCTGAATTCCCCCAGAATTTGTGAGCGGGACTTGTTTTGGAGATGGGTCTTTGCAGATGTCGTCAAGTCAAGACAAGGCCACACTGGAGTGGGGAGAAGGTGCTGGGAAGACAGGCAGAGGCTGGGGACGTGCAGCCCCAAACCGGGAGCTCAGGGGTTGCCCCGTGCCCAGCAGAAGCTGGAGGAGGCGGGAAGGGTCCTCCCTAGAACCTTGGTCAGGACCCAGGCCTATGACACCAAGATTCTGGATTTCTGGCCTTCAGAACTGAGAGAGCACACATTTCTGTGGTTTGGAGCCACCAAATTTATGGTAATTTGTTCTGGCCAGGAAATTAATACCAGGGATAAAGGTGTTTGAATGCAGACAAAGACAGTTTTTGAATTAACCAAGGTTTGTGCAAGGCTGCTGGGATTGGATCGGGGAAGTGAGGGCCTCGGCAGCTCCCAGAGGCTCCCCGGGCACCAGCCTGTGCACACACTTGCTGGCGGCAGCCACAGCAGGTTTCTCTTCAGGTGAAACCACATAATGAGCGGCGTGACGCCCGTCAATTACACGGCAGAGGTGGCCTGGCCTGGCCCTCTCCCTGGCTGAGGACTCCGCCTTCCGCATCGGCCTGCCCGTGGCTGCTCAGGCTACAGAGGAGGCTGCCAGACAACATTCCCATCCCTGGTCGGGGCAAAGCTCTGCTCAAAAGTGATCATGGTGAAACTCGGAATAGCGACGGAGCCAATCCACGACTGAGGCAGGGCTGGAGGCTTTCTGGAAAACACACAGAGGAACACGAGAGCTCAGCGGAGCCCTGGGCTGCCCGTGAGTCCTGCCTGCCTCGTCCCAGCACCTTCTCCAGGGAAAGGAGAAAACCACTGAAAGCGTTCGTCTGGGTCACCCATGTCCCGAATTGGCTTCAGTGTGGGAACCTAACAAGGGTGGGTCCCAGCGCCTGGGATTCAGGTGAAACCTGAGGCCTATCTAGGGCCACAGCCTCTTCCCAGGGCTGTGTCTGGAGGCCAGGCGAGGCGTAGTGGGCTGGAAGGCCGCGTTCCCAAAGAGGCTGCACTGCCTTTTCCGTAGAAGATGAAATTGAAGTTTTCTGTCTTGAATCCTCATGGGCAAGGCTCCTTGGAAGCCAGCCTGTGTCAGGGGCAGCACCCCCGGGCTGACATCTACACCCTGGCATTCTCAGCGTGACTCAGGATGGCGAGAACCCACCAGGTTCTCTCTGTGGGAGTGCTTTTTTTTTTTTTTTGAAATGGAGTTTCTCTCTTGTTGCCCAGGCTGGAGTGCAGTGGCGTGATCTCGGTTCACTGCAGACTCCACCTCCTGGATTCAAGTGGTTCTCCTGCCTCAGCCTCCTGAGTAGCTGCGATTATAGGCACGTGCCACAACGCCTGGCTAATTTTTGTATTTTTAGTAGAGACGGTGTTTCACCACATTGGCCAGCCTGGTCTCGAACTCTTGACCTCAAGTGATCTGCCTGCCTCAGCCTCCTAAAGTGCTGGGATTTCAGGCATGAGCCACCGCGCCCGGCTTGGAATGCATTATTACCAGAGGCAAAGTGGGAGCATGATCTTCAGCTTGCAAATGAGACTCAGAATGACAGTGAATTGTCACAGAAGTTAAACCTGGATGGACGAGGGGCCTGGTCGCCAAAAATCTCCTTGGACCCTGCCAGAGTGTGAGCTGACCTGGGAGGGCCAGAGGGTGGGGGCTCCAGGTTTCTGGGCTGGGCAGTCACTGGGCTCCCCCAGGAAAGGCTACCTTCTGGCTAGCAGACAGAGGGTTGGGGAGGGTGGTGGGCAGCCAGCCACCTGCTTCCCGGCCAGGGCATCATAGCGCAGAGCTTGTCCTGTGCAGACTGTTTCCTAACCCAGCAGGTGGGTGTCCACTGTGAGGAATGTGAGGCCTAGGCAGATGTGCGTGAATCCCCTGAAAGCTGCACCAGAGGCCTTGGCGGAAGCAGTTGGCTCATCCTGTCATGCAAAGGGTGGTATTTTCACTCCTAACAGGGAGGCGGCCTGGAGCATCCTGTTCTAAGAAGCTGGGGTGGTCCAGGGTCCTTTCGCATGGGCCTTGGCAAGTGGCCATACCTTCTGAGACCCCCCTTCATCCCCATAGAAATACCCAAGCAGGGCTGCGTCAGGGGAATCTGAGGGTGGCAGAGTGGCCTGTCTGTGGCGGGCCCAGGAGGACAGCAACAGGACTTAGCGGTGGTGCAATTGTATTTCTGGGCCCTTCTTCCCCCATGCCACACAGCCTCCTGAGGGACCCCCCCCCAGAGCCTGAAGGACAGGCCTGAGGTGTGGAGCTCCGTCACGGGACAGAGGGGAAGAGCTCAGGTCCATCTCCCTGCAGGGACCCGCCAGCCCCACGCGCTGTTGCACATGAGGTAGTCTCAGCCAGAACCCCAGTGAGGCAGACTTGGCCTGTGTCCTCAAGAGGCTCCCTGGAGAAGGCAGGACCCATGAGCAAGCTGCTGATGTGGCCTTTGGGGGCACCCAGCCACATCCCCAGCAGGAGCCCCAGCACCTTGGAGCCCAGAGTCTAAGAAATGGCCTTTCCACCACTGACCCCTCCCGTGGAATGGCCTTTCCTGAGCGGGGAGCCTCTCCTGGACCCGGCAGCTGCAAGAAGGCTGGTCACCCTGAGAGCCCTGCAGGGCAAGGGGAGAGGGGCCCAGGGACAGGGCTGGAGAGCAGCTGAGGGGAGAGACACAGAGAGGACCAGGTGGGGGCATTGCCTGCTGATGGCAGACTCCATCTTCCTGAGTACAGTTGAGCCACGGCAGCCTCTAAGCCTCTCAAGTGGGGAAACCAAGGCAGAGAACCCCAGGACTGGGACTACAGCAGTGGTCAGCATGTACGGGTGACCTGGGCTTACGTAGGCTCCACTCTTTCATCCGGCTCCATGGGGAACACCATTTTTTCACCCCAAGGCCAGGTTAGGAAGAACAAACATGTTTTATTTATCAGTGTCTCTTCTTATTGTAATAATAAGTGACACTGATAAGGGGTCTCACTATGTTGCCCAGGCTGGATTTGAATTCCTGGGCTCAAGCAATCCTCCTGCCTCAGCCTCCAGGGTCACTAGGACTGCAAGTGTACCACTTGGTTACAGGTTTTTAATACACATGAAAAGAGCTATTTTTTTTACTGATGCTAAAAGCAAACAAGCAGATTCTTAAGAAGAAATTCCATTGCCCACAATCCATTGCAGGGAGGGCCGTGTTTTACATGAAACCCGTACCTCTGTGCTCCTCCATCTGGTTTGGCTGTGTCCCCCCCCCAAATCTCAGGCTGAATCGTGATCCCCACATGAAGGAGGGGCCTGCTGGGAGGCAATCGGATCATGGGGTGACTTCCTCCTTCTCTCTCTCTGCTGCTCCAGCCAGTGAACACCATGCCTGCTTCCCCTTTGCCTTGAGCCATGATTTCCTGAGGCCTCCTCAGCCATGCCTCTTGCACAGCCTGTGAGACCGTGAGTCGATTAAATCCCTTTTCTTCATCAATTACCCAATCCTCAGGTCATTCTTTGTAGCTGTGTGAGAAGGGGCTAATACAGAAAATTGGTCCTGGGTGAGGGACCCTGCAATAAAGATACCTGAAAATGTGGAAGCAGTGTGACAACTGAGTAATGGACAGAGGTTGGAACAGTTTGGAGGGCTCAGACGACAGGAAGAGGAGGAAAAGTCTGGAACTTCCTAGAGACTTACTGAATGGTTGTAACCAAAACGTTGATAGTGATATGGACAGTGAAGTCCAGGTTGAGGTGGTCTCAGATGGAAATGAGGGACTTATTGAGAACTGGAGTAAAGGTCACACTTGCTATGCTTTTGCAAAGAAACAGGCAGCATTGTGTCCCTTCTAGGGATCTGTGGAACTCTGAACTTGAGAGAGATGATTTGGGGTATCTGGTGGAAGACAGGTCTAAACAGCAAAGTAGTCAAGAGATGACCTGGCTGCTTCTAACAGCTTATGCTCATTTGCATAAAGGAAGAAATGACCTGAAATTGGAACTTATATTTAAAAGTGAAACAGAGCATAAAAGCTTGAAAATTTTCCAGCCTGACTATGCGATAGAAAAGTAAAACCCACTTTCTAGGGAGGAATTCAGGGCTGCAGAAATTTTCATAAACAAAGAAGAGCCAAATGTAATAGCCAAGACAATGGGGAAAATGTCTCCAGGGCATTTCAGAGACCTTCATAGCAGCCCCTCCCATCACAGGCCTGGAGGCTTAGGAGGGAAAAATGGTTTCATGGGCCAGGCCCAGGGCCCTGCTGCTCTGTGCAGCCTTGGGACATGGCACCCTGCACCCCAGCCACTCCAGCTCCAGCCATAGGTAGAAGGGGCCAAGGTACACCTCAGACTGTTGCTTTGGATGGTACAAGCCCCAAGCCTTGGTAGCGTCCATGCACTGTTAGCTCTGCAGATGTGCAGAAAGTGAGATTTAAGGTTTGGGAGCCTCCAACAAGGTTTCAGAGGAAGTATGGAAATGCCTGGAAGTCCAAGCAGAAGTCTGCTGCAGGAGTTGAGCCCCATGGAAAACATCTACCAGAGAAGTTCAGAGGGAAAATGTGGGGCTGGAGCCCCCACACAGAATCCCCGCTGGGGCACTGCTCACAGGAGCAGTGAGAAGAGGGTCACTGTCCTTCAGCCCCAGAATGGTAGATCCACTGACAGCTTGCACTGGGCACCTGGAAAAGCCACAGGTACTCAATGCCAGTTTGTGAAAGTAACCTCGGAGGCTGTATCCTACAGAGCCAGAGGGGCAGAGCTGCTCAAGGCCTTGGGAGCCTGCCCCTTGAGTCAGTGTGGCCTGGAGGTGAGACATGAAGTCAAAAAGATTATTTCTGGAGCTTTAAAGATTTAATGACTGCCTTGCTGGGTTTAAGACTTGCACGGGGCCTATAGCCCTTTTGTTTTGGCCAATTTCTCCCTTTTGGAATGGCAGCATTAACTCAACGCCTATACTCCCACTGTATCTCGGAAGTAAGTAACTTGATTTTTATTTAACAGGCTCATAGGCAGAAGGGACTTGTCTTGTTTCAGATGAGACTTGGCATTTGGACTTTTGAGTTAATGCTGAAATGGGCTAAGACTTGGGGGACTGTTGAAAAGGCATGATTGTGTTTTGAAATGTGAGAAGAACATGAGATTTGGGAGGGGCCAGGGCTGAAATGATATGGTTTGGCTCCATGTCCCCACCCAAATCTCCTGTCAAATTGTAATCCCCACATGTTGAGGGAGTGGCCCGGCAGGAGGTGATTGAATCATGGGGCGGACTTCCCCCTTTGCACTCTCTCTCCTGCTGTGGCCGTTTGAAAACGGTGCCTGCTTCCTCCTTGCCTTCCACCATGATCATAAGTTTCCTGAGGCCTCCTGAACGGCCTGCAGACCTGTGAGTCAATTAAATCCATTTTCTTCATAAATTACCCAGTCTCAGGTAGTTCTTTATAGCAGTGTGAGAATGGATAATACACTCCTTTACTTTTTAGAGCCCCCAGGTATGGGGTTAGGGGGTAGAAGTGTGTCCTGGAGTCCAGCTCGATCCTTATCCTCATCTCACAGATCCCATGATGGAACCTTCCGCAGGCCCCACAACCCACACCACTAGGCTCGCCATCATGGCTGGAAACCACAGTTATTTTCTTTGATTTTGAGACAGTCTGCAGGGATGAAACCCCGCAAGAGCCGAGGCAAGGGTCTGAGGCCTGAGCATGTTCTCATATAAATACAGAATTGGAAACAAATTAGAAATATAGTTACAGGGTTATTTCTATATATAATCATAAATAATCACATAGCTATTCATATGTAATCACAAATATATGCACATATATAATCATATAACCTTTAATTTTACTAATTAGTCTCAGGTCAAGATGTATGGGACTGAAGTGGCATCAGGAAAGAGGTGACCCTAAGGCAAGATGCTCTAAGTCCTCTGTCCCGCCCGCATAAGGGCTGCAGGAGGACGCCTCAGCTGTGCAGCAGTGTCAGCGCTGGGAAAGCGCCCGCTGTTCAGCCAGCTAGGGAAGGAGACTTCCAAGATGGCTGAGACATCTCCTTCCTCAGGGAGTGAGGAGAAAACTCTGCTCCTCCAAGCTCTTGTGGCAGGCCCGCCGGCTGTCAGGGAGGCCCACAGACATCCAGGGACCCGTCTCTCTGTGGTGCTGTGCTTCAGCGGTCACGCTCCAGGGCTACTTTCAAGTTCTGCTTCTGCACCTGGTTCCTCTTTTCCTTAGAAGATAAGAATTAGTAATAGTAACATAAATCTTAGTGACCTTGCTATTTCTTGACAAGTATGAAAAAAGTGCTGATGCCTCAGGTTTTCTCCTCGCCTCGGCTTCTTCAAAGTCTTGGGTCCCCTTGCCTCCAAGACACATGACTTACCTGACCCTGTCACTGACCACCATTACCTCACCCTACCTGCCCTGCCCCCTGCTTTGTGCTCAGTAAAAGTCAGAGTGTCCAGGCACTCGGGGCCACTGCCGGACTCCGAGCTTTGGGTAGCAGTGGACCCTGGGCCCAAACTCTCTTTTCTCTGTCTCTATGTCTCGTGTCTTTATTTCTAATTTCTTGTCTCCACGACAGCAGGGAGGGGCTCACTGGACCCTATAGGGCTGAAGGCTATAGGAGTCTCACCCTGTCACCAGGCTGGAGTGCAGTGGTGCGACCTTGGCTCACTGCAACCTCCGACTCCCTGATTCAAGCTGTTCTCCTGCCTCAGCCTCCTGAGTAGCTGTGATTACAGGTGCCTGCCATTGTGCTCAGCTGATTTGTATTTTTAGTAGAGACAGGGTTTCACCGTGTTGGCCAGGATGGTCTCGATCTCCTCACCTCGTGATCCACCTGCCTCTTCCTCCCAAAGTGCTGGGATTACAGGCGTGAGCCACAGTGCCCAGCCCACAGTCATTTTCTTAAAGCTTAAAGACTCAGTGCCCATTTCCCCACAGGACTGGGACCTGTGGAGGACAGGGGTTGGGTGGGTGCAGCATGCCTGGTGCGGCATAGACGTATCGCATGGGGGGTGGTGAGGCAAGCCGGGGCTCCCCCAAGGCAGCACTGGGTCCCCTTTCAGAGCACCTGTCCAGGGACTGGCTCTCTGGCCTCCTCCCGGTGGCTGTTCCCTCCCACCTCAGGAACTCACCCTTACAGCCCAGGGTACTTGGCATCTCAGGAAAAGCCTGGGTTTCAGGTGGGCCAGGAGCCCTGCACAGCTGGTCAGATGGAACCCAGAGGACAGGACATTAACCCTAGATGCTCTGTGCTGCAAACGTCACTGCATCTGTCGGGAACAGCGTTTGACCCAATGGTGGGGAGGCCCCATGGTCTGGCAGTGGCCGTGGTCAGGTCACTGTGGCCAGGGCGAGTGAGAACATGTGCTGGGTAGCAGCCTTGTTTTCTTTGGACAGTGCAGCAGCCCATTGAGACTCCACCACCATCCAGCGCCTGCTGGAGACCAGTGGCTCCTGTGGCAGGAGGGGGTCCCATGGCTGGTGGCTCCTATGCTCCTGCCTGGACGGCATGTCCTCAACTCTGGCTTTTCCTGGCAGCCTCGAGTCCCACTACTGAGAGCGAAGTCTCCCAAGAGCTCCACACAGAGGTGCTGCAGAGGGCCCGCCCTGGCCGGGTGCAACCAGCTCTCCCGAATAGTTCACTTGATAGCCAGTGTGTATAGCTCATCTTAAAAATCAAGTTTGCGTTTGTTTTAGAGTGAAAATATGATTTGCCCGGGGTGAGGCCCAGCTCCAGAATAAACGCACTGTCTTTATGCCCTGGACTTGGGCTCTCCCCAGGGTCCAACAGGTGCCCCTGTTGCATCCTCCTCGCCTCAACTTTCCCCACAGGTAGGAGGGGACACTGAGGCAGGCAGGCCTGGGATGGGCATCAGCACTCACTTCCTGCCCTACAGGGTTCCCAAACCACTGTGAAGTCTGAAGAGAGCTTGGGAGCTGAACTTCAGCCCCTGGAACTGGACCCTTGTCCCCCACATCTGCTTGGCCAGTGTCTAAAGCTGGGTGACCTCAGGCAGGTGACATTTGAACGCTGCACCTCGGGGGCCCCACTCTAGAATGGACTCACTTTCAGCACTGGTGACGGGATGAAGTAGGCTGAACGGACACTTGCTGCTCGGCCCTGGGCCTGGCTTGTGGTCTGCACTTTCGGTGGACGGCTGTTGCGTGGGGACCCACTGTTCCCCTGACCATCTGCCCATGTGTTTGGACTTCTGGCTGGAACAGAGTGCTTAGGACCTGTGCAGAGCCCATCTTCCACGGGAGTTTCTGACCCAGGGGACATGAGCCATCTTTGCCACATGGTGGAAAGGGATCACCCAGGAGGGAGCCCACACCGAGGTCAGGGAGCCCAAAGAGGGACAGAAACAAAGCTCAGGCAGCATCGCCAGAGCCCCAGGTCCAGCCTCACAGGAGCTGTTACCAGAGCCCCGGGTCTGGCCACGCAGGAGCAGTTACCAGAGCCCCGGGTCCGGCCACGCAGGAGCTGTTACAGTCCTGCAAGGGTTTACTGCTCACCAGGCGATGGAATGGTCAACTTCTCCTTTTGACCCCCAGAGGCCACCCCCAAGACCTCTGGAAACTGAGGCCTGAGAGGGAAGTCAGCATTTAAGGTTGTGCCAGAGGTGGAGGTAGAGCCAGGAGGGGAGCCCAGGCCTCCCACTCTCCTTCCTGCAGGAGCCCGCTGGCTGGGTGTGTGGGCCGCCTGCCTGAGTGGCTGCTGTCCAAACCACTGGCCTCCTAAGCTCTCCCGAGCCCCCTGCCCGCTGTCAGGTCAGCCTGAGAAAGCCCCTTCAGCAGTGACCTTGGGGCTCAGAGCAGACTCTTGGCCTAAAGCCTTTCATAGCCAACACTGCCTCCAACCCTTTCCTCCCCAGGCCTCTGTGGCTGGGCTGGGGATGGCACCACTAGTGTCCTCTGGCGTGGAGTCTCCTGCTGCCAGGCCCAGCAGTGGGCCCCCCTCCAGCGTGGACCCTTCCCCAGTCCAGAGTCAGTGGGGCAGACTGGCCACAACGCATGGAGGAGAGGGTGTTGACTCCATCGGAAACAAAGCCAAGCTCCACCTGCCCTCCCACCAGCGTTTCCACACTCAGGTGCTTCAGGAGACTCAGCCACCTTGCGGGGTCAGAGGTGCCCAGGGCCCCATGGCCAGGCCTTGGTTTCTGCTGACTCCTGGAATAAGAGAGTTCTTGTCCTCCTTGGCAGGAGCTGGGCTTCAACAAGTCCCCTGAGGGCCCCTGGACACTGGCAGACCCTGTGCTGGGCTGGGAGCCGCCACGGCCCAACCAGGCCAGGCTCTGACACCTGCCAGTCTGCACCTGGTTTCTGCTTGTCAGCTCAAACTGGAGTGGGGACTGTGGAGCCGGGTTCTCCGGTGACTCTGCTGCGTCCCTCAGTCAGCTCCACGTTCTCACTGTAAAGTGGAGCTATGGTGAGACGCAGAGTGTGACTGAGCAGGTGCACACAGCATGAGGCCACAGGCAAGACCCTGCCTGAAAGCTGCGAGGCCACCTTCTCACCCGACAGGCCTCGGACCACACCCTCCTCATGAGAAGGCAGCCCTGCCCAAAGCAGCCACCCCAGGACCAATCTCCCCCTACCCGGCCCCGTCATAGCCCAGACCCTGGGATTTCCAGGCACCCAGGGCTCATGGCACTGAGCTTGGGAAGTGCCCATGGGGAAGGGCCCAGGACTAGGCGGAAGGGCAGGAATGGTGGCAGGGCCGTGGGAGTCCTGAGCACAGTGACTGCAGGGAGGAGCAGCCCAGGTCACAGCAGAAGGGGCTGACCAGGGGGTTCTTGTGCGCTGAGGGTGGGGGTGACTTGAACAGGAGGCAGCTGCCAGCCTCACTTGGGAGGGCGCCCTGCAGCTATGCCAGGCAGGAGGTCCTGGAACCCATCCCCAGCCCCCTGCCTTGTCTGGAGGCTGTGTTGTTGATCTCTTCCCAGGAAGCTGGGCCCAGCCAGGAAGGCTGGATGTCTTGGGGTGGGCAGTGGGCCCCCAGGGGCTGCCCCACTGCACTGGCAGGAGAAGTCCCAGCTCCTTTGCAGCTGTGGGCATTCACTCACCGTTCTGAGCCTTCCTTTCTCTTCTGAAAAACGGCAGTACTTCTTACTCCACTCACTCCATGGACCAGGGATTGAAACAGAGAAGCGGGTGAACGTTCTGAGTGAATGGTGGAGAATTTAGACTACTCCAGGCTGTCTGCTCCTCCCGGGGCTACAGGCTACCTTGGGAAACACCAGCCTCATGCCAGGTTGGACACTTGGTAATTCACAAGGCAAGGCAGGCTCTCTACAGTTTGTTTGTGCTACCTGATAGAGCTCCCCTTGCAGCACGTGAGCCCAGAGGCACTGAGTGTGCCACGTTCAACACCATCTCAGGTGGGAGGGGGCGTCACCAGTCCGCCCCAAACCACACTGACTGCTTGGAAAATGTTCATCAGGAAGGTAATGGCTTCTCCTAGGACCCCAGGCTCCAAGACACCCTGTTCAGATCCGGCTTTTGAAAACATGCATTGAACGGCTCCCTGAGCTAGGCTCCCCAGGTTCCCCTTCCCCCTCCCCGACCCCCCCCCACCCCTGGGCATCCCAGCAGGTGTCAGTCAGGGCAAGTAGGGAGCCTGCAGCTCAGGGGAGGGGCCTGTATGGGAGGAGGCCAGGGGCTTGAGGCCTGTAGCAGGCCCTTCCTCTGCCACTATGAACTTTGGAGACAGCTAAGCTGGACTGGCCCGATGGTGAGGCAGGGAGGGCTTCCAGGGAGGGGCACAGCAGGCAGCGCCCCAGGGCCTGGAGTCAGTGCTGGCTGCATCGAGGAGCTGGCCCCAACCGGCCCAACTGCCTGCAACCCGGGACCTGGGGGCTGAGACCCAAAATAGAATCTGACAGCTAAGCCCGGCTCCACCAGCTCAGGGCCCACCTCGCGGGGAGTAAACAGGAAAGTCCACGGGGGACCAGAGGCTGCCATGAGAAAGGAAAGGGCCGAGCCAGAGGGCTTCACAAGATGTTTAAGATCAGCAGGAAATGGTAACTTCTCACTGAGTCCACTGGCTTTGTTGAGCCAGCGCTGGGGCCTGCGACTGCACTGGGTGTGTGTGAATTTCAGGGGAGCCTACATGTGGGCTGCAGTTACCCGGATGGATGCCCCAGAGGAGGCCCCAGCTCCCAGCCTCGCCTCGAACCCCATCCCAGTGAGGCCCTTCTGTGCCGTGACTCTGGACCAGGCCTGCCCAGGCTTCTGGCTCGAGAGGGCATGAGAAACAGGCCCACGGTTCCCACCTCCCATTGATGGGACCCCGGAAAGAAGCCGCAGGGGGCCTCAGCAGGTCCCTGGGCCTCCTGAATCATTCCCTGAAATGTAAACCTGGCTTTGTGCATCTCCTAGCGTGAGAACTGTTTGAAACAGGGGGCCACACAGCGTAAGGCCCCATAAGTGCAGTCGTGAGTGGGCAGAGCACGGCATTCGTGGCACCTGTGCATGGCCCCGCAGGCCAGGCCCACCCGAAGCAGCGCCGGCCCCGGAGAGCGTCTCTGCTCTGTTCCAGATGCAGTGCAGATCCGTCCTGATGACTGTGTGTCCTGAGAGGCATCAAAGGCGCGTGATTTTGACCTGGTGATTCTCCTTCTGGGAGTTTATCCCGAGGAAATAACACGAAGCCAGAAAACTCCTCGGGAGATGCCCCTGCCTGCGTTATTTATAACCAGGAGAAGCTGGAGCCAGCCCAGATGCAGGGGAGGCCAGGCTGGGAAAACCATCACCTGTCTGTCTAATTGAATAATGTGCAGTGGTTAAAAGCAATGCCTGTGGAGACTTCTAACAACGTGGGAAACCCTCGTTATGGGATGGGCGGTAGAGACGTGGCCACGTGGCCGCCCAAGCCAGCTGGGGCTGCACATTTGAGACCTATGCATGCGGGAGGCAGGAAGTGCCCCATGGCCACCCCACTGGCCTGTGGGGGAAGAAGGGGTCTGGGTTCTGCCAGGTTCTGCCTGGTCCTGACCATTTGGTGATCTACGGGGGACCCTCTGACCAAGACGGATATGATTTATGGGACTCTATCTTCACCCCGACTCAGAGACTCTCCCCATGGGGCTGCAGGGGTCAGGATTCTGGGTCTGCCTCTGGGTTTGTGAGTGGGTGGGGTGAGGAGGTGGCAGGGAGGGGGCCTGTTCCCACTGGGGCCAGCAGACCCCTCCCCAATGGGCATAGCATGCCCTCGGGGCCTGCTCTACCTGTCCTGGAGAGGTTTCTAGGCCACAGGCCTTTGGGATGTTGCAGTGAGACAACTGATTTATAAGTAAAATTTTGATGCCGCAAAAGAAATAGCACTCGAAGATAAATCCTCTCAGCAAGACAGTTTACTTCTGCAGAAGGGTGCAGCCCACTGATGGAGCAGTGGAGGCCGCATGCTTGGACAAGGAGGGAAAGGTTACTTATGCCTGATGGGGTTGTCCCTACTGCTGTGCTGTTCCCCTATTGGCTAGGGTTAGCCCCCACAAGCTAGACTAATCCCAGTTGGCTGTTTTAAAGAGAGCAGGGGTCCCAGCTGGAGTGGCAGGGTGGGTGTTTTGGTGGGAAGGATGGTTACCAGCAGGTCAGAGCAGATAGCCAGGGGTGACCTAGGTCAAAGAAGGTGACTGGAGCAGGTGACTGGGATGAGTCTGGATGGAGCGGGGACAGGGGAACAGATGTGAACCACTAATTAGAACTGGTGGAGAAGGTTGTTTACTGGAATTACAGGAAAGCTAAACTTTAAAACAGAGAATTAAAGAATATGACAGCTGAACATACTGACCTGCTGATTCTTTGAAGAGAAACTTGGGATTCACTATGACAGCCGTGGGGTCACAGCCCCCAAAGGGAAGGGAAGAGTCTGCAGACCCTTGGGAGTCCTGCAGCCACCCCCTCCACATCCCCAGACCTCTGGCCTCTCCCATCTGTCTGTGGGGTTCCCCCTTCCCACCTGCTCCGCTGGCTGCTTGGAGCCTTGGAGGCCGGTGAGGCTGGATGCAGGGCTGGGTGCGGCCAATGCTGGTGAACGAGGAAGGATGAAGCCTGAGGTGGGTGGGGCAGGTTGTCAGGGCTCTGATGGGTAAGGCCGACTCCCCTCCACCAACCCCATGTGCTGATCCCCACACGAGGCTGAGGCCTCTGGATGGGGAAGGTGGGGGACAAAAACCTGAACCCCTGAGGGCCAGTGGGTCCCAGGGAGCACAGAGCCCTGAGTCCTTTGGCTGAGTCCACAGACCCTGGCCTGGAAGCACCAGGCCTGGGGCACAGCCACCTCTGGCCAGCAGCAGTCGGGTCTGCCAGGGCAAGCAGACAACTTGGGCTCAGTGTGGCTGGCACTCTGCCCTCCCCCTAACTAGGGCCGAGGAGCGGCCTTCCCACCCCAGGCGCTTGGGTGGCCCTGGGTAGGCTCTCAAAGCAGCAAGGAGTGACAACAGCCGGGCAAACCACTGGGCAGCCGAGGGCTCTACTTCTCTTTTGTCCAGCTCGTCCTCACTACAGCCCCGTGAGGTGGGTCCACACCAAAGACAGGGAAAGGGAGTCAGTGAGGAAAAGGCAGAGGCCACTGGGACCCAGACCCCCGCAGCAGCCACTCAGGCCCCACGGAGGTCCCAGGGCTCCAGGGAGATCTCCTGGGGATAGGATATGAGCCTTCGCCAGACCCCAAAGTTGCTGAGTCACGGGAAGGCAGACACACAGGAAAAAAGCATGAGAAAAAAGCAGACACACAGAGAAAGGTGGGCATGCAGGAAAAAGGCAGACACTCGGGTAAAGGTGGACACGTGGGAAAAGGTGAACATGCAGGGAAAAGGTGGACATGTGGGAAAAGGCGGGCACGTGGGAAAAGGTGGACACGCGGGAAAAGGCGGGCATGCAGGACAGTGGACACACAGGAAAAGGCGGACACATGGGAAATGTGGACACGTGTGGAAAGGTGGACACGTGTGGAAAGGTGGACACGCGGGGAAAGGCGGACACGCGGGAAGGTGGATGGCCCGGGTTTGTGTCCCACAGACTGCCCTGAGCCCCATACACTGCCCTGGCGCCTGTCCCAGATGGAGCAGCTGGGAGCTGACCCGGGCCAGGGAGTGGCTGCGTCCGGGCTTTGCACATCTCCCGGCAAACAATCTGTCCTTTCTGCACAAGACTTGGGTTCAGGGATGATCCTCAGCCCCAGGGAGATGCCTGGCTAGGAGGGAGGGTCTGCCTGGCCCAGGAACTGCGGGCCTATGAGGTGCCCGGTACAGCCGGCATTTTTCTTGCCATCAGTCATCTCGATACCCACATGAGATGCAAATGAGGAGAGGTGAGGTGTCTCTCTCCACTCTGCGAGGTGGGTGGGATGGGCCCAGGCAGCCCTCCCCCAGGCTGTGTGCAGGAGCGGCTCCCCCGTCCCTTCACCAGAGGTTGCTCACCTTGCAGCCTCTGCCCCTTCACTGTGCTCAGGGCCACACCAGGCCCCAGAGGCTGGAGGGTGCGGCCTCCCTCCACCCCTCAGAAAGAGCTGGGCAGCAGGGCCCTTGGGGAAGCCCTGCCTTGTGACATTCACCCCCAGGCCTCAGTCTTCTCTCCTGAAAACCAGACAGGGCAGGTGGAAGGGCCCCTGGCTGCTGGGCTATCCTGGGGATGGGGGGGCTGCCCTGGGGAGGGCTGTCCTGGGGGTGCTGCCCTGGGGGGGCTGTCCTGGGGGTGCTGCCCTGGGGGGGCTGTCCTGGGAAGGCTGCCCTGGGTGGGGGCTGTTTGGGGGTGCTGTCCTGGGGGGCTGTCCTGGGGGGGTTGTCCTGGGGGGCTGCCCGGGGTAGGCTGTCCTGGGGGGGCTGTCCTGAGGGGGCTGTCCTGGGGGGGCTGTCCTGGGTGGGGGCTGTTGGAGGGACTGTCCTGAGGGGGTTGTCTTGGGGGGGCTGTCCTGGGTGGGGGCTGTTCTTGGGGGGCTGTCCTGAGAAGGCTGTCCTGGGGGGCTGTCCTGGGTGGGGGCTGTTGGGGGGCTGTCCTGAGGGGACTGTTTTGGGGGTGCTGTTCTGGGGGGGCTGTCCTGCGGGGTGCTGTCCTGAGGGCATGTCCTGGGGGGGCTGTCCTGAGGGGTGCTGTCCTGGGGGCATGTCCTGAAGGGGCTGTCCTGGGGGGCTGCCCTGGGTGGGGGCTGTTCTGGGGGCGCTGTCTGGGGGTATGTCCTAAGGAGGACTGTCTTGGGGGGCTGTCCTGGGAGCAGGCAGAGGCCAGCAGACTTGAGTCCTTCCCTGGGCAGGAATGAGAAGGAAGGACCAGGAATGAAGTGTGACCCAGACCACGTGCAAGGAGCCCCAGAAACCCTGTGCTTCGTGAGGCAGAGACGCCTGGCCACATGTGGTCACATTCCATTGCCAGGAAACGTCCAGAGCAGGCCAATCAGGATCCGGGGGCAGAGAGCGGGTGGGATGGGGAGGGGGGCAGGGGCTCCTTAAAAAACCTTTGGAGTTAGACAGAGGCAGTGCCACACAGCCTCCAGCTGCAAGGAAAGCCACTGGGCTGTACAGTTTTAATGGATGTGAGTTTCAACTCAATTTGAAAAACAGAAGGGGTGCAGCTTACCCTCCCTGGGCAGCAGGCCCCACCCCAGCTGGGGAGGAGGTGATCTGCCCGAGGGCTGTGGGTGGGGCTCGAACCCAGGTCTCTAACCACCAAGCAGAGGTGCAGAGAAGCCACCCCAACTGTTTCCCCTCCAAAACACAGGTCTAGCTCTGGGGGCCGAGGGCACCCTCAGCAGGAGCAGGCTGCAGGAGCTGTGGGCGGGTGGGGAGGGAGAGGGTGGCGGGGACAGGGGCTGAGTGGGGCAGTTCACAGCTCCTGAGGAGGGCCTGCCCTCCACCCACATCCGGGCCGGCTGATGGCCGGAGGCTGGGCCTGACCCTGTGCACAAATAGCTCCTGTTCCCCGCTGCCCCCCTGCGGCCCCTCACCCCGGGTATGAGCCTCCATTCACCCTCCTCTGATCTGGGGCAGGCGAGTGATGAGGAGGCTAGCCAGGCAGGGTCTGGAGCCAGGACCAGAGCTGGGCTGAGGCCTGCTTCCTGTCAGGCCCCGACTGGCACTCAGAACCTGTCTAACTCGGTGAGCACAGGCCCTGGACACCTGTGGCGACAGCCCCAGCAGGCACTGGGAGGGTGTGGCGCTGCCCACATCCTCTGTCCTGGCCTGGCTGCCCCACGCCAGCCGGCTGGAGCCCCAGGGACATCTGGCGCTGGCCCCTCCACCACCTGGTCACCAAGTTCAAGTCCCTTCCCTCCTCCAGGCCACTGCTTCCGCTCCAGCCACCTCTTCAGAGAACCTCCCCAGCCCTCACCGCTTCTCCCTGCAAGATAATCCCCCAGCAGCCGCCCTCAGCTCCACAGACCCCTCCCTGCCCCACCTCGCAGGTAACAATCCACTCTCAGGGGGTTTGGGGGAGCCCAGAACATGTGGGGGCTTTCAGGGGCTCCACACCAGGCCCAGGTTCCTGGTGACTGCCCAGGGCTGTGCGTGTGCCTCTGTGCGCATGTATCTGTGTGTGCACCTGTGTGCCTGTGCGTTTGTGTGGGTATGTCTGTGTGCATGTGTGTGTGCGTGCACTGCTGTGTGCATGTATCTGAGCATGTGTGCACATGTGTGTGCATGTCTGTGTGCATGTGTATCTCTGTGTGCATGTGTATCTCTGTACTGGTATGTACAAGTGTCTGAGCACATGTGTCCACGTGTCTGTGTATGTGCATTGCGTGTTCATGTTTGTCAGTGTGTGCCATGTTCGTGTGTACATGTGTGTCTATCTGTATGTGTGTTGGGTGGGTGGGGGTCCCCTGCTTGCTCTCGGCCCTCTCTTGGCTCGACCCTGGAACCCTGGGCCTAAGAGCAGGTGGCACTGGCTTGGGCAACAAGAGGGAGAGGTGACTTCTGCCCAGGTACACCGGCACCCTCTTGCCTACCCGGGCCTGTGGGGTGAGAGGTTCCCAGCAGCCCAGAGTGGAGAGGAGGGAAGGGCACCCCACACGAGGCTCAGGCAGCGAGCTTAGAGTGGCCCCTTGGCCCTGGCTGGGCATGCAGTCACTATGGCACCTGACCACAGTCACACCGGGGTCCAGTCAGCGAGAGGCTCTCGCCGCAGACACAGCATCTCTGGACCCCTGACTCAGGTCTCCAATACCTAGCCCTGCTGCCCAGGTTTGGCCAGGCTGGGCATGAGACGCGCCGATCTCCTGAAGTATCAGCCAGGCTGGGCGATCAGGCCCAGCTCCCGCCTCGGCTCAGTGTCTACCCTGCCCTTCTGTCCTCTGGTCTTCCTCACTGGGACTGACCCCCATTTTCCCCAGACTTTCCAGAGCCCCCTGTACATCTCTCCTTCCTTTGCTGGGTGGCCCTGCTCGAGCCCTCTGCCCTGTCCCCCAAGGGGTCTGGACTGCCCCACCCTGAGAGGGAAGGGAAGAGCCACCCACTCCAAGCTGGGGAGTGAGCAGCTCCCAAGCCTCTGGGGTCTGAGTCAGTCCCCTGGCCCAGGCTGGTGTGCTGGTTCTCAGTGCCCAGCTGCCGGGGCCATGGACACCAGGACAGGGAACACCGTGGACACCGGACACCCCTCCCCAACCTCTCCACAGCCTCCACGGAAAACCTGCTTCCAGGAAAGCATGACGCCCCACGGCCAGGGCAGAAAGGGGATAGACCCCTGTGGCCAGGGCCTTCTGGCTGCCCCAGCCTCCTTTTCCCTAAGTCCCGGCCTCTTCCCTCCCTCGTCCTCCTGAGGTTCCCCACAGCCCTCTCCTCCCCTGCCGTCACTCCCACACCCCGCCCCCCCCAAGAGTCCCCACCTCCTGGCCTGTGTGCCGTTTCTTCTGCCTGGTGCACTCTCCCTGGTGCATGTCTCCTGGGAGCCAGAGGGCGGTGGCGGGGCCAGTGGGGGGCAGTGGCGGGGCGGTGGTGCTGACTCTGGGCCGACCCCCCCTCCTGGGTATGGGAGGTTTATCGTCCGCTCACCTCCCATACCCAGGGGCCATTACCACTCCCTAAGTTCACAGATGGAGACACAGAGCCCCAGCCTCAGAGCTGGGTCAGTCCCAGGCAGCCTCAGCCACCACAGCATTCTGCACCTTTGGGGGCGATGAGAAGAGCCAGCATTCTGGGGTGCCGAAGGGCAGTGTGGGGCTTCAGGGATGGTCCCCACTTGGTTCTGGCTGTCCCCCTGAGAACAGCCCCTCGTTGTCCCTTTTCTGAGTGAGCTGCGGTTCCTGGGGTGAAGGCCATGGCTTCAGATGTGGGCCAGTGCAGCCATCCCCAGGCGTCCTCGTCCTCCTGATGTGGACAGCTCGAGTCCCTGCGGCCCCCTGCATCCTGGCCTTCCCCACTGTCCTGTGGGGTGTGCTGGGGAATGTGGAAGGCCTTGGAGGGAGTAGGAGCTGGGTCTTGGGAGCCCGAGGGGACTTCTGAGCTGTGGCCGGATTCCCCACACTGGCCTGGTGGGAAGGTTGCAGCGGGGACCCCACACGACCACCCACATGGCCCTCGGCCTTCCCACATCCTGAGTGGATTTCCTTCCTTCCTCTGTCTCCCTCGGCCCATCTCCCCCTCCATCTCCTCCAGAGCCCCCCACCTTGGGCTGAAGGCAGATACGTTCTCAGGATGGTGTCTCCTGTACCATTTTACTGCTGAGACCGCTGAGGCCAACAGAGTGGTATAGTTGTAGCCACCAGGTCAATGGCACTCTCTGGAATTGTGCAGTGCACAACCCGCACCCCTGTGCTTGGCAGCGCTTGATCGCTCCTATGTGGTGCTTAAGTCTGGCCAGTCTCACCTCTCCCTACCCTCTGTGCTGACAGGCACGAGTGACAGGAAGCATCAGAGCTTTGGTGGTGCGGGCTCTGCCAGCATTCTTGGGATGCCTGTGCCCATTCAGCAGCCAAGTCACTTGCTATGCAAACATGCAGGGCCTCACACAGTGGTCCCTGCCAGTCCTCCCCCTCCTCTCCACCCACATTGTCCTTCCCTCTGGGGAAGGGCTGCATGGGGTGGCCGGGACAGAGCTGGCCTTTCCTGCAGGGCGGTGTGCCGGGAGATTAACCGCCTTGCACATAAGACGCTGATGAATGAGCCCAGCGTCCCCAGAATAGGGGCCCTGGGAGCTGCCCCAGCCCAGGCCAGAGGGAGGGGCTGTCCCATCTTCCTGTCCCTCTTCAATCTCTAGGCCTGAAGCTCAGACCCTGCAAGCTCCCTTCAGGGATAGAGAGCTGGCTCCTGGGGCCTCCCTCCTAGACAAGGTCAGTTCTCTTCCCTCCAGGTCTGACCCCTAACAGCACCACCCTTGTCACAGGAGACTCATCACCCACCCACAGCTTGTCACCCGGTTTGAGAGCACAGGGCCTACCTTGGGGGCTGAGTCTGTCGGCCCAGCAAGGCCATGTTGGGTGAGTGAATAGGTGACTGGCGGCCCCTTTCCCTCAGGGCCCTGAGGGCGCCCGTCTCTGTGTGCCACCCCTCCCTCCCCACTCTCGCCCACTCCGAATCCCGTGAGCACCGCTCCCTTCTCGCCTGTAACGTGGAACCTAGAGGCGGTCCCTTATCACAACCCGAAAGCCCCGTTCCTTGGTCTTTTCTTTGCTCATCGAATATTCTACTGTGTGGCCGGGCGCAGGCCAGCGATGAGTATTTAGGTTTTTCCGGAGAAGGTGAGGGGCTGCGCTGCAATGACCTCGCCCCCAAGATCACCACAGGCAGCACAAATTCCCCAAGGTGGGGTCAAAAGGCGCGCATTTGTCCTTCTAAGAGGTTTCCCCAAACAGTCCTCTGTAGGAGGTGCAACCGCTTACGGCAACACGGGCCAGTCCCTGGCCCCTCCCGGCGCTGCCAGCACCATGTAATAGAGCCGTGGCCAATCTGATAGGCAAACACGTTATCGGTGCCATTTCAGTTTGCATTTCTCTCTCCAAGAATGAGGGAGAGGGCGAGGCACGGTGGCTCCCACCTGTAATACCAGCACTTTGGGAGGCTGAGGTAAGAGGATCACCTGAGGTCAGGAGTTTGAGACCAGCCTGGCCAACATGGCAAAGCCCCATCTCTACTCAAAATACAAAAAGTAGCCGGGCGTGGTGGCGTGAACCTGTAATCCCAGCTACTCGGGAGGCTGAGACAGGAGAATCACTTGAACCTGGGAAGCGGAAGTTACAGTGAGCCAAGATTGCACCACTGCACTCCAGCCTGGGCAACAGAGCAAGACTCTGTCTCACACATACGAAAAATAAGAGTGAGGGAGCATCTTTCTCGTGTTTACAGAGTGTTTGTTTTTCCTTTCGTGTGAATGCTGTTTGTCTCCTTTGCTTTCCGTTTTCCCTGTGCTGGATTGTATTTGTGTTATCGATTTGTTAGAGCTTTCTAAAGGAGAGAATTCAGCCCTTCGAGGGATAGAGTTCACAAGCATTGCCCCCACCTGGCTAAACAGCAGACTTTGACTTTGCTTAATGTGGTTGTTATGCAGAAATTTTATTTTATGGAGTCGAATTCATGTATTTATGTATTTGAGGCAGGGTCTTGCCGTGTCCCTAGGCCGGAGGGCAGTGGTGTGATCACGGCTCACTGTAGCCTCCGCCTCCTGAGCTCCCGCAATCCTCCTACCTTAGCCTCCTGAGTAGCTGGGACCACAAGCATGTGCCACTGCTCCCGGCTAATTTTTGCCTTTTTTTTTTTTTGTAAAAACAGGGTTTCTCCATGTTGCCCAGGTTGGTCTCAAACTCCTGAACTCAAGTGATCCACCTGCCTCGGCCTCCCAAGGTGCTGGGATTACAGGCATGAGCCATCACGCCCAGCCTATGGAGTTGAATTCATTTTAAAAAGTGTATGCATTGGATTTTTGTATTCTGCGTCATGCTTAGAGTGGTCTCGCCTCAAGCTTCTAAAGATGTGCTTTCTGTTGTTTTCTAGACTTTGTGGTTTCATTTTTCACATGGAAATCAGATCCATCTGAATTTATTTTGGCATGAGATGTGGGATACCCAACTTTGTTTTTTCTAGATGGCTACTTGGCTTCCTAGGTATGGAGGCTTTTCAAATGGTCTGCTTTTCCTCACTGATTTGAAATTCCACGTTTGTCCCACGCTACATTTCTCATGTGTCTGAGTCTGTTTCTGGACTCATCTTCATGCCTGTTCTTGTGCCGGTATCACTCCATTTTAACCACTGTGGGTTTTTTGTTTTTTTTTTTGAGATGGAGTTTTGCTCTTGCTGCCCAGGCTGGAGTGCAGTGGTGCAATCTCAGTTCGCTGCAACCTCTGCCTCCCAGGTTCAAGCAATTCTCCTGCCTCAGCCTCCCAAGTAGCTGGAATTACAGGCACGTGCCACCATGCCCTGCTAATTTTTGTATTTTTGTTTTTTTTAGTAGAAGCGGGGTTTCACCATGCTGGCCAGGCTGGTCTTGAACTCCTAACCTCAAGTTATCTGCCCACCCTGGCCTCCCAAAGTGCTGGGATTATAGGCATGAGCCACTGTGCCCAGCCAGAAAGCCTTCTTAATATGGATCTGGCATATTCCTTGTAAAGTTGATTTCATTTCTGCTGCAATACACAGAGGCTCTTTTCTTCTATCCATTGCCTAGTGGGCAGTCTGTCCTTACAAAGAGTGCTGAGATTCCCGGATTCATTTTGCTTGTTTGCAAACAAGCAGCCACCTTGAGGAATTCTTGTTTGAAATGCCTTGTCTTCTTAGGTGTTTAACCAAATCAGTTGGAAAGCATGATCGTTTTGCCCCCGTTCCCGCAGTATCTGTAACGGTTTTTTCTCTGGTCTTACTTCCTTGGTCAGCGCCTCTAGAACAATGTTAAATGTTGGTGGACACCCTCATCCTATCACTGCCTTTAACAGACATGTTTTCAGAATTTTTACGTTACGCAAGATGTTGGTTTGGAGTTAAGATATCATGTTAAGGAAATACATATTTAGTCATGTTTAATATGTATTATAACATATAAATATATTCACATATTAATAAATAAATAAATATTTTTGAGACAGAGTTTTGCTCTTGTCACCAAGGCTGGAGTGCAATGGCACAATCTCAGCTCACTGCAACCTCCGTCTCTTGAGTTCAAGTGATTCTCCTGCCTCAGCCTCCCGAGTAGCTGGGATTACAGGCATGCGCCACCAGGCCCGGCTAATTTTTTTGTATTTTTAGGAGACACGGGGTTTCACCATGTTGGCCAGGCTGGTCTTGAGCTCCTGACCTCAGGTAATCCACCCGCCTCGGCCTCCCAAAGTGCTGGGATTACAGGCATGAGCCTCGGCCACCAGCCCTGATGAGGCTGTTACATCTCAGCATCTGGGACAGAATTCAATTACTTAGAACATCAATCACTGAACTGTGCTGCTGTAGAAACATCTTAGTCATATCTGTAAGGGTCCAGCCCCCTGTGGTACAGATGGGGAAACCGAGGCACGAAGCAACAGCCTGGTCTATGGAAGGTCATAGAAGGTGACGGGGGAGCCAGGCACCGCCACTGTCAGCACCAACATTTACTGTGCACGTCTGAGGGGCCGGGGTGGGTGGAGGACCTGCTGCTGCCATCTGGTCTTATCCTTCCTCGTGAGGCTGGGCTGGAGTCCTACCGAGGAGGGACAGGCGAGGACAGGCGGTGGACTTGCCCAAGGCCCCACCGGGGCTGGAGCAAGGAGGTCTATGCCTCTGGGGTCTGCTGACCTCCCGCTCTGCCAGCCTGCCGAGTTTTGGACACTGGCCTCTGCCGGGAGCTGGGGGAGGGTGGGGTGGCCTGGCAGAGGCCGATGAGCCCAGCCCAGCTTGAGTCCAAGGCTAAGTATCGGCAGGTTGGGGGCATCAGGGAGCAAGTCCAGCCTCCTGGAGGAGGAGCCTGGGCAGAGGCCAGCCTGAGGGCCGGGACAGAGCCTCCTGCCTGCCCACCTCTGCCACTTTCTGTCACACACTGGTGCCTGCAGAGACACAACAGGGTGTGAAGGTGACCGGGTGGGCTGGCAGGACCCCTGACCGGCACAGTCACCCAGGCTCCAGCAGAGAACACCTTGCCAGGACAGGCCTCATGTGCGAAATGGGTGCAGCGGGCCCAGCCTGCCCAGTCCACCCAGCCCGGGGCTGGACTCCACGCCATCAGATGCTACACCGAGCCCCTCCCTGACCCCGCCTTCCCTCCACTTCACCACCACGTGCTTCTCTCTCTCCTTTGTCTCCCTCCCAAAGCTTAATTCCTGCCGTTTCATCGAGCAGTTTCTGCACATGAGGTGCTGTGCCAGACCAAGGACCTCAGTGCCAGCTGGGCCAGGCAAAGAGGAGATCGACCCATCCTGGGAGTCCAGGGCGGCCAGGCTTTCCCTGCTGGGCCAGGGTAGTGGCGGGGAGACTGTCTCCAGTGAGGCTGCAGTGAGGGCAGGAGCAGGGAGGAGCCTGAGGGTCATAGCAAGGCTGGCCTGGGCCCTGTGGGGTGGCAGGGGAGGGTGGAGCCCGCTGCTATTCTGGGTGAGGCTGGGCTGCCAGGAGGCCCACACTCACATCTGCTCCTCAGCGCTCCCTCGTCCACTGCAGAGGACATGGTGGTCCCTGCCTCTTGGCCTGCCACCCTTGGGCTGCGTAGCTCTGCTCTTTCACTCCCCTTGAGTAACTGGGGGCTTTCGTTACCAGAGCAGTGAGCCAAATGGCTCCCAAGAGCCACCGTTCACCTCCCAAGCCCCAGAACCTGCAGATAGAAACTTGCTTGTTTTTTTTGTTTTTATTTTGTAGACAGACTTTCGCTCTATTCCCCAGCCTGGAGTGCAGTGACGCGATCTCGGCTCATTGCAGCATCCACCTCCCAGGTTCTAGCAATTCTCCTGCCTCAGCCTCCCAGGTAGCTGGAATTACAGGTGCCCACCACCATGCCCAGCTGATTTTTGTATTTTTAGTAGAGACAGGGTTTCACCATGTTGGCCAGGCTGGTCTCAAACTCCTGACCTCAGGTAATCCCCTGCCTCAGCCTCCCAAAGTGCTGGGATTACAGGTGTGAGCCTCCACGCCTGGCCAGAAACTTATTTGGAATTAGGGTCTTTGCAGTTGTGATGGAGTCAGGGATGTCCAGCAGATGATATTATCCTGGAGTACCTGGAAGGTTCCTAAATCCAGTGACAGGTGTCCTTGCAAGAGGCAGAAGAGGAGGCTCAGAGAACAGGAGGCCTCTTGGCAGTGGCACATGGACATCGGAGTAGGCTGCAGCTGAGGCTTTCCCCGCACCCATCTGCCCCATCCAGGCAGGCTCCAGGAAGAAGGAGGTGTCTGTCCTTTTCTCTCTCACGCCGTGTCCTCAGCGTCTAGAATGTAACAGGTGTTTGTCAGCAGATGGACACAGAAAGAGGCGAGCTTGATCAGAGACCCTGGGAACAGCGCCCAGGCCCCGGGGTGGAGGAGCTGTGGAGCTCAGACAAACCCCACGTGCTGGCAGCACCACCGCAGGGCCCTTGGACTTCAAGACCCACAAGTGCTTCCAGCCTTCCGGACGATGCAGATTCCGTCTTAAGACGTAATTCCATAAATCAGGGGTAAATCTGCGCAGGAACACCGGCTTTCGTTAAGACACTTTCGGACACGTGGAAACCAGCCAGCTCTGACGGCTCCAGCATGAGGGTGTGTGGCACGCCAGGCGGGGGGCATCCCTGTCCTCACCGCGTGGTCATCACGCTGCGCTGCTGGCCTGGCGCCTCCTGGGTACCAGACACCCAGAAAGCACCTCCTCCTGAAATCCCCACGAACACAGCCAGGGACACTGAGGCTCAGAGAGTTGGTTTGGGGTGGCCTGGGGTGGCCAGGCTCTGGGTCCCTCCCTGTACTGGGGTCAGCTATCTCTCTTCCTGAGTGATTTGAGGCAGGGACGTTCTCTGAAAAGTCAGATACAACCTGAGCCTGCCCTGGTGCAACAGTCCAGCCACCGGGCGCCCCCACAGGTGGGGCCCAGGAGCCCTGCCCAGGGGAGCTCTGATTTCTTGGTGGGGGACTGTGTCTGTGGCACTCTGATTCCCAATAGCATGAAGATTCCGAGTGACACAGTGAGGCTCTCAATCCCAAGCCATGTCCTCTGAGAATGCCATCGACGTGGAAGTGCAGACTATGACAGGGAAGAGGCTGGGAGGGGCCGTCTCCCAAGCCCTGTCCTTGGGGTCCATGGGACAGACCCTCACGTTTGCAGCCTGGACACAGGCAGCTTCTCAGGAAGCCAAGCAGGGAAGCTCTGTTGGAGGAGCACACTCCCCACCCTGCGACGTCCAGGGGCCTGACCCGGACTGGGGTCTGCAGTCACAGGTCCCCAAGGCTGGGGGCCCACATGAGCCCTGCAGGGACTGCCATTCCCCAAGAAGTTATTTTTATGCGTAAATGCTTGTGGGAAAGTGAGGGGGAGGAAGGAGAAAAGGGAAGCATTGAGACCCCCATCATGGACAAGAAGGAACCCTTTGCTCCAATTAGGCTGTGCTCCACCCCAGCCTGGGGAAGGGACATGTGGGCGGGGCACCACAGGAGAGACAAGCTGACCTTCCCTGCCAGCCTGGCCCAACGCAGCCCGGGCGGAGGAGGGTGGTGGCCCCACATTGCGGGCCCATTGTAGTCTCAGGGCTGGCTGGGTGCTGGGGGAGGGGCTTGGAGCTGCACCCTGGGGCCAGCCGTCTGGCCTCAGCAGGGGATGTGGGGTCTCCAGGACCCTCGCCTCTGCCTTCAGCTCCAACTCAGGGCAAATTCTGGCCACCCAGCATGGACCACTCACTCACTCATTGACTCACTCACTCACTCACTCATTCACTTGTTCACTCACTTGTTCACTCATTCACTCACGCACTCTCTCACTCACGCACTCTCACTCACTCATTCACTCATTCATTCCCTCACTCACTCACTCACTCATTCACTCACTCACACTCTCTCACTCACTCATTCCACTCACTGGCTCACTCATTCACTCATTCACTGGCTCACTCATTCACTCACTCGCTCACTCATTCCCTCTCTCACTCATTCACTCACTCACTGGCTCACTCATTCACTCACTCACTCTCTCACTCACTCATTCACTCACTCACTCACTCTCTCACTCACTCATTCACTCACTCGCTCACTCATTCACTCGCTCACTCATTCACTCACTCACTGGCTCACTCATTCACTCACTCACTCACTCTCTCACTCACTCATTCACTCACTCACTCACTCAATCACTCACTCACTGGCTCACTCATTCACTCACTCACTCACTCTCTCATTCATTCACTCACTCGCTCACTCATTCACTCACTCACTGGCTCATTCACTCACTCACTCTCTCACTCACTCATTCACTCACTCATTCCCTCCCTCCCTCACTCACTCACTCATTCGCTCACTCACTGGCTCACTCATTCACTCACTCATTCACTTGTTCACTCACTCACTCATTCACTCACACACTCATTCACTCACTCACTTGTTCTCACTCGTTCACTCACTTACTCATTCACTCGTTCACTCACTCGTTTGCTCAGTCATTCGTTCACTCACTCACTGACTCTTTCACTCACTCACTCATTCACTCACTTGCTCATTCACTCACTCACTGACTCACTCTTTTACTCACTCATTCACTCACTTGCTCATTCACTCACTCACTGACTCATTCATTCACTCACTCACTCATTCACTCATTCACTCACTCACTTGCTCACTCACTTGCTCATTCACTTGCTCACTCACTCGTTCACTCACTCACTTGCCCACTCACTCGTTTACTCACTCACTTGCTCACTCACTCGTTCACTCACTCACTCGCTCACTTGCTCATTCACTCATTCACTCACTGACTCATTCACTCACTCACTCACTCATTCACTCACTCGCTCACTCACTCATTCACTCACTCACTCATTCACTCCCTTACTCGCTCACTCGCTCACTCACTCATTCGCTCACTTGTTCACTCATTCATTCACTCACTCATTCACTCACTCACTCATTCATTCACTCACTCGTTCACTCGTTCACTAACTTGTTCACTCACTCACTCACTGGCTCACTCATTCACTTACTCATTCAGTCACTCATTTACTCAGTCACTCATTCATCCATCCATCCGTTCATTCAACAGATGTTTTCCAAGCCCCGCTGTTCACCAGACACAGAGATATGTGAGGGAGAGAGACAGAAAAAATGGAGGACAGGGTAGCCTCATGGCATATGAGCCAGCTGAGCGCCTCTGTGTCCATTGCCCTGTGGGCCATTGCAGGCAGGAGGCACTGAACGTTCCCAGGAAAGGTCCCCAGTGTCACCGCTGGGGCCAGGCCTGCTGTGTGGCCCATCAGCCCATGTAGCTGTTCTTCTGCAGCCTGGTAGACACCATGCACCGCGGAAGCCAGAACTGGGTCCTGGACAGCACGGCAGCTGTGTTCCTGAGGCCTCTCAACTCCCTGAGAGGTAGGTGGGCACAGGGGACACTGCCAGACACACCTTTCTGGCCTTGCCCTTGAGGTCAAGAGGCCTGGAGTCAGTTGCTTTGTCTCCAGAGAGACCTGAGGATGGGCCAAACATGAGACGCCCCTGACCCACTGGGCACCTGTCACTGACAGAGTGCCACCCTCACTGTCCCAGCCCAGCTCAGGGAAGCCCAGGTGTTCCTCCTTGTGTTCCCAGCCACGCTGAGCCACCTGGGGCCCTCAGAGGCCAAGGCAGTCCCTGGCAGTTTAGGGTAGAGGTGGTGTCTGCCTGCACCCGCCTGTGTTTGCCCGAGCCCAGCTGTGCTAACCTGTATCTGCCTGTGCTCACCCATACTCACCTGTGCCCACCTATGCCCATTATGCCTGCCTAGGGCCTTATCTGATGGGCTTCCTGCATCCCTCGAGAGCCTCTCTCTGCCTCTCCTGGCTTGGGGGCGCCCCTCCAGGCTGGCTGGCCAGCTCCAGCCCATCTCACTGCGGCCTGAGATAAGGGCCCAGCTCAAAGCTGCTTTGTTCAGACAACAAAAGAACATTTCTGCAGCGCCCTGGGAGCCGGGCCACGGGCTGGCTGAGGCTGGGGAGGCTTGGGCCCAGTGCAGGCACCAGCTCCAGAAACCCTAGCCTGGCCCTGGCAGCACCTTGAGGCTGGGGATGCTCCCACCACAGGCTTCCCAGGCCCTCGGTCCCACAGCTGGTATCTCCTTTCTATGCCCGGCCTGGGTCAGGCCCTGCCTGTGTCTGGTGCTATCCACTGCCCAGCTCCTGGCTTTGAAGCCTGGAGCCTCCACACCCATGGCAAGGAAGGCCACCCCTGCAGAGAGGAGCAGGTGCATGGCCAGGACCCTGAGCACCCGATTCTGCCCCCTGGCCTTTGCCCAGGCTGTCCCCTCTGCAGAGCACTTTCCCTACAGCACCCCGGAAAACTGACTGGAGGTCACTGGGCGCTGAGTGTGAAGGGAGGCGCTGGGTGTCTCCCCTGGGGGAGAAGGGGAAGCACAGGGACAGAGGGGCAGCCCTGGCTGAGGGCACTGGCATTGGGACTGGGTTGAAAGGTGGCCCCCAGGATGCATTCCCCAGGAGCCTCAAAGGGTCAGCTTATTTGGAAACAAGGTCTTTGCAGATGGAATTAAGGGGGGAACCTCCCTGACCTGGAGTGGGGACCTCGGGAGGAGCCTCCTGACCTGGGGTGGGCTTTAAACCTAATCCTGAATGTCCTCGTGCCAACAGGAAAGGCACAGAGGCCAGGGACACTGGAGTGAGGGAGGCAGAGGCCATATCAGCCACTGGAGTTTCGAGGGGCAGGAAGGGCCTCCTGAGGGAGCCCAGCCCTCCGGACACCTGCATGCCAGGCTGCTGGCCTCCAGAAATGGGAGGGGAGGCATTTCTGCTTTAAGCCACCCAGTCTGTGGCACTTTGTCATAGGAGCCCGAGGACATGCTTTCAAGGGAATGTGACAAAAGTGGGATAAAGGACACAGGCCCGAGGGCCTCAGGACACCCACCCCCACAGCATGACTGGGGGCTTCCTGGGGGCCTGCCAAGTCCCCGGGGCACTCAGGCTAGTCAGGGCTTCCAGCAGGAGCCCCCTGCCCTGGGACGCCGGTGTCCCCTGCTCTGTGGAACTGCAGCACCCAGCGTCTCCAGGCTCAGTCACAGCCGCTGTCCTGACGGGCACTCACATCCTGGGGGGGGCCGGCTCAGCCGGGGGGCTGGCCTTCGGGGGTGGCCTTGACAGCTGGGGAGGCTGGCCTTGGCCCCGTCTCTCCCCTCCCCAACTACTGGGGGTCTGAGCCCTCCCACTTCCTCTCCTCTTCCCTGAGCTCCTGTCACAGTGAACAGCTCCCAGGAGCCCACGCTGTAGCCACCCTCCCCGGGCCGGCTGGAGCCGGCCTTCCTTCCACCTCGCCCTCCACTTCCCACGGGCAAGCTGCTAGTAAGGCGGCCGGCATGCTTGGGTCATGAGGTCAGGGATAGCAGGAACAACTAGGGAGCTGGAGCCACCCCACCCCGTGCCACCACCCAGTCCACAGGAGGGAGATCAGGCAGGCCCAAAGAGGGCAAGCATCCTGTGCAAGATCACACAGCCAGTGCGAGCAAGGCCTGGACTCTGGGCGCCCGACTCGCACCCATCACTCACCTCTGCCCCTCCCTCCCTTGGTGCTGGCTGCCCCCTGAAGCTGTCAAGGGGCCCCTATTTGCTGTCAAGGGACCAGGAAACAGGGGTGTCTGAATGAGGCAACACCATGCCCCACCCCAGCAGTTAAAGGTTTGGGCCACACCCCAGTATGACTTTGGGCACATACCTCCAACTCGCTGAGCGGGATGGGGAGATGGGGACGGGGAGCTGGGGCCAGCAGTGGAGGCAGGCAGCCGGCAGCCGAGGGTGAGCACGAGGGCAGGGAACCCATTTCTGGGAGGAGCCATGGGGAGGAGCAGGGAGCTGGCAGTTTCCTCCTGGCCTGCATCCCCTCCCAGTGACTAGCGCTCTCCCAGCTGGGCATGGATGGGTTTCTTCATTCATTCTTTGCACGTGGAGCCTCTGAGCCTCTTGAGAGTCAGGCTCTGTGGGGTGTAGCTGTGCCCTCCCTCCCCGATGAGCCTTCCTGGGAGGGGCACGCCCAGCACGGATGAGGCGCCTGCCCCTGTGCTGCTGAGGGTCCCCCAGGATTCCACCTAAGGCCAGAAGGATAGATGGGGGTCACAGAAGCCACCAGAGTGGATGGCAAGGTGCCCTAGGCAAATAGGCCAGAACCCTGGAGCAGCTGGAGGATGAGGGGAGAGGGCAGGTTCTGCCAGGGCCATGGGAACTGAGCCTCACAGTCAAAGGGAGGGCAGAGCGCGGCTGGAGCTGGGCTTCCCAAAGAGGCTTCGGCTGCAGGGAGGGGCTGCAGAGGTGGCCCACAGAGCCCGCAGCTCCAGAGACCATAGAGATGGGCCAGGCCCCACCTGCACCCTACCTACCTACCTGCTGAAGCAGGAAGACAGAGGTCCCCACACCCTCCCCCATCCCTACTGACACTCATGACACTCATGGAGGTGTGTGTGGGTGGGAGATACGCATAGCCGTTCATCCCGAAAACGGTGGGCAGGGTCACGAGCCCCCAGTCTTTTTACAAGATTCCACCTAGCCCAGGGGGATGAGATCAGGGACAGAGGCTCTTCCAGATGGCAGGAGGCCCGACCAGTTCCCAAGGTCCCCAGGGTGGTGGGTTCCCGGTCCCGCTGTGCAGGGAGCAGGCTGGGCACAAGCAGGTCCCGGGTCTGCTCGGAGAGCAAGGGATGTCCCACATCCCAGGGGACAGTGGCTGCCTCCCTGCACATGGGGCCTGTGGATGGGTGTTGCGGCCCCAGGCTTCAGGGGCCAGGTCTGAGTCACACCAGGTCCAGGTCTCCTCTCAGGCTCTGCCTCTTCAGCTAGAGCCTGTGGCGAATTCTCTGAATCTTCACCCAGGCAAAGTGGGCTGGGAAAAGGACTGGGATGTGCAGAAGGGGTGCAAGGGCCACACTGTCCCATGCACAAAGCTGGTGTGTTGTTCCAGGGAGAATGGCATTCAGGCGTGCAGGTGTGCCAGAATGTGTGTGTGTGTGAGTGCTTGCCCACCTGAGTCCACACACAGGTGTGCATGTGCATGTGTGTATGTGCCCATGTGTGAAGGTGTGTGCATGTGTGCACACACCCTTGCTCACACGTGTGTGCCTCTGCATATGAGGGGGTGCATGTGTGCATGTGTGAGGGTGTGCACATGTGTGCGTACATGCTTGCTCATGTGTGTGTGTGGGTGCTCCTGTGTGCACGTGTGTGTGCTCATTTGCATGTGGGTGCATTCACATCCATGTGTGCCAGTGTGTGAGCATGTCAGCGCATGACCTTAATGGCGTATGTTGCAGGTGTGTGCCTATGTCTGTGCATGGTGAGCATGTACATATGTGGGGACGAGTGTACACATGTGTACACCTGTGTGTGCCTGTGCATGTGTGCATGTGCAGGGCAAGAGAGTGGGGGTGCCATCAGGGTCTGTGGCCCAGGTGAGACTCCTGGAGGTCGTGGCTCTGGTGGGTGGTGGCGCCTGGCAGAAGCTGGCCCCCAGGAACCCTCCATAGTGATAATGGGCTGGGCAGGGCCTTGGGGGATGAGCTTCCTGCCATCACCAGGGTCCTGTGACGAGACTCCAGCAGGGCCGAGCGGACCTGAAGTTACAGCCCTGGGCAGAGGTCAACCAGGACCCAAAAGGGGCTTGTGCTGCCCATGGGGATGGGTCGGCCCTGGGCCCTCCACAGTCTCCCCATCCCAGCTCATGTGTCCAGAGCCCCAATGACCAGGGCCCGCCTCGCCTGTGCTGGGCTCTGCAGCCACTTCCTCCCACCCCCCCCACGGGCAATAGTCCCAACATCTGGTTGGTGTTTCCAGCAAGCTGGGGGCGGGGGCCAGTGGGAGCCGGAGGAGCAGCTGTGGACAGTGTGGGAGTCTCCAGCGGGGCTGTGAGAACCAGCACCCGCCCGGATGGTCGCATTCCCAGTGCAGCCCCCACGGGGGGGGGGGCGTGGTGGGGACCAGGGAGGAGAGATGACTGGGTCACAGCCACTCTGGAGACGCCTCCCTTGACGTGGCTCTGTGGGAGGAGGGGCTGTGGGCTGCTGACCTCCACCGAAGCCTGCAGGCAGCACACAGCCAGGGCCTGCACTAGCTCCTGGGCTCCCTGCTGTCATCCCTCCCAGCCTCAGTTTCCCCTTCCGTGAAATGGGCCCTGACGGTGCCTGGCTCACGGGCTGTGGGGAGAACTCCCGGGAGATCAGGCTCAGGCGTGGCTGCTCGGTGTGGTGGGGGCGGCCCCAGCCCTCGGGACCATTCATGGCTATGTGGGTTCACCCATCCTACAGCAACAAGGCCTGTGCAGGCCTGCAGTCAGAGTGGGCTCCAGAGCCCCCAGAGAAGGTTTCAGGCTGTCAGCCCAAGAGCCAGGATGCCCAGCAGGTGGGCACCAAGGCGGGGGCCTGGCAAAGCATCTCCAGTCTCAGTGGGGTTAACCCCCAGCCCTGGCTAGGAGGGGGGCGCTGGGCCAGTGGGAGACTCAGCTCCAGGGACAGCTCAGCCCTTCCCTGTGAGGTCGTGGGAAAACTTGCCTCACACGCCCCAAAACAAGGACCCCCCAGGCTGCCTGCAGGAGGATGGTGGCTCCTCCCAGCTGCAGGGGCCACTCCACCAGGCCCGGCTCCTGAGCAGCTGAGCGCCCCCGGGTCCCAGGCTGCGCACCCCATGGGGGCCATGGGAGGCCCTTCCTGCTTCTCAGGCTTCTTTCCGCTCGGTTTTGCTTTTGTTGTGTTTTTTGTTCTTGGTTCTTGGAGGAGCCCAGGCCGGAAAGGGGACAATTAAACCCAGGACAGAAAGGGTTAACATGGGCTCCACCCCCCCATTCACCAGGAAATAAACAAGGAGCTTTGTTTCCATTCACCCTGAAAAATACGAGGATTTCCTCTCCCCCTGGTCTGCACTGTCTCCCAAGGATCCCTCAAACCCAGAGGGGCAGGGCAGGAAGGGGACCCTGAGGTGGGCTGCAGGTGGCCCTGTCCTGCCAGTGGGCAGAGGTCTCTGGGCTTTCAGAGACAGAGAGGTGTTTGGAAGGTTCCACTCAGCCTGGGTCATGGCGGCTGACCCAGAGCCACAGAGCAGGGTGCACCTGGGGCCTGTCCTCACCCACCCACTCACCTGTCTGTTCCTAGAGGTCCTGCTTGCAGAGGCTGGGCAGGTGAGGCCCTGCTCCAGGAGGGCCAGGGATGCCCAGGCCCCTCTTTCTGTCCCTCTAGCACCCCCAGAACTGGGTGCTAGAAAAAGGGCCCACCCACTTTATTGGGTCCGTCTGATGCTCGGCCTGACGTCGCCGTATCAGGAGACCACAGTGACCTCATGGCATGGCCCCTGTTAAGGCAGGAAAGGATGGACACGGGTGATAAACAGGCCCTGGGCCAGCTCCATCCAGTGGGTCTCTAGGTTCCCGGGCCACTCTGTGGCCACTCCCCTTGGCCTGAGCGTACCACAGGCCAGAGAGGACGCTCCACCCTCCCAGCCCCCACCAACACCACGTCGGGGGAGACAGAGGGCCTCCAAAACAGACAGGGAGTGTGGAGGCCACAGGGGCTGGGAGGCCACTGGATGACAGGGCCTGGCCGGAGAGACCCCAGCCTCCGGGAGACACTTTGCATCTTGAGCTGGTGGAGGTGGGCAGCCCCAGGGGAGCGCAGCGCAGGGGATGCTGTCCACACCTTAGAAGCGGTTGCTGTGGGCTGGGCGTGGGGTTGAGGCAGGAGAGAGGTGAGTGGGAAAGGGGGTCATGCCTGGATGTGCGCATGGGTGAGTGCTGCTTGCTGAGGTGGGTGTGAGCAGAAGAGGCAGGGGTGATGGGGATGGGGTCTGGTGGGATGTGACCAGCCTGAGAGGCATGTGGGGAAGTGGCTGACCCTAGATCCGGAGGGGGTGCAGGTGGGGCCTGATGAGGTCTCCCTGGGAGGGCAGTGGAGGAGGCGTGGTCTGCGGACGGGACCTGGTGTGCGGGGGTCGGGGGCCTGAGTCTATCGGAGGCAAGGCAGGGGTGAGGCTGTGGTTGGCTCCCAGGGTGCGTGAGCTCTGCAAGCCTCCTGGTCCCTCTCTGTGAAGTGGGGGACAGTGAGTGCACTGAGCCCATGAGGTGGAGACTTTACAGGTGATAGCCACAGCTCATCCAGCGAGTGGAGCAAATCTGCAGATGCCCCCACCATGCAAGGTTCCCTGAATGCCCCCCACCATGCAACACCCCCCACCATGTGATGTCCTGAGAATGCCCCCCTCACTGCACAGTGCCCTCCTACAGCTCGATCCCTCCCACTGTGTGATCCCCGGCCCGTGCAGTGCACCACCACCATGTCCCCTTGAACCTCTGCCATCTCCATCCAGGTGTCATCTGCCGGTGACACCTGTGCCTTCACCCACTCGGTCCTCAGGCCAGAATTGGCACTGTCTGGGGGAGCCAGGGGTCCGGGCGGTCTGCTCCAAGCTCTGTACCGATTCCCATTCCTGGGGGACAGAGCCCTGACCCACGCTGGGAGCTGTGCCACACCTGCCCGCCACCTCCTGACCTCCATCCACCCCCATCCTGCGCCACCTGCCTTCCAAAGTAAATAGCATCGATGTGCACCCTGGTCCCCAGAGGTGCTTCCAAGAGCCACCCTAAATCAGCTGGGTCCAGAAGGAACTGTGGGAGGGGCTCAGGATAGCTGAAGGAGCCCCCGCTGGGGCAGTAGAGGAGGCACATGGATCCCAGTCCCTGTCGGGGTTAAAGGAGCAGCAGAAGCGGTCTGCAGGCATGTGGAAGGACCACGGTGCACGCGCACGACCCGGCCCAGGGCGCCTACATCTTTCCCAAGCCAGTCAGGCGTTGCTGGAACATCACACCAACTCGCTGCACAAGGGGCTGTGAGGTGCATCTGCTGGGGAAGCAGGAGCTGCATTCCGAGGCTTCGTGCTTGTGTGCTGGAGGGCAGGTGGTAAACCCCTGAGATTCTGGGGCTACCATGTCAGCTTTTAGGGGTTCAGTGGTCTGGGATGTGATGGCAGGGACAAATGCACCCTTAGAGACTGCAAGGAGACGGGTGGTCTCCCCACAGAAAGAACAAGCCATTCAGCTTGGGCAACACGCCCAGACCTGTCTCATGCCCGTGGTCCCAGCTGCTCCAGAGGCTGAGGCAGGAGGATCCCTTGAGCCCAGGAGGTGGAGGCTGTGGTGAGCTGTGGTCACACCACTGCATGCATTCTGGCAGCAGAGCGAGACCACATCTCTAAAAAAGAACAAGGGATTGCTCCTCACTCCTCCTATTGCCGAGGAAGCAGCGCCATGCTCGGCGGCCTCTTTGGGTTTAAGAGGCAACTTCAGAGGCGCCTGGGGCAACGCCCTGCCCCTTTGTTGGGTGACTCAGAAGAATGTCACTTCTGAGTGGGGCTCAGAGCAAGAGAGGCCCCTGCAGCAAGCTCAGGCGGTGGCAATTCGATGGAGCGCAAGTTTGTGTTTTAATTTTCTTGCCTGTGTCCCCTTAAGTGTCTTTGTCCATCCACAGTTGGAGCCTCCTTTCCCCTGGAGGATTTCAGTCTCATTCAGTCAACAAACCCTCCCTGGGGACCCACTGGTTGCCAGCTCTGCCCTGGGCTCCAGGATACGATGTCAGGACAGACAGACCCCAGGGTGACCGGCAAGACCCGAGCTGCTGGAGACATCCATGGAGATGCAGACATTGGAAGCCCCCAAGAGAGCTGCAGCCCAGGGACCTCCAGTATTCTGGGGCAAGCTCACGACATCTGCCAGCAGACAGCCCCCTCCATTTGAGGAGAGCTCCTGGCACAGACTGAGCCCTGCAGTGCGTCAAATAGGGCCCCCTCAATTAGTGTCCCCAGGACCTCAGAATGTGCCCTTACTGAGAAATAGGAGTTTGGGCAATGGACTTGCAGACCTCAAGACAAGACTGTCCTGCGTCTAGGGTGAGGCTTTAACCGGAGGACTGCTGTGTGCATAAGAGAGGACGCAGGGACACAGAGAAGTCAGTGAAGATGGAGGCAGAGACTGGAGCCTGGCGGCCACAAGCCAGGAACACCTGGAGCATCGGAAGTGGAGGAGGCAGGAAGGACCCTGCCTGGAGCATCTGGAGGGAGCACGGCCCGGGGACCCCGTGTCTCTGACTTCCGGCCTCCAGAGCGGGGAGAGCACACTGTGGGTGCTTTGTGCCCCCGGGCAGTGGGCCTTCGTTACAGCAGCCCCCTGACAGGGAGAGCATCTGACCTTGGGGCCTGGAATGACCCTGACAGAGCCCCCTGTCCCGGTCACTGAGTCCAGGCAGAAGTGTGTGGGTATTGGTGGTCCTGGGTAGCCCTCAGCTGGAGCCAGCCCCAGAGCTGACCGGCCAGCTTCCTTGGAGGCCCAGGCTGCCCCATCCGTAGTAAGGCTTCTTGGGAGAAGGAGGGGGTGGAGCTGTGGGAGGGACACATGGGGTGCCTGGCAGCGCAGACAGTCATGGGATCTGGGGCTGAGGCCCGTTTGGTGAGCCCGTTTGGGCTTCAGGGGAGCCTATGGTGCTCTTCAGCCGCCGCCTTCTCCTCCCTTCATGGCTCCCTTCCCCACCCCTCCCATGAGCTGCGGGTCCTGGAGCCCAGCCTCAGGACTGCCTTTGGAGAACCGAGGGCGGCTCCTGTCCCCAGCAACCTCAGGCTCCAGCCAGCCTCGCTCCCTCGTCCTTGAAGCTCCAGCCCGGTCCTCACCGTCTCCGACAGCCCCTTCTCTTCGGTCCCAGCCCCCTCACACCGGACTCGGGCTCCTAACTCCTGCTCCCTTGTCTCCCCTCCCAAAGGACCATGAGCCCATGCAGGCAGGGGTCCACCTGTCCTGCCGTCACATCTCAGGGTCTGTGTGTCCTGCTGTCGCATCTCGGGGTCTGTGTGTCCTGACGTCGCATCTCGGGGTCCACCTGTCCTGCCATTGCATCCTGGGGTCTGTCTGTCCTAACATCGCCTCCTGGAGCCCAGCGCAAAGCTGGCAACCTGTGGGTCCCCAGGGAGGGTTTGTTGAATGAATGGCCGACCCCAGATGTTGAATGAATGAGACTGAAATCCTCCAGGGGAAATGAGGCTTCAGCTGTGGATGGACAAAGAAGTTTAGGGGAACACAGGCAAGAAAATTAAAAAATAAATTTACACCCCATCAAATTTAATAACTTCTGTGCATCAAAGAACACTGTCAAGAGCAAAAAGGCAGCCCACAGGATGGGAGAACATACTTGCAAGTTATATATCGAATAAGAGGTTCAGAATATATTTTAAAAACTCCCACAACTAAACCAGAACAAAAAGCCCAAACAACCCGATCAAAAACAGGCAAGGGACTTCAACAGACACTTCTCCAGGGAAGACACACAGGGGGCCGCCATGCACGTGAAAAGGTGCTTCCCATCGTTAGTAAGCAGGGAGGCACCAGTGGAGAGGTGCCACTTTACACTGTTACACTGTTATCACAGGCTTAATAAAAAATGGAAAGTTGGAGCCGTGTGGGAATGTGAAACGGTGCAGCTCCTGGAAAACCGAGTGGCGGCTCCCCAAAAACTGAAACAGAATCACCACGTGATCCTGCAGCTCCGCCCTGGAGTGCAAGCCCAACAAGACTGAAAACAGGGACCTGAACAGATATGAACCAGCCCCGCTGAGGGACACTGACTCACCCCTAGTGTCATGGGGCAGGTGACTGTGCTGTGGATGCCCTGATGGCATCTTGGCCCCACCATGATCCCTCTGATACCAACCCCCAGCAGTGGCATCCCTGAGAGTCCTTAAGTCCTCCTACAGAATTGCCCTGCACAGACAGTGCAAAGTGACAGCTGGGACAGACTCAGGCTTGCGCACCCGCGTTCACAGCACCCTTATTCCCCACAACCAAAGGTGGAGGCAGTGGAGTGTATGGGAATGGATGATAGAGGAACAAAATGCTGTCCATCACACAGTGGAATACTACGCAGCCATGAAAATGAAGGGAATTCCGACCCATGCTACAACCAGATGAGCCTTGAGGACATTACGAGAAGTGAAATGAGTCAGTCACGAAAGGACAAGTCCTGTGGTTCGACTCACAGGCGGTCCCCAGTATTGTCAGGTCCACAGAGACAGGAAGTAGAAAGATGGGTGCTAGGCTGGGGAGGGGATGGAAAGTGAGTGTTTCATGGGGACAGAGTTCACCCTGGGAAGATGGAGAGCTCTGGAGACGGAGGGTGGTGATGGCCGCACAGTTTGAATACACCTAGTGCCACTGCGCTGTGCACTTAAATGGTGAAGGTGGCAAATTTTACGTTACATATATTTTACCAGGATTTTAAAAAATAAAAGAAACTCAGCAGGACGCGGTGGCTCACGCCTGTAATCCCAGCACTTTGAGAGGCTGAAACAGGTGCATCACGAGGTCAAGAGATAGAGACCATCCTGGCCAACATGGTGAAACCCTGTCTCTACTAAAAATATAAAAATTAGTCAGTAGTCCCAGCTATTCAGGAGGCTGAGGCGGGAGAATCATTTGAACCCGGGAGGTGGAGGTTGCAGTGAGCCAAGATCATGCCACTGCACTCCAGCCTGGACAAGACAGTGAGACTCCCCTCTTAAAAAAAAAAAAAAAAGGAAGAAGCAGCAGTACATGGAGCATTGCAGAGGCATTTCGGGCAGTCTGGGTGCCTGCAGAGATGGGCGAGGTGACTCTGAGCTAGGATTCCGCTACCTGTGCCCCGCAAACATGACTTTAGCCTCTGCTGGGAGGCCCTTGCTGTGGGGATGAGACAGACCCCGGGGATTCAGCACTGAGTGCCGTCCTTTAGGGGAGCAAGTGGAGAACAGGGGGCCAGGGTGCACCAGGCTGGGAGAGTCACCAGTCCCACGCCCAGCAGCCCCTGGAGGAACACACCCTGAGCCTGGCACAGCCATCTGCAGGCATAGGGGGTTGGTGGATGACTACATGACAACACACTCATGCAACCCCAATTCAGTCCCAGAGAGATTGGCAGGAGGCCTCTCAGATGAGGCCAATTTGGGAGAGGGACAGAGGGAAGCTAGGGGAAGTATTGGCTGCAAAGTCAAACAGACCATATGTTCTCACAGTGGGCAGGGCAGGACACCTCTCTGAGCCTCGGTCTTCTCGTCTGCACAATGGGACAGCAGTAGAACCCACCCATGGGAGTTGCGCTGTAGAATCATGCTCATGGCTTCGGTAAACCACGGGAGTCACACTGTGGAATCATGCTCACGGCTTCGGTAAACCACGGGAGGCGCACCGCGGAATCATGCTCACTGCCTCTGTAATCCACAGGAGTTGTGCGTGAAATCATGCTCACGGCACTCAGTACACCACAGGAGTCATGCTGTGGAATCACGCTCAGGGTGCTCAGTAAACCATGGGAGTCTTGCATGAAATCATGCTCACAGTGCTCAGTACACCATGGGAGTTGCACTGTGGAATCATGCTTATGGCACTCGGTACATACGGGAGAAGGGCTTGGAGATGGTCAGTGTAACGATGAAAAGCAAGTTGCAGAAGTGTGTTTAGTGACCACTCGCCATGTGTTGTTAGAAGAAAAAGCAGTTTGCAAAGATGAAATGGTTCCTGTGAGCTCAGCTGATTACTCCCTGGCTTTCCAGAGGGTGACGCAGCACCTTGGCCAGCTCACCTTCAACAGCACCCCGGGGAAGCCAGGCCCTAATCACCCGATGCTTGCTTTGGGGGCAGCGGGGCTGAATGAAGGGATGAATGAATGAATGAATGAATGAAGAATGAATGAACGAAGACTGCTCCCTGTTTTGTGAACAAGATGAAAAACCTCCCTGGGAAGATGCGGCTTGACACTGACAGGCCCTTTTTTATCTTCCTTTTCCTGCTTTGATTTTGTGGGTTTTGTTTGTTTGTTTGTGAGGTTTTTGTTTTGTTTTGTTTTGTTTTGTTTGCATTTCCAAAGTGCTGCAGGGAATGTGTGGGACATTTGCAGTCACAGAAAAGGTCACTGCTGGTGAATGTTTAATGGCTCTTGTCGAGGTGGGTGTAGGCGCAGGGTCCACACACCCGCTCCCTGGCCCTTCTGAAAGACTGGATGGTAACAGGGGAAGTCCTAACCCAAAGGACACTGGGCAATGGAGGCCCCGGTGGGCACAGGTGGTGAGGGGCGGCGCGGGCATGTCCCTCCATTCCTCCTAACCCCACCCTCGGCACACGGCCTTTTGCAAGGGATGAGAAGGAAAAAGGCCTCCCGGCTGCCATGCGCGGGCCCTCTGTAACAAAGGTGACTCTGTGCTTGAGAAAAGGAGAGGGTTATGAGAAAGCCTCCCCGTCACAGGGCTTGACGTTTGCAGGGAAAATGCTGGGCCTTGCTGGGTGGGACAAGCGGGGCCTGCACAAAAGCCCCTTTGTTCACCCCCAGCGCCCGACAACGGCACAGAGAGAAATTATCTTTTCAGCAAAAGATTAAGCGGGCATCTGAGCCCTGGCTGGCTCATTTCCATGCTGCTGAGAGGGGACCCCTTCTGGGGCCGCCCACCCTGATGCCCCTCTCCTGCCCCAGGTCCCAGCAGGCCTCTAGGAGGAGGCAGCAGCAGCTGGGGTAGAGGAGGGGCCAGAGTGGACAGGGGCCAGAGTGGACTGTACCTGCTGGGTATAGGGGCACATGGGGGCTGGGCGAAGCCCTGGCCATGGGATGCTGCTGCCCCAAGTTACAGATGAGAAAACTGAGGCAGACAGGCAGCCGCCCCGGCCCTCTGCAACAGGCTGGCTCACTCTGGCGTCCCTGGGCGGGGCGGGCCTTCCCTGCCTTGGGAAAGGGGTGATATCAGCGGATGGGGGCTCTGGCCAACCAGACTGATATCAGCGGATATCCGCATGTTTGGGTATTAACCCCCAGCAGGGGGGTGTCTGAGAAACCAGCCCACCACTCTCACCTGCCCACCTGGCCTCAGCCCCGCCTGGCACCGAAACTTCTGGTTTCAGTCTTCACTATGTCCAAGGTTGGGGGCTCCTCCCTGTGCCAGCAAACCCCAACCCCCGCCCCCATCACCGCTCCTGAGAAAGCCTCTCCCTCACCCGAGGGAGAGGGTGCCTGGCCAGACCGCACTGGGTGGGGCAGGGCCTGCGGGGCTTGGGAACCAGAGTCACCAGGAGCAGGGGCGAGTCTGGACAGGCCGGGGCCACCCTCAAGTCTGCAGGTTGGTGGCAGTGGGGCGTCTGCAGCCCATGTGGGAGCAAGAGCAAGTAGAGGACCCCCGACCCCCCTGCGGATGGCCCTGCACTGGGAAATTGAGGTCATTTGAGTCTTTACAAGATGGAGGGATGGGGCTCAGAGGGCAAGGCTGTCCGTGGGGTGGCATGCGATGGCCCCTTGGCCTGGGAAGGGAAGGGTGGGGGGCCCAGATGGCAGGAGATTGGGGTCCAAAATGCCCAGATGTGAGGGGCAGGGCTGGGACTGCAGCCACCTGGACTTCACTTGGCACCTCCTCCCTCCTACCCTACCCACCCACTGGCCTCACCTCCAGGCCCGGAAACTCCACCACAGAACTGCAGGCCATAGGAGCTGGGGGGAGGCCCTGAGTGCGGGGTCCCCCTGCTGCCCCATTGACAAGGAAAAGCCAAGGCCAGGTGGGGTGGGGTGACGGCTGGGAGCGACAGAGGCTCCTGCTGGCCGACTCCAATCTGAACCCAGTGGCTGGCACCGTGGAGGAGAGGGCTCTGGAAGCCGCCGACATCCTCTACCCGGCTTCTGCTGCTGAAATGGACATAGGCCTGTCTCTGACACTTCAGTGACAACCAGGTGGTGTGTGGCCTGGCCCTCGAGGCCGGTCCAGGCTGCTGCCTGCAGAGCTAGGGGCAGGGCTCACATTCCCACACACCGCCGGACCAACAATAGGCCTGCCATCACCCTGGGTGCCCAGGCAGAGGCAGGCCTGGCAGGTGGCCTGAAGGCCATGGGTGAATGGGATACATGGGTGCCCAGGGGAGCAGTATGGGAAGGAGGGCAGTGGGGCAGCCTTCCCTGGGAGCCTTCCCTGGGCCCGGTGGGCTGTTCAGTCTCCTCCAAGTCCCCCAGGCCCTCACTTTCTCTGGCCACTGCGGTTGGCATGGCTGCCAGTGATTGGGGCTGGGCCTCCTGGCAGGAGTGCCTGATGAAGGGCTCCCCATACCAGCCAGCAGCCCCAGCCCTCCCCACAGGACCCCCAGGAGTGTCCTGGGCCTTCCCTCGTATTGGGGTGGGGGTTACAAGGCTTAGAGGCCAGCCAGGCTATGGGCAGTACTCCTGAAAGCCCACTGAAGTCACCCCGCTGAGAAGAAGGGCCCAGTCTTCACCCCTGCCTGTGCCAGGTGGGATCTGTGCCCGAGCCCTGGGTGGGGTGGGATCCCCTCTCCCTGTGGGTGCAGTGCCCTCAGAGCTCATCAGCACCCCTCCTGTTGTCTTCTGTGCCTTCCCGAGCCTCCTCCCCACCTCTCCATCAGGCTGATGCCAGCAGGTGCTGTGGGAGACCCACAGGGGAGGTCCCAGGAGAATGGGCTCCCCTAGGACCAGTGGCTTCCCAGAGTCCCCAGTCCAGCCCAGGAAACCCCAGAGACTCCTCAGAGGCCTCGGGACATGCTGACAGGGGTGCAGGGCCTCCCGGGCATGAGGGGCTGTTCCCGTGCCCTCCCTCGTGGCCTGGGGTCTCTCCCCTCCCCTTTCCACCATGGAGTCTGCTGGGCTGAAGGGGTTGGTTCCTACCATCACCACCAATGCTGGTGGGAGTGGAATTGTGCTTGTAGGAGCCCCCACCCCAACTCTGCTCCTGTGCCAGGGTCCCCTGGGAAGCCCCAAGGGAGGGGGCAGGAGGCAGAGGTGGCTTGGGGTCATGCCCCTGCCCCCGTGTGACCCCTCCTCTGTCACTTGGCCTCCTGGGACCCATGCTGGGCAGGGAGGGAGTCCTCGGACAGTGGGGTCTGGCATCCAGAACAAGAGGTGGGAGGGAGAGCCAGGCAGCCCCGGAAGGCGGGCGGGTGCCCAGGGCCTGGGAAGGGGGAGGGGAGTGGGTGTTGGGGAGGGACTCCGGGGCTCGGCATCCACCATCCCCTCTTGCCAGCCACCTACTAGTGGGCCTGGGAGCAGGGCTGTGCTGGTGGCAGTGGTCCCAGGCCCTTGCCGTGGTATGCAGAGGGTGGAGGCTGCCTCCGAGGGCCCCATTCAGTCGCCTTCACCCTGGCAGGGGGCCAGCAGCAGCAACACAAAGAAGACTCTGTCCCGGAAGCTGGGCCCCGGGGCCTCCTGTCCATGAACAGAGCAAGACTCCGGGCCAGCCGCACGGGGCTGTGCCATCGAGGCAGCTCAGGGTCTCACAGCCCCCAGGCCTCTGCTCCAAGAGCCACAAAGCCCTTGGAGGGTGGAGCGGAAGCTGCAGAGCCGAGAGCACCAGGCCTCTGGCAAAGCAGCAGGCAGGGCAGGGGCTCTCCTCCTGCCACAAACTCCCATCCATGCTCTCCGCGGGCACACAGGGCGGTCGTGGCATGTGCTTTCGCCAGGGAAGGAAGAGTTTTCGCAGAGCTTCAAGCTGGCTACAGGCTCAGGTGGTGGTAGAGGGAACAGCCTGTGGGCCCTGCCAGGTCTGTAGCTCTGGGCCTGGAACACCAAGCCAGGTGGGAGTGTGCGGGCACAATGCAGCAGCAGCAGCCCATGTTGTTGGGTGGGTATCCCATCTCGGCTTGTGTTCACGGGTAAGAGAGAGCATGAGAGCCTGCCTGTGCGCCCTGAGCAGTGTGTGCACACATGGGTGGGGGGGCCCTGTGTGCCTGAGCGCCCTGAGGAGTGTGTGCACACATGTGCGGGGGACCCTGTGTGCCTCAGCGCCCTGATGAGTGTGTACACAGGTCTGCGGGGACCCTGTGCCTGCGCACCCTGAGCAGTGTGTGCACACGTGCGCGGGGGGGGCCCTGTGTGCCTGCGCGCTCTAGGAAGTGTGTGCATACCTGCACTGGGGGGCCCTGTGTGCCTGTGCGCTCTAGGGAGTGTGTGCACACGTGTGCGTGGGGCCCTGTGTGCCTGCATGCCCTGAGCAGTGTGTGCACATGTGCACGGGGGGGGGCCTGTGTGCCTGCGCTCTCTAGGGAGCGTGTACACATGTGTGCAGAGGACCCTGTGTGCCTGCATGCTCTGAGGAGTGTGTGCGTACGTGTGCGGGGGACCCTGTGTGTCTGCATGCCCTGAGGAGTGTGTGCACACGTGCCCGGGAGGGACCCTGTGTGCCTGAGCGCAGAGGCCCTCCTGCACACCATATGTAAGCTGTGTCCTGCCAGCAGTTGAGTGCACCCTGTCGTCCCTGTCAGGTCCCTGGCCCCTGGGGATGCAAGTCAGGTCTGGACACCAAGCTCTGCTGGCACTGGGTTCGGGAAGGGCCAGAGCCCCACTCCTTGGACTCCAGGAAACTGTGGACAGCCTGCCACCTGAGGGCCAGGGGAGGCAACAGGCAGAGGTGGCTCCTGCCCAGGTCTTCTGGACCCACTGCCAGGCTCTGGGGGAATCTGGATGGAGCCAGCCCACCCCTCAGAGCAGGTGTGGGCGAGATGGGAAAGGGGAGCTGTGAAGCTGAGGCCAAATGAAGTCAGTCACCAGGAGAACCCACTGCAGAGGAAGTGGGCAGGTGGGCCGGGTCAGGTGGGCTTCCCAGAGGAGGAGGCTCAAAGGGCCATGGGACTCATGTGGCCAAGGGCACGGCCTCGTCAGCTGCAGACACCTCATCCTTATCCCCAGTCCTGGGCCACCCGCCCCAGTACTGGCAGGTGGCCGAGGGGCCAGGGGGGACAGGCACTGGGCCTGTCTCATCTCTCTTGTTTCGAGTGTCTGTCAGCCATGATTTTTGCAGCTGGGGCAGGGAGGGGGGGAGGGAGGGGCAGGTGGAAAGGGCATCTGCCTGAGAATCTGGAGCAGCCAGCACTCAGCCTGGGGCACTGAGAACAACCGGGGTCCAGGAGGGGAAGCGAGGCCACACTTTGAAGGATCATTTCCACAGTTTGTTACTAGAGAAGCATCTCTGAACATGCAGAGTACCAGGAGGAGGGAGCAACACCTGCCCCCCAGCCCAGCCCTGTGGTGGGTGAGGGGAGGGTGGAGCCTGTGGGGTTGGGTCCCCCAGGCCCCCAGGTGGGCTTCAGGTGGCCAGGGCCCCTTGGTTCAGGCACGGTCTTGTGCATTCTCAGCTAACAACCCCCTCCCCCCGAAATTTCTGTCCCAGGAGAGGGCAGGAGCCCTGGACCCTGACAGCCCAGGGAGGACTCCGACCCAGCCTTCTCCCCAGCACCCCTCCATACCTACGGCAAGTTTCTGCTGCTTCGGATGCAGCCAGTGCCCCTGGGTTTGTCAAGAGTGGGTCGCCTCACTCACACTCCTCGAGAGCGGGTGCTTCCGTTTCTGCCAGGGGCCTCCTCAGACTCCTTCTGAAGGGCTGGCGCTGGCAACGCCCAGAACCACATATATCTGTGACCCCTCCCTACTGGGACCCCCCCACTCCCATCAAGCCTTGGCCCTTCTGTCTCAGAGTCACAGGCCCTGGAGAGCGTGGGGTTGGCATTCGGGGATGCCCAGTCACCCCTCTTTAGAGGGCCCAGACCCTGTGCCAGGGCCTCGCCAGTCACTTTGTGCACACTTGAGACTACAGCAACTCCTGAGATCTTCATGCAACCTTTCGGGGCCTGCATTTTCTCTGCATTTTACACCTGGGGAAACTGAGGCTTGGAGAGGTGAGCGAGCTGCCGGACCCCACCTGTGAGACAGAGGTAAGCTGGAGGTGGGGCTGGCACCAGCCTGCCTGCCTCTAACGTCTATGCTTCTAGTCATGGCTTTTATTGTCCCCAATAAAAGGGCCCTGGACTTCAGGCTCCTCAGGTCCTTGGGGCTGGGAGTTGTGAGTCGGAACCGAATGCACTCCCAGGGTCCACAACCAATGAGGGCACGGCTGGCATTGGATCCCAGATGCCAGGGGTCCTGGTGGGTCCAGGGCCTAGCGGGGGCTAGGTGCTGGCCGGCTGTGGGAGACCAGCTGGTGTGTGGCCATCCTCTGGCCCGGAGCCTCCAGGCTAGTCCAGCGGCCAGACGGCTCTGGGTGACCCTGTGACACCCTGCATTCTTTATTCCCCTGGACCTCAGTTTCCCCACCAATCAGAGGCAGAGACACCTCTTTTCCAGTGAGAGCTTAGCCTGAGGCCCAGGAACTCCTCCCAAGGTGGCCCATAGGAGCCTCCTGGGGTCTGTAAGTCCCCGAGACTCTGAAAATTGGGTGTAAAATTTTGTGTTTTTTTCCAGGGAGATGTGTGCACATGTAAGGTGTCGGCCGTCCCCAAAAGAAACCCAAATGGCCATTGCAGAGATAAGGAAGTGGCTGGAGAAGTCGAGCTTAGAGGTGTGGATGAGGGGCAGGATAGGGTGGGTGGGGCCAAGGACGAGGAGAGGAGGAGGGAGGTCTGGGTGCTTGGATGCTGGGCTGCAGGGCGTTGGGGGCCGCCAGGTGGAGGGCTCGTGGGCAGGGCTGAGGGCCCCAGGGGAGGGTGGGCGCTGGATGGGAGGTGTCCTGCAGGATCGTTCCTGGGCTCCCACTCGCTGAGCTCAGAGATGCCCCAGGCAGGGCCGGGACTTCCTGACGGACTTGTGTCCAGGCGGCGGACTGGAGGGCGGGGTGGGCAGTGTCCTGGCCCTCGGCAGGGTGGCTCCTGGACAGGATATCCCTGGTCCCACCGTGTGGGCTCTCCCATCCCCCAAATCAGCAGCCAGGCGGGGCCTGGGAAGGGAGGAAGGAAGGGAGAGCGCTGCCCGCAGGGTGGGGGAGGCTTATCGCCTGGGACTCCAGGCCCTCCGGTTAGGAGCCCTTATGGTGCCCCTGTGCCCACGAAATCCAAGCTCCTCTGCCTGAAAGTCAGTCGCCAAATCTGGGCTCCCTGAAGTCCAGCTTCATCCCAAACCCCTCTGCCTCTGAACACACAGGGTCCCTCCACTGCACCCTGAGCACATGCAGAACCTCCCATTTCCACAGCTAGAACCGCCTTCCCCATCGACTCAGCTGGGACACCTCCTCCAGGAAGCCTACAGTGATATTCTGCCTGCTGGGCTCCACTTGTTTATCTGAGGGATGGGCGTGGCCAGGCACATCGCCCCATTTTCGAGAGGAGGGGTTTTCCTGGGGATCTCCTAGCAAGTCAGTGGGGAAGCCGGGAGCCACCACAGGCTGAGCTCCTGGGATGAGAGCTTCATGCCTTCAGGCTGTCCCACACAGAGGCCAAGGCCCTCCCCTGGCCCCCACCAGGCCGCCCTTTCCATGGGTGCCCCATGCTCCACGTCCAAGATTCTGCCAGCCCAGGCTGTTGGGGCCACGCTGACTGGCTCCAGAGCTCCTTGCCTGCCCAGCGCCTGAGTGGGAGCCTGCCCAGGCCCAGGGCCCTGTGTCTTCAGGCACTGCCCACCCACTGCACGTCCAGGCTGGAGGGACCGCTGGCAGCGCTGGGGCAGGCCCCTGCAGGCAGGAGGCCAGGGGCTCTCTGTGTACTCACTGCTCCGCTGGCCCAGGGTGCCTGAGGGTGGGAACCAGGGGCCATGGCAGCCCAGGACTGGAGACTGGGTGCTGAGTGCCCACGGGGAAGTGAGGTGAGCTCAGGGCCTCCTGCCTCCCAGGTGGTCTCAAGAGCCTCTGACCCTCCTGAGTTCACAAGGAAAGTGGGCTCGGCCTGCTGAGGTCACAGGGAACGTGGGTTTGGGCCCCTGAAGTCATGGGGAAAGTGGGCCGGGTCTCCTGTTCTTGGGGCACACAGGGGCACTGGGCCTGGGTCAGGAGAGGCCACTCAGCACTGGACAGCCAAGGGTCAGCAGGGCCGCAACCAGCAGCTTCTGGCCGCCCTGTGCCTTACAGCTGTTCCCTCTCCATGCTCGGCACCCTGGGGACTCACACAAGCCGCCCGTGTGCCCATGTGAGAGGAATGGAGCCAAGCTGCCCATGTGCCCGTGTGAAGGGAATGGAGCCAGGCCGCCCGTGTGCCCGTGTGAGGGGAATGGCATCCAGGTCACTGGAGCTGTGGTCGCTCAGATCCACGGTCTCCTCATCGTCCCTATGCTTCATTCGATAGTCACTCATGCATTTCACTAGTGGCACAATCTGGAGTCACTCATTCATTTCACTAGTGGCACAATCTGGGCTCACTGCAGCCTCGACCTCCCAGGCTCAAGCCATCCTCCTGCCTTGACCTCCCCAGTGGCTGAGACTAAGGTGTGGGCCGGCTAATATTTAATGGTTTTTTTTAACAGACGGGGTCTCCCTATGTTGTCCAGGCTGGTTTCAAACTCCTGGGCTGAAGTGCTCTGGCCACCTCCCAAAATGCTGGGATTGCAGGTGTGAGCCACCACACCAGGCCCATTTCACAAGTCTTTAGTAAGCCCCTACTGTGTGCAGGCTCCCATCTTCCAGACAAACAAAGCCTACCCCACTTGTCTGGTGAGACCCCAAGCAAGCCACCGGGTCCGGAGCAGAGACAGCATGGGGCTCGGTGCTGGGACAGCAGGCAAGGCCTGTGCCAGGCTGGGAGGAGGGCAGGAGCCAGCGCCGGGCAGAAGGAACCCCAGGAGGCATGTTCAGGGGGTTTGAGGTCTGCCTGGACACCAGCATGACTGGCACCATGGATCCGGGCACGTGGGACGTAGAGAGGACATCACATCCCAAGCCTGTCCTGTGCAGGGCAGCTCTTGGCTGGACCCCAGGCAGGACCTGTGGCCATTTTCAACCAGCAGAGGCAAGGCCCCAGAGCCCGCCGTCTGCCTGAGAGACCTGGGCGATGCCAGCTGCCTGCGTGGCTACAGAGGCATTTTCAAGTGCCAGGCACAGGGACAGAGCCTTGCTCCAGCCTCATGGGTACAGCCAGTGCTCTGTGGGCCAGGGGAGCCTGCACAGGCCTTCAACTCCCCCAGCCCTGCAGGCGCCCGGCTCTGCAGCCTCCCGGCTCTGCAGCCTCCCCCGGAGCCAGGACCTCCCGCAGAGCTACCTGAAAGTCCCCAGACTCAGGAGGCTGTGGGGCCTCCGACAGGCTTTCCCTCCTCCTGGAGTGGCCCCCATCCCTGCTCCCCACCACCCGGTGAGTGTCTGTCCCTCGTTAGGTCCAGCTGAGACGTGATCCCCAAAGCCTTCCTGGCAAAGCTGGCATTGCCCGGGTCCCACACCCCTTTGCTCTCAAACAGGAGCTGGACACCCATGGACAGCTGGTCCCCCATGGAAAGTGCTGGGAGATGGGGGCACCCACAAGCCCTGATGTCACCCCGAAGGCCCTGAGAGGCTCAGGCAGCGGGAAGGAATGGCCTCTGGGAATCCCCCTTCTGCCTGGCCTGCCTCTGTATGGAGTCATGAGGGGTGGGTGACCAGCTGCCTCTTGAGGGGAAAGCTGCACAGCCATGGACCCTGGAGACCCTGAGCAGCAGCCTGTCCTGCAAATGAGGCTGCTCTGCCCTGGGAGTCAGCGGCTGCCTTTACGTGTGAGAGTGAAGCACCTCCTCTAATCACACCCTGGGCCTTCTCACCCGCCCCCAGCCCTTCCTACTTCAAAGGCCCCTGGCCCCTGGCAGGGAGGGTAACTTTCTGGGCTTCCATGAGCTCCCCGCCTCCTTGAGGCAGGAAATGGGCTACAGGCTGAGGGTGGCATATCCTGGGGACGCTGGCGGCCGGGCCCTTTCTCCCTGGCCTGGGGTGCAGTGGGGCCTGCCAGCTCTCGGGGTGGGCAGTGCCTGGCCTTCGGGGCCCCCACCTGCTCATGGCCCTTTTAAGTTGGGTCTATCCTGAGTTTGCCAGCCTGGCTGCCCCGAGCTGCAACCTTGGCTCCAGTCCTGTCCTCAGGGGTCCCAGCTGCAGACACACAGAACCACCCCCGAAGACCAGAGACGACCATGCAAGGGGGGGGCAGGGCGTGCTCCCCAAGGCCAGAGCTGGGGCAGGAGGTGGGAGACGGGAGCTGAGTGGCAGGGTGGACAGAGGACGCCCAGGACCAGCCAGTCTGGACAGGTGCTGGGGGGACAGAGCTGAGGGTCCCAGGCCAGGGATCCAAGGGGGTGGTCCTGTGGGTAATTCCAGATGGAGCCAACACGTGCCAGGGAGGCTCTGTGGAGAGGGCCGGGCAGTGACGGCCCCAGCAGCTGGACAGCTCCACACAGACCCTGTGGGCCGGGTGTTCCCACAGGGCAGGGAGGGGACAAGGCAGGTCAGAGGACGAGGTCAGAGCACCTGCTGGGGGAGAAAGCAGGGTGTGGGGCCTGCTGGGTGACACTGAGGAGGGCCAGTACCCAGGAAGAGGGAGGTGACTTCCTCTCTCCTCAGCAGTCCAAGGCCGACTCACTGGCCCAGGAGGCCTCCCCAGTCCCCTAATTGCTGAGTCGCTGCTCCTAACACCTTTCTGACCACATGGCCCTTTTAGAGCTGTCCCCCTCAGCTAGCCTGGTGGCACCCAGGGACAGGCAGTTCCCTGCTGAGTCCTCAGCCCAATCTGAGGACACCTGGAGGAGGTGCGCAGCATCAGCTCGGTGGAAACAAGTGACCCCTCCCTCATGACCTTGGCCTCCTCCTCAAGGAAGGGAGGGAGGAGTAAAGGGGGGAAAGAGGGGGTAGGGAGGGAAGAAGGAGGGAAGGAGGAAGGAGGGAAGGAGGAAGGAGGGAAGGAGGGAGAGGAAGGGAGGGGAGGAGGGAGGGGAGGAGGGAGAAAAGAGCCCGGGGATCCCTCAGCCTTTGAAGTGGCTCCCACAGAGCAGCTCCTGCCTCCCTGTCCCTGCCCCCATCACACAGCAAGTACACCAATAAAACCCTGAGCATTTGATCCCAATTTCAAAGAGTCTTTGATCCAGCCTGTGCCTCCCCTGTCCCTGTGCCCAGGGCTGCTGGCGGGGCGGCCTGGTCCTCCTCCGGACGCCCTAGCCATCGCCCCCGACCAGCCTGGCTCTCCTCCCTGTCTGCTCTGGACGCTCCTGGGCCCTCTCCTATCTGGGTCTCCTGCCTTCAGTCAGTCTGCCATTCTCTGTCTCACTGTCCTGTCTTTTTGTCTCTGTCTTCTGGGCACTGGCCCTACTTCCTGGGAAAAAAGAAGCTGCGGGGTCTCCTTCTTGAGAGACAAATGCCAAACGGGCCAGGCTGTCAGCTCGGGGGCCCTGGAAAGCTGGCTCAAAGCCTTAGCAAATGGCCCGGACGTGGGGTCTTCCCGCCCTGGCCCTCCGCGGGGCTCCTCCTGGAGAGGCCTCAGGTCACTGGCTGCGCCTCCCCCGGGCTGCTGCATGCAGGGGTGCCTGTGTCACTCCACCTCCAGCTTTAGGTGGGTGGGGGATGGGGGGAGAGAGAGAGAGGTGCACAGTGGCCAGCGGAAGGGAAGACCTGGTGTGCCCCTGCTCTGCAGGGGCATTCGGGGAGAGCGGGGGTCTTCTCTCCTCGAATATAACCCAGGTTGAATTATCGGGAACCTGAGGCCCCCAGGGCAGGGCCAGGTGGGAGGGTGGCCGTGGCCAAGCAGAGATTCCAGCCCCCGCCTGGCTCTGGACTCTGGGCAACTCACGGGGAGGGCCGCTCCACAGCCACTGCAGCTGCCCCTCCAGGGTTTCCACAGGACATTCCCAGAGCCTGCTGCACCCCCAGCCAGCTGCCCCGAAGTCACATTTCTTGGCAGGTGACACTTCCAGCACCCACTGACTGGCCTCTGGCCCTAGCCTTTTCTTAAGCTCCCTCTCCCCTCTCCCCTCCCTGGCCCTCATCCTCCCTCCCCTGTCTTCCCTCCCCCTCCCCTCTCCTTCCCCACTCCCTCCTCTTCCCCCCTCCCCCTGTAGCACTCTCTTTGGGGAGCCACTTTCCACGGTCATCACCTAGCGTGGGGACAGGTCAGGCTAGGAGGCAAGTCAGTGGAGGCACGGCAGCTCTGAGGGTGGGCAGCTCCCTGGGAGGCGCAGCTGTAGCAGGGCCAGGGGGCAGCAGCTTCTCCGCCTTTCCCTTGGCAAATCCTTTCCAAGCACCTGCTCTGCAAGGCCGGGAGCGCGTCAGTGGAGGTGCGGAGGAGACTGGGCACTCCATCCCCCAGCACCCATCTGTGGGTGATGGCAGCAGCTACAGGCCTGCAAGCCCTCAGGCCTAGGGCTCGGAGGGTGACCCAGAGGTCAGTGCTGCCTGGTAGGCTGCTGCCCCCATGCCCTGGGGTCCCAGGTGGCCCTCGCCTTGCAGGACCGGGTGGTATCCAGTCTCCCCCTGACCTCCCTGCCGTGCCACTTTCCACATGAAGCCCTCGAAGTGGAATTGTGGAAATCTCACGGGACCGGGAAACTTCGGGCAGAGCTCTCAGAAGCTCCCCTGGTCCTCAGGGGTTTCTTGGAAACACAGGAAGAGGGGAGCCGAGCAACTTGGGCCAACTGCCACCTCCCCAAGGCACCTGCAGGGGAAGTGTAGCCGTTTCTAGAAAGCCAGTGGCAGGGTGGTCCTGCCCACAGGGTCCCCGAGGGCTGCTGTGTGGGGTGGGGTTGGCAGCTCAGCCAGGCCTGGGGAGGCCATGTGACCACAGCATTGGGGAGCCGGGAGCCGCCAGGCCCCCACATGCCTCTGCACCCCCCGTGCCCCACACGTCCCACGTGTCCCACACCCCACACTCCCGAGTAGACCACACCCCCCGTGCCCCACACGCCCCACACACCGCACACCCCGTGTCCCACACGCCTCACTCTCCCCACCTCTCCATGCCCCGCACACCCTGCCACCCTGCATACCCCACACATCCTTGCCCTGCACACACCACATGCCCCAAGCTCCTCACACCCCACAGGCCTCGTGCCCCACATGCCCCACAACCCCACATACCCCACAGCCCCACACTCCCCACAGCCCCACACACCCCAAAGCCCCACACACCCCACAGCCCCACACACCCCACAACCCCACAGCCCCACACACCCCACACGCCCACATTCCCCACATGGCCCACACACCCCACAGCCCCACACACCCCACATGCCCCATACTCCCCACAACCCCACACTCCCCACAACCCCAAACGCCCTGCAGCCCCACACTCCCCACAGCCCCACACGCCCCACACTCCCCACAAGCCCGGAGCACCAGGACCTGCTGTCCTCCAGGGCTACCCCCCACCCACCCCCGCCAAGCTTCGGCTTTCGGCCACATGGCCCAGGACTTGACGGAGGCATCAGTGTCTCCAGGATTATTCTAACAGCCATGTCCCCAAGCCTCAGTTTCCCCTTTAAACGGAGATGGCGGCCCTTCCCCAGGGGCATTGTAGGGGAGGTGACCCTCAGGCCAGTCAGGGGGCTTGGTGATTGGACTCTCTGGAGAGCACCCACCCTCAGAACCAGGCTCCCTGGACCCCAAGCCTGTGCCCCACCTCCGCCCTGCTGGTGGGAGGCCTCAGTGTGGGGCCCCTGCCTGTGAGCTGCCCCGTGGGGCACTGAGCCTTCGACCCCTGCTCCAGGCGGTGTGGCCGCAGGCTGAGGGCTCAGAGGTAGACCTGGTGTGAGAGGGAGCTCAAGTCAGAGCCGCAGAGCTGGGAACTCAGCGCTCAGCCGTGGACAGCAGGTTTGGGGAGCAGAAAAGGCCCTCTCCCCGTAGCCTGAGCTGGGCAGGCGGCCATGGGGACAGGTGTGGCCAGGCAGGGATGGGCTCCTACAGATGGGCAACACAGCGTAAGAAGACACTGTACCATACATACACGACACAAATACGTGTTGACTGTTCATGTTATTGGTAAAGCTTCTGGTCAACCATAGCCTATTAGTAGTTAAGTTTTGGGGAATCAAGGGTTATACTTGGGTCCAGCACAGTGACTCATGACTGTAATCTTATCACCTTGGGAGGCCAAGGTGGGAGGATCGTTTGAGGCCAGGAGTCTGAGACTGGCCTGGGCAACATGGCAAAACCCCATTTCTACAAAAAGTTTAAAAATTAACCAAGCATGGTAGTGCCCATCTGCAGCCCAGGTACTCGGGAGGCTGAGGTGGGAGGATCGCTTGAGCCCAGGAGTTCAAGGCTGCAGTGAGCCATGAGTGCAGCCCAGGAGACAGTAGGAACGTGCCTCAGAAAATCCCAGCACTTGGGAGGCCAAGGTGGGCAGATCGCCTGAGGTCAGGAGTTGGAGACCATCCTGGCCAATATTGTGAAACCCCGTCTCTACTAAAAATACAAAACTTAGCCAGGCTTGGTGGCACGTACCTGTAATCCCAGCTACTTGGGAGGTTGAGGCAGGAGAATTGCTTGAACTCCAGAGGCAGAGGTTGCAGTGAGCTGAGATCGCACCACTGCACTCCAGCCTGGGCAACAGAGCAAGACTCTGTCTAAAAATATATACAGTATTTTGAGGCCAGGAGTTTGAGACCTTATAATATATATAAATAACAGGATTTTCGACTTTGCTTGGCTCCCGAGACCCCCATTGATCAAGGGCCAGCTGCGAATCTCAATAAAGCTGTGAAGACAAACAGGTGGCCCAGACTCCAGAACAGGGGCTGCGGAGGCCAAACGGGCTTGGGAGGGGCCAGCCCGCTGCGACTGTTTTTGCTCCGCAGGGTCCCTGGGTGTTTATTCAGCAGGCCTGGGCCCTGCTCCCCACCCGGCCAGAGGCCTCCTCCCCTCTCCATAGTCTTCCCAGAAGGATGTTTTTCCAGGGCCTGGTTGAGCAAATGGCATTTGGACTCTGGCCGGGGAAGTCTGGGGGGACGGTCCCCCCATCCCAGCCCCGTTTGGAAGCAGCCTGTTTCCTCCAGCGTCCTGCCGGAGCTCTGCGGATTCATTCTCAGCCGCCTGCTGCCCCTCGGAGCGCGGGACCCCAGGGGGTGCACCTCCCAGGCTGTGCTGGCCTTGGTGAGGGACCTGGGGAGGCTCAGGCAGGAGCCTTGTATGGTCTCCCTGTGGGTGACACTTGGGGCCCCCAACGCCTGCCTGGGGAGGGAGCGTGTGTGGGGCGGGGGCATCAGGGCACACTGGGTGCGAGGCACAGCAGCCCAAGCAGGTGTCTGGTGGAGACGTCCCACACCCCACCCTACCCTCCCCCAGTCCTGCCTTCCCCAGCCCTAGACCCAGCCCCTAATCACAATGTGCTTCCCACAGCTGGCCGCCACACTGAGCTCTGCACCATCCGGATCGCGTGGGGGGTGGGAGTTTTCCCAGAAACAGGCCTGTGAGTCACCAGCCAGCCCAGGAAGTGGCCACCTCCTGTCCGGCCCCCCAGCTGACCACACAGAGCAAGGCCGTCCGCGGTGACCGAGGACCCACCAAGCGTCTGCTACCCGCAACCTCCAGGCGCTCCTGGCTGCAAGTCAGACGGTGGTCAGCGGCCCCCTGCTGGCCCTCGTGGAGGGGCAGGAAGAACAGTAGCTCCGGGGAGCCCCTGGGGGGCCTTCCTAGAGGGGAATGTGCATGGGGGGCCCTGAGGTCACCGCTGTTGCATGGGAAGGAGGCCTGCAAGGCTGCAGCTCACCAGGAGGGGCCAGGCCAGCCTGAGATGGAGAGAGGGGCCTTCCCAGGGGCTGCAGGCCAGGGGTGCAACCTGGAAGCCCCGAGGATCAGGGGAGCAGCTCCTGGGCCCCAGCGACCCAGTCTGGGATATGAGAGAAGAGGGAACCAGAGAGGGAAGGACAGTGGCCCCAGGCCACACAGGAACTCAGGCAGGACCCTAAAACCCAGGCCTTACCCCCTCAGCCCCCAGCTGCCCTCCGAAGCACCTCGCAGGGGCTGGGGCGGCAGTGGAAAGCCTCTCACAACAGGAAGTGGAAGCGGGTCCCTGGTGGCTCCCGGAGCCCGGAAGTACAGATGGCCGTGGCAGTGGCTGCGCTGCTCTCACATGGGACACTACGTCACCCAACGGCCAAGCAGGGACCCAGCCCCCATCACAGCACCCACCGAACATGTGGGCGACAGGGTCATGGGATGGGGCGGGGGCTCAGGTCAGGTGAATTTGTCAGCTCAGGCGGCCGTGACGAAGTCCCACAGACCCCAGCGGCTTGAACCACAGGAACCAATTCCCCCATCAGCAGGAGATCCAAGTGTTGGCAGGGCCGGCTCCTCCGAGGCCGCTCCCTGCTCATGGACGCCGCCTCCCCCAGGCCTCTTCTTCCTGTCATCCCTCAGGATGTGTCTGTCCCAACCTCCTCTTCTTCTTCTTTTTTTGTTTGAGGAGTTTCACTCTGACACCCAGGCTGGAGTGCAATGACTCGATCTCGGCTCACTGCAACCTCCACCTCGCAGGTTCAAGCGATTCTCCCACCTCAGCCTCCCCAGTAGCTGGATTACAGGTGCCCTCCACCACGCCTAGCTAATTTTTAGTATTTTTAGTAGAGATGGGTATTCACTATGTTGGCCAGGATGGTCTCGAACTCCTGACCTCATGATCCACCCTCCTCAGCTTCCCAAAATGCTGGGATTACAGGCGTGAGCCACCGCATCCGGCCCAGTCTCCTCTTCTTCTGAGGACGCCAGTCATAGGGGATCAGGGCCACCCTGTTTTACCTTGATGACCTTTACCCTGTCTCCAAACTCAGTGGTGTTCTGAGGTCCTAGGCGCTAAGGCTTCAGCTTGTGAATCTGGGGCCTTTGTCTGCCAGACACTCAAACTTCTGCCCTGCAGGCCAGCCTGCACCTCTGCCTCCACGTGGCCTGGCCTTTGCCCTGGCATCACTCCACCTCCCCTCTGGGACTGGGGATGGGCCGGGAGGCCAGACTCCAAGATCAGCTGCCAAGGGCTGTGGGGCTTTGGGGCAGTTACCTGACCTCTCTGAGCCACGATCTCCTCACTTGTAGGATGCGGCCGTGTGTCTCACAGTGACTCTGAGGAGGGACAGGGCTTAGCCAGTGCCTGGCTCAAGGTTGGAGCTTGATGCATAATCACACACCCATCTCGCCCCAATGCCCACATCCAGCACACAGTAGGTGCTCAGAAAAAGCAGCCCAGACTGTCGGTGGCAGAGGGACCCAGGGACCTGGAACCAAGCTCTTACTGAGCTGGTAGAGACCAAGGCCAGAGAGCCCTGGGGGCCTCCCCCATCTCCCAAGACCCCTGAGAACCCCCTTTCCAGCCGAGACCCCTCTGCCCTACCCCTCTGGTGACTCGGTGGCCCCCAGGACAATGATGGGGGCCCTCCCACCCGGGACAAGCACCACCACAGGCTGGGCTGCTTTTCCCTCCTCCGTCTCCCCTCTGCCCACTCAGATCCCACCAGCCTCCTCCCAGGGCCTGTCTGGCCTGCCCAGCCCATAGGACCCCAGCCCTGGTGACGATCTCACCATCTCTCCGGAAGGGCCTGAGTCCTGATGCAGCTGCAGCTGGGGGAGTGCTCCTGCTCCCAGCAGCCAGAGAACACTGCAGGCGGGAGGTCTGATTCTTGTCAGTCACCCCATCACCCGCTGAAGATCCCCAGTGCCTCCCATGCCCCCAAAGATGAGGGGGCTGCCTGGAGCACGTGCCCCTGGGGTGGCACAACCAGGCCAAGAGGGAGGCTGCCTAGGATCACCTGTGTGAGGAGCTGGCCTGGCTCCCGCCGTCAGGCATGTGAGGCTGCGTGGGGCTTTGCACCCTTGTCCCAGGTAGAAGTGGGCATGCATACCCACCGGGATGCTCACAGACCTCCATCATCCCCCTCGAGGGCTGGGGCCATGTGGTTCGCAGGCCCAGCCGTGCACCTGACCTCACAGGCAGAGGAGACAGAACAAGAGGTCTCCAGACATCCGGGCCGTCAATGCACTCGGGGAAACAGGCACATCAGGCCTGAGACTTCTCCAGGACATCTGGACTGACCCCTGCTGTCTGAGTAGCATGGGGTGTGGGGTGTGGGCCCCACCCCTGTCCCTTTCATGCGTCTCCCCTGGCTCCCCCACAGAGGGTGTGCTTGGCTTTCTCAGGTCAAAAGAAACATGGTCCGCATCCCCACCCCACCTTCCGGGAGCCCAGAGGATTAAGTTCTCCAGGATCCAGCCCATGGAACATTCCAGAGCCTTGGGGGGCAGGCTTGCCCCTCCCCCACCTCCCAGCGACCTGGGAGTGATTTCCTCTGCTGGGCCACTCCCAGGCTCACCTCCAGAAGGGCCAGTTGTGGGACCAGCCAGGTCACAGGCCTCACAGGCCGAGCTGTGCTTCCAGCTGTCCAAACACACAGAGTCTGCAGGGCGACCTGGGCGATGAAGTGTGGGATTGGGGGCTGGGGGCACAGGCCTGAGGGAGGGCCCTGTCTGCTTCCCTGAAGGAGCCCCGCCAGCCCAGCTGTGTCTGCGATCTGGTGCCTGGTTTAGGAAGCAGCAAAGAGGGCCGCTGTGGGGAGCCCCCCAGGCCTGCAGGGGTGGGGCTGAGATGTGGGAGATGTGGGGGTGGGGGTGGGAAGAACAGGGCCTTGGGAATTCGGTGGCTCTGGGGTGGGGACTGGGGGGCCCTGGGTCTAGGACCCTCGCTGAGGCCAAACCAGGAGATGTGAATCTGGCATGGGGCGGTGGGAGGTGGTGAGGTCCAAGGGGCGGAACAGGCTCATGCCTCCCGTGGGCTGTGCCCCCACACTGGGCCAGGTTGTAGAGTCCAGCAGCATCAGGGGGGCCTGGCCACTGGGGGGCTTCGCGGGGCATGGGGCTGGTTGGAACTGAGGGAGGGGCCCCTCCTGGCCATCAGTGAGTGTCTCTGTCCCGGCATCTCCCTGTGAGTGGGAGACAAGGACCCTGAGCTGCTGCAAAGCGGAAGAGGGTGTGGGTGAGAGGCCGCTCCTTGTTGGGAGCAGCTCCGTGCGCTCCTTTACCTGGGGTGATCGGAAGGCTCTGGGAAGAGCAGGCGTCCAGCTTGGCAGGAAGGCCTGGCCCCGGCCACTGCTGCCCCTAGAACTCCCATTTGAAGAGGCTGGGCAGGGGCGTGCCTGGAGGCCTCCCAGACAGATGCAGAGAGCGGCTGGCAGAGAGCGAGTGTGGAACCTGCCTTCCAGGGCAGTCAGCTCCCCAGCAGCCATCACCAGGAGGAAGAGGAGAGGGCCCTGCCCGGGGCTGTCAGCCAGGCATTCATACCTGCCCACCTGGGAGAAGCTGGACAAGGGGGTGGGCTTGCCAAGGGGTATGCAAGAGGGTTTGGGCTAAAGGAGAGGTCATTCAGGATCTTTGAGGGCACGCGGTCCAGCATGCTGTCACCTGGGGGAAAGGCACAGGCGCTGGGAAGTCCTGCACGGCCACTCCGCCTGTGTGAAAACCACCTGGGGGAGGCCTGAGGCTGCCTGCCCCAAGCTACGTGTGGATCTCCCCCGGCCCAGCTGTTTCTTCCTCTCCTTCCTCCTCCGCACCGGCCAATTTTCCTCCGTGGAACAGGTGTTACTCAGTTCTGTGAAGCACGTGCTGAGCCTGGCCCGGGCCCATGGCAGGTGCTACCAGCCAAGACCTGCCCCCAAGAAGACCCCACATGGGCACTTCCGCTGGGTGTGGCCCCTCGAGCTGGGTGTGCGCAGCGTTGAGGTCGGCTCCGGGGCAGAACTCTCTGGGGAACTCAGTTAGACCCGAGTCCTGTGTGGATGGGACCTCAGCCGGCCCCCTGCACCCCCTCTCAGCCATGGCCGGTCTCCGTGGGCACCCACAGCTCCATAAGCATCTGCCATCTTTCACTTCCTTATCCCATGAGGGAAGTGGTGAGGAAACCGAGGCTGCTGGCTGGGTCACATACCACCAGCAAGTGGCAGACCCACCTGAGTCCACCGGCCCTGGGCCAGTCTCTGAGCCACAGCCCAACAGCGGCCCAGCCAGGACACGGCGGCTCTGGACGCAGGTGGGCGGCAGTGGAGACCCAGCCCAGGTGCCGAGACACTGCAGCCCACCTCGGGTGTCCCCTGGGGCCACGGAGGGAGTGTGAGGGAAGTGGGCTCCAGGAGAGGACGCAGAAGCCTGGAGTCCCTGGGGTCCTTGGCCTGCCCCACTCTCTCGGCTGCTATTTTCCTGCGGGAGCAGCTTTCTGGCTTTCTGGCTGACTCACGTTGGGAGCAAAGGTGGGGAGGCCAGGAGACAAGGGCCCATGTGGGGGCTGGGTGGGGCCAAGCACAGGTTCCACCTAGAGGGGCATGTGAGTTAGACCTAGCAATCGGCAGACACTAAGGAGCACATCATGTATGCTGAGTCCAGTGGGGGAAGACGAGGAGGAACTGGATGCACGAACTGACGTCAGCAGTAGGGGGTGCCCCATTGCCTAGGGAGGCCGAGACCCCTTCTGGGTGGGGCAGTCCAGGAGGACTTCCTGGAGGAGGAGGAGGAGGAGGAAGAGGAGAAATTTTAGGGACCCCAAGAGGCTAGGTGCCTCTCTGGATCTCAGTTCCTCTGAGGTGGGAGAAGATGCCAGTCCCGTCTGCTACATAGGTTTGGTTGGTTTCTTTTCAACAGAAACAGATGCGCTCATGGCCAAGAGGCATTGGGGTCCCCTGTGTGCTTTACTTTCCAGATGGGCGTCTGCGTCATGTCCCAGTGTTCACTGGTGAGGCCAGTGGTCGGGGGCCAGCTCTGGCAGGCACGGGGAGGGGGCCACCTTGTGCTGCGGGCACCCCCAGAGGAGGCTGTGGTGCTCAGCCCCGACTCACAGAGCCCGGCCACATCAGCGACTGGTGACCAGAGACCAGTCCGAGGCCGGCACCTGACCAGGGCCTGGCCAGCAGCGCTCACCGTCCGGTGGCCCAGCCCGGAGTGGGGAGGAAGCCAGGCCGGGAACTCTGGTGCAATGTGGTTGTTTGTGTCAACCCAGGAACTTGTGCAATGAACCGGGCTGGGAAACCTGGCCGCCCATGGCCACACGCAAGGGGCAGGCCGAGGCCCATCCAGGAGGGCGCCCAAGAGCCAGGGTGGCCCAGGCCAGTCTCACCAGGTCACACCCACCCAGCTGGGGTTGCAGCCCTGCAGGACGGTGAAAACTGAGTGTCTCTTCTGACCCCACAGGACCCTCCCCAGCCTCTGCCTCTGCGCGGTGGGGGAAGAAGAGAGGCAGGAACCTCACGTCTCCCGGAGTGTCAGTCTTGCAGGGCACAGCCTGGCGTGTGGCAGGGGAGTGGGAGGGGGCTGCAGACCTCCCCCCAGGGCTCCTGGGCGTCGCCAGGCTGTTCCTGCGCTGGGAGGGGCTGCTTGGGCCCTGGTTGTCTCAGCTCCCCTGACAGCTCTGGCTACAGAGCCCAGAGCCCCAGCCGGGCTGGGCACTGGAGAGGGATATGGGCATTCCCGGCCCTCCCCAGCACCCACTATCTGGAGTGGCCTGACCCCACCCAGACAGTCACCCCCAGTGGAGAGAGATGCTGGGGCCTGAGTGCTGCGGCGGCTCCAGGGGGAGAGCAGCTCTGTGCTTGCCAAGGGCACCTCGAGGGGGTGCCTGAGGGCTCCACGCAGCTCAGCAGAGCCTGGCAGCCTGTGCAGCCCCTGGAGGAAGCATGCCAAGGCCTGGAGGAGAGCTCCAGCCGCTGGGGTCACAGGGCATGTGGCGGGGCCCGCACCGAGCTCCTCTTCTGGGCCCGGGAGGGGCCTTCTGCCTGCGGCCGCACCTCTGCAGGCCCGGGCTGTACCCCTGGGAGGGAACCTGAGGATGAAGGCCGCAGACCTCGGTACCCTGGGGGCTGCTCCTGCATCCCTGGCCTGCAGGCCTCTGCAGTGCCTCCCTCCATGCTGGGCACAGCGTGTGATTCCTGAGGAAGGGGAGGAGACGCCCACCCCACCCCCATCTGGGGCCTCTGGGCAGAGGTGCAGCCTGTCTCACCCACGTGGGGGATCCTGGGATTCCAGAAAGCCCCCTCTTCCCACACGAAAGGGCTTTCAGGCCCCCTAAGGCCCACCCAGCGCCCGCGGCCAGCCTTTCTCCCGCTCTTTCGACACCTGCCTGAGTGCCGTGGCAGAAACCTGACTCCCTGCTCAGGCCCCAACCTGCCGGCCGCCCTCTCCACAAGCTCCTCTCCCACGGGGAGGGCACAGGCACCAGGACCCCATGGAGACCTGCTGGTTCTGGGAGGCACCGGGGTCCTGCCCTGCCCTGGCTCCTGGGAAAGTTGCTCTGCCCGAGCACAGACCCTTGGCAGTGAGTTCTGCCGATGCCCCCAGGCTTCACCTTCCCACCTCTGAACAGGGTGCCCACCCTGGACCCTCACCACAGGGTCCCACGTTTTTGGGTCCTACGTTTTTGGGTCCCACGTTTTTGTCCCAATGGGAAATATGAGTAGTTGCTGTAGAGCCCAGCCCAGCCCGAGCGTGTGAGTCTGAGCCACCTCACCTCTCACAGGCAAAGCAGGCTGTGAACCACCATTTCTTCCAGGGCACACAGCCCCCGGCTCCCCACCCAGCACAGCCCCTCTCTGCTCCTGGGGGAAGGGGAGGGACCCTCAGGTGTGGAGTCTTGTGTGAGTCTGGCGAGTCTCACCCCAGGGCCCCTGGGTGCCAGGGAAGACGGGGGGTTCTGCCCAGGCACATCCAGGGCTCGTGACACCTCTCCAGGATGTGATCAGAGCTGGGGTGAAGGGGCAGGGCTGGGTGGGCTCGTGGGGTGGGCTGGGTAGGGGAACCTGGCTGGAGGCCCACAGGCCCCTGGCTCACCGAGCCCAGCCTCGCCTTTCCCCTGCAACTCCTAGGCTGGGGACAGGTGGCCTGATGCCCTTGGCTTCCCTTATCAGTGCCGGCTGCCGAAGGCAGGGTGGGTGATGGGGCCTTCCTTCCTCTGCAGCAATGGGGAAGGAGCCAGGTGACCTGGCTCTAAGCAAGGGACCTCCCTGTGGGGGAAGCTGCCTGGCAGGAGCTCTAGGTGGGCTCAGTGGAGGAGGGCTGGCCATGTACCAGGAGGCTCCTGGATGTGGGCGAGCTCCTGGCTACCCAGAACCAGTCGGCGCCATCCTCCATACCGAACCTGGTGGGGTGCAATTGTGCAGGCCGGGCACTGCTCGCAGGACGGGCCATCTTTCTAAGGTGTGAATTAGAGCCTTCGTGCACCAGTGAAACCCAGCACGGCACCCACTGCCCGAAGGTTGAAGCCTGAGTCCGCCCCTGCCTGCCCCCGCACCCCGGCCTCATCCTGGGCGACTCCTCTGAGAGCCGGGCCGGGGAGCCCCCTGCCATCCCCATCAGTGCCTGGTCACACGAGCCATTACTGTGTGGACCCTGGGTCATCTCCTCCCCCGGCCTCTGGGCTCTGCCTCAGCTGGAGGAGCCTAAATAAAGCCATGTTGGAACCCCAGAGTCCCACAGGAGCCACACACTGAGGCTTGTGGAAGGCAGGTTTTGCTGCTGAGGGAACCCAGGATGGGGTGCTGAGTGAGCCGAGGGCTGGGGGCAGACAGGCCCAGGGGAGCCTGGTCAGGGCACAGCACAGCCCAAGGCAGGTGAGGAGAGGCATGTGGCCCACCAGGGTGGGCATGGGGACACCAGGCCCAGTCCCAGCCCCGGGCTCCTGAGTGAATCCTGTAGCCCCGGGGCCTGTGCCCCTCCTCTTCTGCCTCTTTGCACAGACACGTGGGGAGCAGGCCTGGCCCTTCTCTTCTGTGCGGGGCCTTGCCTGGGCGCCACTCACCTGGGCCATGGCACTGCCCCTGTCGCCCCTCAGGCACATCTGTCATCCTGCAGCCACCTGGGGCACAAAGCGCCTCTTCCTGGGAGCCTCCCCAGAGCTCCTGGCCCTAAGCAAGGGACAAAGGAGCCTCCCTAGAGCACCTGGGCAAAGGAGCCTCCCCAGAGCTCCCCAGCCTTACTGGGCACGGGACCAAGCCCCTTGCAGGGCGTCCTGAGGGGCCTTCCTGGGCCTGGTGGGCTCTGGGGCCGTTTGAAGCCCTTTGTGGTGCAGAGGCTGGTGGCCTGGGTGAGCTGCATCCTTGCTGGGTGCCTCAGTTTCCCCATGTGTGAAGGCAACAATATGTATGAAGCCCATGGACCCAGGAGGCCGCAGCAGAGCCCCATGATGGGGACCCAGCTCTGACACTCCTGGGCTCTTGGGACGGCCCCGGCTGGTTCCCACAGGACACCTGCCAACTCGGAGTGCAGCGCAGCACCCGCCACCGCTGGCTGCTCAGAGGATGGGGCCTGCCCCCCTGGCCCCCGCCACCGTGGGCTCGTACCCCTCAGGGTCAGGGTGCAGGGAGCCCCGTGCACTCCTGGCTCTGGGCTTCTCCTCTTTCTCCCTCCTTCTCTCCAGTAGCCCACAAAGGACTGGGGGTCACTCCTGGGACCCAGGGACCAGGCCTTTGTGCTCCTGGGTCCCTGGGGAAATGCCGGGAATGTGGGGCTCCCTATCCCGGGAATCCTGGGGCTGGCAAGGAGGCCCAAAGGCTCTGAGCTCGGGCTCTGACTCGGGAGAGCCGGAGTCTCTGGGGTGGCCCAGGCCCCACACCTGACCCGGGGCCCAGCACAGCCCAGATCAGTGACCCCCAACAAGGAGGGAAGTGCTATGGTGAGTATCCCCACCCCCACGGACCAGGGCTGGCCACAGGGCTGGACACCAGCTCTGCCTCCCATCCTGATGGAGGCAACTATTTAGCACCAGCTTTGTGCAGCCAGGTGCTGCACCAGGGGCAAAGATGAGGAGCAAGGGTGGGAGCTGCAGCCAGGGGCCAGCCCTAGAGGGAGCCAGAGGTGGGTACTCTCTGCCTCAGCTCTAAGACAGGGCCAGGGGCAAGGCAGCGGCTGGGCAGGGGCTGGGCAGGGCAGAAGCTGGAGGCTGAGCTCAAGAAGGTGGGCGCTCGCTGGTACTCACACCTGGCCCCATGCCACACCCTCCTCCCGGCTCAGCACTTTCTCACGCTCAGAGCTGGCACGGGGGCCAGGCCGAGCCAGGGCTTGTCCTGGCCCTGGGAAGGCGGGCGAGGCTTTTCCTCTGGGCCCGGGGCAGGGGCCACTGCAGGTTGGGGCATGTCTGGAGTGGGGGAGCCCAGTTGCAACACCAGCTGAGCAGCTGCAGGAAGGCTGGGCCCCCACTGCACGTGTCCCAGCCTGCTCAGGGGCGCTGGAGGGAGGCAGCTCCCAACAACTGGACCCAGAGACCTGGCCACAGTACCTGTCCCTCCCTGGTCCTCTGTTTCTTCCCTTTGGAATCTGGATTCTGGTCAGGGCGTCTGTGTGGGATCTGGCGTTCACGGCACATGCCACGCCTCATCAGGGCCGGGGTGGTCAGGGCATCTCAGCTCAGTGCTCCTCTCTGGAGAGTGGGATGGTGGGGCCGCGCCAGCCACTGGGAGGCTCCCAGGGGGAAGCCGCATACTCCGGGCCCTTGCCCAGCTGTACGGTGGCTGTGCCTTCAGGACCTGCAGTCAGCAGTTCTTAAGGGCCTCTGAGTCTGAGGGCTGGGGATGGAGGCCTGTAGCCCCTTGCTCTCAGCCTCACCCAGCCCCAAGCTTTGACCTCAGAGCTGTCCGGCCAGAGCCGCTGGGCGGGGTCACCCTCAGACAGTGCACCTACCCTAGACCTGCCAAAGCCGCCAGCAAATCCCTCAGAACAGGCCAGGCCCCTCTGGCCCCTGCACGAACCAACTGGAGCGAAGCCCACTGGGGGTCTCACCCATAGACTCCTGGGATGGGACTGTGGTTTCTAAGGACAAACTGGTTCCTCCTGGGATCACTGGTCTCAGTGGCTCTGTAGGGACCCTGGCTGTGGTCTGGCCCCAGGACAAGCCAAACCGCCGATGCATCCTTGACCAGTCACATTTATTACACTGGGATATGCGACAGGCCAGGGAAGGCTTGGATGGATCCCGTCCAGCCATCACCCCCTCCCGACTCTGATGCCAGGGAAACTGAGGCCCAGGGAGGTGCAGGCCCACGGCTGGCTTCCTGAGCTGCAGAGGACCCTGGGGGAAACCCCTGACCTCTCCTGCCTTGTCTGCAGGCCTGCAAAGCCCTCTGGCTCCCTAGTCCCTCACCCTGCGGCAGGAAGGCGGGAACTGGGACACTGGGCTCTGGAGAGGGGAGCTGGAAGGTTCAGAGCTCCATCTGAAGGAGTCTCGTGCCGTCCTCAGAGCCGGGCAGGGTGAGACTTGGGTCCCCTGGGACGCAGCCCCCAACACCCAGCCACTCTCTGGCAGCCTCCCAGGCCGGCGTGGGAATGCGGCTGGCGGGAACGGGGCCTCTCCCCCAGGGGAATCAGCTGCTGGGTACTGGCCAAGAATGCTCTGATCCAAAGAGGAAGCAAAGTTCAGTGCAGCAACTTGACCCGGGACAGCTGGGGAATCATGGGCGGCAGGACAGAGGCAGAGGCTGTCCAGACCAAGGCAGACTGAACCCCGACCCCGCTGTGGTACGTCCCTAATCCCAGCTACAGTCTGAGCCCTGATCCAAGCTATAGAATAAGTCAGTCTGAGTCTCTGCTCCAGCTGTGGACTCATCCCTCATCCCAGCTACAGGCTGACCTCTGACCTCAGTCACACACTGAGCCTTGATCCCGACCACAGACCAAGTCCCCACCCAGCCACAGACTAACCCCTGAGGCCACCTATAGGTCGACCCTTCACCCAGTCACAGACTGAGCCCCCCTCACCAGCCCAAACTGACCCTTGATCCCAGACTAAGCTGAGCTTTGATCAGAAGCACAGACTGATCCCCAGTCCCAGCTACAAACTAAACTCTGCTCCCAGCCATAGCTGGAGCCCTGACACAGGCTCAGAAAGAGTTCCCATCCCAGCCATGGGCTGACCTCTGACCTCAACCAGAGCCTGGCTCCTGATCCCAGGCACAGGCTGACCCTGGCTCCGAACCCACCTGCAGCCTCAGCGATGCAGATCTCCAAGTCCAACTGTGCCAGCCCCTGCCCATCACACCCCTAGAACCCAGACTGAGATGATCCAGGTGGCATTTGTGGAAAGCCAGCACCTCCCACTGCTCTGGAAGTGACTGTCTACTCTGCTGGGCCCATCACACCTGCCCTGGGTACTGGGTCCCCTCCTGGTCCTGGACTTTCAAGGGAACTCTGGCCAGCTGGAGCGGGTGCAGGAGGGAGGCCAGGCGCAGGCTGCAGGGTGGCAGCCGAGGGAGCCGAGCTGGCCAGTGTGGGCAGGGAGGCCAGGTTGCTGGCTTGCCCAATGCTGCCGTGTGCCAGCACCTCCCCTCCACCACCTCGACTCCTACTAGCCAGCCCCAAAATGTGGGAGCCAGGCTGGACGGGGCAGCAAAGGCAAAGCAGACAGCAGGTGTGTGGTGGCTGAGCTCTGACCACATCTATCCAACCCCAGCCTGGTCACCCCCTTGTTGCTCCAGCCCCACCCGGCAGATGCCCACCTATGGGGTGGGACTGCGGGGGTGACAGGGACTCCTAGGCTGGTAGTAGGCTCCGGGGAGCTGGAGGTGCCTCGGATCAGAATGCCAGAGCCGAGCAGGGTCAGGGCAGGGTGGGGGCGAGGTTGGAGGCAGGGCTGGGGCGGGTGCAGAGGCACCTGCACACTCAGCCCTTGCAGCTGCCAGCCCAGGGCCTGGCGCTGGGAATCCCACGCTGGAGGAGAAGAAGCTGTTTATTGGGAGCTGCAGGGGCCCTCTAATCTCTGCCTTATCACCGCCTGTTTGCCCAGCGAGAGTGCAAACATAGGGTGGAGGTCCCAGGGCTGTGGGGAGGGGCCACAGTTTGTCCAACTTCTCCCAGCGATGTTAAAAATAGCACAATGCTCTGGGTCTGCGGTGTTCCTGCCTGGCCCACGGACACCAGCTGCCAGGTGGAGGCCTGGGGTGCTGACACTCCCCGGCTCTGTTTGGCTGCCGATAGTGGCCCAGGAGGGTGTGGCTGGAGGGGCCCTTTCTCAAGGAAAGCCCTGAGAAGTGGTCTCCAGCCCCCTGCCCTGCCCTGCCCACCACGCTCCCCCTACACCTTCCCAGCCCACACCTGGACTGGGGGCAGGGGGAACCCAGGAAGCCCAGTTGGAGCCCAAGGAGGGGCCAGAGGCGAGCTCCCAGCTCCCTGCTGCCACCAGAACTGGCTGGGGCTGGGGTGGTAAAGCCCCAGGGTGGGGCAGCCCCAGCCCGGAGTCTGAGCCCATCCAGGGAGCCCCATGTTCTGCCCCAAAGGCAGCATCTCCTGGTGGTGATTGCACTGAAAGCTTCCATGGTGGGGTGCAGCACTGCAGCTAGGAAGCCTCAGTTTCCCCAGCTGCAAGATGGGTACTCATGGATCCTACATCCTGAGATGTGGCAGAGATTGATGCAAAGCTCACTGCAGTGAAGGCATCAGCATGCCCCACTACTCCAAGCCGAGCCCGTGCCTGTCCCAGCCCCCACTGGCCGCTGAAGTGGGGTGGGCACACCTCTCATGGTCCCCCTGTCTGGTGAAGAACACAGGCTGGCACCTGCTCCTGACACCCTGAAGAAGGTCCTTTTCCTTTCTGAGTTGATTAGGATTTAATCACCCTCATTACCCAGTTTACAGGACTGCTAGGGTGCTTCAAAGCCTCCTGGCTCCTGCCCCCCCGGGAGAGGAATGTTGGCTGGAAGGTCCCCGGGTCCTTGGAAACACAAGGCCACCCCACGGCTTTGGGCCCAAAGGACTCGAGAATGGGGCTGGAGGGGCTGGGGCTCAGTGCCCCTGAGGTGACTTGACAGAACCACCAGACGCAGACTCGGCTCTGCCCTCGCACTAGGCTGCAAGGCCAGGCAGGGTGGTGGTACTGGGGGTGGGCCAGCTCAGGCCGGGGCTGTGGCACCGTGTGGATGGGGCCAGGGTGTATTCCTACCACCTCTCCACAAAAAGAAAACTCGTAAAAAAAATCATATTTTATGTCTTCTGGCATAAAGACAAATATATTCATATTATGTAATAAAGCATTTTCTTGGCCATAAAAGTTCAGGTTATTTTCCTTATTTAAAAGAAATTAAAGTATTTCTGTGAGTCCCTGAAAGCCTCCCAGGTGCTGGTCCTCAGGCCAGATGCAGGAGTTAACCTGCCAAGGATGCCCGAGCACAGAGATAGGGACTGAGACAGGGGTCAGAAAAGCATCTCAGAGCCATCAGGGCAGGAGCGAAGGAACAGGCAGGAAGAAAGGGGGTCACGGAGATGGGGGCCCAGGGTGGAGGCCAGGTGGTCCTAACAGCGCGCCTGTGGCCACAGCAGCTGGAGGTGGCATCAGTTGGACAAGATCCAGCAATATCCTGGAGGCTGTGGACGGAGCGTGTGGAAGGTGGGGGCTGTGGAGCGTGTGGAAGGTGGGGGCTGTGGACAGGGCACGTGGAAGGTGGGGGCTGTGGACAGGGCATGTGGAAGGTGGGCGCTGTGGATGGGGCACGCAGAGGGTGGGGGCTGTGGATGGGGCGCGCGGAGGGTGGGGGCTGTGGACGGGGCACGTGGAAGGTGGGGGCTGTGGACGGGGCATGTGGAAGGTGAGCGCTGTGGACAGGGCATGTGGAAGGTGGGGGCTGGGGCCACAGCCTGGAACCTGGGGAAAATACTGCTGCCAGGGTCGGTTGAGTCCAGGTGTCTGGGGACTCAGTGAGCAGATGGGGCTGTAGCCCCGGCTGGTTGCAGGGGAGATCAAGAGGCTGGTCCGGCCCCCAGGCCTGTTTCCCCACCTGTACAAGGAAGGCTTGGATAAAAGGGTCACCGAGATGTTCCTAAAAGCCAAAGGAAGAAAGAGTGGTATTGGGGGAAAAAGGGCTGTTATTTCGGTCAAGGGGTCTTCACCCAGCATTCCAGAAGGGCGATGGGGTGGGGCAGCTCCCCCTGGGCCCAGCAGTCACTCTGTGGCTTCCAGCTAGAGCTTGGCCCTCTCTCCCAGGACTCTTCCTGGGGTCTACCTGCCCAAGGACAGACGCCAAGCCAGCGGCCACCCAGCCCTCGGTCCCCTATGTGTGGGTATGCACCTCCCCCTCCTCCCTGCTCCCTCAGGGAAGCCGCATCAATCAGGCCCTGACAACACCTGTGACTCTGCACGTTCCCATGTCCTCTGCCCTCAGCCCTTAGCCTGCACTTGGCCTGCCCACCCACCCTAGCCCCCGGCAGCCCCTCAAGGATACGGGCAGGTCTCGTGGACCCGCCTGTCCTGTGAACCCTGGGAGAGTACAGACACTGGGCCTGTGTTCCCTGAGGAAGGAGCTGCAGCGGACCGCACAGGCGAGAAGCGGGAATTTCACAGGCCCCTGCCCTGGGCTTGGCTGGGGCGTGAGGGTGGGGCCCTCAGCTCCTCTTCCCAGGGGCTTGCATGTCGGGAATTCCTCCTGCCTCTGACCTGTGTCCAGCTGGGGAGTGGGGCCCCTGGACAGGTTGTGGGGATGGCCACGGGGCTGCTGAACATGGCTTGAGAAGGCTGGCAGGGCGGAGGGTGGCGCCTGTGCCCTGTGTCCTGCTGGGAGTCCCTGAAGACCGGGGTCCTCGTCCGGGCCCTGGCCCAGGCCCGGTGCCCACCCCTCTGTACTTTGGTTTCCAGTGACATCAGGACCCATTGCTCTGAGCCGGCCGAGGGCTTCCCAGCCCCTTCTCCTGTCTTGGCAAACAAAGGTCCTGCCAGCCATATGCTGCAGATGTGATTTGTTGGGCTGGGGACCTGGTCATTCGGCACGCCCCACCCCACCCACCCTGGCACAACACAAGCCTCTTGGCCCGTGAAGTTCCTCCCTGCACCCCGTAACTCCTCAGACCAAGCCATGCCCCACTGCTGGGTCACCATCACCCCAGCTGCCCAAGCGAGGGGGTCACAGCGAAGCCCCAGCTCTGCCTGTTGCAGGGTGCAAAGCGGGGGAGGGACAGACAACTCCACCATGTCCTCATCTCCACTCCCTCAGCCACAGCCCCCTCCTCACAGCCCACCCGTCTCCTTCCTGCAGTGCCCAAGACCCATCCTGGACCCCCAGCCTGGCTCCCACCTGCTTGCCCCGCCCAGCCCCAGGCTGCCCCTCAGCAACCCTCACCCCCAGACCCCAAACTCCCCTCCCCTACTCCTCCCAGGCTGGCTCGACCATATCTGCAGGACCGACCACTCAGCAGCCACCTCTGCATCGCCACGCGTGGCCCAAGCCCCTCCCAGCCCGCACTTGCTGGGGCTTCATACATGACCACGCGAAAATGAAAAGGGAACGCTTCCGAGTTCAGCCTTCCAAGGCAGAGGCTGGCAGCGCCCTCCACCCACCAGCTCCTGGAGCTCAGTCTGGGCCTCTGGGAGTGGGGGAAGGGGTCAAAGCTTCCCCAGCAGAGGAGAGGGTGGAGAGTGAATCAGCCTCCAGCGTCTTCCAGCAAAGTGTCTCTCTCCCACGCTTGCTGGCCTGTGGCCTTCAGTCATTTCCTAGACACCTGGCGCCACCCACTGGGCCAAGTGGAGGCTGGGTGCCATGGATGCCCTGTGGGGCTCAGATGAGGAGGGGGCTGAGAAGGGGAGGGGCCCTGGATGGGGAGGGACAGAGAAGTCCTGTTAGACCGCAGGTGCCTTGAGGAGGCTTGGTTAACACACATGCACATGCTCACACACACGTACATATGCACACACACATGCACCCATGATCACACACATGCATACACACATGCTCACACATGCATATGCACACATACACACATGCTCAGAAACACGTGCACCCATGATCACACATACACACATGCTCACACACATATGCACACATACACACATGCTCACAAACACGTGCACCCATGATCACACATACACACATGCTCGCACACATACACACACATGCCCACACACATATGCACCCATGATCACACACATACATACATGCTCACACATGCATATGCATGCATACACACGCATGCTCACAAACACATGCACCCATGATCACACATACATACATACATGCTCACACACATACATATGCACACATACACACACATATGCACCCATGATCACACACATACATACACACATGCTCACACACATGCATATGCACACTACACACATGCTAACACTGACACATGCACGCATGCATGCTAACAGACGTACATACACACACATATGCATGCATGCTCTCACACACATGCACCCATGATCACACATACATACACACCCATGCTCACACATATACGTATGCATGCTCACACATACATGTAGACACGCATGCACGCACACATGTTCACACGCATACATGTTGTTGATGCACACGCACATACATGCATACACATATGCACACAGCGCACACACATTTGCACACGTGTGCTCACACGCATATATGCTCACACATGCTCACATGTTCGCATACATGCTTGAACACATGCACACATGCTTACACGCATTTTCACACACATATATGCTCAAACACACACATGCTCACATGCTCATGCATATGCTCACACATGCACACACATGCTCACATGCACACAGATGCTCGCATGCATGCACACATGCTCGCACACATGCTCACACAGACATGCTCACACACATGCGTGCTTGCACACACATATACACTCGCACAAACGACTGTTCCTGGGCCTGCGCTGCCCCCCTGTGGTCGCCAGCAGCCCCACGTCCACCCTGCTCAGCTGCCTGTCCCTGCAGGGCCAACAGGGATGCCAGGAGTGGAGGGGGCACTCAGCCACCCAGGGCCAGGGCCTCAGGGCCTGGGTGAGGGCAGATACCGCCGATCCCCTGGTTTGCCCCTCCCTCAGTCCCCAGCACAGTCTGGACTGGGGCTTGGAGCCTTGGGTTCCCCCACAAACCTGCCCCTCCAGAGAACTCAGGCCCCCTCAGGACAGGGCTGCCCGGCCGCATCAAGAAATACAGAAGGAAAATTAAACACCAATGAGGTAGAAGAAACAATGAAGACATGAGCAGACGGAAATGAAGCAGAAAGCAGACAACAGAGAAAGTCGAGGAAAGCAAGAGCCGGTTGTTTGGAAAGATGAACGGAAAGCACAGATTTCCAGCAGGACAGATCAAAGGAAACGAAAGAAGGAAAACACAGATCACCACAGCCGGGAATGAGGGAGGCGCCACCTCGCACCCCACAGAAGCTCAGAGAGGAAGCATGGCCGGATTATCAATGACTCAATAACTAAAAATTTGACAGCTTAGGTGAGATAGAAAGACACCAATCATCAGAACCGGCAAGAAGAGCACATCACCAGAATGGCCCTGCATCTAGTAAAGAAATTCCATTTATAACTAAAACCTTCCCACAAAGACAACTCCTGGCCAGATGTCTTCACTGGCAGATGCAACCACACATTTAGGGAGGAAAAAAATGTCCATTCTACACAGACTTTTGCACGAAATACGAGTCTTTGAGGGTACCATTACCATGAATTCAAAACCAGAAAAGATATCATGGGAAAAGAAAAGGACAGATCAACTTTCCTCGTAGACACAGAACAGCTTCTAGAATACTTGCCTAAAAAGCAAATAGAAAAAAAATAACAAATAGAAAAAGACAGACATCAAAGTTGTAATGAAATATTAGTAGATCGAATTGAGCAACATATAAGCACACTGCTTACAGCTTGCAGTGAACACAGAGAATGAGGTCCTCAGGCAGTTCCAGCTGAGCAGGGCTGGGGTCTTCCAAGAGAGTCCGCCCCTGCACCCGTCCGCCAAGTATTCATCGAAAGGGCTTGTATTAGCTACAGGCATCCACTGGATGGTCATCTGTGGTGGGCTTCGGAGGCCCCGCGGCCTTGTACATACTCTAACTGCATTCTCAGGAGGCTGTTTCAGCGCCCCTCATCACACCACACACCCCACTCCCCGTCCTGTTTTCAGGGTCAAGGAGTTTCATTCTCATGCACAAACAGCATGCACAGTGCCTCAGCATTGTCCACACCAGGCCTCCAATGCCTTGGACATAAGCTTGAATATGTTGCCCTGCACCCCCTACAATAAAGAGGATAATACATCAAGACCAAGGGCAGTTTCTCCCAGGAAGGCAAGGGGTGCAGCCTTCTTTTTTTTTTTTTTTTTAGACAGTGTCTTGCTCTGTCACCCGGGCTGGAGTGCAGTGGTGCAATCTTGGCTCATTGTGTCACTGCAGCCTCCACTCCTGGGCTCAAGCGATTCTCCTGCCTCAGCCTCCCAAGTAGCTGGGATTACAGGTACACACCACTGCTCCAGGCTAATTTCTGTATTTTTAGTAGAGTCAAGGTTCTGCCATGTTGGCCAGGTTGGTCTCAAACTCCTAACCTCAGGTGATCCGCCCACCTTGGCCTCCCAAAGTGCTGGGATGACAGGCATGAGCCCCCGCGACCTGCCAGGATTCAGCTTTCTAAAGTCAATCAGCATAATCGACCGTGTCCAGACAGAGAGAGACTCCTAAAAGCAAAGCGGTTTGTGTGGGGCTGGCACACTGCCTCCGTAAACTCTGCATATTCCCAGAGCAAAAGGAAGGTGAGGGTTTCTAAAGGGGAAATGGGGAGGATCCTGCTGTTTTGAAATAATTATCCTCGGCTACAGCAAGGCTGAGGCCAGCCAGAGGTTGGACAGGCATGGCTGAGCAGAGGTCCTTGCAGAAGCACTGTTCAGGTTTCAAGGCCGCATTCGTGGCCTTTCTCTTCACGCCTCCCCCAGCTCTGTGTGTCAGGGTTTTGTTTTTGTTGTTGTTGAGAAGGAGTCTTGCTCCTGCTGCCCAGGCTGGAGTGCAATGGTGTGATCTCAGCTCACTGTAGCCTCCGCCTCCCGGATTCAAGCGATTCTCCTACCTCAGCCTCCTGAAGAGCTGGGATTATACTTCCTGGGTTCACGTGATTCTCCCACCTCAGCCTCCTGCTCCCCAGTAGCTGGGATTACAAGCATGTGCCACCACACCCGGCTAATTTTTGTATTTCTAGTAGAGATGGGGTTTCACCATGGTGGCCAGGCTGGTCTCGAACTCCTGACCTCAGGTGATCCTCCCGCCTCGGCCTCCTGAGCCACCGCGCCCAGCCTGTTGGTGGTGTTGTTTTGACACCAGTGACTCCATCTTTATTCTAAGAACTTTCACATCCATGTTTACAGAAGAAGAAAATCCATGTGATCCCCTTGGGCTTGTGACAAAATGCACTGTCATTTATGTTGCAAACAGCAAAGCAGCAATGGAAGGGAGCTGACTACACTGACAAGGTCACCCCCCGAACCCGACACTAAAGTCACAGCTGACGGTGACAAACAAGACCCCACCCCATGGTGGGGAACAGGGCCGGGGGCTTCTCTAACTGCCTCCCTTTGTACCCCATAGGAAGTCCCCGGACAAGAAGGCAAGTAAAGGAAAGGAAGACGTACGTGATCCCACATGTAGAAAATCCTCCTGAGGCTGGGCACGGTGGCTCATGTAATCCCAGCACTTTGGGAGGCTAAGTGGGAGGATCACTTGAGTCCAGGAGTTGGAGACCAGCCTGGGCAACATAGAAAGACCCCGTCTCTATAAAAAATAAAAAATTAGCCGGGCATGGTGGCACACATCTATAGTCTCAGCTACTCAGGAGGCTGAGGCAGGAGGATTTCCTGAGTCTGAGAGGTTGAGACCAGCCTGGCCAACATGGCAAAACCCTGTTTCTACAAAAAAAAAAAAAAAATAGCTAGTCATGGTGGCACAGGCCTGTAATCCCAGCTACCTGGGAGTTGGAGGCTGAGGTGGGAGGATCACGGGAACCCGAGAAGTAGAGGCTGCAGTGAGCCAAGATCTTGCGATTGCACTCCAGCCTGAGCAACAGAGCAAGACTCTGTCTTAAAAAAAAAAAAAAAAAAAAATTGAACCTTGACTTCAAGAGATCAAGACGAATCGCATAGACTCAAACATAAAATCCAAGACCTTCTAGAAGAAGACAAGAGAAAATCTTCAGAGTTTGGGATAGGCAAAGACTTCTTTCAGCCCACAAAGGTAACAGACATACAGGAAAAGAAATTAGATAGAAAAGTAGATTTTTATCAAAATCTTTTTTTTGTTGTTGTTGTTGTTTTGGCTGATCAAAAGATACCATGAAGAAAATGAACAGGCAATCCAGAGACTGGGAAGAGTATTCATAGCAGATATATCTGACAAAAGATTTGCATCCATGGCTGGGCAAGGTGGCTCACACCTGTAATCCCAGCCCTTTGGGAGGCCGAGGTGGGCAGATCACCTGAGGTCAGGAGTTCGAGACCAGTCTGGCCAACATGGTGAAACCCCGTCTTTACTAAAAATACAAAAATTAGCTGGATGTGGTGGCGGGCGCCTGTAATCCCAGCTGCTCAGGAGGCTGAGACAGGAGAATCACCTGAACCCAGGACATGGAGATTGCAGTGAGCCGAGATCGAGCCACCGCACTCCAACCTGGATGATAAAGAGCAAAAGTCTGTCTCAAAAGAAAAAAAACTGCATTCAGAGTATGTAAGGAACCCCTACAAGTCAGCAGTAAAAATAAAAGCAACCAATTTTTAAAGACTGGTATAAGACCCAAATAGCCATTTCACAAAAGATGGTATACAGGCTAGTTACAATGGTGCACGCCTGTAATCCTGGCACTTCGGGAGGCTGAGATGAGAGGATCACTTGAGGCCGGGCCGAGATCTCACCATGGCACTCCAGGCCTGGCGGCAGAGTGAGACTTCGTCTCAAAAAAACAAAACAAAAACGCCTGGAAGGAGAAAGCTGCTGAGCCTCCATAGACACCAGAGGAACACAAATGAAAATGCTAATGCAATGCCAGCGTATGCCAGATCGTCAAGGGTAGCAGACACATCTCACAAACGTGAGACGTTAAATAGTCAGAGAAACTGTGTGCAGGGTGGACAGAACTGTCACAAGACTACATTGCAACAAATGCAGTTTAGAAATCTTCGTCGCCTTTCATTCACGATGCTCAAACTGGCTTAGAACCAGGACAAGTTCACAGACCTCCGAGGCTGCACAGCGCCTATGAAAACGGAAGTGACGCCGCTGGTGGCCGCTGGGTGCTTTGCCTTGAAATCGGCGGCCACTGGCAATGGACCGGCTGGCGGCTGCTGTGCCCCGGGTCCAGCCCCAGTGACAGGAGGCCAGGCCTCCTCGGCCTGCAGGCCAGGCTACAGCTTGCAGTAAGGACTCACGCCCCCGCCTCCTCCGTGAACACATGTTCATTTTGAAACCTTTATGTAAGTCTAAATCTCTTCTGAAATTAAAAGTTGATTTAAAAATCTTTAAAACATAGCCTGCAGTCACAAGGGGGCGGGTAAGCCAGAAGAGGGGAAGCTGAGTGCAGCCCAGCCCAGCTCCGCTCCTGGAGCTGGAAGCGCAGGTGCTGTCATCAAAACGTCCAGCCCGGCGCGGGGTGCAAGACCTGGGCCTCCCTTCCCCTAGTGCTCAGGACAGGATTTTCCATCTGTTTCGTTTTTTAAATTTTTATTTATCTATTTATTTATTGAGATGCAGTCTCACTCAGTGGCCCGGGCTGGAGTACAGTGGTGCCATCTTGGCTCACTGCAACCTCTGCCTCCCAGGTTCAAGCGATTCTCCTGCCTCAGACTCCCAAGTAGCTGGAACTTCAGGAGCCCACCTCCACACCCAGATAATTTTTTTTTTTTCAGTAGAGACAGTGTTTCACTATATGTTGACCAGGCTGGTCTCAAACTCCTTACCTCAAGTGATCTGCCTGCTTTGACCTCCCAAAGTGCTGAGATTACAGGCGTGAGCCACCCAGCTCAGATCTATTTTATTTTATCTTATTATTATTATTTTTTTTGGAGACACACTCCCATCATTCAGGCTGGAACGCAGTGGCATGATCTTGGCTCACTGCAACCTCGACCTCCCAGGCTCCAGCCATCGCCATGCCTCAGCCTCTGGGACTACAGGCACGCACCACCACACCGGGCTAATTTTTGTTTTTTTTTTAGTAGAGGTGGGGTTTCACCATGTTGGCCAGGCTGGTCTTGAACTCCTGACCTCAGGTGATCTGCCTGCCTCGGCCTCCCAAAGTGCTGGGATTACAGGAGTGAGCAGTTGCTTAGGGCCCATTCATTTATTTAGAGACGAAGTCTTGCTCTGACTAGAGTGCAGTGGTGTGATCTCGGCTCACTGCAACCTCTGCTTCCCAGGTTCAAGCGATTCTCCTGCCTCAGCCTCCAGAGTAGCTGGGATTATAGGCACCCGCCACCATGCCCACCTAATTTTTTGTATTTTTAGTAGGGATGGGGTTTCATCATCTTGGCCAGGCTGGGCTTGAACTCCTGACCTCGTGATCCACCCACCTCGGCCTCCACAAGGGCTGTGATGGCAGGGTTAGCCACCATGCCTGTCCCATTTATTTATTGTTTGAGGAACTGCTATCTTGTTTCCCACAGTGGCTACATCACTTTATATTTGTAACACCCCACAAGGGTTCCCATCTCTACAGCCTGGACAACAGTTGTTACGTTTACTTTTTTTAAAACATAGTAACCATCCTAATGAGCCCGAGGGGGCATCAAGCTGTGGTTCTACTTAACATCTCTGCTAATTCTCACATCTGTGTCAACTTTCCCATGGTTTCACTTTTTTTTTTTTAATCATAGAGACAGGGTCTTACTGTGTTGCCCAGTCCCGGCCTCAAGTGATCCTCTCAGCTCAGCTTCCCAAAGTGCGAGGATGACAGGCGTGAGCCACTGTGCCCGGCCCTGGGATGGTTCTGATCATGTTGTTTTTCTCATCATGGGTCACGTGCTCCTGCGTCTCCGCACGCCTGGCAGGTCCTCTTCCTGTGGACGCTGGTCCTTGGGAATGTCGCCTGGCTGGTGCCGGGATTTTCGTCTTCATGGAAGTCTTGAGCTCTGTCCTGGACGTGCAGTTAAGGGGTCTGGAGATAGTTTGATCCATTCTAGTCTTGCTTCTATGGCTTGGGCTCAGAGCAGGACGCAGCCTCAGGCCGATCGTCCACAGAGGCAAGCCCTTCCCAAGGGTTCCACCCAAGGCCCCGTGAACTAACAATTGTCCTGCATGGCTGATGGGAAGAGACGCTGCCCTCGCCCTGGGTGGGTGGCGTCCTGTTCACTCTAATCCTTCCGTGTGGCTTTTTATCCACCCTGGGGAGTTTCTTCATGGGACTCTGCAGGCCCATCCTCCTCTGGATGCTCCCGGGGTCCCATCCAGGTCCCTGGGGCCCCCTCTCTGCGGGAACCTCTCCACTGTGGTATTGCGTCCATGAACTCCAGCCACCTTGGTCTCCCCAGCCTTGGGGTTCACTGGGGCCCTGTGGGCTCCCGGTTCCCACCCGCAGCCTGGAGTGCCCCAGGGCAGTGAGCAAGGGTGAGTGTAGGGCACCGCTGCTGGCACCACCCAGGCCACTGTCATCTAATGCCTGGTGTCCCATGTCTTGGAAGCCACATGTCTGCATTTTGTCTGGTTTTGTTTTGCTTTCTGGCTGTTTTGGGGAGAAGGGTAAGTCCGTGACACCCCACCTCAGCTGGCCGGGGAAGCTTTTCCTAGAGTAATGGAAATAGTCTCACTGTGGTTTCGGATGGTGGTCACACAGCGTCTGCAGTGTGCTAACTCACTGACCTCTGGGAACCAGCAGCTCCGCAGGTCCCAGGCCTCCAGCTTCACTGAGCCAGGCCCTGGAACACGGCACTTTCTCCGTGTGCGCCTCCTACTGGCTCTGCCTCTCTGAGAGCCCTAAAACACAGTGAGGCCCCAGAGTGTCAGATCCACAGGCAAAAGTAGAAGGGAAGGTGCTGGGGCTGGCAGGGGGAGACGGAAGGGGCTGGGGCTGGGGAGGGGGTGGGGGAAGAGGCTGGGGCTGGGGAGCCAGTGTTTCATGGGGACAGGGCTTCGGTCTGGGAAGATGGAGACATTCTGCATATGGGCGGCAGGTGACACAGCGCTGGGAATGTGCTTAGTGCCACTGAGCTGTGTGCTTAAAAATGGTCAAAATCATAATTTGTTTGTATTATTTCCATGTATTTTATGACAGTAAGAAAACACCGGGGCCCAAAGTGGCTCCGGCCGGATGTCGTGGCGCTTGCGAAGGCAAGGCCAAGAGTTCAAGGCCAACCAACCTCAGCAACCTTACAAGCTCTCAATGATTGGCAAAAAAAACAAACAAACAAAAAAAAACACCCAGCACTTTGGGAGGCCAAGGCAGGTGGATCACCTGAGGTTAGGAGTTCAAGACTACCCTGGTCAACATGGTGAAATCTTATCTCTACGAAAAACACAAAAATTAGCCGGGCACAGTGATGGGCACTTCTAATCTCAGCTATTCGGGAGGCTGAGGCGGCAGAATCGCTTGAACCTGGGAGGTGGAGGTTGAAGTGAGCCAAGATCAAGCTACTGCACTCCATCCTGAGTGACAGAGCAAGACTCTTTCTCGAAAGAAAGAAAGGAAGAGAGGAAGGGAGGAAGGGAAGGAGGGAGGAAGGAAGGAGGGAAGGAGGGAGGAAGGGAGGGAGGAAGGGAAGGAGGGAGGGAAGGAAGGAAGGAAGGAAGGAAGGAAGGAAGGAAGGAAGGAAGGAAGGAAACATTCATTGGCCTGAACTCCTTGGCTCCGGGGGCTGACCGAGAGGACAGGGAGAGACCACACCAGGCCCCAGCCACATCTGGGGATAAGGAGGTCGATGCACTGCAGGCGGAGCTGCCTGCTGAGGTTCTGATGGCAGCTCTGGAAGCTGCTGCAGAAATGCCAAGTGTCACGGCAGCCAGCGAGATGGCTCTGTCCTCATTGTCCACAATCTGGCTGCTTGAGCTATCCCGGACCTGAGCCATCTGCACCTGAGCCATCCTGCACCTGAGCCATCCCGCACCTGAGCCATCCCGCACCTGAGCCATCACGCACCTGAGCCATCCCGCACCTGAGCTATCCCGCACCTGAGCCATCCCGCACCTGAGCCATCCCGCACCTGAGTCATTCCGGACCTGAGCTATCCCGGACCTGAGCCATCCACACCTGAGCCATCCCACGCCTGAGCTATCCCGGACCTGAGCTATCCCGGACCTGAGCCATCCACACCTGAGCCATCCCACACCTGAGCTATCCCGGACCTGAGCCATCCCGGACCTGAGCTATCCCGGACCTGAGCTATCCCGGACCTGAGCCATCCACGCTGGAGCCATCCCGCACCTGAGCTATCCCGCACCTGAGCCATCCCACACCTGAGCCATCCCACACCTGAGCCATCCCGGACCTGAGCTATCCCACACCTGAGCCATCCCGGACCTGAGCCATCCTGCACCTGAGCCATCCCACACCTGAGCCATCCCACACCTGAGCCATCCCACACCTGAGCCATCCCGGATCTGAGCCATCCGCCCCTGAGCCATCCCGGACCTGAGCTATCCCGGACCTGAGCCGTCCCGGACCTGAGCTATCCCAGACCTGAGCCATCCACACCTGAGCCATCCGCCCCTGTGCCATCCCAGACCTGAGCCATCCACACCTGAACCATCCCACGCCTGAGCCATCCACACCTGAACCATCCCACGCCTGAGCCATCCACACCTGAACCATCCCACGCCTGAGCCATCCACACCTGAACCATCCCACGCCTGAGCCATCCCGCACCTGAGCCATCCCACACCTGAGCCATCCCGCACCTGAGCCATCCCACACCTGAGCCATCCCAGACCTGAGCCATCCCACACCTGAGCCATCCCAGACCTGAGCCATCCCACACCTGAGCCATCCCACACATGAGCCATTCCGCACATGAGCCATCCCGCACCTGAGTCATCCCGCATCTGAGCCATCCCACACCTGAGCCATCCCGCACCTGAGCCATTCGCACTTGAGCCATCCCACACCTGAGCCATCCCGCACCTGAGCCATCCCGCACATGAGCCATCCACACCTGAGCCATCCCGGACCTGAGCCATCCTGCACATGAGCCATCCACACCTGAGCCATCCCACACTTGAGCCATCCCGCACTTGAGCCATCCCGCACATGAGCCATCCCGCACCTGAGCCATCCTGGACTTGAGCCATCCTGCACCTGAGCCATCCCGCACCTGAGCCATCCCGGACTTGAGCCATCCCAGACCTGAGCCCTGGCTGTCAGGGAGATTAAGGAAGGACGCACTTAGCATGCCAGACTCCTCGGTATGAGAAGGGGCTCCAGAAAGGGGTGGGCAGTGTTGAGGCCCAGTCCCTGCAGCTGTTCCGTGTCTCCCATGGCTGGGTAGGGAGACCAGGGCTTAGAGAAAGCCACATGCCAAGGTCAGGGTGCTAATAATATGTGAGCCCAGGATGTCTCCTCTGGAGCCAGGGGCTCAGGCACTGATGCCCAGGAAGCAGCAGCAATGGGGCTCAGCCAGTGATAACTTTCTGGAGGAAAGAAAAAAATGGCCTGCTTGGTTCCTTGCGTCTCAGATCCGGCCTCCAGGCCCCTTGGCCTGGTGTGCTTGAACCTGTCCCTGCCTGAGCCTGGGCTGTCACTCACCGGCTAGCTCCTCCCCGTCGGCTGCACTGCACTGGCCACACACCAGGGCGACCTCCTCTTTTCCCCACGTTTTTCCATGGATGTTTGCACACAAAGCCTCAGCTCAGGGCCCAGAAACTAAAAAATTCTAATGTTTTTAATTTTTTTTTTTTTTTTTTTTAGAAAAGGTCTCCTCTGCTGCCCAGGCTAGAGTACAGTGGCACAAACACGGCCCTCTGCAGCCTCCACCTCCCAGGGCTCAAGAGATCCTCTCAGCTCAGCCTCCCAAGTAGCTGGGGCGACAGGCAGGTGCCACCACACCGGCCGACATTTTAATTTTTTGTAGAGATGGGGTCTTGCTGTGTTGCCCAGGCTGGTCTCAAACTCCTGGGTTCAAGCGAGTCTCCCCTCTTGGCCTCCCAAAGTGCTGGGATTACAGGCAAGAGCCACCACACCTGGCTGTGTGGTTTTTTTTTTTTAATTTTAAAAGCAATGTGTGCACCTAGTTTAAAAGTTTCCCCAAGACATAGAGAAAATAGCAACTCTAACTCCAGAAGTGGTCACTTAAAATTCTTTTAGCCAACTTGGCTGTTCTAGCTGGCATTACCTCCCTTTTTTGAAATAATATGCTTATCGGGCAGGTCCTTGGAACTTCCTGTTGACTTCCTACCAGATGAGGCTCTCACTTTCCCGTCTCTCCCTGACCTGTACGTGCCCTTCTCCCCTCCCACCCTCCAAACACACGATGGATCCCAAATTCTTCACATGGATACTCAGAGCTGGAATTAACAGAACTCGGTAGACATTGCTCACACTCAAGCCACATACTTACTATATGATAAATGCATTTTCTTTTTACAACTTTTTGTTTTTCCTGGAATTGCTTCTTTTTTCACTTGCTTTGTTAGAATATTGGTTACAATACTGAGGCAAAAAAACAAAACAGCAGGAATCTAAATATGACAGAGTTGGTTTCTCTCTCATACAAAGTCCCGAGGTGAGTGGCCCTGGCTGGTGGGCTCTCGGGTAACTCTCAACATGTGGCCTCTGGCTCAGGACACAAGGGGCCACTCAACCTCTCACCATCTCCCTGCTTGCAGGAGGGAGGGAAGGGGCAACAAGAGCGTGACCCTGGCCAGGTGCAGTGGCTCACACCTATAATCCCAGCACTTAGGGAGGCCGAGGCGGGTGGATCACGAGGTCAGGAGATCAAGACCAGCCTGGCCAACATGGCGAAACCCCATCTCTACTAAAAATACAAAAATTCCCTGGGGATGGGACACATGCCTGTAATCCCAGCTACTTGAGAGGCTGAGGCTGAAGAATCACTTGAACCCAGGAGGTGGAAGTTGCAGTGAGCAAAGATCATGCCACTGCACTCCAGCCTGGGCAACAGAGGGAGACTCCATCTCAAAAAAAAAAAGAAAAAAAACAAACAAACTAAGGCTGGACACAGTGGCTCACGCCTGTAATCCCAGCACTTTGGGAGGCCGAGGAGGGCAGATCACCTGATGTCAGGAGTTCAAGATCATCCTGGCCAACATGATGAAATCCTGTTTCTACTAAAAATACAAAAAAATTAGCCAGGCATCGTGGCAGGCGCCTGCAATCCCAGCTACTTGGGAGGCTGAGGCAGGAGAATTGCTTGAACTTGGGAGTCAATAAGCAGAGCTGGCAGTGAGCCAAGATCATGCCACTGCACTTCAGCCTGGTGACAGAGCAAGACTTTGTCAGAAAGAAAGAGAGAGGGGGAGGGGGGCAGGATGGAGGGAGGGAGGAAGGAAGGAAAGAGAGAGAGAGAGAAAAGGCTGCTAGAAAAACACACATCATCACGAGATATACAGAACTTTAGAATCCAGCTAAGAGTGGAGAAAGGCTGAATTTCTTAATTTGTCTGGAGGGGCTGTAGACCTGAAGGTAGAGGGCGTTTTAGCTCCTGGAGTGTTCAGAGTCCAGGGTATAGTATCTCACACAGAGAGCATTCCAAAGGTGGCCAGGAACCTCAGGGTGGGCTCTGCCAGAGAATGACCCTTCCTTTTAACGGGAAGATCAGAAGTGACACTTCCCACCCCTGCTTGGTCCCATTGACCAGAACTTGGTCACAGGCTGAGTCAGAGGCTGCAAGAAGGCTGGGAAACATGTCCTTTAGTTGGGGAGCCTTGAGCACCATTAAACTCCTTTCGCTGTGATTGGGGAGCGCACGGCTTGGGGAGTGGTCAGCTGTCACTATGGCGTGGGTGGTCGTCACCCAAGCTCTCCCACGGAGTGGCAGCCCCCTCCTGTGTTCTTAGACAAAGCAGGTCATCACTCCTTTCCATCTGTTTCCTTGAAGGCGCCTCCTGGAGACCTTGGCCCCACCCATCTCTTCTGCACTGGCCGCTCCGGTCACTAGTGGAGCCCTCCCCCCAGCTGTGACTCTGCTACCTCTTTCAGTCATCATGGAAATGCCCCCGTGGATTCTCCACCTTTGAATCCCAGAGATCCGGGAGCTGTCCCTCCCCAGAAGAGCTCAGGACCTGCTGCCCTGTGGAAAGCCCTCTCCAGCTGCAAAGCCAGCAGCAAACCCTCACCCGAGGCGTCTGGCATCCCCTGGTCACCTCAGGGGAGCCCCTAAAAACACAGCATGGAAGTGTCTGGGACAGTACAGCCTGCCTCGGGCCGTGTGACTCAGGGAAGCGTTCAGCAGTCAGGGGCCCAGCATCAGGGGCCAGGCCCCACCTCCCAACAAAGCCAGGTCCTCTCCCTGACCCTCTTCTTGAACCTTGTCTTTGGAGAGAAGCCACGCAGGGTGGGACGCACTGGCTGTTAGGGTGGGAGGGAGGGGTTCGCGGCCCATGCTCAGGGTCCCCAGGCCCAGGTGAGCTGCCCAGGGCTGGCAGCCGCAGGACTGGTCCAGGGCGGCTTCCACAGGGAAACACCGCCACGCTGTGGGCATTGGGGGAACTGCAACTGCCGCCCCATCTGCCGACCAAGGTGGGGGGACCCCACGCCAATGGCCACGGAGGCCGAGGACCCCCAGGACCCCTCAGCCTTTGTTCCAGGAGAGGCTCCTCACATACCTGGTGCCAGGGCCCTGGGAGCCCGTGAGACCAGGACTCTCCCTACCCTGACTCTTTCTCCAGTCTGCAGGGGACAGTGGGGGTGACGGGCCCTGACTGCCAGGCGGGCAAGCCTTGCAGCAGCCAGGGGGAGCATGGGGGGTGGGAACACGGAGGTGATGGAGAGCTGAGCCCCTCCCTCCCCCATGAGCTTGTCATGGAGGTGGGAGCCCCGACCCTTTCCCAGGGCTCTGAGTTGGCCTTGGAGAGTGTGGTGCTGGGCCTGGCCACAGAGGTCAGCAGATGGCAGGCGGCTGGTGCTGGGGCGCTGGCTCTGCAGGGGGGGTTGGGCCCGGCACACCCCGGGCATTTCCTGTGCAGCCCCAGATGGGTTAGGTCAGCTGAGGAAGGGGAGAGGCCACAGGGGACTTCCTCCATCCTCTCAAATTAGCAGAGGCAGGGCCTCAGGCCAGCCCAGGGCTGGGGCGGACGTGCTCTGGATGTGGCAGCCTCTCTTCTCACACCCTCCAAGGAAGCACCACTCAACAACAGCCTCTGCCCCCGTGGATGGATGGGAAACTGAGGCACGGCCAGCCACCTCCTGGGGGGAAACTGAGGCTCGGCCAGATCCTCAGAAGACAATGGGCCCAGTCAGCGACTGCAGGTGGCCCTGCGCTCTCTGTCCTGCAGGTCACAGGCTCCAGCCGTGGCCATCAAGAAAGGACTCACTGCCAGACTCTGCCAAGAGCAGCCCAGCCCTCCAGCTCTCAGTCAAGGACGCAAAGGTCCCATCCCAAGGCAGGGCCAGGACCTGTGCCAGGCCATGGGGCTCAGGATGCCTCCCCAGGAGCCAAGCAAGAGCCCGGTCACCACGGAATGGGTCAGGGGGCACCAGCCTCTGTGGCCTCTCCCCACCTCCACCCCCGGGCTTCTGCAGAAGTGGGGCCTCCAGGGACTCTGGCAGCTTCCCACAGCAGGTGTCCTCAGGGCGGGGGCACAGTTCCCACCCACTACCCTGGGTTTCAGGTGCTGGGGGCAGCCATCACCCCCAACCTTGACAAGCCAAGAGGACTGATGCGGTCGGTTCCAGCACTCCAGCAGCAGCCATGTCCTCCTGGGAGGCAGCAGGGAAGGGAGCGTGACTTACGCCTGGGCAGGAACAGGCTGCAGGGCCTGGTGGGAAACGAGCCCCAGACCCCAGCTCAGCCCTCCTGCAGATTCACTCAAGGGAAGCAGTGCCGGTGACCTGGCTGGTCCTAAGCCCCTGAGCCTGCCCGCCAGCGTCTTTCAAGTCCGCACCTCCGAAGGTGGGAGGGAACATGGACCCCAGTAGCCCCACGCTGACCGGGGCGGTCCCACATCCACCAGAAGCAGCTGGGCCCAGCCCCCACACCCCTCCAGGAGCCGGTACAGCGGGAGGCCCTTGTCAGCCAGTGCCTGGGTGGATGGCAGAGCCCCAGGGCCACCTCTGGCCTGAGCTTGTGTCTGGCTTCTCACTAACTAGGCCTTGAGCAATCACTGTGGCCCTGGGCCTCAGTTTCTCCATCCGACAGGTGGGGAGAGAGTTAGCAGCCACATCACAGCGGCCCCACAGGGCAGTGCAGCATGAAACACTCAGCTAACCCTCCAGGCCCCAGAGGCTGAGCCTCTAGCCCCAATGCCCCAGCATCAGCCTACACACCTGTCCCCACCAGCCTCCCCTCACTCCCCTCAGTGTCCCACTGGGTGGGGGCCTCCAGCGCCTCCAGGCTTCCAGGCAGGAAGGGGGCAGAGAGGAGCATTTCCGCGCAGGCGGCTCTGCTGGGAGCGCAGCCCCTGATAAGAGCACACATGGCCAGCTGCACGTCCGCCTTTTGTCCCTGGCTCCCGCCAGCCCTTCCTGCACTGGCCTGCAGGATGGGGACTGTGGGCCCAGCTGCAGCCCTCCCCCACCCCCACCTCCACTGTGTCCCTGGCTCCACAGCCCCTATGGTCCTGGCTGGCCTGTGGTAGTCTGAGGGCCCGGTGGCAGCCACCGCTGGGACCCCGGACACACTGGGGATGGGAGCTCTGAGCCCAGGGCCGGGGATCTGGGAGGTCAGCCCAGGGGGACTGCTGAGGGCAGAAAGAAGTATCAGCCCCAACCCAGCAAGGCCCGATGTTCTGCTCTCTCTTCCGCAGTTTCAGCTGCCAGGAGGGTCCCCGCCAAGGGTCCCCACGCCTCCTTCACGGGTCTCGCCACAGGCTCCCTCCGAGGCTGGATCCACCACTCTCCTGCTTGAGGTCCCAGAGAGGCACTGGCCTGGCCCGCCCCACGTACCCCACAAACACCCGGGCTGCTCTCTGGCATCTGTCTTAAAGTGCTGGCCTGCGTGAGCCCAGCATCCAGCGCTGAGGGGTAACCATCCTTACCCCCAAATGCCCACGGTGCCCACACAGCCACCTCATAGCAGGCCTGCTGAGCTGGGCTGAGGAGAGGTTCCACCCATCCCAGAAGGAATCCACTCCCATCCCCTAAACTCCAGGAGCTGCCCTTGGCCAAGGAAAGGGTGCAGAGGGCATCGGGCCAGCTGAGCCCAGGGTGGCGGGGACTGCACAGTGCCCGTCATGAGCCCAAGAGGCTTCCCCTCAGGGCTGGGGTCCCTCCCTGCTGGCACCTTCCACTGGCTCCCAGGGTCCCCTACAACATGGCCAGGTCTCAGGGGTTGGAGAGAGCCCCTGCAGAGGTCATCGGCAGGGACCAGGGTACAGCCCACCGGGCACCCACCGATTCGGTCAGACACTCAGCAGAGATGGGTGGGAAGGATTCGAGTGTGAGGCATTCCTTCTTTCTTTCAAACAACAGCTTTATGGCCAGGGGCAGTGGCTCACATCTCAATCCCAGCACTTTGGGAGGCTGAGGCAGGCGGATCACTTGAGGTCAGGAGTCCAAGACCAGCCTGGGCAACATGGTGAAACCCCGTCTCTGCCAAAAATACAAGTTAATCTGGGACTCTGAGGTCCCAGATACTTCAGAGGCTGAGGTAGGAGGATTCCTTGAGCCCAGGAGGCAGAGGTTGCAGTGTGCTGAGATTGTGCCTCTGCACTCCAGCCTGGGTGACACAGTGATAGCCCTACATTGAAAATAAAGTAACAGCTTTATTAAGAAATCATTTACATACCATAAAATTTACCCATTTAAAATGCACAATTCAGGGCCGGGTGCGGACCCATGCCTGTAATCCCAGCACTTTGGGAAGCCAAGTGGGGTGGATCACCTGAGGTCAGGAGATCGAGACCAGCCTAAATAACACGGTAAAACCCCATCTCTATTTAAAGTTAATTAAAAAAAAAAATTAGCCAGGCATGGTGGTACATGCCTATAGTCCCAACTACTCAGGAGACTGAGGCAGAGAACTGCTTGAACCTGGGAGGCGGAGGTTGCAGTCAGCCAAGACAGCACCAGCCTGAGTGATACAGCAAAACTCCATCTCAAAAAATAAATAAATAAATAAAAATAAACAAAATAAAACGTACAATTCCGGCCAGGCTGGCAACTTATACCTGTAATGCTAGCCCTTTGGGAGGCGGAGGCGGGTGGATGACCTGATGTCAGAAGTTTGAGACCAACCTGACCTATATAGTGAAACCCCATCTCTATATACAAATTAGTCAGGCGTGGTGGCATGTGACTGTAATCCCATCTACTCGGAAGGCTGAGGCAGGGAGAATCGCTTGAACCCGGGAGTCGGAGGTTGCAGTGAGCCGAGATCACACCACTGCACTCCAGCCTGGGCAACAGAACGACACTCTGTCTGGAAGAAATAGCATAAAATAAAATAATAATAAAATGTACGATTCGATGGGTTTGAGTAATAATCACATAATTCATTCTTTTAAATTATCAAATACATGTAATATAATTTGCCATTTCATCCGTTTTTTTTCCAGATAGAAGTAAGTTTTAAAGCATTGCTCGGGAGACACTCTGACATCATCCGCAGCGGAGAAAGAGCACAGGTGGACTCAGGTCTCCTGAGTTCAAGGTCAGCCACAGTCTCTTCACCAAGGTGCCGGCCTTCACATGAACCCCTCGCAAGTGGCTGGCAGAGCAGCAGGGCGCACACGCGGGGTCCAGCCGGTGTCCGGCCAGAGTGAAGGCACAGTAAGTGGGTCCTAGACACGCTCACCAGGTGTGACTTCAGAAGTGACTTCCCCTTGGCTGACGAGGGTCCTCTGCATTCTGAGAACACAGGGCATCCACAAGGAAGAGCTCCCTCCTGCGCTCCGGGCTGGCTCTGAAAATCATGAAATAAGTTGAATGCTCTGAGGGCTTAATTCCATCTGCCCAACTTTTACATCAAACAAGGAATGTGAGCCTGGTTAGGGGAAGAATATACAGAGCACCACAGGGGAGGCTCTCTCCAAATCTAGCTCTACGGCCCAGGCTGGAGTGCAGTGGTGCAATCTTGGCTCACTGCAGCCTCCACCTTCCGACTTCAAGCGGGTCTCGTGCCTTAGCCTCCTGAGTAGCTGGGACTACAGGCGCACACTGCCACACCCAGCCAATGTTTTGTATTTTAGTGGAGACCTGGTTTCACTGTGTTGCCCAGGCTAGTTGTGAACTCCTGAGCACAGGTGATCCGCCTGCCTAAGTGCTGAGATTACAGGCATGAGCCACCGCGCCTGGCCCCTAACCTTTTTTTTTTTGAGACAGAGTCTTGCTCTGTTGCCCAGCATGGAGTGCAGTGGTGCAATCTCAGCTCACTGCAACCTCCACCTCCCAAGTTCAAGTGATTCTCCTGCCTCAGCCTCCCAAGTAGCTGGGATTACCGGTGCGTTACACCAACACCTGGCTAATTTTGTATTTTTAGTAGAGATGGCGTTTCAGCCTGTTGGCCAGGCTGGTCTAGAACTCCTGACCTCAGGTGATCCGCCTGGCTCAGCCTCCCAAAGTGCTGGGATTACAGGTGTGAGCCACCTCACCTGCCCTAATGTTTATTTATTTATTTATTTTAGAAAGAGTCTGTCTCTGTCACCCAGGCTAGAGTGCAGTGGCACAACCTTGGCTCACTGCAACCTTCACAGCCCGGTTTCAAGCGAGTCTCATGCCTCAGGCTCCTGAGTAGCTGGGACTAAAGGCATGTACCACCACGCCCTGCAAATTTTTGTATTTTTAGTAGAGATGGGGTTTCACCATGTTGGCCAGGCTGCTCACGAACTCCTGATCTAAACTGATCCTCCCACCTCAGCCTGCCAAAGCGTTGGGATTACAGGTGTGAGCCACCTAGCCTCATTCCTTTTTTTTTTTTTTTAATACTTTTCTCCCTATTTTAATATTTATTTGAGAGAGGGTTTTGCCAAGTTGTACAGGCCAGTTTTGAACTCCTGAGCTCAAACAATCCACCCGCCTCGGCCTCCCAGAGTATGGGGATTACAAATATGAGCCACCACACCTGGCCAGGTTCTCATTTTTTTTTTTTTTTTTACACCTGTGGAGTATTTCACTGTATGCATGAACCTTGTACGGCTGACCCACTCATCTGTGGATGGGCATCTGGGCGTAGCCACCTCTTGGCTCCCGCGGGCACATGCTATGTGTACACTGCATGTTTGTTTGGGTCCCTGCTTTCAGGGACTGTACCCGGCATACCCAGCAGTGGAGTTTCAGAAAGTGTAGCAATTCTATGTGGATTCTTGTGAGAGGTGAGGGGGTCATTTCTTTGCTATTATTTTTTAACATTTTCCAACCTCTTCTCTATGAAATTAAAACGTGTTGACATGAACTGTGGTCCTAAAGTTGGGCATGGTGGTGTGTGCCTCTAACCCCAGCTCCTCGAGAAGCTGAGGCATGAGAATCACTTGAACTAGGGAGGCAGAGGTTGCAGTGAGCCGAGATTGCACCACTGCACTCCAGCCTGAGTGAAGGACAGAGACCCTGTCTCAAATAAATAAATAAATGAACAAGCCGGGCTCGGTGGCTCACACCTGTAATCCCAGCACTTTGGGAAGCTAAGGCAGGTGGATCACCTGAGATCAGGAGTTCGAGACCAGCCTAGCCAACATGATGAAACCCTGTCTCTAAAAAATAATAAATAAATAAATAAGTGAGCGAACTGCGGCCCACCCTGACTGCGGACGCCCACGCAGCAGGACCGAGTCACAGACACACGCAGCACAGACCGTCTTGAAGCCACCACACTAGGCACATGGCACTCGCTCCCACAGTGCAAAGCTCCAGGGAGCAGCACAGGGCGAGTCAGTCTGTGGGGGCCAGGCAGAGCGCGGGAGGCTTTGGAGGGGTGGGAAACATCCTCCACATCCTTTACAGAGGAGGTAACACGGGACCGCTCATTTGCCCAAATGCATTAAACGGTCCAAGTAAAGAGGGTGCCTCATGGAGGCCTTCAGGGCAGAGACGTCAGAGCCCGATGCTGTCCTGGCGGCCACGTGCCCTCATACACTTGCCCAGACCCCGAACATGCTACCTGAGTGACCCCAGTTACACTGTTGGCCCCGTTCTGCCTGTCAGCACAGGCTCACCCACCGTCACAGACGCGGGGGATGTGGATGCTGGGCGCTGTGCAGGCGGGGCCAGGGAACGGGGGCGGGTGCGGGGGTCATGGCGTGGGAGCTCTGTGCCTTCTCTCAATTTGGCTGTGAGCCTACAGCTGCCCTAAAAAATAGTCTCTTGATTTTTTATTTATTTTTATGCAGCTCTCTTCTCCTTAAAATAAAGCCTCTAAAAATGTGTGCTTCCTATGAGTCCACCTCCCCGAGGCTGAGCTAAAGCGCCCTCCTGGAGGCCGGCAGGGAGTGGGTTCCCGGCTGTGACTCAGCCCTGCAGCCTCCCAGCCCTGCCCATAAGCAAGCTGGCAATGCGAGCGCCTCCCTCCCTGGTGGGGTTCGTGGGGAACATCGGCTATCCAAACAGGACCCGTGCGAGGCCCACAGACTCCTCTTATCAAATCCACTGGCTCTTCCAGTGTAAGCACGTGCTACAGCCTAGCTCGAACAGCAAGCAAGAAAATCACTCTTCATTCTGAAACTGTAAAATAAAATGAAAATTATCCTCCAGCCAGAGTGACCCGCCTGCCCAGCCACCCCACCTCCCAGCACAGCTGGTGGCCCTGCACAACCACACCAAAACCCAGCCCACCACCCCTGGGAGGCTGCGGAAGAGGCCGGAGAGAGCCTCCCGTCTGGCTCCTGGGTGGAAACCTGCTGTGAGTTGGCTAGAATCAGCCTCCCTCCCCCATGCCCTGCAGCCCTGCGAGGAGACACCCAACCTCCCTCATCCCAGGGAAGCTGGGCAGGGAAGGGCCCAGGAGGGGAGGGTTTGCTCTTCCTGGGGGGATGTGGTTCCTATAAAAATCCCCACTGCTGGAGTAGTGCGGGGCAGGCTGGGGTGTGGACTGGGGTGCCTTGTGGTCACTGTCATTATCCCCATCATAAGTGGCCATCCCTGAGCCCTCTGGCTTTGCTAGTGGCTGGGCAGGAGGCGGGCCTCCCTCCCTGAGCCAGGCCTGGGGCCCTCGTGGCCTGCTGCCCTGGCCTGCTTCTGGAACACTCTGGCCACCCAGGCCTGCATGGAGCAGGGTCCACGGGCAGACAGACAGCCAGGTCCCTCAGGCAGAGAAGCCCTCCCCATCCTGGGCAACACATGGCCTGCAGGGTAGCCTAAGAGAGGCACTTCCAGTCATGGTCCAGGCAGGGCTGACTCAGGACGCTGCAGGCTCCCTCAAGGCCTGGCAGTGCTGGGGGGAGGGCATCCTGGCTGAGAGTCCTGTTGCTGTCACCTGGGCCAGGATGGTGGCCGGTGGCAGCAGCAGGGATACCCCAGGCATGGGGCTGATTTCGCCTACTGCAGAGTCACTGCCAGGATCTGGGAAGGGGCCTGCCCTTCGTCCCCTCCCTGCCTGGGAAAAGGGCCCCAAACACCTTCATGCGGTCACCCTAGGGCGAAAGTGGGGAGGGGAGGAGCTGCTCCCCGAAGCAGGATAGGGTGCTGGGTAGAGGGGTGAGGGGTGGCGGGTGGAGGGGTGAGGGGTGGTGGGTGGAGGGGTGAGGGGTGCTGAGTGGAGGGGTGAGAGGTGCTGGGTGAAGGGGTGAGGGGTGAGGGGTTGTGGGTGGAGGGGTGAGGGGTGCTAGGTAGAGAGGTGAGGGGTGCTGGGGAGGGTTGCAGGGTGCTTTGGGGAGCCCAGAAGCCAGGGTTGGGACCCAGGGCCCAGCTCTTCTCTGGCTGCTCGAATTCCAGCCCCAGAGACAGGAGGTGGGGAGCAAATGGACCCACTCCCAAGTGGGGTGCAGACGTCCTGGACAGAGTCTGCCACAGCCTAAGGATTGACAGGGAGGACAGAGGCCTGGAAGATGCAGGCAATCCCATCCCTGGCTGGACTCTGCAGAGAGGGGCATCTCACTTTCTGTGGCCCCTTAAACGGAGGGGCAGAGGCCAGCACGGCTCTAGACCCCTGCCAAGCCGCCATCCACCCCAGGTCCTGGCCCTGATGGCCCCTCAGAGAGGAAGCCCACCCAGCTGTCTCAGGAGCAGAGCAAGGAGAGGAGGGCCTCGAGCCTGGGGCCCCTGCCCCCATCTGCTGGCCCAGCTGGGGACATTGGCTCCTGAGGCTGTCACTCCCACCTGGCCACCAGGCACTTAACCTCTGCACTCCACTGGGCAGGGCACAGGCCTGGCTCTGCGGTCGGACAGGCTGGGCTCCAATCCCCACTCTGCTTCTCACTGCTGGGGGGCCTCAGGCACCCCCCACAGAGTGCCCACAGGCTGTTCAAGGGCCCAGGAGAGCCTTGCAGGGCTGAAGCTGCGCCTGGTCCGGGGCATGCAGTCTCTCTCCTTTACTCCATCCTCCTGCACGTGGGGTCCTGGCAGGACCTGGGGCATCCCTGTGCCTCCCCACCAGCTCCTCCTGCCTCCCTGGGGCTGCAGCAGGCATGTGAGCAGAGAAGGTAACATGGGGCAGCTGCTAGGAAAACAGTCTGCAGCTCCTCCGGTGATAAAACACCCAGGGACCACATGACCCACAAGCCTCGGACCCGGGAGGAAGATAGCATGTCCTTACAGATGTGTCAACACGCAGGTTCACCGAAGCATCTTTCACAGCAGCTGAGAGGCAGACACGTTCCAAGTGTCCGCGGACAGATGAGTGGAGAGACAGTGTCTGTCCTCACCGTGGAATGTTGTTCAGCCCTAAAGAGGCACAAGGTTCCAACATACGTCACAACATGGCTGGACCTCAGACACAGGCCCGTGCAAAAAGCTGGACACAAAAGTCCACATGTGGCGTGACCCATTTATGTGTAACGTCCAGACCAGGCGAATCCAGAGACAGGCAGTGGTTAGTGATGGCCGGGGCTGAGGACGGGGCAGAGGGCGATGGCAAGGCGACGGGGTCCTTAGGAGGGGGAAAGTGTTCTAAGATCTGGTGTGGCGAAGGTCGCACAGCCTTGCAGCTGCACGGGACCCACTGAGCTTGCACTTTAAGTGGGTGGAGTGTCTTCGTTACAGCTCAGCAAAGCTGTGACATTAAAAAGAAGCACCCTGGCTGGGCATGATGGCTCACACCTGTAATTCCAGCACTTGGGAGGCTAAGGTGGGGAGATTGATTGAGGTCAGGAGTTCAAGACCAGCCTGACCAACGTGGTGAAACCCTATCTCTACTAAAAATACAAAAAATTAGCCAGGCCTGGTGGTACATGCCTGTAATCCCAGCTACTCTGGAGGCTGGAGCCGGAGAATTGCTTGAACCTGGGAGGCAGTGGTTGCAGTGAGCTGAGATCATGCCATTGCATTCTAGCCTGGGTGACAAGAGCAAAACTGCGTCTCAAAAAAAAAAAAAAAAAAAAGCCAGGCGCAATGGCTCATGCCTGTAATTCCAGCACTTTAGGAGGCTGAGGCAGGCGGATCAAGAGCGGCAGGATCAAGGCTGAGGCAGGATCAAGGCGGATCAAGGCTGAGGCAGGCGGTCAGGATCAGCCTGACCAACACAGTGAAACCCTGTCTCTACCAAAAATACAAAAAATTAGCCAGGCATGGTGGCACACACTTGTAATCTCAGCTACTTAGGAGGCTGAGGCAGGAGAATTACCTGAACTGGGAGGCAGAAGTTGCAGTGAGCCAAGATCGTGCCACTGTACTCCAGCCTGGGTGAGAGTGAGACTCTGTCTCAAAAGAGAAAAGCAGCAGCAGCAGCAGCCCCAGCTGGCTCTCAGCTCTCTCCGAGCCTCAGCCCGGCCCTCCTCCTGTACCTGCAGGAAGTAAGACAGCCCCAGTGCCACATACCTGGCAGGGCTGGAGGGAGCCGGGGCTGATGGTGGCCTTGCCTCTCAGACTGCTCTGGGCCAGGGTCAGCCTCACAGGAATGACTTGGGAAAGCCAGGCCCCAGAGGTAAGGCATTGCCTGGAGTCACACGGTTGGCAGGGATGGCCAGACCTGGCTGCAGGGGCCTGCGCCGCCCTCCCACCTCCACCAGATCCTGTGAGGGAGTGCCCAGGCAAGGCAGGCATTAAGCCAAGAAGAGCCTGTAGCCCCAAAGAAAGGAACATGGGAGCTCTTCCGCTCTGGGCCTCAGTTTGCTCACAGTGAAAGGAGGGCATAGTTAGATGATCCCGATGGTTTCTGGGCCTCAGTTTACCCACAGTGAAAGGAGAGCACGTTAGATGGCCCCCAAGGCCCCAGGGACCCAGACAAGCCTTGCCCTCCCCCGCAGACCCCAGCAATGGGGCATCTGAACCTTTCATCATGAAAAGGAGACTAAATTTATGCCTCAGGCCTCTGGGCTCCTGGTGGGGCAGAGGTCAGGCTTCCGGCCCCCACCCCTTGACGCAGTTCCCCTTCCCCTCGGGGCTCCATTGTTCCGAGGGCTGCTTCCCAATCTCTCCGAACACCCGCTTCCTGTTTCCTGGCTGAGAGGGAACAGAGATTTCTGACCGGGCCTGGCCGGTGCCTTTTTTTTCCCTTTCTCTCTTTGTATGTTTTAAGGATATTAAATAATAATAATGATATGACGGCAGCCTGGGTGCTGAGGAGCATGGACTCTGGGCTGGAGGGAGCCCACGAGTGGGGCACTCCTTCAAGAATCTACTGGGTGCTACGGACCCATCCTCCCTCCCCCCAGAAAAGGCCCAGGCACAACAAACTGCACCACTCAGAGTAGTGGTGGGAACTCGGAGGCCCCAAGACCCTTCCTGCCCTGGTCTGACATGTGGGGAAACTGAGGCAGGAAAGCCTTCAGGGCACCTATGGTCCCTGACCCTGTTGGAGCTCTATGACACCCCCTCAAGAGAGACAGGCCTGAAGCCCCAGACAGGGGCCCCCACATCCTTCCCAAGAGCCCACGGCCCCAGACACATGGGCATCCCCAGGAGAGGGGCGTCCCGCCACTGTGCCTGTGGAGACCGTGGTCGCTGTGGGTCTGGATTCCTGTCCAGCTCTGCGGGGGAGGGAGCTGGGAGCTTGAGCAGCCACTCCCACGGGGCCTCAGTTTCCTCATCTGTAGGTGGGGTCAGATCATTGCCTCAACCTTGCAGGGCCAGGGCAACGGCCCCACGAAGAGACCCCTGAACGCAGGACCGTTCACAGGCCCCCACCCACTATTTTCTTCCCTAAAGGCTTGGAGCACCCACCCCCCCAGCTCTCCCTACAAGGGCAGGCAAGGAGAGGACAGAGCGGCTCTTGCTGGGGGCCGGGCTGCTGAAACACCGCTGCCCTCCGGGCCAGAGCTCTCAGGAACTTCTTCCGACCCAGGAGATGAAGCGTGTTTTCCCCCTGTTAATGGCTGCCCCATCTGTTGGGCCTGGCAAATCGCAGCCCACCGAGGTTTCTGTGCCAGGCATGAGAACAGTCCCAAGGGCTGGCAAGTCCCCCTTCTCAGCCCCTTGGGGACCTCAGCAGGGGTGAGAGGCAGCCTCCACGGCCGGCAGGAGCTGGATCCCAGAAGCTGGGCACTGGGACCAGCCCCTTTCATGGGGCTGACGACCCGGAAGGGACACAAGAGGCCCTGGCAGCCTCATCAGGTGAGGACTCTGAACTCGAGGGGGTCACATGACCCTCCTTCAAGAACCTGCTGGGAGCTATGGAACCCTCCTCCCTCCCCCCAGGGAAAGGCCCAGGCACAAACTGTCCAAACCATGACTGGGAACTCGGAGACCCCTGGACCCTCCCCAGACCCTCCATGCCCTGATCTGACATGTGGGGAAACTGAGGCAGAGAAGCCTTCAGAGTACATATGGTCCCTGGCCCTACTGGAGCTCTATGACACTCCCTCAGGAGAGACAGGCCTGAAGCCCCCAGGGGGGGACCCCACACCCTTCCCAGGAGCCCACAGACCCCCAGAAGCACAGGCATCCCCAGGGGAGGGGCACCCTGCCCACTAGGGGGCTCCTCTGGGGCTCGCCCTGCTCAGCAAGACTTCCTTGAAAGTCGGCCTGACCACCGGTGCCCACCTTATGGGCTGCCAGAAAGCACCCAGTGTCCATCTGGGGATCCCTCTCCCGAGTCCACTCCCCAGTGGTGACCTCTTCTCTCCTCCTCCTCTCCAGACTCCCTGGGTACCGCCCGGAATCCACATGTTCCTGCTCCCCGAGGCCCTCCCTGCGCTCTCACCCCAGCCAGGTGTCTCCCCTGCAAAACAAGTCTCTTCCTAGGGACAGATTTTTCTGTTTAAAAAGTAAGATTTTGTTGGCCGGGCGTCATGACTCACGCCTGTAGTCCCAGCACTTTCGGAGCCCGAGGCGGGCAGATCACCTTAGGTCAGGAGTTTGAGACCAGTCTGCCCAACACAGTGAAACCCCATCTCCACTAAAAATACAAAATTAGCCAGACATGGCGGCTGGCGCCTGTCATCCCTGCTACTCGGGAGGCTGAGGCAAAATAATTGCTTAAACCCAGGAGGCGGAGATTGCAGCAAGCTGAGGTTGTGCCACTGCACTCCAGCCTGGGCAACAGAGCGAGACCTCAGTCTCCAAAAGAAAAAATGGTTTCTTCACCTTCCTACATGAAAAAATATGACAATATAGCAATACTACTACAAAATCATCAGAATGGCTAAAATGCAAACCAGACAACAGCAAGTGCTGACAAGGTGTGGGCGCCGTATGCTCCCGAGCTGCTGGCATCGGCCTGAGAACTGTCGGGCACTCCCTAGCTTCCTGCCCCACCTGGGACTGGAGACCCCCTGGGACAGCCTAAGGGGAGTGTGCTCCTCTTCACGTCTGCCAAAAGATAACGCGAAGCTGTTCAAAGCGAAGCGCCCCGCCTGTATGTGCTCTGAGGCCCCAGCGGTGGGTGCAGAACTGAACGGGCTCTGTTCTCCCAGGGATGCTTCCAGCACCTGCTGCCGGCCGTGGGGCTCGTGGGGCCCTGGGGTGTGGCCAAGGGGCTGTGTCTCCTGCCCAGGCTACCGGCCCCTCAGGTTCCCTTTGCCATCTCTAAGCCCACATCTCACTTCAGTTCGAGTTTGCCACGGGTGACACGCCTGGTGTTGGGGGGGTACTCTGCACCTTCCCAGAACCTGCTGCAGGCCACCTCTCCCAGGTCCGGGCCCTGCTCTGTAGACAAGTACCTGGGCAGCAGGGTGGTGCATTTGTGTGATTGGACTTTGTGCTGAGCATGACGGGCGCCGTGAGAGGAGGTCACATGACCCGATGTCGCCCTCCGTGGAGCTCCCTGAGCACCAAGTGTGAGGGGCAGTGGCACCCAGCAAGGATGAGGAGGGGTGACTGTCATTCAGGCAGGAATCAGGGTGAATGGGACCAGGGCAGGGGCAATTCGGGAGAGAGGACACTCAGTTGCATTCTGGAGGCAAAGCTGAGGGGGACCTGCCAAGGAGCCAGCCCACAAGGCCATGGACGTCTCCAAGGCATCAGCTGGAGCAGCGGGCGGCCCCAGGCAAGGAGAAGGGAGCAGCAAGGGGAAGGGCGCGGGGTCCCCCGGCCACTGGGTTCTGGTCCTGGCCCTCCAGTTTCCACCCACTGAACAAGCAGCTTCTACCTGTGAACCTCCGCTGAAAATGGAAGCCCCTCAGCTCGAGGGTGTCGCTCCGGTGCAGGGGTCAGGGGCCTGAGCAGGCAGGGAGAGGAGAGGAAAGGCTGGGGGACCCACTTCTCCCTGCCCAGACCCTCACTCTGGAGCAGAAGGCTCCTCTGCCCGCAGGCACCCCTGCCTGGCACCTCCCTCCAGCCCCCGTTGGGACCGGGACTGGTGGGGACCAGGCACATCCTCTGATGGAAAGGTTCCACCACATCCGTAGCTGACAGACCCAGCTGTCAGAGGCCGGGGTCGCCGAGGTAAACAGGAAGCCCCATCCCTCCTGCATGTGCTTCACTCCCTCCTCCTGCACCTCCTGCAGCCCGGCTCCGTGGCCATGCCTGGTGCCCCTCTGCCTCTGGCCACCTGAGATGCCCAGGCTGGCCTCTGCCAGGGGCTCAGTCCACCCTCTCCTGGGACTGCAGAGGCCAAAAGCACCTGGGTGAGGGGTCCAGGAGGCCCAGGAGGGCCCAGGGGCTCCGCCAGACCCCTCCACACCTCTCCGCCCAGCCAGTGCGCTCTGGGAAGGTAAGGCAGCCCTTCCCCTTACAACTAACCTCAGAGCATTCCCAGGCAGCCTGAAGGCCTCCCCTTAGAACTAACCTCAGAGCATTCCCAGGTAGCCTGAAGGTCACTGGGACAACCTGGCCCTACTGACAGGAGGGCCAATGGGGAAATTGAGGCCTGTGTGGGGCACAAAGCTGGGACCAGAGCTCCAGCTTCTGTCCCTGCTGGGCCTCTGCCTCTGATGTCACCCCAGGCAGGGTGAGGCCACAGGCTCCAGACTTCCCAGTGCCCAGATGAGGACAGGTGAAGGCCTCGGGGCAGCCACCAAACCCACTGGGTCCCCCACTCTGTGCTGGGCCCCTGCAGTGAGGGAGGGGGCTAGACGTGGGCCCGAGCTGTCTTCCGTGGGGCTGCAGCCTTGGCAGGAGACTGTGTGTGCCATGATCCCAAACCCACGCCACCAGAGAGGCAAGGGCAGGGAAGGGGCGTCTCCAGGAACAGGAGGGTGAGGGAGGGGCGCGCCTGCCCTCTGCTGAGCCCTAGGCCTTGGGCACAGAGTGCGCTCCACCCAAAGCAGAACCTGGGGGCAGCCCCACACCCCCAGTACCCTCTGGAGTCCAAGAGGGTATAGACAGCAAACATGTCTGTCTCCTGCCAATCCCTCGACCCTTCTGTCCCTGATGTGACCCTGGCATTAGGGCAACACCCCAGCCCACCTCCTGCACCTGCTGCTGAGGCTCTGGGCGCCCGAGAGAGTAGAGTACCCCTCCCTTGGTGGCTCCGGGCCACAGGAGAGGGCACAGCTGGCACTCTGGGCCTGAGCCGGGGCCTCCCTCCCTTGGGGAGGGTCTGGTCTTGGCCTGGGGAGGGGCTGGGGGCAGGGCAGAGCTTGTCAGGAGGGGGTTGCAGTAAAAACAAGTTGGCAGCAGGCTGGGCGCAGCCCCCGAGGCTCGCACCCAGACCCCAATGCCAGAGCAGCGTGGGAGGACCCAGACTCTGCCCTCACTCCCTGGCCTGCAAGCCCAGCATTCCATTCACCGGGAAGGCCCCCAGGTGGCCAAGCCTCAGCAAGACTCATGCACTCAGCTACTTGGCTCCTCCTGCCCCCAGCCGCCCCCTGGCCAGACAGGTCTGTTGATGGGGGCTGCTCCAGATTGGGGCACAGGACAAGCTGGGGTTGGGGGACAGAGGGCTCCCCAACAGGAGGAAGGAAGGAAGGGTGAGGCAGCCTCCTACATACCGTCCCAGCCCTGCCTGCCTCCCTGCTCAGCTGGGCCAGTCACCTCGCCCTGCGGGCCTCAGTTTCTCCCTCTTTACACTGAATGAGTTAGACCTAGCCCACCCCAGGTTTGTGGGTCCTTCCGCCCAGAAGCCAGCACAGATCTAGGGGAGTGAGGGCAGGGGGGAGGGGGCAGGTTGCAGTGACACAGGTGGAGGGCAAGAGGGCACCTCCTAGGATGGGGGCACAAGTCTACTGGGCCCCTATATGCTGGAGGGACAGGCTGGCCAGGGCAGGAGAAGCCCCTGGGTGGGAGAGCCAGGGGGTCGAGGAAGGCACAGGAGGGCTGAGGGTGCAGCCAGTAGGGTAAGGGCCAGATCCCAGGTGGCTTAGTGTGGAGGAGATGGGGAAAAGGGGGTTCTGCCTATCTGCTCCAACCTTGAGGCAGGGGCCCCCTCTGGAAAGAGGCCCTTCCTGCTCAGACCAGCCATGTCTGGTGCCAGAAGTGCCCCCTTCAACCATCTCAGTGACCATGGGGCAGGTGCAGAAACTGAGACCCGAAGAGTCAGGCCCTGAGCCCTGGGCATAGCCCGGAGTGCAGAGCAGATCTTTCCCTGGCCGTGGGTAGAGGGGAGCTGGTTCCTGCTTGGGGGGAGGGGTGTCACTTGTAGGGGAGGTTTCCTGCCTGCCCGCCAAAGTGCCCGGCCTTTTGTGGCCCCAGTTGTCCAGCTGAGCACTGGAAAGGTGGGGCACACTGACCATTGGGAGAGGCCCTGCTCCAGCACCTGGGTTCCAGCTGTGCCCTCCAAGGCCACCCAGCTCCCTTTCACACCACGTCCCCTCCCACCCCACCCACCATTGCCACAATGCCTCACTCTGCCCGAGGTGCCCACGGCCACCTGAGGGCTGGAACCCCAGGAACCTGCCAGAACACCCTGTTATCACCGCATCTCCCACATCCCTCACCACACCCTTCCCCAGTCTGCCGCCAGCCAGAGCACCCCTGGGAAGTGGGGCTGGGGGCGTCAGGCCTGCTTGTCCATCTCCAGGGCAGGGCTCACAGCCTCACTGGCAGCTATCTTAGGGGAGAGGCCTGAGTCACAGTGCTGAGGCCTGCCCCATCCCACCACCCACTACGATGGCCGACCTTGGGCCTCAGGGACCCACAGAACAGGGTGTTCTCAGGCCACTCAGACTGCCTTGCCCACCCCAGTCCCTTCCGGCTGGGCCTCGCCGCCTGACACCCCCCACTGCTCAAGGTTCCAGTTCGGCTGGTCTCTGCCTTGGCCTGGGGCCCCTCCCGGCTCCCACGCTGTGTCACACACATCTGGGGGTGTCCTGTGGGAGGGCCAGTATCCTGTGGCCCACAGACCAAGCAGGTCCCCTCTGTCCAGCCACACAAGTGTGCCCTGTGGACCCACAGTCCCGCCGGGCTCCCATCCTGCACCCCGCACCCTCCCCAGGGTCTCCAGCAGGGTCCAACCCTGATTTCTGGCTGCTTTGAGGCTAGACTCTGATGCCCCCGGGGACAGCTTCCCCACCCCCAGCAGTCTCTCCAGGCCCCTCACACGGTGGCCCCCGCCCCACTCAGCCTCCTGTTTGTCCGACAACACGTCTCTGTTATCAGCAGAGAACACACACAGGAAGTCCGGCTGGAAAGGGCCCATCCCAATCCCGATTACCCAGGACGGGGCATAAAAAGCCGCCCTTCCTCACCAGGGGGGAGCCTCCCTGCACCAAGCCGGCCGCCCCGCACGGCTTCGAGGGAGGCTCCTGGGGACAGGACAGGCGGGCCGGCCTTGGGAGGTGCCTCCAGGCAAGGGCCAGGGTCCATCCCCCGTCCCAGGACACAGCAGCTGCAGCCATGGCCACGCCTGGGCTCCCGCAGCATCAGGTACGGCAGGGGAGACCTTGGAGGGGCAGGGAGCAGATGGGGCGCCCCAAATGTGCTCACTCCCTCGGACCTCAGCACCTGCTGAGTGCTCTGCAGTCCACTCCCTGGCGTTGCAGAGGAGGGATCCCAGTTCGCTTCCCTTCTGCACAGAGGAGGCCACTGAGGCCCCATGGCCCAGCAACTGCTAGTGGGTGGCCCAGCATGGATCCCGGTCCATCCTGCTGACTCTAGCACTTCCGCCGAAGCCACCCTTCCCCTGAGCCCACCTTCTGGCCTTCCTCTGCCTCTGCGGAGCAGCCCCTGGGGTAGGCAGCAAAGTTCAGCTCCACCAGGCCCGCCTCCAGGGCCTTGGTGCTGCACCTGGGGTATCCTACGGGCTGGGGTCTCCTCAGCTTCTCCCAAGCAGTGGATGAGCACCCCAATGGGGGTCTGGGGAGGGGAACTGGCCCCGAGGGATATGAACCCCAAAGCCAAATCTAGCCAGGATGAGCAGTGTGAATCCGGGGTGTGGCACCTGGGGCTCAGGCTTCTGGACGACTTGGTAGGGTGTGGTGGGCAAATGGGTGTCCCTGTGGCCCCCCTTAGACCTTGGAGAAGCCCTCGTTCCCCCTTGCCCCAGCCCCATGCAGTAGCTAAAGCCCCATCGAAAAACCCCAAAGCCACATGGGTCCTAGAAGGCCCCACTTTTTGTCTCGTATGTCCATGCCAAGAAGCCTGTCTGAGAACCCCCACTTTCCAGAAGGTGGGGCCTCGCCAGGACCAGGGCGGAGAGGGCTGGCTTGGGGCAGCCCAGGAGCCGCCCTTTCTGTTTCGTCGCCTCTTCTGGACTCAGGCAGGAGAGGTGGGTAGGCAGGTCAAAGGGTCAAATGACCGCAGCTCCAGAGATGAGGCTGGGGCAAGGGACAGGGCAGGGCGGCTCTCCCACCCAGAGGTCCCCTAGGCCGCACTCCGAACACCTCAGTGCCCAGGGCTAGGTAAGAACTGCCCTGCATGGGCTCAGGACACCAGGAGGCCTAGGACTCCCCATTGCGATGAGGAACACCCCTGACAGCAGCTGCTCTGGCTGTCCCTTGGGCCATGTGCCAGGGGCTTCCAGGCCTCCTGGTCCAGAGCAGTGGCCATTGGATTACATGGTGGGGTGGCCTCATTTTGGGGCTCCTCTCCAGGCACCTGGGTTGCTCCCTTCCTCCAGCTCCCATGCGCCAAGGTAGCCCCAAGCTGGTGGCCCTCCCCCATCCATCTGCAGGCCGCTCGCCCAGTGCCCTGGGCTTTGTGGAGGGACCTCCAGCTCCATTCACAGCGGCCTTCCATCCCCACGCCAGGGAGCCCAGGGCTGGAGAAAACAGCCCCATTTTACTGAGGCCGGAGAGAACAACCAGCTGGGATAGAACGGGCTGGGGGTGGGTGCAGGATGGGGGTCTGCAGGCCCAGCGCAGGAGGACATCCCACAGCAGCACCCAAGGCTGGACCCGGGCCCCTTCCCAGCCCCCAGACTTCCGGGTGATCAGGACTGTGGGTGGACACTACCCACACCTACTCTCCAACCTGCAGCCCCCAGGGCCCGGGAGGCACAGGTGGCCCTGCCCCGAGGAGCAGCTGCAGCCCCAGTCCGGGGGATGAGGGATTCTCCTCCGACAGGTGAGTCCCAGCCAACCCCTCACTCTGAGGGAACACGTCTCACAAAGGCACCCACTCTGGCTCCGAGACAGGGTGCTGGCTCCCGCTGGGTCTGAGGGGCTGCTGAATGGGCTGGCCTGGGCCTCACGTGCTGCAGCAGCAGCAGCACGGTGGGGCGGTGACCTTAACATCACGTGCCCCAGGGCTGTTTATCCCCGTCTTACACATTTGGAAATGGAGCCTGGAGAGGAGAGGTGACCCACCCAGGAGCCTCTGGCGGGACTGTGGATGTGAGGAGACTCCTGGGGCCTGTGGATTTCCTGGGAGGAGCGTTCCGCCCTGGCCCTGACTGTCCTGAACACAGCAGGGACCCGGTGTCCCCAGTGAGGGTGCCTGATGCCTCAGACAGGGCCAGGTGGGGGCTGGCGCAGGGGCCCCCAACCTAACACTCAAAGGCCGGGAGGGAGGCCTGTGTCCCATCTGGGCTCTGCTGTGTGGTCTCAGAGGAGTCCTAGGCCTCTGGGCCTGGGGTGGGGACGGTGGTGACGCCCACCGCCCGCGAGGCTGCAGGACCGAGCTCAGTGCTGCCCAGCGCCGGGTGCCCACCAGCGGCTGAGACGCGCGTCCTGAGCGGTTTTCGTCCTGGGGGTTTGAGAGCCAGCAAAGGGCCCGGTCAGTGCCAGCGCCCTGGGCGGCGTACCGGCTCCCGGCGGCCGGCCGCAGTCGTGCGTCCTCAGCGGCCGCGCAGCGAGCGCTCTGCCCGGGGACTCGAGATTCCGGAGGGGGCTGGGGGACCGCGGTCCGAGGCGCGTTTGCGTCAGCCCCGGGTTTCGGTGGAGTCACTGTCCGCCCAGGGGCGGCGCGTCCGCCGCGGGGCCTCAGTTTCCCCGTCTGCACAATGGGGGCGGGGAGGGGGCGGGGCAAGGCCACCAGGTAGGGCGGGGCCAGGGGCGGGGCGGTCTCGGGGCCCCCACGGCGCGGGCTCGGGCAGCAGCGGCAGCGGCGCGTGCGCGCCCCGGAACCGGCGGTGAGTGCGGAGCGAGCGGGGCGCGGGGTCTGGGTCTGTCCGCCGCCGGGGCCCGGGTGAGGAGGCTGGGACCCGCGGAAGCCCCGGGGGCGGGGGACCTGGCGGCGCGCAGGGGGCAGCTGGAGGCGGCCCGGGGGCGATGCAGCGCGACCGCGGGGGCCGGGGGTGGAGCGGGCCGGGGCCCCCGCAGCTGGGTCGGGCCGCGCCGGGAGAATGGGCCCAGCGGCCCCGGGGACCAGCTCCCCCTGCCGTCCAAGGACCGCGCGCCGGGAACGCGGGGGACCCTCGTCCCACCCGGCCCGACCCTGCCGCGGGCCCAGCCCAGCCCCCTGCTCCGCCGGCCCCGGCCCGTCTGGCTCCGCCTCTGCGCCCTCCCCCGCGGGCCCCCAGCCGGGCTCCTGCTGCGAGGGGTCCCCCAGTGCCTGCGGCGCGGCCAGGCCCCTCCCTCTGCGGACAGGCCTCCAGCGGTGAGGGCTGCGGCCGGGCAGGTGCGGGGGGCGGCGGGCAGGGTCCGCGGGCGCTGGGGGGACGGGACTGGACCGCTCGCCCACCTGGAGCCGCCGCCCCCTCCCCACCTGGCAACCCCGGGTCGAGGCCGTGGCCCCTCCGGGGATATGGGGCTTGCAGCGCCGGCTCGCGGAGCGCCGCGGGCTTCCTCTGGCCTTGGGAAAAGCGTGACTTTCAGAAATTGAGTCCGCACTTCTCAGCACTGCTTCCCCTCCAGACGACACTCAGGAATTGTGGGGGGGTGCTGCGCGAACATTCGTGTGGGCCAATGAGGTCTGCGAGATTCGCCTCCCGCCAGGCCCGGCCTCCCTCTGCCCACCCCGAGCCACCCAGCAGCTGCCACCTCTTCCTTCCTGGGTCCTACACCCCAGTGTCGCCTGTCCTCCCACTTCGAGTGTTGCCTGGGGGTCGCACCAGGCCCAGCCCCTAACAGTGTCCTTTCCCCAGGGTCATCCCCAGAGTTAATCTCCAGCTAGCTCTGACCCCTGGACTAACTCCTGCCCAGGGGACAGGAGTGATATCAAAACTGCTGTGATATCCCCGAACCTCCAGGCTAAGTCTCACCCCCAGCTGCCCAGGGCAGCCTCTGCCCTGTCCTCCTCTCCCCAGCCCACAGAGGACAGGGGGCCCGGGAAGGAACCTCCCCCATCCCCAGCCACCCTCCCCGCTGGGACCGGGTGATGCGGTGGCAGAGACCGTGAGAAGCCGGTGTGGGGTCGGGCCAGCGGCGAAGGCTCCGTGACCTCGGACAGTGTGACTGTTTATAGGACAGACTGTCAGAGCCTCGGCGGGGCCTCAGAGACCCTATTCTAGTGGTGGCTGAGAAAACTGAGTCCCAGAGAAGGGACAGCCTTACCCTAGCCTCCAGCCCCACCTGAATACTGGTCTTTCCCTGCGGAGGCCCTGCAGCGCCTAGGAAGGACCCCACCCAGCCCTTGGGAAGCACCCTTGAGAGGCCCTGGGTGGGACCCCAGAGCCTGGCTGCACACAGGACGGCATCCCGCACTGTCACAGATCATTAACTCTGGGCTCTCTCATATTCCCAGGGAGCCTCCCCCACCCGACTCAGGACCCCAGCTCCTGTCACAGCCAGGAGGGGGTTGGGTTCTGGCTCCCATGACACTAGGGGGCTGCACCCCAGCCCTAGGGTGCACCCTCACAGCCACTGTCCCTAAAGCCCTGGAGGCTGATTGCACACATGTCCCAGCATGCAAGGGACCCCTCTGAAATGAAGGCTGCCCATCTTGTGGTCGTAGAATCTGTGCACCCCCGGCCGGCTCCTGCTGGCTGTGGCTGCTCATCCGCCCCCCGGCAGGCTCCACACTCAGATGAGGAGAAACCGAAGCCCAGAAGGGCCGAGGCCAGCAAGTCCCTGGTGGGGCTGGGTCCCAGCTCTGCCCACGGACACCCGTTTGCACAGGCTAGGGTGCAGGTTCGCCCCTGCCCTGCTGTGAGGAGGGACCTGGAACCAGGCAGGACAGGAGAAAGTGGCCCATTGCTGAGCCATCCTTCCTGGAGCCCAGGGTGTCCCAGACCCCCAGCAGGATCCACGAGATTCCTGCAGCAAGAGCTCTGGGTGGCATCACCCTTACGGCTGCCCGGCTGTGGCCCCAGCTGGTGGTGGCTGGTGAGGGTCTGGCTAGCTGGAAGAGGGGGCCAGGGGAGGAAAGAGTGGGCGCCACCGGTGGAGGCTCCAGTGGAGATAAGCTGGGCAGGCCTCATGGAGCAATCACCGACTGTGCCAGTGGCCTGGGGGCGGGGCGTCTTTGAGGAGCCTGAAGGGCTGTGCTCTGCGTCCCAGGCCACCCAGAGGAGAAGGCCCCCTGCTGGAGGCACGGGCCATGTGGGGCTCTCAGGAGGTTCTGCTGGCCTGCCTTCTGGTGCTGGCAGCACATGGCACGGAGCATGCCTACCGGCCAGGGTGAGCCAAGCCCTGGCCCCTGAGGGCTGGGGTGGGGAGACCCGGGGTCCTCAGCCCTTCCCTGAGGGCTTCCTCCTCAGCATCTGTAGGAGACTTGAGGGGGCTCCTGCTGAGGGTCCTGCCCTGGCCGCATGTCCCATCATCCTTGGGTCCTGGGGCTGAGGGTCCTGCTCCAAGGCTCCCTTGCTGAGCCCATCCTCCCCACAGCCGCAGGGTGTGTGCAATCGGGGCTCACAGGGGCCCCATCGCCGAGTCCTTTGTGCAGCGCGTGTACCAGCCCTTCCTCACCACCTGTGATGGGCACCGGGCCTGCAGCACCTACCGGTGAGTGCCCCACCAAGCCAAGCCTACCCAGCCCCGGCCCCCCAAGGCTGATCCCCAAGACGCCCCCAGCTGCCACACATCAGCCTGTCGGGGGTAGGGGATGAATCCTGGGGCCCCAGATGGGAATCTGAGGCCAGAGCCGTGAGAGGACCAGCTGAGATGGGTGACCCAGGGCAGCCTGAGCCCAGGGGGTTCCTCAACCACCTCCAACATGCCAATCCTTGTTCTTACCCCGATGCGTCCAAAGGGCATCAGCTCTGAGGCCAGCGCCATGTTTAGAGGGTTGCCCATCCAGTCTGCGGCCCTCCACTGCACCCCTCCCTGCCCTGGGATCCTCAGCTGCAGTCTACAGGGGATGATGCCCCACGCCTCTGGTCCCACTTCACAGAGCTCCACTGGGTATCCCCCTCAGAGTGACGGCCCTGACAGGCACAGATGAGACCCTGCGGTGCCCTGTGTGCCCACCCAGGAGCCCAGGCCCTAGTTCTCAGCTTCAGCCGGGTCCTCCTTCCTGGGTGTGGGGCTTCAGTCCCTACTGGAGGAGGGCCTGGGATTTAGACTCTTGGAGGTGTAAGGAGTGCGCCAGTGCCCAGAGCCCACACTGGGGACCCACTGAAGGCCGGGCATGCCCTCGCCTCTGGGCCTGGATGCCCCCAAGTAGGAGGCTGGAGAGATGGGAGCACACACAGGCCTGGGCACTGCCTCTGCTCCACACAGAGCATGGCTGGGCCTCCAGCATGGGCTTGAGTCCCGGTCAGCACCAGAAGGCCCAGGCAGGGAAGCGGCTTGTGCAGTGACCCCTCGGTGCCATCCCTCCGGGAGAAGATTCCCACGCTGGGGTGACCATGTCCATTCTGAGAGGGGACTGTGGGTGCCCAGCAGGCGGCTGAGGGGGAGCGGGATGCCCCTCTGAGCTGCCCCGCCCACCCCACAGAACCATCTATAGGACCACCTACCGCCGCAGCCCTGGGCTGGCCCCTGCCAGGCCTCGCTACGCATGCTGCCCTGGCTGGAAGAGGACCAGCGGGCTCCCTGGGGCCTGCGAAGCAGGTGAGGGCCACCCCTCAGCGACCAGTGTTAGCCAGGAGGGTGACCCTTCCCCATACTTCCAGCAACGCCCCTGAGGCTTTTCTTGACCCCTGAGCAAAGCACCTCCCTGCTGCAGAGCACCCTCCTGCCCAGCGGCTGCTCCCACAGGGTGCGGGGGACCCAAATGAGCTGGTGACCCGCCTTCCTCGCCCACAGCAATATGCCAGCCGCTGTGCCAGAATGGAGGGAGCTGTGTCCAGCCTGGCCACTGCCGCTGCCCAGCAGGGTGGCAGGGTGACACCTGCCAGTCAGGTGAGGCTGGCTCCACCCTGGGGGTCCCTGGGGCACCTCCTTGCATGTCCTGCGGTGACTGCCAGCCCATGAGTGGGTGTGTGTTAAGGGAGCTGAGTGGGCGGGACCCCTCCTGCAGGCATGGCCGCCTGACACCCCATTTCCTGCAGATGTGGACGAATGCAGTGCTGGCAGGGGCCGCTGTCCCCAGCGCTGCGTCAACACTGCCGGCAGTTACTGGTGCCAGTGTTGGGAGGGGCACAGCCTGTCTGCAGATGGCACATTCTGCGTGCCCAAGAGAGGGCCCCCCAGGCTGGCCCCCAACCCAACAGGTAAACTCAGCCCTGGCTGTGCCCAGCCTGGGGAGGTGGGCAGGCAGTGGAGATTGCCCTGTGGCTCTGTTAGGCATGGTGGGGGACACTGGAATCTGGGTGGGAAGCGGTGGGGGCTCCTTTTCCAGTGGGGAGGATAGAGAGGGAGGACTGGTAGGTTCCCAAGTACTGGGGGCAGGCTGCCTGGAGCCTCATCTCAGCCAAGGCGGAGGTGCCCAGTCCCTGGGTCCTGTCTGCGCCCCACTGAAGTGTTCTGGAAGACGCCTGGCCTCTGCTGGTGACGGGACATTATTACTTTTGGTACGCGCTGTGACACTTCAAACTCGTACCGTGAGTAATAATGCGCCGTTCACAGCACCGCATCCAAGCACCGAGGAGACCTCAGCTCCGAACTCCCTCAGCTGGGAGGCACCCAGGGACAGTGGGGAGTAGCATCTGCCCAGAGCCACGCACCCCCATGTGCTTAGGCAGCACGGCCTTGAGACCTCTGGCCAGCGCCAGGCAGGCGGCCGGGCGGACAGAGGCCTGGGCCTGAGTCTTTTGGCTCTGCCTCTCCCTGGGGACAGGAGGGAGCCTGGGGGGTGGGTGGGGAGACAGCCATCCCTGACCCAGCACCTGTCTCTGCTCCCAGGAGTGGACAGTGCAATGAAGGAGGAGGTGCAGAGGTTGCAATCCAGGGTGGACCTGCTGGAGGAGGTGAGGCCTGGGGTGGGGCAGGTCCTAGCCACAGCAGAGAGAGGCCCAGGCCGGGGGGGATTTGTAGCCTCCTGAGACCTCCACCCACGGATGGCTGGGGGTGGTCCAAAGAGGTCCTGGCCCCAGGGAGGCGGCTTCCTTGCTGACAGCCAAGGAGGCCGTGGCCTGGATCCATGCCAGGCAGAGGAAGCTGGACACTGGCCGAGACCCCCTAGGGCTAGACGGCCCACGCTTGGCAGCCCCCCGAGACTACACGCAGAGCCTGGATGCAGACCTGGCCACCCCACCACCACCACCTTTGCCCCCACCAGGACAAAGAGCTCTCGCCAGCCTCCCCACTGGCCACTGGTCCAGCTGTCCTCCTAGTTCTCCTGCCAGGGATCCCAAGGCTGGGACCGCCTGGCCAGTCTGATGCCCCAGGCACCCCCCCATGCCGCGGACTCTTCTGGCACAGCAGCTCCCTCTAGTGGCCGCCCAGAGCCCTGCGGCGGGTTCTTCCTCTAGCGGCCGTTTGGAGCCCTGCGGGGGCTGGGGCTGAAGCTGGAGGCCATGGAGTCCTTCCCAGGGGTCGTCCCTCAACCCTGGGGGACAGAAAGCAGGGCTGTCCCGGGGTCACTGCCCTTCCGAACCCGCAGAAGCTGCAGCTGGTGCTGGCCCCACTGCACAGCCTGGCCTCGCAGGCGTTGGAGCTAGGGCTCCCGGACCCTGGCAGCCTCCTGGTGCACTCCCTCCAGCAGCTGGGCCGCATCGACTCCCTGAGCGAGCAGATCTCCTTCCTGGAGGAGCAGTTGGGCTCCTGTGAGTGTCCCCCTCCAGAGCCCTCCTCTCCAGCGGCGGGGTGGGGAGGCTGTGGGGAGCAGTGACCTCTGACCTTAGTGTCATCCCACCCTAGGCTCCTGCAAGAAGCACTCATGACACCCGAGCCCCCGGCTGGACTGAGCCCCTCCCCTGCCCTGCAGCCCCTGCCCCTGCCCGACATGCTGGGGTCGCCACTGCAGGGTGACTGAGCAGAAGGCTGGGCAGGGCCCTCCTCCTCCTCCCCCTCTCCATCAGGAGGCTCCCAGGGTTCTGGCATGGGTGGGCTGGGGGTCTTCTGTGTAAACCCACCCCAGCCACCCCAGTGGCATCCCAGGGCCTGGTGGCCCCTCCGCTGAGGGAAGGTACGAACTCACGAGCTCTCTGCCAGGGCCTGGGACCCGTGGCATGGGAGCTGGGAGGCCGGGTGGGGCCTCGGTGGGGCCTGCCACCTGACGCCCTGAAGAATAAAGATGAAATGTGAGCTGCTGTGTTGTGGATGCACTGAGGGCCGGCAAATGGGAACAGGTGGAGTGGACAGTCATGGGTGGGGAGGGGGCTCTAAGGGAGAGGGGGTGGGCAGGTGGCTTCTGTGAGGCTTTGGAGAGCTTTGTCCTGGGGACATGTTGGCCCCAGCCAGAGTCCAAAGAGCAAACCTCCAGCCTCCTTCCCAGTGCCCTGAGGATCCCAGCACGCCAGCCCCTTGGGCAACACCCCCCAACGATGGAAGCATTGTAGGGAGATGCGGGCCCACTTCGGGTGGGTGGCTGCGCCTCCACCCTGGGCCCATATGGAGGGCGGCTGGGAAGACATGTCACCAGGCTCCACCGCCTGGTCACCCTGCCCTGTATGAGTGACCACTGCTACCCTGACACTTCCAAGAGTTTATAAAAAAACAGCGATGGAGTACAATGCCGGCCCCATGGAGTCCCCCAGGCCGGCAGGAGGGCAGGCCCTGCTTCCTGGTTCCCTGTGGTCCTGGGTGTCTGAGTCTGAGACTCCCTAACCTCCCGGCCCCTCCTCTCCCTGAGAGTCTGATACAGGCTGTCGGCGGGACCCTGGAGCCCGACCATATCCTGGTAGGTCCCAGGCGCCAGAGCAGAGGGCCTGGCAGTGGGTTTTTCACCTTGGGGTCCTCCCCTCTGCTCCTGGGCGATTCTGGGGCCTGTGGCTCAGCCCACCTGCAGGCCACAGCCTCAGGCCTCATCCTCATCATTCCAGAGGCACCAGGAGGTGAGTCCCTGCCCTCTGAGCTTGGGGATGGTCTGGCTGACCCCTCTCAGGGGACGCCAGGGGCCCGTGTCTGAGGCCCATGACAAAAGGGGCTTCCTGCTTCCAAGGCGCAAATGAGAGCTGGGGAGCCAGCCACAGTGATGTTTGAAAGCCTAGGTGGGGGGACGATGCCTCAGCCCATCCTCCAGCCACTGGCTTCACGCCTGCCCTCCCCAGGTCCTGCCCTGCCATGGTCTGGGCTACTGTGCGGGCTGCACTTCAGGCCCCTCGGTGGCCCTGTTGTCCTGGAGGTTCTTGGAGATGTGGAGGAAGGTGGTCCTCATGGCCCTGTGGCAGGTGTCCACGAGCGCAGGGACGTCCGCCTCAGTGAGGCCGAGGGTGGGGATGGCTTCTAGCACCTGCACCGTGACTGTTCCTGGGGTGGGGGAGGGCAGGGGCACCAGATGTCAGCGGCCTGCAGGGAGCTGGGGCCCACCTCAGCCCCTGCCCTGGCCTTGCCTCCTCCAGCCCCCCAGACCCCCTCCCTAGGAAGCCCTGAGCTGGGCTCTTCCACTGGACTCCCTAGCCTGGGTGGGTTTATGTTAATTGCCGTAACGTTGGTGCAGTAAAGCCAAGGCGGGCTGGCCTCCACACAACTTCGGCAAGCCTGTGCTCCCGTCACCGCCCCCATCTGCCCCCTTCCCAACCAGCCCCGGCCTCATTGCGTGTCCTCTGCCCTCCATACAGGGAGAGGGGCTGTGGGAGACGGAGCTGGGCTCCCCCACTGCTCTCCAACTCACAGCTCATCGTCCCACCTGGGCAGCAGGTGCCACATGCTGGGAACTGGCCAGAAGGGGCAGAGGCCCTGAGCCCCTCACCGGTGCTCCTGGGTTCCATGTGCCCCATGCAGGCGAGGCCGCCTCAAGGCCCCAGGCTGGGTGCACAGCTGGGGTCCATCCGTGTGGGCTCGGGCACCCAGGCTACCAGCCTCATCCAAAAAATAGCCCCAACACCACCCATCTCACTGGACCACGGGGTAGAGTGACCACCACGAGGCCGTGAAGCCCACAGCTGGGACTCCAGCCTGAGTCACTCATCCGACACATCATGGGAACTGTGAGGGGCCCAGGGCCCATGACCAAAGGGTCAGGCAGAGCCTGCACCCCAGATGCACACGTGTGGGGTACCTGAGGTGAAGAGCTTCTTCTTGGTGTCGTAGAAGGAGGAGAAGGAGGAGTACACCACAGGGACAATGGGTACCTGCGGGCAGGCAGACGTACGGCTGAAGCAGCCCTGGCGATGGGCCAGGCACACCCAGTTTCCAGGCGATCAGGGAGCCCTGCCCTGTGGCCCACCCGCCCCTGCCTTGGCCACTGCCGTGGGTCCTTGTGGCTGTCCTGCCCCTGGGATCTGGGACACCTGTCCCGCTCTGGCTGGCCCACGGTTCCGTAAGCTCATCCTGCAAATCTTTACTCACCTCCTCTAGGAAGCCCTCCTAGACAGGGGGGCAGGGCCCTGTCCAGTTTAGCAGGAGGAGATTATGGTACTTTTCCCGCCCACTCCTTCCTCCCAGTCCTCTCCTTATCCCAGGAAGCACGGGAGGGAGGCAACACTAGCCAGGGTAGAAGTGGGGCCTGCTGGTGTTCCTGGAAGTCACCAGGGTCAGATCCAAGGGGACTTGTGAACATTAACCCGAAGCAGCCAGGGAACCTCCAGGTGGCCAGCAAGCAGGCTGGGGACTGGAAGCGGGGAGGGAAAGGCCTCAGGTCTCCTGGCTGAAGCTGCGTTGCTGCCACCCAGCCGCGCCCATCACAGCTACCGGTCTCCCCTCTCGTCTCCCAGGGCCCATCCAGCCCTCGCCCTGCCCCCAAAGGGAAGTGACATCAGCCCCAGGCCGGGCCAGACAGGTGCATGCTGCACCTGAGCAGGGCTGTGATTGCATCCCAAGGAAGCCTGCCCAGCCCAGCACCTCCGGCGCTCCGCAGGCCCCACGGCCTCAGCTGGGACCATCCAGAAGGAGGGCCTCCCCCCCACCCACCTTGCACAGGGCCAGCAACAGGGGCCACTAGAGGCCAGTACAGGGAAACGAGCTGAGACCCCTGCCCTGAGTGAGACCCCACCCAGGCGGGGTAAAAGCCCCTTCCCCTGAAGCAACTCTCCCCTGCCCAGCAGCAGGGTCAGGACGGGCTCTGCGGGGATGGCTAAGCCCTGGCCTCTCCTAGACACCCAGGACACGCTGCAGCCCTGGAGGCTGGGGACCAGGAAGTACTGAGTCTGGAAGTGCTGCTCACCGAAAGCTCCACCCCTTCCCCGGGCTCTGGCCCAGCCCTGTGCTTGGCTTGTCCAACCCATGCTCATGCCCTGAGGCCCACCCAGCCAGGCACGGGCCCAGGAGGACACTCCTGAGAGGCCAGCAGCCCAGGCCCCCACCATGTACCTGCCCAGCCTGGCAGGCCAAGCACCAAGTGCCCACCAAGGGCAGTGGGTCACTCGGGGTTCTGCGTAGGTGAAAGGCCCAAGGGGCTGCCCTCCCTGGCCGGTCAGGGACAGGTGTAGGAAGGGGCAAGAAGGCCCTGTCACCAACTCAGTGGAAGAAGGCTCTTGCATGCAGGGGTCCTCAGCTTGGCTGGGTGGTCACCTTCTACCTTAAGCCAGCCTGACCCCGCTTCCCCAGCCTGCACCCATCCCGGGAGGGCCGGGCTCTGCCTACCTGCGCCTGGACTGCCAAGTAGAAGGCGCCCTTCTTAAAAGGCAGCAGGTCTCCGTTGTCATTGCGTGTGCCCTCGGGGTAGATCCACACTTTGAGCTGCAGGGAGAGAAGAGCCCTGGCTGACCTCACGCCCCAGCCGCCCAAGAAACTCAAACTCCCTCCCCTCCTAAGGAGCCCCACTTCTCGAAGCGGCTGGCATGTGACCCCATCTGTGGAGCACAGATTATGTGGGGTCTTGATTTTTCTGCCAAAACAAAGCCACAGGCTGCCCACCTCCCCCTGCCCGGCCCAAAACAAAGCCACAGGCTGCCCACCTCCCCCTGCCCGGCCCAAAACAAAGCCACAGGCTGCCCACCTCCCCCAGCCCCGCCCCGGCCCCAGCCCGCACACTCACATTCTCCCTGACCATGCGCTCCCCGAGGTCGGCCATCACGGTCATGGCAGTGCTGGAGCGCTGGCGGTTGATGAAGAAGACGCCCCCAAGGTACATGATGAGGCCCACGGGCCCCAGGAAGAGCAGCTCCCGCTTGGCGATCTGTACGCAGCGCTCAGGAAGGACCTCCATGAGGCCTGGGAGACAGAGAGAGAGAGAGAGAGAGAGATTGTGGGGGAGGGTGGCCGCTGAGCACTCACAGGCCTGCTGCCTGGCGCCCTGCCTTCTCCCAGGCCACCTGGGCTGGTCATCTGGCCTCTGAGCTTCTGTGTCCCAGCCTGAGGGAGGTACTGAGGCCGAGCCTACCCAGGCACAGGCAGCTCTGTGTCCTCGTGCTCGGGAGCCAGCCCCACACAGCTCCAGCCCAGCAGGCCATGCTCAGACCCCAGCAGCCGCCCCGAGGCCCGGCTTACCCATCATGTCCAGGATGCTCTGGTGGTTGGAGATGATGACACAGGGCCGGGCCTCCCGCAGCCTGTGCTGCTCCCGCACCTCGAAGCGGAGGCCGTACAAGTACTTGAAGCTTCGCATGAACCAGCTGATGATGCTGCAGGGGAGACCACCATGAACACAGGTCCCAGGGTGAACACGGGTCCCACCATGAACACGGGTCCCAGGGTGAACACAGGTCCCATCGTGAACACGGGTGGACCGTGAACACGGGTCCCCCAGTGAACACGGGTCCTTCAGTGAACGCAGGTCCCAGGGTGAACACGGGTCCCAGGGTGAACACGGGTCCTTCAGTGAACGCAGGTCCCATGGCGGAGGCTCAGCGGGAAGGCCTGGGGGTGGGGTGCGGAGGAGGGGCCCTCCTGGCACAGGGCAGGAGACCAGGGAGTGAGCTGCTGCCCTGCCTGCATCTCCCCAGCAAAAGGGGAAATCGCAGAGCCTCTGGAATGCAGACACTGGGCACATCAGAAGGTGCCCACTTCCACATCCACATCTTGGGGACCGCCCAGCCTTCATCCACCCCGCAGGGGACTCAGCCAGGAAGGCACTGGGACTGGCTCTCACGCCCACCGTGAAGGATTCACGCCAGAGAGAGCAGCCTCTGCACCCTTGCAGAGGAGCAGGATTCCCACACGTCCTGGGGAAGGTCACTGGCCCCTCAAGGCAGGGTCACATCAGGGAGAAAGCTTTGGTGCCAGTGGAGACCTCCCCAAGGACCTCTGCAAGCCTCTTCCAGAAAAAAGCCAAGACCAAGACCCATCTCACCCACTCCCTACAAAACAGGGCCGGGTTCCCTTTTCCCATATAGAGGCTTCAGGGAGCTCGGGGCTCGCCTGAGGCCACACACCAGGAGCAGGAGCAGAGCCAGCGTCCTGACCACCTGAGCCCCCACCCCAGCAGCCCCCCACTCTGGTAGGGCCCAGTCCACTGGGGCTGCCCTCGGGCACCTGCAAACGTGAGGTGACCTCATCCAAGCAACCTATCATGGTTGGGACCAGGGATGTCCAAGGGGCACCCGAAGTGTCTATCGAGCTCTGAGCACCCCAAGCCTCTGCCCTGCTGCACTACCAGGAAGCTCTGGAAACACCCCAGATAGGATACCTGCCCACCCCAGGACAGCCTGGGAGGATGGAGCCAGAGGCCTGAGCTCACCCTGAACCCCAGCAGGGCCAGATGGCTGGGGCAAGGTTGTGTCAGCGCTGATCAGGGGCTCCCAGCTCTGATCCCCTCCCCACTCAGACTAGTGCCCCCCACCATTTGATCCCCCAACAGTCCTGAGGAGAGGGCTCCCCGCTCTGTACAGATGACTCTGAGTAACTGCCCTGGGCCACAGAGCAGACATTCAAAGCTGGGGCCTTCTCTTAGGCCAGACTGGTGGCATTTTTTACTGTTAGTTTTAAGTCTTGCTCAGTTGCCCAGGCTGGAGTGCAGTGTCGCAATCTCGGCTCATTCCAGCCTCCACCTCTTGGGCTCCTCTTGTCTCAGGCTTTCGACTAGCTGGGACCACAGGCGTGTGCAGCCACACCTGGCTAATTTTTGCATTTTTGGTAGAGATGGGGTTTCACCATGTTGGCCAGAGGCTGGTCTCAAAGCAATCCACCAGCCTCGGCCTCCCAAAGTGCTGGGATAACAGGCGTGAGGCAACTCACCCAGACTTTAGAAAAAAAAAATTGTGGCAAAATACACGTAACATAAAATATATCTCCTGTGCCTTGTCTGGTCGCACAGGTCCCCGTCACAGGGCACACTGGGTGTCCTGCAGCCATCTCCTCCCTCCGACTCTGAAACGCTCCACCTTCCCCAGTTGATGTCTCTTCCCATGTGACACCAACCTGTCCTCTCCCCTGCCCTGGCACTCTGCCCTTCCCTGTGCGAGCCCAGACCTCCGGTGGATGGGGCAACTCTTGTGTCCCCGTGTTGCAGATGGGGAAACTGAGTCAAGGGGGCATAATGGTTAATTTAGATGATTAGTCCAGCTGTCCATCCCTGGATCGGGAAGTCTGGGGCATCCTCAGATCTCTGCCCACCTCCAACAGCTCTGGATACCTCCTCTCCAGGCCACACCAGCCACCGTCCCCAGCCACCCAGAGGGCACACCCGGGGCCGGCAGCTCCCACACACTCAGGGTAACTCAGGGCTGTTTTGTCTCCACGCTCATCTGCACAATCCAGCTTCCTGGGCCCCTGTGAAACCCCAAGACGAGGAAGAGGCAAAAGCAGTTCATGCACAGAAAGCATGGAAATGTCTGGTAAGCAGCAGGACGGTCACGTCGCCAATCAAGAAATGCAAATGGAAATGAGACACTGTCCTCATCCTTCCCCCGGCACAGATTCAAAAGCCTGATGACAGGAGGTGCCAGCCAGGTTGTTGGGAACGAGCCAAGAGTGTGGAGTTGCTCAGATACAGACGCTGCCGGCAAGCAGGCTGGCAGGCCCGGCTGAGCCCCGAGGAAACCTGGCCTCTGGCCGCTCAGGAGCTTCCAGGAATCTACCCTGTGGCTGGATTGAAGCCTGCGATGCTCAAGGGTGCAGTGAATTAGGAAAACTGGAAAATGCCTCAACACCCAGCAGTCGGGAAAGGAAAGGTAAATGAGGGTCCGTTTCACAGCCTCCCGGAGCAGAGGGAAAGGACAGGCAGGGCCACACATCTCCAGCGAAGGACGTGTGTGCCATTTCTAGCAGCAGCTGAGACGTACCTGCAGCTCCAAAGCCAGCCACCTGCACTGTTTCAGGCCACATCTGAAGGGGACAGTGGCTCCCTCTGGTACGACATTGGCCAGTTCCATCTTTTGTCTTATTTTATTTTTGAGGCAGGGTCTCGCTCTGTCACCAGGCTGGAGTGTAGTGGCGAGATCTCGGCTCACTGCAACCTCTGCCTCTTAGGCTAAAGCGATTCTCCTGCCTCAGCCTCCCGAGTAGCTGGGACTACAGGCGCCCACCACCATGCCCAGCTAATTTTTGTATTTTTAGTAGAGACAGGGTCTCACCATGTTGACCATGCAGGTCTCAAACTCTAGACCTCAAATGACCCGCCCACCTCGGCCTCCCAGAGTGCTGGGATTACAAGCGTGAGCCCGGCCCTTTTCCTATCTGCTTGTATATCAAACATCTCATTTTGCCGGTTTCTAAGCGCACGGTTCCACGGTGCCAGGCACACCCCCTGTCGTGCAGCCACCACCACCTCCAGCTCCAGAACTTCCCCTTTTTTTTTGTATCTCAGCTGTTTAAGGGATGAATCAGGTACTGATCCTTCTCTCAACTGTGAAAGACACCGGGTACAAACCCCTGCCCAACAAGCAGCGCTGAGCAGGCACTCTGTCCCACTGCCCACCACTGGCCCCTGGTCCTAAGGCCAGAGAGACAGATGGACGGAGGCTGCCCCTGGCCAGCAGGAGGCTGTGGGTCTAGAACTCTGCAGACCACGGTGTGGCTGGGGTAGAAAGGTATATCCTGGGGGAAAGAAAGTCCAAGCTGATGTCCTCAGGGGGACAAAGGGCCACCTGCACCCGCCCCGTGGGGCCCCTGCACTCCCTCCCCTGGTGTCCATATGTAGTTTGGAGCTTTCTGAAAGCTGGTAGGAAAGTATAGACTCTCACTTTAAAAGCATTTCCTGGCTGGGCACGGTGGCTCACGCCTGTAATCCCAGCACTTTGAGAGCCTGAGGCGGGCGGATCACCTGAGGTCAGGAATTTGAGACCAGCCTGGCCAACACAGTGAGATCCCATCTCTACAAAAAATACCAAAAATTAGCTGGGCGTGGTGGCACGTGCCTGTAGTTCCAGCTATTCAGGAGGCTGAGGCAGGAGAATTGCTTGAACCTGGGAGGCAGAGGTTGCAGTGAGCCAAGATCATGCCATTATACTCCAGCCTGGGCAACAGAGCAAGACTATCTCAAAAAAAAAAAAAAAAAAAAAAAGGTAGGCCGGGCGTGGTGGCTCACGCCTATAATCCTAGCACTTTGGGAGGCTGAGGTGGGTGGATCACCTGAGGTCAGGAGTTCAAGACCAGCCTGGCCAACATGGTGAAACCCTATCATTAAAAAAAAATAAAAAGGCGTTTCCTCAGAGAGGAAGGGCCTGAACTAAGTCCTGCAGAGGCTCCTGTGGCAGAGGACACTCCCGGGAACCCAGGCAGAGAAAGCGGCCTTCTGAGCACAGAGGCTCCCTGCACCTCCTGTGTACAAAGCCTGGAGCCTTTTGTTCTGACAGTGACCACCCCCCGCCAGGGTAGGTACAGTCATTACACGCTCTTCAGATGAGGAAGGAGAAGTTCAGCAAAGTTAAGTGACATGCCCAAGGCCACACAGCAGGGAACCTCAGAACCCTGCTTCTGAGCTGGCAGAGTTGTTCGAGGTGGCGAGAACTCCCTACAGGACTCCAGGAGCTCACCCTGAGGCTCCCGCCCTCCCCCAGGCTCAGCGGTCCCCCTAACCCCTCAGCAGGGCTGGGAGCTTGCTCCGGCCTCCCCTGCACTCAAAGTGGCCAGAGCAGCCACTATCCATCCCCAGGTGTTCCCCCACCAACGTGCCCAGCCCAGGTCCCGTCCTGTGTCAAACACCCTGCCTCGCCCAAACCCCCTCCCACCAACCACAGAGGGACGAGGGGCTGCCCTGCCCTTTCCCCAAAGCTTGGGGCAGGGGTGGCTGGGCTGAACCAGGACACAGTCACACAGATCCCAGCTCCAGGTCCTGGGCTCCTTGCCTCCCCAGGGCACCCCAGCAGGGGCAAAGCCAAGGTCGCCTGAAGCCTGGAGCTCGCGAGCCCTGATGGCCACTGCCAGGTGAGTGATTAGAGCCAGCTTTGCCCAGCAAGGCAGGAGGCCCAGGGAGCAGGCCAATGCCTGAAATTAGCAAGGCTGAGCCCAGGCCGGGCCCTTCGGCAGCATCGGAGCAGCATCCTGCAGAGGTCTGCCCCGCTCTCCTTCAGAGCCCTCAGACCAGAGCCCACCAGCCTTGAACGCAGCACAGTAAAAGCCCCCCCTCTGGGGTCTGCAGGAGCCCAGCCTCCTCAGACCGCCTGAGCCCTGGCCCCAGGACACCTGCGCTACTCCCAAGCTCAGGCTCTGGATCAGACAGACAGGGATGCAGAAGCTGCTTCCCTTCATCCCTCCCCAGGCCCATCTGGAAGGGTGCTCAGGTTACACTCTAGGACAACTTGGTGCCTGGGCGGGACCTCTACCAACAGTGACTGTGATGAGGATGCCACCGAGGGAAAAGATCCAAGACGGGCCGGGGCCAGGAGCAGCAGCTCGCGCCTGTGACCCCAGTGCTTTGGGAGGCCAAGGCAGGCAGATCACTTGAGCCCAGGAGTTTGAGGCCAACCTAATGATATCTTGTCTCATAAAAAAAATCCAAAGTAAATCAAAGCGAAAGGCCCCTCAATGTGCCCAAGCCGCCAGTCCCACCAGCACCTGCTTCAGGCAGCTGGGAGGCAGTTCAAGGTCAAGGCCTAGGCCACTCACTGGTCAGGCTGTCCTTGTGGAAGGCCACTTGCTGACCCTTGCCCTGGTCCAAGGCTGAGACACTCCCGAGAGACCCAGGCAGCTCTCTGGGCCAGGACTTGCCCATCCAAGCTGGGTGAGCTCATTCAGGGCAGGCCCTGGGGCTCAACAGGGCCACAGTGAGCCACCAAGAGTGCTCTGGGGACAGGGGCCCCAGCAAGAAACCTGGTGTTTTCCAACAAGTGTCTTTGGAGCTGGAGCACAAGGCGGGACAGGGCGAGAGGGGTGGGGCGTCCACCCACATAAACACCTGGATGTGGGGAGTCCCTGTGACTTATCAAAGGGGGCATTCGGGAGTGTAGGTGCGGTGGGCTGGAAAAGGGGGCCCAGAGAAGTCCCCATCCCTCATCCAGGACGGCCCCAATCTCTGGTCCTGGAGAGGTCTGGAGAATCAACGTCACAACCTCCCTTGGGACTAAAACCCCAGTGCTGTGGTGACACAGGGCCCCCTGACGGCACAGTGTCCCCACCGGGCAGGCATCAGGGGACCAGAGACCGTGCACGGGCCAGCCATTCTGGGTTTAAACCTTGGCCAACATCACCGTCCCTGCGCATTTTCTTCGCACTGGGCGTGTGGTGTGGGCACGTGCTCCATGGGACAGGAGCCTGCCCTGCAGCCGGGAGCTGTCACGACCACTAGGTCCCGGCCTTCGGATACCAGCAGAGCACGGGGTTCAATGTGGGGAGCATCCTTAAGGGGAAGGGCACGCCTTTCCTCTCTGGGACCCTGAAAATGGTGAGAACACAGGTCAAAGGAGCTGGACACTGCTCCTACAGTGCCAGCTGCTCTTTGCTGCATGAAGCAGGAAACGTCTGTGGGCGAAGCTGCTGTCCTTCAGGTTTTCTGATCCTGCTCGAACCCAGCCGTAGGCCATAGCTCTGCCTGGCTTTGCTTTCCTCTGAATGGATGTACCAGGGCATCGATGCCGGGGCGGGGGGAAGGGTGCCTGCAGCTCTGCCCCAGCTGTGCACATAGCTGGGGGAAGGGCTTGGGGGTCCGTGGAAGCGTTCCTGCCTGGAAGGGATCAGTGGTCTCACCCCGAGCCCAGTGGGAAGGAGGCTGCCTCAGCTGATCTATTCCCATCACTGTCCCTGACACACTCCGGACGCCAGTGCAGATGCAGGGGTCTCCTTGGGGGCCTCGGCATCAGCCAGGCAGCCATTGCTCAGGGGAAGATGGAGCTGCTCCCCCCCGCAGTTTGGCCTGCCCCAGGGCTGTCCCCACACCCTGAGCGCTGGGCTAAGCACAGCGGAGAAGGGAAAAGCAGGTGCTCCGGAGTCACTGTCAGCGGGTTCCAACCCCGGTTCCACCCTGTCCTGGTTGGGGGACCCCATTCCAGCTTCAAGGTGCTTATCTCTGCATCTGTCTACTCATTTGTAACACGGAACACACGAGAATCCCTATTCCCGAGGCTGGAGGCTCCCGTGGCACACAACAGCAACAGGGTGTCCCCTCCCTCCCTCTCACGCCCCCCTCCAGGTCCCTTCCCTGGATGACGAAGTGCCTCCTCATCATCTGCTTTCCTCACCCCTCCCTATGGCCCCCTTAGAGGGAACCTTAGGCTCACAGCACCCTACTCTTAGCTACTGCTGGGAGTGTGGAGAGTCACCAGGGACCCTGGGGCCTGGGGAGTGGGCACAGAGGTGTGGCGGAAGGTAGCAGCGGAGCCCAGGCCTCCCCTCCAGGCCGCCCTGCCCTCCAGCCCTCCCTTCTCTTGGGGACCAAAGCAGGAACGAAGCACCTGCTGTTACCAGCCAGGGCCCCAGAAGCCACTACTTCGAGGCCTGAGCCTGGGGCCTGCCCTGAGAGATGAGAGCGGCAGGAAGGGCCCATCCAAGCACCATCAGAAGCCCCAAGTCCCAAGGACGCCCTGGTTAGCCGCAATCTCCAGGCTGAGATTCGGACTGGGCCAAGTGGGGCCAAAGGGCCAGCCCAGCCTGCCGGGTCCACAGAAAGGGCAGCAGGTAAACTGTGATTTGGCCCCTGGGAAGCACCTTTTACACACGGAGGCTGCCTCTAAAGAGGCCCATGGCTGTGGCCTGGCTCCATTGTGGGGTCTGCTACAGTGTCTGGTAAGTCAGGCACACTGTCACTTCTGCTGAAAGCACAGGGCGGTCTCCTGCCCGTACCCCAGCACACGCCCAACCCAGGATGCCCTGCTGGCATCAGAACCATGCGTGTCATTTCCTCGTGCTAGGGGGCAGCCCCCCTAGGAACCCACAGACTGGACCCTCCTCAGTTGGGAAAGCTGCATCCTCGCTCCTCCTCTGAAGCATGCCAGGGGCTGAGTGGGGGCCCCTCACAGAGACCCCTGCTGGCAGGGATCCCAGGGCCAGAACCGCAGGAGAGGCCTTCAGAGCTTCCAACACAGGAGCCCTGAGCCCAGCCCCCAGGAACTCCGAGTTCTGGCAACTGCCTCCTCTCTGAAGGGCTTTACACTGGGCACGTCAGCCCCAGTCACCACCTGGGCCAGCCCTGGAGTGTGCACTCACCGGGACCTGGCGGAGCCACTTGGCCACATCACACAGGCCACCACATGTCCAGCTGAGCAGCCACCTGGCCCTTCTGACTCTCCACGCCGACCCTCAGCCCCAGGGTCCTTCTTCATATGCCTGGAGCTTCTGGGGCTCCTTGAATGTAGGCCTGTTCCAGCAGACTCAGCGCCCTCCCAGGACTGGCAAGGATGACAACAGTGGGGAGCCAGCAACCCCTCGCCCACTGCCCCTGGAACCACGGAAAACGGGGCCCCTGGAGCCACACTGCCCCCCCACACCCCCCTACAGGCCATTGCAAAAGCCATCGGCTGGGCAGTCCAAACAGGGCAGAGAGAAATGTAGCAACAGCCCTGGGGACTGGCTAACGGGAAGTGGGCAGGCAGGGGCCTTCTCTGGCAGACACCCTACCCAGGAGCAGCCAAGCAGCCCAGTCTGACCTCTGGCCCCTATTGCCAGCCTGGCAAAGCCAAGCTCCCACCTTCTGGGAGGCGTCCAGGGGAACATTCCAGCACCGCCAAACCTCAGTCCTAACCATTCCCTTCGCTTGGAAGCTGAACCCCGGAGCTGGAGGCCAGCGGGCGCTCCCCAGCATGGAAGCAGGTCCCCTCCGGGTCCCCTACCTCCCTGCGAAGAGGAAGGGAAGGGAAAAGGGATCCGGCACCACAGGTGCGCCCATCACCGGGCGGACGGGCAGGAGGGCGGCGGAGGGAGGACGAGGGGCGCCCCATGCCGCTGCGCGCCCCATCAACGGCCCTGGGACAAGTCCCCGCCACCTCGGCCTCGGTTTCCGCGCCCCGGAAGCCTCTCCCAGAGCGGCCCGAACCCGCTTTCTCTCGGACAGCCGCTCCGTCCCCGGCACCCCACTCCGGCCTGCAGGGACGCGGCGTAGACGCCCGGGCCAGGGCGCAGGGACGAGGGGGGTTCTGTGACGCCGGCTCCGGCCCCCCTGGCTCGGGACCCCGTCCCCCGCCCGCCGCCTGCCCAGGCGCGCTCTCCCCTAGCTTAGGAGCGGGGCGGGCCGGGCGGGGCAGGAAGGAGAGAGACGCAGAAGAAAGTTGGGGAAGCGGAAGCGGCTCCCGGCCCGGCCCCTCCGCGCGACGCCCCGGCCTTACCTCATGTTCTCCACCGTCCGGCCGCCGTGGCGCAGTAGGCAGACGAGAGAGGCCGCGGCGGACAACGCGAAGCACAGCGCGCAGTACAGGGCGACCTTGGCGTAGAACTCGGCCGCGCGGCTCAGCTGCACCAGCAGCAGCAGCCCCAGCAGCGCCGCGGCCACGCTCGGCCACAGCTCCATGGCCCGCCCCGCGCCGACGGCTCCGCGGGCCGACCTGCCTCCTCCCGGCGCGCTCCTCCCCGGGTCTTATAGCGGGGGCGGCGGGGCGGCGGGGCGGCGGGGCGGCGGGGCGGGGCGGGGCGGGGTGGGGAGAGGAGCGCGCGGCAGGGAAGGGCGAGGTGCGGCGACCCGCCCAGGTGCCCCCACCACGCCCCGCCCCGCCCAGGTGCTCCCACCACGCCCCGCCCCGCCCAGGTGCTCCCACAACACCCCGCCCCACCCCGGTGCCCCCACAGCCCCGCCCAGGTACCCCCACATCGCCCCGCCCCGGTACCCCCACATCGCCCCACCCCTGTTTCACCCTGCCCTGATACCCCCCAGCCCAGCCCCAGTTCCCCCCACAACTCCCCATCCTGCCCCGTCCTCCCACAACGCTCCGCCCCGTCCCCCCAAGCCCCGCCCCGCCACGGCCCACCCACCAAGCTCAGCCGAGGTCTCCCCCCAACCCCCTCCACGGTACCCCCCCGCACCCCCACCTACAGTCCCCCCAGCCCCGCCCCGCCACGGCCCCACCCCGCGACTCCCCCAACCACCGCACCTCGCGACGCCAGCCGCGCCCTGGGTCCCTGGCTCGCCCCGCCACGCTCCCTCCCACAGCCCACCCCCAGGTCACCGAGGCTCTGGTGCCCTGCTCCCACCCTCCCGGTCCCAGGGGACCCTGCCCCCCCATCCTGGCTTCCCGGTTGCTCGGGCTCTGGCGCTGCCCGCCCCCCGTAGTCTGGACCTCCGGCCCAGGCCGGTACCCCCCTCCCCCGCCACTAGGGCCGCCACAGGCTCCTGCGCCCAGAACCACATCTCCCCAAGGGCGTCAAGGTGGCAGGGACACGACCAGGTATCCAAGCAAATGCGCCCTCGAACCGCACCGGAGTGACCAATGGCCACCTGGCTCAAGGCCTGGCTCTCAGGGTTGCCCTCGGGTCAGTGTGGGGAGACGCTTGGGGCGTGTTTCTGGGCGGGGCTGGGGTGCCCCACCCTGTCACCAGGGACACTCCAGGGACAAGCGAGGTGGGTGTCAGGCGGCTGCGTTTATATCCGCTTGGCAGCGCGGCCAGCATGGCGGATCCAGCTGGTTGCTAGGACAAGGGCGGCAGCCCCCACCCCACCCCCTCCCACCCTCCCCATCCCGGATGTCCTGCCCCAGGGAGCAGATGGAGATTGAAAACCAGTTTCCTGCGGTTGAGGTGGCTCATGCGCCGTAATCTCAGCACTTTGGGAGGCAAAGGCAGGCAGATCATGAGGTCAGGAGTTCAAGATCAGCCTGGCCAACATGGTGAAACTGTCTCTATTAAAAATAAAAAAATTAGCCGGGCGTCGTGTCAGGTGCCTGTAATCCCAGCTACTTGGGAGGCTGAGGCAAGAGAATTGCTTGAACCCGGGAGGCAGAGGTTGCAATGAGACCAGATCACGCCACTGCACTCCAGCCTGGGCAACAGAACGAGACTGTCTCAAAAAAGAAAGAAAAGCAGCTTCCTGGGCTCCCTCCTGGGGACTCGGGTTCACTGCAGTTCCTGTGGTGCCGGCCGCCCTGTGCTCTAAGGGGTCAGTGAGGAATTACAGCCCCTCTTTTTTCAGCTGCAGAGTTGACCTGCTCCTGAAACATTTCACTGAATATTATAACCGCCCCCCAAACTGTGCTGAGACAAATACAGAAACGCTCTTCAAATGAATGGGGAACTGCAGGCCTGGAGGACCAGGGTCTCACGGTGGGCGCTCAGCAGACCCCACCCAGGCGGTCCCAACTTTTCCTGAAAATGCAGATGCATCGTTTTGCCTTAGGCCTGCGGGCATCTTACGGTGAAACCTAGGCGCATTCTCCAGCCAGTCTCCTTCCAGGTCCATTTGGGCTTCATCTGGAATCAGTGTGGACAGCCTAGTGTGACTCTTTCCGCTCGGAGCAGGAACTGTGCACTCCCGAGCCAGGAGGCCTGGAGCCCCACTGCTATGCACAGGAGACTGAGAGGGGGCTGCCCACGGCTGCGGGATTTTCAGCTTCTTTATAGATGTCACTGCCAGGAGCTGGGGGGTGTGGGGGTGTGGGCCAGGGTCCCAGGTGGACTTCCTGGAGGAGTGGGGCTTCCCAGCACCTTCAGCCAGAGGCTCTGTGCACCCAGGTCCCGAGCAGGTTGTGCCTCTGCCGTCGAATCCACTCCTCGCCACCCTCAGGCCTGTCCAGGGGGCTTTACATGCCAGCCCTCTTCTTGTCCTTTACCTCCAGCCCACTGCCCTGTTTGGGGTGGCCAGATCTTCCTGCCCCTCCCCACATTCTTCCCACACCCCCTGGGGGATTGTGTGTGTGCTGGGTACCTCTCCCTCCTCTCCTCCTCTGGCAATGGAGCCCATGGGTGCTCGTCTGTTTTGTGCACCACGTGTGACCAGCACTCAGGCCAGTGCGTGGCACCTAGTAGGTGCTCAGCACATACTTCTTGTAGCAGCAAATGCATCCCCGTTTTATGGAGGGAACGCACCAGTGGCCGGGACAGGACACAGGAAAAGAGGCTGACTCTGAACCCGGAAGTCTCCCGCCGGGGCTGGAGGCTGTCAGGAGCAGCACTCAGGTGACCTGCTGCCTCCTCAGACGAGGTGGGTTTTCCCACTGCTCTCCTGAAGAGGCTGTGACCCGGTTTCGCCTCCTCCCCTGCTTCTTCGAGCCTTGCAGAAGGGTTGAGAGAAACACTCACTTTTCCTCTGACAAGATCCAACAGGAGGAGGGCTGGGGACCCGGGGAGTGATGAGGACGTATTTCGCATTCTAATATAGCCCGCATTTGGGACACTAACACATTCTCTGTTTCTAGAAGTTAAGCTACAGAGAATCTTATGGGCTGACAGAGACAGCAAAAGAGATTTTCTTTTTTTTTTGAAACAGAGTTTTGCTCTGTCACCCAGGCTGGAGTGCAGTGGTGCAATCTTGGCTCACTGCAACCTCCACCTCCTGAGGTCAAGTGATTCTCCTGCCGCAGCCTCTTGAGTAGCTGGGATTATAGGTGCCCACCACCACGCCTGGCTAATTTTGTTTTTTGTTTTTTTTTTTGAGACAAAGTTTTGCTCTTGTTGCCCAGGCTGGAGTGCAATGGCTCGATCTCAGCTCACTACAACCTCCATTTCCCGGCTTCAAACAATTTTCCTGCCTCAGCCTCCTAAGTAACTGGGGCTACAGGCACACGCCATCACACCGGCTAATTCTGTATTTTTAGTAGGACAGAGTTTTTCCATGTTGATCAGGCTGGTCTTGAACTCCCAACCTCAGGTGATCTGCCCACCTCGGCCTCCCAAAGTCATGGGATTACAGGCCTGAGCCACCACACCTGGCCTAATATTTGTATTTTTAATAAAGACAGGGTTTTGCCGTGTTGGCCAGGCTGGTCTCAAACTCCTGACCTCAAGTGATCCGCCCGCCTCGGCCTCTCAAAGTGCTGGGATTACAGATGTGAGCCACCGCACCCAGCCTAGACAAGAGATTTTCTCTGAAATGAGTGCTTCTCACCCAGGGAGGGGAGGCCTGGGCTCTGCTGGGTTTGCCACAAGTGGGTGGCGAGTGACAGGAGCCTGGTTTTGCCGTGTAGGGACGGCCAGCACCCTGTCTGTCCCTTGAGATGGCCTCAGCTCCCAGGGCCAGGGGATGCTGCGCTGGTGCTGGTCATGTGGCTATACCAGCCCAAGGACAGCTGAGCGTCCCCCTCGGCATGTGCTGGGACCTGGCCAGACAGCGCATGACACCACGTGAGAGTGAGAACTGAGCTGGCCCCGGCTCCTGAGACCTGGGAAGCTCACAGCCCGGGGAGCGGGTGAGGACAGAGGGATGGCCAGGCCTCTCCAATTCCAGGAAGCAGAGATGAAGCCAGCTCTGGGGCTCTCGGGCACAGCATGCCCGGGCTGGGGCAGGCTTTGAAGTCCGGTCCATCTGGCGTCAGACTCTGAGTTAGCCAAGGTGCCAGAGCCTCGGTTTCCTCATCTATAAAGTGGAGACGCGACACCTGCCATGCCTGGCATGCAAGAGGAAGCAGCTTCCAGGCCAGCGGGACGCATGGGCCTGACTTGGCCTCTCCCCAAAGACCTGTGATGGGGAGCCTCTCCGCAGCCGGAGACACCACGACGGGATGTGTAGCCATCACACAGCTGGGCCGGGCACCCAGGAGGGGCCCTTCAAGGGCTCCCTCCTTCAGGGAGGACGTCAGAGCCGGGCCTGGGGGCTGGACAGGGAGGGTGGGCTGTGCCGGGACCTCAGCCTGCACAGAGCAGCTGGCAGTAGCTGAGTCCAGGCGGGGCATGCCTGGGGCTCTTGGGCAGAGCGTGCCCAGGCCGACAGGTTGTCCAGCCTCCTGGTGGGTGTGCTGGGCGCAATGCCATTCCTACCACCTGTAAATAAAGCAGCCTGTGAATCTTTCATGGGCTTGTGCTTAAAAATAGATGAGGTAAGCCCTCTGGGCTGTCTGCCCAGGGCCTCTGCAGCAGGCGGAGCAGTCCCCACACTCCCCAAGGAGTCAGGGAGGGCAGGGGAGGGCCCCGAGGGGCGCAGGCCAGAGCATGTGGGACCTGGGGACACGTGGCCCCAGACGCGGGAGCCAACAGAGGTCACGCCTTTGGATGTACCATCCGGAGGTCTTAGGTCGCAGGCCGGGGTGGGGGTGAGGGGCAGAGCACACCCCACGGGGTCCTTCTGCCAGGAAGATGTCTGGGCTGGGAGTCAGAGAACAGAGGTAGATGCAGAGAGGACAGCGGGGCCAGGAGGCATCGGGAGACAGAAGGGAGGAGGGAAGCCCAGGCCCATCTGAGACTGTAGGCAGGCCCACGCTGCAGTAGCCCTTCCCAGATACAGAGCTCCAGCCTCTGACACTGCCCCAGCCAGAGCTCAGCCAGAGCTCACACAGCAGGCCCAGAGGGTGGGTGTGCCTGGGTCCTAGCCCGAGAGAGGGCTGTGATGCAGGGTGAAGAGCCCGGGGCGGGCCAGACAGCCCAGCCCTGCCAGGAGACCCTGGGTGACCTAGAATCAGCCCTACCTCTCTAGGCCTCAGTTTCCCTTCTGTGCAGGGGCATGTGATGATTCAGTGGGACGAGGCTCGGGATGGCCCAGGCCAGCTTCAGCAGGGCAGGGACGAACACCCAGCTGGCAGCCTTGGCCTCGACCCTCCACGTCCCCCCACCCCAGCTTCCCACTCACTGCAGAGGGCAGAGTCCAACAGGCTCAGGCCCTCCAAGGCCCTCCTCTCACATCTCACCTGGGGCACAGGAGGGAGGCAAGTGCCCCTGAGAATGGGCGGTTGAGGAGCCCCCACCCGCCACCAAGGCCACCCCACCTGCCCGAGCAGGCTCTGCTCCCTGACCCCTCCCAGGGCCTCTGACTGCTGGCGGGGCTTGGAGTAGCTGATTCCACTGGGGCAGAGGGGCCGAGGTCTCAACTCCAGCACGCGGAGGGAGGGGTGGGCCTGGGCTGCAGTTGGCTCCCCGCTTTCACCCTTCCCCGAATATCTCCTGAGTGCCTGTTTCCCCACCGACGGTGGTGCCCAGGGCCTGGCTCCTACGGCCCTGGCAGGGTGGCCTAGGGGTGGCGTCAGCTCTGGCCCCATGCCCTGCCCTTGATGCAGTGGGAAGGGCCTCTGGCAGCACCCACCCAAGCCTTAGCAAACCCTACAGGGGGCTGAGACCCACCCCCAGTTTCAGGAGTGATTTCACCTTTCCTCAAGGTCATCTTCCTGGCAAGATGAGGCGGAAACCAGGGGTCAGGGGCTCCACACTGCACTCAGAGCCAAGGCTTGAGTGCCACAGGCCGTCACCGGGGCAGGTCCTGTCTCCTCTGATGGCCACAGTCCCCTCTTCCATCAAATGAGAGAAACAGCAAGACCTCAAGGAAGGGCAGTGGTGTCCCAGGCGAGGCCCCAGTTTCCTTTGGTGAAATGTCCAAGGGACGGCCTTGTCCGGCACCTGCAGGGCTCCCAATGCTGAGTCCTTCTCAGGCTTAGAGTCACACAGAAAGGGTCACCCCAGGGGTGCACAGTTTCCAGGGAGTCCAGGGAGCCCCCGATGGGCCTGGCATCCACATCCTCCTCCGAGTCAGGCCTGAGCCGTGACACCTGTGCTGCCGTGTGGGGCGGGGGCCTGTGTCCCGAGGCCGCACCAGGCCTGGGCCGCTGTGGACAGAGGCAGGCGGCTTCCCTCCTCACCTGACCACCCACTCATCAATTCGCTTCCAGCGTCTTCTTCTCTGCTCCCTGGCCCATAACAGGTGCCCCACGGGTCTTTGGTGAGTGATTAAATGAATGAAGGAGGGCAGAATCCTTCCTGATGAGCCGCAGTGAAGCAGGAGGAGGGATCGGGAGGAACCTAAGGCCCATTCACATTGACCCCCCAGAGCAGAATCAAATGGAAACACGTTGGCTGTGACAGGAAAGAGCATCCCATCTACAGAGGGCAGATGCCAGGTAACCATAAGAAGCCTCCAGAGCATATTTAAACCGCAGAAGGTTCTGTAACAAACAGGGGTCCCGAGCCTTGTGCTCAGCCCGCGCCCGCTCGGGAGTGACTTCCTTTTCATGAGTCTCTGCCTTTGCTGCTTCCCGCTTTCGTCATGACACCAGGAACCCAGACACCCTCTGCCGGACAGAGGCTGCGCTGATTGCCCTTGGCCCGGCCGGCGTGGCTTCTGTCTGCCCCACACTCTCCATTTTCTTCTTTTCTATCCCAACGGGGTGGGGTGTCTGGACCCAAGTTAAATTCCAGGTGGAGATTCGACTTAAATGTAATCAGAGGCCACAGGGAGAGCCGGCACAGGGCAGGCAGGGAGTGATGAGGGCAGGACCTGGGTGAGGAGGGAGCTGGAGGAGCTGCAGATGCCCAGCCCAGCTGTGCAGGTTGTGCACTGCACAAGTCTAGAGGGTGCCAGCAACACTAACCACACCTGCAGCCTTGCCTTCCAGAGCAGAGAACGAAGGGCTATGGCCTTTGGCCCGAACCACACCCCTCACCACCCCACGGCATCAGCACAGGAGCCCTGAGTTCGGGCCAGGTGACTGTGTCAGGCCCTCCTGCCTCTGGGTGAGAGGTGAGGGGTTAAGGTCTAGCGGCTCAGCCCCCGGCTCCCACCCTCCTGCCCAGCCGCACCCGCCTGAGTCACAGCCTCTGCCAGGTGTGGCTGGCTAGGCCATCCCGGCAAGCCTGGGGCAGGCTGCTGTCCTGCCTGCTCCTGGGAGCACCTCGGAGGGCCTGCAGGTCACCTATGCTGCCCCTGGCGGGGTTGCCAGACGTAGCAAACAGAAACCTAGGCTCCAGGTGGGCAAGGAAGAATATTTAGCATAAACATGTTCTGTGTCATCTCGGGACATACTTAGACTAAAAAGTCTTATTTGCTGTTTAACTGAAACTCAGATCTAACTGTGTGTCCTGGATTTCAGTGGGCGACCCCTTCCCCAGCCTAGGGCCAATTGCCCTGAAGCTGTCCCGATTCTCCAGCAGGCTGCTGCGAAGGGCTGCGAGGCACTGCCCTCTGGTGGACAGGCCCCGGATGCGGTGGGTGGAGGCAGCGCCAGGCCACAGGGCAGCGCGATGGAGGGAGGACTGGGTCCTGTGGCAACAGGCGGTCATGCCTTTGGATCTGCCATCCTGGGTCTTCAAAGCGTCCCCAGGGCACTTGCTGTGCTACAACGTTCTGCAGAACCCCAGAGTCCTCTGCGGAGCACTGGGCCAGGCAGGCACCACCCTGGGAATCCGGGGCCCCTCCAAAGCTCAGCAGCGCCAGGCAGGAGCCTCCCAGCCCCACCCACAGGTTGCGTCCTCCGAGCAGTGGGTGCCCCTGGGCAGGCCGCTAGTGGGAACCAGCCTGGGGCAGCCCTGCCTGGATGAGGGGAGCTGCCTGGATGAGGGCGCCTCCAGGCGTTTGGGGTGCCCTAGACTTCTTCCCCCACCGCAGGGCCACCCATCCTAGTTTCTGGCCTTGTCCTTCCCTCCCTCCTGCCTCTCTCCCGTTCTCCTTCCCCATTCCCTCAAGTTTCTGGCATCTTTCATCTGCATTCCCAGTGCCCCAGCTTGCCCCTGCTCTACAGCCAGCACCCTCCACACAGAACCTGGGGGCTCCGGCCCTCTGCCTTCAGGGGCTCCTTCCTTGATAAAAATACACTGAAAATTATATTTTATGACTATTGGTATAAAGACAGACACAGTCTTCCACCCTAAAAGTTCATTTCTGGCCAGGCACGGTGGCACGCGCCTGTCACCCCAGCACTCTGGGAGGCCAACGCAGGCAGATCATTTGAGGTCAGATCATTTGAGGTCAGGTGTCTGCCTGGCCAACTTGGTGAAACCGCATTTCTACTAAAAATACAAAACTTAGCTGGGCATGGTGGTGCGTGCCTGTAATCCCAGCTACTCGGGAGGCTGTGGCAGGACAACTGTGGGTAACCCCCCTTCTGGGCACCAAGGAAGGAGAGCTAAGCAGATCCTGGCACAACCAGTGCCTGAAGAATATCCCAGTTCACAGTGTTACTACTCACTTCTTTCCTTTATATAATCCTTTCTATGTAATTGTATTATAGTTGGAACAATTAGTGCCTAAGGAATATCTAACTCCTCAGTTATTTCCAAATATATATACAGTTATATCTTCGTTCATAGTCAGAGGAATGCCTAGAGCAGACACAGTACAGAGCATGATTTAAGGGAAAAACAGTTTTGCCAGGACAAGAACCTGGCCCAGGCGGCAGCGTTCAGTATCGTAAAAACACCTGCTGTGTGGCAGGCTTGGAGCGAGAGCCTCTCCTCCTGAAAAAGGAGCTGTAGGACCTTGCTCCAGTTCTCGTGGAAGGCTGCCCTCAGACCGGCAATCCTGCCAGCGTCCAAGCGCTTAAAACCCCTCCGGTATAACCGCGCCTTGGTGACCGTATAACTTGTCAGCCCTCTGACTCCTGCACTGGCTCGGAGCATCCCCTATAGAAAGAAATCACTGGAAGCTGCCAGCAGGTGGCTGTAGACCGGGTCAGCTCTGTTGCTGTGCTGACTAAAGAGCATCCTCCTATAGAATTCCTTAGAAATAGCCTGCCCCAGGCGAGAGATGTTGCACACTGTACTCCTCTGCGCACGGCCCACCTCCTAGCCTCGGTGACCTAATGGGGGAGGACCCCTTGCTTATCACTAACGTGAATGTCTTGACCCTATCACTGTCCTTAAGATGACCTCACTCACTGCCCTTCCCCTTGACCTGTACCTAATACATTCAGACACGTCTGGACGTTTGAGGCCTCTCCTGTCTGCTCATAGGTGGTGTGGCTGCCCTTTTCCAGTTCTTCTGTGTCCTGTCTTTATTTCTCGGATCCTGCACCTCAACACAGCAATAGGGGACACCCCATGACCCTGCAGGGCTGTGGCCCTACAAGAATCGCTTGAGCCCAGGAGGCAGAGGTTGCATTGAACCGAGATGGCACCACTGAGCTCCAGCCTGGACCACAGAGTCAGACTCCGTCTCGTAAAACAAACAATAACAAAGAAAAGCTTTCTTTAAATGACGTCAGCCTCTCCCTGTTCTTGCTCAATCACCTTTATAAATAAAGCCGGTCACACTGTCTCACCGGCGCACTGCACTGCCTGCAGTGGGGCCTGGCTGGGCACAGCGCCCGGGCCACGGGCCGCCTCCTCCCCAGCCTCCCAGAGGACCCCACTGGGATCACCTGGCTGCAGCCCATGGCACCATGGTGGGTGGCTCTGTTTTCATGCCACCTTCTTAATAAGCAGGCAGGAGCCAGGCAGGCCAGGAAATGTGTCCTGGCTGGCAAGACAGACTGCGAAGAGACCTGGCAGGAGCCCAGCACCTGCCTGGTGAGAACACAGCCGGTCAGGAGCCCATCCCACAGGCCCAGGTCATCCTAGGCTGCACCCCCTGGGGAAAGCCTGCCTTGGGGAGCTCCGCCTTGTGGGGGAGCCCCACGCCTCCCCCCAGCAGGCTCCCAGGTCCTGATCTGCCTGAGCTTTAGGTAAAACTCCCTCCCTCCCCTCTGCATTTCCAGCTCCATCTCCCAGGCACATGTTCTGCCAAGGTAGGCTGAGCATCCCCTGCAGAGCTGAGCACAGCATCCTTAGGGACTCCCATGCCAGCTGCACGCACGGCTCTCGGCAGGCTGGTGAACATGTTCTCTGGTGGAATTCACCCACTGGGGCTCGCACAGCCAGTGCCGACGTGCACAGTCCCCTCCATGGCACGGGGCAGTGACAGGCCTGGCCAGCTGTTGTCTTTGCACGTCCACCTGCCCCCAGTGCCTCCGGCCGGGGCCACCTGGCACCAGCTGTGGCCTGTGCCCCAGTGCTGGATCTGACCAGCCCCACAGAGGGGCTCTGGGTGCCTGGGAAATCACACACGGAGGGGCTCTGGGTGCCTAGGAAGTCACACATGGAGGGGCTCTGGGTGCCTGGGAAGTCACACACCAACACTCCCACCAAGTGCTGCGGGTTGCTCAGAGCAAGCCCAGAAGATCGTGGGAGGGCAGGAGGTGATGGATGCCAGGAAGTGAGGATACCTGGGGCCCCTGGGGCCTGGCCACCACACATCCTGCAGGGCACGCCCGGACTAGACAGGCAGGCTGTGATTAAAACACCACAGGAGGCCTGGAGATTCAACCCAGTGCAGAACTTCCTCATGCCACACCAGACCCACCAAGACAGGTGAGAACAGCAGATTCTCACCGCGGCCCAGCCTGAGAGCAGGGCAGGCTTCAGGCCACGGAGCAGGGTGTCAAGAGGAGGAGCTGTCCCTCAAAGTCACCTGGCTGAGGCGGTGCAGCTGGAACTGGGATCTGCAGGGCCTGCAGGACTCAGCTCCCCATCACAGCCTGCTCCTCCACCCACCCTACCTGGGGGAGCCTGCAGTGCGGGCCCCATGGTGTTTCTATTCACATTGTAAGATTCCTCCCCCTCCCTCTCTCCCTCTCCCTCCTCCCTCTCCTTCCTCCCACTCTCTCCCCCTCCTTCTTCTCCCTCCTCCTCTCCTCCTCCCTCTCCTTCCCTTTCCTCCCCCTTCCCATCCTCCCTTTCCCTTCTCTCTCTCTCTCCCCCTCTTTCCTCTCCCTCCTCCTCCTTTTTTATTGATTATTATTTTTTTTAATTGAGATGGAGTTTTGCTCTTGTTACCCACGCTGGAGTGCAATGGTGCGATCTCGGCTCATCGCAACCTCCGCCTCCTGGGTTCAGGCAATTCTCCTGCCTCAGCCTCCTGAGTAGCTGGGATTACAGGCACGCACCACCATGCCCAGCTAATTTTTTGTATTTTTACGGGGTAGAGACGGGGTTTCACCATGTTGACCAGGATGGTCTCAATCTCTTGACCTCGTGATCCACCTGCCTCGGCCTCCCAAAGTGCTGGGATTACAGGTGTGAGCCACCGCGTCCGGCCTCCTCCTCCTTCTTTCTCATCCCCATCTCAACACACTTGCTGGTCTTGCAGGAGCTTCTGGGACGATGAAGACAAGGTCACAGCCCCACTGAGTGACCCTGATCAGGCCAAAGTCCAGCCAGGCTCAGGGAGAGGCAGAAGGGACTGGACTGGACTGGCAGTGTCAGGAGCCACGGGGTCAGTGGCCAGAGCCATAGCTACCCCGAGCCTGAGCCCGAGGGGTCTTTCATGAGCAGAGGTGAGCAAGCCCCAGGGTGTGTGTGTGTGTGCGTGTGTGCATGTGTGTATGTGTGCATAAGTACATGCGTATATGTGTGTGCGTTCACGTGTGCATGGGTGTGCGTGTGCATGGGTGCACGTGTGCATGCATGTGTATCTTTGTGCACGTGAGTGCATGTATTTGTGTGCATGTATGTGTGCACGTGTGTGCATGAGTGCATGTGCATGTGCCTGTGTATGTGTGTATATGTGCACATGTGTGTGTGCATGCACATGTATGTGTGTGCACATGTGCGTGTGTGACTGTGTGTGCACGTGTACATGTGTATGCATGTGCGTGTGTGAGTGCACGTGTGTGTTGCATGAGTGCATGTGCATATGTATGCATGTGTTGTGTGTGCACAAGTGTATGCATGTGCATGCATGTGTGTGCATATGTGAGTGCACGTGTGTATGTGTGTGTGCACATCCGTGATCGCATGTGTGTGAGTGCACATGTGTGTCAGTGAGCTCTCCAGAAGGACTGTTTGGGCATGAGTGGGGTGTGAGGGAGCTAGCCCTTAGGTGCACCTGCATGTGAGTGTGAGTGTGTGTGTGCGTGCGTGTGCATGCCCCCATCCCTGTGCTGAGGTAAGGAATCAGCAGTGGTCAGGACTGGGGCAGAGACAGGCATGCTGGAATCTACCAGAGGGGCTTGGGGTTGAGTGGGGAGCCCAGCATTAGGGGTCTCTCCTGTTGGATGACCTGTTGGATCAGGAGGGCCTCCATGAAAGAGGGGTCACAGGCGCTGGTCCCCGGGGTGGACTGTTCATGGGGCCATCAGGCAGGTGGTTGGAATTCCTGGCATAGGGGACAGTATTGGTTCCAAGGCAAGGCAGGATCACATGAATTCTGGGACCAAAAGATGACAGGACCAGAGGAGGGTGGGTGGGGGGCTGGAGAGGCTGGGGTCACAGGGAGGGGCGGTCTGTACCTCCAAGGTTGTGCCTGCAGGAGGGAAGCAGCCCCCCCAGGGCCACGCCCCAGAGTGCAGACAGTGCTGCCACCGGGGAGTCCCACAGGACGAGGCTGGGCTCCGTCTCCGCCTCAGCTACTCCCAGGGCAACCCTGCTCTCTGAAGCAGGTTATGATGGAAACCCACTCGTTAAAAGCCTCTGACACAAAAATGTCACCTGCAGGAATCTGTCTGGAGTTAATAATTAAGGAACAGGACACAGATCTAGCCAGGTCGTTCACCCAGCATGTTTCAGAAAAGTGACAGTTTGCAACATCCTAAGTGCCGGCCAGGAGACACTCGGTTGCATAAATCAAGGTCCATCCAATGAACAGAACATTATGCAACCTTTTTTTTTGGAGACAGTCTTCCTCTGTTGCCCAGGCTGGAGTGCAGTGGCGTGACCTCGGCTCATTGCAACCTCTGCCTCCTGGGTTCAAGTGATTCTCCTGCCTCAGCCTCCCAAGTAGCTGAGATTACAGGTACATGCCACCACACCTGACTAATTTTTGTATTTTTAGTAGAGATGGGTTTTCACCAGGTTGGCCAGGTTGGTCTCGAACTCCTGACCTCAGGTGATCCCCCCACCTCAGCCTCCCAAAGTGTTGGGATTACAGGCATGAGCCACTAAGCCTGGCAGCAACTTCTACAGTGGAGCGACGGTCCAGACGTCCTGAACTTGAATTCATATCCCTTTAAAGGAGATGCAGGTCCCCCAGGAGATTGGCCTAAAGACCCACGAGGATCTCATGCTGCCTGGTCGCCCTCACGAAATCCATGAGTTTGGGGAAAAAAACAGTCTTTCTGATGCCCAAGGGAAGCTGTGCTTTATGCTAGTGGTTAGACAATTTTTTTACATATCAGCACAAAAACATAACGTTTAAAACTTTGTTTAGAACTTGTGATTCCCGGCCAGTCGTGGTGGCTCACGCCTGTAATCCAAGCACTTTGGAGGCCAAGGTGGGTGGATCACCAGAGGTCGGGAGTTCAAGACCAGCCTGACCAACATGGTGAAACCCCATCTTTATTCTGAAAAATAAAATAAAATAAAAACTCGTGATTCCCAAGAATATGGCTGAGGCCCTCAGTTCTTTAGAAAAAAGCAACAAGGTAAAGTAGCCCCTTTATGCAAATGTATGTTCGTGCCTGTGTATGTGTACGCAGGTGTGTTACTGTGTGTGTACATATGCTCAAAAGCTCCCAAGCTGGAAGGCTATACATTGGGTTGGGTTCCACAGTGATTCCAGCTGTTGGATGGCCAGGTCACAGCTGACTTAGCTTATTTTTGTTTGCCTGTATTTTTGAGGGGGATGAAATCTTGCTCTGTGGACCAGTCTGGAGTGCAATGGCTTGATCTCAGCTCACTGCAGCCTCTGACTCTGAGTTCAAGCTATTCTCCTGCCTCAGCCTCCTGAGTAGCTGGAATTACAGACGCCCACCATCATGCCCAGCTAACTTTTGAATTTCTAGTAGAGACGAGCTTTCACCATGTTTCCCAGGCTGGTCTCAAACTCCTGACCTCAAGTGATCTACTGGCCTCAGCCTCCCAAAGTGTTGGGATTACAGGCATGAATCACTGCACCCAGCCCTTACCTGTATTTTTTATTGAAGTGAAATTCGCATAACATAAAATTATTCTAAAGTGTACAATTTGGCTGGGCACAGTAGCTTATGCCTGTAATCTCAATGCCTTGAGAGGCTGAGATGGGCAGATCACCTGAGGTCAGGAGTTTGAGACCAGCCTGGCCAACATGGTGAAAACCCATCTCTACTAAAAATACAAAAAATTAGCAGGGCATGATGGCGGGCACCTCTAATTTCAGCTACTCTGGAGGCTGAGGCAGGAGAATCACCTGAACCGAGAGGCAGAGGTGCAGTGAGCTGAGATGGTGCCATGCTCCAGCCTCAGTGGCAGAGTGAGACTGTCTCAAGAAAAGACAAATAAAGTGTATAATGTTGCGCTTTCAGCGTGTGCCCAGTGTTTTGTAACTGTCACCTTCAGAGCATTTTCGTCCCCCAAAGGGAAATGCCCCCCCACCACGTGCACTCCCTCCCCATTCCTCCCTCCCCAGCCCACTACTCATGTTCACGTCTGTGGATCTCCCTGTTTCCCAGCTTTTCACAGAAACAGAATCAGAGCCACGTGGACCTTTGCACCCGGATTCTTTCACTCAGTATGATGGCTTCACGACTTACCTGCGTAGCCCGAGTCAGAACTGCCTTCCTCTGGCTGGGTACAGAGCGTCATGCCTGGAATCTCAGTACTTTGGGAGGCGAGATGGGGAGGATCGTTTGAGGCTAGGAGTTTGAGACCAGCCTGAACAATGTAGTGAGATCCCATCTCTACTAAAAATAAAAACTCAGCTGGGCATGGTGATACATACCTGTGGTCCTGGCTACTCAGGAGAGCTGAGGTGGGTGACCAGTTGAGCCTGGGACATGGAGGCTGTAGAGCCACCATGTGATCGTGCACTCAGCGGGGCGGCTGGGGAGGTCCGAGCATGTGCAGATCCGACCAGTGCTGTCTGCATCCGTGTCCCCCACTGTGACCGCCGTGCTGTGGTAGGGTCAGCAAGTGTCTGTGTCTGTAGGAAATGGCACCAGGGTCTGGGAGTGGCAGAGCGTCCCGCCTCCAGCGTCCTCAGAACAGCCACAGGCTTCAGGGAGAGAGGGCTTGAGGGGAAAGCTGCTATGGGGAAATGCTGGCATTTGTGGGATATGGGTGAGGGAAACATGGATGTTCCTTGCAGTATTTTCGCAACTTTTCTGTAAGTCTAAAATCATCTGAAGACCAGGCGAGGTGGCTCATGCCTGTAATCCCAGCACCTTGGGAGATTGAGGTCGGTGGATCACCTGAGGTCAGGAGATCAAGACCAGCCTGGGCCAACATGGTGAAAACTGATCTCTGCTAAAAATTAAAAAAATTAACCAAGCATAGTGGCAGGTGCCTGTAATGCCAGCTACTTGGGAGGCTGAGACAGGAGAGGCCGCCCTTGAATCTGGGAGGTGGAGGTTGCAGTGAGCTGACATCGTGCCATTGCACTTACAGGCTATAAGGGTGAAACTCCATCTCAAAAAAAAGAAGGAGAAAAAGAGAGGAAGGAAGGAAGGAAGGAGGGAAGGAAGGGAAAAAAGAAACTGTGTTAAGAGAATGAAAAAAAAGCCACAGACTGGGAGAAAAATCTTTGCAAATCACCTGTGTAATAATGGACAGATAACCAGAAGATATAAAGAAGTCTCGGGCCAGCATGGTGACTCACGCCTGTAATCCAAGCAGTTTGAGAAGCCAAGGCGGGATGATCCATTGAGCCCAGGAGTTTGAGACGAGCCTGGGCTATATAGCGAGACCCAGTCTCATTCTTTTTTTTTTGACAAAGTCTCGCTCTGTCTCCCAGGCTGGAGCGCAGTGGCATGATCTCTGCTCACTGCAGCCTCTGCCTCCCAGGTTCAAGCGATTCTCCTGCTTCAGACTCCTGAGTAGCTGGGACTACAGGTGCCCGCCCCCACACCTGGCTAATTTTTTGTAATTTTAGTAGAGACGGGGTGTCACCATGTTGGTCAGGCTAGTCTCGAACCTCTGATCTCGGGATCCGCCCGCCTTGGCCTCCCAAAGTGCTGGGTTTATAGGCGTGAGCCACCGCGCCCGGCCCCAGACTCTCAAATTGAAACCAAAATGTACAGAAGTCTCAAAACTTACAAAATAAGGAAACGACGTGATTTTTATTAATGGTCAAAAACTTGAATGGACTCCGGAGAAGATACACGGTTGCAAGTGAGCACGCAAAAAGTGTTCAACCTCATTCCTCACTCGGGAAGCGCGAACCACAGCCCCGGCGAGACGCCACCACCAGGGAAATGGCTAAAATTTAAAAACCTGAGGATGACAGGAGGAGCAGCTGCGAGCGCGTCTAGGCAGCTGCTGGCGGCGCCCCACATCCCTCGCCGTCCAACTCGGCCCCCCCAGGTGTTTACCCAAGTAAAATGAAAACTTCTGTTCACACGGAACCTGCCTGTGGAGGCGGCAGCGGCTCATCCCCGAGCACCCCACGCGGAGGCGCCTGGAGTGTCCTCGTGGCGAGCGGCCACCGCGCGCGGTCTCGGCCGGGAGGGACGGGTCGGACCAGGGTGGGCTGGGGGCTCGGTCCCATCCTGAGCACCCAGGGGAAGGCCCAACCCTGGCTCCGCGGCCTTGAAGCGGGGGCGCGTGGGGAGCCCTGAACCCCGCAGTCTGCGCAACGCACCGGGCTCCCTCGTACCTGAGAGGCGCCCTCGAGACACCGAGAGCCGGGCAGGCGCGTACCCAGCCCCGCGCCGCCCCGCGCGCCCCCGGAGCCCCCCCGCACGCCCCCGCCCCCGCGCGCCCCCGCCTCCCACGCGCGTCCCCGGATACACCCCGCGCGCCCCCGGCCCCGCGCGCGCCCCCGGCCCCCCGCGCGCCCCCGGCCCCCCGCGCGCCCCCGGCCCCCCGCGCGCCCCCGGCCCCCCGCGCGCCCCCGGCCCCCCGCGCGCCCCCGGCCCCCCGCGGCAGGAGGGGAGGGGTCTGCGGGTGGGCGGGGCCTCAGCCGAGCCGGGGATCCGAGGCGGGCCGTGCGCCAAGCCCCGCCCCCGCGCGCCCCCGCCGCGCCTTGGTCGGCCGTCAGAAAGGCGCGCGCCCTCGCCTTTAACGCGGGCCCGGGGGCGCGCGGCCCGCATGGCGAGGGAGCGGCGGCCGCTGCGGGCCGGGCCGGGCCGGGGCTGAGGCCGAGCGAACCGCGGGGCCGGCACAGCCCCGGCCGGCGTCCACCATGCGGCGACTGCGGCGCCTGGCGCACCTGGTGCTCTTCTGCCCCTTCTCCAAGGGCCTGCAGGTAAGCGCGGCGCGCGCCCGCCGCCCCCGGCCGCCTCTGCGCCGGGAGGCCGAGGTCCAGCCCCGGGGGTGGGCCGAGCGCGGAGCGGGGCCCCGGGTTCGGACACGAGCGGTTCATGAGCCCGAGTGGGCAGTAGGGAGGGGCGGGGGGCTCGGGAAGGCCCGGACTCTGGGGGTGGGGCGGTGGCGGCGACGGGAGGGTCCGGGCGCGGGGATGCTGCGGCCTGGAGGTCCCCGCCCCGACCTGCAGGCGGTCCCTGCCCCCAGGCCCAGAAACCGCACAAAAGTCCTTTCCCCTTTTCTGCACTTAAAAAATAAGGTGTGTTATTCTGCGGTGGAAAACTTGGGACACACAGAACCGCCTTGGCAAGGACGTGACCTCCCCGCCCCGCCCCCCTTCAGCCCATCAGCTGGCCTTAGTGCAGGGACCCTACCCCGACCCCAAGATGACCTTGTACAAGTCACTGTCCCCTCCAGGGGCCTGGCTGCCTTGGGTTCCAGCTGCTGGAAGCCCCTTTCACCTTCCTCTTTCGGGGGACGCAGGCCAGGCCCATCAGGCTCCATCACTCCGGGCGGCCTCTGACGGGATGCGGTCCCAGGCCCTTCAGGACCCCAGCCATCTGCCAGAGGAGCCGGTCCTGGTCAGATCTGCCTGTACCTCCCTGGCCCCCACCCAGCAGTCCTGGGGTCAGCAAGAGGATACCTGCCAGGGTCCTGCCTGAGCTCAGGGCCTGGCTGGCCTCAGCTCCCCTTCCAGGAAGAGGGTGTGAAACCCAGCAACTTGGGTTGCAGCGAGACCCTCTGTGCCCACCTGGGACTTCAGGGTGTGGTGGTCCGCCCCAGCCCAGCCCTGGGGCAGGGTATTAGCTAAAGGGTGTGAGATCACTCCAATCACTGGGAGCAGGGGGCATGCAGTGGTCCCCTGCCCAGAGGAAGGGCCTGGACCAGCAGCTGCAGAAGAGATGCTGATGCCGGGAGCTCCGCCCAGGAATGGCAGGAGAGGGGTACTGGCTGCTCCCAGGGTGGCTGGCTCAGGACCAGAGCTCCAGTGGGAGCCCACCCTGTCCCACCTGTGGTGTGGGCCTCAGTCTCCTGGCCTTGTGAACTGCCCCCCTGTGTTAGTGCTGTGGGGCTCCTGGCCCACAGTCTGCACCTGCTGGGCTGAGGACTATGATGCTGTCGCATCCCCTGCATGACTCTCCACACCCTCGAAGTGGCTTCACCTGGAGCTGGTCCCCGCCTGCCCTTGCAAAGGCCCAGCCCAGGTCCCAGATGGTGGGGCAGCTTCCACACTCAAGCTATGCCAGGCCCAGGAGTCAGGGTGGGCCAGGGGGCACTGTGAGGGCCTTGCTGCTTGGGACCCCACGACCCAGAGCATGTCAGGGATGGCAACTGGGGAAGTGCCTGTGTACGATCAAGGCCTGGGGGAAGACTAGGCAAGGCGGCTCATGCCTGTAATGCCAGCACCTTGGGAGGCTTGGTGGGACGATCTGCTGGGAGCTGGAGGCTGCAGTGAGTTGTGACTGCACCGCTGTACTCCAGCCTGGGCAACACAGCAAGACCCCATCTCAAAAGAACAACAAAAGAGCTGGGGATGAACCAGAGCCCGCCAGGCAGAAATAGGCCCTGGCCCAAGCCCAGATGGGGCACTGGGGAGCAGAACTAGGTGAGTCCCTAGCTTGGTGTCACTGTCTCCAGCCGGGGTCACCCCTGGACCCCGGCCGGCCACAGCCTCCCCCTCCTTGCTTCCTCCGAGGCCCCGCCCATGCTGGGCCTCCCTGCATGGTCCTCCCTCAGGCACGTTCATGCCGTTGGCCCTTATCCTGCCAGAACTCCCACGCCCCACCGCTTCTCTGCTTTCCTGTTTTTCATCTTGAGCAAATCTGCCGGAAACAGACGCAGTGCCCAGGACAAGTGGTCTGAGGAGGCGGAACCCACCTGGGCCTGGAGGGCTCCCCCGCCAGCCACACTGTCTGTTTCAGGACCCCCAGGACCCCACGGCCACTGGAGCTCTGGGCCCTTCCCCAACTGCTGGGGTCCTCCCTCCGTAGCCCTGCCTGAGGTGGCCACGAGTGGGTGGGGAAGCAGGAGGCCAGGGCCCACCTCTCCAGAAAGAACCAGAAAAATGACCCCAGCTGCCTTGTCTTCATTGAGAGGCTGGTGGTGTCATTTTAGGAAGGAGGTGCCTACTCATGGCAAGAGCAGAGCTGTAGCCCATGACCTCTGATGGGGGCCCTGACTTGGCCAGGTGGGCATGTGGCCAGGCACTCCCAGGAGGAGATTTGACCAGTGGGCATCCTCTCCCTGGCCACCGGTGGACAGGAGGCCACAAGGGGCGCTTGGAGCCAGCAGTGGGGCCTCTCTGGGGGGAAGCTGGCCCCCAAGCCCGGACCCTTCTGCCTTTGTCTGCACGTCAGGGATGTCTGAACCCCTGCATGGGGCAAGTCCCCTCTGCTGGCCACTCCTGGACAGTGCCTGAGAGGCCTGAAATTTGCAAGGAGGCTGGGGAGAGGGATGGTGGCACCCAGCTGTTCCTGGCTGTCACCCTTGGAAGCCCAGCTTGGAGGCCTAGGTGGGGATGGCTTGCCCAGCACCGTGAGCCAGCACTCTAGAGCCTGTACCAGCAGGGAAACTGAGGCAGAGGGACTGAGGACGGCAGAGGGACCTGGAGCCCTCCCTAAAAGCTAGTTCCCAGACATCTGGGTCAGAGCTTTAGGAAGGGGCCAGGGGCTGTGTGCTTACTTAATTTTTTTTTTTTTTTATGATGGAGTCTTACTCTGTCGCCCTGGCTGGAGTCTAGTGATGCAATCTCGACTCACTACAACCTCTGCCTCCCGGGTTCAAGTGATTCTCCTGCCTCAGCCTCCTGAGTAGCTGGGATTACAGGTGTGTGCCACCATGACCAGCTAATTTTTCGATTTTTCTAGACAGAGTTTTGCTCTTGTTGCCCAGGCTGGAGTACAATGGAGTGATCTCAGCTCACCACAACCTCCACCTCCGGGGTTCAAATGATTCTCCTGCCTCAGCCTCCTGAGTAGCTGAGTTACAGGCATGCACCACCACACCCAGCTAATTTTGCATTTTTAGTAGAGACGGTGTGTCACCATGTTGGTCAGGCTGGTCTTGAATTCCCCACCTCAGGTGATCCACCTGCCTCAACTTCAGGTGACCTGCCTCTGCCTCCCGAAGTGTTGGGATTATAGGCATGAGCCACTGTGCCTGGCCTTAATTTTTAATTGTGGTAAAATACACATAGCATAAACTGTATCATTTTAACCCTGTCGAAGTGCAGTTTAGTGGCACCAAATACATTCACCTTGTGTGGTGACCACCTCCCTCTGTCCACAGAGCTCTCCATCCCCCAAACCAAAGCTCTGTCCCCATCACACACACACTCCCTGCCCCTCCCAGCCCCCGGCTCCCTCACTCTCCTTCCTGTCTCTGTGGTTTTGGTGACTCCAGGGACCTCGTGTAAGTGAGGTCCTGCAGGCTTTGTCCTTTGGTGACAGGCTGGTTTCACTGAGCCTCTCGTCCTTGGGTTCCTCCCTGCTGTGGTGAATGGCAGGATCTCCTTCCTTCTCAGGGTGCAGTCATGCTCCCTGGTACCGACAGACCACTGTGAACTCAAGCACTGCCCACCGCTGGGCTGTTGTGAACATCAGTGTCTGAATCTGCATCTTTTTTGTTTTTTGAGACAGGGTCTCGCTTTGCCACCCAGGCTGGAGTGTGGTGTGCGATCGCAGCTCACTGCAGCTTCAACCTCCCGGGTTCAGTCAGTCCTCCTGCCTCAGCCTCCCAAGTAGCTGGGACTACAGGTGTGAGTCACCATGGCTGGCTAATGCTGATATTTTTAGTAGAGACAGGGTTTCACCATGTTGCCCAGGCTGGTTTCCAGCTCCTGGGCTCCAACAATCCACCTGCCTCAGCCTCCCAGAAAGCTGGGATTACAGGGTGAGCCACCATGCCCAGCTAATTTTTGTATTTTTGTAGAGAGAGGATTTCACTATGTTGCCCAGGATGGTCTCAAACTCCTGGGCTGAAGTGATCCACCTGCCTCGGCCTCCCAAAGGGCTGGGATTACAGGCGTGAGCCCCTGAACCTCTTAAAGGCTTCCTGGATGTGGCTCGGTTGGGGTCCTACAGTCCCATTCTCCAAACCTGGTTCTCCCTGCTGGCCTGGTCTGACCAGAACTTCGCAGCAATCTGCATTACAGTGGGGATAATACGGGCAGCAGCACTCCTGGTGGGCTGCTCACCTGCCTTGTGCAGAGGTGACAGTTATGAAATGAGGTCAGGACAGGAAGGGTTTGTAAAAATATCTTCACTCAGCAAAGGAAAGAGTCAGCCACCTGGTAGTCCCCTGGTTTTGACATTTATTTGTACCTGCCCATGACACTGAAAGGTCTGGGCGGTGCCTGCCCCCACCTCCACCCCCTGCAGCCCCTGGTGTGTGACCCTGGAGAGGCAGAGCCAGGAGGGGGGTATCACTGAGCTAGGGGTGGTTCTAGAAGATGGGGGCACCAGCCAGCCAAGGAGATGGCAGGCAAAGACTGGGTTGGACTCGGAGGAGAAGGCCCTGAAGTGTGGATGCCCTGAGGGCACTCCTCACTCGGCCCCTTCCCCTACAGGGCCGGCTACCAGGCCTGAGGGTCAGGTGCGTCTTCCTGGCCTGGCTGGGCGTGTTTGCGGGCAGCTGGTTGGTGTACATGCGCTACTCGTCCTACTCAGAGCTCTGTCGCGGCCACATCTGCCAGGCGGTCATTGTAAGTGTTGCTGTGTGGGCTGGGGACTGGGCCGTGCCCCCTTGCTGCCCAAGATGCTGGGGCACCAGGCCCTGGAGACACCTTCCTCCCGACCCAGGGCCCACGAGGCATGTGGGTTTCCAGGTGGAACCTGTAAAGCTGCCTCTGGCTGGGTGCGGAGGACAGGGCCCAGGGAAACATGGGGGGCTGCCTCCAGCTGGGGGAGGAGGATGGGGTTCCAGGGGGGGATGGGGAGACATGGGGGCAGCTGCAGGAGCCCAGGAGAGCAGGAGAGGCTGGGGGCTGGGGGCAGACAGCAGGGCAGACTCCAGAAATGTTTGAGAGAGAGGCTGTTTAGCAGGAAGCCTGGGGTGGGTGGGCAGCTGGCCTCACTGGCCGGGATGGAGGCCCCCGTATGCTGGCCTCAGTGGCCTTTCTAGCTCCCCTGGGACCAGGGGTCCCAGAGGCAGGTGTCAGGGCAGTGTCCTCCACAGCCTCCCCTTCAGGGAGACAGGGCTAAGTCCGCTGGTGTGTGTGAGCATGTGTGTGTCTGGGAGCAAGTGTGGCCACGAGTCCACAACGAGGTGACCCCCGCTCCTCTTTCCGCATCCTGTGACTAGCTGGAGGGGAGCTCCAGCTCCATCTTCCTGGCAGACCCTGGACTCGCCCAGAGCTAGGCAGGTCCCCCAGGCCATTTTGACCCTGGCCTGGCAGATGACCGGGGTTCCGAAGCTCCACTCCCCTTGGGGCCAGGCCTGGGCAGAGAAGGGCCTGCCCTGTAGCAGCAGCTGCTGTGGGTCATGGAAGGGGAGATTGGGTGCAGGGAGACCCCAGGTTCAGAACCACCTGCATCAGATAGGGAGGGGCCTCTCCTGGCAGCTCGGTGGTGGATGAAGCCACTAGGTGGCTGTGGGCAAACCTGTGCCCCATAGAGACATGTATGATGGGGCCACATGTGGAAAGGCCCAGAGGTGGCAGACGGGGAGTCTGGAGCAACAGCTTCTGTGCCCAGGACTTGTTTGGAGCCCATGCCAGCCCACAGGAGGGCTCCAGGCTCTTGGCACCAGGCCTTGCTCACCCTCGAAGTCCAGGGGACCTCTAGGCTCAGCATGGCATGGGGGTGGTACATTGGGCTTATCCTGGGGCCATGGGTGGGGAAGGCTGCGACCCGAGTCGTGCACCCCAGGGAATCCTGGAAGGACAGGAGGTGGAGGGGCTGGACCTCCAGGTTGGGGTGGAGTGGTGGGGGGCAGCGGGTGGGAGTGGGCAGAGGATTCACATTGCCAGGCGGGTTCTGAGTACCTGTGGGATGCCTGGCTGCAGAGGCTGCTGAGGAGCAGGAGGTGTCCCCCAAACAAGAGGAAGCTGCAGCCTCAGTTTCCCAGGGTGCCCTGGCCCTTCACACAGCGGTATCTCCATGGCTGCTCATAGCCTTCCCAGAGGTCAGGCCAAGCCCAGCTCTCCTAAAGCTGCCTCGGGGCCATGGAGACATCCCCTCCGTTCCAGAGGAGGCTACCTGCCTCGCCTCATGGGGGCACTGGACGCCTCAGAGAGGCACAGAGGCTGGCCCCAGCTCACACATCGAGGTGGCATTAGTGCGGGGCCAGTCCCGGGTTCCACCAGGGCCCTTGAGAGGCCGAGAACTGCACTGGGTCCCACTGGGCCCTGCTGCAGATGGGAGACAGGCTGGGCAACGAGGGGACTGGCTGGGGACCGATGTGCGGGGTGGGGGTGCCCAAGGATGCCAAGCACACCACCCCCACCCCACCTCAGCCTTTAAGGAGGTGCCCGAGGATGCCAAGCACACCCCCACACCCCACCTCAGCCTTTGAGGAAGCCCCTTCCCACCCTGCCAAGTGCAGGGAGGTGCCCAGGACCAAGGGGGCAGACCCATCTCCCCACCCCTGGGTGACCCCGGAGCTGGAGCCCCAGCCCCAGCTGGCGGAGGGCAGCGTGTACCAGGAGCAGGGTCTCCTGCGGGTCTGGGGCTCTGGGCGCAAGGGGCTGGTCTGGGGATGGGAGGGATCTTGCCGTGAAGGGCCTGCCTGCAAGTTGCGGGGGCCTGCCTGCAAGGTGAGGGGCTGGACGAGTGCATGTTCCCTTCATCCTCCTCTTCTGTCTGGATGAAGAGACGGCATTTCCGTGCTGCTGCCACAGACGCTGCCTTCACGACTCACGTGGGGGGTCCTCAGCATCCAGTTGGCCCCTCTCACTTCTGTCCCCATCCCTGGTGTGTTGGACATGGGGGATGGGGGGTTGGGGGGTGGGGGAGGCAGGGGACCCTCCGTCCTCCCCAGCCCTAAAGGGTGGGATGTTCTGAAGCTCCCTTCCCAGCTCCCTCTGAGCCTGCTTGGCCAGGCTCCATGGCAACGGAGGCTGTACATCCAGAAATTCTCCCCCCTCCCACAGAGGGGTGGGCCATCTCCATGCTCTGTCACCTCCTGTGAGGCGCTGGGATTCAGGGGCTGCCAGGCTCCCGGAGCTGGGCCGGGGACTGAGAAGGGGCAGCAGCCAGGTCCAGGCCTTATTTAATCACCACTAACAGTGTCTCTCTGGGGGTCTGGCTAAGGAGGGGGCCTGTGGGACCGGGAAGGGCAGGACGGGGAGTCACTGTGGGGCCCTGGGGGTCCGTTTCTAAGTCTTAACAAATAGTTCTGACAACAGCCATAGCGCTTGAGCCTGGGCATTGGCCACTTGGGGCTGGGAGAGGAGGCGGAGGTAGGGCTCCGTTGCCCGCTTGGTCCAGTCATCACGATAGAAAACAAGTTCAGAGATTCCTCACTGACTGATCTGGGCAGAGAGGGCGTCCCCGGAGGGGAATGAAGAGTCAGGCAGAGAAAATGCATGTTGCAGCTGGTGGTATAGACACAGGGGACAGGGTGAATCTAGTTCACCAGCCAATGCCTGGATGGTCCAGAGAGCCGGGGCTGCTGGGAGGGAGAGCTGCCTCCAGGTTCTTGCCTCCGGCCCTGGCCCAGCTTGACCACTGGTTGTGGTGTTGTCTCACGTCCAGGCCATGGCCTTGGCTGTGCTGTCGTTACAGGATGGTGGAGATGGGACGGGACGAGACCAGACGGGGGGTCGGCGGGGCTGCCCCTGCAGCCAACAGGCCCACCCTGTAGCCGCCGATGGCGTGAGCCAGGGCCCAGCACTGCCTGTGTGAGGGGCTGGCAGCTTGCAAACTGCAGCAAGTGGAGGCCCCTGCCAGCTGTCGTATGCTGGGCCCGCAGCGTGGCTCAGGGATGGGGGTGGGCTGGAGGCAGCCCAGTCGCCAGCTCTGGCATTTTGGGGGTCTGAAAAAGATGGCCGAAGAACAGGGGCCCAGTGGGTGCTGAGGCCGTGACCACAGTGATGGGGGCTTGGCTCTCCATGCCCCTTCCCACCCACCTGGCCCTGCCCCTGGTCCCTTCCTCCCAGGGGTCCCAGAGAAATGGGTGCAGCTGGGCTTTGGACATGTGGGGAGAGGCTTGGCGGGTCAGGGGGTGTGGCTGGCACCTCCACACCCTGCACCTGTCCCCTCAGTGTGGAGGGGCTCAGCAGGGCAGAGGTGTGACTGTGCCCCCCACACCCTGTATCTGGCCCCTCAGTGGGGAGGGGCTCAGCAGGGTGGAGGTGTGACTGCCCCCCCCACACACACACCCTGCACCTGTCCCCTTAGTGGGGAGGAGCTCAGCAGGGCGCAGGTATGATTGCCCCTGCACACACACACCCTGCACCTGTCCCCTCAGTGGGGAGGGGCTCAGCAGGGCAGAGGTGTGACTGTCCCCCCCACACCCTGCACCTGTCCCCTCAGTGTGACCAGTACCACAAGGGCATCATCTCGGGCTCCATCTGCCAGGACCTGTGTGAGCTGCGTCTGGTGGAATGGAGGACCTGCCTCTCGGCAGCCCCCGGCCAGCAGGTATGGCCTCAGGCGGGGAGGGTGGCCTGGGGCTGATGCGCAGGGGGAGGGGGATGTCTGCACCGAGGTCCTGTGGCCCTGTCCAGGTATATAGCGGGCTCTGGCGAGACAAGGATGTGACCATCAAGTGTGGCATCGAGGAGGCGCTGGACTCCAAAGCCCAGTCGGACGCGGCCCCCCAGCGGGAGCTGGTGCTGTTCGACAAGCCCACCCGGGGCACCTCCATCAAGGAGTTTCGGGAGATGACCCTCAGCTTCCTCAAGGTCAGGCAGCTCTCCTGGGGGCCTGGGCAGGAATCCATGCCCGGGCATGTGCCCAGCAGGTGGCCCTGGCACCAACATGCCCAGTGCAAAGGCATAGATGGGTCAAGTGGACCCCAGGCAGACCTTCCAGTCCTCAGCCCCTGGGCAGAGGCCCTGCCAGGGAAGGAGCCTCTCCAGGGCTGGGGACAGGGGTTGGGGGGACGGACAGGCGGCAGTTGAGGCCCTGAGGTCAAGAGGAGGCTCCTAGAGTCCAGGGCCATGGGTCCAGCACAGCAGGTGCCCCAAGTAGAGACCAGGGCTTGCGGAGAGGGGCTGCCTCCCCAGGCTTCAGCCAGCGCGTGCCCTCCGTCCGCCGATTCTCATCCTGGGAAGCACTGAGGCTTCTCTCCCCAGGTGCCCAACCCCAAGCACCCCAGCTGCACCCAAGGCTGCCAGGCGGCAGGGAGGTCTGTCTGGCAGCCGCAGCGCAGGCCAGAGGGTGAGTGGGCACATCGCTGGCTGCCTCCTCCACCCATGTGGCTGCAGGCTGGTACCTGTAACCTGGCAGATGTGCTGATCTGGCCCTCAACCTGCTCTGCCTGGAGGACTGGGTCAAGGCCGGCTCCCAGACACCAAGTCAACTGGGTTTTCCTTTCTTTTGGTCCCAAATGTCAGGCGAACCTGGGCGACCTGCCTTCCCTGCCGGCGCTGGTGGGCCAGGTCCTCCTCATGGCTGACTTCAACAAGGACAACCGGGTATCACTGGCAGAAGCCAAGTCCGTGTGGGCCCTGCTGCAGCGTAACGAGTTCCTGCTGCTGCTGTCCCTGCAGGAGAAGGAGCACGCCTCCCGACTGCTGGGCTACTGCGGGGACCTCTACCTCACCGAGGGCGTGCCCCACGGTGCCTGGCATGTGGCCACCCTGCCCCCACTGCTGCGCCCGCTGCTGCCACCGGCCCTGCAGGGTGCCCTCCAGCAGTGGCTGGGGCCCGCATGGCCGTGGCGGGCCAAGATCGCCATCGGCCTGCTGGAATTTGTGGAGGAGCTCTTCCACGGCGCCTACGGGACCTTCTACATGTGCGAGACCACGCTGGCCAACGTGGGCTACACGGCCACCTACGACTTCAAGATGGCCGACCTGCAGCAGGTAGCCCCCGAGGCCGCCGTGCGCCGCTTCCTGCAGGGCCGCCGCTGTGAGCACAGCACCGACTGCACCTACGGGCACGACTGCCGGGCCCCGTGTGACAGGCTCATGCGGCAGTGCAAGGGTGACCTCATCCAGCCCAACCTGGCCAAGGTGTGCGCACTGCTGCGGGGCTACCTGCTGCCCGGTGCACCCGCCGACCTCCGGGAGGAGCTGGGCACACAGCTGCGCACCTGCACCACGCTGAGCGGGCTGGCCAGTCAGGTGGAGGCCCATCACTCGCTGGTGCTCAGTCACCTCAAGACCCTGCTCTGGAAGAAGATCTCCAACACCAAGTACTCCTGATTCGGGAACAGGTGCCTGGCAACCCTTCCTGGAGCCGGCCTGGTGCCTGGGCGGCAGCAGGGAACCAGCCACCCTTCCTGGAGCCAGCCTGGTGCCTGGGCAGCAGCAGGGGGCCTGGCCACCCTTCCTGGAGCCCGCCTGGTGCCTGGGTCCAGCCCCATCTCTAGGAATCCGGTCAGAAATGTTAAATGCTGTTGCAGAATCACTCCCCTGAGGTCAGGGCCCTGGACCCCATAACACAGACACGAGGACATCCTAGCTCAGAGCAGAGGCAGGAGGCCCTGGAAGGGGTTTGTTAATCTGAAGAACATGATGTAAATAAACAGCTTTTATGTAATGCCCAGGGCTGAGTACCCTGACCCCCATCGACACTGCGCATGGGACCCTTTGCCCCACTGTGGATACCACCCGGCCCAGGCACCCAGGCTGGGGTTGGACCCCTGAATCCTGGGGAGGCAGCCCTCCAGTGTCAGTCAAAGGTGAGGTCTATTCTAGAGCCCCTGCCTGCCCTACACTGCTGAAGGTGCCAGGGCAGTTCCCCAAAAAGGAGCTTCTGAAGGAACCAACGACCAGGACCCCAAACCTGGACCATGGCACAACAGGCCAAGAAAGAGGCATTGTAGTGAAACAGATTGATGTGGTGCAAACATTTTACAAACTCCAGCCATGAGGTGTAGAACTCATTCCCTAGGAAACAACTTCAGAATGGCCTTCTTTTCCCGCCCTGTGCTCTCCCCAGTAGCCTGGGGAACCCAGCAACCAGGCGGGAAGACCCCAACGCAGGAACACCGTTCACTGCAGGCTCTGCTCCGCAATGGACGAGTCAAGACACAATCCATTCTGCTCCAGACCCATTTATTCTCAAATTTTGCTGACACAGAAATATTATTCTTGAAGAAATGTGCATTAAATCTTTTAATTCACTTCATCCTGTATTTTAAAATAAATGTTTTCCATATAGATATTTTCCCCCTTGGGGGAAAAACAACAAACACAAGATGACTCAAATATAGTAAAAAAAAAAAAAAAAATACCTCAGGGTCTTAGATTCCAGGCAGTTCAAAATAGCCAAATGGTTCTGTTTCCACCAGAATAGCACAATGGCAGAACTTAAGAATCGGGATTCTAAAATGGAGGGGTGGTCCCGGCAGCTGCCCCTGGCAGCCGGAACACACAGCACTACCCAGGCAGAGGCGGTGGGCGTCCCGATGCCAGCCTGCCCATCCCTGGAATGAAACCAGAGCAGAAGCTGCAACTGTGGCCCTGGGGGTAGGTGGGCGTGTGGAAAGCTGGGATCTGAGGCTGCAAACACCCTGGGTGCCGGTGGTCCCAGAGGGAGCAAGGCCTGTACCTCTATTCCAGCCAGCCTCCTCGCACAGGGCCGCGCCCACATCCTGGCCTCTGCATCTGAAAAACGAACAAGGACAGTGCCGCAGACCAGGTTTCTTTAACCTGGATTCACTGAATGACCTTCAGGGAACACAATTTATGAATTCCCTAAAGGTTTGTTTTTTTGTTTTTTTGTCTTTTTTGAGACAGAGTCTCACTATATTGCCCAGGCTGGAGTGCAGTGGCGTGATCTCAGGTCACTGTAACCTCCACCTCCCGGGTTCAAGCGATTCTCCTGCCTCAGTCTCCTGAGTCACTAGGATTACAGGCACACACCACCACAGCCCGCTACCTTTTGTATTTTTAATAGAGATGAGGTTTGAGGCTGTTGGCCAGGCTTGTCTCAAACTCCAGACCTTAGACGATCTGCCTGCTTCTACCTCCCAAAGTGGTGTGATAATAGTATTTTACAGTTATCTTTCCTGATCCGACCTCATAGCAGAAGTCTGACACTGGCACTGCTGACTTAGGGCACTCTTCACGGTGGGGCGCCCCAAGCATTGCAGGACATGCAGCTGCACCCCCCACTCCCACCCATTTTGGGAAGAGGAATCCTATTCCAAAAGTGACCCAGAGACACCTCAAGGCAAGGCACCTCCTGACCCCTACCCAGGGCCTTTGCTTTGTGCACAGGAATTGCACCCCCGCATTAGTACTGCTGGACAAGGCACAGCTTGTCCATCCCAGCTCAGGTGGTCTTGGTCACACTTGCCCAAGGCCTCCCAGACAGACCTACGGAACCGTTTCCAGAACAAGGCCTGGGAGTGGATCCACACTCACACCTCATTTATACATATCTATGTCTCACGGTTGCCTGCAAGCTGCTGCCCCTCCCTCATGGAGCAAACCAGGTAAGGTTTCCAAAGCAAAAACCCAAATGCTTTGAGTAATGTCAGGCTATAAACCATTCCCAGTGCTCACTGTCCCCGGAACACTGAGTGTAGAAATTGCCACTTTCTCTCTGCCCCGACGTCACAGGCACAGCAGAGCGAATGTCTGCAGTGCCGGCAGGTCCAGGACAGCATCTGCAGGGCAGCCGCTCACACCCACCTGGCAGCCAGAGACGCAACCTGCAGCCAGGGAGGGAGGGCCAGCCTCAACCTTGCCTCTTACCTTGATCTGGGCTGGGGCTGGTTGGCCTCGTCACTCTGGCCACTGCTCACACTGGAAGTCCATCACAGGCTAAGTCACCTCCTTCCTGTGTTAAATAACAAGAACGCTTGGCACAGAATCAACACAGTAAGGGGCTGCTGTTACTGCTATTAACTGAAACATCAGCGAACTCTTCCCTGGTCCCGTCCATTGTGATCCTGACACGGTGTGTGGCATGGCAGGTGGATCACGAGGTCAGGAGTTCAAGACCAGCCTGGCCAAGATGATGAAACCCCACCTCTACTAAAAGTACCAAAAATCAGCCAGGCATGGCAGCACATGCCTGTAATCCCAGCTCCTCAGCGGGCTGAGGTGGAGAATTGCTTAAACCGGGAGGCAGAGGTTGCAGTGAGCTGAGATCACACCACTGCACTCCAGCCTGGGCAACAGACTCAGTCTCAAAAAATAAAAAAACAACTCACTAATGAAGGCTGTTCCTGGTAAGGGCACCCTCTACCTTCTCACTGTCCCTTCAGACCTCTAGCGACCGGCGTGGCCAGCATGGCACGGCACGGCATGAGGGTGAGAAAGCCCACTCACAAGACCCAGCCTCTCCCCCTGATGCCAGTGCAGGAAAACAAATGCCCAGTCCACAAATCAGGATTGTCAGACTATGAAACATTCAAACGTTCACGGGGCAGAACGCTGACCGTAGACATAGCCTCTCTAATCTCTGCCACCTATTGACACATATGTGACACAGCAGCCACATCTGCAACGCCTCTAGGGGCAAAATCGTCAAGATGAAATGATTCGTTTTTATTCCCCTGGAGAGAGCTTCTAGCTGCAATGTGAAGGCAAGATCGACTGGTCCACGGAAGATGTCCACAGCAGGGCTTAGTTAAACGGGCGCGGGGCGTGCGGGCGGTTACCGGGGCGTTACCCTGGTCCAGCACCAACGCACCAACTTACCCAACACCCTAGGACCCCTCGCACATGTGTTTCCAGTGAGCAGATGACCTAGAGAAAAACAAATCCCAATTTTATACAAACCTTGCAAACACCACAGAGGAACATCATACAAAGACTGTTTTCTGGGAGGCCGAGGCAGGCGGATCACTCGAGGTCGAGTTCAAAACTAGCCTGGTCAACGTGGTGAAACCCCGTCTCTACTAAAAATTAAAAAAAAATAAAAAACTAGCCGGCGCGCGTGTAATCCCAGCTACTCTCGAGACGGGGGTAGGAAAATCGCTTGAACCCAGGAGGCAGAGGTTGTAGTGAACCGAGATCGCGCCATTGCACTCCAGCGTGGACGACAGAGCAAAACTCCGTCTAAAAAAAAAAAAAAAAAAAGACAGATTTGCCGCATCTGATCTCCAGGAAGGCGGACCAAAGGTTCCTGCCACCAAAAGCTCCCTGTCTTAAGGACCATTCTTAAAAAATCCGACTCATGTTACTCCCTCCGCTTACTCTCTTAATCTGCAGGAGGGGAAGTTGAGTCACAACAGTGGCCAGGGAACGCTGATCCCCTGCTGGTGTCCAGGGACCAGGACCACGAGGCGGATGCCCACCAAGGACAAGCGCGCACCTGTCCTGTAAAACAGTATTTAGTCCGGCGGTCACCGGACTCCTTCCGCCACGACAGCCTCCCGCTGAGCGGCCAGTCACACGGAAACGCTCCGCGCGTGGACACAGCACGAGAAATCCATTTCTCGAATATGCCGACACACGAGGCGACGTCCCCAAAGTCGCCGCGACTCGGGGACGCAGCAGCAGGGACGGAAGGGTCGCGGGTGAGCGGGACGCTTTCCGCTTAGATCCGAATTCGCGCACTCGGCTCTCACCAGGCTTCCCGAAGCTTCCTGGCTGGAAACCGCGCAGGAAGGGGCACAGCACGGCGCCTATTCCGGGGCCCAGGCCCCCATCCCGCGGCTCACGCGGTCAGGACGCCCCGGGTCAGCGGCCGCCCCCGCCTCGCACCCGGAGCCCCCACCCGGCAGCAGAGCCCCCTAGACCGCGCCGCGCCCGGGAGAGCGGCGCTGCAGGGCGGTAGCCGGGGAGCGGGCTCGGGAAGGGCCCGGGCGAAGGCAGCAAGGAGCGCACCCGCCATGGAGCTGCCGGGCGCGCAGAGGTCGGGGAAGGGTGCGCCGCGCCTTTTATAGCGCATACGGCGGCCTGTGAGGGTCAAGTCTCCCCGCCGCGCCCGCCCGGGCCGCCGCGCCCCCAGTTCCGCGGCCCCACGTGTTCCCCGCTCTCCCTGAGGCCCCCGCTCCCCGTGCCCGCAGGTGGGCGCAGCTCCGTGGCTGGCGGGTGGCGCGTGAGTTCGCCACGCAGAGCAGCGACAGCATCGTGACCCTTGTCCTGCTCCGCGACCGCCCCACGGAGCCCGCAGCGGGGGCCGCCTCGTCTCCGACCCGCCGGGTGCCGGGCACACCATGGACACGGGTGGCTCCCGTTTTCGCAACCGCTTCCCAGGCCGGGTCAGGAGGACGCTCCACGAGCGCGTGGGTCCCGCTTTCCCTCTGGTGCCAGCTCTGGAGGGGGCGCTGCGGCCAGCCCGGCCTCTGAACATGGACTGGCTTGAGGGCTGGGCCGGGAACTGGGTCGGACCCTGGAACTGGTTTTGGTGCCTGCGCCGTCACCGGGGTGGCACGGACTTGGCGATGGAGCTGCCTGTCTCTGCAGCAGGCGGCAGGCGGCCCGGCCGCTGCGTGAGTCTGAGCTGTGCTGGCGGTGGCTGTGGCTCTTGAGCTCCTGCAGGAACTGGCCTGGCGGCTGCGCCAGCTGTAGCTCCTGTAGCTGCTGCCGCCCTGGCTGCTTCTGAACCTGATGCTGATATTTGGCCCTCGCCGTGCGGGTGGTTTCAGATCTGCTCGTGCCTGGAGTGGATGCTGGAGCTATGCTGGAGCCGGCACGGGGTGGCGAGGCGTGCCCTGTCTCTGGATGTGCTGCCAGAGCTGGTGGTGGAGCCGACTCTCATCCTGGAACTAGCACCAGAGTTGTAGCCGGAGTCGGCTCTAGCTCTGCAGCTGGTGAAAGCTCTTGCTGTGGACAGAGTGCGAGAGACGTCTACACCTTCTGAGTTACCAAGTCTATTGCATCCCGTCCCAGCACCTGCTCGGTGCTGGGGAGCAGATCTACCAAGCACTTACTGAAATTGGTGTGCACGGCCCCCGGGGCAGGCCACAACCTGGTGAGACCCAGGAGAGGACCTGAGCCCCGGTACCCGGGGGAGGAGCTGCCCCAGGACAGTGGGGCACTTAGAAGGTGGAGAAGTCACATCCGCTGCCCTGGGTTACAGGACGGAGGTCAGAGGTCAAGTATACAGCACTTGTGTGCAGAAGGTCAGCCTCGGCTGAGGTGGCCCTCGCCTGTGATCCCAACACTTTGGAAGGCCGAGGCTGGTGGATCACCTGAGGTCAGGAGTCCTCATGGCCTCATCGCCTCTTCAAAGGCAGCACCTCTCCATAACATTCACATTGGCAACATCTGAATTTTGGAGAGGATACGTTCGAACCACATTCCCACTCAAAACAAAATCAAAGCCCACTCGGCACGGTGGCTCAAGCCCGTAACCCCAGCACTTCGGGAGGCTGAGGCGGGTGGATCACCTGAGGTCAGATGTTCAAGACCAGCCTGGCAAATATGGTGAAACCCCGTCTCTACAAAAATACAAAAAGTAGCCAGGCATGATGCTGGATGCCTATAATCCCAGCTACTGCGGAGGCTGAGGCGGGAGAATCGCTTGAACCCGGGAGGTGGAGGTTTCAGTGAGCTGAGATCATGCCATTGCACTCCAGCCTGGGCGACAGAGCGAGACACCGTCTCAAAAAATAAAAATAATTTAAAAACCAAAACAAAAAGGACAGCAACAGCCCGCCCACAGTCCCAGAACACTCACACTCTCTGTGACGACTCAGAATTTCTTCCAAGCTTCACAGATCACCATTCTGGATAAGACAACAAATAACCTAAACGTTACCGCCTTCCCCTCCCTGCTCTGGCTGCCCTGTGGACACAGAGGTTCGCTGGTCATTACCAAGGGTTTCTGTCTTCCCAGGCTCTCCCCGCACCACACCCCTGAGGGTTTGGACGTTCTGGAATGGCTCTGTTGATTGCACTGATGGGGAGGACTTTGAAGGAGCATGTGAACATCCTTCAGGTCGAGGTCTGGGTGAAGCTGGCCTAAGACTTTCTGGCAGAAAATGCCGGGACTCTGGGCCTCAGTCCAAACGAAGACGTCCCTATGGAGGGCCTTGGGTTGGGCAGTGGGTTCGGGATTGGGAAGGTGGAGATGGCCTGCCCCCACCCCAGGTCACAGGAGAGAGGTGGAAGGGTCAGTGCAAGCCAGAGTACCCAGTGGAGTCCCTCGGGGTTGCAGAGTGAGAGAAGCCAGTGTACTCCTGCTGTGGTATTAGGTGAAGCATCTCCCTAGGATGTTACGAGTAACACCCCCAGAACGTCTTGGCCATGAGCAGGGATCAGGCCCCATGGGGAAGGAGGAAAGTGCTGGGGAGGTCTGGCCCTGGCGGGGTGCGGGGAGATGGGGGAAGGTGACTGTGAGGGCTGAGCAGTGCCCCTGAAATGTCATTCCACCTAAACCTGTGACTGTGACCTTGCGTGGAAATGGTGTGTCTGGGTGCAGTGACTCACACCTGTAATGCAGCACTTTGAGAGGCCAGGCTGGGAGGATCCCTTGAGCCCAGGAGTTCAAGACCAGCCCAGGCAACATCGAAAGACCCTGGCTCTACAAAAAATGAAAACAAAAAATCAGCTGGGTGTGGCGCTGCTCACCATCCCAGCTACTTGGGAGGCTGAGGTGGGAGGTCACTTCAGCCCAGGAGGTCAAGGCTGGAGTGAGCCGTGATTGTGCCCCTACCTTCCAGCCTGGGTGACAGAGTGAGACCATGTTTCAAAGGAATAAATCAAAAGGCAGAATAAGGCCCTAGATCCAATGACTGGTGTCCTGGGTGAGAAGAGGGGAGGCTGGCCACAGAGGAGACAAGGCCATGGAGGGCAGAGGCAGGGATGGGAGAGGCGCAGCCCCAGCCCCACAATACCCAGGCCTGCTGGCACCGCCCCAGCCGGAAAGGACCGGAAAGCACGTCCTCGGACACCTCCAGAGGGAGTGCGATGGGGTGACAGCCGGGTTTGGCCTTTGAGCCTCTGGAACGAGAATGAGCTTCCGACGCCCTAGCCCTCAGTCTCCAGTGCTGGGGCAGCCCAGGACCTCCTACAGCAGGGGCGTTCACAGTGCAGGCCCGATCTGCAGCTGCAGACACACTCCGCCTGACCCCACGGGCCACCTGGTTTTCATCACCTGGAGGTGAACTCTTAGAAACTGTGAGGGCTTTTGCTTAACAGAAAGGAGAAAGACAACCTAGTCACATGGAGTGAGAAACTGTCAGCCCAAGCTGGTGACTCCGGGTCTTAAATGCCTCCCATGAGACCCCGCAGGTGCCAAGCCCCATGCTGGAAACTTTGGGACTTGCAGACTCTGACCCAAATTGTGGGGCCTCCCAAGAGCCCCAGGCCACTCCCTACACGTTTTCACCCCAACCTGGACCTCAAAGGCCCAGCGGAGTGACCACTGTAATTCCAGGACAGAACCACATAGGGCCTGGGAGGCGGCAGGGGTGTCCAGGAGCACTGGCCAGCCCCATCGGCTCAGCTGCAGCCTGTGGGCTCCCTGGGGGGGCTCATCTGTGGCAGACACACCTGTGGGCTCCCCTGGATTTTTTTTGTTTGTTTGAGACAGTCTTACTCTGTCGCCCAGGCTGGAATGCAGTGGCACAATCTCGGCTCACTGCAGCCTCCACCTCCCCGGTTCAAGGGATTCTCCTGCCTCAGCCTCCCGAGTACCTGGGATTACAGGCGCCCATCACCACACCTGGCTAATTTTTGTATTTTTAGTAGAGACAGGGTTTCACCTTGTTGGCCAGGCTGGTCTCGACCTCCTGACCTCAGGTGATCTGCCTGCCTCAGCCTCCCTCCCGAAGTTCTGTGATGATGGGCATGAGCCTCTGTGCCGGGCCTCCCCTGGATTCTTGATCTCACCTTCCTCCAGAGAGAACCCTGGCCGGGCCACTGCCTCTGAAATGGGGTCAGGGAAATGGTGTTGTCCAGAAGTAGCTGCGGCTGTGGTGTCTCCAAGGCTCTCTCCAGGGCCATGGCATGAGCCTGACCCACAGGCTGCATGTGGTGAAAAGCCATCATAGACCACATGGGCTCTGCCAGGGTTGGCGGCTGGCACCCACAGAACCATGAGCAACTCTGACCCACAAGCCAGAGAGCTGTGGAGGGGGGTGCCCTGTTGTGTGTGGTATGTACGTGTCTGACCCTGCCTGCTGTCCCTCCCTCCCTGCCCGTGGAACACCAAGTGGCCCCTCTCCCTGTTCTCCCGGCTCCTTCCCTTCTTCCTTGCCTCCTCTCCAGCTACAGGATTGAGACTGCAGGGTCCAGCCCCACAGGGTCTAGGGGGTGTTCTTTTGTGTGTGGAGACGATAGATCGCAGGAAAGGAAGACAAGACACAGAGCTAAGAGAAGAATTCAGCTGGGCTAGGGGACCACTGCCACCAAGGGGCGGAGTCCAGCAGTGGCCCCAAATGCCTGGACGCACTGACATTTATTGTATACAGGGCAGGGGGGCAGGGCCAGAGAGTGACTCATCTGACGTGATTCGTAGAGGTCAAGCAAATCACGTTCTTACAATACGGGGGGCCATGTGGATATAGTACAGGGTCACAGGGGTACATTTATAGAGGGCCCCTCCCTCTCAGGTAGCCACTGCAAGGAGGGGAGGCACATATGTCAGTATCTTTCTGTGTGCTTATCAGAGAGATCAAAGGCTTTTAGGATTCCTCCATTCTTACTTCTCACAGCTTCTAAGAATTTACACGGGAGCATCGGGTGGGAAAGTGGAATCTGAAAGTGGACGAGGATGATGACCATCAGAACACAGCACCACGGAGAGGTGTTTAAGCCCCTGGATGTCTGTGGCCAGCCTGTCTAGTGTCAGGTGGGAAAGCGGAACCTGAAAGTGGACGAGGATGGTGACCATCAGAACACAGCACCACGGAGAGGTGTTTAAGCCCCTGGATGTCCGCGGCCAGCCTGTCTAGTGTCAGGTGGGAAAGTGGAACCTGAAAGTGGATGAGGATGGTGACCATCGGAACACAGCACCACGGAGAGGTGTTTAAGCCCCTGGATGTCTGCCACCAGCCTGGCTAGTGTTAGGCCTTCCTTGAGAGCCGGATGGAGCAGAGTGTTCTGTGAACTCCCCGAGTGAAAGGGAAGCTCCCCCTCATGGCCTGCTTAGTAACCACTAAGTAACTGGCACCTCCCCAGGCGCTGGCATTACCCCAAGGCCTGCCTGCTAAGTAATGGGCACCTCCCCAGGCGCTGGCGCTATTGCAAGGCTCTCACTCTTGTCTCCTGATCACTCCTCACAATGTCCCTTCAGTTCCGAATATATTTTACCCAATCATTTTTATAAGACTAAAAACGTTCCCACACGGTAACACTAAAGCAAAGGTTAGTAATAGAGAGTAATGATGTAATAAGGTTGAGTACATAATTGATTATGTGATTGTATCTAAATCTAACTGGTGTCGTTGCTATAACTAAGTAATCAGTTATTTATTATGCTGGGACAGATTGTGCCTCAGTCTCTTGCCTTGGCACCTGGGCAACTTTCTTCCCACAAGGAACAGCAGCTTCCCTGGGCTCAGGGAAGGGGGACACAGAGCCCGAGGCCCCCAGGGCAGAGCGGTTGTCCTCACCCTGGTGAGTGGGTTCTCCAGGCCAGACTGCAGGATGGGGTTCCTGCTGGGCTCCTATCCTGCCTCTGCATCCAGCCCGCATGAGGGAGCAGAGACACTGGAGGGGGACTGTGCCCCAGGTCCCTCTCTCCATAATTGTGCCTTGGCCTGGGATTCTGGAAGAGGTGGTCGGGTCTCCGCCACTCTTTAATTTTTTTGAGATAGGGTCCACTCTGTCACCCAGGCTGGAGTGCAGGTCACTGCAGCCTTGACCTCCTGGGCTCAAGCCATCCTCCCACCTCAGCCTCCCAAGGAGCAGCCACCACAGGTGCATACACCACACCTGCTACATTTAAAGTTTTTTTTTTTAAATGGAGTCTCGCTCTGTCACCCAGGCTGGAGTGCAGTGGCACAATCTCAGCTCACTGCAACCTCTGCCTCCCAAGTTCAAGCAATTCTCCCACCTCAGCCTCTGGAGCAGCTGGGAGTACAGGCACCTGCCACCACACCTGGCTAAGTTTTTGTATTTTTTGTAGAGACAGGTTTCCCCATGTTGGCCAGGCTGGTCTTGAACTCCTGACTTCAAGTGATCCACCTGCCTCAGCCTCCCAAAGTGCTGGGATTACAAGCATGAGCTACCACGCCTGGCCCTTTAGTGTCCTTTTAATGTCTGTGGAATCAGCAGTGACATCTCATCCCCTTTCCTTTTTTTTTTTTTTTTTTTTTTTAATTTTTAAGATGGAGACTCACTCTGTCGCCCAGGCTGGAGTGCTGTGGCACGATCCCAGCTCACTACAGCCTCCACCTCTCAGAGTCAAGTGATTCTCCTGCCTCAGCCTCCTGAGTAGCTGGGATTACAGGCACCTGCCACCACGCCCAGCTGATTTTCCTATTTTTAGTAGAGATGGGGTTTCACCATGTTGACCAGGATGGTCTCGATCTCTTGACCTCGTGATCCACTCTCCTCGGCCTCCCAAAGTGTTGGGATTATAGGTGTGAGCCACCACACCCGGCCCCAGCGAAGCAATTTTTACTTACTGTAGGAAGGGTAGCCTCACCAGCCATCTTGCCATGAGAGTACAATGAACAAAGGAAAAGCAGACATATTTATCCCTTATATATTTGGGGTCATCCTTACTGCTGTGTCTGATCTCTGTTGGTTGGAGCCGGACCCCACAATTTAAACTAAAACCCACTTGGCTAACAACTTAAAACTTTTCTAAACAGGTAAAAGCAGTGGAGAACAAACAGAAGCCCAAATAAGGAAGGGACACAGGCTGCGAGCTGGGACACGCCTGTGAGCACATCTGGCGCAGGTATCTTGGTTAAAGCACAAGGACACACTGTACTATGTGCCAGTGAGCGTGTCTAACAGCCACATAGGATAGGGCTTAACAAAGAGTGATTGGCAAAAAGCAAAAAAGGAAACTTTCAGAACTTTCTGCGTCCCACAACCCCTGACACAGCATGCATACAGAGTGATTGCATTTACATGAGACTCCAGGAAATGGAAGTCAATCTAATAGCAGAAAGACTGTCAGTGGGCTCAGTGGCTCCTCGGACTGGGGTAGGGGTAGGAAGCTGCGCAGAACACGCTGCGTTGTGGATGTGCTTCTTCTTTTTGTTTTGAGACAGAGTCTCGCTCGTATCACCCAGGCTTGAGGGCAACGGCTTGATCTCAGCTCACTGCAGCCTCTGCTTCCCGGGCTCCAGTGATTCTCCTGCCTCAGCCTCCCAAGAAGCTGGGATTACAGGCATGTGCCACCACGCCAGGCTAAAAAATACAAAAATGTTTGTATTCTTAGTAGAGACGAGGTTTCACCATGTCTACCAGGATGGTCTTGATCTTGTGATCCACCCGCCTTGGCTCCCAAAGTGCTGGGATTATAGGCATGAGTCACCACACCCACCGGAAACCCCATATCTATTTTTCTTTTTAATACAAAAAAAAAATAAATTAGCTGGGCGTGGTGGCGCACGCCTGTAGTCCCAGCTACTTGGGAGGCTGAGGCAGGAGAATCACTGGAACCCGGGAGGTAGAGGTTGCAGTGAGCTGAGATCATGTCACTGCACTCCAGCCTGGCAACAGAGTGAGACTCTGCCTAAAAAAAAAAAAAAATAGAGATGGAGTTTCACCATGTTGGTCAGGCTAGTCTCGAACCCCTGACTTCAAATGATCCACCTGCTTCGGCCTCCCAAAGTGCTGCGATTATAGGCATGAGCCACTGCGCCCAGCCCTGTGTGTGTGTGTGTGTGTGTGTGTGTGTGTGTACACACACACACATATAAAAAGAGAGAGAGGGAGGGAGAGAGGGAGGGAAACAGGGTCTCACTCTGTTGCCCAGGCTGGAGTGCAATGGCACAATCCTGGCTCAATCAACCTCCCAGTCTCAAGCAATCCTCCCACCTCGGCCTCCTGAGTAGCTGAGACTACAGGCGCCCACTACCACACTCAACTAATTTTTGTTATCTTTGTATTTTTTGTAGAGATAAGGTCTCACCATGTTACCAGGGCTCCAAACTACTATTTTTTTTTTTTGAGACAGAGTCTTGCACTGTGGCCTGGGCTGGAGTACAGTGGCGCAATCTCGGCTCACTGCAACTTCTGCCTCCCAGGTTCAAGCGATTCTCCTGCCTCAGCCTCCTGAGTAGCTGGGATTACAGGAGCCCACTACCACACCTGGCTAATTTTTTTATTTTTAGTAGAGATGGGGTTTCACCACTTTGGCCAGGCTGGTCTCGAATTCCTGACCTCATAATTTGCTGGCCTCCCAAAGTGCTGGGTTTGCAGACGTCAGCTGCTGTGCCCAGTCTCCAAACTACTTTTCTGCACACGGGAGAGCTTTATTTCTCACAGGTGTCACAGCCTGTAGGGCTGCCCTTCTGACAGGCAAAGAAGCAGAATCTCAGGCCAGAAGTCTAAACAGACACTTTGAGGGAGCGGCAGAGGGAACAGGAATTCATGCTGAAGGAGACACTAAATGTAGATGTTTAATAAGCTTCAGGAGGAGTCATGAATATTCATGAAAGGAGAAGCAAGTACCGTGCAGCTGCACGAATTCTCCACGGACCGCCCAGAACCATTCTTCTCCTGCCGAAAGCTGGGGTCTGACCCTTACCCCACATGGCTGAGGACTCAGGTTCAGGGTTTCTCTGGGATCCCCTTGGCCGGAAGGTCCATTCAATTGGGGTTTATCCCTCAGACAAAATCCATGGCCACCTCCCGTCATCACCCCTTGAATGAGACCCAAGCCCTTCACCACAGCCCCCACCACGGCCTTCAAGGCGCTGTGGTCTGGTGGGCCCCCTCCTGCTCCTCGGGGTGGCTCTCCATCCCCCACTGCCCCACCATCCTCACACTGGTATCCCCAGTCTCCTTGAGAAGCCATTTTCTCTACTCTGATGTCTTCTCAGAAGTCAGGTCCTGTTATAGGGATACGCCCCTGCTCCCCCAGCCCCTCCCAAACTGATTAACGCCCAGCACCCTTCCTGGGTCAGCTCAAATGCCGCTTCCCGGAAGCTCTCCCTGTGTTGCCCCGGGGGAAGTGAGTCAGGCCTGCAGTTGCTGGGCCCAGCCGCCCCTAACGCGCCTCTGGGGTCTCTGCTGGAGTATGCAGGTGATCACGTTGCTGAGGCTGGCTCCTCCTGATCACGCATCAACTCTGCAGATTTTGCTCCTGAACGCAGCCATGGGTGCCAGCACGCCGCCGGGCACGTCAGAGGGACTTCTCCATGTCTGGTGGGCACTGGAAGGGCTTCCTGATAAGGTGCAGGATGTCAAGGAACATGGAGGGCAGTGGTGGCATGGACGGAAGAGGGAAGGCACACGGCGAGGGTGCGCTGGGCTGGCCTGTGGTCTGTTTCACGGCAGTCAAGGAACAGCAGCAGCCTGCAGTGTGCTCCAGAGGACTCCAGGGAAGGGGCCTGGCTGACATCCCCCCAATCAGTGCGACCCTCCCCCCATCTTTCTGTGATCCCAAAGGATCATGCCTGTAATCCCAGCACGTTGGGAGGCCAAGGCAGGCAGATCACCTGAGGTCGGGAGTTTGAGACCAGCCTGACCAACATGGAGAAAACTGTCTCTACTAAAAATACAAAATTAGCTGGGTGTGGTGGCACATGCCTGTAATCCCAGCTACTAGGGAGGCTGAGGCAGGAGAATCTGGGAGGTAGAGGTTGCTGTGAGCTGAGATCGCTCCATTGTACTCCAGCCTGGGCGACAAGAGCGAAACTCCACTCAAAAAAAAAAGCACTTTTCCCGTGGGTCCTTTCACCTCTCCTTTCCCCACTTAAGTGGTTAGAGCCACTTAAGTTTCACACCATCAACGACCTAGTCACCAAACAACTCTCAAGAAGCGTGGTCTCCTCCTGTCGTCTGGAACAATGCTTCTGGGGTCTGAGAGGACCACAGGTCGAAAGGAAAGAGCAGAGGACGCTGGCTCTCATGACAGGATGGTGTGTGCACAGGAAGCTGTGGGAGAGGAAACAGCCATGGGTGGTCTGGCTGCTCCAAGGAGACACGTGTGCCCTGGCTGCCCCCTGGTTCCATGAATGCTTGACTTGGGCACCACAAGAGCACAGGCATGCAGCCCCCTATCCTGCAGCCACAGCCGAGGCACTGCTGGGTCAGATGCAGCATCTGCTCCGGGTACCTCTCGCTGTCTGTGCAAGGCCTGCCAGGCCAAGCCCCAGTTCTGAGGTTACAGCAGGAGGCAAGGCGGGAGGTGTGTTTTGGCAGATCTTTAAAATGGCACCCTTCACGCCCGGGGTAATGGTTCATGCCTGTAATCCCAGCACGTTGGGAGGCCGAGGCGGGCAGATCACCTGAGGTCGGGAGTTTGAGACCAGCCTGACCAACATGGAGAAAACTGTCTCTACTAAAAATACGAAATTAGCTGGGTGTGGTGGCACATGCCTGTAATACCAGCTACTAGGGAAGCTGAGGCAGGAGAATCGCTTGAACCTGGGAGGTAGAGGTTGCTGTGAGCTGAGATCGCTCCATTGTACTCCAGCCTGGGCGACAAGAGCGAAACTCCACTCAAAAAAAAAAAGCACTTTTCCCGTGGGTCCTTTCACCTCTCCTTTCCCCAATTAACCAGCTCCCCGTTGGGACTGGCAGGGGGTGGGGGGGTGGGCAGGAGGGCAAAGGGCCAAAGGCACAATTTACCATCTTTCGGGAGGATGACTGCAGCCTTGGAGAGCTCCAAAATGTCACACGCATCCATGAATTCCTTCAGACTCTGGAAGCTGGAAACATTCTGTCTATCTGCAGTTGGGGATCAGGATCACATCAGCGACTGCAGCTCTAGCCACTTCAGGGCCTGACCCCCATCCCCATCCCAGGAGCTGCTGAAAGGTCCTCGGTGCTTAAGCTGGGAAACGGGTTCGGCCAGGGAAGGACAGTGGCTGCTAGACCCCTCCTCACCATCACTCACAAGGCAGCCAGACTCGGGAAGTCACCTGGGGAGCCCTCTCTGCTTGCATAATCACCTCCAGCCAGCCCCTCAGCTGGGCCCGGGCTTGCTGCACCCTGAATATGCCCCACCTCCCCTGAGACCCCAGGAGCCCACATCCCCACTATCCTCTCCAACGGAGCAGGCCACTCCTTTCCCTGTACCCAGAGTGGCCAGTGCCTGGAATTGGGTCCGTGCCCTTTAACCCACCTGGGGTCACTTCTTCCACACCCCTCCATCCTGGCAGACCCCTACCTGGGACCCCTCTCACACCTCCTTATCTCATTGCATCCCTCACCCATAACACTGCACCTGCACCCGCCACCATCCTGGTGGCCTCCATGCCACTCCTCTGCCCCTGCCCTGACCACTGCCCCAACCAGCCCTCTCCCTGCCCACCTCACCCTCTGGGTGGTACCCAGCCTGTGTGCCCACTGCCCCTGCTCTGACCACTGCCCCAACCAGCCCTCTCCCTGCCCACTTCACCCCCTAGGTGGTACCCAGCCTGTGTGCCTACTGCCCCTGCCCTGACCACCACTCTAACCAGTCCTCTCCCTGCCCGCCTCACCCCCTGGGTCCTGCCTGGCCTGTGTGCCCAGTGCCCCTCATCCCTCCCTCTGCACCCCCTCCACCACCCATCCTCTGCCATCCGCTGTGCCCACTCACGGAAGAGCAGCAGGTTCTTGAAATTCTGGGCTGCGCGCCCCAGGCGGAGGTAGACCAGGCCGTAGCTATAGTCAGTTGACAGCACATGGAAGCCCTTCACCCCTTTCACTGAAAGAGAAGCCTGGAGCTGCCTGCTGGTTCCTGGAGGGCATGGCTGTGCCCGCCCTCAGCCCTGACCCTGGTGTCCAAGGCCTCGGCTTCCCCAGCCGAGTGCAGGTGTCCAGAAGGGACTGAGTGCCCTCCCGGGCCTCCCCTCCCAGGCCAGGCCGCCCCACACATATGTGTGGGCTCTGGGAACACAGCCAGCCTGACACCCGCCGGCCATGTGCTCTCAGGGGCCGGGGGACAGAGCATCTCAGGCAGCTCCTCTGGGGCCCAGATCCCAAGCAAACTGCCCTTCTGTCCTCCTCTCAGCCCCGCGTACGCACAGGTGTTCCTGAACACCGGCTTCTTCCCGTCTTTCCTCAGGATCACCTCCTGGGACTGGCACCCCTTCATCCTGGGGACAAGGCGGGGGCTGCAGGCTGCATACCAGGGATCCCCCTCCTCCCGCCCAAGGCCATCAACCCCTCCAACACCTCTCAGTCCTGCCTTTGCTCCCGTGGGGCCTGGGGGAGGTTGGGGGCCAGGTCCCCAGTTTTTTGCTTCACTATCCAGCTTGTTTGAGGATTTTCCAGTTCAGATCAGGGCCTGTCCCTCGGCATGGGAGACACTCCAAACACCCACCGCTGTGGGATGGCCCCAGGGCTGCAGGCGGCTTCCTCTGAGTTTAGCGGGAGGAAGTGGGAACGGTCCCTGTGTAACTTCCAGATGGACAGGCCTCCTGGACTCCTCTCCAGCCCTTAGGAAGCTCCCTCCTCCCGGAAGGGGAGACCCTTGCCTGGGGGTGCTGCCCACTCACCGGCTGAAGGCGAAGAGCACCCGGAGCTGGCCCACTTTGTCCACCCTCACCACGGACGCCCCCAGCTTCCTCTTGTCCCTGGCCGGCAAGAATCCCTGGGCGTCAGTGGCAGTGGCCAGAATGTACCAAAATCCTGAAAACTGCACAGCGGGTGTGTGGGTGGGGACAGGAGCTGCCTCCACCCCCAAGGGTCCCAGCTACAGAACCCTGGAGACAAGGGACCCTTCTGTGAACCTGAGCCCCAGCCCCACCAGGTGCTGCCTCGGTCCCGGCCATCTGAGCCCTGGCCACTGGAGCAGGGCCGAAGAGAAGCAGGTACCCAGCTGGACCTCGGGCAGCACAGGGCTGGGCGGTGGGGACCAGCAGGTGGGAGGCCCCCTACCTCAGAGGCCCCAGCTCCTTTCCACATGGACTCCTGGGAGTCAGGTTCCGCTCAGCCACTTACCTTCCCGTCAGCCCCCGGCCCCCAACTCTGCTTGCTGCCAACCCCAGCATCCTGGGCACCGCTGTGCCAATGAACTGCTCCTCAGCTCACTCAGCAGGGTGCCCGTGCCCTCCCACCACAGAAGATGCCCCTGCCCTCTGCCCTCTGGGCATCTCACAGCTCCTTGGCCACAGCTCTCTGGGCCCCTCCACCCTGACCCCTCCTCAAGGCTCCCTGCCTTTCCCCAGCAGGTATCGGGGCCCTGTGCTGGAGGCTGCCACGGAGAGACCAGGTGGGCAGCACCTGTGCCTGAAACGCCTGGCAGCCCCGCGCCTGGGCTGCCAGTAGACTCTGCAGGAGCCTATTCCAGCTCCAGGGCTCAGTGCCCAGCTCAGGGGCCAGCAGTGCATGGCTCACCTTATCCCAGTTGAGGGTGTGGGACTCTCTGGGGTGCCCCTCCTGCACCTGGGACCCCGAAGCCGGCACCAGCACCAGCACCAGCGCCAGCACCAGCAGCCCCGGCCTCATCGTCACCTCCTCCCTCAGCCACCAAGGCCAGTGTTTAAACCTCCCCGGAGCCGCCAGCCTGGGTCAGGAGCGGGTGGGGGGGAAAGCAGGTGTGGCCTTGGGCTCTGCTACCCTCTCCCTGCCTAGGGACTGCCCCCAGGCACTCAGGTGTAACCCATACAACCCGCCCCGTGGACACTGCCGGCCTGGGCTGCCCTGGAAGACAGAGGCCTCTCTGAGGCCCCAGGACCTTCCTGCCCTCAACACCTGGCCTGGAGTCACTGTGTGTGCCTCTGAGACTCATTAAGCCCTGACTCTCATCCCAGACCTCCGAGGTGACAGGCAAAGTGCTGGGTGTGGCTATTCTGGGGCAGATGTGGGTGTGGGGAGCACCCCACGGCGGCCACAGACACAGACCCCGCCATCTGCTTGAGGCCCTGGCACCACAAGCACCTGAGAGGTACCAAAGACCGGGCCGGGGCTGTGTGCCCGTGCCCATGCCCGTGAGCCTGTGGGTGTGCAGGTGTGGGTGTGTGCTCACATCTCACACATGTGCATGCCCAGCCTGGAGGGTCCAGGCACCTTCGCGTGCCTCACTTCACCCCAGCATGAGCCTCGCACAGTCCCCAGCCCCGCCTCCAGCCCCGGGGCTCCCATGGCCTGTGCTTCCCCCAGGACGGCAGGCAGCCCCCACACCCATCAGAACACAGGAGCACCGGCAGCCTCAGGTGTCTGGGGTCCCTGCCCCTGCCCAGGCAAAAGCCACAACCCCAGGCCAGAGAAGGCTGAGCCTGGGGGGTCAGGGGCCCCTCTGAGCCCCGCCAGCTGCCGCTCTCTTGTCCTGGGCCACCCGCGGCTCCCATGGCACCCAGTCGTGGTCCTGCTGGATATCACTGCCGGCTTCCTCCCAGGCTGTGTCCCCAACCAGCCCCACCTCCGAGCCAGGGCCTGAGTTTGGGTGTCGGAAGGCCCAGAGGAGCTCTGGCAAGGGACTGGGTAACTGGGTCGGGCACGCATCTTCTCCGCAGCTGGCTCTGGTTCTGTGGCTTGGCCCTGGGTGATGACCCCCTGCCATCCTCCCCCCAGTTCCACGTCGGGCCCCAGTCAAGAGCATCCCTGGTTTGCTGTGGAATCGCTTTATTCTGAGCTGGAGCTGGACCCTGGGGGCTGCTGAAGGAGGTGGGTGGATCCTGGCCAGGGTCACAGGACCCTGCGGGCACTGTCCCTGCTGGGCACGCAGCGCTCACTGAAAACCAAGGTGAGTGTGAGGGTCCCAGCCCACCAGGGAGGCACCCTCCCCACCTTTAGCCACCTTAGAGGCAGTGGAGCCACAAACCTGTGGGCTTAGGCAGAGGGTCCTCCTGCCCCCCACCCCCAAGGGAGCCCAGGGTGAGGCTCGGGACGGCGGCTTACCGGGAGGATCCTGCGAGCACAGGTGACTAGAAGGGAAGGCAAGGCTGGCGGTGAAAAAGGCTGAGCCCCCCCCCAGCACCCCAGGGCCCCACCCACAAGACTCGCCTGCCCTGGGGACCGGCCCCCAGGCCTGACTTTGGGCAGGGGCAGATGAAGGCCCCTCAGCCTGCCTGACTCCCTGAGAGCAGCTGAGTTGGGCTGAAGCTCCAGGGTCTGTGCCACCCCATCACGCCCTGTGGGCACCAGATCTTGCCCCAAGCCTTCCCTGTGGCTCCTCTGCTGGACACTCACAGTCCTTCTGCAGCTGGGCCTGCTGCCATGATGGGAAGCCCAGGCCCCTGCTCCACTTGGTGAAGAGCCCCATGGCCTCCTGGCTAGCCGTCTCCCTCCGACCTGGGGGTGCCAGGGCAGTGCAGGGGAAAGCAACCTTTGAGAGCCAGGGTGGGGCCAGGGAGGGGCCCAGAAGGGGCCTGGGTGGGGCCTGGGAGGAGGCCACCTGCCATGGGATGCTGGCCCCAGCCCTTCCAAGGCCACCTCCAGTGCAGCCAGCCTCAAGGTGGGGGAGCTTGGCCTGCATGTGGCCCCCCACAGCCCAGTCACCAGTTTCCCATGTGGCCCCCACACGGGGCACTCACCACACAGCTCCCCTCATGGCCCCCACTCACTGTACAGCTGAACCGTGTTGAAGGGCTCGTCCCCGAACTCCAGCTGCGTGAAGATGATGGCATAGTCTCTGAAGTTGGTGCCCAGCACCCGGAACTCCAGCACACCCATCGCTAGGAAACAAACCCCCACAGTGGGGGAGGCAGCTGCTGATCCATCCTTCCGGGGCTGCTGAGGGGGCGCAGGCCACAGGCATGGAGGGGCCAACTCAAGTGAGAGCCCCCAACCCCAGGAGACCCCTTGAATCACACACAGCGCACCCGAGCTTCGTCCCCCACCCCCGACCCCACCTGGTGCCAGCATAAAGGGACTTTCGGAGACTGATGGACAGAATGACGAGCACTGCCCCAGCTTGTCGCAGGCGTGAACGAGGAGCAGCAGGGTCACACCGGCCCAGCCCTGTCCCCAGGACACCACTGAACAGGTGCTTCACCCTCTGCACTGATGGGGGCTCCAGGGACCTTGGCTGGGCCCCCCGGGTGTCTGAGCCTGCTGGGAGTAAGTTCCACTCCCCTGTCCAGGGACCTCTCTTCACCCTCAGGATGGGCACCAGACCCAAGACTAGAGCTTGGGAGTGGAGTCTGCCCCCTCCTCCCCTCGCCCCGTCCCTGCCCACAGAGGGTCTGGGGACGCTGCAGGGAAGGAAGGCCTGGGTGAGGCCGTGGCCATCAGACTCACAGGGATTCTCAAACACCCATCCAGAGTTCCGCTTCAACAGCTCTGTGACACTCTGGCTGCACCCCTCCAGCCTGGAAAAGAAGGGGCCCGTCACCCACGCAGGGTCAAGACCCCCAGCCCCATGAGAGGAGGTCGAGCTCGAGGCCAGGCCAGGCCGCTGGCAGTGAGGCCACAGCTTCCATCTTCTGCCAGACGCCCCGATGCCCAGAAACCTGCTCTCGGAAAGTGAACGGCATGGGATCCTGAGAGGGCGAGCATGCCCATTCACGTCCCCAGAGCCCCTCGACCCAGACCTCCACCAGGAGTGCTGAATGCTGCTAGGGACACAGCGGGAGACTTGGTGGACGGGGTTCACCTGCGACTCAGGGGCAGGGGCCATGCTCCCCACATGCTCAGTCCCCAGAGTGAGCAAACCCCCGCAAAGGCGCGGTGGCATTTGCCGACGAATGAAGCCCGGGCTGAAGTCCGCGCAGGAGAAACAGCAAGAACTAGGAGAGCCAGGCCCGAGCTGCCCCCTCAACCTGGAGCTCCTGGATCTCAGCTTGCCCTGAAGCCAGGCTGGGCCCAGGGATGCAGTGGGGCCCCTGCCCATGCCCTGGAGGCATAGGTGCAGGGGAGAGCACCCTTGGGAGGAGGGCAGGCTCTCCACTCCGGGCCCGTGCCTGGCTCAGTGGTTCAGGCCTGGGCTATGCAGCCAGCCTGCCATGGGTAGACGCCCACCCCGCCAGCCAGCAGCCCACTCTTCTGCGAAGCGACGCAGGCACTGACTCCTGCCCAGCATGGCTGCCGCCCAGCCTGGCCCACCCCAGCCCTGCACACTGCCACCTGCCACGCCTGTGGTCACAAGGCCAGCCTGGCCAACAGCCACCATGAGCACATTGTTTGGGGATTGATGCTATGAAAGAACCGGTGGTTCTCAGGCCCGAATGCATGACCCTCCTTCAAATGGAATCCCCCAAAAAGGTCCCTGAGAGAATAGGCTTCCCCACTATGACCTCAGTCTGCAGCCCAGATGACCCTGGTCAGGGACGCATCAAGGAGGTGGTCAGAGGTGCTGGGCAGCAGCGCTGAAGGCGACACAGATGCGAGAAGCTGGGCAGGGGGCTGGTGGCTCCCCGCAGAGCCAGCGGGAAGAGTGATGGGAGCACAGAGGGGCTGTGGGAAGCCCCCAGGCAGAGGTGCGCGGGAGCAGATGTGCAAAGCACATGCGGAGTCTCTGCCTGAGCCACAGGCCTGCCTGCGGGAAGGCCCCGAGGTACCCACTACACTCACCCCTGCTGAGAGGACCCACACCACTCACTCCTGCTGAGAGGACCCACCCCACTCACCCCTGCTGAGAGGACAACATTCGCAGGTTGTTTTCTGGAGTGAGGGTCACTACCATCCCCACGACATTCTTCATGTCCTTCTCCACTGCAAAACTCTTTTCCCAGGAGGCCACCGCAAGCACGTACCAGGGCCCAAGAAGCTGCATTGAGGCCGCTTGGGTGAGGGCCACCAACCTCCAGCCTCCCTCCAGCCTCCAACCATCCAGCCTCAGCATCCAGCCTCCAACCCTCCCACCCTCCAGGCTCTGGCCTTCCAGCCTTGCAGCCTCCAGCCCTCCTGCCCTGAGGCTCCTACCTTTGGGAGCCCCAGGGCCAGCCCATCCCATCCCCCACTGCCCATGCTGGTCTGGGCCAGTCTTGGGGGACCCAGAAGTTGTGTGGCCTTAAAGGGGGAACCGGTCCTCGAGGACCAGCTTTCCCCACCCCCAGGAGGACTGTACCTGCTTAGGGTCCAGTCTCCCCAACCACATAGCCTGTGCCCTGGGCACTGAGACCAAAGCCAGCAGCACAGCCAGCAGCAGGCTGCCCATCCTCCTAGGCCCACACCACGCCACCAGGCCCAGGATGTGCAGTCCCTCCAGGCTCTGGAGGCCCATTTTTATGGCTCTGAATGCCACCGCGTGGGTGGCACTGACCGCCAGGAACCCTCCTGGCCTCCTGCAAAGTTACCCAGGGGGGTGCTGTGCAGTGGTGGCCTCCGAGCCCAGATCAGGCCGGCTGCACAGCCAGGAGAGGGCCTGGAGCGTGCGGATCTGCCATGCTATGCTGGTCCCTGCCTCCTTCCACCAGAACGTTCCAGAACGGGCATCCGAAACCCAGCTACACCACCTCCTTGCTTCCTGGGGACCCTGCTGTCCACTGCCAGGCCTGGCGGGAGGCCAAGGTCAAGTCCAAGGAGCAGGACAAGCAGGGCCGGAACAGGCGGGTTTAGGAACTGCGGCCTTCGTTATCTTTTGTTCCAATCGTTAAAAGTAAACAGTCCCTGAAAGCCTTTTTCAAAAGGTTCCCATTCCCTCCTGGCCCACCCACCACTTTGCTCTGTGGCCTGGCCTCCTGTCCCCGACGGCCAGCGGCGCCAGACCAGACTGTCCTGATCCTTCCACCCCTGCACCCCACCATCCGGCCCTACTGCCTCCTGCCTCCCTTCCCTGGGACCCTGGCCTGGCTGTGCCTCCCAAGGCCCCTTGAGAGCTCTCTGCAGCCTGCGCTTCCCATCCTGGGGTCATTCCAGCCCCACCGGGGAGCAAAGGATGGAGGTACTTAGCAGGGTCTCCCTGAGCCCCTGAAGCCCACTGGGAGGCAGCCGGGAGGATCCCTCCCACATGCCGGCACCCTCTCGGACTCACTCCCACACACCTGCGCTCATTCATCGGCAAGGGGGAAGGAGCGCGTCCGTGCCACAGGGCTCCAGTGCCCAGGGCCATCTGCACTTGCAGAGCTTACATGGCAGTGCTGGCCGCCTGCCCTGCTGCCTGCCCTGTACCCCACAAGGCTACTGGGAGCCAAGCCTGCGAAGGCTGACCTGGGCAGTGGGACCACCAAAGACACCAGCCAAAGCCGTCACAGGCAGGAACTGCCCAGGGGCACAGAACAGAACAAGAGAGTGGGACACTTAGTCCTGGAGCCTTCAGGAGGGAGCAGTGGTGGGGCACAGGGGTTCACACCTGGAATCCCAGCACTTTGGGGGGCTGAAGTGGGCAGATGTCTTGAGCTCAGAAACTGGAGACCAGCCTGGGCAACACAGTAAGATGCCGTCTCTACAAAAAATACAAAAGTTAACTGGGCGAGCTGGTGCACACTGTAGTCTCAGCTCAGAGGGCGGGATGGGAGGATCACCTGAGCCCAGGAGGTTGAGGCTGTCATGAGCTGAGACTGCGCCACTGCACTCCAGTCTGGGCGACAGAGAGAGAACTTGTCTCAAAAAAAAAAAACTTCACGGTAAGAGGGTGAGAAAGAACCTCAAAGGGTGGACACGCAGCTCTGTTTGTTGTCTTTTCTTGTTTGTTCTTTCGAGATGGAGTCTTGCTCTTGCCGTGCAGGCTGGAGTGCAATGGCGCAATGTGCTGCCTTGATTCCAAAGTCAAAATGATACAAAAACGTTTACTCCCAAAAATCTAACTTCATCCCTGACTCTGTTCCAGCTCCCCGCTCTGGCAGAGAACTAGTCTCATGAGACTGAGGTTTATCCTTCATGTACTTCTTTTTTTTTTGAGACAGGGTCTCACTCTGTTGCCACACTGGAGTGCAGTGGCACGATCTCGGCTCACTGCAACCTCTGCCTCCCAGGTTCAAGCCATTCTCCTGCCTCAGCCTCCCTAGTAGCTGGGACCACAGGCACCCACCACCACACCCGGCTAATTTTTTTATGTTTAGTAGAGATGGGGCTTTCACCATGTTGGCCAGGTTGGTCTTGATCTCTTGACCTCATGATCCGCCCAGCTGGGAATACAGGCGTGTGCTCACTGCAGCTTCCGCCTCCCAGGTTCAAGCAATTCCCTCAAAGTGATGAGATTACAGGCACAAGCTACTGTGCCTGGCCTGGAACATTTTAAACATGATATTTTTAAAAATAGAAATCTGGGTGCGGTGGCTCACGCCTGTAATCCCAGCACTTTGGGAGGCCGAGGCAGGTGGATCACAAGGTCAAGAGATCGAGACCATCCTGACCAACATGGTGAAACCCCATCTCTACTAGAAAATACAAAAATTAGCTGGGTGTGGTGGCTTGCACCTGTAGTCCCAGCTACTCAGGAGGCTGAGGCAGGAGAATTGCTCGAACCCGGGAGGCAGAGGTTAGAGTGAGCCAAGATTGCGTCACTGTACTCCAGTCTGGTGCCTGATGACACAGTGAGACTCTGTCTCAAAAAAAAAAAAAACCTCAGGAAAAAAAGTACTCTTGGATAAAAAGAAAAATACGAACTGAAATTACAGAATTTCGTTAATATAAATATAATAAAAACTCTATGTAAAACAGGGATCATAGAAAAAATACCTTAAACATTTATACCATTAAAAACAGAAGAGGCCGGGAGCAGTGGCTTCTGCCTGTAATCCCGGCATTTTGGAAGGCTGAGGCAGGTGGACCACAAGGTCAGGAGTTCAAGACCAGCTTGGCCAACATGGTGAAACCCCATCTCTACTACAAATACAAAAATTAGCTGGGTGTGATGGCACATGCTTGTAATCCCAACTACTCAGGAGGCTGAGGCAGAGAATTGCTTTGGAATCAAGGTAATTTGGTATATTATACTCAAAAGTAAAATAAATTCCTAACATGGGATACAGTTGTATTAGAAATAAATGACAGCCACACTAGAGGGAAAAAGGCCTGCCCAGGTACCTTCTGAACAGAGTAGCTTTCCTCTGTATTCTCGGGCTAATGGCAGAAGTAGCCATAAACACATCCTAAGCTCTATTCAGCAGGCTCATGGCTCACAGTGGTTTGGGTAAGCAATTCTCATGATACTCTCCATGTGCTCTAGAAGGGACCAAATGAGTACATATAACAAGGCTGGTGGGTTTCTCTGTGTTGAAAAGAGAGTTATAAATATAGACACGTGGGGCTGGGCGCGGTGGCTCACACCTGTCATCCCAGCACTTTGGGAGGTTAAGGCAGGTGGATCACCTGAGGTCAGGAGTTCGAGACCAGCCTGGCCAATATGGTGAAACCCCGTCTCAAATACATACATACATATATACATACATAATATAGGCATGTGGCAAAGTGAGAATGAAAATGAACCCTGTGGTGTTGGATTGGAATTGGAAGTATCCATGTCAACTCTGATTTTGGTGGACAGAATGGGGAGAGGGAAGGAGGAAAGGAGAATGGGAGGAAGGAGGGAAGGAAGGAGGGGAAGGAGGGAGAGAGGGAGGGATAAAGGGGAGGAGAAGGAAAGAAGGAGAGAGAGAGGGAGGCAGCGGAGAGGAAGAAGAGGGAGGGAGGGGAGGAAGGGAAGTCCAGGCTCTGTCTGCTGAGAAGGTTTAGACACAATCCGATCCTGTAAAAGTAAAAGCAAGCACATCTAACATGCAGAGACTGGTTTCTCAACACCATTCCATGTGAAAAGAAACCAGGACTATTTGGTGAATTATTCAAAGCCTGTGTGCAGAAAACATAAGAAAAACTTGGAATATTTTTGTGCCAAAGAGCAAAAATGTGCTCAAGGAATCAGGGAATGTGCCAGCAATTCTCTGAAGCCACTTTGAAGGCACTCCCATTGCGTAGAAATGATTGTCATAGATTGTAACCCATGGAAGGAAACAGGAACTGCTGAGTCCATGCTGACATAATTAAGTAACTAAACGGAGGACAAGGAACACAGGTTCCGATGGGCTCACTTGGTGCCCATGTGTCACACTGATCTCCTTCCTGCAGACTGGAGCAGCCATCCAGACTCATTTCCCTCTGCCCGAGGAACATCCTTGGCATTCATTTATTGTACTGAAGCTGTGCTAGAGATAAATTCCCTCCACTTCCATTTGTCTGAAAGTGTCTTTATTTCACCCTCAGTTTTGAAGGCTATTTTCCCGAGATATGGAGCTCTGTTGATTTTTTTCAGCACTGTAAAAATGCCCTGTCAACATCTCCTGGTTTCCTCTCACCATGAGAAGTCAGACATTGTGTCCCCCTTTTGTGCCCTGTATTAGTCCTTCTCACATTGCTAAAAAGAACTACCTGAGACTGGGTAATTTATGAAGCAAAGACATTTAATTGGCTCACGGTTCTACAGGAAGCATGGCTGTGGAGGCCTCAGGAAACTTTCAATCACAGGTGAAGGTGCAGGGGAAGCAGGTATGTTTTGACGTGGCCAGCAGGAGAGAGAATGAAAAGGGAAGTGCTGAACACTTGTAAACAACCAGATCTTCTGAGAACTCACTCGTATCATAAGAACAGCAAGGGAGAAATCTGTCCCCATGAGCCAGTCACCTTTCTTCAAGCCCCGCCTCCAACATCCGGCATTACAATAACGCCACATGAGATTTGGGTGGGGACACAGAGCCAAGCCAGATCATGCACTGTCTTTTTTTTTTTTTGAGACAGAGTATCACTCCATCACCAGGTGCCAGGCTGGAGTGCAATGGTGCGATCTCGGCTCACTACAACCTCTGCCTCCTGGGTTCAAGCAATTCTCCTGCCTCAGCCTCCTGAGTAGCTGGGATTACAGGCATGTGCCACCACGCCCAGCTAATTTTTTTGTATTTTGAGTAGAGACGGGGTTTCACCATGTTGGCCAGGATGGTCTCAATCTCTTGACCTTGTGATCCACCCGCCTCGGCCTCCCAAAGTGCTGGGATTACAGGCGTGAGCCACCGTGCCCTGCCTTTTTTTTTTTTTTTTTTTTAAGAGAGATGAAATCTATGTTGCCCAGGCCGGTCTCAAACTCCTGACCTCCAGTGATCCTCCCACCTCAGCCTCCCAAAGTACTGGGGTTACAGGATTACAGGCATGAGCCACCAAGTCTGGCTGTTCTGTCTTTTAAATTTTTTTCTTTTTTTTTTTTTTTAGAGAGAGGGGTCTTGCTACATTGCCCAGGCTGGAGTGCCGTGGCTATTCACAGGCGTGATCCCACTACGGATCAGCACGGGAGTTTTGACCTGCTGTTTCCGACCTGAGCTGGTTCACCCTTCCTTAGGCAACCTGGTGGTCCCCCGCTCCCAAGAGGTCACCATAGTGATGCCAAACTTAGTGTGGACACCCGATCGGCACAGTGCACTACAGCCCAGAACTCCTGGGCTCAAGTGATCCTCCCACCTCAGCCTCCCAAGTAGCTGGGACTACAGGCACGCGCCGCTGCTCAGCTCCTTTCACGTTTTTATCCACATCAGTGGCTGGCAGTGCATTGACTATCGTGTCCCCAGGTGTGGTTACTGTGAGTCTCTTTCTGGGTTTCTATGAGCCTCTGGGCCATCTAAGTTGATGTTTCCATCAAGTTGGGGTTATTTTGGCCACTATTTTTTCATCTAGCCTCACCCTCTTTTTCAGGCTCGTCTACGCTTCTGATCCTGCCCTACAGATCTCTGAGGTGCCGGGAAGCATTTTCTTCTCTGTCCTCAGGTTATAATTTACACTGATTTGTCCTCAAGTTCGTGGACATTATTTTTGTTGTAGCCAATTTGTTGTTAGTGCTTCCAGTAAATGTTTCATTTATTGTACTTTTCAGTTCCCTAATTTTTCTTTTTTATACTTTCCATGTCTCTGTTGATTTCCTGATCTGATTTTCTGTGTTCACTCCTTAATTCTTTCTTCATCAATTTTTTTTTTTTTTTTTTTTTTTTTGAGACAGAGTTTCACTCTTGTTACCCAGGCTGGAGGCAACCTTCGCCTCCTGTGTTCAGGCAATTCTCCTGCCTCAGCCTCCTGAGTAGCTGGGATTACAGGCGTGAGCCACCGCGCCCGGCCCTCTTCATCAATTAATTAGCCCTTTAATGCTATTGTGTCACTAATTCTTAGAGTATATCTTGCTTTTCTTTTAACTACTTATAATGGCTGCTCTAGACCTTTACCTTCTGAATACAAGGGTCTTCTCAGTGTCGGCTTTTAGTAACTTTTTAAACTATAGGTCATATTTTTCTGTGTCTTTGGACATCCAGTGACTTTTGTGCAGGACGCGGTTGACGATGGCGGCCCCGCATCTGCTGTCACCCTCTGAACAGCACTGACTCTTGTGCTAGGCTGAATCTGTCCTCCCAAAATTCCCTCGTTGAAGCGCCAGCTCCCACCATCACTGTTTCAGGAGATGAGACCCTTAGGCAGCAATCAAGGTTAAGTGAAGTCAAAGGGGTGTGGCCCTCACTTAACAGGGCTGGGTCCTTGTGAAGAGAGGAAGAGAAGAGCAGGGAGAGCCCTCCCCGCCTGGTGAGGACAGAGCTGGGGCTGCTTTTCTGCAAGCAGGCAGGAGGATCCTCACCAGAAACTGTGTTCTCTGGCACCTTAATCTTGGACTTCCGCCCTCCAGAACTGTGAGGAATACATTTCTGTTGTTTGAGGCCCCGTCCAGGGTGTTCTGAGCTGACAGCAACAGTGACATCCCCTCCAGCAGGAAATCTCAGGACAGACTTGAACTTGCGGCCTCCGCCAGGCTTGGCTATGCAAAGTCACACTGTTTCCCAGGAGCCTCTAACTTGCCAGAATTCAGCCTCTAAATGTCCCTCCTCTGGGTCTTGCAGGGCGTGGTTTGGGGTTCAAGGCTGGCAAGGTCTCTCCCCTCGGGCTGTCTCCCCACCCTGCCCCTGCACCACTCAACCTCAGGTATCACTTTCCATGGCCCCATGAAGCAGCCACCCCCATACGCCCTGGGTTGTCTCACCTGCACATATGGAGGACCGGCCGATCCCAGGGGCCTGGACGCAGAGCCCTGGGACTGCCACCTGCCACTTCCTTGCCCTTCCCAATTCCCAGGCCAGGCAGGAAGAGAGCGATGCAGTTGGCTGGCAGGAGCCCAGGCCACGGGGCGAGAGCTCAGACCACGGGGTAAGAGCCCAGGCCACGGGTTGAGAACCCAGACCAGGGGGGTGAGAAACCAGGCCAGGGCGTGAGAGCCCAGGTCACGGGATGAGAGCCCAGGCCACGGGGTGAGAGCCCACTGTGGAACCAGACATGGAGCAGGGCCGGGCAACTGGGGTCCAGTGAGGCCAGAAGCGTGGCCTGTCAGGTAGGGCCTTGGGCCTGGGGCCATGAGCCTGAGCCCTAGGCAGTGGGTAGCTACAGGAGGACACCGGCAGAAGGGGTGTAGCCTCCATGTGTTTGAGGGCCTTGCTTCTGCTCCTCCCACCAGGAGCGCTGTTTCTGTCTCTGCTCTACACTCGGGGGCAGCCTGACCGGGACCCTGGAAGGCCAGGAGGGCACTGCCTTGTGTGGGAGCCGTGCTGTTTGTCCAGTAGCCATGGAAAACACACCTCCTGATGCCAGACCCGGGGCAGGAAAGTCCCCCCACACCTGACACCCGTCGGCCCACTGGAAAGACACACAGAGCAGTGGCTTGACATCATAGTTTATTCAGAGCATGTGCAGGTGACCGGAGGGCAGGGTGCCCAGGAGAGGCCAGGTGGGTGGGGGCTCCAAGCCTCCTGGCCTGAGGCAGGAACTCCACTAAATCAGCTCCTGCGACACAAACGTGCAGGGGCTCAGGCCTGCGTGGTCTCTGGATGCCCCTCGAGGCAGCGATGAGGGCCACATGGCCAGGGCTGCCGTCCTAGCTGCCTGGCTTTGGGCAAAGCACCCAGCTCCCTGAGTGCTTTCTCAATCTGCAAAATGGGGTAACAACCCCAAACTATAAGACCGAGACAAAGCAAGGTCAGGTCGACAATGGGTTCTTGCGGTGTCAGACATGGGAGCCCTGAGGGGGCACCCACAGGGCCTGCACCTGCCCCTGAGGGGACCCGCACCCCACCCTCAATGGGACGGCAACCTGTCCCCCATGGGACCTGCAGGGGTAGAAGCAGCCAGCAGTCCTGCACAGAACACCGAAGAAAAGGCTCCATTTCTCCTCCCTTGTCCCACCCAGCTCTGCAGCCCATGACCCCAGCCTCCCAGGGTCCCTGCCTGGCAGCCTGGGGTCACCACCCCAGAGGCTCCAGCTCTTTCCAAGCCAGGAGACAGACCCATAACTGGAGCTGCCCACGGTGGTGCTGGGTGTCCTGATCACAGAAAGAGGTGAATGAGGCCCCACCCAGGGCCAGGAGGTGGAGCCACGGGATGGGTACTGGGCCAGGGTCCCGGGGACTTCAGCGCAGGCCGGGGTGGGGGCAGGCTCACCTCCTTCAGGAGCTTGGCACACCGCCCTGTGGGACAGGCCAGCATGAGGAGCTGCAGAACCAACCCACAGGGCCAGCCTGGCGTTCACCCCAAGGCCCCTGGGCTCACCAGGCCGGGCCACCAGGTAGAGTCCAGTGTCTGCGGTCAGCTCCCGGAACCTCCAGAACTCCAGCCGCTCCTCGTCCTCCAGGCTCCGAGCTGTGGGGCACAGGGGGGCTGGGTGGGCAGTCCCTGGAGGGCAGCAGCTGGGCAGAGCCCCCCGGGGCCAAGCTTACTAAAGTACTTGAGGACGTGGAAGTTCCTGCCCCGCCACATCAGGGACACCCGCAGGATGGCGTAGCTCTCGTAGTCCGTGTCCAGCACCTGGATCTCTCTGTGGCCTTCAGGAGCCAGCCATGGCATTGGGGGAGACCTCTGAGGGGGGCGGACCTCGAAGGCCAGGGTCTGCAGGGTCTATATCCTGCCCTCACCCAGCCCCTGCACTTGAGTGGCTGAGGACACTACAGCAGCTCTTGAAGGATGACCCAGTGTGTGGGTGAGAGAATGGGAGGGTCTGGGGCATGAAATGTACAGGGAACAGCATGGGGAGCAGTGCAGAGAACAATGCAGGGAACAGCATGGGGAACAGCACAGAGAACAGTGCAGGGAACAGTGCAGAAAACAGCACAGGGAACAGTGCAGGGAACAGTGCAGGGAACAACACAGGGAACAGTGCAGGGAACAGCATGGGGAACAATAAGGCAAGGCCTGGCTGTGTGCACGGCCAGGCTCCACCTGCTGTGACAGGGCAACTGCACTTACCAGGAAAAGTGAATTTTCCTGTAGTGTCTATTCCTGAGCCCATGACCCTGTCTATCTCGCGGCTTCCTGAGCTGAAAGGCAGCAAAGTGCTCATCGGGAAAATGCCAGCCTGTGTCCCACCTGCTGGGCTCCTTCCCAGAGTGGGGCCATGTGTTTAGGAAGGGCACAGCAGCAGGGCCTGGAGCAGGACAAGTCAGGGAGAGGGCCAGGCAGGGAGTGTGCCAGGCAGGGGCTGAACCGGCCTCCCCCTGGGGCCTCTGTTCCCTCCAGCCAACCACCTGCTCCATGCCCCTTTTCTTTCCTTATAAGTTCATGGGGCTTTATTAAAACACTATGCTTATATTTGGGAGAAAATGCAGATCCAGGAGCTGGTCGAGGGCCCAGACAGGTGGGCACAGGGAGGGCCAGCCCACCAGCAGGACGGCACTCAGCCCAGACCCCATGCTGCACCCAGTCCCTGGCCACGCATGCCTCTTTCTCTTTGGCAGCCCCCAGGCCTCTTACCTATTGTATGTGACTTTCACGGTCAGGTTACTCCTGTTCAAGGTGAGGAACAGGCCCTCCACCCGATTCGTGGGGTCAGCACCAGGCTTTGATCGGAGGCTTTGATCGGAGGATACTGACTTTCCACCAGAATCCTCCAATCTAGAGAGAAGCAGAGCTCTACCAGGCGCTGAGCAGCTGGACTGAGACCCCCAGGGGTGTTCCACGAACCCGTAAGCAGGGGCCTGGTGGGCTCTAAGAGGTCAGCAGATGGTGGTGAGGCTCAGTGGCAGAGCAGCAAGACATCTGTGAGCCCACTGTCCCCAGGTGCATGTCCTTCCAAGCGATCCCCTCAGGCCATCAGACAGCAATGCCCCACAGGGCAGCCCTTCCTCACTGGGCCCCCGAGAGCCGTGGTGCAGGCCCTGGGGCTTCCAGGCCATGTGGGGAGGAACCGCAGGCCATACCTGACCTGGGGCGGGGCCAGGACCCAGGGGCAGGGGCACTCACAGGCTGGAAGAGAAGCTGCGGAGAGTGCAGCGAAGTGAGAAACTCCAGGGAATGGGTGACCAGGGCAGCGCAGCTCACCAGCCACTAACCACACCAGGGGACAGCTCCCAGCCACCGACCACGCCAGGGGACAGCTCCCAGCCACCGACCACGCCAGGGGACAGCTCCCAGCCACCGACCACGCCAGGGGACAGCTCCCAGTCATCGACCACGCCAGGGGACAGCTCACCAGCCACTAACCACACCAGGGGACAGCTCCCAGCCACCGACCACGCCAGGGGACAGCTCCCAGCCACCGACCACGCCAGGGGACAGCTCCCAGTCATTGACCACGCCAGGGGACAGCTCCCAGTCATCAACCATGCCAGGGGACAGCTCTGAGCCACCAACCACACCAGGGGACAACTCACCAGCCACCGACCATGCCAGGGGACAGCTCACCACCCTACTCACCATGCCAGGGGACAGCTCACCACCCTACTCACCATGCCAGGGGACAGCTCACCAGTCACCAACCATGCCAGGAGACAGCTCCCAGCCACCGACCACGCCAGGGGACAGCTCACCAGCCACCGACCATGCCAGGGGACAGCTCTCAGCCACCGACCATACCAGGGGACAGCCCACCAGCCCCCGACCATGCCAGGGGACAGCTCCCAGCCACCGACCACGCCAGGGGACAGCTCACCAGCCACCGACCATGCCAGGGGACAGCTCTCAGCCACCGACCACACCAGGGGACAGCTCCCAGCCACCGACCACGCCAGGAGACAGTTCCCAGTCATTGACCGCACCAGGGGACAGCCCACCAACCACCAACCATGCCAGGGGAGGGGTTTCCTGCCCTTAGCACCTGCCCAGAGCCAGGACTTCTGCTGAGACTTTTAAAAACCTGATCATTTTTGGGAGGAAAGAATCTTTTTCTTGAGCATCTACCTTCTCTGGGCCTGCCAATGTGCACCTGGCCCAGCAGCCGGCACAGACTCAGTGGTGAAGAAAATGCTGCTAACAGAAAGTGTCTGGCTGGCACCAGCGTTCCCACTGAGCCCCCACACCAGGAAAGGCCTCCTTCCCTGAGCCTGCAGGGCTGGGGGCATAGGAGGAGCCCCGTGAACTAAGAAGAAGAAGCCACCTTCTGCTGGTCCAGGCCCACCATGGCCACTGCCACCCGTGCCCAGAGCACCATGAGGGTGCCCAGGTTGGTGCATGACAGCCTGGCCTCCATGGTGGCTCCGGGCTCCTCCGAGCTCCTGTGTGCCACAGCCTGGAGTGATTATATGTGGACGGAGGCAGGCTGTGAGCTCACTCGGGACTATTGTGGGGACAGCTTGGCTGCTGGCTGCTCAGAGATGGGTTTCTGCACAGCGCATCCGGTCCTGGGGATACCCACGCCCACCAGAGGGGTTAGCCTGGCCTAGACAGCAGCCTGCCCAGCCATCCTCCTGGCGTGTGGACGATTGTGGATGCTGCCAGGGCCGTCTGGGGGCCTGAGAGGGGGAGCTCCACCCACTCCAGCTGGGGCTCAGTGACCCCCACCCCACACGATGCTTGTGTATGGGGCTCGTTTTGGCCACCTGGGAACAACATCACAAAGACTGTCAGGGTCGAGGAGGGGCAGGCTGGGCCGTGTCTTGACCATGGCCAGCAGCATCGAGCATGCAGCGGTATTTGAACCCCGGCCTGCGCTCTTTGGTGTCTGGCCCCGCTCCATGCCCCAGACCACGCCAACCATCAGCAGTATATTTGTGACGTACTGGACCAGTCTGTGTCCACTGCCTGGGGCGGCGTTGAGCCCAGCCCTGGAGCCTGCCCACCCGGCTCGAAGCACCACCTGGACGCTGGGGGATCCTGGCCGCTGTGACCCTGGCGTCTGTCCCCTCTTCCTCATTATAGACACAGCTGGGGAGGGGTGGGAGAGTCAGGCACCGACCCTGGCTCCCTCCCTCCTGCAGTGTGGCGCAGGGCACGCTGCTTTACCTCAGTTTCCCTATCTGTCATCACCGAAACAGCAGAACATGAAGCCAGGCAGAGGCCCTGCATGACCTCCCTCTGGCGTCCCACGATCCCCAGGAGAGCCCCTCCCGGCTCTCTGGCCCCATCCGAACCTGTGTGGCATCTCTCGGGCACAGGGATGATTTTTTTTTTTTTTTTTTTTTTTGAGACAGAGTTTCGCTCTTACTACCCAGTCTGGAGTGCAATGGCACAATCTCAGCTCACCACAACCTCCACCTCCTGGGTTCAGGCAATTCTCCTGCCTCAGCCTCCTGAGTAGCTGGGATTACAGGCACGCGCCACTGTGCCCAGCTAATTTTTTTGCATTTTTAGTAGAGACGGGGCTCCACCATGTTGACCAGGATGGTCTCGATCTCTTGACCTCGTGATCCACCCGCCTCGGCCTCCCAAAGTGCTGGGATTACAGGCTTGAGCCACCGCGCCCGGCCAGGGATGATTTTTTCTAAGGCAGACAAGTTTTACTTTCAAAAACATCTTTATTTGTGACACGTATTTTTTTAAACTGAAAGCAAATCCCACTGCCTGAAAATGAGCCAAACAAAGTACCTTCTACCCCGCCATCCCTGCTTCCTCCCATTCCCTTCCAGGACAGGGGAAAAGGAGCCCACGGGAAGCTGGAAGGCTTCTCCCACCGGGGCCAGGGCCTGGCAGGCTCCAGTGGGGCTGCTGCCCGAGGCCACTGTCACCCTGGGGTCCAGTGCTTCAGCTCCCACAGCTCCCAAACTCCCAGCAGAGGCACAGGTCCCACTGGGCCAGGAGAGGTCTGAGGGTCCCCAGAGCCCTCCTCCCAGACCTGTGCCCCGATGCTGGGGTGGGGGCGGCCTTCCCACCTTGGGAGCTGGAAACGCCCATCTGGAATGGCTCAAGCTTTGGTTAGCTATCGGGAAGTCCCGGTCACCAAAGCCTGTTCAGCAGGTGGACCCTGGCCACCTTGGATCCTGGATGGTGGGAGACAGAGGACCCAGCTGCCCTCAGCCCCAGGCTGAGAAGTCAGGACCCCCCAGGGTGGCTCCAGAGGCGGACTTGGCAGGAGAGGAAGGTTGGGTGGCAGGGGCACCTGGTATCTCTGGGTGACCAAGGGCAGGATGAGGGCAGAAGCTCCTCAAGGCTGATTCTTTCTGGCTCCTGCCCTTCGAGGGCCGCAGGCACCGACAGGCAACAGACCAGAACCTCCAGTTCCTTCCTGTGCCACCCCACGCCAGGCCCTTTGAAATGTGTGCCAGACACAGTGGGCAGTCAGAGCTCCAGAGGCCCCAGGCACACCGCCAGTGACCAGGGCGATAGTGGGGAGGGCCAGCCCGGGCCCTTGCTGGCTGTGCAGCCTTGGATAAGTCACCCAACCCTTCTGTGCCACGGTTTCTTGATTTTTTTTTTTTTTTTTGAGACAGAGTCTTGCTCTGTCGCCCAGGCTGGGGTGCAATGGCACAACCTTGGCTCACTGCAAACTCCACCTCCCAGGTTCAAGCAATTCTCCTGCCTCAGCTTCTTGAGTAGCTGGAATTACAGGTGCCTGCTACCACACCTGGCTAATTTTTATATTTTTAGTAGAGACAAGCTTTCGCCATGTTGGCCAGGCTGGTCTTGGACTCCTGACCTCAGGTGATCCACCTGCCTCGGCCTCCCAAAGTGCTGGGATTACAGGCGTGAGCCAATGCGCCCAGCCAGTTTCTTCATCTTCAAGCAAGGAGCACATGGGGTGGCTACGTGTGTCCATGGGGTTTGCTGTGAAGCACCCAGGCCGGCCAGCAGTGCCCTGGCCACAACCATGACCCATTTGCAGGGGTGTAAACCAGGTGCCCGAGATCACATCAGTGATGGGGGGCAAAACCCAAACGGGCCTAACTTCCCAGCCTCCCGCAGCTCCCCTCACCTCTGCACCGGGGGCCTAGATGCCCAGCAGAGCCCCAGCAGCCAAACCGTCTTCACAGGATGCCCAGCTCCCCACAGGCACTGCAGACCCATAGGAACTGGGCCAGGATGCCTGTGGGTGCAGCCCCCACACATGCTAAGCCTGGCTGCTGCCTCCTGCTCCTCCCCAGGCCCCTCCCCCTGCCCCCTGCTCCCTACCCCTGCCTCCTTCCTCTCCCCAGGGCCCCTCACCCATGCCCCCTGCCCCCTCCCCAGGATCCCTCACCCCTTCCTCCTCTCCTCCCCAGGGCCCCACCCCTGCCTCCTGCCCCCTCACCCAGATCCCCTCACACTGTCATCCCTGCCCCTCACATTTGCCTCCTGCTCCCCCCTCGCCCCTGGCTCCTGCCCCCTCAACCAGTGCCCCTCACATCTGCCCCCTGCCCCCTTACCCAGGGCTCCTCCCCCCTGCCTCCTGCTCCCTCATCCCTGCCTCCTGCTCCCTTGGCCAGGGCCCTTCACATCTGCCTCCCTGCCTCAGTCTCCCCAACAGTGCTGGGGTCAGGCAGGGGCCTGCTGTGCCCTCCCCCAGAGCATCTCCAAAGATGTGAGGCCTTGAGGCTGCAGCATCTGTTTATTGAATAGAAAGAGGCATCCCACGGGGGGCGCGGAGGACGGTGGTCCTAAGGGCTGTGGGTCTCACTCCAGGGGCGATGGCGCCTGCGGCTCTGGCTCCTCCTGCACAACAAATGCACAGCTACTCTATCTCACACTCCCACGACAAACACCCTTCCTGCTCCCCACAAGCTGCGCATCAGCCCTCCAAAGCCACCACCCAACAGGCTCAGGAGAGCTCATTCTGCTCCAAAACTCCCACAAACCCTGGACACACACACCAGCCACCATTGCTGCCCCAGAGGCCCCAGGGAAGAGGCTGTCCCTGGCTCCAACACTTCCCCACCTTCCCTGGGGGTGGGGGACCCAGCCCCATGCCCCAGTCCCTGACTGAGTGGCAGTGAGCCACAGCCTCTGCCAGGGCCTTGATAAAGGGGCCGGCTTGGCAAGAAAGCCCTGGAATGGCCATGAAGCCACCAAAGCCTCCGGGGTCACCCAAGGTGGCTTTGTACCCCGGGGCACTGTACCCCGAAAGCTGCTGCTTCAAGATCATGGGAGGATGCGGCTACATGTTCTCCCCAGAGAACCTTCTGGAGGAGGGTGATTTGGTGTTGAGCCCCATGTTTCCCATCCCACCAGTGTGTGCAGGGAGATACAGACCTGTGCAAAGCTGAACAGGATGGTGAGTCGCCTGGATGAGGACCCTGGGAGTGGAGGCGAAGCTCATGGTGAGGAGCCGAGAGGCAGGAAATGCATGGTGGAAAAGCAGGAGAAGCACCGAGGCCCGGAGCCCCCCAGCACCACGGCTCCGCCTCAGATCCCCCCAGCACCACAGCCCCGCCCTGGAGCCCCCAGAACCTCCTCCTGCCACACCAGGAAGGTTGGAAAAGCAGAAGCAGCCCTGCCCCAGAGTCCCCCAACACCACGGCCCCACCCAGAGTCCCCCAACACCTCCTCCCACCACGCCAGGAAGGGCCAGTGTCACTCCAGATGCTGATGACTGTCAGTTCAGACTCCTGACGTGTGGTTGTGCCCGAAGTCTTGGCTGTGAGCCTGGGCGAGGGACCCAATGGTCTTCTGGTGTCTGGTTTAGGGGGAGGTCTCTCCAAGACCCCACCCGCATGTGGCTTCTGTGATGGCACTGGGCACAAAGGCTGTGGTCTGCTCTCCTGGGCCCTGGGGGAGGAGAAGAGGCCCCCGCAATTCCAAGGCAGGACGGTGCCCTGGGGAGGGAGCCAGAGGCTGTGTGGACACAGCGGGGACTCAGAGCTGTGGATTGAATCATGTCTCCAAAACTGGGCCCACCTGGAACCTCCAAACTTGGCCTTGTTTGGAAACGGTCTTTGCAGATACCATGAGTTTAGACTCTGGAAACAAGGTCACTTGCATTTACAGTGGGCCCTACGTCCAAGGACAGGCGTGCTCACAAGAAGAGGGCCCTGTTGCGCTCGCTGCGGCAGCACCGACATGGGGAGGGAGATTTGGATGCAGATGTCAGGCTGTGATGGGGAGGGGAGAGGCGACCAGGGCGGCCCCTGCAGGGCCTGGAGAACCCACCTGGGAAGGGCCGGGCAGGGTCCGGAGGCGTCAGGGCTCCTCCTTGCTCTCAGGGATACACGTGTCTGTGGGGAGGAAGACATGCGTGAGATGCTGACGGCCAGGACTGCCCTTGCTTCCCACAGCCCCCAACTCCTGGTGCCAAGGCCACTGGACAGCTCCACCATCCCAGAGGGGGGAGCCCAGAGCCTCCCTCCCAGCGCTGCCCAAAGCCTCTCCCGGAGTCTGTGCTGCAGGGGCTGCCAGCCCACCCTAGAAGACAAGACTCCCTGCTGTCCACACACTGCCTGTGCTAAGGTGGGGAGGAAGGGTGGGCTCATGGGAGGCAGGGCAGGCTGGGGGTGTGGGGTGGGGCAGGCTTGCCAGGGTACCTGACTTGGGCAGCATGAGCACCATGTCATCCGAAGCCCCAGCGTTGGGTAGAAGTCCTGGAAGGCCTTCAGAGCCTGGGGACTCACATCCTGGGTCTGGCCTGGGCAGAGCAGGGTCACTATGAACCCAGCAGCAAAAGGGGTGGCAGCAGGGGCTCTCCTGGCCTCGATCCGCCTCCCCAAGGGCTGACAACAAAGCTGCCACTCTGGGTTGCGCAGGTTGTGCACTGCACAAAAGTGCCTGCCGGGCTGAAGGAATCTTAGGGCCCCCTTTCCCAATTCACACAGAGGTGTCCAGGAGGTTGGGGTGGTCTGGCTGTCTTCCTGGGCCCCACTCCCCCTTCAGCATCTCTCCCTGCAGCCCAGAAGCCTCCAGCCTCATCCTGTCCTTCCCACCCAGGGAGTCCCCAGGAAATGAAGAACCTCGGCCCCAGCCATAGGAGTCAGGCAGCGAGGCCTGTCAGAGAAGGTTGGGACACCACTCTCAGGAAGCCAGAGAGGAACAGGCACTGCGGGACCCCCAGCCAACCTCCTCCACATCCAAAGCACTGAGGGTCCAGCTCCCACCCCACCTGGTCCTTGCCAGGCCAGGAGTGTGTGAGGAGGTCACAGCAGGAGAGGGCAGGGGCAGCTCCAGAAGGGGAGGGGCCTGTGATGAGGGGCGGGTCCGTTTTGTGGGCGGAATGGGTGGGGGCGGGTCCTGTGAGGAGGGGCGGAGCCAGTAGGTGGGGGCAGAGTGGGTGGAGGCGGGTCCTGTGATGAGGGGCGGGGCCAGTAGGTGGGGGCAGAATGCGTGGGGGCGGGGCCTCTGGGAAGGGGCGGGCGGGCGGATGGGGACGGGCGCTCACTGAAGAGCTGCACCATGGTGCTGAGGGCCCCCTCCAGCTCCTTGTAGATGTAGACGATGGCGAAGGAGCTGTAGTCCGTGTCCACGACGCGCACGTCCAGGTAGCCCAAGGCTGCGGAGAGTCAGGCTGCCGATTGGCCTGGAGAAGTGGACGGGCCCGGGCACCGACCCCACCCACGCCTGCCCCTGCTGCTGGGGTAGGAGCCTGTTCCTCGATGACAGAGAAGGGACAGGGAGGGGCAGGCAGGGACTGGAGACTGTGATGGACAGCTGGGGCCCGGGTGGAAAGTCAGCCTCACGTGACCCCCCAGAGAAGCAGCATCCAGCGCCCCTGAAGGCGGATAAGGCAGAACCTACCTGGGACTCTGAAGTGTCCCTTGGAGCCCACTTTCAGGTACTCGGCATCTACCTGGTTACAGCCATCCGCCCTGGGGGGTGCATAGCCGGCTCACTCATGGTACCCAGCTGCCTCAGCCCCCCAGCCCAGCCTAGGCAGCTCACCCCAGGAATTCCATGCGGACATGGAGGCCACCCTCCTCTGTGGCCTTGATGGCCCTGGTGGACATGGGCAGGTGGTTCTTCTTGCCCAGGAAGACTTTGCAGTCGGATGCCATGGAGACCACATACCAGAGGCCTGAAAACTGCCAGGGCCTTAGTCACCCACAGGCCAGGACAGCCAGCAGCAGGGCCCTCCTTGCCCAGGGATCCGGGGACAACACAGAAGTCACACAGCAAGAGGGCCTGGAGTGGCCGTCTCCTGGGTGTGAGCTGAGCCCAGGTGGACAGGGACTCCTCTCGGGCAGGTCACAGAGCATCTGTGAGCCTCAGTTCCCCAGCCGTGATGTTGGCGCAGTAATAATCCCCATACAGGTTGGTTTAGGATTAAGCACAGAGTGGATCTACAACTCGTGCCTGGCTGGACACAGAACAAGCGCCCCAGGACAGGCAGCTGTCACAATGATCACCTTGTCTCTGGCAAGGGCCCAGCTCCCACCCATCGCAGGCCAGCACAGAGGCCCCTCGTACCTTTGTGGCATTGAAGTCAGGCTGCAGCAGAACCTTGGCCTGAGCTGTGGGCACCCAGAGCAGGGCCAGGATTGTGCTGAGCAGGAACACCTTCATCCCCTTGCCTGCCCTCCAGCCCCTGGTGCTGAGGCCCCAAGCCCCAGGGGGCCAGATTTATAGTCAGGACACCACCTGGGTGCACCTGCTCCTGGGTGGAGCAGATGAGAGTGGAAGGCACTTCGGCTCTGAGACTGCAGCCCCCTTGTCCATTGTTTGGCACAATCACTCCGGTGTCCCCCAGCTCCAGGGGTCACTTCCTGGAGGGCTCCAGTCAGGCTCTGGCCTGATGCACCTGGCTGAGGATTTGTCCCCTAGACCTGACAGGCATGTTGCCAGTCCCAGGGCCACTGCAGAGACTTGTCCTGGCTTGCCTGGCATCAAGCCCCTCTGTGCACTCTACCTGGCTGGGCTGAGCCAGGGCCCTGGGGGTGCAGCTGCAGGCACGTGGCTAGAGTTGCTGTGACCAGGCCCCTCTCCTGGGGTCTGGCCACCCAGAAAGCCCCCTTCTCTCACCCCCAACATGAGGGTAGGGTCACAATGGCAGAAGGTCCAGGGCAGAGTTTGTGCCCCCATAGCTGTGAGAGAGGCCTCGTGCCCCTCACTCCAGACACACTAACCCCAATGCAGCCCCCAGGTGGGATTCCAGCAAGCAGGCCAGGGACCAGACGGGGCTGGGCTGGCCCTGGGGAGGATTATGGCATTGGACACCACCTTATCACTAGTTGTGTAAGCGTGCGGGTGGCAGTGACGCCGGGAAGGTGCCTTGGGCTGGCAGAGGCTGGAACCTCCCAAGTGACCTCTCTGTGTCCTCACAGGGCACCCAGGGACGCTGGATAAGGAGCAGCAGGTGGCCTCAGAGCGCACCACCCAGACCCCTGTGGTCAGGGACAGAGTCAGGGGTGGGGGTCCTGGCACGGAGGCCAGTACTGCCAGGCCTCTGGAGTGATAGTGAGGCAGGGAGGCAGGAACCCAAAGACTTCCTAGAACCAAATCACATGGAAACACTCCAACAACGACAAGAATGTGAATGGCTTTTAACTTCGCCTCATCCTCTCTATTTACTTAGGGCTCAACCCGAGTAAACAACTTTGTAACTTGACTTCATCCTCTCCGTTTACATCGGGCACACATGTAGGGCTGAGGGCCCCACAGCATCGTGGGGTGAGCATTATGCTGTGCTGAAGCACAGGATCTGAGAAATAAGGAGACAGGACACAGAAGTACAAGGAAAACGCAGCTGGGCTCGGAGGCCACGCCACCTATAAGCAGAGTCAGGTGAGGCCCCGAATGTCCAGAAGCGTGAGTATTTATTGTGTATAGGTTAGGGGGCAGGGCAGTGAGTGAAGTCATCTTTAAGGATAGTGATAGGGTCATGAGCAATAAAACATGGGGTCCAGCCCCATTTGGTCACCTAGGGTAGGAGGTGGACAGTGCACAGCAAGGGGCCCGTTCCCACAAAGGCAAGGGCCATGCGCAGTAAGGGGTCCACCCCCATTAGGTCACCAAGGTATGAAGGTGGGCCATGCGCAGTGTGCAATACTTCTATCTGTGGTCAAACTACTTCTAAGAAGATTTATAGGAGGATGCTTTAAGTCACATAGCAGTGACAGAGCTGTCAGGGTTACTGCCACCTTCTGGCAGCTTCCAATGGGTTCTATGGGAAGATGCTTTTCAAGCAGCACAGTAGCAAGAGCTGATAAAGTTCACAGTCACCAAGGTGGATTTCGGGTCTGAGGGCAGCCTTCCTCAGACCGGCAAGAACTGGAGCAAGGTCCTACAACTCCTTTATCAGGAGGAGTGGCTCTCGCCCCAAGCCTGCCATGCAGCGGGTATCTTTACGATACTGAATGCTGCCACCTGGGCCATGGATTCTTGTCCTGGCATAACTGTTTTTCCCTTAAATCATGTTCTGCACGGTGTCTGCTCTTAGGCATTCCTCTGATTATAAGCTGCTTATTCCTTAATTCATGCTCTGTACTGTGTCCACTCTAGGCATTCCTCCCATATGAACGAAGATATAATTATAGGTATATATGTAGGGAAATGTTCTTTAGGCACTCATACTATCAACTATTTTATGATTATATATAGAGGATTATATAAAGGGATTTGTCAACCCTGTTTCTATAAACTAACATATGATTATATAAAGGATTATATAAAAGGAAATAGCTGAGTAGTAGCACTATAAAGTGAGATATTCCTCAAGCCCTAACTGTGCCAGGGTTCTGCTTAGGTCTCCTTCCTCGGTGCCTTGGTTCTCCTTCCCTTGGTGGGGGGTTACCCACAATATGCCAAGTAACCAGTGGGAAACCTCAGGAGGATATTGAAACCCCAGAACTTCTGTAACGGGGACCTTGAGTGGCTTGCTGAGCCCACTGCCACCCTGTAGAGAGTGCTTTCATTTTTATTTTATTTTATTATTTTTGAGATGGAGTTTTGCTCTTGTTGCCCAGGCTTGAGTGCAACGGTGCCATCTCAGCTCACCGAAACCTCCACCTCCCATGTTCAAGAAATTCTCCTGCCTCAGCCTCCCAAGTAGGATGACAGAGCAAGACTCCATCTCAAAAAATAAAAGAAAGGAAAGAAAGAAAGAAAGAGAAAGAAAGGAAGGAAGGAAGGAAGGAAGGAAGGAAGGAAGGAAGGAAGGAAGGGTGGGTTTGGAATTCAGAAAAGGCAAGGGGGTCAGGTAGGTGCCAGGGGTGTGACTCGCCCAGTGGGCCTCTTGCCTTGGGAGCTCTTGAGTGTGAGACTCTTGGTTGAATCTCTCCTGGATCAGGGAAAAGATCTAGAAAGAGGAGAGGATTCATATTCTCTCTCTCTCTCTCTCTCTCTCTCTCTCTCTCTCTCTCTCTCTCTCTCTCTCTCTCTCCCCCCCCCCCACCTCTCTCCGTCTCTCTCTTTCTCTCTCCCCTGCCCCCGAGACAGAGTCTCGCTCTGTCACCCAGGCTGGAGTGCAATGGCACGATCTCCACTCACTGCACCTCCACCTCCTTGGTTCAAGCAATTCTCCTGCCTCAGCCTCCCGAGTAGCTGGGACCACAGGCACATGCCACACACCCGGTGTCCTCTTGAACTGTTGCCCCATTCGGTGAAGGGGCTGGTGCCATCATGGATCCTGCCAGGTTATAGATTAATACATTAGTCCTAGTCGATCTCTTAGTTACTCTCCAGGCAGCAGGGGGTTCCGCCCCTGAATAAGTCTTTCACTGGAGAGAGAATTCTGGAGGTCCCTGGTCACTGTCAGCATCCACCTCCTGAAGCTTCTAAGGAAATACATGAGCAAATGAGAGCACGGTGCGCGCTGAACCCACGTTCAGGTAGATGACGGTGCAGAGACCTGGAGCACAGGATGGGAAGGAAACAGTGCGGCTCCCAGGCTGCGTTTCCAGGTGAGACGCAACACACAGGCGGTTTCTCGCAAGGTTTTTTCTTGACACCTGGAGCAGAAAGAGGAAAACATAAAGAAGAAAGAAAAGTTTAAAACGGCCTTTTACGTAGTTGCGTTCCTGAGAGCAAGACGGGTCACCAGCTGCTGTACTGGAGCCACCCACGAAAATTCAGCCGGGATTCCCGCTCCTGTCAAGTCTGTTCGACCCGGAAATACGGCCGCTGGTGTGTCCGTCAGTACACGAACGAACTATGTCAGTTTTATTGAGTTGGACTGAATCATTCTTCCTTTAAAGGATTATCCAAGGCATCTACCGTGAAAAACCATGATAGTTCTTTGTACATAAAATAAACATTTAAAAAAGAAAGAAAAAATTAAGGTTTAAAGCGCAGCTTGAGGACCCACGGGGCCGTCGAGGTGCTTTAGGCCACTGGCCTTGGTCTCATAATGGCTGCCACCATGGCCAACACGGTGAAACCCCGTCTCTACTAAAAATACAAAAACTTTGCCAGGTGTGGTGGCGGGCACCGGTAATCCCAGCTACTTGGGAGGCTGAGGCAGGAGAATTGCTTGAACCCGGAGGCGGGGGTGGCAGTGAGCCAAGATGGCACCTGCGTGACAGAGGACACTCCGTCTCAGAACAAAACAAACAAGAAAGAACCGGAGGCTGAGGCAGTCCAAAGGGGCAGCTCTGGTGGAAGCTGAACAGTGCCATCTGCAGAGGGAGAAAGAGCTCGAGACCAGGAAGGCTGCAGCCCTGCAGCAGAGGAGACCCAGGAGAACATGACCAGCTCTGGACCTGCTTTCGGCAGAAGAGGGATGACATCGTGGATAACCTCTTGGCTTCTGTCTGTGACATCTGGCCAGAAATCCACGAAAACTGCCGCATAAATGGATAGAAGAGAGAGTCAGCTGTTCTGTGGCCTGGCATGTAGATGCCCTCATGGAACAGGAAGCTTCAGCGCAGCTCTGATTATACGCTGATGAAATGGCAATACATTATTTCCGTATGCTATATAGCAGCTCCTTCCACTCTTTGGAGAGTAGCAAATCTACAGACTTAGAAGCTGTCCAAAAATGTCATCTTTTTACCTCACATTTATGAGGAATTCAATGGGTAGATGTTGTCTTTTTCCTTATGCCTTTTGGCTCAAGGGCAGGGTCCAGCCCCGCAGGGTCTGGTGGGTGCTGTTTTGTAGATCATTGCAGAAAAGAAAGACACACACAGAGATAAGAGAAGAATTCAGCTGGGCTGGGGACCACTGCCACCAAGGGGCGGAGTCCAGCAGTGGCCCCGAATGCCTGGATATTTATTGTATACAAGGCAGGGGGCAGGGCCGGAGAGTGACTTATCTGACGTGATTGGTAGGGGTCAAGCAAATCATGTTCTTACAATATGGGAGGCCACGTGGATACAGTTTAGGTGGTCACACAGGTATAGTACAGGGGGTCACAGGGGTACAGTACAGAGGGCCCCTCCCTCTCAGGTAGCTGCTGCAAGGAGGGGAGGCACATATGTCATATTCCTCCATTCTTACTTCTCACAGCTTCTAAGAATTTACACGGGAGCATCGGGTGGGAAAGTAGAACCTGAAAGTGGACGAGGATGGTGACCATCAGAACATAGCACCACAGAGAGGAGGTGTTTAAGCCCCTGGATGTCTGCGGATGGCCTGGCTAGTGTCAGGCCTTCCTCAAGAGTCAGATGGAGCAGAGTTTTCAGTGAACTCCCTCAGTGAAAGGGGAACTCCCCTATGGCCTGCTAAGTAACTGGCACCTCCCCAGTCGCTGGCGTTACCGCAAGTCCTGCCTGCTAAGTAACAGGCGCCTTCCCAGGCACTGGTGCTTCCACAAGGCTCTCACTCTTATCTCCTGATCACTCCTCACAATGTCCCTTCAGTTCCGAATATATTTCACCCGATTATGTCTATACTATAAGACAGAAATATTCCTACACTATAATACTAAATATTAATAGAGAATAATGATGTAGGCCAGGTGTGGTGGCTCACGCCTGTAATCCCAGCACTTTGGGAGGCCGAGGCAGGTGGATCACAAGGTCAAGAGATCGAGATGATCCTGGCCAACATGGTGAAACCCCATTTCTATTATTTAAAAAATAATAATAGCCAGTTAACATCAAATGGCAGTAATCTTAAATTGAAATCGACTAAATTTTCTAATTAAAAGATACAGCCAAAACCTAACAGTATACTATATCCAGACCCATTTCATATCCAAAGATACACAAAGACTAAAAACAAAGGGTTGAAGAAAGATTTACCAACCAAATAGAGAACAAAAACAAATAAATAAACAAAAAGGAGTTGCAATTCATGCATTTGATAAAACAGATTTCAAACCAACCAAGATAGAGTGGTATAAGGATCAATGCATCCTAACACCCAGATACATAACACCCATAAAGAGATTCAGACTCAACGAAACAGAAAATTAATAAGGACATCCAGAATCTGAACTCAGATCAGTAACAAGTAACCTTAATAAGCACTTGTAGAGCTCTCCACTTTAGATAAATAAAATATACATTCTCCACTTTAAATACACAAAATAATGATCAGCCATTATTAATACCCATTAAAAGCAATATTCCTGTTCTCTCTCCCTCTTTTTCTTCCTCTCTTTTCCTAAATAAATAAATAAATAAATAAAAATAATAAATAATAAATTTAAAAAATAAAAAATAAAAATAGGAGAGAGAGATCCAAGATGGCTGATCGCTAACAGCTCGGGATTGTAGCTCCCAGTGAAAGCTCGGAAAACGTGAGGATACCACATTTTCAGAGGAATTTTCGTCGCCCACAGACCAGAAGACTTCCAGTGGAGGAGCCCCGCGGGTCGCCAGCGCGACTTCTGTGGTCGGCGCAGCGGTTTTGTCATCGCCTCGGCGCGGCAGCTCTTCCTGCACAGTGAGCGGGACTGGTTCCCCTACTGACTGGTGTTTGGAGCTCCGGGAAGGCAGAGCCGCTCGCGGACTCAAGAAGGAAGCCAGACCGGAGATTCCCAGGCAGAAGAGCACCATCAGTCTTATCGCTGTTGTTTTGGCCGGCGCAGTGGGTTGCTCGGATTCCAGCACTGGGAATCAATAAATTGGACATCCTCTCAGGAACTTAATCAGAAAGGCGCTAATTGTAAAGACATCAGATGGATAAATTCACAATAAAGGGAAAAAAACAGCCTAAAAAGGCCGAGAAAACCGAAAGTCAGAACCCCTCTCCTTCTACAGGGGATAGTAATTCCTCATCAGCAACGGAACAAGCCCTAATGGAAGAGGACTGTGTTCCAGTATCTGAAGGAGGCTTTAGAAGGTGGATGGTAAAAAACCTCTGGGAATTGAAACAACTTGTTCTAACCCAATGTAAAGAAACTAAGAACTTTGAAAAAAGATTAGACGAAATGTTACAAAGAATCGACAATATAGAGAGGAATATAAATGAACTAATGGAGTTGAAAAATACAACAGGAGAACTTAGTGAAATATGCACAAGTTTGAATGCCGAATTGATCAAGCAGAAGAAAGGATATCAGAGGTCGAAGACCGACTTAATGAAATGAAACGAGAAGACAAGAATAGAGAAAAAAGGATAAAAAGAAATGAGCAAAGTCTCCAAGAATTATGGGACTATGTGAAAAGACCTAATCTACGTTTGATAGGTGTACCTGAATGTGATGGAGAGAATGAATTCCAGCTGGAAAATACTCTTCAGGATATTATCCAGGAGAATTTTCCCAATTTAGCAAAGCAGGATACTATTCAACCTCAGGTAATACAGAGAACTCCACAAAGATATTCCTTAAGAAGAGCAACCCCAAGACACATAATCATTAGATTCACCAGGGTTGAAACAAAGAAAATACTAAGGGCAGCCAGAGAGAAAGGTCAGGTTACCCACAAAGGGAAGCCTATTAGACTTACAGCTGATCTCTCAGTAGAAACCCTGCAAGCCAGAAGAGAGTGGGGGCCGATATTTAACATCCTTAAAGAACAGAACTTTCAGCCCAGAATTTCATATCCTGCCAAACTAAGCTTCACAATTGAAGGAAAAATAAAATCTTTTATGAAAAAGCAAGTACTCAGAGATTTTATTACCACCAGGCCTGCTTTACAAAAACTTCTGAAAGAAGCATTACGCACAGAAAAGAACAACCAGTATTAGCCTTTCTAAAAATATACCAAAAAGTAAAGAGCATCAACATAAAGAAGAATTTACATCAACAAATGGATAAAATAGCCAGTTAACATCAAATGGCAGTAATCTTAAATTGAAATTGACTAAATTTTCTAATTAAAAGATACAGCCAAAACCTAATGGTATACTATATCCAGACCCATTTTATATCCAAAGATACACAAAGACTAAAAACAAAGGGTTGGAGAAAGATTTACCAACCAAATAGAGAACAAAAACAAATAAATAAACAAAAAGGAGTTGCAATCCATGCATTTGATAAAACAGAATTCAAACCAACAAAGGTAGAGTGGTATAAGGATCAATACATCCTAACACCCAGATACATAAGACCCATAAAGAGATTCAGACTCAACGAAACAGAAAATTAATAAGGATATCTAGAATCTGAACTCAGATCAGTAACAAGTAACCTTAATAAGCATTTGTAGAACTCTCCACTTTAGATAAATAAAATATATATTCTCCACTTTAAATACACAAAATAATGATCAGCCACTATTAATACCTATTAAAAGCAATATTCCTGTTCTCTCTCTCTTTCTTTTTCTCTTTTCCTAAAAAAAAAAAAAATCTCCTTTTTCCTCTTCTAAATTTATAGATCTTGTATTTTTTTTAAATTAACACCTCCTGTCCTCTCTAAAAAAAAAAAATAAATATAAATATAAATAAAAAAAGAATAATGATGTAATAGGCTTGATTACATAATTGATTATGTGATTGAATCTAATATCTATTTGGTGTCATTGCTATAATTAAGTAATCAGTTATTTATTTTGCTGGGACATCTTGTGCCTTCAGTCTCTTGCCATGTCACCTGGGCAACTGTCTTCCCACACCCAAGCAGCATGTATATTGGTGTTGACTTTTTCTTTCTTAGATCTAGTTTAAAAAAAAAAAACAAAATTCTTTGAAGAAAGGAAGAGATTAAATACTTTTTTTCCTTAACACTTTCTTGAAGGTCAGGGGCTTTATCTATGAAAAAGCAGTAAATAGTTATTTGCAACCTGTGTGAGGCAGCAGTCAGCCTTAAAGTCGTCCATTCTTGCTAATGGTTAGAACAGTGAATACTGGAATTGTCTGCACGGTGTTTAGCTTCTCTCAATCAAGATTACCAGACGATAGAATTCAAGTAATCTTGAATTCTTGTTCCATGCTATCATTTCATGTATCGATAGTCATTTAAAAGTAAAGACTGTCATGCCAAAAAACAAAAGAAACGCAGTTCGAGGCTCAGCTGCTCAGCTGCTCGTTGGTCATAGAACCACTTTGCTAAATAATAATTTTATACACCTCCACTCCGTGGTCACTTACAAGATTTAATCCCTGATTCTAGTCCTCAAGCAAAATAAAACTAACAACCATTAGGCCTCTCCCTGTGGGAATGAGGCTGGTGGCGGAGGCCCCAGGGAAGAGCTCGCGCTCTCAGCCACGTCCGGACCGGTCCCCGCCTTTGCCCCGCCCAGTCGCCCCTGGAGGACCGGGAGATCAGGCTCCTAGAGGCGTGGCCACGCCCCACCCATCTCCCTTGAGCCCTCGCAGGCTCGACCCAGGCTCCGCCCCCAAGCCAAGGCCCTGCCCCCTCCACCTGCACCTGCGCAGGCCCCGCCTCCTAGGCCCCGCCCCTCCGCCTGTTCCTGCGCGGGCCCGTCCCCTAAGCCCCACCCCCAGGCCCCGCCCTGCTCCTCCTCCAGCGCCTGCGCAGGCGCGCTCCCACTCCTGCGCCTGCGCAGGCCCGCTCCCCGAACCTGGCCAACCATGGTGAACCTGGGCATGTCCCGGGTGGATGACGCCCTGGCCGCCAAGCACCCGGTGAGAAGGCCGGCCTGGGACGTGGGCAGGCCTCAGGCCTCAGAAGCTGGCCTGAGCGAGGCGGGGAACTGGGGCGGGACGCTGGAGAGGAGGAGCCCTCGTCAGGGAAGAGTGACGAAGGCTGGGGGCACCCACCTGCTATGGGGCTCAGGGCGTCCGGGTGAGCATAGGGGAGGTGGGACGTGTCCAAGTGCCCAGGGTCTCCTCCACAGCCAGGGTGTGCCCAGAGGAGGGACAGGAGAGGCGGTGAAGGAAGAGGGTAGGGAACCGAGATTTCACCCCCGCCCTGCCACCCCAGGGACTCCGGGAGTATGCCGCGTGCCAGTCGCAAGCCTTCATGGAGGGCGTTTTCGCCTTCATCACAGGTAGGCTGCACCAGGTGTCCTGCGGCGCAGAGTGAACGCACCCTCCTGCTCCGCCCTGGCTCCCCAGCAGGGGGCGCAAGTCACCTGCCCGCAGGTGCTGGGGGCCTGGTAAGGTGTGCCCCCGGCCAGCCCCGGTTACGGGTTGACTGATGGGACCTCGGCTCCTTGCAGGCACCGGCGCGGCCTTCGGCTTGCAGGTGTTCATTCAGAGGAAATTTCCATACCCTTTGCAGTGGAGCCTACTAGTGGCCGTGGGTGGGTACTTCGGGGCCCCTGCCTGGGTTCTTTGTGGGTGGGCTTCTGCTAGGGTTGGGGGCTGTGGTTCTGCATCTGTGACTCTGACATGGAGCCCCAAGTCTTGGTGGGAGTCCCACCTGAGCCCACCCACCACATCTGCCAGGAACTAGCTCAGTCTCACCCTGAGAAGCACAGAGACCCCAGTCCTCTCTTCCACTCACTGCTCCACAGTCGCCGGCTCCGTGGCCAGCTACGGAGTGACTAGAGTGGAGACAGAGAAATGCAACAACCTCTGGCTCTTCCTGGAGACCCGACAGCTCCCCAAAGACATGAGCACAGGTGAGAAGAGCCTGGGGGTTAGTGGGAAGTGAATGCCATGGCTCCAGTGCCCAGGGTTTTAGGCAGCCAAGCCTAGGTGCCTCCCCCCCCCCCCCCCCCCCCCGCCATGATAGGCTAGACAAGCTCTCTCCCTCTGGCCCAGCCTCCTCAGCATGTGACTCCCAGATGGGCTGGAGCTGGGGGTGTGCACAGTAGACAGATCGTGGAGAGCTCCCTTTGCTGGAGGAAGAGCCAAGAGGGGCTGGGGTGCCCCTAAAATGGAGAGGAAGCGTGCAGAGTGAGGAGCATGGGAAGGCCACAGCCAGCCACGTGGACACCCACAAAGAGTGAGGCTGGACTGGGAGGCTCTGCATTGGACCCAGGCCTGGCCCCCACTGCCTGCTGTCCTTCTTATGGGACCCAGTTTTTGCCATGATAAAATGGGTGCAGGGACGCCAACCCACGACAATGTGGTTTGAGCTTGTCTCTCTTTGGCTCTTACAGATCAGCGAAGCTAGGAGGGCTCCAGCCGGGGCACAGACGTTGGGAGCAGGAGGAGTCCTGGAATACAGCCTTCATGCCCCCCAGCCCCAGGCTGACCCTCCCCACACCCTAGGGTGTCCCAACCATATCTTCTGTCCGCATGCATGGCCAGGCCTAACCAGGCCCTGCAGACAGCTTCTGCCCCCACCTGGGACGCGCCCAGGAGGCTGAAGCAGAAGGGGCTCTCCCTGGGTGGTGGTTCTCCTCCAGGTTATTGGGATGCATGGTCTGCACTGCCAGCAGAGAGGGTGTGTCTGGGAACCCCCACCTAGGTCTTGTGCACTCTGTCATTCCCTTTCTGGCCCCTTTACCTCTGACAAGTCCAAGGTGACAGCTGGTGCTAGGGTGTGTGGTTAATAAATGGCTTATCCTCATGTCCACCTGAGTTTCCACCTGGGTAGGTGAAAAACAAATCAGAAGGGTAAGATGATGACAGGTCACATGACACCTTTATTACCCAGAAGTTGATATATGAGGTTCACATTTAAGTTACATACTGAGGACGTACAGGGAAGTTCCCAACACTGAAACCCAGAATTAGACATTCGCACCAGCCCTGTAGGCCACGAGACCACCACAGCCTCTCTGTGCTGGGGTCTGCATCTGTAGCACTTGGCATGTAGGGGTCAAAGCTAAAGGGGAGAGGCAGGCCAGAGCTTGGCTGCTGGGAGAGGAGGGCATATGGGCTACGCCCACCTGCCTATCATTCCGTACTTGTCTATTAGCCGAAGTGACTCCGCAGAGGCAGAGCTAGCCTGTCGGAGCCGTGTCTGTGTAGAAGGAAAGCTGCTGAGTGGGCAAGTCTACCCACAGCCCCAGCCCGGAGAGAAGGAAGAGGTGGACACCACACAATCTCGGCCAGCCCATCGTGGTCACAGCTGGTTCCCTGCAGCACCGAGGCCCACACCTGCTCCAGCCCCCACCTCACCTTACCAGTCACTGGAAAGAAAGAACTGAGTACTGAGTACCTACTGCATCTTCAAAGTGACAGGAAGCTCAATAAGACTGGCTTCAGCAAGATGGAGCTATATTTTTCTGGGTTTTGTCAGGTTTTTTTTTTTTTTTTTTTGAGACTGAGTCTTGCTCTGTCACTCAGGCTGGAGTGCAGGGGTGTGATCTTGGCTCACTGCAACTTCCATCTCGCCAGTTCAAGCGATTCTCCAGCCTCAGCCTCCCGAGTAGCTGGGATTACAGGCGCCTGTCACCATGCCCGGCTGATTTTTGTATTTTTAGTAGAGATGGGGTTTCACCACGTTAGCCAGGCTGGTCTGGAACTCTTGACCTCAAGTGATTCACCCACCCCAGCCTCCCAAACTGCTCGGATTACAGGCCTGAGTCACTGCGCCCGACTGAGCTTCATTTTCCTTGTAAAAGTTCCACGTGGGTGGTCCAGGGTTGACAGGGAGTCAGGGACCTGGCTCTTTTCAGTCTGTTCCTGCTGCAGTGGCCTCCGTTCCCAAATCTGCCTCATGGCCTCAGGTGGCTGCACCAGCTTCGGCCATTGTGTCTTTACGTCATCTGAGAGGGAAGAAAGGGCAGCTTACAGGCACTGCTGCTCTCTGTTGGCCTGAACAAGGTCGTTGGGAGCACCCATTGCCGGGAGCTCAGGAAGGCAGACTTGCTCTGGGCAGCCATGTACCCACTAACATTCAGGTGTTTTATATCTGAGGAAGGACAGCAGGTAGTCTCTGCCTCAGCTGGATTCCAAGCTTGCACTCCAAAAACAAGGGGAGGTGAGCAGACCACACCTTTAGGGTCATCCGAGCACCCTGAGGGTAAGGCCTGGCTTGCTGAACCTGGAGTTTGCCTGGACTGGCTTTCCAAAAACAGTGACCAGAAAAGGAAGGGAACTGTGTGAGAGCTCGCAGAGGAAGACGCTGCGACAGCACGGGCAAAGTCCACTGTCGGGCGGGCTTGGGTCCCCTCAAATTCCTCTATGAGGCCCTGACCCCCAGGACCTCAGCATGTCGCTGTATTTGGAGATGGGGCTTTACAGAGGCCATTACAGTAAAATGAGGTCATTGGGGTGGGCCCTAATCCAATGGACTTGTGTCCTCATAAGAAGACGAAATTAGGACACAGACACACAGAGGAATGACCACGTGAGGACACGGGGAGAAGAAGGCGTCTGCAAGCCACGGAGAGGGGCCTCAGGAGACACCAGCCCTGCTCACCCAGCTCTCCGCCCGCAGCCTCCAGGCTGCTGTTCATACCCCGCAATCCATGGCGCCTTGTTTTCGCTTTTTTGAGACGGAGTCTTACTCTGTCGCCCAGGCTGGAGTGCAGTGGCACGAGCTCAGCTTGTGGGGTCAAGCCCTACAGGGTCGTGGGGTGTCCCCATCGCTGTGCTTAGGTGCAGGATCCAAGAAATAAAGACAGAAGGACAGAGTGCAGCTGGGCTCAGGGGGCCTCGCCACCTACAAGTGGAGACAGGTGAGGCCCTGAACGTCCAGGAGCATCTGTATTTATTGGGTATAGGTTAGCGGTCAGGGTAGTCATCTTAAGGACAGTGATAGGGTCAAGACAGTCATGTAAGCAGTAAACAAGGGGTCCACCTCCATTAGGTCACCTAGGCTAGGTAGTGGGCAGTGCGCAGCAAGGGGTCCACCCCCATTAGGTCGCCGAGGCAAGTGCGCAGTGGAGGGGGTGCAGTGTGCAACACTTCTTATCTAGGGGCAGGCTACTTCTAAGGAATTCTACGGGAGGATGCTTTGAGTCAGCACAGTAAAGAGTTGTCAGGGTATACAGCGGTCTGCTGGCAGCTTCCAGTGATTTCTATAGGAGGATGCTTTGAGTCAGCATAGCAGCAACAGAGCTGGCAGGGTCTACAGCCATCTGCTGGCAGCTTCCAGTGATTTCTATAGGATGCTTTGAGTCAGTACACAGCAGCATGGCTGGTGGGGTATACAGCCACCTATGTGCGATTATACCTGTGGGGTTTTAAGCCCTCCGATGCCCGCATGGTTGCTGGCCTAAGGCCAGCCTTCCACAAGAACTGGATGCAAGGTACTGCAACTCCTTTTCAGGAGGAGTGACTTGCTCCAAGCCTGCCATACAGCGGGTATCTTTATGATACTGAACGCTGCCGCCTGGGCCGGCCTGCTATGTAGCACACGCCCTTTCAGGCAGAGGCACTACCACCAGGCCATAGATTCTTGTCCTGGTGTAACTGTTTTTCCCTTAAATCTTGCTCTGCACCATGTCTGCTGTAGACATTCCTCTGATAACTATAAACAAGATATGATTATGTATGTCTAGCTGTTTTTCCCTTAATTCATGCTCTGCACCGTGTCTGCTCTAGATATTCTTCTGACTATAAACTAACGTATAACTGAGTAGTAAGGCACAAATTGTTCCGACTGTACATTTATATATGATATATATAAAGGATTATATACAAGGAAATAACTGAGTAGTAACACTATAAACTAGGATATTCAGGTACTAATTGTTCCGGGGGTCTGCTTAGCTCTCCTTTTTCGGTGCCCAGAAGGGGGGTTACCCACCCAGCTCACTGCAACCTCTACCTCCTGGGTTCAAGGAATTCTCCTTCGTCTTCCCAAGTAGCTGGGACTATAAGCACGCACCATCACACCGGGCTACTTTTTCTATTTTTGGTAGAAACAGGATTTATCCATGTTGACCAGACTAGTCTCGAACTCCTGACCTCTGGTGATCCACCCGCCTCAGCCTCCCAACGTGCAGGGGTTACAGGCGTGAGCCACTGTGCCCAGCTACTGCACCCTGTTATGGCTACCTGAGCCTACTAAGGCAAGACTGGGAAAAGGTACCCCATCAGCTCGTGCATACCCTACAGAGTTCCAGGCTGCTTGGTGCTCCAGGCACTTCCCTCTAAGGGAAGGGCGGAGCGGGTGCAGAGATGGGAACTAATCCCTCCTGACACATGAACTCAAGACCCAGTAATTCCCAAAGGAAAGTGGGGGCAAAGCAGGGTGGGCTCCAGGCAGCACAGCCAAGGTCAGGGACAGAAGTCAGAAGAGATAAGGCTGGGGTGTCCCAAGAGCCGGGTCACCCAGGGCATGGAGTCTGGACTTGGGGCTGGAAGTGGGAGTGCAGACGGAGGTCCCATAAGGCAGGAACAGAATAACTTTAGGAGGTTCACCCAGCTGCTTCGTGGAGGACAGATTGGGGCATGGGAGGGACCAGGGAGGGAACCTGGTGCAGGTGCAGGGTGTTGGTGCTGCTGACCCATCACAAACCTCCCCCTCAAAGAAAGCAGCACATGTGCCCAGCAGAGCTCCTAAGTCTCGGGCAGCTGCCAGGAGACTCGTTTCAGTTAGGACACAGGTCCAGAAGCTGCCCCGAAGTGAATCAAATGATTTTCCGGAGGACGCCCCAAGGTGGCTGGGGGCAGAGTGGGGCAGGGAGGCCCTGCAATTCCAGGGTTGCCCAGGCAGTGAGAACCCTGGCTCTCCTCATAATGCACTGAGGTTCTGGGGACAGTCTGAGTGGCAGCTCTAAGCAAGCGGAGCCCAGGGAGGCTTTGAGGTACACAGGGTCACTGGGGGCAGCCATGAGGAGGCACAGCGAGACAGAAGTGGAGGAGCAGACCCAGGAGCTGAAGACTATCACTCGGCTCCAGGGTGAGCCTGCACTGCTGCAACCAGCCTGCTGTGCCTGCCTGGGGCTCGGGGTTTGAGGGTGCACAACTTTTAGGGGTTTGTTTTGAGATGGAGTCTCTGTCACACAGGTTGGAGTGCAGTGGCACAATCTCGGCTCACTGCAACCTTCACCTCCCAGGTTCAAGTGATTCTCCTGCCTCAGCCTCCTGATTAGCTGGGACATCCGGCGTGTGCCACCACACCCAGCTAATTTTTGTATTTTTATTATTTTTAGATGGAGTCTTGCTCTGTCACCCAGGTGGAGTGTAGTGGTGTAATCTCAGCTCACTGCAACCTCCACCTCCTGGGTTCAAATGATTCTCCTGTCTCAGCCTCCCAAGTAGCTGGGACTACAGGCATGTGCCACCATGCCTGGCTAGTTTTGTATTTTTAGTAAAGACAAGGTTTCAAGCTGTTGACCAGGCTGATCTCAAACTCCTGACCTCAGGTGATCCGCCCATCGTGGCCTCCCAAAGTGCTGGGATTACAGGCGTGAGCCCTGTACCTGTCCACTGAGAGCCCTTCAGACAGCCGCTGCTGGACATGGAGTGGTGTCCCCCAGGACAGGGTGGGAGGAGGGATCTTGGCTGTGGAGGTGGCATCACCCCAGACCCAGGGCCTCCCTAATTCAAGCCTCCCCCAGAGGATTGCAGGTCAGGCCCTTGGCCCAATCCTGGCCACTCTGACCCCTCCACCTGCCCACAGAGCAGTGTCGGGCCCTCCAGATCCAGGGGGTGAAAGAGAGTATGAACCAGAACAAAGCCACGCTGGCGCTCCTGCACAGCAAGATCCGCCGCGGGGCCCAGGACTGGGCTTTGGCCAAGAAGGTGCACAAACCCGGCTCCTCCCCGCTGCCTGGGAAGCAGGGCAGGAGCAGAGGACACACAGGGGGAGGGTGGACCCTCCTCTCCACCCCCACCCTGACCTTCCTGGAGTCAGGGGGCATGTGAGGAGGGGCTCTGCTAGAACCTGTGCCCAGGGCTCCAGTCACCCCAGCATCTGGTGGGCAGGTTCACCCCAGAGAGCTTGGCATCTGTAAGCCCACATCCTGCATCAGGGCCCCTCTGGCTCTCCAGCCAGCTAGGGGAAACCTGGGCCCTCCTCTGCATGCCCACCTTCCCCCAACCCCGTCGCATCAGAGCTTGGGTGGCCAGGATGGGGTCCCGCGGCGCTCTGCTCCTCGTGGGAGCAGGGGGTCTCGCTGCTGGGCTCGCACTGCATACAAGAGGCCCTGGGGGGAATGCCTGGAGGGGTCGCCGGCTGGGGGGTGTGCAAAGGGCCCGCCACAGCTCAGCCGCCACTGCTCTGCAGTATGACCAGTGGACCATCTCCAAGGCCTGCGGGAAAAACGTTCCCTTGCGGCTGGCGCACTGCCGCAGCACCATGGAGGTAACCAGGCACGTGGGGCCTCGAGACCCAACCCTCCCCCACCCCTGCCAGCGCACCCCACCCACTGGATGTTGCGGAACGGACGAGGGACGGAGCAGGTGCCCAGCCCCAGGGTCCCTGTGGGGTTGCCACGAGCCTCCACCCGCCTACTGCTGGCGGGCTCTGTGGCGGCCCCCTGCGCACCCACGCGCTGGCGGTGCCCTTCCCGACCCAGGTGGCGCAGGAGAAGCTGCGCAAGTACGTCTTCGACCGCGTGAATGCGCACAACCTGCTGATCCACCTGGTGCGGCGGCGCGAGGAGAAGCTGGAGAGCATGCATCTGGAGCTTGCCAGCCTGCGGAGCCAGCCCGACGCCAGCAAGGAGGAGCTGCGGTTGCTGCAGGTGGGAAGGCGGGGCTGAGAAGACAGGGCGGGGCCCCTGGGGCAGGGCTCGCGGGAGGGGGCGGGCTGGGAGAGCACAACCCTCTCCGAAGAACGCCCTCTGGGCGGCTGGTCCCCAAGCGCTCTCACCGCGCCCTCGGTCCGCCCCAGATCATTCGCCAGCTGGAGAACAACATCGAGAAGACACTGATCAAGATCACTACCAGCCAGAACATCCACCTGCTGTACTTGGACCTGCTGGATTATCTGAAGAAAGTGAGCTCAGCGGCCCGGGAGAGGCGGGTCCGGGGCTGGGATCTGGGAGGGGCGGAAGCGTCCTGGGCTCTGCTTGAGCACCGGCTATGTAGGACGTCGAATCATGTGGAAGATGTATTTTAAAACTTCATTTCTGGGCCGGGCGCGGTGGCTCACGCCTGTAATCCCAGCACTTTGGGAGGCCGAGGCAGGTGGATCACGAGGTCAAGAGATCGAGACCATCCTGGTCAACATGGTGAAACCCCATCTCTACTAAAAATACAAAAAATTAGCTGGGCATGGTGGCGCGTGCCTGTAATCCCAGCTACTCAGGAGGCTGAGGCAGGAGAATTGCCTGAACCCAGGAGGCGGAGGTTGCGGTGAGCCGAGATTGCGTCATTGCACTCTAGCCTGGATAACAAGAGCAAAACTCCGTCTAAAAAAAAAAAAAAACAAAAAACTTCATTTCTGGGCTGGGCACGGTGGCTCACGCTTGTAATCCCAGCACTTTGGGAGGCCAAAGCAGGTGGATCACGAGGTCAGGAGTCCACCTGGCCCAGATGGTGTAACCTTCTCTCTATTAAAAATACAAAAGTTAGCCTGGAGTGGTGGGCCTTTAGTCCCAGCTGCTTGGGAGGCTGAGGCAGAGAATTGCTTGAACCTGGGAGGCAGAAGTTGCAGTGAGCAGAGATCGTGCCATTGCACTCCAGCCTGGGTGACAGAGCAAGACTCCAGCTCAAAAAAACCCAAAAGTTTCATTTTTGGCTATTTCAAAGAAGCACATCGCGGGGGTGTATCAGAAATCTTTGGACTTTGTTGCACGTAGTAAATGATTTAGTATCGCTTGTATTTTGTTTTGCCCATCACCTTCTGCTTGCCTGGGCCTCTGACAGTCAGACAGGTCCTGTCCCCTCAGAAAGTCCTCGCACTGTTGAGGGTTGCCGGCGCCTGTAAGCAGGGCTTGCTGCTGTCCCAGCCAGCCCACCTGCTCTGCTCCCTGCAGACGAGGCCAGCGGCAAACAGCGGGTCAACTGTGAGGCAGGGCCCCATTCACGGAGGTTGAGCACTGCCCCTCAGCCACTCACAAAGCAGAAGCTGCTCCAGGTGGACTATAGGTGTGGAGGGAGAGTGCTTTAGGTGTGCTGAGAGTGTGTGAGAAGGTGAGCACGTCTGTGAGCGTATGAGCGTGGGAGCGCACATATGTGAGCATGTGTGAGCGCGTTTGTGAGAACGTACGTGTATGAGCATGTGAGCGTGCATGTGAACCCATGACAGCTTGTGTCAGCATGTGAGCATGTGTGAGAGCATGTGAGCGTGCTTGAGCACGTGAGCGTTTGTGAGAGCATGTTTGTGTGAAAGCACATGTGAATATGTATGTTAGAGCATGAGAGTACCTGTGTGAGAGCCCATGTGTGGATGGAGCACAGAGCCAGCTGGGAAAGGGGGCAGGGGAAGCTCCCAGACACCCTCACCCTAAGACTGGGCGAAGGGGTGCTTTGGAGAGCCATGCTTCAGAAAGGTGACAGCATGGAAGTGCAGTTTAGGAGGACGGTGGTGGGTGGGGGTGGCATCGCAGCTGTTTTCTGCTGCTGTCCCAGCCCAGGTGGCTCCTAGCTCCATCCTTCTGCTTGTCCCTCTTGCCTTGGCCCCTGGTCCTGTTGGCTCACCTGGAAGCCCTGCCCTTCTTTCCTTCCTGGGCCCACCCCTCCCCACGCCCCTCCTTCTGCTGGTGATTTCTGTACCCTGGTAGCATCTTCTTCTGTTTAGAACATACACACTTAAAAAACAGTAATTCCCGGCCCGGGCATGGGGGCTCATGCCTGTAACCCCAGCACTTTGGGAGGCCAAGGTGGGTAGATCACCTGAGGTCGGGAGGTTGAGACCAACCTGACCAACATGGTGAAACCCCGTCTCTACTAAAAATACAAAAATTAGCTGGGCATAGTGGTGTGTGCCTGCAATCCCAGCTACTCAGGAGGCTGAGCCATGAGAATCCCTTGAATCCAGGAGGCAGAGGTTGCAGCAAGCCAAGATCTTGCCATTCCACTCCAGCCTGGGTGATAGAGTAAGAATCAGTCTCAGAAAAAAACAAACACAGTAATTCCCACAGTCATCCATATTTTTAAAAAATAATTCTAGGTCCAGTGTGGTGGCTCACGCTTGTAATCCCAGCACTTTGGGAGGTCGAGGTGGATGGATCACCTGAGGTCAGGAGTTTGACTCCAGCATGGCCAATGTGATAAAATCCCATCTCTACTAAAAATATGAAAATTAGCCAGGCATGGTGGCACGTGCCTGTAATCCCAGCTACTCAGGAGATTGAGGCAGGAGAATTGCTTTAACCAGGAGACAGAGGTTGCAGCAGTGAGCTGAGATTGCGCCACTGCATTCCAGCCTGGGTAAGAGTGAAACTCCGTCACAAAAAAAAAAAAAAAAAAAAAAAAAAAAAAAAAAAAGATTCTACACTTATAGGTATTAAAAACAAAATTCTAATAGCAAAGCTATCCTGGGCTGTATACTTCCATTTATACTCTCAATTCATCCTGACGGCAACCTTCTGAAGAGCCGTTATCACCCTCTTACAGATGGGGACACTCAGAGAGGTTAAATAACATTAACGTCACACAGCTAAGCTAGCTGGTCAGAAGCAGCCTTGGCCTTGAATCCTAACTCTCTGACCCCAAGCCCATGTCCTGACCCCTCTGCTTCACTTCAGAGCAAAGCTGCTCGCAAACCTCCTGGGTTTCAGAGTCAGCTTTCTCCATGGCAGATCATTTAGGCACAGCCTCTTTCAGTGTCTCTGGGTTGTTGGGCCCCGGGTGGTGGGAGTCCACCAGGCCAGCACCGTCCACTCCCCATGAAACACTTCCTTTCATCCGTTTTATGCCTGGCGGGGGGAGGCTGGGGCCACAGAGCAGAAGCTATCACTGTCCTCAGAGGTCTGAGTCTGGGAGTGACAGCTGCGGGCAGCTGCAGCCCACTCTGTAGGGGCCACAAGAGAACCCCACTCAACACAGGTGCTGGCTGGATACCCCACCGAGCTGGACAAGCTGCAGAACCTTGTGGTCACCTACTGCTCGGAGCTGTCAGATATGAAGATCATGTCCCAAGATGCCATGATGATCACAGATGAGGTCAAGGTGAGCTAAGGGCCCAGGGCTGAGGGCCCTCCAGGGCTGGCTCTCTCAGATCTTCCTGGCGAGGGTCACTCAGGAGACCCCCACACCCACAATGCCTATAATTCCTGGCAGGATCCAGTGGCCAGCCCTGCCAGCCTGCTCTCCTTGCCTGCTGGACAGAGCAGGTCCCGTCAGGCCAAGGAGCCATGAAGTAGAGGAGGCAGAGAATCGGCCAGGGCAGAGCAGGGGTCCCCGCCCACCCAGTCTGTATCCCCCAAGGCCCCTGCCAGGCTCTGGGGATACAGCAGGGACCAGGACAAGCAGGCCCAGCCCTCCTGAAGTGGGTGGTACTCATCCAACAGTCCATGAAGAAATGCCACACAGCCCCAGGGCCAGCCTGGCAGAGGTGGGCGGCGGATGGCTTTCCAGGGAGGCAGTGCTTGAGCTGGGCTCAGGGAGTGGACCTGCAAAGGTGGAGGTGCCGGGGCTAGGGAGGAGGAGGTGAAGGCCCGGGCCAGGAGGGGCGTGGTGTGCGGAGCAGCATGTAGCCACGGCAGCGGAGGCTGCTGGGCCGGGGACTACGCACTGACCTGGAGCCCTGGGAGGAGGTGGAGGGAAGATGTGACCAGGTCTGTGCTTCAGAAACAGTGCACTCAGACTGCAGGGAGGGTGCCAGGGCAGAGGTGCTGATCACCTGGGCTGGCCGGGGTGAAGGGGTGGCCGGGAGCGACAGAGCCGAGAAGTTCTCAAGAGGCAGCCCCACTAAGCTCTGGCAGCAGGAGTGGTGAGGGTGAGGGCAGGCTCTGGGTTCGTGAGCAGGGGTGGGCAGAGGATGGTTTTAGCTACCCAAGGGCATGCTAGAAGAGGCCAGGTTTTGGGGAGGAGAATGACTCTGTTTTCCTCTGGCTCAATCTGATCTTGTGAGTTTTCCATGGACCTGGCCAGGAGGCAGCTGGGGGCCAAGGACTGGAGGGCAGTGGAGCATCTGGGCTGGCATGTGCTCCGAGAAGCATGGGCAAGTGTGGGTAACCCCCCATATAGGCACCGAGGAATGAGAGCTAAGCAGAACCCTGGCACAGTTAGGGCTTGAGGAATATCTCACTTTAGTGTTACCACTCAACTACTTCCTTTTATATAATCCTTTACATAATCATATATTAGTTTATAGAATTAGGGCTTGACAATCCCTTTATATAATCCTCTCTATATAATCATATAATAGTTGATAGCATGAGTGCCTAAAGAATATTTCCCTACATATATACCTATAATTATATCTTAGTTCATATCGGAGGAAAGCCTAGAGTGGACACAGTACAGAGCATGAATTAAGGAATAAGAAGCTTATAATCAGAGGAATGCCTGGAGCAGACACCGTGCAGAGCATGATTTAAGGGAAAAACAGTTATGCCAGGACAAGAATCCATGGCCCAGGTGGCAGCGTTCAGTATCGTAAAGATACCCACTGCATGGCAGGCTTGGGGCGAGAGCCACTCCTCCTGATAAAGGAGTTGTAGGACCTTCCTCCAGTTCTTGTGGAAGGCTGCCCTCAGACCCGCAATCCACCTTGGTGACTGTGAACTTTATCAGCTCTTGCTACTGTGCTGCTTGAAAAGCATCTTCCCATAGAACCCATTGGAAGCTGCCAGAAGGTGGCAGTAACCCTGACAGCTCTGTCACTGCTATGTGACTCAAAGCATCCTCCTATAAATCTTCTTAGAAGTAGTTTGACCACAGATAGAAGTATTGCACACTGCGCACGGCCCACCTTCATACCTTGGTGACCTAATGGGGGTGGACCCCTTACTGCGCACGGCCCTTGCCTTTGTGGGAACGGGCCCCTTGCTGTGCACTGTCCACCTCCTACCCTAGGTGACCAAATGGGGCTGGACCCCATGTTTTATTGCTCATGACCCTATCACTATCCTTAAAGATGACTTCACTCACTGCCCTGCCCCCTAACCTATACACAATAAATACTCATGCTTCTGGACATTCGGGGCCTCACCTGACTCCACTTATATGTGTCGTGGCCCCCCGAGCCAAGCTGCATTTTCCTTGTACTTCTGTGTCCTATCTCTATTTCTCGGATCCTGCGCCTCAGCACAGCATAAGGTTCACCCCACGACCCTGTGGGGCCATCAGCCCTACATCGGAGCAGGGCCCTGAGCAGAGGCAGCCATGGGCAGGAGCACGGGTGGTTTAGGAAGAGGGTGTAGCTGGTGGTGGGGAGGCATCTTCCAAGTCTAGTGAGGTGAGGATGGCCAACGGCTGCTGGCTTCAGTGCCATGAGGGCCCTTGTTGAGACAGTCACTGACCCCTGCCCACCCCATGTCCTTAGAGGAACATGAGGCAAAAGGAGGCGTCCTTCATCGAGGAGCGCAGGGCCAGGGAGAACCGGCTCAACCAGCAGAGGAAGCTGATCGACAAGATCCACACGAAAGAGACCAGTGAGAAGTACCGGCGGGTGAGCCCCAGGCCCAGGCCCCACAGCAGCGGCGTGGACAGGCTGAGCCAGGGCCCCGCAGCAGCGGGGTATATGCAAGCTCAGGGCCGCAGGCCCCCACGACAGCTGGGTGGACGCAGGCTCAGGGCCGAGGGCCCCCACGACGGCTGGGTGGATGCAGGCTCAGGGCCGAGGGCCCCCACGACGGCTGGGTGGACAGGCTCAGGGCCGAGGGCCCCGACGACGGCTGGGTAGACAGATTCAGGGCCGAGGTTCCCCACGACAGCTGGGTGGACAGGCTCAGGGCCGAGGGCCCCCATGACAGCTGGGTGGACAGGCTCAGGGCCGAGGGCCCTCATGACAGCTGAGTGGATGCAGGCTCAGGGCCAAGGGCCCCCACGACAGCTGGGTGGACAGGCTCAGGGCTGAGGGCCCCCACGACAGCTGAGTAGATGCAGGCTCAGGGCCACCACTTGGGCCCACTCCCTGCAAAGGATGTCTCATCCCCCTCTCCGCCCCCCACCTCCCATCAGGGCCAGATGGACTTGGACTTCCCCTCGAATCTGATGAGCGTGGAGACCCTGAAATGTAAGGGCTCAGTTCCCCACCTGCACCTCCCATAGTCAAGGTCCCAAGGAGAGGCTGGCACTGGCTCGGGCCAGCAGGTCAGATCACCCTGGGGCCAGGTGTGGCATGCGGTCACCAGGGGAAGGGAAGAACGAGTCCCTGCCTCTCCCTGCAGAGGCTGACAGCCTGCAGCCAAATGTGGCCTCAGAGATCCTGGCCCCAGCACCCAAGGGCTCCATACCCAAGGGCCCAGTCCCCAGTGACTGCAGGATGGGCACCCCGGCACATAAGACACCTCTGAGAAGCACTGCTGAGCCCACCATGCCACATGGCTCCCCATCTGCCCCTGCTCTGGGGCTGCTGGGACGTCCCTACAGAGCCAGGCTGAAGAGGGAGCAGGTCTGGGGGTAGGCACCTCTGAAGGACGCCTGTGCCTTGGGTGGCCTCCCCATCAGCTGGGTAGGTACAGAGGTGTCCAGTGGCCTTACACAGAGCCCATGAGCCAGCCCTGCATGCTGACTGCCCCTCCCCTCTGCTCTGCCAGTGAGAAGAAAGGAGACCTCCACGGCAGAAATGGAATACCAGACGCTCGTGACTGCTATGGTGGAGAAGGTCAAGAGCGCTGTGCGATGCTCTCACGTCTGGGTAATGCTCCCTGGTGTTCGCAGAGCACGTGAGGAAGGTGGCTGAGCGGGGATGGGGTCTGCAGGCGCTCTGGCATGGACATACAAAGTGGCAGCTCCCTGGGCCTTGCAAACCCTTTTATCTTAATCCCATCTGGGTTTATATAGATATATCTGTCTATCTCTCTATATATACATTTTTGTTTTTGAGATGGAGTCTTGCTTTGTTGCTCAGGCCAGAATGCAAAGGCGCTATCTCTGCTCACTGCAACCTCCGCCTCCTGGGTTCAAGCCATTCTCCTGCCTCAGCCTCCCAGGTAGCTGGGACTACAGGCATGCATCAACATGCTCGGCTAATTTTTTTTGTATTTTTAGTAGAAATGGAGTTTCACCATGCTGGCCAGGCTGGTCTGGAACTCCTGACCTCAAGTGATCCACCCACCTCGGCCTCCCAGAGTGCTGAGATTACAGACGTGAACTGCCGCGCTCAGCCCTGGGTTTATCATGACTAGGCCTTGAGCTCCCATCCACTGCCCTGACACAAGCTTGTCCACTATCAGACAAGGGACTCAGAGTGACACAGTGTCCCTCAGTGATGGTCTCCTTATCTCTAAACGGGGTTATCTACTCTCTCTGCCTGCCATGAGGGTCGCATGCAATGACACCCACCAAGCGCTTCACCCCTGCTGAGTGTGGTGGCGCACACCTGCGGTCCTAGCTACTCAGGAGACAAGTGGAAGGACTGCTTGAGTCCGGGAGGTTGAGGCTGCAGTGAGCTGTGACTGCACTTGTGAATAGTGCAGAGAATGTGCACTAGCCTCTGGGAGGGGCCCAGAAGAAACCAGTTCTGTGAAGCCCCCTGTGCCTGCCTTCCTGGCCCACACCTGCTTCTCCCTCCCCCAACCTGGCCAGGACATTGCTGGCTGCTTCCTGGCTCAGAGGAACACAGAGGAGAACCTGGAGCTGCAGCTGGAGGACTATGAGGAGCGGCAGCTGCGGCTGAAGGCCCTGGTGAAGCAGCTGGAGCTGAAGGAGGCTGTGCTCAAGTTCCACCAGAGGCCCAGTTCCATCAGGTGCTCCCAGCTTCCGGGACTGCGGGCCACCCACCAGGGTCCCACGAAGGCCCCTGGGCTGCAGCCAGGCTGGGAGCTGGGAGTGTACCCACTGCTAACAAGTCTGCGTGTCCCACAGAGGGCCTGGGGACTCCACTTGCCGACACCTGAACTTCTGAGTCCCTGACTTCAGCATAGCACCCAACTCAGGACCCGGCTCCTGGGTGGCCCTCGGGCCTGTGCCCCTCACCGCTGTGTCCCTGTTGCCCTCTGCAGCTTCAAATCCATTGAGAAGAAGATGACAGACATGTTGAAAGAGGAAGAAGAGAGGCTGCAGCTCATGCACAGCAACATGACCAAGGGCCAGAAGCTGCTGTTGACCATCCAGATGGGTGTCGACAACCTCTATGCCCGGCTGATGGGCATCCCCTTGCCCTCTGCCCAGGTACCGGGAGTGGGGCGGAGGTGCCGTACACAGGGTCCCTGGGCAGGGCCACAGGGGAGATGAGACTCTCCTCCCTGACTGCAGAGAGAAGTGGTGCCCTCCGACACCCTCGATTTGTACAGCAAGCTGGCGTACTGCGAGGGGAAGCTCACGTACCTGGCTGACAAAGTGCAGACGGTGTCCAGGACGGAGGAGGTAGCTCCGGGCTGGGAGGAACCTGCACAGCCCACGCCCCCTCAAAGCTGACAGCGCCCCGTTCAGAGTGTCTGCATGGTTGAAGGGGGCTCTGTCCTGCAGGCCAACACGAAGGTGAGGGACGCCCTGGAGTCCTCGACTCTGAAGGAGAGATACAACACCAGGATCAGCTTCGAGGACCCAGAGGAGGACATGATCGGTACAAGCCTCGGAAAGGGGCCGGCTGCTGGCGGGTGGCTGGAGCGAGACCCTGGCTCCCCTCCCACCAGGACACCCGGGAGGGACAGCAGGGCTACAGGGCGCGACCGTTGTACGTGCGGGACTATAATTGACGGAGGAGACTCGGTGATGCCCTGGGAAGAGGCTAAAGCCACTGAAATAACTTATGACTTCGTTTCTCGGAAAGGAGGGGCATGCCATGCCAGACAGGACGGCGGGAGTAGGCGCCGGGGCTGGTCAGGAGCAGGGAGGAGCGCGAGGAAGGCCTGGGCCGGAGCCTCCAGGGGGTTTCCGCGGGAAGGACGAGGCAGGGCAGCGCCAGCAACTGAGGAGGAGCTGGGCTGAGTCCTCCCGGCACGCGGGGACTGTTCCCGGGGCAGGGCACCCGGCCGGGGTCGGAGGGCTGGGTGAGAGGCGGGCCGGGCGCCTGGGTGGGCTCGCCCCGGGAAGGCGCATGCGAGCCGCCGTCTCCGCCCGCAGACACCTTCCAGTTCGCCGACGTGGACCACAGCTACGTCCCTTCGCGTGCCGAGATCAAGAAGCAGGCGCAGCGGCTGATCGAGGGGAAGCTAAAGGCGTCCAAGAAGAAGAAGAAGTAGCCCCGCCCGCCCCGCTCCCCACTTTGTTACACAAATAAACATTTTTCCAGGACCAATGCGGGCGCCGGACCTCAGGGAGTAGCACTGGACACGCAGGCCCCGGGGAGTCTCGGCGGGAGCAGACGGCCGCGGCCGGGAACTGCGCGCCACAACCGCCCGCGCATGCGCCGATCGCGCGCGCGCCGCGGCCCGTGGCCCTCGCGGCGCCCCGTAGCCTCGTGACCCCCCCCCCCCCCCCGCGTCCCGCAGAGCCGGCGCCAAGATGGCGGCGCTGACGCCTAGAGAGCGGCCGTGCCTGAGGCCGCGGGGGCCGGAGCGGAGCCGCCGCGGCTGAGGTTTCCGAGCCACCGCTCGAGGCCGCGCTCCACCGCCGGGATCCTGGCCTCTGGCCGTGCCGGCTCCGGCCTCCAGGGAGGCCGGGGCCGCCGGGACATGGTGCGAGTCGCGCCGCTTCCCCGCCGCCGCTGAGCTTGCCGGCCGCTCCCGGGCTGGGACGTCCGAGCGGGAAGATGTTTTCCGCCCTGAAGAAGCTGGTGGGGTCGGAGCAGGCCCCGGGCCGGGACAAGAACATTCCCGCCGGGCTGCAGTCCATGAACCAAGCGTTACAGAGGCGCTTCGCCAAGGGGGTGCAGTACAACAGTGAGTGCGGCGGGCCCGGGAGGCGCGGGGGCGGGGGCGTGGGGGCGGCTCGCGGGTCTCCGAGCTCAGGCCCTGCCCCGGGCGCTGCGCGGTGGGCGTCGATCTCGTCTGCCCGCCCGTCGGGGGGTGCGTTGGGCCCGCCGGACGCTCTGAGAGTGGGGGCGCGGGCCAGGGGACAGGTGGAGAGGCCGGGCCGGGGCCGGGGCCTCGCGGCCCCTGAAGCGCGGGCCGTTTCCCAGCCGCGCGCGCCCGCTCGTGTCTCTCCCGCCGCGCTGTGCAGTGGAGCGGGTCGGCGGCGTCCGGATTGGCCCGGCTGCCCGGTCCGGGGTGATTACATAAAGCCAGGCAGAGCCCGCCGGCCCGGGGCGCCTCATCCCCGACGCTCCACGGTGGCGAACCCAGCCGGCCCTGCTTTTAGCCGGGATTTTTCTTTGTTGACTTCCGATTGAGTTTGAAGACGGAATATTAGCTACGCCACACGTTCTCGCCCTTTTGTTTTTTTAAAGAAGCATTTGTAAGGGACGTATTTAGAAAAGCTCCAGAAGGCACGGGCTGACTTGCGATTGTGGGGACATCGCATTCCCCCCTGGGAAGAAGTCATTTACACACTCCTGAGAGCCTGGGACGCTCCCTTCCTTTGTTATAAATTATGTAAATTGTCCTCTTGACCTCTTTTGAGTTTTTCAATTTTGCGGGCTCTTTCCTGGTAGTCTTTAAACGCTCTTCTGTGGTTCCCTGCTTTGACATTGTTTCTTCTCTTAGCCGTTTCCGTGTATCTATGAGATTTTAGGACCCTTCGCCTCTTCGGTTTCTGCCCACTTTAAGGGGAGCCTTATAGTCTCCACGATATTTCTATGGTAATGTAGGATTTTAGGAACTAATGATCAGAAAGACTCTTGGGCAGGTTTAAAAGGAAGTTCATGAATGCCCCTGACATGTCCACGGAGACAGCGGTCGAGTTAGTCCAGGAGGACGGTGAGGATGTCGGCTTCATTAGTCTTGGCCACTGACTGGCCTGTGAGCAAAAGGAAGCTTCAGACTTCCCTGGGCCGCCCTCACCCTGACACCTTCAGCAGGAAACTAGATAAAACAGCTTAAAGATCAACCTGAGCATCTAGGTATGAAAACTGGTGTCCAAAGCAGGGGCTGTACTGGCCTTTCTTATACTCTAGAACATATGAAGATAAAAGAGATTTTGACGACGTTCACATTGGAGTGCTCATCGAAAAGAAAGCGCGGCTAACCACGCTGAGGAACAGAAGTGGATTATGTTGAAGACAAATTATCCATTCAGTTTGTGTTCAGTAACCCAAACATCAAAGGAACTTGAGGCTGTGGAGAAAGCTTTACTATTTTAAATCTCAGGACTCTGGCCAGGAGCTCCTGGAAATCCTGTGGCAGCCCTGGAGCGCGCTGAAGACTGTAACGTACTGCATGTGTGGCTCTGTCTGGTAAGGAAAATAAAGCTGTGCATTTTGAATAAAAATAAAAGCAAGCTCATTTTAAATGTGTTATACTCGAAATTTTGTACTTATCTGACATTCAGAGAAGAGAGTATTGAGTCAAAATACTCAGTTTACACAAATTTTTCGGCTCTGCATTTTGATCCCTTATTTAATTTTATTGCTTACAGTATTGGCTAATCTTGTAAGTAAAATTTCGATGCCACAAAAGAAATAGCACTCGAAGATAAATCCTCTCAGCAAGGCAGTTTACTTCTGCAGAAGGGTGCAGCCCACAGGTGGAGCAGTGGAGGCTGCATGCTTGGACAAGCGGGGAAGGGCTACTTATGCCTGACTGGGTCGTACTGCTGTGCCGTTCCCCTATTGGCTAGGGTTAGACCCCACAAGCTAGACTAATCCCGACTGGCTGTTTTAAAGAGAGCAGGGGTCCCAGCTGGAGTGGCAGGGTAGGTGTTTTGGTGGGAAGGATGGTTACCAGCAGGTCAGAGGAGATAGCCAGGGGTGACCTAGGTCAAAGAAGGTGACTGGAGCAGGTGACCGGGATGAGTCTGGATGGAGCGGGGACAGGGGAACAGATGTGAACCACTGATTAGAACCGGTGGAGAAGGTTGTTACTGGAATTACAGGAAAGCTAAACTTCAAAACAGAGAATTAAAGAATAAGAGAGCTGAACATACTGACATGCTGATTCTTTGAAGAAAAACTTGGGGTTCACTATATCTAACACTAAGCTCAATGTTAGTGATATTAGGGCCCCTAGGAAATCGGGCCTGGAACTGGAAACTGCACCTTCTGAAACGGCTCCCTGACAAGTCCACCCCTGCGTGTCCTGACCGAGTGTGACTAAAAAGGGCAGTGGGGTCCTTGAGAGGAGAAAAGCCAGCCTCCAGGAGCTGGAGAGCAGGTTATGATCTCCTAGAACTGAATGAAAGGGGGTGAGACTGAGACATTTGAATTTGTACCTAAATCACATTTTAGAATATGTTTCTTTATGGTTGATTAATATGCAATTTTAAAACTTCTTGACTTTCTGTGTTAGAATAGAAACTTTCTAGTATTTACTTTCTCAACTATTTTACTGAGGGTAACAGACCAGCAGTATGATGAAGACAGAGTGGGGGTTTTGGAGGTGAAAGTTTCTGTGAGCTGCTGCTGGTTTCCAGGAGTCTCTGGGCTGCCCTCCTGGGCCCTGCGTTTACAAGGAGTCACTAGCGGCCCTGGCAGAGTCCCAGGACCCCTACGAGTTTAGAATCAAAAGTTGAATGAAACATTGACCACAGTTGATGAAAAAAGTCAGACTCTGTGGAATATTTGAGGAGATTTATTTTTGAGTCAAATATGAGTGACTATGGCCTGTGACACAGCCCTCAGGTGACCCTGAAACCATATGCCCAAGGTGGTCAGGGCACAGCTTGATTTTATACATTTTAGACAGACATGAGGCATTAATCAAATGCATTTAAGATATATGTTGGTTTGGTCCAGAAAGGCAGGACAACTTGAAGTGGGAGCTTCCAGGTTAGAGGTAGGTTTCAAAAAAAATTTTTTTTTTTTTGCTGGGCGCAGTGGCTCACACTTGTAATCTCAGCACTTTAGGAGGCTGAGGCAGGTGGATCACCTGAAGTCAGGAGTTCAAGACCAGCCTGGCCAACATGGTGAAACCCTGTCTCTACTAAAAATACAAAAATTAATGGGGCATGATGGTGGGTGCCTGTAATTCCAGCTACTCAGGAAGCTGAGGTGGGATAATCACTTGAACCCAGGAGGAGGAGGTTGCAGTGAGCTGAGATTGTGCCTCTGCACTACAGCCTGGGCGACAGACCCTGTCTCAAAGAAAACCTTTGCACCACCACACCCAGCCAATTTTGGTATTTTTTTTTTTGTAGAGACAGGATTTTACCGTGTTGCCCAGCTGGTCTTCAAGCCCACTGCTCAAGCAGTCTGACACCCTCGGCCTCCCAAAGTGCTGGGATTACAGGCATGAGCCACTGCACCCAGCCCTCTTAACATTTTTTTGATTGGCAGTTGGTTGAAAGAGTTATTAAAAGAAAGGAATGTCTGAGTTACAATAAGAGGTTGTGGAAACCAGTGTTTTATCATGCAAATGAAGCCTCTGGGTTGGAGGCTTCAGAGAGAGAATAGATTAAGTTGGTTTTTTTTGAGATGGAATCTCGCTGTCAGCAGGCTATAGTGCAGTGGTAGCGATCTCATCACTGCAACCTCTGCCTCCTGGCTTCATTCCAATCCTCCTGCCTCAGCCTCCTGATTAGGTGGGACTACAGGTGTGCGCCACAATGCCTACTTAATTTTTTTGTATTTTTAGCAGAGATGAGTTTTCACTGTGTTGGCCAGGATGGTCTCAATCTCTTGACCTGGTGATCCACCCACCTCAGCCTCCCAAAGTGCTGGGATTACTGGTGTGAGCCACCGCACCTGGCCAGATCACGTTTCTTTTCAGACTTAGTCAGTGTTGATGTTAAATGCTGGTGAGCTTTTCCTGAATTCCAAAAGGGAGGGGATGGTAATGAGGAGTGCCTGACTCCCCTCTTCCCATATTGGCCTGAACCAGTCTTTGAGATGATTGGGAGGCCTTGGGATTTTAATTTTGGTTTACACAATTTTGAAATTATTTGCATGTGAAGTGGAAGAAAGACGGTTGCCTGAGTTGGTCTGTTCCTTTCTACTGTGATTGGACACAAAACGTCAGCTGTGTTTGGTGGAGAGTTTTCCTGTGGAGTTGCTCCCAAGTAAGAATTACTGTGGAGTTCTGATACTGGCCTTGCTCAGGAGCTCGGACAGCCGGAATCCTCTCCAAGCAGACCTTGGTGCAAATTTAGAAATGGGACTTAGCAGGCAGGGTGCGATGGCTTATGCCTGGAATCCAGCACTTTGGGAGGCCAAGGCAGGTGGATTACCTGAGGTCAGGAGTTTAAGACCAGCCTGGCCAACATGGTGAAACCCCATCTCTACTAAAAATACAAAAATTAGCCATGTGTGGTGGTGAGTATCTGTAATCCAAGCTACTTGGGAGGCTGACAGGAGAATTGCTTGAATCCAGGAAGCGAAGTTTGCATCGAGCTGAGATTGTGCCACTGTGCTCCAGCCTGGGTGACAGAGTGAGACTCCGACTCATAAAAAGAAAAAAAAATGGAGTGAGATGCTTCATCACTGAGAAACTATTTGGAAGTTTGATTTCAAGGCCAGGCGCTGTGACTCACGCCTAGCACTAATCCTAGCACTTTGAGAGGCTGAGGTATGTAGATTACCTGAGGTCAGGAGTTGAAAGACCAGCCTGGCCATCATGGTGAAGCCCCATCTTTAAAAAAAAAAAAAAGTAAGTTTGATTTCAGGGTAAAACAGCTTTTCTTTAGGAAATAAATCATAGCTGTGTCTACCAAATTATTTGACCTGCCCCAGGAGAGCTGATTTCCAAATTCCTGAACCTTTGTGGGCATTGATGCCACGTTTTTCTTTATAGGTTTTTCTCTTGATGCATTTGTTCTTTTAGCAAATACTGAGTGTTCATCCGTGGAAATAAACAGACAAAAGTCTCTGCTCTTGGGAAGCTTATAAGTTCCACCCTCTAGCCTAGCATGGGAGAACAAACACTAAGCAATAAACTTGGTAAACAAGTAAATTTCCTCTTACTTGGTCTAGGGTTAAGTGCTGTGGAAAGCAAACAGAGCCATGTTGGAGGCTCAGAGATGCTCTCGGGTCAGTGTTACTTAGAGGATTGTGGCAAGAGGAAGGTGAGGTACTTCCTGGGCAGAGAGAGTCCCTAGGCAGTGACCCTCAGCCCAGTGTGCTTCCAGGAAAAGGGAGTGGTGGGGTAAGAGTCCAGAGAGGCACAGGAGGCAGCCACAGAGGTGCTGCCTAGGTGGGGATGCAGGACAGGAAACCTTTCTGTTTATTTCCTTGTTTTTTTATTTGTAGGAAGAAATGGTTTCGTACATGGGATGAAACAATATAAATTCAAAACTTACAGATAAAGGTTAGCTCTGTCACTCATCTCTTTGAAAAGTTTACATGAATATCTAGTGAAAACCAACAAAGTATCACCTGTGAAATGTTATCCCAACGAATTTCCACTGAGACGGCAGAACTGTAGACTGTTTTGGAATGTCCTTAGAAGGCTCTGTTGTTGATCAGGTCACAGTAAAAGCTCAGCACCCTTTCTTTCAAACGGGAGAGGGACAGAACCTGTTCAAACCTTCTTTTTTCTTTATGGCTTGTGGTCCCCTCTGCCTCCTCAGAAGCCACCTCGCCCTCCAGAGCCTTCCCTGCTTCTGCCCCCACCTCGTCCTCCAGAGCCGCGTCTGCCTCTGTCACAACCCCCCAAAGGCACCTTCACCCTTAGGGTGGGCCCCGTCCAAGTTACCTTTGTTTCCCTTCATTTTACCATCTTCTGTGGCCTCCTTGGTGGCTTTGGCATCCTCCTCACTGTTGACGTCCACGAACTACAGCCTTTGCAGTGCCCATTTTCCCCGTTGGTGACTATCCTTGCCCAACAGAACCGTCGAGTGACTACTGTCTCTTCAGTGGTGTCCTCAGGCCTCTGACAGACAGTTTTTGATGGCTGGCTTCTGGCATGAGGTGATCCTTGCAACTCCAGCCCGATGACTCTGCCCCCAATTTCCCTTTTATTACAGGAATTTAAAGCTTTTTATCGTCTTCACCTGAAGCATACTCTAAATGAATGCATGCCCTTTAGACTGGCCGTTGTGGTTCTGGGGCACTTTGATAAAAGTGGCCTTCTCAGTACTTCTGACGCGTTTCTCTGTCACGCTGTAGAGAGGCTGATTAGAGCTGGAGTTTTTCATTCATTGCAAGTGACACTCTTCCCACCTCTGTAGTGTTGATTTTGACCTTTCTCTCCGTGGTAGTGCCAGGAAATAGATCACCATCCATCTCTGTTCCCTGTGTTTCTTCAGAGGTTTTCTCTGCATCAGCTTCTGTCTTAACCTCGATGTAAGCAGCCTTTACTCTTCCCATCCGTTCTGACTGATCCGATCTCCACAGCATCATCTTCAAACACTTCTTTTAATTTGTCCCAAGTGACTTTTTAAGGGAGATTTCTAGCCAAAAGTGTTCTCACATCTTGCTATTTCTTACTGTCTTTTAGTTTAATTTCATTGCCAAAGTCTTTCAAATCAGTGAGTCCCAAGGCTTTTTCCAGGTCTTCAGCAGATTCAAAATCCACAGAGCCATATTCCTAGTCATACCAGTTCTGACAGCCATAGCAGCAAGATCATTTTTAGCAAAAATATCATGGATACTAGTTATTCTTTTTGTTGTTGTTGTTGTTTTGAGACGGAGTCTTGCTCTGTTGTCCAGGCTGGAGTGCAGTGGCGTGATCTCAGCTCACTACAACCTCCACCTCCCGGATTCAAGAAATTCTCCCTCCTTAGTCCCCCCAGTAGCTGGGACTACAGGCGCAAGCCACCATGCTCGGCTACTTTTTGTATTTTTATTAGAGACAGGGTTTTACCATGTTGGCCAGGCTGGTCTCAAACTCCTGACCTCATGAGCCGCCTACCTCAGCCTCCCAAAGTGCTGGGATTACAGGTGTGAGCCACTGCACCTGACCCTGGATACTAGTTTTTAACTCAGGAGCAGATTTGTTGAAGTTCAGGTTTTCAACAAAGATTGAAAGACATTCCAGCCTGGCCAACGTGGTGAAACCCGATCGTTATTGAAAATACAAAAATTATCTGGGTGGCAGTAGTGCATACCTGTCATCCCTGCTATTCAGGAGGCTGAGGCAAGAGAATCGCTTGAGCCTGGGCGGTGAAGGTTGTGGTGAACCCACATCATGCCACTGTACTCCAGCAGTCTGGTAGAGAGAGTAAGACCCTGTTTAAAAAAAAAAAAAAACGCAGTTGGTTCTGTGCCTTTCACTTTTCTATTTCTTGACTTCAGAAGCTACTGTTTGGTCATTTCTTTCCTTCATTTTCCAGGTGCTTCTTCGACAGACTCTTCCTCCTCCTCTTCATCCTCTTTGTCATCTTCATCGTCGTCACCCTCGTCCTCATCATCCTCTTCATCCTCATTCTCAGCCATGCTTTGGCTTTCACAGGAACAGCTTTTGTAGAAGTTTTCCTTCCTGTGGCTGGAGTGGTCTCCATAGCTGCTGCTTCAGCACCATTTCCCTTGGCATCATCCTCATCGTCCTCGTCCTCATCCTCTGGGGCAGGGGCACCACTGCTGCTTTCATCACTGCTGGCTCAGATTTGTCCTCCTCATCACTGTCTTGGTGTTCCTGCCATTCTCTGCCCCCTGGCTGGGGTGCTCCCTTCTTACCAGGAGCTGCTGCCAATGCCTTCCCCAGTGTGGCTCCCTTCTTGCCAGGTATGGCGACTGCTTTGCCTGGAGTGACAGCTGCTTTCTTGGTGGGTGTGGCACCTGCAGCCTTTTTTGGGGAACTTGCCACCTCCTTTGCTGGGTTGCAGCAGCCTTCCTGCCTTTCTCCTGAGATGTGACAGCCTCTTCTCCACAGCTATCATCTTCTTCATCTTCTGACATTTCCTCATCTTTACTTTCTTCTGCCGCCTTTGGGGTAGCAGCCATTTTCTGGGGTCACCTTGGTTTTTACCTGCCTCTCCAACCAAGTAGTCGAAGCCACTGAGGATGCTAAATCTTGCAGATGCGGAGTGGGAGAGCAGCAGGATGTAGCTGTCAGGGTCAGGAGGTGGCTGGGCCCTGGTAGTGGGCCCAATAGGAGATGCTGGCAGCACCGTGAGAGGGTCTGGTCGGGAGTTAAACCTTCGCACATCTGAGATAAATCACAAGCTCTTCTTGGTATGAAAATGTAAGAAAATGACTCTATCTTGCAGGAAACCTGTGGGAATGTGAAGGAGTTAAATGGAATCGGGATAAGAAAGGCTCAGGGCCTCACATAGAGCTCTGTGTTTTCTGCATTGGAAATTCTCAGAGACGCTCATAAGAGAGACTGTGTTCACAGCCCATTTAGTAAAACCGCAGGTTGACCATGCGCTGAGTACAGGGCTTAGCGTTTCTTGGACCAATCGTGAAGGTCTTCCAGGTGAATCACTTACTCAGCTTCGCTTCTTCCAGGCAACATTTAAGACTCTGAGATTAAGCCTAAAAAAAGAAAACAAAACCCAAGATCAAGGAACTAGCGGGAGGAAAAAAAAAAAGATTCTGAAATTGATTTTTTTTTTTTTTTTTTTTTTTTAGGTAGGGTCTTGCTCTTTTGCCTGAACTGGAGTGCAGTAGTGCAATATTGATTCACTGCAGCTTTCACCTCCCGGGCTCAAGCAGGCCTCCCACCTCAGCCTCCTGAATAGCTGGGAATGCAGGTGCATGCTACTATGCCTGGCCGAGTTTTGTAATTTTTGTAGAGACAGTGTTTCACCATGTTTCCCAGGCTGGTCTCAAACTCCTGGGCCCAAGCGATCCACCTGCCTTGGCCTTCCAAGGTGCTAGGATTACAAGAGAGAGCCACTGTGACCAGCCTAACTTTTTAAGTTAAAAGTAGAGGTTAACCTGGGTACGGTGGGTCCTGAGCTCAGGCAATCCACCTACCTCAGCCTCCCAAAGTGCTAGGATTACAGGTGTGAGCCACCATGCCCAGACTAACTTTTTTACTTTTTCTTAGAGAGACGGGGTCTCACTTTTTCCCCAGGCTTGTCTGGGGTAAAAGAAGAAGCTACCAGAAGTAACAGAGTCCAGGATGGAGCTGGACTCCTGTAATCCCCGCACTTTGGGACGCCAAGGTGGGTGGATCACTTGAGGTCAGGAGTTTGAGACCAGCCTGGCCAACATGGTGAAACCCCGTCTCTACTAAAAATACAAAAATTTCCTGGGTGTGGTGGGCACACGCCTATAGGCCCGGGTCCTTGGGAGGTGGAGACAGGAAAATTGCTTGAACCTGGGAGGCAGAGGCTGCAGTGAGCCAATTTTCTGCCACTGCACTCCAGTTTGTACAACAGAATGAGACTCTGTCTCAAAAAAAAAAAAAATGGTGGTGTGGGGGCGTTAATTTTTTTAAATAATTAAGCCAGCTGGACACAGTGGCTCACGCCTGTCATCTCAGCACTCTGAAAGGCCGAGGTGGGCAGATCACCTGAGGTCAGGAGTTTGAGACCAACCTGGCCAACATGGTGAAACCCCGTCTCCACTAAAAATAGAAAAATTCGCCAGGTGTGTTGGTGTGTGCCTATAATCCAGCTACCCAGGAGGCTGAGGCAGGAGAATCGCTGGAACTCAGGGGACAGAGGCTGCAGTGAGCGAGATTGGCCACTGCACTCCAACCTGGGTGACAGAGCAAGGCTCCATCTGAAAATAAATAAACAATGAAATAAGCCACATTAATTTACCTTACTTGATATTACAGGAGTTTTTGTGATTAGCTTTTTTTTTTGAAACCGAGTCTCACTCTGTTGCCAGGTTAGAGTGCAGTGATGCAATCTCGGCTCACTGCAATCTCCGCCTCCCAGGTTCAAGCGATTTCTCCTGACTCAGCTTCCTGGGTAGCTGGGACTACAGGCGTGCACCACCTTGCCCAGCTAATTTTTTGTATTTTTAGTAGAGATGGGGTTTCACCATGTTAGCCGGGATGGTCTCGATGTCTTGACCTTGTAATCCACCTGCCTTAGACTCCCAAAGGGCTGGGATTACAGGTGTAAGCCACCGCGTCTGGCCTGTAATTAGCTTTTTTTTTTTTTTTACAAAAGTTTGTGGACGTATAGTAGGTGTATATATTTATGGGTAATTAGCTTTTAAAAGGAGTAAATTTTATTTCAAGGGAGAGAAAATAAGACTTCATTCTCAAAACCTAAAGATTGTAGAAAACAAATGTTTGTTAAAATTGATAAAGATGTAAAAGAAAGGGAGCAACCTTAAGACTAAATAATACGTAAATTATAAATAAAATGTTAATGAAAAAGACCATGCGTAGACAATTTGTATTTGAAAAACAACCAAAGAGAATGAAAACCTCTAAAAATGAACAACATGGTCGTCAACAGTTAAGAGTCAGCAGACAGGAGAAGCAGTACTCGCTCAGCTGAAGAGAGGAGCAGTGTCTGGAAGAGACGCGTGGCCCAGGGAGGCGGAGATGCCAGTCCGTGCCCAGTGCAAGTTCCAGGAGGAGACGAGAGTGGGAAAGGAGAAAGTGAAGACTGAGGATTTTCCAGAGTTCATGAAATACACATGAAATGACACTGCAAGAAGTCCAAGTCCATAGTTAAAAGACATCACAGCTAGATACGTCACTGGAAATTTTCAAAACATTAAAAAGTAAACCTCTTACATGGATGCAACCAGAACAAAAAGACTTCCCTGAGAGGAACACGTGGTGAACTGGTGACCAACTCCCAGCGAACCGTGGCTGTGGGAAGGCCGTTGTGGCTGAGGTCTCTGTCTGATGAGCTCTTCAGAGCAATGTGACCAACGCCACTGCAGCCTAAGACCAAGGCTCACTGTGCAAAGGCTTCTGCAGAAATAATACTGAAGGTTGTTCTTCAGAGGTGGAATTGAGCTAGAAAGAGAGGAGTGGGATTCAAAAAGCAAAGGAGGCCAGGCACAGTGGCTCACACTTTTTTTTTTTGCTCTGTCACCAGGCTGGAGTACAGAGGTGCAATCTTGCACTGCAACATTCACTTCCCGGGTTCAAGCACTTCTCCTGCCTCAGCTTCCCAAGTACCTGGGACTACAGACGTGCACCACCACGCTCAGCTCATTTTTGTATTTTTAATAGAGATGGGGTTTCACCATGTTGGCCAGGATGGTCTCTATCTCTTGACCTTGTGATCCTCCCTCCTCGGCCTCCCAAAGTGCTGGGATTACAGGTGTGAGCCACCTTGCCTGGCTGTGACTCACATTTGTAATCCCAGCACTTTGGGATTCACATTCACATTTGCTGTAGTAAAGTCTGAAGTTAATAAATTGCTTCCTTTTCACCTTAAATAATAATATAAAGAGTTCTGAATGCCTTGGCTCTGACCAGTGTTGGATACAGTGAGTTCTGCATTTCTCTTCAAAGAATTGCTATGTCAGTATGCTCAGTTATTTGTCCTACCAGCTCCATCCGGGACTCTGTTACTTCTGGTAGCTTCTTCTTTTACCCCAGACAAGCCTGGGGAAAAAGTGAGACCCCGTCTCTCTAAGAAAAAATAAAAAAGTTAGTCTGGGCATGGTGGCTCACACCTGTAATCCTAGCACTTTGGGAGGCTGAGGTAGGTGGATTGCCTGAGCTCAGGAGTTCGAGACCAGCCTGGGCAACATGGTGAAACCCTGTCTTTACTGAAATACAAAAAATTAGCCAGGTATGGCGGCACACACCCATAATCCTAGCTACTCGGGAGGCTGAGGCAAGAAAATCCCTTGAATCTGGGAGGCGGAGGTTGCAGTGAGCCAAGATCACACACTGCATTCCAGCCTGTGTAACAAAGTGAGACTCTGTCTCCAAAAAAAAAGAAAAATTAGCTGGTGGGTGTCTGTAGTCTGAGCTACTCAGGAGGCCAGGGTGGGAGGATCACTTGAGCCTAGGAGATTGAGGCTGCAGTGAGCTGGGATCGTGCCATTGTGCTGCCTCTAGCCTGACGACAGAGTGAGACCCTGTTTGTAAAAACAAATAATTTTTCAAAAAGCAAAAATAAAATCAAAGGAAGGTTTAGAGAATAAAGGAAGCATCTCACAGCAAAATGACAGGTGGTAAATGATATGGGAAAAAAAAATGGAGGCTCAGTGTGGGTGTTCCAACAGCTAAATAATATGAATTACAAAGAAAAAAGAAAAATATCCATAGAAATTGAAGGAAGAATGCAGCCAAGATGCCGTTCAGTGAATGAATGGAGAAGTGAACTGTGCATCCAGACAACGGAACGTTACTTAGTCCTGAAAAGATGTTCTCCAGCCTTGGAAAGGCAGGCGGCCTTAAGTGCTATCACTGAGAGAAATTATTCTGTGTGACCCCAAGTCTCCAATATTCTGAAAAAGGCAAAACTGGCCAGATGCCTGGAGTGAGCCCCCCAACATCATGAAGGCAGGTTGCCGGCAGTGGCATTTGGAGGCTTTGTGAACGTTCATTCTGGCACTTGTCAACCTTGCTTAAGTTCCTTCCAAAGAGCATATGTCATTTTTACAAAAGAAACAGTGAATTTTCTGTCCAATAGAGTTCAGGAGCCCAGACGCTGGGACAAGGGGACAGGAGTGCGTGGGTTCTGGCCATGGGCAGGGCAGGTGGTGGGGTGGCTGAAGCCCCACCCCGGGAAAAGGCCTTGACAGGGAGCACTGCGCTGTGCATGGCCACCTGAGCGGGGAGGGGGCTGCGGGACAGAGTGGATGGCAAGGCTGAGCGTGGGCGGCCCATGCGGTCCCTGTGAGCCAGGGTTCTGCTCCTTGGGAGGCGGTGGGGCGCCAGGTTCCTGCCTCGGGCGGGGGAGGGAGGGAGGACGCTGCTGCCCATATCAGGCCTCCCGCTGCGCCCGGAATCTGGCGCCCTCCGGGCTCTGCTGAGCACCCACGGCTCATCTGGGGGCTGCTTTGCTCTACGCGGGCCGGGCTGGGGGCTCCTGGGGGCCTTGGGTGGCCGCTGGCCTCTGTACGCCAAGTGCTTGGCGAGACGGAGGGGAAGGAGAGGGGAGCGCAGAGCCCCCAGACTGCCCTGGCCTGTGCGGCCGCCACCATGACCAGGAGGGCACCTGTGTCCCCTGCACTTTGTCATGGGGCAGGCAGGCACATTCTGGAGATCTCACCCGAGACATTTAAAGTTTGAGAGAATGACTGACTTAAACCTTCAGACAGAAAGTGGCCTATTGAGATTCCTAGAATGGGGTGAGGATGCCAATGAGTAAGCTTCGTGGGAAAATAAATAATGAGGAAACAGGCGCCTTGAGGCGGGAAGAGGGGACTGGGCCACGAGAAAGGAGCCTGCCAGGTGCACTCTGCATTGGGAACTTGGGGTCTCCCTGACTGAAGACCTAGGGGGTGGCTGCGATAGTGGGAGGAGCCTGCAGACCTGATAAAGTAGGGGGACACCTGGGGAAGTGGGAGGAGCCTCCAGACCTCCTTGGCCTCCTGGTTTCCTCTGCACACCCCTCTACTTCCCAGCACCTTCCCTGGCTCTTCCCTCATGAAAACCATGAGGACAGCCATGGTTTTGCTCTCTCCCGTGCCCATGATTCCAAAGGCCCATGTGAGAAGCTCTTGGGGGTCTGCTCAGGTCTGAGGATAGCTGTCTCAGTGCTGGCTACTGCCGTCCACGCAGCTTCTTGAGCCAGAAACCTCAGAGTCATTCTCTATCCCGTTCTCCTTACAACACCTCCACAGGCTGTCCGTTCTTCCTCCAGTCGGGCACAGGTCCATCCCCATCTCCACCTGTTCTGAGCCACACTGCCTGTCTTTGCTAACCCCATGTTCCCCTCCCAGCTGCCCTCCCTCCTGTGTCCCATTTTCAAAACAAGCTGGGCAGCGGCCTCCAACACAGCCCTGGAGTGAGCAAACCCGGGCCCTGTGCTGCCCAGCACAAGTGGGTTGTGTGTGAGCTGGGATGCTGGCCCTGTGCTGCCCAGCACAAGTGGGTTGTGTGTGAGCTGGGATGCTGGCCCAGTGCTTTACAGAATTGAGCACCAAAAATGCCAGGGCCACAGAAAGCTTGGTTAGGAGCAATCCACAGAAGCCTGAGGGTCACCGGGGGTCCCAGGGGTCGGCTCTAGGGCAGAACCATGCCCTCCAAGTAGAAAGCCAGCCTGGCTCGGGTTGTGGCCACAGCCCAGGGGGACCCCCAACTGCCCTTTGGGCCCTGGTCACTGTCATTGCTCTGTGCACTGCCAGGTGTCCTTGTGGTGGGGGAGGCCACTGTTGGTGCCCCCTGTCCTCTTCCTGCCTGCCTGCCAGCCAGCCAGTCCCTGGGTCTGATTCAGGCAAGAAAGAGAAAACAGGAGGCAGCAGAACTGGCTCTTTGTGGTTGCTCCTGAAGCCGGATCTGGCTGTTCGTCCCTGAAGTTGGATCTGGCTGGTCGTCCCTGATCTGCCTTTTGTGTTTCTCCTCGAACCCCAGTGAAGATAGTGATCCGGGGAGACAGGAACACGGGCAAGACGGCACTGTGGCACCGCCTGCAGGGCCGGCCATTCGTGGAGGAGTACATCCCCACACAGGAGATCCAGGTCACCAGCATCCACTGGAGCTACAAGAGTGAGTAGCGGGCACGCCAGGGTGGCGCTGGGGTGGGCTCCAGGCCTCTCTTCCGCCTCAGTTCCGGGGAACGTGTTCCTCAGATGGTGTCTCCCCGAAGAGCCCTTGTCTATGAGGGACCCCGCACATGTGGGGCTCCCAAAGTGAACTCTGGGGCTGTCTTGGGGTGAATCACCCTGCTGCCTGGAGTGTGCTTCCTGAAACCCCCTCTGACCCGGGAGGCTCAGCTCAGGGCAGCAGTGGCTGCAGGTGAGTGAGCACTCAGGCTCCTGGGGGCTGAAAGGAAGTGCATTCCGAGGAACATTCCCTGGCCAGCACCCACTTGGTGCACACAGAGGTTTCTCTTGGGGCCCAGCCCGACATCCTCTCCACCACCAGAAACAGAAAGAAGACCTTTGAGCCTTGACTTCTGACATGCCCCTCGGAAAGTCTGTGTCACTAAAGGTTCAGTGAGGTGGGCTTCATGGTGGGACAGACTCCTCCCCCAGGTCTCAGTTGGGTGTGGGTGGGCTGGGGCACTGCCTGCGAAGATGCAGGAAGTTGGGGGAGGTGACAGCTGTGGCGGCTCCAGGGTTTATGCTGGGGGAGGCAGAGCAGCTGCTTGGAGTGTCCAGAATCCTGACAGCAAAAGCCTTGGGGCTGTTTTTGTTTGTTTGTTTGTTGAGATGGAGTCTCCCTCTGTCGCCCAGGCTGGAGTGCATTGGCGCGATCTCAGCTCACTGCAACCTCTGCCTCCCAGGTTCAAGCAATTTTGTCAGCCTCCCAGGTAGCTAGGATTACAGGCACCCGCCACCATACCCAGCTGATTTTTTGTATTTTTAGTAGAAATGGGGTTTCACCATCTTGGCCAGGCTGGTCTTGAACTCCTGACCTCATGATCCACCCGCCTCAGCCTCCCAAAGTGCTAGGATTATAGGCATGAGCCATCGAGCCCAGTCAGGGCTGTTTTCAACATCGCTTCTTTTCGCTGCAAAAAAAAAAAAACTGTGTTACTAGAGGGAGGCAGCGGTGAGTTCCAGCTTCCCCGTGATAACAGCTGACACCTGGACAGCTGTGCAGGAGCTGCCTCAGAAGTGCTGGGCATCGGCTGTGCTCTGGGGCCCGGGAGGGTGATGCTGGGCTGACAGGCGCAGAGCCCACAGGGCCGGTGCGGAGAAGCTCTACCTGCCACCGCACCCTCTTCCTAGTTTAGAGTGAGGCTCTGCTCAGGCAGCATGGGTGTGGTTGGTGTGGGGGCAAGTGCATGGCAGTTTGGGGGACCCAGGCATGCCTCTCCCCTCTAGTTCTCCCTTTCCCTTGGAATCCTTGGGTGGGCAGGAGGCTCCATCCATCAGCTCCCCCAGCTCCCAGCATGCCCTAGAATAGAGCACAGGAATGGGAGCTCCAGAGGTGCAGGGGATACCAGCAGGCCCAGCTGGGATGGCATGGCATAGGGCACACCTGGGGCCTATCAGGTGGCTCTGAAGGGAGGGTCCAGCCTCTGCCCTCAGTGGTTACTTACATTCCACTCCCTCAAAGTGACCCAGAGGCCAGTCACTGGATGAAGAAAAGGGTCAGGAGAAGGTGACACAAGTGGGCGCATTACATTCGCACCTGTCTGCAGGAGAGTGCCTGCTCTCATACAGCCCATGCGCAAACCTGGAAATCCCAACCAGGAGGCCCAACACCCAGGATGCAGAGGCCAGCAGGGGCCGTGCCCAGGATCCAGGCCAGGGAGATGGGGGCTGTGCCCAGGATGGGGGCTAGGGAGGGAGGGGCTGTGCCCAGGATCCAGGCCAGGGAGGGAGGGGCCGTGCCCAGGATTGGGACCAGGGAGGGAGAGCCTGTGCGTTCAGTTAATGGCTAAAGCTGTGTCTTAGTGGAGCTGCCGTGCAGACATCTGGGGAGGGCACGTCCCAGGCTTTTAGACACTCAGAAGTCCCAGTGGGAGCTGGTGCCTGCAGGGCACAGAGAGCCACACCAGCCTGGCCCCTGCACGCCACCCTGGGAACTTCATGTTGGGCACTCATCTTAGGATTCTCCCATTTCAGCCACGGATGACATCGTGAAAGTTGAAGTCTGGGATGTGGTGGACAAAGGTGAGATGTCTCTGTTCTGTGTCTACTTATCTGAGGAACTGTGTGCTCTGCACAGAGAGGCCTCCCTTCTTCCCTCCTGGCACCCACATGTCACCCACTGTCCTTGTGGATAGTGCCCAGGGTCTGGCTGCCCTGCTCCCCTCCACATCCAGTGGTTGCACCAAGCGCTTTGCCACTTTAGCCACCTCCTTGCCTGAGTGACCGTATGCAACTGGGGGTGTGCTTTGAGCTCTGAGGCCCGGGTGTTATTTCAGTAGCCCTCCTCCTGCACTACCTGGCAGAGCAGCCTAGCGCCAGGTGGCCCCACGCCCACAGCCGAGGACCCAGCTCCTGCACTCCCAAGACAGGCTGTCCCTCCAGGGGGATGTGTCCCTGACAGGGAGCCCCAACCACACAGACCTGCACTCTGGGGGCCACAGGAGGGCAGCAACCCCCCTGGTATCCTCAACAGCCTGCCTCCCCTCAGCTGCAAGGCTACCAGTTCCTCTAAGTCCTCGGGGTGGAGCTCACGGCCCTTCCTGGGGCCTGTGGTCTGTGTACATGCGTGGTGTGTGCAGGGCTGGCCAAGTGTGCACCTCGGCCTCGCAGGCCTGGCTGTGGCCTCGTGAGGCTCTGATGGAAAGGTGACAGTGGCAGCCTCTGTGTGGTGGTATGTGTTGGGATGGCGCATGCTCCCCTCCCTCCACCTGGGCTTGTTGGATGGGTTTGTCCATGATGGGGTCAGGTGGATGCTCAGTTCCCGTGGGGGTGCTGGGCCCCCTTCGGCTCCCCTGCAGGCTGTGCTAGACTCTGTGTAGACCATGCTGACCTGGTGGTCCAGAGGCTTTCTCTGTAGAGCTCTCATGAACTCCTGCGTTAAAAGAGGTGGCCACCCACCGCCCTGTCATTGTCCCCATCCCCACTGTGAGGGGAAGCTGTCACATCTGTCCATGGCCCCCAGGTGGCTCAGGCGGGGCTGCCCTGGCCCCCATCTTGGGCCCCTTCCCCCACCAGGGGCAGGGCGCCTTTTGGAGCTTCGGAGATTTCCTGTTCCTCCCTCCAGCTCTGGCTCCCTGGCTCTGCCCATGTGTGGAACAGGCACAGGCTTCCCGTAGACAGGGTTTCCCGGAGTAGGGTTTGTATCTGGGTGCTGTAACGGGTGTGGTCTCCAGCACTTAGGATGGGCTCCCCCCTCTCCTGGTGGGCTCTCATGCCCCAGGCTGGTGTGGAGGCCCATGGCTGAAGAGGCTGGCCGGCTGGGTGAGGCGCGTGCATCCTACACCCTGTCCAGTGCTGGGCTGGGTGGGCTTCCTCTGGGTTCATCCCTGGCTGGGATCTCTGGGGCTCCATGTGTACCCTTGCACCCACCTGTTAGCACCCACTGGGAGAGGGTCACTTGGCCTAAACCAGAACCTCCTCAGGAGGGAAAGGACTTAGCTCCATGATGAGGCATGCCTTCCACCCCACGTGCCTTCCACTCTGAGCTGTGTAGGGGTCTAGGCCTCATGGGCACTGGGTGAGAGGAAGGCAAGGCTGGCAGGCTTAGCTGGGGGGCTGCCAGGATGGGGCTGAAGGGAGAAGTCTCTGGGCGAGTCGACATCCTTCCCCTCTGTCCCCCACCTGATTTCCCCAGAGGTGGTATAGCAGGCCAGATGGCTCGCCCAGGGGGTGCTGGTTAGGCTGTGGGCATCCTTCCTGGGTGCAGGTCCCCACCAGCCAGCAGTGCTGTACCAAGTGTATGTTTGGGCCTCGGCTGAGCCCTTTGTGGGTGCCGGACTGGGCACACTCCTCTGGGCTGGGGGCTGGGTCCATCCCCTGCACCTGAGAAGGGTCTGATCCTCCAGTTCAGAAACGAGCTGTGTAATGAGTGTGTTGGGATGTTTGAAACATGTGGCTCATCTTTTCTTAGGGCTTTCTGCGTTGTCCCAGTCTGAGACTCCAAGGCTGGAACCCTGGAGTTCCCAAGCTGGTCTGGGGACTTTCTCCTCAGGTCAACAGTGTAGATAAAGCGAGGTGGCCGTGGCCCCTCATGGCTCAGGAGAGCCGTGGTGACCTTGATGGCGAAGACTAAGGGGGCTGGGATCCCCGCCTCCTTCTCCTTTCTTCCCAGGCCCGTTGCTGGAGTGAGGGGCGTGTCACTTGAGAGTCCATGTGCTCATCTCCCCACTTTTAACCCAGGGGGAGGCCCCTCACCTTTCCACCTCATCCCTCGTATTTCCCCCACCCTGGACTTCGGCATGGGGGCTGGGGAGGAGCCCTTCCTTCAGCTGGAAGCCTTCCCTTGCAGGGTGTGGGCCATGCCACTGCAACCTGTCCATCCTTGCCCAGGTCTTGCTGCTCCAGGGCTCATGGGTGCCTAAGCTGCATGGGTGGTGGAGCAGGGCACCCGCCAGAGCTGGAGCCTAAGTGGCTGTGGGGGGCCCATGCTGCTCCTCTGGCCCAGGGCTTCTACCTCATAACTTTTGTTTGTTTTTAAATAAGGAAAATGTAAAAAGCGAGGCGATGGCTTGAAGATGGAGAACGACCCACAGGAGGTGGGTGCTGAGTGCACAGTGGGTGGCTGGGGCCCTGGGTGGGGAAGCCAGTGCCCAATGCTTCACACCCCTTTGCCCTGAGCACCCCATTATGCTGTGGCCCCGGGACCACTGCCTTCCCAGCTACTTGGGGACCCCACACTGCCGTGGCTGCATTCAGGGACTGCCAGCTTACCTGCACTCAGCAGTCAGCAAGTTGGACTGGCCCCTCATTTGCATTTGAATGACCAGAGAGGTATTTAAGTGAACTTGCCAGACTCCTGTGCTGTCACAGCCACAGCTGCCTCTGCCCTTCAGCACAGGACACCTCTTGCAGCAGTGGCGATGGGTGTGAGTGTCACTCCCTGGAGCCCCCTGGGGCCAACCTAGCCTGAGCCGATGCCCTTCGCGCCAGAAGAGCTCTGGGTTGCCACAGGGCCACACACTCTCCCTTTAGGTTGTGGGGGTGGAGTGACTGCCCATAGCTCTGCTGCCACCCTTTTTTGTGGGCACTGGAATCTTTCAGAATGCACATCTAGCTGAAGATGGCTGGCAGTACAGCACCCGCTTCCATTTTCGAGTGGTGATTTGGTTGTCTGTGAGGCCTGGACTGGACACTGCTGTGATTAGCAGGAGGTCCTGGGTAGTGGCTTGTCCCAGGAGCCACCAGCAAGGCTGGTGTTGATTGTCAGATCCTTTGGGGCAAACCTGTGCTTAGCCATACCACCTCTTCAGCACTTTTTTTTTTTTTTTGAGATGGAGTCTCACTCTGTTGCCCAGGCTGGAGTACAGTGGCATGATCTCAGCTCACTGCGATGTCTGCCTCCCAGGTTCAAACAATTCTTCTGCCTCAGCCTCCCAAATAGCTGGGATTACAGGCACACGCCACCACACTTGGCTAATTATTATTTTTTTTAATTTTTGTATTTTTAGTAGAGACGGGGTTTCACCATGTTGGCCAGGCCGGTGTTTAACTCCTGACCTCGTGATCTGCCTGCCTCGGCCTCCCATAGTGCTGGGATTACAGGCATGAACCATTGTGCCTGGCCTAGCATATCATTTCCAAATGGAAATGGCCATTATCTTTTCAGATTAGAAGACTATCGAGCTATCAGGTGCAGTAATTCCAGCACTTTGGGAGGCTAAGGCAGGTAGATCACCTGAGGTCAGGAGTTAGAGACCAGCCTCGCCAACATGGTGAAACCCTGTCTCTACTAAAAATACAAAACTTAGCCTGGTGTGGTGGTAGGCACCTGTAATCCCAACTACTTGGGAGGCTGAGGCAGAAGAATCACTTAAACCCAGGATGCGGAGGTTGCAGTGAACTGAGATCGCACCACTGCACTCCAGCCCAGGCAACGAGCAAAACTGTACAAAGGAAAAAATAGACAATAACTATGGAGCCTTTTCCAAGACCGTGCCCCACATGGGCAGGGCCCAGCCTGCGCCAGTCTCACACCTGTTCCTTCCTGTGCCCAGGCGGAGTCCGAAATGGCCCTGGATGCCGAGTTCCTGGACGTGTACAAGAACTGCAACGGGGTTGTCATGATGTTCGACATCACCAAGCAGTGGTGAGAGGGAGCTGTGGGGGCTGCTGGGACTCACCCCACACACAGCCCCTTGGTGTGGTGAGAGGGAGCTGCAGGGACTGCTGGGACTCACCCCACACACAGCCCCTTGGCGTGGTGAGAGGGAGCTGCAGGGGCTGCTGGGACTGACCCCACACACAACCCCTTAGTGTGGTAAGAGGGAGCTGCAGGGGCTGCCAGGACTCACACCTCACATAGCCCCTTGGCTTGGTGAGAGGGAGCTGTGGGGGGGCTGCCAGGACTCACCGCACAGCCCCTTGATGTGGTGAGTGGGAGCTTCGGGGCAGCTGCCGGGACTCACACCAACCCCACAGCCCCTTGGGCACCCTCTCTGTGCAGCAGATGATGGTTAGAGCAGCATTGTTCTGCAGGGCCAAGGGCTGCTTGCTGGGCAGCTGTGGCAGCTCAGCCACGAAGGGCACTGGCCCGGATGTCGGGCTGGGCACCGACCACGTCTGTGTATGTGAGCCAGGATGGTACATGCTGGATGCAAAAGCGTCTAGAGCAAGGCACACACCTTCATAGCCCCACATTTCTTCCAAAAAATTATCTGAGATTTGGCAGAAGCAAGTCGCCGCTTGTGTTGGGGGCTCTCCAAGACCTCCATCTTCCTTGACCCAGGAGGACCCACAGCCAAGATTCATTCTGGCAAGATGACATCAAAACCAGCTAAGGGCAGCACATACAGGACGATCTCTGGGGGACCAGGCGGAAGTCCCCAGAGGCCACTGTGTGGAGTCACCTGGGATCCCCTCAGCTCCTCAGGGGCACAGTGTCCCCCAGGACATACTGGAGCCCTTGCGCTGGGTGCTGGGACACACTGGGTGCAAGGCTCCTGGAAGAATGAGGCCGAGTGAAGACCAGCCTCCAGGTGTGGGCCCCTCCTACCCACAGCAACAGCTTGTGCCCAACAAGCCTGACACACCCAGGTGTCTGCTTTTCCCAGCAGGGGTTCTGGCGTGGGGGCCTGGTCAGCAGTTTCTCTTACTTTGAGAAGACACCCATACCAGGGTTAAGCACACCACCTGCCATGGGGTGCACACTCAGCACACATCAGCAGCTCAGGCCTGAGGGCGGCTTGTAGAACCTGGCTGGCCATGCTCTGGGCCTCTGCCCACCTTTGCCAATGGTGGGAACCCTGCCTGCCCTCCTAGCCTGCAGCACCATCACCAAGGACTGACCAAAAGCACCCAAGGGAGAGCCCTTTCGAGGGTGTTGCACACAGATGCCAGGAGAACCACCCATGGAGCTCACAGGACAGCCCTCGGGGGTGTGTGGCATAGAGACACAGGAGAACCACCCATGGAGCTCACAGGAAAGCCCTCTGGTGGAGGTGGCATACAGACGGCCAGCGGGAGAGCCCTTGGGGAGGGTGTGACACATGGACTGCCAGAGAACCAGAATGGAGCTGGTGTCCCACCCAGAGCAGGAGTCCAGTTCAGGCACACACACTGGCCTCACCTGGGCAAGCAGGGGTGCTCTCTTTCCAGCCTCTCCTGCCTATTAAGCAGGCCAGTCTGGTGGGTGGAAAGGGACTTTTCCCAAATGAAGCTAAGTGTGGACGCAGAGTGGCCACAGCACCTCCCACCACTGCCACGGGAATGGCCTGGAGGGAGCTGCAGGCACCCAGGCTGCTGTGTGTGGAGTGGGCAGGAGGGTCCACAGGACTCCAGCCAGCCTAGGGAGACACACCTTCACAGCTGTGAGAGGCAGGAGATGCCAGAGGACAGAGGGTGCCTGCTGAGGAGGCTGGAGGTGCCTCTGGGCCGGCCTTGGTGAGAGGACCAGTTTAAATGACTGTGAATAAGAGAAAATCAAGTTAGAAACACAGAACGTTGCGTTTTTCACCCACTTGTGTTGGCTTTTGTCAGTCGTGGGGAAGTTTTGTCACTTGAAGCACTAGTAATTTCTTCACAAGCTGTTTGGAAAACCATGCAGTTGAGACTGGCAGCTCACACCAGGCAGATCCTGGAGATTTGCCGTCTGTGCTAGGACATGTCTGCCGAAGACAAGGCTCTCAAACAGCCTGCTTAGACAGCTCAATTCCAGGGTGCTGTTACAGCTTTGGGCAGAGCCTGGATGTGGATGTCCTGCATCTAACGCGGTGTAGCACCTGAAGCCAAGCCAGCTCCGGAGGTATCCGGAGGAGTTTCGGTATTTGCTGTGTAACCTCGTCAGCCCGCCAAGATGGCCATGCAAGCGGCCAAGAGGGCAAACATTCAACTCTACCTGAAGTAAGTCGGATGTTGTACGTAAGAAATTTGCTGCACAGAATCATAGCTGAAGAAACGTTGAATGTATTTGGGAAATAAGGACCTATTCGTCAAATCAGAGTGGGAAGCACACCTGAAACCAGAGGAACAGCTTATGTGGTCTGTGAGAACATCTTTGATGCCAGGAGTGCATGTGATCACCTCTGGGGATTCAGTGTTTGAGCAGATGCCTTGTGATTTTGTGCTATGATGCCAACAGGGCATTTCAGAAGATGGACGCAAAGGAGAAGGACAGCTGAAGCTTCTCAAGGAGAAATATGGCATCAACGCAGATCCACCAAAATAAATGTTTTCTACCTTTTCATTTTGGACTAAAACCCATGATTGACAACTACCACCTTTTCCTTTCTTTCCTTTTTAATTAATAGTAAATACTGTGATTTCTTGTTTGAGGTTCAAAATGATGTGCTTGAAACTTTTATACATATTAGAATACGTGATGTTAATAAACTTGTTGCTTTTTGTGGGGGGAAAAAAAAGGCCTGCTGGACTGGCCACAGCAGCTGCTGTCCTCAGCCGCCCTGGTGGGCAGGGACCCTGGAGGAGCAGCCACAGGGCCGGGCTGATGCTGAGGGGCACACACGACAGGGCAGGATGAGGGCGGAGGCAGGCGAAGCCTGAGGCGGTTTTATAAGGATGCAGACATAGGGTGCTCCGGGTAAGGCAGGGGTGCTCCACTGTGGGCTGCAGTCAAGTGCGTGCTATCTGGGCAAGGATGGGCAGGGACAGTGGGGGTGCTCCTCTGTGGAGCGCAGTCCAGTGTGTGCGGTCAGGGAGAGGACAGGCAGAGACAGGCTGGGCGCTCCACTGTGGAGCGCAGTCCAGCGCGTGTTCAAGGAGCAGAGACAGACAGGGCTGTAGGCTAGGAGGGTGCAGAGGCACCCGCGGCACTTCCTCTAGCTCTGCAAGCATGCAGCATGCTCCTGCTGGTCGGTGTTAGGAATGAAAAGCAGCTCCCATCTTGAGGCCTGCACACACGGCAGCTTCCCAGGGAGGGACAGGGCATCGAGGGGCTGAAACTAAGCCAGGTCCTCACCTGTTCTCCAAGGACCTTCAATTACATTCTCCGGGAGCTTCCAAAAGTGCCCACCCACGTGCCAGTGTGCGTGCTGGGGAACTACCGGGACATGGGCGAGCACCGAGTCATCCTGCCAGACGACGTGCGTGACTTCATTGACAACCTGGACAGGTGAGCGCAGGGGAGGTGCTGAGGCAGAAGCCTTGGGAGGGGCTTGGGAGATGTTAGCGTTATCGTGTGGGCTGGGGGACATGAGGAGTTGCGCTGCTGCGTGGGGCTCCCTGAAGCCTGGGTCTCCCAGACGGCAGTGCCTGGGAACTCTGCCAGGGTGAGGTGCTGGTACTGGGGTTCCCCTGCAGAAGGGCACTGAGCGTAGCGCTCAGGAGGCTCAGCAGGGTCCTGTGGCCTCAGCAGGGTCCTGTGGCCTCAGGAGCCTCCAGGAGGAGGGAGGGCAGTACAGACCAGTGGCTGTGGATCCAGGGGTGGTCCTTGGCGGGGGGGGGGGGGGGGCAAGGTTTCTCTTGCATGTGTCTTTCTTCCTGAAAGTAGACCTCCAGGTTCCTCCTACTTCCGCTACGCTGAGTCTTCCATGAAGAACAGCTTTGGCCTAAAGTACCTTCATAAGTTCTTCAACATCCCCTTTTTGCAGCTTCAGGTAAGCACTCTCCATGCAGGCAGAGTGGGCACTGGTCTTGCCTCTTCCTGCTGTGTCTCCTATAGCAGCAGGGCTCCCTCCTCACCCAAGAGATAGGTGGGCCTGCTTGGGTTAGCTGCTGGCCAGGGCCCAGTGTCCTGCTGTGCCTGCCTGCCCAGGTGGCAGAGGGTGCAGGTCCTGAGGGCTGGGCCCCGTCCCAGAAGCCCCTCCACCTCTGCGGGGACCCCTTGCTCAGTTCCCCCTGTGGTTTTGCTCATTTTTGTGTGTGGAGATAAGGTCTTGCTGTGTGGCCCAGGCTGGCATGCAGTGGTGCAGTCGTGGCTCACTACAGTCTCAACTCCTGGGCGCAAGCTATCCTCCCACCTCAGTCTCCCAAGGTGCTGGGTTGACAAGCGTGAGCCACTAAGGCCCTTGCTGCTCACAGCTCACATTTCCTTTTTTAATTTTTTTTTAATTTATTTTTTTTTGAGATGGAGTCTTGCTCTGTTGCCAGGCTAGAGTGCAATGGCGCAATCTCGGCTCACTGCAACCTCCGCCTCCTGGGTTCAAGCGATTCTTCCACCTCAGCCTCCCAAGTAGCTGAGACCACAGACATGTACCACCACGCCCAGCTAATTTTTGTATTTTTAGTAGAGATGGGGTTTCACCATGTTGGCCAGGATGGTCTCGATCTCTTGACCTTGTGATCCGCCCACCTTGGCCTCCCAAAGTGCTAGGATTACAGGATTGAGCCACCACGCCTGGCCCACAGCTCACATTTCCGTGGTGCTTATGTCAAAACCAAGGGGCCAACTTTGGTCTATAGACTAAACTCCATTTCCCTCGTGGAAACAAGGGGCCAAGGCCAGCTCTGGCTGCAAAGTAGCCCAGCAAACGATGAGGCTCCAGCCTCCTTGCCCCAGACTGCCCTGTCTGGGTCTGAGGACTTGGACCTTCTCATCCTGGCCTGCCCCGACTGGGTCTGGGGGACCTGGACCTCCTCGCCCTGGCCTGCCCTGACTGGGTCTGGGGGACCTGGACCTCCTCGCCCTGGCCTGCCCCAACTGGGTCTGGGGGACATGGGACCCAGCCGCAGCTGCAGCAGACTTGGTCTTTCTCCAGGACTTCGTGATTGCCCAGGAAAGGGGCTGTGCTATCCTTCTGGTGTCAGAAGAAGTGGGGACACTGCAGGTTGGGAATGCTGCTGGGGACGTTTGGGTGGAAGGAAGGCCAGCAGTCAGGCTTGTCCGGTGTCAGCACTGCAGAGCTGTCCCCTCGTCAGTGGGTGGTTACGCCTTAGAGAGCCTCTCACTGCTCAGCTGCTCCATTCCCTAAAGGGTTTGCCCTCCAAACACTTCCAAAGCCTCTGAGGGAGAGAACGAGACCCTGGACAGAGTCTTAAGCTGGAAGCGTAGGCCAGGCTGTGTGACTGTCCTTTTGCTGTGGATGTGTTCACGCACATGTGACAGCCCCTCCGGTCTCAGCAGCGGGACCTCGTTTCCTCTGTCTTGCTCCTGAATGGCCTGGAAGCAAATTTCAGGCCTTCTTTATGTCACCTAAAAATATTTCAAACATCTCTAAAAACTGTTCTCTTTTTTTAACCTGACCCTAGTGCCTAATTTAACACCTCACATTCAAGTCACAGAAGACTTTTCTTAGAGAAATAAAATTCCCAAAGAGTTCAGTATTCAGAGCAGGATCCAGAGTTCACACGTTAGTTACATTTGGTTGACGAGTCTAGTTTTCTCTTTGTAAATCACATTTTTGTTATAGTACCCATTTTTTAGGGACCTTACTGACTTCAATATCCTTTTTGTTTGTTTGTTTGAGACAGAGTCTCACTCTGTTGCCCAGGCTGGAGTGCAGTGGTACGATCTTGGCTCACTGCAACCTGTCTGCCAGGCCCCAAGCAATTCTCCTGCCTCAGCCTCCTGAGTAGCTGGGACCACAGGCGTGTGCCACCACACTCGGCTAATTTTTGTATTTTCAGTAGGGACAGGGTTTCTCCATGTTAATCAGTCTAGTTTCAAACTCCTAACCTCGTGATCTGCCCGCCTCGGCCTCCCAAAGTGCTGAGGTTACAGGCATAACACCGTGCCTGGCAAACTACAAAACATTTTTAAAAATTAGCCAGGCATGGCCGGGGGCGGTGGCTCACACCTGTAATCCCAGAACTTCGGGAGGCTGAGGCAGGCGGATCCCCTGAGGTCAGGAGTTTGAGACCAGCCTGACCAATATGGTGAAACCCCCGTCTTTTAAAAGAAAAGAAAAAAAATTAGCCAGGCATGGTGACACACTAACGTGGTCCCAGCTACTCTGGAGGCTGAGGTAAGGAAGGGAACCTAGGAGATTCAGGCTGTGGGGAGCCCACATCATGCCACTGCATTCCAGCCTGGGTGACGGCACGAGACCCTGTCTCAATAAAATAAAACCCACACCATCTCAAGTCTCTCTTAGCCTGCAGATGCTCCTGCTTTTTCTGCCTAGTTGATTTGCTCTGTCCTATATGCTCCCTGGTGTCCAGCCAGCAGCTTCCATGGCCACAAGAAGACACAGCCCTGTTCAGTCCCCAGGTGCCTCCTGCATGGGACTCAGGTGCTTGAGATGTGGCTGTTGCAGGTGTTTATTTAATTTGAATCTAAAGTGAGCAGCAACATGAACCCACAGCTCATCAGACCGGCCTGGGGTTCCAGCCCAGGTGGGCTTTGGTTTGCTTCTCCTTCTCTCCAGGTGAAGGTGTGGCTTCTGCACCCTCGAAAGCATGTGTATGGGTAAAGGTGCTTCCGTTGCGGTTTGTGCCTGTGGCTGGCATCTGTGCCTTGAGGGAGCATAGGTGTCGTGCTGGCCACTGTGAAGGAGTCCTACGGGCTTCTGTGGTTCCAGTGAGGCCCAGCTCACCTGGTTTCAGCAGGTGGCACCCCCAATGCCTTCGGCTGTCAGGCTGGGGTGCTCACATCAGGAAGGGCCCCTGCTCAGGCCTGTGTGCTCCCCTTCTGCAGAGGGAGACACTGCTGCGGCAGCTGGAGACAAACCAGCTGGACATGGATGCCACACTGGAGGAGCTATCGGTGCAGCAGGAGACGGAGGACCAGAATTACAGCATGTGCGTGGCTGGGCCCAATGGTTGGGGCAGTGTGAGGGCTGCAGGCGTAGTCATGGTGCCAGGCCTGGCCTGCTCCAGGACAGCAAAGGGGAGTGCTCTGTTTGGGGTAAATAATCATCTTGGGGCACAGGTGGAGGAGGGCTCAGGCTGGTACTGCCCCCAGCAGCCCCATCAGAGTCCCGCCTGGCATGGTCTCTGGGTGCAAGTCATGCCATGTCTGCTGCTCTGAGTGCCACCGACTGGCCAGGCACTGGTGCTGGGGGAGTCCTGCTGGGCTGCCTGCTCCTTAGGAGCTCAGCTTCCCAGACTGACACCAGCATGGTGTGTGCTTTCTGAGGAGCTCCTTGTGCTGAAGAGGCATATGGGTCAGGACAAAGAGGCCTCTGGTCCTTGATAGCAGTGGATGGCTCAGCATCCTCCTGAGTGGGCGTGGGCAGCATAGGCAGCCCCAGGGTTGCCCGTGGTGGGATGGCTGACCCATCCTCTGCCTCAGGCTACTGCACAGTTGGGGACTTGGAGCCTCCCCAGGACCCAGCTAGGGACACTGAAACAGGCCCTCCTGAGTTCCCCAGCAGATCTTTATTTCCAGAGGGAGAACCCGTGGGTCACCTTGGATCTGGCTGTTGGACAGAGCAGATTGCTCTGGACACAGCAGCAGACTGAGAAGGCGGTGTGATGCCTGGAAAGGGACCCGTGACTTCCGGCTGCCAGGGCGGCCCCAGAAAGGAGCCCCATCACACGGGCGCTTTTCTGCAGAACTGAGCTTGGATTTCCAGGGACTGAGTTGGGCGAGCTGGACGCTGCGCCAGCTGCACGCACCCTGCCAAGCCCAGCCCCTCCTCTTCCCAGAACCCCCTTGGGAAGGTCCACTTGCTGCCATCTGGCAACCTCTGCACAGAACCCCCATCAGCTGCCTCAGAACAGATCCGCAGGGACTTTCTGAGGAGTGGGACATGCCCACGCTGTTGCCTGCTGTCCCCGCCCTTCTGCGCTGCTGCTCCTAGAAGTGGGTTGGGAGGGTGGCCTCTGTGGGGCAGGTGCACCAGAACACAGTCGCTCTTCCCAGCAGCAGCAAAGAACCCCCTGTCACCCAGGGGCCTCAGGGAGAGGCAGGGGAGCCGGGCTTCTCACTGCCTTCTACTTTCCAGCTTCCTGGAGATGATGGAGGCTCGCAGCCGTGGCCATGCATCCCCCCTGGCAGCCAACGGGCAGAGCCCGTCCTCAGGTTCCCAGTCACCAGTGGTAGCTCCAGGCGCTGTGTCCACAGGGAGCTCCAGCCCCAGCACACCCCAGCCTGCCCCACAGCTACCCATCAATACCACCCTGCCAGCCTCCATGGCCCCTACACCACCCTCAGAGACCCTGCCCCCGCCTACATGCCCCTCGGCCCCCGCCCCACGGCGCAGCATCATCTCCAGGCTCTTTGGGACCTCACCTGCTGCTGAGGTCGCCCCACCTCCTGCAGGTAGGCTCTGGAGCTGCCCTCCGACCCTGGTCCCTGCACCCTCACAGGTGGGGCCCCTGGTCTTGGAGCACTCCCCACTTCTTCCTGCTTGTCCCAGTCCCATGGGCACAGCCCGGGTGGGTCTGGCCAGGGGTTGGGCACAGTGAGACCTCTGGTGCTAAATGAAGAGGAACCAGCATCACTGTTCACAGAGCCAGTCCTAGCCACAGAGGCCCCAGCAAAAGTCCAGAATGTAGAGGACTTCATTCCTGAGGACCACCTGGACCGCAGCTTCCTGGAAGACATGACCCCCGCCAGGGCTGAGAAGAAGGTTGGGGCCAAGGCTGCGCAGGACAGTGACAGGTGAGGGGAGGCCCTGGACCACTGTCCCACTGCCCCCAGCGGGCCCCTGCCAGCTGAGCAGTGTGGCTGAGGACAGCACAGGTCTGTGGCCAGCGCAGAAGAGGGAAGGGCTCCGGTGGGGCTTTCAGACCTCGGAAAGGCCCAGCCACCCACTCTGCCCACACCCTGGAGAGGGCACATTCCTCATGGAGGGCATTGGCGAGACCCCTGGAGGTCACATGGGGAGGAGGTTCAGGCCACATAGAGGGCATCGGCGAGGCCACTCTGGGTCACATGGCGAGGTTCTGGCCACCAGATATTGTCTCTGCAGGGCCCGGGGTTCCTGCAGGTCCCAGAGCTGAGAGCTAGAGCCAGCCCCTCCCACCGTTCTGTCTGCCAAGCTGCCCCAAATGCTGCCTGCAGTAAAGCCTTGCATTTGTTCCCAGGCATGGGCTCCACTGGACAGGCTCCACTTCGGGTGGTCTCAGCACCCTGTCCTCACCCATTGCTGTGGGGCACAGGTTTCTACAGAAATACAAAGGATAGAAAGTGGCCCTGAGCTGGGCCCACCCCCTCCATGCCCAGCTGCGCTGCCACCCTCCACGCCACTGACCAGCCACAGGGCAGTACTGTATCCAACCTTGTCCTCCCCGGCCCTTTCCTGCTCAGAAGCCCCGTGACTGCCATGAGGGGCGTCTCCACTAGACACAGCTTCTAGGAGACCCTGGGGTGGGGCCACCATCAGGGTGTGCTGTGGTGCCTCGAACCAAGGCCTCTGAACCAGGCCATCCATCCCTACCAGGCCACCTCTGACTGCTTGGCCACTTGCTTTGCAGTGATGTGGAGGCCCTGGGTGGCAACCCAATGGTGGCAGGATTCCAGGACGATGTGGACCTTGAAGACCAGCCATGTGGGAGCCCCCCGCCGCCCACGGGCCCCGTCCCTAGTGAAAACATCACTCTTTCAAGTGAGGAGGAAGCGGAAGTGGCACATTCCCCAAAAGGCCCTGCGCAGGTTCCCCAGCAGTGCTCAGAGCCAGGGACCAAATGGTATGGGAAAGTTCCTCCAGGGGCAGGGGCAGCTCAGGACCCCCTGGAGGACCCTGACCCTCTACTTGTCCAAAAAGGTCCTCCGCACCGACTTCAAAGCTACAGAGGGGGACAGCTTCTGCGAGGGCCACAGCACCCCCCTGGCCAGGTGCGCCTGTTCACTCGGGTCCTGAGAAGTGCAGCAGCACCAGGCCCCCTGACGAGACGGAGATGGGGAAGGGCGAGCAGGCGTCCTCACCCGAGAGTGACCCTGAGGGGCCCATTGCGGCACAAATGCTGTCCTTTGTCATGGACGACCCTGACTTTGAGAGCGAAGCATCAGACACACAGCGCAGGGTGGTAAGAGGGGTCCTCCCAGGCATAGGTAGGGCCCCTCCTGCAGGCCTGTTCTGGGCTGGGCACAGTGGGAGGAAGCTTCTGGAAGAGATGTCCTATGTCCCCACACCTGGGCCTTGCCAGCTGGGTTTGAGGCCCCACAGTCCCCAGGGGTATGGGAGGGACAGTGGCCAACCAGCTGCTCTCTCGTCTCCAGGATGAGTTTCCTGTTCGAGATGACCCCTCCGATGTGAGTGATGAGGATGAGGCCCCGGACCAGCCACTTCCACCCCGCAAGCTCCCTTTCCCCGCCTTAAGACTGAAGAATGACTCAGACCTCTTCGGGCTGGGGTTGAAAGAGGCCGGACCCAAGGAGAGCAGTGAGGAAGGTGGGTGGGGTGCTGGAGTGCAGCCGGCCTGCTGGAGTCTGGCAGTATGTGGGCCTGTGGCCTGCCTCTTCCCATCTGGTAGCCACTGGCCATAGGCCTCTCCTGCTGCCTTCCCCCAGGACCCTGGTAACCCTGTCCAGAAGCCCGAGGTCTGCGGCACAGTCCTATCCATCTGGAGGGCTGGGGCTCTGTGTTTGGAGAAGTCCTGTCACCCGGTATTGGGGTTCCCCACGGGCCTGAGCTGGAGCCACTGAGTGTCTGTCCTGTCCATGCAGGTAAGGAGAGCAAAGCCCTCTCCAAAGAGAAGAAGAAGAAGAAGAAGAAAGGCAAAGAGGTACCTGCTGGGCCTCAGCCCCTTCCTGGCAGCCAGAGCTGGGCAGCATGCAGTCCCCGGGGCCAGGGCTTGGGCCTCCTGTGACTCCATGGTGCCCCCTCCTTGTGCTCCCCAGGAGGAAGAAAAGGCTGCCAAGAAGAAGAGTAAACACAAGAGGAGCAAGGACAAGGAGGAGGGCCAGGAGGAGCCGAGGCGGCGAAGGCAGCGTCCCCCGCGGGGCAGGGAGAGGACAGCGGCAGAGGAGTTGGAGGCTTTCCTGGGGGGTGGGGCCCTGGGCGGCCGCCACCCTGGGGGTGGTGACTATGAGGAGCTCTAGGCCTGCTGGGGCAGTGGCCGCCCTGGGGTGGGGGGTGTGCCTGTCACTGCCTGGGGAGGCTTTTGCAGCTGCACCATCGACTTTGCTGGTGCCCAGCGGCTGCCACATGCACTTCCAAGCTGGAAGAGGCCGGGCGTCGGCAGCCCCAGCATGAGCCTGCTCTGCAGGGAGGGAGGGGACATCTGGCTTCAAAAGCCAGGCTCCATGGACACCCTGGCCCTCTTGGGGCAGAGCCGCCAGTCCCCAGTGTTTCTCAGGGATGTGACTGAGGCCCAGGAGGGACCCGTGAGGGTCTGTTTACAGAGGCTGGGCAGGGGCCACTTGGCCCTGGGGTGTGCGCCGCCCTGACACCTTGCCCTCCACCCTGGCATTTGCTTGCCCTGCACACCCACCCAGGGCCACAGGGTGTCTGTGGCTGTGCCTCCAGCTAGGAGCCTTGAGCACAGGTGTGTAGACCCACCGTAAAGGGCAGCCAGACCCTGCATCTTGCGAGGCCTCTGCTTGGGGAAGGGTGTTTCCCAGGCACCATCTCCCCACGGCGGCCCCCGCTGCACCCCGCTCAGGTGAGCCCACAGACAGGAGCCAGGAGGTGCTCCTGTCATACTCCACGTGGACAATAAAGCACTCCTGTTTCACTCTGCCTGTGTCTGTTCTTCTCCCTGCACCTCTGCTCCCACCACCCTGAGCCCAGGCTGCCGTGGGTTGGCAGGGAAGTTCCCTGAGGCAGGAGGCTGCCCACCAGCTTGAGGCCTGCGTCAGGACACCTCCCGCAGCCTGGCCACTGGCCACACCCTGGGTACATCACAGCCCACCTTGGCCAAGTCTCAGCAGCTGCATCCAGCAGACTGGGGGTCTGCAGCCCCAGGAGGTGGAGGTCCATTCTGCACTCCTCCCAGGCAGCCACATGCAGCCCTGCCCCTCCAGGCCCCTGCCCCCTCCAGCTGTCAGTAGCACCCAGCCTCCACCCCCTCACCACCCCCACAGCCAGTTGCCATGAGAACCCTGCAGGGCAGGCGGGAGTGCGCCAGTGAAGGGGGAGGTGGCCATGCTGGAGGCTCCTGTGCCTGGGAGCTTTGGGGCATGGAGCAGTGCCAAGGCCCACAGGAAGCTGCCCCCTTAGGAACCTGGCGCCTTAGCCCACAGCCTGCAAGGTGAGGGCTGGCTTCCCGTAGTGTGGGGATGGGTCAAGGGTACCGAACTTGCCAGAACCACACCATGGATGGCTGTGTTGGGTGTTCATGGCCCTGCTTTGAACAGGACGCAGAATGGGGTCGGTTCTGCCCTTCAGAGCCAAGAGCATCTGCTGCCCAACCCTCTGCCAAGCTAGGATGTTCCCAGGCCCAATGCCTTGGGGAGGGGGCTGGCAGAGTTGGAACGAGGACGTTACCGGGAAGGTTATGAAAGGTCACGTGCAGACCCCAGGCTCAGAACAGCTGAAGCTGACAGGGACACTGGGTGCAGGAGAGGCTGGTGTCCTGGGGACAGAGGCTGCTGGGGCCATCTGGCCGCAGGTACCCGCCAAGATTCTGGCATGGGCAGCCTGTAAGCAGATAGGGCCTGGGGAGAGGCCAGTGGGGTAGGGAGTAGCCCATCTGCTCCTGCCTGGTCCAAAGGGAGATGCGAATTCCAAGATCCCCCTAGCCAATCTCTGCAGCCCAGACCAGGCTTGGGCTCCTCCTCTCAGGCAAGTGTGTTGGGGTGACACTAGCCGGCCACTCAGGGGCACAGGTTCCTGTTGAGACTTTGAGGTCTTTTTGAGGGAGGCTGCAGGGACCCCGTCCTCCAAACAGCCCCAGATCGGAGCCCGTGCAGCTCCGTCCCCAGTTCCACTGTGCATCCCCCACTGGGCGCGGCTCCTTTAAGTACAGCCCCTTCATCCTCCATCGGGGGCAGCACTGAGCAGCCAGGCCAGGATCCGCGCTGCTGCCTCGAAGCTTCTGCCAGGGCTGGGGGACGCAGCCGTGCTGAGGACACAGAGGAGCCAAGCTGGGGGTGGCACAGCCCACCGGGCACAGCCGGAGCACTACCCAGGTGAGGGGCCGGGGGCTGAGCTGCTGAATGTGTCACTTGTCATGGGGGAGGCTGCCTTACGGCAGTGAAAGGATGGGGAGTCCCCGCCCCCAGGCAACACTGGCTGGATCCCTTGAAGGGCCGCTCCCGGCCAGGCCAGGGTAGAGATGGGAAGTGGGGAAGGGCACCCACCAACCGCGTGGGCTCCAGAAGGTCCTGGGCCAAGGACGGGGCCGACCCCACCCCCATCTCCACGGGAGGGGGTGTCACAGCCACAGCCAGCAAGGCCGGCTGTCACCTCCCTGGGGTGGAGCCTCACACCCTGTCATCCGGCTGGATGTTGGCCTGGCCTTGAGTTTAGCATGAATGAGGGAGCAGGAGGGTGGACGGTCCTGCCACCCGTGGAGAGATGGGGTGGGTGGGAGGCCGGGATGGGGATGAGGCCTGGGACTCGTGGCCCTGACCCAGAAAAGCAGCCCTGCCAGCAGGAAGCCCCTGCACACCTGGGACACGGGGGCAACCCGGCCAGACCCCGATAGGCCCATTTACCTGAGGGTCTGACGGGTGGGGCATGAGGGGGGCCTGGCCAAGTCTCTGCTTTGCCCGGCTCACTCTAGGGCAGACCTGCCACACCAGGGGCTTGGTGCGAGGAGGCCAGGCCTGTGGCCACTGTCAGACGCACCCCACAGCTGGCCCCTGGCCCTGGTACCACAGAGGTGCTGGTAGTCCACATCTGAACCCTGGCCAGCTGGCAGTGTGGGGGCCTAAGAAAGGCAGGTTTCCATGGAACCTCCTGAGTGAAGTGGGGAGGGCCCTCTCCTGCCAAGCAGCGGGGCTTCCCCCACCCTCCGCTTTGCCCACCCCCAGTGGGCACCTTCCGGGCCTGGCGCACAGCTCAGGAGAGAGGGGCTGCCAGAGCTCGGCTTGCTGGCTGCCGTGCACACCCCAGGGGGGGGTGTCCTGTTCGTGCACACAAAGCTGGGGGTAGGAGCCCTCTGGGGGCCCTACTTCAACCACCCAAAGATACTTGGGGTCAAAAGAGGTGTCGGCAAAGGAAAGGGGGCTTAGGACCCAGGTATGCTCTCTGAGGCATTTTCTAGCCTGGGGCTCACTGGAGGTTGAAGGCATTTAGGCGTGGGTCCTTGCAGTGTTGGGGGAGGGGCTCTGTGCTGAGCCTGGCCACCAGGTGGGGTGGTTGGTGTCACCCACTTGGTGCAGAGCTGGCTAAGGCTGAGGCCCAGGGACTCGCCTTCGACTGTGCGCGATCAGAGGGGTCGCTCTGGAGTGAGAGCTGTGACGGGGGCGCTGTCACTAACGTCCTGCAGGGCAACACCGGTAAATAAGGCCCAAATGCGCCCCGTCCTTCCAGCTGCAGACAGGAGAGGGCGCATCCTCAGGACCACGCCCCTACTCCCCTGCCCCACCCGGAAGAGGGTCCACCGGAGCTTGCCCCGCCGTCACTAGTCGGGGAAGGGGAGTTCCCGCCGCGGGAACCACAGCCACAGCTAAGCCTTTCTGGCCCCATCGCTGGGAGAGGATGGGGGAAGGGCGGAACCTGGGCGCCTGGACAGCTGGGTTCCTCCCGCAGGTGCTTCTAACCCCGGCATGGAGGAAGCGCCCGCGTTCTCGGCACAAGCCAGCAGCCAGGGCTGCTCCGCCCGCTGCGCCCCAGGTAAGCCGGGCCAGCGTAGGGGAGTAGCGGGGCCTGGGCTGCGGAGGGGGCCGCCCTGACCCGAGTCTCCCCCCAGGGCAAAAGCCCCGCAAGGCAGTGTGAGCTGGAGCCGCCAGCCTGGGGACCTCTTTTAAGATGACCCGTACGGACCCGCCAGACCTGCTGGTGTCGACCGTGTACCAGGACATCAAGGTGGCGGCCCCGGGACCCGAATCCAGGCGCCCGCCATGTGAGCGATCCGTGGCCAGGACTGCCGAGCCCGCGCCTTTCAACAAGCGCCACTGCCGCAGCTTCGACTTCCTGGAGGCGCTGGACGGGCCAGCCGAGGAGACCATGCCGGAACCACCGCCCCCAGAGCCCGCCGTGTCGCGCGCCCGGACCCGGGAGGCCGAGCCGCGCCGCCGCGCCCGCTCCAAGAGCGCGCCCCGCGCGCCCCCGGGCCTGACGCCAGCGCCCGCCTCGTCGCCAGTGTTGCCCCGCAGAGGGCGGGAAGCTCAGCGGGCGGCGCGGGCCGAGGCGTCGCCGCGCCGGGAGACCGCGTACCCGGCGCTCCGCGCGCTCGCCAACGAGCTGCATCCCATCAAGCTGCAGCCGCAGCGGGGTGGCCCCGGCCGCATCGCGCCCCTGTGCGCCGCCGCGGGCAGCTGCGCACCGCCGGAGCCGCCCGCGGGACCCGCCCCCCACGTGCGCTGCCGCCTGGACATCAAGCCCGATGACGCGGTGCTCCAGCACGCCGCGCGGGGCTCGCGGTCCTGCGCGCCCGCCGAGGCCGCGCCCTGGGCCCGTCCCGCCCCGCAGTTCCACGGCCTCACGGTGCCCGGGCCTCGCCACATGGCGCTGTCGCGCACTCCCACGCCCAGCGACTCCTACTGCGCAGACCCCCGGGCGCTCTACTGCGACGGGCCCCTACCTGGGCCCCGGGACTACGCCGAGCGCCGCAGTCTGCCCTTCACCACCCCGCCGGGCCCCACCCAGTTCTTCTACACCGAGGAGTCCCAGGGCTTCCGGGGCAGCTACGCGGCCAGCCCCGGTCCCACCTTCGACGCCTACTGCCCTAAGCCCTACCGTCCCGAAGAGCTCCCCGGGCCCAGTCCCCGGTGCGTGGGCGGCTACTACGCGGGAGAAGTGCGCACCTTCCCCATCCAGGAGCCGCCCTCCCGCTCCTACTACCGCGAGGCTCCCCGAGCCTACGGCCTGCCCTACGGGCCCCGCTACGTCCCCGAGGAGCCCCGGGCCCACCACACCGCCCGCCCCTTTTACACGGAGGACTTCGGGCGGTACCGCGAGCGCGACGTCCTGGCTAGGACGTATCCGCACCCGCGCAGCAGCCAGGCCTGGGCGGACTGGGGCCCGCGCCCGTACCGCACCCTGCAGGTGGCGCCGCCCTCCGACCCCGACCCGCTGCTCGCCTCCTGGCACGGCGGCACCGGCACCAGTCCGCCGCGGCTGGTCACCGACAGCCGCCACTACTCGCGCTCCTGGGACAACATTCTGGCCCCGGGGTCGCGCCGGGAAGACCCCCTGGGCCGCGGCCGCAGCTACGAGAACCTGCTGGGGCGCGAGGTGCGGGAGCCGCGGGGCACGTCCCCCGAAGGCCGGCGCCCGCCCGTCGTGGTGAACCTGTCCACCTCCCCCAGACGTTACGCCGCCCTGTCCCTGTCCGAGACGTCGTTGACCGAGAAGGGGCGCTCGGGCGAGGGCCTGGGCCGCAATTGGTACGTGACGCCCGAGATCACCATCACCGACAACGACCTGCGGGCCGCCGAGCGCCCGAGCGCCAGGGCCTGGGAGCTGCCCGGGGGACGCGCGCGACCGCCTCCCCACGCGGCCCCCGACGGCCCCACCTCTGGCCGCCAGCGCAGCCTGGAACAGCTGGACGAGCTCATCACGGACCTGGTTATCGACTCGCGGCCCCCTGCCGGCCAGGCCTCAGAGCCCGCGACCGACTGCCTGGGCCCCCAGCTGCGCCGCCTGCTGGACTCTCGGCCGGCGGGCTCCGGGGCCCCCGCGCTGGCGCCGCCACGCTCGCCCCCCGCCTCGGCCGGCAGCGCGGAGGAGCCCGCGGCCCCCGGAGAGGCGGCCGACGCGTCGCCCGAGCCCAGCGCCGACGAGGACGACCTGATGACGTGCTCCAACGCGCGCTGCCGGCGCACCGAGACCATGTTCAACGCCTGCCTCTACTTCAAGTCCTGCCATAGCTGCTACACCTACTACTGCTCGCGCCTGTGCCGCCGCGAGGACTGGGACGCGCACAAGGCGCGCTGCGTGTACGGCCGCGTGGGCAGCGTGTGCCGCCACGTGCTGCAATTCTGCCGCGACAGCGGCCCCGTGCACCGCGCCTTCTCGCGCATCGCGCGCGTCGGCTTCCTGTCTCGCGGCCGCGGCGTGCTCTTCCTGGGCTTCCCGAGTCCCGGCTCCGCCGACAACTTCCTGCGCTTCGGCCTGGAGGGGCTGCTGCTGTCTCCCACCTACCTGTCGCTGCGCGAGCTGGCCACACACGCGGCGCCCCTGGGCAGCTACGCCCGCGAGCTGGCGGCCGCGGGGCGCCTCTACGAGCCGGCTGAGTGTTTCCTGCTCAGTGTGTCCGTGGCCGTGGGACCCGGCGGCGCGCCCCCGGGGACGCCAGCCCTGCCCGCGCCGGCGCCACGCAGCCACGGGCCCACGGTGCGCAAGTTCGCCAAGGTGGCGCTGGCAGCCTGCAGCCCAGCGCGGCCGCCCCCGGCGCGGAGCCGCGAGCCCGACATGGAGACGCTAATCTTGACGCCGCCGCCCGGCACGGCGGGCCTGGATCAGGAGGGCGAGGCGGGCCGACGCGCGCGCGAGGTGGCCTTCATCCACATCCAGCGCGAGCTGCGGCTGCGCGGCGTCTTCCTGCGCCACGAGTTCCCGCGCGTCTACGAGCAGCTCTGCGAGTTCGTCGAGGCCAACCGGCGCTTCACGCCCACCACCATCTACCCCACGGACCGGCGCACCGGCCGCCCCTTTATGTGCATGATCATGGCCGCCTCCGAGCCGCGCGCCCTGGACTGGGTGGCCAGCGCCAACCTGCTGGACGACATCATGTGAGGCGCGGGGCCCGCCAGAGCCCTGCCCTGCCCGGCCCACCCACGGCCGCCCCCAGCTCCGCCAGGTCCCCGCCTCTAACTCCCCAGCCCTCCAAGCTCCGCTCAGTGCGGCCTCCAGCTCCGCCCAGGACCCCCGAGGCCCTCCACCCCCAAAGTGTTCCTCCCGGACCCCTCCCTCTCCCAGCTGGCCCTCGAGGTTCACCAAAAGCAGCCGGTCCTCGCCCTCGGTGCTCCCCGCTGGGAGGCGGGATGGGACTGAGGACCGCCCCGCTCTGCCTTCACCGGGAGGGTCGCTACTGCACAGGCCCCACCCGTACAGATCCGGTCCCCGTCGGTGCGCGAGGCTCTCACTGGAGCCTCCCCGACTCCGGTGTCCGCTCGTCCAGGAGCCCGACGTAACCAAAGCCCCGTCTGTCACTTTAAAACGCCCGCCCCGCCTCCCGCGGCTGGGTGCCTCCTACCAAAACACCCGGGTCGACCTCCTTGCGTCGATGCGCGTCCCGGCAAGGCGGTGGGCAGGGCGGGCGGTGCGCGGTGCGTTCCCGCTGGTCGGAGCCGGTACACTGACAGCGCCAGGCGCCTTGCCACCCCCTCGCCTCCAGCCGCTGCAGTCTGGGTCCTGCCAGAGCTGGGAGAAGCGGCAGGAAGGTCTTTAGGCCGATATGGAAGTCTCCCAGCCAGAGGGGCAGGGGACATGGACAAAGAAGCGGAGTATATGGACCGGGCCAGAGCTGACACCTGCTGGGCTAGAGGGAGGGAGAAGCCAGGGACAGGGGCCGTTCCCAGCTGGGAGCCAGCAGGGGAAAGCTCGTAGGGGCGCCCGGTGGCCGCCTCGTGCGAGCAGGTGAGGGAGCCAGCTAGTCGGTCAGCGCGGAGGCCACCCGAGGGGGTTTGACCTGTCCCAAGAGGTCCCCGCACACCCGCTGGGGCCGCACCCCGTACTGCGGGCGTGGAGGCGCCAGTCCGGTGGCCCGGCCTCCACCCACCCCCAAATGCATCCTACCCGCCCCCAGGGCTCTCTGGAGGGTCAGGCGTCCGGGAGAGGGGAGGAGGCCAAGCGCTGCGCAGGGGCCCTCCTGGAGTCCTCAGTCCTACTTCAAAGCTAGGGGAGGGGGCACCAAGTCAGAGAAATTGGGCGCCCCCCTCCTGCTCTTGCACTCGACGCGCCCACGTAGTCCCCGCGCGTCTGCACCGGTCAGGCCACCGGCCAGGCATCCCGCTTACCCACCCACCGCCGCACCCCCCGCCCCAGGGCCTCTGCATTCGGCCCCACCCCTGAGGGCTGGCCAGGAACACGCCCCCAGACTGGAATCTTTTCCAGGGGACAAGAGCTTTCCAACCAAGTAAAATAGAACTTGAATGTAGCCACTGTTGTGGTCTCCTTGTGCGGATAGAAGGGTTGGGGAGGCAGGCCTCTGGACGTCGGAGGGGAGTGAGGGTGGAGTGGGAGGACTTCCGACGGCGGAGGAGGAGAGGGAGGCCTTCTTCGGACAGTGGAGTTTGGGTTGAGCGAGACCTTCGGAAGGTGGAGGGAGAGGAGGCCTTCGGACGGTGGAGCGGGGGAGAGCAAGGCCTCCGGACTGCGGAGAGGGGAGAGGGAGACCTCCGGACTGCGGTGGGAGGAGAGGGAGGCCTCCGGACCGCGGAGCGGAGAGAGGGAGGCCTCCCGACGGCGGAGGGGGGAGAGGGAGGCCTCCGGACTGCGGAGGGGGGAGAGGACTTTGGACGGTGGAGAAGGGAGAATGAGGAAAGAGAGGGAGGCCTTTGGATGATGGAGTGGGGAGAGGGTGGCCTTCGGGCTGCGGAGTGGGGAGAGGGAGACCTTCGGATTGTGGAAGGAGAGGGGGCCTTTGGACGGTGGAGGGGGGAGAGGGAGACCTTCGGATGGTGGATGGTGGAGGGGGGAGAGTGAAGGAGGGGGGTCCTTTGGACGGTGGAGGGGGGAGAGTGAGGGGGCAGAGGGAGGCCTCCAGACTGCCGAGTGGGGACAGGGAGACCCCTTCGGATGGTGGAGGGAGAGGAGGCCTTTGGACGGTGGAGCGGGGAGAGGGAGACCTTCGGATGGTGGAGGGAGAGGAGGCCTTTGGACGGTGGAGCGGGGAGAATGAGGAAAGAGAGGGAGGCCTTCGGACAGTGGACGGGGGAGAGGGAAACCTTCGGGCTGCGGAGGCGGGAGAGTGAGGAGGCAGAGGGAGGCCTTCGGACGGTGGGAGCCACGGGGACTCGAGCGGGACAGGTCAGGGCTGGCGCACATCCCTCAGGCCTCCCTCTTTGCCCCAGCCTCGCGGGCCGCCTAACTACCCCACTCCACCGGTGCTACCGGGCCGCAGTGAAGAGGAACTTCCCGTTGGCTGTATTTAATCACCACTCATTCCCGGCTCCACGTTCCCTTTAAGCGGGGCTGCTGGTGCCTCAAGGAAGCAAGGAACTGGATTGCGATTGGCCAGCGCGTGCCTCGGTCGGCGGCACAATTGGCTGAGGCTCTGGGCTTTCGGCAGCATTCTCCGACGGGATTGGTCGTCCCTCTCCCAGAGCCCGCCTCCCGCAGTACAGGCGGCCCCGGGTCGGGTGGGAGAAGGGGCCTCCGGGACGAATAATATGGCGGCGGCCGGTCTCGCTCACATTCCTGACGTGGACATCGACTCGGATGGCGTCTTCAAGTACGTGCTGATCCGAGTTCATTCGGCTCCGCGCTCCGGAGCTCCGGCTGCGGAGAGCAAGGAGATCGTGCGCGGCTACAAGTGGGCCGAGTACCATGGTGAGGGCGGGGCCTTGCGGGGGGCGGGGATGGGGGCGGGGCTTGGGACCGTGGAGGGCTGCGCTCTGCTCCGAGCCCTGCCCCTGCGAGGTCCGACCCAGGTTCAGGTCCTGGGCGGGAGAGGCGTGACGCGGCCAGGCCCATCCCACCCACACCCGTCTCCCGGTCCCCGCGCCCGCCCCGGTTCCACCCTACTTCTCTCATTCATCCCTGTCCCAGCCTCGAGGGGCTTCGTCTCCACTGGGGAAGGGGCTGTTCAGAGCTGGGATTTCAGACCCCCTTCTGCTGGCTGGGAGTTCCTCCCATGGCCTCCAAGGGCGGCCAGGGCACGTCCTGAGGCCGCCCTCCCATCCCAGCGGACATCTACGACAAAGTGTCGGGCGACATGCAGAAGCAGGGCTGTGACTGTGAGTGTCTGGGCGGCGGGCGCATCTCCCACCAGAGCCAGGACAAGAAGATTCACGTGTACGGCTACTCCATGGTGAGCCGCAGCCCCGTCCCGCCCTGCGGGAGGCCGCAGTACCAGCTTGGAGGCCCACCTGAGCCTGCTGCCCTAACCCCTGGCCCCAGCTGAGCACCCAGGTTTCCCGGGGTTCTCCGACGGTGGGCGGCAGAGCCCTCCCTCGACAGCGGGACGTGTTCTCACATTCCCCCTTGGAGCACATGCCAGACCTGAGGGGTGAGGAAGGCCCCCAGACATGGCCTGCCCTCCCATCTCTGTCCCCTCTTTCTGAGCGGAGAGGCCTGGCTAGGCTTTCACTGCCCTCCAGAACTTTGGGTCCTGCGCCCCAGAGGTGGTCAGTACCCAGGTGGAGCTCGGAGTCCCCACCTGCGCTCTCACCAAAACCACCAGCAGGTGAGATCCGCATGTGCTCCCCTGGGTGCCTGAGGCCCAAGGATCTGCCGTCAAGGTCTGCTCACCTGTGGAGGTCATCTCTCCCCAGGGGAGCCCCCAGGGGAGGTTAGGATGGTGGGTCTGGCTCCATTCTGGGGTCCCCAGGCACTGTCTGTCCCCTTTCCACCCTTGCTTCTGCTGTGGCTGGTGGCTGGATGCCCAGAGCCAGGGCACGTGGGTGGAAGGGTCCAGGTGGTGCCGGTGGGCATGTTCTCTCTCCAGGCCTATGGTCCTGCCCAGCACTCCATTTCCACTGAGAAAATCAAAGCCAAGTACCCCGACTACGAGGTCACCTGGGCTAACGACGGCTACTGAGCACCCGCAGCCCCTGGCTTGCTGCCTCTGACAGCCACATTGGAGCCCCTGCCTTTGCCTGCACCCCTCCTGTGGGGCCAACCCTGCCACAGCCCCTGGTGACATGCCACCTGCCAGGCCTCGGAGACAGAATTAAATGTATTGCCACACCTGCCGGTCTCTGGACTCTGTCCTTGGCTTCCCTGCCCTAGGTCACCACCTCCAGGGGCCCCCTAGTCCCTGCCTAAAGGAGTGGCCCCAGGGAGTGGCCATACACACTCAGCCTTTCAGGGTCTGATAAGGGGGCCCCCTGATGGCCTGATTGCTCTTCACTGGGCCGCCGTCCCCCAGGGCATCTTGGAGGAGGCCCAGCCAGCCCCTGAGCAATGAGGCAGGCCGTGGTCCCTCAGGCCAACCAAGACCTGGGGCGCCCACCAGTGCCTCCTCTCTTGGGCCCATCCCAGGGCTCCCAGTGCCCTGTCTGCCCTGAGGCCCAGCCTGCAGGCTCCTTCATGACCAGCCCCATGGGACCTGCCAGTATCGAGGGTCAGGTACTCTGCAGGCTCATGCTGACTCTGGGGCCCCTACCAGGTCCGTCCTGCTCCTGGCAGGGCTGTGGGCAGGCCATGGGTTCAGGCCCCTCCCCCGGGGAGTCCCATACACAGTGAGACTCTGTGGGGCGCTACAGGGGCATTCCGGGGGCCAGGGCTGGCTGTGCACAGGGTACCCCTGACTGGCAGGCAGCCCTGCTCACAGGTTGGCTCACTGATCGTCCAGGCAGCCTCTCTAGGCGGGCATTATCATGACCATGTTTTACAGACTGAGACGCTGAGGCTTAGTGACACCAGCTCTGAGCTCACACCGTGGGGTATCACAAATAGGGCCTGGGTCCAAATGCCACCCTCCTTCCTGAGCCCTGCCCTAAGTGTTGGTCTGTTCCATGAGGACCAGAAGCTTCTGGGCTCCCAGGGGCCCTGTGCCCGGCACCAGACAGCACCTGGTTGCTCAGGATGAATGGATGCTGGGGTGCTCCTCTGCAGTCTGACTTATAGGCAGCTCCCCCAAGACTGAGAGCACAGCGGCTGGCTCTGGTGCACACACTGGGCACTGGACTCCCGCAGCTGGTGGACTGGTTGAGTCCTGGCTTTGGCCAGCACCAGGCTAGTGCCAGAGGCACAGCAAGAGGCCACAGCTGCCTGTGTCCCCCACCCCGCACTGCCTTACAGAGTCCTGTGGGGTGCCTGGGTCCCTCCCCATTCCAGTGGAAAACTCCCCTCCACTCCACCAGGCAAGGCAGGGCAGGGTGGAAGGGCCTGACCTTCAGTCTGAGGGAGCCAGGCAGGTGGGAGCTGACCCTGGGTCAGGGGCCCTCTCCTGGGGCTGCTTCCATGGCCCACACTTGGCACCGTCAGCACTGGGTGGGGCCAGGCCAAGGGGCCCTCCACTTAACAGCAGAGTCATATCGTGGGGCCAGCGCAGGCTGGAACCGCACAGAGCTACCTGTGCACCCCGCGTGGCTGTGCTGGCCCTGCTTCCTCTGACCCAGCCATGCCTCTGCCCAGCCACCTGCTGCCCATCCTGGTCCTGTTCCTGGGTAAGTCCTCCGATCCCACTCCTGAAGCAGGACCGGGGGCTCTGGCTTCTGAGCCTGCCATCTGGGCAGTAGTGACAGGCACTGATGTGATGCCTGAGCCCCAGAGGGAAGGAGGACTGCAAGACACTACCTTGGCCGACTTGCAGGGCTGACCTGGCATCAGCCCATGGGGCCCTTGTGCCTGCCAAGCAAAGGAAGAGGCAAGACTCCCCTCCTAGTCCGGGACGAGAGGGCTCAGGAGGTGCCCCCAGATCTGCCACACTTGGACTGGGTGGAGCCTGTGGAGGCCCTGGGCCACCCACCAATGCCTCCCACTGGGGGTCAACTTCCCAGTGCCCAGTTCCCAGCTGGGCACACTGGGCTCCTGCTGCCTTTCTGGGGGTGCCCTATGGCAGGGTCCTCATCCCCACGCATGCCCAGGCCCTTCGCCCGTCTTGTCAGGGCTGGAAACAGGAATGTGCTCCGCTTGGTCCTGGTGGAGAGCCGGGTGGGAGTTCTCTGTGGGTCCTGGCCCCTCCCTGCCCCATCTTCTGGTCTGATGGGCTTCCCTGGACAAAGGATGTCCAGTGCTAAAACTGGACAGTCCTAGGCAGAGTGGGATGCTGGTCACCCTGCCCCCAGGCCACCTGGCTGTCACCCTCCCAGCAGCAGGGTCCCCAGGCTGGGCCTGGGTCCCCAACCATTGCAGAAGCCCCAACCAGGCCGTGTGCAACTTCGTGTGTGACTGCGGGGACTGCTTGGATGAGGCCCAGTGTGGTAAGCCAGGGCTGGACAGGTGGGCAGGGCCAGTGTGAGCAAGGCCGGCACACGCCTGACCACCCGCTCTCCCAGGTTACCACGGGGCCTCACCCGCCCTGGGCACCCCCTTCACCTGTGACTTTGAGCGGGACCCCTGTGGCTGGCGGGACATCAGCACCTCAGGCTACAGCTGGCTCCGAGACAGGGCAGGAGCTTCGCTGGAGGGTCCTGGGCCTCGCTCAGACCACACGCTGGGCACCGACCTGGGTGAGGCCAGGGCGAGTCTCTGCATACCCCTGCCCCACCACCCTCCTTGCTTCCTGCTCTATCTCCTGATCTCTCACCTGGGCCAGGATGGTACATGGCTGTCGGAACCCACCAAGGGAAAGAGACAGCCACTGCAGCCCTGCGCTCACCCACCCTGCGAGAGGCAGCCCCCTCCTGCAAGCTGAGGCTCTGGTACCACACAGCCTCTGGAGGTGCGCCCTGAACCCCCAAAGCCTATGGGGGTGCCCAAGGGAGGGCGGGTGGCTCCAGGAGAGGTAGGGCAGCTGAGGAGGAGCAGGGCTACAGCTGCCTGCGCCCCCTGACACTGCAGATGTGGCTGAGCTGCGGCTGGAGCTGACCCATGGTGCAGAGACCCTGACTCTGTGGCAGAGCACAGGGCCCTGGGGCCCCGGCTGGCAGGAGTTGGCAGTGACCGCAGGCCGCATCCAGGGTGACTTCCGAGTGAGCTGCGGGGGGCGGGGTTCTGGACAATTGGAGGCCTCGGCGGGGTCTGGGCCTTGACTTAGGTCCTGAAGGCCCCTGTTCTCTTCAGGTGACCTTCTCTGCCACCCGAAACGCCACCCACAGGGGCACTGTGGCTCTAGATGACCTGGAGTTCTGGGACTGTGGGCTGCCCAGTAAGGCACCACCTCTTCCTGTCCCACCCTGGGAGGGCCCCACCTGCCACCATCCCACTCAGATCTTGTCTGCCCCTGAGTGCCCTCCTACTCCGGGGCCTCCATGAAGGGTTAACCCTGCCCCACCCAGCCCCCCAGGCCAGCTGCCCCCTGGGACACCACCACTGCCAGAACAAGGCCTGTGTGGAGCCCCAGCAACTCTGCGACGGGGAAGACAACTGTGGGGACCTGTCTGACGAGGACCCACACACCTGTGGTGAGCCCAGGGTGGGGCCCAGAGTGAGGCCTCTGATGAGGACCCACAAACCTGTGGTGAGCCCAGGGTGGAGCCCAGAGTGAGGCCAGGTGATCGGATGCCTCGGTGGGGGCCCTGGCACTCATCCAGGAGCGGGCACCTTGGATCCTTGGATGGTCCTTCTGGGGGCCACCCTGGAGCTGAGAAGCACTGCCTGGTAGCCCCGACAGCCCCACCTCCTGCCCTAGGCCAGCACATGGCCACTGACTTTGAGACAGGCCTGGGCCTATGGAGCCACTCAGAAGGCTGGGCCCGGAACCACAGCGCTGGCGGTCCCGATCACCCCGCCTGGCCGTGCCGTGACCACAGCCGGAACAGTGCACAGGGTGAGGCCCACAGGGGACCCGGCCCGGCCCTGTCCCCCAGCCACAGCCCAGGGGTCCCGGCTCAGGCCCACCTTTCCCCGCAGGCTCCTTCCTGGTCTCCATGGCCGAGCCTGGCAATCTTGCTGTGCTCTCCAGCCCTGAGCTCCAAGCCTCAGGTGCCTCCAGCTGCTCGGTGAGACGGGCGGGGGGGGGGGGTGGGGGCTCACAGGGTCTCCATGCTGGCTGCTGCAGGGGCCCCCAACCAGCTCTCAGCTCCACAGCTGGTCTTCTATTACTACCTGCACGGGTCCGAGGCCGGCTGCCTCCAGCTGTTCCTGCAGACTCTGGGGTCCAGCACCCCCCAGGCCCCGGTCCTGCTGCGGAGGCGCCGAGGGGAGCTGGGGACCGCCTGGATCCGAGACCGCATTGACATCCAGAGTGCCCATCCCTTCCAAGTGAGGAACAGCAAGAGGGTGGGGTCTGGAGAGCTGGGCTGTGGGCAGGGGAGGGGAGCCCACAGGGTGCCTGCTGTGGGGACAGAGAGCAGCCCCCGGGGGGAGTAGGCTGAGCACCCCGAGCCCTTCTGTCCTCAGATCCTCCTGGCCGGGCAGACAGGCCCGGGGGGTGTAGTGGGTCTGGACGACCTCATCCTATCTGAGCACTGCAGACCAGTCCTGGGTGAGCCTGCTGACCCCTGCTGACCCTGCCCTGCCTTGCGCAGCACTCCCCACCCCCACTGCCTGATTCAAGCTCTGCCCCCACAGAGGTGTCCACCCCACAGCCGCTGTCTCCTGGGCCCCTGCCACCCAGTTCTCGGCTCCAGAATTTCTGCCAGCAGGGCCATCTCGCCTGTGGGGACCTGTGTGTGCCCCCGGAACAGCTGTGTGACTTCGAGCAGCAGTGTGCAGGGGGCGAGGACGAGCAGGCCTGTGGTAAAGGGGCTCAGCATCCTGCAGACCTCCTGCTGCGGGCCAAAGGGGCAGGCATGGGTGTGGGGCAGGTGGAGGTCTCTGCCGTTCAATGCCACCTGCTGTTCCAGGAACCACGGACTTCGAGTCCCCCGAAGCCGGGGGATGGGAAGACGCCAGCGTGGGGCGGCTGCAGTGGCAGCGGCTCTCAGCCCAGGAGAGCCAGGGAGCCGGTGCAGCTGCCACCGGTGAGGCCCATGTACCCAAGCCCCCACCTGGGGGCCACACTCACCTGTGAGCAGCATCCTCAGAGGGATCTTTGCTCTGGCCCTCCACTACCGAGGGTCTCTGGATTGGGGGTCCCTGAGGGAGAGAGTGGGGCCCTGGCAGGAATGGGGCTCTGAGCACCTCCCTCCTCCCCTAGGTCACTTCCTGTCTCTGCAGAGGGCCTGGGGGCAGCTGGGCGCTGAGGCCCGGGTCCTTACACCCCTGCTTGGCCCCTCTGGTCCCAGCTGTGAACTCCACCTGGCTTACCATCTGCAGAGTCAGCCCCGAGGTACTGCTACCCTCCACGAGCTCCCCGGCCCGCCCCTGGGTGCTCCCTGCACAATGGGAGGGGTCTGGGGCCACTTGACCCACAGTGTTCCCTGCCCTACTGGCCAGGCTTCCTGGCACTAGTGGTGGTGGACAGCAGCTCCCGGGAGCTGGCATGGCAGGCCCTGAGCAGCAGTGCAGGTGGCTGGAAGGTGGACAAGGTCCTTCTAGGGGCCCGCCGCCGGCCGTTCCGGGTGAGGAGGGCAGCCCGAAGTGGGGCTCCATGGGAGCAGACCCTGACTTAACCATCCTCTTCCTCATCCCCCTTCCCCATGAAGCTGGAGTTTGTCGGTCTGGTGGACTTGGATGGCCCTGACCAGCAGGGAGCTGGGGTGGACAACGTGACCCTGAGGGACTGTAGCCCCATGGTGACCACCAAGAGAGACAGAGGTCCCTCCTGCCCATCCCCCTTCCAACCTGGGCACTCCCCCTAGACCACCTCCAGGGACCCCAGAGCTACCATCTCAGGGCTCTGGAGGGTGCCGGGGGATGTGTGTGACGCCACCTGGCCCCGCCCCCAGAGGTCTCCTGTAACTTTGAGCGGGACACGTGCAGCTGGTACCCAGGCCACCTCTCAGATGTACACTGGCGCAGGGTGGAGAGCCGTGGCCCTGAGCACGACCACACCACAGGACAAGGTAGCATGGGCCACTCAGAGGGGTGGCTTTCAGATGAGGGTGGGGCATCTCTACAGCTCAGCCTCATGTCCCCTGCAGGCTACTTTATGCTTCTGGACCCCACAGACCCCCTGGCCCGGGGCCACAGTGCACACCTGCTCTCCAGGCCCCAGGTGCCAGCAGTGCCTGTGGAGTGTCTCAGCTTCTGGTACTACCTCCATGGGCCCCAGATTGGTGAGTGGGTCTGGGAGCAGGGCAGGGCCTGTGAGGAGGCCCCCAGGGGTTCAGTTCCCCCTCTGACACCCATGAGGCTCAGGAGAGAGGTCAGTTATGGACTGGTCCTCTCCCGGCAGGGACTCTGCGCCTGGCCATGAGACGGGAAGGGGTGGACACGCACCTCTGGTCACGGTCAGGCACCCATGGCAACTGCTGGCACCAGGCCTGGGCCACCCTCTCCCACCAGCCTGGCTCCCAGGCCCCGTACCAGGTGAGGCCTGGTGCCCAGGTGGGAGGACAGGGCAGGCCCCCAGCCGGCTGACACCCTTCACCCCCAGCTGCTGTTCGAGGGCCTCCGGGACGGATACCATGGCACCATGGCGCTGGATGACGTGGCCGTGCGGCCTGGCCCCTGCTGGGCCCCTGATTATTGCTCCTTTGAGGACTCGGACTGTGGTTTTTCCCCTGGAGGCCAGAGTCTCTGGAGACGCCAGGCCAATGCCTCAGGCCACGCTGCCTGGGGCCCCCCAGCAGACCACACCACGGAGACAGCCCAAGGTACGGGGGCCTGACAGGGGCGGGGGGCCTGGCAGGGGCAGGGATTGAGGGGCTGGCCAGGGGCTGACAGGCTGATGCTGGCACCTCCAGGGCACTACATGGTGGTTGACACGAGCCCAGATGCACTGCCCCAGGGCCAGACGGCCTCCCTAACCTCCAAGGAACACAGACCCCTGGCCCAGTCTGCTTGCCTGACCTTCTGGTACCACGGTAGCCTCCTCAGCCCAGGTGAGGGGCTCTGGGAGGGGGCCCCAGGGGTTCAGGGAAGCTTGGCCTGGCATCCCCACCAGCCTTCTGCTAAGACCACTGGGGAGCCTCTTGCGCCTGCCAGACCAGGGAGCCCCAGAGCCCAGGGACATGCAGGCACTTTCCCCACACTGCTGACCTGGGCTGCCCCTGCTGGCAGGTGCCCTGCAGGTCTACCTGGAGGAGGGCAGGAGGCATCAGGTGCTCAGCCTCAGTGCTCATGAAGGGCTTGCCTGGCAACTGGGCAGCGTGGACGTGCAGGCTGAGCAAGCCTGGAGGGTGAGTGCTAGCTGGGGTGCCCCTCTCCCTCTCCCTCCCCGAGGACTGCCTTATCCACTGAGGCTGCCCTGCCCTGCGCCTGCCAGGTGGTGTTTGAGGCAGTGGGCACCGGCGTGGCACACTCCTACGTGGCTCTGGATGACCTGCTCCTCCAGGATGGGCCCTGCCCTCAGCCAGGTGGGAGCCCTGCTGTGGCCCACAGTGGCACCAGATCTGGCCTTGACGCTGCTCTGGGGCCTGCCTGTCCCTTTTGTCCCCATAGTGGTGGTGGCCAGGGCTCGGGCCAAGGGCAGCACCATTCACCCAGCCGTGCCTTGCAGGTTCCTGTGATTTTGAGTCTGGCCTGTGTGGCTGGAGCCACCAGGCCTGGCCCGGCCTGGGTGGATACAGCTGGGACTGGGGTGGGGGAGCCACACCCTCTCGCTACCTCCAGCCCCCAGTGGACCACACCCTTGGCACAGAGGCAGGTATGTTCTGCTGGAGCCAGGTGAGGAGGGGACCCAGAAGCCAAACACAGGCACCCAGCCTCCTGCTGCCCACCCACAGGGCACACTCCCCATCCAGAGGAGGCCTGGCCCACCCAGCCTCTGCTTGGGCCCTGAGGGCTGGCTCTGCCCATCAGCTGGGCATCAGCCTCCTCTTGTTCCCAGGTCACTTTGCTTTCTTTGAAACTGGCGTGCTGGGCCCCGGGGGCCGGGCCGCCTGGCTGCGAAGCGAGCCTCTACCGGCCACCCCAGCTTCCTGCCTCCGATTCTGGTACCACATGGGCTTTCCGGAGCACTTCTGTGAGTCCAGCTGGGCAGTGGGTGCCCAGGCAGTGGGGAAAACAGGGGTCCATGAGCAGAGGTTGGGAAGGGGCCTCCCCAGCCCGCCCCTGGTGAGGTGTGCCGGTATCCCAGGACCCCAGGCCTGACACGCCCTGGCCCTGTTCTCAGACAAGGGGGAGCTGAGGGTACTGCTACGCAGTGCCCAGGGCCAGCTGGCCGTGTGGGGCACAGGTGGGCACCGTCGGCACCAGTGGCTGGAGGCCCATGTGGAGGTGGCCAGCGCCAAGGAGTTCCAGGTGAGGCCGCCTGCCTGGGCCAGGAGCCTCCCCTCTCCCCCCAGGGCCCACACAGACATCTTTCTTTCTCTGTCAGATTGTGTTTGAAGCCACTCTGGGCGGCCAGCCAGCCCTGGGGCCCATTGGCCTGGACGACGTGGAGTATCTGGCTGGGCAGCATTGCCAGCAGCCTGCCCCCAGCCTGGGTGAGCCCTGGGCTGCAGTGGAGGCACTAGGGAGGGCCCGGGGGGCCAGCCTGGCACAGGGTTTGCTAGGCTTGCCCGAGTGTGGTGGCCCTAGGAGCTGCGAGCACGCTGCACCCAGCCCATCCCCACTCACCCCTGGGGCCACTGCCTGGGCTGCACTGTCCCTGGGCTGCCTCCTCTGTGTCTACACCCAGGACAGGGTCTCTCTTGGAGGAGCTGCTAGCTGGGTCAGGGCAGTCACTGATTGACTGCTCTCACTGGGCGAGGGCAAGGATCTCGCCTGGGGCCATGAGCACCACCAAGTCTTTGGACAGCAGCTGCCTGCAGGCCAGGCCCCATCCTTGTGCTGGCAAAACTGATCCCCGCTGTATCTAAAAAGGATGAACCCCAGGAGCCAGCAGAGGCTGATGGAATCAGGCAGCCCCAGGCTTGCTCCTCAGCCTCAGACATGGGGGGCTGCTTTAGAGGACTCAAGTTCCCAGGCTCACTCATCCCCATGGCCCACAGGGAACACAGCCATGCCTGTGTCAGTGCCAGCTGTGGTTGGTGGTGTCCTCCTGTTCCTCATGTTCCTGGTGCTGCTGGGACTTGGGGGGTGGTGCTGGCTGCAGAAGAGGAGGAGCTGCCCCTTTCAGAGCAACACAGAGGCCACAGACCCCAGCTTTGACAACATCCTTTTCAATGCAGTAGGAGCACCCTGGGGTTGGGTGGGCAGGAGCCTCTGCGCTCAGTCGTGACCCTGGAGGGCGGGCAGCGGTGGGACACAACCCCTGAGGGAGGAGCCCCCATCTGTGTAGGGCCCATCCTTGCCCTCCCTGCCCGGCCTCTCCAGCCACCACTGTCAAAGCTCCTCCTTCTCCTCCTAGGATGGTGTCACCCTCCCAGCATCTGTCACCAGTGATCCGTAGACCACCCCAAACAAGGCCCCGGTTCCTCACGTGACATCCAGCACTTGGTCAGACCCTGGCTGGGGACTGGACACCTGCCCCTGCCCAGACTGGGCCAGGCTGCAGGTCTCAGGACATGCTGAGGCCTGGGTGTCCCTTGCCCTGTGCTGAGTCTGTTGCTGTGTGAATAAACGCCCTGGCCCGTGAGGGCAGCCGGAGTTCCCAGGCTGAAGTTAGTGTGTCCACACTTTACCCGCCAGCAAGGGTGGGGGCTGCAGTGTTCCCAGAAGTGACCCAGGAATGTGCTAGGGGTGCCTGCTTGCTTCTGGATGCAGCTCAGGAACCAGACAAGGGGACTCTCTCCCACCAGGACATGGACCCACCTAGGACAAAGGCTGGGGTCCAGCCAGCTAGAGGCTCTGCCTACTGAGGACAACAGTGGAACTGACCTATAGGGTCAGGGACCTGCAGCGGGGATGACCCTTAGGGCACAGGGTGCACGGAGCAGGCCTGGATGGGAGAAGTGCCCTGGATGGGCCCACTGTCTGCAGTACAGGCCTGAGCTGCCCCAAGGCTGCAGGTCACAGTGCCCAGGTCACCAGGTGCCCCAGGGCTGCAGGTCACAGTGCCCAAGTCTTTGGGTGCCCAGGTCACCGGGTGCCCCATAGCTATGGCTGCGGCTGAACCCTTCCCTTTGGCCCCCATGCCTGAGCAGGAGGTTGTCCCTGGGAAGCTGTGACTAATCTGGGGTGCCAGCAGAGGACCACTACCCTGAAGCAGGGTCAGCGTCACTAACCTCAGTCAGCTCGCAGAGCTCTGGTCCTCCATATGGGTGACCCGGGCACAGCCCCGTCCAGCATCACTAACCTCAGTCAGCTCGCAGAGCTCTGGTCCTCCACGTGGGTGACCCAGGCACAGCCCCGTGGGGAGGACCTGGTCTTGTGGCCTCTCAGGCCTGGCTGTGGGTGGCTGTCCCCAGAGAGTGGGGGGAGGGTGGCATCACCAGAGCTGTGCAGCTAGGCTCCCCTCCTGCCCACAGGAAAGCCCCACCCTGCATCATGGACATACATCTGCCCCCAGGAGCCAGGCGGTGCTAGAGGGCACAGCATAGCGCCCTCACCAGCCACTGGGCTCCCGTCTGCCCTGGGGACTAAGTCCTAGCAGAGAGTGGTGGTCAGGCGTGCCTAGAGTTATCCCTCGTCTTCAGAAGCTGTGGGGCTGACCAGTGCCCGCTACCTGTCCACACAGATGTGCAAAGAGACCCTGTAGAAACCTTGAGAGCCCCCTGGCACCCCACTACCTGGCACCAGTCATGACAATTCACTGGCCTTCCCTATAACTAGGGGTCTGGGAGCTGAGAGCAGGACCATGTGACCTGCCCAGGCGCCAAGGGCAGCAACTTCTCCCAGTTTCTCTTTAGAGCCACATCCCGTGGCACCACATCCCGTGGCACCACCTCCCTTCCTTCTGAACCTGGGGCCTCCACTCCTACCCCACATGGAAAGGTGCTCAGAGCTCCCCGAGGCCTCTGAGCCACAACCGCTACTAGGCAGACACCTGTAGGACAGACAGGAAGGCCAAGTTCTGTTCCCTGATCTGAGGAACGTGACGCAGGTAGAAAAACAGTCAATAGAAGCCAACGCTTTGCAAGGTTTTGTTTGTTTGACAGCAGGAATGGGCTGGGGAGGCCCCCACAAACTGGACCCCTTGTTCCACTCGGCCCATGAGGAGCCCCACGGCGGTGCTGGCGGCCAAGGGGAACCCAGACGAGACCAGCTGGAACGCACTGATTTCGAGGCTTTGTGTTCATTTCGCCCTAGGCCCCTTCTCGATGGGCTTTCCAATGTCCTTCCCCCGGAGCTTGAGGCCTGAAATGAGCCACAACCACTGGCCACTGCAGCACCAGCTCCCTCCTGCCCCCAAGCCGCCCCTCTTCAACACCTGCTGGGAAGGAGGACCACACCATTCCCGTTCCTCAGGGGGCTCTCAGCACAGGAGCACTCCTGGGTCTCTCATCTAATCTTTAAGAGGATGAGTCTGATCATCCTTGACAGCAGAACACAAGACCCTTCTCCAGAAGAACCAGAGCCAGGGTCCTCTGCAGAACTGGCTTCCAGCCCCACATGCCAGGCTCAGAGAGCCACACCAGCAGCACAGGCTGAAGGGACCGGCCGGGACGCCACTCGCTCTTGGGGAGTTTCTGAGGTCTGCGAAGCCCCCACCATTCCTTAGTCTGTGCTGCCTGGAGAAGCAAAGCTCCAGAATCCAGACAATTGGGACCCCGGGCCGCCTTCAACCCTCACTGGGGGCGGGTGGCCTCCCTGCCCAGGCCGAAGAGTGGAGGGACACTCACCAATGGCCCGCTCGATTTTGCCCAGCACCTGGTTATTGGGGATGGCCCGTCCACTCTCATAGTCCGCGATCACCTGTGGCTTCTCATTGATTTTCTAAAGAGAAGATGTGCTTTATACACACCCGCTCCACTAGGACATGCCCCAACAGGGTGCCACCTTTCAGAAGCATCACCCAAGAACAACCACTTCTGGGGACCCTGGGGTGCACAGCCATATGCAGCTAGTTCTCCGTGAGAGACCATGAGAGCCCGGTGGACCTGGCTTCTCAAGGCACTCCCTGCAGGAGCACCAGGTGCGTGGAGTCTGCCCTTCGTGTGCTATCTGAGCGATGGCCACCCCCTCTCTGAGCCGACAGCCCCAGGAGGAGTGAGAGCCGGTGCAGCCTCACCGTGGCCAGGTCCTTCTGCGTGAGCCCCTTGCTCTGCCGACCCTGCTGGATCACTTTGCCCACCTCCAGGGTCACCCTGTCATGGTGCAGCTCCTCCGTCTCCCGGTCCAGCTTGGCTGTGTTCTTGGTGATAGAATGCTGTTTGTTCTGGCCAGCAGCCCCTGGAGTCAGTGTGAGGCAAGAGCAGAGAAGAGGGTTTGGAATTAGCCTGAAAAAAAAACAATTTCAGAGTGGTAACCAAACCTCAGAGGCTGCCTGAGCCCAAGGGGACATGGGAAACCAGGCTGTCCAACGTTCACAGACCTTAGGGAATGGACTTAGGATTTTCTCTGTTATGGGGACAGGCAGCTTCACTCGTGCCAAGCAGAGCTGCTCTGGGAAGATCACTGCCTCCCAGGGCTCAGCCAGCATCGGTGTGGGCAGACGTGCAGCTGATAGCGTCCCTGGGGGCACCGCCCACACCACACACCGGCACACGGACCCCACAGCACAGCCTCGTTGTGAAGGCGGAAACGTAAGCACCTACATTTCTTGGAAGTCTCTACATCCTCTCCTCGTCTCTGTGCTGCTAAGATAGCCTAGAAAAAGAGAAAGCATTAGTTGGTCAAAATGAACTTCAGCAGTGTCCAGCACACGCCAATTCAGGCCAGCTTTCAGACAGTTAGCATACTGCTGAGGACTAGTGGTGCCCAAGGACTGATACACAGTGCTGCGTTCAATTACCCAAGCTCAACTAGGCACTGTGGCTCACGCCTATAATCCCACCACTTTGGTAAACCGAAATAGGAGGATCACCTGAGGCCACGAGTTCAAGACCAGCCTGGACAACACAGCAAGATCCTGCCTCCACAAAAAAATTAAAAAACATTGCCAGGCATCATGGTGCAAGCCTGTGGTCCCAGCTGACAGGCAGGCTATGGCAGGAGGGTCACATGAGCCCAGAAGTCTGAGGCTGTGGCAGACTATAATGCCACTGCACTCCAGCCCAGGTGACAGAGTGAGACACTCTCTAAGTGTAACAAAACCCCAAACTCATTATACAAAAGCCTCTAAAATCAAACATCCAGGAAACTCACAATACACTGCTACTAAGAGAACATCACTTCCTTTGCTGTTGAGAAACAAACACGAAGGGCTTTTGTGTTTTTTGTTGTTGTTGTTGTTGTTTTGAGACAGAGTCTCGCTCCATCGCCAGGCTGGAGTGCAATGGCGCAATCTCAGCTCGCAGCAACCTCCACCTCCCAGGTTCAAGCAATTCTCCTGCCTCAGCCTCCCAAGTAGCTGGAACTACAGGTGTGCGCCACCATGCCCAGCTAAATTTTGTATTTTTAGTAGAGACGGGGTTTCACCATGTTAGCCAGGATGGTCTCCATCTCTTGACCTTGTGATCCACCTGCCTCAGCCTCCCAAAGTGCTGGGATTACAGGTGTGAGCCACCGTGCCTGGCCTAAGGGCTTTTTTTTTTTTTTTTTTAAGAGTCATGGTCATGCTGTGTTGCCCAGGCTGGTCTGGAACTCCTGGGCTCAAGTGATTCTCTGGCCTCAGCCTCCCTCCTGAATAGCTGGTATGCACTAGTGGGTTCTTTTTGATAAATCATATTAAGCATAGATTTACTTTCTGCAGCCAGGCGCGGTGGCTCACGCCTGTAATCCCAGCACTTTGGGAGGCCGAGGCGGGTGGATCACGGGGTCAAGAGATCGAGACCATCCTGGTCAACATGGTGAAACCCCATCTCTACTAAAAATACAAAAAATTAGCTGGGCATGGTGGCGCGTGCCGGTAATCTCAGCTACTCAGGAGGCTGAGGCAGGAGAATTGCCTGAACCCAGGAGGCGGAGGTTGCGGTGAGCCGAGATCGCGCCATTGCACTCCAGCCTGGGTAACAAGAGCGAAACTCCATCTCAAAAAAAAAAAAAAATTTTTACTTTCTGCTGGACTGCACTGCAAAAGCAGGAAAGAACACCAAATGCTGGCCTGGTGCTGCCTTCCTCCCCAACTGTGGCTCCTAGTAACACAGAAATGACGCATCACATGGAAGCCTGCAGGCTCCCCAGAAACATCAGCAGTAACAGTGATGCCACTGGACCTGCAGTCACTGAATATTAATATCATGCATTTCTGGACATTTTTAACACTTCAGAGACATGACTTGTGGGGCATCCACAGACACAACTGTTTCCATGACTCCTAGCTTGTGGCCATTAAGTTTCCTTTAAAAGAGGTTGGGCGCAGTGGCTCACACCTGTAATCCCAGGCGTATCATGAGGTCAGGAAATTGAGACCATCTTGGCCAACATGGTGAAACCCCGTCTCTAGTAAAAATACAAAAATTAACCGGGCATGATGGAGTGAGCCTGTAATCCCAGCTGCTCAGGAAACTGAGGCAGGAGAATTGCTGGAACCCGGGAGGTGGAGGCTGCAGTGAGCCGAGATGTCAACACGGCACTCCAGCCTGGGCCAGAGTGAGACTGTGTCTCAAAAAAAAAAAAAAAAAAAGTTTCCTTTAAAGAAAAGGAGAGTGGGCCGGGTGCAGTGGCTCACGCCTGTAATCCCAGCACTTTGGGAGACTGAGGTGGGTGGATCACAAGGTCAGGAGCTCGAGACCAGCCTGGCCAAACATCTCTACTAAAAATACAAAAATTAGCCAGGCCATGGTAGCACAAGCCTGTAATCCCAGCTACTAGGGAGGCTGAGGCAGGTGAATCGCTTGAACCCGGAAGCAGACGTTGCAGTGAGCCAAGATCACATCACTGCACTCCAGCCTAGGCGACAGAGTGAGACTTTGTCTCAAAAAAAAGAAAAGGAAAGTGAATTTGGTTTTGAATGTGCAACCAATAAGGGCCGGGCGGACCAATAAGTACCTGTCACCAGAGCCCAGCACCTCCTGGCCCAGTGGCCTCACAGGCTTCAGCCCTGGGTAGGGCAGACCAATGAGTACCTGTCACCAGAGCCCAGCACATCCGGGCCCAGTGGCCTCAAAGGCTTCAGCCCTAGGCCGCCTGAGGGTATGCATGAGGCAGAGGCCGGGACTGAACTGTCCCTGCTATTACATCAGACTCACAACTGATCCTCGGCTCCAACAGCCGCCCCGGTAACCTCCTGCCACACTACTGCTCCGGGCACACCCAACTTCCACCCGTGCAACTGGGGGAGGCAGGGTCCACCTGCTCATGGGGTCCCTGGACTCCCCAGACCTGGGGCAGCATCCGACCAGAAGAACCAAGCAGGCCCCAGGCAGAGAGAAAGCTCTCAGGGAGGAACCGTCCCCTATCCAACTCCTACTCAGCTCATCAGCCTCCGTCTCAGTCCCTCCACTGCTGTCCACTGGCCCCCAGCCCTAACCCAACCCCAATTCCCCACCCTCACCGGTGTTCCTGCTGCTTGCCCCAGACCCCATCCCTGTTCTAAAGCCTGTCCCCACTCTAGTCCCTGCCCTCTCAAGCCCCGTCCCCACCTCCATCCCTCTCCCTGTTCCCGTGACCACCCTGGTCCTCTGTCCCCTACCCTCACACAAGGCCCCCAGCCTTGTCCCCGCCCACGGCCCCACCTCCTGCATCTGTCCTCACACCTGTCCCCACCAACAGTCCCTGCTCCTATCCCCTCCCCGCCCCACCCTGGCACTGGTCCCAGCCTTATCGCCTGCCCCTTGCCCCGTTCCGTTCCCTACCCCTCTCCTTTCCCTGTCGCCCGCACCCTGCCTCAATCCCCACCTGGGTCCGCCCCCCACCTTCCCACCCCGGTCCTGGCCCAGTCCTCCTACCGCTGCGATACGCCGCGCCCCTCGAACCCCGTCCTTCCCCGGCACCCCAGCCTTGTCCGCGTCCCCCGCGCCCTGTCCCGGTCCCCGCCTGCCCTTCCCGGAGCCCCTGCCCCACGGTCCGCGGCTCTGGCCCAGCGTCCGCCCCGCCTGGCCCGGCCGCTCCTCAATCAGCGAAGCACCTGCTTGGACTTGGCCTGGGCGGCCGTAGGGCCCTTCTTGCGCAGCACCGTCACCGTGTCCCAGTCGCTCTCGGCCATGGCGGGCGAAGGCGGGCGAAGGCGGGCGTCCCTCCGGCGGCTCAGCGGTAGCTGCTACAGACCCCGCGCGGTGACGCGACGTACCCCCCCTTACCCCGGCACCTCTCCGCTTCCGGCGGCTGAGCCGCGGCCCCGCCCCCGGCTCCCACTGGCTGGCGGCTTGCGGGGGCGGGCCTTCCCGTGCTCGGGGCCAATCGGCGCTCGGCTCGTCAAAGGACGCCGCGGCCGCACTCCGGCGACGTGGGGAGGAGGACGTCGTGGCCTGGCCTGGCCGGGAGGATCCCTGAGCCGGGCCCCACGGTCTCCCAGCACACGCGGATGGCGGCGGCGCCCCAACCCGCAGGCCCCGCGCCTCCCCGGGCCCCGCACCCCGGCCGGGCCGTGCGGGCGGAGGGAGCGCGGGGTCTCCGCTCTCGCGCTGGGCGGTCCCGCTTTGTTTAGCCGCCTGCGTGGCTGAGAGCTGTGCTCTAGGACGAGGCCCTTGGGGCCCCAAATGCAGTGCGGGGTGCGGCTGTTTTTAAGAAAAAGAATGCAAAACTATGAAAATATTGGTTGCGGGCCGGGCGCGGTGGCTCACGCCTGTAATCCCAGCACTTTGGGAGGCCGAGGCGGGTTGGATCACGAGGTCAGGAGATCGAGACCATCCTGGTCAATATGGTGAAATCCCGTCTCGTCTCTACTAAAAATACGAAAAAAATTAGCTGGGCGTGGTGGTGCGTGCCTGTAATCCCAGCTACTCAGGAGGCTGAGGCAGGAGAATTGCCTAAAACCAGGAGGCAGAGGTTGCAGTGAGCCGAGATTGCACCATTGCACTCCAGCCTGGGTAACAAGAGTGAAACTCCGTCTCAAAAAATATATATATATTGGTTGCAACATGGTTTTGTTTATGTATATTTTCTATAACGTATAAAGTGTATCTGTTACACGACAATAATTCTGTATTACCGTATTTTACAGTCGTGTATAATAAGAAAAGTCAAGTTCTATATACATTATTATAGAACAACTTTTTTAGGTTTTTTTTTTTTTTTTTTTTTTTTTGAGACGGAGTTTCGCTCTTGTTACCCAGGCTGGAGTGCAATGGCGCGATCTCGGCTCACCGCAACCTCCGCCTCCTGGGTTCAGGCAATTTTCCTGCCTCAGCCTCCTGAGTAGCTGGGATTACAGGCACGTGCCACCATGCCCAGCTAATTTTTTGTATCTTTAGTAGAGACGGGGTTTCACCATGTTGACCAGGATGGTCTCGATCTCTTGACCTCGTGATCCACCCGCCTCGGCCTCCCAAAGTGCTGGGATTACAGGCTTGAGCCACCGCGCCCGGCCTAGGTTTTTATTTTTATAGATGGGGTCTCGCTCTGTAGCCCACGCTGGAGCACAGCGGAGCTATCTCAGCTCACGGCAGCTTCGACGACCTGGGCTCAAGTGATACTCCTGCCTCAGCCTCCCAAATGGCTGGTACTATAGGTGCGGCCCTCACACCTGGCTAAGTTTTGTTTGTGGGATACAGATGGGGACCCCGTGCTGCTCTGGCTGGAACTCCTGAGCTCGACTGATTCTCCCGCCTCTGCCTCCCAAAGCCTGTCATTACAGGGGCGAGCCACTGCTGAGCCAAACTGTCAGTACTGACTTCTGGACTTTAAATGGATGAGCTCCCTGGAGCACTGCTACAGGTTTATGCTCCATAAGCGAGAATCCTGTTAAATGCAATCCTCATCCAAAAAGAAAACGTAAATGAACGCTGTATTAAATTGGAAGTGTTGCATTCCCAAATCCACTCCTCAAAGGAGACAACTCATTCTAAGCAGGCAGTGGGAAGTTGAATCTTGCCGTTTTTCACACTGGATGATTGGAAGAAACTTGTGGAACCACTGCTGGCTCTGTGCATACAAACCTTGCTTCTCTGCTCCCCTCGGACTTCCAGCACCAGGCTCACCAGGCTCGGTTTCCCTAAGGACTCCAGAGCCTCAGACGGCCAGCAAGGATGCGAATGAACTGCATGAAAATACCCCGTAAAGCCCTTCTGCCACAGCAGCCATGGCTCTTGGCTACCCTGTGGCCGTGGGCCTCAACAGGGGCCACAAGGTGACCAAGAATGTGAGCAAGCCCAGGCACAGCCACCACATCTCAGCAAACACACTAAGTTCATGCATGAAATGATCCAGGAGTTGTGTGGCTTTGCTTCTACGAGCAGGGCGCCATGGAGTTCCTGAAGGTCTCCAAGGACAGACCCTCAAGTTCATCAAGAAAAGGATGGGGATGCACATCTGCGCCAAAGGAAGCGGGAGGAGCTGAGCAAGGTCCTGGCTGCCATGAGGAAAGCCACTGCCAAAAAAGACTGAGCCCCTTCCCCTCTCCCTGAAATAAAAAACAGCTGGAAAGAAAGAAAATACCTCATAAACCCTGACTGGATGTATCTACACTCAAGTCCCCCTTAGTTGTGTGCCAGAAATGCTTGTAGTCCCTCCAGTGCCACCAGCCCCCGGGAAGAGTGTGATGAAGGCGGAGCTGGCCTGGAAAAGGCGGCCTTGTGAACGCTGCAGTTCAGGCCTCCTGTGTGACAAACTTAGCCAACGCCTGACCTGAACCACTGGGGGGCCCTTCTTAGAGCCTTGGAGACCCAGGCAAGTGGGGCTGAGCTGTCTCTCTAGTGAGCCTGGGCTGGGGAAGAGGGAACCTCTGCAGGTGTCCACCAGGACAGCCGTTGTCCCGTCTGACCCTCCATCACAAGTCCAGGCCTGATGCCACGAGTTGCCTGTGCTGTCCTTGGCAGTCCCTGCACCAAGGCACGATGGCTACAGATGTCTGTGTGAGGCTGTCCTCTGCACATTCTTTCCCTCCCTGGGGTCACCTGGACGCACTCCCTCCTATTTCGGGATTCTTCCAACTGAGAGGCTCTGTGAGCCTCTCAGACCTCACTAGAGATGTCACATCACCGTCTGTCTACCAGAGTTATCCGTTAAGCTTCACACATGGAGAAAAGACAATTCCAAAGCCTTCTGGAGAAAAGAAGTCTCATTTCTGTCTGGAGGTCTCAGTGTCTCTCTGGGATCATCTCCCTCCAGCCTTTCTCCTTCCTTTCAGGACCATCTGCTGTGGTTTCATCTTTCATGTAACTGAAAATGTCACTGTTTTCCCTTGTGTTGAAGGAAACAGTGCTGTATAAATGTCATCCCATTGTCTGCTGACTTTCATCGTAGACAGTGAGAATCAGTGATCAGTCATTTGTGTCCTGGCTCCCCAGCAGGTTATGTGACAATATGACATGTCTTCAGGCTCTTTCAAAACTGTCCCTTTGTCTTCAGGCTTGTTTTTTTTTTGTTTGTTTGTTTTTGTTTTTGAGACAGGGTCTCACTCTGTTGCCCAAGCTGGAGTGCAGTGGCACAATCACAGCTCACTGAAGCCTTGACCTCCTGAGTGTTAAAACGTGTGTGCTGAATGAAGAGATCCCCCCGAAACAGCCTTGTGTGAGAACAAGGCTGTTGATTCACCTGGGTGCAGGCCAGCTGAGGCCAAAGTGAAGGGTGGTGGGATAGGAGTTGGTTTTATAGGTTTGGGATGGGCAATGGAACGTTACAGTTTAGCGCAGTTTTTTGCAAGCTGGGAGATGGTTGTAGGGGGTGGAGTCATGGGGTTGGCCAAGGTCAGTTACAAAGTCCAATGGCCTTGTCAATTGAGGTCCCAATAAGAAACAACAGAGAATGTCTCAGAGTTAAGCAGTCACCACAGGGGTTGGTCATTCTTCCTGTTTCCATGATCTTACAGCCATTTCAGGTTCTCTAATTCCGGAAGGCCCTCCCGAGGGATACGTGCAGCTCATGGGGGTCGCCATTGCCATCCACGGTGCGGTCAGACCTTACACTGAGCTCAAGTGATCTTCCCGCCTCAGCCTCCCAAAATATTGGAATTACAGGCATGTTCCAACACCCCCAGCCTGATCTTCAGTTTTCCTTTTTTGTATTTTTAGTAAAGATGGGGTTTCACCCGGTTGGCCAGACTGGTCTCGAACTCCTGACCTCCTGATCTGTCCACTTTGGCCTCGCAAAGTGCTGGGTTTACAGGTGTGAGCCACCACTCCCAGCCCTTTTTTTTTTTTTTAATTTTCATTTATTTATTTTGAGATGGAGTTTCGCGCTTGTTATCCAGGCTGGAGTACAATGGCATGGTCTCAGCTCACTGTAACCTCCGCCTACCAGGTTCAAGCAATTCTCCTGCCTCAGCCTCCCAAGTAGCTGGGATTTTTATAATCACAACACCGAGCTAATGTTTATAATTTTAGTAGAGATCCAGCTAATTTTTGTAATATTAATAGAGATGGGGTTTCACAATGTTAGCCAGGCTGGTCTCGAACTCCTGACCTCAGGTGATTCACTCGCCTTAGCCTACCAAAGTGCTGGGATTCCAGGTGAGCCACTGCACCTGGCCAGTTTATACCTGTTACTTATCAAATTTTTGCAGAAGTGTAACTCCCAACAAAAGAATGCTGGTCCCTCACTTTGAGATGACAGCAGAAGACGGTAGAGCAGACAAAACAGAGCTTAATAACAGACTCCAGGCTAACTGTGCCTGAAAACACTCTCCTCACACCACCTTGCTGCTCAACTGTGGCCAAAAGGATTTTGACACTGGCTCCTAGATGCCAATCACTCCCCTCAGTGTGGACGAGATTGGCAACCTGGACAGGCCTATCCCGGTACATCAAACCAAATGAGGGGCGTTAAACCTATCTGCAGGCCAGGTGCGGTATAATCACGCCTGGAATCCCAGCACTTTGGGAGGCCAAGGCAGGTGGCTCACTTGAGTACAGGAGTTCAAGACCAGCCTGGACAACATAGGGAAACGCCATCTCTACAAAAAATAAAAACATTAGCTAGGCATGGTGGTGCACACCTGTGGTTCTAGCTACTTGGGAGGCTGAGGTGGGAGAATGGCTTGAGCCTGGGAGGTCGAGGCTTCTGTGAGCCAAGATCACACCACTGCACTCTGGTGACAGAGCGAGACCCTGTCTCAGAAAATAAAACAGGCTGGATGAGGTGACTTACGCCTGTAATCCCAGCACTTTGGAAGACCAAGGAGGGCGGATCATGAGGTCAAAAGATGGAGACCGGGCCGGGCGTGGTGGCTCATGCCTGTAATCCCAGCACTTTGGGAGGCCGAGGCGGGTGGATCACGAGGTCAAGAGATCAAGACCATCCTGGTCGACATGGTGAAACTCCGTCTCTACTAAAAATACAAAAAAAAATTAGCTGCGCATGGTGGCGCGTGCCTGTAATCCCAGCTACTCAGGAGGCAGGAGAATTGCCTGAACCCAGGAGGTGGAGGTTGCAGTGAGCCGAGATCGCGCCATTGCACTCCAGCCTGGGTAACAAGAGGGAAACTCCGTCTCAAAAAAAAAAAAAATTAAAATTAGCTGGGCGTGGTAACACCTCAAATCCCAACTGCTACTTGGGAGGATGAGGTAGAAGAATCACTTGAAGTTAGGAGGTGAAGGTTGCCATGAGCTGAGATCTCACCACTGCACACCAGCCTGAGAGACAGTGAGACTCCATCTCAGAAAAAAAAAAGAAAATTATCTCATGCTTGTGTGCCTGATAACAAAAATGACTCTACAAAATCCATAACACAAAGGTTACTACAAACTTATACAACAAATATTTTTGCAAGGATGTCCGCCTAGCAACCGCCTGTTCAACCTTGGACTGACAATGCCCTTGTACTTGATCTTTGTAGCCAAGAATAATTGTTTCAAATCAATTATGTAATCCTCGTTTTCCTTTACAACCTTTGTTTTTCTTTCCCTCTTTGAATCGACACAGGGTTTGCTAAGGCACTGCGTTCCTGACGCAGTGTGCTGCTTCCTAATAAACACCTTTTCTTTTGTTTCTTGTTTTTTGGAGTTTCACTTTGGAGTGCAATGGTGTGATCTCGGCTCAGTGCAACCTCTGTCCCCACACGTTCAAGTGATTCTCCTGCCTCGGCTTCCCAAGTAGCTGGGATTATAGGTAACTGACACCACGCCCAGCTAATTTTTTGTAATTTTAGTAGAGATGGGGTTTTACCATGTTGGCCAGGCTGGTCTCAAACTCCCGACCTCAGATGATCAACCACCTCAGCCTCTCACAGTGCTGGGATTACAGGCGGAGCCATGGCGTCCAGCCTCAGCATTTCTTTTTGAGAGCCTGCTCTCTCTGCCATTTCAGTTGACAGGTCACACTTTTTTCGTTTTTTTTTTTTTTTTTTTTTTGAGACGGAGTCTCACTCTGTCATCGAGGCTGGAGTGCAGTGGCACAATTTCAGCCCACTGCAACCTCCGCCTCCCAGGTTCAAGCAATTCTCCTGTCTTAGCCTCCTGAGTAGCTGGGATTACAGGCATGCACCACCATGCCGGGCTAATTTTTGTATTTTTAGTAGAGATGGGGTTTCACCATGTTGGTCAGGCTGGTCTCGAACTCCTGACCTCCGGTGATCTGCCTGCCTTGGCCTGCCAAAGTGCTGGAATTACAGGTGTGAGCCACTGCGCCTGGCCTGCAGTTTGTTTTGTTTTATTTTGATACGGAACCTTGCTCTGTCACTCAGGCTGGGGTGCAATGGCTCAATCTTGGCTCATTGCAACCTCTGCCTCCTGGGTTCAACCGATTCTCCTGCCTCAGCCTCCTGAGTAGCTGGGATTACAGGTGTGCACCACTGTGCCCAACTAATTTCTGTATTTTTAGTAGAGACGGGGTTTCACCATGTTGGCCAGGCTGGTCTCGAACTCCTAACATCAGATGATCCACCCACCTCAGCTTCCCAAAGTGTTGGGATTACAGGCGTGAGCCACCGCACTCAGCCCGTTTGTCTTTTAATGACCCCACTTCATCCTACAAACCAGAGGGTAGGCCCAAAGGGTAGATCTTAACTAAGAAGATTCATGGAAAGTTCATTTGCTTCCTATTGTTCCTATGTGCTAGCTGCCTAAATGGCTCTGCTGGACTGGGGCTAAATGGTGGCTGCAGCGACTGCTGAGTTCTCACGGAGAGGTCAGCTTTGCAGGGCACATGTCAAACACCTGTGCTGCATGCGCTCGCTGGCTCACACCTGTAATTCCAGCACTTTGGGAGACCCGAGGTGGGAGGATCACCTGAGGTCAGGAGTTTAAGACCAGCCTGGCCAACATCACAAAACCCTGTCTCTACTAAAAGTGCAAAAAATTATCCGGGTATGGTGGTACGCACCTGTAATCCCAGCTACTTGGGAGGCTGAAGCAAGAGAATCACTTGAACCCTGGGAGGTGGAGGTTGCAGTGAGCCAAAATCACGATATTGCATTCCAACCTGGGCAACAGAACAAGACTCCTCTCAAAAAAAAAAAAAAAAAAAAAAAAAAAAAGGGCTGGGCACAGTGGCTCACATCTGTAATCCCAACACTTTGGGAGGGTGAGGTGGGTGGTCAGGAGTTCAAGACCAGCCTGGCCACCATGGAGAAACTCTGTCTCTACTAAAAATACAAAAACTAGCCGGGCGTGGTAGCGCGTGCCTGTAATCCTAGCTGCTCGGAAGGCTTTGGCAGGAGAATCACTTGAACCTGGGAGGTGGAGGTTGCAGTGAGCCAAGACTGTGCCATTGCACTCCAGCCTGGACCCAGGGCAACAGAACGAGACTCTGTCTCAAAAAAAAAGACAACAACAAAAAACAAACCCGAGCTGCACTAAGCACCCTGTTCTCGTGGAAGCCAGCTCCACGCTTTGTTTCTGGGGGAAATTCCTGAAACATGGATTCGGGGTGCATTTCCTGGTGGAACTCTGTGCTCTGCTCCTGTCTTTGACAGCAAAACAGAAAATTAGCTGTATGATCATCACTGTGTGGGGCAACTTGGACTTTTCACTTGAATTTACAACTTTTTTGATGGCAGAGACACCTGAGGTCACTAGGCTCACCTTGAAAGAAACAAAGACACAGATGGAATCACAGTGTCCAGAGTGTCCTGTGAAGTGGAAGTTTATAAACCTCCCCCAAACAGTATGTCCTGTGTAGAGAGCCAGGGTAGCCCACCCGCTCTGGGAGGATCAGCAAGGCTGCTGTGAACTTTGGGTGAACTCCAGAGAAGCGAAACCCTAAGAGGGGAATGTGTATGGCTGGGAGAAGAGCAGGCAGACCTAGAGAAAGATAACCAGCTTTCACTGACCTTGCTGCAAGACAGTCGTCAGCTGAAGTGTGTGAACTGAAGTGTGAGAATTAAAACCACGGGCTGTTCTGGGTAACTGCACCCTCCCTCTGCTACGTGCTTTGTGAACATATAAAATAAAGTTCTCTGAGACAGGTTGGGGCTGGAGAAACTGACATCCTCACTTTCCTGGACCGTCCGGCCTAGCTTCCTCTGTCTATCTCTGTGTCTTCCTTATCCCCCACCATTCCCTCTTATGTCTTTGGGCTCTTGTGCAGCACCAGATGCAGTGTGCGCCAGAGTCCTGTGATTGAGGTTCTTCCCAACTTTGTGTATCTGTGGCTTTTGTGAAAGAAAATTTTCAAAATTCAGGTGAATTAAACATGTTTTCTGATTGACCATGAGGAAAAATAGATGGATAAACATAGCTGGAGTGTCATGACAGCAAGAAAAAGATCAATTTTCACAAAGTTGTCAGACTCACAGATGTTAAAACTCAAAACCAGAAACTGGACTATGATGTTGTTATTCATTAATGCAGAAAAACAGTATGTTGTCTGGGCGTGGTGGCGCACGCCTATAATCCCAGCACTTTGGGAGCCTGGGGCAGGTGGATCACCCCAGGTCAGGAGTTGGAGATGAGCCCGCCTGACCAACATGGTAAAACCCCATCTCTACTAAAAATACAAAAAATTAGCCAGGCATGGTCGTGGGTGCCTGTATTCCCAGCTACTCAGGAGGGTGAGGCAGGAGAATTGCTGGAACCCAGGAGGTGGAGGTTGTGGTGAGCCAAGATCACTTCACTGCACTCCAGCCTGGGCAAGAGTTGTCTCAAAACATAATAATATAATAATAAAATAAATAAATAAATAAAACTAAAATGTTGGTATAAGTACTCTTCCCCCCTTATTTTTGGAAAAATACATTAATGTAATGGACGTTTTCTTTTCTTCTTTTTTGAGAAGTCAGCCGAGTCTTGCTCTTGTTACCCAGGCTGGAATGCAGTGGCATGATCTCGGCCCACTACAACCTCCACCTCCCAGGTTCAAGCAATTCTTCTGCCTCAGCCTCATGAGTAGCTGGGACTACAGGCACATGCCACCACACCTGGCTAATTTTTGTATGTTTAGTAGAGATGGTATTTTACCATGTTGGCCAGGCTGGTCTCGGACTCCTGACCTCGGGTGATCTGCCCACCTTGGCCTCCCAAAGTGCTGGGATTACAGGTGTGAGTCACTGCACCTGGTCTAATGGATGTTTCCTTTTTCTTTTTCTTTTCCTTTTTTTTTTTTTTTGTGACAGAATCTTGCTCTGTCACCCAGCCTGGAGTGCAGTGGCATAATCTCAGCTCACTGCAACCTCCGCTTCCTGGGTTCAAGTGATTCTCCTGCCTCAGCCTCCTGAGTAGCTGGGACTACAGGCATCCGCCATCACACCTGGCTAATTTTTGTATTTTTAGTAGAGATGGGGTTTTACCATGTTGGCCAGGCTGGTCTCAGACTTCTGACCTCGGGTGATCTGCCCTAGGCCTCCCAAACTGCTGGGATACAGGCATGAGCCACCGCGCCCACCTTAACAAACATTTTCTAACCAGGCATGGTGGGTCATGCCTATAGTCCCGGCTACTCGGAAGGCTGAGGCAGAAGGATGGCTTGAACCCAGGACTTCAAGGCTCCTGTAAGCGATACTCTGTCCCCACAAAAAAAAAGGTAATGGAAATTTTAATCCATCACTTTTGTACTGTAAAGTTTACTTAGTGTATTTTTTTTTCTGAGACAGGGTCTTGCTCTGTTGCCCAGGCAGGAGTGCAGTGGTGCACGCTGCAAGCTCAGCTCACTGCAGCCTCGACTTCCCCAGGCTTTCACCTCAGCCTCCCCAGTAGCCAGGACTAGAGGCTCATGCCACCACTCTGGGCTAATCGTTGTATTGTTTGTAGACATGGGGTTTCGCCATGTTGCCCAGGCTGGTCTTGGACTCCGGGGCTCAAGTGATCCTCCTGCCTCAGCCTCCCAAAGTACTGGCGATACAGCTGTGAGAACCACTGCACCCAGCCATTTTTTGAACTGTCATGTTGCCCAGATGTGGTTCAGGAGGGTGAAGCAGCGGGCAGGTCATCCCCAGTTTTCTCCGCTGGCCCCAAGGCAGTGAGGCCCACCCTGGGAGCCGCTTCCCACAGGCCCTGATAACTGCAGAACTGGGGTGGTTGGAGGGAACCTAGAAGGACCTACGTGCAGGCCCCTGGCACGTAACCACAGCGTGGGGAGGTGTCAGGTGGAGAGGTGGGCAGGGAGCAGGGAAGGATGGTGGAAACATGGCAACCCAGGACCAGAGGCACCAGCTGCCCTGGTCCAGGGATGAAAGGGCAAGAGCTGGAAAGGTGGGAGGCCCCGCTGGGAGGGTGGGGAGGGCTGGGGCACGCAGCTGCGGCAGGGTGGGCAGGAACCCTCCGGCCAACTGGAGCATCCTGGGTGCAGGGTTGGGTAGCCTGGCCAGGTGGTCACATTTGCTGGCACCAAGTGTGAGCACAGCCCTCTCGGGTTTGTGGTGCATGGTCTGGCTGGTGGTCAGGAGGTGGGGCCCGAGTCATGGCTCACTGCAGCCTCGACCTCCTAGGCTCAAGCAATTCTCCCACCTCAGCCTCCCAGGTAGCTGGGGCTACTGGTGTGAGCCACCATGCCTGGCTAATTTTTGCATTTTCTATAGAGACAGGGTTTCTCTATATTGCCTAGGCTGGTCTTGAACTCCTGAGCTCAAGTGATCTCCTGCCTAGGCCTCCCAAAGTGCTGGGATTACAGACATGAATTGTGTATTACTTTCTTGTGTGTACTTCCCAAGTTCCCAGAAAACATAAGCAGACAGAAATCCATCCTTTCCCACTGTGGCCTGTACGGATGCTGCTGTGTGACGCACAGGCTCCGTGCTCCAGGGTCTCCTGGCTGCGGCCAGCCCTGGGCCCACCCTCAACAGGTTCAGACTCACCTTCAGATTCCCCCGAGGTTCTAGGCCATCGAGATGGAGAACGAGAGCTTCCCCACCGTCTGCGGTAGAGGCAAGCCCACCTCCAGGTCCCACCCCTCCCCAGCTCTTTCTCCTTTTATCAGGGGTTGCTCTGGGGAGGTCCCCTGGGAGCCGATAAGGAGGGAGGCTCTGTGGGCTGCACACCAACCTGAGGGGTGAGGCCTCGGCTGGGGCTGCTGCAGGGGACTCCTGGCCCGACACTGCAGCTGCACTTCGCAGAAACACTCCTGTCTGAAGACCGCAGAGCGAGAGCAAAACCAGCTTCCCCTGGAGGCTGCAGCACAGGCCTGACCTTCGAACGTCTGAAAAACAGAGGCCAGCTCTTGGTGTGAGCAAGTGGACTGTGGCTATCTGAGATGGGCACTTCCCCTGGGGACAGCAACAGTCACACAAGGGTGCCCCTTGTTCACGGTCCTGCGGGGGGCCCAGCTCAGCCATTCTGCCTCCTGGCTCCATTGGCAAAGCTGGGCTCTGTCATCCCAAGACCAGAGTAAAAGGACGTGAGGTGTGAGCCTTCAAGGGCGCTAGCCACGCCCAAGGGAAGCCAAGCAGCAGGGCCCTGCTGGGCACAGAGGGCACATGCCATGGCACTGCAGCCCCTCACCCCCTATGCTCTGCAGGCCCAGGGCATCTGTGGGGTTCTCCTTGGCCAGGTCAGTGAGAAGCTAGCATCCATGGTAGCATCTGCTTCGGTCATGGTCAGGCCGCCCCTCCAGAGACACTGGCTCCCCCAGTCGGGACACGGAGGTCAGGACAGTGGCTGCCTGCGTTCAACTCCAGGCTTGAACCGCTATGCTCCTTCCTGCTCCTGCAACCCCAGCCCTCAGGTAGCGGAAGGATGCCGGGGCCTCTCCAGAGACTGCCCAGGGGACAGCCCCTACCCCGCCCTTGCCGGAGGCCTGGGTGGCTGACTTTTGCTTTCTTTTTGGCAGGAAGAAGCCCACGTGGGAATCCCCTGAGCTGCACCATGGCCAGAGTGAGTCATCCCTTTCAGCCAGCAAACCTGGCGGGTCCCAGGCCAAGGTGTCACAGCTTCCAAGGTGGTGCAGGGGTGGGGGGCCACTTCTCAATCAGCGTGTGCCTCTGCCCCTCAGTCCCTCTAGTATCAACCTGGCATGCCTTGCAGGCCTGTCATCAAAATCAATGTTTTTATTATTTTTTTTACTTTTTTTTTTTGAGACAGAGTCTTGCTCTGTCACCCAGACTAGAGTATAGTGGCATAATCCTGGCTCAACTGCAACCTCCACCTCCCAGGTTCAAGCGATTCTTCTGCCTCAGCCTCCCAAGTAGCTGAGATTACGGGCACTGCCACCATGCCCGGCTAATTTTTGTACTTTTTTTTTTTTGAGACGGAGTTTCGCTCTTGTTACCCAGGCTGGAGTGCAATGGCACGATCTCGGCTCACCGCAACCTCCGCCTCCTGGATTCAGGCAATTCTCCTGCCTCAGCCTCCTGAGTAGCTGGGATTACAGGCACGTGCCACCATGCCCAGCTAATTTTTTGTATTTTTAGTGGAGACGGGGTTTCACCATGTTGACCAGGATGGTCTCGATCTCTTGACCTCGTGATCCACCCGCCTCAGCCTCCCAAAGTGCTGGGATTACAGGCTTGAGCCACTGCACCCGGCAATTTTTGTATTTTAGTAGAGATGGGGTTACACCACATTTATCAGGTTGGCCTTGAATTCCTGACCTCAGTCAATCCACCCAACTAAGCCTCCCAAAGTGCTGGGCTTACAGGCATGAGCCACCGCACCCGGCCCTTTTTTTTTCTAAGTGTGTGTGCAATCTTCTGGAAACAGAAGAGTCTAAAATAAACAAGGGCATTTTCATGAGAGGAACACTGGGGCGAGTCCTCTGAGACTGGCTGGCCCTGAGCGGTCATCCTGATCACTGCCAGCTCTTAAGGGCTGCAGGCATTTGCCAAGCTTAGGAAACCATTTCTGGACTTCAGGTGGGGCTGAGGTGGTCCCCTTCAACAGGCTCAGCCCTTCAACACTGTCACCATCCAGGACCAGTGAGGTCGGCCACCTCCAGGTTGGAGACCACTGTCTGAAAGCTGTTAGAATGACTTTCCCATTACTCTAAAGGAAGCAGAGTATCCTAAAACAGGTGAACCCCCCAAAAAAACAGGTGAGCCCCTTCTTTTTCTTTTTTTTTTTTTGCAGGGGGACGGAATCTTTCTCTGTCACCCAGGCTGGAGTACAGTGGTGCGATCTCGACTCACTGCAAACTCCGACTCCCGGGTTCAAGTGATTCTACTGCCTCAGCCTCCGAAGTAGTTGGGATTACAGGTGCCTGCCACCATGCCCAGCTAATTTTTATATTTTTAGTAGAGATAGGGTTTTACCATGTTGTCCAGGGTGGTCTTGAACCCCTGACCTCAGGTGATCCACCCACCTCAGTCTCCCAAAGTTCTGGGATTACAGGCGTGAGCCATTGTGCCTGTTTTTTCTTTTTTAAACAGGAAGGGTCAGTCAGGCATGGTGTTCACACCTGTAATCCTAGAATTTTGGGAAGCTGAGGTAGGCAGATTGCCCCGAGCTCAGGAGTTCAAGACCAGCCTGGGCAACATGATGAAACCCTGTCTCTACTAAAATACAAAAAAAAATTAACCAGGCATGGCAGTGTGTGCCTGCAATCCCAGCTACCCGGAAGGCTGAGGCAGAAGAATTGCTTGAACTCGGAAGGTGGAGGTTGCAGTGAGCCCAGACTGTACCACTGCACTCCAGCCTGGGCGACAGAGTGAGACACCATCTCAAAAAAAATAAGAGAGAGACAGGGTCTCCCTCTACTGTCCAGGCTGGAATGACAGAGCAAGTCACCATCTCAACAAAAAAAAAAAAAAAAAAAAAAAAAGACGGGGTCTCACTCTATCGCCCAGGCCAGGCTTGAGTGCAAGTGGTGCAACCACAGCTTACTGTAGCCTCCCTCTCCTGGGCTCCCATAATCTTCTTGTCTCAGCCTTCCATGTAGCTGGGACTACAGGTGTACAGCACCACACCCAGCTGATGTTTTTTCCTTTTTTTGGTAAATATGGGGTTCTGCCATGCTGATTTCACACTCATGGGCTCAAACTCAAGCGGTCCCTCCCAAAGTGCTGGGATTACAGGCGTGAGCCACCATGTGAACCCTTTTGCATCCCAAGCTGGCTGCCGTAGTCTCAGGCAGCTCTGAGCCTCCCAGGTGCAGCTGGGAGGAGAAGCTTCCTTGTATCTGAGAGCTCAGTTAGTTACTGGGCTTGAATGCAACCCCACTGAACCTGCAGGAGTGGACTTGGAATGTTTCCATGGCTGCCTGCGGCAAACTCAGGGGTGACAACGTTGATGGAATCCGATGGCTTCCTGAATCAAGTCCTTGCCATCCCAGGAATGTGGGTTTGGGGAGGGGAATTCCAACTACAAGTCAAGTAACCTGCATGCAATGTGGCGTTGGCGCCTGGAGACACGCCTGGGGACACAGCGTGGCCTGGTAAATTATGTAACTCCAAAGCATTCCATCCTTAAGCAGTCCCCATGCTCTCAGGGTCTGAATGCCTGGAGTAGGCTTAACTCCTGCCTCAGCCTCCCGAGTAGTTGGAATTACAAGCACCCACCACCATGTCCAGCTAATTTATTTACATATATATATTTATAATTTATATATATACACGTATATATATACACGTATATATATATATACACATATATATACACGTATATATATATACACATATATACACGTATATATATATATACACATATATACACATATATATATATATACACATATATACACGTATATAGTATATACACATATATACACGTATATATATACACATATATACACGTATATATATACACATATATATACGTGTATATATATATATACTATTTACGTGTATATATATATACTATATATGTATATACTATTTACGTATATATATATATACATACTATATATGTATATATATATTTTTTTCGAGATAGAGTCTTGCTCTGTTGCCAGGCCCCAGGCTGCAGTGCAGTGGCACGATCTCGGCTCACTGCAACCTCTGCCTCCTGGCTTCAAGCAATTCTCCTGCCTCAACCTCCCGAGTAGCTGGGACCACAGGTATGCACCAGCACGCCCAGCTAATTTTTGTATTTTTTAGTAGAGATGGGGTTTCACCATGTTGACCCCCCTGGGTTTTGCTCTTGTTACCCAGGCTGGAGTGCAATGGCGCGATCTCAGCTCACTGCAACCTCTGCCTCCTGGGTTCAGGCAATTCTCCTCCCTCAGCCTCCTGAGTAGCTGGGACTACAGGCACTCGCCATCATGCCCAGCTAATTTTTTTGTATTTTTAGTAGAGACGGGGTTTCACCATGTTGACCAGGATACCCGCCTCGGCCTCCCAAAGTGTTGGGATTACAGGTGTGAGCCACCTTGCTCAGCCTTTTTTCTTTTTGTCCCCTGGGGACAGCACCAGCCACACAAGGGTTCCCCTTGTTCACAGTGAATGTTTCCTTTTCTGCAAAGCGGGAGAAAGGTCTCCATTTCACCAAACGCTGGCTGGAGAGGAGGTGGTATACTCAGTGGTAGCCTGTGCACCAGAAGAGAGAACCTGCTGCAGCCGCCTTCTCCTGGGCAGATGACAGCACTGCCTCCCCCATGAAGCCCACAGGACTCCCAGGACAGCCACTGTTTTCGCGGCCAAGGACACTGTTTTCATTTGTGTGTCTGGAGGCCACAGATTGTGTTTTCACTTTAGGTCGGGAGTTCAAAATCAGCCTGGCCAACATGGTGAAACCCTGTCTCTATTAAAAATACAAAAATTAGCTGAGTGTGGTGGTGCGTTCCTGTAATCCCAGCTACTCAGGAGGTTGAGACAAGAGAATCACTTGAACCCGGGAGGTGGAGGTTGCAGTGAGCCAAGACTGCGACACTGCTCTCCAGCCTGGGGACAGAGTGAGACTCAGTCTCAAAATATTAATAAGGCCGGGTGCAGCGGCTGACGCCTGTAATCCCGCATTTTGGGAGGCCGACGCGGATGGATCACGAGGTCAGGCGATGGAGACCAGCCTGGCCAATATGGTGAAACCAAGCCTCCACTAAAAATACAAAAATTAGCCAGGCGTGGTGGCGCGTGCCTGGAATCCCAGGTAGTCGGGAGGCTGAGGCAGAAGAATCGCTTGAACTTAGGAGGCTGAGGTTGCAGTGAGCCAAGACCGCATCACTGCACTCCAGCCTGGGCGACAGAGAGAGACTATGTGTCAAAATAAAAATAAAATAAATGTGCACAACCCAGGGGATTCGCACGCGGGCCATCTCGGGCGACCGTCGCCACTGTCTGGTTGCAGAACATTCCTCACTCTAAAAGGAGGCCGCATATCCTTAATACCGTACATAAGTGTGCAGTATCTTTTTGGTCCTGTTTCTCATAAATGTAACCCAAACGGACGATCCGCTCTGCGCCCGGCACCGGGGGAAGCAGAGGAACTCGCAGGTGACCGGCAGGTGCGGCCGCCCCGCCAGGGCCCGCGTCCCGCGACGCTCGCCTCGTGGGAACCGGTCCCGCCCGGCCTGGGCTCCCGGCTCTCCTCTCGGGTCTGCGGCAGAGGTCTCCGCGCGGGGCGCGGGAGGGGAAGCGAGGGTCTCGCCGCACCCGGAGAAGGTACCCGCGTGGACCCAATTGGCGCGACCCACTCGGCGCAGCCCCACACCAGCGCCTGATCTTCCAGCCCAAAGCGGAGAGCGGCTTAAGCACACACGCCGTCTCAGCGCGGACGAATCGGAGCCCGCTGCGGTTCCTCTGGGCTCGCTGGTTGGCTGCCGCCTCAGTCCGTCAGGTGCGGTCGGGGGCGGGGAGGTATCTGGCCAATGGCGCTCGCTATGGCTTCCTATGGTTGGCTCCTTTGTCCGTCCATCAGCGGAGCGGCGGCGACGGGGGCGGTGGCGGGGCGGGCCTTCGGTTCCGGGGCGCGCGGCGACCGTTGGGTGAGGCGAGCGCGGGGTCGGGTGCGGGGTTGGGCGCGGGAGCGGGCGCGGGCACGGCTGCCTCTCAGGAAGACCCAGGGCCGGAGCGGGAGCGGGGGGGCGGGATAGGCAGCGCGACGGGGGCGGGGCCGGCCCGAGGGGATTTCTCTGAGCTGCTGGGCCGGAAACCAAGTCTGAGCGGTTCCGGCGCGGGAAAGTTCGCGAACGCGCGCGGCCGTCTTCGGAGCAGCGCGGGGCACGGCCAGGGGTCTCGCGCGGGGTCGCGGGTCCCAGCCGCGCCTGAGGCCGGTGGGCGGCCCACCCGGCCCGGGCCCGCCCCTCCCCCGCGCCCTGTCGCCCCGTCCGCGCTCAGGTGTGGGCCCCTAAAGTCCCCGATGCCCCGTGCCCCCACTCGGCTGCGTGGGGCGGGTCGGGGCGCCTCCGACCGCCGAGGCTGCCCGCGCCCCACAGTCCTGGTCGGGGAAAACCCGTGGGGCTGAGGGCGGAGCCGGCCCTGCTGAGCGGCTTGGGAGCCGCCGGGGTCGGAGCGGAGGGGAGACCCGGTCTGAACCTGGGTGAAAAGTCCCCTTGGCTGCTGGGGGTCCGGGGGCAGCCAGGAGCCGGTGCCGGGATGGGCTGCGGCGGACGGGGCCCGGGCCTGGCAGTAGCAGGGGTGTTTGTGGAAGGTAGAGCCGAGAAAAAGGAGGTGGAATGTGCAAGAATTTGGCCCGAGCGGCCGAAGGCTGGCGCTTGCTAGGCCAAGATGAGGGAGTCACAGCACCCATGGGCTCTCGGGAGGCGGCCACGTGCAGCCTGGGGTCAGGGGAACGGTCAGGGCCAGAGCTGGGTGTTTGGAGTTGTCATTGTGAGGTCCTGAGGGCTGAGGGTCAGTGCGGAAGAGCGCCAAGCCCACACTCAGGGTGTAGGGCCGAGGAACTCTGTCTGATAGCTCGTGAAGATGGGGCTTGGAGGAGGAGGGAGTCTTGTCCGGGTCAAGTCAAGGGAAGCTCAGACTGAGAACCGACCCTGCTGTGTGGCCACATGATCTTGAAGGGACAGAGTTACTGCACTGTAACTCAGTCTCTCCCTGTTAACTGCCCTAGTTTTTAATAAGAGAAACTAAATGTATTGTGCATGAACACTTGTAAGATTCAAGAGCTCCTCTCCTGCCACACTTGCGTTTGATACTTTTGTATGAACAATTGTTAGGAGTTTACGTTGTTACCAGGCTTCTATTTGGTATTATGTTCAACCTGAAAAAGATGGGGTTACATCTAAAATTCTAGTTTTAATTGTTTATTTTGAGACAGGGTTTTACTCCTGTTGCCCAGGCTGGAGTGCAATGGCATGATCTCGGCTCACTGCAATCTCTGCCTCCCAAGTTCAAGCAATTCTCCTGCCTCAGCCTCCCAAGGAGCTGGGTCTACAGGCGCGTGCCACCATGCCCGGCTAATTTTTGTATTTTTTTAAAAGATATTTATTTATTTATTAAAGATGGAGTCTCGCCCGTCACTATGCCTGGCTAATTTTTTTTTTTATCTTTAGTACAGACAGGGTTTCACCATGTTGGCCAGGCTGGCCTCGAACTCCTAACCTCGTGATCCACCTGCCTCTGCCTCCCAAAGTGCTAGAATTATAGACGTGAGCCACCTCCCTAGCCCAATTTTTGTATTTTTAGTAGAGACGGGGTTTCAGCTTGTTGGCCAGGATGGTCTCAATCTCTTGACCTCATGACCCATCTGTCTCGGCCTCCTAAAGTGCTGAGATTATAGGTGTGAGCCTCCGCACCTGGCCTCAAGTTTTATTCCAAAATGGGAACAGATTGGAGTACGGTCAGAAGTGTGGTAAAGTTTTGGTGTAGCACTTTTGAGTCTTCGTGATTTTTCGTTAGTTCTTAAAATATATTTATGAATGAGATTCAAATAAAGTACTTAAGGAGTCTCTAAGCACAAAGAACCCCAGAGTGCAGTGTGGTCATCAGTGGGACCTCAGGGGCCTTGGACCGGGCTCCCTACTGTGGCCTGGCTTTCTGGGATTGTGTTTTCATCTGAAAACAGGAATAATGATCCCTGCCCCTCCCACTGTGTCAGGACAACATGATGGTTATGTGAGGCCATGCCTGTGAGGAGTGTGTGGCAGAGGAGAGGGAGGCGTGGGGGTGGGGGTTGGAGGCCACACTCTAGGTTGGGAACCTGGGCTCACTGCATCCTCCTCCTCCCGGGCTTGAGTGGTCCTCCCACCTCAGCCTTCTGAGTAGCTAGCTGGGACCACAGGTGCACACCATCACAGCTGGCTATTTTTTGGTATTTTTCTATTTGTTTTGTTGTATGTGTTTTTTGGACGGGCTTACTCTTGTTGCTCAGGCTGGAGTGCACTGGCACAGTCTCGGCTCACTGCACCCTCTGCCTCCCAGGTTCAAGCGATTCTTCTGTCTCAGCCTCCCAAGTAGGTGGGATTACAGGCTTACACCACAATGCCTGGCTAATTTTTTGTACTTTAGTAGAGACAGGGTCTCACCATGTTGGCCAGCCTGGTCTTGAACTCCTGACCTCAGGTGATCCACCGCCTGAGCCTCCCAAAGTGCTGGGATTACAGGTGTGAGCCACCTCACCCAGCTGGTAGTGGCCCTTTTTCAGGGTTTACAGGTAAACTTTCCTTTCACTTTTTGAGATCTGGAGACATTACATGGAGGTTGGAGACAAGTCTTGGAAGGCTGCTGGGCCTTGTCCTGGGCAAAGGTTTCTTAGGCCCACCTCAGGGTTGCCATGGGGCAGGTGTGCTCATCCACAGGGACCAGCACTGGGGGCTCTTCCAAGCAGGGCAAAGGTGTTCAGGGTTCAGTGCATTCAGGAAACAGAGGAGAGCAGGGGGATCGGGGGCGTCCTGAGGACAGGGTGGGGACAAGGCCAGATGGGGCTAAACTCGGTGGCTGGGTTGCCTTCTCAGTGGTCAGGATGCTCTTAGGGAGCCCTCAGTGAGAGGTTCCCTTCTGTTGTGGGTGTGAAGGAGGAGCAGAGGGCAGGGTGGAGGCCAGAGAAGGGGCCAGTGCTGGCAGCATGGAGGGCAGAGCCAGTGGGATTGGCCTGTGATTGGACAAGGAATGGCTCAGAAAGTATCCTGGATAGCTGGGGCATGGAGGCGCACTCACCTGTAGTCCCAGCCACTTGAGAGACTGGTGGGTGGATCACTTGAGCCCAGGAGTTCCAGCCTGTAGTGTGCGGCGATCACGTCTGTGAATGGTTAGTATATTCCAGCTAGGGCAACATAGCAAGCCCCTGTTTGTAAAGAAAAATGAAAGCCTCGCAGGTTTGTAGGTGACAAACCCTGGTGAATGGCAGAGCAGTCTCAAGAGCTAGGAAGAGGAAGACCTTTCTGAGGCAGCAACCCGAGCAGAGGTGAGAGGATGAGGGAAGGGCCTCAGCAGTGTTCTGGCCTCTTGGTTCTTTTTGAGACTTGCCAGTCCTGGTCCTGCTGGGAAAGGTCAGCCACTCAGGCGAGCAGTCCTGGGACCAGGTGACCCCGCAGCTATGTCAGGGCCACGTTGTGGGACTTCGTTTTCTTCATTGCTGTGGCCACAGGCTTCCTGCTGCCGCTCTGGCTGGTGGATGGGTCCGTGCTTCTTCAAGGATGCAAGTGACCCAAAGCTTCCAGGACACTCTTTTGGCAACTTGGGCCTTGGAAAGACAGCAGAGCAGGTGTGCGGTGTTAGGTCAGGCTGAGCTGACCTGCCTGGAGGTGTCAGTCAGACTCTAGTAGCACAGCAAGGTTCCTGTCTTGGGGCTGGTGTCCGGGCACAGAGCAGTCAGCATCCACTGTCCTTCCTGGAGGAAAAAGGGAGAATGTGTTTGTTTTTTAAATGGTGGAATGGGCTGGGCACAGTGGCTCACATCTGGAATCCCAGCACACTGGGAGCCCAAGGTGGGTGGGTCACATGAGGCCAGGAGTTTAAGACCAGCCTGGCCAACATGGTGAAACCTCATCTAAAAATTATAAAAAATTGGCCAGGCACGGTGGCGCAGCCCTTTGGGAGGTCAAAGTGGGCAGATCATGAGGTCAAGAGATTGAGACCATCCTGGCCAACGTGGTGAAACCCCATCTCTACTAAAAATACAAAAATTAGCTGGGTGTGGTGTCTCACACCTGTGTCCCAGCTGCTTGGGAGGCTGAGGCAGGAGAATTACTTGAACCCAGGAGGCAGAGGTTACAGTGAGCAGAGATCGTGCTACTGCACGCCAGCCTGGCAACAGAGTGAGACTCTGTCTCAAAAGAAAAATACATATATATATATATAAAATTAGCCAGTCCTGGTGGCTCGCACCTGTAATCCCAGCAGCTCAAGAGGCTGAGGCAGGAGAATTGCTTGAACCCAGGAGGCAGAGGTTGCAGTGAGCCAAGATTGTGCCACTACACTCCAGCCTGGGCGATAGGGCATAAGACTGTCTTAGGAAAAAAAAAGTTGGAATGGTTCTGAGAAGTCATTCCTTAAGTAAATAAAATGCCACCCCGAGGGTTGCCCTCTGGGGAGAGGACTCTGGAGGCCACCCTCCACCCTCAGGCCAGGCCTGCCTGTCAGTCCCTGCCTCTCTGGGCATCGCAGCCCACACCATGCCTTATTCTTCCTCCTCCCCATTCCCAGGTTGCCCTGCCTGGAGTCCACCTTCTAGGAGTGAGCCCCTGCTGTGTGGGTGGCCCTGGAAGCCCCTCCCTGGCTGTCCCTAGTTCCCTGAAATAAGACTGCTTTCCTGCTAGAGAGATGCCCCCAGTCCCACCTTCTTTCACTGGGCTCTCAGGGGCTGGGACTGGGGGCAGAGCATACTTAGAGCTGGCTTGGCCTACTGGCTGCTATTGGAAGGAGCATAGCAGCTGAGCACCAGGTGAGGCATGTTCCATGGGGAACACAGGAAGGCCCTGGAGGCCGTTGCCAGGGAGCAGCGGGTTCCAGGTCCTCACGCCCAGCCTGGTTCCCCATGTGAGGCTGTGGACACGCATATGTCTGTCTCTTTCATCCGCAGCCCCCCGTTGCTACCTGGGGAGCCTCCAGGGTTGCCGTCCAGTGTGTTTCAAGTCTGTTCTCATGGGCGTCTGGGCTGTGGAAGTTCCCTGTGCTTCGTGGGGCCAGCATGTGTGAACTAACTTCGCTTCAACCAGAAGCTTTGAGGTCTTTGGACTCAAGCTTTACCCAAACTGCTTACAGGGCTGGGGGAACTGAGTGCCTGTCTCCCCTTTTTCTCATGAAAATGCTGACAGGAGAAAATGTGATTTGGAGATTTGTAGTTGGTTGTCCTTGCTCACCCGCCTGCCCTTCTAAAGGACTCTGGCTTTCCCAAGAAGCCTCATGGGTAGTGAAGAGAGAGAGTGAGGCCTCGAGGAAACCCTGGGCGTGCTAGTTTACTGCTTGCCCTCCCTGTCTGCCCACTCTGCCTGGTCAGTGGGTCTAGACATCCACATTGTTCCCTTCCTCTGTCCTCAGCATCAGCCCAGCCCTGAGCAGGCCCCTCTCAACACAGCAGGAGCTCCGTGGCAGGGAGAGAGGCCTGCCTGACGGTGCTCTGTAAGGAGAGTGGAGTCTCCGCCCAGGAGGCTGAGGGAGGAAGAACCCTAATTAATCCAGGAGGAAGGGTGGGGTGTAGGGGTGGCTGGATGGTGCTCGGAGAGGCAGGGAGAGTGGGCATGGCACAGAGTGGCCTTGGTGCTTAGAGAGGCAGAGGAGAGGGCATGGTGCAGGGTGCTGAGGCCGTCCGTGGCCGCCTTGGTGGGGCTTACTGAGTTCCAGTGGACAGCAGGTGCCAGGGCAGGGCTGGTACACAGAGGACTCTGAGGCCATGTGCATCGTCTGCAGTGGGGAAACCTGGTAGCGAGAGGGAGCTTGCACCATCCAGCCCCAGGTGGCTGCACTTCTGCCCCAGGGCTGCTCTGGTGGCATGGCTCTCTCCCAAGTGTCGGCGTCTGCTGCCCCGTGGGTTTGGTGAGATATGCTTTAGAAGGCGTCCACCACTCTAGAACGTGCTTATTACATGGGGGGACTGAGAGCCTAGTCTTGAGAACCTCTGATGGTCAGTGTTAACAGGAGGACAGCCTGTGCCCCTAGCTGGGAATGAGGAGTGAGTGGCCAGAAGCCTGTGTGTCCGTGCCTCTTTGAGCTGTGGGTTGGGTGTGTGGATGCCAGCTGTGTGGTCCTCACCCTCACTGAGCCCTAGTTTCCATACTAGCGGCGGGAGATGGGACTCGAGGGTCTCTCAGTCTTGTCCGCAGGTCAGTGGGGACGTAACCCTGGTTAGGTCCAGCTTGCTACTGGTTGGTTTGGTGTTCTCAGGAGGACTGTTCTGGAATTGAGGTGTAGCATGCTGTGTGTTCTTCCTTAGGGCTCTGTCGTTCGTGGGGGTCACAGCTCTCATGGCTGCCGCTAGCGTGACCCCCCCTGGCTCCCTGGAGTTGCTACAGCCTGGCTTCTCCAAGACCCTCCTGGGGACCAAACTGGAAGCCAAGTACCTGTGCTCCGCCTGCAGAAACGTCCTGCGAAGGCCCTTCCAGGCTCAGTGTGGCCACCGCTACTGCTCCTTCTGCCTGGCCAGCATCCTCAGGTGCATGGGGCCTGCAGGCTGGGAGGAGGCCTTGGTGCTGAGCCATACTGCCCAGCACAGCCGGGTTCGGCTTAGATGTGCTCCAGGTGTTGATACTGCCTGGCTTTCAGAGGTTTAAAACAAAGAATATAAAATTAATAATTTTAAAATAGCAATTTGAAATACTGTTTTGGATACATGGGGTTAAATATAATAATCATTACAGTTAATTTTACCTTTTTAGTATTTTTCATGTGAGTACTAGAAAGTTGAAAGCTCCGCCTCCTGCTCCCTTTTTGGCTGCTCTAGGCAGGTAAGACAGCCGCCTTTCTTGCAGCTGAGCGGTCTGAGAGGCATGGCCTCTGCAGGTCAGTGCAGCTGTGCAACACCTGAGCTCCTGCAACAGGTGCCCTTGGCTTTTTAGGAAGGCCTTGTTCACAGACAATGAATGATTTGGCCTCAGGAGGTCATGCCCTGGGTACTCCTGTCAGGATTGAAATCTTCTCATCTACTTTAAATCTTTAAAAACATGGTACTGTGAATCCTGGGGGTTAAAAAAATGTACAGTTAACATATGCTTGCTCTTGGTTTCAGTAAAGATGAGAAGGTTTAAAGAAACCATGGTATGGAGCTAGGTTTTTGACCTGAAGCAAGTTGTGTTCACTTACATTTTGCATTACATTTCATAGTGGGATTTTCTTTGTTTCCCACTAGCTCTGGGCCTCAGAACTGTGCTGCGTGTGTTCACGAGGGCATATATGAAGAAGGCATTTCTATTTTAGAAAGCAGTTCGGTAAGTAAAATATCTTGAAGCTAAAAATGTTGAACAGAAAACGTCTTGGAATTTCCTTTAACAACGTGGGTGGGGCTGGGCACAGTGGCTCACACCTGTAATCTTAGCACTTTGGGAGGCCCAGGCAGGAGGATTGCATGAGTCCAGGAGTTTGAGACCAGCCTGGGCAACATAGTGAGACCTTGTTTCTGTGAAAAATTAAAAACTTAGCAGGGACTGGACATAGTACCTCATACTTGTAATCCCAGCACTTTCAGGGGCCGAGGTAGGTGGATCACCTGAAGTCAGGAGTTTGAGACCAGCCTGGCCCACATGGTGTAACCCCATCACTACTAAACATACAAAAATTAGCCGGGTGTGGTGGCGTGCACCTGTAGTCCCAGCTACTTGGGAGGCTGAGGCAGGAGGATTGCTTGAACCTGGGAGGTGGAGGTTGCAGTGGGTCAAGATCATGCCACTGTACTCCAGCCTAGACAACAAAGCAAGACTCCATCTCAAACATGACAAAACAAAAACCCAGACAACAACAGCAACAGAAACAACTGGGTGTGGTTGGCACATGCCTTTAGTCCCAGCTACTTGGGAGGCTAAGGTGGGAGGATTGGTTGAGCCTGGGGGATGGAGGTTGCAGTGAGCCAAGATCATGCCACTGCACTCCAACCTGGGTTACAAAGTGAGACCCTTTCTCAAATAAAAAACAATGCATCCAGAAGTTGTCCCTTAGCAGACTTGGGAAGTTTTGGACTTGGAAACTTTGGCATCAAGGTGAGTCAGTCCTCAGGGAGCCATCCTCGCTCCCAGGGTGGCCCAGGAAGGTGGCGTGACACGGAGTTGGTTTGGTTTAGTTTGGATGTGTGCCCTGTGTGCCTCGGTTTCAGAGGGAGGCCGGGTGGAGGTTTAACCTGAGGGCTGTTCCTCTCCCTAGGCCTTCCCAGACAATGCTGCCCGCAGGGAGGTGGAGAGCCTACCGGCCGTCTGTCCCAGTGATGGGTGCACCTGGAAGGGGACCCTGAAGGAGTACGAGGTAAAGTCAGGCGGCTCTTCAGAGCCTGCATGTTGCATGGTGACAGAAGCCCCAGCAGTCGGGTTTAGTCCACCCCGAAGCAGTTATGACCTTGGCCTGTACTTTGCTCGTGCTGGAGCTGAAGCCTGTCTGATATCTGTGGAGGAAAAGACATGGCTGCTCCTTAGAGTTTCTCCATTTAGAAACACACGTAGTGGGCCGGGTGCAGTGGCTCATGCCTGTAATCCCAGCACTTTGGGAGGCCAAGGCGGGCAGATCACAAGGTCAAAAGATCGAGACCATCCTGGACAACATGGTGAAACCCCGTCTCTACTGAAAAGTACAAAAATTAGCTGGGCATGTTGGCGCGCACCTGTAGTCCCAGCTACTTGGGAGGCTGAGGCAGGGGAATTGCTTGAACGTGGGAGGCAGAGGTTGCAGTGAGCTGAGATTGCGCCACTGCACTCCAGTCTGGCGAGAGAGCAAGACTTTGTCTCAAAAAAAAAAAAAAAAAAAGCAAGAAAGAAAGGCTGGCCGCAGTGGCTCATGCCTGTAATCCCAGCACTTTGGGAGGCCGAGGCGGGTGGATCACGAGGTCAAGAGATCGAGACCATCTTGGCCAACATGGTGAAACCCCGTCTCTACTAAAAATACAAAAGATTAGCTGGACATGTAATCTCAGCACTTTGGGAGGCCGAGGCGGGTGGATCACGAGGTCAAGAGATCGAGACCATACTGGTCAACATGGTGAAACCCTGTCTCTACTAAAAATGCAAAAAAAAATTAGCTGGGCATGGTGGCGTGTGCCTGTAATCCCAGCTACTCGGGAGGCTGAGGCAGGAGAATTGCCTGAATCCAGGAGGCGGAGGTTGCGGTGAGCCGAGATCGCACCATTGCACTCCAGACTGGGTAACAAGAGTGAAACTCCGTCTCCAAAAAAAAAAAAGATTAGCTGGGCATGGTAGTGCGCGCCTGTGGTCCCAGCTACTCAGGAGGCTGAGGCAGGAGAATTGCCTGAACCCAGGAGGTGGAGGTTGCGATGAGCCGAGATTGTGCCATTGCAGTCCAGCCTGGGTAACGAGCGAAACTCCGTCTCAAAAAAAAAAAAAAAAAAAAAGACACGTAGTACAGAACACAGACCTGCACCATGGAGCTGGGGCTGTGTGGCCTCCAGTGAGGTACTAGCCCTCTCTATGCCTCAGGTTTCTTGTCTGTTGATCATGGGTGGCTGTGAGGGTGGGAGGTGCCTGTGTGAGCCCCAGGAAGGCCATGGTTCTCGAAGCAGTAGCATTTCCCAGGAATGGCGGGAAGATTGCTGTGCGCTGGTGCTGCACCTGTTGAGTTTGGTGGGAGTTTTTGTTGTGTCTCCTGTGTCCACAAAGGATTTCTTATTTTGAATTGTGTTGACACTGGAGATAGCAGAAATAATGGACACATTTGCCGTGTGGTCACAGAAAGGCTTCCAACCAGCAACATAGGCAGGGGCCCACACTTCACTTGGAAATGAACACATTTGTCCCTGTGTGCCAGGCGAGGCGGGCTCACCTTCCTGCATTGGCATATTGGGGGTTTCAGTGTGAGTCTCATGTCACCTTTTCGGCATTTGGAAACTTAACCTATAGTGCAGAGGCCAGGAGGTGCTGAGAGAGCTAATCTAGGCCTCTGCAGCTCACCAAGCTATGCAGTCTTCTTTCTCATCGTAATGAGTGCCCTTTAAGAAGTTTCCCTCTGGGATCCTTGCGCAGGATTCTGGGAGCAACACTGTCCACAGAGCCCACAGGTAGAGGCAGCCCAGTGTCCACGGATGAATGGATAAATATGAAAAGTGTGATCTGTGCACTTGGTGGCATATGATTAGAAAGGAAGAAGATTCAGACACATGCTCCCCAGAGATGAACTCTGAGGGCATTGTACTGAGTGGAACGAGCCAGCCACCAAAGGACAAATCCTCTGTGATTCTACTTATGTGACGTCCCGGGAGTGGTCACATCCATAGAGACAGGAAGTAGAATGGAGGGGCAAGAGTCACTACTCCGTGAGTACTGAGTCGTAATTGGAATCTCAAAGAGAGGAGGCACCTTGATAGCATCCAGTCCGGCCCCAGGTTGGTGAGGCTGAGGGCTCTTTGCTTGGAACCCTGGCTGTCTGCACTTAGGAGAGCTTCCTGCCCAGGCAGGGGCTGGGGTGTCCTGCTCAGCCGGACCCTGGAGTGTGGCCTGTTGGGTTTGGAGTTGGACCTGCATTATTGTGGGTTTCTCCTTTCCCACTCCCTGCCCCACAGGCCTGGCCACGCCTCCCTCGATCTTTTGACGTACTCTGCTTTGTGGTCTTTGGGCTCCAGGTTTCATTTTTTCAGAACTGCCCAGCTGTATCTGGGGTGGACAAGGGGATGGGCTTTCCTCCCTAGCACAGGGACTGAGTCCTGGACATGGAGCTGGAGCTCCAGGGCACTGCCCCGGAGTGAGATTCCAACCTCTGTGGGCAGAGATGTCAGACTGCCCGCAGCCACGAAGTTCGACGCCAGACTTTCTAGGCTCCTGTGCGGGTCTGCTGCACGATCGGCTGTGGTGCATAACGTCATCGTCCGCCCCGGCCCTGCTCTTTTTTTTTTTTTTTTTTTTTTTTTTGAGACGGAGTTTCTCTCTTGTTACCCAGGCAGGAGTGCAATGGCGCGATCTCGGCTCACCGCAACCTCCACCTCCTGGGTTCAGGCAATTCTCCTGCCTCAGCCTTCCTGAGTAGCTGGGATTACAGGCACGCACCACCATGCCCAGCTAATTTTTTGTATCTTTAGTAGAGACGGGGTTTCACCATGTTGACCAGGATGGTCTCGATCTCTTGACCTCGTGATCCACCCGCCTCGGCCTCCCAAAGTGCTGGGATTACAGGCTTGAGCCACCGCGCCCGGCCTCCGGCCCTGCTCTACTAAAGAGACCTGCAGCTTGGTCATCACCCAGTGCTATCTGCAAGGGGGATGGCTTCCTGGGCAGGTTGCCCAGGGTCAGGGTCTCCCTGGGAGTGTGAGGGCACCAGCTGGGTGCAGGGAGTAGGGGTGATGTGTGCCATGCTACCCTTTGAGAGGACTGAGAGGCACCTGGGGCACAGGTTGGGTCACAGTTCCCAGCCCTGCATTGGTCCCCGAGTCCTCTGGGGTCCCTGCCACCTCCGGCTCATGGGATGCAACATTTGACAATTATGAAGGCGTCCGGCTGAGGGCCAGGAACCATAGCCAGCCCCCGGGCTGGGGCGCCACGCGGCCCGGCAGGCACGCAGGGTGGAAAGTCCCTGGCTGCACTGTTTGAGAGCTCTGGAAAGTCCCTGAGAGGAGTCGGGTTTGGTCATGTGGGAGGGGCAGGCACAGCTCTGGAATAGCTTGACTGTGGCCTTTGATTTTATTGATAAAACCTCTCACTGGCTGTAAGTGTCACACACGGGCGGAAATGAAACCCTCTCTGCAGAGTTGGGAGTCGCCTCTCCTTGCTCTCAGGTTGCTCAGAGTGCGCTGCTAGTCAGGGCGTTGTTGTGAACGCAGTGCTGAGACTGAGGCGGCTTTTTTTACTTGGTGGTCTGAATTTTTTGGGAAAAGTGGAAAATCCTGCTTAGCTTTTGAATATGTTTTTCCTTTGCAATGATACCTTTCTAGGAACTGAATGATTTTATTTATTTATTTATTTATTTATTTATTTATTTATTTATTTATTCTGAGATGGGGTCTCGTTCTGTCGTGTAGGCTAGAGTGCAGTGGTGTGATAGCTCACTGCAACCTCTGCCTGCCAGGTTCAGGTGATTCTTCTGCTTCAGCCTGTAGGCACCTGCGACCATGCCTGGCCAATTTTTTGTATATCTGATAGAGACAGAGTTTTACCATGTTTGCCAAGCTGGCCTTGAACTCCTGACTTCAAGTGATCCACCTGCCTTGGCCTCCCAAAGTGCTGGGATTCCTGGCATAAGCCGCCGCACCTGGCCAAATTGAATGATTTTAAAACTTCAGGTAGAAAATGTTTATGGAGTACCTTCCTAGTGCTAACAGCAGAGCTGAATTCCCCAGCGGGCCCAGAGCTGCTTGTTCTGGCAGCTGGGTGGTGGGGGTGCAGGGAGGCTTTCCAGAGAGGACACAGGCCGGCCACAAGAGCAGTAGAAAGGCCAGGAAAGGCCATATGCTCAGCCTCATGGACGTTCTAGTGAAATTCAAAGGTATGATGACTGTATTTGTGACATGTGTAGTTTGAATTCTGGCTGAATAAACTTGATTTCTTTGAACTGTGTCCGCCGTGAGTAGGGAGAAGACTGACACAAATGGTGGTAGGTGTATCAGCTGTAGCACAGTCCTGGGTCCCATGGGCAAGTTCAGGTATGAGTGCCAAGAGGAAGGTTTTATTTCTCACATGTCTGGCACGCAGCACATGTGAGCAGTGAACAGGAGGCTGAGAGTGGAGCCCAGCCACAGCCCCGAGGCCCCAGCCAGCCTGTGCCAGTCTCCTTCAGCCTCAACTCCACAGCCCTAGCCAGCCTGCGCCAGTCTCCTTCAGCCACTCAGTTTCACAGCCCCAGCCAGGCTGTGCCAGTCTACTTCAGCCTCAGCTCCACAGCCCCAGCCAGCCTGTGCCAGTCTCCTTCAGCCTCAGCTCCACAGCCCCAGCCAGCCTGTTCCAGTCTCCTTCAGCCTCAGCTCCACAGCCCCAGCCAGCCTGTTCCAGTCTCCTTCAGCCTCAGCTCCACAGCCCCAGCCAGCCTGCGCCAGTCTCCTTCAGCCCCAGCCAGCCTGTGCCAGTCTCCTTCAGCCACTCAATTCCACAGCCCCAGCCAGCCTGTGCCAATCTACTTTAGCCCCTCAGTTCCACAGCCCCAGCCAGCCTATGCCAGTCTACTTCAGCCTCAGCTCCACAGCCCCAGCCAGCCTGTGCCAGTCTACTTCAGCCCCTCAGTTCCACAGCCCCAGCCAGCCTGTGCCAGTCTCCTTCAGCCTCAGCTCCACAGCCCCAGCCAGCCTGTGCCAGTCTCCTTCAGCCTCAGCTCCACAGCCCCAGCCAGCCTGTACCAGTCTACTTCAGCCCCTCAGTTCCACAGCCCCAGCCAGCCTGTGCCAGTCTCCTTCAGCCTCAGCTCCACAGCCCCAGCCAGCCTGTTCCAGTCTCCTTTAGCCTCAGCTCCACAGCCCCAGCCAGCCTGCGCCAGTCTCCTTCAGCCCCAGCCAGCCTGTGCCAGTCTCCTTCAGCCACTCAATTCCACAGCCCCAGCCAGCCTGTGCCAGTCTCCTTCAGCCTCAGCTCCACAGCCCCAGCCAGCCTGTGCCAGTCTCCTTCAGCCTCAGCTCCACAGCCCCAGCCAGCCTGTACCAGTCTACTTCAGCCCCTCAGTTCCACAGCCCCAGCCAGCCTGTGCCAGTCTCCTTCAGCCTCAGCTCCACAGCCCCAGCCAGCCTGTTCCAGTCTCCTTTAGCCTCAGCTCCACAGCCCCAGCCAGCCTGCGCCAGTCTCCTTCAGCCCCAGCCAGCCTGTGCCAGTCTCCTTCAGCCACTCAATTCCACAGCCCCAGCCAGCCTGTGCCAATCTACTTCAGCCCCTCAGTTCCACAGCCCCAGCCAGCCTGTGCCAGTCTACTTCAGCCTCAGCTCCACAGCCCCAGCCAGCCTGTGCCAGTCTACTTCAGCCCCTCAGTTCCACAGCCCCAGCCAGCCTGTGCCAGTCTCCTTCAGCCTCAGCTCCACAGCCCCAGCCAGCCTGTGCCAGTCTCCTTCAGCCTCAGCTCCACAGCCCCAGCCAGCCTGTACCAGTCTATTTCAGCCCCTCAGTTCCACAGCCCCAGCCAGCCTGTGCCAATCTACTTCAGCCCCTCAACTCCCCACACATATTTTTTTCTTTTCTGGCTTATTTCAAAGCAAAGGAAGAAGTCATATCATTTCACCTATGAGTATCTGTTATTATTACTTTTATTTCTATTTTTTTAAGATAGAGTCTTGCTCTGTCGCCCAGGCTGGAGTGCAGTGGTGTGATCTTGGCTCACTCCAGCCTCTGCCTCCCGGGTTTAAGAGATTCTCCTGCTTTAGCCTCCTGAGTAGCCTGGGATTACAGGCACCCGCCACCACGCCTGCCTATTTTTTTTTGTATTTTTAGTAGAGACAGGGTTTTAGTCTGTTGGCTACTCTGGTCTCAAACTCCTGACCTCGTGATACACCTGCCTTAGCCTCCCAGAGTGCTGGGATTACAGGCGTGAGTCACTGCACCCAGCGAGTTTTTATTTTTTTTAAGAGATAGAGTCTTGCTCTGTCGCCCAGGCTGAAGTGTAGTGGTGAGATCATGTAGCTCACTGCAGCCTCGAACTCCTGGGCTCAAGTGATCCTCCCACCTTGACCTCCTAAAGTGCTGGGATTACAGGTGGGAACCCATTGTGCCCAACCATTTTATTATGTTTTAAAGACAGTCTTTTAATTAAGTCTAAGGACATTGACTATTTGTGCTTTAGTTTTTATGTTTCATAAACCGTAATAGTTGCTGAGGCTGCTCTTTAATGGTGGTTCGCTACATGCTGAGTATGGCCAAGGGCTCGGTCCCTGCCCGTCAGTGGGTAGCAGAGGGCACAGTGCTGTCGGGTTCAGGGAGGTTGGTTCCTTTAGCAGGCTCAGCTGAGGCCAGTGCCGCTGGAGGTCTTGGAGGGCTGGGCCCATGTGCCCTGGGGCGCCTCTGAGGAGTAGCTGCTGTGTCTCTGTGAAGGTTTGGGAGGAGCATTCCCTGGGGAGGTTGAGTGGAAGCCAGCCCAAGTGCCTGTGCTGTCCAGAACAGGGTCTCATCTCTTGAGGGAAGTAGCTTTGGCCTTTCCTGAGTCACCTTGTACCCCTGAGCTGCAGCCAGCTTTCCACGGAGCTGCTGACCCCCACTCCCCACCCCTTGAAGGGCCCTGCAGCCAGGTCCTCTTCTGCCCGAGATCCCACTTCGGCCTCTCAGGAACCTTCCTCTCCCGTCTGGTTGTCTTCTACTCTCTGGGCTGTGCCATCTGTACACAGAATATGCTCTAGTATCTCTTGTCTCAAAACTGAGTGCTGTGCTCAGTGAGCTAAGCCAGGCACAAGAAGGTCATCATTGCATGATTCCCCGGGGTGATCAAAGTCAGAGCCGGTGGATGGTTCTGGAGGCTGGAGGAGGGGAATGGGGAGTTAAGGTTTAACAGGAACAGGGTTTCAGGTTTCTGCAATGGAAAGAGTTATGGAGGTAGATGGTGGTGATGTTTACATAACATTTAAAATGTACTTAATACCACAGAACTGTGCACTTAGAAGTAGTGCTGATAAATTTTATGTTTATCATGTTTAAAGAAACTTGGCAGATCTTAAACTCCATGTTCCTTTGCCTGCTCTTCCCTCTCTCTGTTCCCAGCCATGGCAGTCTTCTCCCAAAAGACCCGTTTAACACTGGTTGGGCATGGTGGCTCACACCTGTAATCCCAGTACTTCAGGAGGCTGAGGTGGGCAGATTGCTTGAGCTCAGGAGTTCCAGACTAGCCTGGGCAAGGTTGCTCTACCAAAAATACAAAAAAAAATTTAGCTGGGTGTGATGGTGTGTGCCTGTAGTCCCAGCTACTTGGAAGCTCAGGTCAAGGCTGCAGTGAGCTATGTTCTTACCACTGTACTCCAGCCTGGGTGACTGTATTAGAACATTTTAATACCACTATGAAGAAGTACCCAAGACTGGGTAGTTTATAAAGAAAAAGACGTTTTGTGAACTCATAGCTCCACATAGCTGGGGAGGCTGCACAATCACGGCAGAAGGAGAAGGAGGAGCAAGGTCACGTCTTACATGGTGGCAGGCAAGAGAGAGCATGTGCAGGGAACTGCCCTTCATCAGCCCGTCAGATCCCGTGAGACTCACTATCATGAGACCAGCATGGGAAAGACTCGCCCCCATGATTTGGTTTCCTCCCACCGGGTCCCTCCCACGACACGTGGGGATTATGGGAGATGAGATTTGGGTGGGAACACAGCCAAACCATATCGGTGACAATATGAGACCCTTTCTCAAAAAAACAAAAGCCTTGTTCTGTTCTGTTTCTGTACCTCACTGCCCCCGTATGGAGGCAGGCCGGCCCTCGTGTGGCTTGGGCCAGAGGCCCAGGGGTCCCTGACTTTTCTGTGTCCCTTTTAAGCCGCACACTCAGTCTGTCAGCATATCCACGTGGCTCCTCAGACACATCGCGAACCCAGCCCTCTCTCCCCTTCCACTAGCACCTTTGTGGTACCTGCCACCTGTTTTTCCTTCTGTGACTATGGCAGCTTTCCCGACCTTAAAGTCTGAGAAGCGCAGCAGCCAGGCAGGCATTGAAGGGTTCAGCCATGTCCCTCCCCTCACAGCTGGGCAGAGCCCTCCAGGTGGTCCATGAAGCCCTGCCTGGGGTAGCAGCAGGACAGAGAGGCTGGGTTCTCCATCCCAGATTCTAGATTCTTCCTGACCTAGGTGTGGTGAGGAGCTGGCACCACCTCCTTTCCCTCTGTGTCCTTTTCCTTTGCCATCCTGGCTGTCTGGACGTCTGCAGTCCTCTGCCTCACCTGATCTTCAGCCTGCAGCACCGGGTCCCGTCTCCCTAGCCCACATCTGGTGGGACCTTCCCTGGCCCTGCCTCAACTGCCTGTCTTCCCAGTGTTCCTCCACCTGTGGTCACTCTACCAGGTTGTCAGCTCCAGGAGGGCAGGGCCTCTGCCTAGCTCATGGGTGGCTCAGTGTGTGGAAATGCGTGGGCTCCCGAGTGACCTTGCTGCATCTGACTGGCCTCTCGCCTGCCTTTCTCACAGCTTAGGTCCTTTCCATGCATGTGCTGTGCAGCTAGAACCAGCCTGCCCCAGGCCCTGGTCCTCGTACCCTGGCCTGCTAGGCTTGTGCCTCAGGCCTCTGCTGAACTCCTGGTGCTGGAGGCAGAGGCCAGCTGCCCTCATGCTGTCTCCCCTGCATGTTCCCTGCCTCTTCACACCTCCCACCTACCATGATGATGGGGTGGGACTGGCAGGATCCCAGCTGGCACGGACTGGGTTGTGTTGGTCATCAGAGCAAGAGCATGGCCTGTGTTCTCATTTGGGAGCTTCTGTGTGTGTGGCAGGAACCTGCTGGCGCAGAGCAGGTACTGTGCACTTGGCTGTTTTAGGGGATGGGGGGGAGCCTGGTGGTGGCAAGGCACCCAGCAGAGACCCCTGTGGCAGAGCATCCCCTCAGCTCTGGGAGGCAGAGAGTGGAGACAAGGATACCAATCTCTTCCTTCTGCCTCGAACTGTGTGAGCCCTGAAAGCTACCCCAAGACAGGCGGGGAGGATGGCTCTGGGATCAGCAGGCAGACACCCAGCCATCGCTACACCACCTGGCGTCCTCAGGTGAAGCTGTGGCTGCCCATGTCAGTTCTACCGACGCTTTCTTCTTTTGTTACCAGAGCTGCCACGAAGGCCGCTGCCCGCTCATGCTGACTGAATGCCCCGCGTGCAAAGGCCTGGTCCGCCTCGGTGACAAGGAGCGCCACCTGGAGCATGAGTGCCCGGAGAGAAGCCTGAGCTGCCGGCACTGCCGGGCACCCTGCTGCGGGGCAGACGTGAAGGTGTGTGGGGCTGGAGCAGCCTGTGGGGCGGCAGCCTGTGGGGCAGCAGCCGTGCAGGGCTGAGTTGGGGAGCTGCATGCTGGCCACAGGCTGTGTTGCCTCCTTTGCACTCGTTCCACCCTCAGCTCTTTCCCTGAAGCCATGGCGGTGGATGTTTCTTGACAGAATGGGAATGGGTGTCAAGTTAATGCCAAGGTCTTTAAAAAGCATTTTTTTAGGCCAGGCATGGTGGCTAACACCTGTAATCTCAGCGCTTTGGGAGGCTGAGGTGGGCAGATCGTGCGATGATGAGTTTGAGACTAGCCTGGCCAACATGGTGAAACCCCATCTCTACTAAAAATATAAAAATCTAGCCAGATGTGGTGGCAGGCACCTCTAATCCTAGCTACTGGGGCGGCTGAGGCAGGAGAATCGCTTGAACCTGGGAGGCCGAGGTTGGCCTGAGCTGAGGTTGAGCCACTGCATCCAACCTGGGCAACAGAGTGAGACTCCATCTCAAAAAAAAAATTTATTTTTAAAGGCATTTTTGCCAGGCATGGTGGCTCATGCCTGTAATCCCAGCACTTTGGGAGGCTGAGGTGGGCAGATCATGAGGTCAAGTGATCAAGACCATCCTGGCCAACATGGTAAAACCCCGTCTCTACTAAAAGTACAAGAACTAGGTGGGTGTAGTGGCGTGCAACCTGTAATACCAGCTACTGGGGAGGCTGAGGCAGGACAATTGCCTGAACCCAGGAGACAGAGGTTGTAATGAGCCAAGATCACACCACTGCACTCTAGTCTGGCATCTGGCCACAGAGCGAGACTCTCAAAAAAAAAGAAAAAGGAAAACACAGCATTTTTGTGTTAGCAAAGTCTAAACGCATCAGATAGAGAGCCCAGAGGTGGGTGTGTGGCCCTTCTCGCCCGGCCTGGGCGTCACTACCCAGACAGTTGCTCGAGCCTGACTTGGTGTTTCCCGAGGAGTTGGTGAGCGCATGCTTCTGCGGTCCACAGAGCTGGGGTTGCAGCGCCATGTCTGAGACAGCCCGTGATTCTCAGACGGCCTTCACGCTGAGTCTGTGTCCCTGTTGTCTGTCTTTGCCTTGGCTTATTTGAACCATGGTCCACACAGCATTCTTGCCTTTGGTTGAGATGTCTCTGGGTCTCTCTCAGCCTCTGGCGGGCCCCTGTGGCATCTTTTTTCCTGGGCTATTGTCCTTCAGGAACTCCACTTCCTGGACCTGTCCCCAGGCACCAGGTCCTCCTTTGTCACCCCTTCCCTGTAGACTGTGAGGTGGACGGGCCTGACCACAGCACATCTGGGGTGCCAGGCCCCCCGTAGTAGCATGTCAGGGTCTGTCTTGGGGACATCCTGCACGTGGCCAGCCCGATCCATCCACCAGACCCTCCCACCGGGCTCCCCATTTTCATGTGGGCTGTTGTTGCATGTGGCTTCTGAGTCTCCTCTGATGGCTTGGGCCTCCCTCACATTTCCCTGGAGCTGCAGAACAAGCAGTGTTAAGCTCTCTGAGGCTCCTGGGCAGTGCTGGCAGGATCCTACCTGGGCAGAGCGCCATCCTGAGAGGCTCAAGGGTGACCATGTGGTCCTGCGGCCCGGCCCGTTGGCACTGCCCGGCCGGTGCCTGGTACTGACATCCGCCCTCACGCCCCTGACTGCTTCTTTTGAAGGCGCACCATGAGGTCTGCCCCAAGTTCCCCTTGACCTGTGATGGCTGCGGCAAGAAGAAGATCCCCCGGGAGAAGGTGAGTGTCCCTCACACCCTCTGAGGACCATGGAGCGGGGCCCATGTGTTGGCAGTGAGGGTCCCGTAGGGTGAGGTTGGGGCAGGTGACGACCTTAGTGCCCGCAGGAGCAGCGTGCAAAGCTTCCGTAGCGTCTGCTCTTGGGCGCATTCAGGGCTGCGGCCGCTCTCCTGGTGGGTTGGTGGCCAGGTGGCTGGGTCCCAAGTCCTCTTCATCCTCCAGTGTACACAGCTGCCGACTTTTGGGCAAGTCACTTCCCAGTTATCCTGAACTGAGCATTCTCATCGACCTCCATGTGCTGCTTCGAGAAATGTTGGTATTGACTTTGAAGCTGAGTGTTTGCAGCAGGCGGTCGGAGTGCAGACAGGTGCCCTAGACTGGTCTGTGGCCACAGCCGGGAGACGCCAGTGCCTTGTTCGGCAGACCTCCATCCCTGACGCCCTCACTTCTGGCAGGAAAACGGCTTCTCGCCCAGTTGAGCGTTGACTGCTGCAGATGACACCTTTAGGAAGAGAAGCTGGGAGATACAGGTGGAGACGTTTTCCCAAACTGCCTCCCTTGCTGGAGGTGAGGGTAGCTCGTCCAGAGGCTGGAGTTCCGGAAGCGGGTGTGGCACCTGCTCAGTGTGTCAGAGGTCAGAGGTCAGAGGTCAGATGCGGAGGCCTTGCGGGTGGCGTCCCCGTCTGGGCAGCCACAGGAGGGTCAGGTGGCTGGGCCCGCCTGCAAGCTCAGCCCAAAAGCTATGTGCCTGTCTTTCTGGTTTGCTTCCGTTTAAATACAGGTCACAGTATGAGTCCTGAAATGCGTAGGGCCGGGGACTGGGTTCTGTCTCCCCACCTGTTCCCACCTGTCTATGTGAAGTGTCCCGCCCTGGGAACTCAGCCAAGCACTTCCTGAAAGTGTCCTTTCGTCCTTTCCCCTCACTGGAGCCTGAAGCTCACGCTAGAAGCCTGCTGGGTTTGTCTCCTCGGGAGGCCGTGGCTGCTGCGATGCCCTTTCAGGGGCTAGGATGCCTCCCTGAGGCTGGTGTCTATGAGGCTTCGTCCCCTGCTGGTGGGGCCTCGAGGTGGCCCCAAGAGGTGCCCTCTGCCCATGCCTGGGTCTTGGCTGTCCTGAGGGGTGGCACTGAGGAGTCAGTAGGTGATTCTTTCTTTCCTTGAGACTGTTTCCAGAGTGAAAGACGAAAGATGGGCTCCCAAGCAGTGATGTCTGGTGGGCTCTGTCCTCACCCCAGCACTGTTTGAACATGTGGCTTCACATGAGCGTGGTGCATCTTCGCGCAAACAAGGGACCTTTCAGGCTCTCCTGGAATGAGTCTCTTGGGCCCCGCCTGCCTCCTCAAGGCAATCCTGTCCAGACCTGGAGCTCCAGCCCTTAGGAGCAGGGCGACATATAGGGGCTGTGTCTCTGTGCAGGCTTTCCTGTGGCTGTCTTGGCCTCCAGGCCCATTCCAAAGGAAAGAGCTGAGAACTCGCTCAGATGTTTCCAGTGTGTGTGGCATGGGAGGGATTTCCTCTTTTCTTTTTTTAATGTTGAAAATCTTGGTTCCTAGCACTGGTAACATTTGCTTTATGTTATATAGAGAGTAGACTTAAAAACAGCGGCTGGGAGCAGTGGCTCATGCCTCTAATCCCAGCACTTTGGGAGACTGGGGCAGGAGGATCACTTGAGGCCAGTTTGAGACCTGCCTGGCCAACATGGTGAAATCCCATCTCTGAAAGCTCTGCACGGTGGTGCACACCTATAGTTCCAGCTACTTGGGAGGCTGAGGTGGGAAAATTGCTTGAACCTGGGAGGCAGAGGTTGCAATGAGCTGAGATTGCACCACTGTACTCCAGCCTGGGTGACCGAGTGAGACCCTATCTAAAAAAAAAATCAAGGCTGGGTATGGTGGCTCACTCATGTAATACCAGCATTTTGGGAGGCCAAGGCAGGTGGATCACCTGAGGTCAGGGATTCAAAACCAGCCTGGCCAACATTGCAGAACCCCATCTCTGCTAAAAATACAAAAATTGCCAGATGTGGTAGTACAGGTAGGCCTGTAATCCCAGCTACTCGGGAGGCTGAGACAGGAGAATTGCTCAAACCTGGGAGGCAGAGATTACAGTGAGCCAAGGTCGCACCAGTGCACTCTAGCCTGGGCGATGGAGCAAGACTCCATCCCAAAAAAACAACAAAACAAAGCAGGAACATGGCTTCTGATGATGAGACCACCTATTTATTTGAAGCTCTTTTTGTTCTTGGAGGTACATCTTACCAAGACGTAGAGTCCAAATACCATGTTCTGAGGTCAGTTGGAATAAATTTTTTCTTTGAGTTTATGTCAAATGTGGTAGACAGTTCATTTGCTTCTGGTCTTTTAAAATGTGAGGTTCTTTTAAAGATTCGCTTTGGTTCTTTGATGACCTAAGCTGCTGGCCTGCTGTCCATGAGTCAGAGCTGCGCCGAGCGCTGGAGCTGCCACCCTCCAGGCCCCATCTCATCCTCCCAGCCCCTCCTCTCCATCTTTGCTGGTTTTGCTGGAGCCTTTCTGTGACCATGCTCCCAGGGCTTGGTCAGACTCCTCAGTGCTGCCTGGGACACGTGCAGGGCTGAGCCAAGCATGGGGTGGCATGTTTTGGGAGCTGGTCCTTTGGAGGCTGGCCGGTAGGGCTCACTGGATGGGAGAAGTGAGCCTGGACCTCATGGCTGAACAGCCCAGAAGCCTCAGCGGTCATGGACACCTCATGTTAGAGAAGGTGTTTGCCCCTTCATGATGGCGCTGGTAGGAACCATGGGCGGGCAGTGTTTAGCATTTCCTGGGGCACTGGGGATTGTCCTCCCGACTCACAGGAACCCTAGGGCATCCTTTATCAGAGGAGGACATTGAGGCTTACAGAGGCCAGGTGCCTAGCGGCTTCTGCCTCCACAGACCGCCCTGTGTGGGCAGCACGGGGGCTCATCTTCTCGTTTTCCAGCAGCGCCTCCCCCGCACCTGCCCTCCCTAGGTGCTGCACCCCCATTCCCAGCATGCTGCGCACACGCCAGGTTCCTGGCCTTTTCAGCTTCCTGTGATGGAAATTTCTGAGCCTGGACAGAGGAGAGAGACCGCGTTAGAACTTGGGGCCCTGCCGCAGCTCGAGATGGGGGTGCCCAGTGCCAGTTCTGTTTCATTCCTGCCCCCTCTTCGTCCCACAGCCCAGCGTTTCATCTGAAAATACTTCAGCGGCAGCAGAGGAATTCTTGTTTTATTTTAAGAGAAAGTACATTATGGGTTCTCACTGGTGTTTCCATTTCATATTCTCACCCAGCTTCCCTGTCGCTGTCTCTTCTTTCTGCGGAAAGTCAGAACTCTGGCTGACGCTGCTGTACATAGAACAGTGTCAGTGTTAGCATGGACTGTGTGGTCCCGGTGAATTATGTGACAATCAAGTTCTCTTTCTAGTTCTCTTTGCTTTCAGAGGCCGTATTGAGGTGCGGTGCTGTAAGTCATCCGAAGCAGCCTCTCTGGGCAGGTGGCGTTCTCAGTACACCACACAGGGACATTTGTTCTGCTTTACTTTTGAGTTTCAAAAATTGTTCTTAAAAAAAATAAATAAAAAGAGCAGATGTGGTAGCTCACACCTATAATCCCAGCACTTTGAGAGGCCAAGGTGGTTGGATCACCTGAGGTCAGGAGTTTGAGATCAGCCTGGCCACTATGGCAAACCCCATCTCTACTAAAAATATGAGAATTAGCCAGGCGTGGTGGTGCATGCCTGTAATCCCAGCTACTTGGGAGACTGAGGCAGGAGAATCGCTTGAACCTGGGAGGCAGAGGTTGTAGTGAGCCGAGATTGTGCCACTGCACTCCAGCCTGGGCAACAGTGAGACTCTGTGTCAAAAAAAAAAAAAGTTTCGTGGTTTTGTAAAATGGTCACATGGCACCAAAGCAAACACTACAAATATGCATTCTGAGACGTCAGAGGGAAATGTGTCGGGCCCCCTGTCAGCCGTGCTGCATGGCAGTTCAGAAACTCACATTCCCATAAGCATTGTGGGAGCACGGTCTCCCCAGACTTGCCAGCAGAGTGTGCTGTGACATTTGCCAGGGTGATGTGTGAGAAACTCATGAGGCCTCTGTATCTGGGTCCACAGCCAGGGAGTCAGCCAGCCATAGATTGGAAATGCCCAGGGAGAAATGCATCTGTACCAACATGTGCAGACGTTTTTTCATTTTCACATGCACTCACATCGTATTGGTGTCATGAGCAGCCTAGAGCTGATATAAAGTATAAGGGAGGGTGTGCTTAGGTTCTGTGCAAATACGCTGCCCTTTTACATCAGGGACTCCAGCATCCTCAGGAGTCTTGGGACTAACCTCCTGTGGATGGCAAGGGACAGCAGAGTCACGGGCGGTTCTGACGGACATTCTCAAGCTGTGGTGTGACCGAGCTCCTTTGCACTTCTCTTTCTGGGAGAGGTCATCCGTTGATGATTCCTGCCCACTTAATGATGTTTTTGTTTCTTTGTTTTGTGGGGAACTGTGCAAGGTTCTTATGTTGTGGTTTCTGGAAGCTGATTCATAGTTAGGGCCATTTCCCTGCTCCTGAGCATGTGGGAAACCCCGTGCTGCTTCTGATGTTTGTAGGTTTGATTTTCTCACACACAGAGCTGTGACACACCTGCCGTGTCACCTGGGAAATGGAGGAGGGACTTGTGTTTGATGTTTTTCCCTGGGCTGTTCCCTCCTTAGACCCGTGTCAGATACCACAGTGTTGGGCTGTTTCTTTCCTGCTTTGCTGCTGCCCTGTCGCACATGAATGTCTGTGTGCACTTGGCCCCTTTCTGGATTTTGTGTTTTGCTTTGTGTTGTGTGTGTGTCCTGTACCATTGCGCACCAGGTGAGCAGTGGCCATTTGACTCTGTCTGGGTTTTGACCAGGCCCTGGGGCCTCAGCACTGCCTGTCCTGTGGACTGTGATAGAGGACAGGTGTGCCATGCGACACACAGGCAGGGGTCTCCACACGTGCCCCAAAACGCTAACCCATCTCAGTCACCGACACAGTGTCTGCGTTTGCACGTGCGTGTGCACGGGTGTGTGTATGTGTGTGGCTTTGGAAATGGGTTATTGGGTTTCATTCATCGTGAGAGTGAAGAGGCCGACAGGGCGAGTCACCTAACCCTCTGTGTACATCTCTGTCGTCTGTCCGGAGGTGCTGAAATGGGTTAGAACAGAGAAAGATGGCACTGACATCCTCTCCTTATAGTTTCAGGACCATATCAAGATGTGTGGCAAGTGTCGAGTCCCTTGCAGATTCCATGCCCTCGGCTGCCTCGAGACGGTGAGTCTGGGAGTCTGAGGCTGAGGCCACCCCACATCCTGGGTGTGGTCTTCACTGCCTCCAGCCCCGAGATTCCTGGTTTCCTTCCCACTGCTCCTCAGCCTCTGCTGCAGTGCTGCCTCCTCCCGTCCTTGCGTGAAGACCGGGATGCCGTGATGGCATTTGCAGTGGAGTCCGTTGCTGACTCTATTCTATGTAACCTTAGGTATTGTGGTTTTCCCTGATAACGGTGAAGGGACCATTGCTGCCTCTGTTTTCTTTGTCTGCGTTGGACAGTCTCCTCCTCTTGATGTTCTTGTCTGTTTCCCGCTCAGACCTGGCTTCTGCCATCTCCAGGAAGCCAGGGCTTCCCATATGAGTGGTTGTTTAGAGACCACCCGTGCCTCAGTGGTGGTCTGAGTGCTGCCGCCACCATGGTCCTTGTTTCTGGGCCTCTTGGTGTTGAGATGAGAGAGAAAACTGGTGTTTACATTTCAGATTCAGCATGAGTCTGTGGCAGTGTTTCCCATTTGCACAAAGGGTCTCCCCATGATAGCACACCGCCCCAGGCTCAGCCAGGCCCTGCCTTCTCCACGCCGCGCATGGCTCTCGTCCAGCTGTTTGTGTCTGTTGAGTGCCTTCTGCTCGCTGGGTGGTTATGCCTCTAGCGGGCACATGTGCAGGTCCGTTTGTGTCTTTTACTGTAATTATTCTAGAGTGCCTTTTTAATCTTTTTTTTTTTTTTTTTTTTGAGACGGAGTTTCGCTCTTGTTACCCAGGCTGGAGTGCAATGGCGCGATCTCGGCTCACCGCAACCTCCGCCTCCTGGGTTCAGGCAATTCTCCTGCCTCAGCCTCCTGAGTAGCTGGGATTACAGGCACGCACCACCATGCCCAGCTAATTTTTTGTATTTTTAGTAGAGACGGGGTTTCACCGTGTTGACCAGGATGGTCTCGATCTTTTGACCTCGTGATCCACCCGCCTCGGCCTCCCAAAGTGCTGGGATTACAGGCTTGAGCCGCCGTGCCCGGCCTAATCTTTTTTTTTTGAGGCTGAGTCTTGCTGTCACCCAGGCTGGAGTGCAGTGGCATGATCTCAGCTCACTGCAGCCTCGCAACCTCCCCCTCCCGGGTTCCAGCGATTCTTGTGCCTCAGCCTCCCGAGTAGGTGATGAAAGGCTGGGACTACAGATGCCTGTTACCACACCCGGCTAAGTTTCGTATTTTTAGTAGAGATGAGGTTTCACCATGTTGGCCAGGCTGATCTCGAACTGTCCTCAAGTGGTCCTCCAGCCTCGGCCTCCTAAAGCGCTGAGATTATAGGCATGACTGAGCCTGGCCTCATTTTTATATTTTGTTGTGAAAATTTGAAAATAATTTAGTTGCAAAGTCAGGCCTATAAAATGAGGTATGTTTAAGGAGACCTAGCTTCCACCCTGTGTTTTCACCTTCTCTCTGTGGGTAGCTTTTTATTTTAATTTTTTTTAATTTTTAATTCTTATTTTATTATTATTTATTTCTATTTTTTTCATGATTAAGGTGTTCTAATATTAATATTGTTTTTTATTAAGACAGGGTTTCACCATGCTGGCCAGGATGGTCTCGATCTCCTGACCTCATGATCCATCTGCTTCGGCTTCCCAGAGTGCTGGGATTACAGGTGTGAGCCACTGCACCTGGCCAATTTATTTTATTTTTTAATTTTTTTGAGATGGAGTCTCGCTCTCTCACCTAGGCTGGAGTGCAGTGGCGCCATCTCGCCTCCCTGCAACCTCTGCCTCCCAGGTTCAAGCAATTCTCCTGCCTCAGCCTGTGAAGTAGCTGGGACTACAGGTGCATGCCACCATGCCCAGCTAATTTTTGTAGTTTTAGGAGAGATGGGGTTTCACCACGCTGGCCAGGCTGGTCTCGAACTCCTGACCCTGTGATCTACCTGCCTCGGCCTCCCAAAGTGCTAGGATTACAGAGGTGAGCCACCATGCACAGCCTTATTTTATTTTATTTTTGAGACAGAGTCTTGCTCTGTTACCCAGGCTGAGTGCAGTGGCACAATCTTGGCTCACTGCCACCTCTACCTCCCAGATTCATGGGATTCTCCTGCCTCAGCCTCCCAAGTAGCTGGGATTACAGGCACATACCACGAGGCCTGGCTAATTTTTGTATATTTAGTAGAGATGGGGTTTCACCATGTTGCCCAGGCTGGTTTCAAACTCCTGACCTTAGGTGATCCACCCACTTCGGCCTCCCAAAGTGCTGCAATTACGGTGCCCATCTTATTTTTGCTATTTATTTATTTATTTATTAAACAGAGTCTTGCTCTGTCGCCCAGGCTGGAGTGCAGTGGCACCATCTTGGCTCACTGCCACCTCCCCCTCCTGGGTTCAAGCGATTCTCATGCTTCAGCCTCCTGAGTAGCTGGGATTACAGGCACCTGCCACCACACCCAGCTAATTTTGTATCTTCAGTAGAGACAGGGCTTCACCACGTTGGCCAGGCTTGTCTGGAACTTGTGGGTGGCTTTTTAAAAAGCGGTGTATTCTTTTTCTCTCTTTTTTTTTGTTTTCTTTTCTTCGAAACAGGGTTTCACTGTGTCAGCCAGGCAGGAATGCAGTGATATGATCTCAGCTCACTGCAGCCTCAACCTCCTGGGCTCAAGCGATCCTCCCACCTCAGCCTCCTGAGTAGGTGGAACCACTGGCACACACCACCATGCCTGGCTAATATTTTTAAATGTTTTGTAGACATGGGGTTTTGCCACATTGGCCCAGCTACTCTCCAACTCCTGGGCCCGAATGATCCTCCCGCTTTGACCTCCCAAAGTGCTAGAATCACAAGTTGCAAGCTACTGTGCCTGGCTGCAGCTAAGTTCCATAACAAGCTTCATATTCCTTAAACATAGCTGACTTTCAGGCTGTCGTAGACAAGAAGGCCTCCCAGCCATCCCTATCTGTGACTCTGACCTGTCTCCTCAGTTCAGCTGAGGCCCGTGTCTTGGTGGCTGTCCCCAGGTGGGAGCTGAATGGTGGGTGGAGCCAGCAGCCCCCCTGCCCTGTGTCTGCAGGTGGAGGGTGAGAAGCAGCAAGAGCACGAGGCGCAGTGGCTGCGGGAGCACCTGGCCATGCTACTGAGCTCGGTCCTGGAGGCAAAGCCCCTCTCAGGAGACCAGAGCCAGGTGGGGACAGAGCTCCTGCAGAGGTGCGAGACACTGGAGAAGAAGACAGCCACCTTCGAGAACATCGTCTGTGTCCTGAACCGGGAGGTGGAGAGGGTGGCCCTGACCGTCGAGGCCTGTAGCCGGCAGCACCGGCTGGACCTAGACAGGATTGAAGCCCTGAGTAACAAGGTCTGTGCCTGGTGGGCAGCCAGCCATGAAGACGGTGTAAAGGGTGACAGTGCCCACGCCCCAGCAGCTTCTGGCAGGTCCTGGAGCTTTACAGCCTGGATAGCCTAGAACTCCATCTGCAAACCCCAGTCCAGCGTGGTTTCTGTGGGGGGCTCTGGCTCCCTTCATTTCTGAGCCCCGTTCTCTGAGGGACGCAAACCCTGGAAATTCACAGATGCCACAGGCCGTGGGCGGGAGCCTCCTCTGTCGGAGGGCAGAGTCAGCCATGGGGGTGTGCATGGTGTGGTGTGGCTTCTGAGCACGCTTGCTGTCCAGAGCTGCTGTGTGAACTTGGATCCCCCACCTCTTCGCAGGGTGGGGTTGGGTTCTTGTGGGCAGGGAGCTGACAAGAGAAACAGAGCCCAGAGTGCCCTGGAGCATGGTCCTGCTGGAGATGGGTGGGTGTGGGAGGCAGGGGCTCCTGCCCGCACCCTGCTGTAAGAGGGAAGGTGGTCTTGGCACCCATGCCTGCACCCTCCTGTAAGAGGGAAGGTGGTCTTGGCACCTGCAGGTGCAGCAGCTGGAGAGGAGCATCGGCCTGAAGGACCTGGCCATGGCCGACCTGGAGCAGAAGGTCTTGGAGATGGAGGCGTCCACCTACGATGGGGTCTTCATCTGGAAGATCTCAGACTTCGCCAGGAAGCGCCAAGAAGCTGTGGCCGGCCGCACACCTGCCATCTTCTCGCCAGGTGTGGTTCTAGCCTCCCCCAACTGCAGCTGCTGTTTACTTGGCACCTGGGTCCCCTCATTGATGCAACCATATGGGATGGGTCCCAAGGGCGGGGCTGGGATACAACCCCTATTGATACCATGAGTGGCTGTGCCTCCCTGAGTGGCCAATGGGCAGCTGAATATGGGCTGGCCAGTGGACACCCTTGGGCAGATGTCGGGGTGGGGGTGTTTGGCTGGCTGCCCTTCCGCTGTGCCAGCTCTCAAAGTGTGCCCCTTGTCACCCTCAGCTCTGCATTGCAAGCCCCATGTCACCTAAAGCAGACATTACACCAGCAGGTTCTCCTGCCCGACCACAGCTCCCAGGAAGACAGAGGACGGGTGGGGGTCACCATGTGGGTGGCACAAGGCGGGGCGGGGCTCTCAGGGACTTGGGGCTGAGCTAGTCCGACCCTTCCCAGGTTCACTTTCCACCTGCACACAGGAGCTCAGTTGAGGGTGTTTCTCATGCAACCTGCTTTTTTTTTTAACCCTAATTATGGGGTCTCTTGAGAGGGTGCTTGTGGGGTCTCCCCTGGGGGGCACTGGTAGAGAGGGGTGGGGTGGGGGCTGTCAAGTCTGTGCTTCCAGGCACTGTGGTCCAGAAGTGGCCCCGCTGCTGTCCCTCGAGACCCTCACTGACCTCGTGCCAGCCCAGCCATCATCTCTGCCCCTGCTCAGCCCTGCCTTCTTGCCCTTTGTAGCCATGGCTCAGAACATGCCCTCATGTGGGCTTTATTTTTACACTGACTTGTTGAACTTGCTGATAGAATCTTAGATTTTAGGATCAAGGCTGAGACACTGTAGGCACCTTTCTTGTTTGAATTTAAGCTGGCACTGCTGATGAAACTCCCTGAGCACCAGGGGCTGAGGTGGTCCTGTGCTCCGGCGCCCTCAAGGCAGAAAGAGACCCAAGTGTCATGTTGAGGGGCTTCCATGTTCTTTGTGGTGCGTCCTGACAAGGCCTTCAGCAGGGGTCAGAAACAAAATTCACACTCTCTTCTCTGAGTTGAGACTGGAAAAATGAAAGATTGTTTGGAGGACACTCGAGGGCATAGTCTGGGCAGCCTACAGGACATAGCGCTGTTTCTCCAGGGCTGGGAAGGTCAGCACCGCCCTCTGGTGGCCACCTTCCCTCTGCAGCTGCTGGGAGCTCTGAGCATGGGGTGAAGGGTGAAGGGGTGGGGCCCTGCCACAGTGGCAGTCTTCGCGGGAGCTGCACTCGGGCACGAGGACCTGTTTGTATAAAACATCTGCTTTAAGCCATGCTGGTGAACACAGCTTGTGTGTGGCACGGCTGTGGAGGGTGGGGAGGACTGGCCTGGGGAGGATGGGCTGTGGAGGGCAGGGAGGATGGGCTGTGGAGTGGGGGAGGATGGGCTGTGGAGTGGGGGAGGATGGCCTGGGGTGAATGGGCTGTGGAGGGTGGGGAGGACAGGCCTGGGGGCTCGGTGCCACCATGGTGGGATCACTGTGTATGGACCTTTGTGCAAGGTGTTCTGTCACGTGACTTGGAAAGCAGCTTCTGCCACGTTCTGCTGTCAAAAAAGAAAGCATTTACTGATTTTTCTAATTACTGGGTTTTTTTCAGAAATGAAATTTGTTTTCATTGGAAACTAACTGCATAGTTTGAGAGCAAACATTCTTTGCACCCCAGAACCTGAATGTTCCTTTGTGGTGTGGGTGTCCCTGGGGGAGGGCCGGCAGGCAGGAAGAGCCCACCCTGCCCATGCTGATTGCCCCCCCACCACCTGCCTCCCCAGCCTTCTACACTAGCAGGTACGGCTACAAGATGTGTCTGCGCATCTACCTGAACGGCGACGGCACCGGGCGCGGGACCCACCTGTCCCTCTTCTTCGTGGTGATGAAAGGCCCGAACGACGCCCTGCTGCGGTGGCCCTTCAACCAGAAGGTGTGAGGCCGAGGGCTGCACCTGAGAGTCCCTCTGGGCAGGGCAGCTTCTGCGGCTTAGGCTTGTACAGGACGGGGTGGCTGGGGCTGCCAGCCCAGGTGTCTGCAGCAGGCAGGTCACCCTGTGGTGCTGTGTCACGTGTTGGAGAGTTCTGGCAGTTTCTGTCTTTTCCACAGTTTCTGAACACTGGTCCGTGACATAAGCAATGGCTTCCTGATGTGTCAGATGAATATTACTAAGAAAAAGCACAAGTCCGGGCATGGGGGCTCATCCTGTGATCTTAGCACTTTGGGAGGCTGAGGTGGGAGGATTATTTGAGCCCAGGACTTTGAGACCAGCCTGGGCAACATAGTGTGACCCCCATCTCTACAAAAAAAGGAAAAAAGAAATATTAGCTAGGCCTGGTGGTGCGCACCTGTATTCCCAGCTATTGGGAGGCTGAGGCGGGAGGACTGCTTGAGCCCAATAGGTTGAAGCTGCAGTAAGCCGAGATCACGCCGCACTGCAGCCTGGGCAGCAGAACAAGACCAGTCTTTAAAAAATAAGTGAATGCAAGGACGAAGCACAGAATGATGAGAGCTGAGGGTGCCCAGCATTAGCCTAGGACTCCAGAGGTCGGAGGGTGTCTGGACCAGCAGTTTGAAAACACGGCCCTGGAGAGTGCAGAGGAAGGAACACGGCTTCAGGGCCGTCTGCATCAGAGGTGTGATTTATTATTTTGAAAATCAGAATCTGTTTTTGGTTGAGGAACTGAATGTCTAGAGACGAGGCTGGAATGGTAAGGTCCTTTCCTTTCGCCACACTAGGCGGAGGCTTGCTACTTCCAATGCCTGCTATAGCCACTTGAGTAGGCAGAGCAGAGCTGGACGAGGGGAGGGCGTGGAGGGCCCAGGGGCAGCCGGGTTCACAGGCCTGGCAGAGGCAGGCTCAGGCTCTCTGAAAAGTACACTTAGGGCTAGGTGGGCAGTGGGGCCTCATGATACCTTTACCAAGAAAATGTCTTCACCAGCTGTATTATTCTTTGCTTTTTCCTAATAATAATTCAAGTTCAGGACTGGTAAGTGTAGTCTAGGACTCCAGATGTCAGGGGACAGGAAATGCCACATGGATGCAGGTTCCCCAGAAAGAAGCGTTAATACCTGTGACTGGTGAGCCAGGTGCTGCGCAGGAGCCAGGCCGCCCACCACGTGGTCTTGGCTGGGTCCTGGGATGGGCACCTGGGGCCTCCTGCCAGTGGCTCTGCGAGTGTTCAGACCCTCAGAAGCCGGGAGAGGCAGCCTACAGACTGTGTCCCTCCCTGGGGCTCTCCTCCAGGTGACCCTGATGCTGCTGGACCAGAACAACCGGGAGCACGTGATTGACGCCTTCAGGCCCGATGTGACCTCATCCTCTTTCCAGAGGCCAGTCAATGACATGAACATCGCAAGTGGCTGCCCCCTCTTCTGCCCCGTCTCCAAGATGGAGGCCAAGAATTCCTATGTGCGGGATGATGCCATCTTCATCAAGGCCATTGTGGACCTGACAGGGCTCTAACTGCCCCCAACTGGTGTCGGGTTTGGGGGCAGCCAGGCACAGCCGGCTCACTGAGGGGCCACCATGCTGGGCCAGGGCCTCACTGCACAAGTGGGCAGAGGCCTCGCTTGGGCACTTGGGAGGGTGTCGGCCTGCAGCCAAGTTCACTGTCACGGGGAAGGAGCCACCAGCCAGTCCTCAGATTTCAGAGACTGCGTAGAGGGTCCTGGGAAACGGGCTCAGCCCAGGGCCGTGGTGGGGCTGGCCAAGGGTCTTCTGGTGCTTCTCTTGCTGCTTGTCCTGTGCAGTGAAGGGAGAGGCCCTGGGTGGGGATGCTCAGAGCGGAGCACATCCCAGCAGTGCCCACAAAGCAGGAGCACAATGGTGGCCTTGTGTTCCTCAGGCGTGGCGGGCAGAAAGGAGGGGCTGCTCCAGTAGAAGGGCCTCCTGCCGGCCAGAGCAAGAAAGGCCATGTGGCTTGGTTCGCCCCTCTGTCCCCTGGAGAGAAGGGAGCATTCCTAGAACCCTAGGTGCTTGTCTGCACAGAGCTCTAGTCTATGCCACCTTGACCAGGCTGGCTGTGGGAGAGGGTCTGGTCCCACGCTCCCTCTGCTCAGACCATGGTATGGGGGTGTGCAGCACAGCCTGCGGGTACTGTGAGAGCTCTCCATCCAGCTCACGAGACAAAGTTATTAAACCATTCAAATCTCTGCTCAGTGGTGTCCAGTTGGTTCCAGGTTGCCTGCAGTTTCCAGCCTCGGCAGTGGTCACCCTCTGGGGGTCCTCCTGGCCTCCTCTCCTCCCACACACCCCTCCCCACAGGGTACCTGGCCACTGGCTGCTTTTCTAGCCAGCCAGGCTGTTCTCTCCGTTTCTTACCTACTGTAAGCTCTCTCTTCTTAAACTTTGGTGAAGCCCAGTGTTCCCTTCTTGTGAAATATTCTTTCCTGTCCGTCTCCTCTCCTGGGCCTTCCCAGGGACTCCTGTGAGAGCAGGATGAGGATGAGCCGGCCTTGGTGCTCTGCACAGGCTGCACCGAGGGTCCTGGCTGCACTGCCCTCGGGTGTGCTCTCAGGACTGAGGGCAGGCCAGTGTAGGCATGGCCCCACTCTTGGTGTCGGGGCAGCCGCGCTAGGGCCTGCTTAGCGTCTGTATCAGGGTCCAGGGTAAAGTGTGGTCGCCTCTTGACATCCCCACACTGCTGTAGTTTGAGAAGTTGAGACCATAGAAAAATACAGAAAATAACTCAGGCACGGAAACTGACAGGTATCAGTGCTCCCTGCGTGTGTACTGGACCGAGCGAAGCATTGCAGAGCCCACCCTCTGCCGTTCCTTTTCCCAGCCTCGCCTCAGCTCCCTTGGGCCACATGGCACCACCTGTGACATTCCAGGTCTCCGGCTTTAGAATTCTGCATCTATGTGCTTCTGTATCCACAAATAAGACTATTGCATTTAAAACACAGAAACCGTCCACTGGGTCCTCTGCAGATAGCCGGGCTTCTTACTCAGCCTGGCTGGGTTTGGTTTTGTTTTTGAGATGGAATCTCACTCCTGTCGCTCAGGCTGGAGTGCAGTGGCACAATCTTGGCTCACTGCAACCTCCACCTCGGGTTTAAGCGATTCTGCCTCAGCCTCCCAAGAAGCTGGGATTACAGGCACCTGCCACCATGCCCGCCTAATTTTTGTATTTTTAGTAGAGACTGTTTAACTATATTGGCCAGGCTGGTCATGAACTCATGACCTCAGGTGATCCTTGTGCCTCAGTCTCCCAAAATGCTGGGATTACAGGCATGAGCCACCCACCCGGCCCAGCGTAGCTGGTTTTAATGTCTCATGTGCTGGGCACTCTGCATAGCAGATTCTGACTGCCGTGTGTGAGTTCCCTAGAGAGCACCTCCCCATCTTTTCTTCTGTGTCTTGAGTGTTTGGCAACTGTAGACCCCCAGGCAGACCCACTCTCCTGGGTCTCCTGTCAGTCTGGAAGGAGAGCTGGTGGTTTCTAGGCCTTCCCGTTTTAGCAGTTGCCAGCTTGCCTTACAGAGGGGCGGCACCCTGTCCTTCCACCAGCACGAGGGGAGGGTTCCCATCGCCTCCCGTCCCTGCCCCGCTTCCATGTGGGAATGGAGGAGATGCTGCCTTCTGTGTGTGTGAAGGGGCATCTCGGGAACGAGCGCTTCTCTGATGGCTCAGTGGCGTCGGGCGTCTGCCCCGCTCACTGCTCTCTCGGACTGCCTCCCATGTGAATTGCCTGTTGTTGATGTCTTTTTCTTATTTTGTTTCTTGTTGTTGGTCTGGGCCTTATTCCACTGGTTGATAGGAGTTCCTAATATTCCAGATCAGTCTCAGTTGTGTGTTTGAACCGTTTCTGTTCCTGATGTGCAGAAGCTTAAACCTAAGGCACGATCAGTTGATCTTACCCTTTGTGAGTGGTGCATTTCTGACCGACTCAAAACATCCTGACCTCCCTGAGGTTGAAAACCAGTTGGCCGGGCACGGTGGCTCAAGCCTGTAATCCCAGCACTTTGGGAGGCCGAGGCGGGTGGATCACGAGGTCAAGAGATCGAGACCATCCTGGTCAACATGGTGAAACCCTGTCTCTACTAAAAATACAAAAAATTAGCTGGGCATGGTGGCGTGTGCCTGTAATCCCAGCTACTCAGGAGGCTGAGGCAGGAGAATTGCCTGAACCCAGGAGGTAGAGGTTGCAATGAGCCGAGATCGCGCCATTGCACTCCAGCCTGGGTAACAAGAGCGAAACTCCGTCTCAAAAAAAAAAAAAAAGAAAACCACTGTCATGTTTCTTTTCATGATTTTGAGGTTTTGTCTGTAACATGGTGGGCTTCTGTATTTGGGGATTTATTTGTGCATGACAGGTTTTACTAGGTTGTTGCAGTTTGCCCAAGCAGATAGATTCAGGTAATCACTTCTCCCTTAAAACGAAATGGAGCTGTGAAATGAGAGAAGCAGTGCCAAAGAAGTCCTCCCCCACGGACAGAGACAGGGAAGAAGCCAACATCCACAGAGGATTTCAACCCTTCTGGATGGTGGGAAGTGGGTTGGTGGGTGGCTCTGAGCAGAAGAGGGCTGAGGGGGAGGCTAGCTACCCTGGGGGGCCCTGGCATGGAGCAGAGTCAGCTAAAAGTGGATCAGCTCAGAGACCAGGCAGAGCCACTACCTTGCAGGTCGTTTGCCTGCCAGAGCAGCCAGGTGGTCCTCCCAGCCCTCACTTTCCTGCAGTGGAGATGGAGGTCTGGAAAACTGGGGGAAGAGCTGAGGACTGTGCCCCAACGCAGTCAGAGCAGTGTCTGGCTCCAGGCTGAAACCGGGGCAGGCGCCTGCCCTGAACAACTCCCCAGGTGCAGGCACTCCCAGGAAACAGACCAAGGCCCTGGAGGGACAAGACGCTCTGGAGCTGACCCATGGGCAGGCCTAGCCCAGCCACCTCGTGGCCTTCAGGGGAAGTGCCAGGCTCTATGCAAACCCACAGAGGTACCATTGTCACTATCTAATTTTAGGAGGTTTCATCCCCCTGCAGAGAAACCTTCCCTCGGCCTCTGGCAGCCAGCCACACACCTGCTTCTGTCTGTGGACCTGCCTGATGAGGACACCTCCCACAGTGCGTGGCCTTTGCTTTTCCTCAGCAGGGTGCTTGCAAGGGGAGTCTGTGTCGCTGTGTGTCAGAATTTCATTCCTCTTTATGGCTGACTGACATTCTCTGGGGGATGGACCTCATCTTGTTTATCCATTCACCAGCTGGTGGACATTGGGTGGTTTCTAATTCTTGGCTACTCTGAAAATGCTGTTGTGAACATTTGTGTACAAGTTGTGGGGACGCTTATTTGTTTGCATTTCTCTTGAATGTTCATACCTGGGAGTAGAACTGCTGGACCATGAGTTCAGCTTTTGGAGGATTGCCAAACTTTCCCTCGATGGTTGTGTCACTTTACAGCTCCCTTAGGCAGTGCTTTTTTTTTTAAGTTTTGTTTTTCGAGATGGAGTCTCGCTTTGTCTCCCAGGCTGCTGTGCAGTGGTGCAATCTTTGGCTCGCTGCAACCTCAGCCTCCCGAGTAGCCAGGATTATAGGTGTGCACTACCATGCCTGGCTCATTTTTGTATTTTTAGTAGAGATGGGGTTTCTCCGTGTTGGCCAGGATGGATGGTCTCCGTGTTGGCCAGGATGGATGGTCTCGAACTCCTGGCCTCAAGTGTTCCACCCACCTTGGCCTCCCAAAGTGCTGGGATTACAGGCATGAGCTGCTGCACCAGCCCCTAACAACATTTTTAAATTTCATAGTAAAATTGATTTGTTCTTTTGTTATGAATGTTCACACCTGTGCAGATTTGGATAAGCACCATAATAACCAGGAGACAGGCGTGCCCTGCCATCTCAGAAGACCATTTTCCCCCAGCTCAGGCTGGAGTGAAATGGCGTGATCTTGGCTCAGTGCAACCTCTGCCTCCCAGGTTCAAGTGATTCTTCTGCCTCAGCCTCCCAAGTAGCTGGGATTACAGACGCCTGCCACCACACCCAGCTAATTTTTATATTTTTAGTAGAGATAGGGTTTCACCATATTGGAAAGGCTGATCTTGAACTCCTGACCTCATGATCTGCCTGCCTCAGCCTCCTGAAGTGTTGGGATTATGGGTGTGAGCCACTGCGCCCCGCCACGCAGAAATGAAGAACAAGGGATTGGAAACTGGAGGAAAGACCACTCTAACGTAAAGTGGCAGAGGACACGGCTGATGTGTGTTCATGCCCCATCCTTCCTTTGTGGAAGGGACTGGGCCGTCTGGCTGAAGAAATATTCAGGGTGTGGCATGTCTTCTAACTGCATAAAGTAAGATGTGAGACGAGAGAAATGATTTAAAGATGGAATTTATAATTAACAGGGAAAGAACTTAGGGATCTTAAGGATTTTCAGTGTGGCCATTGAGAGAGTAATGAGGTGTCTTTAGAACAGACCAGGAGTGTGGCCAACCAGCTTTTGACAAGGAGCTTAGTGTGGACAGGATGAAGCCAGAGGCTGCAAACCAGGACAAAGGGAAAATGACCCCAGAGGCGTTTCAGACTCCTGGTGCTGCCTCTCCCCCACGGGCCTGGCGCACCAAGGCCTTTGGGAGGGAAATCTGTCAAAAGAGGTGTAGGGTGCCCTCAGGACCTCAGAGCCTGCTGGCAGGGCCACCCCGAGTCTGCTCTCTACGTTCCAGGGAAGGCCCCTAAGCCACTCCAGCCTGTCAAGTGGCCCTGGGGAAGGTACCATCATAGCCTTGGTAGGGTCCATGTGGTGCTGGTTCTGCGGGGACATGCTTCCTTCACTGGGTGTCACAGGATGTCATGGACAGCTAGGGCCCACATGGAGACTTGCAGAGCCATGGCAGAGAGTCCACATAGGCAGTACATGGTAGGGCCTTGGGGATAAGGCCACTCTGAGACCCCAGAACTGCAGAGCCTCCAGTGTTCACTGCCAGCCTGGGAGAGCTGCAGGCGTGAGACTCCAACCTGCTGGAGCTGCATGAGGGCTGAGGTTACCAAGAGCCTGGAGGGCCCCTCCGCACCCCACAGTGTGTACAAAAATGATTCTCAGGCCTTAGGGTTTCGTGGTATTCTCCCTGCTGGCGTTTAGATGTGCTCGAAGCCTGTTACTCCTCTCCTCTTTACAGTTTATCCCCTTTGGAATGGAAACGTCTGTTGCGTGCCTGCCCTACGCTGTATTTGGAAGCATGTAACTTGCTCAGTTTCACAGGCTCACAGTGGAGGGAAAGCTGCCTCCACTTGGGATGAATCATGCCTTGAGTCTTACCCATGTCTGATTTAGATGAGTCTCTGGGCTTGGACTTTTGAATTGATGTTAGAATTAATTAAGACTTTGGGAGCCATTGGGATGGAATGAGTATATTTTGTATGTGAAAAGAACATGGGCTGGGCATGGTGGCTCAGGCCTGTAATCCCAGCACTTTGGGAGGCCAAGGCAGGCGGATCACCTGAGGTTGGGAGTTTGAGACCAGCCTGATCAACATGGAGAAACCCTGTCTCTACTAAAAATACAAAATTAGCCTGGCATGGCCACACCCGCCTGTAGTCCCAGCTACTCCGGAGGCTGAGGCAGGAGAATCGTTTGAACCCAGGAGTCAGAGGTTGTGGTGAGCTGAGATCCCACCACTGCACTCCAGCCTGGGAGACAGGAGGGAAACTGTCTCAAAAAAAAAAAGAAAAAAAGTAAGAACATGAGTTGGTTGGCGGGCAGGGATGGAATGCTGCCCTGGTCCAAATGTTCATACCTCCCAAACTCATGTCAACATTTCCTTGTCATTGTAACAGTATTAAGAGGTGGGATCGGCCGGGCACAGTGGCTCACACCTGGAATCCCAGCACTTTGGGAGGCCCAGGTGGGTGGATTACAAGGTCAAGAGATCGAGACCATTCTGGTCAACATGGTGAAACCCCATCTCTACCAAAAATACAAAAATTAGCTGGGCGTGGTGGCGCGTGCCTCTAGTCACAGCTACGTGGTAGGCTGAGGCTGGAGTATTGCTTGAACCCAGGAGGCGGAGGTTGCAGTGAGCCAAGATCACTCCATTGCACTCCAGCCTGGACAACAAGAGTGAAACTCTGTCTCAAAAAAAAAAAAAAAAGAGGTAGGATCCCTAGAAGGTGAAGAGGTCAGAGGTGTCTTCCCCGCTGGAGTTGGTGCTGGTATCGAAAGGTGAGCTTCGCCCCTCCTGCCCTTCCACCTGCCACAGTCACACAATAAGAAGGCTCTCATCAGATTCTGGCACCTTAATCTGGGACTTCTCAGCCCTCAGGACTGTGAGCCAATACGTGTCTATTTCTTAGAAATTGTCCAGTCTCAGGTATTCTGTTACAGCAGCAAAAACAGATAGAGAACACAGTATTGGTGCTCACCCCCCAGTTCCCTGTGTTGAAACGTCATCCCCAGTGTGATGGTATTTGGAGGCGGGACTTTGAGAGTTCCTTAGATCATGAGGGTGGATGGATCCCTGCCCTTCAAAAGAGGCTTCAACCAGGCAAGATGGCTCACACCTGTAACCCAAGGACTTACGGAGGCTGAGGCAGGCAGATCGCTTCAGCCTAGGAGTTCGAGACCAACCTGGACAACATGGCAAAACCCCATCTCTACAGAAAATACAAAAATTAACTGGGTATGGTGGCACATGCCTGTGGTCCCAGCTACTTGAAAGGCTGAGGTGGGAGAATCACCTGAGCCCCAAAGGTCACGGCTGTAGTAAGCCATGATTGTGCCACTGCACTCAAGCCTGGGCAACAGAGTGAGAACGTGTCTTTTTTTTTTTTTTTTTTTGAGACAGAGTTTTTTTTTTTTTTTTTTTGAGACAGAGTTTCGCTCTTGTTACCCAGGCTGGAGTGCAATGGCGCGATCTCGGCTCATTGCAACCTCCGCCTCCTGGGTTCAGGCAATTCTCCTGCCTCAGCCTCCTGAGTAGCTGGGATTACAGGCACACGCCACCATGCCCAGCTGATTTTCTGTATTTTTAGTAGAGATGGGGTTTCACCACGTTGACCAGGATGGTCTCGATCTCCTGACCTCGTGATCCACCCGCCTCGGCCTCCCAAAGTGCTGGGATTACAGGCATGAGCCACCGCACCCGGCCCGAGAACCTGTCTTTTTTTTTAAAAAAAAAAAGGCCGGGTGCGGTGGCTCAAGCCTGTAATCCCAGCACTTTGGGAGGCCGAGGCGGGTGGATCACGAGGTCAGGAGATCGAGACCATCCTGGTCAACGTGGTGAAACCCCGTCTCTACTAAAGATACAGAAAATCAGCTGGGCATGGTGGCGTGTGCCTGTAATCCCAGCTACTCAGGAGGCTGAGACAGGAGAATTGCCTGAACCCAGGAGTCGGAGGTTGCGGTGAGCCGAGATCGCGCCATTGCACTCCAGCCTGGGTAACAAGAGCGAAACTCCATCTCAAAAACAAAAAACAAAAAACCGGACTTGGTGGCTCACATCTGTAATTCCAGCACTCTGGGAGGCTGAGGCAGGCAGATTACAAGGTCAGGAGATCAATACCATCCTGGCCAACTTGGTGAAACCCCATCTCTATAAAAAAAATTTTTTTAGGCCAGGCGTGATGGGTCACGCCTGTAATCCCAGTACTTTGGGAGGCCAAGGCGGGTGGATCACGAGGTCAAGAGATTGAGACCATCCTGGTCAACATGGTTAAACCCCGTGTCTACTAAAAATGCAAAAAATTAGCTGGGCACAGTGGCGTTTGCCTGTAATTGCAGCTACTCAGGAAGCTGAGGCAGGAGAATTGCCTGAACCCAGGAGGTGGGGTTTCGGTGAGCCGAGATTGCACCATTGCACTCCAGCCTGGGTAACAAGAGTGAAACCCTGTCTCAAAAAAAAAAATTTTTTTTTAAAGCCACCAAGTGCGGTGGCTCATGCCTGTAATCCCAGCACTTTGGGAGGCCAAGGCAGGTATATCACAAGGTCAGGAGTTCGAGACCAGCCTGGCCAACATAGTGAAACCCCGTCTAAACTAAAAATACAAAAACTAGCTGGGTGTGGTGGCACGTGCCCATAGTCCCAACTAGCCGGGAGGCTGAGGCAACATTGTTCAAACCCAGGAGTCAGAGGTTGCAGTGAGCCAAGAATATGCCATTGCACTGCAGCCTGGGCGACAGAGTAAGACTGTCTCAAAAAAAAAAAAAAAAAGCCCTAGAGAGTTCTCTTGCCCCTTGCCCCTTCAGCCATGTTAGGTTACAGCAAAACAGGTGACCATTTATGAACCAGAAAACAAGCCCTCACCAGATACCCAATCTGCAGCATCTTGGTATTGGACTTCCAGCCCCCAGAGCGGTGAGAAGTAGGTGTCTGTTGTTTACGGGCTGCACAGCTAATGGTGTTCTGCCACGGCGGCCTGACGGCCTGAAGAGCAGGGCTGGGCCAGTTTCACACAGGAAGAAACCGGAAGTATTAAGTGTTGAAACAAGCTTGCTGAATGAAGAGAACCCCCAAACAGGCTTTGTGCGAGCAACATGGCTGTTTATTCACCTGGGTGAAGGTGGGCTGAGGCCAAAAGGGCATCAGCAAAGGGCAGTGGGATAGGGGTTGGTTTTTTTTTTTTTTTTTTGAGAGAGTCTTGCACTGTCACCCAGGCTGTAGTGCAGTGGTGCCATCTCAGCTCACTGCAATCTCCACCTCCTTGGTTCAAGCAATTCTCCTGCCTCAGCCTCCCAAGTAGCTGGGATGACGGGTGTGCACCACCATGCCCAGCTAATTGTTTTGTATTTTCAGTAGAGATGGGGTTTCACCACGTTGGCCAGGATGGTCTTGATCTCCTGACCTCGTGATCCACCCGCCTCGGCCTCCCAAAGTGCTAGGATTATGGGCCTGAGCCACCGCGCCCAACCAGTCATTGGTTTTATAGATTTGGGGTGTTTTTTTGCAAGCTGGGAGGGGGTTGTAGGGTGTGGAGTCGGTTGGTTACAAAGTCCAATGGTCTTATTAATTGGGGCAGGAATAAGGAGTAAGAGAATGTCGCACAGTTAAGTAGGTGCCGCAGGGGTTGATCATTTCTTCCTCTTTTCATGGTCTTCCAGTTACTTTAGATTTTCTAGGAACTTACCTGCAGTGTCCATGCAGGTCACAGAGGTTAACATGCTGTCCACAGCACTGTCAGAAAGCCTGAAAGACCTTACATTGAGATATGTTTTTTTTTTTTTTTTTGAGACGGAGTTTCGCTCTTGTTACCCAGGCTGGAGTGCAATGGCGCGATCTCGGCTCACCACAACCTCCGCCTCCTGGGTTCAGGCAATTCTCCTGTCTCAGCCTCCTGAGTAGCTGGGATTACAGGCACACACCACCATGCCCAGCTAATTTTTTGTATCTTTAGTAGAGACGGGGTTTCACCATGTTGACCAGGATGGTCTCAATCTCTTGACCTTGTGATCCACCCGCCTCGGCCTCCCAAAGTGCTGGGATTACAGGCTTGAGCCACCGCGCCCGGCCTGAGATATGTTTTATGATCCAGGCCATGGTCTGTTTTGGTGGATTTTTCATATGCACTTTAAAAGAATGTGTATTCAGGCCATGGGCGGTGGCTCATGCTTGTAATCCCAGCACTTTGGGAGTCTGAGGTGGGCGCATCACCTAAGGTCAGGAGTTCAAGACCAGCCTGGCCAACATGGTGAAACCCTGTCTCTAAAAAAGAAAAATGTATTTTACTGCTGTTGAGTGAATGTTCTATACATACCGATTGGATTCGGTTAGCTGATTAGTTTCATGGGTCGTATTGTATTCCTCCAAAAATGTTGAAATCCTAACCCTTATTTAGGATTACTCAGAATGTGACCTTATTTGGAAAGGGGATCTTTACAAAAGTAACCAAGTTAAAATGAAGTCATTAGGTGGATCCTAATTCAGTGTAACTCGTGTTGTTATAAAAGGGAAATTTTGGCCAGGCATGGTGGCTCACACCTGTGATCCCAGCACTTTGGGAGGCCAGGCTGGGAGAATCACTTGAGCCCAAGAGTTTGAAACCAGCCTGGACAACATAGACCCCATCTTTTTTTAAAAAAAAAAAAGTGCAAAAGGGGGAAATCTGGACGCAGACAGGCATAGAGGGAAGAGAGTGCGAGGATCAGAGAAGATACCATGTGAACCCAGGAGACTGGAGGGACGCGCCCACAGCCAAGGAGAGCAGAGAGCAGCCAGGACTCAGCGGGACCTTCCTGAGGGGCACACAAGCCAAGGAGAGCAGAGAGAGGCTGGGGCGCAGCGGGACCTTCCTGAGGGGCACACAAGCCAAGGAGAGCAGAGGCAGGCCGGAGTCCAGCGGGACCTTCCCTAGGGGACACAGCCTGCCCACACCCCATCTCTGACATCTGGCCTCCAGAACTGCGTGTGCTGCTTTGTTACAGCAGCCTTGGGAAGCTGACACAATGGTGGGGGCTTCAGCTCTACATTTTGGCTGATTTTCTTCTCCCCTCCCCTGTCCCCTCTCCCCTCTCCCGGCTCCCTCTCCCTTTTCTTTCTTGCTTGCTTTCTTTTTCTTTTCTTTCTTTATTTTTTTGAGACAGTCTCTCTTTGTCACCCAGTCTAGAGTGCAGTGGTGCGATCCTGGCTCACTGCCTCTGCCCCCCAGGTTCAAGCAATTGTCTTTGCCTCAGCCTCCCGAGTAGCTGGGATTACAGGCTCGTGCCACCATGCCCAGCTAACTTTCGTATATTTAGTAGAGACGGAGTTTCACCATGTTGACCAGGCTGGGTTTGAACTCCTGACCTCATGATCTGCCTGCCTCAGCCTCCCAAAGTGCTGGGATAACAGGCATGAGCCACTGCCATCCAGCTGTTTTCCTTCTCTTTTTTTTTTTTCCTTTTTATAGATACCTCATCTTGGTAAGAATGGTGCTTTTTACATTTTCTATATTTTTTGCTGAGGCTTTCATATTTTTATATCCATCGCAAAATGTTTGTGATTGCTTGTTCTAGCATTTTTATATTAGCTACTTTAAAGTCCTTGTCCGATAATTCCAACATCTCTGTCTGTTTCACTTCCCCTCAAGCCTGACATTTGCTCAGTGGGGCCCTGCAGGTCCGGCTTGCATGTCAACAAGTGTCATTTTCTGTCCGGGTCATGGCGTAATGTTCCTCCACGGTGACTGCAAGGTGTTCAGAGTTCCTGAATGCAAATGTTATTAAAAACTTCTTAAAAATGCAACTCTTGAAGGTCAGGTGGACTAACCCATTCCAGAAAGCGGCTGGTAAAGTGCTCACAGTGATCAAGAGTCTGAAAATATAGAAATGAACCTGTCACATACCATCGAGAGCTATGGAGTAGAACCATTGTTGCAGCAGAGAGAGTTGAAGAGCTCGAACAGAGATGCCAAACTTACCACAAACAGATGAAAGAAAAACAGCTCCAGAAACTTCAGGACATCTAAGGAGTCAAGCAAAGCATCCATCTTATCCGATCCTGTCTTGCAGGTAAAGGGAAGCATTGGGAGGGGGATACACAGCCCTCACAGCAGGACGTGCTGGTGGAAGATGCTTCTTACAGGCCTCACTGGAACCATTGGGAAACTTAGAACTGCTGAATGATTGGTTTATTTATTACATAAGGTCACTTAAATGACAAATGATTAAAAATGTATCAGGCTGGGCACGGTGGCTCATGCCTATAATCCCAGCACTTTGGGAGGCCGAGGCGGGTGGATCACGAGGTCAAGAGATCGAGACCATCCTGGTCAACAAGGTGAAACCCCGTCTCTACTAAAAATACAACAATTAGCTGAGCATGGTGGCATGCGCCTGTAGTCCCAGCTATTCAGGAGGCTGAGGCAGGAGAATTGCTTGAACCCAGGAGGCAGAGGTTGCGGTGAGCTGAGATCATGCCATTGCATTCCAGCCTGGGTAACAAGAGGGAAACTCCGTCTCAAAAAAAAACCCCAAAAAACAAAAAATGTAGCAGGCTGGGCCCAGTGGGTCACGCCTGTCATCCCAGCACTTTGGGAGGGTGTGGCAGGTGGGTCACAAGGTCAGGTGTTTGAGACCAGCCTGGCCAAGATGGTGAAACCCCGTGTCCACTAAAAACACAAACACTAGCGGGGTGTGGGGTCAGGTGCCTGTGGTCCCAGCTACTTGGGATGCTGAGGCAGGAGAATTGCTTAAACATAGGAAGCAGAGGTTGCAGTGAGCCAAGATTGCACCACTGCACTCCAGCCTGAGCAACAGAACAAGACCGTCTCAAATAATAATAAAATTAAAAAATAAAATATATATATAATTTATCTCCTGCATTGCTGTCTGCAAAACACTGGTTATCATGGGTGTTAGATTGTGTCTCAGTGTCAGACCTTCACTAATGCACTCAGTAAATCACAAAGATTCTGTTTGTGAACACAGAAGTGAACTGCAGTCACAAAATGGCTGTGCCATGTGGATGATGGCAAGCACGAGGCGGCGCTCATGTAGTGGCTGACAGAAGTGGGTAGTGGCATGCAGAATACTCTTTGCAGTAAAATACTCCCTTTATTAATGTTACAAAACGGGGACATGATGAGAAACTAATGACTGGCCTCAAAGGCACCCTTCATTTTGCTTTCATGACTTCCTCTTTGGCTTTATTCACATCTTAGAAGAGCATAGTGGCCTCATGATGAAGCCTAATTATGTAGCTCTGTTCTGAGCTCATTTAACTGTTCTGATAGGCAGCTGTGGATGTTGAGGTTCAGAGCTTAATCATCTTTGCCTGAAATGGTGCTAGACTCTATAAAATTTCTGCCTTAGAAAACCCTCAGTTCTAACTTGTGATTTCTGGTAGAGCAAGCTTTATTTTTCTAGCCTTGCAATGATCTGGAAGCTGAGGAATCCCAGTGCCTTTTAAAATTTGTGTTGGCCAGGCGTGGTGGCTCATGCCTGTAATCCCAGCACTTCGGGAGTCCAAGGCTGGAAGATCACTGACCCCATGAGTTTGAGACCAGTCTGGGCAGCATAGACCTCATTTCTACAAATATTAAAAAATAATAGTTGCCGGGTGCAGTGGCTCACGCCTATAATCTCAGCACTTTGGGAGGCCAAAGTGGGCGAATCATGAGGTCAGGAGATCGAGACCAGCCTGGCTAGCATGGTGAAACCCTTTCTCTACTAAAAATACAAAAATTAAGTGGACGTGGTGGTGGGCACCTGTAATCTCAGCTACTCAGGAGGCTGAGGCAGGAGAATAATTTGAGCCCAGGAGGCAGAGGTCACAGTGAGACGAGATCAATCACACTACTGCACTCCAGCTTGGGCAACAGAGTGAGACTCCGTCTCAAAAAATTAAAAAAATACATACGTATAAAATCTGCCTCGGCATATGTCTTTTCCTTTGGAAGTCGAATTTTTAATTTTAGAGACAGAGTCCACTGCCCAAGCTGGAATACAGCAGCCCAGTCAGTGCTCCTGCAGCCGTGGCCTCCCAGCAGGGAGGGTTATGGGTGTGAGCCGCTCTGCCCAGCTGTGTGTTGAAATTTTATGGTTCTTCCTGTGTCTAGTAATTTTGGGTTATATTCTGGACATTTGAATATAACTTAAAAAAATGTTTTTTTTGAGACAGGGTTTCACCATGTTGGCTAGGCTGGTCTTGAACTCCTGACCTCAGGTGATCCACCCGCCTGGGCCTCCCAAAGTGCTGGGATTACAGGAGTGAGCCATTGTGACCAGCCAGGCCTCAGCACACGTGTTTTCTGAAGACTTTGGTCTTTTTGTAATTCAGCCATGTTCTTTTTAAACACTGGGCCTCCACCCCCACCCGTGTGTGTGTGTGGGGGGGGTCAGGTGCGCCTCTCTGGTCCCCTCCCAGGGCTCTTTGTGTCCTCTGTGCCATGTTCTGCTTCCTGATCCCCATGTCAAGTCTGTGTGGTCCCGTTCTTCTCACATATCAAGCTTTTGATGCAGTCACTCTACCTGCTATTTTCCACAATGTCTGACTGGCTCCCTTTTTACTTTATTTTGGAGATGGAGCCTCGCACTGTCACCCAGGCTGGAGTGCAGTGGCATGATCTCGGCTCACTGCCACCTCCGCCTCCCAGGTTCAAGCAATTCTCCTGCCTCAGCCTCCCAAGTAGCTGGGACTACAGGTGCCCGCCACCACCTGGCTAACGTTTTGTTGTATTTTAGTAGACAGTTTTACCGTACTGCCCAGGTTGGTCTTAAACTCCTGAGCTCAAGCAATCTGCCTGCCTCTGCCTCCCAAAGTGCTGGGATTACTGGCATGAGCCACCACACCCGACCTCCTTTTTTGTGTTTTGAGACAGAGCCTTGCCCTGCCGCCCAGGGTGGAGTGCAGAGGCAAGATCTTGACTCACTGCAACCTCCACCTCCTGGGTTCCAGTGATTCTCCTGCCTCAGCCTTCTGAATAGCTGGGATTACAGATGCCTGCCACCATGCCTAATTTTTTTTTATCTTTAATAGAGACAGGATTTCACCACGTAGGCCAGCCTGGTCTCGAACTCCTGACCTCATGATCCACATGCCTCAGCCTCCCAAAGTGCTGGAATTAGAAGCATGAGCCACCACACCTGGCCTCCTTTTTACTTTTAAATGTCCATGTGCGGCCAGGCGCGGTGGCTCAAGCCTGTAATCCCAGCACTTTGGGAGGCCGAGGCAGGTGGATCACGAGGTCAAGAGATCGAAACCATGCTGGTCAACATGGTGAAACCCTGTCTCTACTAAAAATACAAAAAATTAGCTGGGCATGGTGGCGCATGCCTGTAATCCCAGCTACTCAGGAGGCTGAGGCAGGTGAATTGCCTGAACCCAGGAGGCAGAGACTGCGGTGAGCCGAAATCGCGCCATTGTACTCCAGCCAGGGTAACGAGAGTGAAACTCCGTCTCAAAAAAAATAATAAAATAAATGTCCATGTGCTGCTGATTTCCATCCCCTGCTTGTTTTATGGTGCAGTTTTTGCTTTAGGGGTGTTATCATTAAGTTTCCTTGAGTTTCGGGAAATGGCTCACTTCTTTGGAGCCTGCCCGTGGTGCGTTTGCGTTTGCGTAATCTGTCGGCTCCTTCCTGTGAGAGGCTTCCTCAGGTCTGTCTCAGCACAGCTCATCTTGTTTTGCGGTCTTCGGTGTCTTTCTTCCCTTGTTCTCGCCCATGTTTGGGGTTTTATTATGAACTCCAGCAGCCCCCAGGGCTTCCCAGTTGGAGACTGGGAGTTAGCCAGGCAGAGGCTCTGTCCCTCTGGGTGGCGCAGCCTGTGTTGGTGGTGCTGTCCCTGATCCCGTCGGTGCTCAGGCCCCGTCCCAGGCCCTCTACCTGCCCCTGTGGCCTGTGTGGCTCTGGGGGACCATCACCTCAATGCTCACTCGTCTCCTCTGCGTCCTTTCTCTGTACGCAGTTGCCTACTGCCATGTTAGAGTCACACGCTTCATGTACTGCCTGTGATGGGCAGCTGAGCTGAGTGCCAGGCTCCCCCCCCATCTTCCTCCTCACCGTTGCCCTGGGCCCTGAGCTCCCGCTGTAGCTCCAATGAAGCCTGCAAGGTCCGGCTGGACCCACCTCCAGTGCCACATCTGGGCCCTGGTCCCGTCCTTGCCGGCCTCAACTGCAAGGAGCTCTGCCCAACACCCTCCCTGCCCCCAGCAGCCAGGATGCTCCCTCAAGGACAGAACGAACCTCAGAGGCCACTGTGGCACTGGGAACAACTCGGCCTGCTGACCCTGGACCCGGCCAGGAGGCCCTGCATGCTGCCACCCCCTGCAGGTATGCCAGGCACCTCTGCAGAGGTCACGGAGTGGGCACTGGGCCGTGTAACGCAGCCACCTGCGTCACCTGTCAGCAATGACCACAAGGCTCACTCCACTGGGGCCATTGTGCTTGTAGTCTCCCTCCCTGCAGAGACCGGATGACGGAGTGCTGTTGCCAACTGTTTATTTAAAATCCTGAACGGGTGGTGCCTGGGCATGCGGCACACTTGGCCCACAGCAGTGTGACCAGCAGCTCCCAAGCCCTGGGCGCACGGCCACAGCCAGCCGCCCCTGCCACTGATGGACTGCCATTCAGGGTGCCCCGGGCTGAGGCCAGCTGGAGTAGTGAACCCCTAGCCCAGGGGTGAGCGAGGAGCGGCGCCCCTATGTCCTGTGCACCCCAAGCTGGCCAGGAGGCCGAGGGGGCCTTTGGCTCCGTCTGCACTGGCCATCCCGTGCCAGGCATCACAGCTGCGTGAGTGGGTTTGCGTGTGAGAGCGTGTCGGGGCCTGACAGTCCCCTTCCTAAGGCGTAACTGCTACAAGCGTCTCTACCTCTCCCTCTCAGAAAAGAGCCACAGGGCCCGGGTGATGTCCTTGAGGGGTCCCGGTGGCTCCAGCGCGGCCAGCACTCTTCAGCGTCTCTGGCTGGCAAGCCAGGAGAAGAAAGCGCGAGGCCGAGGGCGAGGCGCCTGGAGGATGCGCATGGTGCGTGGTGAGCGCCAGGCTTTGATGGTGGCGTCGTCGCTGGCCGTAAGCAGCAGCTCCTGCTCCTGGGGACTGAAGGCCACTGAGTTGACCACATCGTCATGGCGCAGCTTGGCCAGGCAGATGTTGTAGTGGCGGTCCCAGATGTAGCCGTGTCGGTCCTCTGCCCCGCTGCAGAACAGCGCCCGGATGAGCTGGCCGCCACCCGCAGGCGCCCACGCCCACCCATGCTGCACCGTGCCCCGCACCTGGCCACAAAGTCCCTGCTGACGTCCAGGAATATGAAGAAGCACTCGTCGTTGGGCGTGTAGGCACGGTGTGCACGCAGCGCCCGCCTCACCTCCCGCATGGTCTTCAGGTCGAACACCAGCAGGTCAATCTCCTCCGCGATAGGCGGCGGCTGCATGGGGTCAGCCACCACCGCACCGCTGGGCCAGGCACGGCTGTTCACATACAGGTACCTGGGCAAGGGGCACTGCGCTAGATAAGGGTCGCCTTCGGGAACCCCGCCTGGGATCCTGGTAAGATGCCCACCTGTTGTCGGGTGACAGGCCCATGCCAATGATGTGGCCGTGCACGTCTATGACGTGGTCCAGCGCGTCGAAGAAGGCGTCCGAGCCCCGACCCTCGCCCAGCACGGGCCCCGCGGTGGTCATCTGGTGTGGCAGGATCTGCTTGATGCCTGCAGGGAGGGCTGCGGTGAGGGTCCCCGCCAGTGCCTGGGGATACCATTCCAGGGCAGCCCCCAGCCCAATGAGGCCTCCGAGCCTGTGAGTTCCTCAGAGGCGTGTGGGCACCGTCTGCTCCAAGGGCCCAGACCTGAATTGAGCCCATCAGTGGCGCGCTGGCCAGCGGCCCATCTACGTCCATTTTTACCGCTCATCCCACAGGCCGGAGGACAAGGCCAGGTCTGGGCTTGCAGTACCAGGGGTGAGAATGATCCCAGCTTTGCCTGTGGACTTGCTTGTCGTTTGCCCCCAGGACCCCTGCCCAGCCTCCCCCAATCTCTGAGGACCGAGGCGGGGCTGGGGCAGTGTGGTGGCAGGGCTATACCGATCTGGTGTGGGGAGTAGGTGAGGCAGCCGGTGGTGAAGATGAGGTACTTGCTCCTGGTGCCTGTGGCGCTGTGCTCAGGGGGCTTGGTGTGGCCCTGGGCCAGCAGCTCGGCCACCTTGGTCTCCAGCACGCGGTCCGACAGCTGTGGCTGCGCCCGCCCCTCCAGCACGCTGTCCAGAAAGTGCCGCAAGCCCTCCTTGGCGTGGGCTGGGCTGGCCGCCTCCTCCTCGTTGTCACTGCCCAGGTCAAAGACACGGCAGGGGGATGTGCCTGGGTCGCCAGCGTCCAGCAGGAGGTCAGGGCTGTCGAAGCGGCTACAGTCGGCCACCATCACGGTGCGGATGGTGCTGGCGTTGAGGTTCTGGATCTTGAACAGCCGCTTCACCACGTTGACGTTCTCTGACTCCACGTCCTGGGGGCAGGGCAAATGCCAGGTGGGTTCAGGCCCTGGGGAGGGCAGTCCCGGTCCCGGCCCCGGCCCCAGCCCCACGGCCCGTACCTGGAAGGCGTTGTTGAGCCACAGGACGGAGCAGGAAGTGATGTCTCCGATGCGGTGCAGGTTCCCCGAGATGAGGCTGGTCTCAGTCAGCCAGCAGCCAAACACATCATAGGGCTTATTCCGCACGCGGGACAGCAACACGAAGGAGTCTGTGGGGAGGCCGGGGCTGAACGCGCTGTCGGCACGGGGAGGGCCGGGGCCAGGGCTAGGGCCGGCCTGGCACGGGTGCTCACCTAGGCTGATGACCGCGATCTCACCGGAGGAGGAGTTGTGCGGCCCCAGGAACACCCCTGAGGCCAGCAGCAGTGAGTCGTCCTGGTTGAACTGCGAGAACTGCGTGTAGCTCCAATTGTAGGGCCGCATGTCCGCGCTGTGCAGCAGCGAGACGGTCAGGTCGTTGCTCCAGATCTGCACAGCAGGGTGGCCCTGGTGACCGCCTGGCCGAGTCCCGGGGCAGGGGCCTGCTGCTCAGAGGGCACCCGGGGCAGGGACCCCTCCAGCCACTGTGATCCGCCCTGGAGCACTGGCACAAACGGCAGGAGCCTGCCCTGCAGCGGGAGGCTGTGTGCAGGGCCCTCTCCTCTGGGCACTCCAGGCCACCCTGCACCGCTCCTGACCCTCTGTGGCCGTGGCTGACGCTCCTCTCAGCCAGGCCCCTCTGCTGCGTGGAGGAAGGCAGCTGTGTCACCTCTGGCCTGACCCTCCCATCGCACCTGGTTGGGAAGCTGGGGTCCGGGGACCTGGGTGCTGCAGTGGAGCAGGGTGGGGTGTGTGGGACGCTGGGGTTCTGGGACCTGGGACTGCAGTGGAGGGGTGGGGTGGGGGGACGCTGGGGTCCTGAGACCTGGGACTGCAGTGGAGTGGTGGGGTGGGGGGGACGCCAGGCCGTCCTCACCTTCACAGTGCAGTCCTTCGAGCAGGACGCGAACTGGTAGCCCGAGTGGGAGAAGCTGAGGTGCAGGACCTGATCCGTGTGCTCCCGAAGCGTCTGCACCTCTACACAGGGCACCGTGTCATACAGCCGCTGGAACTCCTCTAACCAGGACGTGGCCGCTGCGGGTGGGCAGTGTCAGCCTGTGGCCCGGGCCTCCTTCTTTGCAGTGAAGGCCACGAGCTGAGTGTGGCCCCCACACTCCTGGCTGCAGTCCTTGGAGCTTGGGAGAGGCTCAGCAAGGGGTCCCAGGGGGCAGGGATCCTAGGAGGCAGGGGTCCTAGGGGGGCAGACGCCAGTGGTGCCTCTGGAACCCACCAGTCCTGGCGTAGGCCTCGACTAGGGGTTACAACCCTGTCGCTCACAGAGACCCCTGTATCCCCTACCCTGCAAGTGACCCAGTGAAGCATTGGGCCTCCAGGCTGTGAGGGGGCCTGTGCTGTGTGCGGACAGGACTTGATCAGGGTGAGGCTGTGAGAGTGGACACTCGGGGCGCGGGCCAGTTCCCCGCCAGGCTGACCCCCAAGCGCAGGGGCCCGGGGCCTGGGCTGCAGAACGCGGGTGGGGCCCCGCACGCCACGGACCTGGGTGTCGGGGCACGTCTCGGGCCACCTGGTAGTAGCGGTAGAACTGCTCCCTCCACAGGAACTCGTCCCGCGACACGGCGAGCCACTGGCGGCACACCAGCCCCGCGGCCAGCACGTCGGCCGGGCCCAGGCTCAGGAAGATCTGGTAGACCAGGCTGTCGGGGAGCAGGGGCGTGCCGCCCTCGTCCATCGTGACATTCTGGCCGGGCGGCCCTGAAACCCACCAACGGCTGCCCTGAGCCCAGGCCCGAGCAGGGAGGCCGGGAGCGGGCGCCGGGGATTCAACCGGGATGCGTGTGTGCGGAGGACGCCCGGGCCCCGCCGCCGCGCCATCCCCGGCCTCCTGCGGCCGGCAGCAGGCGCCCCTCAGCCTCCGGGGCCGGGACAGACGCACGCGAGGCACGGGGACACCGGGCGCCGACCCGGAACGCGCTCCGCAGGGGACAGGCTCGGGCGGCGGGGCCGTGGCCCCCGCCCTGCGGCCCTGGGGAAGCCCTGCCCGGCGGGGACGCGCGCAAGGGCGGCCTCGGGCTCCTGCACTCGCCCAGGGCGGGTGGGGCCGACGAGGCCTGACCCCGAGGGCCCCAGGCGCACTCACCGCGGCCGCCTCCGCCCGCTGAGCCGCCCCTGCCCCGCGAGGCCCGGACCCGCTTCCGCCGCCGCCGCCGCCGCCGCCGCCGCCGCCGCCGCTCGGATCACCACCCCCACCCCGCAGGGAGTCTGCCAGGCCCGACACCACGAGCCCCGAGGCATCGATGGCGACGGAAGGCCGAGCGCACTCCCCTCGTGCGCCTGCGTCTCGGTTCCCGGCGGCCCGTCCGGCGCTTCTTTGTGCGCCTGCGCGCACTCGGCTTCTTTGGAAACAGCGCCCCTTGTGGCCGGCGGGGCGGCGGTCGTGGGTGGGACTGCGGGCGAGGCTCCACGGCCAGTGGTTCGGGACCCATCTCCGGCGCTTCCCGTTGCCGGGCCCTGAGCAAGTGGCTTCATGGACCCCGTGACGTTGGCCATGGAGCTAAGACCACTGGGTGATGGTTTAGGGAAGATAATGTGCAAACGGCTAAGGACTGTCAGTGGAAGTCAGGGGTGCAGGGGAAAATGGATAAACAGCCAGAGGTCAACTTGGACTTTGTACATAGGACATGATACCAGGGCCCTGCCGGGAAGTGCAGATCGAAGCTGGGCTCACAAGAAGGCTGGGGGTGGGGTGTGGGGCTGGCCCAGGGCAGGGCTTGGAGAGGCAAGGGACGGACATGGACTTTCTGGGCTGGGCTCCATGACTGCACAGCAGACTCTGGCCTGGGACTTGGTGGTGCTGCCCTTGGCCTCCCACAGTCTTGCCACCCCACCACCACCACCATGCTGCCCCCTGGGACTACAATCCTCTTGACTCTGCTCCTTGCAGCAGGCTCGCTGGGCCAGAGGCCTCGGAGGCCTCCCCAGCCACCATCCCCCATCAGCACCATCCAGCCCAAGGCCAGTTTTGATGCTCAGCAGGTAGAAGTTGTTGTGGGTAGAGGGAGGCAGGGGAGGGGCCACTCTCACAGTGCCTGGGAGTCCTCCTGTGGGCTGCCCCCAGTTTGCAGGCACCTGGCTCCTTGTGGCTGTGGGCTCTGCCTGCCGATTTCTGCGGGAGCAGAACCACCAGGCTGAGGCCACCACACTGCACGTGGCTCCCCAGGGCACAGCCATGGCTGTCAGCACCTTCCGAAAGTTGTAAGTCCCAGAGCAGCCCTGCACCCGAGCCCCCACCCTCCTCTCAGCCCTAGACATCAACCCTGCCCTGGCCTCTGACCCCACCTGGGCTATGCCAGGACTAGAGTTCCCTGTTGGGGGTCCCCCAGCCTGTGGTGCCTTCCCCCAGGGATGGAATCTGCTGGCAGGTGCGCCAGCTCTACAGAGACACGAGGGTCCCTGGCCGCTTCCTGCTTCAAGGTAAGGCAAGGGCCACAGGGCCTGTGGGTGGGGGTGACGCAGCCTCTGTGGCTCTCTGATATGGCTACTGTGGCTCTGCCCCAGCTCAAGGCGCCCGAGGGGCCGTACACGTGGTTGTCGCTGAGACGGACTACCAGAGTTTCGCTGTTCTCTACCTGGAGCGGGCAGGGCAGCTGTCAGTGAAGCTCTACGGTATGGGGGACCTGGCCTCTGTGACCGGACAGGCACTCGAGTTCTGCACATTCACTGGGCCATCCCGGAGGGGGGCGCTCGGTGAGCCCAGGGTGACATGCCCTCACTCCCTCCCTCCCATCCTGACTCCCCTACTGAGCAGGGGCCCAGGGAGGAGCAGTGACAGACAGGCCCGGTGTGGGGGCAGGGGACACACAGACCGTGTCCCCAGAGCCCTCCACGAGGCCTGGTGCTGGGACCCCAGGAGCCCTCTCTGCCCTACAGCCCGCTCACTCCCTGTGAGCGACTCCGTTCTGAGTGGGTTTGAGCAGCGGGTTCGGGAGGCCCACCTGACTGAGGACCAGATCTTCTTCTTCCCCAACTATGGTGAGTGTCCCCAGCAGATCCCCGCCTCAGCCACCCCCACTTTCTGGGCTGATGTCCAGCCTGACCCCTGCCTTGGGCCCCCAGGCTTCTGTGAGGCTGCAGACCAGTTCCACGTCCTGAATGGTGAGTGCGCAGTAGGGCAAGCATGGAGGCGCGGTGAGGGGGGCCACAGCCAGGGGCTGAGTCTCATCTCTGCTGCAGAAGTGAGGAGGTGAGGCCAGCGCGCAGCTTCGGTGCTGAGAAGGCAGTGCCCCGAGAGACAACCCCACTGCCCGTCCTAGAGCCCCCAGCTTCAGATCGGGACCCTGCCACCTGGGGCTGGGGGGGGCGGATCTTTTGCCGGCTGCCCCAGAGCACAGTGGGTGGAGAGGCACCTTCTTATTAAATGTCTCAGCCTTCTCCCTGGCTCTTTTCTGTCCACTCTGGAACTGCACCAGTACCACCAAGGCCCTCTCTGCTCCTGCCCCCCACCTGGTTGAAAGCCCAGGCTCCCTTTTGGTGGGAGTGCACACAGTGGGCACTGGACTGATTTCAGCAGCTCTGGGGATTTGGGAGGGGAAATCCTCCTTGGCACACACCCACCTTGTGCCCTGCTGGGACCTGGGGCATCCAGCCGCGCTCCAAGGCTGCCCTCACCTAGTCCATTGTCCTGCACCCCCAGGCTGCTCCTCCGTCTCCGTGGGGGCCAGCTGTCTTCCCTGCCCATTTTGGCCTCTTCTGAGCTGTGCTGGCACCAGCTGGCCTGTTGTTGGTGGCAGCAGTTGGTGCTGCCCACTCACGGCCGCTGCACTCTCTGCGCGCCCCATCCACTCCCACGTCCCCCCGGAAACCAGGAAGCAGAGCAGAACTAGGGGTGGGCCAGCTGTATCCTCGGGGCAGCCCCTGGGCTATGGCCGGAGGGTCAGGAACCAGGCAGGGCTGGGCCACTCTGGGTCTGGACGTGGCTGCTCAGTCAGGCCTGGCCTGGCCTGGCCCGGCCCTGGGCCTTCGGCTCCTGGCATTTGCTCGATAAGCATTTCTGAAGGCCCACTGTGTGCAGAGTCCTGGGGCCACTGGGTGGGCTTGTCTTTCCCTCTAGGAGCTCAAAGTCCGGGGATCAGCCACCAATCGGCCACAGCAGGCAGAGGTGGGGGGAGAAAGTGCCTTGGACTTGGTCCCACCCCCCCACTCCGCTCCCACCCCTCTCTCACCTCCTTCCCACCCCTCCCTGACCTCCGCTCCCACCCCTCTCTCACCTCCCTCCCACCCCTCCCTGACCTCCCCTCCCACCCCTCCCACCCCTCCCACCCCTCCCTCCCCTCCCTCATACCCCTCCCCCACCCTCCCTCCCCTCCCTCACCCCCCCACCACCCCTCCCTCACCCCCCACCCCTCCCTCACCCCCACCACCCCTCCCTCCCCTCCCCTCCCACCCCTCCCTCACCCCCCTCAACCCCCTCCCACCCCTCCCTCACCCCCTCCCAACCCTCCTCCCCTCCCCTCCCACACCTCCCTCACCTCTGCTCCCACCCCTCCCTCACCTTCATTCCCACTCTCCTCACCTCTGCCCCACCCCCCCAATCTCCTCTCCCACCCCTTTCCTCACCTCTGTTTCCCCCCACCCCCCCTTTTTTGGGGCTTCGGAAGGACCCAGGACACCCAGGTGGCTGCAGGCCACAGGGCAAGAAGGGCCACTGCCTGGTCCCTGGAGGTCCTGGCCCCCAGCCCTGACCACATTGCCTACTGGCCTGCTCCAGACGGAGGACAGGGGCATGTGGCCTGGTTGGGGGCTGGGAGGAGCCAGCAGCTGCCCAAGGGCTCCCCATCCCACGGGCAGGTGTCATCCTGCTGTGCCCACCCAAGTTTCCTCAGCTGCTGGACCCCTAGAAGGGCAGGCAAGTCAGGTGGTAGAAGCAGGGCAGGGCCCTGACTGCCGGGACCTGGGAGGGAGAAGGGCCAGGAGGTCAAACCCTTGCATCGCCCACGCCCACATGTCCCAGAGACCCACAACATACAGACCAGCGTGCAGCAGAAGGGCTCAGCATTCAGAGCTGGCAATGCTGGGAAGCCCCTGTGCCTGATCCCTGGGAGAGCCTCTTCCATGCCTGGCCCCCCATCCCCCAAACAGAAAGTGAGGGTCTCATCTGAGGGCAGGAGTCGGGTAGCTGGCCATGATCACAAGCTTCAAAGAGGGCTGAATGTCCGAGGGGTGGCGCCAGAGACCCACCCATGACCTGGGGTGCTGCGATTGGTGGGAGTGGCCCAGCCTGACTCTCCACACTGCCGTGCTGGGTGGGTTCCCGCGCTGAGTGAAGTGCGTGGCCACTTGGCTGGCTGCACTGGGACCACAGGATGCGGAGCGCAGGGATTACAGGTATTTCATTTTCACAGAAGCGTTTAATGAGCTGTAAATTTCAGACACTACATAAAATCACGACAGCTCTGTATGAATCACTGTTCTCTAAAATAGTTTGCTTAATTTGGCTGGGCACGGTGGCTCACGTCTGTAATCTCAGCACTTTGGAGGCCAAGGCAGGTGGATCACTTGAAGCCAGGAGTTACAGACCAGCCTGGCCAACATGGTGAAGCCCGTCTCTACTAAAAATACAAAAATTAGCTGGACATGGTGGCAGCTGCCTGTAATATCCCAGCTACTCCAGAGGCTGAGGCAGGAAAATCGCTTGAACCCAAGAGGCAGAGGTTGCAGTCAGCTGGGATCATGTCACTACACTCCAACCTGGGCGACAGAGCAAGACTCTGACTCAAAAAAATTATATACACACATACACACACAAAAATGTATATATATATTTACACACAGAAATGGTCGGGTGTGGTGGCTCACACCTGTAATTCTAGCACTTTGGGAGGACAAGGTGGGCGGATTACATGGGGTCAGGAGTTTGAAACCAGCCTGGCCAACTTGGTGAAGCCTAATCTGTGGGGGGAAACCTTGAAAGAACTGAGGCAAGTGTCTGAGGCCTGAGCATGTTCTCATATAAACAGAATTAGAAATTAATTAGAGATATAGTTACATAGTTATTCCTATATATAATCGTAAAATAATCACATTCATATGTAATCACAAATATATACACATATACAATCATGTAATCTTTAATCTTATTAATAAGCCTCAGGTTAAGAAGCATGGGACTGAAGTGATATTGGAGAAGAGGTGACCCTAAGGGGAGATGGTCTAAATCCTCTGTCCCGCCCGCATAAGGGCTGCTGGAGGATGCCTCGGCTGTGCGACACTGTCAGCACTGGGAAAGCGCCTGCTGTTTAGCCAGCTAGGGAAGGAGACCTCCAAGATGGCTGAGACATCTCCTTCCTCGGGGAAGTGAGGAGAAAACTCCGCTCCTCCAAGCTCTTGTGGCAGGCCTGATGGCTGTCAGGGACACCCACAGACATCCAGGGACCTGTCTCTCTGTGGTGCTGTGCTTAACGGTCACGCTCCAGGGCTACTTTCAAGTTCTGCTTCTGCACCTGGTTCCTCTTTTCCTTAGAAGATAAGAATTAATAGTAACATAAATCTTAGTGACCTTGCTATTTCTTGACAAGTAGGAAAAAAGTGCTGATGCCTCAGGTTTTCTCCTCGCCTCGGCTTCTTCAAAGTCTTGGGCCCCGTCTCCAAGACACGTGACTTACCTGACCCTGTCACTGACCACCATTACCTCACCCTACCTGCCCTGTCCCCTGCTTTGTGCTCAGTAAAAGAGCGTCCAGGCACTCGGGCCGCTGCCGACTCCGTGCTTTGGGTGGCAGTGGACCCTGGGCCCAAACTCTTTTCTCTTTCTCGGTGTCTTGTGTCTTTTATTTCCGCAGTTTCTCGTCTCCACACCCAGCAGAGAGGGACTCACGGGACCCTGTAGGGCTGGACCCTACACCCGTCTCTACTAAAAATACAAAAAAATTAGCCCGGCGTGGTGGTGGGCGCCTGTAATTCCCATTTACTCGGGAGGCTGAGGCAAAAGAATTGCTTGAACCTGGGAGGCAGAGGTTGCAGTGAGCCGAGATCGTGCCACTGCCCTCCAGCCTGGGCAACAGGGGGATACTCCGTCTCAATTAAAAGGATCTTTTAAAAAAAAAAGAAGAAGAAAAAAAAGACCTGTGGGGTCAGGAGCCCAGGACTGTTCTGGGGGCCTCACCGTCCAGGACGTTAGACGGCTGTGTTGCCCGCGGCGCCCCTGGTCCCACAGGCAGGGCCAGACAGTCCAGCGCTGTTCGCTCTCTCCCGCTCTGGCCCGGTCCTCCCCACCCACGCAGCTGCTCAGAGGGACAGGTGGGCCCTGCACGTGGGGACGGGCACCCTCCTCCCCTCCCTGCCACGCCCCAGCCACTCCTGCCCCCACCCCACCCCACCCCAGGGGGCCTCCCAGTGCCCAGGACCACGTCTGTGAAAAGCTGTTTGTCCCTCCCGGGCGTAGGAAGAGAGAGGGGAGGGTGAACAGAGGGGAGGGTGAGCAGAGGACAAGCCGGGAACCGAGGAAGATGCAGTGAGGGAGAAGCCTGTTCTTGCTGTGGGGGAGGCAAAGGTGAAGGGGGTGCAGGGAGCGGAGCGAAGAGCACCACACGGGAGGGGCCGGTGGGAGAGGCCGTAGGGAGCGGCCCCCACGGTGGGCTGGGGGTCCAGGGAGCTGAGCGGAGGCGGCGGTTTTCCTCCCGTCTCTCAGGGGCGCGCTGCGGGAGCGCGGCGGCTCCTCCCCAGGCACCGAGCTCCGGGCGTCGCCTCCCGCCTCGGCCTCCCGGAGCGCGGGCCTCCCAGCGTGGGCTGCCGCGCCCGTCCTCCCTCCCCACGCGGCGCGGGAGGCCGAGGGCAGAGCCGGGACTGCCCGGGCGTCCAGCAGGTGCCACAAAGCCTGCGCCCCGCCGACCCGCCCCAGCCCCCCGCCAGCCCGGAAAATGCACGCGCTGAGCCGGAGAGCGCGGCGGGGCTCACGTGCCTCCCTCCACCAATCATGGAGCGCGCGGCGGGGGTCACGTGCCTCCATCCACCAATCACGTTAGGCGAGAGGGGCGGTGCCCCAGACCACTGTCCCGCCCAGGAGGCTCCCGAACGGGGCACTGGGGGCCCAGAGCTTAACGAGCCGCCGATGGCTATCCGCAGGCACACGGAGACCCCCCCCGGGGCGGCAGGAGTGGGTCTGGGGAGGGAGAGCGTGGGGCCTGGGGCACTGCCTGGAGCCCAGGGACCCTCCTCTGTGTCGAGGACTCGGCTCACCCGACCTCTGCTGCTCTGGGGTCTCTGGGGGCTCGAGCTGGCCAGGGAAGGCCCGGTCTTCCGCAGGGCCCTGCGTGGTGGTGGTGGGGGGAGCCGTGGCAGGGGCCGTGGCAGGGACCGTCCTCTACACGGTGTGTGTTGTGATCCCACATCTCCCCCGTGCCCTGCGAAAAGCCGGACTTCGGGAGGGGTGCCTGCTGAGCCCAGAGCAGGACCCTGGGGCTGCTGACAGGGGCTCACTGGCTGGCTTCGGCGAGGCGGGTGCTGGAGAGTCGAAGGCTCTCTGGGGAGCTCAGGGGAATGAACACACTCTTTCCAACTTTTCTTTTCCTGGGCCAGCCTCCCGAAACCTGCCGTTGTGCTGGTGAGACAGGCACAGCAAGCGGCCCTTCCACGCGGGCAGCGTGGCCTGGGACGGAGCCCAACCCTGGAGCTCTCAAGTCCCCGGGGCCAGGCTCTCTGAGTGGCCAGGCTGGGGCTGCCCCCCAGGGCAGGCTGCCGAGGCCCAGGACACTCCTGGGATGAGCCCAAGTCCCTTGTGAGCAGGGCTGGGTGAGAGGAGGAGGTGGCCAGGACAGGGAATCTGGGGTGGGAGGAGGTGGCTATTGGTGAGACTTGTTCCCAGTATATCAACGTGGATTCAAGATCTCTCAAAGTGATTGAGTGGTTGGTGAAAGGGTAAAAAAAGACAAACAATTTTCTTCAAAGCTGGGCCCAGGGGAGACACCACATAAAGCCACTCAGTGGATGTCTGAGTTCCCCTGAAAAACTCAGTGTTTATTATGCTCTTTCTATAGGGGAGGGTGAGCGAGGGTGCACAAAGTTCCAGTGATAATTATACAAAAAGAATACATTTGCAAAAACTGGTGCACAGAAATCACAACGTGGTATTATGAAAGCAGAACAATGCAAAGATAGCTTTCCGTGTGTCAGCAGAGAAACCATGCACCTTAGCAAGAAGAGAGGTTAAACATAAACTTATGATTATCAGCAAGAATGCATTGGGCTCACAGCTGCAGGGGGAACAGGATCTGACACAGGACAACCAGCCTGACCACAAAAACTGCAAGGGGAGGGGGCCTCCACGCAGGCCTGGAGGAGCCGGAGGAGAAGAAAGACTTTTACATCCTTATCTCCACCACAGAGTCAGGGGCCCCTTGTGGGTCCGTTGATAGGCTCTCCATAAGGGTCCCATCCCCTTTCCAGGGCCCTAATCAATATGCCTTTCCTAGGAAAGGAATCCAGGTAATAAGCCTCTCTGTTACATGTCCGTGTATAGGCTCTCTTCAATGAGAAGCCGATGGCGCGCTGTCATCTCTCTCTGCAGTCAAGCTGTGTGGTTAGTCCCTTTCACAGAGTTCCTGTTTTTACAAGAACAGTTCAGCGGAGCCAAAGTTATAAGTTGCAGCTCAGCAGAGCCAAAGTCACAAGTCACATTTCAGCATTTCACATTTTTCTTCATTTTCTCGAATATAATTGATACAGTAACTAACAAGCATCACAAAGCAAATAACGCACTTTGGGGAAACCAAATTCTAAGAGAGTTTACAGGTTAAAAATCAACAATTTCTTGTTATTTCAGATAGCTCGGGTTTTGCCAATTCTTTCAGAAGCTTGGGTTTGCCCAGTCACTGCCAGGGGGTCCACGATATTCCCAGCAGGTGGCCAGGACAGGGACCCCGGGGGAGGAGGCGGCCAGGACGGGGAGTCAGGGGATCTGGGGTGGGAGGAGGCAGCCAAGATGGGGACCTGAGGGGAGGAGGCAGGGAGTCTGGGGTGGGAGGAGGTGGCCCTGGTGGGGCTCACAGGACAGGCACACTGTGAGTGGGAGGCACCTGGCTGGGCCTTGGTGACTCTATAACATGGAGCCCAGCACCCACAGGCTTCAGCTGCCTGTGGGAGTGGGAGGAGAAGAGGTCAGGACGGGGACTCCACTCCCTAGCCCCATAGTCCAAGAGGTGCCGGGATAGCTAGAAGCCCCAAGTCTGCCAATGCCCTCCCTGCCAGCCCTCTTTTTAAATTTTAAATTTTTATATTTTTAGAGATGAAATCTCTCTGTTGCCCAGGCTGGGGTGCAGTGGCATGATCATAGCTCACTGCAGCCTCAAACTCCTGGGATAAAGCATTCCTCCCACCTCAGACTCTCAAGTAGCTGGGAACACAGCTACTTGAAAATTTGAAAATTTTTTGTAGAAATGGAGTCTCACTTCATGGCCCAAGCTGGCCTCAAACTCCTGGCTCAAGCGATCCTCCCTCCTTGGCCTCCCGAAGTGCTGGGATTATAGGTGCGAGCCTCTGCCCCACCTGCCAGCCCTCTCTTTCAGGCAGGACCTGCATGGGGGCCACACTCTCATCAATGGGGCTTCCCAGCCCCGCCCCTCCCTCTGGGCAGAAGCTACCTTTGCAATGCCCCAGCCATCCTCACCTCCACCTCTGCCCTCCTGGCCGCAGGCCCCTCCCTGGTCCTGTTCTTGCTCAGAGCCAGGCCCACACTGCGGGTCAGGCATGTTCGGAGCGGGGTGGGGTCAGGCAGGCCCAGGCCCTGCAGGAGGAGTGCCCGGCCTAGGCCGCAGCTGGGTCCTGTGCCTTAGGGCTGCGGCAGGTCACGCTCTCTGCCTGGGACACCACATTCCAGGACAGGGAGGGAGGCTGGAGAAGCCGAGGTGGAAGGTGGCCCTGAGGGGGCCCTCCTACTTTGCTTGACTGGAACCCAAGAGACCCCAGGTGGGTGGGTGGGACCTGAGGAGAGCCCGCCCCACCCCGCCCACCCCAGGCCTGCCCTGGGCACCACCTCTCCTGCTGGTTCTCAGGAGGGAGGCAGGGGGCGGGTCCCCTTGGGAGTGGCACCTGCCAGGTACACACATAAAGAGGTAGGTCTCTGGGTCACCCTGCCCATAGCCACTTCCTTCTTGCTGTCCCTGTGGGCCCAGTAGCTGCCAGGATGAGGCCACCATGTGGCCTGTGGCTGTGGCTCTCCTTGCTGAAAGTCCTTCAGGGCCAGACCCCAACCCCCCTGCCACTCCCATCCCCGATGCAGAGCTTCCAAGGAAACCAGGTACGAGGCCACAGCTTCCAAGGAAACCAGGTGCAGGGAGAGAGGTGGCTGAGCAGGCCTGGGGTTGCTGCCCAGAGAGTCAGGACCGGCCCTGCTCCCGGGTGGGCCCCCGACCTCCAGCAGAGGATGACCCAGTGTAGACCCGCCTGGCACCTGTCCCATTTCCTACCCTCTCCCATTGCTCCCTCTGTGCCTGAGGGGAAACTGAGGCCCAGGAAGGCCGCACAGCCACTGGCCAGGGTCACCGTGTCCCTGTCAGACCCGGGTCGGCTCCAGTTCCTGCCAGTGTCCCTGGCACTGGAGCGCTGCTCTGTGAGGGGTCCTGGCCCAGATGCTGCCAGGGAGGGCAGGAGGGGGCTCCTGGCCCCACCCATTGCCTCCCTGTAGTTCCAGGGGGAGTGGTTTGTCTTGGGCCTGGCGGGCAACAGCTTCAGGCCGGAGCACAGGGCGCTGCTGAACCCTTTCACTGCCACTTTCGAGCTCGGCGAGGATGGCCGCTTTCAGGTCTGGAACGCCATGACACGGTGAGTGGCCAGCACCCCCTCTCAGCCCTGATCCAGGCAGGCAAAGAGGATCCCAGGCCAGGTCCCAGCAGCCAGAGGCTCAGGTGCACCAGGGGCCCATCTCGTGACACTGCTGCCAATGACCAAACCCAGCTCAGGAGTATACAAAAAAGTGCGGGTGGCTGGGCGCTGGATTACACCTGTATCCAAGCACTTCGGGAGGCAGAGGCAGAAGGATCGCTTGAACTCAGGAGTTTGAGGCCAGCCTGGGCGACACAGACACAGCCTCCACTCATGACGCTTGGCCACTCACGCCGTGGGTCCCTCTGAATGATCAGCTGAAATCTTCTGGGGGCCACCTTGGCATGGACCTGCCAGCTTCCGGAACCCGTCCCCTCTCACAGAGGCCAGCGCTGTGACACGTGGTCTTATGTGCTGATTCCGGCCGCACAGCCCGGGCAGTTCACTGTGGACCACGGCGGGGGTGAGCAGGTCACAGCCGGGAGGGACGGGGCGCCAGCCCACAGGGACGTGACGTCTATGTCTCCTTAGAGCCCGGGGCGGACAGAGAGGAGACCCGCGTGGTGAATAGCGACTACACCCAGTTCGCGCTGATGCTGTCCCGCAGAAACACGGGCAGCCTGGCCGTCCTCAGGATCAGCCTGCTGGGTGAGCCCCTGCCCCGCCTCGGGCCTCTGTGGCCCTGGCCCCTCCTTCCTGGGGGTCCCATCCCTGCTTCCCCACCCAGCCTGGAGCCACTTAGGGGTACAGATAGCTTAATCTCCCCCTACCCACCCTGGCCACCTACCCACTGCCAAGTGCACAGATCTATGCTGGGCTCCCTGGGCTGCAGGCAGGAGCTGGTTCCTGCCTCCCGGGACGCTGGACCAGTTCATCTGCCTGGGCAGAGCTCAGGGCCTCTCAGACGACAACATTGTCTTCCCAGATGTGACTGGTAAAGGGCTCATCTGCAGGCAGGCTGGGCAGTGGGCACCGGGCCTGCCAGAGTGAGTCTGGTTGACCCTAGAGGGGCTGGACCTGGTGTCTGCCCATGGAGCTCCCTCAGCCTGCACTCAGGGGTCTCAAGGCTCTTGGGTCCCTGCCCTCAACCCAGGCTCTGAGCCACCTCCTCCCACCCTGGGTCCCCTATCCTAGCCACCTCCTCCCCTCACCCAGCCCTGCTCACAAAGAGCTTGGACTCATCCCAGGCGGTGTCCTGGGCCTCAGTAGCCTGCCCCGGGTGGCCACCCCAGCCTGGCCACTCAGAGAGCCTCGGCTCCCGAGGCCTGACTCTTCTAGCAGAAGGACAAGGACAGCCCCGAGCACCTCCTCTTCTAGGAGCGTTGCCCATTGTGCCCTTATGATTTCTGCCTCTGGTCCTTTACATGTGCATAGCCACACACACGTGTAAATGTGTACAGACCGACACATGCCTGCACATGCAAACACCCACTTAGACACACAGGCACTCATACTTGCACACATGCCGTATACTCATGCAAGGCATGAGTGCTGGTGTGCACACACCTGCACACACCTGCAGGCTCCTGCACACACCTCCATGCACCTGCACACTCCTGAACACACCTGCATGCACCTGCACACACTGGCATGCACCTGTATGCACCTACACGCACCTGCACACTCCTGAACACACCTGCACACACCTGCACGCTCCAGCATGCTCACTATGCCAGACCTCCTGGGTCTGCAGTGAGTCTGGAGGCCCATGGGGCCAGGTAGGGCCAGGTGAGGGGCTTCCTGAGGACCCAGGGCTTCCCAGCCTCCCCCAACCCAGCCCCTTCCCCTAAGCCCACTGCTGGTCCCCTTTCTCCCTATTGCTCCTTGCCTGAAGCCACCTGTCTCCTCCTTTGTACCCCCCTTGCTTCATCCTGGGCTCTGTCCCCCGCTCTCCCCTTGTCCGTCTCTATTCCATCTCCCCCACCAGGCTTGTCATCCCAGGCCAGTGGCTGTTGAAGCATGAAGCAGCTCCTGCCATGCCCAGCCCTGCCTTACAGCTTCACCAGCTCTGCCCTCCTCCGCTCTCAAACCTGAATAAATGTACCAAGCCCGGAGCCCCAGAGTGTGACCTCTGTGACCTTGGCTGGGCAGGGGGACAGGGACAAGGGGACCACTGACCCTGCAGGGCCAAGACAGCTCCTTCCCTGGCACACCATGGCCCCCCAGCCGGCTCTGGCCAGTTTGTGTGTGTGTGTGTGTGTCAATGCAAGTGTGCACATGTGTGTGTGTGAGTCTTTGCACATGGTTGTGGGTTGTTGGCAGGGCAGCTCCTGTAGGCCATGTCCTCTGCTCCTCTATCCCTGCCCTTGGGCCCTCGGCTGTATGAATTGCAGACCTTTCTGCATCCTGGCCGGCACTCGGGGCCGCCGTGTCAGGTGCAGCCGGGCCCCTGAGGTGTCCCAAGCAGTGGCTGCGCTGTCAGGCAAGCTCACCTGGAGCTCCCAGGGCCCCAGAGCAGGAGGAGGCCCTGATGCAGATGCCCCAGGCCTGGAAGAGGGGATGTGGGAACAAGCGGCTGCAGCCTGGAGCCTGCTGGGCACAGAGACACAAAGGGTCTGAGGCCACAACCCAGAACCCCACTCCCAGCCTGAGCCCCCCAACCCTGACTGTACACCTTGCAAGACGGCTGCATTTGGAAGCCCAGCCCCAGCAGGCAGCCAGAGCAGCCTATCTCTCAGTCCTCCCATGTCTGTGTCCATCTTGGCCCCCATTGTCCTCCAGGCAGAGAGAGCAGGGCACTGCCCAGGGCAGCCATGGACCCTAGTGGTCTCTGGCCTCGCTAGAGAGCAGAGAGCATCCAGAGGCCCCCAACTTGTCGCATGTGCAGGCCTGTGCCGGTCTGTACACATTTGCACATGCGCGAGTGTGTGTGCACATGGCTATGCACATGTAAAGGACCAGAGGCAGGAATCAGAAGGGCACGATGGGGGCCCAGCTTTCACCCACCAGGAGTACCCTGCTACTGAGGAGCCTGGTCCTGCTGAGAATCCTTTCACCATCATGTGCACCCCTGCCGGGCAGGTTGTGTAGGATCCAAGCAGATTCTGAAATTGGAGGATGGGCAGAGACAGCAGACATCCTGGAACCCCTCCCTGCCCTGATGACCCCAACAAGGTGGACCCCCAAGATCAACTCAACGACACCACCTGTGGTGCTTACTGCAGTCACAATTCAACTTTCTCTGTGTGTCCGACTCCCCAGCACACAACCCCCACAAGGCCAGGTACAGGCCTGCTGTGTCCATCACTCTATTCCACATTCTAACATGGAATCTGACACCGAGAAAGCTGCTGAATAATGGGTGGATGGATGAATGGATGGGTGGGTAGACAGATAGCTGGATGGATAATTAGATGGGTGGGTGGGTGGAGGGTTAGATAGTTGGATGATGGGTGGGTGGGTGGGTGGATGGATGGGTACATGGATGGATGATGGATGATGGGCAGGTGGGTGGATGGATGGATGGTGGATGATGGATGGGTGGAAGAATGGTGGATGGATAGGTGGTTGGATGATGGGCGGGTATATGGATAGATGAGTGAATAAATGGGTGGGTGGGTGGATGAGTAGATGAATGCATCGATGGATGGCTGGTTGGGTGATGGGTGGGGGGGTGAATGGATGTTTGGATGATGGGTGGGGGGGTGGGTGGATGGATGGATGGTTGGATGGTGGATGGATGGGTGGTTGGGTGATGGGCAGGTGGATGGATGAGTATTTCAGTGGATAAATGGATGGATGGAGGGGTGGGTGGATGGATAGTTGGATGGATGATGCTTTTTTACTCTTTTGTTCTTGTGCCCTGGATGAGGAGGCTAAGGTTAAAAGCAACAAGTTTGGTTGTGTCTGGATTGAGAGACTTTCTATACTGGATGGTCATGAGGACACAAGCCTGGGTGTCAGGAATCCTGGACCACAGCATGTATTGGCTTTGACCCTGGGAAGGCTGAAAGTGACGGTGGCTGTCTTTTGGCAGAAAGGGCCCGTTGATGTTCCTTCCTGAACACGTCAAGGAAGGTTCACTCCACCCTGGGGTGGGGGCCACACACAAGGTCCCCAGAGCAATGGCCTCACTCTCTACCACCTCAGCCCTTCCCCTCACCTCTCCTCCTGCTGGACTGCGGTGTTCCCATGGGTGAAACTCGCGCTGCAGGGCCAGGACCTGGGCCTTCACAGCCTGGGGCTGGGCCATACCCTTACCTGATGCCTGGCTGCAGCAGGGGTGGCTGCTGCATGGGGTCCAGGCAAGGATCCAGGACAAAAGAGAGGAGTGGCTGGGGGAGGCTCAGCTTGAGCAAGGAGCCCCGCCCCACTCTGACAACCTAAGAGAGCCTCTGAAGGCCACCTTCTCCCTCTTGACCTGGCACAGCCTTTGCCAGTGGGAATCCTCTTCAGTCGCTCTGCACAGGTGGGGAAACTGTGCAGGTTCCGGAAGTCTTCCTGGTCACTAGGTGGGGTCAGCCTGCCCCTGCCAGCTTCCCTCCCCCAAGGCAGGGAACATAACCCTGGTTGCAAGATCATGACCACCAAATGCAGGTGGGACCTGTCACCTTCCTGGCACCCAGCTGCACCCTCCGGTGGTGGCCAGCTCCCCAGACACAGGCACAAGCAGGGAGTCAGACTCCTGGACAGTCCCTCCTCCTCCCCCCTCCCCCTTCCCCCTCCCTTTTCCTCCTCCTCCTCCCAACTCCTCCTTCCTGGCTTCGTTTCTGCACAGCCCAGTGCACTCCCCCTCCCTCCACATCATCTCCTGGGGAGAAAAGATGCTGCCTAGGCCTGTGTTTCTTCCCAGCTCCTACCGGGAGGGCAGGCTTCAGGCCTGGCTGGATCCAGGAGCCTGGCCACCCTCTTCTGCTTCACTGACCCCAGCAGGAGCGGCTTTGCAGTCCCACTGGCCCACTTGGCTTCCACCTGGCTTGCAGGATAGTGTCTCTCCTGGAAGTCCTCAATCCTGGGTGGAGGCTACATCTCACTTCAGTGGTCAGGGAGCCCCTCCATACATCTCTCTCTGTCTTGGACTCTGGCTACCACAGCTCCTGTCATCCTGTCTCTCCTGGGGTGACACAACTCTCTGGCCCTGATGGTAGCCCCTGTGTGAACCTCCTCTCCCTCAGGTCCCCCAGGGGCACCAGCAGCTGAAGGCCCCTTCCCCATGTCTTGCCTGCACTAGGGGACAGGGCTGGGAGCAGGTGGCGTGGAGCTGAGGCCAGGCAGGCGGTCCAGGGATGTCTGCCCACATGTGCCCAACTCACAGGCCTGGGGCCAGACACAGACCAGACACAGTGCCCGCCTGCCCACCTGTCTGCTTGCTGGAGTCGACCCAGGCTGGCCCAGTGGGGTGGGGTGTCCTGCTGGACCTGTGCCCACGACCCACGCACCACAGCCCAGGCCCCTGTGGCTGGCCAATCGAATCTTTTTATCCTGCCCTGAGTGGAGCTGCTCCCAGCTCACCATCTGGGCCTGCTGGGCCCGGGAACAGCCTGTGCCTGCGCCTCCCACAGAACAGGGTCAGTGGGGCTTGGGGGCAGGAGGGTCTGGGTGGAGGGGCTGCTCCCAGGGCTGGCTTTCAGTCTTCCAGGGGCTACTATGACCTCCAGGCTCAGCACCCCGAGGTGGCAGAGGGGGCCGGTCCCTGAAGGCAGCTGTGGTCCCTCTCAGCCGTGTCCAGGGCCCCACCACGGCCACACGGAGCCCCTGCCAGCCACGGTAACCACAGGAGCCTGGGCCTGCGACAGCAACCACAGACAGGCCACCCAGGGCTCCTGCTGCTATGGTGGGCGCCAGTGGGAAGCAGCTCCCACACGGCTCACGCTGGGGAGGGGCCCTCTGGCCTCGCCCCACGACACCCCTTCCCAGGTCTCATGTCCCCTCCACCCTTCCTTCCCCAGGCTGCCCCACAGGACATGCACTCGGCCGTGCCCACTCAGACACCGAGGGGCAGCCCAGGAGAGGCTGGGCAGGCAGGGATGGAGCTTGTAAGTCTGGGTCAGGCTGTCCACAGGCGCAGGAGTGGGCTGGGCCCAGCTCCTCTTCGAACTGCTCAGACCTGGGGCGACCAGGCGGCTCCTGGATATCTACCCCAGTGCCCCCAACTAGGAAGCTGAGGCACAGGTGGTGGAAGACCTGCCAGGGACGCCCAGTGCCTGAGCCCACGCTGCTTTCCTGGGGTCAGGCTGCGGAGCCCCTAGGTGGAGCGGGAAGCGCAGGGTCCCCTCAGCACTGTTCTGTCTTTTTGGGTCCTGGGCCCGCCCCATTCAGGCCTTCATCTGAGGTTGTGTAGTATGCGGTGGGGAGGTGGACGCAGCTGTGCTCTGACCTCAGAGTGGCCTGACTTGGGTTCGGGGCTGGGTCAGAAAACAGACACAAAAGGCCACAAACTACGTGATTCCATTTACAAAGTTCTGGAAGACGCCAAACTTGTCTCCGGTGATGGGAATCAGATCTGCGGCTGCTGCGTCCGGGGTGGGGACATGGTGACGTGGGGTAGAATGTTCTGTGGCTGCAGTGAGGGTTCTGCCTGCAGCCGGAGGGGCGGGACATTGGAATGTTCTGTGTTGCGGATGGGAGCACCGCCTGCAGCTGGCAGGTGTGGGGGTCGGGGGGGGCAGCTGGAACGTTCCACGTTGGGATCAGGTTTTGCTCACAAGGGTGCTGGGACTCATCGAGGTGTGTGATTCTGGTGCCCGGATTGTTGAGTGCCGAACACGTCTCGCTAGAGCTCACGCTCCAGAAATGAAGACTAAATGAGGACTTTTTCAAACAAACAAAGCCTGTGGAAATTCATCACTAACAGACCCTTAATAAAAAAGACTCAAGGTTGTTCTTCAGTTGGGAGGAAAATAATCTCAGAAGGAGGTCCAGGAGGGCTGGGGAGGGAAGGGAAGGCGGCCGGGCCTGGGGGACCGGGCCACAGCTGTGTGGACTCCACCACTGAGGCGCACAGGACACCAGTCAGGCTTGACGAGGAGAGCAGGGCAGGCTGGGCTCGGGGCCTCGTGCCTGTCATCCCAGCCCTTTGGGAGGCCGAGGCGGGGGGATCACCTGAGGTCAGGATTTCGAGACCATCTTGGCCAACATGGCAAAACCCCATCCATACTAAAAATACGAAAATCAGCTGGGTGTGGTGGCAGGTGCCTGTAGTCTCAGCTACTTGGGAGGTTGAGACAGGAGAATTCCTTGAACCCAGGAGGCAGAGGTTTCAGTGAGCCAAGATCACGCCATTGCACTCCAGCCTGAGCTACAGAGCGAGACTCCATCTCAAAAATGAATAAATAAATAAAAATAAGGCAAGGGTGACACAATAATCTGCAGGTTAACAGCTAAATGAACTGTCAAAGTGTGAATTAACAGAGTCTCCAAGCCCTGTCTGCACACCCCTGTCCACAGCGGCCCTGTTCCCGGCAGCCCGAAGGCAGCCCAGCGCAGGTGTTTGCTGATGGCTGAGCGGATGAGTAGAAGGAGGTCCCTCTACGCGGTGAGTGTCACTCAGCCTTGAGGCAGCAGGACGTACTGCCACATGCAACAAGCGAGTGAGCCTTGGGACTTTGTGCAGAGTGAAATGGGCCAGACATAAAAGGACGCACCCTGTGTGGTTCCACTGACAGACGGGCCCCCAAAGTCGCCAAATCCACAGAGGCAGGTAGTAGAAAGGTGGGTGCTGGGGCTGGGAGGGGACGGGGAGTGAGTGTTTTGTGGGGACAGAGCTTCGTTTGGGCAGAGGGAGAGCTCTGTGGTGGAGGGTGGATGCTGATGGCTGCAGGACACTGGGAGTGTGCTTACTGACACTGTTTTGTGCACCTAAGATGGTGAGGATGGCTTAAAAACGTTAGATGACAAGATAACAAGGGAAAAAAAGGATGCAATAAGAAAAGACAGTCCGGCCAGGTGCGGTGGCTCATGCCTGGAATCCCAGCACTTTGGGAGGCCAAGGCAGGTGGATCACTCTGTCAGAAGTTCAAGACCAGCCTGGCCAACATGGTGAAACCCGTCTCTACTAAAAATACAAAAATTAGCCAGATGTGGTGGCGGGCGCCCGTAGTCCCAGCTACTCAGGAGGCTGAGGCATGAGAATTGCTTGAATCTAGGAGGTAGAGGTTGCAGTGAGCTGAGATCATGCCACTGCACTCCAGGCTGAAGAGTAGAGCAAGACTCTGCCTCCAAAAAAAAAAAAAAAGAGAGAAAGAAATGACTTAATCCAAAAGGAAGCAAGAAAGGAGAGAATAGGGGGCAGCAAGAAGAGGTGGGACACAGGCGGCTCCACGGTGGAACATGGTGATGCCTGGATGCCCTCCAGCAGATGCCCGGATGCCCGCCGGCAGATGCCCTGATGCCCGCCGGCAGATTCCTGGACGCCGACCAGCAGATGCCCGGATGCCTGCCGGCAGATGCCCCGATGCCTGCCAGCAGGGCCACACCTGATGCTCCACATGCCCCTCTGCGTTGTGTCAAACTCCTGCCATTGGGTGCTGGGCTCCCGGGTGTTGGTCTGGGTGTGCGTCTGGGGGCAGAGTGCACATTCATGTTTGTGTTCTCAGCACACCCACAGCCCCCTCCCACCAGGCAGGGCCCATACCCGCTGCCTTCATGTCTCCAGGGCCTGGCATGGAGCAGGAGGCCCTGGGCACTGAGTGTAGAGCTGAGAACTGTGTTGTGGACCCAGAGTCCTGTGAGGCCCTGGAGGGTGGATGTGGGTCTGCCCTGCCTGGCCCACTCCTCCTCCACACTGCCCTTCACAGCGCATAATCAGGCAGCTGGGGCCCTGAGCCGTGCAGGAGGAGCTGGGGGGCACACGCCAGGACTGCAGGGCCTGGGACTGCTGCACAGAGATGGGGGGCCTGGGCTCCTAGGGAGCTCAAGGGCCTGCAGGGACGGGGCTGCTGGGGGACAGCGTGCAGGGCAGCTGGGAATGGGGCCTGGAGCCTTGGCTGAGGGGAGCGGGGGCTCCTGCTGGCCGGTGAGCCCAGGGCCACCCTGCTCAGCTGGGCCCAGCAGTCCCTGTCCCTCAGGCCCTGCCTGAGCCATTCTCTTTATCTTGGCCACCAACTGGGCCTGCTGGGCCAGGACCAGATGCCTAAGGGTTTCCAGCACCACCTCTGCTTGTTTCCTTCAGGGGGAAGGAGGAAGGTTGAGGCAGAGTCGTCTAGGGACTGACTGGGCAGCATGGGGGGCCAGGCCTGCAGTGCAGAGCTGAGCTGGAGACCCCATCCAACCCTGGGCCCTGCCCCCCTCCCCTCTGTCCCAGGGAAGCCTGTTTTCCCAATAACTCCCTGGCATGGGAACCTTGGCCCTGGCCCGAGATTCCTGGAGAGACTCCCCACATGCCCCACGCGTGCAAGGGGGGACTCAGGGCTCTGGGCAGGTCAGCCCATAGGGTCAGGATGGCCACCAGGGCCCACACAGCACAGGGGACAGGTGGGCCGAGGGGCCCCTCTCTAATCCTGTGTGTTGGGGCCCCTCTGCTGAAAATGGGGTGCTATGGTATGAATGTGTCCCCAGATTTCATGTGTTGACACTTAATCCCCAAATCCACTTCTCTTTTTTAAGGCAGGGTCTTTTGGTTGGGTGCGGTGGCTCACGCCTGTAATCCCAGCACTTTGGGAGGCAGAGGCAGGTGGATCACATAAGGTTAGAAGTTCAGGACTAGCCTGACCAACATGGTGAAACCCCACCTCTACTAAAAATACAAAATTAGCTGGGCGTGGTGGCTCATGACTGTAATCTCTTGAACCCAGGAGGCAGAGTTTGCAGTGAGCCAAGTTTGCACCATTGGACTCCAACCTGGGCAACAAGAGCAAAACTCCATCTCAAAAAAAAAGGACAGGGTCTTACTCTGTTGCCTAGGCTGGAGTGCAGTGGTGCAATCTCAGCTCACTGCGGCCTGCTTCTCCCTGGCTCAAGCCATCCTCCCACCTCAGCTTCTCAAGTGGCTGGGACCAAAGGTACGCTACCAGGCCTGGCTAATTTTTAAGTTTTTTGTAGAGATGGGATTTCACATTGGCCAGGCTGGTCTTGAACTCCTGGGCTCAAGTGATCCTGCTGCCTCGGCCTCCCAAAGTGCTAGGATTACAGGCGTGAACCACTGTGTCCAGTCCTCCTGTAATTCACATGTTGGTTGGAGGTGGGGCCTCTGGGAGGCAATTAGGGTTAGATAAGCTATTTTGTTTTGCAGGAAATTGTCTTACTTCTTAGGTTTGTGTGTATTAACTGGGAGGCAGGTTTTTGCCACCCGGCCCAACCATGCACTTCAGTGCTGATCAGAGCAGGCCCCTGACTCTGTCCTCCAGGGGGCTCTGCCCTGGGAGGGGCTCAGGGTTGTCAGAATCCTCAGGCCAGACTCATGTTGGCTGAGAGGATGCTGGTGAGCTCCATCCACCTCGGCGGGGGCGCAGAGCCCAGGGCCTGTGAGTGCTCAGGCAGATGCGGCATGAGGATGGCCCCGCCTGGCAGACAGATGTCAGACAGAGGAAGACGAGGCAGTCCACACACCAGCGGGTCTGAGGCCAGCACAGAACACACTTCCTGCGGCGTCTGAGTCTCTGTGGGACCAGACAATCCCACAGTGAATGGTGAAGCTGGGTGGGCCCTTCCGAATTCAAGGCAGGCCCCACAGACCACAGTCACCTCTCAGTCATGGGGACCCAGGCCTGCCCTGGAGGCACCCCTGACCTCCCAAACTGGGAAAGGCCATGAGCCCAGGAGACGGGGCCAGTGGGGGACAGGGAGGAGGAAGGGGGTGGGCTCTAAGGCAGGGCTGAGGATTTGGGGCTGGGGTCTGGGGGTTGCTGTTCCGGAGCCAGCAGAAGGCCCTGGATGAGGGGAGAGCTGACTCCACCGCTGGGGGCTGCAAGGCGAGGCACGGGGGTGGGTGGGCTGCAGGGCAGGGTCTGGGGATCAGGGTCAGCATTCAGGCTCGGAAGACGCCTGCAGAGGAGCCTGGGAGTTGGGGGAGAGGGCCCAGCCCCTCATACCCATACTCTCCTGTGACCCACCTGGGGGTGGGGGGACCACCCAGGCCTGGCAGGGGAGAGGGGGCACTGTGCCCACCCTGGCCCCAGAGGTGGTTCTGGGCTTTAGGGTAGTTTCTCTTCTGCTCTCCCCTCCCTCAGGCTGGAGGGCGCCTCGGTGCAGCCTCCTGTGACAGTGGGCACCCTGGGCAGAAGCTCACTGGCAACCGGCCCTACAGTCCCAGCGCTGAGCTCAGACAGGCAGGGGGTCTGTGCACGCATCAATCGCTGCCTTGGGCAGCACCCTGGCGTCCAGCACCTGCCTGACCGCCTGGCGTCAAAGCTGCCTGTCCTCCCCATCCCCCGAACTCCCTGCTGAGAACCACCCTCCCCCACACTGCCCGCTGCTCCCTGCTTGGTGGAGGAAGGGGACTCTGGGGCCACACCCAGGGAGGGACCTGATCTGGCTCCACGTGGAACCCAGGTTGTAGCTGCCTGCTTTACGTGGTCCTGCAGCTGAGTCTGCATAGAGAGCATGGAGTCAGGTGACGCCTCCCAGGAAGCCATCCTGGAGGAGGCGAGGCCACACACCTGGGGCCGGAAGGCTCCACGCCTGGATGTTTGCAAGAAGCAGAAAGAAGCCTCCGCATAGTCTCAGCCACAGGCACGCTAGGTCCTCTGTTGCCTGGCTGCAAGCTCGGGGTTTCAGTGAGACCCTCCTGCTCCCACAGTCTCGAGTGGACCGAGAGCCCTAGTGGGGCTCCATGGCCCTCTCGATGCCCCAGGTGGCCACAGGAAAAAGGCCTATTTGGAATAGACTGGAAAACAGTCTGTCAGTGTTTTAAAATTAAGCTACACCATCATAGGACCTGGCCATTGCCTTCCTGGGTATTTACCCAGAAGAGAAAAAGCACATGCCCACACACGACGCGTGTGCCCACAGCGGCTTTATCTGTGATGGCCCCAAACTGGAAACACTCCCACGTCCACCCACAGGGGAAGGAGAGCAAATCGTGATGTGTCTGCACAGTGCAACGCTACCCAGCAGTGAAAGAAGGAACTACGGATGCTCCTGGCAACCTGCCTGAGTCCCAAAATAACCGTGCGGGGCGAAGGCGTCAGGCAGCGAGAACAGTGCACACCGGCCCGTTCCACGCACTCGAAGCCCTAGAAACCAAACTCATCTCCAGCGACAGAAAGCATGGCAGTGGTCTGAGGGCGGGGGAGGAAAGAGGAGGGAGGCAGGGACTCCAGAGGGGCTCAGGGAATCTTTCTGGAGACTGACACAGTTGTCCCCCGACTACAGCGATGCTTTTGTGGGTATCTGCCTCAAAACTCACTGCAGAGAGGGCACGTGCCAGAAGGACCCGGAAGCCGATGGAAAAGCTGCCAGGAGCTGAGGCTGGCCTGATGTGAGCCACAGAACAGAACGTGACATCAGGATGTGAGCCGAAGTGTGACACAAACACCTGAGGTCCACACGGATGTCCTTGAAGGGCGGTGCCCACCCATGGAGAGCAGAGACAGATCTCGGTGCAGCGAAGTCGCAAATGTGTGTGGATTCCCCCCAGGAGGTGGGGGCCGCACAGAGGGACTTCATCCAGAGAGGCCAGTTCCAAGACGGAGAGGCACAGGGTTGGGGTGGAGGAACCTCAGCCAGGTGCCCACGGTCAGCATCAGCGGTGAAGGTCGTGCTGGTGGTGTCCCCGTGTAGGGGTTGGAAGGAAGTCCTACCCCCATTCTCTTCCGACTGTTACCAGATGCAGCGTGAGAAACACAGCAGACAGAGCCCAATTGAGGGACGCCCATAAACACCAGAGCAGCATCCCTCAAGGCCACAGGGGTCCCCAAAGACCAGGAAGGCTTAGAAACGTCACTCAGGGGGAGCCCACAGGTGAGAGACAGAGTGTCACGTGGTGGCCTGAAGAGAAAGGGACCCTTAGTAATGAAGGGAATCTGGGAAAGGTGGGTGTCAGCTGACTCCACGCCCCAGCACTGGCTTGATGATTTCTACAGAGACCTGAGAAATGAAGCCACCAGTGAGCCTGGAAACAGGGGTCGGGGGACGGAATCTCCCTGCTCTGTCTTCACATTTTTTCCTGTAAACACAAAACCATTCTAAAAGTTTATCTTATTTTTTCTTTTTGTTTATTTATTTATTACTATTATTTTTTGAGGCGGAGTTTTGCTCTTGTTGCCTGTTGGGGGGAAACCCCTCAGGAACCGAGGCAAGGGTCTGAGGCCTCAGCATGTTCTCATATAAACGCAGAATTAGAGATATAGTTACAGCGTTATTCCTATATATAATCATAAATAATCACATAGCTATTCATATGTGAGCACAAATATATACATATATATTCATATGATCTTTAATCTTACTAATAAGTCAGGTCAAGAAGTATGGGACTGAGGTGGCAGCAGGAAAGAGGTGACCCTGAGGCAAGATGCTCTAAGTCCTCTGTCCCGCCCGCATAAGGGCTGCTGGAGGACGCCTCGGCTGTGCGGCAGTGTCAGCGCTGGGAAAGTGCCCGCTGTTCAGCCAGCTCGGGAAGGAGACATCCAAGATGGCTGAGATATCACTGTCCTCCGGGGAGTGAGGAGAAAACTCTGCTCCTCCAAGCTCCTGTGGCAGGCCCGCCGGCTGTCAGGGAGGCCCACAGACATCCAGGGACCCGTCTCTCTGTGGTGCTGTGCTTCAGCGGTCACGCTCCAGGGCTACTTTCAAGTTCTGCTTCTGCACCTGGTTCCTCTTTTCCCTAGAAGATAAGAATTAGTAATAGTAACATAAATCTTAGTGACCTTGCTATTTCTTGACAAGTATGAAAAAAATGCTGACGCCTCAGGTTTTCTCCTCGCCTCGGCTTCTTCAAAGTCTTGGGCCCCCTGTCCCCAAGACACATGACTTACCTGACCCTGTCACTGACCACCATTACCTCACCCTACCTGCCCTGCCCCCTGCTTTGTGCTCAGTAAAAGTCAGAGCATCCAGGCACTCGGGGCCACTGCCGGACTCCGAGCTTTGGGCAGAAGTGGACCCTGGGCCCAAACTCTCTTTTCTCTGTCTCTATGTCTTGTGTCTTTATTTCCAATTTCTCCTCTCCACACCAGCAGGGAGGGACTCATGGGACCCTGTAGGACTGGACCCTACAGCTGCCCAGGCCGGAGTGCGATGGCGCAATCTTGGCTTCACCTCCTGGATTCAAACGATTCTCCTGCCTCAGCCTCCTGAGTAGCTGGGATTACAGGCACCCACCATCACACCTGGCTAATTTTTGTACTTTTAGTAGAGACTGGGTTTCACCACGTTGGCCAGGCTGGTCTTGAACTCTTGACCTCAGGTGATCTGCCTGTCTCAGCCTCCCAAAATGTTAGGATACAGTTTTAAACTATATTAGTGTTTTTCCAAGAGTCAGCTTTTGGCTTGTACATTCCCCCTCCATCTTTGTTTTTATTTGTTTAATTCCTGGTCTGGTGTGGGTTGGCCCCACCGACACATGGTGCTGGCAGGTTCCCTTCTAGGCTTGCCCCTCCCCAGCCCACGCCCTAGCAACCCCCACCCCAGTGTGGCTCGGTGGGTCGGGGAGGGATTCCGTCCTGGGAGGGAGGGGTCCCTGAGCTCACTGCACAGCAGCCAGGCCCATCTGTGACCTCTTTGCCTTGGCTCTAATGCCATGTGCTTTCTCAGAGGGCACAAGGTGAGGGGCACTTGGGAGCCTGTGCAAAGCGTTAGTCACATGGGAGGGGCCCGAGGGAGGTGGGCGAGGAGGAGACAGTAGGAGAAGCTGAGGCCCCCCGGCACATCATCCATCACCTCCCAGCCACCAGGTCCCTGCCTGGGACCGAGCTGAGCCCTGGTGGCCCTCTGTGAGGAGGCCTGGGCTCTCCAGCAGCCTGGCTGCAGCTCCCAACACAGGCTGGGCTGCCTTCAGCCCAGGGCCCTCCAGAGATAACCCAAGTCCCCTGTGAGCAGGCCTCGGGGAGGTGAGTAGCCGAGGACAGGGCACCTGGGGGTGTGGCAGAGACCAAGGACCCACAAGATGCTCCCCAACCCAGGCTGAGCTCCAGGAGCTGCTCAGACACTGGAAGAGGACAGTGGCCCCTCCAAGGCCTTAGGGAAACCACAAGACTGCTGAGTCCAGAGGGAGGCATCTGGACCCTCTAACCTGCGCCCATGCCCCTGGCCCACCTGCCCATCACACCTCTGCCATCGGGGCCCCAAGGCGCCGCTGAGCACTATGGGAAGGAGCCGTGGGGATGGGGGTGCACCCCCAGCCCAGCGTCTGCGTCACCAAGCCCTGAACTCAGAAATGCACATGGGACCCCTGAGAACTGGGTTGCAGCCAGGCCAAGGCCAAGGTCCTCTGGGGAAGCCCCAGCCTGGGTCAGCAGCGGCCCCCCAGGGGCCTCATTACGGGACCAGGCTGCTGAGAAGCCCTGAGGCTGCCCCACCCAGCAGCTGTCGAGGGGGGCTGCTGGGCTAGGGGGCCTGGGGGAGTGGGCCCAAGACCTGCTGTGCCCGAGAGAGAGGAGGCTTGGAGGAAGGGGTGGGGCTGCATCCAGAGGTCCAGGCCCTGACTGCACCTGTGGGCAGAGTAGGGTGGGTTCGGGCAGCCTCAGCGCAGTTGAACTCCGGCCCGCCCACCACCAGCGCTCCCCTCCACAGCCTGCCCCCTGCCAGGGAACAGCTCGGCCTCATCCTGCTGATGCCTCAGGGCAGGGCGGGCTCCAGACAGCCACCCGTGCTAGGCACACAGTCACACCCAGATCCAGGGCTGGCTGGCAGCCTTTGGGGCGACAGCTCTGAGGATGGATGTAGTAGCACGAGGACAGGGACCCCAGCTTTGGGAGTCAGAGGTGAAGCCTGGGGCCTCCCTGGGAGCTGTCGGTCTCTGTGGACGCCAACCCCCGCTACACATTTCCACCCCCATTCCCCTCCCGAGGCTGAGAAGGGGAACAGTGGACGCCAGTGGAAGGCACACTCCCCAGCCTTTGCTGGGCCCCTGAGGCCCCCTCTTTCCCCAGCCCAGCCTCCCTCTGCCCTGCCTCTCCCTTTGCTCCCCTGCTGAGGAGGGACGGGGCAAAATCTCACCCTTCCTGCACTTGGAGGAAAGGGGTTGCTTGTCCTGGGGTGGGGGCCGGCAGGGAACCTTGTTACTAGGGGGTCCCAGCCCAGACCCTCACCCACTCCCTGCCAGGCCGGCTGCTGCCCAGGAGTCCTGCCCCCTGTACCCCCTCATGGAGCCCTGGGGCCCCGGTAGGTGGGCCTCACCCTGCTGGGGATGCTACAGCCACAGCACCCGGGCTCCTCGAGGCTCTGTGGGGGGTCAGAGGGGCCCAAATCTGCCTTTCCATGAGATCTGTTTCCAGCTGGGCCTCAGGAAGAAGTGGGTGAGCGGGCCCTGAGAAGGAAAGGAGGAAGGAGGGGGAAGGAGGGAGGGGGAAGGGGGGAGGGGAGGGGGGAGGGGGAAGGAGGGAGGTTGCAGCTCGCTGCCAGGGCTGACTGGTTCTTACATGAGGCTATAGTGAGCATGGCCTCCACGGCCCTGGAGAACCCCGCCAGGTGGGAAGAGCTCACACCCTTGGTACAAGGGGAGAAAGGGAGGTTCGGGAAGGCTGCCCACCACTGGCCAGGGTCACCTGTCCCCATCAGTCCAGGGCAGGCTCCTCCGGAGTCACGGGTGCCAGCCCAGCCTGGGGGCCCTGCCCAAGGAGGGTGTCCTGGCCCTGCCCACTGCCAGCCCTGCAGTTCTGGGGAAGCGGTGGTCCTGGCCTGGCGGTCAACACCTTCTGACCAGAACGCAGGTCCCAATTCGGGATGCTGGTGGCAGCCGTGGTCACGTCCAGCCCGCTCAGCTGAAGCTGGGCACCCAGAGCCCCTGGCAGGTGATGGGGCTGCCCGGAAGGGGAGATGGAAGGGCCGCTGGGTGGAGACCCCTCACACAGACAGGCCAGTGGGTGGACCCCCTGGGCAGAAGGAGAAGCACCTGCCTCGAGGGAGCTCATCCCACCGTCAACATAGTGTGGGGCCCCTGCTCCTCTCCTGGGCCTGCAGCTTGGAGGAAGGGCCTGTCCTGAGACCTAGGGTCACAGAGAGATCGGGGAGGGTGCAGAGACAGGGGACATGGTGACTGTAGGTGAACACCCCAATTCCATGCATCCAGTGAGAACTTCCATGGGCAGAGGCCACCGTCAGAAGCGGGGACAGTCAGGAAGAGCAGCCTCGGGAAAAGTGAAGAGCAGGACCCTTCCTGGAGGCCCCGAAGCCTTCTCCCCAGCCCTCCTGCCCACGACCTCCTCCCACAGGGACCCACCCTGCAATCGCTGGGCCAGTACCCCTGTCCCTGAGAGGCAGCCAGATCAGAACCTCCTTGGAGGCCGGGAGGGTGAGTCTTCCCTGCCTGACACCCCGAGAAAGGCCCAGAGCTGCCCCAGGTTAAGGACACTCCACATGTGTAATCCCAGCACTTCCAGAGGCTGAGGGAGGATGATCAGCTGTGGCCAGGAGTTCGAGACCAGCCTGGACAACATAGTCCCCTGTCTCTACAAAAATAAAATTAAAAAGTTAGCTGGGTGTGGTGGTACATGCCTGTAGTCCTAGCTACTTGGGAGGCTGAGGAGGGAGAATTGCTTGGGCCCAGGAGTCTGCATTGAGCAGTGATTGTGCCACTGCACTCCAGCCTGAGTGACAGAGCGAGACCCTGTTTCTAAAACCATAAATACATTAAAAAGTACACTCCAGGGAAGGTCTTGGTGTGGCCCCAGAGGGGGCATGATCAGCAGCCTGTCCCCAGCAGTAGAGGCCTGACCCCTGCCTGCTCTCCACAGAGGTGGGGTAGGAAAATGACGAGATGGATGCTATGCTGAGACCAAGCCCCAGGAGAGGGGACCAAGACCAAGCTGCTCAGTGAGGACCTGAGGACAGCGGGAATCGGCCTCCCAGGACCCCCTGGGGGCTGGGCTGGGGAGGAAGGAGTCTTCCCAGGGCTCACCCCGTTCTTGGCACAGGGTAGGGGAAGGAGGTGGATTTTGACCTGAGGGAGAAATTGATCAGATTTGACCAGATTCTGGGCATCAGCCTTGATCACATTCCCTTCCTGCCCCAAACTGGCACCAGGAGGCCTAGGGGACATGGGGTAGGCGGCAGGGACCACCCTGATGGGGGAGGCCAGCCCAGAGCCCTGCAGGCCGAGGCTTGGGGCCAGGCAGGAGTGCTCACTAAGGAGAGGGTGCCTGATGCCCAAATGATACAACCTGAGGTGCCCTAGCCCCACCCCGTCCATGCAGCCTGGGGGAAGGACTGCCCAGGAGATCATCAAGGTCCGGAGACCAAGCCCAGGTGCCAGAGGGTCCCAACAGGACCCAGGTCACTGGAGGCGCCCCACGTGCATGGCAGATAAAGCGGATGGCAGGTGGAGGGACAGGAGTCCCGGCAGAGGGGCTGCAGGGAAATCCTCATCAGCCTCATTTCTGACCCAAGTGACCACGGCCGGGAGGGTCAACCTTGGGGCAAGAGGGCTCTGGGCTGGAAGGGACCAGGCCCCCCGAGACCCGGGACCCGAGGCAGGGGACCCGTGGGAAGACAGAGGCCATGAGCCAAGGCCACAGCAGCTGAGGCTCTGAGAGTTGAGAGTGAGCTGGGGCTCCAGATGGGTGAATGCCTCGGGGTGCAGACCTTGATGCACCTGTGGCCTGGAGCATCCCCTACCGCCCAACCCAGGCCCTCTGAGGGTCTCTGCCAAAGCCCCTGGGTCCCCTGTACCGGGCCATCTGCAGCTACCAAAGCAGCCCTGGAGCAGGTGGGAGCCCCAGGATCAGAGGTCGTGCCCCGGGTCAGAGGTCGTGCCCAGGGTCAGAGGTCGTGCCCAGGGTCAGAGGTCGTGCGAACATGGCTTTGGACCCCTGGGCCTCTGACCAGCACTCCTTCCTCACAGGAGAGCCTGTGGTGAGCCGAAAGCATAACTGCTGGGGGTCCTGGGGGTCCCGGGCCATGCTGGGATTAGTGAAGCCAGGAAGCATCAGCCAGGCCCGCCCTGCGCCCTCCTCCCTCCTGGCCCTGGCACCCCCCGCCCCTCCCTCTCCCAAAGGCCTCTGTCTCCCTCCTCTCACTCCAGCCCCTCCGAGATTCTCTGCCTGGGACTTCCACCCTCTGTCCTGAGGCAGGACCCTGGCCTGGCCCTTGGTGGCCCCACCCTCACCACCTGCCCCAGCCTGGCTGGTGCCCCCACCCCATGGAGGCTCAGCCACAACCTGTTCCCATGACCCCACCAGAAATAAACAGTGTATGCCAGGGGGAGCCAGATCTGCCTGTCCGTGACCACAAGGTGATCATGAGTGGGCAGTGGGCAGGGCTGCTGGGAGCAGCCCGGGCCCCAGGCCCAGGGAGGAGCTGAGTACCAACCCTTGCCCTCATCTAATCCCCCTGGCCACCTCCCTCCCAGCTGAGTGCTCTCCTGGCCCCTGTGCTCTCAGGTGGACAGAGCCAGACCCATCCTCACACACAGGCCACCCTCCATGGTGCCCAGCAGAAACTGCCCAGGCTGGGGAGTAGGGACCACGGGGTGACGGGAACCCTCGGAGGCCTGTGACCGAGGGGCCTGCCCAGCTCCACAGCGCCTGGCACCCCTTTCCTTCTAGGAGCACCCTTCCCTCACCACTGGCTCTTCTCCGAGCTGTGGCCCTGCTTCCCTGGTTCGCCTTGAGCTCCCCCGGAACCCCCATCTCAGGGACGTAGGCCTAGGCTCCATGTGGTTGACCCGCGTCCCACAGTCGGGAACCCTGACCGGGGGTGGGCACAGAGGTGGGGAGCGGCCTCTGGAATCAGCTCTCCACCTGTGCCCTGCAGGAGCCAGCCCCTCGTGCTGAAGGGGCCTTCAGGCTTCCGGTCTCTGTGGGGAGTTGTGCTCAGCCTGATGCTGCAGTGACCCAGGGTCCTCCCAGGCTTGGCCCCTGCCCAGACCTCACCGGCCTGGGGAGTTTCCACCCAGCCCCTAAATGGGCAGGTGGGGACACTAGTCTTGACCTTCCATGGCCAAGCTGGGTGCTTCCTGAAGCCAGGCTGAGCCTCAGAGGTGATCCACAGTGCTGGCATCCTGGAGCTGAGCATCCCAAGGCTGTGGGGGTGGCGTGGGGTCGGGGTGCGGTGTGTGTGGGGAATCCCACAAGAGCCAAGGCAAGGGTCTGAGGCCTCCGTCTGTTCTCATATAAATATAGAATTAGAAAAGCTTGGAGATCTAGTTGCAGAGCTATTCCTAAATATAATCCTAATCACATAGCTATTCACATGCAATCATTAATGCATTCATACAATCATATAATCTTTAATTTTACCAATAAGTCTCAGGTCAAGAAGTATGGACTGAGGTGGCATCGGGAAAGAGGTGACCCTGAGGCAAGATGGTCTAAGCCCTCTGTCCCATCCGCGTAAGGGCTGCTGGAGGGCACCTCGGCTGTGCCAGTGTCAGCTCTGGGAAAGCACCCACTGTTCAGCCAGCTAGGGAAGGAGATGTCCAAGATGGCCGAGGTGTCTCCATCCTCGGGGGGTGAGGAGAAAACACCACTCCTCCAGGTCCTGGTGCTGTCAGGAGGCCCGCAGACATCAGGGCTGGTCTCCACACTGCACCTCAGCGACACGTTCTTTGTCTACTTTCAAGTTCCGCTTCTGCACCTGCTTCCTCTCTTTCTTCTAAGATAAAATTAGTGATAGTAACACAAATTGTAACGTCCTTTATATCCTTGACAGATATGAAAAAAGTGCTGATGCACTAGGTTTCCTCCTCGCCTCGGCTACTTGGAAGACCTGGGCCCTGTCACCGACCTCCGTTACCTTGCCCTACCCACCCTGCCCCCTGCTTTGTACTCAGTAAAAGTCAGAGCGTCCAGGCCCTGGGGGCACTGCTGGACTCCAAGCTTCGGCAGCAGCGGACCCTGGGCCCAGACTCTCTTTTCTCTGTCTCTGTGTCTTGTGTTTTTATTGTCACTGTTTCTCTCCACACCTGTAGAGAGGGACTCACGGGACCCCATAGGGCTGGACCCGATAGAGGTGGGTATCGCTGTGGGGGAGACGTTCTGGCCCCTGGGGGGCGATGTGCTGGGCTGTCCCCACTGCACCCGGGCCTAGATCCCTGCGGCAGTCTCAGGGTGCTCCTGCTCTGACTCTGACGTTTCCAGAACACTCCACACAGTGTCTCAGTGACCCCGGGTACTGCCCTCCCCTACTAAGGATCCCAGGAGTGAGCCTCTGGAGCCGTGAGACCTGGGCACCTCTGGAGGGCAGGCAAGGCAGGGCCTGAGAGGGTGGGGCATAGAGGCTGCCCCTTCCCAATACCAGGCTGCGGGAGCTGATCCCAGGCCACAGGTGGGTGGGGCCAATGAGGTCCCCATTTTATTCAAGGCTGATGGACATTCAGTCAAGCTCAGGTCCCACCAGTCACTGGGACAGCCTCAGTCCTTGAGGGCAAACCATCGGTGGAGACACTGGACAGGGGCACCAGCGCCCCCAGAGGATACTGGCCAGGGCCCTGGGGCGGAGACAGCTTCCCTCCAGGAAAAGGTTGGGGGCAGTTCTGGGAGCCCAGGCCCAGGCCACCAGGCTTGTCTCTGACCTGCCTGTACTGCAGGCAGGAGGATGGCCTTGATGACCTCTTAAGGTAGAGGCCAAGTCCTTGCATTCTGTGACTCAAAGCAACTTGTTCCCAGAGCAGCGGGGTGGGGTGGCCAGCTCCTTCCTGCTCAGCCCTCCCCCAGGCTCCACCGAGGTCCTGCCTGGCAGCAGAGCTCAGAGCAAAGGGAAGGACAAGGAGAGTTTGCAGGGAGGTCCTTGTCCCTGCCTGAGCTGCAAGAGGCTCCTCAAAGGCCCTGCCTGCCCCTGTCCACCTCGTACAAGCACAATCCTGGTTGGGGGAGGAGGGGAGAAATCTGGCCTGAGTTCACCAGGAGCAGGCAACCTGCCTGGCCCTTCCTGGATTTGGTGGGAGTTGAATCTCCAGCCCTCGGTGGGCCCAGGTGCCCCCAGGAATCAGGGCTTGCGGGCAGCTCCGCACTCATTCAGCCATGCCTGTGGAGCGTCCCTGGCCGCCCGCTGGCCATCTTGAGAATAAGGAGTCAGTTCCCGAACTGAACATGAGTTCACCGTTTCTTCCAGCTCTCCAGGTGCCACCGGTGACCAATTGGTCTCGGTAATGACTGGTCATGGAGGAGGAGGGGACATAGGGCCTGCCAGGCCTTCTGCTGCCCACCAGAAAGTGGGGAAGGGAAGGGGCTTGGTCCTTGCTCCAGGCACTGGGTTTGAGGGCAGGACACCCGAGATCCCCTGGGAACCCCTTTGGCTATGGGAAGACCTTGCCCCATCAGGCTCCCCAGTCCCTCCCTGGCCAAGCGGCCCAGACCTGCCCAGACTGGAGCCATTCAAACCCAGAACCACGTCTCCCAGGTCTCCCGGATCTCCCTGCCCTGTGCCACCTGCCACCACGCCCTGGGGCTTGCTCACCACTAGGAGGCCCCTTGTCCTGGACCCACCTGGCCTGGGTAGGGACCTCCAGCCAGGCCACTCAGTGAGCTCCCAGCCCCACCAGGGCCGAATGGCAGCCAGGACTCAGCCGGCAGAGGGCAGGAGGCCAGGCTTGCAGTGATGCCCCAGCCACAACTGTCTTCCTGCCCCTCCCTGTCCTGATGGGAGCCCCCAGCTCTGTAGCTGAGCCAGGCCTGGGGGCCATGCGGGGTCCTGGGTTTAGACACTCACCCAAATGTTCCAACAGACTTCTTTCTCAGCCTAGGGCACACATGGCATCTGAGCTAGCAGGGCAGTGCTGCTCTGGGCAGAGGCCGATGGGAGGCCGGGGAGGGGGGCGGTTCTGAGGCCCCTTGCCCTGCTATCCTCCTTCTCCCTGACTCTCAGGGGCCTCCCCGCTCCCTGGGACTCACTCCCTCATCTTGGCCTCTGCCTGGGACGCTACCCAGCCACCCCCAGCAGCCCCAACACCAATGCTGCCCACCAGCTGCTGCTGCTACATAAGCATCTGCCCCAGGCCCCCAGGCCCCCAAGGCTGGGCTCCTTGACCCCCGGGCCACTGGGGAAGAGAAGCAGTGCAGGCGAGCTCAGTCCCAGGGCCCATGTGCCCCAGCAAGGGGTGGGCCACAGAACCCAGGAAGAGAATGGGCTCCAGCCCCCAGTGGTCACCAGTGGCCCCCCAGAAACCCACCACCCCACCCCGTCCCAGTCACTCCTGCTCTCACGTATATTTCCCAGCTCCCCATCTGGGCCCACCTGCTAACCAGTGGCAGCACTCACCCACCACGCCTGCCAGGACAGCTCAGTCCACCAGGAGCCTGCCTGTGACAGCCCTCTGCAGGGCCCAGCCAGGGCTGACAAGCTGCCTACAGGCCACCCAAGGGGCTGGGTGCAGCGCTGGGGTAATGCGACAGGACCAGACTCTCAGTAGGGAGGTCCAGACTTGGAGGGGGGGCAGACTCGGGATCGGGGGATTGCTGGGAGAGGGCAGGGCCTCTGGCAAGGGATAGGGCCTGTGCCCAAGCCGCAATGGATGCCTAGGGGCCACTCTCAGAGCCCCAACAACTGGCCATAGGGAAGCCGTACCCAGCACACCTGGCCCTCAGGCCCCTGTGGGGCAGACCCAGTTTCTCTACCTCAGCCGGAGCTTCTCATCACCTCCTCACTTGCTGGGCGTTTCAGGACCCAACTCTCAGGGTGGAAGTGAGGCTTTGTGTCCCCTTCTGGGGTCGCAGGTAGGGCCTGCAGGATGTGGGTCCTACCCTTCTCCATGGGAAGTGGCCAGAGGCCTTGGAGGCAAGCATGGCTGAGGCACACAGCCCCATCCCTATCAGGGCTTCGGGGTGGGTGGGTCCCTCCAGCAGGAGGAGGGTGGCAAGGCTGCTGCCAGCTCTGTCTCTGGGACAAGTGGGCAGGTGCCTGCCTCACTCCCACACCGCCTCAGCCTCAGCCGGGGCAGCAGGCCCAGGCCTCTTACATAAGCGCCCTGTTGGGGGACGAGGCTGCAGCAGTGCCGGGCCACCCCACCCCCCAGGATCACGAGTCTTCAGTGGGCTGTCCTGGGGCCCTGGGTGAGGCCAAGCCTGGCCCATAAATACGGGTCTCCTCGGTGCTCTCCACTCCTCCTGCATACCTCCCTCGCTCACCCACACTGCTGGCACCGGGCCCCAGACACCTGCTCTGCCTCTGCTTCGAGAGAATGGCTGCTCAGCACACTCTGTGGATGGGGCTGGTCCTGCTGGGGCTGCTGGGTGGCCTGCAGGCAGCAGCCGAGGCCCAGGTCTCCGTGCAGCCCGACTTCCAGCAGGAAAAGGTGAGGGGCTTCCCTGCGCCATCCCCAAGAGCTACAGCGCCCCGTCGGGGAAGGTCACTTTCCAGCTGTGTCTTCTCCCCGGGTGGAGGGACCGAAGTTCCGCAGTGCCCGGCAGTGCGGGCCAGGGACAGAGCCCTGCGCGCAGGAAGGTGGCTGGGCAGCTGCCCGAGGAGGCTGCCCTCCCTGGACACGGCGTCCCATCTCCCCGATGGGCTACGCAGACACCGGGCCACACACGCGCCCACGCCATCCAAACACGGCCATCGCTACGGACACACGAGCGCACGTTCCACACCTGGGTGCCAAGACACGGGTGGGGAGCGGTGGCGCACGGGGATGGCGCTACACAAGCCGCGCGCGGGGGACCCGCCCCGCACAGAAAGCCGGCAACGCTCGCTCTCGCCCGGGAGCTGCTCGGGGACGCGCCGGAGCGCGGGTCCTCTGGCCGCGCGCCCCTCCCCAGGGCCGAGGAGACCCCCAGCGGTCCGCGAAGCGGAGCCAAAGACCCGCCCGACCCCTGCGGGAACGCGGCGTTCTCTGCCGCCCGCTGAAAGGGCCGGGAGCCCCGCCAGGGCACAGAATCGGGACGGGGCGGAGGGGCCGGAGTTGGCTGGTGGGGGGGGGGGGGACGATGGGGGGGGACTGTCCCCGGGAGGGGGCGTGGCCAGACGGGGAGCCGCGTGCCAGGGGCGTGGCCAGCTTCTGGGGCGGGGGCGCGAGGGGGTGGTCCGTTTGTGGGCGGGGAGATGGGCGTGGCTTCTTGGGGACCCGGCCGGGTTGGAGGCGGGAGGGGGAGGGGCAGAGGCGACCCCGCGGGTCGGCACCAGTGATCCAGAGGGTCCTGGCCGACGCGGGTGGGGGTCGCTCGCCGCAGTTCCTGGGGCTCTGGTTCAGCGCGGGCCTCGCCTCCAACTCGAGCTGGCTCCGAGAGAAGAAGGCGGCATTGTCCATGTGCAAGTCGGTGGTGGCCCCGGCCTCGGATGGCGGCCTCAACCTGACCTCCACCTTCCTCAGGTGTGACAGCGGGCAGGTGGGCTTCTGGGACGGAGAGATCTGGGAACACCCTCGGGCCTAGCCCCTGACCCTGAGGTCACCCACCTGCAGGAAAAACCAGTGTGAGACCCGAACCATGCTGCTGCAGCCCGCGGAGTCCCTTGGCTCCTACAGCTACCGGAGTCCCCGTGAGTGGGGCCTCCACCGGCCCCCTGGGCCCAGCCTGGGGGTGACACTTGCCGGGGTGACTCTCGGCCAGCCACCTGCCTCGGAAATCCATGGGGTAGGGGGTGATGGCCGCCCCACCAGGACAGAGAGGCCAAGACCAGGCCTGGGCGTGACTGCCCATGCACCAGTGTGGGGACAGAGGGACCCTTCCTCCAGGGAGTGGGATCCTCTCTGGAGCCCACTAGTGTCTTGCCAGGCCCTTCTCCTGTCCCCTGGAGTTTTCCCCACATACGCAGCCCACAAGGCCCTTCCATATACTTCCTCCCAGTTCTCCTCCCCAGGACCCAGGGGCTTCCTCACCCCTCCTGGGGAATGGCTCCTGCAGGGAGACCTCTTCACTTCCCAGTTCTGGCAGCGAGTTCTGTGGCTGCGCCAGGAATCCGGTTTTCTGAGCCTGGCTCCCCCAGACATCTGGTTTGGGGATAGAGTTCACAGGCTGTGTAGGCAGGAGCGGGGTGTGGACTGGAGAGCAGTGGGGTGGGGGAGCATCCCAGGCCGGCCGAGGCCTGAGTGCCCACAGCCCACAGGTGCACCCCCTCCCTGAAGCAGAGCTGAGTCCCCAACAGGGCCATCTCTTGGGTTCCCAGACTGGGGCAGCACCTACTCTGTGTCAGTGGTGGAGACCGACTATGACCAGTACGCCCTGCTCTACAGCCAGGGCAGCAAGGGCCCCGGCGAGGACTTCCGAATGGCCACGCTCTACAGTACGTGCCCAGGGTGCTGCCCCAAGGGTTGGGCCAGATGCAGCCTGACCACAGGGGACTCCCTCAGATTCAGGGAGAACACACACCCTCATCCCCTCCCCGCTGAGGCCAGCTGTCTCCACCCTGTGCCAGGCCGAACCCAGACCCCCAGGGCTGAGTTAAAGGAGAAATTCACCGCCTTCTGCAAAGCCCAGGACTTCACAGAGGATACCATTGTCTTCCTGCCCAAGACCGGTGAGGCCCTAATCTGACGGGGAGAGGATTAAGGTCAGATTAGAGGCAGGCAGGCAGGCAGTCTCCTGACTGCAGGAGGCAGAGGGGAGGAGGTGGCCTCACCGTGCTGTCTGCTGACCTGCCAGAGGCCTGGGCCTGCAGCCCTTCATGAGGAGCCGCCTCCGTGGGGGACATGGAGAACAGGCACCCACTTCATACCAGGCCCAGCAACTCCCAGGATATGGGGCTCCAGCCTGTTGGAGGGTGTAGGATGGGGTGCCCATGGGGGACACAGGTGGACAGGCTGCTCTCAGCAGAGGTGGAGAAAGGCCTTCTCTTTGTTCCAGGGGGCCAGGGAAGAGGTGGGAGGTGATGGAGGTCTCTTCAGTTTGGGGGTTTATTCAAGACCAGCTCTGCATTAGGGGAGGGACAGGAAGCCCAGTGGGAAAATTGGCCTAAGCCTGGGGTTCTGAGGACAGCCCCTCATTCTTTCTTGGCAGATAAGTGCATGACGGAACAAGAATAGGTGAGCCACTTCATTCATTCATTCATTCGTTCAGCACACATCCAGCCCACCAGCTCTGTGATGGATCAGAGTCCCAGGACAGCCTGGTACTACAGACCCATCCTTCCTGGTGGCTGCAGTCCAGGATCAGGCAGGAGACATAAGGGCTGCCCACACTGACGGGTGCCCAGATGTGAGGCTCGGAAGGAAAACCTGTCCCAGCCACTGGAATAGGGCTGGCCCCTGAGGGCTCACATTGCGGGGTGCAGGTGTGAGACCCCAGGCAGACAAGGTCGAGGGGCTATAACTCGGGGGCCATCTGGCAGCGAGGGGCGTCTGGCTCCTGGGGTGGGAGGGAACCAGAGTGGGTGAGATGGGATGGGAGGAGACAGGGGACCGAAGGGAGGGCTGAGGATGCTTTGTGGAGGCCATGGGAGACCTCAAGGAAGCAGGCTCCAGGCAGATTGACCCCCACTCCCAGGAGGGAGGCCTAGGCTGGAGCTGGAATCTGGACCCTGGGGCTGGGAGGGGTGGAGTCTGTGGACCCTGGGGCAGTGGGGATCCCAGCCCCAGCAATGGATCTTGCTCTCTCAGTGGGGCTCAGGGGAGCCAGGGGGCAGAGGAAAGCCCCCCTACCCACACCTGCTCCATCCAACCGGAGTGGGGGTGGGCTGGGAAGACTGCAACCTCCATCATGGCCTTCCGCTTGCACCCCCAGCACTCCCCGGGCTGAAGCTGGGACCCCCGCCAGCCAGGTGACCCCCAAGCTCTGGATGTCTCTGCTCTGTTCCTTTCCTGAGACCCTGCCCCAGCTCCCCACCCAAGTGCCCCCACTCCCTTGGGCTTCATTCTGGCTCCATGGAATAAACTCTGGAAGCAAGTCAGTTGGCTCCTGGCTGTCTGTGCTGGCGTCACCTGTCCAAGGCCACCTCGACCTCCCGCTCTGTAAAATCCCAGCCTGATGTCAACAAAGGAGTGGGCCTTCTAGTGTTTGCTCCCAGTGGGGTCCTGAGTCAGGAGAGCTGGGAGGGTGTACCCCCGCCGACTCCACACGATCAACAAAGGAGCAGGCCTTCTAGTGTTTGCTTCCAGAGGGGTCCTGAGTCAGGAGAGCTGGGGGGTGTCCCCCACCCACTCCACACGATCGTGTGACCCTGCCACGGCCCCACATGTCCAGCCATACCCCCTGAGCTGCCACTGCCGCCAGGCCGGTGCTGAGCTGGGGGGGTCAGTGACACATCTCATCCCCTAGGCAGGTGTCCTGCACCCCAACCACACCCTGTCACCCCCTCAGCAGCAAAGGCCTGAGGCTTGAGGCCCCAGAGGAGCTTTGGACCTGTTGGGTGTCTCGAGGTGTGGGATTAACGCACTGAGATTGCGCAGAGATAAGGGTTTCAGGGGACAAAAAGGAACATTTGTTTGAAAGATGCTAGTGTGTCTCCACCCGCCACCAGACAGACTGACAGAGTGGACTGGGTACAGGCCACCCCACATCCCTCTGGCTCTCTGAGTACCCCTGCCCTCTGACCTGGGCCTCCAGATCATAGCCCTGTCCACAAACCAGAGCCCTCGCATCACTCCCACACCATGCCCGGCCAGCGTCCTGCCCAACCCTGCTCCCTCCCACATTCCCACCCTCACTGTGACCTGCCCACCAGCCCCCCAACCCTCACTAAGGCAGGCCCTGCAGAGGCACCAAGCATTTGAGGCTCAGAGGTGAGGATGAGGTTCTAGGTGGCCTTCCAGGAGAAGGGAGCTTGAGGCTGTGCCTGGGCTCAGGGAGGGATCCCACATCCCAGGGAGTCTGTAGAAGGCCAAAGAGGCAGGGTCTCTTTATCTGTCTGGGTCAGCTGCAGGCCCCTAGCCCTGAGGCCTGTCAGAACTACCCTCAGCTGCCAGGCATCCGGCCCCACCCGGGAGGAAAGGCAAGGGTTGGCGGGGGATGGTGGGGCTTGGGTGGAAGCAGCTGGGCCTGAGTGCTGCAGGGTGCAACTTGATCAGAAGCCTATCACGGTGGGTGCAGTCCCAGCCCAGCCGCCCCAGGGCATCTCAGGGGCATAAAGCCTACAGAGGAGACACCCGAGCTCTGCCCTGCTCCCGAGTCCCAAGGAGACCCTGAGCCACTCGCTGCACGATGCTTCGGGCTCTGCTCATCAGCTCCCTGCTCTGGGTGTCCCCAGGCCAGGCCCAAGTCCCCATCCAGGCCAACTTTGATGCCAGCCAGGTGCGCCCAGATCTGGGGACACATTCTCTCAGTGCAGCACTTTGGTGCTGCGCCCTGGGTCCCTGTCCACACCCTCTTTGATCCAGGCTCAGCAGGGCTGGGGGCAGGGGATCCCCCACACAGCTGCTCTATCTGTCTGGAGGGGGCGTGGCTGGGGAAGACTGCAGTCCGCCATCCCAGCTTTTCCGTTACATCCCCCCCATTACTCCCCAGGGCCAAAAACTGGGACAAGTCACAGCTTCCTGCACCTCATGTCCCCCACCCCGACCCCACACAGACTTGTGACCTTGCCACAGCCCTACCCATCCAGCTGTCCTCCGGGTTGCCGGCTGCAGACAGACTGGTGCTGCGCTGGTGGGGGCCAGGTGCTCCTCTGCTGAGGCCCCCCTCCCTCGGTTCTGCATCAGGGCCGACGTGTGCACAGCAGCCCCCGTCCTGGCCAGGAAGCAGCTGTGTCAGGATGGAACGTGGTGGTAGAACATGGTGGCTCAGGCCCAGGGCACGGGGCCACCTCCTAGCCTTTCATGCACTCACCCTGCAGTTCCAGGGCACCTGGTACATGGTCAGGTGGTGTCAGATGACCAGGACTTCCTGGACTCCAAGGACACTATAAAGATGCCTGTGGTCTTAGTGACCCCCTTGGTGAATGGTGACCTGGCCCTCAAGTTTGGATACCCCACGTAAGTGATCCCATGAGCCCCACATCACACTCAGCCTCAGACAAGGGCCAGCATGAGACAGATGAAGGTCCAGAGGAACCATGGTGTCTCCAGCACATCAGGCTCAGACCATGGGTCCTCGAGGGCTCCTCATGGCCAGTCCCAGAGAGCAGCCACAGGGGCTCCAGAGGGATCCAGGCCCTGAAGGAAGCACTGCCTGAGGCCGGGTGTTGAGAAAAGTGTCTACATGTCTGTGTCTGTGTATCACTGTATGTGACTGTGTCTCTGTGTGTGTCTACTTCTGCATGTGTGCGTGTATATGGGTGTATCTTCTGTGTACGTGACTGTGTCCTCTGTGTGTATCAGTGTGTCTGTGTATCTGTATGTGCATGTATGTATGTTTCCTGTGTATCTGTGTATGTGTACGTGTGTATCTGCGTGTATGTGCATGTGTGTGTGTCTTCTATGTATCTGTATGTGCATGTGTGTATGTGTCTCCTGTGTATCTGTGTGTATGTGCATGTGTGTATGTCTCCTGTGTATCTGTGTGTATGTGTGTCTCCTGTGTATCTGTGTGTATGTGCATGTGTATGTGTGTCTCCTGTGTATGTGTGTGTCTCCTGTGCATCTGTGTATGTGCATGTGTGTATGTGTCTCCTGTGTATCTGTGTGTATGTGTGTCTCCTGTGTATCTGTGTATGTGCATTTATGTATGTGTGTCTTCTCTGTATCTGTGTGTATGTGTGTCTCCTGTGTATCTGTGTGTGTATGTGTGTCTTCTGTGTATCTGTATGTGCATGTGTGTATGTGTCTTCTGTGTATCTGTGTGTGTGCATGTGTGTATGCGTCTCCTGTGTATCTGTGTGTCTCCTGTGTATCTGTGTGTATGTGCATTTGTGTATGTGTGTCTCCTCTGTATGTGTGTGTGTATGTGTGTCTTCTGTGTATCTGTATGTGCATATATGTGTCTTCTGTGTATCTCTGTGTGCATGTGTGTATGTGTGTCTTCTGTGTATCTGTGTATGTGCATGTGTGTATGTGTGTCTTCTGTGTATCTGTGTGTGTATGTGCATGTGTGTATGTGTGTCTTGTGTGTGTGTGTGTGTGCATGTGTGTGTGTCTTCTGTGTATCTGTGTGTGTGCATGTGTGTATGTGTGTCTTCTGTGTATCTGTGTGTGTGTGCATGTGTTTATGTGTGTCTTCTGTGTATCTGTGTATGTGCATGTGTGTATGTATGTCTTCTGTGTATCTGTGTCTGGAAGGGAGACCTGGATTCCTACATACTCAACTGTGTGTCCGTCAGCAGGTACTTAATACCCAGCCCACCCCAGTAGGAGTTTCCCACCTCTAAGGTCACCCTAAAGTCCCCATGTTCTCTAAGGATTGTGAGGGTGAATCAACGGACCCTGGGCTCAGAGACAGCGAGGTAGGCTCTGGGCCTGGGTGCTGGGCAGGAGGGCCGCTCAGGGAGCTGGACTCCTCCTCCCCAGGCCCGACAGCCGGTACCAGAAAATGGACACGACCTTTACCAAGGGAGCCGTGGAGGGCAGTTCCGTAACCCAGGTGAGGTGGGCGGTGGGCAGGTCTGTGGGTGGGGGCCTCGGGGCTCTGCTGGCTGCTAGATGGGCACCCGGGGCCAGGGCGTGAGGGGTGCCGCCCTGAGGGTCAGGGGCCCTGGGGCCGGGGTTAGCGGATCTCGCCCTTCCAGCCATGTCCTTGACTGACATCCGAGGGCCTTCTCCGACTACCAGCATTTCGCCTTGCTATACTTGGAGACGCGGAAAGGGGCCTGCGTAAGCCGTGGCTGCAACCCTACAGAGGGCGGGCGGCCGCGGGGTGGAGGCCGGGACACCCCGCCTTGGGGTCTGGAGTCTCCGGCTGTGCCTGCTCCAGAGCGCTCTGCACGCCGCAGGCGGAACCGCCGGCCCCTCCCTCCCGGTCTCCGCCCCCCTCCCCTTCGCCCCTCCAGCCCCTTCCCTTTAGCTCACCCGCCCTCCCCACCTTCAGCCCGAGCCCGGAGCTGTTTCCCGAAGGCGCCCAGAAGATGCAACGGCTGCCGAAGTCGGGTGAGGGTGCCCGCACCCCTGCTGGAAGGGCCAGGCCCCGGAGTCGCCCCACGAGTCTCCTAGTCCGGGCAGAAGTGCCCGCGGCAGCCCCGGCCGATCTGGGTCGAGGGAGGGCGCGGCGTTGCCCAGGCGGGTGCTCCGGGAGGGTTTCGCGTTGCGCGGGTCAGGGGCCTCGGCCCCCGGGAGCGGGGCGCGGGGTGGCGTTCAGGCCCGCAGACCGCAGGCACTGGCCCTCCCAGCCGGGCGGGCAGGGGCTGCACGCGGTGCCCTCCACCTTCGGGGAGCCCGGGGCGAGGGCGGGGGGACGGGCGGATCCGAGCTCAGCCGCGGGGGGAACGGGGGGTGGTCTGCGCGCCTGGAGGGGGCGGAGGCAGGGGACGCCCCCCACCCGCTCCTGGTTTTGCAGTAATGGGTCAGCTGCCCCGGGTGCCCCGTCCCTCCACACCCCGGCCCCAAGCGCAATAAACGCCCTGAAAACCTGCGGCGCTGTGCGTCTCCTGGGGGAAGACGGGGCGGGGGTGTGTGTGGCGGAGGGGTCGGCCAGGTACAGGGGCGCCCTGGGAGAGGGCCCAGGTCACCCCCGTTGCCCGCCGGGCAGGCGTTTGGCTGGGCAGGGACCCAGCCTCGGCTCCGGGGCTCTTCTAGGCCCCCACGGACCCGTAACCCCAGGTTGCGGGCGCGGGGAAGGCAGCGATCGGACCTCACGCCACGCGCTCCCGGGCTGCAGCGGACACCGCCGCGGGACGTGGCTGGCCTTCGGGATCCTCCCAAGCAGCGGTCCCAGACAGTGTCCGCCGCTTCCGCCCCCAAGCGCCTCTCGCGGTCCCCCAGTTCCTCTGCCCCCCACTCCTGGCTCCAGGCCCCGCCCCAGAGGCCTGGCAAGACGGACCAAAGGCCCCCAGCCCCGACCCAGGTCCTGCCCACGGAAGGCTGAGGGCGAGGACAGGAGGCGCGTTCGTGGAACTCTGCCCTGCCCGGAGTCTCTGCAGGACCGTGGGTTTGTTTGCTCGTTTGTTTAAGATGGAGTCTCGCTCTGTCGCCCGGGCTGGAGTGCCGTGGTGCCATCTCCGCTCACTGCAACCTCCACCTCCCAGGTTCAAGCGATTCTCCTGCCTCAGCCTCCTGAATGGCTGGGACTATACACATGCGCCAACACGCCCGGCTAATTTTTTTGTATTTTTTTTTGTAGAGATGGGGTTTCATCATGTTGATCAGGCTGGGCTCGAACTCTTGATCCAGTGATTTGCCTGCCTTGGCCTCCCAAAATGCTGGGATTACAGGTGTAAGCCACCACGCCTGGCCACAGACAGTGCTGTTTTTTACAAAGAAATCTTGAAGAATTTGAAGGAAAATAGCCTTGCCATAATGTTCTTAGTTAGCAAAATAATAATAATAATACTGGTTGCAAATCTGTCAACATTTTGATAATTGTTTCATCTGGGTGATGGGTCTAAGGGGCTCAGTGTGCTATGGTTTCTGCTTCTCAGTTGGCCATAAATTTTTTCTTTTTTTTTTTTTGAGACAGAGTCTCGCTCTGTCACCAGGTGTCAGACTGGAGTGCAGTGCTGTGATCTTGGCTCACTGCAATCTCCGCCTCCCATGTTCAAGCAATTCTCCTGCTGCAGCCTCCTGAGTAGCTGGGACTACAGGTGCGTGCCACCATGCCAGCTAATTTTTATATTTTAGTAGAGACAGGGTTTCACCATGTTGGCGAGGATGGTCTGGATCTCTTGACCTTGTGATCTGCCCGCCTCGGCCTCCCAAAGTGCTGGGATTACAGGCGTGAGCCACCGTGCCCACTCTTTTTTTTTTTTTTTTTGAGAGGTAGTCTCACTCTGTCACCCAGGCTGGAGTGCAGTGGTGTGATCTTGGCTCTACTGTTTCCAAAAACAAAACAAAACAAAACCCCCAGAAAGCCAGGACCCTGTCTTGCCAGAGCTGCTTTCCTTGACTGGGGCCCCTCTGGTCCAGGAGGTCACAGAGATAAGGAGTCTCCCCATCCCAAGGACCCCAGACAACCCATGCACACCTGCACCCAACACCTGGGTGCCCAGGGAGTGCCTCTGATGCTCCTAGGACCTGCTGTGGACACCACAAAGACAGGGTCCTGCCCAGGTCATGTCCCTGTCCCCAGCCTGAGGGCCTGGCGAGGGGATGTAGAAAGGCCCAGAGAGGCAGCCACACCTTTGTCTGTGACTGTAGCGTCCAACCCTGCAGGGTTCTGTGAGCTCCTCCCAGCTGGTTTGGAGACGTAGAAATAGAAGACACAAGATATAGAGATAGAGAAGAGACAGTTTGGGCCTGGGGTCCACTGCTACCCAGATCACGGGACCAGCAGTGGCCCCAATGCCGGAATGCTGTCACTTTCATTGAGTTGCAAATCTGGGGCAGGGTAGATAGGCCATGGCAGTGATAGGGTCAAGTACATCACAGGTCATTCAGGTAGGGGCTCAGGAATTTCTGACACCCCAGGTGAGGTAAGGAGCATAATGCATCAGCACTTTTTCCATACTTATCAAGAAAGAACCACATTAAGATTTATGTTACTATGACTGATTATCTTTTCTAAGACAAGGAGCCAGGTGCAGAAGCAGAGCATGAGAGTGGACATGGAGCATGACCACTGAAGCACAGCCTCACATAAAGGCAGTTAACCTCCGGATGTCTACGGGCCTCCCTGACAGCCATCAGGCCTTACCACAAGAGTTTGGAGGAGCGGAGTTTTCTAACTTCTCCGGGGAAGGAGGTGTCTCAGCCATCTTGAAGATGTCTCAGCTCAGTCTCCTACCCTAGCTGGCCAAACAGCGGGTGCTTTCCCAGCGCTGACACTACCACACAGTGGGCAGGGCTGACCTGGGCAAAGGCCCTTATTCGGGCGGGACAGAGGGCTTAGAGCATCTTGCCTCAGGGTCATTCATTTCACAGTGTCACTCCAGGTTCACACTTCCGACCTGAGAGTCATTAATAAGAGAATTAAGATCACCTATGATTAACAGATCACATGTGAATAACTAATAACTACTATAGTTATATTTCTAGTTACTTTCTTCTTCATAGTTTATATGGAAATAGGCTGAGGCCTTTTGCTCCTGCCTTGGTGCTTATGGGATCTCTCCTGACATGTGACCTGCACAGCTGATCCTCTGACATTTTGTCCCCACGCTTGGGCAAGCACACTCTTCCCCCTTAGGGGGCATCTTCAGCGACACTATCTGAGCTCTAACTACCATTTGGTCAGTCTGTTGGTTGTCATTCAGCTTCCGTGTGGACCCAGAGGAAGAGGTGGCAGGTGACCCTGTGGGTGGCCGCAGCAGCATTTAAGCCAGGCAGGTGGGCAGGCTCACTCTCCTGAAGGCTGGGGCAGGCACCTATGCATGCCCAGGGAGATTCCAAGTCTGGAAATGCACGTGGCCCTCCACAGCCTCAGGGATGTGCTTTCCTTCCTTCCAGGGTGGGGCAGCCCCTAGAGGTGGCTGGGGTCCAGCTGTGGTCAGCCTCCAACCCCCAGCAGTTCAGCCCTGGACTCCCATCGCACCCTCACCTCCGACGCTCAGCCTGTTCTCCACCCAGAAGCCCAGGGTCTATTCACTGGAGGTGTCCAAGAAGGCTCGGCGCCCCAGAGGGGGTCCCGTCGCACTAAGTCTTGATGGCCACCAGCAAGGCCTTCTCTTTTAGGCTCTCCTCTGCCCCATGGTCCACGCCCCCTCCCTCCGTCCTGCTGCCAGCCCCACGTGTGTTTCAGGGCCTTTGCCCAGGTCAGCCCTGCCCGGACCACCCTTTGCTCAGGGCCACTCAGGCGAAGGTGGGGACAAAGACTCCCGTCTCTGAAGTCTTGCTCAAACACCTCCCTTGGGTTTTGGCCTCTGCTGCCCCGCCTGAGCCTGGCCTGGCCCCACTCTCCTGGAGCTTGTGTTCCATACCTGTTGCTCCTCATTTCGGCCCAGCTCCAGGCGCTTTATGCCTTGGGTGCCAGGATAGCCCTTTCCTTTCCCTCCCCTGTTCTGCCTCCATCGCTGACTTCAAGTGCGTGCGTGGGGGACCTTCGTAGTCCCTCTTCTTCTGTTTGTGAAGCTTCACCCACCAACCTTGTGTCTCATATACTGTATTAACGTATCCTGCATTTAAAGAAAATTGCTCTCATGGCAGGGCACGGTGGCTCACGCCTGTAATCCCAGCACCTTGGGAGGCTGAGGCGGGCAGATCACCTGAGTTCAAGACCAGGCTGACCAACATGGAGAAATCCCATCTCTACTAAAAATGCAAAATTAGCCTGTAATCCCAGCTACCCAAGAGGCTGAGGCAGGAGGGGGAGGTTGCAGCCTAGGCAGCCGGAGCAAAACGCCGTCTAAAGAAAGAAAACAGAAAATTAGCCGAGTGCGGTGGCTCAAGCCTGTAATCCCAGCACTTTGGGAGGCCGAGACGGGTGGATCACGAGGTCAAGAGATTGAGACCATCCTGGTCAACAAGGTGAAACCCCGTCTCTACTAAAAATACAAAAAATTAGCTGGGCATGGTGGCGCATGCCTGTAATCCCAGCTACTCAGGAGACTGAGGCAGGAGAATTGCCTGAACCCAGGAGGCAGAGGTTGCGGTGAGCCAAGATCACGCCATTGCACTCCAGCATGGGTAACGAGCGAAACTCCATCTCAAAAAAAAAAAAAAAAAAAGAAAACAGAAAATTGCTCTCCAAGAAAGAACTGAGGGCAGACTGGTTGGCAAGTTACATTTTCCAGACCTTCATGGAATTTTTTTTTTTCAGATGGAGTCTCCCTCTGTCGCCCAGGCTGGAGTGCACTGGTGTGATCTCTGCAGACTGCAGCTTGGACTACAGGCACCTGCCACCACACCCAACTAATTTTTGTATTTTTAGTAGAGATGGGGTTTCTCCATGTTGGCCAGGCTGATCTCGAACTCCTGACCTCAGGTGATCCACCCATTTCAGCCTCCCAAAGTGCTGGGATTACAGGTGTGAGCCACCACACCCAGCTGAGACTATTTAAATGAAGGTTTTGGCCAGGTGCAGTGGCTCATGCCTGTAATCCAAGCACTTTGGAGTCCAAGGCAGGCGGATCACCTGAGGTCGGGAGTTCAAGACCAGCCCAACCAACATGGTGAAACCCTGTCTTTATAAAAAATAAAAAATAAATAATAAAATAAATGAAGGTTTTGCAGTTTTCTTGTCATGTGTTGGAATTAATGTTTGTTTCCAGTCTTATATTAGTTCCTAGGGCTGCCAGAAATTATCACACACCTGTAGCTTAAAATATGTATTCATTCTCCTACAGTCTTTGAAGTCAGAGACCAAAATCAGTTCAATAGGGTCTGGGTATCAGCGGGCTGTGCTCCCTCCGACGGCTCTAGGAGCAAATCCTTCCATTCCTATTCTAGCTGCTTCTTCTGCTCTTCTTCTTTTTTTATTTTATTATTATTATTTTTTTGAGACAGAGTCTTGCTCTGATGTTCAGGCCAGAGTATTATGACGAAATCAGCTCACTGAAGCCCTAAACTCCCAGGCTCAATCAATCCTCCTGCCTCAGCCTCCTAAGTAGCTGGGACTACAGGCATACATCACTATGCGTGGCTATTTTATTTTTTTAGAGATGAGTCTTGCTGTCTTGCCCAGGCTGGCCTTGAACTCCTGACCTCAAGCAATCCTCCACTCTGACCCCCTAAAGCACTGGGATTACAGGCATGAGCCTCCAGGTCTGGCCTCTTCTAGCTTCTGATAGTGGCTTGTGATCCTTGGTTTGTGCGGCATCGCTCTAGTTTCCCCCTCCATGCCACACTTCCCCCTCCATACCACACTGCCTTCTTTTTGGTGTCAAGGCTTCCTCTGCCTCAATTTTGTAAGATCACTTGAGACGGCCCTGAGGGCCACCCTGGGTAATCCAGGATAATTGCTCCATCTCAAGGGCACGTCTGCCAAAATGCCTTTCTTTTCTTTCCTTTTTTGTTTTTTTGGTGGGGGGTAGGATCTCACTCTGTTGCCCAGGCTGGAGTGCAGTGCACAGCCTTTTCCGTACAAGGTAACATTCACAGGTCCCAGAGATTAGGGCCTGATACCCGGAGCCTGCTACAGCCAGCATCTCAGAGTTCATGTGACAAAGGAGGGGCCCTGCAATCCTCTCCAAACCTGCCCCACCCCAGCGATAGTGGGGATGAATCTCCCGGTTCCACTCTCCCCACGTGCGGGGGCCATCCTTGACTGTTCCTTGTCCCCCTCTCCTCCTCCACTCCCAGCCTGTGGTCCACCCCTCCTGCACCTCTGCAGCCCCATCCTCTCTCATCACAACACAGAACCCAGACTTTACACACAAGTCGGTAGGGTCCACCCCTCAGGGTCCTGCGAGTCCCTCTCTGTTGGTGTGGAGACGAGAAACTGTGGAAATCAAAGACATAAGACACCGAGAAAGAGAAAAGAGTTTGGGCCCAGGGTCCACTGCCACCCAATGCGCTGAGTCGACAGTGGCCCGAGTGCCTGGATGCTCTTTTACTGAGCACAAAGCAGGGGGATGAGGGGCACGTAGGGTGAGGTAATGGTGGTCAGTGACAGGGTCAGGTAAGTCATGTGTCTTGGGGACAGGGGGCCCAAGACTTTGAAGAAGCCGAGGTGAGGAGAAAACCTGAGGCGTCAGCACTTTTTGCATACTTGTCAAGAAATAGCAAGGTCACTAAGATTTATGTTACTATTACTAATTCTTATTTTCTAGGGAAAAGAGGAACCAGGTGCAGAAGCAGAACTTGAAAGTAGCCCTAGGCCGGGCATGGTGGCTCACACCTGTAATCCCAGCACTTTGGGAGGCCAAGGCAGGTGGATCACGAGGTCAAGAGATCGAGACCATTCTGGACAACATGGTGAAACCCCGTCTCTACTAAAAATACAAAAAATTAGCTGGGCACAGTGGCACGTGCCTGTAATCCCAGCTACTCAGGAGGCTGAGGCAGGAGAATTGCCTGAACCCGGGAGGCGGAGGTTGCGGTGAGCCGAGATCGCGCCATTGCACTCCAGCCTGGGTAACAAGAGTGAAACTCCGACTCAAAAAAAAAAAAAAAAAGAAAGAAAGTAGCCCTGGAGCGTGACCGCTGAAGAACAGCACCACAGAGAGACAGGTCCCTGGATGTTTGTGGGTGTCCCTGACAGCCGTCAGGCCTGCCACAAGAGCTTGGAGGAGCAGAGTTTTCTCCTCACTCCCCCGAGGAAGGAGATGTCTCAGCCATCTTAGACGTCTCCTTCCCTAGCTGGCTGAACAGCGGGCACTTTCCCAGCGCTGACACTGCTGCACAGCTGAGGTGTCCTCCAGCAGCCCTTATGCGGGTGGGACAGAGGACTTAGACCATCTTACCTTAGGGTCACCTCTTCTCCAATATCACCTCAGTCCCATACTTCTTGACCTGAGGCTTATTAGTAAGATTAAAGATCATATGATTAGGCCGGGCTCGGTGGCTCAAGCCTGTAATCCCAACACTTTGGGAGGCTGAGGCGGGTGGATCATGAGGTCAAGATATCGAGACCATCCTGGTCAACATGGTGAAACCTCGTCTCTACTACAGATATAAAAAATTAGCTGGGCATGGTGGCACGTGCCTGTAATCCCAGCTACTCGGGAGGCTGAGGCAGGAGAATTGCCTGAACCCAGGAGGCAGAGGTTGCGGTGAGCCAAGATCACGCCATTGCACTCCAGCATGGGTAAGAGCGAAACTCCATCTCAAAAAAAAAAAAGATCATATGATTATATATATAATATATATTATATATATATTTATGTTACATATGAATAGCTATGTGATTATTTTATGATTATATATAGGAACAACTATGTAACTATATCTCTAATTTGTTTCTAATTCTATGTTTATATGAGAACATGCTGAGGCCTCAGACCCTTGCCTCTGTTCTTGCAGAGTTTGCCCCCAGCATAAGTCAGATGAGCCACTTCCCTTCGCCCTGCTTAAACCTCCAGCAGCACCACTTCCCATTCATTCATTCACAATGTTTATTCTGTGTCTGTAAGTGCCAGGCATTGTGTAAGCACTGAAGAGACATATACACTGGCAGGTAAAATACACAGGAATCTGCCCTCCTGGACCTCCTGGGATAATGGATGAAGCACGTAAATAAGTGTACTGGCTGCTTACTGCAGAGGGACAGGTGTCCCCAAATGCAGCTGCTTACCCAGCAGGAGTGCGTTATTCCCCAGTGTCAGCAGGGCAGGACTCTGGGCCTCTGGCACAAAGTTTCAGGAGGCTGTGGTCAAGCTGACAGCTGAAGATGTGGTCTTAGGGAAAGGCTCAGCTGGGGAGTTGTTCACTTGCTGGCCAGGGGGATCCTCTTAGGGCTGCCTCATGTCACACACAGCAATTCAAGAGCGATTCTCTCCTATTCTAGTTGGCAGAAGCAAGTCATTAAGTCCAGCCCAAGGGGAGGGGACTGCAGAAAAGTCTAAACCCCGGAGGGTATAACTGGGGCTGGCTGCCAGAATAAAGCAAAGCAAAGTGTACTTTCCACAGTGAGAAGTGTGAACAACAAGAGCATGAAGGAGAGAGGGGTGTGAGAGCTGGGCAGCGCAGCGCAGCACCGGGGAAGGTCTTGCTGAAGTGACTTTTTTTTTTTTTTTTTTTTTTTTTTTTTAGGAGACAGGAGTCTCACTATGTTGCCCAGACTGGAGTGCAGTGGCTATTCACAGGCACTGATCCCACTACTGATCAGCACAGGAGTTTTGACCTGCTCCATTTCCAACTTGGTCCAGTTCACCCCTCCTTAAGCAACCTGGTGGTCCTCTGCTCCCGGGAGTTTACCATATTGATGTCGAACTTAGTGCGGACACCCGATCGGCACAGCGCACTACAGCCCAGAACTCCTGGGCTCAAGCGATCCCCCAGCCTCAGCCTCCTGAGTAGCTGGGACTACAGGCATGCGCCACTGCGCCAGGCTGAAGTGACTTTTGAGTGAAGACCTGAAGGAAGTGTGTGAGTCTGGGAAAAGGGTGTGCCAGGCAGAAGCAGCAGCACATGCAGAGGCCCGGGACAGGAGCCAGGACTGGGAGTGAATGGGGAGGCAGGCTTGCTGAGGGAGCGCTCAGATATGGTAGCAGAGCTTACCTCACTGGCCCTCCCCATGGCACCAGGCTGCCAACCCGACCTTCTGCCAAGCCTTGAGCAGAACTGCTGTTTATGCGGTCGGCCTCCTGCCTGGGATCTCCCTGTCCTGGGGGGAGCCGTCCCCCTCCTGCCCACGCAGCACTGGCTGCAGTGTCTCCTGGCGCTTGGCCCTGCATGAGAGAGTGTGGTGTCTATTATCTGTCTTTCCTACTGGACCCTACAAGCTCCAGCGAGTCAGAGGCATTGTCTGTTGGTCAGTGTCCAGGCCTAGGACAACAGGTGCATAAGAGGAGCTGTGTGTGTGGGAACCCCGCAGGAGTCAAGCCGGGGTCTGAGGCCTCAGTCTGCTTTCATATAAATATAGAATTAGAAAAGAATTAGAGATATAATTACATATCATAAATTATACATACATACAATCATATAATCTTTAATCTTACTAATAAGTCTCAGGTCAAGAAGCATGGGACTGAAGTGGCATTGGGAAAGAGGTGACCCTAAGGCAAGATGGTCTAAGTCCTCTGTGACACTGGCGTAAGGGCTGCTCAAGGATGCCTCAGCTGTGTGACAGTGTCAGTGCTGGGAAAGCGCCCGCTGTTTAGCCAGTTAGGGAAGGAGATTTCCAAGATGGCTGAGACATCTCCGTCCTCGGGGGAGTGAGGAGAAAATTCCGCTCCTCCAAGCTCCTGTGGCAGGCCCGCCGGCTGTCAGGGAGGCCCACAGACATCCAGGGACCCGTCTCTCTGTGGTGCTGTGCTTCAGCGGTCACGCTCCAGGGCTACTTTCAAGTTCTGCTTCTGCACCTGGTTCCTCTTTTCCCTAGAAGATAAGAATTAGTAATAGTAACATAAATCTTAGTGACCTTGCTATTTCTTGACAAGTATGGAAAAAGTGCTGACGCCTCAGGTTTTCTCCTCGCCTCGGCTTCTTCAAAGTCTTGGGCCCCCTTGCCTCCAAGACACGTGACTTACCTGACCCTGTTGCTGACCACCATTACCTCACCCTACCTGCTCTCCTCCCTGCTTTGTGCTCAGTAAAAGCCAGAGCATCCAGGCACTCGGGCCACTGCCGACACTCCGAGCTTTGGGTGGCAGTGGACCCTGGGCCCAAACTCTCTTTCCTCTATCCCTGTGTCTTGTGTGTTTTTTCAGTTTCTGGTCTCCACACCAGCAGGGAGGGGCTCACAGGACCCTATAGGGCTGGATCCTACAGAGCTGGAGTAATACCATGCTTGGACAGAGTGCAGAAGCCTTCTTCCCTGGGGATCGCTCTGTACCGTGACTTCTTCTTCTTTTTTTTTCTGAGAGGGAGTCTCACTGTCACCCAGGTTGGAGTGCAGTGGCGCGATCTCAGCTCACTGCAACCTCTGAGGTTGAGCTACTCTGGCTCAGCCTCCCGAGTATCCGGGATTACAGGCACCCGTCACCACGCCCTGCTAATTTTTCTGTTTTTAGTAGAGACGGGGTTTCGCCATGTTGGCCAGGCTGGTCGCGAACTCCTGAACTCGGGTGATCCGCCCGCCTCGGTCTCCCAAAGTGCTGGGATTACAGGCGTGAGCCACCGCCTGGCCAACTGAAACTTCCTACAATTCGGGTTAGGAATCTTCGCGTTTGTACGTGAAGACGATGGGAGGACGGGCCTCCAGGATGTGCCCGCAGCGCCACGGAGGGAACCCGGACTCGGCTGGACGTGGAGCCGGTGGGCGGGGACGGGGGCGAGAGGGGGCGATGTTCGAGTGGCGCTGCGCGCGAGCGCGAGGCCCAAGAGCCCGGGATCGCGCCGTGGAGCTCAGGCCCGGCGAGGCCAGCGCTAGGGGCAGGGCCTCTGGAGCTCTGACTCGGGGCGCCCCGCTCCGGCCCGCCCGAGGCACTAAACCCGCCTCCAGGAGCCAGAATTCGGCGGGGGTACAGACAGGGTCCCAGCCAGGGCCCTTTAATTCCGCCCTCCAGAAGCCCCGCCCCCAGCCAGACTCCGCCCCGCGCGAGCTCCCTAAGCCCGGCGACAGGCCTACGCAGGCTCCGGAAGCTGTTCTTCTGCGCAGGCGCCCTGAGCCCGCAGCCCCGCCCCGCCGGGTTCGCGCTCGCAGGCCGCCATGGAGCCGCTGTCACCGCCGCTCTGCACGCTGCCGCCCGGCCCCGGGCCGCCCCTCTTCGTGTGCTACTGCGAAGGGGAGGGAAGCGGAGAGGGAGATCGCGGCGGCTTCAACCTGTAGTGAGTGCGGGTCCGTGGGGAGGTGGGGGTGCGGGGGGCTCCGCGGGCGGCCCCGCCTGACAACCGCTCCCCGCCAGCGTGACCGACGCCGCGGAGCTTTGGAGCACCCACTTCACGCCGGACAGCCTCGCGGCCCTCGTGGGTAACTGGGCGCCTGGGCGGGTCTGGGAACCGCCACGCCCCTCCCTGCAGTCCAGGTCGTCTGTGGGGTGACCGACATATGGGATTCCTGCCCGCCCTGTAGCTGCAGTCTTTACATTCACTAGGGGTCCCAAGTGGATCTGGGGTCGGGCAGCTTTCGGGTGCTCCCAGTGGGTCTCGGGTCCTAGGTACCTGGTGACGAGCCCCTGTGCTCTCTAGAAAGCTGGTTTTGGCCTGAGTGTGGCTGAGGACATCACGCCCCTGTTCAGGTGAGACCCAAGCAGGGAGGGAGGATGAGTGGGTGGGGAGCAGGAGGGTCTGGCCACAGCTCTCAGCACCTCTCCTCTCCCAGGGCAGCCTGTGAGCAGCAAGCTGTGTCTCTGACCCTGCAGGAGGACAGAGCATCCCTGACCCTTTCAGGGGGGCCCTCGCCATTGGCCTTTGATCTCTCCAAGGTACCAGGTCCAGAGGCAGCCCCCAGGCTGCAGGCACTGACACTGGACCTGGCACAACGTGTGTGCAGCCTGGAGCGTCGCCTGGCAGGTAGGGTTGGGAGTGGGCACCTCATATTTTCATAAGGCTCCCCTGCTCTTGCCGCCACTCCTGGCACTGAGCAGCGCTCCCATGGGCTTTCTTCCCCAGCTGCAGAAGAGACAGCTGCCAGCCCCAGGAAGAGCTCCCGGCCTGCAGCGCCTCAGCTCTTCTTACCAGGTGAGGCCTGTCTGCCTGTGACTCAAGTAGGGCTGAGCTCTTGCTTCTGGAACTGGTTTCCCTGAACAAGCCTCACGCTCCAGTCTCTGTCTCTTTGGAGAAGGTTGTGGCTGGGATGCTGTCAGCTTCAGGAGCCGCCCCCATCCCATTTCTCCCAGACCCAGATCCCCAGAGAGGTGGCCCAGGACCTGGAGTCAAGAGGCGGTGTCCAGGGGAGTCTCTCATCAACCCCGGCTTCAAGAGGTACCCGCCCACCAGCCTCCTATACCGAGGGTCCAGCGCTGGACCCACCCCTTTCTCTACACCACAGTGCCATAGCGACACCCCTCTTCCCTCCCAGTAAGAAACCAGCCGGTGGCGTGGACTTTGATGATGCCTGAAGGTGCAGCACCAAGTGTGGCCCTGCGGGGTGCCCACCTGTGAGGGGAGAGGACCCCATCAGAGATCCCACCACCACCTCCACCTGCTCATCTAGGGCCAGGACTAAGGCGGCTCCTCAAGTTCCTTCCCCATCAAATAAATGGCTCCTTTGGCTGGAGGCTCTGGTGGGGCTCAGGCTCCTGGCATTGGCCTAGGAAGGGATCAGGGAAGGCCCCTGGGCCTGCACTCTGAGTGTAGAGCCACAGCCTGTGAACAGATGCAGCAACGGCTCAGCTCCCTGGAGACTTCCTTGCTGGGCTGGAGGGAGGTGAGCTTTCTCAGACCTGTCCAGCTATCTCAGCCCTACCAGCCCAGGAGCCGAGAGGGGCCCAGCCAGGCGGGGCCAGGGTCCCCAAGGCTTAGAACTCTGTTCCCACCCTCCCCGGCCGCACCCAGGCAAGGCACAAAGTCCTGTAGGAGATGCCCACAGAACGTCCTGTGCAGATCCCAGACCTCCAAGATGCTGTGGAAGTGGCCCTGTGGGGAGGGGAGCGCCTGACCCTGGGACAGGATTGAGGAATGGAGCCAGCTCCCATCTACCTGGGGCACCCCGCCCCACCCCGGCCTGACTGGTTTGGGAGCCCAATCCGGTCCTGGTGATCCCTGAGGCCACCTGTTGCAGGAGACCTGGAGTCTGTGCACTTCTTAGCGTGGGGGATGGGACCCGCCCGATCCTGGCTCTCTGGCCCCTGTGGTTCTGGGCTATTCAGCTGAGCGTCCCACCATGGGGTTTGGGGATGGGAAGCACCCCTGACTGGGGGCAGTGATCACGGGGCCTTTGGCCCCTCAGATGACAGGACACGCTCACTTAGGACAGAGATGCCTTTATCAGGTGGCAGAGGCGGGGCGGGGCGCTAGCGGGGTTGCACGGCGGGCCGGTAGGCAGCCAGTATCTCGGCGCTATGCGGACAGGTGTACTTGAACTCCTTCTCCTGCAGCGCGCTGTCAAGGTAGTGGCGGACTCCGCGCAGCTCCGCGGGGATTGGCGCCTGGCGGAAGTGCGCGCACACGGTCTGCGGGCCGGCGGGGGTGGGGGGGCGCGGTCAGGACCTGCCGTTCCCAGCGCCCTGGGCCCCCTGGCGCTCGTCCTCCCCCCCACCCCGCCCGCTCACGTCGACGATGTTCAGCTTGGGCAGCAGGCTGCAGTCCGCCAGCGTGAGCCGGTCGCCGTCCAGGAAGCGGCGGCGGGACTCGCGCAGCTGCGGCTCCAGCGCCAGCTCGTGCTCCAGGGGCGTGCGCAGGTAGCTGTCCAGCCTGGCGAGGGCGCGCAGCAGCTGCTGGTACAGGGCTGGGGATGGCGGCGAAGTGAGGACCCCGCACAGGGCGCCCTCCTGCCTGTGCACCCAGCCCCTTGACCTCGCCTCACCTTCGTCCTGCGCCGGCACCGGGTTCTTGATGAACACGGAGAACTTGTGGAAAATATCATTGCCGGCGGTGTTGGCCTCCCTGTACCGAGGGGCCAGGCTGGGGAAGCTGCGGGGATGTGGGGGTGAGACTCCATCAGACTGGCCGCAGCCCTGTCCTGGCCCCACAGTACCCCGAAGCGCTTTCCTGGGCTCTGTCCTGGGCGCGACCTCCCTGGGTCCTCCCCCTTAGTCCCCCCACCCTGCTCAGTCTCTCACTCGGGCGGCCCCAGCGTCTCCTCCAGAAAGTCCTCGATCTGCAGCGTGTCTGTCTTGGCCTCGCTGTCACAGAGCAGGATGGGCAGCTGCGAGCCAGGGGCGAAGTCCTTCAGCACGTCTGGGGACCTGTGGGCAGCATCGGGGTGGGAGGAGGCTGGCCCACTGGTGTGTGAAGCCAGGTAGGCGTCCCCAGGGTGGGCCTCACCTGCGAGTGTCCACAGTGGTGAGAGTGAAGGGTACGCCCTTGAGGAGCAGGACCATGAAGAGCCGCTGGCAGGAGGGGCAGTGCCCCACGCTCTCCCCATCCTCACTTGCCTGGGTGGGTGGAACGGGGCTCAGGGCTGGGAGCAGACCCAGGCATCCTGCCACCAGGCTGGGTGGGACCTGCCTCCCACTGCCAGCGGGACTGGAGGGACGCCAGGGCTCCAGCTTGGTCGGTGTGACTTCCAAGTGCCCAGTGAGGGCCCTTGACTGGGTCCCCAGGATGTGGGGAGGGGCACAGAGCTGCTGGGAGCTTGGAGGCCTGGGGCGGGCCTGGGCCCTAGAATCTTAGCAGAGCCTGGGCAGAGGCCCCAAAAGCTGGCTACAGGGGTGGGGTGGGCCCCACAAGCTGTTTTCTGAGTGATTCACCCACCAGACTGGGCACTGTGGCTGGCAGCTCAGCCCCCGCCCTGGTCCCTGATCTGAGAGCTGAGGGCCTGCCTGGCCCAGCACCCTGCATCCTGGAACACCCACCTACAGCTCCTGGCAGGCTCCACCACTGGCAGCCTGGTTGGCACCTTCCCACCAAGGGGGTCTCCCCCAGGAGACTAGGCTGGGAACAGGACCAAGGCCGCTGGACCCCTCTCTGGGTGACTCTGGGTCCTTCTTCCCCTGGCTGTCCCACTTTACACTTTACTCAGCCTCTGTAGGGCTGAGTTCCCTTAGCCACCCACAGGAAGGGGCTCAGACATAACTGGGGAGGCCCACACCCCCTAGCCTGTCCCAGAAAGCAAAACCCAGAAGAGTAGCCACTCCCAGACACCCTCCCTGCAGCTCAGTTTGCCCTGCACCTTGACAAACAGCTGGAGCTTGGTCTCTGCCATGGTGGGAGCTGCCGCGGTCAGGCGCGGGTGGGGACCTGGGGAGCTTTTTAAGTCTCTCTGTGAGCCCCGCCCTCCCTGGCCTAGGGGCCCGCCCCGTGGAGCCACCTAGGCGGGCAGATGAAGCTGCCCAGGGTTCAGAGCCGGCTGTCTGAGCAACGCCAGCCTCACCCTGGGGTGTCTGAGCCTGAGGGTGTGACCTTGGGGGGAATGATGTGGGGGGCTGCCCTGTACCTGAGGCTGATGCACACCCAGAGGTCCACCCACCTGGCACTGAGTATGCTGGGAGCCGGCATGATAGATGGAAACCAGTGGGTGGGGCATGGGGAGAGCCTACAGACCAGAAGGGTGTAGGGGGTGTCACCTGGGGAGGGGTGGCTTTGTTTCAGGACCACCCCCAACATGAACCCAAATCAGGACCTACCCTATGGCCGTCCCTTGGGCAAATACTGGTCAGGGCCCCCAGCCCAGAAAGCCAGGGGTGGGGTGGGCAGGAGAAATGACCCGACCAGCCTAGCTTCAGTTTCCCAGTCTGCAGCACCAAGGCATTGCAGGGGTGATAAGCCCACCTGGAGGAGCCGCCCCTTCCCACCGATTGAGTTGTCAGGCAGGCCCACCCCACTCAGGGTGGGGCTCGAATTCCAGACCTGCCCGCAACAGGGTGGGGGGCCAGCCTGGCTTTGGTGTTTGGCTGGCAGTGCAGGTCTCCACCCCACCTCCTGTCCCGCCCACTGGCACTCAGCGCAGGTTTCTTACCCCCACCCCTTAATCTTTAAAAAGAAGCAGCTGGAGGGGGTTAGAAGCCGCAGCCTGCATGGCTGGAAGCAAGAGGCCAGAGGAGGTTGGTGGGCCGCAGGTGTGTCTGTTCTGGGCCTCCTGGTGTGACTGGAACCCACAGGTCAGTCTGGCCCTTTGGGGTCACGAGCTGTGCCTCCTGATGCTTTGGGGGGCAGCCCCAGGGAGGTACCCTGAGGGGAGACCCCACCCAGAGGCCAGGCACCCACAGGATTGGCCTGGCCACACTTTCCCAGAGGTGTGGTGCCCCAGTGAGCCTGGACAGGGTGGCTGTGGTGGCATGGCTCACCTGCTCACCTCCCTAGGGCCTTGGTACAGGCCCCACCTCGACCCAGCGACCACACTCCAGTGCTGTCCCAGCCAGCCTAGTCTGACCACTGTGGATTCAACGACGGTCGGGGCTCCTGGACACACAGTGCCATGGAGCCCTGGAAGTACCACGTGGCTCCCCCATCCTTTGTCGTCCTGAGCCCCAGCTCCCTGCGGAGCCTCAGTTTCCCTCCATCCTGCCTCCACCTCGATTGCAAGCCCTAGTCTTTCTCGACAGTGGTGATGGCTCTGCTTGATTCTTTCCTGAATCCTGGGCAGGCAAATGGCCACCCACGGAGAAGCCCCAGGACCCCCCAGCCCAGCTCTGCTGCCCCGGCGCCCTGTGTATTTAACACTGACAGGCACACCCTCACAAATCCACCGGAAAAGCGGTGGCACAGACAGAGGCCATGAACCAGTGGCTCAGAAGGAAAAAAAACAAACACAGGAAGACCATTCGCCTCACACCTGTTTCAGGAAACAAACCAAACTAATCCCGCTCATGGCTGCAGCGGCAGGAGCAGCCCGGTGTTCTGTGGGCGTGGCTGTGGACTGGGGAGCAGTGGCAGGAGCAGCCCGGTGTTCTGTGGGCGTGGCTGTGGACTGGGGAGCCGCGGTGGCCGTCCAACACTCCCCTCCTGTGCCCTCACCCACTTGGGAATCAGCCCTGTGACTTCCTTGTTGTTTGGTTTAATCAATTCATTAATTTATTTACTAGAAGCAGGGTCCTGCCATGTTGCCTAGGTTGTCTCCACCTCTTGGGCTCAAGTGACCGGCCTATCCTGACCTCCCAGCATGCTGGGTGACCCACCACACCCAACCAGTTTCCCTGTGAAGGGCAAGTGAGTGCTGACTGCCCCACTGTGTGGCGTGGCTCTTTGACGTGGCTCCGTGGCATAGCCACCACCCTGTCTATGGGACACTCTGGTTGTGTCCAGGGAGGAGGATAGAGAAGGTGGGTCCATGTGTGCCCACTGCAGGGAGGGCCTGAGACTAGGTGGTAAATGACCTGGCTGTCCCCTTAAATTTAAATTCATAGGCTGGAGTCCTAACCCCTAGTGCCTCCAAATGTGACTTTATATGGGCTGGGCATGGTGGCTCACGCCTGTAATCCCAGCACTGTGGGAGGCCGAGGAGGGAGGATCACCTGAGGTCAGGAGTTCGAGACCAGCCTGGCCACCATGGTGAAACCCCATCTCTACTAAAAATATAAAATTAGCTGGGCATGATGGTACATGTCTGTCTCTAATCCCAGCTACTCAGGAGACCGGGGCAGGAGAATCCCTTGAACCCGGGAGGCGGAGTTGCAGCAAGCTGAGATTGGTTGGTTGGAATTTATCAATTTAAAATGTGGGGAGTAGGATAGGCCCTAATCCACTATGACTGATGTCGGTGTAGACAGGTGAGTTTGGACACAGATGCACAGGGAGGGCCACGTGAAGATGCAGGCGGAAATCACGGTGACGAAGTTGCGAGCCCAGGAGCCAAGCAGATGTTGCCAAGGCCCTGGGAGGAGGCAGCCCAGCCTGAGCGGCCGTCCCCGTGTCTGACCTCCAGGCTGCTGAGCAGTGAGCTTCTATTCACTGACAACAGTGGATTGTGAAGACGGAGTCTCACCCCGTCGCCCAGGCTGGAGTGCAGTGTCTCAATCTTGGCTCACTACAGCCTCCACCTCCCTGGCTCAAGTGATTCTCCTGCCTCAGCCTCCTGAGTAGCTGGGATTACAGGAGTCCATCACCACACCTGGCTAATCTTCTGTATTTTTAGGAGAGATGGGGTTTCACCTTGTTGGCAAGGCTGTTCTCAAACTCCTGGCCTCAGGTGATCCTCCCACCTCAGCCTCCCAATGTCAGCTGTTGTTTTAAACCCCTCACTTTGTGGCTCTTTGCATGGCAGTGCTAGGAAACTAAGAAAGTGGGGAAGAGCCAGGAAATTGAAGAAAATCAGCTTATAAGAGCTGAAAAAAGACCCAAGGTGCCATCTGGGATGACCCCTGACAGGCGGAAACAGACTTTCAACCTTTGCTTCCTGTCTGTCCACGCTGTTTGCATTTTCTACCACATTTTTGTAATACCACATTTTCTACCACAATTTCGTAATGTTTTGATGAAAAAGCAGTAATTCACAGCCACTAACCTTAAGTAGACCCTGGTTCCCCAGGCCAAGGGGTTATCCGTAAACCTCCTGTACCCTGTGGCGGCTCCTGCTCCTGATTCATAGAGCCACCATCAGCAGGGCCAAGCAGAGGTCCTGGGGCTGCAGCTCTGGGAGTGACTGGTGGATTGAAACTCTGTTCCTCCCCGACACCCCTCCCTGAGGGCCCCTTCCAAGGGCTCTTTTTTTTTTTTAGACAGTTTCCCTCTGTTGCCCAGGCTGAACTGCAGTGGCACAGTCAGAGCTCACTGCAGCCTCCACCTCCTGGGCTTGTGATCCTCCTACCTTGGCCTGTGGCTACACCCCAGCCATATTTCAACCACTCGGTCCTTTTCCTTTTTTTTTTTTTTTTTTTTTTTTTTAAAGACAGCGTTTCGCTCTTGTTGCCCAGGCTAGAGTGCAGTAGCGGGATCTCGGCTTACCACAACCTCTGACTCCTGGGTTCAAGCGATTCTCCTGCCTCAGCCTCCCAAGTAGCTGGGACTACAGGTGTGTGCCACCATGACTGACTGGCTGATTTTTTATATTTTTAGTAGAGACGAGGTTTCATCCTGTTAGGCAGGATGGTCTCAATCTCCTGACCTCGTGATCTGCCCGCCTTGGCCTCCCAAAGTGCTAGGATTACAGGTGTGAGCCACTGTGCCTGGCCTGGGCAGTTCTGTTCTGAAGGGAGACACACAGCTGTGGGGGAGCCAGAGGGCTGGTGGAAACCTGTGCAGAGCTTTCCCTGCTCTGTGCATGGAGAGGACCTAGAAGCAGGGAGGCCTCAGGGGCAGCATGCAGACCAGAGCTCAGATCCTGGTTCCAAAGCCCGTCTCCCCTGGAAGGAACCAGGCTTCTACTCTGGACTGTGTCCTCCCCAAAATGTGTGTGTTGAAAGCCTGGTCCCTGCCAGTGATGATATTAAGAAAGGGGCCTTTTGGGAGTGAGTAGGTCATGAGGGTGAAGCCCTTGTGAACAGGATCAGTGCCCTTATCAAAAGGACCCCAGAGAGCTCCCTTGTTCTTTCTGCCACTTGAGGAGTCACACAACCCAGAAGGTCCCTCACCAGAACCGGCTGCGCTGGCACCCTGATCGTGGACCTCAGCCTACAGAGCTGTGAGAAATGAATGCCACCCACCCAGGGGCCTTTGCACAGCAGCCCTGGTCCGACTGAGGCAGGCTCCTCGGAGAGATGCTGGTTCCAGGTGTGGGGCAGGGAAGGTAGGGACACACTCAAAGCACATCAGGGACTGTTAAGAGGACACAGAAGCCATCCTGGAGGGCACCCGCTGGACAGAGCTCAGGCAATCCGAGCACACGACGACAGTGGATTGTGCATTACAAATGGTTAAAATGATCAGTTTGCATAGATTTTACCACCACCAAAACATTTTAAAAGAGCCAGATGAAGTGGCCCACACCTGTAATCCCAACACTCTGGGAGGCCGAGGTGGGGGGAACCCTGAGCTCAGGGGTTCAAGACCTACCTGGGCAATATAGCAAGACCCTGTATCTACAAAAATAAAAATTAGCACGTCTGTAGGAGACTGACGCAGGAGGATCACTTGAGCCCAGGAATTGGAGGCTGCAGTGAGCTATGATTGCACCACCTCACTCCAGCCTGGGCAACAGAGCAAGACCCTGTCTCAAAATAAGTAATTAATAAAAAAGATGAAAGTAAAGAGTGTTAACGTGGATTTTTTTAAACCTGCAAGTCTGTACTGTTTTTTAAAGTGGAGGGGGCCTTTGGTGAGAGAAAATGCCAGTGAATAGATGCAGAAATGGAATACACGCAGGAAATGGCCATTTTGCAGCTGCTGCCCCTGGGTGATGCAGGGGGGCGGGGCACAGGCTGGCCACATGGCCGCACAGCACCGAGATCACTTCCCTACATCTGAGGCAGGGAGAACTGGGCCTCAACCAGGTCCATATTCAGCATCACCTGCCGAGAGACAGATGGACACCTGGAGGTGACCGCCACGGTGTGTCCCGGTGCTACTCTGGCCAAAAACGTCCAACCTACATCTGACCAAGAGGAAATGATCAGACACATCCAGAGCTCAGCCTGGGTCTGTGCAGCCTGTCCCTGCTGAGGGGGACAAACGTCAAGGCGGGGGCTGGCTCAGGGGAGCCTGGGGAAGCAGCGAAACACAAGATGTGTCTCCTGGTTGAATCCTGAGTTTTCCTTTTTTCTTTTTTTTTGAGACAGAGTTTCGCTCTCGTTACCCAGGCTGGAGTAAAATGGCGCGATCTTGGCTCACCGCAACCTCCGCCTCCTGGGTTCAGGCAATTCTCCTGCCTCAGCATCCCGAGTAGCTGGGATTACAGGCACGCGCCACCGTGCCCAGCTAATTTTTTTTGTATTTTTAGTAGAGACGGGGTTTCACCATGTTGACCAGGATGTTCGCGATCTCTTGACCTCATGATCCACCCGTCTCGGCCTCCCAAAGTGCTGGGATTACAGGCTTGAGCCACCGCGCCCGGCCTCTTTTTTCTTTTTTTTGAGATGGAGTTTCACTCTATTGCCCAGGCTGGAGGGCAGTGATGCAATCTCAGCTCACTGCAACCTCTGCCTCCCTGATTCTAGTGATTCTCCTGCCTCAGCCTCCCATGTAGCTGGGATTACAGGTGCCACAACACCCAGCTAATTTTGTATTTTTAGTAGAGACAGAGTTTTGCCATGTTGGCCAAGCTGGTCTTGAACTCCTGAGCTCAGGTGATCAGCCCACCTTGACCTCCCAAAGTGCTGGGATGACAGGCGTGAGCCACAGCACCCAACTGAGAATGTTCTGAGGTGCTGGGGGTGTATTTGCTGTCAATGCTCACTACACATCGTCACAAATGAAGCCTCTGGAGACGACACCCCTGTGAACCATCGTCTTTGAGTGGCTGCGTAGGTCCAGCCCAGCCTGGTCCTGTGCACAGGTTCTCCCCAGGCCCTGGTGGAGCCATGTTCCTGCCACGGTGGTGCGGAGCCACTGCTGGCTGAAGCCCCCAGGCTCGGCCCTCTGGGGGTTCCTCCATGCCTTCTCCTCAGCTGACCACCAAACCCACACCCTCCAGTGAGTGAGCGTTCTGGGTTCTTCCAGGGTCAGCTGCCCCCAGGGCCCAGGGCAGCTTCATGCCAGTGACCCAGCCTCTCAGGCTCCAGCAGGCCCGTCCCACGGCCTCTTGGGGGGCCACGGCGAGCACCTCATAGAAACCCAAGTGTCTCCATTGGCCCAGCCCACCCAGGCCCACCAGTGCCCCAAGCCTATGGGCCCCTCCCCCACCAGTTCCTATGCAGCATCAGCCCTCACCTGCACCCACCCTCTGCCCTCCACCCTCCACCTTCCTGAGAAGCCTTGAAATGGCCTGAGGCAAGAGTCTGACCTTGGCCCACAACAAAGGAGTGAGCTCTAGGGGCCCTTCATGCCCCTGCCCTTTCTCCTGCCCACAGTGCAGCAGGCTCCACCCCAACAAGCCTCAGAGTTTCAGGGTCCCTAACTCCCTGGGGCCTCGGCCTCCACCCTGCCCTCCAGCTGGGATGCTCTTCCCTTCAGGAATCTTCATGACCACAAGCTCCTCCTGTAGGTCGCCTCTCCCTGGAAGCCCTCTGCCCCTTCCATGACATGGAGACAGCCCAGCCCAGGCCACTGCAGGCCTCACATGAGCAGCCAGGGGTGAAGGAGGAGAGGGGTAGACGGGAAGACGAAGGCGCAGGAGAAGTGGGCAGGGAGCAAGCCCTGTGGGGGACAGTGAACCACCACCCTGCCTGCCTGTCTTCCTCCTCCAGGCCGGCCCAGCCACCCACCGCCAGCACCTGTGCCCAAGGGGCCAGGCCTTATGGGACACTAGCCCACCTGGTGGGGCCCTCCTCCCAACCCCACCCACCCCACATAGGCAGGCCCACAGACCTTTTGTTTATTTATTTAAAACAAACTTCTGTGCACTATGTACTATGTACAGGTCCGGCTCCCAGGCAGGTGGGTGAAGAGGGGGCTAAGCTGGGTAGGAGAGCAACGGCAGCTGGGGGGTGGGTCCGGCCCCTTGCCTGGCCAGCAGAGCCAACTTCTCCATTCCTGTCACCTGCCAGCTGGCCCAAGCTGATGGCATCCCATGGGGCGGCCACCTCTCAAAGGCAGGGCCAGGGGAGCCTCTTCTCAAAGTAAAATAAATACCGACTGACCCAGCCCCGCTCACAGGCCGCCCTGGCATCAGCCTTCACTGTAGGGAAAACAGCTGGTTCCAAGGCCGGGCAGGAAAAAGGCCAGCAGGGCCTGGTCCAGCCGGTATTGCCTCAGGTGGAGAGCAGAGCCAGGAAGGGGTGATGGCCAGGTGGACCCCGAGGATTTAAGGCGAAGCAGGGTGAGGGCATGTGCAGCCTGGGCCGGGTCAGCCTTTGGCACAATTGGGGGCGGCAGCTGCAGTGACCACAGGGTGTGGCCGAGTACGGGGGCTGGAGGGCCAGAAGCCTTGGTCCTCAACCTCCACTCCAGGGCCTGGCAGCAGGCACTGGGGGACTACTGTCCCCACCGTCAAGTCCCTGGTCCAGCACCAGGTGGTCAGCAGAGTGTGTCCTTCCTGGCCCAGCGCCGGGTGGTCAGCAGAGCGTGTCCGTGTTGAAGGACAGCTGGGCCTGTGCACAGGAGAGGCCAGGCATGGGTGGCGTCCTGTGCCACCTGCTGTGGGGCTAACAATTGTGCTGGCCTGCCCTGGCCCTCTTGCAGGCTGGGCCTGGATGAAGGGTCTCCCCACAAGCTGCCCCTGTGTCTGGCCTCTCCTGGGCCTCTGTCTGCCGAGTCTGGGGGCCACTGAGTCTACACAGTCCCGTTTCCAGGCTCTGGTCCCCTCTGCTCCATCCTGGCCCTGTTCCCCTCAAAAGCCCCGGCAAGTCTAGGTTCTGCGGTTAGGCTCTCCAGGCCTGTCTGCAAGCCCTCCTCGCCCACTCTACCCTCTTGACCTGTGGACAGCAAGCATCCTGGGGCCAGTTCTCCCCCAACCCCATCCCGGAACTGGAGCCACCAGGCAGCCTGGGTCCAGTGGGCAGGGCTGGCTGGAGTACCCAGCCCCTGCAGAGCCCTGGGCAGCCTGCTCACCCGCTCCTCCTCGAAGCTGATGAGGCCCTCATCCTCTGTGTCCAGGTCCTCAGGCTCATCCGCCACAAGTGCCCGGAGCTCCGTGGGGGCCGGCCGGGGACGGAGCAGACTGAGCAGGCAGCTGAGAGGGGACTGCAGTGCAGACGGTGCCTCCGTCTCCTGCTGCTCCAGGTTGTCGCTCTGCTTCTTGGCGAAGTTCACGAATACCTGGTGGGTGGGGCAGGCGTGTGGGGAGGGGGCAGCCTGGGGTAGGGGGATGGGAGGTGCCAGGCAGAGGAGGAGACAGGGCAGGTGGGGGGCTGGGTTGCGGTGTGCAGCGCCCTTGGGGTGCTCACGTTGTCCAGTGTGGTCTGGCTGACCGAGTAGTCCTCAATGCCCAGCACGCCGGACACCTGTTCCATCTTGCTGAACACCTGGGCCAGCGAGATGTGCTCCGACTTGAGCTGGTACTGTACCTTGGTGTGGTGGCGTTCCTGCAGTGGGGAGGTCAGAGGCCACTGTTAGTGCTCCCCCTGCAGTGCTCCCCTGCCCTGCAGTGCTCCCCTGCCCTGCAGTGCTCCCCTGCCCTGCAGTGCTCCCCTGCCCTGCAGCACCCTCTACCACGCAGTGCCCCCCACTCACCCCCCGCCGCCCTGCAGCACCTCCTCAGAGACACTGAGGACCGCGCACCTTGAGCATTGCTTCCGGGAAGTTCCGGTTAAAGAACCGCACCACGTCCTTCACGCTCTGGCTGCTCTTCGTTCTCACGGTGATCATGTAACCATCTCCAAACCTAATGGGACAGGCCCGTGGCCCAAATCCCAGAGCCCTGCGCTGCCCAGCCAGAGCCCCAGCTCCCCAGCCTCCTGGCCCCACAGCCCCCAGAGACACCCCAGGAAGCCCCATAGACCCCCTGGCCCCACAGCCCTCACAGCCCTGCAGCCACACCCACAGCCCTGCAGCCACCCCCACTCCTGGCCCCGCCCCTGGCCCCGCCCCAGCTCTGGCCCTGCCCCTGGCCCCGCCCTAACTCACCGGTTCTTCAGGTGCTGGATGCTGCCCAAGCACCGCAGGCGTCCATTCACCATGATGGCCAGCCGCGTGCACAGCGCCTCGCACTCCTCCATGCTGTAGGACACGCACAGCTGGCACCGCAAGGGATGCTGCGGGGTGGGGCACAGCGGGGAGGGGTGGGGGGCACAGCAAGGAGGGAGGCACAGTGGGGAGGGGTGGGGAGCACAGTGGGGAGAAATGGGCACAGCAGGGAGGGGCAGAGGCACAGAGGGAGACAGGTGGAGGCACAGTGGGGAGGGGCAGGGCACAGCAGGGAAGGTGGGGGCACAGTGGGGAGGGGTGGGGGTACAGTGGAGTGGGGTGGGGAGCACAGTTGGTAGGGGTGAGGGTACAGCAGGAAGAGGTGGGAGTATACCAGGGAGTGGTGGAGGCACAGGGGGGAGGGATGGGCGGCCTCACCTATGTGATGTCAGCACCACTGAACGTCCTGTCTTGATGAGGTCGAGGATGAGGTTCCAGAGAAAGCGCCGGGCCTTGGGGTCCATGCCTGTGGTGGGCTCATCCTGGAGATGGCCCAGCAGGTTCAGCACCCTAACCCTAACCCTAACCCAGTCTGAACACTGCTTTTGCCCATGCTCACCAGGAAGTCAAAGGCCTGGCAGCCACCACCAACCACCACCCAGGGCTCACCAGGAAGATGAAAGCTGGAGGCCCCCCACGCCCTTCCTCCCCACTTCCTTCCCTCTTCTGCCTCCCACCCAGGGCTCCAGGAGCCACCAGGAAGACGAAGCCCAGATACTGTCCCCCATCCCCATGTTCCCCCCACAGGGCTCACCACCAGGAAAATGAAGGCCAGGTCCACCCCCTGCTCCCTGTCCCCCCCAGAACTTACCAGGAAAAATGAAGGCCGGGTATGCCCCCTGCTCCCTGTCCCCCAAGAACTCACCAGGAAAATGAAGGCTGGGTACACCCTCGCTCCCTGTACCCCCAGAACTCACCAGGAAAATGAAGGCTGGGTACACCCCCGCTCCCTGTCCCCCCAGAACTCACCAGGAAAATGAAGGCCGGGTACCCGATGAGGGCGATGGCCGTGGAGAGCTTCCGCTTGTTACCGCCACTGTAGGTGCCGGCCGGCTTGTCTGCGTACTTGGTCAGCTCCAGCTTCTCCAGAGCCCACTTCACCACCTGGCCGGGGAGGCAGCCGTTAGCAGAGGCAGGGCCGCCCAGCTCCCTGGCCCGTCCCGCCGCGCGGATCCTCACCCGGGCCTCGTCCTTCCACGGGATGCCGCGCAGCCGCGTGTACAGCTGCAGGTGCTCCCGGGCCGTGAGCTCGTCGAACAGCGCATCGCACTGCGGGCAGTAGCCGAGGCTCTGCTGCACCTGGAGCAGCTCCTTCAGCACGCTGGGGACACAGTGGCCGTCAGAGCATGGGGACGTGGCGGCCCTGCCCACCCAGGGCTCCCGCCGCACCTGTGTCCATTCACGAAGGCCTCGCCCCCCGTCGTGCTCTCGTCGCCTGTCAGCATCTTGAAGGTGCTGGTCTTGCCCGCACCGTTGACGCCCAGGAGGCCGAAGCACTCGCCGGGACGCACACCCAGGCACAGGCGGTCAACGGCCAGGATTCGGCCAATCTTCCGGGACTTGTAGACCTGGCCAGGAGCCTGCCCACTCAGCGGGGCATGGGGGAAGGGGGCGTGGGGTCCCACCACCCAACCCCATGCTGCCCCCACCCTGGCCCTCTGTGCCCACCCAGGCCGTGCCCAAACCCCCAGCCCAGGGCCCCGCCCTACTGCTCGGGCCCCACCCCCAGAGCCCAGGGCCCCACCCCACTGCTCTGGGCCCACCCCCAGACCCTGGCCCACCCTGCCCAGGCTCCACCCAGAGCCCACCTTGGTCAGGTTCTCAATCTTGACCATGTCGTTGTCTGCATCTCCCCGGAGCACTCGCTGCCTTTCACTGGCCACATCCACGTCATCCTCCACAGGCTTGGTAGACACAGGCATGCGCCTGGAGGCAGGGTGGATGGTGTCCCACACTCCCACCCGGCCCCCCTCCCCACCACTGGCCTCAAGCCCTCTGGCTGTGGCATGCAGGAAGGGTGGGCAGGCCCCTCTCCCATCCCTGCACCCCACTAGCCCCCACCTCCTACCCTGCCCCTGCCCCTGCCCCTGCCCTGCCCCCACCCATGCCCCCGCCCCTGATGTGCACCCTGCTCACTGCGGCCGCCGCAGGAAATTGTACTGGCACATGATGGTCAGGAAGAAGCCCACGACGCCCTCAACTGCCATGGCCACCAGCCCGCGCGTGACAATGTCCCACTCAAACGGGGACTTCATCTTGTCAAACTGGCCTGTGGGGCAGCCAGCTCAGTGCCTGTGCTGGGGCCTCATGGGGCCCTGACGCCTGCCCCGCCCCATGGCGCTCACCGATCTTGGCGTAGTACTCATTGATGTACTCATTGTAGGCCATTTCCATGAGCCCGTGGCCCAGGTTGTAGTTGGGGAAGATGAGAAAGCAGCTTTTCAGGTAACTGTTGACGACCTTCAGGTCCTGCGGGGTGGCCAGGGTCAGGGCACAGCCTCTGCAGGGCCTGCTGCCCCTCCATGTCGCTGCCACCCCCCCATGTCACTGCCACCACCCATGTCGCCTGCCGCCCCCCCGTGTTGCTGCCAACCCCCGTGTCACCTGCCGCCCCATATCGCTGCCACCCCCCATGTTGCCACCACCCCCATGTTGCCACCCCATGTCGCCTGCCACCCCCCATCGCTGCCACCCCGCATGTCACCTGCTGCCCCCCCATGTCGCCGCCCCACCTTGTCATGCTCAAAGAGCTGTAGCAGGAAAGTGGCCACAGTGGCGGTGATGCCGATGAAGAGGTTGATGACAATGAGGAACACGTAGGCTGAGCTGGGGACCTCAAACCAGAAGGAGGCCGGGTACATGATGGGCGTGATGGACCACCTGCGGCCAGGTGGTGGGCAGAGGTCAGCGGGCAGCCCCAGCCCCACCTGAGGCCGCTCCCCATCTGCTCACCCCCTTACCCATAGAGCAGGAAGAGGGAGAGGACAGCAGGGAAGTTGGTGGACGAAGTGTAGGCCGGCAGGTCGAACACAAACAAGATGATGACGCAGCAGGTGGCGGGAACCAGGTAGTTAAGCTGCAGGGCAAGGGCGGCCAGTGAGGGACCCAGGGTGAGCAGGGATGGGGGATGAGAAAGGTCAGGGACTCCCATGGCCATGCCGAGCACACTGGGGCAGGGATGGGGGGACGAGAAGGGTTGGGGACCCCCATGGCCACGCCAAGCACACTGGGGCAGGGATGGGGGGATGAGAAGAGTTGGGGACCCCCATGGCCACGCCGAGCGCACCATGTCCCACACGTAGTTGGCCAGCCAATAGATGACAGGGTTGCAGCCACTGACAAACTGCAGGTGCTTGGCCTTGGTGGACTTCTCAGCCACGAGGAAGACTACGAAGCTGGCTGGCACGAATGACATGGCCACGATGATGAAGATGGCGATGACAACATCTGTGCCCTGCAGCCTGGGGCAAGGAAGCCCTCAGTCCTCACGGTCCCCCAGGGCTGCAGCACCCACCCACCCCACCTCATCCCCACTGACCACACTTACAGGTAATCCAGCGAGAGGCTGGCGCTAGTTTTGTTCATGGGGTGGTTGGTGACTGTGATGCCTGAACAGGGGAGGGCAGCTTCAGGCCCCTGTGCCATACGGCTGGCCCGGGTCCTCCCTGTCCTGCCCACCCGTCCGCTCACCGTAGGCCGCGGGGTTGCCCTTGCTCTTGGGCAGGTTGGCACGCAGAATGGCATTGTTGAGGCTGTTAAGGTAGGTAGGCATGCTGTGGTAGCCCTTGTTGTTGTAGAAAACCTGGAGAAAGATGAGGCCCCAGAAAGGCCCCAGCAGCCCTGTGGGTCCCTGCAGACCTCAGGCGGCGCCGGACACCATGGAGCCCCGGCTGCAGTCTCACTCACCTGGGCAGCTCTGCGCACCGCAACCTTCCTCACCATGGGTGGGGCCCTGGTGCCAAATGAGGCCGGGATAGACTTCAGGACGTTGCCAAAGGTGATGGCCCCGTACCTGGCAGGCAGCGGGGAAGGGCAGTGAGGCTAGGCAGGGAATGAGGCTTGGGGGCAGGAGTGGAGACTAGGGGGGTAGCGGCTGGCCTCCCTCACCCACAGCCTCCCCACCTAGCTCACCGGTGCAGTCGGAAGCGGTCGGAGGTGAAGAGCAGGTACTCAGAGACGTTGTGGCCGGTGATGTCTGTCAGGATGTCGCCTGTGACCACCCGCATCTGGGGCGGGTGCCCCCCTACACTGCTGGGGCAGGAGAAGCCAGTGCCCTGCGAGGAGCAGGTGCAGCGGACAGGCTCCCGAACCAGGCGCGGCAAGGAGGGCGCCGACGTCCACATTTCTGTGGGCACAGCATGGCGTGGTGAGAAGGTTCCCTCACTGGCCCTGTCCCCCCGCAGGCTCCCCAAACCACTACCTGGCCCAGTGGTGGGCGGTAGAGAGGTGTTCCAGGCCTGTAGGTCCACATCCAGGGATGCAGGAGAGTCAGACGGGGCGGGCGAAGGTGGGGGAGGCACAAAGTTAGACAGTGGCAGACCCTGCGTGAAGGACTCCAGGCACATGCTGTCGAAGAACCGAGCGGCCAGCAGGCGAGACTCCCCGCTGCTCAGGTTCAGCGTGGGCCCCAGTGAGCCGTTGGCGGGAGACTTGAGCACACAAGTGGCACCCACGCCGGACGGTAGCCGGAATGTGCTCACGAGCTGCTGGGGGCTGGCGTCGGGCGACTGCAGTCTGCGGGCACCGGTGGTGTGAGGTGGGGCTGCCTGGCTCGCCTCCCGCACCCGCCCCACCACCACGGCTGCACCCCCACCAGCGGCCTCACCGGTACTCGCGGCGCTCCTCGTTGGCGTAGGGGATGAAGTTGCCGCGGGGCTGGGTGTAGTTGTGGTACTGAGAGGGTGACAGGACCAGCGGAGGCAGGTCACCTGGCAAGACGAGCAGGGAGCCCTGAGCGGCTTCCACCCACCAGCCAGTGGCCCCCAAGCCTCCGCCCCTTTCCCCGAACTCCAGAGGACCCGTGCTGGAGGTCTGGACCCAGAGGGGTCAGGACTCCCAGATGAACCCCCGGCGTGTGCCCAGCCTCAGGTGCGGGGTGAGGCCCAGAGTCAGGAGACTCAGGAGTGGGCATCCCCATGGCCCCTGGGAGAGGACGCAAGCCCAGCACCCCCGCCCAGCCAGCGGCGTACCAATCTCCGGGACGGACAGTGCCACAGTCATGGCCACGCAGACAAAGAAGGCTGGCAGCAGGATCTGGGAGAAGAGGGCCTTGGAGTTGCGGCGGGCACAGTGGAAACGTTTGACCAGTAACCCGTGGAACTGGCGAAGCTTCAGCCACCCGCCGTCCAGCTTGCGGCTGCCCTGGCCAACCCTTGACAGGGCCTCCACCTCAGCCTCTGTGCAGGGAGGTGAGGGTTGAGCAGACAGCTCTGCGGTACCCTCCCCACAGGCCACCCCCATGCAGCTCCGCCACGCCGCCCCGTCACTGCTGCCCCAGCTTCACCCGGCCACCCCCACCTTGCAGGCTCTCATTGTCTGGGTCCTGTGGGTTATCAAAAAGGGGGCAGTAGTCGCCATATACGTCGGCGTAGCCAGCTCCCTCGTCGCCGCGGGCAGAGCCCACCGATGACACAGACTGCAGCGATGCCTGTGACTGCGCCAGCTCTGAGCACCAGGCTAGGTTACCGGCGTGGCCCTCCCCGGACGTTGGGCCCTCTGCCCCAGGGAGTACATCCTTCCTGGACTCCTTCACATCTGCCACAGTGGAGGGGCCGAGGGGACACTCAGGGCTACCTGCCCCAAGGCCTGCCCAGGACCCCTGTCCCTGGCCTTGACCCCAGCTCCCAGGACCTCTGGCCACCATGACCACCCACCCAGGACCCCAGGGGGTGCTCCCAGACACCAGGCAGGGGCGATAGCGTGGCTCGAGTTGGGGCCTTGTGGGTGGGGTAGGCTGAGCAGTGGCCCCGGCCCCTCACCGGCCTCACTGTTCTCCAGCGACTGATCCTCCTCAGACACCTTGAGGAACACCTCCTCCAGAGTTGTGTCCATCAGCCCGAAGCTGCTGAGGTGCAGCGCGTCCAGGCTGCGCTCCAGGTGCTGCCGGGGTGGCGCAGGGTGAGGCTGCAGTGTGGACGCCCAGGCAGAAGTGCATCCACCTCCCCCGCCCGCAACTGCTCCACCCACCCTTGCGCCCGGCCTGTTCTCAGCCCTCACACCTGGAAGAGGCGCTCGAAGGCCCCCTTCTTGGCGGCCTCGCTGGGCAGGATGTAGGAGAGCTCTGTGCTGGTGTCCGAGACCAGCAGGCAGGAGGCCACATGCGTGCGGATGAACTGGGACACCTGGGGCTCTGAGCAGCTGCTCAGCTGGGTCCGGCTTGGAGGGCTGGAGGTCAGCCCTGGCTCTGGGAGGGATGGGGGAGCAGGGAGGTTTCACTCAGGGGTTGGGAAGAGGGACCCCCGATGGGAACCCAACCGGCTCAAGATGAGGTGCATTGGAGAGGACAGGCAGGCCCCAGCGGGTATCCTGGGCCCAGCGGGTGACAGTGAGGACCCAGACTCTGCATTGTGGGCTCTCAAGTGGGGGTCCCGGGGAAGGGATGGCCCGAGGCCAGCTCAGGCAGCTTCAGCACAGACCTGGGGGGGCCCCCGGCTCAGCAGGCCGCTTGACCAGCGTGAGGCGGTACCCGTCACCGTAGGTGCCCTTGAGAAAGAGCGGGGAGCCGCAGCACTTGAGCTTCCCGTGGGAGATGATGGCAATGCGGTCCCCAAGCAGATCAGCCTCGTCCATGTGGTGGGTGGACAGAAGGATGGTGCGGCCTAGGGCAAGGCCAGACCCAGGGTCAGGGGGCCGGGGAGGCACTGCCCATGTCCCCACCCACATGGCACCCTGCTCACCCGGCTTGTACTTCAAGATGAGGTCCCAGATGGCGCGGCGCGCGTAGGGGTCCACACCGGCCGTGGGCTCATCCAGGATGATGGCGCGAGAGCCGCCCACAAAGGCGATGGCCACGGAGAGCTTGCGCTTCATGCCGCCAGACAGCGTCTGCACCAGCGAGTGCCGCTTGTTGGAGAGCTCCAGGTCCTCGATCATCCTGGGACAGGGAGACGGGTGTGGGGCTGGGCCTGGGCAAAGCCCCAGGGCTCCACCACCTGCTGCAGCCCGCCCTGCGCCCACCCACTTGTCCATCTCTTTGCGGATCTCCTCCTGGGCCATGCTCTTGAGCCGGGAGTAGAACCAGAGGTGCTCCTCCACCGTGAGCCGGTCGAAGAGCACGTTGTGCTGCGGGCACATGCCCAGGTTCTTGCGGATCTCATCCATCTCCGTGCGGATGTCGTGCCCGTAGATGGTGGCAGAACCCGACGTGGGCGGGAACAGGCCGGTCAGGATGGACCTGGATGGGTGGGCAGGGTCACGGCCCCACGCCCCGTACCGGGGCCCTACCTGCCCCTAGTTAGGACTACTGCTGGTCAGCAGCTGCCTACCACCCACTCCGCCGACACTCACATGGTGGTGGTCTTGCCTGCCCCGTTGTGGCCCAGGAAGGAGACCACCTGGTTCTCGTAAAGGTTCAGGCTCAGTTTGTTTAGGGCCAGCTTCTTGTCATCCTTGTAGACCTTGGTAAGTTTGTCCACGCAGACGACCAGAGGCAAATGGGTGGGCTCCTCCTCCATGCCACGGGTCTCCTCTGCACCAGGGCCATGAGTCAGCAGGGTGCGGGCAGCGCCAAGGCCACCCAGGACTCCAAACCCAGCGTCCACCCCAGTCACTGTTCAGGCGCCTGCCTCACCGAAGCGCCGGCTCTCCATGGCGCAGGCCTGGTCCTCCTCCATGACACTGAGGCGGGGGGTGCGTGCCCATGGCCAGCTCCACTCCCAGGCTTCCGTCCGCCCACTGCCCAGCCAGTAGGACTTCTGCAGTGGGAAGTACCAAGGCCGGGGCAGCCCGTACATGCCTGGGGGTTGGGGAGGGGAGGGAAGGCTGACCTAGGGCCTCAGGTGACCATCTACCACGTGGGCCATGTGCCCACCCCGGGAGCCACCCATGCTGCATCCAGGAGTGGGCCCAGAGCGCCAGTCCCCAACCCTGGCTGGGGACCCCTGCCTCTCCCCTGCCCTCTAAGCGCTGGCCAGTACCTGGGTGCACCGCCTCGATGTACCATGTGAGGATCCCATAGACCATGGCATCCACCATCAGCATGGTGACAGCAAGAAGCAGGTTGAAGTCGTCCCCCTCCACTGGGGACTGGCTGAAGGTGTGCCACTGGATGCCCACGCCAGCCACCTCATACAGCGCGAAATACTTGGAGCCCAGGCCGAAGGCCGTTGTGGACATGAGGGACTGAGGAGATGGCAATGTTAATGCGTGGGGCAGCCTAGCACCCCAGCAGTCCACCTGCCCTCACCACGAGCCTCACCGCAATGCACTTCTCGAAGGCCGTGATCTTATCATGCGCCACCTCCTCTCGGATCGCCACATACATGTAGGGCACATAGCTCAGAAAGTAGATGATGCCGCCGCAGGCTGAGGCCAGCTTGGCCTTGGAGTACAGCACAGATACCAAGAAGCTGGTGGGCACGGGCCGGGCATGCCGTCAGCCACCGCATGCCTGGCCTCCCCATCTGGGCAAGTTCCAGATGGGGTCCAGGGGCTCTGAGGGGGCATGGGGTGAGCTTGCTGAGCAAGTGCCTGTCCCAGGCCCCTCCCACTGTGGCTGTGCTCACCAGAACATGATGGTGGCCACGGCATAGACGGCCAGGAAGAGCCAGATGATGACCACGTGGCTGTGCATGAGAACCTGGCCGTACTTGAGGATGGCGGTGAGCGCAGTCACCGAGATGGACAGCTGCACGAAGCCGGTGATGAACCAGGCCACCCAGTGCACTGCGTTGTTCAGACCCATGGTCTTCATCACCTGTGGGCGGCCAGGGGTTTGGAGCAGGACCTGGGGAAGACGCCGCCCCTCCCGGCCAGCCCACACCTCCAGGGAGGGTCCCTGCTGTGCACCTCCTTGAGCCGGTGCTCCTTCTCCGCCACGATGTGCTGGATGGTCATGGCCACGGAGTAGACCCAGGAGATCACCATGCACAGCGGCATCATGTGCTCAATGACAAACAGGAAGCTGCGGGGAGGCCGTGAGGGACGGGGAGGCCGTGAGGGACGGGGAGGCACAGCTCAGCCCCAGCCCAGCCTGCCCAGGCGCCCGGCACTCACTCATCCCGCGTGTAGCAAGGATAGGGGAACATCTGCACATAGCTGCCCGGCTCCACCACATCGTGCCCCACAAAGGTGTCGATGATGGCACGCTCCATCATATCTGCAGGTGGAGGCAGCCATCAGGCGCCGGGCAGGCCCTCCCGTCTGCCCACCTGTCCTCCCCGCCAATCCTCCGGCCCGCCTTCCGGGCCCGCCCCTCACCCTGGATCCAGACGAAGCCATAGAGGAAGTAGAAGCGGCCGCCAGTGTTGGGCCCGGGCCGCCAGTAGGCGCGGCGGATCTCGTTGGTCTTCTCGGTGAAGCTGGAGTTCTGCCGGATCTTGTAGTGCACGTGCGGCGGGAGCGAGCCATCTTTCCGCGTCTGGAAGATCACACCTGGGGCCGGGAGGTGGGGGCAGGGCCAAGATGTTGGGGGGCAGGACCAAAGGGTGGGGGCGGGGCCAAGGTGCACGGTGGGGCCAGGATGCAAAGGTAGGCCAGAGGTGAGGGGCGAGGTCAAGATGCAGAGGTGGAGCCAGGGTGCAGGGGTGGGGCCAGGGTACAAGGGCAGGGACAGAAGGGTCCAGGGAAAGGTGGGTTAGGGCTGGAGTAGGGGTCCCAGGCTAAAGGTGGGCAGCAGTCAGGAGGTGCTGGGAGGGGGCAGTTGTAGGATGGGGCCATTTGAAATGGCAGGTGAGGGAGCAAGGCCAGTGGGAGGGCAAAGGGGGACAGGCGAGGCTGGGCTGGGAAGGAAGCAGGTCTGTGGGGGACTGGGGTGTGCGGGGCGGCAACTCACTGGCAAACACAGTAACGTTGTCCTGGTAGGCCTGGTTGAGCGTATAGTTGACAATGCTCTCCTCATCCGGGAAGCCCTTGAAGATGTCGACGCTCACCTAGGGGGAGGAGCATCGCTGGAGCCCACCCAGGGCAGGCGCAGGGTAGGGGGATAGGGGAGCCTCGCTGGCCCCACCTCACCTTGGACATGAACTGGATCCAGCCGCAGGCCGCGTTGTCAATGGTGTCCAGTTGCTGTAGGAGGGCTGTGCCGCTGGGCAGTGAGAAGCTGTCCTGGCGCAGGGCGGGTGGCAGTTCATCCAGCGACAGGTTCAGTGCCTCGGGGTGCAGCCGCAGCTCTGCCACATACTGGGGGTAGAGGAGCGGCTCGAGGGGGGCCTGCGCCTGCTGTATGGGGCAGAGAGGGGCTCCCCGAGCCACCCGCAGCTGCCTCCCTCACAGGCACCCTGGCACCTGCTGTAGCCAGTGCAGGTGTTGCTGCAGCCTGCCCTGCTCCAGGAAGCTGCGGATCTCTGCCGAGATGTTGAGCCACACCTGGGCATAGTGAGTCACGTTGCCCACAAATGCAAAAGTCTCGTTGGCCTGCAGAGGGTGAGGCAGGGGCATGGAGCTCCTGGACAGACTCTGCTGGCTTGGGGGCTCTTACCCACCCCTCACCTCTCCAGAGTCGACCCTCCCCACCTTTCCTTTTTTTATCTGAGACAGGGTCTCAGTGACCCATGCTGGGGTGCAGTGGTGCAGTCAGTGCTCAGGCTTACTGCAGCCCCTACCTCCCAGGCTCAAGGGATCCTTCCACCTCAGCCCTCCAAGTAGCTGGTATTACAGGCACCCACCGTGACCACGCCCAGCTAAGTTTTGCATTTTTGGTAGAGGTGGGATTCTGCTATGCTGCTCAAACTCCTCAGATCAAGCGACCCCCCTACCTTGGCCTCCCAAAGTACTGGAATTACAGGTGTGAGGCCCACCCCCGGCTCTCCACACCTTTCTGTGACACCGTGTGAAACATGCTTTACCCTCTGCTCCCAGGGCAGCAGGGCCTCCAGACCCCCAACCGCCCAGCTGTGCCCACCAGCTCTTTTGCTGGACCTTTCTCCATGCGTCCCTCAAGCACCCAGTACTCCACCCTCATATCTCCCAGCTTATCCTAGGGACACTCTCTACACCCAGGATTGTCCTCGTCCACAGGCCCTCCCCTCCCAGGCCAACGTCCAGCCGTGGCCTCTGCTTGTTCCAGACAGGACCTCTCATCCAGAACCCAAACTGCCCAGCTGCCTGCCCACGGACACTCTGGAAGGTCTCCAGACACATCCATCCTCCACTACCACCGCCCGGGCTGGCCACACCCTGCTGGGGAACCTGCCAAGTAGCCTCTCCAGTGCCTTCCCACAGCAGCCCCCAAAGCTCCCAAAAGGAAAAGCAGCCTCTGCTCCCCCAGCTGCAGAGCCTGTGTCCCACCTGAAGCTGCGCCCCTGCACCCCTCCCTGCCAATTCTGCTGACCCCCTCTGCCCAGGGATCCTAAACCTGCAGATATCCCTCCCACTCTGCCTGTAAACACCCAGCATCCAGAGCCACGCACCTTGAGGATGACGCGGTCGACCTCAGAGCCCGCGGGTGCATACAGGATTTTGGGGTTGCTGGTCATGAGGTGCACAAGGAGGCCCAGGTTCCGTTGCTCCTTGCTCGTGAAGCCCAGGGAGCTCATGTTGCCCCGCCGCAGCGCCTCCGGCTCAATGGTGCTGGGCAGAGGGCAGGGCCAGACCATCAGGGGGTGGGGCCACAGGAGTGGGAGGGGCCTCGGGATGGGGCAGGGCTTTGAGGCTCAGGGCAGTGCGCCCAGTGACACTTCCAGAGTCAGAGCCTAGAGTCAGGGGTCAGGCCCTGCCCGGCTGTCCTCCTCACCCCCATTCCCTCGCTGCCCACCTACCGGTTGTTGCCACACAAAATGGGCTGCAGGCCAGCCCAGAGCTGCACGAAGGCGGAGCACTGGCCCTGCAGAATGTCCGGGGTGGCAGGCGCTGCAGCAGATGGTGTGTCCTCCTCGGTGGTGGCATTGGGGCCCGAGGCTGCCCCCACCCCAGTGCCATTGGCTGCCCCACCCATACCACTGGCCGGGGGTCCAGGGGTCCGGCCAGTGCAGGCACCCTGGGGCAGCAGCAGGGCCAGGGCTGACAGGACATCCACATCCTGCAGAACCTTCTGGGCATCCAGCAGGTCCCCCAGAAGTGCCTGCAGCCTCCGAGTGGGTGGCGCCTGTGGCGGGGAGTCCAAGCCGTTGGGGGCATCCAGGCCCAGCTGAGGGGAGACAGGCACGTGGGCAGTGCAGGATGGGGTTGGCTATAGGCGGGTGGCAGGTCAGGAGTGGAGCAGGGAGGAGAGCGGCAGGGAACACATGCGGGGGGTACTGGGAGGGAGTCCACAGCCTGGGTAAGGGGAGCCAGGACAAGAGCTTGGATGGTGAGCAGGGGTAGGGCACGAGCCATGGCACCACTGGGGGCACTGGACACCCACCCACAGGCCGCCTCCAAAGCACAGCTTGGGCCCAGGAACCCAGAGCTCTCCAAGCAGCCCCAGCCCCTACTTCCACTCAGGCAGCAGGCAGGAGGGCCTCACCTGCTGGGAGACCTTGGCCATGTCCAGCTGGTTCCGGAGCTCAGTGGCCAGCCCAGAGAAGCGCCTGGCACGCGCAGTAGCCTCCCCACTGCAGACAGCATCCTGGTAGCCCTGCAGGGCCCCTTTCTGACTCTCGGGTACAGTGAGGATCCGGCCCAGCTCCCCGGAGCCCGGTGCGCAGGTGAGCCGTTCCAGGAGGGCAGGAGCCAGCAGCAGCTCCTGGGTGGGCATGGGTCAGTGGGGCCAGGCAAGGACTATGTCTCCAGCCACAAGAGCCTCAGGTCTCACCAGCCCACCCACTGGCTGGCTCTGGAGCTGCCGGGGTCCTACCACAGGCCTGTACCTTCATGCTTGCTGCAGACCCCTGGGACCCTCCCCCTTTCCTGGGAGAAGCTCAAAATCACCAAGGCGGAGCTCAACCATGGAGGCAGGCAGCACTCCAGTCCCATCCCACTCTCAGACGTCCTCACCTCCATCTGGAACAGGGGATTGCTCCCCAGGTGGCTCCAGGGCTCCTGACCCTTGGGAAGGCCGGACTCTGAATCCAGGGCAGGCGAGGGACCAAAAAGCAGGTGGTAGACCTGGGGGTGTGGGGGCGTGGCTCAGAGTCCTGAGGATGGCTCAGCAACCAGGGGGCATGGGGAGGGCAGAGGGGAGTGGCCAGGGCTGCCTCACCTCGGGCGGGTCCACGCGGGCGAACAGGAGGGCTTGGGCCGTGCTATTGGGCAGCGACAGGTTCTGTGTCAGGAAACGCCAGAGCTCCTGCGGGTCCCTGGCCACCGAGTCCAGCGAGAAGGAGGATACTGGGCAGGCAGGAAGGTGAGACTGAGAGGCCGCTCCACCCTGCCAAGGTGCCCTTGGAGCCGAACCCAGCACCACGGCTCTGCCGATGCAGCCAGCACAGTGGGAGCTCAGTGCAGGTGGAGGGGCCCCATGTGGAGGTGGGCTTCAGCCCCATGCCGGCAGAGCCGGGCCTGCAGCCCCGCCCCCCAACTTCCCTGTGCAGGGCACACCTGTGGCTCTGTCGGGGTAGCTCTCTGGGGTGCCCAGGCCTGCGCTGAGGGCCTCCAGATGCTGGCGGAGGGCCTCAAGCTCCGAGCCCAGGCCAGGCCGCGCTGGGTCAAACAGGTTGCCTTCCTCCACCACGCGGTCCAGGCGCTCAAGCAGCTGAGTGACCCTGCACCATGGCAGAGGTCAGCCACTGGATGTGCTGGAGCGGGGTGGGCGATCCAGGCACGGGGGGTGGGCACTCACGTGGAGTTGGCATACTGCAGGAAGCCAAACTCGTCTCGCTGGCCGTCCGGGCACAGAGACTGCATGACGGGCAGAATGCCGGCAGATGTCAGGGGTGCCGCAGTGTAGAAGGCTGGCAGACCAATGGGCAAGGGTGGGGCCGGGGACAAAGGGAAGAAAGAGGGAGAGGAATTCCAGAAGGGAAGGGAGACAGAGGCCAAGAGGAGAAATTTAGAGACGGTCAGGAAAGAGAAGGAGCATTAGGGAGAAGTAGAGCCCTGGCCCCAGCTGGGCTACAGGCCAAGCATTGTGGGGCAAATGACTCCAGCAGGTCAGAGGTCAAAAAGCCACTCACCACCCCTTCTGCCGAAATCCCAGAGCATTCCTTTCCCTCAGCCAGCGCAGGGCCACATGCCCTGGCACCCTCCCCGCAAAAACATTTCAGCTGTGGTGCTGCCCACAGAGTCCAAGGGAGGACATAGGGCCCCACTGGGCAGTGACCTCTGACCCCTGGCCAGTTGGTTAGCAGAGTGAGTGCAGGGGTCTGAAGGAGTAGGAAGGGAGACCAGCCCAGACCAGCCCAGGCCAGCCCAGACCAGCCCAGACCAGCCCAGGCCAGCACAGACCAGCACAGACTAGCTGAGGCACCCCACCCCTAGAAGGCAAGACCAGGCACAGAGATGCCCCACAGCTTGACCAGGGCACCAGCTGTGGCTTAAGTGGCCGGGCCTTTCGCTACCTACCACGACCCACTTCACTGCCCATCCCAACCCCACATCTGGAGACAGCTATTTCTGAGGCCAGCAGGGGGCCCGGGAGGGCTGTTAATGCAAGCGGGGAGGGTGCTCAAGCAGGAAGGCCCGTGGGCCCCCTGCAGCTGCTGCCCAGGCCAGCCAGGAGGAGGCAGCCACTCACTTACAGACTGCATGCCGGCCGAGGACAAGACACCATGCGAGGGGAGGGGGTCAAAACAGAACAGAGGAGACAGTGAGTGCCTGCATCACCAGGAACAGGCATCAGCATCATCATTTGCGGCCACAGGCCAGCCCCGACCTCCACGCCCGGCCAGGAGACACGGCCCAGGACCACACGGGGGAACAGGCACCACACCTCCGGGACTCCGGGAGCAGGACACCATGTGCAGACGTGCACACAGCGCAAGTGTGCGAGATGCTGGGGGCTGCCCCCCGTGCTCACCTTCCTTCACGGAGATGGTGGGTTTCTTCTGCCGCAGCCCCAGCAGGATGAAGAACAGCACCAGCGGAATAAAGATCTCGAAGGCCAGGACCCACTGCAAACAGTGGCCCAGTGAGGACAGGCAGACCCGTGCTCCCCAGGTCCTTCCCAGCCAGGACCCACTGCAAACGGTGGCCCAGTGAGGACGAGCAGACCCATGCTCCCCAGGTCCTCCCCAGCCAGGACCCACTGCAAATGGTGGCCCAATGAGGACAGGCAGATCCGTGCTCCCGAGGTCCTCCCCAGCCAGGACCCACTGCAAATGGTGGTCCAGTGAGGACGGGCAGACCCGTGCTCCCCAGGTCCTCCCCAGCCAGGACCCACTGCAAACGGTGGCCCAGTGAGGACGGGGCAGACCCATGCTCCCCAGGTCCTCCCCAGCCAGGACCTACTGCAAACGGTGGCCCAGTGAGGACGGGCAGACCCGTGCTCCCCAGGTCCTCCCCAGGTCCTCCCCAGCCAGGATCCACTGCAAACGGTGGCCCAGTGAGGACGGGGCAGACCTGTGCTCCCCAGATCCTCCCCAGCCAGGACCACATGCTCCCTGGGACCACTGAAGGTCTGAGCCCCTGCCAGGGCACTGAGGATAAGGACTGTCTGACTCAGCAAATCAGCTTTCCCGTCCCCAGCCTGCACCGGGCCTACCTGCCCCCTGAGGAGCCCCAGGGCCCACAGGGACAAATCGGCCAGCTTGTGGTCTACTCTGACCCATGTATATCCCAGCTCATCTTCTCCCTCCGCACCTCTGTGGCTACCTGGGCAGGATCTTGGGGACCATCTGAACCACTGGCCCCACCTACAGCTCCTGCAGCGCCCAGGGTTCACCTTCCTCCCCACCAATGCAGGGGTCTGGGGACATGAGGAGGTCCGGTTCAGAGAGGCCTGGCCTGAGCCCAGGGCCCTGAGCCTCAAAGAAGACCTAGCGAGGGTCTGACAGCCCCAGTCCCTGAGGCAAAAGCACTTCTCTCTGCCCTGTCTCCTCCCCTGACCCGGGGCAGCCCCGCCAGTCTTGGGCCTCAGAGCTCAGTTTCCCCAGGCCAGCTCCTGCTGACCCGGGCTGGGCACCAATGTGAGCCCTAGCGGGACCTGCCTAGAGTGAGGGAAGTGCCAGAGGCCCCCGCTTAAGCTTTGCTCACTTTCACCTGAAATCCAAGGACTTCACCCGTTCTGGTGTCCCAGCCCCCAACTCAGGGAGGGGAGGAAAAGCTTGGACCAGCTACTCTCAGGAGAGCCCTCGGCAGGCCAGCCCTCTCTGAGACCCACAGGACAGAGAGGCCCTGTCCTCCCTAGCCCAAGGGTGAGCTCCCCAGCACCCAATTTGGAGGCATCCTTCATCCTCGTCCCCATATCAAAACCTTTCAGAGCCCCCAGTGTGCTGTGTGGCCCGGTCCCTGGGGTGGGGGCGGCTGCTGTGTTTACTGTGCTTGGACAATAGGGCTCTGTGGCTGGAACGTCATGCTGTGTCTGTGCCTCAGCCCGCCCCAGCCTGTGCCAGCCTCCACCCGCTCCCTGAGCCAGGATGGAACCCAGGGCTTGCCTAGGCACTGTGGGCACCAACAGGCACCAGGGTGAGGGTGGCTGCAGGAGTGGGGCAATGCCAAGGCTGGGGTCACAGCGTGGGGTGCCAGCCCTGCCCACACCCAGCCCACTATGGGCACTGTAACTGCAACAGGCCCGGCTGCCTCCTCCATTGCTATAGCAACGGCCTTGCACGAGCTGCTGGGAGGAGGAGAGTCCTGGCTGGCGGGCGGCGGGTGCCAGAGGGGCGCCTGGTTACAGGCGGCAGCACAGGTCTAGCAAGTCCTGGGTGCCCCATATGGGTGCCTGCAGGTGGCCCAACCTCCGTCTCTGAAGGCCAGCCCAGTGCTATCACGTCGCCTGGAGGCCCTCTCTGGGCTTGACCCCTCCCTGTAGTCCCCGCCTACTGTGTCAGAGTGAGAACAGGTGAGACCTGAGGGTGGTGCTGCCACCTGCCACCATAGGGGCTTCATGACAGTGACCCTGTCTCTTCACCAAGAGCAGCAGCCTGTATCCTGAAGGTAGACCCACATCCAGCTAAGAAAGCATGGGCCATATCAGCCAGGGAAACTGAGGCAAGGAGCTTGGAGGAGCCTGCTAGCAGTACAGAGACCCTTGGTACCCACCCTCCAGACCCTGAGCTCCGCCCAGGATGCACCCCTGCCCCAGCAGGCCGCCGGCAGGGCAAACTTCTGCTATCCAAGCCTGGCCCCAAGAGTCCAGCTCTGACGTCCAAGATCCTTCCCAGGAAAGTGGGAATCCAGCAGACATGTGAGGGTGCCCAGCGGCCCCAGCCCCACATCACAAGCCTGGGAAGGACGCAGCCTCCCTGGGGAAACAGTTCCCACCTGCACCAGCCGAGGGCTAAGGACCTCCACTGTAGGCCAGTGGGCCTCTGGGAGCCCTGTAGGGTGGGGACCCAGAAAGGTCCTGGGGGGCAGCCCAAACCAGCAGCTGGGAGGAACTTCTGCAGTCAGGACGGTGCATGCCTCCCACCTGCCTTCCAGGTGCCCCATGAGCCACACTCTCTTCCCTGAGCGTTGTCCCCACTGGAACAGGGGCCACCATTCCAGTCTCTGCTCCCAGGCAGAGTAGGGGCTCTTCATGACAACCCCGGGGGCCAACACTAATGCATGTCACAGTCCACATCCCTGTTTCCCTGGCCCTGCTCTGCTCTCCCCGGGCTGACCCAATGCCAAGGACTGCAGGCCTGGTCCCCAGGACCCCATTCAGCCAGCCCCAGGTGCCTGGGCAGGGCATATACCTAACCCGGGCTCCCTGCCAAGGCCAGGTGCCCAGGGGAATGCTGCCAGCCTGGTGATGATGGCCGCCCCACCTGCCCGCAGCCTGGCCTTTCCACAGTGCATGTTGAAAGATAAACAGGCAAGGACTGGTGTGGCCCCAGGGGTCCTGGCTGGGCAAGAGGGTGTGTCTGCCTCAGGTGCCCACCTGCTCTGGGCCCTGGCCTGGACAATACCGAGGGCCTTCAGAAACCCAAGCGAGCACAGGCCTGTGGCCTGGGAGCTGCCCCTGCCCTTCCTAGGCTGGAGTCAAGCTAGCCAGCTGGGGTTATGGCATGACACCCCTGCCCTGAAGCCCCTCACTCCACGCAGGACTTCTGTCCCTGACCGATATGCGTTCCAAACCCTCAGGTCCACTGGCTGCCCAGGCAGTGCTGGGTAACCCAGTGGTCACAGCTCCAAACAGCAGACCCAGCCCCCAGATGAGGTGGGGGGAACTAGGAGGGAATCGAGTGGACCAGGCTCAGGGAGAACTGACCCCAAAGGACAAAGGGGTGCAGAGACTCAGGCTGGCTAAAGCTGGCACAAGGGCGTTCCCAGTGACGAGGGCATCAGCAAGGGTCATGGATGTGTGTGTGGGGGGGTGGAGGGTGGTGCGGGGGAGAGGATGGTGCGGGGGAGGGGAGATGGACAGATGCCACAGCAGGCCGCGGCCCAAGGGCAGGGGAGGGGTGGAGGTTGGGCAGGGACGGGGTCTCCCAGGTCCCAGTGAGGCTGTGCCCAAGGGCCGTGGAACCTGGCAGCTGGATGGAGCCCCCTAGGCCTGCCCTCTGTCCTGGGAACTGGGGCCTCCCTGAGCCAGAATCCTGAGCGCCGCTTGCCCCCCGCCCACAGCGGCCCCGGAGAGCGCGCTGCGGAGGGCGCGGGTGCCGTGACTCAGCCGAGAACCGCGATAACAGCGGACGCGGGGCCGGGGCTGGGCACGACCCAGCCACCTCCCGGAGGCCGCAGCGCCTGGAGGGGCGGGCAGGGCCCGGCGGGGAGGGGGCCCAGGCCTGTGTCGACCCCCGCGCCCGCCAGGGTCTGCGCGCGCCCGGCCGTCCGCACGTGCGCGCGGAGAGCGCGCGGCCTCCGGCTGCGAGCTGGCGCGTGGGGTGGGCTCACCGGGCTCCGGCGTTTGAGCGTCACGTTCTTCCAAAGCAGCAGCTGCAGCTGATGCAGGAAGCCCATGGCGGGGCCGCGCTCGGCCGCCTCAGCGCCGCGGCCCGCTCCTCTGCGCGCCCCGCCGGGCCCCGCCGCCCGCAGCGCCGCTGGGCATCGCCCGCGCGGGGGCGGGGCGCTCGGGCGTCCGGGACCCGATCTGCACTGGCTCCGCCCCGGCGGCCGCGGCAACAGCGACTCTGCACGCGCCCCGCCCGCCCCCGCTTAAAGGCGCCGCGCTCGGCCCGCGCCCGCCAGGAGGCGCCCGCCGCCAGGGCCCGATACCCTCGCGCGCCGCCGCCGGGAAGCCTCCGGGCCGCCCCTCGCCGGGCGTCACGCCACACGCCACAGCCCTCGCAGCCCTCATCCGATCCGAGAGCCCGTTCAGCCCCGGAGGCCGGGAACCCTCGCCGCCGCGCTCCTCTCCCGGGGCCCAGCTGCGCCCGCCGCGCTGGCGACTCTGCAGAGGCGCCCAGGCCCTCACTGTCCCCGGGGCGCCCCGAGCGGACGCTGGCGAGGCGCCGGCCCACCCACCTTGAGGGTCTCCTGCTAGTCTCTTAAACGAGCACGTGAAGCCCAGGCGGCAGGGGGCTGGGTCCCGCATTCCGGGAGGAAACCCGAGGCCCCGAGAACGCTCGCTGTGGGCGGACAGGCCGGGGACCTCGGCTGCCCCCGCTGCACGTGGCTCGTTTTTCTCCCCGTATCCGGGCAAGTCAGGCCCCAGCACCGAGAGTTCGGGGTCAGGCGGTTCCGCGGCGGTGGCTTGGCACCTGCCGCGGCGCCCGGGGAGGTGGGCAGTTCCTCCGCGTGGCCTGCAGAGGGCGACAGAGGGCAGGCTCCAACGGCGCCTCCCAGCCTGTTTCCTTGCCTGTGAATGGGTTGAGGTGGAGCTGTGTGGGGCTCAGTGTCCAGTGTGGTGTCCAGGAGCGCACATAGAAGGTACACCCTCAAGTGAATGAAAGACCTTCGGGCCACAGTTCCCCACTCCTCCCAGCTCCTTTGCAGCAGGAAGGTGACCCTGGGCTGGTGGGGGCCTGTTGGGGCCCTGGTCAGCACTACCGTGCGATGCCCTCTCTCTTCGCCTCACTCCCCACTGGCCACAGGGGCTCCCTGGCTGCGGCAGCATCCTCAGTGCTTCCCCAGCACTGGCCACCAGAGGGAGCGCCAAGGCACAGGTCAGACCCGTCACCCCAGACACCCTCCAGCCTGCGGGCCTGGGAGACAGGCACTTTCAGCCTGTCCAGGTCTCTGACTTCTATTTCCTACTCTTCACCCTCTGTGGCCAGTTTTGGTTTTTTGTTTTGAGACAGGGTCTCATTCTGTTGCCCAGGCTTGAGTGCAGTAGTGTGATCACAGCTCACCATGGCTTCAACCTCCTGGGTTCAAGCCATCATCCTGCATCAGTATCCCAAGTAGCTCAGACCATAGGCATGAGCCACTACACCCTGCTAATTCCTGTATTTGCCCTGCTGATTCTTGTATTTCTGGTGGAGATGAGGTTTCACTACACCGCCCAGGCTGCTCTCGAACTCCTGGGCTCATCGCCTTGGCCTTTTGCGGTCTGTCTACCTCAGCAAATCAGGTTTCCCGTCCCCAGCCCACACCGGGCCTACCTGCCCTCTGAGGAGCCCCAGGGCCCACAGGGACAAATCTGCCAGCTTGTGGTCTACTCTGACCCATGTATATCCCAGCTCATCTTCTCCCTCCCCACCTCTGTGGCTACCTGGGCAGGATCTTGGAGACCATCTAAGCCAGGTGTTTATGCTGTGTCTGTGACCATGCCTGCCCCAGCCGGTGCCAGGCCCTGGGTCATGGAAGGCTCTCTGTTAAGGGGCCATTTGGCGGTGGCTGCAGGAACTGGGGGAGCCATCGGGCAGCTGTGGCACAGGGAGGGCTCTCAGGCAGAGGGTGAGCAAAGGCCCCAGGGTCAGGAGGCAGGATCCCCCGTGGGGAACCAGCAGCCTGTGGCCGTGGGGGCAACCTGTCAGGGGAGGGCAGACAGGCTCCATGGCCCTGCATGGACAGCACCCATGAGACACTGGTGTAGGTCTTTATTACCCTCTGCCTCCCTCCCTGAGCCCGGAACAAGCTGGCTTGCTCCTTGTGGTCTCCTGGGCCCTGTGCCAGCCTGCACACAGGGACCTCAGGACTATGGGTGCAGCAGGGACCTGTGCCTGTGTCCTGGGGACCACGGTGCCTCTGCTACAGAGGAAGCTCGGGGTCCCAGGCTTGGCCCCCACAAACTGTAGGCTGGGGTGTCTCCAGCCCCAACGGCCTGCCTTTCACCCTCTTCCAGCCAGGCCTTGACCCATACAAGATTTGTTCAGGTGGGGAGGATCCTCGGCAGCCTTTCCCCTGCCGTCTGCCCCGACAGCAGGCACCTGTTACCTCCCTCCCTCTCTTGCCTCCTCTGCCTGCTCCTGCTCCCACCTTCACCCCCGCCCCTGCTTCCTGACCCCCGTCCCCAGCCTCCCGCTAGCCCAGTACTTGCCGGTAAGGGCCGGATGCCTGGTGGTTTGATTTCGACACCCAGCCCTTCCACCCATACCCACCTCCCCCGGCCAGCAGAGCTCAGGCCTGGAACCAGCCCTCCAGGTCCTCATAGACCTGGCTGCGAGGCAGGTGGGGGTAGCGGGCACAGATGGCACAGAAGCGCTCCTGCCAATCGGCGAACAGTCGCACGCGGAGCCGGTCACGCCAGGCAAAGAAGCGTCGGTATTGGCTCTCGTTCATGCTGGTGAGGAAAGCTGCCAGCTCTCGGGCCGAGGCAAAGTCGTCCACATGCACGAAGGCGTCAGCCGGCACGAAGGCCTCGTAGGTCACCCGTGGGGGCCCCAGCACCACGGGCACAGCACCACCCACCAGCGCGTTGCGCCAGAACTTCTCCGTGATGTAGTCTCGGTGCTGAGAGTTCTCGAAGGACAGGTAGAAGCGGTATTGGGCCACGGTGGGCAGCAGACAGCTGGCACACAGCGGCCGCCCGCTGGCACGGCCAAACACGTCCACCTGCAGGTGAAGCACTAGCTGCCGGTACAGCCTGGCACGCAGCTGCCGCTCCTGGAAGTTGCTGACCACCCAGGCAGCCACCCCGCTCTTGGCCGGCAGCGGTGGCGAGGGCCCCGAGTAGGGCTCCAGGCAGCCATAGGGCACGAAGATGTCTGAGTCGCGACGGTAGCTCAGCACCCAGTTGAAGATGCCGCGGAGGCGGCCGAGGCCATGGGCATGGCTGGGCGACTCCATGGAGGCCCACACCCAGGGCTGCCCTGGCGGCCGCTGGGCCAGGGGCAGGTGGGACCGCTGGGTCTGCAGCTCGCGGTGGTGGAAGACCACGGCGTCAGCGCTGGCCAGCAGGCTTCGGTTGGTGCTCAGGCGGCAGTGGATGGTGCCGTAGCGGGTGCAGGTGTCACGGGGCAGCTCTGGGGGCCGGTCAGTGAAGGGCCAATGCCAGACAAGGATGGTGATTGTGGGCTGGGGTGCTGGGGTGCCCTGAGGGCCTGACCCCAGCAGCCACAGGAGCCAGAGGGTGGCAAGCAGAGCCAACCCGGCCAGGACCTCCGAGCCCCGCAGCCTCCATGTGGGGCCATTCCCTGCAGCAGCACATGGGAGGAGAGGCTCTGTCGCCTGAGCTCTGTGGGACACCCACAGCCCCCACTCTGTGCCACCCCCGTCCTCCCCTCCTAGGCTGTCAGCCCTCCCCAGCCTGGGCTTCCCCCCAGGGCCAGACACTCACCAGCATTGCTCATCCGCAGTCTCCCGGAATCAGTCACCCAGGACACCCAAGGTTCTCAAATCACAGCACTGCCAGAGGTGCCCTGAAATCACAGCTGCGCCGGCTCAGCACCCCTGGAGCTGTGCGCCTTTCATCTGCCCAAGGTGAGGGAAGCCAGGGAACCTTCCTCTCCTGCCCCGCCCCTGCCCCCATGACCTTTGGCATCAACCACCGTCCCCACCTCCATCTCCCTTACTAGTTGTGGGGCCGCTGGAAGGGGAATGGCCACAAGAGGAGTGACAAGCCAGGGTGCTGCAACGCCCCTCCCTCACCCTCCCCCACTGGTCTCCAGAGAGGCCCAGGGGTGTCAAGCTGGGCAGGCAGAGGACCGGGAGGCGCCAGCAGGCTTGGCCCAGGGTAAGGAAGGTGAGGTTCGGGCACTCGGAGTGGAGATGGCTCCCCAGCCCCCACCCAGCTACCCAGGCCTGGGCGCCACTGAGAGCAATTGCACTTCCCTAGAGGCAAGGTGGCCCCTCCCACTGCAGCATTACCCACTTCCCCCAGCTCACCACCGGCTGGCCAGTCTCCAGGAGACCCTCATACATTGCAGATGTGCTGTGCTCGGGTCTTTGCAGGAGGCTAAGTTTCCCAGTTCCCAGTGGGGCTAAGTACCCCACCCCACTCTGCCACCTCTGCCATCTGGGAACCCAGTTCCCGGAGAGGGGGTCTGTCCTGGGGCCCTTAGCATCTTCCAACAGGAGCCCAGCATGTGCCCACAAGGGCCTGGTCCCAGAATGAACTGTGGAGACTGCTTGGTCCTTTTCCCCATCCAGATCCATGCCCATAGGCGCCGCTGACTCTAGGCCGGCCCAGGGTCCTGGGCAGCAGGGCTCGCAGCTCCCTTCCTCCAGGCTGCGGCAGAGGGGCTTTCCAGGCTGGAAAGGGAAGGAGTCCTGGTGTCCCTGACGCAAGCGGGCTGGGGGCTGGCACCCGCTCCAGGAAGAGGAAGGCTGGACCCAGCCTGAAGTCCAGATTCCTGACTCCCTCTAGCCGGGACCTTCTACAGCAGCCCATGTTAGGCACCAGCCAGGCTAGGATGGCCCTGCAGGGTCACCCTGAGCCCCAGCCAACACCCCAGCCTCCACCACAGCGGGGCCCCATCAGCTTCTTCAGCCCTACTAGATGGGCTCTCTGGTGCCATTTCAGCTCACGACCACCTCCACCTCCCCAGTTCAAGCGATTCTCTTGTTTCAGCCTCCTGAGCATCTGGGATTACAGGCACCTACCACCATGCCCGACTAATTTTTGTATTTTTAGTAGAGACTGGGTTTCATCATGTTGGCCAGGCTGATCTCGAACCCCTGACTTCAGGTGATCTGCCTGCCTCGGCCTCCCAAAGTGCTAGGATTACAGGAGTGAGCCACCACGCCCAGCCAAGTTTGTTTTCTGTGTGTGTGGTAGGGGGTGCTTTGTTTTGTTTGAGACAGGGACCAGCTCTGTTGCTCAGGCTGGAGTGCAGTGGTTAAGTCATGGCTCACTGCAGCCTCAACCTCCTGGGCTCAAGCAATGCTCTCAACTCAGCCTCCTGAGTAGCTGGGCCTATGGGCGTGCACCACCATGCCTGGTTAATTTCTAAAGTTTTTTTGTAGAGACAGAGTCTTGCTATGTTGCCCAGGCTGGTTTCAAACTCCTGGCTCAAGCGATCCTCCCACCTTGGAATCCCAAAACGCTGGGATTCTGGGAGTGGGATGTGCCTGTCCTGTCAGGTCCTCTGGGGCCTCAGATCCTGTCTCCCGGGAGGAATGGCAGCCATGAAAGGTTGTCGTGGCCTTTGCCCTCACACCCTCTGAGGGTGCTGCCTCTCACCCACCCCCTGCCCCTGTCCTGCTCCTGTCTCAGGCTCCAGAGGCTGCCGGCCTCTCCCCACCCCACAGTGAGGATGCGGCTGCCTTGGGAGGGGAACCAGACAGCTGGCAGCAGTCCCACTGTGCGGATGGTAGGCTGGCTCCTCAAAGGCCCCCACCTCTGCGGCACAGTGTAACCTCCGAGCTGAGCTGTGCTGCGGAACTTGTGTAACGGCCGAGGACGGAGGGGGCCCGAGGGCACCATGGGAAACTGTTGGCGCCAGCGCTGCTTTGCTCAGGGGCTGGCACCAGGGTGGGCAGTGCTGCCAGCCCCGCCCTTCCAATCCGCCCTGTTTGGGTGATGCCCACAGGGGCACCTGGGGCTTTCATGCCACCGCAGCGTTTCTCCTCAGAGCCACACCCTGGCTTCAGCCTCACTCCACCCCTTCTCTTCTCCCTGAAGTGGGCACCCGGCGGCAGCTCCCACAGGAAGGAGGCCGTCCTCCTGCGCCCGCGGGTGACCCAGCCTCTGGCTGCTGGAGCCCGCTGTCCTTCCTGTTTGTGCTGCCAGGGGCCCTCGCCATGTACCTCTGCCGCAGCCACAGACTGCTGCCTTCCTGCATGGATTGGAAGGAGCCTCCCCCGCCCTCCCCCCGGAGCCTGCTCCTCCTTGAGGGCCCTGGGCAGGGTGGCCACGTGGGGCCCCGTCGTGCATGGGAACCTGCGAGCTGGCAAATGGGGCTCAGAGGTTTTGCTCAGAAATGGGTCAGAACGAAAGCCTCTTAGAGGAAAGAAAAGGCCATGAGTCAAAGGGAAAGTCGGAGGCGGGGGTGGGCTCCTCTTCTCTCTCCACCCAGGCCTCCTGACTCCCCGGGCTGGTGGGGACACAGGCAGGCACCAACCCCAGCTTCGTGGCCTGTGAGCATCGAGATGGTCAGGACACGCTCTGTGCAGCTGAGCCTTTGCTGTGGGCCAGCTTCCCGGTGGACCCCCACTCAAGAGGCCTCTACCCCATGGGCCCGACTCCCAACCAAGAGCAGTGCACTGGCCAGCTACCCCCTGCAGACAGCGGCCCCCGGGGCAGCAGCAAGGTGCAGGGCACCCAGCCCCAGCCCGAGAGGCTCTCAGGGAGTGGGCGGAGCCTGGCTGTCCCCTGACTGCCCACCTGCCTGGAGGGTTGGCTGAGCAGGGCAGTCCCGAGGCGTGTCTTGAGCGCCCCCTGGTGGCGTGCTGCAAAGCTGCATGGCTCTGGGGAGAAGAAAAACTGCACTTTATTCTAACGACAGGGTGGAACTGGGGGCTGGAGAGCCCCTCCGAGCTCGCCTTTGGAAAGGGGTGGGTGCATGGAGCCTGGCAGGTGGCCAAGGGGCCGCACAGGGCGGTGCAGCAGGTGAGCCCAGCCCCTCTCTTCCACTCACGTCCCATCAAGCCCCAGGGTGTGAGGGATCACATCTGTGCCCCTGTTCGCCTCCAGGTGGAGCTGCCAGGTGGGGCTCTGGTCCTCCTGGGACCCACTCTGCACCCCAAGTTTTGCCCGTCCCTTCTGTTCTGCAGCAAGACCCACTCCTCTGTGCTGCGTGACTGTGCAGGAGGGCTGTGGCCTGGGGCTCTGAACCTGGGGCCGGCCCACCCAGCCACCCAGGCTGGGGAACAAGATCGGCTCCAGGACCAGATGCTGGGGGGGGTCCCCACTTCCTAGGGTGCTGGATAGGGGATCATACGCCCCACATTCTGGGTCAAGCATGGTCCTTCCCCAGCATCTCGCTGGGTTGGGGGCATCTCCGAACAGAGGAGTGTCACCCCAGGGTCTCTGCCAGAGTCTGCGCATGTCACCCTTGGGCATCTGTGCTCGGAAGGTCACCAGGTGTGGGCAGGCCACCAAGCGGGAGGTGGCTGAGGCTGGAAGAACAGACACACATCAGTGCCCTGCTGGGCTTCCTCAAGTGGGAAGCAGTGGAGGGGCTGGGCTGCCGGGCCAGCGTCAGCAGGCTCAGCGCTCAGAGTCCAGCCAGAAGCCAAGGTGGGATCTGCCTCTCGCTGCTGTGAGGGCCCTGGGACAGGGACAGGAACAGCAGAAGGCAAAGTGGAAAGGAAGTGAGTAATGGGCCCCCGGAAGGCTGAGCCAGGCCTGATGCCCAGGATTGGGGTCTCCAGAGTCCCTGGGGGCCCCAGGGTAGCCCACCCAGAGCCTGGGGTCTGTGGGAGCAGGGGGACTCCTGATGGGTGGGGGCAGGAGCTTGGACAAAGTTGAAGGCTGTCTGAATTGGCCAGGGGCCAATGAAGGCCAAAAAAATGGCCAGGTGCGGTGGCTCACACCTGTAATCCCAGCACTGTGGGAGGCCGAGGCGGGTTGATCACCTGAGGCCAGAAGTTTGAGACCAGCCTGGCTAGCACGGTGAAACCCCATCTGTACTAAAAATACAAAAATTAGCTGGGTGTTGTGGCGGGCCTGTAATCCCAGCTACTTGGGAGGCTGAGGGAGGAGAATTGCTTGAACCCAAGAGGCAGAAGTTGCAGTGAGTCCAGATTGCACCACTGCAGTCCACCCTAGCAACAGAGTGAGACTCCGTCTCAAACACACACACACACACACACACACACACACACACACACACACTAGCTGGGCATGGTGGCGTGCACCTGTAATCCTAGCTACTCGGGAGGCTGAAGCAGGAGAATCACCTGAACCCAGGAATTGGAGCTTACAGTGAGCCAAGATAGCACCGTTGCACTCCAGCCCAGGTGCCAGAGTGAGACTCTCAAAAAAAAAAAAAAAAGCCAAAAAGTTGAGTGGGGAGCAGGGTGCTGAGCTGCATGGGGGCCCGTGCCCGCTGGAGGATCCCAGCTGCCTCCAACCCTTCCCCAGCTCAGGCCCTCAGGCTCCTTTCTCACGCAGCTGCCCTGAGAGGGAGTCCCTCCTTGCCGAGACCTGAGAGAGTGAGCTGCAGGGACCCTAGGGATAGGCTGGGGATCCCCCAGGAGAACAAGAGGATGGGACACAGGAGAGGCTGCTCTTGGGCCCCTGGGTCAGGCCAGCAGGATGAAGACAGGCAAGTGTTGTGACCTGAGGGACTGACCGTGGAGCTGCAGGGGAGCTCCCAGCCAGTGACACCCCAGCCTGAGCCCTGAGTGGTGCCCAGGCCTCTACATCTGCCTGCTTTCCCTGTGGCTAATGGCTTGGAGTGAAGGATGGTGGGCATGGGCTTGCCACATGGGCTCAGCATCCACTCTGCCCCATGCACACAGGCACCCATCACACCAGGGCCTACAAGTAGGCAGCCATCACACCCTGCCCCATCACAGCAGTGCCCAGAGGGATACGAAGGCTCCCAGCCAAGGGCCAGCCCAAGGTCACAGGTAAGAAGTGAACTGGAGGCAAGGGGGCTTCCTGGTCTGGGTGGGCTCTGGCCCCCCAAAACAGGCTTAGGCTAGGCCAGTCGCCCCCAGCAGGAGGGAGCCGTTTCCCACAGCCTGCCTGGCCCACCTTTTCTCCGGGGACCTGGCTGTGCCCAGTGGGCCCTGTTTTCCCCATGCCAGGTGTGGTGGTGAATACTGTCAACTTGACTGGATTGAAGGACACAAACTATTCGTCCTGGGTATGTCTGTGGGGGTGCTGCCAAAAGAGATTCACATTTGAGTCAGTGGGCTGGGGAAGGCAGATCCACCTCTAATGTGGGCACCATTGAATCAGCTGCTAGCAAATATAAAGCAGGCAGAAAAATGTGAAAAGGTGAGATGGGCCTAGGCTCCCAGCCTACATCTTCCTCCCGTGCTGGATGCTTCCTGCCCTCAAACATCAGACTCCAAGTTCTTCAGTTCTGGGGCTCGGACTGGCTCTCCTTCCTCCCCAGCCTGCAGACAGACAGCCTATTGTGGGACCCTGTGATCGTGTGAGTTAATACTTCATAAACTCCCATGTATACATGTCCCCCAGGCTGGAGTGCAGTGAGGCAATCTTGGCTGTTCGCAATCTCCGCCTCCTGAGTTCAAGCAATTCTCCTGCCTCAGCCTCCCGAGTAGCTGGGATTACAGGCGCACACCACCACGCCAGGCTAGGTTTTGTATTTTAGTAGAGATGGGGTTTCACCATGTTGCCCAGGCTGGTCTGGAACTCCTGAGCTCAGGCAATCCACCCGCCTTGGCCTCCCAAAGTGCTGGGATTGCAGGCGTGAGCCACTGCACCCAGCCCCCTTTATATATATATCAATCCTATTAGTTCTGTTTCTCTTAGAGGACCCTGACTGGCCAGGCAAGGGGGCTCATGCCTATAATCCCAGCACTTTGGAAGGCCAAGGCAGGTGAATTACCTGAAGTCAGGAGTTTGATACCAGCCTGACCAACATGGAGAAACCCTGTCTTTACTAAAAATACAAAAATTAGCTCAGCGTGGTGGCACGCGCCTGTAATCCCACCTACTTGAGAAGCTGAGGCAGGAGAATTGCTTGAACCCGGAGGGCGGAGGTTGCAGTGAGCCGAGATCACGCCATTGAGCCCCAGCCTGGGCAATAAGAGTGAAACTCTGTCTTAAAAAATAAGTAAAAATAAAATAAGAGAACCATGACTAATAGAACACCAGGGCTGTCTCCCAGCTCCTAACAACCACGAAGGAGCTTCTGAACTCAACCCTCCTGCCTCCCCAGCCTCAGTGGGACAGAGTTTCAACCCCTGCACCCTGGCCAGTGCCGGCCAGATCTGGGCACCCGTGACCACACTGTCACCCTCCCTCCCTCAGGCCAAGGCCTCCTTGCTCCTCCACATTTGAGAGTGGCGGGCCAAACCCGAACTCCAGGCATCCAGGCTCTCTGCCATTACACCCCTCACCTGGCTACCTGGCTGTGCATAGCTGGGGTCACACAGGCACCTCTGCCCCTCACCTAGGTCCACCTGCCTGTGCGCAGCTGGGGTCACCCAGGTGCCTCCGCCTGGCACCCCTCCTCCATGTGCTGCAGGCCTGGAGTCCTCTGTCCCCATGAGAAACCCAGACTCCATGTCTGCACCCTTTCCCGTCTGCCTGGAGGTGGCAGCACCCACATCCATGTGTGTGGACTGTCCCCTGCTCCAGTCCTCTTTACCACACAGGGTGGGTCTTTGGGGCCGTGAGAGCCAACTCTGGGAAGACCCAGCCCTATGCTCCCTGGGCTCCAGATCTCCCACTTGCATAGAAGGGTCTGCAGAGCAGGGGTGAGGCCTAGCTGGGTTTGGGCGATGATCCCGTGACCTCTCCTCCAGCTCCATGGGAAGGTCCTCCTAATTAGGGGACAGAAATGCACTCTCTCTCTGGGGGTGCAAGAGCAGAACCCAGGCCCCCTGCTCATGAATCCATCAACCAGGGCCCCAAACGGGGGATGAGGGTGACGGAATATTAACCCACACGGGCCACACAGGCAGAATCCGCAGGTCTGAAACAGACTTTAATTGGCTTTTGTCTCTACAATTCCCCACCCATTCCTGGCTCTGTGGTTCTCCCTGACCCCTTCAGTTTGGGGGTCCAAACGGAACAGAAGAGGTGCAGGGGGACAGACGGTCTCCTGGCACAAAGGTGGGGGTCTCCCTGGCAAGGGGCCCCAGGGCCTGGTGCCCGAGGCCCAGCCACAAGCACACAACCTCAAAACCTGTTTTTAGTGGGAAGCTCTGGGCCCTGCCCCTGCCCCTGCCCCCGGGGGTCACATGGTCAGGGAGCAGGTGGGCGTCTGTCCCCCTTCAGGTCATGGCAGCGCAGACGACGGACCAGGGGCCGGCAGGGGCGCAGACAGCACCGCGTGGTCGAACAGGGGGTTCCGCACCTCCATCTCTCCAGTCTGCGGACAGGGGTGTCGGGCCGTGCAACGGGTGAGGAGGGGGATACTTGCTGGGAGGGAACCCCACGAGATGGCACCCCCTCCCTGCACCCAAAGGCACTCACTGGGGCCAGGCCCGGGCACTCGTACACTGTGAAGTCTCCATCCTCGTTCTCCTCGTCCGACGAGGCTGTGTCCAGCTCCTTGGGTGGCTCTTTATGCCTGGGTGGGATGGGGAGCGCTGGATTTTGATTTTCCCACACCTTGAGGTGCCAGTGGCCCAGTCTGGAAGTGGGCACCTAGCCCACCTCAGCCCTGGGGTGGCAGGGCAGCAGAGCCCAGGGTGAAGAGGAGGTGGAGGTGTAGGGGGTGCAGAGGTGTGGTGGGGGGTGGAAGTGGAGGTGCAAGGAGGAGGAGGTGAAGGTTAGGGTACAGGTGAGGGTGGCAGGGCCCGGGGTAAAGTTGGCCAGGGGAGGTGGGGGGTGGGGGGATGGAGGTGGGGGGGAGTGGGTGGGGAGGTGGGGGATGGGGGAGAGTGGGTGGGGAGGTGAGGATGGAGGGATGGGGGTGGGGGGAGTGGGTGGGGAGGTGTGGGTGGAGGGATGGGGTGGGGGAATGGGTGGGGAGGTGGGGGATGGGGTAGGGGAGTGGGTGAGGAGGTGGGGGATGGGGGATCGGGGGATGGTGGGGGGGGAGTGGGTGGGGAGGTGGGGGTGGGAGGGTGTCAGGGCTGGGGTGGCCGCTCACCGCTCCAGGCACAGCATCTGCTGGCGCTGGTGCTGGTAGTGGTACATCTCTGCACTATGTGCCAGCCGCTGGTCCCCGGGCTGTGGGAAGGCAGGGGCGAGGGTCAGGTGGCGGCCAGAGCGGGGCAGCAGCCTCAGGGCTGAAGGGGCACCCACCGAGGTCCGGGGTGCTGCTGCTGAGCCGGGGTCCTTCGCAATCGCATAATCGGCCTTCTGGGTCAGGCGGATCTCACGCTGCAGCCTGTGGGGAGCGGGGCCTGAGGCCTCTGGGGGTGCGGTGCCCTCCCTGCCCAGCCCGTGGCCGCTGGCTCACCTGCACCAGCAGAAGGAGGCCACGGAGAGAGCAGCTGCACCGGCCACACAGAATGCCAGGATCAGCACTGTGGGAGGGGGCGTGTGAGGGCGGCCTTCTGTGGGGAGGGGCCCTGCCACCCCTGCCTGCCCCCAGCCAAGACCTACCGAGGGCAAGGCCGTCGCCATGCCCACCCCGGGGCTCCAGGGGTGACATGTGCACCGGCTCGGAGGACACAGGGGAGCCCAGGGAGGTGTGGGGCGGGGGCGTGGGGGCTCCCGGAGTTGAGGGGAGGCCCAGCTCCAGCCCCTGCCCCCGTGCTGAGAAGCCCAGGGTGGCTGCGAGAGAGGAGGGGTTAAAGAGAGGACAGCACTAGGCTGGGGCCGGGCCATGGGGCAGGGGCCACAGGGATCTCACCAGGCTCCAGGAGCCGCTGTCGGGCCTCAGGCAGGGGCGGAGTTGAGTATCCAGACTCCTTCCGGGCGAGTTCCTGGGCCAGGAAGTCAATCTCATCTTCCAGCCTGGGCTGGGGCTGGCCCCCACCTGCGGAGGGTGAGGGCCATCAGGTGAAGGGGCCCATCCAGGAGGCAAGCCCCAAGCCTGGCCTCGCAGGTTCCCCCAGGGCACCCGAGGACTGGGCACCAGCCTGGGGGCCCTCTCCCTCCCAGATAGCCATGGTGACAGTGAGGTGCTTCCTGTGAGGGGCAGTGCTCCCCAAAAGTGTGGGCAGGGCAAGGGGGAGGAGGTGCTGTGGAAATGTCCAAAGCCCGGGTAGGGGGAGGAAGGAGTGGAGATCTCTCATCTCAGCTGTTGTCAGTAAAGGGCTGGGCAGGGCGTTGGACTCTACAGCCCCCTCTGCTTCCCCACCTCCAAGCACCTTCTCAGCAGAGGACCAGTGACTCTCCAGGGAGTGGGGAGAAGCGAAAGGAAGCCAGGCACCCAGGACCCTCCCCAGGTCATAAGAACGGGGGTTGCTGTCAGGTGGGGCTGGTGGCAGGTCCCCACTGGGACCCACTGTGGGCACCACAGTTCGGGCATAAGTTCCCAGGTAGGCAGGTGACATGTCCGCACGGACTCTCACAGCCACTTCTCAGTGCTCTCCCAACAGCCCCTCTGGGAAGCTGCCCCCACCCCAGCACCTCTGTGCAAAACCTTTGCCACACCTGAAGTCACTTAGCAACTGACCATCCCAACAGATGCTGGCTCAGGCTGGCAGGTGGGGCATCCCCAGAACCAAACCCGGGCCGGCACCCTTAAATACTGCAAGCTGCCCATGGCGGGGAAGTGGGGGCTGGAGGGCTTCTGGGTAGACCCTGCAGAGCCCAGGCCTAGGGAGCTCGGATCCCTCCTCCCCCGTGGTCACCGCAGCATGTCACACTGGGCAACCCTTCCCCTGGGAGGGCCTGACGGCCCCAGGCCTGGGTCCAACTCCATCTGGGAAGGATGGGAGGGTTCATGGAGAGTGACATGAGGATCCCCCAGGCCTTGGACCCAACACCCCGAAAGGCTCAGGGGCCCCGGGGACCACTAGCACAGGCCTAGGTGCCAAGGCTGCAGGCTTCCTTGTTTGTTTTTTTTTTGAGACAGAGTCTCCCTCTGTCACCCAGGCTGGAGTGCAGTGGAGTGATCTCGGCTCACTGCAACCTCCACCTCCCAGGTTCAAGCGATTCTCCTTCCTCAGCCTCCCTGGTAGCTGGGATTACAGGCGCCCACCACCACACTCAGCTGAGTTTTGTATTTTTAGTAGAGATGGAGTTTCACCCTGTTGGCCAGGCTGGTTTTGAGCTCCTGACCTCAAGAGATCCACCCACCTCAGCCTCCCAAAGTGCTGGGATTACAGGTGTGAGCCGCCAAGCCTGGCCAGCTGCAGGCTTCCTATGGGGAGAGGCACACTCGGGGCAACCCCCCAAAGACCTCCCACTTTGCTCTCGTACCCGGAGGCCGGTGCATCCTGGGCACACAGACCCCTTGCTGGTCCTCCTGGAAGGGCTGAAGGCAGGGCCCACAGGCATGGGCACCAGGGGGACACCTTGCCCGCCTCTTCAGGGCACAGTCCAGGCTCCCAGGACAGGTGGCTGCATCTGGGAAGGAAGCAGAAGGCAGGGCCGGCAGAGCTCGGCCCCTGTACATGGCAGCACTGCCCCAGCCACCCGCCCCTACCCTCCCAGAGCTGGCCAGGCCTGGTTCTGGCCATTGTTCTGGACAGGCCTTTCCTCCCCACTGCCAGGGCTCAGAACCAGGAAGGAAACAGTCCTAGGACTTATCGGAACTACCCTGCCCCACCCACTCCCCAGGGCCCATGTCCAGGCCTGATAGAGCCTCCAGCTCGGAAGCTGAGCGTCACCATCCAGGCAGTGCTGTGCCATGCAGCCCCCAAGCCCAGCCTCCGGCCTCAACATGTCCCACAGCCAGCCAGGAACCCCAATCCAGATCAGGAGTCCCAGAGGGAGGGGCCGAGGTCTGTCTCTGAGGAGCAGCGAATGGTGCTGGCCAGAGGCCTCTCCTGAAGCAGCACTGAACGAGTGTGCAGCCTGGAAGCATGGCTGCTCCTCCAGCCTCTGGCTTGTCCCGCAAGCACCGAGGAGAGATAGGATGGGGTCTGTGGCCTCACTTGCCTCAGACACAGAATGCAGGCAGGTCACTCCCACAGCCACACTACCAGGGGCTGCAGTCAGGGGCCAGAGGCACCTGAGAGCCTAAGGAGGCTGGATAGGCAGGGCTGGGGACTGCAGGCCAGGCTCCAGCTCTCTAGTTCCTACCCACACTCTCCTCTTGCTGAGGAAGGGCCCAGGCCACAGTGCCAGCTTACACATGTGGCTAATCAGTCCTATCCTGGTGCCGGAGAACAGGGCAGGGGGGCAGGGCCCTCTCTGCCTCCGTTTCCCCTCTGGGATGCAGAAGCTGAGTTGGCTCAAAAGTAAGGAATGTCAGCAGTCACAGTGAGCCAGTGGACCGGGGGGAACCCCAGCAGGGCCATCAACCCTGCCTGGGGAGCCTGCAGTGGGCCCTCTGGCTAGCCAGTACTCTTCCTCCCCCCAGCCCCACACTGCACACTGCAGGGAGGACTACTGGGGCCCGGCACCATATGGGGTATCTGTCCTTCTCCAGACCTTGGCTGGCTGGCTTGGTTTCCTTGGTAACCCAACACTCAGTGTCTTCAGGCTGTCGGCCTCCCTTCCAGGCAGTTCCAGCAGCCTCAGCAGCCCCAGTGGCAGGTGGGCAGCAGAGGCACCACCCACGCTCCACGACCTGGAGTAGCAGCTTCCGGTATCTAGGCTGTGCCGGGGCTTGGGCATGTTAAACACTAAGCCTGTGCCAGCAGATCCACTCGGGGCCCACCCACACGCTTGGCACCTGGGGAGCGAGGTGGTCCCTGTCCCTGTGCTGATAACACACAGTCTGCCATGCCGAAGCCTGGGTCCTGAGGTGCAAAGCCAGCTCTAGGGTCTGCGTTCCAGGCCCCTCCCAGCCCCTGATTTCCCAGCCCAGGAGCCTCCATCCACCACTTCCTCCTCCTGAGACAAGGTCCCAGGAAGAGCAGCAGCTGGAGAGTGGCTGGCACCTCACCTCAGTCTGGGCTGCCTGAGGGCCCCTCCCTTCCAAGCACCCGGCACTGGGAGTGGGAGGGGCTCCCTGGGGAGGGCCTTGCCAAGTCTCCCAGCAAGGCAGGCACAAAGCCACAGAGACTGGTGAACTGAGGCCTGGCACTCGCTGCCCACCTGGGCTCAGCACAGCAGCTACAGCCCCAGTTCCTGAAAAGGTGGCCTCCACCTTTCCTGGCTGAGCAGGCTCTGAGTCTTGGAAGCCCCTCCTGGTCATGCCCACCTCCCATGCAGAAGCACTGTGCCCAGGAGGAAGCCGGCCCCATGAGGCCACACACAAAGAACCAGACTGCCCTGGGTAGCATCAGCTGGGCCACATTCCACCTAACTTCTCCGTGCCTCAGTTTCCTTAACTGTAAAACGGACTCACAGCACCTCTTCTGCAGGGCTGCCAGGAGGATTGCACGAATGCACAGTCACAAAGTCTCCCAGTTCAGCCCCCCGCCCCAAGAAAAAGGTGAGCGTTGCATCCTGGGTTCCTGCACACGTCTGCTTCCGGGAGCCTCAGGGCCCATCTGTGCAGCCAGGGAGGGTGTCCCACGACCCTGGGCTTATCACCCTCCTCCGGAGTTCCCCTGCATGCCTCAGTCCCAAAGGCAGAATGCCAGTGCCCTCAAGGGCAGGGGGTGCAGGAGGAGGCTCTGAAGTGACCACAGCCTCCCCCATTGAAGCTAGAACAGCACCCCGAGCCTGCGCCATCAAGTGCCCCTGGAACACCAGCGCCCACCATGGCGCACAAGGCCGGTGTCCAGTGCCACCTGAGGCCTGAGGACAGGCAGATCAGCACGGACGCCCCGACCCTGGGACGCACACAGGCAGCAAAGCCGGCGGGCCAGAGCCGCAGGAGCCCCAGGAGCTCCAAACCCGGACACACACACAGACACACGCAGGACAGACTCCCGGTGGGCCCGCCCAGAGCCAGATGGCCGCGGCACCGAGGCCTAAGTCAGACCGGCTCCCGGCGGAAGAAGCCAGGAACGTCAACTTCGCCTCCGAGAACCGGCAGAAGCCCCATCCGTGCTGCGTCCTCCGGCCGGGCCTGTTTATCCCATCCCGGGCGAGGCGGGGCCGCAGTCTGCAGCGGACCGGGCCTGCAAGGCCTGCGGGCCTAGGCAGGACGAGGGCGACGGCGCCTGGCAGCCCGTTCCCCGCCCGGCGATCCCGGCCCCGGGCCGCCCCGCGGCCTGCGCCCAGCGCGCTCGCTCACCCGGGTGGCCGGCAGCGGCCCCGCGCAGGACCGCGCCGAGGATGAGGCCGGTGAGCAGCAGCCGCAGCAGCCGCAGGTGCCGCGGGGAGGGCGGAGGCAGCGGCGTCGCCATCCTTCAGCGCCGCCGCCGGGGCAGCATGGCACCGCGAGGCCGGGGGCTCGGCGTGGGCTCCGCGTCGGGAGCAGCGGAGACGGGGGGCGGAGGACGGAGGAGGAAGAGGAGGCGGAGGCTGAGGCCGAGGCCGAGAAGGAGGAGGAGGAAGAGGAAAGGAACGGGCGGCGGCGCTGACGCTGCAGCGCGGATCCGGGATGGAGGCGCCGGTGGGGCGCGCGCAGGGACTGCGCCTGCGCGCTCCACCTGCGGGGGCGGGCGGGAGGCTCCGGGCTGCGCCCCCTCCCCCACTCGGTTCTGGTCCCTTCTGCCGGCCTCCCTGGACCTCTCCCGGCCCCGGGGTGTCTGGGCACCTGCGGGCTTCGCTGCCGGTGACGCTCGCAGAAGTCCGGCTGGGTTTGGGCCGCGGGTGGGCTTCCCGGGAGGCGCTCCCTTCCGGCCGCTTTGCTATAGGACTCGCGGCCCCTCACCCGCCCCCGCGACGGGGCAAAGGACCTGCCTGGGCCCAGCCTTGGGAGCACACAGGGACACGGGAGCGCCGGGCGCACGCAGACAGGTGCGCACGAGCTGAGCAGGCGCGCAGGGAGGCACAGGTGTGCCCACAGAGGCAGGGGCACCCCCACTCGCTGGGAAAAGCGAATGCGGGAACGCAGAACGGCCCCGGCCCCGACTGCCGCTTTGGCTGGAGCCCCAGCGGCCGCGCTCAGCGAGGCCACCAGGGGGCAAGAGTGACCCGGAGCCACTGAGGACTGGAGTTGGGAGCTGTCCAAGGTGTTCATTCTCCCCAGGTGACAGGCTTTAAGCTCCCCCAGGACAACCGGCATCTTTTTTTTTTTTTTTTTTTGAGACGGCGTCTCTGTCGCTCAGGCTGGAGTGCAGTGGTCCCATTTTGGCTCACTGCAATCTCCGCCTCCCGGGTTCAACTAATTATCTGCCTCAGCCTCCCGAGTAGCTAGGATTACAGGCACACACCACCACGCCTAATTTTTGTATTTTTGGTAGACAGGGTTTCACCACATTGACTCAGCTGGTCTCGAACTCCTGGCCTCAGGTGATCCACCCACTTCAGCCTCCCAAAGTGCTGGGATTACAGACGTGGGCCACTGTGCCCGACAACGGGCATCTCTGATGCCCCCCTTGCACCTCAGCTGTTGCCTCCCAAGAACACGCCCACTCCATTCCACTGGAAAACTCCCTTGACTAAGTCATTCGGAGAAGAGTGAGCCCTCCAACCTGGGGTGTCCCCTTGGTCCTTCCAGTCTCAGAACTCCAAAGCTGGGGCTGGCTGCCCTCAGGTTTATCAAATGACTTAAAAAAAAAAAAAAGTGGTGTTGGGAGAGGGGGGAGCCGAATAAGAACTACCACCCTCCCCACGAGAGCACTGAGCAGACAAAGGCAGTGTCTGAGCTCACTTCCCAGAAAGGGGAGGGGCAAGTGGGCAAGACCAGGGCTTCCTGTCCTGGAGAAAACTGGCTTGGGGAGAGGCTGAGGGATGCTACTTGGGAGTGCAGGACACTCAGTCCCAGGGGAGAAGGGCAAGGTGCCCCGTGCTATCACATGGTTCCACAGCCAGGTTCTGTGCAAGAGTCCTGCCTCTGTGGGAGGAGCCCTGGGTCCCTCCTGGTGCTGACCTCAGCTCCCACCCCTATGCCACCTCCTGATGAGGGCCTGCCCTCCCTCCAGTCTCTACCAGCACTGACTGCCCCTGGGCCCTACCCTAACCCCAGGCCTGCTGGACCAGGACCCAACCTCCAGGTTGGGCTAGGTCACCACCGCAGATCTGGATGTGATGGTTTTGGGGAACTCTGCTGGCCAGCGGAGCCTTAAGGGCACAGGAACGCTCCCTTGGGTCAGCCCTCCTGCAACTGCTCTAGGCCGACACGGCACAGCAAGGGAACAGCCAGTGGCCCAGGCCTGGCTCCAGAGTGGAAGGCAGGAGGGAGAGCTGGTGTCCACCCTCGAGACGGGGGCAGGCCTGTGCACCAACGCAGTGGGAAGTTGGCGCACAGGCAGCAGCAAGGACGCCCTTCCCACACACATGCTCCTTTCACTTCTCTGGGAAAAACTTTTTATTAGAAAATTTCACAAGTAAGGGCTGGGCTGGCTGCCAGCCCGTGGGCTGTGACCCTCCCAACTACAGACCCAGACTCCACAGAAGGAACCTGAGGGCCCTGATTCCCAGAACCAAGGCCCCACTCCCTGGAGACCCAGCCCTGAGGAAGAGGAGAAGCATGGGGCCTGGAGTGATACCCAGGCTGAATCGGGCAGGAGGGGCCTGAGGAGCTGGATTGAGAGCTCTCTGCCCACCGGGAACCCTGTGGGTGTGGGCACCTGGGTCTCAATTCCCATTTCCCAGGCTGCCCTAGGGGCAGAGACACTGTGAGTGGGGTGGAGGGATAGAGAATAAGTGATGGAGGGAGGGGTGAGGGATAGAAGGTTGGGAGAAGGGGTGGGGGATAGAGGGATGGGGGATGGAGGGGAGGGATGGGGCATAGAGGGGTGGGGATAGAGGGGTGGGGGATGGAGGGGAGGAGTAGAAGATAGAAGGGTGGAGATAAAGGAATGGAGATAGGTGGGAGATGAAGGAAAGGGAAGGGGTGGGGGATAGAGGGTTGGGGAGGGATGGGGGATAAAGGGGTGGGAGAAGGGGTGGAGGATAGAGGGGTGGGGGATGGAGGGGAGGGGAGGGGTGAGGGATAGAGGGGTGGGGATAGAGGGATGGGGGATGGAGGGGAGGGGCAGAAGATAGATTGGTGGAGATAGAAGAATGGGGATAGAGAGGTGGGAGATGGAGGGGAGGGGTGGGGGATAGAGGGGTGGGAGGAGAGGTGGGGGATAGACGGTGGGGGAGGGGTGAGGAATAGAGTGGTGGGAGGAGGGGTGGGGGACAGAGGGTGGGGGAAGGGTGGGGGATAGAGGGTGGGGGAGGGGTGGGGATAAAGGGGTAGGAGGAGGGGTAGGGGATAGAGGGGTGGGGGATGGAGGGGAGGGAAGGGGTGAGGGATAGAGGAGTGGGGATAGAGGGGTGGGGGATGGAGGGGAGGGATGGGGGTGAGGGAGAGAGTGCAGGGGATGGGAGGGGAGGGATGGGGGATAGAGGGGTGGGGATAGGGGGTGGGGGATGGAGGAGTGGGGGAGGGTGGGGGATACAGGGGTGGGGATAGAGGAGTGGGGATAGGGGGTGGGGGATGGAGGGGAGGGGTGGGGGATAGATGGGTGGGGGAAGGGCGGGGGATAGAGGAGTGGGGGTGGAGGGGAAGGGAAGGGTAGGGGATGGAGGTGGGGTGGGGATAAAGGGGTGGGGGGAGGATGCAGGATACAGGGGTCAGTGGAGGAGTGGGGGTGGGAGGAGGGATGGGTGGAGAGGTGGGGGTACAGGGGTGTGGGGAGGGGGTACGGGTGGGGATACAGGGGAGGGATGGGCAGCTGACCCCGCTGGCCGCTAAATGGTGCTCGACAGCTTAGCGGAGTGCACCTGCTGCAGCAGCAGGACAAGCGAAGCCAGGAGCGCAGAGGCGAAGATCAGCAGGAGGACAACCCAGGAGCTGAAGTCTGTGCCCTTGCGCAGCCCCGGCGGGTCGGCGGGGATCAGGTTGGTCAGGTTCAGCATGTAGCCCAGCGCCCAGCCCACCGCCGTGTCTGCGGCCTGCGGCGAAGGGCGTGACCTCAGCTCCCGCGAGGCCCCGCCCCACGACTGGCCCCGCCCACCCTGTTACACGATTGGCCCTGTCCCGCCCCGCCCACCTGCTTCTGGAAGGTCACGCCGCCGAAGGTGCGCTCGTCGAAGCCGTAGCCGCGACTCAGCAACTGCTGCACAAACATGGCCCCGGCGCAGTAGTCGGCCAGGTGGGCCCGTTGCCCTGGTACTCGAGCCTGCAGCTGGGGCGTGGGCGGGACACCATTAGGCAGGCGACGAACAGGAGATCTCGAACAGGAGATCTCGGCCCCAACGGGGAGAGGTGGCCGGGGTGCTACATCCCTCCCCAGCTAGAGACCACCACCTGGGCTCCGACACGCGTGGCCAGACGGAGCCCAATGGGCAACCCCGCAGGGCACCCTTCTATCCCTCCCCAGCCAACGCCCCTGCCTGGAAAGCCAGTGACCGGGGACAGCAGGGACGGCCACCAGGGAGCAGGGGACAGCAACACCTTGGTGTGTGGCCAGGGAAACAGGACAAACCCCAGGCCTGAGTCTGCCCGCTGACTCACCACCCTTCTCTACCTCCCCCACCTTAGTCTGTCTGAGACTAGGCTCTGGGAGGATGGTATGGGGCCTTGCTCACCACCCCAGTCCTGGGACCACTGGTGCGTTTCTTTTGGAGTCTCCACTGGGCACACTCCCCGCACCCAACCCTGCTTCCGTCTTCCCTTTCGTGGAACCACGGAGGGACGAGTGGCAGAAACCAGAAACCTGAGCACTGAGTGGCCTCCCCTCTGCCCTCCAGGTCTGGGATGAGGGTCAGGCCTGGGGAAGCTTCTCCAGCCCACCATCTAGTTCACAGCCTCCTGGCCACAGCCCCACCACCTCTGGAGTTGGTGTAATGCCTGCCACTGCCCCCCACTGCAGTGGGCGCTCCGAGAGGCCTGTGCATGCAGGGCTGGGGAGGCATGCGGAGGCCAAGCCCTTCCGCACGGCCCTGGAGGAGGGGAGCAGGCTCACCTGGGCCCAGGTCTGGTTGCAGACATTCACCGAGGCTGCCTCCAGCTGCTGCAGAGTGGCCACAGACAGCCCCATCGAAGTCCGCAAGAAGTCCACAGTGTAGAAGAAGGCAGAGAAGGCCTGTAAGGTGGCACAGTCACACCGTGACCGGACCCAGCTGCTCAGGGCGCCTGCCGCCACCCCTGTCTGCCCCTACTCACGATAAAGTTTCCAGCCACCGGGGGCTGGAAGACCCCATTGAAAGAGCATCGGGAGAAGGGGCAGGAGGAGAAGCTGAAGAGTCCAGAAACCAGATCTCGGCAGAGGTGGGGGTCACTGCTCCCTGACAGGCTGACCCTGGCGCTGCTGTTGAAGGCCCGGGGCCACTGGGCCTCAGTGCAGGGCGACTGGTACACATCACCGAGCAGCACTTGGGTGGAGAAGCCCCTCGGCCAGCAGGGGTGGAAGCCGTGGGTCTGGGGGAATTGTCAGCGTGACCAGGTGGCACCACTGCCACTCCAGAGGACCAGCCCGATGAACCTCCTCCAGGTCTCAGTATGGCAGCCTTACTTGGGTGCCCAGGGGCAATCCATGGCTCCCCACTGCCTGCTTGACAGAGCCCAACTCCCCAACCAGGCTCCCTCTGAGAGCCAACCCAGCCCTCCCCTCTCCAGGCCCAGCCCGGCCACCAGGCCTTTGCTCAGGCTCTGGCCCTCCCAACTGACTTTCCAGCCAGTTACAGCCCAGCCTGGAGAAGCCCTCCACAGCTCGGTGGCTGTCCAGGCTCTGCCGTAGGAGGTCACTGTGCAGCGGAGGCCAGCCAGGGTGGAGGGGTACCTGGAGGGCGCTGGCAAGCAGCCTCCGGAGGACCTGGTCACGGCCATAGCACAGGAAGCTGTGGGTGTAGACTCGGTAGTTCTGGCCGTAGAGGCGCAGCCGGACCTCGTTGGCTCTGTCCTCTGCTGGACGGGTCATCTCAAAGGTGATCTGGGTGGAGGCACCCCCCAGGTCCATGGCCCCCAGCGTCCCCCTCCGTGGCCGGAACCACCGGCCCACCCAGCCGTACTGTGGAGAGGGGAGTATGGGGTCACCCAGGCGCCAAGGGCGCCCACGGCCCCTGGCTCTTTGGCTGGCTGCCAGGCCCACCTTTATGAAGTTCTCCAGCAGGTAGTTGGCAGTCACCCAGCCGAACACACCCTCATCCTGGCCAGAGAGGATGCGGGCACCACGGAAATCAAAGGGGTACTGGGTCAGCGTGTGTGTCACTGCTGCAAGCACACTGGCCGAGGCCTCTGGGTTGGTCAGGCTGTAAAACACAGAGAACTCCAAGAGGCCTCCTCTCCAGGTGGCTGTGAACCTGCGGCAGGGGTGTTTGGGGTCCGCCCCACAAGGGGAAGGGCTGTCAGGGGACAGGCCAGGGGACAGGCACACTCACTTGAGCAGGCGCATACCCGCTGTGGCTCCCAGGTAGAGGGGCGTGCCCACATGTCTCTCTTTAGGCACGTCCCGAAGCGCCTGTTCAAGGCATTCAACCAGACTCTGGCCGGCCCCAGGAGGGTTGTCTGCATAGCTGGAGATGCCCCCACCTAGAGAGAGGCAGAGAGATGAGCCTGTGGCTCACAGGTAGCCCCTAGGTGGGCCACCAGCCAGGAGAGTAAGGGTGGGGGTAGGGGGCTTGGGTTCTAGGCCAGGTGGCACACCTTCCCAGCTTAAGCCCCCAGAAACGCCCAGCTTGGAGACAAAGGGGCCCAGGTGCCACCCATAGACCGAGGCTGTGCCCACTGAGTGGGTGTGGGTGCAGGTGCTACAACAAAGCCCTGGGCATCATCGACCCAGGTCCACCTCCTGGAGCCTGCCTGGGTGTGCCCACCAGGCCCCCAGACCTCCACCTGCTCCATCTGGGACATAGAAGCCAGTATTGGGCCAGGCAAGGCCCAAACCTCCCGCCTGCCACCTTGGCTTCCTTTCCATAATGCAAACCGCTCCTACCCGATCCGGGCGCAAAGCGCCCAGCCTCTCTCAGTTTCTAGGGCTTCTGCCTGGAGTGAGCCCCACCCCGCACTAAGCAGAAGGCGCTAAGTGCTTGGACCTGCACTGGCTAAGGCTGGAGGGGGCCCCAGGGACCCTGCGGTGAGTGGGTGTCCTGGCTAGGGCATGCCGGGCCTCACCTGGAACATCGCAAGAACTGTGCTGGCCCACGATGCCTGTGTCATTCTCCTTGTCTGCCGGCCACTTGTAGACAAACATGGACGTGTGTGAAGAGCCAGCGTCCAGGATGATGCCATACTGGGGGAGGGGAGGAAGTCGGCCTGGGGTGTCCGGGGGTTCTGAAGGCCACACTGTTTGGTGCCTCCAGCTTGCCACTGCCCCCCAGTCATGTGCCAAGCCTCGTGCTGAAGCTCAGAGGGGACCAAGACAGCCATGGCTGGAAGGAGAACAGGGCGGCAGATGACTCTTCCCTCCTGACTGCCTGCAGCCAGCATGCCAGGCTCAGGGCAACAGCCTTCCTGGCAAGGGCAGACTGAGGGACTGAGCCAGGGATAAGGGCCCCCACGGGCTTTTCCCTGGGGACACAAGGAGGTCCCCAGGTTCAAGGGGAGGAAGCTCTGCTTCAGGAGGAACCCCTAGAGCCACTCTTTCTTCCTCCCCTCTCCTTCCTCCCCTCTCTTTTTCCTTGTCCTCTGACCACAGCCCAACCTGAGGATGCGAGAAGCAGGGCCCCAGGGGAAGAAGGCCAAGCTGAGGCTGGCCGTGGGCCTCAGAGCAAGGCCATCCCTGTTGAAGATACACTCTCCAAGCCAGGGCCAGAGAGAGAAGGTGGTCCTGCCTTGCTGGAGGCGCTGGGTGGGCCTTCCCGCAGACCTGGACAGCATGAGCTTGTAGACACCCCTTTCCAGCTCCTGCCCCAGCGTCCTGGATCCACCTGGAAAACTGGGGACCAACCTCCCAGGCCCGGGTGCCAATTCCAGCCTTCGAGAGGGCTGCACCAGTCCACACCAGTCCACCCAGACCAAGAGCTTCCCCAGAGCCCAGAGCGTCAACAGGCCAGCATGTCCACTGCCACCCAGCAGTGCTGCAGGGCCGCAGAGCTCTCAGCTTCTGAATCCCCTTTGGATTTGGGGGGCTTGGCTCCACCTTACCCCCTACAAGCCCAGTAAAGGGTTAAAGTGGCCGTCAGGAGGACCTGCTAGAGTGGAATCTGGGCTAGCCTGCTCCAACCCTTTGCGGACCGCCAGGGCCGCTCCAGTCAATCCTCCTTTCTGGGCCGCCCTCGCGTCCGGAGAGGGCCCTGGGCCCTAGGGCTTGTTGATTCTCGTCTGCGGCAGCCCAGGGTAGAAGTGGCTCTGGGTGCCCCTGGGGGCCCGCACAGGGCTGAGGGCGGCGTTCGGCAGCACCCAGGGGGCATCCCTGGGCTGCATCCTGCGAGCAGGGACACAGCACCTGGGCCGCATTGACCGGCTCGGCGGCCGGCGCGGAATTCCCGGGACTTGGTCCTCCAGCACCTCATCGCCGTGGAAGCGCTACCGCCGTCCGGGGTTCCCGGTCCAGGAGCGCAGGTCGCGGGACCGGTGACCCCACCCAGCCCGCCAGCAGCAGAGCGCGGTGGGGGTCTCGGGCAGAGCCTGCTCGGGCTCCCAGCCGCGCCCCCCCGCGGCTCCCCGGCCCGGCCCGCTGCTCCCCTGACCTGCGCTGGGTGCCCGGGCGCGCACCTTGAGGGCGGGAGGCTCCCGGATGTCGCGGGTGGGGACGCACAGCAGCAGGAGCCCGGCGAGGCCGGCGGCGGCCAGCAGCAGCGGCGGCAGCAGTGACAGCACCTTCCCGGCCATGGGCACGCGGGAGGACGACGCGTGGACCCGGAGACCGCGGGGAGCCGAAGCCGGAGGCGGCGGGGCCGCGGGACCGCGGGGTAGGGGGCCCCGGGGCGGGGAGAGGCGCGGGGGTGGCGGTCAGCCCCGCCCACATCTGGCCACGCCCACGGCGGGCGGTTCCGCCCCCGCGCCCGGCTCCCGGGTCTGTAGCCCACCTTCCCCCTTCCCGCCCACCCTGCAAGGGGCTCCCCGGTGGAGGCAGGAGACCTGGCGCGGGGCGGGCGGGGCGACTGGTTCCGAGGGTCCTGCGCTGAGAACCGCGCCTATTCCCGGCCTGGCCTGGGAGGGGACCAGCTGGCGGGAATGAGGCGCCGGCAGCCGCGGGAGCCAGGCGGGGCCCGGGCCGGGGCTCAGGAGGAAACGGTGGGGCAGCACCTGCTTTGGGGCGAAGCCCCGAGCCCGACCCCCAGGGCCGGTAAGGACCGAGCAGGCCTGCGGGAGCCCCTGAGCCAGCGCGGGGACTCTCAGCTGACCCAGGCCGCACCCACGCTTGAGGCCCGAGTCAGATCCGCCTCACTTGGGCGCTGTGCTGAGGCGAAGGTGAGGGCGCAGCGGCGGGAAGGGCAGGGACGGCCGGGGTCACACCGAGCGAGACACAGAAGGAAGCAGCGCAGATGGGGCAAATGTCCCTTCCTCCCGGCCAGGGCCTCCCAGTGCCTGCTGTCCTGAGGCCCGCAGAGGCTTCCCCAGGACGGGAGCCGGAGGGGCCTCTCCACGGCCCCGGAAGACAAGAAAGAGGGATCCCAGACCAGCAGAATTGGGGTGCGGGGCAGCAACGGCTGGGGCAGGTGAAGCGCAGCTGGCTCTAACCCGAGCCCTGCACCTCTGCCCCGGGACACGGTTGGCCTTTCGGCGCTGCCTCCACGGGCCCTGCATCGCAGCCCGGCCAGGGGACGCCCCCTTCGCGCCTGCTGCAAAGTGGAAATTCCTGTCCCAACAATTCCAGTCACACAGCGTCAGGGGCCACGAGGCCAGCCTACCAGGGAGTTCGGGCTGCTGGGGCCCACAGGGCAGTCTCCTGGGACAGGGTCCAGACCATGCCCGCCTTCTGGAACAGGCGGTGACAATGGTGCTGGGATTGCCACTGGGGGTGAGGATCTGGCATCACAGGCCCAGCAAAGGCGTCTTTCTTCTAGCTCAGGACCCCAAAGGGAGGGGTGGGAGCCCTGAGAAGCAGCTTCACTGCCTCCCAGCCTCATAGCCCAGCCTGGTGGGGCCCAGCAGAGTCTCCGGGTGTGGCTGGTGCTGAGCTCCAGGCCTCAGGCCCTGTTTTCCCACGCTGACCCCAGGCCTTTCTTCTACCCTGAAATCCCAGAGGAGAGAGAGGCATGCACAGTGCACATCATGCCTGAAAAGGGAAGAACAAAGGCAGCCCAGAGGCAGGGGCTGTGCCCCCCACTGCCCTGCCGGTGCCCCTGGCGCCCCCACGCCCTGCCAGGCCCAGCAGGGCTTTCTGGTGTTCTGGACTGTCTTTCATGGACAAAAAGCCCAGGCCAGGGAGCAGGAGCCCTGCCAGGCCTGAGAGGATGGGGAGGGAGAGGGAGGCCTGGACTCTGCCCTGGGGAGACAGGCTTGTGGCTGAGTGCCCAGCTTTGCCTTCGGAGTGAGAGAGGCAGGGAGCCCAGAGGGGCCAGGACAGAGGAAGAGGTTGAGCTCTCTCAGAGTGAGGGCGGGGGAACACCCCTTCCTGACATGGACTCGGGGCCCCTGGAAGACGGACCTGGGGTAGCGTCAGACAGAAGCTGGCAGGAGCAAAAGGGGTGGAAGGGGCTATGGGTGGGGCAGCCCCCAGCCTCTGGGACCCTCTCGGGGGTGGGGGCTCCAGATGTCCTGCATATGGCCTGGCCCACGATGCGCTGGAAAAATGTGGACGCAGAGAGGTTCGGGGAGAACCCCCAGGAGGGTCCTCAGAGCCTCCCTCCCACACAGGGCTCAGACCTCCCAGGGCCTTCACTGAGGCCTGCTGAAATCTTGGCTGCCTCGCTTGCCTCAGTCTCCCCATCAGAAGCTTGTGCTGTGTGGCTTGTGCCTGTAATCCTGGATGGAAGCAGCACAGATGGTTCCTATGGGAGGCTGAGGCGAGGTCGGGAGTTCCAGACCAGCCTGGCAAACATGGCTGAAACCCCATCTCTACTAAAAATACAAAAATTAGCCAAGAGTGGTGATGAGCACCTGTAATCCCAGCTACTTGGGAGTCGAGGCAGGAGAATCCCTTGAACCCAGGAGACGGAGGTTGCAGCAAGCCAGGAGGTCACTGCACTCCAGCCTGGGCGACAGAGCGAGACTCTGTCTCAAAAGAAGCTTGCGCTGTGGCTGAAACACCTTAATTGTGAAAGGCCTTTTACTCATTGCTTCCTTTTTCATGTACTCATTAGGTCATTCAACAAACACTTGCTGAGTACCTCCTGAGGGCCAAAAGCCACACCAGCCTCCACTGGCATGGGGAGAGCAGACTTTGGAGAGGCCCCCAAGAGGCAGGGAAGCTCTTGCTGTCCCATTGGAGGTGGGAGACACAGAAAATGGGTGGCAGGACCCTGTCATTGGTCTCTGAGGTGCTGGATGTGCTGTTCTGGGACTTGCTTCTTTCATCACATTCCGCGTTTGGGATTCACCCTGTAGACACTGAAAGGTGTGGCTTGTTTGTTTTATGCTCTGTTCCGTCCTGTGAGTGAGAACATGCAGATGGCGTGTTGCTGCAGCTACTGAACGCAGTGTCTGCTTTTGGCTGTGTTGAGATTGCTGCTCTGCACATGTGCACTCTTTTTTTTAAACAGAGTCTCTGTCGCCCAGGCTGGAGTTCAGTGGCACAATCCCGGCTCACTGCAACCTCTGTCTTCTGGGTTCAAGTGATTCTCCTGCCTCAGCCTTCCAAGTAGCTCAGATTACAGGCAGAGAGGTTCTGGGAGAACCCCTGGGAGAGTCCTCAGAGCCTCAGCACAGCCCACAGCCACACCTGACTAATTTTGTATTTTTGGTAGAGACAAGGTTTCACCATGTTAGCCAGGCTGGTGTCAAACTCCTGACCTCAGGTGATGCCTCGGCCTCCCAAAGTGCTGGGATTCCAGGCGTGAGCCATGGCGCCCGGCCACACACGTGCAGTCTTGTGAGCACTTCTCTGTCCCAGAACAGAGTTGCTGGTTGTAATTCGAGTGTGTGTTCAGCTTCTCCAGCGAGTGCCGAGTTATTTTCTAAATTATGGCCATGAGCGGGATGGTTTTGGCTGCTCCACATCTTCATCAGCATCTGGTGTTGTGCAACGTTGGAATTTCGGGGAAGCTGCTGAGGGCAAAATGGTGTCTCATTGTGACTTTAATATGTGTTTCCCCTGTTCCCAAAGAGAGGGGTCGTCTCGTGGTGTCTCCAGCGAAGCCACGCTCCACGGCTCCCATCTGCTGGCTGGGGTTGCTTGCCTTGCTCCTGCTGACTTGCAGATGCCCTTGTGTCCTGAACCCGGTCCTGCAGCCGTTAAATCGTGAAAGTTCTCCTTGCTCCTCTGGGGTTACGTCTGAGTAATCTGCTATGAGATCATCAAGATACTCTTCCTTCGTGCTTCCTGAAGGCTTTCTGGTTTTGCTGATCACAGCTTCGATCCTCCTGGAGGTGGTGTTTATGTGCAGGACGTGATGAAAGGCTCCAGCTCACCTTTTCCCATGTGCAGAACCAGCTGTCCCAGTGCCACTTGTCACATAGCCCCCTGTGCAGTGTCTACGCAGCCTCCCACCCCACCTGGGCCAGCTGCAGCACAGGGCTCTGTTTGGGTTCTCTCTTCATTAGCTGAGCATCCTCCACCGCTCAGGCCTCCTCTCCAGAGCCTTCGAGCATGGCTTGACGTCCGGGAAGAGGGACCACACCTTCAGTCCATTCCTCCACGGGGCTGTTCTGTGACCATGGAAATTTTATTTCATTTTTATTTATCTTTTGAGATGGATTCTCACTCTATTGCCAAGGCTGGAGTACAGTGGTGGGATCTCGGCTCACTGCAACCTCTGCCTTCCAGATTCAAGCAATTCTCCTGCCTCAGCCTCCCAAGTAGCTGAGACTACAGGTGCACGCCACCACACCCGGTTAATTTTTGTATTTTTAGTAGAGATGGTTTTGCCATATTAGGCTGGTCTTGAACTCCTGACCTCAGATTACCCACCTGCCTCAGCCTCCCAAAGTGCCAGGATTACAGGCATGAGCCACGGTGCCGAGCCCCATGGAAATTTTAGAACCAGCTTCTCCCATCTCCTTTTATTTTACTTTATTTTATTTTATTTATTTATTTTTTATTTATTTTGAGACAGACTCTTACTCTGTTGCCCAGGCTGGAGTGCAGTGGCGCAATCTTGGCTCACTGCAGCCTCTGCCTCCTGGGTTCAAGTGATTCTCCTGTCTCAGCCTCTTGAGTAGCTGGGACTACAGGCGTGAGCCACCACACTCAGCTAATTTTTGTATTTTTAGTAGAGACAGAGTTTCGGCATGTTGGCCAGGCTGATCTTGAACTCCTGACCTCAACGGATCCACCTGCCTTGGCCTCCTGAAGTGCTGGGATGATAGGTGTGAGCCACCAAACCCAGCCTCCTGTCTCCTTTTATTAGAGATGGGGGCCTCACTATGTTGCCCGGGCTGGTCTTGAATTCCTAGCTGCAAGCAATCCTCTAGCCTCAGCCTCCTGAGTAGCTGGGAACTGATCTTTATGTCTTAAGATTTGAGAAAGTGACATTTGTCCTAATTGAGTTCCTTTCTCAAGAAACCAACCATCAGTGCTCGCAAATAGAATGGAAGAGCTAAAACTCACCCATCACAGTATCTGGACAATGAGAAGCCAGGCCCCCCGTCCCTCCCACCCCCGTCAAGATTGCCTGACCAACCACCAGCTTCCTGTTGACCAGCTCCTTCCCCAGCTGCCCTGACTCCTGTTTTCTCACATCTGGTTACATTGCTTCCCCGCTCTGTAAACCCCTCATTTTAGTCAGTCAAGGAGACGCATTTGAGACTGAGCGTGCATCTCCTTGGCTGCAGCCGGATGAAAGCTTTCTCCCCGTCACTTCTCATTGTCTCAGTGATTGGCTTTCTGTGCAGCGAGCAGCAGGACCTGGACTGAACCCTGGTGTGTTGGTAACAACCTCCCCCTCCCTGCACCCCCGGCCTCTTCCCTGTAAGTCGGTAACGGGTCTTCGGTTTCCTGGTTTTAGCGACAGGGTCTTGCTCTGTTGCCCAGCCTGGACTGCAGTGGTGCAATCATAGCTCACAGTAGCCTCAAACTCTTGGCCTCAAGTGATCCTCCTGCCTCAGCCTCTCCAGTAGCTGGGACTACAGGTACATGGCTGGCTCCTCTGACTTTGTTTGGTTTTTGTTTTAGACAAAGTCTTGCTGTGTCACCCAGGCTGGAGTACTGTGGCTCACTCTTAGCTCACTGCTACCTCCACTCCCCGGCTCAAGTGATTCTTGTGCTTCAGCCTCCCAAGTAGCTGGGACTACAGGCAGCTGCCACCACACCCAGCTCATTTTTGTATTTTCAGTAGAGATGGGGGTTCCCCATGTTGGCCAGGCTGGTATTAAACTCCTGGCCTCAAGTGATCTGCCCTCCTTGGCCTCCCAAAATGCTGGGATTACAGGTGTGAGCCGCTGTGCCCGGCCTCCTCTTTGGTTTTGATGTCACGATGGCCTGACCTGTAATCCCAGCACTTTGGAGTAGCTGGGACTCCAGGCATACACCACTGTGCGGGCTTCTGAGGTACTATTTCAATTTCTTTGATAGTTATAGTGCTAGGTGGGTTTTCTGTTTCTTATTTTTTCTCATTTCTTTTTTGTCTTTTGAGATTTTTTTTTTTTTTTTGAGAGAGAGTTTCACTCTGTCGCCAGGCACCAGGCTGGAGTGCAATGGCACAATCTCGGCTCACTGCAACCTCCGCCTCCTGGGTTCAAGCAATTCTCCTGCCTCAGCCTCCTGAGTAGCTGGGATTACAGGCACGTGCCACCATGCCCAGCTAATTTTTGTATTTTTAGTAGAGACGGGGTTTCACCATGTTGGCCAGGGTGGTCTCGATCTCCTGACCTTGTGATCTGCCCACCTCAGCCTCCCAAAGTGCTGGGATTATAGGCGTGAGCCACTGTGCCCGGCTGAGATTTATTATTATTTTTAGAGACAGGGTCTCACTTTGTTGCCCAGGCTGAAGAGCCATGGTACAGTCACAGCTCACTGCACCTTCCGTCTCCCGAGCTCAAGTGAGCCTCCCACCTTAGCCTCCCAAGTAGGTGGGACCACAGGTTCACATCACCACACACATCCAATTTTTAAATTTTTTGTAGAGATGGGGGTCTCCCGCCAGGCGCAGTGGCTCACACCTGTAATCCTAGCACTTTGGGAGGCTGAGGTGGGTGGATCACCTGAGGTCAGGAGTTCAAGACTAGCCTGGTCATCATGGTGAAACCCCATCTTTAAATTAAATAAAATTAATAAAATTGATTTTTCATCCAAGATGGGGACTATGGGGTTTCATCCAAGATGGGTGATCGCTAACAGCTCGGGATTGTAGCTCCCAGTGAAAGCCCAGAAAACGAGAGGACGCCACACTTTCAGATAAATTTTCATCACTCATGGACCAGAAGATTTCCAGTGGAGGAGACCCGCGGGTCGCTAGCGCGACTCTTGTGGCCGGCGCAGCGGTTTTGCCGTCGCCTCGGGTGGCAGCTCTTCGTGCAGAGTAAACGGGACTGGTTCCCCTACTGACTGGCATTTGGAGCTCTGGGAAGGCAGCACCGCTTGTTGGGGACTCAAAAAGGAAGCCAGACCAGAGATTCCCAGGCAAAAGAGCACCAACAGTCTTATCGCTGCTATTTTGGCCGGCGCAGTGGGTTGCTCGGATTCCAGCACTGGGAATCAATAAATTGGACGTCCACTCGGAAACCTATTTAGAAAGGTGGTAATTGTAAAGACAACAGATGGATAAATTCATAATAAAGGGAAAAAAACAGCCTAAAAAGGCCGAGAATACCCAAAATCAGAACCCCTCTCCCTCTACAGGGGATTGCAATTCCTCATCAGCAACGGAACAAGCCCTGATGGAAAAGGACTGTGTTCCATTATCTGAAGTATGCTTCAGAAGGCGGATGATAAGAAATTTTTGGGAGTTGAAAGAACTTGTTCTAACCCAATGTAAAGAAACGAAGAACTTTGAAAAAAGATTTGATGAAATGTTAAAAAGAATGGACAATATAGAGAGGAATATAAATGAACTAACGGAGTTGAAAAATACAACACGAGAACTTAGTGAAATATGCACAAGTTTGAATAGCCGAATTGATCAAGCAGAAGAAAGGATATCAGACGTCAAAGACCAGCTTAATGAAATAAAATGAGAAGACAAGAATAGAGAAAAAAAGGATAAAAAGGAATGAGCAAAGTCTCCAAGAAATATGGGACTATGTGAAAAGACCTAATCTACGTTTGATGGGTGTACCTGAATGTGATGGAGAGAATGAATCCAAGCTGGAAAATACTCTTCAGGATATTATCCAGGAGAATTTTCCCAATCTAGCAAAGCAGGACACTATTCAACCCCAGGTAATACAGAGAACACCACAAAGACATTCCTCAAGAAGAGCAACCCCAAGGCACATAATTGTTAGATTCACCAGGGTTGAAACGAAGGAGAAAATACTAAGGGCAGCCAGAGAGAAAGGACAGGTTACCCACACAGGGAAGCCTATCAGACTTACAGCAGATCTCTCAGCAGAAACCCTACAAGCCAGAATAGACTGGGGGCCGATATTTAACATCCTTAAAGAACAGAACTTTCAGCCTAGAATTTCATATCCTGCCAAACTAAGCTTCACAATTGAAGGAAAAATAAAATCTTTTATGAACAAGCAAGTACTCAGAGATTTTATTACCACCAGGCCTGCTTTACAAAAACTTCTGAAAGAAGTATTACACACAGAAAGGAACAACCAGTATTAGCCTTTCTAAAAATATACCAAAAATTAAAGAGCATCAACATAAAGAAGAATTTACATCAACGAATGGATAAAATAGCCAGTTAACATCAAATGGCAGTAACCCTAAATTTAAATCAACTAAATCCCCCAATCAAAAGATACAGCCAAAACCTAATGGTATACTACATCCAGACCCATTTTATATCCAAAGATACACAAAGACTCAAAACAAAGGGTTGGAGAAAGATTTACCAACCAAATGGAGAGCAAAAATAAATAAATAAACAAAAAGCAGGAGTTGCAATTCACGCATTTGATAAAACAGATTTCAAAGCAACAAAGATACAGTGGTAAAAGGATCAATGCAATAAGAGCTAAGGATTCTAACACCCAGATACATAAGACCCATAAAGAGATTTAGACTTAATGAGACAGAAAATTAATAAGGATATCCAGAACTTGAACTCAGATCCAGAACAAGTAAACTTAATAAGTATTTATAAAGCTCTCCACTTTAAATACACAAAATATACATTCTCCACTTTAAATACACAAAATATTGATCGGCCATTATTAATACCCATTCATAGAATAAAGCAATATTCCTGTTCTCTCTCCCTCTTTTTCTTCCTCTTTCTTCCTCTCCTTCTCTCCTTTTTTCAAAAATAAATAAATAAATAAATAAAAATAAAATAAAATAAAATAAATAAAATAAAAAGAGATGGGGGTCTCTCTGTGTTGCCCAGGCTGGTTCCAAACACCTGGGCTCAAGCAGTCCTCCCACTTCAGCCTCCCAAAGTGCTGGGATTACAGGCATGAACATCCCATGTGGCTGATTTTGTTTTTTTCTAGGAAGTTACCCACTCCAACTGAATTGCCAGAATCTCATTTAAAATGTCCTTTTAGAATCAGCTTAACTTCTGCAGCATGTGTGGCCATTTCCCTCTTTTTTATTCCTGATACCAATTATTTGTGCCTTATCTCTTTTTCTTGATTAATTCTAGCCAGATGTTTTGTGTACTTTTTCTCAACCAAGTTTCTGTAATGTCTGTTTCCTATTTTACTAAATTTACTTCTTTTTTTTTTAAGATGAGGTTTCACCATGTTGGTCAGGCTGGTCTCCAACTCCTGACCTCAGGTGATCCGCCTGCCTTGGCCTCCCAAAGTGCTGGGGTTACAGGCGTGCACCACCGTGCCCAGTTTTTTGTTTTGTTTTGGGAGGGACTCTTGCTCTGTCATCCAGGCCAGACTGCAGTGGCGTGATCTCGGCTCACTGCAACCTCCACCTCCCAGGTTAAAGTAATTCTCCTGCCTCAGCCTCCCGAGTAGCTGGTACTACAGGTGTGCGCCACTATGCCTGGCTTAGAGACAGGGTTTCACCATGTTAGCCAGGATGGTCTCATCTCCTGACCTCATGATCCACCCACCTCGGCCTCCCAAAGTGCTGAGATTACGGGAGGCTCCCTCTCGCCTTCATCCACAGCCTTCTGCCCCTCATTCCCATTTCCCATCTCCTCTCTCTCTGCGCTATGTTCTGGATGATATTTCCTAAACTCTTTCTTTCTTTCTTTTAATAAAGATGGGGGTTTCACCATGATGGCCAGGCTGGTCTTGAACTCCTGACCTCAGGTGATCCACCCACCTCGGCTCCCAAAGTGCTAGGATTACAGGCATCAGCCACTGTGCCCAGCCTCCTAAACTCTTTCAATTATCTTTTTTCTTTAAGAGATGGGGTCTTGCTTTGTTACCCAGGCTGGCTGGAGTGCAGTGGCACAATCATAGCTCACTGCAGCCTCAACCTCCTGGGCTCACGTGATGCCCCCCCAGGGGCTGGGACCACAGATTCAACAGTGTGGGAAGAAAGTTGCCCAGGTGTCAAGGCAAGAGACTGAAGGTACAGTCTGTCCCAGAATCATAAATAACTGATTGCTTACTTTTAGCACTGATGCCAAATGTTTAGAAACAATCATAATCAGTTACATAATCGATCTTATTAAATCATTATTATTATTAATCTTTAGTATTATAGCATAAAGACATTCTGATCTTATAGTATAGAAACAACCAGGTGAAATATAATTGAAGGGACATCGTGAGGAGTGATCAGGAGACAAGAGTGAGAGCCTTGCAGTAGCGCCAGCGCCTGGGGAGGCGCCCGTTACTTAGCAGGCAGGCCTTGGGGTAACGCCAGTGCCTGGGAAGGCATCCGTTACTTAGCATTTACTTAGCAGGCCGTGAAGGGGAGTTTCCCTTTCACTGGGGGAGTTCAGAGAACACTCTGCTCTACTCGGCTCTCGAGGAAGGCCTGACACTAGCCAGGCTGGCCGCAGACATCCAGGGACTTAAACACCTCTCCGTGGTGCTGTGTTCTGATGGTCACCATCCTCGTCCACTTTCAGGTTCCGCATTCCCACCTGACACTAGCCAGGCTGGCCACAGACATCCAGGGGCTTAAACACCTCTCCGTGGTGCTGTGTTCTGATGGTCACCATCCTCATCCACTTTCAGGTTCCGCTTTCCCACCTGGCTCTCCTTTTAAGTTCTTAGAAGTGGTAAGAAGTAAGAGGAGGGGAATCCTAAAAGCCTTTAACCTTTCTGATAAGTGTTTAGAAAAATGCTGACATATGTGCTGCTCTCTCGGGCAGCAGCTACCTGAGAGGGGCCCCTGTACTGTAAGCACGTGATTTACATGACCCTATCAATCACATCAGATGAGTCACTCTCCGGCCCTGCCCCCTGCCTTGTATACAATAAATATTCAGGCATTGGGGCCACTGCTGGACTCCACCCCTTGGTGGCAGTGGTCCCCAGCCCAGCTGAATTCTTCTCTTATCTCTATGTGTCTTTCTTTCCTGTGATCTATCATCTCTGCATACAAACGAGCACCCACTAGACCCTGCGGGGCTGGACCCTGCACACCAATTCCCCTAACTTTTCTTTTTTTTTTTTTTTTTTTGGTAAAAGAGGGGGTCTTGCCACATTGCCCTAGCTGGTCACAAATTCCTGGGCTCAAGCCATCCTCCCACCTCAGCCTCCCACAGTGCTGGGATTACAGGCGTGAGCCATTGAACCTGGCTTTTTTTTCCTTTTTTTGAGACTGCAGTGGTGAGATCTTTTTTTTTGAGACTGCAGTGATGAGATCTTTTTTTTTTTTTTCCTGTTTTTGAACTGCAGTGGTGAGATCTTGGCTCACTGCAACCTCTGACTCCGGGTTCAAGCAATTCTCCTGCCTCAGCCTCCCCAGTAGCTGGGATTATAGGTGCCCAACACCACACCCAGCTAATTTTTTTATTTTAGTAGAGACAGGGTTTCACCAGGTTGGCCAGGCTGGTCTCAATCTCCTGACCTTATGATCTGCCCACCTCAGCCTCCCAAAGTGTTAGGATTACAGGCTTGAGCTGCCACACCCAGCAAGATCATGCTTTTTATGGAGTAAGAAACTATAAATACCATTCCTTGTTCATATTTCCAGAAACCTCTTTTATTTCTGTAGATATATAAAACACTGTTACTTTATATTCTCTGATATTCCAGTATCTGTGTCTAGAGTCTATCTGTTGTTTCTGCTGGGTCTCAGTGTACTGTTTCCTTGAAGTGTTTATGAATTTTTAAAACTGGGTATCTCATTTTCTTTTTTGTACAGATGGGGTCTCTCACTATGTTGCCCAGGCTGGTCTCGAACTCCTGGCCTCAAGTGCTGGAATTCCAGGCATGAGCCACTATGCCTGGCTGAGATGTCCCTTTTCCATGGAACTTGGCCAACAGGAAATCCTGAGGCCTGGTGTGCTTGTGTTCCTCTGGGGCAGATCCTCAACCAGGGCACTTCTGCCCCCAGGGACATATTTTGACATCCTGAGACGTTTGTGGGTGACACAACTGTATGTGCACACGCGTGGATGATCCTGTGCATGTTACTGGCACCTCATGGATACAGGCCAGGGATGCTGCTCACATCCTGGATGGAGACTGACTCACCAGCGTCACCAGGGTGGGCTCCAGGCAGGGTCTGCATGTACCTCTGCCAGCCACCCGGGCCCTGCCAGCAGGGGCCACTTTACCTTCTCAGCCCATGGCCTCTCAGGACACACACTAGCCTGATTTCAAGCTGTAAACTTGGAGGACCTATTTTTCTTCACCTTGCATGGAACCCCAAGGCTGAGAGGCAGTTTTTCTGGAGGTGCCAGCCTATCTCACATTTCTGCTTTAGCTTCGGGGTCCAGCTCTCTGTGGGCAGTCTACTGATGAGGTCTCCCTGGGACTGACATGGTTGGGTCTCCTGCTTCCAGTCCTGTGCGGATGCCAGGATCCCCCAGGGCATGGCAGGCACCCTCAAAGACAGATGTGGGGAGGCCCTGGTGGGCAGACCCCAGACTGCTGCTAATGGGGGAGGGGGCTTCTCTCTGCTGTTGCTAGCTCACCCACTGTGCAGCAGTCCACCTGGTGCTGGGGATGGGGGGCACAGGCCTTTGGGACCCTCTCCCTTTCCTGCCCAGGAGGTCCAGGCCTGGCATCCTCATGTCCCCTGGAAAGCCCACTCCCATCCTCAGGCAAGGAGGGCAGCTGTACCTTGGGTTGGCTTGGGCCCATCTTGGGACACCCCTGGCAGGCTGGGTGCAGGGGGGGATGTGGCTCCGTGGGGTTGCTGTAGGCAGGTGAATGTGGAGCTGGGATCCAGAAGGGATTTGCTGCACTGCCTGCCAGGACCCCTCCTCTGGGACAGTGCACCAAAGTACCCTGGACATGAGGGGTCCCTGTGCCCCCCCACACACTGACCCTGCACCAGGGTCCCTGCACCCCACACACACTGACCCTGCATCAGGGTTCCTGCACCCCCCACACACTGACCCCACATGGAGGTGTCTGCATCCCATACACACTGACCCTGTACTGGGGTCCCTGCACCCCCCACACACTGACTCCACATTGGGGGACCTGGGCTGCAGAACCTGCCCATGACATTGCCGTGCTCCTGGCTCTGGTGGCACTGGGTTCCCCACCAGTGACCACCCTAGCACCCGCGGGACTGGGCCGGGGCAGGGCGTGACACCCAAGGGGACCTGCCCCAGCCTCCTCCTATACTCTGGGGCTTCTCCTTTTCCTTGGCTGAGGGAAGTAGCCTCTCCCTGCTGAAACCTGGGGTCAGGCTAGGCATGGGAGGAAAGGGGGGTGATCAGGACCCCAGACTTCAGGAATCCCAAGTGGGGGGGACAGGCTCTGTCTGCAACGTGCCTGGGAGCTGTCTGGGGGCCCAGGCTGACACCCCCTACTGTGGATATGGCCTTCCTGGGGAGCCAGGCTCACAGGTTGTTCTGTGGGACTCCACACAGGGCAGCGTCCTGGTTGGGGTGAAGAAGGCCACACCCAGGGTCTACACACGCAGCCCAAGCTCTTGCCTGCCCGGCTCCCCGATCCGCTCAGCCAGAATCCCTCAGCCTTGGCCAGGACCTGAAGTCCGACCGCCGTCCCTGGGACTCCCCTGCCAGGAGGGCACCCCCACTTAGGGCCCCCCCCACCCCTTCCATTGCTCGGTCCGAGCCACAGCCACTCTGTCCTGCGCTCAGGCTGATGGAGGGAAGCTGCCCTGGGACCCGCATCAGAGCCGCCAGCTCCCTCTGCTGGCCGCTGTCGGAAGTGCAGCCTGGCGTGAAGAGCGCCTCTCCCTGGAGAGGCACCGTGGGAAACGCAGGGCCAGAGATCTGGTAACTCGTGAAGGGGGTCCCCCACTGTCCACCGACAGCGGCAGGAGTCGCTGGGAGCTATGCAGACTCAAGAGAGCCCCAGCCCACGTCAGCACCAGGAGCCAAAACAGAGTCAAGGGCTCAGTGCCAGGCTGGGGCAGGCCTGAGAAGCCTGGATGGCAAGGGGGACGGGAAGGCGCCCACTCAGGGACTGGGCCTGGGCCTGCTGGGGTCTCCAGCCAGAGAGCGTGGGTGCGACGGGGCGCCTGCCCTCGAAGGGCCGAGTGCCAGGCCAGCCCCGGGGCCCACTCGCCCCTCACGGGCTAGATGAAGGTGGAGTCCAGAGTCCCCCTGTCCTGCTGGCTCAGGGCCCGGGCCTCAAACAGCTGCTTAATGAGCGCTGACTTCTCCTGCTCCAGCTGCGTGATGCGCTCACTCTTCTCCGTCACCTCCTGGGCAGGTACACTGTTGGTCAAGGCCTGCAGGGCCTCACCCCCAACTCCATGACCCTCCCGGCTGCCTTACCTGGGTGAAGAGTCCCCGCCCACACCCCTCCTGGCTGCCTTACCTGGGTGAGGAGTCGGTTTTGCTCTTTCAGCATGAGGATGGTCTGTTGCTGCCAGCCTGGGGATGAGGTCAACGGCAGGGCAGGGCAGGGGGGCCCAGAGGAGGACGTTGGCAGGGCCTGCAGGAAGGCAGGATTAGGCAGGCCGGGACGAAGTCCGGGGAGCATTAACCTGGCCTGGGCTCCAGTGTGGGCGTGGAGGTTTGGGGCACACTCACCTGGCTGGCACAGGCTGCAGCCAGCAGCTCCCCCAGGCACCGGGCCACCTCCTGTACCTTGGGCAGGAGCCGCCCCAGTGGGCGAGGGCTCTCTGCAGCCCCAAAGTCCTGGGGAGAAAGCAGAGGACAAGTGGTCAGAGAGGAGGGCCAGCCAGGGCCAGCACTGTGCCTTGATGGGGCACAGTGAGAGCCACTCCATAGGTGGCTCTCCTTGCCCCCAATGCTGCTGAGAGCCTAGATGGGTCCCAGGGACGTGGCTGAGGTGGGAGCTGTGCCCAGGGCACCTTAGCCCCTAGGAATGGGACAGCACCAGGGGAGAAAAGGAATGTCCCAGCTCCCTGGGTGGAATTGACAGCACCCAAGGAGCTTTCCTGGAATGGGGCAGCCATAATAGGGGTGCCTGGGGCTAGCTGGTGTCCCCATGTGTGGGGACCTGTGGCCGGGGCAATGGCACTCACGGCGCTGGTTCTGCTCTGGCCCAGGCGGCGCTGACGCTCCTGCACTCGCTGCAGCTGCTGCTGGTACCAGTCACGGCCCCGCGCCATCATCTCCAGACCCTGCAGCAGCACCTCCTTCTCCTGCTCCAGCTCCTTCATCTGCTTCAGCTGCAACACGTGCATTTACATGGTGTGCCCAGCCTCCATAAGCATGCAGCACGTGTACCCCCCAGTATGCCCCCCATTAACACATATACCCTCCGAGAGCACGCACATGTCCCCACAGGCACATATACCCTCCCTCCGTATACCCTGCTGAGCACGCACACATCCCCGCAGGCACGAGCCCACCTGTACATGGGCCCCAGAGCTACCAGCACAAATGCAGCAGCAAACCCAGGCACAGAATCACACTTCCAAGAACCCCTGCTCACTCACGTGTGAGCCCCGTGCCTCCTGCTGAGGGGTCCTGGCCTTTCTCAGCCCCTCCACTCAGGCCTCCCTGGGCAGAGGGTGACTGACCCCTGAGCTCAGCCTGCCCTCTTAGGGTCTGCCTGTGCTGAGCACACCGCTGGTGAGCTGGGTTGGCTTGCAGCAGTGATCTGGTGAGGCAGGCTGGGCAGCCACCCATAGCTGCCCTAAATGACCTCTTGACCTCCGTCTGCCTGACCCTGGGCCATCCGTCCAGGGGATTCAAGCCCAGGTAGGGAGACAAATGTGCAGAGCTGACCGTACTCCCACCACGGGCTTCCCCAGGACTAAGACCCCCTGCTCCCACCCTGGCCTTCAGCCTCCAGGCAAGAGCCCTGTGGAGCCCCAGCCCCTGCTCACCAGGCCGAAGTCCACGCCACTGGTGATGGTGTGCCTCCGACGTTCCCCTCGGGCACGGGGGGCCCTCTGGGCATCCCCTGAGTCTGCCTCCAGGGCTCTGCAGGCCGCTGTACCTGGGGTGGGGAGGCACGGACCAGGCTCACCTCCAGACCTGCCTGGCTGGGCTCTGCTGAGGTGCAGCAGCCTCCACATCTCGGCTCACCCTCAAGGTCTCAGGCACTGGCCTGGCATGACCCACGTGTTACCTCTGTGCCAGGCTGGAGTTTGGTCCCTCTCCCCTGGCCCAGCTCCTCACACTGGCTTGGGGAGGGCTGCCCACCAAGCCTGCCTGTTTGCTCATATATACGCCCTGCCCCCACCTTGGGCCGTGAGCTCCCTGGGGCCAGGGGCCTCATCCAGCTCTTTTCTGCACCCCCCGTGCCCAGAACATTCCTGGCACACCCGGGTCTCCAAGGCAGCTGGGTAAGGGAGGAGTGGGCAAGGGAGTTCTGGTCCTGACTATTCCTCTCCCATCTGCCTGGGGCCCTGCAGGGCGGCAGGAGATGTGGGTGTGAATGACGGAAACTTAACTTTTCCCAGGATGGTGAGTATGACAGAAAGGTAGTCCTACACGGGCGGGTACGATGGCCTGGAATCCCAGCATTTTCAGGGCTGAGGTGGGTGGATCACTCAAGCTCAGGCGTTCAACACCAGCCTAGACAACATGGCAAAACCCCATTTCTTCTTTCTTTCCTTCCTTTTCTATTCTTTTTTTTTTGAGATGCGTTTCACTCTTGTTGCCCAGGCTGGAGTGCCATAACACAATCTCAGCTCACTGTAGCCTCTGGCTCCCAGGCTCAAGTAATTCTCCTGCCTCAGCCTCCCGAGTAGCTGGGATTACAGGTGCCCGCCACCATGCCTGGCTAATTTTTGTTTTTGTTTTTTTTTGAAATGAAGTTTTGCTTGTAACCCAGGCTGGAGTGCAGTGGCGCAATCTTGGCTTGCTGTAACCTCCACCTCCCTGGTTCAAGCGATTCTCCTGCCTCAGCCTCCTGAGTAGCTGGGATTACAGGCACGCACCACCATGCCTGGCTAGGTTTTGTATTTTTAGTAAAGATGGGGTTTCATCATATTGGTTAAGCTGTCTCGAACTCCTGAACTCAAGTATCTGCCCGCCTCAACCTCCCAAAGTGCTGGGATTACAGGTGCAAGCCACTGTGAGTGGCTAATTTTTGTATTTTTAGTAGAGACGAAGTTTCACCATGTTGGCCAGAATGGTCTCTATCTCCTGACCTCGTGACCCCCTGCCTCAGCCTCCCAAAGTGCTGGGATTACAGGCGTGAGCCACTGCACCTGGCCCTTTTTTCTTTCTTCCCTGAGACCAGGTTCCACTCTTGTCGCCCAGGCTGGAGTGCAAAGACGTGATCTTGGCTCACTGCAACCTCTGTCTCCCAGGCTCAAGCAATTCTCCTGCCTCAGCCTCCCGAGTAGCTGGGATTACAGGTGCCCGCCCCCATGCCCAGCTAATTTTTTTACTTTTTAGTAGGGATGGGGTTTCACCATGTTGGCTAGGCTGGTCCTGAACTCCTGACCTCAGGTAATCCACCCACCTCAGCCTCCCAAAGTGTTGGGATTACAGGCGTGAGCCACTGCACCCGGCCAGCAAAATCCCATTTCTATTAGAAATACAAAAATTAGCCAGATGCAGTGGCATGCACCTGTGGTCCCAGCTACTTGGGAGGCTGAGGCAGGAAGATTGCTTGAGCCTGGGAGGCAGAGTTGCCACTGAGCTGAGATCGTGCCACTGCACTCCAGGCTGGACGAAAGAGCAAAACTCCATCTCAAAACAATATAAAGTCTCTTGCTGGGCGCAGTGGCTCACACATGTAATCTCAGCACTTTGGGAGACTGAGGCAGGTACATCACTTGAGGTCAGGAGTTTGAGACCAGCCTGACCCAACATAGTGAAACCCCATCTCCACTAAAAATATAAAAATTAGCCGGGGGCTAGGTGTGGTGGCTCACGCCTGTAATCCCAGCACTTTGGGAGGCCAAGGCAGGCGGATCACGAGGTCAGGAGTTCGAAAGCAGCCTGGCCAATATGGGGAAACCCCCCTCTACTAAAGATACAAAAATTAGCTGGGTGTGATGACAAACATGTAGGCCCAGTCACTGAGGAGGCTGAGGCAGGACAATCGCTTGAACCTGGGAGGCAGAGGTTGCAGTGAGCCAAGATCGCACCATTGCACTCCCGCCTGGTGACACAGCAAGACTCCGTCTCAAAAATTAGCCAGGTGTGGTGGCGCACACCAGTAATCCCAGGTACTCCAGAGGCTGAGGCAAGAGAATCGCTTGGACTTGGGAGGTGGAGTTTGCAGTGAGCTGAGATCATGCCACTGCACTCCAGCTTGAGTAACAAAAAAAGAAAAAAAAAAGTGGCCAGGCTCAGTGGCTCACACGTATAATCCCAGCACTTTGGGAGGCCTAAGCAGGCAGATCATGAGGTCAGGAGTTTGAGAGAGACCAGCCTGACCAACATGGTAAAGCCCCATCTCTACTAAAAATACAAAAATTAGCCAGGGGTGGTGGTGGGTGCTTGCATTCCCAGCTACTCAGGAGGCTGAGGCAGGAGAATCGCTTGAACCTAGGAGGCGGAGGTTGCAGGGAGCCGAGATTCACGTCACTGCACTCCAGCCTGGGTGACAGAGTCAGACTCTGTCTCAAAAAAAAAAAAAAAAGCCGCAGGCGTGTGTGATAGGCCAGGCCGTGCACAGGTAGATGTGCCTGGTGTTCTTGGACACCTGCTCTGACGCTGGCCTGAGGGCTTCCCCTGGGGGCAGCAAGAGCATCATGCTGGTGCCACTCCAGCCCAGCTTCCTGGTGAGGAAGTACGTGTGCCTTCCCAGTCTACAGGAGACCTGGGTACAGCTGTGGAGGAGGGCACCCTCCAGCCTCCAGCCATCACCCCAGCACCAGACACATCCTTGGAGGCTGTGCCCCCGCAACTAGTGATGTAAGAACTGGGCCCAGGTAGGCATGGCAGAGAGCCTGGCTCCACGCAGGCCCAAGTTCTCACTCCAGCCTTCAGTGCTGAGCGGTGGCAGCTCTGGGGCAAGATGGTGGGAGTCACACAGCCTCCAGGAGGTGGGGGCAGAGAGCATATGGACAGAGAGAGGCTGAGGAGGAAGCCCTAGGACGCCTGGCCTGGTCTGTGCAATCGAGTTCATAGAGCAGCTCCTGGGTCCCCAGATGACAGCATGGTGGGTGTCGAGCTGGATGGCCTCTACGTGGGGACAGCCCAGCCCCTCCAGGGCCCTAAGCCAGCAGGCCAAACCTCCAGGGCCTGGGCCAGCCTAGAGCAAACACGCAGTCCCAGGTAGGAACAAGGAAAGAGACCCTGAACTTCTAAGCTGTGAGCTTGGAAGGCTGTGTGTGTCAAGAGGCATTCTGGGAGTTGGGGTGACTCCAGAGCTCCAGATTTGGCACCCCAAAAGTCAGCTGTGTCTATCAAAAATGCCACGCCACTTGTCTGGCCCTCCGTTTGCCTGTGAGAGGGTGACAGCTAGAGCCCTAGCCACATGACCTTCAGAGAGGTGTGTTACGTGACCCAGGGCCATGTGGGGCATCAGAGCAGGACTGGACTGCAGGCTTAGGCTTCCAGACCCCAGGCCCCGCCATTGTGTGCGATCCATGGTTGATTTCACACCACCTGGCCACGTGATGACACTGACCCTGCTTTGGGGCCAGCTACACTCCAAAGCCTCCTCACCACAGAACGTGGGGTCCACCAGCCCGGGACGGCTGCTGGATCAGTTCACTAGGGAGGCCAGGGCCACCGTGGCCGCAAACACCATTTGCAGGGCTGGTGAATATGGCTGAGTTGGGGGAGCGGTCCAAGGAGGGTGGCAGAGCATCGGGGACCGACAGTGGCTGCTGGTGGGCAGGCTGCACCTGGCAGAACAGGTGCACTGGCTGAAGGGGCTGTGGGGCCTGGGGATCCTCTGGGAGCCCGGCCCCCACTCCCAGCCATAATGCAGGTCCTGTTCCCAAGGCAGGCACTGGGTGGGGGGAGACAGGGGCCCATTCAGCGATCTCCCGTCACTGCCAGCTGGACTGGAAGGCAGGAGAGGAGTCTGCCAGCCGTCCCTAGGGACTACAGCCTGTGTCCCTCCATGGCGTCTGCCATGGGACAGCCCTACTAGGGTGCAGGAGACCCACCCACGCTCCTGCCCATCCTGGCAACAGGGCCAGGTCCTCTGAGGCCACCTGTAGCAGCCTCCGCCTGCCTGGACCTCAGTGGGGTCACTGGGCCCAGCCCCCCTGGCTGAGTTGTCAGACTGAGAAGGGGGACCCTCTCTCTGAGAGGGAGGCACCTCTGCCAGAGATACAAGGAGGCTGAGGGCCCAGGTGTGCCCAGGTGCAGAAAAGGTACTGGAGGTGGGGAGCCCAAGTTCAGGATTGGCATAGGGTGGGCTCCCTGTGGGTTTTCTGAGTCACCTGCCACCCACCCTGCGACCCCATCCCCACCCCACCCCTATTGGCCTTACGCTGTGGCGGGAGAGGGGCTGGCTTGCCTCCCTAACTCCTGGGCTCACGTCAACAGGCATGAAGCCCCTTTCCCTCCAGGCCCACGAAGACCCGCTCCCCAGCCCCGTCTCTCGTGGAAGATGCCCGGGCAGCAGCTGCGGGACTCCGCTTTCTGCCCGGACCCGGGGAGAGCTACTATGGGGCCCTGGGGACCGCTCGGAATTCACCTGCGTCCGCGCTCGGGCTCCGTTCCAGTGCCGCGCTCTGGGGCCGCTCGGGCTCCGCGGGGCAAGCCGCCGCCGCCGCCTCGGCCAGGGCACACAGCTGCTCGGGGCTGCGGGCCGCGCCGCTGGGGCCGGCGGGAGGGGCGCGCGCGCTCAGGGGCAGGGGCTTCCTCTCCAGGACAGTCCGCGGCTCGTCCGCCGGCGCGAACACCAGGCGCTGCGGCGGCCGCGGCGGCGGCGGCTGGTCCCCGGGCCGGACCGGGTCGCGCGTGGGATCCCGGGGGCCGCCGTCGGCGCTCAGCAGCGAGGAGCGCAGGCCGGTCACGAAGCACTCGAAGGTCAGGTAGCCACTGGCCGGGGCCACCCGGCGCAGGCCCTCGAGCACGCCGCGGGGCAGCTCGCGCGCGTCGGCGCCCTGCCAGCGGGACTCTATCTCGCGCAGGTGCACGCAGCCGCGCCGCCGGTCGTCCAGGATGTCGAACAGGGTGCGCAGGCTCTGCAGGAAGGCGCGCGGGAGCCCCTCGGTGCTGGGCGCGGGCGCGGGCGCGGAGGGAGGCACGCGGCCCCGCTCGGCCGTGGCAGCCCCGGCCATGGGCTCGATCCCCGCGTCCACCCGCGTGCGTGCCGCACGGCCCCACCGCGGGGCCGGTCCGGCGCGCTCAGCCCGCGGCGACAATAGCCACCACTTTTGAACTGGGCCCGCCTCGCGGCGTCGGCCCTCATTAGCATCCGCGGCAGCCATTGGCCGAGGCCGTACCGTCTGCTCCCCGATTGGCTGAGAGGCGGTTTGATTTTTTTTTTTTTTTTTTCTTTTTTTTTCTTCCGCCGAGGGGCCTTGGGAGGCGCGCGGAGGCCCTGGGCAGGCGGAACCGGATCCCCCCGCTCCCGCTCCGTTCCGGCCTCGCGGGCCTCCCTTTCTGCCCCGCCCCAGCCCCACCAGCCCTCCTGCCGCGGCTCAGCCTTTTCTCCGGTACAGCTGTGGCTGGCTGCCCCGGCCACCTTTCCAAGGGGCGGGGCCTTTGACCCTACAAAAAGACCTGTCCCCAGGAGCCTTGTTGGGTAAGGATAGGGGCGTACCCCCTCCAAAGGTCCCACTTTCCCCCTCTAGCTCCCTGGCCACAAGCACTGGCGACCCTGCGGCCCCCTTCTCTTCCACCAGGAGGGCCCCAGGAGGATCGTAGGCTCCAGCCAGCTGGGCGCTTCCTGTTCACAGAGGCCTCTCTGTCCTCACCGCTGCTAGCTCCTCCTCTGGCCCCTCGGGACAGTCTGGCCTGGCCTGCCCGCTGCAGGACAAAGCCAGTTTCTCCTGTGTCGCCAGATCCCCATCTGGTGACCAGCTCCCCACCTCTTGCTCTCCTCTGCTCCTTCCCCAGGCTGGACACCTCCAGCTGCTCTCCTGGCTCCCAGAGCCCTGTCCCTCTGCCTCTGCTGTGTTTCCAGCTGGGATCTGGTCACTCTGTCTCCATCTGGTCAGTCCACATGGGAGGTGAGAACAGGCCTTACCCAGCGTTCTAGCTCTGGGAGCCCATCTCAGGGCTGGCTGGTAGCACCCTCTAGGTGCCAGGGAGGTGTTCAGGATGCAAACACCCTCTCCAGAGAGTCCCCCAACCTGGGACTTGCCTTGGCCCTCTGCGGGCCTCCCTCCCTCCCTCCCTCCTGGGCAGGCCTCAGCTGGCGTGCCTACCCAAGCCACAGGTGCCTGTGGCTCAAGCCTTAGGAGCAGCTTCCCAGGCCAGGTAGTATCCTGGGTCCACTTCTCTTCTGGGTCACTCACTCTTAAGTGGGACTTTTTCATGGTAAGGAATGTTGGAAGGACTTAAGAAGCTCTGAACCTGGGGTAACTGATCAGAGCTCAGTCCTGGAAGCCACCAGCTTCCCTTTGAATGGCAGGTCTGCTCAAAAACCCAGCACAAGGCCAGGGCGGGAGGATCACTTGAGCCCAGGAGTTCGAGACCAGCCTGGGCAACACAGGGAAACCCTATTTCTGCAAAAAAATTAAAAAATTAACCAGGTGTGGTGGTGCATGCCTGTGGTTCCGGTTACTTGGGAGGCCGGGGTGGGAGGATCCCTTGAACCCAGGCAGTCGAGGCTGCAGTGAGCTGTGCTTGAGCCCCTGCTCTCCATCCTGGGTGACAGAGCAAGACCTTGTCTCTACAACAAAATGAAACAAACCAGCACAAGACGCAGCCCTTTGTTCTGCAGCTTGTGTCCCCGAGGCTTCCAGCACAGCCCTCACCACCGTCCAGGCTTGGGGTCCCTACACCCCCTCACCTCCACGCCTCTGCGCCTGGTGGCTTTTCTCTCTGGAAGGCCCTTCCCCTCTGCTCCAGCTGACTGTACTGCATCCTTCACAACTCTGCTCCGGCCCCGATCCCCTTCCCCCTGAAGCCTGGTTAGATGCCCCAACCTTCAGAGCACCGAGCGGTTTTCTTCTGGGCCAGGGGCTGTCTACCTTGGCTATTTGGAAGCAGGGTAGGGCTCCTTCTAGGCCTGGCATTGGCCTGGCCCACAGTGGGTGCTCTGTGGATGGCACTGGGGAGCCTTATCCAGTGAAGTCACATGGGAAACACCATCCTTGAGTGGGCACCAAGACAGGCTGAGGTCTAAGGGATGGGGAAGGCCTGGGAACAGCTCATTAGGATGGCAGTGGAGGCCAGCAGTGAGGAAGGCACTACAGCTCAGGATAGCATGGCCAGCAGTGTCCAGGCCAGGCCAGCCATGGCCCCAGATGGAACTGAACCCACCATACAGAACTGATCTTCAGCCACCACAAACTACCGGAGTAGAACACGCCATTCATTCATTCATTGTTTTGTGCAGACAAAACAAGGGCTTTCCCAGCATCCAGAGCCTTGTGGGAGGCAGCCACAGCTGGTCCTTGGTCTGTGGGTTTCCCTGTGCCCCGGCTGAGTGTTGGAGGGACGTATAAAGAAGACTGGAGGCCAGGTGCGGTGGCTCATGCCTGTAATCCCAGCCCTTTGGGAGGCCGAGGCGGGTGGATCACCTCAGGTCAGGAGGAGTTCAAGACCAGCCTGATCAACACAGAGAAACCCTCTCTCTACTAAAACCATAAAATTAGCCAGGCATGGTGGCGCATGCCTGTAATCCCAGCTATTATGGAGGCCGAGGCAGGAGAATTGCTTGAACCCAGGAAGTGGTGGTTGTGGTGAGTCGAGATCACGCCGTTGCACTCCAGCCTGGGTGACAAGAGCGAAACTTCATCTCAAAAAACAAAGACTGGAGTCTGTGCCCGGCGTTGGGCATGAGGCTGAGCTGTGGCCCTACGTCCCTCCCATCCTGAGCTCTGACCACTTCCTCCTGGCACTCCGTTTTCCAGCCTGGCCTGATATTGTCCCAGTCCTTCAGCTTGTTGTGTTGCTGTCACTCCTGGGGTCCCATGCAGTCCCTGTACTTTTGGAGGCCCCATCCCAGCTGTAATTGTGTTCTCACTGTGCCAGCCTGGACCACTCAGGGAAGAGTGGCAGGAAGACTGGCTCCTGAACCCCGATATACCGCCATCACTGGGCACTAAGTGAAGAACTGGCAACAGCTGCCCTGGCACCTGGGCCTCCCAGGGCTCCCCATCTGCACTCCTGGCCTTTGAGCCCTTTGGGAAGACAACTGCCTGGCCACAAGGTGGTCCAGGAGGCTACTGCCAACCTCAGCCTTGCGGGCACTCCCACCCATCTACTGATGACTGAGCGCCTGCTGTGTGCAGAGTGCCTGCTGCGTGCTGCACCGACTGAGCACCTGCTGTTCTGCCCTGACTGAGCACCCGCTGCATGCTGCACTGACGAGCGCCTACTGCGTGCTGCACTGACTGAGCGCCTGCTGTGTGCTGAGTGCCGGCTGTGTGCTGCATTGACTGAGTGCCTGCTGCCTGCTGCACTGACTGAGGAGTGCCTGCTGTGTGCTGCACTGATTGAGCGCCTGCTGTGTGCTGAGTGCCTGCTGTGTGCTACACTGACTGAGCGCCTGCTGCGTGCTGAGCTCCTGCTGCGTGCTGCACTGACTGAGGAGTGCCTGCTGTGTGCTGCACTGACGAGCGCCTACTGCGTGCTGCACTGACTGAGCGCCTGCTGTGTGCTGAGTGCCGGCTGTGTGCTGCATTGACTGAGTGCCTGCTGCCTGCTGCACTGACTGAGGAGCGCCTGCTGTGTGCTGCACTGATTGAGCGCCTGCTGTGTGCTGAGTGCCTGCTGTGTGCTGCACTGACAGAGCGCCTGCTGTGTGCTACACTGACTGAGCGCCTGCTGCGTGCTGAGCTCCTGCTGCGTGCTGCACTGACTGAGGAGTGCCTGCTGTGTGCTGCACTGACTGAGCGCCTGCTGCGTCCTGAGCTCCTGCTGCGTGCTGCACTGACTGAGGAATGCCTGCTGTGTGCTGCACTGACTGAGCGCCTGCTGCGTGCTGTACTGACTGAGCACCTGCTGTGCTGCGCTGACTGATTGCCTGCTGCGTGCTGCACTGACTGAGCGCCTGCTGTGCTGCACTGACTGAGTGCCTGCTGTGTGCTGCATTGATCTGAGGTGATGGGGGCAGAGCAGTGGCTTAAACAACGCCCTGCCTCTGCCGGGTGCAGTGGTTCACACCTGTAATCCCAGCACTTTGGGAGGCCAAGGCGGGCGAATCACAGGGTCAGGAGTTTGAGACCAACCTGGCCAACATAGTGAAACCCCGTCTCTACTGAAAATACAAAAATTTGCTGGGCCTAGTGGCAGGCGCCTGTAATCCCAGCTACTCGGAGGCTGAGGCAGGAGAATCACTTGAACCTGCAGGGCGGATATTGCAATTAGCAGAGATCCTGCCACTACACTCAAGCATGGTGACAGAGTGAGACTCCATCTCAAAACAACAACAACAACAACAAAAAACACCCACACTACCTTCATGGGTTCACTTCTCATGGGGGCGTTAGGCAGCAGAGAACACAGAAAGACAGCCTGCCACGGAGGACAGAATGGTGCTCGCTAAGCGGGCACAGCCTGGGCAGCTGAGGCCTGATGAAGCAGGCATCCAGCCAGGTGTTTCTCTGGGGAGAAGCGGTCCAGGAGGGAGGAACAGGAAGCACAGAGACCCTGAGGCAGGCCCAAGCCCATGCTGGGAAAAGCAACTCCATGCAGGTCCAGGAGAATGCATTTGGGCCTGGCCCCAGTGAAGCCCCCTTCCCAACCCAGTGAGGGCATGTGTGTGGAGGGAGGGCAGAACCCGCCTGCCAGGAGACACACTGCCTGAGGGGTCAGTGGGGCCACATGAGGGAGATGTCAGTTTTCATTTGGGTCCCAGATCACCGTCAGGGGTGTGTGAACCACAGCAGCTCCATCTTGAAAGGGAGCTGGGTAAAGTAAGGCTGAGACCTGCTGGGCATTCCCAGATGGTGAAGGCATCTTAAGTCACAGGATGAGACCGGAGGATGGCACAAGATACAAATCATAAAGACCTTGCTGATAAAACAGTTTGCAGTAAAGAAGCCGACCAAATCCCACCAAAGGCAGCATGGCATCGACAGTGACCTCTGGTCGTCCTCACTGCTACACCCCACCAGCGCCATGTCAGTTTACAGATGCCATGGCCACACCAGGAAGTTACCCTCTGTGGTCTGCAAAGTGGAGGCCCTTGTTTAGCACATCAGCAAAAAAACATACAAATGGGCACCCAGCAGCCCTCAGGGCTGCTCTGTCTATACAGTAGCCATTCTTTATTATTTTACCATCCTAATAACTTGCCTTCACTTTTCTCTATGGGCTTGCCCTGAATTCTTTCTTGCGTAAGATCCAAGAACCCACTCTTAGGGTCTGCACTGGGACCCCTTTCTTTAACAGCATGATTTGTATATATATATTTTTTGAGACAGAGTTTCGCTCTTGTTGCCCAGGCTGGACTGCAATGGCACGATCTCCACTCATGGCAACCTCTGCCTCCCGGGTTTAAGTAATTCTCCTGCTTCAGCCTCTCAAGTAGCTGGGACTACAGGCATGTGCCACCATGCCCGGCTAATTCTATATTTTTAGTAGAGACGGGGTTTCTCCAGGCTGGTCTTCAACTTCCAACCTCAGGTGATCACCCACCTCAGCCTCCCAAAGTGCTGGGATTACAGGCGTGAGCCACCGTGCCCTGCCTTCATTTTTCCTTTTAGACAGTTTTGCTCTGTCACCCAGTCTGGAGTGCGATGGCACCATCTCAGCTCACTATAACCTCTGCCTCCCAGGTTCAAGTGATTCTTGTGCCTCATCCTCCCGAATAGCTGGCACTACAGGTGAATGCCACTACATCTGGCTAATTTTTGTGTTTTTAGTGGAGATGGGGTACCACCATCTTGCCCAGTCTGCTGTTGAACTCCCAGGCTCAAGCAATCATCCTGCCTCAGCCTCCCAGAGTGCTGGGATTATAGGCATGAGCCACTGCTCCTGGCCACCATTTGAATTCTTTTAAGCAGCCACATGTATTACTTTTAGATTTACTATAACTAGTTTCTAGGAAAAAGTTTTGTGCCCAATTTGCAGAAGCTACCTTTTCATGTTTTTCTTTTTCTTTTTTGGGGGGAGATGGAGTTTTGCTCTTGTTGCCCAGGCTGGAATGCAATAGGACAATCTCAGCTCACTGAACTTCCGCCACCTGGGTTCAAGCGATTCTCCTGCCTCAGCATCCCGAGTAGCTGGGATTACAGGCACCTGCCACCACCACACCTAGCTAATTTCTTTGTATTTTTAGTAGAGAGGGTTTGTCCATATTGGTCAGGCTGATCTCAAACTCCTGACCTCAAGTGATCCACCTGCTGCCGCATTCCAAAGTGCTGGGATTACAGGCATGAGCCACTGCACCCAGCCCCTTTCATGTTTTTTACTAGCAAAATATTGTATTTTTATTTATTTATTTACTTTGAGACAGTCTCACACTGTCACCAGGTGCCAGGCTGGTGTGCAGTGGTGGGATTTCGGCTCACTGCAACCTCCGCTTCCTGAGTTCAAGCGATTCGATTCTCCTGCCTCAGCCTCCCGAGTAGCTGGGATCACAGGCGCACACCACCACGCCCAGCTATTTTTTGTATTTTTAGTAGAGACCGTTTCACCACGTCGGCCAGTCTGGTCTTGAACTCCTGACGTCAGGAGATCCGCTCACCTCGGCCTCTGAAAGTGCTGGGATTGCAGGGGTGAGCCACCGCGCCCAGCCACAAGCAAGATAGTTTAAAACCTGATAGTAAAATAACAATGTAGGCCATGGGCTGCGGAGAGTTCTGGTCGCCTGGCAGTGGGAAGGTAGAGGGGTGGGCGGGACGGAGCCCCAAGCCGCGGGGTGGCTTCCTGCAGGCGCCATGCTGGCATCCCGTCACCCAGTCTGGCTCCACCCTTCCAACAGCTCAACCATAGCCCAGGCCTCTTCAATGCACCCTGGCGGATGGTCTCTGCCCCAGGAGGTCTCCGCCCGCGTCTCGGTTAGCGCAGAAGTGGCCACGCCACTCTCAGGTTCAAAGCCTGTGCTGGGACAGAACTTAGCGTTCCCTGCGGGACGCCCTGGGACCCCTTCCTCCCTTAGCTCCTGAGGTTCCTCCGCCCACTCCTGAGGGTCCTGGGATCCGTCGGGGCGGAGCGCGGAGTGGACGGGGCGGGACGGGCTTGGGGCCTGGAGCAGGGCAGGAACGGGGACCGGAGCTCGAGGGACGAGGCCACGGCGAGACACCGGAGCGGGTCCGGGGGACGGTGAGGGACAGGGGACAGGCTGCAGCGAGGGGACTGGGCCCGGACTCCAGTCCCGGACGGGGGGGCTGGGGAGCGTGAACAGGGCGGGGTCAGAGAGAACCGGGACAGAATCCTGGACCCCGAGCAGGGGTGGGCGGGCTTCGGGGCCGGGCGCGGGGCGGGGTCGAGGCGGGGCGCCCCGGACCCGCCCCGAGGGGGTCTGCACCGCCCGCCCGGTCCCATGATGCTGGTCAGTGGCGCGAGTCACGAGTGCCTACTGGACGGACGGCGGCAGCGACATGGCCTCGGAGCGAGACGTGCGCGCCCGGCTGCAGCGCTCTGGCCAGGAGCACCTCCTGCGCTTCTGGGCGGAGCTGGCGCCGGAGCCGCGAGCCGCGCTGCTGGCGGAGCTGGCGCCCCTGGAGCCCGAGGCGCTGCGCGAGCACTGCCGGAGGGCGGCGGAGGCCTGTGCGCGTTCCCCCGGCCCGCCGCCTGGCCTGGCCGCACGCCTGCGGCCCCTGCCCCCCGAGCGCCTGGGCAGGGCCAGCCGCAGCGACCCCAAGACGCGGCGGCGCTGGGAGGAGGAAGGTAGGAGGGGCGGAGGCCCCACGGAGGGAGTGGGAGCCGAGGCCGTGCTCGGGGAGGTGGAGTTCCCCCTGCTACTTTGAGACGGGTCCCGCCTCACGCGTGCTGCCACCGAGTCCCCGAGCCCAGGCCGCAGGGCTGGCTTGCCCTAAAGCGGAAGGGTGGGCGGGTCCGGCCGTCCCTTCACGGCGCGCGTACCCCCAGGTTTCCGCCAGATCGCCCTGAACAAGGTGGCCGTCCTGCTGCTGGCGGGCGGGCAGGGCACTCGCCTGGGCGTGACCTACCCCAAGGGCATGTACCGCGTGGGGCTGCCCAGCCGGAAGACCCTGTACCAGCTGCAGGCGGAGCGGATTCGGCGGGTGGAGCAGCTGGCCGGTGAGCGCCACGGGACCCGCTGCACCGTGCCCTGGTGTGTCCTCCCTGCCCTACCTCGGCCCAGAGGGACCCCTGCCCACGCTCCCCTTTTCCCCACATGCTCCAGACGCGAGCCCCAATCCCGGCACAGCCCGGGACATAGCCCAGCATCCCACCAAAATGGGGCCTGGCCCCAGCCCCAACTGGACGCTGGACCCCGGTCCCGGATGCCAGCTCTGGTTCGAGCCCCGTCTGCCTGCAGGGCAAGGCGCGCTCGCGGCCGGCTCACCGCGCCTCCCTCGCAGGTACGTCATGACCAGCGAGTTCACGCTGGGGCCCACCGCAGAGTTCTTCAGGGAGCACAACTTCTTCCACCTGGACCCCGCCAACGTGGTCATGTTTGAGCAGCGCCTGCTGCCTGCCGTGACCTTTGATGGCAAAGTTATCCTGGAGCGCAAAGACAAAGTTGCCATGGCCCCAGGTGTGGCCCGTTCCTGAGACGGGAGGGACCTCCCAGACCAAAGCTGGGAGTGTAGCTGGGGGGTCCACGTGCCCGGGTTCGCGACTGCCCCGAGGCTGTGTGGTCCCGGGTTAGGCGCCTCCTTCTCTGGACCTTGAGCCCCCGTTTGTCACGTGGTACAACCACAGGGCTGTCTGGTTAAGGACTAGGGTGCCTCAGGCACAGGGCCGGGGCTTTCCCCGCCTCCAGCGCATCTTAGACCCGCAGAGTGAGCCCTGGGGGAAGCCCTCGCGAGGCCCATTCCCTTCTCCGTCTGCAGACGGCAACGGGGGCCTTTACTGCGCGCTGGAGGACCACAAGATCCTGGAGGACATGGAGCGCCGGGGAGTGGAGTTTGTGCACGTGTACTGCGTGGACAACATCCTGGTGCGCCTGGCAGACCCTGTCTTCATCGGCTTCTGTGTGCTGCAGGGTGCGGACTGTGGGGCCAAGGTCAGCGCCCACCTGCGCCGCGCCCCGCCCCCGAGAAGCTCCACCCCTCGCTAAGCCCCGCCCTCAGAGCCCATCCCTGGTCTCGGCTGCAGGTGGTGGAAAAGGCCTACCCCGAGGAGCCGGTGGGCGTGGTGTGCCAGGTGGACGGCGTCCCCCAGGTGGTGGAATACAGCGAGATCAGTCCTGAGACCGCACAGCTGCGTGCCTCCGACGGGGGCCTGCTCTACAATGCAGGCAATATCTGCAACCACTTCTTCACCCGAGGCTTCCTTCAGGCCGTCACCAGGTGTGTGGCAGCAGGTGGCCATGGAGTGCGGGCCAGAGCTGCCTGCACTGACCAGGGACCCGCGGGGTCCAGTGAGCTGCGTGCCCTGGGCCACAGCGACTGTGGTCAGGCACAGTTGAAGGGTTGTAGTGGAGAAGAGATCCCACTCTTGCACAGGCAGAGGTGCTGGAGGAACTGCCCTGGGGCTCATGGGGCTAACCTCTGCCCCAGGGCCTGCCAGTTTCTGTTTGCCTGGGCAGGGATGTGGCACAGGGCTGCAGGGAGGAGACCTGCGCCCGCTCCTCCCTGGAGATCCAGCTCCACTCTGCTGCATCTGTGTGGTGTAATGCCTTGCTGCCATCCTGTCTCACCCGGCTGGGTGTGCTCAGAAATGGGGACAGAGCCCTCAGCGGTGCCCTATCTGATCTGTTTTTTTCTTCTCCTCTGCCCTCCCTTGCCCCAGGGAGTTTGAGCCTTTGCTGAAGCCACATGTGGCTGTGAAGAAGGTCCCGTACGTGGATGAGGAGGGGAATCTGGTAAAGCCACTGAAACCGAATGGGATAAAGATGGAGAAGTTTGTGTTTGATGTGTTCCAGTTCGCTAAGTTAGTAGTGGGGCTCATTCATTTTTCCTTTCTTCTCTCCCTCAGTTTTGGTGGTGGGAACTGAGGCTCAGCTAGGCAGGGAGGTGGAGGCCTGGGGAGGGGGAGCCAAGGGGACTGTGAGCAGGTCTCGGCAAGAAGACCCCTGAGGGTTAGCAGCCCCCAAGATTGGGGCATAGGGAGCCTCTGGGGCAGCTCGAGTCCTGGGGCTATAGATCTGGGAGGACCCTCTGCTGTCCCTACCCAAAGTTAGGAGCTGTCTCTGGCCAGGTCACCAGGGCAGCTGGGAGGGCTTTTGGCTCTCATGACAGGGGTCGCAGGGTCTGGGCTTTTGGCTGCTGGAAATGGAGGGCCCAGGTCCTTCCATTTTCTGGAGTCAGGTTTGGAATGCTATGTGGAGAGAGGTGGCTGCTTGGGTGGAGATGGCATAGCTCTACCTTGGTTTACCAATGGTAAACCAAGTTTAAAGTTGGTTTAAAGTTGTAGTACCTGCTGGGGCTCCTGCCTAGACTTGCTGCAGATGGGACCAGACCCTCACTTTGTTACTGGAGACCCGGCCCAGCCTTCACCTGCCCAGATTGGGGCCTCTGGGCTGGGACATAGGTGACCAGTCCTTTCTCCACCAGGAACTTTGTTGCCTTTGAAGTGTTACGGGAGGAGGAGTTTTCCCCACTGAAGAACGCAGACTCGGCTGACAAGGACAGCCCCTGTACCGCCCGCCGGGCCCTGCTCGCCCAGCACTACCGGTGGGCCCTGCAGGCCGGGGCCCGCTTCCTGGATGCACATGGGGCCTGGCTCCCAGAGCTTCCCTGGTGAGTGCGGCCCTGGGGTAGCTATGGCCAGAAGGGGAGGGTTCAGCTCTGGGCCCCTGCTGGCTCTGCCACAGACATGCTGGGAAGCGGTCTTCTGTCCTGGCACCACCCCAGATCACATGGTGACCACTGTCACAGCCTCCTGGCCTGACCCTTCAAGTTCTGCTCAGAGCTCTGAGGGAAGCAGGGGGCTCCCCAACTCCCCAATTTACCAACAAGCTTTTGGTTTGTTTACAAAAGCATACTTAGATTTGCCTCTTTTTTTTTTGAGATGGAGTCTCACTTTGTCACCAGGCTGGAGTGCAGTGGCGTGATCTCACCTCACTGCAACCTCTGCCTCCTGGGTTCAAGTGATTCTATGGCCTCAGCCTCCCAAGTAGCTGGGACTACAAGGCATATGCCCACCACGCCCAGATAATTTTTGTACTTTTTTTTTAGTAGAGACGGGGTTTCACCATGTTGGTCAGGCTGCTCTCGATCTCCTGACCTTGTGATCTGCCTGCCTCGGCCTTCCAAAGTGCCGGGTTTACAGGCGTGAGCTAGTGCGCCCTGGCTATTTTTTTATTTTTCTTATTTGTACAAATGTGTGGGGTACACATGCAATTTTGTTACATGCATATAGATTGCACAGTGGTCAAATCAGGGCTTTTAGGGGATCTATCACCCAACTAACATTGTGCCCGTTTATTCATAGGCTTTGAAACAGGCCTGGGCATGAATTCAGAAAGTAGCAGGACAGTTTGATATCAGGGCTGGGAGAGAAAAGAACATTGGGCTTCCATCTCCCTGATTTTCTAGGGCCACCCCTAAACCTGCCTAGGCTCTGCATGAGAGGCCTGTGGGGGTGCTTTCTCCCCCAGATCAGGTCCTGTCACTTGGCATTGGGATGTGTGCTCAGGGTTTGGGGTGTCCAGAGGAAGACAGGCTTGCTGAGAAAGGGGCTTCAGGGAATCAGGTGTGTGCTCAGGCTTCCATGCAGTGGGGGGCACTGGGGGAGGGCCCTGGCCAGCTGTGAGGAGATATTGACAAGTGGACTTTCCCTAGCTCACCCCCAAATGCAGACCCTCCGGCCATCTGTGAGATATCACCCTTGGTGTCCTACTCTGGAGAGGTGAGAGCTGCCCATCCCTGTCTGGGCTCTTCTGGAGTCCCGTTTGGAGTACGACCTGGGGAGAGGTGGCAGCTTGGGTGGAGACAGCACAGCTCTATCTCCGTTTACCAATGGGGTCAGTGGTTTAAAGTTGCAGAAGACCTTCTAGGATATGGGGTGAGGCCTTTGCAGGTCCTGGGGATGAGATGACCCAGGTTTGTGCCCAGTGTGGGGTCAGTCAGGCCTTGGTGGGGCCTTGCGGAGGGAAGATGCCGGCCTCTGCTACCTCCCTGACCGTGGTCGCCTTTGCCCCTTTCTCTGGTCGAGTCAGGCCTGAGCTTGACAGGAGGGTCTCCTGCTGGCGTAGAGTCTTGAGTGGGATCTCCGGTGTCCTGCAGTGTGCATCTGCTCCTGGCCCTGGAAGCTTTTCTGTCCCCACCCCTCTCTGACTCTAGGCAGACCTGTGATTGTGCCTGGAGACTGTGGCTCCTTGGGGTGGCCAGAGGGGCTGTGGCCGGCCGAAAGGTGGGCACTTGACCATTGTGGCCTGTTTGTCTTCAGGGTTTAGAAGTGTACCTGCAAGGCCGGGAGTTCCAGTCCCCGCTCATCTTGGATGAGGACCAGGCCAGGGAGCTGCAGCCACAGCAGCCCTGACCCTGCCAGGCCTGCCAACCCCGGGTCCTGGAGTTGGGGGCTACGGCCCCAGCCTGGGCTCTGGTGGGACAGCAGGCTGCCATGTGCTTCCAGCCTGCAGAACACAGGATGAAACATCCTGGTCCCCTCCACGATGGTAGACCCTCTCCTACTGCCTCTGGACACAAGTGGTGCTGCCTGCTGGGGCTCTGTGGTTCCATTCCCAGCTGTGGGGTCCAGCCAAGAGGCAGAGGGACTTGGGACCTGGGAGAATGGGACTGAGAGGAGGCTTTGGGTTGGGGCCCGAGGGAGGTGTGGTGTCATTTGGGAAGAACAGGAGGGCATGTCCTTCTGGGAGCCAGCCCTGTGGGTCCCCGCACAAGCTACACTGGACGTGCTTCTGCAGCCTACAGATATGGAACCAGAGCGAGGGGATGGCTCCACCCACCCAAGGGCTGCCCCTTCTCCTCAGCAGCTGAACCAGTAATGGGGGCAAGGCTGGGGCATCCCGCCCACACACCCGGGTGCCCAGCAAGGCCACAGAAAGGGCCTGATGCCTGTGATCCAGGCGGCTCTGAGAAGCTTGGCTTGGACACCTGAGCCTGTAGCCAGCACTCCTGCCTTATCCCCATTTATCCCCAAAGCCGCCACCTCTCAGCCTCATCCACGGTCACTTTACGCCGATGAGTTTTCCTGCCTACCTAAGAACCACCGGGATCAACACCGGTGGCCTCTGTCATGGCTGTTGACTAATCCGGGATTTCATGAGTCAGAAGCGCCAGCCCTCGTCCCAGCTGCCTGCTGCTTCTGATGGATCTTGGTGCTCAGGCTGCCTGCTCTCTGAGTGAGGCCACAACCTCCATATTTAGTGCCTCGGCCCCTCCCTGCACTCAGGCATGGCTGGGACAAGCCAGCGGCCCCAGGGTTCTTCCCTGATGATTCTCTCCTGCTTTCTCATCTCCAGGGATATGAGAGTGGCACCTCCCTCTCCCTGCTGGCATGGAGAGAGCTATGCCATGTAACCTGCTGCTGAATCATCCTCAACCCCACCTCACAAACTGCCACCCCCAGTAGAAGGCCCCTACTTATCCCCATTGGTTTCTCAGGAGGGTGTTTGTAAGGGCAGGTTCAGATGCAGGCTTCCAGATTTAGAGGCACTGGGAGGACAGTGGCTGAGTGGAGGCGCCCAGACCTGGGCAGGCAGCATGCTCAGGCCCATACCCTGCTATTTTTGAAACCAAAGCCCAGAGGATGAAGTCTGCTTCCCCCTCCCTGGCTTTGCCCTTCTTGTTGCAAGCCATGCAGTGCCTTAGGGCCCTTCTCATAGCGGCTCCTCATGGCCACGACTGAAACAGGGATGCAGCCTCTTTCTACACAAGCAGTTAGCTGGGAGGTTTTTTTTGTTTTGTTTTTGAGACAGAGTCTTGCTGTGTCACCCAGGCTAGAGTGCAGTGATACTGTCTCAGCTTACTGCAACCTCTGCCTCCCATATCAAGTGATCCTCAGCCTCCCAAGCAGCTAAGATTACAGGTGCCTACCACCGTGCCTGGCTAAATTTTTTGAGACTGAATTTCACTCTTGTTGCCCAGGCTGGAGTGCGGTGGTGTGACCTCAGCTCACTGCAACCTCCACCTCCCAGGTTCAAGCAATTCTCCTGCCTCGGCCTCCCAAGTAGCTGGGATTACAGGTGCCTGCCACCATGCCCAGTTAATTTTTTTATTTTTTGTAGAGATGGGTTTCACCATATTGACCAGGATGAGCCTCAAACTCCTGACCTCATGATCAGCCTGTCTCAGGCTCCCAAAGTGCTGGGATTGGAGGTGTGAGTCACCACGCCCCGTCTCTCCGTGTGTTACTCAGGCTGGTCTCAAACTCCTGAGCTCAAGTATGATCCTCTTGCCTTGGCATCCCAGAGTGCTGGGATTACAGGCATGAGCCACTGCACCTGGCTCACTCTTATTTTACATTTTCGAATAACCATACCTTCATATATAGTTGCAAAGAAAGTCCAGAGAGATCCTGAGTACTCTCCACCCAGATTCCCGTTGACGGCATCTCACATGACTATAGGACAATGTCAAATCCAGGAGCGAGAGACTGCTGCGGTGTTCCAAGTCCAAATACGTGTGGTCCAGTGCACCCACATGTGCAGTCAAGTCACACTGCAAAGGTCTCCCTCTGCTGCCCCTCATTGGCACACAGCGCTACCACCCATGGCCCTGCAACCACTGATGATGTAAGTTTGTAAGATGGTTGACGGAATCTTCACGTTCTGTCGCTGGTATGTTTCCAGTAAACAAAAGGTGCTGTGATTGGCTGAGACCCTGGCAAGTGCAGTTTTTGGCTAGTGGTGGGAACAAGGGTCAGGCCTTCACAGCTGTGGCCCAGGGCTGGCCTCACTGGGGGCCCTCTTGGGGCAAGGAGTTCACAGATGAAGGCCGAGACTGCTTGGGGTGCCCAGGAATCCCTTGCGCTCCCATCCCACTCTTCACCAGGTCTCCAGAGGGCCTGAGACCACCTGGGGTCAGGATCCCCGGGTGCTCTCCAGGGCTGGCTTCTGCATGCTCAGCTTTGATTGCCTGGAGACTCTCTCCTGCACCTGCAGCCTCCAGATGCCAAGGTCTCCCTGCTAACCACATGGGAGGGATGCTTGGGGCACTGCAGGGACTTGACAAGAATGAGTGGTGTCAATCTAAAGGGAAACGCAGGCTTTCCAGAACAAATGCATTTAACTGAGAACAACAGATGATTGCAATTTAGGATATGCAGGCCTCAGTGAGCCATAGGCATATGGTGGGGGTGGGTTGGGGAGGGGATAAAGGAAAGGGGAAATCCTTTTTTTTTTTTTTTTTGAGACTGCGTCTTACTCTGTTTCCCAGGCTGGAGAGCAGTGGTGCGATGGTGGCTCACTGCAGCCTTGTCCTCCTGGGCTTAGGTGATCCTCCCACCTCAGCCTCCGGAGTAGCTGGGACCACAGGCGCACGCTACTATGCCACACTCATTTTTGTATTTTTTGTAGATATACGGGTTTCACCATGTTGTCCAGGCTGGACTCCTGAGCTCAGGGGATCTGCCCACCTCGGCCTCCAAAAGTGCTAGGATTACTAGAGGCAGCAGTCACTGTGCCCGCCCAAGGTTTTTTTTTTTTTTTTTTTTTTTTTTTTTTGTGACAGAGTAGTTCAGTGGTGTGATCTTGGTTCACTGCAACCTCCACCTTCTGAGTTCAAGGAATTCTGCCTCAGCCTCCCGAGTAGCTGGGACTACAGGCATGTGCCACCACGCCCAGCTAATTTTTTTTTTTTTTTTTTGTATTTTTTGTAGAGAGTGGGTCTCACCAAGTTGGTCAGGCTGGTCTTGGCCTCCCAAAGTGCTGGGATTACAGGAGCCAGGGCGCCTGGCCCCAAGATAAATCTTTTAAAGACAAAGAGAAGTTACCATAAGCTGTTTTGAAACCAAAGGTTAGCCAGGCACTGTGGGAGGAGGCGGGTGGATCACGAGGTCAGGAGATAGACACTATTCTGGCCAACACGGTGAAACCCCGTCTTAACTAAAAATACAAAAATATTAGCCGAGTGTGTGGTGTGCACCTGTAATCCCAGCTACTTGGGAGGCTGAGATAGGAGAACTGTGTGAACCCAGGAGGCGGAGGTTGCAATGAGCCGAGATAGCTCCATTGCACTCCAGCCCGGGCAACAGAGCAAGACTCCATCTCAAAAAAAAAAAAAAAAAAAAGAAAAAAGAAATCAAAGATTATAAAGACCAAAGGTTAGAAGGGGTTATCGCAGGCCCTGGCGTTAGCTTACTGGCCAAGACAGCCATTGTTAATGTATTTGTGAGGGCTTCTTCATGACCTCCCGGCTCTAACTTGATAGAACGTGACGTAAGTGACTCCATTTGGGTAATGCCAAGTGTCACAGGGGGCAGAGACCACGAGAGACCTCAAGATGATCCCTAGAAGGGCAGGGGAACAGAGACGAGCCACATACTAAGCTAGCAGAGTTGGGGGGGCCTCCAGACACCCAGAAATGCCGCAGCCAGGACCGTGGGAGGCAGCAGACTCGCCCAAAGGGCAGCGGGCAGCTTGGCCAGGAGAGAATGAGACAGGGGCCGAGGCTGAGGTTCCAGGGAAGAACCCAGGCAGGGAAGGCCTCGGGCGGCCAGGGACGTCGCTTTGTCATTTTGGGGGAGGACAACGCGCACAGAAAGCGCAGTCATCTCAAGCTGACCTCCAAGGCTACCAGGTTCGAGGGCTTGAGCCGTGTCTGAAAGCCCCGACCCGTCTACGGCGCGGGGACTGTGGGTCTAGCCCGCCGTTTGGCCTCTTCGCTCGGCCCCTGCCCAGGCGCATCGCTCGAGCCCCGGCGCTGGTGAGATGCCGAGCGGCCAGCTTGGCTCAGGGTAGCGGCCACCCCAGCTCGGGTGCCGCCCAGCTTCGCCCCGCCCTGCGGGGTCCGCGACCTCGAGAGCGTCCGGTCCTTCCCTCGGCCCCCGCGAGGCCACGCCCGAGTGAGGCCATGGGCTCCTTGCCGGTGACCACGCGACCAACGGCCCAGCTCCATTCCCGCGCCACGGGTCCCGGAACCAAGGCGTCGGGCGCCGGGGGCTCCCTGCCAACATGGCGGCACACGCGGCTGCCTCCCCGGCTCCCGAGTGTCTGCGTCTCCCCGAGAGTGCGCGGGCAAAGCCGGGGCCGCCCGACTACAGGAGGCGAGAGGAGCCCAGCTCCAGCACCGCGGAGCGAACCACGCGGGATCCCCGGCAGCAACCACGCCCCAGAAGGAACCTAGGACCGCCCCGTCGTTACCGCTGCGCTCTGAGCGTATCTGGGCATGCGCGGCCGGGCGCGAACGGAGTGAACCTGAGGGCTGGGCGGAGCCGCAACTGTTCTCTGACGCAGCCGCCAACGAAACCTTGTACGCTGGCGCGTAGCGGAGACGGGCGCAGGCGCAGTGACTTTATAGAGACGCAGCGTATGCGCAGTCGCGTAGCCGTGCGATGGGCGGGCTGTTGACGGCGGTGCAATGGCTGCCTGCGAGGGCCGAAGGAGAGGAGCTCTCGGTTCTTCCCAGAGTCGGACTTCCTGACGCCGCCAGTGGGCGGGGTCCCCCGGGCCGTCGCCACCACCGTCGTCATGTACCCGCCGCCGCCGCCGCCGCCGCCTCATCGGGACTTCATCTCGGTAACGCTGAGCTTTGGCGAGAGCTACGACAACAGCAAGAGTTGGCGGCGGCGCTCGTGCTGGAGGGTGAGGGCCGCGCCGGGCTGACCCAGGACCTGGGCCGCTGCGCCCGCAGCCCTCCCAGCCTGCGGCTTCGAGCGGGGCCTGGGCGGGCGGACCCGACTCCCCCGGCAACGGCCTCTCCACCCCTTCCCTGCAGAAAGGGACAAATGTGCGTTCCGGGTCAGGGCAGTCGTTGTCGGCTCGCCTGCAGCGGCCTCAGCGGCCCGAATTCTGCGGGGCGGTGGTGGGAGGAGGTCTTGGAGCCCCAGCAGGTTGTCTGGGCCTCGTTCACTTTTCTGCAAGGTCCTGGCCTAGGCCCCGGTTCCTCTTGGAGCGGAAACCAACAGTTCCTTATGGTGTATGCCCCCCTCGTGGTTGGCTCCTAGTGTGTTGGTTGTGGTCTCAGGCTGAAGGGCATTGATAACTTACCACATCCGGACAGGTGCATGGCCTGGGCAGGGCTTGGGCTGCATCTGGGGGAATCACAGGAGTCTTTATTCACTGCTGATGAAATGTGACAAATGTTTCTATTTTTCTTATTTTTATCACACCCGAACCAGTGTACTAATGACATCTAGAGTGTTGTCTCAGCAATGTTCATACTCCCTGCTGAGAGGCAGCTTCTCCCCATTCAAAAGAAGTAGAGCTGGCTGTTTGCGGTGGCTCATGCCACGTTCCAGCCACTGCACTCCAGCCTAGGTCTGACAGACTGAGACCCTGTTTCCAAAAGAAAAAGAAATAGAGCTGAACACTGGATCTTTACTGAATTCCTTATTGTCCTCACAGTTTGTGACAGTTGAGACTTTCTGTGTGATAGATTCAGTAAGATGTCATTCTCTGTACGTCCCTTAGAAATGGAAGCAACTGTCAAGATTGCAGAGGAATGTGATTCTCTTCCTCCTTGTGTTTCTGATTTTCTGTGGACTTCTCTTCTACATCAACTTAGCTGACCATTGGAAAGGTATCAGAAACACGTATTATTTGAAAATGGTATCTGTGTTGAGGGTTGATTGGGCAGAAGCAATCTTGCATTCTACCTTAAACAGCTCCAGGAGGCATATGTGGCAACGAATTGGCAAGAAATCAAGATAAAGAGAGAGGTAGAGCTGTATTTAACCACCTGGCTAGAACACAGATCTTAATTTGATGCTGTCTGACTGCTTTCTAGGTATCTGGTGTAAGTACTGTTATGTCCAGCCTCTCTCATAGAGTAAGTCAGTAAGTAATTGGGCTTGAACACAGCCTAAATAACCACACTAATTTTGTAGCACTCATTAGCGTGTGTTTGGAAAATAACAGGCAGAGTTCTGATGAGGACGTAGAGAATCTCTTCTGCCTTTGCCTAAGATGCTTCTCTTAGGAGCAAAACTAAAGAGCTCCTGCAGGTTGCTCATGTGCCCCAGTGCCACATGCTGACCTTCACTGAATGTAAGGCCCTGGGCTCCTCTCCCACGTGGCCAGGATGGCCCCCAGCCCAGGAGGGTGCCCAAGGGCGGCCCAGCCCCATCCCTTCACCGTGGTCCCAGAACTGAGACGCCAGGTGCCCATCTGCCACATGCTGAACTTCCCCGATTGGAAAATAGGAAGGCAAAAGATGTGGGGTTCTGTGTCATGGATGAGGACACACACTGCCAAGTGTTTTGAAAAGATTTTATTCCCTTGGGCCATTATCAAATTCATTCCAGTGACTGTCAGGCCTCATGATGTTGGTTTGTAATGGATAATGCCTGCCAAGTGTTTTTATGAAGCAATTTGAATCTCTTATAGGTGTTGTGGCATATTTGAAATAAAATAGCTTCTCTTATTCAGCTCTGGCTGTCAGGCTAGAGGAAGAGCAGAAGATGAGGCCAGAAATCACAGGGTTGAAACCAGCACATCCACCCGTCTTACCAGCTCCTCAGAAGGCAGACACCAACCCTGAAGACTTCCCAGAGATTTCATTGCAGGTACTTTGAGCACATGGTGTGGAGTTATAATGGGGGTCCTATCCAGAGACATTTCAAACCACTGAAGATTGAGAAGAATTATTTTCCTTTACCATGTGTTCCATGTGTTGGCCTCTCTCTTCTGGACTGGTTGGCTACTACTTGGGGAAGGAGAGGCATAGTCTTTGCTTCGTTCTTGAACACCAGCCGAGGCCAGTTACCGTTTTAGTTCTGACCGTGCAGTGTTGAATAAGACAGACTTGTTTCCTCTTGAGTGGCCACAGCTGGTAGGAGAGGCTGGTGAGAAACCAGTCGCAGATGGGCAGAGGCAGGTGGCACATGGTGTACGTCCTGTGTGGAAAAGAGCAGGGTGCTGGGGAAGAGCAGTGGCTGGATCTGAGGGCCCAGGGAAGGCCGTGGCACTGAGGGCAAGATCTGAGGACTTAGAAGCTGCTGGCACCGGGCAGGGTGGGGAGAGGCTGACTTGAGACTGAGTGAAACTGCCTGAGACAAGGGGGACCTTGGCATACTCGGGAAGGTGAAATTCCCAGGGCTCGGAGGGGGCCGGGGGCTGCCTTAGTCCAGCTGTGGTCCTGCAGGTCCTAGAGGCAGCACTGGAGTTTTCAGTTGATGTGCACAGCAAGATTTTGGCGTGGACTGCATGTCTGAGAGAGATGTTTACTCTGAAACTGCTCTGGCTGCAGGCGGAGAAGCAGTGGAGGGCAGGAGGCCAAAAGAGCTGCCTGGCCATGGGAAAAGCCGAGTGTGGGGAGGAGTCCAAAGGAATGGGTTGGAAGAGGGAGGGTGGGTCCCTGGTGGAGGGGCCACCACTGAGCTCTGTTTTGGATCTGCCCAGTGTGAGATGCTTGGGAGGCACCATGGAGACTGTGGTGGGCAGGGTGTGCCAGGATCAGAGTCTGCTAGGGGAGACAGGGTGTAGGAGTCCCTAGATATAGATGGTTTGTGTCATCTGCAAAGGTTGGAGGAAGGGGCTAGCCTAGTCCTGGGTGCCACCTGGCCGAGAAGATTGGGGTCAGGGAGGAGGGCAGGGGCAGTGGAGATTAGGAGTAGGTCAGGAGGCTGCCGGAGAAGCAGGAAAATGTCCTGTCAGTGAAGGTTTGGTTCAGGAAGAACAGCCGAATCCCTGACGCCCCTGAGAACACCAGTGCTGACTCTGATGTGACTGCTTGGAACCCTTTGAAGCCCCTTAGGGTGTTAGGTACTGTTGTTGGTGCAGCTGTGACTGTGTCTAGGAGATGTGGGAGTGCCCTGGGCGAAAGTCCTCAGCACCAGGTGGAGGTTTCACTTCGCTGCAGGGGTGTCACAGGGACAGACAGGAAGCGCTTTCTAACAGTGGCCTTGGGAGTCATCACCTGCTGAGGAACAGCTCCTGGGCTGGGAGATGGAGGCAGGCAGGCTCCTGCCCACTGGCCAAGGATCCCAGCAAGAAGGGCATTGGCCCCCATGAGCTTAGCCACTCTCAGACTGCCATGGGAGTGTTTTGGTTTCTTTCTTTCTTTTTTTTTTTTTTTGAGACGGAGTTTCGCTCTTGTTACCCAGGCTGGAGTGCAATGGCGCGATCTCGGCTCACCGCAACCTCCGCCTCCTGGGTTCAGGCAATTCTCCTGTCTCAGCCTCCTGAGTAGCTGGGATTACAGGCATGCACCACCATGCCCAGCTAATTTTTTGTATCTTTAGTAGAGACGGGGTTTCACCATGTTGACCAGGATGGTCTCGATCTCTTGACCTTGTGATCCACCCGCCTCGGCCTCCCAAAGTGCTGGGATTACAGGCTTGAGCCACCGCGCCCGGCCTCTTTCTTTCTTTTTTGATACAGAGTCTTGCTCTGTCGCCCAGGCTGGAGCACAGTGGCCGTCTTGGCTCACTGCAACCTCAGCCTCCCGGTTCAAGCCATTCTCCTGACTCAGCCTTCCGAGTAGCTGGGACTACAGGCACGTGCCACTATACCCAGCTAATTTTTTGTATTTTTAGTAGAGATGGGGTTTCACTGGGTTAGATTGGTCTTGATCTCCTGACTTCGTGATCTGCCCGCCTTGGCCTTTCAGTGCTGGGATTATAGGCGTGAGCCACTGCGCCCAGCCAATTTCTTTTTTTTTTTCTTTCCTAGAGACAGTGTCGCTCTGTCACCCAGGCTGAAGTGCAGTGTTGTGATCTTGGCTTGTTCTGCAACCTCCGCCTCCCGGGTTCAAGGAATTCTCCTGCCTCAGCCTCCTGAGTAGCTGAGATTATAGGCGCACGCCACCACGCCCATGTGATTTTTATATATTTAGTAGAGACGAGGTTTCACCATGTTGGTCAGGCTGGTCTTGAACTCCTGATCTCATGATCCACCTGCCTCGGCCTCCCAAAGTGCTGGGATTACAGGTGTGAGCCACCATGCCCACCAGAATTATATTTTAATAGAGATGAGGTCTCGCTCTGTTGCCCAGATTAGTCTCCAATTCCTGAGCTGAAGTGATCCTCCTGTCTCAGTCTCCCAAAGTGCTGGGATCACGGGCATGAGCCACCACACCTGGCTGATTTCAAATGTAATAGGGGCTGAGGAGAGAAAATGGGAACATCCAGAAATTATAAATGGGAAGAAAACAAAACCGCATGTTACGCCTGTACCCATTGCAACTCTTGAAACATTTGGTGTATGTCCTTCAGTTTATTTGGGTCAGGCGTGGTGGTTCACACCTGGAATCCCAGCACTTTCAGAGGCCAAGGGAGGCTGATTGCTTGAGCCCAGCCTGGGCAACATGGTGAGACCCCATCTGTACTAAAAAAAAAAAAAAGGTTAGCCTGGCATGGCGGCACATGCCAGTAGTCCCAGCCCGCTGGGAGGCTGACATGGGAGGATCGCTTAAGCTTGGGAGGTTGAGACTGCAGTGAGCTATGATCCAGCCTGGGTGACAGGGAGACCCTGTCTCAAGAAAAAAATAACAATAATTTTATTTGGATACATACATGTATGCGTAATTGAGGGTGAGGGTGTGGATTGGTACTTGGATACACACGTATATATGTAATTGAGGGTTAGGAGCGAGATTGGATGCTGTTTTTTTCATGCATATTATGAGATATTTCCTTTTATGCAGATTTTTATAGCTCTTTTTCATTGCATGGGTAAACCATCATTTGCTAAATCATTTATCTGTCGATTCTTTCTTCATTTGTAAATGTCCCAGTTAGATCCATTGTACATAAACCATTATGAGTTAAAGGTTGTGGCCGGGCGCGGTGGCTCAAGCCTGTAATCCCAGCACTTTGGGAGGCCGAGGCAGGTGGATCACGAGGTCAAGAGATTGAGACCTACCTGGTCAACATGGTGAAACCCTGTCTCTACTAAAAGTACAAAAAATTAGCTGGGCACGGTGCTGTGTGCGTAATCCCAGCTACTCAGGAGGCTGAGGCAGGAGAATTGCCTGAACCCGGGAGGTGGAGGTTGCGGTGAGCTGAGATCGCGCCATTGCACTCCAGCCTGGGTAACGAGCGAAACTCCATCTCAAAAAAAAAAAAAAAAGGTTGTGACAATTTTGGTCTTGGGATGGGTATCATGACACACTGTTTCCAAACTTGCTTCCCCTGCTGCGGGCCCTGAGAGTGGGACCACGGCAGCCCTGGGTGTTCTCGTGGTAGAAATGTTTCCCACACGGCTGTCAAAAACGGGTGCCGGCTTTTCATGGACGTTTGTGTCCCCCCTAGAAGCAAGGACACTGCAGGAGGGGAAAGGGGATGAAGGGCCGCATGCTCTCTCTCCTGTAAGGCGTCCATGTCCTTTGATGATTCTTAGGAATTTAATGTTTTCCTTTATTATTTGTATGACTGTTGTGAGTTAGAACATTTCATCCTTTAACGAGTATGCTTCTTATGACTTCATCAGGCTTCATGAGCCACCACACCTGGCTGACTTCAAATGTAATTTTAAATGTAGAAGTTAGTTTTAGAAAACTTTGATATATAGCAGCAATAATCAATTAGAAATATGAAAAGAGAGGCAAGGCGTGGTAGCTCACACCTGTAATCTCAGCACTGGGAGGCTGAGGCAGGCAGATCCCTTGAGGTTTGAGGTCAGGAGTTTGAGACCAGACTGGCCAACATGGTGAAACCCCATCTCTACTAAAAATATAAAAATTAGCCAGGCATGGTGGTGTGCAGCTGTAATCCCAGCTACTCAGGAGGCTGAGGCACTAGAATCACTTGAACCTGGGAGGCAGAGGTTGCAGTGAGCTGAGATTGTGCCTGGGCGATAGAGTGAGACTCAATCTCAAAAAAAAAAAAAGAAAAGAAAAAGAAAAGAGAAAACATGTCTCCATTACAATAACAAGAAAAGAATGCCACCCATTTAACAAATCTTTTCAGAGCCAAGTACAGCTGACTACATGTACCAAGAACTAAGCTAAAGGAACAGCTGATCGCCGCAAGAGAGGAATCTAAATGCTCTGCTTGTACTTCTTCACCCTGCTTTTGTACAGGAAGAGGGTGATGGGAAATCATGGACTTGTAAGTTGTATTTAAACATAAAAATGAACTTGGTAATTCTGGGTTTAAAAACCAAAGAAGAAAGAAAAGAATGCCACCAAATTCAGAGGCATAATCTGTATGAATAAAACTATAAAACTCAAAAAATACTTGAAAAGACCTAAATAATTAGACAGAGTATTCTTCTGCTATAAAGGTTTAAGTTAGGCCGGGTGCAGTGGCTCACACCTGTCATCCCAGCACTTTGGGAGGCTGAGACTGGTGGATCACTTGAGGCCAGGAGTTCAAGAGCAGCTTAGCCAACATAGCAAAACCCCGTCTCTACTAAAAATACAAAAAAAAAAAAAAAATTAACCAGGTGGTGGCTCACTCTTGTAATCCCAGCTACTCGGGAGGCTGAGGCAGGAGAATCGCTTAAACCCAGGAGGTGGCGATTGCAGTGAGCCGAGATCACACCCCTGCATTCCAGCCTGGGTGACAGAGCAAGACTGTCTCAAAAAAAAAAAAAAAAAAAAAATTTAAGTTCTCCCTAAATTAATCTGTAAATCCATTGACTCCCTATCAAAATTCCAACCTCTGTTTTTAAAGATGATTCTAAAATTCATATGGAAAAGAAAAATTTGGGAGTAAAACGCAGATGAACTTTCCTACAAGATCATAAAACTGTGATCATTGAACTTGTAGTGGTGATTTTATTTTATTTTTTATTTTTTTGGTTTTTTGTTTTGAGATGGAGTTTTGCTCTTGTTACCCAGGCTGGAGTGCAATGGCGCGATCTCGGCTCACCGCCGCCTCCTGGGTTCAGGCAATTCTCTTGCCTCAGCTTCCCAAGTAGCTGGGATTACAGGTGCGTGCCACCATGCCCAGCTAATTTTTGTATTTTTAGTAGAGATGGGGTTTCACCATGTTGACCAGGATGGTCTCAATCTCTTGACTTCGTGATCCACTTGCCTCGGCCTCCCAAAGTGCTGGGATTATAGGCGTGAGCCACCGCGCCCGGCCTTTATTTTATTTTTTTAAGACAGAGTCTCTGTTGCCCAGGCTGGAGTGCAGTGGCATGATCTCTGCTCACTATAACCTCCACATCCTAGGTTGAAGTGATTCCCTACCTCAGCCTCCCAAGTAACAGATTATAGGCATGTGCCACCACACCTGGCTATTTTTTTTATTTTTTGTAAGATGGGTCTCGCTTTGTTGCCCAGGCTGGTCTGGAACTCGTGGGCTCAAGTGATCCTCCTGCCTTGGCCTCCCAAAGTGCTAGGATTACAGGTGTTAGCCACCGTACCTCGCCCTCATAATGGTGATTTCAAACTAGATGGGAGGAGAAAGATCCAAGATGGCTGATCGCTGACAGCTCGGGATTGTAGCTCCCAGTGAAAGCTCAGAAAACGTGAGGACACCACATTTTCAGAGGAATTTTCGTCGCCCACGGACCAGAAGATTTCCAGTGGAGGAGCCCTGCGGGTCGCCAGCGTGACTTCTGTGGCTGGCGCAGCGGTTTTGTCGTCGCCTCGGCGCGGCAGCTCTTCGTGCACAGTGAGCGGGACTGGTTCTCCTACTGACTGGTGTTTGGAGCTCTGGGAAGGCAGAGCCGCTTGTTGCGGACTCAAGAAGGAAGCCAGACCGGAGATTCCCAGGCAGAAGAGCACCATCAGTCTTATCGCTGTTGTTTTGGCCGGCACAGTGGGTTGCTCGGATTCCAGCACTGGGAATCAATAAATTGGACGTCCGCTCAGGAACTTAATCAGAAAGGCGCTAATTGTAAAGACATCAGATGGATAAATTCACAATAAAGGGAAAAAAACAGCCTAAAAAGGCCGAGAAAACGGAAAGTCAGAACCCCTCTCCCTCTACAGGGGATAGTAATTCCTCATCAGCAATGGAACAAGCCCTAATGGAAGAGGACTGTGTTCCAGTATCTGAAGGAGGCTTTAGAAGGTGGATGGTAAAAAACTTCTGGGAATGGAAACAACTTGTTCTAACCCAATGTAAAGAAACTAAGAACTTTGAAAAAAGGTTAGACGAAATATTGAAAAGAATGGACAATATAGAAAGGAATATAAATGAACTAATGGAGTTGAAAAATACAACATGAGAACTTAGTGAAATATGCACAAGTTTGAATAGCCGAATTGATCAAGCAGCAGAAAGGATATCAGAGGTCGAAGACCGACTTAATGAAATGGAACGAGAAGACAAGAATAGAGAAAAAAGGACTTTGGGAATGAATAAAGTCTCCAAGAATTATGGGACTATGTGAAAAGACCTAATCTACGTTTGATAGGTGTACCTGAATGTGATGGAGAGAATGAATCCCAGCTGGAAAATACTCTTCAGGATATTATCCAGGAGAATTTTCCCAATCTAGCAAAGCAGGATAACCATTCAACCTCAGGTAATACAGAGAACACCACAAAGATATTCCTTAAGAAGAGCAATCCCAAGACACATAATCATTAGATTCACCAGGGTTGAAACAAAGGAGAAAATACTAAGGGCAGCCAGAGAGAAAGGTCAGGTTACCCACAAAGGGAAGCCTATTAGACTTACAGCATATCTCTCAGTAGAAACCCTACAAGCCAGAAGAGAGTGGGGGCCGATATTTAACATCCTCAAAGAACAGAACTTTCAGCCCAGAATTTCATATCCTGCCAAACTAAGCTTCACAATTGAAGGAAAAATAAAATCTTTTATGAACAAGCAAGTACTCAGAGATTTTATTACCACCAGGCCTGCTTTACAAAAACTTCTGAAAGAAGCATTATACACAGAAAGGAACAACCAGTATTAGCCTTTCTAAAAATATACTAAAAAGTAAAGAGCATCAACATAAAGAAGAATTTACATCAACTAATGGATAAAATAGCCAGTTAACATCAAATGGCAGTAATCTTAAATTGAAATCGACTAAATTTTCTAATTAAAAGATACAGCCAAAACCTAACTGTATACTATATCCAGACCCATTTCATATCCAAAGATACACAAAGACTAAAAACAAAGGGTTGGAGAAAGATTTACCAACCAAATAGAGAACAAAAACAAATAAATAAACGAAAAGGAGTTGCAATTCATGCATTTGATAAAACAGATTTCAAACCAACAAAGATAGAGTGGCATAAGGATCAATGCATCCTAACACCCAGATACATAAGACCCATAAAGAGATTCAGACTCAACGGAACAGAAAATTAATAAGGATATCCAGAATCTGAACTCAGATCAGTAACAAGTAAACTTAATAAGCACTTGTAGAACTCTCCACTTTAGATAAATAAAATATACATTCTCCATTTTAAATACACAAAATAATGATCGGCCATTATTAATACCCATTTATAGAATAAAGCAATATTCCTGTTCTCTCTCCCTCTTTTTCTTCCTCTCTTTTCCTTTCCTTAAAAAAAAAAAAAAAAAAAGACTAGATGGGCTGGGTGTGGTGGCTCATGCCTGTAATCCTAGCACTTTGGGAGGCCAAGGTGGGTGGATCACCTGAGGTCAGGTCAGGAGTTCGAGACCAGCTTGGCCAACGTGATTAAACCCTGTCTCTACTGAAAATACAAAAAATTAGCTGGACATGGTGGTGGGCACCTGTAATCCCAGCTACTTGGGAGGCTGAGGCAAAAAAAAAGAATTGCTTGAACCCGGGAGGCAGAGATTGCAGCGAGCTGAGATCGTGCCACTACACTCCAGCCTGGGCAACAGAGCAAGACTCTGTCTCAAAAAAAAAAAACAATAAAAAAAGATGATCTTAGTGATGTAATTCTAATAGTTCCTTCTGACCTTCCACTGTGGACTCAGTAGTAGGGAGATGAAGAGAACAGTGATTGAGCCACCTGGGCAGGAAGAGGCTAGACGAACACACAGTGGACCTGGTTACTCACAGCTGTCATCTCAGCACTCTGAGAGGCTGAGGCGGGCAGATTGCTTGAACCCAGGAGTTTGAGACTAGCCTGAACAAAATAGTGAGTGACCCTGTCTCTATTTAAAAAAAAAAAAAAAAAAAGCAGGCTGGGTCCAGGTGAAGTGGTTCATGCCTGTAATCCCAGCACTTTGGGAGGCCAAGACGGGTAGATTGCTTGAGACCAGGAGTTCAAAACCAGTTTGGCCAATATGGTGAGACCCCATCTCTACTAAAAATACAGAAAATCAGCTGAGTGTGATGGTGGGCATCTGTAATCCCAGTTACTCAGGAGGCTGAGACAGGAGAATTGCTTAAACTTGGGAGGTAGAGGTTGCAGTGAGCTGAGATCATGCCATTGCACTCTGGCCTGGGTGACAGAGTAAGACTCTTGTCTGGGATTACAGGCGTATACCACCATGCCTGGCAAATTTTTTTGTATTTTTAGTAGAGATGGGGTTTCGCCATGTTGGCCAGGTTAGTTTTGAACCCCTGACTTCAGGTGATCCATTTGCCTCAGCCTTCCAAAGTGCTGGCATTACAGGCGTGAGCCACTGCACCCAGCCATAAATCAGTGTTCTTTCCTTTAAAAAAAAAAAAAAGTAGAACAGTCTATCCATCAGTAAAGAAGTATAAAATTATGGTTTGGGCTGGGTGCAGTGGCTCCAACCTGTCATCCTAGCACTTTGGGAAGCCAAGGGAGGAGGAATTCATGAGTCCAGGAGTTTGAGACCAGCCTGGGCAACATAGGCAGACCCTGTCTCTGTAATCATCATCATAATAATAAAAATGAAGGTTTGGTAATACCATGGAAAACTGAGGCCATAGGAGAGAATGAATTTGCCTCTAGCCACGTATGGGAGTGTCTAAGCCTCGGTCTATGACTGACGGACTGCAGCAGGGCCCTACTTTCCCATGGTCCTGTTTATGTGGGGAAGGGAGGAGAGGGATGAGGCTCTGTGCCTGCATGTGGGGAAAAATGGGACGGGGAGGTGGGGTGGGTAGAAGACCCACATCACATGGTGGGGTCACCTGACAAGGGGAATTCGACTTCCTGTGTTGTCGGAATCTTTGTGCTTTGTAGCAAGGATGTGGGCACCTTCCGCACATTGCAGGTGATTCTGTGGGCGCCTCTGTCATGTTGCGGGTGACTCTGTGTGGGTGCCTCCGTATGTGGGCACCTTCATCATTTTGCGGGTAACTCTTTGGGAGGCCTGGGGACCCAGAGCTGTTGCTGGAGCTGGTGTTTCCTCCAGCTCATTCTTGTTAACCCTTTAGGACCTGTGAGAGTTTTGAAATATTTGTGCCATGTGAGGGGCTTAAGTGCTTTGCCTGGGGCAGTTTAGCCAGTTGGCAGTGTCCCCAGGCTCCTAAGATCTGTCTTCTGAAGCTGCCTATCGTAGTTTAAACCAAAGTATTGAGTCTGAGGTCAGAAGCTCAGTCGGGAGGTGTGGGCTGCACCTGAGAGCGTCCCTTACAGGGAAAGAAGGGCAGCATGCAGGTGCCCAGTGACTTCCTGTGTGACCAATTTCTATCCAGAAGTCACAAAGGCTCATCCAGCGGGGACCACCTCATCTGCAGATTAGACCCCCCAGCCAAGACCTGAAGGATGGGACACAGGAGGAGGCCAAGAAAAGGGAAGAAGCCCCAGTGGGCACCCGCCCGGAAGGAGACCCGCAGAGGACGGTCATCAGGTACGCAGTGCAGGGCTGGGCGTACGCCACAGTGAAGGGGTTTATGTCCGGAAAACAAGATAGCGAAGAACAGTATTGTGTCTGAGATGGACTTTCCTTAGAAAGTGACAGTGGATGCTCTATAATCTGTCTTCATGAACCTTGGATTACAGAGTCGAATTTTTAAAACTGGAGGTCAGAGCTGAAGTAGGTCCCTGATTCTGTCCTCCTGGTATGCAATCATGTTTCAGAACGAGACCATTTTATGTGTGTGTGAAGGGTGCATGGGTGGGTGGCGGGCGTGCTCGGGTCAGGGATGGGGATCCAGGCTCAGAGGTGGACACTGGCTGCCTGGGCCATCCCTTCCTGGGCCCCATCTGTTTGGGCAGTGAGCAGAGGGAGAGGGAGTTGCCTGTGCTAGGCTCCTGGGGTGCTGCCTCCGCCCACTTGGTCAGGGTCCGGGTTGTGGACCCCAGTGAGGCCTCAGCCGTGGAGGTTCTCAGCCTTGTTTCTGGCTCCATGTTACATTCATAGAAACAGAGTTGCTGTAGTTGAGGCGGAAGGAAGGGTTCCCCCTTCCTCCTTATACTGCAAAGAGTGGGTCAGACCTGAGCTCTGCCCTGTGGACAAAGGCAGGGCCAGTGAGGGCTGCTGGGAAGGAGTGGCCTGAGGCAGGCATCCTCAGCTGTGAGAGATGGGCTCTAAAGAAACAGGCCCAGAGGCCCTGAACTCAGGCGTGTGGTGAGAGCCGTGGACGTGTGCACGTGAGGGGTCCTCACCACCACAAGGAGAATTTGGGGGCTGCTGCACTCTAGTTAGCATTCGCATGAATGCAAGGAGGCTTTGCTTTCAGAGCAAAAGAGCGTCAGACCTCAGCTTGTAAAAATGCCACGTTTCGGCCGGGCGCGGTGGCTCAAGCCTGTAATCCCAACACTTTGGGAGGCCGAGGCGAGTGGATCACGAGGTCAAGATATCGAGACCATCCTGGTCAACATGGTGAAACCCTGTCTCTACTAAAGATACAAAAAATTAGCTGGGCATGGTGGCGCGTGCCTGTAATCCCAGCTACTCAGGAAGCTGAGGCAGGAGAATTGCCTGAACCCAGGAGGCAGAGGTTGCGGTGAGCCGAGATCGCGCCATTGCACTCCACCCTGGGTAACAAGAGTGAAACTCCATCTCAAAAAAATAAATAAATAAAAAATAAAAATGCCACGTTTCTACTCCCAGCATGTAAACCATCTGGCTGTGAAAGGCCTTTCGCTAAGCTGGGGCAGATTCTCCACAGGCCCCTAAGAGAATGCACGCTCGGGCCCGGCCACAGCTAGGAGGTTGTGCAGCAAGCCGTCCACATGGGTTCGCAACTGCACTCTAGACGGGGAGTCTGGGGTGCCATGTGTCCCATGTAGGGACAGCAGTCTGTGTGTCCATCCTGGGGTCACCTGTCACTAGTGCCCCTGTTTGGATGACAGATTCTCTGGTCCTTAACTGTAGAGCCCCCCACCTCCGACCTCTGCAGTGGTATTTCTCATGATTCCCCAGGCCAGCCCCAACCGTGGAGCAGCACTGTGGTCTTGGCTCTCAGGCACGGGAGCTAAGGACCAAGTTGTGTTTCCCACCATTCAGCAGCCTGCACTGCAGGGAGATGGGGCCATGATGGGTGCAGGGCCCTGCCTGGGCCATGGGTATCGAGTGTGGGGGTGGGAAACACAGCAGGTTTCACGGCAGCTGACACCCTTCCTTCTCCCCTGAAGCTGGAGGGGAGCAGTGATCGAGCCTGAGCAGGGCACTGAGCTCCCTTCAAGAAAAGCAGAAATGCCCACGAAGCCTTCCCTGCCACCCGCCAAGACACAAGGCCAGCCAGGTGAGGCCATGCCTGCACCCCTTCCTCCTTGGGGGCTGGGGGCTGGGGGCTGGGGGCTGACAGGTGTGGGCTTTGTCTTGGCCATGGAGGGTGACCCCTGGCCCTGACATGCACCTTGCCCTTTGGCATCACCTGCTGTCTTAGTCCTCACGCACACTGCAGCGTTGGTGACACCACATGGCTCTTGGCTTGTTGTCCCTGAGCATGTGGCTGCAGAGGAGGGTGTGTGTGGGCGGTTTGTGTCTGGGCCAGGCTGCCCCACGGGATCTGTGGAGACCGCTGCCCGCAATGTGTCCTGTCTCAGGCCTGGCCAGTCCCACACCACTCTGGGGGCCACTTCATTCTGAGCACCATTTGCTGGGGCTTCCCAGGTGCTGACCTTTGGCCAAGCCCCTTGCATGCGGCCACTTTCAGCCCTGTGACACCCTGTGACACAGTAAGTGGCTCATCCTCTCCTTCTACAGACAGAAAGCCAGGTGATGTCAGCCACCGCCAGGGTCGTTTGCTTGTCTGTGGTTACTCATGGCAGATCACTGAGTCTGGAGCCCTGCTCTCATCATGTCCTGGGTGCCTCTGAGATGGGGAGGGAGCCCAGAGCTGGGACTCCCAGCCCCAGGCCTGTGAGAGATGTGTAGCAGTCTCTGCGGTATTAATGAATGCAGAGCCACAGCCATGCCGTCAGCATGAGGAGGAGGCCTCAGAACCTTTCTTAGAGGACATGTGGGATGGTGCCGTTACACACGTCAGTCCACACACCAGTCTGTGTGTTGGCTGGGCATGGTGGGTCACGCTTGTAATCGTAGCACTCTGGGAGGCTGAGGTAGGAGGATCACTTGAGTCTAGGAATTCAAGACCAGCCTGGACAACATAGTGAGTCCCATTCTCTACAAAAAAAAAAAAAAAAATAGTTTCTTATGAGACGGAGTCTTGCTCTGTTACCTCACTGCAACCTCCGCCTTCCAGGTTCAAGCAATTCCTGCCTCAGCCTCCCGAGTAGCTGGCATTACAGGTGTGCGCTGCCACACCTGGCTGATTTTTGTATTTTTAGTAGAGACGGGGTTTCACCATGTTGGCCAGGCTGGTCATGAACTCCTGACCTCGGGTGATCCTCCTGCCTCAGCCTCCCAAAGTGCTGGGATTATAGGCGTGAGTTATTGCACTGAGCCAAAAAATACATGAAAAAAAATGAATGAAGGCACTCCAGTGCATCTGTGCAGGGTGACTTCCTGTGGGGCACCTGAAGCCCATGCGGCAGAGCGGGTGTGACCAAGGGTGCGGGCAAGTCAGCGCGGGTGACCGAGGGTGCGGCCAAGTGAGCGTGTGTGACGAGGGTGTCCGGTCAAGGTCTGCGCCATCAGCAGTGATCACTGAGTTGGCACCACACTTACCCACCACTCTACAGGCCATGCTCACTGTGTCATTCCAGCACCTTCGGGGCAGCCACCCTTGTCCCCTTTGGCCAGAGGTCACCACAGCCCAAGGAGGGCATGCCTGCCCAGGTCCCACTCAGAGGTGCGTGGGCCCCAGGCAGGTGGTTGGGTGCCAGGTGCCGTCCTGTGCAGCCTCCAGAGGCCTCAGGCCCTTGGCAGGTTGTGTTCTCCCTGGGGGCTGCTGCAGCCTTTGTGGCCCCAGCCTTTGCTGTGCCCACCGCTGCCCTTCACATCATCCCACACCCACCAGGGTCACAGCAGCACTCTGCCTGAGGGTTTCCATCTGTGCCGACGCCGGGACCACACCTGCCATGGCCCATGCTCTCTCTCCCCTACTAGTGAATCCAAACTATCGCCAGAAGGGGGTGATTGACGTCTTCCTGCATGCGTGGAAAGGGTACCGCAAGTTCGCATGGGGCCACGACGAGCTGAAGCCCGTGTCCAGGTCCTTCAGCGAGTGGTTTGGCCTTGGTCTCACTCTCATCGACGCTCTGGATACCATGTGGATCTTGGGTCTAAGGAAAGGTACCTGGTCGCTTCTGGGGAGGGGCCGAGCCCTGCGCGCTGAAGCAGACTGTGTGGGTTGCACATGGAACTGAAAGCTGCAGTTTGCATCTGACTGGGTTTTCCCTTCTTCTGGGCACAGGAGAATGATAACACCCCAGAACATGGGGTTTTCTTGAGACAGTCTCAACAGTGTGGCCCAGGCGGGACTGCAGTGACGCCATCTCACTTCACTGCAGCCTCTGCCTCCCAAAGCAATTCTTATGCCTCATCCTCCTCAGGAGTTGGGCCCACAGGCACGTGTCACCATACCCAGTTAATTTTTGTATTTTTAGTAGAGATGGGGTTTTGCTATGTTGCCCAGGCTGGTCTCAAACTCCTGGGCTCAAGTAATCCTCTCGCCTTGGCCTCCCAAAGTGCTGGGATTACAGGTATGAGCCCCCAGGCCCAGCCAGGTGCATTTTAAAGACAGATGGATTGTAGGAAGATGCTCGAGCCATAGTTGGTCTCTGCATCACCCCTTTACCATTTCACGTCACAGAATTTGATGAAGCCAGGAAGTGGGTGTCAAAGAAGCTGCACTTTCAAAAGGACGTGGATGTCAACCTGTTTGAGAGCACAATCCGAATCCTGGGGGGGCTCCTGAGTGCCTACCACCTGTCCGGGGACAGCCTCTTCCTGAGGAAAGCGGTAAGTGTCTCGGGTGCCTGCAGGGAGATGGTGGGCTCACATTCAAGCAGCTACCACTTTAACGGGCTGCGGGGACATGACTGTTCCCGTTTCCAACGCACTGGGATCTGTTGCTGAGCCCGTATTCGTGAGCTGCTGGCTACTGCGCCTTGTAGAGAAATTCCCTCGGTGCAGAGTGGTGCCTGTCTCCTTTGCTGCTGTGTTGACCGCAGAGAGCCTTCTGCATAGCCACGGAGCCGAGAAAGGGGGCGAGTGTTGTGGCATGTAGGCGAGGCCTCTGGTGACCTGACACGGTGGTTCTCTGCTCTGCTGGAACACCAGGAGGATTTTGGAAATCGGCTGATGCCTGCCTTCAGAACACCCTCCAAGATCCCTTACTCGGATGTGAACATCGGCACCGGCGTTGCCCACCCACCACGGTGGACCTCCGACAGCACGGTGGCCGAGGTGACCAGCATTCAGCTGGAGTTCCGGGAGCTCTCGCGCCTCACAGGGACTAAGAAGTTTCAGGTAAGGGGCGGGCCCTCCAGCTGGACGGTTCTCCTGCAGTCACCCTTTGCTTATCACAGCAAGTGCGCCGTGTCTGCACGTGTGTGCATGTGCGTGGGTGATAAAACATAAAACGCGTGACCGTAGCCATTTCCAGGAGTACAGGTCAGTGATGTCACATGAGTGTGTGTTGATGATGTGCAGCCATCGGCTCCATCCACCTCCAGAACGGAAGCTGCCCCTATCACACAGGGACCCTCATGTCTTTCCCCATCCCTGGAAAACACCATTCAGCTTTTTCTCCCTGGACCTCACTGGTTCCTCACGTGAGTGGTGTCATATATGAAATTTTTTTTTTTTTTGGAGATGGAGTCTTGCTGTGTCTCCTTGGGCTGGAGTGCGGTGGCACGATCTTCGCTCACTGCAACCTCCGCCTCCTGGGTTCAGGCAATTCTCCTGCCTCAGCCTCCTGAGTAGCTGGGATTACAGGCACGTGCCACCATGCCCAGCTAATATTTTTGTATTTTAGTAGAGACGGGGTTTCACCATGTTGACCAGGATGGTCTCGATCTCTTGACCTCGTGATCCACCTGCCTCAGCCTCCCAAAGTGCTGGGATTACAGGCGTGAGCCACCACGTCCGGCCCAGAAATTCCTTTTTCAGGCTGAATGTCTCCTGCATGGCTAGGCTACTTTCTGGTTAATTCTCCCTCTGCCACTGGACGCCAGGGCTGTGCCGTTCTGGCTGCTGTGGACGCCACTGTGGTAAGCGTGGGTGCACACACCTGCCTAAGGCTCTGCTTTGGTTCTTTTGAGTAGCAGAGGTGGAAACGCTGGATCACGGGATCACATGGTAGTTCAGTGTTTAATTTTTGAGGCCCCACCATACTGTTTCCACAGCAGCAAAACCACGTCACGTTCCCACCAGCGGTGCGTGGGGCTCAACCCTCCACGCCCTTGCCACCACTGTTTTGTGGGCAGCGGCCATCCCCGTGGCCTCCCATGGCGGTTTTGATGTGCATTTTCCAAATGGCAAACAGTGCTGGGGGTCATTTCACGTGCTTATTGGCCATCCATGTATCTTGGAGAAATGGCTAAGTTGTTTGCCTGTTTTTTTTTTTTTTTTTTTGAGATGGTTTAGCTTTTTCACCCAGGCTGGAGTGAAGTGGCAGGATCTTGGCTCACTGCAGCCTCCACCTTGCCAGGTTCAAGCAAGTCTTCTGCCTCAGCCTATGGAGTAGTTGGGATTATAGGTGCCCATCACCACGTCCAACTAATTTTTGTATTTTTAGTAGAGTTGTGGTTTCACCACGTTGGCCAGGCTGGTCTCGAACTCCTGAGCTCGGGTGATCCACCTGCCTTGGACTCCCAAAGTGCTGGGATTATAGGTAGGAGCCACCATGTCTGGCCTTTTTTTTTTTTTTTTTAACTCAACATAATTCATAGGTTCACTGCTGGTGTTTTTGTTTGTTTTGAGATGGAGTCTCACTCTGTCGCCTAGGCTGGAGTATAATGTTGCAATCTTAGCTCACTGCAACCTCTGTCTCCCTCCTGGGTTCAAGACTGTCCTGCCTCCTGAGTAGCTGGGATTACAGGGAATGCACCACCACACCCAGCTAATTTTTGTGTTTTTAGTAAAGACAGGGTTTCACCATGTTGGCCAGGCTGGTCTGGAACTCCTGACCTCAGGTGATCCCCTCTCCTTGGCCTCCAAAAGTGCTGGCGTTACAGGTGTGAGCCACGGCGCCTGGCCCATTGCCTGTTTTTTTTAACTGGTAGTTTGTCATATTGAATTGTAGGAGTTCTTTATTTATTCTGTATAGTCACTCCATATCAGAAGTGGGATTTGCAAATATTTTCTTCCATCTGTTGGTTTTGTTTTTACTTTGCTTTTGTTTTGTATTTTTGAGAGACAAGGTCTCACTCTTGCCCAGGCTAGAGTGCAGTAGCCTCCTGAGTAGCTGGAACTACAGAAGCACGATGCCATACCAGGCTAGTTAAAAATTTTAGCAAGAAACCCTGTGTGTGTCTCTTATAGAGATGTTTTGCCATGTTGCCCAGGCTGATCTCAAACTCCTGGGTTCAAGCAGTCTAATCACCCTGGCCTCCCAAAGTGGTGGGATTACGGTGTGAGCCACTGCGCCTGGCCTCTTTTTACTTCTTAGTAAGTATTTTATACATCACAGATTGTCATTTTCATGAAGCACAGCTGGTGTGTTTTTTATTGTTGCTCATGTCTTCAGCCTCATGTTAGAGAGCCTGTTCTTAACCATGACCTGGACACATCCCTCTTTAGAGCAGCTGTGACCACTTGTGAGAAGTGCAGCCCATACCATCCACCGAGGCTCCCATGCAGGCACGTAGAAGCCTTTCCACTGCAGCTCAGAACACAACCCCGTGTGCCCACAGGCAGCCCCGCGTCACCAGCGCTGCACGGGGATAAGCAGCCAGGCCTTGTGCTTGGTGTGGTTTGGGTGTCTGTGTTGGGCAGAGACCGGGAGAGCCCTTGCTGAGTGTGCCTGAACCTCCCAGTGCCCTGTGCCCCTCTGTGGGCCTGGACACCTGGTGCTGCCAGCTGGGCATGAGCCCCAAGGAGCTGAGGGTGGCTGTGGCTTGGAGGATCAGTGGGGTGACCAGAAGGGCATGGGGCCGGGTGTTTCATATCCTCAAGGAGCAACGCTGGGCTCAGAAGGCAGGCACACTTGCCGTCCCTCAAGTCATGGCTGGCCAGGCCTGGCGGGCTTTCGTGAGGACAGTGTCGTCCCTTTGATGCAGGGATGGTTGTGGCTGTCAGGTGCTGTCCCTTCAAGGCAGGGATGAGAGCCGTCCTGAAGACAGGCTAGCTCTGTGGCGAGCGCCCGTCAGGGGGGTTACGTCCAGGTGTGTTGCACTGGTGGCGTGTGGCCGCCAAGAGCCGTATGAGCAGGAGCAAGGACAGCCGTGGGCTGGGCAGAGCTCTCTCTGCTGGGGGTCAGTCAGTGCTGGGGCAAGGGGGTGCAGAGCTAACAGAGCCCCGCTGCAGCTCAGCTCACCCCACAGCTCTGCCCCAGGCAGCAAACCCACTGCTCCCCTTTCTGCCACAGGAGGCCGTGGAGAAGGTGACGCAGCACATCCACTCGCTGTCTGGCAAGAAGGACGGGCTGGTGCCCATGTTCATCAACACCCACAGTGGCCTCTTCACCCACCTGGGCGTGTTCACGCTGGGTGCCAGGGCTGACAGCTACTATGAGTACCTGCTGAAGCAGTGGATCCAAGGCGGGAAGCGGGAGACACAGTGAGGCCCGCCCCCCACCCCCCCCCACACGCCCCACCGTGCCATATGCCAGGCCCAGCCCAGGTATTTCTGTGTGGGGCGTATTCATTCATTTCTCACCATGGCCTCTGAGAAGGGGTCACTCTCACTGAGGACTGTGGGCTGTGTGGAGTGGCACCTTCTGTCTGGCAAGGCCAGGTCTGCTGAGCTTGCGGGGGCCCAGGATGTGCCTGTCCCTGGTGCCCTGCAGGAGTCCGTGTACCCATGCTGGTATAGTGAAGTGACTGCTGTTGTCTGCAGGTTGCTGGAAGACTACATGGAGGCCATCGAGGGAATCAAAACGCACCTGCTGCGTCGCTCAGAGCCCAGTAAGCTCACCTTCGTGGGGGAGCTTGCCCACGGCCGCTTCAATGCCAAGATGGTGAGTGTGTCCATGGGGGGAGCTTGCCCACGGCTGCTTCACTGCCAAGATGGTGTGTCTGTGGGGGAAGCTCACCCACCGTCGCCTCAGTGCCAGGATGGTGAGTGTGTCTGTCAGGGGAGCTCGCCCATGGCCGCTTCAGGGCCAGGATGGTGAGTGTGTCCATGGGGCCTCTGACCACCCCTTTTATCTTAGCTTCCAAGGTGCTTGAGTCATGGTGTCAAAACAAGGAAATTCTGGCCACGGCGCCTGTGCAGAGGCCCTAGGTAGACTGTGCCTGCCCAGCCAGACCTGTCTCAGCAACAGGGCAGCGAGGCCTTGTGTGGCACACAGGCGGGCAGGGCTCCCCTGGGCAGCTCCCTCCCCCACCCCTCCCCGTGCTGGCAGTGTGCAGCAGGTCCTTAGGCAGCGGGTGTGTGGAGCCGTGTTGGAGGGGCCTAGCCCAGGCGGCAGCTCTGCTGTTCCATGGCAGGTGCCCTTGTGTGGCCACCACTCCCAGGATGCCAGGGGCTGAGGCAGCACAGCCCAGCATTGGCTGCCCGTGCAGCTGCAGGCTGAGGGCAGGGCCTGGGGTCTGGGGCTGAAGAGACCCTCTAATTCCAGGACCACCTGGTGTGCTTCCTGCCCGGGACGCTGGCTCTGGGTGTCCACCACGGCTTGCCTGCCAGCCACATGGAGCTGGCCCAGGAGCTCATGGAGACTTGTTACCAGATGAATCGGCAGATGGAGACAGGGCTGAGCCCCGAGATCGCGCACTTCAACCTTTACCCCCAGCCAGGCCATCGGGATGTGGAGGTCAAGGTGGGACTGGGCCTGGGCCAGGGTCCTTTGGGGCGGTGCCATCGGGGCTGACCTCACCCTGAGCTCTGCTCTGCCTACAGCCGGCAGATAGGCACAACCTGCTGCGGCCAGAGACCGTGGAGAGCCTGTTCTATCTGTACCGTGTCACGGGGGACCGCAAGTACCAGGACTGGGGCTGGGAGATCCTGCAGAGTTTCAGCCGCTTCACACGGGTGAGCACCCGTGTCGCGCCCCAGGCCACGCACAGCTGGGCTGTGGGGCTCGGGCTGGCCCTGCCCCCAAAGTGGTTGTGGCCTGGGTTGGTGAGGAGCAGGCTTGCTGCAGCCTTGGGGTGGCTGCGTCGCAGCCTGGGGGCCCTGGCACCCTCCTTTCTGAACTTCATGGTGTGGGACCCACAGTCCTGAAAGGGGCTGGGTGCCCCTCATTTTCATCTCTCAGGGCATAGGCTGTCTGGGGAGGATCCCTGCTGTGGGCCCAGTATCTCCCCAGTTTAGGAGGCAGATGCACCCACCACCAGGGCACCATCCCCACTGTGGACCAGGCCCTCCTTCAGGTCACACCCTCCCCAGGCCATTGCCCTCCACAGCAGAGCCACATGAGGCCTGAACATCAGCTCCTGGCTCTGCTGTCCTGTGGCCAGAGGCTGCCTCAGCTCCCGCCATCTGCCCTGGCCCTCGGCCCTGCACCCTGTGAGGCCACTGTGAGGACCCCTCAGCCCACGTTCTGGGGGAGGCAGTTTCTCTCCTGGTCACTTGATGGTTGTTAGCGTTTCCAGATGGTTTCTCATGGAACCACAGCTCATATGGGGGCAGCCATCACCCCAAGCCTGTGCTGGGGTCCTTGTGCATGATGGGGTGGGGGCGCCCGGTGGTGAGGCTGAGTGGGGCTGCAGGGTGTGCCAGTCTAGTGAGAAGGCCGCATGCACCGTGGGGTCAGGGTGCGCCATCTGACAAGGCCACATGCACCATGGGGTGGAGGTCCCCCGTCTCCTGACGAGGCCGAATGCACCGTGGGGTGGGGGTGCCCTGTCTCCTTACAAGGCCACATGCACTGTGGGGTGGGGGCGCCCCATCTACTGACTAGGCCAAATGCATTGTGGGGTGGTGGCGCCCCGTCTCCTGACGAGGCCCTGGCTGTGCACAGGTCCCCTCGGGCGGCTATTCTTCCATCAACAACGTCCAGGATCCTCAGAAGCCTGAGCCCAGGGACAAGATGGAGAGCTTCTTCCTGGGGGAGACGCTCAAATACCTGTTCCTGCTTTTCTCCGATGACCCGAATCTGCTCAGCCTGGACGCCTACGTGTTCAACACTGAGGCCCATCCTCTGCCCATCTGGACCCCCGCCTAGCGGGGACAGTTGCTGTGGGGGGACTTCAGGTGGCAGAGGCACCTTGTTGGGTCTGTGGCATGTTCCAGGGGCCCACGTGGCCCCAGCAACCGCTGAGTGACCCAGGTTCCCCCGGCTCTGGGCTCCTCCTGGCCTCGGCTTTCATCAGGACACAGTGAGGCCAAGTGAGACCTGTCAGCCTGCGTCTGACGTAGGGTGGGCCAGGCCACTGGAGCCTCCGCCTGCTTTCCCCAGAAAATGTAATCATGACTCACAATTGTTGAAACATGAGTATCTCTGTGGGCTGACCACAGGGGACTTTGAGGTGGCCCCAGGACCTGTGGTGACCAAATGGACTGCCCAGGGTACAGCCCTGCCCAGGCTCATGAAGTCTCAGGCGTTCCCACCCAAAGGTCCGGAGGGGCTGCCGTGACCCCACAGGCCCAGGGCTCCAGGGCTGGCTCTGGTGTTTACAAGCTGGACTCAGGGACCCTCCTGGCTGCCCCATGGGGGGCTTGGAGGGCTGGACAGCACGTCCATCTGGCTCACAGGCCACTCCAGTGGAATGGGTCTTTTTGGTGGAGATAAAAGTCGATTTGCTGTAACTGATGTCACTGTGTCTGTAGGGGTCTCCATGACTAGAAAGTCTGGGTGATATTGGGGAGGGGCATTTCTTCAGGTCACATCTCAGATTTCAGTTTGCTGAGACTGGACTCCAGCTGTCCCCTGCCTCTGGGCAGGGAGCGGCCATGGGGTCCTCAGTGTTACTGGCCCTCTTGGGCAGACGCTTAGCGGGAGGTGTCCTCACTCCTGCATCTCACGTGGGCTGCCTCCCTATGGGGCTGGCACTGGGGCATATGGCTGAGGGATGCATGGGCCCAGGTCAGGCAGCTCCCAGCAGCCTGGCAAGGCTGTGGCCCCAAGTCCTGGGCTGTGGCGGCAGTCATCGTCCTTGTCACTACACTGCCAGCTGCAGCCGTCCCTGTCCCAGTGCTGACCCTGGGCCTTGGCTGGGTCCCCCATCCCTGAACCAGGTGACCCCCATCACCTTCACTTCTGGAAGACTTCCCTTCCCTGGGAAGCCAGAGCTGGTGGCAGCACAGGGCAGGGCCACCTGGACATGGCCTGGGACTGCCACCAGTTCCCCCAACAGAGGCCTGGGCCTTGAGTGTGGGCCTCGGCTCTGCCCATTCCCACGCCCCCCAAAGTCCCCACAGCAGTCGTGTCTCCTGGGGCCTCCTCCCTGTACTCCTCCCTCTGTTTGGAAGGGGAACAGTGGCTGTGATGTGGTCCTGATGCCCACCCCGTGTCACACGGCCCAGTGCCCCATGGCCGGCTGAACAGGCAGGACTGGGGCAGTGGGTGGGGCCTGAACAGCCAGAAAAGGTGTGCCTTCTCCATCTCACCCAGACCCCTGGGACCATGTAGGGGCAGCCAGCTGCATGTCCCTTGGGGGCCAAAAGCAGTGGCCTCCCCTGGAGTGGTTACTATGTCAGAGGATGTCAGGGAAGGCATCACCTTGCAAGTATGGGTCTCCCACAGCTCAGCAGAGCAGGCATTCCTGGGGCAGGGGGCCCTATGGGGCAGACCCAAGCACTGAGGAGCCTCTGCCTCCACCTTGCTGAACATGGCATGACCTGGCCTGTGTGGGGTGTACAGCTTCCCCAGCCCTGTCTCTGAGAGTCTCACTCCCCAGCCTGCGTGTGGGCCCACAGACAGGACAGGACATACGTGGCCTCCACACGTTTATTCAGTCCCTTCCCTCTGCTGCCAGCCACCTCGAGCAAAGCCCCCATGCTAGGCTGGCCACTGTGGCTGAGCTTCAGGGACCCAGAAAGTGCAGACACAGGGCAGGGCGGGGGGCCAGCCTGCTCCTTACTCCACAGGGAGCCTTGAGACCCCTCCCTCAAGTCACCCTGTGCTCAGAGGCTGAGTCTGGGCCTCCCACACAGGGCTGGCTGCTGCTCACGCCTGGCTGCCTTTACCCACTCGCCAATGATGGTGGCCTCCAGCATTCGCGCCTTCACCACAGAATCAGGGTCTTCTGGGTGGGAGGCTCTGGGGAGCAGGCATGGAGGGGGCCTGTCAGCCCCAGCCCTCAGTGAGCCTGCCCCACCTGACCCATGACCACCGGCTAGGCCACCTCCCTCCGCACCTGAGGTCCAAGTGATGCGCTCCCCCCTGGATGGTGACGGCGATGACTGATGTGCTCAGGTTCCTCCGAATCTGTGGTCAGCAGAAAGAACTCCATCAGGTGAGGAATGAGGTGATGCTGCCTCCGGGGCCCCGTGGAGAGAGGAGACGTGAGGTGGTCAGGAGTCAGTGCTGTCAAGCAACCACGGAGAGAACCAGCCAGAAACAGAGGCGGGAAGGTACAAGTCGAGGGCAAAGCCAAGTGAGACAGGAGTGATGTGGGGGCTGGGTGAGGGGCCCACGCCTGTGATCCCAGCACTGGAAGGCCGAGCGGCAAGAATCAGTTGAGCCTGAGCTCCAGACCAGCCTGGGCAACACGGTGAGACTGTGTCTTTACAAAAACATATATTTTTAAAAATTAGCTGGGGGCATGATGGGGCGAAGGTGTAGTCCCAGTTATCGGGAGGCTTGAGCCTGGGTGGCCGAGGCTGCAGTGAGCCCTGATCTGGCCACTGTACTCCAGCCTGGGGACAGAGCAAGACTGTCTCAAACACCTAACAACCTAATGGGGTCAGGACTCACCCCGCCCCCTGCCCAGGGGTCCAGGTTCCCATTGGAGAAGATAATGTTGCTGGCGGCTCTGAGATCTGCAGAGGGCAGAGAAAGTGGTGACGTGGGCCCGCTTGGGGGCTGTGAGCTGGGGGCAGGGTGCAGGGTGCCGGGCAGAGAAAGTGGTGATGTGGGCCCGCTCGGAGGCTGTGAGCCGTGGGCAGGGTGCAGGTGCAGGGCAGAGAGCACGCCGCCGCCCCTGCCCCAGCCTTACCACCCCCCCAGAAGCTGGTCTGCAGCCAGTCGGGCCGGGGCCACACGCCCCAGGTGTCCAGGCAGTACTGCCGGCGGAGCTCGTCCGTGAAGGGCAGGACGGGGAACATATCCGTCACGTTGTTGCTGGTGAACGTCAGGTTGATCTCGGTGCAGGCCTGCAGGCACCCCACCTGAGTCAGGCCAGCCCACGCCCACCCTCGCCCCAGATGGTCAGGCCACCCACACCCCCACACCTGGTAGTCCCAGGCCCTGGCGTCCGTCACCTGGTGGTCCCAGGCCCTGGCGTCCATCAACTGGTGGTCCCAAGCCCTGGCATCACCCAGTAGTCCCAGGCCCTAGCGTCCGTCACCTGGTGGTCCCAAGCCCTGGCATCACCTGGTAGTCCCAGGCCCTGGCGTCCGTCCCCTGGTGGTCCCAGGCCCTGGTATCTGTCACCTGGTGGTCCCAGGCCCTGGCATCCGTCACCTGGTAGTCCCAGGCCCTGGCATCAGGGCCAGTGCCACAGCCGGTGGGGTCGGCACAGCTGTGGTAGAGACGGTAGATGTCGTAGCAGTGCTCCGAGCCCGAGGTGTTGTAGACCAGCCCTGGGGAGGAGAGGCGCTGGGCCCAGTGGCCACACACAGACACACCATGGGCTCTAGCCACCAACCTGTCCCCCTCAGAAGGGTCCTGCAGGGGGTCTGGGGCTCTGGGGTCTGTGGGTCCCAGTGAGGAAGGCCCTCCAGGCTCCCTACTTGGAGGTTGGTGGGGTCTGTGCTGCCGGCCCTGGGCCTGGCTGTAGATGGCCCATCTACTGCCTAGCATTGCCCCCTGTGCCTGGGGACCCCTGAGTCCTCTTAGAGGCACCCACTAAGCTGGGCCTGGCTACAGCCAGTGCTGGGACGGTCCCCAGGGACAGGCACTGCCTCCCCCAGGGCTGCTGGGAAGGTTGTGCTGCTCACCCCACTGCAGCCCTGGGGCAGGAAGCTGCAGATCCTCGCCCCACCCAGCCCCCACACTTGCCCATCTGGGGCAGGGGAAGGGTACCTGCCAGCGCGCGTAGCCCCGCAATCCTCTGGGCCTCACTCAGCAGCAGGTCACAGCCCACCTGGGGTACAGAGGCAACAGCACTCAGCGGGGTCCCCTCCACCAGCTCTGCCTCCCTGGCTCTCAGGACGAGGGTCAGACTACAGGCCATCAGCCTCGGGATGCTCCAGCGACCTGGTAGACGCCTCACCTTGACAGGATTGGCAGGGAGGGGACCCAGGAAGTCAGTGGGGTAGGGGTAGTCCATCATGGCCAGTACGGTGAAGGCATTGCGGGCAAACACGAAGAGCTGGGTCAGGTCCTTCTCATCCAATAGTGGCTGGCAGGTGCCGAACTCCCAGCTGACTTTGTCGTAGGCTGCAGGGAAGGGGCAAAGGCTCAAGGCTTGGGTGCAGCTGGCCCTGGGGCGGGTCAGGTGGTGGGGGTGGAGAGCAGCCTCACCTCCCTGTAGGAACAAGTCTCTGATCTGCTGGAATGCTTCCCGCACCGCCTGGGTGCATTTGGGATCCTGGCCCTCAAAGTCCTGGGGCAAAAAGAGCAAGCTCGCTGTAGCCACTGTCCCCCAGGGACCTGGAGGACCCCAAGCCTCACTCACCGCTGTGACGTCCCGGAAGAACTGGGTGGAGTCGCCGAGCCCTGCCACAACTAGAACGGGCGCACTAGCCGCCAGCGCCCCGGCCACCAGCTGGGGGTACTTCATCCTCAGGTAGGCACTGAGCATCCCCCCATAACTGCGCAAGGGGCACAGGGTTAGGGCTGCTGCCCCCAACACCCATTTCCTCTCCCTCCTGGGGGGCTCACAGGCACCACATGGAGGACCTGATACTTCCAAAGACCCACAGATTCCCACCCTGGGCCTGGGGTGGGTGTGGCCCTCACTGGGAAAGGCCACCAGTGTGGCCAGCACATTGCAGCTGAGCCAGTGGCTGGGAGGACAGAGTGGGAGGGCTTCCTGGAGGAAGCAACACTAAGTCTGGAGCCACCGTCTGAGGCCTTAGGAAAAGGCAGCGGTGGGAGTCAGATCGGAGAGGCCGGGCCAGCCAGCCACCGCTGCAGACAGGGTGGGGAGAGAAGTGCTGGGCTGGGGGTGCTGGGTCGGGGCAGGGGAGGGTGGGGGTGCGGAGGCCGGGGAAGGCGCCCACCTCCCACCGAAGGCGATGGCGGGGACGTCCTGGGCCCCGAGGTCGCACCGTAGCGCGCGGAGCAACTCTGCGAAGTCGGCCAGGGCCTGCTCCACCGTCAGCAGCCCCGTGTGTCCGCGCTGCGTGGACCGCTCGCCGAATGGCAGCGACTTCCCGTAGTAGCGCTGGGGGGAGGGGGACGCACTGCTCAGACGGGCCCGTGACCCCGCCCGCGACAGGCCCCGCCTGTGACCCCTCACGTGACCCCGCCGGACACCCACGTGCTCTGCGAAGACCAGTAGAGCCCCCTGCTCGGCCGCCAGCTCCGCAATGAAACCCGAGTTGTTGGCGAATACCCACACGTCGCCCTCGTTCCCGGTGTAGAAGAAGATGGGCCCCTTGCCCCGGATCCAGAATCTGTCTGTGGGGAGGGCGGGTGAAACGGGTCGGGGGGGGCCGGGGAGATGGGCGGGGGGGGATGGGGGGCTGGGGCCGGAGAGATGGGGCCAGGGACCTGGGGGCTGGGGCAGGGGAGATGGGGCCTTGCGGGGGGAGCCAGGGGGGCTGGGGCCGGGGAGATGGGGCCTTGTGGGGGGAGCCAGGGGGGCTGGGGCCGAGGAGATGGGGCCTTGCGGGGGGAGCTAGGGGCGCTGGGGCTGGGGAGATGTGTCGGGGACCTGTGGGCTGGGGCCGGGGAGCCGAGGGGCTGGGGTGGGGGGGAGTGGGGGGCTGGGGCCGGGGAGATAGGGGACTGAGGTTGGGGAGATGGGGGCTAGGGCCGGGGGGTGGGGGGCTGGGGCCCGGGAGATGAGGCGGGGACCTGGGGGCTGGGGCCGAGGTCTCACCCGACACCAGGAAGCGCTGGGGGAAGGTCTTGTTGCCGAAGCTCTCGAAGTTGAAGTGGTCCAGACGCTGCTGGAAGTAGCGCTCCTGGAAGCCGGGGTCCGGGGCCCTGTGGGCTGGGGACACGCGGATCTCAGAGGCGGGGCCGGATCCGGGGCTGGGGGCGCCGCTGCACTCACCCCCAGCCCGGAGGCCGCGCAGCCAGAGCGCCAGCAGCAGGACCGCGGCCCAGGGAGCGGAGCCCATGTCGCCTTCCGCGGGCGCCGGTCACGTGGGCGGGGTCACGGGGCCGCGCTGCTCCCTCCAGGCCCCACGTGGTCCCGGCGCCCGCAGTCCCCACGGAGACGGTCGCCGCGCTGTGGGCTGTGCGCCCCAATACCTCGCGCCCCGTGGCCGCTGCCCAGAGGTCCCTCCCGGGCACTGCACGAGGAAGCCGAGAGCCCCTGGGGGGTCTGGGTCCCTGGACCACCTCACTGGCTCATCCTCCCACCGCGGCGCCACCCGGAGCTGCATCAGGGCGCGTCCCTGTTGAGCCACGCCAAGCCTCCCTAGCCCGTGCCCCTGGGCGGTGTCCCACTCAAAGGCAGGGCCAGGAAAGGGGAGACCGTTCTGCTGCACCTGAGGACCTTCGGGAGATGGGGTTCCTGGGGGTCCCAAACAGTGATGGCGCCTGAAGAAAGGGACCCAGGGTTTGTCCAAGCGACAGCAGGGGCTGGTCAGGTGGGGGGGCGGGGCCTTGGAGTGGGCAGAGGTGTGGGGTGCTCCTGGAGGGTCTGGGCAAGGCCAAAATGTGGCCATGTGGCTCCTAAGATTCGGGAATTGCTCCCTGTTCTTCCGAGTGGCACCAACACAGCCCTGCAGGGACAAGGGGGGACCAGAGGCCTCTGTTGGGAACTGGGGCCCCCTCACTGAGGAGCACCCAGAGGACAGAGGAAGTCACCTTTCCCGTGTCCAGTCCAGGGCGTGGGTGAGGGGGCCACAGAGCTGGGTGCTAGACCAGCCACGTGGAGTCCTGCTGGGGATGGACAGGAGCTGCTAGCCAGGCCCAGAACAGGTGCAGGGGCAGCTCTGGCTCAGCCGTAGACGGAAAGGGAGTGATCCTATCTGTCTCCCAAGACTTCCCTTGGCCAGCATGACCCTGCCTTGCCCATCCTGGGCTGAGTGGGGAAGACCAGCCACTTCCACAGCCCCTCACGCCATGGCCCCCATGCCTCACACAGAGGCACCCCCACAGTGGGTGACTGGTGGCTGGGGCCCTCAGCATGGTGGCAGTGACCGTCACATCACACTACAACAGGAGGTCATCGAGGGCCACAGAGCATCCCCACCACTGTCCTCACATGCAGCCCCATCCCATGCCCACACAGCACCTGGGCTGCCTGCCGGGGCCCCTATAGGATGGGGGTGAGGACAAGCAGCAGCCTTCCTTGGATGTGGGGGCACCTTGGGTAGCCAGAACTCCACCAGTACCCGTCACCCAGGACTGCAGCCCTGGAGATGCCAGCAAGGCTGAGAGCAGGCAGGCCGCTCCCCAAACACACCAAGGCCTGGAGATGCCCCATGTGACCACAGGCAGGCACACAAGCTTGGCTTGGCCCACAGAGGGGCCAGAGCCCCAGGGAGGGGTGCGGGGGCAGGGCTTTCAAGAAGCCATGTCCCCTCCTGTCCACAGCCCAGGCCTTGATGTCACTCTGGGCAGTAGCCAGGGCCTCCCAAGCTGGGGAGGGTGGGCACAGGGCCAGCCAGCACAGCTCTGCAGGAGATGAAGATGGCCACAGCCCCCTACCCACATCCCTGGACACCCCACACCCCACCGCACACAGAGGCCAGGCAGGCACCCTAGGGAAGGTGGGCCTCCAGAGATGGGGCTGGCAGATGGGCCAGGCACACAGGCAGGCAGACCCCTGGCATGGCCACCTGACATGTGGGGCACCCCCCCAGGTCTGCATTGCCAGTGCCCTTGTCAGTCTGTGCAGGGCACAGTAGGTCACTGGGGGCAAATGGGCTGAGGCAAGTTATTCCTGTGCAGATACGGGGCTCTTGGAGGGCATCTGCCCACCCTGGAGCAGGACAGATGGACAGGTCAGCAGCAGAGCCACCAGCTGAGGGGGTGAGAGGTCCCTGGGCAGGGGAATCCTGGAAGCCCGGCCAGCGAGGACGAGGCTGCTGAGCCCAAACCATCCCCAAGGCCACCTGCCTCCACCAGACCATCCAGGCAGCTCCTCTACACACTAATTCCTGCTGGGACCACCCATCCCACCCTCCACGGCTCACAGACTGGGGGCCATGCCTGCCATCTGTGCTGCCTCTCAGACCAAAAGGCTGCAGGCGGGCAGCTGGCAGGTGGCTTTGGTGCTTGTGGCCATGACCTGCTGTGTCTGCACTGAGGGTAGTGCTGGTCTTCACTGAATTATACCTAATATAAAATTTACCACTTAACCATTTTCATATGTGAAATTCGGTGGCATTAAGTACATTCACAACACTGCGCTGAAACCACAATTTCCCAAACTACCTCATCACCCCAACAGAAACTGTAGCCATTAAACAATGACCCCCCAGCCCTGGACCCACCATTTTATCATTTGTCTCTATGGCTCTGCCCACTGCAGCTATATCAGTGGAATCCTACAGTATTTTATCCCCCCATTTTTATTCCTTGGTGACAGTCCTGCTCTGTCACCCAGGCTGGAGTGCAGTGGCACGATCTGCAATCTCTGCCTCCCAGGTTCAGATTTTCCTGCCCCAGTCTCTGGAGTAGCTGGTATTATAGGCACCCACCACCACACCCAGCTCATTTTTCTTTTTTTGGGTTTTCTTTCCCCCGAGACAGAGTCTTGCTCTGTCACTCAGGCTAGAATGCAGTGGCTTGATCTTGGCTCACAGTAACCTCCACCTCCCGGGCTGAAGCAATTCTCCTGCCTCAGCATCCCGAGTAGCTGGGATTACAGGCACGCACCACCATGCCCAGGTATTTTTTGTATTTTTAGTAGAGAAGGGCTTTCACCATGTTGGCCAGGCTGGTCTCAAACTCCTGACCTTAGGTTATCTGCCCGCCTTGGCGTCCCAAAGTGCCAGGATTTCAGGCGTGAGCCACTGCGCCCGAACTTTTAGCCACTGTGAATACTGATACGATGAACATGGGTGTGAAAGCAACTGTTTTGAGTCTCTGCTTTCAACTCCTTTATATTTCCAGAAACAAATTTTCGGGATCATATCTAATTTGACACCAGATTTATTTTGCAGATCCAGCATAGTTTCTGGCAGCATCTATGCCAGTTTACACCCCTGCCAACAGTGCACAGTTCGGTTTCTCCACGTCCTCAGTGACACGCACCGTGTTCTGCTCCTTTGGTAGCAACCATCCCAACGGGAGAGGTGACCTCCCTCGGTGGTTTCGATTTGCCTCTCCCTAACGGTCAGCGATGCTGAACCTTTCTCCTGTGTTGACTGGCCATTTGTGTCTTCTCTAAAGAAATGCCTATCAGATCCTTCGCCCGTTTTTTAATTAGGTTGTCTTTGAGTTCGTTTTTAAAAATCACCTGGATATTAACCCTTTGTGATTGGCAAATCTTTTCTCCCATTCTGTGGGTTGCTTTTCTATTCTGTTGATGCTGCCCTTTGACATGCAAACGTGGTTTCTGCGACATCCAGTCCGTCCGTCTATATGTTGTTTCGGTGACGTCCGTCCATCTGTCTCTACTTGTTTTGGTGATATCCAGTCCATCCGTCTCTTTTGTTGCCTGTACTTTTGGTCTATTTTTTTTTCTACGAGTTTTACAGTTTTAACTTTTTTTGTTTCTGTGGTTCTTTTGAGACAGTCTCACTCTGTTGCCCAGGCTGTAGTGCACTGGTGCCATCTGGGCTCACTGCAATTTCCACCTCCTGGGTTCAAGTGATTCTCCTGCCTCAGCCTCCCGAATAGCTGGGATTACAGTCATGTGCTACCATACCCATCTAATTTTGTAATTTTTTTTTTTTTTTTGAGATGGAGTTTTGCTTTTGCTACCCAGGCTGGAGTGCAATGGCGCGATCTCCGCTCACCGCAACCTCCGCCTCCTGGGTTCAGGCAATTCTCCTGCCTCAGCCTCCTGAGTAGCTGAGATTACAGGCACGCACCACCATGCCCAGCTAATTTTTGTATTTTTAGTAGAGACGGGGTTCACAATGTTGACCAGGATGGTCTCAATCTCTTGACCTCATGATCCACCCGCCTCGGCCTCCCAAAATGCTGGGATTACAGGCTTGAGCCACGGCGCCCGGCCCTTAATTTTGTAATTTTTTAGTAGGGATTTAGTAGCAATATGGGGTTGCTCCATATTGGTTAGGCTGGTCTTGAACTCCCAAAGTGCTGGGTTTACAGGTGTGAGCCACTGCACCCAGCCCAACTTTGCTCTTTCAAGATTGTTCTGGATCGCTTAAGGAAGCATTAACGTCTTAACAATGCTGACTTCCTACTCACAACAAGGGTTCCTTTGCACTTATTTAGGTTTTCTTTAATTTCTTTCAGTTTTGTAGTTTTCAGTGTGTAAGTATTTCACCTTCTTGGTTAAGTTTATTCCTTGGCACTTTTCTGTCTTAGATGTTGTACATAAAACTGTTTTCTTCACTCCTTCTGGACTGTTGGCTGCAGGTGCACAGACACACTGACTTGTTGTGGCACTTTGCCTGCAACATTACTGAATGTATTCTTTGGCATTTTCTATATGTAGGATCATGTTATCTGTGACCAAAGAAAGTTCTACTTTCTTTTCTATTTGAATGCATTTCTTTTTCTCATCTAATTGCCCTGGGTAGGACTTTCAGTACAATACTGAATGGTGAAGCAGGCATCTTGTTTTTGTTTTTCTGATACAGAATCTGGATCTGTTGCCCAGGCTGGAGTGCAGTGGCTCAATCTCGGCTCACTGCAACCTCAGCCTCCTGGATTCAAGCTATTCTCCTGCCTCAGCATCCCGAGTAGCTAGGATTACAGGCATGTGCCCCACGCCCAGGTGATTTTTATATTTTTAGTAGAGAAGGGTTTTTACCATGTTGGCCAGGCTGGTCTCAAACTTCTGACCTCAGGTGATCTGTCCACCTCGGCTTTCCAAAGTGCTGGGATTCCAGGCATAAGCCGCCGCCCAACCACCTTCTGCTAGCTCTGGATTTTGTTTGCCCTTCTAGTTTGTCAATATTTAAATCTAGGTCACTGATTTGAGATTTTCCTTCTCTTTTAACATAGGTATTTGTTTCATCCTGGCCAAACCTTTTGGAGTGACCCTAAAAAGGAGTGGCAGAGGCGTTCCCACAGTGGAGTGCCCCAAGCCATCCTGAGACAGGGCAGGTTGGCACCAAACACCAGGGTAACCAGTCCAGAGCATTTACTAGGGGAACTTACCAGAGGGCTGCGGCGGCAGGTCAGCACCGAACAGCAGGGCGACCCGCCCGAGCATTTACTAGGGGAACTTATGGAGGGCTGCAGCATCCCACAGACTGCAGCAGAACGCAAACAGGTTCTACACAGCACACCCACAGTGTGGGTCAGGATATGGCCTTTATGGGTTTAGGAAATTTGCTCAGAACCGGGGCTGGTTTCTTTCAGAATTTCCGACAACAAACTAAACATGTTTCTTTGTGCCCCAGGGAAAAAACATACAGCTGGCCAGGTCACAGAGCGGTCAAGGCACCCTACGTTTCTGTCTGGAGAAGAGAAAAAGCAAGTAGAACTGGGGGACCCTACTGTGTTTTTTGGTGTTAGATGGGTAACGTGCTGCCTTCATAAGGTCTGAAGGAGGCACATCTCACAGGAGTGTGAAACCAAATCATCACACTTATGACTACAAAAGAATCAGTGTTCACAGTTAATTTTCATCTGAGCATAAACTATGGTCCATCCCATACATTCTGGTAGTTTCTGCTCTCATTTTCATTTGTCTCTAAGTGTTTCCTACCTCCCCTTGTAAGTTCTTCTTTGACCCATTGGTTAAGAGTGTTATTTATTTTTTGAGACTGAATTTTGCTCTTGTCCAGGCTGGACTGCAATGGTGCAATCTCGGCTCACTGCAGCCTCCACCTCCTGGGTTCAAGCAATTCTCCTGCTCAGCCTCCTGAGTAGCTGGGATTAGAGATGTCCAGCTAATTTTGCATTTTTAGTAGAGATGGGGGTTTCTCCTTGTTGGTCAGGCTGGTGACGAACCCCTGACCTCAGGTGATCCTCTCATCTCGGCCTCCTGAAGTGCTGGGATTACGGGAGTGAGCCACCGCACATGGCCTGAGTGTGTTGTGTAATTGCCACATCTTTGCAAATGTTCTAGCTTTTCCTGTTACTCATTTCCAATGTCATTCCATTGTGTCATTCCATTCATACTTTGATGAATGGGCACACTAACTCACACCTATAATCCCGGTGCCTTGGGAGGCCCAGGTGAGAGGCTCATTGGAGGAAAGTTCAGGACCCACCTGGGCCACATACTGGGATCCCATCTCCACGAAAAACTTTAAAATTAGCCAGGTGTTGTGGTGTGCACCTGTAGTCCTAGCTACTTGGGAGGCTGAGATGGGAGGATCACTTGAGCGCAGGAAGGAGTTCAAGGCTACAGTGAGCTATAGATCATGCCACTGCACTGCAGCCTGGGAGGCAGAACACGCACATGCGCACACGCACATACATGTATATACATATCATAGTACACCATATCAAGCTGACACTGGAGTCAGCACCACCCTTATGTTCTCAGGGGTGTCGAGGATTCAGCTGTTCTTCCTGAACCAAACCTTTCACTGACAGGACATTTTCCTGCTTCTCCGGCAGCCTCCTGACCCATTCCCAATCTCCACTGCCCCTGCCCTCCTCCCTGACCCCAATCTTCTCAGCCAGGTGGTGCCCAGGACTAGGCTGGCCCCTTCCTCCAACCTTTGCAGATAACACAAACCATCCATACCTAGGGACTCCTAAACCCTGTCTCCCCTGGTAGATTCTGATCCTGGCACCCCCTGCCCACCACGGTCTCCATGGTGCCTCCCAGGCATCTCAAACTGGGCAGATCCAAAACGGAGCTCAGTGGTGACCCCTCCACCGGGGACCCGCCCTCCCTCTTCCAACTCATTCCTTTGGACTCCTCCCCATACTCGGCTTTTCCCATGGCCAGGCAGCTCTTTCGGCCTCCTGCCCTCCACTGCATCTCCACCTGCAGCCAGAGCAGTTTCAGAGTAAACATCTCTCTCAGACATGCAGTCCACGCCAAAATCTTGCTGTGTACATCAACTGAAAACTCCAGTGCTGCCTCCAGGACCTGCAGGACGATGGCTGGACTGAGCCAGCCCCCACCCTGCTCCCAGCCCTGGGAATTTCACCTTCCTGAAAGGTCCCCCTTGCCTCAGGCAGTTTCACTTAGGCTCAAGTCAGCCTCTCCCCACCCTGCCCCACCCTGCCCGGTGCCAGCAGCTTCTCAGCCCTCAGATCTTGCCCTCAGTGCCACGGCCTCCCCTGGGCCCTCAGATCCTGCCACTGCTCTTCCCCAGCGCCCTGCTCTTTTCCACATAGGACATACACCATGTGCCACCTGCCTCTGCCCGTCTGAGGCTGGCTTCTGACCAACCTCTCCTACCAGTCTGTTTTATTCATCTCTGCAGAATCAGAACTAAAACAGGAACTGGCTACGATTGGTGTTCAAGGAGAATTAAGTAAAGAATATGCCTGTTTCTTCCCAGCCAAGGATATAGGTCGTGCCCCCAGAGACAGACACAAAAGGGTCTCAGACAGGCATGCTCTGAGTTGAGAGTCTCAGCTGAATTTCAGTGACTCTCCAACTGAGAGTCTATAACGCCCCTCGGCTAAAGACCACTGCAAACACGCCCAGAGTCAAACAAGTTGGGTCTTTTACTCTGCAATGTGTACAAACACACCGGGCTGGGACGCTGAGGTGTCTCAGCAACGGGGTGACGGAGGGAACTATTACCGATTTCACCTGTAGTTGGGTGATTTGGGAGATGATCTAAGGAAGGAGGATTTGGTTCGAGATTAGACGCACGCTGGAAGCCAAGAGGTCGAGGCTGCAGTGAGCCATGACTGCTACTGCACTCCAGCCTGGGAGAGAGAGAGACCTTGCCTCAAAAAACATAAAAAGATTAGACGCTGTGAGAAGGCAGAGGGCAATTCTCAGCTATGTTCGCTGCAAGTATCAGGGTTAGTGTGTTCCCTGCTTGGAGTCAAGAAAAGGTCTTGATTCATCTCACTTTCTCGTCGTGTCTGCATGGCGCTTCATGCCCCACAGAACATCGCCTGACTACGAGGGTCACACCAGGCCGCAGTAACGTGTCAGGGGCCGCTCACTTTCTCAGGAGCAACAGCTCCAGGGGTTTCCGCTGAGAGGGACCGCGGACTGGGCCAGGACATGCAGAAAAGCGAAGCCCAGAGAACCTGCTGGGGCTCCGGTCCCTCCTCCCACCACCGCCCCGCAGAATTCGGGCCGCTGAGAACGCTGCAGGCCAATCGACTAAGGCTGCCCCGGCCTGGAACCCGTATTTGCCCTTTTTTGCTGGGAAGGGGTGGAGAGGGCAGCGCAGGGGGAGTTGTGTCCGCCCGCCCAGGCCCCGCTCCCACCCGCAGGCCTGGAGGGCGGCGAGCACAGCGGCCCCGGGCCCGGGTCAGCCCGGCGCGGCCCTCACCCTCCAGCACGGCCCTCACCCTCCAGCACCAGCGCCGCTGGCAGGTCTCGCGGTGCCGTAGCTCTGGCCAAAGCTCAGCGTCACCGTAATGAAGTCCTGATGCGGCGGCGGCGGCGGCAGCGGATGCGTGGAAGGGGGCCTCGAGGAACCACCGGCGGCGTCTGGAGACCCAGCCCTAAAAAAGACCGAGCGCTCCGCCTCGCGGATACTCGTGGGCAGCCATTTCCGCGCACAGAGTCGCCCGCCGTGTACGCAACGCGTCCCCGCTTCACAAACCTACTGCGCCTGCGCCGAGCGCTCGCGGCCTGCGGCGCCCGCGTCCACCCCTAGAGCGCTGTCACCAGGGCAGCAGGGCGGGCCTTGGTTCTGCTTGGGGTGTGGTCGCTGCCTGGCACTGTCGCGCTGTTCGCCACGCGCTGCTGGAGTTGGGCTCCTCTCGCTTGCTGTCGTCTGGCGGCACCGGCTCTGCCCGCGCCCTCGCGGGGAGACGCAGACACCCTTGACCCGGGGAGGCGGTCGGGCGCCGCCGCCATGTTGGCGTGGAGTCCCCGCGCCCAACGCCTGGGTTCTGCGGCGCGGGTGTGGAGGTGGGCCGCCCTTGGACGCAGTCCTGGGCTGGGGTCCACCCTGGTTGCGTGGTCACAAGGAAGGAGCCCAAGGCCTCATCCAGGCGGGGGCCGAAGGAAGGACCGGACGCCCCCCCTGAGGTCGCGGACCCGGCCGGGTCGAGCGAGGGGGCCAAGCGGCGGGCTGGACCCACAGTCCACGCGCCATAAACGGGTTGGGGCTTTCAGACCCGGCTCCAGCCCTCAAACCCGGTAGCCTTGGAGGTCAGCTTGAGATGACTGCGCTTCCTGCGCGTTTTGTCCTCCCCCAGAACGCCCAAAATGGCAAAGTGGCCACCGTGGCCGCCCGAGGCCCTCCCTGCCTGGGTTCTCCTTCCAAATCTCAGCCCTGCCCCTCCCTCATTCTCTCCTGGACTGGCTGCCCGCTGCCCCTTGGGCGAATCACCTGCGTCCCACGGTCCTGGTTGTGGCATTTCTGGGTGTCCGGAGGGCGCCCCTGCAGCGACGCCTTTTGCCTATAATCCCAGCACTTTGGGAGGTCCAGGCGGGTGGATCACTTGAGGTCAGGGGTTCAAGACCAGCCTGGCCAACGTAGTGAAACTCCGTGTCTACTAAAAATGCACACAGAAAAATTAGCTGGGCATGGTGGCTGGTGCTCTCATGAGAGCAGACATCTCACCATATAAATGATGAGTTACGGTGCTTTCTATGCAGTCCTCTCAGGCAGGAAAAGAAATAAAAGGTGGCGAGGTGCAGTGGCTACCACCTGTAATCCCAGCACTTTGGGAGGCTGAGGCGGGAGGATCCCTTCAGCTCATGTGTTTGAGACCAGCCTGGGCAACACAGTGAGATCCCATCTCTTAAAAAAAAATAATAGGGGCCCAAAGTGGCTCCGGCCGGATGTCGTGGCGCTTGCGAAGGCGAGGCCAAGAGTTCAAGGCCAACCAACCTCAGCAACCTTACAAGCTCTCATTGATTGGCAAAAATAATAATAATAATAATAATAAATAATTAAATATATACACACACACACACACACACACACACACACACACAAATTAGCCAGGTATGGTGGCTTCTGCTTGTAGTCCCAGATATTTGGAAGGCTGGTGTGGGAGGATCATCTGAGCCTGGGGGGTTGGAACTGCAGTGAGCTGAGATTTTGCCACTGCAGTCCAGCCTGGGCAACAGATCAAGACCCTGTTTCAAAAAAAAAAAAAGAAGGCTGGGCGCAGTGGCTCATGCCTGTAATCCAGCACTTTGGGAGGCCGAAGTGGGCAAATAATCTGAAGTCAGGAGACCGAGCTCATCTTGGCCAAAATGGTGAAACCCTGTCTCTACTAAAAATACAAAAATGAGCAGGGTGTGATGGTGGACGCCTGTAATCCCAAGTTACTTGGGAGGCTGAGGCACAAGGTTGCTTGAACCTGGGAGGTTGCAGTGAGCCAAGATTGTGCCACTGCACTACAGCCTGGGTGACAGAGTGAGATCCTGTCTAAAAAAAAAAATCCAGTCAGGAATGTTAAGGAATCAAGAGCAGCAACAACAAACTAGCAGAACTAATGACTTATGAACAAGCTCATGACGATCACAGGGAGGGACAGAAGAACTACATTCACTGTCAATTTTAGTTATACATATTAATAAATGGTCTAAAAATAAAATTACGAAAACAACTTCATAGGCCAGGCGCAGTGGCTCACGCCTGTAATCCCAGCACTTTGGGAGGCCGAGGCAGGCAGATCACGAGGTCAGGAATTCGAGACCATCCTGGCCCACGTGGTGAAATGCCATATCTACTGAAAATACAAAAATGAGCCAGGTGTGGTGGTGGGCGCCTGTAGTCCCAGCTACTCAGGAGGCTGAGGCAGGAAAATTGCTTGAACCTGGGAGGCAGACATTGCAGTGAGCTGAGATCATTCCACTGCACTCCAATCTGGGTGACAGAGCAAGACTTTGTCTTAAGAAAAAAAAAAAAAAAACTGGGGCTGTGCACACTGGTACACAGCTACCAGGGAGTTCCAGCTACCGGGGAGGCTGAGGCAGGAGGATTGAACCACTGCAGTCTACCAGGGGGACAGAACAAGGTCCTGTCTCTAATAAATAAATAAGTTAATAATACAGTCACATTGGGGGAAACCCCGCAGGAGCCGAGGCAAGTGTCTGAGGCCTCAGCATGTTCTCATATAAACATAGAATTAGAAAATAATTAGAGAAACAGTTACATAGTTATTCCTATATATAATCATAATCACATAGCTATTCACGTTATCATAAATATATACATCTATATAATCATATAACCTTTAATCTTACTAATAAGTCTCAGGTCGTGGCATCAGGAAAGAGGTGACCCTAAGGCAAGATGGTCTAAGTCCTCTGTCCCGCCCGCATAAGGGCTGCTAGAGGATGCCTCGGCTGTGCAGCAGTGTCAGCGCTGGGAAAGTGCCCACTGTTTAGCCAGCTAGGGAAGGAGACCTCCAAGATGGCTGAGACATCTCCGTCCTCGGGGGGAGTAAGGAGAAAACTCCGCTCCTCCAAGCTCTTGTGGTAGGCCTGACGGCTGTCAGGGAGGCCCACAAACATCCAGGAACTTGTTAGAAGGAAGCTGAGCTCTCCTCATGGCCAAAAAGGCACCACATCGCCGGCCCCATGCCCCTCTGGTTTCCGGCACACCCCCCCACCCCAGGTCTGCTCCACCTGCTCCATGCCACATCCTCCCCCCACCCCCGGGGCCTTGGCATTCGCCACCTCCTCTCCTCCGGGCACTCTTCCTTCTGCCATCTGCATAGCGTCCTCTCTTGTTCCGTTCTGATATTTTCTCAAATAACTTTCAGGAGAGGCATTCCCTAGAGCAGCACCTGTATTGATTAGCTAGTGGTCTATTGCTGCATGACGATTTACCCCTCTACCCAGTGCTTAACGACGAGAATTGACTGTCTCTCCCAGGTTCTAGGGCCTGGCCATTCTGGTACAGCACGATGGTGGCTCTGTTCAGGGCCTCGCATAAGGTCACAGTGAAGACCTCAGCCAGGGCTGCTGTCACTTGAAGGCTCCACAGGGGCTGGGGGCCCTGGAGCTCCCCATGTGGCTCATTCCCATGGCTGGTGCTGGCACTGACATGACAGTTTTCTCTGCAGTGGCCTCTCCAGGGCTGCCTGAGTGTCCTCACCACTCGGGGGCTGGCCGCACCCCACAAGCAAGTGAACAAAAGAAAGAGTGGCAGGTGGGAGACAGGTGTCCCTCCTTCTTTCCCTCCTTCCCTCCTTCCTTCCTTCCTTCCCTCCCTCCCTCCTTCCTTTTCTTTTTTTCCTTTCTTTTTTTTTTTGATGGAGTCTTGCTCTGTTGCCCAGGCTGGAGTGCAATATTATGATCTCAGCTCACTGCAACCTCCGTCTCCCAGATTCAAGTGATTCTCCTGCCTCAGCCTCTTGAGTAGCTGGGATTACAGGCACGTACCACCACGCCCAGCTAATTTTTTGTATTTTTAGTAGAGACGGGGTTTCACCATGTTGGCCAGGCTGGTCTTGAACTCCTGGCCTCATGATCCACCCACCTTGGCTTCCCAAAGTGCTGGGATTACAGGCGTGGGCCGCCGTGTCCGGTCGGGAGGTGTTCTTTCTAGACCTCACCTGGGTCTAGAAAGGTACACTGTTACCTCTGCCACATTCCATTTGTTAGAGGACAGGCAGTAAGTCCAGGCCATGTATGCCTAGAGGTGGCCGCAGGCTTCCCCTGCTGGCTGAAGGGGTTGATGTGCCCCAGCAGGTGCAGACAGCCATGAAAACCACCAACGGCTCCATCCCTCTCCGCCCTTTATTCTGCGTTCCGTTTCTTCAGCTCACGCACCACTACGTGGAATGGTCTCAGGTGCCTGTGTTTGTGCTTCGAGTTGGCTCCATGAAGTCAGAACGTCCAACCTTCCCACTGCTGCATCCTCACACTTAGAACAGCATTCAGCATGCAGTGGGTGTTCAGGCAATGTGTCTGGTGGAGTAGATGTCCATGTGCGATCCGCCCAGGGTCAGATCCGTGGGGACTTTGTGAGGTGAGGAAGATGGCCCCCCAGGAAGGTGGAATTTGGAAAGTCAGGGAGGACAGGGATAGAGGAGCAGCTTGTGGAGGCAGGAAGGTGTGGGAGCCAGATGGGTGAGGGGCGGGAACGTTTCTCGGGTGTGGGGGGCTTGCCCTCCCTGGGCTCTCCCAAGTCAGGGCAGAGGTCCTGACTCTTTAGCAGGACCCAGGCCCAGGGATGGCAAACTCCGTTTCCCCAGCTTAGTGGGAACTTAGCAGACCTGTCCTCCACGCCCTTGGCCAGCCTGAGCTGGGATGGGTGGAGACGCCTCTGCCCACCCTTCCCCTGCCTGTCACCTTCCTCCGGTCAAGCCGACTTCCTCTTGACAGAAATGTATCTGCCGGGAGCTCTGGAGCCGCAGTTCTGGGGATTCACCTTCAGAGGACGTAGAGTTGGGGTCTTGTCCCCACCTACGATCTGCCCAAAATCCTAGGGAGTGCCCTGATTGGCAATCCCTTGGCCAGTGGACTGAGGCCAGGGAGGGGCTGCACCCGGATTGACAGCTGTGACTGTCAATCCCGGTGGGGGAGAAGCAACTTTCTCCCGATGGGGCCGCCAATGTCAGAGTGCAGAGGGGTCTCCACGGAGGGGAGTGGCCGGGAGCAGAACAGCACCTCCCTCCGCAGCCAGGGCCTGACTGCTGGCCGGGCCCCATCCCAGGGCAGTGCCCCAGGTCTCTCTGGTCCTCTGCGCAGCCTTTGTCCGACCAGGTCTCAGAGGGGTCCCAGTCCAGGCTCATCTGTTGCGGCACCACTCCCCACTCCCTCACGTTGTGGAAGAAGCCCACAGGTGCGGGAGTGGGGGCGCGGGGGCGATTCGGAGCAGAACCCAGGAAAGACTTGCTGGCAGGAGGAGCTGCGACCTGGAGGCACCGCCTCCACCTCATCTCCTTCAGGGACACCTGTCAAGGGGTCTTGACCAGAAGCTTGGAGACGTACACAGTCCGATGGGGCAGTGGTGCGCTGGCAGACCGGCTCCCTGAGTGGAAAAGAAACTGCTCTGGTGTGTAGGGTTTGGTGATTTCCATGGCAGCATAAATAATCCCATCGTGGCGAGTTCCCAGGCCTGACTGTAACAGGGGCTGGCAGATGTCTGAACATTTAGCAGTTGGCTCTCTGGGGTCAACGGGATTTGCTCAGTTTCCTGTGTAGCTGGGATTACAGGTGTCCCTCACCATGCTAGGCTAATTAATGTTTGTATTTTTAGTAGAGACCGGGTTTCTCCATGTTACTCAGGCTGGTCTCGAACTCCTGACCTCGTAATCCGCCCTCCTCTGCCTCCTAAAGTGCTGGGATTACAGAAGTCAGCCACTGCACCCAGCTGGGGCAGAAGTTTGGAGATGGGCCACAAATTCCTGCAGATGGGGCCAGCTCTGTCCCCCCACCAGCACCCCCCCACACCCTCCTGAGAGCCGATGGAAGGAGTGAGGGCCCCGAGGCCGATGCCACTTCCTCTGTGTGCCTCAACCTGAACGGGGAGAGGTGGGGGACTGCAGCAGGGTGTGGGCAGGTGATCCCCCAAGCAACGATTTCCCTGTATTGAGAGAGAAGGGGCCAAGAGGAGGAGCTTGGCAAACCCCGCAGCCCCTCCCCCTCCTCTCAGCTCCAGGGGGTCCCTGGTGTCAGTTTGGCAAGCTGCGGAGGGAGTGTGACCCTGACGGGCACGTGACTTCCCCTCCCCCACTCCCCACGCTGCACTGCTCGGGACAGAGGTGTGGGGACGACCCTGCTTTGTCCCCGTTGGGTGCGTTTGCCATTAGGGCTGCAGAATCCTCGGTTGCTATTGGAAATAGTGACATCACCGGCAGGGGCGGAGCTTCAACCATCCTTCAAGTTAGGGAGGGGGACGCACACCCCAAGAGTGGAGAGGGACAAAGACCAGGCAGCAAGGACAAGAGGGATGGGAAAGACTCTGGAAAAGGGGGCACTGGGAGCGCCCTGTGAGGGGGCTGGACACGGAGAGAGGAGCGGAAGCTGAGGGTGTGAAACGGCTGGCCCCGAACACACCTCGCGGGGCTCCTGTGATTCCTGGTGTCTGATCTCAGCCCCAGACAGGGTGGGTCCAGGTTCCAGGCTCTCCCGGAAGACCTAGCTGAACTCAGGTGGCGGCAACCATCACCCTCCCTATTCCTCTTAGCCCTAGGATGGGGGTCCCACGTTACATGGCCAGGCAGACGGGGCCTCTCCCTCATTTCTGAACCTTGTGGGGAGGGGAGCGGCCCCAGAGGCATGGCTTAGGGCCTCCCCCACCCCTCTGGAGCTCCAACCTGCAAGAGTCAGGAGCGGAATCTCGCTGACTGTGAGTGAGGACTCGGGCGCGCACACACAGACAAGCAGGCACGGCACGTTCGGTCCAATTAAAAGGCACACAAGGGCGACGCTGCACACAGTGGCCCGGACCCCTCCAGCGTCCCTGGACGGAGCTCCCCGCAGGTCCGGGCAGCACAGGCCCCTGTCCCAGGCCCTGCAGGCACGCGCTCACACGCACACGCGCGCACACGGGGCTCCCGCGGCTCACGCGCACTGACACGCTCACGCGAACGCAGGCGCACGCTCCGGCGCGAGAGGCGCCCCCTTCGCCTCCGAGTCGGGAAGCGGGGGCGGCGGGAGGGGAAGGAGACGTTGGTCCCGCTCGAATTTCTGCAGCTGCTTCAGTCGCCGCAGCGTCCGGACAGAACCAGCGCGTTTAGCGGAGCCGCCGCCGCCGCCGCGCCCTCCCCACGCCGGGCCGCGCTTCAGCACCGCGGACAGAGCCGGCCGCGTGGGGCCGACCCGGAGCCCCCGCGCGCGCTCCCGCGCCCCTTCCCAAGGCCGACGTGCCGGCACCAGGCTCCGGGGGAGACGTGGCGTCCACAGCCCGCAGGGCCGGGCTGGCGCAGGGCGGCCGAGAAGCCCCGCGGGGGATGCACCGAGGGCCCCGCGTTCGCGCCGCGCAGAGCCAGGCCCGTGGCCGGAGCCCATGAGCACCATGCGCCTGCTGACGCTCGCCCTGCTCTTCTCCTGCTCCGTCGCCCGCGCCGCGTGCGACCCCAAGATCGTCAACATCGGCGCGGTGCTGAGCACGCGGAAGCACGAGCAGATGTTCCGCGAGGCCGTGAACCAGGCCAACAAGCGGCACGGCTCCTGGAAGATCCAGCTCAACGCCACGTCCGTCACGCACAAGCCCAACGCCATCCAGATGGCTCTGTCGGTGTGCGAGGACCTCATCTCCAGCCAGGTGCCCCCACCTCCGCCGCCGCCTCCCCATCCTCCACCCTGCACCCCACGCCCCGTTTCATTCCATCCTCTCCGAGTCCCCTTCCTCCCTGTGACACCACCCCTAGTCAGCCGGCTGGTCCCTGAGGCCCGGTCTCACTAGGAACAGAACACCAGGGTCTGCTGGTTCCCCCATCTTGACCTGAGACCAGTCACCGGCCAACTTGGCTGGTCCTCAGAGGGTCCCTGGGGCTCCGGGCCCTGACCGGTGTGTGTAGACATGGGGCTGGCGTGCGTCAGTGTGGGGTGGGCATTCGGGGCATGGAGGCAGAAACGCCCGTCCAGCCACATGACCGCCCCGCAGAGCTTTAAACAGGAAGGGGCCTGGAGCCATCTTTGTATCTGCTTCCAGGTTCTCCTGCTCTTCCATTCTTCCCTTGCCATCTCCCATGGGTCTGCCTGGGAAGGGAAACGGCCCGGGTGCCAAAGCAGGGGGCTTTGTGGGGGTGGGAGTGGGGGTGCACACGCGAGAGGCGCCTGGGCAGGGGAGCTGTCGCAGCCAGCGCTGCGAGGGAGGACGCGCTCCTGGGATTTTGCCTGTTGGAGCTGTCCGCCCCTGGGCGGAGCGCCCGCTGAATTCCAATGAGGCTGCAAGGATCTGCAATGCAGCCCTTTATGTAAGAGGCAGGACAGACTCCAGCCTAGCGCTGCTCACTCCTGCCTACCTGGCGGACATACCACCCTGTGGACACGCAGGCTCACATCACACCACATGTTACATTAGCACTCATGCACCTAGCATCACACAATCAGTGTCACATGCTCACCTGCACACATGCGAACCCATGGGTAGGGGCACCTGCCACACACGCTTGGCATGCATTCCCAGATGCTCATGCAGACCTGCGTGCTTACACACCCTGTTCCAGGCATGCCAGGTGTGTGATGTGGACATCTCAGCACACATGTGAACACTTAACTGCGTGCTCACACACGGACCTGTGCACCTTTGCCAGGAACCTCTGAGTCCAGGCTGGAGGCGAGAGCTGGAGAGGGAGAACCACTCCAAACAGCTTCAGCTGTGGGGCTCATGCCAGAGTTTTCTCAGAACTCCTCCCTCCCCACCTTACAAGCCGCCCCCGTGCCCAGGACACCATGGGATGGGATGGGGGACACGTCTGTAGCCAGCGGCTGTGGTCACGTGTTCCATCTGGGACTGGGGGGTACACAGAAGGTGGACTCGGAAATCCAGGAGGGGCCATTCCTGAGGAATTGCTTCAACTCATGCCCAGTGTTGCTGTCTGTCTGTGGGCATGGCCGCTGGAGCAAAGGCAAGGGCAGCAGCTGCCACTCATGGACACACCCCTTGCCAGGTCCCGTCCTGCCACGTGGGGGCATGCGGTGCACCCGCCCCATCGCAGAAGGTCTAAGAGGCACAGGCAGAGCTGGGGACAGACGCAGGTTCTTGTGGTGTGAATCGGGTGTGGACCCTAGCTGCCTGCCTCTTTGCCTTTGGAGAGGCTGGGGAGAGAGGGAAGGCGTCTCCTCCAGGGGGCTGAGTCGCTGGCTTTAGACCTGCCCAGTAGGGCCTTGATCCTGGGCAGGAAGGCTGGACTGCACCCAACCCCGCCACCGCACTTCCCTTCCCTTCTTTGAGGATGAGGCCAGCACTCAAAATAAGGGCTGGTTGTTCAAACGGAGCCCACCTCAGGCCCCTTCCTGCAGACACCAGCTAAAGGGACCTGGGCCTCTTTGGCAGCTCTTAGCTGCTTCCTGCTGAAGTCCCGAACAGGCCTTGGGAGCTGCCCGCCTCCTCTCAGGAGGTGGGCTGGCCCCACTCTGGCCCAGCGGGACGGACAGGTGGGTTCTGAGCGTCCAGGTCATCATGATGGGGGACCAGCCGTTCTCCCCGTCCCCTCCTGGGGTGCGTCCCATGCTCAAGGCCCCAGGGACATCCCAAGGGCAGGCCTTCACCTGGCTGTTGAGGGGCAAAGACCTGCACAGCCCTGGGTGGCAGTGAGGGGAGGGAGGGGAGGTCCAGGTGGGGTCTGTGGTGTGAGGGAGGGTCCAGTGGGGTCTGTGTTGTGAGCAGCCATCTGGGTGGGCTCTGCAGTGTAAGGGGAGGTGAGGGTGGGGTCTGCAGTGTGAGGGGGCGTCTGGGTAGGGTCTGCAGTGTGAGGGGGTGTCCAGGTGGGGTCTGTGGTGTGAGGGGGGGTCTGGATGCAGTCTGTGGTGTGAGGGGAGGTTGAGGTGGGGTATGTAGTGTGAGGGGTCCGGGTGGGGTCTGCGGTGTGAGGGGGGGTCCGGATGGGGTCTGTGGTGTGAGGGGAGGTTGAGGTGGGGTCTGTAGTGTGAGGGGGGGTCCGGGTGGGGTCTGCGGTGTGAAGAGGGATCCGGATGGGGTCTGTGGTGTGAGTGGACATCCAGGTGGGCTCTGTGGTGTGAGGGGAGGTTGAGGTGGGGTCTGCAGTGTGAGGGGGTGTCCAGATGGGGTTTGCCCTCCCGCTGTGTCCCGTCAGCCCCTGCTCTGCCTCTGTCAGTCTGTGATTGGCTGATGGAGGATGAGGATGGGTCTTCTCCCTGCCCTGCGGGCATACGTGCATGTGGGCCTGGGCATGCAGCATGAACCCAAATTGTGTCCCAGCCCCACCTCAGCCTGCTGGGTTCAGCCCCTGCTGCTTCCGGATCTCAGGCTCCAGCTGTGCCCAGCCCGCCCCTGGCTGAGCTGACCCTGTCTCCTGTGTCCACAGGTCTACGCCATTCTCGTTAGCCACCCGCCGACCCCGAACGACCACTTCACCCCCACCCCCGTCTCCTACACAGCCGGCTTCTACCGCATTCCCGTGCTGGGGCTGACCACCCGCATGTCCATCTACTCGGACAAGGTAAGCCAGACAGCCACACCAGGCGCCGGCCCTCGGCCCCGCACACAGCCCGGATGCTCTGCTCACGTGGAACGCACACCCTCGCAGCCTCACACTTTCACACAGCTCCACAATCATGCATGGCCACACACTCACGTGTCCAGCTCACACATCTGCAAACACGGTCACATGCACACTCGAGCTCTTACACACACACAATGCACAATCACATGTGGGCCTTGTATACTACGGCACCACACACAGCACAACACATTCACACACATGGCACCACACACACACTCATGGTGCCACACATTCACACACACTCATGGCACCACACACACAGCATCACACACGGCACCACACACTGACAGCATCACACCAACACTAATGGCACGGCTTGCACTCACACTCATGGCACCACACAATCACACACACGCACTCATGGCACCACACACACAGCATCACACTCACGGCACCACTCACACGGCACCACTCACACATGGCACCACACACACATGGCACCACTCACAGCACCACACACACGGCACCACACGATCACACACAGCATCACACACACGGCATGCACTCACATGGCACCACACACAGCATCACTCACATCACACTAACAGCATCACACACACGGCACCACTCACACTCAGCATCACATTCACACTCATGGCACCACTCACACGGCACCACACACAGCATCACACACAATCACACTAATGGCATCACTCACACAGCACCACACTTACCCACACTCAGCATCACACACACTCATGGCACCACACACACTCAGCACCACACACACAGCATCACACTAATGGCACCACTCACACTCATGGCACCACACACACGGCACCACACAATCACACTCACACAGCATCACACACACAGCATGCACTCACATGGCACCACACACAGCATCACTCTCATCACACTCACTAACAGCATCACACAAACGGCACCACACTCACCTACACTCAGCATCACACACTCATGGCACCACACACATGGCACCACACAATCACACTCACACAGCATCACACACACGGCATGCACTCACATGGCACCACACACAGCATCACTCTCATCACACTAACAGCATCACTCACATGGCACCACACTCACCCACACTCAGCATCACACACACTCATGGCACCACACACACAGCACCACACACACAGCATCATACTAATGGCACCACTCGCACTCACACTCATGGCACCACACACATCACACTCGGCATCACTCACACAGCATAACACACACAGCATCACAGTCATGGAACCACACACAGCACCACTCACGGCACCACTCAGTACCACACACACACACCCTCAGCATCTCACACACACAGCATCACACACATGACACTACACACACCACCACTCACACACACATGCACAGCACCACTCACACATTCATAGCATCACACACTCACATGGCACCTCACACTCATGGCACCATTCACACCACCACACACACACTCATGGCACCACTCACTGCACCACTCACACTCAGCATCACACACCACCACACACACAGCACCACTCACACACAGCATCACTCTCATGGCACAACTCACACACACCACCACTCATGCACAGCACCACTCAGCATCACACACACAGCACCACTCACTCACACTGCCACTCACACACACACGACACCACTCACACGCACATTCACACCACCACTCACACACTCATGGCACCACACAGTATCATGCTCACACACATCACTCACACTCATGGCACCACCCACACAGCATCACATTCACACAGCACCACTCACACAGTATCACACACACCACCACTCACACACCACCACACAGCACCACTCACACACAGCATCACACATTCATGGCATTACTCACTGCCACTCACACATGGCACCACTCATACACCACCACTCACACACCACCACTTACACCACCATTCACCCTAACCCTAATCACTCATGGCACCACTCACACACCACCACTCATACTCATGGCACCACTCACACACACCACCACTACCCTAGCCCTAACCACTCACACGGCATCACTCATACACACCACCACTCACCACCACATACCACCACACACACCATCACTACTCACACACACCACCACACACACCACCACTCACACACAGCACCACACACACCACCACCACTCACACCACCACACACACACACACCACCACTCACCCTAACCCTAACCACTCACATGGCATCACTCATGGCACCACACACACCACCACTCACACACGACCACTCACACACACTCTACTCACACCACCACACACCACTAACACCACCACTCACACACCACTAACACCACCACTCAAACACCACTCACACCACCACTCATGACACACACATCACCACTCACACCACCACTCACACTCACACAACCACACACAGCACCACTCACACCACCGGTCACACACCACTCACATCACCACTCACACACACCACTACTCACACAGCACCACTCACACACCACCACTCACACTCACACCACTCACACCACCACTCACATGGCACCACTGACACATCACCACTCACACACCACCACTCACCACCACACACGGCACCACTCACACATCGCCACGCACACACCACTCCCACTCACACCACCACACACCACCACTCACACACCACCACTCACACACACACCACCACCCACACACCACCACTCATGGCACCACACATTCACACCACTCACACACCACCACTCACATCACCACTCACACACACCACCACTCACGGCACCACACACGGCAACACTCTCACACCACCACACACACCACCACCACTCACCACCACTCACACACATACCACCACTCACCCTAACCCTAACCACTCACACGGCACCACTCACCACAACTCACACTCACACCACCACTCACACACCACTCACACCACCACTCACACATGGCACCACTCACACACACCACTCACATTCACACACCACCACTCACGGCACCACTCACTCACACACCACCACCACTCACCACCACTCACACACATACCACCACTCACCCTAACCCTAACCACTCACACGGCACCACTCACCACAACTCACACTCACACCACCACTCACACACCACTCACACCACCACTCACACATGGCACCACTCACACACACCACTCACATTCACACACCACCACTCACGGCACCACTCACACACCACCACTCACACGGCACCACACACACACACACCACTCACATTGACACACACCACCACTCACACTCACACCCACACCACTCACAGCACCACACATACACAGCATCACACACTAACACTCATGGCACAACACACATGGCATCACTCGCACACACAGCACCACATTCACACTGCATCACACACACTAATGGCACCACACACACAGCATTGCACACTGACAGCATCACACAGCATGACTCACATGGCACCACACACTCACACAGCACCACACACACACGATCACACACTCAGAATCATACACTCACAGCATCACACACACTCATGGCACCACACACATACACAGCATCACACTCACACAGCCCCACACACTCACAGCATCACACACTCACACATTCACATTCAAGGCACCACACACATTTACACTCACCACACAGCATCACACACTCATTCACTCTTACATGGCACCACACTCACAGCATCACACATTCACACTAACAGCACCACACACACAGTCACGGCATCACACACTCCCTCACACATGACATCACACAGCATCACACACATACTCACAGGACCACACACGGCATCACACACATTCACACTCATGGCACCACACACACACACACAGCATCTCACACACATCACTAACAGCACCACACACACATGGATTCACACACACTCACACTCATGGCACCACACAAACATACTCAGTATTACACAGACCATCACACACACACTCAGCATCACACGCTCACAGTCACAGCATTACACTCATGGCACCAGACATTAACTCACTCAGCATCTCACACACTCACACTCAGGGCACCACAGACTCACACAGCATCATACACACAGCACCACACATAAACAGCATCACACACTCACACTCCCATGGCACCACACACACAGCATCATACACTGACATTACCACACACATTCACACTCACACCATCACACACACACAGCATCATACACTGACATTACCACACACATTCACACTCACACAATCACACACACACAGCACCACACACACATTCACACTCATGGCACAACAGACAGCATTATACACTCATGCCACCACACACATTCACACTCACAGCATCACACATTCACACTCATGGCACCACTCACAGTCACAAACACCACCACTCACCCTAACCCTAACCACTCTCATGTTGCCACACACACAGTCACCATCACACACACTCATGGCACCACACACATTCACACTCATAGCACCACACACACTCACACCATCACACATTCTCACAGCATCATGACACCACACACACATTCACAGCATCACACACTCACAGATTCACACTCATGGCATCACACACATTTACACTCATGGCATCAAATGCTCACACCACCACACACACCACACACATTCACACCACCACACACTGCATACACATCATGACACACATTCACACTCATGACACCACACACACATCATCACACATTCACACAGCACCACACACACATTCACACCATCACACACACAGATTAATGGTACCACACGCTCACACACAGCATCACAACACACACAGAATCACATACACCATCATACACACAGCATCACACATTCAAACACCATCACACACACACATACCATCACACACAGCATCACACACATGGCACCACACACAGCATCATACACACACCACACACAGCATCACACACACGTTCACACTCGCACCACCACACATACTCACATTCAAAGTACCACACGCACATGCCATCACACACACACATTCACATGGCACCACATACACACATCACATGTTCACACGACACCACACACACAGACTCACACCATCACACCATCCCACATTCACACTTATGGCACCACACACAGCATCACACACAGCACTACACACACACCATCACACATTCACACTCAACACCACATACAGACTCACAATCACACCCTCCCACATTCACACTCATGGCACCACACACACCATCACACACTCACACCATTACACATTAACACTCAAACTGTCAAACATTCACACTCAGACCATCACACACTCACACATTCACACTCACAGTCCCTGCTAAAACTGCCTTAAGGCACAGGGTCACCCCAGCCAGGCCCAGGCTCTTCTGGAGGATGAGAGGCTCCGAGGCAGGAGCTGAGACAGAGGCTGGAATGCCCCCTTCCTGAGGCTGTGAAAGCCCTGCAGTGGCTCTCGGTGCCCACACTGCTCCTCCCCGGTGACTTCACCCAGGCCATGAGAAGGTGGGCCTGGGCCCACATTTCTGTGCCCTTGGGCACAATCTCCTTCAAGAGAAGGTGGGGATCTATTCCTGTGCCCTTGACCATGATCTCCTTCCCCTCTCTGGGCACCAGCTTCCTCACATGTTAAGAAGAGAAAATGGCCTTGCCAAGGAAAGCAGCCAGTGGCTCAAAAGAGGGACGGGGATGCCCCAGGGCAGGGCCAGTCCAGTACATGCCCCAAGTTTATAGGAGGCCAAAGGGAGGGGGAAACCTCACCGCTGCACCCTGACCTTACCAGGTTCTGTATTTACAACGAACCTGTGTCCAAAACATGAACCAGAGGGCAGGTCAGAGCTAGTTCAAGACCTCAGCCACAGCCTGCCTTTCAGGCATCTTACCATGTGGACAGACAGAGGCAGGGGACATTTTTGCACCCCAAAGCACTGCCCCAGGCCACAAAGAGGGAACCTCAGAGGACCCCAAGATCAGTGTGGGTCCACAGGGACACAGAAGAAACCAGGGCTCACCTGGATGGACACAGAGAACTGAGGCCGAGGGGGCAGAGCCTGCTCCACTCCTGGCTGTGCCAGGACACTCCCTGGCAGCTCGTGGCTGGGGAAGCAAGGCAGGGCAAGTGAGCACCACACTGGCCTGGGGAGGAGATGAAGCCTTTGGCCCCAAGAGTGAATTCTTCTTCATACATACAGCTGTTTAAATTGGGGAGGACTCTGTGGGCAGCCCCGGGAGGATCTTTGAGGTTCTGTGTTATCAAGAATTTCCTGAGCTCAGTTTGTCCAAAGGCATTGGGCTGCAGGGGAGGGGGTGAGCTCACCCCAGGAACAATTCCACAGAAACCCATGTCCCTTAGGGTGCTGCAGGGGCCAACACCAAACCTCCTCCATTTCCAATATTATATGTGAGAGGAAGGGGGTCCCAGGGTCTAGAAACTGTCCCCAGGGACTGGGGATGGGTGGGAGGAAGTGGGTCCCAGGGTCTAGAAAGTGTCCCCAGGGGGTGGGAACAGGTGGGAGGAAGGGGGTCTCAAGGTCTAGAAAGTGTCCCCAGGGGGTGGGGACCGGTGGGAGGAAGGGGATGTCAGGGTCTAGAAACTGTCCCCAGAGGGGTGGGGATGGGTGGGAGGAAGTGGGTCCCAGCGTCTAGAAAGTGTCCCCAGGGGGTGGGTATGGGTGGAAGGGGGTGCCAGGGTCTAGAAAGTGTCCCCAGGAGGTGGGGACGGGTGGAAGGAAGGGGACGCCAGGGTCTAGAAAGTGTCCCCGCAGGGTGGGGACAGGTGGGAGGAAGGGGGTCCCAGGGTCTAAAAAGTGTTCCCAGGGGGAGGGGATGGGGGGGAGGTAGGGGGTCCGCAGCCCCCAGCGGGTGTTCCAGCGGCAGGAGGCGAGTGGGAGCGCAGTCCCTGCGGGTCGCCCTCAGCCTGCCATGCCCCTGCGCCCCGCAGAGCATCCACCTGAGCTTCCTGCGCACAGTGCCGCCCTACTCCCACCAGTCGAGCGTCTGGTTCGAGATGATGCGTGTCTACAGCTGGAACCACGTCATCCTGCTGGTCAGCGATGACCACGAGGGCCGGGCGGCTCAGAAGCGCCTGGAGACGCTGCTGGAGGAGCGCGAGTCCAAGGTGAGGGTCGTGCCGCGGGCGGGCGCCTGGCGGAGCCGAGGTGCAGGACGGGCCGCCGTGTGTCTGTGGCTCCGTGTGTGACACCCTCTTCTTTCCATCGTGCATGGTCAGCACCACCGCGTCTGGCGAGCGCCCGCCCCAGCCTGTCCTCGGCTCATTTCACTCGCTTTTGCCATTAGTCTAAATCTCCTTCGTGTCAGTCCCTGCGGGGCGAGGACCAGACCACCTGGAGCTCCGCAAACACCCCTGCCCCGCGCTGCCCCTCGCCCTCGTCCCTCCTCCTGCCCACACCCTTCACTTCCTGGACCCAGCCAGGCTTGGGTTTTCACGTCACTCTTCCCACCATCCCGCGCTGAGTCCCCAGCAGCCTCCTCGGGCAAGGCCTCCCCTGCACAGGGCCCCCCGCCCCCGCACACCGACCCCGCAGGCCTGTCCCCTCCCTGCTGGGCCCATTCCCTGTCCTCCCTGGAGTGGCCTCCCCTGAAGCCCTGTGCCCATGGCTCAGCAAAGCAGCACCCACAGACACCTGCCCCCGGGCCACCCCTGTGGGCTCCCCTCCCCCCTTTGCCCCCACCACAGGGCTCCCTCCACGCTCCTCACCAAGATCAATTAGCCACCTTCTTCTATGACACACTGACCCCACACACAGCCAGGCGTCCACTCTGTGGGGCTACAGAGAGATAGAACTGGGATTGGGGGTCCAAGAGACCCCTGCCCCCTTCCTTGACACTCCCATTTGCAGCCTAAGGCAGAGCTGAAGCTTGGCTGCAGGATCCTGGAGCCCTGGGTGCTCAGCACCTACTCCGGCTCCTGGTCAGGCAGGGAGAGGAGGCCCAGGCTGAGGAGGGCCAGACCAAGGGGTGGCTGGGAGCATGTTTCGCGTCAGGGCTGGCTTCATCGAACTTAAGGCCAAGCTGGCACCCCCAAGGCACCACAGGCCCCAGGAGGGACCAGAGGGCACGGGTGGTGGGTAAAGCCAGGGGCAGACCAGAGGGTCCTGGGAGTCCTGTTGTGGGGGTCTGCTGAGTCTTGGCGGAGAGAGGCATGAGAACTGAGGGTCTCACACACGACAGTGCCCCTCACCCCGGTGCCCGATGGCCCCTCACCTTCTGGCGTGCCCACCCACGGCCACGGACTCCCATCATACACTCACCCCTGCACATCCAACCAGCTGCTGTCACTCACAGGTTCGTGCACACATTCCCATCACACTGCAACCTCGGGACACAGGCTCAGGCCACACTTGCCTCCATGCTGCCCCAGCGCCACACGCACCGGGACACACGCACAGGGGCACTTCTCATGTGCATGCTCACCCTCACTTGCACCCACCAGCACACACACACATGGATATGCAAGCACGGACACACACACATGGATGCATGCACACTCATACATGCACACACGTGAACACACATGCACGAATTCATACACCTGCACACATGCATGCACGCACACACATACCCACGCACGTAGACACAAACACAAGCACAGGCATGCTCAGACCTTCTGGCCCTTCCCCAACCTTCACCGGCTTTCATGGGCTAACTCTCCCATGCAGATACCCACAGGCCCATACCACCCCTGCAGGCGCACGTATGCACACACAAACCCTCTTGGGCGCACATGTGAGCCGATGGACGTGGACACCCCAGTTAGTGAGGACACCTTGGCCTCTAGAGAGGCAGAGGGAGGCCAAGGAGAGGGAGGGGGTGGGACATGGGGACAGGGCCCCGGGGGGCTGCTCACCTCCCACTCAGGACTGACGCGGGTTGGGGTGGGCACTGCTGGGGCCACACAGCAGGTGCATGGCAGGGTGGGGGTGGCAGGTGGGGCTCCCTCCGAACGGTGGACGCGGACAGGGCCTCCCTTTCTCCTGAGAGCGATCGTTTCCAAGAGCACAGCTTCGTGGCAGGGAGCCTCCGTGGCCCCGCCCCCACGTCACTCACCCCCAGCTCCGCCCCGCCCCAGCCCCGCCCCGGGCCTCGGTGTTTGCGAGCTCCAGGTAGGAGCCCGTCTGCAGACGTGCCGAGGAGGTGGTGTGATTGCTTTAGCGCCGTCATTTTCAACCGTTTATAATCTTCTTCTGTGTCTGCATATTTTCTCTGTGCACATTATTCATCAGAGTAAAAAAAGGAACTATGAAAACCTCGACCAACTGTCCTATGACAACAAGCGCGGACCCAAGGTATATATGCATGGACGTGCACGCCACCCACGGCTAGGGAGCCCTGGCCTCGGCGCCTCGGCCACTAGGGCCACTGTCTGGCCCAGCCGCCGAGCCGCAGGCCCAAGCAATAAGGAGAGGCAGCCGGCAGCAGGCAGGAGAGGGCAGGCAGGAGAGGGCAGGCGTGGCGGCGCGGGTGCCTGAGGCCCACCCGCCGTGACCCTAGCCTGCACCCTCGAGGCAGGCGCGGCTGCAGGAGGAGCTGCTCTCCGGGAAGTGCATGCCAATCTCCGGGACCCCCAGGGTTTCCTTGTGGAACCCGAGAGGGAGCCCGCCCGCCTGGCCACCGGCCCGCTGGGGCTGGGCTGCTCCTTCAGGGGCCTGCGGAATCAGACCTCAGAGGACCTCCCGTGGTTTTGGAAAAGTCAGCCCCATCTCTGTTCCTGGTTGCATTCCAAAACTCTTCTGTTTCCCGTCCGCTGCACGCCTCCTGAGTCAGCTTGCATGCTCAGTGCAAAGATGAGAACAGGAGTGAGGTGGAGAGAGAGACCCAGAGAGACCAGAGCGAGCATAGGGTGAGCACAGGTGAGCGCGCAGGCTGAAGACAGGACAGGACCGGAGAGGCGAGGCCAGGGCAGGCGAGGACTGAGGAAGGCAGGCGGAGGCGCAGGTGGCACGCGCAGACCACGGCAGCCCTAGCTAAGCTGCCTCGGGGTTCCCAGCGGCTCCGGCCGGACTCTCACCCCTGAGGCGCTATGTCCCCTGCCCCAGCCACCTGCTAACACTCCTGCTCACACCGCAGGCGGAGAAGGTGCTGCAGTTTGACCCAGGGACCAAGAACGTGACGGCCCTGCTGATGGAGGCGAAAGAGCTGGAGGCCCGGGTCATCATCCTCTCTGCCAGGTGAGGCTGGGCAGGGCCCTACACACTGCACGCAGGGTGGAACCTGGCCAAGCAACCACCATCTGAGCCAGAGCTGGGATACTGTTGGGCACAGTGACCTTCAGCTTCCAAAGCACCTTCACCACGGAAAGCCCCACCCGCCCCACCCACACCCATATTCCTCTTGCCCTGGCTGATGTGACACCCTCCATCTATCCCTCCCTCCCTGGGCCCTTCTCCTTTCCAAAGTCACATGCCGCTGCTTGCCCTGAGCTAGGCTGTGGGGGTGGGAGTTGGAGGAGACCCTGCAAAGCTATCAGACACGGCCTGGGGCTGGCCCAGGGAAGAGGCCCAGGGAAGTGATATGCAGGTGTGCCAGGTGACAAGGCCCATGGCAGGGAGAGGGCCACACTTCCTAAGGATTGGAACAGCTGAAGCAGCAGCTTGAAGGGGAAACCGGTTAGGTACCCAGGAAATCAGGCTGCTCTGGCCAGGATCCTTTGCAACACAGCAACCTTGGGGAGGAGCCCACTGTAAAAAGCTCCCTATTTGCAAATGGCTAGGTTCTCCCGGGAAGGGAAAGGCTGGGTGACTGGGAATAGGCAGAGCAAGAGTGAGGAAGGGCAGGGTGAGGGACCTTGCCCCATGGGACAGCCGCAACCCCACTGTCCCCTGACCTAGAAGCTCTGCTAGGCTTCAACAGAGCAGAGCGAAACAGCAGCAAAATGCCCAGAGGAACACAGCCCAGCCAGGCCTGCATTCAGGAAACAGCCTGCGACACTCATTCCCGCGGCATACCACCACGTGCACGGTCCCTCAAACGACCCTCTGGCCCGGAGACAGCTGCAGCCCCCTCACCAGAGCAGAGCGCAGGGTGGGGCCAGCCAGGACTCCTCAGGCTAGAAGGCAGGAATCTCCCCAGCCCAAGTTAGGGCTGTTGCTTAGAGCTGTCCATGGGCCTTGCCTGCTCTTCCCACAGCTGCTATAAAAAGGCACTAATTGTCCCCCATTATGCCCCCTGCACTCAGCTTTAGGCTCATGGGTCACTTGTCCACACCACTCATCCACCTGTGGGCCCTAGGGAGGGTTGGCCAGGGCTCCAGGAGAAAAGATTTAAAAAGATGTGACTAGGCAAGGTCCAGGTATGCACAAGTCCCAAGAAAGGAAAGCCCAGCCCGGAGAAAAGACCAGCCCAGGGAAAGCCCCGCCCAGGGAAAAAGCCCACCCAAGAAAGCTCCACCCACAAAGAGACCCACCCAGGAAAATCCCCACTCAGGGAAAGCCCCACCCAGGGAAAAAAGCCCACCCAGGAAAAGCCCTGCCCAGAAAGAGACCCACTCAGGAAAAGCCCTGCCCAGAAAAGCCAGGAAAACCCCTGCCCAGAAAAAAGCCACACCCAAGGAAAGCCCCACCCAGGGAAAAGCCCACCCAGAAAAGCCCTACCCAGGGAAAGCCCCACTCAGGGAAAGCTCCACCCAGAAAAGCCTCATCCAGGAAAAGCCCCACTCAGAGAAAGCTCCACCCAGAAAAGCTTCTCCCAGAGAAATCCCAACCCAGGGAAAGCTCCGCCCAGAAAACCCCTGCCCAGAAAAAGCCCCACCCAAGGAGAGCCCCGCCTAGAAAAAGCCCCACCCAGGAAAAAGCCCCACCCAGAAAAGCCCCACCCAGGAAGAGCCCCACCCAAGAAAAGCCCCACCCAGTGAAAGCTCCACCCAAAGCCCCACCCAGAGAAAGCCCCACCCAGAGAAAGCCCCACCCAGGGAAAGCTCCACCCATAGAAAGCTCCATCCAGAGACAGCTCCACCCAGAGAGAGCCGCACCCAGAGAAAGCCCCACCCAGAGACAGCTCCACCCAGAGAAAGCTCCACCCAGAGAAAGCCCCACCCAGAGAAAGCTCCACCCAGAGACAGCCACATCCAGAGAAAGCCCCACCCAGAGAAAGCTCCACCCAGAGAAAGCCCCACCCAGAGAAAGCCCCACCCAGAGACAGCCCCACCTGGGGAAAGCCCCACCCTGGGAAAGCCTCCCCACCGCCCCTTCAGGGAAAACCACGCCCAGGGAAGGCCCTGCCTAGGGAAAGCTCCTCCCAGAAATATCAGACCCAGGGAAAGCCCCCTCTGCCCGGAAAAAGCCCCACCCAGGGAAAGCCTCGCCCAGAAAAAGCCTTACTTAGAAAAAGACCAGCCCAAGGAAAGCTCAGCAGGGCTCTCCTGTTTTCTTTTTTGTTGTTTTGAGAGGGAGTCTTGCTCTGTTGCCCAGGCTGGAGTGTAGTGGCACAATGTCAGCTCACTGCAACCTCTGCCTCCTGTGTTCAAGCAATTCTCCTGCCTCAGCCTCCCAAGAAGCTGGGACTACAGGCACATGCCACCACACGCGGCTAACTTTTGTAATTTTAGTGGAGACGGGGTTTCACCACGTTGGCCAGGCTGGCCTCGAACTTGTGACCTCAGGTGGTCCACTCACCTTGGCCTCCCAAGGTGCTGGGATTATAGGCATGAGCTACCACACCCAGCCTCTTCTATTATTTTCTGAACTGTTTACACTTCCCTCACTCATTCCAGGGCTTGAGAGCCAGTGGAGGATTTCTGCATCCAAGAGGGGGCGACTCAAAGTGTCAACTACCCTAAAACATACCTGCTCAGCTTTTGGGCACTTTTGCAACAGACAAGTTCACATCAAGCGAAACCTGCTTGATCCCTACGTTCTAACAGGAGTGACCTGTTAGAACACTAACAGGTTCTAACCTGTGTCAGAAAAGCACATACAAAACCAATCCACAGAACCCCACCATGCCCAGGTCCCCACAGAGAGGGGAGAGGGCATTTTCTCCACTGTCTTCTCTCTGGCCAGTGAGCCCCTGAGCCATGCACTGCAGTCCCACAGGTTGACCCCTTGTTGCCAGCCTCAGGTCACATTTCCAGACATGGCCCTAGGAAAAAGGTCAGCCCAGGGAAAGGGACATGGTCATGGCAGACAGATAGATAGATGCATGCGCACAGAAACCATGTGCCTACCACATGTCCACGCACATGAGCACACACTGCATGCCACAGGTATATGCATGTGCACACCCCACACACACGTGCACAAATTTATGCATCCACACAGTCACACCACTCATACATATCCATCCACGCATGCACAACCATGAATAGGTCATACACAACACATACACATATGCACACACATGCCAGAGACACACTACATGAGTACCCACATCCACATGCACCAAGCGCATGCCATATACACACATGCAAGACCTGCACGTGAGACACAGGCACAGGCACACAGCACAGTACCATATGCACTCCATACAAAGACCCCGACAGATACATGCTCACCTGCACACATGCACACACAACACACGTGCACCACACACACCACGTGCACACCCAACCACCCATGCTGCATACATGCCATACCCCACACATATGCATACACTGACCACAGCATACATATCAAACCCACACCCAACAACAGCCCTCTTTCCTCTTTTTTTGTTGAGACAGAGTCTCGCTCAGTTGTCCAGGCTGGAGTGCAGTGGCACGATCTCAGCTCACTGCAACCTCTGACCCCTGGGGTTCAAGTGATTCTCCTACCTCAGCCTCCTGAGTAGTTGGGATTACAGATGTGCGCCACTATGCCCGGTTAATTTTTGTATTTTTAATAGAGATGGGGTTTCACCATGTTGGCTAGGGTGGTCTTGAACTCTTGACCTCAGGTGATCCACCCACCTCGGCCTCTCAAAGTGCTGGGATTACAGGTATGAGCCACCACCCCTGGCCTTTTTCTTTTTCTTTTTTTGGAGACAGAGTCTTCCTCTGTCGCCTAGGCTGGAAGTGCAGTGGCACGATCTCAGCTCACTGCAACCCTGGCCTCCCAGGCTCAAGTGATTCTCGTGCCTCAGTCTCCCGAGTAGCTGGGATTACAGGCATACACCACCACCCCTGGCTAACTTTTGTATTCTTTAGTACAGATGGGGTTTTGCCATGTTGGCCAGGCTGGTCTCGAACTCCTGGGCCTCAAGTGATCCGCCCATCTCGGCCTCTTTGAAGCAGAGGCCAATGTTCCACAGCAGAGGCAGACTGACCCATCCAGCATGCCCATCTCCCAGGAGTGCAGAGAGGCAAGCTCTGGGCATCAGCAGGCAAAGGCCTTCTTGACCTCAGCCCGTCAATCTGTCACATTTTGGTTCCTCCTTAGTGAGGGATGTTGAGGGTATTTTTCAGGGAGACATTATGCCAATCTTAATTTTTGACCAGTTTTCCATAGTATGCAGATAATTTGTTTCCAAAATTTTTCATTTTTCTGAAATTGTCTTGATTGATATCAGCTATTTCCATAAAATGATCGGATGAGTTTTGATGGACAGATCAGGCTTTTGTTTACAACTGTTTTGCTTCTGATCATTCCACCACATCACATGCCATGAACCTGAATTTTGTCAAGAAGATGGGCTTCTCGTCAGGTCCCGTTGGGCACTTTGACAGTGGGCACCCTGTGCCATGACAGGTGTGATGTTGGGTCTTGCTGGAAGCTGTGCTGTGTTCTGTGTGCGGAGCCTCTGTTGGATGCTCTCATTTGGGGCCTGGGCCAGTGCTGCTGGGGCCACCTCTATTTTGTGTTGCTGACATCCACCAATAGCATTGTCATGTAGAACAAACACTGAAGGTTTGCATTTCTTTGTGGGCTTATTCTTGAGAAAATTGGGGTCAGACCTCTCCTCAGGGAGGGGAGGGTCACCTTGGTTTCCAGAGTCAAGCATTGTGAAAATTACTCAACACTCAGGTAATCTGCCCAACCCTGCTGCACACGCCTGGAGAAGCCAAGTGTCAGGGGTGGTCTGGGCCCACCTGGAGCACGTCAGGCCCTGCAGAGAAGGGTCTGACAGACGGGGGTGAAGGAAGACCCCCACAAAGGCCTCAAGAGTCCCACCAGGCCCCCAGGTCCTTGTCATAGCCAAAGAGGCCCCAGCCCCAGAGGACCAGGTCCCCTGCTCCACTGTCCACAGGGGCCCACCTGCAAGAACACTGCCAGCGCTCCAGACCACACACGGCCGCAAGGTGAGGCCTGCCTCTGCTCTGTCCTCCGGGTGGTCCCAGGCCTGGGTGGCAGGGTAAAGGCAGCTGCTTGTGCAGACCCCAGAGGGGAAGGCCGCTTGTCATCTCTGGCCACCCCCAGGACGCTGCATCCCACCAGTATCTCACCAACCTGGAGAGCTCCCCATCCCTCATGTCACATATTTGAACACAGAGGACCAGAGCGGTGGGGCTTCTCTAGGAGGTCTTAGGAGCTCCTGTCCTGACTTTGACACTTACCAACTCGCGTGTTCTGCGTGCCTCCATCTCCCTTCGGGACACAGGGATACTGTGAAACACTTAGAGCAGTGCCTGGTATCTGGCCAGGAAGTGATTAGTGATGATCCATCACCATCCTGGGACCCTATCGTGGGGGACCTTCTGACGCGGAGGGGTGGGCGTGCTGGGGGGCACAGGTGGAGGCCACAGCAAAAGGCTAGTCCCCTAAGCCAGGTCCCTAACCCCTTCCCTGCTCCCCCAAGGTAAGGGCCAGCGACGGAGGCCTGGGAGGTTCCTGTGCTCTGGGCCCCAGTGCCTCTGCGGGTCTCCAGGCTTCGCTCCAGGAGGGTCTGGGGGCTGGGCAGGTCCCTGCTCCAGAGAAGGAGGACCTGGGCCTGCGGAGCGCGGTGGGAGGGCTGGAGTCCTGGCCCGTCACCCCAGTCTGCCCTACAGCGAGGACGATGCTGCCACCGTGTACCGCGCAGCCGCGATGCTGAACATGACGGGCTCCGGGTACGTGTGGCTGGTCGGGGAGCGCGAGATCTCGGGGAACGCCCTGCGCTACGCCCCGGACGGTGAGTGCTGGGCCTTGGCGGGGTCCCGGAGCCGGGAGGCCCCCCGCGGGCTCTGAGTCGCGTGCTCGCCCCAGGCATCCTCGGGCTGCAGCTCATCAACGGCAAGAACGAGTCGGCCCACATCAGCGACGCCGTGGGCGTGGTGGCCCAGGCCGTGCACGAGCTCCTCGAGAAGGAGAACATCACCGACCCGCCGCGGGGCTGCGTGGGCAACACCAACATCTGGAAGACAGGGCCGCTCTTCAAGAGGTGGGCGGGGCCTCAGAACGGGGCGGGGCCCCTCTGGGTGTGGGCGTGGCCTCGCAGGAGCTGGGCGGGGTCGTTCTCGGGGCTGGGAGGGGCCGCTCTTGGGGAAGTGGGCGGGGTCGCTCTTAGGGAGCTGGGCGGGGCGGCTCTTCAAGAGATGTGTGGGTGGGCTGGGGTGGGCGGGGCCGCTTTCAGGAGGTGGGCGGCACCACTCTCTGGAGTGCTGCAGTGAGCCTGCTGCCTACATTCTATGGACAGTGTCACTTCTCTCCTCTCCCCGCCCCACACCCCCAGCACCACCACATCGAATGGCACAATCATCTGCCCTCTTCCCAACACTGACACCAGTACCTGGACTCACTGGAGTAGGGACTGCTCCACTGCTCCCGCCCCTAACACTGCAGCCCACCCTGAAACAGCACCCCTCTCCCTGTGTGGCTGACAGCCTTTGGGAGGAGGCTCTTGCTGCAGATGGGGACTGAAAGCTTCCAGGGGCCCAGGAGGCCAGACAAGGAGTCCAAGGACAGCACACGAGCCTGAGAGAGCCATGGTTGGCCAAGGCCCAGAGACCCAAGTGAGCATCTGCAGTATGGCAGGAGTGAGCTCACAGCACGTCTGGACACCATGCCATGCCAGCCCACCCCCAGGTCCCCATGTGCAGAGCCACCATCCACAATGCCCACGTAAGCGCAGATGTAGGCAGCACATGTGCACACGCATACACAGAACTATGTGTGAACACAGACTCAGGCACGTGACACAATACATGCATGGGTGCACCCCACATAGGGATCACCTGTCCACACAGGTTCACTCGTGGTTTTGGGTAGAATACACACGTGCACACACCGCCAGACAGGACAGCCTGCTGGTTAGAGCCGGCTCAACCTCTCCCTCACTCGCTGGCAAAAGGGCAGGCATCTTTCTGGGCTTCTGCCCCCCTCTCTGTCAAACAGGATGGCTGTGAGGACAACATCCTAACCTATGGAAAGCCTTTGAAGCAGGTTCTGGCACCCAGAAGCCATTCAGCTGCCATGAGCTGCACTGTCCATCTGGTGCAGGCAGACACCCTGCCGGCCAGGGTCTGGTGTCTGCCGATCTTTCCATTCTTGGAACTGGGACGAGGGGCAAGCCTGAGCAGCTCAGTGGGCAGGGAGAAAGAGCAGGGAGAAGGAGCAGCTCTGAGAAGCCTCAGCCATGCTTCCTCCCCTAGAGTGCTGATGTCTTCCAAGTATGCGGATGGGGTGACCGGCCGTGTGGAGTTCAATGAGGATGGGGACCGGAAGTTCGCCAACTATAGCATCATGAACCTGCAGAACCGCAAGCTGGTGCAAGTGGGCATCTACAACGGCACCCACGTAGGTGGGGGTCATGAGGGGGTGGGGGCTGGGGCCTTAGGGTCCTGGGGCCAAGACCCCTGCGTGGCCACCCTCCATCTCATACTCCCACCCCCAGGTCATCCCTAATGACAGGAAGATCATCTGGCCAGGCGGAGAGACAGAGAAGCCACGAGGGTACCAGATGTCCACCAGACTGAAGGTGAGGCCCACAGACCTCCCTCAGTGTCCCCACCCTAGACAGCCCATCCATCTCCTCTGGCCTGAAGGAGGGGGCTGCGGTGAGGGCAATGAAAGCCACTAAAGGAAGTGGGGGTGGGGCCTGCTTCCCCTGACCACCGTCCAGCACACCTGGCACAGTGCAGGAAGCAGAGAAAGCAGGAGGGAGGAGAGGAAGCTGCCCCATCCCACAGGTGCTCTCCAGTGCCCCTCTTGCCCCAGCCCTACTTAAGTCTGGAGCAGTTGTCTGGGACAGCACCCGGCTGGGGAAGAGCAGATGGAGAACAGCAGACAGAGGGGGTCTGGTGCAGACCTCAGCTTCAGCACCCGCTGTCCTGAGTACTGGTCCTCCACACTCCTCATCCCTCCTCCAGCCCCCATGGTCTCCTGATGGGACTGCGTCAAACTGTCCTTTTCCAACGTGGCCTTCCTGCCGCATTCCCTGTGGTGGACAGTCCTTCTTGACTCCCCTGGGCCTCTGAGAGCCCTCTGCCCTGGCTGGCTTCCTCCTCTGGGGCATCTTTTCCTTGGCTCCCTACTCCAGGGTGCTCTCCCGGGCATTCCTCCTGGGGCAGAGCCACCCCACGCCCACTGCACACACACTCAAGTCCCAGCGGTACCATAGACCACCAAAGGCAAGGACCTCACAGGCAGCATGCTTCCCTGTCTTTCCAGGCCTTCAAGTGTCTCTTCACCCTGTCTGCCTTCTGAGCCCACCCCTGAAGCCTGGTGCCAACCCCTGTAGCCTCCCACCCAGACTCCCTCTCTGCTCTCCAGACAGGGTGGGGTTTTCTAGTGCCAGTGTGGGTCTCATTGCAGCCCAGACACCTCACACTAAAAAGTCTGAAAGCAGTGATCAAACGCCAAACCCATCCAGGCTGTGAGATGCAGATAGCTTTTTACAAGTTTGTTTCAGGCCTCAATAATTTTTTTAAAGTACTAACATATGTATTACCTGTATAACAGGAAAACATCGTGAAAGTTTTATAAAGCAAATAAACTTCTTTAATGGCTCCTGATACCCCTGGGGATAAAAGCCAAAATGCTGCCTGGAGGCTGAGGCTGGGCCTGCCCCCGTCTCAGACTCACCCTCCCTAGGCCCTGCCAGGAGGTGCCTCTCTCCCACTAACCCCATGGCTCCCTGCCTTTGCAATCCTGGACTTCGGGCGCCTCTGCTCCACCTGCCCTTGGACACCTGCTTGATTCCTGCCCACCTTGCAGGCTCAGCTCTGAGTCATCTCCCCCCAGAGTCCCGGCAGTACGTCGCTATGCTCCATTCCAGCCCCCCTGCCCCAGATCCCTTCCCCACCCCCAGGCTATGGTCCCCTGAAGGACAGACAGGAGGCTGAGCCCAAGCAGAAGTGTGGGTCAAGGAGGCCACGGATGGGGAGAGCATGTCCACAGGGGCAAGAGGAAGGAGCCAGAGACTGATGCTCAAAGCCGGAAGGCTGCGTGCCAGAGCCTGCGGGGTTGGGGGCGGGAACAGGCAGAGTGCCTGGATGAAGGGAGGCATGGGTGGATAGCCCCACGGCCCCGGATCCTACGCAGGCGCAGGTCGGCTTCGTGGACGCGCGGGTCCTCATGGCACAGCGAGTGGGGTCAGCCTGCAGGTGGGCAGTTTCTAACCATGGGAAGGTTCCTGGCACGCAGGATATCGGCAGCTCCTCTGCTGGAAGGAGTCATGTCTAAGCCCAGACTGGAGGAAAAGCGGCCAAGAGAAGGGCTTAGCGCTCCGGGAGTCGTTCTGTGCCCTGCCCCCTCCCCCGGGGGCTGCAGGCAGATGATGCTGATGGTGGCCGGGGAGAATGTGTCCAGCCCACCTGGGCTCTGTAAAGAAGCTCCAGAGAGAAGCAGTGGCCGCCAGCGGGAACGGGGGCAGGGGAAACCGTCGGGGATTAGGAGGGGCGCCAGGGGAGGCTGGGGGCTAAGAGGCCTGCGCCCTGGGCCGCCTTAGGTCGGTGGTCCAGGCTGGGTCTCCCCTTCCCCCCTAGATTGTGACGATCCACCAGGAGCCCTTCGTGTACGTCAAGCCCACGCTGAGTGACGGGACATGCAAGGAAGAGTTCACAGTCAACGGCGACCCGGTCAAGAAGGTGATCTGCACCGGACCGAACGACACGTCGCCGGGCAGCCGTGAGTGCAAGGGGCAGGGCGCGGGCGCGGGCGCGGGGAGCGGGGCGCCCCGGAGCCCAGCAGTCACCGCCCCCACCTCCCCAGCCCGCCACACGGTGCCTCAGTGCTGTTACGGCTTCTGCATCGACCTGCTCATCAAGCTGGCACGGACCATGAACTTCACCTACGAGGTGCACCTGGTGGCCGATGGCAAGTTCGGCACACAGGAGCGGGTAGGCGGGGAGGCGGGGGCGGGGCCCAGCTTGAGGGGCCTGTAGGCAGGGGTCCTGGAGTGGGTGGGGCAGGGGTGGGCGGGGCTTGGGTGGGTTGTGGCCCCGGCGTGGGAGGGACCTGAAAGACGAGGTGGGGTGTGGACTGGGCGGGGCCTGCAGGCGGGAAGTCCTGGAGTGGGTGGGGCATATAGTGGGCGGGGCCTGGGGCTGGGTCGTTGGGTGGGCGGAGCATGGGGCGGGCAGGGCCTGAGGGCTGGGGTGGGGCCTGGCATGAAGGGGCCGGCGGGCGGGGTCCTGGAGTGGGTGGGACAGAGTGGGCGGTGGGCTTTGCTGGCCGGGGCTTGCTGGCTGGGGTGGGGTCCGGTGTGGGAGGGGCCTGCGGACGGGAGCTTGGAAGGGGTGGGGCATGGAGTGGGCGCGGCCTGGGGGGGCAGGGCGGGGCTGGAGTGGGGTGGCGCCTGCGAGCTGCGTTAGGGTCTGGGGCAGGACCTCGGGGTGCGCTAGGGCGGCTTCAGTGGGCGGGGGGGCCTGCGGCGGGAGTTAGGCGGACGCTGCCTGCATCCCCGCCGGCTCTGGCGCCTCTCAGGTGAACAACAGCAACAAGAAGGAGTGGAACGGGATGATGGGCGAACTGCTCAGCGGGCAGGCAGACATGATCGTGGCGCCGTTGACCATCAACAACGAGCGCGCGCAGTACATCGAGTTTTCCAAGCCCTTCAAGTACCAGGGCCTGACCATTCTGGTCAAGAAGGTGGGCAGGGGCCGGGTGGCAGGGGATACCTGGAGCGCCCGGGCGGCGCTAACCACGCGTCACCGGCGCCCCCGCTGCAGGAGATCCCCCGGAGCACGCTGGACTCGTTCATGCAGCCGTTCCAGAGCACACTGTGGCTGCTGGTGGGGCTGTCGGTGCACGTGGTGGCCGTGATGCTATATCTGCTGGACCGCTTCAGGTGAGCGCGACCCGGGGCCTAGACACCTCCATCCGCGGGGGGCGGGGCCGGCGAGGGGTGGAGCGGGACGGGGCAGCCTCTCCCGCCCTCTCTCCCGCCCGCCCTCTGCGCCCCGCAGCCCCTTCGGTCGATTCAAGGTGAACAGCGAGGATGAGGAGGAGGACGCACTGACCCTGTCCTCGGCCATGTGGTTCTCCTGGGGCGTCCTGCTCAACTCCGGCATCGGGGAAGGTAAGGCCCCACCCGCCCGGCCCACCCGGCCCTGCCCCAGCCATCTAGGGTCTGACTGAGCTCCCTACCCCGCCGCCCGCCCACAGGCGCCCCCAGAAGCTTCTCCGCGCGCATCCTGGGCATGGTGTGGGCCGGCTTTGCCATGATCATCGTGGCCTCCTACACTGCCAACCTGGCAGCCTTCCTGGTGCTGGACCGGCCGGAGGAGCGCATCACGGGCATCAACGACCCTCGGGTGAGGCCTGGCAGGGCTGGGGGAGGGAGCTCCAGGTGAGCTTGGGTCGGCTCGGATATGGGTCTGGGGAGCCGCTGCTGGAGCCCTGCCCTCTGACCCTGCAGCTGAGGAACCCCTCGGACAAGTTCATCTATGCCACCGTGAAGCAGAGCTCTGTGGATATCTACTTCCGGCGGCAGGTGGAGCTGAGCACCATGTACCGGCACATGGAGAAGCACAACTATGAGAGCGCAGCTGAAGCCATCCAGGCCGTGAGGGACAGGTGAGGCACGGGGAGGGGGAGGTGCGGGCCAGGAGGGGCAGGTGAAGCTCGGGGAGGGGCAGGCCATCCAGGCCATGAGGGACAGGTGAGACACCGGGAGGGGGTGGTGCAGGCCTAGAGGGACAGGTGGGGCGTGGGGAGGGGGTGGTGCGGGCCAGGAGGGGAGGCCTCCCCAAGGCAGGAGTGCATCCAGCCGGGCACTCCGGAGGTCACAGGCGTGGGGGCTTCCAGGCTGGCAGGACCAGGGCTCCCCTGACCCCGCCTCTGCCGGCAGCAAGCTGCACGCCTTCATCTGGGACTCAGCAGTGCTGGAGTTCGAGGCCTCGCAGAAGTGCGACCTGGTGACAACAGGAGAGCTGTTCTTTCGCTCCGGCTTCGGCATCGGCATGCGGAAAGACAGCCCCTGGAAGCAGAACGTGTCCCTGTCCATCCTCAAGTGAGTCCCAGGGTGCCCATGTCCCTCCTCTGCCTGGAAGCAGAACGTGTCCCTGTCCATCCTCAAGTGAGTCCCAGGGCTCCCGTGTCCCTCCTCTGCCTGGAAGCAGAACGTGTCCCTGTCCATCCTCAAGTGAGTCCCAGGGCTCCCGTGTCCCTCCTCTGCCTGGAAGCAGAACGTGTCCCTGTCCATTCTCAAGTGAGTACCAGGGCGCCGGTGTCCCTCCTCTGCCCTTCCACCAGAGACGGATGCCCTCCCCAGTGCTGGACCACAGATTCCACACCGGGCCAGGCGCTGCCCACTCCATGTCCCCCCCACCCCACATGCCCCGCCCTGGCTCCCCTGCCCCCAGCTTGCCTCATCCCCTCCTGGGCACCACCCACCACAGGCTCACGAGCCCCCACCCCCAGGTCCCATGAGAATGGCTTCATGGAAGACCTGGACAAGACATGGGTTCGGTATCAGGAATGTGACTCACGCAGCAACGCCCCTGCGACCCTCACTTTTGAGAACATGGCAGGTGCGGCCTCCCTGACACTCCGGTGGGTTCTCTGTGGACTGCGGCCTCCCTGGCCAGCAAATGAGGCTCTCGATCCTGGCACACAGGGGTCTTCATGCTGGTGGCTGGGGGCATCGTGGCCGGGATCTTCCTGATTTTCATTGAGATTGCCTACAAGCGGCACAAGGACGCCCGCCGGAAGCAGATGCAGCTGGCTTTTGCAGCAGTGAACGTGTGGAGGAAGAACCTGCAGGTAGGGCAGGCCACCCTCCGAGGCCTGGTGCCCAGGGCCCTGCCTGGCCATGGCCCTCCTCCATCCCCGAAGGCCGTGGCACTGGCTCTGGCTCCGGTGGGCAGGACTGGAGCTAGGAGCCATGGCCAGGGGCAATGGTGAGTGCTCCCAGGGCACGGGGGCAGCGCTGGTGGGGGGCTGCCTGCAGGTGGCTGCCCACTGCAAAGCCGGGGCCGAGGAAGGCCACGCACCCTGCTCCAAGCCTCCGCCTGGCCCCTCTGTCTCCAGAGTCGCCCGCCGGTACCCATTCCATAGGAAGGCAATCAGGCAGGGTAAGACAGGGGCCCGCCTGTGTATGGCACGTGAGTCCAAGATGCATTTTGCCCTCCGCCGACCCAAGCCCCCTTGACACCCTTCGGAGACCCCCTTTCTGCTGTCCTTGTGCTCCATGACTCTGATCTGAATTGGGCCAGGCCTGGTCCTGCCTGGTGGCCAGGTCGCATCCATGAGAATTTGCCGCCAGCAAGGGCAGCCACTGCCCACCTGGGACAGGGTGGGTAGTAGGCCTGTACAGGCCTCAGGGCCTGGGCTGTGGCCGAATTCCAGTTCACTCCATCTCTTCTCTTTCTCTGGGTGCCGTCCTGGAGCCTGTGTCCTGAGATGAAGCTGACATTGCAGCCAGGGCTGCTGGGGGAGGGGGTTGCTGCAGCCCCACACCTCTCATCTGCCCACTCTTGCTCTTGGCCCCACAGGTCCCCTGGGGACCTGGCTGCTGCCACCACTGGCCGGCACAGGCCACCTGGCCATCAGACCTGAGGCCAGAGTCCCGGGAGCTGCCTCTGTCACTCCAATTCCACCTCAACACCTGCCTCCGGCACTCGGCCCCTTCCTGAATCTTGGTGTGTGCCCCTTGGGGGTCAGTGGCCTCCACGCAGACAGCTGGTGTGGCCTGAGGGGCAACTCCTCCAGTCCTCAGAGGACTCCTTCTCCTCGGGACGCCTGTAAGCCAGGGCCACCCAGGAGCCAGGGAGCCAGGCGGACCTCCCAGGAAGAGCCAGCCGAGATCCCCCAAGCCCAGTCCCAGCATGAGCAAGGTCAGGCCTGAGACCCTGGGCAGGAGAAGAGGCCACCCTCGAACGTCCACTGTCGGCCCGTCTGTCCAGCACAGGGAGGCAGGCAGGAGCGAGGGCCCAAGTGGCCGGCCAGGCTGGGCAGCGGCCCACCCAGGAGCAGGCGAGGGCAGGTGTGGACACCACCCTAGCCGTCTAATCACTTATACATATTCATTTTAGGATAGAAAGAGTGGTAGAGCAGAGCCTGACCCTAAAAAGAAAGCCACATTTAGGGCTATCACCTCCACCCTGGCTTCCAGCTTCAAGAGGCGTAGGTCCTCCAAAGACACGGTAAGGGGGAGAGCACCCCAGTCCCGCGTCCGACTCCACCTGCCCCTGCCCTGCGTGTGTCTCCCGCCCCATCACCCCGCCCCAGCCCCGGGCTCCTGTGGCCCACTCTGCCCGTCTCCTTGCGGCGGCCACTCTGCCCAGCCCACCCGTGCGGTGCTCTCACTCTGGACCTTTCTCCCCGGCCCTCCTGGGTCCTCGGCTTTCCCCATGTGTCTCCGTTAGTCTGCCCGCCCACCTCCCTGCCATGACCCACACACCATCTTGAAGCTGTCATGTCGTTGGTCAGTCAGTCAGCCACACCACCTCTTGGGGCCAGGTCTGGGGCCCTGGGAGCCCAGCTCAGCCCCATCCTGGACTCCTCAGCCGCCAGGAGGCCACACCACTTCTGTTATGTCCCTGTTTCTCTTGCCTCTCCCAGAGGGGCCTGCTGCCCTCACTTCACCCCTGCGATGGCCCTTGAGGGGGTGGCTGTGATGTCCCATCCCGTCCGTCTGTCTGGCCACTGGCCCCGCCCCCAAGACACCTGTCTCACCTGTCTCACCAGAGCCATGCGTGTCGCATCTTCTATGTGGTCTCTGTGTGGGCCGGGGGCTGGGGGCCGGGCCTGGGTCCATCTGGGTGGACGGCTGGGGCCTGGAGTTGGAACTGGCCCCGGCCACAGGGGCCTGTCAGGCAGGGAGTGGGGTGGGATCAGAAGGGGTGGCTCCCACCCCAGGCTGAGCAGGAGGTGTGGCAGCAGCTCCCAGAGGGTCTGAGAACAGGTAGGGGCGGCCCCACAAGCCCTGGCCTGCAGACACTGAGGTTCCCAGACAGGGAGGCCTCTGGAAGGGAGACGAACACCTCAGTTCCTGACCCCAGTCACCCCACAGGGCCCACCCCACAGAGCTGGGCCTTCTGCCCTTTGGAGCTCAGAATCCTCCTACCTCCTGCTTGGAGCAGCTGTGGCTGCACAGGATATGCACACTCGGACAAGAGGCCCCCAAAGCAGACCCAGCCTTGCTGGCAGTACCCTAGGCCCAGGCAGCATGGTGGGGAGGGGCTCTGCCCAGAAAGCCTCAGCCCAGTGGCCACCCTGAAGTCCAGGGGTCAGTCTGGCCCACAGGAAGCCCCCCAGGCTGTAGGCAGCATCACCACAAAGCTTAAGCCCCGTGAGGAAGTGGGATTTGCAGTCACCTGCCCCTCAATGCACTGGAAGCGGGACAGGACTGCAGGGCACAGACAGGACTTGGTATCGAGCAACCCAAGTCCCAAGGTGAAGCCACCAGGGTGTCCCAAGAGGGACCCTGAGGCCTGGCTGCTCAGCTTCCTGGGAAAGGGACTTGGCATGCAGGATGGGTGGACAGTGAGAGCTTGTAGGGCTGGGATCCACTGGAAGCTCAAGGAGCAGGAGGAAGCACCATTCCTGGGGCCACCCATGCCCTGGAAATCGGGCAGAGCCAATGCTGCAGAGTCTGAGCCAGGAGTCCCGCTAGGGGGCACAGGGAGCAGAGAGCCGCGATGGGGAATAACACAGGGACTGTGGGCTGGGCAGGCTGGGGAAGAGCGGGTGTCCAGGGAAGAGCAGACAGGGGAAGCAGCAATTTGGGACAGGCAGCCACCGGGAGGCAAGCACAAATGTCTTGCAGGTGATGGGTCACTTTCAGAGGGTGACACTGGGTCCCAGGGCCCTGCCTGGAGCTGGGCCAGGTGCAGCTCAGAGATCCTCACGGTGCCCTCCGGGGGACATGTTCCTAGCGGAACCCTCACCAGAGCCTCCCTGGGCACCAGGGACCGTCCTCTGGGGCCAGCCCTGGCATCATGTGGCATCTGGGACTGGCCCCACCCTGTGAGGCTGAACTGTGGGGGGTACTGCCAGCTGGGGGTCTGGGCTGCGGAGGGCAGCCCAGCTCCCACCTGGTCTCTGGGACTGTGAGCTTGTTCAGAGGGAGGCCTGGGTGGGGGGCTCCTTCGGGCAGGGTGGGGTCAGTCCGGCTGCTGAGATCCTCTGCCCCGTCCTGTGGCCGGTCCGGGCCAGGGCGGCACTGGGCGCTGAGGGCTGGGGTCCCTGGCGGCCGGCGGGGCCAGCGGGTATTGATTGTTGGTTCTTATTTATAGAGCACCGGGGGTGGACGCGGCGCTTTGCAAAACCAAAAAGACACAGTGCTGCCGCGACGCGCTATTGAGAGGGAGGAGGGCCAGCTGCAGCTGTGTTCCCGTCATAGGGAGAGCTGAGACTCCCCGCCCGCCCTCCTCTGCCCCCTCCCCCGCAGACAGACAGACAGACGGACGGGACAGCGGCCCGGCCCACGCAGAGCCCCGGAGCACCACGGGGTCGGGGGAGGAGCACCCCCAGCCTCCCCCAGGCTGCGCCTGCCCGCCTGCTGTTTGGCCGGCTGGCCGGTCCACCCCGTCCTGGCCCCGCGCGTGCCCCCGGCGTGGGGCTAACGGGCGCCTTGTCTGTGTATTTCTATTTTGCAGCAGTACCATCCCACTGATATCACGGGCCCGCTCAACCTCTCAGATCCCTCGGTCAGCACCGTGGTGTGAGGCCCCCGGAGGCGCCCACCTGCCCAGTTAGCCCGGCCAAGGACACTGATGGGTCCTGCTGCTCGGGAAGGCCTGAGGGAAGCCCACCCGCCCCAGAGACTGCCCACCCTGGGCCTCCCGTCCGTCCGCCCGCCCACCCCGCTGCCTGGCGGGCAGCCCCTGCTGGACCAAGGTGCGGACCGGAGCGGCTGAGGAAGGGGCAGAGCTGAGTCGGCTGGGCAGGGCCGCAGGGCGCTCCGGCAGAGGCAGGGCCCTGGGGTCTCTGAGCAGTGGGGAGAGGGGGCTAAGTGGCCCCAGGCGGAGGGGCTTGGAGCAGAGACGGCAGCTCCATCCTTCCCGCAGCACCAGCCTGAGCCACAGCGGGGCCCACGGCCCCAGCTGGCTGGGTCACCCCTCTCGGGCGCAAGCGCTCCTCTGCAGCCTGAGCTCCACCCTCCCCTCTTCTTGCGGCACCGCCCACCCACGCCCCGTCTGCCCCTTGACCCTCCACGCCGGGGCTGGCCCTGCCCTCTCCCTACGGCCGTCCCTGACTTCCCGGCCGGCAGCGCCTCCCAGAGGCGCTCGGGCTCCCGTCGCCTCGGGCCGCCTCCTCCTCCTCCTCTGGACTCGAGAGGGCCGACCCCCTGGTCTCCTCGTCCGGCCTGCGGACCAGAACGGGCTTCCCCGGACGCTGGTTCGGGACTGTCTTCCACCCTGCCCTGCACCTCGGGCACAGGAGAGCGCCACCCGCCCGCCCCCGCCCTCGCTCCGGGTGCGTGCCCGGCCCGCCACCTTGTACAGGACCAGCGCTCCCAGGGCCCGAGCGCGTGCTTTCCCCGTGCGGCCCATGCGCGGCGCGCTCTGCCCCTCCTCCCCCCACCTCCCGGTGTGTGCAGTGGTGATGCCTAAAGGAATGTCACGCAGGTTTCGGTCTGTGTAGCTTGTTGACGCCGACAGAGAGTAAAGGGAGGGCAAAGGCGTTGGGGAAGAAGCTTCCAGCGTCCCAGGCGGCCGCGGCTGCTCAGGCTTGGGCGGCTGCCGCGGGGATCCCCGGGCCCGCGGGCGAGACCGAGCAGTGGGGGTCGGGATCGGAGTCCGGGTCCCGCGGTCTCCTCAGCCGGCGGAGGGCGGCGGCGCGGCGGCGGCGGCGCGCGCTGCAGGCGGTGAGCACGGATCCCAGCGCCAGGCAGGCGGCCACGCTGACGAGGAAGGAAGCCGGCCCGAGCGCGTAGACCACGGCCAGGTCCCGCAGGGCGAGCGGCTGCGCGCAGTGGCGGAAGGCGGCGTCGGGGAAGGCAGTCAGCGGGCTGAGCGTCAGGCGTCCCGGCCACACGCAGAGCGCCGCCTCGGTCTCTGCGGGACACAGACACACAGACGTGGCGTCAGGCCGTGGCAGCCGCCCCGCCCCGCAGACCCCGACCCGCATCCGGGACAGCTCACCTGACGTGGACAGCGGGTGCCGGCGCAGCCAGGCGCACAGCGGGCGCAGCGCGCAGCTGCAGGCCCAGGGGTTGCCATGCAGGTGCAGCGAGTCCAGGGCGGGCAGGCGGGCCAGCAGCCCCGGCGCGAGTGCCGCCAGCGCGTTGTCCTGCAGGCTGAGTGAGCGTAGCAGCGGGAGCGCGCCCAGCGCCGCGGGCTCCAGGCGAGCCAGCCGGTTGCCGGCCAGAGAGAGAGTGCGCAGCGCGCGCAGCGGCGCGAAGGTCCCGGGTGCCAGCGCTTCCAGCTGGTTGGCGCTCAGGTCCAGCAGCTGTAGCACGCCCAGGCCCCAGAAGGCTCGCACATGCACCGAGTGGAGCCCGTTCTCGCTCAGGTCCAGGAGCTGCAGTGCGCCCGCTCGCGCGAAGGCACCGGGCGGTAGCGCGCGGAGGTGGTTGTGGTCCAGCAGCAGCTCGCGGAGGCGCAGGCTCAGGCCCGCGGGCACGGCGGGAAGCGCGAGTGCAGAGCAGGTGGCCAGGCCGCCCGGCTCGCACGTGCACACCTCGGGGCAGTCCCGGGCGCCTGGGGACCCCGAGGGCGAGGCCGTGGCCGACTCCTGAGCCCAGACAGGCCAAGGCGACAGCAGCAGCAGCAGCAGTAGCAGCAGCAGCGTCGGCGTCGGGGTCGGCGGCCGAGGCCGCGACCGGGAAGAACTCGGCATAAGGGCAGCCCCTGGTACCTGCGGTGGGAGGCCCGCTGCCTGTGCGTCCCCGGAGCCTGTAGTCCGCGAGTGCGTTCCTGCCGCGCTTGCACAAACGTTCTCTGGCGCGAGTGCAGGCAGTTCCTGTCCCACAGCTGGATCCACGCTTGGGGCGGGGGCGGGGCAAACAGCCAACGCCCGGCACCGCTGGCCACCTGTCCCAGAGCTCCAGACTGCTCTTGGCACGGCGCCCGCGCCGGCCACAGCACTATCGGGACCACCTCGCCCGGCCTGGTTCACCACCAGGCGCCAGCCGAGCCCTGAGCAGCAGGACGCCGCCCACCTGCACCCGCCGACCTCACGGCTGCGACCGGCGCCCAGACGCAACGCAGCCCAGAGGTCCTGCTCCTCACCGGCCTCGGCCCCACTCAGGATCAGCAAAGTGAGCCCAGTGTGCACGTGCTGAGTGGCTCCACGCAGGAACGGTCCGTTCCCATGGTGGATGGGGCCTGAACTCACACAGGCCTTGGGGTGTAGGGAGACAGCACACCCAGGCAGGAGAGGATGCCCGCTCCACCTCTCCCCCCAGGACTCTTCTGGACCGTCGGGGCGCTGCCAGTGGAGTGGGGGAGGGGCATCAGCCCAAGTCCTGTTAAACCCAGCTGCCTCCGGAGCTGCCAGGTTGCAGGTCCTGTTCTAGGAGCTTTCAAAACCGGGGTTCAGGGAGGAGCTGGGCTGACCAGCTGTGGCAGAGAAGGTAGAAACACATTAGGAGTGTGGTTTCCTGCCCTGGGGCAGAGGAACAGGGAACCCGGTGTGGGCCTCGGTGAGACCCATAGGCGAGTGCACCCCCCACAATGCAGCCTTGAGGGGTGTGAGAGCCTGCAGGGAGGACAGTGCACAACCTCTAAATACGGTTTATTTCCTCTCCCCCGGCTGCCTCAGCCCTACTCAGGTGGTAGGGGTGGGGGTGGCGGTGGCTCCTCTGGGGTAGCCTCCAGGGGGATGGCCACGAAACTCTCATCCTCCAGTGGGGGCATCACGGAGACCTCCAGGTCAGCGTCCAAGAGCTGGGACTCCACATATACTGGATGCAGGTCCATGCGGTCTTCCTGGACTCCAAAATTCTCTACCAACCTGCATGACAGGGGCCGGGTCAGCACAGGCTGGTGGGGCCCTAACCACCCCCCGGAGCAGGCCAGCATGTGGAACTGTGCTCCCCCAAGGCCTCCCCTGGGACAGCACCACCCCCACAGGGTCCCTCCTTGGACAGCACCCCCTCACGGGCCTCCCCTGGGACAATGCCCCCCTCAAGGGCCTCCCCTGGAACAGTGACCCCCCCCCCGGTCCTCCCCTTAGCACCACCCCCAGGCCTCACCTGGGACAGCACCCTCCCACAGGGCCTCCCTGGAACAGCACCCCACCTCGAAGGCCTCCGCTAAGACAGCACGTCCCCAGGCCTTCCCTGGGACAGCGCACTCCCCCCCGCAGGGCCTCCCCAGTGCTCACCTGTTGTTCACTAGTCTCTGGCATGTTTCACTGAGGGAATGAAGGCCAACATGAGTCCTGGAAGAGTGCTGGGCCCCAGACTTCCCCCAACACACCCCTAGGAAATACCATTTCTACCCTAGGTGACATCCCGCCCAGGGGGCAGAGGCCCCTCTTGCAAGACCAAGGGCCCAGGTGGAAAGCCTGGCCTCGCTCCCACCCACTCCTGGCCCCGGGGTTCACGCACCCCTTGGCCCGCAAGACGCCAATTGCCACGATGATGAGGGCGCAGAGGCAGCTGGCGCCGATGCCCGCCAGCACCACAAGGAGAGTGATAAGGGCCTCTCGGCTGAGGCCAAGGCTGCATTCACAGTAGGTTCCAGCTGCAGAGACAGGGCCACATGGCCATGGGGCCGGTCACCTGCCTGTGGAGGACCCCCAGGTCTGCCCCTGCCCTGGTAGCCCCCAGAAGGACACCAGTACTCCTGCCTTGCCTGGGAAAGGGAAACCCTGGCTGGATGCAGGGTTCGGGGGCAGGAGGTGGTACCTGCAGCAGGGATGAGCAGAAGGGAGAAGCATGTGAGGCCCAGGGGGCTGCCACACAGGCAGGACTGAGGCCAGAGACCAGGGGCCATGTCCAGCCCTGGCCACACTGCCCACCTCTGACGGAACTGTTGGAAGGTGCTGACCTCACAGTGGGACTGTGAGGTGAGGGTGGGGGGCAAGGCCTCACGGTGCCTGAAGCCAATGTTTCAGTTGCCCCTGGGCACTGAGATTCTGGGACCCATGGACAGCCTGCCCTGGGAATGGGACAGATAGGGTGGACAGGTGCTGGAGAGCCCGGCCAGCTTGGGCCAGCTCTGAGGCAGAGGCAGCAGTGGAGCTGGCCTGGCCTGAGGGGCAGTCCCTCATAGTAAAATGGAGTGGGCAGCACTGCAGGCCCTATGTGGGTGCAGTGGCCTGGCAACCTTGGGGGAGCTGGCAGCAGGTAGCCTCGGCCTCAGCTCCCTCCCAGCTTAAGGGTTTTGGCAGCTCAGTGTGGGGCTGGGCTCCAGCTGGCTGCAGGTCATCTTCCTCCAGGGCCAGGGCAGGACGGGACCAAGGAGGGCTCAGGGGATGGGCCTGCACCCAGCCTCCCTCCCCACTGCTTCTGGGAGGGTCTGGCTCATGGTCCTGGTAAAGCTCTGGTCAGGAGGGCTGCTGGCACCCAAGGAATTCCCCCATCAACTTGGAAAGGTCTGGGGGACCCTGGCTACCACTGTCTGAGCAGGACCCCCATACAAGGCTCTAGACTAAAGGTGTCACTGAAGTTGGAGTCCCCAGGGGCTGTTCCCTCTGCAGACAGGCAAGTATTACCCAAGGAAGTGGACTGCAGGCTGGCATGGCCAGGGTTAAGCTCAGCCTCCTCCCTGAACCTACTGTTCCAGGCTGGGAGAGAGGCCCCTGCCCTCCCAGCCTTCCCTCCTCAGGACCTGCCAAGCAAACCGCCAGGCAGCAGAAGGAAACACCTGCCCCACAGCCAACCGAGGCTGGGCCTCCTGCCAGCTTAGGACCCATAGGGTGTGGAGGGTGGGGGGGCACAGCTTGCCCCCAGTGGCCTTGGTCACCGGGGACACACTCGCCTGTTGTCAGGCACCCTCCTGCTGGGGTCCTCCAACCTCTGACTTGCTGAGTGACACTGTGACCTGAGGTGTTCCCTTCGCCCTTGTCTTCAGGACACATCCAGAGATGGAATCCACAAGACACAGAACAAAGGTGTGCCTGAGCCAAGCTGGCAGTGACACCCAACAGGCCAGCCCAGCAGGTTTGTATCCTGGGTAGGACACTGGCACACCCAGCCTGGGGCAAAGTGCTAGCCATGGACAGTGGCATCCAGGCCAGGCCACCGCCTGATGGGACAGTGGGAGTCAGAGAAGTGGGCCCCCCATAACAATTCAGGAGAAAGGGTCCCTCTTTTTGTGAGACAGCGTTGGAATGAAGTGGAGCACCTAGGTAGTAGGGACCAGGGCGAGAGAGGAGGTACCACACCAGCAGAACCAGCCCTCCTTGGCGGGGCAGAGGCCTGATTGTCAGAGGCCGATGGTCAGAGGCCAACAGTCGGACGCCGACGGTCAGGGGCCGACGGTCAGGGGCTGAGGGTCAGGGTCCAAGGGCCAGGGGACGACGCTCAGACCTGATGGTCAAGTCAGGGCCTGACGGTCAGGGGCCAAGGGTCAGGGGCTGAGGGTCGGGGCCGACGGTCAGGGGCTGTGCATCTAGCGCCTGCCTAATGCTGGCCACTTCCTCCTTCAAGCCCCAAGGCAGAATTCTTTAGAGCAAGGAGGGTGCAGAAATGGAGCCGAATGGCTCAAACAGGCCAGAGCTGGAGAGGTGAGGAGGGTGCTGGGCAGTGGCTAAAGGAACCCAGGACAGTGGACATGTAGGCGCCAGCAAGGGCATCTGGGGACAGCAGGGGGAAGGTGAAACCAGGTGCAACTCACAGCCCGGGAAGGTGCTGCAGCAGGAGCGGGACTTGAGGCACCAGTTTTAAACCGCCTTTATCCCCTGCAAGGATGGTGCCATGGGGTAGAATGTGGCTGGCCTGGGAACAGCCCCTCTAGGACAGAGGCCCAGGCTTTAGCAGCAGAAGAGCCCAGAGCTAGACCCCAGGGTCCTCGCTCAGCCTGATGGCATCTCCCTCTCCCAGTGCAGCCTCTTGGATGGGACCTGGGCAGCCTGCTCATGCGTGGTGGCACCTGTGGGGGTCACAGGGGTGGGTGATCTGCCTTCCGAGGCACACTTGTGAGCCTGAGTGCTGTGGCCACCCTGCCCAAGTGTGGAGCAGGGGACAAACACCCAGCCAGCAGGGCAGGCCCTGGAGCAGAGCCTCGCTGCCAGAGAGGAGGAACGCTGGCCAAGGGGTCATCCATGAGCCCAGCAGTTCCAAAAGAACCCACGCAACACCCCAGCCTCTCCCCAGACCCCCAGCCTCGCCCCGGACCCCCAGCCTCGCCCCAGACCCCCAGCCTCGCCCCAGACCCCCAGCCTCACCCCAGACCCCCAGCCTCGCCCCACCCCCCAGCCTCGCCCCACACCCCTAGACTCACCCCAGACCCCCAGCCTCGCTCCAGACCCCAGCCTCGCTCCACACCCCCAGTCTTGCCCCACACCCCCAGCCTCTCCCCATACCCCCAGCCTGGCATGTGGGAGTGGGCACCAGCTGAGCAGAGGGCAACCTCAGGACTCCTTCCAAAGGCCACAGGCGCAGGGTAGAGCTGGAGGTCTGGCAAGTGGCACCAAGCCCTGGGTGGAATGTGGCTGCCTGAGCTGTGGTACAGGTATGACGTGAGCCTTCATGCACCGCTTCCTGCCTGAGCCGGGGGTGGCCCAGGACGCTCTCAGGAGGCCATATTCCTGCTGCAGATGTGCAGGCCTTGGTGGGCCCCTCACTTGCTGCCGGGGAGCAGACCCTGCCAGGCTGAGGTGGAAAGGCCCAGGCTAGCGGGAGACCCCAAGGGCCCCACAAAGCCACCAGGACAGGAAAAGATGACCTTACTGCTTTAATCTGCACGCTATGGGGTGGGGGTGGGGTGCCCCTGTGTGGTGCCTTCTGGGACACACGCGGGTGGGGGCTGGCACGGGAGGAGAGCACCTGCAAGGCAGGGCTGGGTGGCGGATGGACGGGCAGGTGGGCGGGCACGTCAGCCGCAGTTCTTGGGCAGGCGGTAGACGCCGGCCGAGTAGACGAGCTGCTGGTCCCGCACCTTCTTCTGCAGGTAGCCCTGCAGCTCCTGCAGGTCGATCTCGGCCAGTGCAGGCCCGGTCACCACAAACATGCGCAGCATGTTGTAGATGCGTTCCAGTGAGAGGCTCTCCAGGTTGGTCAGCATGGCCTGGATGTAGGTCCAGAAGAGCTGCACACACCGGCCAGCCCCCATCAGGTGCCCGCTGGGGCTGCTGCCAGGCACAAGCAGGCCTTCACCCTGCCCCGCCGCACCATGCCCCCCCCGACCCGCGGGCCCCGCATGCGCACCAGCAGCTCCTCCTCCTTCTGGTCTGCCTGGGAGGCCATGCCCGAGTCGCTCTCATCATCACTGTCGATGAGGACCATGCTGTCCCGGTCCTGAGGCCGCTCCTCCTCGATGACAGAGAAGGTGCCAGGGGGCTCCTCTCGCAGCACACCCTGCTGCAGCCACACAGACATCCTCCGCCGCAGCAGCGCCACAGGCATCTTCACCGCCTTGCTCAGCTCCTCCAGGGTCCAGCTGGCTGTGTGAAGAGTGACCAAGACCCTGGGCAGCCTGTGGACAGGCTGCTCCTCCCCTGCCTCCTGTCAGCCCAGAGGTCGGGGGACCAGACCCTCCCCACCTTGCCCATAGGAAAAGTAAGGGTGCTGCCTACTGGCTTGGCTGCCCCAAACCATACCTTCACTGGGGAGCAGCCCCTCACCCATGGCGGGGCCATGGGGCCAGGGCAGACCAGCTGGGGGCCAGTGGACTCACCTTGGTCCTGAAAGTACAGCAGAACCACCGCCTGTACCGGGGTGACTGCCACAGACAGTGTGCGGTCGGCCAGCTCCACGTCCATGGTCACCAGGCCCAGAGTGTGCTTCCAGCTGAGGGTCCGCATGGCCTAAGGAGGGCTAGGGTCAGTGTGGGTGGCTCGGCTGCAGGGGGCCCAGGCTCATGGGCTCTGCCATATGGAACCGGGTGACGAAGGGCTCTCAGAGCTGCCTGCCCCACCCTGCCCCCGGCAGACAGGTGAGCAGCGGGAGCACAGGACTGGGTGGGCCCCACCTGCTCAGTTACCACAAAACAGCAACGGGGCTGGTGTCACAAGACGTGTCCCTGAAAAGCTATGTGTGCATCCTAACCCCCCATGCTTGGAAACACAGCTGTATTGGCAAACGGTGGACAAGGTCACACTGGCGTGGGTGCAGCCTAATCCAACTGACCGGCGTCCTTCTAAGGAAAGGAAGGATGACGGAAGACACGGGCGGCGGGAGGGGCCACATGAGGACAGAGGCCGACGAGTCATGCAGCCACAAGCCAGAAAACACCAAGGGCTGTGGCAAAAGCCAGAAGCTGGAGAGCAACGGAGACTCTTAAGAGGTTTCTGGGGGAGTAGGGCCCTGCCAATACCTTAATCTTGACTTCCAGCCTCCAGAACCAAGGCAGTCTATTTCTGTTTTTTTAAAGCCACCCAGTTTGTGACACTTTGTTACAGCAGCCACAAGAAATAAACAGATTTTGCTACCAGAAAGGGCACTGCTGAAACGTGACACCAGGAATGGCCCCCTAACAGGTGTTTCTAGTAAGGTCTCGGGCAGAGTGAGCGAGCTGCTGTGGCGGGAGGAGGCAGCAGAGAGCCTGGCGGGCTGGTGCTCTGCTGCTGTGTGGCAAGTGGGGCTGCAGTTGATGAGCCTGAATGCTCAGCTGAGATTTACAGGCAGCGTGGAAGGTGAGGCCTGGCTTCTCCTTGCCACTTAATAGCAGAATGCAAGAGGGAAAAATCAGTGAGGACGGAAACATTAAGCAAAAAGGCACCAGCCCTTAGAGATTTGAAAAATGCTCCGACGATCCAGGCAGCTCTGAGACACAGCTAAGGCTGTGGCTGGACCAGGATTTTCGAGATGAGGTGTGATCTGCACATCCAACCATCTCAGCAGGAGATGGGCAGGTGGGGCTCCAGGAAAGGCCCTCGTCTGAGGGCCTGGACACTGGTGAGCTGCACAAGAGAGACACCAACGAGGTTTGTGAGAACTTTACCAGCAGAAACGCTGCCAGGCTGGACTGAGAGGCAGGCAGGCTCCAAGAGCAGAGCTGCAGACGCAGAGGCTGAGGCTGACGGGGTAGGGCTGCCCCTGCAGGCCAAGGGTGGAGCACTGAGCCCAGGATTCGCAGGCCGTGGCATCAAATGGAATTCGGCTGCTGGGTTTGGACTCAGGGAGACCTGCCACCCTTTTTCCTTCCAGTTTTCCCTGTTGGGGTGGGAATGTCTATTCTATGCTTATCTTACCGTTGAATTTTTGAAACAGAGCATCTGCTGCCTGATTTCACAGCATCCCAGCTGGAAAGGAACGGACACACCCCAAGTCTCACCTGGACCTCATTTAGATGCTGTTTACATGCTGAGATGTGGAACTTCGTGTGGATGGTATTTAGATGAGATTTTGGACTTGGACTTGAGGCTGAAATGGTGAGGACTTTTGGGGTTACTGGGTATAATTGTAACTTGCATGTGGGAGGGCCCCACCACGGGGCAGATTGTTATGTGCCCCTCCACAAAAGACGTATGGAATGCTAACTCCCTGAACCCCTGGATGTGATCTTATTTGGAAATATGGTCATTAAAGATATAATTAAGATGAAGTCACCTTGGAGTAGAGTGAGTGTCCAAGAGGGGGATACAAACAGAGAGCAGGGGAACACCCCGGGCGACGCAGCAGAGACCTGACCGAGCCACCCACAAGCCCCGGAGCTCCTGCAGCCCCCGGAAGCTGGTAGAGGTGAGGAAGCAGCCTCCCCTAGGGCCTCCAGAGGGCCCTGCTCACCCTGACCTCTATAAGATGATACATTTCTGGTCTTTTAAGCCCCTTGGTTTGGGGCACTTTGTTCTGGTGGTACCAGGGCACTGACACGCCTGCTCTGTGGGCCATGGGCTCCTAAGCCCTTCCAGGATCTAGCAGCTCTTAAAGGAAACGAACCCCACTTTACGGACAGAAGAAAGATGGAGGTGGAGTCAGTGGTTGGCCTTGGTCCTGGCTCTCGCTCCAGGGCCGTGACATCCACGAACGCCACTCATCAGCCTGCTCCAGGACAGGAGGGCTCAGGAGCAACAAGCTCAGGTGCAGATGCTGAGGGCTGCATGCCAGCCATGTGCCCAGCGAGCTCACGTGCAGATGCTGAGGGCTGCATACCAGCACATGCCCAGCAAAGTCCCTAAGGTGCAGATGCGGAGGGCTGCATGCCGGCCACGTGCCCAGCGAGACCCCTAGGCCAGGAGCTCTGCTGGTGGGACCTCTCAGCACAGCCTGGCACCTTCCTGAGCCATCCTGAGTCCCGTGAAGTGAAGACAAAGGGCACTGGAGCGTGGCTGTCCCAGGACATCAGGCCCGAGGAATGGGAAGTGGCTGAGCCACACTTGGGATCCCAGGGGAACCCTGGAGGGAGGCCAGGGGAGCCTCGCCCAGAAACAGCACTGGAGAGCCTGAGGCAGCCAGAGGGTCAGTGGGAGAGGGACCGAGCACGGAGCCCGGCCACACCGATGACTTGTACTAGAACATGGCAGGGCAAGGGGTGGCTCGGTGGCCGCAGGCTCTGGAGACACAGGCTGGAGCTGGAGGTGGGGGGATGGCCAGGGCCCTCCTCTCCACTGGGGCAGGCAAGCTGCAGGGGATACCTGGACTCTTCCAGAGCCAAGCTGAGGCCTAGAGGAAGGCAGCAGGCACTTGCCACCAAGATCAGCAGCCTGGCCCAACCTCCACCTCCTGCCCCGGGGGCCTCTGCCTGGCCCTCCCCTTGTCTGTCTCTGCAACTTCCCCCTTAGTTTCTTTTTTTTTTTTTGAGACGGAGTTTCACTCTTGTTACCCAGACTGGAGTGCAATGGCATGATCTCGGCTCACCGCAACTTCTGCCTTCTGGGTTCAAGCAATTCTCCTGCCTCAGCCTCCCAAGTAGCTGGGACTACAGGCGCGCACCACCATGCCCAGCTAATTTTTGTATTTTTAGTAGAGACGGGGTTTCACCTTGTTGACCAGGATGGTCTCGATCTCTTGACCTCGTGATCCACCCGCCTCAGCCTCCCAAAGTGCTGGGATTATAGACGTGAGCCACCATGCTCGGCCTCCCCCTTAGTTTCTAAAGTGGACTCATCACCTTGCCCTCCCCTAGGAATAAGATTCCTTAGTCTGTCAACACAGCAAGGCCCTCTCACTTGGCAGATAAAAAACGGAAACACATTAGATCCAACGTCTGTCACAACAGGCCTGGAGAAGCTGGGGACTCTCCTTTGAACTCAGCCCCATCTGCCAGCCTTGGCCCAGGCTGCGGCTGGCCCATCCCCCTCCTGGGGCACCTCTGGAGCTCCTGGGGTTGGGGTCTGCAGCCTGGAAACCAGCTTTGCCCCAGGACCCTCTCCTCACGTGTCCCCTGCTGGGGTGCTCAGCTCCCCCCAGGCCTGAGCATTCACTGGGCACACTGGAGGCTTCACGGGCCCCACACACCAGACTGAAAGCCCTGGAACCTGGCTGCACAGGGGTCCTAACCCCTTCCCCCTGACCCGATACATCTCACCTGACCATGAGCTCAGGGAAAGAACCTCCAAGTGTGGTCCCATACTCAGGGCCCTGAACACCTGTTCTGGGACTGCTGGGATTGGTGGTGCTGCCAGGAGACGTGAGCCAAATACGGCTGATACCACCACTCTGGGCACGCTGGCCCCACCTGCCAGCGCCTCCAGGCCAGGGCTCGCTCCTCCAGTCCCCATGTCTGCTTCCCCCTGACTCCCACCACAGTCTCACAGCCCTGGTCCTTAAGCACCATGGGAACCTGCAAAGGCAGTTCTCCGGGAAATATCTAGAAAGGGGGGCAGGGCTGGGGCCCCAGGGTCAGGTGCGCTTGGGAGCACTGCCCTGGGCAGAGGGTGGCCCTGGCTCCCTGGCCCTCAACTGCAATGACATGAGGCACCCCAAGTCCTGGTTCTGAGAGGCAGAGAGCGGATGGCAGAAGAGGAGGAAATGCTCAGTGGGTGGGGCCTGCTGGAGCCATGGGGGGTCCCCGTGAAGCAGCACAGGAGATGTGGGCCCAGCACAGCCCACCCGAGCACCTGTGGGGCTGAGGGACGCTGGCTCACAGGGGGCACAGGCTCGCTGTGAGGAAGGCAGAGGGAGCGTGGACTGGGCCCACTCCATCTCCTGCAGGGATGGCTGTAAGACGGGACCAACCCCAGACACTCGGGAGACAATGGGGTGGCCATAGGCACCAGGCTGCTGAGCCTGCAGCACAGGGTCAGGTGCAGAGAGCCCTGTGGGGTGGCTGGCATGGAGGTACCTTGAGCTGCTCGTACTTCTTGCAGTAAGCCTCCAGGGCTGCCCTGATGTCCTCGGGGACCTCCAGCTTCTCATCCTTGAAGGGCGGCCAGAACTCGCTGGACAGGATGACAGCGTAGACCCCGAATGGCGGCTGCTCCTCCGCCGGCCGCTTCTCGTCCTCCTCCCGGATGTTGGCATTGATGCGGCGGGAGTCCGCCATGTCCTGAGGGAGGAGCTGGTGTCACGGGGGCCTGGGGGCGGCGGGCGGTGGGCGAGGCGGGACCCACCTTCAGCATGACCTCGCAGAAGTGCATCGGGGCCTCGCCAAAGCGCAGCTTCAGCAGTTCTACGTTGCGGATCTCCCTGGAGAGACGAACCAGCGTCTGGGCGAAGGTCGCAGGGGCTGCAGTCCCAAGCAGCACCTGCAGCAGTCACGGATGCACCTCCCGGGCAGAGCAGGGGGCCTGCGTGGCACCCTGGTGGCCAGCTCAGCCCCAGCCAGGAGTGGGGGTGGCACACAGTCCGACCAGGCCCAGGCCCTGTCCTGACAGGCTCAGCAAGGGCCCCGGCACCCCTGGAGACCGCTGGCGCCTCCCGGGCCTCACCGCTCCGGGCTGAAGCTGAGCTGGTGCAGCAGGCGATCGGCCAACAGCGAGCGGTACTCATTGATGAACAGGTCCTTGCTGCCGTAGATGCTGACCAGCAGGCTGATGATGTCTGAGGAGCGCCGCTTGGAGCTGGACTTCCCTGGCACAGCGCGGGCAGAGGTGTCACCTGACAGGCACCTTGGCAAGGACAGCCCCCCCGCCATCCCACTCTCCCGGAGGCACAGCCTAGCATGGCTTTTCCTGAAGGCCCTCGAGGCTGGGAGCAACCCGGCACCTCCCAGGAGACCAGGAGTCGCATCCTAGGGCAGCAGCTTCAATCCCCAGCTCCTCCCATCTCACAGTGACCTCCCCAGACCCTCAAGTAGGCTTAGGGTACAAGCCACAGGTTCTGGGGTTTTCCTCTGAGGGAGACTAAAGACGATGAAGACTTACAATCTGTGCCAGGGCTGGGGCCAGGGAGGGGTCCCACAGCTCTCAGAGCTCTACACACTGCGGCCAGGCACGGATGGGCCCTGAGCAGGAGCTGTCACCTAACGGGACTCTGAGGCCCACACCAGCAGGGGGTGCAGGGGCCATGCACGTTTTCCTTCACTCCTCTGCCAGGTGTCACGGCGGGTCAGGGGACACCCCCCAGCTCACAAGGGGCGGGAGGCAGGGCACCTCCCACGGCTAGAGTGACCAGCCACAGGACACAGCCCACCCCGGGCCTGCCGAGGCCAATGGGGTTGGAGCACTGCCCTGACCTTGGACCCCTTCAAGCCTCTGGGGTACTGGCCACACGTGACACAGCCAAGCTATGTGGCCAGAGAGGAGCCAGAGCGGCCGGCCTGGCCGAAGCCTCCATCCATTGGCGAAATGGATGCTGTGGGGCAAGCTAACCTGGATCAGCGTCCACGGGGTCCGGGACCCAGTCCTCAGGCTCGCCCGAGTCATCCTCACTGTCCTGGCCCGTCTCCAGGCTCGCTGGGTCAGTCTTGGACAGCTCAACGGCCAGGTCCCCCGTCCCATCCGAGTCCCCCGTCAGCCCAGCCACAATCTGCCGCACCGTGTCCTCCCGCGTCCTGCCGGTGTGAGCACTGCTGTGGTCCACAGTATGAATACCCCGCATGCCCCTCCCACTGCAAACACCAGCCCCGCCCCATCTAGGCCAGCACCACCACCCCTGCCTCTACAGCCACTGATGACGAGCTGTGCACCAAAGACAGGCCCGTCAGACTCCCTGAAGAACGAACCCAGCGCTACATGGGAAGCAGGAGCTGCGAGGGCAAGGCCGGCCTGCGTGCCCGCAGGCCCAGCTCTATGGCACACTGAGGCAGGACGGCTTGAGCCCAGGCAGGTGCCCAAGGCTGCAGAGTTGATTCTGCCACTGCACTCTGACACAGTGAGAGCCTGTCTCAAAAACAGGAAAAACTTTAGAAAAAGAACCGGCCCAGAAGCCGGGCCCGTTACAGCCACAAAGCAGCGAACAAGTCCAGACAGGCACCAGAGTCCCAGCGGCTCCTGCTGCTCAGGCCTGGGGCCGCGGGGCCTCTTCGATCCCCAAGGAATTTCCAGGCAGCCGTGGCAAGGCCCTCATTCCAACACATTCTCCACTGAACAGCCCGGGGAGTGCCTGCTCCTTGCCGTGGAAAAGGCCGGGACGGACAAGGAGAACAGGCAAGGAGAGCCCATTCTCTTTGCCAGGTTGGAGCGTGGGGGCCTGGTCAGCGCCGAGGCAAGGCTGAGCAGATGAACTTCTCTCTGTGCTGAAGAGGGTGAGGCCAAGGAAGGGCTGCAGGGAGCCTCTGCCAGCTGCACACAAAGGGGATGGTGACACTGTGTGACAAGGACAGGTGCCCAGCACAGGCAAGAGGAAAGGAAGGAGCCCCGGGTCTGAGCCCGTGCACTCAGCCCAGCTGGGGAGACCTTGTATCCTGAGGGCCAAGCACACCCTCCGCTGCCCCCAGGACCACCAGGAGCTCAGCAGGACACCTGGGGTCCCCGTGGCTCCTGGGCCAGCTGCAGCCTTCACCTCAGGTAGCGGCGGATGGGCTCACAGGCCACCTCCAGGATGACCATGGAGGGATCCAGCACACGCAGCGCCTTGATGGCAGAAATGTAGAGGGTGATGATGTCACACGTGTTGACGCCTACAGCCAGGGCAGATGCCAGTGGTCATGCAGTGCCCAGGACCACAGCCTCCCAGGGGCCAGTGCCTGAGTGGGCTGCTGGCCACACCGGTCAGGTGGTCTCCAGGTCCCTGCTGCAGCCTCCTTCCCCAGGAGACCAATGTGACCACAGAAGCTGCTCCCCTCATCTGCCCATCCCCCCCATCCCCCCATCCCCCCGTCCCCACCTCCCCCTGCTCACAGGCCCTCCCTGTGAGGGTAGTGTGCTCTGAGAAAACCAGGTCTCAACACCCCAGACCACCTGGCCAGTCCCAACTCCCTTCAAAGAAACAAGCAAGCTGACGGGTACCCCAGATCCCCTAAGCACCCCACCAATAGCTTCTCAACCCATTTCTTCCCTAGATCTGTAAGTCCAGGTCTAGAGACTGGGTCCCCGGCTCCCTGGACAGGAGCCCCCTGGTAGTGTCTGAGCCCTGAGAGCCGAGCGGCCGGGCAGCAGCAGCCAGCACACAGCACCTGGATGCAGCAGCCGAGTCTCCAGGGCGGCCTTGAGGGACACGAGCAGCTGCTGCCTCTGGTCTGTCCTCTCCAGGCAGTACTTGAGGTCCTCGATGGCTGGCCGCGAGTCCGGGAAGTCTACAAGTGGAGGGACATGCTTCAGGGACAGACACGGACACGTGCACATGTGGGGGGCTCACCAGCCCTGGGATGAGACCACCCGCTAGACCCAGACGTCCCCCCAACACTTTGGCGTGCTAATGCATTTGACCAGAATGCCACAGGGTGGACACAGTGACAGCCAGGGGCCAGTCCCCAGCAGGAGCCAAGTCTGAGGGAGCACAGGAGTGGACACTTAGGAGCACCGCCCAGCTTCTGCCGCACCTGCCCAGATCCAGACACAGGGATGCCTGCAGAGGGAAGGGTACCAGCCCTGCAAGCGTGACAGGCAAAGGCGCAGGGAACCCAGAGGTGGACATGGAGGGGACACAGCAAAGGCCCTGGGCGGGCACCCCAGACGGGAGAGTGGGTGGACCTCGGATGATGCTGAAGAGCTCCTCGATGCGCAGGCTGGCGTAGATGCGGTAGAAGAACCTCTGCACGTGGCAGCGCCAGCGGCGCAGGGTGTTGCCCGCTTCAGGAGATGCGGGCCTGGAGGGGCTGTCCTGCAGGAACACCTTGCCGAGCCAGCCAACCACTCGCTCGATCCACTGTCGGGAGAGCACAAGTGTGAGCTACAGGGAGGCATGGTGAGCCCAGGCTGACTCGGAGGCTGGGAGGAGCCCAAAGGGGCCGTCTTGGTCCTCCTGCGAGGCCAGTGCCCGGTGCCCACACGCGCACCAGTGCCCACACTTATCAGTGGCAACAGCAGCCCTAGCACGAGATGTGATGGACATGCGTGACCCGTGCACTGTGCCTGGGAGGCACACTTGCCCCCACTTAAACAGATAAACCCACCTTTGGGACCAGACGGGTGACTGGCCACCCCCACGCAGATGACACTGCACATCACAAGGGCATCTGAGTGAGCACAAACCACGAGTGGCAATTCCACCACAGGGACCCAGGCATGCACATGCCCACAGGCGACTACCCAGTGGCAAGACGCACAGAGGGTTCACCCTCTTCACCGTACCACCCACTCTACCCCACCACTGTGGCGACGCCCACCCGCCCTCTTTGAAAGCCCCACATCTCGGCCAATCTGCGCCTCAGTAGGTGGACCCCGCAGCACTGGGGAGAGGACAGGTGTCAAGTGGGGCCAGGGTGGGAGGACCCACGTGACTGGGCCGAGCTCCCCCATGGCTCTGGAAGCGCAGAGCAGAGCCCCGGACCACAACCCAACAGCACAGGTACCTGGAGGCCCCGTGCAAGGGTGTCTGGCTCCCCACTGTGGTGCGGGCTGGCTGTAGGCCAGTCCATGAAGGACCAGCCATGCAAGTCCACACTCAAGAAGGGCAGTGAGGAGAAGGGGTCACTCACTGGCCCCTCTGGTGGGCCTGGCCTCGCCACACCTGCCTGGAGCAGCCCCTCGGGACCCTGGCCCGGTACTGCTTGTGGCTGTGGGATTCTGTGCAGACCTGATGAGCACATCCCAGATGTGTCTTTGCTGTCACCAGGGCCCAGAAGTACTAGCCTCTACCCCACATCAAAGCAGCTCCAGCCACTGCCTGGGGCTGGGCCCACCCATGCTCTGACTGCTTCTGAAGCCAGGTGTCAGGTTTGGCAGAAACCTACTCCCCAGTTCCCAGAGGGACCCAGCTCAAGGGAGGGGTCCTCACCTTGTGGAACTCTCGCAGGAAGGAGCGCTCGTACTCGCCTCGGCATCGGTCCTCCATCCTCTCCCGGGTCACCTGGTGCAGGGTGGCGGTCACAGCCTCGGCACTGACCCGCTCCAGCAGACTGAGCCTGTGTCTAGAGGAGAGCCCTGGCCATGGGCACCCATGGCACACACTGGCCCCTCTAGCCCCGGCATGGGCACCCACGGCACACACCGGCCCCTCTAGCCCAGAACAGCCTCATGCCAGGACGGCCCTGCCTATAGCATGCATGTAGCACACGTACACTCTCACAATCCTCAGCTGGGGGTGGCGGTTGTGCGAAAGGCTTCAAGAAGCTTGGGAGCACTCCCAGGCTCTGCTGTCCCTGCCCAGCTGGCCTTCCCCATGTGATAAGTGGCAGCAGGTGTGGCTGCTGGGGGCCCAAGCCTTATCTCCTAGGATCAGCTCTGAAACAACCACCAATTACACTGCTACCCTGGGCACAGAAGTACAAATGCCACGGCACACAGATCTGAGCAAAGTCAGTGCCTTTCAGTGAGGCCTCTTATCTAAAGAAGCAAAAGGACTCAAGAAGGGGATGAGAAAGGTTTGCTGGGATGAGCCCAAGAGAAGCTCTTCACACTCTTCCTGATGCCTGTCAGCAACAGAACACTCCTTAGTCCACTGAGGACTCTCAGTTAGCTGCACTGCTACGCCTCTGTTCAATGTGACAAAGTCATCCCAAATGGCCACCGAGGGGTGACGATTGCTACTGGGCTACAACAGGACTTGTCTCTAACAACAAAACCCTCTCCAGAGAACCAGAAAGGGGACTGCTTGTCCTGACAGTGACCTGATCTCCCTGGAGAGAAGCAGCAGGAAGCTTCTGTTCACAATGACAGGGCAAGGAATGTCCACAGGGTGAGAATCATTCCTCCTCAGGGTCGACAAAAGCACAGTGAAATTCTGCAGAGTCCAGGAAGTTTGGAATTGCTAAGAAATTTGCTGCTGCAGACACAAGCCACATGGGCCCTTTGCATGACCCCGTGAAACTGGATGTGAGTGACAGGAGACGCCTGTGTCCAGGACACACTGCACAGGAATCCCTGGGACTCTCTCTGTGTCATGTTCCTAGCTATCAGGACAGCTCACCAGCTTTCTGCAGAGGCCCGCTGGACCCAGGGTAGCAGCAGGGAACCGGAAGGAGCACGAGCATGGTCATCAGGATAGAGTACTCACAAGACCTGGCTGAGCTGGTGGAAATGCTCCAGAGCTTGGCGACACCAACACTGCTGCTTGTCACTGCCACACCCTGCACACAGCGGGCTCTGCAGGAGTCGGTAGTAGCGGCGGCGGGCATACCGGCTGTCCAGCTCCCCCTCAAGTTCCGGGTCTGTGCCCCCTTCTCCCTTCCTCTTACTCTGCATATAGACTCTCAAGAAGCGCCCATACAGACGCTGGATCATTTCTTGGAAGGTTCTGGGGGTGCTAAAGAACAAAACTCCACGCAACATAGTGTGGACTTTTTCTCGCAGCCCCTGAGCACCAGTGCCCATCAGCAAGCCCAGGCGAGTCCATTTCTCCAGCAGCTCTAGGCTCCGCAGGTAGGGATCCAGGCGGCTCTCCAGCAGGCCAAAAGCGTCAAGGAGCAGCAGAAGGCACTGGAGCTCATCCGCAGAGTTCTCGCGCTGGGAGATGGCATTCCAGAACTCAGGGGAGATGTTGGCCTGCAGATCGTTCTGCAGCACCTCTACGAACCACTCCTCCAGGACCGAGTGCAGGCCGTGGCCCCTCAGAACCTCCACCGCCGCCCGGAGTTCCTCTTCCTTTGGCGGGACTGCACCGCTGGTCCGTGAAGACACCTAGAGTGCAGAAAACCATGAGAAGAGGGGAACACAACGTAGAGGTGGGGAGAGGCGGGAAGGTTAGAAGCTAAGGGGAGGCTGCAAACTCCGCTGCCCCTTGTCCGCGGTGCACGGGTGTTGAGCCGAAACTAGGGAAGGGCTGCCAGCGGAGCCGAACGAAATGGAACGGTGGAAGAAGGTGGCAGGACAGGACAGAGGCAGGTGACGGAGAGAGCCGTTTGAACTCGAGGGTGGCCGCCCCAAAGCGCGTAGGGTCCCGGGAACTCCGCGCGGGGCCGCCGCTCTCTTCCCAGGCCTCACCAGCCCCAGCGCAGCCGGCGGCACCAGGCCGGTGCTCACGGTATTCCAAGCCAGTAACAACTCCTGTCCAGGCCGGGGGTCGCTGCCCCCCTGCACCGCCGCAGCTACCGTCGCCGCCATCTGCACCGGCCCTGCTCCTTGATCGGCTGGGCTCGGCGCCGCTCGGCGCGGCGCGGCGCGCAGCGATGACGCACGCCTGGGGGCGGCGCGCAGCGATGACGCGCTACTTTGGCGCGTCGTCGGGAAGCCGTGCGCAGGCGCGGGTAGTGCTGCGGCCGCGGCGGTTGGGGCGGCGGGGCCCCGGGCGGCGTTGACTATGACCCAGCAGGGCGCGGCGCTGCAGAACTACAACAACGAGCTGGTCAAGTGTGAGCGGCGCAGCCGGGGCGGGGAGGTCGGGAGGGGCGCAGGGCCGGGTTCCCGGCTCGCATCGGGGTGACCCCTGGCCCCGCCTCGCTGCGGGTATCGCGCGGCTTGAGCAGAGCCCTCCGTGCCGGGGGCTTGGTGTCCTGGCCCGAGCCCTCGCTAGCCCTCAGGCCCCGCGCCGGGCGCTCTGGGGTGGTTCCCGACTCTGGCTTCCTCGGGCGGAAGGAGGCCCGCCCTCCGCCGCCGCCCTCCTTCCCGGGGCCCACAGCGCCGCCCGTCCCGGCCCCACAGGCATTGAAGAGCTGTGCCAGAAGCGGGAGGAGCTGTGCCGGCAGATCCAGCAGGAGGAGGACGAGAAGCAGCGGCTGCAGAATGAGGTGAGGCAGCTCACAGAGAAGCTGGCCCGCGTCAATGAGAACCTGGCACGCAAGATTGCCTCTCGCAACGAGTTCGACCGGACCATCGCGGAGACGGAGGCCGCCTACCTCAAGGTGGAGCTCGGGAGGCCAGGCGGAGCATCAGGGGGATAGCCACGCAGGGCGTCAGGACCGGCTAGGCCTCCCAGCTGTGGACAGTCTGTGCCCTGCTGGCATATCGGGCTGGGGCAGCGTGGCCAGGCGCATTGAGGCACCCAGGCTGCTGCGGGACCGTGGGGCTGCCTGTGAGGGCCTGGGGCATCCTGGGTCCTGGTCTTTATCTGTTCTCGCTAATCGTGTGGTTCTTTCTGCTCAAGAGTGTGAGGAGCTAGGTCTTGGGCAGAGCACCCAGCATGGGCCAGTGCTAGCTTAGTCTGGCTTTGAGGGTGGGGAGGAAGTGCTTTGGGTCAGCTTCAGGAGGGAAGAGGGCCTGTCAGCCCGTCTGCCAGTCCGCCAGTCCCCTTGGGCTTCTCCCTTCCCCCAGCACAGGATCTGTTGGCTACAGCACCCACGGCCAGATCCTAGCACCTGAATGTGAGGACAGCTGGGCCTTAGGGCCTTCCCAACAGGTGAACAGTGACGAGCTTCTTTCTCAATTCTCTGGCCCCAGATCCTGGAGAGCTCCCAGACTTTGCTCAGTGTCCTCAAGAGGGAAGCAGGGAACCTGACCAAGGCTACAGCCTCAGACCAGAAAAGTAGCGGTGGCAGGGACAGCTGACCGGACCACAGGCGGGCCTGCCTCCGTGCGCCCCTCAGCTCAGCCAGGCAAGTCCGTCCTCAGCGCGTCTTTGTTCTTCGTAGCAGCAGCTGCCTTCTCTCAACCTCCAATGGATGGCATCGGTGACAAGCCCGGGACACAGCCCACCCGGCGGGGGGTGGGTTGGGGGGGGTGGGTCCTGGCTTTGTGCTCACACAGGCTATGGGGATGGTGGGCTCCAAGTCAGCTCTGCAAGGGGCCTGTCTCAGGCACCCACTCTTCTGGGCTGCCAGGGAGGCCCTGGTTGGAGTCTGAGCGTCATGGGGGTCCCCCCACCTTGTCCCTCCTCAGCCAGGGCGGGCACAGGGGTTCTCCTTCACCCCAGAAACCAAACCTCAGGGCTCACCCCTGTGGCCTGTGACTGTCAATAAAGATAATCTTTGTAAAGATCGGTGCCAGCCTGCTGCTTGCCCGTGTTAACAGCGTGGGACTGCCAGACACCTGCAGAGCCAGAGCCTGATGCTCCCCCTTGGGAGAGGAGGCAGGAGAGTCTGGAGTGGCTTCTCTGTGAATGCCCTCCTAGCCTCAGGGACACTACTGAGGGTGCCCACCCTGCCCAGGCCAGCACCACCCTTAACCCTCCCCAGCAGGGCAGCCAATTCTTCCCCTGACTGGCCCATGCCCCCCCCCCGCCCCCCACCAGGAGCTCTGCTCAGTGGTCCTGTTCTCTGCCACACCTTGGCATCCAGCATAGGACCCAGCCCAGAGAGACAGCTGGGGATGCCAAGCATTTTCACCCCTGCCTCAGGCCCAGGTCCCTCTCAGCAACGACAGGGTGGCTTCACACCCCCTGCCAATTCCTCAGCTGCAAGTTCTGCTTGGCCTGAGGACATCACTGCTGCCGCCAGGGCCTGCTGTCCTCTCCCTGGCCACACCAAACGCTGCCCACTTCCATCCTTCCATGTGCTCCAGGGCCCCCTGTCTTGTCCCTGCAGCAACCAAGCAGTGCCCAAGGACTGGGCCGATCTGGGAAGCACGTGTTGATCCTGAGGGTCTTGAGAAGAGCTGGGCACACCCTCACCGGGAAAATACACTAAACTCTCCTTCAACCAGAGTCTGGCCAAACAGCGTCTCTCTCTTTTTGCTCTGGGGTTTGATTCTCCAGGGAGGAAACAACCCCAGCTCTGACCCCTTGTGGGTCTGGGGCATGCCAAGTGCAACAGGAGATGCCAACTCCTGTGCTGCCCTTCCCTTCGTCCCATCCCAGGCCCTGGGCCCCTCAGAGAAGCCACTTCAGGCCCAACAGCTGCAACACTCTCCCCCTCCCACGTGAGGTCTAGGTCCCAACAGCAGGCCTGGCATCCCACCTCCACAAGGTCGGGGGCAACAGGTTAACAAGCTATGGAAGTTGGGCGCCAGAGCCTGGGCCACTGGGGCATTGAGGCATGGGGGCACCAGACCGTGGTCGCCTCCCATGCACCCTGACACAGACGTACAAGCTGGGCCTACTGCACCCCAGGTGGCTTCTTCCCACAGAGACCTGCCCTTGTGGGAAGAGGGGGGCCCAGAGACCTCCCCTCCAGCCAAGGATCACGCAGTGTGGGCACCAGCAGCTTGGTACAGTGCTATTTATTGCATCCATCATCAGAGGCAGGACAGAAGCCACTCGTCACAGAGGGCCAGCTGAGGGCTGAGAGGCGGGACAGGGAACAGCCCGGTGCAGAATCTGCACAGCTCCATCCCCACCCCCAGGTCACAGATGGCCACCACCCAGCAGGCCCCTGGCCCTCACCCATGGGCAGTGCCCCACCTCACTCCCTCTCGGACCCCCCCCCAACCGGGGCTGGGGAGAGAGACCCAGACCTGGCCCCGACAGCAGGAGGCACCCTGGCTGCTTCCAGGGCAAGGAGGGTTGGGGATACGGTGAGGCCAGACAAGGCAGAAAGGTTCAGTAGTCCCTGGCCACTGCCCAGCTTCCAGGACTCCAACAGCTGGGCTCAGCCTTGGTCCTGGCAGTGCTGGGCTCAGAAGTACAGGGCTGGCTCACTGCGGAAGTCCGAGAGGTCGTTCTGACTAGCAGGTGTCAGCTGAGAAGAGAGGACAGAACGTGGGCGCATGGGCTCACCTAGCTGTCAGAACCCCCAGCATTCCCTCTCCGCAGCTCACCATGGCCTCCAAGGGTGGGGACTCTGCATCCCTCGGGGCCTGCTCCAGCGCCTGCTCCTGCCACTTGCTGAAGGCCACAGAGTGCTTCGGGGTATAGCTGGACAGGCCTGTGGACCGAGGAGTACAGGTGGACATGAGGACATAGACCAGGCTCCGCCCCTCCCAGGCTGCCTGACCCCTAGGTGGGCACTCACCTGAGCTACCCTCGGGCAGCCAAGAGCTCTCGGGCCTCACACTGCTCACAAACGTGGCCCGGGGCAGGAAGAGTGCAAAGGGCTTCTCCTCTGAGCAGGACCCCTCCTCCTCCTCTTCCTCTTCCTCCTCCTCCTCCTCCTCCTCTTCCTCCTGTGCTAGGGAACTCTCGGAAGGATACTCAAATGTGGTCTGTAGGCTTTTGTCATTGAAGGAGATCTTCATCTGGGAGGGAAAGTCCAGTGAACCAGGGCTGCATGCTCAGCTGGACACAGCAATGCCAGGGACTAGGGACGTGAACCAGGGCTGCGGTGCCCAGCTGGACACAGATGCCAGAGGCTGGGGATGTGAACCAGGGCTGTGGTGCCCAGCTGGACGCAGGGATGCCAGGGGCTCGGGTTCAGCCCTCAGGATGAAGCCGACCCGACTGGGGAGCTGCATACATCATCAACCCTTCAGGGGCTCCAGGAAGTGGGGGAAGACCTCTCCATCTGGACCCTGCAGGCTGTATCCATCCCCTCCACACTGGGGGCTAACTTCCCCTCCCATCCCAGCCAAGGACCAGACTCTGACCAGGACCAGAAGCCCAAGGCCTCTGGGTCCCCAGAAGCCTCTAGAGCTGTTCCCTAAGCTGCCATCTCAGGACCCTCCTGCTCTGCCATCTGGACACAGCACCAGCTGGGGGGAAACTGGGTGAGCACGTCCCCCCAACCAAGCAGCTCTATAGCAAGAACAGGGCGGAAGTGAGGCTGTGCCCTCAGGGGCCTTACTAGGCTCCAGGCAGCCCCTGTTGGTGTCTGGGGCATCTCTCTAAAGCCAAGTTCATGTCCTGGCTTACTGGATGCATGGACAATCCAGCAGAGCACAGACCCCCACTGCTAACGAGGGCCTCTGTAAGGCATCAAAGCTGGGTGGAGGCCCCAGGCACCACCCACCTAACAGCTGAGAGTGTAGAATGGGGAGCGCCTCCACTGAGCCTGGGTGCCAGAGACCCCATCAATGACCCCTCCCTCACCCTGCTGCCCCCCTGGACCTTGCCCACTATGCCCACTTCGTAGGCTGCAGGATTTCACATCAGAGCAAATTCTTTCCTTCTCCCAGTGTCCTTGAAGCCCAGGCAGGCTGCTGGTTCCCAGAGGCAATGGGGCAGTGGGGACCAACAGTCAGGACTCTCCACCTCCCCTCCCTGACCGGGCTTGTGTGGGGCTGAACTCCCCATGACAGCCGAGCTCCCACCAGGCCAGCTAAGCTGCACTCAGCCCAGGACAGCAGTCCCTGATGAATGTGAGTGGCACCCGCCTGCAGCAGATGGAGGAGCCCAACTGGAGCTGGAAATATTAAACTCTTCCTGGGCACAGGACACCAGCAGCTCAAGTTCCTCCTCCTCCCCTAGAAGGAGCCGGAGGTAGGAGCCGGGCCCCAGGCAGCGAACCACTGCAGCCAGGGACAGGAGGGCAAGAGATGGCCTCAGGAGGCAGCCGAGGTGGCCACACAGGGCTGCCAGGACAGGGCCCAGGGCACACACTCCCGCCATCACGCCCTCTCCGGCAGTGGCCACACGGCCCACACAGCCAAGCGCACCATTGGGCCCCTTACTATGAACACAGCCGGCGGGGGGGAGTCCACCCTTTGTGCCCAAACCTCCAGCTTCACCCCTCAGCACAGCCCACACAGAGCCCTGCTCGGCCACTCAGCTACCTGCTTGCATTCCCACCCCAGGCCACGGCACCCCAGCCATCTGCACTGATAAGCAGGGACCAGGGAGGCCATCTGGATCAGACAGAAGGTGTCAGACATCCACTCCTGTCCCTTAACTGCCTTGCCTGCAGCTAGGTCCCCCCAGCCCTGGCCCTCCAGCAGTCACCCCACAGGTGGCCAGGCAGGCAGAGGCTGGGACAGTGGATTGGTCACCAGACCCCACAGGTGCCCACCCACTTCCAGCCTGCTTAGGAATGGGGTCACCCGGCCCTCCCAGACTCATGTTTTGGGACAGATACCCCAGGTGGAGGTGCTCCAGGCAGGACGAGGCTGGTGGGCCAGAGGTCACCCACAGCCCCAAAGCCCCAAAGCAAATGGGGCTTCCAGCTGCCCTGGTTCCGTGGAGCTCGCCCAGATGACCCTGAAGCCCTCCAGGCCCAGCCCCCACGACTGAGAACACAGCAGGGCCTGCTGCCAGGGCCGAGGGATTAGTGCCCTTGCTCATGCACATGACCGGTCCCAGCAGGGGGGCCACGGGGGCTGGGTGCACATGGGCCCTGAGCCTGGTACAGCCTGGCCAGGCAGTGGGGGCAGGGTGGACAGGCAGCCCATCTGCCCTCAGCTGGGGCCCAGGGCTCTGGTCACGTCCTGCCTCCCCAGGTCTCCTCAGCTGGGCTAGTGTCAGCTCAGCCTAACAACCCACCCCTCCCACTGTGGGGACAGGTCAGTGGGTCACAGGACACCCCATGACTCATTCCATGAGCAGCCTGCAGACTCGAGGATGCAGGATGGGCAGAGGGTGTGGCCGGGGGCTGGCACTGCACACACCTGGCCACAGTCTGTCAGGGACTGCAGGCAACACAGCAGGCAGGTGGGTCCCTCAGCCAAGCTTCCGGGCACAGCCTCGGCCTCTCAAGGCCCTTTTGTTCTTGCTCCACCCACCTGCCTGCACACCTACCCTGCCTAGCTTTGGTTACCAAAGGGCCTCCACCCGGGACAAAGGGCCCAGCAGCCAGGACCAACCTGCCCAGATGGAGGTGTGAGTTGAGCCCAGCCCTGCCCCTCCTTCCCTGGGCACGGCTGCCTGCCTCCCATACCCCACTTGGCCCCAGCCAAAGCTCCTGTGGGTGGCGGGACACTAGACCAGGCTGCTGGGTGCAATGTCCACAGCAGGCTCCCAAGATGCTGGGTGCTCCCTGAGCAAAGCTCAGCCCCCAGTGCCAGGCACAGCCTCCACTCATGAGAAAGCTGAAAGGAGCAGGGTCCAGGCCTGTTCCTGGGGTCCCTGGCTCCAGAGAGACCAGTTAGGTGGCCCCTATGGGAAGAGCTGGAGAGGCGGGAAGGACAGGGACTCAGCCACCAACAGTGAGATGCGACAGCCCCCGGCCACCTAGGATCTGCCCAGCAAAGGTGGAGAGAGGCAGGGAGGAGCCCAGGCTGGGGGCTTGGTGCTGGCCAGGAGGGGGCATTGACAGGAAAGGCAGATGTCAGGGTGGCACCCTTGCGCGTAAGGACCAGAGAGCAAGGCCGTGGGGACGGAAGCTGCACAGGGTGAGGGGGGACGGCTCTGGGTGTCCAGGACCAAGCCCTGGAGACGCTGACACGTTCGGGATGCGCAGAGAGCCCGGAGGGGAGGAGGGCAGAGAGGAGGGGAAGGGGCAGCCAGACTGGTAGGAGCCAGGCCAGGTGGCACTCCATGAAGAGGAAAGGCTACAGCGGCAAGTCCCACAGGAGGCAGATGTGAGGAGAAGAGATGCCCCACCTTCTGGGAAAACAGCCTGGGGTGTGGCTGCCCTGAACTTGGCCCTGCCAGAGACAGGGCACCTGTGGATTCTGCCAATGGATAACCCAGCCGGGCCAGCAGTCCCCCAGACTCAGCCTGTCCAGAGCAGGGCTGCACCCCTCAGACGCGGGCAAGGGCATCATACCCTGTGCGGGGACAGCCATTCCCAGGGCAGGCCCCTTGTGGGCAACCCCCCATATAGGCACTGAGGAATGAGAGCTAAGCAGAACCCTGGCACAGTTAGGGCTTGAGGAATATCTCACTGTATGGTGTTACTACTCAGCTATTTCCTTTTATATAATCTTTTACATAATCATATGTTAGTTTATAGAATTAGGGCTTGACAATCCCTTTATATAATCCTCTCTATATAATCATATAATAGTTGATAGTATGAGTGCCTAAAGAACATTTCCCTACATATATACCTATAATTATATCTTAGTTCATATCAGAGGAAAGCCTAGAGTGGACACAGTACAGAGCATGAATTAAGGAATAAGAAGCTTATAATCAAGGAATAAGAAGCTTATAATCAGAGGAATGCCTGGAGCAGACACAGTGCAGAGCATGATTTAAGGGAAAACAGTTATGCCAAGACAAGAATCCATGGCCCAGGCGGCAGTGTTCAGTATCATAAAGATACCCGCTGTATAGCAGGCTTGTGGCGAGAGCCACTCCTCCTGATAAAGGAGTTGTAGGACCTTCCTCCAGTTCTTGTGGAAGGCTGCCCTCAGAACGGCAATCCACCTTGGTGACTGTGAACTTTATCAGCTCTTGCTACTGTGCTGCTCGAAAAGCATCTTCCCATAGAACCCATTGGAAGCTGCTAGAAGGTGGCGGTAACCCTGACAGCTCTGTCACTGCTATGTGATTTTAAAGCATCATCCTATAAATCTTCTTAGAAGTAGTTTGCCCATAGATAGAAGTATTGCACACTGCGCACAGCCCACCTTCAAACTTTGGTGACCTAATCGGGGTGGACCCCTTACTGCCCACGGCCCTTGCCTTCGTGGGAACAGGCCCCTTACTGTGCACTGTCCACCTCCTGGCCTAGGTGACGTAATGGGGGTGGACCCCATGTTTTATTGCTCACGACCCTATCACTATCCTTAAAGATGACTTCACTCACTGCCCTGCCCCCTAACTTATACACAATAAATACTCACGCTTCTGGACATTCAGGGCCTCGCCTGACTCTGCTTATAGGTGGTGTGGCCCCCCTGAGCCCAGCTGCGTTTTCCTTGTACTTCTGTGTCCTGTCTCTTTATTTCTCGGATCCTGCGCCTCAGCATAGCATAAGGCTCACCCCACGACCCTGTGGGACACTCAGCCTTACCTCTGGCTCCCAACAGCCCTATACCCCTCACCAACTCCCACCACCCAGACAACTCCACTGAAGAGCTGCCCTTCACCTGCACCCCAGGAAAAGCAGCACCACCACCAGCCACTGCCCCCAGTCAGGTCCGGCAGGACTCTGGGCTCTTCACTCCACCCCATGCCCTGGGGTGGCAGCCAGTAGTCCCAACTGAAGACTGGGCTGGATGCAGTGGCTCACACCTGTAATCCCAGCAGTTTGGGAGGCCAAGGTGGGCAGATCACCTGAGGTCAGGAGTTCAAGACCAGCCTGGCCAACATAGTGAAACCCATCTGTACTAAAAATACAAAAATTAGCTGGGCGTGGTGGCATGCACCTGTAATCCCAGCTACTCAGGAGGCTGAGGCAGGAGAATTGCTTGAATTAGGGAAGTGGAGGTTGCCCTGAGCTGAGATTGTGCCACTGCACTCTAACCTGAGACACAGTGACACAGTGAGACTCTGTCTCAAAAAATTAAAACATAAAAAAAGGCTGGCCAGGTGGTCAGGCAAGGAAGGCCAGGTGCAGGCCCTGCAGGGGCAGCTTGTACCCAACCTGCGAGTGCTCCTGGCCCACAGGCTGCACAGTCCACGGGACACCCCTGCCCCACAGCCCACGATGCCAAGGCCAGCAAGCCATTCTGAAAGGCAGGGCAGCCCTGTGCCTCCGTCCCCTCCTGATGGACATTCTGGCTCTTCCCAGGCGGGGCAGCTGGCATGTACCCAGTCAGGAAGTCACAGCCAGCAAGACATGCTGCCCTGGCAGGCCCTGCCCAGGCCACCTGGCCATGCCAGGCATCATCCATCTGGACCCCTACCCCTTCAGGCTGGTCCGAGCTCCGCCCTCCTGCTGGTCTAGGGCCTGCTTCCCAGGCTCAGCCTCTCCCCCACTGCTGTCTTCCTGTCCCTGCTGGCTTCAAGCCCCCAACCTACCCTCCCGACCCTAACCCAGCCACAAATGATCCCCTACAGTCCTGTACCTTTTCTTAAATTTAAGATGAAGTCTCCCTCTGTCACTCAGGCTGGAGTGCAGTGGCACAATCTTGACTCACTGCAACCTCCGCCTCCAGGTTCAAGCAATTCTCTGCCTCTGCCTCCTGAGTAGCTAGGATTACAGGCGCCTGCCACCATGACCAGTTAATTTTTCTTTCTTTTTTTTTTTAGTAGAGAGAGGGCTTTACCATCTTTGCCAGGCTGATCTTGAACTCCTGACTTTGTGATTCACCATCCTTGGCCTCCCAAAGTGTTAGGATTACAGGTGCGAGCCATCATGTCTGGCCCAGTTCTGTCCCTTCTGAGGGCAGGATGGCCAGGCTCCAGGCAGTGGCCTCAAGTCCCAGGAAGAAGTCAGGTTCCCAGTGATGGCTACACTGGTTTAGGGAGGGGTTCTAGAAACAAGAACCTGAACTCAGTTCTCGCCCCACAAGCTCCTCTTGACCCCATCTGAGTCTCGAGCTTAGGCAGTTTCCTCTCTACAAAGCGGGCACCGTCTCCACTTCAACCACTGGGGCAAGCCCGGAAGCGCCCACCTCACACAAGAGCCAGGGCCAAGGGTACGGATGCCAGGGAGGGAGAGGCAGACAGGAGCTGGAGGACGGAGGCTGTGTCCATCAGATCGACCCCACCTCAATGGGCTGGGGTGACACTCGGGCGAGGGTGGGGAAGACGGACCCACACGGCTCCAGGGGTGGGAGAGGCCCTGGGCCCGGACCCAAGCCCCCACTGGAAGCACCTCAGGAGGGTCAGCACAGACGTCTGGGCCAGCAGATGGAGCCAGCAGGAGTGCCAACGCCCTGGTTCCAGGAGGGAAGGATGGCACTGGGAGAGGCGAGATGCCAAATCCAATACCAGGCAGGAAGCAAACAGAGGCAGGCAGTGGCCTGTCTGCTGAGGGAGCCTGCAAGGTCCCATCCCCAGCCCCCATCCCAGGGAAACTGAGGCTAGAGGACAGGCCGCCTGGGGTGACCTAGCCAGTACTGGCTCTGGGGCAGTGCCTGGACAGGAAGAGCCAAGGGAGATACCCCAGGCCACCCCTCAGTCCCTAGGGAAGGCACACATGCTCCCCGACAGGTCACCTCCGACCAGGGAGTCACGTGGAGCTGCTCTTGGAATTTGCCCCAGGAAACAAATATGGGTTCAGGAATGAGCAGGAAGAATCTGAGGATTTTTTTTTCTTGTGCCCAGAGGGTTCCAGGCCACTGGCCAGAGCTGGCTGAGGAGGGAGGCTCCCCTGCCTGGCTGCTGAGAGACTCCAAAGGGCCCTTCTTCCCAGCAGGTTTCCCAGGCCCAGATTAGGCACACACTAGGCGCTCATTCGGCATTCCTGCCCGGCTCCAAGCCAGTGTCCCTTCTGAGGAGCTGACAGCCACCTCCAACTGGCTGGTGAGCTGCACCCCAGGGCTAGCTCATGAAGGGACCCAGCCAACCCCCAGCACTGGCCTCTTCCCACTCACATCCTGGCACCTAGCACCCATGCAGCTGGGCCTCCAGGAGACCATGCGAGGCCACCTCCTCAAAGCCAAGCCCAGGGAGGAGCCTACAAGTTCAGGTCTGCTTCTCCCAGCTGGACTCACAAAGGGACAGGCCCGCCTAGCTAATTCCAGATGAGCCACAAGAACTGGCAGGAGGCACAGCACTGTCTGTCCTGGCACTCTCCAGCAGCCTTTTGAGGCACAGAGCAGGCCAGCTGTCCCCACAGCCCAAGTCAGAGGGTTCCACTGGGGCCCTGGACCGGGCACAGCCCACCCAGCCCCAGCTCTCCTCCAGTCCATGTAGAAACCATCCTTTGCCCCGGCCACGAGTCCTGGGATCAGGGCAGATGCTGTGCCCCCACAGCTCTGTGAGCTGTCTCTCTCCTGGCCAGTGGCCCTGCCCCCACCACTGACCTTCTTTCTTGAGGAGCCAGCCTTGGTGAGGCATGACTTCTGCAGGGCCAGGTAGCCGCCAATCACCTCAATCTCATGCACTGCAGGGTAGCGCTTCTTCAGCGTGGGCCCCAGGAGGCCACCAGCCTCCTCTTCCTCAGCCTCCCGTGGCTGGGGGCCCCCATTGGCCTGACTCAAGTGCTGCTCCTGCAGGGGCCCTGGCTTCCTCTTGGGCACCACTGTGAAGGTATTGCTACCTCTCGGCTGGAGCTCAGCCACGCATCCGGGCCTGGCAGGGTTCGTGGAGTAGGGTAGTTTGGCTTCTTGGGGGGCCTCGTCCTCTGAGTCTACCTCATCAATGAAGGTAACAGGCAGTCCCGGCCTCCCCTGTCCCCGGCTATTCTTGGCCAAGCCAGGAACACTGAAGCCTTCGGCAGGCTCAGCTTCTTTCGCAGCAGCGGGCAGGAAGGGGGGCGGTGAGGACGGTCTCTGCCACCTGACAGCTCGGTCAGAAAGGGCGGTGGCTGCCCTTGGACAGGGCCCCTCATCGACTGCCCACTGGGCCTCGACCTCCAGGGTGCTCTTCACCAGGGCAGGAGAACCATCCCCTCCAGGCACCAGCTGGGCCCCGAGCTCCTGGCTCGGGGTGCTCTGGCCCACGTCTCCCTTTGGCAGCTCGGCGGACGGCCTCTCTTCAGCAGGAGGGGCTCCGGAGGCCTTGCTCTTGGGGATGAACAGGAAGGAATTTCGAGAGTTTGCGCGGAGGCTGGCCAGCGCCCGGGCCTGGAGGTCCCCCGAGGGGATGGTCTCCACGTCTGGCTTGGGTGCCGGCCGTATCTCGAAGGAGTCGTTGGCGCTGGTGGCCGCAGAGACGCACTGGCGCTGGCTGGGAGTGGCACTGGCAGGGGGCGCGGCTGGAGTGGCACTCGGGATCCCGGGGCTGGGGGGCGGGTGGAGGGAGGGATCCCCCGGCTCCACCTTTGGCTTCCACTGTCCCGACCCGAGCGGGGAGCCCGCGAGGCCGTTGGCAGGGCTGGCCTGGGACTGAGCGGCCGAGGGCCCGTTGGAGAGCAGGCGGGCGCCCGCGCCGCGGTGCAGACCCCGCGGGTGGACGGTGAAGGAGTTGCTCCCGGTCTTTTGCAGGAAGTCGCTGCGCCGGGACCCGGGGCTCGCCCCGCCACTGCAGGGCCCGGGCGCGGCGGGCAGGCTGGGGGCTGCGGGCGGGGGGCGGGGCGGCGCCGGCGGCGGCGGCGGGGGGCGGGCGCGCTCGGGGCTCCCGCGGCGGCGCGGCGCGGTGGGCGAGTCGAACCTCTCTAGCAGGCGGCTGACGCGGCCGGGCGGCGCCCCGTACACCAGCACCTCGGCGGCGCGGATCTGCGCGGCCCCCGCGGCGGGCGGCGCGGGCGGAAAGCCGGGCACCGTCTCGATGATGAGGACGCTGTCGGCGCGGAGGGCGCGCACGCCCGGCACGCGGTTGTACCTCTCCAGCAGCCGCGCCCCTGCCGCGCCCGCGCCGCGCCGCCGCTCGGCCTCCAGCCGCATGAACGGGTTCTCGCGCAGCGGGCCCAGGCTCTCCGCCAGCACCCGCTGCTCGGGCTCCGCCGCCCCGGGCCCAGCACCCCCGCCCAGCGCGGCCAGCTTGGCCCGCTTCCGCTCCAGGATCTCGCGCTTCCAGGCGGGCAGCGCTGAGCGCGGCCCCGGGCCCGACCGCCCCAGGGCGGCCATGCTGTGGACGCAGCCGCGAACGGCGGGACTGAGGGCCGGAGGGGCAGCCGCCGCCGCTGCAGGCCCGGGCGCCGCGGCCACGCCCCCTCCCGGGCAGCCGCCATTGGGGGAGGCCGGCTCGTCCCGCCCCGCGCGGGAGGCCCACCTATGTCAGGGGAGGAGGGCGGGCCCGTGGGTGACCCCCACCGATGGGACAACACTCGCTTCAACCCCGCCTCCCAAGGGACCTCACTGGACGACGCCTATCATCGGAGCCGCCCCCATCGGGGAAGGCCCCTGGGACACGCCCCGGCGCCTTGCACCGCTCAGTGGCCACTTCCGCGTCTTAGCTCTCGGCTCCCGGCGTCCCGGGCGGAGCAGGATGGGCGGCCCTTGGGCCCCACGCCCCGAGTGACCTTGGGCGAACTTGGGCTTCCTTACGCGGCCAGCACCCAGGCCGCCTGTTCCCTCCGCTGAGAGCGCAGTGCAGGAAGGGGGCTGCTCCAGGACCGAAGGCACCCGCGCCCGTGGACGGTGCACAAGCCACACAATGGCCCGGACCCTGCTTTCACCAGTGGTCCTCCGACCTCCGGCAGGTGCCTGCGGGGTTTGGAAATACCAATTCAGGAGCTCCGCCCAGCCCCAGCGAATCAGTTTCTCATAGGCTGCCCAGGTGGGAGCCTCTTAACCCCAGTTTTTATAGGCTGCCCAGGTGGGAGCCTCTTACCCCAGTTTTTATAGGCCAGGTGGGAGCCTCTTAACCCAGCCTTGCCATCCGTGATCCCCCCATACCAAAGCATCTGCAGGAGTAGGCACAAAGGAAGTAGCCTCTCCCCCGCCCCCGCGAACACAAGAAGGCTCACCAGGGCTCTGCATGCTTGGACAGCTGTCCCATGCAGAAACAGCCAAAAAAGCCAGGGTAACGGTGGGCCTCAACGGAACCCGCCCATATATCTGATCACTCCACCCTGCGGCCACGTTAAGGCCACTCCTCTCATCTGTTGAACTTCTCCCTACCCCGAGGCTCGGGATGCCATGGCCCTGAGGGCACAGCCTCCAGGCTGACAAGTCCCCACGAAGCCCAAGGCTTCCGCTCCAGGAAGAGCTGTGGAATGCTCCCACAGTCTTTCGAGCCTGCAGACAATAGGCAGATCGCTTGGAGCCATGGGGAGAAGGGGGATTGCAGTGCACGAACACCACCGTCTTTCTATCACCTGCCCTGCAGTCAGCAGCCTGCTCAAGTAGACACTGCTGTTTCCCACACCACTTGCCTTTCAGGGACAGGGCTCCAAGGTCACCTGGGTCTCTGCAAAGATGCGGAGGTTTTTTTGTTTTTTGCTTTTAACCTGGGGATGGCCTTCTCAGCTTCTGTGCCCCGTAACATCTGCACTGCCACTTCCTTAATGCTGCGTTATTCTCCTGCCACTCCATTAAGCTGGATAAAATAAACTTTCGCTTTTTTCCTTTTTTTTTTTTTTTTTTGAGACGGAGTTTCGCTCTTGTTACCCAGGCTGGAGTGCAATGGCACGATCTCGGCTCACCGCAACCTCCGCCTCCTGGGTTCAGGCAATTCTCCTACCTCAGCCTCCGGAGTAGCTGGGATTACAGGCATGCGCCACCATGCCCAGCTAATTTTTTTTTGTATCTTTAGTAGAGACGGGGTTTCACCATGTTGACCAGGATGGTCTCGATCTCTTGACCTCGTGATCCACCCGCCTCGGCCTCCCAAAGTGCTGGGATTACAGGCTTGAGCCACCGCGCCCGGCCCTTCTCTGTTTTTGTTGTTGTTGTTGTTGTTGTTGTTGTTTTGAGACGGAGTCCTGTTCTTGTGGCCCAGGCTGGAGTGCAGTGGTGCGATCTCGGCTCACTGCAACCTCCACCTCCCAAGCTCAAGCGATTCTCCTGCCTCAGCCTCCTGAGTAGCTGGGATTACAGGTGCCCACCATCACATCCAGCTAATTTTTGTATTTTTAGTAGAGATGGGGTTTCACCATGTTGGCCAGGCTGGTCTTAAACTCCTGACCTTGTGATCCGCCTGCCGCAGCCTCCCAAAGTGCTGGGATTACAGGTGTGAACCACTGCACCCGGCCATAATAAACTTTCATTTCAGCCTTCCAGAAGCTGCGTGTCTCCTCCTTTGCAGTCCTTTTCCATTCACTTCCTAAGAAGGAAGTGTCTGATGTTCATCACTTCTACACTAATAGGGTTGCCCAATTCTGAACTACCAGAATAAAACAGGGGAACACATAAAACACAAAACCTAGAAATAAATAACATTACATGGGCCAGATGTGGTGGCTCACGCTTGTAATCCAAGCACTTTGGAGGCCAAGGTGGGCGGATCACCTGAGGTCGGAAGTTCAAGACCAGCCTGGCCAACATGGTGAAACCCCGTCTTTATAAAAAAAAATAAAAAATAAAATAAATAACAATACGAGGAAACTCACTCCCACTGTTCAGCTTGATTCCGGCTTTGACATAAGTCATGCCAATTCCAGGCAGGACACATTGCTGAGGCCGTGCAACAAACCAGACAAGTTGCCTGCAATGCCTCCAATGAGAGCCCCTCCATGGTTTACACAGTCAGGCATTCACGCCAGACAGAGGCTGACACCGTACTCTGCTCGCCATGCTGATGCATGAGAGCAAAGGCCAATGCACCTGTTCCAGAAAGGAATTTTTTTTTTGAGATGAAGTCTTGCTCTGTCACCCAGGCTGGAGTGCAGTGGCGGGATTGCAGCTCACTGCAACCTCTGCCTCCCAGGTTCAAGCAATTCTCCCGCCTCAGCCTCTTAAGTAGCAGAGATTACATGCGCACACCACCACGCCCGGCTAATTTTTGTATTTTTGGTAAAGATGGGGTTTCACCATGTTGGTAAGGCTAGTCTCAAACTCCTGACCTCGTGATCTACCCACCTCTGCCTCCCAAAGTGCTGGGATTACAGCCACACCTGGCCCCAGATAGGAAATATCTTAGCCCACTGGTTTTTGCCAGGTACAATTTTGTCCCCCAGGGCCCTTGGCAATGTCTGGATAAACATCTGATTGTCACAAATGATGGTTGCTACTGGCATCTACCCACGAGAGGCAGGGAGGGGCACTGCGAAACAGCCTGCATCCTCACTAAAGAATCTTCTGGCCTCAAAGGCCAAGAGTGCCGATTAAGAGACCTTGGACTCTGAGGGTCACATTCACTCTGTCGCACGTTTTGCTTTTGCTTATAATTCTTTAGGGGTATAAAAACGATCCTCAGCTCAAGGGTCATACAAAAACAGGCCTTAGGACACTGTTTGCTGGTCCCTGCTCTACCGAGTGCCAACAAGGCCACAAAGACCACACACTGGCAAAAAGCCATGGGCTCTTCGATCACAAACTATTCAACAAATCTTCAACATGGGCCCAGAGTGTTGTCTTCACCTGGGGGATCGGGGGTGCCTGAATTACCTGCCTCCTAGAGCAGGAAGGATTCTCCAGAACAAGCGATTCCCACCACCACCATCCACTAAGCTCTGGCCACAGGTTTCAATCCACCTAAAACCACAGCTCTGTCACCAGTTATACCATGTAGCGGGAGTATCTCAACATTCACCTATTTAGCCCTTCAGAGGCACAGCCAAACACTATTCATTTCAGGAAAACATTCTCTTACTTTATTTGCATCTCAGCAAAGGTTCTCATTTGGCACCTGAGTGGCATCAAACCAAAGTTTGTAGGCCAAGAAAGCTGGGCCACTCACAAGCTTGCCATTTGTAGGTCTCAGTGCCTATTGAGTATACGACACCTGTTTCTCTCTTCAGTCTCTTAGGGAGGCTTAAATCTGCCTCAGGTGTGCTAACAGTGCCAGCCACAAGGTGGTGAAAAAGTCTATAAAACTGCAGTCTTTGCTGGGATAGGAAGCGAAGTAGCGCCTGGACAGCAGAGTTCTTTTCTTGGGCAGCAGATAACCAGACAAGACCCTAATTGTGCTCTCATTCAACGTTCTTCTGTCTCTGCCTAGACTGAAATAAAGAGCCAACCTCTCTCGTGGCACAGGGGAGGAGATACAAGCTCATTTACATTTGATAGATCTGAAGAACACATCTACCTAAGTCTGGTTCGGATGGACGGTGCAGGGAGCTCTTAGGTCAGCGCTGCTAGTTGCAGGACATACCTGAGTCCAGCTTTGCAGCCTCTGTGCAGCAGTAATTTCCCAGGACCCACAGGAAATACTCAGAGTCCACCTGGACATTTGACTTATATTCAGTTTCCGAGTGTCAGAGGAGTTCAGGACTGTCTGGCCTGGGGCCCTCCTCAGGACAATTCAGGATTACCTACTCAAAGCATGAAATCAAAGGAAATACATTTTAAGGATGAAGGCTGCTTTTTTAAGCCCTGCTGCAGAAACCATTTCAGACATGATTGGAATAGAAAAACCGGGCACTCGGCTCGGCGCAAGCAGGAGTTGCCTTCCGACAAAAGAACCTCTCCTCCGGTGCAGCGCAAGTAGGAGCTCGGCTTGAGGTCAGCATTTTAGCCGTCCGACGCTCTCTCTCCGGCACCTCCAAGAGGCTAGTTAACCCGACAGGCGCGGATCATGAGCAGCTGCAGGAGAATGAAGACCGGGGAGGTGATGAGGCCGAACCAGAGCTCCCGAGTCTGCTCCGCCAGCTTCTGGCACAACAGCATCTCGAAAACGAACTTGAGACTCAGGACCGTGAGGACCCAGAAAAGGCGGAGCACCGCCAGCCGCTTCTCTCCGTCCTGGAAGAGGCGGACGGACACGATGGTGGTGAAGTAGGTGCTAAGCCCGTCAGCGGCGAAAAAAGGCACGAACACGTTCCACCAGGAGAGGCCGGGTACCAGGCCATCCACACGCAGTGCCAGCAGCACGGAGAACACCAACAGGGCTAGCAGGTGCACGAAGATCTCGAAGGTGGCGAAGCCCAGCCACTGCACCAGCTCCCGGAGCGAGAAGAGCATCGCGCCCGTTGAGCGCGGGCCGGGGCCCGGCCGAACGTGCCACCCGCGGAGCTGCGTCTCCTCTTCCCGTGGCCCTGGCCCGCGCGTGCCGCCGCTGCTGCGAGCGAGAGGCGGTGAGCGTCCCTAGCCCTCGGCCCTGGTTCGCCGCCAATCTCCCGGCCCCGGCCCGGGACTCAACACTGGCCGCTCTGTCGGACGCCATGCCCCGCCGGGCGCGTCCCTATGCGTCACTTCCGGCCGACAGCGGAAGGCGGAGTGGTCCCTGCAGCCCTGCCGGAGGGAACTGTCTCCTAGTCCTTAGTCTCCGACCAGGAGTCCCCGGGCGCGCAGCGATGCCGGTCCCGCAGCTTCTGGTGCTCTTCGGCAGCCAGACAGGCACCGCTCAGGATGTGTCGGAGAGGTTGGGTCGCGAAGCCCGGCGCCGGCGGCTTGGCTGCCGGGTGCAGGCCCTGGACTCATACCCGGTGGTGAGGGCCTGCGGGGGCCTCGGCGGGGGAACTAGCAGGCCTGGGGTGCCCGCCCTTCGGGGTCATCGACCCAAAAGGCGTCGCATTTAGTCTTGAGAGGGGGTCCTTCCCTTATGGCGGATTTAGGAGAAGAGGAGGCTTGGGAAGGGGAGGAGGTTGGAGCCTGAAAGAGAGAAGACCGTCTGGCCGCCCACATAAATCCCTCTGCCGTGTCAGCCTGAGGGAAGGAGAGGAGAGCCGAGTTTTGGGAAGGCCGCCCGGTGCTTCCAGCCGGAGGTCTTACGTGTGTGTGTCTTTTTGTTGAGGTGAATCTGATTCACGAGCCCCTGGTGATATTTGTTTGTGCAACTACTGGCCAAGGAGACCCGCCTGACGACATGAAGGTAAGGCTGGCCTCATGTGGCTCCTCAGATCTCTGCCCTCGCCTCTCGCCCCGTTTTCTTTTGTTTTCTTTTTCTTTTTTTTTTTTTCGAGACGGAGTTTCCTTCTTGTTACCCATTCTGAAGTACAATGGCGCGATCTCGGCTCATCGCAACCTCCGCCTCCTGGGTTCACGCAATTCTCCTGCCCCAGCCTCCTGAGTAGCCGGGATTACAGGCACGCGCCACCATGCCCAGCTAACTTTTTGTATTTTTAGTAGAGACGGGGTTTCACCATGTTAACCAGGATGGTCTCGATCTCTTGACCTCGTGATCCACCCGCCTCGGCCGCCCAGAGTGCTGGGATTACAGGCGTGAGCCACCGCGCCCGGCCTTCTCACCCCGTTTTCATTGCCTGGGTTCCAGGTGCAGTAAATAGCTCTCCTCCTCCATCTGATGCAGTTTCAGAGGTGGACTTGAGAGGGCGTCCTTGCGTGGAGTTGGGGGCTTTGGTTGTCCTCTGTAATAAACTCTTCATGGCCACCAAATAGCATTATCCATTTTAACCTTTTTTATTTTTCCAGGGCCATGTGTCCATCTAGTCTGGGTCTTGTGCGCTTCTCTGGACTGCATGACCCTCGGGGAATGTTAATTCTCTGACCATCTTTTCAGCACATACTATTTTCCTGGCACAGCCTGAGTCTGGGGATTCAGCTGTGAACCCAGCAGCTGTACTTTCATCCTCACAGAGTTCGCACTGTGGCAGAAGCAGCTAATGGGCAGTCACAGGGCCAGGAAACACCTGCTGCTGGGGAGAGGTGCAGATGTTGTGGGAGCACTTATAAGGGGCATCGAGCCTTTTCTAGCCCAGCCTTGGGGCCCAGGCAGAGGTTTCCAGAAGAAAAAAGTGTAAGCTGAGTCACTGAAGGATGCGTGAGGGCTAGCCAGACCCCAAGAAAGAAGGAGCAGTCTGTGTAGAAGAGAAAGGTGACTTGGCTTGTGTGAACAGTAGAAAGCAGTTCAGGCCAGGTGTGGCGGCTTACACCTGTAATCCCAGCACTTTGGGAGGCTGAGGTGGGTGGATCACTTAAAGTCAGGAGTTCAAGACCAGTCTGGCCAACCTTATGGTGAAACCTTGTCTCTACTAAAAATTCAAAAATTAGTCAGGCATGGTGGTGTGCACCTGTATCTCAGCTATTCAGGAGGCTGAGGCAGGAGAATCACTTGAACCTGGGAGGCAGAGGTTGCAGTGGCTGAGGTCACGTCATTGCCCTCCAGCCTGGGCCACAGAGTGAAGCTCCATCTCAAAAAAAGATGAGAAGTCCTTGTAGAAAGTGTAATAAAAAGCAAGGCAGAAAATGGAAGTAAGCAGATGCCAAAATTCAAAGATCATTCCAGTGGCCTCAGAATGAGAAGACAACAGTAGAAAGGAAGTTATCTGGGAAAGTAACAAGATGTCCAGAGCAGGTCTGCAGCCGGAGAGCCCTGTGCCCAGGAAGGGCCCTGCTGAGAATGAACAGGCTAAACCCCGGGCATGTCACTGTGGGTTTAGCTGCTGGGGACAGAGTGCCTTACACACCCCAAGGGTGGCAAGCGGGACCCTAGCTTTTCATCAGTGGTGCCAAGCCCAGGACAAACTCAGCTGCTTGCCAGTCGTGAGGGAAAAGTCACAGCAATGCCCTCTCCTGAACCCTTTTCTCAGGAAGGAGGAAGTTCCCCAAACAGAGCAGGGAAAAGCCCTTTGGGATTCAGGAAGCAAGGGTGTCTCACCAGCAGTGGCGCTGCGGGAAGGGGGGGTTCTGGGGCAAGAGGCTGAGTACATTTGCTTGCACAGCTTGACCCAGTGAGGCAGCTGATGAGGTGATGAGGTCCCAGGAGGCCAGGAGTGGTCCAGGGCCAGGGTCAAAGCTGTGGGCTGACAAAGCCAGGGCCTCTACTCTGGCCTCCATGCTTGGCCATCGGTTGGGGAGGTGGGTGGTCTGTGAAGACCACACAGACAGGCCACCTGGGATGCAGGTGAGGGGCAGCAGGCTCCTTGTGGAGGGGCCTCCTATCAATCCTAGAGACCACCATGGAAGGCAGGTTGTGGAATGGAATGATCTGATCACTGCTGGCTCAAGGTCCTGCAGCCATGGAAGGCAGGGGATGTGTCCCAGAGACACGGACCTCAGCCACGGAAGGAAGGAGGTGTGTCCCAGAGACACGGATTTCGGCCACGGAAGGAAGGGGATGGGTCCCAGAGACAGGGACCTCGGCCACGGAAAGAAGGGAATGGGTCCCATAGACACGGACCTCAGCCACAGAAGAAAGGGGATGTGTCCCAGAGTCCCAGAGACTCTGGGACCTCAGATCTGGGTGTGGGGGTCTGGGATGGACTGCAGAGGTCTCAGTGTGGGAGTCTCTGGGATAGACCTCAGAGGTCTGGGTGTGGGGGTCTCTGGGATGGACTCATTTGGGCAGCGGAGGCCCATGCTCTGGCTGGGAAGTGACGGGTGGTGAGGTACTCCTGTGGAGGTGCAGTTTGAGGAGTAGAGCTGTTTATGGTGGCTCAGAGCCGGGGTCAGGGGAGGGTGACATCCCAGGAAGGGAGCCCCACACAGGCCAGAGTGTGCAGCAGGCTGTCCGGCTCCTGTGGGCAGGGTGGGCCCTGGTCTCCTCAGGTCCTGCACCAGCTCTGCTTCCTCCCAGTGCCCCTCGCCCTGCTGGCTCTGGACCTGGGCCTTGCCTTTTTGTCGTCAGATAGATCCAGTTCCATTCTGCCCCTTCCTGCCCTCTCCCTCTTCCCCTGAGATTCTCCCCTCACTCCCTGCTGTGGGGCTGGCCCCAGAGGTTGGGGACTGATACAGGGTTTCCTCCGGCTGCAGAACTTCTGGAGGTTCATATTTCGGAAGAACCTGCCCTCCACTGCCCTCTGTCAGATGGACTTTGCCGTCCTGGGCCTCGGGGACTCCTCATATGCCAAGTGAGTATGGGACAGGACAGTTCTGGGGGTCCAGCTGCCAGACCAGTTTTCAGGATAAGCCCTGCTGGCCACAGGATCCTTGCAGCGGCACTGGCTTCTCCACAATACTCCCTGGCAGGCGCCCCAGGCCTCACACTGTGGGAGGGCAGAGGGAAGTAGGCAGGGTGGCAGAGGACTAGGCTCAGAGCCATGCCGACATCACAGAAGCCTACTTAGCACCAGTCCCCACCGTTACAAACACGTGTGCCATGGGGTGTTTACGACTCAGCGTGGAGGTGGGCCCTGTGTCCTTCTGCTTTCCTAGCGGCTGTCTCTGCCTTTTCCCCTGGGCATTTCACAGTGCTCACCTGCCCCTGAGCAAGGAGTAGCGTGTTTAGTGTGCAAATGGTATCTTTAGACCCCACAGTGTTGAAACCTCCGGCTGTCCATGTAGGGCCCAGGTCCACAAGCACCGAGCATCAAAAGCCGTGTGCGTAGTGGGTCTCATCACTTCAGATGAAAGAAAACGGGAAGGCCAGCGGCAGCCTACTTACTCTGCCTTGTTCTGTGCGTGATATATTTGTTCAGGCGAGGGAGGGAGCCTGTCTGCTGACAGCATTCCCAGGGAGGAGCGGGACCTGGGGCCAGTCATTCCTCAGAACCAGAGTGAGAAGCAAAACTGACCCCCGGGAAGATGCTAGCCCTCTCCCCAGCCCAGAGCTTTGCTGAGGAGTGACCCACACCTTGGCTGGGGGCCTGGAGGCCCCCAATGCCTCAACTCCCGGTCCAGAGATGAGGGCCCATCAGTGGGATGAGGCCACACACCTCTGCCCACACAGGCTGGTTCTCCACAAGCAGAGGACCTCAGCAGCCCCTGGCGTGTGGAGACCCTGCCTCCTCCTGGGGCGCGGCCAGCATGGAGTGTTTCCACCCAAGGAAGTCCCTGCCTGGGTTCCACTCTGGCGGGCTCCAGCCCGGGACCAGCCTTGCTGTCTTCACAGGTTCAATTTTGTGGCCAAGAAGCTGCACCGACGGCTCCTGCAGCTTGGTGGCAGTGCCCTCCTGCCCGCGTGCCTAGGCGACGACCAGCATGAGCTGGGGTGAGTCTTCAGGGCTGACCCCACCGCCATGGTCTGACCTGGCCATGTGCGAGGTCCGCTCAGGCCAGCACACATGCTCCCTCCCAGGCCCGATGCTGCTGTGGACCCTTGGCTGCAAGACTTGTGGGGCAAGGTTCTGGGGCTGTGCCCGCCGCCTCCGGGCCTCGCCGAGATCCCTCCCGGAGTCCCGTGAGTGTGGGCCCCGGGTCACCTGCAGGTGGCCTGGGGACCTCGCCTGGGTCCCTCCCATGTGGGTGGGCGGCCCCTGGTTCAGGGAATTTCTGGTCTGAAGAGCATGCCCCCGCCACAGCCTACCCTCCAAGTTCAGCCTGCTGTTCCTCCACGAGGTGTCCAGTGTGGACTCTGAGGGGCAGCAGGTGGCTCACCCTGGCTCCAGAGAGCCCCCGTCGGAGTCGCACCCCTTCCTGGCACCCATGATCTCCAACGAGAGAGTCACCGGCCCCTCCCACTTCCAGGATGTTCGGCTAATTGAGTTTGACATCTCAGGCTCTGCCATCAGGTGAGACCCGAGACACCAGGTGGTGTCGGGGACTGCTGGGGTTCAGAGGAGCCTGGGCTGGGCTGCAGGGGATGGCCTCCATCCAGGGCCCCTGGTGGCTTCTCACAGCTTCACTGCCGGCGATGTGGTGCTGATTCAGCCCTCCAACTCGGCTGCCCACATCCAGCAGTTCTGCCAGGCGCTGGGCCTGGACCCTGACCAGCTCTTCACACTGCAGCCGCGGGAGCCAGGTGAGCCCAGCCTCAGCCAGCCTGATTCTCTGCCCTCCCCCGTGTCCTGGGTCCCCACCCCGAGGGCCCCGCCGCAGCCCACGGAGGCCTCCCACTCACCCTGCAGATGTCCTCCCACCCACGAGGCTGCCCCAGCCCTGCTCCATGCGGCACCTCGTGTCCCAGTACCTGGACATCGCCAGCGTGCCTCGCCGCTCCTTCTTTGAGCTCCTGGCCTGTCTGTCCCTCCATGAGCTGGAGCGGGAGAAGCTGCTGGAGTTCAGCTCTGCCCAAGGCCAGGAGGAGCTCTTTGAATACTGCAACCGGCCCCGAAGGACCATTGTGGAGGTGAGGAAGGCCAATGGGGCCGGTGGGGCCCAACCCCTGAGCCAGAGCCACACTGCAGCCACTCCGAGACTCTCTCTGCCCAGGTGCTGTGTGACTTCCCACACACAGCCGCTGCCATCCACCCGGACTACCTGCTGGACCTCATCCCCGCTATCCGGCCGAGGGCCTTCTCCATCGCCTCCTCGATGCTGGTGAGAGGCCCCGGGAAAGCTGGGACGGGGCTCTGTGGGCAGAAGCTGTGCTCTGACCAGGTGACGGTCCCCTACCCAGGACCGCCCCTGGGTGAAGTGGCTAGGGCCCACAGCCCAGGCAGCAGGTGCAGGCAGCCTTGTGCCACCACCCCTACTCTACTGTCTTCCCCAGGCTCACCACCCCCTCACTGTCCTCCCCAGGCTCACCCACTCCCCACCGTCCTCCCCAGGCTCGCCATCCCCTCACAGTCCTCCCCAAGCTCGCCACCCCCCTCACCATCCTCGCCAGGCTCACCTCCCCTCCCCACCATCCTCCCCAGGCTCACCCCCTCCCCACGGTCCTCCCCAGGCTCACCTCCCCCACCGTCCTCCTCAGGCTCACCCCCCTCCCCAGGCTCACCCCCACCACCATCCTCCCCAGGCTCACCCCTAACTGTCCTCCCCAGACTCACCCCTCGAGGCTGCAGATCCTCGTGGCTGTAGTGCAGTTCCAGACTCGCCTCAAGGAGCCCCGCCGGGGCCTCTGCTCCTCCTGGCTGGCATCCCTGGACCCTGGGCAAGGTGACCTCTGCTCCCGGGGTGGGGGCCGTGGCCTGGTGTCCCCTTCTCTCTCATGCCCACACAGATGTTGGGCTAGGGCCCCAGCAGACTCCAAGCTGCCTTTGACCCTCTTCATACCACCTCCCTCCTGCAATAGGACCTGTCCGGGTGCCCCTCTGGGTGCAGCCTGGGAGTCTGGCCTTCCCAGAGATGCCAGACGTGCCTGTGATTATGGTGGGGCCTGGCACCGGGGTAGCCCCCTTCCGAGCAGCCATCCAGGAGCGCGTGGCCCAGGATCGGACCAGTGAGTGCCCAGGGTCCCGGGGTAGGGTTGTGGTGGGGGCTTCCTGCAGAAGTTCAAGGACCACCCTGCATTCCCCCAGGAAATGTCTTGTTTTTTGGCTGCCGCTGGCGGGACCAAGACTTCTACTGGAAGGCGGAGTGGCAGGAGCTGGAGAAGCGGGGCTGCCTGACCCTGGTCTCTGCCTTCTCCCGGGAACAGGTGGGTGTGTGTGCTTGGGGGCTGGAAGGGAGGGGAGGGGCTCACACTCAGCCCCACCCTGCCCTCTGCCCTGCAGGAGCAGAAAGTGTATGTGCAGCACCGGCTCCGGGAGCAGGGTCCACTCGTGTGGGAGCTGCTGGACCGCCAGGGTGCACACTTCTACCTGGCAGGGTGAGCAGTCTCAGGTTCAGTGGGAGTGGGCCCAGCCTTAGGGCCAGTCTCACGCGCCTTCTGCGACCGCCCCTCTAGCAACGCCAAGTACATGCCAGTGGATGTCTTGGAAGCCCTGGTGTCCATCTTCAAGGAGGAGGGCGGACTCTGCAGCTCCGACGCCGCTGCCTATCTAGCCAGGCTCCAGCGCACACGGCGCCTTCAGACTGAGACATGGGCCTGAGCCCCTTGGCTGCCGGTGATCCTCCTGGGAGCCCAGGAAGGCATCGTCCTCTCGGACCAGGGGTGGCGCTTCCAGGTCCCAGCTAGTTGGGGCAACAGCCAGCTCCTGAGCACAGTCACACCCTCATCGACCCTGGGTCCCACCCTTTGAGCCCTGACTCCGCTGCAGCCTCTGCCAGCCAGCCCTCCCCTCCCCCACCCTGACCCTGAGCTGTGTCCTCGTTCTCCCCCACCCTCTTCCTGGTCAAGGTGGTGGCCTGGGCCACTCCACTTCACCGGTGCAGTGGCCCAGGATGGTGTGAGCAGCCCGCTGGGCACCGGGGGCAGCACAGGGCCCCCATAGGGCTGCACTGCACTCCTGCACCCTGGGGCCACCTCGGCCACTGCAGCCTGCTGGGCAGCACATTCCAATCACCACCCCCACACGGCTGAGGTTGGTCTCAGGCCAGCAGAAGAAAGTAGCTCCCTTAGAGCAGTGGGGAGGTCCCAGACCAGAGCAGCCCCTTCCTCTCCTGGTCCCAGGAAAGCCCTGACAGGAACTGCTGGCCTCTGGGTGGCTGCTTCTACCACCGGCTTCCTTCCTCTCGCTCGTCGGGTTGGGGTGTGGGCGGTGGGTACCATGGTGCACCCCTGCTGGCCTACCTGTACCCAAGTGGCAGCTTTTCTGTCTGCCTCTAATGTGACTAGTGCCCTGTCTGCTTCATTCTCAAGGGCTTGGGTCGGCTAAGATCTGATTGTCAGGACAGGGTTTTGGGCAGGTGTTGGGAAGGCAGAGCTAAGCCGTCCATCCTGCCTGGGAGCTGAGGCTGCCGGAAGCAGTGGTGGGAGGGGTGTGGTGGATATGGTCCCGCCCCTGGGAGGGGCTTTAGGCACCAGGAAGGGAAGTCCCGCTGGAGGATTCCTGCCCTTCACACCGTCTCACCGTCCTTTCCTCGGAGTCTCTTATTTGTGGTCGGCTGGTGGCTGCCAGGGGATTAGATGTGGCCTAGGCTGGGCTGCAGCTGGATCTGGCTGGGGACAGCATTGCATAGGCGCAGGATCCACTCAGCAGGCGAGCCTTGCTGGGGCCCCAGTGAAGTTCCCATCCAGTGAGGAGAGCCAGCCAGGTTAGTAGTGCCAGAGCCAGTGGAGCCCAGACCCTGCTTCCCCTGGAGGTCTGCACCTATCGCCACCCTGGGGTCCCTGGCTTCCTATCCTGACTCCTTCCCCAGGGCCACCACCCCTGAGCTGTGCCCTAGGGTCCCTAGCCTCCACATTGCTGACTCCAGCTCTGGGCCTGTCAGTCCACCTGAGGCCTCTCTGGGCCCTGAGTGCCCAAACCCACTGTGCCAAGCACCAGCGAGTGAAAGGGATGACTTTGGGCTCCCCCAAGATGCCGAGACTCCCGCCAGTGAGCCCCTGCTGGGGGCTGTGGCCATGGAGGGTGCCTGGGCCCTTCCAGCCTGGAAGGAGGAGCAGGTAGAGCAGGAAGTAGGACAGGGGGAAGAGGAGTGCCCCATCTGCACTGAGCCCTACGGGCCCAGGGAGCATCACCTAGCCCTGTTGAACTGTAGCCACGGCCTGTGTGTGGGCTGCCTGCGCAGGCTGCTGGGCTCAGCCCCGAGCTCCGACCTGGGCCAGGTGCACTGCCCACTGTGCCGCCAGAAGACCCCCATGCTGGAGTGGGAGATCTGCCAGCTGCAGGAGGAGCTGCTACTGGCTGACGGGCCCCAACATCAGCCCCCCCGAGAGGCCCCCGCACCCCAGCACCGAGACCCTGGACTCTGGGGCTCCCTGGAGCACCGCTACCAGCTGCACTTTGTGGCAGGGGATGTGGGCGGCCGCGGCTGCCTGCCCTTCCTGCCCTGTCCACCCTGCCTGGGCGCCTGGCTCTGGACCCTGCGGGAACAGGGACCCTGTGCCCGCCGCCTGGCATTGCTGAGCCTGCTGGCCCTCGAGCTGCTGGGGCTGCTGCTGGTCTTCGTGCCGCTGGTGCTGCTGGGGCTGCTCTTCCTGCTCCTGGACCGCTCTGGCCGCTGAGCAGAGCCCAGGACGGCCCTGACGCCAGTGGGCCCAGTCTGGCCCACATTGCCACTGGGTACTGTGAGACCTGATGACCAGGCTGAAAAACCCAAGGTTGGGTCCAGGGCACTGACCTTCAATCAAGACCTCCATGGCTGAACCCAAGACTGGGGCCACCCAGGAGCCTGACCCTGCCAGAGTGCATCGCTGCTCTGGATGCCAGTGCCCAAGGACAGCTGCTGGAGGAGCCAGCCCAGCAGGAAGGTCTGCGAGCAGGGCCATGCATCCTTTGGTAGACAGGCGCCCTATGGCCATGGCTAATGCTGGCCACACTTCCCCTTCCAAGGGCTGGCCGAGCATAGCAGACATGAAAGTTAACAGAGCTGCAGTCAGTCAGTTCCTTGGAGAGGGTAGGAGTTCCGCCCACCCTGTGTTCAGATAAGGGCCAGTGCATGTTCCTGAAGGTCAGGCCATCCGGGAGAGGGGCCTGTGCTGTGAAAACTCCACCTGCAAAGGCTTCTCTCCCCACCTGCTCAGGCTGAGACCAGCTGGGGGTCAGCACCGGCCCGTGTTGCAGGGACAAGGGTCCACCCAGGCCTTAGAACATAAGCACCAGGCCCAGCTCTGCCCCTGCACACCCTCACGTTGCCATGCCTGGGGCCTTCATGGAAAGGGTGGAGACATCAGGTCTCTGGGTGACTGTGAGACAGAGCACTGGGCCTCGACGCAAAGCAGCTTTCAATAAACCAGCTTCTGGGGACGCCATTGTCACTGCTTGTCTTTGTTACCCCATCCTCACTGTTCAGGTGGGCTTTTTTTTTTTTTTTTTTGAGACGGAGTACCCCGCTGTCCCTCACTGGAGTGCAGTGGCATGATCTCTGCTAACTGCAGCCTCTGCCTCCCAAGTCCAAGCAATTTTGCCTCAGCCTCCCTAGTAGTTGGGATTACAGGCGTGTGCCACCATGTCCAGTTGTTTGTATTTTTAGTAGAGACAGGTTTCACCATTTGGGTCAGGCTGGTCTGAACTCATGACCTCAGGTGATCCACCTGTCTCAGCTTCCCAAAGTGCTGGGATTACAGGCGTGAGCCATCACACCCAGCCTGGGGCGGGCTCTTCCTCACACCCAGGTGGTCCAGGTGCCAGACAGGAGGACCTGGGTCCTTGTTCCCCCACCACCATCTCAGCCAGCATTTATCCCACACCCCTGCACAGATGCCCAAAGGCTACTCCCGCACCACAGTGGAAGACCCAGGTGGGTGCTCAGGGCCAGGTAGGCACCAGGAGGGAAATCAACTGACTCGTCCCCCACACCATCGAAAATGTCCTCTGCCCAGCTGGGGTGGCTCTGCACACCCGCCACGTAGCCCTGCCAGGTGCCCACAAGCAGTGCACTCCATACGTGTGGTCTACACCCATGCTCACAGGCCACAGAGCCCTCCTGAACTGCATGCACAGCCCAGCCTGGCCCCCAGCACGAACAGCAGGCCCACCCCAAGCAGCACTGGGCCTCTCTCTGGCAGTTCCAAGGTGAGCCCTGTGTGGGCGGCCGCCCTGGGTGCCACCCTAGGCCCAGGCCTGAGTGCAGCCCACAGGAGCAAGCTTCAGTCCAGGGAACAGGTGCAAACTTTGGCAGAGTTTTAATGGCAAAGTTGGCTGCAACGACAATGCCACTTGGGGTGGGGCCAGAAGCCATGGTGGGGAAGGAAGGGTCAGCGGGCGGCAGAACAGGGCCGGGTCCCTGAAGAAGCAGCGAGCGAGGCTCAGCGGGCAGTGGCGGGCAGGCAGGCGCTACTACATGATGGAGCAGGCAGACAGCGGGTTCCGCACGTGGCAGGTGCAGGCGGCCCCACAGTACTGCCGGAAGGTCTGGTAGCAGCTGCCCTCAGGCTCGGCCCCCCACTGACCCCCGGACGGAGCTGTCAGCGCCTCAGGCGGCAGGCGACTCAGGATGGACGTGTTGACAGCCAGCGCGGCCAGGCCGTAGTCGGTGAAAAGCACAGTCTCTCGGCGGCAGGTGGGGCAGGAGATGAACTTGTACTTGGGGCAAGACTCATAGAGAATCTGCAGGCACTGCTCACACACGGAGTGTAGGCAGGACAGCACGCGGGGCCGCCGCTGGGTGACGTTGTACGTGTGCCCGCAGGTGGGGCACTCCAGGGGCTCACCCACTGCTGCCGAAGAAGCTGCTGAGGCCGAGGGGCCAGGCCGAATCACGTACTGATTGACAATGACCTCGTCCTCGGGGGCCACGCGGGGAAAGCCCAGCTCCGTGCTCCCCTTACGTGGCCGCCGTGGCAGCGGCGGGGTGTGGGCCGCCCCTTCCAAGGCGGGCATGTCCCCCCCACATGCCTGGTTGACAATGATCTCTGTGTCTGAGGGCCAGGCACGCTTGGGTGCCAGAGTGGGGGTGGGCCGGGGAGCAGGCGGGAAGCAGGGGGCAGCCGGCAGCTCAGGGAACTTTTCGGGATGCACGATCTTCATGGCTTCCATCTTGAGAATGACATGGGGACCCTTCAGGCAGGACATGAGGAGGCCCGGCCAGCCACTGCCCGCCTCGGGCCCAGGGTCAGAGGGCATCCGGCTGTCTCCAGTCAGACTGGGTGTTCGGGTGGGTGGCGGCGTGGTGTGGGGCTGGGGGGGAGGTGACGGGGCAGCATCCTGGTCCCGCCAGGCCTGGGGGGGGCCCCGGCTGGCCCGTGGACTCCTAGGAGCAGCCGGCGAGAGTTGGGGGCGCAGGGGTCCCCCCACTGGCCACAGTGGCTTCCCTGGTCCAGTCCTGGGAGGAGGAGGAAGGGGTGGGGGAGGGGGAGGAAGGCGGGGGCAGGGGGGTGTGGGAGGCTGCCCTGGGCTGGGCGTCGGGCCCAGGGTCTCACCCAGGGTCTCTGGCTGCTGAGGCTGGCGAGGGGGCGTGGGGGGGGCTCCCCCGGCAGCCGAGGTCAGCAGGCCACGGGCTGGGACATCGGGGCAGGCAGGGGCTGGGTGGGCCCCATGGCTCCAGGACAGGGCGCCCAGGGAAGGCAGCTAGCCGAAGCGTTGGCTGCAGGACCCGGGCGGCAGGCTCCGCGGCAGGAGCAGAGGCGAGGCCTGGGCCAGGCCTGAGCTGCAGGTGAGAGACGCCATGAGGATAGTGCTCAGGCCACCCCTACCCTCGCCCTCCGCCCGCACAAAGGCCCGAGCGGCCGACCTCTGACCCTGACCTCAGCCGGGATCCCGACCTTCGCGAGCCTCGGAACCCAGCCCCCTCCCCGGTCCCGCCTCCAAGGCCGGATGCACCTTCCCGAGGTCCGACCCCCGCCGCGTGGGGAGGGACGCCGAGTCCGCCCCCGGCCCCGGCCCCCGCCCCCTGCGCTCACCTGCCCCAGCCTGGCTTCCCGGCCGCGCGCCGCCGCCGCAGAGGTTGTCTCAAAGGCAGGCCCGGACGCGGCGCCCGTGCCTCGGCCCGGCAGCTCAGGGGGGCTCCGGCGGCTCCGGCGAAGCTGCAGCGATCTCGGGCGATGGCCGGGCCCGGGCGGCACCCAGGGGCGCGGGCGCGGGGAGCGGGGCGCGGGGCTCGGCGCGGCGGCGGCGGCAGGTGCGTGCGGAGCGTGGCGCGCTCTGCGGCGGAGGCGCGGGGACCGCAGTGCGCGCGGCGCCCGCCCGCGCCCGCAGCGCCACCCCCCGTCTGGGGACCCGCGCGGGGTCCGCGGGGCGGGGCCAGCCTCCTGGCCGCCCCTCAGTCCGTTCCTGGCATCGCCCTCACCCGCGGGCTGCGTAGGGGGCAGGACCCCCGCGTCGCCCCCAGTTCTCCGCTCCCCTCCTGCCCAGGCTGACCCTGGGTCCTGGTCAAGCCTCCCCAAATTCTGGAGGAATCTGCCGTTCTCCTCTTCACACTAGGCCTCCGGACGCTGAAGCGGGAGGGAGGGGACCGGCGCGGGTTCCAGAGGAGCTGGTTCCAGGGCCCACCGGCGCCCCCAGCCCCTGCCCCCAGGAAAGGCCCCGAGGCCTCCAGCCCCGCCCGTGCCGGGTGCGACAGCTCGGAGAGGGCGCTGGGACCCTAAGAGGCACGAGCGGGGCAGGAGAAGGCCAAGGTAGCGGACGGCCAGGCCGGGTGGGAGTGCGCGAAAGACAGGCTAGCAGCCCCGCGCAGGGCGGAGGCGGCCCTGAGGACCGCACCTGCCCGGGGAAGGGTGGCCCGGGCACTGAGCGGGAAGCCTCGCCCACCATCCCGCAGGCCGGGCCTCTGCTTCCTCAACCCAGGCTGTTCTGCCGTCCTGGGTCAGCCTTCTGCCTGCAGAGCCCTCGGGCGAGGGAAGGACCCAGGGCTTGCCGGTCACCGCCGGGCAGGGGACCAGGCCTTCGAGGGCCTTTGCTGCTCGCTGTGACCCGCTCTGCACCCGGCACCAGGCCCTGGATAGCCTGGCCTCCTTCAGCCCCTCTCTCCGCTGGACGGGCCGGACCGCACCCGCTCCGGGCAGAGCCCCAGGACCTGCAGAGTGATGAGCCAGAGGGGACGCTGCCCCTTGTGCGGGAGCCCACGTGGGCAAACCAGGCTGGAGGAGCGGCCCTGCCCTTAGGGTCTGGCTTGGCACCTCCGTGGGGCCTCGGGCTAGTGTCACTCAGAGAGCAGTAGGGAGCGGTGTGCGGGTGACGGGGTGCTGTTCGAGGAACCCTTTCGGGACCTGCCATGATGGTGGGGCAACTGAGGCAGCCTGGGCCTGGTGAGGGCTGGGAGCCCAGCTCCGCCGCAGGCCCTGCTCACCTACGGACCCGGAGCGCGCCCGAGGAAGCACCAGGCCGCGGGCCCCGCCCCCTCAGCAAGACTCCGCCCCCGTAAGGGATGAGGCCCCGCCTCCGTCACGAGGCCTCGCCCCCACAGCTGGGCCTTTTCAGCCCCGTCGTTCAGAGCTGGGGAGGCCCAAGCCGTGTATTGCTTACATCCGAACCGGGACTTTCGGGAAACCCTAGAGCGCGAAGGCTTCTGGGGAATAAAATTTCCCCGGCCGGTGCCTGCCTAATTGGGGCATGCGCCATAGGCGCACGCAGGGAGGTGGGCGGTGCTTCCGGCGCCTGCGCAGTGGGTCTCTGTCGCCGGCCTCCAGTGTTGAGTGCCCCACAGCGCCCAATTCTCCCCAAATCGCGGTCGGGCTGCCTGAACTCGTGTCCGGACCGGTCTGACCGGCCCCGCACAGACCACCCCGGTCACCCTGGCCTCCAGGCCACCTGACTGGACCCCGCCCTTCCTAGTGCTCCCCTGGGCGCCAAGACCCTCACTGCCCTGGGACGCCCCGCGGCACTCGTCGGTGCCCGCTGCACCCACTGTCCCGCGGCGCCCGCAGCGTCCCTGCCTGTGCCGGTGCAGATGGAGCCGAAGCTGGGCTGGAGGCGGGGGCCCCGTGTGGACCCCTCGCCCGCCAGCCAGAGAGTAACTGCAGTTTGAGAAGTGAGTTAAAAATGTCAGTAGTATCTAAAGCTCGTGTCATTGATCGTAAGACCCGTAGCAAAACGTGCAAATCAAACATTTTTTATCAGTAAAAAAAGCAGAAAAACAGCTCTGCACGGTGCCTCACGCCTGGAATCCAGCACTTTGGGAGGTGGAGGTGGGCAGATCACTCCGGAGTTTGAGATCAGCCTAGGCAACATAGTGAGACCTGCCTCTCTACAGAGAATCAGCCTGTGTGGTGATGCGCCTGTAGTCCTCCCAGCTACTCGGGAGGCCAAGGTGGGAGGATCACTAGAGCCCAGGAGGTTGAGGTTGCAGTAAGCCCAGATGGTGCCACTGCACTCCAGCCTGGATGGCACAGTGAGACTCTGTCTTAAACGAAGAATCGCTGGGTGCGGTGGCTCACGACTGTAGTCCCAGCACATTGGGAGTCGGAGGCGGGTGGATCACCTGAGGTCAGGAGTTTGAGACCAGCCTGGCCAATATGGTGAAACCCTGTCTACTAAAAATACAAAAATTAGCCGGGGGGTGGTGACAGGCTCCTGTAATCCCAGCTATTCCGGAGGCTGAGGCAGGAAATCACCTGAACCCAGAAGGCAGAGGTTGCAATGAGCTGAGAGAGCCCTACTGCACTCCAGCCTGGGCAACAAAGAACAAAACTCCGTCTCAAAAAAAAAAAAGAACGCCCCAAGAGCCTATCCTGTTAAACATCTTGGTCTCTGCTGAGTAGAGGCTCAGAGGCTGGGGACTGCAGCCCTGGAATTCCAGGGCCTCGCCCCACTTCCTTTCCGGAGCCATGACCTCAGGCTCACCTACTGCCCTCACCTCTGGCAAGCTGCAGATGCCCTTTAGGGCCAGGCCGTGCCCCGGATGTGAGGGGCACTGAGTCACTGGGTTGGCAGTGCTCCTCGGAGCCCAGGTCTAGGCTGCCGCCCACCTGAGGATGAAGAGTGGGCCAGCAGCCATGCTCCAGTTGCTGGGGCCTCTTGGGAACCCCATCTCTAAGCCCCGCCCATGGCCCCACCCCTTCCAAGGAGGGAAAAGGCGGCTGCCAGTCGCTCAACTCAGGCACTGGGACCCAGAGCTCAGAGGACCGAGAGGACAGACTGCCAAGCTGCCACCATAGGTGAGCCCTCAGCCCTGGGACTGCCCTGAATTCAGGGACATTGCAGGGTCAGCCCCCTTCTCTCCAGTCTCTCAGCCTCTCACATCCCATTCCCAGCTCCATCCCAGGGGCAATGCCACCAGGGGAGGGCAGGATCCCTGGCAGGGGAGGCAGCGGGGAGGCAACAGCCCTTGCTCTCACGTGGCTCCTGCCCATGACAGTAGCCTTGTACACACGTGCAGGTCACTTTGAGGTCACTGCACCCCTGGGCATGTTTGCCTTGGACAAGGAATGCTGCTCCTTGGGTGGGGGCTTTCTTGAGCCACAGGCTTGTGGGCAGCCGTCCCACTCCACCAAGTTCGTATCTGTCTTCTCTGCCCACCCCTGTAGGCTAGGCCATGGACCCCCACGAGATGGTCGTCAAGAACCCGTACGCCCACATCAGCATCCCCCGGGCTCACCTGCGGCCTGACCTGGGGCAGCAGTTAGCGGTGGCTCCCGCCTGTTCCTCATCCTCGGAGATGCAGCCACTGCCAGTGGGGACCTGTGCCCCAGAGCCAACCCGCCTCTTGCAGCCGACCGAGGTCCCAGGGCCCAAGGGCGCCAAGGGTACCCAGGGGGCTGCACCCATCCAGAACCAGCAGGCCTGGCAACAGCCTGGCCACCCGTATGGCAGCAGTCGGCGCCCAGCCGGACTGACCTATGCTGGCCGTCCACCCGTGGGCCGCAGTGATGACATCGCCCACCACTGCTGCTGCTGCCCCTGCTGCCGCTGTTGCCACTGTCCCCCCTTCTGCCGCTGCCACAGCTGCTGCTGCTGTGTTGTCTCCTAGCCGGCCCACCCCACGAGGGCCAGGACCCACGCCTCGGCTCAAGCGGCCCAGGCAATGCCTGAACATTCAGGGTGGCTACTGTCACGGGCACTGGCCCCTTCCCACCAGGGACTGGGCATGGACCCACCAGGAAGGTGACCAATCAGCCCGAGCTCTTGAAACGGAATCCCAGGCCCTGGCTGGAGAGGGACACCCCTGATTACCTTAAGGTCCGGGCAATAAAGCAAGGTGGTCTCCCAGCAACTCTTCTTTGCCGCAGGCTCCTTTGGGAGGAGGTTGTAGCTGGACACACAGCAGCTTTCCCCTTGTGTGGGCTCGAGGACACACACACAGTCACTGTGGATGTTGCAGGGACAGGGCTGCCACTGCCTCCCGACATCTACCCTCTCCCCTGCCCTGCCAGTCTCCGGCCTGCCCAGAGGCTCCATGGGGACTTGCAGTATGTCCACGGCCCTGGCCAAGCAGGGTCTGGATTTGAGCTCCCTGGGGTCAGTCTGTGGGTCAGCCAGAAGGAGGATGGAACTGGGGGGACCCTAGGAAAGGCCTCCAAGAGGAGAAGCGTGCTGGCAGGAGGGTGGTGGGTGCGGCAGCTGCCACAGGTTTCAGGGAGTGGAAGCTCCGGACAGGAGGGCCCAGACAGCCTGGGTCACGCCCTGCCTACTGGTGATTCACCTCCCAGCCTTGGCTGGGATGTTTTTCTAGTTTCCCAGGAAATGTCTAATTCCTGCACGTCTGCTGTCCTGTCTTGAGGCCTGGGCTTTCGGGAGGAGGTGGCCTGGACCAGGCCTTGAGGACAAAGCAGGGAACACGGAGAGGAGGTTGAGGCCGCAGGTCCTGGGGATGTCTCCTGGTCTGTCTGAGCTGGGTGAGGGCCTCTCTGGGGCTGAGCTCGAGGCACTAGGTTGCTCTGCACAGGTACTGCCTCACCACTGCAGTCCAGGATGCCAGGAAGGGAGCGACTGCTGAGACCAGCGTGGGGCACCCTGGTGTTCCAGGCAGGCAGAGAAAAGGAGAGGAGGCAGCAGCTGAGCTGGCCACGCAAGACAGACGAGTCCTCACACCAGGCCAGCCCTTCCCTGACACATGGTGACTAGCCCCACAGCAGAGCAGGGCAGGGCAGGTACCTGGCATGCAGAGGTCTCCAGGTGTGGGACGGATGGGTCACTGCCCTAACCCTGTGCAGGGACTTGGCGTGCCAGCATCCCCGCCTCGCTCTGTCGCTGGCCCCCACCGGAGGGTGACCGCACCCAGGCCAGCCACAGGAACCTGTCTGACCAGTCCTAGGGGCAGACTGCCAAGAGGGTGGGCAGGGGTGAGGAGGGGCCGTTTGCTTCCACCCAGCAGGGCTGTGAGTGGTCCTGGGATCCTGCCCACCCATCCCAACCCCTCTCAGTCCCTGTGCTCTGCCTGTGGTCTGGTGTAGACAGGCTGACGGCACCTCCTGGACCTAGGCCTCCCAGGTGGCCTGGGGGCTGCAGATGAGCAGAGCAGCCGGGAGCTGCCTGCTGAGGCGGAGGCGTCTGGCGCTGTCTGGGGACCCCAGCTGGGAGTGGGGAACCCCAGACACGGAGCTGGCACGCCACCTGGAGGCCTCGAGGGCAGACATGGCCTCCTGCCGTCCGGCGGGCACCAAGGTGAGGCTGAGAAGCCACATAGATCCACACACAAGCACAGTGGCAAAGTCTGCAGAGGGCTCTGTGCCCGAGGGAAACGCGGGCAGGCTTCCTAGAGGAGGAGATGTGAGCGGAGATCTAGGCAGGAAAGCAATCCAATATGGAGAGGAGCTTAAAGGACGGGGAGAGTAAGGGTTGGGGAGGGGAGGGGAGGGGAAGTAGGGAAGGTTTGGAGGGTGGGGAAGGGTGTGAGTGTGGGGAGAAGGGCTGAGAGTGGGGGAATGGACTCCCCCAAGGCTAGCCTGGATGAGGTGTTAGCAGAAGGTTGCTGGGTCTGGATGGGAGGGGTGGGCAGGGGGCGCAGGGCACATTATCTTCTGCAGGTGGGTGGTACCATCAGATCTAGTTTCAAGCCTTTGTGGCTGAAACGGGAGCCCACACCCGCCCAGACAGCCACCTGCCTCTCTCCTGAGTCCTGTGTAAGTAATGCAAGCCAGGAGGGAGCCGCAGGGTGCTCTGGGTCCCCACCCCCTTCTCCGGCCACCCCGTGGCTGTGCATAGCGGCCCAGCAGAGCCCATACAGGTAAGAGACCTGGGCTCCGGTTGGCTGTGAGGGTGGGGGCCAGGGCATCCTGCAGGAACAGGAGGCTGCCCGGCTGGTGCCCACATGAAACAGAGGTGCCCAGCCCCTGGTGTCTTCCTGCACCCTCCCTCCCAGGTCTGCACACACCAGCCCCACAGACCCAGTGCCTGACCTCTGGGGTAGGTTCCTGGGGCCGGCACCCAACAGATGGGGATGGTGCCTGAGGCAGGCTGTCCACGGCAGGCTTCCTTCTTGCAGGATGCTATGGCCAGAAAGCCCCCAGGCCTCAGGGGAGGGCGGCCCCCGGAGGAGCGACTGCATCATCTGCTGCTCGGCTTATGACCTCTCCGGGCACCTGCCCCGCCGCCTCCACTGCGGGCACACCTTCTGCCAAGCGTGTGTGCGGCGGCTGGATGCGCCAGCGCCCGAGCAGCGCTGGATCCCCTGCCCACAGTGCCGCCAGAGCACGCCCACGCCTCGAGGAGGGGTGGCTATGCTGGACCTGGACCTGGCTGCTTTCCTGGCAGTCAAGGCTGAGCGGGAGCTGGCAAGAGTGGAGCCCCTACCCCTCACCTCCCTCAAAGGCAGCGCCATCACTCAGCAGCCAGTGGGGCTGTGCCCTGCCCTGGGCCCCCAGCCCCACTTCCCTCGGCCTAGACACTGCTGCTGGGACTGTGGCTGCCTCTGCTGCCCTCCCCCAGGCAGCCCTGAGGTCTGACTCTGGCCATTCCCACCCCTGCAGGGGAAATGCCTGCCTTGGAACCCCTGGCCACTCACAGCCCAGCTGGAACCACCAGGCTGTAGCATTCTGTACACAGCTCCGCGTGGCCCAATGGGGTGGTGCGATCCCAGGCCACAGCCTGAGGTTGGGGACTGGGAGCCTTCGCAGGAGGCTACTGACCTCCTACCTGTCCTGGCCAGAATTACCAGACCCCCGACTAGCCCAACCAGACGTGCCTGCTGAGGCTTCTGCCATCTGAGTGGACGGCAAGCCTGGCTTGGGCCTAGACCCGGCGCAAAGGACGGCTCCCAGGAGGATGCAAACGCCAGTCCCGGGGCCCGGGCTGCAGGCTGGAGGGCAGGGCCGGGCAGGGCCATGCCCAGTGGGATGCCAGAGCAGGTCCCCTCTCCCACAAATGTCCCAGGATGTGCCAGGAGGGCGGCAAGGCCCGCTCCTTCCGCTGTGCCCTGCACGGAAGCCTTGTGAATTCACCCACTCCGCAAAACCCACGGAGTTCCCGCTGTGTGCCGGGCACTGTTCCTGGAGGGTCCCATGCAGGCACAAGGCCACACAGGCATGAGGAGGATGCCCCAGCGGGGCCTGCCTGAGGCCTCACAGCCCAGCTTGCCTCATCCCCGGCTGAACCTTTCCAGGCTCCCAGCAGCTACCACACAGACCCTTCAGAGGGGTGGGGGCTGGGGCTGTGGATGGCAGTGACCCCCAAGTGCTGCGACACTCCACCCTGCCCCCATAGAAGGCACTGCTACTCAGGAACCCGGGGCAGACTGTTGCCCCACCACCCCCAGAGCAGGGGTCGCAGGATGGGATGGAAGAGAATTTGCTGAGTGGACACTCAGAAGCATCTGCCTTCTCTGGGGCAAAGTCCCATGCACGCAGCGGGGGCTGGGCAGCCAGCAGAGCAGGCACAAGCAGCCCCTGGGCAGGGCGAGCCTTGCGGGGAGCTGCCCATACCTCAGGCCAGGAAGGGGCCCAGTCCTCCTAGGGGACACCACACAGGTGGTGGGGCCATCTAGGACTCCACTGGGGAGAGCAGTGTGGTGGGCCAGGCAGTGGTGTCAAAGGTGGCCTGGGGGGCCCTGCCCTTCTCCCTCTGCAGATGGAGGCTACCCACCTCCATCGCCGCTGAGGCCCAGCCGTGCCCTGAACCCAGATCTGAACCCTCTGACCTCGGGCTGGGTGGCCTCCCTGGCTACATGAACAAGCCTGTCCTCCCCACCGGCAGGTGCAAAGGGATTCCCTCCCCACTCTGTCAGGGGCAGGGATGACCCTGAGAAGGTCTGCGGAGCCCTGAGATGCATGGAGGTGGGGACTGGAGTCTCCAGTGCCCGGCAAGGCCAGCCATGATCTTCCATCCTGCCCAGCTGGCTGTGCCGTGTCTCTTGGGTCACACAGATGCCCGCTGGGGATGTCCAGTACTGAAGGCCGGTGCCCTGCAGCGCCCTGAGCCTGATTCAGAGTGCACCTGGGAGAAACCCGGCTCCAGGAGGGTTGGGCTGGGGCTTGGAGCTCCTAGCCACAGCGTGACAGGACATGGACGAGGCCCAGGGGCCTTGGGGCCAGGAGGGTACCCCGTGGGGACCTGGGCTCCTGGGTAAACATTAATGGACTCAGCACCGGCAGGTCACATGCACAATCGGGGGATCTTTGACCTGCACCCGCTTCCGCCCCGCTCCTCCTGCAGGTGGCACCTCACCACCCACACAGGTAGGAGCTCCCAGGACCAGGCTGGGGCCCAGGGACAGTGAGGCTGAGGCTGGGTGGCCTCCAAGCCCAGGGCTTGGGCCCCATCCTGAGCCTCCAGGACCTAAGGGCAGGAGACAGCAGGCTCAGGCAGCAGGAGGGAGGGTGAGGTGGAGGACACCTGGACCTGAGCCCAGGGCCCTGGATGGAAGGTCCTGGTGGGCGGCACGAGGGTGTGGGGTGAGCAGGCCCAGGAGGCTGAGGAAGCAGCTGCTTCAGGGCCAGGAGCCTTGAGGTGGTGTGAGGACACCTGGTCCCCACGTGCTTCCTATCACCAGGGCATGGGTCCCTTATCAAGCCGAGACGTCACTGTTTGGTATCAAATGCCAAAGTCTAAGTTGGGACCATCCACAGTGTCCCTGATGACACCTGATAGGAGAGGCCCCCAGGTTCCCCAGCTCACGGTCACTTCCGGCCTGAGCCCAGCACCCAGAACCCTCAGCACCCGCCAGGCCTTCCAGTCAGGACCAGCAAGGGAGCCGGGGAGCCAGGGCCCCTCAGTCGGCCCCGGAACTGGACTGGGCTCGCCTGACGACTGCCTGAGGTCACTGCAGCCATCCCCCTGTGGATGGAGAAGGGGGTGGGGAGGGAGGGTGGCGGTCAAGGCCTCAGTTCAGGGAACCCAGGGGCTCGAATCCAGCTTGTGAGGCCAGGGCCAGGGCAGGAGGAGGCGTGACTGATGCGTGGGTCTCCCCAGCAGATCCGGGCCTGGGCCTGGGTCTGTCCCTGCCCGAAATCCATGCCGAGCTCTCTCCCAGGCAGCCAGGTCCCCCACCCTACTCTGGATGCAGTGGACCTAGTCGACAGGACGCTGAGGAACACAGGTACCAGCAGGCCCCATACCCCAGGCCTTGACCGGTCTGACCACCTGCCCCCTGGGCACTGAGCAGAGACAGACCTTTGGGGAACCCACACGGCTCTGACAGCTCTGCTCAGGTCCAACGCAGCTGGAGCCCCATCTTCCCTGTTCCGTTTCTGTCCCTCACTCCAGGCTTCTCATGCCTCAGCCCCTCCTCCGGCCTGTGCCCTGGTGCCCCCAGCTGGTGGAGGGGGGTCTTGGAAATGGCCATACTCAACTCCACCCCCACAGGGACCTCTAATTCTACTCCAGTCTTGCAGGAGGGCGACACAGACCCCTGGGCCCTCCCTCAGCTGAAGGACACCAGCCAGCCCTGGAAAGGTGGGTCTGGGGGTGCCAGAGGTGGCAGGCTGGCAGGCCTCTGTCCCCGGGGGACTGGGGAGAGAGAGCAGGGTGGGGCCTGCCCAAATGGGCTGTGCCTGGAGAACCCTGCCATGCAGGCCCCTGGGGGGAGGCACCTGTCCCTCAGCACAGCATGTGTCCTGTCCTGGGGTGGACAAGCCACCCTGCCCATGGGTCCCTCCCTTCCTGCAGGCAGCTATGCTTCTTCGAAAGAGGGTCCCAGGGGCTTCTGGCTTAGAAAGGCAGGGGGAGTGGACAGAGGGGACCCAGGCCCTGCCCTGGGGGTGACAGAGGAGGAGGAAATGGGATCCAACCCTGTCGGGGACAGAGGAGACAGAAATGGCCTCTGGGGGCCAAGGATGAGGGGCCCTGGGGGGGGCAGTCAGGGTGGAGGCGGGCCAAGGACAGCCTGCCCTGTGTCCTCAGAGCTCCGAACGGCCAGCAGGCTGCGTCTCGTCGCTGGCAACCTCCTCAAGGCCTGTGGGCTCCTCGGATGCCTGTACCTGTTCATCTGCTCCCTGGATGTCCTCAGCTCCGCCTTCCAGCTGCTGGGCAGTGAGTGACAGGGCAGGCGCCCAGGGCAGGGCGGGCAGCCAGCCCTCCGCAGCCTCAGCGCAGCTCTCTTGCCGGTGTAGGCAGACTGGCCGGAGACATCTTTAGGGACAACGTGGTGCTGTCCAACCCTGTGGCTGGACTGGTCATTGGTGTGCTGGTCACAGCCCTGGTGCAGAGCTCAAGCACGTCCTCCTCCATCGTGGTCAGCATGGTGGCCGCTAAGCGTGCGTGTACCCTCCTTCCCCGGGTGGTGGCGGGGGCGGGGTGGGCCGCAGGCTGACTCAGCACCTCACCGGCAGTGCTGACTGTCCGGGCGTCCGTGCCCATCATCATGGGTGTCAACGTAGGCACATCCATCACCAGCACCCTGGTCTCAATGGCACAGTCAGGGGACCGGGATGAATTTCAGAGGTGAGTTGCGGGTGGAAGGGCCGGGCAGGGCTGCACCAGGCTACCCCCCACCAACCACCAACTCTGTGGCCGCAGGGCCTTCAGTGGCTCGGCAGTGCACGGCATCTTCAACTGGCTCACCGTGCTGGTCATGCTGCCGCTGGAGACTGCCACGGCCCTGCTGGAGAGGGTTAGCGAGCTGGCCGTGGGTGCCACCAGCCTGGAGCCCGGGGCACAGGCGCCCGACATCCTCAAGGTGCTGACCAAGCCACTCACACACCTCATCGTGCAGGTGAGAGGAGCTGGAGCAGGTCAGGTGGGAGGCGGAGGCTGGCCCTGCCCTGATGCAGGGTCAGCATTGAGGGCAGCAGTGGGCAGGGCTGGGCTGGACCCTGCAGGCGTTGGAGCCCCAGGTGAGTCCTGAGGGAGGGTCTCACACACTGTCATGACCCCTCCGGCCCCCAGCTGGACTCTGACGTGATCATGGGCAGCGCCACGGGCAACGCCACCACCAGCAGCCTCATTAAGCAGTGGTGCAGCTCCACCGGGCAGCCAGTGAGGCGCCACCCAGCCCCTCCCTGACCCCTGGCCCCTACCTGCTGAGCCCCAGCCACCTCACCTTGAGCCCTCTGACCTCTGTCTGCCAACTGAGCCTGTCCTGAGTCCTCCCTGCCCTCGCCAGACCAAGGGGAACAGCAGCCACTGTGGAGACTCCGGTCCCTGCAAGGAAAGGAACGGCACAGCCCTGGCGGACAGGCTGCCCTGTGAGGCTCGGCCCACCCCACGCCCTCCCCCAAGCCCCCCATGCTCCCCCTCACCCACCCTTGCAAAGAGAGGAACAGCACAGCCCTGTGGATAGGCTGCCCTGTGAGGCCCACTGTGCCAGCCGGCCCCTTGTGCTCCCCTCACCTGCCCCTGCCCTGCCTCCAGGCCACCACCTGTTTGTGGGCACAGAGCTCACGGACCTGGCTGTGGGCTTCATCCTGCTGGCCGGCTCCCTGCTGGTGCTCTGCAGCTGCCTGGTTCTCATTGTCAAGCTGCTCAACTCTGTGCTGCATGGCCGTGTGGCCCAGGCTGTGAAGACCATCATCAACTCGGGTGAGGGCTGGGGAGGAGGTGTGGTGGCGGGGGCTGACCCAGCATCCTCCACAGATGTCCCCTTCCCGCCAGCCTGGCTCAGAGGCTACCTGGCCCTCCTCCACGGTGGCGGGGGCTGACCCGGCATCCCCCACAGACTTCCCCTTCCCTCTGGGCTGGCTCAGCGGCTACCTGGCCCTCCTTGTGGGCGCCGGCCTGACCTTTGCACTGCAGAGCAGCAGCGTCTTCACAGCAGCCATCGTGCCCCTCATGGGTGAGCAGGCGGGAAGGGGCTTCTGGAGCAGGGGCTCAGGCTGGGGCCCTGTGGTGACCCCCAGTTCCCCCAGGAGTCGGGGTGATCAGCCTGGACCGGGCATACCCCCTGTTACTGGGCTCCAACATCGGCACTACCACCACAGCCCTGCTGGCCGCCCTGGCCAGCCCCGCAGACAGAATATTCAGCGCCCTGCAGGTATTGTCCGCCTGCCCGCTGCCAGAGCCTGCCAAGCTCCCTCTCAGCCCCATGGACACGCGTCTCCCCAGCCCCACGCCCCAGGCGGTCTGTGCCCCCACCCTCCCAGACCCCTTCGCTGGTGGGGCCCCCGCCCTCCCAGACCCCCAGGCTGGCTGTGCCCCCACCCTCCCAAACCCCTTCCCTGGCTGTGCCCCACCCTCCCGGACCCTTTCCCGGCTGTGCCCCACCCTCCTGGACCCCCAAGCTGGCTGTGCTCCCACTCTCCCAAACCCCTTCCCTGGCCGTGCCCCCACCCTCCCAGACCCCCAGGCTGGCTGTGCCCCCACCCTCCCAGACCCTTTCCCTAGCCATGCCCCTGCCCTCCCGGAAACCCCAGGCTGGCCGCGCCCCTGCCCTCCTGGACCTGGCCCCTGGCCGCCAGCCTCAGGCCTACTGCTCAGCCTCCTTGGACCCCAGGCCCTGCACACATCTCTTGCCCACTCTGCGTCTCCTCACTTGAGACCTCCTCATTTTCACATTTTCTCAGCTCTTTGCTGTGCCCCTGGAGACCTACCCCCGAGGCCTCAGGGGACTCCAAGCCCCTCTATTCCAGCACCCTCAGATGCCTCTCCCCCAACCCCTGCTCCCCCAAGGAGCAGCCACTCACCCCCTGCAGGTCCCCATCTGGACGACCCTCCCACCCCCCATCCCACATCTGCATAGGCCGAGTCACACCCGTGCTGGGCCCTGCCTTGCCGCTGTCCCGGCTGTGACTCTGCCTCCAGGACACCTCCCCAGTCTGAGCCCCCAGCTCTGTGCCCCACCCCCAGGCTCACTCAGTCCAGCTAGTTCTCCCACTAAAACACCCCCTCTTTGGCTGGCCTGCCGCCCGGAGGCCCAACAGGCTCAGCTCCTGCAGTCCCGGGCTACACTGCACCTCACACAGGAATAGACCAGCACAGCAGCCCCAGATCTCACCCTAGCCCTTGGCTCTTCCCTGTCTGTCCACTCAGACCCTCCCAGTGCAGGTTCCTCCATTCCATCCAGGAAGTCCAGATTGCACCTGTGTGTGCATCCTTGCAGTCTAGCAGCCTCTGGAGGGCTGTGTGTTCTCCCTTCTGTGGCCCTGCACCTCCTCCCCCTAGGGCCTGAGGGCTGAGGAGAAGGGGGTCTCCTGGCACGAGGCACAGGCAGAGCCAAGTCAGAGGGTGCCTCCCCCACGGGGTCCCCCTTAGGGCAGCAGTAATGTGGTTGGCACCTGGGGTGCTGGGCTGGGCTGGGCTGCAGCTCCCAGGCTGGCAGGGAGGTATGCAGGAGGAGCGTGTCCACCTCTGGCCGCAGTCCGCTCCCTAGATGGCCATCTCAGCCATGGAGCAGAATGAACTTCGGACTTGGGGTCCCTTCTGCAGGGCGGAGGAGGGCAGGGGACCCGAGCCCTTGGTGACCCCACCTAATCAGGCCCAGGACCCTGATGGCCCCCTCGCCCCCAGGTGGCCCTCATCCACTTCTTTTTCAACCTGGCCGGCATCCTGCTGTGGTATCTGGTGCCTGCGCTGCGGCTGCCCATCCTGCTGGCCAGGCACTTTGGGGCTGTGACTGCCCGTTACCGCTGGGTGGCTGGGGCCTACCTGCTGCTGGGCTTCCTGCTGCTGCCCCTGGCAGTCTTTGGGCTCTCCCTGGCAGGGGGCACGGTGCTGGCTGCCATTGGGGGTCCCCTTGTGGGGCTGGTGCTCCTTGTTATCCTGGTCACCACGCTGCAGCAGCGCCGACCGACCTGGCTGCCAGCCCGCCTGCGCTCCTGGGCCTGGCTCCCCATCTGGCTCCACTCTCTGGAGCCCTGGGACCGCCTGGTGACCCGCTGCTGCCCTTGCAAGGCCTGTAGCCCCCCGCAGGCCACCACCAAAGAGGCCCACTGCTACGAGAACCCTGAGGTCTTGGCCTCCCAGCAGCTGTGAGGGTGGGCACCGTGCGGATCACCCCGCCCTCCCTGGCTGGGAGGGCTCTGGAGGGTCCTGGGGGAGGGGTCCCCTGCTCCCCTTCTGTGCAAATAAACCAGGCTGTTACCCCAGGTGACCGTTCTCACTCCCCTAAACAGGGGCCACCTGGGCAGAGGTGGGGGATGCGGCCCAATGCTGCCCCCTGGTGGACACTCTGGGGCCCGGGGCTCAGGTGCAGGTGCCACCCACCTCAACTGAGTGTTTATAGCCGCAGCCGCTGGGGACAGAAGCTGCCAAGGAATGGCGGGCCTCGGGGGCGGGGACTTCCCACAGTGGGAGCCAGGGTCCCTCCCGAGGGCACAGGGGAGAGCCCAGTCTGCAGGGAGCAGGGCAGGTGGTTTGGGGCTGGGAGGCCCCGGACCCCCTCTGCCCCTGGCCGATGTCATGGTTGGGGTGGGGCCTGGAGTCCCACCAGGTACGTGGGGTGTGAGGAGGTGACCCCAATGGCTCGGAGGGCCGGGTGCTCCTTGAGGCACCCCCTACCCATCTGCCCTCTGTGTCTCTCGGCTGGGTCCCTGGAGATGCTGCTCTGCAGGGCTGGGCCACGGCAGGTCTCAGCTCCCAGAACGCACTGGGAGGCCGGTCTCACCCGCCAGGCGGGGGTGCACTGAGGCCTCACGCTGCCACAGGGAATGAGACCCTGTCTCGGGAAGGCCTGCCAGTGGGGTGGGCCCAGGGGGGCAGGCAGCGCCCATGGGGAGGACTTCGGAGCCGGGGGGGGGCCCTCGCCCTCCCTCCACTGTACGGTCGGGTTTCCACACAGGAAGGCTCGTCTGTCTGCCAGTGGTAACTGGACACCTGGGACGGGGGGGGGGGGCTCCTGCCACCTCTCGCCCAGAGCTTCCCACGGCCCCACCCCAACCCCCAGTCCCCACAAGGGAAGAAAGCTCTGGGTCACCCCAGAACTCCAGCTCTCCGTCAGGCACATACAAACAGGTGGGAGGAGGTGGCCCCATCAGGGACCGGTCTGGTTTGATCATTTCTTTTTTTTCCTCCTCCCTCCCTCCCAATCTTCCTTTCTTTTGAAACAGAGTTTTGCTCTTGTTGCCCTGGCTGGAGTGAAATGGTGAGATCTTGGCTCACCACAACCTCTGCCTTCCGGGTTCGAGCGATTCTCCTGCCTCGGCCTCCTGTTTGCAGGCATGTGGCACCATGCCAGGCTAATTTTGTATTTTTAGTAGAAGCGGGGTTTCTTCATGTTGGTCAGGCTGGTCTCAAACTCCCAACCTCAGGCAATCTGCCCGCCTCAGCCTCCCAAAGTGCTGGAATTACAGGCGTGAGCTCATCTGAGTCTGCTGCTGTGACCAGTCACATCCTCCCATCGACAACTGAAGCCCTGATGAGGGCACCTCTCTTCCCAGCATCTCCGAGAGTTGCCCTGGTCAGACCCCATTAGGGGATAGGGAGGGGTGTAGCCAGTCAGGAAGATGAGGCCTGAGGGGCCCCACGGCCATTTCTCCAGTGGCTCTGTCCTTTCTGCCCTCAGGTTCCCTCAGCCCCGCTCACGTCTCCCAGGCCCTCTGCCCCCTTGGCCCCCAGTCTTCCCTGGGTCCTCTGCCCTAGCTGCCCGCCAAGCTCCTAGGCCTCCTAGGCCTGGGTTTCACCCACCAAGGGAGATAACTGCTTGCTCTGGGACTGGGGGGGGCGGTGCTCAGGGGTGGGTTCCAGCGAGAACAGAACCCGTAGCGGTTCCCACAACCCTGTGATTCTAGGATGCCCTCTGGGCCTGACATCAGCTTCGTGGTGCCGGCTGACACCCCTGTAGGGGACAGGCCTGGCTGGCTCCCTGGGGAGACTGAGGGAGTGTGGGGAGCTCCCCTACCCTTTGAGGGGAATCAGTGAGGCCCTTATGGAGGGGGAGGAAGTGCCCATGCGCCTGTCCTTCCAGGCAGGTGAGGCCTCCCACAAAAGCTCGCCTCCGGGTCCTTTAAGGCCGTCAACACTGTCTGCCTGATGCCCCCACCTGGCGGTAACACACCCTCCCGCTGGGACCATGGCCACCCGTAAACAGAGCGGTCACTGTGGATCTTCCGACAGCTGCAGGCCAGAGGAGGGAGGCACTCCCCCAGCCCCGCCTGTGGCCCCTGCCCTGCCTGCCCCACTTCCCGGCTCTTCTGGCCCTCTTTGGACTGCATCATACATGGCCACAGACCCCAGGCCCCAGCGGTCGATCCTCCTGCCCGACACTATCCCACCTCTCCACCTTGCAGCAGGCCTAATTTATTCTTTTAAAAACATTACAAAAATACAGCCAAGCATGGTGGCTCCCGCCTGTAATCCCAGCACTTTGGGAGGACGAAGTGGGCAGATCACCTGAGGTCAGGAGTTCAAGACCAGCCTGACCAACACGGTGAAACCGACTCTACTAAAAATACAGAAATTAGCTGGTGTGGTTACTCTGGAGGCTAAGGCAGAAGAATCACTTGAACTTGTGAGGAAGAAGTTGCAGTGAGCCGAGATGGTGCCACCACAGTCCGGCTTGGGCACAAGAGCACGGCTCGGTCTCAAAAATAAATAAATACAAATACAAATACTACAAAAACACAGCTGGGTGCATGGCTCACATCTGTAATCACAGCACTCCGGGAGGCCAAGGTCAGGAGCTCGAGACAGGCCAAAACGGTGAAACCCTGCCTCTACCAAAAACACAAAACACAAACGAGGCCAGGCACGGTGGCTCATGCCTGTAATCCCAGCACTTTGGAAGCCAAATTGGGTGGATCACGAGGTCAGGAATTCAAGATCAGCCTAGCTAAGATGGTAAAATCCCATCTCTACTAAAAATACAAAAAAATTAGGCAGGGCATGGTGGCGGGTGCCTGTAATCCCAGCTACTTGGGAGGGTAAAGCAGAGAATTGCTGGAACCCAGGAAGCGGACATTGCAGTGAGCCGAGATTTTGACACTGCACTCCAGCCTGGGCAACAGAGTCTGTCTAAAAACAAATTAAATAATTAGCCAGGCATGGCGGTGCACACCTATAGTCCCAGCTACTCGGGAGCTGAGGCAGAATTGCTTGATCCCAGGAGGTAGAGGCTGCAGTGAGCCAAGACCACTCCAGCCTGGGTGACAAGAGCAAAACTCCATCTCAAAAAAAAAAGAAGGCCGGGCACGGTGGCTCACACCTATAATCCCAGCACTTTGGGAGGCCGAGGCAGGTGGATCACGAGGTCAAGAGATCGAGACTATCCTGGTCAACGAGGTGAAACCCCGTCTCTACTAAAAATACAAAAATTAGCTGGGCATGGTGGCGCGTGCCTGTAATCCCAGCTACTCAGGAGGGTGAGGCAGAAGAACTGCTTGAACCCAGAAGGCGGAGGTTGCGGTGAGCCGAAATCGTGCCATTGCACTCCAGTCTGGGTAACAACAGCGAAACTCCATCTCAAAAAAAAAAAAAAAAAAGAAAGAAAGAAAGAAAAAGAAAAAAGCTACAAAAATACAGAAGGCACAGTAGCTCTTGCCAGTAATCCCAACACTTTGGGAGGCCGACACAGCCGGATTTCATGAGGTCAGGAATTTGAGACCAGCCTGTCCAGCGTGGTGAAACCCCAGCTCTACCAAAATTATAAAAATTAGCGACATGGTGGTGGGTGCCTGTAGTCCCAGCTACTGGGGAGACTGAGGCAGGAGAATCTTTTGAACCTGGCGGGCCGAGATCGTGCCCCAAAATAACAATAATAAAATAAGCAAAATAGGCCAGGGGCGGTGGCTCAAGCCTGTAATCCCAGCACTTTGGGAGGCCGAGGCGGGTGGATCACGAGGTCAAGAGATCGAGACCATCCTGGTCAACATGGTGAAACCCCGTATCTACTAAAGATACAAAAAGTTAGCTGGGCATGGTGGCGCGTGCCTGTAATCCCAGCTACTCAGGAGGCTGAGGCAGGAGAATTGCCTGAACCCAGGAGGCAGAGGTTGCGGTGAGCCGAGATCGCGCCATTGCACTCCAGCCTGGGTAACAAGAGCGAAACTCCGTCTCAAAAAAATAAAATAAAATAAGCAAAATAAAAATGCTAGAAAAGGCCGGGCGCAGTGGCTCAAGCCTGTAATCCCAGCACTTTGGGAGGCCGAGGCGGGTGGATCACGAAGTCAAGATATCGAGACCATCCTGGTCAACATGATGAAACCTGTCTCTACTAAAGATACAAAAAATTAGCTGGGCATGGTGGCACGTGCCTGTAATCCCAGCTACTCAGGAGGCTGAGGCAGGAGAATTGCCTGAACCCAGGAGGCAGAGGTTGCGGTGAGCCGAGATTGCGCCATTGCACTCCAGCCTGAGTAACAAGAGCGAAACTCCGTCTCAAAAAAAAAAAAAAAAAAAAAAAAATCTAGAAAAATACAGCGCATCTGTTTTCAAGCAGACTGATTAAAGGTGGGACCACACGCGATTCATTTTCTTCACACGTTTTTTTTTTCCTACCCAAGTAGAAATCAAGTCTCAAACTGGGAAAAACATTAACGGAAGTATTACTCAGCCCAGCGCGCCGACCCGCGGTTGGAACACCCGCCCTAGAGCCTGGGAGGTCGGGGCCACCTGCCAACGGAGAAGCTCGCGCACTCCCGGGGCAGAGGCTCCAAGGAGACTGGCGCAAGGCCAGCGCCGTCTCCACAGCAGACCAGGGCGCGCGGCTGCGGGAAAGCCTCCGCCCTCCGCTCCCCTCCCCTGCCCCGCGCCCCCGCCGTCGGGGCGCGGCGGCCCCCACGTGCTCCCCTCACCCGACCGCCAGGGCACCTGGCGTGCGGGACGCGGGAACTGGAAGGCCCGCGATCTCCGCGACTCTGCGGGGAACTCCCCTCGGGGCCGTGGCCTCCGAGCCCGGGTTATCTTCCGGCCTTGAAGGCACCGCAGCTTCCGCGGCCTGGAAGCCCCGGGCTCGCTCTGTGCGGACCCGGCTCCCGAACCCGCCCGGCGCCCAGATGCTGTGTCCCGGGGCAAGGCCGGCGAGGGCGCAACACCGGACGCTGGGCCGCCGCGGGCCTGTCCTTCCCGGCTCCCGAACTGCGTTCCCGGGCTGCGAGCCAGCACTGCGCTCGCCCCAAGCCAGCCCTGCCCGCCCTCTCCCAGCGCTCCCCGCGCAGCAGCCCACCGCCCGACCGGAAGCCCGCGCCCGCGCCTGCGCCCCACCCCTCCGCGCGCCTCCCGCGGCACTGCGACGGTTACCAGGACGCTGACCCCGCGCAGCCAATAGCGCCAGCCTGACGGCGTACTGTCGGGAGCCAGCCAATGACAGGGCAAATCAATCATTTGAAACACCCAATGGACGGAGCACTTCAGCGCCAGGTGGGGGGATTGTGATAGGGAGATCGGAGGCTGCGGCTGACCAATAAAGACCAAACGGGGTTAAAAAGGCGGACCTTAGGCAGGTTGATTGACGGAAACTCGACCAATCAGACGAGGAAGCTTTCCAGCCTCGTTCTGGCAGCCAAATCCGAGGCTCTCGGAGGCGGGCGCAGAGGGTATATAAGCATTGACGGAGCGTCGGTTGTAGCACTCTGCGCGCCTGCTTCTCTGCTTGTTTGGCTGTGTTTCTACCCTCGTCCCCGCCGCCGCCGCCGCCGCCGTAGCCATCATGAGGGAGATCGTGCACCTGCAGGCCGGGCAGTGCGGCAACCAAATCGGCGCCAAGGTGAGCTGCCGGGGCGCTGGGGCCGGCGCGGGCCAGCCGGGGGAGGCGGCCGGGCGGCCCGGGAAGATGGCGGCAGCGGCGTCCTGACGGGCGGCGCCCCCGCATTGCGGTCGCTGGGCCCTTGGCGCGGGGACCGAGTTGAGCCGGGCGGCCGAAACCCCCAGGAACCAGGCGGCTGGGGCGCATGGGGCAGGGGGAAGGGCGGGGAGGGCCGGGTTGCCGCGCCCGTCCGGGGTGGGGCTACCTCCCTGCACACCGGCCGCGGTGACTCAGCCTCGGCCCTCCCGGGCCCGCCGGCCTCCCTTGCAGTTCTGGGAGGTGATCAGTGATGAGCACGGCATCGACCCCACGGGCACCTACCACGGGGACAGCGACCTGCAGCTGGAGCGCATCAACGTGTACTACAACGAGGCCACCGGTGAGGCCCCAGCCCCTTCCCCGACCGCCCTCCCTGGACCCCGCGACCCCTGCTCTAGCTGACGCCCTCCCATTCCCGCAGGCGGCAAGTACGTGCCCCGCGCAGTCCTCGTGGATCTGGAGCCCGGCACCATGGACTCCGTGCGGTCTGGGCCCTTTGGGCAGATCTTCCGGCCGGACAACTTCGTTTTCGGTGAGCCGCGACTGGGGGCTGGGCGGCGGTTCAAAGGTCAAGGGGCGGCTGCAAGGGCACCCCGTGGGAACTGCGCAGCCAGGGCCCCTGGATACCTCCTTTCCTGAGCCACTCAATCTCCTCTTCTAAATCGGCTTTGGGAGCAAGGTCCAGCTGTCTGCCGAGGCGAGGAGCCGCCGCCCACATAATCTCCGTGCAGGGAGCTGAGCTGGGGGCAATGTCGGCTGCTCTGTCCTTGGGAATTGGCAGGGCTCCTGACTTCGTTTTGACCCGGCAGGCTGCCGATCTTTCGCTTTGAGGGTCCCTTTGATCTACCTGCAGGGTGGATTGTGCGGTCCGCCCACACCACGTGCTTGGCTTTTTTCCCATGGTGTTTGTGACCAGTAGTGCCATTTGTCTGGCTAACAAGTGACTAGCTGTGTTCTCTCACAGGTCAGAGTGGTGCTGGAAACAACTGGGCCAAGGGGCACTACACGGAAGGCGCAGAGCTGGTGGACTCGGTGCTGGACGTTGTGCGGAAGGAGGCTGAGAGCTGTGACTGCCTGCAGGGTTTCCAGCTGACCCACTCCTTGGGTGGGGGGACTGGGTCTGGGATGGGTACCCTCCTTATCAGCAAGATCCGGGAGGAGTACCCAGACAGGATCATGAACACGTTCAGTGTGGTGCCCTCCCCCAAGGTGTCAGACACGGTGGTGGAGCCCTATAATGCCACCCTCTCAGTCCACCAGCTTGTAGAGAACACAGATGAGACCTACTGCATCGATAATGAAGCTCTCTACGACATCTGCTTCAGAACCCTTAAGCTGACGACGCCCACCTACGGGGACCTGAACCACCTCGTGTCGGCCACCATGAGTGGGGTCACCACCTGCCTGCGCTTCCCAGGCCAGCTCAATGCTGACCTGCGCAAGCTGGCCGTGAACATGGTTCCGTTTCCCCGCCTGCACTTCTTCATGCCTGGCTTTGCCCCGCTGACCAGCCGGGGCAGCCAGCAGTACCGGGCCCTGACAGTGCCCGAGCTCACCCAGCAGATGTTTGATGCCAAGAACATGATGGCGGCCTGCGACCCCCGCCACGGCCGCTACCTGACGGTGGCCGCCGTGTTCAGGGGCCGCATGTCCATGAAGGAGGTGGATGAGCAAATGCTTAATGTCCAAAATAAGAATAGCAGCTACTTTGTTGAGTGGATCCCCAACAACGTGAAAACGGCTGTCTGTGACATCCCGCCCCGGGGGCTAAAAATGTCTGCCACCTTCATCGGCAACAGCACAGCCATCCAGGAGCTGTTCAAGCGCATCTCGGAGCAGTTCACCGCCATGTTCAGGCGCAAGGCTTTTCTGCACTGGTACACGGGTGAGGGCATGGACGAGATGGAGTTCACCGAGGCCGAGAGCAACATGAACGACCTGGTGTCTGAGTACCAGCAGTACCAGGATGCCACAGCCGAGGAGGAGGGCGAGTTTGAGGAGGAGGCTGAGGAGGAGGTGGCCTAGAGCCTCCAGTCACTGGGAAAGCAGGGAAGCGGTGTGAACTCTTTATTCACTCCCAGCCTGTCTGGCCTGTCCCACTGCGTGTGCACCTGCTATTTTCCCTTTCATGTTCCATGCTGTACAGACAACACCATTAAAGCTGTTTCATAGTGTGTGGTCTCGCCGTGCCTGTTCCTTCCAGTAGGCCTTCCGGGTGCTGTTGCCAAACGTCAGCGCATAGTTGTCCTGCATGGCTGCCGGAACCGAGGGTGCTGCTGAGCTGGGCTTTTCACATGCCAGGGACCAGCATGGGCTGGACACCAGGCTTCAGAAGAGTGTGGGGCTGCCCTGGGTATCTGCTTCCTGAAGCAAGCCTGGCCCTTCCTGGGTACCAAACCTTAGGGGGCCAGGTGGCCTGAGTCTGGGCATTACCAGGAGAGCCCAGTGACCCCCATCCAAAAGGGACAGGGAGAATGGCCAACAATACTACCCTGAGCTGGAACCCAGGGACTGGCCAGACAGGAGGTTTCGAACAAGCAGTGAAGGTGGCTCGAGCCCCAGCCACCCCTTCCCACAATGGCCGGCATGTGTCCGTGTGACCCTGTTCTAAGAAGCTGGGCATGGGGTCCGGTACTCACAGGGGATGAACCCCATGTAGAAGGGGATCAGGCCTTGGCTGCTATAGATGTGGTTGCTGGGCCAGTGTGTTTCCGGCAGCTTCTCGCCCAGGTCACAGTGGGGGTTTCTGAACAGGAACTGGGAGACAGGCAGGTACTAAGGAGCTGCCTCCTCCAAGGGCAACTAGACCGCACAGTGTGTCCCAGTGGGGGTCTGGCGGGGGCGGGGGACCAGCACTCTCCGTGGGAAAGCTGCTCATGCTCCCAGCCTCCTGCATCCCCACCCCACACTACTTGAGTGCAGGGATCCAAGACTCAGGAGAGGGAGTTGGGGCGCCCCCTCTGCGCACAAGAGAGCCAGGCAGAGCCCCCTCCCCAGGCTTCACAGGGAACCTGGCCTTCAAGGCCCCTCCAGGGAAGCTGCCAGACGAGGAAGTTGTATGAGCTGAGAGCAGGCCTGGGATGGCACTCTCCTACCTGGCTCTTGTCGAACTCGTCCATGGCCTGTGCGACGCCGTCTCGGTAATTTACCCCCATTACCCAGGATAACCGGGGAATGAAGCCAGCATAGCCTGGGGTGGGCAGATGTGCAGGTCCTACTCAGGCCCTTTGACCTTCCCCCCGCCATACCCACCTCCCCAGACGCATCAGGGAAGCCACGTAAGGCTCTCTATCCTTCCCTGGATGTTGGCGACTGCCTGCTGTGGCCAAATGGGAAGAGGCAGGTAGTACAGCATCTCGTTCTGGGAAAAGCTGGACTCCTGGAAGCAGCAGGAGGCAGAGGAGGTCCCCCCAACCTGCTAACCCATTCCAGAGCAGGAAAAGCAGCCCTTGTGGCAGCCTTCTCGTGGGCCCTCACTCCTGGAACCTTGGGAGGGACGTCCTTGTCCAGCCCAGCCCTGCGCCCACCTGAGATGGCCTTGCGTTGGAGTAGGTTGGGGTGGTCCAGCTGTGGCAGCCTCTGGAACCTGCACACATCTAGTGTCTCCTGCTGGTGAGTGTGGGGTGGGTACTCGTCCCTCCGGCAGTGGTACAGCTGCAGTGGGGAGGGCAGAGGTCGTCCTGCAGCTCCCACCCAGGGCCGAACTGTCCCACCCAGGGCCGAACTGGAGTGCGCTTGGCACTGACCGGTACCTGCTGCTGCTGCCTGTGGGCCTCACAGACAGGGGCAGTGTTCCTCCAGGCCTCTTCCCCAAAGGCCAGCCTCAGACCTGGGTGTCCAGAGTCTCTGGAGTCCCCCTTCCTGCCTGGTGGGCACAGTGGGTGAGGGGGGTAGGGCATGACACCTGCAGGCAGCAGAAGGTGTCTGGGTATGTTCTCTATCCCTGGCAGCTCCTGGGCATCTACATCCAGGGGTGGCAGCTGGCCTCGGATCTCAAAGTTCTTGTAGGGCTTCAGACCTGTACCGACAGGGCAGCCTGTGAGTGCCAGGACGGGCGGGAGCGGGCGGGTGTGGGGCCGGGAATGGCAGCTCACTGGTGTAGTGGGGAACGTAGGGCTCAGTCAGGTCTCGGCAGGGAACCCGGGGAGGCGTGGACTGGCTGAAGTCCTCAATGAACTTGGGCTTGGACATGGGGGACAGCACAGAACAGGGGCTCTTCTGCACGCTGGGGTCTGTGAGCAGCTGGCCTGTGGTGCGCCCATAGGTGTTCCCCACCTGGAAGCGCAGCTGCGGGTAGAAGCCGGCATAGCTGTGATGGGAGAGAGGAGGCGGGGCAGGGTTCAAGAGCAGCCCAGTGCCGCGCAGGGCCCATCAAGCCAGGCGGGGGTCCAGCCTGCCCGCCACTGAGCAGCAGCTTGGCCCTCAGCAGGTCCCCTCCCCTCTGCTCATCTGCAAATGGGACTGCAGAGGCACTTGCCTTCTGGGGCTGTCGTAGCCTGAACAGGCAGTGCACAGCACGTGCTGGGGACTAGTCAGCAGCACCACAGCAGATGGCTGCCGGCCTTGTACAGGCTACGACAGCCTTCCAACCCCTTCCAACCCTCATCCCAACGGCCAACGAGTCAGGGGTTCTCTGCCCTGGCAGAGCAAATTCAAGCACAGGACATGTGGGCCAGGGCCTAGGCAAGGGGCGGCCCCCTGGACACAGGCTGGGACTGCCAGGAGTGTGTGTGGTGGGCTCAGCCTGCCCCTGCCACCCCAGGAGGCCAGCGTTGTCTTGCAAGGACCAGGACTGGGGCTAAGCTTTTTAGGGCCTTCATTTGGCCCGTGGGGTGTGTTGCAGGTGGTGCAGGCGGTTCAGCTCCTCAGGGTCTGCATGATCACTGAAGGACTGAGAACTGCCTTTGTTTCAAAAATTGCCAACGGGCCAGGAGCAGTGGCTCACACCTATAATTCCAACACTTTGGGAGGCCTAGGCGGGCTGATCCTGTGAGGTCCGGAGTTCAAGACCAGTCTGACCAACATGATGAAACCCTGTCTCTACTAAAAATACAAAATTAGCTGGGCATGGAGGCTCATGCCTATAATCCCAGCTACTCAGGAGGCTGAAGCAGGAGAATCACATGAATGGGGAAGCAGAGCTTGTGGTGAGCTGAGATCATGCCATTGCACTCCAGCCTGGGCAACAAGAGTGAAACTTCATCTCAAAAAAATAAAAAATAAAAATAAATAAAGTATGAGCCACACCTATACAGTGGCTTATGCCTATAATCCCAGAACTTTGGGAGGCCAAGGCAGGTGGATCATGAAGTCAGGAGTTCTAGACCAGTCTGGCCAACATAATGAAACACCCTCTCTACTAAAAATACAAGAAAATGTAGCTGGGTGTAGTAGCGTGCACCTGTAATCCCAGCTACTCAGGAGGGTGAGGGAGGAGAATTGTGTGAACCCCACAGGCGGAGGCTGCAATGAGCCCAGATCACATCATTGCACTCCAGCCCGGATGACAGGACAAAACTCCATCTCAAATAAATTAATAAATAATTTAAAAAAAACATAAAGGGCTGGGTGCGCTGGCTCACGCCTGCAACCCCAGCACTTTGGGAGGCCAAGGTGAGCGGATCACCTGAGGTTGGGATTTTGAGACCAGCCTGACCAATATGGTGAAATCCTGTCTCATAAAAAAAAAATTATTAAAAAAAATATATATTTATATACAAATAGGAACTAAAGTGTGGAGTTCTCTACAGAGTGGGCATCAGGCACCTCCTAGCTGGCCTGTGCCCGCTGCTTGGCTGCCCTGGTTTCTGATCAGCAGACGTGTGGCCACCTGGCGTGGTGTTTGCAGTGGTGCACCAGCAGGGAGGGTGAGGGCTGGGCCTCTGGCAGCCCCATCCCTGAGCATCCTGTGTCCCAGGCCAGCTCTGGGCCCCTCACCGCTGGCCTTCATGCCTCAGGCCCCAGCCCTGCTCCCCTCCTGCAGCCCTGGCTCAGCCCCTCCAGAGCTCCCAGTCTCACCCAGGGATGTAGTGTGGCTCTGGCGTGAGGAGGCTGGGTTTCTGAGTCGCTGTCATTTTGCTTCCACTCTGGCCTTGCTGGCTCCCGTCCCTCCTGGTGTCTGGTCCCCTTCTCTGAGGGGAGTCCCGTTGCCGGGCAACCATTGTGAGGGGCCAGCATTGTGGGAGCCTCCTGGGCCAGGCCACCTCGCTAACCCTGTGAGGGCCCTCATTGCACAGGTGACACACAGAGGCTGAGACATGTGCCAGTCTGGAGAGGGGTCACAGTGGGGCAGGGGGCCTGTGAGGATGTCCCATTAACTTCAGGGCTGAGAAAACAGGACTGACCCTCCAGGAAGGGCCTGGGCTCTTGGGACTCCCAGGAGGCCAGCAGCCCCTGCCTCCAGGTGAGGCGACGGGAGCCTCCAGAACCCTCCTCTGACAGGATGCCCTTGCAACTGCAGGGCCTCGGAGCCTTGGCTGGGGTCGGGGGCTGCCTGGCCAGCACGGCTGAGTGGACTGGGCATTGTGCTTATGTTTTAAAGTTTTACAGAAATCCTGAATTTTACTCTTTTCTACAGGAAGGACTTCCTAACCATAAAAATGAAGTAAGGTGGCCGGGTGTGGTGGCTTACACCTGTGATCCCAGCACTTTGGGAGGCCGAGGCGGGCGGATCACCCGAGGTCAGGAGTTCGAGACCAGCCTGATCAACATTGTGAAACCCTGTTTCTACTAAAAATACAAAAATTAGCTGGGTGTGGTGGCAGGAGCCTGTAGTAGTAGTCAAAGCTACCTGGGAGGCTGAGGCAGGAGAATCACGCCTGAACCAGGGAGGTGGAGGTTGCAGTGAGCTGATATCACACCACTGCACTCCAGCCTGGGTGAAAGGAGACTGTCTCAAAAAAAAAAAAAGAAAGGGCCAGGCAAGGTGGCTCACGCCTATAATCCCAGCACTTTGGGAGGCCGAGGCGGGTGGATCACAAGGTCAAGAGATTGAGACTATCCAGGTCAACATGGTGAAACCCCATCTCTACTAAAAATACAAAAATTAGCTGGGCACGGTGGCGCACGCCTGTAGTCCCAGCTACTCAGGAGGCTGAGGCAGGAGAATTGCTTGAACCCAGGAGGTGGAGGTTGTGGTGAGCCGAGATCACGCCACTGCACTCCAGCCTGGGTAACAAGAGCAAAACTCCGTCTCAAAAAAAAAAAAAAAGGGAGGGAAGACTGGGCACTGTGGCTCATGCCTATAATCCAGGCACTTTGGGAGGCTGAAGCAGGATGAGGTGGGTGAACTGCTCGAGCCCAGGAGTTTGAGCCAGCTGGGCAACACAGGGAAACCGTGCCTCTACAAAAAAGAAAGAAAAATTAGCCAGGTGTGGCGAGCATGCTTGTGGTCCTAGGTACTCGGGAGGATGAGATGGGAGGATGGCCTGAGCCTGGGAGGTGGAGGCTTCAGTGGGCTGATATTGCACCACTGCACTCCAGCCTGGGCGACAGAACCAGACCACATCTCAACAAAGAAAAAAAAACTAAACTAAAAGGCAAACTAAAGACTGGAAAAAAGTTTGCCACAGGTGTTATGAATAGATGTGAGATCAGCATGAAAAGCTCTCACATGGCAGCTCATTTCATCCCAGCACCTGGGGAGGCTGAGGCAGGTGGGTGTTTGAAACTGAGGTCAGGAATTTCAGACCAGCCTGGCCAACATGACAAAACCCTGTCTCCACTAAATATACAAAAATTAGCCGGATGTGGTGTCGGGAGCCTGTAATCGCAGCTACTGGGGAGGCTGAGGCAGGAGAATTGCTTGACCGTAGGAGGTGGAGGTTGCAGTGAGCTGAGATCATTCCATTGCACTCCAGTCTGGGTGACAAGAATGAAACTGTCTTAAAAAGAAAAAAAAAACTCTCACAAAACAAAGATATAAACAAACCTCCATGGAAAATGCAGAACCTTTTAAGAAAAAAGACCACAGAGTTTGTAAGTATATGGGCATAAAGTCAGACCATAATCACATAAAGCTGATGTGATTACATTTTCGGAGGCTTACTGCTGGCAGGATCATGGTGAGAAGAGTGTCTAATTTAAGTGACGCCTCCTGGAAAGCAATTTGGTACATATCAAGTTCACACTCAGACTGTGGCTTCCATGCACAGGAAGCTTTCTGGCACTCTGGTGGACACAGTTTCCCTCCACTGTTCATGGCTGGTAACTCCCATAGCCCTTGGTATGGACATTTGTTAGAATGTTGGCTGTGTGAGGCCTGGGTGGCTGGGGGAAGGGGGACTCTGATCTCCTACGCTCCTTTTATCTGCCTTTCTGATTGTGGTTCTTAAGACTCTCCCTGGCCAGGTGCGGTGGCTCACGCCTATAATCCCAGCACTTTGGGAGGCCGAGGTGGGTGGATCACGAGGTCAAGAGATCGAGACCATCCTGGTCAACAAGGTGAAACCCCACCTCTACTAAAAAATACAAAAATTAGCTGGGCATTGTGGTGTGTGCCTGCAGTTCCAGCTACTTGGGAGGCTGAGGCAGGAGAATTGCCTGAACCCAGGACGCGGAGGTTGCGGTAAGCCGAGATTGTGCCATTGCACTTAAGTCTGGGCAACAAGAGCGAAACTCCATCTCAAAAAAAAAAAAAAAAGACTCTCCCAAGAGAGGTCCCACCCTATGCCCTGGGGGCAGGAATGCTGAGAAATCCCCTGAGGACTGGACAGAGGGACATCAGGAGGTTCCCAGGGGGTGGAGACCAGGGAGGGCACGGAAGCTCTGCCCGTCCCACGTCTCTCTCTACGGGTCTCTTCCTTGGTATCCTTTGCAATCAGTGTCCTTTACAATAAACCAGCAACCGTCAGTGAGTGTTTCCCTGAGTTCTGTGAGCAGCTCCAGCAAATTAAACCCAAAGAGGGTGTTGTGGGAACCCCAGCGTGAAGCTGGTTGGTCAGGAGGTCCAGAGGCCCCGACTTGCGATGGTGCCCTCACCCTGTGGAATCTAACCCCGTCTCCAGGTAGCCGGTGACGGAGGTGAATTAGAGGACTCCCAGTTTGGTGTGTGGGGAACAGTCCCCGACACTCGGCCAGAACCCTCCGTCTGCTATGGCTGTGGTGGTATGGGTGCAGACAGAAAACCTCAAGTGCGTTTCCGCAATGCCTTCGGGAGGAAAGGACAGATATCCAGCCCTGTCAATCACGCCCGCGGTAATGTTTATTCCAGGAGGAGACTCTCTGTCCAATGGCAAGAGCTTCATTAGCAAAGCACGCTACATTCTGCGGCAGCCAGACAACTCTGAACCCAGCACGACCTGGGCCAGGGCCCAGAGCACAGAGCATGAGCCCCTGCCCAAATAAAACCTGTGTTTCCTCAAGCACGTGTCCGTCTGTCTGCCGGGCAGGCCCAGTGCTGAAGGCGAGGCGGCAGGGAGGGTGGAGGAGGGCTAGGAGTCGGGCCTGTGGATAAGGCGGTTCGCAGGCCCTGCCCTGGTAGATTCTAGGCCAAGGTCAGGGCTGGGACCAGCCAGCGGTCAGCTCCACAGGCCACAGAGTGGGAGCCCTGGTGCTCCCCTGGGCTCTTGCTCACAAAGTCTGGCTGTTCCTTTGCAGTTCGGCCGTCTGTGACACCTCCTGGCCTCTGTGCCCCCAGGTGAGAGGCCGGCCCTCACACTCCAGCCCTGCCTGTGGCTCCAGGGCCCTGCCTCCCTCTGGGGTTAGACCATCTGATGTGGCTTTGCTTTTTCCCTAAGTGTAAATTCAGGTGGGATGGTGGCTCCTCCTCCTCCTCCTCCTCCCCCTCCGGTGATCCTTCCTGGACCCCTCCCTCCCTCCCTCCCTCCCACCCCCAGGAAACCCTGGCTGGCCTGACACAGAGGGGACTCCACAGGACTTGGCAGATGCTCATAGGTCCTGCTCCCCACCCCACCCTCTGCCAAGGCCTCAGTCCTCCCAGAAGCGCCTTGAGTGGACCCAGCCTTCCAGGAGACCCCAGGGTGCAGGAGGAGAGGGAGTTGGAAAAGTTACCAGGGACCGGAGTAGAGAGGGCTGGGCCAGGAGTCACCTGAGCAGGCTGGAGACCCTGGCCCAGGCAGAACCAGTGACCATCTAGCTGGTGGGGGAGGGGCCACAGGGGGTGGGGACCCTGGGGCAGCCCCTCTAGGGATTGACAAGCCTTTCCCAGGAACCCCCGCAACAGAGGGGCCTACCAGTGAGGTCACAGAGCCCCATGATGCCCTCAGGGAAGAGAGCCTGGAGACTCTGATGATGAATTTTGACCAGAAGGCTGTGAAATTCCTGCCAAATTTTTACATCAATGAAGGCAAACACTAGACCCATGGGCTCCTGAGGTGGATGCCGCCAGAGCCCATCCAGTAACTTGGTGGGCAGGGAGGTGGGGAGCAAGACTGTTGGGAGTGGTGGAGGTCTGAGGGACAGTGTGGTGGGGGGTGCAGGCTGAGGGGCAGGGGGCTGGGAGTGACAGGGGGCTGAGGGACACTGTGGAGGGCAGGCCAGCTGGGAGCAGCTGGGGGGCCGAGGGACAGTATGGGGGCCGTGCTGTAGGGCCAGGGGCTGAAGGACAGTGGCTGGGGGTCTCCGGTGCAGGCTCAAGGCATCCGTGCTATTGTTGGGCCTGAAGCCAGGGCTGGCCTGGGATGAGACACGGCCCCCAAAAATGAAGGAGTGCCCAGCTGGCCTCGGGTTACAGATGGGCACCCCCGAGAAGTCCCTGCCCATCTGCACCCAGACCCTGAGGGAGCTGCGTGAGGGTCCTGGCTGCCTCATCCCCACACCAGGCTGGCCTTTGGGGCTGTGGGAAGGGCCTGCTGGAACCACCCCAGGCCCAGAGCTTGCTTCCCGCGGCCAGTGCTGGAGCAACGCCCCCCGATCACGGCTGACCCGGACATCCCCAGCCCTGCCAGGTACCAGCTGCCAAGGCCATCTGTGTGAGAGTCCTCCCCACCCCCACTACAGCATTGGCCGCAAACACCAGGGCCGAGGTGTGTGTTCCCTCCCTGGGGCCCAACCACCGGGCCTGTCTGCACCCTGGGAATGGAGGCCTCAGCCTCTGCACTGGAACCCCCACGGCCTGAGGCCTTTCCACCCCACTATAGAGGGTGGTGGGCGCAGGGCATGGCCGATAGTGTGGTTCCAGAGTGAAAGCCCCTTCACACAGAAGGCCGACTTCAACCAAGAGCAGAAGGTGGGGGCTGGGCAGGAAGAGGGCAGGGAGTCCAGGCAGGCGGGGGCTGGGGCTTCCATCGGCACCAAAGAGGGGCTGACTGAGGGTCCTGGGAGCTCCCTGCCCTGCAGCAACGGTCTCCTGCTGCTTCGCAGTGGCCCTCACCAGCCGACTACCAGCTGCTAGGCCCGCCTTCAGCTTCAGGGGCCACCACCCTGTCACCAAGACACCTGAGGGCCACACCCGCCCCAGGCTGCCTTGGGCCAGGGGTTTGGGTCTCCAGGCACAGCCCCAGTGCCTGCTCCAGGCCTCTTTGCAGGCACCTGGCAAGAGGCACCCTGGTCCCAACACCTACAACATTCTTCCTGGGAGCCGCCTGCAGAGCCCACGCCCGCCAGCCTTCTCCATGGGTCGCTCCCTGGTATTCCCCGCCTGGCTCAGTGGCTGTAAGGAGACCTGGAGAGGGGAGGGCAAGGGCTAGGCCATGGGTGAGTGTGGTGGGGCCGGGAGCCAGGTGTCAGTGGGGGCTGCCAGCTGGGTGGGGCTCCAAGTCTTTTCTCTCTCTCTCTCTCTCCAGCCCAAACCCCTGGCCCGGCTGCCTACCACGTGGAGGACTGCTACAACTCTTGCTTCCCCTCAGCACCTGACGTGGTCATCCACGGCGTGCGCAGACCCAAAAGACATGACACTGGCCCCTTCTGCACGCTCTAGAGCCCACTGGGCAAAGCCAGCTTGGCCCGGCCAACTAGTGGAACCTTGGCCTCTCCTGGGGTTTTCCCAGGCCTCCCTTGGGACTCGGCGCCCCAGCCTGGCCCCTGACCCTCTGGGCACCCCTGATGCACCACCCTCCTGGATGGCCAACCCTTCTATGGACTGTGGACAAGGCCAGTCCAGCCCGGAGCCCCCATCTGCCCACACCCTGCTATACAGAGATGCTGTGGGTTCTCCCATGCTCTGTAGTGTGCAGCTGCCTGTCCTTCACTCGGGGTGGTCCTGGAGATATGGCTGCCGCTGGGTCGTTTCCGGCTTTCTCTGTTGAGGAGTCTCCATTCGGCTGCTCTGAAGGGTGTTCTTTTCTCTAGATGGGAGTGTGCCACTGATGAGCTCTAGCCTGGAGTGAGATGGGAGGCTCTGTGGGACACCCCTACCTAGCCGTGCCATTCAGGGACCCGGTCCAGCTGCTGTCCACCTGAGGGTTAGCCGCTTGCTGAGCCAGGGAACTGACTTGGTTTGGAAGGAGGCAGCAAATACCCTGAGCCACCAGCAGACGAGGTTACCTGACCAGCCCTCAGGAGGGCCCCAGGGACCCGCTCATTAGGGACCAGCGCCACTTCCTCTAGGCCTAGCTGGGGTGAGTCACCTGTGGAAACTCTGGCCCAGGACCCTGTAGGCTGAGCCACAGCCCCAGACTCTGGGCCCCTGCTGAGGGCTGGTCCTGTAGCTTTGCCGGGCCTGCCCTCGTACCTTGCAGAAGGCTTACCTGCAGCTCGTGTCGCCCCTGTGACTGTGACTGTGACTGTACCTGTACCTCCCGGACCCGGGGCCCAGACCAAGCCCAGAGCTCAAACCCTTCAAAAAGGATCCAGGCAGCTGCTCCTGTGGCGTCAGCTCCATCCCCTTTCGCAGAGAGGACTCCAAGCCTAGGACTGTGTATGTGCTGTGCCCCTTGTTCCCCTCTGCCACCGAACCAGCTAGGGGTCTGATGAAGGCCTTGGGCCGATCAACTTGGCCAGCGGCAATAGAGCTGTGGTTGCCTGGCCGTGGCAACAGGAGCTCTGCTTACGGCTGGGGCGACCCGGGCACCACCGGGCACCTCTGAGACCCAAAGCTGGAAACGGGAGCGGCAGGAAGAATGGAGCGATCTCCTCCAGCTGGGCTGAGGAGGGAGGGCTTCCTGGAGGAGGAGGTGGAAGAGGGAGCCTTCAAGGAAGAGCAAGAGTTTACTGAGCAGCAAGAAAGAAATTTGTAGGAAAAATCTCAGCAGCACAGACCGAAAGGAGAGAACGTCTGGGGCTTGGCGCGGCAGAGCGTGCGGGAGGGCGACGGGGAGGCCGACGGGGAGGCCCGGGGAGCCCGCCTGGGACGAGAAGAGGCGCTGCGGGACCTGGACTCTCCCTCACGGCTCCGCGGGGCTGGCGGGCGCCAGGGCCTCCGTGGCCGGGGAGGGCGGCCGTCGTTCGCCCGCCCGGTCTCCGCCAGGCCCCGGCCTGAAGGCGCTCAGACCCAGCCTTCGCCGCAGCGCTGGGGTGGGGGCTTCGTGCCGGTTTTACGCCGAGGAGGCCGCACCCGAGTCCCGCACCAGCGCGGCGCGGGGGCTAGGGGCGCAACCCCGGGCAACACGTCCCGCGTAGCGAGGCTGCTGTGAGATCCGCAAAACCGTTTTCCACGCTTATGCGCACGAAATCCACTCGGCTGAAATGGGGCCCGACGCCAGCGCGGGCCAATCTCGCGCCCGCCAGCTCCTTTCCCACCCACGCTCGCCTGCGGGACCGGAGGGCGCACGCGCGCGGGGCTGGCTGGGCGGGGCCTGTCGCGCGAGGGGCGGGCGCTGCTCCCCGGAACCTGCGCGCGGCAGCGGCTGTGTTTCCCAGGGGCCGCTTCACTGGCGGACTCGGGCGGTGCGGTGCGGAAGTGGGCGGCTGTGGGACGCGCGCGGAGCCGCGAGGCGGGCGGGACTTGGCCGAGCTGGAGGGCGCGGGGGAGCGGGGCTCGGGCGGCCCCCGAGGCCCGGCGGAGCGGGCTTCTGGGGCGCCTGCAGCGGCGCCGGGGGAGCGGGCTGGGGATGGGGCGCCGAGCCGGGCGGCGGCCGGGGCCTCGGCCATGTTCGCGGGGCTGCAGGACCTGGGCGTGGCCAACGGCGAGGACCTGAAGGAGACCCTGACCAACTGCACGGAGCCGCTCAAGGCCATCGAGCAGTTCCAGGTGGGGCGGGCCCCGGGGCGGGGGAGCCCGGGGCGACGGCCAGGCCGCCTGCGCGGTAGTCGTGCCTGGCGGAGGCGCCGGAAGTTCTCGGCTTGCTTCTGGTGGCTGAGTCCCGTTCTGGGGATGGAGTCCCGAGCTGGCGCCGGTTTGCGGGACGGCTTGCTGGCTTCCGGTGCCTGCCGCTGCCCCTGCACGGCCGGGAACCCCGGGGTTCGTGCCTCCCTGTGTTCGCAGGACATCGGGTGCCCGGGCGCTCTGGGCGGCGGCTGACCTTTTGCTTCCTCAGACAGAGAACGGCGTGCTGCTACCCTCTCTCCAGTCGGCCCTCCCCTTCTTGGATCTCCACGGGACGCCGCGGCTGGAGTTCCACCAGTCGGTGTTCGATGAGCTGCGAGACAAGCTGCTGGAGCGGGTGTCGGCCATCGCTTCGGAGGGGAAGGCTGAGGAAAGGTGGGTGGACGGGTCCGATATGTGGCCGGCCCCAGTCGGGGATCGACTCGGGCATTGATCGTTCTCCTGGCTGCACAGCCTTGCCGGCCTCTCAGCCTGGGATCGACTCAGGGGCATTGATCATCTTCCTGGCTGCACAGCCTTGCTCCCAGAGGTGGCCTGGGCCTGTGTCTGAACGGCCTCTTGCCCCTCGTGTTCTGCACGTGTAGACTTGGCCTGGCAGCCGTTATCTGACTGGGACATGCAGACAGCTGCTCTGATTCGGCCCATTGCCACGCCATCAATCGTGTGAGTTGTTCCAGGTACAAGAAGCTGGAAGACCTTCTGGAGAAGAGCTTTTCTCTGGTCAAGATGCCGTCCCTGCAGCCTGTGGTGATGTGTGTCATGAAGCACCTGCCCAAGGTAGAACCCTAACCCTAAAACCTTGCTGGCTCGGGCGTCCACCCACCCTCATGCTCTTGGTTGATGGAAATTCCAGTGAGCCGCCTGCCTGAGTGCTGCCCATGGTGGCTCCTGTGCTGGCCTCTCCCGCGTGAGCCGCGTGGAGACTGAAGCTTGGCACTGGAGTTGGGGTGTGGGGCCCCTTCTGGGAAAGACCTGTTGGTATTTAGTACGTCTGCCTGAACCTGCTGGGACGGGGGCCCAGTCATAGGTGCCCTGTGGGGTGGGGCGTGGCTTGAAGTGGACTCGAGGGAGACCCAGGGACACAGGTGCCGCTCACAGGCAGCCTGTGGTGCCGCGTAGGTTCCTGAGAAAAAGCTGAAGCTCGTAATGGCTGACAAGGAGCTGTATCGAGCCTGCGCCGTGGAGGTGAAGAGGCAGATCTGGCAAGACAATCAGGCCCTCTTCGGGGACGAGGTCTCCCCGCTGCTGAAGCAGTACATCCTGGAGAAGGAGAGCGCACTCTTCAGCACAGAGCTCTCCGTCCTGCACAACTTCTTCAGTCCTTCCCCCAAGACCAGGCGCCAGGGTGAGGTGAGAGGGGACAGGCCGCGTGCAGGATGAGGCACCTCTTGGGCGTGCCATGGCCAGGCCCTTCAGCTACTTGGGGATCGACTGTTTGCTGCCTTGTGAATGGCAGGGTGGTTCTACTGGCGGGTGGCAGGCCTGGGACTTGTGCTAGAAGGAAGGTTGGTTTTCTCTTTGTATGTATTTTACTTTTTATTAAAGCCATATGTGGACAACATTAAAATCTGCGGAAAGGCCCCTAACAAGAAGTTACAGCTCCTTCCTACTTCTAAAAAGCTGCTTTTGTTTGGTTCTTCACCTTTCAAGTATTTCAGTTGTTTTTCGTTCTTCAGAGGACAGCAGATCCAAGGTTCTGCCTGTTAATAACGTTGGCATTATTCTAAACTCAAATTTTCTGGCAGTTTTGTTTTGTTTTTTTGAGACAGAGTTTCGCTCGTCACCCAGGCTGAAGTGCAGTGGTGTGATCTCAGCTCACTGCAGCCTCTGCCTCCCAGGTTCAAGGTATTCTTCTGCCTCAGCCACCCCAGTAGCTGGGATTATAGGTGTGTGCCATCATGCCAGCCAATTTTTATGTCTTTAGTGTTACGTTGGTCAGGCTGGTCTCAAACTCCTGAGCTCAAATGATGTATCTGCCTGCCTCATCCTCCCAAAGTGCGGGGATTACAGGCATAAGCCACTGTGCAGGACTTTTTGTTCCCTATTTTTGTTAAGAGACAGGGTCTCACTCTGTTGCCCAGGCTGGAGTCCAGTGGCGTCATCACAGCCTACTGCAGGCTTGACTTCCTGAGCTAAAGCCACCTTTCCCCCTCAGGCTCCTGAGTAGCTAGGACCACAGGCATGCGCCGCCATACTTGGACTAATGAAATATTTATTTTTGTAGAGTTGGGATCTGACTGTGTTGTATAGTCTGGTCTTGAACTCCTGGGCTGAAGCAGTCCTCCATCAGTCTCCTAAAGTGCGGGGATTACAGACATGAGGCACCACGCCCAGCCAAGATTTCTTTCTTTTTTTTTTTGAGATGGAGTTTCGCTCTTGTTACCCAGGCTGGAGTGCAATGGCGTGATCTCGGTTCACCACAACCTCCGCCTCCTGGGTTCAAGCAATTCTTCTACCTTGGCCTCCCGAGTAGCTGGGATTACAGGCACGCACCACCATGCCCAGCTAATTTTTGCATTTTTAGTAGAGACGGGGTTTCACCTTGTTGACCAGGATGGTCTCGATCTCTTGACCTCGTGATCCGCCCGCCTCAGCCTCCCAAAGTGCTGTGATTATAGGCGTGAGCCACCGTGTTTTTTGTTTTTTTATTTGAGACCGGGTCTTAGTCTGTCACCCAGGTTGGAGTACAGTGGTGTGATCAAGGCTCACTGCAGCCTCCACCTCCTGGGCTCAAGCAGTCTTCCAAACTCAGTTTCTTAAGCAGTTGGAACCACAGGTGTGCCCTACCATGCCTGGTTAATTTGTGTATTTTTTGTGGAGATGGGGTTTCACTACGTTGCCTAGGCTAGTCTCAAACTCCTGGGCTCAAGTAATCTGCCTGCCTTGGCCTCCTGAAGTGCTGAGATTATAGGTATGAGGGACTGCAACTGGTTGTAAGATTTTTGTAATCAACCTTTTTTTTTTTTTTTTTTTTGCGGTGGACTCTTGTTCTGTTGCCCATGCTGGAGTGCAGTGGCTTGATCATGGTTCACTGCAACCTCTGCCTCCTGGGTTCAAGCAATTCTTCTGCCTCAGCCTCTGGAGTAGCTGAGACTATAGGCATGTACCACCATGCTTGGCTAATTTTTATATTTTTCTTATGTTTAGTGGTGACAGGGTTTCACCATGTTGACCAGGCTGGTCTTGAACTCCTGACCTCAGGTGATCCACTCACCTTGGCCTCCCAAAGTGCTGGGATTACAGGGGTGAGCCGCCGCACTCAGCCCTAACCAACTTTAAAGTAGCTGTTGGGTAGAAAGATAAAGTGAACTAGAAGGTAAGAGTTTTCAGTATCCACATTAAGGAAAAAAAATGAGATCAATTTCATTAATGTTGACATTGGCCCAGTATATTCAAAGTATAATCTTTCAGCACTTAATGTGAAAGACTGGGCTGGGTACGATGGCTCATGCCTGTACTCCTAGTATCTTGGGAGGCTGAGGTGAAAGAATGGCTTGAGCCTGGTAGTTTAAGACCAACCTGTGCAATGTAGGGAGATCTCGTTTTTACAAGAAAAAACAAATTAGCCAAGCATGGTGGTGCACACCTGTTGTCACAACTACTCAGGAGGCTGAGGCAGGAGGATTGCCTGGGCCCAGAAGGTTGAGGCAGCCACTGCACTCCAGCATGGGCAACAGTGAGAGACCCTGTCTCAAAAAGAAAAAAAAAAATTATTGAGCTATAATGCTTTTTGCAGGAGGATCACTAAAATTTTTTTTTTTTTTTTTGAGACGGAGTTTCGCTCATTACCCAGGCTGGAGTGCAATGGCGCGATCTCCGCTCACCGCAACCTCTGCCTCCTGGGTTCAGGCAATTCTCCTGCCTCAGCCTCCTGAGTAGCTGAGATTACAGGCACGCGCCGCTATGCCCAGCTAATTTTTTGTATCTTTAGTAGAGACAGAGTTTCACCATGTTGACCAGGATGGTCTCGATATCTTGACCTTGTGATCCACCCGCCTCGGCCTCCCAAAGTGCTGGGATTACAGGCTTGAGCCACCACCCCCGGCCTGATCTGCACTTCAAATGCTGAACATGTGGCTGTGGGCTCCATTCGGGCCGTGGTTCCTGACCACGTGCACAGGCGGCAGCAGGCTTGTTGTGGCTGGCTTGTGCCACCTCTCTCCTCCCTTCCCTGTTTGTTTATTCCTAGTTGAGTCCTCCCTGGGCTGCCGCCTTGTTTCATTGCTGTTAGACAGAGCCCTCGGGCCCTCTGTGAACGGGGGTGCCCTGCATCCCCAGACCCTTCTTCATCCTGTCTCTTCTGGTGATCTGGTGCTGCCTGTACTGAATTCTGTCTGTGAGGGACTTGCTTGGCCTGCTTAGTCATATGTTGATTCTCTTTTATATTTGTTTCATTTTTTTGATGCGGAGTCTCCTCCTGTTGCTCAGGCTGGAGTGGAGTGGCAAGATTTCAGCTCACTGCAAACTTCGGTCTGCTGGGTTCAAGCGATTCTCCTGCCTCAACCTCCCAAGTAGCTGAGATTACAGGCATGTGCCACCACACCCAGCTAATTTTTTTTTTTTTAGCTGGAGTTTCGCTCTTGTTACCCAGGCTGGAGTGCAGTGGCGTGATCTCGGCCCACCGCAACCTCCGCCTCCTGGGTTCAGGCAATTCTTCTGCCTCAGCTTCCTGAGTAGCTGGGATTACAGGCTTGCGCCACCATGCCCCGCTAATTTTTAATATATTTTTTTTAGTAGAGACGGGGTTTCACCTTGTTGACCAGGATGGTCTCGATCTCTTGACCTTGTGATCCACCTGCCTCGGCCTCCCAAAGTGCTGGGATTACAGGCTTGAGCCACCACACCCGGCCAATTTTTGTATTTTTAATAGAGATGGGGTTTCCCCATGTTGGCCAGGCTGGTCTGGAACTCCTGACCTCAGGCAATCAACCTGTCTCAGCCTGCCAAGTGCTGGGATTACAGGCATGAGTCACCGTGCCCAGCCCGATTCTCTTTTAAAAAGTTACATTAAAAAAAAAAGGCCGGGCACAGTGGCTCACGACTGTAATCCCAGCACTGGGTGGCTGAGCCGGGCAGATCAGGAGATCAAGAGATCAAGACCATCCCAGCCAACATGGTGAAACCTCATCTGTACTAATACAAAAATTAGCCAGGCATGGTGGCGTACACCTGTAATCCCAGCTACTCAAGAGGCTGAGGTGGGAGAATTGCTTGAACCCAGGAGGCAGACTTGCAGTGAGCTGAGATTGCGCCATCGCACTCCAGCCTATGACAGAGTGAGACTTCATCTCAAAAAAAAAAATTGGTTGGGCATGGTGACATGCAGTTGTAGTGCCAGATATTCGGGAGGCTGAGGCAGGAGGATCACTTGAGCCCAGGAGGTCAAGGTTGCAGTGAGCCACAACTGCATCACTGCACTCTAGCCTGGGCAACAGAGCAAGAGCAAGGCCTTGTTCCAAAAAAAAAGTAATAAAAATAATAGAACCCGCTACCATCAGACTGGTACCAATATTTAATAAGAGAGGAGGGAACATTTTCTGCCTAGAAGTAGGAAAGACAGAGGTCCAGAGAGAGGGATGCGCCACCCCTGGGTGTGACGTCCACACTCTGGCGGAGTGTGGGAGGGTCCCGGGGCCTGACGTGTGGCTCTCACCGCAGGTGGTGCAGCGGCTGACGCAGATGGTGGGGAAGAACGTGAAGCTGTACGACATGGTGCTGCAGTTTCTGCGCACGCTCTTCCTGCGCACGCGGAACGTGCACTACTGCACACTGCGGGCTGAGCTGCTCATGTCCCTGCATGACCTAGACGTGGGTGAGATCTGCACCGTGGACCCGTGCCACAAGGTAGCTCTGCCCTCCCTCCCTCCCCACCCTGGCCCTCCTGGCTCCTCCTCCCCTTGGGTTTGGCTGGTCCGGGGACCATCTGGGTGCCCTCCTCTCTGAAGCCTGTTTCCTGGGCTCTGTCTTTCTGTCCTGCTGTGTGCTGTCCCCTTGGCACCTCCGCAGACCCTGATGGTGGGGAGGAGGCTAGTCTCCTTCATCTGAGCCAGCGACCTGGTTGTTCCTAGGAACTCCCTTGCCCCATCCAGCCCTTTCTCTTCCCAAGGGCTGTAGGACCCACAGGCTAGACCCTGACCATTGCTCTAGCTTCCTCCATCTTTCCACCTGGTCTGTGGCTCTCCACTTCCCCAGAACCCCGGAGGCCACTTGTTGGCCTGGTTCCGAGTGCTCCAGGAATAGAGTTTTCCCTTCCCACAGGAGCCTGCAACCCCAGGACCATCTTCCTGGGACTCTGGTGTCACCCTCTGAGGCCTCCATCACTTGGAGTGCTGCAGCGGCCACCCCAGAGTGCCATGAGGGAGTCCCTTTTTGGAAAGAAACATCGCCCTTTCCACTGCTGTCCTGACCCTGCTGCTCTGCCGTGAGGTGTGGGGAGTGCTGTAGACTGGTGCCCAGTGCTGCCCCTCACAGCGGCTGTGATTGGGCCAGAGGCCAGGGTGTCTCTGGTTGTCCTGGGAGCTTTGGGCTGGGTCCCAACTGTGCTTCCTCCTTGCAGTTCACCTGGTGCCTGGACGCTTGCATCCGAGAGCGGTTCGTGGACAGCAAGAGGGCTCGGGAGTTGCAGGGCTTTCTCGATGGAGTCAAGAAGGGCCAGGAGCAGGTGCTGGGGTGAGGTCAGCTCCTCAAGGCCCTCGGTGCCCTGTGCACATTCGGTCTGCACTGACTGTGTTCTGCTGTGGGTACAGAGGGTCTAGCCCTGCAGGGTTCTATGAGTTCCTCCCAGCTGGTACGGAGATGAGCAATGTAGAAATAGAAAACACAAGACATGGAGATAGAGAAGAGAGAGTTTGGGCCTGGGGTCCTCTCGCCTTGGCCTCCCAAAGTGCTGGGATTACAGGCGTGAGTCACCGCGCCTAACCTGGATGTTTCAGTAGAGCTGCGCTGGGCACTGCTGGCCCACAGCTGAGGGACATAGTTGTTGGGATGTGTCTGGTTAGCAAAGAGTCTCCCTCCTCAACTTTGCATGCTGGAGCCACGCCCAGGGGCTGGGGGCTCTGGTGTGCAGCGCTGTGGGACCCGCCTCTGAGCTGGGGCCTCCAGGGGCATTGGCTTTCCAGTGTCCTCCGGCTGGTGCATAGACACAGTGCTGGCCGAACCTTTGCCATTTTTTTCTTTTTGATCCTGCTGCCTCAGCGTCCCAAAGAGCTGGGATTACAGGCGCACACCACTGCACTGGGCTGATTTTTGTATCCTTGTGGAGAAGGGGTTTCACCATGTTTCCCAGGCTGGTTTTGAACTCCTGTGCTTGAGTAATCCACTGGCCTTAGCCTCTCAAAGTGCTGTGATTACAAGTGTGAGCTACCACACCCAACCTTTTTTTTGTTTTTTCTTAACTCCTTTTTTTTTTGAGGTGGAGTTTCACTCTTGTTACTCAGGCTAGAGTGCAGTGGTGCCATCTCAGCTTACCACAATCTTTGCCTCCAGGGTTCAAGGGATTCTCCCGCTTCAGCCTCCTAAGTAGCTGGTATTACAGTCATGTGCTACCACGACTGGCTAATTTTGTATTTTTAGTAGAGACAGGGTTTCACCGTTGGTCAGGCTCGTCTTGAACTCCTGACCTCAGGTGATCTGCCCACCTCGGCCTCCCAAAATGCTGGGAATACGGTGTGAGCCACTGTGCTCGGCTGTTTTTTTTAACTCTTTAATTTGAAAGGTCTTTGAGTGCATTAAGGACAAATTGCGAACCTGAATATTTTTTTTGTGGTAATGGAGTCTTGCTCTGTCACCAGGCTGGAGTATAGTGGTGTGATTTGGCCACCTCTGGGTTCAAGCGATTCTCCTGCCTCAGCCTCCTGAGTAGCTGGGATTACACCACGCCCAGCTAGCTTTTGTATTTTTAGTAGAGATGGGTTCCACAATGTTGGCCAGGATGGTCTCAATCTCCTGACTTCATGATCTGTCCGTGTTGGCCTCCTAAAGTGCTGAGATTACAGGCGTGAGCCACCGCACCCAGTCACCTTAAGCTTTTTTTTAAGAAACCAAGCATATGGTGGGTGTTTACCGCCAGTCCTGGAGGCCACCCCTCCTGAAGACCTTGCCACTGATGGGAGGGGCAACAGGTGTTGCATTAACGCCAAGGCGGCCTCCTTCCAGGGACCTGTCCATGATCCTGTGTGACCCCTTTGCCATCAACACGCTGGCGCTGAGCACAGTCAGGCACCTGCAGGAGCTGGTTGGCCAGGAGACGCTGCCCAGGGTGAGCTCGGGCTTCGCCAGCAGCTGCCAGGGACCTGTGGCTGCCCCGCTGGCTGCCCTGGGTGGTCGGGGGTATGGACTTTGGTGGCCCATGTAGAGTCCCGTGCTTCCCCCCGTGAGACTGGGTTTCACCCCATGTGTGGGGCCAGTGATCCCAGTCCTGTGGACCTGGCCATGGGCACCAGAGACCCTGCTGGGTAGCAAGTGGGGTCAGAGGAGCTCTGCACCCAGGACACGCCACCTGGAAGATGCGCTGAGCCTGTGCTCCCTGCAGGACAGCCCCGACCTCCTGCTGCTGCTCCGGCTGCTGGCGCTGGGCCAGGGAGCCTGGGACATGATTGACAGCCAGGTCTTCAAGGAGCCCAAGATGGTAACAAGCCTCCTGTGGGGCAGACATAGGAGAGGTTGTGGGCTGGACGTGGGGTGGAAGGAAGGTGCTAGCAAGGTGATTTTGGAGGCCCCTTTGGTCCCAAAACTTCCTTTCTGGAGGTGCCAGCCTTCCTTTTCAGAAAATGCCCACCAGGGGTGTTCTGGGGTCTTCCTCGACTGCGGCTGGCCACGGGGTGGCTGCTGCTGCTTGTGGATCCAGGCCCAGAAGGGGGTTTAAGGAGATGGCCCTGGGTGGGGAACTTGGGAGGTGGGAAGAGGGGCCTGGGGACCTGGAGAGGAGGGTTGGGGTGGTAAGATGTGTGGGGGGAGCAGGAGGGCCAAGGGCAGGGTGCGTGTCAGGTGGGGTGGGGGGTGTGGGGCCCAGGCCCCTCACGGCCTCCCTCCTCTTAGGAGGTGGAGCTCATCACCAGGTTCCTCCCGATGCTCATGTCCTTCCTGGTAGACGACTACACTTTCAACGTGGATCAGAAACTTCCGGCTGAGGAGAAAGCCCCGGTCTCATATCCAAACACACTTCCTGAAAGCTTTATTAAGTACGGGCTGCAGGGCCGAGGGGCAGGGGTGGCCGAGGGGCAGGGGTGGCTGAGGGGCAGGGGTAGCACTGTTCCCCAGCGGCTGCTGCAGGGTTGGTCTTGGGTCAAAGTGGGGGCTGACACGGTGCTGATGGCACCCTGGGCACAGGTTTTTGCAGGAGCAGCGCATGGCCTGTGAGGTCGGGCTGTACTATGTCCTGCACATCACCAAGCAGAGGAATAAGAACGCGCTCCTCCGCCTGCTGCCGGGGCTGGGTGAGTGAGTCCTGACTGCCGGAGCTGGGTGAGTGCTGACTTAAGGGGCTGGTGAGTGCTGACTGCCGGGGCTGGGTGAGTGCTGACTGCCGGGGCTGGGTGAGTGCTGACTTAAGGGGCTGGTGAGTGCTGATTGCCGGAGCTGGGTGAGTGCTGACTGCCGGGGCTGGGTGAGTGCTGACTGCCGGGGCTGGGTGAGTGCTGACTGCCTGGCCTGGTGAGTGCTGACTCCTGGGCCTGGTGAGTGCTGACTGCCGGGGCTGGGTGAGTGAGTGCTGACTGCTGGGGCTGGTGAGTGCTGACTCCCGGGCCTGGTGAGTGCTGACTGCCGGGGCTGGGTGAGTCCTGACTGCCAGGTCTGGTGAGTGCTGAGTGCTGGGGCTGGGTCAGTGAGTGCTAAATGCCGGGTGGGTGAGTGCTGACTCCTGGGGCTGGTGAGTGCTGGCTGGTGGTGCCTGGTGTGCCCTCCCTATGGCAGCTGCCTGTGGCAGCTGCTGTGTGTGATCCGGCCCAGGGTACAGTCCCAGGCCCCCAGGAGCTGCCCTCTCCCCAGCTCACCTCCAACTTTGCTAGCTTTGTTTTCACTTTTTTTTTTTGAGGCAGGTCTCGCTTTTTCGCCCAGGCTGGAGTACAGTGGCATAGTCTTGGCTTACTGCAACGTCAGGTTCCCGAGTTCCTCAGCCTCCTGAGTAGCTGGGATTACAGGTGCCCGCCACCACACCTGGCAAACTGTTGTATTTTTGGTAGAGACAAGGTTTCACCATATTGGTCAAGCTGGTCTCCAACTCCTGACTTTGTGATCCACCTGCCTTGGCCTCCCAAAGTGCTGGGATTACAGGCGTGAGCGTCCGCGCCCGGCCTTGTTTTCACATGTTTTTGTCTGCAACCTGTTTTACTAGGAAAGGGAGAGGGAGTTCAACTTTGTACTTTCCAACAAAAAGGTGATGCAAGAGCCATCTTTTATTTTATCCAGACTGGCAAGGGGCGTGGGGCCCCTTGGTGCTCAGAGGATAGAGCGAGTGGGAAGGAGGGAGAGCGCCTGTCTCAGTTCCCCACCCCAGGTGGTGACAGGCCCTCTTCCCCCTGGGAGTCTCCTGTGGGAGGGTTGTTGCAAGCTAGGGGAGGGGTTCAAATGGCCACTTTCAGAAGTAGAGCTGCAGGTCCCATGGGGGAGATGGGACCACTCTGGTCATGTGGCCCCCACTGTGGCTGTGACACGGACCCTGGGCCCTTCCCTGCTGACTTGTCTGGGGTTTGCTGACTTAGTGCACCTTGTGCTGCTCTAACAGAGACTCCAGACGGAGCAATTTAGAAAGAGCCGGGATGGCCAGGCGCAGTGGCTCAGGCCTGAAATCCCAGCACTTTCAGAGGCCAACACAGGTGAATCACGAGGTCAGGAGTTAGAGACCAGTCTGGCCAACATGGTGAAACTGCACGTACAAAAAAATACAAAAATTAGCTGGGCACTGCGGCAGGTGCCTGTAGTTGCAGCACCTTGGGATGCTGAGGCAGGAGAATCGCTTGAACTGGGAGGTGGAGGTTGCTGTGAGCTGAGATCGTACCACTGCACTCCAGCCTGAGTGACAGAGCGAGACTGTCTCGAGAAAAAAAAAAAAAGGCAGGGACTTCTCACAGTTCTGTAGGCTGGGAAGTCCAGGGTCTGCATCTGGCAGGCTTTTTTCTGCATCATCCCATGGGATGGGCAGGCAAGAGAGCACGGGCAGGGGAGACTGAGCCAGATGCAGAGCCAGACAGAGGAGAGACAGACACACAGACCCAGCTGAGAGACCCAGAGGAGAGACAGAGACACACAGACCAGATGGGAGACCCAGAGGAGAGACAGAGACACACAGACCAGATGAGAGACACAGAGGAGAGACAGACACACAGACCCAGATGAGAGACACAGAGAGGAGAGACAGACATACAGAGACTGAGATGAGAGACAGAGACACAGACTGAGATGAGAGACAGATACACAGAGACTGAGATGAGAGACAGAGACAGACTGAGATGAGAGACACAGAGGAGAGACAGATATACAGAGAATGAGATGAGAGACAGACACAGACTGAGATGAGAGACACAGAGAGGAGAGACAGATATACAGAGACTGAGATGAGAGACAGACACAGACCGAGATGAGAGACAGAGAGGGGAGAGACAGACACACAGACCCAGATGAGAAACACAGAGATGAGACACAGAGACACAGACCGAGATGAGAGACACAGGAGAGACAGACATACAGAGACTGAGATGAGAGACACAGGAGAGACAGAGATACACAGACCCAGATGAGAGAGACAGAGATGAGACACAGACCGAGATGAGAGAGACAGAGAGGAGAGACATATACACAGAGACTGAGATGAGAGACAGACACCGAGATGAGAGACAGAGATGAGACACAGATTGAAATGAGACACAGAGAAGAGAGACAGACACAGAGACTGAGATGAGAGACAGAGACACAGACCGAGATGAGAGACAGAGAGGAGAGACAGACACAGTCTGAAAGGAGAGACAGAAACAGAGACAGACAGACGCAGAGCCAGAAAGAGGAGAGACAGAGACACAGACCCATATGAGAGACACAGAGACACAGACCGAGAGGAGAGAGAGCCAGAAAGAAAGGAGACAGAGATACAGAGATGAGAGAGACACAGATGAGAGAGACAGCAGAGACAGATATAAGACACAAAGATGAGACAGGGAGACAGAGGAGAGAGGCAGATGAGAGACAGAGACAGCTAGAGATGAGACGCGGAGACAGAAGGGGCCAGGCTTACCCTTTTTTCAGGAGCGTACTCCTGCGGTGACAGCATGAAGCCTTTGGCTTGGGTGTGGGTTTCCCGTTGCTGCTGGGGTGAGTGACCACAGATAGTGGCATCAGAGGACACACGCAGATGTGACCTGACAAAGCCTCACGGGCTCACGCAGGGGCCAGTACTGCTGCTCCTTCTCTAGGTTCCGGCAGGCGCATGGAGGCGTCAGGACGTCGTGCTGTGGGCCGCCGGCAGAGCCGGCTTGTTTATTTTTAAGACTTCCGGGAACACAGCTATAAATAACTTTGGTTTGCCTTGGCCTTTTTGTCCACTGCAGGACAGTCACATGCCACATAACATTCTGTCAGCCATGGACCACATAGGCAGCCACGCAGTCACATAAGCTGTATTTTCACCCTGCCTTCTCCGTTTAGGTCACAGTCACTTAGCGCTGTGTCCCAGTGGCCTCTGGTTCTCGGTGCAGCCACATGCTGTGCATGCGTGCAGCTCGGGCACGAGGCCGTGGCTTGGCCCTGGTGTGCAGTAGGCGGCACCTGCCGGATTTGTCAGTCACTGCGGAGTCTGCATGACAGTCGCCTGGGAGGCCTTCCTCGTGCCTGCACTTCTGTCTCTCTCATTTGATTGTGGCTGGAAACAGGCTGAGAACCAGGAGGGTAGCTTTTCCCTCAGAGCACACAGCTGCCCCACGGCCAGGGATGTGCATTTTCAGTCCCGTTTGGTGAGAGCACACTTGTTCTTAGGTTTTTAGTGCATTCTGGTAAGAAGGGATGTTGATTTTTAGAATTCTCTCCTCTTGTTTATTTTATTGTTATTTGAGACGGAGTCTCGCTCTGTCGCTGGCTGAAGTGCAGTGGCACTATCTCAGCTCACTGCAACTTCTGCCTCCCGGGATAAGCAATTCTCCTGCTTCAGCCTCCTGAGTAGCTGGGACTAAAAGCACGTGCCACCACACCCAACTAATTTTTAGCTTTAGTAGAGACAGGGTTTCACCATGTTGGCCGGGGTGGTCTCCATCTCTTGACCTTGTGATCTGCCCACCTTTGCCTCTGCCTCCCAAAGGGCTGGGATTACAGGCGTGAGTCACTGTGTCCGGCCTATTTTTTAACATTTTGTTGTGGAAATTTGTGAAAGAATATAAACTGGGTACAGTGAGGACCCAGCATCATCTCCAGCCTCTCCGGGTCCATGTGTGGCCACCTGTCCCTCAGGCTTATGTCTGGGTGTAAATCTGAGACATCACAGCATGCAGGCTCCAGACACAGGCATCTCTGCAAAGGCGGGGAGATTACCTGAGGTCTGGAGTTCCAGACCAGCCTGGCCAGAATGGTGAAACTCCATCTCTTCTAAAAATACAGAAATTAGCTGGGCATGGTGGCAACCACCTGTAGTCCCAGCTACTCGGGAGTCTGAGGAAGAAGAATCATTGGAACCCAGGAGGCAGAGGTTGCAGTGAGCTGAGATTGCTCCACTGCACTCCAGCCTAGTTAACAGAGCAAGATGCTTTCTCAAAAGAAGAGTGCCATTAAATGTCTTTAAAAAGCAGGCACTGGCCGAGTACGGCAGCTTGCTTTGTAATCCCCTCACCTTGGGAGGCCGAGGCAGGTGGATCTCCTGAGGTCAGGAGTTCCAGACCAGCCTGGCCAACATGGTGAAACCCCATCTCTACTAAAAATACAAAAATTAGCCGGGCATGGTGGTGGGCGCTTGTAACTCCATCTACTCGAGAGGCTGAGCCAGGAGAATTGCTTGAACCCAGGAGGTGGAGGTTGTAGTGAGCTGATATCGAACCATTGCACTCCAGCCTGGGTGACAGAGTAAGACTCCTCAAGAAAAAAAACTAGTGACCACAGACCACGGACCACTGTCACACCTGAGCTGGGTTCACTGCTACCCCTCTGCTGACTGGCTGTGGCTGCGCCTCTGCAGGTGTTCCCCCTGCTGCGTGGAGGGTCCCTTTCCTGTCTCAATTTCAGGTTCCCCAGAGTTGCAGGAAACAGGGCATTTGCTGGGTGGGGCCTGGCTGCTGCATCCCTGGTCATGACTGTGCCTGCCACGTGTCCTGTGACCACCTAGCCATATGTATGGCCAAGGCCCTGTGAGGCAGGCAGGTACCTTGGGGGCCTGGGTCTTCTGGAAACATTCTGGTCACTCTGGGCGCAGGTGATGCCAGCTGGGTCTGCCCTCAGAAAGGTCCCATCCAGGATGCTGGGAAGGCCACCTAGTCCTGTCTGTACACAGCACCTCTGTGTGACCTGGCCGCAGCTCTGTCTGGCATCATTCCATGGGCATTGGTCGCAGGCGGCCACCCTCCCTGTGGGGGCGCTGCATGTGGTGTTGGGCCTGCGATTTTCTCTTGGCATGCTCCGTGGCTTCTGTGCTGTGATGGCGGGTGAGGCGTCCGTGGGCCTGTTTGCCATCTTTGTTGCGTTTCGGTGTCTGGCTACGACAGAGAATGTGGAAGTTTTTCTTGCTTCTTTCCTGTGGTACTGTGTAGCTGGTCTGGGAGGACCCTGGAGCCAGCGCGAGGCCCTTTGTTGTTGGTTAGGCTGTGTTTTTCCTGGGCTCCGCTGCTGGCAGCACCTTGCTTTTCTGTCTCCTCCTCCCCCTGCCCTTATCCACCTCCCACCTCACCTGCTGGGACCCTGTGCTTCTCACCTCAGAACAACTGAGAACCCCCATGTGAGCACCCCTAGAAGTGGGTGCTGAGGTGTCAGGACAAAGGTGCCCACTCTGGGGTAGGTGGGCAGGGCGGGTGGTGCTGGGCTGATGCCTGCTGTGTCTGCAGTGGAGACCTTTGGTGACTTGGCCTTCGGCGACATCTTCCTCCACCTGCTCACGGGCAGCCTGGCGCTGCTGGCGGATGAGTTTGCCCTGGAGGACTTCTGCAGCAGCCTCTTCGACGGCTTCTTCCTCACTGCCTCGCCCAGGTAGGTCTGCTCTGCCGCTCTGCTTCTGTCTGCGGCAGCCTGAGGTGACCGCTGTCCCCCTCCTGGGGGTGGGGTCTGCAGGTGGGTTCGCTGGGCACAGCTGGGGAGGCTCCAAGGGCTGGTCCTGTCCTGTCTCCAAGGGCCTCGCCCGCCTGCAGGTGGGCTGGGCCTGGGGAGACGGCAGGGCTGCCTTCACGCCCCAACCCCAGAGGCCTTTTCCAGGAAGGAGAATGTGCAGCGGCACGCGCTGCGGCTCCTCATTCACCTGCACCCCAGGGTGGCCCCGTCGAAGCTGGAAGCCTTGCAGAAGGCCCTCGAGCCTACAGGCCAGGTGGGTGCCTGGGGTCTCCCAGCTGCGGGTGTGCTTGACACACTGCCCTCTGTGTACCACCCATGCACCTTGCCTGCTTCATGGCTGCGGTTCCCCGCAGAGTGGAGAGGCTGTGAAGGAGCTTTACTCTCAGCTTGGCGAGAAGCTGGAGCAGCTGGACCACCGGAAGCCCAGTCCGGCGCAGGCCACAGAGACGCCCGCCCTGGAGCTGCCTCTCCCCAGCGTGCCCGCCCCTGCCCCACTCTGAGGCTCCCCCAGGGCTGCTTGGGTGCTGGGGCCCTGCCAAGTCACAGCCTTGGTCAGCCGGAAGGGACTCTCGGACCTGGGTGTGCAGGGCAGTCCCTGCTCCCGGGGCTGTGGCCAGGCCTGTCCTGTTGTCACAGCCCCCTCTCCTCCCTGGAGCCAGGTCTGGGGCTGGCCTGCCATCCACGTGGTAGCTCCCAGGGCACTGCCTCTCCTTGTACTTTCACAGCCATAGAAAGTGTGCTCATTTTCCGTTTTCCTGGGTTAGGAAAAACCCACCTGTTTTCCAAGGGGAGAGGGTGCGGGCGGGGCCTCTGTTTTGGCCCAGCTTGGCAAAGGTGAGGCACAGTGCTTTCTGCCCTGGGGTGGTGGAGATGGAGCTGGGACCTCATGGATGTCATGTGGGGGCAGCAGCCAGGCCTGTGCCATGGCGCGTGTCCTGGGTCCTGTGCAGAGGGAGCCACCTCACCCTGCAGCCCGGGTGCCCCATGGCCCATTTCACCTGTGGAGCCAGCACTCCCTGCCCAGCGTTGCTGCCTTCAGTGGCCGCTACCGGGCCAGCTGGACACACAGTGAGATTCAATGTAAATAAAAGGCATTTTGGTAAACCTGGCGGCCAAGGTGTCTCTGTGCCTTCCCTGGGGTTGGGTACAGCTCAGGTGCAACATAAGCATTTGTGCTGTGGAGTTGATAGGTGCAGCCGTATGGGCCAAAGTGCCTCTGGGCTGCTCAGCCCTGCCTGTGACCAGCAGCCGTGGATGATATAATTTCTGGAGGCTAACAGGAAGCCCCCCCCGAGGGGCTCGATGCCCTGAGAAGCAGACCAGCTGCTTTGTTTTCGTCCTGCGATTCCAGGGGGCACCCTGGCCTGCCCACGTGCACCAGGAACAAGAGCCCTGGAGGCCCAGGATGTGCCACAGAGAGCCGGGGCCATTCCCAGCAGATGAAGCTCAGCTGGGCAGCAGTGGGACCTGTGGGCGAGACGACCCACAGTGCTGGGGTCTCATGGGTATGGGAGCCTCTGAGCCGGTCTCCTCGGGGACAGAGCCAGAGAGGCCTGGGACTCTCGAAACTCTTCAGACCTGCACAGCGCTCATGGTCTACACTGCCAGATCTGTGCCTCAGTTTACCCAATCATGTCTTTCCCAGAGCCCAGGGCAGGCAGAGAAGTCCCAGACTGAAGGCTATGGCAGGAGCTCGGGACCCAGGTGGGGCTGGGCATCTGGGGCTGGCCTGGCTGGTAGGTGGTGCTTGAGGGTCCTGGGTATGATCTGGAGGTGGAGCAGGAGGAGTTCCAGGTAGGCTGGAAGGAGATGTGAGCTCCAGAGGCGTCTCGGAGGGCCCAGGGCTTTGAACCTGCCCAGGTGGGTTGCTATGGGAAGACCAAGGACTTGGGGTGCTCCAGAGGCCTGTCTGACAGGCCCGTGCAATGGGTTTGGGGGTGTGCAGCTCTGAAGAGACGGGCTGGGGTGTGGGTCTGGATGCTGTTGTGGTTACTGGTGTTTGAGCGACTGACGGCTGGATCAGCCCAGGTGAAGTTGAGCAGCCATGTGCTCTGGGTGGGGGCAGCTGGCAGCAGATGGGGTGCCCTGCAGCCCAGGGAGGAGGGGCCGAGGAACAGGGCTTCAGAGGGAGGGGCTGGGAGACTCAGCTGAGAGGCACTACGGATGGGATGAAGGCCTGGTCGGGCCAAGAGTGTGTGGTTTGTTGTCTTTTTTGAGACAGAGTCTTGCTCCGTCACCCAGGCTGGAGTGCGGTGGTGCGACCTTGGCTCACTGCAACCTCTGCCTCCCGGGTTTAAGTGATTCTCCTGCCTCAGCCTCCCAAGTAGCTGGGACTACAGGTGCCTGTTGCCACACCCAGCTAATTTTTTTTTTTTTTTTAAATTTTTTAGTAGAGACAGGGTTTCACCGTGTTAGCAAGGCTGGTCTTGGTCTCCTGACCTTGTGATCCTGCCTCAGCCTCCCAACATGCTGGGATTACAGGCATGAGGCACCATGCCTGGCCCCCTTTTTTTTTTGAAGATAGAAGATTAATGCACTGAGGGCCAAAGAAAAAAAAAAGATACATGTTTTGGGGCTGATACGACTGACCCAGCAGAGTGAGGAGTGGATGGTGGGCTGCGCCTGGGCTGTCACTGAGGGAGGCGGCAGCGGGGTCTTGGCCAAGCAGGGCATCCTCAGAAGAGGGCTGGTGGGCACAGATGCTGGGGGGACGCTGAGGAGACCCTAGGGGGATGCTGGGGGGACACTGGGAGCCCCTTGCTGCTGCCTCTTATTTTCTCAGGTCTTCAGCTGGGAGGCAGAAGTGGGAGGAGGTGGTGAGGACTTGGCTGTGGTGAGGGGACCCAGATGCCTGGTGTGTTCGGTCGGCAGTGGGCAGGTCCTGCCCAGGGCACCTGCAGGGGGTGCAAGGCCCACAGGTGGGGAGGGACAGAGACTGAGGAGCCTGTGGGTGAGGAGCTGGTGAGGTGAGGGGTGTGTGCCACAGGAAGGTGCTGGAACTGGAAGTGGGCGGCTGAGCCTCGGGGCGCGTGGTTACTGCAGTGACAGCATCGGGGCAGGAATAGCTGAGCTGCCTGAGTGACCAGGTGTGGACGCTGCTGGGAAGTGAGGAAGAAAGACCTGGTGGGGGAGGACGGAGGGCCCTGGTGCAGCGCTGGAGGCATCCTCTGGTGAAGTGACCACCTGTGGGGAATTTGGGAGGAGAGCGGAGAGGGCGCCAGCAGTTTGGGGGGAGCGATGAGGTGAAGCCCTTCTGGAAGCGGAGAACATGCAGGCTGTTTGGGTGGTGGACATCAACTCCGGGGTGAAGCAGCAGGGCCCCACTGGGTAGGGAGGTGGGAGGAGAGGCTTCCTGGAATGGGGATGTGCGTGTGATGGGCGTGCCCTGCGCATCACAGGAGACGGTGATGGCACTGGGAGCTGGGGTTCTGGGGCTCCCTTCATCCCTATAGAAGGGCGAAAGTGGCCGGGCGTGGTGGCTCAAGCCTGTAATCCCAGCACTTTGGGAGGCCGAGGCGGGTGGATCACGAGGTCAAGAGATCAAGACCATCCTGGTCAAAATGGTGAAACCCTGTCTCTACTAAAGATACAAAAAATTAGCTGGGCATGGTGGCGCGTGCCTGTAATCCCAGCTACTCAGGAGGCTGAGGCAGGAGAATTGCCTGAACCCAGGAGGCGGAGGTTGTGGTGAGCCGATATCGCACCATTGCACTCTAGCCTGGGTAACAAGAGCGAAACTCCGTCTCAAAAAAAAAAAAAAGAAGGGAAAAAGTGCAGGTAGGGGGAGGCTTTAGCCCAGGGCTCCGATTCACGTTTGAGCCACAGGGCTGGGTCCTGGGCACCCCCTGAGCGAGTCTCTTTTCTGCAGAGGGCTCTGGCCTGAGGGTTTCTGGGCCAGCCTCTGGCAGCAGCAGCTCCAGCCTTGGGTGGCTTGGAGGAGGGCTGAGGTTTGCTGCAGGACTTCCAGGTCCCAGCCAGACTGCACTGCCCATCAACGGCCTCTCCCTCAGGGTCCTCCCTGTATCAGAAACAGCACTGAAACTCAAAGCCTGAGGCCCCCAAAGGACCCCAACCTCTGTGCTGGGGCCACAGGGCCTGGACAGCCAACCTCCTTCTGCTCTGGTCCCACAGAGGCTGGAGTGAGGGCCGCCGGCAGGAGGAAGAGCACAGGCATTCCACATGGCATGTGCAGCACCCTTGGCCCCGACAATGAGGGATGGGGCCCCCCAGCACCCCCCTGCACAGAGGAGGGGCGGCAGGTTCCTGAATCCTAGGCCTGGCTCCTGGAGGGGAGCATGACAGGCCCGTGGACCCCATGCCCTGGAGAGAATGGAAACCCCAGCCCACAACCCATGTTTCCTGATGCACTGGCTCTGGGTGAGGAATATACAGCTGGAACCCATCAGGCCCAGGCTGGCTGTCGTGGGGAGTGGGGTGTCCCTGGGACTGTGGGATCTGAGAGGAAGGCCCACAGCACTGGTGTGGCTGAGTGGCCACCGTGTCCCTCCTTGGAAGGCAGCTTCCAGGCTGGGCCAGGGTGGGAGGAGTCAAGGGTGGTCTGGGCTGGTCTGTTGGAGGGAGGAGCCCTGTGGCCAGGGGAAGGGCCCAGAGCTCTGGCTCCTGGCCCAAGTTCTTTTAAATTTGTTGCCCAACCCCCACAGGGACCCTGAGCCACATGTGGTTTTTTCCCGTGATAGAACTGTCCCAGTGTGTGCTGCCTGTCTGGGCGGGGGGCTCCAGGCTGGGGACAGAGGAAGGGGGGAGGGAAAGAAAATGAGCTCTCCTCTGGGGGCTCCAGATTGGGGTCAGGAGAGGAAGGAAAAAGGGGAGAGGAGGGTAAGAGAGGGATTGGGGGTACGAAGCTGGGCAGAGGACCCTGCCCACCCTCTCTGCTGCTGCCCTGCTGGAGCCCCCTCCCTCCCAGCTGTAGGCCCCATGTCGGGGTGTCAGGTGGAAGGGATGTTGGGGGGAGGTGGGGGCCCTGGAGGACAGGCTGAGGTGCAGGAGTCCAGGGCAGGGCAGGGCTTGCAGGAGGGGCCCTCGGCTTCACCAGGTGTCCTGAGCCTGACAGAGCCAGGAGGGCTCTGAGTGCCGGAAAGCTAAAGAGGGGATGTGACCTACCGCAGGGGATCTGGGCGAGCCGGCCAGGCCTCCCCCTTTGGTGCCTCCGTCCAGCCCAAGTCCCGCCTGGGCCGCACCCCCTGACTCACTTCCTTTGCATAGAAGCGGAAACCTCCCTGGAGCTTCCTCTGCTCTGGCCGCTCCCCGGGGACCCACAGGTGTCGCTGCCCCTCGGGCCGGAGCCGGCCCCGGAAGCCCCTGGCCCGCCCCCTCACCCTGGGAGGTGCATTTCCTGCTTGGAGACTTAGTCCCCGGAGTCTGGCACAGGCTGGGGCGGCTGAGCTGGGGGCAGTGGACCAGCTGCAGGTAGGGGGTGGGCTGGGGCCCAGGGCCCAGGCCAGTTCCTGCTAGTCAGCGGCTCTTGCTCCGCCCTAGCTTTTGTTTCTGTCCATCTTTTCACCTCACTTCCACCGGTCTCCAGGCTCCCTGTCCTGCTCTGCTGGTTCACTGGAGGGCTGTTGGGAGGACCCCAGTTTTGGAGCGGGGGCTGGGAGGCCTGGGCTGAGCCTGGGGATGGGGCTGGGGCCTGTTCTCAAAATCGTAAGTTCAGGCCAGACCCCCAACAAGTGTTTGGGAGCGTGTGGGGGCGCCTCTGAACTCCTGGGGCGCTCAGGCCTCTGCTTCCCGTGGCCCCTCCTTGGGAGACGGCCCAGTCCAGTCGGAGCGGCGGGCGGGGGCAGGGGCCGGTGTGACTGTTCTTCACCCCAAAGGGCTCCTGGTCGGCCACTGACTCCTTCGACTCCTCCTCCGGGAAGCCGGGGCGGCCACTAGATAAGCCTCTAGTCCTCCACTACCTCAAGGCTTGAGGCCGTTTATGGGAGGATCCGAGAGATTTGCATCGGGGCCCCACGGAAGGGCCGCTTCCCGGTTGGAGGGGCGAAGCCTCGACCAAGCCCTGGCCCTGGCCCTGGGGCAGCCCAGGCCGCACCCCGCGGGACTCCCAGGGGGTAAGGTCACTCCCGGGAACGGTCTCGCGGGAGAGGGCGGTGGCGGGAGTCCAGAGACCCTCCCCGTCTTCCCGTTGCAGGGAGGGCGACCTGTATGCGGAGCGCCGTTCCTGCGCCATGGACCGCGGCCAGCCCAGCCTGGAACCTGCTGCCGCGGCCCCTGGAACCTCGGGCCGGTGCGTGATCGCGCCCGTGTGCGCCGTGCTCCGCCTGCGCCGCCGGGTGTGTGTCCTGCGCAAGCGGCGCCTCCTGCAGCCGGGTGGGGGGCCAAATGTCGGAACCGGGGCGCCCAGGCCGGGCTGTAGCTCCCCGGTGCCGCGCGCGGATACGGACCAGCCGCAGTTCTTCACCTTCGACGGCCCTGCGGAGCTGTCCTCCAGGACGCCACGCAAGAGGCGTCGGCGCAGCCGCTTGGTGCTTTACCCGGAGACCTCGCGCAAGTATCGGCCGCGCGTGGAGCACAGGAACCGTGCGCAGCGCTGCCTGCTGTTGCTGGTCGCCATCGTGGGCTTCCAGGTGCTCAACGCCATCGAGAACCTGGACGACAACGCGCAACGCTATGACCTCGACGGGCTGGAGAAGGCTCTGCAGCGCACGGTGTTCGGCCAGCCTGCCGCCGTGGGGCGCATCGTTGCGCTGATGCGGGACTACCTGGCCACGCACGTGCACAGTCGTCCGCTCCTCCTGGCGCTGCACGGGCCCAGTGGCGTGGGTAAGAGCCACGTGGGCCGCCTGTTGGCGCGCCACTTCCGCGCGGTGCTGGAGGACGGCGCGCTGGTGCTGCAGTACCACGCGCGGCACCACTGCCCCGAGGCACGCGCCGCACAGGACTGCCGCGAGGAGCTGGCGCGGCGCGTGGCCAACGTGGTGGAGCGGGCCGAAGCGGAGGAAAAGACCCCGCTCCTGGTGCTGGACGACGTGGAGCTCATGCCGCGGCCACTGCTGGACGAGCTGCATGGCTTCCTGCAGCCGCAGCGCCCGCACCACTTCCACAACGCCATCTACGTGCTCCTCAGTGGCGCGGGCGGCGCCGAGGTCACGCGCTTCGTGCTGCAGAACGCGTCCCGCACGCTGCCGCTGCGCCCCGACGGCGTCCGCAGTGCCCAGGCCAAGGCGGCGCAGGTGGACGAGGACTTGCGCACCAGCCTGCAGGCACTGCTGTCCCGGGACCACCCACTGTGGCAGGCCGCGGCCATCGTGCCGTTTCTGCTGCTGGACAAGCGGGACGTGGTCAGCTGCTTCCGCGACGAGATGGCGAGTGAGGGCTTCTTTCCTGATCAGGCCCGCGCGGAGCGTCTGGCCGCGCAGCTCAGCTTCTACCAAGTGGCTGGCCGCGAGTTTGCTGTGACTGGCTGCAAGCAGGTGGTGGCCACGGTGAATCTCCTGTAGTGGAGGAGCGGGATAGGATGTTTGGGTTGACGGCAGCAGTGGGTGGGTGACCAGGGACCCTGTGGACAGGTATAGGCCCCTGAGGCTTCTAGTGACTTTGTGGCTGCCAGGCTCAGGGGTGCATCTGCTCAGAGCTCTACCTCCAGGTCCACACCGGCCTCAGAGCTGCAGGAGAGCAGCCCCCTCCCTTGTGAACTCGCCCATTCCCCTGCTGGGGGTCCCAGGCATGGTCTGGTGGGTTCTGTTTGGTCGCAGGAGGTGGGCGCTGGGTTCCCATGGTACAAGGATGACCTCAGGGCCAGCAGTTCCCAGGGTCACACAGCTGGGGCCCACCTTGCCTTGGGGGGATGGCTGTGGGTAGGCGGCCCCCCCCCACGCTCGGTGCTGGGGTGGGGCTCTCGTCCCGGCCACCCTGGAGATGAGCACAGAGGAGGCTGCAGCCGACCATGACAGTGCTGGGGTCCCGCTGTCTTCTCCTCCCACCCCACCCCTCACTCAGTTTGTGTTTTCAGCAGCTCAAGCCTTGCACGACTTGACCCAAGGGCTGGGGGCCTCAGGCAGCCTCTCTCCTCCTTCCTAGAGCCCCCCAACCCCGTGCCGCCGGCTCTGGCTTGGGCTCACTGGGTGACCGAGAGCCGGTGGGGCAAGCAGGAAGTGCCCAGGCCTCCTCCCATCCCCCTCTTCACGCACATGGGCCCTTCAGCCCGTGGCCACCACCTGCTTACCACGACTGCGCGACCCCCCTTCCCTGTGACCTTTTGTGCCCCGAATTCTGCCCACCCGCACCCTCCCCACGCCTGTCAACCCCACACCCCACAGCTCCCCACGCTCTGCCTCTCGGAAGCCCTCCTGGACTCTTCTGGGAGATCGGCTCCCCACACCCATGGGGGCTTTAGAGGAAGGTGCTTTCTGTCCCACATCTCTGTGGGGTTGGTGGTCGCCCCGGAACGGTTCTCGCCTCCTCCCGCAGCCCAGGTGCCTGGGTCGCACCGGGCAGCCTCACTGCCGCCGCCTCGTGGCGCGCCCGGCCCAGCCTGCGGAGCCGGCGAGCCCGTGGCTTCTGTGGTCGCCGGGGCTGAGCGCGAGCCTGGGCCCTGAGTCCTCAGGCCGCCCCAAGCCCCTGTCCCCGACGCCGGCCCCACAGGGGTTCCGGCCAAGGAGGAGCGCACGGGCGCCGTGACCCCTCCTGAGGGGCTCAGAGGGCGGCGAGGAGGTTTCACGCCCGTGCGGGGCGCGGTCGAGTGGGGTCACCGCAAAGGCGGAGGTGGGACCACGCCAGGTCCAGCGCACTCGGTGCGGGCCCCAGAGAGTGGGAATCCCCCGCGTGCGCGCGCGTCCCCGGCCCCGAGGCCACAACTCAGTCCGGAGACCGCGCCCGTCCGCGCCGCTGTCCTTGGAGAGGCCCCGCGGGTCTTGCGGAGGGTGTCCAGTTCTTCCCCGTCCATTCTCGCCCTGGCGGTTGGTGTCTGTGGTCTGGGGCGAGGGCCGTGTAATGGAGCCGGGGATTCGGGCCCCTTGAAAGTCTGGGATCTCCGGGCGGATGGCGGCGGCTCCCCTGAGCTCAGCACCCAGGTCTTGGGCCCAGGGCAGAAGCTGATGCGAGGGCTGCCGCGTCCTGCCCAGAAGGGCCTGAGGACTCCTGCGGCTCTCCGGCTCCTGGAGTTTTGGGGAGGGATCTGGTTCCGCGGGGTGGGGCTGGGGCTTCCTGGAAACCTTTGTTTCTTGGGGCTGTGAGGACCCCCTGCCATCTCTGGGAGCTCTGTCCCGCCCACCCCCAGGGCGGGGCAGCCAGCAGAGTGGCTGTCCCAGGAGCCCACACAGAGGGGCGCCCAGCTCTGGTCTGGCCTTCGTGTTGGCTTCAAGGTCGTAACAGAGAGCTGCGAGTCGGGGGCGTGTCTGCCAGTCCCTGCATGGGTGAATGTTGGGGTGCTCACCACTCCCCAGGTCTGTCACCTCCCCCTCCCACAGAGCACCCACTTGGAGATGAGCACATCCACCCTTCAGTCAACAACACTCACCTAGCATCTGCTTGTATGGAAAGGTCCAAATCTAAGGGGCAATTTTCCTCCCTCTCTCCCTCTTTCTTTCCTGGCGCCATCTCACCTCACTGCAACCTCCGCCTCCCAGTTTCGAGTGATTCTCCTGCATCAGCCTCCCGAGTAGCTGGGATTACAGGTGCCCACCACTACGCCCAGCTAGTTTTTTCAATTTTTAGTAGAGAAGGGGTTTCACACTGTGTTGGCCACGCTGGTCTCGAACTCCTGACTTCGCGATCCTCCTGCCTCGGCCTCCCACAGTGCTGGGATTGCAGCCCACCGCGCAACCTCTTTTTAATTTATTTCTAAAATGTTACATTGAGGCCAATTTTTGTGCTTTAGAAGAATGTGCACCAAGCACTAGTTATAAACGAGACCAGAAATCATGCTTGTTAATAAACTTTGTGGTTCAGATCGGATAACCTACTGTTTGGTTTGTTTTTTTGCCTGCTTAGTCTGATAATAATTGAGGAGGATGCTGATGTTTTCCCCTAATTGTAGATTTGTGGTAGATTTATCACCCTCTCTCTAAGCTTCTCTTTAATAGGCCGTACTGACTGGGGGCTTTGTTTTGCTATTTGTTTGAGACGCTTCTGATGGGGAAGTGGTGTGGGGGGAAGTTGAGGGAAGGAGTGGAGGTCATGTGCATTCTGCAGCTCGAACATCCAGGCTTTCCAGGAAACCCATAAATAACTAAAAGAGCATTTTCCTTAATTGCCCTGGACAGGTGCTGAGGGCAGATGGCCCAGGCTGGAAGTGTGGGAAGCTGCCAGCTAACCCGATTGTCCCACACACCCTAGCTGCTCTCCTCATACGTGCTGCACTCTTTCTGTGCAGTTGTCTGAGTTATTCTTTGACATCTGCCATGTATCGTTATGTAGTAACCCTGGTGATCTGTGTGTGCACATAATAATGGCTTTTTTTTTTTCTTTTGAGGCGGAGTCTCATTCTGTCACCCAGGCTGGAATGCAGTGGCACGATCTCCACTCACTGCAACCTCCGCCTCCCAGGTTTAAGTGATTCTCCCGCCTCAGCCTTCCGAGTAGCTGAGATTACGGATGCCCACTACCACCTCCGGCTAATTTTTGTATTTTTAGTAGGGGCGGGGTCTCACCATGTTGACCAGGCTTGTCTTGAACTCCTGACCTCAGGTGATCCACCTGCCTCAGCCTCCCAAAGTACTGGGATCACAGGTGTAAGCCACCGCACCTGCCTTCCTCTTTTCTTTTAATAGAGACCGGGCTGGCCACACAAGGTGGCTCACACCTGTAATCCCAGCACTTTGGGAGACTGAGATGGGTGGATCACAAGGTGAGGAGATAGAGACCATCCTGGCCAACACAGTGAAACCTATCTCTAATAATGCAAAATTGGCTGGGTGCGGTGGCTCAGGCCTGTAATCCCAGCACTTTGGGAGGCCGAGGTGGGCGGATCATGAGGTTAGGAGATCAAGACCATCGTAGCCAACATGGTGAAACCCCATTTCTACTAAAAAAATACAAAAATTAGCTGGGCATGGTGGCTTTCGCCTATAGTCCCTGCTACTCAGGAGGCTGAGGCAGGAGAATTGCTTGAGCCCAGGAGGCAGAGGTTGCAGTGAGCCAAGATCATGTCACTGCACTCCAGCCTGGCAACAGATCAAGACTCCATCTCAAAAAAAAAAAAAAAAAAGAATAGAGACAGGGTTTCAGGGTCTCTCTGTCGCTCAGGCTGGAGTGCAGTGACATGACTGGCTCATTACAGCCTCTACCCTCTGGGCTCAAGTGATTCTCCCACCTCAGCCTTCCAAAGTGCTGCAATTCCAGGCATGAGCCACCATGCCTGGTCTCTGCATTTTCTTCTTTTTCTTTCATTTTTTTGAAACGAAATCTCGCTTTTTCACCCAGGCTGGAGTGCAATGACACGATCTCCGCTCACTGCAATGTCTGCCTCCCGGGTTCAAGCGATTCTCCTGCCTCAGCCTCCCGAGTAGCTGGGACTTCAGGTGCCCGCCACCGTGCTCATCTACTTTTTGTATTTTTCGTAGTGATTAAGTTTAGCCATGTTGGCCACGCTGGTCTTGAACTCCTGACCTCAGGTGATCCACCCGCCTCGGCCTCCCAAAGTGCTGGGATTACAGGCGTGAGCCACGGGTCTTGGCTATTCTCTGCATTTTCTTTTCTTTTTTTCTTTTTTTGAGACGGAGTTTTGCTCTTGTTACCCAGGCTGGAGTGCAATGGTGCGATCTCGGCTCACCGCAACCTCCGCCTCCTGGGTTCAGGCAATTCTCCTGCCTCAGCCTCTTGAGTAGCTGGGATTACAGGCATGTGCCACCATGCCCAGCTAATTTTTTGATTTTTAGTAGAGACGGGGTTTCACCATGTTGACCAGATGGTCTTGATCTCTTGACCTCGTGATCCACCTGCCTCGGCCTCCCAAAGTGCTGGGATTACAGGCGTGAGCCACTGTGCCCGGCCCTATTCTCTGCATTTTCAAGGTCAGCAACACTGCATCCTTCTGACCACAGCCAGGAAGACTTTTCCGCTTTTAAGGATACATGTGACTAGATGTGTCCACCTGGGCCAGGTGTGGTGGCTCATGCCTGTGATCCCAGCACTTTGGGAGGCCGAGGCAGGTGAATCACCAGAGGTCAGGGGTTCAAGACCAGCCTGACCAACATGAAGAAATCCCATCTCTACTAACAATACAAAAATTAGCTGGATGTGGCAATCCCAACTACTTGGGAGGCTGAGACAGGAGAATCACTTCAACCCAGGACGGGGAGGTTGCAGTGAGCCAAGATTGTGCACCTGCACTCCAGCCTGGGCGACAGAGCAAGACTTGGTCTCAATAAATACATAAACGTGTCCACCTAGATAATGCTGCCACCCAGGGTCCACACTTACATCTACAAAGTCCCTGAGTCAGTTTTGGTGGTTTGTGTCTTTCTTGGAACTAGGAATTTGTTCATTTCATCTAAGTTGCCTTATTTTATTTTTTCTGAGATGGAGTGTTGCTCTATCACTGAGGCTGGAGTGCAGTGGCTCAATCTTGGCTCACTGCAACCTCCACCTCCCGGGTTCATGGGCTTCTCCTGCCTCCTTCTCCCTAGTAGCTGGGACTACAGGTGTATGCCACTACGCCCAGCTAATTTGTTTTTGAGATGAAGTTTTGCTCTTGTTGCCCAGGCTGGAGTGCAAGAGTGCGATCTCGGCTCACTGCAACCTCTACCTCCTGCTCAAGCAATTCTCCTGCCTCAGCCTCCCAAGTAGCTGGGATTACAGGACACACCACCATGCCCAGCTAATTTTGTGATCCTCCTGCCTAGACCTCCCAAAGTGCTGGGATTATAGGCATGAGCCACCATGCCTGGCCCTAGACAAACTTTCTAAAATAGTTTTTTTTTTTTTTTTTTTGGTTTGTTTGTGTTAGACAGGGTGTCACTATCACCCAGGCTGGAGTCCAGTGGTGTGATCTCGGCTCACTGAAGCCTTAAACCTCCAGGTTCAAGCAATCCTCCTGCCTTGGCCTCCTGAGTAGCTGGGACCACAGGCATGTGCCACCATGGCCTGGTAATTTAAAAAATTTTTGTAGCCGGGCGCGGTGGCTCAAGCCTGTAATCCCAGCACTTTGGGAGGCCGAGGCGGGTGGATCACAAGGTCAAGAGATCGAGACCATCCCGGTCAACATGGTGGAACCCCGTCTCTACTAAAAATACAAAAAATTAGCTGGGCATGGTGGCGTGTGCCTGTAATCCCAGCTACTCAGGAGGCTGAGGCAGGAGAATTGCCTGAACCCAGGAGGCGGAGGTTGCGGTGAGCCGAGATTGCACCACTGCACTCCAGCCTGGGTAACAAGAGTGAAACTCCGTCAAAAAAAAAAAAAAAATTTTGTACAGACGAGGTCTCACTATGTTGTCCAGGCTGGTCTCAAACTCCTGGGCTCAGACAGTCCTCCTGCTTTGGCCTCCCAAAGTTCTGATATTACAGGCGTGAGCCGCCATGCCTAGCTACATATTCTTTAAAAGCAAATTTTGTCTTGTTTTATTTCTGCAGAAAAGCCTTTTGGGAAGTTTGATAGGAATTACATTAGTCATTGGAACACTTTGGGGCATATTGACATATCAATCAATATTAAATATTTGAATTGGCCGGGTGCAGTGACTCACGCCTGTAATCCCAGCACTCTTGGAGGCCAAGGCAGGTGGATCATCTGAAGTCAGGAGTCCGAGGCCAGCCTGGCCAACATGGTGAGACTCTGTCTCTACTAAAAATACAAAAGTTAGCTGGGCATGGTGGCAGCTAATTTTTGTATTTTTAGTAGAGACAGAGTCTCACCATGTTGGCCAGGCTGATCTTGAACTCCCTACCTCAGGTGATCTGCCCACCTCGGCCTTTCAAAGTTCTGGGATTACAGGCGTGAGCCACGGTGCCCAGCCAATTTTTGTATTTTTTAGTAGAGATGGAGTTTCACCATGTTGGCCAGGCTGGTCTTGAACTCCTGAGCTCAAGCAATCCTCCTGCCTCGGCTTCCCGAAGTAAAGGGATTACAGGCGTGAACCACTGTGCCTGGCCTTCACCTCGAAAGTTTTAGAGCCGGGCCGGGCGCGGTGGCTCACACCTATAATCCCAGCACTTTGGGAGGCCGAGGCATGTGCATCACGAGGTCAAGAGATCGAGACCATCCTGGTCAACAAGGTGAAACCCCATCTCTACTAAAAATACAAAAAATTAGCTGGGCATGGTGGCTCACGCCTGTAGTCCCAGCTACTCGTGAGGCTGAGGCAGGAGAATTGCTTGAACCCAGGAGGCAGAGGTTGCGGTGAGCCGGGATCGCGCCATTGCACTTCAGCCTGGGTAACGAGCGAAACTCTGTCTCAAAAAAAAAATAAATAAAAATTAAAAAAAAAAAAAAAAAAAAGGGTTTCACCATGTTGGCCAGGCTGGTCTTGAACTCCTGACCTCAGGTGATCCACCTGCCTCGTCCTCCCAAAGTGCTGAGATTACAGACGTGAGCCACCATGCCCGGCCTTGTTCTTTTTTTTTTTTTTTTTTTTTTCTGAGACGGAGTTTTGCTCTTGTTGCCCAGGCTGGAATGCAGAGGCATGATCTCTGCTAACTGTAATCTCTGCCTCCCAGGTTCAAGTGATTCTCCTGCCTCAGCCTCCCAAGTAGCTAGGATTGCAGGCATGTGCTACCACACCACACCCAGCTAATTTTGTATTTTTAGTGGAGACAGAGTTTCACCATGTTGGCAAGGCTGGTCTCGACCTGAGGTGATCCGCCTGCCTCAGCCTCCCAAAGTGCTGGGATTACAGGTGTGAGCCATCTCACCCAGCCCAAAAACGGGTTTTTGTTTTTCAGAACAAATTTTAGAACCAATTTTGGTCCATTCCTTTTTTTTTTTTTTTTTGAGACGGAGTTTCCCTCTTGTTACCCAGGCTGGAGTGCAATGGCGCGATCTCGGCTCACCGCAACCTCCGCCTCCCGGGTTCAGGCAATTCTCCTGCCTCAGCCTCCTGAGTAGCTGGGATTACAGGCACGCCACCATGCCCAGCTAATTTTTTGTATCTTTTTAGTAGAGACGGGGTTTCACCACGTTGACCGGGATGGTCTCGATCTCTTGACCTCGTGATTCACCCGCCTCGGCCTCCCAAAGTGCTGGGATTACAGGCTTTAGCCACCTCGCCCAGCCGGTCCATTCCTTTAATATCCTTCATTGTTGGCCGGGCGCGGTGGCTCAAGCCTGTAATCCCAGCACTTTGGGAGGCCGAGGCGGGTGGATCACGAGGTCAAGATATCGAGACCATCCCGGTCAACGTGGTGAAACCCCGTCTCTACTAAAAAGATACAAAAAATTAGCTGGGCATGGTGGCGCGTGCCTGTAATCCCAGCTACTCAGGAGGCTGAGGCAGGAGAATTGCCTGAACCCGGGAGGCGGAGGTTGCGGTGAGCCGAGATCGCGCCATTGCACTCCAGCCTGGGTAACAAGAGCGAAACTCCGTCTAAAAAAAAAAAAAAAAAAAAAAAAAAAAAATATATATATATATATATATATATATATATATCCTTCATTGTCAGAAATTTTCGCCCTGTGAAGATGTTTTGCAGGCAGGTTGATATAATTCTGCCTTTCAGGACCAAGCCCAGGCAAGCATTTTGTGGCCCATGTCAGGTTCTGGTGGTGAGGGGATGAGGCAGGTTTCCAGTGTGGCTCCAAAGGCGGTTTTAGGTAGGAGAGGTTTTAGCTCTGCTGCGTCATTGGGTGTGTGTGTCTACGAAACGGCCAAATTCCAGGAAACACTGGGAGTCCTCTGTGTCCTAGTCAGAACTTTAGCTTCAATACTGAGCTGACATCCTGAATCCTCTGTATTTGTTAATAATCTCATTATAAAATGGCACTGCTATCCCCTGCCCCACCCTCCCAGCTCCAGCAGTTCATACCAGAATCAGGCAAGGTCGGTCCTTTCGAGTCTGCCTTCTTTCACTCACCACTGTAGCATCTGTCAGACTTTTTCTTTTTTGAGACAGAGTCTCACTCTGTCACCCAGTCTGGAGTGCAATGGCGCCATCTGAGCTCACTGTAACCTCTGCCTCCTGGGTTCAAGCAATGCTCCTGCTTCAGCCTCCTGAGTAGCTGGGATTACAGGCGCCCACCACCACACCTGCCTAATTTTTGTAGTTTTAGTACAGACGGGGTTTCACCATGTTGGCCAGGCAGGTCTCGAACTCCTGACCTCAGGTGATCCACTTGCATCGGCCTCCCAAAGTGCTGGGCTTACAGGCGTGAGCCACCAGCCCGGCCTCTTTCCTTTTTTTAAAAAATTTCTATTTTAATTAATTAATTAATTAATTTTCTTGAGAGGGACTCTTGCTCTGTCACATAGGCTGGAGTGCAGTGGTGTGATCTTGGCTCACTGCAACCTCTGCCTCCTGGGTTTGAGTAAGTCTCCGCCTCAGCCTCCCCAGTAGCTGGGATTAGAGGCTACTGCCACTGCTCCTGGCCAAATTTTTATTTTTTTTGAGACTCTGTCGCCCAGACTGGAGTGCAGTGGTGCAGTCATGGTTCACTGCGACCTCCACCTCCTGGGCTCCCGAGTGGATGGGACCACAGGTACATACCGCTACGTCTGGCTAGTTTATATATATGTTTTTAGAGACGAGACCTCACTATGTTGCCCAAGCTGATCTCAAACAGTTGGGCTCAAGCATTCCTCCTGCCTCATCCTCCCAAAGTATTGGGATTACAGATGTAAACCATCACACCTGACCTTAACTAATTCTTATGATTAGTAACCTTAAATTTTAGTGATGAAAGCTGGTCGACGTGGCTCATGCCTGTAATCCCAGCACTTTGGGAGGCTGAGGTGGGAGGATCCTGAGGTCAAGAGATGGAGATCATCCTGGCCAACATTCTGCTGAAACTCCATCTCTACTAAAAATACAAAAATTAGCCGGGTGTGGTGACACGTGACTGTAATCTTAACTACCTGGTAGGCTGAAGCAGGAGAATGGCTTGAATCTGGGAGGCGGAGGTTGAAGTGAGCTGGGATCGCGCCACTGCACTCCAGCCTGGGTGACAGAGCGAGATTCCATGTCAAAAAAAAAATTTTCTTTTTCTTTTTTTTTTTTTTTTGCCAATCAATGAGAGCTTGTAAGGTTGCTGAGGTTGGTTGGCCTTGAACTCTTGGCCTCGCCTTCGCAAGCGCCACGACATCCGGCCGGAGCCACTTTGGGCCCCCAAAATTTTCTTTTTAGTGATGATTTCTTTTTTCTTTTCCTTTTCTTTTTTGGCAACAGCTTAATTTAAGCATACCCTGAGAACTGATGAAGATATTTCTTTTTTCTTTTTCTTTTTCATTTTTTGAGACAGAGTCTCGTTCTGTTGCCCAGGCTGGAGTGCAGTGATGAGATCTCAGCTCACTTCAACCTCCGCCTCCCAGATTCAAGCCATTCTCCTGCCTCAGCCTTTCGAGTAGCTGGGATTAAAGGCACCCGCCACCACACCCAGCTAATTTTTGTATTCTTCGTAGAGACGGGATTTCACCATGTTGGTCAGGCTGGTCTTGAACTCCTGACCTCAAGCAATCCACCAGCCTTGGCCTCCCAAAGTGCTGGGATTACAGGCCTGACCCACCGTGCCCAACCCAATATTTCTATTTTTATTTTACCAATAATTTAAAAACCATTTTTGGCTGGGCGCGGTGGCTCACGCCTGTAATCCCAGCAATTTGGGAGGCCAATGTGGGCGTATCATGAGGTCAGGAGTTCCAGACTAGCCTGGCCAACATATTGAAACCCCATCTCTACTAAAAATACAAAAATTAGCTGGGAGTGGCCAGGCATTGTGGCTCACGCCTATAATCCCAGCACTTTGGGAGGCTGAGGCAGGTGGATCACCTGAGGTCAGGAGTTGGAGACCAGCCTGGCCAAGATGGTAAAACCTCGTCTCTACGAAAAATACAAAAATTAGCTGGGCGTGGTGTTGCACACCTGTAGTTCCAGCCACTTGGGAGGCTGAGGTAGGAGAATTGCTTGAACCGGGAGGCAGAGGTTTCAGTGAGCCGAGATGGAACCACCGTGTTCCAGCCTGGGTGACAGAGTGAGACTTCATCCCCCCCAAAAAAAAGACTATAGACTATTACAGCATCAATCACGTTACATACAGTGGTGCGATCTTATTAGACTTATTTAGAAATAAGTCTAAGAAATTGCTTAGGCTGGGTGCGGTGGCTCAAGCCTGTAATCCCAGCACTTTGGGAGGCCGAGGCAGGTGGATCACGAGGTCAAGAGATCGAGACCATCCTGGTCAAAATGGTGAAACCCCATCTCTACTAAAGATACAAAAGATTAGCTGGGCATGGTGGCGTGTGCCTGTAATCCCAGCTACTCAGGAGGCTGAGGCAGGAGAATTGCCTGAACCCAGGAGACGGAGGTTGCAGTGAGCCAAGATCGTGCCATTGCACTCCAGCCTGGGTAACAAGAGCGAAACTCCGTCTAAAAAAAAAAAAAAAGAAATTGCTTAAGATCTTCACCACATACAGCATAAATCACTGCTGAGAGATATTTTTAAAGACATAAAGACAAAGATAGATCACCCTTGTTCATGCGCTGGAAGCCTCAATATTTTGAAGACAATTTCTCCCCAACTGACACATATATTCAATGTCATCCCTACAGTTTTGGGAGGAAATTGTGAAGCTGACTCAAAAATTGTTTTGAAAATGAAAAGGGCGGCTGGGCACAGTGTCTCACACTTGTAATCCTAGCACTATAGGAGGCTGAAGCAGTTGGATCAATTCAGGCCAAGAGTTCAAGACCAGCCTGGCCAACATAGTGAAACCCCATCTCCATGAAAAATACAAGACTTAGCTGGGCATGGTGGCGCATGCCTGTAACTTGGGAGGCTGAGGCAGCAGAATCACTTGAGCCTGGGAGGTGGAAGTTGCAGTAAGCCGAGATCGCGCCACTGCACTCCAGCCTGGGCAACAGAACCTGACTCCGTCTCAAAAAACAAACAAACAAACAAAAAAACAGAAAAGAAAATGTGAAGGGCCAAGAATAGGCAAAAAAGACCAAGGCGAGAGCTCATTCCACCGGATACCAGGCCTGGCCATGAGCAGCAGCAACCCCGGCCAAGCAGCACAGGCAGACAGACCAACAGGCACTGTCTAGAGAGAGACTCACACATTTGAAACCAACGGATGACAAAGGCAGCAGTGGCTCAGGGGGCAATGGCATAAGCACATGTAAAACAAAATACAGTTTGACCCGGAGGACACATCAGGCACAAAAAACAGTTCTGGGGGGCTCTAGAGCTGAGTGTACAGGCAAAACCACTTTCCAGAACACGATATGGAACCCTACTATGTGCCCATGTGGGCAAGAAAAGACTTCCTAAGTAGGACACAAAGAGCAAGAAATATCGGCCAGGAGCGGTGGCTCACACCTGTAATCCCAGCACTTTGGGAGGCCAAGGCTGGCGGATCACCTGAGGTCAGGAGTTTGAGACCAGCCAGACCAACATGGAGAAACCCCATCCCTACTAAAAATAAGAAATTAGCTGGTGTGGTGCACATGCCTGTAATCCCAGCTACTGGGGAGGCTGAGGCAGGACAAGTGCTTGAATATGGGAGGTGGAGGTTGTGCTGAGCTGAGATCACCCCACTGCACTCCAGCCTGGGCAACAATCTCAAAACTCCATGTCAAAAAAAAAAAAAAGCAAGAAATATCAAGAAAAGTAAAACAAATTAAAGAATAATATCAAGCAATTCTCCTGCCTCAACCTCCCGAGTAGCTGGGACTACAGGCATGTGCCACCATGCCTGGCTAATTTTTGTATTTTTAGTAGACATAGGGTTTCACTATGTTGGCCTCGCTGGCCTTGAACTCCTGACTGCCACACCTAGCTTTAGCCACCGTGCCCGGCCAGCAAATGTTTTCAAAATCAAGACTGTGATGAAAACTGCTTTGCCCAAAATTTTAGTCCAAAACCTTCACTGCAATACCTATCAAGCAAATGAAGTTCAGCCATGTGGACAGGTCCTAACTTTATCACAGAAATAATTTGGATACAGCTATCTCTTGTCAAGCAGTGAGTTTCTGATGCTATGTCATGGCTAGAGTTCCAAAGTAAAAGCAATTGGTTGTGTGTGTGTGCGTGCATGTGTGTGTGTGTGCATGTGTGTGTGCGTGCTTGTTTAATTATGTTTATGTATATGTACAGATATTATATGTTGCATCTAGCATGTTATCAGATTGGCCTACAAGTAAATGAATACTCATAAATTAAGTCCAAATACCTTTTACATGAATTTAGTAATCTTTGGTAAATATAATTTTTTTTTTTAAATAGAGACAGGGTTTCACCATATTGGTCAGGCTGCTCTTCGACCTCAGGTGATCTGCCTGCCTCAGCCTCCCAAAGTGCTGGGATTACAGATGTGAGCCACTGAGCCTGGCTGAAAATTTTTTTTTGAGACAGAGTCTTGCTCTGTCACCCAGGATGGAGTGCAATGTCACCATCTCAGCTCACTGCAACCTCCACCTCTCGGGTTGAAACGATTCTCCTGCCTCAGCCTCCTGAGTAGCTGGGATTACAGGCATGGGCCACCACACCGGCTTTTTTTTTTTTTTTTGGTGTTTTTAGTAGAGGTTTTTCCATGTTGGTCAGGCTGGTCTCCAACTCCTGACCTCAGGTGATCCACCCGCCTCAGCCTCCCAAAGTGCTGGGATTACAGGCATGAGCCACCGTGCCCAGACTATTTTCAAGATTATTTTGTCTATTTTTTTTTGCATTTGTGTTTCCAAATATATTTTAAAAATCATCTTGCCGATTTCCACAGAAAGCCTGGGATTTCGATTGTGATTGCGTTGAATCTGCAGATGAATTTGGGGAGCCCTGATAACACTATCAAGTCTTTCAGGCAGTGAACCTGATATTTGATTTAAAAAATTTCTTGGTTGGTCGTGGTGGCTCACACCTGTAATCCTAGCACTCTAGGAGGCTGAGGCGGGCAGGTAACCTGAGGTCAGGAGTTTGAGACCAGCCTGCCCAACATGGTGAAACGCTGTCTCCACTGTCTCAAAAAAAAATTTTTTTTTTCCTAGCAATGTTCTATAGTCTTCATTGGAGAGACCTTTCATTACACATCTTTCATTAAATTTATTTTTAAGCATTTTATGTTTTGCCATGCTATTTTGTGCTATTTAAAAGGGTTTATTTTCTTAATGTTGACAGGATATAGAATCAGGCCGGGCGCGGTGGCTCAAGCCTGTAATTCCAGCACTTTGGGAGGCGGAGGCGGGTGGATCACGAGGTCAAGAGATTGAGACCATCCTGGTCAACTTGGTGAAACTCCGTCTCTACTAAAAATACAAAAAATTAGCTGGGCATGGTGGCGCATGCCTGTAATCCCAGCTACTCAGGAGGCTGAGGCAGGAGAATTGCCTGAACCCAGGAGGCGGAGGTTGCGGTGAGACGAGATCGTGCCATTGCACTCCAGCCTGGGTAACAAGAGCGAAACTCGGTCTCAAAAAAAAAAAAAAAAAAAAAAAAAAAAAAATCACAATTGATTTTTGTGCGTTGACTTTGCGACCTTCACGTGTTCGTCTTAGTAAAGTGACTGGTATGCAGCTCACGCCCCTCTTCTCCGGCAAAGGAGGGGCCCCAGATCTCAAGCCAGGCCTGGGGTGGGGAGAGCCTTGAACCTGGCGTTGCACGTCTGCAACCCTCTGAGGCTGGGTTTCCAGTCCGTGGGCTCAGAGCCGGGAGAGGGGACGGACTACCATGGAACATGGGGCCCACGCAGGGGACACAAGAGCTGGCCTGTGCCACAGCCCGGGATTCTAGGAGGGTGTCCTCGTAACTGAAGTTCCTTTATGGAGGAGGATGGGTGTGCCAACTGAAAAACCACCCATGAAAATGACCCTGTGTTTTGTGGCGCACCAGCCAGATTTTACTAGTTAAAAAATAAATAAATAAATAAAAAGGCCTACACTTCGCAGAAGTTGTGGAAACTCGTAACCACACGGACAAATCTCAACAGCATCGTACGGAGTTTCAGAGGCAGGACAAAAGAAGGCCGGGCCGCGTGATCCCTTCGGAGAAAGCTCTGGAACAGCAGTGGCGAATGCTCAGTGACAGAAACCAGGTCGGTGGTGATCCGGGTCAGGGGAATTGACTGGGGTGTGCATGAGAGAACTTTCTGGGTTTAATAATATCTTTTTTTTTTTTTTTTGAGGTGGAGTTTCGTTGTTGTTACCCAGAATGGAGTGCAATGGCGCGATCTCGGCTCACCGCAACCTCCGCCTCCTGGGTTCAAGCAATTCTCCTGCCTCAGTCTCCCGAGTAGCTGGGACTACAGGCGCACACCACTGTGCCCAGCTAATTTTTGTATTTTTAGTAGAGACAGGGGTTTCACCTTGTTGACCAGGATGGTCTCGACTTTTGACCTCGTGATCCACATGCCTTGGCCTCGCAAAGTGCTGGGATATAGGCGTGAGCCACCGCGCCCGGCCAATAATATCTTTTATTTTATTTTGATTGTGGTGTGGGTTACATGCGTGTAAACACGTACCGAGACTTCATGGCTGCGTCTTATTGCATGTGAATTACACCACTGTAAAGTTGATTTTTGGGAACGCGAATGATATAAACCTAACGATTTTCTTTCCGTCTGGAGTAAAATGAGAGGAAAGAGCCCTTAAGGAGATCCCCGGTGGAGACCTGAGAAGGCGCACTTTATTGACGAAGTAACCTTGGGAGTTCAAAGAGCTGGGTTACTTATTACTTTCCTCAAGATAAGGGCCCTCGCATGGCCTGGGAAGAACCGGGACCCAGGATCCCACGGAGGCCAAGGCTGATCCCCGCCCTTCCGTACTTGCTGCGTTACACGGAGCAGGACGCTGCCCGCCGTACTTCCTGGGCCATTAGGTCAGAAAATTTAATTTCCTAGTGGGCACATAGGCTCGTGAGACATTGTACTGTTCAGCTAATCTAAAAAACAATGTTTGTTTTTAACTAAACGGTGTTTGCCACACTCATCACTGCACAAACTGTGAGCTCATTGCTTGGGAATTTTGGCAGCAAGTTCATGTGACAACACGGCCAGGATGTTAACGCCACCGAGGGAGGCACAGCCTGTCGCCCACCCGGCCCCCACCCGCCAAACCGCTAGTCCTTCTTCCTCCATGGCTCCATTTTTAGCCGGCTCATTTCACAGATGAAAGACTACATTTCCCAGCCACCCTTGCACTGAGGTGGGGCGTATGACTACGTTCTAGCCAATGGGGGTGAGCAGTTGTGGCAACACAGCTCCTGGGAGGCATCCTTGAAGGGGAGGCCCCGCCTCCCCTCTGCGGGCCGGAGCGCGGCCCCCATCCCTCCGCTCTGCGGGCCTGAGCGCGGCCCCCACCCCTCCCCTCTGCGGGCCGGAGCGCAGCCCCCACCCCTCCCCTCTGTGGGCTGGAATGCAGACTTGATGGCTGGATCTGAGCTGCCATTTTGAGCCATGGGAACTAAAAGCCGGTCCAGGAAATCTGAGCCCTGGGTCACCTACTCCAGCTTCACTGGGCTGAGAAATACACTGTGTCTTGTTGACACAGCTCCTGTTTCAGTTTTGTCATTCTCTTTGGAAAGTTTGTGGGATGCTCTGGGCTTCATTCCTTTGAGGGTTCTTGTCCGCGGGGCCAGCAGATGGCTCTGGGGACCTAGTGAGGAGGCTCACAGCCCTGCAGTCTTATACATTAACACACATACCGGGTGTAGGGAGTTCTGCTCTTGCCACTTCAGTGAGAGGAGGGCGGTGGGGAAGCCAGGACGGTCCTGCAGTTCCAGCGCGGCCTCCTCTGCTGAGGCTCCCGGCGGTCCTGACAGATGGGGCCGGGTCCTGCTACCACCTGAAGCGTGACATGTGGTGGCCACGTCCACGGGGTCCTGCTGAACATCTACTCTTTCAGGCCCCAGGGCCTCCCCTTCCTTTCGGACCGCGAGGAGAACAGCACACCATTGCCAGCCGCTTGTTGACGGCTGTGAAGGGGTCCCTTCTCCGGAGCCTGGTCTGGGGGTCCTTCTGGGGCTGCTGAAGCCAAGAGTCACTAAGGGCACCTGCCGCCTCCTCTGCCCCAGGGCGCCTCTGACCTCGCGGCTGCCCGCAGCCCTCCCACCTGCTCTGCGCCCGAGCCAGTGCCACACGAACCTTGTGCGTCCCGGCCCCGCCGTCGGCCCCGGCGCCCGCCCTGCCTGCGCGCCTCCCTGGGGCGGAGGACTCGGGGCCCGCGGGGGTCCGCGCAGGGCGGAAGGCGGGAACGCGGCGGCCGGAGGCGCAGTGAGAGCGGCGGCCACAGGGCGGCAGCACCACCGCGGCGGCTCCGACCCCTGCGCCCGGGCGAGATCGGTGGGAGCCCCGGGCGCGCCTCCTCGGCCCCTTCGCCGCTGCGCAGGTCCCCGCAGGCCGGGCCGGGCGGGGCCTCCGGCGACGTCCGTGCTGGGTCGAAGCCGCCTCCCCACCCGCCGGGCGCACTCGAGCTCCACGCGCGGCGGCGTCTGGTGGGCGGAGCGGGGTCCCTGGAATGAGCCGCGCAACCCGGGCGCGACCCCAGCGCTGGGGCGAGTGAGTGCGCTGCACTGCGGGCTGGGAGCGCCCCTCGGCTCGGCCCTCGCCCCTCGCGGCCCCGGCGCTTTCCGGGTGTACCCGCGCCCCGCCCCCACCGTCCCCGTCCTGTGCGCGGGGGCCCCGAGTGGCCCGGCCGGCGTTGAATGCAGGGATCGGGCTTTGTGAGCGGCCGTCCCCCCCCGCGCGCCCCCCGCGGCCCGGCCCCTCCCCCCGCGCGCCGCCCCGCGTCCCTCCCCCTCCCCCCGCGCGCCCCCTGCGGCCCGGCCCCTCCCCCCGCACCCCGGGCCCGGCCCCCGCCCTCATTAGCATAGCAGCTGCTCGCCGAGCCGGACGGCTCGGAGGAAAGGGCAGAGGCCTCGGGAATGAATGGGAGCCGCGGCTTTGGAGGCGAGAGAAGAAAGACCGACAGACGGACGCGCGGAGGACGGTCGGAAGGACGGCCCCGCAGAAGAATGCGCCGGACGGGCTTGGGGGGGCTTCCCGCGGGGGGCGGGGTGGTTCCCGGCGGTGGAGCCGGAGTGTGCGGGGTTGGGCCCAGGGACCCGGCGCCCCGACGGTCTGCACCGGAGGAAGGAGCAGTTGCAGAGGTTCCAAGACTGGCCACGGTCCCCTCCCGTGGCCTGCGCCCTCGCATCCCGGCCTGGGGTTCGTTCCCCAGCTGTCCCCGGCGCGGACCTCCTTTCCCGTCCTTCAAAGCCCGGGTGGACGCTGCCTTCTCCCCGCGGGCCCAGCGAGCTTCAGGGGCAGCTGCCTTCGGGAGATCAGAGGCTTTTGCGCCGGGTGTTCCCGCGTCCACGCCCCCTCTGTCCCGACCTGTGCGGAGGCAGCTTCTTCCCGCTCTCTCCCGCACCCCGGCTTCTAAGTCCTTCTAAGTTCGCCCTCCTCTGGCCTGCTCCCAAGCCTGCTGGCTTTAGACATCACTCTTTCTAGCTGACCATCTTCCCGCATTTCCTGGTCTTTCTGTGGCGTCCGTTCCAACGTAAGCGCTTCCTGCCTTCAGCCAGGGTCAGATCAGAGACAGACAGTTGGACGGGAGCCCAGCAGTCCTGGCGGGGTATGTGGGGCAGGCCCTGATCTTGCCGGGACTATCTCCTTTCTCTCAGGGGTTCCCAGGGACGCAGCCCCCACCTGCCAGCCCCTCCACCCTGGCTCTCCTCCGTGCCTCTCGGCTGGACCCCTCCCCTGGCCTCCAACGCACACCTGCAGATCCAGGAGGCCGGAGCCCCCGGTGTAGGCTGGGCCACCCAGGCCTTCTTTCTCACCCTGGCCACAAAGGGCCTGCCTGGGGTGGGGGATTGGGGACTCCCCAGTAACTCTGCCATAGGCCAGTACCCACCATAGCTGCTACTACCCACACCACCCTGCTGCAGTAAGTGATTTGCTGAGCGCAGAGCCCCTGGAAGAAGTGGGCACAGGCCGCTGAACTCGGGAGGGAAATGGGCATGAGACACACAGCAGCTTTCACCTGGCCACATCCAGAGACCAGGGACTTCCTCCTCTTTGCCCATACCCCAGAGCTGCCCCGTCCCCTTGCGCAGGGGCATACATGTGCCCGCTCTGTGGCCAGCCTCCCCTCCACTGAGCTGCCCGCTCTTGCAATGTGCTGCCCAGGGCTCCCAGACAAGGACAAGCCCGTGGGCTGTGCTCAGTGCCCCCAGACCTCCCTCCTGGGCTCTGGACACCTGGACCCTCCCAGCTGAGATTTCATTCATAGATCTGACCCCAAGAGGTGGGGTCAATCGGGGTTTTACAGTGTCTGCCTGCCCCCCCTGCCCCCTCAGGCTATGCCAGGCAAGGAAGCTCAGCGAGGCTGGCCCCGGCCATCTGGGCTGGTCAGTGCACACAGTGGCACCTGGGGAGGAAGCAGATGCCCTCCAAGGCTCCACCCTCCCAGCCCTCCTCTCAGCTTCCCACCGGGCTGCCTGGCCAGGCTTCCTTTTGTTCCTGCTGGAGAGAAAAGCAGCACAAGGCCTTTCTCAGTCAAATGTATCTTTCAGAAGAGAGAATTTATGAGAGTACCTTTCCAGGATCCTGTGCCTGGGAGGCCCCCCGGTGCCAGGCCAGGCCTCTCCACGGTGGGAGAACTTCCCAGATATTGCAGGGGGTAGCAACTGGCTGGGACCCCACCCACCTGCAGGCTAGTGCCAAGAACAGATGTTACGTTGGTTTTAATCAGACCCTGGGTGGGGAAGGGTGGCGTGGTCCAGCATACCCCTGGGCCGCCCTGGTGATGCCCAGGCCTGCCCTCATTCTCTGGATACCCCAATTGTGTCAAGGTTCTGTGGCCACTCTCCTTTCCAGCGGCTGGGCACCCTCGAGCTGGCCGAGGGCAAGACTTCCCAGCCTGCTTCAAGGAGCTGGCCCGTCTCCTGGGCCAATTCTGCAGGGTAGGAAATGCGTAAGCAACGGAAAATGGGCCTGGGTAAACCACCGGTAAACAGGGAGGCAGATGCAGAGCAGGCACACGAAGGTGGGGTATGTGGCAGGGGCCAAAACTCTGCAGGACAGTTATGGAAGCAGATAGTCCGGCCCTCCGCAGAGGAGTCTGAATGCATGAAAAGTGGTTACCTTGGAATTCCGGGGCTTTGCCGTTGTCCAAGTTCTCTGCTGGCTGCTCTTGCTGGGGGCAGTGTCTCAGGAGTGGCCAAGAGTCTGCTCCTTTAGGTCAGGTGCTGGCAACAGTCACCCTGCTCTGCTCTCTCCTCTTGCGAATGTGGGTGCTCAGCCCGACGCTCAGGTCTACCTCAGGGTTGGTGCTCTTCAGGGTGCAGGACTCCAGGCCTGTGTGGGCTTCCAGCGCTCCTGAGGCCTCCAGGGGACTTCCTGCTTGTTAGGAGTGAGCAGCTACGGTATTTCCCCCCAGTTTAGGAGATGTCCCTTCTGTGCAGCAGGCACCCTCCAGCATGACCCTCTGGGGGTCGGAGTGGGCAGGGCTTCAGGCCCAACTCTCCCTTCTTGGCGGGGTGGAGGTCTCAGCAGCTCTGCTGGGGAACAGAGGAGAGGCTGTGACACCAGCTCTAGGCACTCTGGAGGTGCTGGGTCCTCAGGAGTCCTGTGTGTGGCCAGGCTGGGCTTGTCGGTTGCGTGGGGCTGGGAGCCAGCTGATCAGGCTCTGTCTTCAGGCTACTACAAGCCAAGCACTGTGCAGACGACACCCACAAACTGTCGCAGCCTGACCCTCATCCCCAAAGAGGATGTTCCGCCACTTGTGCCAAAGCCAAGAAGGACCAACAAACTTTTTCTTTAATATAAAAAGATCAATGAAAAATTTATTTATAAATTTTTCACGCTGGGCTACAAGTCAATATTGTACAGTCAGGAATGTGCTGCACAGACTTTATCCAGTTAGAAGTGATCATCCCGTGACCCACACAGCTTCGATATAAGCCTAGAAAGTCTTAACATTAATTAACATAATTAAAAAGGTATTTGCTTCTAGAAAAAATATACAGAAGAACTCCTTGTGGAGTAATCTGTGCCTCCATTTCAATGTCTGCTTGTTTCACTGACATTATCAATATATTCTTCTCACACAAAGTTTTATAAAAAGCCACAGAGGGCTGCCCGAATAGGACCAGCCACGCACAAAGGGCCTCCACCCACCTGTGTCCTCAAGTGCTCCCCATTTCTGCACGAAGGGTCAGCAGCTCTTCCATGAAGGGGAAACCTCATTTAAATTTGAATAATTCAGCCTCCCTTTTATTTCTCAGGATCAAAACAACAAGGGGTGTGGGGCTGCATAGAAAATTAGAGCCACAGAAACCAGGAAGGGCGCCTTTCAGGAGAACCTCCCGGCCCCGGGTCTCGGCGCGGCCCCTCCCCCACAACAGGATTTCGGATTCGAATGGAGTCCTCGACGCTCTGGGAGGCTGAAAAGGGGCAAAACGGTCCTTCAATTCACTCAGCCATTAGCACAAGAGATTCACAGTCTTATAGGTATTTTATAAAAATATAAATATGGGTACACTCTGTTGCCTTCACAACGCTGGATACATCGCCCTTTAAAATTGGGTTTATAACCAAGATTCAAAAAATACACCTAAAACTTGGCTTAAAATATGTTAATATTTTATATTGTCATAAATGTTATGACATTTAATTGTGGCAAATCCATTTACTTTTTTAAAAAAGTGTGCAACCGTTAACTATGATAGAACGCACTAGAAAAGGCAAGGAACGTCCCCTTAAGCCCTTGCCCGCCCCCGTGTCCCCGCCACCCTCCAGCGCCAGCGAGCTTCCAGGATCCCGGGAAACTGCAAAACAGGCCGGTTTGGGGGGTGGTGGCCTCATCCAGGAGGGGCGGGGGAGAGAGGCCCTGGGGCTTCCCAAACTCACGATTTGAGGGAGGAGGGAGGGGGAACAGAACAGGGTAGGGGTAGACGTGGGGAGAAGGGAAGGGGGAGAAAGGGGAGAGACTCCGGGAGATGGGAGGGTGAGGGGTGGGGGCGTGAGGGGCAGCACGGGAACACCATCAGGCTGGGCGGCATTTTCAGTGCAACCAAGAAATGGGAGACTCAAGTTTTTAAAGACTACAAAAAAATGCATCACTCCCCCATGACCACGCACAGTATTTTCCAAACAAAAACCAGGCGCACAAACTTCACCCACAAATGTACACACAGAAGATAAATAGTTGCGAACACCCAGAGCAACGGAGCGTGTCCTCGACCGCGCGCGAGTCGCGGACGGCGGACCTGGCGGCTGCTCTTCTGCGCCGGGCGGGTCCTGCAGGCGGCGGCGGGGCGCTCCGAGTCCGCTACGCCCCCGCCGCCAGCCTTTCACCTTCGGGACAACACGTTTTGCGCGGAGGATCCGGTATCTCGGGATTCCCAACTTGCTGGTTGCGAGACTCAAATTTCAAAAGGGGCTGGAGTCCGCGCCCCGCCCCCACCCGCTCGGCGGCGGGCGGCGGGCGGGGACCGTGGGAAGCTGCTGCGGCCGGGCCGGGCCCGGCACGGCCGCGTGGAGGCGCTCGGCGGCGGGGCTGCCCGACCCCGGGACCGGCCGGACGCACGCGCCGCATTCGCCGTGGCCGCGGCCTCTTGGCGGGGCCTCAACCCGGGCGCACACCGAGGTAGTTGGCGGGAAGGTACAGCAAAGACGACGCGGGCGGGGCGGGGCCGGGCCGGGGTCGCGGCGGCATCACCGGCCGCTGGCCGCGTACTTGGCCTTGGTGATGAGATAGAGCACGATGTCCTGGTGGCCGCCGAACGCCGCGATGTGCAGCGCGCTCCAGCCGTCGCGGTTGGCCAGGCGGATGTCGGCGCCGAACTTGACCAGCAGCTTCACCAGCTCCAGGTTGCCGTCGATGACCGACTGGTGCAGCGCGGTCTGGCCCTCCGGCCCGAACGAGTTCACGTTGAACTCGCAGCTGGTCATGTTCTGCAGCAGCGACTGCAGCTCCTGCGTGTTGCCCTTGCGCACCGCCTCCTGGAAGATGCGCTGGGTCTGCGGCGCGGAGCAGGTGGACAGCTCGGCCTGGCTCATGTTGCCGCCGGGCGCGGGCCGCGGACCGGGCCGGGGCTCAGCGCGGGCGGCGGCTGCGGCGCGGGCCCCCGGCTGGCTCCGGGCGCGCCTCGGCGCATGGAGGGCGCGGCGTCCCCGGGCCCCGCACGCCGCCTCTGGGCGCTCCGGGTGCTCGGGGCCGGGGGTCGCCGCCGCGGGGACCCTGCCGCATCCAGCCGCGCCCGGGGGGCGACGGGGGAGCGCGCTCGGCTCGCGGGGGCCGGGCCCGGCCGGGGACTGCGACGTCGCGCGGTCCCGGTGCCTGCTTGGTTCGGCTGCGGCTCCCACGCGGTTCCCAAGCGCCTTCCCACGCGCCGCAGCTCTCGCTCGCCTCCCGCGCCGGGGCGCCTTTTACCGTCTTTATATTTGCATAACAATGGCAGCCCGTGACGCGCCCGCCGGCGGCCCCGGGATTGGGCCGCGCCCACGTGGGGGCGGAGCGTGGGCGGTGCCGGGCGCGGGGGACGGGGGGCGGGTCCCGGCGGCGGCGCGCTTCGCGGCAGGGGACGCTGGTCGCCGGCCTTGCCGGGGCGGGAGAGGCCAGGTGGCCGCGGGGGGTGGGGTCCAGCTCTGTCGCCGCCGCGGTCCGCGCGCCTCCGGGCGCTCCGCGTCTCTCCGAGGTCATCCCGCCCCTTCTCCCTCCGGCCACCCGGGAAATTCCAAGCTCTCTGCGCCTTCAGACCCAGGCCTTGTCCGGGACTCAAGCGCGACCGCCAGGTGGCCCCGAGGACGGCCTCTCCCGGGTGGGGCGTTCGTGGGCATCTCAGATCATGGCGAGGGAAAGACCTCTCTGAGCGGAGAGGCGCGCGGCGACAGCGGTCAGCCGGGCCTCCGGGCTCACTGTCCACGCGGGTGGCAACTCCAGGAAGGGCCCTGACATGGGGCCCTCAGCCACGCGTGTCGTTTCCGCATGTGGGCAGCCTGATGGCAGCCGGCTCAGCTTGTTTGCCGCAGCCGCACTGATGCGAGGGGCTCCCCCGTGGCTTGCATCGCCTGCCGGTGGAGGGGGGTCCTGCTGTCCTCTCGGAAGGAAGGGGGACAGGGGGGAGGGGGGACAGCTGCCTGCCTCGCTCTGCTGCCCACCCACCAGCAGGCGGGACACAGGGGTCCTGCCCAGGTGAGCAGGGCAAGGTGCGGCGCCGGGGCTGTCTGAATTCTGAAAGGACTGGCTTCCAAACTGTAAAACCCAGTTTTATTGCCCACTCTAACAATTGACCGGGAGGCGCTAGCAGGGGGAGGCACAGCGCATTTTCTCATTAGGGTTTTACAGTTTACAGCTCGCTGTGGTCGCTGGAAATTAAGGAGGAGTGATTCTCAGGCGCGGAGCAGGAGGCCGGGCAGGCTGGGGCTTGAATTCCTTCTGAAGCCAGGCCGGGAATTCCGCGCAAGCAACACTGAGCTGGGGCTGGGGAGACCCCCCTGCCAGGCCTTGTCTGCGGATGCTCGGCCCGCCCACCAGCCGCAGGGCTCCTGTGGTGTCTGCTCCGTGCCCCAACGTCTAACTCCTCATAGGACTGTGTCCCCACCCCGTGCTGTGCCCACACTGCCGGGAAAAACCGGGCAGACCCCCTCTGAGACCGACCCTGTCTGACTGGAGCAGGGCCATGCGCCCTGGGGTCCTCCTGGTGGCCTGCGAACCTCTGTCCCTCGAGGGTCTTCCTGGGGCCGTGGTCTCGCTGGTTCTATTCAGGCCTCTCCCCTGGGGCTCACTGCTTCTCCCAGCAGCTCTTAGGGGGCCACGGCGGGTGGGAGGGTGCTCCCCAGTGTGCAGTTAGGGACACAGTGGAGTGCTGGAGCAGGCCTCCAGCAGAACAGAGACCTGCACTGTGGAGCCAGGCCAGGGCAGGGACTTCGTTGCCCAGACTGCCACGCCATGCCCTGCTGGGCACCTTTGGCCTCTTAAGCAGGGGGAGCTGCTGGGCCGCCGGCACTCCCTGGTGCTGGGTGCATCTCTGGACCTCGGACCAGGGCTGGGTGTGCAGGTGCTCCATCCTGGGCATTGGTGGGTTTTGTGCATCTGCCCAGGGCCCAGCCAGGCTAGACTGGCAAGAGGCATGGCTGGGGGCTGGGCAGAGCCCTTGGCTCTCAGGGGCACAGGCCCTCCCCTGGAAGGTGGGTGGTTTGCAAACAGGCCGAGGCCCAGGTGGGCTTAAGCTGGCTCTGCTGTGGGCCAGGAGCAGGGCCTGGGAGAAAGTCCCGTCGACATCCGTGGCGGCGCCAAACAAAGGGGCCCTGTGTGAGCTTGGTGTGGGAACGCGGGCCCCGCCACGGGCGTGAAATTGGTGGCGGCCCCTGGTGAGGGCCGGGCGGCTCAGGCGCCCTGGCAGGGACAGTGTGGCTGGTGGGGCGGCCCTGTGCAGCGGTGGGAGCCTACCCCCTGCCCTGGGTTTGCCGGGGTCTGGAGCGGGGTCAGGTAGAGGTGGCCGGACCTGGCCTGCCATGTGGCTGTGGCCCAAGGCCTGTGCCCAGGCTCATCTATGGGGTTCAGCGTCTTGCCACCCCACACTGCCCATGGGGAGAAAGCTGAGGGGCGCTGGCTCTCGCTCCTCCACCATGCACAGTGGCTCCAAGCTCTCGTGGCCACACCCAGGGCCCTGAAGCTGCTCCATCTGAGGATGGGAAGTGGGGAGGGGCCAGGGGCAAAGGCTCCAAGACAGCACTTCCCGAATGATTGCCAAGGGGCCTCCAAAAGGTGGACATCTGTTCCAAATGCTGGGGCCTGGGGGACACCTCCAGCCACCCTGTGCTCGTGCCGAGGACCCCCTGGTGTTTGCTGGTGTTGCTTGGGCTGTCAATACGTAAACAGGCAAGGAGCCTTCTGCTGTCTGGGAGCCCCTGCCCTGGGACCCCAACAGGCTCAGCCCCAACTGTGCAGCTGGGCCTCATCCTTCCTCCCTGCCTGTCCTGAGGCTGCTGGCCTGGGGGCGTCCGCCTGTAACCCACCCACCCCCAGAAGGCAATGGTGGGGCCCCTTCTCCCTGCAGGCACCCCCTTCCTTCCCTTTCCTGGAGCCTAAGATCAGTGAGCCACATGGGGAGGGAGATCAGTGTGGGGCGGCTGGCCCGCCTGGGAGGGCCTAGGGAGGACAGGACAGAAGGGGCAGCTGGCCAGAGCTGGGCCGAGGCCTGCGGCCACCTTAAAGGCACTAAGCAGGGAGGGAGGGTGGCGGGCAGTGGGGGCGGGGCTTCCAGCTAATTCATTAAAATGTGTCGGGAGCGTGGGAAAGAGGAGAGTGTTTCTTCCCAGCAGCCCAGACACCTGGTAGAAGGGCTGAGAGGATCGAGATCAAATAACAAACACTCAGCCGGGCCAGCGCAGGCCGCAGCAGAGGAAGGACGCCCGGGCAGGAACTGCTGCAGACAATCCCTGTGACCATGTCTCCTGCCCACCACGATGGCCACTCAGGGCATGGCCTGGCACCAGCAGCCACAGCCGCCCAGTCAGCCTGGGTTCTATCCCCTAGCCCAGGAAGCAGCCTGATGGGTGCTGACCCCTAGAGCCCCAGGCTTGCTTCCAGCATGTGGACCCAGGTGGCGACTGGGCAGATAGCCTCCCCCCAACCAGAGCCTGGGCCTGGGATGGATGCCACAGAGCCACGCTGAGCCTGTGCTAGGCAGTGAGGGACATGTGGAGGGCAGCACAGCCACAGTGGAAAGTGGGGGCAGGTGGAGGCAGAGCTGGCCAGGAGGGACGGAGGACGCGTGGTCTCCATCTTCCTGCAGCCTCTGCTCCACTCTGCCTCCCTCTGCTGAGGGCCCACAGCAGTTCTCAGGCCTGGGCTGAGAGCCATGCATGTCTTCAGGATGAGGCTAGGCTGGGCGGAGGGTGGGTGCCCTCAACCACTCGGTCCTACCCTGCCAGGCAGGAGTTTGGCCAGGGGCTGCTTCCCAGGACAGGGTGAGGAGCCGGGGTACCCCTCCTGGAAGCAGCACCACCGTCCCAGAGGCCCTGACCCTCTCCTGGGGTCCCGCTCTGCTCACCCTGACACCCCTGCCTGACTTAGGCTCAGGCCCCCTAGCTGCCCAGCAGATCAAGGGGGCAGGTCAAGACTGGACAATTGGCTCTAACACAGGCCAGGCCCTTCCTGTCTCAGCCTCACCCTCCCCATCTGTGAAATGACACCCTGGCTGGGTTGCTGGGGCCTAAGGGGCTGGGCTGCAGTCCCTAGGGGTGCCCAGGGGCAGTGGCCAGTGCTGGTGTGGTTGGGGCCCACAGGGTGGCCCCTGCTGGGCCAGTCCAGGGATGCCCAAGACCTTTGCACCCGAAGCCTGCTCCTCACTCTGCTTCTCCCCAGCCCCCAGGCCCCTGCAGCCAAGGCTTCCGCCCGGGCTCCTCAGCCAAATCCGACCTGATTTCCGCTCCAGGCAGGAAGCAGAGGAAAGGGATGTGGGTGAGGGGAGGGGGCACATTCCTGGGACGGCCCCTCCCCAGGCTCCTCCTCCTGTCCCACCTTGGGGACCCCCTGCCCTCCCTACCTGGCACAGCACCCTCGGGTCCTCAGGGTGGGCAGCAGTGGTTGCCTGGGCTTTGTCCTCCTCCAAGCCAGGGGCAGCAGCTGCTACGTCCAGGCAACTATGAGGACGGAGACGCCTGTGCCCACGTGTACAAAGCCCTGGCCGTGGCCGGCGGCCCAGGTGCCTCCAGTGGGACTGTGGCCGACGCTCTCCCAGTGGGACCACACAGCCCTGATGGGGGTGATGGAGAGACCCTTCAGGTCCCACTCAGCTCGGGGTCCCAGGATCCTGACCATCTGGAAACCCTCATCTTCCCCTAACAGCTGCTGGGGCTGGGACCTGCCCTGGTGTTCCTGGCACTTGCTGGCACAAGGAGGGGCCCATGAGGGGCTTGTGGGGCAAGCATGAAAGGTATGAGCAAGTCCACGACCATGGGTCCAGCATTCGGCACTTTCCACGTTTACTGCCCTGCTGTCCTCAGAAGGAGCTGCTGGCCTGGCTGGGGGCTGGGCTCAGTTCACAGGGGCCCGGGGCGCTCTCCAGGATGTCTCGGAAGTGGGTGGCAACACGACCCAGGTGGGAGCCATCCCAGAAGACCTTCCCACAGCGCGTGTAACAGTAGAAGTGCCGCAGCCCCGGTGTCCTCAGCACGCCCGCTGGGACCCTGGCCAGCTGCAGCCAGGTGCCGTTGGCCAGCATGTCTGGCGTCTCTGCACACAGGTCAGCCACCTGCAGCCAGCGGCAGGGGCGTTCATGGGTGCAGCCCCCAGGGGCTTCCTCTGGGGCTGGACCTGGACAGAAAGAAGGGGACTCCTTGAGCCCTCAGCCTTCGGGCACAGCCCCCAGTGTGCTCCTGGGGTGGCCCAGTTGGTGGGCCCACACCCACTCCCCAACAGCTCCTCCTCCTGGCTCCCCATTTGCTGACTGTGCCCCTCCACCTCCTCTGTACCCACTTCTCTCATCCAGAGGCCCCACACCTCACCTTGTGGGCCCTAGGGCACACAAAAGCCTCACAGAGTCCCCAGGAGTCCCCTCTGCCCAGCCAGGACCCAAGCAGCTGTGTCCTTGGTGAGCGGTCCCAGGGCTCAACTGGCTTCTGACTCTCCTGGCTCTGGGTGGACTTGTCACCTCTCAATCAAGGATGAGAACTGGTCCAGGACCTCCTAGGGATGGGGCTTGGCGGCCACTAGTCACCTCATGGAGTGCAGCCTCTCACTGCACCCTCCCAGCCTTCGAAGATGGGTAGAGGGCAGGGGGCCAAGAAACCCCAGTGCCTGCCTGGTCCCCTCCCTTGGGAACTCACACCTCAGGAAGGTCTTAGGGCTCAAAGGTCCCTGGGAAACATGTTCCAGGCATGAGATCGGCTGATTAGGGCTCTTGGGGGCCTGAGAACCGGTGGGCGGGGGCGGGGGCAACCCATTTGTGGTGATGAGCAGATAAGCCCACTGCCAGGGAGCGAATTTCGAAACCAGCCAGTACAAGGGCGGGGTGGCGGGCAGGGCCCAGGGACTGCCAGGCTCAGGGTCTGTGGGAGAAAGTGGGTTGCACTGGCCCTGGGAGGCCCCCGGCCCCCACTGAGAGCCCCAGGCAGGCAGGGCTGGTAGCCACCCAGAGGTCACTGCAGGGCCGAGGGCCACCACTGGCCAGCAGGTGGGAGAAGCGTCCGCCCTGCTCCTGTTGACCCTGGTCATTTGCTCAGCAAGCATTTCTCTACAGATGGCTATGGATCAGCTGCAGCCGGGGATGAATGCATGAGGCCCCCACCCCAGCCCCAGCCCCTCCTGGAAGCTCGGGAGGCCATGACCCTCATCTGGCCTCCTAGCCTCACCCCTCTGTGTCTGGCCCCAGCTCTTATCCCGCAGCCCGTGACACCCATCAGCTGATCTGGGTGCTGCCCACCACCCTAGGGTAGGATGTGTGCCGTCATGTCCTGGGGCTGTGGCCTGAATGTGCTTTTTCTAGCAGGGGTGGGGCATGGGGTGGGGGGGACCTGAGGTTACGGGCTGCCTCTGGCCTCGCCCTCTGGGCTTGCTCTGCTGGCCACCCTGGGTGATGCTTACTCCCTGTCGTCCCACCCTGACCTTGGACTGACCCCTTTCTATCCCGGGGCGCTCCATCCCTTTAGCCCCCATGCCGGCCCTACCTGAGGGGAGCAGAAGCAGCATCCTCCACTCCTGAGGGTGGGGGTGGCCATTCTGTCAGGGGTAGGGGGGGCACATACTTCCCGTGAAGACCTAAAGCTGCAAAGTCTTTGGGTGGCCTGCACCCACCACACGGGGAGAAAGAAGCCCTCTTTGTAGTTCCACAGGCAGGAAAACTGAGGCTAGGACCGTCCCTGGGGAGGGTGGACATCTGGTGTCAGCTAGTGATGTGTGTATATGTAGGTGCAAATGTGTGTGTGCACATGTGTGTGAAGATGTGTGCAGGTGTAGGTGCATGTGTGTGCGTGCATGTGTGTGCATGCAGATGTGTGTGCAGGTGTAGGTGCACGTGTGTACATATGCAGGTGTAGGTTCACGTGTGGTGTAAGTTCACGTGTGTGCAGGTGTAGGTGCACATGTGTGCATGCAGGCATGTGTGCACGTGCTCAGGTGTAGGTGCACGTGTGTGTATGCAGATTGTGTGCATGTGTGTGCGGGTGTATGTGTGCACATGCAGGTGTGTGTGCATGTGTGTGTATGTGCATATGTGTGTGGTGGTTGTATGTGCTGGTGTGTGTGTATGTGCAGGTGCGTGTGTACATATGTAGGTGTTGATGCACATGTGTGTGCATGTGCACTGTGTGCCTGGGCCCAGCAGAGAGAGGGAGGTGCGCACCACTCCAGAGGGGTGCCCCGGATGCCAGTGTCATGGTCTCCTGCCACACACAAGGGCATAGAGGCCATCTGTGCTCCTGACCCTGGCCATGAGTGCTTTCTCCACATGTTGTCACCTGGCTGCCACCCTGATCTGAGGAGACTCAGTGCTGGGCAGGCCAGGACCCCTCCCATCCCAGGCCCCACAGACCCAGTGCCTGGCCCTGACACACTCACCTGAGGTCCTGGGGTCCTCCTGGTGGCCGCTGAGCCACATGATCTGCTTCATCGTGTCCCTGGACACCTTCAGGTACTGGTCACAGTTACAGGCCTGGGGACCAGAGGGGATGCTGAGGCCCAGTGGGGCTTCTCCAGGTGGGGGTTTCACGAGACAGATAATGGGTCCCCTCCTGTCCCCACCCATAGTTCTGTGGGGTTTAGGCCACGCTACCTCCTGGAAGCCCTCCCTGACTGTGCTGGCTTCTCATGGGCCCTAGGCAGCCTGTTCTGTTTTTTGAGAGTGTGTGGGACTCTCTGCCCAGATGCCCTCCCCAGTTCCAGAGCCCTTGAGGGCAGAACCAGGTTTGGGTCCCCTCCAGGCCACTTCAGCTTGGGTGTTGGACACGCATCAGCCCCACAGTTGCCCTAGCCTCGACCCGCCCATTTCCGCGTCCACATTTCCCCATGATGCCTATGCCTGCCACTGTCCTGCAGCTGGCATGCCCTGAAAGTGGTGAGGGCTGGGAGCAAAACCACTTTGTGCCTTGTCCAGGGCACACAATGGGCTCACGTGCTGGGGTAGTGGCTGCTTTATTTTTTTGAGATGGGGTCTTGCTGTCACCCAGGCTGGAGTCTAGTGGCACAATCACAGCTCACTGCAGCCTGAAACCCCAGGGCTCAAATGATCCTCCCACCTCAGCCTCCTAAGTAGCTGGGACTACAGGTGCACACCACCATATGCAGCTACTTTTTGTATTTTTTGTAGAGATGAGGTCTCACTCTGCTGCCCAAGCTGGTCTTGAACTCCTGGGCTCAAGTGATCTCTGCAACTGGGTTTCCCAAAGTGCTGGGATTCCAGGTGTGTGCCACGCCCAGCCCCTTTGGGTGGTTTCTGAGTGTGACCAACCTGCCAGCCTTTCTGGGGGTGGTGTGAGGAGGCTGGGACCAGCTTACACCCCAGCATCCTGACTTGGAGGGGGGTGCGCAGCTCTTCTAGCAGTCACTTCCTGGACAAAGAGACGGGTCTGATCCCCAGGTTCCCTGGGCAAAGCCAGGAGGGGGCTGGGTGCCCACTGAGAGCCAGGTCCCAGGCAGGCACCCGCAGGTCCTGCAGAGGTGTGGCCTTCCCGTCACAGCCCTTCTGATGTCAGCACACCCTGGGGAGGAGGTGGGGCTCCCAGGCTGCCTGTGCAGGAAACAGGAAAGCAGAGACCAAGATCGTGGTCACATGGTGATTCCAGGCCCCCACCCCCTGTAGGGGCTTTGGGCGAGCCCCCGAAGTGTCTGGGATGACTTGGCTGCTGCAGGCAGGTGGCCTCAAGGCCCCTGGAGCCTTGGGGTGTGGCTGGCCGTGTTGGGGGCACGGGCCCTGTCCCACAGGCTTTCTTCACATGGACCTTTCGACGCCAGGAGGCTGCACTATCTGCCCTCAGCACTGCAGCCCCCACCAGTTGAAGGACTGGGGCTGGGAACGGTGGACAGGTGCAGCTCTTCTGCTAGGAGGCTCAGGCTGGGCTGGGGAGGCAGGACCTCCCTTCCTCTATCTCCTTCCCCCAGCTCCTATCTGTCCCACCAGGAAGCTCCTGTGCTGTGATGGCAGGTCCTATGCCTTGGCCTCTGAGGATCCAGGGGGCTTCCTGGGGCAGGTGCACAGGTGGAGAGCGCTGGCAGCAGGTGTGGCTAGGAAGGGCTGAGAGCGAGCAGGTGGCCCACCGTCCACAGAGCGCCCTATCTGCTGTGCAGGCCACCTGTGCAGTGCCAGTGGGCATGGGAGGGACTGCAAGGCTGCAGGAGGAGGGGTGGGCTCCTTATGCCCCTACGTCCTCCGCATGGGGTCCGGGGCCTTCCCAGGACCCGGGCCAGGTGCACACGCCTGGGCGGGGCCAGCCAGCTCGCGCTGAGTCACTGGGTGCCATCTGGGAGGGCCTGGCCCCACCCTCGGGAACCACCGGGGCTGGTTTTCCCACGGCTGATGCCCGCTGTGGGCCTTGCCGTCACCCACAAGGCTCTGGAAGGCCCTGCCTTGGCAAGGTCTGGAAAAGCCGGTTCTGGGCCCGCTTGCTGTGCCCGCCCTTGGCCCTGGGTTCCCCAGCCACAAGGGGCCTGGCACCAGGGCCTCCCTGTCCATCTCCTGTCCACTCCAGGGCCTGTAGCCCTTGCCCGACCCACTGCTCTGGGCGGGTGGCAGCCCCAGGGTGAGGGGGGCTGTGGCTTGCCCTCATGAGTGGTGCTGGTGGCCTAGTGCACGCCTGGCCTTCCAGAAGGTGATAGTCCACCTGAGGCTTTCTGCCTGATACCCTAAGACCCATCCCCAGCACTCGGCGGGTGAGAGCCTCTGCCCTCCCATTTTGAAGAAAAGGGGCTTCTGAGGGCTTGCTCAGCCACAGGGCACTTGGCGGGCCAGGACCCCATGACAGGTCCTCACACTGCCTCCATCCCTCAGTGCGGGATGCACAGGCACGCACTCCAGGGTGTCATCAGGTCTGGGCAGAGACAAGTGGGGCCTGAGGGGGACTCTGAGCAGAGGTCAAGGCTGTGGGCCCACAGCAGCACAGCAGGTTGCTTGGGCACCTCCACCCCACCCCCTCTAGCCTGAGAGCCTGAGGGCAGGCAGCCTCCGCATCCAGGGGTGCCCTGAGGGCCTGGGAGGGTCCAGGTGAGTCGGGGGCAGGATGGGCTGGGAAAACTCCCAGCTGCCTGCCCAGGATCCCCTGTGCACCTGGTTCCCACGCTCCTTAGCCGCTGGGTACCAACACTGTGGCCCTGATGCAGGGCACTTCTGCCCGGGACCATGTGGGCAGGGCCCTGAACCCATGGGTGTGTGGCTGCCTCCTGGGGGCCAGGCCACCAGCCAGGCTGTCCCAGGATGTTGGTGTCCATGGACCCAGAGCCAGGTGGCTCTGAGTTGCTTCCGACCCTCCTGACCCTCTCCTCTCCAGGCCCAAGGAGGAGTAAGGGCAAGAGCTGGCTGGCCGTCGGGGGAGGTGCACCCAGGACCAAGGCAGAGGCCAAGATGTGTTAGGGGTGGGGTGGGCAGCGAGCTAAGAGGGCGTGAGGGGTCTGTTCTCAGGGTGTTGGCTGGTCTCTTGAAGGAGCAGAGCTCCCTTCCCAGGCTCCCAGCCTGACAGGCCACCCTGCACCCCAGGACACGGGTTCCTTACATGCTCTGGCCCTGACAGGTCCCAGGGCCCACAAGTGGGACCAAATGCCAGCTCACCACCAAGAGAGTGACCACAGCTGAAGGAGCCAGAGCTGGGCCACAGACAGTGGCTCCAGCAGTGTCTGTGTGCCTACCTGTCCTGGTGCCCACCCATCCTGATGCCCACTTGATGTGCCTACCTGTCCTGGTGCCCACCCATCCTGATGCCCACTTGATGTGCCTACCTGTCCTGGTGCCCACCCATCCTGATGCCCACCTGATGTGCCCACCTGTCCTGGTACCCACCTGTCCTGGTGCCTGCCTGATTTGCTGCCTGCCTGGTGCCCACCTGACCTAGTACTCACCTGACCTGTTGCCCACCTGTTCTGGTGCCCACCTGACCTGGTGCCCACTTATGGGCATGGGTCACACCTCTGCCCCAGTCTGCACTCCTGCAGGGGCGCCAGCCTGTGCATCCCAAGCAACAGGTGCTGGTGCACAGGTGTGGTGAGGGAGGAGTGGGCGCTCCCAGGCATACAGGACACACAGCCCCTATGCACAACAGCCCTGGCTCTCACATACCCCCGAGGCCTTGGGCTTGACAAGTGAGGGGCTTTAGGGAAAGGGGAGGGCAAGCTGTGAGCCCTGGGACCTGCTAGGGCCAGAGCCCATGGCGAATCTGTGCAGTGGGTACAAGGCAGCAGGCAGCGGGCTGTTGTGCTGGGGGCCTGGGTTTGAGCCCCGCTCCTACAAGAGGCTGGGCCAGGTTTCTGCTGGGCTGGGCTGGGCTGAGGTGACCTGAGCCTCCTTCCTGCCTCCCGGCCACCCCCACAACACCCACAGCTCCTGTTCTCCTGGCCCAGGAGCTCAGGTCCAACAACCAGGCTGCGAATGAGCCCAGATCCCTTGGGTGATCTGGCCTGAGGGCTTTCTGCTCAGTACCCAAGTCCAGCCAGACACTGACCCCCTGAGAAGGTGGGGTGAGAGTGGCAGAGGCCTGAAGGGCCTCTTTGGGGCCTTCTGCTTCTGAGCAGAGAGCAAGCTTGTTGCATCCTCAGACTGGGCGTTTCTGCGCTCCTCCGGCTGGGCCCCATGGCAGGTGTGGGAGGTGGGGTCCGTCACCAGGGCTCTGGCCTGGGTGGAACCCCCGCAGGAGATGCCAGCCTGGGATTACCAACCCTGCAGGTGGGTGTAGGAGTCATGGCCTGAGGCCCACCAGGAAGGGAGATGGGGTGGTCTGCAGGGGCACAGTCCAGAGTCGCAAGACATTTCATTCATTTAGAGCAAACTGGGAAAATGGCAGAGCATGAAAGAGCAAAAGAAAATCAGTCTCTCGTCCCACTACCCGCCACAGGGAAGGGCCCTCAGCACCCTTTGCCCCCGCGAGGCAAGGCTGTGTGCCGAGAGCCTCACAGCGGGAACGGGGTGCTGGGTGTGGGTATCACACATTTGGTCCCTGGCAACCCCTGGGCGGGTCCCAAGGCCCCCAGGCCAGCCTGTGCTCTCTGACCTCCCCCAGAGCTGCCCACCAGATGGTGGGCCTGACACCTCGTTGGACAGGGCGGGCCGGCAGCTCAGGAAGAGGCATTCAGGCGCCAACCTGCCTGCCGCGGCCTGGTTCTGACCTCAGCTTCCCACGCTGTCCCCAGAGCTCCTTGGAGCCCTGGGCTGCCCGCCCAAAGGTGACCCAACACTGTCCCCTGCCATGGCGCTGTGAACCTCCTTAGAGAGAAGGGAGTTGCCAGAGTTTGCCCCAAGAATCTGCCCAGCCCTGGCACTGATTTTCCACTGGAGACAGGGCTCGGGTGGGTGAAAGGCCGAGCCCCAAGCCCCTAGGGAGGTGCGGAGCCGGGCATAGTGGCCGTCTTTGGGGAAGGTTTTAAAACTGAGTCTATGCAAGCTGGTAGCCATCCCCCTAGTGACCCCCGCCCTAATGCTCCCGTCTGGAGCCTGTGACTGAGGATGGCAGACCCGGAGAGGCCTCGACCCTGCCCCCTTGCCCCCTGCCCCCCTGCCCCCCTGCCCAGGGCCCTGAAGGGCAGTTCCCACGAGGCCCAGCCCCTCCCCCACCCAGCCACTGCCCGTCTCCTTTGTGTGGTCAGGACAATGTCTCCACAGACAGCATGGGGGTTGGGCCTTGGGCAGGGTCCGCATCCAGAGGGTCCCTGGGGGTCGGGACAACTGGGCCCACAGCCCGCACCCCAGAGCCCCCAAAAGCCAATGCCCTGAGTATGGGAGAGGAGTGACAGCAACTTGAGTCTTGGGAAGCCACTTCTGGGCACACTCTCTAGTAAGCACCAGGGACAGGGGCATCTGCGTAGGGTGGGTGTCGGGGTGTGAACACAAAGGCGTGTGACTGCCTGCGTCAGGCCCTCTCCGTCCTGCAGCTGCCTCACAACGTGCTGCCTGGAGCCACTGGCCCTGCCTGGACCACCGGGCTGAACCCAGTGCTTGCTTAGTGGGGTGGGCGCTGGCACCTGGCATTGGGGTCTGCCCTCCTTGGCCCAGCACCCATCTGCACAGGTCACCCCAGACCAGTGGGGGCCCAGGCTTTCTCTGGGCACCTCCCAACTGGGCTTTCAGGTCTGGACCACGAAGGAAGGCAGCCCTACCCTCTGCCCCCTGGCCTTGGTGTCCAGGCCTGGGCCTTAGCTGCCTGTGCCCAGCTCCTGGCCTGTACCCCCACTGCCCAAGATGTCACACATGTGGGCCTGACCCACTGGCAGCTCTGAAGCCTGTGGCCTCAGACCCTGGCGCCTGGCACCCCTCAGGGTGTGGCCCCTGTTCCAGCACACTTAGGGATCCGGGCTGGCCCTGTCTAGGAGGGTTGGGGGTGAGCCGCAGGGCCTGGGCAGGCGAGGCCCTCACACCGGGTCTCCCACGACACGGGCTGGTCAGCCCCCAGCGGGGGAGGGGACAGCAGAACACAAAGCCCTGAGGTTGAATTTCGGATAAAGCTCTGGGCACATGTTTATATGATAAGATGATCATTTTCTGAAATTCACCTTAGCAAGAGTGTAGTGTCAGATCCCAGACCTGCCCGAGGGTCGGGAGCCCGAGACCCTGCTCCCCGCCCAGACCCGGGCACTCCCACCTGCCCTGTGTCAAACCAAACACAAGCCAGGCAACTCAGGCTGCCGACGCGGCGCCCTGGGTCTCGGGATCCCTCCAGGGGCTCCGGGGCGCCCCCGAACCTTCCCCATCCCGGGGGGCGGAGGGCAGCTCCCCCTCCCCCTCGCCGTGGTCCCCCCCCCCCCGTCTCAGACTCCCAAGGAGACTCCCCCTTCTCCCTCTCCCCCGGGTCTCCAGGCTTCCCCTCCCCTCCTCGCCCCCCAGCTCTCGTCCCCGTCCCCGGCCCCCCCAGCCGCGGCGGGGTGCGGGGCGCGGCACACTGGCTTTCCCAGACGGGGGAGGGGCGGCGGCCGTGAGAACCCGCCGGGCCGGGCCGCGTGGGAAACTGGGAGAAGGGGCGGCGGAGGGCGGGGCGCGCCTGGGAACGGCCCCCGCCCCCGCGGCCGGCCTTTGAAACGGCCACTCAGGGCGCCCGGCGGAGATTCAAAAGCAAACGGCCGCCCGCCCGCGGCCTTCCCGCGCCCGCCCGGGGAACCCCGCCCATCCGTCCAGGGTCGCAGGGGTCGGGGGACCGAGACCCCTCCTTCCCAGGGGCCGCGGGGTCGCCGGGGGACCCGGCCTCCCACCCACAGAGGGGGGTGAGCCCGCGCGCCCCGGGCGTCCTCATCCCAACCAATGGGGCCGGCCCGGCAGCAGGTGGCAAGCCCTGAACCCGCCCCAAGCGGCCCTGGGCCAACGCACTGCAGCCCAGAGGCCTTTCCGCGGTGCCCGGGAGACGGACCGAGTACTCCCCACAGGAGCGGCGAAGGGTCCCCATCGGCTGGGGGACTTCCTGGAGGAAGCGACATCCAAGTTGGGGCCTGGCCGGCCAGGGGGAGTGGGAGGCTGCTCTGGGCTGCAGAGGTCTGGGAACAGGAGCAGGGCAGGTGGACAGGACAGCCTTTCTCCTCACCAGTGCCCAGGGCTGGGCAGAGTCTGACTCTAAGAGGCCGCATGGGAGCCGCGTGGGCTGCTGGAGCCTGGGAGCCACGCCCCACACAGGGGCCTGGGTGTGAGGGGCCTGCTTGGATGGAAGGGGAGTGGCCCGTACAGCCCACCCTGCTCTGGTCCCTCCAGGGGCCCGATGGGGGAGGGGCATGTTGTGGGCTCTTGAGTTGGGGAGCTGGGCAGGGCAGGGACCCCTTCCTCTCTCCCCACCTCAGCAAACCCATGTCATGAGGTGCAGGGGCGTGAGCGCGGCTCTCCTGCTCAGGCTGACCAGGTGACCCAGGACATTCTCTGAGCGTGGCTGGCCTGGAGGAGTGTGGAAGCGAAGGGTCAGGAGACCTCAGTGTACCTGCCGCAGCTGCCAGCCCACCTGGGCCTCTCCGGTAGGGTGGGTGAAACGTAGCTGCCGGACACAGACCCCACCTCGTCACCCCAAGGAACTCCCCAGAACTCCCCTCCTTGAACCTGGCCATGGCCGGTCCCTCTGCCTGCACCCCTGACCCCCCAAGGCCAGCTTGCCCACCCCATCCATCCAGGCTGAGCGGAGTGGGGCTGCAGGAGCCAGGCCCTGGGGACACCTGAGGAGGGCTGCATGGCTCTCAGACTCTGCCTGGGTTTCCCGAAGTTAGTGATGGGTTCCCCAGCCCCCTCCCCCCAGCTCCAGGGAAATGCCTGGGCCCACCCCTGGAGACCTGACTGGCACTTGGGGCCACCGTCCCCGCTGATCCCTCAACCTTCGGAGGGTAAGTCCTCTTAGGCCGGGTCTCAGAGGCCAGTGCTCCTGCATTCCCTCTTTGGGCCCAGCATGGGGGAGGCACCTTGCAGCCAGTATGAGGCCTGGTCTTCCAGTCCTGCCATGGAGGTGTGGAGGAGGGGAAGGAAGGCCCTGGTTCCCTGCAGTCCAGCAGGGTCCCCAGACAGTTTCGGGTACTGATGGGCCTCTGCTTGCTGCCCATGTGGCCAGCTCAGCCCTGCCCAGGCTCATGCACGTCCCACTGTCCACTGACCTTGGAAGCGGCTGCCCTGGCCCAGACACGCAGCCATGCTTGCTCAGAAGCCTCCCAGCCCCACTGTCCAGGGCCCAGGTCAAGCTGTCCTGCTTGGGGCTGGAGTCACTGCGGCTGTGATTGTCCAGGCCACCCAATGTCCACCCACACCCCAAATGTCTGTACATTTCCAAGGATGCTGCTGCTCCTCCTGAGGCCCCGGTGCAGGGAAGCCCTCCACTCACCCAGGCTACCTGCAGGGGCTCGGCTTAGGGGGATGCTGGCGTGGGCAGGGGACAGAGGGCTCCACATGGCCTCACCGCTCACCCAGGACGATGGGGGATGTTTTCCACGTCATGGGAGGGTCAGGGCACATGGGGCAGGCCAGGTGCCGTGGTTTTCCCATGGACGGGCATCTGGTGGCAGCTGTAAAGGTTGTAGGGCAGCTGCCACCAGGGCCCAGGAATGCCCGGATCCTTCCTCAAGTGACCAGATGGGATGTGGGTCACCAGAAACCTGTAGCCCCCAGGCCAGTGGGTCCAGGTCCTCCATGCCCAGGGGCTTGGTGGGAACCTAGGCTGGGCTCTGGCTGAGACTCACGGCTGGAGGGTCCCCAGCCCAGAAAGCTGTGGGGCAGTGGTGTGAGTGGCCTTCTGGAGGGACCAGCTGGGCTGCACTGGGGGCTGCACTAAGCTTCCTGAGGTGCCATCCCCTTCTCTTTGTCCCTAGCCTGGGGGTCATGCTAGATCCCCGGCTGCTGAAGCAGGAGCCAGGCCCTGGGGCCACGTGAGGAGGGGCTGCATGGCCCTCTGGCCATCAGCCCTACAGTTCCATGCCCTGGCTGGAGGGCCCATCTTCCTCCTGACACCCTGGGAGCAGTGAAAGGAGGTCCTCCCTGCGTGCCTGTGTGACATGGGGGTGCCGGTGTGGGAATGGAGTCTGGGCTGAGGGGGACAGAGGCTGGGAGAGGTGGGGTCTGTGGCCCCTGCACCTCTTCCTGACTGTCCCTCTGCCCATCAGCTAAGCACAGAAAATGTGAGAGTCTCCAAGCCTGCGGCAGGAGTGGGCAGCCCTGGGCCCCCTGGCTGCATCTTGGGTCTGGGCTCTGAAGCCCCTGTCCACGGCCGGCTGCAGTACCGAATGTAAAAGCCGGGGGCAGCTGCCCTGGAGCCCACTCCGTCCCCTCCTTAAGAACCCCCTCTTGGCCCCCTCTCCGCTGGGCTGGTGTCCACCACCCTCCGCAGGGTCCCTGCCCAGCCCTGCAGGGCTTCCAAGGTGCCCATGAGCTGGGCCCTGGCTGCCCCCGCATCCCCTCCACGATGGCCAGCTCTGCCTGGGAGCCCTTAGAGGCAGGGTCACTGCGGCCTCCTGGGATACCCACTTCTGAGGGGCTGACGCCACTGGCTCAGGACATGTCTCCGTGGGGACGGCAGCCCGCTCCCCAACCACGCTGGGGGGTGGGGATTGGGGACAGTAAAAATAGACGTTATGCTGGCCATGTCAGGGGTTCATGGTAAGGGTTTTTTTTTAAGCTTAAGTTTCTTTGATAAAATATTTTCCCATGGTGGACGGCAATAGGAATGTTCCCCACCCCCACCCTGCCCCAGAGGGCCCAGCCCTGCCCTCTACTTGAGACTCACAGCCCCGTTGGCCTGCTGGTCCATCCTCCCTTGAGGGGAGCCCTCCCTGCCTGGCTCAGGGACACACCTGGGCAGATGCTACCAGAAAACCGTGCCAGCGACCACAGCACCTGGGACTCCCACTGCTCGGGGTCCCTGCTGAGTGGTGGAGCTGGCAGTGGCCACAGACTCCTGGCCAGGTCCCTGGTCTGTCTCTGGGCTCAGCCACACCACCCGGAGAGCACCCCAGCTTTGCACTGGGGACATTGCACGTCCAGTGGGCTTTCCCTCCGGGAACAGCACCAAAATAGCCAGAGGAAGGAGAATAAAGTGGAAAGTCAGGCGGGCAGCATGTGCTCTCCAGGGACGGGGCCGGCTCTGGCCCGAGCTGGGGCACAGCGGAGGCTGAGCCTCAGATCCTGTGACCAAGCCCACAGCCAGGCCCTGGGGCAGCTCTGGGGCAGAGGGCCCATCTCTACTGCTGGGTCAGCCTGAGCGTGATGCTATCTGCTGGCCAGTGACAGTCAACAGCCCTCTGGTGTCCAGACAGTATACTGTGGCCTCAGGAGCAGGGCTGGGGTCTGCAGCCATGTGGAACTGAGCCCAGCCTCCATTGCTTTGTCTGTGTCCACCTTGCTGGTCCTGAGGACGGGGCCTCCCTTGGCCCCTAGGGCAGGGATGGGGCAGCCAGTGTGTGGGGTGGCTGGTCAGTGGTGTTCCAAGCTGCCCACTCAGGCCAAGCTCCCAGGGTTTGGCTGCAGAGCTGCTGGAGCGGGTGGTGGGAATGTGGCCTGAGCCTGCCCAGTCCTAGGAAGAACTTTCCAGAGCACATGCTCAGCATGGGCGTGTGGCCTGGGGCCCTGGCCCTCCAGGCCCCAAGCACCTCTCGGGACTCCAGAGCCAAGGAGGCAGGCGCACACATGGGACCCTGGGCTGCTGGCATTGGGCCATCAGCTGGCTGACATGCTTGTGCAAAGCAAGCTCCATTCTCCCAGTAGCTGGTGCCCTGGAAGGCTGGGTTCAATGTAGGCATCTCAGCTTCTCAGAGATGAGACCCCTTTCCTGCCCTCCTGGCACCATCTCCCTGGCCCTTCGAGGCCCTCGTGCATGTGGGGGGGGGGCCTCTCCTCACAGCACACTGCCACCTGCCCAAGGACACCCTGCTAGGCCCTACCAGGGTCCCAGCCCTGACAAGGGCCTCCCTACCAGCTGGGCTCCCATCTGACGTTGCACGTGGCCCACACACGTGGCTCTGCATGGACTGGCACCACTCCTGCACCAGGGGGCTTGGGTTCTGGCAGCCAGCGTGTGCTCTGTCCCAGGCCAAGCAGCCACACAACCCCTGTGGGACGCACGGTGCTCTCCTCACTGTGCCCCACCCAGCATCTGTGGACTATGCACACTGACTGAGAGAGACCTATGTGTCTGCAGGGCCCCGGGCTGGGCAGTCCGTGGGGCCAAGGTAACCCGTCTGCCGCTTCCCTATGTCCTTCCCCACACTGGGGGGGGGCTGGCATGGGTGGCAGGTCACTGAGGGCTGCAGCCAGGGCCCAGGTGCCCTCTGGGCTGGACTCCCCGCTGGCTGTTGCGTGAGACCCAGCTGCTCCCTCCCTCACTGCCTTGGTCCTGGGCTGCAGGTGCTACCCCTCTGGGCTGTGCATTTGCTGGCCCCCAGGGTGGGTGAGGCTCTGGCCCTGGCCCCTCCCAGGCCTGCTCTCTCACAGAACCTGCAGGCCCAGTGGGCTTGGCGCTCCTGTTTGCCATGACATGGCTGCAGGCTGTGGGTACAAGAGTGGCATCAGCAGCCAGAGCTGCCAGTAGCCAACAAAGAGGCAGGGCGGACATGGGGCCGGGTGGCTCCCACCTGCTCAGCCCCCCCAACCCCCTTCCCATCCACTCAGCCAGGCCAACGTCCGCTCTTCCGCCTCACACCCTGCATACCCTTCTTCACGCAGGGCTTGGCGGCCCCTCTGTGCCTGGCCTGGGTCCTCGGGTGCCCCCCCAGCACCCGGCTGCCCGGGGCTCCAGCAGGGGTTTCCTCCCAGCTATCCAACTTCCTGTTTTCTCAAGAAAATGCAGCCATCAGATTCTGAAAAGCTCATTAACATGCCTCCCCAGGCGTCCCGGACATCCTGGGGTCTTTACAGTGCTTGCCGGTGGAGCACAGACAAAGAGAGGCAGCGGACGCGGTTCCTGCCGCCTGGAGCCCACGGCTGAGGGAGAGGCCCCTGCAGCGCACTTCCTTGCTGCCCGAGGCAGAGGCCGCTGTCCCCGCAGGGCAGTGGGGCCAGAGGGTCAGCTGCACCCCCAGCGCAGGGGCTGAGAGAGGTCCAGGGGCCTGTGTGCTCAGGTGCATGGCCGGCTGCAGACCTGGAGCCACAGCTTTCCCCTCTTTCCTTCCTGTATCAAACCCAGCAGGCCCAGCCTGAGGCTTCAGGGGCAGGAGGGTGGCAACAGGAGGCCCAGGGCTGCGTCTATCTGCTCAGCCAGGTGGGCACCCCTGAGGACCATGCTGTGGAGCTGAGCTCAGGTCCCCTCCCTACGCAGCCCAGGTGCCAGCAGGGACCCTGGCAGTGGCCTCCATAAGGGGATCTCCCTCCATGAGAGGGTCTCAAAACTTCCCCAAAAAACTGGGCTTGGGAGGCTGGGTATTGTAGCTCACGCCTGTAATCCCAGCACTTTGGGAGGATGAGGCAGGTGGATCATCAGAGGTCAGGAGTTCGAGACCATCCTGACCAACATGGTGAAATCCCATATATACTAAAAATATGAGAATTAGCTGGGCGTGGTGGCACATATCTGTAGTCCCAGGTACTCAGGAAGCCGAGGAGGGAGAATCACCTGAACCTGGGAGGCAGAGGCTGCAGTGAGCTGAGATTGAACCATTGCACTCCAGCCTGGGTGGTGGAATGAGACTCCATCCCCCAACAAAACAAAACGGCTTAAAGGAGCAGCCACAACCTGCTGCTCTGGCGGAATATTGATGTAGCCCTAACTCCGGAACTTTCTGGGAGCTTCCGAGAGCCAGGACAGCCCCACAGTGCCCCTCCTCCCATGTTGCCCACGGAGACCCTGATGCTGAGGGCAGCCTCACCCTGTCCTGGCGTGGAGGAGCAAAAGGCAGCATCAACTCCCCCCCCCGGCCATGCCCAGGTGCTCAGTGGGCTCAAGCCAGATGGTTGGACAGTGCAGCTCCGGGGTCCCAGGCAGCTGACTCAGTCCAGCCCCACACTGGGGACAGGACAGGAGGGAGAGAAGTGAGTGGGGCTCTGGTGCCACCTTCCACCTCCCCATGGATGTCCACTGAGGTCTGGCAGCTCCCACTCTATTGCCCAGACCTCGACAGACGTCACCAAGACATGCAGGCAGTTCTGTGCGTTGCCTTTGGAAGGCGGGACCCACTTAGCCCGCAGGGTTGTCCATGGTTTCCCTCCATGTCTGCCAGAAGCCCCGTGGGGGCCGGCGGGAGTTCCCCAAATGCAAACCAGCGCCTGCTTGGGGCCGTGCCACCCCATGGCCCTGCCGGCTGCACGAGGGACACTCTGCCAGCCCCAGACCCCGACCCCTGATCTAGTGCCAGCCTGAGGCGGGACAGGTACTCGGGACTCACCTGGCAGCGGCTGAAGATGTCTGCATGGGTGACACGAACGTTGAAATGCCTGAGGACAGCCTTGACCTGCTGCTGGGCCTTCAGGGAGCTGTCCACCACGAGGCAGCGCCCAGCCCCGACCTGGGCCCGGAGCTGCAAAGGCATGGCTAGGCTGCTGAGGGGCAGCACGGAGCCTGGCACCTGCCCAGACCCAGCCTGCCTCGGCCAGCACAGGGCAGGAGCCCTCTCTCGGCCCATCAGGGATATGGCAGAGGCGCTGGGGTCCAGCCCACGGCAAGCTAACCCTGAGGTGGGGGTGGCCGAGGGGCTGGGAGCTTGGGAAGATGAGATTCGGGCCCTTCGGGGCTCATCTGTGGGGCGCTCACCATGTGGTAGGGCTGCCCTGACGTCAGGATGATCCTCCCCTCCAGCCTGGCCACCTGTGCAGGAGGGGAGAGCAGTGGTGAGGGGGAAGCTCTGTGCTCCTGGGGCCAGCCACCTCTGCTCTCCACCCTCCAGCTCCCAGGCCCCCTGCCCCCCAGGGCAGCCTCTGCCTGGGGTCTGGGTGGTGAGGAGCCCTGCAGCCCGGGGCCTGGGTGGCACCTCATTGTGCAGATTTCATCTTGGCACTATGCAAAGATTTTTCACTATTACAAACAAAATCGAATTTAAAAAGCCATCCCTCAAAAGCAGAAGAAAATGAATAAATAAAATATACCCAGAGGTATTCCAAGAGACTCCAGATATTTGAAAACACAGTAACTTGACCCCATAGCTCTAGGGAGCTAACTACATATCAGGAATGAAAAATTTGCTGCAATAACCCCCTCTTGGTGCAGGATTGACACGAGACTCCAAAGCCTTGTGTGAACTGCGGCATAACACAGATGTTCCATTTTGCTGATTTTTTTCAGTATTACAGTTTTCAGCTGACAAAGGAGATAAAAATTCAGGATATTAAGCTTACAGGAAAACCCCTGAACAGCTTCAGTATGAATTTCTGATGTATGTTATATATTTTTTAAAACGTGTATTTCCACACTCTGCCCACTGCAAAGGCCTAGAGACAAGGCCCAGTCCTACAACCAGGAGTACGCTGTACCCACACTGGTTTCTATGGACATTTTACACTGAAAGGAGCCTGAGCTTTTTGGAGAAATGACTGATTCCAGATCTAAGGCAGAAATGCAGACAATGAGGCTGGAGTGTCCAGACCTGCAGAAAACCAAGGTGATCCAAGAGCCAAGGGTCACATCCGAGGACTCAGGAGCCAGCGGGGCTCCTGCGCCACAGGGAGGCGACACGCTGACCAGCCAGGGAAGTCGGGGAACAGAGGTGGTGAAGGAAGATGTGGACACCCTTCTATGTGTTCAGAATAGCTCCTTAATATCATTAGTTATCTTTTTTTTTTTGAGACAGAGTCTTGCTCTGTCACCCAGGCTGGAGTGCAGTGGCATGATCTTGGCTCATTGCAACTTCTGTCTCCCCGGCTCAAGCAATTCTCCAGCCTCAGCCTCCTGAGCAGCTGGGATTACAGGTGTGTGCCACCACACCTGGCTAATTTTTGTATTCTTAGTAGAGATGGGGCTCCGTCATGTTGGCCAAGCTGGTCTCAAACTCCCGACGTCAGGTAATCTGCCTGCCTCAGCCTCCCTAAGTGTTGGGATTACAGGTGTGAGCCACTGTGCCCGGCAGGATGGCTTTTATAAAAATTAAAAAGGAAAAGGGAAAATAAGTATTGGTGAGGACATGGGGAAATTGGAACCCTCATGCATTGCTAGTGGGAATGTAAATGGTGCAGCCACTGTGGAAAACTGTGATAGTTCCTCAAAAAGTTAAACACAGAATTATTATATAATTCAGCAATTTCGCTTTTAGCTATGCAAGCGAAAGCACTGAAAGCAGGAATTCAAACAGAGATTCACACATCAGTGTTCACAGCAGCCTCATTCAGAATGGCCAGAAGGGAGAAGCAACCCACGTGCCCAACCGCAGATGAACGGAAAACACAGTGTGGTCCACCCTGCGGTGGACGCCACCCAGCCTCGGAAAGGAAGGCGCTCCGACATGGGCTGTGGCAGTAAAACCCTTGAGACACGCCGAGCGGAAGAAGTCAGACACAAACTGATGGGTGTTACATGACTCCACTTCTCCCAGGTACCTAGGACAGGTAAATTCATAGAGGCAGAAAGTGGAACAGTGGCCCCCAGGGGTACAGTCTTTGGGATGATACAAAGTTCTGGAAGTAGGTACTGGTACGGATAAATGACATTGGGAATGTACCTAATGCCACTGAATTGTACACTTAAAAATGGTTAAAATGAGGACAGGTATGGTGGCTCACACCTGTTATTCCAGCACTTTGGGAGGCCAATGCAGGCGGATCACAAGGTCAGGAGATCGAGACTAGCCTGGCCAACATGGTGAAACCCTGTGTCTACTAAAAATACAAAAATTAGCCAGGCGTGGTGGCAGGCACCTGTAATCCCAGCTACTTGGGAGGCTGAGGTGGGAGAACTGCTTGAACCCAGGAGGTGGAGGTTGCAGTGAGCTGAGATCGTGCCACTGCACTCCAGCCTGGGCGACAGAGTGAGACTGCGTCTCAAAAAAAAAAAAAAAGTTTAAAATGGTAAATTTTGTGTTATGTATATTTCACCACAAAAGGAACAAAAAAGCAACACAGGTAGTTACTTTGTGGTGATAACAAATATGCACCTATATGATGAACAAAAACAGTAAAACACATGCAACTGGGAAATAACGTAATTACAGGGAGACACATGAAAACGGGCCATAGAGAAGAAAGAGACTAGTTATACAGGGGCTACATGGGTTACATGGAAACTACACAGGGGCTACACAGGAACTACGCGGAAACTACACAGGGGCTACACAGGAACTACACAGGGGTTACACAGGAACTACACAGGGACTACACAGGAACTACACAGCGGTTACACAGAAACTACACAGGAACTACACAGGGGCTACACGGAAACTACACAGGGGCTACACAGGAACTACACAGAAACTACACAGGGGCTACACAGGAACTACACAGGGGCTACACAGGAACTACACGGAAACTACACAGGAACTACACAGGAACTACACAGGGGCTACAAAGGAACTACACGGAAACTACACAGGGGCTACACAGGAACTACACAGGGGTTACACAGGAACTACACAGGGGCTACACAGGAACTACACGGAAACCACAGGAACTACACAGGGGCTACACAGGAACTACACAGGGGCTACACAGGAACCACACAGGAACTACACAGGGGCTACACAGGAACTACACAGGGGCTACACAGGAACTACACGGAAACTACACAGGGGCTACACAGGAACTACACAGGGGTTACAAAGGAACTACATGGAAACTACACAGGAACTACATGGGCTACACAGGAACCACACAGGAACTACACAGGGGCTACACAGGAACTACACAGGGGCTACACGGGTTACGTGGAAACTACACAGGGGCTACACAGGAACTACACAGGGGCACATAGGGGCACACAGGGGCTACACAGGGGCACACGGGCCACACAGGAACTACACAGGGGCCACACAGGGGCCACACAGGGGCTACATAGAGGCACAGAGGGGCACATAGGGGCCACACAGGGGCACACAGGGGCTATACAGGAACTACACAGGGGCCACACAGGGGCTACACAGGGGCACACAGGGGCCACACAGGGGCTACACAGGGGCCACACAGGGCGGCACAGGGGCTACGCAGGAGGCATAAAAAACTACATATTGAGTACAATATATACTACTTGGGTGACTGCCGTAAAATACCAGACTTCAATATTATACAATTCATCCATGTAACCAAAAGCCTCTTGGACCCCCAAAACTATTGAAATATATGAAACATGAAGTTTTCTGACTTAACTGTAACTTTAGATATTGTTAACCCTAATATACATGTTAACATTTCTTGACCAGACTTGGTGGCTCATGAATAATCCCAGCACTTTGGGAATCCGAGGCAGGTGGATTACCTGAGGTCAGGAGTTTGAGACCAGCCTGGCCAACATGGCGAAACCCCATCTATACTAAAAATACAAACATTAGCCACGTGTGGTGGTGTGCACTTGTAGTCCCAGCTGCTTGGGAGGCTGAGGCAGAACTGGTTGAATCTGGGAGGCAGATGTTGCAGTGAGTCGAGATGGCACCACTGCACTCCAGCCTGGGTGACAGAGTGAGACTCTTGTCTCAAAAAAAATAAATAAATAAATAATAAAAATAAAATTTCTAGGCCAATCCCAACAAGGAAAGGAAATAAATCCATGGCAAAATATGTGAATTTTAAGAAAACAAGGAAAGCAATGTAATAGAATTTACAGCTTTCAAACTGACTGAGGGAAAAACAGAATAAAGGTAACAAAAGCTAAAAGCATTTTTTTAAAAAAGGGGGAAAAGAATAGGAAAAGTTGTACAAACAGAAAGCACAAATTCAGATAGTGTGACTAAACCTGAGTTCCATCAATAATACAGTAAATGTAAGAGGACTAAACTAGTAAGTTAAAAATCAAAGATAGACTAGATTTAAAAAAATCCAACTAGAAAGAGTTTACAAGAAAGACACCTACGATATAAAAGAAGGTTGAAAGTAAAAGGATGAAAAACTTGTCTACCAATACTAATAACCAAAGACTATTGGAGAAACGGTATTAATGTTAGTTAAAATATATTTTATAGCAAAGAGCATTACTAGGGTCAAAGAGATTCACCTCATAATTATAAAAAGATTTCACACCACAGGAAGATACAAGAATTCTAATAATATGCATATGCACCTACTAACATAACTTTAAAACATAAAGCAAACGCTGACCTAACTGCATGGAAAGTTTGATGAATACACTGTCACAGGAAGCTTCAGCATGGCTCTCCTGGTAGAATGAGGCAGAAAAGTAAACAGGGTAAAGATAATTTAGGCCACTCATGGTGGCTCACTCCTGTAACTGCAGCATTTTGGGAGCCTGAGGCAGGCAAATCACAAGGAGGCGGGCAAATCACAAGGTCACCAGCCTGGCCAATATGGTGAAACCCTGTCTCTACTAAGAATATAAAAATTAGCCAGGCGTGGTGGCGCACGCCTGTAATCCCAGCTACTTGGGAGGCTGAGGCAGAAGAATCGCTTGAACCTGGGAGGCAGAGGTTGCAGTGAGCTGAGATCAGGCCACTGCCCTCCAGTCTGGGCGACAGACTGACATTCCATCTCCAGAAAAAAAAAAAAGATGATTTGAGCAACACATTTGGCAAGCTGGATCCACTGAGTGTGTGTATGTGTTAGGGGTAGGGGGAGTGAGAGGGGAGAGCGGGTGGGGGAGAGAGAGAGTAGACTGACTGGAAGGGAATCCATGTTTCCTTTTACAGTCCATGTGGAACATTTATAAAAAGGATCATCTACTTGGTTAAACAGCAAATCTTAAGAAATTTCCAAAATTGGGAATATACAGACCATGTTCCTGAAGTTAGGTTAGAAACCATCTTTAAAAAGGTAACTAAAAAGCCCCAAGATCCAAGCTTTTTGAAACTGAAAAACAGCCTTCTAAAGAACAAAGGCAAATAAATAAACATAATTGATATTAAAACTTTATTAGAACTAAAAATGAAAACACTACATATCAAAGCTGATAGAAGGCAGTGAAAACAATACTTTGAGAAAAATTTATGGTCTTAAATATATATACATATTTTGAGACAGAGTCTTGCTCTGTCGCCAGGTGCGAGGCTGGAGTGCAGTGGTGCGATCTTGGCTCACTGCAACCTCCACCTTCCGGGTTCAAGCAGTTCTCCTGCCCCAGCCTCCCGAGTAGCTGGGACTACAGCTACACACCACCACGCCCAGCTAATTTTTGTATTTTAGTAGAGACGGGGTTTCACCATGTTGGCCAGGTTGGTCTCGATCTCTTGACCTCAGGATCTGCCTGCCTTGGTCTCCCAAATTGCTGGGATTACAGGTATGACCCACCACTGTGCCTGGCGGCCTCAAATATTTATATATCATAAAATATAAGAGTCTGAAAATTAAAGAGCTAAGCAATGCCACTTGGAAACAACCCCAAGAAGGCAAAAGGAAGGAAATTATAAAGATAAGAATAGAAATTGATGAGACAGAAAACAGAAATGCAATAGAAAGAATCAACAAAACCAATACTGGTTATTTTAAAAGGCAGTAAGTTGACACATCTCTGCAAGATCACGAGAAGAGTGAGAGCACTGGGAAGCCACCATAAAGCAGAGGCAGAGCCGAGCCTTAACAGGGAACACCAGCTGCTTACACTTACGCATTTGAAGTGCTGGAGTAGATGGACACATTCCAGAAAAACTACAAATTACCAAATGTGATCAAGAAGACGCAGACAGCTAATTGGTTCTATAACTGTTAATAAAAATCAGTATTAAAACATTCTCCCCAAAGAAAACATCAGGCCCAGAAAGCCTCATGGGAAGTGAGCCAATTTCAGGAGCAGATAATTTATTACTCAAGAGTTGCAGAAAAAAGAGAGAAAACTTCCCAACATATTTATGAGGCTAGAAAAAAGAGAAAGGAACATTACATGTCAGATGTACTCATGAAGATGGATACAAAGTTCTTAAACAAAAATCACAGGCCACACGTGGACCTGCATGCCTAGGGTCCCAGCTAGAGTCCCAGTGAGGTGGGAGGATCACTTGAGCCCAGGAGTTCGAGGCCAGTCTGGGCAACATAGCAAGACTCCACTTCAAAAAAAAGAGAAAAAATTGAGGCCGGGCGCTGTGGCTCAAGCCTGTAATCCCAGCACTTTAGGAGGCTGAGGTGGGTGGATCACGAGGTCAAGAGATCAAGACCATCCTGGTCAACATGGTGAAACCCCATCTCTACTAAAAATACAAAAAATTAGCTGGGCGTGGTGGTGCGTGCCTGTAATCCCAGCTACTCAGGAGGCTGAGGCAGGAGAATTGCCTGAACCCAGGAGGCGGAGGTTGCGGTGAGCCGAGATCGCACCATTGCACTACAGCCTGGGTAACAACAGCAAAACTCTGTCTCAAAAAAAAAAAAATCACAGACCAGGCCAGGTGTGGTGGCTCACACTGTAATCCCAGCACTTTGGGAGGCCGAGGCTGCAGACTGCCTGAGGTTGGGAGTTTGAGACCAGCCTGGCCAACATAACAAAACCCCGTCTCTATTAAAAATACAAAAATTAGCTGGGTGTGATGGTACATGTTTGTAATCCCAGCTACTTGGGAGGCTGAGGCAGGAGAATCACTTGGGAGGTGGAGGCTGTGGTGAGCTGAGATCATGCCACCGCACTCCAGCCTGGGCGACAGAGCAAGACTCTGTCTCAAAAAAAAAAAAAAAAAATCACAGACTAAAGGCAGCAATGTATTAAAAAGGGCTGGCCAGGCATGGTGGCTCATGCCTGTAATCCAAGCACTTTGGAGGCCAAGGCGGGCTGATCACCTGAGGTCAGGAGTTCAAGACCAGTCTGACCAACATGGTGAAACCCGTTTTGATAAATAAATAAATAAATAAATAAATAAATAAATAAAAAGGGCAATATGGGCCAGGCACAGTGGCTCATGCCTGTAATCCCAGCACATTGGGAGGTTGAGGTGGGTCGATCACGAGGTCAGGAGCTCTGGCCAACACGGTGAAACTCCATCTCCACTAAAAATACAAAAATTAGCTGGGCATGGTGGCATACACCTCTAATCCCAGCTACTCAGGAGGCTGAGGCAGGAGAATCACTTGAACTTGGGAGGCAGAGGTTGCAGTGAGCTGAGATCACACCACTGCACTCCAGACTGGGTGACAGAGTGAGACTCCATCTAAAAAAAAGGGGGGACACTATGCAGACCAAGTTGAATTTAACCCAGGAAGGAAAGATTAGTATCAAATTCAAAGAGTTAATCATGTCATTCATCACATTCACAGATTAAAAGAAAAAATCCTATGAATTTCTCAATAGCTGCCGGGAAAGCACTAGGTAGGTAGAATTCAATATTCATTTATAACAAAAACTTATAGCAAATGTGGAATCATGGGGGAACTTCCTCAGCCTGGTACAGAGTATCCAGCAGCCACCCTACTTCATTTTAAAACACTCCTTTCTCAATCAGAAACAAGATAAGGATGGCACCACCACACCTCTATTCAGCACTGTCTTGCAGATCTTGACTAATGAAGTAAGATAAGGGAAGATACAAGGATTGGAGCGGAAGAAAGAAAACCTCATTTTTTGCAGATGATGTGTATGAAGAAAACCCCAAATAGCTGGCAACAATTCAGTAAGATTTAGGGGCATTAAGCAAGTTTTCTGGATATAGGACCGACTCATCAAGGGCAGCCACAGTCCCTGTATCAGCAGGAAATAGAACCCACACAATTTATAAACACAACATGAATCTAAAGTTCCTGGGTTGAAATCTAACAAATGACATGCAAGATCTCTATGAAGGTTATTAAATGTGTTAGAAAGAGGCCGGGCGCGGTGGCTCACGCCTGCAACCCCAGCACTTTGGGAGGCCGAGGCAGGCGAGTCACAAGGTCAGGAGATGGAGACCAGCCTGGCCAACATGGTGAAACCCCGTCTCCCCTAAAAATATAAAAATTAGCAGGGTGTGGCGGCACATGCCTGTAGTTCCAGCTACTTGGGAGGCTGAGGCAGGAGAATCACTTAAACCCGGGAAGCAGAGGTTGCAGTGAGCCAGGACTGAGCCACTGCACTCCAGGCTGGTGACAGAGTGAGACTCTGTCTCAAACAAACAAACAAAAAAATGTTAGAATAAAAGACATTAGGGAAGAGTTAGATAATCATCCACGAAGAGAAGACTCAGCATCGTTGTATTTTATTTATGAGTCTTTTTAAACGAGGTCTAGCTCTGTTGCCCAGGTTGGAGTACAGTGGCATGATCATGGCTCACTGCGCAGCCTCAATCTCCTGGGTTCAAGCGATCCTCCTACCTCAGTACCCCAGGCTGCCAGGCCAGAACCACAAGTGTGCACCACATGACTGCCTATTTTTTTAAATTTTTTTTATTTTTGAGACGGAATTTCGCTATTACCCAGACTGGAGTGCAATGGCACGATCTTGGTTCACCGAAACCTCCACCTTCTGGGTTCAAGCAATTCTCCTGCCTCAGCCTCCCGAGTAGCTGGGATTACAGGCACGCGCCACCATGCCCAGCTAATTTTTGTATTTTTAGTAGAGACAGGGTTTCACCTTGTTGACCAGGATGGTCTCGATCTCTTGACCTCGTGATCCACCCGCCTCGGCCTCCCAAAGTGCTGGGATTATAGGCGTGAGCCACCGCGCCCGGCCTGTTTTTAAATTTAATTTTGTTTTAGAAATAATGTTTCACTGTGTTGCCCAGGCTGGTCTCAGACTCCTGGGCTCAAGCAACTGTCCCTCCTTGACCTCCCAAAGTGCTGAGATCATAGGTGTGGTCACTACATCTGGCCTCAATATTTTAAAAATGTCACGTTTCCCTAAATTGATTTATAGAGTCAATGCAGTTCCAAGCAAAACTGAACTGGTGAGCTGTTTCTAAACCTATACAGAAAGGGCAAAGGTCTGAAGGAGAACGAGGTGGGTGCTCACCCTACCAGACAGAAGATGAGGATAACGCTAGAGCAATCTCGGCAGTGTGACATCATGTAAAACTCAAGGTCGGGCGCAGTGGCTCACACCTGTAATCCCAGCATTTTGGGAGGCTGAGGCAGGAGAACCGCTCCAGGCCAGGAGTTCAAGACCAGCCTGGGCAACACAGCGAGAGCCTGTCTCCACAAAAAATTTTAAAAATTAGCTGGGTATGGTGGCGTGTACCTGTGTTCCTAGCTACCCAGGAGGCTGAGTTGGGAGGATTGCTTGAACCTAGGATTTTGAGGCTGCAGTCAGCTATGATCACACCACTGCACTCTAGCCAGACAAAAGGAGACCCTGTCTCTTAAAAAAAGAAAGAAAAAGACGACCAGGCATGAGGGTCCCCAAGATCACCCTAGTGTCACTAAGTCTCCTGCATCTACAGGAGGTAAGAGTGACACTGACTCAGGGCCACTCACAGGACTCAGCACACAGCCATGCTCCGGCTGAGATGCACTTCAGTGAACAGTGCACAGCCATGTAGCAAAGGAAAAAGGTGCACAGATGGGGCACAGCCCAGAGGAAGCCAGGCTCAGGCACCCGAGAGCCTCTCCCAGGAGTCACGCATGGTGTGCTTCTGCAACGAGCCGTAATGACAGGTGTGAAGTGTCGTCTGCCTGAAAAGTTCATTCTTGACACTGCCTGAGGCTTTTACCGGGGGGGTGGTCACATCTATACCTTCTGCCTGGCATGTACCGAAATTGCAGAGTCCTGAACGGAAAGTGATGTCCAGCATAAGCCGCAGTGTTTGTGAAGTTTGAGCACGGCAAACCACCTTCATCATTTAGGGAAGGTTTCCATGAGTCTGGGAGCTATTTCCCGGCAGAGTTCCCCACCTCGCAGGCAAGTCTTTCTTAGGGCAGCCATGAGGCGTTCCATGGAGCAGAACGTGTGAATAGCCAGGGAACGTCTGGGAAGATGCTCAGCTTCATCAGTCATCAGAGAAAGGCAAGTTCAGAGACAACGAAAGCTAACGTGATGTGGACAGGACTGGCACGTGAACAAAGATTAATAACATCAGTTGTGACCGTAATTTCTGTTGTAATTCAGCTGCTCACAGGATGAAACTCTAGGTATGGTTTTCAGCTGTTTTAATTCTGTAGCTACAGGAATTAAGCGCCCATCCCACTATTTCCAGGAGTTGGACTGCAATGCTCTGAAGTAGTAAATACCTGGTCCCTCAGAATCTCCTTCTCTAGGTTTCCAATTAGGGCTACCCCATGGCAGTATCTGAGTAATTCTGCAACATCTCAGCATGGACTACTGTGCCCTCTTTGCTGCTGGAAACTGGGCCCTTTGTGTCCCTAAATCTAATAGTATTAGAGAACCAATTCCAGAAGTCCCAGAATCGCTGCAGACAACTCATCTGTGAGACTTTTCTCTGCAACCACCTCCAGCACCAAAATTGGTCAATTGGGCTGATGTAGAGAAATAAGCCAGTAGAGAGGAATGTTGAGATTTACTAGGAAGAACTGGCCTCCGTGCTCACAGTGGCTGACGACCCATGTCTGGGATGACGGTGAGTGGTGTGGAGCATCACTGGCCTGTTTCCTGGTCAATTCAGGGTCTGTGGAGGTGGCCAAGGCTGATGCCCTGGGCTTTCTGAAGCCTTGGGTTTGCTTTCGAAGACTGACTGTGTGTTCAGCTCCTCACTCCAGCACAGCCGCACATGCAGCTTTTCAGGTCACACTGTTGGGAGCTTCTGCCATCGGGGCAGGCTGAGAGTTTCCCAGATCATTGAGTTCTAGTTCCTTTCTGTTTAAAAGCTCTCCCCTCAGTCACTCTTTCTGCTCACATTACCATAAGCAGCAAGGAGAGACCAGGCTGCACCTTCCACGCTGTCTGGAGGTCTCCTCAGCTCCACATCCAGGTTCTTCTGTGTGACAGCAGGACACAGCCCCACGGCGTCTTTCTTCATGGGGCCAGGGCATGCTCCTCACACCCTCTGGGCTCTCGTTGGGAGCGCTTTCTTTTTCTTTTTAAAAAATGTTTGTAAATTTATTAGTACCGCTCCTTTTGAAGGTATGAAAAATGAAACTCAAGGTATAATTCTTATATGAAACAATGAACTAATCTACTCAGGAGTCTTAGTAGAAAACACATGATTTGGAAAGACCCTGCCGGGAGCGGAGGCTCCGCCTGTCATCCCAGCACTTCGGGAGGCTGAGGTGGGTGCATCACCTAAAGTCAGGAGTTCGAGACCAGCCTGGCCAACATGGTGAAACCTGACTCTACTAAAAATATAAGAATTAGCCAGATGTGGTGGTGGGTGCCTGTAGTCCCAGCTACTCTGGAGCCTGAGGCAGGAGAATCACTTGAACCCAGGAGGCGAAGGCTGCGGTGAGCTGAGATCGCGTCAGTGCACTCCAGCCTGGGTGACAGAGTGAGACTCCATCTCAAAATAAATGAATAAATAAAATAAAATAAAAGTAATTAGAAAAATATTTGACTCCTTACTGATGGAAAAAAATAGAGGGAATAAAAGAAATTAGGAAAATATACGGGCAAGATTACCCATAACTAGTATTTAAACAAATAGAAGGTTCAGGATGGATTCTACACCTCTTCAGATGTGTCATGAAGAAGAAACACCACCTTACCCCACTTGAGGCCCCTGAGGGAGAAAACTGGTCAATGTGGCTTTGGTCTGACAGCCTCACAGTTCTGTGGCTGAGGTCTGGGCATCTCGGCTTCATCTGTTTCAGCTGCATTTGCCAAGATCCCGACTCCATTCCCTAACCTTTAGCTCTTCTCACGCCGCACTTCTGCTAACCGTCTGTTTCAGGGTCATCTCGGCTTTCCCTATGTGATCCTCAGAACTCTGCCACCTACTCACTACCTGATTCTAAAGCTACTTCCACATTTATTTATTTATGTTTTTGAAATGGAGTCTCATTCTGTCACCAGGCTGGAGCGCAGTGGCGCAGTCTCGGCTCACTGCAACCTCCGCCTCCTGGGTTCAAGTAATTCTGCCTCAGCCTTCAAGTAGCTGGGATTACAGGTGCCCACCACCACCACACCTGGCTAATTTTCACCATGTTGGCCAGGGTGGTCTTGAACTCCTGTCCTCATGATCTACCTGCCTTGTCCTCCCAAACTGTTGGGATTACAGGCGTGAGCCACCGCACCTGGCTGCTACTTCCATATTTTCAGTTGTTTGTTACACCAGCACCTCACTCCTGGTACCACAATCTATATTATTTTTCTAATCCTGCTGTTAACAATTTACTAAAAGCTTTGCAGCTTAAAACATAGTTCTGTGGGAGTCCAGAAGTCCGGGGGATTGAAACAGGTTCTCTGTTCAGGGTCTCGTGGCTGAAATCACAGAGCGAGTAGCTGGGCTCTCCTATGAGGCTTCTGGGCTTGGTCAGGTGTTGGCAGAATCTGGCTGCTTGTGGCTGCTGGACTGACGCTTCCTTGTGTGGCCTCCTCTATCTTCAAGCCAACAATGGGACACGAAGTCCTTCCTGTGCTTTGACTCTGTCTTCTGCTTCTTCTGCATTCCATTCCTCCTTTTCTTTTTTAGATGGAATCTTGCTCTGTCAGCCAGGCTGGAGTACAGTGGTGTGATCTCAGCTCACTGTGACCCCACCTCTGGGGTTCATGTGATTCTCCTGCCTCAGCCTCCCAAGTAGCTGGTATTACAGGCGCCCACCACCATGTCTGGCTAATTTTTTGTATTTTTAGTAGAGACGGGGTTTCACCATGTTGACCAGGATGGTCTTGATCTCTTGACCTCGTGATCCACCCGCCTCGGCCTCCGAAAATGCTGGAATTACAGGTGTTAGCCACGGTGCCCGGCCCCATTCCTGCCTTAAAGGGCTCGTGTGATGACACTGGGCCCACCCAAATAAGATAGTCTCTCTCTCTTAAGGTCAACTGATCAGTAGTCTCAATTACATTATCTGTAAATTGCTTTTGCAGGACAATGAGGCTGAGGCTGGGACCATCTCAGCCCCTTGGCCCCCAACGGCTCCATCCTTGGCCGTCCTGTTCCCAGAGCCTGCCTGGCACAGCTGGCAGCTGTGGATGAGCTGGAGGGAGGACTTTGGTGCTGGGAGTGGGCACACCTGTGCCAGGGGCAGCTGCTCCTAGGGAGGACCCCAAGCCCCTCCCTGCATGCTCACCTCGGCTGCCCTGCGGTGGTCCTCACTGTTGTCCAGCACATGCACATCCACACCCAGACAGCGGAGGCTCCGTGCCAGCCCCTGCAGCATGTTGTCACACACCACGCGGAAGGCTCTGGCAGGGACCTGAGGAATGGTGGCCTCAGCCACAGCCACAGGGACCTGCAGTTAGGGCCCGGTCAGCAGCTCCACGGTCACCTACCTGGCCCCTCACAGTGTCACCCGCCCAGCAGAAATGCAGACAAAATGAAATGAAACCACCCCAGGGGGCTCTAGTGCTCACACTGGGGGGGCCTCCACATGTGTGTCTGGGGTGCATGGGTGGCCTAGAGTGGGTGGGGGTCATGGGGAGGGGCCTAGATGCTGCCCTGGGCCACGGGAGGGGCCTGCCAGGCCCAGTGTCAGGGGGGCACTCTGTCTGAGCCTTGGCCCCCAGTAAAGGGCAGTCCTCATGACAGTCATGCAGGAAGTTCACCAGGACTCTGCTCTGTCTCACTGCAGGGGGCAGGGGTCCAGGGCCGGGGAGCTGAACCCCTCCACACGCTTTGACCCAGGGACCTTGTCTCCAAGGGACAGACACTTCCTTCCTCAAGAATCCCGACAAAGGGACCCCGTGGGGCTTCACGCACCTGCCTGGGTGCGGCCGACGCTGATGCCTCCTGCAGGCCGGGCGGCTCCTGTGTCCCTGGTCTCTGGCTCCCAGCCAGGTCCCCCGACAGGTGGAAGCGGGTGGGCTCTCTGCACAGGGCTTGGTGCACCTCCAGCAGGCAGTAGGCATCAGCAGCTGCGGGGAGTTGGCCTCAGTCTCCAGGGCCACTGGCGGGAGGGCCATGGGGTGTGAGGAGATGTCACCGCCACCTGCCGCCCCACACACCTGCGTAGATGAGCTGCTCCTCGCAGAGCGGCCTCCGGTCCCAGTTGGACAGCTGCTGTGTCTTGTCCAGGGTCGTGCCCAGCACCTGCTGCACTAGGAGGCTCAGGCCTCTCAGCCCACCAGCCCCGACCACGCCTGGGGTTGGCATGCCCACCACGCGCATCTGCTAAGACAGTGTCGGCAGATGATGCACCTGGCCCTGGAGGAGGATGGCCCACCACGCCCACTCATACAAGCCACATGGGGGCCCTGGAGGAGTACGGCCCGCCACGCCCACTCACACCAGCCACGTGGGGGCCCTGGAGGATGGCCCATCACACCCACTCACGTCAGCTTGGTGGGGGCCCTGGAGGAGGACGGCCCACCACGCCCACTCACACCAGCCTCATGGTGGCTCAGGAGGAGGCCCTGCCCCCTCCGCCAGTGGCCAGTGCAGCAGAGACAGGGAGAAAGAGCAGACACAGCCAAGGACAGGCTCCATGTGGGGGTTGCAGGCTGCGGGTACTGCACTTAGGGACAGCTCCGGGGTTCACACCTTCACCCCCAGGGGCTCCCACCCAGAGCTGCTCCGAGTGGAACTTGGGGTACCAGTCCTGGGAAGGTGCCCTCATGCCAGATGAGGGGCCCACAGGGGCTCAGGGACGCCTGTGCTAGGAGGCTCCTCTCCCTCCCTGGGGATGCCAGATCAACTTCTGCCAGGCCCTGCTCCAGGGCCCAGTGACTGAGGCTGAGCCGGAACCCAGTGGGAGCAGCACAGGGCCGTGGGGAAGGTGTACAGGGGCAACAAACAGCCCTCAAGCCCCAGGCCCACCCGGGTCATATGAGTGGATCATGGCAGTGGCGCCCACCTTTCTGTGCACCAGCAGCAGGTCAATGCCACCCAGAACCTGCTTCTCCACGTGGGCCAGGGCGGGGCAGGACGTGCCCAGTTTCTGCAGGTCCCCCGCCATTCCATAGCCTGTGGACAGGAACCATCATGGGAGGGCACTGGACCCCAGGTGCACCCAGTACCCCTCCCCGGGCACACAGAGGAAAGGGTGGGGAGGGATGGCACTGTTTCCCCTGACCCCAGGTGCACCCAGCACCCCTCCCTGGGGTGTATGGAGGAAAGGGTTGGGCAGAGGTTCGGGCTGCTTCCCTTCTGGACTGGCAGGGGGCCCCAGGGCTTCACTCACCCAGCTTGGTGATGAATGGGTCCGAGAGGAGCTGGGTCACCAGCTGGGAGAAGGCCTGGGCTCCCTGTCCTGCTGGCGGCTGCGTGAATGCCAGGATGTAGAGAAGGAACACGCAGCCCTCCATGGCCACTTGCAGGAGTGATGGCCGGGGCCGGCCCCCAGCAATGAACACCGGTGTCCACTCCAGGTCCACACCAACCACCTGCTGGGGCTGCAGGCAGAGATAGGCAGGTGTGAGCGTCGGGGCCAGCTCGGCTCTGCAGGGACCGCAGCCTGGAGGGCTGAAAAGCTCTGGGAGTCCCGGCTTCAGGGAGACGCCGCCCTGCACGCTTGGGGCTGGGGCTGTTGGGGACACTAAGGCCAGTGTCCCGCTGCCACTTTCTTTCTATGGCTGGACCAGAGAGGAGAGGCCTGGCTGTTGTGAGCAAGAGCCTGGCCTAATGCCAACGGCAGTGCCCATGTCAGGGACCCACCCCACGTCTTGGGGCCCCATCTGTAAAATGGGGATATCATGGCAGCTTCCTCAGGCTGACAGGAGGCCTGGGTGAAGGCCAGCACCCAGCAGCCCAGAGCATCACCAGCGCACAGCATGGGGAACGGCTGCCCTCACAGCAGCTCTGGGGCACCTGGTAGGTCCTTGCCCAGAGGCTGTGCTTCCCTCCAAATGCCATGCCCCTGCGGCTCCTCCAGCTCTTGGCAGGGGGTCCTGCCACCGGGCACTGCCCCTGACCTGCAGGAGGGCATCCTTGTGTCTGGCCAGGTCTTCCTGAGAGGCCAGGAGGTAGATGTTCTCCCTGGGGATGGGCAGCTGGTAGTAACGGTCCTTCACGTCCTTCATGTCGAGCTTCGAGTCAGCCTCAGCCACCCTGGGAGGAACGGAGCTGGTGGCGTCCCCATGTCCCTGGTCCCCAGCCACTCTGACTGCAGGGCTAGAGGGGACTGTTTGAGGCCTGTTTGGTGGGGGTGTCTGGAGTCCTGGCTCCTCCACCCACATAGGCTCAGTGCAGGCCCCAGCTCCTGCCCCTCCTCCCAGGTGACTGCCCCAGGCCCTCGGGCAGCCTGCTCCTCAGGCCCCTGCTCCTGCCCCTCCTCCCAGGTGACTGCCCCAGGCCCTCAGGCAGCCTGCTCCTCAGGCCCCTGCGCCATTGGCCAGCCATGGCTGTGACTGCAGGCCCTGCTGTCTTCTCTGCTCCATGTTTTGTTCTCTCCTGGTTTCTGATTCTCAAGCCACTGGTGTGCAGATTGGTGAGCTGTTGTTGCAAGGGCAGGGGCCATCCTGGGCAGAACCCATCCCTGGCTGGGGTCACCCTGGGGGGCTCACCTCCCCTGGAGCTGGAGGTGGCTGAGCTCCGCAGCCACTGTGGCTGGCAGCCTGTCCTCAGGCAGCGGGAGATTCAGGGTGCACTGGGCGGCCATGCCTGGGTCACTGAGGGAGGTCAGCAGCTGAGACAGCTGCTCCTGAAGCCACGGGCTCTGTCCCACCAGGCCCTGTGAGGAGGGTCCATGACAATGGGGATGGGGACATGGCTCTGCCCTGAGGGACTCCCAAAGACCCCGACCTCACAGGCTGGCTCTAAGCACTCTGGGAGGAGGGGTGGCTGTCCACCCAAGGCCTGCAGTGCCCATCCCGCCTAAGGCCCTGAGCTGGTTTGACAGGACCGAAGCAGCTGAGACGGAGGCACTGAGGCAAAGGCTATCCACTGCAGCTCTGCCCAGGCCAGCCCCTCCCTGCCTCCCAGCCTCCGCTGACCCTTCTGGCCTCCCAGCCTCCACTGACCCTTCTGGCCTCCCAGCCTCCGCTAGCCCTCCTGCTCTCACCAGGCTTCCACCTGCACCCCAGGTCCCAGAAGCCCGGGTGGGTTTTCTGGAGCACCTGCCTAACCTGCCCCATCTATGCTTCTCTTCTTGCCAGGGGAACCCCTCTGCCCCTTCCCCTCATCCTCCTCACTTTGTGGGGTTTGGCTGGCCGGGCTCAGGAGGTCAGGGACGCCTATTCACCCGTGGCCCGGGAGGAGACGGGGGTGGCCTCCAGGCGACAGTGACCAAGGGGGCCCTGAGAAGCCTCGTCCTTGCCAGGGTGAGCTCTCTCCCACCCTGCAGCGCCTGTGGCAGTGCCAGCCTGGGAGCAGAGGCACCCACAGACCTGCTGAGCCCTCAGCCCCTGCCAGGAAATCCAGGGCCTAGCACAAGCTCCGAGGGTCTCCCTCCCGGCAAGTTCCCAGAGTCCGTGGGTCCAGGGTGGCCTGAGTGTCAGGTGGGATGGGGGGACCCACCTGGGAGGCTGAGCTCCTGCACAACCTCCCACCCATGGCTTCGAGGAGGATCCGCCTGCCTCCCTGGCTTCAGGCCCAGCGGCCCGAGGCTGCTTCCCCGGCGTGGGTTCCCACGTGGATGACAATACGTGGAAGCCGCCCGCATTCTTCAGGACGTCCGCTGCCCTTCCGGCCGGCTCTGTGCTGGCACCAGGGGGGCCTGGCCTTCCTCCTTCTGGCCTCACCCAGGCCCCGCACCTCTCCGGGGACTCTCCGCCCCCACCCGGCCGCACAGGCAGCTCCGCCAGCCCGTTTGGGTGGCACGGATGCTGCCATCTGCCTGGAACGAGGCCCAGCCAGGCTCCCGAGGCCCTTGGCTTCCGAGCAGGCTGCCTGGCCCGGGGACCCCGCACCTGCCTGCCAGGCACATGCCCTAACACAGGGCCTGGGGTCAGCGGCCCCAACGAAGGCCTCAGTCTGCCTGCTTTCGCCTGGAAGCTCCGGGCCTGTGCCCCCCAGACAGCTGCCCATGGCTCTGCAGCCCCACGGGGCAGGGCATGGACTCACTTGCACATGGTCAGCCCAGTTCTCCTGAGACAGGCTCTTCTGTAAAGGCAAACAGGGGAGGGAGGTGGTTTCCAGGTGGCTCCAGAGGCTGAACAGGGGCTTGGTGGGAGCCCTCCTTGGCCCCGCACAGCTCAGATGTTGGCCCACCCTGGTGCCACGGCTCAGAGCCGGGCCTGTGGCCTCCCTTCCCCCAGGCCTGGCGCAGTTTCCCAGCTCTGGGAAAATACGCGGCCCCTCTCGGGATGCCCGTGCACCCTGTGGTGCACAGTGAGTATCCCAGACCAAAGTCTGTGGCTCAGGCCATGGTCGCAGCCCACCAGCCCCTTCCTGCTCACGAACCTCCACAAACCGCTTGTGGCACAGGTGCCGCAGGGCTGCCAGGTGCTGCTGCATGGCCGCATGGGGACACAGTGCTGAAAGGGAGGGGCCAGCTCAGCACTGCAGGCTCAGGGCAGCCTTGCTGCTGCCTCCTCCAGGGGCAGGTGGGAGACAGGAAGGGGGGCTGTGCATGCCTTTCCACCCTCTTCCACCTCTACCCGGACCCCACCCCCCCAAACCACCACATGGGCCTCTGCTGGGGTCCATCCAACCCAGCTTAGGGGTCCTGCTGGCCCTGGGGTCTCCCTTGCACTTGTGCGGCAGGTCCAGGCCTGCCTGTCTTTCCTCAGAAGGTTCCTGTCCAGTGCTGGCATCTCTGTTTGTGCCCTGCCTTCTGATGGCAGGTGGAACCCTCCTGGACAAGGCTGGCTGGTCATTGTGGGTCCCATGCCTGGAGCAGGCCCCAGAATCGGCAAGGACTGAGACACACGAGCATCCAGACTCTCCATCAGCCTCAGCACACTCCACACTGACACAAACACGTCCACACTCTCCATCACTCACCAGAATCCACACTAACACACGTGTCTACACTCTCCATCACTCACCAGAGTCCACACTGACACACACACACATCCACACTCTCCATCAGCCTCACCAGAGTCCACACTGACACACGTGTCCACACTCTCCATCACTCACCAGAGTCCACACTGACACACGGGCATCCACACTCTCCATCACTCACCAGAGTCCACACTGACACACACACGTCCACACTCTCCCATCACTCACCAGACTCCACATTGACACACGTGTCCATACTCTCCATCACTCACCAGACTCCACATTGACACACACACGTCCATACTCCCCATCAGCCTCACCAGATTCCACTCCAGATCCAGAGGGGGCCCAGGGAGGTCCCACTGAGCCCCTTCCCCCCAGGGTCTGGCTGCCAGTGGTCCAAGCGGGTTGCCCGGTTCTCAGCAGGATGCCAACCTGGCAGGGCCCCATATATCCATGCCCAGAAAGCAGCTGTGGGGAGCTGGTGACTGTCTGCCCTGAGGCCCCTGCCTGGTTCTGGCCCAACCTCACCCAAGGTCCCTGTGACCCACACTCTCAAGACATGTAGGCACCCTGCCAGCACCTGCCTCCAACACCTGGGAGCACCCTATGGCGGGACCCCACCTACCGGCCACAGTGGGCATCTGTGCAGTTCATGGCAAGGCTAGAATCTGGGGCTTACCAGGGAGGGCCAGCCTTCCTGGAATGCAGCCACCAGGGCACAAGCTTCCAGCAGAGGCCTCCCCCAGGAATCTGCCACCTGCCCCGGGTCCAAGGGGTGATGAGGGCACCTGCCTCCCACCTTCCTCCTTCCCAGAAATGAAGTCTCCACTAACCTCGTGCACCGGGTACCCCAGGGGCCGTCACCCCTTTAAATCATGGGGCCCCTCTGGGTAGCCCCTACATGAAGCCCGGCACAGGTTTGGAAGGGAGAAGGGAGAGAGGGAGAAGTTACTCAGAGAGGGCACAGCTGGCAGCCCGGGGGTTGCTGCAGAGGTGGTTCCCTCAGCTCTACAGACAGACGGGAGCAGCTTTCCTGACATTTCCACGTTTTTTGGCATAATTTTGCCAGCAGGATACTGTGTCCAAAGGCTGGATACAGTGCTGCACTGATGGAAGGGATCTGGGCTGCAACCTACCCATGCTAAGAATCTAGAAACGCTGCAAAATCCAGATAAACCCAAACTGCCAGACAGGCACCAAACTGCACCCTCCTGAGACTCACGGCCCCATGGATGGGACCTCAACTTGTCTTCCTGGCCCGAGGGGGTCCTGGGAACAAAGGGGCCTGGCTTCCCTTGGTATCCAACGACACAGGCAGGTGTGGCCATCAGTCTGTCCAGAGGGGCCTGGGAGGAGTGGCCGCAGAGTCCTGGCGACTGTGACTCAGCACTCACTCTCAGCTCTGCAGCCAGCCAGGAGGCAGGAATCCCCCCGGAGTCACCCTAGGTGGGCGGAGGAGCTCAGGCCGGTTGGCTGCTCAGCGGCAGGGCCCAGGGCAGGCCCACCTTGCGGACACTCTGGCAGGAGCTGGGCAGGGGGCAGGAGGCAGGAAGGGGCTCTCTGGGAAGGCTGGTGCCTGAACAACCAGCAGCACAGTCACAGAACATGAGCCTGGCCACGCAAGAGTGTGGGATTGGACTCACCGGGGACCACGCTGAACCGCTCCTGCAGACGCAAGACCTGCCTGCTCAGCACCTGCGGACTCAGCTTCTCCAGCCTCACGGAGGCCACCTGGGGGTGCTGTCTGTGGAAAGAGGCATGGCCTCTGTTGCTGTCTTAACACATTTGAAGATTTTTATTTTCATCAAAGTCATATTCATGCATAAACGTCAACTGATTCTACAAGGCTTACAAGAAAAAGCAGGTGCAGGCTGGGCGCAGTGGCTCACACCTGTAATCCCAGCATTTTGGAGGCCAAGGCAGGAGGATCAGGAGGTCAAGAGATCGAGACCATCCTGGCCAACATGGTGAGACCCCGTCTCTACTGAAAATACAAAAATTAGCCGGGCGTGGTGGCGTGTGCCTGTAGTCCCAGATACTCAGGAGGCTGAGGCAGGAGAATTGCTTGAACCTGGAGGCAGAGGCTACAGTGAGCTGAGATCACACCTCTGCACACCAGCCTGGGTGACAGAGAGAGACCCATCTCAAAAAAAAAAGTAAGAAAAAGAAAAAGCAGGTGTCACACCCCCCCACCCCCCCAACCAACCGCATTGTTCGACACCTGCAGGCTGATGTGAAATGGTCTCGCATTTGCCTCCATGTTTCCAGACAATATCCTTGGGTTGTGGCCTCCTGGCATTTGGTATGGATGTCTCCCCCTGGAAGGCGGCCTCCCAAAACGGCAGAATTAGAGTTTTAGGTGAATCAGCACGTTCCTCATTTGCGATACTCTGGCTGCGCAAGGACATCAACACCTCAGCCTCCTGCTGCTGCTTTCAGGGTGAATGCCCATCTGGCTCTGCTGTTTTTGTTTCCCATACAGCCTCTCTCCAGCTCCTGCCTGCAAGGTCGGGCCTGACCCACACGCCCCATGCCCTGGGTTGACACCTTCCGGCCTCCAGGTGGTGGTGAAGCACATCGCTGGGTGTTTACCAAGATAAAGTCTGGACTTTGTCTTGGGAGATGTGCACCTCCAAGGTCTGTGAGAGTTCAGCGGACCAGGACCTCTGGGTAGAGATAACGTTTCCTTAGCACAGGCAGGCTTTACTCTCAGAACTGCTGCTGAGACCCCAGAACCCATTCCTATTCCTGCCCCTCTGACTTCAGCTGCTCTTCTGGAGGTTTGGAGGTTCTTCCATTTTTGCTAGTGTTGAGAAATTTCACAACGTGCCCCACAGCAGGTCTCTCTCCACCCATTTTTGGCCACTGCACACAGCTGCTGGTGTGGCTCCCATGCCCTCACATCTGGAAACCTGTCTGCGATGAACCCCTGAGGAATGTCCTCCCTTCCCTGCTCTCCCTTCTTCCTGGAACCCGTTATTTCTCTGTTGGACCTTCTTGACAGAATCTGCCATTTTTAAACATCTTTTCTCTTTGATTTTCCTGCTCTTGACGTATTTTGTACCACTTTTCGGAAGACAACTTGCAGTTATTCTTCCATCCTCCCACTGAGCTTTCAGGTCTCATCCCGTCCTTCCTCCACCAGTTTCTGTCATAAAGTCTGAAACCTCTTTCAGTGGGGCCCACACCTCCACGTCACAGACACAACATCTTCCCAGAGATCCTGGTTGCAGCGTTTGTGCTTGCTTTTACATTTGCTTGTGTATTAGTCAGGGTTCTCTGGAGGGACAGAACTAATAGGATATATGTATATACACACACACACATAAAGGAGAGTTTATGAAGTATTAACTCACACGATCACAGGGTCCCACAATAGGCTGTCTGTCTGCAGGCTGAGGAGGAAGGAAAGCCAGTCCGAGTCCCAGAACTGAAGAACTTGGAGTCTGATGTTCGAGGGCAGGAAGCATCCAGCACGGGAGGAAGATGTAGGCTGGGAGCCTAGGCCCATCTCGCCTTTTCACATTTTTCTGCCTGCTTTATATTCGCTAGCAGCTTATTCAATGGTGCCCACATTAGAGGTGGATCTGCCTTCCCTAGCCCACTGACTCAAATGTGAATCTCTTTTGGCAGCACCCCCACAGACACACCCAGGATCAATACTCTGCATCCTTCAATCCAGTCAAGTTGACACTCAATGTTGACATCACAGTGTCAGTGCATGTGGCTGGTGAGAGGCCCCACAGCTCTGACTGCTCCTGCCCCACACTGCCCTGCAGAGGAGCCACCCTCCCTGTATGTACGCAGCATGGCCCTCACCCTCCCTGTGTGCCTGGCATGGCCTGCCCCCTTCCTGTGCCTGAAGTGTGGCCCGCGCTCGCCCTGTGCCTGTGGTGTGGCCCAGCAGCCCTGGAAGGCCAGAAGTGCTGTCAGCCGAGAAGCGTCCCTGCACCTCCAGTGAGGGTGTCACCTCTGTCCCTCTGGTTTCAGCACAGAGCCCCAGCCCTGTCCTCAGCTGTGGCCAGAACACCGTGCCCCTCATAAAGGTCCCCTGGAGACCCTGTTTCCAGTCCAGCTTCTCAGGCGAATCTGAGCCCCCACTTCCTGTGCCTCCTGGGGCTCTGAAGCTGTCCGGCTTCTTGCATTTGCACGTTCCACACTCTCAGCTCCTGAGGAGAGTCGCCACCTGGACATCTGTTTTCCATTTCCCACCTTAGTCTCTTGAAAGCTTGTCTTCAATGTAAAGCAAAGAGGCAATAGATGCTTGTGTGTATCTGCCACTTCAAACTCCAAGTCCTACATAAAACTTTTTAAAAAATTAAATATATATATATATTTGACACAGGCTCTCACTCCATCCCCCAGGCTGGAGTGCAGTGGTGTGATCAAGACTCACTGCAGCCTCAACCTCCTGGCCTCAAGTGATCCTCCCACCTCAGCCCCTGAGTAGTGGGGCTACAGGCATGTGCCGCCACGCTTGGCTAATTTTTTGTATTTTTCGTAGAGATGGGGTTTTGTCAAGTTGCCCAGGATGGTTTCAAACTCCTGGCCCCAAGCCACCCTCCCACTGCACCTGCCAAGTCCTGCGTTTAAAATAAATTATTTACTGAGTGACATATGGTGAGGTATGCCAATCACAGATGCATATGCACCTGTGGACCCACTGCCCGAAGCTCAACATAGAACGTTCCAGGGCAGGTGTGGCAGCTCACGCCTGTAATCCCATCACCTTGGGAGGCTGAGGTGGGAGGATCGGTTCAGCCCAGGAGGTCGAAGCTGCAATGAGCTGTAATTGTGCCACTCCAGCCTGGGTAACAGAATGAAACCCTATCTCTAAAGTAAAATTTAAATAAAGAACATTCCAGCACCCAAAGTGTCTCTGGTGTTCATCTCTATGGATCCCCATCCCACACGTCTCCCACTTCTGTGACCAGAGATTAGCCTGATTTTGAACTTGATACAAATGGAATGATAGAACAGGGACATTTTGCCACTTGTGGGTCTGGCTTCTTCCATGAAGGCTTCATCCACGCTGCTGAGTGTGACGAGCTTCAGTCTCTCACGGCTGGGTTTGTGAACCGGGACTGCTGCACCCACTCCGCTGCTCTTGGGACTAGGGCTGCTCTGAGGCTTTGGAGATGATGAGAGAGGCTGTGCCCCTCTGTGGACAATGAGGCCACTTCTCTTGGGTCCACTTCCGTGGACCTGGGCAACGGAAGTCATAGGGTTGGCATACTGTTTTTGCTTTAGCAGAAACTGCTAAATTGTTTTCTGAAGTGTTTGCACCAGTGCACATCCCACCAGCAGTGTGTGAGCATTCTGGTTGCTCCATGTCCTTGCCAACACTTAGTATGTTCGACTTTTAAATTTTAGCCTTTCTTATGGGAGGTAGCAGTATTTCTTTGGGGCTTAATTTGCATTTCTCTGATATTACTGCTGCTTAGAAACTTTTCCTACTTTTATTGGCTATCTGGAATCTTCTTTTGTGAAGTGCTTATTCAAATCTTTTGCTCATTTAAAAATTGGTTTGTCTTTGATTGCCTTCTTTGTAGGCTTTTTGTTTGAAATATTCTGGATACAGTCTTTTGCAAGATATGTACTGTAAATAATCTCTTGGTCTGGAAGTTGGCTTATCACTCTCTCAATGATGTCCTTTGATGTCCAGAAGATATCAAGTCAAATTTGTCAGTCTCTCATGTTATCCTTTTTTTTTTGAGATGGAGTCTCACTCTCTTGCCTAGGCTGGAGTGCAGTGGCACAATCTCGGTTCACTGCAACTTCCGCCTCCTGGATTCAAGTGGTTCTCCTGCCTCAGCCTCCCGAGTAGCTGGGACTATTGGTACATGCCACCACACCTGGCTAATTTTTGTATTTTTAGTAGAGACACAGTTTCACCATGTTGGCCAGGCTGGTCTCGAACTGCTGATGTCAAGTGATCTACCTGCCTCAACCGCCTAAAGTGCTGGGATTACAGGTGCGATCCATCGCACCCAGCCTTTATTCTTAGTGATTTTTATATCCTATTTGAGAAAGCTTTATTACAAGTATAAAGAAATACAATTGGCTTTTATAACCTTACTTTATAGCCAGTGATCTTGCTAAATTTACTTATTAATTTTAATAATTTATCTGTAGATTTTTTGGTTTTTCTTCCCTATGTAGAAAAACGTATCTTCTGAAAAAACAACTGTTGTGTCTTTGTACTAATTCCGCCTCCCACCCTGGAGTGGGTCCTCGGTACAGTATTGAACGGGAATGGTGCTCTTGGACGTTAAGCAGCAGGTGGCTTAGGGCAGGGATGCCCGAGCGATGGGAAGGGAGGCTGCCAATCACCCCATCTTCCCTCCTGGAGAAACGTTCCAGCAGCATGCAGGGGAAGAGGAGCCCAGGAGACATCCGGGTGCCACCCTGAGTTTGCAGGGAGGAGATGCCCAGAGAAAGAGCTGTGGAGCTCTGTGGGGAGCACCCTTGAGAATTCGCCCAAGAAAAGAGCACCCTACATGTGAGGAAGTCACGTAAAATGGAGGAGGAGCCACCCGAACAGACTACAGGGAGAAGTTTTCAAGCCTGATGAAGAGCTGCTCCCAAGACTCAGCGTTTAAAACGCTTCCTAGTTGGCAGGGCATTACCTACAGCACTAAGAAGGTTCTTGCCTCAGAAATGGGGGGAAGTTGGCCTTAGATTAAACATTGCTTTTAACACACAAAATGAAGCTTAAAAGAAAGATCCAAAAAAATTACACTGTTTCCAGGTAACTTAAACGTATACAAGAACAATGACCAATAATATTTTTAGAGTCTGGTTGCTGTGGCTCATGCCTGCAATCCCAGCACTTTGGGAGGCCGAGGAGGGCCGGATCACTTGAGGTCAGGAGTTCGAGACCAGCCTGAGCAACATGGTGAAACCCTGTCTCTACTAAAAACCCTGTCTCTACTAAAAGTTCTAAACAAAAATTAGCCAGGCGTGGTGGCTGGCACCTATAATCCCAGCTACTCAGGAGGCTGAGGCAGGAGAATCACTTGAACCCAGGAGGCAGAGGGTGCAGTGAGCTGAGATCATGCTGCTACACTCTAGCCTGGATGACAGAGTAAGACTCTGTCTCAGAAAAAAAATAATAAAAAAGAATATTTTTAGAAAACCAAAAATGTCACACACCCTGAAGGCAAAATTCAAAATATCTGTAATCCAATAAAAAATTACGAGGCCTGCAGAGAAGAGGAAATACGAGACACACTGTGATGAGCAGCAACTGAGCTGCAAATGACATGTCAGAGAATTACTGCATGACAATGAGACACAGATGCCCCGTACCGGGCAGGAGAGCGCTGACAGCACTGCAGACGCCACAGACAATGCAAAGAAAACGGCAGAATGTTACCAACAACTTTAACCACGAAGTTTGACAACTCGGATTAAATGAACAAATTCCTTGAAAGGCATGAACAGGCAAAGCTCATTCAAAAAGTCACAGGCAACCCAAATAGCCCTTTTTTAAAGGAGATGGATTTTCAGTTAGAAGTAATACCAACTGGCCGGGCGCAGTGGCTAGTGCCTATAATCCCAGCACTTTGGGATGCCAAGGCAGGTAGATCACCTGAGGCCAAGAGTTTAAGACCAGCCTGACCAAGATGCTGAAATCCCGTCTCCACTAAAAATACAAAAATTAACCAGGCATGGTGGTGAGTGCCCGTAATCCCAGCTTCTCAGGTGGCTGAGGCAGGGAATTGTTTGGATCCAGGAGGCGGAGGCTGCAGTGAGCCGAGATCGCACCAGCCTTGGCAACAAAGTGAGACTTCATCTAAAAAAAAAAGAAAAAAGAAAAAGGGCCGGGTGCAGTGGCTCAAGCCTGTAATTCCAGCACTTTGGGAGGCTGAGGCGGGTGGATCACGAGGTCAAGAGATCGAGACCATCCTGGTCAACACGGTGAAACCCCATCTCTACTAAAAATATAAAAAATTAGCTGGGCATGGTGGTGCGTGCCTGTAATCCCAGCTACTCAGGAGGCTGAGGCAGGTGAATTGCCTGAACCCAGGAGGCGGAAGTTGCGGTGAACCAAGATTGCGCCATTGCACTCCAGCCTGGGTAACAAGAGCGAAACTGCATCTCAAAAAAAAAAAGAAAAAGTAATACCAACTACACAGTTTTTCTAGAAGATTGAAAGGCAAAGGAATAATTCCAAACTCATTCTATAAGGCAAGCATTTTTCTGCTACCAAAGTAACATATATTACAAATAAAAGTAAACATATATTACAAGAAAAGACAATGAGAGACCAACCAATATTCCTCATGGAGATGGATGCAAACATTCCTAACAAAATGTAAGCAAATATCTTTCACTGACGCCATCTGGGTTCCCAAAAGATAACACATAATGTCCTGAACGTGCCCAATCTCGTCAGATCTCAGAAGCAAAGCAGGGTCAGGCCTGGTTAGTATTTGGATGGGATATAACACATAATGACCAAGTAGAGTCTATCCCAAAATGCAAGGTTGGTTTTTCACAGAAACACTAAACGGTATAATGCCTCATAGTAACTGATTAAAAAAGAAAAACCATGTGTTCACCTCAACAGAAAAGCTAGTTTTATAAATTCCAGCATACATTCCTGATAAAAATTTTAAACAAGCCAAGCATAGAAAGAAACTTCCTCATCTTTTTTTGTTTTCTGATGGAGTCTCACTCTGTCCCTGGAGTGCGGTGGTGCAATCCCAGCTGATTGCAGCCTCGACCTCCTGGGCTCAAGTGGTGCACCCATCCTGGCCTCCCAAGGTGTTGGGATTCCAGGCATGAGCCACTATGCCCAGCCCCTTTGCCCATCTTAAAATCATTAATTTAAACCAATACCTGAAATGAAATCTAACACTGCAGGGTCTTCCTCACCCTCCCAGCTTCAATGTATATTTCTTTTTGTTGTTTTTTGAAGCGGAGTTTTACTCTTGTTGCCCAGGCTGGAGTACAATGACGCAATCTCAGTTCACTGCAGAGCCTCCCTGATTCAAGAGATTCTCCTGCCTCACCCTCCCAAGTAGCTGGGATTACAGGCATGTGCCACTGAGCATGGCTAATTTTTGTATTTTTAGTAGAGACGGGGTTTTTCCACGTTGGCCAGGCTGGTCTCGAACTACCAACCTCAGGTGATCCATCGGCCTTGGCCTCCCAAAGTGCAGGGATTACCAGTGTGAGCCACCGTGCCTGGCCGTATATTTCTTTCCTTCACAACGAGACCTCTGGTTCCCACCTACATCAGTGCATTCACTGTTCTGTTCTATGTCTTTTTTAAATATAATAGGATCGATGGCAACTGACCATACGCTCACCTGTGCCTGGCCTGGTGCTGTGTGTGCCCTGCCTGTTCCCTGTGATGAAAAGTCTTGGCGATGCTTTGAGTCAGGTGGACTCAGTCCCATTGTGCGAATGAGGAAACAAACTCAGAAAGTGGAAGTGACTTGCCCTTTGGACCAAGGGAGGAGAAATGGAGGAAGATGGTCCAGGGAGACCTGATATCCAAGTCCAAGTCCCTGACTCTCCAGTAAGGGGGTTGTGTGGGGGACAGAGGCTGGAGTCTGCCTGCCGGTGGATGGGCCCAGGCGCCTTTGGAAAACTTTATTTGATGAAAGAACAAACGAATGAATGGGCAGATAAGCAGTATGAACGCCATGCCTGTGTATGAGGAGCCACCACAGAGAATTGTTTCTTTCTTCTTCTTTTTTTTTTTTATTGAGACGGAGTTCCCCTCTTGTTACCTAGGCTGGAGAGCAATGGCACGATCTCGGCTCACTGCAACCTCCGCCTCCTGGGTTCAGGCAATTCTCCTGCCTCAGCCTCCTGAGTAGCTGGGATTACAGGCACATGCCACCATGCCCAGCTAATTTTTTGTATTTTTAGTAGAGATGGGGTTTCACCATTTTGACCAGGATGGTCTCGATCTCTCAACCTCGTGATCCACCTGCCTTGGCCTCCTAAAGTGCTGGGATTACAGGCATGAGCCACCGCGCCTGGCCCTATTTCCGTCTTTCTAAGAACAGGTAACCTTTTCGCTTGGGAGAAGAGAGCAGAGCTCCTGCCAGCCCCAGCCTCTCCTCTCCAGAGGTAGCTGTCCTGGCTGCAGTCACATGGCAGCTGTGTTCCAAACATCAGAACTGCCTGGGAGAGCTCTCCCACATGCCTGCGGCCATGCTCCCCGTCAACCAGGGTGCCATCTGGTGCCAGCTGCTAGTGTCCATGGGACTCACCTGACAACATCCTTGATGTCAAAGCCGGGCTGGCACCAGGAGTCCATGAGGACCAGCAGCCTCCTCTGGAGGTCTGGGAAGCCGGCCACGTAGCGCTCCACGAGGGCCACCTTGTCCTGGAGGAGCAGTGGGACACTCATCTGCCGGGGGGGATGCACGGTTAGGTCACAGTCTCTGTCACTTCGGCCAAACCCCACACTCACCTCCAACCAACCCAGAGTTAGCGGCCGTAGTGTCAGAACTAAAGGGGCCCAGAGGCTGTCCAGGCCCAGCAGTGCTCGCCCGGCCTGTCCTCGTGCTCACACACACCCGCCCCAGGCTTCTGGTAGGTTCTGTGGCCACCCCCATCTCCATGAAGGCCTGGAGGCCCTAAGAGGCAAGGGGGACCCTGGGAAGCTCATTTGTCACCAAATGTGGGGAGGTGGGACTGAGACAAACCAAGCACGTGACACCAGCACTGCCCCCGAGTGGCCCTCAAGCCCCACACGCTGTCGGTGCCTCCAGGAGGCCCCGGGGGTAGGGGGCTCCTTGGCTGTGGTGCTGGGCCTTGGGATACACCAGCCATTCCCTCAGCAAGAACCAGGCCCCTTAGACAAAGCTCCTCAAAGCAGGCTCCTTACCTCCCTTCCCTACCTCCTCCGCCTCACAGGTGAGGCTGCCTGGAGCCAGACTGCATGGGGCCCACCTACAGGGCGGTGCCCTCAGGGACAGTTCTCGGGCAGAAGGCAAAGCCCAAGTATCCTCTCCGGCCCCAGCTCTTGCAGACCTAGAGTCTGCACCAATCCCCGGAGCACAGGGCTGAGGCCTTTGTGGTGTGGATACCCCTCCCTCTTTAGGGAGACCAGGATGCATCCTGTCCCCACCTGGCCCTGCCCCAGTTCCACCTGTGTCCCTGTGGTGGGGACAGAGTCCCAGTGTGGAAGCTTGTCTGGAAATTCCATTAGACAGGTGACTGCTCCTCCAACCCTCTGAGCAGTGGAGACAAGGAGCAGAAAAAGGTCCCAGAAGCACATGGGCTGCATGTCCAGAGAGGCACCTGGTGCCCACTCCAGGGAAGGGGTGGCCTGGCTGCTGCATGGAGCACTCAGGGCTTACAAGGACTGCTGGGCATGGGGTGCCTGGACGTGTGGCTGTACCTGGCTGGGGTCAGCCCACCAGGAGGACTGGTCTGGGGGCTCCCGATGGCCCTACTTTACCTTCCCTGTGCCTTGCTGGACTCCCCACCTCCACCAACACTGTTTCCGGAGACCTGGGCATTATCCAAGTTTGAACCTGAACAATTTACAATGAGAAAGACGTTCACCTTTTCAACATCAAGTTCTGGCTGCAGCTTCAACTTCGTGCCCAGCATGACTGCCTGGCAAACACAAAGGCACAGATTACTCAGGGCCTGGGAGGGGCCACCACCCTTCTGCACAGCGCAGCAGACTGTAAACCTCCCCGTGTCCACTCACGTGGCCCTCAGGCTGAGGGGCCTGGCCTGGCAGACAAGCCCCCCTGTGCTGAGTCCCACTGAGCCTGGCCTTACATGAGCTGGAACAGACGGGAGGCCCAGGCTTGGCCTAAATGGGGCAGCAGGGACTCATGAGGTGCTGGCCACACAGCCTGGTCCACAGGGCCTTGCTCAGGGCTTGCTGATGAACCCACGGAGGGGTTCCCACGTGACTCAAATGCTTGGGCCAGGGCTGAGGACCTCAGGGCAGGGTCTCAGCACACCCTGACGCCTGGGGGAGGGGGGTCCTAGCTGTTCCCACGAGGTGGGAGACAGGCACCCCGCGAGTACTCCCAGGCCACACCGTTTTGCTTGGGCACGGAGGGCCCTGACCGCCCGCACGTACTGTGGGCCTGAGCTGCTATTAATAATTTCCATAAGACGGGCTCCCATAACCAGCAAAAATGACCCACGAGAGCAGCCCGTGGAGCATCGGCGCCCCGCCCCCACGCAGCCCAGAGAAAGGACCAAAATAGCGGCCTGGGAAAGCCTCGGCTCCGGTTTCCAGCCCCCGTGTGCGGGGTGGGGGCGCAGGTCCGGGGGCCTTTCCCTGCGCAGCGCTGACCTGGCGCCTCTACTGGCTGGCCAGCGTCCAAGAGGCTAGGCCTCCACCAGGCCCGCAGGGCGCAGGGCCTGGGACTGGGGTCTCAGGGCCATGGGGAGGGGCGCAGAGCCTGGGGAAGAAGTCTCAGGCCCTTGGGGAGGGGCGCAGGGCCGTGGATAGGGTCGCAGGGCCTGGGGAGAAGGGGGCTGGGTATCTCAGGGCCGTAGGGAGGAGCACAGGGCCCCGGGCAGGGATCTCAGGTCTGTAGGGAGGGGCGCAGGGCCGGGGTGGAGTCTCAGGGCTGAGGAGAGGGGCGAAGAGCCGGGGCGGGGCCTCAGGGCTGCAGGGAGGAGCGCAGGGGCCAGGGGCGGGGTCTCAGGGCTGAGGGGGCCGTAGGGAGGGGCGCCGGGCCCGGGAGGTGGGCATAGGGCTGAGCGCAGGGGCTACCACGTGAGGACCACACCAGCAGTGACACCCGCAGCTTCACACAAGGGCCCTGACCCCTTCTGGATCAGGGATACCCTTGAGAAAATGCCAGAGTTCGGAAGCCGGGAGTGCAGGCCCGGACACCTCACCGCGTTCAGAACCATGGGGTGGTCATGACACCCCCTCCCTCTGCCCCTCCCACACCATGTGGACACTGTCAGGTGCAGGGGGTGGAGGATGGGGCTGTGCCCATCATGTCCTTAGGACCAGGCCCTCAGCGGGGGTTGGGGGAGGGTGCTGGGTGCCCAGCCAGGGCAGGTGTCCCCTCACTGCTGCTGCACCTGGCCTCCCTCTGAGGACAGACTTCAGGCTCCAGGCCCTAGGCCTCAGTGGGTACCCCCCATACATGACCCTTCTGAGCCCTAGAAGGCCTCAGGTTTGGGGAGGAACCTGGGCAGGGCTGGGTGCAGCAGTGCTCCCCAGGTGGGCAGCTCGGCCTCCCTGTCCCACAGGCTGTGACCCCGGGGTCTCCCCTGCGTCCCTGGCTACCCTGTGTTCCCGACTACCTTGTGACCCCGTCACAGGGGGTTCAAAGTACATAGCTGAACCCTTCTCTTCTCCACGGCCATTCAGAGTCCAGGCCAATCAGGTGTCTGGACCTTTCTGCTGGGCCTGCAGGAACTCTCTGGGTGCCCAGGGCCTCATGTGGCCAGGGGGGCTTTCTGGACATGCAGGGGTCCTGGAGCCCCCAGCCCCTATGTCCACATTTTATACCTGGAGCCTGGTGGGGGCTCGGGGCCTAGCAGCTCAGGGGACAGAACAAGGATGGCATTCCCTCAGCTCTACCATGACAAGGGCAGTGCCTGGCTTCCATGGGTGGCCTTGGTGATGGGGATTGGGGACTGGGGGGTGGCAGGTAGCAGACCCACCCCTCAAGGAAGCTCCCTGGCCTGGCCCCCGTCTCAGGCTATGGGGCTCCTGCACGGCCCTTTCACTGTGATCATGCCTGGCTTAGAATCAGTGTCTGGTCATTTCTGTCTAAATCTCCCTGGAAGAATGGTGTGCAGCTGCCCACTGCCCATGCCTGGCCACTTGGGAAACTCAACAGGCACAAAAAGTTCACCTGGCCCCAGAGCCAGGCCCAGGGAGCAGACAGCAGAAGGTGAAGAGTCGGGGACCTCAGGGGACGAATGAGCTGGGGGCTGGGTCGTGAGGACAGATGGGCAGGCTGGGCCCACCCTGCACCAGGTGGCACTTCCTGACCTCGGCTGCCTGGAGGATGGGAGGCACCCATTAGCAAGAGAGGGACAAGACCATCCAGCTGGGGGCTGGGGTGGGGCTGCAGAAACCTCTGGCCACACAGGCCCAGGAGCCACGGCTTTCAGGGGAAAAAAAAAAAAAAAGAACAAGAAAATCCAGAGGGGCTGTGGTGCTGACCATCAGGAAGGGCATTCCCCGGCTCCCCTGGGCCCCCACTTGGAGGGGCAGGAAGGCTGACAGGTGCCAGGCTTAGTGGCCGGGGAAGCCAGTGATGGCCCTGCCTCCCACCTCTGCGTGGGCCTGGAGCCAAGACAGCCTTTTTTTTTTTTTTTTTTTTTTAAAGCAAAGCTATCTTTTTACCTTGATAAGCTGTTTAAAAAATGTAAATAAAATAACTCAGCGGACAAAAGCAGGCATTCATCCCGCCCAGAGCCAGCCGCTGCCCTCGACATGAAATATCGCAGCACACTGAGTGCTGAGTCCCAGCTAATCCGAGCGGACAGGCCTGAATGCGGCCCCTTTCGGCCGGGCGCGGCGGTGGGCAGTGGAGCATGTATCGCCTGCCGGGCAGCCCCGCTTGGGACAATGGCTTTCTTCGCAGAAGGGGCCTGTGCGGGACAAGACCCTCTTTGTGTGGGGATTCCTGCCTTGGAGCGTGAGGGAGGCGCATTCAGCCGGCCCCAGACAGTCTTTGAAAGGCGCTGTAACAGAAGACGGCGAAACACTAGCCTGCCTTCTGCCTCCCTGCACTCTCTGCAGGCCCAGCCGCCATTCAGCCTCACGCCACATGAGCGGACCCTCGGTCCTGCATTGTCCGGTGCCGGCCATCCTGGCTTCTCAGCACCCTGCGCCAGCCGTGAGAGGCTGGCGACAGTGCGGGGGTGGAGCACGGTGCGGCCGACGCTTGGCTCACTCTTCTGAGGGCCCAGCCAGGCAGCCCTGATGCCTGCACCCAGGTTCCAATGTGGCTCCTCATGGCCAGGGGGTCTCGCTGGAAAGAGGAACCCAGGGTGCCATCGTGATAGCCTCTGCCCCCATGCAGAGCCCCGCGTTTCAGCAGCACGTCCCTGAAGTAAGGCCCCTGACAAGGCGGGGTGCAGACTGATGCCCCCGAATGCCAGCCTCCTTATACATGATCACTGTACCCTGAACCAAGCACCCCTGGACTGAGCAATCCCTAGACAGGTCACCCCCGGGCAGGGCACCCCTAAGCTGAGCGCCCCCAGGCTGAGCACCCCCAGGTTGAGCACCACCAGGCAGGGCACCCCGGGGCAGGACACCCCCAGGCAGGGCACCCCCAGGCAGGACACCCCAAGGAAGGGTACCCCCGGGCAGGACACCACAAGGAAGGGCATCCCCAGGCAGGACACCCCCAGGCAGGACACCCCTGGGCAGGACACACCCTGGCAGGCACCCCCGGGCAGGACAACCCCTGGCAGGACACCCCCGGGCAGGGTACCCCAAGGAAGGGTGCCCCTGGGCAGGACGCCCCAAGGAAGGGCACCCCTGGGCAGGACACCCCCGGGCAGGACACCCCGGCAGGGCACCCCCGGGCAGGACACCCCGGCAGGGCACCCCCGGTCAGGACAGCCCCAGGCAGAACACCCCCAGGCAGGACACCCCCAGGAAGGGCACCCCCGGGAAGGGCACCACCGGCCTTCTTTGCTGTACCTCCTGCTGCACCTTGGAATGTGCACTGGGATGTGCAATCTCACGGCACCGAGAATTCACAGGGGCCCCCTGCAGCTGCAGGAACAGCTCAGAGCCACCCCAGGCAAGATGGCTGCCTCCCTACTCACTGCAGGCCCCACCACTCCCCACTGCTCCCCACAAACCCAAGTCCAGCTTGGCCAGGCTTGGAGGGTGGTGGCTGTGACTCCAAGGACTGGTCTTCCTCTTGGAATCTGGACTTAAGAGTCAGCATTGCTCACAAAGGAGGCTCAGCAAACCTCCATGAACCCTAACATTCCACCAGTTCTTATCCAGACACCTGAAGCTCCAAACCCACACTTCTGCCACACAGCTAAGACCTGACCCCCTAAGATCACAAGGGAGCAAAGCTGCCTCTCCTGCCAGCAGCTGACAAGGGGCTGGATGCTGAGCCTTGTCCCATGTCCCGGGCACTGTCCCACTCCGCACTGTGCCTTGTGAGTGGGCCCCACTTGGGGTGTCGTGGGCAGGGCTGGCACCAGCTGCTCCCACAGCCCCTCTGCTCAGCCTCTCCCAGGAGTGTTTCCTTCCAGGGAATGCAGACAGCACCCAGCACCCAGGAGGCTCAGCAGACGAACAAACACCCACAAAGGGCAGCCGCCTGCATGGTTCTGTGTAGGATTCTCAGGTGCAGAGACTCATGGGCATGGTGGGCGTGGCTGGACTGAAGCTCAGGGCCAGGCCCACCTGGGACCCTGTGAGTTTGAGGGCCCAATGGGAGCCAGGAGTCAGGAGGAAAGAACTCGTGAGTGCCATGAGTCGGTGGGGGAGACCAGGCCTGAGACTGGCTGTGCTCTGACATTCCTGTCGGCTCAGGCAGCCTGAGGGCTCCTGGGACCCTGCACCCCATGCACAGCTGATGGGCTTCCCACTGCCAGGTCCTTGATTCCTCCATGCAGACCAGAAGCCCCACACAGCCCCCATCATGCAGGCCGCCAGCACCCAAGAAACCCTGCCCCACCACCTGAGAAACCCTTTCCCTGTGGGCCACTCACTTCTCTGAACCTGCCCTCGTGGTAGAGGCGGTGGACGTGCTCCAGCAGGCAGCTCCGGTCTGCATCTTGTAGCTGGAAGATGCTGACGAGTGGCGCTGCAAGGCTGGAGGGGCTCTCGGTGAGGACCTTGACTGCTCGGGCCTGCAGCTGCTCCAGCCTCGGGCTGTGCTGGAAGAGCCGAGACCCAGCCTTACTGGACGCAATACCTAGGGGCTGAGCCATGGGGCTGGCTGGGGCAGGCCTGGCCCAGGGAGGCAGCACCTGTTACTGTGGCTGTGTGCGGGCCTTGGGTGGCCTGCAGGGCTGGGGCATGGGAGGGGTGAGGCTGGTCACAGCATGTGGTTATCAGGGGGCTGAGGGTGAAGCCCACAGCCTGGGCCTTGACCACAGCCCTCAGCACCCCTCTGCCCTTCCCCGGCTCTTCCCCTTGCCCTTTCCCGGCTTGCTCAGTGGGCTGCAGAGGCCTGGGCAGGTGGGTGCCAGGTCCACTGTGCTGAGGACTGGGGCAGAAGGGTCATAGAGCCCACAGGCGCACCTGGGCTGGGCTGCGCCTGGGCGTGGCTGTGCCCGTAGCCAGCACTGCAGCTGGTGGGAGATCCAGGCCTCCAGGGAGGGGCCCTCTCCCTGCCGGCCCCGGCTGCTCTCCAGCATGTCCAGAAGCCCGGCCAGGGGGTCATCCACGGCAGCAAACCCCCGCCAGGCTTCCTCCTGGAGCTGTGGAGACACAAAACCACATTGTCACTTTGTCTTGCACTCAAGGCCTCCTGGCAAGGCCTCCCCACCGCACAGAGTTTTTAAAATTTTAATCCATTCAGAAGGTAACTGTGGCCATTCAGCCGCCATCCGCGCCTCTGTGACTTCATGCCGCCAGGATTTCGTTCTGGTCCGCTGCCTCCCAGGCCACCAGGGGCTGCGGTCATTGTCTGAACTAGTCATCCCATAAAGCCAGAGGGCCTGTTCTCCAGGCAGGCAGAAGGCTGGGCTGAGAGGTGACCACAGCCCAAGCAACAGGTGACAGGTCCACAAGTCACTTCACCTGCAGCGCCGGCTGGACACGGACCAGGCCTGCCCTCAGCAGGCAAAGGAAACCAAGAGGCAAGAACCAAAACCCACACTGAAAAGCACCTTTTATTCACTTTTCTATCCCTGACCTGCAGAAGATTCAGAAACTGGTAAGAGGTGGAAGAAGAGAAGCAAAGCATCGGTTTTGGTCTCTGGCTTCTGGAAGATTCTAAAGCAAGTTGGCCCTCGCTGCTGTGTGGCAGCCTCAGCGGCGCAGTCCTCTGGGGACAGCAGCAAGTGAGTCAGCTGTGATTCACTTCAAGCCCAGTCACTACTTATGGACAGTTACGTAGGTGGAATCATAGGCGCTAAAGGGCTGGATGGGTTCGCAGCTCAGCACTCGGGACAGGGCGCAGCAGATGACAGCCATGCAGGTGGGCAAGAGGGTGAGTTCCCAGCTGTCAGCACTGGCCAGAGGACACACCCAGAGCTGGGGCAGGCTGCAGGCTGGGAGTGTGGGCCACGCTGCTCTGGCCCTGGCGATGTGGATGGTGCCCTCCGTGGAGCTCCAGGAGCCACATCCCGAGGCTGCAATGAACCTTCGAATGCACCAGGAGCCACATCCTAAGGCTGCAACGCAGCTTTGAATGCACCAGGAGCCACATCTCCAGGCTGCGACGTAGCTTTGAATGCATTGTGCGCCGGGGTCTTTGCAAGCTTACTGAAACAAAAGGCAGATTCTGGAACCCGGCACTGTACAGCTCTCCCCAAACACCCGGGACCCGGCACTGGACAGCTCTCCCCAAACACCCGGGACCCAGCACTGGTCAGCTCTCCCCAAATACCCGGGACCCGGCACTGGTCAGCTCTCCCCAAACACCCGGGACCTGGCACTGGACAGCTCTCGACAGAAACACCCAGAACCCGGCACTGGAGAGCTCTCCCCAAACACCCGGGACCTGGCACTGGACAGCTCTCCACAGAAACACCCAGAACCCAGCACTTGACAGCTCTCCACAGAAACACCTGGAACCCGGCACTGGACAGCTCTCCACAGAAACACCCGGAACCTGGCACTGGACAGCTCTCCACAGAAACACCCAGAACCCAGCACTGGACAGCTCTCCCCAGAAACCCCCAGAACCCGGCACTGGACAGCTCTCCACAGAAACACCTGGAACGTGGCACTGGACAGCTCTCCCCAAATACCCAGGACCCGGCACTGGACAGTTCTCCCCAAACACCCGGGACCCGGCACTGGACAGCTCTCCACAGAAACACTTGGAAACCGGCACTGGACAGCTCTCCCAAACACCCGGGACCCAGCACTGGACAGCTCTCCCAAACACCCGGGACCCAGCACTGGACAGCTCTCCCCAAACACCCGGGACCCGGCACTGGACAGCTCTCCCAAACACCCGGGACCCAGCACTGGACAGCTCTCCCCAAACACCCGGGACCCGGCACTGGACAGCTCTCCCCAAACACCCGGGTCCCGGCACTGGACAGCTCTCCCCAAACACCCGGGACCCGGCACTGGACAGCTCTCCCAAACACCCGGGACCCGGCACTGGACAGCTCTCCCCAAACACCCAGAACCCGGCACTGGACAGCTCTCCACAGAAACACCCAGAACCCGGCACTGGACAGCTCTCCACAGAAACACCCGGAACCCGGCACTGGACAGCTCTCCACAGAAACACCCGGAACCCGGCACTGGACAGCTTCCCAAACACCCAGGACCCGGCACTGGACAGCTCTCCCAAACACCCGGGACCCGGCACTGGACAGCTCTCCCCAAACACCCAGAACCCGGCACTGGACAGCTCTCCCCAAACACCCGGGACCCAGCACTGGACAGCTCTCCCCAAACACCCGGGACCCGGCACTGGACAGCTCTCCACAGAAACACCCGGAACCCGGCACTGGACAGCTCTCCACAGAAACACCTGGAACCCGGCACTGGACAGCTCTCCACAGAAACACCTGGAACCCGGCACTGGACAGCTCTCCACAGAAACACCCGGAACCCGGCACTGGACAGCTTCCCAAACACCCGGGACCCGGCACAGGACAGCTCTCCCCAAACACCCGGGACCCAGCACTGGACAGCTCTCCCCACAGACACCTGGAACAGCTGTGGAGCACATGCAGGTGAGTGTGTAAGGAGATCTCAGAACTGTCTTGGAGGGTGTGACAGCTGCAGGGGTGGGAGGCAAGGCTGGAAAGTAGAGACCCCAAAGGAGACCCCTTGTGGAAAGTGCAGGCAGAGAGGGAGGAAGGCAGCTTTTCTGTCCAACAGGACTCAGGGAAGAAAAGGAAAGCCGCCCTTAAACAAAGCCTGTAAATCCCACGCATCTGGAACTTGAAGGTGCTCCAAAAAGTTAGATCTAGACCTAGAGAGTTCTAGCTTCAGTGAGTTCTAGCCCTGCTGAGTTTCAGCCCTGCTGAGTTCTAGCTCCAGTGAGTTCTAGCCCTGCTGAGTTCTAGCCCTGCTGAGTTCCAGCCCTGCTGACTTTTTGCCCTGCTGACTTCCAGCCTTGCTGAGTTCCAGCCCTGCTGAGTTCTAGCCCCGCTGAGTTCTAGCTCTGCTGAGTTCTAGCTGTAGTGAGTTCTAGCTCTCATGATTTCTAGCTCTCGTGAGCTCTAGCCCTGCTGAGCTCTAGCTCTGCTGAGTTCTAGCTCTAGAGAATTGTAGCTCTAACTAGCTGGCAGAAACAAAGCAATAATTCTTTAACTACTTTGCCAGGACGTGCAGGCCCTAGGTCACCAGAGGGAAAAAGTTTCACTGAATGAGGTCAATGAAAACTTACAAAACACACAAGGAAGCAAGCCGCTGTGAGCGACAACCCGAAGTAAGCTGGTCAAAGCTCTGAGAATGTGGAGTGATAGGACATGGATTTGGGAATGTGTAACCAACTATCCCCATTTTCCTAAGAGACAGTTTGCTTCTGTTCACGTGTTAGCCACGGAAAAGGAGGAAGCTCACGCAGGCTTCCACGTGGACAAGCCTTGACATTGTGCTAAGTGAAGAGCAAGTCACAAAAGACCCCATGTTTCGTGACCGCATGTGTGTGAACTGTCCAGAAGTGGCAAATCCAGAGGCAGAAAGTGAATGAGGGTGGCTGGGTTCAGGCTGAGGGAGGGGCATCTGTGTGAGGGGTACAGGGTTTGTGGGTGAGTCTGGGGCTGGGAATGGGGTGACTCTGTGGGGGTATGGGGTTTTTGTCTGAAGCAATCAAACTTTCTGAAACCAGAAGAGGTTCACATTGTTGTGAAGATGCTGAAAAGATTCACAAAGCACAACACTGTGGACGTGCTCAATGCTACTGAATCGCTCATTTCAAAATAATTAGGCTTACATTTTGTGCATCTTACCCCAATAAAAAATTAAATTAGGCCGGGCACGGTGGCTCACGCCTGTAATCCCAGCACTTTGGGAGGCCAAGGCGGGTGGATTATGAAGTCAGGAAATCGAGACCATCCTGGTCAACACGGTGAAACCCCATCTCTAATAAAAATACATAAATTAGCTGGGCCTAGTGGCATGTGCCTGTAGTCCCAGCTACTCAGGAGGCTGAGGCAGAAGAATTGCTTGAACCCAGGAGGAGGAGGTTGCAGTTAGCTGAGATTGTGCCACTGCACTCCAGCCTGGGTGACAAGGGTAAGACTCCGTCTCAAAAAAAAGAAAAAAATAAATAAGCAGATGCCCAGTGGCCTGCTCTGATTTAAGTGGATGCCCCGTAGCCTGTTCTGATTTAAGCGGATGCCCCATGGCCTGCTCTGATTTATGCAGGTGCCCCATGGCCTGCTCTGATTTGAGTGGACGCCCCGTGGCCTGCTCTGATTTAAGCAGACGCCCTGTGGCCTGCTCTCACCCAGGTTTGTTTCTGTCACCCTGGAGCTCCGTGGCAGCTGTTCTGACCCCACCCGCCTTCCCTCACTCCTGAAACTAGCCCGGTAACCCTTCTGCAAAATCCTAGCCCTCCAGGCCCCCGGCCAGGTCCTCCCCTCCAGGCCCCCGGTGGCAGCTGTGTCCCTTTTGTGCCCTTGCTGGCCAGCATGGTGACACACGGACCCAGTGCCCACTGCACCCCTGCCAGCCCCAGGGCCAGCCCCTTGTGGTGGGAGACGCCAGTCTGGGCCCAAGCATCTCCCTCCAGCTCCTGCCCTTATCTTGGTGGCCTTAATGGACTTGTCCAGGAACCCTGGGAACCATGGCTCTGAGACTGGGCTCCCCTTGTCCTGCCTGCTCCCTCCTGGGGTCCCCATAAGGAAGAGGAAGCCATCACACCCACCCTGCCTTCTCCTCCCTCTGAGCCCTGCCACTCCCCCTCCCTGTGCTGGTGGCCAGGCCCCTCACCAGCCTTCACTCCTCCATTCCCAGGTCACCCTCAGCTACAAAGAGCCACCTGATGCACATGGAGGAAACAACGTGAGTCCCCCTCCAACCCAACACCCCTCCAGGAATCCCCCCTCAATGCCTCCTGCCCACTGGTATCCCTGCTCCTCCCTGCTGCTCCGGCATCCCCTGCAGCTGAGCTGTTGGCTCCACTCATGGCTTTGGTGGGGGGGGGGTGTCCCATGGGCTCAGAAGCACCAGAAGGCCCCCTGAGGTGCTGTTAGGACAGGACCACCCTGGCTGGGTGCAGTGGCTCACACCTGGAATCCCAACACCATGGGAGGCCAAGACGGGTGGATTGCTTGAGGTTAGAAGTTCGAGACCAGCCTGGCCAACATGGTTAAATCCCATCTCTACTAAAAGTACAAAAACTAGCCAGGTGTGGTTGCTTATGCCTAAATCCCAGCTACTTGGGAGGCTGAGGCCTGAGAATCGCTTGAACCTGGGGGGTGGCGGTTACAGTGAGCCAGGATTGTACCACTTCAGGGCCACCCGACCACTGGGTACTGAGTAGTGGGCTGGGAAGGGCCAGTGAGCCAGGGAGCCCCACTCTGTGACTGCATCTACTCCAGGCCCTCGCCCGCACCAGCCCGGCCTCTTCCTGTCCCTCTCTGGCCGTCCTCACCCAGCCAGGGTGCTTGCTGCCTCTGCTCTCATTTTAAAAGAACACCCAACAGCCCTCCCAAAACCCCCAATCCCATTTACCCCCTTTATACTGCAAAGCGCCCTCAAAGAGTTCTCCAAAACCCTAATCTCATCTCCCTCCTCTAGGGGCCCCAGGTGTCTGTGCCACCATATGGGGGTCCCCAGGATCTCCATGTGCAGCTGGCTCTAGGGTCAGGCTTCTCCTCAGCACCCGGGACCCCCAAGGACCCCATCTTCAAGGCTCCTGGCCCACCCAGGGTTACTGGCGATGTGGCCTTTGCCAACTTGCTGGAACCTGGGCGAGCTCGGGCAGAGAAACTCAATGGAGGCGGAAGGAGAGGTGAGAGCGGCACACCCCCCCGGGAAGATGGAACGCGACAGTCTCACGACCATGAGCGAAGCCCAGAGCCGATCACAGCCCTGTCTGTTTAGAATCGAGCACTGCTCAGAGGAGACGCCACAACAAAGAACATCAGGATGTCGGGAGGAAAGGGGTGGACCCACAGCTTAGACCTGTGAGGGCGGAGGGTGTGAGCCAAATGCGAGGAGACTGAGCATCACAGACGAAGGTCCCACAAGAGAGCTTGGAAACACAACAGCAGAGGGAAATCTCAGGCAAGGACAGATTCACAAGCCAGAAAGATACTTAAAAGCCACAGACAGAGACTCACAAGCCAGAGATGGAGATCGACAAGCCAGAGGCCTGGCAAGCCACTCTACTGATGGGAAGTGAAATCTGGCAGGGGCGGGTACAGGAGAGGGGTGGATGCAAGAGGAGCAGCGCCAGGGCTGGGGCTGGAGTGAAATCTGGCAGGGGCAGGTGCAGGAGAGGGGCGGATGCAGGAGGAGCAGCATCGGGGCTGGGGCTGGAGGGAAGCCCTGGGGCTTGCAGGGTGACCTCGGCCAGCAGACAAAGTACTCAGGAACTGGCAGCCTCCTGTACACAGGCCATTACTGCTAAGGAGCTAGAATCTGCATCTGCCCCCAACTCCCCCCGCCCCCCGTGGCCAGCCTCACTCTGCAGCCTCTCCCTGGCCTCTTCCATCCAGCCTCCTGCCCTGCTCAAGCCCTCCCGCCTTCCTAAGGCCTCCCTGTCCTGAAAGCCTGCTCTAATGATCACCCGGGCTTGAGTGCTCTGCCAGTGGGCAGACAGGGCCTCAGGCCTGGCAGCGCTGGTGACAGCCGAGTCCCTGCAGATGAGTGGCCCCTGTGCCTCCCAGAGGTGACCTCAGAGGTGCTGCTGGGGCCAGCAGTGCCTTCCCCACCTCAGGGCCATGAGGAAGACCGCCCCTCACAAGCCACCCTGGATGCAGTCTGTGGCAGCCGCTACCGCAGGACCCTGCGGCCATAGGGGGACCGCACAGCTTCCCACCCAGGGAGGCCTCCTCACCCCGACACCAGCCCTGGGGCCCTCGCTGGGAGGAGAGGCCCCAGCTCAGCAGGTGCGGCCATAGCCCGTCAGGTCTCCACACCAAAGTCCTTCCCTGGGCATGGAAGGACGTCTCCCGCACCATGCAAATGTACAGACGGTGGCAGGAAGCTGGAGGCGGAAGAGCACCTGGGCCTGGAGATGGAGCCAGTGCAGACTGGGAGGTGTCCACGCTGGGCTGCGTGTCCGTGGCGTGGCCCAGAGGCTGTGTGGGGGCTGCAGGCCCTTACCTGTCTCTAAGCCTCAGGGCCCTGCGTCCACCAGGGTCCACCCAGCCTCGCCTAGGCTCTGTGCCACCCTTGTGCCGGCAGCCGTCACCGGGAGCTGGAACATTCAGACGAATGGCTGGTCTCTGCCTAACAGCCAGTTCTGCCAGCTGTGACTTGACCCCACACCTACTTACCTGCTGCCGCTCCCGCGTGGACCACAGGGTCTGCAGGGTCTGCAGAAGCAGGAGGGGGTCCTGGCCTGTGGGAACAAGATGACAGCTATGGGAGGAGCAGGTGTAGGGGCAGGGGCTGCCGCACAGCCCACCAGGAAGCCCCTCCCACTGACCCCCAAGGCTCAGGGCTCCTCTGGACCTGGGGTGAGCCCTCCCCATCTCTGGCACACACAGAACACATCTGCCAGCTGCCACAGTGCCCACCCTGGCCCGGGCTCACTGCCGTCCCTTCCCTGTGGCCTGCCCCTCCCCTCAGCCCCCTGGCAGCACTTCCAGGCTCAACCCTGGGAGCTGGGCCTCATCCTCCAGCTAAAGTCACAGAGCAGCCCCAGGGCTGGGTCCTCCGCTGTCCAGGCCTTTATGGGCCTGAGCCTTACCTGCTCCTCCCAGCACCCTCAGTAACCTCATCAGCATCTTCTTGCCTAGACCCTGCTCCCCACCACGAGGACCCCAAGTCTCTGCCCTCCCTGTAGCTCTTTAGGTCTCTTTCTCCACCACCACTGCCCTGCCCCTCCTTCCAGCCTCGCCTGGAAGGCCGCCCCCACCTCACGGTGGGGGCTGCAAACGTGCGACCAGGGACGCTGCCCCATACGAACAGAGCCACAAGAGTGAGGCCCGAGGGAGGTTTTCAGAAAGCACCTGGGGGCCTCGTGGCTTGGCCTGGAGGCTTGTGGTGTCTCAACCCCACACAGGGGAGCAGGGACACACCCGGGCTCCATCATGTGAGAGGGTCGGGTCGGAGGCCAGGGAGGGGCGGCTGCCACAGGTACGGCCGTGGGGGTGCAGGAGCCCAGTGGATTCAGCAGTGAACTCCCCCGGGACCTGGGGGCCATGGAAACTGCTGGGCCCCCCTGGAGAGCAGGATGGGAACAGAGAAGGCCCTGGAGCTGGGTGAGGGAAGCTGAGGACTCGTGCAGATCAGATAAGACCCCAGCAGCTGGGTTCTGCCACATGTGCTGGGGAGCGTGTGTGACGGGGTCACCCCGGAACACCAGCCCGACTTAACGCGAGAGCCCGAGGTGTGGTTCAGCCCAGGACTGGAACAGAGGACAGAACCATGTGGCCCTTTCTGCAGACACAGAGCAAACATTCTCAAATTCAGTTTAGCTCATGGTTTAAGAAATAACTCGTCTAGGACAGGAAGGAAGCGCCCCGAATTGGGTAAAAGCCACCCGCGAGCATGAAGCATGGCACTTGGGGCAGCGCACGAGGACATCTGATGGCAGGTGGCATCCAGCAGGGAAGGGAAACAGAAACATGAGGACCTGCCAACAACGTGATTGATTATGCAGAAAGCCACGAAGGATCAAAAGCTACGCTCTCAGAATTTACCCATGGGGGCCGGCTCACGGCTGTCATCCCAGCACTTTGGGAGCCCGGGGCAGGCGGTTCATCTGAGGTCAGGAGTTCGAGACCAGCCTTGCCAACAAGGTGAAACCCTGTCTCAACTAAAAATACCAAAAAATTAGCCAGGCATGTGGTATGTGCTTGTAATCCCAACTACGTGGGAGGCTAAGGCAGGAGAATCACTTGAACTCGGGAGTCAGACGTTGCAGTGAGCCGGGATCATGCCATTGCACTCCAGTCTGGGTGACAGAACAGGACTCCATCTCAAAATAAATAAATAAATAAAATTAAAAAATATAAAAGATAACCACTCCCTACACTCAGTCTTTGGCCGGCATAGTGGCTCACACCTGTAATCCTAGCACCAGGGGAGGCTGAGTCAGGCAGATCATGGGGTCAGGAGTTTAAGGCCAGCCTGGCCAAGATGGTGAAAACCCATCTCTACTGAAAATACAAAAAAATTAGCTGGGCGTGGTGGCTTGTGCCTGTAATCCGATTTGGGAGGCTGAGGCAGGGAATCACTTTAACCTGGGAGGCGGAGGTTGCAGTGAGCCGAGATCGTGCCCACTTCCAGCCTGGGCAACAGAGCGACATTCTGTCTCAAAAGAAAAAAAACAGAATTCACCGATAGTTCGGCATCAATGCTCAGCAAGAGCCCAAATGAGAAGATCAGTTGTTTCCCTGCAGCAACAAACAGAAATGACAGGAGAAAAAAAGAAAGAGTCTCCCTGTCGCCAGGAGCCAGGCTGGAGTGCAGTGGCTCGATCTTGGCTCACTGCAACCTCTGCCTCCTGGGTTCAAGCAATTCTCCTGCCTCAGCCTCCCGAGTAGCTGAGATTACAGGCGTGCACCACCACACCCGGCTAATTTTTGTATTTTTAGTAGAGATGGGGTTTCACCATGTTGGCCAGTATGGTCTCAATCTCTTGACCTCGTGATCCACCCGCCTCAGCCTCCCAAAGTGCAGGGATTACAGGTGTGAGCCACTGCGCCTGGCCAGAAATGACCATTTCAAAAGTCACTTACAACAGCATCAGCCATGTCAGATACCCTGGGATAAATCTAACAAAAGCAGCTCACGTAAGACAAAAACCCACGAAACGTCATGGGGCACCTGAGCTCCACCACTGAGGCTCTGGGCTCTTCAGTGCCCTGGGACGGGGTGGCATGGGCCAGCATTCCTGTCTGCGTTCAAAACCATCCTACCATGGCGCACATGGTGTGCCTCATACACAGAGGCTGAGAACACCCAAATGTCCACTGGAGGAGGACGGAGCAAGCGGACCAGCCTGGGGATGAGGCCTAGGCGGGAGGATGTACCCATGTGACCATGGCAGGCAGTGTGAGCCCCACATTCTGGCTGCTGCTTTCTGGGCAGGACCAGCGAGGGGCCGGGCAGGGCTGGGTGGAGTGTACCGTGGTGTGTTCAAGATCTCGTGCTGAGCTCTGCTGTGTGTTCTGCGTTCCTTCCTACATATGGGTTGCACTTCAAAATAAACAAAACAGACTTCTATTTATTTTTTTTTTTGAGATGGAGTTTCACTCTTGTTACCCAGGCTGGAGTGCAATGGCGTGATCTCGGCTCACCACAACCTCCGCCTCCTGGGTTCAGGCAATTCTCCGGCCTCAGCCTCCTGAGTAGCTGGGATTACAGGCACATGCCACCAAGCCCAGCTAATTTTTTGTATTTTTAGTAGAGACGGGGTTTCACCATGTTGACCAGGATGGTCTCAATCTCTTGACCTCGTGATCCACCTGCCTTGGCCTCCAGACTTTTATTTTATGTTATTTATTGTATTTTATTTTATTTTGAGATTGAGTCTCACTCTCGCCCAGGCCAGAGTGCGGTGGTGTGATCTTGGCTCACTGCAACCTACATCTCCTGGGTTCAAGCAATTCTCCTGCCTCAGCCTCCCGAGTAGCTGGGATTACAGGCACGCAACACCACACCCACCTAATGTTTGTATTTTTAGTAGAGATAGGGTTTCACCATATAGGCCAGGCTGGTCTTGAACTCCTGAGGTCAAGTAGTCCACCCGCCTCAGCCTCTCAAAGTGCTAGGGTGACAGGAGAGAGCCACTGTGCCCAGCCCAGGTTTTCTCTTAAAGCAGTTTCAGATGCGTGAGATGAGAAAGTCTGCAGATAGACAGTGGTGGTGACTGTGCAGCCAGGTGAGTCAGTGTTGGTGGTCTTCATCCCCCCATCAGTGTTGGTTGTCTTTGTCCCCCCCGGTCAGTGTTGGTGGTCTTCATCACATCCTCGTCAGTGTTGGTGGTCTTCGTCCCCCGCCATCAGTGTTAGTGGTCTTTGTCCCCCACCATCAGTGTTAGTGGTCTTTGTCCCCCCCAGTCAGTGTTAGTGGTCTTTGTCCCCCCCCGGTCAGTGTTGGTGGTCTTCGTCCCCCCATCAGTGTTGGTGGTCTTTGTCCCCCACCGTCAGTGTTAGTGGTCTTTGTCCCCCCCCAGTCAGTGTTGGTGGTCTTCATCACATCCCTGTCAGTGTTGGTGGTCTTTGTCCCCCCCCATCAGTGTTGGTGGTCTTCATCACATACCCATCAGTGTTGGTGGTCTTCATCCCCCCCCATCAGTGTTGGTGGTCTTCATCACATCCCCGTCAGTGTTGGTGGTCTTCGGTTCCCCCCCAATCAATGTTGGTGGTCTTCGTCCCCCCCGTCAGTGTTGGTGGTCTTCAGTTCCCCCTGTCAGTGTTGGTGGTCTTCGTCCACCCCGTCAGTGGTGGTGGTCTTCGTCCCCCCCGGTCAGTGTTGGTGGTCTTCGTCCCCCCCCGGTCAGTGTTGGTGGTCTTCATCCCCCCCCGGTCAGTGTTGGTGGTCTTCGTCACATACCCGTCAGTGTTAGTGGTCTTCGTCCCCCCCGTCAGTGTTGGTGGTCTTCGTCCCCCCTCCATCAGTGTTGGTGGTCTTCATCACATACCCGTCAGTGTTGGTGGTCTTCGTCCCCCCGTCAGTGTTGGTGGTCTTCATCACATACCCGTCAGTGTTGGTGGTCTTCGTCCCCCCTCCATCAGTGTTGGTGGTCTTCATCACATACCCGTCAGTGTTGGTGGTCTTCGTCCCCCCGTCAGTGTTGGTGGTCTTCATCACATACCCGTCAGTGTTGGTGGTCTTCGTCCCCCCCCGTCAGTGTTGGTGGTCTTCATCACATCCCCGTCAGTGTTGGTGGTCTTCGTCCCCCCCCGTCAGTGTTGGTGGTCTTCATCACATCCCCGTCAGTGTTGGTGGTCTTCGTCCCCCCCCGTCAGTGTTGGTGGTCTTCGGTTCCCCCCTCAGTCAGTGTTGGTGGTCTTCGTCCCCCACCATCAGTGTCGGTGATATTCATCCCTCCCCCGTCAGTGTTGGTGGTCTTCGGACCTCCCTGTCAGTGTTGGTGGTCTTCCCCCCCAATCAGTGTTGGTGGTCCTTGGCGCCCCCCCATCAGTGTTGGTGGTCTTCGGCCCACCCCCCCGTCAGTGTTGGTGGTCTTCGGCCCTCCCCATCAGTGTTGGTGGTCTTCGTCCCCCCCCCCGGTCAGTGTTGGTGGTCTTCCTCACATCCCCGTCAGAGTTGGTAGTCTTCAGCCCTCCTTGTCAGTGTTGGTGGTCTTCGTCCCCCACCGTCAGTGTTGGTGATCTTCATCCCTCCCCCGTCAGTGTTGGTGGTCTTTCCCCCTGTCAGTGTTGGTGGTCTTCAGCCCTGTTCATGTCCTTCTGGTCCTGTCCTCTAGGTGAGCAGGGTCTGGGTCCCACCCCCGGCCACTCCAGCTCCCAGGGGCCTCCCTGCCTTGCCACTGTGCCCTCAGATAACACCCAGCCAGCAGCTGGCACGGCCCTAGGATCCCACAGAAACATGGGGTGGGCCAGGCCCCTTCTCTGTGGATTCCACCGTGGCCCCTGGGCCTGAGAGTCAAAGCTGGGCCCACTACACCCTCCTGGCCTCCACCCTCCCTGTGACCCAGACCCTGCCCCCTGGGCCTGAGGCTGCTTCCTGAGTACCCAGCAACCTGCCTGGGAGTCCCCTGTGGTGCCACTGTCCCTCTGCCCCCATCCCTTCACTGTGGCCTGGATGCTGAGCCCCAGGGCAGTGACCGCCTGGGTCTCCTTCCAGCCCATGGCCGGTATATGATGGGCACTCCACGGCGCCCGCCCCAGCCATCCCAGGGCCATCTGCGCCCTCACGGTGCTCACAGCCCATGCGACTGGGGAGCCCAGGGTCTCAGGCCAGAGCTGGAGGCACCACAGCAGGTGTGACTGGCTGAGTCTCTGCCCCGCCGGGCTCGGACATGGCCATGCTGACACTCGTCTCACACAATCAATGGCTTCCTGTTCATATAGCAGAAGAAAAACAGGATGTCCAGGGGCGGCTTCTGTCTGAGCCAATGAGACAAGTGAGCTCTGTGAGCCCTGAGGCCCAGCAGCGGGAGGACGGGGTACCTGGGAGGGCCCCGGGGGACACACCCCACTCAATACACAGCACCCCATGCACCCCGACTCACGGATACCTCGCAGGGGCAAGGTGTCGGAGAGGGGCAGGTGGGGGTATCTGAGAGGGGCAGGTGGAGGGTGTTTGAGAGGTGGAGGTGGGGCTTGGAGCTGATGCTGAGGGACCTCCCAGACCTGCTCTCCGGCTGCGGAAGCCCCAGGCTGCCCTCCCTGCGGTCACCTCTTTGTGCAGTGGCTTCTGGGGGCATTTGGTCACCAGCGTGGACTTTCGGCCAGCACTCTGCGGGTGTCCTCTGGCCCCATACCTCCACACCCAGGCCCGGGGCTGGCCAGGCCCAAGTTCACCAAGTTCGCCAAGTTCATTAGCGCCGCACCCACGCCTGGGACCTGCTGACAGGCGGCCAGACGGCAGATCTGGGATACTGAGACAGATGGCTCCCGGCTGGGAGGTGACTCCTCACCCCAGACCCCATTCCTCGGGAGCATGTGGGTGGGGCAGAGCAGGGCAGCTGCGTGTCAAGAGGATACCCAAAAGAAAGTCAGGCTCAAGAGTAAAAGTTTCACCATCCCCCAAACGTGGCTTCACATCCTGAACCTGTGCTACTTCTCCCTGGGGAGCCAAATCGTGGCTCCCCCACCCCAGCCACCCTCCCCAAAACGTGCCCAGGAGGGCTCAGGAACTCCATGGGGTCGGCTTGGGGGCGCCCATCAGATGCGGCCAGGATGGCCCCACCCTGCCCCCGGCAGTCCTCAGGCCAGCCTGGCCTCAGAGACTCCCCTGCCCAGCCGATGGGAGTACAGATTGTGGCAGGGACGCCACTTTCTCCAAACAGCACAAGCTGATGGCTGCCTTCACTTGAGAGACAGATGCTCCGGGAAGCTCTGGGCTGTGTCGAAGGCTCCTTTACTCTCCACACTCTATCACAAAGGCGGGGCCAGAAACAGGGACTTTTGATCTGCGGGACTGGGGGCACAGAAGCCCCAAGAACTGAGGCTGAGCCCAGCTATGATGCTGGACAGTGGACACTGGGCAGCAAATGTCAGGCGGTGGACGCTGGCAGGGGACACCTGGCCTCCAGGCAAAAAGCCTGTGATGTGTGGTCTTCACAAGGCCCCTGAGTGGGTGTCTCCTGAGGCCCGGCTTTCCTCTCGGGGCCTGGGTCACAAAGCTCACACAGCCTGTCTGCAAGGCTGTCTGGCACCTGCCAGCAGCATCAGACCCCGAAGTGCTGAGCAAAGGAGAGCTGGCCACCCAGACCAGACCCCAGGCACTGCAGTGACCTGCTCCTTGCCCATGGACCGGACACCTGCTATCAGCTCAGCGCAGCACCCCACCCAGGTCAGCCCTCCGGCCACCCGCAGACAGCAGAAAGGGCCAGCCCACAGCATCAGCTCCCCTCAGAGATCCCACGGCACCTCCCACGGGTGGGGTCCGAGAGGCTGCACCCACCCACCACACACTGGGGTCTCCATCCCTCTGCCAAGAGTCTGTGTCCTGGAGGCCTTCTGCCTCCAGGGGCAGCTGAGACAGGGGCCACCACCTGCAGCCCAACTGTCTCTGGTCTCGGATTCCGCCCACATCTGCCTGTGCTCAGCTGGAGGTGATGATGAGACCCCAAGCCTGGTGGGTGGCATGTGTCCTCCACCCTGGCTCACCCAAAGAGAACCACCTGCATCTGGGGAGTGGGGTGCTCGGGACCCCGGAGACGCAGCATCTGGCACGGGAGCCCCTGCTCTGTCCATCAACAGAGCGCCATCTCTCACCAGTCACGGGTCCCTTCACTCTCAGGCCCACTCACCTGCCTCACCCACGAAGCCGAGGGCCTTGGAGACAGAATCTGACCCAGCCTGAGCCCAAGCTGCCTCTGCCGGGAAGATGGGATGAGGTGGGAGCCTGCCGTTTGCTGCCCTGGACCCCACAGAGAGGCAGAGAGGGAAAGGGCGATACCAGCCCAGGGCGCAGGACGCAGATGGCATGCAGAGAGGGACAGAGAGGTCTCCAGATTTTTATTCTGCAACCACAGGTCAGAAAATATGCTGGGAAAAAGATCCTACCTACAACAGGAATCTTGAAGATGATGGGCCTGTTTTTAAAAAGTAACAGGCCGGGCACAATGGCTCACACCTGTAAACCCAGCACTTTGGGAGGCTGAAGTGGGCAGATCACCTGAGGTTGGGAGTCTGAGACCAGCCTGGCCAACATGGAGAAACTCTATGTCTACTAAAAATACAAAAATTAGCCAGGCGTAGTGGTAGGTGCCTGTAATCCCAACTACTCAGGAGGCTGAGGCAGGAGAATCACTTGAACCTGGGAGGTGGGGGTTGCAGTGAGCTGAGGTCGCACCATTGCACTCCAGCCTGGGTGATAGAGTGGGAGCGTATAAAAAGAAAATCGGATTGGCCAGGCACAGTGGCTCACACCTATAACGCCAGCACTTTGGGATGCTAAAGTGGGCAAATCACAAGGTCACAAGTTTGAGACCATCTTGCCAACATGGTGAAACCCCATCTCTACTAAAAATACAAAAATTAGCCGGACATGGTGGCACATGCCTGTAATCCCAGCTACTTGGGAGGCAGAGGCAGGAGAATCGCTTGAACACAGGAGTCGGAAGTTGCAGTGAGCTGAGATCATGCCACTGCACTTCAGCCTGGCGACAGAGCAAGACTCCATCTCTAAATAAATAAATAAATAAAATAAAAATAAAAAATAAAAATTACACAAATAAAAAAAAGAAAGACAGCAGTATGTTCTTTGTGTTTTACATAAATGAACTCTGAATTTTCACAAAGAAACGAAGCGCAGTCTTGGTGTTAGAATCATCACTCAGATTAGCAAAGAGCGAGGTCCGTGACGTGGTCACACAGTGAGGAAGGTGAGGCCTCTCTGCTGGCAGCAGTAGGGGGCCTGTTTTCATGGTTTTATGAGGCCAGCTGTGACCTCCCTCCTGTCTCCCTCAAGTCACAGCCCAAGGTTGGCTCCACAGCCTTGGGGGCAGAGAAAGTCCCACCCCCCTGCCAGTCGCGCCTGGGCAGACCCTAGGCCAGGCCAGCTCTGCCTCCTTCAGTGGAGCCTCGGGACTGGCTCAAGACCAGTGGGTGCTGAGGGCAGGGGTTGAGGACATGGTTAGGGCAGCCTAGAGGTTGTGGAAAAGTGCCTGTGAGCCCGGCGTGGGACTGCGAGAGATCCGTCCCCAGGATCCTGTAGGGATCTGGTACCTACACCTCTGGGGCGCCTGTGGTGGGGCGGAGACGGCAGGCGGCCTTGGCAGTTTCTCCTTCCCATCCCCCCAGCGGGGCCTCGGCGGCCACTGTCCTCAAGTGTCCCCCACTCACCCCCAGCCACAGCGCACCAGTGAGGCTTCAAGAGGGAGGCGCCTCCAGGAACCTGCATGTTCATGGGGCATTACGAGCGCAACATGTGTTCATCACGGAGCCCCTCAAAGACGGCCTTCACAGGAGAAGCGGCCTCTCCTGTGGGCTCTGCCTGTCCACCGCTGTGTCCACCCCGGGCGGGTGCTGAGGAGCCCCTGCCTGGCGTGTGGATGCTGGATGTGGGGCTGGCCACAGCCCCAGCCCAAGGCAGCAGGCCCAGGCTCAGGGCAGGGGCAGCCTGGAGGCTCCCGCTGCTGGAGCCCAGCGCAATGGGGAGTGAGAGGGGACCCAGGACAGCTCTCCAGGGCTGCTGCATCTGCCAGAGGGCCGGGCCTGCTTCTTTGGTGCTGAGCTGCAATTTAATGCTGTCTGCAGGACTCTGAATTTCCCAAGAAAGGCTCAAGCTCGAGTGCCCCGGGAAACCCGGAACCAGGTGGACACAGGCGACATGGCCTTCCTGACCTCAACTCCGCCTGCTCACCAAAGGCTGAAGCTTTAGGAGGAAGGGAATCTGTGAGTGCTGTGGACATTCAGAAGGAGAATGTTTCTTGGCCTTGCGGAGGGAGAGAGGAGCTCAGCGCCCCTCTCCTGTCCCCTGATGACACCCCCTGGCCCAGCCCGGGCGGGCCTCTCCACAACAGGCCACAGGTGGCCACGGAGACGCTCCTCCAATGACCTGGACCCAGGCACTCTACCTTAAAAGGAAGTCCAGGACAAACCCAGGCCCACTGTCCAGGGCATGGTCCCAGGGTCCACAGACAGGATGGCCCTGCTCAGTGACCAGCACAGCACAGACAGGTGAACAGGCAGCGAGGCTGGGCCAGCACCGGGGTCAGGACACCTGCCGGGAAGAGGCTGACCCAGAGCCTGAGTAGAGGAGCCTGCTGGGGAGACTGAGCTGGGGCCTCTGGTGGGGCTGGCCTTGTTGACAGAGTTGGACATACCACATCAGGGCAGGTGCCTGAAGTGGCACGGTAGGTGCGGGGATGTGGCCATTCTAGGCACCAGCCTCTCCACCAGCGGGAGTGCCATGTTTATTCCGGGGGGCCCATGTCTGTTCCAGAGAGCACCAAGGCTGTCCCAGGGAGCACCATGTCTGTTCCAGGGAGCGCCGTCTCTGTTCCAGGGAGCACCATGTCTATTCCAGGGGGGCCATCTCTGTTCCAGGGGGTGCCGTGTCTGTTCCAGGGAGCGCCGTCTCTGTTCCAGGGAGCACCATGTCTATTCCAGGGGGGCCATCTCTGTTCCAGGGGGTGCTGTGTCTGTTCCAGGGAGCTCCATGTCTGTTCCAGGGAGCGCCGTGTCTATTCTGGGGAGGCCATGTCTGTTCCAGGGAGTGCTGAGTCTGTTCCAGGGAGCTCTGTGTCTGTTCCAGGGAGCGCCGTGTCTGTTCCAGGGAGGGCCAAGACTGTTCCAGGGAGTACCATGTCTATTCCGGAGAGGCTATGTCTGTCCCAGAGAGCGCTGTATCTGTTCCAGGGAGTGCTGAGACTGTTCCAGGGAGCGCTGTGTTTATTCCGAGGAGGCCATGTCTGTTCCAGGGAGTGCCGTGTCTGTTCCAGGGAGTGCTGTGTCTGTTCCAGGGAGCGCCGTGTCTGCTCCAGGGAGCACTGTGACTGTTCGAGGGAGGGCCGTTGTCTGTTCCAGGAGGGCCAAGGCTATTCTTCAGTGGTGCTAGCTGGTGGTGCACTTTGAACACATCCCACTCTGCTCAGGTGGAGAAAAGGCTGTAGATGCCATGGCCGCCTGTGCAGGGAGTCAGCTCTGTGCCAAGGCAAAGCCCAGCTGCTGTGTGCTCCCTGGCCCCCAGGGCGGCCTCCAGGGGAGGTAACAGGTGCTGGCCTGGGGCCCACAGAGGGCCTCAGAGGAGGCGGCAAATGAACGGAAAGGTGAGGGGTCTGGCCCCATCCGGAGAGGGCCAGGTGGTTGGTCGAAGCCCCATGGGATGGACAGGGCTGTGCCTGCAGAGGGGTGGCGTCCACACCAGCCCCGCCCAGCTCAGAGGCGGCTCTCCCCTGGGATGCTGCAGCCTGGCCACCTCAGGGAAGGTGACATGTCCGGGGCACCGCCATTGCCCTCAGCATGAGCCGAGCCGGGAGCGCAGAAGAGAAAGGCAGAGAGAAAGACCCCAGAGGGGTCCGGGGCTAGAGGAGGCAGCCTTGTGGGATAGGGAAACAGAGGCAGAGAGCCTTGACCACTGCCACATGGGAGCGGGGCTTTCACAGGGGAGAGGGCTGTGGCCCTGCTCCATGGAGGGCATGTATAGGGTGGGCCTGGGCAGAGGCCGGGGTGGCGAGTGAAAAGGCAGAAAATCCACAACAAACCAGGGGTCCACAGCCCAGGGCGAGGCAGCCAGGCCGGGCTTTCAGCTCTCGCTGCTGTTCACAAGGACTGCAGGGCAGAAGACATGAAGGGGCCCTGGGCCCCTACCCCACCTGCCCACAAAGCAGCTCCCACTGGGGCCCAGCTGAGCCCCTCCCAGGAGGTTTCCACCCAGCCTGGCCCAGGCACAGAGAGCAGAGTCTGGGGCTTGGGCTGACCCCCTGGCACCAGCCAGCCTCTGGCCCCTCCCAGCCTCCGCTCCCTCCCAGCCTCCGCTCCCCCCAGCCTCCGCTCCCCCCCAGCCTCCGCTCCCTCCCAGCCTCCACTCCCTCCCAGCCTGTCTCCCTCCCAGCCTCTGCTCCCCCCAGTCTCCGCTCCTCCCTGGCCCCCGCGCTCCCTCCCAGCTTCTGTCTCCCCAACCCCGACCCAGTCCCCATCTTGCAGGGTCTGGGTTTGCAGAAGCGGCAGGGAGGGAGGCCAGGTGGAGCCCTGCGCCCTGGGTGGCACCTCCCCTCGGGCTATGCAGGGATTCGGCTCCCCTGCTTTATCCCCTCAGGCTTTGTCCTTGGGGGAAGGCGCTTCTCATTTCTCTCTCTGACCTGGAAGGTGTTGGGAGAGCAGATGCTCTTAACTCAAGGGATGAAAAATGGCTCTGTTTACAAGACTTGGAGCGCTGAGGGCCACCCAAGAAGCTGCGGGTTCCCTAAACCCCAGGAGGCAGTGCTGAGCACCCAAGGGGGTGTCAGTCCTCCGCCTTGCACCCCGAGGGACATAGGAGACCAGAGCTCCCCCTCAGTGGCCAGCCGTGAGCGGCTGCACTGTCCCCGCCGCCTCCCTTGGGATGCTGTCACAGGCCTGGCACCAGGCCACCCACGCTGGGGCCCGAGGGGGCAAGCTGTCCTAAGAACCCCTGAGGAGAGCAAGGCCATGGCAGGGCCTCCAGACTCATGGGGTCCCATGCTGTGGACACTGCAGAGAGGCCCACAGCTGGGGACCAGCAGCCAAGCCCTCATCACTGAGTACAGAGTGGGCGACACTTCCCCCTATACACCCCCACGCATCTCCCCTACAGTCGCATCTGGCTCAGACTCACCTGTGCAGCGGCACTCGCCAGCAGTGGGGTGACCAGCAGGGTCTCCTGGGTCCATCCTTAGGGCTGGGCTGAGGACGCTGGCAGGCAGCTAAGGAGGATCTGCAGAAATGGACAGACGGGTGAGGTCCCTGAATGCAGAGCCCAGTGGAACAAGCAGCCCGTGCCCGCGGCCCCCAGAGGTGGCGGAGGGACCTGGTGCCTTGGGGTGCCCCAGGTGGGGTCCCCAGTTGCTGAGCATAGCGGGTGTCTCCACTCTCCTCTCCTGGCTGGGGTAACAGCTGCCAAGTTTGGACCCTGTGTTCCAGTTCCATGCCAAGCCGCCCCAGCTTTCGGCAGGGAGGGTAGAGGGTGGGAGGGGCCCTGGGGAGGGCTCGGTAGACAGACCCTCTCCGGCATGCAGAGGGGCCTGTTATCCAGGACAGCATGACCCCCCCTTACCACATCCCCCTCAGGCTGTGTGTCCCGCCGCTGGGGAAGCCACACGGGAGGGAGGTGTTCTCCCTCAGAGGTCAAGGGCACCACGGGACCTGCTGCCCTTGGAGGACCAGGGACCTTGGAGTGATGCCCTCGAGGCCGACCCAGCACACAACTCCATTAGGGTCCAGGTGGCCGCTGGCAGCTATCATCCCAGGCGGACTGCAGGCTCCCCCAGAGTATTTTTTTTTTTTTTTTTTGAGACACAGTCTTGCTGAGATGCCCAGGCTGGAATGCAGAGGTGTGATCTCAGCTCACTGCAACCTCTGCCTCCTGGGTTCAAGCAATACTGCCTCAGCCTCCTGAGTAGCTGGGACTACAGGTGTACACCACCACACCCAGCTAATTTTTTGTATTTTTAGTAGAGATGGGATTTCACCATGGTGACCAGGCTGGTCTTAAACTCCTGACCTCAGGTGATCCATCTGCTTCGACCTCCCAAAGTGCTGAAATTACAGGCGTGAGCCACCATGCCCACACTGTTTTTTGTTTGTTTGGTTGGTTTTTTTAGACGGAGTCACTGTCACCCAGGCTGGAGTCCAGTGGCACAATCTCAGCTCATTGCATCCTCTGCCTCCAAGGTTCAAGCGACTCTCGTTGCCTCAGCCTCCCAAGTATCTGGGATTACAGGCGCCTGCCACCACGCCTGGCTAATGTTTTTGTATTTTTAGTAGAGGCAGGGTTTCACCAAGTTGGCCAGGCTGGTCTCAAACTCCTGACCTCGTGATCCGCCCGTCTCATCCTCCCAAAGTTCTGGGATTACAGACATGAGCCAGCACACCTGCCCTTTTTTTTTTTTTTTTTTTTTTTTGAGATGGAGTCTCACTCTGTCGCCCAGGCTAGAGTGCAGTGGCACAATTTCAGCTCACCGCAACCTCTGCCTCCTGGGTTCAAGCGATTCTCCTGCCTCAGCCTCCCGAGTAGCTGGGACTACAGGCACCTGCCACCATGGCCAGCTAATTTTTAGTAGAGGCGGTGTTTCACCCTTTGGCCAGGCTGGTCTCGAACTCCTGGCCTCAGGTGATCTGCCCTCCTTGGCCTCCCAAAGTGATGGGATGACAGGCGTGAGCCCCCACACCCGGGGAGTGTTTTGGATGCAAAACCCTTATCTGCACTTACAAGGGTTCACCTTCTATCTGCTTACATGAGGCTGCATAAAAAGGCTTTCTTCCGGCATACGGCTTACTCTGCATCACACGCAGCAGTTAAACAGAGCTCACCTCACGAACTCCCAATCCTAACCCGGGCGGCTGCCCTCCCCCAGGCAGTCCTCACCATTTCCGGGGAGACGGGCAGGGCGTTTCTCAGCCTTGGCCTCCAGTTTTACCGTCAATGGCCAGCTCCGCCCGGGCAGCCTGAGAACCCGTCTAGCCGCCGCCAGCGCGCACCGCGCATAGCAGCACAGACTTCCGAGGACGCCGCCTGCAGACTCGCCGCCGCCCACGTGGGGGCTGCGATCCCGGACTCCTGCTCTCGTGGGGAGGGGCTGCTGTTCTCCCTTCGCAGATGACTAAACCCGGACGACAGATCCTGGGACGTTTCTGGCAGCAGGCAGCATGAGGCTGCGTTTCCCCACGGCAAGGCCGTGCCCGAGGCGCCCCAGGACCGCGGCGCCCCACACCCGAGCCTGCCAAGCCGAGGGGGCCACACCTGCAGGACGCGCGGCGGGAGGACCCCGAAGCTCCCAGACCCCTCAGCCCCAGCGCTGAGAATACGATGGAGACACCAGGGGCCACACAGCCCAGCCAAGAGGAAGGTCCCCATCAACACAGCCGGGCCCAGAACGGCCCACAAATGAAGACGGCGCCAGGAGGAAGGCCGGCTCCAGAGCCCCCGCCAGATCCCCTCCAAGCCAGACCATAGAGCCGGAGGGACAGCCTCCGGGCAGCGGCCGGTCCCGCCCAGCTTAGGGGGCTTGACAAATGCCTTGGGCTCTCCAAAGAGCCCCTGACAAAATGTGAAGACACAAGCCCAGGTTCAAGGAACTCAGCCAGAAGCTGAACAGCCACCGGAGCCAAAAGCAACGTTCTTCAGAGGATGATACCTAAATCCAGAGTGTCTACCATGGACAATTCACAGCACTCGGTGCCTAACAAAAATCACAAGACCTAAAAAGAAACAAGAAAATACGACCCACAATGAAGCGGAGAAACACAAAAAACAGAACAGAAAGCAACTTCTAGGCAGCCCTCAGCTGTTGCTCCTAGCAAAGACTTTAACACAGGGATTGCAACCATGCTCAGGAATAAACAGAAAAGACCTTCAAAGAGTTAAAGGAGGCCAGGTACAATTTGGGAGGCTGAGGCGGGAGGATTGCTTGAGGCCAGGAGTTCAAGACCATCCTAGGCAACATGATGAAACTCTGTACCAAAGAATTAAACATTAGCTGGGCATGGGGGCTCACACCGGTGGTCCCAGGTATTCAGGAGGCTGAGGGAGAAGGGCTGTTTCACTTACAGTTCCGCATGGCTAGGGAGGCTTCAGAATCATGGCAGGAGGTGAAAAGCACTTCCTACACGGTGGTGGCAAGAGAAAATGAGGGCCAGGTGTGGTGGCTCATACTTGCAGTCCCAGCACTTTGGGAGGCCGAGGCAGGAGGATCACCTGAGGTCAGGAGTTTGTGACTAGCCTGACCAACATGGTGAAACCCCATCTCTACTAAAAATACAAAAATTAGCCAGGCCTGGTGGTGGCACCTGTAATCCCAGCTACTCAGGAGGCTGAGGCAGGGGTTGCAGTGAGCCGAGATTGTGCCACTGCACTCCAGCCTGGGCAACAAAGCAGGACTCTGTCTCAAAAAGAAAGAAAGAAAGAAAGAAAAAATGAGGAAGAAGCAAAAGCAGAAACCCCTGATAAACCCATCAGATCTCATGAGACTTATTCACTATCACGAGAATAGCACAGGAAAAATTGGCCCTCGTGATTCCATTACCTCCCCCTGAGTCCCTCCCATGACACGTGGGAATTCTGGGAGATACAATCCAAGTGGAGATTTGGGTGGGGACATAGCCAAAAATATCATTCCACTGTAGCCCCTGAAAATCTCATGTCCTCACATTTCAAAACCAATCACGCCTTCCCAACAGTCCCCTAAAGTCTTATTTCAGCATTAACCCAAAAGTCTAGCCCAAAGACTAATCTGAGATAAGGCAAGTCCCTTCTGCCTATGAGGCTGTAAAATCAAAAGCAAGTTAGTTACTTCCGAGATACAATGAGGGTACAGGCATTCCATAAATACAACCGTTTTGAGCCGGGCGCAGTGGCTCGTGTCTGCAATCCCCACACTTTGGGAGGCCAAAGCGGGTCCCCCAGCTATTTGGGAGGCTGACGCAGGAGAATTACTTGAACCTGGGAGGCAGAGGTTGCAGTGAGCCAAGATCCTGCCATTGCACTCCAGCCTGGGCAACAAGAGTGAAACTCGGTCTCAAAACAAAACAAAGGAGTTACACAGCCCAGGCAAGTCAGAAATGCAGGGCAGTCAAATTTTAAAGCTCGAAAATTATCTCGCTTGATACCCGTCTTGCATCCAGGTCATGCTGATGCAACAGGTGGGTTCCCGTGGTCTTGGGCGGCTCTACCCCTGTGGCACAGCACAGTCCCACAGGTGAGCCAGGTGCTGGGGAGGACACAGCACAGTCCCACAGGTGAGTCAGGTGCTGAGGGGGGGACACATGCTGTCCCACAGGTGAGCCAGATGCTGGGGAGGACACAGCACAGTCCCACAGGTGAGCCAGGTACTGGGGAGGACACAGCACCGTCCCACAGGTGAGTCAGGTGCTGAAGAGGACACATGCTGTCCCACAGGTGAGCCAGATGCTGGGGAGGATATAGCACAGTCCCACAGGTGAGCCAGGTGCTGGGGAGGACACAGCACGGTCCCACAGGTGAGCCAGGTGCTGGTGGGGGGACACATACTGTCCCACAGGTGAGCCAGGTGCTGGGGAGGACACAGCACGGTCCCACAGGTGAGTCAGGTGCTGGGGGGGAACACATGCTGTCCCACAGGTGAGCCAGGTGCTGGGAGGAACAAGTGCTGTCCCACAGGTGAGCCAGGTGCTGGGGGAGGACACAGCACAGTCCCACAGGTGAGCCAGGTGCTGGGGGGGAACACATGCTGTCCCACAGGTGAGCCAGGTGCTGGGGGGGGGACAAGTGCTGTCCCACAGGTGAGCCAGGTGCTGGGGGAGGACACAGCACAGTCCCACAGGTGAGCCAGGTGCTGGGGGAGGACACAGCACAGTCCCACAGGTGAGCCAGGTGCTGGGGGAGGACACAGCACAGTCCCACAGGTGAGCCAGGTGCTGGGGGAGGACATAGCACAGTCCCACAAGTGAGCTAGGTGCTGGGGGGGAACACATGCTGTCCCACAGGTGAGCCAGGTGCTGGGGGGGAACACGTGCTGTCCCACAGGTGAGCCAGGTGCTGGGAGGGACACAGCATGGTCCCACAGGTGAGCCAGGTGCTGGGGAGGACACAGCGCGGTCCCACAGGTGAGCCAGGTGCTGGGGGGGGGAACACAGTGCAGTCCCACAGGTGAGCCACGTGCTGGGGGGGACACAGTGCGGTCCCACAGGTGAGCTAGGTGCTGGGGGGAAACACATGCTGTCCCACAGGTGAGCCAGGTGCTGGGAGGGACAGGTGCTGTCTCACAGGTGAGCCAGGTGCTGGGAGGGACAGGTGCTGTCCCACAGGTGAGCCAGGTGCTGGGGGGAACACAGCACGGTCCCACAGGTGAGCCAGGTGCTGGGGGGGAAACACATGCTGTCCCACAGGTGAGCCAGGTGCTGGGGGGAACACAGCACGGTCCCACAGGTGAGCCAGGTGCTGGCGGGGGGAACACATGCGGTCCCACAGGTGAGCAAGGCGCTGGGAGGGACAGGTGCTATCCCACAGGTGAGCCAGGTGCTTGGGGGGAACACATGCTGTCCCACAGGTGAGCCAGGTGCTGGGGGGGAACACATGCTGTCCCACAGGTGAGCCAGGTGCTGGGAGGAACAAGTACTGTCCCACAGGTGAGCCAGGTGATGGGGAGGACACAGCACAGTCCCACAGGTGAGCCAGGTGCTGGGGGTGACACAGCATGGTCCCACAGGTAAACCAGGTACTGGGGGAGGATACATGCTGTCCCACAGGTGAGCCCGGTGCCAGGGAGGACACAGGTGAGCCAGTGGCCATTCCCAAATTCCCAGGGCCTCTGCCAGCGGCCGTCCAAAGGACCTGCTTGGAACCCTGCATGTCCCACCCTTGGACCTCTTAACTGCACTGGTGCCTGGCACAGTGTGCACCCAGGGCAAGAGCAGGGGCCAGAGCCCCAAGCCCCGCTGCTTCCCCGCAGCTCCTCCCTGGGGACCTCTGGACCATGTACCGAGGCGGAGTGGGCACCCACACACGCGGGTCCACACCCTCCCGCCCGGCTCCTGGTGGCGTCTGTGGCCTAAGGACTCACAGAGCTGCAGGCCACTCACCTGTCCCGTGTCTGCAATTTCTCAGGCTCAAGGATAAGCTTTACATCTCCTGACTGAAGAAATGCCAGGCTCTGGGTGGAGGCAGGAGCTCAGGCACAGCTCCCACTTTTTAAAGCAGCAGAAGCCGTCATTCCTCTCTTGTTGATTTCCTCCCTGGATCTTGTGCTGAAAGCACACTTGTTTTTCTCACATCACATTCAAGTGATCAAGTTCCTGATAAATGTTAGATTTATCCCAACTCAGCATGATCCTGGCTTCTCCTGCCGGCTGGCACATGGGTGGGTGCCAGGCACAGGTTCCTGCCCTGCAGGTCACCTGCTGCCCTCGGACCCTCGGTGGGATCCGCTGCCCACAGACACCCGCAGAGGTCTCTGTTCTGAAGAGTAAATGAAAAGAGAAACTGGCCGAGTGCTGTGGCTCACTCCTCTAATCCCAGCCTGTGGGAGGCTGAGGTGAGAGGATCACTTGAGCCCAGGAGGTCAAGGCTGCTGCAGTAAGCCAAGATGGGGCCACTGCCCTTCAGCCTGGGTAACAGAGCAAGACCCGGTTTCAAAAAAAAAAAAAAGAGCTGAGCACAGTGGCTCACACTTGTAATCCCAGCACTTTGGGAGGTCAAGGTGGGCAGATCACGAGGTCAGGAGTTCAAGACCAGCCTGGCCAACATGGTGAAACCCTGCCTCTACTAAAAATACAAAAATTAGCCAGGCATGGTGGCGGGTGCCTATAATCCCAGCTACTTGGGAGGCTGAGGCAGAGAACTGCTTGAACCCGGGAGGCAGAGGTTGCAGTTAGCCGAGATCACACCACTACACTCTAGCCTGGGAGACAGAGCGAGACTCTGTCTCAAAAAAAAGAGAGAGAGAAGAAAATAAAGAAAGACTAAAGAAAAGCGAGCCCCCCTGTACAGAACCAGGGTGGCTGGCAGCAAGTTATCTGGAGCTGGGAGCCAGGGACCGCCTGCAGCAAGGGTGGGGTGAGTCCTTGCAAGACCCTCACCACACAGGTGGGCCCTGACGGGAGGCCCCTCCACCCCTATTTGTCTGCCCCAACCAGCAGAGTCTACAGGGCCAACACTCCTGCCCCTGGTGCGCCCCGTGGCCATCCAGAGAGAGGACTTGGCTTCCTGCACCAATGACCTCCTCAACCCCCAGACGGCGCATCAGTCTTGCTGATGGTGTCTGATGAGCAAATTAATAAAGGCCTCCCATCCCCTCCCACCGATCTCCACTCCCATAGGCACTCCCAGCAGCTTCTGGAAACTTCCCTGGGCTCTCAGTACTCCCCCAACCATAGGCTCAGTGGGCATCAGACCCTCTCTGCAGCCCTCCTCGGGGCATCTGTGCCCCAACCCCCACCCCAGGCCGCTCCTCAGCCCCCACCCCTCCCTTCGAGGAGCACAGCCCGGTCTCCTCAGGAGGCTGGAGATGGCCTTTTGGGTTGTGGGGACCTGACAGGGCAGCCCCAGCCACATGGTCAGGCCTGCAGAGGGCCCGGGAGCCTACACTGCCTCCTGGCGCTGGGGCCATACCCGGAAGGGCCCCATCTTCGGCAGCTGGCACCACTGCACTTGGAGTCTGGAGGCCAGATGCTCGCCAGCAAGCCCCCTGTTCACAGACGCGCCAGAGCTGGCCGGGTGGGCAGCCCGCGGAGGAGGCAGGCCTGGACACCCCACGCCGAGACTACGAGGCCGGCCGGTCTCTGGGCCCCTCTGCTGGTGGAACCCGGCAGCGCCGTCCTCTCTGCTGCATCTGCCCAGCACTGAAGCCCAAGTGCCTTCCCTCCCTGTAAGCCCAGGCTAGGCCTCCGCTCCCACCCAGTCCAGTGCTGCAGGTAGAGCCCAGCCTGGCAGCCATGGTGAGTGCAAGCATGGAGAGGCCCCTCCCCCTCTGTCCACCTGCCCTCAACACCCCAGAGGGGACTGCTTCCCCTGAGAAGCCCGCCTACCCGGCCCCAAGGGGCCCACTTCTAGCTGCTCTCAGGCTGTGTCCTGCCAGCCCCACAAAGCAGAACCCAGCGTCCCCACCCCATCTCCCAGGACCCCTTGGCTAAGGGAGGGTGACTGGCGGCCACAGGCCCTTCGGAGTCCCCAACAGGAAAGGCTGGAGACACAGTGTCAGAACCGAGTACAGTCCCCAGACACACCCATGTCCCTCCCTATCCAAGCATAAACTCCATGGCAGCGGCTCCTGGCCTGGTTATGAACACAATACAGCTGGAGTGGGAGAAGCACCCAGCGCTCCCATCACCGAGCCCATGGGTCCACGGGTGTGCAAGAGCCTGGGAGGGCCAGCAGGACCCAAGGGCACAGATGTGAGGCAGGAGGGGCACAGTGAGGGGTCTGGGGCATGGCCGGAGCGGGGAGCTCTCCCTTGGGCAGCATGGACATCCCAGGCTTTGCAGCACCCAAGTGTGCAACCTCACACCTCTGGGGCTCTCCTGGCCTCAGGCCTCCGGGGGTCTCCTGGCCTCACGCCTGCAGGGGCCTCCTGGCCTCACGCCTGCAGGGGCTCTCCTGGCCTCAGGCCTCCGGGGCTCTCCTGGCCTCAGGCCTCTGGGGCTCTCCTGGCCTTAGGCCTCCGAGGGTCTCCTGGCCTCGTACCTCTGGGGGGGTCTTCTGGCCTCGCACCTCTGGGGCCTCCCTGGCACAGCCCCCACATCTGACTCAGCTGTGTGGCTGCATCACTAAATCCCCACAATGGCTCTCCTCTCGGCTCCTGGCTGTGCCTCCTCCAACACTCAGCCAGCCCTGCACATGCCCCACACTCCCAAGGGGCTTCTGAGAGGGCTTCGTGGGAAGACAGCATCCCCTACCTTCCCCACACCTCCCTTGGCTGCTCAGCAAGGCCCTCCAGGGACGTCCAGCCCAGCTGAACCAGCCCCTCAGACCAATGACAGCCCCGTATCCCAGGCTGGGGGCCTTCCATCTGCAGTTCCTTGAGTGGCCTGCCAGTTCCAACATCCTCTCTAAAAAGGCAGAGCCTCGGGCCAGTTGGAATGGACAGACCCACCATGGTACCGGGAAGCCCGACCAGCTGGTGCCCAGGCTTAGGCCCTGCGAGGCTGGCTGTGCGGCTCCACACCAGGCTGGGGGCGCACCCCCCGTGCTAAGCCAGCTCCTCTATAGGAGTCCGCAGGGCTGTTCTTGTCCCTGAGCTCAGGACAAACCTGCACACAGCCCCGACGGCATTCACTTTGCTGATGAGCCTGGGAAGGCGGCGGCTGCTAGAATTTCACGTGTGTCCTCTGAAACATGCTGGAACTCCATCCCCTGCCGCACAGCTGCGAGGTGAGGCCTTGGGACGTGCCTGGGTCATGAGGACCCTGCCCCGCTGCAGGGATTAATCCATTCAGGGATTCCTGGGTTATCACAGGAGTGGGACTGGTGGCTTTATAAGGAGAGAAAGAAGCTGGACACAGTGGCTCACACCTGTAATCCCAGCACTTTGGGAGGCTGAGGTAGGCAGATCATGAAGTCAGGAGATCAAGACCATACTGGCTAACATGGTGAAACCCCAACTCTACTAAAAATACAAAAAAAAAATTAGCCAGGTGTGGTGGCATGCGCCTGTAGTCCTAGCTACTTGGGAGGCTGAGGCAGAAGAATCGCTTGAACCCGGGAGGTGGAGGTTACAATGAGCTGAGATCTTGCCATTGCACTCCAGCCTGGGTGACAGAGACTCCATCTCAAAAAAAAGAAAAAGAAAAGAAGAGGCAGAGAGGCCTGAGGCTGAGCCGGTGCACTGAGCCCTCAATGTGGCTGCCCTGAGCCTCCTCACAACCCTTCAGAGTCCCACCAGCACGAATACCTCCTCATTCAGCCCCACTACCACGAATGCCTCCTCAGATACGCCCCTTACCCTTGGCCTCAGGCTGTAAGAAATAAATTCCTTTTCTTTATAAATGACCCAGTTTTTGATACTCTGTTTTAAGTAACAGAAACCTGGCCGGCATGGTGGCTCACACCTCTGATCACGCTTTGGGAGGCCAAGGCAGGAGGATCGCTTGAGTCCAGAGATTCGAGACCAGACTGGGCTTCGTGGGAAGACAGCATCCCCTACCTTCCCCACACCTCCCTTGGCTGCTCAGCAAGGCCCTCCAGGGACTCAACATAGTGAGAACCTCTTATCTATCCAGGCGCAGTCGCGTGTGGCACATGGCAGCGGGTGGAGCTGTGTCTACAAAGTCCTGGACCTAAAATGACTAAGCGGAGACACAGGGGCTGACATGGCCAAGAACAGAAACAACTGAGATTCCGTTCAGATTTGCCCACCACAGACTTCTGTAACTGACCTCATTTTAGGATGAAAAGGCCTGTCTGGATCCCCACCATCTTGGAATGTGGTGCCAGGTCCCAAGCCCACACCAGGACAAGAGGGGCTCCCTAGGTCCCCGATTGGGCAATGCTCATACTCAACAGTTTTGCAGCTTCCAGTTAAAATTAACAACAGATGGCCAAGCGCAGTGGCTCATGCCTGTAATCCCAGCACTTTGGGAGGCTGAGGCAGGCATACCACGAGGTCAGGGGTTCAAGACTGGCCTGGCCAACATGGTGAAACCCCATACAAAAATGCAAAACACAGGCCGGGCGCGGTGGTTCAAGCCTGTAATCCCAGCACTTTGGGAGGCCGAGACGGGTGGATCACGAGGTCAATAGATCGAGACCATCCTGGTCAAAATGGTGAAACCCCATCTCTACTAAAGATACAAAAAATTAGCTGGGCATGGTGGCGCATGCCTGTAATCCCAGCTACTCAGGAGGCTGAGGCAGAATTGCCTGAACCCAGGAGGCGGAGATTGCGGTGAGCCGAGATCGCGCCATTGCACTCCAGCCTGGGTAACAAAAGCGAAACTCCGTCTCAGGAAAAAAAATGCAAAACACAAAAATACAAAAAATTAGCCGGGCGTGGTGGCATAAGCCTGTAATCCCCACTACTCGGGAGGCTGAGGCAAGAGAATTGCTTGAACCTGGGAGGTAGAGGCGCAGTGGCTCATGCCTATAATCCTAGCACTGTGGGAGACCAAGGTGGGCAGATCACTTGAGGTCAGGAGTTCAAAACCAGCCTGGCCAACATGGTGAAACCCTGTCTCTACTAAAAACACAAAAATTAGCTGGCATGGCGGCGGCATCTGTAATCCCAGCTACTGAGGAGGCTGAGACAGGAGAATTGCTTGAACCCGAGAGGAGGAGGTTGCAGTGAGCCAAGATCACGCCACTGCACTCTAGCCTGGATGATAGAGCGAGACTCCATCAAAAAAAATATATATATATTACCAAGTGACTCTTTGAAGTGTCTCCATTTCCTCTGAAAGGTGCTCACCCAGGTCAAATCGTTGCCGGGAGTCCTGTGACCACAGAACTCTGGGCTCCAAGAACCCCAGAGGCTGCAGTTCCCCGGCCCCACGCTCCACACCCAGGGAGGCGACAGGGCTGGGCCCCGCCTGCACAGGGAACACTGCACAGCGAGGGAGCCCCATGGAGGCAGCCTGGAATGGAGGAGCTGACCCACATCGTACGTGCCCGACTCACTGTGGAGGCCACGCTGGTGAGAGCGGGGTGGCAGGGCGAGGGCTGTCCTTTCCCATGGGACTGGCAGACCCCCCCAGGGCCTGAGTGAGGCACGGGGACCTGTGGGTGACTGTGCCTGGAGCCCCAGCCCCCGGCTGCGGTACAGGCTTGGTCACTGGCTGTGGTGGCCCTGTGTGCTGAGCAGGTGGCCAGGTGGGCATAGGCTGGCACCTCAAGGGCTCCTGGACCACCGCAGAACTGGTGGCAGATTCCAGCTGAGGCTCCGAGGCCAGCCCCGGGGTTGGGGTCCCAGGCCCTGGCGTGGCACATGGCCCCAGGGGGAGCCCCAGGTCTCACTGTGAGATGGAGTGGATGATGCTGAACACAGCACAGACGTGGGAGCAGCACTCGTGCTCAGGAACGAGTGCAAACCCAGCTGGGCCCAGGATGTCCCCTTCAACCACTGAAGGCACAGCTGGCCCTGAGCTCCAGGCTCCGAGGCGGGTGGGTGGTGGCCCCACTCCTCGGTTTCCTGGGAGGCCTGGCCCAGACACAGCAGCCTCCCAAGGAGCCTCCGCAGGAAGGTGGGACCAATGGGACGTGCAGGGGCCCCTCCCTGGAAGCTTTGCCCTCAAGTAGGACCCAAAGCTCCCTCAAACGACCCCTGAACAGGCAGACCTTGAGGGACCCCACAAGAAGCCAGGTTACTGGCTAAGGGTGGGAGGTGGCCACAGTGGGCCGGCGGGAGTGGGAGCTGTCAGGAGGTCCGTAGGGGTGGCAGCTCCACCCACCGGGGACCTGGAAAAGGAGGGCGGTGGGGGGGGTGCTTCCTGTGGCCGCAGCGCACAATGGTGTTTTCTCCACTGGGCAGTGAGTCACCCAAGACAGACTGGAAGCCGGGCCACCCCGCATTCTTGTCCAGGCGCCAGGTCACACTTCCTCTGTGGTTTCCCTGAGGACCCTCGGGCCTGCCAGGTGGGCCTTGTGCCACCAGCAGGCGTGGCCAGGAGGGCAGGAAGTGGCAGGGGGGTGGCTGTGTGCCCCCCAGGTGCCCCTGGCACCCCGATGGGGGGCTCCCAGGCTCCTCCACCCCCGCAGAGCTGACTTTACTGCCCCCTCCCAAGAGCGCTGACCACTGTCATCCATCTTTGAGGGCCCTGCAGCCGCCACCCCAGGATGCGGCAAGGATGGGGCTGGAGGCCAGCCTGAGACTGGGAGTGGGCGAGCAACACCAGCTTCAGAGCCCCCAGAAGCTGTTGTCCCCAAGGGAGGCCTCCGAGGCCTGTCCCCTCCCCATCTCATATGGTCTGACACAGCAGAATGTGCAGAATATGTGATTAGAGATAGTGTTAATATCTGTGACGGCTTTTTATATGGACTGCACGTGAAATGGTGATACTTGGGCATACTGGATTAAATAAAATATATTAAAATAAGTTAACTTGTTCCTCATTATTTTTAAAACCTATCTACAAGAAAACTTAAAAGCCTCCTTGTCATAAGCTCCAGGTGCCTACCTGGGCCCTTCTAGGAGATGAAGACAGCCTGACCCCGAGGCCCTGCTCCCCACAGCACTGTGGGGGAGGCCAGAAAATAGGCTTTGTCTCCAAATTCCATACGGGATGGGTGGATACCCCAGAGCCCCCCAGAGCAGCCCCCAGAAGCTGAGGGTGCAGCTGGATGAGCTGAGGCACAGCCAGGGCCCCAAGGGAGGGAGGCTCTGGCCTCCTAGATGAACAGCAGCCTGACTCACACACCGTCCACTGGCCTCACAGTGATTCCACGTTTCCGTGTATCTCACTTACGACAATTTTAATTTTTTTGAGACAGGGTGTCACTGCTGCCCAGGCTGGAATGTAGTGGCCTGATCACTGCCCCAAAAACCACCCCAGAAACAATGAACCATGTGCCCATCAGCATTGACTCCCTCTGCCCCTCCTCAGCCCCTGGCCAGTTTCTGTCTCTGAGTTTTTCTATTTTGGGCATTTCCCATAAAGGAGACCACACAGGTTCTGTCTCTGGTGGCTGGCTGACCTCACTTGGCACAGTGACGTCAAAGCTCATCCCAGCTGCAGCGTGAGCTGGAGCACCCCTTCTGTGTTTGAGTCATGCCCCAGTGTGCACGGACCATGGGTGGTTTGTCCAGCAGACATCTGGGTGCACCCCCTCGTCTGGCTGTTATAAACGGTGCTGTGTGAACAGCTGTGTGCGTGTTTCTGTGTGGAGTGTGTTTTCATGGATCTGGGTATGCACTTGCTGAGGTGGGAACTACTGAGTCTCGTGGTGCTTCTATGTGCTTTCTGAGGAACTACCAAACCATTTCCACAGGGGACCAATCATTTTATGCTTACATCTATAATGCACGCGGATTCTAATTTCTCCACAGCCTCACCAACGCCTGTTACTGCCTTTCTCTTTTTACACTTACCAATTTAACTCAAGGATTGTTCTTTTCTTTAACAATTAAGATGACCAATTTTAAACACAAAAAGTAACTCTTCAGGGATATTGTACAGGAGATGGAGGAGATCGGCCGGTGTGACAGGCCCCACACAGCCACTCTCGGGGGTGCTGGCATGCTTGCCCCCATGGGTGCCACATGGGTCACAGGGGTTTTTTTTGGTTTGTTTGTTTTTGAGATGGAGTTTTGCTCTGTCGCCCAGGATAGAGTGCAGTGGTGCGATCTCAGCTCACTGCAACCTCTGCCTTCCGGGTTCAAGCGATTCTCCTGCCTCAGCTTCCTCAGTAGCTGGGATTACAGGCGTGCGCCACCATACCTAATTTTTGTATTTTTATCAGAGACAGGGTCATACCATGTTGGCCAGGATGCTCTTGATCTCCTGACCTCATGATCTGTCTACCTCGGCCTCCGAAGTGCCAGGATTACAGGCGTGAGCCACCATATTCAGGCCCTCAACGATAATTCTGAAGGTTGAAACTAGGATGGGATTTTAGCTTCAGCACCTCCATGCCTCCCCTAGCATGGTGGCCACTGCCAGCCACACCTGGGCCCACAGTCAGTGCCCGAGGGTCAGGAACTCTCCAGTGGCTGGCTGGGTGGTCCCTCCACCAGGGAGTGGGCGCTGCACCCCTGGGCTGGAGGCCTCATTCCCCGGCAGCCTGTGGTCTCCAGAGCAAGGAACCCACAGGGACTAAGAGGTGGCCTCGGGGCCTCACGCAGCCTCTGCCGCCTCCCATCAGGCCAGGCGCCCCCAGGTCAGTTCACACTCCACCCGGCTCTGTACAGCTGGGGAGGGATGGGCAGCTCATCGCCTCACATCCCAGGTCCTTTCAGGACTAGAAACCTCCAGCCCGCCCAGCTCTTCCCCAGGCAGACGTCCAGAGCCTCATCAGCCCAGCTGCCGCCTCCCAGAGGCCCTTTCCACCCAGGACCCTAAGACGTGCCAGGACACACCACACAGCTCAGAGCGCCATCCCGCACCCGCTCATGCCAGGTGGCTGCCCTCTGCGGAGGACAGGGACGCAACACAGCCGGTCACACCAAGGGGGCACAGGCAGTGCCAGGACCTGGTTCTGCACTGCCCGTGACACAAGGACCCACACTCAGGGTCAGTGGCCCATCCTGCAGCCCAGCCTGGGTCTGTCTTGAGCCTGGAGGGTGCTCATGGATGTTCACACAGGGTCTTCAGGCAGGAGCTGCTCCCACCTGGAGCAGAAGGGAGAGGGCCCTGTCCATGAGTCAGGAGGCTGGGAAGCGCCCTGCATCTTTCCCCACAGATACTGCAGGAGTCCATTCCACTCTGACAGGTAAGACTCTGACCAAGGGCACCCAACCTCAGGCTCCTCTCGCCCTCTGCGGGCATGAGGACAGGCAGATGCAGCAAGGGCAGCAGAGGGAAACCCTCGTGAGGACCAACCTCACGCGCAAAGCTGGGGCCGCAGCAGGGACATTCATCCTGGCGAAGCCCACCAGACACAGCGGGAGACACGTGTCTGGACTCAAAAGACACCGCCAGGTATTTGTGTGGACACCGCAGGCACAGGGGTAGCACATTTCCGACTGCTTGTTGTGAAAATAGAAAAGTGAGTAGGTGGTGAGCATGGCACCCCCAATAGTGCCCAGGAAGCAATGCCCCACAGAGGGGCTGGACGGGCCAGGGCGAGGCCCTGGGTGAGGCTGAATCTGACCACTGGGCCCTGGACACAGAGGCCCCTGCTGACCACATCTGGGTGAACAGCGTGAGGGGAAGGAGATGGTGTGGACACATGCCACAGGCCACACACTACAGGCCACATACCACAGGCCACTAGGTCCTCAAACAGTTGAACACAGCATGAGCACAGGCCCTGGCAATGCCTCTTCCAGGCAGACGCCACAGGACCAGCAACGTGCATCTGCACGAACACTCAGGCACACAACGACCCCAGCTGCGCTGCGTATGGTGGCCACGGAGGATGCACAGCCTGGTGAGGAATGAGACATCCACGGCCACCATGCGGCGGAGCAGCCTTCCGCCACAAACAGAAGAGGATGTCGCGCATGCGACCTCACCAATGCCAAGTGTGGGCCCGACACACCGGCCGGCAGGGCTGGGACCTTCCAGCCTCCTTCAAGTGCAGGCTGTGAAGTGGGTGGGTCCTGCCAAGGGTGCCTGCAGGGGATGCCGGCCCATGGTCGGGAGGAAAGGACAGAGCTGAAGGATCTGAGGAGCCCGTGGTGAGGGGCTGGCAGGGCTGGAGGGTGTGAGCTACAAGGAGGTGTAGGACCATGAAGTGGATGGCAGAGCCTTGGGACACACTCGCTGGCAGAGGCTGAGGACCCCCAGGGCTGGCAGGATGTCTGCGTGAAGCAAAAGTCCCACAAGGCAGGCCCTGGGTGATGCCACATCACCTATTAATCTCCTTTGACCAGGTGTGGTGGCTCACACCTGTAATCCCAGGATTTTCGGAGGCCAAGGCAGGTGGATCACCTGAGGTCAGGGGTTCGATATCAGCCTGGCCAATATGGTAAAACCTCATATCTATTAAAAATACAAAAATTAGGCAGACGTAGGGGTGCATGCCTGTAATCCCAGCTACCTGGGAGGCTGAGGCAGCAGAATAACTCAGATCTGGGAGGCAGAGGTTGCAGTGAGCTGAGATTACATGACTGCACTCCAACCTGGATGACAGAGCAAGACTCATCTCAGAAAAGTCTCCTTGTGAGTTGATTTTTCCAGCAAAACTTCAGGGGTGAGGGGAGGCCTCCTCTGGTCCCACAGCTGTGGTGCTGTGAGCAGGGTGCCCAGGTGGCTCTGCTCAAAGCCTCAGTGAAGGGAACCCAGGACCTGACCAGCCAGCAGAAGCCTAGGATGTTTTTTAGTCTCAACAAAAACCCCTTTTAATTATACATCTGGACCCTCCGTCTGCTTCCTTCTTGGTTGCTTTTTGCTGAGAAAATTTTAAAATTCCCCACTGGACGTTCAAAAGCTTAAAATCTCAAGTCGTCTCTGAAAAGTGTTCTCCCACCTACTTCTACTTTTCCCTCCTCCACCCTCCTCCTGTTGTCTCTGATGCCACATCAATGAGTCTAGAAGGAACTTTCAATAACGCAGACCCCGTAAGGAAGCAGAGAACATGGCCACTCACGCCTTTTTGCGGTCTTTTTCCTTCCTGCGGAGTGCGGAGCCACACACAGCTTCGCCTGGGGTCTACAGCTCTGCTTTTTTTTTTTTTTTTTTTAGACAGAGTCTTGCTCTGTCACCCAGGCTGGAGTGCAGTGGCGTGATCCTGGCTCACAGTAACCTCTGCCTCCCAGGTTCAAGCGACTCTCCTGCCTCAGTATCCCAAGTAGCTGGGATTATGGGCACTCTACCGCGCCCAGCTAATTTCTGTATTTTCAGTAGAGACGGGGTTTCGCCATGTTGACAAGGCTGGTCTGAAACTTCTGACCTTGTGATTCATCCGCCTTGGCCTCCCAAAGTGCTGGGATGACAGGCGTGAGCCACCGTGCCCGGCCGAGGATGTAAATTTTTTGTACTTGCTTCACCTAAGGGTCATCCCTTTACAAGTACAAATTTAAGGGTGCTTACCTAACAATTTTTAGGACACTAAAAAAGGTCAGTGGAAATAAAAAACATTTGAAAGCTGGCATATGAAAAATCTTTATGAATGCTATAAGTTATTCCTCTATGTGACTATATGAAATATATATATTATATGTATGACATTTCTATGTGACCTAAGATAATATTTGGTAAATAAAATTAGCTTTTAAATTGTTATTAAAATAAATTAGGGATCGGGTGTGGTGGCTCAGACCTGTAATCCCAGCACTTTGGGAGGCTAAGGCAGGCGGATTACTTGAGGTCAGGAGTTCAAGACCAGCCTGGCCAACATAGGGAGGGTATCTGTGAAACCCTGCTCTACTAAAAATAGCAACAACAATAACAACAAAATTAGCCAGGCATGGTGGTTTGTGCCTGTAGTTCCAATTACTTGGGAGGCTGAAGCAGGAGAATTGCTTGAACCTGGGAGGCAGGGGTTGCAGTGAGCCAAGACTGTACCACTGCATTCCAGACTGGGAAACAGAGTGAGAGACCCCATCATCTATAAATAAATAAATAGGGAAGTCTTCAGACTTGTCAGTATCATACATAATTTTAGACTTTTTTTGCCTGGGTCTACCAGTCAGACAGATTTATACTGTCTTTGCTAGATGTTTTAAGGTCATAAAACTATTGCTTTTGTAGTATGTTTCATACTTGCTTGAAGTGTCTGTGAGCTCACGCTGTCAGGGCTGACAATTGGGCTCCCTACAGCCCTGCACACGTTGTACTGGAGCTTGTGTCTTTGGTTTAGCTTCTAGATTCTGAGGTCTGGAGAGGTGGCCACAGTGCAGCTTGGGGACATGAGCTCAGTACCTGGACCTCCAGCCACAAGGCAGAGCCAAACCCAAAGTGGCTTACTCCTGTCTGACCCAGCTTTGCTTCCTGGTCAATTTGGATCCTGTGAGCATTGTCTTCACAACTGTGTCCCCTGTTCTGAGCTGTGGGCCTGGTAGGAAAATTCAAACCCAGACAGGCCCTGCCCGTCATAACCATCCTGGATGCCACAAGGCTACTTCAGACGCAGGATGACTGCGGAAGACATAGGGAGGGTATCTGTGTAACAATTCTTTTTAGTAATTTAATTCAAAATTCTTTTTAGTAACTTAAAATCTTAAAGTCATGTTATGTTAAATTAAGTACCAGATAATCAGCCAGGCTCACACATGTAATCCCAGCACTTTGGGAGGCCGAGGTGGGCGGATCACAAGATCAAGAGATCGAGACCATCCTGGTCAACATGGTGAAACCTCGTTTCTACTAAAAACACAAACTATTAGCTGGGCGTGGTGGTGTGCACCTGTAGTCTCAGATACTTGAGAGGCTGAGGCAGGAGAATTGCTTGAACCCAGGAGATGGAGGTTGCAGTGAGCCAAGATCGCACCACTCCACTCCAGTATGGTGACAGAGTGAGACTCTGTCTCAAAAAAAAAAAAAAAAAAGAAAGTACTACATAATCATTAAAATGTCTGAATTGGCCGGGTGCAGTGGCTCACACCTGTAATCCCAGCACTCTAGGATTACACTCTAGGCCAAGGTAGAAAGATCACTTGAGGTGAGGAGTTAAAGACCAGCCTGGCCAACACAGTGAAACCCCGTCTCTACTAAAAATACAAAAAAATAGCCAGGCGTGGTGGCAGGCCTCTGTCGTCCCAGCTACTCAGGAAGCTGAAGCAGGAGAATCTCGAGATAGTGACATTGCATGCCAGCCTGCAATGTCACAGCATCACAGTGAGACTCAGTCTCAAAAAAAAAAACTGTACATCATTTCTAAGTTAAATGACTCCCAGCTCTTAGGGAGGCAGAGGTGGGAGGACAGCTTGAGCCCAGGAGTTCGAGACCTGCCTGGGCAATATAGCGAGACCCCGTTCTCCACAAAAAGGAAAAAAGAAGACAAAAAAAAACACTTGAAATACTACCTTTTTTATTTTGAGATGGAGTCTTGCTCTGTTGCCAGGCTGGAGTGCAGTGGCACTAACTCAGCTTACTACAACCTCCGCGTCCTGGGTTCAAGCAATTCTTCTGCCTCAGCCTCCCGAGTAGCAGGGACCACAGGCGCGTGCCACCATGCCCAGCTAATTTTTTGTGTGTATTTTTAGTAGAGACAGGGTTTCACCACGTTGGCCAGGATGGTCTTGATCTCTTGACCTCGTGATCCGCCCACCTCGGCCTCCCAAACTGCTGGGATTACAGGTGTGACCCACTGAGCTCTGCCTGAAATATTAATTACTAAGCATAAGCTTAAGCTTATATACATTGGTATCTTATTTATTTATTTATTTTGAGACAGAGTTTTGCTCTTGTTACCCAGGCTGGAGTGCAATTGCACGATCTCGGCTCACCGCAACCTCCGCCTCCTAGGTTCAGGCAATTCTCCTGCCTCGGCCTCCTGAGTAGCTGGGATTACAGGCACGCACTACCATGCCCAGCTAATTTTTTGTATTTTTAGTAGAGACGGGGTTTCACCATGTTGACCAGGATGATCCCGATCTCTTGACCTCGTGATCCACCCGTCTCGGCCTCCCAAAGTGCTGGGATTACAGGCTTGAGCCACCGCGCCCGGCCGGTATCTTATTTTTGCATGGTAGAGGAAGCTAAATATATTTAGATCTGTTAATAAAAAAATTAGGAAATATATCTCTGTAGAACATTATGAAGCGGTTTTCACCTACAAATACAGTTCAAAATTACTTGCTAAGTTCTTAATTGAAAATTAGGGTCACTAAGAGTTAACACTGCAATTAATATATGTAATTGAAACTACTAAATATAAGAGAAACAATTCTGTTTGCAAGATATATAAGAAAAATAGAATTTGTTTTTCTTTTGAACAACATTTTCATGTAACATTAATTGAAAAAGATGTTTGTTTACCTTTTCAGTAAACAGAAAAAGTAAGAGGGAAAAGAGGGAGAGACAGTGTTTGCCTCATGCTGTCTTCATCAGCTCTATTGACTGTTTGGGAAACCACGTCTTCTCTCTATCAGAGTAAAGGCTTTGCTTTTGGAAATCTCTGAATTACCAATTTGGTTAATGAATGACTTATTTTACAGTGGCCTGTGATCCTATTTTGAAATTGTGTTAAGCCTTTGATATTTGACATGCTTCCTAAAACCAAATTTCAAGTTCTAAAATTAAGGCTTTTTTTTTAACCTGAACTAATTTGGACATAACAAGTAGGAACCCCCAGAGGTCCAAGGGGGATGTATGAGACTGATTCGGTGTGTTAAAATCATACAGGAGGCATCAACAAATATGAAATGCTGTTTGAGTTATATTTGTATAAATGTATTATTAACATATGTTCTAAAATTGTATGAGGTTCCTAAAAATTCTGACCTATTTTGGTATATGGTATCAGTCCTGATTAGGATTATATGTTAAATTGTTCTATCCACAGAAGTAATCAAATTCACTGTCAACTGCATCTTCACCCACAACTACTCTAAGTCTTTTCTCGTCCACAGAAAATTACTGTTTTATTTTGATTCTTCTCAAAATGCAGTTTAAGGCCAGGTGTGGTGGCTCACACCTGTAATCCCAGCACTTTGGGAGGCCGAGGCGGGTGGATCAGTTGAGATCAGGAGTTTGAGACCAGCCTGGCCAACATGGTGAAACCCCATCTCTACTAAAAATACAAAAATTAGCCAGGCGTGGTGGTACATGCCTGTAATCCCAGCTACCCGGAGGCTGAGGCAGAAGAATCACTTGAACCCAAGAGGCAGGGGTTGCAGTGAGCCAAGATCATGCCACCGTACTCCAGCCTGGGCAACAGAGCGAGACTCTGTCTCAAAATAAAATAAAATACTAAAATAAATATAATATAATAAGCTACAGTATAAAATTTGCATTTTCATCAAGGAAATTCATGGAAAGGACACTGACAAGTATACGGGCTTCTGATAACTTGGGAGATCACACCAATGGACCAGATGAAAATTTCCAGGACTCTTATCAAAAAGCTGATGCATTCATGAGAATTGCTAACCCAACATCATACAGAAAAAAAGCAAATTACATGGAACTGAACTGACAGAGGACTGAAATACTTTATATGACTTTCTGTTGTTGCTGAAACCTTGCTGACTCTTAATATTTTGCTTTCCAGAGTGAAAAAAACCTTTTTCTTTTTGAGCTATTTATAGCTATAGCAATTGGGTGACATATACTTTTGTGAGCAAAAATGAAACATTGGTCTTTTTCTCTACCTGATTTCTCAAAAATCTGGAAGCGATTCATGAGTATTCTTATTTTCAATGTAGTTATTTGCATAAGTTCAATAAGAATCTGCTTTCCTGCCAGGTGCAGTGGCTCACGCCTGTAATGCCAGAACTTTGGGAGGCCCAGGTGGGGGGATCACGAGGCTCAGGGGTTTGAGACCACCCTGGCCAACATGGTGAAACCCTGTCTCTACTAAAATAGAAAAATTAGCTGGGTGTGGTGGTGCATGCCTGTAGCCCCAGCTACTCAGGAGGCTGAGGCAGGAGAATCACTTGAACCCAGGAGGCAGAGGTTGCAGTGAGCCAAGATCGTGCCCCTGCACTCCGGCCTGGCAATGGAGCTGAAAAAAAAAAAAGAATCTGTTTTCCTTGTAACAGGACACAATTGGAGAATTTAATTTTTTTTTTTTTTTTTTAAGAAAATTCTGAATTTTATTACTAAGGTCTTATTCTCTATTGTATTTTGGGGTTCTAGAGGCAAAGGAAGGTTAAAGCATAAAAAGTGAATCCAAAACAAAAAGACTTATCAAGCGGACTCAAAAGGCAGTTGTTAATGGTATTTAGCAACCACAACATTGTTACAAATGCACGATTTTAACAGGCTTATCTGCCAAGATGCTTTAATAAGCAGCTGTCACCCATACAGAGTTATGAATCATCTTTGGTGCTCAAGGAGCCTGTAGGAGTAAGAGACATCATACAGAGAAATGCAGTTACGTTGAAGCTTGGAAGAGATCACATGAAAAGAGTCTTAGCTCCTGCCTTAGCTCTTCCTAAGTTAACCATAAATTAGCCGACAGCAATAGCCACCAGAAAGACGATAACAGAAGACAGTCACACAGATGAATGCTTTCCAGTGAAGGTTTTCTTCTAAAGAGACAGTAAACAGGTGGCAACTCCTTCCTTGAGAAAGGGTTCCTATTAAATACCCAGAAACAACTCTCAGATAAACAGCCGAAGCTGCTATTTGTTTTCATCACATCTCTGTATCTTCAGAATTGGAAGACGACTGTGAGGCGGTCTATGCAGGCTTTCACTGGAATTACGTGTTTTCAGATATGACCACACTGCTTTGAGGAATTGAGGTTCTCTTTACAGAGCCAATAAAAAGCCCCTTGGAAAGACTGGACTGGTGCCCTGTTTACATAGCTCCCTTACAAGATTCCTGGCCTTGAGGTAACTAAAGAATGTCACTTTCAGCCTGGTGTGATGGCTCATGCCTGCAATCCCAGCACTTTGGAAGGCCGAGGTGGGTGGATCACAGGGTCAGGAGTTCAAGACCATCCTGGCCAACCTAGTGAAACCCCATCTACTAAAACACAAATTAACCAGGCATAGTGGTGAGCGCCTGTAATCCCAGCTACTTGGGAACCTGAAGCATCGGAATCGCTTGAACCAGGAGGTGGAGACTGCAGTGAGCTGAGATCGCAGCATTGCACTCCAGCCTGGCAACAGAGCAAGACTCAAAAAAAAAAAAAAAAAAATAGAATGTCACTTTCTGACAGATCCAGGAACTTCAAGATAGTTTGGGACCTGGAGGAGAGACATTTACCCCCCAATTCATAGAGGTATTATAAATACAGTGTGATGGGCAGTCCTTGGCTTGGCCTCCTAGACATGAGAAGTGTTTGTTTGCTTTAGAGACAGGGTCTCACTCTGTCACCCAGGCTGAAGCGCAGTGGTGTGATCATAGCTCACTGCAGTCTCAATCTCCTGGGCTCAAGTGATCCTCCCATATCAGCCTCCTGATAGCTGGGACTACAGGTGTGCACCATTATGCCCAGGTAATTTTTTAATTTTTTGTGGAGACAGTGGTCTCACTATGTTGCCCAGGTTTGTCTCAAACTCCTGGGATCAATCAATCCTCCTGCCTCGGCCTCCCAAAGTGCTGGAATTACAGGCACCATGCCCAGCCCTCAAGTGGCTTTTAAAGGTCTAATCTGACACTTCTGTAGTTCATAAGCACGATGATTGGCTCATGTGTAAGATACGTTGCCCTCAAACCTTCTTATGACATCAGCACGTTACCTGTCTGACATGGAGAAAAATAGTCCAATCTGAAATTCCTTATGACAAAGTTCCAGCCAATTTAAAAAGGAGCCTATATGGCCAATCACCAGTTGTTGTACTTCATGCAAATCATCAGGCCAAATGCAATCATAAAATTCATTTTACAAGTAAATTGGTCTTACCAAGATTTATCTTTGGTAGACATGGGGAAGTAGAGAGAGAGAAAAATTATGTTTCAGAGAAAAACTATAGCATACCTGTTACTGGATTCTACCCCTGACCATTGTATTTTTTATCTTCTACAATTTGGACTAAATCCTAAACAATCTTCTGGCTACAAGTCTCTAAAGAAGAGCCTGGCTGGGTAGTTTCTTCATGTTTTTAGTTGTGTCCCTAATGGAACGGGTTTTTTCATCCTGGCATACAAATTGGTTATAATCCTATGTGTTACTTCTGAGAAAACTAAAATTACGATGTTTCTAGAAACTAGAGATGATTCAACAGATGACAGCAGCTCTATAAATTAATGACTTCACTGAGGTCTCATGTTTGCCACCCTGTGATGCCATTCCGATTCAGTTGTTGGGTTTTTTTTTTTTTTTTTTTTTTTTGAGATGGAGTTTCACTGTTTCGCCCAGGCTGGAGTACAGTGGCGTGATCTCAGCTCACTACAACCTCCGCCTCCTGAGTTCAAAGGATTCTCCTGCCTCAGCCTCCCTAGTATCTGGGATTACAGGTGCCCGCCACCATGTCCAGCTAATTTTTGCATTTTTAGTAGAGACAGCGTTTCACCATGTTGGCCAGGCTGGTCTCAACCTCCTGACCTCGTGATCCGCCCACCTCAGCCTGCGAAAGTGCTGGGATTACAGGTGTGAGCCACCGTGCTGAGCCAGTATTTGGTGTTCAAAAAAAAAAAAAAAAAAAAAAAAAATCCCCACGGAAACGTCTCCTCCTTTCCTGCTTGACATGGGCTACGACTCTCTGGGAATGAGCCTCCCCAGCAAGAGGGGACACTCTGACCCTCAGATTTTGACAATCAATGCTTTCAAGAAGAAAGACTTTGATCAAAAGCAGGGCAAATAAGAAAGAAAAGACATTTATCTGAGCAATGCAAAGCCCTTTTAAATTGTGGGCCCAGAGAGCCTGGCGTTAAGGGCCCAGCCGCAGCCCTCTCGCTACCCCGAGCGCAGGAACTCGCACTGCCGCGCAGGCTGCGGACTGAGGACACCCGGCCGTGGCCAGCCGCGAACCAGGGCCCCGCCTACGACCAGTGAGAACTCCCGGGCAACTCGAAGCCAGCTGCTCTGCGACGGGTTCTCTTCCCTTTAACCACCGGAGCCTCCGTCTTGCTCTCCGGTGCACCTGGTGAGCCGGGCCGCCCTCGACCTCTGCCTGAATAAACCCACCGGGCGCCGCATGCTGACCCGTTTCATGATTTCAGGCTGACAGTTCACACGGGACCCAGGGCCGCTGGCAGGAAGCCGGGCTCCCCTGGGCGCGCCCCTCCTCGGCGAGGGAAAGAAGGTCCTCCTGGGCCCGGGAGCGCGGAGCAGGCGGGCCCCGCGGGACAGGCCGGCAGGACCGGGGGTCGGCTTAGCTCCCGGGCTAGGTCTGGCTCCCCGGCGCCTCCGGGAGCGGGGCCCTGCGGGAGAACGCGCCTTCCCGCCCCATCGGGGCCTCAGTTTCCCCACCTCGGCTCACTCCCCGCCGCGGCCCCCACCTCAGCACGCGCACCCGGCGCGGCCCCGCTCTGCCCTCGGCGCCCAGGCCGCCCACCTGGCCCGAGCGGCCCGGAGTCGCTCACCTGCGGGGCCGGGGCCGCCGCACACCGTCCACGCCCGGCCCGGAACCTTGGCCCGACCGCAGCGGCTGGCCGGGAGCACTTTCTCTGGCGCACCGAAGCCAACACGGGCGGGGCAGAGAAGCTGGGTGCACAAAGCTCCTGGCGGAAGTCCGGCCGAGGCGAGGCCGCATGGGTGGAGGGCGTGGCCTGAGGAGCGGAGCGGGCGTGGCCAGTAGGTCTCTGGCGGTGTGGGCGGGGCATGAGGGCTGGTGGGGGCGTGGTCAGGAGGTCCCGGGGCGGGGGTGTGGCCCTACCGGGAAGGGGCGGGCGCCGGCCGCCAGGGGGCGCCGTGGGGCAGCGGGGTCGCACCTGGCGCGCGGCGCCCGCTCCTCTGCCCGCCACCGAGGCCTCGCAGCCCCGCGCCGCCGCCTGGACTCGGCCGGGCCTCTACGCGGGATCCCGGCCCTTCCTCGAGCGCCGCCTTCCGCCGCAGGGGCCGCCATGGCCTCGCTGGGGGACCTGGTGCGCGCCTGGCACCTGGGCGCGCAGGCTGTGGAGCGCGGGGACTGGGCCGGCGCCCTGCGCCTCTTCTCGGGCGTCCCGGCGCCGCCCGCCAGGCTGTGCTTCAACGCGGGCTGCGTGCACCTGCTGGCCGGGGACGCCGAGGCCGCGCTGCGGGTGAGCCGGGCGAGGGAGGCGGGTGCGCGCGACGCCTCCGCCTCGAGCCCCTGGGGGGTCCTGCCACGCCCCCGGCGGTCACGGGGTCGCCCTGCTGCCCCCGACCCAGCGAACGCTCCCCGCCGGTGGGAGCCGAGCAGCCTGGGCCGCACCGGAACTGAGCGAGGTCGGGCTGAGGGGCGCGGCGGTCACCAGGAGAGGCCCGGGCAGAGGGTGACTCACACCGGGAAGCGGGAAGCCGTTGGGCTGGGTGAGGCCTGGGGGGCCGCCTGCCCCAAGGGGAAAGCGCTGCGCCCGTGGTCAAGACCGGGAGGCCGGGTCAGGCTCCTCAAACGGGCCCTCAGCTGCCCCCCACCCCCGGCCTACTCCAGGGGGGTGCTCCAGGCGAAACAGCCCGGAGCCCAGGGTGCAGCGGCCAAGGCCCTGCAAGGAGCCCACTGCCCTTCCACCCGCTCGCGTTCCGGGGCCGCCTGTTCCTGCGCATCCCAAACGCCAGCGCTGCCCCCCGCCCCTCAGTCCCGCACCCCGCTGAAGCAGGCAGGTGCCCACGCTGTTGAAGGCTCGGTAACAGCAGCGATGAAGAGGAGAGGGAACTGCGCGCTGGGGAGGGTCTCCACGTCCCTGACCCGGGCAGGCCAGGGTGCAGAGCCTGTCGCTGGAACTGCTGCTCTTGGTAGGAGCCTTGTGTGATGTTTGGGGCAGACGGGTTCTGCCAGCCTGAGCAGCCAGCCTACGTTAGTTGCTCAGCCACCACACTTCACACCTGTGTGAATTCAGTTCAACAACAAGCCTTACTCAGCCAGATTTGTGAGTGTAAGACCACAGCACCCTCCCTGTCACACATATTTCACTGATGGCCACAGTCCCGTTCAGAACGTACAAAGTCCTATGAGTCTGGTTTAAGGAAGAACTGTGCTTTACACACAGACAAACCCATTAAAACATTTGTGTTGTGGCCAGGCGCGGTGGCTCACGCCTATAATCCCAGCACTTTGGGAGGCCAAGGGGGGGGGGGGGTGGATCACAAGGTCAAGAGATCGAGACCATCCTGGTCAACAAGGTGAAACCCTGTCTCTACTAAAAATACAAAAGTTATCTGGGCATGGTGGCGCGCGCCTGTACTCCCAGCTACTCGGGAGGCTGAGGCAGGAGAATTGCTTGAACCCAGAAGGCAGAGGTTGCGGTGAGCCGAGATTGTGCCATTGCACACCAGTCTGGGTAACAACAGCGAAACTCCGTCTCAAAAAAAAAAAACAACACATTTGTGTTGTTCTTTCTGATTCTATCAGATATCTAGTGTGTCATTTTGCATGAACTACCAAAAAGGATTTTTATTTTATTTGTTTATTTTTTGAGACAGAGTCTCGCTCTGTCTCCCAGGCTGGAGTGCAGTGGCACGATCTTGACTCACTGCAACCTCTGTCTCCCAGGTTCAAGTGATTCTCCTGCTTCAGCCTCCTGAGTAGCTTGGATTACAGGCATGCGCCACTACACCCAGCTAATTTTCGTAGTTTTGGCAGAGACAAGGTTTCACTGTGTTGGCCAGGCTGGTCTTGAACTCCTGACCTCAGGCGATCTGCCCATCTCTGCCTCCCAAAGTGCCAGTGTTACACACGTGAGCAATCGCACCTAGCCTGTAATGCAGTTCTTAACTGGTGACTCTGGGATCTGGGCTGTGTCATCTTATCTCCAGTGACAGCCAAGGTCGCCTGAGGTCAGGAGTTGGAGAATCACTTGCACATGGGAGGTGGAGGTTGCAGTAAGCCGAGATCACGCCACTGCACTCCAGTCTGGGCGATAGAGTGAGACTCCATCTCATAAAAAAGAATTTTTAAAAGACAACCATCTTGCGTAACCCTGTTCCCCAGAAATGACTATTATTAACAAACATACTGGAACATTTTTTTCGGGCCTCTGTCCTTGTGCTCATGGCGAACAAATAGGTGTCAGCAGCACCTCAATGAGCTCTGCGCCCTGGGCAGGTTGGGGTTGGGCAGGCCGCCTGAGTGGTGACAGCCCTGCACAGGCAGGGAACCCAAAGGCCCCTGGACAGGTGCAGGGGGGCTGTGGGGGCTCCCCAGGGGCTGATGGAATTCTGTGGCCCTGTCACTGATCACACGGGATCTGTGATGCTGTGTGACCGGGTTACACACCTGGGCATTCTGTGGGCATTTCTGTTCCCAGGCATTTGACCAAGCAGTGACCAAGGACACCTGCATGGCCGTTGGCTTCTTCCAGCGAGGAGTGGCCAACTTCCAGCTGGCAAGGTGAGCACAGGGGCGCCTTGTTCCTTCTCTGACGGCCCTTTGTCCCCCTGCAGAGTCCACGCCTGTACTCCCTCCTCGTCCCTCTCCACTGGCTCCCTTCTCTTGTCCACACCCTCCTCCTTGGTTCCTGGCTTCAGGGAAACCTGGGCAGACACTCTGGCCCTCCCCTCTGCTCAGCACCATCCTTGGACACGAGTGGTCAGGTCCTCATTGCTTGCCCAGGCTCTCTGTACCATGTTCCTTCCTAGAGGAGGAATGAGGGAAGGGTGACCATCGGATGCAGGCCAGGCCCTGCCTCAGCCTCTGCCCGATGCTCTGAGGCCCATGCCAGGAGGGCAGGCTCTGCGGGGAAGTGGATCAAATCCTGAAATGTCAAAATCTCTGAAGTCTAAAATCCCAAAAATATAAACATCTAGAAAAAATAATTAAAATTATCTATAACAAATTTATTTACTTTTTTTTTTTTAATTTTGAGACAAAGTCTCACTCTGTTGCCCAGGCTGGAGGGCAATGATGTGATCTCAGCTCACTGCAACCTCTGCCTCCTGGTTCAAGTGATTCTCCTGCCTCAGCCTCCCAAGTAGCTGGGATTACAGTTGTGCGCCACCATGCCCGGCTAATTTTTGTATTTTTAGTAGAGATAGGGTTTCACCTTGTTGGCTAGGCTGGGGTCTCGAACTCTTGACCTCATGATCCGCCCTCCTCTGCCTTCCAAAGTGCTAGGATTACAGGCATGAGCCACTGTGCCCGGGCTTTTTTACTTTTTTTTAAAGAGATTTATTTCAGAAACATAAAAACATGACTGAACCCTTCATCGGCCAATAAAATAGGCAAAAATAACATACATACATATTTTTTCAAGCACAAACTCATGCATGTTAGCGACAGGCTCACAGGCATGAGAGCCACCAGCAGATGAACTGTGATCATGATGAGCTGGGTCAGGAGGGGAACTCACACGTACGTAGAAGGTGAGATGGGGAACTCTCATGTGCAAAGGAGGTGAGAAGGGGAACACACGTGTGCATAGGTGAGATGGGGAACGCATGTGCATAGGAGGTGAGATGGGGAACACATGTGCGTAGGAGGTGAGAAGGGGAATACGTGTGCATAGGAGGCGAGAAGGAACACGTGTGCATAGGTGAGAAGGGGAACACACGTGCGTGTAGGTGAGAAGGGGAACATACATGTGCATAGGAGGTGAGAAGGGGAACACGTGTGCATAGGTGAGATGGGGAACACGTGCGTGAGGTGAGATGGGGAACAACACGTGTGCATATGAGGTGAGGAGGGGAACATACGTGTGTGTAGGTGAGATGGGGAACTTGCATGTGCATAGGAGGCGAGAAGGGGAACACACGTGTGCATAGGAGGTGAGAAGGGGAACACATGTGCGTAGGTGAGATGGGGGAACTTGCGTGTGCATAGGTGGTGAGAAGGGGAAAACGTGCACGTAGGAGGTGAGAAGGGGAACACGTGTGCATAGGTGAGAAGGGGAACACACGTGTGCATAGGTGAGATGGAACACGTGTGCATAGGTGAGATGGGAGAACTCGCGTGTGCATAGGAGGTGAGAAGGGGAACACGTGTGCATAGGTGAGATGAGGGACTCGTGTGTGCATAGGTGAGAAGGGGAACACGTGTGTGTGGGTGAGATGGAACTTGCGTGTGTGTAGGAAGTGAGAAGGGGAACATGTGTGCGTAGGTGAGATGGCAGAACTCACGTGTGCATAGGTGAGAAGGGGAACACACGTGTGCATAGGAGGTGAGAAGGAACACGTGCGTAGGTGAGATGGCGGAACTCACGTGTGCATAGGTGAGAAGGGGAACACGTGTGCATAGGAGGTGAGGAGAACACGTGTGCATAGGTGAGATGGCGGAACTCGCGTGTGCATAGGTGAGAAGGGGAACACGTGTGCATAGGTGAGATGGTGGAACTCACATGTGCATAGGTGAGAAGGGGAACATGTGTGCATAGGTGAGATGGCAGAACTTGCGTGTGCATAGGTGAGAAGGGAAACACGTGTGCGTAGGTGAGAAGGGAACACGTGTGCATAGGTGAGATGGGGAACACGTGTGCGTAGGTGAGATGGGGGACTCGCGTGTGCATAGGAGGTGAGAAGGGGAACACGTGTGTAGGTGAGAAGGGGAACACATGTGCGTAGGATGTGAGAAAGGGAACATGTGCATAGGTGTGAGGGAACACGTGTGCATAGGTGAGATGGGGAACACATGTGCATAGGTTAGAAGGGGAACACACGTGTGTGTAGGAGGTGAGAAGGGGAACGTGTACGTAGGTGAGATGGGGAACACACGTACGTAGGAGGTGAGAAGGGGAACACGTGTGCATAGGTCAGATGGGGGAGCACACATGTGCGTAGGTGAGAAGGGGAACACGTGCGTAGGAGGTGAGATGGGGAACACACGTGCGTAGGTGAGATGGGGGACTCACGTGTGCATAGGAGGTGAGAAGGAACACAAGTGTGTATAGGTGAGAAGGGGAACATGTATGTGTAGGAGGTGAGAAGGGGAACACACGTGTGCTTAGGTGAGAAAGGGAACACACGTGTGCGTAGGTGAGATGGGGGAACTCACGTATGCATAGGAGGTGAGAAGGGGAACACGTGTGCGTAGGAGGTGAGATGGGGAACACACGTGTGCATAGGTGAGACAGGGAACACGTGAGAGACTATGGCTGGTGCCGTGTGCACCTGGCTTTATAACTGGAGTCATCAAAACACTAGGATGAACAACCCGTCTTCTAACAAGCTCCATCATATGCAGCCACCGAGAGAGGCAGGGACTCAAGACAGTTTCTCTTTCAGAAAGGCAGAGGAACAAAAAGTCCATCTCTTCCTTTACTGAGGAAGTCTTGGCCTTTGGGATTTTGACTTCAGGACTGTGCCTTTCTGGATTAGGGTCCAGCCCCCCTGGGGCAGCCTCACCTTCAGATCAGCAGGGAAAGCCTGCCTGGGGGAGGTGAGTTTCCTCCCAGCGAGGCTTGAGGCTTGGAAGGAGGCTCAGTTTGCAGTGGGAGCCCCCACAGGGTGGGGAAGGGGCTGAGAAGCAGGAGGGAAATAATCAGGGCACTCTGCACAGTTCAGAAGAGAGGTGAGGGGTGGGGGGGGCGCAGGCAGGACTCAGGAAGCGCAGTCTGAGCTGGGAAAAGGCTCAAACCCCAGCACACAGTGACCCCGCATCTGCTCAGCGCCCACCAGATCTGAGTGTGGAGACCTGGGCATCCCACTGCCCTCCCCCAGGTCTCCTTGGAGGCAGGGGGAGGGAGAGGCTGGGGTGGGGCTGGGCCTGAAAGCTGCCCTGCACTGCTGAGGGACCCTGGCTGCCCACAGGTTCCAGGAAGCTCTGTCTGACTTCCAGCTGGCCCTGGTGCAGCTGAGGGGCCATGCTGCCATCGACTACACACAGCTGGGCCTGCGGTTCAAGCTGCAGGCCTGGGAGGTGAGGGGGCAGGGCGCACTGTGCTGCCTGCTGTGGGTGTCCTTGGGCAGTAGCACCGTCACTGGAGGGCCCTCGGGCAGGGGAGCGCCTCTGGCTGAGGCTCTTGGTGCCATGGAACCCCTTGGCCACTCCATGACCTGCAGGAGGGTTCTGGTAGCAGTGAAGGTGGGGGGACCCCCATTTTGTGCCATTTCAGGCCACCAGGGGTGGCTCTACCCTGGAGAAGGGCAGAGGTGAAAGGCTGCTGGGTGGGCAGGATCAGGCAGGGGTCGTGCCCACCATCTACTGTGTGCCCAGTTCTTTCCTGGCTGTCTGGAACACGTTGGCACTAAGGGAGGGTCCCTACCAGACAACAGGAGATGCGCTGCCCTGAAGCCTTGTGGGATTAGCATTGTCTTAGGATGCAAAAATGGAAGGGAGAGCCCCCTGAGTAAGGGGTCTGGAGTCAGGGTTAAAGCGGGGGGGGGGCGGTACCAGCCCAGGGCACAGAACGGTACAGGGGAGGGGCCGGGGTAGGGGGCGAGGAGTTGGGTGGGGAGCTGGGGCAGGAGCCGGGGGAGGGGCTGGGGGGGTGTCAAGGCCCTGCCATCACTTTGGCTTCACTCCCAGGTGCTATACAATGTGGCATCAGCACAGTGCCAACTGGGGCTCTGGACAGAGGCAGCCAGCAGCCTAAGGGAGGCCATATCCAATTGGCCGGAGGGGTCCCTGAATGGCTTGGAGTCAGCTCTGGACCAAGTGCAGGTGAGGAGTGCTGTCCTGGGTCTGGGTTTTGGGTGGGTGTCTATGTCTACCATGGCCTCTCAAGACCAGCTTCCTGAGCTGAAGAAGCTTCCAGAGGGAGGTGCCCTAGTGCCCAGTTTTGGGGGCAAGGTGGGGGCTTCACATGGCCTGCGGGAAGGGGCGGGGGCCCACGGGGCCCCTCCTGCTGCCAGGCGCAGAGGCTCTGGGCTGCAGGCCTGGTTGGTCACCTGATTGGCATCTGCTGGACACCCACCCTCTCCAGAGACAGAGCTTGCTGCCACCGAGGCAGGTCCCCAGGGGCAAGGTCTTCCGGCCCCACCGGCGGCACCTGGACTATCTGAAGCCCGTGGATTTCCTGGGCAAGGCCAAGGTAAAGGTGCGGGGCGGCATCCCGGGCATCACACTGGTGGTGAGCCCTCAAATTGTGTTCCCAGGGACATGGGGGTGCAGCCCAGGTCACCACAAAGACCAGGAGGGTGGGGAGTGGGCCCACAGCTATCCGCAAGCTGTGCCCAGAGTTGGGGGGCAGTGCTGTGAACTTGGAGGCGAAGCCCACTAGAGCCAGCTGCATGGAGGGGGCTTCCGCTCTCCCAGCAAGGACCCCACGATGCTACCCCCACCCAGCCTCGGCCACAGCCACAACCTCACATTCTCCCAGAGTCCCCATGTCCTCCCAGAGTCTCCCTGAGTCCTCCCAGAGTCTCCCCGTCCTCCCAGAGTCCCCCCATCCTCCCAGAGACCCCCATCCTTCTACAGTCCCCCCGAGTCCCCCCGTCCTCTCGGAGTCCCTGAGTCCCCCTGGCTGTTTCTTATAAACAGCCCTCCACTGTGACATGCGGACTCCAAGTTGATGCATTAACCCTAACCCTAACCCTAGGCCTCCCACTCCCAGAGTCCCCCCATCCCCCGAGTCCCCCTGAGTCCTCCCAGGGTCCCCCCAAGTCCTCCCAGGGTCCCCCCGAGTCCTCCCAGAGTCCCCCCGAGTACTCCCAGAGTCCCCCATCCCCCCAGAGTCCCCCCATCCCCTCAGTCCCTGAGTCCTCCCAGAGTGTCCCCCATCCTCCCAGAGTCCCCTTCCTCCCAGAGTCCCCTTCCTGAGTCCTCCCAGAGTTGCCGAGTCTCTCTGCATCCCTTTGTGCCTTTGTGTCTCTCTGTGTCTCTGCCACAGATAATGAGGTCTCTTGCAGGCTCGGGCTGCAGCCTGACGGTCTGGGCCATGTCACGCCCACACTTGGGTCAGGGCCAGGCGGAACCCCTAAAGTCAGAGGAATAGAGAGCTGCTCATCCCCAAAGGCAGGGGGCCAAATGTGGTGGAGGAGAACTCCTGGGGGGCGGCAACGGGGTCACCTTGGCTGGCCACACCCCGTCGGTCACCTGCACTTACACCTGTGTGGCTGGGTACACCTACCCAGAGTGGGAGGCCTAGGGTTAGGGTTAGGGTTAATGCATCAACTTGGAGTCCGAGTGTCACAGTGGAGGGCTGTTTATAAGAAAAAAATATTTTTAAAGTTGTACTAAAATTAGGTTAACATTGCCAGCAGGTGCTTCCTTCCATCAAACATTTTCCCCTCCACGGTGGCCTGGCAGACATGGGCCAGGTGTGGGCAGCCATCACCCAGCCCCCAGGAGACTCGGAGCTGCAGGGGGTGGTGGAGCGGGCTGTGAGGAGCCGACGTCACCAGCTGCTGACCCTAACCCAGCACCCCTGTCCCTGCCAGGTGGTGTCCTCTGCCATCCCTGATGACCAGCGCTGGGCCATCTGCCTGCAGCAGCCACAGGTGAGTTTGCGGCCTCTCAGGCCCCTGCCTGGCCTCACCCAGCTTTGTGGGAAAGAAGATGCCACACAAGCTCCAGGCCCTCCCAAGGCCCCAAAGTTCCTCTGCTGGGAGATGTGGGGTGCCCGTCCCTTCCCTGTGTGAGACCTGGAGAAACTGTCTTCGGGGTTCAGGAGGAGGGAGGGCGGCCCCGTCCCTAAACCAGAGCAGGCTGGTGCTTTGTGTCCACAGGGAGTGGGAGTGGACCGTGATGTCAGGTAGGAGGGCCCAGCTGGGCCCCGAGAGTGCCTCCCTTTCCTGCTGGGCAGAGGACCTCCATGTGGGGCCACTCCAGGCCCGGGCACAGGATGGTACGACCTGTTTCCAGACGGAGACTGTCTGGGGCCAGAGCTTGGGAAGGGGAGCCCGGCTTCTCTCTCTGCCCCTTGTCCTGTCACTGGCTCCACCTCCCCTAAAACTACCCCTCAGGGAGGTGGGGGCACCCAGGCCTTGGGGGTGGCACTGGGAGGCAGCTGAGACCCACAGGGGCACCGTGACTGCCTGCAGCACCAAAGGCCAGGGAGCAGCCTAGGGAGGTGGCCCAGCCCCCCAGGGGACCCCCAAACACAAATGGGGCTACAGAGACAGCCGGGGCTCCAGGTGTCATGGGGGTGAGGGACAGAGCAATCCCTGGAGCTGCACCTCCGGCCTGCCTTTTACGAGGCGTGGCCAAGCACAGGAGGGGACTGAGATGGGCAGGGCCTGAGAGCCGCCCTCCTCTCCCCAGCACCCCCGTCAGGGACTCTGCAAGAGCTGGCACCCAGCAGGGCGCCCTCCACGCAGAGACAGAGGTCAGTGCGGAGCGCTGCACGTTGGCTGCCTACCGAGAGCAGGTGCATGGACAGGGCCTCTCCCTACTCGGGGTCGGAGGTCCTGCTGCTTCCTCAGGCTGGGGCCACAGTGGAACCAGCACCAGGGCAGAGGGAGCAGCTCACTGGGGTTCGACAGGGCCAGCCAGATGGGAGGGTGCCCAACTCAGGGCACATGGTAAACATTCAGCCCACACAGGGACCAGGGGACTGGGTCCTGAGCTTCCTGGGGTCACCGGGGAGCCCACCCACTTGCAGCTGCCACCTCAGTGGGCCTGGAGGGATGGGCTGCTCCCTGATGGTGACAGGCAGCCTCTAGGCTTACAGGGACCCAGCCCCATCCTGAGGCAGCCCACTTGTGGCCGGGGCTCTGAATTCAACTCCTGCAGGCTGCCTGCAGGGCGATGGCTGAGCACACAGGCCACACCCTTGCCCGTGGGCTCTGCTAGGGCAGTGCCCGGCCTCCAGCACCTGACAGCCCCATCCCACCACGTGTGCTTCCCTTGCAGAGGCCCCAGATGGAGCAAGATGGCAAACCAGCTCCTCTGTCCCCAGGTATGGGAGTCCCCAGCGGTGGGGTCCCTGGGTGAGGAGGAAGCTGCTAGTGCACAGTGCCCGCTGCTCCTCCACCCACAGGGCCTGATTTAGTGGGAGAGGTTGCATCAGTCTTGCTCTGTCCTGCAGGGCCGCCAGCAACGGGGGCGCCTGGCCCCAGCCCCTCTGAGGACCCAGCAGCTGCTGGGGTAAGAGGCTCCAGACCCTTCACCTATCAGCCACCGGAGGGAGGCCAAGGCCAAGCCATCCCTCAGAATCAAGCCTTGCTAGCCCCTCCCCCCCGCCCAGCCTGTGCCCACACCCCTGAGGCTGAAGACGGCCATCCCTCCCCCTCCTGGCTGCAGAGAACAGGTGAGGGGTGCGCTGAGCCACTGGTGACTGTCACCGTGCAGTGCGCCTTCACCGTGGCCCTGAGGACACGAAGAGGAGCCGACCTGTCCAGCCTGCGGGCACTGCTGGGCCAGGCTCTCCCTCACCAGGCCCAGCTGGGACAACTCAGGTGGGAGGGGCCGGCTCAGGTGGGGGTGGGCTCTGCGCTGGGCACCACCCTGGCTGAGGTAGCTGTGGAAGAGGGCGTGGCAGAGGTCACGGTCCTCCCTGCAGGCCCCACCCACACAGCCCCCTCTGAGGAATCTCTTTGCAGTTACCAAGCCCCAGGTGAGGATGAGCACTGGGTTCCCATCCCCGGGGAGGAGTCGCTGCAGAGGGCCTGGCTGGACACGGCTGCCAGCCGCTGGGGACTGCAGCTGCAGTGCAGGGTGAGGTGAGGGCGGGGCGGGGCAGCAGTGGGGACACCCCTCCTCCCAGTATCGCCCACCCTGCAGCCCACGATTCTGCTGCAGGGAGCTGGGGGCCGGCCGGTCCTCTACCAGGTGGTGGCCCAGCATGGCTACTCAGCTCAGGGGCCAGAGGACCTGGACTTCAGACAGGGGGCCACGGTGGACGTCCTGTGTGAAGGTACAGTGGGCATGGCCCTTCCCAAGCAGCACTGGGGCACCCGGGGTGTGGGGGGGATCAGGGCTCGAGCCTGTGCTGTGAGCAGATGGGGCACCCAGAGGCCACACCCGGCCGACGCCCTGCACAGCCCACCTTCCCCCTTGCAGTGGACCAGGCGTGGCTGGAGGGCCACTGTGACGGCCGCATTGGCATCTTCCCCAAGTGCTTCGTGGTTCCTGCTCACCCTCGAATGTCGGGAGCCCCGGGCTACCTGCCCCAGTCCCAGCAGGGAGATCAGCCTTAGCAATGCTGTGTCCACGATGGTTTTAATAAAAGCAACATCCCACTGCAGTCCAACCCTCCAAGGGGGTGTGGGAGGGCAGCCTGGCCCAGAAGACCCTGGGCCTTGACTCTGTCCGTCTGCTCGGAAGACCCTGGGCCTTGACTCTGTCTGTCTGCTCGGACAAAAGCAAGGAGAGCAGGGTTTGGGCGGGGCCGCCCCAGCCGCCCCTCCTGAGGCCCCCGCCCCCGCAGCCACACAGCCTGGAGGCACCACAGTCCTGGTGGCTGGTGTGCAGAAAGGCACCCAGGGCCCTGGAAGCCCAGTGGGGAGGGCCCCAGGGACGCCAGGAGGGGAGGCCACACAGCACCCTGAGGGTGCCCCAGCAGTGGCTGTCACCTGACAGTGGGCAGACACACAGCAAGGCCCCATGGCGCTTGGGGCTTGGGAAGCTGACAGCATCCCGTGCGCAGCTGCCTGAGGGTTCTGCGGGGCACACCTCTGCCTTCCTGCTAGTCCTGTACCCAGAAGAGCTGAACCGCGGCAGCCGCCAGCACCGCCACCAGAGTCAGCACCAGGAACACCACTGTGGCCACCCAGACGCTGTGGCTCTCTGCCCACCACTGAGCCGGCGCCTCAGCCGGGATCATCCCAGTCAGGTTCAGCATGTAGCCCAGCGTCCAGCCGATGTCAATGCTGCCCGCCTGCGGGACACACGGCTGCTCGGGGCTGCAGGGCAGCTACCCTGGGGCAACACCCTGCCCACACCCTGGGGAGGTGGTCACCTGTTTTCGGAACTGGATGCTGGGCCATGACTCCTCACTGAAGCCATAGCCGTCTTGCAGAAGGGTGAGGATGTACAGGCCTGAGGCACAGTAGTCACGCAGCCAGTGGTCCTGGCCAGGGTAGCTGGCCTCCACCTGGGGTGCAGGAGGCCAAGGGGCCAGGTGAGGGTCCTGATCCCTGGTCACGCTGGGACCGCCCATCTGCCCTGGCCAACTGAGCACCCAGACAACAAGAGGGGGTGCTGGGCAGTGGCAGAGGCCCCTTCCTGCTGTCCCCGTGGGGTTCCACTGACCAGCCAAGTGGTACGGGGTACAGCCCCCTCAACAGGCCAGAGGCTGGGCCCAGCTGCAGCCGTGGTCCCAGCCTCCTGCCTGGAGCTGTCCTCTGTCCATGCCTCCCCAGCCCTGCTGGCCACTCTCCCCAGAATGAGGTTCCAGCATCCTGCCCAGGGTAGCCCTGCACCCTCAGGAACCCTCACTGCAGCCAGGGCCCACCCACCAGCTTCCAGGACCTCTGGCAAAACTCCCAGATGGTGGCGTTGGCGGTGCTCAGGGGCTGCCCGGAGGTGAGGTTCAGAAAGTGGAAAGTGTAGTAGAAGTTGGAGAAGGCCTAGGCAGGAGGGGAAGCAGCTGTGGCCACATGGGTCAGACCCCACCCACCTGCACTACCAGAGCCCCCAAGAGCCAGCCTAGGCCTCTCCTGGGCCTGCAGGAGTCAGGCAGGCACCCAGGGCCCCACAAGGAAGCCAGGACCCCAGGGTGGGGGTTGTGTGGGTGCTCACGTGGGGTGGGGGCGGTGTGGGTGCTCACGTAGGGGCGGGAGGGTGTGGGTGTTCACGGAGGGGTGGGGGGTGTGGGTGCTCACGTAGAACTGGCCCCGTACTGGGGGCTGGTAGACCCCGTCAAAGGCACAGTCCTCCTGACCCTGGCAAGCGGAGAAGTTGAAAAGTTCCTGGATGGCTGAGACACAGGCCCCAGGGTTGCCTGTCCCTTCAATTGTAAGATTCTGGGGAAGGCCCAGAGGAGGTGTGGTGTCGACACAGGGTGACTCGTACAAGGGGGCCAGGGCCAGTGTGGTCCGGTAGCCGCTGAGGTAGCAGGGGTGACGGAGCAGGGCAGCCGGGTGGCTCTGCAGAGGGCAGGCAGGCCTGAGCACCAGCCCCATACCCACAGCCCCGTCCATCCTGGGCCCGATGACCCACGCCAGCCCTGCACCCATAGCCCTATGCACCCTCCCCAGGGCCTGATGACCCATGCCAGCCCCACACCCACAGTTCTGTGCACCCTCCCTGGGTCCGGACCACCCACGCCAGCCCCATGCCCATAGCTCTGTTCCCTCAGCCCTGTGTGCCCTCCCCCGGGCCAGCTGACCTGCACCAGCCCAATAAGGAGCCTGCTCAGCATCTGGTCCCGTCCAAAGCAGAGGTAGCTGTGTGTGTAGACACTGTAGTTGGAGCCGTAGAGGCGAAAATCGGCCTGCGTGCTCTTGTCCAAGATGGGGCCCCCAGGCACAAAGGTGATCTGGGTGGAGGCCCCCCCCATGTCCAGGGCGCCCACCAGCATCTCCTCTGGAGGCCGGATCCATTCTCCAGTGAAGGAGTACTGGGCACAGAAGGGGGCACTCAGCCCAGAGCAGCCACTGGGACCCACCCTGGTCACCAGCCCAACACTGGCCACTCGCAGACCAGCCCCCGCCCTCAGGCTGCCTGTGGCACCTTGACCAGCGTCCCCAAGCCGTAGTTGACGGTGATCCAACCAAAGGCACCTTCGTCTTGCCCAGCCAGGAGCTCGGCACCCCAAAAGTCGACCGGAGACCGGCCCAGGACCTGGGTGACTGCTGCAAAGATGTCCCTGGCCTGAGAGCTATTCTTCTGTCTGAACACAGAGGACCAGGGGCTGGAGCTGGCTGGAAGCCTGGGCCGGGCCCCAGCCTGCCTGCCACGAGGGTGGAGACCACACCTCCTGCAGCCACTCCCCGTGGGTGCCAAGGCCATGCCCGCCTCACCTGAGCAATCTCATGCCAGCTGTGGCCCCCAGGAACGTGGGTGTTTTCCGATGCTGGGCCTCTGGGATCAGGACCAGCGCCTCCTCCAGGCAGCCCTGCAGGCTCTCACCGGCCTGTGCCGGGTCCGAAGCGTAGGAGGAGATTCCAGGGCCTGGAACACACCCGGGGAAAGAGCTCCACAGCCTGGCTGGGCTGAAAGGCAGCCCCCAAAGACGTGGCCACCACCTGACCCCTGGTGTGGCCACCAGCCAAGGGCTGCCTGGCTGGAGGAGACAGGAAGGTCCCTAACCCGGAGCCTCTGGAGGGGGTGCAGCCCCGTCCGCACCTTGTTTTCATTCTTCTAGAATGCTAGGAAATAAATGGCTGGGTTTTAAGCCTCCAATTTGTGGTAATTTGTTACTAGAGCCCCCAGAAAACAAATTCAGGTCCTCCTGGAGTACAGGCACCCCTGCAGCTACCAGCCTTGGCCGCCAGCACTGCATGGTGCCAGGGTGGGGAGCACCAGGGGCTGGAGAGGGTCAGGGCCGGAGGCAGCAGACACAGGGCAGACCTGGGCCAGGCCGTGAGAATCGGGATCAGGCAGGGAGGTCCCCAGAGTGCCACCGGGTGACCTGAGCTCCGGCCCAGCACCCATGCCTGGTGTGTGACCTTGGCCAGGTCATTTAGCCCCTCCAAACCCTTTCCATGCAGCTGGGAATCCCAGCCAGGCAGCAATGGCGGGTCCCAGCACCGGGCTGTGGAACTGCCCACTGACCTTCCACCTGGCAGGCCAGGGCCTGGCTGACCACACCTGTGCCGTTCTCTTTGTCCGCCGGCCACTGATACAGGAAGAGGGACGTGTGGGAGGAGCCAGCGTCAAACACAATCCCAAACTGGGGAGACAGTGGGATGAGTGGGATGCAGCACCTGTGGGCCCAGCCCAGCCTCCCCTGCTGGCGGGGACGCACCTTGATGTCAGCAGGCAGGAGCACGCTGGCAGCCTCCACCAGGAGGAGGATGAGTGCGGTGAGGCCTGAGACTCCCGAGGCCCCCAGCAGGACCATGAAGACCTGCTCCTTCCGGGATAGCCCCATGGCAGAGGTGGGACTGGTTCCTGTGTGGGGGCGGCCATGAGCACCCAGGCTGCACTCAGTGTCCCCACCCCGCCCTCCAGAGGCAAGGGCTTTGCTCCCCGTCTCCCTGGAGACCCACTCCTGGAGAGCCACTGCCTTAGGGGCAGTCCTGGGGCTCAGACAACCTCCTGTGGCTAAGGACCACTCCCTGGGAGTCACACCTGCTGGGAGTGCCATGGGCATCAGAGGGGCCTGTGGGGGGCAGCAGGAGCCTCCAGCCCCAGCAGAATCTAAGTAGCCCCCTTGGACCCTCTCAGATGGGACTGGGGAGCTGCCCCCACCATTTGGCGGTGTTACCCCATGTCCCCACGTTTTGCCGCATCTTTCCCATGCCACCCTCCTCAGGAGCAGCCCCAGCTCCAGCCTGCACTGGGGTCCCAGGGCTCTGCCTCCTCTCTATGGGCTCTCCCAGGGTAGAGGTTTCTCTCTGGAGCCCTGAGGGGCTGCCTGGGACTACTGGGCTTCGGGGGAACCTAGGGTGAGGCCAGTCATCTTAGGAAGCAGCTTTCAACCGAAGGCCAAGCTTGGGGCTTTTTAACACGGTTTCTCTGGAATTCCAACCCTAAAGGCCTCTCATCTGACTCTGCACCTTCTTAGCTGGTGCCAGATGGCCCCTGGGCAGGAGGTAGACCCAGGAATGCTGAGAGGCCTGAGCTCCTTCAGCTCTGAGGTACCAACCTCCTCTGCCCAGAGGCCCAGCAAGAGGTCTCAGCTCTCGAACTACTCCAGGCTGACCGTGTGTCCCTCACAGCCCGGAGGAGGGGTTGAAGCCTGGAACTGCCCTCCAAGGGAGGTCCTGGCACCTGAGCCCAGGGACCTGTGTCCTATCGTGTCCCCAGAAAAGTGGCAGCCGTGGGTGCTGCCCTGGTCCCGACCTGGGGCTCCTGGGCACGTGGAAAGTGGGACATGCTTTGGGGTCCTCACACAATTCTGTGTAGGGATATAAGCCCATTTTAAGGAGGGAAGATAAGAGGCTCAGAGAGGACAGGTGGCCAGTCCGGGCCCAGATAGGGCCCAGCCTGTGTTTCCAACCGGGACCCAGGCCACAGTTAACCTCATAGGGACAAACAGGTGATAGGGGCCAGGAACACAGGGACCCCACACCCAGAAGATGTAGCCACCTGAGATCGCCAGACCTGAGCCTCCAGGTAGGCAAAGAGGATGGGGCAACCTCCCCCACACTCCCCAAACGCCCCAGACCAGAACAGCCCCCACAGACCAGAACAGCCTCCCAGACCAGAACAGCCCCCCAGACCTGGACAGCCCCCCAGACAAGAACAGACCCTCCAAACAAGAACAGAACCCGCAGACCAAAACAGTCCCCCAGACAAGAACAGACCCCCCAGACCAGAACAGCCCCCCAGACCAGGACAGCCCCACAGACAAGAACAGCCCCACAGACAAGAACAGCTCCTCCAGACCAGAGCAGCCCCCAGACCAAAACAGCCCCACAGACAAGAACAGACCCTTCAAACAAGAACAGACTCCCCCGACCAGAACAGCCCCCCAGACCTGGACAGCTCCCCAGACCAAAACAGCCCCACAGACCAAAACAGCTCCTCCAGACCAGAGCAGCCCCCGAGACCAAAACAGCCCCACAGACAGGAACAGACCCCCAAGTTAGTACAGCCCCAAAGACCAGGGCAGCCCATCCCCCAGGCCAGTCCCTCGGCACCTCACCCGGGCTGGCCGCCCACCTGGAAGCAGCAGGAGGAAGCTGCGCTGTGTCCGGCGAACCCGGCGTCCAGCCTCTCCCTGCCCGGGGGTGGGACCGGGCGGCGAGCGCTGCGCTGCGCACCTGGCTCCGAGGCCCGCGCCCAAAGTCACCCGCCCTGCGCCCCCGCGTCCCAGCCCGCCCCAGGGATGGGGGGCAGGAGAGGGAAGGGCAGCGCCCTGAGCCGCGGAGGAACCTGCAGCTGCGAGGGCAGAACCGCGGGGCCCCCACGGCCGCGGCAGCGCCCCCTCCCCGGGCCCGGACTTTGCCCCGCGCCGCCCGGCCCTGGCAGGTCGGAGTCAGGTGACCCCGAGGGCCGGGCCCGGGGCGGGGGCGGAGGCACCTGCAGCCCCCGCGCCGTCCGTCGTCTTCCGATTACAGACACTCCGCGTTTCCGGGCTCGCAGAGGTCTCGGGGCCGCAGCCGTTGGGGGTCCCGGCCTCTGAAGGGCGCCGGGCTGAGGGCAACCTCCGGCGCCGGGTTCAAGCGAGTCTCCTGCCTCGGCCTCCCGAGTGGCCGGGACCACAGGCGCCTGCCACGGCCGGCTAATGTTTGTGTTTAGTAGAGACGTGGTTTCACCGTGTTGGCCACGCTGGTCTCGATCTCTTGCCCTCGTCATCCTCCCGCCTGGGCCTCCCAAAGTGCTGGGATTACAGGAGTGAGCCACCACGCCCGGCCCCTAAAAGAAGGTTTTATTAATATATTGATCATTTGACAAAAACGTGACCAGAGGCTTGTAGGAATGTGACTTTCTATTTCCCTTAGGAGCAGTAATTTAGTGTTTGCAGGAACTTTATACCACGTAACTGCCGTGGATAATGAGGATCAAATGTACTTGTGGAGGATTTTTGCAGTTGTATTCAACAAAGATTGGTAGTTTTCTTTTTTAGTCCTGTTTTCTGTACGGGGATAATGCTGGGCTTATTAAAATGAGTCTGGGAAGGTGTCCTTTTATTTTGTAGAAGGGATTGGAAGAATTTGTATTAAATTTCTTCTTTAAGTATTTTGTATAATTTGGTGGTAAAACCATCTGAGCCAGTACTTTTCTTTGTAGAAAAGTTTTAAAGTACAAATTCAGTTTCTTTAATAGTTTATAGGATTGTTCAAGTTACCTATTTAATGTTTTGATAGTTTATGGCTTTCAAGGAATGGGTCCATTTCACCTAAGTTGCTAAAGTGATGTGAATACAATCAGTCATAGTACTTCCTGGCTGTCCTTTTAATACCTGTAGGGTCTGTAGTGATGACCCTGCCACTCCTCATATGGGTAATTTGTGTCCTCTCTCTCTCATCAGTGTTGCTAGCTGGAGGTCTATCAATTTCATCCTTTCAAAGAACCAGCTTTTTGTTTCACAATTTTTCCTTTTTGAATTATTTTAATTCTACTCGTGTGTATTTCCTTTCTTCTGCTTGATTTAAGCTTATATTGCTCCTCCTTTTCTGTTTCTTAAGGCAGAATATTATTGTCTTGAACCTTTCTTTTTTTCTAATGTAAGCATTTGTGCTATAATTTCCCTCTGAGCACTGTTTAGCTATCTCAATTTTTGATATGTTGTATTTTCATTTTATTCAGTTTAAAATATGTTTGAAGTTCCATGAAACTCCCTCTTTGATCTATGGATTATTATCTATGGATTATGTTATTTAGGAGTGTGTTAATTTCCAAGTGATTGGACACTTTCCTGATATCTGTTATTGATTTCTAGTTTAATTTCTAATTTCATCATGGTCAGAGAACGTAGTTTATAACTTTGATTTTCTTTTCTTTTTTTTTTTTTGCGACAGAGTTTCACTCTTGTCGTCCAGGCTGGAGTGCAGTGGTGCCATCTTGGCTCAGTGCAACCTCTGCCTCCCAGATTTGAGTCATTCTTCTGCCTTAGCCTCCTGAGTAGCTGGGATTACAGGTGCCCACAACCACGCCCGGATATTATTTGTATTTTTAGTAGAGCGAGGGTTTCACTATGTTGGCCAGGCTGGTCTAGAACTTCTGACCTTAGGTGACCCACCCACCTTGGCCTCCAAAAGTGCCGGGATTATAGGCGTGAGCCACTGTGCCTGGCCAACTTTGATAGTTTTAAATTTGCTAAGGTTTTTTTTTGTTTTTGTTTTTGAACCACAATATGGTTTATCTCAGTGTGTGTTCCATGTGCATTTGAGAATAATCTGTGTTGCTGTGGGTGGGTGCAGTGTTCGGTAAGTGTACTTGTGTCTAGTGGCCGGTATTGATGTTTATATTTTGCTGAATGTCTGTCCGTTAGTTCTATTTTTGAGAGAAGAATGCTGGTGTCTCCTACTGTCATCATGAATGTGTTTACTTCTCCTTTCAATTCTGTTGGGTTTCGCTTCAGATATTTTATTTTGACTTTTTATTTTTTGAGATGGAATCTTGCTCTGTTGCCCAGGCTGGAATGCAGTGGCATGATCTCAGCTCACTGATACCTCCACCTCCCGGGTTCAAGCGAGATTATCCTGCCTCAGCCTCCTCAGTAGCTGGGACCACAGGCACGTGCCACCACGCCCGGCTGATTTTTGTATTTTCAGTAGGGATGGGGTTTTGCCACGTTGTCCAGGCTGGTCTCGAACTTCTGCCCTCAAGTGATCCATCTGCCTCAGCCTTTCGAAGTGCTGGGATTACTGGCATGAGCCACCACACCCAGCCCACTTATTCTTTTAATTTTTTTTTGGTTGTTCAGATGGGATAATCTTGCTGACCCGTCTCCGAGTTCACTGACTCTCCTCTGCCCTCGCCGCTCTGCTCAACGGAGTTTTTTCAATTTTGGTTATTGTGTTTTTTTGGTTCTAAAATTTTCATGTGATTTTATTTATTTGCTGAGGCTTTCTTTTTTTTTTTTCTTTTTTTGTTTTTTGAAACAGCATCTGACTCTGTAACGCAGGCTGGAGTGCAGTAGCAGGATCGTAGCTCACTGCAGCTGTGAACTCCTTGGCTCAGGTAGTCCTCCCTCCTGAGCCTCCCAAGTACCTGGGACCACAGGCATGCGGGCGGCACTGTGCACAGTTGATTTTTGTCTCTTTTCTTTTTTTTTTTTTGAGGCGGAGTTTCGCTCTTGTTACCCAGGCTGCAGTGCAATGGCGCGATCTCGGCTCACCGCAACCTCCGCCTCCTGGGTTCAGGCAATTCTCCTCCTTCAGCCTCCTGAGTAGCTGGGATTACAGGCACACGCCACCGTGCCCAGCTAATTTTTTGTATTTTTAGTAGAGATGGGGTTTCACCATGTTGATCAGGATGGTCTCGATCTCTTGACCTCGTGATCCACCCACCTCGGCCTCCCAAAGTGCTGGGATTACAGGCGTGAGCCACCACGCCCAGCCGATTTTTGTTTCTTTAGCAGAAATGAGGTTTCACCATGTTGCCCAAGATTCTTTCAAACTTCTGTGCTCAAGTGATCCATCTGCCTCGGCCTCCCAGCGTGCTAGGATTATAGGTGTGAGCCACCATGCCCAGCCTTTGCTGAGACTTTCTATTCTAACATTTTAAGTGCTCATGATGGCTCAGTTGGGCACTACTATAATAGCTAATTTAACATCTTCAGGCATGGTGGCTCACACTTATAATCCCAGCACTTTGGGAAGCCAGGGCAGGAGGATCACTTGAGGCCAGGAGTTCAGGACCAGCCTGGGCAACATAGTGAGACTTTGTCTCTACAAAACATAAAAAAAAAAATTATCTGGGCATGGTGGTGGTGCTTGCCTGGGGGTCAGGTACTCGGGAGGCTGAAGCAGGAGGATCACTTGAACTCAAGAGTTCAAGGCTACAGTGACTTAGGATTATGCCAATGCACACTATCCTGGGTGACAAGCAAGACCTTATCCCTCCCAAAAAAGTTTAGATGAGTAAAATTTAAAAAAACAATTTTGTCAGTCTTTGTCATTTCAACACGTTCTCAATCTCCATGTCTGCTGATGGCTTCTTCCCTGCTGGCCAGGATTCTCACAGTTCTTTGGGTGCAGAGAAATTATGGTTTGTAATTTTTTTTTTTTTTTTTTAGACAGAGTCTTTATTGCCCAGGCTGGAGTGCAGTGGCGTGATCTCAGCACACTGCAATCTCTATCTCCCAGGTTCAAGTGATTCTCCTGCCTCAGCCTCCCAAGCATCTGCTACTATAGGCATCTGCCACCATGCCTAGCTAATTTTTGTATTTTTAGTAGAGACAGGGTTTCATCATGTTGACCAGGATGGTCTCGAACTGGCCTCAGGTGATTCCCCTGCCTTGGCCTCCCAAAGTGCTGGGATTACAGGCGTGAGCCACCACGCCTGGCCTGGTTGGTAATATTTTGAATCTTACTGAGACGAGTCTTACTTTTATCCTACGGTGAACGCTGGTGATTCACTTTCTTTTTTTTTTTTTTTTTTTTTTGAGACGGAGTTTCGCTCTTGTTACCCAGGCTGGAGTGCAATGGCGCGATCTCGGCTCACGGCAACCTCCGCCTCCTGGGTTCGGGCAATTCTCCTGCCTCAGCCTCCTGAGTAGCTGGGATTACAGGCACGCGCCACCATGCCCAGCTAATTTTTTATATTTTTAGTGGAGACGGGGTTTCACCATGTTGACCAGGATGGTCTCGATCTCTTGACCTCGTGATCCACCCGCCTCGGCCTCCCAAAGTGCTGGGATTACAGGCTTGAGCCACCGCGCCCGGCCTCACTTTCAGCCTCAGTGGGCTGTTGGTCCAAGGTCAATTTCTTTCTCCAAGATTTTGGGGCACTCTCTGGTCTGGCTGCACATATGTCCCCCCAGTGGCGGTTCTGGGAATGACCGAGGTTGGCTACTCAGGTCAGTTCTGTGTGGGTCTGTTAGCGTGAGACACAGACGGACAGTCCCGTGTGCACCTGAGGGATGAAGGACGTTGGGGGTGGTTTTTGGGTGCTTCTCAGCTCCTGGCTTCTCCAGACCTCCCTTCTCAGCCCTCAGGCCAGAAAGCAGGGGTGACAGAGCACACAGGGACATGTGAGATTTGGTAGGCAGGAGGGGAAATGACCACCTGCCTACAGGCACCAGGACAGGGGCAGGGAGCCACCTCGGACACCTTGCCCTTTCAGAGGCAGGTTTTGTCTGCACCCCGCCCCCACAGGGGCAACACTAACAGCAGGCATGGGAGCCCCCACAGCATCCTCCACTACTGCGATGTGTCTACATACTTCTGCTCATGGGGGGTTTTACCTACGGACAGGAATCACACCTCCACTTGCCCTTAGATGCTCCTGCATCCTGGCAGGAGGTCCCCACACCCCCCCCAGACTACACCCCAGGTCTCAAGGTTGGCTGCTCTGCCGGGTGCACGTCCGGCCATGGGGCTGCCCGGGGTCACTTGGGGTTGTGTAGTGAGCCTGGACGTGCAGGTGGGGGCGTATGCACCTGAGAGCGGGCTGCTAGCGTAGGGCAGGCAGGTCGCTGGGGCAGGCGGGGCCTCCTCCCGTGCTGTTTCCAGACTGCTGGGTAGTCTCGAGGGTGCGTCCAGGCAGGTGGCAGGAGACACTCCACATCGATGTGATGTATGGCCCAGCAGCTTGGAACAGCTGGGCCAGTTGCATCTCTCTGCTTAGCAGTAAGCCTCGTGAGCATCAGGTCCCTCTGGGAAAGCCATCATGTGATCGGCCACAGCGGGGCAGTAGACACCTTGGAAAAAGCTGCCGGGGGTGGCTGGGGCTGGATGGGGTTGTGTGTTGATCGTCACACTTAAGAGATGTTACCAGATTAGCTTCAAAAAAAGGCTGTAACAGGCTGAGGCAGGAGGATTGATTGAGGCCAGGAGTTCGAGACTTGCCTGTGCAACACAGCGAGACCCTATCTCCACAGAACATAAAAGAATTACCCAGGCATGAGGTGCCTGTAGTCCCAGCTACTCAAGAGGCTGAGGGGGCGGGAGAATCGCTTGAGCCCAGTAGGTCAAAGCCCCAGTGAGCCCCAGCCTGGACGACAGAGCAAGACCCTGTCTCAGATTAAAAAAGGACACCTCGGCCGGGCGCCGTGGCTCAAGCCTGTAATCCCAGCACTTTGGGAGGCCAAGGCGGGTGGATCACGAGGTCAAGAGATCAAGTCCATCCTGGTCAACATGGTGAAACCCCGTCTCTACTAAAGATACAAAAAATTAGCTGGGCATGGTGGCTCGTGCCTGTAATCCCAGCTACTCAGGAGGCTGAGGTAGGAGAATTGCCTGAACCCAGGAGGCGGAGGTTGCGGTGAGCCGAGATCGTGCCATTGCACTCCAGGGCACGAAACTGGGCACAAAAGCGAAACTCCGTCTCAAAAAAAAAAAAAAAAAAAAAAAAAGGGACACCTCTTTGTTGCTTTCATTGGCCTTTCCATGATGGGATGAAGACAGGATGAGAACTTATCTTCATGGAATTACCAGCAAGTGTCCTGCTCTGCCAAGGATCTCTCCGCATCTGCTCACTCTTCCCTATCGGCTTTTATCACTTTCCTTAGCAAAATAGAAAAGCTCTTCAAGACCTTAATTGTTCCTATATTTCTTATTTCTTCTCCAACTATTTCCGGCTGTTGCTGCTGTTTTTATATTTCAAGGGAGGTGAGGGTGGGTGCAGCAAAGTCGCCGAAGTTCCCTGGGCACCGGCCCCCCACCCTGGCCAAGCCTGCCTCTGTGTGGGGCCACCTCCTCCCAGCTGGCACTTCCTGTCTGCTCCTCCCTTTCACGCCCCGGGGTCACATTGTGAGTAATGGAACCCTGTGAACCATACATAAGACCCCCCCAGGCCTGGCATGGCGGCTCTCGCCTATAATCTCAGCACTTTGGGAGGCCAAGGAGGGTGGGTCACCTGCGGTCAGGAGTTCAAGACCAGCCTGACCAACATGGTGAAACCCCATGTCTACTTAAAATACAGAAATTAGTTGGGTGTGGTGGCGTGCACCTGTAGTCCCAGCTGCTAGGGAGGCTGAGGCAGGAGAATTGCTTGAACCCAGGAGCCAGAGGTTGCAGTGAGGCGAGATTGCGCCATTGCACTCCAGCCCAGGCGACAGAGTGAACGTCCATCTCAAAAAAGGAAAAAAAAAGGCTGTGCGTGGGGGCTCACGCCTGTAATCCCAGGACTTTGGGAGGCCGAGGTGGGTGGATCACGAGGTCAAGAGTTTGAGACCATCCTGGTCAACATGGTGAAACCCCGTCTCTACTAAAAATACAAAAAATTAGCTGGGCATGGTGGCGTGTGCCTGTAATCCCAGCTACTTGGGAGGCTGAGGGAGGAGAATTGCCTGAACCCAGGAGGTGAGCATCGAGCTGAGATCGCGCCATTGCCCTCCAGCCTAGGTAAACAAGAACGAAACTTCATCTCAAAAAAAAAAAAAAATCCCCCACCCACCCACCTTCCTCGCTCCAGCAGACCCTCTGGACCTGACCGAGCGGGACAGGCACGCCACACTGCAGCCCCAGGCGCTGCCAGACAGGTTGGGACTGCGGGTCCATGTTAGGGCGGGGCGGGGAGTGTCTGGCTGTTCTGGGACTCTGAGCTCAGTGCCGCAGGTGACGTTAGACGCGCCTTTGAAGAATGTGGTGTGTGGGCACGTGGTGGCTTTGCCTGCTGTCCTACTTTGAAGAGCACCACCCTCGAGGCCTGCGTGGCAGCATCAGCAGATTCCAGGCGGTGGCGACTTGTCTCATCAACTTTGCAGAAAAGAGACTGAGATCCCCCATGATTTCACAATATGTCACTTTTAGACACTGTGGGCAACTCAATAACAGACAGCCAACAGACACTGGGTATTTACCTACATCTTTATACGTTCAAACTGGCACCAAACCTGCCCCTCCCAGGACCCCGTCTGGAAGGCCCGGGAAGAGTTGGAGGCGGCTGGTGGCTGTGACCCCCCAGCACCCTGAGCCTCAAGCCTGCCGGGCTGTGCCAGGCTGTGTGCTAGCGGCCCCCTGACCCTGACCCTAGCCCAGCTTCTACCTGCTGCTCTGTCCCCCAGCCACGGGGCAGGGAACCAGCTGGTAGCCAACCTTGCTGTGCCCAGTAGCGGTTTGGACCTAGAGACACTTGGGGATAACAGTTGAGGGAGTGGCCACTATCTGGTCCTGTGGTCACTCCGTGGCTCTTCCCTCTAGACCTGGCAAGGCCTCTCTCTGAGACCACAGCCCTGCACCCACCTTCCTGCAGCTCCTGTCCGTCCCAGGTCAGCTGTGCCCTGAGGGTGGCCCTGCTCCAACTCTGTCTAGCCAGGGGGCCTACAGCAGTGTCCTCAGAGGTGGGGCCAGATGCTGGGCCTGGGGCGGTCCCTGGAGAGCACCGACAGGACAGACCCACGCAGCAGCCACGGTGGAGGATCAGGTTTAATGGTCACTATGAGGGGGTATCGTACATCGTTTGGAGCCCGGCCCCTGCCCAGCCCTCCCTCAGCCGGAACGCAGCCAGGTGACCTCAGACCCCTGGCTCTGCACAAGGGGGGCCTGCCCCCTGGCCCCAGCTATATACATGAGAGCCCATCCTGTCAGCCCTGGACAAAGCTGGGAGCTTCCCTGCCGAGTCAGGAGCCCCTAAGTCCACCAGCTACTCAGCCAGGTCCAGGGGCCCACTGCAATGCTGGAAGGTTCTCGAAACCTGGGCCTGCCCCAGCCGGGCCCCTGCCAAGCCCCAGGCCTCTATGCTGGGATGAAGCCTCCAGGTTGAGGCTGGTAAAAGCTGAACTCAACAGCAGCAATGAGAGTGCTGGGTGGGCTCGGGGGCGATGGGAGCAGGCCCGACCTAGCACCTCCTCAGGGGATGGTGCACCATTCCCTCCTGCTGCCCAGGCTACCCCTGCTGGGCCGGCACCGGCTGAGGTCTGAGGAAATGGGGATGGGGCTGGCAGGAGGGGAAGTGAGAGCACAGACAATTGGAGACTCAGCCGGTGTAGACAGAGCCGGGCTCAGCAGCTCGGCAACGCCGGCCCCACATAGATGGGCCACCCTGGTGCTGGTGATCGATATAGCAGGGATGGGGCGTAGAGAGGGTCCTGAACACACATGGGCTGCCGGGCTGCAGTGCCTGCTCTGGAACCAGCAGCGTAGTGCTTAACTAGTTAACAAGAAATGCTGCTTCCCTTTGAACTGTTTCAGGGGTGTAGAAATTGCACTTATTTCTATGAACCCCATGAAGGGGATTCCCAAAGCCGAGCCTCCAGGCGAGGCATGGCCGGTCGGTGCCTGGCCGCTGGGCATTCACTGGCCACGGGACGGGATCCTCCTGGCCCCCAAGGACTGCGGCCTCTGTGGCCATGGGTGCAGCGAGGACCGGGCCCCACGGGGGGAACCTGAGCAACGTCTGAGGTGCCCTGAAGTGGCTCCAGGCAAGACCAGAGCCGAACAGTCCCGGGGAGCACAAGGTGGCCCAGCCCCAGGTCCCCGTGCAGAGGGAGCGGCCTGATAGTGGCTGGGCAGAGGCCTGTGCCCCTCACAGGACATCATCAAAGTCCAGCAGCTTCGAGTGCTGGCGGCTCTTCCACAGGCGATACAAGCGGAAGTCGAAGTACGTCTCGATCATCTGCTTCCCTGGGCGGAGGGGCAGGAGGCTCAGGCCTGGCCGGCAGCCTAGGACCCCACCCCGATGTGGCCCCAAGTGGCCACAGAGCCAGTGGCCCAGCCTGGGTAACTCACCTTGGGCTGAGAGCTCCAGGGGCGACTCGAAGGTGACCCTGTAAGGAGTCATGAGGGTCCTGAGGTTCTGGAACAGCTGGAAGAAGGAAGACACTGTGAGTTCGAAGCAGAGAGATGTGGAAGGAGGACAGGGGAGGAGATGGGGAGCAGGGCCCACCCTGTTTTCTCAGACCCCTCAAACCTGGCTGAGCTCGGGCATAAGGGATTTGGGAATGCAAGGGGGAAGGAAAAACAATTCGAGGAAGAACGGAATCCCCCCAGTCCACGTCTGGGTCTCCAGAGGCCTGGGTAGGGCTGGGGGAGTCACTGTACCTTCTCCCCATTGGGGTTCCCCAGAATGTAGCAGCCCATGATATGGATGACATTCGGCTCTGGGTTCACTTTGCTCATCAGGCGGCTCAGCCGCTTCCAGAAGCTGGTGGAGAGAGGTAGGTCACCCAGTGGCAGGGGACAGGCACCCAGGGCCTGGACTCTGCCTCCAGCCCTCCCCCTGCCTGGGGCACCCAGCCTCTCACTGGATCATATCCTCTTCCTTCTCCACTTTGGCAAAGGTGGCCACCTTGTTCTTGAGCAGATAGAGGTGTCCAGGGCCTCCCTGTAAGAAGCTGTGGTCAGGTGCTGACTGTTCCTTCCTTCACCCCCCTCCCACTGCTCTCTCTCTCTCACACTCACACACCCGTGCACGCGCGCGCGCACACACACACACACACACACACACAGGCACATGTGGGTGGTATCCTTGGTCTCCCCCCTCCACCTATTCTAGTTGATCTCCCCACCCACCTCCTCTCCTTGATCTCCCCCATCTCCTCTCCTTGGTCTTCCCCCAAAACCTCTTCTCCTTGATCTCCCCCCCACACCCCTTCTCTTTGATTTCCCCCCACACCCCTTCTCCTTGATTTCCCCCCACACCTCTTCTCCTTGATCTCTCCCACATCTCCCTCTCCTTGATCTCCCCCCACCTCCTCTCCTTGGTCTTCCCCCACACCTTTTCTCCTTGATCTTCACCCCCACACACCTCTTCTCCTTGATCTCCCCCCACACCTCTTCTCCTTGATCTCCCCCCATACCTCCTCTCCATGTTATTCCCCACACCTCCTCTCCTTGATCTCCCACCCACACCTCCTCTCCTTGATCTCCCCCCACACCTCTTCTCCTTGATCTTCCCCCCTCCAACCTCTTCTCCTTGATCTCCCCCACATCTCCCTCTCCTTGATCTCCCCCAACCTCCTCTCCTTGGTCTTCCCCCACACCTCTTCTCCTTGATCTTCCCCGCCCCACACCTCCTCTCCTTGATCTTCCCCCACACCTCCCTCTCCTTTATCTCCCCCCACACCTCTTCTCCTTGATTTCCCCCACCTCTTCTCCTTGATCTTCCCCAACACCTCCTCTCCTTGATCTCCCCCGTCACCTTGTCTCCTTGTTCTTCCCACCGACACCTCTTCTCTTTGATCTCCCCCCACACCTCGTCTCCTTGTTCTTCCCCCCAACACCTCTTCTCCTTGATCTCCCCCCATACCTCCTCTCCATGTTCTTTGCTCCACCTCCTCTCCTTTATCTCCCACCCACACCTCCTCTCCTTGATCTCCCCCCACACCTCTTCTCCTTGATCTTCCCCCTCCACACCTCTTCTTGATCTTCCCCCCTCCAACCTCATCTCCTTGATCTTCCCCCCTCCAACCTCTTCTCCTTGATCTCCCCCCACACCTCTTCTCCTTGACCTCCTCCACCTCTTCTCCTTGATCCACCCCCCAACCTTTTTTCCTTATCTTCCCCTCCCACAACTCTTCTCCTTGATCTCCCCCCATACCTCTTCTCCTTGACCTTCCCCCCTCCAACCTCTTCTCCCTGGACTTCGCGGCCCCCATCTCTTTTCCTTTGTCTTTCCCCCCACCCCGCAATGACTCTCCTCCTGGGTGGGAGAAGAGCCCTGAGCACTACCTGGCAGAAAATCAGCATCTTCCAGATCTTGGCTCCCTTGTGATAGACGTTCAGCTTCCTTTCTATCTCCTCTGTGGGAGAGCAGGTGTGAGTGCTGCAGCCCCCACCCCAGCCCTGGGGGGCCACGCCCACCTGCATCTGCCCCTCCCAGTCCTGGGACAGCAGAGAGGGGGCCAATGGGTCACATACCCAGGATGTCCTCAAAGGTTGCGTGCTCATGGTCCTGGGAACAGACACAGGCCACAAGGCCACATCAGGGCCGCGTCAGAGCCAGCAGCCCCACAGCATGCTGGGGCCCTGGGGTGCCAGCACTGGCCTGAGGTGGGGCTGCAGAAGGGCATCTGTGGGGGGTGGACTCAGGGGCGGGACTCACATAGAGGATAGGGATGATGGAGGGGTCATCCCGGCGGATGATGGTGGGGATGTACTCAGCCTTGGGTACCTTGGAGGAAATGAGCTGGGGAGACAAAGAGCTGCTCAGGAGCCCCAGGCCCATCCAAAAGTGGAGGGGCTGAGGGAGCTGCCATGAGGCTACATTCTGGCTGCCAGGCAGCCCGAGGGTGCAGCACTGTGAGACCCTCTCCCCCAGGCAGCCAGAAGAGGCCGCGTGGTCCCTGACAGAGCTGGCTAGGCTCTCAGGGCGGCACCAAGAGTGCTGCACGGGCGTGGCCTCACCATGACTTTTGGTGGCACAAAGCCCTCAGTGTCGCAGGCCACAGCCTCCAGGCCCTTCTCAGTGTCCCAGTCCAGGTCCTCAAAGGCCTCGTCCAGCGTGCAGTGGGAGCTCTGCAGATCACTGCCTGGGAAGCAAAAGGGTCACCAGGACAGCCAGCCAGGCAGCACCTCCTTTACTGGCCACAGCCCCACGGCCCATAGGGCCCAAAAGCCCCATCCTGGAGGGTCCTCCAAGCAAGTGGGAGGACCATGCAGAGATCACCGCCAGCCAGACAGGACAGGCCTGTGGACACCGCTAGGCAGTGGCCCAATGTGGGGAGGGAGACCCCAGTGCGAGGCCTGTGGAAGGCGCGTGCAGGCGTCAGCTCCAGCCAAGTCCGCAGGGAGCCTGGGAGGGAGTGGGGGCAGGCACCGCAGCCCCCTGCCCCTCAGGGCCTCTTGCAAGTGGCAGCGGGCACGGCCCTACAGGCGCCCCCACCCAGCACTGCCGCAGCCGTTAGTCAGCCCCACCTTCGAGATCCGAGATGTTGAGGGCGTCCCCATCTCACAAATAGGTAAACCAAAGCTGAGAGCAAAAGCACAGCCCAGCAGCCCTGGCAGGGGACCCCCAGCAGGGGTCTGGGGTCTAGGGTCTAGGGAAGGCTCTGGGGAAGGTAGGCGGGCGGGGGGGGGCGGGCACCTACTGTCTCGGGAGTCGTGGGAAGTGTCGGCTTTCATGGGGGTGGGGTCGCTCCAGGACCGGCTGAAGCTCCGCTCGCGCCGCTCAGCGAACGCTGCAGAGAGCAAAACCCGCGTAAGCGAGCTGGCAAGCTGGCGGGGCAGGGCCTCGGGAGGCTCAGGCCCCAGACAAGGGGACCACGGAGAGGGGTGGGGACGGCCCTGAGCAGAGGAAGAAGCTGTTATGGGAGGACTGTGAGGCACAAGACGCAGACACACATCAGTAACTCGAGTGGTTCGGGGCGGGATCTGAGTCCTGGGGCGGGGCTAGAGGTGGAGCCTGGGGCGGGCTGGGGGCGGGGACAGAAGGGAGGAGCCTGGGGCGGGCTGGGGGCGGGGATGGAAGGGAGGAGCCTGGACTGGAGACCTGGCTGGAAGAAGTCTGGGCCGAGCTGGGGGCTTGGGCTGGGAGGGGCGTGGCTTGGAGGGAGAAACCTGGGCGGGGATGAGGGGGTGGAGCCCGGGCCACGCTGGGGGCGTGGCCGGAAGGGAGGAGCCGGTTTGAGGACCTGGGAGGGGAGGGGCCTGTGCTAGGAAGAGCGGAGCCTGGGAGGGGATGGGGGCGTGGCTGAGGGGAGGAGCCCGGGCCACGCTAGGGCCAAGGCTGGGAAGGGAGGAGCCTGGGCTGGGCTGGGGGTGGCAGAGCCTGGGGCGGGGCACGGCAGGGGTTAGGGCCTGGGGTCGTTCTCAGCGCAGGTAGCAGCACGCAAAGCCCCAACTCGCCAAGCACATTGCTGCCCCCAACCCCCGCCCCGCGTGATCTTACTCTGGGCCTTCACCCTCCTGCTGCCGACCATGCGCAAGTGTTTGCGGAAGTTCCTGGGGAAGGAAGAGCGGGGCTGAAGAGGGCCCTGCGAGGGTGCCGGCAGCCCCTGCCCACCTAGCCCCTGTTGGGCCAGGGCTCTATACTCTTACCCCTTCGGGGTGGGAAGCCAATGCTCTCCCTGGCTCCTGGCACCACTGCCCACCCAAAGGCAAATCCCGGCCAGTGCTCTCCCCGTGAGACCCTTCCCAGGCTCCCCTTTGCCTCCAGAACAAAGGCGCGTTGCCTGGCCCTCTGGATCAGGCCTCCTCCGGAGCCGCATTCTCAGGCTCTGACCTTCAGTCCTCGACCGGGACTCACACCCTGAGCCTCCACGCCTGTGTGGCTGAGGATCCAGCCTGCCTGCACTGAGCAGGGCGGGGCTCCTATCTGCACCACCCCCTGGTCGGCTGGGGGCCTGCAGAAGCCCCTCCCCTCCTCTGTGTCCTTGGGGCACCTCAGGGCCGGGTCCTCTCCTCCACCAAACTTTGGACCCTGCCAAGGCCCAACATCCAAAACGGGCAAAAAAGCTTCCCAGACACATCTCTGTGGTTGGAGTAGGGGAGGGGGGCCTTGCCGCTGGCCCCAGCCCAGGCAGAGACATGTGCCCTTGGAATGCAGGACTGAGGGTGGGACGCTTTCCTGAAGCCTGGGCCACACGGCCTCTCCTGCCTGCCACGTCCCCAGAGCAGGGCCAGGCCAGTGGTCGCCACCACCCTTCCCCCATCAGGTCTGCCAGGGCCGAGGGGGCCCAGGCCAGGCCAGCACAGACCAGAGATGGACCCTGGTGGCGAGTGGCTGGCAGGCCCTACCTCTGGATTACAGACGCGGAATCATTCTCCCGTTTCCGGCGCTTCCTCTCCGCGTAGCCCCTAAACACCCTGGGAAACCACCGCAAGTCAGCACTGCCCTTGGCCAGAGGCAGGAGGGACACAGACATGGGGACAGTGGTGCGAGCAGAGGGCGCAGCAGGGCGTCCGGGGCACAGGGCTGGGCAGAGGAGTCCCAGCCTGCCTCGCCTGTCGAGGCCCGGCTCCCGTCAGGCCCTGCTGCAACCGTGGTACCCGCTGGCAGCCAGGTCCACAGAGAGCAGCACTCCCTTGAGACCCAGGTCCCTGGCCTACCCAAACCTATTTGGGGGCAGGAGGGTCTCCCCCAGGGACAACAGCTGCGCCCTTAGGCACCAAGTCATACGGGTACTTACGAGATGCTGAAGCCGGGGCCAAAAGGGATGGCGTGAGAGAGAAGACACAGTGAGCTCAACCCTGGGCCTCCCCTCAGCCCCCACCCGGCCCCTGCAGCCCCCTTCTTGTCACTGACCCAACAGGTCCCTCACAGGTACCCCAGCCACCAGCAGAACGTAGCTACACTGCCGGCCAGCCCTGAATGGATAACGGAAGCTGACGTCACTGCAGCCCATGCCACCAGGTGCTGAGACTAGGCAGCCCGAGGCCAGGAGTGGGGTGGGCTCCCCAGGGCAATGTGTGGAGAGGGCGCTTCTTTGGTGTAGGGGCCACTGCAGCAAAGGGAACTTTCCTGGAAGGAACCCCAGAACAGAAAACCGAGATGTACAGCAAGGCAGGTCCCCAGGGGACCCCAAAACTGTGATTATCTTTGGCATATATGAAACAGAAGTAGGCTTCTATTTGGGGTTCAGGGAGAGTGGACACGCACTGAGGAGTGGGGATGGGAGCAGGAGAGCCACACCACATCCCACACCCCGCTGACAGCTGTGTCAGCTGCAGCCCTGGGCCAGGTCCGCAGACCAGAGGACTGGGGCAGGCTGGGCACCGGCCATGGGAGGGGAAAGAGCATCAAGCCATGACGCCCTGGCAGGCCTGGCAGAGCACAGGTACTTGAGGCTGTTCAGAAGCAGCCTTCCCTGGTAGGCCCAGAGGCTGGGAAAAAGTGGTGCTTCCTGATCAGCAGAAAAAGGCCACCCGGCCTGACCCCGAGTCGTGGGCACAAAACTCACGCTTGCATAGTTGTGCTTGCCGTCTGGAAGCTGAAAAGACTTTCCTTGGGGAACCAGGTACGAATGGGGGTGTCATCTGAAAGAGACAAAAACGAGTGGTGGCTGGGGTGGAGTAGGGGTTTCAGAAGCCTCTCCCCTACCTGCTGGGAAGCAGATACTTCGGAGTCTGGGGTCAGCAGCAGCCGGCAGCCAGGGCGGGTAGGGGGAGGCTGGCGCAGGGTGGCATCCCTACACAGGGCCAGAGGGCAGTGCTCCAATGCCTGCTGCTCACTCACTAAGACCACGTTCTTGGTGACTTGACATTTTGATTTTTTTGGCTTAATTTTCCCTTTGGCCACCCGAAGTTTGAGGAACATTCCTTTGAAATGATGGTCTGTCCCCAAGAGGCCCGGGGAAAACATATGTCTGTTTCCCTTGGGCAGAAGGGGCTCTGAGGCCTACTCTGCAGCCCCCATGCTCTAGCTGGAGGCCCTCACTGAGGCTGGAGACCACTTTGCTGAGGACTGTCCCCATCCCAGGGCCCCCACAGCCTTTCCCTGGTGCCAGAAAGGAGTGACTTTCTGTCTGGTGGACAAGTTACCAGACACAGCTCAACGATGCTGGAGAAGGGGGCCCACTGCCTGGCTGGGCCCCAACAGCTCTCCAGGACTCTCAGAGGGCAGCACAATCTCCCAATTAAGCTGTGTTTCCTCCCTACATATCCCTTAAGATCCTCCCAGGCCCCCTCCTCCGGGAAGCACTTCTTGATTGACCTGGTTCTGGCAGGACCAAAGTGGACCATGAGGCCTGGCGGATTTTGCTGAGGTGAGGGAGCCCACAGCTCATGGAGTGTGGGGGCAGCAGCAGGAGCTGGCGGGTTTAATCCTGAGTCCTGAGTCCGCTGGCACGCTGTGACCTGAGCACCCGTTCTCTGTTCCAAGCCTCACAGTGGCTGCTGCTGTCAGACCCCAGAACCAGCATGTGTCCCCAAACCTCTCCATGCTGAGACAAGCCCCTCACCAGACACGCGGTCAACACTGTGCATCCTCTCCAGCTTCTTGCGGCGGCCGGAGGCCTCAGGCAGAGGCGGCGGGTCCAGCCCAAAGGCCCGAGGGGTGGGGCCAGGAGCCAGCGGGGCACATCCGGGACATTCCTTGGAGCCCTGGCGGCTGCCCGCCCAGCTCTGGCAAGGCCTGCTGACATCCTCCCGGCTGCCGCCAGGGCTGGCTCGCAGGGGCTGGCTGTGATGGTGAGGGTGCCGCTGCCGCCGCCCCTTCACCACGGCCAGCTCAATGGCCTCCGCCTCAGGGCTGGGCAGCAGGGCAGGCTCCCCGGAGATGGTGTACACTCGGGGCTGGGGGCCTTCACCTGCGGGCTTCCTAATGCCGGGCTCCTCTGAGAGGCTGCCCTCGTAGCAGCCGTTGGAGACGAGGGACAGGCGGCGCTTGTTCTGGGGGGCTGGCTGCATCTCGGGGGACCCGTCGTGGCCAGAGTAGGCATCAGCCAGCAGGTGATCTGGGAGAGACAGCAGGTGAGCCTGCAGCTCTTGAGACCCCCCTGCAGGTTTCATAGCAGGCCGAAGGCAGGAAACACCCAGTGGGCACCTGGCCTCTGCCAGGGGCTGGCGCTGCCCAAACCCTAGTCTCTGGCACCTTCAGAAAACGGGTTTCTGAGCCCCTCACTCCTATCTGCCCCTGAAGCCTCTGCATGTGCGTGGGGGCGGGGTGACTCCATGCTACCTGTGTGCGGTCCTGCCGGGTAGGAACAGGCAGGCCACCCCCCAGCCTGTGATCGCACCGTTTGTCTGGTGCCAACTTTCCCCCTCCCCCCACCAGCTGGCCCCCAGAGGCAGTGGTGCCAGCCCTGGGGGAGCCAGGAGGCCTGTTGCCATGCCAACGGCCCAGGCGGGGTGGGTGCCATGGTGACGAGCGCTGGGAGCTGCTCCTGGGGCTCGGGCAGGGAGGGCAGGGGATGTGAGGAAGCCAGCCCGGTAGGGCGCCTGGCCCACGCACAACCACTGCCCCTCATGCTCCACCCCCGGAGGCAGGGACCAGCATCCCCTGGGCTGGGGGGCCTGGGCGGCCCTGGCACGGCCTCACATGCCCCTACCTGCGCCGTTGCGGCTCTCAGGGTGACTCTGGGACAGGTACTCTCCAAACGCTCGAGCTGCCCTGAGGGTCGACAGAGAGGGCACGGTCAGAGGCCACGGCACGACCCTCCCAAATGCTGGGCTGCAGCAAGAGCCGGGGTTCCCGTCCCCAGCCAGGCCCTCGGCGTCTGGAGGGAGGGTCGGGGGTCTCCCCCACCGTGAGCCCACGCACCCTTGGTCCTGGTGCGCCCTGGACAGGCCTGCAGGCCCGGCGCCTGTCCGTCAGCCCGTGGAGAGGGGTCTCGAGGCCCGGCGGCCGCTGTCCCTTGCGGAACGGAGGCCGTTCCCGACCCGCTCGCGAGAGTAGGGCAGGGCAGGGGACCAGGAGGAGGGAGGCGCGGTGAGAAGCCCCAGGAGGGGGCGCGGGACGCGAAGCACTGGGAAGGCTCCGCAGTGTGAGAGGCCGGAGCCCGGGAGCCCGGGAAGCGCCGCGGGGCAGGGGCGGACTCTGGCGGGGTAGGGGGTTCGGGGCGGGGTCCCGGGCAGGCGGCCCCGCCGCACTCACCGCACTTTGGCCGCCACCGAGGACATGGCCTCGCTCCTCAGCGCCCTCCTCCTGGAGGCGGCGGCGCCCATGGTCGGGGCGGCGGCGCATCCCCCGGGCCTCAGAGCGCGCCCCGCGCCCGCCGCCTCCGCCGGGGTAGCCGCGCCGCGCCGGGGGTCGCGCTCGGGCTCGGGCTCGGGCTCGGGGTCTCGTTCGGGCTCCGGCTCGGGCTCGGGGTCGGGCCCGGGCCCCGCATGGCCGCACCCGGCGCTCCGCGCGTGCCACCGCACCCGGGAGAGCGCTGCCGGGACCAAGGGCCGGTCCCACCCACCGTGACGTCAGGGCTCGGGGGTGTTCAGATGGGCGGTGGCCCCGCCCATTGCGACGTCAGGGCCCGGGCAAGCTGGGAGGGGACAGGCGGACCCCGCCCACCGTGACGTCAGTGCCCTGGTGCGGTCGAGGGGCGGGGCCGGACGGCCTGGCTCGGTGCTCTCTCATAAAGTCCTCCAGAGTGGGGAAACTGAGGCCAGCGGCCCCTATGTTCGCAAAGTCCTGCGCCCTCGGCCCTCTCGATCTGCTGCTTAGACCTGCAGGAGTCACAGGGCGGCCGCTTCTTCCTCCCCTTACACAAAAGGGCTCCCTGTGCAGTTTGGGACTTGGAACCTGAAGGGAAAGCCGGCTTAGAGGTCACCCAGTGTGCACGAGGCCAGAGGGAACCAGAGGGGCCCGTCTTGGTCCTGAGGAACCACAGCTCCATGCAGACTCTGGGCGCCCAACCTGCCTGGCCTGCCCTGGGAATCTCAGGCCCCAGCGGTGGGGTCCTTTGAGAACTGGGGACTGCCCAACCTCAGGGACTGCCACATCAGGGACAGCCAGGAGTGTTTCTTTGCCACAGGGAGACATGTCCAACAGTCAGATCCACCTTTATTGAAACATCAAACGGCAGCATCAGGGCTTCCACACCTCACAGGACTTCAGGGGGGCTCACAGGGCTTCAGGGGGGGGTCCCACAGGGCTGCAGAGGGGCTCAAAGGGCTGCAGGGGGACTCACAGGGCTGCAGGGGGGCTTGTAGAAGTTTCAGGAGGATTCCCATGGCCCTGTATGCAGGGCTGCCAGTGCAGAGAAGAGGCCCAGAGGCCCCAGACATAGCCAGGGGCCAAGGGGAAGCTGGGGCTTCCAGCAGGACAAGTACAGAGGTCCCTAGGACTTGGCAGGAGCCTCAGCCTTGCGGACAGACCCATGGAAGACACTGCATCCAGGCTCTTCAGCAGAGGCTCTACCCATCCTGGTCAGAGAAACCCTCAGACCGTTTTGGGAAATCCAGGCTGGGGTATTGAGGCTGCAGCGAGGACTCATCCTCCTGCAAGCAGACCGCATGGTCCAGGTGAGGACCAGGTAGGGCCGGGGCCATAGGGAAGGAGCGGCTGGCTCAGGGCCAGGCACTGAGGCTCGGCTGAGGGCACCAGGTGGGGCCATGCCCAGCTACTCACCGAGTCCGAGCCCTGCTTGGCCAAGGTGCTCTGGAAGTCTGCGTATGCATCCCTGGGGACGTCCAGCAGCTCCTCCTCGTACTCCGTCTGGTAGTCAGATTCATCTGGTGCCGAAGGGAGGGCTGCATCAATCCCCTCCCCAGGACGGGACCATGCCCAGCACAGCCACACTCAGAGGCAGAACCAGCCACAGACACCCACCCCACCCCCAGATGGGCTAGAGCCCCACACGCAGCAACCTGGTCCCAGGGTGGCCTCACACACCACCCCGGGTTCTGTCTGCCTCCAACCTTGCCCCAGCCCAGCACTTGGTGCATCTTCCACAAGGACAAGGAGCAGGCAGACACTTCTCCCCTCCAGCCAGGCACCCTCAGGACTCCAGCACCTCAGACCAGGCCTCTGCGGATAGCGGGTGCCTTACCCAGAGCTCTCTCAGCTCTAGGCAGCCACGAAGGCGTTTCCCGGGAGAACATGCAGGTCTGCTGTGAGGACGCTGCTGGCCCAAGGCCCAAGCACTGGGCCCTGGATGGAGCATGGAGGGTACCAGACCCACCCTTCCGGCCCTGGGGCCCCCCCAACAAGCAGCCTTCATTCCCACCTCCCACTGGGTGGGCTGGGGTGGGAGGCAAAACGTGGCTCTACCTCAGCTCTGAGGTGTGGCTGGGACTTGGAATGAATGAAGGGCAGAGGCTGGGTGGCCCAGGATGATCACAATTTCATTGCTGTGGGGACACACGCTGCCCTGGGACAGAGGAGCACCACCAAACACCCCAGCTGCTGGAGCCTGGGCATGGGCATGGGCAGGAGGGGAGGGAGTGGGCTTGTGGGGTGGGGGGTCGAGCCCAACCCAGCATCAGGAGGCCACACAGACACCAGGGCTTCGGCTTGGACCTTCACTCACCATCCACCACAGCAGCCTTAGCGGGCTCAATTCGAGACACAATTTCGGCAAGGTCCGTGAAAGAGGCGTTGGGACAGGTGAGGACCTGGGGGTGGGGTGAGGACAGCACGTCGCCCGTGGACACCTCCCACCTCCCTGCCAGTCCCCAGCCTGCTACCTGTGGGAGGAGGGGCCCCACCTTCCCTGTGCCCTCTCTGCAGCCCTTAAGAATCCCTGCCCTAGTCTTGGAGTCTTTTACCAGGGGGACAGGGCCTGTGCCCTGAGGAGGTAGGCGTGGCCCAATGAACTGGGTGTGGCCTGGGAAACGGAGTGGCCCGACGAAGTGGGCGTGTCCAGGGGAGCTGGACGTGGCCTGGGCGCCCTCACCTCACTCGCCGGCCTCTTGCTCGGCCCCTGCTGGTCACGCAGCATCTTCTCCAGCACGCCGCTGCGGCCCCAGATGTCAAACACCGTACGCCCGTGCTGGTACCCCACTTCCTGTGCACACCCCCAGGGGCCCGTCAGGAGGTGTGGAAAGTCCTCCCGCTTCCTGTATTCTCAAAAGGAGGAAGCAGGAAGGGGCAGCCACCATGTGCCCTCCCCACCCTCCGCCGCGGGTGGCCGGCACTCACGCAGATCTCGTTGAACTTGCCGAAGTCCAGGGTCCGGTAGCTGTCGATGGGGGGCCGCAGGTACTCGCAGTAGTCACTGCTCTTCACCACCTCCAGCTGCCGCACGCAGCACACGTAGGCCAGGCGCGTCTGAATCTCTGCCATGTTCAACACCTGCTGCCGTCACAGCCACCTTAGTCTCCTGCCCTAGCACCTCCACGTCCCAGCCTGGCCCGTGGCACAGGACAGGCTCTGGGGACCCATCCTCCATCCTGGGGCCATGGGGAGAGGGCAGTAGCACCCAGCCGGGAGTCCTGGAGGTGTCTTCTGGTGAGGGGTGGAGCCTTCAGGCTGGTCTGGCCTCGTTCCTCCCTTCCCCAGAGCTGGCATCAGGGCCTAGGCAGGGGTGGTGAGGGGTGGCCCTGGACCTGCTGGCCTCGGGGCCCAGGAGCAGCCCCCACTCCCCTGCCACAGGACAGGTGTGAGGGGCTGCAGGGAAGAGCCAAAAGGACAGCCCAGCCCACCCAGCAGCAACCCACCTTGACTTTCGTGGCCAAGGGGTTCCAGCGTTTCCACAGCAGCCACCACCCAGATAGTGAATCCCCGTAGTTGGTGAGGTCTGTCTCATCTCGGCTGCCCACATCAATGGCGATCACCACTTTTGCCCCCATGGACCTGGCCACATCCGCTAGGGAGAAGGCAGCTCTGGTTACCGCCTGGACTGGCACACAGAGCCAGGGGATGGGGCAGAGCCTGCCTCGCCAAGCCCTGACCTGGGGGCTGTGGGGTCTTCTCTCCACCGTTATACCTTCTAGAGGCAGAACACCCACACATCCAGTTCCGTGGGCAGTCGTGGGCACACAGCTGTGTCCTGAGCTTTTCTGACTGCACGTCCCACAGGTGACAGGAGTAGCCTGGCCCCCAGCAAGCCGACACCTGCAGGCTGTTAGTTTCTGACTGTGGGCACAGATGGGGCTTAATTGCTCCCAGTTCCTCGACTTGGCCTTTGTTCTGCACGCTGCTGAGCTGATAAACAGGGCCATATGCTGCCTCTGCCTGCATGTGCATGTACATGCGTGTGCATGTTCTCGGCGCTCTGATGCCAGCCTGACATTTTCCCTTGGCACACTCCAAGGAAAACGTGTTCCAGCCCAGTCTTCTCAATGCAGAGGCAGCTGCAGTAGGGCCCTTGGGGTGGTGTGACCCAGGAGCCTGTGCTCCTGCCAGGTCCCCCCACCGCAGTACCTGGGAGGTTGTTGATGTAGCCCCCGTCCATCAGCAGGTGTCCATCCTTGGGGTCACAGAGAGGGGGCATGTAACCGGACAGGGACATGCTGGCACGCACGTAACGCCACAGGGAGCCTGGGAAGGGGGCCCGGAGCCGCTCATTACCCAGAGGAGGCTACTGCCAGGTCCAGGGGTCAGGGCCTTGCCTCTGCAGTCCTGGAGCTAGTGGGTCCCACCTCTCTGAGGCCCCCTCCACAGAGGGAAGTGCATGGCCCAAGGGCTGAATGGCCTTCCAACTGCTATGAGCCCCTCACCCCATGAACGGAGTGAATTTTCTTTCCCTCATCCTCCTGACTCAGGTTAGCCCCTCCCCCAAGGACTGAGGGAGGCCCTTACCCCATGACCGAGTGAATTTTCTTTCCCTCATCCTCCTGACCAGGTGAGCCCCCCACCCCAGGACCGAGGGGGCCCCTCACCCCATGACTGAGTGAACCCCTCATCTCCCTGACCCAGGTGAGACCCCCACCCCAGGACCAAGGGGGGCCCCTTACCCCATCACCAAGTGAACCCTTCATCCTCCTGACCTAGGTGAGCCCCCCACCCCAGGACCGAGGGGGCCCCTCACCCCATGAGTGAACCCCTCATCCCCCTGACCCAGGTGAGCCCTCCATCCCAGGACCAAGGGGGCCCTCACTTTGTCCTCCCACATGGCGTCCAGCAGTCTGACCCCGTATCACTGATTCCAGCCTTCTGAGGCCTCTGGCCCAGGTTGCATCTCTCCCATCTGTGCCCCCAGCAGGGGCATCTTGTATCCTCCATGGACAAAGCTGCCCACATGTTTGCACCCTTCGGGAGACCCCCAAGGGCTCTCCCCCTGCCCACACCTTGCACCCAAGCTGGCTGCCCCTGCACGGCAGGAGTGCTCACCATCCGTGTGGACCCGCATGGCCGAGGCTGTGATGTCGGTGGTGATAGCAAAATAGGGAATCCACAGGTCCTGCAGGTGGACAGGGCTCAGATGGGCCCTCTCCTTTCACACTCCCATCCCATGTCTGGGTGTCTGGGGAGGTTGACCCAGGGCCAGGAGGGGACAGGTACTACGGACTGCATGGGCTCCTGAGGGTGGGGACGCACCTCGATCTGCCGGTCCTGGAAGACGCTGCAGATGCTGCTGTTGAAGCTGGCTCCGGAGAACATGGATGTGACGGGGTAGGTGAGGTCCAGTGCAGCCTTCATCATGGACGTCATACCCTGGGGGCACATTTGTGGTTCACAGAAGGCTCCCACACACCCCTGCGGGCTGCCACAGCACACCCATGGCGCACCGAGGGCCTCTTGTGAATGGAACGGGGGTCCAGAGCGTCCTTGGGCCCAGCCCAAGGTCCTGACGCTTGGCTAGTAGACATGCCAGAGCCTGAAAACCAAGACACAGCCCTGCCCTCAGTCCCTTCTTGACCCCTAAGTCTCTGCTGGCCCGATCCTCACAGGCTCCGCAGCCCCCCATGCCTGGGGCCTCCTCGGCTTTGCCTGCTCAGCTCTGGGGCAAGGCCTGGCCCAGGCCCATGGCCAGAGGGTTGGCGAGGAGGAGAGCTCGGGGCGGGCTGCTGGGCACATAAGGTCCCCGGGCCAGGGGGACACAGTGGAGGGCTCTCAGGAAAGTCACAGCTGCTCAGCCCTGGCTTACATGCCACTGTGGCAATCCATCAGGGTGCCGGGGATGCCTGGCTCTTTTGAGTTCCTTCTGGGTGGGCCTGGGTGGGGCCCATCCTTCTTCAGTGAGGCGGGCAGCACTCAAGACTGACCTCAAACTAGCCTCACAATGCCCAGCAAGGGTGGAGGGGAAGGGTCTTCCCTGCTGCGGTGAGCCAGGGCTCAGGGGACGAAGGCCAGGAGGGAGGTGCTTAGAGTGTGGGCTGTGTGATGCGGGCAGGAAGAACACCTCAGCCACAGGCAGAGGCAGCCCCGGTCCTCCCCTGAGGAAGCCCCTGCCCAGCACCAGAGGGGCTCATGGAACTAAGCCAGACCCCAGCACCTGCCATCCCCTCTCCTTAGCACAAGCGGCAGGCACACAGCCCCGGCCCCACCTTGCCCTGGACAGCTCCCATGGCCTAGCGTTCCCAAGACGGAGGGAGGACCAGCCCAGAGAGCTCTGGCCATTTCCACACTTGGCCCCCCAGCGCCAGACTGGCAAGGAAGGGACAGGGAGAGGCCTGTCCAGTGGCTCTGAGATAGGACGGGCTTGGAGCCACCTCTGCCCATGGGGCGTTCTGTCCCAGTGCTGTCCCGGAGGCCATCTGCTGTGTGCCAGTCCCCAAGCCCTCTTTTGAGTAGCCACAATGAAGGTAACCAGGTGACTCATTTTAGGGACAGAAACATTCCTGGAACAGAATGAGGAACCGGTGTCAGGGGCCTCCAGACTCGCTGGTGGGGCTGGTGGCGGCCCCAGGCCACGTGTATGCAGCACAGGCCTGCTTGGGAGCTGCTGCGGCAGAGGATGACCAATTTTCTTTCCTTTTAAAAGGAGAACATGAACGCTTCTGATCCCACTCATGGCTCCAGCCAAAGCTCAGTTTTGTTCCACAAAAGCAAGCGCAGTGCTGAGGAGGGCAGACGGTGGCCACGCCTGCTGGAGAACCAAAGCCCAGCTGCCTCCCTCTGCTCCCCTGAGGGGAGCCTGTTCTCACTGCTGTCTTTGATTCTGTATTTGGTATTTTGATTCTGGAATCCATTTATCACAAGGCCACACTAATGGCCAAAGTAGTTTACATCTCCCCTGTGACACTGAACTGCCCCCAGCTGCCCTGACATGATCTCACGCCCCCATGCCAACACCTCCCTGCCCTATCTCAACCCAGGCTGGGTGCCATGAACTGGGACAGCACCCAGCCTGCCAGGAGGACTCAATAAGCCCATCCTCAGCTGCTCACACTGCCCTGTCTGGCCTGTAGGGCAGAAGCCCCTGTCTCAGACCTGAGCCTGGATCAGACAGCCACCACCAACCTCCACCATCTCAGACCCGGATCAGACCACCCCCCACCACCAACTTCCATCAGAGACCCGGATCAGACCACCCCCCACCACCAGCCTCCACCATCTCAGACATGGATCAGACCACCCCCCACCACCAACCTCTACCATGTCAGACATGGATCAGACCACCCCCCACCACCAATCTCCACCATCTCAGACCTGGATCACACCACCCCCCACCACCAACCTCCACCATCTCAGACATGGATCACACCACCCCTCACCAACCTCTACCATCTTAACCCAGATCAGACCACCCCCTACCACCAGCCTCCACCATCTCAGACATGGATCAGACCACCCCACCACCACCAATCTCCACCATCTCAGACATGGATCACACCACCCGCCACCACCAACCTCCACCATCTCAGACATGGATCACACCACCCCTCACCAACCTCTACCATCTTAACCCAGATCAGACCACCCCCTACCACCAGCCTCCACCATCTCAGACATGGATCAGACCACCCCCCCACCACCAATCTCCACCATCTCAGACATGGATCACACCACCCGCCACCACCAACCTCCACCATCTCAGACATGGATCACACCACCCCCCACCACCAACCTCCACCATCTCAGACCCGGATCACACCACCCCCACCACCAACCTCCACCATCTCAGACCTGGATTGAACCACCCCCACCACCAACCTGTGTCTGCGCCTTGTCTGTGCTGCCTCTTTGCCTCAGAGGGTAGCCTCCTTGAGGCAGGGCCCTGCATGGCTACATGAAGAGGCCAATGGCCCCAGTGTCCCTCAGGCACCAGCACGGACCTGGGGGCCTTGCTCTAGTGAGGGTGGTGGGTGCCTGCTTACCTCAGCCCACTGCTTGGCCCGGATCCGCATCTGGCTGTAGTTCCGTTCCTCAGAGTACAGGGCACCCATGAAGGCCCCAATGGACGTGCCTCCCACCATGTCCACGGGGATGCCACACTCTGCCAAGGCCTTGAGAATGCCCACCTGGGCACAGCCTCTGCACAAGCCAGGGACATAGAGCGATGAGTGAACACCAGGCCCAGGCTGTGCCCTGCAGAGGCCTCAGCGGCGGCCACCTGCGAGCATCTGCTCATCCTCAGTTCCCAACTCCTCCAAGCAGAGATGCTGACTCAGAAAGGGACTCCAGCAATGAGCTCACACCTGTAATCTCAGCACTTTGGGAGGCTGAGGCGGGCAAATCACTTGAAGCTAAGAGTTCAAGGCCAGCCTGGCCAACAGGGCGAAACCCCGTCTCTACTAAAAATACAAACATTAGCTGGGCATGGTGGTGGGCACCTGTAATCCCATCTACTCAGGAGGCTGAGGCAGAAGAATTACTTGAACCTGGGAGAGGGAGGTTGTAGTGAGTCGAGATCGTACCACTGCACTCTAGCCTGTGTGACAGAGTGAGACTCTGTCTCAAAATAAATAAAATCTCCCTTTCTGGAGGTACTGAGGGACTGTGAGGCTGGAATGGGGAGGAGGATGTCCTGACAGATGCCTGGCATTGGCCTTTTCTCCCCACAAACACGGCTGCCTCCAGCAAGGCATCTGAGAGGTGGTGGGAGAACTGGAGTTGAGGGGCTCTGGAAGGGAGGAGCATCATGAGGGGTACCACCCCAGGAGTTAGGTAAGCTGGGGTGGTCAGGTAGACCAGCACCTATGAGATCAGGGAGTACCCCTGAGACCAGGGAGCACAGCACCCCCAAGACCAGGCAGCCAGCACCCGGGACCTCAAATCACTGCTGCCACTTTCATACAGAATGTCCACTACTCAACCAAAGGTTACCAGTCATATGAGGAGAAAAGCCTCATACAGCCTCTTCTTTTGGCACCATAGTGAAAAGAAAAAACATACAACCAAAGTGGACCCAGAGTGCACCCAGGTAAGAGACACAGGCTTTTACAGTGACTGTGCTTAAAGTGTGTGAGGAGCCGAGCAGACAAGGGCAGACCACCCAGCCCTCAGGAGGGAACTCAGACATGAGCCACAGCAGGGAGGCTCCTGGAGACATTTGCTATGGTTTGGCTGTGTCCGCCACACAAACATGTTGAATTTTAATCCCCAGTATTGAGGAGGGACCTGGTGGGAGGTAACTGGATCATGGGGGCAGATTTGAGGTGGGAAGACTGTTTGAATGCAGGAAGTCAAGGCCGCACTGAGCTGAGGTCACACCACTGCACTCCAACCTGGACTGCAGTGGGATCCTGTCTAAAGCAAGTTCTGGAAATGGACAGTGGCAATGTTTGCACAACACTATTGCCCAGTGTTGCCCAATTAATTATATTAATATCATTAACATATCAATACTTAATTGAATACTCAAAAACAGTTAAAATGGTAAATTTTATGTTGTATGTATTTTTTTTTTAATTTGTTTTTTTTTGTTTTTGCCAATCAATGAGAGCTTGTAAGGTTGCTGAAGTTGGTTGGCCTTGAACTCTTGGCCTCACCTTCGCAAGCCCCACGACATCTGGCCGGAGCCACTTTGGGCCCCTGTTGTATGTATTTTAACGTAACGAAAAAGAACCATATGTAATACTGCTGCAAAATATTAAATACTCAGGTATAAGCCTTAAAAACAAGTTCAAAGAATTAAAAACAAGAGTGTTAATTCTGGCATAAAACCAAATGGAAATTCTAGAAGTGAAAAATATAATAACAAATGAAAAACTCAGTGAGTGGGCTTAACAGCAGAACAGAACAGCTGAAGAGAGAAATGGTAAAATATAAGATGGGTCAGAAGAAAATATTCATTGAATCATGAAACATCAAAAGAATAGAATATGTAAAATATTGTTTTACAAAATATGTAAAGGAGATACGGAAACATGGGATCTGGCACCAAACTCTAATTTATGTGCGATCTGAGCCACAGAAAGAAGACGGGGCGGGAAGCCGTATCTGAAGAGATGGGGCGGCATTTTTTAGAACTGATGACAGACATCAAGCCTCAGAATCAGGAAGCATTATAAATCCTAAGCATAAATCAAAAGAAAACCATTCCCATGTTGTCAAAAACCCAAGGCAAAAAAAAAAAATCTTTAAGCCAGCCTGAGAAAATAAAAGACACATTACCTTCACTTTTCTGTCCTCTGAGTGGTTGTGAGAGACAGCATATATTTACTCTGTTTCTTTAGAGACAATGTCTGCTTGTCTAAATGTTAGGGAAAAAAGAATAATCTAAATAAAAGAGAGTAAAATTAAGCAAATAACAAAGATAAGAGCAGATCTTAAAGAGCCAAAAAATAAACCTACAATAGAGAAGATGGACAAAGATGAAAGCTGGCATTGGACAGGCCAATTAGATGGGTAGCCCTGGTGAGACTGACCAAGGAAATGAGAGAGAGAAAGCACCAAGAAACGAAAGCATCAGGAACGAAGAAGGGAACATTGGTGCAGACTTTAGTTAAAAACACTGAATAACTTCATGCCATAAATAGAAAAATTCAGATAAAATGGGCACATTTTTAGAAAAACATAACTCACCAAAATAATGTAAGAAACAGAACATCTGAGTAGTACTGGAACTCAGCACAGATTAAAGAAATTTAATCTTTTATTTATTTCTTATTTTTATGTTTAGACAAGGTCTCACTCCCACCCAGGCTGGAGTGCAGTGGCTTGATCACAGCTCACTGCAGCCTCAGCCTCCTGGGCATAAGTGATTCCCCTCTTGCCTCAGCCTCCCAAGTAGCTGGGACCACAGGCACACACCATCACGCCAGCTAATCTTTTTATTTTTTGTAGAGACAGAGTCTCACTATGTTGCCCACGATGGTCTGGAACTCCTGGGCTCAATAAATCCTCCCTCTTCGGCTTCCCAAAGTGCTTGGACTATAGGTGTGAGCCATCATGCCTCCTGGCCTCTTGGAAGGTTTTATGTAAAATTTATCTTATTTATTCCTTATATGCCATAAAATTCACTGGTGAAAACATCTGGACATGAAATCTTCTTTGTAGGGATTTAAAAGTTACAGATTCCATTTCTGGCTGGGATTAGCAGCTCACACCTGTAATTCCAGCAGTGAGCTATGATGATACCACTGTACTCCAGTCTGGGCAACAGAATGAGACCCTGTCTCAAAAAATAAATAAATAAAAAGTAAAAATAAAAAAATGTTTTAAGCCTTTCAGATAACAGGAAGAGAAGATGAACTTCCCATTTCAACTTATGAAGCCAGCAAACAAATCTTCATACCAAAACCCAGTAAAGACATTTTATTTTTATTTTTATTTATTTATTTATTTTTTTGAGACGGAGTTTCGCTCTTGTTACCCAGGCTGGAGTGCAATGGCGTGATCTCGGCTCACTGCAACCTCCGCCTCCTGGGTTCAGGCAATTCTCCTGCCTCAGCCTCCTGAGTAGCTGGGATTACAGGCACGCGCCACCATGCCCAGCTAATTTTTTGTATCTTTAGTAGAGACGGGGTTTCACCATTTTGACCAGGATGGTCTCGATCTCTTGACCTCGTGATCCACCCGTCTCGGCCTCCCAAAGTGCTGGGATTACAGGCTTGAGCCACCGCGCCCGGCCAAGACATTTTAAAAAGGGACAATTTCAGTCCAGTCTTACTCAGGTTTGAACAGAATCTAGCAATATATAAACAGGATAACTTTAACACCATGACCAAATGGGTCTATCCCAGGAATACAATATTAGTTTTAATTTGAAAATCAATGTAATTAATGCATTAACAGATTAAAGAGAAAATACAATCATCTTGATAGTCACAAAGACAACCATTCATGACAAAAACTCAGGAAACTGAGAATGAAAAGGAACTTCCTCAATCTGACCAAGGGTAGCCACAAAAAGCCTACAGACAAGATCGCACTCAGTGGTGGGCTGAACAGCTGCTCCCACGCCTGGGAATGAGGCTTGGGTGTCCACGCTCACCATGTCTACCCATAATGCACTGGTGGTTCCAACCAGCGCAATAAGGAAAAAAAGAAAGAAGCCGGTGCAGTGGCCCACACCTGTAATCCCAGCACTTTGGAACGTCGAGGTGGGTGGATCACAAGGTCAGGAGTTCAGGACCAACCTGGACAAGATGGTGAAACCCCATCTCTACTAAAAATACAAAAATTAGCTGGGCATGGTTGGGGGGGGTCGCCTGTAATCCCAGCTACTCGGGAGGGTGCTGCAGAGAATTGCTTGAACCCAGGAGGCGGAGGTTGCAGTGGGCTAAGATCATGCCACTACACTCCAGCCTGGGCCACAGAGTGAGACCCCGTCTCAAAACAAACAAACAAACAAACAAAAAGAATTGGTTATAACTTTTGTTTGTAATAACCAAAACCAGAAAACCAACCAAGTGTCCATCAACAGGAAGGGGGAAAGCAAAGCATGGTGTATCGTCGAAAGTGGCTACTTGGCAATGCTACCGCCGAGAGTCAGGGGCGCAGACAGATCCCAGACATGTTATGGCGTGTGAGCAACGCCAGACCCAACAGGTGCATAATGGCAAACGTGAGCGAGCATGGGAAGCACAAGCAAGCCCATGCACAATTAGCGTCCTCCGAGGAGCGCAATGCTGCGCTGGAGGAGCACCAGAAGTGCTGTGGGAAATGCACTCAGACCTCAGAGACACTTCAGCAGAAAAGATAAACTGTAAGATGCATTCGAGAAAAAATCTTCCAGAAAGTGGAACAAAAAGACAGAGATGAAGAATAGGCGAGAGAAAAGACTAATAATTAGAAGATCCATCTAAGATGCCCCAAATCTGCCCATCAGAAGCTCCAGGAAGGCTGGGCACAGTGGCTCATGCCTATAATCCCAGCACTTTGGGAGGCTGAGGCAGGAGGATCCTTTGAGCCCAGGAGTTTGAGATTAGCCCGGCAACATGGTGAAACCCCATCTCTCCAAAAAAAAGAAAAAATAAAAAAGAACAATAACTTAGCTAGGTGTGCTGGCCTGCGCCTTTCGTTCCAGCTACTCTGGAGGCTGAGGTGGGAGAATTGCTTGAGGCCAGAAATTTCAGGCTGCAGAGAGCTATGATGCACCACTTCACTCCAACCTGGGTGACAGATGAGACCCTGTTTAAAAAAAAAAGGCTCCAGGAAGAGAGAAAACAGAAGAGAGAGAGAGGTAAACATTTTTTATTTAGAAAAATTAAAAATTCCCAGAGTTGAAGTCTGTGAGTTTCCAAATTTGAAAGGGCCCACTGGGAATCCAGTGTCAATGGATGCAAAAGCAGCCACATGCAGGCACGTCATCATGCACCTTCAGAATACCAAGAATGCAGAGTCTCAGGCTAGGCACCGTGGCTCACGCCTGTATTCTCAACACTCTGGGAGGCTAAGTGGGGAGGATTGCTTGAAGCTGGGAGTTGAGGCTACAGTGAGCTTATGATTGCCAAGCTGCACTTCAACCTGGGCAACAGAGCAAGAGCCTGTTTATTTTTATTTTTTATTGTTTTAAGAGAGAGAATCTCCTACAAGTTTCCAGAAGAAAAAACAGGCCTTGTGAATAAAAATAGCACTAAATTTCTCAACAGCAATACAAAAAACTAAAAAGACAATGGAACCATGCCTTAAAATTCTCAGGGAAAATTATTTCCATCCAATTCTATACCTAGCCAAACTATCATTCAAGTATGGAAACACAGTGAGGACATTTGCTGATATGCATGGTTTTAAAATGTTTACTTCCCCATGCATCTTCTCCTAAGGAAATTTCTAGAGCATATTTCACCAAAATTAGAAATAAGCCAATAAAGAAGAAGACATGAAATTACAGGAAATGGAACTGAACACAGGAGAGAAACAGAGATAGTTTCCAGGATAATGGTGATGGAAAATTCCAGCGCAACATCTCAGCAGCACATCAGAAAGCAACCAGTAGAAATAAGAGGAGTCTAGAGGGCTTTAGGGAGGATGACTCCTGAAAACTGAACAGATGAGTGTGGTATGTCCGAACATACTGAGAGGAGCTTAATGCTTGCCTCAGTGTCTTTGGGTTAATTAACGATACCCAGAAAGATGAACAAATATAACGATTATCAACTCCAAGGAAGAAACTTCAATCATCGTATACAACAGGCTGTGACGTAGCTGTGAGTGATACCCACACTGCTGTAATAACATAGACAGTGAGTGCTGGCTAACTAGTGATGGCACCACACTGGGATTCTGAGTGAAAAGGAGGGAGACAGATGCATAGATGGATGAGTGATTGATTGATAGTTAGGAATAGATAGATAGACTCTGACTGGATGTGTTCAAGGGGATTAAGAAGTCAACAATCTAAAACTAAGAAAACCAAAAACAGTAGAATAGGAATATGACTTAGAAATACAGACAAGCAGATAGCCCAAAACGCTGGAAGCATTTATTTCTAGGATAACTCCGCATGTGGTGTTGGAGGGAGGGCAAAGGACTGCAGTTATGTGCCTTACAGAACCGTATGGCTTCTAATTATTACCTTGATCAAAGCTACACTGTCATTAGCAAGGCTGCTGGTCTGACTTGCAAGCCAGGTCTGGGTCTGGGTTCAACTGCCCCAAGCCCCTGCACTGTCCCAGGCTCACAGAAAGAGACCTGGGCCCTGTCCCCAGCCTGGAAATCTCAGGCAAGCCATCAGGCTGTTCTAGGCCAACCTCCACAACTTTCAAGAAAAAGTGCAGCACCAACAAGGTGGAAAGTCCCTTAGACACAGGGTACAGTGGGCACTTTACCACCTGGACCAGGCCCAGGGGCTGATGGGGCCCTGCCCTGGGGCCAGCAGAAGCAGCCTCGAGGCCCTGGGGCTACCTCAGAACTCTTCCCTGGGTGGTGGTGCTGGCACCCCATGGGAGATAGGAGGGGCTGCCAGAGAGGCCCCACCCCTGCAGGGCAGCCCCAGCCTGGACCCCCACCCAGGCACCCCTCAGCATCCTCCCTTCCTTTGGGAGCAGCAGTAGGAGGCTCCACCCTGCCCCTTATGCACACCTGGCTCAGGAGAGGGGCATGCACCTGTCCCACCCTCCCTGTGGCTCCAGGGTTCCATCTCCATTCCAAGCATATTTATTCAAGTTCAGGAGAAGGTGGTCTGGTGACAACACAGGGTAGGAGTTATCTAGGTTAAAAACCCTTAAGGGACTTAGTTTGGGCAGAGCAGATCATTCTTTATCAAGTGTGTATTAGAGTGATGGAAACTCACCAAGAAAGCCAGGCATGGAAAGAGCAGAGGTTTCAGAAGAGACGCACACGGCCAACAACCACTTCTAAGCAAAGATAGTCAAAACGAGAGATGTCTCTTTCTACGAAACCGGCCATCATGAAACCAGAGCCATGCTGGTGTCAGTGGGCATACCGCGTGCACTAGGGTCTGCTCAGAGGATGGGCTGGGGTGGAGGCTGGGTCTGGACAGATGGCCCGAGGGTCTCCCTGTCTTCAGGTGACACTGCCCTCTGCTTGGCACCCAGTACCTCCCAGCACCGGAGGGGCGACTGTCACCACACACACAACTGTGAGGAGTGCGTGGGAAGTGGGGGGACTCACCTTGCTCCCCCTCCCCCAAGCACCAGGGCGATGGCGTTGCCCGTCAGCACCCTCGCCAGGCGGGAGAAGTCTGAGTGCCGGTCCGGGGGCCGTTGGAAGATGCGCTTGTACATCTCCACCTGGGGGAACAGCCATGAGGCAGGGCTGGTGCAGGACCCCACCTTCAGCCCAGACCTCACATTCTGACTTCACTGGGAGGAGTTTCCTCCACTTCTGACCCAAACTGACCCCAAATCCTCTCCAGCATGCAGCAGGCCCTGCCTGATAGGACTGGCCAGCACCTCAGAACTTGGGCCGGGCCCCAGAGACGGCTCAGCTACCGGGGGGAAGACACTGGCAGAGGGCACGTGGGCCACCGAGTGGGCCCAGGTGGGGGCCAGAGCACCTTTAGAGTTGTCCTCACAGGAGTCCCCCAGTTCTGCAGCAGATGGTGCTTTCTGGACAGGGGTTTCTGGGCAGGGGTTTCTGGGCAGAGCTGGGGGCTGTGAAGCACATGCCTCACCCTCAGGCCCCAGCGCTGCCTGAGGACACCAGAATAAAAAGTCTCAGGATCTTCTGCCCAAAGGAGGGAACAGTGCTGGTCTGAGGACATGCCCATGACCCTCAGCCCTGAGCACCCCGACATGGGGACCATCCTCTAAGGTTAACTGCCCTTCCCCTGATGTCAGGCCAATTCTTCAGGGTTCACTGGGCACCCCCAATGTGAGGCTAATCCCCTAAGGTTAACTGAGCCCCCCAATGTCAGGCCCATCCCCCAGGGTTCACTGAGTCCCCTGATTCAGGCCCGTCCCCCAGGGTTCACTCAGCCCCTCAGCCCCTGATGGCCACCCTGTACCTGCACCCCACCCTGCTGGCTGCCTCCTAGCTGCAGGGGGGGTCACCTTGCCATGGACACAAGAGGCCCAAAGGGCAAGATGAAGGAGACCTGAGTCAGGGTCAAGTTCACAAGCACAGGAAGGGCCCAGGGAGTGCAGGTGTCAGGAAATCAGGTGGGGAATGTGAAGAGCACTTCGGACCTTCGAGGAAATAAACCAGGAGCCGTAGGCAGGCAGTCTCGTTCTCCCAGCCTCACCAGCTTGGGCAGACTCCTCCTGGAGAAGACACGGCGTGGGCAGCAGAGGTGCAGGTGGCCGGAGCACCAGCTCCGCATGTTGAGCCACTCCACGGTGCGGGCGGGCGCCGGCCCCTCCTCCCTGTGCAGCAGGACCAGCTGCTTCTGGGCACGCACAGCTGTGCTCTCCAGCATCCGCTCCAGCTGAAAGGCAGAGCCCACCTGTCTCTGAGCGGAGGGCCAGCACAGAGGGCCTGAGGGCAGGACCCTGGAAGCAGCTCCTGGGTTCTGCAAAGCAACTTGGCTTTGGCTGGGTCTGTTTTGGGGCTGCTGAAGCTCCAGGGGCAGGAGTCCCACCCTGGGTCAGCTGGCTGTGTGCCACCCAAGGTCAGCACAGCAGGAGGGAGCGCCTCCTCTTTCTGTTTCTCTAACAAGGCCTCATAAACACATGCAGCAACCTTTTCAAATGAGGTGTTTTGCAAACAAACCCTCACAGGGGAGCATCACTCACTGCAGAACAGGAACATACATCAGAGAGGAGGAATTTTTAGCTGCCCCAGGATTAGCCCAGGCAGGCTTGTGATGAGAACAGAGCAGGGAGCAGAGGAGGGAGGAAATGCAGACTGGAGGCAGGAAGCTGGAGAATGGAACGAGCCCAAGGCCTCGTCTGCAGCAATGGCCAGGCAGAAAGTCTGTGAGCAATCAGGTCAGCTATCTGGTGCCATCTGGGAACCTGCAGACACAGCCCAGACCAGGGGCCCTGCCGGCCGGCGTCCGAAAGGTGCCTGCACAAGGCTGTTCCTGTTGGCTGAGGATGCAGGGGCAGAGGGTGAGGCATTCACAAGAGGAAAACTAAGAAGCCAGAAAAAGCAGCGAGAGGAATAGGAACGCTGCAACCTCAGTGCTAAGGAGAAAGGCAAACCCCAGACAGCATAAAACAGGGTTCTGTTTATGTAAAATGCTAGACCTGGAAAGAGCGCTTCCTGCACACACTGTAGAAGTGCAAAAGGTGGCCAGAGGCTCCAGCTTCACAAGAGGCCGCGTGGGGCACCTGCCCCACTCTGTGTTAGAGCTGCCAGAGGTCATATCGTGACATGTTTTTAAAACACGGGTGGCAGGTATCTGGGTTTTGGCTCTTATTATCTGTCCTTTTCTGAATTCATGCAATATTTCACTCCAAGGAAAAGGGAAACAGAAGGTTCTGAAGATAGGGCTCTCCCCAGCCCCACTGGCCCTCCCCACGCTCACCTCACCCACTGTGGGCTCCTGGTCACCCAGGCCCACGATGAGGATGCAGTCGGCCTGGCGCACACAGCGCTGGGTCCAGGGTGTGAGCGAGCCATCTGCCTGGTACAGCACGATCCTGTGGGTATCCTCCTGCTGCCCCAGCCAGCTGGACAGCCGGTATTCATGGACACTGCAGGCCACAGAGGGAGTGCCTCAATGCCCCACAGGGTACCGGCACTCTCTTAGCACGGGACCCCCGTGGAAAGAGGCAGCAGAGGCCAGAACCAGCCGCTGCCCCTTCCCCTCCCTGCCCAGCACTTCCTGCCATCCTTAGCTTGCAGTGAGTCATTCAGGGCCTGGGCTGTGGCCTCAGTGCAGGGCAGGTCGGGGAGGGTGAGACCCCAGGCTGCCCAGGCAGGAAGGTGGGGGGTTGGGGTCCCCTGAGAGGCCTAACAGTGTCCAGCGGGTCAGCGCTGCCCAGTGTGTCCAGTGAGGGATTCATGTCATCAGCCCTCACACCAAGGTGCACTGGACGAAGAGCACACTGCAGTGCAGATGCTGCACATGGACATAGTGAGGACACATCTCAGGGCCGCACTGGGCTGGCCAGGAGGAGGGAGCTGGGGCTGGCGGCACGCACCTGTCCAGGGCAGCGGGGCCGAGGCGTTGTTTTATGTTGTCACTGGTCAGCAGCAGGGTCGGGCCTGAAAACACCACCACCAGTTAATGGAACCCACTCAGTCAGCCCAGCTCCAAGGGCAAGAGTCCACTCCCTGTCCCCAGATATAAGCAAGGCAGTGAGAATCCACTCCCCGTCCCCAGGTATAAGCAAGGCAGTACGAGTCCACTCCCCATCCCCAGGACTAGCAAGGCAATGAAAGTCCACTCCCCATCCCCAGGACTAGCAAGGCAGTCAGAGTCCACTCCCCATCCCCAGGGACAGGCAAGGCAGTGAGAGTCCACTCTCCATCCCCAGGTATAAGCAAGGCAGTGAGAGTCCACACCCCATCCCCAGGTATAAGCAAGGCAGTGAGAGTCCACTCCCCGTCCCCAGGAACAGGCAAGGCAGTGAGAGTCCACTCCCCGTCCCCAGGAACAGGCAAGGCAGTGAGAGTCCACTCCCCGTCCCCAGGAACAGGCAAGGCAGTGAGAGTCCACTCCCCATCCTCAGGGACAGGCAAGGCAGTGAGAGTCCACTCCCCATCCTCAGGGACAGGCAAGGCAGTGAGAGTCCACTCCCCATCCTCAGGGACAGGCAAGGCAGTGAGAGTCCACTCCCCATCCTCAGGAACAGGCAAGGCAGTGAGAGTCCACACCCCATCCCCAGGTATAAGCAAGGCAGTGAGAGTCCACTCCCCGTCCCCAGGAACAGGCAAGGCAGTGAGAGTCCACTCTCCATCCCCAGGGACAGGCAAGGCAGTGAGAGTTCACTCCCCGTCCCCAGGAACAGGCAAGGCAGCGAGAGTCCACTCCCCATCCTCAGGGACCGGCAAGGCAGTGAGAGTCCACTCCCCATCCTCAGGGACAGGTAAGGCAGTGAGAGTCCACTCCCCATCCTCAGGGACAGGCAAGGCAGTGAGAGTCCACTCCCCATCCTCAGGGACAGGCAAGGCAGTGAGAGTCCACTCCCCATCCTCAGGAACAGGCAAGGCAGTGAGAGTCCACACCCCATCCCCAGGTATAAGCAAGGCAGTGAGAGTCCACTCCCCGTCCCCAGGAACAGGCAAGGCAGTGAGAGTCCACTCTCCATCCCCAGGGACAGGCAAGGCAGTGAGAGTTCACTCCCCGTCCCCAGGAACAGGCAAGGCAGCGAGAGTCCACTCCCCATCCTCAGGGACCGGCAAGGCAGTGAGAGTCCACTCCCCATCCTCAGGGACAGGTAAGGCAGTGAGAGTCCACTCCCCATCCTCAGGAACAGGCAAGGCAGTGAGAGTCCACACCCCATCCCCAGGTATAAGCAAGGCAGTGAGAGTCCACTCCGTGTCCCCAAGTCCTGCTCCCCTGAGCACAACTCTTCACCTGACAGTGGCGAAGTGCCTGTGGCCTGATGCTACCTCCCCTCTGCTCTGAAAAAGCCCTGGGTAGCCTCTCTGAACCTGGGTTTCCTCCAGCATGAGGGGCAGTGGAATCTGTGTCCATGCTGTGTGTGCAGGCAGGGAAGACAGGGCAATGGGAGATAACATAATTTCACAAATTCAGATATCGAGGTACCAGATGCCAAGAGGCCAAGGTCCCCAACGTGGAGACACCCATTTGTTCACGTTTATGTCAGCACAAGTCTTCCACACAGGCATGGCGGTCAGGACCCTTCTCGACCAGGGGTGCCAGAGCCAGCTCTGGCATCACAGCCACCGGAGCCTCGGGGAAGAAGCTAAGATGAGGGGTTCAGTCTGAGGAGGTGCTGCTTGGCAGTGCCAGGGTGGGAAAGGTCCCAGAGCCTGACGTGCAGGAAGCAGGGAGGTCTAATTCTAATCAAAAGCTGAGAGGAGAGATCACTGTGTCCTGGGCCTTGCCTTAACCAGCACACAAAATAAGCGCCCCTCTTACAACTGAAATGCACCCTGGGACCGAGGTACAACTCTGAGCTCAAAATGCAGCCCAGTGCTGGTGGGATGTGGAGCAGCCAGAACCTGTTCACTGCTGGTTCTGGCGGAGCCTGGCAGCTCCACCCAACACAGTCTGCAGATTCCATGAAGGCTTTATTAAAATCCTAATGGCTTTTTTGTTTTTTTGAGACAGAGTCTCGCTCTGTCACCCAGGCCAGAGTGCAATGGGGCTATCTCGGCTCACTGCAACCTCCACCTCCCAGGTTCAAGCGATTCTCCTGCCTCAGTCTGCCTTGTAGCTGGGATTACAGGTGTGCACCACCACTCCTGGCTAATTTTTGGTATTTTTAGTAGAGACTGGTCTTGAACTCCTGACCTCAGGTGATCTGCCTGCCTCGGGCTCCCAAAGTGTTGGGATTATAGGCATGAGCCACTGTGCCCAGCTGAGAATAACCAGGCTGGGCACGATGGCTCATACCTGTAATCCCAGCACTTTGGGAGGCCGAGGAGGGCAGATCATGCGGTCAAGAGATCAAGACCAGCCTGGCCAACATGGCAAAACCCCGTCTCTACTAAAACTAAAAAAATTAGCTGGATGTGGTAGCGTGCGCCTGCAGTCCCAGCTACTCGGGAGGCTGACACAGGAGAATTGCTTGAATCCTGGAGACAGAGGTTACAGTGAGCCAAGATTGCACCACTGCACTCCAGCCTGGGTGACAAGACCAAAACTTGGTCTCAAAAATAATAATGATATATAAATAAAAGCTATTTTCAAAACAAAATTTTAAGACACATAAGGCACTGATGGCCTTGTGTGATAGTCCTGACTGTTGTTTCATGACACATATTTCCAGTGTACGCAGAAAATCTTATTTCCAGTGACATCACTCAGAATATTCCAAGTACATCCAGGAATTCCAAGTATTCCAGGAATTTGGAGACACTACCCAATGCTGACCCTGGCCACCCACCACAGCGTCCCCTCAAAGACGGAGGGCAGCCGGCACGTGCCCTCCAGCAGGCCTAGAACCCAAAGACACGCTGTGGGCTCTGCCCAGAGGGATCTACCACGGTCATCTGGGGTGCTCTCGGCACCTCAGCATGATGGTATGTGGCACGTGGTGGGAGGCCAGGGTTATACAATACACTCCTCCTAACAGCAAGCCCAGGCCCTCAGGCCTGACAGTCCAGAAGGTATGGGCTCCACACATGTCCCCTGGGACCTGAGCTGTCCCCAGCCGTTGGTGTGGATGAGCCACTTTTTCAGTCCTAGGGTCAACCTGGAGGACTGTGGGGCAGGTGGAGGAGGCTGGCTGAAGGCCAGGAGGCCCAGGCTTACCGATGGCGCTGAGGGCGTGCTCCAGCTCCAGGGTGAAGGTGGTGAGGGGCACGTCCTCTGACACGGGCATCACTGCCACCGTGGACAGGTTGACAGCTGGGTTCCCCGAGTCCCACTTGCTGCCTGCCGTGGGGAGCCCAAACTGGTGGCCTGTGGAGCAAAGGGCCCATGTCAGTTAGGACAGCCCAGACTCTCGCAGATGCTTCTAGACACAATGTGGCCCCTCAGGCTGCCCAGAAGCAATGCAGCAGCATCAGAGGCTGCCTGGACTTCACGCCTCCCTATCCTCAGGCCGCCCACGCCTCACACCTCCTCCCCATCCTTGGGCCGCCCGGGCCTCACACCTCCCCATCCTCGGGCCACCCGCACCTCACACCTCCCCATCCTCAGGCTGCCCATGCCTCGAGCCTCCCCAGCCCTCAGAGGCTATCTTGGTCTCATGCCTCCCCAGCTCTTCCTGATGAGCTGCCAGGCCACACCTGCAGGCACCCCGAGGCCCCACACAGCAGGTCGGACACATACTGGCCCAGGCCCAGGCCCAGGCCCAGGGAGTGGATTTGTCCTGACCCACTGAAGAGAATGATTCAGGGAGCGACTGAAAAGAATGTGAGGATCAGAATAAACTAAACAGTTAACATACTCTCCAGATGAGAGGACTCATCCTCTGAACTACCACTCACTCTAGGAGCAGTAAACAATACAATGGTCTAGAGATCAACAGGCCAGTTTCTCTTGTCTGTTATCTGCAGGGAATTCCACAAACCAAGGGAGCACAGGTAGCTGTGGGAAGCCTGGGCCAGGCCCACGAGCCCTCACAGACCCAAGTGAGGCACTCAGGGCAGACTGGGCTTTCCTCTCCCTAAGACCGGGACCTCCAGGGCCTTCCAAGGTGCCCACCCAGATAGGCAGCCCCCTCTCCCTAGCCCCCACGTGGGCTGAAGAGCTCCTCAGCCAGCACAGTAGCAGGGACATGGACCAGGGGGTCTGTGAGCTTGAGTCCCGCAGAGGGTCCCAGGCCCTTGTTAGTGGACGGCACCTGGCAAGTGGCATCTCTGCTTCCACAGAAGAGGTTGAGGGGGACAGCCTCATTGCTCCCGAGGCCACTGCACCACCAGCCACTCTCCTGCCCACACGGGGTCTCCTATATTCCAGGTGCAGTGGGCACTCCTCTGTAGCTCCCATGGCCCAGCCCTCCCACAGGCTGTCCCCTGGCCTGTGCCTCCTGTCCCCAGTGAGGCGGCTTCCAAAATCCACCAGACATGGCATCCTGATTAGCCAAGATCAGAGTAAGGGGACGCAGCGTGGTCAGGGAAGAGGCCAGGAGAGCAAACCTGGGTACACAGAACCAAGTGAGGCCTTCAGGGCCATTCCCTGCAGCTCCTAGGAGGCACACAGCAGGCGCTGAGGTAGCACTGTGGGTAAGACCCTGCGAACAGGAAACATGACTAGCAGAACAAGTGCACAGCCGTCAGTTGGAAAGAACAAGGCACAAAGTCGTGCGCTCACAGGGAAACAGCTGACAATGTGCTGCTGAGCAGGAAAGCTGTAGAGTGGTTTATAAATATGATTCCATTATTAAATAAATATTCAGTGCCTCCCCAAACAAAAGCACCTGTACCTGTATGCAGGCAGAAACACAGAGAAATAACGCTGTCCACCTGACATCCCAAATTAGTATCCAAGACTCACACTGGATCCTTCCTCTGGACTTGGGCCCCCACCTCCAGACCCAGGCAGGCTCCTATAGGCCCACCAGCACCACACCAGTCCCCGCCCTCAGTCAAACTGATTACCAGGAGCCCTAGGCCTCCACTGCCCAGCCTTGGGGTGGCTTCAGCAGCCTGCTTGAGAGGAGGCTCTGTGCAGTGGCCAGAGCTGACCTTCAATGCCCAAGTCTGCCAGGATCCTTTTTTGTTCAAAGCCCCTGGTGCTCCTCCCCACTCAGAACAAGCCAAAGTCTGCAATCCCTAAGAGCTACTGGTAACCCCTACACCACGCAGCCCTCTCCCTGGCCTCACGGATCCTGATCTTCTCAGGGAGGGCTTCCCCCACCACTTGCATGCCCCTGCCCCTCCCCATCCTCTTCTAAGCCATCTCTCTTGCTTTCTTGGTCTAATTTCGTCCCTGCCCCACCTCGACTGCAGCTCCAGGAAGGGCTCTTCCCTGACTGACTTCCTGAGCACAGTGCCAGCTTCTAATGGGGCCCAGTGCACAGCCAGCCCCAGCAGGTGACCCAGGGATAGAGGGTTAGGTGCTGTGCCGCAGCTGCCCAGGGCCCAGTTTCCTGTGCCCGTCTCTGCCTGGAGGCTGCAAAACCCAGTCAGAATCCCCAGCTGCTCACAGAACATACCCAGCTTCTGCCAACGGCTGTGACCCAGCAGCGCTGGAGATGTGCAGGGGTGTCCACACGAAGCCCTGGTGGGGACAAGCGCTCAGAGTGAGGAGTGGCCTAAGGCGCAGGCCTGGAGTGTGGGCTAGCCGTGTGTTGACATGGGGCTCGTAGACCTCTGGAGGAGACCCCAGTCTTGGAGTAAATACCCGAACCAGTGGCCCCAGTAAAGGACCCTGCCTGACATGTGTGCAGCTGTGTCTACAGGAAAAGATCCAGGGCACTGGCGCCTCAGCACCACTTGAGCAGCTGTAAAAGGGGGGCACCCATGTCCTCATCTCTTGCCTTTGGGGCTCTTAGGTCTTTGTGCAGCCTACACAGCCTTTGTGATAAAACTTCACAATGACAGACAAGAAAATGAAGCAAAATAAAACCCTACCAACTGTCCACCCCTGACCAGCAGACACACACCAACTGTCCACTCACTGACCAGCAAACATCCCCCCAACTGTCCACTCACTGACCATCGAACACCCACACCAACTGTTCACCCCTGCAGAGAAAGCAGAGGCCCCTGCTCTGACAACTGGAGGCTGGAGATCAAGGAAGCCTCCCAATCTGCGAATGAAGACCCAGCCTGTGCCAGGGTCAGGTGTGTAGCTCTGAGAGCTGAAGACGGCGCAGAATGCAGCCTTCACACTGGCCTTGGGCAGGACCCAGCAGGCAGACCAGGGTCAGTTCACATTCAAACCATGCTCCACAAACATCTGCCAGGACATGCCCTGTGAATACAAGCACACTGACAGTGAAAACTGAAGACTTAAATGGGAACCAGAGTCTCATAGCTGAACACATCAGGACACAAAAGCCACAGTGACCAGGCCACGTCCACAGTAACCAGGTACGCCAAGAGCAAGGAGAATCTGAACCAGAGGAACAGAAACAACCCACAGATAAAAATGACCACATGTCACTGACAGAATTATTTCTCCAAGACAATAAAGCTGTTATCATTACCAGCTACAACCAGCAATTCCCAAACACTCCCAAAACAAAGACAAAGAGAGAATGTCTTAGCAAAGAAACAGGAGGCATACAGAAAAACCAAAACACGACAACAGAGGTTTTTTAAGACTCTGATAGGCCTCAAAGCAGAATTGAGATGACAACCAGCCAAAGATCCTGAAGCTAGATCAAAATAAACAAGAGAGAGAGAAAAAGAGATTTTAAAAATGAACAGTGCCCCAGAGACCTTGGGGACAAGAATGCACAGTAACATTCGTGCCATTGTATTCCCAGAAGAGGTGGAGGAGTATAAGGTTGAAAGAATTATTTAAGGAAATAAAGACTGAACACTTCCAAAATTTGTTAAAAGTTATAAACCTACGGGTCCAAGACAAAGAAACCCCAAACAGGATTTTGGGGTAAGCATTCACGCTCAGACACGTTCAAATCGCATTTCTGAAAACTAAAGACAGGGAAAAGAATCTTTTTCTGTGTGTGTGTTTTGAGCAGGGTCTTGCTCTGCTGCCCAGGCTGGACTGCAGTGGGCAACACAACCGTTGCTCACTGTGACCTCCAACTCCGAGGCTCAAAAGATCCTCCCACCTCTGCCCCCGAGTAGCTACGACTATAGATGTGTGATACCATGCCTGGATAATTTTTCAAATTTTATTCATAGAGACAGGGTCTTATTATGTTGCCCAGGCTGGTTTCGAACTTCTAGGCTCAAATAATCCTTCTGTCTCGGCCTCCCAAAGTGCTGGGATGAGGTGTGAGCCACTATACCAGGTCAAAAAAGGCTTGAACACAGCTAGAGAGAAATGATATGTTGCCTACCTGAGAACATCTGAATACCTGGATCTTTCATTAGAAGCAGCAGAGGCTGGCCAGGCACAGTGGCTCACGCCTGTAATCCCAGCACTTTGGGAGGCTGAGGCGGGTGGATCACGAGGTCAAGAGATCGAGACCATTCTGGTCAACATGGTGAAACCCCGTCTCTATTAAAAATACAAAAAATTAGCTGGGCACGGTGGCGCGTGCCTGTAATCCCAGCTACTCAGGAGGCTGAGGCAGGAGAATTGCCTGAACCCAGGAGGCGGAGGTTGCAGTGAGCCGAGATCACGCCACTGCACTCCAGCCTGGGTAACAGAAGCTAAACTCAGTCTCAAAAAAAAAAAAAAAAAAAAAAAAAAAAAGAAGCAGTAGAGGCCATGAGGAAGTGGCACAAAGTTTAAAAAGTGCTGAAATACTTTATATTTCTGCCAAACCAGAATTATACGTCCAGCAAAAGCACCCTTCAGAAGGAGGGCAATGCAGAGGCATCCTAAGATGAGGGAGACAGCAAGAGGGACTGTGGCCATCAAAACTGCGCTGAAAGAACCACCAACCACGATTCTTCAACAGCAAGAACACGACACCCAGAAGGAAACCTGAGACATCACAAACGAAAGAGCAGAAGGAACAGCCACTCTCTGGGTAAACATCATAGACTATTCTCCTTTTAAGTTTTAAAAATTAGGTTGGATGGCTGAAAGTGAAAGTCATAGCCCTTTTTTGAGGGAGGGTGGGGTTTGGTGCACACAGAGGTAATAGTTAGGACAACTACGTCATACAGGGGAAGGATGACATGACCAGACAGTGGTGAGGTCTCCACATTCCACCTAAAGGGATAAAATGTTGCTGTCAGTAAACAAGAATAAGTTAGGTATGGATACTGTAATTGCTGGAGTAACCACTGAAAATATCATGTGAAGAGACATCATGGAAGCCACAGCTGATAGTAATGATGAAATACTCAAAAAAGTTCAAGTAACCTAAAAGAAGACAGAAAGTTGGGCACAGAGGCTCACAGCTGCAGTCCCAGCTACTCAGGAGTTAGAGGTTGCAGTGAGCTACGATTGCACCTGTGACTAGTCACTGCAATCCAACCTGGACAAAATAGTGAGACCTCATCTCCAAAATAAAAAGACAGAGAAGAGAAAATACAGCAGTGTTTAACAACAGTGGGGGCTGTGAGAACAGAAAAAAACAATAAAATGGAGGAAGTAAATCCCAACAAAATAATTACACTAAGTATCTATGATCTAAACACACGAAAGACAAAGATTGTCAGTAGGGATGAAAAATATGTGATCCGACCAGACACATTTTGCAAGACACTCACTTTGGAATTCACAGTGCAGCTAAGCGGAGAGTGAAGTTACATTACGTGTTAGACAGTATCCCCCCAAAATTCATGTCTACCCAGAACCTCAAAATGTGACCTTATTTGGAAACGGTTTTGCCGAAGGACTCAGATAAAGATGGGGTCACCCTGGAGTGGGGTCACACTTTGCTGACTCTGTGTGGCCTTCTGTGCATCTATCCACTCCTTGGACAGACGTCTGTTCAATGCTGTGCACGCGTTACTATGTGAACACAGGCACACACTCCTGCTCCCAGACAGCTCACACGCCAGTGCCAGAGGCAGGTGACAGGTTGTGCAATGTGTCAGGGGTGACAAGCGCAGAGGAGAAAAAGGAAGCACTCAGAGTGCTGGGCTGGGACTGCAGGTGTGTGCTGCCATGCACACAGGCCAGGGAGGCTGTGCTGAGATGGAGACGTAGGGCACCCAGGAGCAGCCAGCCTCTCCTGAGGGCTCCAAGCAGAAAGCAGCAGTCACAGACGCAGGAGAGAGGAGCTCCCAGAACAGCAAGAAAGTCTAGAGTCAAATGCTGTCTGCCAGAGATAAACGGTCAATGTCAGAGTCCTCAAGTATGTGAGACCCAGTGAAAGAGGATGGCCTGAGAGCTAACTGTGGCTCTGGAAAAAAGTGCACCTCAGAACTAGGAAAGGATGCATATGCTAGAGCAGGAAAAACTAACTTCCCAACACTCTAGAATGGTCTCATCGTCCTTCCATGCTTAGCACAGGACAGAGAGCATTCTCCACAGGGCACCGACTGGGCTCACTGAGCTCTGTTCCACCATACCATTTCTCAGCGATTTCACCGTTTCCTTTTTTTCAATCAGCTGACAAAAATAGGAGGGAGATATATCACATTCATCTTTTCACATATAGTAGAGACTTCCTTCAACGCTGCCCAGATTGAGACACAGTTTTACAAAATTATTAGGCTGGGATGGGCGGGACTCTGAGGTGTGTGGGACCATGGGTGGGCGTGGCTCCAGCACAGGGCGGGGCCATGGGCCGTGTGGGTGGGGCCCCAGGATAGGGTGGGGGGCCCCATGAGCTGGGTGGGTAGGGCTCCAGGACACAGCAGGGCCATGGGTTGGATGGGCGGGGCATGGGTTGAGTGTGGCTCCAGAATGGGGCAGGGCCATTGGCTGGGTGGGTGGGGCCATAGACTGGGTGGGTAGGGCCAAGGGCTGGGAGGGTGGGGTTCCAGGACAAGGTGGGGCTCCCAGGAGGCTCTGGATTGGGGAAGGTGACCCACCTGTCACAGGTCCCTGCTGAAGGCTGCCCAGGATCTTCTCACCCAAGAGATGAATCAGCCGAGTCACCACCTGCAGGCAGACAGAGGAGCTGAGAGCCACTCATTTTAAACAGAGAAACACTGGGAACCAAAGAATGATGCTCAACAACAGTGAGACTCCAAATGGCGTTGGATCTGCTTTTCAAAACCTCCAGGAACTGAGCTGTACAGGCTGTGGCTGTCCTTGCAGCCTTCATGATGCCCAGGTAAGCCTTTCCAGTTGCCAGGCCAGCGGGTACAAGGGGCACATCCCCTGTGACCCTGAGCCCAGACCAGCCTCTCACTCTCCCTTCACGGCAGGCAGATAACTCCAGGGGAAGCCACCCCCAACCCTGAAGGCAGGACAAGGGCAGGCTAGTGGGGCTTCTCTGGAACTGAGGCCTCATTGTGGTCATAGCTCCTGGGTACACAGCTCCCCTTCAGGGCACAGCCAGCGACCATTTGTCCCAACTGGACCAGACAGTCCCTACACCAGGGGTCACTGGCCTGAAGGGGGAGGGAGTCACTACCCAGGGGCTGACCGTAGAGCAAAGCCAGCTCCACGACAGTGGGACCCAATGGCTCCACCCACACTGCTCCCTAGAAGCTGCTGGTCTGATGGAGCCCTACGGCAGCCTCTAACGGGTGGGCCAGGGCTCCTGCCCCAGGCGCTCATGAGGATGAGGCCTGCCCTGCAGCCCAGATGGAGGAGTGGCCTGCTCCCTGCTATTCCCAGCAACTGTGGCTGCCTGCGGGCCATGAGCGGCACTCCCTCACTCCGCCAGGCTCTCCTGGTACATAAATAGGCAACTGCCTCACGAGCCAGGGCCCAGGAGCTGCAGGCAGGAGAAGTGACAAGCACAGCCTGAGGGGAGACCGTGGAGGGAGGGCTGCAATGGTCTCCCAGGGTGAGCCCCCAGGACGGCCGAGAGGTGCTGGCTGTGGAGGGCCCTGGGACATGCTGGGGGCCACACCTGCACCCCCTTTCCATTTACTCTAGAATGAAAAACTCCTTGGGGTCCGTGCGCTTGGGTGCTGGCCAACAACCACAGACCTGCACGTGAGGCCCCTCCCTGGGCGCTCTCCTTGCCACTGGCCATGCACTTCCGAGCAGCTTGACCTGTCCTTCTCCACATCTCAGAGTGACAGTAGCTTCCCTATCCTCACTCATGAGTGGAGAGGCCACCCAAGAAGGCAGCTGTGTGACTGTCCCAGGAGGCAGCACAGACGCCTCTTCAGGACTCCTGCCCACCCCTCCCGGCTCCCACCCAACTGGGCTCCAATCTTTACCTCCTTCAAACCGTCCCTCCAGGTCGTTTTCCATCCACATGTACATAGACTGAATGATCACCACAACTTGCGGCATAGCTTAAGACACGGCCTATGGCACTGTCATCTGCACTGCCCTCACCCACAACCTCACCAGCTCCCCCCCACCTGCTCCCCTCCCTCGCCCACTCTGCTCCCTCGCCCTCTCCCCTCCCTCACCCACTCCGCTTCCTCGCCCGCTCCGTGCCCTCACCTGTGCCATGCCCTCACCCACACCATCCTTACCTGTGGGTACCTGCGCTTGATAGACGTGAGGGCTCCTGCTGGCAGCTTGGCTAATTCTGAGTCCCGAACCGCATGCACCGTGGTGGCCCGGGCCTGGTGGGTCAGCGTCTCCACCTGAGGAGAGGAGCTGGCTGCTAGGGCCACAGGCTTGGGAGGGTAGGAGCCAGCTGGGCCCGTCTCTGATGGCCTCTGGCTCCCTTCGGAAGCCATACACAGCCCCAAGGTGCAGAAAGCAAGGGAGCAGCCCAAGGCTCCCACAAAGTGGAGGCAGCCAGTGAGTGCTGGTGTGTGGCTGCTGTCAGAACCACCGGAACATGCTAGAAGCCAAAGGTGCCCCCAGCAACCCAAGCAAGTCGCAGACACAGGCGTTGTACACCACAGGCTGGAGCATGGGCGGTCTCAGCTCTCCCATAGAAATAAATGCTTTTGGGGAATACTTCTTTTTAAAATCCGTCCCTCAGAGCCGACTGCAGCCCTGCTATCGAGTACTGAGGCTTCCCTGCTGGCATCCAGCCAGGTGTGTGAGCCTTCACCCAGTGGACAGAGCTGGCACCGCCAGGCTACGCATACTGCCAACCAGACGCCCAGAGCCCGCTGAGCCGTCGGGAGCTCCGGACTCTGATGCAAAGACCTTCAGTGCTGGCAGAGCTGAGGTAAGACGATGCCAGAGCACACTGGCAGAGTTCCCACCACCCAGGCAAAAAACGGAGCACAGATCGCACCTCCAACCTCAGAGAGGCTGCCCAAAGACCATGCTGCCCACACACTGGTTTAAAACTTAACACAGGCCAGGCGCGGTGGCTCACGCCTGTAATCCCAGCATTTTGGGAGGCAGAGGCGGGTGAATCACTCGAGCTCAGGAGTTCGAGACCAGCCTGGCCAACATGGTGAAACCCTATCTCTACTAAAAACACAAAATTAGGCCAGCATAGTGGCACATGCATGCAATCCCAGCTACTTGGGAGGCTGAGGCAGGAGAATCGCCTGAACCCGGGAGGCAGAGGTCCCAGTGAGCCAAGACCGCGCCACTGCACTCCAGCCTGGACAACAGAGCAGGACTCCATCTCATAAAAAAAAACACGTTAACACAATTCGGCAGATGCCCAGGCTTCAGCACCTTGGAGCTGGGCAGCTGCCGCTCGCTTGGGACGCAGGACCTACTGTGCTGGAGGCCCCAGGAGGCCCAACCCAGCTGCAGCTGCTCCAGTGGAGCCCCCACCAGAGGCAGCTCCTGCCGCTGCCAGCCCTCAAGAGACACCCGGATGCACCCAGGCCAGTGTGCCTGTAACACCAGGACAGGTACCTGGGAGCCCCAACAGAGGCAGAGTCTGGAGCTCACCGCAAAGCAGCCCCAGACATTGCTCTTGCCACCTACTCCCAGGGCTCACTCCTGAGGAACCGGCCAGGCCACACCCAGGCCAGAACCCAGGATGCCCCGGGAGAGATGCAGAGGACAGGGAGGCGTGAGCAGGCTCAGCACTCACCACACCAACAAGGTCTCCTCGGCCGTACTCCCCAGCCAGGCGCTTCTTCCCGTCCTCCTTCCGGATCACAGAGCGCAGCCGGCCACTGAGCACGATGTAGGTGCAGTCAGACCTGTCCCCCTGCCTGCAGGAGACACAGAGGCCCTGCAGCCCTGGGCAACCCACCTCGGCTCCCACACCCAGCTTCCCAACACCAGCCAGACCTCAGAACAGAGAAAGAAAACGTAGACTTCTCGCTAACTAATTTTTGTTTCGGAAAATGTATTTATTTTAAAATATTTATGTTAACATGCATGGGTTGTTTTAAATGAATAAATATTCTAAAATTTCCTTGGTTTTAATTATTATTTGTTGAGATGGAGTCTTGCTCTGTTGCCCAGGCTGGAGTGCAGTGGTATGATCTTGGCTCACTGCAACCTCCACCTCTCAGGTTCAAGCCATTCTCCTGCCTCAGCCTCCCGAGTAGCTGGGATTGCATGCATGTGCCACAATGCCCAGCTAATTTTTGTATTTTTAGTAGAGACGGGGTTTCACCCATGTTGGGTGAAGCTGGTCTTGAACTCCTAAGTTCATGATCCACCCACCTTGCCCTCCTAAAGTGCTGGAATTACAGGTATGAGCCACTGTACCCAGCTAGTGGGGCCCTTTTAAAGGGATGGTGTGGACCTGAATATACTGACATGGAGCACGTGCTGTATCTTAGCATGGGCAGGCAACATGAAATACAGGAGGCCATGAGGCATGTTTCCAAGCTAACCTGGGGTGGGGATGGGGAAATGCAACCTTGTGTGTGTGGCTTCCACGGTAACCATGCTTTGCCCATCCCTGGCTCCCACACGTCAGGGCAGCACAGACACCAAGTGCACAGCACCCACAGCCTCACCTGTATATTGCTCGCCCAGCTTCCACCTCCACCCAGTCCAGGGCAAAATCAATTTGCCGCACGAAGGACGACATCCTCTTCACCACCGTGTGTGCCACGCCCAGGACAACGGTGGGCTGCTTCCGCATGATTCTGTCAGGCAGCCTGGAGTCACTCCCGTCCCATCCCTCCAGCCCTACCCTTCACCCAGGGCCACAGTGCTCAGGAGTGGGTGGAACCTTCAACCCCCACCCCACACTGAGGGCGCAGAGACTATGGTGGGAGCTGGGACAGGGCACGTGCTGGTCCACTGCCTGCCCCACAGCACAGCACTGCCCGCCACATGCCCAGTGACCAGCAGCTGTTGGAGACCTCAGAGAGCCCCCTCCTGGCACACCCACACTGTGGTGTCAGGGCACTGAGCATCAGGACCCAGCTGGAGCCACTCATGCCAGGCCTGGAAGACAGATGCCATGCAGAAAGCCCTTGCCAACTATGCCAGGGCCCCGCTGCCCCCACCCCTGTCCACTGCCCTGCTGGGGGTCCCAGGCTGAAGCAGAGCTCGGTGCGGTGCCGTCTGCTGGATTACAGGCATGAACCGCTGCACTCGGCCAACCCCGTTTCTTCAACTGCTGTGCTTTCGCTGACCTTTAGGCTCCTGACCTCTGCTGCCCGACCACTCAGGCAGAAGAGCTCTGAGACCACAGCGGACATCTGGCCTAGAGGGGTGCGGAGGCCTTCCAGAAACACACACAGAACACCTCCAGCCGCAAGAGGCAAGAGCCAGGGTGAAACTGAACCCGAGGCTCCATGGAGATTCTGGGCCTGGCAGAAAAGAACGCCAGCACTGTGGGTGCGAAGACGCTCTGGCTCTGCTAGGCAGCCCACAAGCAGGCCGAGGGCAGCTCTGGGCCCGGAGGGGCTGAATCTGAAACCTATGGCTGGGGTCCAGTGGATAGATGTCTTCCAGCCCAGCGCCCGGAAAGTGACACAGGAACATTCTGCCCCAAGCAGGGACACTTGTCCATGTGGCTCCTCCTGGAGCCAGGGCTGCACCCTCACCCACAGTCTCCCTTCTACCTCCACGTCACCAGCGACACATCAGCACAGGCTACAGGGGTGGAGCGGCTCACAGCCGGCCCCGCCCCAATGTGGGCCCTGCTGAGCCATGCTGGCCAACCCCAGAACTGACCAGTGGTATGGGGACATGGCTGGGAGCAGACCACAAAGATGGCCACCTGAAGCAGAGCGCTGAGGGCAGAGGGGGCTGGCCAACTGACCCTGTGAGTAGGGGGCACAGACCTGGGCCTACTTGGGTGCTGGGGACAAAAGAGTGGGGAGGGGGGCAGTGCGAGCCACAGGGAAGAGGGTGAGGGCTCCAGCAAGAGGGTGGTCTCTTGGGGAGGGGTCTCAGGGCAAGTGGGGCTGGGGCCCGCCCCGAGGTCCTGGCCCATGGTGCTCACTCATAAAAGTGGGCCTTGGAGATGGACAGGAAGCTGCAGTCCCTGTTGGCCTTGATGGTGAAGATGAGGGGCTCCCCCGTGAGCACTGCCAACTGGCCCACCATCTCCCCAGGGCGCGTGAGGAACAGGCAGGTGTCCTCCTGGCTGCCGATCTTCCACTGGTACACATGCAGCAGTCCCGAGACCACGAATAGGATGCTGGCATCCTGACAACACCACAGGGCTCAGGGGTGCCGCCAGCAGCCATGGGCAGGACGGGGCCCAGTAGAGGTGCTGTGCCTAGCGTGGGGACAATGCCACCAGGCTCAGCTGGGAGACCCTCTGCTGACCTGGCCGGCTATGGGCACAGACTTCACTGGAAACGTTTCGGCAGTGTCTACAGTTTCATTGCACAACAGCAGTCATGGACAACCTGCTTTCTTGAGAGCTCCGTGCAGCGAGCTGGGCCTTGGGTCTGTACACCTTCTCTCCTGGCACCCATATGCTGACTGTCCCATGCAAATACGCGTCAGCCCAGCATTCCCACGCACCTCACCTGGGGCCTGGCCTCCAAGGGGTGGACTCCTGGCCCCTCCCTACACTGGGCCACCCTGCACACATCACACATTTTGGTTTTATGTCTGCAGATGTGCCCATGAAACCACCCTGAGGCTACCTGGGTGATCTGTATCTACCGTGACCTCTTATGACCTCTTCCCAAATCTGCTTGCCCAACCCACTCTCGAGTGTGAGCAGAACGGGACAGTGCAGCAGGAACAAAGGTGGACACTGAGCTCTCAGGGCTCGGGGCTGCCCGAGGATAGGGGCTCTGCCATGGTGCCCAGAGGGGCAGTGGCCCAGCGCCAGGAGGTCTCCAGTCACTGCCATCCAGCCCAGGCCCTCCTCTGGTGCTCCACCCGGTGCTTGGCTATGGCACTGGGTGGTCCCAGTGCCCCTGGACCCCCGCTCACCTGGTCTCCCTGCCTTGACACCACTGTGCCTGCAGGAACATGGAGAAGCGCCACCCGGCCATCCAACAGAGATGGGTCCTGAAAACAGAGCAGACTCCAGGGAAGGGAACCCACAGGAAAGAAGAGGATAAATGAAGGTCTGGAGAACAGAGGCTGCATGGGGCCATTCAGAGGCAACAAGTGGCGAGACCAGAGGCCATGCAAGGCCTTCCTCTGAGGACCATCCTCCAACAGGGGCCTGATGGACACCAGGCACCTGCAGAGCCACCAACGCCAAACCATGCCATCAGCACAGAGACAGACATCAAGATCAGTGGAGCAGAGCAGAAGATGCAGAAACTCACACTCATACTTTTGTGAATTTACGTAAGAGAGAGAGGATGTCGTTTCAGGGAGAAAGGGTGATTTCTCTCTAAGTGGTATTGGCATAGCTAGCAGTGGGAGGCAGTCTCCACCTCACCTGCAGAATGATGCCCTCCAGGGCACGAGGAGCCTGGAGTCTGGGAGCTCCCAGAGGTGACCCGGGAGTGCCCAATGCACGTGGAGCCTGCAGAGAGGCCCCGGTGCAAACCACGGATAACAGAATGCAGACAGAACACCCACAAAGATTTGAAAACATCAGATGTGTAAACCCCCAGTCCACAGTGATAATGAAATAAGAATAAGAAAACCCACCGATCACCTTTGGAGGATGACAGAAAACCAAATCATCAATTTAAACTTCCCAAACTCTGACAGTGAAGGGAGTGAAGCCAGTTTACCCCAAAAGAAAGAAATGACACGACACGTCTCCGTGAGGTTTGTCAAACAGAAAGGAGAAAGAGAAGGAGGATGAGGATCTGAGTAGCCACGTATCCAGCTCTCAGGCAGAGAACAGCCACTAACAGAGAGGCTGCACTGCCCCAGGGCGCACTGTCAGCCTGAGGAGCTTTGGGAGACACTGCAGAAGGAGAAAGTGGCCTCCCTAATGAAAGCAGCTGCTTGAAGAAAAGTTAGAACCCTTGAGAGATGGAGAGGACTCTGGGGACACAGGGGACTCAGGAGGTTGGGGGACGATGGAGACTAGGGGGACTCGGGAGCCAGCCACAGTACGGACCACACAGTGGACCATGACACGAACGAGACAGCTGGATGGGGGGCACTGACCGCACAGCTGAAGCCATTTTGCCATTTTAAGGGTTACTGTTAAGTGTTCAGAAATGATAACACTATTGTGGTAAGAGTTGAATACTGAACTATTCACCAGTAAAGTGCTATGAGGGTGAGGTTTGCTTCAAGCATGGGCGCGGGGTTGTGGAAGGGGTGCGGAGAAACAAGGGGTACTGGGCCGCGATCATTACTGTGAGAGATGCTAGGTACTCACTTTCACTATATTATTCCACCTACTCTAAATATATTTGCATTTTCCCACAATAAAAAGTTGTTTAAAAAGAGAGCAGATTGGCCAGGCATGGTGGCTCATGCCTATAATCCCAGCACTTTGGGAGACTAAGGTGGGCAGATCACTTGAGGTCAGGATTTGAGACCAGCCTGGGCAACATGGGGAAATCCCATCTCTACTAAAAATACAAACATTAGCCGGTGTGGTGGCAGGTCTGTGGTCCCAGCTACTTGGGAGGCGGAGGTGGGAAGATCACTTGAGCCCAGGAGGAGGAGGTTGCAGTGAACCAAGATGGCGCCACTACACTCCAGGCTGGACAACAGGGTGAAACCCTGTCTCAAAATAAAAAAAGAGAGAAAGAAAGAGATTTTTTTTTTCCTTTGGGACAGAGTTTTACTCTTGTCGCCCAGGCTGGAGTGCAGTGGTCCCATCTTGGCTCACTGCAACCTCCGCCTCCCAAGTTCAAGCGATTTTCCTACCTCAGCCTGTAGTAGCTGGAGCTACAGGCACACACCACCACACCCAGCTAATTTTTTGTATTTTTAGTAGAGATGGGGTTTCACCATGTTGGCAAGGCTGGTCTTGAACTCCTGACCTCAGGTGATCCACCTGCCTCAGCCTCCCAAAATGCTGGGATTACATCCGTGAGCCAGAAAAGGAGATTTAAGAGATAGATAAGCCAACTGCAGTGCACACCCTTTACTCAGATGCTGATCTATACAACAAGAAACCACTGAGAACCACTCACAACACAGTTAGGGGTCCAAGAACATGCTGGGTGGGTGAGCAGTCAAAGCTTTTAACATTTCACTTGCAGAACGACACTGAGGTTACGTCTCTAAACAGGGTCCTTAACCATTAGAGAGGAATGATGTGAACTTACATCGTATTTGAGATTTTTCTGACAGAAAATAATTGGGGGAGGGACTATAAGGAGTGAAGCTGTAAAATGATTAGCCATGTTGGTGGTTATGGAAGTGGGTGACCGGGGCACGGGAGCTCACAACACTATCACTGCCACCTTTTTACCTATTTAAAGCGTTCAATCAGCTGGGCGCGGTGGCTCACGCCTATAATCCCAGTACTTTGGGAGGCCGAGGTGGGCAGATCACATGGTCAGGAGTTTGAGACCAGCCTGACCAACACGGTGAAACCCTGTCTCTCCTAAAAATACAAAAATTTAGCCAGGCGTGGTGGCTCACGCCTATAATCCCAGCACTTTGGGAGGCTGAGGCGGGTGGATCACAAGGTCATGAGAGCAAGACCATCCTGGTCAACATGGTGAAACCCGGTCTCTACTAAAAATACAAAAATTAGCTGGGCATGGTGTCACGTGCCTGTAGTCTCAGCTACTCGGAAGGCTGAGGCAGGAGAATCGCTTGAACCCAGGAGGCGGAGGTTGCAGTGAGGTGAGATAGAGCTATTGCACTCCAGTCTGGGTTACAAGAGCAAAACTCTGTCTCAAAAAAAAAAAAAAATTTACCCGGATGTGGTGGCATGTGCCTATAATCCCAGCTACTCCAGAGGCCAAGGCAAAAGGATCCCTTGAACCCAGGAGGCAGAGGTCATAGTGAGCTGAGATCGCACCACTGCACTCCAGCCTGGGCCACAGAGTGAGATTTGGTCTCAAAAAAAAAAAAAAGAAAGCAAGCAAATGTCATACTATAATAATCTGACACTGTGATTGCTGTATTAAATATAAATATAGCTGAGAGTTCTGAACTCCAGCTTCGGGACACCCAGATGGCCCAGAAAGTCTTTGCTTTGAGTTTGAACATAAGGCGATCTCAAGCTGCTAGCTTTCTAAAGGAAGACCCCAAAAGACACTAAGCCTGCGCTCCAACCCACAGCACCCCCTGTGCAGCCACCATCCTCCACACCCAGACCCCCTGCCTGAAAGAGGCAGAGAGGAGGCTGCGGGCCCTGGGTAGGATGAGGGCCAGGCGCCTGCCAGGGCCACTCACGTCCAGCTTCATCAGGGTGAGCAGGTCCTTCTTGGCAGCTCTGAAGATGGCGTCCGACTTCCTGCTGGCGAGGGTCTCATCCATGTGACTCTCTGAGTGGTGGGAGACCATGGGGGACATCTCTGCACCCATCACGTTTTTCTTGGCCTTGAGAAGAACAGAGATACCAGCAATGAGAAGGGACATGGTGGGGAAGAGCGCACAAGGGCATGGGCTGGATCACACAGCGCGGAGGCCAGCTGAGCCTCCTGAGGCTGCAGGTGCCACATGACACCAGAGCCACGGTGCTCCCAGTGCTCCAGCAAGCCATGGAGAGGGCAGAGCCCTAAGGGGAGGGTGAGAAATGACAGCAAGGGCCTACCTTGCTGACCACGGAGCTCCCGGGGTGCTCGTCCATGTGCAGGAAGACCCTGGCACGGTCACATGCCATCCCCAGATCTGAAGTGAAACTGGCTGGGCCTCCTACAGGCAGAGGGGAGACTGAGGACACGGCTTGCTGGGCCACAGGCACAAACACCATGGGGCGGGCTGAGCACGCCCTGCAGTCTAACCACACCCTGCAGTCTAACCACACAAACCCTCACAGGTCAGACTCAAGTTCCTCCAGGGCGTCAGGCCCTGAGGCCCCCCACCCCGTGCTTTCTTTTGGCATCCACCTCAATGGCTCAGTGACTCAGCAGCTACAGGTTTTCTCAGCAGCTTAAACCCATATGGCGCCTTCAACATTTCTGGGCACTGATAAACGTAGTCCGCTCAGTGCCTAAAACACTGAAAGAAACCAGCCCTGGCCCTGAGCCAAATTCCTCAAACCTTCCTGTGAACACCATATCCTGACTGATGGCTGCAGACGTTAGAACCCCCTTTCTCTCACTGTCCCTCTCAGGGGTACCGCCTCTGTTGGTGAGCTCCCCGACAGATGCCCTGGGCTGTCATGCTGGTACTCAGGGCTTCACTCTTTGCAGTCCCAGCCCCATCTTGGAGGCAGGGTTTGAGGCACTTCCTCCAAAGAGCTCCTGTTGCTGCTTTTGGGGAGCGTGGGCTTAACAGTGTAAAGCAGTGAGTGCCCTCTTACAGCCCACCCTCAGTGTCACACACCACTAAACGCCCAGCGCATCCAGGCAGCTGCTGTGGATTCTGAGGAAGGGTGCGAGCTTTGCACTACAGGGCGCATACGTCCAGTTGTGGTCCAGCCCTGAGTGCGAAGCTGTGCATCCGAGTGACTCATTTGCACTGCGGTTTTCCCAGCTAAACTGTGGCATTCACAACACCCATTTCTCAGCGGGATACAGAGGCACCGCACAGACACCAACCGTGGACACAAGTCACTCAGCTGCTGCCACACGGCCCTGGAGGAAGGTACCAGGCCCAGGACCAGAGCCACATGCCCCTCCCTGGGAAGCCGCACACAGAGAGCCAGGAGCACTAGGCTGTGGAAAGCGGTGCATGTCCCCCAGGCTTACGCTGAGCGTGTGCTGGTCAAGTTTCACGAAATTGCCCCATTCAGCTTGGTGCATGGTGCTGTGTGTTACTCATGCCCCTGTCAAGTCCTGCCGGTTTTTTAAAAAAATCCGAACTGGAAACCAATCTATGGCAACAAAGGTCACCAGTGCTTCCTCTGGGGCTGACCCTCTGGGGTGGGCAAGAGGACGCTACTCTTTACCAGGCCGCAGCTGCACAGGTGCACACTGGGGTGCAATGACCACATCTTGTACATCAACAAAGCATGTAGCTTAAAAAATAGAATTTCACACTCCTGGAATCCCAGTACTTTGGGAGGCCAAGGTGGGAGGGTCACTAAAGCCAGGCATTCAGACCAGCCAGGGCAACAAAGCAAGGCCACATCCCTACAAAAAATATTTAAAAATCAGCCAGGCATGGTGGTGCACGCCTGTAGTCCCAGCTACTAGAGACGCTGAGGTGAGAGAAACACTTGAGCCCAGGAGGGCAAGACTGCAGTGAGCCACAACTGTGTCACTAAATCCAGCCTGGGCAGCAGAGCAAGACCCTGCCCCAAAAAATAACACTAAATTAAAAAGGTATAAAATACAGGGGCCAGGTGTGGTGGTATGTACCTGTGGTCCTCGCTGCTCAGGAGGCTGAGGCAGGAGGATCGCTGAGCCAGGAGTCTGAGGCCAACCTGGGTAACACAGTGAGAGACTGCATCTCTTAAAAAAAAAACAATGAGGACCAGGCACAGTGGCTCATGCCTGTAATCTCAGCACTCCTCTGAGAGGCCTAGGTGGAAGGAGCACTTGAGGCCAGGAATTCAAGACCAGCCTGGGAAACATAGCAAGACATCTATATCTACAAAAATTTTAAAAACTAGCCAGGTGTGGGGGCCACACCTGTAGTCCCAGCTATTCATGGGGCTGAGGCAAAAGGATCACTCAAGCCCAGGAGTTCAAGGCTACAGTGAGTTGTGATTTCGCCACTGCACCACAGACTGGGCTATGGAGCAAGACAAAAGAAAGAAAGAAAGAGAGAGGAAAAAAGAAAGAAAAAAGAGAGAGAAGGAAGGAAGGGAGGAGGGGAGGAAGGAAGGGGAGAGAGAAAGAAAGGGAGAGAGAGAGAAAGAGAAAGTGGTGGATCAACTAGATAGCCATTTAGAAAAGGATGAATTGTGAGGCCGAGCACCCTCCTTCCCACTTGGATAGCCTTTATTGTCTTTTGTCCATTTTCCTCTTATCTTTCATTTTCTTATTTTTAGTAGGAATTCTTAGATATTCTCTATATGAGTCCTTTGTCTACTATGTATATAAAACTATTTTCTATTCACTTTTCACTATCTTAGTCGTATCTTTTGATGAACAGAAATTTTAAAAAGGATCCGATTTATCGATTTTTTTTATTTTGTGGTTAATACATTTTGTGTCTTGTTTAAGAAATCTGTCTGTAAGATTTAACGTTTTACCTTTCGTATTATCCATCTAGAATTTATTTTTTTGTAGAAAATGAGTAGAGGTCAAGATACATCCTTTTCTTTTCTCTTTTTTTTTTTTTGAGATGGAGTTTCACTCTTGCTGCCCAGGCTGGAGTGCAGTGGTGTGATCTCGGCTCACTGCAACCTCTGCCTCCCGGTTTCAGGTGATTCTCCTGCCTTAGCCTCCCGAGTAGCTGGGAGTACAGGTGCACCAAGCCGGGCTAATTTTTGTATTTTTAGTAGAGACAGGGGTTTCACCATGTTGGTCAGGTTGGTCTTGAACTCTTGACCTCATGATCTGCCTGCCTCAGCCTCCCAAAGTGCTGGGATTACAGGTGTGAGCCACCATATCTGGCCTGATTACTTTATGTTTCTTTTTTTTTTTTTGAGACAGAGTTTCGCTCTTGTTACCCAGGCTGGAGTGCAATGGCACGATCTCGGCTCACCGTAACCTCCACCTCCTGGGTTCAGGCAATTCTCCTGCCTCAGCCTCCCGAGTAGCTGGGATTACAGGCGTGCGCCACCATGCCCAGCTAATTTTTCGTATTTTTAGTAGAGACGAGGTTTCACCATGTTGACCAGATGGTCTCGATCTCTTGACCTTGTGATCCACCCGCCTCGGCCTCCCAGAGTGCTGGGATTACAGGTGTGAGCCACAATGTCTGGCCTGATTTCTTTATGTTTCTTTATCTGGCTCACAAGTGAGTTGAGTTTATGGAGTCATCAAACCATCCACTTACAGTGTGCGTTTCATATGCACATTACACAACCATCATTAGTTAATAAACAACTGGACTGGGCGTGGTGGCTCAAGTCATCCCAGGGCGTTGGGAGGCTGAGGCAGGAGGATCCTGTGAGCCCAGGAGTTTAAAATCAGCCTGGGTAACAAGGCAAGATACCATCTCTACAAGAAACAAACAAACAAAAAAATACAAAATATATGTACATATATATAGCCAGGTGCAGTGGTGTACCTGTAGTCCCATCTACTCGAGAGGCTAAGGTGGAAGGGTCACTTGAGCCCAGAAGGTTGAGGCCACAGTGTGCTGTGATCTCACCACTGAACTCTAGCCTGGACCACAGAACGAGCCCCTGTCTGAAGTAGGGGGGAGTTGTTACTTAAACAAAAAAATCCATGTAGATTCAGATACCTGATACCTGATGGCACAAAAAAAGCAAGAGAGAGATGACAGATTGTTTTGTTAATGGTGTTGGGTAAATTATCACTGTAAAGAGCAAGAAAAAGATGAATTTCTTCCCTCATCCTTGCAGTATAAACTACATATAAATGAAAGACCTCTATGTGGAAGGCAAAACTAAAAGCTAAGAGAAAATTGTCTTTAGAAAATATATTTATGACTCAGGAATAAGGAAAGAATAAATAAGACCCAAAACACAAATCACGGGTGCCAAAGGGCTGGTTCCTGTGAAGGACCATCAGGGTCCCTATTCCATGAAGGTCCTGTGGCTGCATTTCCACACATGGATAAGGGGGAGAACAGCTGCCAACAACTGAAACTAATGAGGGGTCTCTACCTACAGCACATGCAGAATTAACACAGACCAACCAAAGCAACTCCGGAGCCCTGCAGAAATTGGGCAGAGAACAGGACCAGACAGTTCTAAGAGGGCAGCCCAGACAGAACCGAATATAGCAGGAGCCCATGAGCTTGCCAGCCCGTGACCCGCGGATGACGGACGGTGAGTGGGCAGGTCTGCGGCAGGCGCACAGCAGCACTGCTGGGCAGGATGGACTTGGGACAGTTGCCCTGCAAATGCCCCCAGCCCAGCAGCCAGGCCACAGGAGGGACACTGGGTGCTGGGATTTTGCTACACATCAGTTACAGCAAAGGCCCCTTCGGGGAGGCACAGGTCAGCAGGACTGAGGAAGGGCAGGCTTGCTGGAGACCCAGTGTGCAAGGCAGGGGAGGGGCCGTGCAGGGAGGGCAGGAAGTGCCCAGCACATGCCTCTGCAGGGCGTCTGGTGGCACCAGCCCAGCCCTGGCGGTGGTGGGGTGAGACAGGGCGCAGATGCAGGGGAGCACACCAGGGTGTTCTGGGCAGCAGGACGGCCGCCAAGCCTTGACCCTAGAGTCGGGGGCAGGCACGGGCCCCTCTGGGCACGTAAGGCTCTTGTCCATCTATAAAACCAAACCTAGTGGAGGGGTCCCACCTCTGCAGCGACACTGGGCATTGGTACAGCTCAGCCTGAGTCTCAAATGCCAACGGCCTGTGGGCCACGCTGGCCGGGCAGTGGTGGGGGTCCTTTACCTTGTGGGGCTGAAGGGTCAGGGTCTCCTGCCTTGGGCTCCTCCAACTCCTCCTGGATCTCTTTGTGGACAGAAAGCGGGGGGACGGAGTGGCTCCTCTTCAGCAGAGGTCCAGCAGCTGCTGAGCGGCCGCCCCCATGATCTGCTGGGGAAGGCAGTGGTGAGCAACCTTGGTCTGCTTGCACTCCCAGTGTCCGGAACAACTCACTCAGGGCCACGTTAGGAGCAGGGGCCCGAAGCAGCAGCAGCTGGTGTACCCACAGTACCTACACACCTGCACATGTTCTGGACCAGCCCTCAGGCCCCCTGGCCGTCTGCATCTGCAGGGACCACAGGTGAGTGCAAGGGAGTGCCAGCCTCTGACTATCCCTGGCCCCTGCCTACCCTAATCCCCCTCCTCCCTCCCCCTCCTCACAATCTCCCTTTCCCCCATCCCCCTTTCCCCAAATCCCCCTCTACCCCATCCCCCCGCCCCCCATGCTGCCCATTCCTCCTCCCCAAATCCTCCTCCACTGCCCCCTCCCCACCCCAATCTCCCTCCCTCCATCCCCCTCCCCAATCCTCCCTCCCTACCCCAATCCCCCTTGCCCACCTGCCCCCCATTCCCCCTCTCCAAATCTTCCTCCCCACCCCAATCTCCCCTCCCCTATCCCCATCCCTACTCCAATCCCCCTTCCCCCATCCCTAGGCCAATCCCCACTGCCCTCCCATGCCCCTGCCCCAATCCAAGGCCTTGAACCAAACTCCATTCATGTAGGGTGGACAGCCAGCCCTGTCTCAGGGCGTGCCCTTGGTGGACACGGCTGTCTGGGCTCGCCTGGGATGGACCATGCACAGCTGTCTCTGCCCTCAGGTGCAACAAATCTAAAACAAACTCCTGGAAGGAGCCTGGCCTTGCCCCCAACTTGGGCTGAAGGAGGCTGCCCTGCCTGGACACTATCCTCATCTACAAAGGCCATGAGCCCTCCCCAGCCCTGGTCTCTGCCAAGATCCGACCCAGGACAGCTGCTGCCCCATCACGGAACACAGACCTAATCCAGTGAAAGAAATGCCATCTGGGCAGAAGTACTTCAATGACATATATTCTAAAATACAGTTTTAGGCCAGGCACGGTGGCTCACACCTGTAATCCCAACAATTTGGGAGGCCAAGGTGGGAGGAGCAGTTGAGACCAGGAGTTTGAGACCAGCCTGGATCACGTAGCGAGACCCCATCTTCACAAAAACTTAAAAATAAATCAGCTGGGCCAGGAGGCTCGTGCCTGTGGTCCCAGCTACCCAGGGGGCTGAGGCGGGAGAATCGCTTGAGCCAGGGAGGTGGGGGTTACAGTGAGCCAAGATAGCGACACTGCACTCCAGCCTGGGCAACAGCGAGATGCCATCTCTAAAATCATCATCGTCACAATGAATGTGATTATGGGAAAAAGCAGATCAGCCAGAGCTGAGTTTCAAGGTGGTCTTGGTGCTCTCAGGTCTCCCAAGTGCACATGAGCGAAGTGGGGGAGTGTGAGGTGACCTGGGGGGAGTGTGAGGTGACCTGGGGGAGTGTGAGGTGACCTGGGGGGAGTGTGAGGAGACCTGGGGGGAGTGTGAGGTGACCTGGCAGAGGTGAGGAGACCTGGGGGGAGTGTGAGGTGACCTGGGGGAGTGTGAGGTGACCTGGGGGAGTGTGAGGTGACCTGGGGGAGTGTGAGGTGACCTGGGGGGAGTGTGAGGTGAGCTGGGGGGAGTGTGAGGAGACCTGGGGGGAGTGTGAGGTGACCTGGGGAGTGTGAGGTGACCTGGGGGGAGTGTGAGGAGACCTGGGGGGAGTGTGAGGTGACCTGGGGGAATGTGAGGTGACCTGGGGAGAGTGTAAGGTGACCTGGGGGAGTGTGAGGAGACCTGGGCTGGACGTTGCCCTCCTTGGTGCAGGACAGTACCTGAATCACAGGACTCCTGGGGCCGCAGAGACTTTTTAAGCCGCTCATCTTCGCCATTGAACATCTGCCTCTTGGCCTTCCCAGCAGCCACACTGGCTACGGACACAAGAGGGATGGCCTGGCTCTCCTGGGACACGAAAAGGAACTTCAGGGCCACACCAGGAACATCCCATAACCGGCTGACAGGTGTGAGCCTCTCAAGGCAAAGTCTCAGCTGAATTCAGGCAATGGGGAGAGGCCAATTATCCGCCAGGAAACCCAGGTATTTACGAAAAGAGCTGGTCTGTTTAAGGTAACAAAGGCTCAGGCTGCTTTTACCCTAGGCTCTGCCTCAAACTCTTGATCAAGTCAACATAATGCCCCAATTGTCAGAACCTTAATACTCTTCATTAACATAAAAAATAATGTAGAAAAGAAAAAGATATTCCCTTAATGTGAATAACTGAAGATGACAAGCCTTAAAATATCATCAGAATTAAAATTTCCAACCGAAATGCACAAATTGAAATCAAATGCGCATTAGGTATTTACTAAGCTTGGGGACTCTGGGAATTCTACTTGTCCCGTGACTAAAGACAGCCCTCCACACATTAGGGCACTCACTGTTTTGGGCAGTGGGGAGGGAGCTAGGGACGAAACCATGGTCTCAGTTCCCATGAGAGCTCAGCTAGGTGGGGACTGTCCCATGTCCCAGCCAAGTGCTTCCCAGGGTCACATCGCCAGGAGGCAGGAGCGCCGGGATTCATAGACTCATGCCTGTGACAATGCTCTGTGCCCTCCAAACAAGTCACTGCTCGGGGTCAGCTCTGCCCCACCCTTGACAGGGAGGAGCAGTCAAGGGCAACACACAGGGAGTGCTGGCAACAGGGACCCCACGGGTATGAGGAGGGGCAGCCATAAGCTGGTTGCGCAGCCTGCAGGACCAGAAAGGGGAGGAGCCTGGGTGCGGCTGTTGGTGCTTTATAGAACACAGGTGACCAAAGGAGGCCTCGCCACAGACTCCTGAACAGGAGCTGCAGAGGCATCAGATGGCCGCTCACAACTGTGCAGGCCTCCTCCAGAAGGATGAACTCCAGCATAGAACTGGAGAACTTGGGACTTGGGAACTCCACTTTTCCCAAGTCTCGACAGATCAGAGATTTTTTGGAACACAAGGCCCCAGGAGAATCAAGCCTCCAAATCAACTGACAGGTGCTTTAGGTCGGAAAATAAACACAGCCCAACCATCATCTCCCAAAGTCTAAAGTCCTGATGACCAGCAACTAGGAAGACCACAGCTGTTGGCTGGCACTGCCCCACCAGGCACTGGGTGCCTGCAGCACCAGCCAACAGCTGTTCTGATGCCAGCTGCACCGAGCAACACGGGGCGTTGTGAGCTGGTGTTTCCACTTACAGGGTTGAAGAGCTCCGTGGTCAGACCGAGGTAGTTGTGCAGAGCCAGAAAGGTCACTCTCTGCAGCCGCACCATGATGATCTGCAACAGACACACCAGATGCACTGTGACCACCGGCCTGAGGTGCAGGGCGGACCACCCAGCAGCACCACAGAGCGCTGGGAACCACGTCCCAAACGCAGCAGACAGCACAGACCGATCCCTCCTCAGGGAGCCTCTCAGGGTGAAAAACCCCCGCAGTCTTGACACCTCACCGTGGTAATGTAAGATGTTCACCTCATGGGGAATGGGGTGAGGGGCATATGAAGACTGCATTATTTTTGCAAGTTTTCTGTAAACTTAGAGTTACTCCAAAATGAGAAGTTTAATAAAAATGTAAAAATCTCCTTGGGAGGTTGTGAGGGATCTTAAGACCTCTTTGAGGTTGTGAATATTCATTTTTATTGTAAAATACATAGGACAAATTTTTTAAATATAACTTTAGTCCTTCCCAAACCCACTCAGAATCCCACATCACCAGAGGTAAGTCCCGCCAGTGAAGTCAGTTTCTCTGTTCCTCTGAAATCACCCTCATGGCTGTAAAGCTCAGAACCGAGAAAGTAAACTGCAAATAAACCCACTCGAATCCCAAACCAGTGCCCAGGCCTATCCCTAGGATGACCCACAGCAGATAGAAAAGTTGTCTGAAAAAGTCACCCACCTGCACCACTCTCACCAGGGTTTCGGGATATTTCTCAAAAACTCCTTGAAAAGCTGCAGCTGGAAGCCGGAGGATGGTGGATGGGATGGCCGCGCGGGCGGAGACTGTTTTGTAAGGTGCAGTGTGACCCTGTAACAACAGCTCCATCAGTCCCTGCTCTGTAGACCCAGCCAGGTCTCCCAGAGACTGCTAAGGCTCCTGGAAGCCCCAGAGGAGGCCCCGCCTGCTGTGCAGTCATACGGCTCCATTCTCCTTCCCAGGCTCAGCTGCACACACTGCTGCTTTTGCCACCAGCTGCACACGTTTTTTGACTGTCCAAAAGATCTGCAGTGAAGGACAGGCTCGTGATGAAATGTGGGTGAGGGCAGGTCTGCAGGCAGCCACCCCACCAGACCTGAGCACTCACCCTGTGGAGCTCCGACAGCTCCCGCCTGCCACCAAGACTCACAGACCCAGCTCACCAACATCCTACCATCTCCAATGTCCAGTGTCTTGCATAGCCCTCGCCAAAGGGCATGCAAGACACCAACATGTGTGGGCTTCCTAAAAAGGCCACTGAGAGGGTCAGGAGTCTCCACTGTCAAATGCCCACCTCCACAGCTGAGTCACCGCCTAGGCAGGGCCCCACACTGACCAGAGTCCCTGGCCAGGCTGCACAGGGCACAGGTGAGGAGCCAGAGCACTTCACCAAGGCATGCGGCCGGCAGAGCTCTACACGGCCCAGCAAAGAGCCCAGCAAAAGCCACAGTGAGTGCTGTGGTTTCTCTCTTCTGGAAATCGGATGGCTCTAGAGAGAAAATGCTATTTCTTAAATCACAGTGTCATCTGCATGCAGGTGGACTCACCCTTTTTGGTGCACAGCTCAAGTATTTTCACCCCACCATAGAAACAGCACAGTCCCAACCTCCAACGCCCCTTGGTGGCCTTTCCAGGTCTTCCTTTCTTCCCATCACTGGGTGCTGGCAATGCTCACCTGTCTTCTCTCCCAATGGTTGTGCCTTTGTCAAAAGGTCACAGAAATGGAGGCACAGAGTGTGGGGGCTTCCCTCATGAGATGACACACTTGAGATTCCCCCACAGCAGCGTGTCTGCCAGAGGTCTGTGCCTTGACTCCTGAGTGCTAGCCTGCCTCGTCAAGGCCTCACAGCATCTCTAACCATTTAGCAGTCAAGGGATGATATTTGTGCTGTTTCCAGCTTGGGGCAATTATAAATAAAGATACTATCAATACGCATCTCCCCGTTTTTGTGCGAACACAGTTCTCATCTCTTTTGCTAAATACCTAGGGATGGGATTTGTAGGATGCATTCTTACATTTATAAGAAAATACCAAACTGTCTCCCACAGTGGCTGCATTGTTTTACCTTCTCACCAGCAATGAATGAGAGTTTCCATTGATACCTGTCCTCACCAGCACTTGGTACTGTCAATGTTACATAATAAGGAATTTAGCTGGTCTATGTCCTCAGTTCCCGGGAGAAATCCTCCAAACTCTTAGAAGCTCCTGGAAGTGTCTTTGTTATTCATGGTGCAATTCACTTGGGTTTATGCTATCAGGTGACTCCTGGTGGCAAGGCCCAACCAAGAAATTTCAGGAGGGAGCTGGCCATGCTGGGAAGACCAAGCATATGACTAGAGCCAGGGTGTCAGCCCAGCCTCCCACCTGCGGGAAGGGGAGGAAGGCTAGAGATTGAGTTGGATCACATGGTCAAAGTTCTGGCAAACATCCCTCAGTGTGCCAGGAGGATGGCATATCTCAAGGACACAGGAGCCTCGTGTTTGGACCAGGCCAGACCTCACTCTGGTCTCTTCTTTTGACTAATCTTCATTTTCATCCTTTGTAGTACAAATGTGAATTGTTTTAGAATATTGAATCTGAAGGGGTCACAGGAATCCTGAACTTGTGACCAGCTGATCAGAAGTGTGGGTGGTCTGACAACTCCCAAGTTCCCAGTTTTGGATGCTACTATAAATGCTGGGGGTTTTTTTAGTTTTAGTTTTTTTTTTGAGACAGAGTCTCACTCTGTCAGCCAGACTAGAGTGCTATGACGTGATCTCAGCTCACTGCAACCTCCGCCTCCTGGGTTCAAGCAATGCTCCTGCCTCAGCCTCCCAAGTAGCTGGGACTACAGGCGCATGCCACCACACCCAGCTAATTGTTGTATTTTTTTTTTTTTAGTAGAGACAGGGTTTCACCATGTTGGCCAGGATGGTCTCGATATCTTGACCTCGTGATCTGCCTGCCTCAGCCTCCCAGAGTGCTGGGATTACAGGCATGAGCCACCGTGCCCACCCAAATGCTGTTATTTTTAAGTTTCAATTTCCAATTGTTCATTGCTAATATAGAGAAATAGAATGGGTTTTTGTATGTTGAGAAACTCGTTCATAAGTTCTAGTAGCTGTCTTATAGATTCCACAGGATTTTCTAGCTAATCACGTTTGTGAATCCAGACTATTATATTTCTCTTCCCATTTGCATGCTTTTTATCTCTTTCTCTTCCCCTACTGCCCTGGTGAGGACCTCCAGTATGATGCTGAGCAGGAATGGGAAGAAAACACACTCTGGCTTGTCCCGTCTTCAAGGGAAAATATTCAGCCCTTCACCATAAAGCATGACGTTTGCTTTCACGTTTTAGTACAGATGTCCTTTATATGATTTAGGAAATTCTCTTCTCCTGGTTGCTGAGAGTTTTTATCATGAACAGATGCTGAATTTTGTCAAATGCTTTTTCTGCATTTATTAAGATAATCAGATTGCGTTTCTTCTTTAATCTGTCAATACGGAAAATTACATCAACTGATTTTCAACTGTTGAAAGAGCTTTGCATTTCTGGAATAAACCCCACTGGGTTTCTATATATTATCATTTTTTATATATTGCTGGACTCAAATCTCTAATATTTTATTGATGATATATATATTTCTAATGATGAGATACTGGTTTTAAATTTTCCTTTCTTGTAATGTCTTTGTCTGATTAGGTATTAGGGTATTAGTAGCCTCAAAAACTAAACTGGGAAATAGTCTCTCTTCTACATTTCTAGAGAAGTTGTGTAAAATTAGCATACTTTTTCCTTAAATGTTGTAAATGTTGGGAAGCATTCACCAGTGAAGCCACCTAGATCTGGAGTTTTCTAGGTGGAAAGGACTTTAGCTACAAATTTGATTTCTTTAGTAGATATGTGGCTATTCGGATGATCTGTATCTGAGGGAACTTTGGTAGTTTGTGCCTTTCAAGGAATTTGTCAACTTAATCTGTGTGATTGATTTTATGAACATAAAGTTGTTCAAAACATTTCCTTATTAGTCCTTTTACGTCTGTGGGGTCTGTAGAGACGTCCACTCTTTCATTTCTAATATTTGTAGTTTGTGTCTTCTCTCTACACTGGTCTGGCTAGAGGTGTTGTTACTTTACTGAGGTTTTCTAAGAGCCAGCTTTTGGTTCCATTAATTTTCTCTCTTGTTTTCCATTTTCCATCTCACTGATTCTTGCTCTTTAGTAGTTTCTTCCATCTGCTTGCTTTGAGTTTTGTTTGTTTTCCTTTCCTACCTTCTTAAGACAGAAGCTTGGGGCCGGGCATGATGGCTCACACCTATAATCCCAGCACTTTGGGAGGCAGAGGCAGGTGGATCACCTGAGGTCAGGAGTTCGAGACCAGCCTGGGCAACACAGAGAAACCCCATCTCTACTAAAAGTACAAAATTAGCTGGGTGTGGTGGCTCATGCCTATAATACCAGCTACTTGGGAGGCTGAGGCAGGAGAATCACTTGAACCTGGGAGGCAGAGGTTGCAGTGAGCCGAGATGGTGCCATTGTATGCAGCCTGGGCAACAAGAGCGAAACTCAGTCTCAAAAAAAAAAAAAAAAGATAGAAGCTTGGGTCACTGATCTGAGATTTGTTTTCTTTTCTAATACGAGCATTTTAAGTTATAAATTTTGATATGTTATGTTTTCATTTTCTTTTCTTTTTTTTTTTTTTTGAGACAGAGTTTCGCTGTTGTTACCCAGACTGGAGTGCAATGGCACGATCTCAGCTGACTGCAAACTCCACCTTCTGGGTTCAAGCAATTCTCCTGCCTCAGCCTCCCGAGTAGCTGGGACTACAGGCGCGCACCACTATGCCCGGCTAATTTTTGTATTTTTAGTAGAGACGGGGTTTCACCTTGCTGACCAGTATGGTCTCGATCTCTTGAACTCGTGATCCACCCGCCTCGGCCTCCCAAAGTGCTGGAATTATAGGCATGAGCTACCTCGCCCAGCCTGTGTTTTCATTTTCATTCAGCTCAAAATATTCTCTGATTTTCCTGTAACTTCTCTTTAACCAATGTATTATTTAGGAGTATATTTTTTAAATTTCCAAATATTTAGAAGATTTCCATATTAATTTCAGTTATTGATTACCAGCTTAATTCTATTGTAATCAGAGAACATAATTTATATGATTTTAATTCCTTTTACTTTGTTCACATTTACTTCATGGCCCAGAACATAGCACACCTTGGGGAACGCTCCATGTGCATGTGAAAATAATGTGTGTTCTGCAGTTGTTGGGTACAGCGTTCAATAAATGTCAGTTGGATCAAAGTGACTGCTCAGGTCTTCTATACCCTTGCTGATTTTCTGAATTTTCTAGTTGTTTTCTGTATTACTAAAAGTGTTGAAGTCACCTACTGTAACTGTGGATCTACTTCAGTTCTGTAAATTTCTCCTCCATTTTTGAAACTATGTACTGGACCTTGAAATTTTGCTGTTAGGTGAACACACACTTCAGATTATTATATCTTCTTGGTGAGTGCTGTCCCTTTTTTTTTTTTTTAGATAGATTCTCACTCTGCTGCCCAGGTTGGACTGCCATGGCGTGGTTTTAACTCACTGCAACCTCCACCTCCTGGGTTCAAGTGATTTCTGGCTAATTTTTGTATTTTTAGTAGAGATGGGGTTTCACCATGTTGGCCAGGCTGGTCTCAAACTCCTGACCTCAAGTGACTGACCCACCTCAGCCTCCCAAAGTGTTGGGATTACAGGCGTGAGCCACGGCACCCAGCCTGAAGTTTGAATCTTAATCTGATTTCAAAGTCTTTGTTATGCTGCTCTGGGTCTGTCTTGAGCCTTGTACAGGTTCACAGACAGAATCCATGAATCTACTTCCCCAGTTCTCTCCTCCCTGTGATTCACACACTCTCTCTGGCCCTTGGGGGCCCTTCTTCTGGTGCTTTTGGAGGATTCTCGTCAGGGTTTTAGCTCCATAACTGGGCTACCATCAATGAAAGCCCATGAGGTAACAGAAGAAAACAAAAAAGCAGGAAGCAGAACCCTCTTGGGTGGCTGCTCCACATTTTGACTCCCATCACAATCTGCCAGCTTTATTTTCAGAGTCCTCCAAGAACTGTTTTCTGCATTTTATCTAAAGTTTTTCAATGTGATGAGCAGGGCAGGCTCATTCTGTTGTGGCACTACCTGGCCACTGCAGAACTGTAACTCTCCCATTTTATTTTTGTTAAAAATAAAATCTTCTTTGGGAGGCCGAGGCGGGTGGATCACGAGGTCAAGAGATCGAGACCATCCTGGTCAACATGGTGAAACCCCGTCTCTACTAAAAATACAATAAATTAGCTGGGCATGGTGGTGCGTGCCTGTAATCCCAGCTACTCAGGAGGCTGAGGCAGGAGAATTGCCTGAACCCAGGACATGGAGGTTGCAGTGAGCCGAGATCGCACCATTGCACTCCAACCTGGGTAACAAGAGCGAAACTCCGTCTCAAAAAAAAAAATAATAATAAATAAAAAATAAAATAAAATCTTAATTTCCTTCTTCTTTGACAGCCAGAATGAAGATGCCTAACACATCACCCCAGATACTAAATCAAACAGCAGTTCACCTGTGTAGACAAGGCTCACTGCTGCTGCTGTTCAGGAGAACTCTAATATACTGAGGCGACATAAACAAGCCCAAACAAGGAACTTGTAGGCTGTCCAATCTCCTGACGCTGGGGTTTAAAGCACAACTAGCAGACACTCATGCCTGCTGTGGGGGCCGCACACATTGAGAACACGACACTCAGCTCTTAGCACATTCGAATCAAGCTCTAAGACTCAGCAATTTTTCTTCCACTTGGAATTTTGTTCCATTCTTTTTAAAACCTTCACATAGAGAAAGTTACTCCCTAAGAGACCTACACCACACCACAAGAAACACAAGCACAGGATGGCTAATAGGAGTCTTCTGCCAACCCCAACAGCCTGTGTGACACAGTGAGGCCCTGTCACCAAAAAAGAAAGGCAGGTTGAAGGTAAATGCTTATCCTTGTTCCCTCGTGGAATATACATGCTTATCTCTGCTCTCTTAAAAAGATACAAACCTCTGACCAGGCATGGTGGCTCATACCTGTAATCCCAGCACTTTGGGAGGCCAAGGAGGGCGGATCATGAGGTCAGGAGATCAAGACCATCCTGACCAACATGGTAAAACCCTGTCTCTACTAAAAATATTAAAAAATTAGCTGGGTGTGGTGGCACACACCTGTAATCCCAATATTCAGGAGGCTGAGGCAGGAGAATTGCTTGAACCCATGAGGTGGAGACTGCAGTGAGCCGAGATCCTGCCACTGTGCTACAGCCTGGGCAACAGTATGACTCAATCTCAAAAAAAAGACAAAACCTTCCAGGATAAAGGCAAATGCTAAGAATAAATTATATATATATATATATATCAAATTTTAGCAGCTGATGAAAGCGAGTGACAGAGGCAGGGCTGGTGGAGCCCTCTAAGGAAAGCTGAGACTTGGCTTTAGAGGTGTGGAACCCAGACAGAGAACCCAGCACGAGGCTAACATGCAGGTGAGACTGTGAGAGGGGCAGGCCAACGCCAAGTCACTTTCCTGACCCCAAAAGGCCAGCAAACTACTATTCTCTGGAAAAGGTGAAGCAAGCAAATGTGGCTAAGCACCCAAGAACAGTCTCCACTCCACACAACAGTGAGCGTCCACTCCAGGCGGGAGCACTCCCAGGCTCCTCCACAGCAGTGAGCCTCCACTCCAGACGGGAGCACTCCCAGGCTCCCCCACAGCAGTGAGTGTCCACTCCGGGCGGGAGCACTCCCAGGCTCCTCCACAGCAGTGAGTTTCCACTCCAGACAGGAGCACTCCCAGGCTCCTTCACAATAGTGTCCACTGCAGATGGGAGCACCCCCAGACTCCTCAACAACAGTGTCTACTCCAGATGGGAACAACCCCAGACCTACTCCAGACTCCAGCACCCCCAGACTCCTCCCCAACAGTGTCCACTCCAAACAGGAGCACCCCAGACTCCTCTACAACAGTGAGTGTCCACTCCAAATGGGAGCACCCCCAGACTCCTCCCCAACAGTGTCTACTCCAAATGGGAGCACCCCAGACTCCTCCCAACAGTGAGTGTCCACTCCAGATGGGAGTACCGCCAAGACTTCTCCCCAACAGTGTCCACTCCAGATGGGAGCACTCCCAGATTCCTCCCACTCCTCCAAGCCAGTGCCACCATGGCAGGACATAGGCAGATTCCTTTCAGAGAAGCTAACATAAAGACCTACAGACTCTGACCTGTGGGCTCCTATGGCAGGACATAGGCAGATTCCTTTCAGAGAAGCTAACATAAAGACCTACAGATTCTGACCTGTGGGCTCCTAACCCATGAAGAAAACAGCCAGCTAGCTTCCTGTCCAGTTGTCCTGCAGGGAGTGTCCCCAGTTAGTGAGCCCTGACCCCATGCACATGTGGTTTATATGCAGCTTTCAGGTGGATCACGCTTTTTTCTTTTTCTGGTTAACCCATATAACTCCCATTTAAATCAAGGTACAGTGTAGGGCTGTTGGCCCCACAGAGTCGTGGGGTGTCCCTTATGCTGTGCTGAGGTGCAGGATCCAAGAAGTAAAGAGACAGGACACTGAAGAACTGGGGAGGAGCATCTGGACTTGGGGGGAATACCCCACCTGTGAGCGGGGACAGGCCAGGCCTTGAATGTGCAGAAGCATCTGTATTTATTAGGCACAAGCAGGGGGCAGGGTCATGAGTGAGGTCATCATCTACAGGCTTAGTGATAGGGCATATGTAATCACCTGAGTCACAAGTGAGGGGGCCACCCCATTATGTCACCTGGGCAGAGAGGTGGGCCACGCACAGTAGAGGGCCCTGCCATGCGCAGTAGTAGAGGGTTGTGTACAGAACAGGGGTCCACCCCCATTAGGTCACCGAGGCAAGGAGGTGGGCTGTGTGCAACAGGTGTCATGTGCAATACTTCTTAATCTGGGGACTGGAGACTTCAACGAATTTCTATAGAAGGATGCTGTAAACCAATGCAGTGAGAGCTGACAGACTTGTGCTTTCTCTTAAGATATTTATGGGAGGATGATCTGAGCTAGCAAAGAAGTGAGAAAAGACTGACAGCGTGTACAGCCGCCATGACTGATGACACCAGAAGGGTTCTTCTCCCTCGGTTACTTGCAGGATCTCAGGCCGAGGTCTACCTTCCACAGGAACTGGATGCAAGGTACTACAGCTCCTTTATCAGGAGGAGAGGCTCCTGCTCCAAGCCCACCATACAGTGTATGCCCTTTCAGGCAGGGATGTAACCGCCTGGGTCTTTGGTTCTTGTCCTGGTCTGGCTGTACAGCTTCTGTTCTGTGACTGCTCTAGGCATTCGTCCTACTACAGACTACTATATGGTTCTATGGAAGGATTGTATAAATCAGCACTAAATGTGTCAGTACAGTTCCGACTACAATACCTATATGATTATATAGAAACATTATATGGGACTAAGTATGATTATGCATATTAGCTAGATATAGTAAGCAGTGAGTTATGCTTCAGGCACTAACTGTGCCTGGGGTCTGCACAGTTCTTCTTCCTTGGTGCCCATGGTGGGTGTTACCCACAGTACAGAACATTTCCAACAATCCAGATTACCTTATGCCTCCCCAAGTCAATACCCAACCCAAACCCCTAATAGGCAGCCACTAACCAGACCTCTACCCCAGCTGCAAACAGGCCCCAGGGCCAAGTCCTTCCAACCACATGTTTTTGTAAAGAAAGCTGGCCAGGCACAGTGGTTCATGCCTGTAATCCCAGCACTTTGGGAGGCTGAGGTGGGTGGATCATGAGGTCAGGAGTTCAAGACCAGCCTGGCCAATATAGTGAAACCCCATCTCTACTAAAAATATAAAAAATTAGCTGGGCATGGTGGCGCATGCCTGTAGTCCCAGCTACTCCAGGAGCTGAGGCAGGAGAATTGCTTGAACTTGGGAGGCAGAGGTTGCAGTGAGCTGAGATCGTGCCACTACACTCCAGTCTGGGCGACAAGATTCCATAAAAAAAAAAAAAAAAAAGAATAGGGGGCCCAAAGTGGCTCCGGCCGGATGTCGTGGCGCTTGCGAAGGCGAGGCCAAGAGTTCAAGGCCAACCAACCTCAGCAACCTTACAAGCTCTCAATGATTGGCAAAAAAAAAAAAAAAAAAAAAAAGAATAAAAAAAAAAAAGGAAAGTTTCTTTTTTGGAACACTAGATGGCCACACTGAGTAGCTGCAAGAGAGACCACGCCGCCCACAAGGCTGAAATCTTTATGCTCTGGCCTTTTACAGAGAAAGCTGGCTGGCCATCCTCTGTCCTCAAGTGTCAGTGCAGCTGGTAGCTGAGCCTCAGGTGAGGGAAATTACACAGCGTGTACTTTTCATTGCTGGCCTCTTGAGCTCTACCTTATTTCTGTGAGATGCAGCTATGCTGTTTTACACACCTGTATTCAGTAAGGACTTCACTCACACATCCTGCTGGCAGCAGAAGAGCCCCTGACCTGAAAGACTGAAGACAAAATAAACAGAGAAGAGAAGGGAGCAAAAGAAAACATCATCCTACTTTATCCATGGAGTAAAAACAAGAAAATTTTTTTAAATTAAAAAATAAAAACAAGGCCGGGCACGGTGGTTCACGCCTGTAATCCCAACACTTTGGGAGGCTGAGGTGGGCGGATCACCTGAGGTCAGGAGTTTGAGACCAGCCTGACCAACAAGGCGAAACCCCATCTCTAAAATACAAAATTAGCCAGGCCTGGTGGCTCATGCCTGAAATCCCAGCTACTCGGGAGGCTAAGGCAGGAGAATCGCTTGAACCCGGGAGGCAGAGGTTGCAGTGAGCCGAGATTGCACCACTGCACTTCAGCCTGGGCCACAAGAGCGAAAGTCTATCTCAAAACACAAAACAAAACAAAAATAAGAACAAAATACTTTTTAAAAAAGAACATTCAGAGAAAAAAAAACTCTTGAAAACTATGACAGAAACTAAAAATTCAATGGAAGATTTGGAAACTAAGTTGAAAAAAATCTTCTAGAAAGTACAACAAAAAGGCTGGGTGCGGTGGCGCACACCTGTAATCCCCACGCCTGTAATCCCAGGACTGTGGGAGGCCAAGGCGGCCGGATCACAAGGTCAGGAAATCAAGACCAACCTGGCCAACACAGTGAAAACCCATCTCTATTAAAATTACAAAAAAATTAGCCAGGTGTGGTGGCACGCACCTGTAGTCCCAGTTACACAGAAGGCTCAGGCAGGAGAATTGCTTAAACCTGGGAGGTGGAGGTTGCAGTGAGCTCCAGGCTGAGCGACAAAGCAAGACTTTGTCTCAATTTAAAAAAAAAAAAAAAAAGAAAGAAAGTACAACAAAAAGACACAGGTAGTGTAGAATAAAGACAATTCTAGATTTCTAAGATTTCAAAACATACACCTCCCTTGCACCGTCTCAGGAAGTAAACAGAGGATTCACTTCACTCCACCAACGCCAGCCCGCCAAGAAGGAAGCAGCAAGAGCCCTGCTTGGGGGAGGATGGGTGGCCCAGGATGGCGGTTGGACAGCAGGCATGGGGAGGGTCAGACTGGGCAAGAGGAGGGGGGCTCCAGGGAAGGGCTTTTCCCAGAGAAAAGAACTGCTCATGGAGCTGCTGGTTCAGGGCATAAATCTGTAATGGGTGCACAGAAAAAACACCAAGCAGCCAAAAAATAATACAACTGTTAATTCCAGGAAAAACAGAAAGTTGCAAAAAAGGAAATTTAACCTTAGTACACTACATGGCTCAGCTGTGAATAGTACCCATGAAGCAGTAACAACCACCCATGAGCGCTGGGGGTGGAAGTGCAGCGTGAGGCATGGGTGTGATCCATGGAGCCACAAGGCTCATTTACCACGAAGCAAGTCAGTGTGTCTGAAATGGATGAATTAGGAAACAGCAAGAAAAGTAGGCTGCTCAGAAGAAACCAAAGCGTTTTTGGTGTGAGGGGACAGATGGCCACTGTTCATAAAACTTTAAGTATGGTTATAGAATCTGTCCATGTTAGGCCGGGCGTGGTGGCTCAAGCCTGTAATCCCAGCACTTTGGGAGGCCGAGGTGGGCGGATCACAAGGTCAAGAGATTGAGACCATCCTGGCCAACATGGTGAAACCCCGTCTCTACTAAAAATACAAAAATTAGCTGGGCGTGGTGGTGCACACCTGTAGTCCCAGCTACTCGGGAGGCTGAGGCAGGAGAATTGCTTGAACCCGGGAGGCGGAGGTTGCAGTGAGCCGAGATTGTGCCACTGTACTCCAGCCTGGTGCCTGGTGACAGAGTGAGACTCTGTCTCAAAAAAAAAAAAAAAAAAAAGAATCTGTCCATGTTATTTTGAAAGAATTTAAATTTTGTTAAAATGACAAACACAAAACACAAAAGTTTGATGAGGCAAAAGCGATGTCACTCCAGGTGATCAACTGATTATAATACAGAATTACTTATCTCAGATATAACCCCCCATTTTTCACTCCCACTATACTCAGGGAAGATCAGTTCCCACCCCTAAGAGACAGAGGCTGTGTTGACGCCAATGCAGATGAGATGGATCACAGGGGCTAAGAGAAACCCGGCTAGTCTCAGCACACAGGGCCCCTCTCCTGCCACAGGCATCACCACACTGTGATAAGGGAGGCCCAACCCAAATGTCACAAGATCAAGATCAGAAAGAACAAGAAATAATGGAGAAAGCCTCTACCCCAGTAAAGCTATCTTTGTTTAAAGAGAAACGAACCTGCCAAGGTAGGAGGTATACAGAAGCCCCGTGCTGAACAGGTTTACATCCATGTGGACCAGAGCTCCTCTAGTCCTTTCTCAGCTTTTCTCAGGCTCATGAGTGACTTCCACATTCAGGAGTTCCCGAGAAGCCCACCACAGCTCCAGAGACATATACTAACTGAGGCCCCAAAGAGGCACACAGTGGGGGTCTGGTGGCCGGGACCCCACTCTGCCCCAAGCCATGTTGGTGGCTCCCTCAAAGATGAGCACCAGCCATTTTTTTTTTTTTTTTTTTTTTGAGACGGAGTTTCGCTCTTGTTACCCAGACTGGAGTGCAATGGCGCGATCTCGGCTCACTGCAACCTCCGCCTCCTGGGTTCAGGCAATTCTCCTGCCTCAGCCTCCTGAGTAGCTGGGATTACAGGCACGCGCTACCATGCCCAGCTAATTTTTTGTATTTTTTTTTAATAGAGATGGGGTTTCACCATGTTGACCAGGATGGTCTTGATCTTTTGACCTCGTGATCCACCCGCCTTAGCCTCCCAAAGTGCTGGGATTACAGGCTTGAACCACCGCGCCCGGCCGAGCACCAGCCTTCTAATGGCAGGTCAGCCTTGCTCAAAGGAGGTGGGTATCTTCTCCCTCCCCAGGCAGGCAGCCTCCCCAGCACAAGCCAAGCATCTCATGAAGACACACAAGACCCAGGGAGCATGAGATGCCAAGGTGCCATCCATGCCTCCGTGTCAGGCCCCAAACAGCTCAAAGCCTACCTGTGCCCATCTGATGGGAGCAGAGTGAGCACCATGGACACCCAAACGTCTGGCTGGAGCTTGTTACATCCTTTTCAAGCAGAAGAATGCAGGATGGGATCAGAGGACACCACCCAGGCTCCATAGCAGGGCTGCATGCAAGGACCTAGACACTTGGTTCTGCCTGAATGCATCCAAGCCAGGGTTCTGGTGAGCTCTGGAAAACTATCCTCATGAAGGCTAAAGAAACTGAGGTAAAAGTCACCTCAATACACAGCTAAAAACGAATGCAAAAGGTATAACTTAAAGGAGTAAGATTAAAATCAGACACCCCTTTTGAGTTGATAGGCATTTAACGAAAGTCAGCTAATGGACACTAAACATTTGTTTCACTGCATGTAGGTTTTACTCAAAGAAAAAGAAGATTAAACAAACATTAAATTCTAGTTAATGGGCCAAACGCAGTGGCTCATGCCTATAATCCCAGCACTTTGGGAGGCCAAGGTGGGTGGATGACTTGAGATCAGGGGTTTGAGACCAGCCTGGCCAACATGGTGAAACCCTGTCTCTACTAAAAATACAAAAATTAGCTGGATGTGATGGTGCATGCCTGTAATTCCAGGTACTCAGGAGGCTGAGGAGGAGAATCAATTGAACCCAGAAGACACAGGCTGTAGTGAGCCAAGATCATGCCACTGCACTCCAGACAGGGCAACAGAGCGAGACCCTGTCTCCAAAAAAAAAAAATATATATCTAGTTAATGGCTGGGCATGATGGCTCATGCCTATAATGCCAGCATTTTGGGAGGCTGAGATAGACGGATCACTTGAGCCCAGGAGTTCAAGATCAGCCTGGCCAACATGGCAAAACCTCATCTCTGCAAAAAAAATACAAAATTAGCCAGGTGTAGTGGAGCATGCCTGCAGTCCCAGCTACTTGGGAAGCTGAAGTGAGAGGATGGCTTGAGCCCAGGTGGTAGAGGTTGCAATGAGCAAAGATGGTGCCACTGCCTGGGCGACAGAATAAGACCCTACCTAAAAAAAAAATTCTAGTTAATGCTGGGTACATGGGTGATTTTACTATTTTTGCACACTTTTTAACTGTTTCATAATAAAAAGTTAAAAATCACATAACATGATAAGTAATATCTTTTTTTAATTGAAATAGAGTGTTGCCCGGTGACCCAGGCTGCAGTGCAATGGCGCAGTCTTGGCTCACGGCAGCCTCCGCCTCCAGGGTTCAGACGATTCTCCTGCCTCAGCCTCCTGAGTAGCTGGGATTACAGGCACCCGCCACCATGCCCGGCTAATTTTTGTAGTTTTAGTAGGGACGAGGTTTCACCATGTTGCCCAGGCTGGTCTCAAACTACTGACCTCATTATCCACTTTGGCCTCCCGAAGTGCTGGGATGACAGGCGTGAAGCACTGCGCCCGGCAACACATGATCTTTTAATCTGGACATCAGGTGCACGCTGTGCTGATGAGGGTGGGGAGTGGGCATCACACATGCTGGGCATAGACACTCCCTCCAGCGAGGGACTCACAGCATTTTTCAAAATTACAAGTGTGCATCCCCTGGGACCTGCCAAGTCCACCCTAAAGATTTATCCCTCAGACCAGCCTCTGGTATAAGGAAGGATGGACACAGCACACATTCACTGCATAACGAAAAGCAAAAGACTCGGAGGCACAGAAAGATGGCGCCTGCAGGGAAGAGCTCAGCAGGGCTGCCGGAAACAAGGCAGCAGGTCCCCCTGGGAGGGCCTTGGGCCTGCAGAAAGGAGAAACGTTTCCCTCCACAGCTTTGTGCCTTTCAAGTGCTGAACCACATGCATCTATTACCCAGTTCAAAAACAGTCATTAAAGAGACAACCAGAACCCTTAGCCACACGCCCGGCTACTCTTCAACGCACTGTGGCTGCAACAAAGCTCCCTCCTCCTTCCTCCCACCTTCCTGGACCAAACCCCGCTCCCCTCAGGTCACTGTGGAAAACTGGCCTTTAATCACTGCCAGCTGTCCAGGCAACACAGAGCATCCAGGCCTACAGGGCTGACCCAGGCAGCAGGACTCACAGTGATGATATCCAGGATGCTGAGCAGGCTGTGGACGCTGTCTCCCACCAGAACCTCTTTCACCACCTCGGGGCCATCCTGCACTTGGAGAGCAGAGTGGGTGCCATCAGGTCTGGGGCCATGACCACGGGGCCTGGTGGAGGCTCTGCGCAGCCCAGGGCAGTGAGCCACAGGCCTGCCCCTCTGAGGCACCATCCCGGCTGCGGGTGCCTCGACAGAGGGCAGGGGATGAGATGGACCTGCTGGCATCAGGGGTGTAACAGGCAAGAAGCAGGGGCAAGGGAAATTGAGGTGAAAGAGGAGGAAATCCACCTCTCCACCCATGACTCATCCTTACTGCCGGGACTGAGGCAAAAGTTCCCAGACCCTGTTCATTTGCTGAAGCAGCTGTAAGGGCTCCAAGGACCCGTTCAGCTACTACCAGCCTAAATTCCAGAACTTTGATATAATTTCCCATTAGGTTAAAAAAAAAAAAGAAACCATGCTATTTTGGTGATTTAACAATGTAAGAACTTTGGGAGGCCGAGATGGGCGGATCACCTGAGGTTGGGAGTTCGTGACAGCCTGACCAACACAGAGAAATTCTGTCTCCACTGAAAATACAAAAAACTTAGCCAGGCGTGGCAGTACACGCCTGTAGTCCCAGCTACTTGGGAGGCTGAGGCAGAAGAATCGCTTGAACTCGGGAGGCGGAGGTTGCGGTGAGCCAAGAATGCACCACTGCACTCCAGCCTGGGCAACAAGAGTGAGACTCTGTCTTAAAACAAACAAACAATGTAAGAACTTAATCTCAGCTTGACCCAGGAAAATTCTTTATGAAGTTGCCCAAATCTGACCTCAGTCCCCTCCATGAGGCCCTCCCATCTAGTCCAAAGCCAGAGGGATGCGGTTCCAGTCCTTCAGCCCACATGAGCTACAACAAAAGCCTCTGCTTCACCAGCTGGGTGGCCCCATTCCCAGGAGTTACTGGCTCCTACTGCCCCAGATGGGTGAACCACGCCCCCTTCTTTCCTAATAACTCACCAAGTCCAGCCACACACTAAGTGACAAACCTGAGAACCAAACAGCACTTCTGGTCTAGAAACCCTGATGGGCAGGGCAGGAACTGTCATGGGGTTGGTGCCCACTCCCTGAACCACAGCTGGCAGGAGCCCTGCAGGTCAGGGGGATGATCAGGCAGAGGCCAGGGTTTGCTAAGTGTATGCTTTAAATAAGAACAAGCAATGGCAGGTGTGGGCGGAAAACTACCCGGACAGACAAAGCCACACCACCCTCCAGGAAAGCAGCACGATGCCGAAGAGGCCACGGCAGGGTCTGGCCCAGCCCCAACCCTCTTCAGCAATTCAAAGAGTATGATTTAACAGAGGTAGGAAACACCTATAGCGCTCCTTATTTATTTATTTATTTGTTTCTTTATTCTGAGACAGGGTCTCGCTCTATTGCCCAGGCTGGACCAGTGCAGTGGTGTGAACACAGCTCACTGCAGCCTCAACCTCCCCGACTCAAGTGATCCTCCCACCTCAGCCTCAGGTAGCTGGAACCACAGGTGCTACCACTATGCCTGGCTAATTATTTTTATTTTTTGTAAAGACAGGGTCTCACTATGTTGTCCAAGCTGGTCTCCAACCTATGGGCTCAGGTGAACTTCCCACCTTAGCCTTATTTTCTTAATTAAATTAAAATAATTTAATTTTATTAGAAACCTGAAAATAGAGCAAGGGTTCAGCTAATCACAGCAGATCAATACAGAGGCTTACTACTAAACCATCGAAGGTCATGGAAGAAACATTTAAAAGGGTTGCCAGGCCCAGTGGCTCCTGCCTGTAGTCCCAGGGCTCTGAGAGGCCAAGACGGGAGAATCACTTGAGCACAGGAATTGCTGACCAGCCTGGGCAACAAAGTGAGACTCCATCTCTACAAAAAAATTTTTAAAGTTAGCTGGCCATCATGACACACACCTGTAATCCCAGTTACAGGTGAGGCTGAGGCAGGAGGATCGCTTGAGCCTCAGAGGTGAAGGCTTCAGTGAGCTGAGACTGGACCACTCACTCCAGCCTGCATGACAGGGTGAGACCCTGTTGTTAAAAAAATAAATAAAATGTAATTTAAAAAATGGTGAGTTTTTCCCAAATAAATTAAAATAAAAATTCTGCCTAACTTTTCAATGGGAAACGTTTTACGACTTGAGACAGAGTCCTGCCCCCACCCTGCGACTCACAGCATCCTGGATGCAGACCTCCAGCCGCCCATCCTGCACCACACAGATGCTGGGGTCGGGCTCCCCAGGCTGGAAGACGTGCTCCCCCTCCTGCAGCTGCACAAAGACGATGTGTTTGCAAAGCTCCAGGAACAGTGGCTTCTCAAAGTGGCCCAGGACCCTGAAAGAGCCAGAGTGCACGGTGGGACGTCCTTCCAGGGGAGGAGGGAGAGCCAGAGTGCATAGTGGGACAGACTTTCAGGGGAGGAGGGCGACCCAGAGTGCACGGTAGGACGCCCTTCCAGGGGAGGAGGGCAACCTCCGAGGGAGTCTCGAGAGCACACGGCCACCAACAAGCCGCTGGTATCACCGCCAAACACAACTGTAAACTCCTGAAATTCCCATGAGCCTGTTTTCCATCAGCTCAGAGAACTTTTCAATCCATCAACCTGAGCCACACGCACACAGGAGGAAGGCAAACGTGGCCTCTGGGAGGGTGAGCTTGGCCAGGGAAAGGAAGGGGTGCAGTCTAGGGGCTAGTAAGCAAGACAGGGGCATAAAGCAGAACCCAGGCTCAAGGCTTTGGATCCACCCTTCTCACTCTTTGGATCCACCCTTCTCACTCTTACTCTGGGTTCATCACTGAAGATGAAACACTGGGAAATCGTTCAACAGAACAAGAAGGACCTGGTGAAGGTGCCAGCAGATCGCAAGGCCCCACCACAGGGCACAGACACCAGCAGCCCCAGGATGGGCTTTGCAGACTATCCCCCAATGCAGGACAGCCACACTGTCCTGGAGTCAGTCCCCAGTGAGAAGCCAAGGAGGACCCGGAGCTGCAGCAGCCCTTGGACCGTCCCCACTCTTACCGAACGTTTTTCAGCATGTACAGAACTTCTGACGGCAGGTGAGAATTCTTCACGTCAAACTCTGTGAGGTCGGCCTCCAGGAGGGAGGGTGGGGGCTCCTTGGGCTGCAGGGCCGGGTATTCCTTCTTGAAACGCAGAATCCTACAAGGCAGAGACACATTAGCTTTGTGCAGATCAGGCAATTTCAAAAGCCACAGCGTCAGTGGCCAATACGCCAGGCAGCTTGGGGTCAGGGAGGCCAGCACCGTCGGGGGCACCTGGGCAGGATGTGCTCTGAAGGACCCTCAGTACCTCTTGGCCAAAGACAGCACCTTGGTCCTCCTCCTGGCCCGCTGCCGGGGCAGGGCAGTGTTCTCGACAAGGGTGTTGGGGAGCGTGGTCACCTGCAGAGCCAAGGGAAACACGCAGGCACTGACCCCGTGAGCCTCAAGGCCGAAGCTCGCAGCTGCAGGGGTCAGTCCTCAGGACCTGCCTGTGGGCCTCCCACAGTCCCAACTTCAGCTCCCGGGTCTGACTGTGCCATTTCCCCACCCCGCCTGGCCTGTGAGGGAATGTTGGCAGCGACATGGCAGGGCTTCATCCAGCGCCACATGTCCTCGGGATCGTCCTCACTGTCCCTGAAAGACAAACCTCCAGAGCCCAGGGCTTCACACCTGCTGGCCCCACTGCCCCAAAGGCTGACAGCCACTCCATCCTTGGTTTTCATGCTGGTCAATGTGACCCTTTCCTACAAAAATCCACCACTGTCGGCTGGGCGCAGTGGCTCACACACCTGTAATCCCAGCACTTTGGGAGGCTGAGGCAGTCGGATTGCTTGAGGTCAGAAGTTTGAGACCAGCCTGGCCAACATGGCAAAACCCTGTCTCTACTGAAAATACAAAAATTGGGCCAGGCGCAGTGGCTTACACCTGTAATCCTAGCACTTTGGGAGGCCAAGGTGGGCGGATCATGAGGTCAAGAGATCGAGACCATCCTGGCCAACATGATGAAACACTGTCTCTAATAAAAATATAAAAATTAGCTGGGTGTGGTGGTACATGCCTGTAGTCCCAGCTACTCGGGAGGCTGAGGCAGGAGAATCACTGAAACCCAGGAGGCGGAGGTTGCAGTGAGCTGAGATCATGCCATTGCACTCCAGCCTGGGTGACAGAGGGAGACTCCATCTCAAAAAAAAAAAAAAAATCCACCACTGTCCCCACCCACCTTCCACCCCTCACTTCCCCTCTGACCCAGGGCCACTGCCCACTCTGTCCCCTATCTGGAACAGTCTTCTTCCCTTGTCCAGGCAGTGCCCGTCTGACTGACCAGAACAGCAGAGGCCTGGGTCCTACCCTGCACACTGACAGGCCACCTCGCTCTGGAACCACTGCCTGCTGCCCTTGGTCCAGAGCAATTGCCTCACTCCACCTTTCCTCCAGGCCCTCCGTTTCCCTGTCCCCTGCAGGGCTGCTGGGTCATGGCCGACACTCAACAGACCACCTCAAAACTGCTCCCAGCCGCCTAAACCCGTCCCAGACCCAGCCCACGGCGGCCCTAACTCACCTGCCCTCTCACAGTACTTACCACTGATGAGAAGACACACCATAGACGGATACCCACATCCCTTCCCTCTTTTTTTTTTTTGAGATGGAGTTTCACTCGTTACCCAGGCTGGAGTGCAATGGCGCGATCTCGGCTCACCACAACCTCCGCCTCCTGGGTTCAGGCAATTCTCCTACCTCAGCCTCCTGAGTAGCTGGAATTACAGGCATGTGCCACCATGCCCAGCTCTTTTTTTGTATCTTTAGTAGAGATGGGGTTTCACCATTTTTGACCAGGATGGTCTTGATCATTTGACCTCGTGATCCACCTGCCTCGGCCTCCCAAAGTGCTGGGATTACAGGCCTGAGCCACCGCGCCCGGCCATCCCTCCCCTCTTGAGTTTTTCAAGTTTTCTATGAAGAACACAAATTAGTTGTGCAACCAGAGAAAGGTAACACAGACTGCTTTAAAGGGATCAGTCTGTGCATTTTCTGTGACACTTCCGGGTGTTCTGTTGAGCATTTCCTGGGTCCCTCAGGAGTGCAGGGAGGCAGCCAGGGGAGGCCTCCGACAGCCCAGTTCGCCAAAGGCCAGGAAGGGTTAAACCAAGGCTGCTCACTTCCCGCTTGGGGGCTTGTTAAACTCAGATTCCTGAGCTTGACCCAGGGATCTTGTCTGGATTCCAGAACCACCCAGACACTGAAAGTGAGCCGCACAGCTTTCAGCTTAGTGCAAACATGCCGGTAACCAGGGAACTTAGAACCTCAACTCCCAGGGGCCAGACTCCGTCCTCAGCCCAGTACCCCACAGCCTGGCAGAGACCCAAGCTTGGCACCATAGTCAGGAACCTCTGGCAAAGCACAAGGCCCTCTGCACCCACCAGTCCCCAGCGATATTCCTAGGAAGCGGCTTTCCATTAGCATTTCTTGTTAAAATAAACCTCCGCTCTGGGGGCAGACAGGACCTCCCTGCCCCTCCGGCCCCTGTCTGCCACAGACCTTCCCAGAGCTGCCCCTCCAGGTCAGATGGAGTTGAGGTTTGAGACGGCGAGGGGTATTTCTGGGTAAAACATGTTGGGTTCAGTTGGAGGAAGCAGACACCATTCGGGATGATTTATACTGTTCCCCAAACCCTGAGCCTGGTGGCAGAGCTGTGGAGCTGGGGAGAGGGCAGCACACACCAAGACCTGCCTGGACTTGGAGAGCCCACAGCAGGAGGGGTCCCTCCCACAGGGGCCTGCTCAGGGGAGCTGTGCGCAGCCTGGGGCCCAGAACACCAGCTACCTTCCTCATGATCTTCCGGCCATAAAACATCACTTTGTCTCTCTTCCGGAACCTGTACTGAGGAGTGGGCTGTGCCTGTCCTGTAGGGGAGTGAAGGGGTGGCCTGAGGTAGAGCCATGGCAGAGGCTGGTCCTGGATGGGCAGGTGCACCACAGTCATATTCTCATCCTGGCCAGCACCGGGCCATACTCAGACAGCATGAGGGAACAGGGCCCGGGAGACAGACTCGTCTCCAACAGAGGGGCACCCTCCCCACTTCCCACTGAAGCCTTGCTCAGGACAGGACTCTGAACAGACTTGGTTTCCTGGACCCAACGTGCTCAGCCTGAGCCCAGACAGGCCATCAGATTCTAGCCAAAGCCACCAGGGGCTTGAGGACCCCTCCCAGGAGTTCAAAACATATCCCAAGACACCCATGCTTTCCCCCAAGCCCCTGGGCCAGCGTCAGATCCAAGATACTCACGAAATCGGCTAAGCCTTCTAAACATGAAAAGGATGACAACGCCACCCAAGGCCAGGGCCAGGAGGGCTCCAACTGCAATCCCTGCCAGCTGCCGAGAGTAGAGACAGGGCCCCCTGTCAGCGAGGCCGAAACCCTAACCCTAGCCCTAAGCCTGCCCCTGCCCCTGCCCCTGCCCCAACCGCAGGCCTGAGCAGGAATGAGCCAGGGGTTGGGGATGGGAAGAGGTGAAAAAAGGCCACGGTCCCCCGGGCTTGCCCCAAGGTAGCATGAGGTGATTACCATGGTGGATGGTGAACCTTCCTCTGTGAACTGCAGCCCCCACGAGTGCAGGGTGGTGCCCAGGCAGAAGCCAGCCTGCAGCAGAGAACATGGGGTTAGGCGGGCATGGGCAGGCATGGGCGGACACAGCCAGGCCTCCCAGTCCAGACTTGCTCAGAGCAGCAGAAGAGCTGGGAGTGAGGGGAGAAGTCCCCAGCCCCAGAGACTTCCAGGAAGAAGTGATCTCACCCAGGGTGCCGGGGCCCTCTGAGCCCCCTGCTAAGAAGCACTCAGAGGGCAACCTGGCTTCCTTGGTCACTGGGACACAGCTGGGCAGGGCCAGCAGCCGCCCTGGGCATCACTAACACACCGCATGCTGCCGATGCAATCCTTGGGATGCAGGTCTCAGGGAGCAGGCCTGGCCACAGGGGAGGCCAAGGCCCCCTCTCAGTGTCCTCTCAGCTCCAGGAGGAGCAGAGCTCAAGACCCCAGTGAGCCATCTGGATTCTGAGAACATTCAACACCAGTTTACACGCCAAGCAAGGAGGCAGAGGCCAAGAAGTCTCTATGTGCTGCTGTCCAGGGGATGGGGGAGTGGGGAACCGGACTTCTGAGCCCAGGTCTGTGGGAGGGAAGAGAGGGTGAGGGCAGGATGGTGAGTGGGCAGCAGCAGAGAATGCTGGTGGTTCCCCAAGAAGTCAGAGAAAATGAGAAGACGCCAGCCAGATGGGCAGCTCTCTCCATTCCTGCTGGCATCCACACCTGCCGCCCAGGATCCAAGAACTGGATAGGACTTGTTCAGCCTGCAAGTTTCTACACAAGAGCCAAGGCCTGGCCGAGCGGGGTGGCTCAGGCCTATAATCCCAGCACTTTGGGAGGCCAAGGAGGGTGGATCACAAGGTCAGGAGTTTGAGACCAGTCTGACCAACATAGTGAAACCAAACCCTGTCTCTACTAATACAAAACATTAGCCAGGTGTGGTGGTGTGTGCCTGTAATCCCAGCTACTCGGGAGGCTGAGGCAGGAGAATACCGTGAACTCAGGAGGTGGAGGTTACAGTGAGCTGAGATCACACCACTGCACTCCAGCCCAGGCAACAGTTTGAGACTCCGTCTCAAAAAAAAAAAGAAAAAGAAAAAAAACAGAAGAGCCAAGGCCTAAGGCAGCCCCCCCCACCCCTCCACCCCCTGCCCCCCCGCCCCCCCACCCACCTGCCGTCCCGCCCACCTGCCCCCCCCAGCCCGCACACCTGCCCCACCCCCGCCCACCTGCTGTGGAGAGCCAGGACTCAGATAAGGCCATCTGTGCCGGAAAACCCAGGGAAGTCAGAAGGGCATTCAGAAACGCATTTCAGAGACACAATTCTGCACCAAGACAGAATGAGAATGTGCACAGAAAGCTCAGCCCTCAGAACTTGGTTCAGAAGGCACATATAAACGCTGGGAGCTTGTGCTTCAGGACAGGGGCACCCCTATGCTCACTCTCAATCAGGTGGGGTACACAGAAGCACCTGAGACCATGTCCTTCACTTAAGGACTCGAAGTGAGTCCCTCTGAGCTCAGCAACTGCTTCTGAGACAGGATCCAAGGAAGGCTCTCCCACAGCGGCTCAAGACCCAACTCAACTCTCACTCTCCCACGGCAGCCCAGGACCCAGTCAACTCTCACTCTCCCACGGCGGCCCAGGACCCAGTCAACTCTCGCTCTCCCACGGCGGCCCAGGACCCAGTCAACTCTCGCTCTCCCACGGCGGCCCAGGACCCAGTCAACTCTCGCTCTCCCACGGCGGCCCAGGACCCAGTCAACTCTCGCTCTCCCACGGCGGCCCAGGACCCAGTCAACTCTCGCTCTCCCACGGCGGCCCAGGACCCAGTCAACTCTCGCTCTCCCACGGCGGCCCAGGACCCAGTCACACGCTCGCTCGCTCGCTCTCCTGAGGTGGGGCATCTCAGCCTTTTCTAGCTTTTCACTGCCGCTTTAATGGATCCAGTTTTCCAGTTTAGGAATAAAGGCCTTTGTGATGTGGCTACAGATGTTTGACTAAGAAAATGATTTTAAACAAAACCAGCAGGCAAAGTCCTAAGGGGAAACTGGAAGGAGCAATTGTGACCTTAAGGGAAGAAAAGACAAGGCCTCAGGCAGTGCCCATGGGCCACCACTAGCTAAGAAGCCTGGCAGCTGCGACAGGAGGCATAGAGGGACCAGAACCACCACTCCCACAGTCCTCAGGCTCCAAGAAGCCAAAGAGCTCGGCAGAGCAGATGTCAAGAGGACCCTTCTCTTGGTCCAGAAATGCCCCACAACTGGGAAGTCCAGCGATCTGGCCCCCTGACTTACGTACCTCTGGGCCGACATCTTTCTCTTCCTCCATGGCTAAAAACAGAACAGTCAGGGGTGAAAAGTAGACAGCCTGAGGCAAACAAAGGCTTGCCTCTACCGGCTTATGCTCACACCAAGATAGCTGTGGTCTCAAACTTTTCCCTGGGTTCCTTTTCAAGTCAAATTGTTTCACTGAAAGGAAAATCCTGCTGAAAAAGTCTGTTCTCCAGGAAAAGAAGCTGTCTTTGGAGAAGCGTCTGTCCTCTGGTCTGTGGAGCCACTTCCTTCCCTCTGTAAACAGCCCTCACGTGGCTGTCCCGGAACTCAGAACTGCAGCCAGATGGGGCAGCTCCAAGCAGGTCAGGGGGAGCTGGGCCCAGAGCAGCTGGGAAGTGAGCAGCCTGCTAGATAAGCACCTCCGGAGGGGAGGTGCTGCTGGGGGTGGTGCGTGGACTGGGTGTGTAGAGTACCTGGGTAGGGGGTGAAGCTGGGGAGGAGGTGGATACAAGGTTTGTAAGTGCAGCTGGGAAGAGTGGATCAGGGTGTAGGGGTGCAGCTGGGATGGGGGTGGATCAGGGTGTGCTGACACCAAAGGGGAGGGGGGTGCAGCTGGGGAGGGGTTGGGGCTGGGGAGGTGGTGGATCTGGGGTGTGGGGGTGCAGCTGGGGAGAGAGTGGATCCGAGGTGTAGGGGTGCAGTTAGGGAGGGTGTGGATCCCGGGTGTGAGGGTGGAGCTGGGGAGGGGTGGTTCCGGGGTGTGCGGGTGCAGCTGGGGAGTGAGTGGGTCGGGGCATAGGGGTGCAGCTGGGGAGGGGGTGGATGGGGTGTGGGGGTGCAGCTGGGGAGGGGGTGGATCGGGGTGTGAGGATGGAGCTGCGGAGGGGGTGGATCCGGAGTGTGGGGGTGCAGCTGGGGAGGGGGTGTGTCCGGAGTGTGGGGGTGCAGCTGGGGAGGGAGTGGATCGGGGTGTGGGGGTGCAGCTGGGGAGGGGGTGGGTCCGGGGTGTCGGAGTGCTGGTGGGGAGAGGGTGGATCCCTGGTATGAGGGCGGAGCTGGGGAGGGGGTCGATCCGGGATGTGGGGGTACGGCTGGAGGGCGACTTCCGCGTGGGCAGATGGAAGGCCGCCTGCGAGGGTGAGCGGGCCGGCGGGGTCAGCGGGCAAACTGGACGTGCTGGGTCCAAAATTGCTGATTAATTTGGGGACCGCGAGGGCTTGAGTCCTCCCACACCACTGCCGGGCTGCAGGTCCCGGGCTTTCCCCGCGCGGCTGCCGTCTCAGCTCAGAGGAGCCGTCTCGGATCCAGCGCCCACGTCCTCCACGACCTCCTGACGCCACCTCAGGGCCTCAGGAAGACCGGGCTCCCGGGGCACTGCCGGCCACCAGGCGGACGAACCCCGGCAGTGGCGGATGATGGGGACGCCAGGGACCGCGGCGGTGAGGGCGGCCACTCACCCGCGAGCCGACGCCCAGACCAGCCCCTTGCGCCTCGCCCCGCCCCGCGCGCTCCGCCCCGCCTTCCTCTTCCCGGGCCCCCGACGCCCCGCCCCTCTCCGTGCGCCAGTGGCCACCTCGCCCTGCGCCACCCGGCGTGCTCCTCGCATTGGCCGAGTACCCCCGGCCACACCTCCTCCCAGACTGAGGCTGCTTATTGGACGCGGTGGCCGTGGCCAATCGGAGCCGCTCTTGCTGCGACGCGGTGGCCGGAAGCGGAGCGAGGTTGAAGCTGGGTCGGTGCCTGGTCTGTGCCAGAGCCGTTGCGGGTCGCGTGGAGTGCGTGAGGATCTCCGGTCCAGGTCTGTCGGATTGGAGCGGGCGCCGCGCGCGGCTGGGGGCAGGGCCGGCCGGGTTCCCAAGCCCGCGACTCCCCGCTGTCTCCTCCCGCAGGGCGCGGCATGGGCGTCCTGGCCGCAGCGGCTCGCTGCCTGGTCCGGGGCGCGGACCGGATGAGCAAGTGGACGAGCAAGCGGGGCCCGCGGAGCTTCAGGGGCCGCAAGGGCCGGGGCGCCAAGTACACCGGCTTTCTCACCGCCGGCTGGAGGTTCGTGCAGATCAAGGAGATGGTTCCGGAGTTCGTCGTCCCGGATCTGACCGGCTTCAAGCTCAAGCCCTACGTGAACTACCGCGCGCCTGCGGGCGAGGAGACGCCCCTGACGGCCGCGCAGCTCTTCAGCGAAGCCGTGGCGCCTGCCATCGAAAAGGACTTCAAAGACGGCACCTTCGATCCTGATAACCTGGAAAAGTACGGCTTCGAGCCTACACAGGAGGGCAAGCTTTTCCAACTGTACCCCAGGAACTTCCTGCGCTAGCCTGGGGGTGGGGGCTGCGAGCTGGAGTCATTCCCGGGGAGGGGCGGCCCGCCCTCATCTCATTTCTATTAAAGGCCTTTGCCAGCTCTGCGGTGTTTGTTTTTTGAACTCAGGTCATGGCAAAGTGTGCAACAGGACAGATTTCAGTGCAGAGACCTAGGCAGAGTTCTCATGCAGACTCTGCACAGTGTGAACCTCTTTGGAAGTCATCTTCCCAGCCAGAAGGTTCTGGGAACCTGCTAAGGGCAAGAACACATTACTCAGCTTGCAGGAGAAAGAATTTACAAGGCAGATTGTGCCGGATGACAACCCTGGTGTCAGTTCACCCAGAGAGCAAAGATCTAGAGATGGGGTCTCACTGTGCTCCCCAGACTGGTCTTGAATTCATGGGCTCAAGTGATCCACTGCGCGCAGCCTAGGAAGATTCGTCACAATATTATATTAGCATGTTGTGTTGTATCATCAGAAAATAAGAAATAAAGGGATAAAAGTGCATGTATTTTGCACTAGTCACCTATATGTCATATCAGTAAATGCTGAGGATTTGACAGGTAGTGGCCTGCATTTCTTTTTTTTTTTTTTTAGGAAGGAAAGGAAAAGAGGAAGAAAAAGAGGGAGAGAGAACAGGAATATTGCTTTATTCTATGAATGGGTATTAATAATGGTCGATCATTATTTTGTGTATTTAAAGTGGAGAATGTATATTTTATGTATCTAAAGTGGAGAGCTCTACAAGTGCTTATTAAGTTTACTTGTTACTGATCTGAGTTCAGATTCTGGATATCCTTATTAATTTTCTGTCTCGTTGAGTCTAAATCTCTTTATGGGTCTTATGTATCTGGGTGTTAGGATGCATTGATCCTTATACCACTCTATCTTTGTTGGTTTGAAATCTGTTTTATCAAATGCATGAATTGCAACTCCTTTTTGTTTATTTGTTTTTGTTCTCCATTTGGTTGGTAAATCTGTCTCCAACCCTTTGAGTCTTTGTAAATCTTTGGATATGAAATTGGTCTGGATGTAGTATACCGTTAGGTTTTGGCTGTGTCTTTTGATTGGGGAATTTAGTCGATTTCAATTTAAGATTACTGCCATTTGATGTTAACTGTCTATTTTATCCATTCGTTAATGTAAATTCTTCTTTATGTTGATGCTCTTTAATTTTTGGTATATTTTTAGAAAGGCTAATACTGGTTGTTCCTTTCTGTGTTTAATGCTTCTTTCAGAAGTTTTTGTAAAGCAGGCCTGGTGGTAATAAAATCTTTGAGTACTTGCTTGTTCATAAAGGATTTTATTTTTCCTTCAATTATGAAGCTTAGTTTGGCAGGATATGAAATTCTGGGCTGAAAGTTCTGTTCTTTAAGGATATTAAATATCGGCCCCCCACTCTCTTCTGGCTTGTAGGGTTTCTGCTGAGAGATCTGCTGTAAGTCTAATAGGTTTCCCTTTGTGGGTAACCTGACCTTTCTCTCTGCCCTTAGTATTTTCTCCTTCGTTTCAACCCTGGTGAATCTAATGATTATGTGTCTTGGGGTTGCTCTTCTTAAGGAATATCTTTGTGGTGTTCTCTGTATTACCTGAGGTTGAATAGTATCCTGCTTTGCTAGATTGGGAAAATTCTGGATAATATCCTGAAGAGTATTTTCCAGCTGAGATTCATTCTCTCCATCACATTCAGGTACACCTATCAAACGTAGATTAGGTCTTTTCACATAGTCCCATAATTCTTGGAGACTTTGCTCATTCCTATCTCTGATATCCTTTCTTCTGCTTGATCAATTCGGCTATTCAAACTTGTGCATATTTCACTAAGTTCTCGTGTTGTATTTTTCAACTCCATTAGTTTATTTATATTCCTCTCTATATTGTCCATTCTTTTTAACATTTCATTAAACCTTTGTTCAAATTCTTAATTTCTTTACATTGGGTTAAAACAAGTTGTTTCAACTCCCAAAAATTTTTTATCATCCACCTTTTAAAGCCTACTTCAGATACTGGAACACAGTCCTCTTCCATTAGGGCTTGTTCGATTGCTGATGAGGAATTGCTATCCCCTGTAGAGGAAGAGGGGTTCTGACTTTTGTTTTTTTCGGCCTTTTTAGGCTGTTTTTTTTCCCTTTATTGTGATTTTATCCATCTGATATCTTTACAATTAGCGCCTTTCTGATTAAGTTCCTGAGAGGATGTCCAATTTATTGATTCCCAGTGCTGGAATCCGAGCAACCCACTGCGCCAGCCAAAACAGCAGCGATAAGACTGATGGTGCTCTTCTGCCTGAGAATCTCCGGTCTGGCTTCCTTCTTGAGTCCGCAACAAGCGGCTCTGCCTTCCCGGAGCTCCAAACACCAGTCAGTAAGGGAACCAGTCCCACTCACTGTGCACGAAGAGCTGCCGCGCCGAGGCGACGACAAAACCGCTGCGCCGGCCACAGAAGTTGTGCTGGCGACCCGCAGGGCTCCTCCACTGGAAATCTTCTAGTCCGTGGGCGATGAAAATTGCTCTGAAAATGTGGCGTCCTCACGTTTCCCGAGCTTTCACTGGGAGCTACAATCCCGAGCTGTTAGTGATCAGCCATCTTGGATCTCTCTCCGCATTTCAACCACAGTTACTCCCAGAGCGGTGAGAGCCTTCACAGCAGGAGTTAGATGTAACACAGTTTGTTCCTGTAGGGTCCAGCCCTACAGGGTCGTGGGGTGTCCCCTATTGCTGTGCTGAGGTACAGGATCCGAGAAATAAAACACAGGACACCAAAGGACAAAAAGTACTTAGAAGCGGAGACAGTTGAGGCCTCGAACGTCCAGGAGCATCTCTATTTATTGGGTGTAGGTTATCGGGCAAGGCAGTGAGTGGGGTCATCTTAAGGATAGTGATAGTCAAGACAGTCATGTAAGCAGTAAACAAGGGGTCCACCTCCATTAGGTCACCTAGGCTAGGTAGTGGGCAGTGCGCAGCAAGGGGTCCACCCCCATTAGGTCGCCGAGGCAAGTGCGCAGTGGAGGGGGTGCAGTGTGCAACACTTCTTATCTAGGGGCAGGCTACTTCTAAGAGTTGTCAGGGTATACAGCCATCTGCTGGCAGCTTCCAACGATTTCTATAGGAGGAGGCTTTGAGTCAGCATAGCAGCAACAGAGCTGGCAGCGTCTACAGCCATCTGCTGGCAGCTTCCAGTGATTTCTATAGGATGCTTTGAGTCAGTACACAGCAGCATGGCTGGTGGGGTATACAGCCACCTATGTGCGATTATACCTATGGGGTTTTAAGCCCTCTGATGCCTGCATGCTTGCTGGCCTGAGGCCAGCCTTCCACAAGAATTGGATGCAAGGTACTGCAACTCCTTTTCAGGAGGAGTGACTTGCTCCAAGCCTGCCATACAGCGGGTATCTTTATGACACTGAACGCTGCCGCCTGGGCCGGCCTGCTATGTAGCACACGCCCTTTCAGGCAGAGGCACTACCACCAGGCCATAGATTCTTGTCCTGGTATAACGCTTTTTCCCTTAAATCTTGCTCTGCACCATGTCTGCTGTAGACATTCCTCTGATAACTATAAACAAGATATGATTATGTATGTCTAGCTGTTTTTCCCTTAATTTATGCTCTGTACAGTGTCTGCTGTAGACATTCATCTGACTACAAACTAAGATATGATTATATATAAAAGTATATAGAAAGAAATATAAATCAGCAGTAAATGATTCTTCAGGCACTAATTGTGCCAGATGTCTGCCTAGCTCTCCTTCCTCAGTGCCCAAAAGGGGTATTACCTACATGTTCCCACACCTGGAGTCACCATCTGTCCAGTATTTGGGAGCTAATCCATGTGAGTTCAGTAATGAGTGTTCCCTACTGACTTCACATATTTCAAATTGATGACCCTCAAGGCAACTGGGAACACACACTCCCTTTTGCTTATCTGCACAGAGATCCAATACAGGTTGTGTCCTTACCCAAACTGCCTGGGGCTGGGTGCAGTGTTTCATGCTTGTAATCCTAGCACTTTGGGAGACCGTGGTGGGCAGATCACCTGAGGTCAGAAGCCTGGCCAACATGCTGAAACCTATCTGTACTAAAAATAGAAAAATTAGCCAGGCATGGTGGCGCACACCTGTAATCCCAGCTGCTTGGGAGGCTGAGGCAGGAGAATGACCTAATCCTGGGAGGTGGAGGTTGCATAGAGCCCAGACTGAGCCACAGCACTCCAGCCTGAGACTCTAGAACCAGAAATGTTTTGGATTTCAGATTTTAGAATATTTGCCTGTACATAATGAGATAACTTCGGGATGGGATACAAGTCTAAACATGAAATTCAATTTTGTTTCATATGCACCTTATATATATAGCCTGAAGGTAGTTTTTTTTTTTTTTTTTTTTTTTTTTTTTTTTTTTTTTGAGACGGAGTTTTGCTCTTTTTACCCAGGCTGGAGTGCAATGGCGCAATCTCGGCTCACTGCAACCTCTGCCTCCTGGGTTCAGGCAATTCTCCTGCCTCAGCCTCCCGAGTGGCTGGGATTACAGGCACGAGCCACCATGCCCAGCTAATTTTTTTAATCTTCTGTAGAGACGGGGTTTCACCATGTTGACCAGGATGGTCTCGATCTCTTGACCTCGTGATCCACCCGCCTCGGCCTCCCAAAGTGCTGGGATTACAGGCTTGAGCCACCGTGCCCGGCGAAGGTAGTTTTATACTATGTATTTTTTAGGCTAGTCAAGTGAAGCTGTGGGAGAAGGAACAAATCTATAACTGATTGTAATCAATTCTTTATACAATATTTTTATTATTTAATTTTTTAGAGATAAGCATCATTGCTTTGTTGCCCCTCACTGCAGCCTCAACCTCCTTGAGCTCAACAATCCTCCTGCCTCAGCCTCCCAAGTGTCTGGACCACAGGCACATGTACCAAACCTGGCTAATTTTTTTTACTTTTTACAGAGACCGTTTTGCTAAGTTGCGCAGGCTGGTCCTGAACTCCAGGCCTCAGGCAGGAGTTCTTCTGCCTGAGCCCCTCCCAAAGTGCTGGGATTACAGATCACTGTATTTTTAATAATATATGCAACCTGTCACGAGTTCCACTACTAGATTTTCCAAAGGTTTTGGGATTTGGGATTTTGGGGCTGGTTGTGCTCCATCTATGCAAGCACTTCTGTGCCATGAGGAAGCAGTAATGTTCACTTTATACACGTTACAATCACGTTTTTCCAAAAATTTCATTTAATATAAATAGTTTCTTCAACTAGTACAAGAGGCTGAAAGTCGAAATCTGCCTGAGAAACTAACAAATTTGCAAGCTGGGAACCCAGTCTCTTCCCCAGTCACTGCCAGAAAGAATCACCCAGTCCATTTTCAGGGGCCCAGCAGAGCGGTTTATTTAAGAGAAGCCAACAGCTTTTCTGACTACGGTGTCAATTCCACCAGTGCAGTCACCTGCGGGGCTGCAGTAAGCATCTCCGATGAGGTGGGCCTGGCCATTCACTCACAGTCTCCCTCCGGGTTTCCCTCCCTCCTGTGGGAAGGGGCTTCATGAGCTCAAGCTCAGTTCCCCTCCCACTCCCAGAGGTGGAGCGCATGGTCGTAGAAGGAGCAGGTGGCCAGGAGGCTGAAGGCTGAGTTTGCTTCTTCTGGGCTCAGGCCACAGTCACGTGTGGCGGCTGCTGTAGCCTGAAACCAGGTGCCATTCTCCCTCATGTCCTCTGTGAGTGGCTTCACTCCATAGCCCTCCCCATCGTTATCCTCCATGCATTCACGAGGGGGTCCTGGCAACTTGCTTGCACCCTTTAGGTCTGCTGTCTTGATTCCCAGGTTGCTAGGACAGGGCCGTGAGGGAGCCAGCTGCAGAGAATGGAAGAGCAGCCAGGACCAGTCAGCTCCGTACACCAGCGAGTTGGGCAATGTGTGAGATGCCAGGACCGTCGCCTCCTGCTTCTCCTCTGGAGAGAGGAGAGAACCCAGGAAACACAACATCACCCAGAGCCTCCTGCCATCATGTCACACCTAACAGGGAGACTCCACCAAGAACAACCCCTCACAGGTCAGCAAGTGTTTACTGAGCAGCCGCTGTGCCATGCAAAGGAACCAACAAGACTTGGGCAGATGGGTGGAGAAGAAACAGACCATCATCTCGCAGTGGACACGTGTATGCCTCCAAGAGAAACATCAGGCAGGGCTACAGAACCACACTCGAGGTTGGGCAATACAGCAAAAGCCTGAGAGAGGCACAGACCTCAGTTAACACAAACCAAAGGACAAAGGAGTCAGCCAGCTGGGAAGGAAGGGGATGTCTGAGGAACAGGGAACACATGTACAGCACAGAAGTAAGAAAAGTCCACAGCTCACACAGGGAACCATACACAGAAGGCCATGGCACTGTCAGTGAGTGATGGCGTGGCTGGAGGGCCTGAAGCAAGCAGGGTACTGCGTGCCCTGTTTCAGAGTCTGGACTGTGGCTTGGAAAGGAGCCACTGATAAGGTCAAGTGAGCAGTTTCTTTCTTTCTTTTTTTTTGAGACAATCTCGCTCTTTTGCCAGGCTGGAGTGCAATGGCTCGATCTCAGCTCACTGCAACCTCGGCTCCTGGGTTCAAGCAAGTCTCATGCCTCAGCCTGCCGAGTAGCTGGGTTACAGGCATGCGCCACCACACCCAGCTAATGTTTATATTTTTAGTAGAGACAGGGTTTCACCATGTTGGCCAGGATGGTCTCCATCTCCTGACCTCGTGATCCGCCTGGCCTCGGCCTCCCAGACTGCTGGGATTACAGGTGTGAGCCACTTTATAGAAATTGCTGTGGCAACTGTGAGGGCAGAGTGCGGCCCTGGAAAGAGGCCACAACCACCTCCCACAGCGCACAGCAACAGACATCACAGCGAGAGAGAAAATGAAGGGGCCCAGCCAAACCCCAGGCAGTCTGGCGTCTAGGAGGCAAGGCCAGGGCTGGCAGGGGCAGCCGCGGAAACAAGTGGAAGGTGAGCCAGGGGCTGCAAGGCTGCATGTCCACTCAGGCTCTGAAAGGGCTGCCAACGCTACCTCTGAAGTCTAGGGATTGATGCCAGCAATGATGGGAATCAGAACCAGGGTAAGTGCTGATGAAGAAGGGCTGAGGACAGAACAGGACGGCACTGGATTACAAAATGTGCCAGGGTTGTACACCTGCCACAGGAGGCCCAACCCTAGGCCCAGGGCTTCAATTTGGCAGAGGTGGCCCTGAGGAGGAGTGAGATGCTGAATGAGGGACAGCCACAGGGGCCCTCAGGCAGCACGTGTGGAGCAACCCTTGGGAGAAAGCCCCTGGGGAGGCTGTCGTTACTGTCCCTGGGAGGTGGCATCACAGGGCAAGCAGGACCTTCACTAGTCTTTCAACCGCCAGTCACTCAACACGGCCGCTCCTGGCCAGCAGGACCTCTTCTACAGCTTTGGAAAAGGTAACAGGGCAGAGTCAATGCCCTCGGAGAGCCACAGCCAGGGTAAAAGACAGCGAATGAGTGGATGGAAGACCCTGGAGAGCCATAGCCGGGGAAAAGACAGTGAATGAGTGGATGGAAGACCCCGGAGAGCCACAGCCAAGGAAAGACAGCGAATGAGTGGACGGAAGACACTGTTCAGAGCCCAAAGAATGGGAGGCCCTTTCTGATAAGGAAGAGGCCAACGTTCCCTCCATCTTTTTTTTTTTTTCCAAGACAGGATCTCAGTCTGTCGCGCAGGCTGGAGTGAAGTGTTGCAATCACAGGTCACTCCAGTCTTGACCTCCTAGGCTCAACCTTCCTGCCTCAGCCTCCTAAATAGCTGGGACCATCATGCCAGAGTAGTTTTTTCTACATTTTGTGAACATGGGGTTTCACTATGTTGTCCAGGCTAGCTTTGAACTGGGCTCAAGCAATCCTCCCACCCCTCCCAAAGTGCTGTGATTGCAAGTGTGGGCCACTGCACCCATTCACTAATTTTTTTTTTTTTTTTTTTTTTTTTTTTTTTTTTTTTAGTTAAAGGTATAGGCCAGGTGCATGGCTCATGCCTGTAATTCCAGCACTTTGGGAGGCCGGGGTGGGTGGATCACATGAGGCCAGGAGTTTGAGAGCAGCCTGGGCAACACGGTGAAACCCCATCACTACTAAAAATACAAAAATAAGCCAGTCATGGTGGTGCATGCTTGTAGTCCCAGCTACTTGGGAGGCTGAGGCAGGAGAATCCTTTGAAGCTATGAGGTGGAGGTTGCAGCGAGCCAAGATCACCCCACTGCACTCCAGCCTGGGTGACAGAGCGAGACTCCATCTCAAAAAAAATAAAGTTATAAAAAAGGCCAGCCGGGTGCAGTGGCTCACACCTGTAATCCAAGCACTTTTGGAGGCTGAGGTGGGTAGATCACCTGAGGTTGGGAGTTCAAGATCAGCCTGACCAACACAGTGAAATGCTGTCTCTACTAAAAAATACAAAAATTAGCCAGGCTACTTGGGAGGCTGAGGCAAAAAAAAAAAAAAGACGAGACATATGAAGCACATTCACAGAACTAACAGAAACAATGTGGAAGAGATGGAGAAACTGAAAAACTAAAGATGCAGCAAACAGAGGATACAATGTGGAGACGAAGTCCTTGAGTGCATGCCACTGCAGAGAAGGAACTGGCCTTGGGAACACGTGTGGCTCACCTACTGCTGCAGAGGTGGGAAGATGAGGTGGTTTTATGACTGGTTCTTTTTGGAGTGAGGGGACAGGGAAGGGGAGAAAGAGAGATGAAGAGCTAAGAGTCAGGAGGGAAGAGGAGGTTCTGGAGGTTTGAGCAGAGAGAAGAAATGTGAACCGTTCTGATAGTAGGGGATTACTGCCTAGAGAAACGTTTACAGCTCACCAGGAATCCCAGAAACCTGTTGGGACAGAATGTGGACAGCTGATTCCAGCAGCCACACTCCCCGGCTCAGGCAGAAGCAGATGTGTGTTCCCAACAGAACAACACTGGGTTCTGCCCAGAGTGTGAGCACACAGGGACAGGAGACCACAGAGTCCCTGCTGACCCCAGCAGGAGGAGCGTGGTAGAGCACGGACAGGACGGTTATGGGAGTGACGGGTGGTCAAGCCTCCAGATCAGAGGTCCCACTGGGGTCAGAGGTCTGCTCAAACGCAGGAGGCACTGGAATAACGGAGCTGGGAAACCAGGGAAAACTAGTTAGAGAACAGAGTTCTCAAAACAGAGATTCTGGAGCTGGGACAGTTATGGATCATGACCAAGCCACGACCATGGCGTGACCCTGGGAAAGCTGAGGGAAGAGCCCAGCAGAGCAAGGGGGCAGGGAACTGGCACCCTGGTCCTGAGGCCCAGCAGCCACAGGTTCCCACTCACCCATTGCCTTTTGGCAGTTGAGGATCTTAAAGCCACTGTGCATGCAGGCGGCCAGAAGGAGGTGGTGGTGGAAAGGGTGCCACTTGATTCTCCATACCCCACCCTGCACAGGCGTGTCTGCCAACGGCTGCGTCATGTTTCGTGTGTCCCACAGGAAGATGTGCTCGTCATAGCTGAAACCAATCAACCACAGAGGGGATGCACGGAAAGCCCAGGCTCAGGCTCACCTGTTCCACAAAGCCCTGGGTGGCAGAGAACATCTCTCAGTCCCACTCAGCCGAGGACAACGTCCCCGTTCCCAAACCCAGATACCTGCAGTCTGGCAAAGCACTGGCAGACGAAATACTGCAAAGGTGCCAGGAGGAAAGGCAATAAAAGAGGCAAGAAGGGCCCATGGGCCTCCTGGGGACTCACCTTCCTGTAGCCAGGATGTGCTCCCGATGAGGGCTGCTCTGGATACTGCACACACCCATGGAGTGTCTGCAAGCAGAGGTGGCGCCTGAGCCAGTGCCCAGCACGTGGACGCACCAGGAAACAAGGGCTGGTGTGGGCACCCAGGGAATGGGAGGGTTGGTGTCAGGGAACGGGAGCTGGTGTGGGCACCGAGTGCTGGCCCTTGGGTAGTGACCTCATGCTGGTGAAGAGAAATCTGCCAGGTGTCCTGGTGTCCCAGCCCCTCAGTAGGCCGTCGTCACCCCCTGTGTGGAGACAGAGAAGCATCAGCATGACCAATGACGGGAAATGTCCTTCCTCAGCAAGGCCGTTGATGTTTGTGAGGAAGGTTCCCTGGGTGGCTTTGCTGGGGGGTTCTTAGGAGGCCACCTCAACAGGCATGTCATCCATCCACCCAGAAACAACTCCCCAGGAATGTCATTGCTGCACCCTAACTCTACAGACTAGAAGCTGGGCCTTCAAGGAGGAGGGAAAGATGGGCGGGATAAGCCTGCTGGAACAGAAGAGAGGAAATGGAAACTGAAGGGCCCTAAAGGGCGTTAGGCACCAGCAACCATCACACAAAGGGCATTACCAGTCCCAGGGGCTAAACTGCCTTCTCTAAGGGCTCCAGCAATTAAAGCCCTGGCTTCCAAGAACAAGAGTTGCCAGATCAGAGCCCTGAACAGAAGCTACACACAGAGGCAGCAAGCATGACTCCACACCAGGCGCCTGAAGGAAGGTGCCCTCTGTCACCTTAAAACTGAGTGGGAGGTGCCCTCTGTCACCTTAAAGCACTTGCTTTAGGGGAACTAAAAGGATGGGGAGAAAAGAGCATTTGCTGCACTGAACCACAACCAATCTTTGAAGAAAAGCGACACAGACATAGAGTGAATGGTGGCACCTGAAGGAACAGAAGCTCAAGAGCAGATCCCGAAAGAGTGAAGAAGAGCAGAAGGAAAATGTCGAGGTCTGACCACATCACTCACCCCCTCATCATCCATGGAGTGTCTGCAAGCACCCACTATTCACCCACCTTCCACCCATCCCACCATCTATCCACCCCCCAACACCACCCCACACCGTCCAAAAATCCACCATCCATCTACCCACTCACTCATCCACCCACCATCCATCTATCCATCTACTCGCCATCCCACCCACCTTCCATCCAGCCCCACCATCTACCCAACCCACATCATCTATTCTCCTATTACCATCCAATGATCCACCATCCATCCAGCAAGCTGGCCATCCACTCACTCACCATCCATCCAACAATCCACCATCCATCCACCCACCACCCAAAAATCCATCCATTCACCTACCCACCATCCATCACCCATCAACCAAAATGCCATCCATCCACCTACCCACCATCCATCCACCCACCCACCATCCATCCACCCATCCACCATCCACCCAACAATCCACTATCCATCCAACCACCACCCAAAAATCCATTCATCCACCTACCCACCATCCATCCACCCACCCGCCATCCATCGAACAATCCACCATCCAACTACAAGCCTTCCGTCAGAGGTGACCAGTGGAGGAATACTGACCTGAATACACAATTTCTGTATGCCAGTAATTGAAAGCAGCAATCCAGGCCTCGAACTGATGTGCCTGCCATGAGGCCACTTTCTGCAGTCTGGACCCCGTCTCATTCACCATCAGCAGGTGCAGCTGCCCAGTGGAGTCACTGCTGATGATCTTCAAGGGCTGGTCCCTGGTCCTAGACACAGCGAACCCCATGGAGAAGCCCGGCTGAACGTCATTTGTCAGGGTTAGGTGGAAGTCCTGGAGTGTGGACACGCCCCTTAAGAGACTTGCAGGCAAAGATCACAACCACTGCTGAGCTTGTCTTGACAAGCTCAGCAGTGGCTGTGATCAAGTCTCTTCATCGGCTTCTCTAGATAAAAATACTATTGCTGTATAACTAAAATGAGGGAGCTTTTTTTAGATTAGGACTGGCAATGATCATGTCAGGTCTCGGGAGCACAGTCGCGGCTGGCCAAAAGTGGCTGGAGCTCTCTAGCTCGGTAAGTGGAAGTGATCCTCAGAGAAAGACTCATGGACCCTCCCCAAGCCTGGCCCTTACCTTCCAGTTTTCCCAGTGGACCAATCTAGGGACAAAGCCAGACACTGCTGCTCCAGGGCAAGGCTGGACAACGGCTCCAGCATGTGGCCGCTCTTCTACTGGAGAAGAAGGAACTCTGTCAAAGGGAAGTACCTCCCAGAGCCTCCAGAAGACCTTTCCCTCCTGCAGGGAAATCAGGGTTCCCTCATTTCCTCCCTACGTGGATGAAGTACATCAGTCCCTGACTCACACTTCCACCTAACCCTGAAACCCTGCCACGGGCCAGGCACCGAGAAGACGTGGGGACACTGGAGCCCACACTCCTCACACTTGGAGGAGGACTTTCCCACAGGCTTGATCCTGGGGCACGGTCTCCCACCCTTTCACGCCCAATTGCCGTCCTTGTACTCCTAGATGCTATGAGATGCCTGTGCAGGCTCCAGAACACAGTGGCATGTACAGTTCCCCACTCCAGGTCTCCAGGGCCACTGCACACTCACCTCCCTAGACAGACAATGGGAAAACTCCTCTGGTTTTCACTTCAAAAGCTGCAAGTAGCCACGAGAGCGTGGTTACTCTTTCCACAGAGCCACATAAATTTCATTTACTAAATAGCCTGGCCCTGCTCCCAGCAGGCTACTGCACCAAAGCCCTGCCTGGGTTCACGCCTCCTCTTGGGCCCACAGTTTTCCTGTGGCCACTCTTTCCCTCCTTTCTGAGACAGGGCCACTGCTTTGAGCTGCCTGAAGCAAGGGCCTTCCTAACACAGGCCCTGGGTTGCCATGAACACAGGGCTGGTCTGACCTGTGGCCCAGCCCCACCTACAGCATCTGCATTAGACTGACAGCACGGTCTCAGGCTTTCAGGTCACCCCACTATGTGACATCCCCTGGTTCCCTCTCCCATAGCTATCAGATGAAGTCACTTTGCTAATGCATGGCTCAGGATCACTGTGAGAAACCCAGAAAAATTCACACAGGACTCAAATGCTTTCCAATAATCAATGAGAAATGCCATCTTTACACAGGACACTCACTGCTACTCTCAGCCCCAGCGTCAATCCAAGAATGCTTGCCTAGGCTTTCCTTAGAGAACTTCCAGATCCACTAACAGGTGAATGGACATCCTGTCACTTCAGCCCTTCTGCTGCTGACACATGAGGTGACTTCCTCTTGGAGTTGGATATAGAACCCAATACAGCTTAAAGACAGACTCCACGCTATCGTAGAACGTTTACGTATGGTTCATTACGTATGGTCCATTGAAAAGAGATTGTTCTAGAAAAACGTCTGTATCAGCACAGCCACCCCACCCAACCCTCTATTCAGGTCCCTGCTACCCCACAGAACAAATGCAAGTCACTGACCTCAGATTCTGCCAGGCGGAGCAGCTGTATGGATCCACTCGCATCGGCCAAGCCCAGGAGGGCATGTCCAGCTACCGGGATGTGGCACCTGAGGAGAGGGCCCAGCGTAAGCATACTGTGCATCCGGCCATCACTCATGCTTCACTTAACAACGGGGCTGCACTCCACACAAACACAGCCAGGACAGCCTACTACACACCTTGACTATATGGTGGGGGTCACTGCTCCTAGGCCACAAACCTTGCAGCATGTTACTGCAGGCAAGTGTTACACAAGGGTAAGTGGCTGTGTATCTAAACACAGAAAAGGTACAGTAAGAATACGATATAAGGCTGGGCGCGGTGGCTCACGCCTGTGGGAGGCTGAGGCAGGTGAATCACCTGAGGTCAGAAGTTTGAGACCAGTCTGATCAACATAGTGAAACCTCATCTCTACTAAAAATACAAAAAATCAGCCAGGCGTGGTTGTGGGCGCATGTAATCTCAGCTACTCAGAAGGCTGAGGCAGGAAAATCGCTTCAACCTGAGGGGTGGAGGCTGCAGTGAGCCAAGATCATGCCATTGCACACTAGCCTGGGCAACAAGAGCAAAACTTCTTCTCAAAAACAAACAAAAAACTAAGCAAAAAGTAGCTGGGCGTGGTGGCAGAACCTGTAATCTCAGCTATTGGAGAGAGGCTGAGGCAGGAGAATTGCTTGAACCCAGGTGGCGGAGGATGCAGTGAGCCAAGATTGCGCCACTGCACTCCAGCCTGGCGACAGAGCAAGTCTCCATCTCAAAAAAAAATAATAAATTAATTTTAAAAAAATCTCAGCTCCAAAACTGGGCTAGAGCCTACAATTGTGTTCTCAAACAAAAGATGCCCCAGCTTATGAAGTCAGAAAACTCCCATCGCTTCCCTGACTGGAATGTGGCAAAACAAATCAGCCCCGCATGAAGCACAGCCTAAGTGGGAGGGAGGCAGGATAGCAAAGAAACAAATCCAAAGTTGACACACAATCCCTTTCTCCTTGAAGGCTATCAGGCATCAGGCTCCCCTGATTAAGTGACTGACTAGCTACTCGTGACAAATTCTAGACCAAGTGGAATTATCACAGTTGTACCATTTCATGTCCAGGATTGCAGAAGTATCTTTTCTTTGGACCTCGACCAGAGGGTGAGTAGATTTGTTCTCACTGAAACTGTACAGGAAGAGACAACCTAAACGGATCTGAGGCTCCTCAACTTCCATTCCAACCTACAAAAAATGCAGAGGTATTCTCTGATTACCCCAAGACACCAAGGAACCCAAGCGATGGGAAAAGGGACCCAAGGAACTCAAAAGGTTTGTGATGACTGACGGAGCAGAATTCTGCCTGGAAGGAGAGCCTCTGGTGTCCTAAGCTGGAGAAATGTCTATTTTCCTGTATATGATGAATAAGTAGGTGAACGAATGCTCCTGGACCCAGTAGAGAAGGCTCCTTCTAAACCGGCCGACAGGGCCCAGCTATGGCTAGGGTGACCACAGAACCCAGTTTGCCTGGGACAGTCCTGTCTTGGGCCTGTAGTTCCAGTGCCCAATTTGCATCCTAATATGTACCTTCCAGAAGTTAAGGTATAATTCCCACTTTCTCTTTACTGTACATTCCATCCATTAGCTTGAGCCACCCCTGTATATAGAAGACGGTCTGCTCTCAAATTCTGAAGTTGGCCGGGGGCGGTGGCGCGTGCCTGCGGGCCCAGCTACTCAGGGGCTGAGGTGGGAGGATCCCCTGAGCCCCGGAGTCTGAGGCTGCACTCCAGCCTGGGTGACAGAGCAAGACCTTGTGTCAAAAAAAGAATAATTTTTCTAAAAAAGATTCTAAACTGGACGGGGGCGGTGGCTCACGCTTATAATCCCAGCAGTTTGGGAGGCCGAGGCAGGTGGATCAAGAGGTCAAGAGATCGAGACCATCCTGGTCAACATGGTGAAACCCCGTCTCTACTAAAAATACAAAAATTAGCTGGGCATGGTGGTGCGCGCCTGTAGTCCTAGCTACCCGGGAGACTGAGGAGGGAGAATTGCCTGAACCCAGGAGACGGAGGTTGCGGTGAGCCGAAATCGTGCCATTGCACTCCAGCCTGGGTAACAAGAGCGAAACTCCGTCTCAAAAAAAAAAAAAAAAAAAAAAAAGGATTCTAAACTGTATATGACCTACGTCCGAGTCGAAGGACCAGCACGCCCTCTTCACCTCCTGCGCGATTCTGCGCGCCTTTCGGCCTCAACCTCGTGGCCACCCCGCCCTCCCCTCCCCAGGCCGTGGCGTGCGCACCTTGCTCTGGGGGCCGGCGGGCTCGTCCGCACGCCGCAGCTGGTAGGTTCCGCACGCCAGCAAGTGCCTGAGGCCTCGCAGCGGGCACCACTCCACCGCGTCAGCGGTCAGCTCGGTGTCCACCGTCTGCAGGGCGCAAACGCCGGTCATCCAGCCGTCGGTAGAGGCGGGTCGGCGGGGCCGGCCCGAGTACGGTGTGGGGCGGCGAAGCCGGGATCGGCGGTACGAGCGCGGAAGCCCCGGGACACTGTCAGCGCGGGCGGCCTCACCCTCGAGTCCCCACAGCCGCCTCTCGGGATTCCTTCCGGCGCGCCGGGGCGGGACATCCGGGCGGGCGTTGGCCGCCTTGGACGCCCCCAGGAGGCCAGGCTCTTGCGCCCCCTGTCGGCCGGCGGACCGCGGCGGGCTCCAGGCGCCAGGCGCGCGGCTCCCCGCCGGCGGGTTGAGGCCGAAGGCTTCGAGACTTCCGCTCCTCTGCAGAGCCGGTTTGGAGACGGCACATTCGAGACAGGGCCGTAGGTTTGAAGCCGCCTTTGCAAAAATTCCATCAGTGAGGAAACTCCCAACGGCGGGCTGCGCAAGCGCACCGCGTGGCGCCCTCCCGGCTACTCGGGCTTCGGGCCGCGCTGACTTCAGACGACATTTAGGCTACGGCTTCCGTGACAGGCCTTGCCCCAGAATCCACGCCTTCTAACGCTGAGGAGCCCCAGCACCCCGAGGCGCAGGCGCGCCCGGCCCGCCTCCTGCGAACCAGCCATGGCGGAGCCCGCCTTCCAGGGTCTTGGCTTGTCCGACATCCGTGGCTGCGTCTGGGCCCCCCACAAGCGGCTCGGCGGGCGGACGGCTCTGCCCGGTGATTCCCAGCACCTGCTGCCCGGCCGCCCCGCCCCTTACCCCAAAACTGCCTTTGAAAAACCCCTCACGTAGGAGCTCTGGACAAGATCTGAGGATGGACTCCAGCTCCCAGACTTTTTATTTACTGCGATTCATGGTCCGTCTGTGCAGCGGGCACGGAGAACCCCTCTGGCCCCCACGGCTGAAGAGCCTGCCACTTCAGAGCGCATCCTTAGCAAACGGGCTCTTGGAAGGGGCAGTTAAAACGAGGTCCTCGGGAGGGCCCTGATCCAGCGGAGCTGGAGCCCGCAGAAAGGAAAGATGACCACAGGGAGGCAGGCGCGGCCCCTGGCGGGAGGCCTGTCCCCAGGCCTGCAGCAGGGCGTTCGTTCCCAAAGGGCCTCAACCACACACCTCTGCGTGGGAGGGAGAGTGACCAGGCCAAGCATCCCAACGCACCACACTGCAAACAAGCTGGAAGCCAGCGCCACATTGCAGCCCTCTGGATGTCCTCAGAACGTCTTAGATACCTGGCTACAAAGGCCAAGAAGTCAGGGCCACGGAAGGGGAAAGACGACTGGGAGATGGGTATCAGATAAGAGAAGGGAAGCAGTCGTGGGGCCCATCCCACCTTCACAGTGGCACCTGTCGGGGTGAGGCCTGGAGCTGCCACACGCAAACTTAGAACCTGCATCACCCCCTTCCCCAGTGTGGTCTCACAAGTGGGAGGCCCTGGGTGCTTTTTGGTGCATTTCTGATGAATAACTGACTGCCAGACAAGGCAGCCTCTGCTGGTCAGGGCCATTCCCCAGGACACAGCCTGTAGTCCGTTCCCACCCTGACTCTCCATTTGAAAGCAGGCTGCCTGAGGGCACGCAAGGCTCCAGGCCTGAAGATTGCCCCAAAGCCCAACCTGCTGACCCAACATCTATAGGGACACTTATGTCCCCCTCCCTGAGAGCTTTCACTTGCTCAGATGTCCCTGACCAACACAGCAAAAAAGGAGGCTTCTCACGACATGCGCACATGCAGTTCTCTAAGCTCCAGGAAATCCTGTGGCGTTTGCTGCTATCGCCTGTTTTCAGCTGTCCTTTTCTTCAAGAGGCCCCAGGGTACTTAGAGAAGCTAAGGCCAACCAGGCCAGGGGCAACCATGAAAACACACGGGGTGTCCTGGAGCGCAGCAGAGGAGCTTCAAGAGGGGAGAGTGTAGCAGGAACCTGCAGGACCAACACAGGCTCCTAGCTCCCAAGAAGGCCTCTGAGTGGGTGGCTGGGTGCACCTAGAGACTGGCAGGATCCTGGCCACACAGCCTGGCTTGTTTCCCTGAGCAGCTCTATGAGTACAAGATGCTGACCAGCCCCAGACACCTGGGGCTCCCCCAAGGACAGAGGGTAGACTATCCTGGAGGCCACAGCCCTGCAGAGGGATAGAGAAGTGTGGGCCCTCACCCCACCCCGACTGCCCAGCACCCTCCATCATCTGTAACAGGCCTGCTGCACACGCCCAGTGGATTCTTTTTGAGATGGAGTCTCACACTGCCGCTCAGGCTGGAGTGCAGTGGTGCGATCTCGGCTCACTTCAAACACTGCCACCTGGGTTCAAGCGATTCTCCTGCCTCAGCCTCCCAAGTAGCTGGGATTACAGGCATGTGCCACCATGCCCAGCTTTTTCTATTTTTTAGTAGACATGGAGTTTCACCAGGCTGGCCAGGCTTGTCTCGAACTCCTAACCTTGTGATTCGCCCACCTCGGACTCCCAAAGTGCATGAGCCACCCAGCTGCCCTGTGGATTCTTCTGGGCAGCAGCTGTCACCAACGAGCTCCCAGGCACTTCATGCATACATCAGACAAGAACTAACCAATGTCAGGGTCTGGAGCATCCCACACCCAATAGAATAGTGGGCAGCCGACAACACCCCCACCAGTCCTGCACAAGACAAGGACAGTGTTCCACTCACACTCCCTGCTGGACTCAGGAAGGTCTGAGCTCACCCACTTCACAGAGGGCACATGAGGAGCAAGGCCAGGTCCTCCTGCCCCACACCCACAAGGACTCAGCTCCACTCAAAATGACCTCGCCCTAAGCAGCACCAGAGGGAGGCGGAGCAGAGAATGGCCAAGACGCCGGATGATTCCACCCCTTTACTTTGCCTTTGTGGACACAACTCCCGTGCAGGCCGCGCTCCATGGGGCTCCCGCAGCCCAGGGAAGAAGCTGCAGCTACAGGACAGTTTTTAGACACGTGGCCTGACCGTTTGCCATTCAAGGATTACAGCAAAAGATTCTATTTGTAATTTCTACCCTTCCCATTGCCTCCCCCCAAAAAAAACTGTACATGAGTTTACAAACATATTAACATATAAATAATGAGAACCGTCCTGGTGGAGCCTCCTCCTGTCCCTGCTGGAGATGAACACTGAGGGGCGCCGTGCCCACACAGACTGCCTGTAACATTGGGAGTCTCATGGCGGCTGTCCCGGGCCTGCAGCTGGCTTCTTCAGCACCTCCAGGTTCAACCACGAGTTTGTCTCTGCTGTGCCCAGGGTAGAGCCTGGGGGCTGCGAATGTGTGCGGCTCCCCCACCCGTCATCGCTCTGGCTCGAGCTCATGCTGGAAGGGACGCTTCCTCTCCCGACAGTGTTTCTTGTGGGCCGGCCAGTCCTTCTGCTGACACTGGGAGCCACAGTACCGGGCGACCTGGCAGCGCCCGCAGATGTTGAACTCCCGGAGCTGAAATACAGAACACCAGTGGCTTCACCGTTGTGCCTGCGACACAATGCGGAGCAAAGTCCATCTCATGGACAATGTGACGGACCCAGCGGAATACCAAGGCTTGGGGGCCTGGGCTCTGATCAGGCCAGCACAATGGCAAAGGGAGACCACCTGGCGGAAAAGCCCACGAGCGGCTGAGAGGTCTCCGGGGATGGGCCCTGGGGTGGGAGGACAAGACCCCAAACCGAGGCTGGGCTACAGGGAGAGGACACCCACCTGCTTCTCAATCACCGTGCAGGGCGGGTAGTGGCACTCATAGTAGGTGCAGGAATTCTCTTCCTCTTCCACCACGTCCCCGTTGGCGTTGTAGTACCGGGTCACGTTAAGGACAGGAAACTGTTCTTCTATGGGGTCTGTAGGCAGCTGCTGAATTGCAAGCCAGTACAAGCTTTGCTCCCTTAAAGAAAGATGCAGACACTTCAGTGTGCTCTGGCCAAACAGGGGCAGCACACGGCAGACGACGTAGCGACTCTGGAGTGCCACCCTGCCCAGGACGCCCGGCCCAGACTCTTGTCTCCTCTGCCCATCCCTGCTGCATGCGCTTTCCACCACCTGACGCAGTTACTACTGTGTCTCACCTTCTCACTAACAGAAGCACGGCCTCATCTGTCACCCTCTCCCCAGCACACAGGAGGCAGGAGGCAGGGCCCAGCTCAGGCCCCTAAGCCAAGCGAGGCAGCCCTTCTCCTTGCTCTTGGCCTACAGAGGTACCCAACACTGCCCAGTAGGTCCACTTCCCCTTCTGTGCCAGAAGCTGCCCTACATCTGACTGAAGACTCCTCTTGCTTGAGCAGGCCAGATGCTTACAACAGGAGAGTCCTACCAAGAACGGAGTCTCCAAGGCACGTGCCGTATGGAACAGACCCTGGAACAAGCAGCAGCTCAGAGCTGCTCAGAGAACATGTGGGCAGCCCCACCCTGCTGCATCACGACGTAAAGGCGCTGCCTAAACCACCCCCAACAACGCTGTTCTGAGGCTGGACCCTGAAGAGACGTGGTTAAAAGGGGGAAGGGTTAGGACATGGGAAGATGCTGGGGAGGTCCCACCAGACAGAGGCAAGTTTCAGACACTGGTGCCTTCTGAAGACAGAAGAGAAAAACTCCTTTGCCAAGAGGCCACTTTTGTGGGCACTGAGCTGACGCAATGCCAGGAAAACAGAGCAATAGCCCAGGCCTGACAAAGACAGGGTGACCCCACCACAAAGAGCCAAACCACAGGGAGGTCACAAGCCGGGAACCAGGACACAGCACCCAGCCACCCAGGATGACAGGCCCACACTGGCTAGCTCTGACTTCTGCTCGTGACCTGGGGTGCTTACAGCACGCGGCCCAACACCTGCTGAGTTCTAAAGCCCCATGATGGCAAACCAAAGATGCCCAAGCTTCATCAGTCCTGCCCAGGCCCACCTCCCGCAGCACAGGGTTATGCAAGGTGGCAGCCCCAGCACCACTGGTCCTGGCATGGCCACAGGAGCATCAGCCCAATGCCCCCTTTCCAAACGGGTGTTCTTAACAGCAGTTAGCGCCTCTCCTGACTCTGAAGAGTGCTGCAAGAATTCAAGGTAACGTTCAGTCACAGGCTGGCCGGACCAAATCTTACTGTGAACCAGCTGAAATGACCCCTTCCATGGCAGGGACGCCTGCCATTGCCAGATGGAGTGGTGCGCAGGGGGGGAATGTGTAGAGTCGGGGAGGGCCCAGCCCAGCCTCAACGCTGAGCATGTATCAATGAACACGACCCTACAGGAAATGCTGTGAATGCCACTCTGACTGCCACGTACCCCTCCCTCCCCATGGATGACCCAACTCTGATTTCACATAGAAAAGTGATTCAAAGCAAGCTAACCACAGTTCATCCCAGGGCTTCCCCAGACACCACCAGAACAGGGTACCTGCTTCACTGCACAGGTGCGAGGTAGTGCTCACACAGCCTCCCTGAGAGGTGCAGGGAGTGGGGGCGCAGGGCTGGAGGCAGCAGCATCCCTGGCTCTCCACATTTCAGTCAGGACACCAAAATGTGCTGTTTTTGTTTCAGCGAAATTAAGTTCTGTTTTTTGCAATTCCGACTAACATAATCACCAAAAGAATAAAAATCTCATCCAACAATCATAGTGTTGGCTTCCAAGCAGTATGAGAGAAGGATCAAAACTCTTAATATCATAGCAGGGGCTGGGCGTGGTGGTGAGTGCCTGTAATTCCAGCTACTCAAGAGGCTGAGGTGGGCCGGGCACATTGGCTCACACCTGTAATCCCAACACTTTGGGAAGCCGAAGCGGACAGATCACCTGAGGTTAGGAGTTCAAAACCAGCCTGGTCAACATAGTGAAACCCTGTCTCTACCAAAAATACAAAAATTAGCCTGGCGTTGGGGTGGGCACCTGTAATCCCAGCTACTAGGAAGGCTGAGGTAGGAGAATTGCTTGAACCAGGCAGGCGGAAGCTGCAGTGAGCCAAGATTTTGCCACTGCACTGTGGCCTGGTGTCCTCCTGTGGTGTCTCGGCTCCTCCCAAGGGCTCCACGAAGTTCACAGCCTGGCTGGTCCTGGGGCAGCAGGAACTGCCCTCCCACGTGGGAAGCCCATGCAAAGCACTGCTCTCAGGACCACAGGCAGGTGGGAACCACGTATCCTCCGCTTTAAACATCTGCTTAAGAAAAACTGTTTAGCAAAAGAACACAACAAAGAGACCGAACTATCTCTGTGCACAGAAGGAATCCTGCGGGGAGGAATGAAGGCTGATGCCTTCCAGGGGTTTGGGAGCCTGCTCCCACCGAGTACCGATGCTGGCCCCGCCCTGGAGCAGGCAGCCCTCTTTCCCACTTCATCACATCGGCTAACGGGAGGTTCTCAGGCCAGTTATCAGAAGACCCATGCAGAACACACTATCAAGATCCTTCCCACTCCCATGAAGAAAAGGAGCATTCCACGCTTTGGGGAAAAACAATGAACGTCCCAAACACACAGAAGCATCAGGGCTCAGAGGAAGAGCATGAGACCCTCTTAGAAACGAGCGCTTTAAAGGTGGCCTTCCTCAAAAGGCCCCTCTGCCGGCCTCACCAGGCCCTGAGAAAACCCACCTCTGTTTGCTGGAGGTCTCTTCAGCCTTGGGCCGCCAGCCCCACGGCACCAGCTGCAGATTGTCCAGGCGATTGTCCACAGTCACTGCGTTGAGGTGCACCACCTGGAAGCCCGGGGCCACGCCCCCCCGGTGCCGCTCCCTAGAAACAGACAGTGCCCTGCATTGCCACCTCCCACCCTCACGGGTATTTCTGGTCAGGCATCAAAGTCCTTCCAGGAAGAAGTATCAGCCATGTGATCTGATCGGGCCCTGCTCCTACAGATGAGGGTGCTTCAGACAGAAACTGCTGAGAGGAATCCAAGCACCTGGTCTGTGGCCCAAACAGGACAGGGACACAGAGAGGACCCGGCCCCTGGACTAAGGAGCAGAGTTAAGGGTGGAACCCAAAACCACCTGAGCAGATGGCCTCAAGACAGCTCCCATCTGAGTGGCCCCTACCATGCACACTGGGGGGCTCAGTGAAAACCCAGCAAGGGGAGCAACCCCACTCTCCCTCCAGAAGCCACCGGTCCCGGGCAAGCACCCATCACAAAGTCCACTTAGTGTTTGAAGTGCGATAAATCATTCATTCCTCTGGGTTAGTGGCAAAGGACACAAAAATAACTGCGAAATTCAGGGAAGACAAGGCAGGGCCTGGGCGGGGCAGGGGGCTCCAGGCGCCCTGTGCCATCAGAGCTCACCCAGGAGCCCTGTGGCAGGGGGCAGAGGCAGCTTTGAAACACCCACCACAGCAGCTCATGAAGGAGTCTCCCAGAGCCCCTTCCTCGGTTCTTGTCAAAGGCATAGGCAAATATCTTAGCGCCATTTCCATCAGCATCTACTTCCATTCGGGCCTGAGAAGGAACAAGGAAAAGAGCTACTAAAAAGGCTCCAATTCTCAGCAACACCTCAAATCCCTCTTAGAAAACCCACGTGAAACAGGCAAGCCTGAGGGACAAATGCCAGCCCTGTCCCTGAGACCCTGGGGAGTGTGGCGCTTCCCACAGGCACAAGGCCCCAGGCCCAGTGTGTCCCCCCACCATGCTTCTATTCAATACATTTTCCTACCCTTAAAAAAAGCCCACAGTGCAGTGAGATGGAGAAAACCCTGGACAAGTCACGACTGCAAATGTGTGGGGCACAGAGATAAAAGCGTGGTGAGGGAGGCCAACCTCAGTGACAGGAAGAGAAGCTGGGAAGAGGCAGGAAGACCCCATGAGAGCAGAGAACGGGAGGCAGCTGGGCAACCTGGAGGGGCTGCTAGGGCAGGCCGAGCAGAGGTGGCCAGATGTAAGGAGCAGGGTCATCCAAGCTAACAGACACGGCCCACATGACAGGATCACAAACGTGAGAACACGCTATTTGCTTTCAAGAAGAGCTGGCAGACAGGGTGAAAGTGAGGAAAGGCTGTGTCATCAGGCTGCAAGGGCTCCAGTGGCAGCGACAGCCAGGGTCTGCAGGCCCACCACTGGATGTGGCAGCCGAGGGCTCAGGGCTCACAGGTTGGCACCAGATGTCCACTTGTCGGGCCGCCTGCTCTTGCAGCACAGGGGAAAGAGCTCCTCATGACACTCCTGAGCACTGACCACAAGCATCAGGGGAGGGAACAGCCATCCTCACTTACCTCAAAGGAGTAGCTCTCCACCAGCGGGATGTCCTGCTCATCGATCAGCGTGTATTTGGTCTGGAAAGTAACATGTTTCAAACCATTACATTTGGGATAGTGAAGTGCAGCAGCCTTATAACCCGTAACAGGCAGGAGCCTGCTGCATTTTCTTGTGAAGTAGGAAGTAACCACAGGCCTCTTCAGAGGAAGGCAGCTCAGCACATGGGGGGCTCATTCTGCAGTTTGGGGTCGTGCAGCCTGCGCAAAAACGCAAGCAGACTGGTGACAAGCCAGCTGCCCACTTTAGTCTGTGCCACAGGAGCCAGTATCAGGTCCCATCCTCGCAGGCCTAACCCAACAGTGGCACCCAACATTTAACGCACCAATACACCTAGGCAGAAGCGAACTCACTGGGCTGAGAGAGGAGTCGGGATGGAGGTAGAAAAGCCAGGTTTTGATTAGGGTGTGTTTATTAAGCTGAGGTGCTCACTGAATTCCCCTTTTTAGCTTTCTGTCCACCCGAAATGTTCCAAAGAAAAGCTATAAGGGATGACAATGTCATCAGTGGCAGAGTTGGAAGGGATCTTGTGTCTCCGACCTGATTGGGGAGCTCACCCTTTCCCGCTGGGAAAGCCTTCTCCACAGTAGGCCCTACCTATGTTCTTGGAGCAGGGGCAGGAAACAGACACAGCTCCAGGAACCGGCCAGTCTCTCTCTTGACGTTTTTTTTTTTTCTGGGATCTGAACCTGTTTGACCTTACGCCGCCTGCCACTGCCTCCGCTCCTCTCTCCCACCAGAAAAGCTGCAGCCGCTGGTGACGGGAACAGGGCTCCCATCCAGGCAAGAACCTGGCTGATGCAGCTGCACAGGTGGCTCCAGAAACCGCCAAGCCTCAGTGCCCACAGGTGGCATGGAAGCCCCAGCCCCAATCGTGAAACGTGAGGACCAGGTACGGAGAGTAGGGGAAGGCCCTGAGTCTGCAGCATCAGGATCCAGGCTCCTGCCTCTCTGCTCTAAGCCTGAGGCTCAGCCTACCTTGGCCAAGGCCTGGCAGTGTTAAAACGAGCCCGAAGCCCTGCTGCGAACTGGGAGGCACGGAAGAGCCCACACCAGACCCGCCTCGGTGAGAGGTGTGGAGGTGGCGCTGCCTCGAAAGGGCGCTGTGTTTAAACCGTGTGGCCGCTCCAGCAGCCCGAACACCGCACTAGGCCCCGGCTCGCCGGCACCACGGGGAGGGCTCCGGGTGAACACCGGCCGGGCTCGTCAGCCATCTCCGCACCCAGCTCGGGACAGGGCCGTGGCTTCCACCTGCGGCAGGGCAGGGCCGAGAGCCGCCAGGTGCGCCCCAGAGCCGAGGTGCGTGCCCGCCGGCCTTGCGGGAGGAAGCTGCACCCGCGCGGGGCCGGCAGTCGGGCCCGCGCAGCGCCCCCCACCCCGCCGGGGCTCATCCCGGGCTCCGCGCCCCCGCCCCGGCTGCCGCCCGCACAACCGCCCCCGGCCCCGCGCGGAGGCCAGGACGGGCGAGATCGGCCGCGCCGCGCACTCCGCGCCGCTCACCTTCCCGGCCACCCGGCCGAGCCGCACGATGCCCAATTTGAAGTCGGTCATGGCCGGGCCTGAGCTCTTGGCCGGCAGCGCCGCTCCCTCGGGAGGCGCCGGGCGGGGGCCGGGCGAGGCCGCGGCGCGCCAGGGCAGGACGGGACCGTAGCCGGGGTCGGGGTCGCAGCCAGGCGGGCCTCGGGCGGGACGAGGCTGGGCCGGGCTTGGGCCGCCGCCGCCGCCGCCGCCGCCACCGCCTCGCGCCCGCCGGACCTGCCACGCGCCGCCGCTGATACCGTCGCCGCCGCCGCCGCCGCCACCGCCACCGCGCTCACCACAGCGAGCGGAGCGGAGGGGGCGGGGCAAGGCCCGGGACACACCCCCCGGCCCGCCGCCGCTCTGCCAATCGGGAGGCGCGCACGGCGCCGGACGGCGCGCGCCGCGCTGTAACAACCAATGGGAGGAGGGCGAGGGCGCCGGCGCGCTGGGGAGCGAGGCGAGCACGGGGGAGGGGCGAGGCCGGGGGCGGTGCCTGCGCGCGCCGACGTCAGTTTCGCGGGAAGCTTTGTGCGGGCGGCGGCGCCGCGCCGGGAGGGGCCAGGCGCGCCGCGGGCGGGGACTCGCGCCGCGGGCGGGGACTCGCGCCGGGCCCGTGGAGCTCTGCGAGCCGGCCGCCCTTCGTCTCCGTCGCCGTGGTACCCGTATGCTGTTTCCCGCCACAGTCCTGGCTCCGACTGCGGAAGGAGGAGGCGGACGGAGCGCGTGCGGGGCCCGCTGAGCTGGAGGAGAGCGGGCGAGGCGGGCCAGGAAGAGGCTGCTGCCTCGGGACGCGGGGGTGCCTGGAGAGACCGCGGATCCCTGGCCCACGCGACCCGGAGGGCGGATGGCCGTCGGAGCAGCCTGGTCCAAGGCGTCAGGAAACGGAACTCCAGAGGCCGTGGTGGTCCCAGACTCCAGTGAGGCCCGTTAGGCTCCGCGGGAAAGCCGCTCAGGGAGGCTGGGGGCGCCGTGGTGGGCAGCGTGGCCTCCCCTACAGCCTGGAGCGAACCGGGCCGGGTGCTGCGTCCTGCTCCGCGGTTTCCAGTCGCCGCCGGGAGTCCTCACCCTGCTTCTGGGGCGACTCCGGCACCTGAGGAGCTGCACAGGCCTCTTTCTGGCTTGCTGGCTTCTGTCTTCTAACCCCCCAACTTTTTTTTTTTTTTGAAACAGAGCCTTGCTCTGTCACCCAGGCTGGAGGGCAGTGGCACAACCTCCGCTCACTGGAACCTCTGCCTCCCGAGTTCAAGCGATTCTCCTGCCTCAGCCTCTCAAGTAGCTGGGATTCCCGGCATGCACCACCACGTCCGGCTAATTTTTTTGCAGTGTTGGTCAGGCTGGTCTGGAACTTTCGACCTCAGGTGATCCTCCAGCCTCGGCCTCCCAAAATGCTGGGATTACAGGCGTGAGCCACCATGCCCAGCCTGCAAAAGGTTTTCATGAATCAGCCCAAACATTCCACTTCTAGGTTCCCTGGTACTTGCTAGTACTCCCAGACACCCTAGAGGAGAGAAGGGGCTGCCTGAGACACACATCGGGGCTCAGGCGGGGCCTAGCTCAAAACGTACCTGTCCTACTTTATAGCGTTGCCAGGGTGTGATGAGGTTATGAGCAACTGCTTTGTGAAAAGACGTGGGGCCATACAGACAAACTTGATGAGTGCTCCCTAGGGTAGTTGAAAAGCACTGGTGTCCCCAAGCCCGGTAGTTCATACCTATTATCTCAGCACTTTGGGATGCCGAGGTGGGCGGATCACCTGAAGTCGGGAGTTTGAGACCAGCCTCACCAACATGGAAAAACCCCATCTCTACTAAAAATACAAAAATTAGCCAGATGTGGTGGAGTGCGCCTGTATTCTCAGCTACTCGGGAGGCTAAAGCAGGAGAATCACTTGAACCCGAGAGGCATAGGTTGCTGTGAGCAAAGATCCAGCCACTGCACTTCAGCCCGGGTGACAGAGAGAGACTCTGTCTCCAAAAAAATGAATAAATAAAAAATTAGCTGGCGTGGTGGCGCATGCCTGTAATCCCAGCTACTCCGGGGGCTAAGGCAGGAGAATCGCTTGAACCTGGGAGACAAGAGTTCGCAGTGAACCAAGAAAGTCCAAATTGTTAGCTTGAGGGAAGACACTAGCAAGAGACTGGGGGTGTGAGGCAATAAGGGGCTGCTAGCAGTCCAGTGACTGTGGCAGGAGGTCGTGTAGGAACCATCCTCAGAGTCCCCGAGGGCCAGGGGAGCCAAGGCATTCATCCCCTCACCTTGCTGCAGAGGAACCCAGCATTCACCCCTCACCTTGCAGTCATTGGTTGGAGGCTGCTGCGGGCAAGGTGACTTCTTGGCTTCAAAGCTGAGAAAGACCTGCAGGTCTTGACACAGTGCAGTGCTGTGGGCAGTGCCCAGCTGGCTTGGGAACTCATACCTGGCCCCCAGCAAGCAGGCTGCTTTATCGACATACTGTATTGAAGTATGAATATAGCACCCTGCCTCTGTGTCCTGCGAGGGTGGAATTACGAAACACTGGGGTGGCGCTTCCTGTCACTGCGGCATCCCGCTCCCGTGGCCATGCACCTTAAACCAAAGCCCTTGGCCCCAGGTCCCTTTCCAGCCACTGCCTCATTTTCCTGCTTCCTATCCCAGCAAAAGTTGTGACAGGTTGTCTATACTTGCCATCTCAGTTAGTTCGTTTTTTATGGCTTCATAACAACTACCACAAATGCAGTGGTACAAAAGAGCACACACCCTTACAGTTCTGCATTGGAAGTGCAGGTGGATTTGACTGGCCTCTCTGTCGCAGGTCTCATGGCTGAAATCGGGATGTCCGCTGCCTCCGCTCTAAGCAGGGGCGGAGGGAGACCCGCCCACAGGCTCTTTCAGGTTGACGATTACTTCCATGTGGTTGTGTGAGGTCTCCCCTTACTGGCTGCTGGCTCGGGGTTGTTCTCAGTCTCCAGAGGTTGCTCGCATCTTCAAACTTCAAAACCAGCAAGACTTTCTTTTTTGTTTTTTTTAGAGGGAGACTGACTCTGTCATCCAGGCTGGAGTGCAGTGGCATGATCTTGGCTAACTCCCACCTTCGCCTCCCGAGTTCAAGTGATTCTCCTGCTTCAGCTTCCCAAGTGGCTGGAACTACAGGTGCACATCACCATGCCCAGCTAATTTTTCTACTTTTAGTAGACACAGTTTCACCATGTTGGCCAGGCTGGTCTTGAACTCCTGATCTCAGGTGATCTGCCAGTGTTGGCCTGCCAAAGTGCTGGGATGACAGGCGTGAGCCACTTCGTGTGGCCAGAGCTAGCCTTCCGGTCTGTCCCATTTCTCCCACCTTCAGCTGGAGAAAACTTTATGCCTTTAAAGATTCCTGTGATTAGACTGGGTCCACCAAGGTGAACAGGATAATCTCCCTATTTTAAGGTCACTAATTGGCAACCTACTTACACCGGCAAAGCCCTTTTTGATGTGTAACATAATATCACAGGTTGCAGGCATGAGGGCGTGACATCTTTGTGCGGCATTCTGCCTACCACCCAAGTCTCCTGTGGCCCACCCCAGCTGGGCTTTCACCCCTCCCACTGCTGAAACTGCCCCACACCAATGAACACAGTAAAAGGTCATTCTCAAGTGAGGGGGGCAGAAAACACATGTGATGAGGAACCATGTGCCGTGTGGAGCAGTGAGAAATGCAGTGGCAGGAAGGAGTCAGTCCGAGGTCCTGGTCCAGGGTGGGCAGAGCCTCCTCACTGAGAAAACAGCACTGGAACACACAGTGGAAGGAGATGGAGTGAACCATGTGGGCATACAGGGGAGAACATTCTTGGCAGAAGGAACAACGTGAGCTGGGACATGTCTGGAATGTTTGAAAATGAAGAGGTAGGGCTGGGCACAGGGGCTCATGCCTGTAATCCCGGCGCTTTGGGAGGCTGGGGAGGGTGGATCACTTGAGTCCAGGAGTTCAAGACCAGCCTGGCCAACATGGCAAAACCCTGTCTCTACTAAAAATACAAAAATTAGGCCAGGCATGGTGGCATGCACCTGTAATCCCAGCTACTTGGGAGGCCGAGGCACAAGAATCACTTTAACTCAGGAGGCGGAGGTTGCAGTGAGCTGAGATCGCTCCACTGCACTCCAGCCCTGGCGACAGAGTGAGACTCCACCAAGAAAGAAAATGGAGGGGTGGCTGATGCACTGGCCACTGAGAAGCAGCAGCACACGGGCGGCTGGAGGGCTGCAGGTACAGGATGAGCATTCAGACCCAAAATTTGAGGTGCTACAAAATCTGAAACTTGTAAGCACTGAAGTGATACTCAAAGGAAGTGCTCACTGGAGCATTGTGGATCTGGTATCTGGAATGCTCAACTGGGCAAGTATAATGCAAATAGTCCAAAATCCAAAATTGGAACACTTCTGGTCCCAAGCATTTTGGATAAGGGATACTCGACCTGTGCTGGCAAGTGGCGCTGATGTGTGGGCGTGTGGTGGAGGGGTGGGCCTGGTTAGGCTGCAGTAACAACCCCAAGTTCTCAGTGGCTACACCAAATAAAAACGTGTTACTCATGCTACACGTTAAAGTTATGAGGCAGTTGAATGTATGACTAGAATATGAGATAGAGTTTGTGGGAGATCTCCAACCTGGGAATATAAGTTTGGCATAATTAGCACATTTATTATATTTAAAGCTCTCTTGGGGCCGGGTGCAGTGGCTCATACCTGTAATCCCTGCACTTTGGGAGGCTTAGGTGGGCAGATTGCTTGAGCCCAGGAGTTTGAGACCAGCCTGAGCAACATGGCAAGAACCTGTCTCTACAAAAAAACACAAAAATTAACTGGGCATGGTGGTGCATGCCTGTAGTTACAGCTACTTAGGAGACTGCAGTGGGAAGGTCGCCTGAGCCCAGGGAAGTGGAGGCTTCAGGCGATCCTCCCACCCCAGTGAGCTGTGCTGGTGCCACTGCACTCCAGCCTAGGTGACAGAGCAAGACCCTGAATTTTGGAAGGACACAAGCATTCAAACCATAGCAAACCTGATAAAACTGGGTGAGATCACCACAAGGGAAAACGTGGATATAGAGTGCAGCACTATCCACAAGAGCAAAGACGTGGAATCAACTCAAATGCCTGCTGGGCGTGAGGGCGCACACCTGTAATCCCAGCACTTTGGGAGGCCGAGATGGGCGGATCACTTGAGGTCAGGAGTTCAAGACCAGCCTGGCCAACATGGTAAAACCCCGTTTCTACTAAAAATACAAAAAATAGCTGGGCAAGGTGGCACATGCCTATAATCCCAGCTACTCTGGAGGCTGAGGCAGGAGAATCGCTTAAGCCCAGGAGGTGGAGATTGTAGTGAGCCGAGATTTCAACATCGCACTCCAGCGTGGGTGGGTGACAGAGTGAAACTCTATCTCAAAAAAAAAAAAGTCCAGGTGTGGTGGCTCACGCCTGCAATCCCAGCACTTGGGAGGCCAAGGAGGGCAGATCGCCTGAGGTCAGAAGTTTGAGACCAGCCTGACCAATATGGTGAAACTCCATCTCTACTAAAAATACAAAAATTAGCCGGGTGTGATGGCATTCACCTGTAATCCCAGCTGCTTGGGAGGCTGAGGCAGGAGAATCCCCTGAACTCAGGAGGTGGAAGTTGCAGTGACAGGAGATCACACCACTGTGCTCCAGGCTGGGCAACAGAGCAAGACACCATATTTAAAAAAAAAAAGTTTAAGCCGGGCACGGTGGCTCACGCCTGTAATCCCAGCACTTTGGGAGGCCAAGGCGGGTGGATCACGAGGTCAAGAGATCGACACCATCCTGGTCAACATGGTGAAACCCCATCGCTACTAAAAATAGAGATGGGGTTTCACCCGATTCTAAAAATAGAATACAAAAAATTAGCTGGGCATGGTGGCGCATGCCTGTAATCCCAGCTACTCAGGAGCCTGAGGCAGGAGAATTGACTGAACCCAGGAGGCGGAGGTTGCGGTGAGCTGAGATCGCGCCATTGCACTCCAGCCTGGGTCACAAGAGCGAAACTCCATCTCAAAATACAACAACAACAAAAAAAGTTTAATTTAAATAAAATTTACATCAGTGTAGTGTGTGAAGTAACAAAACAAGAAAATTATAAAATTCACTGTTTAAATAAAACAATGAGTCATGTTCTTGAAGTATGTTTTAATCCTTAAATATCAGAAAAGCAACCAGGTGTAGTGGCTCATGCCTGTAATCTCAGCACTTTGGGAGGCCAAGGCATGCAGATCACAAGGTCAGGAGATCAAGACCAGCCTGACCAACATAATGAAACCCCACCTCTACTTAAAAAAAAAAAATCTCCACCGGGCGTGGTAGTTGAAGCCTGTAATACCAGCACTTTGGGAGGCCAAGGCAGGTGGATCACGAGGTCAAGAGATCGAGACCATCCTGGTCAACATGGTGAAACCCTGTCTCTACTAAAAAAAAAATACATAAAATTAGCTGGGCATGGTGGCGTGTGCCTGTAATCCCAGCTACTCAGGAGGCTGAGGCAGGAGAATTGCCTGAACCCAGGAGGCGGAGGTTGCGGTGAGCCGAGATCGCGTCATTGCGCTCCAGCCTGGGTAACAAAAGCGAAATTCCGTCTAAAAAAAAAAAAAAAAAAATTCTCACACCTATAATCCCAGCACTTTGGGAGGCCGAGGCCATCCTGGTCAACATGGTAAAACCCTGTCTCTACTAAAAATACAAAAATTAGCTGGGTATGATGGCATGCGTCTATAGTCCCAGCTACTTGGGAGGCTGAGGCAGGAGAATTTCTTGAACCCAGGAGGCAGAGGTTGTGGTGAGCTGAGATCGCAGCATTGCACTCCAGCCTGGGTAACAAGAGCGAAACTCCGTCTCAAAAAAAAAGAAAAAAAAAAGTGATGATTGGGGTTGAATCAATAGATTTAGCAACATGGGGGCACACGATGCTTTGACAGGTACACGGCCAAGGGGGTGGAGGAGTGAGGGAAGACATCCAAGGGCGACAGAAGGAATGAAAGATAGGAGTTGCTGGCCAAGAGGGACGGCTCTTCCACAGCATTTTGCTGAAAAGGAGCAGTGAAGGGAGCTGAGGCAGGAAGAGGAGGGAGGTCAGGAGTGCCTTCCTGGTGCAGGGGACGTGGTACTGATGTTCACTCATGGGGACCACGGCAGAAAGGGATGAGGTGACAGCTGCAGAGGAGAGGGGATGATGAACTGTGTTGGACAGGGCGGTGCACCTCGATGGCTGATATGAAGGCTCTAGAAAGGTGTTTTGGTGGGAGTTTTAGGAAGTTCTTTATTTTCTAGGGGGAAAGGGTCCCCCTCTGTCTCCCAGGCTGGAGTGCAATGATGGTGGTGCAAACACAGCTTATTGCAGCTTGAACCTCCTGGGCTCAAGCAATTCTCCTGCCTTGGGCTCCCAAAGCACTGGGATCACCGGCATGAGACACGATGTCCCAGCCAACAGAGTTTATTCTTTAGATCATCTTTCTTTTGAATACTTTCACTTTACCATAATGACTGAAAGAAGCCAATTGGCGCTTTGAACTCTGTCAGGAAAGTCAGATCACAGCATGCACTTTCTGTCCTCCAGGATCCATAGACAATGGTCTTGCCAGAAAGTAAATAGTCCACACTTTCTCCAGCTTACAATAGCAACTTTCTCACGATCCTTCCAGCCTCCTCCTGCTGCCTGGTTCCAAAGCCAATGCCATATTTAAAAAGCTTTTGACCGAGTGTGGTGGCTCACACCTGTAATCCCAGCAGTTTGGGAGGCCAAGGCAGGCAGATCACCTGAGGTCAGGAATTGGAGACCAGCCTGACCAAAATGGAGAAACCTGTCTCCACTAAAAATACAAACTTAGCCAGGTGTGGTGGCGCATGCCTTTAATCCCAGCTACTCGGGAGGCTGAGGCAGGAGAATGGCTTGAACCCAGGAGGCAGAGGTTGCAGTGAGCCGAGATTGCACCATTGCACTCCAGCCTGGGCAACAAGAGCAAAACTCTGTTTCAAAAAAAAAAAAAAAATTTATGCTGGGCACAGAGGCTTATAAGCGCCTGTAATGCCAGTACTGTGGGAGGCCAAGGTGGGTGGATCATGAGGTCAGGAGTTCAAGACCAGTCTGGCCAACATGGTGAAACCCCATCTCTACTAAAAATACAAAAATAATCTAGACATGGTGGCGAATGCCTGTAATCCCAGCTACTTGGGAGCCCGAGGCAGGAGAATCTCTTAAACCTGGGAGGCCAAGTTTGTGGTGAGCCAAGATCATGCCATTGCACTGCAGGCCTGGGCAACAAAAGCGAAACTCTGGCCGGGCGCAGTGGCTCACGCCTATAATCCCAGCACTTTGGGAGGCTGAGGTGGGTGGATCATGAGGTCAAGAGATCAAGACCATCCTGGTCAACAAGGTGAAACCCCGTCTCTACTAAAAATACAAAAATTAGCTGGGCATGGTGGTGCACGCCTGTAGTCCCAGCTACTTGGGAGGCTGAGGCAGGAGAATTGCTTGAACCCAGAAGGTGGAGGTTGCAGTGAGCCGAGATCGTGCCATTGCACTCCAATCTGGGTAACAACAGTGAAACTCTGTCCCAAAACAAAACAAAGAGCAAATCTCCATCTCAAAAAAAAAAAAAAATTATTGGCCAGGTGTGGTGACTCACCCCTATAATCCCAGCACTTTAGGAGGCCAAGTTGGGTAGATCACAAGGTCAGGAGTTCGAGACCAGCCTGACCAATATGATGAAACCCCCGTCTCTACTAAAAGCACAAAAATTAGCGGGGTATGGTGGCAAGCACCAGTAGTCTCAGCTACTCAGGAGGCTGAGGCAGGAGAATCACTTGAACCTGGGAGGTCAAGGTGGCAGTGAGCTGATATCAGCCACTGCATTCCAGTTTGGGTGAAAGAGTGAGATGCCAGTTTCAAAAAAGTAAAAAAAAGTCTCCAACATTCCATCCCCAGTGGATACTAGATGGAGCATAAGAACCTCCCAGCTGAGCCCAATCCAGTTTTCAGGATAAATAAATCGGGGTGGTGGTTTGCTATACAGCAATAGATGGCTGAAACAGCTGGTGCAACTCAGATGGCTTGGTCAGATGGGCATGGCGCACGTGGAGGTGGCTTCTCTAGAGGGCTGGGCATTCTCTCAGTTTCCATGTGATCTCTCTGGCAGGTAAGCAGAATTTTTACAAGACAGCTAAGGGCTCCAAGAGCAAGAAAACAAAAGTTGTCAAGCCTTCTAGGGTAGGCCTGGAACCAGTCCTACATCTGTTTCATTGCAGTTTTTGTTGTTGTTTATACGGAGTCTTGCTCTATTGCCCAGGCTGGAGTGCAGTGGGACAATCTCCGTTCACTGAAACCTCTGCCTCCCAGGCTCAAGCAATTCTCCTGCCTCAGCCTCCAGAGTAGCTAGGATTACAGGCACCTGCACCATGTCTGACTAATTATTTTTTAATTTTTATTAGAGACAGGGTTTCAACATGTTGGCCAGGCTGGTCTCAAACTCCTGACCTCAGGTGATCCGCCCACTTCAGCCTCCCAAAGTGCTGGGATTACAGGTGTGAGCCACTTCACCCAGCCTTTTTTTTTTTTTCTTTAAGATGGAGTCTCACTCTGTTGCCCAGGCTGAAGTGAAATGGCATGATCTTGGCTCACTGCAACCTCCACCTCCTGGGTTCAAGCCATTCTCCTGCCTCAGCCTCCCAAGCAGCTGGGATTACAGGCAACTGCCACCAAGCCCTGCTAATTTTTGTATTTTTGTTTTTTAGATGAAGTCTGGCTCTTCCACCCTAGGCTGGAATGCAATGGCATGATCTCGGCTGACTGCAACCTCTGCCTCCTGGGTTCAAGCGATTCTCTTACCTCAGCCTCCCGAGTAGCTGGGATTACAGGTGCCTGCCACCACACCTGGCTAATTTTTGTATTTTCAGTCGAGATGGGGATTTCACCATGTTGGCCAGGTTGGTCTTGAACTCCCAACCTAAGGTGATCCACCTGCTTCAGCCTCCCAAACTGCTGGGATTACAAGTGTGGGCCACTGTTGGGGGGACCTGCAGGAGGCAAGGGTCTGAGGACTCAGTCTGCTCTCATATAAATATAGAATTAGAAAAGAATTAGAGATATAGTTACATAGTTATTTCTTTATATAATCCTAAATAATCACATAGCTATTCACATGTAATCAAAATATATACATATATATGTAATCATATAATCTTTAATTTTACTAATAAGTGTTGTGTCAAGACGTATGGGACTGAGGTCATATTGGAGAAGAGGTGACCCTAAGGGGAGATGGTCTAAGCCCTCTGTCCTGCCCGCGTAAGGGCTGCTGGAGGACGCCTCAGCTGTGCAGCAGTGTCAGCGCTGGGAAAGCGCCTGCTGTTTAGCCAGCTACGGAAGGAGACAGACGTCCAAGATGGCCTAGATGTCTCCTTCCTTGGGGGGGTGATGAGAAAACTCCGCTCCTCCAAGCTCTTGTGGCAGCCCTGACGACTGTCAGACATCCAGGGACCTGTCTCTCTGTGATGCTGTGCTTCAGTGGTCACGCTCCATGGCTACTTTTTTTTTTGAGATGGAGTTTCGCTGTCGTTACCCAGACTGGAGTGCAATGGCACGATCTCCGCTCACCACAACCTCCACCTTCTGGGTTCAAGCAATTCTCCTGCCTCAGCCTCCCGAGTAGCTGGGACTACAGGCGTGCACCACCATGCCCAGCTAATTTTTGTATTTTTAGTAGAGACGGGGTTTCACCTTGTTGACCAGGATGGTCTTGATCTCTTGACCTCGTGATCCACCCACCTCGGCCTCCCAAAGTGCTGGGATTATAGGTGTGAGCCACTGCGCCCAGACTTTTGTTTTTTTTTTTGAGACAGTCTTGCTCTGTCACCCAGGTTGGAGTACAGTGGCACAGTCTTGGCTCACGGCAACATCTGCCTCCCAGGTTCAAGCAATTCTCCTGCCTCAGTCTCCCAAGTAGCTGGGATTACAGGTGCACGCCACCACACCTGGCTAATTTTTTGTATTTATAGTAGAGACAGGGTTTCACCTTGTTAGCTAGCATGATCCACGATTACTTTCAAGTTCTGCTTCTGCACCTGGTTCCTCTCTTTCTTAAAAGATAAGAATTAGTAACAGTCAGCCGGGTGCGGTGGCTCAAGCCTATAATCCCAGCACTTTGGGAGGCCGAGGCGGGTGGATCACGAGGTCAAGAGATCGAGACCATCCTGGTCAACATGGTGAAACCCTGTCTCTACTAAAAATACAAAAAAATTAGCTGGGCATGGTGGCTTGTGCCTATAAATATATATTTATATTTATATATATTTATATTTATATGTATTTATAAATATATATTTATATTTATATATATTCATAAATATATATTTATAAATATATATTTATATATTTATATTTATATATATTTATATATTTATATTTATATATATTTATATATATTTATAAATATATATATATTTTTGAGACAGAGTTTCGATCTTGTTACCCAGGCTGGAGTGCAATGGCGGGATCTCAGCTCACTGCAACCTCCGCCTCCTGGGTTCAGGCAATTTTCCTGCCTCAGCCTTCCAAGTAGCTGGGATTACAGGCACATGCCACCATGCCCAGCTAATTTTTTTGTATTTTTAGTAGAGACGGGGTTTCACCTTGTTGACCAGGATTGTCTCGATCTCTTGACCTTGTGATCCACCCACCTTGGCCTCCCAAAGTGCTGGGATTATAGGCATGAGCCACTGTGCCTGGCCCCATTCCCTGTTTTTTACTCAATAAAAGTCAGAGTGTCCAGGCTCTCGGGGCCACTGCTGGTCTCTGAAATTTCGCAGCAATGGATCCCTGGGCCCAAAGTCTCTTTTCCCTGTCTCTGTGTCTTGTGTCTTTATTTTCATAGTTTCTTGTCTCCACACCAGCAGGGAGGGGCTCACAGGACCCTGTAGGGCTAGACCCTACAGGCCATTGTGCCCAGCGTTTTCTTTTTTTTGAAATGGAGTCTCATTCTGTCGCCTAGGCTGGAGTGCAATGGCACCATATTGGCTTACTGCAACTTCCATCTCCTGGGTCCAAGCAATTCTCCTGCCTGGGCCTCCTGAGTAACTGGGATTAGAGGCACCCACCACCACACCCAACTAATTTTTGTATTTTTAGTAGAGACAGGGTTTTACCACATTGGCCAGGCTGGTCTCGAACTTCTGACCTCAGTTGATCCGTCCACCTCAGCCTCCCAAAGTGCTGGGATTACAGGCGTGAACCACTGTGCCTGTCCTGTTTCATTGCAATTCTTCCAGCTAAAGGAACTGGTGGGCCAGCTTACATTCCAGAGGAGCCCACCTGATGGGAAGGTGGGAAGAGCAGCAGGGACCAAAAAACTGCTATTTTTTTTTTTGAGATGTGTCTCGCTCTGTCGCCAGGCTGGCGTGCAGTAGTGTGATCTCGGCTCACTGTAGCCTCCACTTTCTGGGTTCAAGCGATTCTCCTGCCTCAGCCTCCTGAGTAGCTGGGACCACAGGCTCACACCATCATGCCCAGCTAATTTTTGTATTTTCCATAGAGATGGGGTTTCACCATTTTGGCCAAGATGGTCTCAATCTCTTGTGATCTGCCCACCTTGGCCTCCCAAAGTGCTGGGATTACAGGTGTGAGCCCACTGTGCCGGGTCAGGTTGGCAGAATCTACTATGCCGGGCTATTTTTTTTTTTTTGTATTATTAATAGAGATGGGGTTCACCCGGTTGACCAGGCTGGTCTTGAACTCCTGACCTAAGGTGATTCACCCATCTCGGCCTCCCAAAGTACTGGGATTACAGGCATGAGCCATCGTGCCTGGCACGTGCTTTTCATTTTCTGTATTGTATTATGCTTTGACATCTTGGGGGCTTTACTAGTCAGGGAGCTCCTGCCCCTCCTGGGGCTGACTAATTCCCAGAGCTAGTAAGTAACTTGCCTTTCATATACAAACCACTCCAGAGCCCATATAGGCAGCCTCTTCCTGAGTGCGTTCTCACACCCCAAGCCAGTATTTTCCCTGCGCTGCATCCACCAGGGGCAGATACCAGACAGCTGGAGCCCCCCTGTGACCTTGAGCCTGCTGACATGATTCAAGCTATCTAATCTTTTTTTTTTTTTTTTTTTTTTTTTTGAGACGGAGTTTTGCTCTTGTTACCCAGGCTGGAGTGCAATGGCACGATCTCAGCTTACCGCAACCTCTGCCTCCTGGGTTCAGGCAATTCTCCTGCTTCAGCCTCCAGAGTAGCTGGGACTACAGGCACGCACCACCATGTCCAGCTCATTTTGTATTTTTAGTAGAGATGGGGTTTCGTCATGTTGGCCAGGCCGGTCTCAAACTCCCGACATCAGGTGATCCGCCCACCTTGGCATCCCAAAGTGCTGGGATTATAGGTGTGAGCCACCACTCCTGGCTTTTTTATTTTTAGTTTTTTGAGACAGAGTCTTGCACTGTGGTGCAGGCAAAAGTGCAATGGTGTGGTCTCGGCTCACCACAATGCTGCCTGCTGGGTTCATGAAACTCTCCTGCCTCAGCCTCTTGAGTAGCTGGGATTACAGGTGCACGGCACTACACCTGCCTAATTTTTGTATTTTTAGTAGAGATTGGGTTTCACTATGTTGGCCAGACTGAGCTCGAACTCCTGATCTTATGATCAGCCCACCTCGGCCTCCCAAAGTGCTGGGATTACAGTCGTGAGCCACAGCACCCGGCCAACACTTCTTTCTGACTTCTGGCAGGACTGACTGCCATTCCCGAGGGGTTGTCCACAATCCTTGCCATTCCACTGCACTCTTCTCTCTTGTTCGGGAATTCTGCCTGTGCACAGTCTTGTCAGGAAAGTGTCTGGATCATGGCCAGTCAGACCCACCTCCTGAAACATCAGAATCCCAAGGGAGCCAGCTGGGCCTGGGGCTTCAGAGTCTCTTCCAGCCTGGCCCGGGAGCGGGGGGGCGGGGACTCCTCCAGCCTGTGAGCTACTCTCCTTTTGCTGGGGTGCCGAACTCCTCCTCCTTGACCTGTTACCTTCTATCAACGAGAGATAGCAACGTTTTAGTGCTTGGCTCCTAGGCTAATTCACGGAAGTAGCTGGTCCACCTGGGGATCAGTGGCACCTCAGACTCTACATGTGATGACTCTCCCACCTGCAAACCGCGTGTGTCTAGGCTCGTCCTCCCCATCAGAGAAGGCCACCCTCTTCGACGGCTGTCCTAGAAAAACTCGCAGCACTGGGGCCCGCCTCACCCACTCCATGGTGAGCTCGTCCCTAGGTGGAGGTCGCCTTCTATCTCTGGGACTATCCAACGGGACTCTCCCCACTTAGGTCCCCAGAGTACTTGAGTCCCACCCCCGGCGGCTCAGTCTTTACAAAGGGACCTTTAAAAAAGATAAATCGGAGTGTGTTCCTCCGGGTCTCAAGTAATCCAAGTCCCCGCCCCACCTGGCCCCAGACCCCTCTGCTGCGGACCCCCGCCCCGTCCAAGTGTGGCTCCCTTGGGCCCTGCACCCCATCAGGCCAGCGGGGTGGGGGCGAGGCAGGTACGGGGAAGACCGCGGTGGGGGGAAGCAGGGGTTGGGGAGAGGCGCCGGACAGGTGTCGGAGGGCGGTGCCGGGGACGGGGCAGGTGCTGGGACGCGGGGTAGGTGCGGGGAAGGCGGGGGGTGCGGGGCAGGAGCCGGGGGTGGGGGTCGAGGCGGGGCAGGTGGTAGGCGGCGGAGCCCTCCGGCCCAGGATGCCCGCGCGGCCCCGAGACGTTTTGCCGCGACTCGGGTTGATGGAGACCGCAAGAAGGGGCGGGCAGAGGGTGGGAGCTGAGGCCGTGGGTTCTGCGGGGAGCCCTCCCCAGTCCCGGAGCTCGCCTCGGCCCGCCCCCGCCCCGCCCCCTGACAGAGGCGTGGCATGACTCCTTCAGTGGGGCACGCTGGGGTCGCTTGCGCCGCAAGTCCCTTCAGTGGCGCCAGACGCAGCGTGGCCACTACTCAGAGGGGCGCGGGCCCGGGCCTGGGCCTGGGATGGATGAGGGCAGCCGGGAGGGTGGGGCAGCCGGAGGGGGCGTGGCCTGGCGGGGGCAGGGCCACGCGGAGGAATGGGGCGGGGAATAGGGGCGGGGCCGGGTCTCTGAGCCGCAGCCCGCGTTTGATGGAGCAGCCGGGGGTGGGCGGGGACGGGCCAGGTTGGGCGGGGCCGGTAGGAACTGGATGGGGCGGGGAACAGGGGGCGGGGCCGGGCCAGGTTGGGCGGGACCGGGAGGGCCTGGATGGGGCGGGGCATAGGGGGGCGGGACCGGGAGGGCCTGGATGGGGCGGGGCATATGGGGGGCGGGGCCGGGCCTCGGAGCCCGGGCCCGCTGGCGGCCAGCGGGGGCGTCACTGCGCGGCGGGCCGGCGAGGCCGCGGCATGGGTCGAGTGCAGCTGTTCGAGATCAGCCTGAGCCACGGCCGCGTCGTCTACAGCCCCGGGGAGCCTCTGGCCGGGACCGTGCGCGTGCGCCTGGGGGCGCCGCTGCCGTTCCGAGGTGGGCGCGGGTCCTCGGGGAGGGCCGTTGGCCGCACCTGCGCGGGGCCGAGGCTCCCGGAAGCGGCTGCCGTCGTTGGGTCCGCGGAGTCGCTGTCGCCGCCGCCCGGGACTGCTGCGGCGCGGGCTCGGCGGCGCCGGGGAGGTGCGGGCGGCGCCGCCCTTCCGCGTCTGCTATTCCTGCCCTCTCGCCGAGGGGCAGCGGGGTCCCGGCGGGGCCTGAGGCCAGGGCCTGAAGCGAGTCCGCTGTGAAGCCGGCCTGAGCGGCGCGCACGCAGGCCTGCGACCCTCCAGGTCCGCGCTCGCACCTGCCGGGCGCCTTCCCGCACCCGGGCTCCCGCCGCCGGCGCGCCCGTTGCAGAGCAGCTCCTGGCCCGGGCGTGCGGTCCCGGCAGCGCGCAGGCACCTGCTGCGGCTCCCCGCGCCCGGGTCCGCCGCTCGCAGGCCTCGGGGCCGGCACCCTGCCGAGGCGGACGCCGGGACTGGGGATCGGGTTGCTGCAGTGGCCGCTGGCAGCGCGCCCTGGAGGTGAGGCAGTCCCGCGAGGTGAGGCTGCCTTCCCAGCACGGGTCCTCCGCGGAGGCCTCTGCCTGGCCCATGGCTGTGAGCGCCGCGTCCCTGCCGGGGGCTTCTGTACCTCGACCTCCTGTGGGAACCACCTGGGCTGCTTGGTCTAAGCCGCTGCCCCTGCGCTTCCCGCTAGACCTTGACCGCTGGGCCTCCGCGTGGGTGACAGCACTGCTGTGCCTGCTGAGGACCCACAGCCTCCGTTCCGTCCTCAGCCGCCTGCGGCAGGTGGTGGTGCTGTGGCCCTGCCCCCGCCCCTGCCCCCGCCCCTGCCCCGCCTGAGGCTGTGGGGCCCGGGAAGAAGCCAGGTGGTAGGCGCTTCTGTCAGGCTCCTGGGTCTGTTGGGCTTCCTGGGATGACCCCACGGCCTCTGTTTCTCTGTTCGCAGCTTGCGTTTGGGGTCTGGGGGATGCAGGTGTGGCTGTGGCAGGGCAGAGATAGCACACGCGTCCCTTGGGTACAGGTGAGGTGTGAGGTGAGGTGGGCTGGATCCTAGCTGAGGGGAGCACCCTGCCCTGCCGTCCCTCCCCTGGGGCGAGAAGGCTATTGCTGACCACAGGGAAAGGATGGCCTCGCGGTGCATGACTGGCCTGAGTGGGCAGGCTCCCCTGAGCTCCTCATGGACGTGGCGGATGGGTGGGTGCATGGACGCGGTGCACGCCTGTAATGCCAGCACTTGGGGCAGATGGCCCAGGAGCTGAGGGAGCCCTGGCTGATGGTCCCACCTCACAGAGGCTGGTCTGAATGAGGGAGAAAAAGGAGGGTCATCAGCAAGGGAGTAGAAGGGCCCTGATGGGCCAGAGAGCTGATGATTCAGGCTGCTGGAAGTGTGGTGGAGGGCTGTGCCCAGGCCCCTCGGGAGTTTCCCCCAGCCCTGCCGGGGATGGGAACAGGATGACCCTGGTTTCTTTTCCTCATTTAAAGGATGTTTGTCTGTCCTGTTAGGAGCCAGTAGGGAGGCCCTCCGCCCCCAGGAGGACAGCAGGCCTGCCTGGCCCCAGGGCTTGCTCACTGATTCTGTCTGATGAGTGTCGGTGACAGTCAGCACCCAGACATGAGGACACCGGCTGCCTTCAGGGCTGATGCAGAGGGAGGCCTGGGAAGGAGCAGTTTTCTGTATCCCAGGCTGGCCCATTCCAGGGTTGGGGGTCAGACAGGACTACCCCAAGTTCTGCTGTTACTGGGATGGGTGACCAGGGCTGACAGTGGCTCTTGGAGCGCTCATGTGTGGGCCTGATGTAATTCTCTGCATCCCATGGGCCAGCCTCAGTCACCCTCAGCACCCTGGAAAGTGGTACGGTTATTACTCTCATGATACAGATTTGGAAACAGGAGAGGGGAGTGGCTCACAGGTCACAGCTTCTGTGGCAGGTGTGAGGCCTGTGGGATGAGGATGAGGATGAGGAGTGGGTGGCTCTTCATGGTCCAAGCGCAGGTGGTGCAAGGGAAGGGCTGCTGAACAGCTAGGGGCTCCAGCTCGAGAAGAAAGTTCCATTGGTTACTTGAGAACACGGCCCAATCTTGATCTTCCTTAGAATCAAAGCTGCCTGCAGCCTCCAACAGCTTGTCCTTGGTTGTGCATCTGAACACACTTAGGAAACCTTTTTTTTTTAGAGACGGAGTCTCACTCTGTCGCCCAGCCTGGAGTGCAGTGGCGTGATCTTGGCTCACTGCAACCTCCGCCTCCCAGGTTCTAGCAATTCTGTCTCAGCCTCCTGAGTAGCTAGGACTACAGGCACACGTCGCTATACCTGGCTAATTTTTTGTATTTTAGTAGAGATGGGGTTTCACCATGTTGCCCAGGCTGATCTCAAACTCCTGAGCTCAGGCAAATCTACCCTCCTTGGTCCCCCCAAAGTGCTAGGTGTGACTCACCGCGCCCGGCCAGGAAATGTTTTTTTTTGAGACAGTCTCACTTGGTCACCCAGGCTGGACTGTAGTGGCACCATCTCAGCGTACTGCAACCTCTGCCTCCTGGGTTCAAGCGATTCTCCTGCCTCAGCCTCTTGAGTAGCTGGGATTACAGGTGCACACCACCATGCCTAGCTAATTTTTGTATTTTTAGTAGAGATGGGGTTTCACCATGTTGGTCAGGCTGGTCTTGAACTCTTGACCTCTCGATCTGCCTGCCTTGGCCTCCCAAAGTGCTGGGATTACAGGCTTGAGCCACCGCGCCCAGCTGGAAACATTTTTTAAGCCTGTATGAGGGAGGAGGGATGGGGCTGCAGGGCCCCTGCAAAGAGGTACAACCTTCAAGTCCAGAAGGCGGAAGAAGTCACACTCTGACTAGGTGACTGCCTCTGAGCCACTCAGTCCTGCAGCCAAGCTCTGCCTGGAGGCTTTCCTGTTGCAAAAGGCTAGGTTCCCTTCAGCCTGTGCTACCATCACAAGCAGTATGCAAGCTGGAAAGAAGAGGGAGTGGGGACACATGTCTCTCCAGCAGCAAGGAGACCCCTCACAATGGACCCCATGCACTGCTCTCACTTCTCTGTGGGCAGAACTGCATCTTGTGGTCCTGCCTGATTTGACCATTTAAAAGAGAGGAACATGGCTGCTGCCATTGGCTTGACCAGTGACAATGGGCTTCCTGGGGAATTCACCCAGCCCCAGCTGAAGTAGCTGCTGAGAGGCGGAGGAGCAGCTCCAGGTGTTTTGGCAAGGAAGCAGCTGGCAGCTGTGTGGGAGTCCCGTGCCTCCCCTGTTCTTACTGAGGAGAGCTTGGGCAGCTTAGGACAGATTTCACTTTGGACAGTGGTTGGAGGCTGCTCACTCTGGCAGAGTCATCCGAAAGAGCCTTGGGGTATGTGCAAAACGGGGCTCTCTGCATGGGTGTTGGGAAGATTGCAGAGCCTTGCCATGTAGAATGACCCAAAGGTCAGTTGGATACTGTTTGTTTTTGTGAAGTCAGGTGTCCCATGATGGTTTTAACGATGCCTTGCTAGTATGAGCAGTGGTGTGTGAGGCTCCTGGTTAAATAGCATGAGATTCTAAGCGGAATTCTGGGTCTCTTGGTATGCGCAAGGAAAATTACAGTAGATCTGCCCCACTCTTTGCCAGGACCCATACCTGTCTGCAGTTTGACTGGTTTAAGGAGTGTTTGTTTTCCGCCTTCTCTCCAATATGTTGAGGCATTTATTTATTTATTTATTTATTTATTTTGAGACGGAGTTTCGGTCTTGTTGTCCACGCTGGAGTGCAATCTCCACTTCCCAGGTTCAAGCGATTCTCCAGCATTAGCCTCCTGAGTAGCTGGGATTACAGACACCCGAACACCCACCCCATCCCCTGGCTAACACACACACCATGTCTGGCTAATATTTGTATTTTTAGTTGAGATGAGGTTTCAGCATGTCAGCCAGGCTGGTCTTGAACTCCTGACCTCAGGTCATCCACCTGCCTTGGCCTTGCAAATTGCTGGGATTATAGGCGTAAGCCATTGTGCCTGGTGAGACATTTATTTGAGATGAGGTCTCACTCTGTCACCCAGACTGGAATGCAGTGGTGCAATCTTGGCTCACTGCAACTTCTGCCTCCAGGGCTCAAGTGATTGATCCCCCCACCTCAGTCTCCTGAGTAGCTGGACCACAGGCACATGCCACCACACCTAGCTAATCTTTTGTAGTTTTGGTAGAGACGAGGTTTCACCATGTTACCTAGGCTGCTCTCACACTCCTGGCCTCAAGCAATCCACCTGCCTTGGCCACCCAAAGTGTTGGGATTACAGGCGTGAACCACTATGCCTAGCTGTGTCAAGACATTGAATGTGTGTCAATCTGATGGACTGAAATGGTAGATCATTTGGGTTTTCCCTAATTTCTAGTGAGGTTGGACATCTGTTCCAGTTATCCACTGCTCCATAAAAGTAGTGGTCACCCCAAGCCACACCCCACTCCTAAACAGTCAACACAACCATTTTATTACCGCTCATTAGCATTGTGGGTTAGGATCTGGACAGTGGGGGCAGGGTGAAACTTCAGCTCTGTGCCACCAACTGGGATCACTTGAGGGTGCTTGGCTGGCATACGGGTTAGTCTGGGGACCACTGCCCCCTTTCCACCATCGTCTGTGGGTTCCAGCTTTTTTTTTTTTTTTTTTTGAGATGAAGTCTTGCTCTGTCACCCAGGCTAAAGTGCAGTTGTGTGTTCTTAGCTCATTGCAACCTCTGCTTCCTGAGTTCAAGCAATTCTCACGACTCAGCTTTCCAAGTAGCTGGGATTACAGGCATGCACCACCATGCCCAGCTGATTTTTGTAATTTTAGTAGAGATGGGGTTTCATACCATGTTGGCCAGGGTGGTCTTGAACTCCTGACCTCAAATGATCCACTCGCCTCGGCCTCCCATAGTCCTAGGATTTCAGGCATGAGCCACCATGCCTGGCTGGTCTCAGTATGTGCAGGATTTGAGGGGATGTGCAGTACCTTCGGGAGCATGAAAAGCGCGCAGCATTTCCAGTCCCCCAGGTGTACTCCTGTTGCTTCAGCTGTGCACACCCTCCTCTGTGCCTGCTCACGCCGGTTTGCTGCTCCTGGACTGGCTGCTGCTCCACAGGAGAATCACTGCTGTTCCCAATTTCCAGCATGGGAAGTTTGGGGTCTGACCCTAGGAGGGCCTGGCTAATGGCATGGATTCAAAATCAGCGCCGAGCCAGGTACGGTGACTCACACCTGTACTACTTTCAGCAGTTTGGGAGGCTGAGGCAGGTGGATCATCTGAGGTCAGGAGTTTGAGACCAGCCTGGCCAACAGGCGAAACCCTGTCTTAAAAAAACAAAAACAAAAAGCCAGGTGTGGTGGCATGTGCCTGTAGTCCCAGCTACTTGGGGGGCTGAGGTGGGTGAATTGCTTGAGCCCAGGAGGTTGAGGCTACAGTGAGCCAAGATCATGCCACTGCACACTAGTCTGGGCATCCAGAGTGAGACCCTGTCTTAAAAAAAAACAAAAAACACCCAGGTTGGGTGTCGAGGCTGGGCTGGAATGGGGGTTGAGGCCAGGCTCTGGGGGTGCCCAGGGAGTAGAGGACATGCAGCAGGAAGCAAGGGCCACCCTCAGGGATGGGGGACTGGGCCTGGCAGCTGCCAACGGGGAGGGCAAGATGCATATGGAGAGCCACGTGGGGCTGTGACTGAGCCAAGGGCTGTGAGAGGAAGTCTGTTGCTCTGGGTGGAGGGCAGAAGGCCTGGGCCACAGGTAAGGAAGGTGTTGCTGACCCTAGGTGCTCCAGACACTGGTGCTCCTCCCTGTCTGCTCCCTCAGCAGGTGTCAGAGTCTGAGTCGCCTCCCTTTGTGTGACCCCCACAAGGACCAGTTAGGGAGGTGGCCGTCTTTGGCCCTGATTCAACTCTGCAGGGAGAAGAGGAGCTGGAGCTGCTATGGGCTCCCCTCAACCCCTGCCAACTGGGTCTTGTGCTGTGTGTGCTTCTGCTGTCTGTCCTCCCTTGTGACCAGCTTCTACTGGACCTGTTTGTCCAGTCATGATCTTCTGACCATAATGGTTCTGGACACACATCTGTTGGGCTGAGGAATTTTTCCTGCCTCAAGCAGTTCCTGGTCTGGGCACTCCCACAGGGGAAGCCAGAGAGCACCAAGCAATCTCCTGATGCAGAAAGTCAGCCCCGCTGGGCAGTGCTGGCCCAGGAAGTAGGGTCCCCACCCAACGGTGTGTGGACTGTGGAACACTGTGTCTGCCCAGGCGGGTCTGGCCACATTCCTGCAGCATGATGGCTGGCAGTTAGCTTCCTGGACATGGAGGTGTGCTTCCCTGCCTGACTGACTCGTCTGCGAGGCAGCAAGAAGATGTGTCCCTTGGCATGTCCCAAGCATCCCCTGTAGGCAGCTGGGCTTTCACAGGTCTGGCTGGGAGCCAAGATTATCAATTTTGGGGGTGACTCAGGCATCATCTGGATGAGTGTTGGGGCCCTCCTGCTCTGGACTGCAGGGCAGACATCGTTTTGTGCTGGTCAGGCTCCTCACCAGCTTAGCTCCCTTGGAGACCCCCAAGACTTATGGCAGGAGGTGTCTTCTGAAGAGGCACAGGCTGCTGCTTGCTCACTGGCCTTCCCAGGACCCTGCCAAGGTGGGGCTGCTTGGCCTCAGGTGCACCTGACCCTGTTCCTGCTCTAATTCCCGTGCTGGCCATCGGCTGGCTGGGGCTCACACAGACTTCCTCTTTGCAGCCATCCGGGTCACCTGCACAGGCTCCTGCGGGGTCTCCAGCAAGGCCAATGATGCAGCCTGGGTGGTGGAAGAGAGTTACTTCAATAGTTCCCTGTCACTGGCGGACAAGGGTAAGTGGGAGCCAGTCCCCAACCTGGTCCCAAGCGGTGACCCTCGGGACAGCCCTTGCTTGGAGTGGGGCCCGTGTGTCCTCCCCGCTTACTAATCTGCCTCTTGGATTCTGCAGTGGCCCATCTTCCCCCAGGGTTGCGGTCCCTGATGGCTTTCTCATGGGCTGGGTGGTGAAGAGGCCACCTTCTCGTTGTGCTGGATTTGGGTGGGCTCTGACCCCTGGCACAGCGGTTTCACCCTTGCCTCATCCCTAAAGCCCTCTCCTGTTCAAGCTACACTCTTATTCTCAGTTTTCACCCAGGCTATAGCCCTGTGCTGCTGGTGACAGAGACAGGGAGACCCAGCAGCCAGCTGCAGTAAGCTGTAGTAAGCCCTGGTCAGATGCAGTGCCCAGTCCTATCCTGGCCCTGTGGTCACCTCAGGCCTCTTGAGGCCTGTTCCCACCACCCCCCACCTCCCTCCTGTCTCTGCAGGGAGCCTGCCCGCTGGAGAGCACAGCTTTCCCTTCCAGTTCCTGCTTCCTGGTGAGAGCCCAGCCTAGACAGGCCTGGTGATGACCAACTGGTCCTGGGAGGTGGGCTCTGCAGGGTGGGAGGCAGCCAGGTGCCAGTGCCTGCTCTCTCCCCAGCCACAGCACCCACATCCTTTGAGGGTCCTTTTGGGAAGATCGTGCACCAGGTGAGGGCCGCCATCCATACGCCACGGTTTTCCAAGGATCATAAGTGCAGCCTCGTGTTCTATATCTTGAGCCCTCTGAATCTGAACAGCATCCCAGACATTGAGGTGAGGATGGCACAGTGGCCTCCTTGGTGGTCCCCACCCTCATGGGGGCTGGGGAGGAGCCAGGCAGGCACTGCTTTATCCCTGTGTCCTGTCTCCAGCTCAGGTGAGGGGGGCCAGGGTCTGGAGACAGTGGCCTCTCTGCCCTCAGCTGAGTGCTGATGTCCAGGGGCAGGGCATGGCAGGGCTGAGGGGCTTGTCCCGATGCCACAGGGATCCAGTCTGCCCACACCTGCTAAGCCCCTCCCCGACCCTTCCCCCAAGCAACCCAATGTGGCCTCTGCCACCAAGAAGTTCTCCTACAAGCTGGTGAAGACAGGCAACGTGGTCCTCACAGCCAGCACTGACCTCCGTGGCTATGTGGTGGGGCAGGCGCTGCGGCTGCACGCCGACATTGAGAACCAGTCGGGCAAGGACACCAGCCCTGTGGTAGCCAGTCTGCTGCAGGTCAGAGCCCCTGGCAGTTGCCTGGACTGGCCTCCTGGGGTGGGCTGGTGGCCTGCCCGGGCTCACAGGCTGGTCCTTCCCCAGAAAGTGTCCTATAAGGCCAAGCGCTGGATCCATGACGTGCGGACCATTGCCGAGGTGGAGGGTGCAGGCGTCAAGGCCTGGCGGCGAGCACAGTGGCACGAGCAGATCCTGGTGCCCGCCTTGCCCCAGTCGGCCTTGCCAGGCTGCAGCCTCATCCACATTGACTACTACCTACAGGTTTGGTGCTGCTGGGGACTGGGTGGCCTGAAGCATGAGGCCTGGTGGCCTTGGCTGTGGCCTTTCATGCCCCACCTCAATCCTGTCCAGGTCTCTCTGAAGGCGCCGGAAGCTACAGTGACCCTCCCGGTCTTCATTGGCAATATTGCTGTGAACCATGCCCCACTGAGCCCCGGGCCAGGCCCAGGGCTGCCTGCCGGGGTCCCAGCCCTGGTGGTGCCTTCTGCACCACCCCAGGAGGAGGCGGAGGCTGCGGTTGGTGGCCCCCACTTCTTGGACCCAGTCTCCCTTTCCACCAAGAGCCACTCGCAGCAGCAGCCCCCGCTGGGCACCTTGGGTTCTGTGCCTGGCGTCCCTGAGCCTGGTCCTCAGGATGGCAGCCCTGCCCCACACCCGCTGCACCCTCCCTTGTGCGTTTCAACAGGTGCCACTGTCCCCTACTTTGCAGAGGGCTCCGGGGGGCCAGTGCCCACTACTAGCACCTTGATTCTTCCTCCGGAGTACAGCTCATGGGGCTACCCCTATGGTGAGTCGAGGGCCAGGGCTGGCAGGGAGGGGATGCCAGGAGCCCCATGCAGACCCTGCTTTCTCCCTGCAGAGGCCCCACCATCCTATGAGCAGAGCTGCGGCGGCGTGGACCCCAGCCTGACCCCTGAGAGCTGACTCCATGCTGTCTTCTCCAGGCAGGCCTGGCCTCTGCCCTGGGACTGGGGCACCCAGGGCCTCGTGCCTTCTCTCCTGGCCTGGCCTGGCCCACTCAGGACCAGCCCAGCCTCTGCCAGTTCCCCTGGCGTCCACCCTCTTCTCCCTGGGGCTGGGGTGGGGGTGGCAGGGAGCTGGGACCTGGAGAGATGACTTCTGTAAATAAAAAACACTTGGTTTGTAGAGCTGGGCCTCACTGGCCTTGCCTTGGGTGCCCTCCAGCCTCTGGTGGGGCCTGACCCCAACCTTACCCTTGGCTTCTGCCAGGGTGCACCCCGTTCCTCCGGCACCCCCACTACCCTGAGTCGTGTTCGGGGTGCTGTGTGTGGGCCCAGCCCAGGGGGAGCTGTGGGACCGGGTCCCTTTAACAGAGGACGGGAGCTGGCGCTGGACTTTCCAGAGCCGCCAAAGGATGCACCCTCTGAGCTCTTGTCGATTGGGGCCTCACGCAGCCTTGGTGTTTGGTTAAAATGTTTGGGCCTCGTCTCCTGTTGCATTTCTGCACCCACGTTCCCTGGCGATGCGGTGTGGACCTCCCACGCTGAGAAACCTGCAGACATGGGGAGGGGCTTGCCCAGGGGTCTCCTCCAAGGGGAGACTGTGCTCTCCCTGGGCCTCGGTCCCTGCTGGCACCACTGCCAGGCCTGGTGCTGAGGGAGGCTGCTTCTCCTGGCCCACATCTCTAAAGCCTGAAAGGCAGGGTTCTGTGGAGTAGCATTTCCCAAAGGGGCATCCTGCAGATGTTCCAACCCCAAGGGAGGAATGTCTGCCTGGAGGGCACTTCCAGAAACAATGGAGGTGGTGGTGGGGTGAAAAAGGACTCTGGGTTCAAATTCCAGTTCCGTAGGGCAAAGGGGTGGCTGTGGCTAGGTTTGTCAGTTACCAGGCCAGGCATAGTGGCTCCCGCCTGTAATCCCAGCACTTTGGGAGGCCGAGGCAGGCGGATCATTAGAGGTCAGGAGTTCCAGATCAGCCTGGTCAATATAGTGAAACTGTCTGTACTAAAAATTAAAAAAAAAAAAAAAAATGCTGGGCATCGTGGCACATGCCTGTAATCCCAGCTACTTGGGAGGCTGAGGTTGGAGAATCGCTTGAACCCAGGAGGCAGAGGTTGCAGTGAGCTTAGATCATGCCACTGTACTGCAGCCTGAGTGGCAGGGTGAGACTCTGCCTCAAAAAATAAAAATAGCCGGGTGCAGTGGCTCATGCCTATAATCCCAGCACTTTGGGAGGCCAAGGTAGGAGGATCATGAGGTCAGGAGTTCAAGATCATCCCAGCACTTTGGGAGGCCAAGGTGGGAGGATCATGAGGTCAGGAGTTCAAGATCAGCCTGACCAATATAGTGTCTACTAAAAATATGAAAATGAGCCAGGTGTGGTGGTACACACCTATAGTCCTAGCTGCTCAGGAGGCTGAGGCAGGAGAATTGCTTGAACTGGGGAGGCGGAGGTTGCAGTGAGCCAAGATCGTTCCACTGCACTCCAGCCTGGGCAACAGAGCAAGACGTCATCTAAAAAATAAAAATAAAAATCCAAGAAAACCCCACAAAACACTCATGGGACCGTAGGGGACAGACCCCCTCCCTCACAGCATCACAGTTTATTTCTTGAACAGTCCAGAGGGGGCAGATTCTGGCCTTGTGGCACAGCTGTCATTCCTATATAATGGCTCCCATCCCTGGCTCCCAGGTGGCTGTTACAGCTTTCACCACTGTCCAGCCTAATGGTGGGACTTTTGAGGGACAGACTAGGAAGTGGATTGTCACTTTATGTCCCTGACCTGTCACCTTCCCGTAGGAAATGTCATCTTTAGCCAGGCAGTCCTGTACTTGGCTAAAATTTTACTAATTGTGGGATGGGCAGTATGAGCACTGAACAGCAGAAAGTGTGCCGCAGGCGGGACAATCAGTGAAGTGCCTGCTGGAAGCAGTGCAGTCTGTGGTTGAAAGGAAGATGTTCCTGGGCTTGAATCCCATCTCTGCCTCTCACCACTCCCTTGCCTCAGTTCAGTCACTTGTAAAACATGGGCAAGAACAATGCCTGCTCCTCAGGACTGACCTGAAGTTTGCAATGTTAACATGTCACGTGCTGAGAGCAGCACCTTGACATAAGTGGTCAGTGGCACACAAGGGTAGCAGCTGACTGCAAAATGGGAGTGAAAAAGCTGCATGAAGCTTGCTTCCGACACATTCACTTAGGGCGGATGTTTGCTTGGTAAAGGATTTTTCTTCACTTTTTTTTTTTTTTTTTTGAGACGGAGTCTCGCTCTATAGCCCAGGCTGGAGTGCAGTGGTGCAATCTTGGCTCACTGCAACCTCCCTCTCTGGAGTCCGACTCACCCATGACACTCAGGTCTCACCCAGATTGACCTTCAAGGCTCAGTTCTTCTCAGAACAGTACCCATTCCCTCGGTTCAAGCGACCATCCAGGAGCCTCAGAGTCAGTCATGCTTCTTGTTTGGGGTCTTCGGGCTGGGATAAGGTCTGACCGTAGCGAGGCATGTAGCCTAAGATGGTTTTTGTGGTGCTGGGGACGCTGTCCGGGGAAGGCTCCTTGGTCTGCTTCTAAGGCCTTGGCTTGTGGATACCTGGGCAGCAGGTATATGAGTGGCAGGGAGCTTGGGGTAACCAGAGAGAGCACACCCCCTAAATTGAGCACCCCTCAAGTTGGCATCGCCACAACTGCGGCACCTCCCCCATCAGGGCAACCCTCCCGGTTGGGACATCGCCCCCAGCAAGACACATCCTCGTAGCAGAGCACCCACGCTTAGCCCGAGCCGCTCCCCGCCAGGCATCTCACCGGGCAACCCCACCGTTCGGGACACACCTCCAGCTGGAGCACCCCTGAGCAGGGGCATTACTCCCAACCGGGGGACCCCCACCTCAACGGGAACCTGCCTGAACCAGAGCTCCCTCTCGCACCGGGGAGACCCTACAGGTGGCTTCCCCGCCAGGCAGCGGCTTAGGGACTCCGCCTTCAGCGCACGCCGGCGAAATCAAAGTGCGTCCGGGGTTAGAGGTCAGAGTTCGGAGCCGCGGGTCTTTCTCCACCTTCGGCCAGCCCACCAGAACGTCAATTTAGAATGAGATATGGGTTGAAAATGGGAAGCCTACTCCCCACCCACTACTACGACTCCGGCGGGCGGGTACTCCGGCGCCAGGTCTTCTATCCCGCGGGTGCGCGTTTCGGTTCCGGCCGCCGCAGGCCGGCGCCTGGGGCGCCTCACGCTTCGTCCCAGTGCGCAGGCGCCGCACCGGCCGAGCCCCCAACGCGCAGGCGCAGGGGCAGGCGCAGGCGCAGACGCGGGCGATCGGCCCCGCCCCGACTCTGGGCCGCGAGGCGCGGGCGGGGCGATGGCGCGCGGGAGGGGCGGGGCCACGCTGCGGGCCCGGGCCATGGCCGCCGCCGATGCCGAGGTGAGGAGCGGGGCCGGCGGGGGGCGGCGCGGGGGCGGCAGGCAGCGGTGGAGGCGGCGCAGGGGCTAAGAACCGGGCGGGGCGGCGGCAGGCAGCCGGCGGGCGGGCGGGGCCCCGCGCCCCCCCGCTGCCGCTGCCGCTTGCCGCCGCCGCCGCCGCCGCCGCCGCCGCCTCAGGCCGAGGCCGGGCCGAGGCCGCCGGGCGTCCGGCCCGCGCTCCTGCCGGGTGCGCTTTGTGCGCGGCGCGGGCCGGGCGGCGACTGGGGGCGCGGGCGGGGGCGCAGGTGAGGGAGGCGGCCGCGTACCTGCGCCCGCGCCCCGCAAGGACCCGGTGCAGCCGCCACCGCCGCCCGCGAGCCCGATTTGCGGGGAGGGCCTCGGCCCGGGTGCCGGGGAGGTGCGGAGGACAAAAGGAAAAGTAGCGGGGCCGGCCAACTTTGGAGCGCCGGCCGAGGCGAAGCTGTCCGTCCTCTCGGAGCTCTTCCTTCGCTCCGTTGACCTTTCACTTTGTTCTGAGTAGGATGGCACCATCTTTAACGAAAAGTTGGCCAGTCCCAGCGTGTTCTCCCCAGACAATGCTGCTCCAGCCCTGCTGTCAGAAGCAGGAAAGCACGCTCAGTGGGAAGCTTGCGGACTCAAGTTTATTTCCAAACCGGCAGCTTTAAAGGGCTCTCGACATAAAAAGTTCACATTCTTTTGTTAATGGTCTTGGCCTTCCCCGTGCTCATTCTCAAGGATAGTTTGTTTCCTTGCTTAGGAAAGGAAGCAGCATCGAAATAAAAGTCTTGCGAGTGGACCACAGGCTTCCCTCTGAAGGAGAAGCAAGCAGGATATGCTGTGTCCATGAAAATGCATAAGTAGTGTGTTCTTAGGGCTGAAATAAGGGACCGGTTTGGAGAAAAGTGCTGGCCTAGAAGTGTGTCTTTGAAATTAACTATGTAATAACAGTTGAGACTTCTAAAGCTTAGAAAGTTAAGGTGTAGTAAGAAGCTGTGCAGTGTCTGGTGCCTAGACATAACAGTATGTTTTAGCTCAGTTAATGTATGGCCTTTTTGTTTATTTTTTTCTTGCAGTCTTTGGGGGGTGTTGATATAAGTAAACTGGCAAGGTGCAGGGTTATTCTTTTTTTTTTTTTTTTTTTTTTTTTTTTTGAGACGGAGTTTCGCTCTTGTTACCCAGGCTGGAGTGCAATGGCGCGATCTCGGCTCACCGCAACCTCCGCCTCCTGGGCTCAGGCAATTCTCTCGCCTCAGCCTCCTGAGTAGCTGGGATTACAGGCACGCGCTACCATGCCCAGCTAATTTTTTGTATCTTTAGTAGAGACGGGGTTTCACCATGTTGACCAGGATGGTCTCGATCTTTTGACCTCGTGATCCACCCGCCTCGGCCTCCCAAAGTGCTGGGATTACAGGCTTGAGCCACCGCGCCCGGCCTGGGGTTATTCTTAAATTTAGTGCAAGGAGTTGAATACCTGCAGCATTCAAGGAATGAGTATTAGACACTGAGAACAAAAAGGGGAAATTAGAAAACTTGTCACTTCCAGGCTTGTAGAGAAGACGTGTAGTGATGCATGGTATCATTTATGAAGCACCCACTGGATCCCACACACTGCAAGACCTTTAGATCAGTCATCTCACTCACTTAGTTTTCTCCAACCTGTGTAGCAGGTGCTGGTACTTCCTTTTTTTTTTTTTTTTTTTTTTTTGGAGACAGGATCTCTCTTTGTCACCCAGGCTGGAGTGCACAGGCATGATCACGGCTCACTGCTGCCTTGACCACCCAGGCTCAAGAGATTCTCCCACCTCATTCCCCCAAGTAGCTGGGACTACAGGCAGGTGCCACCATACCACACATTGCCAATTTTTTTTTTGTATTTTTTGTAGAGACCGGGGTTTCACCATGTTGTCCAGGCTGGCCTTGAACTTTTGGACTCAAGCGATCTGCCTGCCTCAGCCTCTCAAAGTGCTAGGATTATAGACATGAGCCACCGTGCCCGGCCTGTTGTTTCCTGTTTAGCAGAGGAGGCAGTATTTGATAACTTGGCCACTCAGTGGTAGGACTAGCACTAGAGCAGTGTTGGGGCACGTAGTAGGTGTTTAATAAATGATCTATGAGCAAATGGCTCCAGATGTCTCTGTTTTCGTAGGCAGCCTTGAGTAGAGGGCTTGACAGAGCTGATGATAATGAAAGCCTGTGTTATCGAGCCCTTACTTGTGTCCAGCCCTTCCATAGTGCGTAATTTCAGCCTTGCAGCAACCTTAAGAGGTAGGTACTGATATCTCTCTACAAATGAGAAAACAGGCACAGTGAGGCCAAAGATTGCAGAGCTTGTGGCCAAGAAGATGGTTCCAGAGCTGGTGCTTGCTAAACATGTGTTATATCTGTGATGGTCATTTTAGATTAATCAAAGCTCTGTTTTTAGATTCACGATTCTAAGGGTTTATCATCAAGGTGTGTGAGAAGGCGAGGGGGCCCGTGTGCAGTGCAGCACCTCTAGCCTCCTGGACAGTAGGTAGGCATGGGATCATTGTTGTCACTAAACCTGGGAGGTGATTCCTGGGTCAGGGTTCATTACTTGCCGAATGATTAAGGTAATAAAGCTGACACTGGAAACTTACCTGGCTTCATTTTTGTTCTTTCTTTTCCTTGATCTACAAACATAGTCAGCACTTTTTCACACCAAAAAGAACTGGCCAGGCATGGAGGCTCACACCTGTAATCCCAGCACTTTAGGAGGCTGAGGTGAGCAGATCACTTGAGGTCAGGAGTTCGAGACCAGCCTGGCCAACATGGTGAAACCCTGTTTCTACTGAAAGTACAAAAATTATCCGGGCATAGTGGTGCGTGCCTATAGTTGCAGCCTGGGTGACAGAGTGAGAGACTGTCTCAGGAAAAAAAAACACAAAAAAACTACTGAGGTAGTTGAATACATCCTCCATTCCCCATTTGTGAGTTAGTTAGTAAGTGGGGCCTCTTAGTGTTTAAATATGTCCAGGGTCACCGAAGATCAGATCCCAGGGTCCCTTTGACTGGAGGCTTTTGTTTCAGCCAAATGTTATCTTCCAGCAGGAAGGCCTTCTTAGGCAAGTGCTATGATTTTCTAGCAAGGTGGCTACTATGTATCTCTTCCTTATTATTTTTTTAAAATAATATAGGCACTGACAATTAAAAAAATCGGTGCTAAAAGACTTTTTAAAAAGCTGTTCTCAGGCTGGGCGCGGTGGCTCAAGCCTGTAATCCCAGCACTTTGGGAGGCCGAGGCGGGTGGATCACGAGGTCAAGAGATCGAGACCATCCTGGTCAACATGGTGAAACCCTGTCTCTACTAAAAATGCAAAAACTTAGCCAGGTGTCGTGGCAGGCGCCCATAATCCCAGCTACTCAGGAGGCTGAGGCAGGAGAACTGCTTGAATCCAGGAGGTGGACGTTGCAGTGAGCTGAGATTCCGCCATTGCACTCCAGCCTGGGTAAAAAGAGCGAAACTCCGTCTCAAAAAAAATAATTAAAAAAAAAAAACCTGCTCTCATCTTCTGTCTTTCTTTTTTTTTGAGACTGAGTCTTGATTGGTCAGGCTGCAGTGCAGTGGTGGAATCTCAGCTCACTGCAACGTCCACCTCCTGGATTCAAGCAGTTCTCCTGCCTCAGCCTCCTGAGTAGCTGGGATTATGGGCGCCTGCCACGACATCTGGCTAATTATTGTATTTTTAGTAGAGACGGGATTTTACCACGTTGGCCAGGCTTGTCTTGAAATCCTGACCTCAAGTGATCCGCCCACTTCAGCCTCCCAAAGTGCTGGGATTGCAGGCGTGAGCCGCCGCCCCAGGCTGATTGTCTCTGGTCCTTCTGGAAGGGCACAGTCACTTGCAGCTCTTGAACATTTACTTCATGTTTTTAAATATATGTTTCTGTTGTCATGTCTTTATTTACCAGTTTGAGGGATCATCTATGGACTTCCACTAATGGTGGATTTGTGTAGGATTTAGAGATTTTTGTTCTCTTATGTTTATACTGCCCCAATCAGAACGCATGTTCTTGGCCGGGGCCAGCAGCTCACGCCTGTAATCCTAGTACTTTGCGAGGCTGAGGTGAGAGGATCCCTTGAGCCCAGAAGTTTGAGACCAGCCTGGGCATTGTAGTGAGATCTTGTCTCTACTAGAAATAAAACAGTTAGCCAGGCGTGGTGGTGGTATGTGCCTGTAGTCCCAGCTACTTGAGGGGCTGAGGTGGGAGGATTGCTTGATCCCGGGAAGTTGGGTGCAGTGAGCTGTGATCGTGCCACTGCCCGAAGCCTGGGTGACAGAGCGAAACCCTGTCTCAAAAAAAAAAAAGAAAAAGAATGCATATTCTCTGGCCTGGTGCACAGCATCATCCTCAGGACTCTCCTCACCTTTCCCTGCATCTGATGCTGCTCGCTGTTGACTCCCTTCTGGTGATAGAACACACTCTCCAGTAGCTGGCCAGGAAGGGATGGTAAGTGGAAAACTTTTGGGGTTTGCATGTTTAAAAATGTATTTATTTTATTTTTTTTTTAATTTTGAGTCAGAGTTTCGCTTCGTTGCCCAGGTTGGAGTGCAGTGGTGCCATCTCAGCTCACTGCAACCTCCGCCTCCTGGGTTCAAGCGATTCTCCTGCCTCAGCTTCCAGAGTAGCTGGAATTATAGGTGCTCACCACTACACCTGGCTAATTTTTGTATTTTTAGTAGGGATGGGGTTTCACCATGTTGGCCAGGGTGATCTTGAACTCCTGACCTCAGGTGATCCGCCCACCTCAGCCTCCCAAAGTGCTGGGATTACAGGCATGAGCCACCGTGCCTGGCGGCAAATGTATTTATTCTACCAGTACACTTAATAAGTTTGGCTAGTATGAAATTCCAGGTTGGAAGTAATTTTGAAGTCATGGCTCCAGTATCTTTTAGTTTTCATTGTTGTACTTGAGAAGTCCAGTTTGGTCTTTTTTTTTTTTTTTTTTTTTGAGACAGAGTTTCACTGTTGTTACCCAGGCTGGAGTGCAGTGGCATTATCTCGGCTCACCGCAACCTCCGCCTCCTGGGTTCAGGCAATTCTCCTGCCTCAGCCTCCTGAGTAGCTGGGATTACAGGCACACGCCACCATGCCCAGCTAATTTTTTGTATTTTTAGTAGAGACGGGGTTTCACCATGTTGACCAGGATGGTCTCGATCTCTTGACCTCGTGATCCACCCTCCTCGGCCTCCCAAAGTGCTGGGATTACAGGCTTGAGCCACCGCGCCCGGCCTTTTTTTTTTTTTCTTGAGACAGGGTCTTACTCTGTTGCCTAGGCTGGACTACAGTGGTGTGATCATAGTTCTCTGCACCCTCGACCTCCCAGGCTTGAGTAATTCTCCTGCCTCAGCCCCCTGAATAGTAGCTGGGACTGCAGGTGTGTGCTGCCATACCTGGTTGATCTTTTTCTTTTTTCTTTTCTTTTCTTCTCTTTTCCTTTCAAGATGGAGTCTCGCCCTGTTGCCCAGGCTGGAGTGCAGTGGTGTGATCTTGGCTCCCTGCAACCTCTGCCTCCCAGGTTCAAGTGAGTCTTCTGCATCAGCCTCCTGAGTAGCTGGGATTACAGGCATCTGCCACCAAGCCTGGCTAATTTTTTTGTATTTTTAGTAGAAATGGGGTTTCACCATATTGGCCAGACTTGTCTTGATCTCCTGACCTCAGGTGATCTACCTGACTCAGCCTCCCAAAGTGCTGGGGTTAGAAGCATGAGGTCCCACACCTGGCCTCTTTTTTTTTTTTTTGGAGATGGAGTCCTGCTCTACTGCCCAGGCTGGAATGCAGTGGCATGATCTCGGCTCACTGCAACCTCCACCTTCTGGGTTCGTGCAGTTCTTCTGCCTCAGCCTCCCAGTAGCTGGGATTACAGGCATGTGCCATCACGCTCAACTAATTTTTTTTTTTTTTTCTGCGATGAGGTTTCGTTCTTGTTGCCCAGGCTGGAGTGCAGTGGTGCAATCTCTGCTCACGGTACCCTCTGTCTCTTGGATTCAAGTGATTCTCCTGCCTCAGCCTCCTGGGTAGCTGGGATTACAGACGTGCCACCACGCCCAGCTAATTTTTGTACTTTTAGTAGAGACGGGGTTTCTTCATGTTGGTCAGGCTGGTCTCAAACTCCCAACCTCAGGTGATCTGCCTGCCTCAGCCTCCCAAAGTGCTGGGATTACAGATGTGAGCCACCATGCCTGACTTGCCTGGCTAATTTTTTTCTATTTTTAGTAGAGATGGGGTTTCATCATATTGGCCAGGGTGGTCTCAAACTCCTGACCTTGTGATCCACCTGCTTTGGACTTTCAAAGTGCTGGGACTGCAGGTGTGAGCCACTGCACCTGGCCTCTTTTTTTTTTTTTTGAGACACAGGTTCACTCTGTCGCCCAGGTTGAGTGCAGTGGTGTCATCTCGGCTCACTGCAACCTCCCTGGTTCAAGTGATTCTCATGTTTTAGTCTCCTGAGTAGCTGTGATTGCAGGTGGGCACCATCATGCCCAGCTAATTTTTGTTTTTTTGAGACGAGTGTTGTGTCACTCTGTTGCCCAAGCTGGAGTACAGTGGCATGAAATTGTGCCACTCCTCCATCTCTCTGGTTTAAGTGATTCTCCTGTCTCAGCTGCCTGAGTAGCTGGGACTATAGGTGTGCATCACCATGCCTGGCTAATTTTTGTATTTTTAGTACGGATGGGGTTTTGCCGTATTGGCCAGGCAGGTCTCGAACTCCTGACCTGAAGTAAGTGATGCACTCTCCTTGGCCTCCTAAAGTACTAGGATTACAAGTTTGAGCCACCATGCCTGGCCTCCAGCTAATTTTTGTGTTTTTAGTATAGACAGGGTTTCACCATGTTAGCCAGGCTGATCTTGAACTCCTGACCTCAAATGATCAGCCTGCCTTGGCCTCAAAGTATTGGGATCACAGGCATGAGCCACTGTGCTTGGCTGTGATTTTTCTGTTTTTTTTTGCCAATCATTGAGAGCTTGTAAGGTTGCTGAGGTTGGTTGGCCTTGAACTCTTGGCCTCGCCTTCGCAAGCGCCACGACATCCGGCCGGAGCCACTTTGGGCCCCGATTTTTCTGTTTTTGTAGAGACAGGGTCTTGCCATGTTGCCCAGGCTGGTCTCAAACTCAGCCTCCTAAAGTTCTGGGATTAAAGGCATGATCAACCAAGGCTGGCCTAGTTTTATTCTTTGTTGTTGTTGAGACAGTTTCGCTCTTTCACCCAGGTTGGAATGCAGTGGTGCGATCTTGGCTCACTGCAGCCTTTGCTTCCTGGGTTAAAGTGATTCTCCTGCTCAGCCTCCCGAGTTGCTGGGAGTACAGGCGTCTGCCACCATGCCTGGCTAATTTTTGTATTTTTAGTAGAGACAGGGTTTCATTCACCATGTTGGCCAGGCTGGTTTTGAACTCCTGACCTCAGGTGATCCACCTTCCTCAGCCTCTAAAAGTGCTAGGATTACAGGTGTGAGTCAACCTGCCAGGCAAGGCCCACTTTCATTCTTAACCCTTTGTAAGCATTATTCCCCTGCTTATTCTTTACATTACATCTGTGATTTTCCTAATATGATATGTCTAGTGCTAGCCTTTTTTCATGTATCATGCAGGTGCCTAAGTAGTTGTGAAATCTGAAGATTGACACCCTTTCATTATAGGAATTGTTTTTTTTTTTTTTAGGTGAAGTCTCACTCTGTAGTCCAGGTGGGAATGCAGTGGCGATCTCGGCTCACTGCAACCTCTGCCTCCTGGATCCCAGTTCAAGCAGTTCTACCTCAGCCTCCCAAGTAGCTGGGATTACAGGCACGAGTCACCATGCCCAGCTAATTTTTGTATTTTTTAGTAGAGATGGGGTTTCACTGTGTTGGCTAGTCTGGTCTTGAACTCCCGACCTTGTGATTCTCCCGCCTCGGCCTCCCAAAGTGTTGGGATTACCTGTGTGAGCCACCGTGCCTGGCTGACAATTTATTCTTTACTGTCTTCTCTGTGTTCTCCTTTTCTGTTTCCTTTATTTGAAGGTTAGACTTCCTGTATTTAGCCTTCTAATTTTAAATATATTTTCTTGTCATGTCTTGGTCTTGTTCTATTTTGGGGGAGCATTTTTGACTATTTTCTAATTTTTTAAATTGAATTTTTAACTTCTGTTGTTATATTTTTATATTCTTTATTGTTTCCTATTCTTTTTTAGTATCTCCTGTTCTTGTTTTATGTATATAGTATCTTTGCTAATCTCTTTTAATTAAATGATTAAAATTTTAAAAGTACAGTTAAAATTATTAAAAAACTATTTAAAAAAGTATTCTAGCCTGTGCAATACAACAAGTCCCTAAAAGCTGGGATTTCAGGCATGCAATCTATGACCAGCTGGTGTGTGCCTGAAGTCCCAGCTACTCAGGAGACTAAGGCAGGAGCAGTGCTTGAGTCCAGGAGGTGAGGCTGCAGTGAGCCATGATTATGCCACTCCACTCCAGCCTAGGTGACAGAGTAAGAGAGATTCTGTCTCTAAAAAAAAAAAAAAAAAAAAAAATTGTTTTATTTTTTGTGTTTACCTTGCATCAATTCCTCTTCACTGCCTCATTTCTTAGTCTTTCTTCCTTGATGTAACTTTTCCTTCAGTGTCTGATTGTCCTCAGCCATTTTGCCACATTGAGAATGAGGCACTCACCATGGAAAGCTGAGTATTGGGGGTTTGTTTACTTGTTGCTTTCACTGTAGGATGATGGTTGGCTGCTAGTTGTTTTTTTTTTTTTTTTAAGATGGACTTTCACTCTTGTTGCCCAGGGTGGAGTGCAATGGGGTGATCTCGGCTCACTGTAACCTCCACACCCTGGGTTCAAGCAATTCTGCCTTAGCCTCCCCAGTAACGGGGATTATGGGCGTGTGCCACCATGCCCAGTTAATTTTTTGTGTTTTGAGATGGAGTCTCACTTTGTTGCCTAGACTGGAGTGCAGTGGCACGATCTTGGCTCACTGCAACCTCCGTCTCCCAGGCTCAAGCAGTTCTCCTGCCTCAGCCCCCTGAGTAGCTGGGATTACAGGTGCAATAGTAGAGATGGAGTTTCGCCATGTCGGCCAGGCTGGTCTTGAACTTCTGACCTCAGGTGATTCACCCACCTCGACTACCAAAATGCTGGGATTATAGGTGTGAGCCATCCTGGCCATTTTTGGTGGACCTTTTTCCAGGGCTAAACGTCTGTTGTCCTGTGGCTACAGAAGAGCAGTACTTGCCTGAGGAGGAGACCTGAGAGGCCAGCTGTTCTCAGGGGGAGTTTTGCCCACACTCCTTTGTAGCTGCAGTCCTCATTCCCATTGTTGTCACCCTTCTATGTGTTCTGGGGTCAGTCTGTGGCTGCTCAGCTGTAACTCCTGTATTTAAGTTTCTTCTTCCTCTGCTGTTTGGGGTGGCTTAGCGCTCCTCTACCCTCCATCTATCTTCCTATTCGTGTTATATTTAGTGATTCACATATCTTGGAGTTACTGTGTCTCTTTCCTGTTTTTCTTGTCTTTGATTGGTTTTTGCTGAGAGAAGGGGGAGGATCAGAAGCATTTTCTTTTTCTTTTTTTCTTTCAAATGGAGTTTCACTGTTAGCCAGGCTGGTCTCGAACTCCTGACCTCAGGTGATCTGCTCTCCTCGGTCTCCCAGTGTTGGGATTACAGGTGTGAGCCACAGCATCTGACTGAGAATAGTTATTAGAGCCCGGTTAATTTGACCCACGGCAGGTATGATACAGAAAGCATCAGTTCCAGGACTAAGAAGTCTCCTTTCCTACTGTTTTGCTTTTATTTAACTTTTAATATTTTCATATATTAAAAAAAAAGTCTTCTTGAAGGTTTTGGATTTTGAAAAACCAATGCTAAAGTGACTCCTATGCCTCTTCAGAAGGGGCATTTTCTTTGAAATGTAGTCTTCATAGATAAGAGGTCACTTTCCCAGGAGCATCACTGTCAACTGCTATTTTATTCTGGAAAAGTTTTTGGATTTTTTCCTGTATTCTACTTGTAATAGGCTGGTAAGTTCGGATCACAGTATATTTAATATACTGTTTTCGAGGGGCTAGTTCACATTTATTGAGCATTTTCTGTTTATGTAGTGCTATTCCATATATTTGTAAGAGGACATACAAAGTTTTGAGATTGGTCCCTGATTTTACAAAATTTAATAATATAACAGAGCAGATATTACTGAGTAGGAAATGAGATGGAGTCAGTTAAAAGTAAACAAGAAGAGCGCCAGGCACGGTGGCTCACACCTGTAATCCTAGCACTTTGGGAGGTGGAGGTGGGCATATTATGGGGTCAGGAGATCAAGACCCCTAACATGGTGAAACCCCGTCTCTACTAAAAATAAAAAATTAGCTGAGCGTGGTGGTGTGTGCCTGTAGCCCCAGCTACTTAGGAGGTTGAGGCAGGAGAATCGCCTGAACATGGGAGGCACAGGTTGTAGTGAGCCGAGATTGTGCCAATGCACTCCAGCCTGGGTGACAGAGCGAGACTCCATCTCAAAAAGGAAAAAAAAATAATAAGAGGCTGCTGTATGGCTGTGATTGTCGCGACTACATTTGTGGGGAAAACTCCTTGAGGAAGATGAGTTAGTCTAGGTCCTTTTTTCCCTTTAACAGCTTTTTGTCCAACATGTAGTCTAGTTCTTAAAGGATGTGAGACATGAATTGGCATGACAAGGTATAAAAGTGTACATTAAAAAAAATTAGGCATTTTAGCAAATTTAGAAAACCTAGAAACCTCAGAACGCCAAATATTTGTCATCTTTTTTTTTTTTCCTGATCCTCGTGAGTGTATTGTTTTTATTTAAAATTAGTGGTAATCAGTGATTACATGCCATTGTACTTCCTCTGTCACGTGTTGTGTGACATGCATTCATGTCTTCAGTGTTTTTGGTGGCTGCGTGGTGTTTGACATATGAAAGTCCCAGTTTCCTCTACTGTGATTTGGGTGAGATCTGTATGCTTTGGTACACAGTGGAAGTACAAGGTCAGAAGGGGAGAGTGGCATGAGATGAAGCTGGAGAGGCAGGGCAAGGTTATCCGGGGCCTTGTCACCATGGTAACAAGTTGAGATGTTTCATAACCACTGTAGACAGTCCTTGAAGATTTTAGCTGTGGAAAGATATTTTAAAAAGATGACCCTGGCTGCTGTGTGGATAGTGGATCAAGGGAGACTTGTGGAACTAGGGGGCCGTGAGCAGGCTTGGCTTCAGTGGCATGGGTTAGTCATGATATAGGTGTTTAAACTTAATTTTTTGAGCATATAGGACAGTTACATGGTTCAAAACTGAAAAAAGTATGAGCAGTGCAGTGGTTTATGCCTGTAATCCAACCACTTTGGGAGGCTGAGGCAGGACAACAGAGTGAGACTCCGTCTCTACAAAAAATAATGAAAAATTAGTTGTGCATTGTGGTGTGTGCCTGTAGACCCAGCTACTCAGGAGGCTGAGGTGAGGGGTCAAGACTGCAGGGCAACAGAGCAAGACCTTGAGACCCTGTCTCAAAAAAAATATTATAATAGAGGCTAGTTTTTTTTTTTTTGGGGATGAAGTTCACTTTTGTTGCCCAGGCTGGAGTGCAATGGTGCGATCTTGGTTCACTGTAACCTCTGCCTCCCAAGTTCAAGTGATTCTTCTGCCTCAGCCTCCTGAGTAGCTGGGACTACAGGCGTGCACCACCATGCCCAGCTAATTTTTGTATTTTTAGTAGAGACGGGGTCTCACCTTGTTGACCAGGATAGTCTCGATCTCTTGACCTCATGATCCACCCGCCTCGGCCTCCCAAAGTGCTGGGATTATAGGCGTGAGCCACCGCGCCCAGCCCAAGGCTAGAAATTCTTACTGCCCGGGGCTAAAAGTCCTTACTGCCTGGTCCTGTGTCATAGTGTCGGTTTTGTAGTAGGGTGGTGTGTTACCTTTTGTGCGTTTAGACACAGATATAGTTGTGTTACCTGCAGTAACACGCTGTGCAGGTGGCTACGCCATATAGCCTAAGTGTGTAGTGGGCTGTACCGTCCAGGTTTGCAGTGATACAGTCACCTGAGGACACATATCTCGGAATATACCCCTTGTTAGGCATTGAGTGATCGTACAAGCAAATACAAGTATAGATGTTTAAGGCTTTTTATTATGACATTTTTTCAAACTTACTCAGAAGTAGCTGCGATAGCGTAGTGCACACTGTTGCCTGTCCCCAGCATCAGCAGTTATCTCCTGAGGCCTGTCTTGTTTCATGTTCCTTGTCATCTCTATCCTATCTGCAATTTTATTGAAGCAGTTCTCGGGCATATTTTATCTGAATATTTCTGTTAATATACGTATTTCAGTCAATAAATAGTGTGCAGATTTCTTGTTTCAGTTTAAATTAGGTACAAAATATGGTCTATTCATTAGCCTTGGTAGAGATCTTTTACTTTTTTTTTTTTTCTGAGATGGAGTTTCTCTCTTGGTATGCAGGCTAGAGTGCAATGGCGCGATCTCGGCTCACCACAACCTCTGCCTCCTGGGTTCAGGCAATTCTCCTGCCTCAGCCTCCTGAGTAGCTGGGATTACAGGCACGCGCCACCATGCCCAGCTAATTTTTTGTATTTTTAGTAGAGACGGGGTTTCACCATGTTGACCAGGATGGTCTCGATCTCTTGACCTCGTGATCCACCCGCCTCGGCCTCCCAAAGTGCTGGGATCACAGGCGTGAGCCACCGCGCCCGGCCCGGTAGAGATCTTTTAAATCTCAGTATATTGATTTCTCTTCCGTGTCTTATTATAGTATTTACTTTTCCCCCCACGTCTTTTTTTCTTGCAATTAAGTTTTAAAGATAAGGGTTCATTTGTCAAGCGTTTCCTAGAACCTTCTTTTGCTTATTGCATCTTAATGGTGGTGTTTAGCATGCCCCTCCTCTGTCGTGGCTGTCATTGACACTGTCTGGAGCTGCTGATGTCCAGCGTGAGTGTGGCTCTGGAGCACTTGAAATGTGGTTAGTGTGAGCTGAGATGTGCGGTGAGTACAGAAGACATCTGGGGTTTTTTTTTTTTATAGAGATAGGGTCTCCCTATGTTGCCCAGGCTGGAGTGCAGTGGCTATTCACAGACATAATCCCACTGTTGATGAGCGCCAATGGAGCGGAGTTTTGACCTGCTCCATTTCCCACCTGGGCTGGTTCAACCCTCCTTAGGCAACCTGGTGGTCCTCTGCTCCTGGGATGTCACCATATCGATGCCGAACTTAGTACAGACACCCGATAGGCATAGCGCACTACAGCCCAGAACTCCTGGGCTCAAGCGATCCTCCCACCTCAGCCTCCTGAGTAGCTGGGACTACAGGCATGTGCCACTGCGCCCAGTGACACCTGGGATTTTTAATACAAATTGCAAACAAGAATGTAAATGATGACATTAATACCTTAAAAATATCGATTACATGTCGATATATAATACTTTGGATATATTGGGTTAAATAAAATATTTAGCCAGGCACAGTGGCTCATGCCTGTAATCCCAGAACTTTGGGAGACCGAGGTGGGCAGATCACGAGGTCAAGAGATTGAGACCATCCTGACCATGATGAAACGCTGTCTCTACTAAAAATACGAAAATTAGCTGGGCATGGTGGTGCCCGCTGTAGTCCCAGCTAGTCGGGAGGCTGAGGCGGAAGAATCGCTTGAACCCAGGAGGTAGAGGTTGCAGTGAGCCGAGATTGCGCCACTCTACTCCAGCCTGGTGACAGAGCAAGACTCCGTCTCAAAAAAATAAATAAAGTTATTTGGTGTGTTTCTAGTTTTTAAAAATGTGACAGGCTGGGTGTGGTGGCTCACACCTGTAATCCCAGCACTTTGGGAGGCCGAGGAGGTTAGATTATGAGGTCAGGAGATTGAGACCATCTTGAGTAACATGATGAAAACCTGTCTCTACTAAAAATACAAAAAATGCAAAACATTAGCGGGGCGTGGTGGCACATGCCTGTAGTCCCAGCTACTTGGGAGGCTGAGGCAGAAGAATCGCTTGCACCTGGAGGCATAGGTTGCAGTGAGCTGAGATCGTACCACTGCACTCCAGCCTGGGGACAGAGCAAGACTCCGTATCAAAAAAAAAAAAAAGTGACCACTAGAAAATGAGGAATGAAATACATGGTTCTCTCTGTGGCTCACATTGTCTTTCATTTGGCTAGCACTGGTCCAGGGGCTCCATCAGATGCAGATTTGTCTGTTTTTTTTTTTGAAACAGAGTTTCGCTCTTGTTTACCCAGGCTGGAGTGCAATGGTGCGATCTTGGCTCACTGCAACCTCCTCGTCCTGGGTTCAGGCAATTCTCCTGCCTCAGCCTTCTGAGTAGCTGGGATTACAGGCACGCGCCACTATGCCCAACTAATTTTTTGTATTTTTAATAGAGACGGGGTTTCACCATGTTGACCAGGATGGTCTCAATCTCTTGACCTCGTGATCCACCAGCCTCGGCCTCCCAAAGTGCTGGGATTACAGGCGTGAGCCACTGCGCCTGGCTGTTCTTTCATTTTTATTTTATTTTTTGAGATGGAGTCTTGCTCTGTCACCAGTCTGGAGTGCAGCGGCGAGATTTCAGCTCACTGCAGCCTTTGCCTCCCGGGTTCAATCAATTCTTCTGCCTCAGCCTCCCAAGTAGCTGGGACTGCAGGTACCCACCACCATGCCTGGCTAATATTTGTATTTTTAGTAGAGATGGGATTCCACCCTATTGGCTAGTCTGGTCTTGAACTCTTGACCTCCGATGGTCCGTCCCCCCCTCAGCCTCCCAAAGTGCTGGGATTCCAGGTGTGAGCCATGCCTGGCCTAATTTTTAAATTTTTATTAATCAATTATTGACTGGGTCTTAATCTATTGCCCGGACCGGGACTGGTGTGCAGTGGTACAATCACGGCTTACCGTAGTCTCAAACTCCTGGGTTCAAGTAATCCTTCTGCCTCAGTCTTCTGAGTAGCTAGAATTACAGAAATGTACCACTGTACCTAGTCAAATTAAAAAAAGAAAAAAATTTTTATTGACCTGGCACAGTGGCTCGTGCCTGTAATCCTGTTGCTTTGGGAGGTCAAGGTGGGCGAGGCGAGTTCCTTGAGTTCCAGAGTTCGAGACAAGTCTGGGCAACATGGCAAGATTCCATGTCTATTACAAGTATAAAAATATAAAAGGCCAGGTGTGGTGGCTCACGACTGTAATCTCAGCACTTTGGGAGGCTGAGGCGGGTAGATCATGAGGTCAAGAGATTGAGACCATCCTGGCCAACTTGGTGAAACACTGTCTCTACTAAAAATACAAAATTAGCTGGGCTTGATGGTAGTAATCTCAGCTACTCGGGAGGCTGAGGCAGGAGAATCGCTTGAACCCGGGAGGTGGAGGTTATAGTGAGCTTCGATTGTGCCACTGCATTCCAGCCTGGCGACAGAGTGAGACTGTGTCTCAAAAAAAAAAAAGAATAAAAGAAGACAGAAACATGGGAGCATTTCCTTTGCATAAGAATGCCAAGGTCTAGAATGAAGAGATGGTGAAATGAAGTCAGGCTGCAGGAAGAAAGGAAATATATATATATATATATGTGTGTGTGTGTGTATATATATATATATGTGTGTGTGTGTATATATGTGTGTATGTATATATATGTATATACATGTGTATGTATATATATGTGTATATATATGTGTATATATATGTGTGTATATATATATGTGTATATATATGTATATGTGTGTGTGTATATATATATATATATATATTTTTTTTTTTCCTCTTCTAGAGATGAGATCTTACCATGTTTCCCAGGCTGGACTCAAATGGTCTGCCTGCCTCAGCCTCTCAAAGTGCTGGAATTATAAGCAGGAGCCACTGTGCCTGGACTTGAACTTTGTTTTTTTGTTTGCTTTTTTTTTGAGATAGGGTCTAGTTCTGTTGCCCAGGCTAGAGTGCAGTGGTGTGATCATGGCTCACTGCAGCCTCAACACCCCGGGCTCAGGTGATCCTCCCACCTCATCCTCCCAAGTAGCTGGGACCCCAGGTGTGCACCACCATGCCCAGCTAATTTTTGTATTTTTTGTAGTGATGGAGTTTCACCATGCTGTCTAGGCTGCTCTTGAGCTCCTGAGCTCAAGTGACTCTACTGCCTGGACCTCCCAAATTGCTGGGATTATTGAAATTAGTCACTGTGCCCCGCTTGGGCTTTTTGAATTAATGTATGACAGATACAGAAAAGCATACACCTTATGTATATATTTCCATACATGTACTTAGTATCTGGACTAAGCAGGGAATATTTCAGAAGCCCAGAAGTCACTTTTTGCTCCCCGTGCCTGTTCTGTGCTTCCCCAGGGTTAACTGCTGTCTTCTGACACCTTGAGTAGTTCTGTTTCTGAACATTTTATAGACAATAATGTCACGCAGTGTTTACTCATGTCTGACTTATTTATTTTTTTAATTCAGTCTGTGCTTATCTTTAGTTTTCTTTTGATCAATATTATGTTTCCAAGATTCATCTGTGCTGCTGCATAGTGTTGTAGATAGTTAATTGTCTTTATTGTATGATATTCCACTGTCTGAATTTAGCACAGTTTCTTTATTCATTGTATGATACATCGACATTTGAGTTGTTTCCAGTTTTTGGATATTCTGATACCCACATAGACCATTGGCACATGATGTCAGAGGGACATAGTGGTAGCAGTGACATCCTGAGAGAACATTGAGCCATAATGACTGTCACTGGAGGCAGCAGCAGGTGCCACAGAAGCATGCTTAGAAGTAGTGCCATTGGAGCCCAGAGGTTGGTGGGCTTGGATGGGCTGTGGGGAGGAGGTGTGTGTGGGGCTAGGCAGAGCAGGTAGTGTTGGGCACATAGTGGGTGGATGGGACTGAGGAGGCCAGGTTTTGGGAGCTGGTGGAGTCACTGTCAGGAGACAGGTTACTAGGACGGCAGACCCAGACAGTGTGGTGGGTAGGACAGCTGACCCGGGCAGCATGGTGGGTAGGACAGCAGACTCAGGCAGCGTGATGGGAAGGACAGCCAGCCCGGGCAGCGTGGGTAGTTCAGCCGGCCCGGGCAGTGTAGTGGGAAGGACAGCCAGCCCGGGCAGCGTGGTGGGAAGGACAGCTGGCCCAGGCAGTGTGGTGGGAAGGAAAGCAGACCCGAGCCACATGGTGGGTAGTTCAGCCGGCCCAGGCAGTGTGGTGGGAAGGACAGCCAGCCCGGGCAGCGTGGTGGGAAGGACAGCAGACCTGGGCAGCGTGGTGGGTAGTTCAGCCAGCCCGGGCAGTGTGGTGGGAAGGACAGCTGGCCATGTGCACCAGATTTTGCTCCTCTAGCCTGTTGCAAGTGTTGTCAGCAGCTGGATGAGTTCTTATGTGACTGAGTGTGTTGGCCCCTGTGAGGATTCATTTATTCATGAGGTTATGCCTTTACCTGTTTAAAAAGGATTTAGTTGGGACCCAGGAGTGTAATAATTATGATGAATGACTGGTAGTTTTTCTTTCCAGTGCTTAATATATGAGTCAGGTACTTTACTAAGTGATTTGTATGGAGTATTTTTTTTTTTTTTTTTTTTTGAGATGGGGTCTTGCTCTGTTGCCCGGGCTGGAGTACAGTGGCTCAACCTCGACTGACTGCAACCTCCATCTCCCACGTTCAAGTAGTTCTTCCATCTCAGCTTCCTGAGTAGCTGGGATTGCAGGCGAGTGCCACCATGCCTGGCTAATTTTTTTATTTTTAGTAGAGGCGGGGTTTCACCTTGTTGGTTAGGCTGGTCTTGAACTCCTTACCTCGTGATTTGCTGGCCTTGACCTCCTAAAGTGCTGGGATTACAGGCGTCAGCCACTGTGCTGGCCTGTATGGAATTTTTAATTTAATCCTTACCAGGTGGGGTTACTAACCCAATTTCTCCATTTCATAGAAGAGGGAACAAGTTTTTTTTTTTTTTCCTCTGAGACAGTCTTGCTCTGTCGCCCAGGCTAGAGTGTGGTGGTGAGATCTCAGCTCGCTGCAACATCTGCCTGCCAAGTTCAAGTGATTCTCCTGCCTCAGCCTCCCAAAGTGCTGGGATTACAGGCGTGAGCCACCACGCCCGGCCGTGTCTCTCCATTGTTTATTTTTAGCCAGGTAATCTGAGGTACAGAACAGCAAAAGCGTAAAACATCTTTGGAGTTTGAATTCAGGCTCCCTGTGCATTATCTTTGTGAGCTGCAAACTTGGGGCAGGAGGAGGTTGTGGTGCTCTTGAGGGTCCCGTGACTTGCCTGCACTTCTGGTGGCGTCATTTTGTGCCGTCTGTGGTGTAGGCGGCCTGTTCCTCTGGCACCTGCCACAGCCAGAGTCTCCTGGCCCTCTGTTGGCACAGCGTGGTCAGGAGAAATGTGGGGCCGTCAGCAAGGAGCATGTAACTGCAGCCACTCGCTTGTGTTTTCTCTCCTGTAATTTTCGTTTCCATTTCCTGGCCCTGCCTGCTCTGACCATCATGCAGATCGATGCATGGTACAGTGTCATCCAGATGTTGCAGGTGGACTTGCTCCCTCATGTGTTCCATTTCCGTTTTCTATTTAATTTTGCTTTATTTATTTTTAAGACCAGGCCTTGCTCTGTCACCCAGGTTGGAGTGCAGTGGCAGTCTCCGCTCACTGTATCCAGAGCCCACCTCCTGGTCTCAGGTGATCCTCCTATCTGAGCCTCCCAAGTAGTTGTGACCACAGGTGTGCATCACCACACCAGGCTAATTTAGCATTTTAAAAAATTTGTTTATTTTTGAGACAGTCTCATTCTGTTGTCCAGGCTGGAGTGCAGTAGCTTGATCTGGCTCAGGTGATCCTCCCATCTCAGCCTCCTGACTACCTGGGACCACAGGTGCATGCCAGCATGCCCTGCTAATTTTTTGTAAGTTTTGTAGAAGCAGAGTTTTGCCATGTTGCTCAGGCAACTGCTGGGATGGAGCAGTCCAGTCTCAGCCTCTCAAAGTGTTGGGATTACAGACATGAGCCACTGTGCCCCAGCTTAATTTTGCTTTGTGATATTTGTGTGTGTAACAGAAACAGGTGGGCTCTGTTCCCTCTCCCTTCTGTGGCAGAGACTGAAAGGAAGTTTCTGCTGAGGGCCCACTGTAGGAAGACTGCATGGTTCTTGATCTCAAGAAAGCCGGTCTGATGATGGACACAGCTGTCTTGTACAGAAGCTGTTGGACCCTCTCATGTGCTTGGCATTTATTGTCTGCCAGTGTGGGAAAGTTAGGGCAGCAGTAATTAGGTGTCCTCAGGGACCAGGGTCACAGACTCCCAGCTTAAGGGTAATGCTATCTATTGTGTGGGGTGTTTTCTTTTTGAGAGGTGGTCTCACTCTGTCCCCCAGGCTGCAGTGCAGTGGCGTGGCATGATCACAGTGCATTGCAGCCTCACCCTCCCAGGCGCAGGGGATCTTCCCACCTCAGCCTCCCAAGTAGATGGGACTACAGGTGCGTAACACCACGGTTGGCTAATTTTTTTGTATTTTTAGTATAGACAGGGTTTTGCTGTGTTGGCCAGGCTGGTCTCGAACTGCTGAGCTCAAGCCATCCTCCCACCTCAGCCTCTTAAAGTGTGTGATCCACCATGCTCACCTGTTCTGCTGTTTTTTTTTTGTTTGTTTGTTTGTTTGTGGTGCCACATAGACTCTGGCTGACTTTCTCTTGGTCTCATGTCCAAACTTTTCTCTTCAAGGTGTGCAGTCCTTTTGGTTTTGTCAGTCATCATTAAACATGTTGGACTGAGATTTAGGGCAGCCTCCCCTTTCCATTTCAGATCTCTGGGGCCGAGGTGTGTGGGTCAGTTTGGCACCACCTGTGTGCACTGGCACCTCCGGGCTGTGGGCAGAGCAATACAGCAGGCATCTGTAGGGGTCATGTAGCAGGCCCAGCCAACTCAGGCCACAGGTCTCATGTGTTGCCTTGCTGCCCGGAGGTGCCCATTGAGCAGGATCTGAAAGAATACATGGCTCTTGCTGGGCAGAGAACAAAAGCCTTTGAGGCCCTCGGTGGCCAGGACTGAGGCTGCCTCCAGTGAATGGCAGGAGGGAGGCGCCCCTTCCCTCGAAGTGAGTGAGTGGGGGTGTGAGGAAGTGAGGTGGAGTCCCCTGGCTCCCAGACCTCTCTGTTCTCAGGTGCTGGGCGTTAGCAGGGCTTGGGAGAAGGGGAAGTGTTTGCCTGCTCTCTCCTGTTGCCTGAAGGAAGGCAGGGCCCACTGTGTCCTCTACTGAGGTTTCCAGGGCTGGTGAGCAGGAGGGAGGATGGTAAGCTCTCTGGGTGTCAACCAGATCCATCCCTAGCCTTGTTTCTTATGACGAGTTTTGTAGCAACAGACTGTCGTTTGTCTTGTTTGTGAATATATTCCGTGATAATTTTGCTGTTAAGACTGTTTATAGGCCGAGTGAGATGGCTCATGCCCATAATCCTACTTTGAGAGGCTGAGGTGGGAGGTTCACCTGAGCCCAGTAGTTTGAGACCAGCCTGGGCAACGTGGCAAGACACTGTCTCTATTTTGAAAAGAATAAAAATAAGTTTAAAAGTGACTGAGACTTCATTTTAGTAGATGGAAGTTGCTTTAGTGTTTTTGTTTTGTTTTATTTTTGAGACAAGGTCTTGTTCTGTTGGCCAGGCTGGAGTGCAGTGGTGCAATCCTGGCTCACTGCTGTCTCCAACTCCTCGGCTCAGCTGAATCTCCTGTTTCAGCCTGCTGAGTAGCTGAGATTACAGGCAGAAGCCACTGTGCCAGGCTAATTTTTTGTATTTTTAAGAGAGGAGTCTCACCGTGTTGCCCAGGCAGGTCTCAAATTCCTGGCCTGAAGTGATCCTCCCATTTTGGCCTCCCAAAGTGTAGGGATTATAGGTGTGAGCCACCATAAGCTCGTCCTGCCTTAGTTATTGTAAGAATTGTCTTACACTGTTTTGTTTTTAATTTATGAGCAATTAGTCAATGAATGCAGACTGTTTTGGATGGCACAATCGAGGAAGAAGTTTTTGGAATGAATTGTGAGATCAAGATAAAAACTTTCATATTCTGATATTCTAGAACATGTGTAAACAGTTCCAGAATGTTCGAAGTCCATCAACAAATTGCCCTTCTCTTGTAGGTTATCATACGTCCTTTCCTGGAATGTTGCTTTTGTGTTCATCTTTACTTTTTCTGCTTTTGTGAGATGTCCAGGATTATTAACACTTTGCATGAAATGCTGCCATCCACTAGTTGTATAGAGGACCATGCATAGGCAGTGGGATGCTTCCAAAGGAAGCAGAGACCCTTTTTAAGCTAAAGAACGCTTTCTCTGTGATGGGCGTACTGTAAGCACTTTATCTGTTTTCATTTGTTTAATTGTTAAGAAGGCCTTCCAGTTAGGAACTACTGTCCCTGCCTTACAGGCAAGACTGAGGCCAGAGAGGTTGAGTCACCTGCCTAAGAACACCTATTCTTTGGAGGAGGAGGCCAGGGTACTGTGGCACAGTGGTGATATGGAGGACACAGGGACGGAGTGAAAAAGGGAGAAGACCCTGTCACGCCTCGTCTTTACTCTGAGCGGGACAGGCAGCTGCTACAGGGGTTTTGGTGGGGTCACCTGCTCTAGATGCCTGTTCGCTTGGGAGGACCTTTCTGTTGAGAGGTAGTAAGAGTTTGGGTAAGAGTAGTCACAGCTAAAGTACTACGAATCAGTCATTGTTCTGATGTCATCTACTTGCTGAAAAAGAAAAAGAGTTGGTCAGATTCTGGCTGTATATTTGAAGACGGAGCAAAAAGGAGTAAGTAGATGAGTATCTGGAAAAAAGAAGAAAGAGCAAAAAGGAGTAAGTAGATGAGTATCTGGAAAAAAGAAGAAAGAGCAAAAAGGAGTAAGTGGATGGGATAATTTATAGTGAACAGAAATTTATTGGCTCACACATCTGGAAGCCGAGAAGTCCAGTATCAAGGTGCTGGTATCTGTCAAGGGCCTTTGTGCTGCATTGCCACATGGTGGAAGGTGAAAAGGGCAAAGAGAGAGTCGGAGGCCTCATGCGACCTTCCCCCCCCACCTTTTTTTTTTTTTTGAGACAGAGTCTTGCTCTGTCACCTAGGCAGGAGTGCAGTGGCCCCATCTCGGTTCACTGCAATCTCCACCTCCCAGGTTCAAGTGATTCTCCTGACTCAGCCTCCTGAGTAGCTGGGACTACAGGTGCATACCACTACACCCAGCTAATTTTTTGTATTTTTAGTTAAGGTGTTGGTTAACCATGGTAGACAGATGGTCTTGATCTCCTGATCTCATGATCTGCCTGCCTTGGCCTCCCAAAGTGCTGGGATTACAGGCGTGAGCCACCGCACTCAGCTGCAAGACCACTTTTTAAAGCATTTAATGATTGGTTCTTTGATCATCTTCCTGGGGTACAGCAGCATGTGGGGCAGGTTACTAACCTAGGTGGGCTGAAGGAGCTGTGGAGACCGTGCTGATGATTCTCGTCCTTGTAAGAAGGGCAGTAGGAGGGCTTCAGGGCAGGGAGTGACTTCTCAGCCTTGCTTGTTAGGCTCTGGGTTCCTTCCTTGTCTTTCTGCTGCTGTGTGAATAACGGATTGTGAAGGGACTGCAGTGGAGGCAGCAAATGCAGTCCTCAGGAAGCAGGTGGTCACTGATTTGATGTGGCAGATGAGGAGGGCACAGGGATGACTTGTGGGACTAGGCCTGAGCCAGATGCTAGGCTCGCTGCTTGAACAGAAGGGTGTGTGGTGGTGCCATTCACCCAGACAGGGACAGGCAGGCTCAGGTCAGCTCTGGGTGGTTTATTCCAGGGGTGGCAAACTCTCTGGGCAGGCTTGATAGTGTTTCAGATTCATGCACCAAGAAGCAAAATCAAGGATAACTCCACAAATTTTTATTGACAGAGGTCAAAATATAATTGACTGCTTTCTTTTTTTGTAATATGGATCTGCTAGTTAGAAGAACAAAATTTTTTGGGGATAACATTTTGCTTAATTGGGGTTCAAAGTTAATGTTCCTTGTCGTAAAAATTACTGGCAGTGTTCATCTGTTAAGTGCTTATCTGTGATACAATTTTCTGTGTTTCATCTTTGAAAATGTCTTCACACTGATAGCTGCGCTATATTCCAGTATCAGTCCAGGAGCAGATGATTTATTTTTATTGTGATATAATTCATTTACTATAAACTTCACATTTAAAAAATGTACAGTTCAGTGGGGTTCTTTGATATGTTCAGAGTTGTACAACCATTACCACTACCTAATTCCAAAACATTTCCATCACCCCAAAAATAAACCCCATACTCATGAGCAGGCATTCACTAATCCTCCCTCCCTGGTACCTACTCTGATCTGCTTTTTTACAAATATTTTCCCCATTCTCTGGGTTGTATTTTCACTTTCTAATTTTTCTTTTTCTTTTTTTTTTTTTTGATGTGGAATCTTGCTCTGTCACCCAGGCTGGAGTGCCGTGGTGTGATCTTGGCTCACTGCAGCCTCTGCCTCCCTGGTTCAAGCAGTTCTCCTGCCTCAGCCTCCCGAGTAGCTGGACTACAGGCACATGCCACCACGCCTGGCTAATTTTTTTGTATTTTTAGTAGAGATGGGGGTTTCACCTTTGGCCAGGTTGGTCTTGATCTCTTGGACCTTGTGATCCGCCCATCTTGGCCTCTCAAAGTGTTGGGATTATGGACGTGAGCCACCGCGCCTGGCCTAATTTATCTTTTCTTGACGGCTTCCTTTGAAGCACAAATGTTTTTAATTTTTGATGAAGTTCAGTTTTCTTGTTTTTCCCCTTAGTTTCTTGTGCTTTTGTTGTGTCTGATTGCCTAACTCAAACCAGGGAGTTTATGTTTTCTTCTAAAAGTTTTATGGTTTTAGCTCAGACAAGTTTTATGGTTTTAGCTCATACGAGTCTTTGATCCATTTTGACTTAATTTTCTTAGATGATGTTAGGTAGGATCCAAGCTTCCTTCTTTTGCATGTACAGCTGACTCAACCGCATTTGTTGAAAAGACTGCTTTCCCCATGGAATTGCCTTGCCACCCTTTTTGAAAGTCAGTTGAACGTGAATGTGATGGTTTATTTCTGGGTACTCAGTTCTGTTCCATGGATCTGTACATCAGTCTTTATGCCAGTAACACCCTGTCTGGATTATTGCAGCAGTGTAATACATTTTGTAATGAGGAAATGTGAGTCCTTTGACTTTGTCTTTTTCAATATTGGGTCTCTTGCATTTTCATATGGGTTTTAGGATTATGTCAGTATCTACTGAAGAATCTTTGGGGATTTTGAAAGGGATTGTGTTGAATATGTAGATCAGTTTAGGATATTGCCATCTTACTAGCAAGTCTTCCAGTTAGGGGACACAAGATGCTTGTCCATTTATTTAGGTCTTCAATTTAATTGAATTAATTAATTAATTTATTTTGAGACGAGTCTTGCACTGCTCCCTGGGCTGGAGTGCAGTGGCGCCATCTCAGCTCCCTGCAACCTCCACCTCCCAGGTTCAAGTGATTCTCCTGCTTCAGCCTCCTGAGTAGCTGTGATCACAGGCACATGCCACCAGAGGCACACACCACATGCCACCACACCTGGCTAATTTTTGTATTTTTAGTAGAGATGGGGTTTCACCATAGTGGCCAGGCTGTTCTCGAACTCCTGACCTCGTAATTCACCTACCTCGACCTCCCAAAGTGCTGGGATTACAGGTTTGAGCCACCACATCAGGCCAAGTTTCATTTTTAGATTGCAATTGTATAGACATAAAATTGATATTTTATGTTAGGTCTTATATCCTGCCACTTTGCTGAACTTGTGTGGATTCTTTGGGATTTTCTGTATATAGGATTATGTCATTTGGGAATAGAGTTTTACGTCTTCCTTTTAAATCTGGATACTTTTTTTTTCCTTGCCTAATTGGCCTGGCCAGTAGAATGTTGAGTAGAAGTGGTGAAAGCTGACATTCCCATCTTCATTCCTGTTTTTAGGGGAAAGCTTTTAGTCTAACCATTAGGTATGATATGAGCTGTGGGTTTTTCCACAGATGCCCTTCGTAAGAGTAAGGAATTCCCTTTTATTTCTAGTTTGTTGAGTGTTTTCGTTATAAAGGGGTTTAGATTTTGTCATACTTTTTTTCTCCATCTTTTGAGATGATGATGATTATTTCTTTTTCTTTATTGATGTGGTGTGTTCCCTTGATTTTCATATCTGCATTTCTGCAGTAAATCCACTTGGTTATGGCATCTAATCCTTTTTAAATCTTGCTGGGTTTGGTTTGCTAGTGTTTTGTTGAGGGTTGTTGCATCTTTGTTCATAAGTGGTATTATGTTGGTCTGTAGTTTTTCTCTTTTTCAAAAAAAAAATTTTTTTTTTTTTTGAGATGGAGTTTCGCTCTTGTTGCCTAGGCTGGAGTGCAATGGCTCAATCTTAGCTCAGGTTCAAGCAATTCTCCTGCCTCAGGCTCCCAAGTAGTGGGATTATAGGCATGCCTGAATAATTTTGTGTTTTTAGTAGAGATGGGGTTACTCCATATTGGTCAGGCTGGTCTTGAACTCCTGACCTCTGGTCATCTGTCCACCTTGGCCTCCCAAAGTACTGGGATTATAGGAATGAGCCACCATGCTGGCCTAAAAAAAAATTAGTTTTATTTTAGATAGGTGGTCTTGCTCTGTGGCCCTGCTGGAGGGCAGTGGTGCCATTATGGCTGACTGTAGCCTTAAACTCCTGAACTCAAATGATCCTCCTACTTCAGCCTCCTACTGTAGCTGGGACTACAGGCAAGTGCCTGTAGTTTTATTTTTTGTGTGTTATCTTTATGTATTTGGTGCAAGGGTAACACTGGCTTTATAGAATGAGTTGGGAAGTGTATTTCCCTATTCCATTTTTTGGAAGAGTTTGTGAAGCACTGGTTATTATGTCTAAATGTTTGGTAGGATTCACCTGTGAAGCCATCTGGATCTTGGTTTTTCTTTATTGTAAGTTTTAAAAATTATTAGTTTCCTGGTTTGTTATAGTTGTGTAGGTTTTCTATTTATTCCTGAGTTATTTTTGTTGTTCTGTATCTTTTTATTTATTTATTTTTTTGAGACAGAATGTCCCTCTGTTGCCCAGGCCAAAGTGCAGTGGCACGATCTTGGCTCACTGAAACCTCTGCCTCTCAGGTTCAAGCGATTCTTCTGCCTCAGCCTCCCGAGATGCTGGGATTGCAGGTGCGCGCTACCCTGCCCAGAAAATTTTTGTATTTTTAGTAGAGACGGGGTTTTACCATGTTGGTCAGGCTGGTCTTGAACCCCTGACCTTGTGATCCACCCGCCTCAGCCTCCCAAAGTGCTGGGATTACAGTTGTGAGTCACTGCACCCGGCCTGTTCTGTGTCTTTCTAAGAATTTGTTCATTTCATCCAGATTATCTAATCTGTTGGTATGTAGTTGCTTATAGCATTCCCTATGATCCTTTTTATTTCTTATTTTTATTTTTATCTTGAGATGAAGCCTCACTCTCCCAGGCTGGAGTGCCGCAGCAGGATCTTGGCTTACTGCAAACTCCACCTCCTAAGTTCAAGCAATTCTCCTCCCTCAGCCTCCCAAGTAGCTGGGATCACAGGTGCACACCACCTAACCTGGCTAATTTTTGTATTTTTAGTAGAGACAGGGTTTCACCTTATTGGCCAGGTTGGTCTCAAACTCCTGACTTCAGGTGATCCGCCCACCTCCACCTCCCAAGTGCTGGAATTACTGGAATTACAAGCGTGAGCCACCTGGCTGCAACTGTTTTTATTTCTGTCAGGGCTTGTGTTTCCTCTCTGATGCCAATAGATTTTAGTGAGTGGGATCGTTTTTCTCTTTTTCTTGGTCATTCTAGCTAAAGGTTTGTGAATTATATTACACTTTTCAGAGAAGCAACTTTTTTTTTTGAGGTGGGGGTCTCACTCTGTCGTCCAGGCTGGAGTGGAGTGATGCAGTCTTGGCTCACTACAGGCTCTGCTGCCAAGCTTCAAGCTATTCTTCTGCCTCAGCCTCCTGAGTAGCTGGGATTACAGGTACATGCCACTGTGCCCAGCTAATTTTTCTATTTTTAGTAAAGACATGGTTTCACCATGTTGGTCAGGCTGGTCTTGAACTCCTGACCTCAGGTGATCCACCGGCCTTGGCCTCCCAAAGTGATGGGATTACAGACGTTAGTCACCATGCCAGGCCAAGAAGCAACTTTTAATTTATTGATATTCTGTTATTTTTTGATTCTCTATTTTGCATATTCTATTTTAATTTCTTTCTGCTTGCTTTGGGTTTAGTTTTTTTTCTAATTTCTTTTTTTTTTTTTTGAATTTGTTTAGACAGAGTCTCTCTCTGTCACCCAGGCTGGAGTACGTGGCACAGTCTTGGCTCACTGCAACCTCTGCTTCTTGGGTACAAGTGATTCTCCTGTCTCAGATTCCTGAGTAGCTGAGATTACAGGCGTGAGGCACCTTACCTGGCTATTTTTGTTTTTTTCGTAGCGACAGGTTTTCATCATGTTGGACAGTCTGGTCTTGAACTCCTGACCTCAAGAGATCTGCCTGCCTTGGCCTTCCAAAGTACTGGGATTTCAGGTGTGAACCACTGTGCCTGGCCCTTTTTGCAGTTGTGCATCTTTGCTCACTGCGATCTCTGTCTCCTAGGAGAAGTGATTCTCCTTCCTCAGCCTCCCAAGTAGCTGGGATTATAGGCACGTGCCACCACACCCGGCTAAATTTTGTATTTTTTAGTGGAGGTGGTCTCACCATGTTGGCCAAGCTGGCTTTGAACTCCTGAGATCAAATGATCCACCCACCTCAGCCTCCCAAAGTGTTGGGATGGCAGGTGTGAGCCACTGCGCCTGGCCTAGTTTTTTTCTAGTTTCTTAGTGCTTTTAGCCGTGTTATAGAATAAATTGGATTCCCCTAAAAGATATGTTAAAGTCCTAAACCCCAGTATTTCAGAATTTGACCTTATTTGGAAACGGGATCATTGCAGGTTAGTTAAGATGAGATCATACTTGAGTAGGGTAGGCCTCTAATCAAATTGACTTGTGTGTCATACCGGATTTGTATAAAAAAAAGAATGCCTTGTGAACACAGACATGCACAGAAGGAAGACAGCATGCAGACACACAGGGAGAAGGTGGCGCCTGATTGGGGTGATGCTTCCATAAGCCAAGGAGTGTCAGGGAGGCCTGCAGACCCCAGAGCCTGGTCAAGGCTGGGAAGATGGCTCTCCAGAGCCATTACAGAGCACATGACCTACTGACACCGTGATTTTGGACTTTGGGCCTTCAGAACTCTGAGACCGTAAATTGCTGTTGTTACATGTGTCCTAGGAGAAAACAGCCTGCTTCCTATAAATGTTGTTATGTTGTGTTTTCATTTTCATTCAGTTAAAAATATGTTCTGTTTTCCCTTGTGACTTTAGAAGTATGTCATTTAATTTCTAAATATTTTGCTATTTCCCACATTTGTTTTGTTGATTACTCATGTAATTCCTGTATGATCAGAATTATACTTTGTATAATTTAAGCATGTTTAATTTGTTAGATTTTAAAAAAATCCTGTGTTATGCTGGGCGTGGTGGCTCTCGCCTGTAATCCCAGCACTTTGGGAGGCCAAGGCATCACCTGAAGTCGGGAGTTTGAGACCAGCCTGACCAACATGGAGAAACCCCATCTCTACTAAAAGTACAAAATTAGCCAGGCGTGGTGGCAGATGCCTGTAATCCCAGCTACTGGAGAGGCTGAGGCAGGAGAATCGTTTGAACCAGGGAGGCGGAGGTTGTGGTGAGCCAGGATTGTGCCATAGCACTCCAGCCTGGGCAACAAGGGTGAAACTCTGTCTTAAAAAAAAAAAATTTCTGTGTTATATTCTGTCCTGGGGAGTGTTCTGTCAGGGCTTGAAAATAATAAGCATTATACAGTCATTAGGTGGAATGTTCCCTATATGTCAGATTGAATTGGTTGATAGTATTAAGTTTTGCTTACGTTTCCTCATTTTCTGTCTAGTTCTATTAGTTATTGAGAGTAGGGTATGAGATCTACAGTACTGTCGAATTTTGTTTTTTACTTTCAGTTCTGTTGGTCTTTGCCTTCGTGTTTTGAGGCTACATTGTGGTGCATTATGTGTTTATAGTCGTTAATATCTGCCCGGTGGTTTTGCCCCTTCTCTCGTTGTGAAATGTCCCTCTTTGTCACTATAAATATTTTTGTTTTAAAATCTCTTTTATCTGATATCAGTACACCCACTTTAGCTTTTTTATGGTTTACTTTTGCACACTATCTTTTTCTGTTTTTTTTTTTTACGTTTAATCTGTATCTTCAATCTAAGGAATGTCTCTTTTAGTCCTTTCCATCTGAGATTGGATCTTATAGATTCAGCAGTTGAATCATATATATGTATTTTTCTTACTTGATAGGAGATATTTCATTTTTAAAGCGTCACCTTAAATTACAAGGATGTCCATTGCACATCACCATTAACCCTCCTAGAGGAGGAGCTGCCCACTTAACCCACCCAGACATTTGAGACCCACCTTTTGCTGGCCTTCTGTAACCTTATTTATTTTTCGAGATGGAGTCTCGCTCTGTTTCCCTAGCTGGAGTGCAGTGGTGCAATCTCGGTTCACCGCAGCCTCCGCCTTCCTGGTTCAAGCTATTTTTCTTCCTCAGCCTCCTAAGTAGCTGGAATTACAGGCACATGCCACTGTACCCAGCTAATTTTTCTAATTTTAGTAGAGAAGGGGTTTCACCATGTTGGCCAGGCTGGTCTTATTTATTTATTTATTTATTTAAAGATGGGGTTTCACCATGATGGCCAGGCTGGTCTTGAACTCTTGACCTCAGGTGATCCACCCACCTCGGCCTCCCAAAGTGCTAGGATTACAGGCGTGAGCCACCATGCCCAGCCTAGGCTGGTCTTGAACTCCTGACCTCAGGTGATTTGCCTGCCTTGGCCACCCAAAGTGATGGGATTATAGGTGTGAGCCACCATGCCTGGCGTTTAACCTTATTTTTAAAATATTTTAATGTTAATTTCTGTTTTATTTTTGTGTTTTTTAGAGACCGGATGTTGCTGTTACCCAGCTGGAGTGCAGTGGTGTGATCATAGCTGACTGCAGCCTCGACCTTGGGCTCAAGCAATCTTCCCACCTCTGCCTCCTGATCAGCTGGGACCACTGGCATCTGCCACTACGTCCAGCTAATTTTAAAATATTTTCTAAATATGGGGTCTTATGGCTAGGTGTGGTGGCTCACACGGAGGCCAAGGCGGGTGGATTATGAGGTTAGAAGTTCAAGACCAGACTGGCCAACATGGTGAAACCCCATCTCTACTAAAAAATTACAAAAAAATTAGCTGGGCATGTGGCTTGTGCCTGTAATCCTACCTACTTGGGAGGCTGAGGTAGAAGAATTGCTTGAACCGAGACCCAAGAGGCAATAGAGCAAGACTCCGTCTAAAAAAAAAAAACAAAAAACAAGGGGTCTTGCTGTGTTGCTCAGGCTGGTTTTAAACTCCTGTCCTCAAGTGATCATCCCATCTTGGCCTCCTAGGTGTGAGCCACTGCGCCTGGTCTGAAGTTTTCTTTTTTTAAACAAGAGCGAGTAGATACGTTTTCTTTGAGCCCAGTATACAGAGAAAGGAGGAAAAAGCTAGATTTGTCTGTATTACTATAGGGGACTTGTACCCTTTAGCTTCCAGCAGAGCAAAGGGAGCAGAAAGGTTTTCTTTTTTCTGCAGAACATGGTGATGTTGATTCCATACAGTTTTTTGAGATAGGAAGGCATAAAAAAAGAATTTGAAACAAAAAGAGGTAGAAATTCTTTTCACATTTTATTCTCCTTGAGGTATTTTCCCCCACAAATCAGCTCAGAACCACAATGTAGACAAGAGACACTTTAAGAACTGGGTGAACACAAGAGGGAAAAAAAGCAAAGACTGCAGCTTGCTCCTGGGAACTGGAGAAAATCCCAGAAAGGAGGGTTCTAATCCCCCAGCGTTCTCTTGGCTATCTTCTCTTTTCCCTTCCTCATCAGTGTCTTCCAGTTCCTCCTCCTCCTCCTCTTCTCCTTTGCCATCCATATTGGGAACCAAGGATCACTGTGATGGATTTGGCCTCTGCTGACCTCTCCTAACTCATCTGCACTTGCAGATGTCAGAATGGCCAGTAAACCGGGTCGAGAACCTGTCTTTGTAAGGTTGCTTCTTCCTACTGGCTTTATTCTGCATTTGACTTGAAGAGTTTTCTTTCCAGGTTTCCATTTGATTTCCATGGACTTTGAAGATGGATCACAACTCTCATTCAGATGAAATTTTTTGAGAGGGCTTTATTTTTGAAGGAAGCTTTTTCATCAAAATAAAAATCTATTCTGTAACCTGATTTAATATCTTCAAATTCTCTCAATTCAGCTCTGGTCAAATAATTCAGTGCCTCTTCGTCCTCCTCCCCAAGCAGGGCAGACACTTGTGGATGGCTGATAAATGTTGTTCCCAGAAATTGGGGATTTTGGCGATCAGTTCTTATCTTCCCTGAAGAGTGTGGTTGGCTGAATTTGTTACAGCTATGTTTGCTTTCCCAGTCCGCCAGCTGCTCACTTGCTTGGCCTGTTCTGTGCTGTGCTTCCTCGTGGCCTTGGCTGTTGCTTGTTCTGTTCTCTTTACCTCTGGCCTCTGTCGGGCTGTCACCGAGTCTTCCTTTCAGGCAGGGCCGGAGATGGGTATTTGGTGGTCATTCTGGGAGGAAAGTCTGGACCCAAGGGCCTTCTTGCTCATCCAGAAGAAGCTTACAGGACTAAGATCAATTTATTTATTTTTTGACATTGAATATTGTTCTGTCACCCAGGCTGGAGTGCAGTGGCATGATCTTAGCTCCCTGTAATCTCTATTCCCCTGGGTTCAAGCAGTTCTCCTTCCTCAGCCTCCCGAGTAGCTGGGATTATAGGCGTGCATCACCACACCCAGCTAATTTTTGCATTTTTAGTAGAGATAGTTTCACCAAGTTGCCCAGGATGGTCTTGAACTCCTGACCTGAGGTGATCTGCTTGCCTCAGCCTCTCAAAGTGTTGGAATTAAGGTGTGAGCTACCATGCCTGTCGCTGAGCCATTGCACCACTGTGCCTGGCCCCGAATTTTTTAAGCTGTTCACCGAGTCTCTGCTTTTTATGTGGGATATATATAATCCATTTCATTTAATGTAATTACCGAAAGGTTGGATTTATAACTTGTCAGTTTTGTATTTGCTTTCTGTGTCTTCTGTCTTTATTGTTAACTCAATTACTTTTTTTTTTCATAGAGACAGAGTTTGACTATGTTGCCCAGGCTGGAGGACAGTGGCTGTTCATAGGCATGATCATAGTGCACTGTGGCCTTAAATTCCTGGGCTCAAGGGATCCTCCTGCCTTAGCCTCCTGAATAGCTGGGACTACAGGCATACCACCATGCCTGACTTACTACTTTCTTTTGTGTTAAATAGATATTTTCTAGTGTATACCACTTTAATTCCCTTGTTGTTTGTTTGACAGAGACGGAGTCCTGCTCTGTCACCCAGGCTTGAGTGCAGTGGCTCAGTTTTGGTTTACTGCAGCCTCCGCCTCCTGGGTTCAAGTGATTTACCTGCCTCAGCCTCTGGAGTAGCTGGGACTACAGGCATGCACAACCACATCTGGCTAAATTTTTGTGTTTTTAGTAGAGATGGGGTTTTACCATGTTAGCCAAGATGGTCTCTATCGCCTGACTTTGTGATCCGCCCGCCTCAGCTGCCCAAAAAGTGCTGGGATTACAGGCATGAGGCACTGCACCCAGCCTTGACTGTACTTTTTGTTTTCTTGGTTGTCCTGGGGATTACAATTTAATATTTTATTTTTTAATAATGTAGTTTGGATTAATACCAACTTTATTACAATTGTATATGAAATATTTACTGTGTATAGCTCCATTTCTTTTGCCTTCTCATACTGTTATTCTCATACAAATTACATTATACTGTGTGCCCATCCACACAGATTTATGCAATTACTGCTTTACACAGTTGTCTTTCAAATTATATGGGGGTAAAACAAATTATAAATAAAAAATAAAAATACATTTATACTGTCTTTTGTATTTACCTGTGTAGCTGCTTTTACTGGTGCTGTTGATTCCCCTCTTCTTTCCTCCCCTCCCCTCCCTCCTTCACTTCTTGACAGGGTCTTGCTCTGTCACCCAGGTTGGAGTGTAATGGCACCATCATAGCACTACAGGCTAAAGTGCGCCTTCCACCTTCGGCTTCTAAGTAGTTGACACTATGGGTGCATGCCATTATTCCCTGCTGATTTTTAATTTTTTTTTGGTAGAGTTAGGGTCTCACTATGTTGCCCAGGCTTATCTCCAACTCCTGGCCTTACAAGACCTTCTTGCTTGAGTCTTCCAAGGTGTTGGGGTTACAGGCATGAGCCACTGTACCTGGCCTTGGTGTTCTCCATTCTGTGGGTTTGTTACTGTCTAGTGTCCTTTCATTTATCCAGAAATACTTTTCAGTGATGAACTCTCTACTTTTGTTTATGTTGGGATGTTGTATTTTTCCTTTATGAAGATGGTTTTGTGTATAAAAGTTTTTTTTTTAACACTTTTACCATAGTATTGTCTGGCTGCCTCCTGCTCTGTGGTTTCCAATGGGGCACTGTTGCTCGCCTCTCAGGACCCTTGTTTGTACATGTTGCTCCTCTCTCGCTGCTTTTGAGATTATCTGTGGTTTCAGCCTGATGGTGACGTGTGTAGGTGTGGACCTCTTTGCATTTTTCTTGTTCGTATTTGTTGAGCTTCTTAATTTTTTTGACTTTTTTGATTGCTGCCTTCCCGAGTGTTGGGAACTTTGTGATGAGTACTTCATCTGCAGTGTGCATTGTCTTTAACCCCCATCTGATGTGTCATTGCGTGGTAACTCAGTGCTTTGCCATACAATTCAGTAACACAGCACTTGCAGTGTGGATAAAAGCACAGCATTTGAGGACCGCCCCTCTCTTCTTGTTTTGACATGATGGGTTGTGAGCTGCCCTGGTAAGTGGCAGCAGTACGGTGACCGGGCAGCACTCGGCACAGCTGATGCCACCAGGCATTGCCAAGGAGCACTGTGGCCCACCTAGAAGCCCACATGTGGTCTCTGGGAAGCTGCCCAGCTTTTCTGTGGCACGAAAGCAGCCACTGGCAATAGGTAAACAAGTGGGAGTAGCTGTGTGCGGGTAAAACTGGAAATGTTTGGAAACTGGAATTTAAGTTTCATATCACTCTTGAAAAATTCACATATTTTTTATTTTTTATGTTTTTTGAGATGGAGTCTTGCTCTGTCGCCAGGCTGGAGCGCATTGCAACCTCTGCCCCGCCTCCCAGATTCAAGTGATTCTCCTACCTTAGCCTCCCCAGTGGCTGGGACTGCAGGCATACGCCACCACGCCCAGCTAATTTTTTGTATTTTTAGTAGAGATTACCATGTTGGCCAGGATGGTCTCTTTCTTTTCTTTTTTTTTTTTTTTTTGAGACAGAGTCTCACTCTGTCACCCAGACTGGAGTACAGTGGCGCAATCTCAGTTCACTGCAAGCTCTGCCTCCCTGGTTCAAGCAATTTTTCTGCCTCAGCCTCCCCAAGTAGCTGGGACTACAAGCGCATGCTACCATGCCTGGCTAATTTTTGTATTTTTAGTAGAGATGGGCTTTCACCATACTGGCCAGGCTAGTCTCGAACTCCTGACCTTGTGATCTGCCCGCCCTCTGCCTCCCAAAGGGCTGGGATTACAGGTGCGAGGCACTGAACCCGGCTGAAAAATTCACATACTTTTTATGAATTATGTATTTAAAAACCTAAAAATTGGGCATGGTGGCTCACTCCTGTAATCCCAGCACTTTGGGAGGCCAAGGCTGGTAGATCACCTGAGGTCTGGAGTTCAAGACTAGCCTGGCCAACCTGGTGATACCCCGTCTCTACTAAAAATACAAAAATTAGCCGGGCGTGGTGGCAGGTGCCTGTAGTCCCAGCTACTTGGGAAGCTGAGGCAGGAGAATAATTTGAACCTGGGAGGCAGAGGTTGCAGTCAGCCGAGATTGCACCATTGCACTCCAGCCTGGGCGACAGCAAGATTCCATCTCAAACAAAAAAGAAAACAAAACCAAAAAACCTGAAAAATCACATATAGCTTTCAGTTTTTTTGTACAGAAACAGGTGGTAGGCTGTAGTTTGCTGACCCCTGATTGAGATCTATTCACTGTTTGCAAAGCACCTTGTCTTTTGTTGTAATATTTGTTTTGTGTTTTAATTATTGGTCTTTTTTTTTTTTATTTGTCTCAGTGGCTAGATTGTAAACTCTTTGAGGCTAGGGCTTTATTTAGTTTTTTTTTTTTTTTTTTTTTTTTTTTTGAGACAGAGTCTAGCTCTGTTGCCTAGGCTGGAGTGCAGTGGTGTGATCTCAGCACACTGCAGTCTCTACCTTGCAGGTTCAAGTGACCCTCCCACCTCAGCCTGCTGAGTAGCTGGGATTATAGGTGTGCACCACCACGCTTGGCTAATTTTTGTATTATTATTATTATTATTTTCTTTTTTTGAGACAGAATTTTGCTCTTGTTGCCTAGGCTGGAGTGCAATGGCACGATCTTGGCTTACCGCAACCTCCACCTCCCAGGTTCAAGCGATTCTCCTGCCTCAGCCTCTCGAGTAGCTGAGATTACAGGCATGCACCACTACACCTGGCTAATTTTGTATTTTTAGTAGAGATAGGGTTTCTCCATGTTTGTCAGGCTGTTCTCAAACTCCCGACCTCAGGTGATCTGCCTGCCTCAGCCTCCGAAAGTGCTGGGATTACAGGCGTGAGCCACCATGGTTGGCTTATTTAGCTTTATTAGTTCCCCCATCTGTTGACTATTGCCTGGCACATTTCAGGTCCTTGATAAATTGTGGTGTAATCTGTTAGAAAAGGAGAAAGGGCCAGAATTGGCTTGTGCCTTTGTTTATTTACATATGTTATTGTGGCCCAGGGTGAATATTTTTGGAATTAACCGACTTCTCAGTGCAGACAGGAACCATTTATCCATTCATATGTTCCTTAATTTGTTGATTTTTGTACACATACTTAATGCCTTCGTGTGCCAGCCTCTGCACTGGGAGCCAGATGAGAATGCACATGGTGCCTACCTTGTACTTACAGAAGCCCTTGTGTTCTCGTTTTGAGAAGGACAAACAATTACACACTTTGGTAATTGCTATTAAAAGAGATAAACAGGGCATGATAGAAGCAGCGAAGGGGGCCTCACGTAGGTGGCTAAAGGAAGGCCATCCATGTTTTCATCTCTGCTGCAGACTGATACCACAACTGTCTTTTTCACTCAAGATTCCAAATGGAATCTTAGAGGTTTGGCATTTGCACATGCAGCCCTGAGTGGAGAGGTGGCTGCAGCCCTGCATGGGCCTCAGACCCTTGAAATGTGGCCCTGTTGAACTGAGATGTGCTGTGTGAAATGCATGCTAGATTTCAGAGACTTAGTAGGAGATTTTACATTCTTTCTTGGTACTAATTATTTTATATTGGTTACATATTGATAATGTTTCAGATATATATTGAATTAAATGCAATTTATTAAAATTAGTTACTCCTGTTTTTACTTTTTTTTTTTTCTTTTTTTGAGACAGAGTCTTGCTCAGCCTCCTGGGTTTAGGCATTTTTGCTGGTTCAGCCTCCCAAGTAGCTGGGATTACAGGTGTCTGCTACTGCACCCAGCTAATTTTTTATATTCTTAGTAGAGATGAGGTTTCACCATGTTGGCCAGGCTGGTCTCAAACTAGTGTCCTAAAGTAATCCACCTGCCTCGGCCTCCCAAAGTGCTAGGATTACAGGTGTGAGCCACCATGCCTGGCCAATTTTACTTCTTAAATATGGATACTAGAAAGTTAAAATAATGTCTGTGGCACTTCCTATCTTTCAATGGGACAGTGGTGCCCTGCCCTGAGGAACATTTCAAGTTTATGTTAACTGGACTATCTAGGGCAAGAATCCTGTGACCAAGGGGAGAGGAGGAGGGATTAATTCTCTGGAAAATGGGGTAAAAAGTAAGAGGACTGAATGGAAGGCTTGAGGAGCACTCTAATTTTGTGGAAGAGAGGAGTTAGTAGGTAGAAAGCAGGCTTGGCGAGGCTTCCCCACCGTGGAGCGTGGGGGAGGCCTGCATGCACGTGGGTTGGAGTGGTGTCGGGATGCCTCTTGTGGTTCTGTTGTTTTCACATCTGCAGTCTTGCAAGGCATGTGTGTTGTCATGAGCTCTGGCTGAGTTGGAGGCTGGATTTGATCCCCTCACTGCCACAAATCTTGGAATGTTGGACGTCCTAACTGCTTTTCACTGTTAACATTCTCTCCTACTCTCTTTGAAAACACGGCTATTTGTGTTCAGATGCTTCCTTACGTTTCTGTACCTTAAATCCCAGTCACTCAGGTTTCCTTTTGTCTATGCTGTTTCCAGTACCTACTGTGGCCACCCTGTGAGCCCATTGCAAACAGGCTTTGGTCTCCACCATGCGTCAGATGCCCTTTGGGCTGTGGTCACCATCACCCTCAATGTTGTCATTGGTTAGTTCTCAGCCTTCATCTTACCGCTCCTCTCACCAGCATTTGATACAGTAATTCAAGAGAAAAGCCACTGTGATTAGTTGTCTTCATTTGGCTTCTAGAACACCTCACTCTTCTGGTTTTGTGCCTCCTCAATGAGCTGTTCTTCCCAGTCCTGTGGGCAGGACTCACCTCCTAAGCCTGACTTCTAAATATTGATGTGCCCCAAGGCCCAGTCTGATTCTCTTGTTTTTTTTATGTCCTTATTTTGAGCCATCCACTCACCTGTTGTCTCCAGCCTTGTGCCCCAGACTGACCTATTTGCGGTGGCCTCCAAGTTGACTCCATGTTGATGTCATGGGAAACTGGCGAGCACCTTCAACCCAGCATGAAACGCAGCTCTCTCGGTCTGCCTCTCGCCCTGCAGTGCTAGGCACCATCTGTAGAACAGTGTTCCTGGGAGAAGCTGTCGGCTCTACCTTCATGACACTCCTTCTGCATACATGGCTGTGATGTGGTCCCAGCCTCTTCCCCCTGCTTTTTGGTGGCCCCTGTGCTCTCTGCTGATTTTGAATTCCTGGCCTCAAGTGAGCCTCCTGAATTGCTAAGATTACAGGCTTGAGTCATGGGGCCCAGCTTGTAATAGTTTTTATGAAAGACTTGATCTAGTTTTGTTTGTTGTTTGCTTTTAAACCCTTATTGAATCTGTTGATTAAAAACAAAGAGATCATCTTTTTTTCACAGTGAGGCATTTCATTATTTAGTTTAGTTCTGACAATAGGAAAATAACTTCAGGTTTGAATGTAAGCTTAAGTAATGAAAATGCTAAAAATTCAATTGTGTGTAAGAATAGTGACTCCCTCTTAAGATTTTCCTCCAGCTTTTTTTTTTTGAGATGGAGTCTTACTGTCACTTAGGCTAGAGTGCAGTGGCGTGATCTCAGCCCACAGCAACTTCCACTTCCTGGGTTCAAGTGATTCTCCTGCCTCAGTCTCCCCAGTAGCTGGGATTACAGGCATGCACCACCAGTCCTGGCTAATTTTTGTATTTTTAGTAGAGATGGGGTTTCACCATGTTGGCTAGGCTGACCTCTAACTCCTGAGCTCAAGTGATCTACCTACCTCAGCCTCCCGAACTGCTGGGATTACAGGTGTGAGCCATCGCGTCCGGCCTCCTCCAAGTTTTTATTTTGAAAAATTTTGAACCTGTATGACATGTCAGAGTCCACAGTGACTCATATATCTGTCACCTAGTTTATCTCTTTTCTTTCTCTGTGTATGATGTGGTACCATCATTATTCGTAATGAACCGTTAGAATGTAAGTCATGGATGTTGTGATCCTAAGTTTTTCAGTGTGTATCTCCTAGGAACAACAAGGTCATTCTTAACAAACCACAGGATTACATTCAGGTGACTTAATAATGATACAATTCTGTTATCTGTTAGGTCATTTAAATTCTAATTTCCCCAGTTCTTCCCCAGATGTCCTTTATAGCATTAAAAAAATCAGGGGTAATGCATACTGTTTGGTTTTCATATCCCACTTATCTTCTGTAAGTAGATGGTCCCCCGTCCCCCAGTCTTTCGTCACATAAACCTTTAGAAGAGCCTAGGCTGTCTACCCTGAACACGACCCACAGCCTGAGTTTGTCTCCTCCTGATCTAGAGCACTTGAAAGGTGATGCTGCTGACTTTTTCCTGACATGAGAAATGAAGGGCAGTTGGTCCCAGCACTGTGGATGCCTCCGTGTGATCAGGTGGTGAAGAGGGCGTCCACTCAATGTCTCCATTGTACAAGTGCCATTTCCCCTGTGGACTGAACCAGTAATCACTCTGTCCTTCCTTCCCCATTTCTTCACTGACACTCTTCTCATAGAAGAGCTTTCTTTTCCCCCTTGGTGTTTTTTTGGTATTACTATCGAATGCCTTCTGTGGTAATGAATTTGTACTTACTAAATGTGTTAAAATCTATTTTCACCATTTGTCCTTTTGATACTCAATTATTCCAGTATGGCCAGTGGGAGCCCTTCAAATAATATTCTGTGTGGGACAGCAAAATCATGAAAGACTGTATTATATAATTCTCAACAATTAAATCTGCACACCTAGATGAAATGGATGCTTTCCCAGAAAAATAAAACTCACCAACATTTCCCATAGTAAAGATAGTGTAGCAGTTATGTGTGGCTGTGTAACAAATTCCCCCAAACTGACCATCTCAAAGTGGCACACATTTATCAATCTCTCAGGTTCTGTGGGTCAGGAATCTGGCTGGGCCTTTGATTCAGAAGGCTGCCCTCTGCCGTCAGCTGAGGCAGGGTCTGCTTCCAAGCTTGCCATCTGTCTTGTCTTTTCTTGTACAATTTATTCAGTCCTATCCTGTTTTATCCATCTGTCCAGCCCATCATCTATCTGTCCATATCTGTCCGTATGCCTATCCATTCATCCTATCTGTGCATTCATCTGTTTTACCCTATTTATCTGTCTGTCCTGTTTCTTGTATGTCCATATGTCCATTCACTCACCCATATATCTCCATTTAATTTATGTAGTCTGTCTTCTCTCTCCTGTCTTCGTGTTTTTTTAAAATTTTATTTGTTGAGACAGAGTCTTGCTCTGTCACCCAGACTCTCGTGCAGTGGTGTGATCTCGGCTTACTACAACCTCCACCTCCTGGGTTTAAGCAATTCTCCTTCCTTAGCCTCCTGCGTAACTGGGATTAAAGACATGTACCCCCATGCCTGGCTAATTTCTTTTTATTTTTAGTAGAGATGGGGTTTCACCATGTTGGCCAGGCTAGTTTCAAATTCCTTACCTCAGGTGATCTGGCCTCCCAAAGTGCTGGGATTACAGGCATGAGCCACTGTGCCTGGCTTGTCTCTTCTCTCTATCCATCCATCTTACTCATCTTTCCCTCCTCCCCTCCCTCCCTCTCTCTTTGCTTTCTTCTATTTATCCACCCTTCATTAATCTGTTTTACATATCTATCTTCCCACCCACCCATTCATCTTATACTATGTGTCTGTTCGGCCTTGTCCATCTTTCTGTCTCATCCATCCATCCATTCATGCATCCACTGTCTGTCTTCCACCCATCTGATCTTCTGTAGCTTGTCTGTCTATCCATTCACTCATCTGTCCTGTCTGTCTCTTATCTATCCATGTGTTCATCCATTCATCTAATCTGCCTATTCATTTATCTTTTTTCTTTTTCTTGCTTTGCCATTCAGGCTGGAATGCAGTGGGCAGTCTAACTCCTGGGCTCAAGTGATCCTGCCACCTCAGCCACCTGTGCAGCAGGGACTACAGGCATGTGCCATCATACCTGGCTAATTTTGTTATATATATATATATTTTTTTTTGCAGAGGTGGAGTCTTACTATGTTACCTAGGCTGGCCTTGAAATCCTGGGCTCAAGTGACCCTCCCACCTTGGAAGTGGCCTCCTGAAGTGCTGGGATTATAGGCGTGAGCCACCGTGCCCACCCTCCATCTGTCTGTCTTATTTATCTGTCCTATTTTTTCTATCTGTTCATCCATTCATCTGATCTACTGTATGTCTCCACCCATGTATCCACCTATCTAATCTCTGTAATCTCTCTTATCCATCCATTTATCATCTGTCTATCTTAATTATTGGGAAAAACCTGGGGGCATTCTGACCAAAGTCAGGAATAAGACTGACTCTCATTTCCACTCATCATTCATATATATTTATTTATTTATTATTATTATTTTTTCTGTCGCCCAGGCTGGAGTGCATTGGCACCATCTCTGCTCACTATAACCTCTGCATCCTGGGTTTAAGCAATTCTCCTGCCCCAGCCTCTGAGTAGCTGGGATTACAGGTGCTCACAACCACGCCTGGCTATTTTTTTGTATTTTTAGTAGAGACGGGGTTTCACCATGTTAGCCAGGCTGGTCTGGACCTCCGGACCTCGTGATCCGCCCACCTTGGCCTCCCAAAGTGCTGGGATTACAGGCATGAGCCACTGCACCTGGCCCATCATTAATATTTTACTGGTGGAATTGAGCAATGTAATTAGATAAGAGAATTATTAGAGGGAAAATAATTAGAAAATAATAGTAAAACTGTTTGAAATGAAATGAGCTATACCTGGAAAACCCCAGAGAGTCAGTGTTAAAACACAGACAATAAAATTCAGTAAAGGAACTGGATATAAAATGGATATGTTAAATCAATAGCCAGCTGGATTGTGGTGGTTCACACCTGTAATCGCAGTACTTTGGGAGGCTTTGATCTAATTTGAATTATAGTCACAGGCCAAATAATGATGTCTCTGTTAGTGATGGGGCAACGTACAAGATGATGGTCCAGTAAGATTATAATGGAGCTGGCTGGGATGCAGTGGCTCATGCCTGTAATCCCAGCACTGTGAGTGCTATTGACTTGAGCATCACTGCCTGAGCTCTGCCTCTGTCAGATCAGCAGTGGCATTAGATTCTCATGGCGGTGAGAACCCTATTGTGAGCTGTGCATGCAAGGGACCTAGATCGTGTCTCCTCTTGAGAATCTAGTGCCTGATGATCTGAGGTGGAACAGTTTCATCCTGAACTACCCTCCCTACCCTTTGTTCATGGAAAAATTGTCTTCCATGAAACCAGACCCTGGTGCCAGAAAGGTTGGGGACACTGTTTAAAGATAAACTGAAAGATCAGTGATTATCAGTGATATCAAAATGTTTTAATACTTTATGATATCTCTGCTTGATGAAAGACATTGCCATTCATGTGATAACTATGAAGAATATGAAGACATGGTGGAATATTCAAGGGAAACTTGTTTACATAGCTCATTACCATATAAAATGCATACATATGGCCGGGTGCAGTGGTTCACACCTCTAATCCCAGCACTTAGGGAGGCTGAGGCAGGCAGATCACTCAAGGTCAGGAGTTGGAGGCCAGCCTGGCCAACATGGTGAGACCCCATCTGTACTAAAAATATAAAAATTAGCTGGGCGTCGTGGTTTGTGTAATCCCAGCTACTCAGGAGACTGAGGCAGGAGAATCACTTGAACCTGGGAGGCGGAGGTTTCAGTGAGCTGAGATTGCACCGTTGCCCTCCAGCCTGGGCGAAAAACAAAAAACAAAAAACCCCCCAAAAAAACCAAAAACTAAAATGTGTGCATGTGAAGAGATACTAGAAGGAAATGGGAAATTTTGGGTTAGAATGGTGGCACTTAGATCTTGAAGTTTCCTGTTAATATTGTCTCCTTAATAAACAGAGGCTCCTGGCCCTGTGGGGATCTGTCTAGAGGCGCAGGTGCTCATGCTAGGCTCTGGTTTTGGTTTCTTGATTGCCTTGTGCCCAGACTGGGCCTGGGCTGTGGGCTGGAATCACACCCAGGAGATAGGGGACATGTATCCAGTAGCCATACTAGGCCACTCCCTGCTTCTCGCCTACAGCTGCATGCCCTTCCTTTTTTTTTTAATTTAAATTTTAATTAATTTATTTTTGAGATGGAGTCTCGCTATGTCACCCAGGCTGGAGTGCAATGGTGCTATCTTGGCTCACTGCAACCTCCGTCTCCCAGGTTCAAGTGATTCTCCTGCCTCAGCCACCTGAGAAGCTGGGATTATAGGTACACACCACCATGCCCAGCTAATTTTTGTTTTTAGTAGACATGGGGTTTCACCGTGTTGGTCAGGCTGGTCTTGAACTCCTGACCTCGTGGTCCACCTGCCTTGGCCTCCTGAAGTGCTGGGATTACAGGTGTGAGCCACCATGCCCAACCCAGATCATGCAGTTCTACTCTTTTAGTTATTTTAAGATGTACAAAAATTATTGCTGACTCTAGTCACTTTGTTGTGCTGTCAAATACTAGATCTTACTCGGTGTTTTTGTACCCATAACCATTTCTACATCTGCTCCCTGCGTCCACTCCACCACCCTTTCCAGCATCTGGAAACCATCCTTCTACTGTTTTTTTTTTTTTTTTTGATACTGCTTCTACAAGTGACAGCTCTGATTCTCTGTCATCTCCATGAGTTCAGTCATTTTAATTTTTAGCTCCCACAGATAAATATGAGCATGTGAAGTTTGTCTTTGTTTGCTTTGCTGATTTCACTTAACACAGAGACCTCCAGTTCCATCCTTGTTGCAGATGGCGGGATTGCATTCTCTTTACGGCTGAATCCTTGTGCCTGTGTGCCACGTTTCACCTTCTGTTGCTTTAATTCTCCCTCCTTATGTCATTCATGGTTCCTTCTATCCAGAAGTGTGTTGTTTTTTTTTCCCCCGAGATGGAGTCTTGCTTTGTCACCCAGGCTAGAGTGCAGTGGCATGATCTTGGCTCACCGCAGCGTCCACCTCCTGGGTTCAAGCGATTCTCATGCCTCAGCCTCCCGAGTAGCTGGCATTACCGCACATGCTGCAATGTCCGGCTAATTTTTGTATTTTTAGTAAAGATGGGGTTTCACCTTGTTGGCCAACTGGTCTTGAATGCCTGAGCTCAAGTGATCTGCCTGCCTTGGCCTCCTAAAGTGCTGTGCTCACAAGCATGAGCCACCACACCTGGCCCAGAATGGTCTTTTTCAGACTTCAGAATTGCTTTCTCTGGTCCTTGTATCTAAGGTAGCTAGCTTCTCCTGTGTTTCTGTCCCTTTACCTTGGTTTATGTATCATCATCTGCAGTTTTCTTTTTTTTTTAATAGCTTTTAATAAAATTGCATAGAAAAAGGAATTTTTCTTTTCTTTGAAACAGGGTCTTGCCCTGTATCCCAGGCTGGAGTTCAGTGGTGTGACCTTGGCTCACTGCAGCTTCAGCTTCCCAGGCCCAAGCGATTTTTCCCACCTCAGCCTCCCGAGTAGCTGGGCCTACAGGTGCACACCACCATGCCTGGTATTTAAACAAAAAAGTGTGTGTGTGTTTGTAGCAACCAGGTGTCCCTATATTGCCCAAGCTGGTCTCAAGCTTTTGACCTCCCTTGAGGGATCCTTGAGGGATCCTCCCACCTCAGCCTCCCAAAGTGCTGGGATTATAGACGTGAGCCACTGTGCCAGCCCAGGAACACTTCTGTGGCTGTCTGTTCTCTTGGGCTGGAGTGGAACTGCTGAACTGTCGCAGAGAGCCCACATCCTCTTTCCTTGAGTTTGAGTCAATTGAATGTGTGTAGAATGACATCTGTTAGCATCTTGATCACTGATGTTGCACAACTCCAGTGTGGCTCTTGGCTGGATGTTTCGCTTTCTGTGAAATCTCTGTAGATGTCCTTTGCCCATTTTTTAAATGGTTTGTGCTTAATTTGCAGTGTTTTGTATAGTCTTATTTTTTTGTTTCTGTATATTATGAATACATTCTCCTAGTTTGACAATCCTTTTTGTATTTCTAAAATTAATTAATTAATTGTTTTTAGAGACTGGGTCTTGCTGTGTTACCCAGCCTTTCAAGTAGCTGGGAATGACAGTGTGTGCCACTACACCTGGGCCCCTTTTTACATTTATTTATTTATTTATTTATTTATTTTTATTTTTATTTTATTATTTTTTTGAGACAGTGTCTCTGTTGCCCAGACTGGAGTGCAGTGGTGCAGTCATGTTCACTGCACCCTCTACCTCCCCTGGCTTTGTGATCCTGCCACCTTAGCTTCCCGAGTAGCCAGGACCACAGGCACATACCACCACGCCTGGCAATTTTTGTATTTTTTGCAGAGAAGGGTTTCCCCATTTTGCCCAGGCTGGTGTCAAACTTGTGGGCTCAAGTGATCTGCCCACCTCATGCTCCCAAGTGCTGGGATTACAGATGTGAGCCACTATGCTCGGCCCCCTTTTGTATGTTACGAAACTTTTATTTATTTTGCAGTCCAAAATGTATTTACCTAGATAGGTAACGCTTAGCTGAAGTTTTGTTTTTGGCATGTAATTTCTTATTTCTTCTGCGGTTGACCTTTTCTTTCTTTCTTTCTTTCTTTTTAATTTAACGTAAATCATGTGAAGTAGGAATTCCATTTTATCTTTCTTCATGTATGGGCGTGGTGGCTCACACCTGTAGTCCCAGCACTTTGGGAGGCTACCAAGGAGGATCACTTGAACTCGGGAGTTCGAGACCATCCTGGGCAACAAAGTGAGACCCCATCTCTACAAAAAATAGAAAAATTAGCTGGGTGTGGTGGCACATGCCTGTGGTCCCAGCTAATAGGGAGGCTGAGGTGGGAGGATGGCTTAAGCCTGGGATGCAGGCAGAATTGCAGTGAGCTGAGATTGCACCACTGACCTCTAGCCTGGGTGACAGAGCCAGACCCTGTCTCAAAAAATTTTTTTGCCCCCATCTTTCTTCATGTGTATAATCATTTTTTCCTGGCTTTGGATATTGAACAAATCCTAATTTCTTCATCAGCCTGACATATATCCCAGAGTTCAAATGTGTGGGAGTTTCTTTCTGCATGCTTTTTTGTTTTTTGTTTTTTTAGAGACAGGCTCTTACTCTGTTGCCCAGGCTGGAGTGCAGTGGCACTCTGGATATTTTTGGCCATTTATTGTTTAATATAAACTCTCGAATCATAAAATTTCATGAAAAATTCTGTTCAGATATAGGAAGGCATTGAATCTATAGATTGGTGTGAATCTGTATCTTCACAATATATCTTACTATTTATGAGCATAGTGTATTTATTTAGCTTTTAAGAAATGTTTCTATGAAATGTTATAATTTTTCCTGTAGAGGTCTTGCCATCTTTTGTAGGTTTATTCCTAGATAACTGGTGATTCTCTAATGCCATTGTAAGTGATGTCATCTCTTTAATTACAGCAGCTAATTGTTCACTGCTGGTGTGGAATAACCACACAGCTGACTGCTGAGTATTTCACTTCTCATACCCTCATCTTTGCTAAGCTCTGTTACTGTTTCTACTACTTTGTAGGACATATAGTAGCAGTTTTATTTCTTCCTTTCTAATCCCAGGCCTCAAATTCCTTGTCTAATTGTACTGGTTAGGACACGATATGACGTTGAAAAGAAACAATGCTAGTGAACATCTTTGTTCTCGGTTTTGTTTATTTTTATTACTTTATTAAATTTTTAGACTTACAAAAAAGTTATAAAACTAATACATAGAATTCCCCAGATACCCCAAATATTAGCATTTTACTACATTTGCTTTATCATTCTATTCTATCTATCTATCTCTCTAGTTTCTGTTTGCTTTTCTTGATTATTCTTGATTTTAAAGGGAATGTTTCCAATATTTTCCTATTTAGCATGGTGGTTTTTTTTAAATACTTAAATAATTTTTTTCCCTAGACTGTTCAACAGAGCTAGACATTTTTATCAGATTAAGGAAATTCTCTTCCATTCCTAATTTACTGAGTTCTAAAAATCATACTTGGGTATTGAATTTTACCCCAAGTAGTTTTTCTACATCTTTAAAGAAATCTAATTTTTTATTTTTTGAAATAGAGTTTCACTCTTGTTGCCCAGGCTGGAGTGCAGGGGTGTGATCTTGGCTCACTGCAACCTCTGCTTACTGGCTTCAGGTGGTTCTCCTGCCTCATCCTCCTGAGTAACTGGGATTACAGGCATGTGCCACCACACTTGGCTAATTTTGTGTTTTTAGTGGAGACAGAGTTTCACCATGTTGGTCAGGCTGGTCTCGAACTCCTGAATTTTTTTTTTCCAGACAGGCTGTCATTCAGGCTGGAGTACAGTGGTGAGATCTCAGCTCACTGCAACCTCTGCCTCTTGGGTTTAAGTGATCCTCCCACCTCAGCATGCCATAATGCCCAGCTAATTTTTGTATTTTTTATAGAGATGGGGTTTCTCCATGTTGCCCAGGCTGGTCTCAAACCCCTGGGCTCAAGTGATCTGCCCACCTTGCCTCTTAAAGTGTTGTGATTATAGGTGTGAGCCATCTGGCCCAGCCTAGATTTTTTTTTTTTTTTTTGAGATGGAGTCTTGCTCTGTTGCCCAGGCCAGAGTACTGTGGCATGGTCTCAGCTCACTGCAACCTCTGTCCCCTGAGTTCAGGTGATTCTCCTGCTTCAGCTTCCTGAATAGGTGGGATAACAGGTGTCTGCCACCATGCCCAGCTAATTTTTTTGTATTTTTAGTAGAGACGGGGTTTCATCGTGTTGGCCAGGCTGGTCTTGAACTCCTGACCTTGTGATCCCCCTAACTCAGGCTCCCAAAGTGCTGGGATTACAGGCTGAGCCACCACTCCTGGCCTATTTTTAACCTATGTTTATGGTATAAATATCCACTCGTTTTATTATTTCTTTCCTGTTCCTTTCTTTGAATTTGTTTTGTTGTTCATTTGTACCTTCTTTAGATGGATTTGCTGTTAGCCTGTTAATTTGGAGACTTTCTTCTTTGAAGCTACAGCCCATAGGTTTTGTTTTGATAGTTGTCTTGAGCAGGAAGAGGCAGGAATGATGGGGTGGTGAGGGCCATATGACTGGTTAGGCACTGATTCTTGACAAGATCCTAGTTTTTGTTGTGAGTGGTGGGTTAATGGGTGCTCATTGTGTCATTGAAAATAGCAGCGTCCTTTGTGCTGGAGTAGATTGCTCAGAGAATCCTAGCACACTTGAGGTCCACAAGAAGAAAGAAAAAAACAAAAACTAAATAGTAAGAACAGATATTGCAGAGTAAAATACTTCCCACCTCCCTTTCTGCTCTTCATCTCACTTAAAAATGTCATACTATTAATAACTGATAATTCCTTCCAGAAAGATGTGCACATAACTGGCATCTTTCTGTTGTCTTACACGAGTCTTGGTGTCATAGACACCCTGTTCTGCCCTCCCTGTGGCTTCTGTGATTTCCCATGCGAGCACACCAGCCTTTTCTTACCCTTTGCAAAAGCTTTTATATTCCCGTGTAGGGAATAACAGTGTCTATAACTAGCCTTCTGTGAGTGAGGAGTCAGACCCTCTAATTTGGAGAGAAGACTGAATGCATGTCCTTGTTACCTGTGATCTGGGGAACTTTTGCTAATGTATCTGCAGAGTAAGCTACACATATACATTACTACTATGATATGTACTATGTATTGTTACTACAGATGAGTACTACATAATATATGCATAATATATTCTGCAAAAGTTTATCTTACAGATTACATACAAGTAAAATTATACCACCAGTAGAGAAGTGCCCAACCCAGGGGTATGTGCTTTTTTTTGTTTTAAGAATTGCAGTTCTTGCTGTGTGGCCCAGGCTGGCCTTGGACTCCTTGGCTCAAGTGATCCTCCTGCCCCAGTCTTCTAACTGCTACAGGTGCATGCCACTGAGCCTGGTGGTATGTATGTTTTTAAAATTTGATAACTATTGCCAAGTTGACCCCAGAGAGATTTGAATTGCCTGTTTTTTTTTTTTTGAGATGGAGTCTCTCTCTGTCCCCCAGGCTGGGGTGCAGTGGCGCAATCTTGGCCCACTGCAACCTCTGCCTCCTGGGTTCAGGTGATTCTCCTGCCTCAGCCTCCTGAGTAGCTGGGACTACAGGTGCACACCACCATGCCCAGCTAATTTTTGTATTTTACATAGAGACGGGGTTTCACAGTGTTGGCCAGGATGGTCTCGATGTCTTGACCTTGTGATCTTCCCAACTCAGCCTCCCAAAGTGCTGGGATTACAGGTGTGAGCCACTGTGCCTGGCCTGAGAATTGCCTGTTTGTCCACACTCTTTTTTTTTTTTCGAGACAGAGTCTTGCTCTGTCGCCCAGGCTGGAGTGCAGTGGCACGATCTCTGCTCATTGCAACGTCAGCTTACTGAGTAGCTGGGATCACAGGTGCCCACCACCATGCTCAGCTGAGTTTTGTATTTTTACTAGAGATGGGGTTTCACCATGTTGGCCAAGCTGTTCTTGAACTCCTGAGCTCAGGTAATCCACCCACCTCTGCCTCCCAAAGTGCTAGGATTACAGGCATGAGTCACTGTGCCTGGCCCCATACTCTTATTAACAGACTTTAATTTTTTTGCCAATTTGATAAGTGGAAAATGGTGTCTTTGTTGCTTTAAATGTATTTTCAGTTGCATTTGTTTTTATTATTCATATGCATTTATTTCTCTTAGTTTGCCTTCTCTGTTATTTGTCCATATAGGGGAGGGAGCTGAGGTGGAGGGCAGGATTCTCTTCTGTTTCTGTGTGGGCTGCAGATAGGTTTGTAAATGACCGTTCTCTGTTGCCTTAAGATGGATCTCTTGACATGGTGTTTTCTACGTTTGAACTTGGAGTCCCATGTCTGGGTTGTTTGCTCTTGGCTGGGTGGAACCTGTGTACTTAAGGAGGAATCACTTGCATTCGCTTTTAGGACTTGGTGTTTTGTTGGCGTGTCTCCTCCCTGGCTCGGAAGCACAGCTTGTAGGTCCCGCTCTGCTGGACCACCCACTTTGCAAGTCTTGGACAGTCAACACTGATACTGTACCAAAAAGTGTGGGGGAGTTATAGAGTAGCATTTATAGAGAAGGATGAGTGTTGCTTACTTTCATGTGACCTTAAAGATAGAAAATAATATTTGTGCTTTTATTTTGCAGTTTGCATGGAACCTGAATACACTCTTTTTAAAAATATTGCCTCTTTTTATAGAAAAAGGACTGCAAATATTTATTGTTTTGTATTAAGAGCTACAAGTTGGTCTTGATTGGAGAGCTGGCATAGCTGTATAAGGGTCTCTCCCTCTAGGAAATTTGGGGCTGGGGTGGGCATGGGAGGTGGTCTTTGGAAGCAGCCTGAGTGTGGGGAGACTGCTGTGCTTGAGCCTTCGTCATGCAGGTGTGTCCCGGAGATGCTTCTTGTGGCAGAAGCGCTGCCCTGAGACCTACCCGTGGCATGGTTGGCACTGGGACAGGCGCTCCTGTGGGAGGTGTGCGTTGTGAGCTGGTGTTTTTGGTTTGCGTTTCTACCCACTGTCATGTTGTGGGCTCTTGGCCCTAGAGGTAAAATGTTTGTGAGTTGAGTCTTGTGACAGGGCTGGTTCCTAGATTCCATGTCTTGGTTTTTGTTAGTATTTTTTTCGGCAAAGCTAATCCTGAGAGGCCCTGCGAGCAGTGATTACTTTGTGGGATGAGCTGTATTGATGGTTTCTGTGTAGGGACCCTTCACATTTTAGGGTGAAAACAATAAATGTCTCGTTAAATGGTTTCCATCTGAGAACACTCAAATTGTTTTAAAATGGTTGTGAATCCGAGGGTTTAAGCTGCTTTGGAGGAGGCCTGGAGGTGCCTGGGCCGCAGCGTGCAGCTCTGGAATCCTGCCGCTGGGGCAGCCTCCATTTCATGAGATGGCTCTGGAGCATGCCCAGTGTGTGGAGCCTTCAGAGGGAGCCGCTGAGCTGGGCTACTGTGATTTCTCTGCAGTTGGCCGCAGTCAACAATTGCACTAAGTCAGGAGGGAAAAAATGATGGGGTACAAGTAAGAGACGTGGTATTTGGTACTTTTTTTCCTTTGCTTAATCCTTCTTTCTTTTACACTGGTTCTTCTAGGCTGGGGTCAGGGCCTGCAGAGCAGGGACGCTTGCTGTGATTGTGGTGACACCTCCTTGTCCTCCATGCCCCTTCCCTGCCAGAATAACCCTGTTCTGCTCTCTGGCCACACACCATGTGCACTTCCTTGGGAGTGGGATGGGAGGTCCTCTCCAACTGAGGGTACAACAGTTCAAGCCTGTTCCGCATTTGCTGGTAGCAGGAGGAACTCTGACCTTTTTCAGTTATGCTGATGATGAACCAGGACTTTCTCTTGTTTGAACATTTATAAAGAGCGTGCTTGACTTTTTTAGCTGATGAGCAATGTTTTCCTGTTTTATTCGCCTACCTGCACCCATGGCGGCCTCAGTGGTGCGGGGAGTGAAGCTGGGAAGGGATGACACTGCCAGGTGAGCAAGAACCAGGGACCCTGGGACCAGAGGCCAGGCTGTGCAGGGCAAGGGCTGGCCATGCCACTGTGTCGCTGGCTCTTTGCCACACAGGCTGCAGAAAGGGAAATCTGTCTGCCTCGGGTGCGAGAATGGCATTGACTACTCATCTGGAGAGCTGGGAACAGATCCTCCCTGTCGGAGCCTGTGTAGTCCCCATCCATACGTGTGGGTTGTGTGATGAGCCTGTCTGTATGTTCATTGGGGGTCTCCCCATTTTCCTTGGAATGGTGAGGAAGGTAGAGAGGTAGAAACCCAAGGCAGCAGAGTCTCCACTTGGATTTTCTAAGCAATTCCACAGAAATAAGACATTGCACAAGCAAGTGCTGGGTACTTCTTGGGGAGAGACCTAGTGAGGAGCGCTGTGTTTTAATTAATTAATTGTAAATAACAGGATTAGAGCAGATTGGTTCATAGCTGCCTCTTCTAGAACCGTATTCTTCGAACAAAAGGGTGGGGGATGGTAGGCTTCTCTCCTAGCTCTGAGGAAACTCCAGCTCAGCGCACAGCATGAGGAGGAAGAGTGAACAATGGGGGCGTTCCTTTGTGCCTGCCCTTGAAATGCGGGTAGAGGCCACTTGGTGAGCGGGCAGTGCCTTTGCTCACGTGTCCCCAGCAGCAGTGGCGTCTGTGGGATGCTTTGCACTGGAAATTGGCACTGTTTTGGGTAGTGGTTCTGAGATGAACTGTTTAACCAGGTATGCAAATGTGCTGATGCCAGGAATTTTTTTGAACACCTGTGATGTAAATGTTAACTGTGGTTAATGTGAGCAGCTCAACCTGGGTTAGCTCAACCCTTGGAGATTATTTGTTCTCATCTCTTTGGAGTTGAAAATGCTGTACTTTTCTAGGAGTCATTTCCCCAGGCCATGTGGAGGTCAGGGATCGGCTGGTTCTGGCCTTCCTCTCCTCCTCCTCCTCTTTCCTGCTCCGTGTGGAGGATGGCTTCAAGGAGACTGTGGGCAGGTGTGTGACTGCAGCCCTGGGGCGCAGGCAGAGGCTGGGCACGGGGGAAAGCGGGACCTGGGAGGCTGCGGCTTAGTAAACATTTGTTTTTTATTTTAAGATACTTTTAGAGATGGGGTAGTGGTGGATTTTAGCATTAGAGATTTTTGGCTTCTGCTTCAAGCACTGTGAATCTTCTGTGGGTCATGGCATTAGGGGAAAAAGTAAAAAATAACCAAAGAGAAAAAGTTCATTTAAGTAAAGTAAAAGTTTTGGTGTTTTTTTCTTGAAATAATGTCTGCAGTCAAAGCATTGTATTTTTAGAGAACTCAGGGAGGAAAGGTATGCTGCCGTTCCTGCTCAGCACATGGGTCTGGCCCTTTTGATGTCTGAAATCTTACAGGAATTTGTCTTTTTTAGAGTATATGCTGCTTATTTGGTTTCATGGAATCCAGAAGAGAGCCTATCCAAATTATCCTTGCCTTCAGGGTGAATTAGGTTTTGGAGTTGCGGCAGATGGCACAGAGGACCTCTCGGAGGGACTGCACCTTCCACAAGATGAAAAGTGAGAGAGTGTTGCAAAGGAGAGCTCCCGCCTCCTTTATGGGCTTCTGCAGAACACATCTCCCTTTCTACCTTGGAGAAGAGGCGGGACCAGTGGGCAGGCAGCAAGTAGGTGGAGGAAGACGGAAGGGAAAAGGGGTGCGCTGGGAGAGACCAAGAGTGCTGATGGCTCTGGGTGCCAGGCTATCAGCTCCAGAGACTCTAACTGACCTGGGGCTTGCAGGATCCTGCTAGAAGAGAAATCCTTGCTTCCTTCTCTCCTTGTTTTCTTCCTCTCCTTCCATTCTCCTTCTTCTCCCTTCTGTTCACCCATCTATCCGTTCACCCACCCAGCATTCACTCACCCACCACCTGTCCCATGCACCCAGCCACCCACCTACCCATTCATCCATCCATCCACTGTCTAACATCTACCTCACCACCCACCCATCCATTTATTTACCCACCTACTCATCCATACACATGTCCACATCCATCTTATTCATCCAACAATCATCATGTATCAATGACTTAACTATATACCAGAACTACTAGTCCAGAAACTTGATTGTGGACACAGCGCCAAAAATCCAGAACATCCTAAAAAGAAACTTATACCATTAGCAGTTCCTTCCCATGCCACGCCTGGCCAGCCCCTGGCAGCCTCTCATCGGTTTTTCTTCTCTGTCAGTTTGCCTGTTCTCTGTTGTCTTTTGTGCCTGGCTTCTCTCACTTAACTTAGGGTGTGATCTTGGCCCGCTGCAGTCCCAACCTCTTAGTGTTTTCAAGGTTCCTCGGTGGTGTAGTGTGTGTCAGTAGCTTGCTCCTTTTTAAGCTGAGTAACACTCCATGGGATGGATATGCCACTGATGGACATTTGGGGTGTTTCCACTTTTTTTTTTCTCTTACGGACAATACTGCCATGAACATTCATGTACAAGTTTTCATGTGGACCTGTGTTTTTATTTCTTCGGACATCCTGGGAGCGGGATACTGGCTCACATGGTGACTGTCTGTTTTCAGTGTTGGAGGAAATGCCAGGTTGTTTTCAATGGTGGTTGTACCATTCTGTTTTCCCACCAGCACTGCACAAAGGTTCCAGTTTCTCCATATCCTCTACAACATCTGCTGTTGTCCGTCATTGTGATTATGGCCATTCTAGTGGGTGGGGTGTGGAGTGGGTCTCACTGGCTTTCATTTTTAGTTTTTTTGAGTTGGAGTCTCACTCTGTCACCTAGAGTGGAGTGCAGTGGTGCAATCTCGGCTTACTATAACCTCCACCTCCTGAGTTCAAGTGATTCTCCTGCCTCAGCCTCCCAGGTAGCTGGGATTACAGGCATGTGCCACCACACCTGGCTAATTTTGTATTTTTAGTAGGGACGGGGTTTTTCCATGTTGGTCAGGCTGGTCTCGAACTCCTTACCTCAGGTGATCTGCCTGCCTCAGCCTCCGAAAGCGCTGGGATTACAGGTGTGAGCCACCGCATCGGCCTTAATTTTTATATTTGTAATGGAGATGGGGTTTCACTCTGTTGGCCAGGCTGGTTTCGAACACCTGGCCTCAAATGATCTGCCCGCCTCGGCCTCCCGAGGTATTGTGATTATAGGCGTGAGCCTTCACCCTCGTCCTGGTCGTGGCTTTGGTTTGCATTTCCCAGATGGTTAGAGATGCTGGGCATCTTCTCCTGTGCTTCTTGGCCATATGTGTGTGTTCTTTGGAGAAATGTCAATTCAGATCTTTTGCCTAATAAAAAAATTTTAAAATTGTTGTAAGAGTTCTTTTTGTATTATAGATACAAGTCCCTTATCAGATATGCGATTTGTAGTTTTTTCCCCCATTTTGTGAGGTGTCTTTTCATTTTTTTTTTTTTTTTTAAATTTTTATTGCATTTTAGGTTTTGGGGTACATGTGCAGAACGTGCAAGATAGTTGCATAGGTACACACATGGCAGTGTGTTTTGCTGCCTTCCTCCCCTTAATCTTTTCATATTTTGATAATGAAGCACAAAAGTCTTTAGTTTTGATGGAAGTCCAATTTATTTATTTATGTTTGTTGTTGCTTATGTGGAAGTGATATTTGCTAGTGACTTAAAGGAGGTGAGGGGTGAATTCTGGGGCAAGATTAAAGCCAGGGCAGAGGCTCTGAAGAGGAGTGGATGGCTGCAGGCTCACTGTTGGACAGGGCTGAGCAGGTAACAAGCTCCAGGCAGGGTGGTGGTTCTGAGATGCCTCTGGCTGCCTCCTCTGGGAGGTGACGTCAGGGAGATCAGCTGAGAGGCTGAGCAGCAGCCAAAGCAGGGGATGCTGTGGCAGGAGCAGTGAGGTAAGACGAGGCTCTTCTTTTATTTTTTTATTTAATTAGAGACAGGATCTTGCTATGTTGCCCAGGCTGCTCTTGAACTCCTAGCCTCAAGCAGTCCACATGCCTCTGCCTCCCAAAGTGTTGGGATTACGTGCATGAACCCTCATGCCCAGCCGAGAAGTAGGTTTTTTTTTTTTTTGTGGCGGGGGCGGGGATGTAGTTTCCTTCTTGTTGCCCAGGCTGCTGGAGTGCAATGGTACGTTCTCAGTTTACTGCAATCTCTGCCTCCCTGGTTCAAGCGATTCTCCTGCCTCAGCCTCCCCAGTAGCTGGGGTTACAGGTGCCCACCATCATGCCCAGCTAATTTTTATATCTTTAGTAGAGACGGGGTTTCGCCATGTTGGCCAGGCTGGTCTTGAACTCCTGACCTCAGGTAATCTGCCCGCCTTGGCTTCCCAAAGTGCTGGGGTTACAGGAGTGAGCCACTGCATCCAGCTGAGAAGTAGGTTCTTGATGTCCTTCATGTCTTGTCTTCCCTCTTGCACCCTGAGCCCTTCTCTCTCAGTGCTTGCTGCTTGCTGTGTCCTGACCTCCTGCTCCACCCTCAGACTGCGGACCCTTGGAAAGATGTTCCCCACCAGCCTGTGCACTCACGTACTCCGCCCACTGCCTGCCCCAGGGCCCTAGCTGCTCCAACAGCTCTTCCCTGCCCTCCCTATCCTGCCCTGCCCCACCTTTACTTTTTGCTCTCTGGAGCATTCATTGCCTTTAGCATAGAGACTTGCTGTGTCCCCATGTAAAAAGAGCTTTACTTTCTCTCTCTCTCTTTCTCCTTAAAAAAAAAAAAAAAAAGGGTCTCCTTATGTTGTCCAGGCTGTTCTTGAACTTCTGGCCTCAAGTGATCCTCCCATCTGGGCCTCTCAAAGCTCTGGTATTAAGGTGTGAGCCATGATGCTTAGCCCAAAAAGCTTTTCTTTTTTTTCTTTCTTTCTGTCTCTTTCTCTGTCTCTCTCTCTCTTTCTCACTTTTTCTTTCTGTCTTTTTTTTTTTTGGCGCTGGAGTGAAGTGACACGATCTTGGCTTTTTGCAACCTCTGCCTCCCGTGTTCAAGAGATTTTCCTGCCTCAGCCTCCCCCAGTAGCTGGGATTACAGGTGTGCGCTACCACGCCCAGCTAATTTTTTTGTATTTTTAGTGGAGACGTGGTTTCACCTTGTTGGCCAGGCTAGTCTCGAACTCTTGGCTTCAAGTGATCCACCTGTCTCAGCCTCCCAAAGTGTTGGGATTGCAGGTGTGAGCCACTGCACCCGGCCTGAAGAAGCTCTTCTTGATCCTGCTTCCCACCAGCTTCACATCAGTTCTTTGCACCAAACTCCTCCAAAGATTTGTTTGTTAATGGCGTGTGCATATTTCCCTGTTCTCCCTTAGATCCTTAGTCAGACCTCGCAACTTCACCCCCAAGAAGTGGGGGTAAAGAAGCATCCTGGTAAAGGTCTTCTCTGTCAGGTCTCTGGATGGCCCTCCTGGTGGTAGCCTTCCTTTCTTGGCTGGTCCCATCTCCTGCCAGGACGTGGTAGTGTCCTAACTCAGTACATGGGCGTTGCTGTCCTTGCCACCTCACCGCAGTGCTGGGTGCACTGCGTCCACGTGTGAGCTCCATGTTCTGCCCTGCTCCCTTCACGGCTTCCCATCTGCCTCCATCCTCTTCGCCCTTCTTGCAGGTGCTTCTGCCTTCTGAATTCCTCTCAGTCTCCCACCTGCGCCTCCCTTTTCTGACTGGTTTCCCTGGCCACCTGTCCTGGGGGTGGGCCTGCAGCACAGCAGCCCAGGGAACCAGTCTGTCATCACTGAAGCCTTGTGCCTCCTGGCTCCAGTTCGTACTTGCCTGTCTGCCTGTCCTCCTTGTGCATCTTCCCTGGGGTCTAGCAGTCTTGGTGTTCTCCTGGGGGTTGTGTCCTGGGGAAGGAAGAGGCACCTGTCTATCCTCCATCCACTTGCCTTTGCCCGTCTTCATTCTGGGAGGACTTTATCGGAGTGCGGGCTACCTTCTCTGTTTATTGCCTCCCTACTTCCTGCAGCCTTTGGGTCTTGTCATCCACTGTTGCATGCCTCTTGTTCCAGGGTAAGCCGCTGTGCATGTGGCTGAACGTAACAGAGGCTATCCAGCCTGGCCATGAGATGTGTGGGAACTCAGAACCCTTCCAGGGCTACAGTGTGCTTGACTTACGGATGAGTGAGGGTAACAGTTACTGTTTTCCTGTATAATTACTCTGTTAGCTCTTTCATAGCTAATAAGTGAGCTGAAATTCTTAATTTTTTTCATTCAGTGTAAGAAAAAAGCAGAAGGAAATATACAGAAAGTTAACTTGGTTATTTCTGAATTGTGAGATTGCCAGTGATTTTGTATTTTTTGGAATAAAGTTTTTTTTTACAGAGAGCATGTATTAGCTTTACTGTTAGAAAGAATTAATGGAAACCTTCATTTATATTTAACTTAATTCATATGAGTAGTGCTTATCACTTTAAAAAGGTATATAGTGAAAACCTGAAGGGAAGATGACTGTGAAGTTAGATAATGCCCTGTCACAATGTCAAAACAAAGCCACCCAGAGACCCAAAGAGTTGAATCCTTTTCTGTCTTTTTTTTTTTGGAGACGAGCCTTGCTTGGTCGCCCAGGCTGGGGTACAGTTGCGCAGTCTTGGCTCACTGCAACCTCCGCCTCTCGGGCTCAGGCTATTCTTCCACCTCAGCCTCTTGAGTAGCTGGGACTGTAGGTGCGCACCACCACGCACAGCTGAGGTTTTCGGTATGTTTTGCAGAGATGGGGTTTTGCCGTATTGCCCAGGCTGGTCTTGAACTCCTGAGCTCAAGCTTTCCACCAGCCTTGGCCTCCCAAAGTGCTGGGATCACAGGCATCAACCACCGCGCCTGGGCCTGAATCCTATACTTGGAATCGTTATTAAATAAGGACCCAACTCTGCAGTGCTGTGGCCGGGCCTTGCCCCCACACGTGGCTGCGCGGAGGCCGTCCCCTTGGTCCTTGTGTTCTTCTGCACCCCTTCTTCCTTCACTCAGTGAACCTCCTCCAGCTCTTTCTGTCCAGCAGACACTACAGTGCAGAGGCCCCAGGAGTCTTCCAGGGTTCAAGCTGCATACAAATGCAAGACTTTCTGTACCTTTTCACTCTCATTGTGTGCTGAGTGTCAGGCATGAGTTGTGTGATCCTGCCATAGATGGAGTGCGGCGGGCACATGGACTTCTGGTTCGCTAAACTGGAAAAAATATTTGCACAAATGCAAAACCATATCATTTTGTCTTTTCTTTAAAGAATAGTTTATTTTCATAAAGTATCCTATGTTAACATGTAATGGGTTTATTGTTATTTGTAAAGGAAGTGATAACAACATTTTTTTTTTCAGTTTGGACATGGTAAAACTAACTTAGTACCATTCTGATAACTCATGTGAACAAAATCTCTTTGGGGTGATCAGTGCTGTTTAGAGTGTGGTATGGTTCTGAGAATGAAAAGTTTGAGAATTACTGTTTTATCATAAACTGAAGTGCCTGGCACAGTCCTATAATGAACCACACAATTTCTGTTTCTCATAGGGCTTACATTCTGATTGGAGATGAGGGTCACATTTTTGTGTCACATGCTTCAAACCAGTCAACTCCTTAGGTTTTACTGTCTTTTTATCATCCTGGAGATTTTAAATGAAATTCAGCTATGAATGTGTATTTGTTTTCCCATGCTGTCTCAGTCATATTACAGAGCAGTGTTGTGGATTTAAAAATGATCTCTGACATGAGTAGGAATGTGGTCTTCTACCAGGAACCTTTTTGATTGCAGAGAATTTATTAATGTCTCTTGTGGTTTTCTGCATGTAGCCTGCATTTACTCTTCTAACCACAAGGTGGTGCCTTTGTTCCAAGTCCGAAGGCTGACGCTGTGCAGGAGGTAGCTTGAGAACACAGTTTTATATGGGTTGCTTTTTTGACAATTTAAGATGATTCTGCTTTGAAGTGCTTAGCAAAGAACCTTACCTTTCTTTCACATCAGGGTGGTCCCTAGAGTGTGTAAGAACCCCCCAGCAGGTTGAGCATCTCTTACCTGGGTGCTAGTCTAGGTGCCTGGTCCCTTACCACTCTCGACTGCTGCTTTTCTATTTGTTGTATTTCTGATAGGACTGTTGCTCAAGTTGCTCTTCTAATCTGAAAAAAGAAATAGGCTTCTCTTTTATTTTGGCAAGTTGTGTACAGTCTTATTCTTATGTCCCATGTTGTTCAGAAGAGGAGGTGGGTGTCCTGGGAGGTGGGGGAGCCATGTTCAGCTGCACTGTCCTTGCTGGCTGAGCTGAAGGCAGCATGAAGCTCTGGCCCTGAGAGTGCACCAGGGAGTGTGTGGAGACCATGTCTGAATCCCTCCCTCAGATCCACGCTCTTCGCCTGTGCTCCACACCAGTCTCTCCATTGATCCCTGTGCTGAGGCCAAAGTTCACCGGATGTCTCCTGGTGAAACTGCGCTGCTGCTCTGCCTAGCACTGGCCCTCCTCTCAGGGAGGCTCTGGTGGGGACTGCCAGTGTTATTCAGTGTCTTCAAAACTTTTTTCTCACATTAGAAAAATTTTAGGCCAGGCACAGTGGCTCATGCCTGTAATCCCAGCACTTTGGCAGACCCAGGCGGGCAGATCACGAGGTCAGGAGTTCAAGACCAGCCTGACCAACATGGTGAAATCCCACCTCTACGGAAAATAGAAAAATTAGCTGGGTGTGGTGGTGTGCACCTGTGATACCCACTACTCAGGAGACTGATGCAGGAGACTAGCTTGAACCCAGGAGGTGGAGGTTGCAGTGAGCCGAGATTGGGCCATTGCATTCCAGCCTGGGAGATAGGGCAAGACTCTGTCTCAAAAAAAAAAAAAGAAAAATATTAAGGCCCCTGTTTTTATGGTGATAATTGTGTGAAAGTATGTATGAATTAAAAAGATAGAAAATGACAAATTTACTATGAACGTAGTACCACTGAAAAATAGCATCTGTATGCGTTGACCTATTACTTAGCCTCCAGGAGCCAGTACTAGGGGGATCTAGGAGTCTATGGGTCCCTTCTAGGGACTGTATTGTTCTCAGGAGCCAGGGCTGAGGCCTTGATGGGGGCAGGACAATCTGTTGTCTTGGAATTGAGCTCAAGAGGCCTAGACAGGTGCTGGCCAGCTAAAGCTGCTTTTCTCACACTCCGAAATACAGTTAGTGGAGAGATCCAGGGTGAGCAGGGAGACTTTCTAAAATACCAACTCGTTCCTCACAGGGCCTAGAGCACAGTAAGCTTAGAGGACCACCAGCACCGTCACAAACATGCCATTTATGAGGCCTGGAGCACAGAGAGCTTAGCCAGCACCATAGCCCATGCTGCCATTTACGAGGCAGTGAAGGGGCTGGAGGCTACAGTGTGACCCACCTGCACCAGGGCTTCCTGAGGGCCAATCTCTCCATTGAGCCCTGTGCTGAGGCCAAATTTCAGGTGCTGAAAGACATTTAACAGGATTCTGCTCTTTCCTGGCATCTATCAAAGAACACCAACATGATATAAATTAAAACCCACAGTAAAATCTCTCAGAATTCCATTCGCTGTTCTGGCTCTCCCACACTGCAGGCTGGCATAGAATCTCACTGTTGGCCAGTGTCCCCAGATGCCCTGACTCTCGGCTCCAGCGCTGTTTCTTTGTGCTCCTGTTCAGCCTCGAAGAGCAAGTCCAGGTTGGGTTGCTGTGGCGCCTCCTGTACCTTGCCTTGTGCAGTCTGCCTGTGATTGCTGACTCACCTCTTGGTGTGTGACACCCGCCATTAGTATTTAATCATCATCTTAAAGTATATTCTTCCAGTAGTTGTAGAGTATGTATTTTGTGCCCATGGTAGGTGCTGGGGTTACAAAAGTGAACAGGAGCTCCCTCTGTAAGTGGGAGGCAGGCCTGTGTGGGTCATCACAGAGCCTGTGATGAGCTGCAAGGCAACCTGAGCCCGAGAGCTCGCTGCACAGTTGGAGAGTTGTGGGACACGGGGGAGGTGTGATGGTCGGGGCCACACTGCTGCTGGAATCTCAAGTAGCTCCGTGTGACTGGCGCCTAGGATTTTTGACAGGCCATTCCTGGACCTGAAAATCATCAGGCTAGGTTAGAAATCTGCAGAATTCTGTTAGGGACCAGGTGTATGGGGTGTGGGCCACGTAAGGTCTCTGATGCATATTCTTTTTTATTTTTACAACTTAAAAATTTTTTTTAAAAATGCATTCTTAGCTTGTGAGAAGTAAGAAAGCAGTTGGGGCTGGATTTGGCCCCTGAGGCCGCACGCCTGGCCTAGATCGCCGAAGCGCCTTCGGTGCCTTGTCATGAAGTGTGAACTTAATTCCATGGGCAGTGGGAAGCCACTGAATTTTTAAAGAAGATTATGGTAAGGTCACAATTTTAGAAAGACAATTTTAACTGCAGAGTAGATGCTGGACTGAAAAGGGGAGAGCCTGGAATTAGAAAAATGAGTTGCCAGATTCTTCCTGTTACCATTGACTTTAGGAATAATGTGGCATAAAATAAGAAGGTAGCAGTGGAATTTGATGGCATATTTAGGAGGCATAGAATTTGGTGGCCAGTAGGAGGGAGTGGTGTGAGGGAGCGTGAGTAGTGATGCTGACTGGCCGTTCATTTTATTTTATTTTTTTAAATTTATTTTTATTTTTTTGAGATAGAACCTCTCTGGAGTGCAGTGGGGCTATCTCGGCGCATTGCAATGTCCATCTCCCCAGTTTAAGCAATACTCCTGCCTCAGCTTCCGAAGTAGCTGGGACTATAGGTGTGCACCACCACACCCGGCTAATTTTTAAGTTTTTTGTAGAGACAGGGTCTCCTTATGAGACAGCCAAATGCCTAGGCAGATAAAAAAGGTCCCTGGAGAATTTCCACCTGCCCCACCAGCGTTTACTTAAGATGCTTTTGTGTAATTGAGGGAACCTGCCCGTGCATGCGCAGTGTTGGTAGTGGTTGGGGGGGAGTGGGTGGAGCCACGGGGAATAACGACTTACGCAGGGGAGGAGCTTCTCTCTTCAGTTCCTGGGTGAGGCCCTGGCATTCCATCTGTGAGATGGGGGCATGTTAGCAGGAATCCATCTCGCTTTGCTGAGGGTTTTTCTTTTTTCCGTTTTGCCCGTTAAAACCCTGCTCTACTTGCTCTTCAGTGTATGCCTGCCTAAATTTTCCTGGTTGTGTGACAAGAACCGGGTTTTAGCTCAACTAAAAAGCAAAATTCTGCAACGCTCATGTTGCCCAGGCTGGTCTTGAACTCCTGGGCTCAAGCGGTTCTCCCACCTCAGCCTCTCAAAGTGCTGGGATCATGGATGTGAGACGTCACACTCAGCCTTTGACTGGACTGGACTCTTTTTTTTTTTTTTTTTGGAGACAGAGTTTCACTTTGTCACCCAGGCTGGAGTGTAATGGGGCAGTCTTAGCTGACTGCAACCTCCGGGGTTCATGCGATTCTCCTGACTCAGCCTCTCGAGTAGCCGGGATTATAGGCATGTGTCACCATACCCAGCTAATTTTTTTTGTATTTTTTAGTAGAGATGGGGTTTCTCCATGTTGGCCAGGGTGGTCTCGAACTCCTGACCTCAGGTGATCCACCTGCCTCAGCCTCCCAAAGTGCTGGGATTATAGACCTGATCCACCATGTCTTGCCTTTTTTTTTTTTTTTAAGACAGGGTGTCACTGTGTCACCCAAGCTGGACTGTAGTGGCGTGATCTCAGATTACTGCAACCCCTGCATACTGGCCTCAAATGAGCCTCTTGCCTCAGCCTGCCAAGTGGCTGGGATTACAGGCGAGTGGCCCCATGCCTGGCTAATGTTGTATTTTTCATAGAGATGGGGGTTTCGCCATGTTGCCCAGGCTGGTCTTGAACTCTTGGACTCAAGGGATCTGCCTACCTCGGTTTCCCAAAGTGTTGGGATTACAGGCATGAGCCACCAGAACTGACCTGACTGGACATTCTTAGTGAACGCTGTACAGAGTTAGTCACAGTGGCGTTTATAATGGCCAGAGTTGGTTGGGTAGATTGTGCTGTTACTATATAACACAATACTGTGTTGCATATCTTAAAATTTTTATCAAAATCTTAATCAGTTTTAGTGGAAAAATAGATTAAAAACCAGTATGTTATGACCGGGCGCAGTGGCTCACGCCTGTAATCCCAGCACTTTGGGAGGCCGAGGCGGGTGGATCACGAGGTCAAGAGATCGAGACCATCCTGGTCAACATGGTGAAACCCCGTCTCTACTAAAAATACAAAAAAAAAAATTAGCTGGGCATGGTGGCATGTGCCTGTAATTTCAGCTACTCAGGAGGCTGAGGCAGGAGAATTGCCTGAACCTAGGAGGCGGAGGTTGCGGTGAGCCGAGATCCCGCCATTGCACTCCAGCCTGGGTAACAAGAGCGAAACTCCATCTCAAAAAATAAAAAATAAAAAATAAAAACCAGTATGTTATATAATCCATTAATGTAAAAAATCTGTAAAGGATATAGTAAGATGTTTACCGTTGGTGGTCAGATTACGGGCCATTATTGTCTCTTGTTTTTTTTCTCTCCTTATGACGCTGGCTAGAGCCGCTGCCACAGTGTTTGAATGCTATGCAAGCGGCCCCTCCATGGCCTTTTCTGGTCATTGAGGGGAACCATAACACCGCTGAATAAATTATTAAGCAAAAGATTTTCACAGATCTCCTTTACCAAGTTGAACTTTTCATCATGAAATAATTTTGTGAAATGCTTTTCTCCCTCCATTGTCATGGCAGTGTGCTTCTGTCCTGTGTCAGTGCCCTGCGTGCAGTCATGTGCCTTCTGTCCAGTGTTCTGCCTCCCGAGTTGCAGTAGCCCCCTCACCTGGGGCCATACCTTTTGAGATCCCCAGTTGATGCCTGAAGTCACAGATAGTACTGAACTTGCTATGTGCTAGTTTTTTTTCTTATACATATATACCGATGATAAAGTTGAGTTTATAAATTAGGCACAGTAAGAGATTAACAATAACTAACCGTAATAAAAGTTATATGAATGTGCCCCCCTGAAAAACATTGCACTCTTCTCAGTCACCATCTTGTGATCTTGTCGGTCTGCTGACGGAGACGGCTGCTCACAGCGGCTGGCAGGTGGGCAGCGGGTGCAGCGTGGACACGGGGACGGAGGGAGGACTTGCATCCTGGGCAGGACTGAGGAGGCAGTGCGAGAGTTCAGCACACTGCTTAGAGTGGTGTGCAGCTGAAAACTGAGACGTTGTTTATTTTTTTGAGATGGAGTCTCACTCTGTCGCCCAGGTTGGAGTACAGTGGTACGATCTCAGCTCACTGCGACCTCCGCCTCCTGGTTTCAAGCAGTTCTCCTGCCTCAGCCTCTTGAGTAGCTGGGATTACAGGCATGCACCACCACACACTGCTGATTTTTGTATTTTGAGTAGATCTAGTCAGGGTTTCAACACGTTGGTCAGGCTGGTCTTGAACGTGTGACCTTGTGATCTGCCCACCTCGTAATCTGCTGGCCTCGGCCTCTCAGAGTGCTGGGATTACAGGCATGAGCCACTGCGCCCGGCCTGAGAAGTTATTTCTGGAATTTTTCACTTAATGTTTTTGAACTGTGGTTGAAATTGTGGCAAGCTAAACCACGGATCAAGGGGACTGCTGCGATGGATCTTCAGGTCAGGTGGTAGCCTGGGGATCCATCTCGGGTGGTCCTTAGTGTAGCATCCTCTTTACATGTGGTTGCATCATTTGTTGATGTTTCGTTAGGGGCTGCCAAGGATGTGAGAGGACTGATGGGGAGTTTTCTTTCATTTCCTTTGTTTTCTGTGTAAGACTGTTCTCATAGAATGCACTGGGAAGTGTTTCCTCCTCCTCTTACTAATTCATGAGTACTAATGGGGTTAACTTTTTCCTAAATGTCTGTTGGTCATTTGGGAATGCCTGTTTAGTTCATTTGCCTATTTTTATGTTGATTTTTTGTTTTTAAAAAAACCGGTTTGTAGTTCTTTCCTCATAGAGTTAAGAGTAAGTAAAGCTATTGTGCTTATTAGCCAAATACATTGGGTTTTTTTCTGTGTTTTAAAGTTTATTCATTTTTACCATATAAAAATGTTTAAAATATTTCGGTAGTTAAGTCTGTAAAGCTTTTCCTTTGTGATTTCTGGCCTTAGTATTATGCTTAGAATCAGGCGTTCCTTGTTTCAGTGCTGTCAAGTATTTTTTCCTGCTGCTTTTATGATTTATTGTTTTGTGATTATTTCACTCATCGATTTGCAATGGTGATAGTCTTCTCCCAGTAGTTAGCCAACTGCCTCAGTGTCTCAGTGAGTGTTTTATAATCCTCCCTTCCTGCTGATGTGAAATGCCCCTTTCTCTCCTATTGTATTCCTGTTTTTACATTAAAGTCTTGTGTTTTTTAAAAAATTGTTTATGCTATTAAAAGCATCAGGTGGGACCAGGTGCCTGGTGTATGCCCGCCCATAATCCCAGCATTTTTGGAGGTTGAGGTAGGCGGATCACTTGAGGCCAGGAGTTTGAGACCAGCATGGCCAACATGGAGAAACCCTGTCTCTACTAAAAATACAAAAATTAGTCGGGTGTGGTGGTGCACGCCTGTAATCTCAGCTACTCGGGAAGCTGAGTCATGAGAAACTCTTGAACCTGGGAGACAAAAGTTGCAGTGAGCTGAAATTATACCACTGCACTCCAGCCTGGGCAACAGAGCCAGACTCTGTCTCAAAAAAAAAAAAAAAAAAAAGAAATTATCAAGTGGGTCATAATTTATGAAACAAATTATGTATAGATTTATCAGAAGACATAGTCCATTAAAAAAGGTAGAGATTGTACTGTTCATGTTCTGTGTGAGATACCAGTGTTTTAAATCAGTACCATTTGTCCATTGTGAGATGATTTTGCATTATGTTTTCTTAGCCACAGCAGAAGGTAGTTGGAAATTAGATAATGCAGTCTTCCAGAGGGGCTTCAGCGTGGGGGATGTAAAGAAGGTGCACTCTGCGCGGGGCACCACCTGTGCTGACCCTACCCGAGCTTCTCCACACGCCACACTGGGGCCGCTGTGTGAGACTGGTGAGGCCGGATGCTTGTGTGCGAGTCAGATGCTTGGGTACCAGTTTGCTAGTCACTTGAATATCTGGCTGGGATGCCTCAAGGAAGAGTGGTGACCCTGGGCCTGTTCACTAGGTGGCAGAAGCCAGCTTAGATCGGCTCCTGCCCAAAAGCCACTTGTCACCTCACGTGACAAGGAGCTTGGAGAGGCTTTGCTTCTGTGTGCCACCCTCCCTGGGGTCGCATCAAACTCCCTGAGGTGGATCGCTGCTCTGTTAGGCTCTGCTCTACTGAGTTCTGAAGGCCCCATAGCTGGAGAGCGGGGGAAAGATATGGTTTCTGTTACTGGACAGGCAGTGCTGGGTTCCTAGGACGATGGGTAACTCCTGCCCAGCTGCCAACAGGTTCCACTGCCTGCAGGCACCGCCCTGCACGTGTGAGTGAGTGCTCGCACGCTGTACCAGGTGGAACTGACAGGTAGAAGGGCATTTGTGCTCTGGCCTTAACTCTGGGATCTCAGTCTTTTCCCACACTGAAGCAGGAAGGGCCGTGAAACAAACCACTCCAACACTGAACTGGAAAGGAAGTGGTGATTTATTGGGCAGGGAGCAGCTCCGGCATAGTTACCTAACAGCCCAGCTCTCCAACAAAGAAAATCCTTGCCCTTTTAAAGGCCTACAACTCTAGATATTTATGTGAAAGGGTCCTGGGTTTACAACTCTAGTAATTATATGTGAAAGGGCCTTGGGTAAGCGTTGGGTGCCTGACTTAGGTGGGGGTTTGGTTGTGTTTAAGTAGAAACAAAGCCTTCTGGAAAGATTCCTCCACACCATATCCGAGATCCATAGATGGGACTGTGGTTGGCAGTAGGGGTCTTATCCTTAACCTGGCTGGCAGCACCAGCCAGTCCCTCCTCTGGCTGACTGCTAACTTCTCCTTTTGAGATGCAATGTAGAAGGCCAAAGAGGATTAAGGGTCTCCTTTCCTCAACACCAGTTTACTTTCAATTTCTAGTTCTTTCCACAACTAGCTTCAGTTATATTAATAAGTATAAAAGTAAAATTGTGTTTCGGTTACATAGGTTTACTGTTACATGGATTAGGCCAATTTGACAGGGATTCTGATTTAATAGACTTTATAAAAATCAGATGAGTAAAGCTGTTACGATGGAATGCAAGCCGAGAGACAGAATATATTACACTCATTTGAATCTTTGTTAAAATGGCATTTGTAGACAAGAGATCAAAATCTCCGAAATCTCCGAGGTAAAATCTGATCTGCTATTATTGGAGCTACAATAAGGCTAAATAGTAGTGAGAATTTCTGCAGATGCTACCAGGAATTAAGGGTGGGGGGAGTAAAAACTACACATAAGCCAACTCCTTTAACATTCATGTATAACCTTCCAAACATTTAATGATTATATGTATATATGAATTAATTAATTATAGAGCTGGGGTCTTGTTATGTTTCCCAGGCTAGAGTACAGTGGCAGCACAATCATGGCTCACTGCAGCCTCAACCTCCTGGACTCATACCCAGGTAGCTGAGACTACATGCGCGCCACCATGACTGGCTATGTTGTAGATTCTTTTGCTCATGTTGGTTAAGGGAAAAGTGGTTGCCTAACAGTATGTGTAGTATCTCATTTATATAATATGTATAAATTATACCTCTCTCAGTATATTTGCACAGAAAAATGTTTGAAAGATTATACATGAATGTTAAAGCAATTGGCTTATGCATAGTTTTTACACTTTATTTTTTCCCTATTAATTTCCTTAAATTAGAAAAAAAATTATACAGTGACATGAGTTTTTCTTTTCAAAATCAAATCCCATTCAAGCAGAATGTTGAATTCTAACTGTTCAGCTTCACAGCTTGTATTGTGATGAGTTTGATGTATGTCCTTCAGGATCTTTGCCTTTAATTTTTTAGAGATATGCTTGAACCCATCAACAATATAATATTGTTTTGTATATATTTCATTTTTGTCTATCACTTTTTTTTTCTTTTTTTCTTTTTTTGCTTGTTTTTTTTTTTTTTTTTTTTTTTTTTTTTTTTTTTTTGAGACAGAGGCTCCCTCTGTCACCCAGGCTGGAGTACAGTGGTGCAGTCATGGCTCACTGCAACCTCAACCTCACAGGCTCAGGTGATTCTCTCACCTCAGCCTCCTTAGTAGCTGGGACTGCAGGAGCATACCACCACGCCTGACTAATTTTGTATTTTTTGTAGAGATGAGGTTTTGCCATGTTGTCCAGGCACGTCTTGAACTCCTGGACTCAAGCAATCTGCCTGCCTTGGCCTCCCAAAGTGCTGGGATTATAGGGGTAAGCCACTGTGCCCGGCCAACTGTTTTTATTTTGAAATAATTTCAACTGAATAGAAAAGTTGCAAGTGTGATAAAAGAGATCTTTTTCTTGAGCTGTTTGAAAGTTGCCTCCTAGATGCTCCTGCATTCCTAAATATGTTAGTGTGTGTTTCTTATAAAGCCATTCTTTTTTGTTGCTATTGTGTTGTTTTTGTTTTGAGATACAATCTCACTCTGTCACCCAGGTTGGAGTGCAGTGGTATGATCTTGGCTCACTGCAATCTCCACCTCCCAGGCTCCAGCGATCCTCCTACCTCAACCTCCTAAGTAGCTGGGACCACAGGTATGTGCCACTAGGCCCGACTAAGTTTTTGTATTTTTGGTAGAAACAGGGTTTTGCCATGTTGCCCAGGCTGCTTTCAGTCTCCTGAGCTCAGGTGATCTACCCACCTCGGCCTCCCAAAGTGGTGGGATTACAGGCATGAGCCACCATGCCCAGCGTACAAAGCTATTTTTTTACTAAATTATGATATAAAAATTATATGTAACTTTTACTAAATATGATATTTATGTGATGTTTTGCTATGTTGTATTTTTTTTTACTCCATAAAGGTTACACTTTTCTGATGTTAATTGTTGCATATACCTTTTTTTTTGAGATGGAGTTTCACTCTTGTTGCCCAGGGAGTGCAGTGGTATGATCTTGGCTCACCGCAACTTCTGCCTCGCAGGTCAAGCAATTCTCCTGCCTTAGCCTCCCGAATAGCTGGGATTATAGGCATGTGCCACCATACCCAGCTAATTTTTGTATTTTTAGTGGAGACAGGGTTTCTCCATACTGGTCAGGCTGGTTTTAAACTGCCAACCTCAGGTGATTCACCTGCCTTGGCCTCCCAAAGTGCTGGGATTACAGGCATGAGCCACTGCGCCCAGCTGCATCTACATTATATGACTCCATTTAAAGTAGTCCTTTCTAATAATTAAGTTGGTTTCATAGCTAGAAATTAAAGTTTATGATTGCATCTATAAGGTTTGTTTGTATAGCTCTAAATCTTTTTTCCCCCTTGCTGGTTTTTTTATTGTGATAAAATATGCTTAACACAAATTTTACTGCTTTAACTATTTCTAAGTGTGCTATTAAGTGGCATTAAGTACCTTCACAGTGTTGCATAACAACCATTGTAGCCATCATCATTGTTTCCAAGATGTTTTTGTCACCCCAAACAGAAACGCTGTATCCATTAAACAGTAACTTCTCTTATTTTCCTCTTCCTAGCCCCTGGTAACCCCTAATAGACTTTTTTGTTTCTGAATTTGCTTAAACCCAATATTTCATGTAAGTGGAATTATATGATATTTGTCCTTTTGTGTCTGGCTTATGTCATGTAGCATAGGGTTTTCAAGATTCATTCACGTTGTAGCATGTATCAGAACTTCATTCCTGCATACACCGTGTCTTGTTCATCCATTCATCTGTTAATGGGCACAAATTTTTTCCTATCTTCTGGCTGTTGGGAATAGTGCTGTTATGAACATGTATATGCAAGTTTCTGTTTTCAGTTCTTTGGGGTACACACCTAGGAGTGGAATTGCTGGATCATGTGGTAATTCTGGGTTTAACTTCCTGAGGTCAAACTGACACTGTTTTCCGTGGTAGCTGGTCATTTTGTATTCCACTAGCAATGCATGAGGGCTCAGATTTTTCTACTCCCCTCCCCAACCCTTTTTACTGTTCATTTTGTTGATTGTAGCTATCCTAGTGGGAGTGACATGGTATGTCTTTGTGGTTTTGACTTGCATTTCTGTAATGAATAATGAATTATGTTGAGCATCTTTTCATGTATTTATTGGCTGTTTGCATATCTTTGGAGAAATATTTATTCAGATCTTTTGCCCCTTTTAAAATTTGTCTTTTTATTGCGATGTAAGAGTATTTATTTAGTCAGTCAGTCATGGGATCTCACTGTGTTGCCCAGGCTGGTCTCCAGTCCCTGGACTCAGGTTGTATTCACAGTTCAGTCTCCTGAGTAGCTGGGATTACATGTGTGTGCCACTTGCTTGTAACAGTTCTTTATGTTTTCCAGATACTGGACTCTTACCAGATATTGATTTGGAAATACTTTCTCTCATTCCTTAAGTTGTGTTTTTATTTCCTGATGGTGTCCTTTGCAGCACAGATGTTTTTAGTTTTGATGACATCCAGTTTATCTGTTTTTTTTCTTTGGTGTCTCTTGCTTTTGGTGTCATAATTTAATAAACTGTTGCCAACTTAAGGTTGTGAAGACTTACCCTTGTGTTTTCGTGTAACAGTTTTGTAGTTTTATCTCATATTTGTTTTTGATCTATTTTGAGGCAGTCTTTAAAATTTAATTAAAAAAAATTTTTTTGAGACAGGGTCTTGCTCTGTCACCCAGTCTGGAGTGCAGTGGTACAATCATGGCTCACTGCAGCCCCAACCTCTGGGGTTCAAGTGTTCCTTTCACCTCAGCTTCCTGAGTAGCTGGGATCACAGGTGTGCACCTCCACCCCTGGCTAATTTTTTTGTATTTTTTTTGTAGAGACTCAGGGTTTGCCATGTTGCCCATGCTGGTTTGGAACTCCTGGGCTCAAAGCTGTTTGGCCTTCAAGAGTGCTGGGATTAGAGGCATAAGCCACTGTGCCCAGCTGAGTCCATTTTTATACAGCATGAGGTAGGGATCCAACCTCATTCTTTTGCATGTTGAAATCCAGTTGCCCCAGCAACATAGTTGGAGACATTGTTTCACCATTGAAAGGTCTTTCTTATCAAATTCCTGGTCTATTCTTGTCGAATATCAAGATACCATAAAGGTAAGGGCTTATTTCTAGGCTTACAATTCAGTTCCATTGATGTATATGTCTGAGTTTTTGCCAGTAACACACTGTTCTGATTATTGCAGCTGTGTGTTAAGTTTTGAAATGGGGAAGTGTGAGTCCTCCAGCTTTGTTCTTCTTTTTCCAGGTTGTCTTCTTTTTCCAGGCTCCCTTGACTCTGAATTTCCTTATGCATTTTAGAATCAGCTTATCATTTTCTGCAACAAAAACGACAGCAAAGCGAGTTGAGAGTTTACTGGGGGCTGCAGTGGGTCAGTTTCAGTAATCTGTTTCCTGAATATTTGTGTTCCCCTCCAAATTAATATGTGAAGATTCTGCCCGATCAAGTTGTTTGTGTTAGCAGGGGAGACTTTTGGGGGGTGCTTATGTCATGAGGCAGAGTTCTCATGAAAAGGATCAGTGCTTAGAAAAGAGTCTTGGGAGAGACTCCTTCCCATTCCATGAGGACACAGCAAGAACATGGCAGGGTTTGAGCCTGGAAACAGGAGCCTGGAGACACACTGAATTTGCCAGTGCCTTGATTTTGGATTTCTGAGTCTCCAGAACTTGAAAATAAAAATTTCTGTTGGGTCTGTGCCAGCCACGTTAAGGTAGCTTGTTACAGCAGAGCCTGAAAGGATAGAGTCAGGTGCGGGTGCATCATCGCCTTCAGAGTGTGCTCTGATCCTTCAACATGGGGTGTCTTGCCATTCCATTTAAACCTCTTTAATTTCTTTCAACAGTGTTTCGTAGTTTCATTGTACAAGCTTGAACTTCTTTTGTTAAATTTATTCCTTCAGTATTATTTTAGGTTTGGAATTTTTTTTTTTTTTTTTTTTTTTTAAGATGGTGTCTTGCTCTGTTGCCCAGGCTGAAGTGCAGTGGCGTGACCTTGGCTCACTGCAACCTCTGCCTCCCGGGTTCAAGCAATTCTCCTGCCTCAGCCTCCCGAGTAGCTGGGATTACAGGTGTCTGCCACCACGCCTGGCTGATTTTTTTTGTATATATATATTTTTTTCTTTTGAGATGGAGTCTTACTCTGTCGCCAGGCTGGAGTGCAGTAGCATGATCTCTGCTCACTGTAACCTCTGCCTCCTGGGTTCAAGTAATTCTCCTGCCTCAGCCTCCCAAGTAGCTGGGATTACAGGTGCCTGCCACCACACCTGGCTAATTTTTGTATTTTTAGTAGAGACGAGGTTTCACCATGTTGGCCAGGCTGGTTTCAAACTCCTGATCTCAAGTGATCTGCCTGCCTCAGCCTCCCAAAGTGCTGGGATTACAGGGATTACATGGCATTACGCCTGGCCTGGAACTGTTCTTGAAATGTCATTTTTATATTCTTCATTGGTAGTTTATATAGATACAGCTCAGTTTTGTGTGTTGCTCTCATACCTTGCCACCCTGCTGGACTCTTTTCTCCCACACTGGGCCATGGCCGGCTGTCAGCACTGCACTCCTCCTTCTCCGAACACATGGAGGCCGCGCTGATGCCTGTGCTTGCTGGAGGCTCTTGAAATGACTATTTGGGAATAATAAACATATCTGCTTTATTGTGAAGAGAAATGTCAATGTAGAGCATTTGTGCTGTGTAAATGAGGTTTTTAAAAGGGACATATAGTTTTATAATATTATGGAAATACTTAGAAAATACAATTTTAACAGACTGTCCACCCACTATCCACTTGATGGCCCTCACTTAGCTGTGCGTTTTGTGTATGCTCTGTACACGTTTGTAGTTGTCATGATGAGGAGTTTGCCTCTGCGTTCTCCTTGGTTGGTGTCATGTCACTGGAGGATAGGAGGTGTGTAAAGGTCTGTGTTGGCCACTGAGTCTGTCCTGGGTGAACTGGTCACATTCAGGATGGCTGTGGCGGCCTCTTCCGAGCTCCCATCTGCTATTGTGGATGTCTTTGTACAGAAGGAAGTGAGCGTCCTGACGGGAGGGGTGTGCAGGAGTGACAGCTTGTTCCCCATTCTCCTTTTTAAACTAGAAAGGACTTAATTTTCAATTAAAAAACAAGTATGTATGTATAATCTTATTGTGGAAAAACATGAAACGTTACAAATAAAGCTGCACTTCCCTTTGGCCACTGGATCCTGCTGCCAGGTTTCTAGCTCCTCCCCAGAAATATTGTTGTATTGTGAGTTTAGTGTGTGTCCTTCTGGAGTACTTTTGTGCATGTACATATGTAATTGAGCTGTGTGCTGTTGTTTCTGTATATGCTTTTTAGCATAATGAAATTGTACTCAATGTACTGACATAGCCGGGCGTGGTGGCTCATGCCTGTAATCCCAACACTTTGAGATGCCAAGGTGGGTGGATCATGAGGTGAGGAGTTTGAGACAAGCCTGACCAACATGGTGAAACCCCATCCCTACTAAAAATACAAAAACTAGCTGGGCTTAGGGGTGCGTGCCTGTAATTCCAGCTACTCAGGAGGCCGAGGCAGGAGAATCGCTGGAACCCGGGAGGAGGAGGTTGCAGTGAGTTGAGATTGTGCCACTGCACTGCAGCCTGGGCGACAGAGTGAGACGCTATCTGGAAAAAAGAAAAGAAAAAACATGGACACATAACAGATGTACATTTTTTGGGTACCTGTGATTATTGTTTGACGTGTGAATAAAGAGCTGAGGAGGGTGAGAGAGATTAGCTGCATAGATGTCTGGGAGGAAGGGGCTCCAGGTGGGAATGACTGCAATTGTGAGGGCCAGATCCTGGGCAGGTGCCCACCACATTAGCTGCTGTGCCTGGCGTGGAATAGGCACTTGGAGATTAGGCTGAGGAGCTCTGGTCAGTCTTGGTGAACAGAAGCAGTGCATGCACAGGCTCTTGGAAAGAGCTTGGCTTTTGTTCTGAGCAAGATGGGAAGCCATTAGAATGTTTTAAACAGAGGAATGGTGATGATATGACTTAAATTTTAATGGGATTACTGTGTTAAGACCTCAAGGGGACGTGGGGAAACTGAGCAAGAGATCGGATGGCAATGTTGCTGGCATGAGAAGTGATGGGATTTCTCATGTATTCTGAAGGTGGAGACTGGATTTGTCGATGGGGGTCATGTAGAATTTGGAAGTGAGGCATGCAGGGTAACTGACTCTTGTGTATTTGCTTTTTTATTTCACAGTATTTCATAGAGCTCTTTCCATGTCAGTACATAGAGATCTACTTTATGAGCTGTTGCATAATAATTACACACCGGGAGGCTGAGTACAGTTCACCATGCTGTCATCCCAGCGTTTTTAGAGGCTGAGGTGGGAAGATTGCTTGAGCCCGGGAGTTCAAGACTGCAGTGAGCTGTGATTGTCCCACTGCACTCCCACCTGGGTGACAGAGTAACACCCTGTCTCAAAAAAAAAAAAAAGTTATATACTGGATGTCGAAGAATACAATATACTGTGTTTCTCTTTAATTTAATTTTTCAAGGTGGAGTCTTGCTCTGTTGTTCAGGCTGGAGTGCAGTAGCACGAACTCGGCTCACTGCAACCTCCACCTCCTGGGTTCAAGTGATTCTCTTGTCTCAGCCTCCCCAGTAGCTGGGATTACAGGTGCCCGTCACCACGCCCAGCTAATTTTTGTATTTTTAGTAGAGATGAGATTTCACCGTGTTGGCCAGGCTGGTCTCAAACTCTTGAGTGTGTGATCCACCTGCCTCAGCCTTCCAAAGTGCGGGGATTACAGGCATGAGCCACCGTGCCCCGTCCTCTCCTTTAAACATTCCCATATTGGTGGTCATTGTGATGATCATGTGTGTGTTGCTATTACAAATAGCATTGTTGGTTTAAACAGCATTGTATATTCTTCCACATGTACATGTCTGAGAGTTTTTCTAGATAAGCACCATGAAGTTAAGGTGCTGGGTCACACAGAGAGGGCTCATTTAAACATGTTTTAAAATTGTGACAGAATATACATAACATAAAATTCAGCATCTTAACCATTTTAAAGTATATAGCTCAGAACTGTTAAGTTTATTCACATTATACCTCTGTTGCTACCATCCAGCTCCAGAACTTTTTCATGATTTCATGCTGAAACTCTGTCTACATTAAATGCCGTGTGCATTCCTCCCTCCCCTCAGTCCTTGACACCCACCTTTCTACTTCGTGTCTCTATGACTTGGACTATCTAGGGACCTCATACAAGTGGACCATACAATATTAATCTTTTTGTGCTTGGCTCATTTTTCATAGCATCATGTCCTTGAAGTTCATCTATGTTGTGGGATGTGTCTGAATATCCTACCTTTTTGAGGCTGAATTTTATATATATATACTTTTGTAGAGACAGGGTTTCTCTATGTTGCCCAGGCTGATCAAATTCCTGAGCTTAAGTGATCCACCCGCCTCAGCCTCCCAAAGTGCTGAGATTACAGGCGTGAGCTACTGCGCTTGGCTGTAGCGTTCTGTTGTGAGGATGGACTGCGTTTTCTTTATCCATGAGTGGATATCAGTTGATGGACGCTTGGGTTGCTTCCACCCCTTGGCTATCACAAGTGATGCTGTTGTGAGCATGATGTATACATACCACTTTGAGGCCCTGCTTTCAATTGCTAGGTCATATGGTAATTCTATTTTTGACGTTTTGAGGAACCGCATACTGTTTCCCATGGCAACTGCACCATTTTGCATTCTCACTATGAGCACACAAGGGTTCCAACTTCTCTACATCCTTGCCAGCACTTGTAAGGGTCCATCTTTTTGATGACAGCCTCTTGTGGGTGTGAAGTGGCCTCTCTTGCTTGGGGCATTTGCCTGGCTCTTGGCTTCTGCTCACACACCAAGTGCCCTGTCTCCACTGGGCAGGGACTGGGCCCCGTGTTTCCTTGTCCTGGATTTTTCCTTCTCTTCCTCTTTTAATACAGGAGCTTTTGAGATTGTTCTCTTTCCCTGAAATATAAATGAAGTGAGGTTTACTGAAAATTCACAGGATATTCCTGATTCTTCTGAAGTGCAGAACAGGCAGAACTAATGAGAAGGGTGATGTGTCTAAGAATTTGGAAATGGCGTAAGATGAGAATCATTCAAAACACCAGCCAGGATCATGCAAGGTTCCAGAACACCGTTGGGGAACTCCCTCAGCACTGATGAAGAATGTTTACATGCACCTTTGGATATTTCAAATGATGTGTTGTCACTAGATGGTGCTTTGCTTTTCATTTTCTTCTTCTTCTTCTTTTTTTTTTTTGGGATAGAGTCTCACTCTGTTGCCCAGGCTAGAGTGCAGTGGCTCGATCTCAGCTCACTGCAACCTCCACCTCTCGGGTTCAAGCAATTCTCCTGCCTCAGCCTCCTGAGTAGCTGGAATTACAGGCATACACCACCATGCTTGGCTAGTTTTTGTATTTTTAGTAGATACGGGGTTTCACCATGTTGGCCAAGCTGGTCTCAAACTTCTGACCTTAGGTCATCCCACCTGCCATGGCCTCCCAAAGTGCTGGAATTAACAGGTGTGAGCCACCGTGCCTGGCCTTAGATGGTGTTTTTCAGTCAACTTTTTCTTTTTACTTAGAAAGGAGATTTTAAAACCATAGAAAGTGAGAAAACTCTTAGACATTGGCATCTTACATGTGTGGGAAGGAATTAGGTGATCTGTGCACTGGTTAGGAGCATGCTGCACGGTATGTATGCTGGCCACTCTGGTGAAGCCGCCACACTCCAGTGTGCAGTGTCTGCTGTTGCCGGACATGGAAGCACCAAGGAAGAAGCCTGGGCAAGAGCTGACTTCAGAGCTGGCTGAGGAGGGTGAACACGTGCGGGGGGCGGGTAGGGCATCTTTCAGAAAGAAGGGACAATCAGAAGCCTGAGTCCTGGTGGACGTGGCCGGAAGAATTGTCCTTGGAACCAGCTGGACTGCACCTCTGCCCACCTCACCTGGGGGATCTGAATGGGATGCCCTTTAGGAAGGCTGAGGCAGGTGGGTCTCTTTGCCTTTTAGCCTGGGTACAGCAGAGGTTTTCAGCATGGCAGTAATAAGAGTTTTTAGAAAGGAAAATGGTGTAGTGGGTGGATGGAAAGAGCAGGTTGATTGTTGTACTCAGGGAGATGGGCTGAGGGCCAGAGGCACAGCATGGAGTTGGAGACGCACAATGAGGCTGGGCTTAGGGGACTGGTCATGTTTTTGGACGGGTGAAGTTAGCAGGTGTCTAATAAGAAGTGGTTGATGTCTTCCGCATGGCAGATATTAAACACTTTAATTTTATATTTATTAAATATATGGAATAATATTAATGCTGATAATCGATTCAGAACTTAGGCGTCACTCATAGTCCTGAGGGTCCACCTCATAGTCTGCAGAGCTGGGTTTTGTAGTTAGTTGTTCCCATTTTACTTCAGACGAAACGGGCACAGAGAGGTTAAGAAACCAGGGTTACACATCTAATTAATGACTGAGCTGGATTTGAATCTAGCCAGTCTGATATTAAGCCTTGCCTGTCACTTACCCACCATGCGATGGTGCAGGAGGCTGGCTAATACCTGCCACGCAGTGATGCAGGACACTGGCTGATACCTGCCACGCGATGGTGCAGCATGTGTGCCCGGCACACAGGCAGGAGCTGTGAGCACATGAGGCTGGCTAGCAAGTGACCCAGGCACAAGGCCCCAGGGTGCCATTGACATAGAGAATCTCCTGGAAGGCAGGCTGTCAGCTCCGCAGGCCCAGGAATTTGATGTTGCAGGTAAACCAGGTTGTGGCAATTGTATGCTCAGTCTCAAAGGAGATGAGAGATCAACTAGAACATCAGCATATTTAGTGGTGGTAAGAAAGGCCAGCCAGTCTCCAGCTTGAGTGCCCTTAGAGCAAATACCCTCTGGCTTCACACTCCCCAGTTCCGTCAAGGCACCTGTTCTGGTCATGGCTGCTTTTTGGTTTTGGACCTGAAAGGCTCTCAACAGGCAGGGTCTCGCTGATGGGAATTAGGAGTTGTTGGGGTCTTTGCAGGCAGGTGCTCACACCCTGTGCACTCACGTTGTCGCCCGGCCCCTGGGCCTGCCCTTGGCACGTGGTGCATCTGTAGGGGCACTTGGACTGCTCACCTTCCTGGTTTGCTGATCTCCGTTGGTCTGGTCCGATCAGAGCACAGACTGCAGCCATGGAGCCCAGGCCTTGGTGGCAGGTGGGCCCCAGAGCTTGGATTGCTGTTAGAGCTGCGTGTCAGGCCTGTGCTGGCAGCACGGACGGGGCCCTGCAGCTGGTGTTTTCTCTGACCCTTGCTGGTAAGGGGAAGAAGGGCAGGACAGAGAGCATGGCTTTCCTTGTCTTGCCACAGACTGCAGGGCTCGGAAACTCAGTGGCTGAGACAACAATCATCATCTGTCATCCTTTTAAGGGGGCAGGAATTCAGACTGCTCAGAGGAGATGACTTTTTTCTGGTCCATGAGTCTAGGGTCTCAGTTGGAAGATGCAAGCATGGGGTGTTGTTAGTATGGGCTGCTTCACTTTCATGCCTGGTGGCCAGCACTAGTTTGTGGGTTGTTGGCCAAGGCACCCACGTGTGGCCTCCCAGATGGTGTGGGCCCCTCACACACAGAGCAAGCAAGCAAAGCAGAGCTGGGTCAAGGCCGTGATCTGTGTCATGGGCTGTCACTTCAGCTACATGCCTTAGGTCCAGGCAGTTAGATCCACCGAGGCAAAAGTGAGGGGATACTGACCCATCTCTCGATGGAGGAGTCTCAGCACACTGCCGGAGGCACATGAGGTACTGGCACATGTGTACACTGGTTTTACCATCTTTGGATAAATCCTGTAGCCTAAAGAACTAGACAAAGGCAGCAGTAGGGATGGAGCCACGTTCAATTTTCTTTTCTTTGCAGAGAGGCTCAATTAAGGGTTAAGCAGCAGATGGAAAAGGAATCTGTTCTGATATTTTAAAATCCCTTAAATGTAATTTCTGGGGCTACTTTGGATATTAATTGTTTTTTTCCAAATTTAGGAACCAACTTTCCTTTTTCTGCCAAGGGAAAAAACAAAAAGACAAAAGAGGGAAAAGAAAATCTCTCAGATATTGAAAGGGTTCATTCTTTTTCTCTCCACCCCTTTTGATAATTAGCTGGTGAAATTGGTATGTGGAAAGTGATGTAAAATTAGGGGGTGGACAGAGAGTGTTCTTTCATCTCATGAGTTTCCTGGACCAAAGTTGCTTCCCGTCTTAGAGAAGCCGTTTGGCATTTCAAGTTCTTTCTTGCTGCTGTTAGGTTCCCAAGGAGAAGATGAGTCGAGTTTCTTTCAGACCCCGGGCTTTCCTAAAACAGAAAGGAGCAAATGGCAGACTGGAATGTGACATTTTTCTTATTATGACTAGAATAAAAAAATCTCCACCGTTAGGTAGAGAAGGCAATCTTTGTCTGCCCTGTGTGTTGGTTGTGGTGAAATGACGTTTATAAATATTGATAGCATGTAGGGTAGCCCAGCAGACCAGTGTATTTTCTTGTTGGGGAGACTTTCCTTCTCATAGTCTCCCCTGGTTGTGAAATGCTAACATCAAGTTCAATGGTGGAGTCATGAAGATAAGTTTAAAGAGACTGCACAGGTTCTTTCCTTCCATTTCTTAATGTCTTGCCATCATGGGGTATCTTTAAAGCTCAGGTAGATAGTACATGAAAGTTGACACACCCCTCCCAAAACACAAATGGCAGTGTAGAAATGTGTGGAGGCCCCATTGGGAGGAACATCAGATCAGTGCCATGAGAGAAGACCTGCGTCTTCCTCGCTTCCTTCCTGAGCTCGTGTGGTTCTCACTTGCAGTCGTGCCTTCTGGTATGACCCAGACTCCTTATGAAATGGCTTTGACTCCTCTTAAACTTAAGACGTGTTTGTAGCAGTTAAAGAGCTAGCCTTAGTGGTGCTGTGCTTGTACCACTGTACTCCAGCCTGGGTGACAGGCTTGAACCTTGAGTTCTGGAGGGAGCTTGTCTATGAAATGGCTGCAGCTTCCATGGGAGGGTCAAGTGTGCTGTGGCCGGGGCTGGTCCTGCTGCCCTCCATAAAGCCCAAGCCAGCGGCACAGGACTCCAGAGCAGACTACAGAGTTGGCCCTGAGAAAACAGTGTAGAGGCCAGGCGCGGTGGCTCATGCCTGTGATCCCAGCTGAGGTGGTTGGATCACTTGAGGTTAGGAGTTCGAGACCAGCCTGACCAATGTGGTAAACCCTTGTCTCTACTAAAAATACAAAAATTAGCTGTGTGTGGTGGTACACACCTGTAATCCCAGCTACTTGAGAGGCTGAGAGGCAGGAGAATCATGTGAACCTGGGAGGAGGAGGTTGCAGTGAGCCAAGGTGGCACCACTGCACGCCAGCCTGGATGACAGTTTGTCTCAAAACAAACAAAACCAGAGTGTGAGATCCATGTACTTGATTGTTTGTTTTAGCACTTGACCTCCATGTTTCTCTGGGGCCTCTGGTTCCAGAGCAGCCACTCCTGGAGCACAGTTGGCCTGAGGGAGACCCTGCTCTGCCCACTGGGTTGGCCAACCCGGCCTTATGCTCACTGCACTCAGGGTTGGACACTTTACCCAGCATACCATTTGAAGATTTCTTCTGAAGCAGTTTTAAATTTCTGGTAACTTTAAAGAGTTTCCTTTTAGCTTTATATAGGAGGACACTTTTTGTAGTTAAAATCTTACTGTTGAGATTAGAAATTTTTCCTTTGGATCATTTATATTATATTTTGTAAGTTAGGAATGTGTTGATAGTATATCCATTTCCAAAGTAGTTTCTATGCTTGCATTCATAGAGCCAAATTACAAGAAGTCTTGAGTAATTTGTTTAGTCTAAGAGAAGAACAAAGCTTTCTGGAGAAATGAGCAGAAGAGCCTTTAGATGAGATGACTGTTTTCTCCCTGTGAAGTTTTCCATTCTGACGATTCTATCCATACAGCTCCTTTTCTGTAGTTTGACCTTGTGAGTAAAATGACTGCACATTCTGGTCCGAAGGGAGGATGGCACTTTTGTGAGGGCAGTGGCTCACGGAGGCTCCACTCTCAGGCTTTGGCACCAGCTTCCTGGTAGCGTGCAGGGACATAGTGTGGGAATGAAGGCTGCTGTAACAAGCACTGGGAATGGTCATTATGCTTGGTTTGTTGACAAACATGGACCCAATTTGTCTTGTCCAGCATTTTGTGGAAATTCCAGACTTTGACTAGGAAAAGAAATGATCACTTCTGGGGTAACTGTGATGTGGCTGTATTATTGAAGACTCGGTAAACTACCTTATTCCTCTTTACCTCATGGTGGTAATTGACCTTGCGGGTTGTAAAATGCCATTGTTTGCCCTGTCTGTGGTGAACATGAAGGATCAGATGTCATCTTTTTAGTGGGTGAGGGCATTTCTAGAAGGCCACTAAAGCTGCCTAATACCAGGTATCACTGAAAGGTTTTTTTTTTTTTTTTTGAGACTGAGTTTCACTCTGTCGCCCAGGCTGGTGTGCAGTGGTGCGATCTCAGCTCACTGCAACCTCTGCCTCCTGGGTTCAAGCAGTTCTCCTGCCTCAGCCTCCTGAGTAGCTGAGATTACAGGCATGTGCCACCACACCCAGTTTTTTATTTTTGCTAAAGGTGGGGTTTCACCATGTTGGCCAGGCTGGTCTTGAACTCCTGACCTCAGATGATCCGACTGCTTCGGCCTCCCAAAGTGCTGTCATTACAGACATGAACCACTGCATCCAGCCTCACTGAAAGTATTTTTAAAACTAGTGAGCAGGTTGCCAGGTTGTCAAAGGTAGAGTGGGCAGAGAGGTGGCTGGCTATCCCCTAGGCCCAGATGGAGATGAGCAGGGGTCCTTCCTCCCAGCCTGGAACCTTAGGGGCACACTCAGTCCGTTTCAGGGTCAGGCAGGGCCTAGGTTTACAGGCAACCATGAAGCCATTGAGTCTTTTTTTTTTTTTTGGTAATATACCAGTGGCCAGTGTCCCATCTATTTTGCAGTCAACATGGTTCCATTGGTTCTTTCTTCTGTCTCTTAAATTTTAAATTTATAAAATTATTTGAATACTTTTATGGGCTTGTCTTTGAATAATTTTAACAGAGATTATCCAAAATATGTCTAGTCCTTATTTATCTTTGAATTTTAGGAATCTCATAAGGGGCAGTGTCTCAGTTTCTATGATCTGTCCCCCACTAGACATTGTTTGTTAAAAAAAAAGTCAGTAGTTTGGTAGAAATAGATGGAGCAGGCGGCCACGCAGTGGGAACCTCACCTGCAGGGCAGGCGGTGCCCTGTTCTTCCCCTGTAGGGGACAGTGCCTCACCTTTCAGGTGGGCAGGCGGTTTAGGTGCTGGTGAGGAGACTCCATAGGAGGAGGCAGTCAAATACCGAAGGTGTGCTCCCATCGTTTCTAGAAAAGTGATGCTGAGCTCTTCACAAAAGTTTAATAATTTATTCTGTATGTGTGATTGAAACTGTCTTTTATAAAACCATCTAATGTCAAATGTAAAATTAAGGTTAACTGTATTATGTCAAATTGTATTGGCTGCATGGTCATTTCGTATTAAATGACAAAGGAGAATAACTTGTAGATGAAAAGTAATGCTGTCCTGTCAGCCATGAGAAGGAAATTCATTCAGTTGAAAATGTCAGGCCAGGCATGGTGGCTCACAGTCTGTAATCCCAGCACTTTGAGAGGCTAAAGCGGGCATATCACTTGAGGTCAGGAGTTCGAGACCAGTCTGGCCAATGTAGTGAAACGCCATCTCTACTAAAAATATACAAGTTAGCCAGGCTCTAATTGTTGTGAACCTATAATCCCAGCTGCTTGGGAGGCTGAGGCAGGAGAATCACTTGAGCCTGGGAGGCGGAGGTTGTAGTGAGCCGAGATTGCACCACTGCACTCCAGCCTGGGCGACAGAGTGAGACTGTCTTCCCTGCCCCACTGACAAAAAAAAAAGAAAATGTTGTTCCCTGGGTATAGTGGTTCATGCCCCTAGTCTCTACTGTTGGAAGGCTGAAGTGGGAAGATGTCTTGAGCCCAGGAGTTCGAGGCTGCAGTGAGCTGTGATCGCGCTTCTGCACTCCAACCTGGGTGACGGAGCGAGACCCTGTCTGTAAAAATGAATGATTAGGCTAATGTGTATATGCTGCCTTTGCTTTACCTACAAATTATGATAAGTTTAAGTGATTATTGCATGCTTATTTTATAATTACATTTAGAGGAAGAGACATACAAATAAAGTGGTTGTGTTATAAAAAGTTGAAGCTTTTTATTTTAATCATTAAGAAAATCTCAGTTATGTAAACATGTATCATCATGTGGAATAAAAAGGTTACTACCTTCTGTCCTGTGTTGCTATAAAGAATTTGTGAGGTCGCTAGCATGAACATAACTACAGACCAATATTTACCTAAAGAATATATTCATTTTATGGACTTTGCCTGTGAGTGCTTCTCCTATCCCTCTGTCCCCCTTCTGGATATCATCTGAGCTGTGACCGTGACTGGATGCCTCATGTCTGTTTCATGTCTTACAGCAGCCTGCAGTGCCAGCCTTCCCAGGAGCTGCTCATGTGTTTGGCCTCCACATCTAGCATGGGGCCCGAGTTCTGCTTCACTTTCTGGGAAACTTTTTTCCCCTTAGGTTTTTGTGTCTACCTAATTCCATCAATTAACATTTAAGAAAGAACTTCACAAAGTGGGAAGTACTCCTTTTTCTCCAGCCACGTCAGTGCCTTAGACAATGTGTTAAAGTGGGCATTCGGAAGAGGAGAATATTGTTTTCTAGAAGGACGGTAGAGTCCAGCTCGAGCATGTCAAATGTGTGCTGAAGTGTGGCCTCACTAGTCTGCCATTCTCCTTTTCTCAAAAGGTTTGATTCGTTACTGTCGCGACCCTGTTTGTTTTGTTTTTTGAGACGGAGTCTTACTCTGTAGCCAGGCTGGAGTGCAGTGGCGCGATCTTGGCTCACTGCAACCTCTGCCTCCCAGGTTCAAGTGATTCTCCTGCCTCAGCCTCCTGAGTAGCTGGGATTACAGTAGCTGGGCACCGTGCCCAGCTAATTTCTGTAATTTTAGTAGAGATAGGATTTTACCATGTTGGTCAGGCTGGTCTCGAACTCTTGACCTTGTGATCTACCCGCCTCAGCCTCCCAAAGTGCTAAGTTCTTCTCATATTTCAAAACACAATCATGCCTTCCCAGCAATTTTCCAAAGTCTTAACTCATTACAGCATTAACTCAAAAGCCCAAAGTCTTAACTGAGACAAGGTAAGTCCCTTCTGCCTATCAGCCTGTAAAATAAAAAACAAGCTTGCTTTCAAGAAACAAAGAGAATACAGGCATTGGGTAAATGCTTCCATTCCAAAAGGGAGAAATTGACCAAAACAAAGGAGCTACAGGCCGGCCCCATGCAAGTCTGAAACACAGGGCAATCATTAGATCTCAAAGTTCCACAACAATCTCCTTTGATTCCATGTCTTACTTCTAGGCCACACTGATGGAAGGGGTGGGCTCCCAACGGCTTGAGTAGCTCTGCCTCTGTTGCTCTTCAGGGTACAGCTCCTGCAGCTGCTTTCATGGGCTGGTGTTGAGTGCCTGCTGCTTTTCCAGGCACGTGGTGCAAGCCAAAGGTGGATTTACCATTTTGGGGTCTGGAGACCAGTGGCTCTCTTCTCACAGCCAGTGAGACTCTATATGGGGCTCCAGTCCCACATTTCTCCTCTGCACTGCCCTAGTAGTGGTTCTCCATGGGGGCTCTGCCCATGCAGCAAGCTTCTGCCTGGACATCTGGATATTTCCATACATCCTCTGAAATCTAGGCAGAGGCTCTGAAGCCTCAACTCTTGCCCTCTGCACATCTGCTGGCTTAACATCATGTGGAAGCCTTGGTAGCTGTTGGTTTGCAACCTCTGAGTCAGTGGCCTGAGACATATCTGGGGCCCTTTCAGCCACTGCTGGAGCTGGAGTGGCTGTGATGCTGGGCACAGTGTACTGAGGTTGCACAAAGCGGCAGGGCCCTGGGCCTGACCCAGAAAACCATTCTGCCCTCCTAGGCCTCCAGGCCTGTGATGGGAGGGGCTGCTGCAAAGGTCTCTGAGGCATTTTCCCCATTGTCTTGGCTATTAACATTTAGATCCTCATGCAAATTTCTATAGCTGGCTTGAATTCCTTCCCTAAAAATGTTTTTTTTTTCCTACCACATGGTCAGGCTGCAAAATTTTCAAACTTATATGCTCTGCTTCCTTTTAAATATAAATTCCAATTTCAGATACTCTCTTCATGTGTGCATATGAATATATGCTGTTAGAAGCAGCCAGGCCACTTCTTGACTGCTTTGCTACTTAGGAGTTTCTTTTACTAGATACCCTTGATCATCTCTCTTAAGTTCAAATTTCCACAGATTTCCTAGAGCAGGGACACAGTGCTGCCTGTCTCTTTGCTAAAGCATGGCAAAAGTGACCTTTATTCCAATTTCTAGTAAGTTCCTCATCTCCACCTGAGACCTCCTCAGCCTGGACTTCATTGTCCATATCACTGTCAGCATTTTGGTCAAAGCCATTCAAGAAGCCTCTAGGAAGTTCCAGACTTCCCCTCACCTTCCTGTCTTCTTCTGAGTCCTTCAAACTGTTCCAACTTCTGCCCATTACCTAGTTCCAAAGCTGCTTCCACATTTTCAGGTATCTATAGCAGTGCCTCACTTCTCTAGTACCAATCTTCCGTATTAGCCTGTTCTCACACTGCTATAAAGACAACCCTAAGACTAGGTAATTTATAAAGAAAAGAGGTTTGATCAGCTCATGGTTCTGTGGGCTGTACAGGCTTCTGCTTCTAGGGTGGCCTCAGGAAACTTATGATTATGGCAGGTGGGCAAAGGAGAAGCAAGCACATCTTACCTGGCCCGTCAGGAGGAAGAGAGAGCAAAGCAGGAAGTGCTATACACTTTACAACAACCAGATGTTGTGAGATACACCACAAAAACAGCAAGGGGGATGTCCAGCCCCATAATCCAGTCACCTCCCATTAGGCCCCTCCCCCAGTTTCAGGTTTACAGTTCAACGTGAGAATTTGGTGGGGACAGAGCCAAACTATAACACTGTGTCGGTAAACAATGAGGCTATATGACATCAGCTCCGCAGCCTGTAGGGGAATTCGGGGATGGGAGGAGCTCACCGAGCTGGGGGCTTGGAGGGAAGGACTGGGCTACTTTGTCCTCCCAAGACTGGAGGCTTGTGGCCCTGCCCTGGTTGTAGAGTCTGAGATTTTCTGTTGGTTTTAATTTTAAGAAACACGGGCATATAAGGTAGTGATTGGTTTTTTATCATATTTAAGAAGAGTAGAGTTTTAGAACTAAATAGCTATTTCTATTCAGAGAGGGTCGTTGTTGGGTACCTCCCTCGGCCATTCGTCTTGGTCCTTCACCCCGTTCCCCAAGAATCCTCCCCCTTTAGTTTACGAGAATCTTCATTATTGCTGCTTGGTATCATCTCTTTGCTTCCATCCTCTTATCTTTTTATTTAGGATTTTGTATTTAAAAGGCCCTTTAATTGAAAGAAGCATCAGAATTCCTGGAAATCCCAGACTCTGGGAGGGAGTTTTCCTTCCTCCTTCCCTTCCTCCCTTCTTTCCTTCCTTTCTTTTTCTCTCCCTCCCTCCCTTTGTTTCTTCCTTTCTTTTCTTTCTTTCTGTTCTCTCTCTCTCTCCTTCCTTTTCCATTTTCTTTTCTTCTTTTGACAGGGTTTTCCTCTGTCACCCAGGCTGGAGCGCAGTGGTGCATCCACAGCTCACTACATCGTCAACCTCCTAAGTTCAAGGGAACCTCCCACTTCAGTCTCCCAAGTAACTGGGACTACAGGTGTGTGCCACCACTCCTAGCTAATTTTTAAATTTTTTTTTGTAGAGATGGGGTCTCACTGCTTTGTCTAGGCTGGTCTTGAACCCTTGGGCTCAAGCAGTCCTCCTGCCTTGGCCTCCCAGAGTGTGGGGATTATAGGTGTGAGCCACTACTCTGGGCTGTGAATTCCTTTAACTTGAGTTTGGAAGTTGGACATGAAATCTACTCCTGAATGTTCTTGAGTTCGGGACAGATGTACTGAGGATAAAAAGAACTTCAAATCAGCTGTTTTTCTGAAATCATCATAATGTGATTTTTAAGTGGCAAGAACTGACGTGAGTGTTTGAGCATTGAATGTGTGCATGCTCTCTGTTCATGCTTTGTGTACACTGGTTTTCTTCTCTCACCCACCGTCCTGGTGTGTATTCTCCATGGTGCACAAGTTGTGACGCTGAAAATACAAGATCTGTTGCTCAGGTGGAAGTGGATGCGTCATGTGTTTTCCTGGGCAGGTAGAGAGCCAGGCTGGCTCTGTGGTTAGCAGGGGCAACCCACACAGAAGGGGTGGAGGGGTCTCCTGATGGAGCAGGAAGCCCCGAGTCAGGGCTGTCCTACGGTGGGTTTGGAGTGGACATTGCACTCAGTCTCTTCTTGCTGTGAGGTTGGGGGACTAGGTCATAGAGGGCTATGGGGATCTTGGGGCCCTAGAGGGCTGTGGGATCTGGACCCACCCTGCCCTGGCACCTGTACTGACCAAGAGAGGACCATGGCCCCCTCCACTCCTTACGGCTCTGGGGCTCCTTTCAACCTCTGAAATGTGAGTTGCAGTGTCTTCCTCTCCACGACTTCTGAATCGCGAGATGGGAACTGATCGGGCTTTCCATATTTTCAGGGCTCTCTGGGTGCCAGGGAGGAGGCCTAGAGATGGTTTTGTCTGACAGTGTGTCGGGGCGGCGAGGGCTTGTGAAACATTTCAGATCCAGGGCTTGTTCCTTTTCTTTGATCTTTATCTTCGTTTTTTTTTTTTAAGAAGGATTCTAGCTCTGTTGCCTAGGCTGGAGTGCAGTGGCTGGATCTTGGCTAACTGCAAACTCTGCCTCCCAGGTTCAAGCAGTTCTCGTGTTTCAGCCTCCTGAATAGCTACAGGCACTCACCACCACACCCAGCTTAGTTTTGTATTTTTAGAAGAGATAGGGTTTCACCATGTTGGCCAGGCTGTTCTCAAACCCCTGACCTCAGGTGATCCACCCACCTCAGCCTCCCAAAGTGCTGGGATTACAAGCATGAGCCACTGTGCCCAGCCTCCCCTTTTTATTGAAGCATTATTTATCAGGGGTCTTGCACTGTCACCCAGGCTGGAGTGCAGTGGCATGATCTCAGCTCACTGCAACCTCCACCTCCCGTGTTCAAGCAATTCTCCTGCCTCAGCCTCCTGAGTGGCTGAGACTACAGGCCCCCACCGCCACACCCTGCTAAGTTTTGTATTTTTAGTAGAGATGGGGTTTTACCATGTTGGCCAGGTTGGTCTCATCTCCTGACCTTGTGATCCGCCCACTTCAGCCTCCCAAAGTGCTGGGATTAAAGGCGTGAGCCACCGCACCTGGCCTACAATTTGCATTTGTATTGTAAACTAATTTGTCTTTAATCTGGAGGTTTCATAAAATGCTAGAATCCATCAGCCAAAAGGAGACTTGGCAGCCATACCAGGGGAGCTCCTGAGGCTATTCTCCGAAGCTAGCCTCTGGTGCTTCGGAGAACAGCCTCAGGAGCTCCCTTGCTAGGAGAAAACCTTCCCAGCCTCCTGGAAGTCTGGAGAGCCATGGCTCTGGAGGAGAGGGCAGAGCTGTTGCCTTGAAGAGCCTGCTCAATGTGCCTCTGCCTGGCCTCCCTCCTCCCTGGCGGTAAGCCCTTTTTTTTTCCTCCTGTTCCCTGGGCCATCCTCAGCTGACCCTTTCGGAAGTGGCACCGGGGCTGCTGCTGAGCAGGCAGAGGTGTCTATGCTGTTTCTGGCCCTGACCCTGGTGTGAGGCCTGGCATGCTGGTCAGGGCTTGTCACAGGGTTCCTGAGTGCTGTTGGGTTAACCACAGCAGAAGAGTGGGTACTTAGACATTATTTGGTAGTGTGTTACATAGCATTCTTAAATTTTTTTTCAAAAGGTTACAAAACTTAATTTCACAGGTAGGATTTGTGGCTGCTGGTGGTGATGAGGACTGTGAGAGGGAGTCAGGGTTGGTGGGCACCTCCAGGATGGGACAGCATGTGAGGGACACAGCTGGTGCCGAGAATGCCTGCAGACCTGCAGCTTTGTGAAGTCTGCCCTGCTGTGCTCCACCTGGCTCATCTCAGGGCAGGAGACATGGTCGGCAGAGCTGCGCCGGGGCGGGCTGGGTTTTTGGTGTGCCTCAAAGCGCTACTTGTAAAAGCTGTTGAGGACCCCAGAGAGCTCTTGTTTATTGGGTTGTATCTAATGATATTTAACATAAAAGAAATGAAAACTACGAAGTTAAAAAAAAAAATCACATAATTATTTAAAAACAAAGTAAACTTAACATTTTATTTACATGTTAGGGAAAACAGCAGTTTTGAGAAAAGTACTTCTTCTGAATGAAAAAAACTCATTTGAGTGGCATTGTTTTCCATGTTGGTCCGTCTGTCACATCTGGCTAATCAAAGGGACAGCTGGATTTTCAGATTGGCTTCTGCACCCAGCCAGAGGTAATACTGTCTCATATGAAGAAAATCTGGCCTTACATAGACGTGTGGTTGGCAAGGGAGAAGGATTTAGATATCTTTTGAGATAATTGCAGATATTCTGCTTTGATACTACACTAAAACTCAATGAGGTGAAACTGTATCAATGACTTTCTTCCTCTGTGACGTTAAAGCCCGTGTTGAATGCATCTTTTGCCCATGTGTGATTTTGAATATTAGGCACTGGTCATTTGGGGAATCCTGTTGCTCACCTTGTTAGGAAGATCTTTCCCATGTTGACAAATTTTATTATGTAATATCAAAAATCATAGTAACTAATGATACCTCCCATGTCATAAGGAAAGTCTTTAAATAGGGGAAGCTGCCAGGCTCCAGGGGACAGGTACCCAATTTACATGTGTATCAGAAATTCAGAAGGTAGAGTTTTAACATTGGCAACAGATACTACTGGTTGTTTTCTTTGAGGTTCACTCTGTTTTGTGAAAATGTCTGTCAAATATCCAAGTTTAAGTAGCATAGATTTTGCCAGTTGTTGTTTTAAGTGAAGATGCTCTGTGAGGGAGGAACACTTGGTTCCACTCAGCTGTTGCACCTGGCCTCTGCTTGCCCCTTCCCCTGACGTGGAACGTTGGAGGCCAATGTTGAGTGAGGCCGTCATCTCACTGCCTCATCCAGGGCGTTTTCAGGTAAGCCCCCGAGTGCCTAGTGGCCACGAGTTCAGCTGCTGGAGCATACTTCCATGCCTCAGCCTGGTTGATTCGGCAGTGCTGACACCACTGCTTGGGCACTGTCTCTGTAAAAAAGGCAGCTGAGGTTCTAGCATTATTATGAAATTAGTTTTGACCTCCTGGACTCCTGGAAGGATTGCGGGGATCCCGCAGAACTGTTGGTGGGTAAATTGGAAGGGTGCAGGCTGCTGGCTGTTGTGCAGCTGTGCTGGGCCAGGAAAGGTAGTGTGCCTGCATGCTTGAGGGCTGGCATGAGCAGCTGGGTTGTTCCTGGTTTAGTAGTGGGAGATCGGGGGCTGGGAGACGGATACCTGGTCCCCACCGCCTGACTATGAAGGGGTGGGTTGGGCACCGTTGCCGAGACCAGCTCCTAAGGAAGGCGATGCAGTTAGGTCAGGTGTTACCAAGTTGGCTCAGAGGGCAGCCAGGTCATGGATCTGAACCCTGAAAAGCAGTAGCCACATCCACCATAGGTGGGGCCTGGCCTGGTGTCTGCTTTGTGAGGAGGAGCTGGTCTGTTGAGAGGCTCCACTGTTTGACACATTTTCTCATCCAGATGCTGGACACCCAGGTTTTTGCAAACTCTTACACTTTTTGCCTGTTGGATGGAAACAGGGTGTGGTCGGCCTTCCGCAGCTGTCTGACCAGCTGCTCCTAGCGACCTTGGGCATGTCTGTGCCTTTCCTCATCTGGTTGTGGACTCCTGGAACACCAAATATGCCTGGCTCAGTTGCTCATATTTTATCACCCTGACCTGGAGGCTTCCTGCCCACTTCCAGTTTCCAGTGGCTTCACCAAGGGGTTTCTGCAGTATCACATCACCAGGCTTGGTTGTCGGCCTGACAGTTCCCACCTTGCAGCTTGGCCTTTGAAACTGCCTAGAGTGGTCAGCACCCCTCCTCCTCCCGCGGGTGCTCCTGATGTGGGCAGGGCCTGTGCGGACTCCCTGCTGTGGTCAGCGCCCCTCCTTCTAGGCCCCTGATGTGGGCGGGGCCTGTGCAGACTCCCTGCTACCTTTTCTTGGATTCCATGGTCTTGCTTCTGTGTTGGGAGAATCCTTGCTATGACTGTTTTTTGTGTTTATGTTCACTTTTCCAACCAGACTCTAAGCTTCTTGAAGGCAAGGATATTTGTTTAAAAAAAAAAGAAAAAAATGTCCAGGCACTGTGGCTCATGCCTCTAATCCCAGCACTTTGGGAGGCCGAGATCAGGAGTTCGAGACCAGCCCGGCCAACATGAGGAAACCCCCGTCTCTACTGAAAATACAAAAATGAGCCGGGTGTGGTGGTGTGCACCTGTAGTCCCAGCTACTTGGAAGGCTGAGGCCTGAGAATCACTTGAACTGTGGAAGCAAAGGTTGCAGTGAGCAGAGATGTCGCTACTGTACCCAGCCTGGGCGAGAGAGTGAACTCTGTCTCAACAACAACAACAACAACATTTTTAAGAGGCCTTGTACAATATATGCCTCTACATACTAGATGCTTAATCTCAAATATTTAGTGATTTAAGTTTCTCATTGAATTTTGTTGATTTATCTATTTCTATAATTTTTTTGTAGGAGGATGGACATTTGAAATATATGAATTATTGTCAGCAGCAGAATGCATTTTGAAATAAATTGTAACATTCCTGTAACAGAGCCAAAAGATTTCAGATAACTAATTCTGTAAATAATACATGAATACATTCTTATTGTTAAAAAACTGTCTCCAAAAATAGAAATACAACAGAAGTTTCCTTGGACTGTGTTCTGAGTGCCAGTTCTTCTCTTGGAGTGACTGTAATCTGCTGGCAGGAGTAAATCTGACTGTCCAGCAACTACTAGTGAATGTTGTAACCGTGATGTTTTGACTTTTTCTAAACGATGACCATTGGAAAAGCTGTGTTGACGTGTTGTACAGTCGGCCTCCCTGTGAACCCGGCTGATGGCTGTTGTTTCTTTCTAACAGGCAGTTCCGGCAAGGGGGGAGCCTCAGCAGGATTGCTGTGTGAAGACCGAGCTGCTGGGAGAAGGTGAGGGCGCTGTGCACCAGAGACAGGAGCAGCGCTTCCCTCCAGCCTAGAAACCTGCTGCTCTTCCTCGCTTAATTTGTCCTCGTCTTCTGACTTTCTTCGCTTTACCTAGGTTTATGGTATAGTTTCTCATGTATCCCATTCCTAAATAGACACAGTGGCACAGGCACACACAAAAGCTCTGCCAGAGAGAGAACACATTTGTCCAAGCAGGAGGAGCAAAAATCCTGTATGTGCTTTTCTTAAAGTACACCTAGAAAGTTAAAAGTGAGGGGCCACACAAATGTTTGTAGCAGCATTGTTCATGTCACTGAAAACTGGAAACACTCAGGTGTCCTCAGTTGATACTGAACTGGATGAACAGAGTGTGTTGCATCCGTACAGTGGGACAGTGGTCAGCAGCACAGAAGAACACACAGCAGGACTCACGCCGCACCACGGAAGAAGCTTATGTACGGTTTGTTAAGTGAAGGAGGCCAGACCCCAAAGGCCACAAACTGCATGGCTCCAGTTTTGTGACAGAGACGTGGAGGACAGCAGTAGTTACCAGGAGGTGGAGGGAGAGCAGGGTGAGGGCAGTTGGCGCTGCTCCGCTCCTCTGTAAGGTGTGGTGCAGGGTTCCCATGGGCTTGTAGAGCTTGTACCAAGAGCACCCCAAGGAAATGAGGGTGATGGCGCCACACGAACTGTGCTGTGCTCCACAGTGAACGGAGAGCCGGGAAGCTTTGGAGTACAGTGGTGTGGCTGGACTCCACAAGTCTGGCAGCTGTGGGAGCAGCTCAGACACTGGCCTTGCCTAAGGCTTTCCTGGCTGGAGCCTGATCGGCCCCTCATGGACTGCAGGCTGTGGCCCCTGCCCTGTCCTCCTTGCACCCCAGACGCCTCTTGGTGCCTATGGGTGCCCATCTACCCACTGGCTGTGCACTGTGGGGACCACTGCCTGCCTCCGCTGCCACCCCCGGCCTGCACTCCAGAGTTGCCCCCACCCACTGCGTGCGCCGTCCACCTCCTGCAGCCTGACTGGGTGTTTTCTTCCTGTTATTTGGCCCCTTCCTGTTGCCATCCCATCTGTGTCTTTGAAATGTTTCTTCTGTCGGCTCCAGTGCCCTCTGGCTCTTTCCTCCTCTCTCTGTGTTCACCCCTCCTTTGACCTTTCTAGTGGGACTTATTTCCTATGTGACGCCGGATGCCACAGCACCAGGTTATTACACTGCCCTTAAGGCCCTGCCTGTGTTCTGCTCCTGTACATGCTGCCACTGAGCCACGGACTGACCGCTCTGGGGAGCTGCTGGACCCCACGGTGGCTACACCGTCTTGCTTTCCCTGTAGCAGCTGCAGAGGGCTCCAGGTTCTCCACATCCTTGCCACCGTTCTTAGCGTCTGTGGCCGTCCTGGTGGGTGTGAGGTGGCATCTCACTGTGGTTTTGGTTTGCATTTTTCTGACAGCCAGTGATGGTGAGCATCGCTGCGTGTGCTTATTGGCCATCTTGGTGTCTTCTTTGGAGAAATGTCTCTTTAGATTCTGTGATTTCAAATTGGATTGATTTTTATTGTTAGGTTTCAGAGTTCTTCATATAAGCAGAAGTCCCTTATCAGCCATGTTATTAGCACATATTTTCTCCTGGTCTGTGGCTTGTTTTTCCCCTTTCTTAATGATGTCCTTTGAAGTACAGATGTTTTTAATTTTGATGAAGTCCACTTTACCTGTTTTTTTTTTTCCTTTTAGCTGCTAGTGCTTCTGGTCTGACATCTAAGAAATCATTACTTAATAGAAGATCACAAACACTTACATTTGTTTTTTTTCTTCTTCGAGTTTTATAGTTTTATCTTTTTATTTAGGTTTTTGATCAATTTTGAGTTAAGTTTTGTATATGGTTTGAAGTAGGAAACCAACTTTATTATTTCGCAAGTTACTAATCAGTTGTCCCAGCAACATTTAGGAAAAAGACCTTTCTTACCCATTGAATTGTTCTTGTACCCTCATTGAAAATCAGTTGGCTTCAAATGTGAAGGTTTATTCTAGGGTTTTCTTTTCTTTCAACAGGGTCTCCCTCTGTAATCCAGGCTGCAGTGTGATCACAGCTCATTCTAGCCTCCACCTCCCTGGGCTCAGGCAGTCCTACCACAAAGCTGGGACCACAGGTGTGAACCACCACACCAGGCTAATTTTTTTTTTTTTAAAGAGACACTGTCTCCCTGTGTGGCCCAGGTTGGTCTTGAACCTCCTGGGTTCAAGTGATCTGCTTTTTTCAGCCTCCCAAAATGCTGGGATTGCAGGTGTGAGTCACCATGCCCAGCCCCTAAGTATTACATTTTTTGATGCTATTTTAAATAGAATTATTTTAAAAATTCTTTTTCATTTTGATCATTGATATTGTGTAGTAATACAATTGATTGGCTGGGTGCAGTGACTCACGCCTATAATCCCAGCACTTTGGGAGGCCAAGGTGGGCAGATCACGAGGTCAGGACAGCCTGGCCAACATGGTGAAACCCCTTCTCTACTAAAAATACAAAAATTAGCTAGGCATTGTGCCTGTAATCCCAGCTACTGGGGAGGTTGAGGCAGGAGCATTGCTTGAACCCAGGAGGTGGAGGTTGCGGTGAGCAGAGATGGTACCACTGCACTCCAGCCTGGGCAACAGAGCAAGACCCCATCTCAGAAAAAAAAGAAATACAATGGATTTTTGTATATTTATCTTATATCGGGTAACCTTGCTAAACTCCTTTATTAGTTCTAATAATTTAGACTTCCTTGGGAATTTCTGTATAAAAGCTTGTGATGTCTTTAGAGCTCATTTGATTTCTTCCTTTCCAATCTGCATACCTTTTATTTCTGTAATTTTCCTTCATGGCCCTACTTAGAATCTCCGGTGCACGGTTGCATAGAGGTGGCAAGAATGGACATCCTTGTCTGGTTTCTGATCTTAGGGAGAAAGCTTCCAGGCTTTTACCTTTAAGTGTGATATTCGCTGTAGGTTTTTCATATATGCCCTGTGTCAGATTGAGGAAGTTCTCTTTTCTTAGCAAGCCATTTCCTAAGTGTTTTGACCATGAAGGGGTGTTGATTTTTTTCTTTTGAGATGCTTATGTGGTTTTGTCCTTTATTTTGTTCTATTGATATTTGGCATATTAATTCATTTTTAGCTATTAAACCAACCTTGCATTTCTGGGGTTAAATCCCACTTGTTCATGGTGTTTAATCCCCCTCACCAATTTTTTTGTGGGGAAGGGGAGCTGCATTCAGTTATTTATTTATTTATTTATTTATTTTATTATGAGACCTGTCACCTGGGCTGGAGTGTAGTGATGTAATCATAGCTTACTGTAGCCTTGACTTTCTAGACTCAAGTGATCCTTCTGCCTCAGACTCCTGAATAGCTGGGACTACAAGTGTGTACCTCCATGCCTGGCTAATTTTGTTAGTTTTGGTACAGATGGAGTCTCACTATGTTGCCCAGGTGAGTCCTGAACTCCTGGGTTCAAGCAGTTGTCCCTGCTTGGCCTCTCAAAGTGCTGAAATTACAGGCATGAGCAACTGTACCCAGCCTATAGATTTCTTAATTTGAGGGGACTTGACAGCTTTGTAATGTTGTCATCCCATTTAGGAGAATGAAATGCCGTCTATTTAACGTTTTTTGGCAGATTTTCTAATACCCTTTGTAGTTTTCCTTACTTTTGTGAATGATACTTTTTTCTTACATTTTCTAGGTAAGAAATGTCCTTGATTTTGTAACATGATTCGGTCTTCTTGTACTCCTGTGTTTTAGTTGCTAATTGGTTCTGTTGTTTTAAGTGAATGATGGTGTCAGGTGCAGGTGAGAACAGTTTGCCTTTGTTTCCAGGCCCTGCCCCTCACATTTCACTTTCTCTTTGGTGTTATCCACACTGCCTTTTTATGTTAGACACCGGTAGTGTCAATAGATCTTATATGCAATTAGTTTAACATTTAAATATACATTTGCTGCAGGATTTGGTATATAGCCTTCTCCAAGTTAAGGAAGTTTCCACTTACTCTGTTTTGCTAAGGGTATTTAAAACACAGCTGTTTATTCAGAACACACACATGAGGTGCCAGGCCGCGTCGATGTGCTCAGAATACACTGGCGAACAGACGAAGCGCTTGCACTCACAGGACTTAACGTCCTAGGGTGGAAGGACAGACGGTCAGCATGACAGATGATCAGGTCTGTTGTGTTCGAGGTGATAAGCACCAGGAAGAACAGAGCCAGGAAGGAGGGTGTTGGGCGTCATCGTCTGATGTTTGGCTGACGCTCCTTGTGCACCCAGTGATGATGCCATCCATCTGTCACGGGCTTCCTGCTCCAGCCTGTCTGTGAGTTGAAGTGTGTTTGTCAGTCTCATGATGCAAAATAGTGTCTCCTTCTTGACTGCCCTGGATATGATTTCCTAGCGTTGGCATCGGAGAGTGAGCTGCTGTAGGGTGTGGTCGGCAGACCACAGACATGCTTAAGTATAGCCTTTTTCTGACCCATTTTCTCTGTTAGTTCTTGTGAAGCCACTTCTGAAGCCTTGTTTTCTATCTCCAAATAATACTCCAGTTTTTATTATAGTGGTGATTCCCCAAACTTAGCCATCTAATGTTCAAAGTTAATGCTTAAGAAATGTTTACATTTAATATGTTTGAACTGATAGCTGATTTGTGTATGAAAAAAATTTTCTTTAGACAGTTTTGTATAAGTTATTCAAAGAAATTGTGTTGGCGGTGATGTCATGGTGGGGGAGGGAATTGTGTTGGTGATGGTGTCATGGAGAGGAGGAAATTGCGTTGGCTGAGTGAAGTCATGCAGGGCTGGACCTGCAGCCAGTGACACTCCTTTCTCCTCTCTTGGCAGAGACACCTATGGCTGCCGATGAAGGCTCCACAGAGAAACAGGCAGGAGAGGCCCACATGGCTGCTGACGGTGAGACCAATGGGTCTTGTGAACACGGCGACGCCAGCAGTCATGCAAATGCTGCAGAACACACTCAGGAGAGCATAAGGGTCAGCCCCCAGGATGGCACCAGCACACTAACCCGGATAGCAGAAAATGGGCTTTCAGAAAGAGACTCGGAAGCGGGGAAGCAAAACCACGTCACTACCGACGACTTTGTGCAGACTTCTATCGTTGGCAGCAATGGATACATCTTAAATAAGCCGGCCCTGCAGGTGCAGCCCTTGAGGACTACCAACACTCTGGCCTCTTCACTGCCCGGCCATGCTGCAAAAACCCTTCCTGGAGGGGCTGGCAAAGGCAGGACTCCAAGCGCTTTTCCCCAGATGCCAGCTGCCCCACCAGCCACCCTTGGCGAGGGGAGTGCTGACACAGAGGACAGGAAGCCCCCGGCCCCTGGCACCGACGTAAAGGTCCACAGGGCACGCAAGACCATGCCGAAGCCCGCCGTGGGCCTGGTAATTTTGTGTCTTCTCTTGCTGTTTCCTTTTCCCCACCTCTTGTTTTAATCACAGCAAATGGACTTTGGTGCACTGAGGAGAAGCCAGTAAGTGTTAGTGGTTATCTGATAAGGCCTGTGAGGAGCTAGCAGAGGGCCGGGTTCAGTGGTTCACGCCTGTTATCCCAGCACTTTGGGAGGCTGAAGTGGGTGGATTGCTTGAGCCCAGGAGTTCGAGACCAGCCTGGGCAACGTGGCAAAACTCAAATACAAAATTTTGTAAAAAATGCAAGAATGAACTGGGCATAGTGGTGCGCACCTGTAGTCCCAGCTACTTGGGAGCCTGAGGTGGGAGGATTGCTTGACCCTGGGAGGCAGAGACTGCAGTGAGCCCAGATCACCCCACTGCACTCCAGCTTGGGCAGCAGAGTGAGACCGTGTCTCAAAAAAAGAAGAAATGCTGCTAATGTCTCAGGCATGAGTGCCAGGCCCTCGATTCCTTCTTGGGCTTTGCCCTCCTCACAGGGTGCTGTTGCCCTTGGTAGAAAGATATGTCAAATGCTTTCAAGGAGGCCACTTCCTCTTCTGCTTTGGACTTTGGGGCTTTCTTTCTGGCTAGGAGAGACTTGGCACTCACCCTGTTTCATTGAGAAGTGAATAGAAATGACCTTGGTTAGAGCCAGCATGTGACAGAGTGAGAGGCAACTGGCCACCTGGACATATGCCCAGGTCTCCCTCCCAACCCTGAGAGCAGATGAGACTTGAATCCTGAGTGCTTCACACTGGCAGAGTGTGCCAACCTCTCACATGCACTGTGCTGATGTTCACACAGATGACTCACCTGCCTCTTACACACAACTCACCTGCCTCTCACACACACTGCGCTCATGTTCACACACGCGACTCACCTGTCTCTCCCACACATTGTGCTGATGTTGACACGACTCACCTGCCTTCACATGCACTGTGCTGATGTTCACACACATAACTCACCTGTCCCTCACATGCACTGTGCTGATGTTGACACATGACTCACCTGCCTTCACATGCACTGTGCTGATGTTCACACACACAGCTCACCTGCCTCTCACACGCACAACTCACCTGCCTATCACACCCAGTGTGCTGATGTTCACACACATGACTCTTCTGTGTCTCACGCACTGTGCTGTTCACACACGACTCACCTGTGTCTTACACGCACTGTGCTGATGTTCACACACACGACTCACCTGTCTCACACACATTGTGCTGATGTTCACACACAACTCACCTGCCTTCACACGCACTGTGCTGATGTTCACACACACAACTCACCTGTTTCTCACATGCACTGTGCTGTTCACACATGACTCACCTGCCTTCACACACACTGTGCTGTTCACACACGACTCACCTGCGTCTCACAGGCACTGTGCTGATGTTGACACACACAGCTCACCTCTCTCTCACACACACTGTGCTGATGTTGACACACGACTCACCTGAGTCTCACACACACTGTGCTGCTCACACACATGACTCACCTGCCTTCACACACACTGTGCTGTTCACACACGACTCACCTGCGTCTCACAGGCACTGTGCTGATGTTGACACACGACTCACCTGAGTCTCACATGCACTGTGCTGATGTTCACACACGACTCACCTGCGTCTCACACACACTGTGCTGCTCACACACATGACTCACCTGTCATCACACGCACTGTGCTGATGTTCACACATGACTCATCTGCCTCTCACGCATCGTGCTGATGTTGACACATGACTCACCTGCCTTCACACACACTGTGCTGATGTTCATACATGACTCACCTGCCTTCACACACACACTGCTTATGTTCACCCATGGCTCACCTGTCTCTCACATGCACTGTGCTGATGTTCACACATGACTCACCTGCCTCACACACTGTGCTAACGTTGACACATTACTCACCTGCCTTCACACGCACTGTGCTGATGTTCACACACACGACTCACCTGTCTCACACGCACTGTGCTGATGTTGACACACAACTCACCTGTCTCACACGCACTGTGCTCATGTTCGCACATGACTCACCTGCTTGTCACGCACTGTGCTGATGTTGACACGACTCACCTGCCTTCACACACACTGTGCTGATGTTCACACACAACTCACCTGCCTTCACACACACTCTGCTTATGTTCACCCACGGCTCACCTGCCTCTCACATGCACTGTGCTGATGTTCACACATGACTCGCCTGCCTCTCACGCACTGTGCTGTTGACACACGACTCATCTGCCTTCACACACACTGTGCTGATGTTCACATACGACTCACCTGCATCTCACACACACTGTGCTGATGTTCACACACGACTCACCTGCCTCTCACACACTGTGCTGATGTTCACATACACGACTCACCTGTCCCTCACACGCACTGTGCTGATGTTCCCACATGACTCACCTGCCTTCACATGCACTGTGCTGATGTTCACACACACAGCTCACCTGTCCCTCACATGCACTGTGCTGATGTTGACACACATGACTCACCTGCCTCTCACATGCACTGTGCTGATATTTGCATACATGACTCATCTGCGTCTCATACGCACTGTGCTGATGTTCACACACATGACTCACCTGTCTCTTGCACTGTGCTGATGTTCACACACGACTCACCTGCATCTTACACGCACTGTGCTGATGTTCACACACATGACTCACCTGTCTCTTGCAGTGTGCTGATGTTCACACACGACTCACCTGCGTCTTACATGCACTGTGCTGATGTTCACACACATGACTCACCTGTCTCTCACATGCACTGTGCTGATGTTCACACACATGACTCACCTGTCTCTCACACACACTATGCTATGCTGACAGGACTCACCTGCCTCTCACACACACTGTGCTGATGTTAACACACGACTCACCTGCCTTCACATGCACTGTGCTGATGTTCACACAACTCACCTGCCTCTCACATATACTGTGCTGATGTTCACACACACAACTCACCTGCCTCTCACACGCCCTGTGCTGATGTTGACAACTCACCTACCTTCACACGCACTGTGCTGATGTTCATACAGGACTCGCCTGCCTCTCACACACACTGTGCTGGACTCATGACCATCCTTACATAGTGTGTACACAGTACGTTTCTCAAAGTGTGGGCAGGGCTTTTAACGCGCTCTCCCAGTTGGGCATCTCTTTGGGCGTACGTTCTAGGTTGTGGTCACATTCTCGTGGAATTCTCTTTGGGTGTGAGTTGTAGGTTCGTGGTCACGTTCTCGTGGAATTCTCTTTGGATGTGAGTTGTAGGTTCGTGGTCACGTTCTTGTTGAATTCTTTTTGGGCGTGAGATGTAGGTTCGTGGTCACGTTCTCGTGGAATTCTCTTTGGGCGTGAGTTGTAGGTTCGTGGTCACGTTCTCGTGGAATTCTCTTTGGGCGTGAGTTGTAGGTTCGTGGTCACGTTCTCGTGGAATTCTCTTTGGGTGCGAGTTGTAGGTTCGTGGTCATGTTCTTGTGGAATTCTATTTGGGCGTGAGTTTTAGGTTCATGGTCACGTTCTCATGGAATTCTCTTTGGGTGTGAGTTGTAGGTTTGTGGTCACATTCTCGTGGAATTTTCTGTCTGATGTTGCTGGTGAACATTCTCAAGCCGCATCCTTGTCCTTGGTTTGTAGATAATCTACTCTTTCCTCTCAGCCCCATTTCGGGGCTCACTGCCCTGTCATCTGGAGGGCTGTGTCTTCAGCTCCAGAGGAATGCCATGTCTTACTGTTGTTTCCATTTTCCTCCCACAAAGCCCCTCTTAGTTGGTTGACTCCGCAGTCCCCCTGGGCCACTCTGTCTGTTGCCAGCCTCCTGATTGGTTCCTCACTCTTCTCCTTCTTACTGTTCATCCCATATATTGATATGTTTTATTTTGATGTCTGTGTTTTTCATGCCCAATATCTCTCATTCTTTCTTTATTTTGTTTTTTTTTTTTTAAGATGGAGTCTCGCTGTAGCCCAGGCTGGAGTGCAGTGGTGCCATCTTGGCTCACTGCAACCTCTATCTCCCGGATTCAAGCAATTCTCCTGCCTCAGCCTCCCACGTAGCTGGGACTACAGGTGCTCATCACCATGCCTGCCTAAGTTTTGCATTTTTAGTAGAGACAGGTTTCACCATATTAGCCAGGCTGTTCTCAAACTCCTGACCTCAGATGATCTGCCCGCCTAGGGCCTCCAAAGTGCTGGGGTGGGTGAGCCGCTGCCCTTGGCCTGATTAGTTCTTTTAATGTCTTGCCTTATCTTTCAAAAGATAATGATTATAATTATTCTATAATCTCTGTTAGAGATTCCAATTTCTCACGTGGGAGTTTCTCTTGAACTTGATACCTCTTGTTTGTGATTTTTTTTCCCTCTGAGGTTTAGCTTTTTTCTCTCTCCAGGATATCTCCACCTTTGTTTCTGTCACTGTGTCTCAGCCTGACTGTGAGTGCTGTGTGCGTGTTCTGTGGCCTGCCCGCAGTGACCACAGCAGGTGCTGGGAGCTGTGGGGCTGGACTGCCAGCTCCTTGGGCCCACAGCTGTCAGGTGCTGTGTTCCCTCCTTGGACAGACAGGTGCTGACAGCTGCCCTACCCCTGGGGCTTCTCCACGCCCAGCCTGGCCGACCTGACCCAACTTTCGCCTTTTGCAGTATTCTGTACATGTCAAGACTTTAGAAAATCTTTAAAATAATCATAGCGTTACAGGAAACTGCAAAAATACTACAGAGAGAGACTGTGTTCCTTCGACCCAGTGTCCCTCAGTGGTGAAGTCTTTGATAACTAGAGGACTGTGTCAGGCCCGAGACGCCGACATCGGTGAAGTCCGTGGGGCTTGCTTGGTTTCACCATCACCTGTGTGCACGTGTGTGCACATGTGTGCATGTAGGGAGTTCTGTGCAGTGTGATCATGTGTAGATGGTGTTACCACCGTCATAGTCGAGACACGAAGTACCCTTTATACTGGGGTCGTGACACCACCTGTGTTGCCACCAACCAGACTTGAGCCTCTGCCAGCCTCTCACCTGCGGATTCCACTTTTACGATTTTGTTATTTTAGATTTTTTGTTTTGTGTTTTTTTTAAGACAGGATCTCACTCTGTTGCCCAGGCTGGAGCTCAGTAATGCAATCACAGCTCATTGCAGCATTTGCCTCCCAGGCTCAAGTGATCCTCCTGCCTCTGCCTCCCCAGTAGCTGGGTTTACAGGCATGCATCACAATGCCTGGCTATTTTTTGTATTTTTGTAGACACAGGATATTGTCATGTTGGCCAGGCTGGTCTTGAATTCCTGACCTCAGGTGACCTACCCGCGTCGGCCTCCCGACGTGCTGGGATTACAGGCATGAGCCAATGTGCTCGGCCTGTTTCAGATTTTCTATAAATGGAATTACAGCGTATGTAACCTTTTGAGAGTGGCTTTTGTCACTCAGCATAGTTCTTTTAAGATTTATACAAGTTGCTGGGCACGGTGGCTCACGGGCCTGTAATCTCAGCCGTTTGGGAGGCAGATCACCTGAGGTCAGGGGTTCAAGACCATCCTGGCCAACATGGTAAAACCCCGTCTCTACTAAAAATACAAAAATTAGCTGGGCATAGTGGCAGGTGCCTGAAATCCCAGTTATTTGGGAGGCTGAGGCAGGAGAATTGCTTGAACAGGGAGGTGGAGGTTGCAGTAAGCCGAGATTGCATCATTCCACTCCAGCCTGGGCATCAGAGTGAGACTTCGCCTCAAAAAAACAAATAAAGATCCATACAAATTATGTCACTAGGCCGTCCCTTGCTCTGCTGAGGCCTTGGTGTTCTGTGGGTTGTGGACAGCCTTGTATGTTGGCGCTCACCTGCTGAAGGGGACTGGGCATTTTTACAGTAGAGCTGCTCTGAATATTTATGTACGCATTTTGGACATAAGGTTGCCCTCTGTGTGTCAGACACACAGGAGTATAATCACTGGATTGTATAGCCTTTGGGTGTTTAGTTTTACAAGGAAAATGCTGAAGCACACTCCAGAGGGGCTGCAGCATTTCACATTCCTACCCGGGCCTGGGAGCAGCTGCTTTCATGTTTTCTGCTGTCCTCACCAGTGGTTGTTGTTACCTGTTTCTTTTTCTTTTGAGATGGAGTTTCACTCTGTTGCCCAGGCTGGAGCGCAGTGGCATGATCTCAGCTGACTGCAACCTCCACTTCCTGGGTTCAAGCAATTCTCCTGCTTCAGCCTCCCAAGTAGTTGGGATTTCAGGTGCACGCCACCAAACCCAGCTAATTTTTGTATTTTACTAGAGACAGGGTTTTGCCATGTTGTCCAGGATGGTCTTGATCTGCTGACCTCATGATCCACCTGCCTCAGACTTTTGCTTACTTTATAATTAGAATTTTGGTTAGCTTTGAATGTTCTGTATGAGTGCTTTGTCAGATATGTGGTTTCTAGTATTTTCTCCTGGTCTGAAGCTTCTCTTCTGTCAACTGTTTTTTTTTTTTGAGACAGAGTTTCGCTCTTGTTACCCAGGAGGCTGGAGTGCAATGGCGTGATCTCGGCTCACTACAACCTCCGCCTCCTGGGTTCAGGCAATTCTCCTGCCTCAGCCTCCTGAGTAGCTGGGATTACAGGCACGCGCCACCGTGCCCAGCTAATTTTTTGTATTTTTAGTAGAGACGGGGTTTCACCATGTTGACCAGGATGGTCTGGATCTCTTGACCTCGTGATCCACCCACCTCGGCCTCCCAAAGTGCTGGGATTACAGGCTTGAGCCACCGCGCCCGGCCTCTGTCAATGGTCTTTCACAGAGCAAAGGTGATTCATTTTGATGTCCCGTTCTTCAGTTTTCTGGATTGTGCTGTTGGTGTTGTGTGTGAGAACTCTTCACGTAGCCCTTCAGTTTCTCCAATTTTTTTTTCATCTTATGTGAACTTTAAATCTGTGATATGTTTCAAGTTAGTGTTTGTATAAAGTCTGAGGCTTGGGCTGAGGCTGAATTTGTTTTTGCCTGTGGATGGCACACCGGTCACAGTTTTAAACTCACGTGGAAACTTTCCATCATTCATCCGCTGAAGCTGTACTTTTACTGCAGTCTTGTTTCCAGGATCTTTTTCTCATACAGTGTATTCCTGAGGATCTTTTATTGTCACCCTGTCACATTCCTCTAGGGAAAAAAGCAATTTGAAATCTAATTTTAAAATGTTCTCTGACCATGAGCCTCGTTTAAGTGATTGCTTTGTTCTGGATTGAGGTATTACAATAATTAAAGTGTAACTGATTACAGCAAATGTCATTTGGTTGAAAATTACTCAACATTCAGAGTTCGGTCAGTTGTAAGAAAAGAGACTCCAGAACCTGGTTTCTTGAAGATCTTCATACCCTCTCCACACCCGGGAAAACTTGCACTGCTCCGGGGGGCCTGCAGGAGAAGGAGATGGACTGAGCCAGGGCAGGTGGTGTCTGTGGGTCCCATGGAGATGGTGCAGCAGAGACCGTGGGAGGGAGGGTGCCTGCCCTGTGCCCCTTGTATGTTCTGTGTCTGTGGGCCCCACCAAAGTGATGTGGCAGAGACCAGGGAAGGGAGGGTGCCTGCCCTGTGCCCCTCGTGTGCTCTGTGTCTGCGGACCCCACTGACGTGGTGCAGCAGAGACCTGGGTGGGTGGGTGCTCGCCCTGCCCGCCTCGTGTGCTCTGTGTCTGTGGCTCTGGGCATGGCCTCTCGTCCTTTCAGGATTTCCTGTCACCTCAAAACCAGTTCAGTCTTGTTTGGAATTTTTTTAATAACCACAGTTTATTGAAATTATGTTTTAAAAACAATCATTCAGTGATAAAATGAACATTGCAGGCTATGTTAATAAATCCAATATTCTTGTAAAAGTTTAAAAGTGGAGGTGTCGTTATAGCTGCAGTCTCACTGTCCTTGGCCAGCACCCATGGATTTGGACATTGTATCCAGCATTGGTCCCTCCCAAAGCCTCGGCCCAGAGTGAGACCCGCTCACTGGTCCAGTGTTGCTCCCTCGTAGAACTCCTAGAGCCTTGCCTCTGAGTGAGACCTGCTCACTGGTCCCTCGTAGAGCTCTTAAAACCTTGCCTCAGAGTGAGACCCGCTCACTGGTCCAGCGTCGGTCCCTTGTAGAGCTCTTAAAGCCTTACCTCAAAGGCTTTTGCCAATGAGACTTGCTCATTGGCAGCTTCACCATTGTTAGGAGGGCAAAAAAAGTGGAAGCCGTGGAAGGGAATGTTTTCTCCACGTGAAAATGCCTGTTTCTGTGCCCTGGTTGGCAACTCCATTTCCCTGAGTTGTGCCCACTCCAGGAGGCGTCAGCAGGGCACCCCATGGTCTCTGTGTGTGTGTGTATCTGTGCTTTACCTCCTGGTACTCTGGGCTCTAGTTCCGGGAGAGAGGTGGTGCCTGTCAGTCTGCATTGGAGGTAGTTCTTAGTAATTGTGTGAATAGGTCCTGCTAAGTGTCCAGCTGTGAGAATTCACACTAGTGCCAAGCAGCCGGCAGGAGGGAGGAGCCCCACGGAAGGGCTGTGCTCCCAGAGCCAGACCATGTGAAGACAGAGGCCAGTCATGCTGCCTCCATGGCGAGGTATTCTCATTCCTTGTGCTTTGTTAGATAACAGAGTCCCAACAAAATAAAAATCTAGAACCTCATCTAGGTTCAGCCATTCTTAATCTTACTGTTTAGATTTTTGCAAATGACCTTTAGATTGATGAATAGATTGTGTACCTCAGCAAGAATTAGCCTCACGTGGTTATTTCCCCTTCAGGGTTTGTTTCTGTCCTTCATTTATACGTACCTTGAAAGTGCATTTTGTGTTGGTAGGCACCAGCTGAGCGTGATAGCCAACAGCCTGCATGGTGGTTTGTAGGTGACATAAGAGAGGCCTGTGACTCCTGAGTTATAACTGTGACTTCATTGCAGTCTAACCTGGTGTACTGGAGAAAGACCAAAAACTTCTATAAAGCAGATGTGCTGCATTCCAGCAGTGCTCCGGGTGCAGAGGGTGTGTCCCTGAGTTCACACGGTATGGGGAGTGCAGAGGGTGTGTTAGTGAGTGCACACGGTGGGGGGAGTGCAGAGGGTGTGTCCGTGAGTGTGCACAGTAGGGGGAGTGCAGAGGGTATGTCCTTGAGTGCGCGCACGGTGTGGGGAGTACAGAGGGTGTGTCCGTGAGTGTACACAGTGAGGGGGCTGTCGTGTTTGAGCTGTGCTTTGGAGATGGGAAGATAGCATTAATCCTTAGGGGAAAAAGTACGGGCAGTCCAAGGGTGGGGGTACATTCCGAGAGAAATGTGGCACAGAATGTGGCAAACAGGGCTGCTGAGCTGAACAGGTCTCCATAGGGAGAAGCAACAAGAAACCCAGAGAGTTTGGCCACTCGAATGTGAATCCACAATAGGTTCCCCAGTAGGGAGCCCAGGTGGTTCCATGTCTGTTCTGGACATCAGTGGGGTGTCTAGCAGCTTAGAGTGGTCTCAGTGAGAAGCTCTGCAAGTACCACATGGCAGCAAGATGTGCTTGAGAGACAGAGAGGGAAGGAGGGAGGGAAGCAGACATGGACAGTGTGCCTGTGGTACCGAGAGGCGGGGAGTGCTGGAGGGAGACAGTGAGAGCCAGCCTGAGAATGTGCTCTCCCTGTGTCTTCCAGCTCGCCCTGGCACACCTGTCTCATCTCCCATCCGAGCCACGTGCCACTCTGTTCTCCCTGTGTGCTCTTACCTGGCACTCCCTGCTCTGCCTGCCTGCCTCATATGTAACCTCCACAAGCATCTTCTGAATCCCTCTGAGCATCCACATGCTCACCCATGTCACGGGCCCATCGGGCACTTGGAATTACAGTTATTTATGACCTCAGTCACTTCTCCCTGGCCTTGACTATAGTCGATGAGGATGCCTTGGCATGTGTGTGGGGTGTGGGGTTGGGTGGGTGGGAGGGCGGGTAAAACATAACATAAAACTTACTGTTTTTTAGTAAATAGCTCAGTCACATTAAGCACATTCATATTGTTGAGCAGCCCTCACCACCCTCTGTCACTTGGTCTCATATCATTCCATCTTCCCAAACTGAAGCTCTGCCTCTTTGCACACTGACTTCCCATTCCCGCTCTCCCAGCCCCTGCCTCCAGCCCCTTCTACTCTGTCTGTCTCCATCAGTTTGACGACTCTAGGGACCTCTTGTAAGTAGAACTGTACCACATTTGTCCTCTGTGGCTGCGTGATTTCATTCGGCATCATGTCCCCACGGCTCATCCACACTGCAGCACGGGTCCCGACCTCGCTTTTCTCAGGCTGAGTCCCACTCGCTGTGTGCACATGACACTCTGCGGGCCATTCCTCCCCCAGCTGGCTCTCGGGTGGCTGCCCCTGTTGGCTGTTGTGAACGATGCTGATGTTAACATCACCGTACAGACGTCTCTTCAAGACCTGCTTTCTGTTCTTTTGGGGCACATGCCTGGTAGTGGAATTGCTGGATCACATGGTAGTTCCATAGTTAATTTTTTGAGGAATCAAGATTGTGTTTTTCACGGCAGCTGCACCATTTCACATTCCCACCAGCAGCAAGCAAGGGTTCCCATTTTCCGGTTCTTACAACACTGACTTTTTTCTGTTGTTTCATAGCCATCCTAGTGTGTGTGAGTGATACTCACTGTGGTTTTGATATGCATTTCCCTAATGAGATTAAGCATTTTCTTTTTTTTTTTTTTTTTTGAGACGGAGTTTCGCTTTTGTTACCCAGGCTGGAGCGCAATGACGCGATCTCGGCTCACCGCAACCTCCGCCTCCTGGGTTCAGGCAATTCTCCTGCCTCAGCCTCCTGAGTAGCTGGGATTACAGGCACGCGCCACCATGCCCAGCTAATTTTTTGTATCTTTAGTAGAGACGGGGTTTCACCATGTTGGCCAGGATGGTCTGGATCTCTTGACCTCGTGATCCACCCGCCTTGGCCTCCCAAAGTGCTGGGATTACAGGCTTGAGCCACCGCGCCCAGCCCGAGGTTAAGCATTTTCTTCGTGTGCTCGTTAGCCATTTGGACGTCTTCCTTGAAGAAATGTCTGTAATGTCCTTTGCCCTTTTTTAAATTGGGTTGTTTGTTTTTTATTATTGAGTTGCAGGACTTTTTCATGTGTTCTGGGTAGTAATTCCTGATGGCGTTGCAGACGTTCTCTCTGATTCTATAGCATGCCTTTTCACTCTGTTAACTATGTCCTTTGATGCACACAAACTAGTTTTTAGAAATTGTTCTTTGTAGGGATAGGGTCTTGTTGTGTTACCCAGACTTGTCTTGAACTTCTGGCCACAAGTGATCCTCCCTTATTGGCCTCCCAAAGTGCTGGAATTACAGGTGTGAGTCACCACACCTGGCCCAGAAATTTTAATTTAATTTTTTTTTTGAGACAAGAGTCTCACTCTGTCACCAGGCGCCAGGCTTGAGTGCAGTGGTGCGAGCTTAGCTCGCTGCAACCTCCGCCTCCCGGGTTTAAGCAATGCTTCTGCCTCAGCCTCCCAAGTAGCTGGGACTACAGGTGTGCACCACCACACCCAACTGATTTTTGTATTTTTTTTTTTTGTAGAGACAGGGTTTCACCATGTTGGCCAGGATGGTCTTGATCTCTTGACCTCGTGATCCACCCGCCTTGTCCTTTGTGAGCCACCATGCCCCGGCTGAAATTTTAATTTTCATTAAGTCCAGTTTGTCTATTTTTGTTGTTGTTGCCTGTGCTTTTGGTTTCATATCTAAGAAATAATTGCCAGATCCAATGTTGGGAAGCTTCCCACCTATGTTTTCTCCTAAGAGTTTCATGGTTTTAGGTTTTGCAATTAGGTCTGTCGTCAGTCTTGGGTTAATTTTTATATGTGGTTCAGAAAATAGTCCAGCTTCATTCTTTTTCATGTGGTCATTCAGTTCTCCCAGCACCAGTTGTGGAAGAATGCCCTGTCTTTGCTCTCCCTGCACCGGCTGTGGAAGAGCGCCCTGTCTTTTAACCCTTTTTACTATGTATTGCACCTACTGCCTGCACAATAAAATGAGGTTAAATTGAATTGGATTTGGAGTTAACTATCACAGGTGTCTGTGGGTGGCTAGGGAAGCAGGGAGTGAAGATTTAGTTGTGTCTGTGCACTCTGCAGTGGAGGAAGGACTGGGAGTTTGCTTTTGACATCACAGCCTTGCCCTGTAGGTTGAGACTAAAGGTAGATTTAGGAGATTAGGGATACTGAGTAAAAGAGCATTTTAACACATAGTACAGTTACCTACTGTGGAGTAAATCCCATTTGGGGATGTTGCAAGTTGTAGCTGTGATAAACTGGGAAAGCAGTTTTTGAGAGGTTTTGATGCTGCCCATTTGGGTATTTTTTAGCTTAGTAAATTTATTACCTAAGTCGGGGGTTGGAACATTTTTTCTGCAAAGAACCAGCTAGAAAATATTTCAGGTTTTGTGGACCACATGTGGTCACTGCCCCTCCTTCCTCCTTCTTATGTTTAGCCCTGTGAACGCTGTTCTTAGCCTGTGGGTGCTGACCTGACCCATCCAAGGGCAGCTAGGCACACATGTCTTAGTGCCAGGGGCTTCTGTGAGGACTGTCCTGCTGTTTCCACCTGAGACTTTCTCTTCTCTCCATTGTGTCTCATCTTTCAGTTGTGGGGAGTTAATGGGGAGAAGAACTGTGATTGTGGTTGCATGTTATTTCAATGACCATCTGCTTATGCACAGTTATAGTTATTCACTGTCTTTGTTTTGAAGCATGCAGCCAGTAAAGACCCCAGAGAAGTTCGAGAAGCTAGAGATCATAAGGAACCAAAAGAGGAGATCAACAAAAACATTTCTGACTTTGGACGACAGCAGCTTTTACCCCCCTTCCCATCCCTACATCCGTCGCTACCTCAGAACCAATGCTACATGGCCACCACAAAATCACAGACAGGTAAAAGGGAGACCCAGCAACTGTCTTTGCTCTTTGAATGTGTGTTTCGAGACTGCTCCTTGCCAGGTGAGAGTTGTGTGTGGCTGTAAGTGCCTGTGGCTCTTGATGAATGACTGTTGGTGTCAGCGGCCCTTCTGCAGAGCTCACCTGTGTGCCTAAGGAGCCAAATCCTTGTCTAATGCGTCATTGATTTCCTAGCTTGTTTTCACTCTCAAGATGAAGACTGTTCTCTTTACTAGTATCTTACTAACTTGGTGTGTTTGGGGAGGAGACCCTGGACTGGGAAGCTTTCCTGGTGTGTAGGTGAAGTGCTGTTGGAAATGCTGGCGTGTGCTGGGGAAGCCCGTGGCCCAGGGTGAGGCCCGCCGCCCGCTCCAGCTGCTCTGCTGCCAGCCACTCGCTCTGGGCGGGCTCCTCACTCTCCTGGGCTAGCAGCTTCTATGTGCAGTTCGGGGAGTGGATGGACATTTGCTTTCTTACCGGGGACCTTTTATGGGAGGTGCTGGGTGGGCACTGGCACCTCAGCATGAGCAACATGTCAGAGCTCCCAGGGCTTTCAATGTCCTCAGCTTCTGAATGGGATGTGTGTTTGGCGCCGTCCCAGAGAGATGCCAGGGCTTTCCTATCAGCCCTGGTGAATCCTGGGGGTTAGCCTGAAAGGCTTCACTTGGGGATGATCACTTGGCTACAGTTGTCTGTCTTTGTCTGGAATTTAAAAATACGTTTTATTAAAGTAAAAATATGTTTTATTAAAGTATTTTCAGACTTCCAGCAAGGTTGCAAAAATTTTACAAAGGAGTCCTGCGTGCCCTTGACTCATTTTACCACATGGCATGACCACACCCCCTGCCCCCCGTGTCTAACTTTTTTTTCTGAGATATGAAATAAGTTGTAGATATTTTGTGCCTTTACCCCTGAAAAGTGTTGTTATTTCCTAAAAATAACTGTAGCGTCCCCACAAATGAAGACATTCCCTAGGTAACAACAGCGCAGACATCCCGGGAGGAGGTGTGCCCCCATGCTGCTCCCCACCTCAGTTCCTGCTCAGCATTGCTCATGCCCTCCTGTCCTCTAAAGCAAAGGACACATCAGGTCTGGTCCTGGAGCTTCAGCCACCTAGTTGATGTGTCCTGTTAGTTTCCTTTAATAGGAAACATTCTAAGCTTTTTTTGTCTTTCTTCATGTGCTGTTTTGAGGAGTACAGGCCAGCTGTTTCATAGAACGTGTGTGATCTGGGTTTGCCCAGTGTTTCCCAGGATTGGGTGCCAGTCGTGGAGCCATGCAGCTGACTGGCAAGTGACCTTAGAAATTGAATTTTGGTGGCCCTTTGTCCTGTTCGGCTGCTGGAGTCTGCAGACCCCACCATCATAAAGTTACTGCTCCTATATTGCAGGCTTGTCTTGTGGGGATGGACCCCAGGCGTTGCGGGTGCCCCGCATCGGGGCTTCAGCGTCTGCTGTGACACACGCTCAACGAGTACTGCTTGCTGGGTGCCAAATGGTGGTGTTCTAACTCCATCATTTCCTCTCTTGAGTATTTCAGATGCTATTGTGAGGAGGTGCTTCACTTTCCTGTACATCCACACAGTTATCTGTCCATTTATTTTTAAAAAAAGAGAGAGATGGGGGGGGTCTCACCATGTTGCCCAGGCTGGTCTTGAACTCCTGGACTCAAGCAGTTCTCCTCCTTTGGCCTCCCAAAGTGCTAGGATTACAGGCATGAGCCACCACCTCCAGCCTGTATATTTATTTTTAAGTACTGACTCATGGACTCTTATTTGAGCATCTGGACTATAATCTATTCCTATCATTATTTATTTTGTTGCTCAGATTGTCCCAAGTTTGTCCATTGGTGACCCCTTTCGGCTGGTGCTGAGTCCTGGGGCGTGGCCCACATCTTCATCAAGACCTTCCTGGTTCACCTGATGATCTGGTTTACCTTGCCTTGTCCCCTCCCAGTGCCGGAACCAGCTCTTTCTCAGGGGAGCTCTGGTTCTTTTCAGTGGAAGTTAGAAAACAAAATCAGTCATTATCTGTTCCCCTACCCTCAACTTTTTTGCTATTTGAGTTAATTTTATTTGTTTGAAACATTTAAACTTAATGTTTTGCAAAAGTATGGCGTTATGCTCACGTATGTTAGGGCTTATAAGTAATGTCTGAAGTGTTGTTAAACTGTTGAGATTTTCTTTTCCGATTTTAGCTTTGTTATATCATCATCTTTTAAAAGAGCTTTCTAAAACAAAGTTCCCAGTGTGTTTAGCAGGCCCCAGTTCACCCTTCGACAGCCCCCTTCCTCTACCACCCCTTTCTTATTCATAAACTGGAATTTATGAATTCCTAGGGTATTCCACCAGCGTCTTAGCCTAGGGCTGTGTAAAACGACCTGGTGCCGTGGAGGAGCTTTGTCAGTAGCTAGCTGCCTGCTTTGTCCGGGGTTACAGGTGCTCCCTCAGCTTCAGCTGCTCCCGTGTGTTGTCACCCAGGGCTTGCCCTACCTTCCAGGGTGGGCATAGAAATTGCAGTTTTGTTCCAGAACTGTTTCCTAAGAGGAGCATGGCACCCACAGCTGCCTTGTCTTGTGAGGGTCATCAGTGCATCTTTTAAAATCGCTGGAAGGACAGGAGTGCAGGTGGAGGAGTCCCCTGTCAAATATCCTGGGACAGGGGGTGCAGAGTCCACTTACCGGGATGGCAGAGAGAGACAAACACCTTCTACAATAGTGTCCGTACAGAGCCGGAATCTGCTTAGGTTCTGTCCTGTTGTTACAGGAGCCGTTGAGTGTCACTTTGCCAGCTGTAAACCTCTGTGGCCACCGGCACCTCTACTTGAGTTCACTCACACCTGCTGGGCCCATTCTGCCCACTCGGTCCAGCAGGCTGTGCTCGGCTGGTACTATCGGCCCAGATCCCATGGGCAAGCCAGATGCATGTGAGCAAGCAGGTGTGGTGTCCAGGTGCTGGCTGCTGTGGTGGGCGGGCAGCTCCGGGCTCTGGCTCTGTGCAGGGCTCTGGCTAGATGAGGCATACTGCAAGCAGTCTATGCTGCGGGCTCTGATGTCTGGATGAGGAACGTGGTGGTGCACCAAAACTCAGAGTCACAGTAACTGTGGAGCCTGGAGGGGATGGGTGGGAGAGTGTGCTACCGCTCTCTCCTTCTTGACACCCATGGCAGGGGCTGGCTGTGTTTTCAGCTGCACAGTCCTGCCGCTTCACTCTGGGGCTGGCCTAGCTCCGCCTTCGCTAGCCATCACATGGAGCAGCCACAGACACCACACCACGGAGAGCTCTAGTGTTACAGCTCTGGCTTGAGGAATCCTGAGGTTTGGGTCCCCAGAGTGATTGCCACTCTTCACTCCCGCAGTTCAGCTAACCGGAACGCGTCACTGCTTGCAGCTAAGCGACCCGGCCAGGAGCATGTTACAGCCCGTTTGTACCCACTGTTTGGCGGGTCCCGAGTTCTTCTTTTTTTTTTTTATATATTTTTAGATGGGGTTTCTCCATGTTGGTTAGGCTGGTCTCGAACTCGGTCCCGAGTTCTCATTCTGTGTCCAAGAAGAGTAAGTTTACATGGACAACTGGAGTGGGGAGCAAGGTGGCGAAGAGTTTTATTGAGCAACAAAACAGCTCTTATCAGAGAGGAGACCCAAAGTAGTAGCTCCTGCTGGCAGGTGGTAGTCCCTTTTTATGGCCGAGTCGGGGATTTATATGGGCTCAGAATGGAGGAAGTGTGTGCTGATTGATCCATGGGTGGATCTGGGAAAAACACCATTTGATTGGCTGAAAGGCATTAAGGAAGTTCACACCCTAGGTTGTGGGTTCTACCCAGAATGGGTAGCCCAGGTTTCAGGCTTCAGGCTGCCTTTGGTTTGAAGGTCAGGTTTTACTGGGGACCTGCTCCTGTCTGCCTAGGAGTTTGTCTGCCTCCCACCATGATCACTTTTGTTTCCTCAACCTCACTCCACTGCCTGCCATTCAGTGCGGCCTCCCTGTGGGAGGGGTGTTAGAGCCAGGTCATCAAAGAAAGGCAGAGAGTTCATGTCTTGTCTTTCTTTTAATTTTTAGTTACTGTGGTGATGATCACAGATGGTTCTGTTCTTTCCCTCCTGCTACACCTTTAAGTTTACCACAGGTAGGAGAGAAGAGCAGAGTCACATGTTGGTTCAAATGGGCATTTTACTGCTGAAGTCATAGCAGAGCCCGATGTGTGGCTGTAATTCTTAGTTTTGGATTGAGGGTGGCTGTGATTCTGTAGGACCTTCTGTGCACCTTCCACTCCTCAGTGTCAGAAATGGAAGACCTGTGCTGTGCTGGAAGGTTGGGAGCATGTGTTTTTGTGACAGCCCCAGGCTGGAGATGGCCGTGCTGATTCAGAATCCCAGGCACCCAGCATTGCTTTAGGTGAGCCTTCATTCTTTCTACAGAGTGGACTGGCATCTTTGTTAGCAGCTTGTTCTGTATCTTTCCAATGTGTAGAGGTTCACAGCATCAAAAACTGATTTCAGAGGATTCTAGAAAGATGGTGGGGCAGGAAGACCCAGAATCCATCTACCTACCTCGACAGCAATTCCACTGTCAGAAGCTGTCCCCACCTATAGACAACAGTATAACTGTCAGAGTCTGTCTCCCTTTGGAACCAACTGTTTGGCGGGTCCTGAGCTAGGGTGGGCAAAGAGGACCTTGTCCCCACCTAGACAACCGTTCCACTGGCAGAATCTGTCTCCCCACCTAGACAACAGTTCCACCGGCAGAATCTGTCTCCCCACCTAGACAGCAGTCCCACCGGCAGAAGCTGTCCCCACCTAGACAACAGTCCCACTGGCAGAAGCTGTCCCCACCTAGACAACCGTCCCTCTGGCAGAATCTGTCTCCCCACCTAGACAACAGTCCCACCAGCAGAAGCTGTCCCCACCAGACAACAGTCCCACTGGCAGAAGCTGTCCACACCTAGACAACAGTCCCACTGGCAGAAGCTGTCCCCACCAGACAACAGTCCCATTGGCAGAAGCTGTCCCCACCTAGACAACAGTCCCACTGGCAGAAGCTGTCCCCACCTAGACAACAGTCCCACTGGCGGAAGCTGTCCCCACCTAGAAAACAGTCCCACCGGCAGAAGCTGTCCCCACCTAGACAACAGTCCCACTGGCAGAATCTGTCTCCCCACCAGACAGCAGTCCCAGTGGCAGAAGCTGTTTCCACCTAGACAACAGTTCCACTGGTGGAAGCTGTCCCCACCTAGACAGCAGTCACACTGGCAGAAGCTGTTTCCACTTAGATAACAGTCCCACCGGCAGAAGCTGTCCCCACCTAGACAATAGTCCCACTGGCAGAAGCTGTCCCCACCTAGACAACAGTCCCACTGGCGGAAGCTGTTCCCACCTAGACAACAGTCCCACTGGCAGAAGCTGTCCCCACCTAGACAACAGTCCCACTGGCGGAAGCTGTCCCCACCTAGAAAACAGTCCCACCGGCAGAAGCTGTCCCCACCTAGACAACAGTCCCACTGACAGAATCTGTCTCCCCACCAGACAGCAGTCCCACTGGCAGAAGCTGTTTCCACCTAGACAACAGTTCCACTGGTGGAAGCTATCCCCACCTAGACAGCAGTCACACTGGCAGAAGCTGTTTCCACTTAGATAACAGTCCCACCGGCAGAAGCTGTCCCCACCTAGACAATAGTCCCACTGGCAGAAGCTGTCCCCACCTAGACAACAGTCCCACTGGCGGAAGCTGTTCCCACCTAGACAACAGTCCCACTGGCAGAAGCTGTCCCCACCTAGACAACAGTCCCACTGGCAGAAGCTGTCCCCACCTAGAAAACAGTTACACTGGCGGAAGCTGTCCCTATCTAGACAACAGTTCCACCAGCAGAAGCTGTCTGATGTAACTATTTTGGAACTCTGGAGTCTGTTGAAGGTTTGCAACTTCTAGAGGGGAGGCTTGGATAGTTAATTTCAGTTTCAGCTCTGCCACCCACTCTCTTCCTCAGCCCTGTGGTTCAGGGTGTGCAGTGTTCCTGGAACAGTGTGCATGCAGCTTGTGGGAGCTAGGGTAGGCAAAGAGGACCTCGTACCCCAATAGTGAGGCTCTGTCCTCCCATCACAGAGGTGCATGCAGAGGCCCTGTCATCACAGTTGCAAGCCTTTTCTTCCATGTGACTGCCAGGAAATATAAAGGGCCAGTTCTCTTTTTATCTTCCTGCTTCATTTTTATTGTTTTCTCCCTTTGGAAGCCAGACATGAAAGACTAGGACATTGAAAAGCAACTGTGTATATGGGGAAAATTAGCAAGTGACTGCACGTGCCTAGGGAAAGGCACAGGCCAAGGAAAGACATGAGAAGACCTTAAGTTTAAATTTCAGGCTCGTCCTTTTTACAGAGACACCCTACAACTATAAAAAATGACAACAAAAACACCCCCAAATCAGTAACAACAACAAAGCAGTGAACGCTGAGGAAGGAGGAGAATCTGCTTTTCAGAGTTTCTACATTATTGGATTCAAATGTCCAGTTTTCAACAAAAAATTAAAAGGCATATAAAAAAAACAGGAAGGTATGACACAATCAACGGAAAAGAATAAGTCAACAGAAACTGTTCCCAGAAAAGATCTGATGGCATATCCCCTAGATGAAGACTTTAGAATAGCTGTCATAAATACGCTCAAAAACTAAAGGAAGGTATGGAGAGAGTCAAGAAAATGATGTATGAACAAAATGGAAATATGAGTAAGGTGATAGAAAACCTAAAAAGGAACCAGAAGAAATTCTGGAGCTCAAAAGTACAATAAGTGAAATGAAAATTTACTAGAGGAAATCAAAGGCAGAGCTGAACAGGCAAAAGAAAGAGTTAGCAAACTTGAAGATAGGACAGTGAAAATAATCAAGTTTGAGAAACAAAAAGGCTGAAGGAAAGCAAACAGAGCCTAGGGACCTGTGGATGTCATCAGGAGAACCAAATGCGGACTGCGGGAGTCCAGGAAGGAGAGAGTAAAAAGGGAGGAGAGAATATATGATGAAAGCCATGACTAGAAACACCAGGGAACTTGGTGAACTCCACTAAGATGAACTCAAAGAGACCCCCACTAGACACATTATACTTGAGACTCAGTGAGTTCTGTAGAAAGACAAAGAGAATCTTGAAAGCAGATGAGAAAAGAGACTTCATCATGTACAAGGATCCTTGGTGAACTGGTTGGCAGATTTTTTATCAGAAACTTGGGGAACAGAATATATCACCCAGATATATTCAGAGTGATAAAAGAAAAAACTTTCAACCAAGTATCCATATCCATGGAAACTATCCTTTAAGAGCACAGGAGAAATTAAGATATTCTCAGATAAACAAAAGCTGAGGGATTTGTTACCACCTGACCTGGACCTGCAAGAAATACTTAAAGGAGGCTAGCAGGTTGAAAAGAAAGGACACTAGACAGTAACCTGAAGCCGTATGGAGAAGTAAACATTGCAGTAAAGGTAAAGACATGGGCAGTTATACAAGCTAATATTGTAGCAATGGTTTTTACCTCCACTTTTTGTTTTCTGTGAGGTCTAAGAGATGAATATGTTTAAAAAATTAGTCTGCAAGCTAGTATCATTGCAACTTTGGTTTGTAACTCCACATTTTTCCTACGTAACTTAAGAGACTAATGCACTTAAAAGAATTGTTTATGTTTTTGGGGCACATCATGAATAAAGATGTAGTTTTGTGACATCAGCAAATGAAAGGGGTGGGAACAGATGTAAAGGAGCAGAGTTTTTCTGTGATACTGAAGTTAAGCTGGTATAAATTTAAATTGGAATGTTATAACTTTAGGATGTTAAATGTAATCTCCATGGTAACCGCAAAAAAAATAACTATAGAACATACACAAAAGGAAATGAGAAAAGAATTTAAACATTTCACTATAAAAAATCAACTAAATATAAAAGAAGACAGTAGTGCAAGAAATGAAGGACAAAAAAAGGCTGTAAGGCATGTAGGAAGCATAGCAAAATGACAGAAGTAAATTATCAGCAGTTGCTTTAAATGTAAACAGATGAAGCTTTCCAATGAGAAGACAAAGATTGGTCGTGTGGTGGTTTGGATGTGGTTTGTCCACACCAAAGCTCATCCTGAAATCAGATCCCTGATATGACAGTGTTGGAAGGTGGGGCCCACCTGGCAGTGACTGGTCATGTGGCTGGATCCCTTGTGAGTAGGTCAGTGCGCCCCCTGCAGGTGAGTGAGTTCTCACTCGGGAATACGTTAGTTCCCGAGAAAGAATCTGGCTTTCTTGGTTTCTCTTCCTTCTCTCTTGCACATGCCTGCTCCCTTTCCACGTTCCACCATGAGCCGAAGGAGCGTGAAGCCCCCACCAAGTGTAGCTGCTCAGTATTAAATTTTCCAGCCACCAAACTCAGGACACAAACCTCTTTATCTTTTATGACAACACTAAATGGACTAAGGCAGAATGCATTAAAAAAAAAAATACATGATCCTACTGTATGCTGTCTGTAAGAGACCCACTTTAGATCCAAAGACACAAATAGATTGAAAGTGAAAGGAAGAAAAAAGATAGTCCATGCAAACAGTAACCAAAGAGAGCAAGATGGCTATTCTAGTATCAGACTAAATAGGTCTTAAAATAAAAATGGGCTACAAGAGACAAAGAATGACAATATATAGTAATAAAAGTTTCAGTACAACAAGAAGATGCAGTAATTACCTGTGTAAACGTTAACGAATGATAGACCATCGAGATACAAGAAGTAAAACCGATAGAATTGAAGGGAGAGATAGACACAGACAGTTCTACAGTAATAGTTGCAGACCTCAGTATCCACTTATCGATAATGTGTAGAATAGCTGTATAGAATATAGGTAATAGAGGACTCAGCACCATACACCAACTCTGAACGGACGCACAGAGTGCTCTGCCCAGCAGCGGCGTGCACACTCTTCTCAGGTGCACCAGGGACATTTTCTAGGATAGACCGTATGTTAGGCCAAAATTAAGTCTCAATGTTGATTTTAAAATATAGAGATTTGGGCTGGGCGTGGTGGCTCATGCCTGTAATCCCAGCACTTTGGGATGCTGAGGCGGGTAGATCCCGTGAGGTCAGAAGTTCAAGACCAGCCTGGCCAACACAGGGAAACCCTGTCTCTACTAAAAATACAAAACTAGCCAGATGTGGTGTGGCACATACCTGTAATCCCAGCTACATGGGAAGCTGAGGCAGGAGAACCGCTTAAACCTGGGAGGTGGAGGTTGCAGTGAGCCAAGATCATACCACTGCACTCCAGCCTGGGCGTCAGAATGAGCCTCCATCTCAAAAAAAAAAAATAGAGATTTAGATGGGTGCGGTGGCTTTCACCTGTCATCCCAGCACTTTGAGAGGCCGTGGTGGGCGGGCTGCTTGAGCTCAGGAGTTCCAGAGCAGTCTGGGGAACATAGCAAAACCCTATCTCTACAAAAAGTAAAAAAATTAACCAGGTGTGGTGGCGCGCACCTGTAGTCCCAGCTACTCCAGAGGCTGAGTTGGGAGGGTTGCTGGAGCCCAGAAGGCCAAGGCAGCAGGGGCCATGACTGCATCACTGCACCTGAGCCTGGGCCTCAGAGTGAGACCCTGTCTTAGAAAATTATATATATGGAAAGAAAGAGGGATTCAGAACTTACTGCAAAGCGATAGTACTCAAAACAGTGTTACTCTGGCATGAAGACAGACATATAGACCAGTGGACTAGAACAGACAGCACAGAAATAAAACTTTGTGTTATATGATCAGTTGATTTTTGACAAGAATGCCAAGACCATTCGACAGGGGAAAGGATAGCTTTCCAACAAATGGTGCTGGGAAAACTGGATACCCACATGCAGAATAGTGATGCTGGACCCTTACCTCACGCCACATGCAGACGTTAGCTTAAGATGGGCCCATGACCTAATGTAAGACCTAAACATATAAAATGTTAGGAGAAAACATAGGACAAAGTTTCCACAACAGTGGATTTGGCAGTGATTTCTTGGACATGACACCAGAAGTGTAGGTAATAAAAGAAAAAGTAGACACATTGGGCTTGATGAGACTTGGTGTCTTTTGATGGACCAGTTCCCTAGTGGTGCATGCCTAGGTACTCGGGAGACTGAGGCAGGAGAATCACTTGAACCCAGGTGGTGGAGGTGGCAATGAGCCGAGATCAGGCCCCTGCACTCCAGCCTGGGAGACATAGCAAGATTCCATCTTAAAAAAAAAAAAACATGATCAAAGGACTTCAACAGACGTTTTTTCAAAGAAGATCTACGAGTGGCCAGTAAGCTTGTGAAAGATGCTCAATACCACTAATCATAAGGTGAATGTTTAACAAAACCACAATGAGATACCATCTTACACCTGTTGAGGATTGTTACTGTCCAAACAGAAGACAACATGTATCCATGAGGATGTGGAGAAATGGGAACCCTTGTGCGCTGCTGGTGGGAATGTGAAATGGTACAGCCGCCGTGAAAAACACAATCTTGATTCCTCAAAAAATTAACTATTGAACTACCATGTGATCCAGCAATTCCACTACCAGGCATGTGCCTCAAAAGAACGGAAAGCAGGTCTCAAAGAGACGTCTGTACAGCGATGTTGACATCAGCATCGTTCACAACAGCCAACAGGGGCAGCCACCCGAGAGCCAGCTGGGGGAGGAATGGCCCGCAGTGTTGTGCACACAGCGAGTGGGACTCAGCCCGAGAAAAGTGAGGCCGGGACCTGTGCTGCAGCGTGGATGAGCCTTGGGGACACGATGCTGAATGAAATCACGCAGCCACAGAGGACAGTGTGGTACAGTTCCACTTACAAGAGGTCCCTAGAGTCATCAAACTGATGGAGACAGACAGAGTAGAAGGGGCTGGAGGCAGGGGCTGGAGGCAGGGAATGGAGAGTTTGGACTTAATGGGAACAGAGCTTCAGTTTGACAAGAGGGAAAGAGTTGTGGAGGTAGATAGTGGTGATAGTTGCACAACATTTTGAATGTATTTAATACCACTGAACTGTGCACTTAAAGATGATAAAGATGGTACATTTTGTTGTGTGTGTATTTACTGAAAAAAAAACTCAGAAAAAGTAAAAAGTCTTACAGCAGTTTGAGTGTTTACACTTGGGTAGAAGCTGCAGGTCTGCTGTGTATGGTGTCTACACTTGGTGGAATCTGCAGGTCTCTGCTGTGTGTGGTGTCTACACTTGGGTGGAAGCCTCAGTTCCTGCTGGGTGTGGTGTCTACACTTGGGTGGAAGCCTCAGTTCCTGCTGGGTGTGGTGTCTACACTTGGGTGGAAGCTGCAGGTCTCTGCTGAGTGCGGTGTGTACACCTGTTTGGAAGCTGCAGGTCTCTGCTGAGTGTGGTGTCTACACTTGGGTGGATTCTGCAGGTCTCTGCTGAATGTGGTGTCTACACTTGGGTGGATTCTGCAGGTCTCTGCTGAATGTGGTGTCTACACTTGGGTGGAAGCTTCAGGTCTCTGCTGAGTGCGGTGTGTACACCTGTTTGGAAGCTGCAGGTCTCTGCTGTGTGTGGTGTCTACACTTGGGTGGAAGCCTCAGTTCCTGCTGGGTGTGGTGTCTACACTTGGGTGGAAGCTGCAGGTCTCTGCTGAGTGTGGTGTGTACACCTGTTTGGAAGCTGCAGGTCTCTGCTGAGTGCGGTGTGTACACCTGTTTGGAAGCTGCAGGTCTCTGCTGTGTGTGTGGTATCTACACTTGGGTGGAAGCTGCAGGTCCCTGCAGAAGTTGCAGTGCTTCTCATGTGCTTTTTACCCAGTGACCACAGGACATGCCCAGAGCAGAGGCTCTGCGTTTTGCTTTGTGAGCTTGGAGTGTTCCTGCCTTCTGCATATGTTGGTGGGAACAATGCCCTGAATGGGCCTGTGGTCTCTGTGGGCTTTTTGGGCAGGGACGACGGAGGATGGTGTCTCCAATGGCAGGGAACAGTTCTGTGGGGCTGCTGTCCAGGCATGAGGCCAGTGGTGCCCTGCTCTTTGTGACCTGAGGGCAGAAACCCTTCTGAACAGCAGAGTATGGTGGTGACCACGCAGACTGCTGTGTCCTGTGTACCTGCTTTTCCCCGCATCTCCACCCTCCCTTCTACCTTGCCTGCCCTCTGGAGCCTGCTGCCTTTCTTCCTTATCCACACCTCTTCTACCAAGCAGCCCAGCCTTTCTGCAGAGCAGCTGGGCACTGCCCACCCCCACCCCATGCCCACTTCCACTCCTGGCACTGTTTTTCCGGAACCGTCTGTTCTACACTGTCCTATGCTTAGGTCTCCCAGAGCATCCTGTGAGATGCCAGCTGGTGACATGATTCTCTGCTCAGGGTCCTGAAGGGCCTCTCCCCTCCCCTTTCCTGATGTTCTCCGCCATGACTCTCCTGTGCCAGATCCCATCTGCAGGGCACTGGCCCCCTCTTCTTTGAGGTCTGGACTATAAATCCTCCTTCTAAAGAGGCCCTTGACCTCTTCTAAACTTACTGCCAGCTGTCCTGCAGTTTTCTTACTCCTGGACCCTGATCACGCTGAATCCCAGTCATCTGGCTCAGGGCCAGACCCTCACCCTGGACACAGCTGAAGGCCCCCTGCAGCACTGAAGTGGCCCCTCTTCACGCTTCAGCCATGAGCACAAACACACTGAGGTCCTGAAGAGATTCTACATTTCTGAAAGTCATCCATAGACATTTCTCTACTATCTCACGTATAGCAAATTTTATACTTAACTAACGTCTATTTCACACATATAACCTGTCAGCCCAGTACGAAGAGACCATTAGATGCTGTTCTTCACTTGTTTCCTGCAGACAGACTTCCTGACATGATCCTTTTTTTATTTTTTCTGAGATGGAGTCTCGCTGTGTTGCCTAGGCTGGAGTGCAGTGGTGTGATCTCTGCTCATTGCTACCTCCGCCTCCCAGGTGCAAATGATTCTCCTGCCTCAGCCTCCAAGTAGCTGGGACTACACATACCAGCCACCACCACGCCCAGCTAATTTTGTATTTACAGTAAAGACAAGGTTTCACCATGTTGGCCAGGCTGGTCTTGAGCTCCTGACCTCAAATGATCTGCCCGCCTTAGCCTCCCAAAGTGCTGGGATTACAGATGTGAGCCACTGTGCTCAGCTCCGACATGATTCTTAAGTACATGAAATTCAGGGTTATCTCTTTTGTCTTCACTCTGCAGTTCATTAAAGGAGTCAGCAAACTTTCTAGGGGACAGGTAGCAAGCGCCAGAGCCTTTGCAGGCCACTGGTTTCCCATCCCAGCCGGTCATGGTGTTGTCGGATGGAAGTGGATATAGACGGGATGTAGACAGTGGGCTTGGCTGTGCACCAGTAAAGCTTTATTTATAAACAGGTGTCATGTCTGATTCATTATATTAATAACTGGCTGCCCGCGGTCGCTCACGCCTGTAATCCCAGCACTTTGGGAGGCCAAGGTAGATGGATCACGAGGTCAGGAGATTGAGAGCATCCATTCTGGCCAACATGGTGAAACTCCGTTTCTACTAAAGTCCAGAGAAGTAGCCAGGTGTAGTGGCACGCACGTTAGTCCCTGCTACTTGGGAGGCTGAGGCAGGGGAATTGCTTGACCTGGGAAGCAGAGGTTGCAGTGAGCTGAGATCTCACCACTGCACTCTAGCCTGGCAACAGAGTGAGACTCTGTCTCCACAAAACAGAACAAAACAAAAAAACAGGCTGGGCATGGTGGCTCACGCCGATAATCCCAGCACTTTGGGAGGCCGAGGCGGGTGGATCATGAGTCAAGAGATTGAGACCATCCTGGTCAACAAGGTGAAACCCCGTCGCTACTAAAAATACAAAAATTAGCTGGGCATGGTGGTGTGCACCTGTAGTCCCAGCTACTTGGGAGGCTGAGGCAGGAGAATTGCTTGAACCCGGGAGGCAGAGGTTGAAGCGAAACTCCGTCTCAAAAAAAAACCAAAAACAAAAACGATGGGTTACCAAGATGAAATAAGGAAAAGAATCTAGTGAGAAAGTAGACATCTATTCCCCAGACCGAAATCTGAGCATGCTGCAATCTTGCAGTCAGCCCTGCAGAACCTGGTGATATTAAAAGTTGGACCTCTGTGTTCAGGGTTTTGCATCTTGCAAACATTGTATTTTCAACCTGTTTGGTTGGGGAAAAAATCTGCATGTAAATGGACCTATGTGATTCAAATCAAAAGTCATTGTATACATATTTAAAGCTGAGAGACTTAAAAGTTATCTGATTAAATCCAGGCCTCCTTCATCTCCCCCACAAAATATCTATTCAGAGTATTAAGATGATCGTGATAGTGAGTTGAGTTTCTGATTGTTAGGGCCGCCAAGGGACTTTTGTGGCTTGTGCACAGTGTGTTCCAGGATGCATAGACAAAACCCAGTGTCTGCATGTCAGCTGTGTGCCTGATCCCCATGAACATACTATGGACACATGGGGTGATTGTGTCCCAGGCACCTCCTCACTCCAGGCAGATGTGCCCAGGTCCTGTGGTGCTGTCACAAGGCCCACAGGACCCTTGGATGCTTCTCATTCACTTTCTTCCAACTGTTGCTTCTGCATTTTATAGAGGGTGTGTGTGTGTGTTTAGGCGTGAGCTGCTGTGCCTAGCTTTAAACAAAATGGATTTATTTTTCCCAGCCCGTTAGGAGAGTTTCTTTCAAAAAGCAGTGGCTTTTAGATCTGTTTTTTTCTTTAAATCCTGGAACTTAAAAAAAAAAAAAAAGTCATAGAGTCTGATTATATAAAACCAATCAAACCTGGAACTGCTTTGCTCAGAATGGGGTTGGGAGCCCCCAGAACCCATCCTCGCTGCTGCTCTTGTTTGAAAACCGCTGCATCAGGCTCCCCAGACATTTGCTCCTCCCTCTTACCCTCGTGTGTCTGAATAGAGAGCTGGACAGTAGCTCCAGGGACTGTCTTTCCCCTTAGTCACTGGATTGCAGTGCGAGGAGGCTGTTGTTGGGGAGAGGGCCCCTGCAGGGTCGCAGGGGTGGACGTGGCACAGAGCTGTGTCCTGGGAAGCTTGGCCTGGCTTGGCCCCTGTGGTGGGGGGAGGCTGGGCTCTTTCTGCTCCGCGCACGTCCCTACTGCTGCACATGCTGTTCGCATTGGTCTATTTTGCAAAGTGAGAGGACTTCTCAAGAGTAGTCATCCCATGTGTTGAAAGCCAAGGGGACTGGGAGGAGGAGTCACTTCAGAGCCCGCCACTGACATCTGGTTTTCCTGCCTCCAAGGTGGGGTGATAATGTTTGCTCAGTGTTTTATTGTGAATGGAGCAGATGAACAGATGATCTAGGAAGTGTTTCTGATTCTCTGCGAATTTATTGCAAGTGAAGGATGCCAGTTACTGTACTGATGGCCCGTGGGCAGTGTGCCTGTTGTGACGGGGTTTGTTGGTGATTTTCTTGATCAAGTTTTGTAAACTGTCTCCTACCTTTGAAAAACATTTGAATGGTGTTTCTTTTCCTTTCTTGTCCCCTTTTGACTTTTTTTTTTTTTAGCTTGCTTGCCTTTTGTTTTAGCAGCTGCAGTATCTCGGAAGAAAAAACGAAGGATGGGAACCTATAGCCTGGTTCCTAAGAAAAAGACCAAAGTATTAAAACAGAGGACGGTGATTGAGATGTTTAAGAGCATAACTCATTCCACTGTGGGTTCCAAGGTAAGAGGCCCATTTGAGTGACTTGCCACATGTGTGTGGAAATGGGTTTCTGTGTTCAGGGCCTGGTTATCAGTAATTTGGGTGACCTCAGTTCCCGGGAAGGTGCCAGGGCTCTAAAGCTCCTCTGCCATAAGGGCACAGTGTCGGTGTTTGAGGTCATTGTGGGGACTCCACCCTGTCCTCCCTGCCCTCCTTGCCCAGGGCACGGTGCACAGTGTCCGAGGTCATTGTGAGGACTCCTCCCTGTCTTCCTTGCTCTCCTTGCCACAGTCCACCTGCCTGCCTCTTCTCCAGGTGGCAGGGGCGCCTCTTCATGTGTCCCCACCTCCCGCAGACCCATGCACCTCCCAGCCACCCAAGACTCCACAGGGAAAGCAGGTTTGTTCACAGTGCGCACTGGTCCTGCCTTGGGGTGTACACCTGTCCGTGTTCTAGGGGGAGAAGGACCTGGGTGCCAGCAGCTTGCACGTGAATGGGGAGAGCCTGGAGATAGACTCAGACGAGGACGACTCAGAGGAGCTCGAGGAGGATGACAGCCACGGTGTGGAGCAGGCGGCCGCTTTCCCCACGGAGGACAGCAGGACTTCCAAGGAGAGCATGTCGGAGGTTGACCGCACCCAGAAGGTAGGTGTTGCTGTCTTGAGTGGCAGCATGAGGGAAGATGATCACAAAGTTAACCGTAGTTCTGAGAATTAGCAGTCTGGTCAATTCTAGTCCCTAATAAAATCTCCTGTTTACAATTGACTTAGATTTTTATATTTTATTTTTCTTGAATTATTAGATTGTTTTCATTTAAGAATTATTTGCTTTTCTGTGTATCATTCATTGAAATAAACCTCTTGTTTTTTTCTGTGTTTCTTTCATTCTTTTTTTGAGACAGGGTCTTGCTCTCACCCAGGCTAGAGTGCAGTGGCACCATCATAGCTCACTGCACTCAGCCTCCTCGGCTCAGATGATCCTCCCATCCCAGCCTCTGGAGCAACTGGGATGACAGGCTCACACCACCATGCCTGGCTAATTTTTAAATTTTTTTTGTGGAGATGGGAGTTGCTTTGCTGCCCAGGCTGGTCTTGAACTCCTTTGCTCAAGTGATCCTCTTGCCTCAGTCTCCCAAAGTGTTGGGAATACAGCCATGAGCCATGGCGCCGGCCTCTTGAGTTTCTTCTGGGCTGTAGATTGACAGGAGTGATAATGCTGACAGCTTGAAGCGCTGATTGGCAGCTTGCTGTATGCTTGTTTGTGGTTGGCTTTACACGGCCTGCCACGTAGCACTCTGGACATCACATGTGGGCCAGGCGTGCTCTCTTCACAGATGGCCTCATCCTGTGTCTGCGAAAGGACAAGGACAAGTGCGGGTGAGCTCCTGGCTCTGTCGCAGCTGCGCTCTTGCCCCGGGCCAGCATGGGCACCTGCGCCAGTCTCTCAGGAAGCTGAGGAAGTTCTTAGCACATAGTTTTGGAGTAGGCTTTGAAATTTAGGCAGAAATTCATGCTTTTTTAGTTCTGAGGGGTTAATTAGGAATGATGCATTTCATAAGGGTGAACAGTGGAAGTTAAGAATCAAGCTGACATAATATCCGTGGTTTTATTGTTCAGGTGTGTCCATCTTTATTTATTTGCACCATCTTATCAGACAGGTGCAAGCTTTTGTCTGATAAGTTATTCTAAAACTAATAGCAGGAATTCAATTCAAATAGTGACTTATTTGAAAATGTAGAATTTTATTGGTTAGTTGTATATACTTTCAGTCAGCTTTGTGTGCTATGGGTATATCCTTTAATATATACAAAGCATTTTCTATCATTTGTCAGGGTTTTGGGGATGTGTTTTCTTCCTTTGCTTCAATTTCAAAGTCTATTGTACATTTTTAGCAGGTATTAGGGCAACTTTTTAAATGTTGCTCCCAGCTCTTAGCTTGATTATTAAAAAATTAGTGAGAAGTGTTACCATTAGGTATTTAAAGAGGATGTTAACATGTTTTATTTTAAGATAATTAGTTTTTTCTCCTTTTATATGAAGAAGCATAAGGAAGAAAACAGATAGCATCATCACCCCTTGTCCTGGTGGCTCTGGTACTCTTTGAAATAGTCACTACAGTAACTTCCTTGGATGTGGCCAACACAGCCCAGCCCTCCCTGAAGAACAGGCAGCCCCTACTGCATGGGGAGCGGCTCCCTGTTAATTCCCGGTTCTAGCCACATCCTTTGGTCTCAGCACAAACATGCCTGTCACTCTTTCGCACTGTTCAGCTGTGTTCGGCTCTGTTCTATCGAGTGACAGGCAGTGCTTCCAGGGCATTCAGGGTCATGGCTTTGCTGAGTGTGCTTATGGCTCATCAGTGCTGTCTGTATTTACAATGTAGCACTTGGATGTCACCAGGCCACCTCTGGGTGTATCCTCCCACCTGCAGAGACCTGAGGGGGTGGTTTCCTCACCTTCCCCAGCAGGGCTGCCTTCTTAGGAGTGGAACAGCTCTTCACTGCTGAGTCATGCCTGGGACTGAGCAGCCACCTGTGTTTGTTCCTCTGTAAGCAGCTAAGTATCCCTTGCTCATTTTTTCTACTGGATTATGCAACTTTTGAATGTAGTCTTATGATCTTTTTGTCAATGAAGAGTTGATCTGTTGGCTCCAGGATGAGCTGAGGTTTTTTTCCCCAGGTGGATTTTTTTTTTTTATGTTTTTAGGACAGGGTCTTACTCTGTTGCCCAGGTTGGAGTGCAGTGGCATGATCACAGCTCAGTGCAACTTCAAAATCCTGGGCTGAAGCGATCTTCCTGCCTCAGCTTCCTAAGTAGCTGGGGCTACAGGCGCGTGCCAGCATGTCCAGCTGATGTTTCTTATTTTTTCTTGAGACAGGATCCTACGATGTTGCCCAGGCTGGTTGAACTCCTGGGCTTAAATGAACCTTCCACCTCAGGTTCCAAAGTGCTGGGGTGACAGGTGTGAACCACTGCACCCAGCTGAGTCTGTCTTTTGACCTTGTCTGTAATGTCAGAACCCACAGGTACTAGTCAGCTTCTTTGTGATTTCTGGGTTCTTTGTTCTAATTATGATAAAGCTTTCTCACTGATGATTTTGAATAAATTGATGTACGCTATCTTCTAATACTTCTTTTATTTCATTCTTGTATATAAATACTTGATTCCTATAGAATTAAAATATCAGGTAGACCTGCTCAGAATGGGTGAATTTTATGACGTATTAGTTACATCTCAATAAAGTTTTTAAAAGAAAATGTGAGGTAGGGTCTCAGGGCCTCCCTCAAAATGCTTAGGCAAGTTTTCAACACCACTTGACTGCCTTTTCTTCCCTTCTCATTTATAGTGCCATGTTTATCATGTACCACATAGCATATTAATTTGAGTCTATTTCTAGAGTCTCTCTTTCCAGTGAAGTTCTCATCTTCTAGAGGAACTGGACACTGAATAACTCTAGGTATTTGTTATAAAGTAAAACATTAAATGACTGTCAAGACAAGAAAAGAATCCAGAAACACAAGCAAAAAACACAAGAAGAAAATGTGGTCAGTGTAAAACAGAACAGGATGGCAGGAACAGTCCTAACTAGATGAGCACTGACGGTCAACATGAGCCTGCAGATAGAACAATTATCAACCAGAAGTGATTGTTTTGTTATGTAAGTGGCTCCAGAGAATAGAGGAGGATAGGAAAAGTACACTAGCCCATTTTGAGGCTAAAATATAGGCTGAACTCACCTAAATCCGAAATACCACAAGTCCTAAATAAGTTATTAATCAAATGCAATGGCACACTAAAACAATGATTGGAAGGAAGTAGGGCTTACCCCAGGATAAGACTGATTTGTTACTAGAAATCTATTATTTAAATAACAAGATTTCCTAGATTAACAGAATAAATAAGAAAAACTACAGAGTGTATATATGTTTAAAAGGTATTTTACGCCTGTAATCCCAGCACTTTGGGAGGCCGAGGCAGGGGGATCATGAGTTTAGGAGATCAAGACCATCTGGGCCAACCTGGTGGAATCCTCCCTGTCTCTACTAAAAATACAAAAAAATTAGCTGGGCGTGGCGGTGCACACCTGTAGTCCCAACTACTTGAGAGGCTGAGGAAAGAGAATTGCTTGAACCCAGGAGGCAGAGATTGCAGTGAGTCCAGATCGCACCACTGCACTACAGCCTGGGTGACAGTGTGAAACTCCATCTCAGAAAAAAAAAACAGGTATTTTATAAAGTTCAATCGGCTTTATGTTTTCTGAGTTTGGGGGATTGCTTTATAATTGCATGTATGACAGTGGTACAGCTCAGTAATGATTAAAGAATTATATACCTGTATGACCACAGCCCAGATCAAAGCCTTGAATTTTACCGGCACTACAGAAGCCCACATAACTCCCATCCCCAAAAGTAACCCCTCTCCTGAGTGCTAACCCTATATGATTGTCTTGTCTGATTTTGTTCTTTATATAAATGGAATTACATGGTATGCATTCTTTTTTTTTTTTCTTTAAGTGTGGCTTCTTTTACTCAACGTTATGTTCGTGGGATTTATTGATATTATTAGTTAATTTTCATTGTTATGGAATAGTGGTTTTCAGAGGGCTCTGGGTGAGGGCTTTCTGAGACCTGTTCAGAGAGTCTGCAGATGAAAACTGTTGTGACAGTGCTGAGGTGTTGTGCGCCTTTTTCATTCTCGTTTGTGGGGTTACATGTGATGACGGCTTTGCTGCGGTCGGTGGCTGACTTTGTGCCCTTGTAGTTTGAATGTGTCTCAGCTTAAATATCTACTATGACACATGTATTAACTCATATTAATACATGCTCTTTATGGTTCTTGGTGCTATTTTAGAGCATACAGGGCCTGAGCCCAGAAGGGGCCATGCAGGGTTCCACTGTATGACTGCTCCTGTGTCTGCATCCGCCTCACTGTGGATGGCCTGTGCGTGGTCCAGTGGGGGCGTCCCGGAGGAGGTCGCCACTAGCACCCTCATGCAGGTGTTACCCTGGGTGCCCACTGGGAATGGAACTGTCGTGACTTGTGCCGGCCTCTGTGGACACTGCCGTGCAGCTCCCCACCGCCTTGGAGCGTCCCCTCTGCTGTGCCGGCCACACTCAGTGCCACCATTCCAGTGTGCAGATAATGTTTTCACTTTGATTTGCATTTTCATGATTTGCAAGAAGTTTGAGTACTTCTTCATATGCTTGTTTTGCCATTTGGATGCCTTCTGTGAAGTGCCTATTCACATTCCCAACCATTTATCTACTGGGCTGTTTGTCCTTTTGGAAACGGGGTTCTTTGGCCTGGAGACAAGCCCTTGCTGTGGAGTCGATGTGATACCTTTTTCTATGTGTGGCCTGCCTTTTACCTGAAACAGCTGGTATCCTGGTTTAGCCATTCTGCTCGGAAGCCACTCGCAGGGTCACGTGGCCTGACAGCTGGGCGTGGCAGCCACTTTGGGTGCTGCTGAAGGGAGAGATGGACCCTCCCCAATTAGCCTGAAGCCATAAGTGGGCCTGGTGACCAGAGTTGTGTCCTTCTGGATGGGGGATCAGCAGCTTTTGGCTTGTGGCCTGCTACCCACCCCCAGGACAGATGCAGGAAGCAGCTCGGCCTACTCCTGGCTTGCTCTCTTCCTGTTTTGCTTGGGTGTCAGACTCCAAGTTCTCTTTCTGTTTACTTTCTTATTATTTTTTGAGACAGGATCTTGCTCTGTTGCGCAGGCTGGAGTGTAGTGGCAAATCACAGTTTATTGTAGTCTCCACCTCCTGGACTCAAGTGATCCTCCCATCTCAGCCTCCAAAGTAGCTAGGACCACAGGCGTGCGCCACCATGCCTAGCTAATTTTTTAAAATTCCTTTTCTTGTAGAGACGAGGTTCTCTCAATCGACAGTCTCTCCCTATGTTGCCCAGGCTAATGTTGAACTTCTGGGCTCATGTAGTCAACCTGCCGTGGCCTCCCAAAGTGCTTGGATTCTAGGTGTGAGCGACAGCGCCCGGTCTCTTTTTGATTCTAATGTAGCGGTTGCCCTTCTCTTTCTAATCTCCTTGGGTTTTCAGCTTCCGCCTGACTCCTTACAGCTGTCGTTTGCTCAGTGATCAAACAGCCCTTTATAAAGTAGCTCTTGTTTCTTCCTTAAAAGTCGCTCTGCCAGAGTTTTGGAAGGAAGTGGAATTAACTGTGTTGTTAATCTGCTGCTTTTAATTAGTGGTTTCGTTGGCCTATCTTATTTTTAAAATAAGAAAACTATCCACAAAATGAAAACTCCCATTAAAGATGACTGAGGTGTCAGAACACTTACGAAAGTATTGGAACGTTTCGATTGTCAGTCATGAAACAAGGGAGGGGCTGCTGCTGTCACCTCTGACATGAACACAGCAGTCTTGACTGTTCCTGCTGATTGTGTAAGAGAAGAACCAGAAAGAAACATTCATATTTTAAAAGACAAAGGAGAAGAGTTTGCTGAGAATATACTCATCTATCTGAAACATCTAGCAAAATCAGCTAAAAAACTATTACAGCTATTAAGCTGACCTTACATGTGATCAAGACATAAAAACCAGTTATTTTCTTGTATAGCTGCAATAACCAGTTAGAAAATGTAGTGTCAGCATTATCAGTAAAATCAATAAATGCCTAGGGGTATTTTAAAAGATTTTCTGTGTATAAAATTTCAAACTGCACAAACACACAGAAGACAGTGAGCAGTTTCCAGCATTTGGCCTTGTTCTCCACATGTGGGTTGTCTTGGAGCAGATATTTCAATAGAGATCTTTAAAAGACAAGGACTCTTTGAAAAACAAACCACAATATCAGACCTAAAACAGTAGTTATAATTTCTTTGTGCTACCAGAGTGCCTAGAAATAAACAGCAGAAAGATGAGTTACTTGTTAATGTGGAGGGAACCGTAAAACTGATGAAGGAGGCTAAAAATTATGTTCATGGAGAAACTCATTACTTGTTTGAGTGAGAAACTTCATTACTATATTTTCCCAATATTTGCCTATAAATTGAGAACAGTTCTCATCAAGATCCTAGCAGGACTTCTGTGTAACTGCTGGTCCCGAAGTCAGGGTGGAGGTGGAGACCCTCAGAGTTGTAGTGGGGACTGTGCGCAGCTGGGCCATGGGGGACGCCCGACCATGGGACGTGGCCGCCAGAGGGGACGCTTACTCAGGTGCGCTGTTGCAGTTAATGAGTGGGGCAGGGAGTCTGTGATGTGTGAGACTGGGGTTTTAGATCAGTGGTTAAGAGGGATTGGGACAGTTGACAAATATTTTGGTAAAAGGCAGGCCTGCACTTGCATCAGGGCTTGTGACAAATGCTGGCTTCATTCCGGAGTCAGGAGAGTGGTGCCGGCTGCACACCTCAGAAGATACTAACCCACTGAACCACACACGGTGCAGGGTCGATTTTAGAGGAGGTGAAACGTACATTACATGGCTAGTATTTTAAAAAATGAATTCCAGAAAACTTAAAGTGTCGGTACGAAATATTCAACCATGGGTGAAAATACTGGAAACTGTTTTTTCCAGTCTCTAATGAGGAAGTTTGTGTAAGACACAAACTCAGAAGCCATGAAGAAAAGATGGACACCTGTGACTTGTTCAGATAAAATTCAAAAGTTTTATATAGTAAAAGATATTAGAAACAAAGCTTTAAAAACTTGATAGGAAAAACAGGGGTCTCGCTATGTTGCCCAGGCTGGTCTTGAACTCCTGGTCTCAAGCGATCCACTCACCTCAGCCTTCCAAAGTGTTGGGATTACAAGCGTGAGCCATCATGCCCATAGAATGCACCACTGATGTGAAGTGGTGTGGGTGACCATCCATTGGGAAATGCAGAGAAGGGTGGAACACCCCAGCAAGAGTGACCCCATGCTGCCTCAGGGAGTGCTGGGCACAGGCGCACGGAGACTCACGCATGTTTCAGTGTCTTTTACACTGAACATCTATCTGCCTATTGCCTGCGCTTATAGAAAAGATAAATACAGCAGAAAAAATAAGGTGTATCTGTTCTAAAGTGGAAAGAATTCCAGAACATATTTTTAACTAGAGGAAAGTAATAATCATAGAACCATTCAGTGTCCTGCCATCTGTGCAGACTAGAAACACACTCATCTGTGGCCCACGTCTGCCTGGATGTTCATGGGAAGGAGGCGTGGGCAGCTTAGCCATGGTGGCTCCGGGGTTGGACTGGGATCATGGGTATATGGGGGCAGGTCTCACACTGTGTATTGTTCTGTGGCCTCTGAAAATCTTTTTATGATTGTTCTATGTGTTTTGTGGCCTGTTGATTGAATTCTTCCTCTCATAACATACCTTGAGCACCTGAACCCTCACTAGTGCAGCACCCAGTGGGTGAGCCCTTGCCTGCATCTGCACTGGTGCAGCCCACTCCAGTCCCCAGGTGGAGACAGGACCAGGAAGCAGGAGTGGAAGTCCAGAGTGCGTCTCTGGCCCTGCCTGGACCGGCACATGGTCACCCCACACACCAGCCAGGCCTGGAGCAGGCAGGTGTCCCCACCCGCGAGCGTCTCTGGTGTGCGCCGCCCGTGCGCATTTCAGGGTTTGTTTTGGATCCGTCATCTGCCACTAAAGGATGTAATTGATTTCTGTTTTCTGTTTGGGTTCCCGCTTCGACTGTGTGGCTGATCAGATGGACGGGGAGTCTGAGGAGGAGCAGGAGTCGGCCGACACCGGGGAGGAGGAGGAAGGCGGCGATGAGTCTGACCTGGTAATCCCCAGCGCCTCCTTCTGGTCTGTGCTGGAGTGGAGGAGATGAGAGACACCAGCATCCTTCAGTCCTTTACCCAGCCCTGTGCCTGAGCACTTCACACACATGCTTGGAGCTGGTCATGGCGATGGCCACAGACGGTCGGGTGCCTGGCAAAGCCTCCTGAGAAAGATGCTGTGCAGAGTTGCAGCCCAGGGCCGGGCCTTGCACGGGGCTGCCCCCACTGCATGCTGGGTGGGTGGAATTGAGGGGCCTGTGGACACTCTCGAAGGAAAGGCTGTAGAGGGAGCCAGTGTAGCAAGGACAGTTGTTTGGGATTCTGCTGCACTGGCTGATGTGCGGTAAGGAAGGGCTGGATTTGAGGTGTTTTGAGGTAGAATGGACAGAACTTTTTGGTGGCGAGGACAGGAGGGAAGAGTGGTTCCGCTGTGTCCCTACTGATGCCTGTTATTCCTGGAGGAGGGTCCAGATCAGAGTTGTGCAGCCTGGTCTGCAGGAATTGGGGCTTGGAAATGGGGAAGAGCAATGAGTCACTGGGATGGAGCCTCAGGAAACCCCCAGCTTGTGAGGGTTCCATAGGGGAGGAGAAGTTGGCTCCTGTGTCTGAGGAAGAGCTCGGTGCCACGGGGAGAAGCTCAGCAAGTTGGGGTCACACGAATTGGGAAATGTTCTGAAGCAGGAGAAGTGGCCCATGGTGTGACCCTGGCACACCAGTGAGTGGGAGGAGGACTTGGAGGGACTGTGGTGTTTGACGATGGAGGTGTCTGTTTTTGCAGGGAGGCGGGCGGGCAGCGGGGCAGCTAGATTTCCAGCAGCAGTGACTTTGGGTGCAGCACTTGCACATGTTGTTCTCAAAAGTTTTGCTGTGCGGGGAGCACCAGGGAGCCAGGGCTATGTGTGCCGCAGACAGTGTTGCCAGTACCGTCCTCACAGGGGACCTAACTCTCGACAGAAGGCTGCCCAGCGACAGCTTGTGCAGGAACACGTTCAGGGGGTCGGCAAGGCCCGCATGCTGCAGCTGTGCCTGCCTTAAATGTCCCCTGTCCACTGGAAGCAGGCACTGTGGCCTTCATGTGGCCTCCTATGGAGGGCAGGGGCACCTGCTCTGCATCCGTGTGGGACGTGTGGCGTGGATGCCCTTGCTGCACCCAGACTTCAGAAGCAGGTGCTTATAGCACATCTTGAAATATTACAAGTTAATTATAACCTCCGCCTTGTTCTCTGTGTAGATCATTGATGTGGGTATAGATTCTGAAGCAGATTGCGTGTTCATTGTTCTTTCTCATGAGGTGAACGGATGCTGATGAGCAGCCATAGACCCTTCCCAGGCTTCTCTATGTGGTTCCTGACTAGAACTCTCCAGTTTACTTATTCTTTTCTTTTGTGTCAAATTCAAAGAAGATTTATAAAGTTCATTTTAATTTTGTTTTTGTTTTTGTGTTGTCTCTAAATGGACTGAGCTTAGAGGGGTGCTTAGGAGAAAGCATAGGGTGCCTTTAAGCATGTGACCCAGGAAAATGTCTACAAGCTATATTTGCCGTTTAGTTGGAGATCCAGACATAGTCAGTGTTTTGTTCTGCAGGGAAACAACACTTGTAGTGCCCTTGCCTTCCCAGCTTCCTGTGCTCAGTGATTTATATGCCTGTCCGTTTGGTTCTCCAGAGTTCTGAATCCAGCATCAAGAAGAAATTTCTCAAAAGGAAAGGGAAGACCGACAGTCCCTGGATCAAGCCAGCCAGGAAGAGGAGGCGGAGAAGTAGAAAGAAGCCCAGCGGTGCCCACCTCGGTAAACACAGAGGGCATGTGGGCTCCACCCCCATCTTGTGGGGCTGTCTTGGGGACTGCCTGGGAGGGGCATGGGGTCAGGAGGCGAGGCCCACCTGGGGTTGGGGTGAATAGGATTTCATTTGAAAAGAAGGCTCCACTGTTTTAAAAAAATGTTCGAAATGACTTTGTTAGAGAGACTCAGGTGACTGTGAAGTAGTTCCTTCTGGAAGATGCAGTCGACATGGACTTCACTGTTGTTGTTTTTAAATTTTTATATATTTATTTTTGAGACAGGATCTGGTTCTGTTGCCCAGGCTGGAGTGCAGTGGCATTATCTCAGCTCACTGCAGCCTCTACCTTCTGGGTTCAGGTGGTCCTCCCACCTCAGCTCCCCAAGTAACCGGAAGTATAGGCAGGTGCCATCAAGCCTGGCTTATTTTTTTGTATTTTTTAGGTAGACATTGGGCTTTGCTATGTGGCCAGGCTGGTCTCAAACTCCTGAGCTCAAGTTTCTGCCTGCTTTGGCCTCCCAAAGTGCTGGGATTACAGGCATGAGCCACTGCGCCCGGCCCTGACTTCACTGTTGAAGGTGAATCATTCGCTGCCTGTGTGGCTAATTGGAAGCTGTGGCCCGCACGGACAGCTTCCATGTGCTGTGCAGGAAATGGCCCTCAGAGAGCCACCTGCACCTCAGTCAGAGTCTCCTGTTCCAGAGCGACTCCTTTGTATCACACTTGAATATGGGAAGGAAATCTCAAACCCCAAAGGGATGCAGCAGGTTTAGGGTGTGAATACCGTTTTGTTTTGTTTTTTTTTTTTTTCAGCTTAACTGAAGCACAGTTGGCATACAATAAAATGTACAGAAATAAATCACAAAATTTGACAAGTTTTAATGTGTTTATGACCTTGAATCCATCACTACAGTCAGCTGATTGGTGCCATGAGTGCCTCTTGTCGCCCCGGGTCCCTCCTGCTTCTTGATAACGTGGTTCCTTTCCTGCCTCCCTTCCCTGCCTCTAGGCAGCCGCTGCTCTGCTCTGTGTCTAATTATTCGTTAGTGCTTTGTAGAATTATATAGACAGAATTGTGCAGTTTTTTTCATCTGGCTTCTCTAGGCATGTTTGGAGTTACTGGGCTGTCATGTGGCCAGGAGTTTGTTTCTGTCCATTGCTGAGAATTGTCCCATTGTGTGGCTGCCCCACAGTCTGTCTGTCCTTGGGCTTTGGGCTCTTTCCAGCGTTGGGCTGTTAGAAACTAAGTGGCTGTGAACATTTGTGTGCAAGTCTTTTTGAACAGGTGCCTTCCTAGATGTTGGCTAGTGCTCTGGGAGCGGAATGGCTGAATAGAGTGGTGTGTGTTCAGCTCTTCAGGAAGCTGCCAAGCTGGTTTCTCAGCACTTTCCTGTTTTAGATCTCCACAACAGCGCATGAGCATTCCAGTTCCCCTGTGTCCTTGTCAGCACTTTTTAGGGTTAGTCTTTTGAATTTCAGCAGCTCTATGATGTGCAGTTGTGTTTCCTTGTAGTTTCAGTTTGCTTTTACCTAATGAGTAATGAGACCGTATATTTTAGCGATCATTTATTTTCTTTTGAAACCTGTCCACATCTTTGCTTACTTTAAAATCTGGTGATTTTTCTTTTCATTGGTTTAAAAGAGCTTTTTAAATATTCTGGATGTTTTGCATGTATTTGTAGCTAGTCTGTGACCTGCCTTTTCATTTTCTTAATGCTACATTTAGAAGAGCAAAAGTTTTTAAAATTTCCTTGAAGTCTACGTTATGAGTTATTGTACTTTGTGGTTCATACTTTTGTGCTCTTAAGAAATCTCTGACAGACCCAATCACGGAGGTTTTGCCCCATGTTTTCTTCTTGACATTTTACAGTCTGGCTCCTGCATGCCAGTTCATCCTGCACTCAGGTTTGAGTGAGCTGTGGTGCAGGCCTCTTCTTTGCACTGGATGTGTAGTTGCCATAGGTATTGCTGGCTGAATTGACTTTTCTCTTCCTGTTGACAGTCAGTGTGGGGCTGTTCCTGGATGTTCCAGTCTGTTTCATTTGTTTATTTGTTTATCCTTATACCAGTGTCACAGAGCGGTAGCACTTGGTTCTTTTTCACAGTGATTTTGGCCAATCTAGATTTCCCAGTGTAGAGTAGGTGTGTTAACTGGCAGTCCTTCCCTGAAACAGAGGGTTGCGGAAGGCCTGGGGTGTGAGGCAGTCTCCGTGAAGGCTCCTGGAGTTTGAGGGTGGAGGATGTGAGTGCCCCTCCCTGCCCCAGGAGCTGCGTGTGCTCCTTCTGTTACGTTTTTCTTTTCACCTCAGCTTATTGATTCAGATCATAACACCAGATGTGGCTTTTACTGTTGGCCAACAAAGGCATGTGTAGAGCCGAGGCTAGAAGTTGTTTTTGGGGTGGAGATTTCGTCTTTGTCATCTTGGCTATAATGTGCAAAATGTGTGCTTTTAAATATTCACGTAGGAGTTTGAATTTTATTTCTTTATTTTTTTTTAAAAAAATCTTCTTTTCATTTAAAACTATATGAAGAGTATTCCTGTTCTTCAAGTTGATGATGGTGATTTCTCAGAGGTGGTTGACTTTTGCTGTCTGTCTAAGATCTAGGTGGAGCATGTGGCTTGAAGTAAAAGACTGGTTACCATACCTCTTTACTAGTGTTCATTTATAGAAATAAATGTCATTGAAATAAATCCCCAGAAGCTTGGCTGTGAAATGTGGGCGTCCACCCTTTGCCGGAGTTAGATGTTACCTGGTGTAGGCGCATACTTTCACAGGCCTCCGCAGTGAAATACTCTTGTGATTACAAGCACCCAATTTTGTACATCTTCCTCCCGCCCTCCTGGGAAGTGTGGACAGGCTGGCCTGGCCACCACTCATGTGTCCTTGAGGGCGGAGGAACCCATAGAATTGTTTGCGCCCGCCGCTGCCCTCGCTGCCAGCCCAGGGGTGTCAGTTCTTCTCACAGCACCCTAGCTCCTTCTGTGGGTGTCATGAGCCTACTGTGTCTACTGGGATTGACACCAAGCCTTTCCGGGGGCCTCCCTGGGTGCCACTGCTTTCCCTCTGACACAGATTTCCCTGCAACACAGCCCCTTGGACCATCTCTTTAGCTACTTTACATCTGATCTTTCAAATATGTAAGTTAGATTTTTATGTTTTATTTAAAAATAATCCACAACATAGGAGTACCATGTTTTTATCTGTTTTCTTTGATTATTTGATAGCTTTTGTGGCTCAAGCCTATAATCCCAGCACTTTGGGAGGCCGAGGCGGGTGGATCACGAGGTCAAGAGATCGAGACCATCCTGGTCAACATGGTGAAACCCTGTCTCTGCTAAAAATCAAAAAATTAGCTGGTCATGGTAGCGCATGCCTGTAATCCCAGTTACTCAGGAGGCTGAGGCAGGAGAATTGCCTGAACCCAGGAGGCGGAGGTTGCGGTGAGCCGAGATCGTGCCATTGCACTCCAGCCTGGGTAACAAGAGCGAAACTCCGTCTCAAAAAAAAAAAAAGAAAGATGTACTGACATGTTGATGCCTTTGTTTCTGTCTGCACAGCATCTCTCCTACCTCATGAATATTATGTCAAAAAGGGGGAATCAGCAAAATAATATGTGGGAGAGAAATGATAATGAAACTGGAAACTGGGGCAGCCTAAACAGTAGTGGGTTTCAGCTTGTGGTTTTGAATGGATTAATTTGAAGTACTCCATTTCCTGGGGCCTCAGCCTGGCTGCCCTGTGGCATCTGGGCTGGGTGCGGCTGCCCGGGCATGGGGTATCTGACGTGTGTGCGATTCGTACCTAGGTTCTGAGCCGTATAAGTCATCTTCAGGAAGCACTGAACAGACAGCCCCAGGAGACAGCACGGGGTACATGGAAGTTTCTCTGGACTCCCTGGATCTCCGCGTCAAAGGAATTCTGTCCTCACAAGCAGAAGGTGAACGCGGTGTTGTAACTGAGACCAGGCACTATCTTGGTCCTTTGTATTCGGGGCTCTGTCCTCTCTATTGGCACGATGCCCCCTGGTGGACCCTAGTAGAAGATCAGATTAAACGCCTCTCTTCCAGGTGAGGTGTAGACAGGGCAAGGGTGTGTTTGCCGTGTCACGGTGTGCAAGTGAAGAAACAGAAATTACAGAAACCCTCCAAGAGTAAACTGCAAAGCCCAAGCGAGGCCTGGCCATGGCAGTTGTCTGTCTCCCACCGTGGGTCAGGCGCACTCTGTGGAGGATCGCTTCTGGCCAGGCACCCTTCCTCCCCGGTGGTGTCTCAGCACACAGGGACGGACTATTGAATAAGGTGTCTCTGGTGGTCTCTGATTGGCTGAAACATGTCACTGGGCAGTGTTGAGCTGAGGGTTCGGAGATATCTTCTGTGATGTAATATTCGGACTTTGTGTATTTTTGTGCCTTTAAATCACAGATGCATCAGGAGCTTCTGTTGGGAGTTCTTGCGCCCGAAGTTGTCAATTCTCACACTTTGTCTCAGTTTTTTCTCTTTTTAAGCCACTTAGAAACCTTCTATCAGTGAAAAGTAGCTAATAGCTGTTTGATTATTTGGGAAGATGTATTTGAAGCATGATGTGGAGGAAATGAAAAGCTTCTGTTTACATTCCACACAGATCTTGCTGGTGTGGCATTGCAGACGACTGTAGGGGTTTAGAGGGCCATTTTACATGACAAATTAATTAGCTTTTTAGAGTTTTGAACACTGAGGAAGGTTTGAGTCACATGTGTAACTCACCTAGGAAATCGCATCTTTAGCTGAAGGTAGAAATCTTAACCTTGTCCGTCAGGCAAACGATGATTTGTTTTCCTCTTGCACCAAATGGAGCAGGATTTGTTTTCCTCTTGCACCAAATGGAGCAGAAACCTCCCTCAAGTATCGTGAAGTCCTTAGCACAGTCACCCCACACTTTCTTTCTGGATTAAGTATAACACGGAGTGTTTCAGTTTTCTGAACTTGCTTTTAGAGTTCGAGGTCTCAGGAAGTTACTTGGTTTTACATAGGAAGTAGTATTTCATTTTATCGAGTCAATTCCTGCTGTGGCGGCCTTGGGTGTGCTGAGTGGCAGGAGGTGGAGGAGCTGACATGTGAGGGCTCTGACACCTGTCGGTGTTCACCTCCCGCCTCCGGTAAAAGGGAAGAGAGTGGCCGTAGGGGACGGATGGTGCTGGGCTCAGGGCCAGGATGGTGAGCTCAACACGGAGCCAGAGGAGGGACAGCAGCCAGTAGGGGCTCCTCAGCTTGCATGACACTTTACACACTGACCTCTCAAAACTTATTTACCTGTGTTTGATCAGCACCAATTGGTCAGTCAGTGATTGGCCCATTCAGTCGTGTTCTTGGTGTAGAGAATCAGCATGTGGAAGAGACAGGCGGTGTCACCCACCATGCTGGTGCTGGCCGTGTGGCTCGGGACCCCAGAGGGAGCAGTGGTCAAGTGGCTCTGGACAGGAGGGCAGGAGCCGGGGCCCTGGGAGACCTAGGTGGTGTGTGGCTCAGACAGGCGCGACCGACTGGCCTACACACTGTGCTGAGCGGGTCGGTAGGAGCAGGTGATGCCTTTGGTTGTGGCTCATGGGCTCGGGTCCAGGCTTGAGCCTTGGGCTAAGGAGAGAATATGAAGATGAGAAGTCCTCTCTGTATGCATTTGTCTCTTTCCCCATTGCCTTGCTCTTGGGCCTGCCGAATTGAGCCTGAACATGTAACCTAACAGCAGTAGGAGGCCAAGGGTCTGAGCCTGGGAGAGGCCAGGAGCCCGTAACCATGGCAATATGGACTGGGGAGGGAGAGCCAGAGCTTGGTGGAGGTTGATTGCCTGAGGGTTTCTTAAATCATTTCATTTAATGTTCCTGGCAGTTTCTCACTGTGGGAACAGAAGCACTCCATGTCCACTGTGATGTCTGAGCTGCTGCAGTGTCATCCAAGCATGTCGGCCCTGGGTTTTCACCTGTCTCATCACAGCCTCTCGGCCGCCGTTGGCCAACACTATGTTGGAAAGTTATCTCACAGCCTTGTGTGGTTTGTGTCTGTTTTCTCCTTTTAAAAATCAGATTGCCGGGCAGGATCATCTCAGAGGCCTGCCCAGCTTTAAACTCGTAGTGATTCAAATTCAAGTTTCACTTCATCGTTCTCCTGGTCTTTAGGGGTACGGGTGATCCAGAGGCGAGGGTGGGACATTGGGCAGCCCATGATTAGGACGTGCCTCTGTGCCGGAGTCGGTGACATCGGGAGGCTGTCTTCCTGCACAGAGAGACCTGTGGATGGCAGTGCATGCCATTCACATGCTCATCAGCTCTTTGCACAGATTTGGATTCTCTCCTGGCTGTGACCAGTATCAGAATACAGTCGGGCTAGAGAGCAACAGAAGTGACTGTGGGTGACTCAGCCTGGGTGTTGTTAAAAGATGAATGAAGGCACAATGCAATTTTTAAAGGGTTTCCTTGAGCAGCGATTTATGAACTGGGCAGCTGCAAACCAGAAGCATGTTGGGAGTCACACTGAGGAAACACAAGGGGAAGGCTTTCAGGGTGGACATGGAAGCCAAGCCCAGAAAGCACCCGATTGGTTCATGGCGCACTTGAGTCATTTGTTCCATCCTGCTGGAAAGACCCTAGTGACAGAGATGGGTTGGCTGCTTCTCAGTGGTAGAACTTAAGTCTTACTTTTCTTTACTAGAGGCATTTGCAAGAAGTAGCCCAAGATAACTTTTGTTTTCAAATCAAGCAAGGTCAAGATGGCCTCCTTGGCTCAACTGGCCTTGTCTGTTCATGGATTCTTTAGCTCTGGTCTCTGTTTTAATATACTTCAATAGTGTGTTTTTAGATGTGAAAACAAGAATTAATTATTTTAAATTCAGAGTTAGTGAGTATTTGAGACACCGGTTCACCTTCTGTTTCTGCTTTGACTGTTTAACAAGAAAGAAAATGTGAATTGTGATCAGGTTTCCTTTGGGAGCAGCACCCACTGTAGCCCCTTGCCACGCTTGAGGGTCTTCCTGGCGGCTGCCTCCACCCTGGCCTCTGCCACTCAACAGCCTTGGCCTTGCTGGTCTCTCCCACCCAGGCTGGGGGCAGGGCGTGGGGGCAGCAGCCCTGGTTATGCTTGGACTGGCCCAAGGCCGCCTGTTGACCACAGCTCCGCTGCAGCCTGCCCTGTGGACGACGCTGTCACTGTCAGCCACATGTTGAGCTCTCATTCTCCTCTAGTTTATCTTTCCTTGTTTCCCTGGTTCTTTCCTCCTTCAGCCTGATAAATGGGCTCTGTGGACTATTGCAGTAGGTGAGTGGAATTCTAGATAATAGATGAACCGTTATTAAACCCTTTCAAACTGATTATTTATTTTTTTGGTGGCTGCCATTTTAAAACCAATTAGGAAAACAAGATCTTAAAGGGTAATTAATGTGCTTTTGTTTGAAAACCAAGAGATTTAGGAGCTGCTGCCAGAGGTACCAGCTTCTGGCTTTGGAACTTGTGTCCTGGGTCCTGAGAACCTGAGAACACAGGTTAACCCTCTTGAGACCCTGGCAGGGGGTTTGTTAGTTGGGGAGGCACAGGCCACTCCTTCATGTTGCCCAGGTGGTGGCAGTCCATGAGCCTGTGGGCATCGCCCAGCTCCACAGCCACCCCCCACCTCCCACCTTCCTTGCAGGGCTGTTCGTGCCTAGGTAATCAACTGCATTGCTTTTATTTCCTGGCGTGGGAGAGCACTGTTGAGACTCTATAATCGATTGGTTTCTAGATGATTCTTTTGAGGTCAGGACTGCCTGAGCTGACATGTGTCTGTGTGATGTTAGGTTTGGCTAATGGTCCGGACGTGCTGGAGACAGACGGCCTCCAGGAAGTGCCTCTCTGCAGCTGCCGGATGGAAACGCCGAAGAGCCGAGAGATCACCACTCTGGCCAACAACCAGTGCATGGCTACTGAGAGTGTGGACCATGAAGTAAGCACGTTTGTTTTCATTTAAAGCAGCCACGAGAAATGGGTGAGAAAGCCCAGCCCAGCAGCGGCCCCCCCAGCCCCCTCCAGTGAGTTGCGCTGCATGACCAGGGAGGGAGCTTGAGTGGCTTCTGCACAAAACCAGCCGAGCAGGTCCCAATACTGAAATCCCAGGAGAGCTTATTAAAAAGGAGGATTGTGTAGACACGTTTTTTGAATGAAAATGTACTGTTGTGGCCGGGCGTGGTGGCTCACGCCTGTAATCCCAGCACTTTGGGAGGTCGAGGCGGGTGGATCACGAGGTCAGGAGATGGAGACCAGCCTGGCCAACATGGCGAAACCCTGTCTCTACTAAAAATACAAAAATTAGCAGGGTGTGGTGGTGCGCGCCTGTAATTCCAGCTACTCTGGAGGCTGAGGCAGGAGAATTGCTGGAACCTGGGAGGCGGAGGCTGCGGCGTGTCGAGATGGTGCCGGTGTACTCCAGCCTGAGTGACACAGCAAGACTCTGTTTCAAAAAAGAAAAAGAAAATGGCCTGTTGTGTTTCTCTTTTATGATCATGGTTTTGTCAAGGTTTTTCTTACCTTGCAGTAAACTAAGTGGGTAGATTGAGTCAGGAGTGTCACACCAAGGTGTGCCCAGAACTGTGGTTCCCTGCAGAACCAGGCCTCGGCCACTTCCGTCCCATCACCAGGGATCACAGACTCAGAGGGTTCATCATGCCCGTCCCTGCTGCCTCTGGAACAGGCAGAGCACAGACGGAATTAATGTTTTCTGAGAATTTCTCCACTAGATTTATTTCGGCTCTTAGAGCCTCGTGACCATGGCTGGCCATGGCAAGGGGCCAAGCAGGAGGGTTGTTGGCCCCAGGCCCTGAGAGGCGCCACACGCAGTCACACTGCTCGGGTGTCTGGCTGCCCTGGGCTTGCATATGCTGCAGGCCGAAGTCAGCTCATGGGCATGGGTGCCAGCCTGTTGCTCCATTGAGTTTCCTGGTCTTTTTGGCCAGCGGAGCCATCTTCAACTTGATTATTGAGTCTTAGCTGCACGTTTTAGAAATTAATGAACTATGAACAGGAGCAGCCATTCATGTAGCAATGCCAAGCATCACTCCAAGCCTTTGTGTAGGTAGCTCTTCCAGGTTTCATGGCAGCCTGTGCAGCATAGACCGTTACCCAGGTTGTATAGGTGAGGCCTGTGAGAAAGGCTCTGTGGCGCGCCAGACTCACTGCCCGCTGTGGAGAAGGCAGGAATGGAGCCTCATTCCAAAGGTGGAGCCCCACCACTGTGTCGGGGAGCACAGGCAGCAGCCGGGTGGAGCGGGCAGGGCCATGGAACAGGCCAGCCAGGTTAGCCCACGGCCCTCACCCTGGCGCCTGTTAGTGTGGCTGGGGTTTCTGATTCAGTAGGTCTGGCCTGGCTGGGAGTTTACTTTTTAAAAGTGTTCCCAGTTTCTCCTGTTGCTTCTGGTCCAGGGACCACACTTTGAGGACCACTGGTTCTCCTCCTCTTCTCCCCCGTAGGTGTGAGGCAGGATCCAATGGAGGCAGGTCCATTTGACAGGTGCTTCCCTGTGACTTTACTATCTGTATATCCATGTTTCCAGTTCACATGCTTTTCTTAGACTCCGAAACCACGCTGCTTCTGTCTTGTCCCAGGCTGGCTAGGTGACATCTGCTTCAGCACCTCTCATTTGCACATGTGCACCTGGCGGGCTCCCTGTGTGATGGCTTTTCCCACCTCTGAATGTTCATGTCACTCGCCACATGTTCTGCCACACCTGGCCCTCTGCAGAGCCTCTTGTTTGCTTTAAAAGAACTTTTTGTAGTGAAAAGTGAGGGCGCGGTTAGCCCTCAGAGTTCTCAGCTCAGGCTCCTCCATCACCGGTGTGCTCTTCCCCCATCCTCCTTTCTTGGTTTTGAACTACTTACTATGTTAAAGCACACCCCGCTTTACTACTGAATAGAGCAGTATATTTCTATTAAGAACAAAAAGGGATAATTTTCTCATGTAACAGCAATGCATTTTCATGTGTAACAAAAATAGCAATTTCCTATTATTATTTGGTGCCCATTCCATGGTCAAAGGTCTGTTAACAAAATGCCTTTTCCTTTTTTTTTTCCTCTTTCTAAATGGATCCACACTGGTTCCACTCATTTGATCAATCTGCTGCAATGTCTCTTAGGTTTTTTGTGTTTTTTTAATCCAAAACATTCTCTCTGTCTGCCTCTTCCCATTTGCCACACTGTTCACTGAGAGAATCTGGATTTAGCTTGTAACTTCCTTGTGTTGTTAAGTCATTTGCCTTAGTTCCTATAGCCTGAAAGTTAGATCTGAAGCCGTGGTTTACATATAAGTACCTCAAATTTTTACTTTATGATTTAATTCTGGCAAAAATGCTCTGGAGGTTTGTGTGCTGGGAGTGGTGCCAAGAAGGCCCTGGATTTCTGAGGTGGCCTCCTGTCTGCCCGAAAGCTGCACTGTCCTTGGTGACCACTGCCTGCATCCATTGTTTCATTCAGAGTTGCAAGATGGTGATTTTGCCATTCTGTTATTCCTCCGGCAAGCACAGGCTGGAATTTTTTGGTACGGAAAACTTCCCCACATCTGCCAGGGCTGTTTAGTACCTCTGAAACAAGCTTCAGCTGGATTGGCAGAATAAACAGCTCCTTGTTAGTGAATAGGTGCTCTAACAACCTCTAGTGGCATTCAGAGGGCTTGGTTTCGCTTCTCTCTGTTCCCTCTCCACCTGCCTTTCTCCTTTCGCATTCTTAACGACCCATGGTCTTCTCTGAATTCAATGTGTGCTAAGTTTTTTTGTTTAAAATTAAACACAGTTTCCTTATTTTTTTAAGGGATGGGGTTTCGCCATGTTGCCCAGGCTAGTCTTGATCTCCTGGGCTCAAGCGATCTTTCTGCCTTATTTTTCTGCCTTATCCTACTCTGAACTATTTTTTGGATAGAAAACTCAAAAGAATAATTAAATTAAATTAAATGTAGATCCAGAAGACCATACAAAACAAACATTGGACTGAACAAATCTGTCTCAGCTGAGCTCTGGTAAACACCATCAAGGTCGAGAAATGGAGCCTGGGGTGCTCCCCCTGCCTGTCCCCATGTGTGATCTGCACTGCCCAGCAGCCTCTGTCCCGGCTCCCACAGTGCCTGCTTCCTGTGTCAGTTTCACCTTTTGAGTCTGTAGTTTCACCTGCAGCACTGCTGCCCATCTGTCCTTCAGTTTCTATGTTGTTCATGGTCCCGTCTTTTTCATTCAGTGTATCTGTTGAACAACCCACGCCATTGGAAGCTTCAAGGCTCCCATCATCTGGATTCTGCGAATCCTACACTCAAGTTGCAATTCAGCAGGTTCCTCTGTGTTTCTTGCAAAACTTGGAAAGGCTGGGCGTAGTGGCTCATGCCTGTAATTGCAGCACTTTGGCAGGTGGAAGAAGAAGGATCACTTGAGTCCCGGAGCTCAAGATCAGCCTGGGCAACATGGTGAAACCCCATCTCTTAAAAAAAAATTAAGTAATTTAACAACCTTACAAGTTCGGCCCCTTTGTAGGACTCTGAGTGTGGGGTGGTTTTAGCTCCAAATGGAGGGCCATGTGGTCTGGTTGTCTTACTTTCTCCGATACTGGTAGCCGCTGATGCTTACTACCTACAGTTGTTGTTTATTTCATTGGAGGTTTCAAAATGGTACTGATTTTTATCATTTATTATTCATTGTTCACTGGAATGGTTTTATAGAGAGACATGTCTCAGACCAGGCACAAGTGGCTTATGCCTGTAATCCCAGCACTTAGGGAGGCTGAAGCGGCAGATCACTTGAGCTCAGGAGTTTGAGAGCAGCGTGGCCAACATGGGGGAAACCCCATCTCTACTAAAAATAAAAAACTTAGCTGCCTACTGTGACACGTTCCTGTAGTCCCAGCTTCTTGGGAGGCTGAGGCAGGAGAATTGCTTGAGCCCAGGAGGTGAAGATTGCAGTGAGCCGAGATCACACCACTGCTCTCCAACCTGGGCAACAGAGAGACTGTGTCACAAAAAAACAAAAACAAACAAAAAAACTTACTACCTGTTTCAAAGGTTGTATTGTCCGATTTTAACATAGCTGCTCAGCTTTCTTTTGCTAGTGTTTGCATGGTACATCATTTTCTGCCCTTTCACTTTTAATCTGTCTCTGTCTTTAAAGTGGCTTTCTTGTAGACAGTATGTAGTTGGATTTGCTTTTTCAATAAAGAACAATTTTGCTTTATTTTATTTTTTGAGACAGGGTCTCACTTCGACATTCAGGCTGGAATGCAGTGGCGCTCATTGCAGCTTTCACCTTTGGGGCTCAGGTGATTCTCCCACGTGAGCCTCCCGAGTGGCTGGGACTACAGGCATGCAACACCACACCCAGCTAATTTTTTGCATTTTTGTTTTGTAGAGATGGTGTCTCACTATGTTGCCCAGGCTGGTCTCAAACTCCTGGGCTCAAGCTATCCACCTGCCTTGCCCTCCCAAAATGCTGGGATTGTAAGTGTGAGCCACCGTGCCCAACCGACTTTTATTTTTTAGAGGCAGTGTTTCACTCTGTTGCCCAGGCTGGAGTGCAGTGGTGCAATCATAGCTCAGTGCATATTCAAACTCCTGCACTCAAGGGATCCTCCGTCCGCAGCTTCTTGAGTAGCTGGGATTAGAGATGCATGCCACCGCGCCTGGTGGTTTTGCTTTCTTATCTAATAGAGCCATGTGCTGCCTAACAACGTTTCAGCCCATGACAGGTCATCTCTATGGAGGTGGTCTGATAAGGTTGTAATACAGGTTGAGTATCACTTTACTCAAAATGCTTGGGACCAGAAGAAGTGTTTTGGATTTCATTTTGGATTTTGGAATATTTGCATTTATACTTACCAGTTGTGCATCCCCAATTCAAAAATCTGAGCATGGTGGCTCACACCTGTAATCCCAGCAGTTTCAGAGGCTGAGGTGGGTGGATGATCACTTGAGGTCAGGAGTTCAAAACCAAGCCTGGCTAACATGGGGAAACCCTATCTCTACCAAAAATGCAAAAATTAGCCAGGTGTGGTAGCAAGAGTGTATAATCCCAGCTACTCAGGAGGCTGAGGCAGGAGAACTGCTGGAACCTGGGAGCTGGAGTTTGCAGTGAGCCAAGATTGCGACACTGCACTCTAGCCTGGGTGACAGAGCAAAACTCTGTCTGAAAAAAATTAAAAAAAAAAAAAAAAAAAAATTGAGATCTGAAATGCATCAGTGAACATTTTTGTTGAATGTCATGTTGGCCTTCAGAAAATTTCAGATTTTGGATTTTAGATTTTTGGATTTGGGATGTTCATCCTGTTCTCTATTTTTTCTGTACATTTTCTGTGGTCAGATATGTTTAGATGTATATATACTTCATGCTGTGTTACATCTGCCTGCAGCATTCACTACAGTCATGTGCTAGAGAGGTTTGTAGCCCAGGAGCAATACTGGGTACCATAACCTGAGTGTGTAGTGAGTTGCACCATCTATGTTGGTGTAAGTACAGCCTGTGGTGTTCAGACTCAGCAAAATCACCCTGCTGTGAAGTGACACGTGGCTGTATAATCATCTCTCTGTTGATATATTTATATTATCTCTAATGCAATTATTAATATAGCTGGAGTGCAGTCTAACATCTTAATAGTTTTTCCATTTATATCATCTGTTGCTCCTTTTTTTCTTCATTTTTCTGTGGGGTTTTTTTTTTTTTTTAGACATAGTTTCGCTCTTGTTGCCCAGGCTTGAGTGCAGTGGCAGGATCTCAGGTTACTGCAACCTCTGCCTCCTGGGTTCAAGTGATTCTCCTGCCTCAGCCTCCTGAGTAGCTGGGATTACAGGGGCTCATCACCATGGCCGGCTTATTTTTTGTGTTTTTAGTAGAGTCAGGGTTTCACTGTGTTGGCCATGCTGGTCTCGAACTCCTGAGCTCAGGTGATCCACCCACCTTGGCCTCCCAAAATGCTGAGCTTATAGGTGTGAGCCACCGTGCCCAGCCTTTTTCTGCGTTCCTTTGAATTTAAATCTCTTATGATTCCTATTTATTTCAGTATTGGCTTTATTATTCATACCTTTTTCTAATGTTTTGAGTGGTTGCCCTGGAGGGTGCAATACACATCTTTAACTTATGGCAGTCTACCTGCAATTCATCATTATACCACATAAAGTGTAAGAATCTTATAACAGTACAGTCCAATCCTGTCTTGGATCTTGTTTCTGAATTTTAATTTTATATATGCTAAAACCCTACAGTATATTGGCTATTATGTTTGCTTTAAGTAGTTTTTTTTTTACATTGATTAAACATAAGAATAGTTTAACCTTCATCTTAAACATATGCTGAGATCTTTATTTCTCTTATCCAAGTTTCTATCTTTGTGATATTAGTATATTACTTGTATCTAAAGACTTTCTAGTAACTTTTTTTTTTGGTAGCACAAGGCTGCTGATAATGAATTCTCTCAGCTTTTGTTTGAAAAAGTTCTTCTTTTGCCTTAATTTTTCAAAGATGCTTCCAGGGATATAGAATTCTGGGTTGGCAGTTTCCCACCTCCATCCCTGAACCTCCTGGGTTCAAGCTTTTCTCCTGCTTCAGCCCCACAAATAGCTGGGATTACACAGTGGTGCCAGCACACCTGGCTAATGTTTGTATTTTTAGTAGAGACAGGGTTTTGTCATCTTTCCTAGGCTGGTATTGAACTTCTGAGCTTGGGCGATCTGCCTGCCTGGGCCTCCCAAAGTGCTGGGTTTAAAGGTGTAAGCCCCTGTGCCCGGCCCACTTTATTTCTTCAGCCTTGTTGTTTTTTTTTCTTGGATTTCTTATACATATATTAGGTTGTCTGACATTGTTCCATAGCTCTTCAACGCCCTTCTGTTTTTTTCTCTTTCCATTTTAGTTTTAGATAACTTATATTGGCCTTTAAAATTACTCACCAGTTCTTCCTTGTTGAGTATACTTATGCGCCAGTCTAAGGCATTTATCTATGGTACTATTTGTTTCTGGCATTTATACTGATGTTCCTGAAATTCCTGGTCTGTAATATGACATTTCAGTCATCTCTGAGTGTGCTTCTGTTGATGTTTTTCTCTCTTGACGGTGGGTTCTGATTTCTCTAGTGCAAGACTTTTCAACCTCAATATTTTTGATGTTTTGGGCTAAATAATTTTCGGGGGCAAGAAGTGGCTTCTCTGCTCGTTGTCTGGTGCTGAGCAGCATCTCTGGTCTCTATCCACTGTTGTGACAGCCATAAATGTTTTTCATCTGTGCCCCAGGCCATAAGGTCTGCTGGCCCTCCCAGCCAGCCACATTGTTCAGCAAGACAGAAGGAGCCATGCAGGCCTGGCACCAAGGAGGCTTCTCCCGGTCCCCACCTTCCTTTGTCTCCTGTGAACACCCAGGAGCGAACCAAGGAGAAAAGCCAGCAATGAGGCCAGCTCCCCAAGGCTGCCACCCCCAGGCTGTGTCCTGCTGCGGGGCACTCACAGCCGCCTTGTGCCTTCCCTTTCTGTTTGTTTCCTTAGAGTTGATAATTGCCTCTTTAGTTTTGTTTTCTGTGTACTTGTTGTCAATTCATCCCCGAGCTGATGGAATTGCACATTTTTGTATATTCAGATGCATCAAGTTGCTGGAGCACAGATTTTCTGTTTACTCTTGTCTTGGTGGTGCGTAACATTTAGTTCTTAAGACATGTTGCTCAGAATAACTGTCTTGAGCTTTTCAGTTCTGAAATGTTCTCTCTCATGTAATGGACACTGTGGCCCTCCGGTTCTCCCCTCAGAGCTGCCTCCATCTTCCCTATCTCTTTTTTTTTTTTTTTTTTTTTGAGACTGAGTCTCACTCTGTTGCCCAGGGTAGAGTGGAGTGGCATGATCTCTGCTCACTGCAACCTCCGCCTCCCAGGTTCAAGTGATTCTTGTGACTCAGCCTCCCAAGTAGCTGGGATTGTAGGCACTCACCACCATGCCCAGCTAATTTTTTTGCATTTTAGTAGAGACAGGGTTTCACCATGTTGGCCAGGCTGGTCTCAAACTCCTGACCTCAGGTGATCTGCCCACCTCTGTTTTACGGCTATGAGCCATCACACCCAGCCATCTCCCTTGTCTTTGAGTGTACTCATGCCGTGTCTCTCACACCTCTCTGCTCTGCCTGCACACCTCTCTGCTCCTCAGAGTCCCAGTTGTGCTGGTTGCCTTTAGTCTTAGGTCACCACATGTGAGCCCTTTGCTGGATGACGTGGTTTTAGCAAGGAGATGAGGGTGCCAGGGCGCCTTGGCTGCAGCAGTGCTGTTCCCACCATTGGACTTTCTCTGCCCATACTTGCTTGGGCAGTATGGGGCAGACAGGGTGCCGCTGGGCAGGAAGGGAGGGTCCCCATCTGTAGACCTGAGCTGCACTGCAGAATAGCTGGGACCCAGGTGACCCAGACATGGAGGCTTTTGTATCTTACCCAGGAGCAGGGCCCACAATGGATCCTGGATCTGTTTTAAGCCATATCCAAGGAAGAGGAAGGAGAGTAGGGCATTCCTGCAGTTGATGAAAGGCCCGCCCAGGACAGCTCACACCCCTGTGCCCTAAAAAGCCCACCATGCAGAGCTTGTGGGCACTGGGTATTAGATGGTGCTGAGAAAGTGCTACCTGTGTTCTGTGTGATCAAGGTTCTGAGGTTATATGGAGCATGATTTGTTAGCAATGTATGTGGAGTTATTTATGGCTAAAATGAGATCATTTTACCCCTAGGTACTTTAACAAATAGTCCAGCACACCCCTCCAAGCACAAAAGGTTATAGGGGATGTCTTGAACAAGAACGGAAAATATTGGTAATTTTTGAAATAAGGCACAGGCATGTGGGGATACATTTTTGTCTCTATTTTTGAAAGTTTTCTTTTTTCTTTTCTTTTCTTTCTTTTTTTTTTTTTTTTTTTTTTTTGCAATAAGAGCCTTGCTCTGTTGCCAGGGTAGAGTGTAGTGGCGTGATCTTGGGTCACTGCAACCTCTGCCTCCTGGGTTTGAGCAATTCTCCTGCCTCAGCTTCCCAAGGAGCTAGGACTACAGCCGCGTGCCACCACACTTGGCTTATTTTTGTATTTTTGGTAGAGATGGGGTTTCACCATATGGGTCAGGCTGGTGTTGAACTTTTGACCTTGTGATTCTCCCACCTTGGCCTCCTAAAGTTCTGGAATTGCAGGCATGAGCCACCACGCCCGGCCTGAAAGTTTTCTATTAAATAATAGAATATTTAATAAAACAGTGAGACACTAAAGAAACAAAAAACCCTTTTGTAGCAATGGGTTTGTGTGGAGAGTGAGCTCTGTTGCCACCTCTGCAGAGGGTGACCCCTTGCCTGCACCAGCGGGGGCACCTGACTGTACTTGGAACTCATCTGAGGCTCCAACTCATCTGCTCCGTATTTACACCAGCTCAGCCCCTGTCTCCAGAGCTGGCCCCATTCTTTAGCCTTTCCAGGGCTCTGCTGGTGTGGACCTGCCTGCGGACAAGCAGGTTTGGGTTATCTTTACTTTGCCAAGTCAGTGCGTGTTTCAGCTGCTTTCTGTCCTGAAAGCACTGCCCCTGGCGGTGGGCTCCTTTCTTGTTCTGTTCCATCCTTCAGCATCCCTTCAGCCATTTGTGAATCCCGTGCCCTGCCCTGGCAGAGTTGGGGTGCCCCTTCTACCCATGATGACCTCAGTGGGACCACCCCAATGCCTTTTTGTTTTTCCCACCTTGTTAATGGATTCTTTATCTCTTTTTTTCTTAACCCTAACGAGATCCCACTGTCGTTTATCTGACGTCTCCTTCCTTACGTTCTCCTGCCATTCTTCCTGGCCCCCTGGCCCCCTAACTCTATTCACTCTGGCCCCCCGGCCCCCTGACTCTATTCACTGTTCCCTTGTTACACAGCACAGAGCCAGAATCATACAGTGTTATCATTTTTTATGATTGTATAAATAATGCCTGCTGATTGTAAAATAATCCAGATACTACATACATGCGTGAAGAAGAGAGTACAAATCACTTCTTATTCCAAATCTGAGGGAATCATTCTTAGTACTTTTATATGTCCTTCCAGACTTCTATGTATATAACCGTATTGAATTTTTGAAATAACTTGTTTTTCCTTTAATGTAAACATTTTTCAAAGTCAGTAGCTACAAGTGCTCTGCAGCCTCAGATCCTGACCAGCGGTTCATCGCAGAAACATTTGGTGGTGGTGGTGTGGAGGGGACTCTTCTTTAGGACACACATGGCCTGGTTCCACACCTTTCTGGTCTTGTTCTGTAGGCATGGTGTGATGCCCAACTGGCTCTTAAAAAAGTCTCCTGGATGATTTTGATACAGCCTCATTCGGGCATCAGAAAGTTTCTTGCTGCTTGAGGGTGGACACCTTCCACCGCCTGGGCATGCCCTGCGGCCGCTCTTCTACAGGTGGCGTGCTGCCCTTTCCTCCTTTTCTGTTGTTGCAAAAGCTTGTACACTTATTCAATTATATCTTCAAGTGGAGTCTCAAAAAGAATGTGTGTTTGTAAGCTTTTTGATTCATGTCTCCAAGTTGCTTGCTATGAAGTTTGGACAGAACTTGCAGTGATGGTGTGTCCATCTCTGCAGACCCATGGACACCAGCTTTGCTGTGTGCCAGACCAAATGGGAAGAATGTCAGAGGCTTTTTATGTTGAATTTCTTTGTGTTATTTACTTTGGGGGACATTGTAGCTCTACTTTTGTGAACTGCCACTCAATCCTTTGCTTATGTTTTTGTTGGGCTACTTTTTGTTTTCTTATTGGCTGTCAGAGAACTTCCCTTTTTTTTTTTTTTTTTGCATTTATTCTGCTCAACAGAGAACTTTCCATAGCAAACCAGTGAGGCCTGTTTGGCATTGCAGAGCGCCGTGGCATCTTGGGTGCCCTCAGTGCTTCTACCTCCACAAGCGCCCTCAAGTCCTGGTCTTCTCAGAACCCTCCAGTGACTGTGTCCCAGGCTCAGCATCCTGCTCCTTGCCCTGTCTGCAGGGTCCTCTGGCTGCCCTGGAACCCTTGGGGCTCCCATAGATTGATTGCACTGTTGCCCACTGCTGGCCTGTAGTGGTCTGGACTGTCCTGCTTGGTGTATGTTCATGTTTCCTTGACACCCAGACCAGAACTCCTCTCACCCGCAGCACCTTCCTTGACTTCTGCCAGAGTTGATTAGCTGGCCCTCTGATAAGCACATGCAAGTGGACGTGGTCATGCCTGGCACGCTGGGTCTGCCCCGTGACTGCTGTCTTCTGCTGGTTGTGCAGATGATGGAATTTTCTTTCTCTAGGCTCCCTGTCTGTCCTCAGTGCTGGTGGGTGTGTGGCAGGGACTCTCTAAGTGCTCTCAAAGCCAGGCTGGCCTTGCAGGGCTCGGCTCAGTCAGCTCACACCTGCTGAGCAACCCCCGTGTGCCTGCACTGCCCAGTGCCTGTGGGGAGGGAATGCCATCCTTTCCTGACTTTGACACTGACTACCAGTCTTGTCTGATTGCAGTTGGGCCGGTGCACAAACAGCGTGGTCAAGTATGAGCTGATGCGTCCATCCAACAAGGCCCCGCTCCTTGTGCTGTGTGAAGACCACCGGGGCCGCATGGTGAAGCACCAGTGCTGTCCCGGCTGTGGCTACTTCTGCACAGCGGTAAGAGCGCAGCCTGGCAGCCTCTGTGTCCTCCACAAGACTCCTGTTTGGTCACTGGTGCTGGTTTCTGTCCTGTACACCTGCTGTTGGGAGGTCCAGCGGAATGGCCCAGGTCTGGTGTCCATCTGGAGGTCTCTAGTGTCACAAACCCCTCACCCCTGCTCTCAAGCCCCAGAGCCTTAGACACCCTCACCCCCAATCCCCACTTCACTCCTCTGGCCTGGAAGCTGCTTTTGGAGATGACTAGGATGGTGTGACCCGGGCTTCTGAGGGTGTCTGAGGCAGTGGGCTCAAGAGTGGTGGTGAGGGGCTTGTGACCCACTGGAGACTCCAGATGGAGGCTGTACTGAAGACACTCACCCCCATGATGAGGCTGTACTGAAACTCACCCCCGATGACGAGGCTGTACTGTAGACACTCACCCCCCATGACGAGGCTGCACTGAGGACACTCACCCCCATGACGAGGCTGTACTGAGGACACTCACCCCCATGACGAGGCTGTACTGAGGACACTCACCCCCATGACGAGGCTGTACTGAGGACACTCAGGCCCATGACGAGGCTGTACTGTAGACACTCACCCCCCATGATGAGGCTGTACTAAGGACACTTACCCCCATGATGAGGCTGTACTGAGGATACTTACCCCCATGACGAGGCTGTACTGAAGACACTCACCCCCCATGACGAGGCTGTACTGAAGACACTCACCCCCCATGACGAGGCTGTACTGAGGACACTCACCCCCATGACGAGGCTGTACTGAAGACACTCACCCCCCATGACGAGGCTGTACTGTAGACACTCACCCCCATGATGAGGCTGTACTGAGGATACTTACCCCCATGACGAGGCTGTACTGAAGACACTCACCCCCCATGACCAGGCTGTACTGAAACTCACCCTCCATGAGGGGGGTGTACTGAAGACACTCAGGCCCATGACCAGGCTGTACTGAGGACACTCACCCCCATGACGAGGCTGTACTGAGGACACTCAACCCGCATAACAAGGCTGTACTGAGGACACTCACCCTCATGACGAGGCTGTACTGTAGACACTCACCCCCGATGACGAGGCTGTACTGAAGACACTCACCCCCATGACGAGGCTGTACTGAGGACACTCACCTCCCATGATGAGGCTGTACTGTGGACACTCACCCCCCATGACGAGGCTGTACTGTAGACATTCACCCCCCATGACGAGGCTGTGCTGAGGACACTCAGGCCCATGATGAGACTGTACCTGAGGACACTCACCCCGATGACGAGGCTGTACTATAGACACTGACCCCCCATGATGCGGCTGTACTGTAGACACTCACCCCCCATGAGGAGGCTGTACTGTAGACACTCACCCCCCATGACGAGGTGTACTGAAGACACTCACCCCCCATGACGAGACTGTACTGAGGACACTCAGGCCCATGACGAGGCTGTACTGTAGACACTCACCCCCCATGATGAGGCTGTACTAAAGACACTCACCCCCCATGACCAGGCTGTACTGAAACTCACCCTCCATGAGGGGGGTGTACTGAAGACACTCAGGCCCATGACCAGGCTGTACTGAGGACACTCACCCCCATGACGAGGCTGTACTGAGGACACTCAACCTGCATGACGAGGCTGTACTGTAGACACTCACCCCTGATGATGAGGCTGTACTGAGGACACTCACCCCCGATGATGAGGCTGTACTGTGGACATTCACCCACTATGACGAGGCTGTGCTGAGGACACTCAGTCCCATGATGAGGCTGTACCTGAGGACACTCACCCCGATGACGAGGCTGTACTGTAGACACTCACCCCCCATGACGAGGCTGTACTGAAGACACTCACCCCCATGATGAGGCTGTACTGAGGACACTCATCCCATGACGAGGCTGTAGTGAGGACACTCACTCCCTATGACGAGGCTGTAGTGAGGACACTCACCCCATGACGAGGCTGTGCTGAGGACACTCACCCCCATGACGAGGCTGTGCTGAGGACACTCACCTCCCATGACGAGGCTGTACTAAAGACATTCACCCCCCATGATGAGGCTGTACTGAGGACACTCAGGCCCATGACAAGGCTGTACCTGAGGACACTCACCCCGATGACAAGGCTGTACTGTAGACACTGATCCCCCATGACGCGGCTGTACTGTAGACACTCACCCCCCATGAGGAGGCTGTACTGAAGACACTCACCCCCATGATGAGGCTGTACTAAGGACACTCATCCCATGACGAGGCTGTAGTGAGGACACTCACCTCCCATGACGAGGCTGTACTGAAGACATTCACCCCCCATGACGAGGCTGTAGTGAGGACACTCACCCTCTATGATGAGGCTGTAGTGAGGACACTCACCCCATGACGAGGCTGTACTGTAGACACTCACCCCCCATGAGGAGGGAGTACTGAAGACACTCAGGCCCATGACGAGGCTGTACTGAGGACACTCACCCATGACGAGGCTGTACTGAGGACACTCACCCCATGACGAGGCTGTACTGAGGACACTCACCCCATGACGAGGCTGTACTGAGGACACTCACCCCCCATGACGAGGCTGTACTGAAGACACTCACCACCTAAGACGAGGCTGTAGTGAGGACACTCAGGCTTATGACGAGGCTGTACTGTGGACACTCACGCCCTGTGATGAGGCTGTACTGAAACTTACCCCCGTGATGAGGCTGTACTGAAGACACTCACCCCCATGACGAGGCTGTACTGAGGACACTCACCTCCCATGACAAGGCTGTACTGTAGATACTCACGCCCATGATGAGGCTGTACTGAAACTCACCCCCCATGATGAGGCTGTACTGTAGACACTCACCCCTTATGACGAGGCTGTACTGTAGACACTCACCCCTTATGACGAGGCTGTACTGTAGACACTCACCCCCATGACGAGGCTGTACTGAAACTCACCCCCCATGATGAGGCTGTACTGTAGACACTCACCCCTTATGACGAGGCTGTACTGTAGACACCCCCATGGCAAGGCTGTACTTAAACTCACCCCCCATGACGAGGCTGTACTGAAGACACTCACGGCCATGACGACGCTGTACTGAAACTCACCCTTCATGACGAGGCTGTATTGAGGACACACCCCCATGATGAGGCTGTACTGAAACTTACCCCCCATGACGAAGCTGTACTGAAACTTACCCCCCATGATGAAGCTGTACTGACACCCCCCGTTATAAGGCTGTACTGACACTCACCCTGCATGACAAGGCTATAGTGAGGACACTCACCCCCCATGACTCCAGGCAGCTCCTGGGAGAGGTGTCACCACCCCTGCTGTGCCCTGGGCTGTTTCTGCTGGGATCTTGGGTCATCAGTTACTTCTTTGTCAAACATCTGTGCTCAGTCGTGCCCAGGGCCCCCCGAGAATGGGCTGCTTCCCTGTGGAGCTCCCCTGTGTGGGCGTCCTGATGCAGGTAGGGTGTGTATGTGTGTGTGTGTGCGCGCATCTGCCTGTGAGCATCGGTGTGCACCTGAGTGTGGAGTGTTTGGGTGTGAGCCTCAGGTACCCAGAGATGCCCTGCTGCCCCTTTGTGAACCTGGACCAAGAGCTTCCACTTTTGGGGCTTTTCTTTGGACTCACAGCTTGTATGTCCTCCCCGTCTTCAGATGGACATCCTTTTCTTGCTTCTGCTATATCAGTTTATCTCTGGCTTTCTGCAAGAAAATGCCGTTCTTCTGGCCATATGCCCCCTTGAGGCTCACCTGTATCCCTCAACCACATCTGCTGAGCACTGCCGGGCACTGGGGCAGCCCCACCTGCCTGATGTTCTGTCCCGAGGTTGTCATCCAGCCCCATCCTTATTCGCCCTTCAGGGTAGGGGCCTTCTGGATTCTTCTTCAGGCCTTCTCTTTCTGGGCAGCCTCAGCTTTTCTGGGCCTCAGTGGGATGGAGGCAGCCAAGTGACCTCTGTCCAGCTTCAGCTTCCTCCCTGTGGGGTGAGAGTACCTCAGGAAGCATTGTTCCTCCGTCTTAACTATGCCTGCTGCCCAGACTGGACCTCACTCCAACCCATGCTCACTCTCCAGACCGGACTGGACCCTACCCTGACCCACAGCTCACTCTCCAGACCGGACTGGACCCCACCCTCACCCATGGCTTACTCTCCAGACCACCTGACGGGGATGCAGTGCCAGTTTAGTAGTGCTTTATTTTTCTAAATATTAGCCCCAATTCAAAAAACTTTTTTGTCCTCCCATTTTTAGGGTAATTTTATGGAGTGTCAGCCTGAGAGCAGCATCTCTCACCGTTTCCACAAAGACTGTGCCTCTCGAGTCAATAATGCCAGCTATTGTCCCCACTGTGGGGAGGAGAGCTCCAAGGCCAAAGAGGTGACAATAGCTAAAGCAGACACCACCTCGACGGTGACGCCAGTCCCCGGGCAGGAGAAGGGCTCAGCCCTGGAGGGCAGGGCCGACACCACCACGGGCAGGTACCTGGCACAGGCTCTGGCTGGGGTCTCCATCTGTGCACCGGAAAAGGTGTTGGTTGTTAATTTAACATGATTGCTTTCTGCTGTTTTTTCCAGAAGTCTCTGAGCTGCCCCTGATGCTCGTGGTGATTTCTGACGTTTAAGACTCAGAAATTACATGTTGCCATGTGCACATAGGCCTCTGTCTTTCCGTTGGTTATGTAGGTCCCTTTGCCTGTTCTGAACCGGTTTCCACAGCATCCCATTGATGTAGCTCTGTGGTGTTTCTGTTGTTGGCACAGTCTCCTGTCGGTACACAAGCCCTGGAGGAGTGGTAGCTGCTGCAGTCTGTGACTGAGTTATGTGGCATTAAGCTTTGAAGGCCTTAGCTGAAGACAAAAAGTCTAAGATAATTAGAAGTATTCATATTAGACACAAATAATTATCTTCCTGGAAGAGTCCAGTAGAAACAGCCAAAAAAGTTTTAGAGCTCAAAAGAGTCTTTCTCAAAAGAGTAAGAGGATCAGATAAGAAGAGATAGGAGTCACTTGCCTTCTTCCTTCCAGCAATATCCTACTGGAAAATAAAATAACGAAAGAGTTTTTTTCAAAACAGCAATAAAACCTGTTATTGTCCAGCAGAAGAAAAGAACTTAAATGTGACACTTATATAAAGAAAACTAACACTTCATTGAAGATTATTTAAAAGAGACTCAAATTGTGGGCATGTTAAGGTGATTCCTTCCTATTAACTTGTAAATTTAATGCACTTAGAATCAAAATTCCAGTAGGATTTCCTTTTGTTGGGGTGGGCAGTAGACTTGATAGATTCAGCTTGAAGCTCATTTGTGAGAGGGTATCTGAACATGTGGCCCAGACGTCTAGAAGTTGCCTGTGTTTTCTCAGGAAATTTGGTTCTGAGTCCTGAACCGTTTAATCCAGCGACTAAGCAGACAGTAAGCAAATCTGAAGCTCTCACCTAGAAAAACGGCACACTTGGGCAGTCATAGCCAGTCATGTTTCATGCTTTCGTAAAACATTTCCCCAATTTCCTCCCCTGAAGTGCGGCTGGACCACTACTCTCGGAGGATGACAAGCTGCAGGGCCCTGCCTCCCATGCGCCTGAGGGCTTCGATCCGACAGGACCTGCTGGGCTCGGGAGGCCGACCCCCGGTCTTTCCCAGGGACCAGGGAAGGAAACCTTGGAGAGTGCTCTCATTGCTCTGGACTCGGAAAAGTAAGAACTGACCTGTGATTTCAGAGACGTCTCAGAGCCTGTTCTCATCTGCACCCCGCGTTTTTCCCCATGGCATCACTTAGCACTTTTCAGCTTTTTGATTAATGCTTTTCATTAGAATAATTCACGTATTGTCACACTATTTTGGGAAATTATTGCCAATTATTGTCCTCTGCATTATAGTAAGAGCAACTTGCAACATCTTTGAACCTAAGTGAGGAGGTGGTCCTGGTGGGCTTTACAGTCATTTCCCGAAGTCCTAAGTAAGGAGGTGGTCTTGGGCTTTACAAACATCTCCCAGCTGCTGCTGGCCCTGAGCTGCCCTTAGGTCATCACAGCAGAAACTGCTGCTGCTGCCCTGGCTGATTCCCTCCCGGGCTCTGTCCCATCTGTGCAGTACAAGGGCTGGGCCCAGGGACCCTCTAGGCTCACTGACACCGCGCCTCTCATCCTCCTCTCTCCTCTTGGCGTTGCCCCTGCTAGGGAGGCAGACCAGACTGTGGCACTGAGGCTTGCAGGTGGCCTCCTCCCTGGAGCTCTCCTCTGTCTGCCTCCAGCCTCGCCTCCGAGCCTGTACCTTCAGCGATGGTGCCATCTACTGAAGCCCACATGCCCTGCCCACTGACCAGACCCCAGACTGTTCTGGGCCCTGCTTTCTCCCGTATCCCTTGGTGTTGTGTTAGTCTGCTTTTGTGTCGCTATAAAGAAATACCCAAGGCTGGATAATTTATAAAGAAAAGAGGTTTAATTGGCTTACGGTTCTCCAGACTGTACAGGAAGCATGATTCTGGCATCTGTTCCATCCGAGGCCTCAGGAAACTACAGTCATGGTGGAAGGCAAAGTGTGAGCTGTAGTTGGAGGCAGAGAAGGGGGAGGCTCCCAGACTCTTAAGTGACCAGATCTTGTGGGAACTGACTGAGCCGGAACTCACGCCTCACCAGGGGATGCCGCTAAGCCATTCATGAGGGATCTGACCCCAGGGTCCAGTCACCTCCCACTAGGCCTCACCTCCAACACTGGAGGTCACATTTCAACCTGAGATTTGAGAGGGACACAGATCCAAACCGTAGCAGTGATCAGCTTAGTCATTAAGTTAAGGTTTCAAAGTGGAAGTGCCGGTGTTCCCAGCTCTCGCTGCCCCAGGCATCTTCTGTCATGAGCTATGCCCCCACTGGTGACCACGCTGTGTGGGCTCATCCTGGCTGGGGCTGGTCCTGGCTGTGCTGTGCGTAGATGACCCCGCTCCCCTGCATCCTGTGCTGGTTCTTTCATTGTGTTGTGTAAAAGCCTCACAGTGTGTAGCATTCTCCTGCAGTGACTGGGAATGCAGTTGCTTGTTCTGCAGTTTTTACTGTGAGACATCTCAAGACTGGTGGGTTTGGTGCACTTGAGCTTGAGGGGTTGGTGGGCAGACGTCCCCTAGGCCTTCCAGCCTTCAGCCTCACGCATGGGACATGAAGCCCCATGTTGACTGTTGTCCTGTGCTTCCCACAGACCCAAGAAGCTTCGCTTCCACCCAAAGCAGCTGTACTTCTCCGCCAGGCAAGGGGAGCTTCAGAAGGTGCTCCTCATGCTGGGTAAGTGCCTTCCTGCTGCCCGGGGCACTGACAGGAGCCGAGAGCAGTTGTTACCCTTCCTTAGAAGGCTGCTCTCATGTCGCTTTTCTGTTTCTGAGTCGCTGATGAGTGAATAGGTTGCCACTGGTGTTTAGCTTTTTTATGGTGCTCATGTTCAGTTATGCAGGATATTAGAACTATACTCTATGACATTCTAAGTTTTAAAAAGGAATTAGGTATGCATTATTAAATCAAGTGGAGATATGGATTGAGGAAAAGTGAAATTAGTGAGTTGGGGCCCTGCTGAGATGTGTGGTGATGACAGCAGCGGTGTCTCACCTGTGCGGGTTGAAGCAGTGGTGGTGTGGACAAAGCAGGTTTCAACTATAGGTATTTGACAATAGGCAGACGTATTGCTTTAATTTCTAGTACCTAAAAGCATGCTTGTTAGAGTCTTCCCAGTGATAATTTCATCTCTGAGCTCATATAGCTCTAGGCTTGATTTCTCTGATGTTAATCTTCTCTGGGTTGAAAAGGGTGATTAAGAAGCCCTTGACCTGACAGTACATCATAAAAGACATTAAACTCTTTGCTCTCAAGAAAAGGAGGATTATTTGACTGGGCCTGGTGGCTCACGCCTATAATCCCAGTACTTTGGGAGGCTGAGGTGGATGGATCATAAGGTCAGGTAATGGAGACCATCCTGGCCAGCACAGTGAAACCCTGTCTCTACTAAAATACAAAAGAATAGCCAGGTGTGGTGGCGCGCACCTGTAATCCCAGCTACTTGGGAGGCTGAGGCAGGGGAATCACTTGAACCTGGGAGGCAGAGGTGGCATTGAGCCGAGATCATGCCACTGCACTCCAGACTGGCGACAGAACAAGACTCCATCTCAAAAAAAAAAAAAAAAAAAAAAGTTGACCAAAATGGCAGCTTTAATCACTTTTGTCATAGACTTTACACTGAGGCCACCTCCCTGCCCCAAGGCTCCCTGTGCATCAGACCTCCCAGGAACTGACTGGTTTCCAGGCTTCTGTGCCTGGTCTGGCTTGCTCCTCCAGGGTGTGTCTGCCCTGGTCAGCCACCTCTCAGGGCCTGGGGTGGCTGTGGCCAGGCCCCTGGGATTACAGAAAGAGCCTCAGAGTTACAGCAGGGCGGTAAAGGAAGCACATGCACTGCTGAGTGAGTTCTAGAGGGACCTGCCCGTTAGGTTCTGCAGGAGACTGGCACACTTCCTCTCAAGTCCTCCTGGCAGGATGAGGGCCAGAGGATGGTGCTCTGGGCAGGTTCCGGTGTGGCTTGAGGTGGCTTTTTGCGTGGAAGCTGCTTGTTTGTGAGAGCACTTGCCAGCCTTGGTGACCATCCTGAGCTGGAGTCTCTGGATACATCTGAAATAATTAATAAAACTGTGTTTGTTCACAGTGGACGGAATTGACCCCAACTTCAAAATGGAGCACCAGAATAAGCGTTCCCCACTGCACGCCGCGGCGGAGGCTGGACACGTGGACATCTGCCACATGCTGGTTCAGGTTCGGCGGGCACGGCGCCCTCCTGAGGCCCTTCATCTGCTCCCTTTCATTGCTATCACCATGAAATAAGACCACATTCGTGGTTCTTCTGGTTTAAAAGTTGCTTGGTGCCGTGAAGCAGACCCAGAATCAGCCTTTCTGCCCCCAGTCCTGCAAGCACATCAGGGCTGCCCGCTGCTTCCTCCTGGGTGTACCACGGCCTCTGACAAAAGCATGCTGCCTCTCGGCTGTTTCTTGATTTGCTTTCTCTGGCTTTGGTTCCTGTCACTCATGACTCCATCTTAGGGAGGCAAGCACTAGGCATGGACACCCCTTCCCCAGCCTGTGGCCTGGCCCTTTGTGTTTAAATCAGATCACGTGAGCATTTTTAAGCTGCCGTGTAGTCTGCAAGGGCGTGCTGTGTCTTGTTAGTCACTGTCTTGTGTTTCAGTTGCTCGAGTTGACTCTGCCTCCTGCTAATTTATTCCAGACCCTCTGCATACTGCCTGTGTGTCTGAACACTGAGACACACGGGCAGTATGCACACGATGCCACTTCTCCGTGACGTCCCTTCCCTGATCCCTGTGTTGGGGCCCCTGTTTCTCAAATGCCAGGTTTGAGTCTGGTGCAGTCTGACTTCTGAGCCCTTGGATGTGACCTATTATTTCTGGAAACTTTAGGGGCTTTCCTTGAACCCCACTGGGCTGAAGTTGCACCTTGTTTAGCGTGGGGCCTTTTAGATTCGATGGAGCATTTGGTACATTTGGTGTGCCCTTTCATTGCAGAAATCCATGCTGTCTGTCCTGGGAGGATTTCCTCTGTGACCTCTGTGCCTAGGTCCCCTTTACCTATCTCAGTGCCTAGGTCCCTTCTACCTGTCTCAGCGCCTAGGTCCCTTCTACCTGTCTCAGCCTAGGTCCCCTCTACCTGTCTCAGCCTAGATCCCCTCTACCTGTCTCAGCCTAGGTCCCCTCTACCTGTCTCAGCTTTGTCCTTTTGGGACTCTCGTAATTCAGGCGTGGGACCTTCCAGACTGATTCCTGCTGTGTTCTGTTCTGCCTTTTGGGCAGCATTCTCAACTTCAGCTTCCAGCTCCTGGGGGATTTTTAATGTGTGGTCACATTTTCAAATCCCAAGAATTCCTTTCTGCTCTCGGATAGTTCCTTTTCTCTGAAGATATTATGGTTATTCTGAAGTTTTATGCTGCTCTGTTTTAGTTTTTTTTATCTAAAGGTTTTCCTCAAATACCTGTGACTCTTTTTTATAGTTAAATTTCTAAACGCTGGTGGTAGCTCCTGCTTGCCAGGGGCTGGTCACTGCAGGGTGATCTCCAGGCCTTGCTGTTTTGTCTGGGAAGGGTCTGTCCCCTCAGACTGCACCCGTCTCTACCTTTCTTAGGGCCAAGAAGGAGAGAGTGATGGTGCACCGTCTGTTGGGCTCACACCTACCCGCTCTCCGGCGACTGAGTCATAACTGATGATGCTTTCTTACTATTTGCCCGGAATGATTTTTCCCTCCTTTTAGTCTGACTTTTTCCCCTCCTTTTCAGATATATGTATTTTAAACACAGAGCTTGACTTTTTATAAATTTGGTCTAACAATTTTGGTATTTTAATAGGAACTAAGTTTAGTCCTGCTCTTATTTATATCTAATGTCTTATAGTTTTAATATCTAGCTGTCTTTGTCCGTTTTTTCTTGCTGTAATAGAATACTTGAGGCCAGATCATTTATAAAGAAAATAAATTTATTTCTCACAGCTCTGGAGGCTCGGAAACCCAAGGTCAAGGGATTGCCTCTGGAGACTTCTGGTGAGGCCTCGTGCTGTGCCTGGACACAGGTGGGAACCGCACAGAGAGGGAGAAACTCCAGCGCCGACTTGCTGCAGACCAGGCTGCCCACGTGGGAGCAGGTCCATTCTTGGGGGACCTGACCCCGTCTTTGAGAAAGGTGTGGCTCCGTCTTCGGAGCCTCGTTATCTCTTAAAGGCCCGGCCTCCCAGCCTCACTGGGGCCCCCGGTCCCAATAAATAAATCGCATTCAGGCCATAGTGCCAGCCACTTGAAGCCAGTGCTGTTTTGCTCTTTCTTCTTGCCCTCTTTTGGATTGATTTCTGTTTCAGTTGTGCCATTTCTCTTCTCTCTCTGTTAGTTTTGAAGTTACAAGCTTTCCACTTGTGGAAAGGCCCCAGTGGTTCATCTCAGTCTCACATGTAGGCTGTTCTTCCCAAGGTCAAGACTGAATGAGATGATGATGGGGAGCCAAGCCCCGGCGGTGGGTGAGGCAGGGAGCAGCTGAGGTGACCTGGGGTCCAGTAAGCCAGGGCTTGGGGATCGTGGGGGCTCCAGGAGCCTGAGAAGAAAGTGTGCTGGGAGAAGGGCTGAGCCGAGGTGGGCACTGGGGGCCAACTCCATGCAGGAGGAGTTGTGGAGGCTGCTGGGTGTGTCAGGGAGAAGCAGAAAAGGATTCAGAGACAGTGGGTGGGGCTCAAGACAACTCACATGGGCTGCAGTTCTTGGTGAGACCATGAGGGAAGTGTCCGACCTGGTAGGCACAGGCTTCTGGGAAAGGATGAGATGAGGTCAGGGGCAGCCAGGGGTGGGGAGTCGGGGGTGGTTGTCCAGACACAGAGGTAGAGCTGGAGTGAGGGGTGGGCTGTTCAGGGTGGTAGTGATGCCAGGATGTTCATGGGTGGGGCTCTGAGGAAGAGGAAGAGAGCATGGTCTGGAAGAGGCAGGAGCTGGTGGTGTGGGGCTTGATAACAGATGCCGATAGAGGGCCAGACATTTGGCCGGGAGGCCCTCTCCCTACCTGGGCCTTGTGAAGATTGTGGCATGATTCTGTTTTTGTTGTGGATGGACCTGGTTGGGAACGAGTATGCAGAGTCGCATGGGGGCAGGCCCAGACAGGAACAAGGGCTGTATGAGTGCTGCCCCAGTGGCCCTAGGAACTGGGCCAGGCCATGCATGTGTGCCGTGCTGAGCCCGTGAAGGGGAAATGTGCTGAGCCCCTGAGGGTGGGCCATGCGAAGCCGGTGAGGGTGAACCGTGATGAGCCTCTGAGGGTGGGGTGTGCTGAGCCTGTTCTTCATGCTCACTGCTGGCCGTGGAGGCTTCTTGAAGCTGTTCCTCCTGGGCCTGGAATTCCAGGTTGCTGGTGGTTTTCCTCAGGTCGTGTAAGGAGTGATGCCACTGTCTTCTTATTTCCATTCTTCCTTTTGAGAAATTAGCTTGGCACTTCTTTGAAAGAGACTGTTCTCTTTGGCTTTCTTTTTTAAAAAAAAATATGATTGCATTGTGCATATGGAAAAGTCCTTAAAATATACACATCTGGTTAACAAATCATTATATTGTGGCCTTGGCGTTTGGGGCCCATGAGATGCAGCGTTGCTGGCTCCCCTGACACCTGAATGCCCCCCCACCCCAAGGAACAGCAGCCATTTGGGTCTCACCAGCCTGCAAGTGCCCTTGGGTGTTACAGTTGTTCGTTTGCTTTTGACCTTTATGCTAATTGAGTTATACAGCATGAGTTCCTTTGTGTCTGCTTCTTGGTCAGGAAAATAAGGAAGTGCAGGACCGGGAAATGGCTTTGGGGCTGAGTTCCCGAGCACTGCCCGGCTCCCGGTGACTGCCCAACTCTGCTTGTCTGAAGCATTGTCTTTGGGGAGGCCGAGTGAGGGGAGCACAGAAGCTCTTCATTGTTCTACAGCTTCGAGTCATAGTGTTGTGAAGTACAGTGCTGTGTTTGCGCTTTATGCATAGGAAATGGTTATGTCCCTGGTGCTGCTGGGTGCCCAGTGCCTGGGGTCTGCCCAGCCCAGAACCACTTCAGATGAAATTCCTAGCCTGAGTTTAATTTGGTGACCTGGCCTGCAGAACTTACTGTTTCTGGTCTTAGAGGGTTTCTATTTTTCCTTCCCCTTAGAATCTAAGCAGTTTTCCTGAGATTCTCCAGAAAGAGAGAAAGATTGGCTTTATTTTTAGTTTGCCCTAAATCCAAGGGTGCCGCTTCTCAGGGTTTCAGCATTTGCAGGGGTGTCTCACATCTCACAGCGACTCTTTGGGCAGGCTCCGTCCACAGGCAGTGAGGGTCTGTGGTGTTGTCTCTCCCCGGCTCAGGTCTAGCTCATGTCTAGCTCATGTCTTTGAGCCACATCTCCTGCCACAGCACAGGAGAGGGGTTCATGTTCACCCTGCGAGAGGGTCCCCAGAACCAGAGAGGCTCGTGCTCACCCTGTGAGAGGGTCCCCCAGAACCAGAGGGGTTCACGTTCACCCTGTGAGAGGGTCCCCAGAACCAGAGGGTTTCATGTTAACCCTGTGAGAGGGTCCCCCGGAACCAGAGGGGTTTGTGCTCACCCTGCGAGAGGGTCCCCGGAACCAGAGAGGGTCGTGTTCACCCTGCGAGAGGGTCCCCGGAACCAGAGAGGGTCGTGTTCACCCTGTGAGAGGGTCCCCCGGAACCAGAGAGGGTCGTGTTCACCCTGTGAGAGGGTCCCCCGGAACCAGAGGGGTTCACGTTCACCCTGTGAGAGGGTCCCCCGGAACCAGAGGGGTTCGTGTTCACCCCGTGAGAGGGTCCCCCGGAACCAGAGGGGTTCGTGCTCACCCTGCGAGAGGGTCCCCCGGAAGGAACCAAAGGGGTTTATGCTCACACTGTGAGAGAAGGTCCCCCGGAACAAGAGGTCCCACTTGGCTTGAGTCTCCCCAGGGCTCCGTGCCCCCACTGCAGCACAGGTGCTCTGCCATGTGTGACTCCTTGTATTAAAAATGAAGACCCACCCTCAGTCACATGAGCTTCACTTTGAGGGCTCAGTAGCCGTGCCTGTCAGGGGCCACTGCCTTGTGCACAGATAGAAAAATCCATTGTGCAGAAAGTGCTTCCCTAGCAGCTGACCCCAGCCTGTTGCCGACACTGGGGACATCAGTGGTCTGGCTCCCAGGCTCGGGGGCAGGGCTCTGAGTGTTGTTTCTGTAGCCTCCTGGGTGTCCTAGCTGCCTCCTGCACCCGGGGCCTTTTCCCCACTGACTTAATCAGTGTTTTCCGACCTGTGGAGTTGGGGGCTATGCCTCCATCTGCTCCAGCTCCGGGTGCTGCTTCCCTCTCTCATTTGCTGCCCCTCAGCATCCTGGTACCTTGTGCTGTAGGATCTCATGCCCTGTCTGCGGTTTCTGGAGAGTGCTGAGCAAGGTGCCACATGGTCCCATCGAAGTCACCACGGACATTCACGTTGTCATCAGTCTGATCTGCTGTCATCTCTTCTTACAAAAAAGAAGTTGTAAACTCCTTTACTGTTATCTTCCCAACACCCCCACCAAGACGTAGGGTCCAGTCTTTATTCCCCAACCCTTTTTCCCAAAAAGATGCTACCTCCTTCCCAGGCTGCATCTACCCATAGGTGACAGCTGATGATGGATGGATGCGTGGTGGGCTGAGAAGAGGGGACCAAGAAAGGCCATTCTAGGCTCAGCCCCGCCCCTCTAGCCTTACCTCTCAGTGTAGGGGAAACAGAGGCGTGACTGACCAGGACCAGGGTCATGCCCAGCTGGGCCCCAACCATGTGTGGAATAGTCCAGTAAACACCGTGGACTCCCATCAAGGCTGCTGCCTGGGATATTTCAAGGCTGCTGTGGTCACAGATACCCATCTGCCCTTGGCTACCTGTCAACAAGCTGGGGGTGGAAGCGGGAGAGAGGAGCCGCCTCTGCCTCAGGAGCCTCACAGGCTGCACCAGATCAGCCAGCCTGTGGCTAGGGCTGCCAGGTCCTGCGGGTGGCTGACCCGAACATCGTAGATGCATTTGTTGGGTGGCACCCCCTGGAAGAGGGTGTCTAGATTCCAAAGCAGCCCTGGGGGCCTCAGGTTTCAGGGGCCACCCCCCAGTAGGCAGGGTTGGTTATGGTGGACACTGGGGATCGGAGGTGGGTGGTGGTGCCAAGTGCATTACCACATTGGGAGTGTAGACAGGTAGGAGGTTGGCAGCTGCCCCAGAGGGAGGCCTTGTGTCCCCCACTGGACAGCCCCTCAGAGAACTGAGGTGCCCTGCAGTAAGTGGAAAGGCCAAGCCCTAGGCTCTGGGGAGATGGTCGAGGGCCCTATGGCTGCCCCCTGGGAAGCCTCACCCTCCATTCTCATGGGGCCAGGAAGGGGGAAGAGGGGCCACAGAGGCCAATCAGAGGAGGGTAGGGGTGGGATGGGCACTGCCTCCTCCCCACTGCACCCTGTACCTGCCTGTGGGAGCTGGATGGCTCTGTGGCACCAGCCCTGGCCAGGATGCCCCTCCCCGGAGTACCATCAGCAGGGACTTGATGCTGAAGCCTTTGCTGGGCGGTGGTGGGGACAGTAGGGCCAGCCGTGCAGCACGCAGCGGGGACTGGGGGCCTTGGCAAAGGCTTCATGCGCATCTTCTGCCAGTGCCTCAGCTGGGTTGAGGCTCATGTCTGCCGGCCAGAGGTGCTCTTGGCTTGGGGCCGGCTTGGGTGGGGCTGCCTGACCTCAGGTGCTCGAGACTGTGCCTGCTGGCCTCTGGACTCCACCCTGTGCCTGCCCCGCTCAAGAAAGCATGGGTTGGAGGAAAGGCGGTGGCAGAGGGAATCTCCCCTGGAAAAGGGGACACGGCCTGGAGCTGACTGGTGACCTTCCGCCTATAGGAGGGTGCAGCCTGCACCACTGAGACTGTCAGAGCCCAGCAGGTGCTTGAAGGGCATCTCACACGTGTAGGGGACTTGCAGGTTTAGGGCATCTCACACGTGTAGGGGGTCTCGCAGGTGCAGAGGGCCTTGCAGATGTTGGAAGGTTGCAGGTGTAAGGGCCTTGCAGGTTTAGGGGGCCTTGCAGGTGTGTAGGGAGGGTGCAGGTTTAGGGCATCTTGCATGAGTAAGGAGGTTGCAGGTGGGGAGAAGTTGCAGGTGTGAGGGCCTCGAAGGTGTAGAGGGGGCGCAGGTTTAGGGGTCTTGCCGAGCTGCAGGTTCTCTCTCCTCCCCTCTGGGACTGGGAGAGCTACTGTGCCTCCTGGGCTCCAAGTGGGAGTCGCTGCGGAGCCAGTGCCTGGGAGGCGGGGCCAGTGCCTGGGAGGCGGACCACAATGGGTAGTGCAGGTAGCTCCGGGCTGCGGGTGAGGCCCTTCCCGCCGATGGGGGGGTGTGCGGAAGCCTCGCGGAAGGTGAGCGGCTGGTGGCTTCAGCCGTGGAGTCCCAGGCTGTGCGGGGTTGGTCAGTGCCAGCCGCCCTGCTTGCAGTGAGGGTTTATGGAGAGCGTGGGAGGCGTCCGTGGGGTCCAGGATGGAGCTGGATGTGGGGCGGGACCCGTTTCTTGGCGCTGGTGGGTCTGTTTGGAAATGCTGTTGGCCTCCGCTCTAGTCTCACTTCGACTCTTCCTATTGCTCCGCGCTTCTTTTCCGTCCCAAGGTTTCTCAGACTTTGTCTCAGTGCCCTGTCTTCATGGGTGGGTCACTTCCTTCTGGTTACCCGGGTCCTGGGTGCGAGGCGTGTCTGGGAGGGCTTCGTGCTCGGGGAACGGGTGGCAGGCTCCCGATTGCGAGGGGCTGCCGAGAGCTGCCCAAGCCCTCCTTCCTGGGGAACGACCCCCAGGCTCCACCGGAGGCTGTCAGCCCCTCCTGCCCTTGCAGACCTGGGTCTCTGCGTTGCGCCTGCACTGCCGGCCTGACGCTGGCACACCCTTTGTTTTTCACCGGGATTTTTGGGGGCTGAGGGTTCAGGCAGAGCCGCAGCTCCTCTGCACAGCACGGGCCTCGCTTTCTACCTTGTTTTGTCTGTGTGTTGCGTTTTTTTTTTCAGACCGACTCTCTGTCTCCCAGGCTGGAGTGCAATGGCACGATCTTGGCTCACTGCAACCTCCGCCTCCCAGTTTCAAGCAATCTCCCACCTCAGCCTCGGAGTAGCTGGGGTCACAGGCATGTGCCACCACACCCGGCTAATTTTTATTTTATTTTAATAGAGTTGGGGTTTCACCATATTGGCCAGGCTGCTCTCGAACTCCTGACCTTGTGATCCACCCGTCTCAGCCTTCCAAAGTGTTGGGATTACAGGTGTGAGCCACCGTGCCTGGTCATTTTGTGTGTTTTTTAAAGCTTACTATGTATTAAAAATTAGCTGCTGTAGAATTCTGGTGCTACTTTACCTTCAGGTTTGGCTCCGGACCTTGGCTTTGAGGTTTGGTTTTTGAAGTCAGCTGTGGGTCCCTGCCCTGCTGTGGGCCTCCAGGCCTCAGCCTTTTGTCCTGTCACCCTTGCTCTCTGGATCCCGAGTTCTCTTTGGTGAAGCTCAGCTCCTTCTAGTCAGATTCCCCTGAGCCTTTCTCTGCCCCTCTGTTTCGTTTTTGCTTTTTTTTTTTTTGAAACTGAGTTTTGTTCTTGTTGCCCATACTAGAGTGCAGTGGCATGATCTGGGCTCACTGCAGCCTCTGCTTCCCGGGTTCAAGTAACTCTCCTGTCTCAGCCTCCCCAGTAGCTGGGACTACAGGTGCCTGCCACCACACCCAGCCAATTTTTGTATTTTTAATTTGGGGGAGGGTTCACTGTGTTGGCCAGGCTGGTCACAAACCCCTGACCTCAAGTGATCCACCTGCCTTGGCCTCTAAACATGCTGGGATTACAGGTGTGAGCCACCACACCTGGCCTCTCTGCCCCTCTTAGCCTTTACGAGTTAGCCTCATTTTCCATATAGAGCATTCTAGGGCTGTTTAAACATTTATTATTCAGTTGTGTTATTTAATTACTAATAGTAAAAACAATACTATTTTCAACCTTTTTTTCATAATGTTTATTTTATAAATGAAATACTAGGTCTTTGTCATCTAAGAAGTTTTTCCTCATGGAAAAAAAGTTTAAACAGCTGATTTGCTTTTAGCACACAACCAATTTTAAAGTTGGGGCTTCTTAAGTTTCAGACGAAGAAAAATTTACTGATGTGTGCCTGCCAGTTAAGCAGTCTTTAAAGTTTCTCGGTTTATCCAGAGAAATGGAAATAGATACTACTGGAAGTCATTTTTTTTTTTTTTTTTCCTGTTTATTTTGGCAAGTACTAAAACAGCAAGAGGGTGCTGTGCAGGCCTGGCAGGGTGAGCTGGTCACCTCCCTCCTGCCTCCTCTCTGCTGAGGGGCCCCTCCCTTCCCTGCTTTGTCTACTTTAGAAGGTTGTCACCATCCTCCTCATTTCTAAAGGTGTTGTCACACTCCTGTGCTGCAAAGATTTGTTATCAAATTACCTTAGAAGTGGAATTAAATCTAGCAGAAATATTGTGCTTAGACTAAAGGTTCGATAGAATAATTTTGTCTTTGAATACATGTTTACAAAACTCAGACATTGGTCACTGAAACGATGCAGCTCTCTTCTTTCGAGGGTGGAAGCCTGTAAGGCATTTCCTCACCAGGTGGTAGCTCCCGTGCCCTCCCATACACCTGACCTGTTGTTTCACTAGGCGGGCGCCAATATTGACACCTGCTCAGAAGACCAGAGGACCCCATTGATGGAAGCAGCCGAAAACAACCATTTGGAGGCAGTGAAGTACCTCATCAAGGCCGGGGCCCTGGTGGGTCCCAAGGTATGTTCACTTGTCAGAATCACCATTCGAGTGTGTGTGTAGATGTTTCTCAGAAAGTGAGCAAGGGACATCCTTACTGAATCTCCAGGACTCGCTGCCTTCACACACTGACCCATTTGTCCAGAAATAGTTCCTTCACCTCACTTGGTTACCTGATTTATTATTAAAAAACACTAGTGAGCACTCACTCTCTACAGAGCCTGACAGCAGACAGATGAACTAATGGGGGGTTTGCTGTGCGGAAGGTGTTTGCCTTATTCTGTATTCGTGTCTCTCTCTGTCTTCAACCCAGAGCAATTAGGCAAGGAAAAAAGTCAAAGGGGCCAGGTGCGGTGGCTCAGGCCTGTAATCCCAGCACTTTGGGAGGCTGAGGCCGGGAGATTGACACCATCCTAACACAGCGAAACCCCATCTCTGTTAAAAATACAAAAATTACCTGGGCGTGGTGGCACGTGCCTGTAGTCCCAGCTACTTGGGAGGGCTGAAGCAGGGAGAAGCGCTTGAATCCAGGAGGTGGAGTTTGCAGTGAGCTGAGATTGTACCCACTGCACTCCAGCCTGGGCGATAGCGAGAGTACATCTCAGGAAAAAAAAAAAAAAAAAAAAAAGAAGTGAAAAGCATTCACAAGGGAAAGTAAGAAGTAAAATTGTCTCTGTTCACAGATGATGTGTTCTTATATGTAGATAACCCTACAGAATACACGAAAATATTGCTAGCTAACAAAACTAATTCAATAAGATAGGATAAAAAATTAGCACAAAAAATCAGTTGCATTTCTTTATACTTTCAATGAAGTATTCAAAAAAGAAAATAAGAAAGAGTTTCATTTACAGTAGCATCAAAAAGAATAAAATACTTAGGAGTAAATTTAACCAAGAAACCAAAAGACTCATGTTGAAAACTATCAGGTGTTGCTGAAAGAAATTAAAGACCTAAGTAAATAGAAAGACATCTGGTGTTCACAGATGAGAAGACTTAATGTAGTGAAAATGGCAGCACCACCCGACACAGTCTGCAGATTCCATGAAGCCCTTATTAAAATCCTAACAGCTTTTTTGTTTTTTTGAGACAGTCACTGTCACCCAGGCTGGAGTGCAGTGCATGATCTCGGCTCACTGCAACCTCCACCTCCCCTGTTCAAGTGATTCTCCTGCCTCAGCCTCCCTTGTAGCTAAGATTACAGGCATGCACCACCACGCCTGGCTAATTTCTGGTATTTTTAATAAAGATGGGGTTTCACCATGTTGGCCAGGCTGGTCTCGAACTCCTGACCTCAGGTGATCCACCTGCCTCAGCCTCCCAAAGTTCTGGGGTTACAGGCGTGAGCCAGCACGCCTGGCCCTAACAGCTTTATTTTACAGCTGTAGAAAAGCTCTAAAGTTGATACAGAATCTTAAGAGACTTGGAGCAGCCAAACAATTTTGAAAAAGAACAGAGTTGGAGAACTCATACTTGCTGATTTCAAAACTTACTATATACGGCCACTGTAATGAAAACAGTGTGGGACTGACATAAAGACAGAAATGGAGACCAATAGAATAAAATAAAAAGCCCAGAAATAAACCGTTGCATATATGGTCACTGATTTTTGTCGAGGTTACAAAGACCATTCAGTGGGAAACAGTATTTTCAGCAAATGGTGCTGAGGCAGTTGGATGCCCACATGCAGAATCGTGAGGTTGGATCCTCACCTCACACCATATTCAGAAATTAATGGAAAATGCAGGCAGGCATGGTGGCTCAACGCCTGTAATCCCACCACATTGGGAGGCTGAGGCAGGTGGATCACCTGAGGTCAGGAGTTCAAGACCAGCTTGGCCAACATGGTAAAACCCCATCTTTACTAAAAATACCAAAAATTAGCCAGGCATGGTGGTGCATGCCTGTAATCCCAGCTACTCGGGAGGCTGAGGAAGGAGAATCTCTTGAACCTGGGAGGCGGAGGTTACAGTGAGCCGAGATCGCACCATTGCACTCCAGCCTGGGCAACAAGAGCGAAACTCTGTTTCAAGAAAAAGAAAAAGGAAATGGATGGAAAGGCCCGTACTTAAGTGCTAAAACCTGAATACTCTTGGAAGAAGACCTGGGGTGGGGGGGAAGCTTTATGATATTGGATTTGGCAATGATTTCTTGGATATGATACCAAAAGCATAATCAAAGAAACAGATAAACTTGATTAAAATTTAAAACTTCTGGCCCTGGAAAATGATATGCAGCCAGAAAGGCAGCCACCCCTCACCTATCACACAATGCAGGTTAGGTGGGAAGCTGGCACTAAATCATCTGGAGATGACCTGCTTCTAGGTTGGGGTTTCATAGGTGACAGAGCAGCTCCCTCACTGCGATCTAAAGTCAGTCCCCAGTTCAAGGGTTTGTAAAAATAATAAAAGATTTTAAAATGGAGGAAAATAAATAAGCTTTTGTACATCAAAGATTACTACCAATAGAGTGAAAAGAGAATCTACAGAGTGAGAAAATGTATTTAAGATTCTCTGATAAGAGGTTTTTATCCAGAATATATAAAGAGGTTGTACATCTTAACAACAACAGAAAATCAAAATCCCAATTCAGAAATGGGCAAAGAAAGGGCTTGAATACCCATCTCTCTAAGGAAGGCCCCCAAGGGTCACTTCCCACATGAAAAGGTGTCCAGCGTCACCAGCCACCAGGGAAGCCAAATCAGAGCCACGCTGAGATGTGCCTCAGAGGATGTGGCGAAATCAGAACTCTCAAGCGTTGCTGGTGGGGAAGTAAAATGTGGCAGCCATTGTGGAAGCCAGTCTGGTGGTTCCCCAGATAGTTTAGCATAGGATTACCCTAGGATCTATAGCAATTCCACTCCTGACTGTATACCACAGAAATTGAAACCAGGAACACAAACAGATCTTCATACAACACTGTTAAGAAGAGAAACAACCCAGACATCTCAGCAGATGAATGCATTGGCACATCTGGTCCATCCATGTGATGGGATGTTACTCAGCCATAGAAAGTAATCAGATTCTGACCTATGAAGAGTCCAGATGGACCTTGAGGACACTGTGCTGAGGAGAGAAGCCACCAGACACAAGAACAAACACTGTACGATTTGAGCAATAAAAGCATCTAGAGTATCAGGCTCAGAGAGACAGAAAGTAGACTGGAGATGACCTGGGGCCGGGGATGTTACTGCTTAATGATTGCAGAGCTTTGTTTTGGAGGAGTGAAAAGTTTTGGAAATGGTCGTGATGGTTATACAACATTGTGAATGTGCTGAATGCCACGAAACTGTAAGCTTCTCAATGTTTAAAATGGCAAATTTTGTTGTGTATTACCATAACAAAAAAGTTAAAATTCTTAGTCTTTCATATTAATACATATTTTTTCCAACAAAAAAGTGATCACACATAGTAATTCAACTCCTGGCTCATATCACATTAAACTTTCACTATTTTCTGATATTAAATATTATTCTGTAAAACATTCCTTAAATGGCTGTATTGATTTATGATACAATTTTTTACTTTTAGTCAAATTTGTATATTTAATATTTCTTATTTTCGATTTTTATTTTTTAATTTTTGTTTTCGAGACAAAGTCTCGCTGTGTCACCACGCTGGAGTGCAGTGGCGCAATCTAAGTTCACTGCAACCTCCGCCTCCTGGGTTCAAGCAATTCTCCTGCCTCAGCCTCCCTACCTGTAGGTAGGACTACAGGGCACGCCTCCACACCCAGCTAATTTTTGTGCTTTTAGTAGAGACAGGGTCTCTTGACCTTGTGATCCTCCCTCCTTGGCCTCCCAAAGTGCTGGGATTATAGATGTGAGCCACCACACCTAGCCTTCAGTTTTTATTATAAATAGTGCTTCAGTAAATATTTGTATAGTTAAATATTTACACATTTGGCTTCTTTAGGACAGATTTCTGGCTGCAGAAGTGCTAGATCAAAATAGATAAACATTTGGACAGGTTCAATGGCTTGCTTCTGTAATGCTAATACTTTGGGAGGCTGAGGCAGAAGGATGGCTTGAGGTGAGGAGTTTGAGATCAGCCTTGGACAACACAGTCAGACTTCATCTTTGTAAGAAGTAAAACATTAGCTGGGCATGGTGGCCCTTGCCTGCAGTCATGGCCCCTTGGGAGGCTGAGGCAGGAGCATCGTTTGAGCCCAAGAGTTTGAGGCTACAGTGAGTTATATTGGCACCACTGCATTCCAGCCTGGGCTCCAGAGTGAAACCCCCATCTCAAAGAAAAAAAAAAGCTAGAGAAAAGCAGCACATAACGTCTGGACAGACATCATGAAATATTACTGACTTCTCATCTGAAACCATGAAGGCAGTTTTTATTGTGCTGAAAGAAGCAAAGCCAAAAATGTGAACCCAGAATCCTGTATCCAGTAGAAGCATTCTTCAGAGAATGAGGGTGAAATAAGACATGTTCAGGTAAAAAAAGCACAAAAGGCAGATAAGTTTGCTTGGAATCCTGAAGCTTCCAAGAGGAAAACTTAGCCCTTTGGGAATGAAGGAGGAGCACCAGATGGGAGATATGAAGACTTTTTTCTTACTTAAATTTCCTAAAATGCAAGAGGTCATTTAAACTAAAACAGTGTCATAAAGTAGAGATTAGAAGCACAGCAAGTCTGCACTCAATACTGTTGGTAGATCCCTAGAAAACGTAACTTCTTCAAGCAGTGACGTCAGTTCACAGACTGATTAAACAAGAGTGAAGTTCTTATACCATATTTCTGGTCACAGAAACATCAGCAAAATTCTAAATCAAGACCAAAGTATTTCCTTTCTTTTCTTTTTTTTGAGAGTAGTCTCACTCTGTCACCCAGGCTGTAGTGCAGTGACACAGTCTTGGCTCACTGCAACCTCCGCCTCCTGGGTTGAATTAATTATCTGCCTCAGCCTCCAGAGTAGCTGGGATTACAGGTGCCTGCCTCCACGCTTGGCTAATTTTTGTGTTTAGAGATGGGGTTTCACCGTTCTGGCCAGGCTGGTCTTGAACTCCTGACCCCATGATCTGCCCACCTCAGCCTCTCAAAATGCTTAGAGGCGTGAGCCACTATGCCTGGCCAAGACCAAAGTATTTCTAATATTAAACACTGAAATACATGTGAGCGGTTCAGACATTTAAGAAAGATTAATACAAACAAATAAGGTAAGTATTTACCCAGTTATTCCAAGTCAGGGTTGTGAGTGGACAGAGCCAGTGCTGGCAACTCAGGTCTACTGACGGGAAGCAGCCTGAGCCAGGATGCCACCCCATCGCAGGGCATGCGCACGCACACACACACACACACACACACACACACAGACTGGGACAGTGTAGACACGACCCTATCGCAGGGTGCACACACACACACACACACACACAGACTGGGACAGTGTAGACACGACCCCATTGCAGGGCACGCGTGCGCACACACTCTCAGACTGGGATGGTGTAGACACGCCAGTTCATCTAACACGCTGGTTTTTGGGATGTGAGTGAAATTCAGGTACCCAGAGGAAACCCACGCAGACATGGGGGGGACCTGCAGACTCCACAGACAGTGGCCCCGGTTGGGAATGGTTTTTGTTTGTTTTTACCTCATCAGTGTTATAACAAAACAACACTGAGTGAAACAATGTTATTTGAAGACCGGCTGTGAAATATCGGACAATAAGTACCCAAAGGAGGACAGTATGAAAGTGGCATCACACTGTTGTAAAAGCATTTTATTGTGGGAAGTGGTAAAGTGCTAATCTAAGAAGACCAGTACAGATGAATATTATAATCCCTGGAGAAAGTACCAAGAAAATAAAACAAATACAGCTTTACAGGAATAAAAAAAGTAGAGGAAGTAAATTGTAATACTGAAAAATTGTGCAGCTAAAATGCAGGGGAAAAAACCAGATGGGATAAATAGAAAACAAATAGCAGAGTGACGGACCCAAACCTCACCCTGTCAGTAATTCACTGCACACTCACTCTCTTAAAAGGCCAAAGTTTGTCTGACGGCATAGATGTCCTGCGGTGCTCCTGCTTCAAACACGATGCCAGCCAGGCTGGAGAAGTGTGCACGTGGTGAGCCTGAGAATCCAATGAGAGGCAAATTACGAAGCCTGGAAGGCCATAGGGAGGCTACCTTTGTGAATCCAGCATGGGAAGCATTTCTTAAGACACAAAAAAGATGAAGAAAGTTAAGGGCATTAAAATTTAAGAATTTTTATTCAACAAAGGTCACAAAGGACACGAACAGGCAGTCTGAAAACTGTGGGAATATTTCACAACACATGAGCAAAAGATTAATATCCAAAAATAGAACTACAAATAAGATAAAACCACACAGAAAAATGGGCAAAGAACATAAACGTGGAGTTCCCAGAAGCGGAAATACGTACGTATGACCTAGAAGAAGCAAGTGAAAAACCAGGACTAAGGGTCGGTCTTATAGTCACAAATCTGTGTAATGTCATGGGTGGAAAAGACTGGCAAGGGCCGTGTGAGGAGCAGCAGGCAGGGTCCTCACTGCTGGGGTGGGCGTGGAGGCTGCAGGCCACCCAAGCAGCTCTGTGATGTGTTTCCAGATGATATACACTGTGATCTAGATAATTTAATAGGGTATAAAACCATCATTTATGGACATAGACAGTAAAGATATTAAGACATTCATGGGAACAAGTAATGAATTCAGGATAGTGATTACCTCTGGGGAGGGGGCAGGAAAAGAAACCACACAGGCTCTGTGTGGGGTGCCCCTTAGGTAGGTGTGGACTCCAGTGTCTTGAGCTTTTGTTTGTGTGCCTGCAGACCTCACAGCTAGCTGCTGTCACTGAACCTAGCAGAAGCCTTTCCTTACCTGCATCCCTGCTCTTTGCCCAGGGTGCCCAGGGTCTCTGCCAGGTGCACCTGCTTCTGTCCTGAATGCTGCGGCAGTCTTCCAGAAGTTGGGGAATCGTTAGCTGCCTATTCCAGTGATTAAAGACACTTGAAAATGAAAGCAGACCTTTAGCAACCATACGTGTTTTTGTAGTCTTAATAATTACAATTCCGAACACCAGTCGCTTAGAAATTGGGCGTGCAGGCTTTCCTAGAGGAAGGTGAGTATGCTGATTAGCACTAGCTGATGAACGTGTTAAACTACAGGACTGCAGCACTGATCATGGAAATAAGGGGAGGAAGGTCATGAAGGAACATGGTGACACAGAGACAGGAGCATGGGAGCAAAGCAAACAGCTGAAGGGAGAAAGCAGTAGAATGTGTCTGTCAGCCTGTGTGGAGAGCGCAGGCAGGAAGAGCCCTGTGTAGGACGCACGGATGGTGCTGTGGTGCAGGTGGCGCTGGCTCTCCGCCTCTTGGAGCTTCCTGGGTCAGGCTGTGACCTACAGCCTTGCAAGTCTTTTTTTGCTTTGAGATGCTTTGGTCGGTGTGATCTATTTAGTCTCCTTGGGGAAACAGCTGAAAGGAAATGAGGAGGTGCTCCCAAGCTAAGCACGGTGGCTCACACCTGTAATCCCAGCACTGTAATCCCAGCTATGGTTCCTGTGGCTCCCAGATGGAGGTGGCACGATCAGTCGGGGCCAGGAGTTCAAAAATAGCCTGGGCAGTATAGCAAGACCCTGTCTCTAGAAAAGAAAAACTTATATTAGCTAGGTGTTGCACACCTATAGTCTCAGCTACTTGGGAGGCTGAGGCATGAGGATCACTTGAGCCTGGGAATCAGGGGCTGCAGTGAGCTATGATGCACCACTGCACTCCAGCCTGGGTGATACAGCAAGACTCCATCTCAAAAAGGAGAAGAAACAAAAGATGTGCCCAGCAGCAAAGGAAGCAAGAGGTGGGCAGAGCCTGTGGCGTTTTGCAGGTGCTGCGGGGTGGCCCTGGCCCACTTTGTGTTCCTGCTTCTTGCCATCTATCATTTTAAGTTCCATGGTACATGGACAGCCACTACGGAATCATTCACACTGTCTTCACTGTGCTGGGGTCCGACCACTCCTGGGGCCACCGGGCTGCACACAGCCTGAATCTTGGCTGTTCTCTTGGGAAAAGACCCCACTGCCTCAGCCTGGGTTTCCTTGTCCTTTAGCTGGATAGTCCCACACCCCCTTGGTGGGCAAGGGTTCTTGATCCTGCACTCAGGGCTGGCACATCAGAATCACAGGTGTGGACTCCTTGAGTCAGTAGCATTTCTGTTGCAGGACGCAGAGGGCTCCACGTGTTTGCACCTGGCTGCCAAGAAAGGCCACTATGAAGTGGTCCAGTACCTGCTTTCAAATGGACAGATGGACGTCAACTGCCAGGTACGGCCACCCCTCCCTAAGCCCACCTGGCGGACTGGCCAGGGAAAGCTACTGTTCTACACTTCCTGGTCCCATCCTGTTCTCCACAGCGTCCCCTTCCACACACAGAACCAGCTCCAGCCCTCCACAGTGTCCTCTTCCACACACACAACCAGCTCCAGCCTTCCACAGCGTCCTCTTCCACACACACAGCCAGCTCCAGCCCTCCATAGCATCCTCTTCCATACACAGGGCCCGCCCAGGCCCTCTACAGCATCCTCTTCCACACACAGGGCCAGCCCAGGCCCTCCACAGCATCCTCTTCCACACACGGGGCCAGCCCAGTCCTCCACAGCGTCCTCTTCCACAGCGTCCTCTTCCACACACACGGCCAGCCCAGTCCTCCACAGCGTCCTCTTCCACACACGGGGCCAGCCCGGGCCCTCCACAGCATCCTCTTCCACACACACAGCCAGCCCAGTCCTCCACAGCGTCCTCTTCCACACACAGGGCCAGCCCAGTCCTCCACACCGTCCTTTTCCACACACACGGCTAGCCCAGGCCCTCCACAGCATCCTCTTCCACACAGGGCCAGCCCAGTCCTCCACAGCGTCCTCTTCCATACACAGGGCCAGCCCAGGCCCTCCATAGCATCCTCTTCCATACACAGGGCCAGCTGCAGCCCTCCACAGTGTCCTCTTCCACACACAGGGCCAGCTGCAGCCCTCCATAGCGTCCTCTTCCACACACAGGGCCAGCTGTAGCCCTCCACAGTGTCTTCCACACACAGGGCCAGCTGCAGCTGTCCACAGCGTCCTCTTCCACACACAGGGCCAGCTGCAGCCCTCCACAGCATCCTCTTCCACACACAGGGCCAGCTGCAGCCCTCCACAGCATCCTCTTCCACACACAGGGCCAGCTGCAGCCCTCCATAGCATCCTCTTCCACACATAGGGCCAACTGCAGCCTTCCACAGTGTCTTCCACACACAGGGCCAGCTGCAGCCCACCACAGCGTCTCTTCCACACACAGGGCCAGCCCAGTCCTCCACAGTGTCCTCTTACACAGGGCCAGCCCAGGCCCTCCACAGAGCCCTCTTCCACACACAGAGCCAGCTCCAGCCCTCCACAGCATCCTCTTCCACACACAGGGCCAGCCCAGGCTCTCCACGGCATCCTCTTCCACACACAGCCAGCCCAGGCCCTCCACGGCGTCCTCTTCCACACAGAGCCAGCCCAGGCCCTCCACGGCATCCTCTTCCACACAGAGCCAGCCTAGGCCTTCCACAGCGTCCTCTTGCACACACAGAGTCAGCCCAGGCCCTCCATGGCATCCTCTAGCACACACACAGCCAGCCCAGGCCCTCCACGGCGTCCTCTTCCACACACAGCCAGCCCAGGCCCTCCACCTGCCTGTTCATCTCCTGCCTGCAGTTCCCGGCTGCTGCTCTGATGGGGTTCCTGGCTCTCCTGCATGGAGCCACCATGGGAGCCTGAAGGAGGAGCAGAACCTGCTATGGTCCAGGCTTCCCTCCAGCCAAGGCTGCTGGTGCGCTCTGGGTCTGGCCTGGGCTTCCAAGGTGTCATTAGACTCGTGTGTGCCATTAGACTCAGTGCACGCAGCTGTGTTGGTGCATCCACAGTGAGTGCTGCCTGACTGGGAGGGTGCAAGGCCGACGGTGTGGCAGATGCCCAGTAGGGTGGCTGGGCCTGGCGCAGTCCTTGTTCTGCCTTTGTCCCACACTTGTGGAGCTCCCTGGGGCTGTGCTCTGACGAACTGTGGCCTCTGGGAGCCGCATTGCAGGTCTTGAGTGAGACGCTGCATTCAGTCGATCTCGACTCACTGCACAGTACCTGGAGGTGCAGAGTCCTCATTGCTCTGGTTGTTGCCAGTCTCTGGGGCGATGACAGCTTTGTTCTCTTCCCTGGCAGGATGATGGAGGCTGGACGCCCATGATTTGGGCCACAGAGTACAAACATGTGGACCTCGTGAAGCTGCTGCTGTCAAAGGGCTCCGACATCAACATCCGGGACAACGTGAGTTCCTGACACCCTCCCCGGAGCAGTGTCCTGGAAGGGTGGGGCCGCCTCCTCTGGAAGGTTCTTTTTTCAAAAGCAGAACCCTAGCGCCTGGTGGCGCTGTTGACCTCTTCCTGTTGGCAGCATCGTGCAGCGTGTGCCGTGGCGGTCGTGTGCTGGGTGCAGATAGAGAGTGTGAGGTCCCAGCAGAGGCCACCCTCCCGGGATCTGCGGGTTCCATGGATGCAGCGCTGCCTTGCTCTCCCTCCTGCTTTTTCATGGGCCCTGGACTGGGCCTGAGGCTGCTGACCTCGTGTGGGTACCACAGCACCTCTGGCTCTTCCACTGTTTGTTTTTTTTTTTTTTAGAAGGAGTCTTGCTCTGTCACTCAGGCTAAGAGTGTAGTGGCACAGTCTTAACTCACTGAAACCTCTACCTCCCGGGTTCAGGTGATTCTCATGCTTCTACTCCCTGGGTAGCTGGAATTGCAGGTGTGTGCCACTGTTCCCAGCTAATTTTTGTTTTTTTGGTTTTTGAGATGGAGTCTCACTCTGTTGCCCCGGCCGTAATGCAGTGGCTTGATCTCAGCTCACTGCAACCTCCACCTCCTGGGTTCAAGGGATTCTCCTGCCTCAGCCTCTCAAGTAGCTGGGATTACAGGTGCCTGCCACCATGCCTGAATAATTTTTGTAGTTTTAGTAGAGATGGGATTTCGCCATGTTGATCAGGCTGGTATTGAACTCCTGACCTCAGGTGATCCACCTGCCTCAGTCTCCCAAAGGCTGGGATTACAGGCATGAGCCGCCATGCCTGGCCTCTGGCTCTCTTTTTGAAGCAAAAGAAAGGAAAATGAAGAGTTGATACCATTGTTTTCTAGGCTGTGACTGAAGATGCTACAGGGATAGCTAGGGCGAGGGCTCCTCTGGTCGTCTCCCTCTCTGCGGCCCTTGGAGCTGCCTCTGCCTTCACAGAGGGCTCCAAAAGCCATAAATGCGAAGACCAGCCACAAATAAGCTCTTTAAACTGATAATAAGAAAGTAGGTTTGACACAGAATAAGATGACTTCTAGAAGCACACTGTTAAGTATGGAATGTGCTGAAGCCTGACATCTCAGGAGGGAGGGTTGACATTGCCTCTCAAAGCCTGAGAATGGCGTGGGCATGGGCACGTGCCATTCATTATTGGTGGTAGGGTTGGGGGAGGTTTGCGTTTGGAACCCCTTCCTGCATGTGAGCAGATCCTGCCTCCCACCTAGAAACCGAGACCACTGGCTGTGGGTGCCTACTGCCTTCCTGCAGGCACACAGGCTTCTTTGGGGTCGCTGGTCCTGGGCTGCAGTGCCTCCTCTGTGGGCTGCAGGGGCTTCCGTGGCTATACCGGGGGGTTTCTACCTCATTCCACTGGAGTTCTTTCCTGGGGGATTTCTACCCGATTCCACCAGAGTTCTTTCCCGCTGGGGGTTGGGACAATGGCACCACAGTGAGAGGAGCCCTGAGTTGGCAGAAGGCCGTGGCAGGAATCTTGGAGGAAGAGAGGAGGGAAACAAAGGCAGAAGACAAGGCAGAGGCCACCCCCAGGTGGAGCCGCCTTACCCACCGCCCCTGGAGACTGAGCGGTGGGGAAGGTGGCACTGGTGTGACTGGTTGGCCTCTGTGCCTGGGCAGCTTGTAGCCTGTCCAGGTATCAGGGCCATTAGCTCTCCAATGCTGGTGGCTGTTCCCCCAGAATGGAGGAATCGATTAGATTTCAAGTTTGTGATTTATACAACAAAACACTTCATTAATTTAACCCCTTTATTGCTGTGTAGTAGGCAAACTGCATATACTCAAAGTACACACTTGGGTGAATTTTCACCCAGAAGCCATAGCTGGTGTCAGAAGGTGAGCCTGGTCCCTGCTCATGCCCAGAGGCTCCTCCACACTTCATGGCTGTGCCCAGCCCACCCCGGACACCCACTGTTGGGCTTTCTGTTGTTGGCTATGGACTGGTCTGTGTGTCTCAGGTTTTATAGAAAAAGGCTCTCGCCGTGTGTGGCTTTCCCTTGCGTCTTTAAGCTGAGATCTCCCTTTTCGTCACCTGAAGTGCCGGTCGTGTGCCTGTGATCATTTGTTTACCCATCACCTGGCGGTGGACATTTAGGTGTTTCTGATTTTTGGTTGTTACTGATGGAGATGCTGTGAATACTCATGCCTTCATTTCTCTTTGTTAAATTCCTAGTTCATATGATAGGTATGTGTTTAACATTTTCAGAGACCACCAGTACCCGGGCATGATGATAATACCTGTGGTCCCAGCTACTTGGGAGGCTGAGCCCAGGAGGTCAAGGCTACAGTGAGCTGAGATTGCACCACTGCATCCCAGCCTGGATGACAGAGTGAGACTCTGTCTCAAAAAAAAACAACTGCCAAACTGCTTTCCAAGTGATTGTACCATCTCTAGCATATGAGAGTGCGTTCATCCGTTCTCACACTGCTATCAGGGTTCAACCTAAGGTTTAATTGACTTACAGTTCAGCATGACTGGGGGCCCTCAAGAAACTTAACAATCATGGCAGAATGTGAAGGAGAAGCAAGGCACATCTTACATGGTGGCAGGAGAGAGAGATTGAGGGGGTTGAACCACACGTTAAAACCAGCTCTGGTGAGAACTCACTTACGTGAGAACAGCATGTGGGACCCACTGCCATAATCCAATCAGGTTCCTCCCTTGGCATGTAGGGATTACAATTCAAGAAGAGATTTGGGTGGGGACACAGAGCCAACCCATTTCAGAGAGTCCTGGTTCCTCTGCATCCTTCCCAACACTTAGTATCATTAGTATTTAAATTTTACCCTTTTTACTAGGTGTGTAGTGATGTCTTGTGGTTTTAGTTTTCAGTCATTTCATTTTCATTTCTCTAATGACTGTTGATGTTAAGCCCATCCATATATCTTTTTTAATGAAGGGTCTGTTCAAATCTTTTTCTTGTTTATTATTGGGTATTTTTTTAAATTCTGGAGTTTTAAGAGTATGTTCTGGATACAAGTCCTTTATCAGAGGTATGCTTTACAGATCTGTCTTTGGAAGTACAGAATTTTAAAAGCTTTTATAACGTTTGGTTTATCAACTTTTTTTTTTTTTACTGGATCTTGCTGTTGGCATTCTGTTTAAGAAATCATTGCCTAATCTGAGAACCCAAAGACATTCTCCCACATTTTCTTATAAGAGTTTTATGGTTTGGGGGTTTACATTTAGGTCTGTGTTTTATTATAGTCAATTTTTATATATGGTGTGAGGTATGGATTGAACCTCCTTTTCTTTCGTTTTTTTTTTTTTTTGTTGTTGTTGTTTTTGTTTGTTTGTTTGTTTTTAGATGGAGTCTCACTCTGTAGCCAAGCTGTAGTGCAGTGGTGCGACCTTGGCTCACTGCAACCTCTGCCTCCCAGGTTCAAGCAATTCTCCCGCCTCAGCCTCCTGAGTAGCTGGGACTACAGATACGTGCCACTACACCTGGCTAATTTTTGTATTTTTAGTAGAGATGGGGTTTCGCCATGTTGGCCAGGATGGTCTCAAACTCCTGACCTCACGATCTGCCCACCTTGGCCTCCCAAAGTGCTGGAATTACAGGCATGAACCACCACACCTGGCCTTCTTTTCTTTCTTTTTTTTTTTTTTTGCTTGTAGATGTCTGGTTCAGTGCCATTTGTTGAGAAAACCATTCTTTCTTCAAACAATTGATTTTGTACCTTTGCCACAAGTCCACATGTGTGTCAGTCATCCATGTGTCAGTTGTCTGCATGTCAGTCGTCCACATGGGTCAGTTGTTCACCTGTGTGAATCTGTCATCTGTGTGAGTCCATTGTCTGCATGTGTCAGTCTGCATGTGAGTCAGTCATCCACTTGTCAGTCTTCCACATTAGTCGTCTGCATGCATGTCAGTTGCCCACGTGTCAGCCATCCACATGTCAGCCATCTGCATGTGTGAGTTGGTAGTCTGCAAGTGTATCAGTCATCTATGTGCCAGTCATCCACATGTGAGTCAGTCGTCCACATATTAGTCATCTACATGTGTGTCAGTCATCCACATGTGTGAGTCAGTCATCCACATGTGAGTCAGTCATTCACATGTGAGTCAGTCATTTGCATGTGTGTGTCAGTCCACATCTGAGTTGGTCATCTGCATTTGTCTGAGTGTATCCACATATGAGAGTCAGTCATTCATGTGTTTGTTGGTCTGTGTGTGTTGGTTGTCCACATGTGTGAGTCAGTCATCCATGTGTGAGTCAGTTCCCCACATGTGTCAGTTGTCTGCATGTGTTGGTCATCCACATGTGTGAGTCAGTTGTGTGCACGTGTCAGTCTGCATGTGGCAGTCTGCATGTATGAGTCATTTACATTTGTCATTCACATGTCATTTGTCCATGTGTCAGTCACCTGCATGTGCCTGAGTCAGTAGCCCATGTGTCAGACCATGTGGGTGTCAGTCATCCACATGTGTGAATTGGTCATCCACATGTGTGAGTTGGTCATCCACGTGTCAGTTGCCCACATGTGAATCGGTTGTCTGTGTGTCAGTCATCCACATGTGCATCAGTCATCTGCATGTGTGAGTTGGATGTGTGTCAGTCATATGTGTGTGAGAGTCAATTGTCCACATGTGTGTGAGCCAGTTGTCCACATGTGAGAGTCAGTTGTCCACATGTGTAAAGCCGGTTGTCTGTATGTGTGTGAGTCAGCTCCAGGGCTGTCTCTTCTGATGCGTTGATCTGCATATCTGCCTTTAGGCAGTTACTGTCCTTGATTGATACAGCTTTACAGGGGGTCTTGCAGAATCATTTTTCCACTCCCAAGCTTGATGCTGCTATTCTCCCACATTTTACCTGTACGTATGTTCTGAACACTGTAATAGCCATGTGGTTCTTCTGTTTAAACAGTCAGTGGTTTTGTTTTTTTTGCTTTTGGAGACAGAGGCTCAACTCTCTTGCCCAGGCTGGAGTGCAGTGGTGTAATCTCAGCTCTCTGCAACCTCCTCCTTTCTGGTTCAAGTGATTCTCCTGCCTTGGCCTCCCAAGTAGCTGGGGATTACAGGCGTGTGCCACCATGCCCAGCTAATTTTTTGTGATTTTAGTAGAGACGGGATTTCACCATGTTGGCCAGGCTGGTCTTGAACTCCTGACCTCAGGTGATCCTCCCGCCTCGGCCTCCCATTGTGCTGGGTCATGAATCACCGTGCCTGGCCAAGTAGTCTCTGCAGTTGCTCCTGCCATCCCCACCCCTGTCCTCCCAGGCTTCCCCACCTTGGTGGGTGCATGCTCCCAATGTTGCTTCCCTTCCACCAGCCTCACTCCTTTACCTTTCCTGTGGTGTTGATTTGCTTGTGATGACCTCTTGCAGTTTTTTTTTTTGAGACAGAGTTTTGATATTTCCCTCAGTGGCACAGCCTCGGCTGATTACAACCTCCTCCTTCCAGTTGCAAGTGATTCTCCTGCGTCAGTCTCCCAAGTAGCTGAGATTACAGGAGCTGGCCGCTGAACCCCGTTAATTTTTGTATTTTGAGTAGAGACAGGGTTTCACCATGTTGGCCAGGGTGGTCTCGAACTCCTGACCTCATGATCCACCCAGCTTGGCCTCCCGAAGTGCTGGGATTACAGGCTTGAGCCACTGTGCTGGGCCCTCTTGCAGCTCTTTAATACCTGGAATGTCCTTATTTAGCCTTCATTTTTGAAAGATATTTTTAGAATTCTAGATGCATAATTATTTCCCCAGTGCTTTAAATGGCGGTTTCCTTGGGTCCTCACCTACAGTGTTTGTAGTGAGAAATCCACCATCACCATGCAGTTGTTTCTCTGTGTATAAGGTGTCTTTTTTATATGGCTGCTTTTAGAATTTTTTTCTTTATCTCTTAGTTTTAGCAGTTTGATTTTCTTCTAAGCCTTAGTTTGTCTGTAAAGCATTTGATTATTAATTGCCTTGGTATTATTTTGTGTATGTGCACTTAGGGTTCATTGAGCTTCTTGGATCTGTGGATTTAGGGTTTTTGACAAATTTAGAACATTTTTAGTCATTATTCCTTCCAATATGTTTTCTGTCCATCACCCTTTCCAGTGTTCCAGCGTGTGTGTAGGAGACTGTTCTGGGTGGCTCCACAGCTCACTGGTGCTCTTTTCAATTTTTAAACATTACTTTTTCACTCTTTTTCAGGTTGGCAGGTTTTTATTGACATGTCTTCTGATTCACTAACACTTTCTTCTGCAGATGATGCCGTCAATCAGCCAGTGCGTTCATACTTCAGGCACTGTAGCTTTCAACTCTAAAAGTTCTGATGGCGTCTTTTAAACATTTCTTAACATGTTTGTACTTAACTTTCGAACTTGTAGGATACATTTATACCAATGGCTTTATTTACTTACATTTTTTTTTGACACAGGGGTCTCGCTCTGTCACCCAGGCTAGAGTGCAGTGGCACAATCTTGGCTCACTGCAACCTCCACATCCCGGGTTCAAGTGATTGTCCTGCCTCAGCCTCCCGAGTAGCTGAGATTACAGGGTCCTGCCACCATACCTGGCTGTTTTGTATTTTTAGTAGAGATGAGGTTTCACCATGTTGGCCAGGCTGGTCTCGAACTCCTGACCTCGGGTGGTCCAGCTGCTTCAGCCTCCTAAAGTGCTAGGATTACAGGCATGAGCCACCGCACCTGGCCAACCAGCGGCTTTAATGACCTTGTTTGCTGATCCAGCATCTGCGTCAAAGCTGGGTTTTTGGATTGACTGGGTTTTTCTCCCCATTGTGGGTAAGTTTCCTGCTTCTTTGCACATCTGGTAACCTGTAGCCAATGCCAGACATGGGTGAGTTTTACCTTGTAGGGTGTTGGATTTTACTTTTCAGGTTTCTTAGGTGGGTCTGGAGCCACTGAGGCAGGTCCCTCCACTGTCCTCCAGCCCACAGCCTGTGGCTGGAGAGTGTGGCCTGCCTGCTGTGGGGAAAGGTCCTGGCTTTCAGTGTGCTTTCTCACAGGCTGTGGCTGCTGGCAGCCTGCTGGATGTCCAGGTGGAATGCACGGATCTCCGGAACCTCTCTCAGAGCTCTGTTTCAGGGCTGGAACTCCTCAGGCAGTGTCTGGGCTGCTGTGGGCTCCCTCACGGGTTCCGTCTCTCAGGGGCATGGTCCTTCCCTGCCTGATCTGGTGTCTTGACAGCCATGTTCACAGGTTTTGACTCTTGTTCTACGCTTCTGGTTCTTTGAAGTGGGAGGGTAAATCTGTTCTGGTCTATCTCACCCCATCGTTTCAGGAGTGTAGGTGCTCACCAGATGTAGGCCAGGCTTGTCCTAACTCTGTAGACCTTAGAAAGGGTGGACATTTGAACAGTCCCAGGGTGGAGGGATCTTAGGTGAACTGGAAGCTCTCAAAAATTTAATTCTGGGGCGGGCTGTGGTGCCAGATTAGTTGAGTTCAGGAGTTTGAGACCAGCCTGGGCAACATGGTGAAACACCATCTCTACTAAAAATGCAAAAAAATTAGCTAGGTCTGGTAGCACATGCCTGTAATCCCAGTTACTGGGGAGGCTAAGGCATGAGAATCGCTTGAACCCCGGAGGCAGAGGTTGCAGTGAACTGAGATCGTGCCAGCTGTACTCCAGCCTTAGGTGATGGAGTGAGACTCTGTCTCTAAAGAAAAATAAAAAAATGTAATTCTGGTTATAAAATCATAAATCATTCTGATAAAGGAAAAAGAAAAGAGGCCCCTAAGCAAGCAGTATTTTGTTTAGGAACTCTCAAATGTATGGAGGAGGAAATCCAGAAACAAAGACCAGAGGGATGGAAGAGAAAGCCCCAGAGCAGCGGAGGCTCTTGAGGAAGTCCACTGAGGCACACAAGTTTCTCTTTAGAAGTCAGGGAAACAATGAAGCCTGTGCCTGGGGCTGGCAGCTGTTTGTGGATGAAGATAACAGTTCTGTTTTTATCTTCATGTTCATTGAGCTGGAAGCATTGATTGTGCCCTGGTGTGGAGTTGGGAGGGAGACTGTGGAGAGCACTGGGGTGTCACAGAAGAGCCCTTGTCCTTCTCTCTTGGGGGTGATACCCCACAGACCTGCAGAACCAGTCCCTGGGATGTGGCCAAGGCCCTGCGCCCTCGGTGGAAGGGGCAGAGCTCCAATGGAACCCCATCCGCCTGGAAGCAGAGCCTGTGGGGAGGAGACCTCATCCATGTAGGGGTCTGCCTTGGGCCCCAAGCCTCCTCAGCCTCCACAGCAAAGCAGACAGGCAGGGCTTGGTTTATGGCGTCTGTGAAGATCACTAACAATTTCCAAGGGGAAGGAGGCTGCAGCCAGCCGGCCCAGACACTAGCGAAGCTGAACCCACTTCAGGAGTGTGAAATGCTCATGACCTTTAATCCAGCAATCCTGCCTCTGAGGGTACATCCTTGAGAAATAATGTAGAAAAAGAAAAGCACTAAAAACTTGCTGGCATTGTATTCCAGAAGTATACCAACAAAAATTAACAAGTGTTAAGTAAAAGAAAGGTCTGGAGCCCAGTGGCCATCCATGATCAATATATACAGAGGCGGATCTGATGCCACCCGGCGTGGAAGGCGCTCCTTGGGGGGTGCCAACCTGGAGGAGCCCCTGGTGACGATGGAGGTCAAGGACAGACAGGCGTCAGGGGCAGGAGATGGCAGGGGTGCTGTTTTATCCCTGGGTGATAAAAGTTAGGGATACTTCACTGTTCTGATTTATATTCTTGGCTGCCTGGGGGAAGTGAACATTTTCTTTTTTTTCTGTTTACTGTTCATCTTTTTCTTATGTAAGTTTTTTCTTTTCATATCCTTCACACACATTTTTTTCAGAATGACAGTGTTCTAATTTACTGTGTAATTATAAATTATCTATATTTTACATGTGGCACAAATATATTTTTTTTAATTGAGACGGAGTTTTGCTCTTGTTGCCCAGGCTGGAGTGCAATGGTGCCATCTCGGCTCACTGTAGTCACCTGTATTTTTACTCTTTCCATTTTTCTCTTTTCCTTCATAATAGTCAGTGATTCATTTTTTACTCATTTCCTTTCTGTTTAGACCTTTTTTTTTTTTGAGAAGGAGTCTCACTCTGTCTCCCAGGCTGGACTGCAGTGGTGCAATCTCGACTCACTGCAGCCTCCACCTACCAGGTTCCAGCAATTCTACCTCAGCCTTCCCAGTAGCTGGGACTACAGGCACATGCCACCATGCCCAGCTAATTCTTTGTATTTTTAGTAGAGACAGGGTTTCACCATGTTGGCCAGGCTGATCTTGAACTCCTGACCTCAGGTGATCTGCCTGCCTCAGCCTCCCAAAGCTCTCGATTACAGGCATGAGCCACTGTGCCCGGCCCAAAATTTTAATTTAATCAAATTTGCACATCTTTTTTCAAATCTTGCAAAAGCATTGTCCTGTCCTATGACTATACCCCTGTTTGGGAATGAATATAATTTTTAAAAATAGATGAAAGAAAAGTGCCTTCAAGTGCTGATGTGTTGAGTTTCGGTTGATATAATTCTGGATGACCTTTTCCCTATTTTTACAATATTCTTTACTGTGATTATGTTACTTTCACAATTATGTTATTTTTACATTGGCAAAACAAAAAAGGAAGTGCCTTCCAGAGTTGAGATGGGCGCTGGGTTCCTGTGTGGTGGCTTGTGGCACCCTTTCCGTCAGGCTCTTGCTGGGGGTGGCCACGCAGGCTCTAGAGCCTCTCCTCGGGTGTGAGGACTGCAGTCGCTGTTGCCCGGCCCCAGCACTGTGAGCCAGCAGAAAGCCTGCACTGAGCTCTGGCTTGTGTCTCTGTTCAGGAGGAGAACATTTGCCTGCACTGGGCGGCATTCTCTGGCTGTGTGGACATAGCTGAGATCCTGCTGGCTGCCAAGTGTGACCTCCACGCCGTGAACATCCACGGAGACTCACCACTGCATATTGCTGCCCGAGAGAACCGCTACGACTGTGTCGTGTGAGTGTGGTGCTTCCTCTGGCTTGGGCTGGCGGTGACCTGGGTGCCCAGAGAGATCCCTTGACAGTCATGTGTTTACACTAGACCTCGAATGGACACAGGCCTTCTGTTCCCTTGTGTGGAAGTGCACCCTTGCTCAGAGAAGTGTCTTTCCCAGTCCATGTTTGAGATCAGCTGTGGTTTATTTCTGGGTTAGGGAGGATTGTCATGAAAAATTCCCAGGTTCTTAGATCAAACCTTGAGTTTCAAACCTGACACTCCTGATACGGGTGAGGGGTAGCATGGGAACAGCCCTGCTTCCAGCAGGGACCTACCAGCTCAGAGGCCCTGAGAGGCTCAGGGTACCTTCTGGGAGCAGCATTGCCCCCAGCCGGGGCTGGAGATGCTTGGGGCTCTGGCGCTTACTGCTCAGAGCCCTTTTAAAACTTGAGACCTTCAGCCGGGTGGCAGTGGCTCATGCCTGTAATCCCAGCACTTTGGGAGGGCAAGGTGGGCGGATCACTTGAGGTCAGGAGTTTGAGACCAGCCTGGCCAACATGGTGAAACTCCATCTCTACTAAAAATACGAACATTAGCCAGGTGTGGTGGCTCGTGCCTGTAATCCCAGCTACTCCAGAGGCTGATACTGGAGAATTGCTTGAACCCGGGAGGCGGAGATTACAGTGAATGGATATTGCGATAGTACACTCCAGCCTGGGTGACAGAGTGCGATTCTGTCTCAAAAAAAAAAAAAAAAACAACAAAAGGAAAACAAAAAAAACTTGAGACCTCGATCCCGCAAATCACCCACACTTGGGTTGTAGTCATTGGCCTGGGATGGAGTCTTTGTTTGGCTGCTGGGGAAGAATCGGGAGCTGTGGGTGCTCCATGCGTCAGCCTCCGGTGACTGGCCCCAACAAGTGGGGCTGTGCCCTCTCACATTTGGACCTCATGATGGCTCAGCCAGGTTGGTCATTTGGTTGTGCAAAACTCCGCCCCACGCACAGTGTCTGTGGTCTCGATGCAGTGGGCAGGAATGGAACTGAGAACTGCTGACGCTGTGCGTGGCCCGTGTGTGGCCTTTCTCCCTCGGTGTTTCCTTTCTTGTCCTTGAGGGTAAATTTGAATGAAAAATCCAAGAAAAATCAAATACCACCCTGGTTTTTACACGCTCTTCTGCTGAAAAAAAAAAACAGCCTGCTGACTTTGACAGTGAACATGGGAGAGGGGAGTAAGGGAGTGATGTTCCTGAGGGAGGTCAAGCCCATCTTTTTAGAATCATTGGTCAGCAGACTTGGTAAAGTTGTTTCCAAATGAACAGTGTGCTCCCTCTATTTTTAGTGATGATAGTCATTTCATAAATCTCATCTTTGTGATCTTAAAATCAGCTTTAAATGTTTTGTGGGCTTACATTTTCCCTTTTAGCCTCTTTCTTTCTCGGGATTCAGATGTCACCTTAAAAAACAAGGAAGGGGAGACGCCCCTGCAGTGCGCGAGCCTCAACTCCCAGGTGTGGAGTGCTCTGCAGATGAGCAAGGCTCTGCAGGACTCGGCCCCCGACAGGCCCGCCCCCGTGGAGAGGACCGTGAGCAGGTGAGCCCCGGCCGGGATGGCGCTGTGGCCAATCAGCAGTCAGCAGGGCTTTGGGAGCTGCAGGGAAAGCTTTTCCCCAGGCTGGAGTCCAGATCGCCAGGGCCAGGTGTTTGCCAGCCGCCCCACTGCACACGGCACCATGCCCTGGGCAGAACAAGTCAGCCTCCAGGTGACACCAGCCCTTCCATGGCAGGGACATTGCTCGAGGCTACGAGCGCATCCCCATCCCCTGTGTCAACGCCGTGGATGGCGAGCCATGCCCCAGCAACTATAAGTATGTCTCTCAGAACTGCGTGACATCCCCCATGAACATCGACAGAAACATCACCCATCTACAGGTGAGTGACGTGGACCCAGGGCTACTCAGGCCAGGACACGGGATAAGCAGAGACTTCCTGAGCCTGGGGTCCTGGGTTCTTCTCATCACTCAGAGCATGAGGGCACCTGGGAGGCTTCCCAGGAATACCTCACTCTCTCTGTAGTTGCCTCCCATGAGAGAGCTGGAAGGCAGATGAAGGTTCTGTTGGGCACATTGCTCTTCCAAGGGTTCTCATCAACCCCAAAGCAGTGGCAAGCATCTGTGATGTTTTTGTAACCTCACACTCAGGGCCCCTGGTGCAGCCTCATGCCCTGTGCGAGGGGAGCCCTTGTGAGGCTGCAGGACCACCTGCATCCCTGCACCTCCTGTTCGCTGGAGGGATGGGCCCAGCACATGCTAGCTTCCCCAGCCTCTGAGCACATGGAGCCTCATGCCCTCACTGCCTGCGCCTTCTTGGGCACTTTCTTTGTGGCTCTGCTTGTAGGCAGCTCCCCCCCTTCCCAGGCCGGGCACTGCCCAGGGCCCTCTGCTCAGGGTGCATAGGGCTCTGCATTCTCGCCTTTCCCTTCGAGAATCTGGCCACAGATGCAGCCAACACCCAGCCCTTCACCCACCCCGTGTCACCCGCTGCTATGTCGCTGCCCTGCCTGCCCCATCCCTTTGTTGGGATCCTCAGCCAGAGCCCCCTTCCGCGGGCATGTGTCATGTTTCTTAGCAACTCGAGCATTCCCTCTGCCCTTCTCTGTAAGAGGCCACACACTCACGTGGTGTCTTTGAGAAGCACTTAGCAGATTCAGGAGTATCTTTGAGAATTGTAAAATGTAGTTGTGACTGGGAGGGAAGCAGAAGGTGGGTGCCTGCCCACATCTGTGACCGGGAGGGAAGCGGAAGGTGGGTGCCCGCCCACAGCTGTGACCGGGAGGGAAGCAGAAGGCGGGTGCCTGCCCGTCTGACAACACCGGGTGCCTCTCTTCTCAGTACTGCGTATGCATCGACGACTGCTCCTCCAGCAACTGCATGTGCGGCCAGCTCAGCATGCGCTGCTGGTATGACAAGGTGAGGGCGGCCTCGTGTGCGTGGGCTCAGGCGGTAAGTGCCGCTGGTCCGGCTCTGTAAAAAAACAGTGCTGGTGTCCGTGACTCCAGCGCTGTCATGGCAGCATTGGGAAGGCATCGGAGGTGAGCCGGGTGTGACAGACAGGGGAGGCACAGTAGGCGATGGCACCCAAGTCAGGTCGTGAGCCAAGGACATGGCTGCAGAGTCCCTTTTTGGCTGCCTGGATGGTGGCAGTGGCGGGCAGCCTGGCCTGCCCGGGAAGAGGTGCTGCTCATGTTGTGTGTGTCTGGTGAGCTCTGCCTTGTGCTTGCTGAATGTAAGGGGTGTGAACAGGGAGGGTGCGGCTGCGCTGGGTGCAGCGAGCATGGGTTTGGGCGGGGAGGTTGGGGAGACACAGGCTTGGAAGTCTCTGGTGGGTGCTGGTGCTCAGAGGAGCCTGGGATGGGGGTCACTGAAGAGATGGGAGTGGAGGGTGGCCCTGAGTAGTAGGGATGTGGTTCAGGGAAGGGCGTCTAAGCAGAGGCAGAGGGTTCCTGGTCTGCCGGGTTCAGAGGTCAAGGTGGGAGCAGAAGCCAGCACAATTTGGGTGAAGAGATGCGAGCGGGGAGAGGCAGCAGGCTTCCTCTCCAGAAGTGGATGTTAGAGGAGGGGTGGCCAGGAGGGTGGAGTGTTTACCCATCTGAATGAGGGGCCCTGATGGGAGAAGGATTACTGCCAGTGAGGGCTATGGGGGTGGCAGGCTTAGAAAGCTGCCAGGCTCGTGTCTGAGTGGTGTCTTTTGGGGTGGAGTCCTGCTGAGGGGGTGAAGGAAGGAATGTTTTTCCCTACGTGGGTGTTGAAGTTTGACCAGAAACTGTCGTGTGTATGTCAGTTTGAGCCACACTAGGCACTTAGTAGAAATGGGTTGACGTCATTTCAGTTGAAGGGTGAGTGACCTCTGTTGGGCCCTTGCTGCTCCTCTGTCCACAGGACGGCCGGCTCCTGCCAGAGTTCAACATGGCGGAGCCTCCTTTGATCTTTGAATGCAACCACGCATGCTCCTGCTGGAGGAACTGCCGAAACCGCGTCGTGCAGAATGGTCTCAGGTGAGAGGCAGCTTCCTGCTCGGAGCTCACCCCGATACACAAGAACCTCATGTGCTTGGATGCACACGTGTGTGTTTGCAGATAGAGCTGACAGTTTACCTCTGAGCCCTTTATCCTCAGAAAATGTCACTTGTGCTGTAAATCACAAGTCGTGATTCCATCAGCACAGACCTAGGCATGAGAGAAGGAGCAGATCGTTGGGTCAGTTGAGCTCAAAGCAGAGGAACAGACTTGGCCTAAGAATGACCTTTGTTTCCAAGTTCATGCATACATTCTTCAACAGCTGAGGTCTGTCATAGTTCTGTTTTGATACTCAAACCGTTCTCTAAATATAGCCTATTCTCTGGGATTCTCTAACAGTGAGGTGGTGTCCTGGTGCTTCTCAGGCTGCATGGACTTGCTTTCCTGGGCTGCTCAGGATGCTTGTGGAGTCAGGCTTGCCCAGTGCCCTTCACCGGCCAGGCTCAGTCCCCTGGCTGTCCAGCAGCCACTCTGCTTTTCCCAGGTTCTGGTTTTGAGCATTCCCTTCACAAATGTGCCACATATGTGAGATTGGGAAAGTCAGAGCCCCTCTGAATCATAAGGGAGAGCTCTGTCCCACACTTAAATTTAGCTGAACACTAATTTCTGTATTACTGACTTTTTTGTGACTTCAGTAAACTTGGTCCATGCTGGAGGGTGGTCTCTGTCCTTGGCCTGGGGCTGAGGACAGACACACACAGGGCTTGGTAGGAGACACATCACAGACAGGCAGACGTGGGACACAAGACAGGCTGACACACGGGACGCATGCCAGACAGGCAGATGAGGCTCGTGGTTCTGAGGGCTCCTCGGAGGCCCACATGCTGGGGCCGCCCAGCCACCCTCCCCCAGCCCTAAGGAACCCCCTACTGCCACCTCCCCCCAGGCCCCTGCAGCCACCCTCCCCCAAGGTCCGCACAGCCACCCTCCCCCCAGGCCCACACAGCCACCCTTCCCCAGCCCTGAGGGGCCTATGGGCTCATTGTCGGGAGCGGGCTGGGCTGCAGGTGTCACCACAGCCTGGTCCCACTATAGGCTTCTCTAGTGTTAGCACCTCTAACCCTCACAGTGCCTAGTCGCTCAGGCCCAGCTCTGTCCCCATATCACTGATGGGGACACCAGGGTGCAGCCAGGACCAGTGACTTGCCAAGGTCACGGGCTAGGGTGCCCCAGGCTGATTCCTAGGTTCTCAGCTTCCTGAGAGTGCTCTTTCTGTGAGGTGCCTGCAGCATGTAATGCTTCCGATGCAGAACCAGTTTTCTTTCTGGTTCAGTGACATGGCACCAGCTGGCTTTTGCTGACCATCGTGGCAAGTGGCTGGGCTATGGCCTGGTCCACCACTACTCTCTGTTTTCCAGGGCAAGGCTGCAGCTCTACCGGACGCGGGACATGGGCTGGGGTGTGCGGTCCCTGCAGGACATCCCACTGGGCACCTTTGTCTGCGAGTGAGTGAGTCCCCGGGTCACCCCAAGCCTGGCAGTGGCATGTGTCATTTCTGGGACAGAGGCCAATCTATATCTGCACTTCAAGAAGCCCCTCTAGGAGCAGGCACATCCCTGGCCTACTACCGCGTGGGGTGGGGACCACGGAGACCCTGGCCCTGACAACCGAGCTCCTGCTGCCCTGAGTCCTCTGCTGCTGCCCTTGACCAGCTCATGATTGCATTTAAGAAGACATTGTCCAGCATGGGCAGTTACTTCCAGGGAGGATCATTCTGGGTTCTCAGGTGCTGGACCGCAGACGCCAAGCTTTCAGTATCATCATCCTCGGGAACCTCAACTGAAACCCCTGTTCTGCCACAGGCAGACGTCTCCAGACACAGTCCCTGCATGTCCTTCTGGGGCTTGTGGCGGTTCCTGTGTGTGCCCCGCTCCTTCCCCATGGGCACGGAGACTGGCTGCCCCTGTCTGTGGGCCATGCTCGGTGTCTTCTAGGGCCTCACCTGAATGGCACCTCCCTCTGCAGGTACGTCGGGGAGCTGATTTCTGACTCAGAAGCTGATGTTCGGGAGGAAGATTCTTACCTCTTTGACCTCGACAATAAGGTAATGTGTTTTGCTGGGCTGGGGCCATGTAGAGCATGCTGTGAGCTATAAAACCTGAATGCATTTTTCCTGGTAGCATCTGGACACAGGCCCCAGGTGCAGGCCAGTCTTACCATTGATGCAGATGAGAGCTCTTACTGCTGACAAGAATGGGCTTGCTATAGGTCTGCTGAGCTCCATATTCGAAGCTGGCCTTGGTTCTCTGCCCAGCATGCATGGAAGGACCGCTGACTCGGGAGGTCCCTGAGCCCATGCAGCCGACTGATCCCTCTCCTGAGAGTAGGGCCTGAAACCCACCAGTGCAATCCTCCAAACCACAACTGTGTGTCTCGGGTTGGGGCCCAGCAGCCCATGAGACGGCAGAGAGGCTAAGGAGGGTGCCGTGTATTTGACAGTGACTGAGTGAGGCAGCAGTGAGTCTCCCATTGAACAGAGATCTCACGTGTGCACAGAAATGCCCCCAGCACACCCAGTCTCCACCACCCAGGTGCTAGAACCGTGTGTGGGAGACAGCAGGGTCTGCTCCAGGAGCTTGGTGTCGGGAGGTTTCTGAGGCTGGGGTAGGGGTAACTGACCTGTCCCTGCCCTCATGCTACTTCACTGTAGCCCAATTCCATCATTGCTCTGGATTTCATCCATTGTCTATTTTAAAACCTCCTGAAACTTGCAGTCACTGTGAGCAGGTGGGGAAATGCAGGTTTTCTCATCTCAAACACCAGCCACCAAGCCACGGAATAAAACTCATTCCTGGAGAACTGGGCACTAGGCAGCCATCTTCACAGCAGTGGCCCCTGTGGACTGCCACCCCCAACCCTGGGCTCTGTTCCTGCAGCCACCTTCTAAGGAGTAACTGTTGATGAAATGATGTGTGTTCCATTGAAGAGAAACCAGGCTCTGGAAGGTCACAGTATTCAGGCATCTCTCCCTGTGCAGTGGTGCTGAGCTCTCAAGGGCCAGCAACTTGTGTGTGTGTCTGTGTGTGCGTGCGCATGTGCAGAGTTGTGGGGCTCCTCTCTGAGCGCTGCCTGTTCCAGGCTTGCTGTGGAGTGACTGCCTCCTGTGGGCTGGTAACACATATTCTTCTCAAGGCTCTGTCGTCACATGTGTGTGCCACAGCTGTCGTCTTCCCTCTCTGGCTTTTTTACTTCCTAATGATGTCTTATAGTGAACAGAAGTTCTTGTTTTTATTCTAGTTCAATTTACCAGTCTTTTCCTAAATACTGGGATTTTTGTAATGCCCTAGTGATATTTTTTGAAAACTTGAATATTTCCCAGAAACAGTCCAGTTTGCTTTCGAGTTGGGTCCATGTGTAGGTGGACAGCCATCCTGCTGTGTGGTGTAAGATCAGAGTCAAGGTTTATTTTTCCCCATCTTGTCACCTGGCTGACTCAGCACTGTTTGTGGAGAAGATTGTCCTTTCCCCACTCAGCAGTGTGGCTCTTGTCATAGCTCAGTGTCCTCGTCCTATCAGTCTGCTGTTCTTGGCCTGGGCTGTCTTGCCTTAATTAATTACTTTAATTATTGTAGTTTACATCTTCTCAACTTAGAGTTGTTTTTTTTTTGTTTTTTTTTTTTGTTTTTTTTTTTTTGAAAGAGACCAGGTCTTGCCCTGTTGCCCATGCTGGAGTGCAGTGGCACAGTGATAGCTCACTGCAGCCTTGAACTCCTGGGCTCAAGTGATCTTCCTGCCTTGACCTCCCAAGTAGGTAGGACTAAAGTGTGCACTGCCATGCCCGGCTAATTTTTTTATTTTAGTTTTGCAGAGATGGAATGTCACTATGTTGCCCAGGCTGCCCTCAAATTCTTAGCCTCAGGGAATCCTCCTGCCTTGGCCTCCCAAAGCATGAGGATTACAGAAGTAGCTACTGTGCCCAGCCTCACCATAGAATTTGTGTCTTGCTCTTTTTGGTCTTCATATAAGTTTCGAAGTCAGCTTGATAAGTTCTACAAAAACTCCTGTAGGGATTTGACTGGGATTGCACTGGACCTGTCAGTCAGGTTAGGGAAAAATTAGGTACTTACTATATTTTTGCTAGTTCATGAACATGGTATATCTCTTCATTTGTTAGATTTTTCTTAATTATCCCCAGTAATATTTTATGGTTTTCTGTGGTGTGGTCTTGTATATCTTTTGTTGGAATTTTAAAAATCACATAGGTTTTTGAGATATTTTTCTCTTGGATCAACTTTATTGCAGTCAATTTAAAAACAGTAAGACAAACTACTTTAAAGTGTATGGTTTTAGGTTTTACAAATGTACATCCCAGTGTAATCAATGCCACAATCAAAATATGGAGCATTTCTGTCACCCCAAAATCCCCTGTGAGCCCTTAGTCACTCCTTCTCTCCTGCCCATCCTCGTAGCTTAGTTTCACCTGCATTAGAATTTTCTATAAATGGAATCCTGTGTCTGGCTTTGTGTATTTTGTGATTTGCCCAGGAGGCCGCACGTGTTGGTGGTTTTTCCTTTCTGTTGTGAGTACTGACCCACTCGGCCTCCCTCCTGGTTGATGCCTGCTCACCTGTGGGTGGGCCTCCGTCCTTTCCAGTTCTGCTGTCACAAGTGAACCTGCTTCAACCCAGAGACTTGTTTTTAATGGACATGAGTTTTTATTTCTCTTGAGTAAATGAGATGGAGTTACTGGTTCATATGATGGGAAAGCTTTAACTTTAAAAAGAAACCACTAGTTGTCCAAAGTGGCCATAGCACTTCCTGTTCCCACTGCAGTGAGTGAGAGCTCCAAATACTGTGACTTAGCGATTCTCCTGCCTTGGCCTCTGGAGTAGCTGGGATTACAGGTGCCAGCCAACACGCTGGCTAATTTTTATATTTTTACTAGAGATCAGGTTTCGCCATGTTGGCCAAGCTGGTCTCAAACTGTTGACTGCAGGTGACTCACCTGCCTCGGCCTCCCAAAGTGCTGGGTTTACAGGCTTGAGTCACCACGCCTTGCCTAAAACTTGGCTGTTTTTTAAGTAGCTGCTTGTCTTGAGTTGTAGGAGCTATTTCCGTCTTCAGATTCTATCTGATACACATATAAATATGTGTGTGATGTGAATATTTTCTTAGTCTGTGCCTTGCCTCCTCACTTTCTTAACAATATCTTTCAGGAAGCGGAAATTTTTAAATTCTCTTGCCTTTCCATGTCCCAAGAATTCCCTGTTTATCCCAGGATTGTGAAGATTTTCTCCTTTTTAAAAAAGTCTTATATAAAAACGCAAGTTAAGGCCAGGCACACTGGCACGCTCCTGTAATCCCAGCACTTGGGGAGGCTGAGACAGGTGAGTCACTCACTTGATCCCAGGAGTTCTGCAGTGAGCCCTGATGGAGCCAGTGCACTCCAGCCTGGCCTGTCTCTCAGAAATGTGGGTTTGAAGTAAGAGTTGAGGTTCACTGTATTCTTGTGAACAGTTAATCCAGCACCACTGGTTCTGCTTATACCAGCTAATGCACATCTCCATCAGGACCGTGTTTTGTTCCTTTGATCTGTTTGCTGATCCTGAAACCAGTGCCACATTCTCTTCATTTATAGTAAATGTTGGGAGCCAGGTAGTATTTGTCCTCACACTCTGTTCTTTTTCCCTCCTCTGTGTTCTTTGCATTTCCACAGACAGTTGAGAGCCCAGGCTGAGACTGCACTAACCCTGCTGGCCAATAGCACATTGAGCCTCCTGACCCTGCATCTGTACATGGCCCAGCTCTCTTTGAGTTGGATCTTTAGTTTCTCAGCAGAGCCTTGTTGCTTTTTTGTTTTTTTTTTTTGACAGAGTCTAGCTCTGGCGCAGGCTGGAGTGCAGTGGTGCAATGTTGTCTCACTGTGACCTCCACCTCCTGGCTTCAAGCAATTCTCCTGTCTCAGCCTCCAGAGTAGCTAGGATTACAGGCACATGTCACCACGCCCAGCTAATTTTTGTATTTTTAGTAGAGTCGGGGTTTCACCATGTTGATCAGGCTGGTCCTGACTTCGTGATCCACCCGCCTCAGACTCCCAGAGTGCTGGGATTACAGGCGTGAGCCACTGCGCCTGGCACCTTGTCGCTCTTACTGTGTGGATCTTACAGCAGGTTTTGTTAAATGTATTCCTAAAAACTTCAGACTTTTCATATGTTATAAACCGTAATTTTAAAATTTCATTTTCCATTTGTTTTTTGGAAATAAATAATAGGGAAATACTTTTTTTTTGTACATTGACCTTTGGAAATGCCCTTGTGAATTCTAGTAACTTTTTGGACTGTTAGGCTTGTCTGCATGTGTGTCAGGTCACATGTGAGGAAAGACAGTTTTTATTCTCGAGTTCTGACCTGTGCAGCTTTGTTTCCTGTCTGTGTATTATGGAAGGCTGGGCATAGCATGCTTGTTCTCTTCTGTCACTGGGGGAAGTGTTGCTCTCACCCTGGCTGATGTTAGCTTCAAGCTTCAGGCCTTGTGTAAATGCTCCCTGGATCGTCAGAATTCTCTTCCCTGGCTGTAGGAGGAGGCCTCTGCTTCCTTGCTGGCTGGCAGTCGGGGGTGCTCTGAGCTCCTAGAGGCAGCTGTCTTCTTGAAGGTCAGCAGGAGAATATCAGGGTTTGCCACGCTGCCTTCCTCACATCCTGTGGGCCAGAAGCAAGTCACGCTCAAGGGGACGGGTTGATACAAGGGAGACTCTTGGGACTGCCTTACGATGCCACGCGTGTTTGACCTGCTCCCTCTCCCCAAGGGCACCTGCCTTCCCCACTCAGCCACAGCCACACTGACTTGCTTCCTGTCTCTGCAGTCCTGCCTTTTCCGTAATATTGTGTCAGTGGAATCACACAGCACGTGGCCTTCGTCATTTCCTGGCGAGGGTGTGTGTGAGTGATGTTCAAGTATGAGAAACTGCCCAGAATTTGGCTGGGTGATCAGTCTTGGGCGGGAGGGCAGGTGCAGCTCCAGCTGTTCCATCACATTCAGAAGCAGGAGTCTTAGTGTCTCAGTAACCTCGACGCTCTTGTATTTGAACAAGGCATTCTTTTCCACAGTTGTTGCTTGATATATAGAAATACGTTGGGTTTTTAAAATTATCTATTTAACCTGTCATTTAAAGTCACCTATTAAGTGTAATGATATGTGTGTGTGTTCGTTGTTTTCTGTGCATGTGCCCATGTCATTACCACACAGGCTGCTGCCCACTTCCCCACAGTTTCACTTCTTATTCTTCTACACTGGCGGGGCTGCCCAGTGTCAGGGAGGTGGTGTGGGGCCTTTCAGGACCATTTCCTGTGATGCTGGTGTGCAGGTGTGGGATGGGAGGTGGCGTGGGCCTTTCAGGACCATTTCCTGTGATGCTGGTGTGCAGGTGTGGGATGGGAGGTGGCGTGGGCCTTTCAGGACCATTTCCTGTGATGCTGGTGTGCAGGTGTGGGATGGGAGGTGGCGTGGGCCTTTCAGGACCATTTCCTGTGATGCTGGTGTGCAGGTGTGGGATGGGAGGTGGCGTGGGCCTTTCAGGACCATTTCCTGTGATGCTGGTGTGCATGTGTGGGATGGGAGGAACCGGGCCTTTCAGGACCATTTCCTGTGATGCTGGTGTGCAGGTGTGGGATGGGAGGTGGCGTGGGCCTTTCAGGACCGTTTCCTATGATGTTGGCTTGCAGGTGTGGGATGGGAGGCTCGGGCCTTTCAGGACCGTTTCCTGTGATGCTGGTGTGCAGGTGTGGGATGGGAGGAGGCGCTGGGCCTTTCAGGACCATTTCCTGTGATGCTGGTGTGCAGGTGTGGGATGGGAGGAGACGCAGGGCCTTTCAGGATCATTTCCTGTGATGTTGGTTTGCAGGTGTGGGATGGGAGGCGATGGCCTTTCAGGATCGTTTCCTGTGATGTTGGTGTGCAGGTGTGGGATGGGAGGCGATGGCCTTTAGGATCGTTTCCTGTGATGCTGGTGTGCAGGTGTGGGATGGGAAGTGCTGGGCCTTTCAGGACCATTTCCTGTGATGCTGGTGTGCAGGTGTTGGATGGGAGGCACTGGACCTTTCTGGACCATTTCCTGTGATGTTGGTGTGCAGGTGTGGGATGGGAGGAGGTGCGGGGCCTTTCAGGACTGTTTCCTGTGATGTTGGTGTGCAGATGTGGGATGGGAGGAGGTGCTGGGCCTTTCAGGGCCGTTTCCTGTGATGCTGGTGTGCAGGTGTGGGATGGGAGGAGGTGCGGGGCCTTTCAGGGCCATTTCCTGTGATGCTGGTGTGCAGGTGTGGGATGGGAGGAGGTGTGGGGCCTTTCAGGACCGTTTCCTGTGATGCTGGTGTACACGTGTGAGATGGGAGGCGGCGCGGAGCCTTTCAGGACCGTTTCCTGTGATGCTGGTGTACATGTGTGGGATGGGAGGTGCGGGTCCTTTCAAGACCGTTTCCTGTGATGCTGGTGTGCAGGTGGTGGGATGGGAGGCGCAGGACCTTTCAGTACCGTTTGCTGTGATGCAGGTGTTGGGTGACTGACTATCAGAATAACAATAACAGAGTTCTCTTTTCTGTCCCAAAGAGTTTCATGAATTGATGTTGAATTTTATTGAACCTTAAAAAACATCTATTGAAATAAGCCTATGATTTTTCTCATCGTTTTGTTAACATGAATATCTGATTTATATGCTGTTGTTATTTGAAATTTAATTTATGTATATTTTAACCATGCGGCATCACTGTGTTGTGTGGTCAGTCTGGGTCTGTGGTGGGGGGAGGGGCGGGCGTGCGTTCCTATGTCTGTTCCATCTTCTTGCTGCCTTATCTCCTGCCCTGGTCTCTCCTTCCAGCATCTGGCATCTCCATAGGTCTGTTTCTAGCATCTGTTGTGCTGCTTGTTATTATACTCCTTTCCCTATCTCCTCATGTTTCTGGTCAGTTTTGTTTGGGTGCCAGACACTGTATTTGCAAACTTGCTTGAAGCAAATGCATTGGGTCACCCCAGTCAACTTCCAGGAGCCCAGAGGCCTCAGAGCTGAACGGAGCCCTGGCCTCTGTCACTCCAGCTGACTTTTGTCCCCAGTGGCCCTGGTTCCTGGGGGCCTGTCTCAGTCTGTTGAGGCTGCTGGAACAGAACACCATAGACTGCGTAGTCTGCACAACAGACACTGGTTTCTCATAGTGCTGGAGGCTGGAAGTCTAAGGTGAAGGCACCAACTAGTTTTGTTCTGGGGAGGGCCCCACCCCCTGGCTCATGGAGTGACTATGCCTTCTCCACTGGGTCCTCATGTGGAGGGGAGGGTGGCTCTCTGGGGCCTCTTATTATGAAGACCCAAATCTCATTCCTGACAGTTTCACCCTCACATCCTTGTCAGCCCCCAACACCATCACCCTCAGCACATGGACTTAGAAGCACAAATATTCAGACCACAGCAGGCTCCCTACCCACATGCTCGGGCCCAACCCTGAAGTGGCATGGTCTCCTGGCCACCCCTAGTGGAAGCAGAGTCCCCTTGGTGCCCCGCTGTCTCCCAGAGCTGGGCGTGGAGCTCCTTCTGTGAGTCTGTAAGTCCTCGGGCGGGGCCTTCTCCCCTCTTTTTTTTTTCTGTGATATTGCTGGGCTTCCTAGTTGTCCTTGGCAGCAGGCTGGGACCCCACTCTGCTGTGCCCCTTTGCAGGGGCCATGGGGTACAGCCGCAGCACGGCTCACTGCGCTGACACCCTTTGACCAAGGCAGGTGGGTGGAGCCGCAGTGCAGAGGAGAGGGGAACAGAGCTTTGCTGGAGGTTCCAAAGCCACCTCCTAATGGCGGCCTTGCTGCACACTGGCTTGTCTCTCTGCAGATGTGGCTGTGGCCTACACTGGCCAGGTTCCTCCTGCTCACCTAGGGCTGCACTTACCAAGCTGTCTTTCTGGAAGGGCCATTTCCAATATTCCCAGTCCACCGTGACCAATCCTTTTGGAAAATAAGGACTGCAAATTCCAAGCTGCTTTTAAATTGTCACATTCAGCAGGCACAGTATTGCCAAGTCAGATCGCTGCTGGATGCTTTCAGTTCCTTGACTCACTTGTGTTGGCCAGGGGTGTCCCTACCTCCTCCCGGCACGTCTGTGCTCTGCCTTCACACCTGTTCCCTGGCATGGACTTTCTGTGCTTCCTGCTCCTGTCTGGAGCCACACCTGCCCTCACCTCCTCAGAGACATCCCCCTCGGCACTTTCCTCCCTACCTGACGCCCCAGAGCTGCCACACTTGCCTGAGTCCTTGCCTTCCAGTCTTCCACCAGACACAGACAGGCCTTGCCTCCAATGAGTGCCCCTAAGTCCAGGGCAGGCTCCAGTCCCCCTCACCCGAGCAGCAGCGTCCAGCCTTGCTCCTCCGAGGACTCTCTCACTTTCAGCCCAGGTACAATTCTTGTTTGTTTTGGGGATGTGGGGAGCTGCAAACACTCCCAGGTGTCTCCTGCAGCTCTGACCCACCCCTAGACCTCAGAGCTGCGTCTACTTGAGCGCCGACATCTCTGGGTGCCAGGAAACTTTCTGGTTGTGCCTTCAAAATATTTCCTGGACTATTGCAGTGAGCACCTTCCCCTGGGTCTGCCCTGGCCCTGCTGTTGCCGTCTGTTCTCAGCCTGGGGCTCTAGGGACCCCAAGGCCTCTGCTGTTGGCTCAAACCTTGCACACCCTATTCCCCACTGACTGCCCCTCCCAACGCTCCCACCACTGCTCTCACAATTGTTCCCTGTTCTCCCTCATGCTGTTCTGGGATCCTGCCACCCACCCTCCTGGTCCTTACCTTCTTTAGGACTTTGTTCAAATCTGGTCAATGAGGTGCCCCAGGGGGCCTCTCCATGGCGTGCTTACCTGAAACCTAGGTGACTGGTTTCTTTATCAGAGCAGCCTTGGAAGAGCAGTACTTGAGGATACATTGAAAGCCCTCAGCAGTGTCTGTCCTATGAGGATTCTGGGATCTGATGCCTTTGAACCATAGGAATGGCTAGGAGAGGCCATGCTCCTGCGTGAGGGGGGCTCCTTGTGCCAGCTGACAGGGTGGTCAGCCTGGCTACCATCATGGGAGGTACATGGACGAACGGCATGCAGCAGGAGGCCGTGAGCAGGGTCGATGGCCCATGGGAGTGGCCCCTTTGTCTCTCGGGGCCTGCAGCCCTGGCCATCCACAGGCCAGACCCTGACTCTGGGCCCCCTCAGGTCTGGGCAGTGAGTCCAAGCAGAGCATGGGGATCTGAAGACCCTATGACCTCCAGGGTCACACAGAAGCTCCTGGGAGTCAGACTGAGGATGGTGCTCATCCTGAGAAGCCACAAAGTGTGCTCCTGCGGGGATGTGGGTGGGGGAGGTACCACGTTTCCCGGCAGCCACAGATCCCACACTCAGGGCCCCAGTGATGCTTAGTGCAGAGATGAAAAGTTCTCAGGGTGGGAGGAGGGTTATTTTTAACGAACTGCACTAGAGATTCTCTAAGGCCAGTCGCTCTGGGCAGAAAAACCACAAAATGAGACCAAGAACAGAAAGGCCCCAGCCCTGGGGCCTCACGTCTGCAATGAGCCCTTGATGGCTCAGAGCAGTGCCAGTCCAGGGTCCTGATGGAAGGGCCTCTGAGAGCTGCCATCTCTGCGCCTCCCCTCCCTTGTGCTGCATGGGGGCTTGTAGAGCCGGCTGGGGATCCTGGGAAGAGCCCGGATGGGCCCTAGCCCTCCCAGACGGCCTCTTTTGTCTCTGGCGAAGTGAAGTGAATGCCTGTAGTGAGGTCCACTCCACAAAACAGGCCCAGTGTTGTCTCCATCTTAGAGGGTGGGACATCCAGGCATCACAGGAAGGCCTCTGCCCTGGTCTCACAGACATTGCCACTCGGGCTCCTGCCCTGTGCCCACTGCCACCTTCCTCCTTCCCACTGTCTAACCTGCCTGCCACCTGCACCTGCTCACCTGTGGCAGCACCTTCTCCACACAGGCTCTCCTCTGATGCCTCTTCCCTAATTTTAGAGACATTCAGATCTCTTATTTAGTTAAAAAAAGGGAAAATGTTTTCTTCTCTGCCACTTCCTTCAATTCCTTTTTCTTATATTTGCAATTCCTTTTTTACCACACATTGTGAAAATTCTCAGGCATACTGGAAAGCAGAGAGAATCAGGAGAATGGAGGCTCTTATGCCCCCACCTGGACTTGGTGGTTGTTAGTATCTTGCTTTATTTGTTTCGTCCTTTTTTGCTGATACAAAGTTGGTGACAAATACAACATTTTACCGCTAGTGATGTCAGTATGCCTGTGAATGGTGATGCCTGACAAGATTGGCCATCATGTGATGTTCATCTACAGACCTTCCTGGTTTCCCCGGTGTCTCTCCCTGGTTTGCCCCTCTGGAATCAGGTGGGCTGTTCCTTGTATGATACTTGCCACATCCCAGAAGGTTCTTAACAGCAGCCCACATGGTGGCCTGTGGAGGAGACTGGCCAACAGCTGGAGAAATCCCAGGGTCCAGGTTTCTGTGTGCCCCTCATGGTGTCATTTCACTTGTTCTCTTATCTCCTTTGTTTGCTGCCAGCTAGGAGGAAGGGGTGAGGTTTGGTGATACTCACACTGGAGCTGCTGTGTCCTGTAGGGAGCTTTATGGCTGTGCCATAGGGTGGGATGATTCTTGACTGCCTGCCCTGGGCATCCATGCCTTCCATATTCATTAACAGACATTTTTATGTTTTAATAAATAAACCTAAACCTGGGCAGGCAAGATCAATGCTTTATTCTTACCATTTAGTTGCCAAGTTTCAGAGTAAGGAAGTGGCATAAAAATTACTGTCAAAAATGGGCAAAGGATATTAACAGACACTTTACAAAAGAAGACATACATGAGGCCAACAAACATGAAAAAATGCTCATCATCACTGGTCATTAGAGAGATGCAAATCAAAACCACATTGAGATACCATCTCATGCCAGTTAGAATGGTGATCATTAAAAAATCTGGAGACAGCAGATGCTGGAGAGGATGTGGAGAAATAGGAACACTTGTACACTGCTGGTGGGAGTGTAAATTAGTTCAACCATTGTGGAAGACAGTGTGGCGATTCCTCAAGGACCTAGAAATAGAAATTCCATTTGACCCAGCAATTCCATTACTGGGTATATATCCAAGGGACTATAAATCGGTCTACTATAAGGACACATGCACACGAAGGTTCATTGCAGCACTGTTTACAATAGCAAAGACCTGGAAGCAACCCAAATGTCCATCGATGATAGACTGGACAGGGAAAATGTGGCACATATACACCATGGAATATTATGCAGCAATCAAAAATAATGAGTTCGTGTCCTTTGTAGGGACATGGGTGAATCTGGAGAACATCATTCTCAGCAAACTGACACAAGAACAGAAAATGAAATACCGCATATTCTCACTCATAGGCGGGTGATGAACAATGAGAACACATGGACACAGGGAAAGGAGCACTACACACTGGGATCTACTGGGGGGAATAGGGGAGGGACAGTGGTGGGGGAAGCGGGGGAGGGATACCATGGGGAGAAATGCCAAATGTGGGTGAAGGGGAGAAAGGCAGCAAAACACACTGCCACGTGTGTACCTATGCAACTATCTTGCATGTTCTGCACACGTACCCCAAAACCTAAAATGCAATTAAAAAAAAAATTACTGGCAGCAAAGAAATTTTGGCCTTTTTAAAAATTTCCTGTTTTGAGTGTTAATGTGGGCTCGTGGAGTTTTACATTTTTTTTACATGTGAAAACATTTTTTACATGTGTGTTTTGATCAGTTATAGCCATTCTTTTTTTTTTTTTATAACTATTTTTCTATTTATTTGAAGCACAGTTAAAAAAAAAAAATTGGTACACTTTGGAAATTCAGTGGCACAAGGTACACTGCCATAACTTGAAGGACATTATACAATAAAAAAAGAAAAAATAAGAAAGTAAGAAAAAAAAAATTCTCCTGTTTCAAACAACTGCATTACATTATTTTACCTGCCCAAACAGACCATTTACAAATATTAGGTCAATAAACTACCAACATCCATAAAAAGGTGGCTTTCTTACTAAAATGCAAGAATTTAAAAAGATTGGTATCTAAACAAAAGACAAAAACAAACTGGAATGAAAGCCTAGATATCACATCTAAAATCGGGGTTTTTTGTTTGGGCCTTCGTACTCTTCTCTCCCTCTACCATATCCTGCTGGAGTTCCAGGCCCCATTCCTCTAGGACCCTGTCCACCCACAGGCCCCGCACCTCCCTGCCCAAAGCGCTCAGTATGCATGTCACTTCCCATTATGGAACCACTCATGGTTGCTGGTGGAACTCCAGGATTAGCTTCATAACCTATGCCAGCACCACCACCTAGAGGTGGAAATTTCTGGCCTCCTGAACCATAGGGATCTCCCATGTTCATTGCGCCTCCGCCACCCATTCTCATGTCTCTTTCTCTTGGATCCATGTAGCCCATTCGGCTATAACTTTCCTCTCTTTGGCGCCTCATTTGTTCTTCCATCTCACGCTGACGAATCATCATCTCTTCCTCTCTTCTACGTCGTTCCTCCTCTTGCCTCAATTGCATTTCTTTACGTTTCTGCATTTCTTGATTATGAAGTTCTTCCATGCGTCTTAATTCTTCCTGTCGTCTCATCAGATCTTGACGCAAAAGATTTGCCTGATGTTCATGATAGGCATCTTCCATTTCACTTTCCAATTTGTCTTTTGCATCCTTCATATTTTTTTCAACTTGTTCTCTTTGCTGTTTTTCCATTTTCATCCAACGACTTCCATCGCTGAGAATATTCGTACTCAAATGTGCCATGCTGGGCAAAACGAGGAGGAGTTTCTCTCTCCTTTTGATACATTGGATTCTTCTGCGCAAGTTTTTCAGGAAGACCATCTTCATCATCTAGCTGTTCAAGTGGTTCCACAATGACTGGAGGAGGAGTTGTTGTCAGCAAGAAAACACCTTCACTGCATCGTTCAAATGCCTTTCTTGCTGCTGGTTTAGAAGCAAATTCAACAATGCCTTTCCCTGTAGATCTTCCACGATCATCCACTATTACAACAGCCCTTTCAATAGGACCAAACTGGCTGAAGGCTTCTTCCAACAGTTCATTGGAAACGTAAGGTGAAAGATTAGGAACAGAAAGGGCAGCAGCATGTGTGGCAAAGCGAACTCGAAGCTGTCTACCTCTCATTGGTGTATCATCGAGCTCAGCTTTGGCAATTTCAGCCAAAGCTCTGGATTCAGGCTTAATAAATCCGAATCCTTTGCCTTTGTTGATAAAAACTTCTCCAGGTTCTCCATATTTAGCAAATAGTCTTTTGAATTCATCTTCCGTGATATCAGCAGATAGATTCCCAACAAACAACCGACATCTGTGTGTAAGTTTTCTCTCCAGGCCTCCTCAAGAGAGACAAGTTGGCTTTAAACCCCTCCGAGTCCGAGATTTTCTCCTCGCTGCAGCCGCCGGGCCCAACGGGCGGGGGCCCCTGGTGGTGCTGCTGGTGGTAGGGTGGGTGGTGCTGGCGGCCCCCGCGAGGCTCGCCGCCGCCTCGATGCGGCGGCTTCGGATGGCCGCCAGGAGTGCTTAGGCCCGGGCCGCCACCTGGCTTTGGCCCGCCAGGCATTTTGCCGCCTTTGGGACCGCCCGGGCCTGGGCCCTGCTTAGGCCCCGGACCTGGGCCCGGGCCCGCCGAGGGTGGAGGCGGCGGGCCTCCAGCCTGAGGAGGTGTGGTAGGGACCCTGCTACTTGGCGGGGTGGGTGGCGGCGCCCCGGGAGGGGCCGAGGTGACCGCGGGCGGCGGGGTCGGGGTCGGGCCTGGCCCGGACCCTGGCTGGGTTCCCGAGGTTGGCGGAGTGGCGGGCGGGCGGTGCCGAGCTGGAGGCTGGCAGCGCGCTGCCTACTCCGGGAGCGGGGCCAGGTCCCTGAGCAACGACCGGCTTGGAAGAGTCCTGCGGCGGTGGCGGCGGTGGCGGCGGCGGCTGCTGCTGCTGATGCGGCTGTGGATGTGGCGGCGGCTGATGCGGTGGCGGTTGCTGCGGCGGTGGCTGCTGCGGTGGTGGCTGCTGCTGCTGCTGCTGGTGTGGAGGCGGTGGCGGGATCCGAGGCTTGGGGCCACTCTGGCCCGGGCCAGGACCCATGGGGCCGCGGTTCTGATTGAGGCCCATGCCAGGCGGCGGAGAACGGAAGTCGTGGAGGCCTCCGCGGCCGCCGCCGCCTCCGCCTCCGCGCCTGTGGAAGCCACCACCGCCACCGCCGCGACTCCGGAACCGATCCCGAGACGTGTCTGTGGTCAAGGGGCGGTCGAGGCAGAAGCGAAGAAGACGCTCAGGAAACGTGGAGGCCACCTTCTCACAAAATGTCGGATGACACAGGCGTAGCCATTCTTATTTAATGGTCAAATTGTCCCTCTGGTCGTGGAGAGCCCGGGCAGGCGAGCCCTCTTTGGGTGACAGTGCTGTCTGGCACCACATGGACCCCAGGCCTCTCACGTTCCTGGGCCCAGGCTTGAAAGCCATTTCTCCAGGGCGTCCTTGTACTTTTGGAGGAGAAACATTTTTAGACACTGAAACGAGACTCTGGGGTGCCCAGTGCTGTCAGGGTACCATAGCCAAACACTGTAAGTCCATAGCCAAACACTGTAATTCCATAGCCAATTCACTCTTCAGAGGACAGCTATGAAGTAAACGAGTGTTTAAAAATGTGTTCATGTTAATATTTCCAGTTCGCATTTAACAGTATATAGTTATTATCCAACTTTGATTTCCTATTTGTATCTCTTACAACAAAAATCTTGGTTTCTGAAATCTTTAGTTTCAAAATAGCACTCCAGATGTTACTGCTAACAGAAAGTGCCAGTACATCTGTGGAACGTCATCTGCGTCTCTGCAGTGTCTCGGTCCTTAGGACGTGGACGCGGGACAGAGTCCTGTGCTTTGCAGCACTGAAATGTTTCTTGTATGATTGTGTCACTGGCGTAATACGCAGTTGCATGAATTTTAGTTTATTTTGAATGTTACAATTTAATTTTTGTTGTTTTTTGATTGTGTAAAATCTTTGCTGCTTAGGAAGTTCAGACCCAGAAAAGCCTTGCTTCTCCATATTCTCTGTATTCTGTTACCTGCTGTCTGAGCCCATTCGGGCTTCCATAGCCAAACACTGTAAACTGTGAGGCTTACAAATCTCACTGCTCTGGAGGCTGGAAGTCCCAGGATGAAGACACTGGTAGATCTGGTGCTGCTGAGGGCTTCCTGGTTCATAGCCAGTGACTTCTCACTGTGTCCTCACGTGGTAAAGGGGGTATAGCAGCTCTCTGGGGTCCCTTTTATGAGGGCACAATTCCCTCTACCCCCAAGACCTAACCATCTCCCCAAAGCCCCACCTCTTAACACCATCACCTTGGGGGTGAGGGTCTCAGCCTGAGTGTCTTGAGGAGGGACATACATTGCAACCGTAGCTCCTGCAAATCAGCAGAAATAGAGAAAAAATACTCAAGTAGACTTCTTATTCCTTCTTTTCTTACACATAAAGTGGTAGAGTGTAGATACTGCGCCAGCCCTTAACCTTTCTCCTAACAGAATATTGGTAGTCACCATATTGTCAATACGTGGAAATCTTTCTCCTTTTGGGGGCATTCACATTGATTTCAGCCCTTGCTCTTTATCTCAAATAATGTTGTGCACAAGTCAATTTGTTTGAACCTTTACTGTCATTAGACAAAGCTGAGGTTCCGTTCATCCACCCAGTGATGGCTTCAGCAGCCAGTGAATTTCCATTTAGAATTTCCGTTGGATTCTTTCTGTTTCTCTGCTCAGGCTTCTCCTTTCTCTGAGATTTTCATGCCTTGAAATCTTGCTTTGTTGCTTCTCATTGAGGACGGCCTTAGGAGGTGCCTTGAAAATACATGCTCTGTTGGCCCAGCATCTGGTTCATCCTAAGGCTGGACTCTGTTGAGTGACTTTTCTCTTTTGCGTGTGTTCGTTTCCTCAGTGTTTCAAGTGTCAGGTCACTTGGGTTGTTCCTGTTAACATGTAGGAAGGACGCTGCTTTCTCTCCCGTGTGTTTTCCCTTTATAATTCTTCTCATTGTGTCCTTATGTGGTGAAGGGGATATAGCTGGGCCCCTTCCGCAGGCCCCACCTCCCGCCTGGCCCCTGTGCCTTCGCTCCAGTCCTAGGATTGGCAGGGTTCTCTCCACAGACCCTGCCTCCTGCGTGGCCCCTGGGCCTTTCTCCAGTTATGGGTCTCTACCAGGGTCGCTGTCTTCATCGGGTCATGGTCAGGCAGAGATCTGTGTACACAGACTTTGACACCCACCCGCCTCAGCAGCACTGCAGGTCCTTCCCCACGGGGCAGCCCTGTGCGCTCTGCTAGACTTGCTGCTCCTGATGAAAGCCCGGTCAGAGCTGGGCCTGGCCCCTCCAGGAGGGGCCCCTCAGCTTGATCTTCCTGCTCTCCAGGACCTTTGGGCGTGCGCTGTTGCTAGTTTCAGACTTGCTTTCTGCACGGGGAGGGGTCACCTATAGATTCTTAATCCATCAGACCCCAAAGCAGAGGGCAAAGTCCACGCCACGTGAGCCACTGTGAGCTCTGTGTCTTTCGGGTAAACTGGGAGGCGGCCTGACACGCCTTTGGCTTTAGGGGCTGTGGCTGGTCCCGTCCCGCAGCTGTGCTCACCTGTGCTTCGCGGTCTTGTCACTACCTGTGTCGTGAAGGTTGTCGGACATCTGCCCTCCTCCACACCCTCACCCACTAGTTTGGATTTTAATCTCTTGACCTCTGCCGGCAGGCCCCGCCCTCTCGGAACTCGGTCCTGGAAAGCCGCAGGTGCCTCCTTGCCCCTCTGCCTGGCTGTCCCCTGTGGCATTGCTGCTTCCCATCACTGGGTAACAAACCACGCCACACACTCGCAGCACGCCACGGGGCCCACCCACTCGCCTCAGTGTGCGCAGCAGGGGCTGGGCAATGCCGAGCCTGGGTCCCCGTGGTCACGTGGGCAGCGTCCAGGTTCTTTGCTAGCTGCCGGCCGGAACCCCCACCTTCCTGCCACGCAGCCCCTCCTTCCAGTCCGGCAGCAGCTCCGCCCTGGGTCTCCAGAGAGAACTGCTTTTAAAGAGGTCACGTGGCTAGGTCAGGTCCAGCCGGTCAACTCAGAATCCATAATCACAGGTCAGTTCCAGGGGCCAGGGCCGTGAGGAATCCTGGGCTCCTCTCCAAGGCAGCAGGGTGAGGAGGACGCCTCAGTCTCTGGCGTCGTGTTCCACAGTCTCACCGGCCCCCGGAAGGGCTGCAGCAGAAGTCGCTTTCTGTGGTGCCACTGAGTCTCCCCAGACCCTCCGGGCTCCTCTTCACCAGGACAGCGCGTCCCGGACGCCAGCCCCATCCCTCCCGAGCCTGTCAGCCCTGCCACTGCCTGCGCGGCTCCTGCAGCCCCAGCCTCCTTTCTCTTCTGCTGTTGGTGCCAAATGGCCCCGTGGGCGTGGGCGGGCCGCACTGGAAGCCCCGTGGGGACGCCGGCAAGGGAATGGCCTGCACCACCGCCTCACCGCAGCCGAGGAGGGCAGGGTGTGGCGAGGGCGGCCACACGGCGAGGAGGCCGGGAGAAGCCCCTCCTGCGTGGCAGTACCTATGCCCAGCCCCAGGCTCTGGGACCGGCATGTTTGGGCCTCGCTCACTGCGGCGCTTGCCGGCTTCTCTCGCCCTGCAGGACGGGGAGGTTTACTGCATCGATGCGCGGTTCTACGGGAACGTCAGCCGGTTCATCAACCACCACTGCGAGCCCAACCTGGTGCCCGTGCGCGTGTTCATGGCCCACCAGGACCTGCGCTTCCCCCGGATCGCCTTCTTCAGCACCCGCCTGATCGAGGCTGGGGAGCAGCTCGGGTACGCTCCGCCCTGGCCCCGGCGGTGTCCTCTCGAGTTTGTCTAAATAGCTTTCCTGTCGTTGTAAACACTGAGGCCTAGGATGCGCGGGCAGCGGGGAGGAAGCTGGGGCCTGGCCTGGATTCATCCGGCTTGTGGGAGGTGCCGCTGGGTTCGACCTTGAGTCTGTGTTGTTCTTTCCCCAGGTTTGACTACGGAGAGCGCTTCTGGGACATCAAAGGCAAGCTCTTCAGCTGCCGCTGCGGGTCCCCCAAGTGCCGGCACTCGAGCGCGGCTCTGGCCCAGCGTCAGGCCAGCGCGGCCCAGGAGGCACAGGAGGACGGCCTGCCCGACACCAGCTCCGCGGCTGCCGCAGACCCGCTATGAGACGCTGCCGGCCCGCGGGGCATTTAGAGGAGGAGGAGAAGAGATTCTCAGTGTTCCTGCGTGGAGGCTGTGCCATCGGCTTCCTGGAGGGGTCGGAGGTGAGGCTGCAGCCCCGGCGGGCGGGCGTGGATGCCTCCCAGCCACCTTTCTCGACCTGCGGCTGCGCTGTGGGCCCCTGCCCGGGCTGGAGTGCGCGCTTCGGCCCGCTCCCCAAAGATGCTGGGAATCCACGCAGACATCTCCTTGTGAGTTTCTGATGCTGATTTGTCGTTGCGAAGTTTCTCGTTTCTTCCTCTGACCTCCGAGGTCCTCGCTGTTCTCCTGTCCGGCCCAGACTCTTCTGTGTGGCTCTGCCAAAGCCGCCGTTAGCACGAGCTGCTCCGTTCTTCCTGCCCGCGGCCTGCGGGGCTGGTGCTGGGTCCCCGGGGCCGCACCGAGGACAGTCTCCCGCCAGTCTCAGAGAGGTCAGGAGACGGACCCCACCACTAACTTTGGAGAATATGTGGGTTTGCTTTTTAAAGGAATCCTATATCTAGTCCTATATATCAAACCTCTAACTGACGTTTCTTTTCAAGGAAGTGGTTTGGTGGGTGCAGGCGGACCCGGCACCAGCCCCGCCGGTTCCGCTGACGCTGGCACCTTCTGTTGATTTTTTTAAGCCACATGCTATGATGAATAAACTGATTTATTTTCTACCATTACTGAACATTAGGACAAACAAAAAATAAAAAAACGCAGACAACGGTGCTGATTCCGGTGTGGTTTCTACTCACCACGTGAAATAAACTATCAACTGTATAAAGAGAACAAAATGATTTTAGAATAAAATGCAGGAAAAACTTTTTTAAAAATGTTAGTCTTGTAGTGTGAATAAACTTGCCATCACCTTTTGTGTGGTGGCCTGGCAGGTCATATACTTTTTTTTGGCATATACCTTTTTAAATACTGTAATTAGTGCAGTAACAGTGGGGTTTTTTTTGTGCAACTCTTCTAAGACATTCATAATGCAGTCATGTTTATTTTTTTCTGTTAAAATGTTTTTGACAGTTTTAAGAGCAGTCTTTTGGCTCTGACCATTTCCTGTTCTGTTTTCAATGAAATCAATAAAAAAAAAAAAGAGAAGTACTTTAAATGGGGTTTTTATTAATGATACCGTATTTCAGCTGGTCTCTGCAGAACTTGGGGTCCCCCCCGGGCCTGGCCCAACTCTGTCCCTGTCCAAGGAAGTACAGCTTCCTTTTCACCCCAGATTTGTCCCCAGAGAGGGGACATTACAGGCAGAGGTTAGGGGAGCTGTGTGCACGTGTCGAATGAGCCTGCATGTGTGAGAGTACGTGTGTAAAAACGTGAGTGTGAGCACACTGGCGTGTTTTGTGTTTGTGTGGTGCCGACGGGGCACCAGGTGAGTCCCACAGCCAGAGGCAGAGCTGCACTTGAACAGAGAGGCCGGGAAGGCAAAGCCAGCAGAGCCCCCACCCCTCTCCAGGGACCCGAGACCCAAAGCAGGCAGCCTGCTGTGTTCTTCATGCAGACTGGCCTCATTCGCCACAGGAGGACTTTTAGTGTAACCTCAGTAGCACTCAAATGCGTGGAGGTTTGATACACAGAATTCACCTAGGCATTTTAGATGCTTATCTAGCACAGTAACAACTTCTCTGTACTTTGTGAATAGACTGCCCAAGCAGGGTGCCCAGTCGTCCAGCCTGAGGGGCAAGTGCCCAGTGTCAAACGTTGCACCACTGCATGAAGGACTGGGCCGGAGGACCAAGAATGGATGTGGCCTGGATGTAGCCATTGTTGACCCCTCTACATGGGGCCACAGGGGAGGCCATGTTCCTCCAGGAGCCCAGATGGCCTACGGCCTTCCACCTCCGTGTCTGTGAGGAGGGGCTGCGTGGGGTGGGGTGGGCTCCTGCAAAGCCCAGGCTCAGGAGGGTGTAGGGACTGGAAGGTCACCTCGTCCCAGAGGCAGTGGCAGGAGGTGACTGAGGGATGACTGGAGCTTGGACCCAAGGCTCTGCTGGCCCCACCAGCCCTGCCGGTTGCAGCACGGTACAGGCCCTTCCCCTGGGACAGCCCGTAGCTGGCAGATGACTAGAATTGTGGCTTGAGTGTCCACCTGTTCTGCTCCATGCCCTGGGTCAGGTGCTGGGTGTACAAACAAGTATTGGTTGAATCAAGCTAATAGCAAATATTTTGGGTGTCACAAAGTCCTACCAGGGTGGTCCCACAGCAGGGCATTGTCGCAGCAAGTTCCTGCCGTTTAAAATGAGCGCCCAGCACAGAGCCCATCTCACCTGGTCCCAGGGCCCTGTTTACCTCCTTCCCCAACTCAGAGTGACTCATGGTGACAAAGCTTCCCCAGGGCAGGGGACAGGGCTCAGCCACCGGCCAGGCTCCGTTGGTCCTGGTAGTGCGAGCTGGGGCCTTCCCAGGTCAGTGCATTCTGAGGTGGCTGAGTAGGGCCCTGGGGTTCCCAGCTGTGCACGCCCCCTTGGGGTCTTCTGAGGCTGAGTGGACCAAGGCCCTCAACGCAGAGGAGCAGCCACCAAAAAATGGATGGGGTGTGAGCAGAGGCTGCCCAGCCACACTCAAGGCCACACCTGTTTATTATCAAAAACTCACCAGACCTGGAAGAGGAATGTGAAATCACCCTTCTCGCCCCCGCCTGACACAGGCAACAGTTGCAGCCTGCTGTGTTCACTCGGGCCAAGCACGTCTCCTGTCAGGAAGGGGAGAGCCTCCCTGGCTTTGGCAGGAGCATCAGACGTACTGCGTGTCTGGACCAGGTGAACCCTTTGTAATGTACAGATGATATTTCTTTCATGAAGCACAACAATGCTGGGAAGGAGAAAAAGTCAAGAGACCTTTTCCCCCGTGGACTGCATTGGCTCCATCGCAGAATGTCAGCAATGAGAGCAGGCGTCCTCCCAGTTGGCGGGTTGTTTATCTTGAGGCCAGTGTCTCCAGGTATAAAATCATGGATTGTGGTGGCTAGGTCCTCCAGCTGTGTCCTTATTCCTGCAGGTGACTCTGGATATTTTGGCTACACTAGGCCCTTTTTATTTTTATATAAATTTTAGAATCGGCGTGTTAATTTCTACGAAACAGCCAGGTAGGATTTTTTTTAACTTTTCCATCAACTTTATTGAGGTATCATTTAGGGATCATTGAAGGCACCCTTCGTGTTTGATGTGTTTGGCAAATGTGTAAACCCTACAACCACCACCACAGTGAAGACATGAAGAACGCCTTTATTACCCCAAGATGTTCCCTGGTGCCCCCCTGTGTCATCCGCGCCACCGCTCCTGAACCCCAGGAGACACCAATCTGCTCCTGTCACCATAGATTAGCATTTGTATTCTGGAATTTCCTATGATCAGGTTCATGGAGTGTGGACTTTATTGCCTCTGGCTTCTTTGACTTAACATGTATTTTATTTATTTTTAAAAATCTTTTTGGTGCAGGGTACATGTGCAGGTTTGTTATACAGGGAAACTTGTGCGTTTCATCACCTGGTATGAAGCCTGCTACCCATTAGTTACGTTTCCTGATTCCCTCCTCCCACCCTCCACTCTTAAGTAGGCCCCAGTGTCTGCTGTTCCCTTCTTTGTGTTTATGAGTTCTCCTCATTTAACTTCCATTTATAAGTGAGAACATGCAGTATTTGGTTTTCTGTTCCTGTGTTAGTTTACTAAGGATAATAGCCTCCAGCTCCATCCATGTTCCCACAAAAGACATGATCTTTTTTACGGCTGCATAGTATTCCATGGTGTATATGTACCACATTTTTATTCAATCTGCCACTGGTGGGCATTTAGATTGATTCCATGTCTTGGAATTGTGCTATTGTGAGTAATGCTGCAATGAACATACATGCACACGTGTCTTTATTAACATTTGTTGACATTTTAAAACATCAAAATAATCTCAACCTTACAGAACAGCTGCAAGTACAATACAAAAATCTTTTTTCTCTGAACTGCTGGAGAATAAGTTGCCAGCTTGGTACCCCATCCAAATACTTCCGTGGATATTTCCTACACACAAGGTCCTGTGTAACCACAGCAAGCCATCGACATCAGGACGTGAACCCCCCCCTCACGCGCGATGCAGGCTTCACCGTGTGTCACTGTCACACCCTTGGTGACAGATGGGTTCAGTTCAGCAGCTGGTGCTGCTGCCCTTTGCTGCCAAGTGTCGTCTTCAGTTGGGAACCGTTCTCAGTCTCTCCCTGACTTTTATGGCTGTGGCACTTTTGAGGATGACTGCTCAGTTATCATGTAGGAAGTCCTCAGTTCACATTTGTCTGTTTCCTCAGAGTTAAACTCGGGCTGTGCCTCCGTGGCAGGAACACCTCAAAAGTCAGGAAGTTAGTGCATCCTAATAGGGGACCATGACTTGGATTTGGTTCATTTATTAATAACAGAAACTTTAATCATTTGATGGAGGTGGCGTTTGCCAGCCTTTTCCATTGCAAAGTTTCCGTTCTTCCATTATAATTAACACATATTTTGTGGGAAAAAGTATTCAACACTATGTAAAGGCCGGGCACAGTGGTTTGTGCCGGTAATCCCAGCACTTTGTGAGGCCGATGTGGGAGGATTGCTTGAGCCCCCGAGACTAGCCTGGGCAACATAGTGAGACCCCATCTCTGCAAAAAAATACAGCAAAACAATTATCCGGGTATAGTGGTGTGCTCCTGTAGTCCCAGCTACTCAGGGGGCTGAGGTGGAAGGACTGCTTGAACCCAGGATGTCGAGGCTGCAGTGAGCCATGATCCCACCACTGCACTCAAGCATGGGCAATAGAGCAAGACACTGTCTCAAAACAAAAACCCAAAACTATGTGAAGATCTCGTCTTTTATCAAATTTTAAACCTATTTGTTGAATGTGGACTCATTTCTTCCTGTGTTATTCAGTGGATAATAATCTGTTACTGTGATTGAAAATGTCAAAAATCTGATGAGTGGGTCCCTTTCCGGATGGCGCCTGTCCCCTGGTGTTGCCGCCGCCGTGTGTGCCTATCTCAGTGCTGCAGCTGCCCACTCCCCCGACCCTGGGATCAGCCAGTTTTCTAAGATTTAAATCTACTTGGCCGGGCGCGGTGGCTCAAGCCTGTAATCCCAGCACTTTCGAGGCTGAGGCAGGTGGATCACGAGGTCAAGAGATCGAGACCATGCTGGTCAACATGGTGAAACCCCGTCTCTACTAAAGATACAAAAAATTAGCTGGGCATGGTGGCGCGTGCCTGTAATCCCAGCTACTCAGGAGGCTGAGGCAGGAGAATTGCCTGAACCCAGGAGGCGGAGGTTGCAGTGAGCCGAGATCGCGCCATTGCACTCCAGCCTGGGTAACAAAAGCAAAACTCCATCTCAAAAAAAAAAAAAAAATTAAAACAAATAAATAAATAAATCTACTCACCTTTGCTTTGATTTATTATTTTGGATTATTATTTAAAACATTATTTAAAATTATTTTAATTTGTATTTATCGTCTGCTTATGTCATCTGTTCTTTGCTCATTCTTTTTCTCTTTTTCTGCCTTCTTTTGTAGTAATTGAGTATATTTTCATCATCCATTTTACCTTCTTTATTGGCTTACTGGGTTTTGGTTTTTACTAGTTCTCTAAGGTTTACAATATGCATCTTCAGTTTGCCACAGTCTGCCTTCAAATAATGTTATACCACCTTACATACAATCCAAGCATTTTGCAAGAGAGTATTTCCATTCCACAAAACCTTTGTGATATTGTTGTACAATTTACTCCATATAGATTTACACCAAGACATTGCTATTATTTTTGCTTAGGAGCAAAATAAATCTGCAGCTTTCTATTCATTTTATCACTTTTTTTCTGTTTTTGTAACAGCTTTGTTGAGATGTAATCACATGCCATTCAAGTCACCTTTCCACAGTGGTTTTTACGATATTCACAGCTGCGCACACACCACTACAGGCCACTGCCCATTGGCAGTTATTTCTCACCAGCACCCCCAGCCCCAGACGACCACTCATCCACTGTCTCTGGATTTCCTGTTGTGGACATTTTATCTAATACGGTGGTCTCTTGTGACTGGCGTCTTCCGCTTAGACTGGTTTTGAGGTTTATCCACTTTGCTTTTGTTTTTCTTGGAGATGGAGTCTTGCTCTGTCGCCCAGGCTGGAGTGCAATGGCACAATCTCTGCTCACTGCAACCTCCGCCTCCCAGGTCCAAGTGATTCTCCTGCCTCAGCCTTCCAAGTAGTGGGACTACAGCGTGCGCTGCCACGCCCTGCTAATTTTTTGTATTTTAATAGACACGGGTTTTTACCATGTTGCCCAGGCTGGTCTCGAACTCCTGAGCTCAGGCAATCCACCCATCTTGGTTACCAAAGTGCTGGGATTATAGGCACGAGCCATCTCGCCTGGCCAGTTTATCCATTTTGATGTGTATCAACACTTCATTTTCATGGCCACATAAGATTCCATTGTATGGATGGGCGGCATTTTGTTTGTCCATTGATCAGTTGATGGACATTTGCGTTGTTTCCACTTGTTGGCTAACCGTGAATAATGCTGCTCTACACATTTGTGTATAAGTTTTTTGGACCTATGTTTACATTTCTCTTGGATATGTACGCCTAGAAGTGGAATGGATGGGTCATATGGTGACTCTGTGCTTAACCTTTTGCGGAACTGCCAGGCTGTTGTCCCAAGTGGCTGCACACTTCACACTCTGCCAGCAGGACAAGAAGGCCGTGATCTCCACATCCCACAGATGCTTGAGATTGTTCATCTTTCAATAGAGCCATCCTAGTGGCATGGAGTGGCATCTCAATGTGGTTTCCATTTGCATTTTACTGTGTTGATGCCTAGTGATTCTTAACTTTTTTTTTTTGAGACAGAGTCTCAGTCTGTCTCCCAGGCTGGAGTGGAGTGGTGTGATCTTGGCTCACTGCAACCTCTGCTCCCGGGCTCAAGCCATCCTCCCACCTCAGCCTACCAAGTAGCTGGGACCCCAGGCACCACTACACTTGGCTAATTTTTGTGTTTTTAATAGAAATGGGGTTTCACCATGTTGTTCAGGCTGGTCTCAAACTCCTAGGCTCAAACAATATGCCCACCTCAGCCTCCCAAAGTGCTGGGATTATAGGTATGAGCCACCATGCCCACTCATGCCAGACATCTTTTCATGCGCTTATTGGCTATTTATATGCCTTGGAGAAGCATTCATTCAAGGCCTCTGTCCACTTTTAAGTGGTGTTGTCATCTTATTGAGCTGTATGAGTTTTTTATATGTTCTAGGTTCAGATCTCTTATCAGATACATGACTTGCAAATATTTTCTTCCATTCTGTAGGTTTTACTTTTGATGGTTTTACTTTTGTTTAGTTTTGTTTTGAGACAGAGTCTTGCTCTGTCGCAAGGCTGGAGTGCAATGGTGGGATCTCAGCTCACTGCAACCTCCGCCTCCCAGGCTCAAGCGATTCCCTTGCCTCAGCCTCCCCAGTAGCTGGGACTACAGGCGTGCGCCACCGCACCTGGCTAATTTTTGTGTATTTTAGTAGAGACGGGGTTTCGCCATGTTGGCCAGGATGGTCTCGATCTCCTGACCTTGTGATCTGCCCGCCTTGGCCTCCCAAAGTGCTGGGATTACAGGTGTGAGCCACCAATGGTATATTTTAAAGCACAAAGGATTTTACTCTTGCCTAGTTCAAGATTACACCTTAGTTTCTACTTCCAAGAGTTTCACAGCTTTAGTGCTTACTCTGTAGGTATTACCCACCAATTAGGTCTGTGATTCATTTTGAGTTACTTTTTGTAGATGAGGGAAGATAGGGGCCGACTTCATTCTTTTGCCTGTGGATGCCCAATTGTTTCAGCACCTACAATTGAAGAGGTTGTTTTTCACCTTTGAATTGTCTTGGCATCTTTGTCAAAAATCAGTCATACAATAAACACATGTGAAGATGCTCAGCATTACTAATTGTTACAGAAATGCAAATCCAAACTACAATAGGGGACTTCCTCACAGCCACTAGGAGGGTTGTCACAAAACAGATGGACAACTGCAAATGTTGTCAAGTGTGTGGAGAAGGCCGGACCCTTGCATACTGCTGAAGGTGTAAAAGGGCACAAACACTGTGGAAACTGTGTGGCCGTTACTCAAAACATTAAAAATAGAATTACCGTACAATCGTCAATTCTCCTTCTGGGTATACGCCTAACACAGTTGAACTCAGAGTCTCAAAAAGAGATTTGTACACCATGTTCGTAACAGCATCATTCACGACAACCAAAACATGGAAACAACCATGTGACCATCGGCTGATGAATGGATGAACGATGTCGTGTGCGTGTGCAGCGGCGTGTGTTTTACCTTAACAAAGAAGGAAACCCTGCCGTGTGCTACAACATGCATAAACCTTGTTGGAAACAGATGCTCGGTGCTGCAAAAGAAAATCAGCACTGAGACAAGGGAGGTTTTAGCAACGCAAGTTTTACTTCCTGGACTGCTGGGCTGCACGAAGGGTGCCCTCACTAGCCATCTTGCCATGAGGGAACAACAAACAAAGGAAAGCAGACGTATTTATCCCTTACGCATTTGGGGTCGTCCTTGCTGCTGTGTCTGATCTCCGTTGGCTGGAGCCGGACCCCACAATCTAAAACCAGATTGTCTAACAACTTAAAACTTTTCTAAACAGGTAAGAGCCGTGGAGAGCTGGGACATGCCTGTGAGCACATCCAGCACAGATGTCTTGGTTAAAGTACAAGGACATAGAATGTACTACGTGCCTGTGAGCATGGCATGTCTAACAGCTACATAGAATAGGGCTTAACAAAGTTATTAACACATTTATTCTTTAACAAGAAAGGAAACTTTAAAAAGGAATTTTTCTACTTCCCACAAACCTTGAGGACATTATGCTAACTGAAATAAGCCAAGAGCAAAAAGGCAAACACTGTATGCTTCCACTTATATCCGTTACTTAGAGTGGTCAGAATCAGAGAGACAGACAGTAGAATGGTGGTTGCCAGTGGGTAGAAAGAAGAAGAGAATGGAAAGTTATTATCTGCAAGTACAGAGCTCTAGTTTTACCAGGTGGAAAGAGATGCTGTTGACAGCTGCACTAATTACGAATATGTGTAATACCACTGAACCGTACACCTAAAATAGTTAAGATGGTTAATTTTATGTCATGTATTTTAACATAAAAAAAAAAACATTAAGAAAAAAGAGCTTGGTGTTGGATGTGCTTCTTGCTACTGGGGGCACCATTTCTTTTCGGCCCTCTTAGCTACAGAGCAAAGAAAGAGATGGGTATACACATAACCTGCATGTATCCAAATCTATGGGTGTTCCTACATGCACCCTTCTCTATCTGCATCTGGGTAAACACAAGTTCATGCTGACGTCGCCAACGCTAATTTATTTCCACGTGACTCATTCCAGCCTTCATTCCTTGCCGGTCTTTAAGTTCCCACTCTAATAGTGAGAAATCTCATTCCCACCATCTGCCATCTATTTGTTTAATTGATTAATTCCGATATACATATAGATGTATCAGAATTGTTAGCCTTAACCCAGCACTTGGGGAGACCAAGGTGGAAGGATTGCTTGAGGCTGAAGCTCGAGACCACCCTGGCCAACACAGACAGATCCTGTCGCTATTTAAAAATAGAGTTGTTAGCTTTTATCCCCATGGATATGACGTCACCGATTTATGTGAAGCTCCTTTGCCTTTAGTCTCGGAGGCACCACTCATGTCCAAGGTCGCCTAGGTCAACACCTTTTCCCCACCCCCTTCAGTAAGATTGTGTCATACAAGGCAATCGATACAGTTTCTTGCCACACTCTACATTCCTTCTTGGGATCTCATGACCTCCTAAGTGATTTCTTTTTTTTCCTTTTTCTTTTTCTGAGATGGAGTCTTGCTCTGTTGCCAGGCTGGTGTGCAGTGGTGCAATCTCTGGTCACTGCAATCTCCACCTCCCAGGTTCAAGCAATTCTCTGCCTCAGCCTCCAGAGTAGCTGGGACTACAGGCGTGCACCACCATGCCTGGCTAATTTTTGTATCTTTGGTAGAGACGGGGTTTCTCCATGATAGCCAGGATGATCTCGGTCTCTTGATCTTGTGATCCGCCTGCCTTGGCCTCCCAAAGTACTGGGATTACAGGTGTGAATCACTGTGACTGGCTGATTTATTCATTTATTTTGAGACCGGGTCTTGCTCTGTCGCCCAGGCTGGAGTACAGTGGTGCAATCTCAGTTCACTGCAGCCTCGACCTCCTGGGCTCAAGCAATCCTCCTATCTCAGCCTCCTAAGAAGCTGGGACTCTAGGTGCACACCACCATGCCCAACTAATTTTGTATTTTTAAAAAATGGATATGGAGTCTCGCCCAGGCTGGTCTTGAACCCTTGGGCTCAGGTGATCCTCCTGTCTTACCCTCCCAAAATGCTGGGATTACAGGCATGAGCCCCCATCTCTAGTCAATTTCATTGATTTCTGCTCTAAATTATATTATTTTTGTCCTGCTTGCTTTGCTCTTCTTTCCCTAGTTCCTAAGGAGAAATCTTTGATTAATGATTTTTGATCTTATAAATTTCTCTATAAGTACCATTTTTGTTGCATTCTACAAGTTTTCATTTTCAGGTAGTTTAAATTTGTTTTTGTTTTTTTTTTGAGATGGAGTCTTGCTCTGCCACCCAGACTGGAGTGCTGTGGCATGATCTCAGCTCACTGCAACCTCTGCCTCCCAGGTTCAAGCAATTCTTCTGCCTCGGCCTCCTGAGTAGCTTGGATTATAGGCATGTGCCACCACTCCTGGCTAATTTTTGTATTTTTAATAGAAACGGTGTTTCACCATGTTGGTCATGCTGGTCTTGAACTCCTGACCTCATGATCTGCCCACCTTGGCCTCCCAAAGTGCTGGGATTACAGGAATGAGCCACTGCACCCGACCAGTATGGTCTTTTAAAAAATTAATTTTGACAATCTCTGTCTTTTGATTGTCATATTTAGACTTTTTGGAGGAACGATCCAAGATGGCTGATCGCTAACATCTCGGGATTGTAGCTCCCAGTGAAAGCGCAGAGAACGAGAGAATGCCACACTTTCAGACAAATTTTTGTCGCTCACAGACCAGAAGATTCACAGAGGAGGAGCCCTACAGGTCGCCAGCGTGACTCTTGTGGCAGGCGCAGCGGTTTTGCCAGCGCCTCGTGCGGCAGCTCTTGGTGCAGAGTAAACGGGACTGGTTCCCCTTGAGACCGATGTTTGGAGCTCCGGGAAGGCAGAGTCGCCTATTACGGACTCAAGAAGGAAGCCAGACCGGAGATTCCCGGGCAGAAAAGCACCATCATTCTTAACGCTGCTGTTTTGGCGGGCACAGTGGGTTGCTCAGATTTCGGCCCTGGGAATTAACAAGTTGGACGTCCACGCAGAGACCTAATTTGAAAGTTGGTAATTACAAAGACGACAGGTGGATAAACTTACAACAATGGGAAGAAACCAGCGTAAAAAGCCTGAGAATACTCAAAATCAGAATGCTTCTTCCTCTACAGAGGATCACCGTTCCTCATCAACAAGGGAACAAGGCTTGATGGAGAACGAGTGCATTCCATTAACAGAATCAGGCTTCAGAAGATGGATAATAAGAAACTTCTGTTAGTTAAAAGAACATGTTATAGCCCAATGTAAAGAAACTAAGAACTTTGAAAAATGGTTTGATGAAATCCTAATGAGAATAGACAATTTAGAGAGGAATATAAGTGAATTAATGGAACTGAAGAATACAATACGGGAACTCAGAGAAGCATGCACAGGTTTAAACACTCGAATTGTTCAAGCAGAAGAAAGGATATCAGAGGTCGAAGTCCAACTTAAGGAAATAAAATGAGAAGACAAGAATAGAGAAAACAGGATAAAAAGGAATGAGCAAAGTCTCCAAGAAATGTGGGACTATGTGAAAAGACCTAATTTACGTTTGATAGGTGTACCCGAATGCAACGGAGAGAATGAATCCAAGCTGGAAAATATTCTTCAGGATATTATTCAGGAAAACTTTCCCAACCTAGCAAAGGACAATATTCAACCCCAGGTAATACAGAGAACACCACAAAGATATTCCTCAAGAAGAGCAACCCCAAGGCACATAATTGTTAGATTCACCAGGGTTGAAATGAAGGAGAAAATACTAAGGGCAGCCAGAGAGAAAGGTCAGGTTACCCACAAAGGGAACTCACAGCAGATCTCTCAGCAGAAACCCTACAAGCCAGAAGAGAGTGGGGCCAATATTCAACATCCTTAAAGAACAGAACTTTCAGCCCAGAATTTCATATCCAGCCAAACTAAGCTTCATAAGTGAAGGAAAATAAAATCCTTTGTGAACAAGCAAGTACTCAGAGACTTTATTACCACCAGGCCTGATTTACAAGAGCTTCTGAAAGAAGCATTATACATAGAAAGGAACAACCAGTAATAGCCTTTCTAAAAATATACCCAAAAGTAAAGAGCATCAACATAAAGAAGAATTTACATCAACGAATGGATGCCACAGACAGTTAACATCAAATGGCAGTAATCCTAAATTTAAATTGACTAAATCCCCCAATCAAAAGATACAGCCAAAACCCAACAGTATGCTACATCCAGACCCATTTCACATGCAAAGATACACAAAGACTCAAAACAAAGGGATGGAGAAAGATTAACCAACTAAATGGAGAGCAAAAATAAATAAATTAATTAATAAATAAAAAGCAGGAGTTGCAATTCTCATATCTGATAAAATAGATTTTAAAGCAACAAAGATATATTGGTAAAAGGATCAATGCAACAATAAGAGCTAATGATCCTAACACCCAGATACATAAGACCTATAAAGAGACTTAGACTCAACAAGATAGAAAATTAATAAGGATATCCAAGACTTGAACTCAGATCTGGAACAAGTAAACTTAATAAATATTTATAGAGCTCTCCACTTTAAATACACAAAACACACATTCTTGTCAATACCACATCACACCTACTCAGAGGTTTAAATGAAATATTGATTGGCCATTATTAATACCCATTTTTAGAATAAAGCAACATTCCCATTCTTTCTCCCTCTTTTTCTTCCTCTTTCTTCCTCTCCTTCGCTACTTTTCTTCTTTCCTTCTCTCCTATAAAAAAATAAAAAATAAAAAAATAGACTTTTCACATTCGAAGTGATTATTAATATGATTGGATTGATGTCCCCCGTGTTTCTATGTTTGTAACTCTTTTCTATTTATTGTATTTGTTCTTTGTATTATCCCCCTTTTCCTGCCTTTCTGGGTGATGGTGGTGTTGTTTTAGAGACAGGGCCTTGCTGTATTGCTCAGGATTGTCTCAAACTTCTGGGGTCAAGTGATCCTCCCACCCTGGCTTGCTTTCTCTCTTCTGGCTATTTTTTTCTTATCTTTTACCATGGCTTGTATCTTTTCTTTTTTTTTTGAGACGGAGTTTCACTCTTGTTACCCAGGCTGGAGTGCAATGGCACGATCTCGGCTCACCACAACCTCCGCCTCCTGGGTTCAGGCAATTCTCCTGCCTCAGCCTCCTGAGTAGCTGGGATTACAGGCATGCACCACCATGTCCAGCTAATGTTTTGTATTTTTAGTAGAGACAGGGTTACACCATGCTGACCAGGATGGTCTTGATCTCTTGACCTTGTGATCCACCCGCCTTGGCCTCCCAAAGTGCTGGGATTACAGGCTTGAGCCACCGCTCCCGGCCGTATCTCTTTGTTGAAAGCCTCATGTAAGATATTGGGTAATAGGAATTGAGGTCTATTGGCCTTTAGCATGAGATTTTATGTTAATCTGGGTAGTAGCTGGGCTGGGTTTGTGTTTTTTGTTTTTTGAAACAGAGTCTTGCTCTCTAGCCCAGGCTGGAATACAGTGGTGCGATCTCAGCTCACTGCAACCTCTGCCTCCCAGGTTCAAGTGATTCTCCTGCCTCAGCCTCCTGAGTAGCTGGGATTACAGGTGCCTGCTACCATGCCTTGCTAATTTTTGCATTTTTAGTAGAGATGGGTTTCACCATGTTGGTCAGACTGGTCTCAAACTCCTGACCTCAAGTGATTTGCCCACCCCAGCCTCTGAAAGTGCTGGGATTATAGGCGTGAGCCCCGTGCTCGGCCTGGGCTGTGTTTAATGTTGCCTGTAGCCATAGGTGTCAGGGACTTCAATGTCCTTTAGTTTTTTGTTGTTGCCCCCTGTTGTCTCTGTGTCTTCTTAAATAGAATTGGCCAGGTGTGGTGGCTCACGCTGGTAATCTCAGCACTTTGGGAGGTGGGTGGATCATCTGAGGTCAGGAATTTGAGACCACCCTGACCAACCTAGTCTCTACCAAAAATACAAAATTACCCATATGTGGTGGCGCATGCATGTAATAATTCAGGAGACTGAAACAGGAGAATCACTTGAACCCAGGAGGCGGAGGCTGCAGTGAGCCAAGATTGTGCCATTGCACTGCAGCATGGGCAAGAAGAGTGAAACTCTGTTTCAGAAAAAAAAAATCTTCACTTTGTAGCTGCTTCAGCTGTAATCCATAGTTACCACACTGGACCCTTGCTGATATAGTGATAATGTATAGGGAAAGGGGAAGCATTATGTAATCCTGTGATTAAATCTCTTTCTGTGCCTCTGTGTCCCTGGGCTGTGAACTTCAAAGTGTTTGGCAGATTTTTCTCCCCATTAGGTGAGGCAGGAAGACTAAAGAGGGATGGAGATGTGGATTTCCTTTCTCCCAAATAGATAAGCCTCTCAAAAAGTCTTTTTTCTGCTGAATAGGGCTTTGGATAAAAACCATTCTGGGCATATTTCATGTGCTGATGAGAAGAATGTGTATTCTGTAGCTATTGGAAGAGCTCTTCCGTAATTATCTATTAGGTCCCTTTGGTCTATAATGCTGTTTACTTATTTATTTATTGTTTTTATTTATTTATTTGGAGACAGAGTCTCACTCTGTCACCCAGGCTGGAGTACAATGACGTTATCTCGGCTCACTGCAACCTCTACCTCCCAGGTTCAAATGACTCTTGTTCCTCAGCCTCCTGAGTAGCTGGGATTATAGGCATGCACCAGCATGCCTGGCTAATTTTTGTATTTTTAGTAGAGATGGGGTTTCACCATGTTGATCAGGCTGGTCTCAAACTCCTGACCTCAAGTGATTCATGCACCTTGACCTCCCAAAGTGCTGGGATTACAAGCATGAGCTACCACACACCCAGCCTGTAGTGCTGTTTTAATACGATTTTTCTTTGTTGATTTTCTGTCTAATTGATCTGTCCAGTGCTGACAGTGGGATGTTGAAGTCCCGAATTATTATTGTTGGAGTTTATCTCTCCATTTATACTATTAATAATAATAGCGTTTGCTATATATACTTGAGTACTCAGGTGTTTGATGTATATCGTGGGATGTAGGAAAGTTCCTTTTTAAAATTTCCTTTCTTGTTAAAGAAGAAGTGTGCTAATAACTTTGTTAAGCCCTATCATATGTAGCTGTTAGACATGCCATGTTCACAGGCATGTAGTACATTCTGTGTCCTTCTACTTGAACCAAGATATCTGTGCTGGACGTGCTCACAGGCATGTCCCAGCTCTCCACTGCTGTTACCTGTTTAGAAAAGTTTTAAGTTGTTTGCCAATCTGGTTTTAGTTTAGATTGTGAGGTCTGGCTCCAGCAAACGGAGATCAGACACAGTAGCAAGGACGACCCCAAATGTGTAAAGGATACATTTGTCCAATTTCCTTTGTTCATTGTACTCTTGTGGCAAGATGGCTAGTAAGAGTACCTTTCCTGCAGTCCAGGAACTGAACATTGTGTTGCTAAAAGATCCCTTGTCTCAGTGCTAATTTTTCTTTGTGGCACCGAGCACCTATTTCCAACAATGTGTAATTGTTATATCTTCTTGCTGAACTGGTCCCTTATCATCAGCTAATAACCTTCTTTGTCTCTTTTTTCAGCATTGAGTTAAAGTCTATTTTATCTGATGTAAGTGTAGCACTCCGCTCATTTTTTAATTCCATTTGCATGGAAGATCTTTTTCCAGCCCTTCACTTCTATTGTATGTATGTCTTTACAGGTTACATGAGTTTCATATAGGCAGCATACAGTTAAAAAAAATGTAAATCCATTCAGCCAGTCTATATCTTTTAATTGAGGAATTTAATCTGTTAACATTCAAGGTTATTATTGATAGGTGAGGACTTACTTCTGTCATTTTAATTGTTTTCTGTATACTTTGTTCTTTTCTTTTTTTTTTTTTTTTTGTTTTTCTTTGTGGTTTGCTGGTTTTCTGCAATACTAAGTTTTGATTCCTTTATCTTTCTCATTGTGTATCTGCTATACCAGTAAATTTTATACTTTTGCATGTTTTCATGATGGTCATTATTGTCCTAGGACTCCCATAAGAAATTATTGCAAGACTGGTGTAGTGGTTAAAAATTACCTCAGTTTTTGCTTACCTAGGAAAGACTATTTCTTCTTCATTTCAGAAGGATAACTTGGCTGAGTATAATATTCTTGGCTGACAGTTTTTTCTTCTTTTCTTTTAGCACTTTGATTATATCATGCCGTTCTCTCTTGGCCTATAAAGTTTCTGCTGAGAAATCTGCTGTTTGTTAAATAGGGATTCTCTTATGTGTGACTTTATATTTTTCCTTTGCTGTTTTTTTTTTTAAATAATTCTCTCGTTTTCTCACATTTTTTTTTTAAACAGGGTCTTGCTCTGTCACCCAGGCTGAAATGCAGTGGTGTGATCATTGCTCACTGCATTCCCAAAATCCTGGGCTCAAGCAACCCTCCCACCTCAGCCTCCCTGGGACTATGGGTGTGTACCTTCATGCCCTGCTAATTATTATTGTTATTATTTAGAGATGAGATCTCACTTTGTTGCCCATGCTGGTCTTGGACTCCTGGCTTTAAATAATCTTCCCACTTGGGCTTCCCAAAACACTGGGATTATAGGTGTGGGCCAGTGTTCCTGGCCTTCCCTTCCACTTTTGATAGTTAAGAGTATAATGTCCCACTGGGAGTACCTTCTTGGGTTGACTACATTTGAGAACTCTTGAACTTTCTGGATCTGGGTGTCCATATCCTTCTTTTCAGCTATTATTTCATTAAATAGGTTTGCTATGCCTGTTCCAATCTCTTCTCCTTCTGGAATTTCTATAATGTGAATATTTATTTGCTTGATGGTATCACATTGGTCCCATAAACTTCATGTTTTTCCATTTTGTTTTTTTCTCTTTCTTATATTTTCTTTCTTTCTTTCTTTCTTTCTTTCTTGCTTGCTTGCTTGCTTGCTTGCTTCTTTTCTGTCTCACTGGATAATTTCATAAGACTGGCTGGGTGCGGTGGCTCAAGCCTGTAATCCCAGCACTTTGGGAGGATGAGGTGGGTGGATCACGAGGTCAAGAGATCAAGACCATCCTGGTCAACATGGTGTAACCCCGTCTCTACTAAAGATATAAAAAATTAGCTGGGCACGGTGGTGCGTGCCTGTAATCCCAGCTACTCAGGAGGCTGAGGCAGGAGAATTGCCTGAACCCAGGAGGCAGAGGTTGCGGTGAGCCGAGATTGTGCCATTGCACTCCAGCCTGGGTAACAAGAGTGAAACTCCGTCTCAAAAAAAAAAAAATTCATAAGACTGAAGAATTTTTAAAATTAAAACAAATTTATTTTTGAGACAAGGTCTCATTCTGTTGCCCAGGCTAGGAAACAGTGGCATGATCACAGATCACTGCAGCCTCAACCTCCACAGGCTTAGATGATCCTCCCACCTCAGCCTCCCAAGTAGCTGGGACCACAGGTGTGCACCACCATGCCCAGCTAATTTTTGTATTTTTTGTAGAGGTGGGGTTTTGTCATGTTGCCCAAGCTGGTCTCAAACTCCTGGGCTCAAGTGATTCACCTGCCTTGGCCTCCCAAAGTGCTTGGATTACAGGCATGAACCACCACACCCAGTCCCAAGAAAACATTTTTTAGATAAGATTTCTCCATGTTGCCTAGGCTGGTCTTGAACTTCTGTGCTCAGCCTCCTAAGCGGCTGGGTTTATAAGCACACAACACTGTGCCTGACTCATTGGCTTATTTCACAAGGCCTATCTTCAAGTTCAGAAATTATTTCTTCTGCTTGTCTAATCTGTTATCGAAGCTCTTGATTGTATTTTTTATTTCATACACTGAATTGTTTAACTTCAAGATTTGTTTCATTCTTTTTATGATATATATTTTTTGTTAAATTTCTCATTCAGTTATGAATGTTTTTCTGATTTTGTTGAATTGTCTATCTGTGTTCTCCTGTATCTCACTGAGTTTTCTTAAGATTATTATTTTGGATTCCTTTTCAGGCACTTCATAGATTTCCTTTTCTTTAGGGTCTATTAAGAGATAACTGCTGTGTTCCTTTGGAGATGTCATGTTTCCTTGCTTTTCATGTTTCTTGTGTCCCTACATTGACATCTGTATGTCTAGTGGAATAATTGCCTCTTCCAGTCTTATGGAATAATGCTCATAGGGAAACTGTTTTCTGTCAATGTGTCCTGTAGTGTCAGTTAGGTGGGATGCTTTGGCTCTGGCTCTGGGAATTAATGTAGTATGCATGTGATTTCTTTAACTGTAATCGACACCCGTAGTGTCTGCAAGTGCCTCGGTGGCATAGACTGCAGGTGTTGTGGATAGAGGGCATGACATTTCTGGGGATAGAAGTCACTGGGCAGGCAGGATTTTAAGCCCTAGAGGAGCACATGCAGGGCACAGTAGGACCATTTGTCATGTAAGTGAGGGTGGTGGTGGCAGGTGCCAGACAGGCTGGTTCTCAGACTATGGGCCTGCATGCAACACATGGCAGCTCTGCCATTTAAAGGGGTGAGGTTACCAGTGGCAGTGGGCACTGGGTGGCCAGTCCTCAAACATTCTGGGGTGTGTGCATCAGTTCTCCAAGTCTTTGGGGCAGCCTTTCTGCTGTGCTGGACTGCTGGTTCCTTGGGGGTGCAGAGTACTGTGTGGGCTCAGGTTCCGGGTCATGGTTATACCACTGGGTCTAGCTGGGGTCCTGGCATTGCAGCCTTGTATGGGAGCATTATGGGCTGGAAGTGAGGACTCATGGATGTGGAGATACAAGGGCTATTGCCCCTTAGGGCAGGAGGCACACCAGCAGTGGCTCTCTTCTCAAAATGGCAATGTACCATAGCAGCTTGGGTCTCTAGGAGTGCAGGGGGGCAGTGTGTGTTGATTCTCCAGAGCAATGCAGCTATGTGGACTCCTGGCAGCTCCCTCTACTTCTCTCAGGGCCTGCGAGGACTATGGGGCTCTCCTATAGCTAGAATTGCAGGCATCAACATTGGTAATGGGGACTGCTGGGGATCTACCACTTACTGTTTCTCCATAATGGGGAGCCTCATGGCTCTGAGCCAATCCTGGACAGATGCTTTTTCCTTGTCTATGCTGCCATCTGGAATTTGCAGGGGGTTTTTGTTTTTTCCTTCCTGAATTTCAGTGTTCTCCCTTAGATATCCCACTCAAAGTTTAGTTATTTATTTTATGTTTTGGTCCTTCTTTGTGAAGGAGATGAGCATTGGGTACGTCTAGTCAACTGTCTTCCAAATCACTCTGGAAATATCTCAAAATGGTTACTTTTACCCTCCCCTTGTTAGAAGCACAAGGAGTTTCTCTTGGCTCTTTACTGTGAGATTATGGTGAGATTCCATGAGGTAGAAGCCAAGAAGTATGGAGGGGGCTTCCTAAGACTGAAACCCCTAGAAGTTCCTCACTCTTGTGCTAGTCTACATGCTGCAATTTTTCAGCATGTAGCGATTTTTCAAAGTTACCATTAAGTGTTCCTACTGGTTTATGGCTCCAGCAGCTTCTGCTCCACTTAAGCTGATTTCAGCAGTGATTCTTTGTACTTGCCTGTACTTTCAGATTTCAGGGTGGCAATTTTTCCTATGACCTTAATTCTCTGATAGGTTCAAGAAAAATAATTTATTTTAAATTTGTTCAGTTTTTAAAATTATTGTAATGAAGAGAGTGATGAATTCCAACATCAATAAATTTGAGAATAAGAAAAAAGATTTTCTATTTATACACATATTTACAATTTCTGGTGCTTTTTTATTCCTTTTTCTGGATCCATATTTTCAAATTGTGTCATTTTCTGTAGCTCAAAGAACTTTCTTTTTTTTTCTAAAAAAAAAGACATTTATTCAGCGTCACGATCAGACTCTTGCATTTAGCAATCAACAGCATGGGTGCAAAAAAAAAAAAAGAAAAAGAAAAAATCTACATTAAAACCCTTTGTTGGAATGCTTTACACTTTCCACAGAACAGAAACTAAAATAACCTGTTATACAATTAGTCACAAATACAGTCCTCGAGTTTTTTGCCCATACACATGAGTATTTGTCTAAATCATGTCTTCTTTGTAGCAGCTAGGCCCTGCCACCACTGTGCTTGGCTGAGTTCACAAATCTGTTGTAACCTGTAGCTTCCCTGTCACTTCTCTGGCTCTCCTCTCTTGCTAAGCTTTGTTTCCTAATTAAAATCTTCTGCCACTGCCATAGCTACTGCTGCTACTGGAACCGCCATAGCCACCTTGGTTTCATGGTTTGGCAAAGTATTGGCCACCACCACCATAGGGGCCAGAGCTTCTGCCTCCAAAGTTTCCTCCCTTCATGGGTCCAAAATTTGAAGACTGATTGTTGTAACTGCCAAAATCATTGTAGCTTCCACCACCTCCAAAATTGCCTCCATCATTACCAAATCCATTATAGCCAACCCCACTGCCACCATATCCACCACCACCACGGCTGCCACCAAAGCCACCACGACCACTGAAGTTTCCTCCACGACCGAAGTTGTCATTCCCACCGAAACCACCTCCACGACCACCACCAAAGTTTCCAGAACCACTTTGACCTCTTTGGCTGACGAAGCACTAGCCATCTCTTGCTTTGACAGGGTTTTCCTAACTTCACAGTTGTGGCCATTCACAGTATGGTATTTCTGAATGACAATCTTATCCACGGAGTCATGGTCATCAAAGGTTACAAAGGCAAAGCCCCTTTTCTTGCCACTGCCTCTGTCAGTCATGATTTCAATCACTTCAATTTTTCCATACTGTTCAAAATAATCTCTTAGGTGATGTTCTTCAGTGTCTTCTTTAATGCCACCAACGAATATTTTTTTCACAGTTAAGTGGGCACCTGGTCTTTGAGAATCTTCTCTTGAGACAGCTCTCTGGTTCCACAACTCTTCCATCCACTTTGTGTGGCCTTGCATTCATGGCTGCATCCACCTCCTCTACAGTTGCATACGTGACGAACCCAAAGCCCCTGGAGCGCTTGGTGTTTGGATCTCTCATTACCACACAGTCTGTGAGCGTTCCCCATTGCTCAAAATGGCTCCTCAGGCTCTCATCGGTTGTTTCAAAGCTCAACCCTCCAATGAAGAGCTTCCTCAGCTGTTCCGGCTCTTTAGGAGACTCTGACTTAGACATGATCGCAAGGAGAAGAGAGACTTTAACGATGCTGCTTCGGCGGCGTCCACGGGCAGAAAAGTCAAAGAACTTTTGAAAAGATCTCTTTTAGTATAGATTTCCTAGCAATGGATTCTTACCTTTCGTTTGTTCAAAAGTATCTTTGTTTCACCTTTATTTTGAAAGTCACTTCTGTGGGTTTAGAATTCTAAGTTGGCTGATTATTTCCCCTACTCAGCACTTGAAAGATGTGGTTCCACTGCCTTATTTTGGATAAGAAATCAATGAATGTTCTACAGTGTCACATTTTCTTTTTTCTGATACAGAGTCTCACTCTGTCACCCAAGTTAGGGTGAAGTGGCGTGATGTCGGATCACTGCAACCTCCACCTCCCGGGTTCATGTGATTCTCATGCCTCAGCCTCCCAAGTAGCTGGGATTACAGGTGCATGCCATCATGCCCAGCTAATTTTTGTATTTTTAGAAGAGATGGGGTTTTGCCATGTTAGCCAGGCTGGTCTCAAACTCCTGACCTCAGGTGATCTACCCACCTTGACCTCCCCAAATTACGTTTTCTATTAAACCCATCCAGTGAAGTTTTTATTTTAGAAATAATAACTTTCAACTCTAGACATTCCATTTGCTTTTTTTTTTTGAGATGGAGTTTCGCTCTTGTTGCCCAGGCTGGAGCGCAGTGGTGCGATCTCAGCTCACTGCAACCTCCGCCTCCCAGATTCAAGCCATTCTCCTGCCTCAGCCTCCCAAGCAGCTGGGATTACAGGCGCCGACCACCACGCCCAGCTAATTTTTGTATTTTTAGTAGAGATGGGGTTTCACCATGTTGGTCAGGCTGGTCTCGAACTCCTGACCTCATGATCTGCCCACCTCAGCCTCTTGAAGTGCTGGAATTGCAGGCATGAGCAACCACACCCAGCCTCCATTTGCTTATTTTTTTTTATAGCTTCAACTTCTCTTTTGAGGCTCACTCTGGTACCTCTTCATATCTTCATATTTATGTTTTCCTTTAAAATATTTTTTTGAGATAGAATCGCACTCTGTCCCCTAGGCTGGAGTGCAGTGGTGTGATCTCGGCTCACTGAAACCTCTGCTGTGTTCAAGTGGTTCTTGTGCCTCAGCCTCCCAAATAGCTAGGATAAGTACATGCCACCATGCCTGACTAATTTTTTTATATTTTTAGTAGAGATGGGATTTTGCTTTGTTGGCCAGTCTGGTCTTGAACTCCTGGCCTCAAGTGATCCGATAGTCTCAGCTTCCCAAAGTGCTGGGATTACAGGCTTGAGCCACTATGCCTGGTCTCTTTTAGAATCTTTAAACATATTTATAATAGCTCTTTTTATTCTCTTTTCTTTTCTTTTTTTTTTTTCCTTTGAGATAGAGTCTCTGTCACCTAGGCTGGAGTAGAGTGGTGCAATCATAGCTCACTATAACCTTGAACTTCTGGGCTCAAGAAATCCTCCCACCTCAGCCTCCTGGGCAGCTGGGACTACAGGCATGCACCTCTATACCTTGTTCATTTTAACATTTTTTGTAGAGACATGGTCTCACTTTGTTGCCCAGGCTGTTCTCAAACTCCTGTTTCCAGTGATCCTCCTGCCTCAGCCTCCCAAAGTGCTGGGATTTTAAGCACAAACCACCACACCCAGCCCCTCTTTTTATTCTCTATATTGTAATTCAGTCAGCTCTGTCATACCTGGTTTCATATATGTTGACTAATTTATCTTCATTTATGTCATGTTTTTCCATCTCTTTGCACGTCTAGTAATTTTGATTGAGTGTTGGACAGTGTGCATACTGTGTTACTCAGTGTTTGGATTTGTCATCTTCCTTTTATTGAGTTTTGCTTGGTAAGTAGTTTATTTTACTTGTAGATCAACTTGATCATCTCAAGTCTTCTTTTGGAATTTTGTTAGGTAAGGTCTCAAGCAGCTTTTATTCTAGGGATAATTTAGTTCTACTCTTAAGGCATGGCCTTTCTGCCGAATGACCAGAGTTTTCAGCAAGTTTTCTCTACCTGGACTTGTCCTGCGTGAGCTGAGGTGACTGTTCAGGTCACAGCTCCTCTGCAGTTTTTCTTTGCTTCAATTTGTGAAGTGTCACTCTACAGATGAACAGCTTTATATTCAGCCAAAGACCTAAGGGAACACCTATGCAGATTTCTGAAGCTCTTTTGTTGTGTGTCTCCTTCTTTCTGGTAGTCTGCCCTTCAAATTCCAGCCTCCTTTGGTGCCCCACATTCCACCCTCTCTCCTGTAATCTCAATAGGAGGAATGAATTTTCCTTGGTGTCCTCTTCCTCATGCTGTGGTTAGCAAATTGTCCCTAGAGAGCCATACAGGGTGATTATGAGCAAAAAACTACTTGTTTTAAGAGAAAAAAGGAAAAAAAAAACAAAACAAAAAGACTTGTTTTTCTTTCTTCCAGGATCAGTGTCATTTTCTTTCTGTTGTCCAATATCTGCAAACAGTTTTATATATTTTTGCTCAGTTTTATGGTTTGTGGCATGAGGGTTATCTAATGTTAGTTACTACATCATGGTCAGAAGCAAATACATATAAAACTTTTTTCCTTTCCTCCCTTTCTCTCTTTCTTTCTTCTACTTTCCTTTCTTTCCTTTTCAAGACAGGCTCTCTCTCTGTTGCCTAGGATGGAGTGCAGTAGAGCAATCACAGCTCACTGCAGCCTCAACCTCCTGGACTCAAGCATTTCTCCCCTCCTCAGCCTCCTGAGTAGCTGGGACTACAGATGCACACCACCATGCCCAGCTAATTTTTGTAGTTTTAGTGGAGATGGAGTCTTGCTGTGTTGCTCAGGCTGGTCTCAAACTCCTGGGCCCAAGTGATCCACCCACCTCAGCCTCTCAAAAGGGCTGAGATTACAGGCATGAAGCACCGTACCTGTTCCATTTTCTTTTAAATCAAATGCCACTACTAACTTGTTAAATACCGATTCCAATAATATTTGTTTAATAATCTTTCCTTTTTTCACAAATTTTAAGTCTTATCTACTAAATTTGTGCACACACACACCCCTTTTCTTCTGTGGGTCTACTCTATTAGTGTATTATTTTCATACATGTACCCTAGTTCTTTATGATTTTGTTTTAAATATTAAATAGAAACAGTTTATTGTAAATACAATGCTGAAAGGAAAAGAGTTAAAATTTCGTTCATTTCCAATGTCTTCCTTAGATTAATCACTGTTAAGTTTCATTTGTTTATTCTTCCAGATTAGCCTTGTTGTGACTACTTCTATTTCCTTGCACCCACCTTTTTAAAATCCCATTTCTCCAGGGGAAAATGTCCAGAAACAAATCAATCCTCAGGTCTGAATTCAGGAGAAGAATCTGGTCTGGAACTACACATTTGGATACTCCCAGGACACAGCAGTGGTACCCAACTGGGGACGATTTTGCACCCAGGGGACATTTGCTTGGTCTGGAGACAGTTTGGGTTGCCACAACTGAGGGAGTGCGATGGCACTTAGTGGTATCAGGCAGGGATGTTGTTAAACAGCCTATAGTGCACAGGACAGAGCTCCCAACAGAGTTTCTGGACCCCATGTGTCAATGGTGCTGGGGTTGAGAGGCCATTGATGGACCCGTGGAGCTGGTGAGGTGGCCCTGGAGTCTGTGACCTGTGAGGGAAGCGAAAACCTCTGAGAGAGTACAGCATTCAGGAGCATCCACCCATCCAGCCACGAGGGCTCGCAGACAGGTGGGAGGGGGGCGGACTTGCCACAGACCCCACAAGTCTATCAAGGAGCTGGGACTTGGAGTGAAAACGAGAGGGATGTGGTCAGAACCGTGCTTTGGAAAGACCACTCTGGACACTGAGAAGGGGCTGGGGAGAGGCCAGGGCTGGATGGTGCTGTGGTTGCCTGCTGGATTGGCAGCCTAGACCAATGTGGGCAGCCGTGAGGGAAGGGATGATTCGGGAACCCGAATAGGCAGGACAGGGCAACGGGGTGGACTTAGGGGGCAAGAGGAGTCAGCGACTTTTGGCATGTGGCAAACAGTTCTCACGCCTGCCACCAGCATTGTGCCAGGGCAGGCTGGGCTCTCACCCTCACGGAATGTCCCATGAATAATTATGTAACTAAAAGTGCTGTGTATTGCAGGTAGCAACTAACCAAGGCTGGTGGTGTGGGCAGTGAAAAGAATTTACAAAGACAGTTCTAGGTAAAGAAAGGCAGATTTGTGAGAGAAAGTAGGAAAATACTTTGCAAGAGAGCAAGGGGAAATCACCAAGGGAGGCGCTGGCAGCCGGGGGATGAAGGCATACAGGAATTTTATAGGCTGGGGCTGGGGCTGGAGAGGGCCATGTGCAGTGCTCATGAGCCAGGTTGCAGGGAGCTGCGCATTTTCCTCTCAGCCGAGGGTCTGGTGATAGCTGGGTGCAGGGAGATTGTGGTTTGTCTGCACAGGAGGGCTGTGTGTCCTGGACCACTAGAAAGGCAGCTTCTCTGCTTTCTCTTTAGCCTCCCCCTGTCCCGCCAGACCGACTCCTTCTCCCTTATTAGGGCTCCACACCATAGACACCAGGATGGGAGGCAGAGCCTGTGACAGCAGCATGCAGCTGGGGAGGCTTCTCTGATAAAGGCCAGAGCTGTCCGGGCCAGGCCTGAGGCACAGATGCACGTTCATGTTCAAGTTTTTGTTTGAACATGGTTTCAGTGAATCCTCTCAATGTTTTGAAATTCTAACTTAGTTCCGGTTGTCTACAAAACCCTTTTATTCCCAAATAGTGCCACCGCCTTCATGTTGCTATTGTCACAAATGACATCTTGACACACCGTGGGCCACCAGCAGGACTTACTGTCCTATGCAGTTGTCTCTTTAAACTGCGAGGCACTTACAGCGGAGGTGCCTGCATCCCCCCAGTCCCCTGGGGGGAGCAGCCAGAGCCCCCGGAAGGGCCAGGTATTAACGTGCCAAGCATCGCAGCTCCCTCCAGGCTCCCAGCCATTCTTCCATCAGTAGATTCCAATTCTGAAAATCGGCTCATGTCCAGAAACAGCCAGGAGTGTGACTTCCTGCTGGGGCAGCCCCTCAGCCCCCGCCCTCTGTTAGACTCTTACATGTGAAGACCCCCTCATTGGCCATCGGTTCCAACCTGTGGGCACCATACTCTGTTACTGCCCCCCAGCTCCCCGTGGGCCAAGCCTCTCAGTGGCTGCTGCCTCCTCTTCCCCATGGGGATTAGGGAGCCTGGCTCTGCAGCGTCCTCTCCCTCCATCAGTGCAGGCTGGGAACTGGGAGCCCCTTGACTTCCTGGTGATGCTGGTGCTTTCCCTCCACCTCATTCCTTCCTCTACCAGCTGCCAGAGCAACTAGGGAGTTTCTGCTTCACTGACAGTTGGCTACCACTTTTGTCAAGGCTTTTAAGAGCCATTTGCAGTTTTCCCCACCTCCTGGGTCCTAAGAAAGTGGTCCACTCCAGCAAGTGTTTCCAGCCCCTTGGTCAAGCCCCTCACCCTCCCATCCCAGGGACTCTCTCCTGCCCCCGCTGGTGCCAGCCAGTTCTTGCAATTACTTAGCTGTGCAGCCCCTTTCTCCCTTTTCAGACTTAGCACCCCACCCCTTCCTATTGAACTGTGCTGGGACTTAATCTCCGATTGGCCTGGCAGGCAGCAGGCCAATGCACGCTCCTGAGGGGAGCACTTGCTTCCTGGTGAGAAACACGATTCTGTAATACCTCCCGGCACAGTAGATTTGCTCCTTTGTGGGGTAGGGGACCTCCGCACTCCCAGAGGTTCCAGAGGACTGGAGGGTTCACATTGTTACATCTTTGGGACCCAGGTTTCCCCAGGGGACTCTGACTTTCTGCCTTCACAGAAGCGACCCAGCGTGCAGCCCTCCGGTCCAGCTAAGTGCCTGTTTACCTCTGTGGTAGAGGCACTCCAGTCTCACAGTGACCTTGGCAGCGCTCTCAGGATGTCGGCGTAGGGAACCGGCCCGCTGCCCTGTCTTTGTAGGCTTGGTTCCCCACTCCCCACAGGTTTTCAGGTCCCTGGTCATCCCTCCAGCCACAGCCCTGCTCTCCATGGAGATATTCTCTCAGAACATCACTCAGGAAGTGCCTGCTGTGTCAGAGACCACCTGACCTCCCAACCAACCAGGACAGCAACCTCTGCACCCACTGGGTGGTGGGCAGGACAGTCCCAGATCCTCTCCTGATGCCAGTTATGTTAGTCCAGCTCTTCCAAGATGCAGATGGGATAGAGGTAGAAGGATTTTGTTAGATTTTATTAGATGATGAAGGCTGGGTGTGGTGGCTCATACCTGTATCCCAGCACTTTGCGGGGCCAAGGCAGGCAGATCACTTGAGCTCGGGAGTTTGAGACCAGCCTGGGCAACATGGTGTAACATTATCTCTACAAAAAACAAAAACAAATTAAGCTGGCATGGTAGTGTGCACCTGTAGTCCTAGCTACTCGGGAGGCTGAGATGGGAGGGTTGCTCGAGCCCAGAGGTAGAGGCTGCAGTGAGCCGAGATCAGAACACTGTACTGCGGCCTGGGTGATGGAATGAAGCCCTTTCAAAACAAAGAGAAGATTTTATTAGCTGATGAAGATTCTATATTGTTATTGGAGATAAAGCATGGAGGCAGCTAGGAAAGCCAGAGAGAACTTTAGAGTGTGAGCAGCTCTAACTTCCAGCAAGAGAGGGAAAGAAGGTTGAATGGGAGTGACCTAGATCACTGAACAACCTGAGGAAGGCTCAGGAGAGCTGCCAGGGAGTTCTTGAGACAAAGCAGTGTGGCCTCAGCACAAAAGCAGAGACAGATTCCGAGCACAAGAGCTGAGGCCATGGGTCATGACGTTCCCATAGTTGGAGGCCTATGAGGCACGCTTTCAAGGAAACTACAACTGTTTAAAATAACAATAATGTCCTATGTGTGTGTTTTTTTTTTTTAAAAAAGAAAGGCTGAAAGTTAATTTGTTCATCATCCATCTGAAGAAGCAAAATCAACCTAAAACAAGAGGTATAAAGAGAAGCACTAATTAGAAACTAACAGGCATTGGAGATAATCAGTGCCAGAACTGGTTCTTTGACGACAGTAATCAGAATGGCAAGCCTCTGGGCAGGTGGGGAAGGGGGGGCATAAATAAACAATTTAAAAGTAGGCTGGGTACAGTGGCTGACACCTGTAATCCCAGCACTTTGGGAGACTGAGGCAGGAGGATCACTTGAGCCCAGGAGCTGGAGACCAGCCTGGGAAACATAGCAAGACCCTGTCTCTGGAACAATTTTAAAAACTAGCTGGGCATGGCAGCATGCACCTGTGATCCCAGCTACTTGGGAGGCTGAGGCTGTAGTGAGCTGTGATTGCACCACTGCACTCCAGGGGTGACCGAGCGAGACCTGTCTCAATAAACAAACAAACAATTAAAGTGGATACAGCTGTAGATACAGATTTAAAAGATAATATAAACAATTTTAGGCCAATATGTTTCTAGAAAAATATAACTGAACTAACACTGACTCAAAAGTAAATAGAGAACCTTCTTATAACCTTATTCTATAGAGAATCTTATAATTCTTAAAGAAATGGAATCAGTAATTAAAATCACAAACAAAACATCAGGCCCAGTCAGTGAGTTTCACTGAACTTTCAAAAGATAAATTCCCTATAGAAATGCTCTCTAAGTCATTTACAAGGCTACAAAACCTCATGAGAAGGACGCAGTGCACAGCTGCAAAGAGTCTAGACAAGTTATTGGTAAACCGGATCTGAATTGTATGCAAAGATGATACTGAATCACAATCATGTTTGATTTACCCCAGGAATGATAGGTTGGTTTAACTTTAGGAAATCAGCTAATGTAAGCCATTCCCTTAACACATAGGAGAAAAATTAGAAGATAATTTCAATGCAGGAAATAAGCATTTGACAGAATTTATCAGCTATTCATGACAAAAACTCCTAGAAATTAAGACTAGAGGGGAACTTTGTGACCTGATGAAGGGTATCTTTTTTTTATTTTAAAGAACATAACAGGCCAAGCGTGGGGGCTCATGCCTGTAATCCCAGCTCTTTGAGAGGTCGAGGCAGGCAGATCGCTTGAGCTCAGGAGTTTGAGACCAGCCTGGCCAACATGGTGAAACTTCGTCTTTACCAAAAATACAAAAAAAAAAAAAAAAAAAAAATTAGCTGGGCATGGGGATTACATGCACACCTGTAATCCCAGCTACTTGAGAGGCTGAAGCAGGAGGATTGCTTGAACCCTGGAAGTTGAGGTTGCAGTGAGCTGAGATCGCACCACTGCACTACAGCCTGGGTGACAGAGCAAGACTCTGTCTCAAAAAATAAAAATAAAAATAAATAAAAGAATGTAATGAGCATCATATGTAATGGCGAAAGGTTGAATGTATTTTATTTAAGAGGAGGAACAGGACAGTCCCTACTATCACATTTCTGTACATCGTTGTACTCACTCACACAGTAAATCTCAGCCAGCACAGAAAGATGAGAAAAAGAAACACGGCCTGGCGTGGTGGCTCACACCTGTAATCCCAGCACTTTAGGAGGCCGACGGGGGCAGATCACGAGGTCAAGCGACCAAGACCATCCTGGCCAACATAGTGAAACCTCGTCTCTACTAAAATCACAAAAATTAGTGGGGTGTGGTGGTGGGCACCTACAGTCCCAGCTACTTGGGAGGCTGAGGCAGGAGAATTGCTTGAACCCGGGAGTCAGAGGTTGCAGTGAGCCGAGATCACGCCACTGTACTCCAGCCTGGCAGCAGAGCCAGACTCTGCCTCAAAAAAAAAAAAAAAAGAAAGAAAGAAAAAAAAAGAAAAAGAAATAAAAGCTATAATAATTTTTAAAAAAACATTGTTTTGACATATCTACATAGAAAACATAGAGAAACATAACAATGTTATTAGAGTCAATCAGGAAATGTAGAAATGTTGCTGTACATAAGATCAATATACAGAATAACTTTGTAAACCAGTGACAGGAAATGCGACTTTAAAAATGGAATTCTTCATAATAGTATGAAAGACATGAAACACTTGGAAATAAACATAGTATAAATGTGCAGGACCTTGATGGAGAATATTATAAAAATTTATGAGATAAACTAACGATGACCCTAATAATACATACATATTGCTTATGGATTGAAAGCCTCAATACCAAAATGTATATTTGCCCCAAATTGATCTATTGATTCTATACAATTCCTGTCAAATGTCCACTGTGTGCATGCATGTAACCTGATGAGTTGATCCTAAAAATTATAAGGGCGAAAAAAGGGTCAAGAATAGCAAAAATTTGGCCAGAGGCAGTGGCTCACACCTACAATCCCAGCACTTTGGGAGACCAAGGTGGGCAGATCACCTGAGCTCAGGATTTCGACACCAGGCTGGGCAACATAGCCAAACCCTGGCTCTATAAAAATTACAGAAATCAGCTAGGCATGGTGGTGAGGTAGGAGGATTGCGAGACTGCAGTGAGTGAGCTGATTGTGCCACTGCATTCCAGCATGGGCAACAGAGCAAGACCCTGTCTGAAAAAAAATTTTCAAAGCACTATAGAGGCATTAACCTTTTAATAAAACGTTTGTAATCAGTGCAGGGAGTATTGGCCCAGAGCAGGGTGAGGAGCTCGTCTGAGCAGAGCGGAGAGCAGACAGTTGGGGCCCTTCAGTGAATGGTGTCATGACAATTTAATTATATGAAGATGATGAAAATGGCACCTGCCTTACATCATACAGAAAAATCATTTGCAAGTGGTTTAAAATAGAAAAAGAAAAACTGTACAAATTTTAGAGGAGAATATGGGAGAATCTATTCTCAAATCTTCCAAAGAATCTCTCACAACAATGAACAAAGGATTTCCTAGGATTCAAAAAGCACAAAACATAGGGAAGAGCTGGATATATTTTGGTTATAGTATAATGAGAAACTTCTACATATCAATAGAACCACAGAATAAGCAAAGACAAATCACAGAATAAGAAGATACTGCAGCAACACCGAGCTGATGGAGGATTTGTACCCAGAACATGGAAGGACTTCTACAAGTCAATCAGAAGGAGAGACAGACCGAGTTGAAAAGTGGATGGAAGATTTGAACAGGGACTTGGGCAAAGGTGAAGACACGAATGGGCAATGAATGCAGGAACATGCCCTACTCCATTAGCAAGGAGGAAAGCACAGATTAAAACAGAGCGAGGCACGAGAAATAACTACCAGACTGACAAAAGCATGAAGGCCTATGACACCAGAATGCTGCGGTGATGTCAAGCAGGCTGGGGCTGTGCATGCTGCAGGTGCTCGGCACTGCACTCTGGGCCCGAATTTAGCAGCACCCAGTGAGGGTGAGACCACGTCCCATGGCCCGGCAATTTCTCTCCTCGGGTTAGATCTGTAGGCTCTTGTCCAAGCACCAGGAGAACATTAAATGTTCACTGGAGAATTGAAATAGCAGGAAATGGACAGCAGCACAAATCTCCATCAAAGTAGAATGGATCAATACATTGTCACACAATGGACTGATATATGTGGTGAAAACAAGTGATTCACAGCTACATGCAGCAGCACGGGCATGTTGCAGCACCAGAAGGCAACCGCTCAGTTCTCTTGTGTGAATTTCAAACGCACGGGGCTGGGTGTGGCAGCTCACACTGTAATCCCAGCACTTTGGAAAGCCCAGGAGGATGGATTGCCTAAGCTCAGGAGTTCGAGACCAGCCTGGGCAATGTGGTAAAACCCTGTCTCTACTAATATACAAAATATTAGCAAGTTGTGGTGGTACACACCTGTAGTCCCAGCTATTCAGAGACTAAGGCACAAGAATTGTTTACACCTGGGAGGCAGAGGTTTTGGTGAGCTGAGATGGCACCACTGCACTCCAGCCTGGGCGACAGATCGAGACTGTGTCTGAAAAAAAAGAAACGACTTTCAAAAGCACGTACAACTTGCACAATATATTGCACATAGATGTACAGAGAGAAAGAGAACGGTTAACACAAAATTCCAGAGAGTGATGGCCTCTAAGAAGCGAGCAGAGGTCTGGGAGGGGCTGCACGGTATTCTCTTTTTCTTCCACAGAGCTCAGTGCCTGTTACTATTTGTAGAATTAAATATTAATTATACATAAATAAAAAAATTTTTTTTTATTTTAAAGTGATTATTTGTGATTAACCTTAAAATGTTAAAGAGATGCTTGCAGGGGAGCCTCTGAGAAGCCTTTCCTTTATTAGAAAAGAAACTTGTAAACTGATACACAAAGTGGACATGCTTTGGACACCTGCCACTTCCTTTACATTTGAGATGTGGTGTGAGGCCTTGTGCTATGGCAGCCACCCTGGGCCATGAGGCAACAGGCAGGCGGGCAGAAAGTGTATGTGGGGATTTTGGAGGGAGGAGAGACGGTGGCTTCGTATTCAGTGAGGTATCAATGGCATCATGCAAGCTGCTGCCAGCTGGGAAGCAGGTTGCCTCTGAATGTTTCCTAAACAATGCAGATGCAGTGTGGGGGGCAGCGGGGCCGTGGCTACAACCACCACCACCCACCATTAGGGCCGTGACCAACTCCAGGATCCCTGGAGGAGTTTCTGGGGGACCAGGATGACAGCAGTCTGTCCAGTTTGTGACTTTCTCCAAAGGCAGGAGTCTGGGCGTGTGTCTCTGGAGGTTTTGGATGGGAATTCTGCCAGGTGAGGGAGTAAGGGATGGGGCCAGGGGTGGGCAGAGGGTGGTGGGAGAACACTGAGTGGGAGGTGGGAGGAGCTGTGAGCAAGTGTGCTGAAGGGTCCGGAGGAAGATGGGATCCTCAGAGGGTGCAAGCTCTGCTGGTCGTTGGCTTAGACATGGTGCAGCAGCGCTCACCACGAAGCCTTTGTCCTGGACCTAGTCACTGCGGCTGCAGACTCTAGTCAACTGTATACATTTTTCTTTGTGGATTCTCTTCCCCACAGCCCTGGATGGGCATTCAAACCCTTTCCTCCGCCTGCCAACCTGCAAATGTGCTCTTCTCACTATCCGTTGCTTGTTTTGTTTTCTATTTCACCGAGAGAGCAGAGCAATCAAAATAAAGCCCTCATCCTCCTGCAAAGGGACCCTCCAGCCCACCCATGCCTACAGCAGTGTCACCTGCTTTCATTCTGCACCTCGAGCAAGCTGTCCTGAGCCCGGAATCCTCTCGCCTGGACCAGGCAAGGCATTCTTTTTTTGCATCAGCAATTTTTCTTTCTGTTGAGTCATTGGCATCAGCATACAAAGTCCAATAATATCCCCTACCTAAAAACACAATAAAAACCTCCCTTAATACTGCATCTCTGTTGTTCCCTGTCTCTGCTCCCTATCTCACTGGACAAGCTGTCTACACCTGCTGCAGGCACCTCCTCACCGGACAAGCCGTCTACACCTGCTGCAGGCACCTCCTCACCGGACAAGCCGTCTACACCTGCTGCAGGCACCTCCTCACCGGACAAGCCGTCTACACCTGCTGCAGGCACCTCCTCACCGGACAAGCCGTCTACACCTCCTGCAGGCACCTCCTCACCGGACAAGCCGTCTACACCTGCTGCAGCCACCTCCTCACCGGACAAGCCGTCTACACCTGCTGCAGGCACCTCCTCACCGGACAAGCTGTCTACATCTGCTGCAGGCACCTCCTCACCGGACAAGGCGTCTACACCTGCTGCAGACACCTCCTCACCGGACAAGCCGTCTACACCTGCTGCAGGCACCTCCTCACTGGACAAGCTGTCTACACCTGCTGTATGCGCTTTCTCACTGGGCACTTCTTCACAATGCATTCTCTTCAGTCTACTTTGCTCAGGCTGCTCCTCTGTGGAAACTGCACTGTCCGGGTGATGGGCACCTCTGTCTTCCATCTCTCATTGCTGAATGTCGGTCCTCATCTCTGTGGACCACAGGTGCTCCTCCCTCGGCTCCGGATGGGGCACTCTCCTGACCCCCCCATGCCCTGGCTACTCCCCTCACCACCTTCATTCTTGTCTTGGTGAGTGCTGGTGTGCTGTCTTGCTGTGGCTGCTTCCTCAGAGGTAATGCATCAGGCAGGATGACACTCGAAGGGACCATCTACCACAATCTGTGCAGGGCGCAGGGAAGTCCCAAGGGCCAGGAGTCACTGTGCCTGCGTGATGCCACCCTCCACTGGTGGAAACAAGGAGAGGAGGCAGGATCTGGAACCAGAGAGAAAGGAGAGTGGTGGGTACTTGACCCAGCCAGAGCTTCAGTTGAGGTGCACAGGCAACCGTCGGTGACCTGGCAGGAGGAAGTCAGGGGAGTAGACACCTTGGCCTTGCTCTTTCCCTCCCTCAAGGGCCTTCGGTGCTCCTGTTGGCCTGACATAACCAGAAACCAGAGGTTAAGGAACAGGCTGATGAGACCTTTGAAGGCCAGCTCCAGCGTCACACCGCACAGCAGGGAAGGACAGAGAGGACATGGTGAGCCCAGCCTCCAGACGCAGCAGCGGCCTCCCTCAGAGACCCCACCCCTGAAGAGCATCTCCACTTCTGTGCCCAATAGGCAATGCTTAATTTCCACCCTGTGACTAACAAGCTCTTCCCACCGTCCTCCCCATCTTTGCAAAAGGCATCCTCATCGACATAGTCGCTGAAACCAAAAACAAAGAGCCTTGATTTCTATCTTTCCTCCACATTTCACACTGGACACACCTGCTCCAGGAGAAAGAGGCACTGCTCATGGCCCCCTTCTTCAAACCACACCACCTCTCTCTGCACTGGGTCCAAACCTCATTGGGCTGCGACTTTTCTCTGTTGACAGGCCCGTTGGCAGCCTCCCCGACAGCCTTCACACCTGCTTCCCAGCTAAGAGAACCCTGATTTTGTTTGGGGCAACTATGTGCCCGCCTAGTGTGTGCTGGTGGTCTAGTTCACTTTCCCACTCTTCTAAAACCAGGGCTGGCCACATGGCCCAGGGAGGCTAACAGGGTTAAAGAGATGCTTGCAGGGGAGCCTCTGAGAAGCCTTTCCTTTCTTAGAAAAGAAAATCGTAAACTGATACCCAAAGTGGACATGCTTTGGACACCTGCCACTTACTTTGCGTTTGAGATGCTGGTGTAAGGGCGTGAGCCCTTGTGCTATGGCAGCCACCCTGGGCCACGAGGCAACAGGTGGGAGGGCAGAAAGTGTATGTGGGGATTTTGGAGGGAGGAGAGACGGTGGCTTCGTATTCAGTGAGGTCTCAATGGCATCATGTAAGCTGCTGCCAGCTGGGAAGCAGGTTGCCTCTGAATGCTTCCTAAGTGGTGCAGCACTTGAGCCTCCTGCAGTCCACTCCCCTCGGGAGCCCAGGCGCCTCTGCCGGGAACTGTGCGGACTGCCTCGCGCTCAGACGGCGCAGCCCGCACTCGGCCTCACTCTACACTCAGCGCCCTGCGAACTTCGGGTCCGAGAGGGTCCTTTGCTCCCAAAGGTCTCCCACGACCCTGGGGCAGCCTTTTTGGAGGTTGTGAGGACCCACGGGCCTGCACGAAGTGAGTGCTGTGTAAACGGTTGTTGTGCTTTGTACAAAACTGTCAGCTCCGTGAGGGTGGAGCCGGAGCTGGGAGCCCGGGACAGGCCCGGCCAGCGGTGGGCGCCCAGGACGGCCTGGGGGACGGCGGTGGCGGTGACAGGTTCCCTCACGGGGTGTGGCCCGCACGGTGGTCGGAGGCTTCTCCGAGCTGAGATTCCGAAGCCAGCCCCCGGTGGAGACTGGAGGTCCCGCACCCGGGCTGGGGGCCCCGACAGGGGCGTGCGCGTGGCACCAAGGCCGTGAGCCGAGCGCACCCGGAAGGCTGGGAAGGCGGGGACCCAGCGGGACGCGGCGGGCGGGCCCGGGTCTGGGCCCCGGCTCTGGGTTGCAGCCCCGCGGCTGGTGGCGCCTCCAGACTGGGCCGAGTCTGCGGAGCTCGAGGGCGCCCAGGGGCGGCGGGGCCGGCAGAGAGCGCTCCGGGTACGGCCCGGGCTGGTGCGGAGCGGCCGTCGAGGACCCGCAGGCCAGTCAGCTCCTGGGCCCGGCCCAGCCCGGGGGTGGGAGGCACCGGGCGCGGGAGGCGCAGCCCGAGGGGCCGGGGCGGGGCGGGGGCGGCCGCGGGGCGGGGCAGGCGCGGATTGGTCGGACCACGGCACGTGACCGTCCCCTTATAGGGCGTGGCGCGGGCCCCAGTCGGGTGAGGCGGCGGCGGCGGCGGCGGCGGCGGCGGCGGCGGCGGCGGCGGCGGCGGCGGCGGTGGTGGTAGTGGTGGTGGGGCCGGGCGAGGTCCGCTGCGGTCCCGGCGGCTCCGCTGCTGCTCCGCTCTGAGCACCCGGCGCTCCGCGCCCTCCCTGCCGGGGCCGCTGGGCCGGGGATGCACGCGGGGCCGGGGAGCCATGGTCCGCTTCGGGGACGAGCTGGGCGGCCGCTATGGGGGTCCTGGCGGCGGGGAGCGGGCCCGGGGCGGTGGGGCCGGCGGGGCGGGGGGCCCGGGCCCCGGGGGGCTGCAGCCCGGCCAGCGGGTCCTCTACAAGCAGTCGATCGCGCAGCGCGCGCGGACCATGGCGCTGTACAACCCCATCCCGGTCAAGCAGAACTGCTTCACCGTCAACCGCTCGCTCTTCGTCTTCAGCGAGGACAACGTCGTCCGCAAATACGCGAAGCGCATCACGGAGTGGCCATATCCTGCCGGGCGGGGCCGGGCGGGGACCGGGGCGGGGGCCATCTTCCCGGTGGCCGGGAGGGCGCGACCCGGGGAGGCGCCGGGAGACGCCGCGCTGGGCGAGGAGGGGGCGGAGCGCCCCGGACCCCTCGTAGCGGCGGGAGTGGGAGCGTTTCCGCGAGTGCGACGGGCGCGGGGCGGAACCCCTCTGCCCAGCACTCGTCCCTACGCACGCCGGGTCCTGGGGAGCCTGGTCGGTGCACAGCGCGCGGCCAGCCTGGAGGGCACCGAGGGCGAAGCCGCGTCCATGCAGGTGCGACCGCCCAGGGGACGCGGCCGTGCGCGCGCCTGGCTGCAGGTGCCTGCGTGTGCGGGCCGAGCCGGAGCCCGGCGTTGCGCGTGCGTGCGCTCGCGATGCGGGCTACATGTATGTTCACGTGCCCGTGTAGGTCCATGTGCTGCGTGTCGAGGGAGCAGCGTGCGCCTGCGCGGGGTCTCCCTCCAGCCTCGCCTGGGGGCGCTCGGCCCCCTCCCCTCGGGGCGCTGGAGCCGGGCGGAGCCGGGGCGGCGGCGCTGTCCGTGGTGCTGACGGCCGCCCGGGCGTGCGGAGGGGCTGGCGGCTCAGACTGCGGAGGCCCCGCCTGTGGCCGCCCCTAGGGATGGGGGCGGGAAGTGAGGGAGACCTGGCCATGTCCGCCCGAGGGGGTCTCCGGACCCAGTTGTCTCAGCCCCTCCGGAGACGGCCTGGCGGTGGCTGCTGCACTGGGCGCTGCTGGCCTCAGCCTCATGTCTCCCTCCCTGCGGCACCTCTCGGCCAGTCCTTAACCCACGCACTCCGTTCGAGTACATGATCCTGGCCACCATCATCGCTAACTGCATCGTGCTGGCCCTGGAGCAGCACCTCCCTGACGGGGACAAGACGCCCATGTCCGAGCGGCTGGTGAGTGTCGGGCTGGGCCAGAGGGCGGGGTGGTGGGGAGGCCACGACTCCACTCTCCTTTAGGGTCTGTGCGTGAGCACAGCTTTCTCAGGCAGGGTCGTCTGGGCAGGGTTCCTCTCCACTGAAGGAAAAAGAAGACCTGGCAGATAACACCTTCCTCGAGGGCCAGGGCAACTGGGGTCACCAGCTCAACCCTGGGCGGGGCCACGTTAGCCCCAGGGTGGTCTGCCTTGTGCCACGAGCTATCCCTGCACCTCAGTGGCGGGTCTGACTTGCAGCGCTAGACCTTGATCCAGGAACCCAGGTTCTAAACCTGGGGCCCAGAAGGGGCATTTGTTTTTTCGGAAGGTCGGCCCTGAGAGTCACGTGTGCCCTGCTGGGCTGCAACAGGCTTTGGCCTGGATGTGGGAACCCTGAGCCTCTCCCTCCAAGTTGTCTTGTGTGAACCTGCTTGGAACCCCTTTTCCTGGGGGCCTCCCCGTCCTGTGGGAAGCATTCCTTCTCTAACATTCTGAATCATTTTTACCCGTCACTAGATTTTGGCCAAGAGGCCCCAGTGGTAGCCCCTGGTGTAGCATAGAACCTCTGTGAGTCGGGGTGCCAGGGCAAGGCCTCTGTGGCTCAACAGGAGGTGGGGTGGAAGGCCAGCTCCATGGGGTCTTTGGAGGAACTGGTTTGGAGGAAGGGCAGCATTTTGGAGGTGAGCACTGTTATTGAGGTCAGGGCATGTCTCCCAGCCCCCACTCTTCCCCATGCCTGGCCCCTTGTTTGGGTTCTGAGTGCACCCAAAGACTGGAGCCTCTGGGTGGGCAGAAGGCCGAGCAAGTGTGGGCCCAGGGGGTACAAGGCCAGAGGCATCCAGGAGACAGCCTTTCTGGGGTATCAGGAGCTACTCCCTCTTCCCTTGAATCTTGGCTTCCACCTCCCACCCCCAGTGTCTTGAGGGCTATTCAGACTTTAGCCCTGAACCTGAACTGCTCTTGAACCTGGGCCACTGCAGGCCCAGGGGTGGGGAAGGGGAGACAGGGAGCTTGCCCTGGAGGTGGAGCACCAGGAGAAGATGAGTGGTGGGTGACCGAGGTGAGGAGGTCTTCATGGAGCACAGTCTGGCATGCATAGTGGAGGCTGGGTTGGGGCAGGGTGGGGAGGAGGAGTGTGGACAGCCTAGCCTCACCATGAAGCAGGTGTGAGTCATGGTCCCTGTGGGGGACTTGGGCAGGAGCCTGGTGGGGCCGCGCTCTGGCAAGTGCCCACTCTGGAGGCCAGAGAAGAGGGTGAGCATGAGGGGAACCTGGGGGTTCAGGCAGGAAGCCTTGAATGCAAAGCCACAGGAAGCCAGGCAGGGCCAGAGTTAGAGGGATGCAGGCCCAGGGGCCAGGCCAGGTTAGGGGCAGGGAGGATAAAGCTGTCCTGCCTTGTCAGGTGGCGCGTGTCCAGCCATGCAAGTTCCTGCCTCACAGGTGCGGCAGGGTTTGCTTTGTGGTCATGGGTCAGGGTTGGTGAGCTAACCTGTTGGGAAAACTGCAGAACGTGCCTGCTCTAGGCTGGCCTGGAGATCTGGGGAGCTCTTGTCCAACCCCAGTCCTGTGTGCAGGCCCAGCCATTAATGCACTTTGGGATGGACGGGAGGCTGTTCTGCTGCCCATGGAGCTGGCTGGGGCTGGGTGGTGCAGGGGCAGCCCCTCAGTTGTATGCCAGACTGGCCCTGGGTGGGGCCTCCCTGGCTCCCTGCCTCTAGGGGCTGTTTCCCACCAACCCATTGACTTTGGAACTGCCTTGAGCCAGGCGCCAGCCTGCAGTGCAACACCAAGCTGCCTGCACACCCATCCCTCCCACCCAAGCCAGCCCTCAGCCTTGGGCTCGGTAGGGCAGAGCTGTGAGGAGAGGGCTCGGGGTGGGGCCTCCTCCCCAGCCGAGGGTGCATCTGGCCTGTTCTCTTTTCCATCCAGAAGTTTTCTTTGAAGATCTCTGTCTGCTGGGGCCCCACTGTTCCCCTGTGGCGGATGGTCAGCAACCTCACACCTTGGGAAAAGTGGTCCCTCTTAACTAAACTAGACCAGAAGCCTTGAGGTCAGGAAGAGCATGGGCCTTATTCCATACTGTGAGTCAGCACGGGTCATGAGGGACCCTTGGGTGCCAGCAGCTTCCACCAGGCACTGCCAGCCAAGCCTTGGGCCAGCTCCACCACAGGGCAGGAGAAGCCCAGGCTGAATAAAGCAGGAGTCAGATGCGGGAGAGCCCTGGAGAGCCTGGCTTCCTGGGGAGGAAGGAACAGGCTATGGAACTTCTGAAGCTCACCTTGCCTGGCTGTTCTGCGGCAGCCCAGGCCCCTCCTTGGCAGGGCAGAGCAGCTGCTTCCTTCTGTGACCTCCACAGTCCTGAGGGTGGTCAGGGGAGGTCCTTGAAGCTGACCTCCTCTCTCTACCCCTTCACCTGCTTCCTAAGGCAGCAGCCCCAGAGTGCAGGTGTTCGACACCCCCGTGCCAGTCCTGCACATGCAGCTCCTTTGCCCACCCCCCTGCTGGGGCTCACCTTGCCCAGGGGCCCCCCCTGCCAGCTCTACCTGTGTGCTCATGAGGACTCTTTGGGGTCTCCCCAAACTCCACACAGCCCCATCTCTACCCTGTTTGCTGCCCCCAGCTCAGCACTGGAAGGGCCTGGCCGGGCTCTCTTGTGCTCAGAGGCTGTTGAATGGAGCTCAGCCTGGGGTGCAGGAAAGGGATCTTTCTAGGATCAACTGTCTTCATTCCTTTGCTGCATTGTTCCATCAACCTGGATCCCTTTCTCAAAATCTAGCTGTGGAAGCCCTGCCTGTAGGCACCACACCCTCTGGGAGGCTTGGCTCCCTGAGGTCTGAGCCCAGGGTGGCTCCCAGCCTCAGGCCTGGACAGGCTTGCTGCCTCCTGCGTCCTCACAGATGTGGCAGTCATCACTTGGCACCCTCAGGGCCGAGGTTGTGCTCTCTATTTCTGGGTTGTTTTTTTTTCTGTTGGGATGTGCATGTTCTGGTTATTTGGGTGCATGTTGAATGCATAAGTGGGGCTTGGACTGAGTTCAAGAAAGCCTGAACTGTATCCAGGCAGCCATGTGCAGTGGCTGGAGCCCAGGCTCCCACCCAGAGGCTGCTGTGGCCTCTGCCTGGCTCTTGGGCATCTCTCTGCCTCTGTCTCCCTCATGTTAGAATGGGGATGACCTCATGGGGTGTTAAAGGGTCATCCTAGTTACTACACAAAAAAATTCTTGATAAGCACCCATAACTATACTGTTACATCACTGTCTTCCCTGAAGCAAGGCCCATGCGTGGTGCTAGCAGGGAGGCTGGGGCACCACTGTGACAAGGGTAGAAGCGGAGATGTCAGGGTGGGAGGCATGAGGGGCCCCCAGGCATGACTGGGACGTTGCTATTGTAAACAGTGGTGCATCCCATTAGGGGACACATGCAGACAGCAAGCAGGCTTGGTGATGGGAATGGTGCCCTGGAGAATCTGCAGGGTGTTGGGGACAAGGTGAGGAGTGTCAGACCCTCACGATGGCTGTGGCCACTGCGCGGTGGGGTGGGGTCCTCACCAACCATCTGTGTGCTGCTGCACCAGGTGGGGGCTGGGGTGACCTGTTCTGTGCTTCTCCTAGGATGACACGGAGCCCTATTTCATCGGGATCTTTTGCTTCGAGGCAGGGATCAAAATCATCGCTCTGGGCTTTGTCTTCCACAAGGGCTCTTACCTTCGGAACGGCTGGAACGTCATGGACTTCGTGGTTGTCCTCACAGGGTAGGCAGGCTGAGCCTGGGAGGCCGAGCGGCTGGGCGCTTGCTCTCTGAAGCTTGGTTGTACCGTGGGGCTGGGCACTGCGGTCTCCTCACTGAGGTCCCCCGTGGCCCTGCTGGAGATGAATGAATGTGATAAAATCTATTTGCCTTCCTGTGTGGGATGGGGGTGCTTCTCCCAAAAGTGCTAGTGCTGCATTTCTCACTGAAGGGAGGATCACAGTGACCTGTCCCCAGGAGGTACTGGCTTGCAGAGCCCACAGGCCAGAGGCCACTAGCATCCACGGCTGGCCTGAGCTAGCATGGTACCTACTGGAGGTGGCTTTGTTGCCCAGGTGAGGGGTTTCCCAGGGCGGAGGAGGGCTGAACATCCAGTGTCACCCAAGCCTGTGGTCTGGGAGGGGCACTTGGCATTTTGAGTTCTGTCCGTAACCTGTGGTGTCCACCTCAGAGCCCTTACGCTGCCCGGGATGAGGCTGTATGTGTCAAGCACTTTCACAGCTCCCAGCGCCAGGAAGGTGCTTCAGCAATTTCCCCTCAGCCACTTTCTGCAACAACACCTCACAATTCCCAGAATAACCAGAGGTCTAGAAAGTGGAACCAAGCGGGGCTAGGTGGGAGCTTGGGCCCAGGGCTCTGCACCCCACCATGCCGGGTGTCAGCTCCCAACCTGTGCAGTGGACACTGTGGGGTCTTCTTTCCTGCTTCTCTGGCCGGCCAGGCAGAAGGCTGGGCTGGGCTTCTGTGGCTCTGGTGTGGAGAGAGGTGGCTGGGGGAGTGAGTGAGTGCTTGGGGAGAGGCTCCCACAGAGCATGTTAGCACAACCCCAGTCTCAGAGGCTCTGTGCTGGGCCAGGGACCACTGTCTGCTCTTCCTGAGCCTCGTCAGATGGAAGAGGAGGGAGCAGGCCCCACAGCAAGCGAGAGTTCTCCTTCCAGAGCTCTGTCCTGACCCAGTGACTGCCCTGAGGCACCTGGTGCACAGGAGGGCATATGGAGGGGTTTTTGGGCTGATGGCAGAGGAGGAAGGAGGAGGCTGTGGATGTCCTTGAGTCTGGAGCTCATGCCTCCAAGGCTGTGTGTTTGAGGAAGAAGCAGTCAGCTACATGGCCTCTGGGCTCTTGGGTGAGGCCCTTGGAGGGAGCCCCACTTGCCTGCTGGATCCTGGGGTGCTGCCCCCATCTGCTCTCCTGCTCCTGAGCCTGGGGCCAGCCCCTGCTGGGTGGGGGCAGCGTTTGCAGAACTGGGTTTGGAGGGGGTCTCATTGGAAGGCTTGGCTCCCAGAGCTGTCTGTGATGTGCTGGGCCCAGCAGTGTTGGGGTGGCTTCTGTGCCTTTCTGCAGCGTGGTCCTGTGGCAGAATTTATGGAAGGCCCTGTGGGAGTCTGCAGTTCCACTAGTAATGCCTGTTGGAGGCTGGGGTGGGAGGTGGCTGGTGGAGAGTGTGGCCCCCGAAGGACTGGGCGCTTCCATGTCCAGTGAGCACTCCCGGAGGTGGCCCCGGAATCACTGTAGCTGTTTACCTCTCTCTCTCCCTGTGGACGTGAGTCCCTGAAGACAACAGCGTCTAATTTTTCAGGGGTCCCTAGAGCTTCATTTGGGGCAGGCACCCAGGAGGGGGCAGCGAGTATCTGCTTAAGTAATGAATTATTGGGGTATAAACAGTGTTGAGGGGTGCGGGCCGGTGGAGTGGAAGCTGGGTGGAGGCTGCAGGACCTGGCCTTGTGGGGGCACTGTCCATGGTGCTAAGTGTGTGGGCGCTTGGCCAGGAGGAGAGGCAGGAGCCGCACCAAGCCCTGGGCAGGACCGCTGGATCTCCCAGTGCACAAAGACGGGGTCCAGGGCTGCTCCTCCTCCCCTGCCCCTTCTCCCCCTGACCTTCCTGCCTCTCTCGCTGTTTCTCTCTTGGTCTTTCTTCCCTCCCCCTTCCTTCTTCTCCCTCCTCTCCCCTCCCTTCTCCTCCCACTCTGCTGTCTAGTCGTTTGTCTACTCTCCACACTCTGTCTCTGGCCCTCTTGGTGTCTTGGTATCTCTCTGCCTCTCCCTCTTGTTCTTCCTAACACCCGTCTTTCCCTTTGCTTGGGTATGTCTCTGCTCTCCCGTGTCTGCAGCAGGGCTGGGCGTTGCTGGGGTGGCTTCCAGGTTCCTCCGCCTCCACACATCTTCCCTCGAGGCAACCTGGGTTGTGCGGAGAACCCCAGGTGGGAGGTGATCTGTGTCCCATGGGGCCACATGCTGGCCCCAAGTCACGTGGGGGAGCTGCTCTGCTGCTCCCGCTCGGGGCACCTGGGGACATGTGAGCCCTGTGTGTGTGTCTGTGCATGGAGAGGGCTGGGTCCATTGTGGGGCAAGTGCTGGTCCTTGAGAGGCTCAGGAAGGAGCCTTCACCTCACCCCTCTGAGCCAAGGGTCTGTGGATAGTGGGCGGCTTTCTTGTTACTTTGTTGTTTTTAATTAGAGTTTATTCAGTTGGTGCCCAGAGGGCTGGAGGAAGAGGCAGACACCCTGACCTGTTGCTTGGCAAAGCCTGGTGCGCCCTCAGAGGCTGGCTAGGGCTGCTCTGCTCCTGGGGCTGGTGTGGAGCTGTTGGGTAGGCCCTGGGCCCCTGCTTCCCACTGCCTGGGGAGCATCTGAGCTCCATGTTCTCACCTGGGAGGGGAGGCAGGTGCTTTCTGTGTTCTCACCTGGGAGGGGAGGCGGGCGCTCTGCCCTCCCATCTCCACTTTGCTTCTTTCCTAGGACTTTGGGACACCCTCTGTTAGCCTGGATGTGTGTGTCTGGGGTGTGGGGGTGCTGCATTTTCTCACATTGCTGAGCCCCTGCTGCCCTGGGGAGCAGGTGTGGGGCCTGGGATGGGGTTCCAGCCTGGAGCGCCTGTGAAGATTAGAGGGTGCTCCTGAGAACCCCCAGGCCTGTGAGGGCTGCCGGCAGCTTCCTGCCCTTGTGTGTGCCTGCGGCCTCAAGGCCCTCAGTTGCTGGCCCTGCTCCTGGCTGGGTCAGCCCATGTCTGGCCACCTGAAACTCCTCTGACTCACTTGGGCTGGGATGAGGACACAGTGACTGGGCCCCTGCCATGGGACTCTGCCTCATTTTCAGGAGGGCTCCTGGCACCTGGACATCTCCTGTGGCTGTCTGAGCGGACTATTTGCCAAGAGAGATTCTGGGCCCAGGATCAAGGCTTTCCTTCCCCTGCTTCTAAGAGCACTGTGTTACCTAAGTGGGGTCGGGGCTGAGCCAGCTCCCTGCACAGAATGGGCCTGGGGTGAGGGCAGAGGCCTGGTGTCTGACGTGGGGGGCCTCCAGCTGCTCACCCCAGCACGGTCCCTGCTGAGTGCCAGGACCTCAGGCTGTGGGGAGGAGGCGGGAAGGTGGCTGCTTCCCTGGTTCTGTCTGCCCTCCCGTCCATGCCCATGCCCCATCTACCATCCTGCCCTCTGCTCAGCTCTCTGGCCCCGTGTCTGTCCAGCCAGACAGGCTGCCCTCCTCCCGTTCATCATTCATTCACCAGTGTTTATGGAGCCTCTGCCAGGTGCTGAGACTCAGGACTGAATGAAGCCAGCTGAACTCTGCCCAGTGGGCCATGTTCTGGGGACAAGGCACCTCCAGGCCTGTGTTCTTTGCAGCCCGGTGCAGTGCGGTGCTTAGCATCTGTCCATGTGCCAGAGAGCAGTCAGCACATGGACGGATGAGTGATGGTGATGAGTTCTGTGCTTTTTTCCCCATGTAGAAGTTGGGATACAGCAGAATGCATGCCTGGGAGTGCCACTTTGCATATGGTAGTCAGAGGAAGGACTGGAGGGCATGAGGGGTGACCCATCCCATGGTCTGGGAAGAGGTGTGGCTCAAGGTGGCAATTTGAAGGACATGACTGTCTCAGTTATCTTCAGAGCTTGAGACTGCAAGGGTTCCCCAGAAAATGGGGAGCGGGGAGGAAGAGCTGCCCTGTGTTGGAGACCAGGGCACCTGGGCTTACAGATTGCAGTTGGCGGTGCAGTGGGCAGAGCAGCAGAGGTGTGGCCTGGCTGTAGATGGAGTTTTAGGAAGGAAGAGCATGCTATGCTCTGCAGAGGCCATGAGAGGACCCAAGGCTATGCACTGAGCCCCATGGGTCTGAGGCAGGAGCTGGGCTGGCCATGTGGGGGGCGGGGCTTGCCGGGAATGGGAGGAGAGGGCTTGTGGTGGGCACTTAAAGGCAGTGCTTGTCTTTCAGAGAGTTTTGCAGCAAAGTGAGGCAGAGAGCTGGGGCACCAGCAGGAGGGAGATGGAGGCCAGGAGGGTTTTATGAAGTTGGAGGTTTACAGCCTATCCATGCCATATGTGTAGTCCAGGAGGGAAGGACAAGTGGACTGTGTGGACGGAAAGGGGACAGCCCCGGGAGCCATGAGGGAAGCAGAGTTGAGGACCTCTAGGGGTGCAGGCCTGTGCATGTGCTTAGGCCAGCAGATGTGGGAAGGGCGGCGTGGAAGTCCTCCTCTCACTGTGTCTGAGTTTCCACTGAATTTAGAAGCAAGTCCATCAGCTGAGATGGGGTGGGAAGAAGTGATACAGGATGGGAGCGAATGTGTGAGTGTGGGGACTGGTAGCTCTTCCATGCACTGTTCCAGCCTCTGCCTCCTCCCTTCCTTGCCCCATTGTCATCAATTCACTGCTTCCCTAGGAAGGGGCTCGTCAAGTGCAGCTACTACCTCCTCCTCCTGTTCCAGTTGCTGGGGACACAGTAGTGCACAAGACAGGCCATTCCTGCCCTCTCTGAGGCTGTGTCCTCCTGGGAGAGGCGGGCGGTGAGTGTCGCAGGGGAGTCGGGTGAAGCATGTCCTTCTGCTGGGATCGGGTGGTTCCTGGGAAGCAGCTCCAGCAGGGGAGAGGCTGTGAGGGTGGCAGGGGCAGGGCGGGCCTTGGCTTGGGTGTGGGAGGGCTCTGAGTATGGGTGTGGTCCGATTGACTCCTGACGGGTGCTGGGGGCGTGGCGTAGACAGTAGGGAGAGAGTGGGAGCCGGAAGCGGTGATCCAGGCGGGAGTGTTGAGGGCTTGGACCGGGAGTGGTGCTAGAGGGTGCTGCAGGTTGGCTCTGACGCCCCAAGAATGTAGAACCCACAGGAAGCCCCATGGCGCCTCCAGAGTCCATCACCCATCAGCGCAGGTGCCTTCCTCCTTCTGTGCCCCAGCCAGTCTCACACATGTCCATGCTCACAGTCCTGTCCCCATGTCTCTGCTTCTGCCCTCCCAGGCCCCTCAGGAAGCCCCTGTCACAGCTGTGGAGCTGGTTGGGGATCAGGGGCAGGGCGACAAGTCAGGGCCCCCAGAGCTCAGAAGCCCCGGGCGTCCCCACCCCTGTCATGGCTCCAGCCTGGTGCTTCCGTTCATTGTCCTTGGGGACTTCAGAGAAATGTGTCCTGGCTCAGGCAGGCGGCTCTCCGGGGGACATTTCTAACCACAGCTCCTTGTTTTAGTCTAAATTAAACTGGGATCTCTTTCCAGGACATGTAATTAGAGCCCAGCTTCCTCCCTGGATCCGGCCTCCTGTGGGATGAAGAGAGGGTGTGTGGCTGTGGCACTGGGAGGGAGTCTGGTCGGCAGAGCTCAGGGGCTGAGGGAGTGCTGACCCTGAGCTTCCTGGGCTCAGCTGTTGGCCACTGGGTGACTGCTGTGGCCTCCTGTTCTCTTGGGCTTTGTGGATGCAGGCCAAAAAGCCCAGGTGGTGGCAGGCACTTCTGGGGCATAGGGAGAACCAGGCCCAGCTGAGGGCCCCACGGGTGGTCCCCACGGGCCAGGAGGGTCCACCCAGGAGTAGTGACCATGTGCAATTGTGCAGCCCAGGGACACTGCCTTCCCATAAAGTGACCCGACATTGTGTCTGAACACAGGTGACGAGACACTGCCCGAGTGGCCAGGACATGTTTGAGCGTGGACTGAGCTGGGTGTGTCCACGCCATGCTGAGCTCCTCTGTGCCAGGCTCTCTGCCTCAGCCTTGGGTCCATGGACTGCAGCCCTGCAGGAAGTTCAGCCTCCTGACCCCTGGTGCTGGGTCAGGCTGGGGTTTGCCAGACGTCCTCTCCGCTTCTCTGCCTGAGGCTGGCCCTGACCCTGCCTCCCTCACCCCCACTGTGGCCGGAACCAGTGGAGCAGGGACTGAGTTCTGATAAGCGGTCCCTGGAAAGCAGGGGGTGCCCCTGTGTTCTGGGGCTGGGGCCACTCCAGACATCACCTGGTCAGGGACTCTACAGACCCCTGGTCCTGTGGTGTCACTGAGAACCCACAGTGCAGGGCCCCTGCCCATGTGCAGTCAACATGGTGTGGCTGTGAGGGTCAGGTGGGGCAGCGGGAGATGGCTGCTCATCTGGGACCCTGTGTCCCTTCCTGACAGTGGCCTCTGCATCCTGGGGACAGGCCTGGCACTGCTCTTGTAGGGTGGGATTCCAGCCCCCTCTTTAGCACACACTGGTGGCTTGGTCTTTGTAGAGGGCCTGGCCCACCCCCCGCTCCCTTTCTCTGTATCCCCTGCCTCCTCCTTCCTGTGTTTCAGGGTTCTTAACACTCTCCTGGACTGGAAGGCAGAAGTGGGCCTGCTGGGAGCCCCCAGGGTCTCCTGATTCTGTGTGAGATGGGGGTCCACACTGGCTGGGCATGAGACCTGTGGGGGGCTTGGCTGTGCTGTGTGTGGGAGACTGACCCTGGCCTCAGGTTTCAGTCCTGTGGGGTATTCTCTGGGGTCTCCATATCTCCGTGTGTGAGTCAGGGAGGAGCTGTGCTATGAGTCAGGGAGGAGCCCAAACCTGGAGACTCCCTGGGTAGAAGCAGCGTGGGGCTGGTTTGCTGGACGGGCATCGGGCCAGCACTGCAGACACCTGGCTCTCTCATACACCTGGCCTGGCACAGCAGACCTGAGGGAGGGTTGGCCTCTCTGCAAATCTTTCACCAGGCGGCCTGGGGGACAGAAGGAGCCCAGGCTCAGGGCTGCTCTCGGATACCACAGGCTTTCCCAGGGGGAGGTGGACGCAGGTGGGAGAGAAGGGAGGAAGATTTCAGTTCAACCCAGAGGAATTTTGTCATTCATGGGGGTCCGGTCCGGACTGCTGTTCCGAGCAAGTGGGGGTTGGACCTGGTGGTCTGCTTTTATTCGTATGTCCCTGATATGGGCCAGGAACTTGCTGGGCACAATGGAGCTAGGGCCCGGCCACACCAGGGTATGTATTCTGCCAACTGCGAAGTCCCCATGCCCCAGGATCCTCTCTGCTTCAAGTCTCTCCTCTCGACAGTGACTGCAGGCCAGGTTCCTGGGTGGGTGGTTCTGCAGGTGTGCACAGTCCCCCTCCGCACCTTTCTCCTCAGGGGTCCCATCAAGAGAGTCAGTCAGAGGCTGGATTTCCTGCCTTAGTGGCTGAAGAGGTTTGGATCTGGGGAGCTTGTGGTAAGGACAGTGAGTGGCAGGGCTGGAGGCTGTGAGGCTGGGGTCAGCTGAGAGGCCGTGAGGCTGGGGTAAGCTGGAGGCCATGAGGCTGGGGTAAGCTGGAGGCCGTGAGGCTGGGGTCAGCTGAGAGGCCCTGAGGCTGGGGTAAGCTGGAGGCCATGAGGCTGGGCTAAGCTGGAGGCTGTGAGGCTGGGGTAAGTTGGAGGCCGTGAGGCTGGGGTCAGCTGAGAGGCCGTGAGGCTGGGGTAAGCTGGAGGCCGTGAGGCTGGGGCCAGCTGAGAGGCCGTGAGTCTGGGGTCAGCTGGAGGCTGTGAGGCTGGGGTAAGCTGAGAGGCTATGAGGCTGGGGTAAGCTGGAGGCTGTGAGGCTGGGGTCAGCTGAGAAGCCTTGAAGGTTAGAGCTAAGGGAGTCTCAGCCCAGGGCCCAGTTCCTGGGGGACAGTGTGGGAGAGATGGGGCAGGCTGGCAGGGCAGTAAAAAATAAAGGGGACTTTATTGATGGTACACGACAAGGTGGGCTCCCTATAGTCCCCTCCCTCTTCAAGGGATCTGCATGGAAACTGTGAGGAGGTGCAATTCAGTGTAATGGGGGACTCTGTGTGTGGCAGGGACTCCCCAGCAGTGAGGGCCTCTCTTCCTCTTGTGCTCTTGCTGGGGCTGGTGGTCCAGGGGTCTTACTCCTTGGAGGCCATGTGGGACATGAGGTCCACCACCCTGTTGCTGTAGCCAAATTCATTGTCATACCAGAAAATGAGCTTGACAAAGTGGTTGTTGAGGGCAATGCATCCCCAGCATCGAAGGTGGAAGAATGGGTGTCGCTGTTGAAGTCCAGGGACACTACCTGTTGCTCAGTGAAGCCCAGGATGCCCTTGAGGGGGCTCTCCGACGCCTGCTTCACCACCTTCTTGATGTTGTCATATTTGGCAGGTTTTTCCAGATGGCAGATCAGGTCCACCACTGACATGTTGGCAGTGGGGACACGGAAGGCCATCCCAGTGAGCTTCCCGTTCAGCTCAGGGATGACCTTGCCCATGGCCTTGGCAGTGCCAGTAGAGGCAGGGATGATGTTCTGGAGAGCCCCATGGCTGGCACACCACAGTTTCCTGGAGGGGCCATCCACGGTCTTCTGGGTGGCAGTAATGGCATGGACTGTGGTCGTGAGTCCTTCCATGATACCAAAATTGTCATGAATGACTTTGGCCAGGGTCACTAAGCAGTTGGTGGTGCAGGAGGCATTGCTGACGATCTTGAGGCTGTTGTCATACTTCTCATGGTTCACACCCATCCCGAACATGGGGGCATCAGCAGAGGGGGCAGAGATGATGACCCTTTTGGCTTCCCCTACAAGTGAGCCCCAACCTTCTCCATGGTGGTGAAGACGCCGGTGGACTCGCTCACGTACTCAGTGCCAGCATCACCCCACTTGATTTTGGAGGGATCTCGCTCCTGGAAGATGGTGATGGGATTTCCATTGATGACAAGCTTCCTGTTCTCAACCTTGACGGTGCCATGGAATTTGCCATGGGTGGAGTCATATGGGAATGTGTAGACCATGTAGTTGAGGTCAGTGGAGGGATCATTGATGGCAACAATATCCACTTTACCAGAGCTAAAAGCAGCCTTGGTGACCAGGCGCCCAGTATGACGAAATCCGTTGACTCCGACCTTCCCCTTCCCCATGGTGTCTCAGGGATGTGGCTGACGATGGGAGACAAGATGCGGCTGTCTGTTGAACAGGAGGAGCAGAGAGCCCATTTTCTTAATAGAAACTTTCGCAGAGCAAAACTTCTGAATTTCGATGAAGTTCAATTTGTCAGTTTTTTCTTTTGTAGATGAGGCTTGTGGTGAGAACTCTTTGCCAGCCTAGAGCATGAAGATTTTTCCTGTGATTTTCTTTTGCTAAAAGTTTCGTCAGTTTACATTTTACGTGTATCAGCTATGAGGTTTAGGTTGAGGAGTTTGTTTTGTTTTTTGCCTGTGGATGTCCAGTGACACCAGTACCATTTGTTGAAAGGTCTATATTTGTTTCATTGAATTGCTTTTGTGCCTTTATCAAAAATCAACTGGACATGCTTGTCTGGATCTATTTCTGGGTTCTTTATTCTGTTCCATTGATCTGTGTGTCTGTCCCTCGTACCACAAGTCCTGGTCACTGTAGTTATGTAATAAGGCTTGAAATTGGGTAGACTTACTCTTCTTGGTTTGTTCTTTTTCTTTTAAATTATTTTAGCCATTCTAGTTTCTTTGCCTTTTATGTAAATTTTAGAATTATCTTGTCAATATATACAAAAAATATTGATAGGAATTATATAAAACCTGTGCAGTAGTTTGGAGAGAGTGAACATTTTTACTGTGTTAAGTCTTCCAATCTAGGAACATGGTCTGTGTCTCCATTTATGTAGCTCTTTGATTGCTTTCATCAATATTTTGCAGTTTTAAGGATACAAGTCCTGTACGTGTTTTGTTACATTTACATCTAAGTATTTCTTTTATTTTGTATGATCGTAGATGTATTGTATTTTACATTTTGGTTGCTGGTATATATAAAAACCATAGATTTCTATATGTTCATCATGTATCCTACAACCTTGTGGAACTAACTTGTTGGTAGTTCTCGGACAATTTATTTGTAGATTCTCTGGAATTTCCTATGTTGACAAACATGTCATCTGCAAAGAGGAGCAGTTTTGTTTCTTCTCTTCAAATCTGAATGCCTTTCCTTTTCTTACCTTATTGCATTTACTAGAACTTCTAGTACTATGTTGAAGAGAGTGCTGTGGGGGAGAGGGGCATTGCTGCTTTGTCCCTAATTTAAGGAGGAAAACATTCAGACTTTAACCGTTAAGAATAATGTTAGCGGTGGGTTTTTGTAGTTGCTCTTTATTAAGTTGAGGCAGTTTCCTTCTGTTCTAGTTTTCCAAGTGCTATTATAGTAAATGACTGTTAGATTTTACCAAATGCTTTTTTTGACTGGCACGATCATGTGTATAATGATTGATTTTTTGAGTACTGAACTAGCCATACATCCCTGCAATAGACATGGTCACGGTATGTAATTCTTCTGATATTGCTGAAGTCTATTTGCTAAAATTTTGTTGAGGATTTTTACTTATGTATTCATGAAGGCTGTCGGTCTGTGGTTTTTTGTTTTTGTTACTGTCCTTGTCTTGTTTTGATATAAGGGTAATGCAAGCTCCATAAAATGAATTGGGAAATGTTCTTCCTCTTCTATTTTCTCTTTCTTTTTTTTGTTGAGACCAGATTCTCGCTCTATCGCCAGGCTAGAGTGCAGTGGCACAATCTCAGTTCACTGCAACCTCCGCCTCCTGGGTTCAGGTGATTCTCCTGCCTCACTCAGCCTCCAGAGGAGCTGGGACTACAGGCATGCACCACCATGCCTGCCTCATTTTTATATTTTCGGTAGAGACAGGGTTTCACCATGTTGGCCAGGATGGTCTCGATCTCTTGACCTCATGATCTACCCCCGACTGCCTCCCAAAGTGTTGGGATTACAGGCATGAGCCACTGCGCCTGGCTCCTCTTCTGTTTTCTAAAAGCCCTGTGTACAGATGGAGTTAGTTCTTTAAATGTTTGTTAGAAATCTGCAGTGAATCCAATTGGCCCTGGAGATTTCCTTTTTGGGTGCTTTCAAAGTATGCATTCAATTTCCTTAACGGTTATATGGATATACAAATTATCCTTTTCGTATTGGGTAAGTTGTGTCAGTTTGCGTTTTTTGAGGAAGTGGTCCATTTAGTCTACATAGTTGAATTTATGTGTGTAGAGTTGATCATAGCATTCTCTCGTTATCCTTTTGATGTCTGTAGGGTTCGTACTATCTCTCGTTTCATTTCTTACACTGGTAATTTTTGTCTTCTCTTTTTGTTCTTGTGTGTGCGTGGTTTTTTCTTTCGGTCAGTCTTGCTGGAAATTTGTCAGTTATATCAGTTTTTTCCAAAGAACCAGCTCTCTGTTTGGTTGATTTTCTCTTTTTTTCCCTTATTATTTCATTTATTTCTGCCCTTATTTTATTTACTTCGTTCATCCTGTTTGTTTTGAGTTTATTTTACTCTTCATTTTCCCTGTTCCTGTGCCAACAGCTTAGATTAGTGATTGCAGTTTTTGTTTTTGTTTTTGTTTTTTTCTATAAATTTACTTCTTAGGCTAGGCACAGTGGCTCACACCTGTCATCCCAGCACTTTGGGAGCCAAGGCGGGCGGCTCACCTGAGGTCAGGAGATCAAGATCAGCCTGGCCAACATGGTGAAACTCCATCTCTACTGAAAATGCAAAACTTCACCAGGTGTGGTGATGGGCACCTGTAGTCCTAGCTACTCGGGAGGCTGAGGTAGGAGAATCACTTGAACCTGGAAGGCAGAGGTTGCAGTGAGCCAAGACTGTGCCATTGCACTCCAGCCTGGGTGACAGATTCTGTCTCCAAAAACAAAAACTAAAACAAAAAGTTTGCTTCTTAGCACTACTTTACCTGTATACTACACATTTTAATATATTGTATTTTTTGATTTAATTCAATTCCATGTATTTTTATTTTGTGCTTTTATCATTTTACCTTATTATTATTATTATTTTATTTTTGAGATGGAGTCTCACTCTATCACCCAGGCTGGAGTACAGTGGTACAATCTTGGATTACTGCAACCTCTGCCTCCTGGGTTCAAGCAATTCTCCTGCCTCAGCCTCCCAAATAGCTGGGACTACAGGCGCCCGCCACCACGTCAGTCTAATTTATGTATTTTTAGTAGAGATGGTATTTCGCCATGTTGCCCAGGTTTGTCTCTAACTCCTGACCTCAGGTGATCTGCCCTCCTCGGCCTCACAAAATGCTGGGATTACAGGAGTGAGCCATGGTGCCTGGCCTCCATATATTCAATTTAAATTTTGCTTTAGACTACCTCTTTGACCTATGAATTGTTTAGAATATGTTATTTAGTTTCTAAGTGTTTGGAGGTTTTCAGTATCTTTTTATTATTCATTTCTAGTTTGATTCCATTGTGGTCAGATAGCATACTCTGTCTGATATCAGTAATTTTTTTTTTTTTTTTTTTTTTTTTTGAGACAGAGTCTCTCTCTGTCACCAGGCTGGAGTGCAGTGGCTCGACCCAGCTCACTGCAACTTCTGTTTTCCGGTTTCAAGCAATTCTCCTGCCTCAGCCTCCCAAGTAGCTGGGACGACAGGCACGCACCACCACGCCCGGGTAATTTTTTGTACTTTTAGTAGAGATGGGATTTCACTATGTTGGCCAGGATGGTCTTGATCTCTTCACCTCGTGATCTGCCTGCCTCGGCCTCCCAAAGTGCTGGGATTATAGGCGTGAACCACTGTGCCCAGCCTGATTTCAATAATTTAAAATTAGCAAAGGTTTGCTTTTGGCCCAGGATGTGGTTTATCTTGGTATATGTTATACGGGCACTCGGAAAGAATGGATATACTGCTGTTACTGTGTAGAGTGTTCTATGAATGTGGATGAGTATCTGTTTAAGGTGTTATTGAATTCTTCTATATCCTTGCTAATGCTCTGTCTAGTTGCTTTATCAACTGTTGAGAGAGGGTTGTTGACATCTCCCTCATATAATTTTTTTTGTGTGTGTGTGGCAGAGTTTTGCTCTTGTTACCCAGGCTGGAGTGCAATGGCACGATCTCGGCTCACCGCAACCTCTGCCTCCTGGGTTCAGGCAATTCTCCTGCCTCAGCCTCCTGAGTAGCTGGGATTGCAGGCACATGCCACCATGTCCAGCTAATTTTTTTTTTGTATTTTTAGTAGAGACGGGGTTTCACCATGTTGACCAGGATGGTCTCAATCTCTTGACCTCGTGATCCACCTGCCTCGGCTTCCCAAAGTGCTGGGATTACAGGCTTGACCCACTGCGCCCGGCCTCTCCCTCCTATAATTTTGAATTTGTCTATTTTTCCCTCCAGGCCCTTCAGTTATTGCTGCACGTATTTTGAAGCTCTGTTGTTTGGTATACATACTGCTATGGTTGGAATGTTTGTGTTGTGTCCAAATTTCATGTTGAAACTTGATCCTCAGCACAACAATATTAAGAGGAGGGGCCTTTGGGAGATTATTAACCCATGAGGGATCTACCCTCATAAATGGGATTAGTGCTTTAAAAAGGGGCTGAAGAGGAACTGTGAGGACACAGGATTCCTCCCCTCTGGAGGATATAGGAACAAGGTGCCATCTTGGAAGCAGAGAATAGGCCCTTATTAGATACTGAACCTGCTGGTGTCTTGATCTTGGACTTCCCAGCCTCCAGAACTGTGAGAAAGAAATTTCTATTATTTATAAATTACCCAGCCTCAGGTCTTTTATTATAACAGCACAAATGGACTAAGACATTCTTGTTTAGGATTGCTGTGTCTTCTGGAGAGACTTTATTTATTTATTTATTTATTTTTTATTTTTGAGGAAGGCAGGAAGGGAGGAAAGGAGGAAGGGAGGGAGGAAAGAAGGGAGGGAGGAAGGGAGGGAGGAAGGAAGGGAGGAAGGGGGGAGGGACGAAGGAAGGAGAAGGGAGGGAGGGAGAGAGAGAAAAGAAGGAAGGAAATCAGGCAATGAGAGAGACATTGCCAACCTGGATATAGAGGTCTACAAGTTGATTTCTTTTTTTCTTTTCTCTGTTTTTTTTTTTTTTTTTTTGAGAGAAGGAAAGAAAAAAAAAAAGGAGTGAAGGAGAGGAAGAAAGAGGAAGAAAAAGAGGGGGAGAGAATGGAAATGTTGCTTTATTCTAAAAGAAATGGGTATTAATAATGGCCAATCAATATTTCATTTAAACCTATGAGTAGGTGTGATGTGGTGGTATTGACAAGAATGTATATTTTGTGTGTTTAAAGTGGAGAGCTCTATAAATATTTATTAAGTTTACTTGTTCTGGATCTGAGTTCGAGTCCTTGATATCCTTATTAATTTTCTGTCTCATTGAGTCTAAGTCTATGTATCTGGGTGTTAGGATCGTTAGCTCTTATTGCTGCATTGATCCTTTTACCACTATGTCTTTGTTGCTTTAAAATCTATTTTATCAGATATGAGAATTGCAACTCCTGTTTTTTATTTATTTATTTATTTTTGCTTTCCATTTGGTTGGTAAATCTTTCTCCATCCCTTTGTTTTGAGTCTTTGTGTATCCTTGCATGTGAAATGGATCTGGATGTAGCATATCGTTGGGTTTTGGCTGTATCTTTTGATTGGGGGATTTAGTCGATTTAAATTTAGGATTACTGCCATTTGTTGTTAACTGGCTGTTTTATCCATTTGTTGATGTAAATTCTTCTTTATATTGATGCTCTTTACTTTCTGGTATATTTTTAGAAAGGCTAATACTGGTTGTTTCTTTCTATGTGTAATGCTTCTTTCAGAAGCTCTTGTAAAGCAGGCCTGGTGGTAATAAAATCTCTGAGTACTTGCTTGTTCATAAAAGATTTTATTTTTCCTTCAGTTGTGAAGCTTAGTTTGGCAGGATATGAAATTCTGGGCTGAAAGTTCTGTTCTTTAAGGATGTTGAGTATTGGCCCCCACTCTCTTCTGGCTTGTAGAGTTTCTGCTGAGAGATCTGCTGTAAGTCTGATAGGCTTCCCTTTGTGGGTAACCTGACCTTTCTCTCTGGCTGCCCTTAGTATTTTCTCCTTCATTTCAACCCTGGTGAATCTAACGATTATGTGCCTTGGGGTTGCTCTTCTTGAGGAGTATCTTTGTGGTGTTCTCTGTATTACCTGGGGTTGAATGTTGTCCTGCGTTGCTAGTTTAGGAAAATTTTTCTGAATAATATCCTGAAGAATATTTTCCAGCTTGGATTCATTCTCTCCGTTGCATTCAGGTACACCTATCAAACGTAAATTTGGTCTTTTCACATAGTCCCACATTTCTTGGAGACTTTGCTCATTCCTTTTTATCCTTTTTTCTCTATTCTTGTCTTCTCGTTTTATTTCATTAAGTTGGACTTCGACCTCTGATATCCTTTCTTCTGCTTGAACAATTCGAGTGTTTAAACCTGTGCATACTTCTCGGAGTTCCCGTGTTGTATTCTTCAGTTCTATTAATTCACTTATATTCCTCTCTAAATTGTCTATTCTCATTAGGATTTCGTCAGACCTTTTTATCAAAGTTCTTAGTTTCTTTATGTTGGGCTACAACATGTTCTTTTAACTCACAGAAGTTTCTTATTATCCATGTTCTGAAGCCTGATTCTGTTATTGGGATGCGCTCGTTCTCCATCAAGCCTTGTTTTCTTGTTGATGAGAGACTGTGATCCTCTTTAGAGGGAGAGGCATTCTGATTTTGAGTATTCTCAGCCTTTTTACACTGGTTTCTTCCCATCATTGTAAGTTTATTCACCTGTTGTCTTTGTAATTACCACCTTTCAAATTAGGTCTCTGAGTAGAGGTCCAAGTTGTTAGTTTCCAGGGCCGAAATATGAGCAACCCACTGCGCCGGCCAAAACAGCAGCGTTAAGACTGATGGTGCTTTTCTGCCCGGGAATCTCCAGTCTGACTTCCTTCTTGAGTCCGTATAGGCGACTCTGCCTTCCCGGAGCTCCAAACCTCGGTCAGAAGGGGAACCAGTCCCGTTTACTCTGCACCAAGAGCTGCCGCGCTGAGGTGCCAGCAAAACTGCTGCTCCGGCCACAAGAGTCACGCTGGTGACCCGTGCTGCTCCTCCAAACCTCTGTCAGAAGGGGAACTAGTCCTGTTTACTCTGCTCCAAGAGCTGCCGCGCTGAGGTGCTGGCAAAACCGCTGCACCGGCCACAAGAGTCGCACTGGTGACCCGTGCAGCTCCTCCACTGGGAATCTTCTGCTCCGTGAGCGACCAAAATTTGTCTGGAATTGTGGCGTCCTCTCGTTCTCTGCATTTTCACTGGGAGCTACAATCTTGAGATGTTAGCAGTCAGCCATCTTGGATCGTTCTTGAGAGACTTTATTTATATCCGTATCTCTATGTCTCTGGTAATTTTAGTTACTCTGAAGTCTACTTTATCTGATGTAAATATAGTCACTGTTGCTTTTCTTTGATTAATATTTGTGCAATGTGCCTTTTCCATCCTTTTACTTCAAGTTGTCTATATTTCAACTTGTTATATTAGAAATAAGTTGTTTGTAGACAGCATATGGTTGGGTCATGTTTTGTAGTCCATTATACCAATTCTGTCTTTTATTTGGTTTATTTAGACCAGGGGTCCCCAAGCCCTGGACCATGGACCAGTACCAGTCTGTGGCTTATTAGAAACTGGGCTGCACAGCAGGAGGTGGTGGTGGGCGAGTAAGCATTACACCTGAGCTCTGCCTCCTGTTAGATCAGCAGTGGCATTAGATTCTCGTAGGACCAGGAGCCCTAGTATGAACTGTGCATGCGAGGGATCTAGGTTGCATGCTCCTTATGATAATCTAACCGATGCCTGATGATCTGAGATAGAACTGTTTCTTCATGAAACCATCCCCAACCCCAGCCCCATCTGTGGAAAAACTGTCTTCTACAAAACTGGTCCTTGGTACCAAAAAGGTTAGGGACTGCTAATTTAGACCATTTACATTTAATATAATTATTGTTATGTTAGAACTTAGGTCTGCTATTTTAATTTTTGTTTTGTTCTGTTTAAAATTTGTTCTGTTTGATATCTCTGTTTTCATATTTTCTGGTTTCTTTTTCCTGACTTCCTAAAGGTTACTTGCATATTTTAGAATTCTGTTTTATTTTCTCTAGTATTTTTGGTGTTGCTCTTGTATAGATTTTTAGAGGTTGTGCTGAGTATTGCATTATATGTACATAACTTATTCCAGTCTTCTGGTGGCGTTATTTTACCAGTTTAAGTATAGAAATCTTACTTATGTGCCACTACCTTGCTCCATTTATAATACGGTTATCTTAAATATTTCCTCTGCATATATTTAGAAGCACATCAGAGTGTGCTGTAATTTTTTGCTTCAAACATCAAACCTAATTCAGAAAACTCAGCCAGGCATGGTGGCTCATGCCTGTAATCCCAGCACTTTGGGAGGCCGAGGCAGGTGGATCACGAGGTCAAGAGATTGAGACCATCCTGGTCAACATGGTGAAACCCTGTCTCTACTAAAAATACAAAAAAATTAGCTGGGCATGGTGGTGTGTGCCTGTAATCCCAGCTACTCAGGAGGCTGAGGCAGGAGAATTGCCTGAACCCAGGAGGCGGAGGTTTTAGTGAGCTGAGATCGTGCCATTGCACTCCAGCCTGGGTAACAAGAGCGAAACTTAGTCTCAAAATATATATATATATAAATTCAGAAAACTCAAAGGGAGAAGGAAATTTTATTTACCCATATTTTTATTCTTTCCAGTTTTCTTTCTTCCTAATGGTCAACAATTAAAAAAATCATATACTTTCTGTTTAGAGAAATTTATTTAATTATTCTTTTAGGATAGGTCTGTTGGTGACAAATTCTCTTAGTATTTATTCACCTGAGAATGACCTGATTTCCCCTTTATTCTCCAAAGATATTTTGTTGGGTATAGATATCTGGGTTGACAATTCTTTCAGCATCTGAAAATATTATACAACTTCCCTCTGACCTTCATGGCTTATGATGAGAAATCTGTCAGTTGAGTTGCTTTTCTAAATAGATAAGGTATTATGTTCCTCTGAATGCTTTCAATTTTTGTTTCCAGTTTTTGGAAATTTGACTGTGATATATCTTGTTTTGATTATCTTTGAGTTGATCTTGTTTGGGGTCCACTCCGCTTCTTGAATCTGTAGGTTTATTTCTCTTACCAAGTGTGGGGAGTTCTCAGCCATTACATCTTTGAACCCTGCCTTCAGTCTCCTTTTTTTCTGGAACTCTGATGATTTTAATATTATGGTTCCATAGTTCCTTGAGGCTCTGTTGTTGTTCCTCTTCTTGTTTTTTCTTTCATTTTACTTTTTGAGACAGGGTCTCACACTATTGTTCAGGATGAAGCAATCCTCCCATCTCAGACTCCTGAGTAGCTGGGACTACAGGCACACACCACCATGCCTGAATAATTTTTAAGATTTTTTTGTGGAGATGGAGTCTGTGTTGCCCAGGCTGGTTTGAAACTCCTGGACCCAGGCAATCCTCCCACCTCAGCCTCCCAAAGTGCTGGGATTATAGGTGTGAGCCACCATGCCTGGCCTTCTTTTTTCTTTTTCTTTTTTTGAGAAGGAATCTCTCTCTCTTGCCCAGGGTGGAGTGCAGTGGTGCAGTCTCGGCTCACTGCAACCTCTGCCTCCCGGGTTCAAGCAATTTTCCTGCCTCAGCCTCCCGAGTAGCTGGGATTACAGGCACATGCCACCACGCTAGGCTAATTTCTGTATTCTTTTTTAGTAGAGATGGGGTTTCACCATGTTGGCCAGGCTGGTCTTGAATTCCTGGTCTCAGGTGATCTACCCACCTGGGCCTCCCAAAGTGCTGGGATTACAGGCATGAACTACTATGCCCAGCCCCTTCTTTTTTCTTAAGTCTACATTTTCTCTGTTCATAGTGGGTAATTTCTATTTTTATCATTATTATTATTATTTTTTTGAGACAGTCTTGCTCTGTTGCCAGGTGCCAGGCTGGAGTGCAGTGGCACGATCTTGGCTCACTGCATCCTCCGCCTCCTGGGTTCAAGCAGTTCTCCTGCCTCAGCCTCCCAAGTAGCTGGGACTACAGGCGTGTGCCACTACTTCCAGCTAATTTTTGTATTTTTTAGTAGAGACGGGGTTTCACCACGTTGGCCAGGATGGTCTCAATCTCTTGACCTCATGATCTGCCTGCCTTGGCCTCCCAAACTGCCGGGATTACAGGCGTCAGTCGCCGCACCCAGCCTATTATTTTTAAATATATTTGTTAATTCTTTCCTCTGTCCCATCTATTCTGTAACTGGCCCATCCACTTAGTTTTTATTTTGTTTATTGTATTTTTTAGTTGTAAAAATTTCGTTTGATTCTTCTTTAATCTTCTCCTTCACCGATGGTATTTTCTATTTTTTCAGTTAGTTGAAAGGATGTTTATAATTGTGGAATTATTTTTATCATAACTGCTTTACAAACATTTATCAGGTAATTTTAATGTATCTGTTGTCTTCTTGGCATTTTATTGTCTGTTTTCATCTAGGGTTAGATCTTCCTTGTTTTTCATAAGATGAGTGATTTTTTTTAATGAAAGTTGGACATTTCCACATAATTTCTGAGACTCTGGATCTTATGTATTTATTACTGCTATTATTTTTTAGATGGAACTTCCCTATGTCACCCAGGCTGGAGTGCAGTGGCACTATCTTGGCTCACTGCAACCTCTGCCTCCTGGGTTCAAGTGATTCTCCTGCCTCAGCCTCCCTAGTAGCTGGGACTATAGGCGTGGGCCACCAGGCCCAGCCTGGATCTTACTTAAACCTTCTGCTTTAGTTGGGCCTCACCAAGCCTGGTACTGAAGGGGACAGGGTGTGCTACCTGCCTCAGCCTCCCTGGTAGCTGGGACTGCAGGCGTGCAACTGTAGTTTTCATGGTTGCTGATCAGGTCCCATCCCAGGCTATGGTGGCCTTACTGCTCAGAGCTTTGCTGCCCTTGACCTCTTCTGAGCTGGACTGGGCAATCCAGCTGGCCCAATGCCCCAGTGGAGATGAGAGTGACGGGTCAGGAGGTCAGCACGAGGGGCTGTGGAGCCTTTCCTGCAAGGGCCGCCTACTTCTCCCTGAAGGAGGTGGTTTGGGGCTTAGTGGCCATGGTGTCCACTCTGTGGGGTCCCCATTCTGTCCTACAGCCCTCTTTAGGGGGCACAATGGGGAGGTTTCTGCATGTGGTAGGAACCTCCTTGTGCTTTGAGCAGGGACCATGGCACTCATGTGGGGCTGTGTGTCCCATGTGTGCTGTGTGTCCATGTGTGCTGCTGTGCCACTGTGTAGGCACAGCATTGTCATTCGGGCCCCAGCACCACCTGCTCCTGGTTTGTGAGCCTGGACACGTGGAATGTGCTGTCTTTCATTTTTTTGAGATGGAGTCTCGCTGTCTCCCCAGCTGGAGTGCAATGACGCGATCTCGGCTCACTGCAAACTTCAGCTCTCGGGTTCAAGCGATTCTCCCGCCTCAGCATCCTGAGTAGCTGGGATTACAGGCGTCCGCCATCACGCCTGGCTAATTTTTGTATTTTTGGTAGAGATGGGGTTTCACCATGTTGGTCAGGGTGATCTTGAGCTCCTGACTGCAGATGATTCCCCCACCTCAGCCTCCCAAAGTGCTGGGATTGGGATGTGCTCTCTTAACCTGTTTCCTTGTCTTACAAAGAACTGTGTAATGGTGTAACCCCTGAGGTGTCATGACAGTCCCTGGCATGTAGTGGATGGCTTACACGCTGTCATGTGTGTGCTTGGGGATGGGGTCCCCACATGCCATGCCCAGCTCTTATTCTACCTGGTCCTTGCTTTGGAGCAGGCTAGGTGGCTTCCACTTCTTGGCCTGTTGGAGCAGGGACTGGGTGGGGAGGCTGAGGTGATGCTGTGGCATCTTTAGCCGAGGCCCACATGGCAATTGCAAGCAGGCTTCTGGGTGAGAACCAGTGCCCTGAAAGTCAGTCACAAAGCAGATCCCAGGGATGGTGCCTCCCCTGCCAGCGTGGCTCCCATGTAGAACCAGCCTAAGAATAGTGAGCAGTCTCCCTGGGCTGGGGCCTGACTGGCATCTGCCCTACCTGCCCTGGCCCAGGGACCCTGCTCCTGCACAGATTCTGTAGTCTCCCCCAGCTAGCGCAGACTGTCTGAGGGGCTGCAGCGGGTTGATGGGGCATGGGTAGGGCTCTGCCCTACAGGGGGCAGCAAGAAGCAAGGACAGGGGCACAGGAGCCGGCCAGGAGTGGCCAGCCAGATGCACGGGGACAGGGGAGCTTCAGTAGTTTCTTGTAGACAAATAACAGCTTTGAGTCCCCAGTCACCTCTGCCAGCTCTTGGCATTTTCAGAAATAGGGGGCGTGTGAGATATGGCTGGGCTGAGAAGTGTGGAGGTGGCTAGACGAGGCCTGGCTGGGATGTGCCCCAGGAGCTCCTCACAGACGGCTGTGGAAAGGCAGGGTGCCCTCCTGGCCCACGTGGAGGGTGCATGGCTGGGACCTAGAGTCTGGGGGTTGTGGGGTGAGTTCTGGGTTAGAGTTAGGGTTGGGGGCCCAGATGAAACCTGTAGCAGTGTGGTTCCGGTCTTTCTTCCCTCTGTGGGGCTGGGAGCACTCCCTGACCTTGGGTGTCAGAGTGAGGGCAGGACTTCACATGTGTGACTGCTGGTGTGTCTATGCCGTGGGTCTGTGCCATGTATCTCTGTGTCTGTGCCATGTGTCCCTGTGTCTGTGTATGTGTCTTTGTGTCCCTGTCCCTGTGTCTGTGTCTATTCATCTCTGTATCTGTGTCTGTGCTGTGTGTTCCTGTGTCTGTGTCCCCCTGTGTCCGTGTGTGTGTACCTGTGTGTCCCTGTGTCTGTCTGTGCCGTGCGTCCCTTTGTCTGTGTGTGTGTCTGTGTGTCCCTGTGTGTGCCATGTGTCCCTGTGTCTATGTGTCTGTGTGTGCGTGTCTGGGTGTCCCTGTGTCTGTCTGTGCTGTATGTCCCTGTGTCTGTGCCATGTGTCTATGTGTCTGTGTCCCTGTGTCTGTGTGTGTGTATCTGGGTGTCCCTGTGTCTGTCTGTGCTGTGTATCCCTGTGCCTGTGTCTGTGTCTGTGCCTGTGTGTCTTTGTGTCCGTGTCCTCTGTGCTGTGTGTCTCTGTGTCCCTGTGTCCATGTCTGCAACTTCTACCTCCTGGATTCAAGTGCTTCTCCTGCCTCAGCCTCCTTAGTAGCTGGGATTATAGGTGCACGCCACCATGCCCAGCTGAGTTTTGTATTTTTAGTAGAGACAGGGTTTCGCCATGTTGCCCAGGCTGGTCTGGAACTCCTGACCTCAGGAGTGGAGAAATGTTGGGATTACAGACGTGAGCCACTGTGCCTGGCCTATCGCAGCTCATTGGGGACATCCTCATCCTACACTTTTACCCTCTGACAGTATGTCCTGTAAACAGTGAACTTCGGTAGGTTTAGATGTTCACAGAGTTCTACAACCACACCACAATCTAAGTTTAGAATGTATCTGTCATCCCCAGCAGAAACCCTACCCCCATCCGCTGTCTTTCCCCTCCCCTCCATTTGCAGCCCCAGCAGCTGCGTCTTCCTCCCGCCACGTGGATTGTCAGTCCTGGGCTTTCCTGTGAGTGAGTCACTTCGTCCATGTCCTTGTGTCTGGCTTCCTTCACTTGTGAGCCTCTTTCACGTTGTACCAGTTCATCTTCTTCTGCTAGCATGACGTCGCAGCCACGTTTGGCTTTCTAATAACACTGTGATGAACGTCTTCGCAACTGAAGCTTCTTGATTTTGCATTATTTTGATGGTACAGATTTTCGGAGTGGATTGCGTACAAGTTTTTAAGCAATTTCACGGCTCCTCATACATTTGCCAAGTTGTCTTCCAAATGGGATATATCATTTGTATTCACCAGTTCTGTGTAAATCATAGGGGTGTTTTGTGTTCTCTTTTCTCTTTCAGACAGAGTCTAGATCTGTCGCTCAGGCTGGAGTGCAGTGATGTGATCTTGGCTCACTGCACCCTCAACCTCCAGGGTTCAAGCGGTTCTCCTGCCTCAGCCTCCCAAGTAGCTGGGACTACAGGTGCCTGCCATCACACCTGGCTAAGTTTTTGTATTTTTAGTAGAGATAGGGTTTCACCATGTTGGCCAGGCTGGTGTCAAACTCCTGACCTCAAGTGATCTGCCCTCCTCGGCCTCCCAAAGTGCTGGGATTACAGGCGTGAGCCACCCTGCCTGGTCTAAATTATGTTTTAATGCCAGCTTTGCCACCGCTGGTGCTTGCAAAGCTCTTGTTAATTTATTCAGTGTAAACCTGTACCTTGTTGCTGTTTTACTTGTTTGTTTCCATTACTGATGAGCATGAGCATGTTCACATATTACTAAACAATGTTTACTTTTGTGAGTTATCTCTGGGATTCTTTGCTGTTTCATTCTGGAAAATTCTCCACTAACGTTTATTGAGTGCATACTGCCTACCAGGTACTGTGCCAGGCCTGGAGCTAAGAAGGAAAACACTGGTTCCTCCTGGAGAAGGGGAAAGTGGGGGTGGAATGAGAGTCCTGTTGGCTCTGAGCCCCTCCCCAACACCCCTCCTCTCCAAGGCAGCTGTTGCCTCCTTGCTTTTCAGTAGGATTTTTCTAGAGTCTAAGGCTTCCAGACATAGAAAGCACCCAATGCTTGTATTGGTATTTAACGCCTGTTAAGTTCGCAAGTGTGTACCGTGATTTCTTTTTTGCTATTGTTGTTAATATAACATATTTAATTTAAATACCTCAAAGTTATTTAATTTAGTGTTTGTTTAAATGTCAGCAGAGGATAAATATTTTTCTTTTCTGTATACAAAATGTATTGATTTTCTTCTTTTACGACACACACTGCCACCATCTTGAGATATTCACTGTTAATATTTTGAGCTATTTCCTTCTTTCCAAGCTTTTTCTGTGTGTAGGTTTTTAATCACACAATTGGTATCACACTCTAGGGTTACTGCGGGCACCCCGCTTCCATCGTGGGCTGGCCACCTGGTGCAGCTGTGCAGGCTCATACAAGATGCAGGGCGAGGGCCCCACAGTGCTCACTGCACACGGAGGTCTAACATCCCAGCAACCCCCAAACCAAGTGTCCTCTGAAGAGACGATTCTGCCTCGTGGGCAGGGCTGTTACATTCTTCCTATCAAGCATTTAGACTATTGCCTATTTTGCTCTTGTAGATAAATCAAAACACATACATACATCTTTGTACGTCTCTGATTATTTCCTTGGGACAAATGCCTAAAAGTTGTATAACTTAGGTTTCCCCTGTAAATTATACTATTAAAAAACTTGGTCAGGTGCAGTGCCTTACGCCTGTAATCCCAGCACTTTGGGAGGTTGATGGGGGTGGATCGCCTGATGTTAGTAGTTCGTAACTAGCCTGACCAACATAGTGAATTCCTATCTCTACTAAAAATACAAAAAAATTAGCTGGGTGTGGTGGCAGGCACCTGTAATCCAGCTACTCGGGGAGCTGAGGCAGGAGAATCACTTGAACCCGGGAAGCGGAGTTTGTGGTGAGCGGAGATTGCGCCATTGCACTCCGGCCTGGGCAACAAGAGCGAGACTGTCTCAAAAACAAAAACACTCTTCACCTTCACATCATTTGGTCACGCCTCATTTTGACTCATGCCCATTGGCGGTCTCTCTGTCTCGGCGCCTGTGGTCCCGATGCGCAGCTCAGAGGAGTGTTTTAATGTCTCATGAAGCCATTCCTGTGCTCCTTGCTTTTTTCTTTTTTGAACACTTTTTTTTTTTTTTTTTTTTTTTTTGAGACGGAGTTCGCTCTTGTTACCCAGGCTGGAGTGCAATGGCGCAATCTCCGCTCATCGCAAGCTCCGCCTCCTGGGTTCAGGCAATTCTCCTGCCTCAGCCTCCTTAGTAGCTGGGATTACAGGCACGCGCCACCATGCCCAGCTAATTTTTCGTATTTTTAGTAGAGACAGGGTTTCACCATGTTGACCAGGATGGTCTCGATCTCTTGACCTCGTGATCCACCCGCCTCGGCCTCCCAAAGTGCTGGGATTACAGGCGTGAGCTACCGCGCCCGGCCAACACTTCTTTAATATTTTGCCTACTTAGTTTTCCAGGTAGATTTTGAGATCATTTTGTTGTAGTCCCAAAATCTCCTGTTGGGATTTTGTTTCATTTATCAGAGTCTCTAAATTGATTTCAGGAGAATCAAGTTTAGAAATAAATTCCTGTCCATCCAGGAATAGTGTGTCTTAAAATTTATTCAGCTCTACCTTTTTTTGTAAATAGATTTTGTAGTTTCTTTATAAAAGTCACCTGCACTGTTAAAGCCATTCCCGACTGGTTTGTATTGATTGGTGGCATTTCAACTGAGGCGTTTATTTCGTTGCATTTCCTGACTGCCCCTGTTTGGTGTCACTGCTGGTTTCTGGGGTGTGTCCATCTGTCAGGCTGCTGGTTCTGGGCGCCAGCGCACACCCTTCTGGGTAGAGCTGGGCAGCCTTTCGTTGGCTGAGGGCTTGGAGCGGAGTTTTGGTTGTGATCACGGTATCTGGAGCTTGCTTTGCCGGTTGTTTTTCTTTCTCTTATTGGTTTGATCTCATCATCCTGCACTTTTGAGCTTTGTGCTGCTTTCTGTCTTTTGGAAGTTGGGAGGGGCACACAAACGAGAAGGAAGCTTTTCAAGGTGATGCTCTGGACTGTTGGGGCTCACAACTTGGATGAGCATTGGAATCACCTGTAAGGCCTGTAAAACCCAGAGTGCTGGGCCCTACCCTCCGATTTCTGAGTTCTTTATGGGAAATAATTTGCATTTCTTTTTTTTTAAAATATATATTTTTACTATTTCTCACTCCTTTTTTTTTTTTTTTTCTTGAGAGACAGGATCTTGTTCTGTTGTTGTGTTGCCCAGGCTGGAGTGCAGTGGTGTGATCAGGGCTCACTGCAGCCTCAACCTCCTGGGCTCAAGCCATCCTCCCACCTTAGCCTTCTGCGGGTGGAACTACAGGTGTGCGCCACCATGCCTCATTAATTAGAAAAAATTCTTTTCATAGAGATGGGTCTCATTATGTTGCCCAGGCTAATCTTGAACTCCTGGGCTCAGGTGATTCTCCCACTTCTGCCTCCAAAAGGACTGGAATTATAGGTGCGAGCCACTGCACTGCCCACCCCTCACCCCCTCAAGAATTTGCTGATGATCTCCCAGGTGATGCTGAGACTGCTGGTCCCAGGCCAACACTTCAGGAACCTCTCTTCTTAACCAAGTTTCTGGGAGTTTTATCATTGTCTGCCAGCGATGATCGTTTAATCTATTTCTTTCCTTATTTCCTATTCACGTGTATTATGTTGGTGAGAACTCGTAAAACAATATGAAATGAGAATTATGGTGGTACTTCCTACTTTGTTATCTGGCTGTAAGAAAATCTTCATGATAAATGTGGGTTTGTTAGTACTCTTAAGAATGGATTTTGTGCATAGAGAATATTTTTTAGAAACTCGTTTCTGAAAGTCAACATTCAATTTTTAGTTAGAAATCCAAAAGCATTGGGTTTTTAATAGCTTTTAGGGATCAGGCGCAGCGGCTCATGCCTGTAATTGCAGCACTCTGGGAGGCCAAGGCAGGCGGATTACGAGGTTAGGCGGATCGAAACCAGCCTGGCCAGCATGGTGAAACGCTGTCTCTACTAAAAATACAAAAATTAGCCAGGCATTGTGGTGCACGCCTGCAGTCCCAGCTGCTTGGGAGGCTGAGGCAGGAGAATTGCTTGGACCCAGGAGGCAGAGGTTGTGGTGAGCCGAGATTGCACCACTGCAGTCCAGCCTGGCCAATTGAGTGAGACTCCGTCTCAAAAAAAAAAGTGCTTTTAGATTCAACTTAGGAAAAATTGTATTTGTATATTTAGCAATTTTTAACATTCATTTTCAAGAAGATTCTAAGTAATGTTTTATCCTATTTTATAAACTTAATGTTAGACATTTAATTTTTTGTTTATAAATTTACTGTAACTAGAACTTCCTAAGTACTTAAGTATTATGTATTGAATACGTTAAAGTTTAAATATGGTGAATCATACATTTGCTTAAATGGTTCACTACTTTCTATAAACTTACTAGATTTTCAACTTAAAATCACAAGTCTTAATCAATTATTCCATTGGATATTTTAAATTAGAATCATAGGGCCAATATGATGCTAAATACAGCTTTATATGGTCTGATAAATTCTTCATCATAATTCAAAAATATTAATTCAGAAAATCTGATTTTTCACGAACACCGCTATGTTTAATTCTCAGCCTTCCTGGGGTTAAACATGCTGGTTCGCGGAAGACGCTGTCACCTCCTAACAAGAGAATGGAGGTTCCCTTCCCTTGTCCTCTCTGGGTTGCCTCATCACATTTGCTGGCTGGAGTGGCTGGAGTGTAGACCAGATTCTTTTCCTGAAAAATGCTGATGGACTGTGGCAAGGACTTCTCAACTCAAATACTGGAGGCCTCAGAGCCCCAGTAGGCTGCAGTTAGGTTGTACTTTCCATAGGGCTGCTTACACCAATTGAGTGGATTTTGTGTTTTTATGGCTCTTAAGATTATAGATATGTCCAGCCTGGGTCTAAGCACCTTTGAATTCTTTGTTAAAAAGAAGAGTTGTTTTCCTGTCCCAGAGAATCATAGCAGTCTTCCGTGTTAAAATGCGTTTCTGTCTTTCATGTCTTTGCTTGCCAGCATGACTTCTAAGTCCACTTTGCTGACATTTCAGCATTTGCCAGAGAGTGTCCTAGTGCCTTGTAGACAGAAAAGCTATAAGGTGAAGGGAGAGATAAGCTTTTCCTCCTGTGTAATTTGTCTTTCTTGGGAATGGAATTGGAGCTTTTCAGGAGCTGTTCACTGTCTGGGTCACTTGTGTTTCCAGTCTCAGTCTTGCTGACCGCACGCCTGCATGTTGTCTTATTTAACGTGCGTGTTCTGCCTCATACTTGTGTCTTGTCTTATTTAACGTACGTGTTCTGCCTCATACGTGTCTTATTTAACATGCGTGTTCTGCCTCATACTTGTGTCTTGTCTTATTTAACATGCGTGTTCTGCCTCATACTTGTGTCTTGTCTTATTTGACGTACGTGTTCTGCCTCATACGTGTCTTATTTAATGTGCGTGTTCCACCTTATACTTGTGTCTTGTCTTATTTAACATACGTGCTCCTCTGCATGCCGGTGTGTTGTCTTATCATGCTCCCCTGGTCTGCATTTCCCTGTATATTGGCAGTTAGCTTGGGAGATTTTTAGAGAAATAAAATATCACAGATGTGGTCTAAGTCTTCTGAATACACTCCCCCAGCAGATTCTCTTTTCTTTCTCTTTTCTGCCTGTGGTAGCAGCTGTCCTGATTTCTGTTTATCCTGCCGGTACACATGGGTGTGTGGGCATTCCACCTTTCACTGTGTGTATATCCATAAATAATGTAGAGTATGAGTATGTCTGTGTATTTACACACAGATATATAATTATTTCACAGCTAGCTTTTACCCCTCAACATTGTTTTAAACATTTTTCCGATGTTGAAGTATAAAGGCTAGTTGTGAAATAGCCTGCCACCACATCTGGCTAAGTTTTATATTTTTAGTAGAGATGGGGTTTTGCCATTTTAGCCAGACTGATTTCGAACTCCTGACCTCGGGTGATCTGCCCACTTCGGCCTCCCAAAGTGCTGGAATTACAGGCGTGAGCCACTGTACCCAGCCAATAATAGCTGTCTTAATGGGTATGAAGTGATATTTCATTGTGGTTTTGATTTTCACTGCCCTAATGATTAATGATGTTGAGCATCTTTTCATGTACCTATTGGCCATTTGTGTATCTTCTTTGGAAGAATGTTCATTCAAGTCCTTTGCCCATCTTACAATTGGGTTATTTTTGTTGTTGTTGAGTTGTAAGAGTATTTATATTTTCTGGATATTAGTCCTTTATTAGACATATAACTTGCAGATATTCTCCCCCATGCTGTAGGCTGTCTTTTCACATTTTTACAGCACCCTCTGATGCAGCAGTCCCCAACCTTTTTGGCACCGGGGGCTGGTTTCCTGGAAGACAGTTTTTCCACAGACCAGAGGTCAGGGGGATCGTTTTGGGATGATTCAAATGCGTTATCACATTTTTTGTGCACTTTATTTCTATAATTGTTACGTTGTGATATATAATGAAATAATTATATGACTCACCATAATATAGAATCACTGGGAGCCCCGAGATTATTGTCCTGCAACTAGATGGCCCCATCTGGGGGTGATGGGTCAGTGACAGATCATCAGGCATTAGGTTCTCATAACGAGCATACAACCTGGATCCCTCGCATGTGCAGTTCACAATAGGGTTCATGCTTCTGTGAGAATCTAATACCACCGCTGATCTGCAGGAGACAGAGCTCCGGCAGTAATGCTTGCTTGCCCGCTGCCACCTCCTGCTGAGTGGACTGATTCTTAACAGGCCACAAAGCAGTACTCGTCTGTGGCCTGGGGGTTGGGGACTCCTGCTCTGATGCAGAAAACTTTTTACTTTTGATGAAGTTCAATTTATCTATTTTTTCTTTTATGGCCTGTGCTCTTGGTGTCATATCTGAGAAATGATTGCCAAATCCAATGTTATGAACATTTTCCCCTATGTTTCTTCTAAGAGTTTTCTAGTCTTAGCTCTTACATTTAGATCTTTGATCCATTTTGACTTACTTTTTGTATATGGTGTAAGGTAAGTTCCAACTTTATTCTTCTACTTGTTTGTTGAAAAAATTATTCTTTCTCCATTTAATGGTATTGGTACCTTTGTTGAAAATCAGTTGACATATATGTGAGGATTTATTTCTGGGTTATTATTCTATTCCATTGATCTAGCTAGTTTTAAATTTTCTATGTTTTCTACATGTTTTTGTTTAATAGTTTACTGTTTTTTTCTGAACAAATTTCCTTTTTCAGTAGTTGATCCTGTTGAATGTCTTTCTTAGCATTAGGTTTCCTCGGATAACTTGGAATTTTGGTTTCAATAGAAGGTTTTTTTGTGGCCCTTTTGTTTGTTTTTTTCCTGTACACTTGTCTTATTTTTGACCCCCAGCTCTGTCTCACATTTTGTCTGTCACTGCCATGTGTTCGCAGGTGGTCACGAAGCCTTCTTTACCAAGAATCCTGGATGCACTGTAGAGGCAGAGCCAGTAGGATTGTTGGGTAACTGGATGTGGTGTATGAGAGAAGGAGTGGAGTCAGGGGTGAATCTTCAGGTTTGGTTTAAACAATAGGTACCTGTGACATCCACTGAAGGGAACAAAGGGGAAGAGCAGGACTTGAAGAATCCAAAGTTTCTTAGTCACTGTGATATAGCAACTCTGAACTTAAGAAAATAGGTACATGTTTAGTACTTGTGTCAAAGTAAAACAAGAATTATTTAGTTGTATAATGTTTGATATGCTTTTTAAAATATATGCGTGTGGAACTGTTAAAAAGGCAGTTGTATATATGAGCCTACAGCTCCAGGTGTGGGTTAAAGACATACATTTGGGAGTAATGCACACTGTGATCTTCAAAGCCTTTGGGTAGAGCCTACATGGAATGAGCCCTGGGGCACCCAAATTTTGAGTCGCTGGCAAAAGAAATTAAGAAGGAGCCCCAAGGGAGTTGGAGGAAAACTGGAGAGAGTTGACTTAAGACAAGAGACCACACACCCTTTAAAGGAGACTTGGCCATTAGAATTGGCAAGAGGAAGGCTTGATGTAGCATTTCAGCGGAGGGGTGGGCGAGAACCTGGTTGGAGAAAGCTGATGGGAGACGGAGAGGTAAGGAAGTGGAGAAACCAAGGATTGATGCCATCAGTGAGTTCTGATGGGAAGGGAACAGAGAAAAGCTCTGTGGTAGAAGGCAGATATAAGATCTTTAGTTTTGTTCTTAAGATGAGAGATACTGGGGTACATTTTTATGCTAATCGAACTGACCACAGTGGCTTCCTCATTCTGCCTTCCTAGTATCCCACTTCCCCATCTTCCTGAGATAAGGGAAAGACTGGTGGTATATGGGGGTCAGTTCGGGAGTCGCTCAGGCTCCATCCTCCTCCTGCTCTCACTCACCGATTGCTCTCAGGAGGCAGCTTGAAGTGCAGCTGGGGTTGGTTTGGGGTTATGGGTCAGGCTTCGACTCAACTGGAGGACACATTTGCTGCCATGCCAAGGGCCAAATGTCTGTTCAGAGATAGTGCCTTTGAACGGGAGGTTTCGTCATGGAAATGATTGTGAACGTTCCTGTGAGGGCTTCTGGATTCAGTTCCTGCCTCCTCTCGCCTGGCAAGCCTCTCTGTGCTGGCCCTGTGGTTGGACAGTGGGGGGACACAGGAACGAAGGCATCACTGCTCATGGGAGACATGACCCAGGTGGTGGGAGGAGTGTGCTCTCTTCTGGACTCAATGTGGAAACCTTTACTTCCCTTCTTTTCGTTGTTCCTGCCAGGATCCTTGCCACGGCTGGAACTGACTTTGACCTGCGAACACTGAGGGCTGTACGTGTGCTGAGGCCCCTGAAGCTGGTGTCTGGGATTCCAAGTGAGTCCAGCTAAGGCAGGCAGGCCTGAGCCTCCTCTTCTACCCTCACCACAGACACGGCCATGGGCACAGTTTGGCTTTGGTGACTCTGAGTTTGCTACTTTTGACCCCAGGGAACCAGGCAGGAGGAAGGGAGAACAGGCCTTCTTTGGCCTGTCCCATGCTCCATGGAAGCCCACAGGGTGATGCTAGATGGAAGCTTTGTTCCTCCTCACATACTGTCACATTTCATCACTTTGCTTCTTTTTCTGAGGTTAAAGAATGGATGAGAGGTCGACCAAGGTGGTGGGGAAGGTGCCTGAGAAAATGTGCAAAGGCCGCAAAGGGCCACTGCCTTTTAGCTCAGTCTTGGCAGGACCACTGGGGACTGAGGCCAGCCTTAAGACATGCTTCCAAAATGGGTTGCCCATGGAGCCTGCCATGACAGGATGGCCAGGGTGACCTTGTCAGCCAGGGGCCACCTGGACCCCTGTTCCTCTAGCCCAGTGGAAATTTGGCTTTAGGTTTACCTAAGGGCCTGAGTGGACATGGAACTAGTGCTTTGTCCTCCTGAGGCCACTGAGGGAAGACTAGTGATTGGCTGCCTGTTCTGCCCTGAGACCCTGCCGGCAAGGGTTCTGGCCCATATGCAAGTGCTAGGGCCAGGCTGGAAGGGGAGGGGTCAAGGGTTATAGGCTCCTCTGCCCAGTTGCTCACATGCCCTATGGCCAGTGGCAGAACACTCCCAGGGGCAGGTCTTTTTGCCTCACTTTCTCCCAAGGAGTTGGGTCTGTTAGGAATACCTGCACTTCCTTCTCAGGATTCCCTGCTCTTCCCTCCCAGGGTCCCCTGCTCTTAGCTCCCAGCATTCTTTGGTCTTTCTTACCTCCCAGGGTCCCCTGCTCTTAGCTCCCAGCATTCTTTGGTCTTCCCTCCCAGGGTCCCCTGCTGTTAGCTCCCAGCATTCTCTGCTCTTACCTCCCAGAATTCCCTGTTCTTTCCTCTCAGGATGTCCTTGGACTCAGCTCTTCCTTCTCAGCATTTCATTCTCTTTCCTCAGGATTCTCTGTTCTTGCCCCACCCTGAGCCCCACTCACCACCCCAGACTTCATATCCTGACACCTCCACATCCCACTCCTCCACCTACTTTGAGACACTGCTCAGTCAGCCTCTCTCTAGGACGTTGTGCTTTGTCCCTAGGACCCTCAGCTCTGCCCTGCTGAGCACCGTCTGCTCTGCACCCTAGGGGGCTTCAGCTCTGTTCTCTGACCTCGCAAGCACTCACTGCCCCAAGATTGTCAGTGCTACCCCTGCTAGGTTCCTGCTGTTCTGTCTGTGCCCCCCACCCCCTGATTCCCTGCCCTGCCCTGCCCACGTTGCCTCCTGACCTTCCCTGTTCTGGCCCCAGGTTTGCAGGTGGTGCTCAAGTCCATCATGAAGGCCATGGTTCCACTCCTGCAGATTGGGCTGCTTCTCTTCTTTGCCATCCTCATGTTTGCCATCATTGGCCTGGAGTTCTACATGGGCAAGTTCCACAAGGCCTGTTTCCCCAACAGCACAGGTGAGACCAGGCAGCACCCTCCAGCCCAGGCGAGTGCCACAGATGTGTTCATCCAGGAGATGGGCACTGTTCTAGGTGCTAGAGGGGCCTTCTTGGTGCCAGACACATGAGGAGGAGCTGACATTCCAGTGGGGGACATAGACAATAGCCTGATAACCACAAGTAAATAAATAAACACATAAATGTAATGATTATCGATTGCAGTAACTTTTGGGAAGAAAACAAAAAGGTATTTGAAATAGAATAATTTGGGGACTGTCTACAGAGGGGCCTGGGAGGCTGCTCTGCCAAGGTGACCGTCAAGCGGCATCAGAATGCAGTGAGATGGGAGCTGTGTGGCCACCTGGGCAGAACTTCAGTGACCAGGAGTAGTAGGTGCAAAAGCCTACAGTGCGGAGTAGTGAGAACAAGAGGAGTCATGTGGGTTTCATGGCCCTGTCTTATTCTGAGAGAAATGGGAGACAGTGGAGCACTTTGAGTGAGGTGTAGCATCATCTGATCATTCGGGCTACTCTTGGGAGGCAAAGGCAGAAACAGGGTTGAGTAGAAGATCTCAATCCAGCAGAGGTGATGGTGGCTGGGGCCAGGGTGTTGTGGTAGAGGTGGTTAAAATGAGTCAAATTCTGGGTGTATTTGTAGGGAAAGCCAACAGGATTTTCTGAGTCTATAGGTGGGGGTAAGAGAAAGAGAAGAGTTAAGGATAACACTGTTTGTTGCTTGAACTACAAATTTGTTAAAGGAGGAAACTCAGCCAGCAGTGGCTCACATCTGTAGTCCCAGCACTTTTAGAAAAAGCTTTTTCCAAAATTTACATCATTTGTGATTTAAGAAAAAACTTTAATCAAACTGTAAATAAAAGAGAATTTTCTTAAATTCCCACAGATTTCCTGCAAACGTCTTACCTCCCTATAAGCCTTGAGAGCATTCCCTTTAACGTTAAGAACAAAGCAAGGGGCGCACACTCGCCGCTAGTCCGTGTAGCATTTGTAGTCATGGCCAGTGTCATGAGACGAGAAAAAGAAGAAAAAGTTAAAAAAAGAAAAAGAACTGGAAAGGAGGAGACACAACTGCCATTATTCCCAGTCTTCTTTACAGGCTTTGATCAAGATATTTGGAGGGAGAGGAATAAACTTAGGTAGTCAGTTTTGCCTTCTAAACCTGGGAGTACATTTGCTTTCCATCTGAGCAACTCCTCGAAATTTCTCCTATGTTGCTAGTTATTTTCATGTATTGTTATACATTTTTTTTTATATGGAGTCTCACTCTGTTGCCCAGGCTGGAGTGCAGTGGCACGATCTCGACTCACTGCAACCTCCAATTCCTGGGTTCAAGCAGTTCTCCTGCCTCAGCCTCCGTGTAACTGGGACTACAGGCACACTGCCACGCCAGCTAATTTTTTGTATTTTAGTAGAGATGGGGCTTCACCATGTTGCCCAGGCTGGTCTTGAACTCCTGAGCTCAGGCAATTTGCCCACCTCAGCTTCCCAAAGTGCTGGGATTACAAGCGTGACTCACCATGCCTGGCCTGCATTTTTAAAACATCTTTTTTTCTGCCCTTCATTGAGATTTTTGAGAGTGAAGGGGGTACACATGCTGCTTGCTATCTTGTTTCAGAGATTAGCAAGGTTTTTTGGTCTTTAACCCCTCTTTCTGTGGTCCCTGGCTGCCTGCTAGGTTTCAGGGCAGTAGAAAGATGTCTGCCCTGTAGGGGCAGTGCAGCGAGACCTGGGCCAGGAGGTCTCCAGCCACCTGCCTGGCACATGTTAAGTTGGTTCAGATCATCCTGGCTGATGGGCACTGGACTGCACAGTGGCTGAGTCCAGCTTGGTACTGGCCAAGGGCCTCAAGTCAGATCTGTGTGTTGGGAGGATCTTGCTGGCAGTTTGGCTGTGAGAGAGAGGAACAGTCAGGGTGGTAGTGGTGGGAAGAATGGAAGGTTAGGAGTTTGTTGGTTTTGGTTTTAAGATGAATGGGCTGTGAGCATGTTTAAGTGATGGTGGGTAGGTTCCAGTAGGGAGGGAGAGGCTGGGCATTAGTCTCTCAGCTGGTTGCTCCTGAGCTTGGCGGGTGGCAAGAGGTGCTGCCTGATGTAGGTTTGAGGAGGAATGGTGGGAAGTTGAGGGAGGGTTTCTGTTGGTGCCTGGTTCCTGGCCACCTGCACTGAGTTCTCCAGAGCCTAGGAATCCTATTGGGGATTGTAGAGCTTGGTATTTCTGAGCTCAGGTTCTGCTTCGTTCTCCTCCTTGCAGATGCAGAGCCTGTGGGTGACTTCCCCTGTGGCAAGGAGGCACCAGCCCGGCTGTGCGAGGGCGACACCGAGTGCCGGGAGTACTGGCCAGGACCCAACTTTGGCATCACCAACTTCGACAACATCCTGTTTGCCATCTTGACGGTGTTCCAGTGCATCACCATGGAGGGCTGGACCGACATCCTCTACAACGTGAGTGGCATCTTGGCCCCGGGCCTCCTGAGCTGGTGCCCCTGGGGATCCCATTTAGGGGGTCCTTCTGACCTCAGAGCCTCTGCCCAGCCCTAAGCTCCCCCCTGCACCCCTAGGCTGAAATACAGGCTCCTTCTGGCGGACATCCCACCCAAGGATCCACCACAGGGAGCATCAGCTCAGACTCCTGATGTGGGTCCTCCTGGAGATGCCTCCATCATGAAAATGAAGCTGAAGGCTTAATGGTGCAGTTCAGGGGAGAAATTCTAGAGGAGATGGTGCTGCTGCTGATAGCAAGGACAACAGCAACACTGATCGCTAAGCCCACTGCCAGCCTGCTCTGGGTTAGACCCTGTGGGAAGTGTCTTATTCCTGTTAACTCCTCATAAGAACCCGTGGCACAGATGATGAGGCTGATTGTGGGGAAGCTGACTAACTTGCTTCGGCCTGAGGATCGTGGGCAGCTGTTGGCCATTATCTGTGCCAACCCCATTGAGGTCTCTGATGGAGTTGAGGGCCAGTAGGGCTGCTGGGCCTCCCATCCCCAGGCTGCCTGGCGAAGGTGGTGAGCCAAGGAGCTGGGGTTCAGGCTGCACTGAGCGGAGGCCCCTGAGACCGTCCTCTGTCATGTGTGGATTCTTAGGGTGGAGCCTGTGGCTCGTGTGTGTGTTTCCTTCATGCCGAGTCTGCCTGGTCCTGTTTCCTCTTTGGTCTCCTCACTCTCTTCAGGATGCCAGCATGTCCCCACAGTTTACTGGGTTTGGTGGCCATGACTGAAGTTGAGTATAAGGCTTGGGGGTACCTGATGGCCCAGCTCCTTCACATTGCCTCCACTTGGGTCCCTTCTTTGTGGAGACTCCCATCCCCACCCACCAACTCTTGAGCAGATCTGCCTCTTTATAGGAAGGCCCCTGCTGCTTTCCCCGCTCTGTGAGAGCTCTGTGAGGGCATGAGAACAATTAAATTAGTACTTTAGGGGCTGTGGGTGGTGGAGAAGGGTAAGGCGCCTGTGGGCCAGGAATCCAGGAAGGTGCTAGGTTTTGAGGAACTCGAGGATGTGTTCCACTCAGCTGCTGTCAGGGCAGGGAGGGGACCAGAGTGCAAGGCACTTTCGCCCAGAGCTTGTTACTTGTGCCCTGGGGTGAGGCTTGGTCCACATGCACCTGGGAGCCGATGCCTCCCTCCCCAACATCCAGCAGCTGTGCCCATGAGTGCTGGTGGCATGATGGTGGACAGGTCCTGGGGAGAGACTGGGGCCCTCTGCCCTGTGCCTCATGAGTTCATGGGGATGGGGATGGGCGTTCGGCAGGCTTTTGCTGAATGCTTATTGAGCTCATTTATCAGGCTCCTTGAACAGGCAGATGGCAGATGAGGAGTTAAGGAAAAGCCAGCACAGGGTCCGTTTGAACCAGATTCCTCCTTGAGTGGGAGTCATGTCTGATGACAGGCTTGTGTGATTGAGGGAATGCGGAACAGGACAAAGGCGGTGATGAGGAGCTTGGCTGTTCTCTCACTGTAGCCAATCAAGGAACAATTTCCACAAAGACAGACTCTAAAAATAGCTCTGAGCTGGCTGCATTCCTGCTGGCCCCACCCAAATAAAGGACTCTGTGGCCAGGTCTCCACAGCCCTTAGTGTCCAGTGGGGCTTGGACAGGGGCTGCACATGACTCAGATTCTTCTGCCTGGGTCTGTGCCTCCCGGGGGAGGGGCTGAGTAGGAGCCGCATCCTGGGGTAGGTGGCACTGGCCAGGAGGGGCCACAGAGGTTTCAGCCAGCACATGCTTCAGTAGGACCCACTGAGTGCTGGCTCCACTTGCAGTGGTGAGCAGAGGCATTCAACACATAAGGGCTCAGACAGTGGTGAGTGCCATGAAGAAAACAAGAGGATGAGGAGCAGGCAGTGATGAATTATGGGGTGCTGGGAGGGCAAGGCCTGGTGAGGTCTAGAAACCAGATGTTTGGAAGCTTGGCCGGGGCGGCAGGTTGTAGTCATGGCAGTGACATGCCTGGGGCTGGCGCCACACCAGGCCCTGGAGCAGGTAGCCAAGAACTGACCAGTCCACTCCTCCACACTAAGGGCATACAGAGTCGGTCACTGGAGATTAGACAGGAGTTTTGAAGAGGATGCTTTGGAGAGAGAGCCTGCCCCTCACCTCCAACCCAGTGAGAGGGTCTTTTGTGGCCCCTTGGATATATGCTCCTTCAAGTAATATGACATCTGGGTTCTTCGTGGGCAGAAGCCCATGGCCTACAGTAGCAGGTGAAGGCAGGGAGATGGAGAGCTCACTCCATGTTGGGAGCAGGGGTGGTGGTGTGAGTGAGAGTGGGCAGCCAGGACCAGGGGGAGTGATGGGGTCTCAACAAGAGAGCATCTGTTCAGAGGGACTGCTGAAAAGCTGGTGCAGCAGGTAGGGCAGGGTGGGGGCTCTCCAACTGGAGGAGAAATGGCTTTGGTTTGCCTGGGAAAGCAGGCAGAGTCAAATGGAGTTTTGGAAGAACACACGGAAGAGCCTGGGGAAAGACGAGTCAGCAGTAAATTCCTGTTAGCTCCGGAGAGGTGAGATCATCTCAGGACAGCACCTCACAAGGAATAATAGCCAGCCGCCTTCTCCCTCCCTGCTTTGACAGTGTTGGGGTCAACAGCCTCCACTGCAATGCTGGGTATGGAGGAGCAAAGAGGGGCCGTGTCTTTCTCTTCCACTGAAAGCAGCCAGCTGTGGCAGGCCAGCCAGCGAGAGTGGGTATTGTCAGGGTGAAGCATGTCGGTTTGATTACCAGCTAAGACTGAGACTGGACACTTTCTTTTTCTTTTCTTTTTTTTTTTTTTTGAGACAGATTCTTCCTCTGTCGCCAGGCTGGAGTGCTGTGGCACGATCTCACTACAACCTTTGCCTCCTGGGTTCAAGTGATTCTCCTGCCTTAGCCTCCTGAGTAGCTGGGACTGCAGGCACGAACCACCCCACTCGGCTAATTTTTATATTTTTAGTATAGATGGGGTTTTGCAGTGTTGGCCAGGCTGGTCTTGAACTCCTAACCTCAAGTGATCTACCCGCCTCAGCCTTCCAAAGTGCTGGGATGATAGGTGTGGGCCTCCATGCCAGGCCTGAACACTTTCAACTACTGAATTAAAACTATATTTTCTACTGGAAAGTGGCTGTATAACTTCACCTTACCCAGGAGCTGTCGGATAGTCATGGACTTGTCCAAATTGTCATCTAGAGGCATGGGAAGGATTTCTCCACTGACCACGTTTGGAGGCAGAGTGGGAGGTAAATCATGGTGGTTTATGATTATGCACATGTGATTTGCTTATGTTCATTGTACTAGTTACATGAAGATCCAAGTTTGAAAGTGTTCACATCCATAGGTGCAAAGGCTACGTTTTGATGCTGACACAAACAGGCCTTGCTCATAGATTGGATGTGAGAGAAGGAGAAGTCTCAAAGATGATGTGACTTGAGGCACTGGGAAAGGTGATGCCATTTATTAAGAAATGGAGAATTGGGAGCAAGTAATTTACTTCGTTTTGTTTTAGCAGAAGGTGGTGGTGGAACTCCAGGATTCTGTTTTGGCTCTGCAGAACTTTAGATAACTATTTTCATGCAAGTGGAGATCTTGGGTGTGTAGGTGGGTGTTTGAGAGGGAATTCAGAGGAAACAGCAGGGCTGAGGATGAGCATTTGAAGTATTTGACTCATGGATAGTATTTAAAACTATGGGAGAGGATGAGATCAACTGGGTAATAAGTGCAGATGGAGAAGAGAAGGCCCGAGGCTGAGCTCAGGGAGAATTCTGGCACTCACAGGTCCAGTAGGAAAGCAGGAGCCTGGAAAGAGACTGGGCTGGAGCTTTTAAGGGGGTGGGAACAGCACCACAGTCACACAGCATCCCGGAAGCAGAGTAAAGTGTTCTGAGAAAATGATCAGCTGGGTCAGATGTTGCTGTGAGGTCAAGAAAGATGAGAAGCCCAGACCGTTGTGTTTGATAAGATGAGGGTTGTTGTAAACTTGGCGAGGGCGGTCTCAGTGGTGGGACAAAGCCCTGGAACACTTGTGTTACAGGGAGGAGGAGGTGAGGAAGCCAGGGTGGCAACTGCAGATGGCTCTCGAGGGAGCAGCGTAGTGGGAAGTAACTGCAGGGAGGTAGGGTTTAAGGGAAATGGCTTTTTAAAAATTAAACTTTTTATTTAGGATAATTGTAGATTCACATGCAGTATAAGAAATAATGCAGAAATAGCTCATGCATCCTTTGCCCTTTTCACGAGCTGCATGAGTTGTTGCATGCAGCTCATGTAACAACCTGAAAATGTTAGTGTCACACTCAGGATGTCAATACTGACACAGTACAGAGGAAGAGGGTCTCCATCCCTGCAGGGGTCCCTCATGCTGCCCTGTCATGGCCACGCCCGCATCTCTCCTGCCCTCGTCCCCTCCTTAATCCCTGGCAACCACTCATCTGTTTGCCATATCCGTAATTTAGTCATTTCAAGAATGTTACACAGATAAAACTATATCAAATGTAACCTTTTGGTATTGGCTGTTTTCACTTAAACAAAATTCTCTGGAGGTTCATCCAGGTGTTGGTAACATGTTCCTTTTTACTGTCAGGTAGTATTCCACGATATGGCTGTACCATAGCTTGTTTAACCGTTCACCTGTGGAAGGGTATGTGGGTTGCTTCCAGTTTGGGGTTATTATGAATAGAGTTGCTGTGCACGTTTTTGTGCAAACGTAGGTTTTCATTTCTCTGGGACAAATGCCCGAGTGCAAATTTCTAGGTCTAGTAGTTGCATGCTTAGTTTTTTAAGAAACCAAAACTTTTCCAGAGGGCTACACTCTTTCACATTCCCACCAGCGATGTGTGAATAATCTATTTCCTGCATTCTTGTCGGCATTTGGTGGTGACACTTCTGTATTTTAGCCATTCTGATAGGGTATGGTGACATCACTGTGGTTTGATCCGCGTTTCCTAACGGTGAGTGGTGTTGAGCGTCTTTCCAGACTTATTTGCCATCTGTGTATCTTCTTTGGTGAAATGTCTCTTCATGTCTTTTGCTCATGTTCTGTTTGAATTGTTCTTCCTTTCTTCATTTTTATTATTATAATTTTTGAGACGGAGTCTCGCTCTGTCCCAAGGCTGGAGTGCAGTGGCGCAATCTTGCTCACTACAATCTCTGCTTCCTGGGTTCAAGTGATTCTCCTGCCTCAGCCTCCTGAATAGCTGGGACTGCAGGCACGTGCCACCATACCCAGCTAATTTTTGTATACTTTTTTTAGTAGAGACGGGGTTTCACCATGTTGGCCAGATGATCTTGATTTCCTGACCTCGTGATCCACCCTTCGGCCTCTTAAAGTGCTGGGATTACAGGCATGAGCCACCACGCCCAGCCTCCTTCCTTCTTAAGGCTAAGAGATATTCCATTGTATGTATATATGACATTTTGCTTATCTGTTCCTCTGTCAATGGACTGTTGAGTTGCTTCCATGTTTTAACTCTTATGAAGAGTGCTTCCATGAACATGGTTGTAGAAATGTATCTTTGAGGCCTTGCTTTCAATTCTTTTGGGTATGTACCCAGAAGTGGAATTGAGGATCATGTAATTACAAGTTTTGGAGGAACTGCCATATCGTTTTGCATGATGGTTGTACTGTTTTACATTACTGCCTTTGGTGGGAATGCACATGGGTTTCCATTTCTCCACATCCTCACCAATGCTTGTTAATTTCTGTGTTTTGATAGTAGCTATTTTAATGTATGTGAGGTGGTATCTCCTTGTAGTTTTGATTTGCATTTCTTTAATGACTAGTGATGCTGAGCATCTTTTCATGTGCTGTTGGCCATTTGCATGTCTTCTTTGAAGAAAGGTCTATTGGAGTTTCTTGCCCATTTTTGAATCTGTTTTTTTTTTTTTGGTTGTGGTTGAGTTTTAGGAGTCGTTTGTATATTCTAGGTATTATCCTTATCAGATACATGATTTACAAATGTTTTCTCCCATTCTATGTGTGACCTTTTTACTGAATTGATGGCGTCCTTTGATGCACAACATTTTAAAATTTTCATGAAGTCTAGTTTGTCTGGTTTTTCTTTTGTTGCCTGTACCTTTGATGTCATATTCAAGAAGTTTCTGTCAATTCCAATGTTGTGAACCTTTTTTTTTTTTTTTTTTTTTTTTGAGACGGAGTTTCGCTCTCGTTACCCAGGCTGGAGTGCAATGGCGCGATCTCGGCTCACCGCAACCTCCGCCTCCTGGGTTCAGGCAATTCTCCTGCCTCAGCCTCCCGAGTAGCTGGGGCTACAGGCACACACCACCATGCCCAGCTAATTTTTGTATTTTTAGTAGAGACGGGGTTTCACCTTGTTGACCAGGATGGTCTCGATCTCTTGACCTCGTGATCCACCCGCCTCGGCCTCCCAAAGTGCTGGGATTACAGGCTTGAGCCACCGCGCCCGGCCAGTTGTGAAACTTTTGACCTATGTTTTAAGAGTTTTACTTTTTTTTAGGTCTTACATTCAGGTCTTTGATTTTTTTTTTTGAGATAGAGTTTCGCTCTTGTTGCCCAGCGTGGAGTGCAATGGTGCGATCTTGGCTCATCACAACCTCTGCTTTCTGGGTTCAAGTGATTCTCCTGCCTCAGCCTCCCAAGTAGCTGAGATTACAGGCATGCACCACCGTGCCCAGCTAATTTTTTATTTTTAGTAGAGATGGGGTTTCTCCACATTTGGTCAGGCAGGTCTCAAGCTCCTGACTTCAAGTGATCCGCCCACCTTGGCCTCCCAAAGTGCTGGGATTACAGGTGTGAGCCACTGCACCTGGCCTGATCCATTTTTAGTTAATTTTTGTGTATGGTGTTTGGTAAGGATCCAGCTTTATTCTTTTGCATGTGAGTATCCAGTTTTTTCCAGCACCATTTGCTGAAAAGTTGGCCATATATGTAAGAGTTTATTTAGGGACTCTGTATTCTATCCCCTTGATCTGTGTTTCAATCTATGTGTCTGTTGCCTTATAGCACTGGCTAGAGATTTCAGCATTATGTTGAGTAAGAAAGGTGAGAGCTGACATATCTGCCATGCTCCCAATCTTACAGAAAAGCATTTGATCTATCACAATTAAGTATAATGTTAGCTGTAGGGTTGAGTTGTTGTATTTTCTTTTGGGGTAGATGCTATTTATCAAGTTGGAGCAGTCCCACTCTATTCTTTTCTTACTTTTCTGAGAGTTTTTGTTATGAATGGGTGTTGAATTTTGTCACATGTTTTTTCTGCACTGATATGATCATGTGGTTTTTGTTCTTTAGTCTATTAATATAGTGAATTACATTGATTTTTGAATATTGAACCAGCCTTGCATTCCCAGAATAAATCCCACATGGTCATGGTACCTAATTCTCTTTATGTGTTACTGAATTGTATGTGTTAACATTTTTACTAAGGAGTCTTACATTTATATTCATGAGGGATTTTGATCTGTAATTTTCTTTTTTTGTATTGCCTTTGTCTGGTTTTGGTATCAAGGTAACACAAACTTCATAAAATAAATCAGGAAATATTTATTCCTCCTCTGTTTTCTGGAAGAGATTGTGTAGAAATGTGTTATGTCTTTTAAAAATGTTTGGTAGGATTCTACTGTGAATCTCTCTGGGCTTAGAAATTTCTTTTTGGAGATCTTTAAATAACACTTTTGTTGGGATGTAATCTGGGTACCATAAAATTCACCGTTTTTAAGTATACAGTTCAGAGTTTTTTGTATGAAAAAGTTGTGCAACCATCGTTGTTATTTAATTTTAAGCATTTTCATTAACCAAGAAAGAAACCCTGTATTCATGAGCTGTCAGTCCCTATTTCCTATTTCCCCCAGCCTCTGGCAAGCACTAACCTTTCTGTCTCTTTAGATTTGTCTATTCAAGGCATTTCACATAAGTGGAATGATAACAATAGGTGGCCTTTTGTGTTTTTACATCCATGTTGAAGCAAGTATTGGTATTTTACTGTCCAGTATGACTTCATTGTGTATATATAGCATGTTTTGTTTATATTTCACTAGTCGATGGACATTTAGATTGTTTCCACTTTTAAAAATTATGACTAATGCTGCTATGAACATTCATGCACAAGTTTTTACAAGGAATATATTTTCGTTTCCCTTGTATATGGACCTAGGAGTGGAATTACTGATCATAGAACTCTATGCTTAACCATTTGAGGAATCAACAAACTGTTTTCCATAGTGGCTGCACCATTTTATATTTATACCAGCAGCGTACAGGGGCTCCAGTTTCTCTTCATCCTCACCAGTGTTTGTTTGTCTTTAAATTTTAAACATCAGGCCAGGAGTGGTGGCTCATGCCTGTAATCATAGCACTTTGGGAGGCTGAGGTGGGAGGATCACTTAAGCCTAAGAATTCGAGACCAGCCTGGGCATCATAGCAAGACCCTGTCTCTACCAAAAATAAAAAATAAAAAAAATTAGCCAGGCGTGGTGGTGCGTGCCTGTAGCCCCAGCTACTCAGATGACTGAGGTGGGAGTATTCCTTGAGCCCAGGAGTTTGAGGCTACAGTGAGCTAGGATAGTGCCACTGCACTCTAACCTGGGTAACAGAGGGAGATCCTGACTCTTAAAAAGTAATAATAAAAGCAAAAAAAGAGATAATTTTAACCATCCTAGTGGACAAGAAGGGGTATTTCCATTTGGTTTTGACTTGCATTTCTGAAGTGACTTATTTTTAAGTCACTTAAAAATAAGTGGGACAGGGTCTCACTGTGTCACCCAGGCTTGGACTACAGTGCCATGATCATAGCTCACTGTAGCCTCAAATTACTGGGCTCCAGTAATCCTCCCAGCTCAGCCTGGGGGAGTAGCCAGAACCACAGGAGGAAGCCACCAAGCCTGGCTGATTTTTAGATTTTTTGTAGAGACGAGATCTTCCTGTGCTGCCCAGGCTGGTCTTAAGTTCCTGGGCTCAAGTGATCCTCCCTCCTCAGTCTCCGAAGTAGCAAGGACCACAGGTGCACACTACCATGCCTGGCTAAGTTTTTAAAAACTTTCTTTTCATAGAGATGGGGTCTTGCTATGTTACCCAGTGTGGTCTTGAACTCCTGGCCTCAAATGATCCTCCCACCTTGGCCTCTCAAAGCTCTGGGATTACAGGCATGAGCCACTGCATGTGGCCATTGTTGAGCATCTTTTATGAACTTATTCATCACTTATCTATGTTCTTTGAAGAAATATCGGCCAGACACAGTGGCTCACACTGGGAGTTTAGATTATTATTTAGAATTCCTTCTTTTGTAAGGTGTACATGCACATCTATATGTTTTCCTTTGGCACTGCTTTAGCTGTGTCCCGCAATTTGATGTGTTGTCTCTTTACTTTCATTCAGTTCAATCTATTTTTAAATTCCCTTGAAATTTCCTTTTTGACCTATGGATTATTACATAGAATTGCCTTGTTTACTCTGTTTTTGGAGAGTTACCTGTTATCTTGCTGTTATTAATTTCTGGTTTGACTCCATTGTGGTGGGAGAATACACTCCACTGAAAGAATTTTAATTATTTTAAATTTGTTGAAGTTTATTCAATGGCCCAGAATATGGTCTATTTTGATACTTGTTTTGTGGGCACTGGGAAGAAATGTATATTCTGCTGATGTGCGCTATATGTACAAATGTTGAGATTCTGCTGGTTAATGGTGTTGTTGAGCTCTTTTATATCCTCAGTGGCTTTCCGTCTAGTTATTCTATGAATTGTCGAGAGAGGTATAGAAGTCTCCAACTTCAATCGCAGATTTGTCTGTTTCTCTTTTCAGTTCTGTTGGTTTCTGCATCACTTATTTTGCAGCTCTGTTGTTGGGTGTACACATATTTAGACTTGCTTTGTTTTCTTGATGGATTGACCTTTTTGTCATCATATACATGTTTCCCTGTGTCTCTATTAATTTTTGTTTCACTGTGAGGTCTACTTTATCTGATACTAATCTAGCCACTCCAGTTTAAAAAAATTAATCTTTGTATAAATCTTTTTTTATATTTTACATTTTTTTCTTGAGACAGAGTCTCACTCCGTCACCCAGGGTGGAGTTTGGTGGTGCGATGGTACACAATCTCAGCTCATTGCAGCCTCACCTTCCTGCATTTAAGCAGTCCTCTACATTAGATGATGTTATCTGGGGAGGGTCTTGGCTATGAGTTGTCCAGGTTCTTGACATTTTGAAAAAAGAATTACACAAAATGCACAAAGCAACAATAGAATGAAGAAACAAAAGCACAGATTTATTGAAACACAAGTACACTCCACAGTATGGGAGCAGCGAGTAAATGGCTCAAGAGCCCTGGTTAACAGTATTTTCTGGAGTTTAAATACCCTCTAGAGGTTTCCCATTGGTTACCTTGTTACACCCTGTGAAAGTGAAGACTAGGCCTGTTACCAGTCTGATTGGTCATGGGAGGCGACACCAATCAGGCACTTTCCATTTTTCATCTGTGATACATACAGTAGAAGGGTGGGTGTTGCAAAGGGAGTAGCCTCTGATCCTTTTGTTACTTGGCTGTGGAGAGGTGGCGTTTTCCTTATGATTCAGTTCAAGGAAGTCTGCACGAGTCGGCCTTAGGTTCCCTGCCTGCAGACCCTATTCTCCTGCCTCATTTCCCCCTGGGAGAATGTGATCCCCATAAATCTTTATGGGAGGCCAAGGGACCGATGGTCTTTCTTCTGTAACTGCTTCATGCTGATTTGGAGCTCAGTTCCTACCTACTGGGGATGATGGAATTCTCACCCTGCTCTGTCTAGTGGAGACAGGGTAGTTTGTGGATGACCAGGGGTGGTGTTTTCACCTGGAGCTGACTGGAAACCTTGTCTCATGATCATCTGAAGCTTGATGGTTTTTAGGCGAGAGGAAATGAATTTGGTAAAGAGATTTTATGAACATGGTCCAAAAACCAGGGCAAATATAATTATTAGTGATGTGCTGGCTAGAGGAAGGAGCCATGCACCTCAGCTTAGCCCCATGACTCAGACAGCTGTTGCCGTATCTTAGAGGCCTGGTTGGCTAATTTCCAGGCGGCATCCTTTACTAATCCGGATTAGTTGACATAAAAACAGCATTCTCTGTCTAGAAAAAGATGTAAGCCACCTTTTTCAGCAGTTAGGAGATCCAGTCCCCTTCAATTCTGTAAAGTGGCTATTGCCAAGGAGTCTATCTGATTTTGTATGGCGATGGTACTTTGGGCAATGTCTTTGGAGCTTTCCATAAAATCCTTGGACAAGTTGGTAATAGGATAGGGAGATTGCAGGCCTGCTGACTCCTGTTTCTACTCCTGCTGTTATTCCTAGCCCAACCAAAAGGGGTGTGAGTTGGATGGCTCATTTGTGTCTGGTGGTTGCAGTTAAAAGGTATTATGAGGGATTGGTTGTTGGGAGCTACTTTAATTTCGGGGACTAAATAACAAGGTACAGGTTCCAGTCCAGTTGGCTGGTAAATCTAAGCAGGAACTGGTCCCGCACAGGAAAAAGGCTCCTTGTTTTTCAAGACAAAAGTTGTTTTCTTTTGTCTTGAAAAACACATGGGTTAGCTTGTTGTTTTCACTTTCCCAAGTGGTTAAGGTCTCTGCTAAGGTGGCCCTGGTTAAAGGCTGGAAAGGATCTTGGGAAGTATCCTGAGTTGCCCCAGCAGTTTGTTTTCCCAGTGGAAATAGTTAGGCTTAGTGTCCACCAACAACCACCCAGAGGTATTTTCGTATTGGGGAACCAAAAGGGAACCAGATGTCTCAGGATTAGTACATTCTTCACAATGGAAAATGTGAACACAGCTAGTGGGCCTGCCTTGGCAGTACTTAAAAGGACTGTCTGTCCTTTAAAGTGCCCCTAACTAGGCATGGTTTCCATGAAAACCGTACAGGTTATCTAAACGATGCAGTTTGGGTAACTGCATAGTTTATGTAATCATGTGAAAGATTAACTTCCAGGGTGTAGTTGCATTGCTGACTTTTAAGTTTCCAAGGGCCTGACCAGAATTTTGGCTTCTCTTAATACAAAGTGGCACCTGGAATTTTAGCACTGTGTATGTTGATATTGGGCCCCAAATTGGTTTCTTAGGGGATGCAACCCCAGAAAGATTGTTCTGATGGGATTGGAGAAGGTTTACTGCTCAGACTGTCATTGTGACCCTTGTCATTTCCATAATTTTGAATTCATATAAGTCATTCAGGCTCATTAGTTTGAAGGGAGTTCCTCCCTTATAGTTAGGGTGATGTGTCATTTCCTCAAGGGCCCAAAATTGGGCTGGGATCAGGATGACAGTGCATTTAGATGATGGTGGAGATAAGCAAAACCAACAGTTCTTTGCCAGGATTGGGACGGTAGTATTTAACAGTCTTTGTGTTAAATTTAAATTCTTAATAAATACCCAGAATCCATTAATTGCTGGAGGGGTAAAATAAAGCTGATTCCTAGTATACATGGTTCCAGTATACACAGGCTGTGGGTGACCATTATGGAACTAAAAAATGACTTGTTATTTTGTTCTATAGAATGGGAACTTCAGGAGGTAGACACCTATGCTGTCAAGAATGCTTGTTATAAAAATGAATTGAAACACTTTAATTATTACAAAGGAAGTGATTCAATCCAATTTGAAGAAAGCAAATTGTAAAAATATAAAAATGATGGCCAGGTGTGGTGGCTCACACCTGTAATCCCACCACTTTGGGAGACCAAGGTGGATAGATCACAAGGTCAGGAGTTCGAGACCAGCCTGGCCAATACGGTGAAACCCCGCCTGTACTAAAAATACAAAAATTAGCTGGGCATGGTGGCAGGCACCTGTAGTCCCAGTTACTTGGGAGGCTTAGGCAGGCGAATTGCCTGAACCCACGAGGCGGAGGTTACAGTGAGCTGAGATCTTACCACTGCACTCCAGCTTGGGTCACAGAGTGCGACTCCGTCTCCGTCTCTCTCTCTCTCTCTCTCTCTCTCTCTCTCTCTCTCTCTCTCACACACACACACACACACACACACACACAAATGAATGGCTACTAATATCCAGCTTTCAATAAGTATGCAACAAAGACACCAAGGAAAGTTGGTAGGCATTTACTTATCTTTTGGCTGTCTTTTAAACAGGTACTTCAGCTCTCCCACAGGTTCACAGGTGTAGTAGCTAATGGGAGCTTCAGGTTCCAGGTCCAGGGCTTCAGGTATTAATAGGCTTGACCCTGGAAAGATGTATCCAACTACCTACTCCTAGTACTTTGACCACAGAAGACATGGCCAGTACTACTGAAAATGATCCCTTCCATTTGGGTTGCAATAGTTGAGCAGGTTTGCAACCCAAATGGAAGGGACTTCCTCTTTAAATGTTTTAACAAGTACCTGATTTCTCATTTTGGTGATCATGGCAGATGAGAGGAAGGACTAGATTGCAGTTCCCACTCAGATCACCAGAGCAGCCTGTGGAGGCTTGCATCATGAACTTTTGCTCCAGAACTACTGCAGAAATAAATCAGGAGAGCTGAGAGAACCCATAGACCCTCTAAAGGAAGCAGATTGCTCCTGTAGGACCTGGGAGACACCCCAAATACTGTGCTGGTATCCATGGCTGAGAGACCCACAGACAGTACATCTTAGGACTCTGTGCAGACAACCCCCAGTACACCAGCCTAGAGCTGGTAGACTTGCTGGATGGCTAGATCCAGAAGAGAGATAACAATCACTACAGCTCTCAGGAAGCCACAGCTCTAGGAAAAGGGGGAGAGTACCACATCAAGGGAACACCCCATGGGACAAAAGAATCTGACCAACAGCCTTGAGCCCTAGACTTTCCCTCTGATAGAGTCTACCCAAATGAGAAGGAACTGAAAACCAACTCTGGTAATATGACAAAACAAGGTTCTTTAACACCCCCAAGAAATTACACTAGCTCACAAGCAATGGATCCAAACCAAGAAGAAATCCCTAATTTACCTGAAAAAGAATTAAGAAGGTTAGTTATTAAGCTAATCAGGAGGCACCAGAGAAAGGCAAAGCCCAATTTAAGGAAGTCAAAAAATGATACAAGCAATGAGGGGGGAAATTTCAATGAAATAGAGAGCATAAATGAAAAACAATAGAAACATCAGGAAACAATAGGTATACTTGCAGAAATGTAAAATGCTCTAGAAAGTCTCAGCCATAGACTCGAACAAGCAGAAGAAAGAACTTCAGAGCTTGAAGACAAGGTTTTTGAATTAACCCAATCCAACAAAGGCAAAGAAAAAAGGATGAGAAAATATGAACAAAACCTCCAAGAAGTCTGGGATTATGTTAAATGACCAAACCTCAGAATAACTGGCGTTCCAGAGGAAAAAGAGAAATCTAAAAGTTTGGAAAACATATTTGGGAGAATAATCAAGGAAAACTTCCCTGGCCTTGGTAGAGACCTAGATGTCCAAATACAAGAAGCTCAAAGAACACCCAGGAAATTCATTGCAAAAATAATATTGCTCAGGAAAACTGTCTTCATAGTATCTAAAGTTAAGACAAAGGAAATAATCTTAAGAGTGAGGAGTTGAAAGCACCAGGCAACCTATAAAGGAAAACATATCAGATTAACAGCAGATTTATCAGCAGAAACTCTGCAAGCTAGCAGGGATTGGGGCCCTATCTTCAGCTGCCATACACAAAACAATTATCAGCCAAGAATTTTGTATCCAGCAAAACTATGCTTCATAAATGAAGAAAAGATACAGACTTTTCAGACAAACAAATGCTGAAAGAATTTGCCACTACCAAGCCAGCACTACATGAATTGTTAAAGGAGCTCTAAATCTTGAAATAAAATTTTAAAATATACCGAAGTGGAACCTCCTTAAAGCATAAACCCAACAGGACCTATATAATAATAACAATAAAAAAAACCAAGGTATTCAGGCAACAAATAGCATGATGAATAGAATAGTATCTTACATCTCAATATTAACGTTGAATGTAAATGGCCTAAATGCTCTACTTCAAGATAAAGAATGGCAGAATGAATAAGGATTCACCAACCATCTGCTCCCTTTAAGAGACTCACCTAACACATAAGGACTCACAGAAACTTAAGGTAAAGGGTGGAAAAAGAAATTCCATGCAAATGGACACCAAAAGCAAGCAGGTGTAACTATTCTTATGTCAGACAAAACAAACTTTAAAGCAACAACAGTTAAAAAAAGAGGGACATTATATAATGATAAAAGGCATTGTCCAACAGCTAAATATTACAGTACTAAATATATATTTATCTAACACTGGAGCTCCCACATGTATCAAACAATTACTAGTAGACCTAAGAAATGAAATAGACAGGCTGGGCACAGTGGCTCACGCCTGTAATCCAGCACTTTGGGAGGCCAAGCCAGGTGGATCACCTGAGCTCAGGGGTTCAAGACCAGCCTGGCCAACATGGGGAAATCCCATCTCTGCTTAAAATGCAAAAAATTAGCCAAGTATGATGGCAGGTGCCTTGAATCTCAGCTACTTGGGAGGCTGAGGCAGGAGAATTGCTTGAATCTGGGAGGTGGAGGTTGCAGTGAGCCAAGATCATGCCATTGCACTCCAGCCTGGGTGACAGAGTGAGACTCTGTCTAAAAAAATAAATAAATAAAATGAAATAAATGAGCTAGACAGCAACACAATAATACTGGGGGACTTCAGTACTCCACTGACAGCACCAGACAGGTCATCAAGACAGAAAGTCAATAAAGAAACAATGAATGCAAACTATACCCTGGAACAAATGGACTTAACAGATATTTACAGAACATTCTAGCCAACAACCACAGAATATATATTCTGTTCATCAGTGTGTGGAACTTTCTCCAAGATAGACCACATATGATAGGCCACAAAATGAGCCTTAATACATTTAAGAAAATTGAAATTAAATCAAGCACTTTCTGAGACCACAGTGGAATAAAACTGGAAATCAACTCCAAAAGGAACCCTCAAAACCATGAAAATACATGGAAATTAAATAACTGCTCCCGAATGATCGTTGGGTCAAAAATGAAATCAAGATGGAAATTTAAAAATTATTCAAACTGAATGACAGTAGTGACACAACCTATCAAAACCTCTGGGATACAGCAGAGGTGGTGCTAAGAGGAAAGTTCATAGCCCTAAACACCTGCATCAAAAAGTCTGAACGAGTACAAACACACAATCTAAGGTCACACCTCAAGGAACTAGAGAAACAAGAACAAACCAAACCCAAACTCAGCAGAAGAAAGGAAATAACCAAGATTAGAGCATAACTAAGTGAAACTTAAAAAAATACAAAAGATAAATGAAACAAAAAGCTACTTCTTTGATAAGATAAATAAAATTGATAGCCCATTAGCAAGTTTAAACAAGAAAAGAAGATAGAAGATCCAAAGAAGCTCAATTAGGAATGAAATAGGAGATACTACAACTGATACAAAAGATTATTCAAGGCTCCTATGAACACTTTTACCCATGTAAACTAGAAAACCTAGAGGAGATGCATAAATTCCTGGAACAACACAACCCTCCTAGCTTAAATCAGGGATAATTAGATACCCTGAACAGACCAATAATAAGCAGTGAGATTGAAATGGTAATAAAAAATTACCAACAGGAAAAAGTCCAGGACCAGATGGATTCACAGCAGAATTCTATCAGACATTCAAAGAAGAATTGATACCAATCCTATTGACATTACTCCACAAGATAGAGAAAGAGGGAATCCTCCCCGAATCATTCCATGAAGCTGCTATTACCCTAATACCAAACAAGGAAAGGATCTAAGCAACAACAAAAACTATAGACCAATATCCCTGATGAACACAGATGCAAAATCCTCAAGAAAATACTAGCTAACAGAATCCAACAGCATATCAAAAAGATAATTTACTGTGATCAAGTGGGCTTCATACCAGGGATGCAGATATGGTTTAACATACGCAAGTCAATAAATGTGATACACCACATAAACAAAATTAAAAACAAAAATCACATGATCATCTCAACAGATGTGGAAAAAGCCTTCAACAAAATTCAGCGTCCCTTTATGATTAAAACTCTCAGCAAAATTGTCATACACAGGACACACCTCAATGTGATATAAGTAATCTATGACAAACCCACAGCCAACACAATACTGAATGGAGAAAAGTTGAAGGCATTCCCTCTGAGAACTGAAACAAGACAAGGATGCCCACTCTAACCACTTCTCTTCAATATAGCAATAAAAGTCCTAGGCAGAGCAGTCAGACAAGAGAAAGAAAGAAAGAATATCCAAATTGGTAGAGAGGAAGTCAAATTGTCACTGTTTGTTTGCTGATGATTTGATTGTTTATGTATAAAACCCTGAAGACTCCCCCAAAAAGCTCCTAGAACTGACAAAAGAATTAAGCAAAGTTTCCGGATACAAAATTAATGTACACAAATCAGTAGCTCTTGTATACACTAACAGTGACCAAGCCGAGAATGAAATAAAGAACTCCACCCCTTTTACAATAGCTGCAAAACAATCAAACACAAACCAAAAAACTTAGGAATATACCTAACCAAGGAGGTGAAAGACCTCCACAAGGAAAACTCCAAAACACTGCTGAAAAAATCATAGATGACATAAACAAATGGAAACATATCCCATGCTTATCCCATGGATGGGTAGACTCATTATTGTGAAAATGACCATAGTGCCAAAAACAGTCTACAAATTCAGTGCACTTCTCATTAAAATACCACCATCATTCTTCACAAATTTGGAGGCATCACATTACCCAGCTTCAAACTATAGTATAAGGCCATGGTCATCAAAACAGCATGGTACTGGTATAAAAATAGATACATAGATCAATGGAACAGAAAAGAGAACCCTGAAATAAACCCAAATACTTACAGACAACTGAACTTTGACAGAACAAACAAAAACATAAAGTGGGGAAAGGACATCCTATTGAAAAAATGGTGCTGGTCAACTTCTAGCATTCTTATATATTTGATAAGGCCACACTTTTCCTTTTAACTTTAGCCAATATGCTCCCACAGAGAATATCTTTTACAATTAATTCTTATAAGCCTACAACTTGTTCAAACCTTTGGATTTTCTAATCGTTTAACCTTTATACTTAGCCAAGGCAAATTACACAACATTTCTTGCATAAATTCCCTTTCACAAATCTTTTTCATGACTTGCACAGACCATCTATGACATGCTTGGTCTTTCTGACTTGTCCTAAACATCCCTCTTTAATCTATTTATTTATTTTTATTATCATTTTTTTGAGATGACATCTCACTCTGTTGCCCAGGCTTGACTGCAGTGGCATGGTCTCAGTTCACTGCAACCTCTGCCTCCCAGGTTCAAGTGATTCTCCTGCCTCAGCCTCCTGTAACTGGGCCAACAGGTGTGCTCCACTGCACCCAGCTAATTTGTTATATTTTCAGTAGAGACCGGGTTTTACCATATTGGCCAGGCTAGTCTTGAACTCCTGACCTTGTGATCTGGCTGCCTCAGCCTCCTAAAGTGCTGGGATTACAGGCATGAACCACCACACCCAGCCACATCCTTCTGTTAAAACAACAGTCGTTTTACTTTAGGACAAGAATTTACCATACAAGATCCCTTTTTATATAATATAAAATCTCTTTTCTTTATAACCTTTGCATAGCTATGGGGCTAAGTGAGTTTCTTTTGTCCTTAGCCAGTCAAATAGATTAAGTAAGAGAAGGGAGGTCAAAATACCTAAGAGACATTATCTTATGTCTTTACTGGCTAACACTACAGCAGAATTTAGCATAAGAAAAGAGGGTTTCGGTTGCCCGAAACGTGTGAATTCCCCCTTGACAAGCTGCCACTGCCAATTGCATCACACATAGGGATCAGGGAGTATAACCAGGAGAGACAAAAAAGAGTCCTTCCCCCTGACAGGCAGGGCAAGTACCCCAATTCATTCCTTGGACTTCAGGTAACACTGGAGAATGGGCCCAGCCAGTTGCCCTCAGTTACTGGGGAGTTACTAGGAAACAACCACTGAAAGACCCAAAAAAAGGGAAAAGGACTCAGATCCCTCATGCAAACTGGGCAGTGGTTGTCAGGTGCTTCCACATGGATAACTTTCAGTCTCACCATAGAGTTGCCCCAGCCAGAGACCTGCAGTTGCCTCCATGCTTAGGCGCTGTCTATCAAGGGTCCTGAGTTGGAAAGGGAAAAAGGGAGAGAGAGAAATGCTTCCTCTGTATTGAGCAGAGAGGAAAGGGAAAATGAAAAGAGAAGAAAAATAAATCCCAAACTTTGGGCTTGCCTCCTGGCTGGCTCGACAAAATATGTTACTAGGGGAGGGTCTTGACTATGAGTTGTCCAGGTTCTTGGTGTTTTGAACAAAGAATTGGACAAAATGCACAAAGCAGCAAAAGAATGAAGTGACAAAAGCACAGACTTATTGAAAGTACTCTCCATGGAGTGGGAGCAGGCTCAAGTAAGTGGCTCAAGAGTGCTAGTTAATGGAATTTTCTGGAGTTTAAATACCCTCTAGAGGTTTCTCATTGGTTACTTGGTTACACTCTATGTAAATGAAGACTGGACCCCTACCAGTCTGATTGGTTGCAGGAGGCAGCCAATCAAAGGCTGAAGTGAAGTTACCAAGTTACACTCTATGCTAATGAAGACTTGGCCCATGACCAGCCTGATGATTAGTTGTGGGAGGAGACAAATCAGAGATACTTTCCATTTTACAACTGTGACGCAGTGGAAGTGGGGTGGGTTGCAAAGGAAGTAGCCTCTGTTCTTTTGTTACTTGGGTGTGGAGAGGTGGGGTTTTCCTTTTGATTCAGTTCTAGGAGGTCTGCACAAATTCACCTTAGGTTGCCTGCCTCCAGACCCTATTCTCATGCCTCAATAGTACTATAATTTTTGCTTCATCTGTCAAACATAATTTAGAAAACTCAAAAGGAGAAAGAAATCTAGTTACCTGTATTTTTACTATTTCCATTTTTCTCTCTTCCTTCCCAATTGTCAGTGATTCATTTTTTATTCATTTCCTTTCTGTTTAGAGACGTTTTATTTTTGAAGGAGTCTCACTCTGTCTCCTAGGCTGGAGTTCAGTGGTGCGATCTTGGCTCCCTGCAACCTCTGTTTCCCAGGTTCAAATGTTTCTCCTGCCTCAGCCTCCACAGTAGCTGGGATTACAGGTGTGCACCGTCACGCCTCGATAATTTTTGTAATTTTAGTAGAGATGGGGTTTCACCATGTTGGCCAGGCTGACCTCAAACTCCTGACCTCAGATGATCCACCTGCCTTGGCCTCCCAAAGTGCTGGAATTACAGGCGTGAGTCACCACGCCTGGCCAAGAACTTTCATTGTTCATTTTTTCTTAAGAGAGTTCTGCTGGTGACAAATTCTCCTAGTTTCCCTAGTTTTTCATTTGCAAATGTCTTAATTTCCCAAAGGATATTTTTGGTGGGTATAGGTGTCTGAGTTGACAGTTCTTTTCTTTCAGCACCTGAAAAATATTGTGCCACTTCCTTTTGGCCTCCATGGTTTCTGATGAGAAATCATTTGAATTGTTTAACCCCTATAGGTAAGGTATCATTTTTTTTTCTGCTGCATTCAAGATTTTTTCTTTGTCTTCAGTTTTCAGAAGTTTGTCTATAATGTGTTTGTCTGGGGTTTGCTGAGCTTCTCGAATATGTAGGTTTGTGTCTCTTAACGAAGTTAAGAAGTATTTACCTCCCTCTCTCCCTCCCTTCCTTCGTTTTTTTCTTTCTTCTTTCTTTCTGTCGAAGTCTTGCTCTGTCACCCAGGCTGGATTGCAGTGGCGAGATCTCGGCTCACTGCAACCTCTGCCTTCCAGGCTCAAACAGTTTTCCTGCCTCAGGCTCCCAAGTAGCTGGGATTATGGCCTTCACCACTATGCCTGGCTAATTTTTGTATTTTTATTAGAGACTGGGTTTTGCCATGCTGCCCAGGCCAGTCTTGAACTCCTGACCTCAGGTGATCTTCCTGCCTTGGCCTCCCAAAGTGTTGGGATCACAGGTGTGAGCCACTGTGTCTGGCTGTATTTCTTTCTTTCTTTTTTTTTTTGGTTGAGACAGAGTCTTGCTCTATGGCTAGGTGGGAGTACAATGGCACCATCCTGGCTCACTACAACTTCCATTTTCCAGTTTCAAGCAATTCTCCTGCCTCAGCCTCCTGAGTAGCTGGGACTACAGGCATGCACCACCACACCTGGCTAATTTTGGGGATTTTTAGTAGAGACAGGGTTTCACCATGTTGGCCAGGATGGTCTCGATCTCTTGACCTCATGATCCACCCGCCATGGCCTCTGAAAGTGCTGGGATTACAGGCGTGAGCCACTGCACTCAGCTTCTTGTTTTTGAGATAGAGTCTTCTTGCTCTGTAGCCCAGGCTGGAGTGTAGCGGCACTATCTCAGCTCACTGCAACCTCAGCCTCCTGGGCCCTGGTTCAAGCAATTCTCCTACCTCAGCCTCCCAAGTAGCTGGAATTACAGGCATAAGCCACCATGCCCAGCTAATTTTTGTATTTTTTAGTAGAGATGGGGTTTCACCATGTTGCCCAGTCTGGTCTTGAACTCCTGACCTCGTGATCTGCCTGCCTCAGCCTCCCAAAGTGCCTTGATTGCAGGCATGAGCCACCGCACCCGGCTGGCTGTATTTCTTCAAATACTTTTAGCCTTGTCCTTTTTCACCTGTCTTGGGTACTGAATGTACCCAAGACGTGAATGTTAGTTCTTTTGTTATAGTCCCATGGGTTTTTGAGGCTCAGTTTTCTTTCAAGAATGGATAATTCTATTGTTCTTCTCTTACTGTTCACTGATTCCTTCCACATCCCCTTCATTCTCTTGTTATGCATTTTCATTGAGATTTTTGATTGTTTTAATTTTTTAGCTCTAAATTTTTTCTTTGGTTCTGTAATCCAAAAAGTATCAGAGACAATTCTCAATCAATTTAGAACTTTATTTTGCCAAGGTTAAGGACATGCCCAGAATAGAAAAAAAAACCAGCAAATACATTTTTTTGGAGGAAGGTGTTTGGTGTGTATGTGGTGTGTGGTATGTGTGTGTGTGCTGTGTGTGGTGTCTGGTGTGTTTGGTGTGTATGTGGTGTGTGGTATGTGTGTGTGGTCTGCACAGAGGTGTGGTGTGCATGTGTGTGTTTAGTGTATGTGTGTGGTGTATGTGGGTGTGTGGTGTGAGCCTGTATCTGGTACTTATGGCGTGTGTCTGGTGTATGTGTGGTGTGTGCATGTGTATGTGGTGTGTGTCTGGTGTGTGTGGTGTGCATGTGTGTCTGGTGTGTAATGTGTATTGTGTGTGTGTGGTGTGTGCCTGTATCTGGTACATGTGTGGTGTGTGTATGCGATGTGTGTAGTGTGTGTGCGATGTGTGCATGTGCATGTGGTGTGTCTGGCATGTGTGGTGTGCTTGTGTCTGGTGTGTAGTGTGTGGTGTGTGTAGTTTGTGTGGTGTGTGCCTGTTTCTGGTATGTGTGTTGTGTGTGTGTGGTGTGTGCACTGTGTCCAGTGTGTGTATGTGGTATAGTTAAGTCTGGTATGTGTGTGTGTGTGGGGGGGGTGGTGTGTATGCGTGTCTGGTGTGTGTGGCATGCATGTGGTATGTGTCTGGTGTGTGGTGTTTGTGGTGTGTGTGTGGTGTGTCGTGTGTGCATGTGTGGTGCATTTGGGATGCATATGCTTGTGTACCAGTGTGTGTGTGCTGTAGGTGTCTGATATGTGTGGTGCGTGTGTGTCTGATGTGTGGGGTGTGTGTGTATGTGTGGAGTGTGTGGTGTATGCATCTGTCTGTTACACGTGGTGTATGTGTGTCTGGTGTGCATGTGTTTGTGGTGTGTGTGTGTGGTCTGTGGCATGTGTCTTGCTTGTGGTGTTTGTGGTGTGCATGTCATGTTTGTGTGTGGTGTATGCATGTGTGTGGTGTGTGGGGATGGGGGTGGTGTGCGTATGCTGTGTGTGCAGTGCATTGTGTGCATGGAGTTTGTGTGCTTGTGTGTCCAGTGTGTGTGGTATCCATATCTGATGTGTGTGGTGTGTGTGGTATATGCATGTGTGTGGTTATAGTATATGTGTGTCTGGTGTGTGCTCTTGTGCATTGTGTGTGTTGTGTATGTGTATCTGGTGCATATGGTGTGCATGTAGTGTGCATAATGTGTGTGTGGTCTGCGTGTGTGTAGTATGTGCACTTGTGTGTCCAGTGTGTATGTATGGTGTATGTGTGTCTGGTATGTGTGGTATGTATGTGTGTGCGGTATATGCATGTGTTTTGTGTGTGGTGCGTGTGTGTGGTGTGTGTGTCTGTGTGTTTGTAGAGAGGGAGATTTATCATGAGTAATTGGCTCGTGTGATCACAGAGGTTGGCACATCTACATCTGTGATTCTGACTGGCAGGCTTGGGTACCATCTGCACATGGGAGAGCTGATAGTGCAGTTCCTGATGCCAGTGGCCCACAGAGGTGAAATCCAGAGGCACCTGCTGGAGACTCTTCCCTTACCCAGGGGAGGGTTGGTTTTTAATGTGGATTGAATGAGGCCTACTCACATTACGGAGAGCAGTGGTCTTTACTCTGTGGATTAAAGTGATAATCTTATCTCAAAGCACCCTTGCAGAAGTATCTGAAGGTACTGTCAAGTGTACCTGACAAGCATCTGAGTATTCTGTGGCCCAGCTAAGTTGACACAAAATTAACTGTCATAGCATTTAAGAAATGTGTTATCTTCCTGGTTCCTAGTATGAGTGAGTTTCAGTTGAAAACTGGCCATTTTTGGCCTTAGGGCACAGGACCTTGGATCTTGGTTAAGCATTCTGTGTTAGCCGTCAGGGAAGGAGTGCTGCTGTCTTGCAGGTAAGTGCAGAAGTCCAGGTTCCCTGATAGGCTTCCATTGACATATGGTGGAGCGTTTTCCTTACTGCTGGGCAGGGGTGGCAGGTCTGGCTCCCCACTATGCCTAGAGGGAATTTCCTGGCTGGGAGGGTTAGAGGTGCCTTGTTCTTGTTCTCCACGTGGTTTCTGGACACTGTGTGTGGATGGGTGGCTTCATGACTGCTGGATGGTGGTGAAAGTCCTGACTCCACAAGGCCCTTCTGATAGCTCCCTAGCAGCAGGCGGTGCTCCTACTGCCTGTGTAAATGGAAGTCGAGGTGCCCCACATGGTCTTCACTGGTACTGCAGAGATAGGCTGGGGCGGTGGGGGGGGGGGCGGCCATGATAACCACTGCTGAGGAGGAAGGCCCTACCTCCTCCTTGGCTTTCTCATTGCAGTCTTGGTGCTCTTCTGGGACTTTGCTGGAAGGGAGGGATGGAGGTGGAGCCTGCAGTGTGTGGAGAGTCATGTCGTTGTCTGAGAGCTCCCTGTCCTGCTAGGCTGCCTTGGGTAGGGAGAGCTGGCTTTTGCTGCTGCTTTTTTTTTGTTGTCTGTGTCCCTTGGGCATTTCCAAGTTTTAGGGTTCTTCAGCTCCAAATGTGGGATACAGGAGGTGAGAAGAAAGCCCAGGAAATGCACCTTACATCCTGGGGTCGTAGCTGGTCTGCCCTGTTTTCCCCACCTTTCAGAGTCATCGTATGTCTGCTTTATGACTAATTTTCAGAATGTTAATTGCACATAGTAGGAGTAAGGGAGTAACAGGGCAGAGTATGTCTGCTCCATCTTCTCAGACGTGGAAGTCCTGCCTTTTAAGATGAGACAAATTAGAGCCACTTGGCTACTGATGGGAATGCTCTGCTGAAGAGGGTAATTGCGGGAGCCAAGTACTTGAGCCGGTGAGAGGGGCTGAGACTGCGGCAGTGACATCTCTCTTTTTTCTCAAGAAGGGAGGGCAGGTTTGCAGGTATGTTGCAGGAAGTTGGTGGCTTTGGTGGCCGCCCAGTCCACAGGTCTGAGGTGCATGTGGGTCTGCGCAGAGGTGTGGTCAGGGAACGTGAACTGCAGGTGGAGCTGGGATTCTGAATGTCAATTCTGGGTTCGGGTCCAGGAATCTCAGGGGCCAGCCTGGAATCAGTGTCCGAGGGTCAGGAACCATGAACATCATCAGTCTATGCAGCGGTGGAGGCTGCAAATCTGCCAGGCTGGCAGACACTAGGGGGCAGGAGTGCCAACAGCAGCACCTGGAGATCAGCACCTGCTGCAGGGCAATGCCCCGACTGTCCTCCTGCCTCTGTCTTAATGGGGCCCCGCCCGTGTCTTGTGAGCTGCCTCTGAAGAGAGGCGTCCAGGAATGGGACTAGGGGCTGCCTCCCTCCACACCCTCCACCACCCTGGCTTCTCTCCAGCACCAGACTTGCACAGAGAAAGGTTCTCCACACCCCTTAGCTAAGTCCCCTGGGAATGCATAAAAACAAAACAACTATGGAATTAAATTGGGTTCAGAGGAGCCCACCCTTTTGTGAGCTGTGCTATAAAAAGCAAAAGATCTGGGAAAGATGGCCCCTCTTTGCTTTCAGCTATTCAGATCACGCCTGAATGCTGGGTGCAGTCTCCGGCCAGGCATGTGGTGAAATTGAAAATGCAGATGGACCCACTGTTGTCTCTCAGCTGTGGGAGCTGCTGCAGACAGATCTGATGTGGACTTGGGCCTATGGGCTCCTTTCAGGAGGACATGGCTTTGGAGCTGCCCAGAGATGCCTGGTAGCCAGGGAGGTTCCTGGCAGAGGTTGGGTGAGTGTGCCACCTTGGGGCATCCACACAGCCTTGGCTCCCTGGGCCTCCTGCTTGGCTTTTGAATGTTTCCAGGCAGTGCCTGGCAGCACTATGTGTCCCTGGTCCTCTGGGAGCCGCAGTCCAGAGAGAGCTCTGCCAGCAAGGGCACATCTGTCTGTGGGTGCTGCCTGGACTCCAGGCCCATGCCTGAACTTCCCCCTGACTGGCCTCCACACTGCCTGGACCCTACCAGGTATATGCTTCTGTGAAGGAGGCCTGATGGAGGGCAGAGTGCTTCTGTGGCTGGGACTGTGTGTCTTGTCTCTGTCCTTCTTCATCTCCCTCTCCTTGCTTCCAGACAAATGATGCAGCCGGCAACACCTGGAACTGGCTCTACTTCATCCCTCTCATCATCATCGGCTCCTTCTTCATGCTCAACCTGGTGCTGGGAGTGCTCTCGGGGTGAGACCATGTGGGGCATGTGCAGGTGCCCTCTGTGTTCTCAGCTGAGGGGTCAACAGGGCACATGTGACACTCGGGGTCGGGGGGGCCTGGTCCATTGATGCTGTCTGTGGTGGTTTCCTGGTGTTCTGGGTTCTGGTAGCCCTTCCTTTGTGCCACCATCCTAGCCTGCCCTTAACCAGCCGCTTGGCCCCTTACCCCTGTCATACTCTTGGCCTTTCCTTGGTCTCTGCAATGGGGAGCAGCTGCTATTGCACTCATCTGGGTAGACAGGAGGTGTGGCCTGTGATGGGAGGTGTGGTCTGGGTAGGCAGGAGGTGTGGCCTGTGATGGGAGGTGTGGTCTGGGTAGACAGGAGGTGTGGTCTTGACGGGAGGTGTTGACTGGGTAGATGGAGGTGTGATCTGGGTAGATGGGAGGTGTGGTCTATGGGTAGATGGGAGGTGTGGTCTGGGTAGATGGAGGTGTGGTCTGTGGGTCTTGGTAGATGGGAGGTGTGGTCTTGGTAGATGGGAGGTGTGGTCTGGGTAGATGGAGGTGTGGTCTGGGTAGATGGGAGGTGTGGTCTGGGTAGATGGAGGTGTGGTCTGTGGGTCTTGGTAGATGGGAGGTGTGGTCTTGGTAGATGCGAAGTGTAGTCTGTGATGGGAGGTGTGATCTGGGTAGATGGAGGTGTGGTCTGGGTAGATGGGAGGTGTGGTCTTGGTGGGTGGAGGTGTGGTCTGGGAAGGTGGAGGTGTGGTCTATGGGTAGATGGGAGGTGTGATCTGGGTAGATGGAGGTGTGGTCTTGGTAGATAGGAGGTATGGTCTGGGTAGATGGGAGGTGTGGTCTGGGTAGATGGAGATATGGTCTTAGTAGATGGGAGGTGTGGTCTGGGTAGATGGGAGGTGTGGTCTGGGTAGATGGGAAGTGTGGTCTGTGATGGGAGGTGTGGTCTGGGTAGGTGGAGGTGTGGTCTTGGTAGATGGGAGGTGTGGTCTGGGTAGATGGAGGTATGGTCTTGGTAGATGGGAGGTGTGGTCTATGGGTAGATGGGAGGTGTGGTCTATGGGTAGATGGGAGGTAGCCTGCTCAGGGCTTCCTGCAGTGCCTCCCTCTGAGGAACGTGCAGAACTGCCTGGGGGTCTGGAGGGGAGGCCCAAGGCAGGGCCTGTGTGGTCTTTCCAGCTCCTTCCCACCGTGAACATCCCGGCCTCTGGGGAGAATGGGATATGTGATAGTCCTCCAATCAGTCTGGCTGAGCCCTCCCTCAGGCCCACGGGCCCAGCAGAGGGCCCCCAAGCCGGCAGCCAACACCTATGATGTAGGCCCTGCACCCCAGGGTGGCAGTGGTGAGAGGCCACCTTGACTGCCTGTGCTGGGAAAATGCACTCTGTGGGAAAAGCTACGGCTCTGCCATTTCTGGGCAAGAGCTACAGGGGGGCCAGCTTGGGGCCAGTTTGGCCTCTCTCTATTCTCATAGCTCCCATCCTCACAGCATCCCAGAGAAGCAGAACAGGTGGCCCCTGTCCTGCCCTTTCTCATCCAGCGAGGACAGAAGCTCAGGGAACGCCAGCCCTGCTGCTGGCCACTGTGTGAGAAGCAGTTGCTCTGTAGAGGGCTATACTGCTGGGGGAAGTTGCTGCTGGTAGCTCTCAAATCCATTCAAGCAAGATGCCGTTGCCCTTCCCCTGTCCCCCAGGCCCTCTTGTTTTCAGGGCATGGCCACAGGGGCTGGCCTGGGTGGGAAGGCCGTGGTGGACGGTGCTTTCCTGTAGATTTGGGACTTGGGATGCCCAGATGGGAGGGTGCACCTGGGCAGGCACGGTCACCTTGCACTTCCTGGGCTGTAGCAGCTCAGTATCTAGCCGACACTAGCCCTGCACCTGCACCTGGAGTCAGTCCTGGTCAGAGCCAGGGACTGTTGCACCAGGGCTGTGGGTGTTGGGAGTCACGCCTGCCACACCCACTCGACCAAGAAGCCTCTGTGTGTGTGTGTGTGTGTGTGTGTGTGTGTGTGTGTGTGTAGGGAGAGAGAGAGAGAGAGAGAGAGAGAGAGAGAGAGAGAGAGAGAGAGAGAGAGAGAGAGAGAGAGAGCGCTTGCTTCTGGCACTGTGAGCCTTAAAGCTTGGCCAGGAGGCTGGGGCTGGGGTGGGGGTGCTGGGCTGGAAGGGCGAATGTTCTCTGCTGGTCACCATGGATGGTTGTGAAGGCTCAGGTGGAGCTGAGATGGGATACTGGGGGCTAATGACAGAAGGTCTCCTCTCCTGCACATTGTGAGCCTCAAAGGCTTGGCCGAGGAGGCTACATGGATGTGGACGCTGTGGTATTTTCCTTCCTCCTCTGGCCTGCCCTGACCCAGTCCCTTCTTCCCTGTCCCTGTCTGTCTTTCCTCCTTCCCGCAGATGCTTTGCATCTGAACCAACAGAGGAAGCAACGTGAATGTTCTCCTCTGGAGAATTCTTGCCAGGAGCTCTCTGCAGGACAGCAGATAACAGAGCCTGGCACAGGGTGGGGAGGGAGGCAGTGCATACCTATGTTGCTGTAAGCAGGGGCTGTGAAATCATCCCTGCCCTCTAGAAATGCCCATCTGGGGACCAAGGCACTGTCCCTGAGTACCATAGGAGTCTGAGGACAGAGGGCCACCTGGGCTGCTCATAGAGGCTCTCTGGGTGCACAGGGAGCTGCATGGTGCTCCAGAGTGCTCAGGTTAGAAGAGGCTGGGGTGATAGGGGCCTGCCAGAAGTGCAGCCTGCAGCCTGACTCCTATCCCAGCCTTTCCCTGACCCGCTTTGTCGTTGGGGCTGTACACCTGTAGGGCTTACACTCACCTGATCTTGCTTTTCCGGCCTCTGCATGGTAGGGAGTTTGCCAAGGAACGAGAGAGGGTGGAGAACCGCCGCGCCTTCCTGAAGCTGCGCCGGCAGCAGCAGATCGAGCGAGAGCTCAACGGGTACCTGGAGTGGATCTTCAAGGCGGGTGAGGGCCTGTGGGAGCCACTGCACTCCTGGCTGGCCACTGTAGGTTCTCTGTCCCCAGTTCTGCTCTACTGCCAGCTGGGGTGCCCTGGCTGTTGGGTAGAACCTGAAGGGACTTTGTAATGAGCAGAGTGAGAAGGGGTTTCTCTCTAACTCACCCAGGCAGCCATATAGCCCTGAGGACAGTGGACTTTTAAATGGAGGACTCTGCAATGGCCCAGCCTAAGGCTGGTCTCTCCCCATTAGTCACAGCCAAGTACCTTCTGTGCCCTGACGCTGCGCTCTGTCAAGCCTGGACTCCTTCCCCTCGCCCCAGGCCAGCACTCCTTCACATGGGGCACCCACTTCCACCTCCTGACATTTCCCAAGTGCCTCATCAGAGGTGAACTCGCCTGTGGCGCAGCTGTTCTCAGGGAGGCTATGTGTGGGTAGGGATGGGCAGATATAAGGCGGCTGAGTCTTCTTCACAGAGCACCATCTTTCCCAGGACAAAAAGCTCAGCTGTGGGCCTTGCTGGTTTCTGGAAGCGTAAGAGCTGAAAAGGTGGTCAGGTGCAGTGGCTCACGCCTGTAATCCCAGCATTGGGAGGCCAAGGTGGGCAGATTACCTGAGATCAGGAGTTCAAGACCAGCCTGGCCAACATGGTGAAATCCCAACTCTAAAAAAATTAGCCTGATGTGGTGGCTGGCACCTATAATCTCAGGTATTGAGGAGGCTGACGCAGGAGAATGGCTTGAATCCAGAAGGTGGAGGTTGCAGTGAGCTGAGATGCACTCCAGCCTCGGTGACAGAATGAGACTCCTTCTCAAAAAGAAAAAGAAAAGAAAAAGCTGAGAAGGCAGGGACTCCCAGACAGAGATGTGCCTCTGTTCCCGGGCATTCCTGGGGACAGGAGGGCTCTGACCTGAGGCTATGTTCCCCTCGCAGAGGAAGTCATGCTGGCCGAGGAGGACAGGAACGCAGAGGAGAAGTCCCCTTTGGACGGTAGGTGGCACTCGGTGGCACTCCTGTGTGGCTGAGAGGTCTGGTGGCCACGTGGGGGGTGGCACGTGCACGCCTGCATGTTTCATGTGAGATGCTCTCTGCAGTGCCAGGCACTTGCACAGCCATCACATGAACACAGACGTTCTGACCATGGTGTCTGACCCTGGGCACCTGACACAGGCCCACATTGCAGGTTCAAACCACACTGTGTTTGTCCCCAGGGCTTGGGGTACTGCTTCTCCCAGAGGCCATGGGAAGGCTCATGGCCCAACCTGGGGTCACGAGAGGGAGCCCGGGCCCTACTGCTGTGGTTGCTGACTCTGGTTGCCAGCATAGCTGCAGCAGCAAAAAGGCTGCCCCCTCTGCACACCCATCACTCAGATCACGGCCAGACAGCATGGCCGCACCTGCAGTGATCTCAGCAGGCCCCATGCCTGTGGCTTTGAGCAGGTCTATGGGGTCTCCCTTGTAGTCCCGGCCTTGCACCAGGTGGACTTTTCCTGGTCTCCCTTGTGGCCAGGCCTCCCCACTGGCCTCGTTTTGGAAGGAAAGGAAAGCAGGGCCCCCCTCACCCTTAAAATTTTTTGTCCCTTCACCCCTGAGGACTCAGAGGGACCCAAGGGGGCCTGGAATCATCCAGCCTCAGCCTCAGCCCCAGTTCCAGGACATGAGCTCAGGAGAGGTTGCCGGTCCCAGGGGGAGGGTGATCCCATGCCCCACTGAGGCAGGTGGCCCAAGGGCTGCAGCTCAGGTGGTCTCTCCCGCCATTTGTTTAAAGCAGTGCTGAAGAGAGCAGCCACCAAGAAGAGCAGAAATGACCTGATCCACGCAGAGGAGGGGGAGGACCGGTTTGCAGATCTATGTGCTGTTGGTGAGTCTCAGGGTGTCCCTCAGCTCTGCCAGGCTTGAGCTGGACATGGAGTGCGTGTTCTGCTTCCCTGCCACCCAACTGCAGCTGGAGGCCCCTTCTTACCCAATCGCCTGCTGGCTCCTTTCAGACAGTTCGCTGCTCCTGGCTCTGTGACCGTCATGTGGACATAGGGCCCTTAGCCATATCCCAAGGCTGGAGGACTCTATAGGGCTACCTCTCTCCTCAGCCCCTGTTTTTCACATTCTGGACCTGCTGCCTCTGAGGCCCTAGCTTCACCCCCTACCTCTCAAACAGTACAAGGAACATTCTGGTTAATTTATCCAACAGAGCTGTGTCAGTTCCCTTCCTCTCTGGTACCAGACTCTGGTTCCAGAAGTGCCTGAGCATTGCTTCATTTTGAGACACAAAGTCAGATCCAACCTGGACTTCCTTGCTGTACAGCAGTTTGTGAGTGGACCAGATTTAGAAGATGTTTTCCATTATATTGTTACATGTCTGAGACAGAACTCTTTAATAAAACAGGAAGTAACGCACACACTCACACCTACACACACACACACACTCACACACACTTAGACTGGACCCTTTCTGTCCTCACCCAGCACTAGGGAACCCCTGTTAACTATTGGAATGTACCCTTCCCTATTTCTCCATGCTCATCTCAGATACACACACACATATCATGTGTGGATGCATGAGTGTGACATTCACAGTCACACTCATGCATCCACACAAAAATGATTTCATACAAACTTGTCTCACCAATACCTTTTCTAAACTGCTCCTAATCAGTTTGTCTGATTCTAGCCCCCTCTTGTCCGGGGCTGCTTGGTGTTGCTGATGTGGTCACTGGAGTTATTCGGTTGCTTGTCTGCTGATAGCTGTTCATTTCTAGTGCTTTTATCTCACTATGGAAAATACTGCCCCCAGGTCCTTGTGAATGGCTTTCCTTCCTCACTAGTGCTTTTCTCTGTGGGGCAGATTCCTGGGAGCAGGTGCTGAGGGTGAGGGTGTGGTACCATTCAGAGTTCTGTGCAACTTCACATTCCATCCACAGTACAGACAGAACTTTGCCCTCATCCAGTGCTGTGTGGCAGCTCCTTTTTATTTTTTCCAGTTTGAGGCCAATTTGATGAGTGTAGAGTAATATTTCATTGGCACTACAATTTTCCTTTCTCCTACTGTCCATGGTGCTGGCCCTCTTTCTAAATGTTTGTTCCCCTTCTGGACTTGGCCTTTGGTGACTCTTCTATATATGCTGTACAGTTTTCTATGGGGTTTATTTGTGAATTGTTTTGTATTTATTTTGTCAATAGTAAGAGACCAATGGGCTGGGCACAGTGGCTCATGCTTGTAATCACAGCAGTTTGGGAGGCCAAGGCAGGAGGATCACCTGAGGTCAGGAGTTCGAGACCAGCCTGACCAACGTGGTGAAACCCCATCTCTACTAAAAATACAAAATTAGCTGGGCCTGGTGTTGCATGCCTGTAATCCAGCTACTTGGGAGGGTGAGGCAGGAGAATCGTTTGAACCTGGGAGGTGGAGATTGTGATGAGCTGAGATCACACCATTGCATTACAGCCTGGTAATGAGCGAAACTCCAAAAAAAAAAAAAAGAGAGAGAGAGAGACCAATGTATATTATAGAGCTGAATGTTTTATCATCTTATAATCTTATTTATTTAACTGTTTTTAAGATAGAAATTTCACTCTTGGTGCCCAGGATGGAGTGCAATGGGGAGATCTCGGCTCACCGCAACCTCCGCCTCCTGGGTTCAAGTGATTCTCCTGCCTCAGCCTCCTGAGAAGCTGGGATTACAGGCATGCGCCATCGCGCCTGGCTAAATTTTTGTATTTTTAGTAGAGATGGGGTTTCACCGTGTTGGCCAGGAATGGTCTCAAACTCCTGACCTCAAGTGGCCTACCTGCTTCAGCCTCCCAGAATGCTGAGATTACAGGTGTGAGCCACCACGCCTGGTCCATCTTATAATTTTAAACAACTTATTGTATAAGTGTGGGAGCTAAATAGTTTCCTTCTATTGCTATTTTATGTAGAGTTTTTATTCTGATTTTGTAAAATGAATTGAATTAAAATGTCTTTATGGTTTGGAATCATTTAAATAACACTGGAGTTATCTGATTTTTTATAGAGGAGATAAAACTGTGAATATACATAATCCAAAAAAAGAAAAAAATGACTTGGAGCAGTGTTGTGGCTTAGGATTTGTTAGGAAGTGGGCCCCGTTCTCTGAGTGCTGGGCCCCCTCTCGGCGGTGCGCGCAGGCTCCTGCGGTTCTCTCTGGGTCGCCTGTGTGGGCGCCGGTGCCTCAGTCCGCAGGTGTGTGTCCAGCGCCCGCTGCGCGCCAGCCGGCGACGCATGGGGCCGCAACACTGGAGCAGCCCATAATAAAGGTCCTACGGCGCCGGAGTTTCCGTCCAGGGGCCTCCGACAGCCAGTAAAATACTGAGGAAAGGACACAGCGCGCAGCAGCGCCAGAGCCCGTGTGGAGGAGGAAGAGGTCAGGAAGGGAAGGGTGTCGGGGACGGGGCGGGGAAATTCACCACCGAAGGCCTGAGGACAAAAACCGCCTTTGAGTAAAAGAGCTGAAGGAAGTGAGGAGGTTGTCCTGCGGGACTCACGGGAGCTGGGGAAGGGAGGTCGGCCTCAGGGACGCGGGGGGAGGGAGGTGGGGGCTAGGGGAGGTCAGCCTGAGGGACGCGGGGGCAGGGAGGTGGGGGCGAGGGGAGGTCGGCCTGAGGGACGCGGGGGAGGGAGGTGGAGGCGAGGGGAGGTTGGCCTGAGGGACGTGGGGGACGGAGGTGGGGGCGATGGGAGGTTGGCCTGAGGTGAGGGACGCCTGGGGAAGGGACACTCCAGAATATAGTGCGGGGACCCTGAGACAGGAGTGGGCTTGGCACGCAGCTGTGGGGAACTTCTTGGAGGCCAGGGTGGCTGGAGTGAGGTGCCATGGGCTGTGGGGAGCAGTTGAGGAAACCTGAGGGTCAGACAGGCTCCATTCCAGAAAGGACCCCGGGCAGCCCTGGTGGTTTGCAGAGAGGCAACACCTTCTAGCTTCCGTGGTATGAGGGTCTCTCTGGATCCCTCAGGCTGCTGAGCTGAAGAGAAACTGAACTGGTGAAAGGGCAGGTGCATTTGGGAGTTTGCTGTGAACATGCGAGGGACAGTGGCTGGGGTCTGGAAGTGGCAGCAAAGGAGATGGGAAGTGGTTGAATTCCAGGTATATTCTGAAGTCAGGCTGGCAGGATTTACCGACCCATTGGGCATGGCTGGGGAAGAGAGACGTCAAGGCCAGCTCCGCAGGGCTTTGTCCTGAGCAGCAAGAGGACAGGACTACAGGATATGTGGCCTCGGTTGGCACTGACACTCACGTTTGGTTCAGACATGCAGCGTTTAGGACATGTGCAGCAGACCCTGTGGAGATGTCACTGAGGCACTGCACGGGTTGGGGCCTGGTGTCCAGGCTGGGACATACAACAGTGTTACTGTTACAGAGGATATTTATCTGAGACTTAGATCACTCTAACTCCTAGTATATCTATCTTTCCCTTCTCCTTTTTCTTAGATAGGATCATACGGGGTTAATATATATATATTAAATATCACTTTAAGTAACCCGATAATAACAGATTTTAGATTTTTCTTCTATTTTTGCTTTTCAATTTTTTCTTGTTTGTTTTTCTACATTATTTTTGTTTACTGTATTATTTTTCTAATTCGTTAAAATAAGTAACGTTCTTTTCTTTTTCTTCTTTAATAGCAAAGGCATTTTCTTTAACGACAAAAGCTCTACATAAAGCTTTGCTGTGATGTATTCCTTTTTACTGGTTTCTAGATAATAGTTTTGTTACTTTCGTCTTGAGTCAAAGATTTACTAGGAGTGTGCTTTTTAATTTATAAGTAGTTAGATATTTTGGTTATCTTTTATTATTTCTAATTGTATCAGATAATAATTGGGAAATGTGGCCTGTAAATCTCTACATTTATAAGTTTTCAAATTCTAAGTTCATGACTGATTTATTTTATTCACATAAACAAGTGTATGTCCTGTATTTTTTTTCTGTGTTTTCCTCATTAAGTCAATGTCGTTTCTTTTTCTTAATTTTTATTTTAAGTTCAGGAGTACATGTGCAGGATGTGCAGGTTTGTTACATAGGGAAATGTGTGCCTTGGTGGTTTGCTGCATAGATCATTGCATCACGTAGGTATTAAGCCAGCATCCATGAGCTATTCTTCCTGATGCTATCCCTCCTACCCTCCACCCTCCCACAGGCCCCAGTGTGTGTTGTTCCCCCACCATATGTTCATGTGTTCTCATCATTTTGCCCCCACTTTAAAGTGAGAACATGTGGTATTTATTTTTTTCATTCCTGTGTTAGATTGCTAAGGATAATGACCTTCAGCTTCCTCTGTGTCCCTGCAGAGGACATGATCTCATTCCTTTTATGGCTGCATAGTATTCCATAGTGTATGTGTGTGACCACATTTTCTTATCCAGTCTATCATTGATGGGCATTTAGGTTGATTCCATGTCTTTGCTACTGTAAATAGTGCTGCAGTGAACAGGTATGAACTATGTATCTTTATAATAGAATGATTTACATTCCTTTGGGTATATACCCACTAATGGGATTGCTGGGTCAAATGGTATTTCTGCCTCTAGGTCTTTGAGGAATTGCCACACTATCTTCCATAATGGTTGAACTAATTTGCACTCCCACCAACCATGTAAAAGTGTTCCTTTTTCTCCACAACCTCTCCAGCATCTGCTTTTTTTTTTTTTCTGAGACAAGAGTCTTGCTCTGTTGCCCAGGCTGGAGTGCAGTGGCATGATCTCAACTCACTGTAACCTCTGCCGCCTGGGTTAAAGCAATTCTCCTGTCTCAGTCTCCTGAGTAGCTAAGATTACAGGCATGCACCACCACGCCCAGCTGTGCTTTGTATTTTTAGTTGAGATGGTGTTTCACCATGGTGGCCAAGCTGGTCTCCGAACTCCTGACCTCATAATACACTCTGCCTCGGCCTCCCAAAGTGCCAGGATTACAGGCATGAGCCACTGTGCCTGGCCTTGACTTTTTAATAATAGCCATTCTGACTGGTGTGAGATAATATCTCATTGTGGTTTTGATTTGCAGTTTTCTAATGATCAGCAATGTTGAGCTTTTTTTTCATATATTCATGGGCCACATTTATGTCTTTTTTTGAGAAGTATCTGTTCATGTCCTTTGCCCACTTTTTAATAGGGTTATTTGTTCTCCCAGCACCATTTATTAAATAAGGGATCCTACTTAATAATAAGGAATATATCCTAGCTTGAGTCCTAGGTATTTTATTTTTACTTTTTCTGTGACAGTTGCAAATGGGAGTTCATTCATGATTTGGCTCTTGGCTAGCCTGTTGTTGGTATATAAGAATGCTAGTGATTTTTGCACATTGATTTTATATCTTGAGACTGCTGAAGTTGCTTATCAGCTTGAGAAGGTTTTGGGCTGAGAAAATGGCATCTGCAAACAAAGATAGTTTGACTTCTTCTGTTCCTATTTAAATACACTTTACTTATTTCCTTTGCCAGATTGTCCTGGCCAGAACTTCTAATACTATGTTAGATAGGAGTGGTGAGAGACATCCTTGTCTTGTGCAGATTCTCAAGGGGAATGCATTCAGCTTTTGCCCATTCAGTATGATATTGTCTGTGGCTTTGTCATACATGGCTCTTATTATTTTGAGGTATGTTCCTTTAATATCTAGTTTATTGACAGTTTTTAACATGAAGGGATGTTGAATTTTGTCAAAGGTCTTTTTTGCATCTATTGAGATAATTGTGGTTTTTGTCTTTAGATCTGTTTATGTGATGAATCACGTTTATTGATTTGTGTATGTTGAACCAAACTTGCATCCCAGGGATGAAGCCTACTTGATTGTGGTGGATAAGCCTTTTGATGTGCTGCTGGATTTGGTTTGCCAGTATTTTGTTGAGGATTTTTGCGTCAGTGTTCATCAAGGATATTGGCTTGACGTTTTCTTTTTTTGTTTTATCTGCTAGGTTTTGGTATGAGGATGATGCTGGTCTCATAGAATGAGGTAGGGAGGAGACCTTCCATTTCATTTGTTTAGAATAGTTTCAGTAGAATAGGTACCAACTTGTCTTTGTACCTCTGGGAGAATTCAGCTGTAAGCCCATCTGGTCCTGGGCTTTTTTTTTTTTTGCTTGGTAGGTTATTTATTACTGCCTCAATTTTAGACCTCATTATTGGTCTTTTCAGGGATTCATTGTATTCCTGGTTCAATCTTGGGAGGGTGTATGTGTTCAGGAATTTATTCATTTCTTCTAGAATTTCTAGTTTATGTGCATAGAGGTGTTTATAGTATTCTCTGATGGTTGTCTGTGTTTCTGTGGGGTCAGTAGTGATATCCCCTTTATTGTTTCTGGTTGTGTTTATTTGAATCTTCTCTCTTCTTTTTTTATGTTAGTCTAGCTAGTGGTCTATCTATTTTTGTTTTTCAAAAACCAGCTCCTGTTTTCATTGATTTTTTTGATGGGTTTTTCATGTCTGTATTTCGTTCACTTCAGCTCTGATTTTGGTTATTTCTTGTCTTCTGCTAGCTTTGGGGTTTGTTTGCTCTCAGTTCTCTCATTCTTTTAGTTGTGACATTAGGTTGTTAACTTGAGATCTTTCTAACTTTTTGGTGTGGGCATTTAGTGCTATAAATTTCCCTCTTCACACAGCTTTAGCTATGTCCCAGAGATTCTGGTATGTTATATCTTTGTTCTCATTAGTTTCAAAGAACTTTTTGATTTCTGCATTAATTTCATTATTGCCCAAGAGTCATTAAGGAGCAGGTTGCTCAGTTTGCATGTAGTTGTATGGTTTTGAGTGAGTTTCTTTTATTATTATTTTTTTTTTATTGCATTTTAGGTTTTGGGGTACATGTGAAGAACATACAAAATTGTTGCATAGGTACAAACATGGCAGTATGATTTGCTGCCTTCCTCCCCATCACCTATATCTGGCATTTCTCCCCATGCTATCTCTCCCCAGCTCCCTGCCCCCTGCTGTCCCTCCCCTGTTTCCCCCGACAGACCCCAGTGTGTGATGCTTCCCTCCCTGTGTCCATGTGTTCTCATTGTTCAGCACCCACCTATGAGTGAGAACTTGATTTGACTTTCTGTTCTTGTCTCAGTTCGTTGAGAATGATGGTTTCCAGATTCATCCATGTCCCTACAAAGGACACGAACTCATCGTTTTTGATGACTGCATAGTATTCCATGGTGTATATGTGCCACATTTTCCCGATCAAGTCTATCATCAATGGGCATTTGGGTTGGTTCCAGGTCTTTGCTATTGTAAACAGTGTTGCAGTGAACATTTGTGTGCATATGTCCTTATAGTAGAATGATTTATAATCCTTTTGATATATACCCAGTAATGGTATTGCTGGGTCAAATGGAATTTCTGTTACTAGGTCCTTGAGGAATCGCCACACTGTCTTCCACAATGGTTGAACTAATTTACACTCCCACCAACAGTGTAAAAGTGTTCCTATTTCTCCACATCCTCTCCAGCATCTGTTGTCTCCAGTTTTTTTAATGATTGCCATTCTAACTGGCACGAGATGGTATCTCAATGTGGTTTTGATTTGCATTTCTCTAATGACCAGTAATGATGAGCATTTTTTTCATGTTTGTTGGCCTCATGTATGTCTTCTTTTGTAAAGTGTCGTTCATATCCTTCACCCACTTTTGAATGGACTTGTTTGTTTTTTTCTTGTAAATCTGTTATAGTTCTTTGTAGATTCTGGATATCAGCCCTTTGTCAGATGGGTAGACTGCAAAACCTTTTTCCCATTCTGTTGGTTGCCAATTCACTCTAATGACTGTTTCTTTTGCTGTGCAGAAGCTGTGAGGTTTGATTGGGTCCCATTTGTCTATTTTGGCTTTTGTTGCCAATGCTTTTGGTGTTTTGGTCATGAAGTCCTTGGCTATGCCTATATCCTGAATGGTTTTGCCTAGATTTTCTTCTAGGGTTTTTATGGTGTTAGGTCTTATGTTTAAGTCTTTAATCCATCTGGAGTTAATTTTAGGGTAAGGTGTCAAGAAGGGGTCCAGTTTCTGCTTCTGGCACATGGCTAGCCAGTTTTTCCAACATCATTTATTAAACAGGGAATCCTTTCCCTATTGCTTGTTTTTGTCAGGTTTGTCAAAGATTGGATGGTTGTAGATGTGTTGTGTTGCCTCTGAGGCCTCTGTTTGGTTCCATTGGTCTATATCTCTGTTTTGGTACCAATACCATGCTGTTTTGATTACTGTAGTCTTATAGTATAGTTTGAAGTCCAGTAGTGTGATGCCTCCCACTTTGTTCTTTTTGCTTAGAATTGACTTGGCTATGCGGGCTCTCTTTTGGTTCCATATGAAGTTTAAGGTGGTTTTTTCCAGTTCTGTGAAGAAGGTCATTGGTAGCTTGATTGGCATAGTGTTGAATCTGTAAATTACTTTGGGCAGTATGGCCATTTTCATGATATTGATTCTTCCTAACCATGAACATGGAATGTTTCTCCATCTGTTTGTGTCGACTCATTTCGTTGAGCAGTGGTTTGTAGTTCTCCTTGAAGAGGTCCTTTACGTTCCTTGTTAGTTGTATTCCTAGGTATTTTTTTCTCTTTGTAGCAATTGTGAATGGCAGTTCATTCTTGATTTGGCTCTCTTTAAGTCTGTTATTAGTGTATAGGAATGCTTGTGATTTTTGCACATTGATTTTGTATCCTGAGACTTTGCTGAATTTGCTGATCAGTTTCAGGAGATTTTCGGCTGAGACGATGGGGTCTTCTAGATATACAATCATGTCATCTGCAAATAGAGACAATCTGACTTCCTCCTTTCCTGTTTGAATACCCTTTATTTCTTTTTCTTGCCTGATTGCTCTGGCTAGAACTTCCAGTACTATATTGAATAGGAGTGATGAGAGAGGACATCCTTGTCTAGTGCCAGATTTCAAAGGGAATGCTTCCAGTTTTTGCCCATTCAGTATGATATTGGCTGTTGGTTTTTCATAAATACCTTTTATTATTTTGAGATACGTTCAGTCAATACCTAGTTTATTGAGGATTTTTAGCATAAAGGGCTGTTGAATTTTGTCAAAGGCCTTCTCTGCATCAATTGAGATAATCATGTGATTTTTGTCTTTGGTTCTGTTTATGTGGTGAATTACGTTTATAGCCTTGTGTATGTTGAACCAGCCTTGCCTCCCTGGGATGAATTCTACTTGAGCATGGTGGATAAGCTTTTTGATGTGCTATTGCAATCGGTTTCCCAGTATTTTATTGAAGATTTTTGCACCTATGTTCATCATGGATATTGGCCTGAAGTATTCTTTTTTTGCTGAGTCTCTGCCGGGTGTTGGTATCAGGATGATATTGGTTTCATAAAATGATTTGGGAAGGATTCCCTCTTTTTAGATCATTTGGAATAGTTTCAGAAGGAATGGTACTAGCTACTCTTTGTATGTCCACTAGAATTCGGCTGTGAATCCATCTAGACCTGGGCTTTTTTTGTGTGGTAGGCTCTTAATTGCTGCCTCAACTTCTGCCCTTGTTATTGGTCTATTCAGGGTTTCGACTTCTTCCTGGTTTAGGCTCGGGAGGATGCAAGTGTCCAGGAATTTATTCATTTCTTCCAGGTTTACTAGTTTATGTGCATAGAGTTGTTTGTAATAATCTCTGATGATGGTTTGTATTTCTGTGGAATCTGTGGTGATATCCCCTTTATTGTTTTTTATTGCATCTATTTGGTTATTCTCTCTCTTTTTTTATTAATCTGGCTAGTGGTCTGTCTATTTTGTTGATCTTTTCAAAAAACCAGCTCCCGGATTTATTGATCTTTTTTTGAAGTGTTTTTTGTGTCTCTCTCTCCTTCAGTTCTGCTCTGATCTTAGATATTCCTTGTCTTCTGCTAGGTTTTGAGTTTTTTTTTGATCTTGCTCCTCTAGCTCTTTCAATTTTGATGATAGGATGTCAATTTTAGATCTCTTCTTGCTTCTCATATGGGCATTTATTGCTATTTATTTTCCTCTAGAGACTGCTTTAAATATGTCCCAGAGATTCTGGTTTGTTGTGTCTTCATTCTCATAGGTTTTGAAGAAAATCTTTATTTCTGCCTTCACTTCATTGTTTATCCAGTCAACATTCAAGAGCCAGTTGTTCAGTTTCCATGAAGCTGTGTGGTTCTGAGTTAGTTAGTTTCTGAATTCTGAGTTCTAACTTGATTGTACTGTGGTCTGAGAGACTGTTTGTTATGATTTCCGTTCTGTTGCATTTGCTGAGGAGTGATTTACTTCGAATTATGTGGTAAATTTTAGAGTAGGTGTGATGTGGTGCTGAGAAGAATGTGTATTCTGTGGATTTGGGGTGGAGAGTTCTGTAAATGTCTATCAGGTTTGCTTGGTCCAGGTCTGAGTTCAAGTCCTGGATATTCTTGTTAATTTTCTGTCTCATTGATCTGTCTAATATTGACAATGGGGTGTTAAAGTCTCCCACTATTATTGTGTGGGAGTCTAAGTCTCTTTGTAAGTCATTAAGAACTTGCCTTATGTATCTGGGTGTTCCTGTATTGGTGCGTATATATTTAGGATCGTTAGCTCTTCTTGTTGCATTGATCCTTTTACCATTGTGTAATATCCTTCTTTGTCTCTTTTGATGTTTGTTGGTATAAAGTCAATTTTATCAGAGATGAGAACTGCAACTCCTGCTTTTTTTTTTTTTACTCTCTATTTGCTTGTAAATCTTGCTCCATCTCTTTAGTTTGAGCCTTTGCATATCCTTGCATGTGAGGTGTGTTTCCTGGATATAGCACAACGATGGGTTTTGGCTTTTTATCCAATTTACCAGTCTATGTCTTTTGATTGGGGCATTTAGCCCATTTACATTTAGGGTTAATATTGTTATGTGTCAATTTGATCCTGCCATTTTGATGCTAGTTGGCTGTTTTGCCCATTAGTTGATGCAGTTTCTTCATTGTGTTTATGCTCTTTACCATTTGGTATGTTTTTGGAGTGGGAATCTCCTGGCCTGGCTCCCTGTGTCAGTCCCCTTTTTAATCAGATGCATGGGTGACTCCATCTCCCAGGATCTGCATTCGCCAGCTAAAACGGTGCCCAGAACCTTGTATTTTGTATGGAGAACTGCCGTGCCAGGGCACTGGCAAAACAGCTGTGCCAGCCAAAACAGCCAAGGGGGCCAAACCAGCCATGCTGGCGACCCGTGGGGCTCCTCCACCTGGGAATCTCCTGGTCTGTGGACAATGAAAATCTGTCTGGAAATGCGGTGCCCACTCACCCTCCATGCTTTAACTGGGAGCTGCAATCCTGAGCTGCTCCTAATCGGCCATCTTGGATCCCCTCCCTGTTATTGTTTTTGAGGCAGAGTCTCTCTCTGTTGCCCAGGCTGGAGTGCAGCGGTGCAATCTCGGCTCACTGCAACCTCCGCCTCCTGAGTTCAAGCTAATCTCCTGCCTTAGCCTCCCGAGTATCTGGGACTACAGGTATGTGCCACCATGCCTGGCTAATTTTCTTGCATTTTTAGTAGAGATGCGGTTTCACCATGTTGAACTCAATACCTCAAATGAGGTATTGAGGTATTGAGGTCTTGAGTTCAACCAGGTCAGGCTGGTTGAACTCTATACCTCAAATGATCTGCCTGTCTTGGCCTCCTAAAGTCCTGGGATTATAGGCGTGACCCACTGTGGCTCGCCTAAAGTTAGTATTAAGTGTGGATTTGATCCTGTCATCATGATGTAGCTGGTTATTTTGCAGACTTTTTATGTGGTTGCTTCATAGTGTCACTGGTCTGTGTACTTCACTGTATTTTTGCAGTGGCTAGAAATGGGTTTTCCTTTTCATATTTAGTTTTCCTTTTCATATTTTCCTGCCCTGCAAGGAGCTCTTGCAGGGCACGTCTGGTAGTAATGAGTTTCCTCAGCATTTACTTGTCTGAAAAGGATCTTGTTTTTCCTTTGCTTATGAAGCGTGGTTTGGCCAGATTTGAAATTCTGGATTGGAAATTATTTTCTTTAAGAATGTTGAAGTAGTCTAACAGAAGAAAATGTAAAATTATTTGAGTATAAATAATAGAAGTCAATATCTATCATGATGGGTCACATAGATATATATGTATATATATATATATATATATATATATATATACACACACACACACACACACACACACACACACACATATATGAGCTTTTTCTGAGGCTATTTTTAAGTTATTTTTAAACATAAAGACACTGAAGTATACTTGACTTTTGGTTTTCAGAACCATCCCTTAGTGTCTTCAGGCACCTCCCTGATGTCCTTGGCCCTGGGCTTCAGTTATCTTCTGATGCCCTGCAAAGGTGGCTAATGTGCTGTGGTTTTTCTGTGTTAAGAATAGTCCCAGTATTGTTTTATTGGTGAATAGCTGAAAAACAGAAGAATTTTTTATTTTCTTTTTTTAAATTTTTTAAATTGCATTTTAGGTTTTAGGGTACATGTGAAGAACTTGTGAGACTGTTGCATAGGTACACACATGGCAGTGTGATTTGCTGTCTTCCTCCCCATCACCTATATCTGGCATTTCTCCCCATGCTCTCTCTCCGCAATTCCCCATCCCCCACTGTCCCTCCCCTATTTCCCCCCAACAGACCCCACTGGGTAGTGTTCCCCTCCCTTTGTCCATGTGTTCTCATTGTTCAACACCCGCCTATGAGTGAGAACATGCGGTGTTTGATTTTCTGCTCTTGTTTCAGTTTGCTGAGAATGATGGTCTCCAGGTTCATTCATGTCCCTACAAAGGACACAAACTCATTGTTTTTGATTGCTGCATAATATTCCATGGTGTATATGTGCCACATTTTCCCTGTCCAGTCTATCATCGATGGGCATTTGGGTTGGTTCCAGGTCTTTGCTATTGTAAACTGTGCTGCAATGAACATTCGTGTGCAAGTGTCCTTATAGTAGAACGATTTATAATCCTTTGGATATATACCCAGTAATGGGATTGCTGGGTCAAATGGAATTTCTATTTCTAGGTCCTTGAGGACCACACTGTCTTCCACAATGGTTGAACTAGTTTATACTCCCACCAACAGTGTAAAAGTGTTCCTGTTTCTCCACATCCTCTCCAGCATCAAAAAACAGAGGAATTAAGTCATATTCCAGGAAGGAGAATTAGTTTTTGTGCCTTCTGTTGAATAAATGGCATTCTTTTGGGGGAAAAAAAAAGAATGTTGAATATTAGTCTCCAATCTCTTGTAGCTTGTAGGATTTCCACGGAGAGGTCCACTGTTGATGGGGTTCCCTTTTCAGGTGACCCTACCTTTCTCTCTGGCTGCCCTTAACATTTTTTCTTTCACTTTAACCTTGGAGAGTCTGATGATTATATGTCTTGGGATGATCTTCTCATGGAGTATCTTATGGGGTTCTCTGCATTTCCTGAATTTGAATGTTGGCCTGTCTTGCTAGGTTGGGGAAGTTCTCCTGGATGATATCCTGAAGTACATTTTCCAATTTGGTTCCAATCTCCCTGTCTCTTTAAGGTATCCCAATCCATCATATATTTAGTCTCTTTATATAATCTCATATTTCTCAGAGGTTTTCTTCATTTCTTTTCACTCTTTTTTCTCTATTAAAACAATTTTTTAAAATTTTTTCTTCTTTTCTCTCTCTCTTGTTTTCCATCTTCTTTTTATTTTCCAGGAGACTAGATACTTGTTTTGCCATTTTCTCCGTTTTGACTGCCTGTCGTATTTCAGAAAAATAGTCGTCCAGCTCTGAGATTCTTTCCTCTGCCTGATCTATTCTGCTATTAATTCTTGTGATTGCATTGTGAAGTTTTGTAGTGTGTTTTTCAGCTCTTAAGAGGTTGGTTATATTCCTCTCTAAACTGGCTATATTGCTTGTCAGCCTTTGTATTTTTTTTAATCATGATTCTTAGCTTCTTTTGCATTGGGTGACCACACGCTCTTTTAGCTTCATAAGTGAAGTTCATCATTACCTACCTTCTGAAGCCTACTTCTGTCATTTCGGCAATCTCAGTTTCAGCCCAGTTCTGAGCCCTTGCTGAAGAGGTGTTATGGTCATTTGGAGGAAAAGGGGCACTCTGGATTTCTGAGTTTTAAGCATTTTTGTGTTGATTCTTCCTCATCTTTGTGGGCTTATCTACTTTTGATCTTTGAGGTTATTGACCATTGGATGCGGTTTTTGTGTTTTGTTGTTGCTGTTTTCTGTTTGTTTGCTTTTCTTTTAGCAGTCTGGCCTCTTTTTCTCTCTCCCTCTCGTTTCCTGTTGCAGATGGGGCATCGGATGCTTTTCCTTTGTTAGTGACGTGCTCTCTGTCTGCCCCTCAAAGTGCAGACTCAGGGCCCCTCTAGTGCGGAGTGCTTCCCTCCATTTGTCTCCTTATTCTGTCTCCTTTCCTTGCTCTTCTGCATCTGGAGCTCCTCCTGTTTCATGTGGCGTTGCTCTTCTGCATCTGGAGCTCTTCCTGTTTCACGTGGCGTTGCTCTTCTGCATCTGGAGCTCTTCCTGTTTCACGTGGCGTTGCTTGCTCTGCTCCTGTCAGTCTCACACCCTCTTCCTCGAGGCTCTTGCTCCTCGCGTTCTCCTCCACATTGGAGATGCTGCTTGTGCTTGACTGAACTCCCCTTTTTTTCATCTGCTGAGTGGTTTCAGAAGATAATTTTATTTTTTTATCTAAGAGTTCTTTTTTCTCCTTTTGTTTTGTTTTATTTTGAGTTGTTTGTTGCTGTGCTTGGATCCCTGGGCCTTTGTTGACTTTTCCTCCCAGGTACCTGGCAGACACTGAGGATTCACTTGCATTCAGGACCCACTGACCTCAGCTGTTGGTTCAGGATGGCCTTGGGGCCTGGGGCCTGGTGGGGAGGAGACGAAGCTGTGCCTGAATCTCCACATTCTCAGCACTGCTTGGTGCCCCTGACTGCCCTCTGCCTGAGGACTGGCTATGTCCCCAGCCCAGGCTTGCCCATAACCTGTGTTACCCTCTGTCCGCCCTGATGCCTGTCAGCTGGTTGAGCCCTGCTGAGCTCGGCACTGTGCTGTCTCATTGAATCCCACATCACCTTGTGAGGTACAGGTTATTGTACTGTTTTCAGGTGAGGAATCTCCAGGTTGTGTGATGGGTGCGAGGGCAAGGGTGACAGTCATGAGAGCCTACATTGCCTCGTGCCTTAGCCTCACACCACTTCTGTTACCCCATGTGGTGAGCACAGCAGCCACGCTGGAAGGAAACACACTTTCTTGTCTGTCTCCCCACTGGCCTCTAGGAGGGTTATTGAAGGCAGGGATGGATCTTCATCATTTTGTGTTTTCTGGGCTTTGGTTAGGGCCTGGCACAATTTCTATAAGTTTTTTGAACAAATGGGTGTTACCCAGGACTAGCAAAGACTCTGCCTTAGGGCACAAGAAAAGGAAATCTAAGTACTTGCATGTAGTTAGGCTCTGTTCTCACCAGCACATCACTGTGTCATAATTCATGGGTTAATGTAATACGAAGTTTCTCCCAAGCTTGAAGATACATCTTTTTTCTTGAAATAAGCTTTTTCAATATAAAGAATATGTGCTAATTAAGTGAAACCTGGAAAATGAAGAAACTGAAAAGAAGCCCAATCTCTCTTGGTTTTCCCCACCCAAGCAGTGATTCCAGAGATGCTTCTGCATTTCCTGTAGACTCCCTGCTTTTACTGGAGTGGACTGGAGCACACAGTGGCTTCTTGCTGTGCTTAGGTACCTGTGCCCCTTCCTCAGTGACCAAACGCATCTGTCTTGGGTGCTGCTGGGGTGGCTGACCTGGGATGTGAGGGGCTGTACCCAGCTCTCCCCTAGCAAGCAAGAGTCCCTCTGTTAGTTCTTGCTCAGGCCCCTGGCTCTAGCTCCTCTGGCTTCTCTAGAGTGCATGTTTACAGAAAGGAACTGGTGGACTTTAAGGGCAATGTCTGGGGAGTGTGGTTCTGTGCCAATATGTTGGCATGACTGTGGTTGTGCCTGTGACAGGTTTGTGTGTGGTTGACTGTGTGTGTTGTGTGGCAAAGGGAGATGTGTGTGGCCCATTGTGAAGGGGCAGCATTCCTATGAGACCCTTCTCATGGCAGGGGCTGATTGGTTCTTACCTGGCTGGCGGGGATGGCCACAGAGTCCCCTTTGGAGAATTTGCTGCTTGTCTTCCTGGCCACTGTGTGTGCAGACACAGTGGTTTATATGAGTCACGTGTTCCCTTCCCTCCTTCCCAGAGTGGCCCTGTTTGTGTTGAGGAGTGTGTCTGTGTGAGCATCTCACTGGATCTTCAAAAGTGAGCACAGTCGGGCTGGATGTGTGCTGTGAAGCGTGTGTGTGTGTGTGACTCCTTTGTTCCTGTATGACTGTGTGTGGGTGCATGGGGGGTTTGGAGTGTGTGGGTTTGTTCTGTGCACAGCTATGCCCATGTGCGTGTCCCTCCTTCTCTGCACTGCATACCTGCCTTCCTCCTGCTCCACTGCTGCCTCTGAGGGGAGTGGCCATTTCTGGCCTTCAGCAGGGCTGGCCACATGCCACTGAGAGCCTGGGTGTGCACAAGTACACATGTGTACAAACACACAAAGTGCACATAACACACTGCCCACACACCTTCTCTCTTCTGTGCCACTGAGAGCCTGGGTGTGTACAGTTATGTACGTGTGTACAGACAAAATGCACATAGCACGCTTGTCCACACCTCATGCTCTTTCGTGCCTCTGAGAACCTGGGTGTGCACACGGGCATGTGTATACAGACACACAGAAAGTACACGTAGCATACACCTCTCCCCACCTCCTCACACAGGGACCCCATGCTCAACCCCAGATATCCAAAGCCCACTGAGACGCCCAAGGCTGGAGTACAGCTGTCTGTTCTCTTAGAACACTGACAGGCACGCACATGGCCAGGCTGTGTACAAACTAAGAAGCCCTTATGCAGGCAGATTTGCACTCCTGCAGAGACTCACAGCCAGCTCCTGTGCAGAGGCACATACAGACAGCCTGCTTTCCTGCAGACATACCTGAACCCTCCCAGCACCCACAGAGACCCTTCCCTCCTGCAGAGACACACAGCCAGCTCCTGTGCAGGTACACACCTGAACCCTGCTGCACCCACAGAGATCCTTCCCCCAGTTGTTAAGCATTGATCAAACCTCTCTCAGTGTGAGGGGCTCAGTGGTAAAAAAGACAACATGGCCCTGTCTTCATGGAGCCTACAGTCTTGTCTGGGAGTTGGGTGTGGCACAGGTCAACAAGAAAACACGGTGACAGCTGGTGATGTGGTCAGGGCTGCTGTCGAAGGTGAGCTGAGAGCTCTGTTCTAAATAGTGTGCCCAGAGCAGGTAATCTGTGCAGGTGACATTAATGCTGAGATACAAAGCTGTGTGGGAAGGAGTCCAGCTGAGGGACGCATTTCATACTTGGGGTACTGTGTGAAGGGCCAGGACACAGCAGGAGTGGTGTGTGTGGACACGGGAGAAGGCTGCTGGGTTGGGTGGTGAGTAGGGGAGAGAAGCAGTCAGGCTGGAGCCTGGACAAGGTTTCTAACAGTGAGTATTGTGGATGTTGAATAGCCATGGACCACACATAAATCGATGAGCTTGGCTGTGTTCCAAAGAGGCAACCCATGGGTGCTGACCGCTATGTCCATGAGGGAGAGAGAGAGTGCCAGATGCTGCAGAGCTCCGTGGGCTATGCTGAAAAGATGGGACTTAGGGAGGGACTAACTCAGTCAGATTTATGTCTTTAGGGGAAAAATTTCAGGTGCTCGTGGAGAGTGGCCTGGGAGAGGGGCATCAGGGCTGTGCTCCTAGAAGGTGGCCAGGGATACTGGGAACCAGAAGACAGTGAGCACAGATCATCTACTTCAATGTTGCTCTCCCATCTGGCACCCAGTAACCATGGAGATTATCAAGGCCTTGGTTCCCTCAGCTGTGAAGTGGAGGTCATAGGGGCCACTGGCACAATTGTCTGTGACCAGCTGGGGCTGGGGGCAAGTGTCCTCAAGGGTGTGTCTGTGGGAGTCCACAGGTGGGGTAGGCGGATGCGCACTGGTCCCCACATCCTCAGTAACCCCCTGTCCTCTCAGGATCCCCCTTCGCCCGTGCCAGCCTTAAGAGTGGGAAGACAGAGAGCTCGTCATACTTCCGGAGGAAGGAGAAGATGTTCCGGTTTTTCATCCGGCGCATGGTGAAGGCTCAGAGCTTCTACTGGGTGGTGCTGTGTGTGGTCACCCTGAACACACTGTGCGTGGCCATGGTGCATTACAACCAGCCGCGGCGGCTCACCACGGCACTGTGTACGTATTCCTGTATGTCCGTCAGGTGCCTCCTGAGCCATCTCTGCTCTCAGCCTAGGTACCCTGGTCCACGCCTGGAACCACCCTGGGTGAGACAGGACCTAGCCCCATGTTGCCCAAAGTGTCCCACAGCCCTAGTCAGCCCCCTAGGGCCTCTGTTGGGGCCTGGGCTGTGTCCAGAGCTGGAGGGTGGCCACTCCAGCCCTTGGGTTCCAGAAAGCACAGCTGAATCTGCTAGACCCCTGACCCTCAGCATAGTGTGAGACTGGTTGAGGGGTCCTGGGCACCTAGGGCAGGATATATGTGAGACAACCAGGGGCGAGCCAGGCCAGGCAGATGGGTGTCCTTCCTGAGAGGGCTTCAGACCACAGACGGGCGACTTAGCCCCATGCCTCTTTCCACCACATGGCTGCTGCTTCTGCCCTGGATTCCTGAGTGGAGAGTCCTGGCTTCTTACACTCCCCAGGTCCCCCTGGTTACCTTCATTTTTCTTTATAATTGGCTGAATCTGGATGCATTCATGCCCTTCTTTGGAGTGAGCTGACTGTAGTTTCTGTTCCACAAGCCTCAGGACAGGGGCCAGGATGGGCCCTTCCAGGCCTGGTCTGTCACAGCCTCGGACTCTCTGGCCATGTGGATACAGTGTTGCTTTGTGGTCTCCCTTGGGGAACTCAAGGCACAGTCAGGGGGCCTTTGTGACCCATGCAGAGGGATTCTGGGACTTTGTAGCCAGGAGTACTATGCCTTTCCAGGTTGCTTGTGTATTCCCCTGGGCTTGCTGGGGAGCTCCAGGCTGGATTGTGTGGGGTACAGCTTTCCTGCCATATCTTACACCTGGTGGTCCGCACAGCCAGGCCCAGGTCAGAACTGTAGGGCCCAGTGGTCTCAGGTGAGGGTGGATCCTTCGGTCCCCAGCAGCCCTGCCTGAGGGTTGCTGGGCATCCATGCCTCTCACAGGGCCTTCTTGGCTTCTCCAGGGACGCTGCTTGGCCTTGTTATCATCCTATGCCTAGCTTGAGTGCCTGGTGATTTTCTGGCTGATGTCAGAGGCCAGGCTTGCTGTGGGTAACTCGCTCCAAGGAACTGGTTGTCCATGTCCTTAGGCTGTAGAAAGTGGGAGTGTTCCCTCCCTGAAATCCCTATCTGTTTGAACGGCACCTGAGTGGGCTGTAAAGCTGTCATTTCTGCTTGACCAAAGTCTGAGCTGCTGCAGACTTGCCCCTGACCGAGGCTATCTGGACCTGTGCAGCACACTCTTTGGTGGAGGAGATTTTAGGAGCACAGGGGTGGGAGGAGTGTGGGGCCCCCTCTTCCAGCATCTGCTTTATCAGAAGTTGTGTCTGCTGAAGGTCCTGTGTCCCGACAGAGACCATGGGGGGATTCAGAAACCCTGGGAATGCTGGGCTGGATTCTGTCCAGGTGTGGACTCTCAGGGGCCTGCCCTTCATACCCTCCCGGTGCCTTGTTCTCCATATGGGCTCTGCTGCCTGCCTACCCCTGCTGCCCTGGCACAGCCACGGTGCCTTTGGTCTGACCAGCACTGTGAGAAGTTAAGAGCCAATCCCTGATCAGCCCTTTGGGAGGATAGTCAGAGACAGTGGCCTCACTCTGACACCTAGTACTCCTGGCTCAGCCAGCGGCTGGGTCTGGCTGAGTCTCCTGCTGCCTGTGGCCTCAGCCAACTGGAGCCACGCCATTCTCTTGTGCTGCCTCCCTCCTTCTGCTTGGGCTGGGTGAGCAGCATCTGTCTACCTTGAATTCCCAGCACAGCCATCTAGCCCTGGCTTAGCCTCCTTCAGTCCTGAGGCCCGGAAGGGTCAGCAGGACTATTGGAGGGACTCCTGGGCCCAAGATAGCCCCCCTCCACTGCTGCTGTGCCCACAGGAACCTCTGTGTGACTCACTGGAAATGCAAGGGGCGGGGCCTCTTGGCAGCCTTGTGCTGAACGGGAGTACAGTAGTGGAGGAGGTCTAGCCTTGGTCAGCAAACATGAGCAGAGCACAAGGCAGCCACAGTGCTGTGGGCATTCTGGGGAGAGAGATTTGGGAAGTCCCAGTTGAAAGATGGGAGGTTCTGACAAGGAAGGTAAGGAACCCTACTGTCAGTCAGACATTGGGCTGAGACCAGAGGCAGAAGGACCAGCTGGAGGCTGTAGCCAGGCCTCTCCTTGGGGTAAATGAGGCCCTTTGCCTCATAGCCCCAGGCCCTCCTCTGGTGGGGAGGGGGCACCCTCATGATCCCAGAGCTCACACCTGGACTGATCTCGGGAGCTTGCTTCCTGCTAAGCCTGTCCTTCTCTGGGTCTCAGAGGCACAGGGCACTCACCACCTTTCAGACTGGAACAGGTACCTCTCTGTGTCCCTCTCAATCCATCATTCCTTTCCTGGGCTGAGACTTCAGAGCATGGGACCATAGGCCAGGCCTGGAAGGCTCAGCCCTGGGAAGGCCCAGAGGTCTGGTGTCCTCCAGTGTGGACTGGAGCCAGAGTCGGGGAGGCCTCGAGCTAATCCCCCTCTTCTCCGGCTTCTCCTAGATTTTGCAGAGTTTGTTTTCCTGGGTCTCTTCCTCACAGAGATGTCCCTGAAGATGTATGGCCTGGGGCCTAGAAGCTACTTCCGGTCTTCCTTCAACTGCTTCGACTTTGGGGTGAGTGAGAGGCTTTGTCAGGGGGCCCGCAGGGGCCCAGGCTGTGTCCTTTCCTGGGGGTATACACAGTCCCCTCCCATAGGCCATGCCCAGTGTGGGCTGGGGTCTGTGACCCTATGTGGGTTAGAAAGGCTACCTGAAGACAGAGAAGAGCAGGAGGCTGACAGAGGGAGGCCCGTCCTGGCTGGGCCTGACTGACAGGGGTGCCAGCCTCATCTGCTCTCTTTTGGCACGAGGTCACCCATCCCTCTTTTGATCCCATCTGTAGACTTTCATGATCAGCTAAAGGCTTTGCAGCTACCTCCATGCCTGGGATCTCACTAACCTGTGGAGGGCTCAGTCTCTCCCCAGTGGAGCTCAGGGGGGCTGTGGCCCTGGACAGGCTTGGGTACATCCACCAGCACTTCTGGGGGTTGTAGCATGATAGGCCATGATGGTCCTGCCCTCTTTTTGGGGATGGGGGAAGTGGTGGGCCTGGCCTGGGTCTCTTTGCCAACTTCTGTAGGTGAGGGAAGCCTTGAACGCAGTGTGTTTCATGGCCTGCCATGACACTTGAGCATAGAGGGCAAGGCAGGGCAACTGAGAAACTCCTTACCAGAACCTGGCAGGAAGCACAGGACAGTTCCTGGGAGCTGAGCCCAGAGCTTAGGGATGTGGCACTGTAGGCACCAGCCCAGAGGCTGAGTTCTGAGCTTTTCTGCGGGAGGCTGGGAGTGATGGGTGGCCACACTGCCCCCTGAGGGAGGAGGGAGGAGTGGGAGTACTACCTCCTCCAAGGGTTTATTCCAGAGCACTTCAAACCCTCCAGTAAGGAGTGACAAGTGGGAACATTGCCCTGCTAGAAAGGAGTGATGGGTAAGGAGCATTGCTCCCTCCAGGAAGGAGTGAAGGATGGGAGCACTGCCCCCCACCCCAGGAAAGAGTGAAGGGTGGGAGCACTACCCCCTCAGGAAGGAGTAAATAAAGGGTGGGAGCACCACCCCCGAGGAAGGAGTGAAGGATAGGAGCACTGCCCCCACCAGGAAGGAGTGACAGGTGGGAGCACTAACTCCCCAGGAAGGAATGAAGGGTGGGAGCACTTCTCCCAGGAAGGAGTGAAGGGTGGAAGCACTGTTCCCCAGGAAGGTGTGAAGGGTGGAAGCACTGCCCTCCAGGAAGGAGTGAAGGGTGGGAGCACTGCCCTCCAGGAAGGAGTGATGGGTGGGAGCACTTCCCTCCAGGAAGGAGTGAAGGGTGGGAGCACTGCCCTCCAGGAAGGAGTGAAGGGTGGGAGCACTGCCCTCCAGGAAGGAGTGATGGGTGGGAACACTGCCCTCCAGGAAGGAGTGAAGGGTGGAAGCACTGCCCTCCAGGAAGGAGTGATGGGTGGGAGCACTGCCCTCCAAGAAGGAGTGAAGGGTAGGAGCAGTGTCCCCCTGAGGAAGGAGTGAGGGTGGGAGTAATACCCCCTACAGGAAGGAGTGAAGGGTGAGAGCACTGACCCCCAAGAAGGAGTGAGGGTGGGAGCACTATCCTTCCAGGAAGGAATAAAAGGTGGGAGCACTGCTCACCTCAGGAAGGAGTGAAGGTTGGGAGCAGTGTCCCCCCAGAAAGGAGTGAAGGGTGGAACCACTGTCCCCCCAGGAAGGAGTGAGGGTAGGAACACTATCCCCCCAGGAAGGAGTGAAGGGTGGGAGCACTGTCCCTCAGGAAGGAGTGAAGGGTGAGCACACTGTCCCCCTAGGAAGGAGTAAAGGGTGGGAGCGCTGGCCCCCAGGAAGGAGTGAAGAGTGGGAGTGCTGCCCCCCAGGAAGGAATGGGAAGCAGGAGTACCACCCGGCAAGGGAGGGTTTGGAGCTCTGCAGAGTTTGCAGGAGCCAGAGAAGGGCCTGGACTGAGGTAGGAGTCCAGTTAGAAAATTCAGCTCAGTCGGACATTTTTCTCGTGAGCATTGTACTTCTACAGGTGGCAGACATTTGTGTCTGTGATTTTGTTGAATCCACACAGGACTCATTTTATTGATGCTAATGGCAGACATTGTGTGACTGGCCAAGGCTGCCCATCGGTTCAAGGGGAGTCAGTGGGTGAGCGTGGCTTTCTGGCCTCAAGGGTAGTGGTTTTGCATCACGCTGTGCTTCTGATCTCTGAGGATGGGAAGGCGGTGGCTGCCCAGGATGCTCTTGAGACATGGAGACCTGTGATTTCGACAGATGGCTGGGAAAACAGCAACCCTTCTTACCCTTTAACTTCTTGGTCACAGTGAAAGTCTAAGTGCATCAGCTGAGGGAGCTGAAAAGATGGAGAGATGTCTGAGATGCAGGGATCTCAGTCTTCTGATCTGAACTGCCGCAGGACAAGGGGATAATTTGCATATAAGCTAACATTCTTCTAACACTTGGCAGCTTTAAACTACAAAAATCTGTCTCACATTTCTGTGGCTTAGGAATTCAGGTGTGGCTTAACTGGGTATCTCTGGCCCAGGGTCCCCCAGGAGGATTCAGACCATTTGAAGGCTAAGGATATGGCTTAACTGGGACTGGAGAATTTGGTTTCGAGCTCATGGATTTGGTTGCTGGAAGGCCAGTGTCCTGGTCATTTGGGCTCTCCATATGCTGCCAGAATGTCCTCAGCATGGCAGCTGTGGTCTGAGGGAGAAAACTGAGAGTACGCAAGACAGAAACTACAGAAACCCTGTCTTGAAAGAAATATCCCACCAGTTTTGCCATATTCTTTTAGTTAGGAGTGAGTCACTGGACCCAGTGACTGGAGAGGAACATAAGGGGCAAGTCTTACACAAGGATGTGAACACCAGACAGTGCGGACCACTGGGGCCATCGCAGAGGCTGCTTGCCACAGCCTGCCCTCTGGCTCTCAATGGCTCATATCCTTCCCAGTGCAAAACACCTTCACCCCGCTGACTCCCCAAAATCTTATCCATTACAGCATCAGCTCAAAGTCCAGAATCTCATCCTCAATTAGGTCCATGTATGCCTGAGGCTCCTTGAGTGTAGTTCCCTAAGTGCAGCAGCCACGGTGCCTCTTAATCTGTTGACCTGTGGAACTAGAGAGTTATCTACGCTCCATACCCACTGTGCAATGGTAGAGTGGGCATAGGGTAACTGCAACAGATGCTCCTCAGAAAGGGGACAGCAGAAAGCTGAGCCACTGGTCCACAGGGATTCTGAAATTCAGCTGGGCACATGTTGGAAATTCTGGAATTGGTTATTACAGCCAGGAAGCCCTCTGGGCTCTTGGTTCTGCCCTCTCACTCTCTTTGCTTTTTCATGAAAGGTAGTTCAGGTTTTCAGCTGAAAGATTTTCTCAGCCTGTTTCCCACTGGTAGAATTTTGGGAATCCAAAGACCTATTTTTGTTTTGTACTGTCTTGATTCTCTCAGTCCAAGTCAGTGATGTCTCTGCATACATGTCCTTTACAAACTTTATGGATATGTTGTGAACCTTCTTGGGGATCACTTTATTAGATAAAAGCTCTACCCACACTATTAGGCCTTAGACCTTTTCTGACTGTGTTCCTGTTGAGATGCTAAGGGTCAACACCTCCACTGTCCTGGAGAACTCACTGCTTCATTGATTGGACGTGTGAGGTACCCTCAATCTCTTTGAAGAGCCTGAAAGTGTGGCTGAGTAGTGCTCTGAGGCACCACCTTTGAGTCACAGTCTTGCCCTTGGCTTCATCTTTAGACCATGCCACCTTTCTCTCTTTAAAATTTCAACTTTTATTTAGATTCGGGGGGTGCATGTGCAGGCTTGTTACATGGGTGTATCATGTGATGCTTAGATTTGGGATACAAACGATCATATCACCCAGTTACTGAGCATAGTACCCAAAAGATCGTTTTAAACCCCTTCCCCCTCCCTCCTCCCTCTAGTACTCCCGAGTGTCTGTTGCTCACTTCTTTGTGCCCATGGGTACCCTTGTTTAGCTCCCACTTGTGAGAACGTGTAATATTTGGTTTTCTGTTTCTGCATTAATTCACTTAGGATAATGGCCTCTGGCCGCATCCATGTTGCTGCAAAATACATGTTTTTTTTTTCCTTTTCTGTAGCTGTGCAGTCTTCCGTGGTATATATATACCACATTTTCTTTATCCAATCCACTGTTAACTGGCACCTAAGTTGATTTGTGTCTCTGCTATTGTGAATAGTGCTGTGATCAATGAGTGCGTGTGTCTTTTGGTAGAACGAGTTATATTCCCTTGGGTATATAACCAGTAGCGGGATTGCTGGATCAAATGGTAGTTCCGTTTTAATTCTTTGCAAAAATCTGCAAACTGTTTTCCACAGTGACTGGACTAATTTACATTCCCGCCGACATTCCCTTTTCTCCGTAGCCTCGCCAACATCTGCTATTTTTTGACTTTTTAGTAATAGCCATCCTGACTGATATGAGATGATATCTCACTGTGGTTTTGATTGGCATGTCTCTGATTAGTGGTGTTGAGCATTTTTTTCAATATCTTTGTTGAGACCATGTCATTATTATTGTTGAGATCTGGAGAGGCTAAGCATATTCTAAACCAGCAAGTCCTATCTTCCCTTTGTTTAATGTCACTTTCCTTGGTTTAGTTCTCTACTCCGACATTTGACTGTAAGCAGCAAGGAGACATCAGGTGACACCTTAAGCACTTGGCTTGGAGATCTTCTGAGGTTGATCTCCTGGTTTACTGTGTAATGTTTTCTACTTTTTACACAGCTGCATGCAACAATGTGGCTAAACTTTCTGCCAGTACACAACAGGCCCCTTCCTCTGGTTTCCTATGAAATTTTTCTAACTTTCCTACAGACCCTGATGTGCAGCATGCTTAATGTCTAAAATTCTATGAATTGTGTGTTCAGTGCACGTTAGCCCTTCACTGATATACTGCTCAGTGTCCATCCTCTGGTTCCAAAACAACTCCCCCATTTTAGGTGGTTTTTTTTTTTTTTTTTTTTGAGATGGGGTCTTGCTCTGTTACCAGGCTGGAGTGCAGTGGTACTATCTCAGCTCAGTGCAACCTCCGCCTCCTGGATTCAAGTGATTGTTTTGCCTCAGCTTCCTGAGTAGTTGGGATTACAGGTGTGTGCCACCACACCCAGCTTATTTTTGTAGTTTTAATAGAGAGGGAGTTTCACCATGTTGGCCAGGTCTCAGTCTCTTGACCTTGTGATCCACCTGCCTTGGCCTCCCAAAGTGCTGGGATTATAGGCGTGAGCCACTGCGCCCGGCCCACTTTTAGGTTTTTATCACAGCATCACCCCAATTCTGATTCCAAAATCTGTATTGACTTTTCTTGCTGGAGAACAAATTATTCAAAAGTTTAGTGACATAAGAAAAAAAATATTTATTATTTCACTGCTCCTGTGAGTCAGGAATCAGGCTGGCTTAACTGGGTGCACCTGACTTATAGTCTGTATCAAAGCTGCAGTCTTCTCAGGCTCATTTGGGGCTGGAGAATTCACTTCTAGCCTCATGCTCATTATGGCTGTCAGTGGGCCTCAAAATATCTGCTTCTAGACTCACTCATGTGGCTGCTGGCAGGCCTCTGTTCCTGGTCACGTGGGCTTCTCCCACCTCCTGGAGTGTCCTCATGACACGATACCTGGTGTTCAGAGAAAGAGAGCTAATAGTTCCCAAGACAGAAACCAGTCCTATTGTAATCTAATCTCAGAGGTGACATCCCATCACTTTTGCTGTATTCTGTTTATTAATAGTGAGTCACTAGGTCCAACCTATCCTCAAGGAAATAGCATTATACAAGGGAGTGAATATTGGGGGGTGTGGATTACTGAGGCCATCTTAGAGGCTGCCTACTACATGAGCCAGTGAGGAAAAATGTTGAGAATTAGTGGAAAATAGGGGAGATGCTGGAAGACTGACAATGAGAAGAAACTATATTTAGAAACTACAATCTTCAACCCTAGGCAAACATCTGGACAATTTGCTAGGGCAGAGAAAAGTTGGTGGTGATGCTCAGGGCCACATGTGATCACCAAGAACAGATGGTGCTCTTGGCAAGACGGGTGGCAAGCTCACCCAATTTATTGTATTGATAGGGTTATCACAGGTGCTGTGGATATTGGTGTAGTTGGTTGTTGACAAGGCATTTGATATTCTCTGAATGGTACATCAGTGGATAAAGTAGAGAAATGTGCAGCAGGTGACTGTGCATGTGAGTTGATCCATAAATGGTGCACAGCCATACCCAGATATGCTGGTTAGCAGATTAGTGTCCCCTGTAGGGAAGTCTCTAGAGATGTGCCACAAGGCTCTGTCTTAGCATATTGGTTATTCTCTCAGTGACTTGGTGAGAACATTGATGTTAAGCTCATCAGATTTGCAGTTGATGTGAAATTTGTGGAAATGACTGAAACCTTGGAAAACATATGTCCCAAATACAATATAATTGAGTTTGAGAGATTAAGGCTCTCATCATTTGAATTCTCCACACGAGTTGCAGAAGAGTGACTTAGAGGAAATGAGACTTATTCTCATGAAGAAGACCTGGGCACTCCTGCTGACTGTGAGCCCAGACTGTGCCCCTTGAGGTATGGTGGCCTGGCAGAGAATTCAGTTTCAGGCCCCTTGCTTGTCCTGTCCAGAGGGAAAGGAGGTGAAGGGTCTGCTGTGTTCCATCCCCCTTGGTCTGTCCTTTCTGAGTCCCTCACACCAGCCCCTGACCAGCATGGCCCTCCTCCAGGTCTGTCTGAGGAATGGCTGTAAGGAGGTGCATGCTGACATACAGCTTACCAACAGTGACGGTGTGTGAAACAAATGAGCAGGCTTGCCGTAATCTGTTCTTGGTGGCATGTGCTGGTTCCTGGTCATTGGGAGAAGAAAAGACTCAAGATGCGATTTATGAATCTGGGTATCGTGGAGCAGTAGCAGAACCAGGGAGGAGAAGTTGCAGGGTGATAGATTTTGCTAGTCTGTGAGAGAACAGTGTTAACAGTCAGGGCTGTCTGAAAGTTTGCCCAACTCCAGAGGTGTTGAAGAAGATACTCCTGTCACCAGGCTGTGGCCAAGCACAGAGGGGATATTTGACCAGGTGGTTGTAAGATCTGCCAGGAAGCCAGCAATCCTAACCTAGTCCATGTCCTGTGTCCTCCTGGTGCATCTGTGGTTGGGATAGGAGGGAGGGAGCCCAGGTACCGGGACTGTTGGGACTCTACAGCTTTCCCCAAAGGCTACAAGAGCTCAATGTGAGGTGTGTGCCTTGTGTTGCCCTGTCTGGCTTGATTGTCAGACAGGGAAGCAGGATGATTCCTTATGAAGAGATGCAGCCACACAGAGCGTACACGCAAGCAGATGCAGTGCATCCAAGGCTAACGCTGTCCCATTGCAGGTCATCGTGGGGAGCGTCTTTGAAGTGGTCTGGGCAGCCATCAAGCCGGGAAGCTCCTTTGGGATCAGTGTGCTGCGGGCCCTCCGCCTGCTGAGGATCTTCAAAGTCACGAAGTATGTCCCCTGTGCTCCCAGGCGAGGGCAGGTGTAGGATGGAGAGGGTGTGGATCAGCCACACAGCTCCTAAGGACTCCTTGTCTCCAGGAGTTCACAGCACCCGGAATCTCTCTCGCTGTGGCTTACGGTTGGTTTAAATACAAAAGATGGTTCCAAAATAGCCTTGTGGTGGGGCCACATTTGCCCTCAGGGCCATCCCCAACCGGCCTCTGTGCGGCCGGCACACCCTTTAGTTAGTTGTCTTGTTCACTTGCTGTCTTCGATTGTGTGCCATCTCCTCTCTTGAAACCACCACCCCATCTTCCTGGCCTTCAGAGGTGACTTTGGTTTGTAGTTAATGAGGAAAACAGAAGTCATTGGATGGAAGCTTTTCCATAGTGTAGCCCCTAAGTCTGCCCACCTCCCCTGCAGCCCCATCCCTGGAGAGCCTGTGTGCACCCTGCAATGGCCCTGAGCTTCTCACTGAGCCAGCCTGGCCCCTGCCTGGCCCCCATGCCCAGGCCTGCTTTCTCCACTCTGCACCTTGCTGACGATGGCAGCGAGAAGACCGTGTTTATCATTATGTACCACTTGACTCTGGAAGTGAGTTGGTCCAGTTTGTCTACAAAGAGACTGAAGCCCAGGAAGTGACAGATGCAAGTAGTGAGAGGAGGACCAGGACGAAAGCCCTTCCCCTTGCTGCCAGAGTTGTGGGGAAGAGTGGGAAACCCTCCTCACAGCAGTCCCATCAGCAGCAAAGGTTGCACTGCGGGGGCTCCTGAGCAGCTAGACCTACCAGACACACACGTGGGCCAGCACAGACCAAGGTGGACCCTACAAGACATACACATAGGCCAGCACAGACCTCTGTGTGTGTCTTTGGCAGCCTGCATCACAGCAGCTGCAGGGCCCAAGGACCAGAGCTGCCGACACTGAGCCAGTGCAGGGCGAGGTCATAGGTCACCCCTCTAGTGACCAAGACAACCTCTCAGAAGCCCACTGACCTCCCTAGGGCAACTGAAATGCCATTGGTCTTTTCCAATCCATTTTAAATCCAAACCCAAGACCATAGGAAGATATAAAGCTATAAAGGCAGAGGTTTGGTCAGAGTTAAGTCCTGCTAGGCCCATGAACCCTCACTGGCACTCTGCCAGTATCCTCAGACTCCTGTTGCCTTCCCAGAACCTGCTGGTGCAAGGCTCCAGGAAGTGACCACAGGGATGCCTTTACCCCGCCTCCGGGTCTGGCTTCTTGGGCTCCATTTTCTCCCAGGAAGTAGGTGACCCCTGTCTTGAGGCAGGCTGGTCTGGACCCCTGCTAGTCCCATGAGAAGGCTCAATTCCTTTCCCAGAGTCTTCAAGCCCATCTGTCATTAGCCCTCAGGTATTTTGTAAGAGAATCCATGGAGGATAGTGGGGCCTCTGATGGGGGCGCCAGGGAGAAGGACACAGTTTGGGAGCCCAGGGGTGCCCAGGGATAGAGTAAGCACAGAAGGAGACCAGTGTCTATCCTGCAGTCCTTCCATTCCAGGGAGACGGGATGGCATGTGCAGAGGCACAGGGGTATGAGTGACTGGCCCCTCCATTGCCATCAGCAGCCTCAGTGGTGCCTGTGTGCCATGGGGACCCATGCCTGAGCAGGGCACAGTCACTGTCCTCTGGGATGAGGGTGTTGAAGGATACCACAGAGAGTCCATGTGGTGCTGCCCTACAAGCTCTCCATGCCACATATCCCTGGTCCCTGGTAAGGGGGCACTGGAGCCAGGGTCTGTGCCATCGGCCACAGCACTCACAGAAGATCTGCTCCAGGTTCTAGTGCAACTCTTCCTCCTCCCGCTGTGGGCCGATGACAATAGTTGTGGGCCTTGTTTCACGTGGCACTGGTCTGAGACACTTGGTGGCTGATAGGGCATTGAGGGGTGAGGGGCAGGGAGGGGCTGAGGATGAAGTTTGGGATTGGGCCTGGCCACCTGGGTGGTGGTCTCATCCTCCTGAATCTAGTGACAGGGAGCAGTTCAGGAGGATGAAGTGAGTCCTGCACTGGGTGTGTTTTTCTCTGCCATCCCATGGGGCCCTCAGGGAGAGAAGTCCAGGGCAGTGGGCCTGGAACTCCAGAGAAAAGCTCTAACTTCACATCTAGATGTGCAGTGCTCAGTGTTTAGAAAGTCACTGGAGCCATAAGTGTGGCTGCAGAGAGCCATGAATATGAAGTCAGCATCTGGAGCTGGCTCAGACCCTCTGCCCATCCCTGCAGGTACTGGAGCTCCCTGAGGAACCTGGTGGTGTCCCTGCTGAACTCCATGAAGTCCATCATCAGCCTGCTCTTCCTGCTCTTCCTGTTTATTGTGGTCTTTGCCCTGCTGGGGATGCAGCTGTTTGGGGGACAGTAAGTGGGCCCAGGAGGGAGAGTTCAAGGCTGGGGGCTTTCGGGAAGGCAGAGCTTGGAGCAGACGGCACTGCCCAGGCTGCCTCCACCCACCTTCCCACCAGGAAGGTCCTCAGAGGGGCCAGTATGCAGCGGTCTGCAGCCTGAAGCCAGCAGGTTGAGGCCATGCTGGAGCCCACAGGTGCTGCCTGGCTGCTGACGGGACTGCTGCTTCCCAAGCCTTCCTATTTTCCTCAGGTTCAACTTCCAGGATGAGACTCCCACAACCAACTTCGATACCTTCCCTGCCGCCATCCTCACTGTCTTCCAGGTAGGGCCCCTGCTGTGCACATTGGTGGCATGCCCAGCTCCAGGCTCCCCTGGGTACTGGGAAGGCGGCCTTTCCTATCATTTCCTCCCTCGTTCCTCCACACGGCCCAGATCACCGACTTTCAGACAGATCCTTTCTCAGACAAGGCAAGCACAGGCAGTCAGCAATGTGCAGATCTCCAGGTTCAGGGACCCCAGCCCCAGCGGTGAAGGAAGCTAGATTCTGTGGCAGCACCATAGTGAGAAAATGTAGTTTTCTGGGGCCCCAGCTGGGCTTCAAGCCACCAGTTTATCTTTTGGCTCCTGGGACTTGCATGCACTTCTGTCTATTATCCTCTGAGAACAAAAAACAAAGCATTCCCTAAACTTGTCACTCTGCTATCCCAGATCCCAGTGACCCCCTCAGTTCTCATCTATATCTGGAAAACATACCCCCCTTAGCTCCTTGGAAAGTGAGGACTGAGGACCCATATTTCTGTATGACAGAGACCTTGTTGGCTCACGCAGCCTCTGCCCTCTTGGAGGGTTCCCTTTGATGACTTTCTTGGTTGGGTACTCTTCCCTTTCGTAGGGCTGTGGCCTCCACAGTCTTGCTCACAACTGGCCTTACTGATGTATGCCATGCATTTCTGTCCTGTGAAATGGATGCCATGTCAGAGACTGAACAGGATGGCGGCTGTTGTCTTACTTGTGATGCCTCTTAGGGAGGCCTGACAGGCTGTGTTTGCTCCAGTCCAGGGGCTCAGCTTGACTCCCTGGCTTCTGGGGCTGCTGATTCTACCCCTGGTCAGGGCTGGAGCCCACAGCCTATGTGAAGAGAGGGGTGATATGGGTCCCACTCTCTCAAAGGGAGGAGTCTTTCCAGCAGACCATTCAAACCAAATTAGACGACTGGCTGAAAGAGGAGTTCTGTCCTAATTTACACCACATTTCCCTGTTCTCATGTCTTCCCACTCACCCTCACCCTAACTGGGCTGGAGCCTATGGCCTGCCAGCTCCCAATCACTGCCAGGCAGAGCCAGCTCTTCTCCCACAGGAGCATCTGCTCCAGGCCTGTCAGGGCCTTGCTGTTCCCATCCCTTCTTCCTCTCTGGTCTCATGTTTGAGTTGCTGCATCTTCGCTTCTCCTCTGATTCCCTGAGTGGGGGTCACTTGTCAGCCCCTAACTGTCTTCCCTCTTTCTGACTTGAAAGCCTTGGCTGCTCACAGGCCAGTGACTTCTAGACTTTCGTCTCCCAGATGTTTTTGAGCTCTTAGTGGGTGAGAGGACCTATGTCAGCCTCTGGGACAGAGATGGGTGGTCTCCAAGCCGCAATGACAAGGAAGTCACAGGCCTGGTGCTGCCTGTAGGGTCCTGCATGTCAAGCAAGGCAAACTGGGAGGAGCGCATTCCTGTCAAAGCAGCTGAAACATGAGGAGTCTGGGGTGGCAAGTAGGTGGCCGGTGTGGGATGGGAAGCTCCAGGGGTGGGCGGGCCAGGCTGAGGCTTTGCCCTGTGGGAGCTGTTGCAGGAAGGGGCTCCATGCCAGGGAAATGGCGTGATGACCAAAGCCATGCTTTGCCATGTTTGTTGCAAGAAAAGACCTGAGCGTGGTGAGGGAGAGAAGTTGAAGTTGGGAGGAAAGTAGGTTTTTCTGATCAGATGATGCTCTGATTCAGACATTACGTGGCCCCTGCTGTGAACACAGCATTTAGAAATTAAAACGACCTAGACAAGCAAAAACAAAATCTCTGAGGAATGGAAATGAAAGAACACATACGGTGGTGAGAAATGGCCGAGACCCAGGCACCGGGACACGGCCTGAGAAGGGCAGACGGGCTTGGGAGTCTGAGTCCAACGGCAGCGGAAGCATGCAGGTATGGCTCAGCCTGCTCTGAGCACTGCGGGAGGTGCCTGGGCCCTTTGGAGGAGGCTGAGGAGGGCTGAAGTCTGTTCGGCTGGAGGAGACCAGCAAGGCTGCAGGGCAGGGCAGACTGGTCGCTAGGCCTGTAATTCCCACAGGTGAATCTGGATCAGGGGCCTGAGATCCCAGAGTGGGAGCTCCTGCTTCTGAATGGGGTTGGGAGTAGGGAAGGGAGGGCATGTGACAAGGAAGAAAGCAGCTTCAGCTGTGCTCATGGTGGATCTGCAAACAGGCCTGGGAACAGCCAGCGTCCCAGACAGTGCCAACAACATCTACAGTCAGAAGATGTAATCACTCCCAAAGAAAAGCAACTAACAGAACAAACACAGATGACTTTGAACTGAATATGCCTAACATCTTCCAAGGGGTAGAGGGAGAACCAGTTAAAAAAATCCACAAAATTATGAAAAAAGGCACCTAAGAACAAAGAAAAGACCTAAATCAAATCCTGTAAATGAAATATATAGCTGCTTGTGTTTATGTAGAGTGAACCGTACACCAGACATGATCGGAGAGAGCATGGGTGAGCTGGAGGATACTGTGGGGCTGAGCGAACTGGGCTGGAGATGAGGTCGTGAGGCTTCCTGGAGAGAAAGAAGTGAGAGTGGGCCGGAGTGGAGGATCTCATGTGAGGTGCGAAAGAGGGGGTGGCCAGTGCCTCTCCTGTATGAGTCCTGGAGAGCATGTGCTCAGATGGCCAAATGGGATAGGCAAATAATTCCAGACCTAGACAAATTATGATCTCAAGAAAATCTTAAATGCTGCCCTAGAAAAACAGATTTCCTAAAAAGAATGACAAATAGTCTGATGGCCAGCATCTTATGACAGACGCCAGAGGGTCATGGAGAAGCAATGGAAACATTGGGGTACAGTCACTATTCGCTAAGAATTCTGAATCCAGAGAGCCGTGATTTAAGTGTGAGGGCAGAGCTAAAGATGCTTTCAGACACAAATAGGAATGAGTTACCACGGTCCCCCACCCCCCCAGATCATTTGAAAGCACTACAAAAGCTTATACATTTATTAAAGTGGATGATTTAGAATAAAAATACTAATGTATTTTTATACTTACCCAAGAATAATCCAAGAAAAAACAGGAAATGGAACCAGTTCAGAAATTGAATAATTAGGTCAGAATCGGATTAAGATGGCAGACAGGAGGCAGGACTAGATTGCAGCTCCTTCTCGGACAGACAGAGCAGCGTGTAGAGACTCACGTCATGAACTTTTGCTCCAAGAACTACCACAGGAGCATAACAGGAAAGCTGAGAGAATCCGCAAACCCTCTGAATGAACGGGATCACCACTGCAGGCTCCCTGAGATGTCAAAAAACTGTGAGTCTGCCTGCTTTCTCAGTGTGGAGGCTGATGGTGTGGGGCAAGTTCTCAGCCCTGGGCACTGGCTGCCTGGAAATAGACTCAGTGCTGTTGACAGGCACGGTGGGAGTGAGACCGGCCTTTTGGACTGTGGGCTGTGTGGGAGTGGGGTGAGGCCTGTGACTGCTGGCTTTCCCTCACTTCCCTGGTGACCTGTATGACTAACAGCCTTAATCCCCGTGGGAACATAACTCCATTGGACTGGGACCCATACCCCTATCCTCCACAGCAGCCACAGTAAGCCCCGCCCAAGGAGAGTCAGCTCAGACACACAATCCCTGCCCCCATCTGGTGGTCTTTCTCTACCCACCCTGATGGCCAAAGACAAAGGTCGTACTCTCCTGGGGTTCTATGGCACTGCCCACCCCTGAGAAACCTGAATACTTAATTAGGCTGCCTTAGGGCAAGTTTGCATCCTCTCTACAGGACCTCAGCCGATGCTCTCTTAAAAGTGCCACCTCCTGGCTGGTGGCCAACCAATACAAAACCAGCACACTAAACAAAAATGCAACCAAGGACCCTCACAGAATCCATTTCACTCTTCTGCTACCTCCACCAGAGCAGGTGCTGGTATCTGCTGCTGAAAAATCTGAAGATGGCTCACATCACAGGACTCTTCACAGACACTCCCCAGTACCAGCCTGCAGTCCAGTAGCTCCGCTGGGTGGGTAGACCCACAAGAGCTAAAATGATCATTGCAGTTTGGCTCTCAGGAAGCCCCATTCCTAGGGGCAGGGGAGGATACCACATCAAGGGAACCACCCCTGTGGGATAAGAGATTCTAAACAGTAGCCCTTGATTCCCAGAGTCTACCCAAATGAGAAGGAACCAGCAAAACAATTCTGGTAATATGACAAGTTTTTTAACATACCCCAAAAGATCACACCAACTCAGTAGCAATGGATCCAAACCAAGACAAAGTCTCTGAATTGCCAGAAAAAGAAATCTGAAGGTTGGTTATTAAGCTAATAAGGAAGTAACAGAGAAAGGTGAAATTCAACTTAAATAAATCAAAAACAAGATATAAGATATGAAAGGAAAATTCTTCAATGAAATAGCATAAATAAAAAACTCGCAATTTCTGGAAATTAAGGACACACTTAGAGAAATGCAAAATGCACTGGAAAATCTCAGCAATTGAATCAAACAAGCCGAACTAGCTGAAGAAAGAACTTCAGAGCTCAAAGAAAAGGCTTTTGGATTAACTGTATTCATCAAAGACAAAGACAAAATAATTTCGAAAAACAAATGAAGCCTCCAAGAAGTATGGGACTAAGTTAAGCGTCCAAACCTAAGAATAATTGGTGTTCCCGTGGAGGAAGAGAAATCTAAAAGTTTGGAAAACATATTTGAGGGAATAATTGAGGAAAACTTCTAGCCTTGCTAGAGATCCACACATCCAAATACAAGAAGCTCAAAAAAATGCCTGGGAAATTCATTGCAAAAAAAATTCATCGTTAGGCACATAGTCATCAGGTTATCTAAAGTCAAGATGAAGGAAAAGTGTTTTGCTGTGAGGCAAAAACATCAGGTAACCTGTAAAGGAAAACTATCAGATCAATGGAAAATTTCGCAACAGAAACCTTACAAGCCAGAAGGGATTGATTAGGGTCCTCTCTGTAGCCTCTTTAAACAAAACAATTATCAGCCAAGAGTTTTGTGTCCAGTGAAACTAAGCCTCATAAATAAAAGAATGATACACTATTTTACTGACAAACAAATGCTGAGAATTTGCCAGTACCAAGCCGGCACTATGAACTGCTAGATGGAGCTCTAAGACTTGAAAAAAATCTTTAAAATACACCAAAATAGAACCTTCTTAAGGCATAATCCAATAGGACCTATATAATACTAACAGAAAACACCATAGAATAGTATCTTACATCTTAGTACTAATGTTGATGTAAATGACCTAAATGCTCCACTTGAAAGATGGCAGAATGGATAAGAATTCACCAGTGTTTCTGCTGTCTTCAGGAGACTCACCTCACACGTAAGGATTTACGTAAACTTAAAGGAGTGGAAAAATATTTTATTTGCAAATGGAGATGAAAAGTGAGCAGGAATACATTCTTAGATCAGACAAAACAGACTTTAAAGCAACATCAGTTAAAAAAGACAAAGAGGGACATTATATAATGATAAAATGCCTTGTCCAGCAGGAAAATATCATAATCCTAAATATATATGCACCTAACACTGAAGCTCTCAAATTTATAAAACAATTACTACTAGATCTAAGAAATGAGATAGATGACAACACAATACTAGCTTGGGACTTTGATACTCCACTGACAGTACTAGACAGGTCATCAAGACAGGAGGTCAACAAAGAAGGAATGAACTTAAACTATACCCTGCAACAAATGGACTTAAGAGATCTTTACCAAACATTCTACTCAACTGCAGAATTCTATTCATTAGCACATGGAACATTCTCCATGATGGACCATATGATAGGCCACAAAACAAGTCTCAGGAAATTAAAAGAATTAAATTATATCAAGTACTGTCTCAGTGGAATAAAATTGGAAATCAACTCCAAAACGCACCCTAAAACCATGCAATACATGGAAATTAAATAACCTGCTCCTGAATGATTGTTAGGTCAACAATGAAATCAGATGGAAATTTTTAAAAATCCTTGAACTGAATGATAATAGTGACACAACCTATCAAAACTTCTGGGATACAGAAAAGGCAGTGCTAATAGGAAAGTTCATAGCCTTAAATGCCTACATTAGAAAGAATGAAAGAGCAAAAATAGACAATCTAAAGTCACATCTCACGTAACTGAAGAAACAAGAACAATACAAACCCAAACCTACTAGAAGAAGAGAAGTAATGAAGATCAGAGCAGAAAGAAATGAAATTGAAACAAAATTTACAAAAGATAAACTGAACAAAAAGCTCATTCTTGGAAAAGATAAATAAAATTGATAGACCATTAGTGAGATTAACCAAGAAAATAAGAACCAGATAAGCTCAGTTAGAAATGAAATGGGAGATATTGCTACTGATACCACGGAAATACAAAAGAGTATTCAAAGCTACTGTCAACACCTTTGTGCACATAAACTGGAAAACCTAGAGGAGATGTATAAATTCCTGGAAAGATAAAACCATCCTAGCTTCATTCAGGGGCATTAGATACACTGAACAGACCAATAACAAGCAGCGAGATTGAAATGGTAATAAAAAAAATTACCAACCGAAAAAGGTCCAGGACCGCATGGATTCACAGCAGAATTCTGTCATAGAGAATTGGTACCAATTCTATTGACACTATTCCACAAGCTAGAGAAGGAGGGAATCCTCCCTAAATTATTCTGTGAAGCCGGTATCACCCTAATACCAAAACCAGGAAAGGACATAACCAAAAGAAGAAAACTACAGACCAGTGTCTCTTATGAACATAGATGCAAAAATCCTAACAAAATACTAGCTAACCGAATCCAATTGAATATCAAAAAGGTAATCCACTGATATCAAGTGTGTTTCATGCCAGGAATGTGGGATGGTTTAACATATGCAAGTCAATAAGTGTGATACACCACATAAACAGAATTAAAAACAAAAATCACACGGTCATCTCAATAGATGTAGAAAAAGCATTCAACAAAATCCAGCATCCCTTTATGATTAAGCCCTCAGCAAAATCAGCATAAATGAGACATACCTTAACATAATAAAAGCCACCTGTGACAAACACACAGGCAACATAATACTAAACTGGGAAATGTCTGAAACCGTTCCCCCAAGAACTAAAATAAGACAAGGATGCCCACTGTCATCACTGCTCTTCAGCATAGTACTGGAAGTCCTAGCCAGAGAAATCAGACAAGAAAAAAAGAGAGGGCATCCAAATCGGTAAAGAGGAAGTCAAACTGTCACTCTTTGTTTGCTGATGATATGATTGTTTATGTAGAAAACCCTAAAGACTCCTCCAAAAAGCTCCTAGAACTGATAAAAGAATCCAGCAGTTTCAGGATACAAAATTAATGTACACAAATAAGTAGCTCTTTTAAGCACTAACAGTGATAATCTGAGAATCCAATCAAGAACTTAGCCCCTTTTATCGTAGCTGCAAAAAAAGGAAAATACTTGGGAATATACCTAACCAAGGCAGTGAAATTCGACCTCTACAAGGAAAACTATAAAACACTGCTGAAAGAAATCGTAGATGACACAAACAAGGTGTAGAATCAATATTGTGAAAATGACCACCCTGCCAAAAGCGATCTACAAATGCAACACAATTCCCATCAAAATACCACCATCATGCTTTGGAGAACTAGAAAACACAGCCCTAAAAGTCAGATGGAACCAACAAAGAACCTGCATAGCCAAAGGAAGACTAAGCAAAAAAGGCCAGGCATGGTGGCATACGCCTATAATCTCAGCATTTTGGGAGGCTAAGGTGGGCAGATCACTTGAGGTCAGGAGTTTGAGACCAGCCTACCCAACATGGTGAAACCCTGTCTGTACTTAAAAACAAACAAACAAACAAAAACACAAATTAGCCAGGTATGGTGGCGTGCACCTGTAATCCCAGCTACTTGGGAAGCTGAGGCAGAAGAATCACTTGAACCTGGGAGGCAGAGGTTGCAGTGAGCTGAGATCATGCCATCCATTGCATTCCAGTCTGGATGACAAGAGTGAGACTCCATCTCAGAAAAAAAAAAAAAAAGATGAATTAAGAAGAACAAAGCTAGAGGCATCACATTACCTAACTTCAAACTATGCTATTATCCAACTTAAAACTATGCTATAAGGCCGTAGTCACCAAAACATCATGGTACTGATATAAAAATAGGCGCATAGACCAATAGAACAGAATAGAGAACACTGAAATAAACCCAAATATTTATAGCCAACTGATCTTCAGCAAAGCAAACAAAAACATAAAGTTGGGAAAGGACACCCTATTCAACAAATGTTGGGATAATTGGTAAGCCACATGGAACAGAATGACATTGGATCCTGACCTCTCACCTTATACAAAAATCAACTCAATATGGATCAAAGGCTTAATCTAAGACCTGAAACGACAACAATTATAGAAGATAATGTTGGAAAAAATCCTTCTAGATATTGAGTGGGCAAAAACTTCTTGGTCAAGAACCCAAAACCAAATGCAACAAAAACAAAGATAAATAGATGGGCCTTAATTAACTAAAAAGTTCTGGACAGCAAAAGAAATAATCAGTAGAGTGAACAGACAACCCACAGAGTGGGAAAAAATCTTCTCGATCTGTACATCCGACAAAGGACTAATATCCAGAATATACAAAGAACTCAAATCAGCAAGAAAAAAACAATCCCATTGAAAAGTGGGCTAAGGACATGAATAGACAATTGTCAAAAGAAGATACGCAAAAGCATATGTAAAAATGCTTAACATCACTAATGATCAGGGAAATACAAATCAAAACCACAGTGTGATACCACCTCCTGCAAGAATGGTCATGATCAAAAGATAAAAAAATAATAGATGTTGGTGTGGATGTGGTGAAAAAGGAACACGTTTACACTGTTGGTGGTAATGTAAATTAGTACAACCACTATGGAAAATGTGGAGATTCCTTAAAGAACTAAAAATACATCTACCATTTGATCCAGCAATTCCACTTCTAGGTATCTAACCAGAGGAAAAGAAGTCATTATACGAAAAAGGATACTTGCACATGCATGTTTATAGCAGCACAATTTGCAAGTGCAAAAATATGGAACCAACCCAAATGCCCATCAATCAACGAGTGGATAAAGAAAATGTAGTATATACCAGTATACTATGGAATACTATTCAGCCATAAAAAGGAATGAAATAATGGCATTTGCAGCATCCGGGATGGAATTGGAGAGTACTGTTCTAAGTGAAGTAAGTCAGGAATGGAAATCCAAACATTGTGTGTTCTCCCAGTCTTTAAGTGGGAGCTGAGTTATGAGGATGCAAAGGCATAAGAATGATACAGTGGACCTTGGGCATTTGGGGGAAAAGGATGGGAGTGGGATTAGGAATAGAAAACTACATGTTGAGTACAGTGTACACTGCTTGGGTGACAGGTGCACCAAAATCTCAAGAGATCATCACTAAAGAACTTACTCATATAACCAAACATCACCTGTTCCCCAAAAATCTATTGAAATAAAAAGTAATTTAAAAAGAAATTTAATAATTAAAAATATCCTACTTAAGTTACCAAGTTCAGCTAGTATTATGGGTAAATTCTGCGATTTAAGAAGTTATTATTCCAATTTTATACAGACTCCACAAAATATAAAAAAGGATAGCTCACCACTCATTGAAGCTAGAGTAATCTTGATAATGAAAAAACTAAACAAGGACACTAACAGAAAAGAAAAATATAGGTCACTGCTGCAAACACAGAAGCAAAGTATCCAGGGGGAAACTAATAAAATCTAGATATTCTTTTTTTTTGAGACAGAGTCTCACTCTGCCACCAGGTGCCAGGCTGGAGTGCAGTGGTGTGATCTCGGCTCACTGCATCCTCTGCCTCTCAGGTTCAAGCAGTTCTGCCCCAGCCTCCCAAGTAGCTGGGACTACAGGCGTGTGCCACTACACCAAGCTAATTTTTGTATTTTTTAGTAGAGATGGGGTTTCACCATGTTGGCAAGGATGGTCTCAATCTCTTGACCTTGTGATCCACCCGCCCCGGCCTCCCAAAGTGCTGGAATTGCAGGTGTGAGCCACAACACCCGGCCAATCTAGATCTTCTTAAAAATTATTTTTATAATTGGCTGAAATTTTTCCTAGAAATGCAAGATAATTTAACATTAGAAAACCTATGAATGTAATTTGTCACACTAACAGATTAAGGTGGATAAAAATTCTGTATGATCAGAGAAAGCACTGAATTAGCACAAGCACAGTCAGCCAGAGGTGAGAAAAGCAGAGATGAGATGGCAGATTTTGCTGATGGCTGAAATTGGGTGATGGACACATAGGGCTCATTGTACTCCACTCTGTTTATGCTTCAAATGTCCGTGAACATTTTTTTTCTAAAAAAAAAAAAAAAAAAAAAAAAAATTAGATCTAACACTCCTTCTAAATAAAACCTCTTAGCAGGTTACATTAGCATCAGGGGTCTTAGCACAGTAGAACAAGAAACAATGAAATAAAAATTCTCAGGATTAACAGAAAAATGTCTTTATTTACAGATGAAATATTTATACACAGAAAACTCAAGTGCTGTCATTGCAGATGGTATCTATGTAGAAAAACATGAAATTGGATTCCTACTTAGTACCAAGTATGTAAATGAGTTCTAGACGGATTAAAAGACAAATAGTGTAGTATGAAAGGACAAAGTATAAAAACAAGTAACTCACAGGAGAAGAAACTAGGCTGGTGAAAAACTCCGTAAAAACTATGATCAGTTTTACTGCAGTCAGGAAAATGCAGATTAAACCTGCGATGAAACCATTTCCACCTGTCAGTTTAGCCAAAAGTAAGAAATCTAGCAATATTAAGATTTAGAGAAGAAGTGGAGAAATTAGGGGTTCTTTATGCTGTTGATGGGTTGATAGAACCACTTTGAAGAGTAATTCATTATATCCTGTCCACTGGAATTGGCACGAGCAATTCCTGCCAGGTATATGCCCTGGAAAGTTTCTTGCCCAAGCGCACAGGAAACCTGTAAAGCCATCCTTGCAGCATTATTTGTAATAACAAAAAACTGAAAATCAGCATTTCACCATCCGGGGAATGGATAAGAGAAAAGTGATCTATTTGTGCAGAAGGGAAAATGGATGCCCTAGAACTAAATGTATTCATAGCATATGTTTCTATTTAAGGATGAACAATGTGCGAAACAATGTCATATACTGTCTATGATACGTATGTAGTCAAAGTATAAAAGCTTGCACAGCAATGAGGAGTACCAGATTCAGGACGTGGTTTTCCTGGTGGTGGGGTGGGACTTACTGGGAGGTGGGAAAGGGAGAGGAATGAGACTGGGGAGTTCAAACTGCATTTTGATGTTTTATTTCTTAAGCTGTGTAGTGGGTACATAGACGTTTGTTAAATTATTCATTGCATCTTTCTGAGTGTTTAAATATTTTTATAATTGAAAAATAAAGGGATAAGAAAAGATGAACTAACTAAACATTTACCAAAAGAAAGCTAGTGTAGGCCCAGCACAGTGGCTTATGCCTGTAATCCCAGCACTTTGGGAGGCCGAGGTGCATGGATCACTGGAGGTCTGGAATTCGAGACCAGCCTGGCCTACATGGTGAAACCCTGTCTCTACTAAAAATATGAAAAATGAACTGGGCGTGTTGGCACTGAGGTGGGAGAATTGCCTGAACCTGGGAGGCAGAGGTTACAGTGAGCTGAGATTGTGCCACTACACTCCAGTCTGGGTGACAGAGCAAGACTACACCTCAAAAAAACAAAACAAAAGAAAGCTGATGTATTAATATCAGCCAAATAGAGGTGAAGGTAAAAAGAGAGTGGATAGAATTAAGAGGCATTATTACATGATGAAAAGAGGATGCCACCAGAAGGAACATACTTCAGGGTATGAACTTGCAGGACTTAACAATGTTTCCTCAGAACATTGAACAAAAACTGACAGAATTACAGGGAGAAATAAAAATTTTACCATCTTATAAGAGATAACATGTCTCAGTCAAAGTGAAGGATGAAACTGACAAAAGATTAGAAAGGATGTAAAAGCATGAACCAACTGTCACATATAGAACTGTACTCAACAGATAGCAAATAGGATATTCATTATTTGGGGCACGTGCACCACGCCTGTAATCCTGGCACTTTGAGAGGCCAAAGTGGGCAGATCACCTGAGGTCAAGAGTTCAAGACCAGCCTGGCATGGTGAAACCAACGTGACGAAACCCCATCTCTACTACAAATACAAAAATTAGCCAGGTGTTGGTGGTGGGTGCCTGTAATCCCAGCTACTCAGGAGGCTGGGGCAGGAGAATCACTTGAACCCAGGAGGTGGAGGTTGCAGTAAGATCACGTTTCTACACTCCAGCCTGGGCAACAGAGCAAAAGTCTATCAAAAAAAAAAAAAATGCTGTCTTACAGAACACAACTTTGGTATTTAAATAAACAGGCACTGTTAATAAAAAGTCATTTAATATCTTCTCCATATTTGTAAGATAAAGGATTTGGAGTAAAGAAGAAATCAGAAATCACGATGGCCATTACAGAATATTTAGAACTGAACAATATCAAAACTTGTGAGAGGAACCTAAAACAATACTTAAAATTTATAATCTTAATGCAGCTATCAGAAAAGGATAAAAAATAAACAAGCACTCTTAAAAAAAAAGTGTTGCTGTGTCACCCAGGCTGGAGTGCATTGGTATAATCATGGCTCACTGTAGCCTCGAACTGGGTTCAAGTAGTACTCCCACTTCAGTCTCCCAAGCAGCTGGGAGAATAGACACACACCACCATGACTAGCTAATTCTTTCTATTTTTTGTAGAGGTATGGTCTCACTGTGTTGCCCAGGCTGGTCTCAAACTTACTGGGCTCAAGTAATCCTCCCACCTCAGCCTTCCAAAATGCTGTTATTGCAGGCATAAGCCACAGAGCCTGGCTTAGCAAGTACTCATACAAAGAATCTAGAAGAAGGAATAATAAACCAAAGAAAAGTTGAAAGCAGATGATGCTAAGAGCAGACATTTGTGATGCAGATCACTGAAATACCAAGATAACAAGCACGTTCTTAAGGAGACTCATGAAGGAGATAATTTTCCTTGGTCAGTGACTGACCACGGAAAAAATGCACAAATAAAAAATGTAATCCCAAAGGGAGTCATAACTACCGGAAAAGGAGGTTTTTTTTAATCCCAAGAGAATATTATGGCAATTTTATGCTATGAGATTTGAAAGGTTAGATGAGACATGCATCTTTATAGGCAGACATTAATTAAATTAGCTAAAGAAGAAATGTTTAAAACCCAGACATTTCATAACAGTAAAATAAATTTAACCGATAGAGCTCTCTTACCATTTTTCTGCCTCCTGCCTGGGGCCCAGTCAGTTATAAGGTGATTTTTACCAAGCCTTCCAAGAAGAAATAACAATTCGACTCAGACAATTTCAGAGAAGGGAAGAAATCATTTCATGAGGCTAATACAACCTTGACACCAAACCCATGCAAGGATAGTTTAGGACAAAATGCAGACCAGAATGCAAGTTCCATGGGGCAGGGCATTTGTTTTTCCACTGACCATCCTGAGCACCTGAATATTGCCCAATGTGGCAGGCACTCTAATGTCTGCCCAGTGAAAGGAGATTCATTTAGATCTCATGGCATAGAGCTGCCATAATATTCTTCTGTAATTTAAAATCTCTCTTTTTCCTATAGTTATGACCCTTTTTTGTGTTACAATTTTTATTTGTGCTTTTTTTTCCCCTTGGTCAGTGTTGCTATACAATTAACTACTTCATGAGTCTCCTTAACAACATGCTTTTAAAAAAGCTTGTTATTTTGGTGTTTTATTTATCTGCATCACAAATGTCTGCAAATCTAAAACAAAATATTCCAAAATTAAATTAGCTTCATATATTAAAAAGAATGGCGTAGCTAAACTGTGTTCATTCGAGTAATCAAGAAATTGTCAGTATAATTCCTAACCTCTATAGGTTAAAAGAGAACATATGTTATAGATGCTGAAAAGTGAAACATTGATAAAAGTCAACTTTCATTCACAATAAAAAAGTTATACTAAGAAGTGACAGGAGTCAAAAAAAATCTGGTAAAGAGTGTCTACCAAAAACCTATAGCCAAGATGGGTGATAGTTGATGGATATGAGTTTCTTTTTTTGAGGGGATGAAAATTTTCTAAAATTGACTGTGATAATATTGACCCATATTTGTGAATATACTAAAAACTATTGAATTACACACTTTAAATGGGTGAATTATATCCCAATAAAGCTGTTATTTAAAAGAGACTATAGCAAGGATTATAGATAATAGTAAAAGAAGTATTGTTAGAAGAAAAATAAGGATGCCTAGTGTTCAGGCAGTCGAAGCTAATGTAGAAAGAAAAAAGAAAGAAGAATGACTGGAAAGGGATAGAAAGAACTATTACTATTTGCAAATGATGTGATTATTTACTATAGAAAATCCTAGATAATATGTTAGATATAATAAGAGAATTCACCAATGTTGCTGAACACAGGATAAATGTACAAAAATATAGCTTTTCTGTATAATAGTATTATTCAATTAGAAAATTCAGTTTAAAAGAAAGGTCTCATTCACGATAGTAACAAAACTTCCAGGTACCCAGAAATAAATCTCAGTAAAAGTATGCAAGAATTTTGTTGGAATAATTACAAATACTGGGGAGGCTGAGGTGTGCGGATTGACTGAGCCTGGAAAGCAGAGGTTGCAGTGAGCTCACTGCACTCCAATCTGGGCAACAGAACAAGACCTTGTCTTAAAAAAAGAAAAAGAAACCTCAAAATTGTAATATTGAATGAAAACAGTGTATTGAAGAATGACGTGTAGTCTGGTACCTTCCTGTGTGTGTTTAGCACATACACTGTATTCCGTTTATGCATATGCATGCATATGTGTTTGATGTGTGGTGGAGCTCTAAAGACTTAGATCCATTCATCCAACAAAGGACTACTGTCCACAATATACAAGGAACTCAACAGCAAAAAACAAATATTATCTCATTCAAAAGTGGGTGTAGCTTCTGAATAGACATTTCTCCGAAGAAGATATACAATTGGCCAACAGATGTATGAAAAAATACTCAACATCACTAATTAGGGAAAGACAAATCCAAATCCAAAGCACAGTGAGGTATCATCTCACCCATTTGGGATGGCTATTTATCAAAAAGACAAAAAATAACAAATGCTGGCAAGGATATGGAGAGAAATGAACTCTCTGACACTGTTGATGGGAATGTAAATTAGTCTAGCCATTCTGGGAAACAGTATGGAGGCTCCTCAAGAAACAAAAACTACAACCACTACAGGATCCAGCAATCCCACTGCTGGGTGTTTATCCAAAGGAAAGGAAATTGGAACATTGAAGCGGTACTTGCCTCTTCATGCTGATGGCAGCAGTATTCACAATAGCAAAGATATGAGATCAGCTTAAGTGTCTGTCAACAGATGAAAGGATACAGAAAATGTGGTACATGTATAATGGAATCCTATTTAGCCACACAAAGAATGAAATCCTGTCATTTGCTGCAACATAGATGGAAGTGAAGGTCATTAAGTGAAACAAGCCAGGCAGAGAAAGAGAAACTTTACATGTTCTCACTCAGATGTGGGAGCAAAATGTTGATCTGGAGGGAGAGGATAGAATGATGGCTACCAGAAGCTGGGAAGGCTGTGGGAAGAAGGGATGAAGAGAGGCTGGTTAAGGGAAACAAACACAGATAGAAGGAGCAAGTCCTAGTGTCTGATAGCAAAGTAGGGTGACTGTAGCTAGCAACAATACATTGTCTGTTTCAAAATAATCAGAAGAGAAGATTTGCGATGTTCCCAACACAATACTAAATGTTTGAGGTGATGGATATGCTGAATACCTTATCCTTGTTTTATCATTATACCTTGTATGCATGTATCAAAATATAAGTACCCTAAAATATGTACAAATATTATGTATCGATAAAAAAATTTAAAAACACCCACAAATAAATAGAAAGTGAAAAAGAAAAAAGACTTGGATCTGTGCGAGATCCCTGGTTGGAGTTGGTCATGAGGAGGGGATCATTGCACATGGGGCAAAATTTCCATTTGAGGTGGGGGACACACGATATTTGTTATTTTATTTTCTTGTATGTTTCCAAAAAGTAGAAAACAGACATGGGTTTGCTACTGTTAACAAGGGTTGCTTTTAGCCAGGCTGTGAGGCTGGACACACCAAGTGGAGTGGCAGGAACTGAGAGCATAAGGCCCTGCTTCTGCTGGGTGGCCAGGTGCAGCCCAGTCTCTTCTGAACCTCGGCTTCCTCGACTGCAGCACAGTGACGTGGATGGCACTGCTTCATCCCTCCATGCCTGAGCTCACTGCTGCCCTCCTCGGCTCTGCCCACCTCCTTCTCCTGGGAGCTCCCTTTTCATTTCTGGCTGAAATCCCAGAGCATATTAGTCTTTTAAGACCCAGTTCTGCAGTCATATGCTTCTGGAAGCTTTTCTGGAGGACTCTGCCATGCCCAGACCTTTGGAAGCAGCATCATCTAAAGACCTGGATGTGCGTGTGGACGTGGTGGTGCGCGTGGACGTGGCAGTGTGCATGCATCCATGTGGGTTGGGGGCTGTGTGTGTGGGGAAGGCAGCCACCTGGGGTTGCCTTGTGTTCTCTCCATCCTCGCAGATCCTGACGGGAGAGGACTGGAATGCAGTGATGTATCATGGGATCGAATCGCAAGGCGGTGTCAGCAAAGGCATGTTCTCGTCCTTTTACTTCATTGTCCTGACACTGTTTGGAAACTGTATCCTTCTGTGGGGCTGGAGCAGACGGTGGTCAGTGTTTGGCCCTCCTTTTCCCCATGGCCATAGTGTGGATTCCTCCAGGAGGACTGGGGGCCATGATCGTGAGAGGTGCGTTCTCAGAGTTGAGTGTAGATGGAGAACGTTCTGCAGGTGGCCTGAGCACAGGGGTCTGGAGGCCACGGGGCTCAGCTTGAGGGTGCATGAGCTGCTGCCTGTGGGGGATATCCAGAGGTGGGGGCATGGAGCCAGAAGCAGGCTCAGGATGGACTCTGAGCAGCAGTCAGGGAGCCTCACACTCAGGGCAGGTGGGTTTTCTTTTTCACATTGATTTAATTGTATACTTAGGTTTGGGCACTGGGCTTCGAAGAAGAACCCTTCCCCCTACTCATACCGTCTCCCTTGCAGAGAAATGTAAGGAAAGGTTTTCTGTAGAGGATGACAGTTGGGTTGTTTCAGGAACTTGAGTCAGAGGGTGGGTCTGTGGGGGTCAGGACGAGCCCAGCAGCCAGTGGTGAGCTCTGCCTCAGCCAGGGACCATGATGGGGACAGGGCTGGGGCCAAGGAAGATCTGGAGGGAGAACTGCAGCATTTGTAGGGCAGGCAGGGGTGAGGGCGATGATAGGCAGTGTGAATGCAGGTCCCCCCATTTACTGGGAGGGAAATTCAGGCCTAGGAGAATTGTCTCTGGTTCTCGAAGTCACCTAGGCATCACAGTCCCCTGAGGGATAGTAAGCCTGGATTCCAGCCGTAGCCCAGGGTGTCAGAGGCAGTGGGGCTGGGCTGGGGCCTGAGAATGTTCATTCTCACAGGCTGCCCGGGGAGCCAGTGTTGCTGGCCTGGGGAGAACCAATTTGAGAACCACTGTGGCAGAACACCCTGCAAGGCCCTGAGGAGCTGGAGACAACATCTCACAGTCGACCTCCTCTCCCTGCTTCCCCCGACCTTCTCACACACGACGGCCACCACATGCCTGGCCACTCCATCTGGTCCGTCTGTCCTCGTCTCTTTGCCTCACTGGTGCCAGTGCCTTTGGTGCCCTTGCACACCTCACCTTCTTATCCTGTCTCCCTCTCCCTGGGTCCTCATTCCTTGCTCCACCTCTCCTAGGCTGGCCCAGCAGAGGCTCCTGTCTCAGCCTTGTTAGTCATGGGGTGGTTCTTAGGCTGCAGCTCAGGTCCTGGGCCCCAGAGTGGGGGATCCAACCTCCTTGGGAAGTTGAGTGTGAGCCTAGGAGGGGCTCCAGGGAGCTTCCAGGGTCTGCTTTGGAGATGGGTGGCCATGGGGCTGGCACCGGAGGCACCAAAGAAAGGCAGCCATGGTCATCAGAGAGGGATGGAGGCCTCAGACAGGACAGCTGGTGTCCAGAAGGAGGTGCCCTGCCTCGAGATAGAGCAGTGGCCAGTGGCTTGCCACAGCTGAGTCTGACCCTTAGACTCAGGCCAGGCATGCTGGCCACGAGTGTCCGCCTCCCTGTCTACTCACCATCACTCCTGCAACACCTGTGTGGCCCTCTGGTTGGGTCCCAAGGGGCATGGCCCCTGTTCCTGCTTTCTGGGCATGGAAAGGCCTCTGAGAGTATCAATGGCTGCGGCTGGTGCCTGGAGGTGTCAGCCTGGCCTCAGTGTCCTATCCTGTAGGCTCTGCTGGAGCTCTGCATGGACTTGTCTGTGAGGTTCTGCCCTGGGGAATGGGCTCCTTTGAGCCTCAGGGAGGGGGCACCTGCAGCCAGAGAGGGACCTGTCCTGCCAGGGTCATTGTCATTTGTCTCCTACAGAGCCAGCTTCTACTTGGTCTGGTACAGTCCAGCACCACAGGGAGAGTGGCTGCAGCCTGGGTAGGGTGAGTTGTGCAGGCCTGTGGTGAAATGGGCTCAATCACGTGGAGTGCATGGTTCTAACGGGGGCAGCTTCCTTTCCTACAGATGCTGTGGGGCATTTGGCAGTGTCTCAGTCACTTTTGGTTGTCAGCACTGATGGGGAGTGGCTGTTGGCCTCAAGTGGATGGAGGCCAGGGGTGCTGCCTGGCACCCCATAGGGGATTGCCCAGCCTCAAATGTCAGCAGGGCCTGGGCTGAGAAACCTGGAGTGATAAGATGGCCAGGAGGGCACACCTGATGGCCAGGATCTAGAAGGGCAGATCTGAGTCACAGCCGGGGTTCTGACTGTGTTGGGGTGGTTCTGAGAAACTGCGCAGGGGCAGGGAGGTGAGCATTTGGGGAAAGGCAGTGATAGATGAAGAGTTCTTTTTGCAAAGGAAAACACTATGACTCAGGTCAGTGACTGGACAAGGGCCTGGTCCCGTAAGCTTCAAGGAGGAGGCCATGCACCCCAGGCGGTGCCTGTGCCAGGACCTGTGGTGGGTACTCCCTTTGGGCCTTGGTTTCTTCATTTCTAAAAGGTGGGGTAGCACCTCACACCGGGCTCCTGGGGGGTCAGTTCAGGGAGGGATGCAGTCCTGGGAACCAGATTATGCCATCTGCCATGTTTGTGGCCTGACATGACTCCTGCGATCTCGAGCAGGGACCCCGCAAGGGAGAGGCCCCAGGATAAGATGCGGGCAAAGGAAGTGGAAAAGGAGGGAAGGTAGCACTAGGTGGTGTCTGTGGGCCTAGGACCTGGAGCCTGGCGTGTGCTGGCCATGGGTGGGTTTGCATGCTCATGGTCTGTCTTAGGTGGCCTCTGCTCATAGGACCCAGAAGGCAGTGGAGCCCTACCTGGAGCCTGTGGAGCAGGAGCTGTTTGTGGGGAGGCTTCTTGTGCTGGCTGGGGCTCTGAAGACAGGAGCAGAGCAGGCACACCATGGGCCCTCTTTAGGAGGCAGAGGTGGATGGCTCCAGCACATCCTCTGAGCTTTGCGCCTGCACAGTCAGCAGGAAAGAGCTGGGTTGGGGAAAGAGGTTCAGGTAGGCATTAGGAAGGCTGGGTGATGGGAGGTGGAGTGAAGGCGGGATTGACAGAGAGGCTGGAGGTGAGGAGGGAACAGGGGGCTGGAGGGCCTACTGGCTGGGCTGGAGTGCATCTGGGTATGGGGCCTGGGGGAGCTGGTAGGTGCCAAGGGAAGGAGGCTGGAGGCTGGAGGCTGGTTGGGATCTGGGGAGATGGAGGAAACCACAGTGTGACTTTGGGCCGTGTGGGGCAGAGGTTCTCTTCCTCAGCTGGACCCAACCAGATACTCTGCTGAATGTCTTCCTGGCCATTGCTGTGGACAACCTGGCCAACGCCCAGGAGCTGACTAAGGTAAGTAGGGACAGGGAGGGGTTGGTTGGTGTCAGCCCATATCACTTGGATGTGGCTGCAGTTAGGAGGAGGCTGGGTCCTGGGTTAGGGCCTTGTGTGTCCCCTGTCCTGGGGCATCTCCTTGGGTCCTGGAGGGCAGAGGTTAGTGTGCTACTCAGGGGCTGGAGGTTGGAGCTGAGGTTGCAGGAAGAGCCAGAGCCCTGAAGGCAGATGGACGGGCAGGCTTTCAGCGAAGCCAGCACTGGGAAGAACAGCCTGAATGGCAGGGTGTGCTGGGAGCAGGAGGGGCCTGAGCAGGAGGAGCAGCTGGTGGCCCTGTCCCAGCACAGCTGTGCCTCAGTGGGACAGCTGCTGCTTCAGGCAGTACCCAGCGGGTGCCATTCAGTATTCCTCTCATATCTGAGCCCCGCAGGGGATGCGATTATACATGTCTCCTTCTGTGGTGTCCCTCCTGGTGACACAGCCCCCACCTGGCCACGCTCCCCTCAGCCCTGGACACTTGTGGTTGGGCCACCTGCCATCTCAGTCTCAGGCTTGTGTGTTGACTCAAGCCCCAGCTCCTGGCAGAGGGGATGCTGCCTTCTGGTTTGGCGTGAACCACGCTGCAAATGTCCCGTGTGCATGCTGTGTATGTCAGCATGTACCTGCATGGGCTGTTTTGTGTGCATGTCACTGTGCGCCCTCCTCTGCCTGTGCCCTATCCCGGACAGGTGTCTGTGTGCACCTGTTCACATCTAGGGGCCTGACACACTTCGTCACTCCAGTCCAGTGTCTCAATGCCTTCCCTGCTCCAGGCTGAGAGAGACAGGTTCACGACTTCTGTCCACAGGCAGCAGAGATGCAGGTGTGCCATGGAGCTTCTCCAGGAGTGTGTGCTGCACAGATGTCCCTGCTCCCTCCAGCCAGCTCTCTGTGAGGGCATGGTCCATGCAGTGCCAGCTGCAGCCTGGGCCTCCCCTTGCTTCTGCTCAGCCTTCTTACTCCCACGCCTCCAGACCTGGGTCATGGCTGTACCTGGGGGCCTGGATTTCTTCCTGGTGCTCTGGTCTCTAGCTTCTGCCTGTTCCTGTCTTCAGCCTGGGCTGCCTGAGTTGGGGGAGCCCAAGCACCCACAGAGCCCTCCTTGGTGCCGGGGTTGCCTTGGAGCCCAGGGCCCCGGCTGTCCTGGGTGGGCTGCTCTAGGGTGCTGGGGCCCCACTGTCTCTTTGGGTTCTATTGCGAGGGAGGATGCATGGAGGAAGCCATGTCCCTGGGGCCTTGTGTCTTCATACATGTACCCTCATTGGTGGCCCCCTTTTACGTAATGGCCTAATTTAGGAATTTCTTCTCTGAGAATTGGGGCCACTGGAGGCCTGTCTGTGTCTGGCTGTGGGGCATTTTTCTGGACTGGCCAAGAGCCCCAAAGGTTATGACTCAACTATCCCCTTCCTTTATACTCCCACAATGTATTACAGCACTGCGTATTTTTTGAAGTGGGGATAAACTTGAATTTGTTTGTAGACTTTCCAGGGGACTTCAGAACACTCCCTGGAGTGACTGGCGAAATCCCTGCTCCAGAGGGCTGGGAAGCTGGATGGAGCCGGATCCTCGAGGAGGGACCTGGGTGTGGGTGTTTCACACTGGGTCCGGCTTTGCCTCCTCTCTGGGCTTGAGGTTTAAAGGTCTGTTCTCTGTGGAGGGAAATTTGCAGGCAGCTGACAAGGGACTTCTTTTTTGCCAGTGTTGTGCCCTGAAAGCAGATTCAAGGACATTTTAGGGAATATTGGGAATGCTAGCTCCCAGGGGAGTCAGGTTGGCCTGGGCTTCAGGATTTTGAGGAAACAGTGGTGGCCCCAGCCCTTTGGATGGACAACATGGAAGTACTAGCTTCCTTTCTGGGGCCTGTGGTCTTGGCCCAGAACTACTGATCTGAAACCCAGGTGCAGAGCATGTTGGTCTTGTTTAGTAACTTGGGGTCAGGGCCAGAGGTATGCTAGATGTTCATTCCCTTTCCCAGGCTACGGGCAGAGGAAACTGTCTGCACCTACCTGTACACAGGCACATAAGCCCAGCCCTGAGGGCAGGAGCCATGTGAAGCTCAGGGCCAGGCACTGCAAGTGGTCACATAGGATTGGGGGAGAGAGGGAGGGGCTTCTCACAGCTGCAGCTAAGGACACAGGGACAGACATGATCTGGGTCCAGGTAGAAAAGCTCGAAGGTAGTACATGGCCCCACTGGACACCCTTGTGGTGGCAGTGGTTGTGGGCAATGCTAGGCCTCTTGCCCTGGCTCTTGGCTTTGTTCAAGTGTGATAGATGCTCCTGGGAGGACAGGTGGGACAAAAGGAGGGGCAGATTTGCACTTCGATGGGCAACTTTGAGGTGCCATGGTACAAACAAGCTGAAGGCTGGGCGTGGTAGCTCATACCTGTACTTTCAGCACTTTGGGAGGCCGAGGTGGGAGGATCACTTGAGCCTAGGAGTTCAAGACCAGTCTGGGTAATATAATGAGACCCTGTCTCAAAAAAAAAAAAAAAAAAAAGAAAAGAAAAGAAAAATCAGGCTGGGCACAATGGCTCATGCCTGTAATCCCAGCACTTTGTAATCCAGCACTTTGGGAAGCTGAAGCGGGCGGATCGCCTCAGGTCAGGAGTTCGAGACCAGCCTGGGCAACATGGTGAAACCCCATCTCTACTAAAAATATAGAAGTCAGCCGGGTGTTATGGCATGCACCTGTAATCCCAGCTACTAGGGAGGCTGAGGCAGGAGAATCACTTGAACCTAGGAGGTGGAGGTTGCAGTGAGCCAAGATCATGCCACTGAACTCCAGCCTGGGTGACAAAGCAAGACTCCATCTAAAAAAAAATAAAAATTAAAAATAAAAATTAGCCAGTCATGATGACACGTGCTTGTAGTCCTAGCTGCATGGGAGGTTGAGGTAAGAGGATCACTTAAGCCTGGGAGGTTGAGGCTGCAGTGACCTGAGATTGTGCCACTGCCCTGCAGCCTGGGTGATAGAGTGAGACCCTGTCTCTAAAAAAACAAACAACGAAAAACAAAACAAACAGCAATGTCCAGGCAGTGGCCGGGTACCTGGGCTGGAGCTCAGTGTAATGTCAGGATAGCACAGAAGTGGGGCCGTCACCTGTGAGTTCCAGGGAGATGGCACGAGCAAGAGGACACCAAGGAAGGAACCCCAGCGACCATTACCTTTGAGTCTCAGATGCAGAAAGGGAGGCCCTGGAGAGCACCAGAGAGAGTTCCTGTGGAATGGGTCGTGGGGGTCCGTGTTAACTCAGGGGCTGGCTGCCTGTCTCCACCGGACAGAGCAGCACTATGTATGTCTTTTTTTAGGCTCCCAAAGGAAGAGCTGATGGTGTTAAAGTGTGTGCAACACTGTGAGGGGAACTGGACATTTCTCTTTGCTCAAACAGGATGAAGAGGAGATGGAAGAAGCAGCCAATCAGAAGCTTGCTCTGCAAAAGGCCAAAGAAGTGGCCGAAGTCAGCCCCATGTCTGCTGCGAACATTTCCATCGCTGCGTAAGCCTCCTGGGAGCGGATTATGGGGTGGCAGTGGGGCTGCTGCAGGGTTCCATGGCTGGGCCCTCGCCAGGGTACCCCTTCCAGAGGCTTCCTCAGAGGGCCCCTGGCCTTGGCTGGTGAGGACACAGCCCCTCCCTGGAACTGGGATAAGAGGGAATGGCTCCCTCCCTGCAGGAACCTTGGAGCAAAAGGCTCACTGAGGGCTTCAGGGCTTTTTCTCAGTGTGAGCAGGGCCAGGGGTGGCCAGAGACAGCCCTCATATTATGGCAGGATTGTCTCTGCCATGATCTTTAGTCCCTGGATGGCTTCATGGTGGTTCCAAGCCCCTCTCCAGGCAACTGTGAATCAGTTGGGGGAGGAGTCAGTAAATTGATTTTATGCACAGCTTTTCAGAAATGTATTTTATGAGCCAAGAGATTCTAGATGATACCTGAGCAGCCCGAGAGACTTACTGTCCTTTCCAAAAATGTCTCTGCAAGTGTTTGGTATTAGGACAGAGTTTAGAGGAAGTTATTGTGGTGAAAACTGCTCATTCCACAGAAGCACGTTTGGAGGTGTTAGGGGCTTTAGAGTTCAGGCAAAGTGTCCAGCCCAGGGCTCAAGGCTGCAGTGAGCTGAGCTGTGAGGAGGTCAGTCCCTGGGAAGGGAGGCAGGAAAGTCTGGCCCATGGCCTAGTCACAGGGTGGGCCACAGAGTGCAGAGATGCCCCTGCTGGAAGCCTGTTCTCTGGGCCCAGCTGTTTAGCTCTGGAGCCGTTAGCTCCATCTGGCTGCACACCCAACCCCCACACCTCCCATTCCCTGTGCTGATGGGTGGGTCCCTGCTCTTCAACTGTCTACCTGTCCTGCCGGGAACACAGAGCACGGGGCTGGCACAACCACAGGTACATCTGTAGCGACGTGTGTCTGCACTGCTGTGTAAGCATGTTGGCATGTGGATGAGTGTGCTAGGTGTATGTGTGTGCACTTGAGAGTTGCACAGAGAGCATGTGTGAGTGCATGTGTTGAGTGAGTGTGTGCACGTGTGTGCACACCCATACCAGCCCTGATCCTGCCTGGACATCACCAGGAAGATGATGTTTGTGGAGAGCCTGTCTCTAAGCCTAGCAGAAAGTGCTGGTCTTTGGGGCAGAAGCAGCTGGAAGAGGTTGTAGCCCACCAGGGACTCAGGCAGGGATGGGAGGGGCCTTCAGGGGAGCCCGGCAGCTGTGGTCACAGTGACCATCACGCAGAAGCTGGGGCTCAGTCCTCAGTTGTTTATTTTGATCTTTCCTTGTCTTGGCTAATTCACTTATTTGGTCCATTAGTTATTTAGTCCATTTAGTTTGGCTACTTGGTCCGGGGGTTGCTGCCAGAGCTCTGTGAGCTCTGCCAGTGGGCGGTCTGCAGTAGAGGGCGAGTGGTGTGCTCAGCTCCTGGCCTCGTGCAGGCCTCGGGTGATTCTCTTTAGGACTTGCCTTCTCTGCTGTCCCTGGAGGTCAGCACTTGTCCCTTGGCCCCTGCTGCCTGCCAGACCTGCCTCCTCCTGGGGTCCACTCCCATCCAGGCTGAGACCTTGGAGAAGAGGCTACCAGGGCCCTGGGCAGTCATGGAGAGTGAGTCAGGCTACCTGAAAAGCAGGGCTGGACACTTCCTTGTCTGTTGCCCTGTCCCTGGTTTGGAGACACTGCTGTGTTGGAATAAGGATATAGACGGGCATCCTTGGGCACAGGGTACATCGACATCAGCTGTTGGCCTAAGCACCATGATGATTCCTACATGAGGAAAGAGCTTCTTTTCTCCTGGGGAACCCCTAGGTGTTGTGCCTCATGGTAAGTTCGGAGCCAGGCATCAGCTCTGGTGCCAGCATCTTAAACTCAAGCAGGCTGCAGCCTTCACATGTGGCAAAGGGTGGTGAGCCCAAGCCAGCCCAAGGCATCCAGGCCTCAGCCCCTGTGGTCCCTGCCTGGGGTGCAGCTGTGGGCCCTCATCCTCTGTGGCGTGTCCTCAGCCTACCGGCTAGACCTGACAGCCAGTCTGATTCCACAAGAGACCCTGCAGGAATCAGCCTTCAGGGGATTCCTTCAAGGAGGGCCCTGCACCTGGTGAGGCCTGGCCCCATTGCTGCTGTTTGCATGCCTGTGTTGTGCTGAGACCTCCGAGGGCTGAAAGCTGTCTGTCATCTGTTCTTGTCTGCTTCCTGTTCTCCTGGTGGGACGAGCAGCAGCACTTCCTCCTGTCCTGCACTCATTTCTAGCACCCTGAGCTGCTGGGCTGGGTGAGAGCAGTGCCCTTGAGTACCTTTTGCCCTGCCCCTGCCCCCCATAGCTGTGCTGTGTGGCCTGCAGAGCAGGGGCACTGCTGGGCTTGGTGCCCTGGGTGCTAGGAGGACTTAGGGTGTCCTCGGTGTTTGAGAGACTCAGTGATGCTCCGTGTGGCTGGACACAGATGGTGCCCGAACCTGCCTCAGAAGGGCCCCCTAGCATGTGGCCTGTGTTACGTGTCCTGGGCCTCAGGTGACAGCTGCTTGAAGGGATGCTAAGCCTGGTGATATCTTCTGGTTTTCTGCCGAGTCAACCTCATCCTCACGTGGATTTCTGAACACTGGCATCCTGCAGAGTCACACACACTCACAAACACACAGGCACACACATAGTCACACAGACTCACATGTACACACACACAGGCACATACATAGTCACCCAGAATCACACATACACGCTCATACACAGGCATACAGTCACACAGGCACAAAAACACCCACAAAAACATTTACACAGACTCACACACTCACAGACACACCCTCACAACACACACAGTCTCACATTCATAGTTAAATCATCCCACACTCTCAATCACATGCACACACAACCACACACATTTATACACACAGTCTCACACAGCCAATCTGATTCCACCACATTCATCACTCACAGTGTCACACTCACACTCCCTCTCACACACACATGCCTGTTTGCACCAGAGCCTGTGGGCAAGTGAGCTGCTTCGACTGCCTCACAAAGGCACAGAGACCTTGGCCTTGAGAAAGAGGAGCTGGAGCCCACTTGGCCCTTACGCGGGAAGTTTTTGGAGGGAAGTGGCTGTAAAGGGAGCTTTGGTTTCTTTCCATTGGTTTTGGAAAAGCCTTTGAAAGTCACTTGGAAATGGCTGGAGCTGCACCCAAAGGGAAGGTGGGTTACGGTGTAGCTTGATTTGCCCAGGAGGTCTCTTGGTGGCCTGGAAGCACCTGGGTTGCAGCCTGGAGAGCCCTGGGGTGGGAACCAGAGTGGAGCCCAGGTGCTCGCCGGGAAGGCAGGTGGGTCCGGCAGCAGGGCCCAGGTGGCATCTCTGGAAAGGGCACCCTTGCCTCCTTTGTTAGCCTGTGCTGCCCCATCTCAAGGGCCAGGAGACTATGTGACGGTGTGGGGCTGTTTGGAACTGCAGGAAAATCGGTGTTGGCTCCTCCCAGTCCCATTGCCTGTCCTGGGCAGTGTGTGCTGAGCCATGAGGGATGGGCCCCGAGCTAATGGCTTCTGTCTTCCAGGCATTACAGGGCTTGCTGTCTCTCTTCAGCCTTACTTTTCTGCATGTGCAGAATTGGTTCTCAATTTCTCTTTCACCCCGAGGTCTTGGCTGGTGCCCGTCTGACGGACATGTCTGTGGCCTCCGTCCAGATGCACACGGCAGCCTGCGCCTACACTGGCGTGGTCCTCGGTGTCACTGGTTCTCTCGGAACTCTCTCTGGTGTTCTCACTTCTGTCTGTTCTGTTTTTTGCATGTGCAGTTTTGTAAAGCAAGCTCGAGGTACTGTATCTCGCAGCTCATCTGTCTCCAGCGTGAACTCACCGTGAGTCGCTCTGCTATGATATTCCATCCATGGCTTCATGATAACTACATGCAAACTCCTTCCTTCCACTCCTAACTCTGCTTTCTCACCACAAGTCATTTGCTTCATGGGGCAGCCTTCCGTGGCCTGAGTGGGGAATGGTGGGCTTGCTCCCTGATGCCTTCAGGTCCTGCCATGGGGTCAGACCCTCTGCGCTCAGCCCCTCTTCCTTTCCCTCCTGGTCTCTGTCTTTTTGTCTGCTGACCATTGTGTATGGTCACTCTGGTGTCTCGAGCGTGTCTGCTTCTCCTGAGTGGACTGGGCACCATGGGCTCGGGCCTCCTTGTGGTTCCTGCGAGGTCAGGGCCATGTGAGCAGGCACAGCAGGGAGTGCTCTTTAGGGGCTCACTGGGGACGTTTATGGGTCCTTCCAGCCCCCTTACTTGGGAGGAACTGTGTTTACTATTCTCAGGAAGTCCTTGTTCTAGCAAGAGCAGAAAGCTGGAGCTTACAGTAGATCAACCAGGGCCCGAGGCAGAGCCGTGGAAACCCCAGGGTGGCCCTCCAGGAGTGACTGGCCAGCCTCCCCTTGGGCAGCTTCTCATGGGGAAGTGCTCATGGATGTCTGGGTCACAGGGGCTTCCCCTGGAGGGCAAGGCCAGGCCCTGCAGGTGAGGGGTCCCTGAAGTGGTCAGGTGCACGTAGGTCATGTGTCCTGTCTGTGTCCTGATGCAGGTGAGGCCCCCACTGCCCTGCCCCATGCTTCCTTGCTGGCAGCCAACATGGTGGTGGGCTCAGTCCTCCCACAAACACTGCTGCTGGCTGTCAGAGGCACAGATATCTCCAGGGACAAGAAAGCATGCTGGATCCTGAATCCATCCACAGGCTGAAAAAGATGCAGATGGTGACTGGGCTTGGTGGCTCATGCCCATAATCCTAGCACTTTGGGAGGCTGAGGCGGGTGAATCGCCCAAGCTCAGGAGTTTGAGACCAGCCTGGGCAACATGATGAAACCCCATCTCTACTAAAATATAAAAAATTAGCCGGGAGTGGTGGCATAGGCTTGGGAGGCTGAGGCAAGAGAACTGATTGAACCTGGGAGGTGGAGGTTGCAGTGATCTGAGATCGCACCACTGCACTCCAGCCTGGGTGACAGAGTGAGACTCTGTCTCCAAAAAAACAAAAAAAGATGCAGATGGCAGGTATCCGTGGTGTTACACCAGGGCTGCTTCATGTTGTCAACAGGTAAGGGTTGGCTGAGCCCAGAGACCTTAAAGCAGGGGCACAGAGCCCCTCGAGGCCACTTCCAAGTCCTGCAGTTCCCCGCAGCACCTGGGCCAAGTGTGGCTGAGCTGTCCCCCATAGCACCTGCCTCTGCTCTGCAACAGCACCTGGCTGAGCGTGGCTGAGCCATCCTCCATGGAACAGCTGGGTTGTGCCTACCAGCTGAGGCCAGGACACGGTGCGGGGGGGGGGGGCAGTCGTCCTTGTGACCTCCTTGAAGAGCCCTTTTAAACCAGGACTTTGCCTGGATTAGAGTCACCAGCCACACTGGTATGGATAGGTCGGTGTGGATACGTGCCAGGTAGAGCAAGGACAGAGACAGAGGCCAGGGAAATGCAGGCTGACTCAGACACCATGCAGAGGCCCAGCACACAGATTCAGAGACCTAGGGGATTCCTCCAGAGAGGAACCTGGTGGTGCTGGCTGAGTGAAGGCAGATGCAGATAGTCACTGGTGATACTAAGGCAGATAGGCCCAGAAGGAGCAGGCCAGGTGAGCCTCAGGGGGCTGCAGTGGGGTGGGCAGGTGTCCCTGGCGTAGGCTGCACAGCATCTTGCTCTTCCTGGGTAGTGACAGGGTAGCCTGCTAGCCTGACAGCGCCCTCAGTCAAGCAGATAGCCTCTCCCTGCTTCAGGTGTTTCCTGCGTGAGACGGAGCTGCACCTGATGCAAGGGTGAGGGCGGAGCTATGTGTTCTGGAGCCCAACCCACCTTCACACAGACCCTGTGCCTCTGCATGTACCCATGTACCTCACTGCCTGTCTTTTCGGAACTGCGATGCTGGTCCCCAAGAGTCATGGCCTCATCATAGTGGGCCACCATGCTGACCAAGGGGCTCAGAGCCCAGGCCCCCCTTGGCGCTGGAGTGGACTGGGAGGCTTGAGGCGGTGAATGGCCTCCACCCTCGCAGGGCTCCTCTGCCTGACGCGCGCCCTTGTAGCTGCCACTCAGCACTGTTGGTAGTAGAGCCGTTTTGTCTTGGTCCTAGCTGGGGTTGCTGTATCCTCTATGGGTCATTTGTAGGGTACCCTTGGGAGCAGGGGCAGCACAGTTTCAGTGCATCAGGGGATACAGGTCAGGGCCTAGGGCTTCAACCGAGTGGGGTTCAGCAGGCAGCCCCTACAGGTAGCCCTGCCTGCCCCCACCCCACCCAAGCTCTCAGGTGAGGCACAGACACCACATTTCTGCTTTCATTTGTGCAAGGTGCTGCCCTGGAAATTGCTCCCACTGCAGCCTGGACTTCTACAAAGGGGCAGGATTTACTGTCCACCTGCCTTGGGTGGGCCGGCTGCAGGGACTGGGCTTTTCCACACCTGGCTGCCCCGTCTTTGCAGGTCAGAGTGGTGCTCAGCCACCCAGGGCCCCAGAGCTGGTGGCCGCTGGCCTGGGCCTCTGCAGGCTGTGTTTGTACCCTGTGCTGTTAGTGCAGTGGCCAAGGACTCTTGTCTTCTTTAGAAATGTTTTTCCTTTTTTGCCCTTGCCTGTGTCTGATCCTGACTCACTGTGGGACCCTGAGTAAGTAACAACTCTATAGGCTCAGTAACTTCATCTGTGAAACAGGGACAAGAGTAGCACCTGATTCTTGAGGTAGTTGTAAGGACTGGATGAAGTGGGCACTGTGTCCAGGGCACCACGTGGCAGTTACAGGAGACAGATGCCACGGCCCTCAAGCTGGTCTCCTTGGCGACAGTGGGGCTTAGTATTGGGGCTAATAAGACCTTATCCGAAGGTGGTCTTACTCAGCAGAAGTACCAGAATGCAAAGGGCCTCTCATGTATTCTGGGCTACGGAGCCCCATGTGTGATGCGTGAATAGGGGAGGTGCCTGGGCCCATGACATAGGAGTAGGGGTCAAGGCCTTTGGTAGCCCCTGCAGTGAGGGCAGAGCCTAGACCACTGGCCATCCCTGGTGCTAGAGGGCTCTGAGAACCATGTTCTGGCTCTGTGCCCAGTGGAGGAAGGGGGTCTCCATGGAGTCAGGAGAGAGGAGGGCATTGGTGACTACGGGAGGGGGGCATTTCCAGCTTCAGACCTGACTTCTGGGCTCCTGGTCACTGAGTCAGGGGCAGCTGTGGGGCTGCGGCTGACCACCTCCAGGACTGGCAGAGACCCTGCATTTGCTCCTGAGAGGGCCAGGTGCGCCTTGGCTGCTGTCTGCTCTGCCCCAGCACCTGCCTCCTGGGTTTCTTGGCAAACAGCCTTTCCACCTGGCTGGTGGCCTGCCTTCTGGAGGTGGCGATGGAGAAGCAACTGTGTGTCCCGCCCTTCTTGTAGCAGCTCTGCTGGCGCTAGAGCAGGGGCCAGCTCCCCAGGGACACTGTAGGGCCTTCCTAACCCCCATCTCTCCATCTGCCCTGCCCTTTTGGAACGTGCCCTTCCCTCCCGCGGTGGCCTTTGTGACCAGCCGCCCACCCACCTGCTTGGCCTGTCTGGTGCATTCCCACTGTCCTGTACCCCTCTGCCTCCTTGAGCCCCCCCCCCCCAGGGTCCTGACAGGCTGGTGCTGTCACCTTGTGGGTCCCGTGGGATGCCGTGGGGAGCTGGGCTGAATTCTGTTCCCTTGGAATTTGCCCACCTGATACGCGTCCCCTGAGTGGTGTGGGGCTCCAACGGCCCTGCCTCCCACCTCCCCGCGCCATTGCTCCATCACTCTGTGTCCGTTGTGGCCTCCCTAGAAAGCAGCGGGCGGGTGGCCGGCGGGGCCACACTCACTGCCAGTCTCCCCGCAGCAGGCAGCAGAACTCCGCCAAGGCGCGCTCGGTGTGGGAGCAGCGGGCCAGCCAGCTACGGCTGCAGAATCTACGGGCCAGCTGCGAGGCGCTCTACAGCGAGATGGACCCTGAGGAGCGGCTGCGCTTCGCGACCACGCGCCACCTGCGGCCCGACATGAAGACGCACCTGGACCGGCCGCTGGTGGTGGAGCTCGGCCGCGAAGGCGCGCGGGGGACCGTGGGAGGCAAGGCCCGGCAGGAGGCTGCGGAGGTACCCGAGGGCGCCGACCTGCCGCGCAGGCACCACCGGCACCGTGACAAGGACAGGGCCCCCGCGGCAGGGGACCAGGACCGAGCAGAGGCCCCAAAGGCGGAGAGTGGGGAGCCCGGCTCCCGGGAGGAGCGGCCGCGGCCACACCGCAGCCACAGCAAGGAGGCTGCGGGGCCCCCGGAAGCGCGGAGCGAGCGTGGCCGAGGCCCGGGCCCCGAGGGTGGCCGGCGGCACCATCGGCGCGGCTCCCCGGAGGAGGTGGCCGAGCGGGAGCCCCGACGCCACCGCACGCACCGGCACCAGGACCCGGGCAAGGAGGGCGCCGGGGCCAAGGGCGAGCGGCGCGCACGTCACCGCGGAGGCCCCAGGACGGGGCCGCGGGAGGCGGAGAGCGGGGAGGAGCCGGCGCGGCGGCACCGAGCCCGGCACAGGGTGCCACCTGCGCAAGAGGTTGCTGAGAAGGAGGCCACGGAGAAGGAGGCCGCAGAGAAGGAGGCTGAGATCGTGGAAGCCGACCAGGAGAAGGAGCTCCGGAACCACCAGCCTAGGTTCGTCCGCAGCTGGGTGGGGTCGGGTAGGGAGGGTTTGGCTCAGGCGTTGCGGGCCCCAGCGCTGCCTGTGGGGATGGGGTCCATGGGCACAGGCTGCAGCCGTGGCCATGCTGCCCTGTCCAGGGCTGTTTGGGCTGGGGTCTCCGCAGGCTGTTCAGGTGGGGTGGTGACAATCCTGTCTTGCAGGGTTGACCTGTAAAAGGCTTGGCATGGCATGTGTCCTCTGTGAACAGTTATTTAAGAAGGGAGGGCTTAAAGGGGAATTGTTGCAACTGGTTTGGAAAGAGCAAAGTGACCCAGAGAGAAGAAAAAGTCGGGGATTGCTGTGGAGGAAGGAGAGGCAGGACGGCCCAAGGGAAGCCTAAGAAGGCCAGTGGGTTAGGGGCAGAGCAGGGTGTGGGGGCCAGGCTGCGTGATCATGACAGAGAGGACCCCAGCTAGCCCATCTTGCTCCCTGGGGCAGGACTAACTGACTCTGTGAGGGGCCTGGGGTAACAGTGGCTCAGGGGCCAAGACCAGCAGTTGCCAGGTACCCAGTGGCCACAAACCAACCAGAACACTGGCTGCTGGAGGCCCCAGCCCAGACACCAGACATACTTTGTGTGTTAGTGGGTCAGCTCCATCCCTGCCTTTTAGACTAAAGACCCAGAGGTGTATAGGGGGATTTAAAAAACAGACAGAATGCCAGAGTAACAGAGCAGGTAGTCATAGGTTGAGTTGGTCTGCATAGAGGTTTAAGGGTTTTAGTCGGTAGGATTTTGGTTATGTACATTATTATTTTTTTTTTTTTGGACACAAGAGTCACATTGTTGCCCAGGGTGGAATGCAGTGGTGTAGTCATGGCTCACTACAGCCTGGACTTCCCAGGCTGAAGCAATCCTCCTACCTCAGCCTTCCCAGACCAAATAGCTGGGACTACAGGCATGTGTCACCATGTCTGGCTAATTTTTAATTTTTGTAGAGATGGGGTTTCGCTATATTCCCCAGGCTGGTCTTGAACTCCTAGGCTTAAGTGATCTTCCTGCCTTGGCCTCCCAGTGCTGACATCACAGGTGTGAACTACCGCACCCAGGCCTGATGTACATTCTTGATTGCAGGGAGCCACACTGTGACCTAGAGACCAGTGGGACAGTGACTGTGGGCCCTGTGCACACACTGCCCAGCACCTGTCTCCAGAAGGTGGAGGAACAGCCAGAGGATGCAGACAATCAGCGGAATGTCACTCGGATGGGCAGTCAGCCCCCAGACTCAAGCACTGTTGTACACATCCCAGTAATGCTGACGGGCCCTCCCGGGGAAGCCACAGTTGTTCCCAGTGAGTATCTCCCTGTGTCAGTGGGATAGGGTCCATCTTGTACAGGTCCAGCGACCCCCATTCCCTCCTGCTCCACAGCAGGCACTGGGGGACCCAGTGTGCCCCTGTGACTTGTTCTCCTGGCTGGAAAGAGAGTCCTTTGCTGTCAGCATCTGCCCTTTGATGTCCTGTTGATTTCTAGTGCCCCAGAGATGACTGAGGTTGAGCTCTATTCTCCTTCCTTCCAGGATTATTTGCATGTTGCCAGCTAAGTGTCAGGTGCTGTGTTAGAGTTCTGAGAGCACAGCAGGAGAGAGACAGTCTTGTCAGGAAGACAGACCACAAAGCAGGCACAACTCTTGGTGGTTGTACAAAAGCTACTGAGGACTCTCCACAGCCTTGACTGGGGCCGAGAGTGAGGGGGTGCGGAGGAGGAGACTCTCTGCCGGCGTGTGCCCACTTGTTCATGGGCCTGTGCAGTCCCTGTTCTGAGGCTGCTCCCAGGCCTTTGTTTGAGCTGCCTTCTTTCCTCCCCTTGCTCACTCACATGCTCATGACATCCTGAGTGGGCAGTGATTCCATGCCTACCTGTGTGCAGGCCCTGAGGGCACAGGGGACCTGTCTTCAAACCAGTCTAATAGGGAGAGACCCGCAGGTGACACATACAGGCCCCTCACATGGTGGAGAAGGTGCATGGGCACTTCATAGGCATCAAGGAGGAGCCCTCCTTTCTTAACTACAGAGAAAAGGGGGAGAAGAGAGGCCATAGAAACAGGACTCACATGAATGCCAGGGAAAGCATTTAGGTCTTAAGCAGACCAGATGGACTAATGAGGTGCCACCATATGTGGGCCCATGTTTGTAGACACATCCACACACACAGACGTGCGCGTGTCCGTGTCTGCAGACGCATCCCCATGCTCAGACGTGTGCATGCCATTCTCTCTTGCTCGAGTGCTCTCACCTGGGTCCAGTAGACTGGTGCACAATCCTAGGTATAACCGTGGAAGGCACAGCCTCTAACTGCTCAGCCTCCCCTTTTCCTTTGTTTCCTTGGAGAAAAGCTGCCCATGGTTCATTTTATTGTTCACTTCCCATGGGCACAAGGAGTCTGCTTGCTCAGTTCCCTCGTCGGATTCTCTGAGGATCAGCTTGAGATGAACCTAGGGTCCCTACCTGGCTTCTATTCGCAGGAATCCATATGTGGCTCCTTCCCGGGCTTCCTATGCTCTTCCCTCAATCCCTCCTGGCAACCACTGATCTTTTCATTGTCCCTATAGTTTTGCCTTTTCTAGACTGTCATAGGATTGGAATCATACAGTATGCAGCCTTTTCAGATTGACTTCTTTCTATTAGCAATGTGCACTTGAGTTTCCTTCCTGTCTCTTTGTAGCTTGACAGCTCATTTGTTTTTAACACTGGACTAAAAGTCCATCTTTTGGACATACCGAAGTTTATTTATTTACCGATTGAAGGACATCTTGTTGCTTCCAAGTTTTGGCAATTATGAATAAAACTGCTATAAACATTCATGTTCAGGTTTTTGTGTGGACATGTTTTCAACTCATTTGGGTAAATACTTAATAGCATTATTATTATGTTATATGATAAGACTATGTTTATCTTTATAAGAAAGTGACAAACTGTCTTCCAAAGAGTCTGTACCATTTTGCATTCCCACCAGCATTGAATGAGACTTCCTGTTGCTTCACATCCTTGCCAACATTCAGTGTTGTCAGTATTTTGGATTTGAGCCATCTGGTTAAGTGTGTAGTGGTGTCTTTTTTAAATTTCCGGTTTCCTGATGACATACAACGTTGAGCATCTTTTACTGTGCATTTGCCATGTGTGTGGTTTCCCTGGTGAGGTTCCTGTTCAGATCTTTTGCCCACTTTTTATTTGGGTTGTTTGTTTTCTAATTGTTGAGTTTTAGGAGTTCTTTGTATATTCTGGATACTTCTCCCAGTCTGTGGCTTGGCTTTTTATTCTCTTAATGTCTGGTGTTTTTAATTGTTAAAAACAATTGATTGTCTGGTCCCTGTGTTTACTTCTACTAGAAACAGAAATCTATGCTATTAGTTTTTATATGTTGATTATGTATCCTGCTGCTTTTCTGACTCTTCAAATTGTTTATTAGTTTCAGTGTGATTCCTGTTGGTTTTTTTTCCCAGATATATTATCAGAACTTCTGTAAATATACTTCCAACTTTTTCTTTCTAAGTCTTAGGCCTCTCATTATTATTTTTTTGTCTGATTTCACTGTCAGGTAACAATGGAATTAGTGGGCATTACTTGCTTCTGCCTACGCTAAATAAAATTTTGGTTTTGGGCCTGAGGGACGTGTGTGTGTACGTGTCTGTGTTTGTATGTGTGTAAAACTATATTGTAGTATCCATTATTTCCACTTTAGTGTTTTTATCTGGAATAGATGTTGGATTTTGTTGAAGACCTTTTCAACATCCATAGAGATACCACATATTTTTGTCTCCTTAGATATGGGGATGTATAGTAATGAATTTTTCGATATGAAATATCTTTGCAATCTTAGAATAAACCCAAGTGGTTATTATATTTATTTTGTAGTATGCTATTGGATTCTGTTTAATATTTTATGTAGGATATTTGGATTGATATTTTTAAGTGAGATATGTTATGTAGCTTTCTTTTGTCACATTTGAGGATCATAAGGTTTAAATATTAATAACATAGAGTTATCTGTTGCTTAACTTCACAGCTCCATTCCTGAAAATCAAATGTTCTAAAAGAGGGTCTCATACCCACCCCCTACTTTTTTTTCTTGAGACAGAGTCTCGCTCTGTTATCCAGGCTGGAGTGCAGTGGTGTGATCTTGGCTCATTTCAACCTCCACCTCCCAGGTTCAAGTAATTTTTCTGCCTCAGCCTCCTTAGTAGCTGGGATTACAGGTGCCTGCCACCACATCTGGCTAAGTTTTATATTTTCAGTAGAGATGTGGTTTCATCATGTTGGGCAGGCTGATCTCGAACTCCTGACCTTAAGTGATTTGCCTGCCTTGGCCTCCCAAAGTGCTGGGATTACAAGTGTGAGCCACTGTACCCGGCCCCATTATTTTAAATGGTAAAACATTATAGTGTGTTAATGTGCCAACTAAAAATTCATAACTAATTTTCTAAAATGTAATTAAAGCACAATTAAACAATGAAAATTAATAAACAGAACACAAAATGCTTAGTATATTGTTTACTGATTACCAATTAAAATAGCTATTAATAAGCAATTGCTTTGGATACCTCCTTTATTGAAACTTGTTACACTTTTCAAAAACACCCATACATGATTCACATAAGTTACTGTGAACAAAAGTTCTCTGAAAAGGAATTTGGAGGAAACAGGCTTTATTCTAGTGAACAGTTTGCAAAACCAGGGAGATGCAGCCTTCCTTGCAAAATGAAGGCACATTCCAGAGAAGAAAGAGAAGGTTTGACTTTTCTTGCCCAGGTCCTTAATCAAGTCCTTTTATGTAAATGAAATATTCAGACTTGCTTGATCTGATTGGTTGACACAGCTGAGTTCTGATTGGTCAATATAGCTGAGCTCTGATTGGTCAAGGCAAGTGAGCGCTGATTGGTTGGTTCAGGTGAGCTCTAAAAGTTCCCAGAGTTAAAAACGGGTGGGTTTTCCCAGACCTCTACTTAGCATATGGCAGCTTCACTCTGACTTAAATGTTGGCTCAGTTAGCCATTTGGGATCCATCTTGAAGGATTAGCTCTTTCAGGTTTCTTCACACAACTAACTGAATTTGGAACCCTATCTGAGAGTTGTTCCTCACATTATTTTGTTAAAAACATTGTATTGACTTTTGGGCATGTATACTTTTTTTTTTTTAACATACATATCACCCGGAAAAGCCAACAACACTATAATGAAAGATATATATGTTTTTCAGAAGCATGGGCATTATAAAACTTGGCAGTGTTCTATTGGAAAATATTATTCAAGGATATATACTGTGGGTTATACCTATTATCAGTTCATAAAAATAATTAGAACGTGTTCTTGTGCTCAAGGGTAGCTCAAGTAATATTGGAATTATGTGGTCTTTAAATATTTGGTAGAATTCTCTTGTGAAATTGTTGATGTCTGGTCTCTTTTTGTAGAGTAGTTCGTTGATAATATAACTTTTTGATATTGGTCTGTTTAAACATTGTTGCCTCCTGAGATGAGTCTGGCAAATTATATTTTCCTTAGAAATTATCCATTTGATCTAGACTTTCCCACTTATTTACATGGCCTTAAGAGTAAATACATGGCTTAACTTTTTAAAAATTTCCCTGTTTCAATGTTTTTCTCCTTGTCATTTTTAATCCTGTGTATTTTTGTGTTTTCCTTTTTTATTAAGTAGTTTAATTAATGGTTTATATGTATTTCTAGATTTTCATAAAAAGAAAACCAGAATCTTAGTTTATTAGTTTTTCCTTTTATCTTATTTTTAAAGTCATTACTGTCCAATTTTATCTTTATTGTTTGTTTTTCCTTCTGTTTTTGTTTGTTTGTTTGTTTGTTTTACTTTGTTGTTCTTTTCTAGCTTCTTGAGTTTGGCATTTTATTTATTTTATTCTTTGATTTTTGATTATTTAAAGCCATGAATTTTCCTTTGATTACCAATTTAATTGTATCCTATAGATTCTGATGCATGTTATCTTCATTAAAAAAATTTTTTTTTTCTTTTTTGAGAGAATCTCACTCTGTCACCCAGGCTGGAGTGTAGTGGCACCATCTTGGCTCACTGCCACCCCACCTCCCAGGTTCGAGCAATTCTCGTGCCTCAGCCTCCCAAGAAGCTGGGATTACAGGCACGCACCACCATGCATGGCTAATTTTTTTTTTTTTTTTTTTTTAGTAGAGATCGAGTTTCACCATGTTGGGCAGGCTGGTTTTCAATTCCCTGACCTCAAGTTATCTGCCCAAAGTGCTAGGATTACAGGCATGAGCCACCATGCCCAGCCCAGTTTCATCAAATTTTAAAAGAAATTATATAATTTTGGCTTATATTTGTGCTAGGTGTATGTTTTGTAGATTTCTTGGGATTTTCCACAGAAAGTATAAGACATCTGCAAATGAACAGTTTTAGGTTTTCCTTTCTGATATACATGCCTTTTATTTCCCCGTCTTCCCTTACTGCACTGTCTTTGACTTTCAGTACCATTTTGAACAACTGTGGCAAGAACTGACATCTTTCCTGGAGGGAGCATTCTGTCTTTCATCATTTAGTATGACATTAGCTGTATGGATATTGGGTTTGTTTGTTTGTTTGTTTTGGTAGATGTTCTTTATCAAGTTGAGAAAGTTCCCCTTTATTGCTTTTTTTAAAAGAGTTTTTGTCATGAGTGGATGAACATTGCCAAATGATTATCTGCGTCAATTGATATTATCATGTGTATGTTTTTTCTGTTAATATGGTACTTTATATATATTGATTTTCAAATATTAAACTGGCCTTTATTGTTATGAATAACCCTACTGGTTATTGCGTATAATTATTTCTGTGTATTGCTGAATTCTATTTGCTAATATTTTGTTAAGGAGTTTTGCCTCTGTATGCATGAGGGGTATTGGTCTGTAGTTTTCTTTTTTGTGCTCTCTCTGGTTTTGGTATCAGAGTAATACTGGATTCATAAAATGTTTTGAATTGAATGGACTGTCCTTCTGTTTTCTAGAGGAGATTATATTGAACTGATATTAATTTTCCTTTAAATGTTTGGGAAAAGTTTCCAATGAAGCATTTTTTTGAAATTTTTAAATTACAAATTTAATTTCCTTAATAGATACATGACTGTGTTATCTGTTTCATATTGGATGAGCCGTAGTAGTTTGTGCTTTCTGAGGAGTTCATTTTATTTAAGTTTTCTAATTTATTGTGTGTATACTTGTTTGTAATGTTTCCTTATTAACCTGTTCATGTCTGCATAATCTGTAGTGGTAACTCCTGTCTCATTTCTGATAATTGGTAATTTGTGGTCTTTTCTCTTTTTTCTTTGTGAGTCTTACTAGGAGTTTGTATAATTTTATTGATGTTTTCAAAGAACCAAATTCTCATTACAGTGATTTTTCTCTATTATTTTTCTGTTTTCCATTTCAGTTGATTTCTGCTGTTTATTATCTTCTTCTTTCTGTTTTCTTTGGGCTTCTTTGCTCTTCTTTTCTAGTTTCTTGAGGTAGGAGCTTAGATTATTGATGTGAGTCTTTTCTTCTTTTCTGCTGTAAACATTTAGTTCTATATGTTTCCCTCTTGATACTGCCTCAGCTGCATTCCACAGGTTTTCATATTATATGTTTCTTCAGTCCCATTTAAAAAATTTTCTTGGAGACTCATGGATTATTTAGAAATGTGTTGTTTAGTTTTCAAACATTTGGAGATTTGCCCATCTTTCTGTTATTGACTTCTAGTTTGATTACTTCATGGTTAGTGAACATGTTGTGTTAGTATTTCAGTTCTTTTAAGTTTGCTAAGGTTTGTTTTGTGGCCCAGGATGTGGCATATCTTGACATATGTTCTGTGAGCCTTTGAAGGAAACATGCATTCTGTGTTGTTGGTGTAGCACCCTGTAAGTGTCGTTTAGATCCTGTTGGCTGATGATGTTATTGAGTATCTTTATCTATATACTGATTTTCTGTCTAGAAAAGGGTGTTCACTCTCCAACTATAAATGTGGATTTAGCCTTTACTCCTTTCAGTACTGTAAGTTTTTGCTTCATGTGTTTACAGTTCTGTTTTTGGGCACATACACATTTAGGATTTCTCTGTCCTTTTGGTGGACTGGCCCTTGAATTGTGTAATGTTCTTGATACCTGGTAATCTTTGCTCTGCAGTTTATCTTACATAGATATATTCAGTCCTCCTTTCTTTTGATTAATATGTATATGGTATATATGTTTTCACCCTTTTACTTTTAACCTACCTACATAGTTATATTTGAAGTGAATTTTTTGTAGATAGCATTCATGTTTTCAATCCACTCTTTCAATTCTGTCTTTTATTTTGCATATTTAGACTGTTTACACTTAATGTAATTATTGATATATTAGGGCTTAGTCTGTTGTTTTATTTCTTATTTTTTGTTTTCTCTGTTTTTCATTTCTCTAGTTTCCTTTTCCTCACTTCCTGTGGGTTACTTGAACGTACTTTAGAGTTCCATTTTAATTTATCTGTAGTGTTTTTGAGTGTATCACTTTTATAGGGTTTTTTTAAGACCTCATATAGGTTTTTTAGTGGTTGCCCTGTGTATTACATTATATATATATATAAAACTTCAGTTTCTTCTGGAGTTTCTATTACATTATATATGCATAACTTCTCCAGTGTTATTTTACCAGTTCATGTGAAATATAGAAGCTTTACCTCTCTTTATCTCTTTTTCTTCCTCCATTTATAATAAAATTGTCTTAAATATTTCTTCTTCTATGTACTTTTAGAACCACATTAGAGTATGTTTTAATATTTGCTTCAACTCTCAAACATAATTTAGAAAACTCAAGAGGAGAAGAAAAATGTGTTGTATTTACCTGTATTTTTACTCCTGTTATTCTTTCTTCCTTCCTGATATTCCAATATTTCTTCTTTCATAATTTACTTCTGTTTAAAGGAACTTCCTTAGACATTCTTTTATGGTAGGTCTGTGGGTGACAAATTCTCTTAGTTTTCCTTCATCTGAGAATGTCTTGATTTTCCCTTCATTCCTGACTTTTTCAGTGGGTATAGAATTCTGGGTTGACAGTTCTTTTTTTTTCAGCACTTGAAAAAACGTGTGCCTCTTCCTTCTGACCTCCATGGTTTCTGATGAGAAATCCACTGTCATTCGAATTGTTTTCTTCCTATAGGTAAGATGTTGTTTATCTCTCGCTGCTTTCAAGATTTTTTTCCTTGTCTATAATTTCAGAAGTTTGATTACAGTGTATTTTCATGTGAGTTTCTCTAAGTTTATCTTGTTTGGGATTTGCTCAGCTTCTTGAATTTGTAGGTTTATATCTTTTGCCGTATTTGGAAATTTTTCATCCTTTATGTCTTTGAACACTTCTTTAGTTCTGCCTCTTTCTCTTTCCAGGACTCTGATGACATGAATTTTAGATATTTTGTTATAGTCCCAAAGGCCCCTGAGCTTTATTCACTTTTTTTAGTCTACTTTCTCTCTGTTGCTCAGATTGGATCATTTCTATTATTCTGCCTTCCAGTTCATTAACTCTTTCCTCTGTGCCTTCCATTCTGCTATGGAGCCCATCTATTGAGTTTCTAATTTTAGTCACTGTATTTTTTAGTTCTGAAGTTTTCATTTGGTTCTTTATATCTTCTGTTTCTTTGCTGAGACTTTATTTCTTTGCTGAGGTTTTCTATTTTTCATTTAAGTGTTTTAAGTTATCTGTTGAGTGTTTTTATAATGGATGTTTTAAAAATCTTTGTCAGATAATTTTAACATCTCTGTCATCTTGGTGTCTATTGATTGTCTTTTATCATTCAGGTTGAGATTTTCCTAGGTCTTGGTATGATGAGTGAGTTTTGGTTGAAATCTAGACTCTCTGGTATTATGTTGTGAGCTTCTAGGTCTTATTTACATCTTCAGTTTTAGCTTGTCTACTGTGATGCAACTCCAGCAAGTAGTAGTGGGCGTATTAGTCCATTCTCACACTGCTATGAAGAAATACCTGAGACCAGGTAATTTATAAAGGAAAGAAATTTAATTGACTCATAGTTTTGTATTGCTGAGAAGCCCTCAGGAAACTTGCAATTATGGTGGTAGGCAAAGGTGAAGCAGGCACCTTCTTCACAGGGTGGCAGGACAGCGTGAGTGCAGTCAGGGGAAGTGCCAGATGCTTACAAAACCGTCATGTCTCATGAGACTCACTATCATGAGAACAGCATAGGGGAAACCACCCCCATGATCCAAGTACTTCCACCTTGTCCCTCCCCTTGACACGTGGGGATTACAGGGATTATAATTTGAGGTGAGATTTGGGTAGAGACACACCAAACCATATTACAGGGATTGTAGAGAATTGCCCTATTATTGACAGATGGGGATAGAAGTATAGATTATTCACTTGATTTCCATTGACACTCTAGGGGAAAAGAATTACTCATTACTGCTCAGCTAGGGTGGGAGTTCTAGCTCCCCACTAGGCCTCTATTCATATCAGCCTGACTAGGAGAGACAGGAGTTCCCCATCTAGCTGCCCTTGACACAATGGAGATAGACCTTATCACCTCCATGTAGCAGTAAAAATCCTGACTTTTCACTTGGGCTCACTCTATATAGTAGGGGGAAGACGGTGCCTCTTTCCTGCTGGGTGAGGCATGACCTCTAGGCTCCCTCTGTGATCTTTGCTGGCATTGTGTGTATTGGGGGTCTTGTCACCACTGGATGGGGTGAAAGTTTCTGCTCCCACTTGGCTCTCTCTGAGACCACCCCAGCAGGGGTTTTGGGATGGTGGTGAGGGTGGAAGTCTAGGCCACCACCCGGTTTCTACTGGTTTAAATGGAGGTATGGTCATAGTTTTTTTTTTGGTGTGTGTGTGTTTACAGTTTGACTATTGTTTAGTGATTACTGTCTGTAAGTTTTATATCTCACTATACTGCCCCTTTCCTAGTCCTTTCACTAGAGAGAGCTGGGTTTATTGAGGCTTTAAAAAATCTGTGCCTCTTGGCATTTCTGGGTTCACAAGTACCAAATGTAGGATTTATGAGGCATAAAAGAAAACCCAAATAAGAAACTTATTGTTATGTCTTCCCCCAGGTCCCCTAGCCAGTATTTTCCTTCTTCCTTCCACCTTTTAGAATCTCATGTTTGCCTCATATTTGATGTCCAAGGATCTTATATATAGTAGTCCCTGCTTATCCATGGTTTCACTTTCCCAGGTTTCTGTTATCTGAGGTCCACTATAGTCTGATATAACATAACTACTCTTGCACTTTGGGGCCATTATTAAGTAAAATAAGGGTTACTTGAACGTAAGTACTATAATCCCGTGACATCCAATTTCACAACCAAGATGACTGCTGAGTAACTAATGCAGTCCAGGTGGACAGAGCAGAATGTGTGAGGTTTCATCATGATACTTAGAACAGCTGGCAACTTAAAACTTATGAATTACTTCTGGAATTTTCCACCTATGTCACAATGCCTGTGTCATTCACTTCACTTCATCTCATTATGTAGGCATTTCATCATATATCATCTCAAGAAAAAGATGACTGCTGGCCGAGCACATTGGCTCACAGCTGTAATCCCAGCAATTTTGGAGGCCAAAGCCGGTGGATTGCTTGAGGTCAGGAGTTTGAGACCAGCCTGGTCAACATGGTGAAACACCATCTCTACTAAAAATATACAAATTAGCTGGGCGTGGTGGTGCGTGCCTGTAATCCCAGCTACTTGGGAGGCTGAGGCAAGAGAATCTCTTGAACCCAGGAGGCGGAGGCTATACTGAGCAGTGAGCTATGATTGTGACACCACACACCACCCTGGACAACAGAGCAAGACTCTGTCTCAAAAAAAAAAGAGAAAAAGAAAGAAAAGAAAAGGATGACTAGGAATCAGTTTCTTTCACGTTTCCGATGGATTTGTAGTGTGGCCACTTTTATGTTTCTAATAGCCTTCCCTCCCTCCCTCCCTCCTTCCCTTCTTCCCTTGATAAACCCTTTTTCTCTAAAGTTTTGTCCACTTAAATGGTTTATCAATGACTCAGTCTTTGTCTTTCTTGAACTTCTCTGTTGTGTTTATGTTTTGTTTCACAAATTTCTGTTCTTATTTATTATTTCCTTTCTTCTACCTGTGTATGTGTATTGCAATATTCTTTCTCCAATTTGTTAATTGGATACTCGGCTCATTTGAGATTTTCTACTTTGCTAATGTGTTTAAAACTTTAATGTTCACTCTGAGAATTATTTTAGTTATGTATTGAAAGTTTAAATTTTCTGATTTAAGTATTTTTTTGAAGTGTGATTCAGATTTCTTGTTTGATTCATGAGTTTTTTTAAGTATGATTTTGAATTTCTAATTGACAGAGGTTTCTCTATGTTGTTCTTTTTCCCTGTGTTTTGCAATCGATTCCATTATTCCTTTTCCTATTTCATCACTCCTTGTATTTCGGATCATCCATTTGGGTTTCTTCTTTTTTTTTCTTCCTTCTGCTTGAAGAGCATCTTTCCTAATTTCTTTTAGTGAGGTTTCATGGTGGTAAATTCTCTTGGCTTGCCTGAACAGTCTTTATTTTGCCATTGTTTGTGAGAAATGGTTTTACATCACAGAAAATTCTCATTTGTTATCTTTCAGCATATTGACACTGCTCCACTGTCTTCTGCCTTCTGTTGTTTCTGTTGAGAAGACAGTCATTAGTCTAAATTGTTGTTCCTATGTATGGCTCTGTCTTCTCTCTGGGGCTGCTTAAATAACATCCTTTTTATTATGGAAAATGGAAACATGGGAAAGTGAAGACAAGTGTGGTGAACTTCCATGTTCCGTCTCCACCCTCAGCAGTCACCCACATTTGGCCAGTATTGTTTCACTTACGCCTTTCCTTGCTTTCTTGTGTATCATTTTAGGTGTGAATATGCCAGTAAGCATCTCTAACAATTAAGGATTTATCATAGCCATAGAGCATTATTACACTTAGCAATGTTGACAATAATTTCTTAATAGTATGTAATACCTATTCCAAGTTCAAAGTTTACCAGTTATCTCAAAAATAACTTTTTACAGTTGGTTTGAGTCAGGATTCAAGCAAAGTTTACTCATTTGACTTTGCTTTATCTAAGTCTCTTTTACTCTAAAACAGTTTCCCCCTCATTATTCATACCATTTATTTGTTGAGGTGAACATACAGTTTGTTCTGTAGAATTTCTCAGTTTGGTTGTTTGCATCATAGCATCGTTTGGTACAGTCCTCTGTCCTCAGTGCATTCTTTTACCTGGTAATTAGATCCAGAACAGGACTTCTGAGCCTTGGAGCTGCTGAAGCTCTATTATGGACCATGGCCTCTGCATCTTAGGATGCGTAGTAGCATCCCTGGCCTCCACCCGCTAGAAGCCAGGAGCGCCCTCTAGTTGTGACAACCAAAAGATGTCTAGAGACCTTTGTGAAAGAATCCCATTCCCTTCTTTAGGAAGGCTTCTAGGTGGTGGTGACTTCCTGCTGCTTTGTATCAGGAGCTTTGTCATGTCTGGTGTCTCTCTGGGTGATATTAAGATGGAGCAGTGGGTTCATCCTGATCCTTCAATTGTAAAGTTCTCCACTTGTCTCTCCCCAAAAGGTTCTAGTTACCCTGATCTATGATTTCAGTGAGGGCTGCAAAATGGTGAATTTATAATTTTGTGATTCTTTCTGTGTTTGTCATTTTTACTTTTTCTGTAAGAAAGATCTGATCTTATCAACTGTTTGGTTACCCTGAAATGCAGTTTGTATGTGTACTAAACAAGGTACTTGCTTCATTCTGTCCCTTTTAATAAGTTTTTAAAATAATGAATCAATGCCCTAGTAACAAGTATGACCAGTGAGAGCTATAAGAAAATTATTTTCTTAAAATTTTGGATTTTAATGTGTTCGATGTATTTCAGTTATTTGCAGTCATTATTACTTTTGGTGCTTAAATTGTCCCATCTTGTCCAGTGTTCATCTTTTCAAGTTGATCGTTCTGTCCTCTTCATAGGCCTGGAGTAGAGTTTGACAGTTCTATGTTTTTCATCTATGACAGCATGTTCCAGGATGATTGTGCATACTTCTTGCCCCGGTCTGGAATTGCTCATTTCTCCAAGAAGCAGCACACGCTGGACACTGCTGTGATTCCTGTAGATTCCCACCCCCACCACCGCCATATTCTGGTGGCCTTTACCTCCAGGGGCTTCGTCTTCAGCTTCTCTTCAGAGATTTCCCATGGACTACGGGAACCACTGGAAGTGCATGGGAGTTTGCATCCTCCAAGGTGGCACTTAGCCAGTGAAGGGAAAGAGTGCGTGTAGGACAGCCAGTTTTGTGGCTTCAGTCAGGCCAACCTTCTGGTTCAGATGAGAGCCCAGAGTCCCCCTGTGGGAGCCTAAGCTACCTTTGCAGGACTTCGTCTGAAGCATGCACCTTTGCTTGGCTTCTTCACCTTCCTGTCTTGCTTTTCTCTTCCCTTCTGGTTTCTTCTGGGAGCCCAAGCAACCTCACTTGTGCTTCAAGACACCGTGGTTCCTTTGCTAAGATAGTGTTTAGAGGCAGTCATCTGTGGTCATTGCTGCTGCGTTTTTATTGCTTTCAGGCTTTTTGGTAGGCTTTTTTAAAAAGAGAGAAAAGAGGCTGGGTGCATTGGCTCATGCCCGTAATCCCAGCATTTTGGAGGCCGAGGTGGGCAGATCACCTGAGATCAGGAGTTCGAGACCAGCCTGGCCAATAGGGCGAAATCCCGTCTCTACTTAAAAAAAAAAAAAAAAAAAAAAAAAAAAAGATGTATAAAAATTAACCAGAATTCCAGCTACTCAGGAGGTAGAGGCAGGAGAATCACTTGAACCCAGGAGGCGGAGGTTGCAGTGAGCCGAGATCACGTCACTGCACTCCAGCCTGGGTGACAGAGCAAGATTCCATCTCAAAAAAAAAAAAGAGGGAGAAAGAAAAGTATGTCATGAATTCCATGGCATTTGTCATTCAAATAGAAGATTGTAGGATTTTAATCTCACTTTTGTATTCATCTCTCTTCTATCCTGAAAATGTCTTTTTGTCTTTTTTTCTTGCTGATTCTGTTTTCTTAAATGGTATTGCTTAAGAACATGATCAGTCTGATAGTTTCCTTTGAAGTTCATTTGCAGTTGTCTGTGCCTTGACTTTATGGTCAACTGTTTTCATGGTCGGCTTTTGTACGTGTTCTACATGTGCTTAAGAGGGATATGTTTTCTCTGATTTTGTGAGCTCTGAGCTTTTTATATTTGTATGTTAAGTTCATTAGTTGTATTACTCAAATATTCTTTATATTCACTAATATTTTGCTTGATTCACCTGTCAATATTTTTTTTTTTAATTTTTGTAGATTTAGGGGGTACAAGTGCAGTTTTTTTACATAGATCTATTGTATCATGGTGATGTCTGGGCTTCTAGTGTAATCATCGCCTGGGCTCATGTGATCCTCCCACCTCAGCCCTCTGCAGTAGTTGGACCACAGTTGCATATCACCATCCCAGAGCTCATTTTTTGTATTTATTGTAGACATGGGGTTTCCACATGTTTCTCAGGCTGGTGTTGAACTCCTGGGCTCAAGTGATCCACCTGCCTTGGCCTCCCAAAGTGCTGGAATTACACATGTGAGCCACCACACCCAGCCTGTATTTACTTATGTATCTCATATAAAAATTGAAGTCTGAAGTCTTTAGGGGGGTAAGTGTACCCATTGTTTCTGCTGTTTTTAGGGTTGTAAGTGAGTGTACTCATTGTTTCTGCTGTGTCTTTCAGTCATGGTGACCTTGTTTCATGGTGTGTTTGGTGATATTTTTTGAGTTCATATGTGACTGATCTTAATCCTCTGTATTAGGATTCTTTTAGAGGGACAGAACTAATAGATGGGAGTTTATGAAGTATTAACTTACACGATCACAAGGTTGCACAATGGGCTGTCTGCAAGCTGGGGAGGAAGGAGAGCCAGTCCGAGCCCCAGAACTGAAGAACTTGGAGTCTGATGTTTGAGGGCAGGAAGCATCCAGCACGGGAGGAAGATGTAGGCTGGGAGCCTAGGCCCATCTCGCCTTTTCACATTTTTCTGCCTGCTTTATATTTGCTAGCAGCTGATTCAATGGTGCCCACAAGATTAGAGGTGCATCTGCCTTCCCCAGCCCACTGACTCAAATGTGAATCTCTTTTGGCAGCACCCTCACAGACATACCCTGGATCAATAGTTTGTATCCTTCAATCCAGTCAAGTTGGCACTCAGTATTAAACATCAAGTCCTCCTTTTCTCAACTAGAGTTTTGTGAGATAATTAAACCCTACAGAAAATGAATTGATTAACTACTTTTTCCGTTTTCCCAAGGACGAAACATAGCTTGTATCTCTCCAGACATGGAGGGGAGAAATCCCTTCTATACCATGGATATCTTGGGAAATAACAGCTTCAGTTATCTCCAAATTCCTCCTAACCTGTGGTGATTCTGTAGGCCAGCTGAGAATGTTTTTGTCAGAGGGGATTTGCTGTTGTTTCCAGAAGCCTGGGGTCCTGCCAGGCTGGGCTTACTTTAGCCCCTTTTAGGGATGCAGTTTGATGGGAAAGTCCCATTCAGCTTCCCCATCTTGAAGTAAGTCCAAGGCTCAGAACTCCTACTCCAGCACTGGAAAGGGCAGTTCCTCAGTTCAGCCTCAGTGACTTAATCTGGAAAGGGGACCTGTGCCGTGGGGTGCTGTTAGGAGGAGGAAAGCACCTGGGTCATGTCTGGCGCATGGCTGTTTTTAGTGAAGGCTCTTTTCCTTTCTGTTTTCCCCTCTGAAGCTTGCCATTTTGCTTCATTGTCTCCTATTTCAGGGATTTAATTTTTCTAACTATTAAGTCATTTAAAAAATAGTCTTTCTCCAACAATGAATTTAGTCTGTCATTTTCATTTTTATCCTTCCCTTCTTTCTTCTGCTTTGACTTACTTGACATTTTTTCCCCTATGATTGATGACTTTCATATGATTTTCTATGTCGTAATAAATCAATTTCAGGAGAAATAGTTCTATCCAAGCTCTGGAATCTGTGTTCCATTTATTTTGAGCAGCAGAAGTTTTCACTGAATCCAGACTGATTATTTTTTCCCAGTTTACTTAAGTTAATTAATTGTTCATTTATTTTAGAGACAGAATCTTATTCTGTCACCCCGACTGGAGTTCAGTTGTACCATTGTAGCTCACTGTAACCTCGAACTCCTGGCCTCAAGTGATCCTCCTGCTTCAGCCTCTGTAGTCGCTGGAACTGTATGCATGTGCCAACACACCTAGCTAATTTTTAAATTTTTTTGTAGAGACACGATCTGTCACCATCTTGCACAGGCTCATCTTGAGCAACTGCTTGAGACTACTGGGCTCAAAGGATCCCTCCCACCTCAACCTCCCAAAGTGCTGGGATTATAGGCATGAGCCACCACACACAGCTGAAGGCATGTTTAATATCCATAGTATGGTGCATCTTATAAATATTGCACCTTTTATTTAGTCAATCTGTGGTTGTGCATTTTATAATTTTTGTTATGTAGAAGAATTTAACAACACAAGCCTCTAATCCCAGCACTTTGGGAGGCCAAGAAGGGTGTATCACTTAAGGTCAGGAGTTTGGGACCATCCTGGCCAACATACTGAAACTCTGTCTCTACTAAAAATAGAAAAATTAGCTGGGTGTGGTGGCACATGCCTGTAATTCCAGCTACTCAGGAGGCTAAGGCAAGAAGAATCGCTTGAACCTGGGAGTGGAGGTTGCAGTGAGCCAGAATCACACCACTTTACTTCAGCCTGGGCAACAAGAGTGAAACTCTGTCTCCTGTCTCATTAAAAAACAAAAAAAAGAAAAACAAAAACTTTTAGGAATACAGATTTTTGTATACATGCTTAATTTCCTTAGCAGATAATGTGTCATAAATTAATATAATTTTTTAGGGCTTCAAGTAAGTTTTGCCAGATTGCTTTCTCTGATTACGTAAGTTTCATTTTCAACAGGGAAGTTTGGTGGTGCGCGTTTCAAAAGCGATTGCTTTAAAACTGCTTGTGCTAGTGGGTGGGGGCTGGCTATCCTGGCTCTGTGGCAGCATCTTCGGTGGTGTAGACCACTAAACAGCTGTAGCTTCGGCTGTTTTCATGCTCACCTTGAAGCTTTTTTTCTCCGCAAGGCCTTTCTCTTCAGGACTTCGAAGTGGCCAGCCGTCAAGGGCTCCACAGCAGGCTCTGGGGATTAGCACCTTCACTTTGTTGCTCTTTAAAGTCCTATTTGCTTTTATGTTTCTTTAAAGAATTCAAAATGAGTTGCAGCAGTGGGAGGTGCCTCCATGTCACTGCACATCTCCCTTGGTGTCCCTGAGGTCTCAAGAGCTCTGTCACCTATAAGAATTAAAATATACAATAGGATGGTTGAAAATGAAAAATTACTATGAGAAAAACACTGGTCAGGGACAACAAAATTTACCTAAAAAAAACAAGATCATGGCCATGTTAGCCCTGTGGGAACACAGCTGGGGTAGGGGTGGGGTGCTTAGTGGCAGAGGATAGGGCCTGGGGGAAGGAGATGATGAATGGGGGTCTAGCGAGGGAGTGGGGCCTGAACAGAGGCTGGGTCCCCCCAGACAGAGCATCCTTCCGAGCTCCATGGCCTCACAGGACCCTCTCCTGGGATCCCAGGTCAGGGCAGACTGGACGATGACGATGAGGTCCAGGGAGACTCTGTGGGCTTATGGGTTGGGAGCTGGCTCCTAATTCTTTCTGTGTTGCAGGTCCGAGGTCCCAGTGGGGGCAGTAGGAAGGTCTCACCAGGCTCTGGGGTTCTCAGCACATCAAGACCCCTCAACGAGGCAGGGATTCCACAGCCACGGGGCAGTGCTGGGTTCAGTGCTGTTTTCAACCTTGGCACAGCAAGAGGGAAAAAAGGGTCTGTTAGGGTCTCTGCAGCAGACAGTGGTCCTGGCTGTCATGCACTGCGGTCACATGTGTGAAGCGGTGCCTTTAGCTGCGCACCCATCCCTCGTGGGCCCGTGAGGACCTGACGCAATTGCCAGTGGCAGTGGAGCCGGGAGAGAGCAATGCGACGTGGGCGTAGTGTACACCACACCCCTTACTCGGGGACCCTATGTCCTTGTAGGTGGTAACGTGGACCCGGAGAGCCAAGCAGAGGGAAAGAAGGAGGTGGAAGCGGATGACGTGATGAGGAGCGGCCCCCGGCCCATCGTCCCGTACAGCTCCATGTTCTGTTTAATCCCCACCAACCTGTGAGTCTCCTTGCCTGGCTGTTTGTGTGGCTGCACACTCACCCATGTATCATGACGTATAGGAACACAGTAGCCAGCCTGCGCTGATTCTGTGCAGTTATGTAGGCAAAAGGCTCTAGGTACCACAGCAGTCCCTGGAGGCACGTCCCATGTGGCCTCATTCTGCAGGCACAGGAGGTTCTGTGACATGTTCACAGGCAGCCTCAGCAGAGCTGGGGTGAGCATAGACAGCTCCAGGCTTGGGCTCCTCACCTCCTCTGTGGTGTATGTGTCTCTGTGCACAGGGACCCTGTTTGCCCTGTCTCACAAACACAGTTCCATCCATCTGCCTTCCCATCATACCTGCCACCTGTGTTGCATGCATGCATGCACCGCATTCATTTGCATGTCTGTCTGTGTGCCCGCACCTGTGCTTTTCATGCATTTGTCATCCACTCTTCAGTCCAGGGCCTCCATTAGTCCACCCAGTGTTCATGTGGCAGACAGCACTCTAGGTGCTGGGAGTGTCTAGGAATGAAGAAGACAGGTGAGAGCCCCTGTCTTTGCTAAGCCTGTGTGCTGATGGGAGAGACAGACAGCAGACACGACAGATGAGTAAAGACGTAAGACATAGGTGTGGTGAGTGCCAGGAGGAAACGCAAAGCGAGGCGTGGAGATGTGGCCTGCTGGGTACTAACACTTAGATGGGAAGGTCAGGTAGGCCTCTGGGGAGGAGGCAGAGGGAGAGGCAGAGCAGAGGTGGAAGCACACAAGAGCTCGCCTGGCTGGAGCAGGGGCTAGGCAGGTGGACGTGCCCTGGCTTGTTAGCCATCTGTCCATCCCCTTCTTCTTTGATCACCCAACAGTCTTTCCACCAAGCCCTGCGTTATATCCTCTCCCTGCCCCCTCCCTCCCATCATTCTTTTGTCCAACACACGTCTTGGGAGCTTACCCTGCTATGCTGTGGTGAGGAGTAAAGCAGTAATGGAGACAGACATGGACCCCACCATGTCAGGACTGACTGCAGTGGCAGGTGGGGGTGGTGACCCGGCGTGGAAGTGAAGACACAGGAAGGCACTGGCATTCTGGGAGCAGCTGAAAGAAGGCCAGGGAGGTTTTCTGGTGGAAGTGACATCTTGGTTGGAAACTGAAGGATGAGTAAGAATTAAGGCGAAGTGGGGAGAGGGGAGGAACTAGTGGAGCATTCACAGTGGCCCAGAAGTAGAAGCCAGCAGTCAGCAAACAGCCGAGGACAGAACTGCGTCAGAAAACAAAAGGGTAGGAAGGGCTGGCTGGGTGTTCTCTCATGGGGTGGGGAGTCACATTGTCCTGGAGCACACTAAGAAGCGTGAGACTTGTGCACAGTGGGGACACTCGGACTGTAGCCCAGCAGGGCCCTTTGATGGGAGACTGCAGACGGAGACCACTGAGTAGGTGGTAAAGGTTTCAGGGAGAGAGAGTGATGTTTTGATGAGGGTACTCACAGTGGAGAGGTTTGGAAGTCAAGTGCATATAGAGGGATTTTGGAGGTAGAATCTGCTGAATTTGGTGATAAATTAGATGTGGAAGGGGAAGGAGACATTGAGGATGACACCCAGTTTCTGCCTGACGGTGGGTGGGAGGCACTGCGTTCACTGAGACCAGCAGTGCTGCTGGGGTCCTGCCTGCAGACCCTGCAAAGCCTGGGGCAGCTGGGGATGTCTCATGGACAGGTGGACTTGGGATCTGAGCTGGGGATAGAGCTGAGTGCCAGAAAACCCAGACACAACTTGGACTGGATGATGGCTGAATGAGAAGGAAAGGCAGCTCTTTTAAGGAGGGGAAATGGCAAGGTCCGAGGCAGCAGCAGGCCGGCGGTGGGCTGGGGACAAACAGCTCTGGGGACAAAGGGGAAGGAACTAAATGGCAGACGTCCCTTTGAGGAAGAGGGAAACATAGGCAGCTACGAAAGACGGATGGCTCTTGGGAGTTCATAGGTGTGGGTGAGAGGAAGAGCTGAGAGGGGCTGGCGGCGCAGTGGGCATGCCTGTAAGGCAGGGGAGGTACCGCCAGAGCACAGCCCTTGAGGTGGGGCCATCTGCCCCACCTGCTCCATCCGTGGCTGCCTCTTGTCCCCTACCCATAGATGGGCTTCCCAGCCTCCAGGTTACTGTGTACTCTCACTTTGTGGCTCTGCCGGCATCAGGGAGGCCCCTGCTTGTTGATTTCCTCACTCCTTCTCGGTGTTTTGCCTGCTGAAATGGAGCTTTGTGAGGCCTGTCCTAGTCACCCCTGTGTCCCCCGGTGTCTAGCACGTGCCTGGCAGGGCAGTCTCTCAGTAATGTTGAACAAGTAAGTTAGGCAAACAGGGCTGGAGCAAAAGGCGAGCATGTGGCAATGCACGGAGTGTGTCCTCGTGGAGTGTGTCCACACGTACCCTGGGAGCCCGAACAGGCACACACCCCACACAGACCCCAGAGGACTTTCCCAGGACAAGAGAGGCCTGTACTCCATGAGAATGATGATGCTGAATTCTTCCTCTTTGAGCAGTTCCCTCCCTGTTGCCCCCAGATGGTCTGTTCTGTGAGAGGACTGGGGAGTTGATGCTCTTGGCTTTCGACTGCTGTTGGCCGCATGGACAGTCGGTAATGAATGAGTGTAGCTGTACTCCACTGAAGCTTTATTCACACAGACAGGTCAGCCTGCTCTGGCCTGTGAGCTTTGGTTTGTTGACCCCTGCCATGGGGTTCTGCAGCCTTCCCCACTCTCTATCCCGGGATGCCCTCTCGGAATCTCAACCACTGTCCATCAGCTGGCTGCCACCTCCAACCACAGGGACCATTAGCAAAACAAAGCTCTGGGGCCACAGCTTCCGGAGGCAGCCCAGAGCCCTTTCTGCAGGGTGGGCTGAGCCTGCCCTGTAGCAAGGGTCTGGTGTGCCTGGCTGGTGGGCCTAGTGGCGACCCGTGTGTTCCCTCACAGGCTCCGCCGCTTCTGCCACTACATTGTGACCATGAGGTACTTCGAGATGGTCATTCTTGTGGTCATCGCCTTGAGCAGCATCGCCCTGGCCGCTGAGGACCCAGTGCGCACGGACTCGCCCAGGAACAATGTGAGTGGTCAGGATGGCTGGGCCCTGCCAGGCTGTGGGGTGGGAGCTGGGTGCCTTCACAGGGGCCCAAGGGGCTGGGGTGGGCTGGGGTGGGCTGGGGTCCTGTCTTCTCACAGGACACCCTCCTTCCTCTGTCTCTGTGCCTGGGAGTGCAGGACCAAAGGTCTGGAGGCAGGAAGACAGGCTGCGACAGAGGGGGCCTGTTCCCAGCTGGTGCTCGTCGGAGCCCCCCCTCCCAGAACGGTTTTCCACAGGTTCCCTGGCTCCTGGCTGATTGGAGGAAGAACCCGGAGCCACCGAGGGCACCATGGCTCAGGTTTCAGCCCAGCCTCTGAGAATAACCTTCCTTTTGGTTTCAGGCTCTGAAATACCTGGATTACATTTTCACTGGTGTCTTTACCTTTGAGATGGTGATAAAGGTGAGATATGTGGCTGCCGGCTGCCCCTGGTGACCCCAGTATTTTGCTCTCCCTCCCTCATGACTGAGATGGGACCAGGGCAGGGGTTGGACCGAAGTTCCTATAAGCTCTTCTTAAGACATGTGGTAGGTGTGTTCTGGGTGTGTGCTCAGTGCGTGAATGTCTGCACACAAAGAGGCTTTGTTTTCACCAAGGACATGACAGAGTGCTCCCCAGTGCCATGCCTGGGCCTCCACTGCCCCTGGTTTCTTGAAAACAGGAGCTGCAGCCTCGCTCTAATGTGCACATGTAGGCTGAGGCTCTCCCTCTTGGGACAGCAGAGGAGGAAGATGGTGCAACATTGGTTGCGAAGAACGAGACCTGGGAGAGAGAGAGTGTTGGAAGATTGTTTGACGTGGGTGCTGAAGACGCATTTAGGAGTGATCTGGCATTTGTCTTAGGGTAGATTCAGAGTCCTACTCTGTCTGCCTCTGAGTGTGGACTTGAGGTGCCCCCATACCACTGTCTGACTACTGTGGCCCTTGTGCGTTTGCGCCGGTGTGCACTCAGTGTGGCTGAGTGTGCATACATATGCGCATCCGTAACTTTCGTGCAGTTTAGGGTATATGTGTGCCCGCATGCGTGCACACAAGGGCAGCATGTGTGTATGGAGCACTTACGACACATGCACGAGCACATTACCTCTGCTATTTCACTCTTGCAAACTTCTGTGGGGTGGGCGTCATCATCCCCATTTTGCAGATGAGGAAGCTGACACTTAAGAGAGGTTATGGTGCTGGCCCATAATCGCAGCAGCGGGAGTCACAGAGCCAGGGTGTGAGTGAAGGTCAATGTAGCGGCCGTCCTGCTTCTCTGAGCTTGCCTGCAGGGGATCTGGGTGAGCCCTGGGCTCTCTGTGTGCCTATAGCCCAGAGATGGAGGAGCAGATGGAGATGGAGACTTCGGTCTCATTCAGGCTTAATGGAATTTGGGAGCCCAGGCAGGATCTCAGCCGGTCACGAGCCATGTAGGGATATTTGAGTCAATGGCGTTAAGGTCCAAAGCCCCACTGAGGCCCTTCGGGGTGTGACCTGGGCCATGTCTCCCTACTCTGACAGGGTATGGGAAGGTGTCCCTAAGGTCACTGAAGTCACAGGTGTGTATATATGTGTGTACTGTCAGCCACACTGATCCTTCCACGGGGACCTAGAGCCATATTCTTCCCCCATGACTCTGGAACCTAGCTCTCCCTGTCTTTCTGGGTTTTTTGTTCTGTTTTGTTATTTTTTTTTAGACAAGGTCTCACTCTGTCACCTAGGCTGGAGTACAGTGGTGTGATCTCAGTCACTGCAGTCTGCCTCCTGCAGAGATGAGTTTTTGCCTTGTCGGCCAGGGCTGGTCTTGAACTCCTGAGCTCAGGTGATCTGCCCTGCCTCAGCCTCCCAAAGTGCTGGGATTGCAGGCGTAAGCCACTGTGCCTGGTCATGTTTTATTTATTTATTTAAGACACAGGGTTTCACCATGTTGCCCCGGCTGGTCTCCAACTCCTGGGCTCAAGCGATCCATCTGCCTCAGCCTCCCCAAGTGCTGGGATTGGAGGTATGAGCCTCTGCACCTGGCCTCTGCCTGTCTTTTCTGACTATCATGTACCTAAAGTGTGTCTCTTCCTCCCAGATGATCGACTTGGGACTGCTGCTTCACCCTGGGGCCTATTTCCGAGACTTGTGGAACATTCTGGACTTCATTGTGGTCAGTGGCGCCCTGGTGGCATTTGCTTTCTCGTAAGTAATGTTTGCTCTGATCTGGCTAGGGAGAGCCCCCAGAACCACAATGGGCATGAGGGTGAGGGAAGAAGGGAGAGGTCTTCCTGTGGCTCTGTCACTGCCCATGTGGGACTGTCCCTGTCTGCTTGGGGTGGAGCTGCGTGGGGTTAGGAGATCCTGAGGTCTGTCTGTGGCTCTGGAATTAGGTAGGGCCCTGAGACCATCCCCGCCTGCCTGGAGGGGTGGGGGCTATGTGGGGCTGGGAGGCCCTGGTGTGGCCTGTGGCTCTGGGACCAGGTGTGCCCAGCATTTGCCTACCAAGGTCCTTGGGGGCGACTTTACCTTGACCTGCTCTGAGGCAAGTCTGCTCCTGACCCAGGGAGACCTCTGGTGCTTTTGCCCAAGGCAGAACTGGTGGTTACCTTCCCCTCTTGGGGTGCTAGACATCTCTTCTGACTCCCTGAACTCTTGAGGCTGAGGTGGGAGGATCACCTGAGCTCAGGAGCATTTGGCCCTGCTGTGGCTGGAACTGGAGTTGGCTTCCTCAGATCCTGAACGGGGGGTGTCGTTAGGGCTCAGCAGCAGCTGGGGATGAGTATTCAGGGGTGAGAAGGGGTGGGGGGTGCGGTTTGTGGGGTACGATCCAGGGACAAGGAAGACCCCTAGTGGACGGCAGACACAAGGGAGGGTCCGCATCTCTCCGAGCGCCGCTGGGAGGACTGCTCCTGGCGCCACTGACTCTGTTCTCTTTGTCTTCCTCTTGCTGGACTCGGCAGGAGCTTCGTGGGGTAATGCCTTCTCTCCCCCACATGCTGCCCCTGACATCACAGCATTCCAGCAGCCCCTCTTGGGTCATTTCATCTCCAGCCTCACCTCCTGCTCATCCACCTTCACCCCACTGGGGCTGCATGCTGCTGGGAGCCGAGTCCCTGGCCAGGGGTTCCTGCTATGCCTCTGGGAGTAGGGCAGGGAGCTGGGCTGGGGCTGGGCATGGTCAGCCCTTGGTGAGGAGCTTCCTAGTGAGCAGGGTGTCCCCAGTGAGGGCTGGAGGCTGGGGACGTCGACCTGGAGGGCAGCAAGGGCTCCAGGAGGGAACTGCCACCTGTGGCCAAGCCCAAGGATGGGGTCCATCCCCAGGCGCTCTCGGTGCATCTCCTTTCCAGAAGAGCAGCGTTCTTTTGTCTCTTTCTACTCCAGCCCCTTGCATTTCCCACTGTCTCCTCTTTCTGTGATAAAGGAATGAGAGCTTTGCTGGAGCATCAGCATAGGCCTTGGGAGTGGGAGCACTGCAGACAGGAGTGCCCCAGTCAGAAGGAGGAGAAGGGGTGGGGCCTATCCAGGCGGCCTCAGAGCCGTAGAAAGGAGCAGGCCTCAGGTGGACTGCTCCCCAGAAAGCCACATTTACTGGGCAACAAAGCATTGTCTCCTCTCTCCTGCCCCTGTCCCCTCTTTCCCCAGCTGGCAGAGGAAGCTGCTTTAAGAGTGGGTGTTGGCGGCACTGGGGTGATGGAGACAGCTGGCATGGCAGGAGGCTGGGTTCTTACCACCTGGAAGCTTAGTGTTTCAGGGGGAGTTTGATCAGATTCTGGAATGTAGGCTATGGTCAGGGGAGAAGAAGGGGACCAGGGTGCCTGAGCTGTGTAGCTCACTCTCCTTGCTCAGCCCCAAGTATTGCTGGAGCCCCAGGAAGAGCGCTGGGGGCAGGGCCACCCCTACAAGCAGGCCTTCCCCAGGGAATATGGGGGGGATGTGGCCTCTGAGCAGGGTGAGGAAGGACTCTGTATGTGAGTGAATCCCACCCAGCCCTGAGTCCTCAGCTTCCACCCTCACTCCCGCCCAAGTGGAGTGGCTTTGCTTCTGAGAACGGGGGTCTTCTTAGGAAGAAATCTCTCCTTGACCCTGCTGGCCTGGCCTCGGTAGGGTCATGGGAGGTCCAGCCTCCAGAGCCTGCTAATTCCTGTGTCCCCAGTAGGTGGAAGCAGCTACATGGGTCTGCCCTGGCTTTTCTTGGAGGGGCCCTGATCAAGGCCCACCGGTCCTGTACTTCTGCGCTTGATTCTGTGCCTGGAATTTTCTTTCCCTGACTTCTGTGTTGCCATCCCTGCATGAGATTTCCTGTCTGCTGCTTTCTGGGTTGCATTGGCCTCTGTCTCTGTGGTCCTCCCTCCCTCCTTCCCTCCCACCCTCCCTCCCTCCCTCTCCCTTGTTTGTCTGTCTTAGTCCACCCTGCCTCTTGGATTGCCTTTGTATTTGACTTTTTCTATTTCTTACTCTCCTTCCCCTCTTCCATCTTCCTGCTGTCAGTTTTACATCAGCAAGTGGAATGTTAGGGCGGCTGAGGTGATCTGTAGGGCAGAGGCCAGACAAGTCCCCTTTACCTCCCTCTAGCCAGCCCAAAAAGCAAGGAAAAAAGCCTTTCCAGATTTTAGTCCTAGAAATGTGCTTGTGGACTTCCACTTCTGGGTCTGCAGTCCTCATGCAGGCCCCTTCTGTTCTCTTATTCCTGGAAGCTGGGGTGGGATGGGTGTCAGGGTGATGGTTCTCCTTGTGTGCCAGGTGCTGCTGCCTTGGCCCCAGCTCCTGTCCTTAGATGAGGCCCAGGCCAGGCAGCCCCTGGGAAGAGGCATGGTGGCCTGTCGTACCTGCAGGGCAAGGCCTCTCTGCTCCTGGGTCCTTCACCCTGGGGTCTGACAAAATGCGCAGGGGAGCAGGACCCAGACCCTGGTGGGCCACATGGGAGCCGGGCACACCCATGCCTCCTGCCTGTCTGCATCTGTGGCTTCTCCCTTCTAGAGGATCCAAAGGGAAAGACATCAATACCATCAAGTCCCTGAGAGTCCTTCGTGTCCTGCGGCCACTCAAGACCATCAAACGGCTGCCCAAGCTCAAGGTTGGAGCCTGGAGTTGGGGCCTGAGGGATGTGCATGCATATGTGTGTGTGCATGCGGTACACGAGTGTGTGCATACATGTGTGTGCATGTGTATGTGCATGTGGTACATGAGTGTATGCATACATGTGTGTGCTTGCACGTGTGTGTGCTCAAATCACACCCCTGTGTGAGGGGGTTGGGCTTACTCAGCTATAAGTCTCCTTTACCCAAGTAGACCTTGTTCCCAGCCTTGTCCTGTGAGAATCCTCCTCCTCAGCCCAGCAGGATGAGGGGGCACAGGGTTTCTCTTCAGCAGCAGCAGTGCATTGTGGGAAAGGCTTCCGGGACAGGCACAGGGTGGTGGAGGGAGATGCTGGAGGTCTGGGGCTTGGGACATTGGCCGCTGAGTGGGGCCCTGGGAGATGGGTATGGGCTGAGCTTCTGTCAGAGCATAAGCCTAAACACATAGGGCCACGCTAAGACCTGGTAATTGTGAGCTCGTGCTAGGCCCTGTGCAAAGTGCTTCATGTGCTTCAGCTCACTTAATCCCCCAAAACTTTATGCAGCAGGTTCTTTTATTGGAAATTCAAGCTGTTGAGACCTGAGGCAATGTGGGACTTAGAGAAGAAAGTTTGTTTGGACCCTGTATGTGAAGGAGTGGGCTGGCAGGTGGTGGGGGAAGGCATTGGAAGCCCTCTGGCTCCATGGAGGAGTGGCACCTCCCCTGGCACCGAGTGCTGCTCTGCAGTGGGCATCCATAGTGCACCGGGCCACTTTCTGGGAGACAGTTGTGGCCCTACCTTCCTGTCACAGCCAGATCAGAGCAGCCTACAGGGTGTCTCCACAGCTCTGAGGGCAGCATTGTGTGCACAGGGAATGCTGAGCTTCCAGGTCAGGAAGAACCTGAAAGAAAGCCTCAGGTGGTGGTGGTGGCTGATGACAGGGTGTCCTTGGACAACAGAGCAAATGTGTCCTTGTCCTGAAGCTGAGCTACAGCCCTACTGCTCTATCCTGTTTGCCCACACTGCTTTCCTGATGGGCAGCGCGCAAGTGCAGGGCAGAGCCTGGCTGCATCCCCTCTACACAGGCCCAGCCCCTCCTGGCGCAGCTGGTCCTGGGCTCCTGGTCATTCCTGTTCCTGTGGCTGAACTCCGACCTGTGAGGCTGGCTCTCCTAGGCATCCAGCCACTGCCCCTAGCACCTCCTGTCCCTCCATCTGGGCCAAGATGCCTCCCCTCATAAGAGACACGGCACCAGTCTTCTGTGTCAAGGAAGCTGGTGGTGGAGCCTCCCTGTAGTCAGGGGCCTGAGGGCCTTGCAGGGCCCTGGAATGGCTGGGGGCCACCTGGGCCTCCGTGGTCCTCAGGTTTTAATCCTGTAGGTCCCCTGCCCTGCCTGATCCCCTCTCTCCTGGGCCCCTCCACATCCTTTCCTGCTTCTAGCCCCGCCCTGTGGCTCCACCCCCTGTCATGGCTCCACTCCTCCCCTCATGGTCCTGCCCTCTCACCATGGCTCCACCCCTCTCCTTGTGGCCCCAGCCCTCTCCTCATGGCCCCACCCTCCCATCTTGGCCCCACCCCCATCGTGGCTCAGCCCTTGCCCTATGGCTCCACCCCTCCAGGCTCCACCCCTCTCCTCATGGCTCCACCCCTCCCCATGACCCAACCCTTCCCCTCTTGGCCCCACCCTCCCACCATGACTCCACCCTCTCATCATGGCTCTGCCCCTCCTCCTGCAGGCTGTGTTTGACTGTGTGGTGAACTCCCTGAAGAACGTCCTCAACATCTTGATTGTCTACATGCTCTTCATGTTCATATTTGCTGTCATTGCGGTACAGCTCTTCAAAGGGAAGTTTTTCTACTGCACAGATGAATCCAAGGAGCTGGAGAGGGACTGCAGGTAAACTGAGGCAGAGTGCAAGGTGGGACACAACCCCACAAAGCAGAGAACACCGGGAGTTCTCTTGGGACCAGTTGGAGCTGGTCACGTGGCTTAGGAGACCCCACTGCAGAGCATTGCGGACCCTGCCTGAGGTTGGGTAGGGGCTTGCTTGAGAAGTGCTAGTGTCACCACAGAAGACGGGATTGCATCCCCTCTCCAGCACCACACCAGAAGCCCCCAGCACTTCCTCCTCAGCAGGGTCAGGAACCAGGCATGTTCTGAGGGACACAGATGTCCAGGGAACTCATGGTGCCCACTGGGCAGGGCTTCTCTAAGCCCTAGAGATCTAGGCAGGGCTGCAAGGTCATAGGGGCTGCCTGATGGCTGGAGCCACTGCCGCCGTCCACTTGAGGCCTCAGAGCTTCCTGTGCCCAATCTGGCCTCCAGAGCAGACAGGAGAGGGACCCTTGGGGAAGAGCTGGGGAAAGCAGGGTAGCTGCTTGTGTGGACCCTGGGCAAGGCAGTAGCCACAGTATCTTCCTGCCTGTGCAGCAGCGTCCCAACTGCCTCTTGTGTGGATGTTGCACAGCTTCCTCCTGTGCTGTGTGACTGCTGGGCACTTGGCTGTCTACAGCTGGAAATGCTGCACATGCACCTGTCTACCAGGGAGCAGTGGCAGTTTGGGGAGATGTATCTGTCTAGAAGTGGAATTGCCGGGTCCTGGGTGTGTGTGTGCTCAGCCTTAGTAGATGCTGCCCAGCCCTGGTGTAAAATTATGCTCCCTCCAGCGTGGATGAGAGCCTCACATGCTAGCTACATCTTGGTGTTTTCTGTCTTGCCTTTCTGGATGTAGCGGTGATTCACTATGGTTTAATTTGCACTTGTGTGATGATCAGTGAGATTGAGCCCCCTTTCCTAGGGAGATTGGCCACTGAGGTGTTCTTTTTTGGAAGTGTCTGCCTGTGGTCCTCTGTCTGCTGCCTGCCTCTTTTTTGGTTACTAGGAATTGTGTCATGTTCTGTACAGGAACCCTTTGTCAGATGTACAGATCGCAGATGTCTTCTTCTCTGCATGGTGTTTTCTACTCTTTTAATGATGTCTTTTGAAAAACAGAGTTGTTTTTTATTTTACTTTTTTTTTAAGACAGGATCTCACTGTCACCCAGGCTGGAATTGCAGCTGCTATTGCAGCTCAGTACAGCCTTGAACTCTCAGGCCCAAGCGATCCTCCCTCCTCAACCTCCTGAGTAGCTTGGATGACTACAGGCACGTGCCACCACACTTTGCTAATTTTTTAAAAGTTTTTGTAGAGACGGGGTCTTACTATGTTGCCAAGCTGGTCTCAAACTCCTGGGCTCAAGAAATCCTCCCGCCTCGGCTTCACAGAGTGCTGGGATTACAGGTGTGAGCCATTGCACCCAACCAAAGTTCTTGATTTTCATATAGTCCAGTGGATCTTTTTTGTGCTTTTGTGCTAAGTACTCTTTATATCCTATTTAAGAAATCTATCTTAAGGCCAGGGATGTTTTCTCTGAAAAGTGTTATTTTTGCTGTTCACATTAAGATTTGCAATTTACTTGGAGTTGATTTTTATGTGTTGTGTGAGGTATGGGTTAAGTTTTCTGAAAATAGATATTCAATTCACCCAGCATTGTTTATTTAAAAAGGTTGTTCTCACCCCAGCATAATGGGCTTTTTGTAAAAACAGTTTTATTGAGGTATAACTTACACATTATACAGTTTGTTCATAACAGTCCATTTAATGTTGACAAGTAGGTGGCTTTTAGTATATTCACAGGTATATGCAGCCATCACCACAGTCAATTTTAGAACACATTTTCAGCACCACAAAAAAAAACGAAAAATAAACTCATACCTTTTAACTATCATCCCTGATGTCCCTGTCCCCACCTCTAGTCAACTACAAATCTGTTTTTAATCTCTGTAAATCTCCCTGTTCTGGACGTTTTGTGTAAATCGAATGATACAACATGTGGTCTTTTGTGACTGGCTTCTTTTGCAAGATGTTTTCAGGTTTGTCTACGCAGCGGCCTGTGTCAGAGCCTCGTTCCCTGATACAGCAGAATATCCGTTCTGTGCTGTGCCACATTTTCCTCATTCTTTCATCTGCTAATGAACATTTGGGTTGTTTCTACCTTTTGGCTATTATGAATGATGCTGTTGTACACATTTATGTCCACATTTTTGTGTGGGTCTGTTTTGTTTCTCTTGGATATGTACCTAGAAGTGAAATTAATGGGTGATTTGGTGTGGTTAACTGTTTGAGGAAATGCCAAACTGTTTCCAAAGTGGCTAAAGCATTGTATATTCCCACCAGCAATGTATGAGCATTCTGAATTCCCCATATCATTGCCAACACTTGTTTTTCATCTTTTTAGTTTTGGTGTTTTTTATTTTTTATTTTTTTTGTTTGTTAGTTTTGGTGTTTTTTAAATTACAGCCATCATCATGGGCAGGAAGTGGTGTCTCGTGGTGGTTTTGATTTGCCTTTCTCTGATTATGAGTGGTATTGAGCGATGTTTCATGTGCTTACTAACCATTTGCATATCTTCTGTGAAAGAATGTCTATTCAGATCCTTTCCCCATTTTATGTTTGGGTTGTTTGTCTTTTTTATTAATTAGAATAGTTATTTACATATTCTAAATACAACTTCTTTATCAGACAGATGATTATGAAATAAGTATTTTTTTCCCATTCTGTGGATTTGTCTTTTTACTTTCTTGATGTCCTCAGAAGCACAAAAGTTTCAAATTTGGTTGAAGCCTAATTTATCTGTATATTTTTTATTTTGTTGCTTATGATTTTGGTATCATATCTAAGGATCCATTCCCAGATTTGAGGTCATGAAGTTTTGCTTATTTTCCTCTAAGAGTTTTATAGTTTTAGCTCCTTACGCTTAGGTCTTGAATCCATCACGAGTTAATTTTTGTCTGTGGAATAAAGTAGCGTCCACACTCATTCTTCTGCATGTAGACATCCAGCTGTCCCAGCATGATCTGTTGGAGAGGCCATTCTTTCCCCATGGAATGGTTTCAACACCCTCTTCAATGTTGGTTGATATGTTGGTTTATTTGGATCTTCTGTCTTTACCCTCTAACCTTCCATGTTGTCATTCCCAGGGGTCAGTATTTGGATTATGAGAAGGAGGAAGTGGAAGCTCAGCCCAGGCAGTGGAAGAAATATGACTTTCACTACGACAATGTGCTCTGGGCTCTGCTGACGCTGTTCACAGTGTCCACGGGAGAAGGCTGGCCCATGTGAGTGCTCATTCTGCTCACCGTGGCTGGGGCAGGCAGCGCCTGAGCTTGGCCTCCCTTCCTCCCTTCATCCCTGGGCTCAGGCGCGGAAGCAGACCCATCCTTGTGGTGCAGGTCTTGAGTTCTCAGGGCTGTCTCCTTTGGGGGTTCCCCTGACGCTTGCTCTCCTCTCGGCGCAGGGTGCTAAAACACTCCGTGGACGCCACCTATGAGGAGCAGGGGCCCAGCCCTGGGTACCGCATGGAGCTGTCCATCTTCTACGTGGTCTACTTTGTGGTCTTTCCCTTCTTCTTCGTCAACATCTTTGTGGCCTTGATCATCATCACCTTCCAGGAGCAGGGGGACAAGGTGATGTCTGAATGCAGCCTGGAGAAGAACGAGGTAGGTGGACCCTCTGTGGAGTCTCACAGTGGACAGTGTGGGCAGCACCATCAAGCTTTCCTTGTGCACACATATCACTCACAGCTGGTCAGCTTTGGCTGCCACTGTCTCCAGCACAAGGGCAGGGCCTCCTTTCTCCTGCAGAGAGAACACATTTGGTTGGTTGAGGCCTGCTTCGAGAAGGCCTGGGCTGCCTCCATCTGCCTTCTCTCATCAGTGCTCCCTGTGGGGCTGGTGAGACGGGGCTGGGTGCAGTGGATGCCGTAGGTAGACTCTGCCTCTGAGTCTCTGCGCTCCTTTCTCCCCTTATAGAGGGCCTGCATTGACTTCGCCATCAGCGCCAAACCCCTGACACGGTACATGCCCCAGAACAGGCAGTCGTTCCAGTACAAGACGTGGACATTTGTGGTCTCCCCGCCCTTTGAGTACTTCATCATGGCCATGATAGCTCTCAACACAGTGGTGCTGATGATGAAGGTGTGTGTGGCTCAGCACGGAGGGGCAGCTGGTGCTGCTAGGGATTGGGATCTGACCCTGAGGCTGAGTGGAGAGTCAGCTTTCTTCCTTCCGGCATGAGCCAAAGCATTAATGGCCTTGCCTCTTGGCCAGCACGGGATACCTGTGGAATCCTGTTTCCCTTTGTGGTCTGTGGGCTGGGACAGTGGGGAGGTTCTGGGAGGACTCAGGGAGAGCAGGAAGGGGTGTTCCAGGCCGAGGCAGGGGTGGAGTTCTGTCTGCCCCCTTTGCTTGGCCATAGTGGTCCCAGGCAGGGTGTCTTGGGGCTGCCAAACCCATGGCCAACAGCGCGATTCTATGATGCACCCACAGTTCTATGATGCACCCTATGAGTACGAGCTGATGTTGAAATGCCTGAACATTGTGTTCACATCCATGTTCTCCATGGAATGCGTGCTGAAGATCATCGCCTTTGGGGTGCTGGTATGTGCTTTGGTCCCCACTTTGCCTTTTGACAGCCCGCATTCTGGCTCCCCATCTGTAGGGCAACCTTTGGGGACTCACAGTTTGGAGCTGGGAATTCCCCGAGAACCCAGAGTACATGTGACACTACAGGGGCCCTGGGGAAGGGCTGCTCTGACACTCTTGGCTGCATAAGCTCTGCCCCCAGCCTAGGTCCTGGGAGGCAGGCAGGTTTGGGTTCTTACACTGGACACATGGCTCTTAGTTCTGCCTCTGCCCAGGCCCAGAGGAATCTGTATTCCTGGCTTTGACATCTGCTTTGCTCTGGCCTCGTGCTGTGCCCTCTGGGGTGGCCCATCTGCCCTGTGCTCACTGTCTATTCTTGATCGGAGCCACCACCTACCCCTCTTTGCTGACAGATCTCTCTCATCAGCCACTGGCACTAACTGCTCTTCTTTTTCTCTAGAACTATTTCAGAGATGCCTGGAATGTCTTTGACTTTGTCACTGTGTTGGGAAGTATTACTGATATTTTAGTAACAGAGATTGCGGTAAGTAGCATTTCTGTCCCCACTTCAGGGCTCCCAGATGGTTCCTTCTGGAGAGTGCCCCTCAGTGCATCCCCAGGCCCTGTATTAGTTTCTTCCTGGGTTCCCCAGGACACCCTGGACACATGGAGGCTTCCCTCCAGAGTTGGAGTTTAGGGATTGGGTGTTGTCTCAGCAAATGTTCTTTGTTGAATAAGAAAGTGGTTCTCAAAGATCTTTTGAGCTGCTGGCCTGAGGGTTACCTGGAGCTCCATACTAGCAACTAACTGAGAGGACATGAATCTTGAATTTGTATGTGTCTAATACGTATCTAACAACATGGTATCCAAAGTGTGTAAACTGAAACCAGTAGGGATTTATATTTTAAAACATTGCCCCCTGTCTCTCTCTCTCTCTCTCTCTCTCTCTCTCTCTCTCTCTCTCTCTCTCTCTCTCTCTCTCTCTCTCTCTCTGTGTGTGTGTGTGTGTGTATATATATACGTGTATATATATATACATACATATATATATATATATATACACACATCCAGAAATATTCATTCTTATCAAACATATGTGGATTGTGTCTTAAAATTGACCAGTGCTGGGACATAAACTTGTCTCAACTAATTTCAAAGCATCTGAATCATAAAGCAACATTCTTTGAGTACAACATATGACACTGGAAATAAATGGCAGAAAATCTCGTTTGTTTGGTCTTAGGTTGAATTCTCTAGAAGCAAATGCTGAAATGAGCACTCACATGAAAGTCATTTCTTAAGTAGTGTTCCCAGTAGAAACCAGTAGAGGGGCATGGGAAATGGGTGGAAAGAGAAGGACCAGAAATGCTACATCCCGAGCCAAGTCCTGGTGGGTCAGTTTGGGTCGTCTCCCAAGGGACTTTTGGCAACAGCATAGGTTGTACCTCAGAGCTATCCCTGCAGAGAAAGGGAGCTGCAGCACGTTTGCCCCTGTACCCTCTGCATGGCATTAGGCTGAGGGCTGCACTTGGGGTGTCGATTCTCAGATGCTTCTGGTTGCCCGAAAGTGAAGCACGAGTGCCATGAAGCAGGCCCTGCCGCCCGAGCTGTTGGGGCTGAAGGGATGTCTGACACCATCAAAGGAGGACCTGCCTGAGCTCCAGGGCTCTTTCCTGGCAGCATTCAGCTCTGCCCACACTCTACATTGGGTTCACTCTGCTCATTCTTTAAGATGGTGCTGGTCATGGTCTTTGGAAGACAAAGCAGAGCTCCCTCTGTTGTGCTGGTCCAAGCAGAGCTGATGTTCATCATCTCATTCCCCCACCACCCTTTGCAGAGCCCCTGACCTGTGGCCAGCCCTCTGCTGCACTGGTTCCTGGCCTGGTGCAATGACACAGACCCTCCGCCCTGTGCATCCCAAGCCCCTACTTGTTGCCATTCCTTTGTCCAGCCCTGGCTGCTGTAGTAATCCAGGCATAGTTAAGACTGGTCATAGGAGCATGTAGAAGGCCCCAGTGAAGAATTGTACAGTGGCAGCTCTGCCCTTCACAATAATCAGGGTCAGGTGATCTGGCCAGCATGTCAACTCTGTGATGCCTGCTGGCCCTCTGGCACGAGCAGCCCCAGTGACCAGGTGGCCACTGTAGCTTTTGGTGTTGTGTGGTAGAAGCCTTCTCCACCCCTTTGAACCAGGGCCTCTAGATTTGCCAGAACTTAAATTGGGGAAGATGAGCACAAAGTTCATACAGGGTTTCCGGAGTGATGGTGAGCGGGGCCACTTCTTCTTTTGCCATTTCTTTGATCCATTCATTTTACTGATTGGGTACCCAGTACCATCGATTGGCCATTGGTTCATCTTGAAATCTGGCACCCTAACCCCATGAGGTATATCACTAAGCCGGCATTTTATCTGTGCCTTTAAGGTCAGGGCAGCACCTCCTGAGTGGTGTTGCGTTAGATGATCCGGTGGATCCCATGGTCACTTGGCTCGCATGCATCCCCTGAGTGTGCTCTGAGCTGATGTTATATGGAATCCTGTGTGGGTAAATCTCTGGTACCAGCCCTGAGATGCTAGTGCTGGCATGGTACTACACAAGGAAAGGCAGAGCCACACCTGGGATGTGAGTGGATCCCAGTTGAGACAGATCACTGCCCTTTCCAGGAGAAGGTGTTCTAGTATTATCAGCTAACCACTAGGTGGCTGGTTGACAACCGCAAGGCATGGCACCAAATGGAGGCCCAGTGTTGCTGTCTGCTTATACCCGGTAGATGATTGTCAGTGGTTGTGGCTGGATCATGCTGCTGAGAGGCTCTTGGCCATGGTGGTCATCCTATCCATAAGTCTGCTATGTGGACAGTGGGACGGGTGAGGACAGAGGCTGGCTGATATCTGTTGGTCGACTTATCCCAATGCTTGGTTTTTAGTGCCGCATGGTGAGCATTCGTTTGCAAAACAGAGGCCTATGCCCCATGCCTGTTCTCAAGGCCCATCTTTCTACCTCTCCCCTAGACCCTATTCCCTCCAGGGTCTGTACCAGCTGTTTGTGCCTGCATAGGACCCTGTTATCCTCAGTAAAGGCAACTTGTTTTCCCCCACATGCAGAGCTGAGCAGGTACCCTGCCCAGGGCTCTGCCCCACTACTGTCTTTAAGGCTGTTTCCGTGTGGGGCTATAGTGAGGCCTGCACCAGTACACCAGGAAATGCATCCACAAACCAGGTCTGCATTTTCCCCTAAGTTGTAGTGAATCCCCATGAAGTGATGGCGGGAGTAAGCTGAGGATGTCATTGGTCAACAGACATGTATGTCATGGGGGATTGGGCCACATATTGTGTGCTTTGCTCTCTAGACATGCTTGGATTTGGTCATAGAGGTACCCCTTCCCTTGTTCACTGGGCCTGTGGCGGGTCTGACAGCATACCACTATGTGTAGACGTTTTGGTATCATAGATGGCAATATCTCGTGGTGACACACACAGCTACCACCAGGGCCAGGAGCTAGTTTGGCCCCTCTCATTATGCTTCTGTTCTGTAGATGGTATGGCCTGCTCCCAAATGCTAGGTGTCTGCACTGACTTCTCTGTGAAGGCTTTCCTGAGATTTTACCCAGTGTCCTTTTGTATCACATAAACGTCAAGGACCCTGGGGGCTGCTGGGTTTTGTGGCCCAAGTGGCAGGGCCACTGCTATCATAGCATGGGTCTGTTAGAGACCCCAGTCGTGGTCTGAAACCTCTCAAACTTGGCAGCGTTTTCAGTCACAGCAGTATTTCCTAAGTGGCCTATACCATCTCCAAAACCCAAAGCAGCCTACCCACAGTAGAAGTACGAGGTGCAGTTATACTTGTCTCTTACCTTGGAGTACAACCAGCCACCTAGTGGTTAGCTGATGACACTAGAACACCTCCTGGAATGGGCAGTGATCTGTCTCAACTGGGATCCACTCACATCCCCGGTGTGGGTTTGCCTTTCCTTGTCCTTGGAGTCCTTGTCTTGGCATAGCTGAGACCACTGGACACCTAAAAACTTCACTGACATGGAAGGTCCATGAATCCTTATAAGATTTATCACCTGTGCCCTGGAGTGTGTCAGGGCATCTGATCTGAGTGGTATAACACAGATGTGGTGACCAGTGTGGTGTTCTGAAGAATGTCTTAGCCAGGCACAGTGGCCCACACCTGTAATCTCAGGGCTTTGGGAGGCCAAGGCAGGAAGATCGCTTGAGCCCTGGAGTTGGAGACCAGCCTAGGCAAGATGGCAAGACCCTCCTGTCTCTGCAAAACATTTAAACAATTAGCCAGGCATGGTGTTACGCACCTGTAGTCCCAGGTACTCAGGAGGGCAAGGCGGGAGGATTGCTTGAGCCCAGGAAGTCAAGGCTGCAGTGAGCTATGATCACACCACTGTACTCCAGACTGGGCCACAAACTGAGTCCCTGTCTCTAAAAAATAAAAATGAGAAAGAATTCCAAATGATTAGGAGTCTCTTTGGACCATGTTGTGACATAGGGTCAGACCGTGAATGTCTGCCATGAGTGCAAACTGCTTCTGACCCTGCTTAGCAGTGACTGCTAAAAAGAGGGTGCTCACCAGACTGGCATCTGTGTGCCAAGTCCCAGAGACTGAGTCGATCTGTTCTATTAAAGAAACCAAATCTCCCACAGCAGTGGGTACTGAGCTTGGTTATTTGGGCAGTAGTCCACTGTCAGCCATTGTGATCCAGCTTTCTTGCACAGTCTATACTGATGAATTAAATGGGAATGAGGTGTAGACCACCCTTTTATCTTTTGATTCCTCGAGGTGGCACTAACTCCTCCATTCCATACTGGATGCAATGTTATAATTTACTGTTTTGGCTAGGGGGTGTTAGTGTTGAGGACTTTTCTGTTATGTCTAATTCACATGTTGAGGAGCCAGTGTGATAGGTTCTGCCGGTAAGTGAGGACTAGGCAGATGAACACTAGCTGTGTCTGTGGGCACACGAGACCTCTGAGAGACAGGCCTGGACCAGGGATTCATTGGCAACCTGGCCTCTGCATGCACATACTCTGACATGGAACCACAATCTCATTTTAGTTCCTTGGTGTCAATGTTATCTTGGACCTTATATCCAATAGCCTTCAAAACATCCATGGAGGCCAGGTGTGGTGGATCACACCTGTAATCCCAGGACTTTGGGAGGCTGAGGTGGGCGGATCACCTGAGGTCGGGAGTTTGAGAGTAGCATGACCAACATGGAGAAACCCCGTCTCTACTAAAAATATAAAATTAGCCAGGTGTGGTGGTGCATGCCCGTAATCCCACGTACTTGAGAGGCTGAGACAGGAGAATCACTTGAACACAGGAGGTCGTGGTGAGCCAAGATGGTGCCATTGCACTCCAGCCTGGACAACAAGAGCCAAACTCCATTTCAGAAAAACAAAATAGAAAATCATTCAGGGGATTCTTCTTTATCCAGTGTACAATTTCTTAAGTAAACGAGCAAGAGCTCCTTGAGGAGGGGCAGAGAAATGACTGCTGCATAGACTCCTTCGTGTTGCAGGAATCCTCTGCAAGGGGGCCCAGTCTCTCCTCTCAAGTTATGGACCGTGGATCTGAAAACTGTGTTTGAGAGGCTGGGGAGGCAGTGTGTTTGTCCACTGCGGTGGCTGACGTCAGCCTTCTGCTCACTTCTTTTGAATTTTGTATGTACGTATGTTCGTCTCAAGCAGCATTCTTGTTGGCGCAGCCCCTCTGTCCTACCTCTAGGAATGCCATAGTCGATTAGCTGCCACTGTGGACCTTTGCAGGTCAGGGCTCTTGGTTTCCATTGAGGCCTCGCTGCCCATTGAGGTGGTTCCAGGCAACCAGCCTTGAAGGGAGCCAGCGTCGTGTGATTGTGTGCTGCCATGGGGCCTCTGCAACTCTGGAGCCCTGTCTTCCCAAAGGAATCCCTGTTCCTTGGCAATATCTCCTCCCATCAACCCTGGTCTGCAGAAGGTAGCCACCAGTGACGTTGTGAGTGATGCCAGTGCCCTCCTCCGAAAATGCTTGTGGTGCTGCTGCCTCTGAGAAGCTGGTTGGCTCCTGGGCTCTTGGATCTTACACGGTAGGCTCTTTCTAGCATGCCTACCACTCTGAGCTTGTTGGTCCTGTGCCCAGCATCTGCCAGGCAGTTCTGGCACCTCCACCTCATTTAATGTGGGCCATGAGTTTTTCCAAGCTCCTGGGAGTCATACCAGCAGCCTGTTAGCACCTGCTTCAGGTGCCCTTGCCAGGGACTTGGATCTTGAGTCATAGGAGAAAGCTCCCCTATATGAAAAATAGCTTTTATTTAGCCTGTCTTCCAGCCATTCCAGCGTCCTCCCTGGCCCTCCCACCTTGCTCCTGCTGCACGTCTGTTACATCACACAGCCCTTCACTGAGCAGCCTTTTTTCTCACTCGGCCAAACCACTGCTCCCCCAGTCAGGCTGTATGAAAACTCAGGTTATGGGTCTAGTGGCTGGTGTGGGAAGTGAGGTGGATCTTGGGGAGGGTGAGTACTGTTGTGGAAAGCATCCACCTCAGCTGAGACTCCTGCAGGTATTCAGGCAAGACAAAGTGAGGTCCTCCAGCAGGGGCAGGGGCCACTCCTGCAGGGCCAGGTAGGCCCAGGGCATCTTAGAGCTCCACATAGCGGGTGCACCCACACTGGTGTTCCTGCTGTTCGTGTCAGGGCCTGCCCTCCCTCTCCGGGTGTTGATGTTGGAGCATGAGAGACTGTGAGCCCTCTCTCTGGTCAGCACAATCCGCAGGACAGACTACATTTGTTTTATACTTGGAGTTGTTGATTGACAAGTTATACTGTAACTGTTTCTTCCTCCAGAGTAATTGATGGCTCTTAGCCGCAGTTCTCCAGCTCCACCATCCTTACCGTGCCCACTCCTGATAGCCTGTGGACACTAATGATATCTTGCGGTATCATTATTGCACCCTTTCAACCCTTTACAGATTTGCCCGACATGAATGCTTCAGCAGTTTTAATGCACACCAAGAATTACTGCCACCTCACTTTCCGACAACAGGAGAATCTGGCCAGTGAGCCACTCCCCAAGGGCTCCATCCTCAGAGTTTCCTTCCAAGGAGCCACCTCTGGTGCCACCTCTCTTTGGATCAGAACCTGTGATCCAAATGTGATTTATTCGGAAGTGTTTCCAGAAGTAGTTGGTGAGGAGGGGCGCTGTTGGATAAGGAAGAGAGCCAGTTTCAAGCAATTCCATGTAATTTGGGCTCCTTCCTGCAGGGGAACTCTGAGGGTAGTGTGGAAGCCACATCAGAGTTGTCCTAGTGAGGGGCAGGAGAACGCAGCATGTCCTCCACTTGCAAAGCAGGTTCTAGCAGCCTATGGGAGTCCTTGCATCAAGAAACTCAAGTGGGCTGGCTACACCTGTACTCCCACGACTTTGTGAGGCTGAGGCAGGATCATCAGTTGAGCTCAAGAGTTCGAGGCTGCAGTGAGCTATGATTGTACCACTGCACTCCAGTCTGGGCAGCAGAGCAAAACCCTATCTCTTAAAAAAACAAGACACAGAGGAGAGAGATAGAGGCAGGGAGGCAGGAGTAGAGAGACAGAGGGAGAAGGAGAGACAAGTGCTGCTGCTGTATGTGAAAGTGCATTGGGAGCCGGTGTGGACAGAGGCAAAGTGATCAGAGGGCATGTGTGGCTGAGACACTAAGAGTACCTTCTACACTTCTTTGGGTTTTGCTCTGTCACCCAGGCTGGAGTGCAGTGGCGCGATCTCGGCTCACTACAACTTCTGCCTCCTGGGTTCAAGCAGTTCTCCCGCTCAGCCTCCTGAGTAGCTGAGACTACAGGCACACGCCACCATGCCTGGCTAATTTTTGTTATTTTCAGTAGAGACGGGTTTTCACCATTTGGTCAGGCTGGTCTTGAGCTCCCGACCTTGTGATCCGCCCGCCTTGGCCTCCCAAAGTTCTGGGATTACAGGCATGAGCCACCGTGCCCGGCCCCTTCTACACTTTTGAGGAAAGAAACTTCTGAATAAATTATGGGTAAATGAATGAAATAATACTGGAAATTAGAAAATATAAATAACAGAAAAACAATGAAAATACTGTTTATTAAAACTCTTGAGATAACAGCTGAAATAGTATTTGGAAAGAAATTCACAGCCTTAAATATTTATATTAGAAAAAGAAAAAATGTAAAAGTTAATGAGTTTAGCATCTAACTTAAAAAGTTAGAAAAAGAGCAACAGAATAAGCTCAATAAAGTAGAAGAAAAATGTAAGAATAGTACTTAATAAAGTAGAAAACAAAGACCAGAGAATATCAATAAAGTCTAAACTTAGTTCTTTAAAGACTTAAAAGTTGACACACCTCTGGCAAGATTAATCAAAGAAACATAAGAAGGTAAAATACATGATGTAAGGCAGGGGAGAGAGTCATGACGGTGGGTACAGGAGAGAGTAACATCAGTAGAATATTGTGAACAGCTTATGCTGTACATTTGAAAACCTGGGTAAGTGGATACGTTACTATAAAATATAAATGACCAAATCTGACAAAAGAATGGAGAAAAACCATGAATGGTTCTTTGTTAAAGCATTAACGAAGTTGAGTTAAACAATCTTTCTACAAAGAAAACGTCAGATTCTGGTGGTCGTATACATTAAGTTTCTACCTAAAATATAAGGAAAGAGCATTCTACTCTTAAACATTTTTCTAGAGAATAGAAAAAGAGTGAAAATTCTCTAATTAGACTAGTATAATGTTGACATTAAAATATTTTAGAATAGAAGGTTGGGCACAGTGGCTCATGTCTGTAATCCCAGCACTTTGGGAGGCTGAGGTGGGCAGATCACCTGAGGTCAGAAATTTGAGACCAGCCTGGACAACATGGCGAAGCTCCGTCTCTACTAAAAATACAAAAATTAGCCAGGTGCACACCTGTAGTTCTAGCTACTTGGGAGGCTGAGGCATGAGAATTGCTTGAAACCAGGAGGTGAAGGTCACAAGGAGACAAGATTGCACCGCTGCACTCCAGCCTGGGTGACCGAGTAAGACTCTGTTTTAAAAAAAACAACACAGAACTCTGGCACTGCTGATGGCCCTTCAGCACCTCGAAAGTTGGACATGTGCATGCAACTCAGCAACTGTACTCCTAGGCATATGTCCCAGAGGGTTCTGTGCAGATGACCCCCAGAGGCATTTTCACATGTGTTCCTGGCACCAGTGTTCTGCTGACCAAACACAGAGGTATCTGAGTGCCCATCAGTAACAGAATGTGCCAGTTGTTAGGGTTTGTTAACGTGAAGGGCCACATAGCAGTGAAAATATGCAAATGACACGAAATTGAGTCCCCCACTGCAAATACAGCTTTGAGGAGGTTTCTGTGTGTGCACCCGCTTCCAGTGACATTGATGTGGATGCTTCTCAGAAACAGTTTGCTGTCAGAGCACAGGTTTGTGCAAGTCAAAGAAGCCTGCGAGAAGCCTGATCCCACCAAAAAGGCTAGGAACAGGCAAACATACGATGCATTTTCAGAGTTTATGGTACAGCTGAAAAAACAAGCTGTGATTAACAAGAAGCAAGGGTAGTTGCTGGATCTTCAGAGGAGGAAGGGAGACCCAAGAAAGGCTTCAGCAGCGATGGTGATGTTCCGTTCCTAAAAGTGGGTGATGAATATGTAGATGTTTGGTTTTACTTTTCTTTAAAATATTTGTGCATAATCTTTTATATGATACACTTTATGATTTTAAAAAGTTAATGATCTGAGTAATCCAAGCAAATAAGCTGAAACCTGACATTTAATCAGAAAAATCAGAAAAGTTTCGTTTCCCCCAGCCCTGGAGTTTCGTTTCCCGATGGTTGCCTCCTCTGTGTGCGTCTCACCCAGAAGCAGTTAGTCCCAGTGCGCTTTCCAAGGGGCACAGGTGGGCTGCATTGCTGATTCCTGAGGGCCTCCTCCTTGGAAACAGAAATCTTTACTCATCAAATAAAGTGATCTTAACACTGAGCTCCCAGCTGCAAGGACACAGCTGGGGCAGGGGGCTTCTGCATGTGTGAGCCTCCTTTACAGGAGGGACAGTGACTGCTGACTGCTGAGAGGGCACAAAGTGGAGGGTACCTGGCTGACATCAGACATGTGCAGAGGGCACCAGTGCCCAGCCAGGTTCTAGGAAAACCTCCCCACACTCCAAAGAGGCCCCGGTATAGGCCAGAGGCCTTGATACAAGGCAGATGTCTGCTGCAATGCAGGCAGCCAGAATAATCCATACTCAGTCCCTCAGCTACAAGTTGGTAGTCGAGGCCGGGGCTGTTGTAGTCATGTCAGACCCTGAAGCAAGTCCTTCTTGGCAGCTCTTGCCAACCTTGGACACCCAGCAGGTGGGGGTGTCCGGTTTGAAAGCTCCGTTGTCCCCTGGCCACCCTTACTCCCGGAGCCTAGGTAGCCTGCTCCTCTGCCTGGAGGAGAAAAGATGAAGGGAAAGCTGTCATGTGGACTGGGGGTGCTGTGTTTTGTTTGTGTGTTTGTTTTTCATTCGGAGCCACTTCATATGTTTACTTTGTGAATGCACTTTTTTTTCTTAGGCAAAAATATGAGTGTCAGTTCCCATTCCCAACTTAAAAATCAAAATAGAGTTTTAGCAAGGGCACCCAGAGAGACGGCTCCAAGCAAGCATGAAACTGACATTGATTTCTTTGCCTGGAAATAAAAAAATAAGTGTCTGTGAGTCATCTTTGGATTTGCATTACAAACAAGAATGCAAATGCCATCTTGTTTGCATAACCTACAGATTTCAAAAACATGTTTTGATCTGATATATTTTAAGAAAAATATGCAGTTTACCAAAATGCTAAAATGTTCTAGTTAAATAATCAGAGTTTGAGTTTTTGCTTGTGTTGATGACTCATTTTCTCTTTTGTTTTCTGTTTTTGTTCTTGATTTACCTTAACCTACTTGCTGACTCACGCCATCCAACCAACATACAATGCGAAAACCCATGTCTCCGTCTGTATGTTGCGCACCTGCTGCTCAAACCTCCCCAATTTGTAAATAATATGCAAATATCCATCCATGAAAACATCACATGTAGGAAACGGTTGGTTTCACAACTCTGAATGGTTCTTGAAGGTCCTTGCTTTGCTTGCTCTGCTCCTCTCCTGCTCTATGGTTCCTGGGACTCCAGCCCACTGCCCTCTGGGCATGTGGTTGGATGTGGCTGCAGCCACTCACCTCTGGCCTCCTGGACTGGCTCCCTCAGCTCAGGGTGTCCAGTAGGACTTCTGAGGGCCCTCCGGGGAATGGTTTGATTCTGGGAATTGGCCTTGGGCAGGGCTTCCCTAAGACCTGGCCAAGGAGAGGGAGGTGGGGTTTCTGGAGTGGGTAAGTGTCTAGGGCAGTTTTTCCTGTTGAGACTGGCTCAAATTTGGGGATGCTTTGCAGGACATGAGTTCCTGGTCCCTGCGAGTACATGGTTTCTGTTGCATAGCCATCTCCCACCTGCTGTGTCCCCATCATGCCAATCAGGAAGGCTTGGCTTTCCCCAGGTGGCCTCTGCGGTGTCTCCTGTAGCATCCATGCTTCCTTGATGGACCTTGCCTTGGGGTGAGTGGGGTCAGACCTGGGGTTCAGGGCTCAGGGGCAGGGCTTAGAGATTTGTCTACATGATTGAGAAGGGTTCTTGTAGGGCTGAGTAGAAGAAGGGGGCTCTGCCCCCAAGAGGCAGCGGAGCGGAGGCTCCTCATTCACATGTCACTGAATTGTGTGTGTGCCTTGGTCAGCAAGCTTATGTGGAGTGCTGGTCCAACCAGAGCTTCCTGCTGGGTCTTCAGGAATTTTAGAGCAAAGTTATTTGGTAGCCAACCCAACTTTAGCTGTGACTGTGGAAATTATTGTAAAGTAGAAGATATTTGAGGGTCATGTAAAAGTGAATGCTTGTGATACAGCAATTCACAATTGGAGCTTGAGTTTTGAGAAAATGCCATTCAATGCTGCAGAAACAGATGATGTCATCTGCACACGTCCAACTCATGCCAGTTAGGCCCCTGTTCAGCATCGCCTCTTCTGAGAGTCCTTTCCCACACTGTCCCCTGTCCTCTCTCCACCACGCATGCACACCTGACATGTTACGCATGTGCACATCCACTTCTCTTTCCCGTCTTCCTTTGTTGTCCTCATTAGAACAAAAGGGAGCCACAGAGTAGTTTTCTACACCTGCTGGGCCTTGTCCCCTGGCATGGTGTGTGGCCCACAGATCTGGGTGGGGTGCCCAGCTGACACTCGGGACAAGTCCTTGCTTACCTATGACTCTGACCAGAGGCTGTGGTGGTCTCGGATACAGGGGATGCTAGTCTTGGTCGAGGGTCAGTGGGTCAGTGTCATGGCAGGGTGTCCTGCCGTGTTAAGTGTAATTTTAAATCCCTTTTCTCAAGTACTCCTCACCTGCTGGACTGGGTGTCCCCATGCTTCTGCTTTGTGGATGAGAAAGCTGAGGATTGAAGGGTTAGGGAACATTGTCACTTCAAGATGAGTCAGTACCACATTGAGGGCACAATGATGTGCCTTTGGGGTGCTGCAGACCTTTTCCCACTCAGGTGGAAGCAAGGAAGGGCCTGGCCTAGAAGTAGGTGTGGCTGTGAGCTTGTGCAGCAGAAGCCATGGACTCTGAGGATGGGACAGGCTGTGTCTGCCTCCGAAGGGCTAGCTGAGGCCAGAGGTGATGGTGCAGGTGCATGGTGTGGTGCTGCGTGTGCTTCTGTCCCTTGCTGTCCTGCATGCAGCTGGCATGGTGCCTGGCCTGCCGTGCTGTGCTTGGACATCTGTGGCTGTTGTTACCGTCTGTCTTCACAGCTCTCCAGGGTGCCCGTCTCCTGCCTCCGGCCTCTGAGTAGCCACAGAAGCCCCGAGAGAAGCCAGGGTTTGGGGAGAACGAGTGACAGTGGCTGAGTTTGGCATTCATGGATTAAGTGATGCAGACAAACCATTACTCTCTATGCACCTTTCACCTGCCCTGTTGTCTTCCAGTCCTTCCTTCTTACCTGGCAGCCTTTATTCTCCCCAGTGTCTTCAGGAAATCTTGTCCATGCCGCTGCCTGACCGTGCACTGCTGTGAGCCAGTGGGTGCTATATTGCCCCAGTCCCTGCCCCTCCAGACCTCCTGAGAACTTGGTTTCAGAGTGGGGGCCTCCAGCCTCCGGCTCTGCTTCATCATCTTACATAAGGGTCTCCTGACACTGGAGACTGCGGCCCTCCCACCATGCACCCATGTTCCTAAGATGGCTAGCTTGTCTGTGGGTACAGGCAGCTCTTGGCCATCTTGTCTACCATGGAGATTTTCTTTCCCTGGCACAAGTAGGTTAGGGAGCTATAGGTACACTTGTGTGCCCTCTGGTGTCACACCCTGAAGTCTGCTGCTGTCTTCCTGCTGATTTGGATCATAGCCTGTCCTTGTGCCTAATGGCCATGGATATCATTTAAAATCAGTCCTGCTCCCACAGTTCCAGCATCCTGCCTGAGAGCCATTCCCCCAACTGGAGTCCTCAGCCATCATGCCCCTGCGGTGGAAGTGGCAGACCGAGGTAGAGATGTCCTCTGAGTATGGGTTAGGCCACTGTCCCTGGAAGTAAGAATGAGACCCACCTTTCCACTGATGCCTCATTCCCACTTGACGTAGCCCTGGAGAGTCGGGACGCCCTGCCAGGCTCTCACCGCCTCTGCGCCTGCACGTGCTCCCGCTGCTGCTGTCAATTCGACATCTGTGTTTTCTTTATTTGATGACTGAGTCTGACAACACAAACGTGTCTCTGAGCCTGAGCTGCTTGCGTATTTTAAAATGTTGCAGTGGCAGGAAGCTGCTCTCAGGCTGTGTGTGAGCACCTGACCTCTAGGTAGACAGAGGGCAGAAAGCCTCCTGGGTCCACAAGCACCCACATCTCTGCACGGGCACCTCCCCAGAGCCTGCTCCCCTGAAAGAGATGTGCCAATACAGTAATTCAAGCGCCCTGGGGCCACATGGAGGTTTTACTCCCAGGTAATCTGTGGAGTCCCAGGTTTATCCGTTTATCCTTGTGCTGGATTTTGAGCCCCTTGGATGAGGGAGCTATGCTAGACAGCCTGGGTTCTCTAAAGCAGAGGCCTGTTTGTGGATTGCAGAGGTGGCTTCCGTGCTATGAGCAGCAGAATAGCTGTACCTTCCATAACTTATCTGCACACACCTGGAGCAGCCTCAGAGGAAGTGTTTGCCCCTCTACCGGGTCCCAGCTGGGGTCCCAGGCAAGCAAGGGCTTCGCTGACTGAGCCAGGAAGGGAAGGGTGTGGCTGTGAAGCCTGGGCGGGGGTCCCTTCAAGGGTGCTCAGTGGAGAAGCAGTCATGCCCCGCACGTGGTCAGCTTGGCTGTGTCCTGTGAGAGGTGGTCACTGTTGGAGGCCCAGCCACAGGTGATCTCATAGCTCACCTGACATCAGGTAGATGGCTGGGAGAACTTTTCTCTCTGTTGCTAATGGTTGGGAGTGGGAGGGGCCTTAGAGCCAAGGAGGTTTTCTCTGATTTGCTGCATGAGAAGTGATTTGCAAGGACAAGCTTTACTTCTGGAAGATTTTCTGGTGGCCGATTGCTGCTTAGACTGTGAAGCAGAGATTTTTTATTTTAATCTTTTTAACCTCTTTTCTTTGGGGCCCCAGGGATGTGGGAAGAGGTTGTAGGGTGGCAGCAGCTTGCCTGCGCTTTCAGGGCTTCTGAAGGTCAGAGAACAATTCCTCTTCTCTGCAGAACAATTTCATCAACCTCAGCTTCCTCCGCCTCTTCCGAGCTGCGCGGCTGATCAAGCTGCTCCGCCAGGGCTACACCATCCGCATCCTGCTGTGGACCTTCGTGCAGTCCTTCAAGGTGGGCCGGGCAGGGACCCCCATGCTTTCTGCCCTCTTCCTCCGCCTTGCTTCCTCCACCCCCACCCACAGTGGCCCCTCCTTTGGGAGGCTGGAAGAGGGCGTGGTGTCCAGGTCTCGTGGTTGTACCCATTGTCCTGTTGTCATTTATAAAGACATTTTAAGTTGTCTGTAGGTTCTCTTGGTCATGCTCACAAAGAACTGTGAGGTGGGTTTGATGACTCCAAGTTAAAGATAAAGAAACTGGGGCATTACTTGGTGAAGGGGCTTGGTGGCCAGTGGGATGGAGCTGGAATAGGCTGAGGTCTGTGTGGCCTCAAAGGCCCAGCCACCATAGCATGAGGCCTGGGTGTGGGGGCCCAGGAGGTGCCTGTAGCCAACCTGCCCCTGTCTCTACAGGCCCTGCCCTATGTGTGTCTGCTCATCGCCATGCTGTTCTTCATCTACGCCATCATCGGCATGCAGGTGGGTGCTCCCCTTCGGGACAGAGTGCAGCCCTGGCCTCCCATCTCCCGGAGCAGAGGGGCACTGATCATGATTGTTAAATGATAGTCATAATCAGCTGACCCTTAGTGAACGTTCTCTATGAGCCAGATCCTGCTTTGAGCACTTCATGAACTTACGTATTCCTCAGAAAGGCTGTTTTACGGAGGAGGACACGGAGGTGCCACAAGATTGGGCTGCTTGCCCAGGGCCACCCTGGCCCATTGCCACCTCTGCAGGTGGATGGACCACAGTGTTCTTGAGGGTTGCATGGGTTTCTGGCCAGTGATGGTAGGGTGTTGGGGCACAGGTCAGAATGGGTGCTGGCCGTGCAGAGGCAGCGCATTTGAGCACAGCCATTGTGCCAAGTGGCCTGCACAGCAGCGTTCAGTCATCCTGTGAGTCTGGCAGCTGTGCTGAAGGACAGACCTGACCTGCAGCCAGGGTTATATGCTGCTGAGGAAAAGCACCTGAGAATGTGAGCAGGAGCACATCAGATCCTTGCAGTGGGCAAACTTGGCTTGCATAATTTAGATTTTCTTTATTTTACCAAAGAACATTTTGTCAGCTATTTGGGAAAAAGCATTTGAACAACATAAAGCTGTGTCCCAGTTATAAATCTTTGGCCTCTGACCACTTTCCAACAGTAGAAATGGAAGAAGAACCCAAATGTTAATTTGTAATGGGAGGTGCCATTTTTTCAAAGGTTCACTGAAAACTGTATTTCAGGGATTGAAGAATTCTCTTGTTTTAAAATTTGCAGAGATCTGATGCTATTTAAAATAAATATATCTCTTTTTCCTCCTTTGGTCTGGTGATATACAAGAGCACGTACATTACTGATATTTGTGGACTTGTGATAGTTCATAAATTTGCAGCCAGATTCCAGATTTTGGGCTAAGTACAATTACTGACCCATTTGCATTTCTTACTGTGAAAAAATCAATTAAAATGGATAAAAAGCCCGTTGTGCTATTGCATATGTTTTAAAAGTCATTTTCCTATGATCTTTCAGACCTGTTACTAACATAATATCTGTTTTGGAGTGGATGATGATCCCACTTGAAAACACTTGCTGTGTTATGTGTAGCAGAGGCCTCACAAACCTAGCTCTGGGCCGTTCTTATGAATATTTTGGACTTGCGTCCGTGGATAGGTTCGGAGCTGGAGCCAGCATGTGTTTAGCCACTGAGAGGGTGTCTATACTGGGTACATGCTCTGGCCTCTCCTGGATGGGAGTTCTCTGGTGGAGAGCAGCTGCCCAAACCATGTGGGGTCCCTGTGTGGCTTGCACACCCTCTCAGGCAGGAAAACACATTCACACACTTCCCCTGTGCTCCCAGGTTCACTCTCAAACCACGGTCGCCCACAGCTCCTGTTCCACGCCAAGGAATGGCAGCTGGTGCCGAGCCCTTTCCTGGGCTCAGCTCGGCCAAGGGACCTCCGAAGGCCCTGACGCTTGTGCCATGGTCTCCTGGCCCTCCTGCGGCAGCTCCTGCAGACCCAGCAGTGCTGTGCTGTTGCTCTTCCCCCTTTCAGGTCTTTGGGAATATCGCCCTGGATGATGATACCAGCATCAACCGGCACAACAACTTCCGGACGTTTCTGCAAGCCCTGATGCTGCTGTTCAGGTGTGTTGTTTGGTCAGCCCAGGCTGATGTCTGCTCCCCCATCAGAGGCTGCTTTACTTGGGATGAAGAAGGGTGGGGGCCAACCAGGGAGACCACCCCCTTTGAATTCCCAGACCCCACTGGCTTCCCCTCAGCACCTCAGCAGGCCTTTCTGGTTTTTCCCCTCTCGCTGCTCATCTTTTCCAAAGGCTCTTGATGTCTGCCCCAATCTCAGAACAAGCTGAAGGGAAGCCCTTAGGGAGGTCATCCTGGGAGCCCTGGGCCAGGCCCGCTACTGCTGCCTCGTCTGTGCTCCCTGGCGGCAGCTCAGGGGCCGGCCGTGAGGCTGTAGTCAGAGGTCTGGGAGGACAGAGGTGCCTAGCAGGGGCTTTCTTGATGTGCGGGCCTCCAGCTTTCTGCCTGCGCCCTTGTTGATTCCAGGGAGTGGTGGGCTCTCGGGAAGCAGGGCCGCAGAAGGAACTGCTGCCAGCAGAGTCTCCAGCCACTTAGTGGCCCAAGGAACCCAGCTGGCCAGAACTGCTGGTGTGAACACACCTTTATCTTCCATCATCTCTCATGGGAGCTGCCTTTTCTTGGGCTCCTGGATGCAGCCAAGCCAAGTAACAGGCAGAATCTGGAGGGGCCAAGAGCCCATGGCACAAGCTTCGGGGCCTTCAGAGGCCTCCTGGCCGAGTTGTGCCCAGGAGAGGGCTCAGCACCAGCTGCTGTTCCTGGGCATGGAACAGGAGCTATGGGCCATCCTGGTTTGAGAGTGAACTTGGGAACAGAGGGGAGGTAGGTGGACGTGTTTTCCTGCCTCCTGAGTCTCCCTCAGTTTATCAATCATGAGCCTAGGACAGAAGGAAGGAACTCTTTCAGGGATTTACCGTTTCGGTTCACGTATGCAAATGCACTGGGCTGCTTCACCGCCAGCCCTGGGGATTGTCGACACAGCCCACCCTGCCTGCAGACATGTGCTGGCGGGAGCTCAACCCCAGACCTGCTTTGCTGAGCTGTCTGGAGAGACCTCTTAGACTTGTTTCTTTGCATAAGATAAGCAGGGGTCCTCAGGCTGACACTGCCCCAGATGGTGCTGTCTATGCTTTAGTGGCTGCATTGATTTTATTTCCTTGTTTATTAATATTCTGCCTTATGCTGCAGAGGAGTTAAGGCAAATCTATAAAGTCAGCCTTAGTTTTGAAGCCTTTGGTCTCATGGCTTTCTGTTTTTCCCTGAACTTGGTGTTCCATGGGAACTACTTCATCTCCTTCACCCCTACCGGTCAGGCCTGGCGCAGGCTGAAGCAGCAGCCCTGCAGGACCCCCCTGCCCCTGGCTGTCGCCAGTAAGGAGTGGGCCTAGCTTCTGCCTGGGGCTGGCCACACACAGAGACATGGAGGTGAGGGTCCAGGCCTCTGACCCACTTGTACCCTGCAAGCACCTGGTGCTGCCTGCGTCCTGGAACAGACTCTGTGCAGGAGTATCCAGGGTGGCTGGGTGCTCTTGAGATGTTCAAGGACCAGTAGAGGCCAGGGTGCTTGGAGTGAACTGAGCTAGGACCAAGATGGGGGTGAAGTCAGGGAAAGAATGGACAGCAGGTCCCACAGTGCTATGGGCAGTCATGTGGATTTTGACATTTCTGGTGAGCATGGGAAGTTGTTGCAGGGTTTTGAGAAGAGAAGAAATGTGATCTAACCTGTGTTTAGTGGACCTGCTTCCTGCTGTGTAGGACAGAGTGAGAAGATCAGCTTGGAAGCTGCCACAGCACAGGGCAGGTCACGGTTGCTTGGCCTAGGACATTGAGGGGTGGTGACAGCCTGGCTATGTTTTGAAGGCAGATGAGCTGATGAACAGGATGTGGAGAGCAGGGGGAGGCAAAGATGACGTCCACGTTTTTGGTCAGAGCAGCTGGAAGGAGAGTCACCATTTCTTGAAATGCAGAAGACTGAGATGGCATGTGTCTGGGAGGAGGTCAGGAGCACAACTGGGGCCTGTGGTGTACACAAAGAAGTGCTCACCCTGGTGCTGGCCCCTGGTATGGTAGATACTTTTTAGTAAGCAGTGCTTTCCCAATTAATGATTAGTTTGGAAATCTAATGCCAGAAAGTTCTTTTGAAGAAACAGCATCTGTGACTGAGGCCTTGCACACGTGTGAGCTCTCTGTGGGAAGGAGCTCAAAGGAGTGGGCACGCTTGGAAGCCCCATAGGGCTCAGGCTCCCATGGCTCCTGGCTGGCTGGGGCTCCCTCGCGTGCCTCTGTGGGCCTCATGGCTCTGCCCTTCTTCTCAGGAGCGCCACGGGGGAGGCCTGGCACGAGATCATGCTGTCCTGCCTGAGCAACCAGGCCTGTGACGAGCAGGCTAACGCCACCGAGTGTGGGAGTGACTTTGCCTACTTCTACTTCGTCTCCTTCATCTTCCTGTGCTCCTTTCTGGTGAGTCCTGGTCACTGTGCCCCTCCCAGTGCCACATCTTGTCTCGGTGCAGCTCAGGCTCCCCCCACATCTCTTGCTGATTCCTGACTCTGTTCCAGGCCATGTCACAAGCTGAGTCTATGCTGATGGCCCTTGTTTCCCCAGAGACATCTGTGGAAAAGGCCCTTCCTCGATGTCTGTGGAAAAGGGTTACATTTCCAGGGGCAACTGTCCCTTAACTTCCAGCTTCTGGAAGTCATCCACTGTGGTGATGGGACATGAAGGAACAGCATCCCAGCCAGTGTGCAAGGAAAGCAGCCGGACTGGGTGGGGAGGTTGGCAGGCCAGGCCTCAGAGGTGTGGATTTTATTCCATGTGCTCGGAAGCCTCTGGGGGCCTCACGGGATCTGCTCGATGTTTTACAGCTTTGCTCTAGCTTCTGTGTGAGTGGGGAGGACATGGCTGCAGAGTGAGCAGTGAGATGATTGGGGGCAGCAGTGGCCTGGAGAAAGGAGAGGCAAGGGCATGAGGTGGGATTGGGCTGCATTTTAAAAGTAGAGCTGGCATGATTGATGATGGGAGTTGGGCATGCGAGAAGAGAGAAAAGCAGGCTACATCCTGGGGTTTCTGGGGTCACACGGTAAGCAGTTCTTCTTCTGAGATGGGAGTGCTAAGGAGCTGAGATTAGGTTAGGGATGGAGGCAACAGAGACTCCCGGTTGGCCTCTGGGCTGGAGATGTAAATGAGTTGTCATTAGTGTTTGTGGGGCTGCATGATATTCGCTGGATCTCTGCTAATTGCAAAGCTTAGTGCAGTGACCTGCGTCCAAAGCATCGCCTGAGTGCCTGTTAGACATACAGATTTCCAGGCCCCTTCCCAGACTGTATCAGGATCTCTTGGAGACAGATCCAGGAATCTGAGTTTTAACAAGTGCTCAAGGTGACTCTGTTTGCTGAACTTTAATGAGCATTGACATAGAGAAAGAACAATGTTCAGAAGAAGGCTGAAGACTCTGTCCCAAGGGCTTTGAGCAGGCAGAAAGGAGCACTGGATCCTGAAACTGAGGAGGAGCAGTCAGGGAGACAGGTGGAGAGCCAGGAGAGGGCAGAGGGAGGAAGTAACCAGCCATGCACCATATTGACGGAAGGTGATGCGAGATGACGACCAAGAAATGTCCACTGGGCCGGGCGTGGTGGCTCATACCTGTAATCTCAGCACTTCGGGAAGACCAGCCAGGCAGATCTCCTGAGGCCAGGAGTTTGAGACCAGCCTGGCCAACATGGTGTAACTCCATCTCTACTAAAAATACAAAAATTAGCCAGGTACGGTGGTGGCACCTGTAATCCCAGCTACTTAGGGGGCTGAGGCAGGAGAATCATTTGAACCTGGGAGGTGGAGGCTGCAGTGAGCCAAGATTGTGCCATTGTACTCCAGCCTGGGCAACAGAACCAGACCCATCTCAAAAAAAAAAAAAAAAGCTGAGGGAAGAGAATCACGGAAACCCAGGAGGCAGAAGTTGTAGTGAGCCAAAATAGCACCACTGCGCTTTGTCCTGGGCAACAGAGCAAGACTCCATCTAAAAACGAAATTGTTTATTGGATGTGTAAAGGCAGAGGCCATCAATGCCCTCAGCACGGTGTTGTCTCCATTAGCATAGTGGGAGCAAAGGTCTCATTGCTGTGAGTTTGAGAGCCAGTAAGAGGAGAGGAGCACAGCTGGGACAGAACTACTCTTGACAGTGAGCAGCACTGAGGAAACACCTCGAGCCTGTGGCCCTGATTCCAAGGAGGAACAGCTGGCATGGGCTGTGGCTTTTCTTTAGTCACATTCACTCCTCAGTACGTGGGTAGAAAGGTGCATTATCCAAATTCGGGATTTTCCAGACAAGTGCAAGGAGGGAGAGAAGGGTGTGTGTAGGAGTGTGATTATTGTGTTAGATGTGGGATCAAAGCTGGGGACAGAGGAGGGTGAGGGGCAAGGCCACTGGATTGGAGGTTCTCATGAGGACGTGTTTTAGGATGCAGGTATTTGAAAAAGTGAGCTGGGAGGGTAGGCAATGAGAGCAAGAGTGGGACGTGTGAGGTGGAGACTCCAGAGGCAGTGATGATGATGCTACTGGTAAACATTGTCGTCATGATTATGTTATCATTGCAAGATCACTGCAGTAATATTAGCACAATCACTGATGATAAGCACGCTTAGCGTGAGTTGAGGGACCAAGGAGCTGAGCTGATGGGTGAGAAGGTTCAGGAATGGAGAGAGCAGGCAGTGGTCATCCCATCTCTGTAACAAGAATGATAACAAGAATAGAAGTGGAGACACAAACAGCAAGCCAGGTCCTAAGTTTTTCGTGAAGGAAGGAAACTTAATAGATGATATGAGCCCCAGACAACAGGTTTTTAAAGAAGAGACCAGAGGGGACATTCATCCTCTTAGCTGTTTGAGCCAGAGCTAGAAGAAGTGGAGAGTGCTCAGAGGAGATGGAGATGTAAGGACTTCTGCTGCTGGTGGACTGTGGGCTTTGTGGGTACAGTAGGAGGTTGGGAATGGTGTGCACTTGAGGCAGGTAAACTTATGCTTTGATAGAGAAATACGAAAGAATCTACAACACCGTGTGTTACTACTTGCCAGAAACCAAGGGACGGATTTCCATGTTTGAGTTATCTCTTGATCCCTCAGAAGACCCCTTGTGGGCAGCAGGGAGAGTGGGCTTTTTGGAGAATCACTTTCCTGAGGCATTGGTCTCTATACTGTTCAAAGACATCTGGTGCTGTAAGAACCACCAAACTATGGACACAAAGCCAAACCTACTAGCCTGACCTCACCATGTACCTGGATGCAGAGATGGGGTTCCCCAGAAAGCCACATTTATGATACCACACCATGCACAGTGCCAGCACTTACTAGACACATCCAGGATGAGCAGCACTGGACAAGGATTCCCTGGGTTTAGTTGTCACTCCTCTGCAGAGAAGTGGGTGTTTCGTGGCCTCTGTCCTTTGTTCTTGTCCCCATGGACCTTGGTCATGGTTCTTGGCTAACACTGGTGTCTCTTTACTGAAACTGTAATCCTAATCCTCCTGTTACTTCCCTCACAGACTGGACATACTGGGCAATTCATGCTTTGAAACACTTGGATATGGTTTGGTCTGATAGAGAAATGACTTGGAAAAAATGGAACTGTGAATTTGGGATGGGTGGCGGGACTTGGTTAGGTTGGGCTTTGGTTAGTTACCTTGATCGGAACAGATGGAAGAATAGGGAGTGAGGTTGGTCATGACAGGCTCTTGATTGAGTCAGGCACTATGCAGAGTCTTAGGAATACTTTATTTTAGTCTCTGTGACAGTCCTGGGATTGTTATTATTATTATTAAATGAAGAAATGGAGTTTTAGAGATGTTAAATATCTTAGCCTGTGTTTAGAACCTAAGGTTTTGAAATGGGTAAATTCCTAGAAAGACACAAATTACCATAACTGACTGAATTAAGTGGAGAATCTGAACAGACATATAACAAATAAGGAGACTGACTCAGTAACCAAAAACTTCCCGATAAGGAGAAGCCCAAGACCATGTAATGGCAAAGAGACACTCTTTGCTGGAAAAACAGGACATCCACATACAAAAGAATGGAGTTGGACCCCTACCTTATACCATATTCAAAAATTAACATAAATAACTGGATGTAAGAACTATAACTATAAAGCTCTTAGAAGAAAACACAGTGGATACATCTTTATGACCTTTTATTTAGTAACAGAGTCTTAGATTTGACACCAGAATTACAATAAAAGAAAAACAAATTGGTCTACTCAAAATTAAACACTGTCATGCATCAAAGGACACTATCAACAAAATGAAAAGGCAACCCAAGGAATTGGAGAAAATATTTGCAAACTACCTTTTTGATAAAGGGTTAATATCAGAATTTTAATAGAAAATCTTGAGCCAGATTAAATTTAATAGAGTTTATTTGAGCAAAGGAAGATTCACAAATTGTGCAGCCTCCTGAGTCGGAGTAAGCTCAGAAACTCCAGCACATCCACGTGGCAGAAAAAGATTTGTGGACGGAAAAAGGAATATGGTGTACAGAAAATGAAAGTGAGGTACAGAAACAGCCAGATAGTTACAGCTTAGTGTTGCCTTATTTGAACACAGTTTAGACAGTTGGCCTCCTTTGTTTGGCCAAACCTTGATGATTGGCACAATAATAGGTTACAAAGTCTATTTACACTTCCATTTAGGTTATAGTTTACTAGGTACAGAGAAATTTTTAGGCTGGACTTAAAGTATATAAGGAGACAGCTTTAGGCTAAACTTGATTTAACAAAATATATAAAGAACTTCTACAACCCAACAACAACAAAACAACCCAATTAAGAAACGAGAAGTGACATCAGCAGGATGGTAGACTAGAAACCCCTAGTGCTTGTAGATAGAACAATAAACAAAAAACTACATTTTAATGAAAATAGCTGAGGGAGAGTGCTGGAGTACATCAGAGGAGTAACAGAGACATTGGTGAGCAAAGAAACTTGGGATGGCCCCCGAGAATGGAAGGAAACACCGAGCAAACGCCACCACCCCATCCCACAACTGGGGTCAGCTGGGACCCAAGGGAAACTTTTCCCTTTGGTAAGGGAAGGTAAGCGAGAGGATTCTAGTAGCCCCCATCATCACCTCAGACACCTATAGACCCCACCAGTGAGGTCCCCTGCAGGCCTCAAGGCACTAACCCCAGCTGAGGCAGCTACCTGGAGTCCACACAGCTATGCTCCCCACAGAGACAAAGTCGACACTACCCAGCCCATGTGGCCCCTGTGCTTGCTGCAGTCTACTACCTAGTGACTGGAGCAACAGTAGGAGTCTGTCTTGCTCTCGGAGTGGCCACAGCTTCCCTTTATCCCTGAGGCAAACCGCCATCAAAGTAGTCGAGACTGGTGGCTGACATCCCCACGCTGAGCTACCAACAGCTGTTATACCCTTCCCCGAGGGGCCAAGTGGAGGTGGAGCTGCTTCACCTACCTTTCCCTTCCATTCACTCAAGCCAGAGCTGAAGTGGTACCCTGCCTCCTGGGAAAACAGTACCTTGGCCACTCAGAGCAGTAACACCTCCCCAGTGCCTAAGTTGAAGCAGTTCCCTGCATCCCAGGAAACAGTGCATTGGCCACCCAGAGCAGTCACATTCCCCAAGCCTGAGATGAAGCAGCACATTGCCCTTGCCCGCCCCCGCCCTGGGAATCAGTGCCCTGGCTCAACTGAGGGCTGTGCATCCCATGGCTGAACTGACACAGTACCCTGCAATCCCAGATAAATAGAGCATTGGCTCAGCTCAGACACCCAGTTCCATATGCCAAACAGCTCTAGTGCCCTGCTTCCCTGGAGTTAGACTTGCCACCTAGGGTCTGAGCTGCTGAGACAGCCCTGAGGAGTGGAGTTCCCTGCCTCCGCAGGGCTCAAATGACAGCTATGCTCTGCCATTTTGGAGTACTTGCTGCTACACCTGGTCTCACAGAGCCTGGTATACTGCCAAGCCCCACCATCCCAGGGTCTACAGTAACTACTACATGGTCCCTTTTTGACTGGGACCCAATATGCCACTAAGCCCTGTAGGTTCAGGTTCCTGAACTGCAACTGTACCCAACTTCTCGGGCCCAAAACCTCAGGGCACCCCTTCTTCCTTAATTGGACCAGTGCTATGCCCTGTCCCCACCCCACCCAGGAGTCAAATCACGGCTATAATCTCACCCCCTGGGCCTGAGGTGCTAGGGGATTGCTTGGAGTCAGATCCTGGCACTGTGGGCAACCTACACCTAACCCTGCCACAGAGAGCAAATCTGTACCTCAAGACTCAGGTGCTACAATAAGGTCATGAGATTCTAAGCATAGGACTGCAGCTCCATAGCCACTCTAAGCACCTGGACCTGGAACCCAGTGGTGCTATAGCTGATTGCAGGTCATCAGACCTGATACCAAGAAGTGTCCCCTTAGCTAAGTCTTCCCATTGTGGGGAAAACAAAGATAACAGGACCCCAAAAGCCCTTGACACTGAGGACATTTACAGCCTACATTGCCACTGCTGCTGTTGCCGCTGCTGCTGCAAACTTCTATACCCTAGGCAATTGAAGTGCCCACCATAACTGCTGATTTTAAATGCAGCTAAAGAAGTTGTAGAGAGACTATACCACTGCACTTGGAAACAGTAACTATACCCTTTCCAGCTGGCACACTAAAACCCAACCATACTGTAAAAAGTTTGGAAGAGGTGATTTGTTCTACCAGATGTACAGACATCAGGGGAGACAAGACACATGACATCACCCAAGGAACATAACTCTTTGGTTAACCCATCGAAAAAGAAATTTTTTTGGCTCAAGCCTGTAATCCCAGCACTTTGGGAGGCCAGCACGGGTGGATCACGAGGTCAACAGATCAAGACCATCCTGGTCAACATGGTGAAACCCCGTCTCTACTAAAAATACAAAAAATTAGCTGGGCATGGTGGCGTGTGCCTGTAATCCCAGCTACTCAGGAGGCTGAGGCAGGAGAATTGCCTGAACCCAGGAGGCGGAGGTTGCGGTGAGCTGAGATCGCGCCATCGCACTTCAGCCTGGGTAACAAGAGCGAAACTCCATCTCAAAAAAAAAAAAAAAAAGAAAAGAAAAAGAATTTTTTAAATGCCAGAAAAGGGATTCAAAATAATGTTCTTAAAAAAGTACAAGATACAAGAAAATACAGATAGACAATGTAATGAAATCAGGAACATAGTTCACAATATGAATGAAAAATTCAACAAAGAGATAGGAATCATAAGAAAGATCCAGGCAGAAATCCTGCAGCTGACAAATTCAATGAATGAAATTAAAAATAAAAAACTAGCAACAGAGAACTTCAACAGTGAATCTGATTAAGCAGAAGAAAAAATAAATCTCTGAACTTGAAGATAGGTCATTTGAAACTAGTCAGAGGGAAAACAAAGAAATAATGAAAAAGAGTGAAGAAAAGCCTTCAAGAATTATAGAGCACTATTAAGCAAAAAAATATTTATTTTATGGATGTTTACAAGGAAAAGATAAGCAAAAAGGTATAAAAAACCTTTTAGTAAGGCTGGGCATGGTGGCTCATGCCTGTAATCCCAGCACTTTGGGAGGCTGAGGCAGGCAGATCACGGGGTCAGGAGATTGAGGCCATCCTGGCCAACATGGTGGAATCCCTTCTCTACTAAAAATACAAAAAAAATTAGCTGGGCATGGTGGCACACACCTGTAGTCCCAGCTACTCAGAAGGCTGAAGCAGGAGAATTTCTTGAACCCAGAAGGCAGAGATTGCAGTGAGCTGAGATCGCGCCACTGCACTACAGCCTGGGTAACAGTGTGAGACTCTGTCTTAACAAAAATAAAGAAAACCTTTCAGTGAAATAATAGCTGAAAAATTCCAGTCTGGGGAGAGAAAAATTCCAATCTGGGGAGAGGGAGAGTCTGGACATTTAAATCCAAGAAGCTCAAAAGTGCTCAAATAGATTCAACCAAAAGGGTTTTCCCCAAGATGTGTTATGGTCAAATTCTCAAAATTCAAAGAGAATAGAAAATTCTAAAAACAGTAGGAGAAAAGCATCAAGTCACATATAACAGAATCCCCCATTAGACTGACAGCAGATTTGTCTGCAGAAACTTTACAGACCAGGAGAGAATGAGATGATATATTCAAAGTGGTAAAAGGGGTGTGTATGTGAAATAACTGTTGGTCAAGAATACTATACCCAGTAAATCTATCCTTCAGAAATGAGGGAGAAATACAGTCTTTGCCAGACAAGCAAGAAGTGAGGGAATTTATCACCACTAGACAAGTCTTATAAGAAATACACAAGGGAGTCCTACATCTGGAAGCAAAAACATAATTACTATCATGAAAACACAAAAAAATATAAAACATACTGGTAGAGTGACTTTCACAAAAGAGAAAGAAAATAATCAAATCTTTTTATTACAAAAAAACCACTAAACTATAATGACAAATAATGAGAGGAAGAAAGGAACAAAGGATAACAAAACAGAAAACAATTAACAAAATGACAGGAGTAAGTCCTACCTATAAATCTTAACCTTAAATATAAATGGATTAAATTCCCTCACTTAAAAGATATAAACTGGCTGAATAGATTTTTTTAAATGACCCAACTATATGCTGCCTACAAGAAGCTCACATCACCTATAAAGACATGTATAGAGTGAAAGTAAAGGGATGAAAAACATATTCTACATTAACAGAAACCAAAGTGAGCAGGAGTGCTATACTTATATGAGACAAAGCAGACTTTAAGTCAAAAACTCTGAAAAGAAGCCTAGTGTGGTGGTGCATACTTGTAATCCCAGCTACTTGGGAGGCTGAGGTGGAAAGATTGCTTGAGTCCAGGAGTTCAAGACTGCAGTGTGCTGTGATTATACCTGTGACTAGCCACTTTACACTCCAGCCTGGGCAGCATACCAAGACCCCATCTCTTTAAGAAAAAAATTTTAAGGCAAGGAATGTCATTATATAATAGTAAAGGAATCAATTGATCAAGAAAATACAACAATTGTCAATATATATGCACCCAACAGTAGAGCACCCAGATATACAAAACAAATATTATTAGATCTAAAAAGAGAGAGAGATTCCAGTATGGTGTCATTTGGGGATTTCAGTACCCCATACTCAGCATTGAACAGATCATCTAGACAAAAAATCAACAACAAAAAACCCACATGGGATTTAAACTGCCTTTTATTCCAAATTGACCTAACAGACATTTCCAGAACTTTTCATCCAGCCATTGCATGGTACACATTATCTTCATCATCACGTGGAAAATTATCCAGGATAGATCACATGTTAGGCCACAAAACAAGTCTCTACAAATGTAAAAGAATTGAAATTGTATCAAGTATTTTTTTCTAACAAAAATGGAATAAAACAAAATCAATAACAAGAGGAACTTTTGAAATTGTACAAATCCATGAAAATTAACATTCTCCTGAATGACAAATGGGCCAATGAAGAAATTAAGAAGGAAATTTTACAATTTGGCCTGGCACAGTAGCTCATGCCTATAATCCCAGCACTTTGGGAGGCTGAGGCAAGTAAGTGTATCATTTGAGGTCAGGAGTTTGAGACCAGCCTGGCTAACATGGTGAAACCCCATCTCTACTTAAAACATAAAAATTAGCCAGGCATGGTGGCGGGTGCTGTGATCCCATCTACTTGGGTGGCTGAGGCAGGAGAATCACTTGAGCCTGGGAGGCGGAGGTTTCAGTGAGCTGAGATTGCACCACTGCACTTCATTCTGGGCAACCAAGCAAGACTCTGTCTGAAAGAAAGAGAGAGAGAGAGGGAGAGAGAGAGAGAGAGAGAGAGAGAGAGAGAGAGAGAGAGAGAGAGAGAGAGAGAGAAAGAGAAAGAATAAAAATAAAAATAGAAGCAGATGTCATGATAACTCCCTCCAGGGGAGCGGGGTAGGTGGGGAAGAAATACAACATGTCAAAACTTAGGGGATACGGCAAAAGCAGTATGAAATGGGAAATTTATAGCAATGAAAGCCTACATGAAAAACACAGAAAGAGGCTGGGTGTGGTGGCTTACGACTGTTATTCCAGCACTTTGGGAGGCCAAGGCAGGTGAATCATGAGGTCAGGAGTTCAAGACCAGCCTGGCCAATATGGTGAAACCCATCTCTACTAAAAAATGCAAAAATTAGCCGAGCATGGTGGCACATGCCTGTGGTCCCAGCTACTTTGGAGGCTGAGGCAGGAGAATTGGTGGAACCCAAGAAGTGGAGGTTGCAGTGAGCCAAGATTGCGCCACTGTGCTCCTCCAGCCTGGGCCCCATGGAGTAAGACTCTGTCTCAAAAAATAAAAATAAAAAAACAGAAAGATTTCAAATGATTTAATGCCACATCTCAAAGAACTAGGAATAAAACCCAAACGAGGCCAAAAATTAGTAGAAGAACAGAAATAATAAAGATCAGAGCAGAAAGAAAGATAATTGAGATGAAAACATTACAAAAGATTAGTAAAATAAAAATGCAGCCAGGCACAGTGGCTCACACCTGTAATCGTAGCACTTTGGGAGGCTGAGGTGAATCACTTGAGGTCAGGAGTTCAAGACCAGCCTGGCCAACATGGTGAAACCTTGTCTCTACTAAAAGTACAAAAATTAGCCAGGCATAGTGGTAGGCACCTTTAATCCCACCTACTTAGGAGGCTGAGGCAGGAGAATTGCTTGAATTCCGGAGGCAGACGTTACAGTGAGCCAAGATTATGCCACTGCACTCCAGCCTGGACAACAGAGGCAGACTCTGTCTCAAAAAAAAATAAAGGGGGGGAGTTTTGAAAAGGTAAATGAAATTGACAAACCATTAGCTAGACTAAGCAAGAAAAGACACAGATAATTCAGAAGTAAAAAAGGAGACATTACAACTAATACCATAGAAATGCAAAGGATCATTAGTGACTGTTATGAACAACTATACACCAACACATTAGAAAACCTAATGGAAATGGATAAATTCCTGGACATATGGAACCTACCAAGATTAAACCAAGAGGAAAAGAAAACCTGAACAGACCAATTACTGTAATGAGATTGAATCCGTAATTTAAAAATCTCCCATCAAAGAAAAGCCCAGGATGTTTCAACAGAGAATTCTGCCAAACATTTAAAGAAGAACTAATACCAGTTTTCTAAAACTCTTCCAGAAAATCAAAAAGGGATAATTATTCTAAACTCATTCTACAAGACTAGCATTACCCTAATAGGAAAACCAGACAAGGACACAGCAGAAACAGAAAGAAAAATGAACAAAAAACACCAGAAAGAAAAATAAAACTATAGGCCAATTTATTCCTGATGATCATAGATGCAAAAGTTCTCAAGAAAATTAGTGTTTTGTAGTAATTAGTAGTGACTGAATCCAGCAGCACATTTTAATTCACTGTGATAAAACAGGATTTATTCCTGGGATGTAACGATGGTTCAACATAAGTAAATGAGTAATTAACATAATACATCACATCTGCAGAATGAAGGACAAAAACAATATCATCATCTCAATAGACATAGAAAAAAACATTTGATAAAATTCAGCATCTCTTTATAATGAAAACTCAACAAGTTAGGTTGGAAGATACCTCAACACAATAAATGCTGTATATGACAAACACACAGCCAACATCACACTGAATGTGGAAAAGATCTAGAACAGGAAAGGATACCCACTTTCACCACTTTTATTCAACATAGTACTAGAAGTTCTAGCCAGAGCAGTTCTGTAAGAGAAAAAAAATAAAGGGCATCCAAATTGGAAAGAGAGAAATCAAGTTGTTCCTGTTTGCAGACAATATGGTCTTATATATAAACAACCTAAAAGCTCCACCAAAAAAACTCTTAGAACCTATAAAGTAATTTAGTAAAATCAATATACAAAAATCAGTAGTGTGTCTGTATACCAGCAGCAAACTAGCAGAAAAAGAAATCCGTTTCATTTACAATAGCTACAAAAGAAATGACTAAGGAAGTGAAAGATCTCTACAAGGAAAACTGTAAAACATTGATGAAAGTTACTGAAGAGGACCCACAAAAAACAGAAAGGCATGTGATGCTCATGGATTGGAAGATTTAATATTGTAAACAGACCATATAGATTTAATCCAATCCCTATCAAAATACAATGACATTCTTCACAGAAATACAAAAAACAACCCTAAAATTAATACAGACCCACGAAAGGCCCAGGATAGGTTACATAATCTTGAGCAACAAGAATAAAGCTGGAGGCATCACACTACCAACTTGAAAACAGCATGGTACTGGCATAAAAACAGAAACAGATGAATGGAACAGAACAGAGAACTCAGAAATAAGTCTTTGTATTTATAGCCAACTGATTTTCAACAAAAGCACCAGGAACATTCATTGGAGCAGGACAGTCTCTTCAATAAATGAGGGTGGGGAAACTGGATATCCATGTGCAGAAAAATGCAATTCAACCCCTATCTCTCACCATATACAAAAGCCAACTCAAAATGAATGAAAGACTTAAATGTAAGACTCAAAACCATGAAGCCACTAGAAGAAAATACAGGGAAAACACTTCAGGACACTGGTCTGGGCAAAAATTGTATGGAAAAGACCTGAAGAGCACAGGCAACAAAAGCACAAATAAACAAATGGGATTTCATTTCAGTAAAAAGCTTCAGCACAGCTGATGACATAATCAGCAGAGTGACACAACAACTTGCAGAATCAGAGAAAATATTTGCAAACTATTTATCTGACAAGTGATTAATAGCTAGAATATACAAGGAACTCAACTCATCACAAAAAAATATCAGATAAATAAATGGGCAAATGAGCTGAATAGACATCTCTCAAAAGAAGACATACAAATGGTCAGCCAGTATATGAAAAAATGCTCAACATCTCTAAAGCATCAGGAAAATGCAAATCAAAACCACAGTGAGATATCATCTCACCCCAGTTAGAATGGCTGTTATCAAAAACACAAAAAAATACCAAACGCTTGTGAGGATGCAGAGGAAGTCTCCTCAGAAAACTAAAAATAGAACTACTGTATGATCTAGCAATTCCACTATTGGGTATATATCCAAACAGAAGGAAATCAGTATGTCAAAGAAATGTCTGTGGTCTCATGTTTATTGCCATACTATTCAAGATATAGCCAAGATATGGAATCAACTTAAGTGTTCACATGAGTGGATTTTTAAAGTATTTTATTTATACACAATGGAATACCATTTAGCCATAAAAAGATCGAAATTCTGCTGTTTGTGGCAACATGGTGAGCTTGGAGGTCATTATGTTAAGGTAAATAAGTCAGGCACAGAAAGATGAATGTTGCATGTTCTCACTCATATGTAGAAGCTAAATAAAGTTGCTCTCATAGAAGTGGAGAGTGGAATAGTGGTTACTACAGGCAGGGAAGGTTAGGAGGATGGGGGATAGCCAAAAGTTGGTGAACAGTTATAAAAGTACAGCTAGACAGGTGAAATAAGTTTTAGTTTTCTATATCACTGTAGGGTGACTATAATTAACAATAATTTGATGAGTATTTTCAAATAGGAGAGCAAATTTTGAATGCCCCAACACAGAAATGATAAGTGTTTGAGGTGATAGATATGCTAATTACTGTGATTTTATCATTACGCATTTGTATACACGTATCAAAATATCACACTGTACCTCATAAATATTTATAATTATTGCATGTCAATTAATAATAATGAAAGCAAAAGAAAAAATTTTAAGAAACAAATGGGCAAAGGAATTGAATTTTTTAAAAAAGAAATTGAATAAGTAAAAAGTTTCTGCATAGTCAATGAAATAATCAACATAGTCATGAGACAACTTGCAGAATCGGAGAAAATATTTGCAAACTATTCATCTGATAAGTGATTAATATCCCTTTCTCCAAATAAAATGACCAATAAGCACATGAAAAGATATTCAACATCACTAATAATTAGGGAAATGCAAATCGAAACCACAGTGTAATACCACCCAGTGGAATTACTATTACTAAAGAAAAAAGATAGAAAAAGAAAAGAAAATAGGCCAGGTGCAGTGGCTCATGCCTGTAATCTCAACACTTTGGGAGGCTGAGGTGGATGGATCACTTAAGGTCAGGAGTTCAAGACCAGCCTGGCCAATATGGCAAAACCCTGTCTCTACCAAATACAAAAATTAGCTTGGCACGGTGCTGCATGCCTGTAATTCCAGCTACTCGGGAGGCCAAGGTGTGAGAATCACTTGATGCTGGGAGACAGAAGTTGCAGTGAGCCAAGATCATGCCTGGGCTGCAGATGGAGACTCTGTCTCAAAAAAAAAAAAAAAAGCAGGAATTGGGAGGAGAAGAAGGAAGAAGAACAAAAGGAGGAGGAAGGAGAAGAAAAGAAAAGAAAATAGGCCCAGTACAGTGGCTCAGGCCTGTAATCCCAGCACTTTGGGAGTCTGAGGCAGGCAGATTACTTGAGGCCAGGAGTTTGAGACTAGCCTGGCCAACATGGTGAAACCCCATCTCTACTAAAAGTACAAAAATCAGCCAGGTGTGGTGGTGCACACCTTTAATCCCAGCTACTCAGGAGGCTGAGGCACAAGAATCCTTTGAACACAGAGGTAGAGGTTGCAATAAGCTGAGATCGCACCACTGCACTTCAGCTTAGGCGACAAAGTGAGACCCTCTGTCTCAAAAAATAAAATGATGCAAAAATCACAAGCATTCCTATACACCAATAACAGACTTAAAGAGAGCCAAATCAAGAATGAACTACCATTCACAGTTGCTACCAAGAGAATGAAATACCTAGGAATACAACTAACAAGGAACGTAAAGGACCTCTTCAAGGAGAACTACAAACCACTGCTCAATGAAATAAGAGAGGACACAAACAGTTAGAGAAACATTCCATGCTCATGGTTAGGAAGAATCAGTATCATGAAAATGGCCATACTGCCCAAAGTAATTTACAGATTCAATGCTATCCCCATCAAGTTACCAATGACCTTCTTCACAGAACTGGAAAAAAACACCTTAACCTTCATATGGAACCAAAAGAGAGCCCATATAGCCAAGTCAATTCTAAGCAAAAAGAACAAAGCTGGAGGCATCACACTACCAGACTTCAAACTATGCTACAAGGCTACAGTAATCAAAACGGCATGGTACTGTTACCAAAACAGAGATATAGACCAATGGAACAGAACAGAGACCTTGGAGGCAACACCTGACAAAAACAAGCAATGGGGAAAGGATTCCCTGTTTAATAAATGGTGTTGGGAAAACTGGCTAGCCATGTGCAGAAAGCAGAAACTGGACCCCTTCCTGACACCTTACACTAAAATTAACTCCAGATGGATTAAAGACTTAAACATTAGACCTAACACCATAAGAACCCTAGAAGAAAATCTAGGCAAAACCTTTCAGGACATAGGCATAGGCAAGGACTTCATGATGAAAACACCAAAAGCATTGGCAACAAAAGCCAAAATAGACAAATGGGACCTAATCAAACTCCACAGCTTCTGCACGGCAAAAGAAACAGTCATTAGAGTGAATCAACAACCAACAGAATGGGAAAAAATTTTTGCAATCCACCCATCTGACAAAGGGCTAGTATCTAGAATCTACAAAGAACTAAAACAGATTTACAAGAAAAAACAAGCCCATTCAAAAGTGGGCAAAGGATATGAACAGACACTTTACAAAAGAAGACATACATGAGGCCAACAAACATATGAAAAAATGCTCATCATCACTTGTCATCAGAGAAATGCAAATCAAAACTACATTGAGATACCATCTCATGCCAGTTAGAATGGCGATCATTAAAGAATTGGGAGACAACAGATGCTGGAGAGGATGTGGAGAAGTAGGAACACTTTTACACTGTTGGTGGGAGTGTAAATTAGTTCAACCATTGTGGAAGACAGTGTGACGATTCCTCAAGGACCTAGAAACAGAAATTCCATTTGACCCAGCAATCCCATTGCTGGTATATATCCAAAGGATTATAAATTGTTCTACTGTGAGGACACATGCACACGAATGTTCATTGAAGCACTGTTTACAATAGCAAAGACCTGGAACCAACCCAAATGCCCATGAATGATAGACTGGACAGGGAAAATGTGGCACATATACACTATAGAATACTGTGCAGCCATAAAAAACGATGAGTTCATTTCCTTTGTAGGGACATAGATGAACCTGGAAACCATCATTCTCAGCAAACTGACACAAGAACAGTAAATCAAACACTGTATGTTCTCACTCATAGGTGGGTGTTGACCAATGAGAACACGTGGACATAGGGAGGAGAGCATCACACACTGGGGCCTGTCAGGGGAAATAGGGGAGGGACAGTGGAGGGTAGGGCGTTGGGGAGAGATAGCATGGGGAGAAATGCCAGATATAGGTGATGGGGAGGAAGGCAGCAAATCACACTGTCGTGTGTACCTATGCAACAATCTTGCATGTTCTTCACATGTACCCCAAAACCTAAAATGCAATAAAATAATAAAAATAAAATGAAACCACACCGTAATCCCAGCACTTTGGGAGGCCGAGGTGGGCAGCTTACCTGAGGCTAGGAGTTCAAGACCACCTGGCCAATATGGTAAAACCCTGTGTCTACTAAAAATACAAAAATTAGCCAGGTGTGGTGGCATGCACTTGTAATCCCAGTTTCTCAGGAGGTTGAAACAGGGAATCACTTGAACCCAGGAGCCAGAGGCTGCGGTGACCTGAGATTGCGTTACTATGCTCCAGCTTGGGCCACAGAGCAAGACTCTATCTTAAAAAGCAATAAAATAAAATAAAATAAAGAAAATAATAAATGTTGGCAAACATGTGGAGACATTTCAACCCTGGTGCACTGGTAGGTAGGACTATAAATGGTGGTGTGGAAAACAGTATGACAGTTTCTCAAAGATTAAAAGTGAATTACAGAATGATCCAGTAATTCCAATCTTGGTATAGAACCAAAATAAATCAAATCAGGGACTTCAATAGGTATTTGTCCACCCATGCTTGTAGCAATGTTACTCACAATAGCCAAAAGGAGAAAGGAACCTGTCTCCATCAGTAGATGAATGGGTAAACAGAATGTGGTGTGAGCATGCAATGAACTATTATTATTCAGCCTTAAAAAGGAAGGGAATTCTGACACATTCTACGATGTGAATAAACCTTGAAGACATTATGTTAGGTGAAATAAGCTAGTCACAAAAGGACAGATGCTATATGATTTCACTTGTATGAGGTATCTATAGTAGTCAACTTCATGGAGACAAAAAGTAGAATGGTGGTTTCCAGGGGAGGATGAATGAGGAATTATTGTTTCATGGATACCGAGTTTTAGTTTGGGAATATGGAAAAAGTTTTGGAGATGGATGGTATTCATGGTTGCACAACAATGTGAATACTTAATGCCACCAACCTCTACACTTAAAAATTCTTAAAATGTTAAAATGCAGGTTCACAGCTGAATTCTACGAGACGTACAGAGAGGAGCTGGTTCCATTCCTTCTGAAACTATTCCAAACAATACAAAAAGAGGGAATCCTCCCTAACTCGTTTTATGAGACCAACATCATCCTGATACCAAAAGCAGGCAGAGATTCAACTAAAAAAGGAAACTTCAGGCCAATATCCATGATGAACATTGATGCAAAAATCTTCAGTAAAATACTGGCAAATCAAATGCAACAGCACATCAAAGAGCTTATCCACCATGATCAAGTAGGATTCATCCTGGGAATGCAAGGCTGGTTCAACATACGCAAGTCTATAAATGTAATTTGCCACAAAAGCAGAACCAAAGATAAAAACCACATGATTATCTCAATTGATGCAGAGAAGGCCAAAACCGTCAATAAACTAGGTATTGATGGAATGTATCTCAAAATAATAAAAGCTATTTACGACAAACCAACAGCCAATATCATACTGAATGGGCAAAAACTGGAAGCATTCCCTTTGAAATCTGGCACTAGACAAGCAGGCCCTCTCTCACCACTCCTATTCAATATAGTATTGGAAGTTCTAGCCGGAGCAATCAGGCAAGAAAAAGAAATAAAGGGTATTTAAATAGGAAAGAAGGAAGTCAAATTTCTCTATTTGCAGACGACATGATTGTATATTTAGAAGACCCCATCATCTCAGCCCAAAATCTCCTAAAACTGATAAGCAACTTCAGCAAAGTCTCAGGATACAAAATCAATATGCAGAAATCACAAGCATTCCTATATACCAAACAGACAAATAGAGAGCCAAATCAAGAGCAAAGTCCCATACACAGTTGCCACAAAGAGAATAAAATACCTAGGAATACAACTAACAAAGGATGTAAAGGACCTCTTCAAGGAAAACTCAAACCACTGCTCAAGGAAATAAGAGAGGACACAAACAGATGGAAAAACATTCCATGCTCATGCTTAGGAAGATTCAATATCATGAAAATGGCCGTACTGCCCAAAGTAATTTATACATTTAATGCTATCCCCATCAAGCTGCCAATGACCTTCACAGAGCTGGAAAAAAAACACTTTAAATTTCATATGGAACCACAAGAGAGCCTGTATACCCAAGACAATGCTAAGCAAAAAGAGCAAAGCTGGAGGCATCACACTGCCAGACTTTAAACTATACTACAGCGGCCGGGCGCAGTGGCTCAAGCCTGTAATCCCAGCACTTTGGGAGGCCAAGGCAGGTGGATCACGAGGTCAAGAGATCAAGACCATCCTGGTCAACATGGTGAAACCCTGTCTCTACTAAAAATACAAAAAATTAGCTGGGCATGGTGGCGCGTGCCTGTAATCTCAGCTACTCAGGAGGCTGAGGCAGGAAAATTGCCTGAACCCAGGAGGCGGAGGTTGCGGTGAGCTGGGATTGCGCCATTGCACTCCAGCCTGGGTAACAAGAGCGAAACTCTCTCAAAAAACAAAACAAAACAAAACAAAACTATAGTACAAGGCTACAGTAATCAAAACAGCACGTTACTGGTACCAAAACAGAGACCTAGACCAATGGAACAGAACAGAGGTCTCGGAAGTAACGCTGCAGGTCTACAACCATCTGATCTTTGACAAACATGACAAAAACAAGCAATGGGGAAAGGACTCCATTTTTAATAAATGGTGTTGGGAAAACTGGCTAACAATGTGCAAAAGGCAGAAACTGGACTCCTTCCTGTCACCTTACACTGAAATTAACTCCAGATGGATTAAAGATTTAAACATAAAACCTAACATCATAAAAACTCTAGAAGAAAACCTAGGCAAAACCATTCAAGACGTAGGCATAGGTAAGGACTTCATGACTAAAACACCAAAAGCATTGGCAACAAAAGCCAGGGTAGACAAATGGGATCTAATTAAACTTCAGAGCTTCTGTACAGTAAAAGAAACAATCATTAGAGTGAACCAGTAACCAACAGAATGGGAAAAAAATTTTGCAATCTACCCATCTGACAAAGGGCTGATATCCAGAGTCTACAAAGAACTAAAGTAGATTTACAAGAAAAAAACCCGTTCAAAAGTGGACAAAGGATATGAACAGACAGTTTACAAAAGAAGACATACGTGAGGCGAACACACATGAAAAAATGCTCATCATCACTGGTCATCAGAGAAATGCACATCAAAACTACATTGAGGTATCATCTCACTCCAGTTAGAATGGCGATCATTAAAAAATCTGAAGACAACAGATGCTGGAGAGGATGTGGAGAAGTAGGAACACTCTTACACTGTTGATGGGAGTGTAAATTAGTTCAGTCATTGTGGAAGACAGTGTGGCGATTCCTCAGGAAACAGGATCTAGAAATAGAAATTCCATTTGACCCAGCAATGCCATTACTGGGTATATACCCAAATGATTATAAATCATTCTATTATAAAGACGCATGCACACGTATGTTCATTGTGGCGCTGTGTACAATAGCAAAGTCCTGGAACCAACCGAAATGCCCATCAAAGTCCTGGAACCAATCAAAATGCACATATACACCATGGAATACTACACAGCCATAAAAAATGATGAGTTCATGTCCTTTGTGGGGACTTGGATGAATCTGGAAACCATCATTCTCAGCAAACTGACACAAGAACAGAAAGTCAAACACTACATGTTTTCAGTGATAGGTGGGTGTTGAACAATGAGAACAGTTGGACTCAGGGAGAGGAACATCACACATTGGGGGCAGTTGGTGGGGAGGCTAGGGGAGGGACAGCAGGGGGTGGGGAGTGTGGGGAGGGATAACATGGGGAGAAATGCCAGATATAGATGAAGGTGAATGGAGGCAGCAAACCACCTGGTTATGTATGCACCTATGCAACAACCCTGCATGACCTGCATGTGTACCCCAGAACCTAAAGTACAATTAACAAAAAGGAAAAGAAAAAAAATTGTTAAAATGGGGCCAGGCGTGGTGGCTTATGACTGATCCCAGCACTTTGGGAGGCTGAGGCAGGCAGATCACCTGAGGTCAGGAGTTCAAGACCAGCCCAGCCAACATAGTAAAACCCCACCTCTACTAAAAATACAAAAATTAGCTGGGTGTGGTGGCATGTGCTTGTAATTGTAATCCCAGCTACTTAGTAGGCTGAGGTTGGAGAATCACTTGAACCTGGAAGGCAGAGGTTGCAGTGAGCCAAGATTGCACCACTGTATTCCAGCCTGGGCAACAGAGTGAGACTCTGTTAAAAAAAAATTGTTAAAATGCAAAATTTTTTGTTACGTATCTTTATTACAGTTAAAAAATAGATAAATTAAAAAAAATTAACACTCAGACTTTCCCCAAAAGTACAAGAGGAGGAAACGCTTCCTAACACATGCTGTGAGGCAGGCATTAATTACCCTTATATCATGGTCAAATATGCCAAAAGAAAAGAAAACTGCAGACTAATAGTCCTTATGAATATCGATGCAAAAATCCTCAACAAAATACTGGCAAAGTAATTCCAACAACACATTTCCCAGTTTCAAAACATACTAGAAAGCTACAGTAGTCAGAATAATGTGATACTGGAATAAAGATAAATACATAGGTCAATTAAGTAGAATAGAAAGTCCAGAAATAAACTAAAATATCTGTGGTCAATTGACTTTTGACAATAGTGCCAAGGGGGAGAGAATTGTTGTTTTTTCCATGGTAATTCAGTGGGGGAGAGAATAATCTTTTCAACAAATAATATGGAGAAAACTGTATATTCATATGCAAAAGAATGAGGTTGGACCACTACCTCAATATACAAAAGTATCTCAATCAATCAAAGACCTAATAGAAGAGCAAACGTGAAACTGTTAGAAGAATATATGAAGGGTAAATTCTCAAGACCTCAGAATTGACAATGAATTCTTAGATTTGACACCAAAATCATGAGCAACCAAAGAAAAAAATAGATATATCGGATTACATCAAAATTAAAAACTTTTGTACATCAAAGGACATTATCAAATATGTGGAAATATAGTGTACAGAACAAAATGGTAGAAAATATTTGCAAATCACATGTTTAATAAGGGTTAATATTCAGCCTATATAAAGAACTCCTACACCTCAACAACAACAAAAAACCAAACAACCCAACTTTTTAAATAGCAAGGGATGAGTCGACCTTTCTCCAAAGAAGATATACAAATGTCAGACAATTACATGAAAAGATATTTAACATCTTTGGTCATAAAGGAAATGCAAATCAGAACCACACTGAGATACCACTTTGCATCCACTATGACAGCTTAAACAATAATTTTTCTAAAAATTGAAAATAACAAGTGTTGACAAGGATGTGGAGGAGGAGGAACTGTTGTACATTACTGGTAGGAATGTAAAATGCACGAGCTGCTATGGAAGAAGCTTGGCAGTTCCTAAAAAAATGAAGCATAGAATTATGAATGACCCAGTAATTTCACTCCTAGGTATATGCCCAAGAGAAATGCAAAGATGCATCTGCACAGAAACTTGTACGTGAATGTTTATGGCAACATTAATCATAATAGTCAAAAGGCACAAACAACCCAAATGCCTATCAGTGGATGAATGAATGTGGTGTATACCAGCGGAAAATTATTCAGCCATAAAAAGAATTGAAGTGCTAGCACATACTACAACATGGATGAAACTCGAAAACATTAAGCTAAGTGAAAGAAGCCAGACATAAAATCATATTGTGTGATTCCTTTTATGTGAAATACCCAGAATAGACAAAGCTATAGAAACAGAAATGAGATTGGTGGTTGCCAGGGGATTGAGGGGGATGGGAATTGGGGTGACGATTACCTAATGGGTATGGAGTATTCTTCTGGAATAATGAAAAAGTTTTGAAACTAGAGAGATGGTTGCACAATATTGTGAATATACTAAATGCCACTGAATTGTACATTTTAAAATGGGTAATTGTATGTTATTTGAATTTTAAACTTAATTTTAAAATAAGAATGCAAAGTGTTGGCCTGTAGAGTCCAAACTGTTAACCACAAGTCACTACTTTCATGAAAGGGCAGTCTGAGAGGGAAAGACAATGTGATCACAGACAAAGGGCGGGTCATGGGCAAGAGACTCCAGGCCCTGAATTAGGGCGAGACACTAGCATGTGGGATCCAGAACTCTGGGAAGTCCCATGGGGAGAGCAGGTCTGGGCATGCGCCGGTCAAATCCGAGTGACCCCTGCTATCCCGAAAGCTTGCTTCACACACGCTGGAGAGTGGTGGGGGGTTGGGGGGAAGGCAGGTTGAGGTCTCTCTACGTCACCTGTTCTCCTTCCTATCCTGCAGATGTTGAACCTCTTTGTGGCTGTGATCATGGACAATTTTGAGTACCTTACGCGGGACTCTTCCATCCTAGGTCCTCACCACTTGGACGAGTTCATCCGGGTCTGGGCTGAGTACGACCCGGCTGCGTGGTAAGTGAGCCCTGGTGCTCTGTGGTCCTTGGGTGGTTCATACCCATAGATCTTGGGATGGGCCTGGTGGCTTTGGACATGTTTTAAGTGAGCACCCCCTCAGGTTTTCGTATGGGACCCTGGGATCTGTCCTGCTCCATGTCAAGCGGCACTGGTGTCTGCTCTGAGTGGTGCCTCCCTTTTCCGTCTTGTGTGCCTTTGTGCAGCTCCTGGACTGCATAAAGTGATAAAGGTCTTTTGAGACCTTGAGTTCAGTTCCTTGGGAGTCGTGGAAGGTTTTCAAGGGGTTTGTGAGACTCAAGTCTCCTGCTGAGTGGGCGTTTACTCTCTTCTTCCGAGGCCTGTCATGCGAGGGTTTGTGGAGGGCTTGTGGGAGAGTGTGTGGAAACAGCAGTCATAGCGTTCTTGTGAAACTCGACGTGGGGTTTTAGGACATTCTCCCTAAGGGACTCAGGAGTCTCCCCCTGCTCTTTCCCTTGGGGACAGGAGCCAACGTGCACCTCTGTGTCCCCATCCAGGCTGCACACAGTGGGTGTTCGGTTAACATTTTTGACACCAGATGAGCTACCAGGAAGGCCCTAGTGTGACCTTTGTCTGCCATCTGTAATGATGGAAAGTTTACTTGTTTCAAAGGCAAGGGGCGGTGCCTTTCCAGACAGAACAGGAGTCGCATGAAGGGCATGGTTTGGGTCAGAAGGTGAAGCTGTTTGAGACCAGGTTTCCCGGGGGTTCTGTGTAGCATGACATACCTTCCGTCTCAGGGCTGAGAGTTCATTCAGGAAGGAAGGCGGGTCAGGCAGCATGGCTTCTCCATCTTTCCATTTATCCATTCCTCCCATCACTCGTTTCTCAGTTTCTTGCTCACTCACTCCCTCAAGCAGTGGCTACTGTGGGCTGCTCCCTGCAAGGCCACGAGGCCTGCTAGCACCTCCTCACAGTGCGTGCTCAGGAAACGGCCGTGATGAACAGCTCTCAGTGAGTGCGTAGACATCCACCACTCCCTGCGCCCAGAGGGATAAGAACTGTGGCTGCCCCAGAGGCCTGCCTTCTCTCTCCGGCTCCCAGCCTGTCCAGGTCTCCTCGTACTCCTCTGCCCCCGGCGCCCTTGCTGGAGGAGGGCCAGCATGATGTGGTCAGGCCCCTCGTGGTGAGGTCTTGCTGCCAACAGAGCTCCTGGGCTCTGCCTGGTTTTGCTTAAACTGCAGCTCAGCCCGGGGAGTCCTCCGCAGACACAAAAGGCCTGGGAACCTGACTAGACTTCCCCAGCCCCTATCCACTCAGCCTCCCCCGGGCACCCCACCCTCCCAGTGAGGAACCAGAAGGTGCTGTGCGGGGCCCTTCCCAGTCTGGGTAAGGTCTGGAGCCACTGGCAGCATCGGGGTCCCTCGACAGGGCCTCTCCTGTGCAGGCTCGTCCAGGCCCACAGCATCTCTATGGGGATTTTTCAGTTCAGTGGGAAATATACAATTTGTATGCAGTGCTGAAGAAACATAGAGGTTGCCTGCGTTTCATGGTGTACGTGATCATTTCCGTGGCTTGCGAGAACCCCGTCATGTCTGATGCAGCAACACGTTTGTGTTGGGAGGGACAGGCTCAGGCACATTCCCACAGGACCTGTGGTCAGGACAGCCCAGTCGACTTGGGGGAGACTGACCACACTTAAGACCTAGACTTCCTTAGGAAGGGGCAGGAGAGACTGCAGCTGAGGTAGGATTAGGTGAAGTCTAGGCGGGTCTCCCTAATGGTGTGGTCTAGAGAGTTGCTGCTTTTTCTGGGAATATTTTTTCTAGAGGAGACTGTGTTGCAGAAAACAGAGATATTTTATACCATATAGTTAGTACTGAAGGGCAAAGGCAGATCAGCAAAGGTCCATGAGAGAGAGACAACATTCCGCAATCTTTATAAGGTACACCCAGGCCTTCCAGTCAGCCACTGGTGAGAGCACAAGTAGGAAGAATGGGAAGTGGACTTGGGCCAGACAGCAGCTTGGTTACCATGCACAGTGCAGGTTCAGACTTGGCCCAAAGCCAGAGTCTCCGAGCAGGGGTCCTTGGAAGACATAGGCAGGTGGGGATATGAGAAGTGCTTACTAAAGAGTAGACAGCAGAATATAGGCCTCACCCCAGAGATAGGACACACAAAATGATACACAAAACCTGCGGGCCTTGAAATTGCACAGATGGGACCTGGGAGCAACATGATTCTGCCCCCATGAGCAGCCTGGGCTCACCCCACATAGCTCAAGGTGGCCAGGACAGGCCGAGGGGCCCAGCAGAGGCAGCTGAGCAGATTGGGTCTGGATCCTGCGTCCTGAGCAGAACACAGGGCATCTCGAGCCTTTTTGGTGGCCTCCGTGACAAATGCAGGGATGTAGTCATTTACGTCCCAGGGGACCACTCTATGGCTCCTCATTCTTTGGGAGAAACTTTGAAACAACAACAAAATTTTATGAAATTTCCTGCCCCTCGGCCTGTCCTGGCCACCTTGAGCTATGTGGGGTGAGCCCAGGCTGCTCATGGGGGCAGACTCATGTTGCTCCCAGGTCCCATCTGTGCAATGTGTGCATGTGTGCATAAAAATGAACATGTGTGCATATACATGACTTTGCATGTCTGCACACTGACTACATGTGCACATGTGCATGTGTACACATGTGTGTTGCACACACAGGCACACGTCTGTGTGTATGGTTTGCACACATGTGCATGCTCACACTGTGGGATTGTATATATGTGTGCATGAGTGTATATGTGTGCAAATGAACTGCATGCCTGTGTGGTGGTGTGGATGTGTGTATGCATGGCATGTGAGCCTGTGGGTGTGCATGTGCCTGTGCATGTGTGTGTGTGCCTGTGGTGTGCACAAGCTTCTGTGTGTGTGTGTCTGTTCATGTGCCTGTGGTGTGCACCTGCCTGTGTGTTCATGTGCCTGTGGTGTTCACATGCCTGTGTGTGCAGGTATGTGTGCATGTGTGTGCCTGTGGTGTGCACATGCCTGTGTGTGTGCATGTGTGTGTGCCTGTTGTGTGCATGTGTGTGTGCCTATGGTGTGCACTTGCCTGTGGTGTACATGTGCCTGTGTGTGAATGTGTGCATGTGCCTGTGTGTGCTTGTGTGCCTGTGTGTGTGTGCTTGTGTGTGCCTGTGGTGTGCATGTGCCTGTGTGTGTGCCTGTGGCATGCATATGCCTGTGTGTGCACATGTGTGCCTGTGGTGTGCATGTGCCTGTGTGTGCATGTGTGTGCCTGTGGTGTGCATGGGCCTTTGTGTGTGCCTGTGGTATACATGTGTCTGTGCATGGGTGTGCATGTGCCTATGTGTGTGTTCATATGTGTGCCTATGGTATGCGTGTGCCTATGATATGCATGTGCCTGTGTGTGCCTGTGGTGTGCATGTGCCTGTGTGTGTCTGTGGTGTGCATGTGCCTGTGGTGTGTGTCTGTGTGTGCATGTGCCATGTGTGCATGTGTGTCTGTGGTGTGCATGGGCCTGTGTGTGTGCATGTGTGCCTGTGTTGTGCATGGGGCTGTGTGTGCCTGTGGTGTTCATGTGTCTGTGTGCATGTGCCTATGTGTGCATGTGTGTGCCTTTGGTGTGCATGTGCTTGTGTGTGTGTGCCTGTGGAATGCATGTGCCTGTGTGTGCATGTGTTTGCCTGTGGTGTGCATGTGCCTGTGTGTGCCTGTGTATATGTGTACATGTGCGTGCCTGTGGTGTACATGTGCCTGTGTGTGTACGTGTGTGCCTGTGGTGTGCATGTGCCTGTGTGTGCATGTGACTGTGGTGTACATGTGCCTGTGTGTGCATATGTGTGCATGTGTGTGCCTGTGGTGTTCACATGCCTGTGGTATGCATGTGCCTCTGTGTGTGTGTGCCTGTGGTGTGCACATGCCTGTTGTGTGCACATGCCTGTGGTATGCATGTGCCTGTGTGTGTGTGCCTGTGGCGTTCATGTGCCTGTGGTGGGCATGTTCCTGTGTGTATGCCTGGGGTGTGCAAGTGCCTGTCTGTGCCTGTGTATGTGCACACATGCCTGTGTATGTGTGCCTGTGGTGTGCATGTGCTTGTGTTTGCCTGTGTTGTACATGTGCCTGTGTGTGCATGTGCATGTGTGTATGTGCATGTGTTTGCCTGCACTGTGCACGTGCCTATGTGTGCATGTGTGTTCCTGTGGTGTGCATGTGCCTGTATGTATGTGCATGTTTGCCTGTGGTGTGCACATGCCTGTGTGTGCATGTGTGTGCCTATGGTATGTGCCTGTGTGTGTGCCTGTGGTGTGTATGTGCATGTGTTTGCCTGTGGTGTGCACGTGCCTGTGGTATGTGCCTCTGCATGTGCCTGTGGTGTACATGTGCCTGTGTGTGTGTATGTGTATGTGTGTCTCTGGTGTGCATGTGCGTGTGCTGTAATGTGCCTGTGTGTGTGTGCCTGTGTTCATGTGCCTGTGTGTGCCTGTGGTATGCATGTGCCTTTTGTGTGTGTGTGTGTCTGTGGTGTTCATGTGCCTGTATATGCATGTGTGTGCCTGTGATGTTCACATCCCTGTGGTGTGCATGTGCCTGTGTGTGCATGCCTGTGTATGTGTGCGCATGCCTGTGTACGTGTGTGTCTGTGGTGTTTATGTGCCTGTGTATGTGCCTGTGGTGTGCATGCCTATGTGCATGTGCCTGTGTGTGTGTGCATGCCTGTGTGTGTGCACATGCCTGCGTATGTGTGCCTGTGGTTTACATGTACCTATGTGTGCGTGCCTGTGGTGTGCACTTGCCTATGGTGTGCATGTGCCTGCATGTGCATGTGTGTGCCTGTGTGTGCACGTGTGTGCCTGTGGTGTTCACGTGCTGTGGTGTACATGTGCCTGCGTGTGCATGTGTGCCTGTGGTGTGCATGTGCTGTGGTGTGCATGTGCCTGTGTGTGCATGTGTCTGTGTGTGCATTTGTGTGTGTGCGCATGTGTCTGTATGTGTGTCTGTGTGTGTATGTTTGCCTGTGGTGTGCGTGTGCTGTGGTGTGCATGTGCCTGCATGTGCGTGTGTGTGCCTGCATGTGGTGTGCATGTGCCTGCTGTGGGTGGATTCTTATGGCACGGAGCTATTCACCTTGGTGCTGCCTTTCCCAGCCTCACTTTGTTGTTGCTTTAACCCTGTGTTGTGAAGCCTGGAGACTTGAAAGGAGAATTGCAGTCACACTTGCAGCAATCTGGCTGCTTATTTCTGTGTGCACCCATCTGTCCAATAATATCTCCTGAGCACCTGCCATGCGCTGGCACAGGGGCCTGAAAGTGAAAAAGGTACATGCTGTCAGAGCACTCAGCCAGGCCTGGCAGTGAGACCACACAGTGTCTGTAGCTCAAGGCCAGGGCATTTCTGAGGAGGGAGAGGCCATGTCCGGCCTCAAGAATGAGAGAAGGTCACATTTGAGCCGAACTTAAAGGAATAGGAAGGATTGAACACTAGAGAAATAGGATGGATTGAGCTGGGGATGGGAGGTTGGGCAGCAGGGAGAGGGAGGCCAGGCAGCTTGTCAGGCTGGAGAGGAGGGTGTATTGCAGAGGGGCTGCAAGGAAGGCTGAGAGTGGTTAAGAAAGGCATTGAAATTGATTGAACAAGTCACTTTTATTTTATTTTATAGACAGTGGGTACAGTCCTTGAATCGAGCAGTGATGGTGTCAGGGCCATACTTTTCACCTGGACTTGATGGACAGGGACAGTTGTGGAGGGTGGAAGGTCTCACATGTGTCCAGCCCCTGGTGGTGGTCCCTTGGCTGCAACAAGCTTAGCAAACATCTTTGGTGAGGCCGAGATGGGGCTTCCTCTTTCTTCCGCCTTTTGCAGAAGCAAATTTAACATGATTCGGAGCTGATTGGACTGAGGGGGCTACACTGTAGGAGAGAGAAGCATTGGTGGTGACCCGAGGACGCTCCTGTGAAGAGAGGGGTCCTTAGCTGGATCAGAGCTTCCAGGGGAGGACACGGAGCATTCAGGGAGACAGGGTCAGTCAGGAGACAATGGGTGTGGGCCTCTGAGGCTGCTATAATAGAGAGGCAGACCCGCTGTGCTGTGGTGGTGAGAGAGCTAGGCATCAGAGGGAGACTCATGAGGAGGGGCCTTGGCTGGCCTGGGAGGCCCAGGGAGCAGCCTTGCTCAGGGTTGAGACCAGGAGCTGGCTGAGAGGGAGGGGAAGGGCAGGCCCAGGAGAGATGTAGGCCACAGAGCAGAGTGCAGAGGAGCAGCTGAGCCCAGCCAGCAGCTGTGGATGTGCTCTGCCTCTGTGGAGCACAAGGGTGTTCTGTGTGGAGCGGCTCCTGCACATACCGGGCCCTGGAAATTGCGCTGGGGTTGCCACACCTCCTGGGGAGCTCCAAGCCCGTCCCCCAGTGAGATGCCACCTATCCAGTGCACTCCTCACCTCCGCCACTGCGCCTATGCGAGGCGGGTCTTCCCATCACAGGCTGGGCGGGCGGGCGGGACGGGCTCCACCCTGCCTTTGTTGCCATAACCTGTGACATTTCCTTTCCAGTTGCCGGATTCATTATAAGGATATGTACAGTTTGTTGCGTTGTATTGCGCCACCCGTTGGCTTAGGGAAGAACTGCCCTCGTAGGTTGGCCTACAAGGTTTGCAACTTCAGAGCCTCCATCCAACATACTTCCCTGCCCGAAGCGCAAACACAGCACACACTCCCTGCCTGGTTTGGGAATGACGACACCTCACCTTTCTTTCCTCCTGTCCTGCCCCGCACTCCAGCCTCCTGGACGCTTTGGTTCCCTGTCTAATCTCCCCTGACCCTTCTAGCTGGCTGCGGACAGGCAGCCTTTTGAGAGTGCACAGAAAGCTTTCTGGCTGGGCCATGATGGCTGGGACCAGCTGGCTGGGTGGGAGCTGGGGGCTAGGTCCCTCCTGCATCAAGGAAGCAGCCGTCTCACCTGGTTTTTCCTCCAAGCTCTCGAGAGTGAGCTGATGGTCAGACAAGGCCACGACCCCCAGAGGAAGGGAGTGCAGGCACAGGCCTGCCAGGAGCAGCCATCCTCTGGGTCGAAAGAGCCCAGTAACCCAGTGGCTCTCTAGTCCCTGGGGGAGGAGAGGGCAGAGGCAGAGTGGGGGCCAAAGACCAGCCGTCCTTCTTTGCCTCTGGAGTGATGTGCTCCGCTCAGCCAAGGAGCCCCTGGTCTATAACCATGGGAGGAAGGCAAGGCCCCAGGGCAGATCCGTCTGCCAGGAAGAGACTATCCCCTTTCTTTCCGGGGCCACCTGAACCTGGCTGTGTCTCTGGGACCCCAAGCCCACAGGCGGGTATCCCAGGGTTGGAGGTAGGCCCCAGGCCTGGTCGCCTCTTTACTTGAGAAGACTGTCGTCAGAGCCTTTAGGTTCCCAGATCCTGCAACCTGCCCCTTTGCTGTCAGAGCTGGTGCAAGGTGGCCCTAGGCCATGTCCCGCCAGCTCCTCCCACCTCCCGCAGTCTCCCATTTCCCACCCAGCCCTGACCCCTAGCAGCAGCCCTGCCCTGGGCTGGCCTCGGGCGTCTCTGGGCTTGAAGCAGGACTTGCCCCACAGTCAAGTTTGGCTCTAGAGCTGCAGGGCTCCCTCTAGTTTTCCGGGTTGTTATAGATCTTCTCCACCTTTTAGCCTCTAGCCTTACTTGGAAGCAAATCTGACCATAAGGGAGGCTGATTCTGCTGTGGTTCTCAGCCACTGCCTTATCTGCACCTGACCCTGCCTGCCAGCTCTTCCAGCAGGGTGAACCAGATCTTTTCCGATTGGCATTTACTGTGATTTTTAAAAGACTAAAACCAATTATGAACCCAAAGCCGCCCCGATGCAGCCCTTCCTCACCCCTCCATGTTCATTAGCTCAGACGCCACCCCTGCCCACTGCCCCATGTGGGGCTGGAGTGAGGAGGTGAGGCTCGGGGGTGGGGGGCCAGGAGGGGTCAAGCCAAGCAGAGAAATCCCTCATTTTACTTATTTTGATTTTGGGCTTTGAATCCGACACTTTGATTAACTGGCTCTGTTTTCTTGTCTGCTTCCTCCCACCCCCCCAACCGCTCCCCTCCCGCTCCCCTCCTGCTGCCGCTCTTCCTGTGGACCACCCCACTGTGCCCTGGCCTCGCTGGGACGGGTTTCCAGTGGGCGAATCAGTTACAATGACATGTTTGAGATGCTGAAACACATGTCCCCGCCTCTGGGGCTGGGGAAGAAATGCCCTGCTCGAGTTGCCTACAAGGTAGACCGTGACCCTGCAACCCGCCCCCCAGGAGGCTGTGTGTGCTCTGCACCGGGTGCTCTCGCTGGCTCTTCCAGCTCCTCTCCTTCTCAGGGCGCCCGGCTGTCTGTCTGCCGCTCTGCTGTGCGCCCCTGGCCACCTCACTGTGTCTTTCTCTTCAGCCCCATCCCAGCTTTCTTCCCAGACAGAGGGAGGTTGCCACCATGATGTCTCACTGGACTCTTGTCCCCACATCCTGAGCAGCCCCCTCTGAGAGCCCCCTGGAGGTTCAGGGAGACAGAACTAGACCCTCCTCCCTGCCTTTTCTCCCTCCCTTTGTTTTCTAGGAATGAGGGCACAGACCACTTGTTCAACAGAGGTTTTTGTTCTGGGCTCATAACAAAGCACTAAGCCCCTGCTATGACTGGAGCTGTTCAGCCCTCTGGGTCTGGCCCTGGGGGCAGGTGGGGCCTGCAGGGCCTCTGGTGCTTTTGTATAATCCCCTCCCCAGCTCAGCAAGTGCAGAGCCTCCCTGGGCCCAGGCCGCAGTCTCCGGGGATGTGCTAGGTTCCATGGTGGGGAGGAGGCACCATGGCATTGAGAAGGAAAGGGGTGTCGGGGAGAACATCTTGCTATTATTCCTGGGGCCTCAGGCTGCAGGATGGGGACGGCCTCAGGGCCTAGGAGTCATGGGATGCTGAGTCCCCAAGAAGGGCCAAGAAGGGGGTAAATCAAGGGATACCTTCAGGCCTCCCTCCTGGGTGGGCAAGCAGGTCACATGGCCCAGCCCTAAGCCTGTTCCATCTGCCCAGCTGTCCTCAGTCCCAGCCCATGCCCCCCATGTGTAAGCACCTTTGTTCCCCCAGTGCCCACCCACCCACCGGAGAGTCCTCCTGAGGCCCTCACTGCTCTCCAGCAAACGGCCTGTCTTTCTGCCAGCATGTGCCTCAAGTGTTCCTGAGTCTCCCTTTGTCTGAGGAAGCTTTCTGCCAGAGCCTTCATCTCTCTGGTGCTGTGGACAGCTCTTGTGCACGCTGTCTCTCTGTGCCCTGACTCTAGGTCTTTGTTACCTGATTCAGTGCAGCCTGTGGGAGCTGAGTGGCACCTGCAAGCCATCCTCAGCCCCTGCCCTGCCCTACCTTGTGCCTGCCTGGGGTCCTGCATGCAAGGCTGTAGTTTTGTCCCCAAGAAGGAGAGCTCTGTCCACACTTGGGGCCGGGCCGAGCAGGAAGGGCTGTGATGGAGCAGCCTTTGGCCGACTCCAAGGTTCTGGGCATGGAGAGACCAAGAGAGCCTTCATAGAAGGACTGGACAAGCTGAGGAGGGTTCAGAAGATGCCCAGAGTGCCGCAGCACAGAGGGCCCAGGGCAGAGACACCTGTCTATTTGTCCTAGCCTTGCCTCTTGGCTTCTTCCTGAGATTCTTGGCCCTTTGGGGCCTGGAGTGGGCCGATGGCACCCCTGGGTAGGGCAGCCCTCTAGTGCTTGGGTGGAGCTCTTCCTTCTTGGAAATCACCTGCCTGCTCTGCCTTCACTGCTATCCCTAACTCCCCCCACCGCTTGCCCTCCAGGAGAGGAATTCCTTTGTCTCTTGCTCCACCATCCATGCTGGTCTGCAGGGATGCTGTTCTCTGGGAAGCTGTTTGTTCCTCGTGTGCTGCACACAAATGCTATGCAAAGACCTGGGGCTGGGACTGGACGTGGCACATGGGGCTTTGCCAGCATTCAAGGCATTCAGGCTCACGTCTCCAGCCCTGCTTGCATCCACACCCCACCAACTGTTAGGCTGAGGACTCTGGATTTGGGGCCAGGATGCTAGGGGCAGGGCTGTGTGGCCCTCCCTAGAGAAGGGGCTGCCCTGCCACAGGGTGCAGGCTTGGGTGACGACAGGAAGACCCCAGGGAGGAGCTCCTGTCTCTAGCTGGTCAGCGCTCCTGGGATTCCACTTGGCCAGCTCCATGCTCCCCATGCTGAAAATCTTCCAGGCACACTGGAGATGCATTTCCTCCTTGAGGACTTCTAAGTTCTCAGAGCCTGGGCCTCTGGGCAGCACTGACTGTGCCTGGAGGACTGTGGTGCAGACACAAACTCATCTCCAGCTGTTCTGTCCCTGAAAACTGGCAATGGGCTCTCCACCTGAGAGGGAGATGGAGCAGAGGTGCAGGACACTGCCCCAGCCCGCCCTGAAGTGCAGCAGCCTTGGCCTCAGGCCCTGGGCAGTCACATCTGTTCCTGTCTTTCCACCAGTGGGAGCTGCCTTGCGTGGAGATGTGCTCTGCCTTTTAGTGGCATTGAGCATCTCTCCCAGGCCCCGTGCTGGGGGGTGAGAGGCAGAAGCCTTGCCAGGCGGAGCTAAAACTAAGGTGTCACCTACTGGGAGCTGGGCCCCAGAGAGGCATCCTGGACCACCCACCCCTTGTCCAGATGATCCAAGTGGAGGGAGGAGAAGATGGGGGTGGGCAGAGCCATGAGCACGGGACCCCTTCTGTCTGTGACTGCTGCTCCTCCCCAGCCAAGGCCACACACCTATATTGAGCCATAGGCAGGGGTCCCACCTGTGCTTTCAGAGGGATCAAGGCTCCTGGCCTGGCCCTATGCCACAGTCTTTACCTGGAGTTCTATTTTTCTGCAGCTAGGAGGATCCTCAGCTGAGATTTACAGGGTGGGGAGTCCAGGGAAGGTGTGAATGCTGGCAAAACTCCCACCTGCCCCACCTTACTCAGGCCTAGGCACCTGCAGGGACTACCACTGGGATGCCCAGCCCAGCCTCCAGGGACCCCATCATTGAGTAGTCCTGGGGCGGGGGGTGATCCCAGCAGGCCTGGCCCTGACCGGCCCTGCTTGTCCCTAGCGCCTGGTTCGCATGAACATGCCCATCTCCAATGAGGACATGACCGTCCACTTCACGTCCACGCTGATGGCCCTCATCCGGACGGCGCTGGAGATTAAGCTGGCCCCAGGTGAGCAAGGCGACCTTCGAGGGAGGGCCCTGGGACCCAGAGATATACACCCCTGCCCTCAGCGCCAGCCCCAGGAGGGAGGGAGGAGGGTGAGGGGCCAGCTGTGTCTGGGGGTGTCTGAGGACAGCTGCACAGGAGGCCTGCCCTGTGGGGCACTGGCTCTTTTGCCTTGTAACCATCTGCACATCAGCACCACAGTGATCCTATTTCAGTAAGGAAATGGAGGCATGGTGAGGTTTAATAAATTACCTAGGTTATTCGGAGCCATGACATAGCCTTGGCAAGCCTCACCACAGCCAGCACTCTCCCTGGGGATGAGGCTGCATGCCCTTGGCCCTTCCCACAGTGAGCCCATCCCCTATCCGGTCTTCCCCTGATCAGATGGACAGAGCCACAGCAATGCCAAAGCAAGGAGAGAAGCCTCAGAGTGTCTTCCCCACCCCCACCCTCTGCGTCTGCTCTGCCTCCTGCTTTGAGCACCAGGCCCCACTCGTCTCCCCAAGGATGCCATGCTGGCAACACCATACTGTTTCTTGCCCTGCCAGTTTTCATCTCTACTGGATTATTTGTGTCAACATACAAACGTCCGATTATTTCCTCCATCTTTAAAAAGTTCTCTTCTCCCCATCGACTTCCCCATTCTCTCCTTCCTAGCATCCCACTCTTGAGAGGTTGTCTATGTCTACCTTTCCCATGTGCGGGGGACTCTCCCCAGCTTCACCAGAGCCGCCCTCAGGGTCTCCAGGCCTCCACAATGCTCAACTCGAAGACCGAGGTGCATCCCCATCCCGTGGGCTGCCCGCACTTCCCGGCTGACTCTCTTCTCTTGGAATCTTTTTTGTGTCTGTTTCTCTGATCCCACAAACTCTGGGTGTGCCTTTGTGCCATGGAATGTTCTCTACACCCACTGCTTTATCATCTCACCTATTCCCATGGCTTTAAATAGCATGAATTCAATTTTGTATTTTTAGCCCTGACTTCTCCCCTGAACTTCAGATTTCCCCCCACAGCCTTCTCTATCTCAGTCAATGCTCAAGCCAAAACCTTAGAAGCCATCTTATTCTATTTATTATTTATTTATTTGAGATAGGGTCTCACTGTGTCACCCAGGCTGGAGTGCACTGGTGCAGTCATGGCTCACTGCAGCCTCCACCTCCCAGGCTTGAGTGATCCTCCTGCCTCAGCCTCCCAAAGTGCTGGGATTACAGTTACCACCCCGCCCAGTAATTTTTGTATAGTTTTTAGACATGGGGTTCACTGTGCTGCACAGGCTGAGGATCATCCGTTTCTCCCTTTTTCTTATCCCATTTCTGATTCATGCCTTCTATCCTATTTTCTTGACTCTTATCTTTAAACTATATCCAAAGTGTGGCCACTCCTTTCTCTTCCCCACTGCCACCTCTGCTGGCTCTCATCTGCAGCGACTTCTAATTCATCCGCTTCTGCCCTTGACCCCTTCTGTCTGCCTTCAACACAACAACCAGAGTGATCAGGTCAAAAATTAGACTAAGGGCTGGGTGTGGTGGCTCATACCTGTAATCCTAGCACTTTGGGAGGCCAAGGTGGGCAGATTGCCTGAGCCCAGGAGTTGGAGGCCAGCCTGGGCAGCAGGGTGAAACTAAAATAGAAAAATTTAGGCTGGGCGTGGTGGCTCACGCCTGCAATCCCAGCACTTCAGAGGCCAAGGCAGTTGGATCACAAGGTCAATAGATCGATACCTTCCTGGCCAACATTGTAAAACCCCATCTCTACTAAAAATACAAAAGTTAGCTGAGTATGGTGGTGCATGCCTGTAGTCCCAGCTACTCAGGAGGCTGAGACAGGAGAATCGCTAGAACCCGGGACACGAAGGTTGGAGTGAGCTGAGGTTGTGCCACTGCACTCCAGCCTGGCAACCGAATGAGACTCTGTCTCAAAAAAAAAAAAAAGAAAGAAAAAAAATTAGCTGGTCATGATGATATGTGCCTATAGTCCCAGCTACTCAGGAGGCTGAGGCAGGAGAATTGCTTGAACCCGAGAGGTGGAAGTTGTGGTGAGCTGAGATCACGCAACTAGCTTGGGTGACAGAGTGAGACTCTATCTCAAAAAAAAAAAAAAAAAAAAAAAAAAAAAATCAGACGAATGAAACTGATAAAAGTCCTGGCTGGACAGATCAAGATGATAGAGAAGATACAAATAACCAATATAAGCAATGAAAGAGGGAACATCACTGCAAATCCTGTTAATGTTGAAAAGATAAGAGGCCAGACACTGTGGCTCAAATCCATAATCCCAACATTTTGGGAGGTAGAAGCAGGAGGGTCGATTGAGACCAGGAGTTGAAGACCAGCCTGGGTAACATAGTGAGAATCTGTCTTTACAAAAAATGGTTTAAAATAATTAGCTGGGCGTAGTGACACACACTTGTATTCCCAGCTACTCAGGAGGCTGAGGCAGGATGATCACTTGAGCCCAGGAGTTTGAGGCTGCAATGAGCTATGACTGCGCTGCTGTACGCCAGCCTGAGTGACAGAGTGAGACCCTGTCTCTTAAAAACAATTATAAAAATTGTAAATAAAACAAAGAAATGTTATAAACAACTTTATGTCCATTTAAACAAATGAAATGGAAAAAATCCTTGAAAAACATAAACTACCATGCTCATTCAAGAATAGATAACCTTCAGTTTCAACACCAGAGGACAAAAAAATAAGAACATATAACCAGGCCAGGTGCCATGGCTCATGCCTGTAATTCCAGCAGTTTTGGAGGTTGAGTCAGGAGGATCACTTGAGCCCAGGAGTTTGAGACCAGTCTGGGCAACATAGGGAACCCTGTCTCTACAAAAAAATTAAAAAATTAGCTGAGTGTGGTGGTGAACACCTGTGCTCCCAGCTTCTTGGGGAGACCAGCGTAGAAGGGATGAGACATGATGGTTCTGCTGCAGTGAGACCCCATCTCAAGAAAACCTTCAGTAATACCATGTTTATTAAATAACAACTGCACTCACTCCAGCCTGGGACAGAGGGAGACCCCATCTCAAAAAAACACCTTCAGTAATACCATGTTTATTAAATAACAACTACACTCACTCCAGCCTGGGACAGAGGGAGACCCCATCTCAAAAAACAACTTCAGTTATATCATGTTTATTAGGTAACAACTACACTCACTCCAGCCTGGAACAGAGTGAGACCCCATCTCAAAAAACAAAAATAAAAACAAAAACAAAACCTCAGTAATATCATATTTATTAAATAACCACTGCACTCCAGCCTGGGTAACAGAGTGAGACCCTATCACAAAAAAATTAGTAATACCATATTTATTAAATTTAGAGTGGAAAAGCCTTCCAACAAAGAAAATTCCAGGTCCAGACGGCTTCATTAGTGAAGTCTATCAACTGTTTAAGGAAGAAACATTACCAATTCTATATAGACTCTTCCAGAAAGTAGAAAAAGGGAATATTTTCCAACTTATTTTATTTTTAGAGGCCAGCTTTGCTCTGATACCAAAAGTAGACAAAGACATGACAAGAAAAGAAAACTACAGACCAATATCCCATATGAACGTAGACTTTATAATCTTCAACATAATCTTTTAGCAAACAATGTATTTTAAAAGATAATCCGTGATGACACAAATGGGGTTTACCCCAGGATAAGTTTGGTTCAGTGTTTGAAAATCAATTAATATAGGCCGGGCATGGTGGCTCATGCCTGTAAATCCCAGCACTTTGGGAGGCTGAGGTGGGTGGATCACGAGGTCAGGAGATTGAAAACATCCTGGCTAACATGGTGAAAACCCGTCTCCATTAAAAATACAAAAAATTAGCCGAACATGGTGGTGTGCGCCTGTAGTCTCAGCTACTCGGGAGGCTGAGGCCAGAGAATCGCTTGAACCTGGGAGTCAGAGGTTGCAGTGAGCTGAGATCGTACCACTGCACTCCAGCCTGGGCGACAGAGCAAGACTATGTCTCATAAAAAAAAAAAAAAAAAAAAATTAATTAATGTAATTTACTGTATCAAAGAAGGAAAACTACATGATTATCTCAATAGATACAGAAAAAGTATTTGACAAAATGCATCATCTATTCATGATTTTTAAAATTCTACATGAACTAGGAGTTAAGGGAAGCTTCATCAGTCATGTATTATAGACTAACACGTATACAGTCAATTTATTTTCAACAAAGTTGCTAAGGCAATTAATGGAGAAAAGATCATCTTTTCTACAAATGATACTGGAGAAATTTAGATAACCCTGTGCAAAAAGAGAAACATTCCTGGCATGCTGCTTTAGCTAGCTCGGGCTGCCGTAACAAAATGCTGCAGCTTGGGTGGCTTAGACAAAAGAAATTTATTTCTCACAGTCTGGAAACCAGAAGTCCAAGAGCACTGTCCTTGTGAGAGATGGGTGTCACTGTTAGGGCTCTTCTCTTGGCTAGTAAACAGCCATCATCCTGCTGTGTCCTCACATAGACCTTCCTCTGAGTGTTCAGGGAGAGAAAAAGAGCAAGTGGGTTTCCAGGTGTCTCCTATGAGACCACTGATTCTGTGGATCAGGGCCCCACACTTAGGATCTCGTTGAATTGACCCCCTCCTTACAGGCCCTGTGTCCAAATACAGTCAAATTTGGGGGTCAGGGCTTCTACATATGGACTAGAGTAGGGGACAGCTCAATCCATAGCACATACCTTTTACCCTGTACAAAAAATAACTTGAAATGGATTGCAGACACATACGTAAAATCTGTTTGGGAGGCCAAGGCAGGTGGATCACGAGGTCAGGAGTTCAAGATCAGCCTGGCCAAGATGGTGAAACCCTGTCTCTACTAAAAATACAAAACTTAGCCGGGCATGGTGGCATGCACCTATAATCTCAGCTACTCAGGAGACAGAGGCTGAGGCAGGGAATTGCTTGAACCCAGGAGGCAGAAGTTTGCAGTGAGCCGAGATTGTGCCACTGCACTCCAGCCTGGGCGACAGAGCGAGACTCTGTCTCAAAAAAAAAAAAAAAGTAAAATCTGAAATTTTGAAACCTCTGTAGAAAACACAGGACCAGGCACGGTGGCTCATGCCTGTAACCCCAGCACTTTGGGAGACTGAGGTGGGCAGATCTCTTCAGGTCAGGAATTCAAGACCAGCCTGGCCAACATGGTGAAAACCCATTTCTACTAAAAATAACAAAAAAAGTATAGCTGGGCATGGTGGTGGACTCCTGTAGTCATCTCTACGCAGGAGGCTGACGCAGGAGAATTGCTGGAACCTGAGAGGCGGAGGTTGCAGTGAGCCAAGATTGTGCCACTGCACTCCAGCCTTGGCGACAGAGTGAGACTCCATCTCAAATAGAAAAATTCAATAAATTGAACCATAGCAAAACTTTTTCTATAAGAAATATATATATATATATATATATATTTTTTTTTTTTTTTTGAGACAGAGTCTCACTCTGTTTCCCAGGCTGGAGTGCAGTGACACGATCTCAGTTCACTGCAGCCTCTGCCTCCCAGGTTCAAATGATTCCCCTGCCTCAGCTTCCTGAGTAGCTGGGATTATAGGTGGACACCACCACACCCAGCAAATTTTTGTATTTTTAGTAGAAACAGGGTTTCACCATGTTTGCCAGGCTGGTCTCAAATTCCTGACCTCAGGAGATCTGCCGCCTCAGTCTCCCATAGCTCTGGGATTACAGCTGTGAGCCACCACACCCCACTATGAAAGATACTTTTTTGAAAGGAGGCCAAGTGCAATGGCTTGCCCCTGTAATCCCAGCTTTGATTTGAGAGGCAAGGCGGGAAGATTGCTTGAAGCCAGGAGTTCAAGACCAGTATGGACAACAAAGTGAGGCTCTGTCTCAACAAAAAATAAATTAAAAAAATTATCTGGGTGTGGTGGTGCACGGTTGTGGTCCCAGCTACTCAGGAGGCTGATTCGGAAGGATTGCTTGGGCCCAGGAGTTCAAGGTTCTGGTGAGCTGTGAGCATACCACTGCACTCTAGCCTGGGCAACAGATTGAGATCCTGTCTCAAACAAAATAAAACAAAACCAGAAGGAACAGACAAGACTAAAACTTGGAGAATATATTTGCTAAACACACATCTGCTATAGGATTTGTATTCATAATATAGGAAGAACTGTCACAGCTCCCTAAGAAAATAACCCAACTAAAACAGACAAAAGGTTTGAAGAGAAATGTCATCAAAGATATACGGAAGACAAATAAACACATGCAAAGTTGCTCAATATCATTAATCATTAGAGAAATCCGAAATAGTAAAACAAGAACCATAGTGAGGTTACACTCCACCACTCAACTCTAGTTGCCAGAATACTTCTCAGAATGACACTGCTTAGTGCTGAGAGGGCAAAGCAACTGGAATTCTATTGGGAAAAGAAAATGGTAGCCCCTCACACAGTTTGCAGTTACTTCTGAGGTCCAGCCGTTCCACTTAGGACATGAAAACATACATCCACACAGAATCTACATGGAAATATTTACAGCTTTATTCAAAATTGCACTGAACTGTAAACAACTCATATGTCCATCAGTTGGCAGTGGAGAAACCAATGGTGCATTCATACAATTAAAGACTACTCAAGAGTGAAAGGAAACACACTACCTTTGCACGTGGCAATGTGTGAGACTCTCACATGTACCACACTGGGTGAAAGAAGTCAGATTCAAAAGCCAGTGTGCTGTATGATGCCATGTGTGTGACGTTCTGGAGCAAAACTATAGACATCCAGAACACATCAGTGGTGGCAGGGGCTGCCAGTAGGACTAGGGTTTGACTCAAGGGGGCACAGAGGAATTTGGGAGTGATGGAGCTGTTGCATACCTTGACTGTGGTGCGTGGGTATATGCATTTACCAAAGTTCATAGAACACTAAAAAGGGTGACTCTTACTGCATGTAAATAGTACCTTAATAAACCTGATGTCTAAGAAAGGTGATTCTGATTGTTTTATTCCTTTGCTCAAAACCCTCCACTGCCTTCCACGCTGGGCTTCCTGCCTGCCCCCTCTGTCCACCTTGCCCCATGGCCTCCCTGGCTCTTTGGGTGACACAGCAGGGCCAATGTACTTGAGGGCTCCTTTCTGCCTTCAGGACACACAGGCCTCCTCCTTGGAAGGCTTTTCTGGCCGTCCTGTCCCCAGCCACAGCCCTGCTGATATTTCTTGTTCCATTCCCCGCTCTGCTCTCCTTGCTTTGGCACTTTTCACTCTCCAGCACACTGTTTTTAGTTTTTTGTTTTTTCACTTGTTGCTACTTTATTGGTAGACTAAACGGTGTCAACTCCAGAAGGGAAACTTTTTGGGGGTTTTGGTCCCATCACTTGGAACAGTACCTGATATCTAGTAGGTGTTCAGTAAATATTGCTGAACGAATAGATGAATGGCTGGAGTGCTGCTATCTTCCCCCTAAATCCGCATTGCCCATCCTGTGCACACACACGCACATGCACACTGCACACACGTCAGACACACATGTTTGTGCACATCCAGGAGGATACCCTGCTCGCCTTCCTTCTCCTCTGGGCAGACTCGCTGCAGGGAGAGCTGTGAGCAGCTTCTGCATCAGCATTTGTTCCCACTGCACCCTCCTTCCAGCACCGTCTCTACCCCATTCATCTCCCCACCTGCACCAGCTCTGTTCCATTGGCGGCTATAGGGCTGCTCCCAACATCTCTGTCTTTTCCCCTTCTCTGCCATGATCCTGGTCCAGCTGGGACAAAGCAGCATCAGTGTGACGCGGAGTTGAGGAAGGAGATTTCCATCGTGTGGGCCAATCTTCCTCAGAAGACTCTGGACCTGCTGGTACCACCCCATAAGCGTAAGTGTGAGGGTGAGAAATGCCGCTGGCCCCCACCTTTTCTGTCCCACCCAGAGCAGCTGGAAGGCTGTGGAGGTGAGGGCAAGGGACAAAGGGCAAGCCACCTTGGAGAGGTGGGCTCACCTCCTTGTGAGTCTGCGCTTGGCTCCAACTGAGGGAGCCCTGGGTGGCAGAGGAGCCACAGGAGATGAGCGTGGGTTTGTGGTGTTTAGCTCCTAGTGTGTGGAATTTATTTTTTAAAATCCAGAGAAAAGGCAGGAAGGGATCCCAGAGATGTTAGGAGGGTGGGGAGTTGCCCAGCTCCATCTTGTACCGAGACGTGAAGGAGCATGGGGAGGGGCCCAACTCTGTCTTGTGAGAGATGTGAGGGAGAACGGTGAAGTGCTCAACTAAATCTTGCTTTCTGAGGCGGAGACACAGGAAGGGCCCCGCATTCAGCACAGCGGGGGGGATGGCCTCAGCCCAGCTGTGAGAGACCTCAGGAGTCAGGGTGGCCAGAAGGGCCAGGTCAGCATCTGGAGGAGCCCTGGTGGCCGAGTCCTGTGTTCTGCCTTAGAGCCGTCTGTCCCAGTGCATTTCCAGGAGTCCTTGTGGCGGGTGAGGGAGGGGAGGCTGTTTCCTCACCCAACTTCCACCCCCTGTTTCCATGGGTTCTCGGCCCCCTTCTCTGAATCTCAGCCCCTGTGTTCTCTTCCAGCTGATGAGATGACAGTTGGGAAAGTTTATGCAGCTCTGATGATATTTGACTTCTACAAGCAGAACAAAAGCACTAGAGATCAGATGCAACAGGCTCCCGGAGGCCTCTCCCAGGTACCTGGCAGCCCTCAGTTTTCCAGGAAGTCACTGTGGTGCCTCTGAGGCTCTGGCATCCTTGGGGAGTTTGACATGGGGAAGACCCCCACTGTTCTTGGAAAAAGTGCCTCAGGAGAAAGAAGATGAAAGATGCTTGCAGCTGACTCCTGGCCCCAAAAATCTGGAACTACACACAGCCTTTATGCTTTCCATGGGTTGGTGGTACTGGGCAGCTCCCGACGTAGAAAGCCAGCACCCAGGGCCAGAAGACGAGGGCTGCCCTGGGCAGTGTCACCACTGTTAAGGGGTGGAAGAGAAGATGTGAAGACCATTTGAGGAGGATTATTTGGGGAGGCGGAAGGAGAACTGTTTTCCCTTCACACAGAGACCAAACAAATTCAGATGTATAGGTTCAGGAACACTGTCTGTTTTGTTCTTGACTCTGGCTGAGATGGTTTGGGGGCCCGTCTTCCGATGTCATCCTTCCCACACAGCTGTGTCCTTGGTGACCCTATGTAGTCTCTCTGCTAGAAAATTCTTCAGGTGTCCAGAGTTTCTGGGGATGCTAATCCAGTCCCCAGATGGAGAATATCTGGTGGTCAGGCCACACCTTCCATTCTGACATCTGGGGTAGACATCACTAATCCAGCCAGCAGTCTTCCCCAGCCCTGAAATCTCAGAATTCTGCTCAGCCCAACCCTAACCCTAACTCCTACCAGCCAATTCAAGGTGATCATTAGATGGAATCTTGTTGCCACCTGTAATCTGGTCCAATCCCCTAATTGTGTAGCAGGGAAACTGAGGTTTTGAGAGGTGACATGGCTTTTCTGAAGTCATGACAGGCCCGGGGGTTTGAGGAGATGCTGTAAGGGTTCCTTGGCCTGCTTCATTGTTTTGGTCACATGCTCATATTTAGGGACAGGGTGGGAATAGGGAAAGCAGGTGGCCCCTTGCTAAGGGGAAAGAGCCCTGATGCTGGGCTCGAACATTGCACTGTGCCATGGGGTCAGAGCAGGTCGAGGAGGCCACATTGCATTGCAGGCCCATTGGAGGTCTTTCCCTTCCCTTTGCCTTCTTTGCAGATGGGTCCTGTGTCCCTGTTCCACCCTTTGAAGGCCACCCTGGAGCAGACGCAGCCAGCTGTGCTCCGAGGAGCCCGGGTTTTCCTTCGACAGAAGAGTTCCACTTCCCTCAGCAATGGTGGGGCCATGTGAGTATCCAGATGGAAAGGAGGGGGCCCAAAGCCAGTAAAAAAGGAAGCAGACATCTCATTTCCTTGACCTCCCTGGCTGTCACTTCTGCTGGCCTCTGAGTTCACCAGCTTGGAGGCCAAGCATACCTGAGGGGTATGTCTGCCACCTGACCGTGTACCCAGGCCCTTGGCTGCCCTCCAAGGACAGAGAGCCCCACGTCATGTCTCAGTTCTCAGGGGCCGGCTCTGCTTGTTGTCCTTGCTGCCTGAGAGCAGTCAAGGGCTCTTCTTTTGCTGAGACTTTAAAATTGTTCCCTGTGACGTTAGGTGCCTCATGAAACCCACCTTCCTAACAGCACTTAGACCGTGTCCCATTCCCGCCGCATGCACCTGCTTCCCTTTTAGACAAGAGGCCCCTGCCCCTGCTCCTCATCAGCCCTCCATGGCAGCAGATGCTGAGACTCCAGCTCCAGCTCCCACCCCTTTCTGTCAGTGGCCTCCTGCTCTTCTAACCCTGTAAGACACTTTTCCTCTCAGATCTCCACTTTGGCACTGATTTCTGAAGCTGTTATATTTTGTTAATTGTTAAGGTTCTTTTTTATCACTTAACTCTTGCCACAGTATTTCTTGATAACAAACCACCCAGCAGCAGGTAACTTAAAAGAACCATCACTTTTTCCCACTGTGTCCCAGAAAAGTGTGCCCCCAAATCTTAGGACCCAGATCCTGGGGACTGACTCCCAAGGCCCCAACAGCCCCCCGTTCCCACAGTCTGCTTTTTTTTGGCATGCTGATGAAAACCTTTCTTTCATTTAAACTCCTGATTCTGCTTGTATATATAGGTGGGAGGGGATAGTGAGGTGTCTGGGGTTTATATAAGCCAAGCTTTCAGCAGGAAATTGAGCTTCTGTTATTTCTGTGATGATATAGTTTCTACCTGAATCAATTATAACTCCTGTATGGCAAGATAAGGAACTCCCACTCAGACTGGGTCTGGTGAGGGTGTTTATCGAGCCATTTAGTAAGCATGTTGAGTATACACCTGGCCTTGGGTATGGTGTGATTTCAGGGTTATCAGTGCATTAGGGGCCAGCTCTGACCACTACTCCTCTCAGCACCAGCCTGCTATCACGGCCGCTCTTGGCCCAGTGCCAGCAGGGGCCGCAGTGCCCCAGACAGCATGGAAGGAGAAGAGCTGCTTGCAACTCTCAGAAGATAAAGGATGGGGCTTCTCAGAAGCCCCAGCAACCACCAATGTGTTTCTCTGCCATCTCTGCACCCACTGCTGTGATCAGAGTGTGGTCCACTGAGACCATCAGGCTCCACTCTGAGCTCAGAATGATCAATGCCACTAAACCTGCAAGACCAAGAATGTAGTCAATGCTTCACCAAATGTGGGAGTGAGCACTCAGCCAAGCAAATTCCATGCCAGCTGGGAGACAAGTGATGAGAAATACCAGTGCAAGGGTATCTCTGGTTGGACCATTGGGGCAGGCAGATGGGGAGCATGTGTGGGGTGACCTCCACCAGAAGGCTCCACCCCAGAGAGCCAAGGGATGGAAAGGCTCGTCATGGCTGGGGGTGGGGTTGGGTGGGTCAGAGAAGTGAGGAGGAGCCACCAGCAAGGGACCCCTGGGGGAAGAAGCCCCTGGAAGAGTCCCGGGCAAGGCCACCCTGTCCCAGCTCATCCCCTCCATGACAGCTTCTTCTGTGCCCATCCCAGCGAATCCCCTCCCCAACAGCTTCTCCCGAGCCTGGCCCAGTCCTCCCCTCCGTGACAGCTTCTCTCGCTGTCTGCTACCATAGGCAGGACTTCTGTAGCTACTGTCCTAACACAGGCTCTGCACACGTGGCCCCATTCCTCCCCAAGATAATCCTGTGTGGCAAGGACAGTCCCTGCTCCCGCTTCATAGATCAGTCCCTCATCCAGATCGGGGTGGCAGGCCCAGGTCCGCCTCACATGTGAGCACGTGGGGCAGAAGGTGGTGCTCTGCATCATCTCTGCCTCTCTGAATCCCTTCCTGCTCTGACCCTGTTTTGGATCCTTGTCCTTTGATGAGGCTTTGCTTGGGTGCAGCATGCACAGGCCATGTTGGGGCTCCCTGGCCTCTGCTGCATGTGGTGGAGACACCTGGCAGGTTGAGGTGCCGGGCTATTGGTGAGGCACCTGTGGCTTCTGACTCTATAGGAGTCCATTTGTCTTTTCTGCCACAGACAGAACCAAGAGAGTGGTATCAAGGAGTCTGTCTCCTGGGGTACTCAGAGGACCCAGGATGCACCCCTTGAGTCCAGGCCACCCCTGGAGCGTGGCCACTCCACAGAGATCCCTGTGGGGCAGTCAGGAGCACTGGTGAGCATCCTTGGGGGCCAGTGAGACTGGAATGGGGGATACGTGAGATCTGGATGGAGGATGTGTGAGACAGGGTTAGGGGATGTGTGAGACCAGGATGGGGGACGTGTGAGATCGGGACGGGGAACGTGTGAGACCAGGGTGGGGAACGTGTGAGACCAGGGTGGGGGATGTGTGAGACCAGGATGGGGGACGTGTGAGATGGGTGGGGAACGTGTGAGATCAGAATGGGGGATGTGTGAGACCGGGTTGGGGGACGTGTGAGATGGGTGGGGGATGTGTGAGACCGGGTTGGGGGACATGTGAGATGGGTGGGGGACGTGTGAGACAGGGATGGGGGACGTGTGAGACGGGTGGGGGACGTGTGAGACTGGGATGGGGGATGTGTGAGACCGGGATGGGGGATGTAGGAGACCAGGATGGGGGATGTAGGAGACCAGGATGGGGAGTGTGAACAGGGATCGGGGTTTGTGAGACTAGGATGGGGAACATGTGAACAGCAGTGGGGGTTAGATGAGACTGAGGTGAATTTGGGTGGGACTGCAGTGCTCCATGGGGTGAGTCCAGGGAGGGGTCGGACTAGGCAAGTGCTCTCTCCCCAGGCTGTGGATGTTCAGATGCAGAGCATGACCCGGAGGGGCCCCAGTGGGGAGCCACAGCCTGGGCTGGAGAGCCAGGGCCGAGCAGCCTCCATGCCCCGCCTTGCTGCCGAGACTCAGGTGGGTGGTCTGGGAGGGTCCAAAACCTGGGGCTGGCGCGTGGAGGGTGGGGAAGTGGAGATGTGGCTCTGGGTTTCCCACAGGTGAGGAGACCTGGGGTGGAGAGGGCTGGGGTCCCACGTGTGGAGCTCTTTGCTGAGGTGGGAGCAGGCACCCCGGGCAGCCCTGACTGGGCCCCAACAGAGGTGCAGCCTGGGTGCCTTAAGCCCCAAATCTCCAGAGGGTGGGTCAGGTCCAGTAGATGCTGCTGGGACAGCTGTGCCTGTTCTCAGCCTCCCGTCAGGGACTGTGGGGCCTAGGGACTCCCCTCTGGCCCCATCATTTCTGCCCTTCCTCTCTGGGACTCTACTCCCCCCAATAACCTCATCCTCATCCAGAAAATCTCACCTCCACCTCAGTCCCCTCTCTCCCGCCTGTGGCTCTGTGGAGGACCCTCCCTGCTCACAGACAGTCCCTGGACCACTTCTGCTACCAAGCTCCTTGCTGGGCTCTCCTCATTCTGGGACGGACACTTTGGGTTAAGGAAGAGGAATCTCTGGCCTGGGGATGGCTGTGGCCCTGTGTTTCCCAGGGGAGGCTCCTACCACAAGAACACTGGGAGGGTTGCCCTTGGAGGCTGCTCTGGGAACGCTGTACCCCAACCTCCGAGGCTGGGGAGGAGCTCCAGGCCCTTGCCTGCAACCTGAGCCTGCTCCAGGTGGCCAAAAGTGATGGGAGCCCCCTGTGCCACCCCGTCCCTCGGCCGTCCTGGGCTGTGGAGCTGTGGACCTGGGCCTTGTCTGGGACTCTTCCCCTCCCCACTGCTGTGGCCAGCAGACCTTTTTCCTTTCTTCACTGCCCCTCCTTCCTCTTGTAGTTTCTCCTCTTCCCACCAGTCCTTCCTCCTTGTCTCTTTCCCTGCCCCACAGTGCCCTCCTGGGTGCTGCCTGGTGAGTGGGTGCAGGCTGAGACTCCCTGCAGCCTATACTGGGGCCTCCTTCACACATGTGATGTGCTGGTGGCTGTGGGTGAGTGTACCTGGGAGGGCCCACCCCTCCCAGAGCTCTTCCACCCCTCCCAGAGCTCTTCCACAGGTCCTGATTCCAGCTGTGGAAGCAGGTCAGGGGTCAGTTCACCCCAGCTGTGCCAGGCAGAGTGATCCCACTGCAGGCAGCAAAGGCATCCCTGAGCCCCACTCAGAGTTCTTCCAACCAAGCCAGCTGCCTCTCTTCCTGGCAGGACACACGGGATGGGCTGGGGACTCAGGCACCGTCTGCCCCCAGCCTGTCCACCTGGGATACTGCGTGGGTCCCTCTGACTATGAGACCAAAATGGAGGACATGTGGCCTCTCCGTCTGGCCTGCTCCACCGCCCCTCCCTTGCCTGCATCCCTGCTGACCCCAGTGCCTCCCCCAGACGCACTCTTAGGCCGCGTGCCCAATGTGTCCTTTGTCTGCAGCCCGTCGCAGATGCCAGCCCCATGAAGCGCTCCATCTCCACGCTGGCCCAGCGCCCCCGCGGGGCTCATCTCTGCAGCACCACCCCAGACCGCCCGCCCCCTAGCCAGGCACCGCACCACCACCATCACCGCTGCCACCGCCGAAGGGACAGGAAGCAGAGGTCCCTGGAGAAGGGGCCCAGCCTGTCTGCCGAGACGGATGGCGGTGCGTGCGGAGGGGCCCGGGGAGCCCCTCGGGGAGCTGTGGCCCGAGTCAGGGTGTCCAAGCAGCCCATGGGGACCCTTTTCCTTTGTGGGCCTCATGACCCCATAACCAGCTGGAGCAGGGTGGGGCTGAGGCCCAGGCCCTAACCCTCACCCTAGCCCTACCCCGGCACCGCCTGAATTCCGTCCTGCTGGCCCTGGGGGTCAGGGGTCCCTGTCTTGGGCCTGGCCGTGCTAACTTCTCCTCTTCCCTGGCCAGCACCAAGCAGTGCTGCGGGGCCGGGGCTGCCCCTGGGAGAGGGGCCCACAGGCTGCAAGCGGGAGCGAGAGCGCCGGCAGGAGCGGGGCCGGTCCCAGGAGCGGAGGCAGCCCTCATCCTCCTCCTCAGAGAAGCAGCGCTTCTACTCCTGTGACCGCTTTGGGGGCCGTGAGCCGCCAAAGCCTAAGCCCTCCCTCAGCAGCCACCCCACATCACCGACAGCTGGCCAGGAGCCAGGACCCCACCCCCAGGTAAGAGGAGCAGGTGGGCAGGTCAGGGCCCAGCAGCCTCTCCCTCAGCCCAGTGGCCCTGTCCCATAGGCTCCTCTCCCTAGGGCCTCCCCACTGCACTTTGTTGTTCCCAGCAACCCCAAGGGCTGGGCGCTCTGTCCCAGAACCAGCATTGGCACCCCAGCCCCGCTGTGTCCTCCTCAGGCTCCTGCCTGGGTCCCCCTGGGATGGTGGATCTGTGTCCTCATCCACTTTCAGACCCGAGACTCCGAATCCACACCTCCCTCTCCATCCCTTCTGACTCTCCTTCCCTGACTGTGGTCATTGGGCTTTTGTTCTGGCCTCTTCCCTGGGCCCCACCTGTCCCTTCCATCACCTGCTCTCCCCCACCCCATTCCTGGGCCTGATCGTGACCACCACCCTTCCTCACACACAGGTGCCTGTTGCCTCCCTGGCCATCATGGCCCAGCGTGTTCCCCATGGCCTCCCTCTCTCCTCCCTGCCCACTAGGTGCCTGTGTGCGACGTGCTCCATTGGTTCGGTTTTGTATGTTTGATTCGTTGTAGGGCAGTGGTTCTGTGAACGGGAGCCCCTTGCTGTCAACATCTGGTGCTAGCACCCCTGGGCGCGGTGGGCGGAGGCAGCTCCCCCAGACGCCCTTGACTCCTCGCCCCAGTATCACCTATAAGACGGCCAACTCCTCACCTGTCCACTTCGCCGGGGCCCAGACCAGCCTTCCTGCCTTCTCCCCGGGCCGGCTCAGCCGTGGGCTTTCCGAACACAACGCCCTGCTCCAGAGAGACCCCCTCAGCCAGCCCCTGGCCCCTGGCTCTCGGATCGGCTCCGACCCTTACCTGGGGCAGCGTCTGGACAGTGAGGCCTCTGTCCACGCCCTGCCTGAGGACACACTCACCTTCGAGGAGGCTGTGGCCACCAACTCGGGCCGCTCCTCTAGGACTTCTTATGTGTCCTCCCTGACCTCCCAGTCTCACCCTCTCCGCCGCGTGCCCAATGGCTACCACTGCACCCTGGGACTTAGCTCGGGAGGCCGAGCACGGCACAGCTACCACCACCCTGACCAAGACCACTGGTGCTAGCTGCACCGTGACCACCCAGACGCCTGCACGCAGCAGGTGTGTGCTCCAGTGGATGAGTTCTATCATCCATGTGGGGCAGCAGCCCCTAGGGGGAGGCCTCGCCCACATTAGTGAGGCTCCTGTGGGCCCTGGCTCCCCCTCCCCTTTTATTCTAGATGACGAATAAAGCCCTGTTAGAGGATGCGGCTCTTTCTGTCCCCTTCCTGTTTTGCCTTCCTGGGTCTCGTACCACACACCAGACCCTAAACCAGAGGCTGCTGTGTGTGGCTGAGAAGGACCCAGGAGTCCAGATCCTGTGTCCTGGGACTCAGCATCCAGGGTGGGTGCTTGGAGCCATTGTGCGGAGCTCTGCATCCTGTAGGGAGCACCTGCGTGGCGCAGAGAAGCAGGGCCCGTCTGAAAGCACGTCGAGACCTCCGGACGGTGGGGATGGGGAGTGGGACACAGGCTTGCGCCAGCCGTGGCTTGTGAACGCTCACTCAGACATGCTCTGTCCCTCCCCCGGACACTGTCGGCCCCACAGGGACCGAGTTGGAAAGTGTTCTTGCTGTAGTTTTGAGTTTTAATTGCAACACCCCTCACTCTTTTGTCACTTCTATATACTCGATGTAGAAAAAATAGAAAAACAGAAAAATGGGAAAGGAAATGTTCACATAACTTTAACAAATCAAACCTGTGGAAGAAAGATGTCAGCTTTTTGCCACGTGTCTTTGTGGCTTATGTGAGGAGACGCCCTGTGCAGCTGTGTCCGGTCCAGGCGGACCCCAGGTGGCCCCTGGCTCCGCTGCTCTTGACCAAGTGCCTGACCGTCAGGCCCTCACACCCAGGCTCCTGGGCACTGTGGCGTGAGACGAGGCCTCCGGAACCATCATGGGAGCATGTGAAAAGTACTCGCAGTGGCAGCCAGGTAGCAAGCCCTTGCCAGTGGAGAGCACTGGATGTCATGGTGGGAAACAAGGCAGCCGTTCATTGTCCTCCCACGAGCAGGTGGACTTCCAGGGAAGCCACAGGGCAGCTGACCATGTGCTTGTGTGAGGCATGTTCAGTCTGTTCTGCATCGGATTCTCAGGGCACACTCTGTGGTGTGTGAAATAGGTTTCTTTCCACATATGGCAGAAGACGGGGAAAGGCTGATAGGATGGAGGGAGACGCTGGCTGGTGGCTTGGATATGGGGCCGTCAGGGCAGGAGGGAGGAAGCCCCAGCTGGAATGAAACTCAGAGAAAGTGACCAAGGGAGGACACGGCTCCTGCTGCTGAGGCTAGGCACCTGACGCCCAGCACTGCCCTGGCACCAGACACAGGGAACAGACAGTCAAGTGAGTCTGACCCCATGGCTGCGCTCAGGAGAGAAAGACCACACTCAGGACACTGTCCAAGGTGAACAAGATGCCAGGAGGCCCTTTGTTTTGTGAAGAAAGGGAGCATTTAGAGCAGTTTGTGGTGGTGTGTCCTCTGTGTTCTGAAATTCCAGATGATCTGTGTTGGATTCTTGGCTTCTACCCCATGATTCTCCTCAAAGAAATTGTGTGTGATGTGTGTGCGTGTGTCTGTGTCACAGGAGACGCAGTGCCTGTGCGGGTGTGTTTAGTGTGTGGATGTCATTAATCCATAGGGCTATGCAACAAAAGACACATTTAATAGAAATAAAACACACAAGACCGCTGCCTGGTCTGGGGTTCAGCATGATTGTGACCAAACCTTTTTATAGAATTTCCTTACCTGAAGGCACAACACTCTGAAACTTTAAAGATAACAGAATATTTTATTCCAATAGAATAAACCAGGAATCTCGGACTGTGCATGTGATCACGTTGGAGTAGAAGGATGTGTATTTTGACACTGATGTTTTGTCCCTTGTTCCCCCTCCTGCCAGCCCATGTTACCTTGGGTGTCAAATGTGTCCATTCCATGCAAAACCACAGCCATTTCCCCAGGCAGTGTTGGGTCAAGAATATGCTTTTCTAGACCCACACAGCCTAGCTGGCTTGTCTGGACTCTCATAGGCATTGGAATTGATGAAAATCACAGGGAGGGGGGAAAATAGACATGATGTCTTGTTACCCTGACTTTGGGTTTTGTTTCTCACTGTCTTCTCCAGCTGTCATATATGTTCCCTGAATCTCATAGTGAGTTGCCAAATTTGAAATGCATCACCCAGTTGTCTGCATCTGGAACCAGTCAAGCAGTGGCTGTAGTTTGAACAAGTTATGTGTGCATGTAACATATATACATATATACATATATACAAGTATGTGCATGATGTATATCTTCGTACTTTTTGATACAATGTATTCATTTGTTAATTTTTAATTATATTTGATATAAATCAAAGGTTTGTTGCAAAACTTTATATTTAAGAAGTGTTAAAAAAAGAAGTCCCAATCATGCAACCCAACTGGGACCTACTTAAAAAAAATTCTGTGATTGACTAGTTTGCTGCCTGAGTAATATTTATCAGCCAAACTTTGGATTCTGCTATTGTTTCTACAATGACATTTTGTATGAAGCAAAGTCCTTGGATTAAAATAAAAACTTAGCAAAAAATCAAAAACAAAACCCCACCATGCTGCCACTGGTATATGCAAAGGGTGTGGACTGGGGGTGCACTGCCAGGAGGGGTCAGAAGAAAGTAGGAACTGTTTAGTTTTGTTTTTTGAGACAGAGTTTTGCTCTCATCGCCCAGGTTGGAGTGCAGCGGCGCAATCTCGGCTCACTGGAACCTCTGCCTCCCAGGTTCAAGTGATTCTCCTGCCTCAGCATCCTGAGTAGCTGGGATTACAGGTGCACATCACCATGCCCGGATAATTTTTCTATTTTTAGTAGAGACGGGGTTTCACCATATTGGCCAGGTTGGTCTCCAACCCCCCACCTCAAGTGATCTGCCTGCCTCAGCCTCCCAAAGTGCTGGGATCACAGGCATGAGCCACTGTGCCCAGCGTGCAGTTTGTTTTCAATGCAAGTGTGGGATCAGGTAGAGTGTGGTGAGGATCAAGGGAAGCACCTGGAAGGAGGAGGCAGATTTGACTTCCCTGGGGATCAGGGTTAGGGTTGGTTAGGATTGCGGTGGTGATTTGGGGTTGGGGTTGGATAGATGGTGGGGGAGGTTCCAGGAGGCTGTGTGAGTTTAGGGCACAGAGCTCCTCTTAAGATGCCCCAATCATTCATTCACTTTGCAGTTAAAATGTCAGGATATAGCTAACTACATGCTGAAAAGGACAAAGGGGACATTCTTTTTTTTTTTTTTTTTGAGACGGAGTTTCGCTCTTTTTACCCAGGCTGGAGTGCAATGGCACAATCTCAGCTCACCGCAACCTCCGCCCCCTGGGTTCAGGCAATTCTCCTGCCTCAGCCTCCTGAGTAGCTGGGATTACAGGCACGCGCTATCATGCCCAGCTAATTTTTTGTATTTTTAGTAGAGACGGGGTTTCACCATGTTGACCAGGATGGTCTCGATCTGTTGACCTCATGATCCACCCGCCTCGGCCTCCCAAAGTGCTGGGATTACAGGCTTGAGCCACCGCGCCCGGCCAGGGACATTCTTAAGAGAATAAGTACAGAGTAGGGCAGGCACAGTAGGTACAGACATGACCATTGTAGGACCTTCCTGGAGTGGCAGGAAGCCCAGCCCCAGCAGTGGATTCAGACTGATCACTGTACATGCATGTCAACCAACAGTGAGGGGGTCCCGCAAGCCTGGGTGGGGCAAGTCGGGGACCTAAGGCAGGAGCAGGAAAACCAGACAAAAGAGATGAAAACTTAAGGAATGTGAAGAAGCCCAACATAAAACTCCCTGCGCAGGACCCTGGGTCTGTTTTCCTGAAGATCAGCCCACTCCTCCCTTGAGCTGTACTTATTTTTTCTACAACAAGCTCTTCACACTGCATTTTTTTCCCCAATGAAGTTATCTGCTGTCTTTGTACCGCCTCTTGGTGAAAAATCTTTCTTCCAAGTTAGGAACTGGGACGTCAGCTCTCCCCAGTTTGAGTTTCCAGAATTGATGGCCCTGAAAAACCTGCACTCCGACTTCAAGTGGTATAGGAGGAATCTGGCAGGGCGCGCCCAGCTGTCACACTGGGAGCAAGAGGGCCCTGCAGTGTCCCCAGTCGCCAGGAGGGGGCACACGGGCACCACACCTTGAGCAAGAGGGCTCTGCAGTGCCCCGCCCGCCAGGAGGTGGCGCCCGAGCCCCGCTTTCAGATTTGGAGGCACCGCCTCCAGCCTGCGTCGTCAGGGCCAGCAACTACCGTGCTGGGCCGGATGTGAGGGAGAAGCCGTGTTCTCCTCAGCACAGACGGGGCAGAACAGGGTGGGGCGGTACCGCCTCGCTTTGGGACAACTCGGGTCCATGTCCGTGGTGAGTAATAATCCTTCCTGTTTGCAGCGCTGGCTGCTGCGGGTTAGAGACCACTAAGAAGGGCTGGGTGTGGAAAACTGGAAGCCAAAGCCTATCTGGATTCTGCGCACGAGGTTCTGGCAACTGCAGTGCGAGGTCCACACGACAGCCTCAGAACACAAATGGAGCGTTCCTGATGCAGGCACGGCCTCCGAAATACGAATACAACACCCGCGGTGCTCATGTGGCAAACACCTGTAATGCTCGTGCAGTGCCTCAGTTCGAAAGTGTTCATACAAACCCCGGGCTCCCCACGCGGCCCTGCAGTCCCGATGAAGCGCTCGTAGTAATCAATACTGACAATACAGCGGCTCACAGCTGCTGTTGAGCCGGAGCTGCCTCGGGCCTGGCCTCTGCAGTGGAGTTAGTTGTCGTATCTGCTTCACGGATGTGGAATTGACGTGGTTGTTTTACAAGTTAGATTGCTTCCTAGTAATTCCATACTTTCAGGAAACTTGCAACGGTAGTATGGAGTTTTCTTTCTCTTTTCTCTCGGAGTCCCCAGCGGTTGTTGCTGCGCCAGATCTGCAGCTTCAAAGAAAACACCCCAGTGTCTTTCAGCCAAAACAGGGACCCCTCCCAGGTAAGCGCTAGGTAACCCCAGTATAGGAGGCCACGTTTCTACCTGAGGGTGGGGTCCGCAGGGGTCACGTTTCTATCTGAGAGTTGGGTCCACAGTTTCTAACAGAGGGTCGGGTCCACAGGCTCGTTTCACTTCGCAGCCGCCTCTGCTGGGTGGAAAATGTCTCTTTCCATCTGGGTCCAATTTTCCTTTTCTGGAGCCTTTGCAGAGGTGAAGAGCAGATCTGTCCCCAGGCTGGGTCTGCCCAGCGGTTCCCCCTGGGCAGATGTAGATGCCCCACTTCAGGTGGGAATTTGTAGCCCCCTGTAGGAGCACAGGCCCACCCACGTGCCACAGAGATCTCAGCATGATCGTTCCCCAAATCTCCTTTACAAATAAGTCTCATCCTGTCACTCTCCTGATTTAACTTTAACGCTGGTTTCCCACTGGCTTCAGGACAGGGATCACAGAACTGATCTGGCCACCTGTCCCTGAAAGCTCCCACCTGCTGCCCTCTCCTGTCCAGTCCAGCCCAGTCCCGCTGCCTGCAGTGTGGCTCTCACCCACAGGGCCCACAGGGACACAGCAGGCTCTCGGGGTCTTGGGGACTCTGCACACATCCGTGAACTCATCCACCTAACACCCCCTTATCAAATACTCTTAAGATTCTGTCTAGCTAGATCCTTGAAGTCACAAGTGGTTATGATGTCTAACAGCACAAAAATTCTAACGTGATTTTTTTAGACCAAAAAAAAAGGTAGATCATCTGTGAGAATCACTCTTAATTTATAAATCAAGGAAATAGATACATAAAAGCAAAGTCCATATTTGGCATAATCAGTAAAGAAAAATAAATTCTCAATGCCAAATAAAAGACAAAGGGCACAACTGATTGTTGAAATTTCATAAGAGTTTATTGGACAGAATATTGCCTTGCCATATTCTCCATCCCTGTGTGTGTGTATCACACACTTACCAGTTGCAAGATATTTCGGGTTTAAATCCTCATGTTAACTTTTTTTTTTTTTTTAGATGGAGTCTGGCTCTGTCGCCCATGCTGGAGTGCAGTGGCATGATCTCAGCTCATTACAACCTCTACCTCCTGGGTTCAAGTGATTCTCCTGCCTCAGCCTCCCAAGTAGTTGGGATTACAGGTGCCCGCCACTGTGCCCGGCTAATTTTTGTATTTCTAGTAGAGATGGATGGGGTTTCACTATGTTGGCCAGGCTGGTCTGGAACTCCTGACCTCAGGTGATCTGCCTGCCTTGGCTTCCCAGAGTGCTTGGGATTACAGGCACGAGCCACTGGGCCCGACCCACTCATTTTACTTAATTAGACAATATAGTTAATTGATTAAAAAGTCCTAGTGCACATCATGGCAATCTATGTAAGTATTCGAAAATGTATTTGTTTATGCAATGAACAGTTAGTAAAGAAAACTGATACTTTATTCATATTTGTGGATAGTGAAAGGTAGTGAGGGGGTATAATTGTTGTGTCAGAGCTCTGGTGTAGAACATAGGGCAAGAAGGCATCCAACTGTAAATTGTATCTAACCTCAGTGAACCCAGTGACTCTCTGAGCTGCCTCATGCTGGATGGCAAATTCTTGACTGGTGGAGATGGAGGGACAAACTGTCACTTCCGTTGAATCTCCAGTCTAGCAGGAAAGTCCTCATATTTCAGAATGTCATATTGTGCCAGATATTTCATTATCAGAGAAACTGTTTCCCAGCAATATTGTTAACCTGGCTGTTCCTCAGGTGGGTGTAGAACAACAACAAAAAATCTGTCGCGAAGGCCCGCGGCGGGTGTTGACGCGATGTGATTTCTGCCCAGTGCTCTGAATGTCAAAGTGAAGAAATTCAATGAAGCGCGGGTAAACGGCGGGAGTAACTATGACTCTCTTAAGGTAGCCAAATGCCTCGTCATCTAATTAGTGACGCGTATGAATGGATGAACGAGATTCCCACTGTCCCTACCTACTATCCAGCGAAACCACAGCCAAGGGAACGGGCTTGGCGGAATCAGTGGGGAAAGAAGACCCTGTTGAGCTTGACTCTAGTCTGGCACGGTGAAGAGACATGAGAGGTGTAAAATAAGTGGGAGGCCCCCGGCGCCCCCCACCGTCCCCGCGAGGGGGCGGGGCGGGGTCCGCCGGCCTTGCAAATGTAAGACCTGACACCATAAAAACCCTAGAAGAAAATCTAGGCAAAACCGTTCAGGACATAGGAGTAGGCAAGGACTTCATGAACAAAACACCAAAAGCATTGGCAACAAAAGCCAAAATAGACAAATGGGACCTAATCAAACTCCACAGCTTCTGCACGGCAAAAGAAACAGTCACTAGAGTGAATCGACAACCATCAGAATGGGAAAAAATCTTTGCAGTTTACGCATTGGACAAAGGGCTGATATCCAGAATTTACAAAGAACTCAAACAGATTTACAGAAAAAAAACAAACAAGCCCATTCAAAAATGGGCAAAGGATATGAACAGAAACTTTACAAAAGAAGACATACATGAGGCCAACAAACATATGAAAAAGTGCTCATCATCATTGGTCATTAGAGAGATGCAAATCAAAACCATATTGAGATATCATCTCACACCAGTTAGAATGGCGATCATTAAAAAATCTGGAGACAGCAGATGCTGGAGAGGATGTGGAGAATAGGAACACTCTTACACTGTTGGTGGGAGTGTAAATTAGTTCAACCATTGTGGAAGACAGTGTGGCGATTCCTCAGGGACCTAGAAATAGAAATTCCATTTGACCCAGCAATCCCATTACTGGGTATCTATCCAAAAGACTGTTAATCGTTCTACTATAAGGACACATGTACACGAATGTTCATTGCAGCACTGTTTACAATAGCAAAGACCTGGAACCAACCCAAATGCCCATCGATGATAGACTGGACTGGGAAAATGTGGCACATATACACCATGGAATATTATGCAGCAATCAGAAATGATGAGTTTGTGTCCTTTGTAGGGACATGGATGAATCTGGAGAACATCATTCTCAGCAAACTGACACAGGAACAGAAAAAGAAATACCGCATATACTCACTCATAGGTGGGTGAGAAAAATGAGAACACATGGACACAGAGAGGTGGTCTACTATACACTGGGGACTGTTGGGGGAAATGGGGGAGGGACAGCGGGGTGGCTGGGGGGGATAGCCTGGGGATGAATACCAAGTGTGGGTGAGGGGGAGGAAGGCAGCAAAACACACTGCCATGTGTGTACCTATGCAACTATCTTGCACGTTCTGCACATGTACCCCAAAACCTATAATGCAATAAAAATTAAAAAAAAAAATCTGTAACACAAAATTCTGCAAGTATCATAAGATTTATGAAACACTTGGCAAATACTACATTTAGGGTTAGGGTTAGGCTTGTGAATTATGTAAATGTTAATGGAAATGCCATCCATGTCTTGGAGATTGAAATTAGGAGGCCCTAATCATACTCTGTGAGTATGACAAGAACTCAGCAATATCTTAATTCAGATCCCAGCTCACTCCTGAAGTCACTCTGTGATCTTGGGTCCTAGCCCTTCTCAGCATTCTTTCTTTGTCTCATGTCAGAGACAAAGATAGAGATAAGCTTTCTGAAATGGTCCAGGATTAAGTGAGATGAGTTATGCAAATCTGTCAGTAGAGGGTCTTGGACTACAAAAGATGACAAAATAATCCTCATAGAAAGGAGGGTGGGATAGTCTTTGAATAGTTGTGGGCAGTGAAGAGGTGACTGTGCCCTGTCCCTCCAAATGTTCGCATCAGCAGTATCTTCTATTTGAGCAAACTTTCTCCATCAACTAGTTGAAATAGAGAGCTCATGTTTTTAAAGCAGTCATCTACTTGGGAAGAAGTACAGATGTATCTGTAACTCTGGAGAAAGATTCCAATGCCTGTCATCTGAACTCCATGGGATGACACAGTTGTGACCAGTAAGCTCAATAGATGACAGACTCTGAGTACAAGAGGCATCTATTGAAGCCACTGTAATTTAGGAGAGCTACCTGTGGAGGAGATGTACGGGACTCTGTTCTCCCCAGACCCTGGGTCTGTTCTCATGAGAAGCATCTCACGGAGGGCACAGGCCACAGCATTTATTGCTTTGTAAATAGCATTCCTGGGGTTAAACATGGGCCTGTCAAGGCTCAATGGCACAGCCTTCAAGCAAACACTGAGAGAATACCCATCCAAAAGAGATTCAGAAGAGCATTGAATGTTAAAAAAAAATGGTTTTCCAAGTAAAATATGGATAATTAGCAACATTAACTATGTTGAAACTGTTTGAAAACCAGGAGTTATATTTCTCTGATGTGAAATCTTCCCATGGAAAGTGCCAGAAAGAAGTCTTTCCTGTGCGTGTGGTGGTATGCCACTGAGAGGTGTGACCTATACCTTGCATGTGGTGACAGCCTGTAATCCAGCCACTCGAAGGCTTCACAGTATGCTTGTGCCATCGTAACCTGTAGCCACCTTTGTGGGTGAATCTGGGGTGCCAGTGAGGAGATCACAGTGGGGAAAAGGCAGGGCTTACTCAGTGACAGGCGTCTGCTCTGTAAAGGCTGTGCACGTTTCCCCTGTCCATTTCTTCTCAACTTCCAGAGGAACTGCCCGCTTCTTACATCCTCTAAAGGCTGTGCACGGTTCCCCTGTCCATTTCTTCTCAACTTCCAGAGGAACTGCCTACTTTTACATCCTCTAAAGGCTGTGCACAGTTCCCCTGTCCATTTCTTCTCAACTTCCAGAGGAACTGCCTACTTTTACATCCTCTAAAGGCTGTGCACGGTTCCCCTGTCCATTTCTTCTCAACTTCCAGAGGAACTGCCCGCTTCTTACATCCTCTGACACAAACAGCCCCACCCAAGTTGTGGCCAGGTTGCCCAGTAAGCCAGTGTGCCCTAGGCTGGAGCAGCGGCCCTGCAAGTAATCTGTCATTCATAGATCAGAGGGATCCTGTGTTATTTAAGTGGGAAGGAAGAAACATTTCCAGAAGAAAGAACCAAGAGAGTGTGTCTGTGATATTCAGCTGAACAACATACCTTTTTATCTTTTATTAATGAAAAATGTTCTAGATATCAAGCAACATTAATTTTAATACAAAGCAATAGTTTTTCCATATTCTGTTTGCAGCCTCTCTGCAAGTCCTACCTTGAAAAATTGCTCAGAGGCTATTTCTGGCATCTGCAGAAGAGGTTCTCTGAGGTTCACTTCAGCCAGTAACGAATTCCTTCTCCTTAACTGCTGTTGCCGTTGCTGCTGCTGAGAGTGCTGGTAGAAGCCAGAGGATCCAGCGGAGGAGGCACAGAGGGCAGCGGTGGGAGCGGAGAGGGATGAGGGAGAAGAATTGAGGGAGGAGAGCACGGAGCATGCTGGAGCGTGCTTTTCTGCCCACCTGAGGAGCTGGAGCAGCCCCGGCCCCATGGCCCCGCCAACGCCACCTGCCCGCCAGACAAAGCCAAGAACCCACACCCGCAGTTCAGGTCTTTTTTTGTGCAAATCTTTGCTTAGATTAACTTTAAGGTTAAAAATTACCAAAAGTATTTTGGAAACTCTTATTAGGTAGATTTACTATGAAAAATTATTGAAATAATGTTTTTTATAAGAATGATAACTTATAGAACTTTTTTATAAGAATGATAACTTACAGAATCAAATCTATAAGCTGTAAGATGTTAAGTGTCCAGTAAAGTATAATAATAGCTTCTTTAAATAGAACTTAAGCAGAACAGAAATTTGTTTTATATTTAATAGTGACAGCTTTGAAGACAGTTATTACACCAAAAATATTAATCTTATTAAACTAAGATTTATCCAAATCATGTTAACTTGAAAAACATTTCTATCAGTTCCCACATTTCTAGGAGCTTGGGGAATATTTATTTATAAATGATTATTTTTTTTCCAAGCCAATTTAGAGCACTTATATAGGATTTTATAAGTGAATTTTGCAGTGCTATCTGGAGTTAAGAAAATGTCACATATACACAAAGTACATTAATAGGCATACAAACACAAAGAGAGGTCTCATAGCTTTCATCCGGTATTTTAGCCATGAATCAGGCATAAATATTTTGATGAATAATTTTAGATATCTGCTTGATTGGATTAAGAGACACATAGGTGTAGTTTGAGGGTCACACAGCTGTGGACCTGGGCAGGAGCAGTTCTTTAGTTTGAGGGTCACACAGCTGTGGACCAGGGCAGGAGCAGTTCTTTAGTTTGAGGGTTGCACAGTGGTGGACCTGGGCAGGAGCAGTTCTTTAGTTTGAGGGTTGCACCGCTGTGCCCCTGGGCAGGAGCAGTTCTTTTGTTGTTTCAGGGCTGCATAGTTGTGGACCTGGGTAGGAGCAGTTTTTTTTGTTGTTTGAGTGTTGCACAGCTGTGGACCTGGGCAGGGGCAGTTCTTTAGTTTGAGGGTGGCACAGCTGTGGACCTGGGCAGGAGCAGTTCTTTAGTTTGAGGGTGGCACAGCTGTGGACCTGGGCAGGAGCAGTTCTTTTTCTTGAGGGTCACACAGCTGTGGACCTGGGCAGGAGCAGTTCTTTAGTTTGAGAGTGGCACAGTTGTGGACCTGGGCAGGAGCAGTTCTTTAGTTTGAGGGTGGCACAGCTGTGGACCTGGGCAGGGGCAGTTCTTTAGTTTGAGGGTGGCACAGCTGTGGACCTGGGCAGGGGCAGTTCTTTAGTTTGAGGGTGGCACAGCTGTGGACCTGGGCAGGAGCAGTTCTTTAGTTTGAGGGTGGCACAGCTGTGGACCTGGGCAGGAGCAGTTCTTTAGTTTGAGGGTGGCACAGCTGTGGACCTGGGCAGGGGCAGTTCTTTAGTTTGAGGGTGGCACAGCTGTGGACCTGGGCAGGGGCAGTTCTTTAGTTTGAGGGTGGCACAGCTGTGGACCTGGGCAGGGGCAGTTCTTTAGTTTGAGGGTCGCACAGCTGTGGACCTGGGCAGGAGCAGTTCTTTAGTTTGAGGGTGGCACAGCTGTGGACCTGGGCAGGAGCAGTTCTTTAGTTTGAGGGTGGCACAGCTGTGGACCTGGGCAGGAGCAGTTCTTTAGTTTGAGGGTGGCACAGCTGTGGACCTGGGCAGGAGCAGTTCTTTAGTTTGAGGGTGGCACAGCTGTGGACCTGGGCAGGAGCAGTTCTTTTGTTGTTTCAGGGCTGCATAGTTGTGGACCTGGGCAGGGGCAGTTCTTTAGTTTGAGGGTCGCACAGCTGTGGACCTGGGCAGGAGCAGTTCTTTAGTTTGAGGGTGGCACAGCTGTGGACCTGGGCAGGGGCAGTTCTTTAGTTTGAGGTTGGCACAGCTGTGGACCTGGGCAGGAGCAGTTCTTTAGTTTGAGGGTGGCACAGCTGTGGACCTGGGCAGGGGCAGTTCTTTAGTTTGAGGTTGGCACAGCTGTGGACCTGGGCAGGAGCAGTTCTTTAGTTTGAGGGTGGCACAGCTGTGGACCTGGGCAGGAGCAGTTCTTTTTCTTGAGGGTCACACAGCTGTGGACCTGGGCAGGAGCAGTTCTTTTTCTTGAGGGTCACACAGCTGTGGACCTGGGCAGGAGCAGTTCTTTAGTTTGAGGGTGGCACAGTTGTGGACCTGGGCAGGAGCAGTTCTTTAGTTTGAGGGTGGCACAGCTGTGGACCTGGGCAGGAGCAGTTCTTTAGTTTGAGGGTGGCACAGCTGTGGACCTGGGCAGGAGCAGTTCTTTAGTTTGAGGGTGGCACAGCTGTGGACCTGGGCAGGGGCAGTTCTTTAGTTTGAGGGTGGCACAGCTGTGGACCTGGGCAGGGGCAGTTCTTTAGTTTGAGGGTGGCACAGCTGTGGACCTGGGCAGGGGCAGTTCTTTAGTTTGAGGGTCGCACAGCTGTGGACCTGGGCAGGAGCAGTTCTTTAGTTTGAGGGTGGCACAGCTGTGGACCTGGGCAGGGGCAGTTCTTTAGTTTGAGGGTCGCACAGCTGTGGACCTGGGCAGGAGCAGTTCTTTAGTTTGAGGGTGGCACAGCTGTGGACCTGGGCAGGGGCAGTTCTTTAGTTTGAGGTTGGCACAGCTGTGTACCTGGGCAGGAGCAGTTCTTTAGTTTGAGGGTGGCACAGCTGTGGACCTGGGCAGGAGCAGTTCTTTAGTTTGAGGGTGGCACAGCTGTGGACCTGGGCAGGGGCAGTTCTTTAGTTTGAGGGTGGCACAGCTGTGGACCTGGGCAGGGGCAGTTCTTTAGTTTGAGGGTGGCACAGCTGTGGACCTGGGCAGGGGCAGTTCTTTTTGTAGTTTGAAGACCACGCAGCTGGGCATCTGGGCCGGAGTAGTTCTTTAGTTTGATTGCTACACAGCGGTGGACCTGGGCAGGAATAGTTCTTGTTGGAGCGTTGCACAGCTGTGGATCTGGGCAAGAGCAGTTCTTACATTAGTTTGAGGGCTACACAGCTGTGGACCTGGGCAGGAGCCTTGTTTGTTTGTTTGTTTGTTTGAGGGCCGCAGTGCCATGGACCTTGGCAGGAGCAGTTCTTCTTGTAGTTTGAGGATCACAGAGCTGGGGATCTGGGCAGGAAGATTGTTTGAGGGCCACACAGCTGTGGACCTAGGCAGGAGCAGGTCTTTAGTTTGAGGTCCGCACAGCGGCGCACCTTGGCAGGCAGAGTTCTTACTTTAGTTTGAAGGCCACGCCGATGGGGATCTGGGCCGGAGCAGGTCTTTAGTTTGAGGTTCGCACAGGTGTGCCCCTCGGCAGGTGCAGTTCTTACTTTAGTTTGAAGGTGGCGCAGCTGGGGATCTGGGCAGGATCGGTTCTTAATTTTGTTTGAGGGCCACGCAGTTTGGGATCTGGGCAGGGGCAGTTCTTTAGTTTCAGGGCCACGCAGCTGGGGTCCTCGGCAGGAGCAGTTCTTACTTTTGTTTGAGGGCCGTGCAGCTTGGGGTCTGGGCAGGAGTAGCTCTTACTTTAGTTTAACGCAGCTGGGTACCTGGACAGGAGCTGTTCTTACTTTAGTTCAAGGGCTGTGCTGCTGTGGACGTGGGCAGGAGGGGTCTTACTTTAGTCCACACAGATGGTGTTCTGTGCAGGCTCTTACCTTAGGTTGATGGCCGCAGCTGTATATCTGGGCAGGAGCAGTTCTTTAGTTTGAGGGCTGCACAGCTGGGGACTTGGGCCGGAGCGTTTCTTACTTTAGTGTGAGGGCTGCGCAGCTAAGGACTTGGGCAGGAGTGGTTTTCTTTAGTTTTAGGGCTGCATAGCTGGAGACCTGGGCAGGAGTGGTGCTTATTTTAGTTTGAGGGCTGTGCGGCCTCAGACTTGGGCAGGAGCAGTTCTTTCTTTAGTTTGAGGACCGTGCAGCTGGGGACCAGGACAGGAGTGATTCTTACTTACTTCAATTTGAGGGGGCAGAAGTGGTTTTTGCTTTAGTTAAGAGTTGGAGATTCCAGAGAATTCAGTGCTGCTATTGTAGAGTAAGGGTAGGTTACCTGGAATCCTTGGGAGGAGTCAGTGATGCTGTTATTTCTGAGGTTCTTGAAGCTAAACATGGAGCCAAAGTTGGGAAGGAGAGAGAGAGAGTCACAGGATGGCACCTGAAACTGTTGACGTAGCTGTACACCAAGCGAGCTAAGCCTGGGAGTGTCTCAGTCCTCAGTATCAATGCATTCTCTTTCCTACACAGTTGGGATTTGTTTTCTGTCTCACAAGACAGAAAGACCCTGATTAATATCCTCAGGAATTGAAAAGCTTAAAAGAAACTAAATGATGTTGGCAATAATAATAATAGTAGAAATTTAACCAGGATTATCCTGACTGACAGAGACAAAATCACACATACGCAAAATATAGATCTCTTCAATAGTTAGTAAAATAAAAATAAATAGAAAAATAGTCCTAAGTAAAGCTCTATAAAGTTGTTTCATGGAGAAGGGGTGAAGGACAGAGGTGAATCTGAGAGTTGCTGCTGATGGACACATGGAGAACTTACCATTTTCCCCACACAGTTTCAGTGCATGATGATATTCTGTGAGACCTGGCAGCTTGGTCACTTCGCACAGCTGGGGATGCAGTGGGCGTCACAAAATGACCTCGTCCCAGCTGGTCCTACCCCTCTGCTGTGATAAGTGCAGCCTCTGATCTCTGACAACTAACTGAGTTTTGAGGGGAGGCCAGGCCTGTGAGCACAAGGGTATCCATGGTGAGGTTCTGTCGGTGGAACATCTCGTATGTGCTTGAGGTTCCTTCCTGATGCTCATCTGCCATCTTGCTCTTTAATGCATTTTGTTTATAACTGTCTTCTCAATACCGTATAGGAAATAAGCACTTGTATAATATGGGTCAGGTATAAGGAATGTTCACACATTGGACACACAGGACCTCCACCAAGTTTAGGGAATAGAATCTGAAGAAACCAAACTTTAGATGCTCCCTGGAGGCTCCTCCCGAATCCCAGTCCCTTCCCTTCTCCTTCAGAGGGAGTGGCTTTCTGCTTCCGTCTTTATCATTCCTGTACTTTTCTTCGTGGCGCGTTTCTTTCCCCGCGTTTGTGCGCATCCCTAAACAATACTGCGTGTGGTTTTTGAACACTCTGTTGTCTTTTTGAGACAGGGTCTTGCTCTGTTGCCTCGGCTGCAGTTTTGAACTTTTGTGTGAAGAAGTCTCCTGTGTGACTCCTGCTCTGCTGCACTGGCTCTGAGCGTTTGTTCCATGTCTATTTTCGTCCTCCGTTTTCTTCCTGAGACCCGTCCACACTGACCCGATTCATTTTCATTGCTGCATGATCTCTCATGGTGGAGGGGACTGTGGGAAATGTCTTCATTTTCCTGCTGATGAGTGATTGGCCAGGTGTACCCCTAGGACCATGTTACTGTGAAGGTTCTTGGGCATTTCTTTTGTACACAAGTGCAGTTTCTTCTGGTCAGTAACTTTCAATTTTTAAAATTTCATCTCAGTAAGAAATGTAATTTTCCTCATAACCTACAACACACACACTTTCATAAGCAAGCATAGCAGAAATAATTCAGTCATTCTTAGTGGTGGCTGAGTGTTCTGTGGCTCTCTGTTCTCCCCAACACTTGCACTGATTGTGGGATTTTTGCCAGTCTGCTGGGTGTCACCTGGTATCTCACCCTGTCAGGCTGAGACCCTCTTCATGTTTTTATCAGCTATTTCTCCACATTTTTTTCTTCTGTGAAGGGCTGGTTCAACTCTTTTGCCATGTTTCTCTTTACTTGTTTAAATTTTTGCCTTTTTCTTTTATTATTACTATTATGATTTTGAGATGGAGTTTTGCTTTGTTGCCCAGGCTGGAGTGCAGTGGCACAATCTCAGCTCACTGCAACCTCTGACTTCTGGATTTAAGTGATTCTCCTGCCTCAGCCTCCCGAGTGCCTGGAATTGCAGGTGTGTGCCACAATGCGCAGCTAATTTTTGTATTTTTACTAGAAATGGTTTCACCATGCTGGCCAGGCTGGTCTTAAACTCCTGACCTCAGATGATCTGCTTGCCTCGGCCTCCCAAAGGGCTGGGATTACAGGCATGAGCCACCAGGGCAGGCAGGTGGGGCTTGCAGGCTGCTGTGAGGACTTGGCTCCCTCTCTGAGTAGGGTCGGATTAGCAGGGGATTTAACCAGAGGAACCATGGGATCGCCCTTTCTGCCGTGGTTGACTCAGCTGAACATACCTCCTGAACAAGACTTGGCCTAGGACACCCAGAGGCCTGTGGTTGAGGGTTCCCTCCTGGTGTGGCCACTGACACATCCACTTTTGGTGCTCACACAGCCGGGCAGCCCAAGACCTGCTCTGCCTGGGCCTCTCATCGGTGGCATTTCTCAAGTTCATCCCCTCCCAAGTCTCTCCCATCTGTAAAACCAAATGCTTCTCTCTGCTACTTGGAAACCCCCATCAGCAACTCCCTGACTCATAGGGCATCCTGTCAGCCTCACAGTCCTGACTTTCCCACATGGGCAAGCCCACGGGACCTCTGATGGACCAGGACAGCGCCAGCACTAAGGCATCCCCTGAAGCTCACAGGAAGAGTGGACCAAGAAGACGGGAAGAGCACAGGGCACAGGCAGCGGAAATGCCCACGATACTGTCATAGATGAAGGAAAATATGGCCACGGCTGATACAAAACGCTACTTGACATTTGTCACAGGCCTAAACATACAACATGATGCTATAAAACCTTTAGAAAAAAATAGGAAAAATTGCACAGTCTTGGGTTTGGTGAAAAGTTCTTAGACCTGACACCAAAAGCATGATTCATAAGAGAAAATATTGACTATTAAGTTTAGTCATAAATTTAAAATTGTAACTCTATATAGCAATAGAATTTAAAGAGAATGAAAGTGCAAACTATGATCTAGAAAAAATATTTGTGAATCACACATTTTACAACGTACTGGCACGCAGAATATGTGAAGAATCGTCAAAACTTAACCATAAGAAAGTGAAAACCCTGGTATAAAAGAGAGGGCAAATATTTGAAGGGAGGCCTCATGAGAGAAGGCATCAGGAGGGCAGATTGCCCAGGACAGACACTCAGCATCACAGAGATGTTGGAGAAATGCTGATCAGCAGTTTCTCTGCAAATCCATTAGAATGTCTGAAAACAGAAACCAGTGGCCAACCCAGGCTCTAGTGATGACGCAGAGGAACTGGAACCCTCCTAAGCTGCAGTGGAAATGGGAGGGTTGCCACCATGCTGGAAAGTGGTCTGGAAGTTTCTTACTAAGTTAACCCATCATCCAGGGGTTACCACGTGGGGTTACCACGTCATCCAGCAACCCCACTCCTGGAATTCCCCCCAAGAGAAAGCGTAAACGCACGCACATCAACCTGCACTGGAGTGTTTAAGCATATTCCTCATTACCAATAACTGGATGAGAACAAAGTGTCCATTGGAAGAAGGTGTGAACCAATGCGATGCTTTCACACAGGGGGCCCCAGCCAGCATGGAAAGATGTGCCCAAATGCAGCAGCTCTCCCCAGGACACTCAGCCAGGGAAGCTGGTTTCAGTGGGCACAGGTGAAGGATCCCGCCACGTGACATCTTGGGGGAGGCAGCGCTACCGTGTGGGGGAGCAGGGCAGTGGTTTCAAGTGGCTGTGTGTGGAGGGGCGAGGGGAGGAGCTCTCTGGGGCAATGGTGTGAGCCGCTGTAGCAGACCACGGACTCTGCGGCTGAGGGGCTGTGCGGCAGACACTGGCAGATGGAGGCTCCCGCAAGTCAAACACAGAGGGTGTCCCCTCCACAAAACAAAAACGTATTTCAAACACCCTCCTAAAATTAAGAAAATAACATGAAAAGTATTTCATAAGATTGTTTGACTTTGAGTTGACTCAATCTACCTGGGAGCATAGCACTGGAAGCACAGGCCTGGGAATCCTGGAGGGAGAGGCTGTGGGGTTAGACATCAGCTGAAGGGGCTCAGTGCCTTCCTATCTCATTCCCCAAACCCCTGCATATGATTTTAAAGTGAGTGTGGGTTGTGTCTTTTACAGTGATATGGACTCCAGATCTTTAGAATAAAATGCTCCAAGGTTTAACTGAAAATCTTGTCTTCTTTATTTTGTATTTTACATGCCTGCCTTTGGTGATATCATCAGTTTGGCCCAGGAGGGAGCAAAGATCTCATGGTGCTGGTTAAAGGGGAGCGTCTCCAGGGCCCGAGGTCTGAGAAGGACCCCATTCCTCAGCTAGGAGGAAATAAACACAGATAGCGAAGCCACCCTGGGGGCACCGCAGAGGAGAAAGTGCCCATTACCCAGTGGCCACAGAATCACAGAGAATCACTGAGCTCATTTAGGAAGGAGAATGAGGTGGCACCTCCGCCATTTCCCTCTCCCCATCCTCCCTCTCTTTTTCTCTTTCTTTCTTTTATCTTGGTTTAACTGGGCTTGTTTGTCTTCAGCATCACTGGGAAACTTCATGAAACCAATGTTGTCAAGCTCAATTTGCAGTTAAAAAATCTAGTGCAGAAAGTTCAAATGAATTGCTCCCATTTGCCCAGCCAGTGTCTGGCAGCGTCGCTGGCACTGGAGTTCAGGGGTGGCCACACATTTTGTGGTCTTTCTATTCTTTCTGATGCATAAAGTTTTCATTTAAATGAGACTTATTATAATGTCTAACACAATCTTGAAAGGCGAAGACAAAGTGAGGCACACACTATTATGAGGCAGCCTTGCTTGTGGGAGGGAGGTGCGGACGCTCCCCGGGGACCCACAGCCGGCAGTGGGCTGGGCCTGAGGACAAAGCCTGAAATACCGGTGCTTTGAGCTGTGAACACACATTGAATGGATAGAGCTGTTTTCAAAAGTAAATGAGCAATACATTCTTTTCAGCTATGGAGATGCGGAGGCTGCCTGTGCTTCATGGGACCCCGCCCTTCAGATCCAGAAGACACTGAAAAGAAACGCAGGGATTTGAACCTAGGCTGGGGCTCCTGGGGCTGGGCGGCTGTTAGCTCTTGCTGAGAGGATCCACACACTCGAAGCAGCACCTCACACAGTGGGTCACCTCGACTCCCCATGATGTGTGCGAGGCTTGTTCTATCTTCTTATGACCAAGAAGACTGTATGTAATTTATAAACTCCTTGTAAAGAAAACCTGAAAGCCGTTGCTTAAAGAAATGCCCTTGAGCAAGAAGGGCAGCCATGGGTACGGCAGGTGGGGCCTGTGGGGCAGCTGTGGGCTTGGCAGATGGAGCCTGTGGGGCAGCCATGGATGTGGCAGGTGGGGCCTGAGGGGCAACCATGCGTGCAGCAGGTGGGGCCTTTGGGGAAGCTGTGGGTGGCAGGTGGGGCCTGTGGTGCCTGAGGTTGTGACAGGTGGGGCCTGAGGGGCAGCTGTGGGCATGGCAGATGGGTCCTGTGGTGCTTGAGGTCTTGGCAGGTGGAGCCTGAGGGTCAGCCATGGATGTGGCAGGTGTGGCCTGTGGTGCCTGAGGTTGTGGCCGGCAGCCCCGGGAACAGCTCCGCTCGAAGGACATCTTAAGGCTAGTAGGGCCATTTGCATGGCAGAGGCCGCACCCCGAGAGTGGTGGTTTCGAGAGAGCTGGACATGTCCACAGGACCACAGAGAGCAGGGTCAGAGCTGAGCACTGAGAGCAAAGCCATGGTGGGTGAAGGTAAGAGTGGGCAGGGATCATTCTCTGGGAGAGGCCTGTATCTGAGCCTGAGCAGAGTCACTGTGAACCAGACACAAGTGGCTACCACAGCCAAACCAGATTCCTGAATCCAGCTGATGCCCTTGGAATCCAAAGAGCCTTTCTCATGCAGTTTTCATTTTGCCCAGCATGGATCAAGGTTCTTAGTCTACAAATGTTCAAGGGCTCATTTCAAGGCCACAATCCATCAACATGGCCAGCCAGGCTGCTGCTATCCCGGGTCTATTTTCTTACTTTAACCGGTCTGCAGTCCCTGAGATGGGTGGGTGTGAGCAGAGCTGTCCTGAGATGTGTGGGTGTTAGCAGAGTGGTCCTGAGATGGGTGGGTGTGAGCAGAGCCATCCTGAGATGGACGGGTGTGAGCAGAGCCGTCCTGAGATGGGCGGGTGTGAGCAGAGCTGTCCTGAGATGGGTTGGTGTGAGCAGAGCCGTCCTGAGATGGGCGGGTGTGAGCAGAGCTGTCCTGAGATGGACGGGTGTGAGCAGAGCTGTCCTGAGATGGGCGGGTGTGAGCAGAGCTGTCCTGAGATGGGCTGGTGCCAGCAGAGCCATCCTGAGATGGGCGGTGCGAGCAGAGCCGTCCTGAGATGGGTTGGTGTGAGCAGAGCGGTCTTGAGATGGGCGGGTGTGAGCAGAGCCGTCCTGAGTCAGAAAGACAGTCAGAAGGTGAGGTGAGCTGTCACAGAGCCTTCATGCTAGAAGTAGGTTGCCATGGTACTATCTTATCAGCTGTGACACTGGTACATCCAGCCTTTTGGCTTTTTTTCGGGGAAGAGGGGAGGGAGAGGGTCTCGCTTTGTTGCTCAGGCTGGAGTGCAGTGGTATGATCATGTCTCAGTGCGGCCTTGACCTCCCAGGTTCAAGCAGTCCTCTCACCTCAGACTCCCATGTAGTTGGGACCACAGCATTCACATACCCAGCTAATTTCTTTACTTTTTGTAGAGATGGGGGGTCTCTCTTTGTTGCCTAGGCTGGTCTTGAACTGCCTGGCTTAAGTGGTCCTCCTGCCTCAGCCTCTCAAAGTGCTGGGATTATGGGCATGCCAGATATAAGGAAACATAAATCTGCTTCCTACCCCCACAGAGTTTCTATTCTAAACGATTAAGTGAAAAAGTATATGTGAAAAGCTTTGTTATGCATTGTGAGACAACACAGCAGGAGTATTTGACCATCTGCCTAAGATTTAAAAGGAAATAACTTTAAGCATGTGTCTAAATAGCAAGTAATGTTTTAGAATGCATTTTCAGATTCAGCTTAGGCATCTGCAGCATATAGACAGCTTGAGCAATAACCTGACTTAGAGACAGACAACTTCAGTCCCCACTGTTCTTAGTATCCACTGCTTTTTCACAGCTAAACCCCCCACAGTGGCACTGGTAAATGTCACGTTACTTTAGTCATTAAACAAACAAGTATACTTCTGAGGGTTGACTGTAGGCCACTTGCAGAAGATAGGCAGAATAGTTCACATTTAATTCTTCATGATACTATGTTTAGCTTTTTTATTTGAAATCTCATTGAGAAGAAATAGTATCATCTGCTCGAAGTAATTTCTTTTTCAGTTCACAATTTTAGAAGTAATGTTATTATATCATTTTCCTACTTTGACAGAGTGTGAAAATTTTGAGGAGCTTGTCTGCCAGAAATTTCTTCTTCATTTGCAAAACATTAATGAGTTATTACATTTAAATGTTTTAATTTAATATTAAGTGTACTTGGTCAACCTGGCATGGAACATACAAAATACAAATAATTTAAAATCATTAACTATTGCATTTGTAAGAAAGACTTGCTAATCATAACTGCTCATAATGATTCTGAATAAAGCATTTTTTTTAAACTGAAAACAGTTGTAGCTATAAGACAACTCAAATAATCATCTAACTTGCTCATTAGTTTTATTGCTAATAGTCTTTAGCTGAAATTTTAATTTTGATTAATTTTCTTTCCATTGGTTTTGTGTGTGTGTGGGGGGGTAAAATATACAGAATATTAAATTTGCCGGTTTTTCTATTTTTAAAAAGTGTATACCTCAGTGGCGTTTAAATACATGCACCATTTTACCTTCCCACCAGCATTGCGCAGGGTTTCAGTTTCTCCACATCCTGCCCAACATTTTATTTTTGCTATTCTAATGGGTGTGAAATGGCATTGTATTATGATTTTGATTTACATTTCCCTAGTGTCTAGTGATGTTGAGCATCTTTTCAAGTGTTTATTGGCCAATTGTGTATCATCTTTGGAGTAATATCTGTGTACTTCCTTTGCCCAGTTTTGAATTGTGGTATTTGTCTTTTTGAAGTTCTCTATATATTCCGGATATTAATTCCTTATAATGGATGTAGTTAACAAATATCTTCTCCATTTTCTGGGTTGCCTTCTACTCTGTTGACAGTGGTTCTTGATGCACAAAAGTTTTTAATTCTGATGAAGTCCAGTTTGTTTATGTTTTCTTTTGTTGCCTGTGCCTTTGATATTCCATGCAAGAAATCATTGCCAAATTCATTGTCATGAAGCTGTTTTCTTCTAAGAGTTTTCTAACTTTAGCTCTTACATTTAGGTCTTTGGTTCATTTCAAGTTACTTTTTGTATTTGGTGTTCAGTAAGGGTCCAGCTTCATTTTAGCTAAAACTTTATGTATTTTAAAATTTATTATGAAAAGCACAAATTACTTAGTTGAATGGAAAATTTTGTGCAGTGGAATTAACTCAGTTTTTAAAACCTTTTTATTATGGAAATATCCAAAATAATACATACATAAAAGAATATAATGAATCTCCCACGTACCCATGCCCCAGCATTAATTATCAATATTTTGCCAATCTCATTTCATTTACACACACACACACACACACACACACACACACACACTTTATTTTCCTAGAAAGTTTTAAGTTAAATCATAGGTGTTATCTCATTTTACCCATAAGTACATAAATGTAAAGTTGTTAACATGTACATTTACATTAACATTCTCTCATCATCTGTTTTGTTCTTTATTTTTATATGTTATACCATGCCATTATCAGACCTTGCAAACTTAAAAATTCTTTAATATCCAGTTAACAATGGACTCATTTTTACTCTACCTAAGTACAATTTAGGAGGAGATTTGAGGATCTTTTTTAACATTAAGATAGAAACTTTTATAACAACTGCTTAAATAATTGTTCCCTAGAGTCCAACATTTTTATTGGTGAATTAGAAATTAAGTTTACATAGACATAGATTCTGCTCATTTTGCTTTCAATCTAAAATCATAGTTAAGATTACTATACTGGAAAATCTTCCTGTAGGGAATTTCTAAGAAACAGATTATAATAGGCTTTGCCTCTGGAAGTAGGCATGAATAGATGGCAGGGGTCAATAATGAGAGAGACCATTCTCCATGTATCACTTTGTACCTTCACACATTGCCTTTTTTTTTTTTTTTTTTTTTGAGACAGGACCTTGCTCTGTCACTCAGGCTAGAGTGCAGTGTCATGATCATAGCCCACTATAACGACGTCTTGAACTCCAGTGACCCTCTTACCCCAGCTCCCCGAGTAGAGTAACGGGTTAGAGCATGCACCACATGCCCGGTGGTGTGTTGCTATTTTGTATTTTAAAAAGAACCGAATCCTGACTGTGCTGGTAGTCACATGAATCTGTGCACATACATGCAAGCAAGTGCATGTAAAACTGGTGAAATCTAAGTATGGTTTATGGATTTTATCAGTCAATTTCCTAATTCTAACGGTGTATGGTAGTTATGCAAGATGTCATCATTGAGACAAAGTGAGTAAAGGATATATGAGATTTTTATATTATTTCTTATAACTACAAAATAAAAAGTTTTTAAAACTAAGTTATAATAACAAAAAAAACTTTCAAAACTAAAATGTAAAGTTTAAATATTGATTTTATTTTTTAGGAATCTGGTGGACAGTAACAAACTTTAGTGAAATTTCAGGAACCATAGCCATTGAAATGGATGAGGGAACCTATATACATGCACTCAACAATGGTCTTTTTACACTGGGAGCTCCACACAAAGAAGGTTTGTGTCTGGATGGGTAGAGGCTGCCACTAGTATAGATTTTATGACATTAACTTAGGCCAATATCTATCTAGTCTCATTTTCCGAAGGAATGGAGCCATTGCATTTGACTCATCCATTTTTTTGTCCTTCTTTGATATTTACAGCCAATGGCAAGTCCCTCTTTCTAATATCGGCATTTGAAAACATTCTGTATAGTTCCAGAAGTCTCTTTGGAAGTCAAAACAACATGAATAATTAAAATAGTGGAAGGAAAAAGAAAATCAGCTTGAGTCAAAATGTTTGAATTTCTTTTGTATTCAGACCTGTTGCCACAACTAACCTGGGTGTATTTAACAATTTGAAGTTGTCTCATTTTTTTTTTGGCCCATTAGAGAAAGCACTAATGAGATATGAAGTAATTAGAAGATAAAAAGTGGTATCAGTTGGCCAGCATGGCTACCCCTTGAATAAATGAAAACATTTAGCTTTTTAAGTAAGTGCTTATTTATGACTGTATTTTAAAACATAGAGAAGATATCTTGGAAGTTACTAAATAAGCATTAGGTCAGCCTGTCTGCTTATATATTCAGTATGTAAAAGTTAGCACTATAGTTGAAATAAGTTAAATAGATTTGATTCCAAGGATGCAGTATTACAGTGACATCAGAATATCTGAATATTCTTAAATTTAATTGCAGAAGAAAACTACATTTTTTAAAAACAAAATAATGTCTTTATATCTATATTTATAGCAAATGTCAAATTTATTCTCAAATGTTTTTTTCTCCAATAGTCGATGAGGGCCCTAGTCCTCCAGAGCAGTTTATGGCTGTCAAGTTGTCTGATTCCAGATAAGCTTATGTTGTACTATAATTAGTAACCAGTTATTTTAAAAATTTAATTTTATTTATTAAAAATTTTATATCTGTCTTACTTAAGCTCACAGAGTAATTTTGATATAAAAAACAAAATAACTTTTTTGAAAAGTAGACTTTGTGACCTACTTTTTGTAAAAAATTATGTAAGTTAAAAAATGAAGATTAATAATTTCACAGACCAAATAGATTAAAAAAGAAATCAAACAGTACAAAACCTGGTTCACTGTTGCTATGGTATTTAAACTCACTGCTCTGAAGTCCAGAGACAAACAGGGATATTGTTGAAAACAGCAGAAAGCGTTACAGAATCATAATGACCAAAAGAATACTTTTATGCACTATTTTTACAGTCGTTTTATAAGGTAACCTTTTATATTTTCACATTGCGCAAAAGTATAGAATGATTCTTTGGGTAGAAGATACTGAAAGTGAGTTTATGGTATTTTAGTAATCGGTTACGTCAATATGATAATGATTTCTGTTACATTATCATTAACATATAAAGGAGTAAAAGTCAATTCTGGCATCCCAGGACATTCTTGGTAAGGTAAAAGATTAGAAATTATAATTTTAAAAAATCACGTTAAGATGAGTATTTCTTTTCTTTTCTTTTTTTTTTGAGACAGAGTTTCGCTCTTGTTACCCAGGCTGGAGTGCAATGGCGCGATCTCCGCTCACCGCAACCTCTACCTCCTGGGTTCAGGCAATTCTCCTCCCTCAGCCTCCTGAGTAGCTGGGATTACAGGCACGCGCCACCATGCCCAGCTAAGTTTTTGTATCTTTAGTAGAGACGGGGTTTCACCATGTTGACCTGGATGGTCTCGATCTCTTGACCTCGTGATCCACCCGCCTTGGCCTCCCCAAGTGCTGGGATTACAGGCTTGAGCCACCGCGCCCAGCCTAAGATGAGTATTTCTATACTTCCTTTGAAAGTCTGATGTATGGTAAAAGACAAAGAATAAAAGCAGAGGAAGAAAAATTTCAATAGAACTGACAAATGGGGGAATTTTTGCAACAACCTTAATAGGCAGTGAGTTCTTACTCTTCGTAAGTATGTACAGAATTCATAGCACCCCATCAGACCCCAGTAGAAAACTTGCAAACAACAAGACCTCAATAGAAACATGCACGAAGGACATAACCAGATAATCTAAAAACTAAAAAGGAAAGAAAAGTGAAAACAATTGTTAAGTCTAGTTTATTATTAAATGCAAATTAATAGGATACTGGCTTTTCCATATCAGGTTTTTAAGTTTATTTTAAAAAGTTATATTGTTTAAACAAATCCATGATACAAAGCATACTGTCTTAATTTGAGGTAAGAATGTAAATTGAAACAGCATTTTTTGGAAAACAGTTTGATGATGTAACTTTATACCCTTCGATCCAGTTATTTCCTTTTTAGGAATTTTTTTCTAAGGATAAATCAGCAGTTTTATTTACAGAATAGATGTAAATAGAACTATTTAAAAACAGAAAAAGTAAATTTTTATAATTTATTATTGAACATTTCTAACCATTTAAAGAGGTGTAATTGAAGAATGATGAATTGGGAAAATGTTTGCTATGCAATATGTAAGGTATAATGTTTATATTAAATAAGCAAAACATAAAACTGTAAATATATAACTGCACTGTCCAATATGGCAGCAACTAGTCACATGTAGCTTTTTAATTTTTTTTTAAGAGATAATCTCACTCTGTCACCCACGTGGGAGAGAAGTGGTGTGATAGTAGCTCACCATAACCTCAAACCTCTGGGCTCAAGTGACCCTTCTGCATCTGCCTCCCGAGTAGCTGGTATTATGTGTACGTCACCATGCCCAGCTAATTTTTTAAATTTTCTTTAGAGATGGGATCTCACTATGTTGTCCAGGCTGATCTTGAACATCTTGCCTCAAGCAGTTTTCCCATTGGCCTCACAAAGCACTGAGTTTATAGGAGTGAGTCACCGCTCAGCCACATGCATCTTTTGAATACTTAGAATATGTCTAGTCTGAAATTTTAGATATGTATACATCCCCACACATACATGTCCTGTTTTGATGTTCTCTAATTAATTTTCTTTCTCTCAGTTTTTAACTTTTATCTATCTTATTAATGTACAGAATTGCCCTGAAATCTGGCTGTGGGAAATATCTTGGTATAAATTCAGATGGGCTTGTAGTTGGATGTTCAGATGCAGTTGGACCAAGAGAACAATGGGAACCAGTCTTTCAAAATGTAAGTGCTGTTACTGTTTATAAAAAATTCCTGTCAGTTTAACAGAAAGTCTGTGACCGTCAATGGTAATATATTTAAAAAGAAAAAGTAGGATGCAATAGTGTAATGCATTAAATTGGAAAAAAATCAGTAAGAACGTATAGCCTTAAAGAGATCTCAAAAAATAGTGCAACAAAAATAGCATTAGTACTTTGGCCCACGATTATTTTTGTATATCTTTAGTTCCTAGATGTGGATCTCATTTCCATTAAAGAACCAGTCAATTTTAGGTCTCAGGGTAGGAAACCGGAATAGTTCCTAAGTATTTTCTTTGTAGTGGAAATCGTGGATGCTTTCAGAAACATTAGAGACTGTATGCGAGCAATGGAGCAAGCTAAGACCAAGTTGTGACAATTTGTGTGTAAAATAAATAACAATAGCTCATTGAAGTAAATTATCTCTAAAAGACTTCTAGTTCATAAGCTTAAAATAGTGTATGAAAAAATAGTTTTACTATAAAATAAGAAAAAAGATAATATATTAATTCTTAATTGTAGTAAGTAGGCAGCTGTAGAATATGGATGTTTTGTGAAATCTTTGTTGATGGCCAGGTGCAGTGGCTCACACCTGTAATCCCCACACTTTGGGGACGCTAAAACTCTATTGTAAAAAGGGACTTAAATAATCTGCAGCACAGGTTTAAATTGCCTTGGGCCATACAGCCATGTTCCAGGGCTCACCAGGAGCCAGATGAGAGACGACCTGCTCTTGCCACCTTGACTAAGAAATTAAATTCACATTATCAGCACTTTTTTAATTGGATATGATATAAGGTTAATGTATTCGTAAATATTTTCTCTGAATGTTATGGTATTTTACGTTTTCCAAAAGAATCAACCAAATACAAGTTATAATTAAACATATTTGTTAAGTGAATTAAGTTAACCAAATTTATAACCCAGCTTTAGATACACAAGAAAATAGTTTTTAAAGCTTTAATAGAAAGCAGTGTAATACATCAAATATTAAACAACTAAAAAAGTATACGAATATTTATTTTCATATGCAGAAGTCCCTCAGACATTGATTCTTAAATTTAAAGACACCACAGGCATCCTCTATATCTTTTCATGTTTTCTAATTATGAGGAACATAAATTTTCCTTAAAATGCTAATATTTTAATAAAGTATTATGCAGTAGTAATTATGTTCTTGTCTTTAAAGTTAATTTTTCAAACCGAACTAAATCAGTTATAGTTTCAGATTTTTTAGAAAGGAAGCAATCCTACTTCACCTAATTAGAATTTAGTCCTACTAAAATGATACACTAAAAATGTTTATTGTGGTAATCTTTGATTTTTAAAATGATATGCGATTTTGGTTTCCTTTTCTATATGTTTATATTTTGTTCAGATTTTCTCCCAAGTTTTTTTCCTTGATTTTTAAATCAGAAAGGAAAAATTAATTCAGTATAAACAATGTTTCTTCCACAAGTATTCTCATGGCTCTATTTTGTTATTTCGTTTCACTTAGGGGAAAATGGCTTTATTGGCCTCAAATAGCTGCTTTATTAGATGTAATGAAGCAGGGGACATAGAAGCAAAAAGTAAAACAGCTGGAGAAAAAGAAATAATAAAGGTAATCATGACATTTTTATACATAGGACTGCATTTCACACATGTGATGTGACTGTATCTCTAAAATGTTAAATTGTCAATTACTGTCACTTTAAAGATTTAATTAATAGTTTTTTATAATATGATGTTTCAAATAGACTCTTTTTAAATTATAAATCCAGCAACTGATGGCTTGTTTGCATAAGGTGATAGAGAAATCACTGCATCTATGAGCTAGCTACCTTGCCATTATCTCCATATATTAGTATCTTTTCCTGAGTACATGCTCTTTTTAGGCTTGCATTTTCTTGCTTGTATTCTAAAATCTAATTTTTAAAATAGATACTATGTACATATAGTTCAATATTTTAAAATAAAAGCATATAAAGATGGTGGCCATGCATCTTACTCAAACTGTGTCCCAGCTCCTGTTCTTATCTCTTTCCCTTTGTTTTTTTATAAACATGAATATGTTTATAATTTTCAACTGTTTTACACCAAAGGTAGCCTCCTCTATAGTCTTCTAGACTTTGATTTTTTTTTTTCCTTAAAATTGTATCTTGGAGAGTTTTCTATTACTTTGAATGTAGGAAGTTTTCTCTTTTTCTCCCTTTCCCTGTCTCTTTTATTAACAGCCACATAATATTCCATTTTAGGAATATACCTTAATTTATTTAATTAGTCTCTTATATATGGAAATTTAGGCTGTTTCCAGTCGTTTGCTCTTATAAACAGTGCTACAGTGCATACTTAATATTGAATATGCATTAATTTGTAGAGTGCGAGTGAGCCTGAAGATAAATTTCCAGAAGCAGAATTACCAGGTCAAGGGTATATGCATTTGTGTTTATGTTATGCTTGAGCTTCCATGATGACAATCACTCTCTGAAAGATAAAAAAAATCGTAAGCAGAACTTTTGGGGCTTTAGCCCTCAAATGTTTTTATATTTTTATTAATACTACGAGTTTTCTTTGCATTTGGAGGAACACAGATCACATAAAACATGTTTTTTTTTTATGGTCATTTTATTTTTTTGTCTTCCCTTTTTTTTTTTAAATTGCATTTTAGGTTTTGGGGTACATGTGAAGAATGTGAGATAGTTGCATAGGTACACACATGGCAGTGTGATTTGCTGCCTTCCTCCCCATCACCTATAGCTGGCATTTCTCCCCATGCCAACTCTCCCCAACTCCCCACTCCCCGCTGTCCCTCCCCTATTTCCCCCCGACAGACCCCAGTGTGTGATGCTCCCCTCCTTGTGTCCATGTGTTCTCATTGTTGAACACCCATCTATGAGTGAGAATATGCAGTGTTTGATTTTCTGTTCTTGTGTCAGTTTGCTGAGAATGATGGTTTCCAGGTTCATCCATGTGTCTACAAAGGACACGAACTCATTGTTTTTTATGGCTGCATAGTACTCCATGGTGTACATGTGCCACATTTTCCCAGTCCAGTCTATTATCGATAGGCATTTGGGTTGGTTCCAAGTCTTTGCTATTGTAAACAGTGCTGCAGTGAACACTCATGTGCATGTGTCCTTATAATAGAACGATTTATGATCCTTTGGGTATATACCTGGTAATGGGATTGCTGGGTCAAATGGCATTTCTATTTCTAGGTCCTTGAGGAATCGCCACACTGTCTTCCACAATGGTTGAACTAATTTATACTCCCACCAACAGTGTAAAAGTGTTCCTGTTTCTCCACATCCTCTCCAGATTTTTTAATGATCACCATTCTAACTGGCGTGAGATGGCATCTCAATGTAGTTTTGATTTGCATTTCTCTAATGACCAGTGATGATGAGCATTTTTTCATATGTTGGCCTCATATATGTCTTCTTTTGTAAACTGTCTGTTTATATCCTTCACCCACTTTTGAATGGGCTTGTTTTTTTCATGTAAATCTGTTTTAGTTCTTTGTAGATTCTGGGTATCAGCCCTTTGTCAGATGGGTAGATTGCAAAAATTTTTTCCCATTCTGTTGGTTGCCGATTCACTCTAATGACTTTATTTTCCCATGCAGAAGCTATGGAGTTTGATTAGGTCCCATTTGTCTATTTTGCCTTTTGTTGCCAATGCTTTTGGTATTTTGGTCATGAAGTCCTTGCCTATGCCTATGTCCTGAATGATTTTGCCTAGATTTTCTTCTAGGGTTTTTATGGTGTTAGGTCTTATGTTTAAGTCTTTAATCCATCTGGAGTTAATTTTAGTGTAGGGTGTAAGGAAGGGGTCCAGGTGTAAGGAAGGGGTCCAGTTTCTGTTTTCTGCACATGGCTCGCCAGTTTTCCCAGCACCATTTATTAAACAGGGAGTCCTTTCCCCATTGCTTGTTTTTGTCAGGATTGTCAAAGATCAGATGGTTGTAGATGTGTGGTGTTGCCTCCAAGGCCTCTGTTCTGTTCCATTGGTCTATATCTCTGTTTTGGTCCCAGTACCATGCTCTTTTGATTACTGTAGCCTTGTAGTATAGTTTGAAGTCTGGTAGTGTGATGCCTCCAGCTTTGTTCTTTTTGCTTAGACTTGACTTGGCTATGCAGGCTCTCTTTTGGTTCCATATGAAGTTTAAGGTGGCTTTTTCCAGTTCTGTGAAGAAGGTCATTAATAGTTTGATGGGGATAGTGTTGAGTCTGTAAATTACTTTGGGCAGTATGGCCATTTTCACGATATTTATTCTTCCTAACCATGAGCATGGAATGTTTCTCCATCTGTTTGTATCCTCTCTTATTTCGTTGAGCAGTGGTTTGTAGTTCTCCTTGAAGAGGTCCTTTGCGTTCTTTGTTAGTTGTATTCCTAGGTATTTTATTCTCTTTGTAGCAATTGTGAATGGCAGTTCATTTTTGATTTGGCTCTCTCACCACTCCTATTCGATTTTATTTTTATTTTTTTATTTTTTTGAGACGGAGTTTCGCTTTTGTTACCCAGGCTGGAGTGCAATGGCGCGATCTCGGCTCACAGCAACCTCCGCCTCCTGGGTTCAGGCAATTCTCCTGCTTCAGCCTCCTGAGTAGCTGGGATTACAGGCACGCTACCACCATGCCCAGCTAATTTTTTGTATCTTTAGTAGAGACGGGGTTTCATCATTTTGACCAGGATGGTCTCGATCTCTTGACCTCGTGATCCACCCGCCTTGGCCTCCCCAAGTGCTGGGATTACAGGCTTGAGCCACCGCGCCCGGCCTCGATTTTATTTAAAAAATTTTTGTGTGTCACCAAGCTGGAAACAAAAGCTCCTTATTCCAGGCTAAATTTCCTAATCTTACACTTGTTTTACATCATTGTAAAAGTTACTCAGACATTTGCATATTTGGATGAAATTTTAAATAATAGTGTTAATATAACTAGATAAATCAGGTAGTTAACTGGAATTTGATGAAGACATTTAAGGCTTAATATTTTAGACTCACAAAAACCACTGATCATTAATGATAAACATGTTCCGAGGTATATCTAAAGAATAACTCCCACCTTCTGGACACATGGCTTTTCTGTTTTTTAGCATTTCATCCCAGTAGTGAGCATCCTGAACCATGCTTTGTTTGACTCCATTGGGAAACAGAGGTTATATCCAATCTGACCCAGAGTTGCTCTGTAAGGCATTGTGGGGACCTGGGTTGAAAACTCTAAGAGATGGGCGAAATGCCTTTTCTAAAAAGCCCTTCATTCCTATAATTAGAGCATAATCATTTATATTACATGTTTCTTTATTACCAGTGTAATTTAAAAGCATCTATCAAATATCTGTTTCCCTTGTTTGATTTTCTTTTTTAAATCTTCTTGATTTCAAATAATTTCAAATCTCAAGGTCAATTTTATTCCATAATTTAGATACTTTCTTACAGCTAGAGAAGTGAAATGTTAATTTTTTTATTGCATGCATCTGGCACATGTGTTGTTATCTTGAATCTCCATAATGCTCCTGTGAGGTGGATATGAACTCAGCATTACAGACAAGAAGACAGCCTCTGACCCTCCTTACATCCTCTTGGTTTTTGTCAGTTAGTTCCTGGAAATCACATAGCTAGGTGTGGTAAAGACAGGATGTGTACCCAGGCCCAGCTGACTCCAGAAGCAACTCAACATTTCATAGCACGTTGCTTCTCAGGAAACAGGTCATTGGGAAAATGCAGATGGGTTTGTGACTTACATTTAATTTTGTTTATTTATATTTTATTGTATCATGTTTAAATTATTTTTCATCTGCATATTCTCACAAAAGTGTTACTGAAGGCAGCAGTTGGAAATACATGTGCAGTGTTTTGCACTTATACAAAGATGCTCTATTGCGTTTTTCACTATTTAAGCAGTTTTTAGATGAAATACAAAGTTTGCTCCATCTCTTTGGTTAGTCAAGTACCTGGAAGCTCTGAACAGTGATTATTTAGAACTCTCTTCCTTACTTGCAGGCTCTCTTAATCTCTGTCAGCCATTCACCTTTATGACCTTGCCTTATCTACCAGAACACAGATCCCTATTACTAAAAGTAGCATTGTGTTACAGGCTCTAGCAGGGAATGTTTTAGGTCTTCTAGGACCCCTCTAACCAAAACTGTCACAAAGATGTCACTGGCACAAACATGTTATTTGTCATCACTTTCTAAGCAGTCCTGGAATTAGACTCTGGCCACAGAGATCCCTTAGGAGACATGAGTCCTTACATTGCCAATTGCCTGTTCTGTGGGTGATCCTAATTGTTGAATGCAGATCAAGTAACTTATGATATATAATTGGATAGATAGTAAATATCCAAACTTAGGAGGTTATAAGAGGTTTGTAAAAGAGGTGGGTTCTAATCAAGTAAAAATAAGTTGTGTAATGTTAAACGTTTGAATGTATTTGGTCTGTGCAAAGTAAAATAGCTATCTTAAATTTTCGATCTGATAAAATGAAGACTTGTCTGCTAGGGATAATTTCATAAGGACAAAATTAGTTAAATGCTTGTTTTATTGCTCAGCAGGATCTGATCTGCAAAATGTTTTTTAAATAATTTAATCTTTAGTGTTTCTGACACAAGGGCTGCAGAGGAAGCATATGATAGCAGTTACTTAAGATTATATATATGAAGTAAAAACACATAGCTAGAACCTGTCCTTGTCTGATTATAATTGCTTGGTTAATTTTTTCTCTTGCATAAGAAATCACCTTGAATGTTCTTGTGTAATACGTAAAGTGGGGAAGGTGGTAGATAAACATAACCCATTGGATTCTCTTTGCCAATATCTAGATTAGATCCTGTGCTGAAAGAGAAACCAAGAAAAAAGATGACATTCCAGAAGAAGACAAAAGAAATGTAAAACAATGTGAAATCAATTATGTGTATGTATATTTTTTTCTTTTAGACCCACAAATTTGACAGTGAAGTGCTTTTCAATGTGCTTTCAAAATAAATAACCTAATTAGGTAGGGATGGTGGGGCATGCCTGTAGGCCCAGCTACTCAGGAGGCTGAGACAGGAGGATTGTTTAAGTCCAGGAGTTCACAGCTGAAGTGAGCTCTGATCACCACTACATTCCTGCCTGGGTGACAAAGCAAGACCTATCTGAAAAAATTAAAACTGTGGGACATAAGAGGCAGCACAGTGTAGCCTCTAGGACAGAGCACTGAGCTAAACACTTTTCTCAATGCTTCAGTTTTCCTAATAATCCTACCAGCTCCCAAAGCTAAAGTCACTTGGGTTAGTCAATCATAGAATGGCTATGATACCAGTCAAAGACTGTGCTGGCCAGGACACGGGACTCCAGCCAGCATGTCCTAACAGCAGTGGGGCCTTGTGGTGCTACCCAGTCAATGAGTGGTCCTCCTCTTGAAGGGTTATGAAGGTCATCTTTGTCATTGAAAAGCTACAGCATATTAAAAATGTACAATTAGACTTTTTTAATAAGTGAAAAAGAAATTGACAGTGTTTATAAATTTAATAGTAAATATGTATAATCAGAGTTTGAAGTATTTTCCAATGAAGACATCTTCTTTACAGAAAGAAATTTCAGGGCTTCCAAGACCACAAACTTAAAATAAGTAAAGAAGACAGTAAAATTCTTAAAAAGGCTCAGAAAGATGGACTTTTGCATGAGATGCTTCTAGACAGGTAGATATTTATTTACTTATTTCCAACTATTTTCAGTAGTCAATAGAAATGGCATGTAGCAAACCTGTGTTCTCTTAAATTACTGTCGTTTTCACATTTTTGTCTTTATTTCTAGTTTATGAATGTGGCAATATTACCTAGAGAGGGCATCATAAGTCTGGGGAAAGACTGTCAAGAAAGAACATGTAAAAATTATAACCGATTCTAAGTATATACGTTAAGAAATTCAGGTTTGATTGTATCTGCTTCATAAATTTGTTACTGTCTTTTTATAACTATTAGAACCAGAGTTAGAAAGAAACATTTTGACTAATATAAAAATTCTGTAGATTCTGTTAGAGTAATTCAGTTTCCCTAAGAATAGATTAGCTGAAAAACTAAGTTATAAAAGCTAAATAAGTGAAATTGAAGCAGTTTTATTGGAAGATTTGGAAGTGTGCAGGATGTTTATCCTAGCACATTATTGATATTTATTACCCTTCCTATGTAGATAGGTAATGTCCTAGATTTACAACATAGAGGTAGAAATGATTAGCTGTGAGTGCACAAGTATAAATCGAGTGCCAGATTTTGATAATCACCAGCCACTCATTCAAGTCCTATGTTGCAAAGTTACTTTCACCTTTTTTTTTTTACATTACTTGATAAAGGGAATGTTTAATTATATATTTCCTATTAACTAGTTGGTAGAGTTCATACCTAAAGTCAGTAAATAATGTTAAGAATTTTTTCCAGCTGAGCAAATGAATATGTATCTAGTTCTAAGAAATCAAGAAGTTATAAAATATAATCAGGAAGTAGACTCTAAAACAGAATAAGCTCTATGTCCTTATAACTTTTATCACTTGCAATAATACAATATTGTCACCCTGTTAAATGAAAATTTAGAGGACACTTAAATTCAGAAATAATTAAAATTGCTATTGTGGATTGAAAAAGCCCTTAGGCAACATTTATTGAATATTAGGAGATAACTTTTATAAGATTAGAATCCATTTTTTTATAGAAACCAAATTTAAAAGTATGCATATTTTAATGTAAGTGTTGTGGTAATAAACCAAAATTGAGCATAGTTTTAAAAGCTTTTTACATTTAGTAGCAGTTGAATATATATGCCATGTTTTACATAGATTAATTTTATTATTTTTCTTTGTTTAAATAGGAAAGCCAAATTGAAAGCTGACAGATACTGCAAATGACTTGAGATTTTTGTTTCTGCCTTATCTTTTTGTGTTCTTTTTCTGAATAAAATATTCAGAGGAAATGCTTTTACAGAGTTATTGAGTTGTTGTGAAATTATTTTTTAACTAGTAGCTAGTTGAACCAGGATTAAACAAGTTTAATCAAGATTCTTTGTGGATGTACTTTTTAGCTGACTACAGGTTTTCACATGGAAATGAAATTTACAGTATACACTTAACGTACCACAGAATTTTTTTCTGGATTTCCTGTCCTGAAGCATGAAGTGTATTAGTCTAAGAAATCAGTTCTTCCTGTGTTGCTTGTGGAACCTGTCGTATTTCATCGAATCTTACTTGATACAATAGATGCTTCATCAGCGCCTTTAAGGAAGTTAGAAATTCCCAATCCCATCAACAAGGCCTTGATTCTCCCTCCTAAGGACTACCCAGATCACAAACAATCCAGACAAGTAGGGGGCTGGGCAGAGAGAACAAATCACCTGTTAGAGAGTGGGACGGAAAGTGGAAACATTACAGAAGAGCAAATAGGCTCAGAACAGTGGGGAGAGCATAGTACTGGGGAGACTCCCTAATGAGGACAGGTTAGCCGCAGATCCTGGATATGTGTGTGATGCTTCTATCCTCACTAGTGGGCTGGAATGGAGGCTGATGAAGTTCAGACACTAAGTGTTGCTCGGAACTGCTTTGTTGAAGCCTGTTTGTGAGTTCCTAAACACAGTATTCCGGTGGGATCTGATCCCAATGAGTGGTCCAAATCCAGGTTGTGTATCAAGTGCCACAGGAAATTCTGCTTCAGGACCGAGGTTGTTTCAGGCAACTGGATGTTGTCAAAATTCCACATTGTGAGCTGGCCTAATTTGAAAGAACCCATCTAGTTCTACCCTTTAAATTCCATTTGTCCCCAAATCTAGAGTTACGTGGCATCTGTACAAGCTCGGTAGCTGAGCCACGGGGTCAGCCCTATGCAGGAGCTTTTGTTGTAGGTCTAGCTCCAACTCCAGTTCCAATAGCTTGACATTCTCTCATCTGGGTTCTGATCCTTGGATTGGGAACAAGGTTACTACTCTTATCGCACAAAACAGTGGTTCCGGTTCCCAACTGGTTACTATTTTGCCTCCCAGGGGACATTTTTGGTTTTCACAACTGGGATGTGGTGTTAGAGGGTAGAGGCCAGTGATACAGCAAAGCATGTAGCAAAATCCTATTCTGCCCAGAACGCTGCCGGTGCCAAGGTTGTGGAGCCTTCCCACCCAAGGGCTTGGTCTATTCCTTGCTTTGCCAGCTCGCTAACCCTTAAACATAACAGTTCAAATTTATGCATAAGCACCTCCTAAGGGACCTGCACATTTCCAGTATCGACTGCTGAGACCCATCCGTAGAGATGCAGGCTTAGCAAGTCTAGGATTGGGCTCAAAACTTGCATTTTAACAAGTGATCCAGGTCATTCTGAAGCAAGTGATATGAACCACGCATTGAGGAACACTGCCTTCAAGAGATTGAATCTTGCTTCTAAACACTAGCTGGTATCTGAGACCCATTTGCCCGCGACTGATTTTCCTGGTCCAGACATTCTGCCTGCCTGCCCTCATTTCCTGGCCCAAGCATTCTCCCTTCTCGATCTCTGCTTGTCACAAAGCTTCCCAACAGCCCCCTGACTCTGGCTCTTCCTTTGTGACTTCCCCACGCCTGTGCCCCCACCGCGTCGTGGGGTGTATCCGAGGGGCCATCCGAGCAGCCTGAGGGCTCCCCAGCCTAGAACCTAAGCAGGGTTGGGCCTAGGTGGGGTTTGGATGGGGGACTGCTTCGGGAGACTGTCCTTCGGTAGAGGCTTTTGGCTTCCTGCCACCTCCCCCGCTTTTTTTTTTTCTTCTCGCAACACTTCCCCACCACCCGGTAATTCTCTGGCGCTTTCTTTCAAGCCAACCTGCTCCCCGGCGCAGCCAGAGACTGACCCGAGGGGCTTTGGGCAGCCTCCGAAAACCATAGCAGTCTGAGGGGCAGGGGCAATGGAGAAATGTTCCCACAATGGGGGAAAGCGGAAAGAGTAGGAAGCCAAAAACCTCCAGGCCCGGGCCGGTCATTCCCTTTGGTCTCCCATCTGAACCTCAGTCAGGCTCGACCCTGCTTAGCTTCTGGGCTGGGGCGCCCTCCAGCTGCTGTGGTGACTGGGGGCAGCCTGAACGGATCCCCCAGGGGGAAGCCCCAGGCCGAGGCAGGGGCGCAGGTGGGCAGGAAAGGGGAAGGTCAGAGGGTCAGAGGGCGAGTGGGAAGAGTTGTCAAAAGCGGGAGAAAGTGGGAAGTGAGCGGGATGCCAAAGCCTCCAGCCAGCAGACTCCCCAAGCGGTTCAGTATCCAAGGCCCGGCCACGCCCTGCCCCACTCCGCTTCCTTGCTGTGGCGCCCTAGCCGGGACAGACCCGCATGTGGGGGTGCCAGTCCGTGCTGGAGGCGCAGGTGGGCGGGAAATGGTGTCCAGAGAGTCTGGGGGCGGTTAAGAGGTGTGACAGAGAGGAAAGCCTCTAGCCTCGGGCTCGACAGCTCGTCTCCCATCCAGGCCTCAGTCCCGCCCGGCCCTTCTTAGCTTCCGGGCTGAGGCGCCCTCAGGCTGCTCTGGCTCACGGGCCTGTCAGGGCAAACCCCTCAAAGAGGTCCCAGGCTGTGGTGAGAACGCCCGGGCGGTGCCGGGGAGCTAAGCAGGACCTGGCGTGGCTGGGTTTGGACTTGGGGGGCTGCTTGGAGAGCCAGGGGCGGGAGGCTTTGCCCTCTTTGCTTTCTTCAAGCTTTCCCCGCTAGGCCCAAGCTTCCCAGCTGCCCCGATTATCCTCCAGGCCTGCTTGCCTGCGCCCGCAGAGGCCCTGACATCGCCATAGCAGCCCTACAGGACCACAGCCCGGAAGCTAAGCAGGGTTTGTCCCGGCTGGGCTCGGATGGGAGACGGCCTGGAGAAACGGGAGGGAGGCTTTGGCTTTCCGATTCCTTCTGCTCTCTCCCGCTTGTCGCAGCGTTTCCCAAGTGGCTCCTGACGCTCTGGCTTTGTATTTCCCGTTCTGCTTGCTTGCACCCCCACCAAGAACAGGGACTTTTCGTGGGTGTCCGTCTCAGAAGCCCCCTGGTGAGATGTCGAGCACCGTCTTGGGACGTCTGGCCTGCAGACCCTGAATGAACGACGGACGAATGCACTCTCACACCATTACAGTGATTTCTGTAAGCTAGGGATGGCCATTGGCTACTTTCAGAAGGTGAAACGCATCCAATTGACCAAGACCCTCTGTTCATCCACACTTTGATTCCTGTAGATTTTACAACAGAGGTTCTAAGTTAATATACTTGTGGATAGTTAACATGGTTAAAAGAATGGTTTTACGACTGATAAATCTTTGGTTCCAGGGCGTAAACACTATTAACAGGTAATTTCCCTTTGATCTCCTGACAGGGCAGCTCAGCACAAAATTTACATGAGTTAAGAGTGGAGACAAAGAAATGTGGGGTAAATGGAATTAAATTGGGAAGGTCTTTGATCATTTCTCTTTCCTATGCTGATGTAAATGAGGCGGCTGCATTCAACATGCCTCAACAAAACCTTTTGGCCTTCTGAAAGGTTTGAGATTACAATCTATAATTTTTCCTAATATTTAATATTTTGTCAGCCACCCCAAGTAAATATCAACACTCTGGCACCATAGCGGTTTGAGGGCACTGCAGCCCAGAAGCTCAGTGGCGTGAGATTTGTCTGACCTTGGAGCTTGGATGGCAGACCAGCTGGGGACCACCTGGGGACAACAAGGGCTGGAGGCTTTTGACTTTCCCCTTCTGGTTTTCCCTGCTTGTCCCAGGGCTTCCCAACCGCTCCTGCCTCACTGCCTCCCCCTTTTTCTGCCTGCCTGTGCCCCCATGGAAGCCCTGTACGTTCTTTTGGGGGTCTGCCCAGCAGCTCTCAGGCATTATAGCACCCTGAGGGGGCCAAAGCATGGAAGCTAAGAAGGGTCAAGCCTGGCTGGGGCTTGGATGGGGGCTGCCTAGAGATACTGGGGACCGGAGGCTTTTAACTTCCCTCTGCCTTTTCGCTTTTCTTTGCTTGTTGCGATGCTTCCCAACTGCTCCCTGACTCTGGCCCCCTGTTTTCCATCAGCCTACAAGCCCATTGCAGCCTAGGACCTCCTGGTAAAAATTTGTCCCTGTAGAACCTGGTGTCGTAGCAACCTGAGGGTGCTCAAGCCTGGGAGCTGAGCAGGGTCACACCTGGCTGGGGATTGGATGTGGGACTAACTGGGGGTAAAGGGGGCTGAAGGCTTTTTTTTTGGCTTATTGCTCCCTTCCCGATTTCCCCCGATTGTAAGGCTTTCCAACCACCCCCAACTTTCTGACGAGGCCTTTTTCCTGCCTGAGACCCTGCCACGGCCCAGGACAGGGGTCTGTCTCTGAAGTCACTGAATGCCAACACAGCCTGAGAGCGCCTCAGCCAGGAAGCAAAGCAGTGTCAGGCCTTGCTTGGTCTTGGATGGGGGACCGCCTGACCACCTGGAAGGAGTGGGGGCTGGAGGCTTTACCTTTTTGCCTTCTTCAAGCTTTCTCCTGCTTGTCACAACACTTCCCAACTACCACCTGACTCTCTGTCCCCCCTTTCCTAGTTGTCTCCCTCCCTGCCGAGACCTGTGTCATCACTGTGAGGGTTTGTCTCAGCAGCCCCCAGGTGCCATACCAGTCCTAGGGCGATGCAGCCTGGAAGTTAAGCAGGATTGGGCCTGGCTGGGTCTTGGATGAAGGACCACCTGGGGAGACAGGAGCTGGTGGCTTTGGCTTCCCGATTCCTTCCACTCTCCTCTAGTTGTCGCAATGCTTTTCAAGCACCTCCCCACACTCTGGCTTTCTATTTCACATTCCCGCCTGCCTGTGCCCCCAACCAAAGACAAGTACCTTTCCATGGGTGTCTGTCTCAAGAGTCCCCTTGTGAGATGTCAACCACCACTGGTGGAAGTCTGGCCTGCGGACCCTGACTTAACGACGGATGAATGAATGCACTCTCACACCATTACAGGGATTTATTTAAGTGGTCATGGGATGGCTGTTGGCTGCTTTCAGAGGGCAAAATGCAACCAATCGACCAAGACCCTCTGTTCTTCCACACTTTGATTCCCGTAGATTTTACAAGAGGCTCTAAGTTAACACACTTGTAGATAATTAACATGGTTAAGAGAATGGTTTTACTACTGACGAAAACTAGGTTCTGGGGCTCAGAGTAAACAATATTAACAGTAATTTGCCTTCAATATTCCCCTGAGGGGCCACCCAGCACAAAGTTTACATGAGTATACAGTGGAGACAAAGGGATGTGGGGTAAAAACAGACTTAAACCGGGAAGGCCTTTGATCGTCTCTCTGCTATGCTGATGTTAAAGAGGTGGCTGCCTTCAGCATGCCTCAATAAAATTTTTGGCCTTCTAAAAGTTTTGAGATTACAATCTATAACTTTTCCTAATGTTTAATGTTTTGCCAGCCACCCCAAGTGAATATCACTATCTCGCCCTTTTTCTTTTCAACAGTATCAGGCTTTGCTGTCTTCCAGCCACTGATTCCTTCAGCCGTGGGTCAGTCAGCTGAGGGGGTTCTTGCTTTTATTCCGGCTTTGCCTTTTAGGATTAACAAATAGCACAAGACAATTATGAGTATAATTAGCAACAGTCTTTTCCAATCAAAGACTGACTCCCAAAGCTTGTCCCTTGTCCCAGTGCTTCCCAAGACTCACTGGATGCTACTTTTCCACCCGAAATCGCCACCACAGCAGCCGGGGACATACTTGTGGAGGTCTGCCTGACACCCTGAGAGGGCCCCAACATGGATGCTAAGTAGGGTTGAGTCTGATGGGCACTTGGATGGGGGGGTTGCCTTGAAAGACGGGGGGCTGGAGTATTCCCCCCCTTTCACTTTCTCCTGGTTGTTGCAACACTTCTCAATAAACCCCAACTCTCTGGCCAGCTATTTTCCACATGCCTGGGCCCCTGCCTTGGCCAGGGACCTCCCTGAAGGGGTTTGTCTCTGAAGTCATGGAACTCATTCACAGCCTGAATGCACCTCAGCTGGGAAGGTAAGCAGGGTCGGGTCTGGCTTGGGCTTGGATGGGGGACAGACTGGTGGAAACATGGGGGCTGGAGGATTTTGGCATCCGGTTCCCTTTTCAATTTCTCCTGCTTCTGGCAAAGCTTCTCAACTGTCCCCTGACATTCCGGCTGTCTCTTTCCCACCTGCGCTGCCTGCGGCCCTGCTGCGTTTTACCCCCTGACATTCCGGCTGTCTCTTTCCCACCTGCATGTGCCTGAGGCCCTGCTGTGTTTTACCTCCGACATTCCGGCTGTCTCTTTCCCACCTGCGCGTGACTGCGGCCCTGCTGCATTTTGAGTCTTCCCTGAGGGTTCTGTCCTAGCACCACTTGAGTGCCACAGCAGCCTGAAGGCGCCCCAACCGAGAGGTAAGGCAGGGTCGGACCTCGGTGGGGTTTGGATGGCGGGCTGCTTGGGGAAACTAGGGGCTAGAGGCTTTCGGCTTCACTCTCCCTCCCGGATGTTTTGGCTGTCAAAACGCTTCCAAAAGACTGGCTAACTCTCTGACCCTACCTTTCCAGCCCACCTACTCCCTCAGTGGCCAGGGACCTCCCAGTGGGGATTCATCATGGAATCTCCCAGCTACAATAGCAGTTTGAGGTCGCCCGGAACAGAGCTCAGCAGGGTGTGACTGGCTGGGGCTCTCCTGCTCCCTTCCCACATTCTTCTGCTTGTCACAGTGCTTCCCAACAGACCCCCGACTCTCTGGCACCTTCTTTTTCCTCCACGCGCACCTCCCCCCCCCCCCCCCCCCCCCCCGCGCTACAGCTCAGATCTCCCTGTGAGGTCCATTTCAGCAGCTACTGCATGCCATAGCAGCTTGAGGGCTCCCCAGCCCAGAAGTGAGCAGGGTCAGGCCTTGCTGCTACTTGTATGAAGGACCGCCTGGGGAGACTGAGGGCTGGAGGCTTTTGGCTTTTAGCTCCCTTTCCACTTTCCCCAGTTGCCACAATACTTCCCAAACGCACTTGTACTTCCTACCCTCGCAGCAATTCTGGACCTCCCCGTGGGGCTCTGTCTAGGCAGCCCCAAACACCATAACTGTCTGCGAGGCGGCAGTTGTGAACCGTTGTGACAAGGCGGGAAAGCGGGTAAAGAGCAGAAAGCCAAAATCCTCCAGGCCCGGTCTTTCCACCCAGTCCCCCATCCAAGCACCAACCAGGTTCAATCCTGCTTCGCTTCCGGGCTGGGGCACCCTCAGGCTGCTATGAAGACTGGGGGCTGCCAGAACGAACCTCCCCCCCAGGAAGTTCCAGCTTGAGGCGGGGGTGCAGGCGGGCAGGAAACAAGAGGTCAGAGAGTCACAGGGCGGTTGGGAAGAGTTGCCAAAAGAGGGGGAAAGCGGGAAGTGAGCGGGAGGCCAAAAGCCCCTGGCCTCCCCAGGCGGTCCCTTATCTTAGCCCCAGCCATGTCCTACCCTGCTCGGCTTCCAGGCTCCTATGCCAACCTGGGTCAGCTGGCACGGACCCCTACAGGAAGGCCCCAGTCCGTGCTGGGGGCGCAAGTGGGCGGGAAACGGTGTCCAGAGAGTCAAGGCAGTTGAGGAGTGTTGCGAGAAGTGAGGGAAAAGAACGGAGCCAAAAGTCTGCAGCCCTCGTCTTCCCAGGCAGTTCCCCATCCAAGCCTCGGCCAGGCCCGACCCTGCTTAGCTTCCGGACCCAGGAGCTGTGGCTGTGGCGCCCCAGGAGCTGCCAGGACAAACTCCTGCAAAGAGGTCCCGGGCTGCGCGGACCCTGTGGGTGGGAGCTCAGTGCTAGCCCGGGTGCGGCCTGGCAGGGTCTTGAGTGGGGGTTGCCTCCAAAGCCCGGGGGCTGGTGGCTTTCGCCTTTTCACCTTCTTCCCAACACTTCCCAGCCGTTCTCTGGCTCTCTGTCCTCTCTGTCTCACTTGCCTGTGCCCCTGCCAGGGCCTGAGAGTATTCCATGTGTGTTTTTCTCGGCAGCGTGCAGGTGCCATGGCAGCCTTTGGACAACCTAGCCCAGAAGCTAAGCAGGGTCTGGCCTGGCTGGGGCTTGGATGGGGGACCGATTCTGCAGGCATTGGCTTCCCGATTCCTTCCCACTCTCCCCCGTGTGTCGTGACGCTTCCCAGGTGCCTTCTGACACTCTGGCTTTCTATTTCACGTTCCCACTGGTCCGCGTCCCTGCCAAGGACAGAGACGTTTCCGTGAGTGTCCGTCCCGGCAGCCCCTGGCACCATAGTAGCCTGAGGGCGGGTCAGCCCGGAAGCTAAGCAGGGTCAGGTCTGGCTTGGGCTTGGATGCTGGCGGTTTTTGGCTTCCTTTCCCTTCCCAATTTCTCCTGCTTGTTGCAAAGCTTCCTAACCGCCCCCTGACACTCTGGCTTTCCCTTTCCCACTTCTGCACACCTGCGCCCCCCTCAGCGATCTGCGAAGTCCCCAGAGGGGTCTGTCTTAGCAGCCCTTGGGAGCCATAGCAGACTGAAGGGGCCCCAGTGTAGAAGCTAAGCAGGGTAGTGCCTTGAGGGGACTGTATGACGGACTGCCTGGGGAGACTGGGGGCTGAGGCTTTTGGATCTCTGCTCCTTCCTGGCTTTTTGGTTGTCTCAGCGCTTTCCAACCATCCCCTAGTAACCGGAATCATGACCGACAGCATCACACCAGGACCACCAGACCATTTTTTGTTTGCTTTTGAGATGGAGTCTCACTCTATTGCCCAGGCTGGAGTGCAGTGGAGTGATTTTGGCTCACCAGAACCTCCTCTTCCTGGGTTCAAACAATTCTGCTTCAGCCTCCTGAGTAGCTGAGATTACAGGCATGCGCCACCTTGCCTGGCTAATTTTTGTTTTTTCAGTAGAGACGGGGTTTCACCATGTTGGCCAGGCTGGTCTGGAACTCCTGGCCTTGTGATCCACCCGCCTTGGCTTCCCAAAGTGCTGGGATTACAGGTAAGAGCCACCTCACCTGGTTGGAACACCAGACTTTTATAAATTTCACAAAATCTTCAGAATGCATTAATAACTTTTTTTTTTTTTTGGAGACAGAGTCTCGCTCTGTCACCCAGGCTGGAGTGCAGAGGTGCCATCTCCACTCAGTGCAAACTCTGCCTCCCTGATTCAAGCAATTATCCTGCCTCAGCCTTCTAAGTAGCTGGAACTACAGGCATGTGTCAGCACGCCTGGCTAATTTTTGTATTTTTAGTAAAGAAGTGGTTTCACCATATTGGTCAGGTGGGTCTTGAACTCCTTGATCTCAGTTAATCCACCTGCCTCAGTCTTCCAAAGTGCTGGGATTATAGGCATGAGCGACCATGCCCAGCCATTAGTAACATGTGTTTATACATATGGCTTTAGCAAATATTTAGCATAACAATCGAAATTACCAACCATAACATATTAAAATTGTATAAATGTATATAATTTTTGGAACATGTATATCAACAATATACCCATAAATGTAACTGAGATGAGATCTGCTGTCACCTCGTCTGACAATGCCCTCCCATGCAGTATCACCACATTTGACAATGCCCACCCATACAACTTGCCAAATAAGTCTAGTCTTTTAACATCTCTACAAGATCAGAGATATATTCTTTAGACTCCCCAAGGGACCCAGCTGAAAAATATCAAAGTTAATTTTAAACCAAAAATACTTGATTTAGGATTTTCATGCTGGCGAAATCCATCAAAGATACCAAGTTTGAAAACACTTGATCAGAAGAGAATCACAGGTCACTTTTAAAAGAATATTCAGACCTGGCGTGGTGGCTGACACCTGTAATCCCAGCACTTTAGGAGAACACGTTGGGCAGATCACGAGGTCAGGAGATCGAGACCATTTTGGCTAACATGGTGAAACCCCATTTCTACAATTTATTGTAAATATACAAAAAATTAGCCGAGCATGGTGACACGTGCCTGTAGTCCCAGCCACTCAGGAGGCTGAGACAGGAGAATTACTTGAAACCAGGAGGCGGAGGTTTAAGTGAGCCAAGATTGTGCCACTGCTCTCCAGCCTGGGCAAGAAAGCGAGACTCAGTCTCAAAAATAAATAAATATAAAGAATATTCATTTAACCAGAGACTTCAAAAGCAATACATAAAGTTACATGGATATAAAAACCTTAACCCTTTAAGCCAGGTGCAGTGGCTCACACCTGTAGCCCCAGCACTTTGGGAGGCCGAGGCAGATGGATCACCTGAGGTCAGGAGTTTGAGACCAGCCTGGCCAATGCAGCAAAACCCAATCTCTACTAAAGATACAAAAATTAGCCGGGCATGGTGGCACATGCCTGTAATCCCAGCTACTAGGAAGGCTGAGGCATGAGGATTGCTTGAATCTGGGAGGTGGAGGTTGCAGTGAGCCGAGATGGTGCCACTGCACTCCAACTTGGGCAACAGAGAGAGACTCAGTCTCAAAAACAAACAAAAAAACTTGAACCCTTTTAAAGCTCAGTTTTGCTCAGTAATCAAAAAGAATACTTGAATTTAATCAAACACAGGACGATTGTGTAGAGCATTATGGGTGTACACACATGATGACTTTAGTCATATCTCCATTTACCACCTGGTTATGCATTAGAATAGCATCTTTACAGACTGGAAAGCCAGTATTATAGGTGGTATAGGAGGCACTCTTGGACTTGAGAAAAGAATATTGTGTAGAAATGTCATCGATTGTGTTAAAATTATTCTCCATGGGCTAGAGAGCACGTACCATGTTGTTTAGCATGAGACAGGCTTTGATTGGCTGTGAAGTCTCAGCACTTACCAACTGTGTCACATTGATGAGATGGGCTTTGATTGGCTGCGAGGTCTCAGCACTTAACAGCTGTGTCACGTTGGACAAAGTGCTTCATCATTCTGAGATTTAGTTTTGTTTGTTTGTTTGTTGTTTGTTTTGAGATGGAGTTTTGCTCATGTCACCCAGGCTGGAGTGCAATGGTGCAATCTTGGCTCACCACAACCTCTCCTCCTGGGTTCAAGTGATTCTCCTGCCTCAACCACTGGAGTCCTGGGATTAAAGCACCCATTACCACGCCCTTCAATTTTTTTGTGTTTTTAGTAGAGGTGGGGTTTCACCATGTTGGCCAGGCTGGTCTGGAACTCCTGACCTCAGGTGATCCACTTGCCTCAGTCCCCCAAAGTGCTGGGATTACAAGCGTGAGCCACCATGCCTGTCCAAGACTCAGTTTTTCAGAGAAAAATAACTATGTCCTTTGTAAACTTGCTAGCAGGTTTAAGTGTAATAATGTGTGGGAATGACTTTGCACCATAACTAACATGTAGTAACAGCTTAATTAATGTTAACCCTTACCATTATCATATAAGAATGTAAGTTACAAAAAAAAAAAAAAAAAAAGAATGTAAGTTACAGGAGAGAGGAACCCTGTCAGTTTGTTCTCTGCTGTAGCCCAAGACCATGAATCATGGCTGGCATATAGTAGGCATTTATTTATTTATTTGATTTAATTGATTAATTAATTTATGTAGAGATGGGGACTCACTCTGTTGCCCAGGCTGGAGTGTAGTCGCTCCTGCCTCAGCCTCCCGCTTCAGCCTCCCTGGTAGCTGGGATTACAGGCATACGCTACCATGCCTGGCTAATATTTGTACTTTTTTTTTGTGGCTCCAATTGTTTATTGATTGACTGATGCTGAAGTAGCCAAAATGATTCTGAATCAAGGTTATGTTAATAGTGACAATGAAGATAAGGTTGTTAACACTACAGTAAAAGTGCCTACAGACAACATGATGAAAATGTGTATGGGCTTGTTGAAGGACTAGAGCAGCATACAATCATAACAGAACAAGAAATGATGTCAGTTTATAAAATAGGGACTTCTAAAGCAAAAAACATTGTTAATGAAGCATATGTGTCTGAAGAAAAAGCCCTCATCCCAAAAAACTTACTTCTTGGTCTCTCATCTGCCTCTAATACTTCTTTTCACCTTAAAAAAATACAGTATACATGGAGAGAAATGCCAGATATCGGTGATGGGGAGGAAGGCAGCAAATCACAGTGCCATGTGAGTACCCATGCAACACGTTCTTCACATGTACCCCAAAACCCAAAATGCAACAAAAAAGATTTACATGTTAATGTAGTTATATATTAATTCATGTTCCAAGGAATAAATGAGAAAATCTCATGGATTCAAAAAAAATACAGTATACAGTAACCTATTAATCAAAATGCAGAATTGTAGGTAGAGACTGAAAGCCTGCAGCCATTTGTTGTTGCTGTTGTTTAACAGCTGATACAGGTGTTCTGCTGATGCTATCGTGCTCCTTAGTTACCTGAACACATTACTTTTTTCTTTGCTATATTAATGATATGCCTTTACTTTTATTATTAAGTATGCATAAATAAGTGTAAGAAAACAATTGTTTTTGGTAGCATATAAGTTCAGAGACAGGAATGATGGTGATGCCAAACACCCACAGATTGTTCATGTGGATGACTGAGATGTTGACACCTTTGTTTTCTGATGGCTCAGTGTAAACAAACTTTGTTTTATGCACAAAACTGTTAAAAGTATTGTATAAAATTGCTCTCAGGGTATATGTATAAAGTGTATATGAAACATAATAAATGTTATGTTTAAACTTCAGTCCCATCCCCAAGAGGTTTCATTATGTATATACAAATATTTCCAAATCAGAAAATATCTGAAATCTGAAACACTTCTGGTCCCAAGCATTTCGGTTAAGAGATACTCAACTTGTATGTATGTTTGCACATATTCATATGTAGATGTAACAGTGATTTTTTTAAGGTGAGAAGAATATGTAAGAGTTATATATATATATATTCATATATATAAGAATTATATATTATAATTATATATATAATTAAAAAAACTATATATATAAAATTAAGATAGTAGGTAACAGTGGAAAAAAGTAGTACTTGATTCTTGAATATTTATTTTTCTGGTAGGTACTTTTAACATGAAAGAAAAAAGTGCACTACACGAATATATTTAAAGCACACTTGGACAGGGTAAAATAAGATACAAATTATTTTTTGTTTCATTATCTTTTGTACTAACTCTGTGGTTACTTAGAATTTTCTAATTGGAAAAGCCCTAATGAGATGATTCTCAGGCTCTCTTCAGTTTTTACTTAGCAGAAGTGAAGATTTTGTACTTTTAGTAGTGATGGGGTTTCACCATGTTGGCCAGGCTGGTCTCAAACTCTTGCCTCAAGTGATTCACCTGTCTTGGTCTCCCAAAGTGTTGGGTTTACAAATGTGAGCCACTGCACCTGGCCCACAGTAGGCATTTAACAATATTTGTTGAACAAGTTTTTGACATTCTTGGAGTTCAGAAAGGGGGTGGGGAAGATTTAAAAATAACGATATATATATATATATATATAGTTAGTTAGTTTGTTTGTTTTTGAGACAGAGTTTTGCTATTGTTTCCCAGGTTGGAGTGCAATGGTGCAATCTTGGCTCACCACCTCTGCCTTCCAGGTTTAAGCTATTCTCCTGCCTCAGCCTCCCAAGTAGCTGAGATTACAGGCATGCACCACCACATCTGGCTAATTTTGTATTTTTAGTAGACATGGGGTTTCTCCTTGTTGGTCAGGCTGGTCTCGAACTCCTGACCTCAGGTGATCCACCCACCTCACCAACCCAAAGTGCTGGGATTACAGACATGAGCCACCATCCCTGGCCTAAATAACATGTTTTAAAAAGCCACATTGTCCTACAATACCCATTTCTCTTGCATATTTAGGAAATTGAGGTTTTCTTCTAAAACATGTGGGAAATAGGATGCCAAATGTGCATGAATGTTTTAGATAGAGTTTGAGGTTTCCAAGAGATTTTGTGCTGGGGAGGCTGCTTCCTACAAGCTCCCAAAGCTCTGGGAGGACATAGTATTCATCCTCCCTCAGCAGAGGCCGTGAGGTGAGAAGTCCTGGGGGGCACACGAGCCTTGGGCTTTTGGCGTAGGGTCTTTATTGTTTGGGCCCATGGTGCAGAGATATCCCAGGCCTCCGGCTTCCTGTGACCTTTGCCTTCCTTGTCAACAGAAAATGTGGCCCTGCAAAGCAAGAAACTTGAGGGCATGGGTCACCCCAGACCTGTCATCTCCCCAGAGCTTGAGAAGGAAGGAACATTCTCCAGCTACCTCACAGGGCTAGCATAGGCGGTCACTGCTCTGTCGATCATCCAGCTGTGTCAGGCAACCTGAACCCCATCTGCAGGAATGCGAGGAGGAAAATACAAAAGTCTTTATATGAGCCCTGAGAAGGCAGATGGAGCAAAAACCTCCAGGCGGTAACTACCCAGTCTGGGACCTGTGGAGGAGAGAGTCTATTGGCGGTCATGTGTACTTACACTCTAGCGTCACCAGGTGGCACTGTGGCCTCGTCTGTGGCTTTGAAAAGGAAGATTTGGAAGATCATCACAGCTAATGTTTAAAAAGCCCCTACTATGTGCCAAATTATTCACCCCTGGCAACAACCTAAGGAGCTAGGGATTCCTATTATCTGTATTTTATAGCGAAGGAAACAGAGACATAAAGAGGTGAATTATCTTGCCCAGATCACTCGGCTCATAAGTGGTGGAGGCCGAAGAAGACCTAAACAGTGTGGCTGTGGAGCCCACATGCATTGATTCCACAAGTGTTTATTGAGCACCTGCCATGTAAAAGGCCTTGTGTGATCAAATATGGTTGTGATTAATAATATAAAAATGACAAATCACTGACACTTTTTAGAGGTAAGATTTTCTTTTTTTTTTTTTTTTGTAGATTTCAGGCAGAGAACTGTATATGCAATAATAGTGAAATTGATCCCACTAGTTATGATAGAAATTATGACACATTTAAATGAGTTGGATGTTTTCGAGGTATTATCTCATGAATCCTTGACAGAAACTGAGGAATGAAATTTATTATTCCCATTTCACACAGAAGGAAACTGAGGTGAAGAGGGGTAAAGTAATTTTGCATGCCATGAAGTAGCAATCCAAAGTACAGGAATTTGGACTTGGTTCTGACCTTTTCTGAGGCCCCCATGCTCTTGACCACCATAGACTCAAGCATCACCTTGTCTTTCCATTCATTCAACAAACTTTTTAAAAACATTGTCTAATAGGTTAGCACTCATCATGAGCTTCTGTTCTCGTTCTGCAGGTGGTGAAGCCCTCGATTGTCCTGACCTCACAGTTCCTGTCCCATGACCAGGGCCAGCTCACCAAGGAGTTGCAACAGCAGCACATAAAGTCAGTGCCATCCCCCATGTGACCTGAGGAAGGTGAGTGAGTGCAGACAGATGGGGCCTGGCACCCTTGAACAGTTCCTGGCCTCGGCTGCCCCATGTCTCACAGGGAGCCATGCTGGGGGAAGTGTAGGCGGTCACAGTACTGGCTTTTTCCTTCCATAACAGCGTCTTAGGGATGGGGCAGAGTAGTTGACTTATTTGGATAAAGACTGCTATCTTGTGTCAGAAACTCAAAAAGAATCACTGCTGCATGTTCGCCTAAAGAAAAACAACCAGACAAGTGCTCAACGATACTTAAAAAGGTTATTTATTTATTTATTTATTTGAGACAGAGTCTTGCTGTCTTGCCCAGGCTGGAGTGCAATGGTGCGATCTTGGCTTATCACAACCTCTGCCTCCTGAGACGAAGCAATTCTCCTGTCTCAGCCTCCCGAATAGCTGGAGCTATAAGCATGTGACACCACGCCTGGCTAGTTTTTGTATTTTTAGTAGAGAGGGGGTTTTGCTATGTTAGTCAAGCTGGTATTGAACTCCTGACCTCAGGCAATCCTCCTGCCTCGTCCTCCAAAGGTCTGGGATTATAGAGGTGAGCCACTGAGCTTTGCCTAAAGGTTACTTATTATCCTGCAAAATTTAGGCTGGGTGTGGTGGCTCATGCCTGTAATCCCAGCATGTTAGGAGGCAGAGCTGGGTGGATCACTTGAGGTTAGGAGTTCAAGACCAGCCTGACCAGTATGGCGAAACCTCGTCTCTACTAACAATGCAAAAATTAGCCAGGCATGGTGGTGCATGCCTATAGTCCCAGCTTGTCAGGATGCAGAGACAGGAGAATTGCTTGGACCCAGGAGGCAGAGGTTGCAGTGAGCTGAGACTGTGCTATTGCACTCCAACCTGGGCACAGAGCGAGACTCTGTAAAAAAAAAAATTATCTGAAAAATTTGAAGAGGAAACAAATCAGCAGCTTCAAAACTATTTTTTAACATGACTCATAATAAATAAATTCTATATTATGTATATATGTTCTATATTTCTGAATAAAAGACTTAACAAAGTCATATTTACAACCCATAATACATACATATATATATATATATATTTTTTTTTTTTTCTTTTTCTTTTTCTTTTGAGATGGAGTTTTGCTCTTGTTGCCCAGGCTGGAGTGCAATGGCACAATCTTGGCTCACCGCCACCTCCACCTCCTGAGTTCAAGCAATTCTCTTGCCTCAGCCACCCAAGTAGCAGGGATTACAGGCATGTGCCACCATGCCCGGCTAATTTTTTGTATTTTTAGTAGAGACAGGGTTTCACCATGTGGGCCAGGATGGTCTCGATCTCTTGACCTCGTGATCCACCCACCTCGGCCTCCCAAAATGCTGGGATTACAGGCGTGAGCCACCATGCCCGGCCTAAGGTGCTCAATAAATAATCATTAATCAATAAATAGAAATGGACACAAAGAGAGAGGCAAGGAGTTGTGGTAGGGATTGACTGTGACGGTCTTTCTGACAACTGAGAGTGAGATGACTAGACTCCTGTCTTACTCTCTCTGCCTTGCTGGGTGATGTTGATTTAATTGCTTCCCCTCTCTGGGCCTCACCAAAGGGTCTGTATGGAGATGTCCAAGACACAGGATATATACAGCTGGAGCTATGGCTTGGGCAGGAGCTTGCAAACTGTGACCCCCAGGCCAAATCCAGCCCTCCACTTGTATGTGTGTGTGTTTGAGATAGAGTCACTCTGTTGCACAGGCTGAAGTGTAGTGGTGCAATCTTGGCTCACTGCAACCTCCCCCTCCCACATTCAAGAAATTCTTAGCCTCCTGAGTAGGTGGGATTATAGGCGTGTGCCACCACACCTGGCTAATTTTTATATTTTTAGTAGAGACAGTGTTTCACCATGTTGGCCAGGCTCATCTCGAACTCCTGACCTCAGGTGATCTCCCCATTTCCCTCAGAGTCAAAGCCCAAGTCATGATGATCCCTGGCAAGGTCCCAGTCACCTTGCCCTGGTATCTATCATCCCCATCTCCTGTCGTCATCTCCTGGCTTCACTCCAGCCTCCAGAATCTCTGTGATGTTCCCTGATCCTCCGCAGCACACTCTGTCCCAGGGCCTTTGCACCTGCTGTTCCCACTGTTGGAAATCTCTCCCCAGGAGTTCCTAGGGCTCATCCCTCACTTCTATCACATTCACAGAGAAGCCTTCCCTGATTACCTTATCCTCCACCACCACCACCACAACCCTGCTCATGCTAGTGCACCTTACACCCACACGTGCTTTTCCTTTCCTTTCCCCTTTCCTTTCCTTTCCTTTCCCTTTTCTTTTTTTCTCTTGAGACCGAGTCTTGCTGTGTTTTCCAGGCTGGAGTGCAGTTGTGCAATCTCAGCTCACTGCAACCTCTGCCTCCAAAGTTCAAGCAATCCTCCCACCTCAGCCTCCTGAGTAGCTAGGATTACAGGCAGGTGCCACCATTTTTGTACTTTTAGTAAAAATGGGGTTTCGCCATGTTGGCCAGACTGATCTCGAACTCCTAACCTCAAGCGATCCACTCACCTCAGCCTCCCAAGGTGCTGAGATTACAGGCGTGAACCACCGTACCTGGCTGCACCTGCTTTAGTATTTATTCTTCATGGCGCTTTCCACCTGATGTGCTGTCTGTGTTACTGGTTTGTTTATGGATTGCCTGTCTCTCCCTCATTAGAATGATGGATCCATTCAGATAGCAGAAACTTTGTTTTGTTCATTGCTGTCTCCTCAAGGCCTAGAACCCTAATGGGGATATGATAACCAGGTGGTAGTTATTAGTGGAATGAATTAATGTAAGAATGAATGAATGAATGTGTTATCTGAGTCTAGATTACAGAGAGAAAAAAAAGAATGAATGAATGAATGGGTGCAGTGGCTCATGCCTGTAGTCCCAGCCCTTTGGGAGGCCAAGGTGGGTGGATTGCTTGAAGTCAGGAGTTCAAGACCAGCCTGGCCAACATGGTAAAACTCAATCTCTACTAAAAATACAAAAATTAGCCAGGCATTGTGGCACACCTGTAATCCCAGCTACACGGGAGGCTGAGGCAGGGAGAATTGATTGAAACCAGGAGGTGGAGGTTGGAGTGAGTCAAAATCATGCCACTGCACTCCAGCATGGATGAAAGAGTGAGACTGTCTAAAAAATAAATAAAAATAATTTTAAAAAATACACGAAAGACAAGAAGGCCTAGATAGAAGGAATAAATGATAGTAATCAATATTACACAAGGGAAATCATAGTGAATCAGAATTTATTTGTAAATTTCAAGATAGCTAGAAGAAAAGGATTGTGTTCTCAATACAAAAGATAAATATTTGAGGTGATGACTATCTCAGTTACCCTGATATGATCATTACATACCGTCTGCATCAGGGGTCCCCACACCCCCAGCCACAAATCAGTACTGGTCTGAGGCCTGTTAGGAACTGTACAGGCAGCACAGCAGGTGTGCAGTGGGCAGGGGTGTGAAGCTTCGTCTATGTTTACAGCCACTCCTTATTGTTTGCATCACCACTTAAGCTCCACCTCCAGATCAGTGGTAGTGTTAGATTCTCAGAGGAGCACAGACCCTACCGTAAACAGCACATGTGAGGGATCTCAGCAGGGATCTCAGCTGCATGCCGCTGCCACGGCTGCCACCTCCTCCTCCTCCTCCTTCTTATTCCGCATTCTTGGCTCACTGCAACCTCCACTTTTCGGGTTGAAGCCATTCTCCTGCCTCAGTCTCCTGAATAGGTGGGATTACAGACACATACCACCATTCATGGCCAAGTTTTATATTTTTTTAGTAAAGACGGGGTTTCACCATGTTGGCCAGGCTGGTACCAAATTCCTGACCTCATGATCCACCCACTTTGGCCTCCCAAAGTGCTGGAATTACAGGCGTGAGACACCATACCCTGCAGTTGCATGCTTCTTATGAAAATCTAATGCCTGATCTATCACAGTCTCCCATTGCCCCCAGAGGGACCATCTAGTTTCAGCAAAACTAGCTGAGGCTCTCACTGATTCCACATTATGGTGAGTTGTGTAAGTATTTCATTATATATTACAATGCAATAATAATAGAAGCAGGCCAGGCACAATGGCTTATACCTATCATCCCAGAACTTTGGGAGGGTGAGATGGGCAGATAACCTGAGGTCAGGAGTTCAAGACCAGTTTGGCCAACATGGTGCAAAGCCATCTCTACTAAAAATACAAAAAATCAGCCAGATGTGGTGGAAGGCAGCTGTAATTCCAGCTACTTGGGAGGCGGAGGCAGGAGAACTTCTTGAACCCAGCAGGCAGAGGTTTCAGTGAGCCAAGATCATGCCATTACACTCTAGCCTGGGTGACAAGAGCAAAACTCCATCTCAATAAATAATAATAATAATAATAGAAGTAAAGTGCATAATAAATGTAATGTGCTTGAATCATCCTGAAACCAACCCCCTGCCCCCAGGTCCATGGAGAAGTTGTCTTCTACAAAACCTATCCCTGGTGCCGAAAAGATTGGGGACCACTGCTCTACCGGTCTCAAAATTATCACCTGTGCCCCTCAAATAGGTACAGCTATTACATATCAATAAAAACTGAAATAAATCATTAAAATTTAAAATAAAAAAGGACTGAAAAGTTACCACTGGATCATGGAATAGGGAAATGAATGGTGTCCTCATTAAAGGTGGTCTCAGTGGAGAAAGGGAACAGAAGTTGGACTCAAATGGTTACAGAGAGTGAGTAGGAGACAGAGTAGCTTGGGAAGTGCAGGTAACTCCTCCAGGAATTGTGCTGGGAAGGGGAGAAGTAAGGCTGGTAAGGATACAGGGGATGCTGGCTTGGGAGTGAGTGCCTTTGAAGCTGAGCATGTGCCCAGGGGACAGGCATGGGGAGCTACACCTCACCCCAACCTGCTCCTGCCTGGGTTCCCCAGTCTCACCCTTTAGATGCAGACTCAGGACACTGTTCCTTTTGTGGCCACAGGGCATGAATCTCTCAGAGGCCAGAAGCAGCAGATGAGCCTCACCCAGCCTGTGTACAGAAAGGCAGCTTTGTACCTGCTGGATGACCCCCTGGTGGCTTTGGATGCCCACATCTGCCAGCATGTCTTCAACCAGGTCATCAGGCCTGGCGGGCTACTCCAGGGAACAGTAAGTTTGTGAACATGTGTCAGAGGGCACAGGGCAAAGGCAGAGGATGCCCTTAGAATCCAGTCCTAACCCAAGTTTCTCTCACTGCCCCCTTCCACTTGAGTCCAATTTTCCTCTTTGTATTGGTTAGTTTTTGCTGTGATGATGCTACATAACAAACAACCCCTCAGATTCCATCAGCTTACAACAGCAGCTGTTTCTTGCTTATGTGTCTGTGGTTTAACTACTACACCTCTGCCTTGGATGATTGGCCTGGGTCAGATGTATTCCTTGTCTTCTTGAGATAGGCTGAAGGAGTCCCCTCTGTTTCTCTATTTGAAAATGCTATTTTCAAGAAAGATGGCAGGAGCACAAGAAGGGGAGCTCTCCCCACTCTGAGTCCAGGGACAATACTCCCACTCCTAGCCCCTGTACAGGAGGCTGGCCAAGCACAGGGGTATAACTTTTCTTTTCTTACTTTCTTTTCCCTTCCCTTCATTCCTCTTTCCCTTCCCATCCCTCCCTCTTCCTCTCTCTCCCTCTCTCCTCCCTTCCGCCTTCCCTCCCTTCCTTCCTTTCTTCTTTTTGATGGAGTCTTGCTCCATCACCTAGGATGGAATGCAGTGGTGCAATTTCAGCTCACTGCAACCTCTGCCTCACAGTTTCAAGTGATTCTCATGCCTCAGTTTCCCAAGTAGCTGTGACTACAGGTGTGTGCCACCATACCAAGGTCATTTTAGTATTTTTAGTAGAGACAGGGCTTAGCCATAGTGACCTGGCTGGTCTTGAACTCCTGGCCTCAAGTGATCCACCTCCCTTGGCCTCCCAAAGTGCTGGGATTACAGGCATGAGCCACGGAATGTGGCCACATGTGTGTTAACTTTTAACCCGTCCCTGTCCAGACACAGATTCTTGTGACCCATGCACTCCACATCCTGCTCCAGGCTGATTGGATCATGGTGCTGGCAGATGGGGCCATTGTAGAGATGGTTTCCAAGCAGGAGCTTCTGCACAAGACGGGGGGCCCTCATGAGTCTTCTGGATCAAGGCAGACAGCTAGGAGATAGAGGAGAAGGAGGTACTAGGTAGGTTTTGCTGATTCTCTGTGCCTGGCTCTTGCCACCCTTGGGCAAAAGGGCTCAAAGGGTCCTACTGGCAGGAGTGGATTGCTCTGGTCACACCTTCCCTGTAGGCTTATGCCCAGAAGCAGACAGCTCTCCAATAGGTCACCTCCCTCCATGAAGAGCCAATAACACTGTCTACAAGCCAGGGGCTGTGCTAAGTGCTTCTGTAAGAAATACACTATTTCATTTGATTCTCACTGTACCCTCAGAGGTATGTGAAGTTACTGCTGTCATTTTACAGATGAGCCAAGAGAGTTAAATCAGTTGCCCAAGGTCACCATATTAGAACTTGAGTGTGTCCAACTCCAGAGTCGCTTGCACAAGAAGGTTTTGGTGTGTAGAAAGCTACAACATGCCAGCTAGAGTTGCTAATCATCCAAAGAACACAAAGTGCGCTGGATACATGATAAGGTTCTGGAAGTAAAGTTGCCAAGCCAAGCTTACCCACAATGACTGAAAAGTAGCAACTCATAGCACATCACATGTATTAGCTCGCTGAATCCACTTAGTGCCCCCGTGAGGCTGGTACTAGAATAATTTCCATTTCACAGTTGAGGAAACTGAGGCCCAAAAGTTAAGGAACTAGTACCAGGTTACATGGCTTATAAGTGGCAGCACTGGGATTTGCACCCAAGCGACTTGATTCCAGAGAATGTATTTTTTAATCACTAGGCTTTTTACTATCCCTACATGACAAAGCAGGGACCCACACCCAGGTCTCCCTCAATCTCAGACTTTGTCTCTTCTGAGAACATCTGCTTAGCATTGGCCCACCTTGGCTAAAAACACTTAGTGTTGATTCACAATGTCCTAGTCCAGAAGCTTGAAGCTAGAAATTGCCTGTTAGTATTGGTCAGCTTTTGCTGCAATGATGCTGTGTAACAAATAACCCATAATGCTCAGCAGCTTACACTAGCAGTTATTTCCTGCTTACAGGTCTGTGGTTAAACTTCTACAGCTCTGCCTTCAGTTATTGGCCACATCTGGGGAATAGTGGTGGGGAGGTGTCCTTCCTGGGAGAGACGGTACCTGAGGGTTGGTGGGAGTTAGCCAGAAAAGAGCATTCCAGACACAAGGAACTGCTTGAGGAAGGCTCTTGGGAGAAACAGAGATAATGTCATACAGTGTTTACTGCTGTTTTTCCAACCTCAAGTTCACAGCAGGTACTCAATTACATTCACGGATTAAAAAAATGAATGAGTGAGTGAATGCCTGAATGATGTTCCTGGAAGAACCCAGAGTGGGGTGTTGAGGTTGCTGGAGAGGTGGCAGGAGCCAGAAAAGGGAAAATGGATGGTCAGAGCAGTTAAGGCCACATGGTCAGTGGGTGTCGAAGTGAGTATATGCACCATGTTGTGCGACAGGACTCTCTTGACATTTTGTCAGATTGTGAAAACAATCTGATAAAAAGAGATGACAAGGTAAAAATTGAAAGTGATACACAGAAAGAAATCAGCACGAGGCAGTTTAGTTGGGCAGGCCTAAGCCTTAGATTTTGGATACGGACTGATTTGAAAGAAATATGCAACTACCCTTTGGCCCCAAAGTCCTCAAACATATTGTTGAGAGTAATTTATTTTCACTCATTTCCCTTTAACATGGCTCCTAGTTCTTGTACTTTACTATAAATGTCTTTCCTGAGCCCAGCAGTGACTTCTTTCTTGCCAAATTTAGAGGCCTTTTTTTCCAGTCTGCCTATTGCTCCATCTTTCCATTATATTTTAGAAGGATTATCTTATATTTCTCTCATTTTACTTTTAGTTTTTAAATATTCCAAAGGTAATATGTGTTATTTGTAGTGAAATAGAACATACAGATTTGATTATTTGTGATAACCCAGGCTAACATGTTAGTAGAATTTTTCCTGGCTTTTAAGTACATTTTTATATGTTTATGTATTCTGAATAAAGTCAATTGAGGACAGAGACAGGAATCATTATTACATGAATACTCAGATGTCAGTGACTTTTGCTCCACATGCTTGCAGAGGACATTAGCCACTTCTGCAATGTTCCTCAAGTATTTCTGGGGAACCTGGAACTGTATCTTGTTTACTTATAAACAAGTCTTATTTTAAAGGTATTGTTACTGCTCTGTCAAATATCTACCTCCATCATAGACACTGCTGAACTCCAGCACTAGCTCTCTAGAGCCCCTTAATTGTAAAGGCAAGGTCAATCTCTCAAAGTAAAAAGGTGGGGAAAAGATATACCAGCAAAATCAAAAGAATGTCATGTTAGTTATATTTATATCAGGTAACATTGACAACCAGAAAGCATTACTGAAGATAAAGAGATTATTACATAATAATTAAAAAGTTCATTTCACCAGATTTAAACCTTGTTTCCTTCTATCACGTTTCCATTCTAAGATGTACATTTTTTTTTACATTTTAATGTATCTGAAGTCAGAAGGCATCTTATAGTCAGGTAAACAGCAAAAGTAACATGATCATCATTGCTTAAACATTTACATCAAAACTTTAGAACGAGTGTTAGAGGCATGGAAGAAAATTCTGGAGAAAATAGTGGTGTGCTCTTAATAAAGGCTGGACAACAGCTGATGACACAGGAAACAGTACTGTATGAAGAAGGGTGGACATGGATGACTCAGTCAAAAAATGACTCAAGTACGTCAAACTGAATTCAAGGAAGGTTGAAGAGTAATTTAGCCAATTCGCTTTTCCCCAGTTTGATTGAGGAATAATTTACGTGCAATAAAGAGGCCTGGTATTGCGGGAAAGCTCCATCAGACTGGGTGATCTAGCTGCTCATTCTATGGAGAATTCTGACAAGGGTGTGGGCACCAGAACCTTCTACCAGCCAGCCCCTGAGTGAAGGGTTTTTTCCATAGCAGACCTGGAGGAAGGCTTGGGTAACCTTTTGGGCAGCTCTTCCCAACTTGAGGTTCTATGCTAATGGAATACTATTTTTCTGAAAATTTATTTGTCCTTCTAGTGAGAATAGTTCGTGCACAGTCTACAAAGTGGTCCTCAAAATAAGTACACATCAACATACCCTAGAGGGCTTTTTAAAGTAAGTTTCTGATGTTGAGGTGGGGCCTGAGAATTTGCCTTTCTAAAAAGTTTCTTGGATAATGCTGATGCTGGAGACAGGTCTTTGACCTTGCTATTTGAAGTAGATTTCTAGAACCAAGCAGCAAGGGGATCACCTGGAAATATCCTGGAAATTAAGACTCTCAGACCTCATCCCAGACCTATTGAATCAAAATATATGTTTTAAACAAGATCCCTGGGTGATTTGTATGCACAGGCAAACGTGAAGCACAAGTTTAGAAGAATCCTCTTGAGGTTGCAAAGAAACATAGAGTTGGGGACAGGTGGAGAGTGACCACTGTCTCCAAACTGCCAAGGACACGGCAGGAACTAGTATCCCTAGACTGGCTTCTTCAAAGCTGTGACTCAACTCCCACCCTCCCACAGCCATCACCATGAGTAATTATCTAATTGCCCATTTCTTCCAGGGCCCCAGCTCAGGGACATATGTTCTCTGAGTGAATTTTGCTAGGGGAACAGACTCTGCCTGCTGATGTCAGACTTCCCGTTAGCACTTCTGCTTCCCTACTCATACCCACCTGCTACACTGCCCCAGGTCCACAGTTGCTCCTTGGGGAACTGCTCCTCAGTTTCTCCTTGGGGAAGCAGGTGGGCAGCCATAATTCCCCTTGTATAGTGTTATACTCTGGAATCTTGTTTCAGAACCTAATTAGAAACCAAAAAGATTGTTTTGTCTTGATGTCATTATACAATGGCAGTCATGATGATGCAAAGTCATTATGAAATGCAGACAAAAGTGATCACTTATGATCTCTGTTTTTTCTCTGCAAAGGGATGAGAAGCCATCTTCTCCAGTGACAAGAACACAGACACATTAATCAGCCTCTTCACCCTGAGCCACACAAGGTTCTTTTGCGTTTGGAGCTCTGTCTCTAATAGGAGCACATGGACTAAGTAAGGAAAGGTATGGGAGCCCCTGTAATAGGTTAGGGACCCTTACCAATGGAATCTTAATTTTCTAGCAATTCCCAATATGCCACTGTAATCAAGGCTTTGAGAGTATGTATATTTTTAATAAGAGTATTTTTAGAGTGTGTATATTTTTTATAACAGAGTATTTTGAAAGTGTGTATATTTTTTATAACAGAGTAAAAATAGAGAGTGTATATTTTTTATAACAAAGTACAAAGAGAGGGTGTATATTTTTTATAACAGAGTACAAATAGAGTGTGTATATTTTTTATAACAGAATACAATTAGAGAGTGCATTTCTTTATAACAGAATCCAAATAGAGTATGTATATTTTTTATAACAGAGTATTTTGAGAGAGTGTATATTTTTTATAACAGAGTATTTTGAAAGTGTGCATATTTTTTTATAACACAGTATTTTGAGAGTGTGTATACTTTTTATAACAGAGTACAAATAGCATGTGTATATTCTTAATAACAGTAAAATTGAGTGTGTATATTTTTTTATAAAAGTCCAAATAGAGTGTGTGTATTTTTTATAACAGAATATTCTGAAAGTGTGTATTTTTTATAACAAAATATTCTGAAAGTGTGTATATTTTTAATATCAGAGTACAAATAGAGTGTGTGTGTTTTTTATAACAGTATTTTGAGAGTGTGTATATTTTTCTAACAGTACAAAAAAGGTGTGTATTTTTTTTAACAGTATTTTGAGAGTGTGCATATTTGTTATAACAGAGTACAAATAGTCTGTATATTTTTGAAAACAGTATTTTGAGAGTGTGTATATTTTTAAAACAGTATTTTGAGAGAGTGTATATTTTTATAACAGAGTATAAATAGAGTATGTATATTTATTATAACAGAGTACAAATAGAGTGTGTATATTTTTTATAACACAGTCCAAATAGAATGTGTATATTTTTTATAACACAGTCCAAATAGAGTGTGTATATTTTTTATAACACAGTCCAAATAGAGTGTGTATATTTTTTAAAACACAATATTTTGAGTGCATATATTTTTAATATTTTTAGTGTCAGAGTCCAAATAGAGTGTGTATATTTTTTAAAACACAGTATTTTGAGAGTGTGTATATTTTTTATAATGGAGTACAAATAGAGTGTGTATATTTTTTGTAACAGAGTACAAATAGTGTGTGTGTATTTTTTATAACAGAAAAAAGAGTGTATATATTTTTTATAACAGAAAAAAAGAGTGTATTTTTTATAAGAGTACAGACTGTGTATATTTTTTATAACAGAGTACAAATAGAGTGTGTATATTTTCTATAACAGTAAAATTAGAGTGCACATATTTTTTATAACAGTACAGAGTGTATTTTTTTATAACAGAGTACAATTAGAGTGTATATATTTTTTAACAGAGTACAAATAGTGTGTAAATATTTTTTATGAGAGCATTTTGAGAGTGTGTATTTTTTTATAACAGAATACAAATAGACTGTTTATATTTTTATAACAGTGCAAATAGAATGTGTATATTTTTATAACAGTATTTTGGGAGTGTGTATTTTTCTATCAGTACAAATAGAGTGTCTATATTTTTTATAACAGTATATTGAGAGTGTGTCTATTTTTTTATTACAGAGCATTTTGAGAATCTGCATATTTTTTATAACAGAGTATTTGAGTGTGTGTATATTTTTATAAGAGAGTAAAAATAGAGTGTGTATATTTTTTATAACAGAGTATTTTGAGAGTGTGTATATTTTTTATAAGAGAGTACACATAGAGTGTGTATATTTTTTATAACAGAGCATTTTGAGAGTGTGTATATTTTTTATAAGAGTAGAAATAGAGTGTGCATATTTTTGTAACAGAGTACAAGTAGAGTGTGTATATTTTTTATAACAGAGTGTATAAGGAGTGTGTATATATTTTATTATGGACTACATAGAGAGTGTATATATTTTTTATAGCAGAGTATATATAGAATGTGTATATTTGTTATAACAGAGTATATAGATACTGTGTATTTTTTTATAGCCCAGTATATTCAGAGTGTGTATATAACAAAGCATACAGAGATTATTATGACAGGAATGTGAAAGGCTGCAAGGCACCAGGTGCCTACCTTTGCCAGGAGCTCTTTCTAGGGAGAAGGGCAGCGATGTATACATGGATGTATTTATTTGTCAGATTGCTGCTGAAGATCTCATGCATCAGCCACAGGGGGCCCCAAGTCTTGGTTATAGGTTTTGTGTTTTATTTTGTGGGTCATATAGAGTACATTTCCCCTGTACAGGAAAAGGGGTTTCTGCCATCTTTTGAGGAAATCTAGTGAAGTGGTAGCCATAAAATATTAGAGTCAGCAACCAAAACTATTAAGTGCTGTGCTAGGCTCACCGCCACAGTAGTTTGCAGGGATTCCGAGATGGGTACCAGCTCACAGCCGTTACCTGCCAGGAGCCCACAATTGAGTCTAAGCCTTTCGGAGCTGCACCCTCTTTACATCTGTACGATGCTGCCAGTAATACGATGAGCCAAAGCTTTACATTGTGAGAGTAGCAAGTCCAGGAAGGGCTAAAGACATTTGATCTGTATTTCTTAATTTCAATCCTAATTTCAAATCTTGGATGCATTTTAACTTCATAGCAGCTTTCGTTTTTCCTGGGCTGATGGTGTGCTTCATTTGCACTGTACCTTGAATTTAAAGTGGAAAAATGTCATATCTATGTCTCCAAGTCCTGCATTGTTTTTGGAAGATCTGGTAACAGCAGGCCGCATTAGCAGAGCAGCTGTAGCTGGGTAGCTGCCACCTCCTTAGGAGTCTGCCCCTCACCCCTGGCTTCTCTGTTGTCTGGACCCAGTGGGCACTTGCCCTGCATTCCTCTAGTATGTCTTTCTTTTTGGTGTCACTTTTCTTTTGCCTGAAGGACTTTTGTTTTAGTGTGGGTCTGCTGGTGATAAATTCTTCTACTGTTTGTGTGTATGCCTGAAAAAGTATTTTGCCGTCATTTTTGAAAGCAGTTTTTGCTGAGTATACAATTTAACTTGATAGTTCCTTTGAGTACTTTAAAGATATACTCTGCTATCTGCTTGCATAGTTTCATGATGAATAATCTGTCATCTTTACACAATGTTCCTTTAAAAAAAAAGTCACGGATTATGATGTGCCTTGGTGTATTTTTCCTTGGTTTCTTGTGCTTGAAAAATTTTGAATTTCTTGGATCTGTGGGTTTATTGTTTCCATAAAATTTGGAAAATTTTACGGTATTCTTCAAATATTTTTTCTGACTCCCGCACTCTCTCTTCTCCTTTGGAGATTCTCATTATACCTATATTAGTTTGCTTGAAGTTGTCTCACAGCTCACTTGTATTCCGTTGACTTTTTAAAAAATTATGGTTTCTCTCTGTTGCATTGTAGATAGTTTCTATTGCTGCCCCTTCAAGTTCACTAATATTTTCCTTTTCGATGTCAAAACTGCTGTGAGGCCCATCCAGTGTACTTTGAATTTTATACATTGTAGTTCTATCTCTAAAATTTCTGGAAGTTATATATATATTATATATAATATATAATATATATTGTATATGTTAAAAATATATAATATATATAATATATGTTAAAATATATAATATATATATTTTAATGTTCTGTCTTTAATCTTTTAAAACCTGGAACACAGTTATAAAATGGTTTAGGTGTCCTTGTTTGCACATCCTATCATTTAGGTCAGTTTCAGTGGATTACCTCCTCACTGAGTGTCCTGCCCTCCTGGTGCTTTCCGTGCCTAGTAATTTTTGATCAGATGCCAGAGGTAACATTTACTTTGGTGGGTGCTGTATATTTTTGTATTCCTATAAGTATTCTGGAGTTTTGTTATGAGTTGCGGATTTTTTGGAAGCAGTTTGCTTCTTTCAGATCTTGCTGTTAACATGTGTTAGGCAGAACCAGAGCAGTGATCAATCAAGGGCTAATGAGCACCAACCCCCAAGGTAAGGAGCCTCATTACACTCTACCCAACCTCGTTAGTCTGATTCGCATTGCTGTAAAGGAATACCTGAGGCTGGGTAATTTATAAAGAAAGAGTTTTATTTGGCTCACTGTTCTGCAGGCTGTACAAGCATGGCACCAGCATCTGCTAGCTTCTGGGAGGCCTCAGGGAGATTTTACTCATGGTAGAAGGTTTAGGCAAATTGTCCCATGGCAAAAAAGGGAGCAAGAGAGAGAGAAGGAGGTGCCAGGCTCTTTTAAACCACCAGCTCCTACATGAACTCAGAGAACTCCCTCATCATCTTCACAAGGACAGCACCAAGTCATTTATGAGGGATCTGCCCAAACACCCCCCACTACCACATCGGAGGTCACTTTTCCATGTGAGATTTGGAGGGACACACCAAACCATACTCCCAGGGCCTTTTGAACCTGAAGGCCTTTGGTGTGGCTGCTGAGAACAGGCATTATGCCAGCTCTTCGTGAGCATGATTACCTTCAGTCTTTTCAGTGGTTCTTTCCCTGGCCTTGGGTCATCTCCCCACATGCACACCCTAAGCAGTATTCAGCTGTCTACCTGGGAACCCTCTGGAGATCTTCAAACTTCTTTCTCTGCAGATTCTCAAACCGTGTCCTGTGAACTCTAGCCACCTTGGTTCCCCATTCCCTCACCTTGGGAGGTCACCTGGTCTCCTTTTGGGTTTCTTTCTTCCTGTGTCACAGCCTGAGGACTATCTCATGAGAGTGAGCAGGGGCAGTTAAAAGTCTCATTTCATTAATGTCCATTCCTCAGGGATTACTGTTCTTCATTGCCTGACATCTGGTGTCTTGAAAACCACTGTTCTATACATTTTGTCCCTTTTGGCTATTTTGGGTGGGAGGGTCAACCTTGTCCCTGCTATTCCATTTTGACTGAAACTCGAAGTTGCCCAGTTCTTCCTCCCTCTCTTTTATCGAGGTGAAATTCAGATCACATAAAGGAACTGTTTAAAGTGAACAACTGAATGACCTTAGTGCATTTACAGTGTTGGGCAGCCGCCACTTCTGTCTGATTCCAAAACACTTCATCACTCAAAGAAAACCCTCCAACCATTAAATAAGCCTTCCCCATGATTCCCTCTCCGCAGCCTCTGGCAACCCCGAGTCTGCATTCTGTCTCTCTGGATTTGCATATTCTGGACATTTCATATAGAAAGAGTCATATAGTATGTGACCTTTTGGGTCTGGTGTCTTTCACTTAGCGTAATGTTTTTAAGGTTCATTCATTCATGAGTACTCATTCCATTTTATGACTGAAGGATATTTCATTATACCACATTTTGTTTTTCCATTCATCTGTTGATGGGCATTTGGGTTGTTTCCATCGTTGGGCCATTGTGAGCGATGCTACAGGGAAGCCTGGTGTGTAAGTCCTTGATCACCTGTTTTCAGTTTCGGATATGTAACCAGGAGTGGAATTGTTAGTCATATTCTTTATGGCTGAACCATTTTACATTCCTACCAGTAATGTATGAGAGTTGCAGTTTTCCTTATCTTGGCAACACTTATTTCATGTTTTTATTTTATTTATTTATTTATTTTTACAGTTTATTACTGTTTGTTATTTCTCTTTAATTTAATTTAATTATTTTTTTATTGCATTTTAGGTTTTGGGGTACATGTGAAGAACATGCAAGATAGTTGCATAGGTACACACATGGCAGTGTGATTTTCTGCCTTCCTCCCCTTCACCTATATCTGGCATTTCTCCCCATGCTATCTCTCCCCAACTCCCCACCCCCCACTGTCCCTCCCCTATTCCCCCCAACCGACCCCAGTGTGTAGTACTCCCCTCTGTGTGTCCATGTGTTCTCATTGTTCAACAGCCGCATATGAGTGAGAACATGCGGTATTTCATTTTCTGTTCTTGTGTCAGTTTGCTGAGAATGATGTTCTCCAGGTTCATCCATGTCACCACAAAGGACACGAACTCATCGTTTTTGATTGCTGCATAATATTCCATGGTGTATATGTGCCACATTTTCCCAGTCCAGTCTATCATCGATGGGCATTTGGGTTGGTTCCAGGTCTTTGCTATTGTAAACAGTGCTGGAATGAACATTCGTGTGCATGTGTCCTTTAGTAGAACGATTTATAATCCTCTGGATATATACCCGGTAATGGGATTGCTGGGTCAAATGAAATTTCTGTTTCTAGGTCCTTGAGGAATCACCACACTGTCTTCCACAATGGTTGAACTAGTTTACACTCCCACCAGCAGTGTAAAACTGTTCCTATTTCTCCACATCCTCTCCAGCATCTGTTGTCTCCAGATTTTTTAATGATCACCATTCTAACTGGCATGGGATAGTATCTCAATGTGGTTTTGATTGGCATTTCTCTAATGACCAGTGATGATGAGCATTTTTTCATGTTTGTTGGCCTCATGTATGTCTTCTTTTGTAAATTGTCTGTTCATATCCTTCACCCACTTTTGAATAGGCTTGTTTGTTTTGTTCTTGTAAATCTGTTTGAGTTCTTGGTAAATTCTGGATATCAGCCAGGGTAAACTGCAAAAATTTTTTCATTCTGTGGTTGCTGATTCACTCTAATGACTGTTTCTTTTGTCGTGCAGAAGCTATCAAGTTTGATTAGGTCCCATTCGTCTATTTTGGCTTTTGTTGCCAATGCTTTTGGTGTTTTGTTCAGGAAGTCTTGCCTACTCCTATGTCCTGAATGGTTTTGCCTAAATTTTCCTCTAGGGTTTTTTATGGTGTTAGGTTTTATGTTTATGTCTTTAATCCACCTGGAGTTAATTTTAGTGTAAGGTGTCAGGAAGGGGTCCAGTTTCTGCTTTCTGCACATGGCTAGCTAGTTTTCCCAACACCATTTATTAAACAGGGAATCCTTTCCCCATTGCTTGTTTTTGTCAGGTTTGTCAAAGATCAGACAGTTACAGATATATTGTGTTGCCTCTGAGGCCTCTGTTCTGTTTCATTGGTCTATATCTCTGTTTTGGTCCCAGTACCATGCTGTATTGATTACTGTAGCCTTGTAGTATAGTTTTAAGTCCAGTAGTGTGATGCCTCCCGCTGTGTTCTTTTTGCTTAGAATTGACTTAGCTATGCAGGCTCTCTTTTGGTTCCATATAAAGTTTAAGGTGGTTTTTTCCAATTCTGTGAAGAAGGTCTTATTGGTAGCTTGATGGGGATAGTGTTGAATCTATAAATTACTTTGGGCAGTATGGCCATTTTCACTATATTGATTCTTCCTAACCATGAACATGGAATGTTTCTCCATCTGTTTGTGTCCTCTCTTATTTCGTTGAGCAGTGGTTTGTAGGTCTTCTCGAAGAGGTCTTTTATGTTCCTTGTTAGTTGTATTCCTAGGTATTTTATTCTCTTTGTAGCAATTGTGAATGGTAGTTCATTCTTGATTTGGCTCTCTTTAATTCTGTATAGGTGTATAGGAATGCTCGTGATTTTTGCACATGTATTTTGTATCCTGAGACTTTGCTGAAGTTGCTTATCAATTTCGGGAGATTTTGAGCTGAGACGATGGGATCTTCTAGATATACAATCATGTCGTCTGCAAATAGAGACAATTTGGCTTCCTCCTTTCCTATTTGAATATTCTTTATTTCTTTTTCTTGCCTGATTGCTTTGGCTAGAACTTCCAGTACTATATTGAATAGGAGTGGTGAGAGAGGGCATCCTTGTCTAGTGCCAGATTTCAAAGGGAATGCTTCCAGTTTTTGCCCATTCAGTATGATATTGGCTGTTGGTTTGTCACAAATAGCTTTTATTATTTTGAGATATGTTCCATCAATACCTAGTTTATGGAGGGTTTTTTAGCATAAAGGGCTGTTGAATTTTGTCAAATGCCTTCTCTGCATCAATTGAGATAATCATGTGGTTTTTGTCTTTGGTTCTGTTTATGTGGTGAATTACATTTATAGACTTGTGTATGCTGAACCAGCCTTGCATCCCTGGGATGAATTCTACTTGAGCACAGTGGATAAGCTTTTTGATGTGCTGTTGCAGTCAGCTTGCCAGTATTTTATTGAAGATTTTTGTGTCTATGTTCATCATGGATATTGGCCTGGAGTTTTCTTTTTTTGTTGAGTCTCTGCCGGGTTTTGGTATCAGGATGATGTTGGTCTCATAAAATGATTTGAGAAGGATTTCCTCTTTTTGGGTTGTTTGGAATAGTTTCAGAAGGAATGTTACCAGCTCCTCTTTGTGTGCCTGGTAGAATTCGGCTGTAAACCCATCTGGGCCTGGGCTTTTTTTGTGTGGTAGGCTCTTAATTGCTGCCTGAACTTCATATCTTGTTATTGGTCTGTTCAGGGTTTTGGCTTCTTCGTGGTTTAGGCTTGGGAGGACACAAGTGTCCAGGAGTTTATCCATTTCTTCTGGGTTTACTAGTTTATATGCATAGAGTTGTTTGTAATAATCTCTGATGATGGTTTGAATTTCTGTGGAATCTGTGGTGATTTCCCCTTTATCATTTTTTATTGCATCTATTTGGTTATTCTCTCTTTTCTTTTTATTAATCTGGCTAGTGGTCTGTCTATTTTGTTGATCTTTTCGAAAAACCAGCTCCTGGATTTATTGATATTTTGAACGGATTTTTGTGTTTCTATTTCCTTCAGTTCTGCTCTGATCTTAGTTATTTCTTGCCTTCTGCTAGGTTTTGAGTTTTTTTGATCTTGCTCCTCTAGCTCTTTCAATTTTGATGATAGGGTGTCAATTTTGGATCTCTCCACTCTTCTCATATGGGCACTTATTGCTATATATTTTCCTCTAGAGACTGCTTTCAGTGTGTCCCAGAAATTCTGGTATGTTGTGTCTTTGTTCTCATTGGTTTCAAAGAACTTCGTTATTTCTGCCTTCATTTCAATGTTTCTCCAGTCACCGTTCAAGAGTCAGTTGTTCAGTTTCTGTGAAGCTGTGCGGTTCTGAGTTAGTTTCTGAATTCTAAGTTCTAACTTGATTGCACTGTGGTCTGAGAGACTGTTTGTTATGATTTCCGTTGTTTTGCATTTGCTGAGGAGTGATTTACTTCCAATTACGTGGTCAGTTTTGGAGTAGGTGTGATGTGGTGCTGAGAAGAATGTATATTCTGTGGATTTGGGATGGAGAGATCTGTAAATGTCTATCAGGTTTGCTTGTTCCAGGTCTGAGTTCAAGTCCTGGATATCTTTGTTAATTTTCTATCTGGTTGATCTGTCTAATATTGACAATGGGGTGTTAAAGTCACTCACTATTATTGTGTGGGAGTCTAAGTCTCTTTGTAAGTCATTAAGAACTTGCCTTATGTATCTGGGTGCTCCTGTATCAGGTGTGTATATATTTAGGATCATTAACTCTTCTTGTTGCTTTGATCCTTTTACCATTATGTAATGTCCTTTTTTGTCTCTTTTGCTCTTTGTTGCTTTAAAGTAAATTTTATCAGAGATGAGAATTGCAACTCCTGCTTTCTTTTGCTCTCCATTTGCTTGGGAAATCTTCCTCCATCCCTTTATTTTGAGCCTTTGTGTATCCTTGCATGTGAGATGGGTTTCCTGGGTATAGCACACCAATGGGTTTTGGCTTTTTATCCAATTTGCCAGTCTGTGTCTTTTGACTAGGGCATTTAATCCATTTACATTTAGGGTTAATATGTTTATGTGTGAATTTGATACTGCCATTTTGATGCTAGCTGGCTGTTTTGCCCATTGGTTGATGCAGATTCTTCATTTTGTTGATGCTCTTTACCATTTGGTATGTTTTTGGAGTGGCTGGTACTGGTTTTCCTTTCTATGTGTAGTGCCTCTTTCAGGAGCTCTTGTAAAGCAGGCCTGGTGGTGACAAAACTCTGAGTACTTGCTTGTTCGCAACAGATTTTATTTTTCTTTCACTTATGAAGCTTAGTTTGGCTGGATATGAAATTCTGGGTTGAGAGTTCTTTTCTTTAACAATGTTGAATATCGGTCCCCACTCTCTTCTCGCTTGTAGGGTTTCTGCTGGGAGATCTGCTGTGAGTCTGATGGGCTTCTCTTTGTGGGTAACTCGACCTTTCTCTCTGGCTATGCTTAGCATTTTCTCCTTCATTTCAATCCTGGTGAATCTGATGATTATGTGCCTCAGGGTTGCTCTTTTTGAGGAATATTTTTGTGGTGTTCTCTGTATTTCCTGGACTTGAATATTGGCCTGCCTTGCTAGGTTGGGGAAATTTTCCTGGATAATATCCTGAAGAGTGTTTTCCAGCTTGGATTCATTCTCTTTGTCACATTCAGATACACCTATCAAACATAGATTAGGTGTTTATTCCTTTTTTGCGTTTTTTTCTCTAATCTTGCCTTCTCATTTTATTTCATTGAGTTGATCCTCAACCTCTGATATCCTTTCTTCTGCTTGGTCAATTCGGCTGTTGAAACTTGTTCATGCTTTGCAAAGTTCTCGTGTTGTATTTTTCAGCTTCATCAATTCACTCATATTCCTCTCTAAGTTGTCCATTCTTGTTATCATTTTGTCAAATCTTTTTTCAAGGTTCTTAGTTTCTTTGCATTGGGTTAGAACATGTTCTTTTAGCTCACAGAAGTTTCTTATTTCCCACCTTCTGAAGTCTGATTCTGTCATTTCATCACACTCATTCTCCATTCAGCCTTGTTCCCTTGCTGGTGAGGAGTTGTGATCCCTTGTAGGAGTCGAGGTGTTCTGGCTTCAGATGTCTACCTCCTTTTTGTGCTGGTTTCTTCCCATCTTTGTGGATTTATCCACCTGTCATCTTTGTAGTTGCTGATTTTCAGATTGGGTCTGTGAGAGGATGTCCAGTCGATGATGAAGTTATTTCTGTTTCTTATCTTTCCTTCTAACAGTCTGGCCCCTCTGCTATAGGACTGCTGAGGTCCATTCCAGGCTCTGCCTACCTGAGGATCACCTGCAGCAGCTGCAGAACAGTAAGGGTTCTACGAGTTTCTTCTTCTATCTTTGTCCCAGAATGATGCCTGCCAAATGTCAGTCTGGTCTGTCCTTTGTGAGGTGACTCTGGATATACGGCCAAGATAGCTGCACTGGTGACCCATGGGCCTCCTCTGCCTAGGAATCTCCTGGTCTGTGGGCAATAAATATCCATCTGGAAATGTGGCATCCACTCACCCTCTGTGCTTTCACTGGGAGCTGCAATCCTGAGTTGCTCCTAAACTGCCATCTTGGATCCGGGGTGATTTTATTTTATTTTTAATGAACAGAGCCATTTTGGTGGGTAAGAAGTAGACTCATTGTGGGCTTGGTTTGCATTTCCCTGATGATTAATAATATTGAATATCTTTTCATGTTTTTTTTTTTTGGCCATTTACATATCTTCTTTGGAGAAATGTCTGTTCAAATCCTTTGCCTGTTTTTGAGTTGGCTTGTCTTTGTTGTGGAGTTTTACTAATTCTTTTTTTAATGGCATCATGAGCAATTTACCATGTTAGAAGCCAAAAAGTTTAGTACTCTCCAAATTGAGTTAATTTTTAAGAGAATTTTACTAACTATTCACTTACTATTGCATATTTAGGTTGATGGTGGTTTTACTGTTACTAATAACTTACAAAATAATTTCTGTGTCTCTTTTTCTTATAGGCTGGGTCAAGAAATATGAAAATGTGAAAATGTTTATGGGTCTTAATCAGATTTTTTATAAAGGGAGTGCATTTGCAAAGCCATCAGTGATTGTTTCAAGTATATACTTGTGTATATACTTGTGTTACTGCACACTTGATGAGGCTTATGTTATTTCATAGGATGTGTTTTGCTAATAAGTGTGAAATAACTCTTTGTTATTACTTTAGTTTTTTTTTATTCCTAATAATGTGAGCATCTGTCTTTGAGTTTGTTTGTAACTGTTCTTCAATATGAGTGTATGAGGAAGAGCTGAGTGGGTGGTGAAGAGAAGTGGATGGGAATCTGACTTCAGCCTTTCAGCTGATCCTTGCATCTCTATTTCAGGCACCGTCATGACTCCAAGCAGAGGAGATCCGATGAATGTTAGCCTCAAAATTACCACCCACAGGATTTCTGACAAATGTCTGATCACTGCCCCCCTATGGGCTACCATAGCCAGGGACTCTCAGACCATTACCGCTCTTTCCACACAGACAAACTGGGGGAGTATAAACAGCCCCCACCCACACTGCACCCCATAGTCTCAGATCCTCGATCGCCCCCTTTTCAGAAATCTCATGACTCCAAGTCACCCCTGGGTCATAGGTCTTCTTTGGACAGATCAGTAGAACAGAAAACCCAGATTATAATTGGAATGTTCAGAAAACATTAAGGACAGCTCACAAAGGAGAGAGCAAGAGTCATCAAACACATGGATATTTTTGGTCTGATCCAACAGTAGCCAGTTATCTAGACCAGTAAGTGGAGTTTCGGACATGCTGCTGCTGTCAACTCACTGGCTGAAGGAGCACTTCAAGGAACGGGAGGCCTTTCACTGGGTCCAGCTCGGATTCAGGTCACCACTCCTGCACTTTGGCACCCATCCCATTCCAGCCTAGTTCTGGTCTCCCACTTTGATGGGCACTTGGAGGAAGAGCTGACTTTGTGTATACCAGCTTCACTGGATGTGTTTCCCCAGTCAAGGAATAGGGGATCTTCAGAGTCATGAATGTTTTCTCTCCAGGGTCAGTGTTCCCAGGACCTTAGTGCATGGGTGGGCAGGAGCTGGTGCAGGGAGGCAGCTGGGGCCTGATGGGACAGTGTGTGATTTGCCTGATTTGGTTCACCCTGACATGATGGATGCTGCTGACAGGGAGTGGGGAGTGTGGGCAGGTGGGTGGGGACAAGCATAGGACTTGAAGGGGAGGAGGTATACCCCTCAAATGCATTTTTTGGGAGAAATGAGACACTCAGCCTCATTATGTGAAACCTGTGGGTGAGGTTGGGGTGGGGAGGTAGTGAGAGGGCAGCGGCTTCCACAGCAGCTTCATCTCTGCCAACACTAATTTTCCCACACTGTCTTTGTACATTCCAGAGGTTTGGTGTCCTGAGTGGGCCTCCTTTCCCCGTGGGCTCTTCAATTTACTGACACTGGGGCCTGCAGTTTTTTTCTCAGTGTAGCTTGCCAGTATTGGAGTATCCAGAGGCCTTTCTAGGTGGAGACAGAACAACTGACTTGAACATCCAGCGTGCCTGTAAATGTCCAGGCTCAGAGCTGTGAAAACTCTTCTGCTGGGCATGTGCAGGGTTAACCCCCCAAAGTCTCTTGTGAGGATTTCAGTGCTTGCTGGGCTCCTGGGCAGCACCATGAATGCCTTTACAAGTAAATTCTCTCACTTGTGAATGGGAGAAGCTGTCCCAGGAGTCTGTGAGTAAGGGTAGTGTTCCCTGGAACTTGGCTCTGAAAGATTTCATTGTTGGTAGAAATACCAGGGGTTGAGGAAGAAGGGAGCTAGCAACCCCTAAAACCTGCACGTGAACAAGGGTTGATGTAATACACTATAGCCTAGAGAAGGCCCAGGTGAAAATCGCTGCAGTCTTCAGAGCCGGGCAGACAGGCACCCAGCAGAGCCCGGGGCTCGCTCCCCTTTCAGTCATTCCTTGGCCCTTGGAAGGGAGACCCAAACACTTTGCAGGCTGTGCTGCAGACATTCTGGACTGGTGTGTCTGAAGGTTGCCTCAGTCCTCATGTGCAAACACAGTTTATTTGGGAAGTCACACAATGACACTGAAATCCTCCAAACCAAAATCCACTTGTCAGCAGGAGCAGCCCAGCACCAGTGTCTGCCGGCTCCTCTGAGGGCTGCCCACGTTGGGCGAGTGGAGCCATGCCAAGGGTCCAGGCTGCTTTAGGCCATCTGGGCCCCACTCATCAGGGGACAGATGGTTTTTCTTTATGGTGAAATTGTGGATGTTTAAAACCTGTTGACTAAACAGTAATTAATTTATTTTTGTGAAAAATGCCACGATCCTAGTGATTTCTGATGTAAATCATGTTGTTTATATAGTATGTATTAAATTTTCCTACATTGTAAAACTGCTGTACTTTTGATTCTTGTATATTAAAAAGTGTTACTGAGGATTTTTAGAATTGGGCTAACACGTTGCATTGCAGTGCATTGTGGTGTGAGTTGTGTGCCTAGAGATATCGCCTGCTCTCCATTCCTCAGTTGCTGGGTCACATCTAGACTTCCTGACAGCTTGTGAAGAAAGCTGCATTTCCCTCTACCTGGTAGAGTAACATTGTTGCATTCAAGCCTTAACAGCACAGGTTTCCAAAGCTAGACCTGAGCACGCCTTCGCTGAGGTTATCAGTTCCCTGGCTGAGCAACTCCAGGCCGTGGCCCACAGCTCCACACTCGAGGGAGGACTGGAATTGCTGAAACCCATAGTTAATTCTCCTGGGTTAGTGCTGCCTGGGAGGATCCTGGAGACCTGGGTTGGGGGACACCCCCTCTGTCCTGAAGGAAATAAAATCACCATGTCTGCCAGCCTGTAGCTTTGAGGGTAATTTAACAGATGGGTTATGGGGGGGAGATGACATTTTATAATAGAAAAACTGACACAAACATTAGCTCCAGCATTCTGGCATGGGGCAGGCTCAGCTGTGGCACAACCCAGACAAAGGAAGGGTGGCACAGCCTGTGGGTGGAGAGCTCTGTCTGAATAGGGCTTGAAGTTTTTCAGATCCACAGTTTTCACTCATGTTTTGGTGACTCTGAGACCAAATTAAATCCCTGTGAAGCTCTTGATACCAAATAAGCCCACGTGTCTACTCAGAGATGAGGGTCAACTCCTGTGACTCTGCTGTCTGTCAGCCCAGGGGACTTGAATGCGGTGGTCCGCAGTGGTCCGCGGAGGTCCTGGCCAGTCCTGGCCTGCGCTGGAGCAGGAGGCTGGGGTTTCTAGTTCACGTTGTTACTGAAAAAGGTGAAGAAAAGCTGAGGGCTCTTCGTGCTCACAAAGAAACAACTCACAATCATGTTGTAACTCATGACTCAGCTGGAACAATTGGGAGAAACTTTAAGAACAAGTACTGCAATAATCAGCTTATTATGATTTAAAATAGCAACAAGCCTTCAAAAGTGCCAGCTGCCAAAATGCCTGCCTTTTACTGGAAGCGCCCTCTCAGATTCTCCCTCTTCCCTCCTCCCTGGTGGGGCCTCAAAGACCTGACATCACAGCAAGTCCTCCTCAACCAGTGCCAACAGAAAGGTCACTTACTGAGACCTAAGTCCCTGCAGTTTGCCAGATCAAAGTCAGCTCCAGATTCCAAACTGTGGCTTTTAAAGGAGCAGGACGTGTTCTGATGTAAGGCTTTGCCTTAACTCAAGCCCCTGCACTGGTCCTATCCGTCATCTCTTACGGGACCCATTTGATCTTCCAGCCTACCTCAACTTTGTTCTGATCAGTGAGGGGGTGATGAGGAGGAGGAGGCGCAGCTGGACTGAATGAAAGTTCCATGCTGCAGAAACCTGGGCACTCATTGAGGAGCTCCCCCACTGCTGCTGGTAGGACCCTCCCCCAGGCTCACCCTTTTGGGGATGTCCTGGTCAGTTCTGTGGCCATATGATGTGGTGGATGACAATGTGGTCAGGCCCCCTGGTTTTTCCCTGAGACTCCTGGTCTCTGGCTTTGTGTGGGAACGTGGGCAAGTCCGTGGCCTAAATTCTTCTTACCTTGAAGATGGGCAGAACAATATCCACTTACAAAGCATCACACATGACCTCTTAATTTCCTTAGTGACCTAAGAAGGAATTGTTGCTAAAACCCAGCATCTGTTAACCACAGGTACCGTGGTGGCCTCAGGGCCTGGGGGGCTGTAAAGGGGCCTCGGGAGTCAGTGCACTGCCCCCACATGGTCCCTCCCAGCGTTCAGTTGGGTGATCACCTTGCATCTTCACTTGCAAATGAAAGGGGCAGCTTCTTGGGTTCATGTGGTTTTTAAGTAAGAGTGTGCACAGTGGAAAAGGAGAAGGTTTGTAACTGTAAGGGCTAGCTGGAAGACACAGCACTCAGGCCTTGGCTGGGGAGTGAGTGGAGCAGGCTGAGTCAGAGGGCAGCTGGACGGGCTGAGGGAGGCCAAGGACAGAATTGACCGGCCTGGAGGGCAGGCCCGGCTCAGCATTGGGCCCAGTACTGCCAATACGCAGTACCTCAGAATTGGGCTCAGTACTCCAGAGCCTGTGTGACAAGAGAGCTACCTTGTGGAAAGCTGCAGCTTGCTCTGTGGGGAGACTAAGCCCCAGCAGGAAGGCCCAGCAGATACCAGAACCATCTGGAGGAGCTCACAGTCTCACGGGGGAGACATTGCTGGAAGCAGGCAGTTGTGGGAGAGGACGTTTTCCTTGACCCAGGTCTCACAACCCTCCTCTGGGCTAGATCTGCTCCAGGAACTGGACCTGCACAGTGAACCAGGAGGATAAGACCCCTGTCCCCTTGGAGTTGATACTCTAGCTGGAGCAAGGGGGGCAGGCAAAAAGAGCGAGACAGAGAGGGATGGGGTAGTGAAAATCCCGGATCTGGGCAAACTGCAACCCCTCTTCAGACAGCCAAGCCCTGGCAATGAGGATTGGTGGTCAGGAAGGCATGTGGGCCGGTGGGAGAGTGTCGGGCATGGCTGCACAGACTTGGATTTGAACCTTGGCTCCGTCCCTTCCCAGCTGGTGTTCTTGGGTGCCTTCTCTCCCTCTCTCCAAGCCTCAACTACAAACAGATACTAACAGCTCCTCACCAGGCTGGACAGGGACAAGTGAGGTCCCCAATATGCACGCTGGGTGGGCTGGGCAGCTGTCATGATGTGAGGGTAGCACTGGGGCCCACACTGTGTTTTGGGATCAGCTCCCACTCTCTGAAGCCGAGACCAAAGGCCCCTGAACAGATGTGGTTCTAGAATTGTCCTGCAGAGGGCAGCAGGTTTCCATAAAAATCAGCCTGCCCGGCACCCAACACCTGAACTCAACCCAGGGACGATTCCGGTCCACTCCCTGGGCCCAGTGGGCCCCTCCCCTTGGAGCCCGCAACAGAGCCCTCCACACCCCAGGAGATGTGAAGTCACACATGATCTCGGCAAGAAGCGGGGTGGGGAGGAGAGAGGCAGAGATTGCAGGGAGAAGCAGCCCCACCACTGTCCCTGAGCAGGGGACAGGAGGGGATGGTGCTGCTGGCTCTGGCCCAGCCTCCTTCATTCCTGCCTCCAGCTTTTGTGCAGGGATGCATAGGGTTCTGCTCCTCAGTGCAGCCTGTCCTCCCTCCCACCTGCGAGAGGACTTGTGTGGGACTGTTCTGAACCACAAAACCCACGTCATTACCCAGCTGCTCTTGGTGACCTTCACCTTAATGTCCTAGCGCCCTGGTTTGGGTCTGGGTCCTCCGAGACCTGCACCTGCAGGCCACTCCAACCTTCTTCAGTCCCCTGACTGCAGCCAGCCCCAGCTGCTCTCTTGGTCTCAGGTGGAGGAGGTCAGATCTGCCTCCCAGCTGCGGCCCCTTTCTCCCTCCTCCATCACCTCCATCTTCCTGCAGAACACCTGGTGGTCTTCAAGAATCTATTCCGGCCATCTCTGGCTCTGCTGTTCTGCCTCCATTCCTGCTGGAGTCTTCCCTCTGCCCACAGACACCGTCAGAGCTCCTGGCACATTCTGGGGGCCCCACCTGACCAAGACCCCCTCGGGAGGACCAGATCCTTCTCCATTCTAGCTTGGCCTCCTGCCTCCACAGGTACACGGTCTGGGAATGTGTTTGAGGGTGAAGACAGTGCCAGGTCCTCTAGGCTCATCCCTCGTTGTCCCTGGCTGCCCTGGTCCCTGGCTGAACAGTGGCCTGGAGGCAGCTGCTGTACTGGGTGCCCTCTCTTGCAGGGGCCAAAGGGGGTGCCACCTTCCCTGGGGGCTGAGCAGGCTGGGAGTTCAGCCAGACTTCAGGTCCCTGCTCCCCAGGCCTCCTAGACCAGAGGGGATACTGAAAGCAGACAGAAGCCAGGCTCCAGCTTAGAGCGGCTTCCTAAGACTCCCTGCTGGGCCTGACATGAACCCTTTATTGGCTGGACTGTGGAAAGAGCTGGAGGACCTTCAGGGAGCTGAGCTGGAGTGGTGATGGGGCTTCAGGGCATTTGTTACCATCCTGGTGTTATTTCAATATTTGAGCATCTAGATGACTCAGGGGTCATGGCCCCAGCTGCCTCGGATCAGGCCCAGGCTCTCCGTACTGGGGAGAGGGAAGGAGCTGGGAAGGTCTGGGTGGCAGCATCAGAGTTGGGGGCCGAGCAGCTCATGCAGGAGGGACTCGAGGCCCAATGTGGAGACCCGCAGCCCTGTCTGCAGACAGGCTGAGCATGGGCTCTAGAGATAGCTCACCTTCAAATCAGGTAGCGTCCCTGGCTTCTGTGACCCGGCCCAAGTGGTTAACCTTACAGGGCCTCAGCATCAGCACTCGAGACCCCGGGGAACAGCATCAATTTCCTGATGAGAGAACAGAGCGTGGTGCATGCTAGTACCGAGTAGGGTGAACCCTCATTCCTGTGGCCCTCAAGGCTATCTGCATCCTCAGCGAGGGCCCGCTAATGCCTGGTGCTCTGGCCTTACCCAGACCAGGACAGGCTGGCAGTGACACCTCTGTGATCCCCTGGCTTCATCTGAGGCCACCTCTTTCCACAGTGTGCTAGGCTCCTGCCGCCATGCACCACAGGGCCTCCTCACCTCCTCCTCTGGAACCCATCCCACGTCACTGTGTCCCCAGTCCTGGAGTGCTTGTCACCTCCTTTGCCTTCTCTCTGAGCCCTGCTCTGATGGTGGATGCAAATACTAATCAGGTAAAAGAATCTGCACCCAACTGTACTGGTTTAGTGCTTCCCAAATGTGGAACCACAGATACATGGTGGGGAGGAGAGTTCCTAGCGGTCTCTGGAAGAATTTAAAAAATTTTATGTTTTCATTTTATTTACATATTATTTTTTGAGACATGTTTTACTCCTGTCTCCCAGGCTGGAGTGCAGTGGCATGATCTTGCCTCATTACAACCTCTGCCTCACAGGTTCAAGTGATTCTCCTGCCTCAGGCTCCCGAGTAGCTGAGATTACAGGTGCGTGCCACCATGCCCGGCTAATTTTTTCTTTTCTTTTTCTTTTTTTGAGATGGAGTCTTGCACTGTCCTCTGGGCTGGAGTGCAGTGGTGTCATCTCAGCTCACTGCAACCTTCACCTCCTGGGTTCAACCGATTCTCCTGCCTCAGCCTTCTGAGTGGCTGGGATTATAGGTGCTCGCCACCTCGCTTGGCTAATTTTTTATATATGTATACATATACTTTTTTTTTTGTTTGAGACAGGCTCACTCTGTCATCCAGGCTGGAGTGCAGTGGCACACGATCCTGGCTCACTGCAACTTCCATCTGCCGGGGTTGAAGCGATTCTCCTCTCTCAGCCTTCTGAGTAGCTGGGATTACAGATGCTTACCACCATGCCCCGCTAATTTTTGTATTTTTAGTAGAGACAGGGTTTCACTATCTTGGCCAGGCTGGTCTTGAATTCCTGACCCTGTGATCCACCCGCCTCAGTCCCCCTAAGTGCTGTAATTACAGGTGTGAGCCACCGTGCCTGGCCAAGTTTTTGTATTTTTAGTAGAGACGGGGTTTCACTATGTTGGCCAGGCTGGTCTCAAACTCCTGACCTGGTGATCCACCCACCTCAGCCTCCCAAAGTGCTGGGATTACAGTCATGGGCCACTGCAACCGGCCTAATTTGTGTATTCTTAGGCAGATGGGGAAATGTGCTGACAGGCATCACAGGGTCTGGGTGCTAAGCAGAGGGGAGCTGAGTCACTGCTTGGCACCTGGGACAGGTGCTGAGCTCCAGAGAACCTGGGCCCTGGTGGCAGCTCCTTCTTCACCTTAGACGCCCATTCGGTGTCCGCAAAACATCATCCACTGCTTTAAATTAATGCTTTTCATTGGAGTTTTATTGGTTTTTGTACTTTTGTTTAGCCTTAATTAGTAAAATGCATCTTGATTTTATAATTGAAAGGAGCAATAATTACAGACTTTATAGGTAGCCTGATGAATAATAAAATGAACTCAAATCAGCCCTGGAAGTTCTGGAGGAATTTAGGCCCGTGGGTGGTCTGTACATTCTAGATGTTTGGAAATCCAGCTGTTGACCAAAAACTGTGAGGCCAGGAGGCAGCCTATGAGATGGCCTGAGAAAGGAGCCGCCATCTACCGAGGCTGTGTGGGCGCCAGGCTCTGGGCCTGATGCTTTGTTGAATTTCTTTCATTGAGTCTCGTGGTAATTCAATGGAGTGGAATTCATCTCATTTTTCAGATGAGGATCCTGAGGCCCAGACATGTCAGATAACTTGCCTAAGTTCACACAGCTAGGAGGTGGTGGATCTGCTAAAACTTTATTGATGGTGTGTGAAAGACAGTAAGACTTTATTTAAGGTGGGGGGCAGCATCTGACAGGGGCCACAGCAGCTGGGGAGAGAGATTGGGCTCACTCTGAATTCAGCAATGTCAAGTGGGAATTGATGGCCAGAGAGCAGGGTGGGCTCACTGGATGGGAAACCTCTTCAGAGGAAACATCTGGGGTGATTCTGGCTAAACGGACCTGATGGGATTCTTTTTTTTTCTATTATTACTATATAGGATTCTTTTTTTTTTCTATTATTATTATACTTTAAGTTCTGGGGTACATGTGCAGAACGTGTAGGTTTGTAACATAGGTATATACGTGACGGTGATTGGCTGCATCCATGACCCCATCATCTACATTAGGTATTTCTCCTAATGCTATCCCTCCCCTAGCTTGCCACCCCCTGCTCTTCCTCCCCTAGCTCTCCTCCGCTCCCCACAGGCCCTGGTGTGTGATGTTCCCCTCCATGTGTCCATGCATTCTCATTGTTCAATACCCACTTATGAGTGAGAACATTTGGTGGTTGATTTTCTGTTCTTGTGTCAGTTTGCGAAGAATGATGGTTCTCAGCTTCATGCATGTCCCTGCAAATGACAAGAACTCATTTTTTTTAATGGCTGCATAGTGTTATATGTGCGTTTTTTATCCAGGTTTTCTTTATCCAGTGTATCATTGATGTGCATTTGGGTTGGTTCCAAGTCTTTACTACTGTGAACAGTGCCACAATAAACATAAGTGTGCATGTGCCATTATGACAGAATGATTTATAATCTTTTGTGTATATACCCAGTAACGGGATTGCTGGGTCAAATGTTATTTCTAGTTTTAGATCCTTGAGGAATAGCAACACTGCCTTCCACAATGGTTGAACTAATTTACACTCCCATCAAGAGTGTAAAAGCATTCCTATTTCTCCACATCCTCTTCAGCATCTGTTGTCTCCTGATATTTTATTTTATTAAATATTTTTTCCAATTTTTTATTGCATTTTAGGTTTTGGGGTACATGTGAAGAACATACAAGATAGTTGCATAGGTACACACATGGCAGCATGATTTGCTGCCTTCCTCCCCTTCACCTATATCTGGCATTTCTTCCCAGGCTATCTCTCCCCAACTTCCCACCCCTCGCTGTCCCTCCCCTATTCACCCCAACAGACCCCAGTGTGTAGTGCTCCCTTCTTTGTGTTCATGTGTTCTGATTGTTCAACACCTGCCTATGAGTGAGAACTTGCGGTATTTCATTTTCTGCTCTTATTTCAGTTTGCTGAGAATGATGTTCTCTGGGTTCATCCATGTTTCTACAAAGGACACGAACTCACCATTTTTTATTGCTGCATAATATTCCATAGTGTATATGTGCCACATTTTCCCTGTCCAGTCTATCATCGATGGGCATTTGGGTTGGTTCCAGGTCTTTGCTATTGTAAACAGTGCTGCAGTGAACATTTGTGTGCATGTATCCTGATAGTAGAATGATTTATAATGCTTCGGATATATACCCAGTAATGGGATTGCTGGGTCAAATGGAATTTCTATTTCTAGGTCCTTGAGGAATCGCCACACTGTCTTCCACAATGGTTGAAATAATTTACACTCCCACCAGCAGTGTAAAAGTGTTCCTATTTCACCACATCCTCTCCAGCATCTGTTGTCTCCAGATTTTTTAATGATCACCATTCTAATTGGCATGAGATGGTATCTCAATGTAGTTTTGATTTGTATCTCTCTAATGACCAGTGATGATGAGCATTTTTTCATGTGTTTGTTGGCCTCATGTATGTCTTCTTTTGTAAATGTCTGTTCATATCCTTTGCCCATTTTTGAATGGGCTTGTTTGTTTTTTTTCTGTAAATCTGTTTGAGTTCTTTGTAAATTCTGGATATCAGCCCTTTGTCAGAGGGGTAAACTGCAAAGATTTTTTCCCATTCTTTTGGTTGCTGATTCACTCTAGTGACTGTTTCTTTTGCCGTGCAGAAGCTGTGGAGTTTGATTAGGTCCCATTTGTCTATTTTGGCTTTTGTTGCCAATGCTTTTGGTGTTTTGGTCATGAAGTCCTTGCCTACTCCTATGTCCTGAATGGATTTGCCTAGATTTTCTTCTAGGGTTTTTATGGTGCCAGGTCTTATGTTTACATCTTTAATCCATCTGGAGTTAATTTTAGTGTAAGGTGTCAGGAAGGGGTCCAGTTTCTGCTTTCTGCACATAGCTAGCCAGTTTTCCCAACACCATTTATTAAACAGGGAATTCTTTTCCCATTGCTTGTTTTTGTCAGGTTTATCAAAGATTATATGGTTGTAGATATGTTGTGTTGCCTCCGATGCCTCTGTTCTGTTCCATTGGTCTATATCTCTGTTTTGGTACCAGTACCATGCAGATCACTGTAGCCTTGTAGTATAGTTTGAAGTCTGGTAGTGTGATGCCTCCCACTGTGTTCTTTTTGCTTAGAATTGACTTGGCTATGTGGGCTCTCTTTTGGTTCCATATGAAGTTCATGGTGGTTTTTTCCAGTTCTGTGAAGAAATTCAATGGTAGTTTGATGGGGATAGCATTGATTGTGTAAATTACTTTGGGCAGTATAGCCATTTTCACGATATTGATTCTTCCTAACCACGAACATGGAATGTTTCTCCATCTGTTTGTGTCCTCTCTTATTTCATTGAGCAGTGGTTTCTAGTTTTCATTAAAGAGGTTCCTTACATTCCTTGTAAGTTGTATTCCTAGGTATTTTATTCTCTTTGTAGTAGTTGTGAATGGCAGTTTGTTCTTGATTTGGTTCTCTTTAAGTCTGTTATTGGTGTATAGGAATGCTTGTGATTTTTGCACATTGATTTTATATCCTGAGACTTTGCTGAAGTTGCTTATCAGTTTCAGGAGTTTTTGGGCTGAGGTGATGGGGTCTTATAGGTATACTATCATGTCGTCTGCAAATAGAGACAATTTGGCTTCCACCTTTCCTATTTGAATACCCTTTATTTCCTTTTCTTGCCTGATTGCTCTGGCTAGAACTTCCAGTACTATGTTGAATAGGAGTGGTGAGAGAGGGCATCCTTGTCTAGTGCCGGATTTCAAAGGGAATGCTTCCAGTTTTTGCCCATTCAGTATGATATTGGCTGTTGGTTTGTCATAAATAACTTTTATTAATTTGAGATATGTTTTATCAATACCGAGTTTATTGAGGGTTTTTAGCACAAAGGGCTGTTGAATTTTGTCAAATGCCTTCTCTGCATCAATTGAGATAATCATGTGGTTTTTGTTTTTGCTTCTGTTTATGTGGTGAATTACATTTATAGACTTGTGTATGTTGAACCAGCCTTGCATCCCCGGGATGAATCCTACTTGATCATGATGGATAAGTTTTTTAATGTGCTGTTGCAATCGGTTTGCCAGTATTTTACTGAAGATTTTTGCATCTATGTTTATCATGGATAGTGGCCTGAAGTTTTCTTTTCTTGTTGAGTCTCTGCCGGGTTTTAGTATCAGGATGATGTTGGTCTCATAAAATGATTTGGGAAGGGTTCCCTCTTTTTGGATTATTTGGAATAGTTTTAGAAGGAATGGTACCAGCTCCTCTTTGTGTGTCTGGTAGAATTCGGCTGTGAACCCATCTGGACCTGGGCTTTTTTTGTGTGGTAGGCTCTTAATTGCTGCCTCAACTTCAGACCTTGTTATTGGTCTATTCATAGTTTCAGCTTTCTTGTGGTTTAGGCTTGGGAGGAGACAGGTGTCCAGGAATTTATCTATTTCTTCCTGGTTTACTAGTTTATGTGCATAGAGTTGTTTGTAGTATTCTCTGATGATGGTTTGAATTTCTGTGGAATCTGTGGTGATTTCCCCTTTATCATTTTTTATTGCATCTATTTGTTTGTTCTCTCTTTTCCTTTTTATCAGTCTGGCTAGTGGTCTGTCTATTTTGTTTATCTTTTTGAAAAACCAGCTCTTCGATTTATTGATTTTTTTTGGAGGGTTTTTCTTGTCTCTATCTCCTTCAGTTCTGCTCTGATCTTAGTTATTTCCTGTCTACTGCTAGGTTTTGAGTTTTTTTTGATCTTGCTCCTCTAGCTCTTTCAATTTTGATGATAGGGTGTCAATTTTGGATCTCTCCACTCTTCTCATATGGGCACTTATTGCTATATATTTCCCTCTGGAGACTGCTTTAAATGTGTTCCAGAGATTCTGGTATGTTGTGTCTTCGTTCTCATTGGTTTTGAAGAACTTCTTTATTTGTGCCTTTATTTCATTGTTTATCCAATCAACATTCAAGAACCAGTTGTTCAGTTTCCATGAAGCTGTGCGGTTCTGAGTTAGTTTCTGAATTCTGAGTTCTAACTTGATTGCACTATGATCTGAGAGACTGTTATGATTTCAGTTGTTTTGCATTTGCTGAGGAGTGCTTTACTTCCAATTATGTGGTCAATTTTGGAGTAGGTGTGATGTGGTGCTGAGAAGAATGTATATTCTGTGGATTTGGGGTGGAGAGTTCTGTAAATGTGTATCAGGTTTGCTTGTTCCAGGTATGAGTTCAAGCCTTGGATATCCTTGTTAATTTTCTGTCTGGTTGATCTAATATTGACAGTGGAGTGTTAAAGTCTCCCACTATTATTGTGTGGGAGTCTATGTCTCTTTGTAAGTCATTAAGAACTTGCCTTGTATATCTGGGTGCTCCTGTATTGGGTCCATATATATTTAGGATCATTAGCTCTTCTTGTTGTATTGATCCTTTTACCATTATGTAATGACCTTCTTTGTCTCTTTTGATCTTTGTTGCTTTAAAGTCTATTTTATCAGAAATGAGATTTGCAACTCCTGCTTTTTTTTTTTCTCTCTATTTGCTTGGTAAATCTTCCTCCATCCCTTTATTTTGAGTATTTGTGTATCCTTGCATGTGAGATGGGTTTCCTGGATACAGCACACTGATGGGTTTTGTTTTTTTTATCCAATTTGCCAGTCTGTGTCTTTTGATTGGTGCATTTAGCTCATTTACATTTAGGGTTAATATTGTTATGTGTGAATCTGATACTGCCATTTTGATGCTATCTGGCTGTTTTGCCCTTTAGTTGATGCAGATTCTTCATTTTCTTGATGCTCTTTAGCATTTGGTATGTTTTTGGAATGGCTGGTACTGGTTGTTCCTTTCTATGTGTAGTGCCTCTTTTAGGAACTCTTGTAAAGCAGGCTTGGTGGTGACAAAATCTCTGAGTACTTGCTTGTTGGCAAAAGATTTTATTCTTCCTTCACTTATGAAGCTCAGTTTGGCTGGATATGAAATTCTGGGTTGAAAGTTCTTTTCTTTAAGGATGTTGAATATTGGCCCCCACTCTCTTCTGGCTTGTAGAATTTCTGCTGAGAGATCTGCTGTGAGTCTGATGGGCTTCCCTTTGTGGGTGACCCGACCTTTCTCTCTGGCTGCCCTTAGTATTTTCTCCTTCATTTCAACCCTGGTGAATCTGACGAATATGTGCCTTGGGGTTGCTCTTCTTTCGGAGTATCTTGGTGGTGTTCTCTGTATTTCCTGGACTTGAGTATTGGCCTGCCTTGCTAGGTTGGGGAAATTTTCCTGGATAATATCCTGAAGAGTATTTTCCAGCTTGGATTCATTCTCTTCATCACATTCTGGTACACCTATCAAACGTAGGTTAGGTCTCTTCACATAGTCCCACATTTCTTGGAGATTTTGTTCATTCCTTTTTGTGCTTTTTTCTCCAATCTTGGTTTCTCATTTATTTTATTGAGTTGATCTTTGACTTCTGATATTTTTTCTTCTGCTTGGTCAATTCGGCTGTTGAAACTTGTGCATGCTTCGTGAAGTTCTCGTGTTGTGTTTTTCAGCTCCTTCAATTTATTCATATTCCTCTCTAAGTTGTCCATTCTTGTTATCATTTCCTCGAATCTTTTTTCAAGGTTCTTAGTTTCTTTGCATTGATTTAGAACATGTTCTTTTAGCTCACTGAAGTTTCTCATTATCCACCTTCTGAAGTCTGATTCCGTCATTTCATCACTGTCATTCTCCGTCCAGCTTTGTTCCCTTGCTGGTGAGGAATTTTGGACCTTTGTAGGAGGTGAAGTGTTTTGATTTTGGGTGTTTTCCTCCTCTTTATGCTGGTTTCTTCCCATCTTTGTGGATTTATCCACCTGTCGTCTTAGTAGTTGCTGACTTTTCTATTGGGTCTCTGAGTGGATGCACAGATTGTTGATGATGAAGGATTTCTGTTACTTAGTTTTCCTTCTAATTGTCTAGCCTCTCTGCTGTATGACTGCTGAGGTCCACTCCAGGCCCTGCTTGTCTGGGGTACACCTGTAGCAGCTGCAGAACAGTGAGGGATGCTACCAGTTTCTTCTTCTGCTATCTTTTTCCCAGAATGATGCTCACCAAATTTCAGTCTGATTAGTCCTTTTTTGAGGTGACTCTTTGGATATATAGGGGTCAGGGAGCTGCTTGAGGAGACGGTCTGTACTTTATAGGAGCTCAAGTGCTGAGCTGTGAGCTCCGTTGTTCATTAAGGGTTGTTGGGCGGGTGTGTTTAGGTCTGATGCATCAGAACTTATAACCCCCCCCTTTTTTTTCCTCAGATGCTGTATCAGGAATTTGGGGCTTTCTTTATGAGTATCCATTGCACTGTTCTGCCCAGCTAGGAGGCAGTCTAGTCACTGTTTGCCTGCTGAGGCTCTGCCCTCCTACCACAGGGTCCACCCTGCTGCCACGGGGCTCCGCCCTGCTGCCATGGGGCTTTGCCCTACTGTGGTGGGCTCTACCCTGTTGGCTGAGTCTCTCTGTTATGGCGGGTTGCCTCAGCAATGGCAGGCTGCTTCCGCAATGGGCGTGTTCCTCAGTAGGGGTGGAATGCGTCCATAGTGGTGGACGCCCCTCCCCACTGAGCTGCACCATCCTGGATTCAGCTGAGCCTGCAGTAAAACTCTCAACCCCCAGCTTTTCGAATTGCCATTTGTTTGTCCCTGTGGGGGTGGGACCCGCTGAGCCTGATCACCTGGCTCCCTGCCTCAGAGTCCTTTCTCTCTCTCTCTCTCTCTTTTTTAAGTTGAATGTTGACTCTCTCACAGGTGTTTCAGTCACCTGCTGAAAGGGCACCGGGATCTGTGTGATTTCCCGTGCTGCTACCCACTGCATCAGCTCAAATCACGCTTCCCAGGGATCTCCTGGTCTGGCTCTCTGTCCAAGTCCCATTTAATCAGATGGATATGTTAATCTGCCCTCCCAAATCTCAGGTTGCCAGTTTAACAGGGCACCCAGACCAGTGAGTTTTGTGCCGCTGCATCGTGGCGCCGGCCGAAAGGGCTGCGCAAGCTGAAAGGGCTGTGCTGGTGTCCCGTGTCTCTCCTACACCTGGGAATTGTTCTGTTCTGTGGGCAACCAAGGTCCGTCTGAGAATGCGGCTAGGACTCACCCTCTGCGCCTTCACTGAGAGCTGCAATCCCAAGTTGTTCCTACCACACCATCTTGGAAAATCCCCATCTTGCATTTGAAAAGCCCAGGATAGCAGCTTACTCCTGCTGGCTGCTTAATAAAGATCATTTGGGAATGTTAATCAGGGAAGAAGAACCACATCCCAATGACACCAATGTGAAGCAGGAAGGGGTTAGAGCCACAAGCAGAGCACTAGTAATAAATCTGCAGTTCCCAAAGTGTGACCAGCAGCAGCTGCATCACCAGGGCATGTGCTGGAAATACAAAGTCTCAGACTCCACTTGCTGACTCAGAAGTTGGGAGTGAGGGGAGCCCTCTGGGGTATTCTGATGCTGGCCCAAGCTTGCCAGCTGCTGTGCTCACCTCCTGAAGCTGGAGACTGGAAGGAGAAAGAATTTTCTGCTCAGAGACCCTGTAGGGTTCCCTGAAGGAGGTAGCAAGGGGCCAGAGTGAGAGGGTACTTGGCAGTTCAGAGAGAGGGAAATGAATGTGTAAACATTAGGTTTGTCTCTGAGTTTCCAGCATTTTTGCATCGGGGTTGTTGGGTGTCAGGACTTTCCTCGAGCCCTTCTCATCCCACCAGGCTGTGGAATGGTCCTGAGCACTGTGAGGTCCTCTGGGCAGCCACCCTTGTCTGTAGAGCTGGGAACTTGTGGGGGCTGGGGTCAGAGAATGTAGCAGTTCTGTGACAAATTAGCCAAATTTAGCAGCCAGGACAACACCAATGTGTTATCTTACATTTATGTAGGTCAGAAGTCAGGCATGGGTCTCCCTGGGCCCAAATCAACGTGTCTTCAGGGCTGCTTTCTTTCTGGAAGCTCAAGGGGAGAATCCATTTCCTCACCTTTTGCAGCTTCCAGAGCCCCTTCCTCCACCTTCAAAGCTAGCACCACACACCTCTCATTCCTGTGCCCCACAGTTCCTCCCCCTGACCCCTCTGACCCTGCCTCTCTTCTGCCATCTGCCTATGAGAACCATAGAGATAATGGTAGCCCCCCCCAGATAACAGTATAGCCCCCACCTCCAGGTCAGCTGCTTAGCAAGCTCAATCCCATCTGCAGCCTCAATTCTCCTTTGTCATGTAAGGCACATACTCAGTCCACAAGTTTCAGTGATTAGGACATGGACATCTCTAGGTGGAGCATTCTATCCATGTTCCTCTCCATCTGTCAGCCTGGGGCCCCAGCAGTGCAGGGTGGTGGCTAAGAGTGAGCATTTGAGAGTCAGATCCATCTGAGCTCAGTTTATGGTCCCTGCTTTTTCCTGTGTGCCTTAGACTCTGTGGTCTCATCTGCAAACCAGCAATGGCAGTAGTATCTATAGCAGAGGACTTTATGCCAGACTCTTGCAATGCCCTTGTCACTGTGTTATTGTGACAGTTGGAAGAAAGATTAGAGCTTGCCTGCTCTGACCCCACCTCCTATACCCACTGTCTCTCTGTCACCTCTGGCAGATGGTGTGGTGGTGCAGACTGTCTCCTGGCCAGCAGTTTCTCCCCACCCTCTGGCCACACTGACCATGCTGCTTGAGAAGACAGCCTGGCACCATTGCTAAGCCACATGGAGTGGCTATAACTGACCACACACTGCACCCCAGGATGGGCCATGATGGACTGGAGCCAATCGGTGGATCCCAGACCACTGACCAAAAACAGGCATCCTGGATGGGATCGTATCCACCCAACTATGGAAGCACAGGTCTGGGGCCCAAACACCACGTCTCCAGAGCCTGAGTTGGCCACAGGCACAATGGAGAACCTTTGGTTGAAACAGGTGGGAGAGAGACAACAGGAGCTCAATCATGTTTTTAAAGACCATTGTTCCAGCCTTGCCTGAAGGCAGCCCTACGGGGAGACATTTATGTAGATGACCCAGATACCATGGATTCTCTTAAGGACTCTGGTCTTTCACCTCTATGCAATCTTCTCCAAAAATAGCACATCTCCTGTGGACAAGACTGAAGGAGATACCTCCTCATCTAGAAAGGCTGTGTCCATGTGGCTGCATCTCATTTCCTAGAACTTCTTTCCTCCAAAGCAAAACAAAACAAAAAAAAACCCAGCTCATTTGTTTTATAGGAACTTACAAAGTGCCCTCCTCCTCTTCTGTTCTGAGGCTGTCAAATATTTTTAAATCATTGTCCTTCCTCTCGGCCTCCTCTCTTCTGTCTTCACATGACCAGTTTCTTTACTCAGACCCTACATAATGTGGCTTGTAGATCTCCCATCATGACAGTCAAACTCCTCCAAATGCCACTTTTCCAATCTTTTTTAAAAATTCTGAAGTCCCCAACAACATTGGCTGGCACATAAACCCACTCTGGATGTGGCCAGATGGAGCTGATGCCAGTGACATGTTGTGTCTGTTGATGTCTGGCTGCATCTTAATGTGAAGCCATGGTTTAGATTGATGGGATATCTGGGTGGGAAGGCACCCTGGTCAAGAGGGCTCTGCACCTGTGATTTTATGTGACTCATGCCTGCTACTGATGGCTCTTGATGCCATTGGGAACCACCAGCAGGAACAGACATGCAGTTATGCAGACAAATCCTTTCTGTCCAGTGCTCCTGGCCAGGCTCAGACAGGGACCCAGCCCTGAGTTGACACAGTGGATGGTCAGCAAGGTGTCAGCTTGGATTTCTCAAAGTAAGGCTGAAACAGTTAGGCTTTCTGTTCCCACCCAAATCTCATCTTGAATTATAATCCCCTCCTGTCTGGGGCAGGACCTAGTGAAGGTGATTGGATCATGGGGGATTCCCCCACACTGTTCTCATGATAGTGAGTTTTCAAGAGATCTGATGGTTTTTATAAGGGGCTCTTTCCTCTTCACTCATACACACTTCTCTTGCCTGCCACCATGTAAGATATGCCTCTTCCCCTTCTGCCAAGATTGTAAGTTTCCTGGGGCAACCCCAGTGCTATGGAACTGTTAGTCTTTTCTTGATAAATTACCCAGTCTTGGGTATCTTATAGCAGTGTGAAAATGGACTAATACAAAAGCTGTCTCTCCACCCCTTGCTTGCATGGGCCATTGCTTTGGACTTGCCATCAGGGCCCAGTGACACTGGATGGGCATCCTTTGGACCACCCCTCACTCTGCCCCAGGCAGGACATGGGCCTGGAAAGGCCTAGCTTCCTCTCTGCACAGCTGCTAGGCTTATGAGCTCTGAAAGGTGCAGGCATCCAAGAGTCTCCATTCAGCCCTCAATAATGAGAGGGGGAGAAGAGCCATCACTCAGCCCACAGTCAGAAGGAAGTGGGCTTCATATTCATTTGCACAGCTCCTCTCAACCTGATCTGACAGTCCCTTTGCCATATCTCCTCCGCAACAGGGAGTTGCACTGGACTTCCAACAAGGAAGAGAGGCGGCCTTATCCCCATTTCCCAGATAAGAAAACTGAGCACCAAGGAATGTACAAGCAGCAGGTGGCAAATTCTAGAACTCAGATGCATGTCTTCCAGGCTTCCAAGGCTGTGCTCTCACATACCATGCAGAATCTGCCTTGCAGATAAAGGGACTGGGGCTCAGCAGCTTGCCCTGCTCCCATGGCTGAGAAGTGATGAACACAGAGCTGAATTCCACCACTTCCCATGCCATGCTCTTGCTTCTCTAAGATGCCTCCTCCTCAGGGTCCAAAGAAGACAGAGCAGCCTCTGGTCAGATGGCACCACATGCTGGGTTACAACACAGAAAATCTTCCCTCCCTTCTTCTTGGGGCCAGTGTTTTGCCTCATCCCACTGAAATAGGGCTTGGATAAGTAACTTGTTCAGGCCAATGGAACATAAGCAGAAACAACATGCCAGTTCTGAGCCAAGCCTAGCTGGCATCTGGTGCCTCCTCATGGCCTCTCATGTCTCTATGGTTACCACAAGAAAGCATGCCCTGGATAGCCACTAGTTCAAGGATAATGGGAGGCTCATGGAGCAGAACTCAACCAAAATCACAGCCTGGAGTCTGGAACCTGGAGCCAGGAGCTGAGAGTCCGGAGTCCAGCGTTAACCCAGCCATGGTGCCGTGCAACTCTCTTACTGGCTCATAAGTGATACATACCCATTGTTTTCAGCCTCCAGATTGTGGAGATATTTGTTACTCAGCATTATTACAGCATTGCTAACTGATACAGATGGGTCTTAACTTGGATGGTGAACAAATATAAAATCTATCTTAAGAATAGCAGATTATTCTCTGATCCAGAAAGAATGCACAACATAAAATCCAAAATAGATGGCCCTATGCCTCTGAAACCAATATTCAAGCTAGCTCTTTACAATTTAAAAGGAATTTTAAATTTGAGATAGGACAAGGGTTTTTCATTTGAGGTGTTTTGAATGGAAACATCAGGATCTCCACAAATGTGCTTCTCGCTTTTTAAAGGCTTTGTTTATATCTAACACTAAACTGATGCTAGATTGAAACATCAATTGATAGTCTGATACAGTCAATGAAGAATGACCAACTTACATGCAAATCCATGTACGAGCATGGGCCTTCCATTCAATCAGTCTCAATTAAAAACTGCCTTCTGAAAATTCACTCTAACATGTGGATTGCATTTATTTATGGGTGACAGCTAATTTTCTTTCTTCCTGTAATAAAATAATTAAAATATTTTGCTCTTCGAGTTATATATTTTTCAGGGTAATCCTTTCATTAAAAGTCATTTAATATCCTTCTGTTCTGTTATCTGCTACATTTCAACTTTTGTGTTTTCTCTGCTCTCTTGTCTTCTGTCCTATTTCTCATTAAATTTCCCCTTCTTGTTCTTTTGTTATGATGGCTTATTTTCTTCCCTAAAATAGGCTTTGAACTTAAAAACCTGAAAAGCATTTTATTTGGAATAAAAGAATCCACAGTGTCACACATTTGTCAGCTAATGTGTTCCTTCCCATGCCTCGTTTTAATTTTTCAGCATGATTGTTTATGAACGAGGCCTTTGGTTTCTCCGAGGCTGGTTTGGTCTTTCTACCCATTCTTCACAGAAAACGATAATCCTCTGATAACATAATCACCACCATAGCAACCGGAGGCAAAGTCATAAACAGAATTATGACTTCAAGAGCCCAGATTTGCATCTAACACCCACTACTTACTCGCCAGGCGCCTCTGTGGATGCCACTCCACAGCCTCCTGTGTTAAGAGGTGCAGAAGGGCTGCCTGATTGGCTCCCAAGCTGAGAACCAGGAGCCTGGGGGAAGTCATGGCGAAATCTGAACCTGATGTGGCCCTGTCAGCATAAGACACATACTCAGAGCAAAACAGCCTGCTCTTCAATGTGTTTAGTTTAGTTCCATTGTCCTGCCCACCCCTCCCATCACTGAGGACTGGTATTGAAAAGCACAGGTGAGTGCTCTGCAGGTGCCGGGTGCGTGATTTAATTCTGGGTTCCTTGATCTAGTAAAAGCTTGGGAAGGACTGATCAGAGAATCTATAGGCTTCTAAGACAAGAGAAAGACCATGGCTCCGATTCAGGTGCAGCCAGGAGGGCCCTGGGGATGGAAGCCAGCACTGAGTCCAAACCTGGTGTGATGCCACCTGCATTTTCTCTCCTCCTTTAGCCTTTGACAAGTTACTTAACTGAGTAAATATTCTATTTCCACCATGATAAGGAAAGATTGTGTGTGACTGTTATGTTTTTATTCCAGATTGAAGCACTCAGTGTATTCATAAGGTCAGTGAAGGAAGCACAGGGAAGGTAGTGTGGGCTGGTGCTCGCTAGTGAACTCCACAGACACCTTGCAGCTTGCCAGCATATTATCTGGGTCTTCTGGACATCCCAGTGGTTTAGTGGGTGATTGTTCACCCATTTCACAGATGGCAAAACTGAAGCTGATCAAGTGTCCTGTGATGCTCCAGATCACAGAGCCAAAAGGTGCAGAGTGATGGCTCAGACACAGGTCTCCCAGCTCCAAGCTCTGTGCTCTGTACAGAAAGTCAGTGTGACCCTGAAGGATGGGGCAGCTGTTCTGGGACAGGATAGGTCCATTCTGGAAGGCTCATTGGCTAGGGGAAAGTGGGTATGGGGAAAATAATTCCCTTTCATCCATCCATTTTTGCTCCTAAACTTCCCTTCCACCCTCAGCTTCTTTCGTGTCTTCTCCTCAGGACTCAGTGGCTCAGACAGTGGGGCTGCCATCTCTTACTGCCCACTCCACCATGGCTAGGGATGGATTCTCTCCACTCTATACAGAATTCAAGAACTATATTTGGATCTGCTTCACAACAGTAATCCCCACAGCCTTAAAACATGCAAAATAAAAATAAGTTAATCACCCCTCAGCATTTTACAGTACATTTGTAATTTTTTATTTAAATGTTTAATATCATAAAAGAAACTTGGCTCATGGAGAAACTGTTGATTTTATCAGAAGAAATTGCTCTCTTTTAAGTGAAAGTAAATACTCTTTAGGGCATCTCCAGAGAGGAAATGAGAGTGAAGAAAACTGGTCTCAAGTTAGCCAAATCTGGCAATTATTCTTTCAAAGGCAGCAATGTGTCACAGCAGAATGTGACAATTCCCTAAAGTGACTGCTGGTGGACTGATTCATGAGCAAAAGCAAAGACATTGTTTCCCCAAATGACCGTTGAGCTGCTAACCACCTGTGAGTGAAAACCATGGAAAGAAGGGGACCCAGGAGGCTCGGGGTCCAGATCAGCTCTGAGAAGGACCTGTCTGCAAACTTTCCTCAGGGCTCTGTTGTTTCGAATGGCAGATCACCATCACCTTCAAGCCTTGGCCTTGTTCTCTGATTGACCACTCTTGGAGAGAGATGGGCTGCCCATTAAGACCGATTGTTCTGACTCTGAAATGAAGTAAAATGAACCAATTAACATCTTGGCAATGGCAGAATTCATCATGCTTGACCATTTTTATTTAAATTCTTCCCCTGTATGCAGCACAGAAAGGCATTTATTAGTTCACACAAAGGCATGTCTGAACACCAAACATTCAATTATTCCAATGTTTACTGATGAGAAAACTGCAAAAGAAAATACGCATTCAACAGATACATTCTGAAAGGTCTTATAACAATGAGATCTTTTCACAGTTTCTAAGGCATATTCTATAATTTTTTTATTGCATTTTAGGTTTTGGGATACATGTGCAGAACATGCAAGATAGTTGCATAGGTACACACATGGCAGTATGTTTTGCTGCCTTCCCCCGCTTCACCCACATTTGGCATTTCTCCCCAGGCTATCCCTCCCCAGCTCCCCGACACTGTCCCTCCCCTATTCCCCCCAATAGACCCCAGTGTGTAGTACTCCCTTCCCTGTGTCCATGTGTTCTCATTATTCATCACCCACCTATGAGTGAGAATATGCGGTATTTCATTTTCTGTTCTTGTGTCAGTTTGCTGAGAATGATGTTCTCTAGGTTCATCCATGTCCCTACATAGGACACGAACTCATCATTTTTGATTGCTGCATAATATTCCATGGTGTATATGTGCCACATTTTCCCAGTCCAGTCTATCATCGATGGGCATTTGGGTTGGTTCCAGGTCTTTGCTATTGTAAACAGTGCTGCAATGAACATACGTGTGCATGTGTCCTTATAGTAGAACGATTTATAGTCCTTTGGATATATACCCAGTAATGGGATTGCTGGCTCAAATGGAATTTCTATTTCTAGGTCCTTGAGGAATCGCCACACTGTCTTCCACAATGGTTGAACTAATTTACACTCCCACCAACAGTGTAAAAGTGTTCCTATTTCTCCACATCCTCTCCAGCATCTGTTGTCTCCAGATTTTTAAATGATCACCATTCTAACTGGCGTGAGCTGGTATCTCAATGTGGTTTTGATTTGCATCTCTCTAATGACCAGTGATGATGAGCATTTTTTCATATGTTTTTTGGCCTCATGCATGTCTTCTTTGGTAAAGTGTCTGTTCATATCCTTTGCCCATTTTTGAATGGGCTTGTTTTTTTTTCCTGTAAATCTGTTAGAGTTCTTTGTAAATTCTGGATATCAGCCCTTTGTCAGAGGGGTAAACTGCAAAATTTTTTTCCCATTCTGTTGGTTGCTGATTCACTCTAGTGACTGTTTCTTTTGCTGTACAGAAGCTGTGGAGTTTGATTAGGTCCCATTTGTCTATTTTGGCTTTTGTTGCCAATGCTTTTGGTATTATGGTCATGAAGTCCTTGCCTACTCCTATGTCCTGAATGGTTTTGCCTAGGTTTTCTTTTAGGGTTTTTATGGTGCCAGGTCTTATGTTTAAGTCTTTAATCCATCTGGAGTTAATTTTAGTGTAAGGTGTCAGGAAGGGGTCCAGTTTCTGCTTTCTGCACATGGCTAGCCAGTTTTCCCAACACCATTTATTAAACAGGGAATCCTTTCCCCATAGCTTGTTTTTGTCAGGTTTATCAAAGATTGTATGGTTGTAGATATGTTGTGTTGCCTCCGATGCCTCTGTTCTGTTCCATTGGTCTATATCTCTGTTTTGGTACCAGTACCATGCTGTATTGATTACTGTAGTCTTGTAGTATAGTTTGAAGTCCAGTAGTGTGATGCCTCCTGCTGTGTTCTTTTTGCTTAGAATTGACTTGGCTATGCGGGCTCTCTTTTGGTTCCATATGAAATTCATGGTGTTTTTTTCCAGTTCTGTGAAGAAAGTCAATGGCAGCTTGATGGGGATAGCGTTGATTCTGTAAGTTACTTTGGGCAGTATAGCCATTTTTATGATATTGATTCTTCCTAACCATGAACATGAAATGTTTCTCCATCTGTTTGTGTCCTCTCATTTCATTGATCAGCGGTTTGTAATTTTCCTTGACGAGGTCCCTTATGTTCCTTGTAAGTTGTATTCCTGGTATTTTATTCTTTTTGTAGCAATTGTGAATGGCAGTTCATTCCTGATTTGGCTCTCTTTAAGTCTGTTATTGGTGTATAGGAATGCTTGTGATTTTTGCACATTGATTTTATATCCTAAGACTTTGCTAAAGTTGCTTAGCAGTTTCAGGAGTTTTTGGGCTCAGGTGATGGAGCCTTCCAGGTATACTATCATGTCGTCTGCAAATAGAGACAATTTGGCTTCCACCTTTCCTATTTGAATACCCTTTATTTCCTTTTCTTGCCTGATTGCTCTGGCTAGAACTTCCAGTACTATATTGAATAGGAGTGGTGAAAAAGGGCATCCTTGTCTAGTGCCGGATTTCAAAGGGAATGCTTCCAGTTTTTGCCCATTCAGTATGATATTGGCTGTTGGTTTGTCATAAATAGCTTTTATTACTTTGAGATATGTTCCTTCAATACTGAGTTTATTGAGGGTTTTTAGCATAAAGGGCTGTTGAATTTTTTCAAATGCCTTCTCTGCGTCAATTGAGATAATCATGTGGTTTTTGTTTTTGCTTCTGTTTATGTGGTGAATTACGTTTATAGACTTGCATATGTTGAACCAGCCTTGCAACCCCGGGATGAATCCTACTTGATCATGATGGATAAGTTTTTTGATGTGCTGTTACAATCAGCTTGCCAGTATTTTATTGAAGATTTTTGCATCTATGTTCATCATGGATATTGGCCTGGAGTTTTCTTTTCTTGTTGAGTCTCTGCCAGGTTTTGGTATCAGGATGATGTTGGTCTCATAAAATGATTTGGGAAGGATTCCCTCTTTTTGGATTATTTGGAATAGTTTCAGAAGGAATGGTACCAGCTCCTCTTTGTGTGTCTGGTAGAATTTGGCTGTGAACCCATCTGGACCAGGGCTTTTTTTGTGTGGTAGGCTCTTAATTGGTGCCTTGACTTCAGACCTTACTATTGGTCTATTTATAGTTTCGGCTTTCTCCTGGTTTAGGCTTGGGAGGGTACAGGTGCCCAGGAATTTATCCATTTCTTTCAGGTTTACTAGTTTATGTGCATAGAGTTGTTTGTAATATTCTCTGATGATGGTTTGAATTTCTGTGGAATCTGTGGTGATTTCCTTTTTATCATTTTTTATTGCATCTATTTGGTTGTTCTCTCTTTTCCTTTTTATCAGTCTGACTAGTGGTCTATTTTGTTGATCTTTTCAAAAAACCAGCTCTTGGATTTATTGATTTTTTTTTTTTGAGACGGAGTTTCGCTCTTATTACCCAGTCTGGAGTGCAATGGCGCGATCTCGGCTCACCGCAACCTCCACCTCCTGGGTTCAGGCAATTCTCCTGCCTCAGCCTCCTGAGTAGCTGGGATTACAGGCATGTGCCACCATGCCCAGCTAATTTTTTGTATTTTTAGTAGAGATGGGGTTTCACCATGTTGACCAGGATGGTCCCGATCTCTTGACCTCGTGATTCACCCGCCTCAGCCTCCCAAAGTACTGGGATTACAGGCTTGAGCCACCGCGCCCGGCGGATTTATTGATTTTTTTGAAGGGATTTTTGTGTCTCTATTTCCTTCAGTTCTGCTCTGATCTTAGTTATTTCTTGTCTTCTGCTAGGTTTTGAGTATTTTTTATCTTGCTCCTCTAGCTCTTTCAATTTTGATGATAGGGTGTCAATTTTGGATCTCTCCACTCTTCTCATGTGGGCACTTATTGCTATATATTTTCCTCTGGAGACTGCTTTAAATGTGTCCCAGAGATGCTGGTATGTTCCATCTTCATTCTCATTGGTTTTGAAGAACTTCTTTATTTCTGCTTCATTTCATTGTTTATCCCACCAACAATCAAAAGCCAGTTGTTCAGTTTCCATGAAGCTGTGCGGTTCTGAGTTAGTTTCTGATTTCTGAGTTCCAACTTGATTGCACTATGATCTGAGAGACTGTTTGTTATGATTTCCGTTGTTTTGCATTTGCTGAGGAGTGCTTTACTCCCAATTATGTGGTCAATTTTAGAGTAGATGTGATGTGGTGCTGAGAAGAATGTATATTCTGTGGATTTGGGGTGGAGAGTTCTGTAAATGTCTATCAGGTTTGCTTGTTCCAGGTCTGAGTTCAAGCCCTGGATATCCTTGTTAATTTTCTGTCTGGTTGATCTGTCTAATATTGACAGTGGAGTGTTAAAGTCTCCCACTATTATTGTGTGGGAGTCTATGTCTCTTTGTAAGTCATTAAGAACTGGCCTTATATATCTGGGTGCTCCTGTATTGGGTCCATATATATTTAGGATCGTTAGCTCTTCTTGTTGTATCGATCTTTTTACCATTATGTAATGACCTTCTTTGTCTCTTTTGATTTTTGTTGCTTTAAAGTCTATTTTATCTGAGATGAGAATTGCAACTCCTGCTTTTTTTTTGCTCCCCATTTGCTTGGGAAATCTTCCTCCATCCCTTTATTTTGAGTATTTGTGTATCCTTGCATGTGAGATGGGTTTCCTGGATACAGCACACTGATGGGTTTTGGCTTTTTATCCAATTTGCCAGTCTGTGTCTTTTGATTGGTGCATTTAGCGCATTTACATTTAGGGTTAATATGGTTATGTGTGAATCTGATACTGCCATTTTGATGCTAGCTGGCTGTTTTGCCCATTAATTGATGTAGATTCTTCATTTTTTTTTTTATGCTCTTTAGCATTTGGTATGTTTTTAGAATGGCTGGTACTGGTTGTTTCTTTCTATGTGTAGTGCCTCTTTCAGGAGCTCTTGTAAAGCAGGCCTGGTGGTGACAAAATCTCTGAGCACTTGCTTGTTCACAAAGGATTTTATTTTTCCTTCGCTTGTGAAGCTCAGTTTGGCTGGATATGAAATTCTAGGTTGAAAGTTCTTTTCTTTAAGGATGTTGAATATTGGCCTCCACTCTCTTCTGGCTTGTAGAGTTTCTGCCAAGAGATCTGCTGTGAGTCTGATGGGCTTCCATTTGTGGGTGACTTGACCTTTCTCTCTGGCTGCTCTTAGTATTTTCTCCTTCATTTCAACCCTGGTGAATCTGACGAATACGTGCCTTGGGGTTGCTCTTCTTGCGGAATATCTTTGTGGTTGTTCTCTGTATTTCCTGGACTTGAATATTGGCCTGTCTTGCTAGGTTGGGGAAATTTTCCTGGATAATATCCTGAAGAGTATTTTCCAGCTTGGATTCATTCTCTTCGTCACATTCTGGTACACCTATCAAACGTAGATTAGTTCTCTTCACATAGTCCCACATTTCTTGGAGACTTTGTTCATTCCTTTTTGCAGTTTTTTTTTTCTCTAATCTTGGTTTCTCATTTATTTCATTGAGTTGATCTTCGACTTCTGATATTCTTTCTTCTGCTTGGTCAATTCGGCTGTTGAAACTTGTGCATGCTTCGCAAAGTTCTCGTGTTGTGTTTTTCAGCTCCTTCAATTCATTCATATTCCTCTCTAAGTTGTCCATTCTTGTTATCATTTCCTCGAATCTTTTTTCGAGGTTCTTAGTTTATTTGCATTGATTTAGAACATCTGCTTTTAGCTCACAGAAGTTTCTCATTACCCACCTTCTGAAGTCTGATTCCATTGTTTCATCACACTCATTCTCCCTCCAGCTTTGTTCCCTTGCTGGTGAGGCATATTGGTCCTTCGTAGGAGGCAAGGTGTTTTGGTTTTGGGTGTTTTTCTCCTTTTTGCGCTGGGTTCTTCCCATCTTTGTGGGTTTATCCACTTGTCATCTGAGGAGTTGCTGACCTTTTCAATTGGGTCTCTGTGTGGACGTCCAGATTGTTGATGATGAAGTATTTCTGTTTCTTAGTTTTTCCTTCTAACAGTCTAGGCACTCTATTGTACAACTGCTGAGGTCCACCCCAGGCCCTCTTTGTCTGGGGTACACCTGTAGCAGCTGTGGAACAGTGAGGGATGCTACCAGTTTCTTCTTCGGCTATCTTTGTCCCAGAATGATGCCCACCAAATGGCAATCTGATCAGTCCTTTTTGAGGTGACTCTTTGGATATACAGGTGTCAGGGAGCTGTTTGAGGAGGCAGTTTGTATTTTATAGGAGCTCAAGTGCTGAGCTGTGAGCTCCATTGATCATTCAGGGGTGTTAGGCAGGTATGTTTAAGTCTGCTGCAGAACTCATAAAACCCTTTTTTTTCCCTCAGATACTCTGTCTTGGGGAGTTAGGGCTTTCTTTATGAGTATCTGTTGCACTGTCCTGCTAAGCTAGGAGGCAGTCTAGTCACTCTTTGCCTGCTGAGGCTCCACCCTGCTGCTGTGGGGTCTGCCCTGTTGCTGTGGGCTCTGCCCTGCTGCTGTGGGCTCCACCCTGCTGCTGTGCACTCCTCCCTGTTGCTGTGGGCTCCACCCTACTGTCATAGGCTCCCCCCTGTTGCCGTGGGCTCTGCTCTGCTGTCATGGGCTCCGCCCAGTTGGCGGAGTCTCTCTGTTATGGCGGGTTGCCTCGGCAATGGCAGGCTGCGTCAGCAATGGGAGTGTACCTCAGTAGGGGTGGAATGCCTCGGTAATGGAAGATGCCCCTCCCCCATCAAGCTGCACCGTCCTGGGTTCAGCTGTTCTTGCAGTGAAACTCTCAACCCCGAGTGTTTTGAATCGCCATTTTGTTTGTCCCTGTGGGGGTGGGACCTGCTGAGCCTGATCACCTGGCTCTCTGCCTCAGAGCCCTTTTTTTTTAAAGTTGAATGGTTGACTCTCTCCCAGGTATTTCAGTCACCTGCTGATAGGGCACTGGGATCTGTGTGATTTCCCATGCAGCAACCCACTGCACCGGCTCAAACGTTGCTTTCTGGGAATCTCCTGATCTGGCTCACTGTCCAAGTCCTGTTTAATCAGATGGATATGCTAATCTGCCTCCCAAATCTCAGATTGCTGGTTTAACAGGGCACTCAGACCAGTGTGTTTTGTGCAGTGTGCCGCTGCGCTGTGATGCTGGCCGAAATGGCTGCGTGAGCCAAAGCGGCTGTGCTGGCATCCCGTGTCTCTCCTACACCTGGGAATTTCCCTGTTCTGTGGGCAAAAAAGATCCATCTGGAAATGCGGATTGCACTCACCCTCTGCGTCTTCACTGAGAGCTGCAATTCTGAGTTGCTCCTACCGCGTCATCTTCTTTTTCCTCCCTATAATTTTGTTTTTTAATCATTGCAACCTACTGGATTCAATATTAGATTCTTATTTCTACCTCTCCAAACCCTCGTCATAGTCTTCTGGCCTAGGTAGCCATCTTGCATTCAGCTTTGCAATGTCTTACCTCCACTGTCACCAAATTAGGTGACACCTCAGATCAGGTTAAGGAGAAATGACACTTGAGATTTGTAAACTGTCTTCCTCTCTCCTATGACCATAGTGGTCAAGTGGTGGCACTGATAACCTGATTAATGGCCTCCTTGTACCCCTGTCTCACTGCAACTGGGCTCAGCCAAGTGACTTTTTTTGGCCAGTGGATGTTAGCAAATGTGACCCAAGCTGAGTTCTGAAAAGATATTCACTCTCTTTGACCTCTGCAACCACCATGAGAACATATTCAGGGTAGCTTGCCAGAAAAGAACATCTAAAAGATATCTAGAGGAGAATGCTCTGGCCTCCAGAACCTCCCTGAACCTGCAGCCCCCATCCAGCATGCAGCTGACTGCAGCACAGCAAGCCACCCTGGTAGAGTCAGCTGAGCCTGGCTCAGATCAGCAGAACTGCCAAGCCAACCCAAAACTCAAGGAAAAATAGTGAATGGTAGTTTTTATGAGCCATTTAGTGCTGGGATAATTTGTTACATGGCACTCTTGAGGCAATAGGTAGCTGCTACAAACCCAACCCCAGCTGTCATTCGTTAAGCACATGTTATGTGTCAGGGATGGCGCCTGACACTTTACAGACTCAACTCTGATTTTCCCAATGATGCCTGCACACAGGTGTCATTACTCCCATCTTTACAGATAAGGGTACATGCCCTGCACAGTAGAGTTTAGTAAGCATGTGAGAAGCTGTGTTTGGACCCACAGCAGTCTCCTCCTTCCTCCCATCACCTGCCTCCACCTTGACAGGCTTCTCTGAATCCCTGGCTCTGGTGCCCCACTCTGAGCATAAACAGGTTATCATGTGAATACCAACAACCTCGTGTTGACCGGGAAGGACTAATCCATGCCATGTGACCAGCCCTGGAAATGCTATGTGGGCATGAGCAAAGCCCACCTTGAATGTCTAAAAGCAAACAGGGGCCAGGAGTTCCCATCTGCAGCCACTCTGCATTTTACCCTCCCAGCTCACCCACTCATCACACTGTGAAATGTGATTGCTCCAAATAAACCCATACGAGGCAGATGCCAAGCCCACCATGCATACCCAGTGATGGGGGATACTGGTCTCTCTCGCACAGCCAGCCTCCCCCTGAGATCACCCCCTTCTGGCATAAATAGAGTGTACCTGCGATGGACCAGACTCATCCATCTTGCTTCCTGAATGTCCTCCTAGCAGAAGCTGGCTACTTTTAGCTGAATTCTGTCTTCCCTTATAGGCACTGTCCTGGAGCTTCCTGTTTCTCCTCACTGTATCTTCAGCTGTCAGCATGATAAGAAACATGACAAGTGTTTATAGATGAATGGTCTAAATGTACATATGGGGAGTTTTTCAAGTAATGCATCACAACTCCAGCACACATTTATTCACATCTGTTAGTGTTCCTTGACTTTGGTTGCATACTAGACTCATCTAAGCTGTTCTGAAAAACAAATGCACAGCCCCACCCTGGAGCAATGGAACAGGCTATTGGAGGGATTCCTGAGTGGAGCTATTGCTTGAATTCTCTCTGGGTCAATCTGATGTGCAGCCAGGGTTGATGGTTGCCCTCCTCTCACATTTCAATTTAAACACAGGATTTTAACCAACTCCTTTCATGATGTGATGTCGTCTCTCCAGCGAGATCTCGCATAGTGTTTCCAGGAGAAGGTCCAGTGAAACCTGCAGCAGGAGGAAGTGAAAATCCCACCCCTGTCCCTTCTCTCCATGCCTGCAGGTGGCTGCACAAACCTGTTTTCCTGACAGCTGCTTGTACATGTAATGGCCTCCAGGATAACTGATGAGCTGGAACCAGTAAGACATGGCTGGAGGAGGGGGCTTCTCATCTGTCAGCTGGGGAGCCTTGTGGGGCCTTACACGGACTCAGCTTTTACCAGTCCCTGAGAAGCACCCCAATGGCCCTGGGATTTTCAACTCTTGAGCACAGGTGGGAACCCAGCAGCAGGCTGGACCCTCCAGTCCCCTTCCTGTTGTCCTCCATGAGCTCCTGGGCCTGTTGGTCTCAGAGCAAAACCACAGCTGGTGGGACTTAGCAGATTTTGACAGCATGTTGATTATGAATATTATCCCTTTCAGGCAAGTTAATGAAGCATCCAATTCATGCCAGCTTTTATCTGTCAGAGAAACACCAGCAAGCAAGGTAGTGACACCAAACCTAACCCTGATGTGAAGTATGAACTTCACATTAATTAGGAAACAGAAGAATATGTGGATTTCTCTAATGCAGACTCATGATACAAAGTCAGCTGATTAAAATGCTCTCAGTCTGGGCTTGGGGTCATTTGTGTCAGCTCTAAGGCCATCTGAGGCAGAAGCATTGAACATGACCTCAAGAGCATCCTTGACCACTTGGACAAGAGGCCAGAGACTCTACAAGTGTGCTCAGGCTGGACAACCAACCCAACCTATGCCCATCAGGATGCCAGGATGCCAGATGCTGGCTTTTCCCCTAAACCATGTGAGCTCACTGACGTGCTGCCATTTTAAACTAAAAAACAGCAATTTCACCCTAAACACTGAACCACTGACTATGTTACTAAAAATTTCTCTCTTAGAGTGTAATGGAAAGAGGACTGGGTGTAAGAGACCCGGCTGCAGAGCTCACCTTCTCCACTAAGCAGCCATAGACATTTTGGCCACTAATGTGCTGAGTCACCTTATTCCTCTGGCCCACAACTTCTTCATCTGGGAAAGGAAGACATTGGATTGTAAAGTAAAAACAGCCCACATTTTTTAGCATTTGCAATATGCTAAGCAATGTGCTAATTGCTTAATTACTAAAGAGACCATCAGCATTGAAAGGTGGTTATTAACTCCTTACCACCCCAGCAGGTGGAGACTGAGTGGTTCTTTCTGTTTATCAGATTGGGTCATGGAGCTCAGGATGGTGCATGTGCTGAATCTGAAAGGCTGGGGTCTGGTGCTCACTTCTAGTTGCTGATGACTAGGTTCAAATGCATCGTTGTGCATCCCTTTCTCAGCAGAGGATTCCTTCCTGCTCTGCTATGGACAATTCATTGCTTTACAGTCTTCTCACTGGAGACCGTTCACTGGCAGTGGCATTTGTAGAAAGTAGCATCTAAACTGCTAGGTCCCGCCTGTCACTGAACATATGAAGGGAGATTCTCACTTAATTTATGATGTCCAGAGTGCTCCTTGTGTTGCTATGTGGATTTTATTTTCCTGTTGTCCATTCGATATGGTCAACTGGCATTTACCACGAATTCCCAGCCCCTCCACAAGTTCTTCTTATACTGTTAAGGTTGAAAATTAAACAATACATTTTCTCAAACCTCTTATGTGGAAAGCTGCTAGAAAGGTGGTCCCCAATGATCCCTGCTCCCTGGCACTCATGCCCCTGTGGAATCCCACACCCCCGTCAGTGTGTGAGGTGACCTAGTGACATGTTCTAGCCAATAGGATGACGGGATGATGTGTAATTAAGGGGATAAGATGTCACATCCTTGATTAGGTTGCAAGAAACTGTAACCTCCATCTTGCCAGCAGATTCTCTCTGGCCATCTCAGCTTGCAGAATGTAAGAAAGTAAGCCCCCACCTTGCAGAGGTGCCTGTGGTGAGGAACTGGAGTGCAGGGTGGCTCCACACAGCAGCCAGCAAGGAACTGAGGCCTCTGTCAGCCCTGGAGCAACTGAGCTGACAAACAACCCCAGTGAGCTTGGAAGCAGAGCTTTCCCCAGTTGGACTTTCAGATGAGACCCCAGCCCCAGTTAAGGCACCATGATGGTAGCCATGGTAGCCACAGGAGGCATAGAACCCAGCCAAGTCCACCTGGATGCCTGATCCACAGAAATTGTAACATGATAAATGTCTGCCAAGTTTGTGGTAATCTGTTAACAGGGATGGGTCGCAAACAAACCTGCACCCACAGATGAGATTGAATTCTGTCAAGCATCTCCCTGGGGTGATGTGGAAAGTTCCATCTCCCTGGAGGCATGTGGAAGACAGAAATGAGGTCATCTCCTGGCTTCCTATGGCTGATTCTGCCAGCACCTGTGACAGATCACCAGCTGAGCAGATGTGGAGATGACATCATAGCCTCTGTAGCTGCATGATACCATCCAGGTGTCCTCATAGTTACAACTGTGGCAGCAGATTTCTGGGCCCCGTTGGCTAACCAAGAGATCTCTGTTTTCATATATTGTTGGGATCAACAGTTCCATGGCTGTCTCCTGATTCCCCACCTTCCTGATAGTGGAAGAGATGATAGCTGCCTGGCAGGTCATTCTGCAGCACACATTCACCCTGCAAGCTGGCAGGTATCTGAATCTGCAGAGTCCCCTTCTTCCATCTGGTAATTTCATGAGCACCTGATTCCCTGTATTCAGCCACTTTCACCTCAAGTAGTTTCTGTTTCCTGCACAGAGCCCTGATGGATCCACCTGCTAACTGATTGTTTCCTAGAAAGTCAAGAAAGCCCTTGAATTTTCTTACCACATACCTGAGTGCGTTTTCTCCATGAAAATTCAAGATACTTTGAATCATGGCCAAACATGAATTAGACAACATAATCCTACCTCAAGTACATGTGGGGCTTTATTACTTACCAAGCCGCGCCACAGAACTCCTTTCTTTCACATTCCACACAACTTTCTGATGTGGGTGTACTTCCTCCCCTCCCCACTTTATAGATCAAAAAACTGAGGCTCAAAAGCAGAACATCTGCTGACCAGCTGGAAATGACAGGGCCAGGACTCCACCCAGGTTCTATGCTAGCTTTAAAGCTTTCTGCCCTCCATACGATGGCGGTTCCTGTGATTTCTTATCCTTGTGACTTCACCAATGATGTCATGCTTAAACCCTCCTACAAACGTGAACCACAATGTGGAAATGTCCTCAGTTTGACTTCTCAGACATTATTCTCTCAATCCCATCCCCGGATGCTTCCTTGGCTGCTGTGTGGGAGCCAGCTCATCCACTGCTGTTTTGTTTTGATTTGATTTTGAGGCAGGGTCTCACTCTGTGGAGGCTGGAGGGCAGTGGTGTAATCATGGCTCACTGCATCCAAAACCTTCTGGGCTCGAGCAGTTCTCCACCTGAGCCTTCTGAGTAGCTGGGACTACAGGTACATGCCACCACCCATGGTCAGTTTTGTATTTTTTGTAGAGGTAGGGTTTCACCATATTGCCCTGAATGGTTGTAAACTTCTAGGCTCAGGCAATCTGCCTACCTCAGCCTCACAAAGTACTGGGATTACAGTCATGAGCCACCATGCCTCACCCCATCCTCTTATGAATTCACAAATGTACAAGTGCATGTTGTTGACAAGATCAGAGCCCTGTCCAAATCCTTCTCTCTCCAGGATAAACAGGTCTGGAGGCCCCTGCACTGCCCAGTGCATCTTCTCCCTTTGCACACAGTTGGCATTCTCTGACGCAGCCCCACGTCCACAGAGCTATGCTCATTTAGAGGAAGTGCCTCTCCTAAATTTGTTTGCCCTGACTTCTGCTTTTCTCTAATTTTCCCAGTCTATTAGTCTGTTCTCACTCTGCTGACGAAGACATACCTGAGACTGGGCCATTTATAAAGAAAAGAGGTTTAACTGACTCACAGTTCCATGTGGCTGGGGAGGCCTCACAATCATGGCTGAAGGTGAAGGAGGAGCAAAGACTCATCTTACGTGGCTCTTGTGACAGGCAAGAGAGCTGGTGCCTCCCCTTTATCAAATCATCAGTTCTCATGAGACTTATTCACTATCGCAAGAATAGCACAGGAAAGACCCCCCACCATGATTCAATTACTTACCACCAGGACCCTCCCATGACAGATGGAAATTATGGGAGCTACGATTCAAGATGAGATTTGGGTGGGGACACAGCCAAACCATAACACCCTGTCTCCTATCAACTGAGGGCAGACCTGTCAAAGCTGAAGGTGCAGCTGTGAGCAGAACATTTTGGAACTCCTCAAGTAGTCTGACCAGCACCAAGGGGCTTCCTAATGTCCTTGAGATCCGTTTCAACACTTCAAACATTCTCATTCCAGTCAACAGTTCCTTCCTTGTCTGTGTGTTCAAGAGACCAGAATTAAGAGCAATGAGCAGGCTGGGCACGGTGGTTCACACCTGTAATCCTAGTGCTTTGGGGGTGCTGAGGCGGGAAGATCACTTGAGCTCAGGAATTTGAAACCCAGTCTCAACAACAAAAATTTGAAAATTAACCGAGCATGGTGGTGCGTGCTTGAAGTCCTAGTGACTGGGGAGGCTGAAGAAGGAGGATTGCTTGAGTCTGAAAGGTCGAGGTTACAGTGAATTATAAGGGTACCACTGCACTCCAGCCTGGACAACAGAGTGAAATCCTCTCTCAAAAAATAAAAATGAGCAAGGAGTGGAAATGTCGGGGAGACAAATCACAGGCAGAGGGGGGATGCCAGATTATTCAAGCTTGCTGGAGAATTCCTTCTCTCAAATTAATTGGGCCTGATCTCAAGAGAAGACCAGGCAGATCCTGGATGCCATGGAACAATTCAGAAGGAAACAGCATGGCCTTTGCATGAAGCAGCATCTTAGCCAGTGATGTTCCAGTACTCCCCATAAGTCCCTCCTTCTCAACACGTAAGATCACCTTTCAGCACATTTACATGACCACTGGGTGGGGAATATTCTCTAAAGTAATTGTCTTCATCTCTGACCTCATTCCATGCTTGAGATAGACAGGCAAAGTACTTGGAACCGTGGTCCCTGGACCATTTTACCTTTTAACTGATCTGTGACAGGAGGCAGGTGGACCAAGAGACATCTGTTTCTTGTGTTTCTTGCAACCAGGCAAATGGTAAATTGCAAAGATGGGAAAGAGGTTCATCTTTAAAGTAAAAGGCAATATGCTGCCTTGACTACATTGTGAACATTTCGTATGCTGGTGGGATGTAATTGGGTTTTCTAAACACCTTACCATCTGATTCAGAGTCGGGAGGACTTGAAATGGACTTCAAATAAAAATTTCCAATTGTCTCTCAGAGCCCAAGCCCAGAAGCCTAATTACTTGCTGAAACTAATTGATCCCATCTGAGCCTCCTGCTGGAACTCCCCACAAAGGGCATGAAAATGAGATGGGTCAGTAAACTTGCAGGCCGGAGCCCAGAGCCCAGGAAAACAAGATGTGCTCACAGAAGCTGTGCCAGGGCGAGAGAGCTTGTTAAGTGACTTCTCTTTGAGCTGCTCCTCACACACAGACCCAGCCAGAGAGAGAGAAGCCTGCTTCCTCTGAAGGTGCCCAGAATGACTCACAAATTTCATTGAAAGTGGCAGGAGGGAAGCAGGCTCTGGCTAAAACGATGCATGCACACACACTTAGATCTCAATCAAGGCGCTCTACAAGGGGACCATGGTGTCAACACTTGGAGAAGCTGACACAAGGGAGAATGACACCTGCCTTCAGAATGAGAGCCCACTTCACCTTCTCCCCCAGATGCTGCAGAGAAGTTTTGTCAGAAGGCCCATATTTGCACCTAAGTGTTGGCACCAGCCAAGGGTCACAGTCTGTATCCCCAGGGGACACTTTGAATTGTAGCAGTTTTTCTTAGAACCTGCACCAGCTCCCCACCCCACTCCCTGCTTCTCTGCTGGGCTCCAACCTCCTGGAAATGCCTCTCTGTGTGCAGAGGAGCTGCAGAAGAAGAAATGGGTCCTCCTGCAGAATGAGCTCCCAAACGCAATACTGATGCTTCTGCTCTTCACACTCTGCTTCCAACTCTCAGCAGATGTGGTCGGCACTACCAGATCAAGACTCTCAAACCCTTCCCCTGTTCCACTTTCCCACCTGGAGCCAGGCTACCATTGTACCCAATGAAGGCAGTGGCAGCCGGGGATGCTGCAGCACACCATGGTCCTGAGTCAACCACTGCTACGTTAATGGCCCAGTCTTCGGTTGGCTCCATCTGTCTGTCATCTGTTTGTCTGTCTAACCATTTTATACACATGTAAAACGACCACAGTCCTTAAGATATTTTACATATACACATATGAACAACATACATATATGCATATTTGTGTGTTTGTGCGTGTGTGTGTGTGTGTGTGTGTGTATGTATGTATATGTGCCTATGTAAATATTTTAACATTTGTTTTGGTGAAAAGACAAATACAATCCAGGCAGGATTGTATTCCTTTGCTTCATGTTTTTCTTTGTGAGACAGGATCTCACCCTGTTGCCCAGACTGGAGTGCAATGCTGAGATCATGGTTCACTGCAGCCTCGCCCTCCTGGGCTCAAGCAATCCTTCAACCTCAGCCTCCTGACTAGCGAGGACTACAGATATGCACCACCACACCCAGCTAATTTTATTTTTAATTTTTTGAGGAGATGGGATCTTGCTATGTTGTCCAGGCTGGTCGCAAACTCCTGGGCTTAAGTGATCCTCCTGCCTTGGCCTCCCAAAGTATCAGGATTACAGGCATAAGCCACTTCACCCAGACCCTTTGCATTTTCTGCTTTTAAAGGAAATTAAAATGGCCCCTAAGATCCAGTGGGGTCTGGACACTGCACCCAATAGAAAAGGTGCTCATGCCACAGAGGGCACCCCTGGGCCTCCTGCTCCCACCGCACAGCCCCACACTGCTGCTCCTCCATTCAAACCATGTGTGGTCCTTTGGGAGGACAAGTCCTTGCCTTAAGCATGTTATTCCTTGGTTCTAAGCCTGCTGGTGGCTTCCATGGTGCTCAAAATTGAACCCAGGTGCCTGACCTGGCCCAGGTTGCCTGGTCTCTCAGGAGCACACTGGCTCTGACACTCTGGTAGATGGATCCAGTTGGGTCACAGGTGCCTCTTTGCTGCTTCCCAAGCATATTGTCCATTCTGCCCCAGGACCTTTGCACTTGCTGCACTCTTCAACTTGCAGAGAGGCTCCCTCAACCCCCAGCCCCCAGGCAGGCATCTGCTCAGACACCACCGCATCAGAGGAACTTCTCCTGAGCACTGACCTGATAGCATCCTGCTCACCACCCCGACCCATACCCCACTGCGTCCCTTCAGGATGTGTTTTACCAATTTGTTCACTGAGTGTCTATTTCCTCTGACCTGATTTCAGGTAGAGATTCAATCTGTGTGTCCAGGTGCCTAAAATCCTGCCTCGCACATCAAGGCAATCTCCAATACTACTAGTTTGCCTCCACGGTTAAGTAAATGACTGTACACCACTAGTGCTATGTGAGATGAATTAAGGTGATAAACTGGATAAAGATTTTCATTGCATGAATTCATTTTAATTTGTACCAGGGAAACATATATATTTATGTAAAATTATCTGATAAGGCGTTGAACTGGACCAAGTTCCCCTTTGAAGGCCTGGATGCAGAAATAACAAGGAATGATTTTACATTTCTGTGGAAGAGGAAGTAAAACTAATGGAATTAACAAATGGAGCATGCCCACCTGTGCCAGGCTCACAAAAAGAGATGCCACAGGCAGCACAGAGCTGAGCAAGGAGCCCCTGCACACCTCCAGAAGAGGCCTAGCTCCATCCAACTGCAGCCCCGGCCGGCTGGTTGCCTCCTGCAGTGTCGAGGGGTTACTGTCTAACTCGAGGGGTTACTGATGACTGGACGCTTCATCATCTCATTTCTCCCCAGGGACGACAATAAAACGGGAAACAAATATTTCTCCCTTAGCAGCAGCCTCAGAGAAGCCTCATAAGCCTTCTGGGCCTATTCTCCCTCTTAAAAGGCATCCAAACCATTCCAGCATTTGACAGAAGAATTTTCCTGGGCAGGAGCAGAAGTCAGTGTGAGGAGCAGCTGCGTCCTGACAGTTTAGCATTATCTGGGGACGGTGAGCCAGGACCAGGACAGTGGAACCAGCTCCCACTGGCTTCCTCTCTACACAGCCTGCAAGTTCTGCTATGCGTGTCTCTTCAGAGAAGCAGGTAGAGCCCAGAGAACAGAGACTTCTGACTTTGACAAGGGTCTACATCAATTGTGAATTTTCTATTTGCAGCAAGTTATACTGGTTCTCCATTTTTGAAAAATTGAGGAGTACCTTATGTGAGAATAAAGTGCCACCTTGCCATGGTAGGTGTCTGTTGCTGAGGTCCCAACCCTAGGTGTTTCCTTGTGGCCATAGGCTTCAAAATGCCTCCTTTTTCATTCCTGCGTGCCTTTCTTAACTAGTTCACATTGATATGTGTGTGTTTGGGGAAAGTCAATTGATGTTGTTGTTGACCTGGGTTAACTGCGGCTTGTGGGCCAAAAACAAGTAACTCAAGTCCGGGAAAACATTGTTCCAGAAGAAGATAGCTAATGGTTAAGAGTCAAACCCATGAAGTCCCTAGATCAGGGCAGAATTTCCGACTTAATGGAATTATGACTGTGAAAATAATGTAAAGCAGTCCACAGAGGCCTAGAACGAAGGCAGGTACTGAAAAGGAGGTAGGTCCGACCCACCATGAGTTCAAAGGGAGGAGATGGTTAAGTTAGCCCGGGCAGAGATGAAGATAAGGAGGTGCTGATGAGAGTCTTACCAAGTTACATTCCTTGCATCATAGAGGTGACTTTACTGAGTTCAAGCCCCTCTTATGGTCAATGCATAATTGGGCATGGACTGGATGTTGGGGCTCACCATTCTCAAATGTGAGTCCCACTGCAGGATTTCTCTTGCTTCTGGTGGCCAAGACAAGGAAACACAACTTTCCAGACAAAGAGAAGACACTTTTGTATGCAGTCCCTTTGTAGCAAAATGATCAGCTCTACCACGTGCTGTTCTCTGGCGTGAGAGGGTGTACTGGTTATTTATTTATTTATTTATTTATTTTTTCAGCTCTGTGATCTCCCCAGAACAGAACATCACTTCCTGCCCCTCACCAGCCAGAGCAGCAGACATCACACAGCACTTTCGGGGCTGCCATCACGGCAGCTTCCTCTGGATGAAAAGTCTCCATGTCAGTCACTCTTCAATGCCTATCTCTCAAGGCCCGCTTGTTGCTTGGTAACTATTTTCACTGCTGCATTAAAAAGAGAGTTCTGGAAAGAGGATTGCTTAAAACCTGACAGCAATTACAGAGAAGGCAGACCACTTCTTTCATGTCAGAAACCAATAGACAAATGGATCTTCCCATACAGTTAGTATTTTATTATTATTTAAATGAGCTTCACGCTCTACGTGAAGCCCAGGTTTGTGTCAGCACTAGGTCCACACCCCTTGTCTCTGAGCCTTTTCAGAGGAGGAATTGCAGCCATTCCTGGGGGAGAAGGTTCTTCAAGCTGACCTTTGACTTCCTCTTGGCTTCAGAGTTTGTGATGAACAGGGGAGTGGTAATTGCATAACCAGAGCATAGCCTGAGAGGAAGAGCTCTCCCAGCCAACTCATTCCTCCAAGGGGCCACCCCCCACAGCCATCTCTCCTTTACCATTGCAGCTAAAAACCGGCCAACACTAACCTGCCCATTAACTGACTCATGCGTGAATGTTCTGAGCTAAATTGTGAGTTCTTTCAGAGCAACAACAATAGATGGATTGTTTGTTTCTCCAGAGAGCCCAGTGAAGTGCTGAGCCCACAGAGAATTTCTGGTACACACTTCCCTGATTTCATGGCCAGCGAGCTCTTCTACATAGTGGTGGCTCATATCACTGGTTAATTTCAACCCATAAACAGGATGTTTGGACCACATACTCAAGCTTGCAGAAAGACCAGGCATGCCCAGTTTGATATGAAAGAATTGCCCACCCTTTCTCCAGTCTCATTTCTTGCTCAATTAAACTAAGCTCAAGAAGGCTATGGCAGAATCCTGTGGAAGCCAACTGCATGCCCACTAAAAGTGTCCAGAAGTACCAAACTTACCCAGAGGTTCTCTCCACAGCTCTCAACCTCAGCGTTTGTAGCACTTTGGATCAGATGATTCTCTGTTGTGGGGTCTTTCCTGTGTATTGCAGGGTGCTCAGCAGCATCCCTGGCCTCTACCCCACTAGATGCCAGTAGTGCCCATCCAGCTGTGACAACCACAGGTGTCTGCAGACACCATCACATGCCCTGGAGGAGAGGGAACAACATCACCTGTAGCTGAGAACCATAAATTTAGGTCAAACGTTAACCCATAATGGGATTTAAGCAACTGCCATTCAGAAATGCCCATCTCCATCAGTCTATCCATCACTCACTTTTGTTCTCTCCATAGCCTTGATCACAGTCTGAACTATTTTAATTTATTTCATGCTTATCACCTATCTCCCACTAGAATAAGCTCTTACAACAGGAACCACATCTGTTTTAATCATCACCACATCCACAGCACCAAAAGCACCTCCTGGTACACAATCAGTGCTTGGTAAATATGTGTTAAATAATAAATATGTTTCCAATGCAGCGCTCCTTGCTCTAAGAGGTGATGTATTATCTAAACAGTAGCTGACTGTAAGGTGCTTCTCCATGGCCTGCTGGTGCACAGTAAGCATCAATAGTATTATATGTGATTGTAATGATAATCGAAGTCAGACCTGAGAAGAGATGGCATGCATGGGTTCCAGCATCTTCTAGGAATTAGTTAAGCTCAACTTCCAGTTCTGGCCACATCAGAGTGACAGGTTATTGGGCTTACTCTCCACACAGATTCACCTGTTTTCAGTCATTTAATAATCCTGAGAGAAGAGAAACAAACAAGGTGAGGTCCACATGGACCCAGGCACTCCCTCCAAGAGGACTTTCCCAAATGTCACACAAGGCATTAGAGCTGAGTGGCTCTGTCATTCAGGGCATCTATGTAAAGGGCACATTCCGTGCAGCTAATCCAATGATGCACGTTCTATATAATGATGGCAAGTGCCTGGGGCATTTTTAAAACCAGCTTCGTTGAGGCATAATTGCCATACAATAAACTGCTTATATAAGTGTATAATTTGGTGCATTTTAACACACTCATGAAATAGTCACCACCATCAAGGCAGGAGCACATCCGCTTCCAAAATCCTCCCTGGCCCTCTGCACTCCCTCTCCCCAGGCAGCCACTCATCTGCTTTCTGTCACCAAGGATTAATTTTCCTCCTCTTGGCTTTTCTACAGATGGAATCACACACTATGTACTCAACTCTGTCTGGCTCTTTCACTCAGATAATTGTTTTCAAATCTATCCACCTTGTGGTGTCAACAGTTCATTGCTTTTGTGGCTGAGTAGCTTTTGGGGCTGTGGATGGACCACAAGCTTTTTATCAGGTTTTCTGCTGATGCACATTTGAGTTGTTTTCAGTGTAGGGCTTATATGATAAAGGAGCTATGAACATTCATGGAAGCATTTTTTTTTTTTTTTTGAGACGGAGTTTCGCTCTTGTTACCCAGGCTGTAGTGCAATGGCGCGATCTCGGCTCACCGCAACCTCCGCCTCCTGGGTTCAGGCAATTCTCCTGCCTCAGCCTCCTGAGTAGCTGGGATTACAGGCACGCGCCACCATGCCCAGCTAATTTTTTGTATCTTTAGTAGAGACGGGGTTTCACCATGTTGACCAGGATGGTCTCGATCTCTTGACCTTGTGATCCACCCGTCTCGGCCTCCCAAAGTGCTGGGATTACAGGCTTGAGCCACCGCGCCCGGCCTCATGGAAGCATTTTTGTACAGACTTCTACTTTTTTTTCTGATAAATATCTTGGAGTGAAATGGCTGAACCACATGGTAGGGGTAAGTTTAACTTTCTAAGAAACTTTCGAACTGCTTTCCAGTGTGGCTTTCGCATTCTGCTTTCCCACCAGGAGCATGAGCGTGCACCCAGGATGTGCTTTGCTTTTGTTGTTTTAAAATTGATTTATTTTTTTTATTAACAAATAATAATTGTATATTTTATCATGTACTCATGGAACTGTTATAGAATTGCTCAAGCAATCTAATCAAGGAAAAAATAATAGAAAATATATTAAAATCCATTTATAATAAAAACTACATTATACATTTATATAACTAAATAAAATACCATTTAAATGTGTATACAAGCATCTGTAAGGTGTGTGTCTGCATGTATACATACACATAAGATGGAAGACTTCACATCAAATTCCTAGCAACGATCACCTCCAAAAGACATGATGGAGCCTGAATTTTTACTGGAGTTTGGAAACAATTTTCCCAGCATGTGTTACTTATGGATGTTTAAACAGATAATGGTGTGTTCAGAATTTTAAAACCTATCCATCTCAGCCTCAGTGCAGTGAAAGCTGTGGACATCACTCATCTGTGACTCAAACCAATGCCACATCCACTCTACAACTGGCCCTTTATCCCCAGGCAGCTGTTTCTAACTGGCTGTCTATAAAATCACAGTGGGATTGTTTCCAGGTGAGGCTGGCTGTGAAGTCAAGCTTGGTAATGTGGCTTAAAGGCAACAACGCCCTCACCCAGGCATCCTGGATGCAGGGGCCTACCAACCACAGGCGTGACTCACTCATCTCACTCTCTCCTCTACGTATGTGGCTAAGTGACCTTGGAAGTCTATCCCAGTTATAAAAATGGTATGCCATGTGTTTTTGAGTAATCATATATCTTATGTGCATGCTGTTTACGTGAGATTGTTTTCTTAATGTTGTTAGGGCAACAGTTGATTCCCCAACCAGCCCTTTAGGAGACTTTTTTCTTATTTTAAAGAACAACTTGCTGATGGTAGGTTGCAACTGTGCTTCAAACAATGGCCCAAGAGAGCCTTTTCTAAATAGTATTATTTCCATTTTCTTGAATTATTAGCAAACTTTGCATTTTTGAAAGACCAAAGTTTGAGTAAAGAAGGCTTAACAAGCCTGGCTCTCCACAGATAAGGGTCATGATGGGCTCTGCTATTGGGGCCACACCCCAACTCCCAGAACCCACAAGGCTTCAGGTTAGGATGCTCAGAGACAAGACAGTGCACTCAGGAAGTGAGATGAATCCACAAAGGACCAGGCAGCCCAGGGCTCCTCCAGCCCGGACATTCTGAGAGTCCAGGAGTCTGGGCCGGGGTTCATCCTAACTCTCAGGAAAGAAAGACTCCCCCAAGAATTAGGATGCGGGTGGCACAAGGGACCCTACCATTCTTATGTCTCATGGGGGTCCATGCACCAGCCTGAAAGCATGGCAAGGAGACCAAGACAGTCTTTGAAATCTCTCATGCATTTGGCTAACTATAAATCAGGATAAAATGGACTTAAAGTTACCACTAATGAGAAAAAAATGGTTGTCTCCATTTGTAGTATAAAATTAAGGCATCCTTTTGAACTGGTTCTATAAATTTCTCTAAGTGTATATGCAACTTGCTTTATGACTTTTGTACATTAGTATCTCAATTTCATCTTCTGTAAAATGAAGAAAATAGCACCTGCCTTACAGGCATGGCGTGGCTATGGCAGCATCTAAAAACAGCGCTGAGCACGTGGCGGGGACAGTGATAGCACTGCTGCTGGTCCTCATATCTTCCTCTCTAAAGTTTGATCCTCTTTTCCACAATATAAGATTACCATCTTGTGCTCACTCACAAACTCATTCATTCATTTACTTATCCAGTGTTTACTGAGCACCTTTTGAAAGCCAGCGGCAAGGTCTCAGCTAGTTGCCAGGGATGAAATAGTCAACAAGAAAACCTTCAAGTCCAGGAGAAGAGACAGGCATGGCACAGAGGCATGGGCTCCAATGGAACACAGGAAGGGAATCTGCCCTGGGGCTTAAAGGTTTGAGAAGCCAGCAAAGGCGTGCAGCCCCGGGGAGCCAGGACTCTATCTTAGCAAAAGCACTTGGAAACAGAGCGGAGAAGAGCTTGGAGAAAATGCTCGTTCACAGCGGATGGAACAGTTCTAATGGAAGGTGCCGGTAGTTTTGAAAGGATGGGAGGTATTGTTTGGAGAAAAGCCACATATGAGGGTAAAGAAGAAAGAAGAATCAGGAATGGTTCCTAGATTTCGAGTTTGAACATCTGAGTGAATGGAAGGGCACAGACTGGCTTGCAGAACAATGGACAAAGAGCACCTGTGGTCTGTGGGGAAGGGTGAAGCCTGCAAGGAGGGCAGATGTGGCCATTCTGGGATAAAAAAGATCTGGTGTTTCAGGGATGTCTGCCAAATAATTCTCCCTAAAGAAACAAATGTGCTGAAGGCTTTTACCGAGATATTCAAACAGTCAGTACTTACTGGGAGTAACTACCCAAGACAAAACAAAATGGTGGCTGCATGGGTCGTCACATATGTGGAGGGAATATGCATCATTCCACATTGTGCTCACCCCACTCTAGGGAGTCTTGGCAAAATGAAGAAAGTTGTCATTGTGGTTCAACTAGAAGTGGTGAATCACAAATTTGAACCCAGATCTCCCTGATTCTAGCATCATTGCCATTCTAAGGGCAACTTGGATGAGTCCTGAGAATTTTTTTGCAGAGAAAGGAATCTTCAAGGTGGTGGAAAGGTAAGACATCATTTGCAAGTTTTTGATGTGCAATACAATTGGTAGGTGTTCACAGGTCTTGACAGGTACTCTCTAACAGTTTTTTAAAAGACATGCCAGGCAGGTAGCCAGATAAGACCAAATTTCTATGATAAAATGTATGTACACTGGGAGATGGTAAAATACAGTTCAAACAAACAAAGTGGAGTCCAGGACTTCAGCTTCTGAGGTGACTGAGAGATCTGGGAAGAGTACAGCTTCCACCTTCACAACAGGTAAAGGACTGAACAAACTGCAAACCACTCACTTTTCCTGAAACCATAAAGGAACCGAAGTTGCAGAGTAAACAAAATGCACCCAAACCTGGGGAGAGACAGATGCTTGCCAAGAAAAAGAAGAACCACACATTCATTTACTTGGAGCAGATGTTGCCTGATTCTGTATACACTGGTAATAAAATCCAGCTATGAATTCTTAACTAATTGCTTGAAGCCAAGTGTGGGCAAGTGGAATGCCCTAGGACTAGAGGCATGGATGGGGTTCACACTGCCTGATGAGCATGCCCACTACTGTACACCTGTAGCACATGATAAAAAGAAAAGTGAAATCCATGACAGCTGTGTCACAAAGGAGGGGACCAAGGACTTAGAAACACACAGTTATAGGGCCGGGCGCTTTGGCTCACACCTGTAATCCCAGCACTTTGGGAGGCTGAGGCGGGTGGATCACGAGGTGAAGAGATCGAGACCATCCTGGTCAACATGGTGAAACCCCATCTCTACTAAAAAGACAAAAAGTTAGCTGGGCATGGTGGCGCGTGCCTGTAATCCCAGCTACTCAGGAGGCTGAGGCAGGAGAATTGCCTGAACCCAGGAGGCGGAGGTTGCAGTGAGCCAAGATTGCGCCATTGCACTCCAGCCTGGCTAACGAGCAAAACTCTGTCTCAAAATAAAATAATAGGGGATTGACTTCCAAGATGGCATCATAGAGGCGACTCTGGACTGCATCTCTCAGTGAAGGCACAGAGGGTGAGTCCTAGCTGCATTCTCGGACAGATCTTTTTTGCCCGCAGAACGTTGAAAGTCCCAGGTGTGGGAGAGACACAGGACGCTAGCACAGCCGGCTTGCGCGGCTGCTTCGGCCGGTTCTGCAGCACAGTGGCACCGGGCACAAAACTCACTGGTCCGGGTGCCCTGTTAAACCGGCAATCTGAGATTTGGAAGGGCAGATTGGCATGTCCATCTGATTGAATGGGACTTGGACAATGACCCAGACCAGGAGATTCCTGGGAAACGTAATCTGAGCCGGTGCAGTGGGCAGCAGCACGGGAGATCGCATGGATCCCAGTGCCCTATCAGCAGGCTACTGGGGCACCAGTGAGAGAGTCAACTGTTCAGCTTGGGGAGAGGAAGAGAGAGAGAGAGAGAGAGGACGGACTCTGAGGCAGGGAGCTGGGTGATCAGGCTCAGCGGGTCCCACCCTGACGGGGACAAGCAGGGCAGCGATTGGAGGTGCTCGGGGCTGAGAGTTTTGCTGCCGGCATCTAGTACAGTGCAGCCTGGTGCGGGAGGGGCATCCACCACTACTGATGCAATCCCCCCCTACTGAAGTACTGCCCAGGGCTGATGCAGCCTGCTGTTGCCAAGGCGACTTGCCATAACAGAGAGACTCCACCAGCAGGGCGGAGCAAGCCACAACAGGGCGGAGCAAGCCACAGCAGAACGGAGCCCCGCAGCAACAGGGCAGACCCACACTAGCAGGGCGGAGCCCCGGCAGGAAAATAGTGAATAGACTGCCTCTTAGCTGGGCAGGACAGTGCAACAGATACTCATAAAGAAAGCCCCAACTCCCCAAGACAGAGCATCTAAGGGGGAAAAAAGGGGGGGGTTTTATGAGTTCTGTTGCAGCAGACATAAACACATCCTCCCAACAATGCTGAATGAACAACGGAGCTCACAGCTCAGCACTGGAGCTCCTATAAAGCACAGACCATCTCCTCAAGCAGCTCCCTGACCCCTGTATATCCAAAGAGTCATCACCCCAAAAAAGGACTAATCAGACTGCCATTTGCCGGGCATCATTCTGAAACAAAGATAGCAGCAGAAGAAACTGGTAGCATCCCTCACTGTTCCACTGCTGCTACAGGTATACCCCAGACAAGCAGGGCCTGGAGTGGACCTCAGCACTCGTACAGCAGAGGGGCTAGACCATTAGAAGGAAAACTAAGTAACAGAAATACCTCATCATCAACAATCTGGGCATCCACACAGAGACCCAATTGAAAAATCAGCAACTACTAAGACGACAGGTGGATAAATCCATAAAGATGGGAAGAAACCAGCGCAAAAAGGAGGAAAACACCCGAAACCAAAACACTTCACCCCCTATGAAGGACCAAAACTCTTCACCAGCAAGGGAACAAAGCTGAATAGAGAATGAGTGTGACGAAATGATGGAATCAGACTTCAGAAAGTGGATAATGAGAAATTTCAGTGAGCTAAAAGAACATGTTATAAATCAGTGCAAAGAAACTAAGAACCTTGAAAAAAGATTTGAAAAAAGATTCGAGGAAATGATAACAAGAATGGACAACTTAGAGAGGAATATAAATGAATTGAAGGAGCTGAAAAACACAACACAAGAACTTTGTGAAGCATGCACAAGTTTCAACAGCCAAATTGACCAAGCAGAAGAAAGAATATCAGAAGTCAAAGATCAACTCAATGAAATAAAATGAGAAACCAAGATCAAAGAAAAAAGCACAAAAAGGAATGAACAAAATCTCCAAGAAATGTGGGACTATGTGAAGAGACCCAACCTACATTTGATAGGTGTACCAGAATGTGATGAAGAGAATGAATCCAAGCTGGAAAACACTCTTCAGGATATTATCCAGGAAAATTTCCCCAACCTAGCAAGACAGGTCAATACTGAACTCCAGGAAATAGAGAGAACACCTCAAAGATATTCTGCAAGAAGAGCAACCCCAAGGCACATAATCATCAGATTCACCAGGGTGGAAATGAAGGAGAAAATACTAAGGGCAGCCAGAGAGAAAGGTCGGGTCACCCAAAAAGGGAAGCCCATCAGACTCACAGCAGATCTCTCGGCAGAGACTCTACAAGCCAGAAGAGAGTGGGGGCCAATATTCAACATCCTTAAAGAAAAGAACTTTCAACCCAGAATTTCATATCCAGCCAAACTGAGCTTCATAAGTGAAGGAAAAATAAAATCCTTCGTGAACAAGCAAGTACTCAGAGATTTTGTCACCACTAGGCCTGCTTTACAAGAGCTCCTGAAAGAGGCACTACACATAGAAAGGAACAACCAGTACCAGCCATCCTAAAAGCATACCAAATGCTAAAGAGCATCAACAAAATGAAGAATCTACATGAACCAGTGGGCAAAACAGCCAGTTAGCATCAAAATGGCAGTATCAAATTCACACATAACAATATTAACCCTAAATGTAAATGAACTAAACGCACCAATCAAAAGACACAGACTGGCAAATTGGATAAAAAGCCAAAACCCATCGGTATGCTGTATCCAGGAAACCCACCTCACACGCAAGAATACACAAAGGCTCAAAATAAAGGGATGGAGGAAGATTTACCAAGCAAATGGAGAGCAAAAAAAAGCAGGAGTTGCAATTCTCGTCTCTGATAAAATAGACTTTAAAGCAACAAAGATCAAAAGGGACAAAGAAGGTCATTACATAATGGTAAAAGGATCGATACAACAAGAAGAGCTAACGATTCTAAATATATATGGACCCAATGCAGGAGCACCCAGATATATAAGGCAAGTTCTTAATGACTTACAAAGAGACTTAGACCCCCACACAATAATAGTGGGAGACTTTAACACTCCACTGTCAATATCAGACAGATCAACCAGACAGAAAATTAACAAGGATATCCAGGACTTGAACTCAGACCTGGAACAAGCAAACCTGATAGATATTTACAGAACTCTCCACCCCAAATCCACAGAATATACATTCTTCTCAGCACCACATCACACCTACTCCAAAATTGACCACATAATTGGAAGTAAAGCACTCCTCAGCAAATGCAAAACAACTGAAATCATAACAAACAGTCTCTCAGACCATAGTGCAATCAAGTTGGAACTCAGAATTCAGAAACTAACTCAGAACTGCACAGCTTCATGGAAACTGAACAACTGGCTCTTGAATGTTGATTGGATAAACAATGAAATGAAGGCAGAAATAAAGAAGTTCTTTGAAACCAACGAGAACGAAGACACAACGTACCAGAATCTCTGGGACACATTTAGAGCGGTCTGTAGAGGAAAATATATAGTAATAAGTTCCCACATGAGAAGAGTGGAGACATACAAAATGAACACCCTATCGTCAAAATTGAAAGAGCTAGAGGAGCAAGATCAGAAAAGCTCAAAACCTAGCCGAAGACAAGAAATAACTAAGATCAGAGCAGAATTGAAGGAGATAGAGACAAGAAAAACCCATCAAAAAATCAATAAATCCAAGAGCTGGTTTTTTGAAAAGATCAACAAAATAGATGGACCACTAGCCAGACTGATAAAAAAGAAAGGAGAGAACAACCAAATAGATGCAACAAAAAACGATAAAGGGGAAATCACCACAGATTCCACAGAAATTCAAACCATCATCAGAGAATACTACAAACAACTCTATGCACATAAACTAGTAAACCAAGAAGAAATGGATAAATTCCTGGATGCGTGTGTCCTCCCAAGCCTAAACCAGGAGGAAGCCGAAACTATGAATAGAACAATAACAAGGTCTGAAGTTGAGGCAGCAATTAAGAGCCTACCACACAAAAAAAGCCCAGGTCCAGATGGGTTCACAGCTGAATTCTACCAGACACACAAAGAGGATCTGGTACCATTCCTTCTGAAACTATTCCAAATAATTCAGAAAGAGGGAACCCTTCCCAAATCATTTTATGAGACCAACATCATCCTGATACCAAAACCTGGCAGAGACTCAACAAGAAAAGAAAACTTCAGGCCAATATCCATGATGAGCATAGATGCAAAAATCTTCAATAAAATACTGGCAAACCGATTGCAACAGCACATTAAAAAACTTATCCATCATGATCAAGTAGGATTCATCCCGGGGATGCAAGGCTGGTTCAACATATGCAAGTCTATAAATGTAATTCACCACATAAACAGAACCAAAACCAAAAACCACATGATTATCTCAATTGACGCAGAGAAGTCATTTGACAAAATTCAATAGCCCTTTATGCTAAAAACCCTCAATAAACTTGGTATTGATGGAACATATTTCAAAGTAATAACAGCTATATATGACAAACCAACAGCCAATATCATACTTAATGGGCAAAAACTGGAAGCATTCCCTTTGAAATCTGGCACTAGACAAGGATGCCCTCTCTCACCACTCCTATTCAACATAGTACTGGAAGTTCTAGCCAGAGCAATCAGGCAAGAAAAAGAAATAAAGGGTATTCGAATAGGAAAGGTGGAAGCCAAATTGTCTCTATTTGCAGACGACATGATAGTATACCTAGAAGACCCCATCACCTCAGCCCAAAAGCTCCTGCAACTGATAAGCAACTTCAGTAAAGTCTCAGGATATAAAATCAATGTGCAAAAATCACAAGCATTCCTATACAGCAATAACAGATTAAAAGAGAAACAAATCAAGAACGAACTGCCATTCACAATTGCTACAAAGAAAATAAAATACCTAGGAATACAACTCACAAGGAACATAAGGGACCTCTTCAAGGAAAACTACAAACCACTGCTCAATGAAGTAAGAGAGGACACAAACAGATGGAGAAACATTCCATGTTTGTGGTTAGGAAGAATCACTATCATGAAAATGGCTATACTGCCCAAAGTAATTTACACAATCAATGCTATCCCCATCAAACTACCATTGAATTTCTTCACAGAACTGGAAAAAACCACCATGAACTTCATATGGAACCAAAAGAGAGCCCGCATAGCCAAGTCAACTCTAAGCAAAAAGAACACAGTGGGAGGCATCACACTACCAGACTTCAAACTATACTACAAGGCTACAGTGATCAAAACAGCATGGTACTGGTACCAAAACAGAGATATAGACCAATGGAACAGAACAGAGGCATCGGAGGCAACACAACATATCTACAACCATATAATCTTTGATAAACCAGACAAAAACAAGCAATGGGGAAAGGATTCCCTGTTTAATAAATGGTGTTGGGAAAACTGGCTAGCTATGTGCAGAAAGCAGAAACTGGACCCCTTCCTGACACCTTACACTAAAATTAACTCCAGATGGATTAAAGACTTAAATGTAAGACCTGACACCATAAAAACCCTAGAAGAAAATCTAGGCAAAACCATTCAGGACATAGGAGTAGGCAAGGACTTCATGACAAAAACACCAAAAGCATTGGCAACAAAAGCCAATATAGACAAATGGGACCTAATCAAACTCCACAGCTTCTGCATGGCAAAAGAAACAGTCACTAGAGTGAATTGGCAACCATCAGAATGGGAAAAAATGTTTGCAGTTTACGCATCAGACAAAGGGCTGATATCCAGAATTTACAAAGAACTCAAACAGATTTACAGGAAAAAAACAAACAAGCCCATTCAAAAATGGGCAATGGATATGAACAGACACTTTACAAAAGAAGACATACATGAGGCCAACAAACACATGAAAAAATGCTCATCATCACTGGTCATTAGAGAGATGCAAATCAAAACCACATTGAGATACCATCTCACGCCAGTTAGAATGGCGATCATTAAAAAATCTGGAGACAGCAGATGCTGGAGAGGATGTGGAGAAATGGGAACACTCTTACACTGTTGGTGGGAGTGTAAATTAGTTCAACCATTGTGAAAGACAGTGTGGTGATTCCTCAAGGACCTAGAAATAGAAATTCCATTTGACCCAGCAATCCCTTTACTGGGTATATATCCAAAGGACTATAAATCGTTCTACTATAAGGACACATGCACGCGAATGTTCATTGCAGCACTGTTTACAATAGCAAAGACCTGGAACCAACCCAAATGCCCATCGATGATAGACTGGACTGGGAAAATGTGGCACATATACACCATGGAATATTATGCAGCAATCAAAAATGAAGAGTTTGTGTGCTTTGTAAGGACATGGATGAATCTGGAGAACATCATTCTCAGCAAACTGACACAAGAACAGAAAAGGAAATACCGCATATTCTCACTCATAGGCGGGTGAGAAAAATGAGAACACATGGACACATGGAGGGGGTCTACTACACACTGGGGTCTATTGGGGGGAAGTGGGGAGGGACAGTTGGGGGGCTGGGGAGGGATAGCCTGGGGATAAATGCCAAGTGTGGGTGAAGATGAGGAAGGCAGCAAAGCACACTGCCATGTGTGTACCTATGCAACTATCTTGCACACTTTGCACATGTACCCCAAAACCTATAATGCAGTAAAAACTTAAAAAATTAAAAAAAAAAGAAACCATTGCTTTAGCAAATTGCAAAAATGTTTTAAAAAGGGCTCACAAAGGTTGTTCAGCTTGTAGATAGTTTTAAATAAAGTGAATAAAACATGAAAAAGAATAATAAAATAAAATTAAATTAAAAAAATAGAAACACACAGTTAGAGGCCCTTGCACTTTATGCAATTTATTATTTGAAGATGGCCTTAGATTTTTAAAAGTGAATGCTATAAATACCAGGGCAAATATCCAAGCATCAAGTGATATAAATAATCAATAGAGAAATTAAACGAAATTATAAAAATGGTCAATTACATCTAGAGACGACAAGAAGGGAGAATAAACAAATAAATGTAACAAGTAGACAACATCTGGTGTGGTGGTTTTAATCCAGTTAGACTGATAACGATTTTAAATGTGAATGACCTAAACATAGCAGTTAAAAGACAGAGATTGTCAGGTTGAATGAAAAACAAAAAAGCCTCAACAATATGCTGTCCACATGACATTTATTTTAAATTTAAAGACATAAAAATATCTAAAATAGAAGAATGGAGAGTGATGAACCATGCTAACACAAGCTACAGAAAGCTGGGGCAGGTGTAACAATTCCATAAAATGCAGAATTTAAAACAAGGAGTACTGTCAGAGATAAAAAGTGATACTACATAATTATAAGAGAATCGAGTCTCCCAGAGGAGACAGTACTAACAACACAGCTTTAAAATATGTGAAGCAAAAACTGAATCATCTGAAAGAGACAGCAAAATTTACAGTTATAGCTGGAGACTTGAACACTTCTCTCTCAGCAATTGGTTTAACAAGAAGGAAAAATAAGTACAGGTCATGATAACCCAGATGGGGTCATTGACCATTTTGACGTAATTGACACCTATAAAATTCTCTGATAAGAATAACAAAATATACTTCTTCACAACTGCAAATGAAATATTCACCCGGAGGGACTGTATTCTGCACCTTAAAACACAACTGAGTAAATTTAAAAGCCCTGCCTCCAAGGCTGGAGTGCAGTGGTGCAAGCTCGGCTCACTGCAACCTCTGCCTCCTGGGTTCAAGCCATTCTCCTGCCTCAGACTCCTGAGTAGCTGCGACTACAGGCATGTGCCACCACGCCTGGCTAATTTTTTGTTTGTTAGTTTGTTTATTTGTTTGTATTTTTAGTAGAGACAAGTTTCACTGTGTTAGCCAGGATGGTCTTGATCTCCTGACCTCGTGATCCACCCACCTCGGCCTCCCAAAGTGCTGGGATTACAGGTGTAAGTCACCACATCCTACCACAAAGTATATTTTCAAAGATTGAATTGAACTAGAAAATAAATAACAGATATTTGAAAATCTCTAAATATTTGGAAACTAATAATATACTTCTTTATAAAACATGGATAAAATGGAATTATCTGACAAAATCAGAATTATTTTGAACCAAATGACAATAAAAATGCAGCATATAAGAATGTATGGGATGCAGTTAAAGCTGTGCTCAGAGGACAATCTATGCTACTAGATACTTAAACTAGAAAAAGATATTTAAATCAATAACCTAAGCTTTCACCATTAGAGGAGGAATTTCATTTAGCTTTAAAGCAAGCAGAAGGAAGGAAATAATAAAGTTAGTGATGAAATCTGTAAAATAGAGAACAGAAAAACAATAGAGAAAAATCAAAGGAATCAAATGCTGTTCTTAGAAATAAATAAAAAAAATTTTTAAACCTGTAGTCAGACAGACCAAGAAATGAGTAATATCAGAAATTGTCCATATCAGAAACAAAAGAGGAGTCATTTCTACTGATCTCTCAGACAATAAGGATGATAAGAAACTGTCACAAACATTATTAGATTGGTAGACTTAACAACTTGTATGAGATGTACCAATTCCTTAAAAAATACAAACTATCAAAACTTATTCAAGAATAAATAAAGGAAAGAGTCCTACATCTAAAGAAACTAAATTACTAGTTTAAAACCTTTCAAAAAAGAAAATTCCAGGTCCACAAAGCTTCCTGGCAAGTTCTATCAAACATTAAGAAAGAAGTAATACCAAGTCTGCACAATATCTTCTAGAAAACGAAAGAGAACCCTTCCCAATTTATTTTCTGAGGCCAGGTTTATACTAACACCATTATCAGCCAAAGGTATCGCTTCCACCCTCAAAAAAGGGAATGAAAAAAAGCAAACTACAGTTTAACATCCCTTATAAACATAAATGCAAAAACCCTTAACAAAATAATTTGAATCCAGCAATTTATAAGAAAGACAAGAACACATCATAAACACATCAGACATCATAACAAGGTTTATCCACATAGTACCAGACTGGCTCAGCAGTAAATTTAAAACAACATAATTTACCATATCAATAAACTCAATGAGAAAAGATGAGATCACCTTCATAGATATAAAAATATTAGAGAAAACTCAACATTAATACATGATAAAGTATCTCAGCAAACTAGAAAAAATGGAATTCTCTTAGACCTATGAATGGCACGGAGGAGAATATTCACATTCATAACAGATAGACACTCCATGTTGGTTCCCCTAAGATTAAGAACAAGCATTCTCCCTCAGGACTCTCCACACACTGTCACCTCTGTTTGCCCTCAGGACTCTCCATCCTCAGGACCCTCCGTGGTGTCACCACCATCCTCACTCAGGGCCCTCCGTGGTGTCACCCCATCCTCACTCAGGGCCCTCCATGGTGTCACCCCCATTCTCACTCAGGGCCCTCCGTGGTGTCACCCCATCCTCACTCAGGGCCCTCTGTGGTGTCACCCCTATTCTCAGGGCCCTCCGTGGTGTCACCCCCATTCTCAGGACCCTCCATGGTGTCACCCCTATTCTCAGGACCCTCCCTGGTGTCACCACTATCCTCACTCAGGACCCTCCCTGGTGTCACCCCTATTCTCAGGACCCTCCCTGGTGTCACCCCCATTCTCAGGACCCTCCATGGTGTCACCCCTATTCTCACTCAGGACCCTCCCTGGTGTCACCACCATCCTCACTCAGGACCCTCCATGGTGTCACCCCTATTCTCACTCAGGGCCCTCCGTGGTGTCACCCCATCCTCACTCAGGACCCTCCATGGTGTCACCTCTATCCTCACTCAGGACCCTCTGTGAATGTCCTCGCCATCCACACTCCCCCTCTTAGGCCCAGCCTGTTTGAGGGTAGGACACTGAGCTGTGATCTCTGAGCCTGGCTCATCCCTGAGCTTCTCTTGGGCACTTCTCTCTCAGACTAGGCTTGGCCCCAACATGAGTTCCCAGAGCCCGTACTGTTCACTGTCTGGTGTCTCACACTCACACCTGCTCACATACACACTGACTCATTCACACGCACACTCACACTCATATGGTCACTGCTTTCCTCACATCCCTCTGCAGTCAGATGGCCACGGGCACGTTCTCACACACAGACTCACACACCCATGCTCCCAGACACATTCACAGGTAAACAGACTTGGCACACTGGCACACTCAGGGCTGTGGACACCTGCTCTCAGGCACACACACACTCATCCACACAGAGACACTCATCCACACACATGACACGCTCCCACTCACCTCTCCCTTCCAGCACCATGTTCTCTGTCTCAGCATTCACCCTGCATGAGCACTCATGGAGGTTGCTCAGGCAGGACGAAGGCCAAGACAGGGCACCTGCACGAACAGGTTCGTGGCATCTGTCATTTATGTGGCTGCTGCTGGTCCTTTATGGAGGTCCAGCATTTGGAGGGCAGGGACTCCATCTCTGGAGCATCCCATTATTCCAGGACAAGTGCCTGCCACAGCTAGAACTCAGTAAATGTTCCGTTTTTAATAAGAGAGGGAGGAAGCACAGGATATAGGATAGAAAAGAAAAAAGAAGGCAAGGAAGAACAGGTGCTGAAGAAGACAGAGATGGACCTGCTAAACCTGCGAGGTCTTGGCCCGAACTGTCCCAGGCATGGTTGTTCTCTGATTCAGTCTAATTTTGATGTGGCCTCAGTGTGACATACTATGGGACCACAGCTTCCTCATCAGGCCGCCTCACTGAGATGGAAGTCCACAACCTTGATTTAATAGACAGAAGCTGCATCTGCCTGCCTACAAGTTCCTAGCCCACATGGGCACTACTCAGAATTAAGAATGTGTTTCCATGGTGACTTTCTGGTAATGAACTCTTTGGAAAGTGTCCAAGACAGACCAGCCTCCTCCAGAATTCAGCACCACCTGGGGTCCTTCCCGCCCAGGAAGATCAACTTGCATGTCCCAGCCATGGGAAGGGTCACCTGATTTCCTTATGTCTTTCGAGGGGCTCACTCTCCCCTAGACCAAGCTTGTGTACTCCATTCTTTTACCTCATTTATACGGTGGGACCCCGGATCCAACCGGTCTCCTGTGAACTTTATCAATAGACTATGGCTTACTGTAAGAACCTGGGAAGAGACCGAAAGAAAGGTGTGGGATGGGCTAGTGTCTAGCCACTTCCAGGACTTGTATGGCTTGGAAAATGACCAACAGTTCCTTTCTAACACACTGTGAGCAGGACAGGCAGAGCACAGTAGTGTAATCCAGGTGGATTTCTTATCAGATTATGTGTTCTTAGATGGGGGTTTCTTGCCAACATTTTGAAAGTCTTTGTTTAGCTTCTTTATGCTTGAGGCAAAACACTTAACAAGAGACAGCGATAGCATGTTGTTGAAACGATGACGATCAGTCATGAACAGGCATAATTACCCTGTGGCCTGAAAAGAGACCTGCACACAATTTATATTGAAATTTGGCAAGTGCATGATCAGAAGAAACCTGTGATTTCTTAAGTAAGGGAGTTTTAGGAATGCACCCTTATGTCTCACTGCACACCATGTCTTCTGGAGGGAGAATGAAACCCCAGTGCTGACAATGAACAGCGTGGGTGCAGGGCCTGGAAAACACCACAGATCCAAATCCACTGCTGCTTTCTACCCTTTCTACCCACAGCAGTTTCAGCATGATGCTGAAAATGATTCAAAGATTTGGCTGGGAGTACATGTGCTGGAGGAAAAGGCGTGTTTGCAGCGAAGATGCTGCTAAGCTGTTGAGAGTTCCATGCACTGTGAGCTAGGCAGATCCCGTTCTCTGGAAGATCTGGTACAGGCTGTTTTTATCTGGAGAGAAATCTGGGCTGAAACCTCGGGTGCTGAGCAAGTTTACCAGCATAAACGGAGAAGCTGGCAAAATTTGGAGATACTGGCTCAGGGTCAGCAAATGCTAGCTCTGAGCACTTGGAGGGAGGTGCTCTGCACAGCCCAAGGATGTGGAATTTAATCCTCTGGTCTTGGAGTTACACTGTCTTGCTCCATCCCTCAAGTCAGCCAGTGACTTGTTTTGGACCTTCACAAGTTTCATAGCCTTTCAGAGCCCAGGTCTCCATGTTCCTGTAGCACAGAACTCCACCTCCTAGGGTTGAAGATGACCTGAGATCAGCAAACTCCCTAGCAGATAGTTGGCACTCAACTCACAACAGCTCAGACCCCCCACAGCAGCCTTTAATGCCTGGATTCTCAGATCCCCACGAAGCAGCTAGACCCTTAAGGTATGAAGCAAAAGTGAAGCGAATGCTTCATGTTCAACCAGCATGGCATGCATCCAGTGGGGTTCAACTTCCCATTACTGAATTAAAAAACTCCCTGGAATCCCCAGTCCAACTGGGACTCAGGTGACCAAAGAAAAGGCTTTCAGCATTTGAACTTGGACTTAAAAGCCTTTTAGAAAATGAGTGTTCCTCAATCTATTGTTTCATCCGGAGGCAGGTGGGGATCACCCAGCATGGCAGCTCTGCATCCTCCCAGCGCATGGTCAGGGCATGTGGTTCACAGGAGGGGCTGCGGCTGCCACATCCATGTGTCATGCTCACCCCAGGGATATCCTGCCCTTTCCTGGTCCTCTCCCCACTTTGGAAGTTATCCCAAATGGCAACTTCCTTTTCCCACCCCCATTAAAAGCATCTGTTTTATTTCTGATTGACTCTTTTTTGAGCAAATTATCCAGAATCAAGTCACTTGAAGGGTAATTGTTCCTGAAAAATATCTTGTTTTTTCATCTGTGCAGCTGTGGTTATTCAATCGCTGTAACAACATCTATTGACTGGCATATTTACTGCTCGTCTTTTTTCCCCTCCTTTTACTATGGTTTGGTCCTCTCAGTTTGGAGGGTGGGTTGTGTTCTTTAGGTTTGTTGCGGGAAGATAGTTTTTGCTGTGTTGTATATTTAATATAGAGTATCCAAAATTTCTGTTGTAAAAACGAAATAACTTTAAAATTAAATATCTCACTGAAAACATCCTAAAAATTTGACATGAGTCCATTAACTGACCAGATCTGTGTTTTAAAAAAAATGGACACTAGAAAGTGTCTGTTCATATCCTTTGCCCATTTTTTGATGGGTTATTTTTTCTTGGAAACATGTTTAAGTTCTCCGTCGATTTTGAATATTAGCCCTTTGTCAGATGGGTAGATTGCAAACATTTTTTCCCATTTTGTTGTCTGCTGGTTCATTCTATTGAGAGTTTCTTTTGCTGCACAGAAATTCTTAAGTTTAATTAGATCCCATTTGTCTATTTTGGCTTTTGTTGCCATTGCTTTTGGTGTTTTAGTCATGAAGTCCTTGCTCATGCCTTTGTCCTGAATGGTATTGCTTAGGTTTTCTTCTAGAGTTTTGATGGTGTTAGGCCTCATGTTTAAATCTTTAATCCACCTAGAGTTAATTTTTGTCTAAGGTGTAAGGAAGAGATCCAGTTTCAGCTTTCTGCACATGGCTTGTCAGTTTTCTTAACACCATTTGTTAAATAGGGAATTTTTTTCCCCATTGCTTGTTTTTTTCAGATTTTTCAAAGATTAGGTGTTTGTAGATGTGTGGTGTTATTTCGGAGGCCTCTATTCTGTTCTATTGATCTATATCTCTGTTTTGGTATCAGTACCATGCTATTTTGACTACTGCAGCCTTGTAGTATAGTTTGAAGTCAGGTAGCATGATGCCTCCAGCTTGTTTTTTGTTGTTGTTGTTGTTTTTTGTTGTTGTTGTTTTGCTTAGGATTGACTTGGCTATACAGGCTCTTTTTGATTCCATATGAAGTTTAAGGTGGTTTGTTCCAATTCTGTGAAGAAAGTCATTGGTAGCTTGATGGGATAGCATTGAATCTATAAATTACTTTGGCCTGTATGGCCAGTTTTATGATATTGATTCATGAATATGGGGTGTTTTCCTATCTGCTTGTGTCCTCTCTTATTTTCTTGAGCAGTGGTTTGTAGTTCTCATTGAAGAGGTCCTTCACATCCCTTGTTAGTTCTATCCCTAGTTATTTTGTTAAAGATTTTTTACAACTTTTATTACAAAGCACATTTTGAAACAAAAACAGAATTTGCTACCAGAAAAATGAAAATAATGTTTTAGAAAGAAAAACATATTTTAAGTTTTACAGGACATTTTAACCCTGAATTTGAAAATCTATCTATCTTCACAAGTATTCAATTTTAGAATTATGACAATAAAGCTAAGCTTTTAAAGTTAAGGCCAGGCATGATGGCTCACACCTGTAATCCCAGCATATTCAGAGGTCGAGGGGCGTGGATCACTTGAGGTCAGGAGCTTAAGACCAGCCTTGCCAACATGGTGAAACTCTCTCACTACTAAAAATACAAAAATTAGGCAGATATGGCAGCAGGCACACATAATCCCAGCTATTCAGGAGACTGAGTCAGGAGAATTGCTTTATAACCCAAAAAATGCAGATTGCCACGAGCTGAGATCATGCCACTGCACTCCAGCCTGGGGGACAGAGCGAGACTCCATCTCAAAAATAAAAATAAATAGATAAATAAATGTTAATAAACTTTTTCAAAAATATGTGTCTTAGTTCCATTAAGGCAATAATTACTAGAATGAAATGAAGTGCACCAATATAATTTAATTTTTTATAGCAAAATTCTCTTGATGCTATACAATAGTTGCCTTTGATAAATACATTTATATTTTGTACATTAGTGAAACATTGGCTTAACCTGCATTGTAAAAATATTGCTAATATATACTAAGAAAAAACTCATGACAACACATACATTTCTTCACTGGGCAAAGTGTAAAGCTCTACTTCAAGCCTGTATTACTTTTAAGTCTCATGTTACTGCAGAACATGCCACATGCTGTATTTAAAAGCAGAAGCAGAACAAAAATAATTTTATCCTCATAATAGGTTTTTGTTTTCCTTTTGTATTTAGAAAATTTAAATATACCCACACTATGGTCCTCACTTGGTTTCCTTAAATGTTATCAGTGACTTTTTGTCTTTCTATCCTATTACATTTCACGTGTGAAAAAGATTAACACAATATATCATGCAATTCTTTTCTGTGTTAGCCTTTCTACTTTTGATTCCTTTATTTAATATTCTCTGAAACAGCTTAAAATACATGGTTTTGGAGAGATTTCAGTGAGAAATTCTAGGCTGTCAGTGAACAACTTCTGCCCCAAAATAGAAATCACTGTGACTCATTACAGAAAGCAATTTCCATTGCCTCACTTGTATCTGGTTGTGAAAGAAAATGTGGATACTGTGGCTTTAACCTATTTTCAGTATTCAAAATGGTATTTTTTATAAACTGGGGAAGTTTTGTCAATTTTTAAATCAAAGCTTCTTTTACAAATTCAATTCAATTCAATAACTGTGTATTCACTACTACTATATGCGAGGGAATGTACTATGCCTACGTAGCAAAAATATATATACACTTTGATCTCAAAGCACTCACAATTAAGCATGGGAAACAGAAATGGAAGTAGTAGTTTCTTCTTTCTCACCCTTTCAGTGGCATCATTTCCTTGCCTAGACAATAAAATGCAACATTATATACACTCTTTTGCTAACATTCTACATCATGACATTCATAACTTTATATCCCATGGGACCCTGTGCTTTCTTTTTTTTTTATTGCATTTTAGGTTTTGGGGTACATGTGAAGAACATGCAAGATAGTTGCATAGGTACACATGTGGCAGTGTGATTTGCTGCCTTCCTCCCCTTCACACACATCTGGCATTTCTCCCCGTGCTATCTCTCCCCAACTCCCCACCCCCTGCTGTCCCTCCCCTATTCCCCCCAACAGATACCAGTGTGTAGTGCTCCCCTCCCTGTGTCCATGTGTTCTCATTGTTCAACACCCGCCTATGAGTGAGAATATGTGGTATTTCATTTTCTGTTCTTGTGTCAGTTTGCTGAGAATAATGTTCTCCAGATTCATCCATGTCCCTACAAAGGACACGAACTCATCGTTTTTGATTGCTGCATAGTATTCCATGGTGTATATGTGCCACATTTTCCCTGTCCAGTCTATCATCGATGGGCATTTGGGTTGATTCCAGGTCTTTGCTATTGTAAACAGTGCTGCAATGAACATTCATGTGCATGTGTCCTTATAGTAGAATGATTTATAGTCCTTTGAATATATACCCAGTAATGGGATTTCTGGGTCAAATGGAATTTCTATTTCTAGGTCCTTGAGAAATCGCCACACTGTCTTCCACAACTGTTGAACTAATTTACACTCCCACCAGCAGTGTAAAAGTGTTCCTATTTCTCCACATCCTCTCCAGCATCTGTTGTCTCCAGATTTTTTAATGGCTACCATTGTAACTGGTGTGAGATAGTATCTCAATGTGGTTTTGATTTGCATTTCTCTAATGACCAGTGATGATGAGCATTTTTTCATATGTTTGTTGGCCTCATGCATGTCTTCTTTTGTAAAGTGTCTGTTCATATCCTTTGCCCACTTTTGTATGGGCTTGTTTGTTTTTTTTTTCTTGTAAATCTGTTTTAGTTTTTGTAGATTCTGGATATCAGCCCTTTGTCAGATGGGTAAACTGCAAAATTTTTTCCCCATTCTGTTGGTTGCCAATTCACTCTAATGACTGTTTCTTTTGCTGTGCAGAAGCTGTGGAGTTTGATTAGGTCCCATTTGTCTATTTTGGCTTTTGTTGCCAATGCTTTTGGTGTTTTGGTCATGAAGTCCTTGCCTACTCCTATGTCCTGAATGGTTTTGCCTAGATTTTCTTCTAGGGCTTTTATGGTGTTAGGTCTTATGTTTAAGTCTTTAATCCAACTGGAGTTAATTTTAGTGTAAGGTGTCAGGAAGGGGTCCAGTTTCTGCTTTCTGCACATAGCTAGCCAGTTTTCCCAACACCATTTATTAAACAGAGAATCCTTTCCCCATGTCTTATTTTTGTCAGGTTTACCAAAGATTGTATGGTTGTAGATATGCTGTGTTGCCTCCTACAGTCTATTCTTATGCAGCCAATGGGGATTAAAAGACTGCATGAATGAGACTGCATTTCCCAGCAATCAATACTCTAAATTATAAATGAGGAAACTGAATTGCTGGGAAATAACATGATTTCATCAATAAACAACAGTTCCTGACTATAAGAGCCTGAATTTGTGCTCTCATGTGTTAGTTTCATTAGCTGTGTATTTTCAGTTATAACTCGAGACATAGTCAAGGCTCTCTCAATTTGTTTCATATTTAGTGTTTGTATACTCTTAGTGTCCTCTATTGAAATCCCGCTGTGATAGTTTTTTTATTTTTTATTTTTATTATTTTTTATAGAAATGGGGTGTCACCATGTTGCCCAGGCTGGTCTCGAACTCCTGACCTCAGGTGATCCACCCATCTTGGCCTCCCAAAATGCTGGGATTACAGGTGTGAGCCACTGCACCTGGCCTTTTTTTTTTTAGAAGGGGATCTCAAACTCCTGGATTACAGTGATCCTCCAACCTCAGCCTCCCGAGTAGCTGGCATTACAAGTACACATTACCTGTTGCTGGGCGAGGTGGCTCATACCTGTAATCCCAGCACTTTGGGGGGCTGAGGTGGGCAGATCACAAGGTCAGGAGATCAAGACCATCCTGGCTAACATGGTGAAACCCCGTCTCTAATAAAAATACAAAAAAATTAGTTGGGCCTAGCTGGGCATGGTGGCACATGCATGTAGTCCCAGCTACTTGAGACTGAGACAGGAGAATCGCTTGAACCCAGAGGCAGGGGTTGCAGTGCGCTGAGATCGCACCACTGCACTCCAGCCTGGGGAACAGAGGGACACTCCATCTCAAAAACAAAAAAACAAATGCACATTACCACGCCCAGCCCAGCATGATGGTGTTTCTAATGTTCTTGCACCATTTTTGCCTCCATAACTTTCTTACCCCTTTGAAATTTTAAAATGTATTTTAGAAAGATTACTTTGTCCTTCAGTGAAAATTGTTTTCCAGATTTAACATATTTTGATGTATATATTAAATATATAGACTGTGACTGAATGAAGTGGCTCCTGACCTCAGGCAGGCAGATCACCTGAGGTCAGGAGTTTAAGGCCAGCCTGGCTGACATGGTGAAACCTGTCTCTGCTAAAAATACACACACACAAAAATTATCTGGGTGTGGTCGTGGCCACCTGTAATCCTAGATTCTTGGGAGGATGAGGCAGGAGAATTGCTTGAACCCGGGAGGTGGAGGTTGCAGTGAGCTGAGGTCATGCCATTGCACTCCAGCCCAGGCAACAAGAGAGAAAATCCATCTGAAAAAAAATATATATAAATAAATATATATATATATAGAGAGAGAGAGAGAGAGACTGTGTTGTGAAAGTTTTTTTTTTTTTTTTTTTTTTTTTTACATATGGGGTCTCTGTGTTGCCGAGGTTGGTCTTGAACTCCTGCCCTCAAGCAATCTTCCCACCTTGTACTCCAGAAATGCTGTGATTACATGCAGGAGCCATTGCACCTGGCTAATGAGTTTTATATGACACCATTCTTACCAATAAATTGAATTCTAAGGATAAACAAGAAAATATTAACAATTGTTAATGCTGTGGAGTAGAACTAAATGAGGGGAGTGCAAAGGAGTTTTTATACATTTTATTTTTACCCTACTGTATGTAGGATAAAATGGATGTTAATTGATTTTATTTAAGAAAAATAAATAAATAAAGAAATTACCAACCTCTGGAAATGTTTTGAGGCTGAATGGGAAATCCATTATAGTAGCTAATGGGTTCAGTGCATTCTGCAACTTGTCAGTATATCTCTAAACATCCCCTCCAAACATGACTTTTCTCTACAAATGTGATTATGCTTCTGGAAGGGTGATTTGTTATTGTTATAGGGTCTTGCTCTGTTGCTCAGGCTGAAGTGCAGTGGCACAATCTCGGCTCATGCAACCTTCACCTGGGTTAAAGTGATTCTCCTGCCTCAGCTTCCCGGGTAGCTGAGATTACAGGCATGAGCTACAGTGCCTGGCCAAGGGTAACTGTTTTCTGGTATGTGACTTGAGTCAGAGGACTAAGGTCATTTAGGATTTTTTTTGAGAGCAATTTGATTGACTGGGACAAAGAAGGAAGTGAAGGCAAGAAGATAACACTAGTGGACATGAGAATGACAGTTAATAAATTAGAGGTCAAATAAGAGTATGGAAAATGATAAAGGAACTTCAGATCATCGTTATCTGCCACTACCCTGGTCACTCCCCAGATTTCATCAAAGATTTGGATATTGAAATGGCTTTTGTAATTCATGAGTAAACCATCTGACACCCACCCAAGTCTTAGAGTTCTTGAACTTTGTGAAACTCACTGACCTTCACCCCTTTACAGCCAACATATAGACCTTGTTTTGTTTGTTTGTTTATTTGTTTGTTTGTTTGAGATAGAGTCTTGCTCTGTAGCCCAGGCTGGAGTGCAGTGGTGTGATCTTGGCATGGTGGCTCACATCTGTAATTCTAGCACTTTGGAAGGCTGAGGTGGGCAGGTCATGAGGTCAGAGGTTTGAGACTAGCCTGGAGGCTAGTTCAACATAGTGTTTCAACATAGAGGTTCATAGTGAAACCTGTTCTCTATAAAAAAATAAAAATAAAATAAATTAAAAAATTAGCTGGGCATGTGCTCACTTTGGCAGCACATACACTAAAATTGGAACGATACAGAGAAGATTAGCATGGCCCCTGTGCAAGGATGACATGCAAATTTGTGACGTGTTCCATATATTTTTTGTTGTTTTGTAAAAATCAAATAAAAATAAATTTAAATTTAAGGTTAAAAAAAATTAGCTGGGCACGGTGGTGGACACCTGTAATCCCAGCTACTTGGGAGGCTGAGGCAGGAGAATCACCTGAACCAAGGAGGCAGAGGCTGCGATGAGCTAAGGTCGCACCATTGCACTCCAGCCTGGGTGACAAGAGGGAAACTCTATCTCATAAAAAAATGGGGTGGGGGGGAATTATCCAGTACCTTGTTTTTACAATTGTAACACTGATCTGTGTGATTTTTTTTTAAAATAAGATGGGATTTCACCATCATGGCCAGGCTGATCTTGAACTCCTGACCTCAGGTGATCCGCCCACCTCGGCCTTCCAAAGTGCTAGGATTACTGGCATGAGCCACAGCGCTCGGCCCAATCTCTCTGATTTGTAAAAATAAAGTTGGCCGGGCATGGTGGCTCACGCCTGTAATCCAAGCACTTTGGAGACCAAAGCGGGTGGATCACCTGAGGTTGTGAGTTCAAGACCAGCCTGACCAACATGGTGAAACCCCATCTTTAAAAGAAAAAAAAGAAAAAATAAATAAAATTAAGGCCAGGTGTGGCGGCTCACTCCTGTAATCTGTATCATCAGTTTAAGAATGGTATTTAAAGACTTGAAACTGGAAGAATGTGTATAAAGAGAGGAGACCCAATGAATGGCACAGACTTCATGTGGTTACAGAGATGAGGAGAGAACCACAAAGGTGCAAGAAAAGCTCAAGCAATTTTTACATCATGAAAGACAAATGAAAAGAAAGCAACTAGATGTGTCCAATGTCATGGATGACTCAACTATCGTGAAGATCAAGAACTGATTATTTTATTTAGTGAAGCAGTGTTCATTTGTCCAGGAGTAGTGGGGAGTAGTTGCCCAGGAGTTGTGGGGGCAAATGGTTATTGGATTTGGTTCAAGAGAGAAGGGAAGAAGGCTAACTGCAGACTGTAGATATAGTCTCTCTTTTAAATAGGCTTTCTACTAAATCATGAGTGAACTCCCATTAACAATTGCTACAAAGAGAATAAAATACCTAGGAATATAACCGAAAAAGGATGTAAAGGACCTCTTCAAGGAGCACTACAAACTACTGCTCAAGGATATAAGAGAGGACACAAACAGATGGAAAAACATTCTCTGTTCGTGGTTAGCAAGAATCAATATTGTGACAATGGCCATACTGCCTAAAGTAATTTATAGATTCAACACTATCTCCATCAAGCTACCATTGACCTTCTTCACAGAACTGGAAAAAAACACTTTAAACTTCATATGGAACTAAAAGAGAGACTGTATAGCCAAGACAATCCTAAGTGAAAAAAAAAAAAAAAAAAGCTGGAGGGAGGCATCAGGCTACCTGACTTTAACCATACTACCAGGCTACAATAATCAAAACAGCATGGTACTGGTACCAAAACAGGCACATAGACCAGTGGAATAGAACAGAGGCCTCAGAAGCAATGCCACACATCTACAACCATCTGATCTTTGACAAACCTGACAAAAACAAGCAATGGAGAAAGGATTTCCTGTTTAATAAATGGTGTTGGGAAAACTGGGAAGCCATGTGCAGAAAGCTAAAACTGAATTCCTTCCTGAGACCTTAGAGAAAATTAACTTCAGATGGATTAAAGATTTAAACATAAGACCTGACACCATAAAAATCCTAGAAGAAAACCTAGGCAATATCATTCAGGACATAGGCATAGGCAAGGACTTCATGGCTAAAACACCAAAAGCAATGGCAACAAAAGCTGGAATAGACAAATGGGATTTAATTAAACTCCAGAGCTTCTGCACGGTAAAAGAAACAATCATTAGAATGAACCAGCAACCAACAGAATGGGGAAAAGTTTTTGCAATCTACCCATCTGATAAAGGGCTACTATCCAGAATCTATAAAAAACTAAAGCAGATTTACAAAAAAATATCAACAAGCCCATCCAAAAGTGGGCAAGAGATATGAACAGACACATTTCAAAAGAAGACATTTATGAGGCCAACAAACATATGAAAAGATGCTCATCATCATCACTGGTAATTGGAGAAATGCAAATAAAAACCACATTGAGATACCATCTCACACCAGTTAGAATGACCATCATTAAAAAATCTGGAGACAACAGATGCTGGAGAGGATGTGGAGAAATAGGAACACTCTTACACAGTTGGTCAGAGTGTAAAGTAGTTCAACCATTGTGGAAGACAGTGTAGCAATTCCTCAAGGATCTAGAAATAGAAATTCCATTTGACCCGGCAATCCCCTTACTTGGTATATACCCAAAGGATTATAAATCATTCTATTATAAAGACACACGCACACCTATGTTCATTGCGGCCCTGTGTACAATAGCAGAAACCTGGAACCAACCCAAATGCCCATCAATGATAGACTGGACAAAGAAAATATTGCACATATACACCATGGAATACCTGTCCAGACTTGGTAAGATTAAAAGCAGCAAATGAAATCAGATATCACAAGAGAACAGCAGGATCAAACAATTCTCCACAGGAGAGCCAGCTTTCAATCAGCAGAGTAAGGTGAAAAGGATGTAAAGAGCTAAAGAGAGGCTTTGCAGATGACTGACCTTGTCATTATATATCTTTCCACCTGTACTATGTTCAGAATAGGAGAGCTGGAAGGGAAGAAAACAGCCTGGGGTGTAAATAGAGCAAAGCAAGGAAAGCCATTTCTTTTCATAGGTAGATGCACCATACACAGTAAAGGAAGTCACACTTTTTTCTTTCTCTCTAACCATGTTCCTCAGACAAAGTTTTCATTAAGCAAATTAATTGATTCATAGTATCTAATTATGTTTTCCTTTGCAATGCTAAATCAGCTTCTCAAGCAATTTGCAAATTCATTTTTGGTGGTTTAAATTAAAATGTGTTTAAATCCACGATGTTAGCGCCTAAGAAATTTTATGGCCAAATAAGAACTTGAAGTGTCTGAAGGATGAGGATATAATATGATAATTGGTCCTGAAAAAAATAAAACCTATTATGTCACCTATTTTAATAAATACTGATTATAGATGGGGAAATCTTTGTTGATCATTACTTATGGAGAAAAGAAACTCATTCAAATAATTTATTGAAAATATCAAGAACATTACAAAACCATAATATGTTAAAAGGTAAGACTTGTTCATTGTTACAGGTTTGCTTTTACATTGAGGGTGAGAGTTTACTTGATATATTATTTAAATATAAGTATTTTAAAAATACATATTATTATAGCAGAGTTGTAATTGAATACTTTTTCTGTCAGTCATCTGTAAATCAGCAGGTAAAACATTGTAAGTATGATTGCAGATGATTCTGTTGAGCTCAATGACATATGTGTTAGTACCTTATGCAAATATATATTTGAAAATAACATGAAAGCAATACAGTTAAATTACATGTCTTACAGTTCATTTTAATTTATAGTGCTATAATGGTGTTACTTTTTCTCATAAGTTCGTGGAAAAACAAAAAGGCAATAATTTACAGCCATATAACATTTCAGAAATGTGTATTAAAGAATAAGAAGCATATGAAGGGAAGCAAATTATTAAAATCATAGTGAGGCTTTAGTCACAGTTTCCTGTTCTGTTAGGGGCCAATGAGCAGAGAACCACTGTAAGAATAAAGAAGTCACTGAAATATAGCAGTAGTTTCTTTTGAACTGAAAAGCATTTCTGTCACTATCATTATTTTATAACACAGTAATGAGCTGCTCGTCCAGAACTTTAAACTTGTATTTCCATTTTATTCTTAGCTTTTGCTTTTGTATAAGCAATGTCTTCTTAATATCAGGTTGTGGTTAGAATAAGTTCTTATACAATTAAAATGATATTATATAAACCTCAATAATTGAATAATTTAAAGGTTTAAAAAACAAGCAACAGCAACATGCATTTTTCAACTTTTAGCAGAAAATGACTTTTGCTAACAGTGGTAAAGTAAAACAGTGCTGGGTTTAGTTCTAGTTAAATGCAATCTGCTCATATGGTGATATTTAAGTCTTTATAGACATCTGATGTTTTGTTGGTGCAGAAAAACTGCTACTGTCATAACACACCCTATTCTAAACTCCATTATTTAATATTTAGACAAATCCTCAATGAGGTGAAACAGTGACTTAAGTGTCAAACTTGAGAGGATTTTCTTCTGTTGGAACAAATGTCTACTGAGACACACCTCCTCTTTTAGGGTGAGGGGTGTGTTCACAGAATCTCAGGATGACTCTCAAGAATACCTTAAAACATCAAAAGTAACTGATTTGATTCTTCATCTGAATATATCACTATTTTGTCAGTATTTTCTATTAAGACATAGCAGCACAATTTTCTCCTTCTCAGCCTTCTTCACTGGAGTACCCCGTGCTACAGGAAAAAATTTTTGTAACTCTACTCCTTGATTTTTTACCCAAACACAGCAGATAACAAAGGAGGAAAATCAATATTATTATTTGATACCTTTGAATATATGCTAACTTATAAATAATTAAAGACTTAGTACATTACAGTGGCACCTCACTTCCAGATACTTAAATCGGTATTTTTTCCTATTTTGGTTACAAAAATTGTCACAGGCTTAGTGGATTAGAACAGCATAAATTTATTATATTAGAGTTCTGTTCAAAAGAATCTGATATAGGTCCTACTGAGCTAAAATCAAGATATCAGTAGGCTGCATTCTATTCAAGGCACTATAGAGATGAGTCCATCTACTTGCCTTTTCTAGTTCCTAGAGAGGGACTGTATGCACTCCTTATGCATGACCTCTTCTTCCATCTGCAAAGCTAGCAGTGTGACATCTCTACCCAGCTTCTTTTTCCACCTGAGGTAACATATTCAGAGGTACCTGGGGTAAGGACATGGATACATCTTTGGGGGGCATTCTTCTACCCATCATATTATTGCTAACCCATGTCTTGAAAGCAAAATTTTAAGAATCAGTATGTTGAGAAAACATGCTTGCAAAACTTAACCTTAATATTTGGTGTGGTTCAAGATAACTATTTCATGTAGAATTAAACTATTTGATGTTTCATTAACTCTTACACCATAAAGTACTTTAATTGGACAACAAAATAATATTTATATGGATAAAGATATATATTTTTAGAACCATTATTTAAAAAATAAATAAAATATTATTATGACTAATTTAAACATATTTGTAAACAATTTAAATTATTTCTGGGATTTTTTTGTTACCTATTTTTCCTTCATCAATAAGATGAGGCATGCAATTCTGTGCATTGCTTGGGTCAAAGACAAAATAGCAGTGAGTGATGTACTGGAGTGCTGTACTAAACATTGCACTAAAAAGTGTAGCAGAAGAAGATTTAGGATGCCTGAATCCTAACCCTGTTTCTAAAATTCATGTGTCTTATGACCTTGGGTAAGCCATTTAACCAAGACTATATTTTAAGCTCCTTGAAAGTAATGATTCTTCCATTTGGGGCATACCTTCAAAAGTTATAATACAGAAATAATAGCAAGAAAGGTTACTTAATTGAATTAACCTTTTGGGACATATAATGACAGTAATAGATCATGAATTACTAAAGCTTACTCTGAAGAGTTCATAAGTTTAATGGATGTGAATGTCTAATTAAAACACCTGAACCCCAAGCAAGAAAAAAATTGCTAAGATTTAAAGATAATTTTAGTAAATTAAAATGACAAATATGGTTACGGATACAAAGGTGCTACATTTCTCATGCTTCATTGCAGGTAGATATGACCATGTTAGACTAGACTTCACCAATGAGATATGAGCTGAAATGATGCATGCACTTTCAGGCAAGGCTTCCTAATTTTATTATTTTATTATTTTAATTTAATGTATTTTGACACCAAACCCCTGAAGATGGTAAAACTACAAGGCAAATTTCTGAATTGTGGTACGGAGGGAAGCTGCCTGCCAATCAAGAACATCTGTTTTAGTCTGTTTGGTGAAAAGAAAAGAAAAACAGAAAAAAAAAACCTTACATAGTGTTTAAGACATCATACATTTGGGGACTTGGAATGGTGCAAGATGGCTGAATAGCAGCTTCCATTGATTATCCTCCCAACAGGAGCACCAAAGTTAATAACTACGTAAAAAAAGGATCTTCATAAGAACCAAAAATCAGGTGAGCAAACACGGTACCTAATTTTAACATCACATTGCTGACGGTCACTGAAGAAGGTAGACAGACAGTCTTGAATTGTTGATGCCACCTCTCCTTCATACTCTGGCAGTGACAGCTTGGCAAGGGAAGAGAATCTGTGCTCTGGGGAGGGAGAGCACAGTGACTGTGGGAATTTGCATTGGATATTGGCGCTGCCAATGTCAGGCAGAATTCAGCTGATGTCCATGGAAGAAGCATTTAGATAATCCACAACCACAAGGGAATTGCACATCCCAGCAGTCAGAACTTGAGTTTTGGCAGGCTTCACTTCCATGCCCTAAAGTGCTCTGGAGTCTTAAATAAACTTGAAGGGTGGTCTTGGCCGCAAGAGCTGCAACTCTAGGCAAGTCCTATTGTTCTGCTGAGCTCAAAGCCCGTGGATTTGAGGACATATGACCTAGTGAGACACCAGCCAGGGTGGCTAAGGAAGTGTCTGCGCCATCTGTCTTCCAACCCCAGGCAGCGCAGCTCACAGCTCTGAAAGAGACTCCTTTCTTCTGCTTAAGGAGAGGAGAGGGGAGAGTAAAGAGGTCTTCATCTTGCCACTTGGATACCTACCGGCTCAGCCATAGTAGATACCCCAGGTAGAGTCTGAGGACGCCATTCCAGGTCCCAGCTCCATGACATTTCTAGACACACTCTGGGCCAAAAGAGAACCTGCTGCCTTGAAGAGAAAGAGTGACTTCTGGAAGGATTCATCACCTTCCCACTAAGGAGCCCTTGGATCCTAAACAATCAGCAGCAATACTGAGGCAGTGCTCACTGTGGGCCTTGGTGAGGACTCAGAGACTTGCTGGTTCAGGTGATACCAAGCACATTGCTAGCTGCAGTAGTTCTGTTGCTATTTTCTCTAGAAGAGCAGATGAAAGTAAAGGGGCCTTTGTCGGGCAGCTCTGGTACCAGCTCAGCCATGGGGGTTAGAGCACCGAGTAGGCTATGGGGGTCTCTGATTATAGGCCTTGGCTCTTGGATGGCATTCCTGAATCTTGCCCAGGCTAAAGGGGAGCCCACTTCCCTGAAGGGTGAGTCCTTGGCCTGGCAGCATTCTCCACAAGCTGAGTGAACTTGGCAGTGGCCTGGCCTTAAGTGAACATGAGCAGTAGTCTAGCTGCAATTCCTGTGGGTGTGTGGTGGTTATGGAGGCGGTGTGGGGAGAGACTCTTTTGCCTTTATAAATGTGAAGGAAGAGTGGAAGGGCTTTGTCTTGCATTTCAAGTGCCAGCTCAGCTTCAGTAGACCAGAGCACCAGGTAGATTTCTAAGGTTTCTGACTCCACGCTCTGGCTCCTGGAAATCATCTCTAAACCAGGCCAGGGACTGAAAAACTCACTGCCCTTAAAGAAAAGCACAAGGCTGCTGACCTCACCACCCACTGATTGTAGAATCCCCAGGCCTTGAGCAAATGTGGGAAGTATCCAGGGAGTGGTCTTTGCTGGCTAAAGTTGTTGCTTTAGTTTGACAGGCCCATAGATGGACAAGTATTGAGTCCCAGGAGCAGTGCTTGCTGTATGATGCCAAGAAATCACACCTGCGCATGATTTATGTGTTTTTGATGATGACATTTATTGATATCATTATTATTGATATCATCATTTAGATGATAAGATTTAGATGAAACTTTTGAGTTTGGGTGACATTAAAATGGGGCAAGACTCTTGGAAAGCTTTGAAAGGTTCAATCTATTTTACATTTGGGAGGAGCATGAAGCACTGGGGCCCAGGATGCAGACTGTGGTAGCCCAATCCCAAAAAGGTGCAGACTGCAGCCGCCAAGACCGAAAAGTAACGTGTCATTGTGTTTACATAACATTTTTGAAATGAGCAAATTGTAGACATAAAAGGCATATTTGTGGTTACAAAGGAGTGTGGGGACAGAGTTGAGGATGTCTATGAAAGGGAACAGGAGGATCAGGGTGGAGATGCAGATGTTCACTGTTTTGACTGGTGGATACATGGGCCTAAGCATGTTCTAAAATTGTACAAAACTAATTACACATACTCAGACCACCAATGTGCACAGGCAAAAATTAAAATGGGGCTGGGCGCAGTGGCTCACACCTGTAATCCCAGCACTTTGGGAGTCCGAGGTGGGTGGATCACGAGGTCAAGAGATTGAGACCATCCTGGTTAACATGGTGAAACCCCGCCTCTACTAAAATACAAAAAAAATTAGCTGGGCATGGTGGCGCGTGCCTGTAATCCCAGCTACTCAGGAGGCTGAGGCAGAATTGCCTGAACCCAGGAGGCGGAGGTTGCGGTGAGCCGAGATCGCACCATTGCCCTCCATCCTGGGTAACAAGAGTGAAACTCTGTCTCAAAAAAAAAAAAAAACTGACAAAAAGCTAAACAATATGAATAGGTCTTTATCAATTTTAGTATCTTATTTGTGATAGTGTATTATATTATACTATGGTTGTGCACGAGAAACTAGGTAAAGGGTACACAGGTTTTCTCTTTATTATTTCTTAGAACTGCATATAAATGTACAATTACTTCAATAAAGTTTCCATCACAAAAACTGGCTTAATAAGATAAAGCAAACTGGGTGAAAAATCATGTTTGAAAAGCTCAGAGATGAAATGAGTTCAAAGATCTTACTGCACAAGACAAGATTCAAGTCTCAGCAGAGGTCATCCAGATGGATGGCCTGGACAATTTGACCAGCAAAGGTGACTTGTGCCACAGTTAGACATCCCACAGAAAAAGAGTTTTTAATCTGCCAGTGGTAGTTTTTCAAGGGGCAGACCAAACAGCTAAGCTATTGGCAACAGATCACGTGTCAGGAAAAGTATAATGAGATTTACTTAGGAGAGTATTGACAAGATCTGCGAAAATAGCCTTCTGTCCTCTGGGGAGAGTACCATGTCAGTATCTGACTCTGCAGGGTGAGTACTGATGCTGGACAGCTACAGCAGCCCAGGAGACACCATTAGACTTCAGCTTAGCTGAACCACTCATAGCCGAAGCCCAACATATGGGGAACCTCTGTGAAAATGTGCCCCATTTTCATTGAAGAGACTCCCCTTTGGCACTTACTGGACAGAGAATCACAGGCATATAACACATCAATTTCTACTGCATACATGGATATAGAAATCAGAAACAACATTCCATGGAATGCCCAGTAGGTTTAAACATTGATGCCCCATAAGCCTCTCCTATACTCTGAACACTTCTCAAACCACATTGATTGGATACTGGCACCCCTTACCCACAGGAATAGGAGGATAACATGGGTATCTGTTTCAGAGCCATAGAATTTGGGGTTCATTTTCTACATAAACTTTCCCAAATCATTTGGATGGCTTTGCATCAGTTCCTCTAAAAGACAGAGACTTTAGTACACAGCCCACCTCAACATTCCTATCACCCCTTAAGGAAGCTGGGGTCACGGTAGCAGAGCAGGGAGGGGGGTGACAGAGCAGGGAGGGGGGGTGAGGGCACAGAAGGAGAAAGACACTTCGTGCTAGTAAGCAAAGTATATTCTCTTTCCTTTCTGAGTACAGCCCTTGTCATCCATCTTTAGGAAGCTTTATGCACCCGCTCTCCCATGTGTCTGGTGGACCAGGTAAAGTTCTAACTATTCCCCTGGTTTTTACCCAGAGTGGCTATACATTTTCCATCTTTCATGCTCAGGGCAGAAGCATATCTGTACCTGTTGTCTGCAAAGAGATGAATGTATTAATAGCAATTTCAGAGTAATGGGCCTGAGACTGACTGCAACCGTGGGGAGCCAGGTGGCCCCACATGAAAAATCACTAGAAACGCAGAAGACATTGTTCAGAAGGCTGTTTTTGAACTTACTTTTCAGTCCTCTGCCTACCCTTTGTTCTCAAATTACTCCACATTAATAGGCAATGTAATGGAGGACAAGTTTATGGCCTGGTTGAAGGAACAATTTGATCAATATATTTATTACTAATGCGCATGAATTCTCTCAAATCCAATTAATCTGTCATGAGACCCTCATCCTTCTTTCTATTGCAAAGCTATGTTTCCATCAGCATTTCAGCCCCACTGACAAATTGTTATAGCCCATGAAAGGTCTGAGATTTTGCAAATGAATATGTTAGCCTAACACAGGTTTATAGGTACTGGCAGAAGACAGTCTCTGATTCTTGAATCAGAGACAAAGGGCTTTATTAATTATAGCACAGCTGACATGTTGGGCCTACAAATAGACAATGATAGCCTAAACCTTCCCCTGCCATATAATCACATTTTATTTTATTATATAACAGTCTTCTTCACAATTTTGGTTTGGGGAAGGCACTCATCTTACTAATTTATAATATTTGACTTATAGCTCCACATAATTTACTTGTTTTATGTATTTATTATTTCATGATAGGAATAACATGTAAAATATATTTTTCTTAACCTGAGAAAAGTCTATAAAAATAAGCCTGGGTTTAGTGGCTTATACCTGTAATCTCAACACTTTGGAAGGCCAAGGTGGGTGAATCATTTGAGGCCAGGAGTTCCAGGCCAGCCTGGCCAACATGGCAAAACTCTGTCTCCACAAAAATACAAAAATTAGCTAGGTATGGTGGCACATGCCTGTGGTTCCAGCTATTCAGGATTCTGAGACACAAGAACCACTTAAACCCAGGAGGCAGAGGTTGCAGTGAGCCAAGATCATACCACTGCACTCCAGCCTGGGCAACAGAGTAAGACTTTCTCTCCCCCCAAAAAAAAGACTTTAAAAATAATATATGTGACATAATAGTTGTAAATTTATCATACAGTCTCCCAATTCCTGAGCTTATACCCATCTTATGACTAGAATGTAACTATAAATAAAAATATAATGTACTTGATACTTCTATATTTTGACCTGTTTTGCCCTTCAGTGAGTTGGCATATCCTATGTTCGTGAAAGTTAACTAGGCCTGAAAAGTGTGCTTCCTAAACAGCATTCTATTTCTGTTTCAAGTGACCTCATTTTCGAGTGTTTTCTTTTTTTTTTTTTTTTTTTTAAATTTTTATTGCATTATAGGTTTGGGGGTACATGTGCAGAACAAGCAAGATAGTTGCATAGGTACACACATGGCACTGTGCTTTGCTGCTTTCCTCCCCTTCACCCACACTTGGTATTCATCCCCAGGCTATCCCCCCCAGTCCCCCCTGCTGTCCCTCCCCCATTCACCCCAACAGTCCCCAGTGTATAGTAGACCGCCTCTCTGTGTCCACGTGTTCTCATTTTTCTCACCCACCTATGAGTGAGTATATGCGGTATTTCTTTTTCTGTTCTTGTGTCAGTTTGCTGAGAATGATGTTCTCCAGATTCATCCATGTCCCTACAAAGGACACAAACTCATCATTTTTGATTGCTGCATAATATTCCATGGTGTATATGTGCCACATTTTCCCAGTCCAGTCTATCATCGTTGGGCATTTGGGTTGGTTCCAGGTCTTTGCTATTGTAAACAGTGCTGCAATGAACATTCGTGTGCATGTGTCCTTATAGTAGAACGATTTATAATCCTTTGGATAGATACCCAGTAATGGGATTGCTGGGTCAAATGGAATTTCTATTTCTAGGTCCCTGAGGAATCGCCACACTGTCTTCCACAATGGTTGAACTAATTTACACTCCCACCAACAGTGTAAGAGTGTTCCTATTTCTCCACATCCTCTCCAGCATCTGCTGTCTCCAGATTTTTTAATGATCGCCATTCTAACTGGTGTGAGATGGTATCTCAATGTGGTTTTGATTTGCATCTCTCTAATGACCAATGACGATGAGCACTTTTTCATATGTTTGCTGGCCTCATGTATGTCTGCTTTCGTAAAGTTTCTGTTCATATCCTTTGCCCATTTTTGAATGGGCTTGTTTGTTTTTTTCCTGTAAATCTGTTTGAGTTCTTTGTAAATTCTGGATATCAGCCCTTTGTCAGATGCGTAAACTGCAAAGGGCAAAAACTGGAAGCATTCCCTTTGAAATCTGGCACTAGACAAGGATGCCCTCTCTCACCACTTCTATTCAACATAGTACTGGAAGTTCTAGCCAGAGCAATCAGGCAAGAAAAAGAAATAAAGGGTATTCAAATAGGAAAGGTGGAAGCCAAATTGTCTCTATTTGCAGACGACATGATAGTATACCTAGAAGACCCCATCACCTCAGCCCAAAAGCTCCTGCAACTGATAAGCAACTTCAGCAAAGTCTCAGGATATAAAATCAATGTGCAAAAATCACAAGCATTCCTATACACCAATAACAGACTTAAAGAGAACCAAATCAAGAACGAACTGCCATTCACAATTGCTACAAAGAAAATAAAATACCTAGGAATACAACTCACTAGGAATGTAAGGGACCTCTTTAAGGAAAACTACAAACAACTGCTCGAGTGTTTTCTAATGACAAATCCCTTAACATATTAGTCACATACTCTGAGTTACTTTAATGCTTCAAATAACACTAAAAACAAGACAAGTAAAATATAGCAGAGGTGAGCATTGGTTTGGTGCCTGATCATCAAAAATGGGTAGGCAGGGTATTCCAGCAGTACAGAAAGTTTCTGCAGTGTCTGCACTACAGAGTGTAGAATCAATCCATTAAACTGCAAATGGGTTGAATAGGTCTCTTAGACCATACATTCACACTGTGCTTTTCTGTGGCACAAATCCCATTTCTCTTTATGTATCAAGGGGGATGAATTATACAATATGGTCAATTAAATCACACTTAAAGAGGTAATAAAGGAAGCAGAATACAATAGTTGTTCTGTTAACGGATTATTTAAAAGCATAAAGGTTCTCACCATGGGGGTTGTCTTTACTTGTCCTTCTTGAATTTGCCCCTATAACATGTGATCACCCCCTCGGATAAGCCTTTTAGTTTGGGGATTCAGAATTATTCACTGTTAATTTTATGAGGTCAATCAAATGTTAAAAACTATTCCAAAATAGGAAAAGAATGTTGCTCAGGCAAGCACCCAAAATGAGTTCTGGTTAAACTAGAGTCATGTCTCTCTAACATAATATAATCAGGATCACAATTGGTGCCTATGAAGAAATGGCATTCAAACAATATTACATTTACATTAAAAATATTGGTTCCTATCTCTGGTGCTGTGAGGAAGTAAAACTTCTCTAGATTACTGTGTGCACTTATAAAAAGCCCCAGCTTCCTGAGACAGAAAATATGTGCAGAAAAAGACAACAATATTTGCCTTCACTTCTACTGGAAATATTGCTTTTTCTTTTTACATACCGTAAGAATTAGATCTGGAGCTATTTTTCTAGTGAATTGCTCTGATCTGAGCAGAAAAGACAATACTTCTCTTACCTCCCTGAGAGGGCCAAGAGGTTACAACCAGACTAGATTCCTAGGTTTATCCCTGAAGCCTCCTGGAAAACTAGGAAGCTTTCTCCCTGGATATGTACATCTGGTAAAGGAGAAATCTTGGAGGCATCTCTAGTTCATAAAACCCAGAGACACTTAAGATTCATCTGATTTTTAGAGAGACTTTGGCATTCCAGAAAGTTAGGCAGAAAACCTAGGATCCTTTCCATCCCGGCTCCAAACGACAAGTTATCTCTCTCTCCTTTCAGTAGACTGCAATTTGACATCTGTTCCTCACTTGTGCATAAATAAAGAATATTTGGTTGGGTGTGGTAGCTCATGCCTGTAATCCCAGCACTTTGAGAGGCCAAGGTGGGGGACCACCTGAGGTTAGGAGTCCAAGACCAGCTTGATCAACATAGAGGAAACCCCATTTCTACTAAAAATACAAAATTTTCAGGTCATTGTTGCAGGCTCCTGTAATCCCAGCCACTTGGGAAGCTGAGGCAGGAGAATCTCTTGAACCTGGGAGATGGAGGTTGCAGTGAGCCAAGATAGTGCCATTGCACTCCAGCCTGGGCAGCAAGAGAGAAACTACATCTCAAAAGAAAAAAAGAAAATTCACTCTTCTTCATCTGTCTTCTAGGAGTGTAAACTGACACCCAAGTAAAAAAATTCCATCAGTTCTCATCGCATTACCTCCAGGTCTAGGTGCAGGTGACTGACACTGAGATTACTTTGGCTGTAGATATGGTTGCATCTACATAAAGAATAAAGAGGAGGTGCTTTGTGTTTCTGTAGTATTTATATATAATAAACTCTGTGCTATTTACATCTGTTAAGTTACATTATGTTTTAAAACAACCGATCTTATAGATAAGGCAATTAGAAGACAGAGTATATATAGATTATCTACTGAGAACATTTGGCCAGTAAGAACTGAAGAACTGTGGAGAAAATATTTGGTTGGCATAACTCCAAAACCCATGGCATTAATTACTAGGCTGCCTTTATCACACATGACATTTACCAGATTTAGGAGCTCAAGGCATATGAATGCTGCATTCTATTGTCTTAAAAAATTTAAACAAAGACAAGCCTACCTTTCTCTCTCTCTCTCTCTCTCTCTTTGAAAGCAGAATTAATGCATGATATTCTTCCTGTATCATTCAATAATAGTAAAATACAGATAATACACAAATTAATATTTGAAGTCTCATTTTATAATCTTGGATAAATATGAAGATTATATAAGTGATTTAGGTCTTCCACAAATTCCTACTTAGCTTTTTTTCTTTATAGGAGAATTAGTATCTTTTATTTTAACCAATCTTCTGACACCGTGATTTTCCTCAACTTAAATTGATTCCTAGTTTTAAATGAAAAGAAGCTGACTGACTCTATTCTCAATTCCCCTCTCTTAGAAAACCAGGTAGATAAGTCCATGAAAATTGCTGTGAAGTTCTCAGGAAAATACCACTCAAGAGGTTAAGAACTCAGAAGCTCTTCAAGCATCTGGAGAATCTTTTCCTTTAAAATTCTCAGGACAGGGCCAGACTCACACCAGACACTCAAATATTTGTGTGACTAGACTCTGTACAACCCTAGGGTAGGGCTGTATCTGACTTATTCTGTGGGGAACGCTCCTGTGTGAGGCCCCTAGGAAATGGGCCTCGCTATACAGTGAGCTTGAGCCCAGACACAGATCCCCAGTTGAGGGAAGTCGAGCTAAGGGAAAGCAGGAACTGAGAGAGGGACCATGCTATTGAAAATAATTAACAGATATTGCTTTATGGATATGAGGACATGGGAGGCATTGTGTCCACTTTTGGTTCCTTATGGTTTATTGCTTCATTGTGTTCATTTTTGGATCCTTGCTATAATAGTTGTAAAATAATAACTTAAGTATTTACAACTGGGTGTAACTTACTTACCTTGTGACTTAAGTATTCCATTATACTTATCTGATGTAAGGAGACTTGTGATTTTATGGTAAAACTTTGTGTTCCCCTTTATCTCATGGAAATAACTTTTGTGTTTTATGTAAGCAACTCTACTTGTAACGTATATAACCAGACCCTGAGTGCAATAAAGTTGTTGGCAAGGGATAGCTTCTCAACCCTCCAGACCCCATCTGTCTGTCATCTTTTATCTTCCATGCACCCCCCTGTCCAGGTTGGGACCCTTTTGCTGGCCAAGAGCCCCCAGCAGACGTGCTGCTATTCTCAGTATTCACAGTTGAATCTCCATTGCCTACCAAAGCATCAGGCATATAAAATTAATGTTGAGGAGAAAGGAAGCCTAAAGGCCCAAGATAGTTAGCTTCAGTTCTAAGTAAAAACATTCTCTTAGACAGTATACTGAAAGGGTCAGGCATTGAACAAAACACCTGCACTTTAACAACTGTCTTAATAATAGCACATGTTATTAAATACCAAAGAACTTTTGGAACTACTCACATTAAAAAAAATTAGAAAATTGCATTCAAATTATAGGTAATTTACATATGAAATTGCTTGCAGTTAACGTGTTGCTTAATAGGCACACATTTGTTCATATAAATTTTAGTATTTTCTTTTCCCATGATTTAACTAACTTACCTTCTCAAGAAAGTTGCTGTAAGACTATACTTTAAATCTCAATAGTTTTTTCTTTTTAAAAAATCATTAATCAATTTATTCATTTATCCATCCACTTATTTAGTAAATCATTCATTCTTTCTTCTTCTTTTTTTTTGCATTTTAGGTTTTGGGGTACATGTGAAGAACATGCAAGATATCAAGTCCTACTTAGCTTTTATCACCTGTAATTTTTTACTAACAACTTGCAAAATAGAAATTGAGTCTTGAAAGTAATTGAAAAATGATCCAGATGTTTAAAAAAATCCACTGATTCACTGATTGAACAAAAATGTCAAATGCCTATCATTGCATAAGCCCTGGCCTAGGTACTAATGTCACATGTATTCATAATACCAAAGCAGTGGTTTTAGGCATTGCTTTTGACACAGTAGCTAAATTCATCAAACAACTGATCTTCTGTATATTGTGGTGTTATAAGATGCATCAAATACAACACATCATTTTAAAAAGTAGAGAAAATGAAGAATTTACAGTTTACATGCACAGAGGAAATTACACAACCAATAATTTCTGAAGTCACTAGAGTAAATGCTATATGTAAATCTTACAGAGGTGTAAAAAGCAGAGAAAAGGAATGTTTTATGAACAGAAACTTCATTTCTAATTTTACGGATTTGACCACTCAGCATATAAAATAAATCAATATCATTGAGGATTCACTTAAATAACCTCCAGACATGAGAAGCATACAAGATTAGCAAATGTCATGTATCTTACCAGAATTCTGTATCAGTTAACTGAATATGGGCAGTAAGGATTTGTTAGATTACATAGTGTTGCTAAATTATTTCAGATAATTATCTGAATATCTGAATTGAGTTATCACTTTCTCTATAAATTTGGCCAGAAAAAAAATAATCTCATTTGAAGGAACAAGCATAGCATCTATGTAAACTTACTACAACATAAAGGAAATGATGAACAGAAAATATTATTTCAAAACATAAAGAATATTTAACAGAATATTGCAATAAAAATGTAATAGTAATAAAAATTGCATGCATTAAATAAATTTGAAAAAAAATCTCTGCTGTAGAATAATAAAGCAAAGAAGATATAAAGTCTAAGAGTGGGCAACACAGTATTCTTAAGTATAGTGCTCATGCTGTGCATTAGATCCCCAGAACTTATCTTACAGCTGAAAGCTTGTACCTTTTAATCAACAGCTCATCATTTCTGCCTTCCCCTCAGGCCCTGCCAACTGATGTTCTACCCTCTGCTTCTACAATTTCAACACTTTAACTTCCACATATATATGAGATCATGCAATATTTGTCTTTCTGTGGAGAAAAAAAGTCAGACCATGGATTACCACTGGAAGCAAGAGACGAATTTACTAGAAAGGGGTTGTGCAGAAACCAGTGAAGGATTCTGGTAATATTCTACACATTGATAGGAAATTGTGTTACACAGGCACTCGAATTTGTCAAAACACAACAAAGACACCTCAACTTGTGCATGTGATTCTCAGTTTTGCTTCACTTGTTATTATTAAGGACCACAAATAAGATAAAGCAAAAATGAAAAAAAAAATAGCTTGTTCCGATTGGAAGAAAGTGGAAACAAAAGTTTCTAAATTCACATAAATGAAGGTGAAATTGAAAGGTACAACCAGAAAAGATTCTGATGAATACTCAGAGAATGAACAACAGGACTGAGAAAATTAGAAAAAACAAAAGGAAGCAAATGAAAAATGTAAAAGAATTGACTAGAACATGACAATTATGGAAGAGAAGCAAAGGAGACCTTTCATTACATTATTAGTGACCCTAAATAAGATCAGGGAAATTAACAGGAAACAAATAGAAACATACAATTATAGAACAAAATGCACAAACTCTAAGATAACTTGCATCTAACAATTAAATGAACACATCTTGTTTCAGAAATAGTGAAACTGGAAAAATCACTTCTGAGGCTTAAATTAATCAAATATTAAACTTCAAAAAGGACAGACTCTTTTAGTCAACCAGGCCAATACAAAAATCTCATATATAAAAAAAAGAATTGAAAAGAGAGTAGCTTCAGTAATCCAGACAGTAAAATGTAACATGATAAGATAGTGATGTTCTGGAAGAAAGAAAAGACAAACTTTCTTAATACTGTAATACTGTGAAATATATATTTGATCTTTGTTTCCTTGAGATGACTGCTGGCTGGTAGCCCCTAGGCGGCTTCAGGATGGAGCTGATTACCAGAAAGACCAAGACTTGATTATGGTGTTAGGATTTTCAGCCCATGCTTTAAGGAGGAGAGAGGAGCTGGAGATTGAGTTGATCATTCATGGCCAATAATGTAATCAATCATACCTACGTAACGCAGCCTCCATAAGAATCCAAAAGAACAGGAGGTGTAAAGGCTTCCAGATAGCTGAACATGTTCCTGGAGGGTAGCATATCATATTCCTGAAGGAGACATGGAAGCTCCCATTCTCTCACGCCTTGCCCCATGCATCTCTTCCAACTGCTGTTCATCTGTGGACTTTGTAACATTTTTATAATAAACTGATAATTAGAGTAAAACGTTTCTCCATTCTGGGAGCTGCTCTAGCAAATTAATCAAACCTGAGGATGGGGTCATGAGAACCCTGGTTTATAGCCAGTTGACTAGAAGCACAATTGATGTTGTAGTCTGTTTTACACTGCATTAACAGAATTCTTAAGACTGGGTAGTTTATAAAGAACAAAATTTATTCTTCACAGTTCTAAATGCTAGAAAGTTTCTCATCAAGGCTCTGAAAAGTTGGGCCCAGTCTGTCTGCTTCCAAAATGCTGTTGTGATTGCTGGATCCTCCATGGAAAAGGAACACTGTCCTTACATGACAGAAAGCAGGAGAGAACCCACTCCTGCAAGGCTTGTTTATAGCAGCTTCAATCCACTCCTGATGGCTTCACCCACCAGGCCCAGGTCCCACCCCTGTGACATTGGGGATTATATTTTCAATAGACAATTTTTTAGGGGACAAAAGTATTCAAACCATGACTAGTGACAACCCACTACTTGTAACTGGCATCTGAAGTGTAGGAGAGAGGTCTCATGGTGCCGAGCTTTCAACCTGTGACAGCTGATGTGGGAGCTACAGGTATATAGTATAAGAATAGAAGTGAATTGGAGAACTCGGAACTTGTTTGCACAAGAGAACTATGTGGTGGACAAGTGGGCAATCCCCCACACCTAATGTCAGAAGCGTTCTGTTGAGTGGAGGGTAGAGAATGGAAAGGCAGTGATTTTTTTTTAACCTGTCTCTTATAAATATCAATTCTACAGGACACAGTTGAAACATTCTGAACATGTGAAAATGAAAGAATCAACTGTTCCCATGAGCACTAGAAGAAAATACAAGAGAAAAAACTTCTGCTAATCAGAGAAACAAGATAAGTGGGAAAAAATAAACCAGGATGCTATCATGTGGTAGAAACTATACTTTCTGTAAAAATGAAGATTAAAATTGAATTGGTGATTATTGTTACACAAGAGAATTTAAATGTTACATGCTATTGTACTGGAGAAGATAAAATAAGCATAGTTGGGAGTGGTCAGAGAAGGGAACCATTAGTATTGTAATTCTGCTGAATAAGCAGTTATCAAATATACCATTAATCCTAAAATATCATAAAATAAAAAAGTAAATATATTAAAGGTATAAAAGTTATTTATTAAAGCAATAAGAAAGTAGTGAAGGAAAAAGAAAGAATACATTTATACTTTTTCTTATTTTTTTAAATTAGAGTTTCAATAGTTGAAGTCTAAGGGAAAAGGAAATTATTGTGAATTGCAGAATTGTAGTAGGGTAAATATTTTCAACTGTAAGTAATATAAAAGGGAAGTGTTATGTAATAAAATTCTTTTTTCTTTTTTTGAGACAGGGTGTTACTCTGCCACCCAGGCTGGAGGGCAGTGGCGTCATCATTGAGGCTGCAGTGGTTCACTGCAGCCTCAACCCCCCAGGTTTTAGTGATTCTACCAGCCTCCCAAGTAGCTGGGACTGCATGTGGGCATCACCATTCCTGGCTATTTTTTTTTCAAAGGTCTCCCCGTGTTGCCTAGGTTGGTCTCAAACTCCTGGGCTCAAGTGATTCTCCTGCTTCCGTCAGCCTCCCAAAGTTCTGGGATTAAAGGCATGAGCCATTGTGCCAGATGGTAATAAAATTATGTATTAAACCTGGTAATGATATATTCATATAGTTAAAATGATATATATTTATAATTAACATAAGTAAAGTAAATTTATCTGTTAAAATATAAAAGTTCAGTTTTAGTCATTAAATGAAACTCAACTTTGTAATACCTACAAAAATTCATGGAAAACAAAGTGACTCAGGAAAGTTGAAAATGAAAAGATAGGAAATGGCAGACATGCCTGGAAGATGGAAAAAATGAAGAGAGGTGTTTAAATCAGAAAAAGTAGAATTCAGGCAAAAAGGATTAAATAAGGCTAAGAAAGCCACTTTAAAATAATAAGCTGTGCAGTCAACAAAATCAATACACAAATAGAAACATCAACAATCAACATCAATAGTGAAAAACAACTGAGGATTGTAATGAGATACAAGATGAGACCTTAATATATATATTTTTCCATAATGGTTCAATAAGATAAAATATAAGTAATAACCTAAACGAATTTGATCTTTCCTGTTCAACAATCCATTATACCTAGTTTCTTGAGCTGAACTATGGAATGTAAACTTGCATTTTTGCCATTGTTTTCTACTTCAATGTGTAGTCAGTAGCTGCCTGCAACAAATACTTTCAGTATAATTTTAAAATACTTCCATAGATCCTAAGAAGAACTTCATAGTAAAATGAGGTTCTTCTGAGACTATATGGGATGATGTACAAATGAAGTTCAGCCCATATATTCTCATCAGAATGGTAATGCCCCAGAATATGTGGAGGAAGTCCCTGGATATAGAAGAATATTATGAAAAAGCATATGCTGGCAGAGCAGGCATACTTAGTTTTGAATTCTCATATCAGAAAAAAAACTTTGAACAACTTATATAACTCATTTGAAGCCATATGTGTAGCTGTGAGCTGTGTACAAAATCCACCACTACAGTCTCACTGAGAAGAAAAGCACACATGGGGTGTCCATCTTCCAAAAAGAGTTTTAAAAATAATTCAGTAAATATCTACTCTTACCTCTATTCCAATTGCATGTATCATATCTAAACATATCCAAAAACTCTAGTCATTTTTAATAATTGGCGGATTTCCAAGATGGCGTGGTAGGAACTCGGGATTGCAGCTCTCAGTGAAGGTGCAGAGGGTGAGTCCTAGCCACATTTTCAGATGGACCTTTGTTTCCCACAGAACGGGAAAATTCCCAGGTGTAGGAGAGACATGGGACACCAGTGCAGCTCTTTTGGCTTGCGTGGCCATTTCAGCTGGCACCGCAGCGCAGCAGCACCCCACACAAAACTCACTGGTCTGGGTGCCCTGTTAAACTGGCAATCTGATATTTGGGAGGGCAGATTAACATATCCATCTGATTAAATGGGACTTGGACAGTGAGCCAGACCAGGAGATTCCTGGGAAGCGTGATTTGAGCCGGTGCAGTGGGTTGCAGCATGAAAAATCACACAGATCCCAGTGCCCTGTCAGCAGGCGACTGAAAAACCTGTGAGAGAGTCAACCATTCAACTTAGAAAAAAAAGAGAGAGAGAGAGAGAAAGGACTCTGAGGCAGGGAGCCAGGTGATCAGGCTCAGTGGGTCCCACACCCACAGGGACAAACAAAACGGTGATTCAAAATGCTTGGGGTTGAGAGTTTTACTGCAGGCTCAGCTGAATCCAGGATGGTGCAGCTCGGTGGGGGAGAAGCATCCACCACTACGAACACATCCCGCCCCGACTAAGGTACACACCCATTGCTGAAGCAGCCTGCCATTGCCGAGGCAACCCGTCATAACAGAGAGGCTCAGCCAACAGGGCAGAGCTCACCACAGTAGGGTGGAGCCCCATGGCAGCAGGGCAGAGCCCTGCAGCAATAGGGCAGACCTTGTGGTAGGAGGGCGGAGCCTCAGCAGGCAAATGTTGACTACACTGCCTCCCAGCTGGGCAGAACAGTGCAACAGATACTCATAGAGAAATCCCCAACTCCCTGACACAGAGCATCTGAGGGAAAAAAAAGGGGGTTTATAAGTTCTGCTGCAGCAGACCTAAACACACCCACCCAATAACCCTGAATGAACAATGGAGCTCACAGCTCAGCACTTGAACTCCCATAAAGTACACAACGTCTCCTCAAGCAGCTCCCTGACCCCTGTATATCCAAAGAGTCACCTCAAAAAAAGACTAATCAGACTGACATTTGGTGGGCATTATTCTGGGACAAAGATAGCAGAAGAAGAAACTGGTGGCATCCCTCACTGTTCCACAGCTGCTACAGGTGTACCCCAGACAAGCAGGGCCTGGAGTGGACCTCAGCAGTCATACAGCAGAGGGGCTAGACTGTTAGAAGGAAAACTAAGTAACAGAAATACTCCATCATCAGCAATCTGGGGGTCCACTCAGAGACCCAATCGAAAAGTCAGCAACTACTAAGATGACAGGTGGTTAAATGCACAAAGATGGGAAGAAACCAGTGCAAAAAGGAGGAAAACACCCGAAACCAAAACACCTCACCTCCTACAAAGGTCCAAAACTCCTCACCAGCAAGGGAACAAAGCTGGACGGAGAATGAGAGTGATGAAATTATGGAATCAGATTTCAGAAGGTGGATAATGAGAAACTTCAGTGAGCTAAAAGAACATGTTCTAAATCAATGCAAAGAAACTAAGAACCTTGAAAAAAGATTTAAAAAAAGATTCGAGGAAATGATAACAAGAATGGACAACTTAGAGAGGAATATGAATGAATTGAAGGAGCTGAAAAACACAACACGAGAACTTTGCAAAGCATGCACAAGTTTCAACAGCTGAATTGACCAAGCAGAAGAAAGAATATCAGAAGTCGAAGATCAACTCAATGAAATAAAATGAGAAACCAAGATTAGAGAAAAAAGTGCAAAAAGGAATGAACAAAATCTCCAAGAAATGTGGGACTATGTGAAGAGACCTAACCTACATTTGATAGGTGTACCAGAATGTGATGAAGAGAATGAATCCAAGCTGGAAAATACTCTTCAGGATATTATCCAAGAAAATTTCCCCAACCTAGCAAGGCAGGCCAATACTCAAGTCCAGGAAATACAGAGAACACCACAAAGATATTCTGCAAGAAGAGCAACCCCAAGGCACATAGTCATCAGATTCACCAGCGTTGAAATGAAGGAGAAAATACTAAGGGCAGCCAGAGAGAAAGGTTGGGTCACCCACAAAGGGAAGCCCATCAGACTCACAACAGATATCTCGGCAGAAACTCTACATGCCAGAAGAGAGTGGGGGCCAATATTCAACATCCTTAAAGAAAAGAACTTTCAACCCAGAATTTCATATCCAGCCAAACTGAGCTTCATAAGTGAAGGAAGAATAAAATCTTTTGCCAACAAGCAAGAACTCAGAGATTTTGTCACCACCAGGCCTGCTTTACAAGAGCTCCTGAAAGAGGCACTATACATAGAAAGGAACAACCAGTACCAGCCATTCTAAAAACATACCAAATGCTAAAGAGCATCAACAAAATGAAGAATCTGCATCAACTAACGGGCAAAACAGCCAGCTAGCATCAAAATGGCAGTATGAAATTCACACATAACAATATTAACCCTAAGTGTAAATGAGCTAAATGCACCATTCAAAAGACACAGACTGGCAAATTGGATAAAAAACCAAAACCCATCAGTGTGCTGTATCCAGGAAACCCATCTCACGTGCAAGGATACACAAAGGCTCAAAATAAAGGGATGGAGGAAGATTTCCCAAGCAAATGGAGAGCAAATATAGCAGGAGTTGCAATTCTTGCCTCTGATAAAATAGACTTTAAAGCAACAAAGATCAAAAGAGACAAAGAAGGTCATTACGTAATGGTAAAAGGATCGATACAACAAGAAGAGCTAATGATCCTAAATATATATGGACCCAATACAGGAGCACCCAGTTATATAAGGCAAGTTCTTAATGACTTACAAAGAGACTTAGACTCCCACACAATAATAGTGGGAGACTTTAACACTCCACTGTCAATATTAGACAGATCAACCAGACAGAAAATTAACAAGGATATCCAGGGCTTTAACTCAGACCTCGAACAAGCAAACCTGATAGACATTTACAGAACTCTCCACTCCAAGTCCACAGAATATACATTTTTCTCAGCACCACATCACACTACTCCAAAACTGACCACATAATTGGAAGTAAAGTACTCCTCAGAAAATGCAAAACAACTGAAATAATAACAAACAGTCTCTCAGACCATAGTGCAATCAAGTTAGAACTCAGAATTCAGAAATTAACTCAGAACCGCACAGCTTCATGGAAACTGTTCAACCGGCTCTTGAATGTTGATTGGATAAACAATGAAATAAAGGCACAAATAAAGAAGTTCTTCGAAATCAATGAGAACGAAGACACAACATACCAGAATCTCTGGGACACATTTAAAGCAGTCTGTAGAGGAAAATATATAGCAAAAAGTGCCCACATGAGAAGAGTGGAGAGCTCCAAAGTTGACACCCTATCATCAAAATTGAAAGAGCTAGAGGAGCAAGATCAAAAAAACTCAAAACCTAGCAGTAGACAAGAAATAACTAAGATCAGAGCAGAACTGAAGGAGACAGAGACACAAAAACCCTTCAAAAAATCAATAATTCGAAGACCTGGTTTTTCAAAAAGATCAACAAAATAGAGACACCAGTAGCCAGACTGATAAAAAAGAAAAGAGAGAACAACCAAATAGATGCAATAAAAAACGATAAAGAGGAAATCACCACAGATTCCACAGAAATTCAAACCATCATCAGAGAATACTACAAACAACTCTATGCACATAAACTAGTAAACCTGGAAGAAATGGATAAATTCCTGGACACCTGTGTCCTCCCAAGCTTAAACCAGGAGGAAGCCAAAACCACGAATAGACCAATAACAAGGTCTGAAGTTGAGGCAACAATTAAGAGCCTACCACATAAATACAAGCCCTGGTCCAGATGAGTTCACAGCCGAATTCTACCAGACACACAAAGAGGATCTGGTATCATTCCTTCTGAAGCTATTCCAAATAATCCAAAAAGAGGGAATCCTTCCCAAATCATTTTATGAGTCCAACATCATCCTGATACCAAAACCCGGCAGAGACTTAACAAGAAAAGAAAACTTTAGGCCAATATCCATGATAAACATGGATGCAAAAATCTTCAATAAAATACTGGCAAACCGATTGCAACAGCACATTAAACGACTTATCCATCATGATCAAGTAGGATTCATTTCGGGGATGCAAGGCTGGTTCAACATATGCAAGTCTATAAACGTAATTCACCACATAAACAGAAGCAAAAACAAAAACCACATGATTATCTCAATTGACGTAGAGAAGGTATTTGACAAAATTGAACAGCCCTTTGTGCTAAAAACCCTCAATAAAGTCAGTATTGATAAAACATATCTCAAAGTAATAAAAACTATTAAAGACAAACCAACAGTTAATATCATACTTAATGGGCAAAAACTGGAAGCATTCCCTTTGAAATCTGGCACTAGACAAGGATGCCCTCTCTCACCACTCCTATTCAACATAGTACTGGAAGTTCTAGCCAGAGCAATCAGGCAAGAAAAAGAAATAAAGGGTATTCGAATAGGAAAGGAGGAAGCCAAATTGTCTCTATTTGCAGACGACATGATATTATACCTAGAAGACCCAATCACCTCAGCCCAAAAACTCCTGAAACTGATAAGCAACTTCAGCAAAGTCTCAGGAGATAAAATCAATGTGCAGAAATCACAAGCATTTCTATACACCAATAACAGACTTAAAGAGAACCAAATCAAGAACGAACTGCCATTCACAATTGCTACAAAGAAAATAAAATACCTAGGAATACAACTCACAAGGAACGTAAGAAACCTCTTCAAGGAAAACTACAAACCACTGCTCAATGAAATAAGAGAGGACACAAACAGATGGAAAAACATTCCATGTTCATGGTTAGGAAGAATCAATATCGTGAAAATGGCTATACTGCCCAAAGTAATTGACACAATCAACACTATTTCCATCAGGCTACCATTGAATTTCTTCACAGAACAGGAAAAAACCACCATGAACTTCAAATGGAACCAAAAGAGAGCCCACAGAGCCAAGTCAATTCTAAGCAAAAAGAACACAGCAGGAGGCATCACACTACCAGACTGCAAAATATACTACAAGGCTACAGTAATCAAAACAGCATGGTACTGGTACCAAAACAGAATATAGACCAATGGAACAGAACAGAGGCATCGGAGGCAACACAACTTATCTACAACCATATAATCTTTGATAAACCAGACAAAAACAAGGAATGGGGAAAGGATTCCCTGTTTAATAAATGGTGTTGGGAAAACTGGTTAGCAATGTGCAGAAAGCAGAAACTGGACCCCTTCCTGACACCTTACACTAAAATTAACTCCAGATGGATTAAAGACTTAAACATAAGACCTGGCACCATAAAAACCCTGGAAGAAAATCTAGGCAAAACCATTCAGGACAGGAGTAGGCAAGGACTTCATGACCAAAACACCAAAAGCATTGGCAACAAAAGCCAAAATAGACAAATGGGACCTAATCAAACTCCACAGCTTTTGCATGGCAAAAGAAACCATCACTAGAGTGAATCAGCAACCAACAGAATGGGAAAAAAATTTTGCAGTTTACCCATCTGACAAAGGGCTGATATCCAGAATTTACAAAGAACTCAAACAGATTTACAGGAAAAAAACAAACAAGCCATTCAAAAATGGGCAAAGAATATGAACAGACACTTTACAAAAGAAGACATACATGAGGCCAACAAACACATGAAAAAATGCTCATCATCACTAGTCATTAGAGAGATGCAAATCAAACCACATTGAGATACCATCTCACGCCAGTTAGTATGGCGATCATTATAAAATCTGGAGACAACAGATGCTGGAGAGGATGTGGAGAAATAGGAACACTCTTACACTGTTGGTGGGAGTGTAAATTAGTTCAACCATTGTGGAAGACAGTGTGGCGATTCCTCAAGGACCTAGAAATAGGAATTCCATTTGAGCCAGCAATCCCATTTCTGGGTATATATGCAAAGGACTATAAATCTTTCTACTGTAAGGACACATGCACACGTATGTTCATTGCAGCACTGTTTACAATAGCAAAGACCTGGAACCAACCCAAATGCCCATTGATGATAGACTGGACAGGGAAAATGTGGCATATATACACCATGGAATATTATCCAGCAATCAAAAACGATGAGTTTGTGTCCTTTGTAGGGACATGGATGAACCTAGAGAACATCATTCTCAGCAAACTGACACAAGAACAGAAAATGAAATACTGCATGTTCTCCCTCATAGGTGGGTGTTGAACAATGAGAACATGTGGACACACAGAGGGGAGTACTACACACTGGGGTCTGTTGAGGGGAATAGGGGAGGGACAGCGCGTGGTGGGGAGTTGGGGAGAGATAGCATGGAGAGAAATGCCAAATATAGGTGAAGGGGAGGAAGGCAGCAAATCACACTGCCACATGTGTACCTATGCAACTATCTTGCATGTTCTTCACATGTACCCAAAAACCTAAAATGCAATGAAAAAATAATAAAAATAAGAAAGAAAGGGCAAAAGAAAACAAAAAAATTGAGTACCTTGGACCACAAAACAGAAGGTGTAGAAGAAGGAACATTTTTCGACTTTGAATGTCTCCACCTGGATGACAGTCCCTTTTTTTTGGTCCTCCAGTATATATCACAATGCAATTGGAACCTGACTTCTTGACATTTCAAGAAATCTTTCAAAGTACAGGTTTTTCAGAAATAGAAATAACTTAACCTATAAATAAAGGAGTTGTTGTAAAAGTGTAATGCATTAACTAAGCACTATAAGCTTGAAAATCAGTGATGATAAGAATTGAAGGGTAGTTCACAAAACGTGTACATCTTTCTCAAGGCTAGAGTGCTGTAGCTCAATAAAGGGATGTCAATACTGCCTCAGACTACTTTAAATCAAAACTATTATATTTCTGGTAGCAGTACTACCATGGTAACTTTCTTAGCTGGAATCGGCTTTATCCTCTCAGAGAATTTCAAGTACCCAATTCCATTTATGCCTCTTCTGACTTAAAATGACATCCAGGGCCATTTTGCTCATTTTAGTTGACTACAGTTGATATGTGGCCACAGTGACCCAACAATAACCAGAAATTCTTGATATATGAGCAGATAAAACTCCTTTTAGAGCTGCCAAACAAAGTTATAAAAGCTACTTGCTATTGTTGGAAAAAAACAAGGAAGTTTTTTGTTGTTTTTCTTTCAGAGGTTGAAAGTTAAATTATCTTACTGAAGAACAGCAAATGGGTGAATTCTAGTGTGAGGCATTAGAATTAAATGTCAATAGTGGCTACTCTAATAAACCTGTAAAGAGACATTTTTTATGTTTGTTTAGGAGCTTTGCGATATATGACTATGTATATAACCATAGCCATGAAAATTGTCTCTGGCCCAATAATTTCCACTGTTAGAGATTTTCTAAGGAAATTATCAGACATTCATACCACCAAATACAAAAGTTTGTTTAGAATTAGTATTTGTAAGGAGGAATACAGAAAAATGTATTTACATTAGTAGAAGATTGCTTCTGGATAGCTTAACATAATCACTTATATTCAGATTTCAAAAGGATATTAAAAAACTCACAATAAATAATTGAGTATAATTTTAAGAGTTACAATAAAAACAGAAGTATGATCTCAAACAAAAATTACATAACATATGATATAAACAAAACAAATCCATACTGATATTTTAAAAACATTACTAGTTCTGTATGTTGATATTATGAGACCCACACTTTATTTTATTTGGATGTATTTTTAAATTTTTTATAATAAAAACATTTATTCTAAAATCAATATATAAAAATACATTTTCAAATATTTCATTATATAAAGAAAGAAAATTTCAAAAGTCATAATATATTAGGTTAAAATTGATGTGAAGATTAATAGTTTGCAAACATTCTGAAAATATTTTTGTAGAGTAGAAATGAGCACATACAGGGACATGGAATCTGGAAACTGAATTTCTTGATCACTGAATTAAACAGGTTCTTTCTAGTCTAGAACTTCATTGCTAAAAGATACTCAATTTTTTTTAATATAAATCAGTTCTATTATTCAAGAAAATAAATGGAAAATAATGACATTTGAAAAATTCAGATTTTTGGCCAAGATGGCTGAATAGGAACAACTCTGGTGTTCAGATCTTAGTGAGAGTGACACAGAAAGGCAGATGATCTCCACATTTTCAAGTGAGGTACCTGGTTTATCTCACTGGGACTGGTTAGACAGTGGGTGCAGTCAAAACAGGGTAAGCTGAAATGGGGTGGGGCATCATCTCACCTGGGAAGTGCAAGGGGCTGGAGAACTCCATCTCCTAGCCAAGAGAAGCCATTATGGACTTTTCCCAACATGGATACTGTGCTTTTTCCATGGTCTTTGCAACAAACAGACCAGGAAATTCCCTCCAGTATTTACAACGCCAGAGCCCTGGGTTTACAGCACAAAACTAGGTGGCTGTTTTAGCCTCAGCAGTGTTTTTTTTTCCTCACACCCCAGTGGTGCCTGGAACACCAGAGAGAGAGAGCCACTCATTCCCCTGAAAAAGGGGCTAAAGCCAGGGAGCCGAGTGATCGTGATCTGGCTTGGTGGGTCCCACCTCAATAAAGAATAGCAAACTAAGAGCCACTGGTTTGAAATTCTCACAGCCAGCACAGCAGTCTGAGCTCAACCTGGGATATTTGAGCTTGGTGGGGAGAGGAGTGTCTACCATTGCTGGTCTAACATTGCTGGTTCTACCATTGTTAAAACCTCAAGTAGGAGGTTTTAACATCAGTGGTGCAAACAAAGTTACCAGGAAAGTTACACAGCAACTGGGTGGAGCCCACTGGAGCTCAACAAGGCCACTAAAGGCAGACTGCATCACTAGACTACCTTCTTGCTGAGCAGGGCATCTCTGAAAAAAGGCAGCAGCCCATTTGGGACTTATAAATTAAGTCCTGATATTCCTGGGACAGAGAATCTTGGAAAAGGGGCAGTTGTGGGCTCAGCTTCAGCAGTCTTAAATGTTCTTGCCCAGCAGCTCTGAAGGGAGCAATGGATCTCCCAGCACAGTGCTCAAGAACTAATAAGGGACATACTGACTCTTCGAGTGGCTATCTGACCCCCATGTGTCCTCACTGAAAGACCTCCCAGCAGTGGCTGACAGACAACTCATTCAGGAGGGGTCTAGTTGGCACCTGGTTGATACCCTTCTGGGGTGAAACTACCAGATGAAGGAATAGGCAGCAATCTTTGCTGCTCTCCAAGCCCCGTGGGTGATTCTAAGGCAAGCAGTGTCTGGAGTGGACCTTCAGCAAAGTCCAGCAGACCTGCAGCAGAAGGGCCTTACTGTTAGAAGGAAAACTAACAAACAGAAAGAAATAGTTTCAAAATCAACAGAAAGGATGTCCACTCACAGATCCCTCTGAAAGGTCATCAGCTTCAAAGACAAAAAGTAGATAAATCCACAAAGATTGGAAGAAACCAGAGCAAAAAGGCTGTGATGTCCAAAAATCAGAACACCTCTTCTCCTCCAAGTGATCATAATTCCTCACCAGCAAGGAAACAAAACTGGATGGAGGACAAGGCTTCAGAAGGTGGTAATAACAAATTTCTCCAAGCTAAAGGAGCATGTTCTAACCCAATGCAAAAGAAGCTAAGAATCTTGAAAAAAAGGTTAGATGAAATGCTAACTAGAATAACCAGTGTAGAGAAGAACATAAATGACTTGATGGAGCTGAAAAACACAGCATGAGAACTTTGTGAAGCATATACAAATTTCAATAGCCAAATCAATTAAGCAGAAGAAAGAATATCAGAGATTGAAGATGAACTCAATGAAATAAAGTGAGAAGGCAAGATTAGAGAAAAAAGAGTGAAAAGAAATAAACAAAGCCTCCAAGAAATATGGGATTATGTGAAAAGACCAAATCTACATTTGATCAGTGTACCTGAAAGTGATGGGAAGAATGAAACCAAGCTGGAAAACACTCTTTAGAATATTATCCAGGAGAACTTCTCCAACCTATCAAGGCAGGCCAACATTCAAATTCAGGAAATACAGAGAACACCACAAAGATATTCCTCGAGAAGCGCAACCCCAAGACACATAATCAATTGGGTTGAAATGAAGAAAAAAATGCCAAGGGCAGATGGAGAGAAAGGTTGGGTTATCCAGAAAAGGAAGCCCATGAGGCTCACAGTGGATCTCTTGACAGAAACCCTACAAGCCAGAAGAGAGTGGGGGCCAATATTCAACATCCTTAAAAGAAAAATAAATTTTAAAGCAGAATTTCATATCCAGCCAAACTAAGCTTCATAAGCTAAGAAGAAATAAAATCCTTTAGAGGCAAGCAAATGTGGAGAGATTTTGTCACCACCAGGCTTGACTTACAGGAGCTCCTGAAGAAAGCACTAAACATGAAAAGGAGTAACCAGAAGCAGCCACTGAAAAAACATACCAAATGGTAAAGATCATCAACACTATGAAGAAACTGGATCAAATAGCAGGCAAAACAACCAGCTAGCATCAAAATGGTAGAAAAAAATTCACACATAACAATGTTAACCTTAAATGTAAATGAGCTAAATGCCCCAATCAAAAGACACAGACTGCCAAATTTTTTAAAGAGTCAAGACCCATCAGTGTGCTGTATTCACGAGACTCATCTCATGTGCAAAGACACACATAGGCTCAAAATAAAGGGCTGGAGAAAGATTTAGCAAATGGAGAGCAAGAAAAAAAAAAGCAGAGTTTGCAATCCTAGCCTCTGATAAAACAGATTTTAAACCACAAAATCAAAAGAGACAAAGAAGAGCATTACATAGTGGTAAAAAGATCAATGCAACAAGAAGAGCTATCTATCCTAAATATATATGCACCCAATACAGGAGCACCCAGATACCATAAAGCAAGTTCCTAATGACATACAAAGAGACTTAGACTCCCACATAACAATAGTGGGAGACTTTAAAACCCCACTGTCAATATTAGAGAGATCAATGAGACAGAAACATAACAAGGATATCCAGGACTTGAACTCAGATCTGGACCAAGCAGACCTAATAGACATCTACAGAACTCTCCACCCCAAATCCACAGAATATACATTCTTCTCAGCACCACATCACAGTTATTCAAAAATTGATCACATAATGGGAAGTAAAACACTCCTCAGCAAATGCAAAAGAATGGAAATCATAACAAATAGTCTCTGAGACCACAATGCAATCAAATTGGAACTCAGGATTTAAAAACTCACTCAAAACCACACAACTACATGGAAACTGAACAACCTGCTCCTGAATGACTACTGGATAAATAATGACATGAAGGCAGAAATAAAGATGTTCAATACCCATGAGAATGAAGACACAATGTACCAGTATCTCTGGGACATATTTAAAGCAGTGTGTAGAGGGAAATGTATAGCACAAAATACCCACAAGAGAAATGAAGAAAGATATAAAATTGACACGTTAATGTCACAATTAAAAGAACTAGAGGAGCAAGATCAAACAAATTCAAAAGCTAACAGAAGACAAGAAATAACTAAGATCAGAGCAGAACTAAAGGAGATAGAGACCCAAAAAAAACCCTTCAAAAATCAGTAAATCCAGGAGCTGGTTTTTTGAAAAGATCAACAAAATAGATAGACAGCTAGCCAGACTAATAAAAAAGAAAAGTTAGAAGAATCAAATAGATACAATAAAAATCATAAAGGGGATATCACTACCGATTCCACTGAAATACAAACTACCATCAGAGTATATTATAAACACCTCTATGCAAATAAACCAGTAAATCTAGAAGAAATGGATAAATTCCTAGACACTTACATCCTCCCAAGATTTAACCAGGAAGAAGTCAAATAACTGAATAGACCACTAACAAGGTCTGAAATTGAGGATGCAATTAATAGCCTACCAGCCAAAAATATCTGGGATCAGACAGATTCACAGGGGAATTCTACTAAAGGTAAAAAGAGGAGCTGGTAACATTCTTCTGAAACTATTCCAAACAACAGAAAAAGAGGGAATTCTCCCTAACTCATTTTATGAGACCAACATCATCCTGATATCAAAACCTGGCAGAGAAACAACTAAAAAAGAAAATTTCAAACCAACATCTCTGGCAAGCATTGATGTGAAAATCCTCAATAAAATACTGGCAAACAGAATCCATGAGCACATCAAAAAGCTTATCCATCTTGATCAAGTCAGCTTCATCCCTGGGATTCAAGGCTAGTTCAGCATATGCAAATCTATAAACACAATCCATCACATAAACAGAACAAAAGACAAAAACCAAATGATTATCTCAATAGATGCAGAGAAGGCCTTTGACAAAATTCAACAGCCCTTAATGATAACAACTCTCAATAAACTATGTATTGATGGAACATATCTCAAAATAAAAAGAGCTATTTATAAAAACCCATAGCCAATATCACACTGAATGGGCAAAAACTGGAGGCATTTTCTTTGAAAATTGGCACAAGCAATTTTCTCACCAGTCTCCCTGTCTCACCAGTCCTGTTTAACATAGTATTGGAAGTTCTGGCCCAGGCAATCAGGCAAGAAAAAAAAATGTAAAAGGTATTCAATTAGGAAAAGAGGAAAGCAAATTGTCTCTATTTGCAGATGACATGACTGTATATTTAGAAGACCCCATCATGTCAGCTGAAAATCTCCAAAGCTGATAAGCAACATCAGCAAAGTCTCAGGATACAAAATCAACATGCACTAATCACAAGCATTCCTAAACAGCAATAACAGACAAAGAGCCAAATCATGAGTGAGCTCCCATTCACAACTGCTACAAAGGGATAAAATATCTAGGAATACAACTGAAAAGGGATGTGAAGGACCTCTTCAAAGAGAACTACAAACCACTGCTCAAGGAAGTAAGAGAGGACACAAACAGATGAAAAAACCTTCCATGCTCATGGATAGGAAGAAACAATATTGTGAAGATGGCCTTTATATATTCAATGATATCCCCATGAAGCTACCATTGACTGTCTTCACAAAATTGGAACTTTCTTGTTCACTCTAATGTGCAGTAGCTCTGGAGTTTAATTAGATCCCATTTGTCTATTTAGGCTTTTGTTGCCAATGCTTTTGGTGTTTTAGTCATGAAGTCCTGCCTATGCCTATATCCTGAATGGTATTGCCTAGGTTTTCCCCTAGGGTTTTCCCCTATCATTAGCAAGCAACAAAATCAGAAAAAAATTTCGCAATCTACCCTTCTGACAAAGAGCTAATATCCAGAATCTATAAAGAACTAAAGCAGATTTACAAGAAAAAAACCAACAACCCATCCAAAAGTGGGCAAAGGATATGAACAGACTTTTCAAATAAGACGTTTATTCAGCCAACAAACATATGAAAAAAAGATTATCATCACTGGTCATTAGAGAAATGCAAATCAAAACCAAGTTGAGATACCATCTCATGCCAGTTAGAATGATGATCATTAAAAAACCAGAAGACAACAGATGCTGCAGAGGATGTAGAGAAATAGGAATGCTTTTGCACAGTTGGTGGGAGTGTAAATTAGTTAAACCATTGTGGAAGATGGTGTGGCAATTCCTCAAAGATCTAGAAATAGAAATACCATTTGACCCAGGAATCCCATTATAAATTATTTTATTATAAAGACACGTCCATGTATATGTTTATTGCACCACTGTTCACTACAGAAAAGACTTGGAACGAACCCAAATGCCTATCAATGATAGACTGGATAAAGAAAATGTGGCACATATACACCAGGAATACTATGCAGATATAAAATAAAGGATGAGTTCATGTCCTTTGCAGGGACATGGATAAAGCTGGAAACCATCATTCTCAGAAAACTGACACAAGAGAAAACCAAACACCACATGTTCTCACTCATAAGTAGGTGTTGAATAATGAGAACACATGGACACAGGGAGGGGAATATTACACCCTGGGGCCTGTCGGAGGGTGAGGGGGTGAGAAGAGGGATAGTAGTGGGTGGGGATAGTAGCCTTAGGAGAAATACCTAATGTAGATGATGGAGTGATGGATGTAGTAAACCACGATGGCGCTTGTATACCTATGTAAGAAACCTGCATGCTTGCACATGTACCCCAGAACTTAAAGTATAATAATAAAAAAAATTCAGCACATTTTTATGATAAAGACAATCAAAAATCTAGACATAGAAGCCAAAAAGAAAATTTTCTTGACAAAGCATAGGGAATATATGACAACACGACAGCTGACATTACACTCAGTGGTGAAAACTGAATTTTCTTCCTCTCAGATCAAAAAACAAGACAAGGTTGCCCACTTGTGCCACTTCTTTTCAATATAGTGCTAGGAATCTTGTCAGAACAATTGGTCACAAAGAATAAAATGCATCTGAATTATAAAGGAGAAAGTAAAATTATCTCTATTCATAGACAACATGATCTTATATGTAAAAAATCCTAAAGATTCCACACACAAAAAACAAAACAAAAAATTGTTAGACTAACACATTCAGTGAAGTTTCAGCAATACATAAAAATCAGTTGCATTTCTATACATTAAAAATAAAAATTTAAAAAGCACTTATAAATGGAATTTCAGGAAACACATTCATGGAAAACAACCCTAATTCATTTTGAAATAATTAATCACGAGGAGATGCATTCACCTTTGAGGACATGTAATTGAACTCTTCAAAACTCCTAACTCTTTAAAGATTTCTACTTTATTATGTTCTTAGACATTTTATCTGTTAATGTCTTTGAAATTAAAATAAAGCAACTATGCTTTCACCAACTTTTTTTATTATAATCTCACTTGTAATACACTATTAACTATCTATATGATTATAGGTAATTTAATATTTACATATATATTCTTTTCTGCTAATGGTCAGGTTCACCATTTCAACAGGAATTTGGAAATGTCATTGGTCAAGTAAAATTTTAAATATAAATTGATTATGGTTAATTTACAAATAAGGAGAACTTACAGTTTGCCATAACTAAATGACTAACTTAAGACATAAACTTTAATGGTGAGCTTCCCAGGGACAAAATATGTATCACACACTCACTCTTTTCCCTAAATTAAGTTTTCTGTAACAGTTAAACTTAGGGGGAAAAAAATCCCTACAGATTATTATCTAAATATGCTATTAAACATTAACTCTATACAAGCTGAAGTGTTTGGAAGTAATATAAATTTTATTAGCATCATTTAAGGAACACTATTTATTCTCACATTCAGCAAGTGTTTAATAAGCACTGATTATTTTCCAAACACTATTTTAACTATGCAGGATACCCTGGTGAACCATATTGACAAACTTTCTTCCACTGGCATTTTTTTTATTGCATTTTAGGTTCTGGGGTACACGTGAAGAACATGCAGGATTGTTGCACAGGTACATGCATGGCAATGTGGTTTGCTGCCTCCAACCCTATCATCTATTCTGGCATTTCTCCCAATGTTATCCCTCCCCAACTTCCTACCCTTGACTGTCCCTCCCCTATTCCCCTCTTCAAGAGACCTCAGTGTGTGATGCTCCCCTCCCTGTGTCCATGTGTTCTCATTGTTCAACACCTGACTATGAGTGAGAACATGCGGTGTTTGATTTTCTGTTCTCATGTCAGTTTGCTGAGAATGATGGTGTTTAAGGTTCTAAGGGAGAGAAGAGTAGATCAGCATATGGGATGAGGTCGTTGCTAACAGAGTAAGCAGAGAAACTGGTGCAGATGCAATACTTATGAGGAAAATCTTGAAACAAGTGAGAGAATTAGCATGAATCTATCAGGTGGAAGAGCATTGCTGGCATGGAATGGTGAGTACAAAATTTCAGAGAATAAGAACCCTCAGTGCGATTGACACCGAGCCCATATAGGAGCAAGGCTGGAGCAAAGGAAAGAAAGATGGAAAGCATCTGGGTATGAAATCAGAGATATGTGACTCTTCATTTACTGCAAGTCATGAATTATTTCTAAAAGTTCTTTTATTCACAAATTATTTCTTTTTTTCAAATTTTTATTGCATTTTAGGTTTTGGGGTACATGTGCAGAACGTGCAAGATAGTTGCATAGGTACACACATGGCAGTGTGTTTTGCTGCCTTCCTCCGATTCACCCACACTTGGTATTTCTCCCCAGGCTATCCCTCCCCAGCTCCCTCCCCGCTGTCCCTCCCCCATTTCCCCCAATAGACCCCAGTGTATAGTAGACCCCCTCCCTGTGTCCATGTGCTCTCATTTTTCTCACCCGCCTATGAGTGAGAATATGCAGTATTTCCTTTTCTGTTCTTGTGTCAGTTTGCTGAGAATTATGTTCTCCAGATTCATCCATGTCCTTACAAAGGACACAAACTCATCATTTTTGATTGCTGCATAATATTCCATGGTGTATATGTGCCACATTTTCCCAGTCCAGTCTATCATCGATGGGCATTTGGGTTGGTTCCAGGTCTTTGCTATTGTAAACAGTGCTGCAATGAACATAATGTGAATTGTATGCAGATATTAAAATAGTGATTATGCATGTAACAGTAGAGAATACAATATGAAATAAAAACATAGAAAGTAAAAATCATTGATGAAAATGAAGTACACAAAAAGTAGCAGGGGAGAGCAAAGGAACAGTTACAGGTATATTTAGGTATTTTTATGGTTTTTTCATTGCTGTGATAGTGGTACTGTTGTTTCTCTTTTTACTATATTCCAGTTATTTGTAATGTGCAGCTTTGCAGAAATCATAAAATTCTAAGTAGTTTAATACAAACATTCTAACAACCTAGGCAAAGGTAAGTAATGTCTTTCACTTTCATTTTTTTTTTTTTTTTTTTTTTTTTTTTAATTTTTATTGCATTATAGGTTTGGGGGTACATGTGCAGAACAAGCAAGATAGTTGCATAGGTACACACATGGCAGTGTGCTTTGCTGCTTTCCTCCCCTTCACCCACACTTGGTATTCATCCCCAGGCTATCACCCCCAGCCCCCCCCTGCTGTCCCTCCCCCATTCCCCCCAACAGTCCCCAGTGTATAGTAGACCGCCTCTCTGTGTCCACGTGTTCTCATTTTTCTCACCCACCTATGAGTGAGTATATGCGGTATTTCTTTTTCTGTTCTTGTGTCAGTTTGCTGAGAATGATGTTCTCCAGATTCATCCATGTCCCTACAAAGGACACAAACTCATCATTTTTGATTGCTGCATAATATTCCATGGTGTATATGTGCCACATTTTCCCAGTCCAGTCTATCATCGTTGGGCATTTGGGTTGGTTCCAGGTCTTTGCTATTGTAAACAGTGCTGCAATGAACATTCGTGTGCATGTGTCCTTATAGTAGAACGATTTATAATCCTTTGGATAGATACCCAGTAATGGGATTGCTGGGTCAAATGGAATTTCTATTTCTAGGTCCCTGAGAAATCGCCACACTGTCTTCCACAATGGTTGAACTAATTTACACTCCCACCAACAGTGTAAGAGTGTTCCTATTTCTCCACATCCTCTCCAGCATCTGCTGTCTCCAGATTTTTTAATGATCGCCATTCTAACTGGTGTGAGATGGTATCTCAATGTGGTTTTGATTTGCATCTCTCTAATGACCAATGATGATGAGCACTTTTTCATATGTTTGCTGGCCTCATGTATGTCTGCTTTCGTAAAGTTTCTGTTCATATCCTTTGCCCATTTTTGAATGGGCTTGTTTGTTTTTTTCCTGTAAATCTGTTTGAGTTCTTTGTAAATTCTGGATATCAGCCCTTTGTCAGATGCGTAAACTGCAAAGATTTTTTCCCATTCTGATGGTTGCCGATTCACTCTAGTGACTGTTTGTTTTGCTGTGCAGAAGCTGTGGAGTTTGATTAGGTCCCATTTGTCTATTTTGGCTTTTGTTGCCAATGCTTTGGGAGTTTTGTTCATGAAGTCCTTGCCTACTCCTATGTCCTGAATGGTTTTGCCTAGATTTTCCTCTAGGGTTTTTATGGTGTCGGGTCTTACGTTTAAGTCTTTAATCCATCTGGAGTTAATTTTAGTGTAAGGTGTCAGGAAGGGGTCCAATTTCTGCTTTCTGCACATGGCTAGCCAGTTTTCCCAACACCATTTATTAAATAGGGAATCCTTTCCCCATTGCCTGTTTTTGTCTGGTTTATCAAAGATAATATGGTTGTAGATGTGTTGTGTTGCCTCCGATGCCTCTGTTCTGTTCCATTGGTCTATATCTCTGTTTTGGTACCAGTACCATGCTGTTTTGATTACTGTAGCCTTGTAGTATAGTTTGAAGTCTGGTAGTGTGATGCCTCCCGCTGTGTTCTTTTTGCTTAGAATTGACTTGGCTATGCGGGCTCTTTTTTGGTTCCATATGAAATTCATGGTGGTTTTTTCCAGTTCTGTGAAGAAATTCAATGGTAGTTTGATGGGGATAGCATTGATTGTGTAAATTACTTTGGGCAGTATAGCCATTTTCACGATATTGATTCTTCCTAACCACGAACATGGAATGTTTCTCCATCTGTTTGTGTCCTCTCTTATTTCATTGAGCAGTTGTTTGTAGTTTTCCTTAAAGAGGTCCCTTACATTCCTAGTGAGTTGTATTCCTAGGTATTTTATTTTCTTTGTAGCAATGGTGAATGGCAGTTCGTTCTTGATTTGGTTCTCTTTAAGTCTGTTATTGGTGTATAGGAATGCTTGTGATTTTTGCACATTGATTTTATATCCTGAGACTTTGCTGAAGTTGCTTATCAGTTGCAGGAGCTTTTGGGCTGAGGTGATGGGGTCTTCTAGGTATACTATCATGTCGTCTGCAAATAGAGACAATTTGGCTTCCACCTTTCCTATTTGAATACCCTTTATTTCTTTTTCTTGCCTGATTGCTCTGGCTAGAACTTCCAGTACTATGTTGAATAGAAGTGGTGAGAGAGGGCATCCTTGTCTAGTGCCAGATTTCAAAGGGAATGCTTCCAGTTTTTGCCCATTAAGTATGATATTGGCTGTTGGTTTGTCATAAATAGCTTTTATTACTTTGAGATATGTTCCATCAATACCAAGTTTATTGAGGGTTTTTAGCATAAAGGGCTGTTGAATTTTGTCAAATGCCTTCTCTGCATCAATTGAGATAATCATGTGGTTTTTGTTTTTGCTTCTGTTTATGTGGTGAATTACATTTATAGACTTGCGTATGTTGAACCAGCCTTGCATCCCCGGGATAAATCCTACTTGATCATGATGGATAAGTTTTGTAATGTGCTGTTGCAATCGGTTTGCCAGTATTTTATTGAAGATTTTTGCATCTATGTTCATCATGGATATTGGCCTGAAGTTTTCTTTTCTTGTTGAGTCTCTGCCAGGTTTTGGTATCAGGATGATGTTGGTCTCATAAAATGATTTGGGAAGGGTTCCCTCTTTTTGGATTATTTGGAATAGTTTCAGAAGGAATGGTACCAGATCCTCTTTGTGTGTCTGGTAGAATTCGGCTGTGAACCCATCTGGACCTGGGCTTTTTTTGTGTGGTAGGCTCTTAATTGCTGCCTCAACTTCAGACCTTGTTATTGGTCTATTCATAGTTTCGGCTTCCTCCTGGTTTAGGCTTGGGAGGACACAGGCATCCAGGAATTTATCCATTTCTTCCTGATTTACTGGTTTATGTGCATAGAGTTGTTTGTAGTATTCTCTGATGATGGTTTGAATTTCTGTGGAATCTGTGGTGATTTCCCCTTTATCGTTTTTTATTGCATCTATTTGGTTGTTCTCTCTCTTCTTTTTTATCAGTCTGGCTAGTGGTCTGTCTATTTTGTTGATCTTTTCGAAAAACCAGCTCTTAGATTTATTGATTTTTTGAAGGGTTTTTCTTGTCTCTATCTCCTTCAGTTCTGCTCTGATCTTAGTTATTTCTTGTCTTCGGCTAGGTTTTGAGCTTTTTTGATCTTGCTCCTCTAGCTCTTTCAATTTTGACGATAGGGTGTCAATTTTGGATCTCTCCATTCTTCTCATGTGGGCACTTATTGCTATATATTTTCCTCTACAGACTGCTTTAAATGTGTCCCAGAGATTCTGGTATGTTGTGTCTTCATTCTCATTGGTTTCAAAGAACTTCTTTATTTCTGCCTTCATTTCATTGTTTATCCAATCAACATTCAAGAGCCAATTGTTCAGTTTCCATGAAGCTGTGCGGTTCTGAGTTATTTTCTGAATTCTGAGTTCCAACTTGATTGCACTATGGTCTGAGAGACTGTTTGTTATGATTTCAGTTGTTTTGCATTTGCTGAGGAGTGCTTTACTTCCAATTATGTGGTCAATTTTGGAGTAGGTGTGATGTGGTGCTGAGAAGAATGTATATTCTGTGGATTTGGGGTGGAGAGTTCTGTAAATGTCTATCAGGTTTGCTTGTTCCAGGTCTGAGTTCAAGTCCTGGATATCCTTGTTAATTTTCTGTCTGGTTGATCTGTCTGCTATTGACAGTGGAGTGTTAAAGTCTCCCACTATTATTGTGTGGGAGTCTAAGTCCCTTTGTAAGTCATTAAGAACTTGCCTTATATATTTGGGTGCTCCTACATTGGGTCCATATATATTTAGAATCGTTATCTCTTCTTGTTGTATCGATCCTTTTACCATTATGTAATGACCTTCTTTGTCCCTTTTGATCTTTGTTACTTTAAAGTCTATTTTATCAGAGATGAGAGTTGCAACTCCTGCTTTTTTTTGCTCTCCATTTGCTTGGTAAATCTTCCTCCATCCCTTTATTTTGAGCCTTTGTGTATCTTTGCATGTGAGGTGGGTTTCCTGGATACAGCACACCGATGGGTTTTGGTTTTTTATCCAATTTGCCAGCCTGTGTCTTTTGATTGGTGCATTTAGCCCATTTACATTCAGGGTTAATATTGTTATGTGTGAATTTGATACTGCCATTTTGATGCTAGCTGGCTGTTTTGCTCGTTGGTTCATGTACATTCTTCATTTTGTTGATGGTCTTTAGCATTTGGTATGCTTTTAGGATGGCTGGAACTGGTTGTTTCTTTCTATGTGTAGTGCCTCTTTCAGGAGCTCTTGTAAAGCAGGCCTAGTGGTGACAAAATCTCTGAGTACTTGCTTGTTCGTGAAGGATTTTATTTTTCCTTCACTTATGAAGCTCAGTTTGGCTGGATATGAAATTCTGGGTTGAAAGCTCTTTTCTTTAAGGATGTTGAATATTGGCCCCCACTCTCTTCTGGCTTGTAGAGTCTCTGCTGAGAGATCTGCTGTGAGTCTGATGGGCTTCCCTTTGTGGGTGACCCGACCTTTCTCTCTGGCTGCCCTTAGTATTTTCTCCTTTGTTTCAACCCTGGTGAATCTGACGATTATGTGCCTTGGGGTTGCTCTTCTTGCAGAGTATCTTTGTGGTGTTCTCTGTATTTCCTGGAGTTGAGTATTGACCTGTCTTGCTAGGTTGGGGAAATTTTCCTGGATAATATCCTGAAGAGTGTTTTCCAGCTTGGATTCATTCTCTTCGTCACATTCTGGTACACCTATCAAACGTAGGTTGGGTCTCTTCACATAGTCCCACATTTCTTGGAGATTTTGTTCATTCCTTTTTGTGCTTTTTTCTTTAATCTTGGTTTCTCGTTTTATTTCATTGAGTTGATCTTCAACTTCTGATATTCTTTCTTCTGCTTGGTCAATTCGGCTGTTGAAACTTGTGCATGCTTCGCGAAGTTCTCGTGTTGAGTTTTTCAGCTCCTTCAATTCATTCATATTCCTCTCTAAGTTGTCCATTCTCGTTATCAATTCCTCGAATCTTTTTTCAAATCTTTTTTCAAGGTTCTTAGTTTCTTTGCACTGGTTTAGAACATGTTCCTTTAGCTCACTGAAGTTTCTCATTATCCACTTTCTGAAGTCTGATTCCGTCATTTCGTCACATTCATTCTCCGTCCAGCTTTGTTCCCTTGCTGGTGAGGAGTTTTGGTCCTTTTTTGGAGGTGAGGTGTTTTGGTTTCGGGTGCTTTCCTCCTTTTTGCGCTGGTTTCTTCCCATCTTTATGGATTTATCCGCCTGTTGTCTTAGTAGTGGCTGATTTTTCAATTGGGTCTCTGTGTGGACACTGTGATTGTTGATGATGAAGTATTTCTGTTACTTAGTTTTCCCTCTAATGATCTATCCTCTTTGCTGTATGAGTGCTGAGGTCCACTCCAGGCCCTGCTTGTCTGGGGTATACCTGCAGCAGCTGCAGAACAGTGAGGGATGATATCAGTTTCTTTTTCTGCTGCCCTTGTTCCAGAATGTTGCCAGCCAAATGTCAGTCTGATTAGTCCTTTTCTGGGGTGACTCCTTGGATATACAGAGGTCAGGGAGCTGCTTGAGGAGACAGTCTGTGCTTTATAGGAGCTCCAGTGCTGAGCTGTGAGCTCCGTTGTTCATTCAGGGTTGTTGGGAGGTTATGTCTGCTGCAATAGAACTCATAAAACACCACTCTTTTTTTTTTTTTTTCACCCTTAGATGCTCTGTCTCAGGGAGTTGGGGCTTTCTTTATGAGTATCTGTTGCACTGTCCTGCCCCACTAGGTGGCAGTCTATTCACTATTTGCTTGCCAGGGCTCTGACCTCCTAAGGCGGGTCCGCCCTGTTGCGGCCCGGCGGACTCTCTCTGTTATGGCAGGTTGCCTCGGCAACGGCAGGCTGCGTCAGTCCTGGGCGGTACTTAAGTGGGGGTGCACTTTGTCAGGAATGGTGGACGCCCCTCCCTGACCGGGCTGCACCGTCCTAAATGCCGGCAACAAAACTCTCAGCCCCAAGCGCCTCCAGTCGCCGCCCTGCTTGTCCCCGTGAGCGTGGGACCCGCCGAGCCCGATCACCCTGCTCCCTGCCTCAGAGTCCGTCCTCTCTCTCTCTCTCTTCCTCTCCCCAAGCTGAAAGGTCGACTCTCTCACTGGCGCCCCAGGAGCCTGCCGATAGGGCACTGGGATCCGTGCGATCTCCCGTGCCGCTGCCCACTACCCCGGCTCAGATCACGTTTCCCAGGAAACTCCTGGTCTGGCTCATTGTCCAAGTCCCGTTCAATCAGATGGACATGCCAATCTGCCCTTCCAAATCTCAGATTGCCGGTTTAACAGGGCACCCAGACCAGTGAGTTCCGCGCCGGGTCCCGCTGCGGCGCCGGCCTCCCGAAGAGGCGGCGGGAGCCGGTTGCGTTAGCCGGCTGCTAGCGTCCCGTGTCTCTCCCACACCTGGGACTTTCAACGCTCTGTGGGCATAAAAGGAACATCCGAGAATGCGGCTAGGACTCACCCTCTGCGCCTTCACCGAGAGCTGCAATCCTGAGTCACCTCTACGACGCCATCTTCCTCACTTTCATTTTTATAAATTAAATTAATTCGTGATTGAGAAGTTGCTGTCTGCCAGACTTTCTTCCATATACTGAGTATGATGGAGAAAGGGCAAAAGATTTCTGCGTTATCTCTCTTACCTCAGCTTAGCTTTCCCAGTGAAACACATTTTCATTATTTTTCTTGTGTTTCATTGTTTGTTTGTGTATGTGTCTGTGTGAGTGTGTTTGTGAAATGCTTACTTGATCTTAATTAGTGTGGTCATGTTGACCCTTTTATATATGCCAAGATTCATTTGCTCATTGAACAAATTAACTGAGGACTGAGAAAGTGCCAAGCACAGTTATAAGTCAAAGATCAGTGAACACAAATTAGCAGATTCCTTCCCTTCCAAGCTTGGATTCTTGCAGGTGAAGTAAGTAATAAAGGAGTAAATGGACGGAGAGCGTGATTTGAGGCAGTGATAAGTGCTATGCAGAACAGTAGAGCAGGATGAGTGAGATAAACAATCACAGGACGACAAAGATGCTATCCAATGAACAGTATCTGGAAAGATGTAAGTTAGGGGTGATATTTGCTGAGAAACAAATGAAGCAAGTGATAGAGTCAAGTTCCTGTCTGATTGAAAGCTGTAATAGCAGAGGCAAAAGCAAATGTGATGTCCTTGAGTTTGGAATTCAACCAGTGCATAGATGGGTGGCAAGTATATCACTGCAGCCAGGGCTTGCATGACAGAGGGAGAGAATAATTATGCAGGAGTGCTGAGCAATATGCAGAAGGCAGGGTATTTAAAGCCTTAGGAAGTAAATCTGCCACAATCCTGCCTCTGGGCTGTTATGCTCCAGCATTTTCTGTAATATGTTCCACAGAAAGGCACAATTATCTAAACATTCTGCACATGAAGTCCACTACACCTGGGACATCTTGCTGAATGGCTTTGGCTGTGTGCACTCTGAGAAGCTGGGAAGGAGGGTCAAGAGAGAGACTGCAAGAGTGAAAAAGGACTTGGTTTTTCTCATCCAGGTCCTATTTTCTGCCTGTGGCTTCTCTCCTGCTTGGGCTTCTGGTGAGCATCACCCCAGCAAGGCTTTTCCACCTTATCAGTGGCAATTCCTTTCCATAGAAGCAGCTGAATCCTGTTCATGCTTTTTCCAACATTTTCAGAATCCAGTTCATTGTATGCCCATTTGAGAGATAGTGTCAATGGCCCTTTTCACAAGTCTATCTCCCTGACCCATAAAGTCACTTCTTTGAGCTCAGGGACACCAGCACTAGCTAAGTACCTACCTCTCTTCCTTAGCAGCCTGAATCTCATTTCATTAAGACCCTTTATCTAAGGTTTTATCTTTTAATTATTCTTACTATATTGGTTAATTGTATGTGTCAACTGGGCTAGGCTGTGGCCCAGTTGTTCGGTCAAACTCTAGTGCAGATGCTGCTGTGAAACTATTTTGTAGATGCAGCGTTTGCAATCAGTTGACTAAGTAAAGCAAGTTATACCCTCCATAATGTAGTGGGCCTCTTCAAACCACGTGCAGGTTTTAAGAGCAAAACTTCAGATTTCCTGGAGAAGAAGAAATGGTGTCTCAAGACTTAACACTGGAATTCTGCCTCAGTTTTCTGTCTGCTGGCCTGTTTTACAGATTTCACAGTTGCTCAATGCTCACATGAGCCAATTTCTTAAAATTTATCTGGATCAACTGATCAATCGATCAATATGTGCCACGGTTCTGTTTCTCGGGAGAACCGTGAAAGATGTGCTGCCTCTTTCCTTTTTCCTTGCAGCCTCAGATATGGTGTCTGTTTCCTATAGCTGTTTTTTTGTGGCACACCAGTCAGCTGTGTCTTTTTACTTTTCCAGTGACATATTAGCACATTATGTATATAGGTACAATTCTTTACAGTAAGTTCTCTTTAAATAAGTGCTGCGATTTCTGTCTCTTGATGCACTCTGGTGCTTTCTTATAAAGGCTCTGGACATTATTTTAAGAGTAACTGGAAGCTTTTGCAGAGTTCCTGTGGCATGATGATTTCTTATTCCTCTACTTTCAACAAGTGACTCATCATCTAGTGGAAACATGGTGTCGACCGTCTATGCCTTTGGTTATGCTTCCTCCACATCCTGCTTTTTCAAGGTCTCTACAGAAAGTACAGAAGAATAGTTTTCTCCCCATGGAAATCCGATGATGCTCTAATTAAACCAAATGTCAAAATGATCGGATGTTTGCTTCCATGTTTCTTATTCCAACCACAGTTCCATTCAGCTGCTAGACTTCTTTTCTTCTAAGAAATATCAGCAAATATTCAGCATTCATTTTCTAAATTTTCCATATCATTTTCTCTAGAAGAAAAACCTTCCTCTCAAAACCTCCAATTATCTTAAAACATTACATGATCAGAAATGTTTAAAATATTTTTATTCAGTAATAATTAATATTTTGTTATATTTAAAATGTGCATTGCTATCTATAATGCATACATAGCATTATATGTATGTGGTTTTGCTAATAGAATAAAATGAATTATTTTATGGAATGTAAAAATCCAAATAAATTTTATTTTTTTAAATTGCAGTTTTAGTAATTGACACAAATACATATAAAACACATCCATTTTTGTCATCCTTCTGAATTTGCATATTGTTCAAACTATAATTAAAATCTACTCATGTTTCTGTGGGTAGAATTATATAATTAAAATGCAAATTTCAACATAGGTCATTGCTCATTGAGTAGTTAAAAATAACTGCAAATTTTATCATGACATTCTACTATATGTCAATTTGTCAGACTATATTCTAAGGCTTGACCAATTAAATCTACTGTTAGAAATATAATTTCATTTATCTTTAGATAAAATAAAATTAGCATCCCAGAAATTTTCCTTAGATGGTAAAAAATATTATCTCTTGATTCTTTGCAACTCAAAATGGTATAATTCTCCTTCTTTAGGTATTGTAGGCCTTCTTATCTAGAAAGAAACTATTTCAAGTTTTAAAATATTGAATGCTTTTCTATACTTCAGAAATATGTTCATAATTACTCAAAATATAAATTGAGTTAAAATTTACTTGAAACTTTAAGAATCACAATGTCACAAAAATATATCCCATCTAATTTTTGTTATTCCTTTGTAATAAATTATATGTAATATGTTACTATTTTCAATTGTTTTTAAGTCATTAAATAATATCTAAATAAATGTTGATTAAAAATAAGTCAAACATACAAAAATACACCAAATAAAACATGGAAGCTTAGTCCTTTCTCCCCTCCAGCTCCAGTGTCTGTTTTAGGGTCACTCAGAGTGTACAATTTTATAAATAACATTCTAAAACACGAGTTGAAATTTGTGTTTATAGGCATAACATGACATAAACAGAGGGAGTTATTTTGGGAATGCTTGAGTATTTTATTTTAGAACTTTTATTTCTACACATATAGACCTACTCAAGGATGTTGGTATAATCTGTGGCTTGATTGTACAAAATATGTTATCATTCATACGATGAAGACAATTATGTGGTCTTCATTTTTCTATTACATGTAATATTTTCTTAAAAATCTTTTTTTAAAAAGAAGAGTTGGTGCTGGGTGCAGTGGCTCATGCCTGCAATCTCAGCATTTTGGGAGGCTGAGGTGGGCAAATCATTTAAGATTAGGGGTTCAATACCAGCCTGGGCAACATGGCAAAACCCCTTCTCAACTAAAAATTCAGAAAAAGTAGGCAGGCATGGTGGTGGGTGCCTGTAATCCCAGCTATTGGGGAGGCTGAGGCAGGAGAATCGCTTAAACCCAGGAGGCAGATGTTGCAGTGAGCACAAGTCGCACCACTGCACTCCAGCCTGGGTGACCAAATGAGGCTCCATCTCAAAAAATGGTGTGTGCAATTTGAATTTTGATACTCAGTACAAAACTGTCCTCCAAAATTTATATAACAATTCACACTCTCAGCAACCATGTATGTGTATTTTGAATAATGTATGTTTTTATAAATATAAGCAGATTAATTACATCTAAATGGCAATAATATCTGTGCTTCCCAAAATACCTGTATTGATTAACTCACTAAAATATAAAAGAGTATAGCCAAAAAGTATCTTCTGCATTCTCTCTCTATATTTCACTTGACCATAATTAAATCATAAATGATTGAATTCATATTTTATTTCTTTTGAATTTTCAAATGCATGATTGCAATTTATCATTGCCCTTGAAGGAATACATTTCTGGTGATAAATACATCAGTTTAAGGAACATTCTATGCTTTGTTAGAAGACACAGCTTTAACTTGTTCCAAATTTCAAAATAAATGTATCCCAAACTCTGGAAATTGTGTGTCATCAATACCCTACATTTGGGTCACAACAGGCTTTTAACATGAACTTCACCAAAGTCTTTCATATGCATTCTACATGAAGAAAACATTGATTTGAATTGCACTCTAGCAAGAAAGTGAGACTCACCATGAACTTTGCAATGTTCCTATTATTGAATTCTAATATTGCTCTTGGATTTTAACTGATGCCCTTCTCCCTCTTGCTCAATTTGTAAGTGGGGCACTTTTCATCTTATAAGCCTGGGAAGCAGCCTTGGTAACCTCAGTAATGCTGTCTAGTGTTTGCTTCCTGTATGCTCGGCTTTCATCTTATTACTGGTTTCTTTAACCACCCAGGAATTGAACTCTGCAACTAAATTATCACCTGCATTTCTGAACCACATCTGCTGTAAGATATCCATGTCTCTGTGTGCAACTGCTAGTAAGATAATACTACACCTATAGAGTCCAGACTCTAAATGGCTACCGGAAACTGTCCATGACTCTATTGCTCTTATGTCCTGAAAAATTCATCTGCTTGGACTTCTTTGGCTTTGTACTCAAGTTAATATAGCAAATAAGTCAGATTTACATAGTGAAGCTTATATACCAGAACACATTTAACATTATAGGCATAGTAGGGAACATAGGCATGACTCTAACTTTCCAACTGCTAGCCCACTGTCCACTTCCTAATATCACATTCATTTCACATAGAAAACTGAAGGTTGGGGGTTCCCTCTCTCAGCTTTGGAGCATCCCCCCTCTGTCTTTGTACAAGGGAGCATCTTAAAAAAAAAAAAGGAAACTGATGGTTGATCATTCTTTTCTAATATATAGTCTAACATATTACAGAATTAATGCAAAATGCCAAAGGAGAATAGCTGAATTCTCCCTCGTGTTAGTTGAAATTTAATGTATTATGAAGAGAAATTTAAAGAGTTTGACTAAAATTATATATCTAGTAACACAAATGAGTACCTTTTAGAGCATTCATATAGTATTCACATATTTTACTAAATCTATAGACACATTTAAATGAAATATTTTTTCTGCGAATGAAGAATGTGTAAAAGCTCCTGTATATTTCACTACATTCAAAAATTCTTTCAGCTGTTACTAGGGAAATAAAGGTTTTTAAAAACTCTTAGAAAGCACAAAGATTGACAAGGTGGTTGCAAAATATAGCATTAGGTATTAATTTTATTTACTATAAAGTTACTATAATGAACATTATTTTCTCACATGTGCTTCAGATTTTTCTTGTTTTAAAGACAGGGTCTTGGTTGGGAATGGAGGCTCACACCTGTAATCCCAGCACTTTAGAAGCCATGGTAGATGAAGTGTTTGAACCCAGGAGTTCTAGACCAGCCTGAGAGGCATGGGGATACCCAGTCTCTACAAAAATACAAAAAATTAGCTGGGTGTGGTGGTAAGTGCCTATAGTTTCAGCTATGCAGGAGGCTGAGGCAGGAGGATTGTTTGAACCTAGGAGGTCAAGGGTGCGGTAAGCCAAAATTATTCAACTGCACTCCAGCCTGGGTGACAGAGTGAGACACTGTCAACATAAAATAAAATAATAAAATAAAATAAAAACAGGGTCTTGCTAAAGTCAACTCTTGAACTCTAGCAATTCTACTGTCTCAGCCTCCTGAGTACCTGGGACTATAAGTATGTGCCACCACGCATGGCTTATTTAACACTTTAAAGATATCACAGTAGTAAAAGCAAAATACATTCTTTGCTGCTTTTAAATATAAATTTACTATGGTATTAAATAGAATAAATGCCATTGTCACGATTTTATGCCTTTTTTGCTAAAAAAATTCCAGCAAGTTGATTATAATCCAACAGTGAAAACAATCAAATATGGTGTTATGTACAAAGTATGCTGTGTATCCACAGTTCCCCACCCCTCCCCACACTAAGTACAGTTTTAATGTCCTACCCTCTGTTCTGTGTCTGGGATTCTGACTTTTATGCAGTTCATGAAGAAATGTTGTTGCCCTCTAGCTATTTGTTGGAGTCCTTCTGTCAGAGAAACTAGTCAGAGTGAAAGCAGAAAAGGAGAGTGATATGATGCTGTATGTTTTCTAGCTCTGTCCCTGCAGAGAATGCCAGGGTTGGATCAGGACCCTTTGCCAAAGGATACATCTTTTCTCAGGCATTCATAGACATATAACCACTGTTTAATAACTAATATAACAGCTCCCTTTCCTTTCTTCTTCAGGCTGAGTAAGTGCCTCACACATGACCATATATAACCTTTTGAGTTTCTCAAAAAAAGTCTCATGCATTTAAAAATAGTTTCTTAATTTTAATATCCTTAAGTTAAAAGTTTAATTATTTTTTGCTATGTCTTATCTACCAATATTATGAAGTGAATGATACAAAAATGGAATCCTAGTACATAAAACAAATGCAAAGCTGAGAAATGAACAGTCACAAACAACCATTTGGGAGCTTCATAATCAACCTGAGGCAGTCTATAAACTGAGAAGTGTTGTCTTTCAAAAACTGCTATAACTTTGGGTAAGAGCAGTAGGAGTCTGTTGTCATACTGCTTCAGTGGTCAATGAAATTACTCATCTTGTTCACGTGAACATGACATGAAACCCAACAGCTTTGGTATCAGATGGCCTGGAATCAAATGGGAGTGAGGAGCATAAACTTGTGGGTTCAACAACTAAAATTACAAATTTGGTGGTTTACAAAAGGGCACATTTCACAGTTTGGTGCAGTGAAGTTGTGATGCTTATTGAGAAAATTGTCAGACAAATTTAACAGGTTGACCCTAGAGATGAGAAAGTTGACTAAGGACTAAATGAGCTCCCCACGCACACCTGGCTGAGTAGGAAGCTAAGCACATGCAGAGAGAAGAGCCCCAAATCACAGTGTGGATGATGCCAAGTAGAACTCGAGAACTGGCTGAACCTTGAATACACCCCTTAACCTAAACATATTGATCAGCAAATAGTGCAAGGCTATGGGTGTAGGATGTCTTCACAGACCTCTTTCCAAATCCTTAGCCATTAAATATAGAACTGACCACCAAGAAGTCAAGCAAAAAGTAAAAACAAGAATTAAAATGAATAGACTTCAGTGGCTGCACACCACAGGGGAGACAGAGTCTACCGTTAATGATCAGGCATATTACAATAAGGTACAATAAAAAAATCAGAAAAAATCCAGAATGGATCATGATTATTATCTAAAATGTCTAATTTTCAACCAAAGATGATCAAACAAGGAAAAAAGAGAAAAGTGTTATTCATTTCTGTGGGATAAACAGCAGTCAATAGAAAGTGGCTCTGAATGCAAAAAGATAATACATTTAGCAAACAAAAATGTATAGAAGCTATTCTAAATATGTTCAAATAATTTATTATGGCAATGTCTCAACAAATAGGCAACTTTAATAGAGAAGCAGAAATTACAAAATAAGAACAAATGAAGTTTTTACAGTAGAAAAGAATGGAAAAAAGAGCAAAGAAAATGAGTTAGCAAACTAAAAGATCAATTGAAATTATCCAATCTGAAAGGCAGAATGAATAATAGATTAAAGAAATGGGAAGATGGCGCCGTAGAAACAACTCAGGATTACAGCTCTCAGTGAAGGCACAGAGGGTGAGTCCTAGCTGCATTCTCAGATGGACGTTTGTTGCCCACAGGACGGGGAAATTTCCAGGTGTAGGAGAGACACGGGACGCCAGCGCAGCTGGTGTTCTGGCTCACGTGGCCGGTTCGGCCGGCGCCGCAGCGCAGTGGCACCTGACACAAAACTCACTGGTATGGGTGCCCTGTTAAACTGGCAATCTGATATTTGGAAGGGCAGATTGACATGTCCATCTGATTAAATGGGGCTCAGACAGTGAGCCAGACCAGGAGATTCCTGGGAAGCGTGATTTGAGCTGGTGCAGTGGGCAGCAGCACGGGAGATCACACGGATCCCAGTGTCCTATCAGCAGGCTACAGGGGTGCCAGTGAGAGAGTCAACCGTTCAAATTGGGGAGAAAAAGAGAGAGAGAGAGAGAGAGAGAGAGCATGTACTCTGAGGCAGGGAGCCAGGTGATCGGGCTCGGTGGGTCCCATCCTCATGGGGACAAACAGGGCGGTGATTGGAGGTACTCGGGGTTGAGAGTTTTGCTGCGAGCTCAGCTGAATCCAGGGTGATGCAGCCCAGTGGGGGAGGGGCGTCTGCCACTATGGATGCAATCCACCCCTACTGAGGTATATGCCTAGTGCTGACGCAGACTCCTGTTGCCGAGGCAACCCGCCATAACAGAGAGACTCTGCCAGCAGGGTGGAGCGCACCACAGTGGAATGGAGCCCCATGGAAGCAGGGCGGACTCATGCTAGCAGGTCAGAGCCTTGGCAGGCAAATACTGAATAGACTACCTCCTAGCCTGGCAGAACAGTGCAACAGATACTCATTAAGAAAGCCCCAACTCCCTGAGACAGAGCATCTGAGGGGAAAAAAAAGGGGGGTTTTATAAGTTCTGCTGCAGAAGACTGAAACAGAACAACCCTGAATGAACAACAGAGCTCACAGCTCAGCACTGGAGCTCCTATAAAGTACAGACCATCTCCTCAAGCAGCTCCCTGACCCCTGTATATCCAAAGAGTTACCTCAAAAAAGGACTAATCAGACTGACATTTGGCGGGCATTGTTCTGGGACAAAGATAGCAGCAGAAGAAACTGGTAGCATCTCTCACTGTTCCGCAGCTGCTACAGGTGTACCCCAGATAAGCAGGGTCTGGAGTGGACCTCAGCACTCATACAGCAGAGGGGCTAGACCATTAGAAGGAAAACTAAGTAACAGAAATACTTCATCATCAACAATCTGGGCATCCACTCAGAGACTCAATTGAAAAATCAGCATCTACTAAGATGACAGGTGGATAAATCCACAAAGATGGGAAGAAACCAGAGCAAAAAGGAGGAAAACACCCAAAACCAAAACACCTCACCTCCTACAAAGGACAAAACCTCCTCACCAGCAAGGGAACAAAGCTGGACAGAGAATGAGTGTGACGAAATGACGAAATCAGACTTCAGAAGGTGGATAATGAGAAACTTCAGTGAGCTAAAAGAACATGTTCTAAATCAATGCAAAGAAACTAAGAACCTTGAAAAAAGATTCGAGGAAATGATAACAAGAATGGACAACTTAGAGAGGAATACGAATGAACTGAAGGAGCTGAAAAACACAACATGAGAACTTTGCAAAGCATGCACAAGCTTCAACAGCCGAATTGACCAAGCAGAAGAAAGAATATCAGAAGTCGAAGATCAACTCAATGAAATAAAATGAGAAGCCAAGATTAGAGAAAAAAGTGCAAAAAGGAATGAACAAAATCTCCAAGAAATGTGGGACCATGTGAAGAGACCTAACCTACGTTTGATAGGTGTACCAGAATGTGACAAAGAGAATGAATCCAAGCTGGAAAATACTCTTCAGGATATTATCCAGGAAAATTTCCCCAACCTAGCAAGGCAGGCCAATACTCAACTCCAGAAAATACAGAGAACACCAAAAAGATACTCCACAAGAAGAGCAACCCCAAGGCACATAATCGTCAGATTCACCAGGGTTGAAATGAAGGAGAAAATACTAAGGGCAGCCAGAGAGAAAGGTTGAGTCACCCACAAATGGAAGCCCATCAGACTCACAGCAGATCTCTCGGCAGACTCTACAAGCCAGAAGAGAGTGGGGGCCAATATTCAACATCCTTAAAGAAAAGAACTTTCAATCCAGAATTTCATATCCAGCCAAACTGAGCTTCATACGTGAAGGAAAAATAAAATCCTTCGTGAACAAGCAAGTACTCAGAGATTTTGTCACCACTAGGCCTGCTTTACAAGAGCTCCTGAAAGAGGCACTACACATAGAAAGAAACAACCAGTACCAGCAATCCTAAAAGCATACCAAATGCTAAAGAGCATCAACAAAATGAAGAATCTGCATCAACCAATGGGCAAAACAGCCAGCTAGCATCAAAATGGCAGCATCAAATTCACACATAACAATATTAACCCTAAATGTAAATGGGCTAAATGCACCAATCAAAAGACACAGACTGGCAAATTGGATAAAAAACCAAAACCATCAGTGTGCTGTATCCAGGAAACCTATTTCACATGCAAGGATACACAAAGGCTCAAAATAAAGGGATAGAGGAAGATTTACCAAGCAAATGGAGAGCAAAAAAAAGCAGGAGTTGCAATTCTCATCTCTGATAAAATAGACTTTAAAGCAACAAAGATCAAAAGAGACAAAGAAGGTCATTACGTAATGGTAAAAGGATTGATACAACAAGAGCAGCTAATGATCCTAAATATATATGGACACAATGCAGGAGCACCCAGATATATAAGGCAAGTTCTTAATGACTTACAAAGAGACTTAGACTCCCACACAATAATAGTGGGAGACTTTAACACTCCACTGTCAATATCAGACAGATCAACCAGACAGAAAATTAACAAGGACATCCAGGGCTTGAACTCAGACCTGGAACAAGCAAACCTGATAGACATTTACAGAACTCTCCACCCAAAATCCACAGAATATACATTCTTCTCAGCACCACATCACACCTACTCCAAAATTGACCACATAATTGGAAGTAAAGTACTTCTCAGCAAATGCAAAACAACTGAAATCATAACAAACAGTCTCTCAGACCATAGTGCAATCAAGTTGGAACTCAGAATTCAGAAACTAACTCAGAACCACACAGCTTCATGGAAACTGAACAACTGGCTCTTGAATGTTGATTGGATAAACAATGAAATTAAGGCAGAAATAAAGAAGTTCTTCGAAACCAACAAGAATGAAGACACAACATACCAGAATCTCTGGGACACATTTAAAGCAGTCTGTAGAGGAAAATATATAGCAATAAGTGCCCACATGAGAAGAGTGGAGAGATCCAAAATTGACACCCTATCATCAAAATTGAAAGAGCTAGAGGAGCAAGATCAAAAAAGCTCAAAACCTAGCCGAAGACAAGAAATAACTAAGATCAGAGCAGAACTGAAGGAGATAGAGACAAGAAAAACCCTTCAAAAAATCAATAAATCCAAGAGCTGGTTTTTCAAAAATATCAACAAAATAGACACACCACTAGCCAGACTGTTAAAAAAGAAAAGAGAGAACAACCAAATAGATGCAATAAAAAATGATAAAGGGGAAATCACCACAGATTCCACAGAAATTCAAACCATCATCAGAGAATACTACAAACAACTCTATGCACATAAACTAGTAAACCAGGAAGAAATGGATAAATTCCTGGACGCCTGTGTCCTCCCAACCCTAAACCAGGAGGAAGCCAAAACTGTGAATAGGCCAATAACAAGGTCTGAAGTTGAGGCAGCAATTAAGAGCCTACCACACAAAAAAAGCCCAGGTCCAGATGGGTTCACAGCCGAATTCTACCAGACACACAAAGAGGATCTGGTACCATTCCTTCTGACACTATTCCAAATAATTCAAAAAGAGGGAACCCTTCCCAAATCATTTTATGAGACCAACATCATCCTGATACCAAAACCCAGCAGAGACTCAACAAAAAAAGAAAATTTCAGGCCAATATCAATGATGAACATAGATGTGAAAATCTTCAATAAAATACTGGCAAACCGATTGCCACAGCACATTAAAAATCTTATCCATCACAATCAAGTAGGATTCATCCCGGGGATGCAAGGCTGGTTCAACATACGCAAGTCTATAAATGTAATTCACCACATAAACAGAAACAAAAACAAAAACTACATGATTATCTCAATTGACACAGAGAAGGTATTTGACAAAATTCAACAGCCCTTTGTGCTAAAAACCCTCAATAAACTTGGTATCGATGGAACATATCTCAAAGTGTTAAAAGCTATTTACAACAAACCAACAGCCAATATCATACTGAATGGGCAAAAACTGGGAGCATTCCCTTTGAAATCCGGCACTAGACAAGGATGCCCTCTCTCACCACTCCTATTCAGCATAGCACTGGAAGTTCTAGCCAGAGCAATCAGGCAAGAAAAAGAAATAAAGGGTATTCAAATAGGAAAGGTGGAAGCCAAATTGTCTCTATTTGCAGATGACATGATAGTATACCTAGAAGACCCCATCACCTCAGCCCAAAACTCCTGAAACTGATAAGCAACTTCAGCAAAGTCTCAGGATATAAAATCAATGTGCAAAGATCACAAGCATTCCTATACACCAATGACAGACTTAAAGAGAACCAAATCAAGAACGAACTGCCATTCACAATTGCTACAAAGAAAATAAGATACCTAGGAATACAATTCACAAGGAACGTAAGGGACCTCTTCAAGGAAAACTACAAACCACTGCTCAACGAAATCAGAGAGGACACAAACAGATGGAGAAACATTCCATGTTTGTAGTTAGGAAGAATCAATATCATGAAAATGGCTATACTGCCCAAAGTAATTTACACAATCAATGCTATCCCCATCAAACTACCATTGAATTTCTTCACAGAACTGGAAAAAACCACCATGAACTTCATATGGAACCAAAAGAGAGCCCACATAGCCAAGTCAATTCTAAGCAAAAAGAACACAGCGGGACGCATCACACTACCGGACTTCAAACTATACTACAAGGCTACAGTAATCAAAACAGCATGGTACTGGTACCAAAACAGGGATATAGACCAATGGAACAGAACAGGGGCATCGGAGGTAACACAACATATCTACAACCATATAATCTTTGATAAACCAGACAAAAACAAGCAATGGGGAAAGGATTCCCTGTTTAATAAATGGTGTTGGGAAAACTGGCTAGCCATGTGCAGAAAGCAGAAACTGGACCCCTTCCTGACACCTTACACTAAAATTAACTCCAGATGGATTAAAGACTTAAACATAAGACCTGGCATCATAAAAACCCTAGAAGAAAATCTAGGCAAAACCATTCAGGACATAGGAGTAGGCAAGAACTTCATGACCAAAACACCAAAAGCATTGGCAACAAAAGCCAAAATAGACAAATGGGACCTAATCAAACTCCACAGCTTTTTCATGGAAAAAGAAACAGTCACTAGAGTGAATCAGCAACAATCAGAATGGGAAAAAATCTTTGCAGTTTACCCATCTGACAAAGGGCTGATATGCAGAATTTACAAAGAACTCAAACAGATTTACAGGAAAAAAAAACAAACAAGCCCATTCAAAAATGGGCAAAGGATATGAACAGACACTTTGCAAAGGAAGACATATATGAGGCCAACAAACACATGAACAAATGCTCATCATCACTGGTCATTAGAGAGATGCAAATCAAAACCACATTGAGATACCATCTCACGCCAGTTAGAATGGTGATCATTAAAAAATCTGGAGACAGCAGATGCTGGAGAGGATGTGGAGAAATAGGAACACTCTTACACTGCTGGTGGGAGTGTAAATTCATTGAACCATTGTGGAAGACAGTGTGGCAATTCCTCAAGGACCTAGAAATAGAAATTTCATTTGACCCAGCAATCCCTTTACTGGGTATATATCCAAAGGACTATAAATCATTCTACTATAAGGACCCATGCACACGAATATTCATTGCAGCACTGTTTACAATAGCAAAGACCTGGAACCAACCCAAATGCCCATCGATGATAGACTGGACTGGGAAAATGTGGCACATATACGCCATAGAATATTATGCAGCAATCAAAAACGATGACTTTGTGTCCTTTGTAAGGACATGGATGAATCTGGAGAACATCATTCTCAGCAAACTGACACAAGAACAGAAAAGGAAATACCGCATATTCTCACTCATAGGTGGGTGAGAAAAATGAGAACACATGGACACAGGGAGGGGGTCTACTACACACTGGGGTCTATTGGGGGGAATGGGGGAGGGACAGTGGGGGGGAAGCTGGGGAGGGATAGCCTGGGGAGAAATGCCAAGTGTGGGTGAAGGGGAGGAAGGCAGCAAAACACACTGCCATGTGTGTACCTATGCAACTATCTTGTACATTCTGCACATGTACCCCAAAACCTAAAATGCAGTAAAAATTTAAAATTAAAAAAAAGAAATGGACAGGTTTAGAAACCGATGGAAAAGTGTTAAGCATATCAATATAGGTGTATTGATACTCAAAGCAGACAGGAGAGAGAAGAGGAAGAAATATTCAAAGAAATAATAACTGACAACTTAAAAAAATCAAGGAATAACATTAATTGGGAGATTCAAGAAATTCAACAAGTTTCAAGTGGAATAAACCCAAAGAGACATACACGTAGGTACATCATAAGTCAAACTTCTGGACGACAAAGATAAGAGAAAATACTGAAAGCAAAAACCTTTTATCAAATATAGGAAAGTATCAATATGTGTTACAGCTACCTTTACATCAGAAAATGAATGCCAGAAGATTTGAGTGAAATTTAAAGTGTTGAATTAAACAAACACATAAAGGCCAACCACGATTTCAATTTCCAGTAAAACTATTCTTCAGAATTAACAACAAAATGCTTTACCAGAAAAACAAGAAGTGAGAGAATTCACAGCTGCAAGACATTCACCACCTGAAATACAGAAGTCCAACAGAGTGATAAACAAACACTGATGCCAGGTAGTAACTTTTATTCACAGGAAAGGAAAGAATAGTTAAGCTGTTGCTTATTTTTATTTTTTAAAAAAGGGGGGTCATGTGTGCAGTGGTGCATGCTTGTAATTCTGTAATCCCAGCACTTTGGAAGACCAAGGCTGGCAGATCACTAGGTCAGAAGATAGAGACCACCCTGGCTAACACAGTGAAAACCCATCTCTACTAAAAATATAAAAAATAAGCTGGCTGTGGTGGCATGTGCCTATAATTCCAGCTACTCAGGAGGCTGAGGCAAGAGAATTGCTTGAACCCAGGAGGCAGAGCTTGCAGTGAGCCAAGATCAAGCCACTGCACTCCAGCCTGGGTGACAGAGCAAGGCTCTTTCTCAAGGGAAAAAAAAGGAACTTTTCTTATTAATAACTTAAAAAATAAGATGCAATTGCTTAAAACATTAGCTATCACCCTGTATTATTGAGTTTATACATACATGCAATATGCAACAACAATAGCTTGAAATAGATCTATAATACAATGCAGCAAAATATTGAAAATCAAACTAATAGTTAAAAAAATCAAAGACAAAGCACTACATTGAAACAATCTGTTTAACTAACTTAGACAGCAAAAAGAAATAGGAAATAAAAAAGACAAAAAACATCTGTAAAAAAGGTGGCAGAATGGCAAGCATACATTCAAGCATATTCATAATTACTTCAAATGTGATTGACTGAAACATCTTAATCAAATGGTAGATACTTTCAGACTAGATTAAAATAAACAAACAAAAAACCACTCTCCAAGTCTATTCTGACTAGAACAAATGTGCATTCGATTTACCAGTGAAAAACAGATTGAAACTAAAAGATTTCTTTCTATTGCAAGAAAATAGCTGCCATAAGAGAGATGGAAAAGCAATACTGACATCACAGAGAATAGATTTTAAGCCAAGAAATCTCATAGAGAAAAAGAAAGACATTTCATGATGACACAAATGTCAATATATTTTGAATACCTAACAATTATAAATATGTAAGTATCTAACAAGAGAAACTCAATGAAGCAAAGTAAGACAGGATTAAAGGGAAAAAAATTAAGTAATGAGAGTTGAAGATTTACATATTATTCTCATAGTAATTGATAGAAAAACTAATTGAATAGTCAGTAGAAATATAGAAAACCTGAACAACACTATCAATCAGTTTGGCATACTTTAGATTTGAGAAACACTCTTCATTCCAAAGTCACAGAGTACATATCCATGTTTTATAAACATACCTGAAACATAATCCAGAAACAGTAAGATGGACCGTAATGAAATTGAAAGATTTGTAATCACATGAAATATGATTATGAATTATACAAACAAAAAAAGGCCAAGATTTCAATTTCCAATAAAACTATTCTTCAGAAGTAACAACAAAATGCTTTACCAGAAAAACAAGAAGCGAGAGAATTCACAGCTGCAAGACATTCACCACCTGAAATACAGAAGTCCAACGGAGTGATAAACAAACACTAATGCCAGGTAGTAACTTTTATTCACAGGAAAGGAAAGAAGCATATTTCATATGAAATATGCTCTCTAACTGAAAACAGAATTGAATTAGAAATATTTAAAAAAGGGAGCTTCAAAAAAGTGGAAATTAAGCAACACTACCTTTTTAAATAGACAAGGGTAGAAGAAAAATAAATCACAGGTAAATTTACAAATTACCATGAATTAGTTTATAAAGGAAAGCACAGCATCAAATTCAATGAGATGCAGTAAAGAAGTATTTCAGAAAAAAATTCATAGCTTTTAAAACATATGTCAGGTTTAAAGATGTAAAAGTTTTGTTACATTTCAAGAAGCTGAAAAAGAGGAGTAAATCAAACATAAAACCAAAAGATGGAAGAAAATAATAAATATCCATAAATAAATATCAGAATGAAAACAGTAAAAACGAAATAAAGGCGGAGTTTGCCAGCAAGATGGCGTCGTAGAAGCGACTCAGGATTAAAGCTCTCAGTGAAGGCACAGAGGGTGAGTCCTAGCCGCATTCTCGGATGGACCTTTTTTGCCCACAGAGCGTTGAAAGTCCCAGGTGTAGGAGAGACACGAGACGCTAGTACAGCCAGCTAGCACAGCCGGCTTGCGCGGCTGCTTCAGCCGGCGCCGCAGTGGGACCCGGCACGGAACTCACTGGTCTGGGTGCCCTGTTAAGCTGGCAATTTGAGATTTGGAAGGGCAGATTGGCATGTCCATCTGATTGAATGGGACTTGGACAATGAGCCAGACCAGGAGATTCCTGGGAAGCGTGATCTGAGCCGGTGCAGTGGGCAGCAGAACAGAAGATTGCACGGATCCCAGGGCCCTATCGGCAGGCTACTGGGGCGCCAGTGAGAGAGTTGACCTTTCAGCTTGGGGAGAGGAAGAGAGAGAGAGAGAGAGGACGGACTCTGAGGCAGGGAGCTGGGTGATCGGGCTTGGTGGGTCGCACCCTCACAGGGACAAGCAGGGCAGCGATTGGAGGCACTCGGGGCTGAGAGTTTTGCTGCTGGCATCTAGGACAGTGCAGCCCGGTGGGGGAGGGACATCCGCCAATACGGACGCAATCTGCCCCTACTGAAGTACCGCCCAGGGCTGACACAGCCTGCCGTTGCTGAGGCAACCTGCCATAACAGAGAGACTCCACCAGGAGGGGGGAGCGCTCCACAGCAGAACAGAGCCCAGCAGCAACAGGGCGGACCCGCGCTAGCAGGGCAGAGCCCCGGCAGGCAAATAGTGAATAGACTGCCTCCTAGTGGGGCAGGACAGTGCAACAGATACTCATAAAGAAAGCCCCAACTCCCTGAGACAGAGCATCTAAGGGGGAAAAAAAAGCGTGGTGTTTTATGAGTTCTATTGCAGCAGACATAAACAACCTCCCAAAAACCCTGAATGAACAACGGAGCTCACAGCTCAGCACTGGAGCTCCTATAAAGCACAGACCGTCTCCTCAAGCAGCTCCCTGACCCCTGTATATCCAAAGAGTCACCCCAAAAAAGGACTAATCAGACTGACATTTGGCGGGCATCATTCTGGAACAAAGATAGCAGAAGAAGAAACTGGTATCATCCCTCACTGTTCCGCAGCTGCTACAGGTATACCCCAGACAAGCAGGGCCTGGAGTGGACCTCAGCACTCATACAGCAGAGGGGCTAGACGATTAGAAGGAAAACTAAGTAACAGAAATACTTCATCATCAACAATCTCAGCATCCACACAGAGACCCAATTGAAAAATCAGCAACTACTAAGACGACAGGCGGATAAATCCATAAAGATGGGAAGAAACCAGCGCAAAAAGGAGGAAAACACCCGAAACCAAAACACCTCACCTCCTACAAAGGACCAGAACTCCTCACCAGCAAGGGAACAAAGCTGGACGGAGAATGAGTGTGACAAAATGACGGAATCAGACTTCAGAAAGTGGATAATGAGAAACTTCAGTGAGCTAAAAGAACATGTCCTAAATCAATGCTAAGAAACTAAGAACCTTGAAAAAAGATTCGAGGAAATGATAACAAGAATGGACAACTTAGAGAGGAATATGAATGAATTGAAGGAGCTGAAAAACACAACACGAGAACTTTGCGAAGCATGCACAAGTTTCAACAGCCGAGTTGACCAAGCAGAAGAAAGAATATCAGAAGTCGAAGATCAACTCAATGAAATAAAATGAGAAACCAAGATTAGAGAAAAAAGCGCAAAAAGGAATGAACAAAATCTCCAAGAAATGTGGGACTATGTGAAGAGACCCAACCTACGTTTGATAGGTGTACCAGAATGTGATGAAGAGAATGAATCCAAGCTGGAAAACACTCTTCAGGATATTATCCAGGAAAATTTCCCCAACCTAGCAAGGCAGGCCAACACTCAAGTCCAGGAAATACAGAGAACAACACAAAGATACTCCGAAAAAAGAGCAACCCCAAGGCACATAATCGTCAGATTCACCAGGGTGGAAATGAAGGAGAAAATACTAAGGGCAGCCAGAGAGAAAGGTCGGGTCACCCACAAAGGGAAGCCCATCAGACTCACAGCAGATCTCTCGGCAGAGACTCTACAAGCCAGAAGAGAGTGGGGGCCAATATTCAACATCTTTAAAGAAAAGAACTTTCAACCCAGAATTTCATATCCAGCCAAACTGAGCTTCATACGTGAAGGAAAAATAAAATCCTTCGTGAACAAGCAAGTACTCAGAGATTTTGTCACCACTAGGCCTGCTTTACAAGAGCTCCTGAAAGAGGCACTACACACAGAAAGAAACAACCAGTACCAGCAATCCTAAAAGCATACCAAATGATAAAGAGCATCAACAAAATGAAGAATCTACATGAACCAATGGGCAAAAGAGCCAACTAGCATCAAAATGGCAGTATCAAATTCACACATAACAATATTAACTCTAAATGTAAATGGGCTAAATGCACCAATCAGAAGACACAGACTGGCAAATTGGATAAAAAACCAATACCCATCGGTGTGCTGTATCCAGGAAACCCATCTCACATGCAAGGATACACAAAGGCTCAAAGTAAAGGGATGGAGGAAGATTTACCAAGCAAATGGAGAGCAAAAAAAAAAAGCAGGAGTTGCAATTCTCATCTCTGATAAAATAGACTTTAAAGCAACAAAGATCAAAAGAGACAAAGAAGGTCATTACGTAATGGTAAAAGGATCGATACAACAAGAGCAGCTAATGATCCTAAATATATATGGACACAATGCAGGAGCACCCAGATATATAAGGCAAGTTCTTAATGACTTACAAAGAGACTTAGACTCCCACACAATAATAGTGGGAGACTTTAACACTCCACTGTCAATATCAGACAGATCAACCAGACAGAAAATTAACAAGGACATCCAGGGCTTGAACTCAGACCTGGAACAAGCAAACCTGATAGACATTTACAGAACTCTCCACCCAAAATCCACAGAATATACATTCTTCTCAGCACCACATCACACCTACTCCAAAATTGACCACATAATTGGAAGTAAAGCACTCCTCAGCAAATGCAAAACAACTGAAATCATAACAAACAGTCTCTCAGACCATAGTGCAATCAAGCTGGAACTCAGAATTCAGAAACTAACTCAGAACCACACAGCTTCATGGAAACTGAACAACTGGCTCTTGAATGTTGATTGGATAAACAATGAAATGAAGGCAGAAATAAAGAAGTTCTTCGAAACCAACAAGAATGAAGACACAACATACCAGAATCTCTGGGACACATTTAAAGCAGTCTGTAGAGGAAAATATATAGCAATAAGTGCCCACATGAGAAGAGTGGAGAGATCCAAAATTGACACCCTATCGTCAAAATTGAAAGAGCTAGAGGAGCAAGATCAAAAAAGCTCAAAACCTAGCCGAAGACAAGAAATAACTAAGATCAGAGCAGAACTGAAGGAGATAGAGACAAGAAAAACCCTTCAAAAAATCAGTAAATCCAAGAGCTGGTTTTTCAAAAAGATCAACAAAATAGATGGACCACTAGCCAGACTGATAAAAAAGAAAAGAGAGAACAACCAAATAGATGCAATAAAAAACGATAAAGGGGAAATCACCACAGATTCCACAGAAATTCAAACCATCATCAGAGAATACTACAAACAACTCTATGCACATAAACTAGTAAACCAGGAAGAAATGGATAAATTCCTGGACACCTGTGTTCTCCCAAGCCTAAACCAGGAGGAAGCCGAAACTGTGAATAGATGAATAACAAGGTCTGAAGTTGAGGCAGCAATTAAGAGCCTACCACACAAAAAAAGCCCAGGACCAGATGGGTTCACAGCCGAATTCTACCAGACACACAAAGAGGATCTGGTACCATTCCTTCTGAGACTATTCCAAATAATCCAATAAGAGGGAATCCTTCCCAAATCATTTTATGAGACCAACATCATCCTGATACCAAAACCTGGCAGAGACTCAACAAGAAAAGAAAACTTTAGGCCAATATCAATGATGAACATAGATGCGAAAATCTTCAACAAAATACTGGCAAACCGATTGCAACAGCACATTAAAAATCTTATCCATCATGATCAAGTAGGATTCATCCCGGGGATGCAAGGCTGGTTCAACAAACGCAAGTCTATAAATGTAATTCACCACATAAACAGAAACAAAAACAAAAACCACATGATTATCTCAATTGACGCAGAGAAGGCATTTGACAAAATTCAACAGCCCTTTATGCTAAAAACCCTCAATAAACTTGGTATCGATGGAACATATCTCAAAGTAATAACAGCTATATATGACAAACCAACAGCCAATATCATACTGAATGGGCAAAAACTGGGAGCATTCCCTTTGAAATCCGGCACTAGACAAGGATGCCCTCTCTCACCACTCCTATTCAACATAGTACTGGAAGTTCTAGCCAGAGCAATCAGGCAAGAAAAAGAAATAAAGGGTATTCAAATAGGAAAGGTGGAAGCCAAATTATCTCTATTTGCAGATGACATGATAGTATACCTAGAAGACCCCATCACCTCAGCCCAAAAACTCCTGAAACTGATAAGCAACTTCAGTAAAGTCTCAGGTTATAAAATCAATGTGCAAAAATCACAAGCATTCCTATACACCAATAACAGACTTAAAGAGAACCAAATCAAGAACGAACTGCCATTCACAATTGCTACAAAGAAAATAAAATACCTAGGAATACAATTCACAAGGAACGTAATGGACCTCTTTAAGGAAAACTACAAACCACTGCTCAGTGAAATAAGAGAGGACACAAACAGATGGAGAAACATTCCATGTTCGTGGTTAGGAAGAATCAATATCGTGAAAATGGCTATACTGCCCAAAGTAATTTACACAACCAACGCTATCTCCATCAAACTATCATTGAATTTCTTCACAGAACTGGAAAAAACCACCATGAACTTCATATGGAACCAAAAGAGAGCCCACATAGCCAAGTCAATTCTAAGCAAAAAGAATACAGTGGGAGGCATCACACTACCAGACTTCAAACTATACTACAAGGCTACAGTAATCAAAACAGCATGGTACTGGTACCAAAAACAGAGACATAGACCAATGGAACAGAACAGAGGCATCGGAGGCAACACAACATATCTACAACCATACAATCTTTGATAAACCAGACAAAAACAAGCAATGGGGAAAGGATTCCCTGTTTAATAAATGGTGTTGGGAAATCTGGCTAGCCATGTGCAGAAAGCAGAAACTGGACCCCTTCCTGACACATTACACTAAAATTAACTCCAGATGGATTAAAGACTTAAACATAAAACCTGGCACCATAAAAACCCTGGAAGAAAATCTAGGCAAAACCATTCAGGACATAGGAGTAGGCAAGGACTTCATGACCAAAACACAAAAAGCATTGGCAACAAAAGCCAAAATAGACAAATGGGACCAATCAAACTCCACAGCTTCTGCACAGCAAAAGAAACAGTCACTCGAGTGAATCGGCAACCATCAGAATGGGAAAAAATCTTTGCAGTTTACGCATCAGACAAAGGGCTGGTATCCAGAATTTGCAAAGAACTCAAACAGATTTACAGGAAAAAAACAAACAAGCCCATTCAAAAATGGGCAAAGGATATGAACAGACACTTGACAAAAGAAGACATACATGAGGCCAACAAACACATGAAAAAATGCTCATCATCACTGGTCATTAGAGAGATGCAAATCAAAACCACATTGAGATACCATCTCACGCCAGTTTGAATGGCGATCATTAAAAAATCTGGAGACAACAGATGCTGGAGAGGATGTGGAGAAATAGGAACACTCTTACACTGTTGGTGGGAGTGTAAATTAGTTCAACCATTGTGGAAGACAGTGTGGCGATTCCTCAAGGACCTAGAAATAGAAATTCCATTTGACCCAGGAATCCCATTTCTGGGTATATATCCAAAGGGCTATAAATCGTTCTACTACAAGGAGACATGCACACGAATGTTCATTGCAGCACTGGTTACAATAGCAAAGAACTGGAACCAACCCAAATGCCCATCGATGATAGACTGGACTGGGAAAATGTGGCACATATACACCATGGTATATTATGCAGCAATCAAAAATGATGAGTTTGTGTCCTTTGTAGGGACATGGATGAATCTGGAGAACATCATTCTCAGCAAACTGACACAAGAACAGAAAAGGAAATACTACATATTCTCACTCACAGGCGGGTGAGAAAAATGAGAACACATGGACACAGGGAGGGGGCCTACTACACACTGGGGTTTATTGGGGGGAATCGGGCAGGGACAGCGGAGGGGGAGCTGGGGAGGGATAGCCTGGGGAGAAAGCCAAGTGTGGGTGAATGGGAGGAAGGCAGCAAAACACACTGCCACATGTGTACCTATGCAACTATCTTGCACGTTCTGCACATGTACCCCAAAACCTAAAATGCAATAAAAATTTAAAAGAAAAAAGAAAAAGAAATAATGCAGGAAACTAAATCAATATAAAAATAAAAAATCTGTCGTTTATATTAAAATAAAAAAAGAAATACGTAGGAGTAAATCTGATAACATATTCTTGATATCTGAACACCAAAACTAAAATGACTTCTAAGAGAAATTTTTAAAATTCTAAGAAAGTTGGAGAGCTAGGCTATCTTCAAGGATCTTGATTCAATATTCATATCTCAACTTTCCTAAATTGAAAGATTCAATGCAATTTCAAAAATACCCAAATACTCTTGAAAAAGTCCATAAGTTGTTAATTTATTTATTTTTATTTAGAAAGAGCAAAATCCCAAAGTAGACAGAATTATTTACAGTAAGAACAAGGACACAACAACAAAAAAGAAAAGAAAACTGCAGGCTAATATCTATGACGAACACAGAAGCAACGATTCTCAACAAAATAGTAGCAAAGGAAATTCAAATGCACATTGAAAATGTCATTCACTATGATCAAGTGGGATTCACTAAAGGGTGCAAAGATGGTTCAACATATACCAATCAACAAACATAATATATCACATAAATAGAATCAAGAATGAGAATAAGATAGTTGTTTTTATTTATTTTTAATTTTTGTGTTATTTTACTTTATTTTTTTTCAGTGAGGTCAGAACAAGATGGCTGAATAAGTCTCCATGGATAATCCCCTCTCCCCAACAGGAACACTAAATTTTAACTAACAACAACACACCTAAAAGCTCCAGTATAAGAACCAAAAATCAGGTGAACAACAACAGTACCTGGTTTTAACTTCATATTGTTAAAAAGGCACCAAAGAGGGTAGAAAAGAAAATTCTGAATAACTGAGACCACCCCAATCCCATCCTTTAGCAGTGGCTTCACGGTGTGAAGACAGAATCTGTACACTTGGGGGAAGGGCCCAGTGACTGGGGGCCTTGGCATTGAACTCAGTGCTACATTGTCACAATGAAGAGCAAAGACTGGTGCTCAGCTGGTGCCTGCCCATATAGGAAACTTTTGGACCAGTTAGAAAGAAATCACTTATCCCAGACCTCAGAACCTGAGTTTTGACAAGCCTCACCACTGCAGTCTAAAATGCTCTAGCATCCTAAGTAAACTTGAAAGACAGTCTAAGCCACAAGGACTGAAATTCATAGACAAATCCTAGTGCTGGGCTGGGCACTGGCTCTAACCCCAGCCCAGCACTGACCTAGGGAGTGCTAGGTCAGTGACCTAGGGAGATACCAAGCAAGACAGGTAAGGGAAGGCTTGAACCAGTCCTCCCCCAACACCAGACAGTGCAGCTCACAGAAATGAAAGTGGCTCCTGCTTCAAGACAGGAGCAGGAAGAGTAAAGAGGACTTTGTCTTAAATCTTGCATATCAGCTCAGCCACAATAGGACAGGGCACAGGGCACAGTTGTGAGGCCACATTCCAGGCCCTAGCTCCCAGACAACCTTTCTAGACACACCTTGGGCCAGAAGGAAACCCAGTGCCTTGAAGGGAGGGCCTCAGTCTGGGGATGATTCATCACCTGCTGATTAAAGAGCCTTTGGGCCATGAGTAACCAGCCGTGATACCTTGCTCATATGCCATGGCTTTTGATGACACCCTGAGACATGCTGGCCTCAAGTAAGATCCAGTACATTTCCAGCTGTTGTGACTAGGGTGAAAGACTCCTGCTTGAGAAAAGCATAGGAAAGAATAAAGGGGACTTAGTCTTGCACCTTAGGAACCAGCTCAGCCACAATGGGGTAAAGCACCAAGCAGCCTATTGTGGTCACTAAACCCAGGCCTAGGCTCTTGAATATTTGTGAACCTGCCCTGGAGCAGAAAGTGGTTCACTGCCCTGAAGAATGACTCCAAGGTCTGACAGCATTCACCACAAGCTCACTGAAGAGCACTTGGGCTTTAAGTGAACATTGGTGGTAGCCTGGCAGAACTCCCCTGCCTGTGAAAAGGGGAGGGAAAAGTGGAAATGATATTGTCTTGTAGTTTGAGAGCCATCTTAGCCATGGCAGAATAGAACACCAGATAGATTTCTAAGGTTTTCTTTATTGTTGTTTTTCTTTTTTGAAAGAGGGTCTTGAAAAAAAACCACCCAGGCTGGAGTGCAGTGGTTTGATCTTGGCTCACTGCAACCTCCACCTCTAAGGTTCAAGCGATCCTCCCACCACAGCCTCAGCTGGGACTACAGGCATGTGACACGATGCCCAGCTAATTTTTGTATTTGTAAGTACAGGTGAGTTTCATGATGTGCCCAGGCTGGTCTTAAACTCCTGAGCTAAAGTGATCTTCCTGTCTCAGCCTCCTAAAGTGCTGGGATTACAGGCATGAGCCTCTGCACCCCTAGATTATTTTTACTCTAGTCCCCCAGAAAGCATATCAGAACATTCTGGGACATGGAGGTACTCACAGCACTGAAGTGAAGGACATTATGCTGGCTGACCTTCCTACCTGCTGACTGTAGAGCCCTAGGTGGTAGCCAGGTAGTGGCCACAGCTGGCCTTGAGCTACACTCTGCTCTGCTGGATTCAGGTTTGACCCAGTGCAGTCCCAATGGTGGTGCCCACAGTGATCTTGCATCACTCATCCTCCAGCTCCAAGCTGCTCAGCACACAGAGGGAATATTCATTCGTTTGGGGAAAAAGTAAGAGAAGAGAACAAAACTGTCTTCTTGAAAATCAGAATTATTTTGATCTTATTCAAGGCCACCAAAGCAGTCTGCAAAAATCACAGTGTTATTGTTCTTGGGGCCCAAGTCCTGTCAAATAGCTGGAAAGCCTCCCCAGTAAAGAAGGGTACAAACAAGCCTCGACTGTGAGGACTACAATAAATATCCTATCTTCAATGCCCAGATGCTGACAGATATCCATAGACTTCAAGACTATCCAGGAAAACAACCTCTCCAAAAGAAATAAATAAGATACTAAGGACCACTGCTGGAGAAATACAGATGTTTGATCTTTCATAAAGATAATTCAAAGTAGATGGTTTGAGGAAAATCAAAGAGATTTAAGACAACACAGAAAAGGAATGTAAATTCTACCAAATAAATTTCAAAAAGTGATTGAAATAGTTTAAGAGAATCGAGGAGAAATTCTAGAGTTGAAAAATGCAACTGACATACTGAAGAATGCATCAAAGTTTCTTAATAGCAGAACCGTGAAGGAGAAAAGAGAATTAGTTACCTTGATGACAGGTTATTAGAAAATCACAGAAGAGGCAGAAGAAAAAAGAATAGCAAATATGGAAACACACTTCAAGATTTAGAAAATAGCCTTGAAAAGGCAAATCTAAAAGTTAGTGGTCTAAAAGGGGAGGTAGAGAAAAAGATACGAGTGGAAAGTTTATTCAAAGGAATAATAGAGAACTTCCAAAACACAGAGAAAGATAACATTGAAATACAAGATTATAAAGCATCAAGTGGACTTCACCTAAAAAAAAAACAACCTCGAGGCATTTAACAAACTTTGAAAGGTCAGAGACAATGAAAGAACTCTAAAACCAGCAAGAGAAAAGACAAAAATAACACGCAGTAGAGCTCCAATACATCTGGCAGCAAACTTTTCAATGGAAACTTTGCAGGCCAGTAGAGGCTAGCACAGCATATTTAAAGTGCTGAAGGAAAATAACTTTTATCTTAGAATCGTATATTCAGCGAAAATATGCTTTAAGCATGTGGAAGAAATAAAGACATTCCCAGACAAACGAAAGTTGAGGGATTTCATCAACACCAGATCTGTCCGACAAGAAATGCTAAAGGGAGTTTAAAGAGAGAGACAGACCTCAATACAAGAAAAGCTAGAGACTTCAACAACCAAATTTCAGGATTGAACAAATCCTCCAGGAAGAAAATCAACAAATTTAATCTGCACCTTAGAACAAATGAACCTAGTAAATATTTACAGAACATTTTATTGAACAGCTTCAGAATAAAGATTCTTCCCAGCACATAGATTATTCTCAAGTAGATACCATATGTCAGCTAAGAAAGTATGTCTGAAAATACTCCAGCCAAGAAAATATGTCTGAAAATACTCAAAAAGTTAAAATCATCTCAAGCATTTTCTCTGACCACAATGAAATAAAGCTATAAATAAATAACGAGGAATTTTAGAAACTATACAAACACATGGAAATTAAACATATGCTCCTGAATGACAAGTTGGTCAATGAAGAAATTAAGAAGGAAATCGAAAAATTTCTGAAAACAAATGGTAAAGGAAACACAGTATAACAAAACCTATGAGAGGCAGCAAAAGCAGTGCTAAGAGAAAAATTTACAGGCATCAGTGCCTGCATTAAAAAAACACTTCAAATAAATAGCCTAACCGGTCTTTATTTATTTATTTTTATTTTTAAATTTTTAAAATTTATTTTGTTTTTTAGTGTACTTTAGGTTCTGGGGTACATGTTCAGATCATGCAGGATCATTGCATAGGTACATACATGGAAAAGTGGTTTTCTGCCTTCAGCCTCCCATCACCGATATCTGGTATTTCTCCCCTTGTTATCCCTCCTCACCCTCCCCACCACCTGTTGTCCTTCCCCTAACCCCCCCAAACTGACCACAGTGTGTGATGCTCCTCTCCCTGTATCCATGTGTTCTAATTGTTTAACACCCACCTATGAGTGATAACATGTGGTTTTGATATTGTATTCTTGTGTCAGTTTGCTGAGAATGATGGTTTCCAGATTAATCCATGTCCCTTTGAAGGACATGAATTCATCTGTTTTATGGCTGCATAGTATTCCATGGTGTATACGTGCCATATTTTATTTATCCAGTCTATCATTGATGGACATTTGGGTTGGTTTCAGGTCTTTGCTATTGTAAACTGCCGCAATGAACATACATGTACATGTGTCTTTATAATAGACCAATTTACAATTCTTTGTGTATATACCCAGTAATGGGATTGCTGGGTCAAATGGTATTTCTATTTTTGGTCCTTGAGGAATCACCACACTGTCTTCCACAACAGTTGCACTTATTTAACTCCCACCTACCTACAGTGTAAAAGTGTTCCTGTTTCTCCATATCCTCTCCAGCATCTGTTGTCTCCAGATTGTTCAATGATTGCCATTCTAACTGGCATGAGATGGTGTCTCAAAATGGTTTTGATTTGCATTTCTCTAATGACCAGTGATGATGAGCATTTTTTCACATTTGTAGGCCTCATAGATGTCTTCTTTTGTAAAGTGTCTGTTCATATCCTTCACCCACTTTTGAATGGGTTTGGTTTTTTCTTATAAATCTGTTTTAGTTCTTTCTAGATTCTGGATATTAGCCCTTTGTCAGATGGGTAGATTGCAAATTTTTTTCCCATTATGTTGATTGCTGGTTGACCCTAATGATTGTTTTCTTTGCTGTACAGAAGCTCTGGAGTTTAATTAGGCCCCATTTGTCTATTTTGGCTTTTTTTGCCAATGCTTTTGGTGTTTTAGTCATGAAGTGTTTGCCTATGCCTATGTCCTGAATGGTTTTGCCTAGATTTTCTTCTAGGATTTTTATGGTGTTATGTCTTATGTTTATATCTTTAATCCATCTGGAGTTAATTTTTGTCTAAGGTTTCAGGAACGGGTCCAGTTTCTGCTTTCTGCACATTGCCAGTTTTCCCAACACCATTTATTAATCAGGGAATCATTTCCTTATTGCTTGTTTTTCTCAGATTTGTCAAAGATCAGATTATTTTAGATGTGTGCTGTTGCTTCTGAGGCCTCTGTTCTGTTCCATTGGTCTATGTTTCTGTTTTAGTACCAGTACCATGCTGTTTTGATTATGTGGCCTTGTAGTATAGTTTGAAGTCAGGCAGCATGATGCAACCAGCTTTATTCTTTTTGCTTAGGATTTTGGTTCCATATGAAGTTTGAAGTGTTTTTTTCCAGTTCCATGAAGAAAGTTATTGGAAGCTTGATAGGGATAGTATTGAATCTACAAATTACTTTTGGCAGTATGGCTATTTTCAAGATGTTGATTCTTTCCAACCATGAGCATGAGATGTTTTTCCATCTGTTTGTGTCCTCTCTTATTTCATTGAGCAGTGGTTTGTAGTTCTACCTGAAGAGGTCCTTTACATCCTTTGTTAGTTGTATTCCTAGGTATTTTATTCTCTTTGTAGCAATTGTGAATGGGAATTCACCTTTGATTTGGCTCTCTGTTTGTCTGTTATTGGTGTATAGAAATGCTTATGATTTCTGCCCATTGATTTTGTATCCTGAGACATTGCTGAAATTGCTTATCAGTTTAAGATTTTGAGCTGAGATGACGGGGTCTTCTTTTAAATATACAAGCATGTCATCTGCAAATAGAAACAAATTGACTTACTCTTTTCCCAATTGAATACTCTTTATTTATCTTTCTTGCCTGATTGCTCTGGTTAGAACTTCCAATACTATATTGAATAGGAGTGATGAGAGAGGGCATTCTTGTCTTGTGCCAGATTTCAAAAGGAATGCTATCAAATTTTGTCCATTCAGTATGATATTGGCTGTGGGTTTGTCATAAATAGCTTTTATTATGTTGTGATATGTACCATTGATATCCAGTTTATTGAGTGTTTTTAGCTTAAAGTGCTGTTGGATTTTGTCAAAGGCCTTCTCTGCATCTATTAAGATAATCATGTGGTTTTTGTCTTTGGTTCTATTTATGCGATGAATTACATTTACAGACTTCTGTATGTTGAACCAGCCTTGCATCCCCGGGATGAAGCCTACCCGATTGTGATGAATAAGCTTTTTGATTTGCTGTTGCATTCTGTTTGCCAGTATTTTATTGAAGATTTTTGTGTTGATGTTCATCATGGATATTGGCCTGAAGTTTTCTTTTTTAGTTGCATCTCTGTCTGGTTTTGGTATTAGGATGATGTTGGTCTCATAAATTGAACTGGGGAGGATTCCCTCTTTTTGTATTGTTTGGAATAATTTCAAAAGGAATGGTACCAGCTCCTCTTTATACGTCTGGTAGAATTCAGCTGTAAACCTGTATGGACCTCAGCTTTTTTTAGTTGGTAGGCTATTAATTGCTGCCTCAACTTCAGCACTTGTTATTGGTCTATTCAGGGATTCAACTTCTTCCTAGTTTAGTCTTCGGAGGGTGCAAATGTTCAGGAATTTATCCATTTCTTCCAGATTTACTGGTTTGTGTGCATAGAGTTGTTTGTAGTAATCTCTGATGGTAGTTTGCATTTCTGTGGAATTGGTGGTGATGTCCCCTTTATCATTTTTTATTGCATCTATTTGATTTTTCTCTTTTTTCTTTTTTTATTAATCTGGCTAGCACTGTGTATATTTTGTTGATCTTTTCAAAAAAGCAGTTCCTGGATTTGTTGATTTTTTGAAGGCTTTTTGTTTCTCTATCTCTTTCAGTTCTGCTCTGATCTTAGTTATTTTTTGTCTTCTGCTAGCTTTTGAGTTTTTTTGATCTTGATCCTGTAACTATTTCAATTTTGATGATAGGGTTTCAATTTTAGATCTTTCCTTGCTCCTCATGTGGGCATTTATTGCTGTGAATTTCCCTCTAGACACTGCTTTAAATGTGATCCAGAAATTCTGGTATGTTGTGTGTTCGTTCTCATTGGTTTCTAAGAACATTTTTATTTCTGCCTTCATTTCATTGATTTTCAGTCTACATTCAGGAACCAGTTGTTCATCTTCCATGAAGTTGTATGGTTTTGAGTTAGTTTCTTAATCCTGAGTTCTAATTTGGTTGCACTGTGGTCTGAGAGACTGTTTGTTATGAGTTCCATTCTTTTGTATTTGCTGAGGAGTGATTTACTTCCAATTATGTGGTCAGTTTTAGAGTAAGTGTGATGTGGTGCTGAAAAGAATGTATATTCTGTGGATTTGGGGTGGAGAGTTCTGTAAATGTCTATCAGATTTGCTTGTTCCAGGTCTGAGTTCAAGTCCTGGATATCCTTATTAATTTTCTGACTGGTTGATCTGTCTAATATTGACAGTGAAGTGTTAAAGTCTCCTGCTATTATTGGGTGGGAGTCTAAATCTCTTTGTAGGTTGTTAAGGACTTGCTTTATGTATCTGGGTGTTCCTGTATTGGGTGCATATATATTTAGAATAGTTAGCTCTTTTGTTGTGTTGGTCCTTTTGCCATTATGTAGTGTCATTCTTTGTCTCTTTTAATTTTTGGTGGTTGAAAGTCCATTTTATCAGAGACTAGGATTGCCACCCCTGCTTTTTTTGCTCTCCATTTTCTTGGTAAATCGTTTTCTATCCCTTTATTTTGAGTCTATGTGTGTCTTTGCACATGAGATTGGTCCCCTGAATATAATACACTGATGGTTCTTGGCTTTTTATCCAATTTGCCAGTATGTGTCTTTTGATTGGGGCATTTACTCCATTTACATTTAATGTTAATATTATTATGTGTGAATTTGATCCTGCCATTTTACTACTGGTTGGTTGTTTTGCCCTTTGGTTGGCATAATGTTTTCATTGTATCATTGGTCTTTACCATTTGGTTCCTTTTTGTGGTGGCTGGTACTGGTTTTTCCTTTCTGTGTTTAGTACTTTCTTCAGGAGCTCTTATAGGCAGGTCTGGTGGTGACAATAATCTCTCAGCAATTGCTTTTCTGTAAAGGATTTCCTTTCTCCATCACTTATAGAGCTTAGTTTGGCTGGATATGAAATTCTGGGATGAAAGTTCTTTAAGGATGTTGAATATTGGCCCCCACTCTCTTCTGGCTTGTAGGGTTTCTGCCAAGAGATCCGCTGTGAGATTGATGTGCTTCCCTTTGTGGTTGACCTGACTTTTCTCTCTGGCTGCCCTTAGTATTTTTTCCTTCATTTCAACCCTGGTGAACCTGATGATTATGTCTCTTCAGGTTGCTCTTCTAGAGGAGTATTGTTGAGGTGTTCTCTGTATTTCTTGTATTTGAATGTTGGCCTGTCTTGCTAGGTTGGGGAATTTCTCCTGGATAATATCCTGAAGACTGTTTTCCAGCTTGGATTCATTCTCCCCATCATCTTCCAGTACACTGATCAGGTGTAGATTAGGTCTTTTCATGTAATCCCATATTTTTTGAAGGATTTGTTCTTTTGTTTTCACTCTTTGTTCTCTTTTCTTGCCTTCTCATTTTATTTCATTGAGTTGATCTTCAATCTCTGATATTTTTTATTCTGCTTGATCTACTCAGCTATTGAAACTTGTGCATGCTTCATGAAGTTCTCGTGCTGTGTTTTTCAGTTCCATCAAGTCATTTATGTTCTTCTCTAAGCTGGTTATTCTAGTTAGCATTCTGTCTAACCTTTTTCAAGGTTTTTAGTTTATTTGCATTGGGATAGAACATGTTCCTTTAACTCAGAGAAGTTTGTTATTACCCACCCTCTGAAACCCACTTCTGTCAATTTGTCAAATTCATTCTCCATCCTGTTTTGTTCCTTTGCTGGTGAGGAGTTGTGTTCTTGTGGTAGGGGAGAGACATTCTCATTTTTGATGGTTTCATTCTTCTTGCACTGGTTTCTTCCCATCTCATTGGATTTACACAGTTTTAATCTCAGGTAGCTGCTTGGGGAGGTGGCCTTTCCTTTGTCTGCCCAGATTCAGTGTAGCTGCTGCATCTTTTATGTACTCAGGAAAATTAGGCCAGCTTCTGCAATGGCAGCTTCCCTTCCCCCAGCTGAGCTCAATCATTCCTGGTCACTCTCTAACATGTTCTGGGTGCGTAACTCTGGGAGTGAGGGTTTTTCAGCCTGCTAGGCTTTGTGCCAGCTGGGATAGGGGGCATACAGGAAACATATAGGCTGTTTCCTTGTGCTCAGTTTCCCTTCTTTCTGGGGGTCAAGTAGCTCTGTCCACTGGCTTTTTGGCTTTCTTGGCATCGGCCAGTGCTTCCACCAAATTTCTGCTGACAGCCCCAGCACTGGCCAAAGTTGCTGTTCTGCCCTGTTCAGGCAGGCTCACTGAGGCTTTTCAGCCTGTGAAGATCTCCTGTTCTGTGGGTTGTAGAGGGCTTGGGTGGAGTGCTGTATCCAAACCAAAGTCCCAGAGGGAGAGATCCCCCTGTCTTCCAGTTGGTTGCATGCACCTCCTGGGTGGGGCAGTGCCCCACCTTGCCTTAACTTGCCCTATTTGGTTTATACCCACTGTCCAAACAGACCCACAAAATAAACCTAATACATTGTTTGGAATCGTGGAGACCACTCAGCTTCTACATCTCTCTTGCTGGGAGCTGGTTTCTGGAGCTGCCTTTTATTTGGCCATCTTGGGATCCTCCCTAGCCTAATGTGCCTTAAAGAACTAGACAAGCAAGAGCAAACCAAACCCAAAATTAATAGAGAAATAAAAAGAATAAACATCAGAGCAGAAATAAATGATATTGAAATAAATAAAGTAATCCAAATGATCAACGAAGTAAAAAGTTGGTTTTAAAGAGATAAACAATACTGACAAACCTTTAACAGAACTAAGAAAAAAGGAGAAATAACCAAATAAATAAAATTAGAGATGAAAAAGGAGACATTACAACTGATATCACAGAAATTCAAAGGATCATTAGTGGCTCCTAAGAGCAAATATATGCCAATAAATTGGAAAATCCAGGGGAAATAGGTAAATTTCTAAATACATACAGCTTACCAAGATTGAATCATGAAGAAATTCAATACCAAGACAGACTAATAACTAGTAAGAAGATCAGAGCACTAATAAGTCTCCAGTAAAGAAAAGCTGGGGGCCTGATGGCTTCACTGCTAAATTTTATCAACCATTTAAAGAACTAATACCAATCCTATTTAAACTCTTTCAAAAAATAGAGAAGGAAATACTTCCATACTTAGTCTATGCAGACAGCTTTTTCCTGATACCAAAAGCAAAGAAAGACACATCCATAAAAGGAAACTACAGGCCAATATTTCTGATGAATATGGATACAAAAATCTTCAACAACGACATATCAACCCAAATCCAACAACACACTAAAAAGATCATTCATCATGACCAACTGGGATTTACCACAGAGATTCTACAATGGTTCAACGTATGCAACTCAATCAATGACACATCATATCAACAGAATAAGGAACAACAACCATATGATTATTTAAATTGATGCTGTAAAACCATTTGATAAAATTCAATATCCTTCATGATTAAAAAAAAAAGCTGAGAATACAAGGACCATGCCTTAACATGATAAAATCCATATATTACAGATCCACGGCAGTAGTATAATAAATAGGAAACAACTAAAAGCCTTTCCTGAAAGCATTTTTCTCTGAATCATGACAAAGAAGCTCACTTTGCCAACTGTTTTTCTACCTAGTATTGGAAGTTCCAGCTAGAGCAATCAGAGAGGAGAAACAACTAAAGAGCACCTAAATTGGAAAATAAGAAGTCAAATTTTCTTTCTTTGCAGATGTTGTAATCTAATATTTCAAAAATCTGAAGATACCTAAAAACTATTAGAATGTATACAAAATTCAGTAAAGTTGTAGGATTCAAAATCAACATGCAAAAATCAGTAGTATTTCCAAATGTCAACAGTGTAAAATCTAAAAAAGAAATCAAAACTGTATCACCATTTGTAATAACCACAAACAACAAAGAAATGAAAGATCACTACAATGAAAACTATAAAACATTGGTGAAAGAAATTGAAAAGGATACGAAACAAAGAAAGACACTTTATGTTCATGGATTTGAAGATTCAGTATTGTTAAAATGTCCATATTACCCAAAACAATCTACAGACTCAATGCAATTCCTATAAAAATACCAATGACATTCTTTACATAAATATAAAAACAATCCTAAAATTTATTTGGAACTATAAAATACCCAGAATAAACAAAGCTATTCTGAGCAAAAAGAAGAAAATTAGAGGAATTACATTACCTCATTTCTAATTATACTATAGAGATGTAGTAAGCAGAATGACATGATACTGTTAAAAACAGACACATAGATCAGTGGAACAGAACAGAGAACCCAGAAGCAAATTCATACACCTACAGCGAATTCATTTTCAACAAGTGTGCCAAGAATATACGTTGGGGAAATGACAGTCTCTTCAATCAGTGATGCTTGGAAAACTGGATGGAGGATAGACACCCATTTTTTATGATGAGATTATTCCATTGCATGCCTATATCAAAGTATCTCTTGCACCCCATAAATATACACACCTACCATAGATGTAGAAAACCCTAAATATTCCAAAAATTGTTATAACTAATAAATGACTTTAGTAAGTTTGCAGAATTCACAATAAACATAGAATTAGTAGTTTTCTGCACACCAATAGCAAACTAACATTAAAAGAAATTAGGTAGTAATTTCATTTACAGTGGACACAGAGAAATACTTAGGTATAAAGTTAACCAAAAATAGAAAGATCTCTACAATAAAAATAATAAAGAATTGATGAAAGAAATAGAAGGGAATCCAAACAAATGAAAAGGTATGCTGTGTTCATGGTTTGGGAGAATTAATATTATTGAAATGCCGATATTAACCAGACATCTACATATTTAATAAAATCTGTATCAAAATGACAATTTGATTTTTCACAAATTTTTTAAAGCAATGTTCAAATTCAGATGGAAATGTAAAAGACTCCAAATAGACAAAGCAATCTTGAGCAAAAAGAACAAAGTTAGGACATCATACTACATGACGTTAAAATATACTACAAAGATATACTAAACAAAATGTGTGGTTCTGGCATAAAACAGATACATAAACCAATGGAACAGAATAGAAAACCTAGAATAAATCAATACTCTTACAGCTAGCAAACGTGTCAAGAACACATATTGGGGAAAGAACAGTTTTTTCAATAATGATGTTGGGAAAACTGGATATCTACACTCAGAAAAATGAAACTAGACCCTATCTCTCACCACACACAAAAACCAAAACAAAATGGCTTAAAAACTTAAATGTAAGACCTGAAACTACAGATACACTTGAAGAAAGCATAAGGAAATAACTTCATGACATTGGACTGGGCAAGGATTTTTTCAAATAAGACTTCAAAACACAGGCAACAATAGCAAAAATAGACAAACAGGATTGCATCAAACAAAAAATTTCTCTGTTCATTAAAGGAAATAACTAACACAGTGAAGAGACAACTCACAGAGTGAAGAAAGAAATTGCAAATTTCTTGTCTGACATGAGATTAATACCATACTACATAAGAAGCTCGAAAAACTCAATAGCAAGAAACCTTGTAATTGGATTTAAAAAATGGGCAAAAGATCTGAATAGACATTTCTAAAAAGAATACACACAAATGGCCAACAGATACATTTAAAAATGCTCAAAATCACGAATCATCAGTGAAATGCACATCAAAACCAAAATGAGGTATCATCTGACACCAGTTCAAATGGCTATTGACAATAATAATAATAATAATAACAACAAATGCTGGTAAGGATGTGGAGAAAGGGCAACTCTGTGTACTGGTGTTGGAAACGTAAATTGGTACAGCCATTATGGAAAACAGTATAGTAGTTTCTCAAAAAATCAAAATTGAATTACCACATAATCTAGCAATCCCATCACTGAGTATATATACGAAGACCATGAAATCAGTATGTCAAAGAGAGAGCTGCACTCCCAACAAGCAGCACTATTCACAATTGCTAGATATGGTATCAACTTAAATGTCCACATATGGATGAATGAATAAAGAACATGTGGCATCTATATCTATATCTATAAAATATACACACACACACACACACACACACACACACACACACACACGTATCTGCAACTATAAAACGGAATGAAATCTTGTCATTTGCAGCAACATAAATGAACTTGGGGAATATTATGTTAAGTAAAATAACCCACCCATAGAAAGACAAACATCCCATGATCTCACTCCACCATGTTACCCAGGCTGCTCTTGAACTCCTGGACTCAAGTGATCTTTGTGCCACCGCATCCGGCCAGGAGTCCACGTTTTTAACAACTAATTTGTCTGGCTGGGCCTGGCTATGCAGTAGGGTGACTTGGGCCTGCCTGTCACTGACCTGGTAGTCCAACACCTGTGTAGGTCCCATTGAGGATGTGCAGCCACGTGTGCCCATACTCCTTCACATGGATGGCATTCCAGGACCTTGGGAAGACAGCAAAGGGCATCAGCTGCTCCTCAAAGCCCTAGAGGGGAGAACTGGTCAGACCCATGGCAGGTGGAGGACCCACAGGGAAGCAGAAATGACCTGCCAGTCCAAGACCCTGCTGCCCTCAAGGAAGACAGTCAGTTAAGACTTGGCCACCATAGAGGCTGGGCATGGTGGCTCACTCCTGTCAGCCCTTCACAAGCCTCACCTGGTAGTTGTAAATAAGTCATTCATATGAGTGCTCATGAGCCCACAGCTGCAAGTCCACCCTGAGACAGATCAAGCCAGGATCAGACCTCTGAAGCAGGGAGAGGTGGGGTATGGGGCATGGGTCCCAAGGGTTGCTCACTGTGTTTGTAGAAAAGATACTCCAACCCGGACAGCTTGCCTCGGAGGCCTTTGTGGACCTGGGCAGGGTGAATGAGCAGGTGAGGGCGACGCAGACCAATGCCCCTCTGGATCTCAGCACCTCCCGATGCCTCCCAGGACCTCCCTGATGCCTCCCAGGGAGGGGCCTCACTTTGCTCTCGTGCCGTGTGCTGTCGTCCATATCTGCGTTGGAGCAGTACATGGGCCGGTGCCCCATGGTGATGACCCAGGGCCAGGCTGCCCGGTTCCTATTGGCTTTCTAGGGAGAAGGGCTCAGAGTGAGGGGCTGCGGGTCAGGGATGGAGGGGGAGGTGGGGCCAGCTGAGGAACTAACTAGTGGGGACCTCCACCCAGGTTACCTGGAGGTCACTCTCCAGCCAGTGAAACTGCCTCTGTACCACGTGGTGGCCGTAATGGAGAAAGAAATAGACCTTGATGGAGAAGGAGATGATGTGGGCAGGACCCAGATCCCAGCTGGGGGAGGCAAAGGGCAGGGGTTAGGGCCAGGGCTTCGCTGCATCTCCCATCCTTCAGGGCAGAAGACCAGTGCCCCAGCACCCCCACATTACCTGTACCACAGGCCCTCATCCATCCCCCTGCATGCTGAAGCGAGCCTTGTAGTTAGAGAAGTTGCTAGAATAAAGGAAGTACAAGGGATGGAGGCGAGGGACTGAATTTCATAGCCCTGCTCCTATGCACCACCCTGCCACTGTCAGGCCCTGAGTCTGGCTTCCAGCCCACCCCCACCTCCTCTTGCTACCACAATTGAGATGTTGCAGCATGAGAGACTCAGGGGAGACACTAAGAAGAACAGGACCATTTTCATTGATCCAGCCCTTGTCCACAGCCATGGCCCTCTGTTCTCAGTAGTGTTCGTCATGATTCCCAGGGCATGTCATGTACAGCAGGCTGGCAGCCACAGGTTCAATGAGACATGAACCTATCCCCGACACGGGCATTGTCCTGATCCATGTTGTAGGCAAAGGCTCCTGGAGGAGGGGGCGGAAGCATGATGTGGACCCAGACCAGTCTCTGCTTTCATTGGAATTGAAAGAGCCAGGTATGGTGGCTCACACCTGTTAATCCAAGCACATTGGGAGGCCGAGGCAGGAGTATCACTTGGGTCCAAGAATTCGACTCCCAGCCTCCCAAAGGGATTATAGGTGTGAGCCACTGTGCCTGGCCAAGATGTTTTGTTTTGTTTTGTTTTGTTTTTAGACAGAGTCTCCCTCTGCCACCCAGGCTGGAGTGCAGTGGTGTCATGTTGGCTCACTGCAACCTCCAGGGTTCAAGCGATTCTCCTGCCTCAGCTTCTCAAGTAGCTGGGATTACAGACACCACCTGGCTAATTTTTGTATTTTTAGCCAGACTGGTCTCAAACTTCTGACCTCAAGTGATCCACCCACCTCGGCCTCCCAAAGTGCTGGAATTACAGGCATGAGCCACACACCTGGCCCAAGGTGAGTATTAATATTATTCCCATTTCATGTGGGGAAACTGAGGCCCCAGGTCACACAGCTGGCTAGTGAAGATTTAGAAAACCTAGGGAGCCTGATTCCAGAGTCTGTACTTTGAAGCATACAATCCCCATTACCCATCTCATTCCCTTCCCCCTCTTAAATAACAACAGCAGCAACAATAATAATAATAATAATAACCAGCCCCTGCCAGGCAACAGGAACTCTTGTAGTCATCACAACAGTCCTTCAAACTTGGAATCAGCTTTCTGTCTAATCAAAATACATGGGGAAACCCTGCTCCTCACAAGAGTGCCAGGGTCGAGATTTTAACGTGGGCAGGCTGGTTGACCACAGACACCGCCTCCGTGGCCAGTCCCATCCCCTGTCCCTTCAGAGATGCACTGGCCCCACCACTGTCCCCTCCATGGTCCTGATGCCACCCCTAATTCGGGCTCCCCCCACCATCCCTCCACACACCTCCCACCAATCCTCCACTATTCTTCCATGCACCCCCCACCAACCCTCCACACACCCCCACCATCCCTCTGTGCACCCCCATCAACCCTCCACACACCCCCACCCTCCCTCCACTCACCCCCTATCAACCCTCCACATGGCCCCCACCATCCCTCTGCAGGCCCCTGCAGATGTGGATGCATCACTCACGTGGAGAACAGTGTTGTACATGCCCCACTGTGTATCCCTGTGCAGCCACGGGAAGGTCTTCAGGTTGTCAGCCCCCAGATCCCCAAACACAGCCAGATGGGGGCTCCAGTGGGCCCCATTCTTGAGGGCCCTGAAGTGGAACTGACAGCTCCAGCCCTGGGCATTGCCAAAGCAATAAACTGAAGGGAGAGGAAAAGGTTGCAGTCAGCTGGGCCCCCCCAGGACCCTCCCTCCAACCCCCTTCCTTCCTTGACTGGTGGAGGGGAAGAGATGGGGGGACTAATGGGGGCTGGCCTATGCTCCTTCAGTCTGCCTTCCTGGCACCTTTCATTTTCCTCCTGGGATCTCATGCAATAGGCTTGCAGATAGGCAGAGCAGTTACCAGCCAAGCCTGAGCCACCAGCCAGTGGTAGCTTCTAGTCCATATCCCACTCCTCTTCCCATCAACAGCTCAGCCCAGGGCCCCTCTCGCCATACTAAACCCCCAGCAGCAGCTTGTGCAGTGTGACTCAGTGTATGTAGAGCTTCCTCTGGAGAATACCCCCATCCACAAAGGGGACAAAGCTGCCCTGGGCGTGGAGAGGCAGGGGCCCTGATGGCTGCAACCCAAATTGCACTTCAGAGCAGGTTGGGACCCATGTGATCCAGGTGACAGTCATGGAGCCTGGGTCACCTGGGGAGAAAGGGACAGAGGGTGGTGGGGAGTAAGGCCTGGGGAGGGTGGGAGGGACTTGCAGAAAAATCGAGGGGCATTGACAGTAACTGCTATTGAACACTTAGTAGTCAAGGACACAGGTTCTGAAACTGCCCAAGTTTAATCCCAGCTCTGCCTTTTCTTTTCTTTTTTTGAGATGGAGTTTCACTCTTATTGCCCAGGCTGGAGTGCAGTGGTGTGATCTCGGTTCCCTGCAACCTCAATCTCCTAGGTTCAAGCAATTCTCCTGCCTCAGCCTCTTGAGTAGCTGGGATTACAGATGCCCAGGTAATTTTTGTAATTTTAGTAGAGATGGAGTTTTACCATATTGGTCAGGCTGGTCTCGAACTCCTGACCTCATGATCCACCCACCTCAGCCTTCTAAAGTGCTGGAATTACAGGCGTGAGCCATTGTACCCAGCTTTTTTTTTTTTTGAGACAGGGTCTTTCTTTGTCACCCAGGCTGGAGTACAATGATGTGATCTCAGCTCGCTGCAACCTCTGCCTCCTGGGTTCAAGTGTTTCTCCTGCCTCAGCCTCCTCAGTAGCTGGGATTACAGGCACCTGGCACCATGTCCAGCTAATATTTGCATTTTCAGTAGAGACAAAGTTTTGTCATGTTGGCCAGGCTGGTCTTGAACTCCTGACCTCAGGTGATCCACTACCTTGGCCTCCCAAAGTGCTGGGATTACAGAAGCTACCACTGGCTGTAATCCACTCTACCCAGCCTCAGCTCTGCTGAGCTTTCCTGGGGCACATCACTTCAACACTCTGAGCCTCAGTTTTCCTGTCTGTAAAATGGAAGAATAATAGTCCGCCCTATATGGTTGCTATGAAGCCTAGATGAACAAATAGAAGTAAAGCACGTGAAACAGTGCCTAGTACACTTAGGATTATGTGGGGGAATGAGTATTATTATTAATATTATTATTTACTGTGTGCAGGCCTTGTGCCAACTATTGTACACAGTACATCATTTAAGGGTTGCCAGCTTGGGTGTCAGGAGGCCACAGGTGATCTAAAGGGAGACAAGGTCCACCTGTACGACAGCAAGGAGTTGCAGAGCAGGGGGCCAACTGTAGACCCACCCTATCTCAAAGGGGCAGCCATGACTCAGATCTGGCGGTAGCCACCAAGCAAGCAGGAAATGAGCTCAGTACCAGCAAAGCTATTGACTTTTTCTTTTCTTGGAGGTAGGGTCTCACTCTGTTGCCCAGGCAGTGGTGCCATCATAGTTCACTGCAGCCTTGACCTCCTGGGCTCAAGCCATCTTCCCACCTCAGCCTCCCAAGTATCTGGAACCACAGGTGCATGCCACCATGCCCAGCTAAATTTTCTTATTTTTTTGAGGTGGAGTCTTGCTCCGTTGCCCAGGCTTGAGTGCGGTGGTGCAATCTTGGCTCACTGCCACCTCTGTGAGATAGTCTGGCTCTGTGTCCCCACCCAAATCTCATCTTGAATTGTACTCCCAAAATTTTTACATGTTGTGGGAGGGACCAGTGGGAGATCATTTGAACACGGGGGCGGTTTCACCCATACTGTTCTCATGGTAGCGAATAAGTCTAGTGAGATCTGATGGATTTATCAGGGGTTTCCACGTTTGCTTCTTCCTCATTTTCTCTTGCTGCCACCATGTAAGTAATGCCTTTCACTTCACCAGCTGGGCATGGTGGTTCATGCCTGTAATTCCAGCACTTTGGGAGGCCAAGGTGGTGGATCACCTCAGGTCAGGTGTTCAAGACCAGCCTGGCCAACATGGTGAAACCTCAACTCTACTAAAAATAGAAAAATTAGCCCAGCATGGTGGCGGGTGCCTGTAATTCCAGCTACTCGGAGGCTGAGGCAGGAGAATCACTTGAACCCAGGAGGCAGAGGTTGCAGTGAGCTGAGACCATGACATTGCACTCTAGCCTGGGTGACAGAGCAAGACTCCATCTCAAAAAATAAATAAATAAATAAATAAAAATAAAGTACTTAATAATCCTAACTCTCAGTTTCCTCATCTGTAAAATAGGGAGAATAAAAAATTTATTAAAGAAAAAAAGACATGGCTTTCACCAACTGGGTGTGGCGGCTCATACCTGTAACCCCAGCAAATTAGGAGGCCAAGTTGAGCAAATCACAAGGTTAGGAGAGTGAGATCATTTTGGCCAACATGGTGAAACTAAAAAGACAAAAATTAGCTGGGAGTGGTGGCACACACCGATAGTCCCAGCTACTTGGGAGTCTGAGGCAGGAGAATTGCTTGAACCTGGGAGGCAGAGGTTGTAGTGAACCAGGATTGTAACTCTGCATTCCAGCCTGGCAACAGAGTGAGACTCTGTCAAAAAAAAAAAAGAGACAAAGAGAGAGAGAGAAGAAAGAAAGAAGAAAGAAAAAATAGAAAGAGAGGGAGAGAGAAATAAATGCCTTTCCCCTCCCATCATGATTCTGAGGCCTCCCCAGCCATGTGGAACTGTAAATCTAATTAAACCTCTTTTTCTTCCCAGTCTCCTGTATGTCTTTGTCAGCTGCGTGAAAATGGACTAATACAGTAAATTGGTACCAGTAGAGTAAGGTGTTGCTGAAAAGGTACCTGAAAATGAGCAAGCGACTTTGGAACTGGGTAACACACAGAGGTTGGAACAGTTTGGAGGGCTCAGAAGAAGAAAGGAAAATGTGGGAAAATTTGGAACTTCCTAGAGACTTGTTGAATGGCTTTGACAAAAATACTGATAATGATAGGGACAGTGAAATCCAGGCAGAGGTGGTCTCAGGTGGACATGAGGAACTTGTTGGGAACTGGAGCAAAGGCGACTCTTGTTATATTTTAGCAAAGAGAGTGGTGCCATTTTGTCTCTGCCCTAGAGATTTGTGAAACTTTGAACTTGAGAGAGATGATTTAGGGTATCTGGAAGAAGAACTTTCTAATCAGCAAAGCATTCAAGAGGTACTGTTAACGGCATCCATTTTTTTTTCAGACAGAGTCCCACTCTGTTGCCCAGGCTGGAATGCAGTGGCACCACCTTGGCTCACTGCAACCTTCACCACCCAGTTTCAAGTGGTTCTCCTGTCTCAGCCTTCTGTGTAGCTGGGATACAGGCATGCATCACCACGCCCGGCTAATCTTTGTATTTTTAGTAGAGACAGGTTTTCTCCATGTTGGTCAGGCTGGTCTTCAACTCCTGACCTCAGATGATCTGCCCACCTCAGCCTCCCAAAGTGCTGGGATTATAGGCACGAGCCACCATGCCTGGCCTGAAAGCATTCAATTTTAAAAGGGAAGCAGATCATAGAAGTTCAGGAAATTTGCAGCCTGATGATGGGATAGAAAATAAAATTGCATTTTCTGAGAAGAAGTCAAGCTGGCTGCAGATATTTGCATAAGTAATGGGGAGCTGAATTTTTTTTGAGACAGAGATTCCCTCTTGTTTCCCAGGCTGGAGTGCAATGGCGCAATCTCAGCTCACTGCAACCTCTGCCTCCTGGGTTCAAGCAATTCTCCTGCCCCAGCCTCCTGAGACTACAGGCTGTGCTACCATGCCCAACTAATTTCTTTTTTGCATTTATAGTAGAGACAGGGTTTCACCATGTTGACCAGGATAGTCTGGATCTCTTGACCTCATGATCCACCTGCCTCAGCCAAAAGGCAAGACCAGGTCAGACCAAAAGGTAAGGCCAGGCCAAAGTTAAGACCAGGCCAAAAGGCCAGACCAAAATGCCAGGCCAGGCCAAAAGGCCAGTCCAGACCAAAAGGTAAGGCCAGGCTAGACCAGGCCAAAAAACCAGGCCAAAAGGTCAGGCCATGCCAAAAGGAAAGGCCAAAAGGCAAGGTCAGGTCAATAGGCCAGGCAAAAAGGCAAGGCCAGGCCAAAAGGCAAGCCAGACCAGGCCAGACGAAAAGGTAAGGCCAGGGAAGCCCAGGCCAAAACACGAGGTCACTCCAGGCCAAAATGCAAGGCCAGGCCAGACCAGGCGAATAGGAAGGGCCAGTCCAGACCAAAACGCAAGGCCAGGACAGTCCAGGCCAAAAGGAAAGACCAGGCCAGACCAGACCAAAAGACCAGGCCAGACCAAAAGATAAGACCAGACGAGATCAGGCCAGGCCAAAAGGTAAGACAAAATGGCCAGGCCATGCCAGGCCAATAGGCAAGGCCAGGCTAGGCCAGGCCAAAAGGTAAGGCCCAGCCAGACTGTGCCAAAAGACCAGGCCAGACCAAAAGTCCAGGCCAAAAGGAAAGGCTAGGCCTGGCCAGACCAGATCAAAAGACAAGACAGGCCAGACCATGCCAGGACAAAAGGTAAGACCAGGTCAGACCAAAAGATCAGGCCAGTCCAGGCTAAAAGAATAGGCCAAAAGGCCTGGCCAGGCCAGACCAGTCCAAAATACCAGAACAAAAGGCAAGATTAGGATAAGCCAGGCCAAAAGGCCAGGCCAACAGGCCAGGCCAGCCCAAAAGGCCAGGAGATATGGCAAGGCCAGATTAGGCCAGACCAAAAGGCAAAGCCAGACCAAACGGCCAAGCCAATAGGCCAGTCCAGGCCAAAAGATAAGACCAGTCTAGGACAAAAGGCCAGGCCAAAGGCAAGGTAAGACCAGATCAGGCCAAAAGGCCAGGTTAGACCAAAAAGGCCAGGCCAAAAGGAAAGGCCAGGCCTGGCCAGGTCAGACCTAAAGACAAGACCAGGCCAGACCATGCCAGGACAAAAGGCAAGACCAGGTGAGACCAAATGGTCAGGTCAGTCCAGGCTAAAAGAATAGGCCAAAAGGCAAGACCAGGCCAGGCCAGTCCAAAATACCAGGACAAAAGGCAAGATCAGGATAAGCCAGGCCAAAAGGCCAGCCCAGCCCAAAAATACCAGGAGATACGGTAAGGCCAGACCAGGCCAGATGAAAAGGCAAAGCCAGACCAAACAGCCAAGCCAAATAGGCCAGTCCAGGCCAAAAGATAAGGCCAGGCCAGGACAAAAGGCCAGGCCAAAGGCGAGGGAAGACCAGATCAGGCCAAAAGGCCATGCCAAAAGGAAAGACCAGGCCAAAAGGCCAGACCAGTCCAGGCCAGCCCAAAAGGTAAGGCCAGTGAAGGTCAGGCCAGACCAAAAGGAAAGGCCAGGACAAAAGGCAAGGCCAGTGAAAGTCAAGCCAGACCAAAAGGAAAGGCCAGGACAAAAGAACAGGACAAAAGGCAAAGCCACAATGCCAGGTCAAAAGGCAAGGCCAGGCCAAGAGGACAGGCCAAAAGGCAAGCCAGGCCAGGCCAGGCAAAAAGGAAAGGTCAGGCCAAAAGTCCTGGTCAAAAGGCAAGCCAGGCCAGGCCAGGCAACAAGGTAAGGCCAGACCAAAATGCCAGACCCGGCCAGACCAAAAGCACAGGCCAAAAGGCCAGGCCAAACTAAAAGGTAAGGACAGGTCAGGCCAGACCGAAAGGCCAGGCCAGGCCAAAAGAACAGGCCAAAAAGCAAGGGCAGGCCAGCCCAGGCCAAAGCAAAAGGCAAGGTGAGGCCAGTCCAGACCAAAAGGCAAGGCCAGGCAAGCCCAGGAAAGAAGGCCAGGCCAAAAGGCCAGACCAGACCAGGACAAAAGATAAAGCCAGACCAGGACAGGACAAAAGGTAAAGCCAGGCCAGATAAGGCCAAAAGGCCAGGCCAAAAGACCAAGCCAGGTCAAAAGGTAAGGCTAGGCCAATAGGAGAGGCCAAAAGGTAAGGCCAGGCCAGGACAAAAGCCCAGGCCAAAAGGCAAGACCAGGTGAATAGGCCAGGACAAAAAGCAAGGCCAGGCCAAACTGCCAGGCCAAAAGGCAAAGTCAGGCCAGGACAGGCCAGAAGGACAGGCCAAGAGGTCAGGCCAAGCCAAACGGCAAGAATAGCCCAGGCCAAAAGGTAAGGCCAGGCCAAAAGGAAAGACCAGGCCAAAAGGCCGGACCAAAAGACAAGGTCAGGTCAGGCCAGACCAAAAGGCAAGGCCAGGACAAAAGGTAAGGCCAGACCAGAAGGCAAGGCCAAAAGGTAAGACAAGGCTAAAAGACCAGGCCAGACCAAAAGGTTAGGCCAAAAGCCCAGGGCAGGTCATGCCAGGCCAAAAGGCCAGGACAAAAAGCAAGACCGGGCTTGGCAAGGCCAGGCCATGCCATGCCAGGCCAAAGGCAAAACCAAAAAGTCAGGCCAGGCCAAAAAGTCAGGCCAGACCAAAAGGTAAGGTCAGGCTAGGCAAGGTCAGGCCATGCCAGGCCAAAAAGTGAGACCAGGATAAAAGGCCAGGCCAAAACATAAGGCTAGGCCAGACAAAATGTTGAGGCCAAAGCCCAGGCCAAAAGGCAAGGCCAGTTTAGTCCAGGACAAAAGGTAAGACCAGGCCAGACCAAATGTCCAGGCAAAAGGCCAGGCCAAAGGGCCAGGCCAGACCAAAAGTTAAGGTCAGGCCGAAAGGCAAGGCCAAAAGACAAGGCCAGGCTTAGCTGGGCCAGTCCAAAAGGCAAAGCCAAAAGGCAATGCTAGGCCAGGTCAGACCAAAAGATAAGGCCAGGCCAAACGTCCAGGCCAAAAGGCAAGATCAGGCCAGACCAAAAGACCAGGCCAAGCCCAAAGAACAGGCCAAAGGCAAGAGCAGACCTGGTCAGACCAAAAGGAAAGGTGAGGCAAGGACAAAAGGCAAGGCCAGGTCACACAAGGCCAAAAGCCCAGGTCAAGTCAAAAGGACAGGCCAAACCTGCAAAGCCAGGCCAATAGGACAGGCCAAAAGGTAAGGCCAGACCAGGACAGACCAAAAGGAAGGCAAGGCCAAAAGGAAGGACTAGGCCAAAAGAACAGGCCAAAAGGTAAGACCAGGGCAGACCAGGCCAAAAGGCCAGGCCAAAAGGTAAGGCCAGGCCAATAGGCCAGGCAAAAAGACAATGCCAGGCCAGGGTAGCCCAAAAGGCCAGGCCAAATGTCCAGATCAGGCCAGGCAAGACCAGACCAAAAGGACAGGACAGACCAAAAATGCCAGGCCAAAAGGCAAGGCAGGGCAAGCCAAAGCCAAAAGACATGGCAAGGTCAAAAGTCAAGTCAAGGCCAAAAGGCCAGACCAGACCAAAATGCAGGGCCAGGACAAAAGGTAAGGTCAGACCAGGCCAGGCGAAAAGACCAGGCCAGACCAAAAGGCAAGGCCTGACTAGGCCAATCCAAAAAGCCAGGCCAGACCATAAGGCCAGGTTAAGCCAGGACAGACCAAAAGAAAAGGCCAGGCTAAAATGCAAGGCCAGGCTAAAAGGCAAGACCAGGCCAGGCAAATGGCCAGGCCAGAGCAAAAGCAGAGGCCAAAAGGCAAGGCTAGGGCAGGCCAGGCCAAAAGGCCAGACCATAAGGCAAGGCCAGGCCAAAAGTTAAAGCCAGGCCACGACAGATCAAAAGATAAGGCAAGGCCAAAACGCCAAGCCAAAAAACCAGGCCACACCAGGCCAGGCCAAAACGCCATGCCAAGCCAAAAGGTAAGGTCAGGCCAGGCCAGACCAAAAGGCCAGGCCAAAAGGGAAGGACCGACCAGGCCATGCAAAAAGGCCAGGCCAGACCAAAAGGAAAGACCCAACCAGGTCAGACCAAAAGGAAGGGCCAAAAGGCAAGGCTAGATCAGGCCAGGACAAAGGCAAGGCCAAAAGGCAAGGCCAGACAGAAAGGACAGGTCAAGATAGGGCAGACCAAAAGGTAAGGCCAGGCCAAATGGTCAGGCCAAAGGGAAAGGCCAGGCAAGACCAAAAAGCCAGGCCAGACCAAAAGGCAAGGTCAGACCAAGCCAGGCCAAAAGACCAGGCCAAACGCCAGGCCAGACTAAAAGGTAAGGCAAGGCTGAAAGGCCAGGCCAAAACGCAAGGCCAGACCAGACCAGGCCAAAAGATATGGCAGGGTCAAAAGTCAAGGCTAGGCCAAAAGGTAAGGCCAGGCCAAAAGGTAAGGCCAGGCCAGGCCAGGACAAGAGGCCAGGCCAGATGAAAAGGTAAGGCCGGGACAAAAAGACCAGGCCAGAGCAGGGCAAAAGACCAGTCCAGGCCAAAAGGCCAGGCCAACAGATAAGACCAGGCCAAAAGGCAAGGCCAGGCCAGACCAAAAGGCAAGGCAATGCTAAAAGACCAGGCCAGACCAAAAGGCTAGGCCAAAAGCCCAGGCCATGCCAGGCCAGGTCAAAAGACAAGGCCAGGCCAAAAGTCCAGGCCAAAAGCAAGACCAGGCCAGGTCAGGCCAAAGGCTAGACCAAAAGGCTAGGCCAGGCCAAAAGATAAGATCAGGCCAGACCAGGCCAAAAAACCAGGCCAAAAGGCAAGGCTAGACTAAAAGGCCAGGTCAAACCAGGACAGACCAAAAGTTAAGACCAGGCCAAAATGCAAGGCCAGACCAAAAGGAAAGGCCAGGCCAAAAGCTAGGCCAGACCAAAAGGCCAGGCCAAACGGCAAGGTCAGGCCAGACCAAAAGGTAAGGTAAGACCAAAAGGTCTCTCCCATCTTCTGTTCTGTTTTCTTTTCCTACCATTGTCTTCTTACCACTCCCCATAATTCTTGCTAACATTTTTTAGACACAGTTAATTTACCATTTCCTTCTCCCACTTCCCACTCCCCAATCTTTTTCCCCACTCCCCACTCCCTTTTTCCCTCTTCTCCTAACCCCAGCTCTCTTCTTCCCTCTTCCTCCCCCAGCTCCCTTCTTCCCTCTTCCCCCAGCTCCTGCTCTGTTCTTCCCACTGCTCCCACCTTTCAGTCCTGTCTTCTCCCTGCTCCCATCTCTTCTCCCCATGGCCTTCTCATTCCCTCTCCCCTCTTTCTCTCTCCCCACCATATTTTTCTCCCTACTGTTTTTTCCTTACATTCCCTCCCCCTACCTTTTAGTGCATGCCTTCTTCTTTCCCCTGCTTCCTCTCCTCTTCCTGCCGTTTCTTAGCCATGGCCATCTCACAACCCTTTCTCTCTCTCCCGACGTAATCTTCCCTATCTCCTCTCCTCACAAACTCCTCATTCTCTGACCCCAACCCCTCCCTGCTGTCTTGTTCCCACTGTCTTTTCCTCACCCTCCTCCCCATGTTCTTCTCACCACCCCATGCCCTCTCTCACTATCTTGTGACACTCATCTCACCACCTCCTCAGTCTCTCCTCAAGTTCTTCTCCCTGACTTCTTATATTCTTCTCCCCATGTTCTCCTGTGTTCTTCTCCTCACTGTCCCAATCCCCCAATCTCCCAGCCCCTGCTCCCAGTATTATCTATCGGCCTTCTTCTCCCCACTCCCTTCTCTTCGCCAAATTCCCTCTCCTCACCACCTTCTCCCAACTGTCTTTTCCCCACTGTCCTTTCCCTTTTTAGTAGAGATGGGGTTTCTCCATGTTGTTCAGGCTGGTCTCGAACTCCTGACTTCAGGTGATCCACCCACTTTGGCCTCCCAAAGTGCTGGGATTACAGGTATGAGCCACTGTGCCCAGCCTTTTCTTCCATTTTTAAAAATCAGTGTTTTATAATGATAACTATAGAGATCTTTGACTTCTCTAGTTAAAGTTACGTATAGGCATTTTTTTGGTAGCTATTGTAAATAGGATTGCTTCTTTTTCTTGTTCAGATTGTTCATTGTTGCTGTATAGAAATATGACTAATTTTTTTGAGACTGAATCTCACTCTATTGCCCAGGCTGGAGTACAGTGACATGATGTCAGCTCCCTGAAGTCTCTGCTTCCTGGGTTCAAGCCGTTCTTGTGCCTCAGCCTCCTGAGTAGCTGGGATTAGAGGCACTCACCTCCACACCTGGCAAATTTTTGTATTTTCAGTAGACACATGGTATCACCGTGTTTTCCAGGCTGGTCTTGAACTTCTGACCTCAAATGATCTGCCCTTCTTGGCTTCCGAAAAAAGGCAAGGTTAGGCAAAACCAGGCCAAAAGACCAGGCCAAAGGCCAGGCCAAAAGGCAAGGCCAGACCAAAAGGCCAGGCCAAAAGGTAAGGCTGGGATTACAGGCTTGAGCCACCGTGCCTGGCCAGAAATGTGACTGACTCTGTATTTTGTAACTTTACAGGAATTTGTGTATCAGCTTTAAGAATTTTCTGTGGAATCATTAGATTTTTCTAAATATAGGTTCACATTGTCTGCAAAAAAGCATAATTTGATTTTTTTCTTTCCAATTGAGATACCTTTAGTTTCTTTCTCTTGCCTAATTGCTCTGGCTAGGACTGCTAGTATTGTGTTGCATGAAAGTGGTGAAGGTGGTCATCCTTGTCTGGTTCCTGGTCTTAGAAGAAAGGCTTTCAGTTTTCTCAAATGACAGCAGTGCGTTTGTCATTGATGGCCTTTATTGTTCTGATGCATGTTCTTTCTGTACACAGTTTGTTGAGAGTCCTTATCACGAAGGGATGTTAAATGTTACTGAATTTTTTAAGCATCTATTGAAATCATATGATTTTTGTTCTCGGTTCTGTTAGTGTAATATATAATTTTTGTTGATTTGCTTATGTTGAACTATCCTTGAAGTGCTATAATGAATCCCACTTGATCATCATGAATGATATTGTTGAATTTTGTTTGCTAGTATTTTGTTGAGGATTTTTGTGTCTATGTTCATCAGGGATACTGGCCTGTAGTTTTCTTTCTTCATCATGTACTTGTCTGGTTTTGGTATCAGAATAATGCTGGCCTTAGGAGTTTGAAAATATTCTCCCCTCTTCAATTATTTGGACAAGTTTGAATATAATTGGTATTAGTTCTTTAAATGTGTGGTAGAATTCAGGAGTAAAGCCATCAGGCCCTGAGTTTTTTTTTTTTGTTTTTGTTTTGCTGGTAGACTTTGAAATTACTGCCACAGTCTCCTTACTCGTGATTAGTCTGTTCAGGTCTTCTGTTTCATCATGGTTCAATCTTAATAGATTCTATGTGTCCAGGAATTTTCATTTCTTCTAGGTTTTCTAGTTGTTTGGCATTTGGTTGTTCATAATATCTTAATAGTTTCTACCAGTGCTTTTCTTTCCTTTTTGAGAAGGAATCTTACTCTGTCACTCAGACTGGAGTGCAGTGGCACCATCTCAGCTCACCGCAACCTCTACCTCCTGTGTTCAAGTGATTCTCCTGCCTCAGCCTTCCAAGTAGCTGGAATTACAGGTGCACACCAGCATGCTCGGCTAATTTTTTATTTTTACTTTCATTTTTAGTAGAGATGGGGTTTCACTGTGTTGGCCAGGCTGGTCTCAAACTCCTGATCTCAGGTGATCTGCCCATCTTGGCGTCCCAAAGTGCTGGGATTGCAGGTGTGAGTCCCTGCGTCTGGCCTTTTTTTTTTTTAATAATTTTTATTTTGGAGACGGAGTCTCTGTCATGCAGACTGGAGTGCAGTGATGCTATCCTGGCTCACTGAAACCTCTGCCTTCTGGGTTCAAGTGATTCTCTTGCCTCAGCCTCCCAAGTAGCTGTGACTGTAGCTGTAACTGTACCACCACTGTTACAGTTAGGAGGAAAAAGGGCAGGTGTTCTACTGGAGACTGTAGTTAATACTGTATATTTCAAAATAGCTAGAAGAGAGTTTTGAATGTTCTTACCATGAATAAATAATAAATGTGTGAGGTGATAGAGATGCTAACTGCCCTGATTTGGCTGTTTGTTTTGTTTTGTTTTGTTCGAGATGGAGTTTTTCTCTTGGTGCCCAGGCTGGAGTGTAATGGTGTGACCTCAGCTCAGTGCAATCTTCGCCTCCTGAGTTCCAGCAATTTTCCCACCTCAGCCTCCTGAGTAGCTAGGATTACAGGCCTGTGCCACCATGCCTAGATAATTTTTGTACTTTTAGAAGAGATGGAGTTTCACCATGTTGGCCAGGCTGGTCTTGAACTCCTGATCTCTGGTGATCCACCCACCTTGGCCTCCCAAAGTGCTGGGTTTAAAGTCATGACCCACCATGTCTGGCCTTTAACAATTCTTTGTACTTCTGTGGTATCAGTTGTAATGTCTCCTTATTGCCTCTGTTTTTATTTATTTGAGTCTTTTTCTCTTCTCAGTTTAGCTAAAGATTTTTCAGTTTTATCTTTTCAAAAATCAACCTTTTGTTTTGTTGGTCTTTTGAACGTGTTTTTGTTTGTTTGTTTGTTTGTCTGTTTGTTTTTCTTTGAGACAGAGTCTCTGTCTGTCTCCCAGGGTGGAGTGCAGTGGTACAATCCTGACTCACTGTGACCTCCTCCTCCTGGGTTCAAGTCATTCTGCTGCCTCAGCCTCCTGAGTAGCTGAGACTATAGGTGCCTGCCACCACGCCCAGGTCAGTTTTTGTATTTTTAGTAGATATGGGATTTCATTATGTTGGCAAGGCTGGTCATGATGCATTTTTTTTTGAGACAGAGTCGGGCCAGGAGTGGTGGCTCATGCCTGTAATCCCAGCACATTGGGAGGTTGATGGGGGTGGATCACCTGAGGTCAGGAGTTCAAGACCTGCCTGGCCAACTTGGTGAAACCCTGTCTCTACTAAGAAAAAATTAGCTGGGTGTCATGGTGCATACCTGTAATCCCAAATACATGGGTGGCTGAGGCAAGACAATCGCTTGAACCCAGGAGGCAGAGGTTGCAGTGAGCTAAGATCACACCCTTGCACTCCAGCCTGGACAAAAAGAGTGAAACTCTGTTTCAAAAAAAAAAGTGACAGGGTCTTGCTCTGTTGCCTAGGCTGGAGTGCTGTGGCATGATCATAATTTACTGTGGCCTCAAACTCCTGGGATCAACTGATCTTCCTGCCTCAGTGTCCCAAGTCACAGGGACTACAGGTACATGCCAGACTAATTTTATTTTTATTTTTAGAAACAGGGTCTTGCTGTTTCTAAAACAGCAAGAGCACCAGGTGCTCCCCTGTCTCCTTGGGCATGAATGAAATCCCTAGGCACAGGGAATGGCTGTCAGTTGGGGAAGGCATGGGTCCCCACAGACTGCCTCCTTTCTGAAACCGCTGGACCCCCTCAGCCACTTACCAATGTGGCCATTATGCAGTCACTTCAGCAAACAGGGCTCCTCCTGTCCTGAGGGCGGGACCATGGTGGCTGTCAGCAGGCTGAGGTCAGTTTCTGAGATGATGGGGATGTCGGCGGCAGAGCCCACCTTCAGGTGGGACATCCACATGGAGTTGTCACCTGGCATGGAACAGGGCTGCCGTCACAGGGCCCCCAAAGGGGGGCCAGAGTATGAGCTGGGGCTCAGGAGACCATGCTCACCCTGTTTGTCACTGCTCCCATTGCCACCCACCTGTGATCCAGGCAGTGAAGGGGCTGCCTGGGATGTGCTGTTCATTGTACTTGATGAGGATACTGTAGTCACCCAGCAGCATAGGCAGGTAGGAGACGCTGCACGTCCCATCCTGGTTGTCGGTGCAGCTGATTTCTGCTTTGGACAGGCCCTCAATGGCCAGAGGCAGGCCCTCTGGAGGGAGCCATGGGTAAGCATGGGAACTGTGCTGGGGACACACCAGTTGTTCCCCAACAGCCAGGTAGATGCCAGGGCAGCAGGGCAGGGAGTCCCATTTGGGAGTGTCTCCCAAGTCCAGCCCTTAACCTGGTGAGGGCATCCCAGGCACAGAGCTACTGCTCACCCTCTCCTGCATCCTTGGTATTGATGGTGAAGGTGGTGGGCTTGTTCACTACTCAGTGGGTGAGGCCAGGCCCATAGGCAGTGACATGGCCACAGTTGATGCAATCCATGTAGAACTGAAAGGGGCTTCCTGAGGCAGGAATAGGAGCCTTGTGGAATGGCAGCCTTGTGCATCCCCCAGCCCCATCTCTCTGTGAGGTGGTGACAGAGCAGTGGGCAGAGGCAGGGCAGGCCTACCTGGGATGTGCATGTTGTCATAATGGATGTCCATCTCATGCAGGCCGGCCTTGCTGGGCACATACCACATGATCCTAGTGCCGTCTTTGTTGTCAGTGATGGTGGGCTGTGCCACCTTGCCTGAGGGCATCCAAACCTCCCCTGTGGGGCAGCAGAACTGAGGTCAGGGCAGCTTGTCGGCATAACCTGGCCTCCTTGGCTCCCAGGGCTTCTTCCTGTCCCCACTCACCTGTGATCTCATCCTTCTTGATGGTGAAAGGGATGACAAGGTCAAATGGCCTCAGGCTGGTTACATCCAGCCAGTTGACACCCACCGGGGGCCTCTTTGGGGCCTGCAGTGGAGAGACAGGGTCTGGGTGAGGGGCAGTGGGAGTATCTGGGGCCCCTCCTCACACCTGGTATGATAGGACCTCACAGAACACCCAGCTGGCCAGCCCCAGTGTCCCTAGCTGGCCAGGCCATACCCAAGTCTGCTGGCCACCCTGGGCATAGGTGTATTGTGGGGCCAGCTGCTGAGACCGTAGTGGGGGCTGCACTGAGGGCTGGTCCCCAGCCAGAGCCTGCAGGGCAAAGCACAGAGCTGTAGAATCTGTTGTCACAGAGAGTCCCCGAGGGGATAGGCCAGGACCTGCCAGATGCCCCTGCTGATCTACCCTCCTCACCATCACTTGGAAGGGGCTGTTGGGCACGTGCTCGCCACCAAAGTGCACACAGATAATGTATTTGCCTGGCTGGGGGCTGTGTAGATGTTGAAAGTGCCGTCCTCATTTTCCACCACGTTCACATCTACCTCCGAGCCATCAGGTGTGCACACGGTGCAGGTCACTTTGCCTTTGCCTGCTGCCTTCATGTCCACAGTGATCACCATCTCTTCACCAATCCAGATGGTGGGGCTAATGCCAGCACCTGGTGGGGGAAGAAGGTGGGACCCCAAAGGGGGGCCAGAGTATGAGCTGGGGCTCAGGTTGCTCCCATCTGCCTGCTGCCCACACAGGCCTCTCACTGCCACCACCAAGCATAGCCAGGCCACCAGGGCTCCTGTCTTGCCCTGCCCCACCCCAACCCTCCAAGCTGGGATGACAAGTGGTTTCTCAGAAGGCAGGAAGGGTTATCCTGACCACCTCAAGCACCCACGTGGGAGAGGCCTGACAGCAGCACCCAGGTGCCTGGGAGGAATAGGTAGGGCCCACTCCAGCCTAACTGTTCACAGTTCACCCAGTCACTCTCTTGCCTACTCAGCCTCACCCAGTACCATGGCCCACACTCCTGAACGCCAGCATCTGGCTGGGCAAATGGCTGCCTGTGCCCCTGTGGCCTGGCCCCGGCCCCCATTGCTGTGTGTGGATGCAATGAGGTGGAGTCCTGCTACAGCGTGGGGGGATGTGACACTTGCCCCCCTACCCCCCAGGCCTGAAGGTGAAACTGAAGTTTCCTGACAACTGAGAAGGCTCGTGGTGAAAAGCAGCCCGATGCTGGCAGGAGTGGGAGCAGGGAAGTGGGAGGCAGACGAGTTAGCACCTGAGCAGCACAGCAGGCTTGGCAAAGCAGGGGCAGCACCCAGGGAGATAGGGGACAGGAGGCCCAAGCTACAGGCACCACTGCTGGGTGGTGAGGGCACAGCAGCTGAGCCGGCTCCAGGGCTCCAGAGTGCCCAAGGAAAGGGGAGGGACAGTGATGTTATGATCTGGGGTTCTGCTGTGGAGGCATGGGGGCTGTGAGGCCTATGAGACCTAGCAGTGAGATGACCCCGCAGCCTGGCCTCCTGCCAGGGAAGCAGCCAGGAGCATGAAACCCACTTGAGGGCCAAGTTTGAGGGGCCCTGCCACTAAGTCCCATTGTCAGCTGATGGTTCCTGTTGAACTAGGCTTCATGCTGGCCTGCTGCAGCCAGGAGCCTCTCCCGAGCTCCAGACCTGGCTGCCTGCTGCCCATGCTGCCCTGGGAGGCTTCCCTCATGCCCATCCCATGCCATCTAGCTAGTGACTTGTGCCCCAACCTCATGGGTACCCGACTCTCCCTGCTTTCCCAGCCCAGCCACAGGTCTCAGCCATTCTATCCTCAAACTATGCCTCCTAATCTGGCGCTCACTGAAGCCCCATGGCCACTAAGCCAGCCCTCTGGCTTGCCTGAGAGCAACTTCAGCCCTTCACTGGGCTCCCTGTCTCCCTTCTGCACACAATAGCCAGGGAAACTGAGGCTACTGAGTCTTGCTCCCACCCCCTGGCCTTCGAGGCCCTGCCATCAGCAACCCTCAGCCTCCCCTGCCCTGCACACACACACCTGTCACCTCAGATTCCATGGCCTACTCTAGAAAGCCACCTCACTCCTGCCATAAAACTCTAGCCACCCTCTACCCATCTCCTTGGCCACTTTGCCCAAGTGCCAGGCCTGCAGACTCTTATCAGCATCCCTGGGTGTCCCTGTTGAATGTCTGAATAACATCTGAATAACTGCTGGGGGATCAGGGAGGGGGAAGGACGGAGATGGGCCACAGAATGTACTTTGGGGCTCTGAGGCTGGGCCGGGCCCTGCCATGCTGGCCACCCAAGCAGTCAACACTGGTGCTACTGCACTACCAGCCAGCCCCACCTGCTCATGCACCTCCCCAAGCCCAGGACTCAGAGGCCCCTGGAAGGTGGGGATGGGAGTCTGTGGATCTGGCCAGGGCTGGGGCCCCCATTGAGCTGGGGAGACCCCTTGTTCCCTAAGCCCACGCAGGAGCCCTTGTGCTTCCCTGGGTGCCAAGATCCTGAGACCCCCAAGTCCCCAGTGGGGTGCCTCTTAGGATGCACCTCACCCCAAAGCTTTCAGCTGCACCTCACCCCAAAGCTCTCAGCTGCAACCTGAGTTCTCAGATTGGGAAATAGAGGCCCAGAGAGGGGAGGGCTGGAGCGATCATGTTTGGCTCCGGAAGTCTCCCTGGGCCCTTGCCCTCCAGCCCATGGCCTCATCTTCTGCGCCCCCCCACCCCCACTCTATCCCTGCCTAGAGCTGCAGCTGGAACTGTCCTGGGAATTGGTCCCAAAAGGAAAGGAAGCTGCCCCTCTAGACAGGAGGGGCATTGGGAGTGGCCCCAGCAAGCAGCTTACCTACCCCGTGACCTCCAATTGACACTGAGGTGAGAGGGCAGAGAGCAAGGAGAAAGGTCAGATGAGTCACTCAAGGGGGCGGCCCCCACTCCCACACACCACCCCAAGCAGCAAGCCCTTGCACACAGGCACAATCCAAGCCCCATGCCTAGCACAGCGGTGGCCAACAGCAGGCTGGTTCACCTGTGACTGTGCACTTGCTGGCGTCCCTGGTGGGCATGGCGCAAATGCGGTATGGGGAGAAGGTGATCTCATCGCCACCGCACTTGATGAGGACGTCTGGCACACAGGCCACTATGTACGTGCCGTCATGGTTGTCTTGGATGCGTGTTTTCTTTGGCTTGCCCTTGGGGTCCTGTGTAGCAGAGGCAGGGGAGACAGTTGGCCTCCCAGAGTGGCCAGCGCCACTGCTACAGGGATAGCCTCTGGGCCTCAGGCCTCTCAACTGCTATGGCCCAAAAGGGCTGCTGGCATCTGGCTTTGCCCTTTATTTCCCTACAGGCAGAGTCCAGAAGGGAGACTAAAACATCCAACACCCCCCACATGACAGCAGGCACGTCCAGGGAGCCTGGCACCCATCCTTAGCCCCAGGTCCTGTCCAGCACTAGGAGGAGCACACCCAGGTGATCTCAGGCTTCTCCCTGCCCCATGAGAATGTTACAGGTAGAAAAACTGAGGCACAAAAGGCTTTGGTAATGTGCTCAAAATCAACGGTGAGCAAGTGCATGTTTGGCGGAGCCCAGGCCTATCACCACCATCCTAAGTTGGTCACAACCTTAGGAAGCCAAAGGCTGTGGCCCTGTCCTTCCCTGCCCTCCTTGGTGCAGTGCCCCAGGGAGACCAAATGCCAGCCTGAGCCACCCCCAGCCCACACTCCAGCCACCCAGACCCAGATCCCTTGCCTGTGCCTGGAGCTCACCATGATCTGGACAGCCAGCAGGCCCTCCCCAGCATCCTTTGCATCAATGGTGAACTCCATGGGCAGGCTGGTGGGCACACCAGTAGTGTTGAGCCCAGGGCCACTGGCCTTCACCTTGCTGGCATCATGACTAGGCAGCACCTTGACCTTGAAGGGGCTGTGGGCATGGGTGTCATGAGCAGTTAGATAGGCTCTAGGCATCCGGCCTGGACCTCCACTCAGGCAGCAGGCCCTGCCTCTTACCTCCGGGGTACCTCTTCGTCTCCATACAGTACTGAGATGCTGTAGGGCCCTTCTTGGCTGGGCACGTAATTGATGGTCTGGGTGCCATCAGCATTGTCCATCACATCCACTGGCTCCACCTGGCCTGGCCCCAGGCCCAGGGACACAGCCTCAGCTCATATCCTGGGCCTCCACTCCTACCCCACCTCTCAATGGCCAGGACTCAGCCCCAGGCCTAGACTTTGCTTCATCCTCATCAGCCTGACCCTGGGAATGGCCCTGACCCTCTCTGGCACAAAAGATGCCCATCTGGGTGCCAGCTGGGCCCCTTGCCTGCGTGCCTTCCTGCCACATCTGCTCAGTGACAAAGTCCTATCTGTTCTACCTCCTCCCAGTCCTCCTCCTGGCTGCACTGTCATGTGAGGCTCTTCCAAAAACACCTGCACACTAGCAGTCTCCTTCCCGACTCCTGGCTCCAGGCATGCAAACACTCACCTTTGGGCCCTTGCACTTTGACCTGCAGCGGGGCCACACCAGCCTTGCTTGTGTCCACCTGGAAGGACTAAGGAAGGTTGGCACAAACCATGCCAGGACTCAGGCCAGGTCCAGAGCACTTGACCTTGGATGCATCTGTCACATCATGCACAGGGACTTTGAAAGGACTGTCTGAGGGGTGGGTCAAAGGGATGGTGGCTATATGAGACAGGGTGGGGACAAGCAGATAGTTCTAGCCCTGCGCTGGCTGCCACCTCCTCACCTGGTACTTGATGGCCACCATAGGTGACGTTGAGGCTATAGGTGCCAGGCTCATAGGGCATGTACTTACTTGACTGAGGAGCTGCCATCCTTGTTGTCCATGCAGGACATCTTGGCCTCGGAGGAGCCCTCTATAGGCCCAGGCCTCCTGTGCCAGCTCCCCTGGTCCAAAGAGACAGCCACTCATTCCCGGGGTTCTCAGGCCCATCAGCCACACGGGCACTTGGGGCCCCCTCACCTGATCTCCACAGTGAACTTGTTGGGCTTATTGGTAGTGCCACTTTGGATGCCCGGCCCATGGACATGCACCTGGGAGGGGTCGCAGCCCTCGGTCACGGGCACCTGGAAGGGGCTGCTGGACACAGGGCTGCCATCGTAGGTCATGTCCACAGAGTGCACTCCTGGAGGAATGCAGGCGGGGTCAGGAGGAGCCCAGGCTGCGCTACCCACCCCTGCCCGCTGGCCTGCAGGAGCCCCGGCACGGACCCTCCTCATAAGGGCTGTACTCCACTTTGTAGGTGCCGTCGCCGCCGCAGTCCTGCACGTAGGATTCTGTCAGGTTGCCTGAGGGGTTGGGCACATGGGCCTTGACGTGTGGCCCTCCAGTCTGTGTGAGGGCCCAGGCATCCACACTGAACTCAGTGGTGGCCTCTCGGAAGATGCCTGCAAAGGGACACAGGGAGGAGGCTTGGGGCTCTGGTCCCTGTGCCCCCACTACCACATACCACACAGCAGGGCCACTCACCCTGGCCCTCAATCCCAGGCCTGTAGCACTGGACGCTGAGAGTGTCCACTGCAGGCTCCACCTGCAGCTTGCTGGGGAAGTTGGGCACAGGCTGGCTGCCATACTTGATGGTGACAGTGTAGGCCTCAGGGCAGAGGGGAATGTATGTGATGGTGTGTGTGCCATCACCATGGTCCTGGATGTACACCTCAGCTGGCAGCCCCACCTCTGAGCAGATCTCTATGGTCAGCTCTGCGCTGCCCACACTGGAGCAGTCCACTTGGAATTGGCCCACCTCCCCAGCAGTGGCCTGCTCTGGCCCAGGGCCTGAGCACTTGACCTTGGATGCATCAAAGCAGGGAACCATGTGGGCCTTGAATGGAGAGCCAGGGATGTGGGTGTCAGCAAAGAGGACTGCCTGGAAGGACCCTGACCAACATGGTGAAACACTGTCTCTACTAAAAATACAGCAATTAGCCAGACATGGTGGCACTTGGGAGGCTGAGGCAGAAGAATCACTTGAACCTGGGAGACAGCTGAGATCACGCCACTGCACTCCAGCCTGGGCGACAGAGCAAGACTCCTTAACAGCAAACAAATGAACAAAAAAAAAGAAAGAAAGAAAAAGAAAGTTCCAAATCTCTAGATGTGAAAAAAGAAAAGAAAAGAAAAAAAGGGAGAGGCTGGCCCGATGGCCCATGCCTGTAATCCCAGCACTTTGGGAGGCCGAGGTGAGTGGATTATGAGGTCAAGAGATCGAGACCATCTTGGGCAACATGGTGAAACCCCGTCTCTACTAAAAATACAAAAAATTAGCTAGGCACAGTGGTGCGTGCCTGTAGTCTCAGCTACTCAGGAGGTTGAGGCAGGAGAATTGCCTGAACCCAGGAGGCGGAGGTTGTGGTGAGCTGAGATCGCGCCATTGCACTCCAGCCTGGGTAACAAGAGCGAAGCTCTGTCTCAAAAATAAATAAATAAATAAATAAAAATTAAAAAAGGGAGAAAGGGGGAAAGAGAGAAGGAAGGAGAGAAGGGATGGAGGGGGGGGGAGGGCAGGAGAGGAAAGGGAAGGGAGAGAAAGAAAAAGAAAGAGGGAAAGGAAGGAGGGGGAGGGGAGGAGAAAGGAGGGGGAGGGGAGGAGAAAGGAGGGGGAGGGGAGGAGAGAAAGAAGAAGGAAGGAAGGAGAAGGAAGGGAGCAAGGGAAGGAGGAAGGAAGGAAGGGAGGGAGGAGAAGGGAGGAAAGAAGGATGGGAGAGAGGGAGGAGGGAGGAAAGGAGGAGGGAGGAAGGGGGGGAAAAGGAGGGAGAGAAGGGGGAGTGGAGGGGAAAAGGAGGGAGGAAAGAAGGGGAGGGGGAAAGGAGGGAGGGAGGGGGAAGGAGGAAGGAGGGAAGAAGAGGGGAGAGGAGGGAGGGAGAGGTGAAAGGAGGGAGGGAGGGGGAGGGAGGGAGGAAAGCAGGGAGGGAGGGAATGAAGAGGAAGAGACAAAGGAAGGAAGGAAGGGAGGAGGGAAGGAAGACAGGAAGACATTTTCATGGGCCCCTAAAACCTCCCGGGCCTCATCCTGTTGTGTCCTCTGGACAGATGGAACTAACTCCTTTGAAAGATGAGAGCTCATGCAGCTGTACAATCATAACCACAGTGGACTCGCTTAGCAGTGCTCCTTGTCCTGAGCTCATGCTCAGGATGAACCTGGTGGGGCCTCCCCAGAACACCAGGGGTTTCCCCCAGCAGACCCTGGGACAGCAAGAGGCCTCCCCACCCCCAGGGAAACACCCGAAAAGTGCCAATACTGGAGGAGGAGGGGGTACCCTGTGGAAGTCCACCCACTCCCATCCTGCAATTCTGCAATCTTAGTCATGCAGCGTCTTCAGCGAGGTGACAAACTAAATGTTCTTTTCATTTTAAAAAGGGGCCAGGCATGGTGGCTCATGCCTATAATCTCAACACTTTCGGAGGCTAAGGCAGGAGGCCAGCTTGAGCCCAGGAGTTGGAGACCTCACTGGGCAACATAGCGAGATCCCATCTCTACAAAAAATAAAGTTAGTGGGGTGGGGTGTGCCTGTAGTCCCAGCTACTTGGGAGGCTGAGAAAGGAGGATGGCTTGATCCCAGGGGTTTGAGGCTGCAGTGAGCCATGATTGCACCACTGTGCTCCAGCAGCCTCGGCAACAGAGCCAGACCCTATCTCTTTTTTTTTTTTGAGACCAATTTTACTCTTTTGCCCAGGCTGGAGTTGGGTGGCATGATCTCAGCTCACTGCAACCTCCACCTTCGGGTCTCAAGCGATTCTCCTGCTTCCTCAGCCTCAGCCATCGCCCAAGGTTGGAAGTTCAAGACCAGCCTGACCAGCATGGTGAAACCCATCTCTACTAAAAATACAAAAATTAGCTGGGCATGGTATCGGGCACCTGTAATCCCAGCTACTAGGGAAGCTGAGGCAGGAGAATCATTTGAACCCAGGAGGTGGAGGCTGCAGTGAGCTGAGATCATGCCAGTGCACTCCAGCATGTGGGCAACAGAGGGAGGCTCAATCTGAAAAAAAAAAAATGTAAAATACACACAGGCAGAAACCATCATCTTAGAGTGTGAAGATGAGGAGGATGCTGAGAACCCTGGCAATCTTTTTGCTTTTTGAGATGGAGTCTCACTCTTGCCCAGGCTGGAGTGCAGTGGCGCAATCTCAGCTCAGTGCAGCCTCCGCTTCCTGGGTTCAAACGATTCTCCTACCTCAGCCTTCTGAGTAGGTGAGGTTACAGGTGCCAACTACCATGCCTGGCTAATTTTTGAATTTTAGTAGAGAGAGGGTTTCATCATGTTGGACAGGCTGATCTCAAACTCTCAGCCTCAAGTGATCCACCCACCTTGGCCTTCCAAAGTGCTGGGATAACAGGCAGGAGCCACTGCACCTGGCCCCAGTTAGTCATTAATCAATGTGCACCCAGCCCCCGTCAGTCATTAATCAATGTCTCCAGGACAGCAGCTCACTTCTCAGCCTCACTTTCCAAATATTCTGTGGGCTTGTATCCAGTGGCTATTTGTATTTCTTCTTGTGTGAATTAATCATTCATTTCTTTGCATGGTTTTCTTTTTGAGTTTTTTCCTTATTGATTTGTTGGAACTCTTTATATATGAAGAACACAAATCTACTGCCTCTTATGATGTTGCAAGTGATGTTTCAGCTGAGCCTCATGCATGTGGCCATATATTTTGACAATATATATATTGTCGAAATGAAATTTTTCTTTAAGAGAGGAGATCTTGGCCCAGCGCAGTGGCCCATGCCCATAATCCCAGCACTTTGGAGTTTTTGTGTTTTTTTTGTTTATCTTTTTTTTTCTACATATATTTGCTAAGTGTAACACAGGAACGCTTAGGAGTTTTTAACACTGGAGTTGAGGGGTGATCAAAGTCTGAGACAGGCAGATCACGAAGTCAAGAGGTCAAGACAATCCTGACCAACATAGTGAAACCACGTCTCTATTTAAAATACAAAAATTAGGTGGGTGTGGTGGTACATGCCTGTAGCCCCAGCTATGCAGGAGGCTGAGGCAGGAGAATTGCTTGAAGCTGGGAGGCGGAGGTTGCAGTGAGCTGAGATCGCGCCACTGCACTCCAGCCTGGTGCCTGGCAAAAGAGTGAGACTCTGTCTCAAAAAAAAAAAAAAGAGAGAGAGACAAGATCTCACTGTCCCGCAGGCTGGAAGGCAGTGGTGCGATCATAGCTCACTGCCACCTCCAAATTCTGGACTCAAGGGATCCTCCCACTTCAGCCTCTCTAGTAGCTGGGACTACAACTGCACACCACCAGGCCTGGTTAATTTTATTTATTAATTTATTGTAGAAATGGGGTTTTGCTATGTTGCCCAGGCTGGTCTTGAACTCCCAGCCTCAAGTAATCCTCCCACTTCGACCTCCCAAAGGGTTGGGATTACAGATGTGAACCACCATTCCTGGCTCCCAAAACAAACATTTTTTAACCAAGGGAAAGAGGAAAAAAAGCCCAATATAAACTCTCAAGCTCATCCCACCTCTTCAAGATTTAAAGTAAGAACTGAAATTCTTCCCCACCCCCCAGAGTAACCGCCAAGCCCTAGGGCATTTCCTCCTGCACTTTTTCAACGCGCTTTTTTTTTCCCTTTACAAAAGCTTCACCCCAAAAGCAGCATCAGGGGTCTTGAACTTGTATTTCATTCTCCCAGAGAGATGGCCTCAGGAGTCTCTTGGCTCTGACAAGCAGGCACGGGAACCAATTTGCGGGATGGTGGATGGTGGAGTCCGTGTGTGGCCAGGATGGAGTTGTTGCACAGCTGGGTGGCTTCAAGTCAGGTGTTCTGTGCCATGAACACAGCTCTAATGCACAGCCCTGCCCACGCCATCACGATGTGTCTTGTTTTTTTTTTTAATTTACTTTTTAATTTTTTTTTTAAAGAGATGCGGGGGGTTCACCATGTTGGCCAAGCTGGTCTCGAACTCCTGGCCTCAAGTGATCCACCCACCTCGGCCTCTCAAAGTGCTGGGATTACAGGCATGAGCCACCAGGCCCGGCCAATGTGTCTTGCTTTTAAAGGACTGCCTTGGCATGGGTGAGCACTGGTCATGCCATCATATTTATTCCATTTATTAGACTTTTGTTTTGTTTTGTATTTTTAGCAGGGACTGGGTTTCAGCATGTTGGTCAGGCTGGTCTCAAACTCCTGATGTGATCCACCCCCTTAGCCTCCTAAGGGGTTGGGATTACAGGCATGAACCACCCCGCCTGGCCAGATTTATTAGACTTTTTTTTTAAGATGGAATCTCACTCTGTTGCCCAGGCTGGAGTACAGTGGTGCGATCTTGGCTCACTGCAACCTCCACCTCCCAGGTTCAAGCAATTCTCCTGCCTTAGCTTCCCAAGTAACTGGGATTACAGGCACACGCCATCAGGCCCACCTAATTTTTTTTTTGAGATGGAGTTTCGCTCTTGTTACCCAGGCTGGAGTGCAATGGCACGATCTAGGCTCACTGCAACCTCCGCCTCCTGGGTTCAGGCAATTCTCCTGCCTCAGCCTCCTAAGTAGCTGGGATTACAGGCATGTGCCACTGTGCCCAGCTAATTTTTTGTGTTTTTAGTAGAGACAGGGTTTCACCATGTTGGCCAGGATGGTCTCAATCTCCTGACCTCGTGATCCGTCCACCTTGGCCTCCCAAAGTGCTGGGATTACCAGAGTGAGCCACCGTGCCCAGCCGGATTTATTAGATTTTTAACACTGGAGTTGAGGGGTGATCAAAGGGATACAGAGGCAGGGCGTGGTGGCTCATGTCTGTAATCCCAGCATTTTGGGAAGCTGAGACAGGCAGATCACTGGAAGACAGGAGTTCGAGACCAGGCTGGCCAAGATGGTGAAACCCTGTTACCACTAAAAATACAAAAATTAGCTGGGTGTGGTGGCGCACACCTGTAGCTTCAGCTACTTGGGAGGCTGAGGCAGGAGAATCACTTGAACCAGGGAGGCAGAGGTTGCAGTGAGCTGAGATGGTGCCATTGTACTCCAGCCTGGGTGACAGAGCAAGACTCTGACTCACTCTCGGGAGGCTGAGACAGGAGAATCCCCTGAACCCAAGAGGCAGAGGGTACAGTGAGCTATGACTGCTCCAATGCACTCCAGCCTGGGTGACAGAGTAAGACTCCATATTAAAAAAAAAGCCTCGAGCCAGGTACAGTAGCTCATGCCTGTAGCAGGAGGATGGCTTGAACCCAGGAGTTTAAGACAGCCTCCTGGGTGACAGAGAAACTCTTTTCTTTTCTTTTCTTTTTAGATGGAGTCTCACGCTGTTACCCAGGCTGTAGTGCAGTGGCGCAATCTCAGGTCACTGCAATCTCTGCCTCTGGGGTTCAAGCAATTCTCCTACCTCAGCCTCCCAAGTAGCTGGGACTATAGGCACTTGCCACCACACCTGGCCAATTGTTTTGTATTTTTCGTAGAGAAGGGGTTTCACCATGTTGGCTGGGATGGTCTCGATCTCCTGACCTCATGATCCGCCCACCTTGGCCTCCCAAAGTGCTGGGATTACAGGCGTGAGCCACCTTGCCTGGTGAGACTCTGTCTTTACAAAAAAAAAGAAAAAAAAAGAAAGAAAAAGAAAAAAATTAGCTGTGTGTGGTGATTCATGCTGTAGTCTCAGCTACTCAGGAGGTTGAGGTGGGAGGCTCACTTGAACCTTGGATTACACTCAGCTAATTTTTGCTTTTTGTTTTTTGAGATGGAGTCTCATTCTGTCACCCAGGCTGGAGTGCAGTGGCACGATCTCAGCTCACTGCAACCTCTGCCTCCTGGGTTCAAGTGATTCTCCTGAGTAGCTGGGATGACACCTGTGTGCCACCGTGCCTGGCTAATTTTTGTATTTTTTAGCAGAGACAGAGTTTCACCATGTTGGCCAGGATGGTCTCAATCTCTTCGCCTCATGATCCATCTGCCTCGGCCTCCCAAAGTGCTAGGATTACAGGCATGAGCCACCTTGCTGGACCTACTAGAGGCTTTTTATTGTAATAAGCAACCCCTCATGATCCTCCATGTCTGACAGCTGCAAAGAGAAAATGCATCTTCTCATTTGGGTATTCATTTGTATTTCTTTCACCATGCGTGACTTTAGATTTTTCTTTTCCTCTGTGTATCCAGTGGCCATTTGGGTTTTTTTCCTGTATGAATTAATTGTTCATTTCTTTGCATGAGTTTTGTTTGTTTTTTCCTTATTGATTTGTTGGAACTCTGTCTCTGAAGAAGGTAAACCCTGTCTCTTACAACGTTGCAAGTAGTTTCTCCTTAGCTTTCTCATCTCATCTAACTTCATTGTGAGTCTGTGACAACTCAGAAGTGTTTCATTCTTTTTTTTTTTGAGACAGAGTTTTGCTCTTGTTACCCAGCTGGAGTGCAATGGTGTGATCTCGGCTCACCACAACCTCTGCCTCCTGGGTTCAGGCAATTCTCCTGCCTCGGCCTCCTGAGTAGCTGGGATTACAGGCATGTGCCACCGTGCCCAGCTAATTTTTTATATTTTTAGTAGAGACGGGGTTTCACCATGTTGACCAGGATGGTCTTGATCTCTTGACCTCATGTTCCACCCGCCTCGGCCTCCCAAAGTGCTGGGATTACAGGTGTGAGCCACCACACCTGGCCAGAAGTGTTTCATTTTTATGTAGTCAAAAAACATTTTTTTTTTGAGTTGGGGTCTCACTGTGTCTCCCAGGCTGGAGTACAGTGGCATGATCTTGGCTCACTGCAACTTCTACCTCCTAAGTTGAATCGATTCTCCTGCCTCACTCAGCCTTTGAGTAGCTCGGATTACAGGTGTCTGCCATTGTGCTGGCTAATTTTTGTATTTTTAGCACAGAGTGGGTTTCACCATCAGGCTGCTCTTGAATTCCTGATCTGAATTGATCTGCCCACCTCCGCCCCCCAAAGTGCTGGGATGACAGATGTGAGTCACCATGCCCAGCCTAAAAAATACTTTTTTTTTTGAGACTGACTCTCACTATGTTGCCCAGGCTGGAGTGCAGTGACACAACCATGGCTCACTGCACCCTCCACCTTCCCAGCCTCAGGTTGATCCTCCTGCTTCAGCCTCCAGAGTAGCTGTGACTACAGGGACATGCCACCATGCCCAGCCTAATGTTTGTATTTTTATGTAGAGATGGGGCTCTTGATATGCTGCCAAAGTTGGTCTCAACCTCCTGATCTCAAGCAATCCTGGGCCTCCACCTGGGCCTCCCAGAGTGCTGGGAATATGGACATGAGCCGCTGTGGCTGGCCCGTGTGGTCAAATTTGAAGAACTTTCTCTTTGCACAATTCTGGACTTTGTGCCTCCTCTATGCCTGAAGAGGGCAAGGGAGCCAGGTGTGGGGTGACCTTTGCTGAGCCTCTTCTAATCCCTGCACCTCCTGCTTACCCTAGCCTGTCTCACACGCAGCCACCCCGAGTTGTTAGAAAAACTCCTGACCTGGCCGGGCCTCGTGGTGCATGCCTGTAGTCCCAGCTACTCTTGAGGCTGAGGCAGGTGAATCACTTGAACCAGGAGGTGGAGGTTGTGGTGAGCCGAGATTGAGCCACTGCACTCCAGCCTGGGCAACAAGAGCAAAACTCCATTGCAAAAAAAAAAAAAAAAGAAAGAAAGAAAGAAAGAAAAAGAAAACTCTGGGCACGATGGCTCATGCCTGTAATCCCAACACTTTGGGAGTCCAAGGTAGGCGGATCACGAGGTCAGGAGTTTGAGACCAGCCTGGCAAACATGGTGAAACCCCATCTCTACTAATAATTAGCTGGGTGTGATGGTGAGTCCCTGTAACCCAAGTACTCAGGAGACTGAAGCAGGAGAATCGCTTGAACCTGGGAAGCAGAGTTGCAGTGTGCCAAGATCGTGCCACTGCACTCCAGCCTGGGAAACAAGAGTAAAACTCCATCTCAAAAAGAAAAAGAAAAGGCTGGGCTCAGTGGCTCATGCCTGTAATCCTAGCACTTTGGGAGGCTGAGGTGGGTGGATCACCTGAGGTCAGGAGTTCAAGACCAGCCTGGCCATCATGGTGAAACCCCATCTTTATTAAAAAAACAAAAAAGAAGGCTGGGTGCGGTGGCTCAAGCCTGTAATCCCAGCACTTTGGGAGGCCGAGGCAGGTGGATCACGAGGTCAAGATATCGAGACCATCCTGGTCAACATGGTGAAACCCCGTCTCTACTAAAGATACAAAAAATTAGCTGGGCATGGTGGCGGGTGCCTGTAATCCCAGCTACTCAGGAGGCTGAGGCAGGAGAATTGCCTGAACCCAGGAGGTGGAGGTTGCAGTGAGCCGAGATTACGCCATTGCACTCCAGCCTGGGTAACAAGAGCGAAACTCCGTCTCAAAAGAAAAAGAAAAGAAAAGAAAAGAAAAATATTCCTGACCACACAAGAAGGACAAGTAGGGTGCAGATCTGAGGACCTACAGAGGCCAGCCCTTGCCCCGGAGAGGAGAAACCGGGGCCCACCTGCCTACCTCCCAGGCACCAATCTTGGCTGATGTAACTTGTGCAACTTTTTTATTTTCTCTGCAAACACCCAGTGGGGCGGGCTGCAGCCAGGAGGGAGCGTGGACAACTGATTCAGCCTCTTCGGACCTCAGCGTCCTCCTCTGTGAAGTGGGGCAACCACAGCCCCAACTCCATCGGCAGGTGGGAGGTACACAGAAGCAAGGTATAAAAACTGCATTGGTGGCTGGGTGTGGTGGCACATGCCTAGAATCCCAGCACTTTGGGAGACAAAGACGGGCAGATCAGGAGGTCAGGAGTTCAAGAGCAGCCTGGCCAACACTGTGAAACCCTGTCTCTACTAAAAATGCAAGAAATTAGCTGGGTGTGGTTGCAGGTGCCTGGAATCCCAGCTACTCGGGTGGCTGAGGGAGTAGAATCACTTGAACCCAGGGGGAGGAGGATGCGGTGAGCAGAGATGGTGCCGTTGCACTCCAGCCTGGGCAATGAGAGGGAAACTCTGTCTTGAAAAAAAGGAAAAAACGAATCCAAGGCTCCCGGAAGTGGTGGTCCCCAAGCCAAGGGTGGAAGGATGAGGAAGACAGCCAGATACAAAGAGAGGAAAGTTGATCCAGGAGAGGCACAGGCTCAGAAACTGACAGGCTCTTGGAGGGCCAGCCCTGGAGCTTCAGAAACAGAGAGGTGGGCGGGGACTTAGGGGCTCTGTGCAGCAGCAAGACATACAATGTCCATGGAGTGCAGGGCCAGGCTGAAAGGGGGGTGGGGAGGGGGCAAAGCTGGGGTCCTGGCTACAGACAGGGTGGCCTGGATGGGGGTAGGTGGCACATTCGTCATTGCCACCCCCTTCCCCAGCCATCAGCACAAACCCAGGGATCGACTTGTTATTCCCTGTCCCTTTTGCATCTGCTGTTCCCTCTACCCCATCAGCCTTTCTCCCTGTTCCAGCTTTGCAGGCTCAGCTCCAGGCAGCCACCCCTGCAGCCCCGGAGCTCCCCAGCCCTGAGTCTCCTCCTGGAGTCTAGTTCTCACCCCTTGGCGTTGGGGGCACCTGTGATCCTCCCAATCTTAGGGTCCTTGTCGTCTTTCCCCAGGAGACCCCCCACCAGTTTCCCATCTGCCTAACAGGGGTCTCTTTCCGCCCTTCCTGCTGCTCTAGGCATTTCACCCCACAGCCTACTCACTGGCCTCCACCTCCCAGATGCCCTCCCCCACCCCCAGTGAGACCTGTGGCCCCCCAACTCCTCTAGACTTGAGAATAAAACCCAACCTCCTCAGCATGGCAGGGTGTCCCTGGCTGACTTCTGACCTCCTGGCCTTGGCAACCACAGGGCTGACAGCCTCGAATGCCCTCCGCCATTTCTGGAAGGCACCAGGTGCAGGTGAAGGAGCCTGGGGGGACAAGTGGACTGAGGGAAGGAGCCCGGCTACACCTCAGGCATGGGGCCACTTGGGCCCTGCCTCAGTTTCCCCATCTGAACAATGGGATGACCTCCTCTGTCCCTTGTGCAAAGTTCATGGGAGCCAGAGTCCCTGGGAAGAAGGGAGGTGCCCTCACTGTGCCCAGGGTGCACTACAGAGGCACCACCACCCCCATGTTGAGGCGGGCACAGGTCAGTGAGGTTGCCTTTGGGCAGCTGTGTGGGTGGTGGGAACTGAGAATTGAGCTGGGCTCCCTGGTCCCTGGCCCACCCTCACCTTGGGGTAACTGGGCCAAACAATGCCCCGTGGGGAGTGATGGGGAGGTGCCCTGTGTTTTCACAGGCCGCCCCAGAATGTGGTCAAAGTCAGGAGATATGGGCACCTGGCCAGGAGGGGGCAGGCTGTCCTCGGCAGGTGTCCCTGGCCCTAGGGGTGGACAGGAACTGGGCAGGTGCAGAGGGGCCGCCTGGGAGCTCAGAAGGAGGGGGGTGTGGATGGAAGGGGGTGCGAATGGAAGATAGTGAGGATGGAGGGGGTGTGGATGGAGGGGGGCACCGATGGAGGGGGTGCGGATGGAAGGGGAACAGATGGAAGGGGGCATGGATGGAAGCGGGGCTCAGTGGGGCCAGGCTCCATCCAGAGCTGGGCTCACCCTGACTGGGGACTGACTGTGCCTTCTTCACCTCCCCTCCCATGCAGCCCCTCCTGGTCATGCCCCGCCTGGTCTCATGGGGCCCGGAGACTGCCCTGGACATGAGCCTCCTGTTTCCCCTTCAGGCCTCTCCCTTGCCCCAGGCTGGCCCCTCTCAGAGAAGGGTTTCCCCATTTACACATCACATCCCTAACCACATATCCAGCAGGTGGGCTACTAACCCCTCACACCCTGCAGTCATCCCCCAAACGTACCCCAGATTCACCCAGCTCATTGCCCCTGTGATCCTGTGATCATATCCCTCTCCTGCTCAAATTCCCACCATGGCTCTCTAGTCCTCCCACTGTGAGAACTCAGCTCCTCCCTGTGGCCTAAGAGGCCCTGCCCTCTCTCTGACCTTGGTTCCTCTCCCCTGGGCTTTTCTGTGCTCCGGCCTCATAAGCCCCATTCCTTGAACACCCTGCACCCTGACCCGCCTCAGCCCCTTTGTTCCTCAGCTCCCCAGCCAGGCATACTGTCCGCTCTCTGCCTCTTGACCTCATGGATCTAGAGGTCATAGCCCAAGGTTCACTGCCCCAGGGGACCCATCATTGTGGGAGGTGGTCCTCCTTTCCCTGAAGGCCAGACAGCAGGAGGTGTGAGGCTGTGGCTGTCACCCTCAGAGCCTCCCACCCAGCGCTCCTGGCCCCCTGGCTCCCGGGGACAAGTCTGGATGGAGGAGCAAGAGTCAGATCGCCGGTAAGCTCCTTCCCTTCCTTGGCGTCCTCACAGCTGGAAGTCCCCAAGAAGTCAGGACCCCTTGAGATCAGGCCCCAGAGACTGTAGGGTGCCCCTACTGCCCCATTTCACACCACAGTCTCCTCCCTCCTTGAGGGGGGAACAATCAGAAGCCACCCACCACCCCAAATCTCAGGAGGTTTCCCGGGCCAGGTCCAGCCTGCAAGTCTGGAGCCACCTCCTCCCAGAAGGCAGGAAGAATGGGACTGGGTGTGGGGGCTCATGTTGCTAAAGCTAGCACTTTGGGAGGCCAAGGCAGGGGGTTTGCTTGAGGCCATGAGTTCGAGACCAGCTTAGGCAACATAGTGAGACCTCATCTCTGCTAAAAAAAATAAATTAAATAAGACTGGACAGAGTGGCTCACACCTGTCATCCCAGGACTTTGGGAGGCCAAGGCAGGCAATCACCTGGTCAGGAGATGGAGACCAGCCTGGCCAATATGGTGAAACCCTGTTTCTACTAAAAATACAGAAGTCATCTGGCCATGGTGGCGCATGTCTGTAATCCCAGCTACTGGGGAGGCTGAGGCAGGAGAATCACTTGAACCAGGGAGGCAGAGGTTGCAGTGAGCTGAGATGGTGCCATTGTACTCCAGCCTGGGTGACAGAGCAAGACTCTGACTCACTCTCGGGAGGCTGAGACAGGAGAATCCCCTGAACCCAAGAGGCAGAGGGTACAGTGAGCTATGACTGCTCCAATGCACTCCAGCCTGGGTGACAGAGTAAGACTCCATATTAAAAAAAAAGCCTCGAGCCAGGTACAGTAGCTCATGCCTGTAGCAGGAGGATGGCTTGAACCCAGGAGTTTAAGACAGCCTCCTGGGTGACAGAGAAACTCTTTTCTTTTCTTTTCTTTTTAGATGGAGTCTCACGCTGTTACCCAGGCTGTAGTGCAGTGGCGCAATCTCAGGTCACTGCAATCTCTGCCTCTGGGGTTCAAGCAATTCTCCTACCTCAGCCTCCCAAGTAGCTGGGACTATAGGCACTTGCCACCACACCTGGCCAATTGTTTTGTATTTTTCGTAGAGAAGGGGTTTCACCATGTTGGCTGGGATGGTCTCGATCTCCTGACCTCATGATCCGCCCACCTTGGCCTCCCAAAGTGCTGGGATTACAGGCGTGAGCCACCTTGCCTGGTGAGACTCTGTCTTTACAAAAAAAAAGAAAAAAAAAGAAAGAAAAAGAAAAAAATTAGCTGTGTGTGGTGATTCATGCTGTAGTCTCAGCTACTCAGGAGGTTGAGGTGGGAGGCTCACTTGAACCTTGGATTACACTCAGCTAATTTTTGCTTTTTGTTTTTTGAGATGGAGTCTCATTCTGTCACCCAGGCTGGAGTGCAGTGGCACGATCTCAGCTCACTGCAACCTCTGCCTCCTGGGTTCAAGTGATTCTCCTGAGTAGCTGGGATGACACCTGTGTGCCACCGTGCCTGGCTAATTTTTGTATTTTTTAGCAGAGACAGAGTTTCACCATGTTGGCCAGGATGGTCTCAATCTCTTCGCCTCATGATCCATCTGCCTCGGCCTCCCAAAGTGCTAGGATTACAGGCATGAGCCACCTTGCTGGACCTACTAGAGGCTTTTTATTGTAATAAGCAACCCCTCATGATCCTCCATGTCTGACAGCTGCAAAGAGAAAATGCATCTTCTCATTTGGGTATTCATTTGTATTTCTTTCACCATGCGTGACTTTAGATTTTTCTTTTCCTCTGTGTATCCAGTGGCCATTTGGGTTTTTTTCCTGTATGAATTAATTGTTCATTTCTTTGCATGAGTTTTGTTTGTTTTTTCCTTATTGATTTGTTGGAACTCTGTCTCTGAAGAAGGTAAACCCTGTCTCTTACAACGTTGCAAGTAGTTTCTCCTTAGCTTTCTCATCTCATCTAACTTCATTGTGAGTCTGTGACAACTCAGAAGTGTTTCATTCTTTTTTTTTTTGAGACAGAGTTTTGCTCTTGTTACCCAGCTGGAGTGCAATGGTGTGATCTCGGCTCACCACAACCTCTGCCTCCTGGGTTCAGGCAATTCTCCTGCCTCGGCCTCCTGAGTAGCTGGGATTACAGGCATGTGCCACCGTGCCCAGCTAATTTTTTATATTTTTAGTAGAGACGGGGTTTCACCATGTTGACCAGGATGGTCTTGATCTCTTGACCTCATGTTCCACCCGCCTCGGCCTCCCAAAGTGCTGGGATTACAGGTGTGAGCCACCACACCTGGCCAGAAGTGTTTCATTTTTATGTAGTCAAAAAACATTTTTTTTTTGAGTTGGGGTCTCACTGTGTCTCCCAGGCTGGAGTACAGTGGCATGATCTTGGCTCACTGCAACTTCTACCTCCTAAGTTGAATCGATTCTCCTGCCTCACTCAGCCTTTGAGTAGCTCGGATTACAGGTGTCTGCCATTGTGCTGGCTAATTTTTGTATTTTTAGCACAGAGTGGGTTTCACCATCAGGCTGCTCTTGAATTCCTGATCTGAATTGATCTGCCCACCTCCGCCCCCCAAAGTGCTGGGATGACAGATGTGAGTCACCATGCCCAGCCTAAAAAATACTTTTTTTTTTGAGACTGACTCTCACTATGTTGCCCAGGCTGGAGTGCAGTGACACAACCATGGCTCACTGCACCCTCCACCTTCCCAGCCTCAGGTTGATCCTCCTGCTTCAGCCTCCAGAGTAGCTGTGACTACAGGGACATGCCACCATGCCCAGCCTAATGTTTGTATTTTTATGTAGAGATGGGGCTCTTGATATGCTGCCAAAGTTGGTCTCAACCTCCTGATCTCAAGCAATCCTGGGCCTCCACCTGGGCCTCCCAGAGTGCTGGGAATATGGACATGAGCCGCTGTGGCTGGCCCGTGTGGTCAAATTTGAAGAACTTTCTCTTTGCACAATTCTGGACTTTGTGCCTCCTCTATGCCTGAAGAGGGCAAGGGAGCCAGGTGTGGGGTGACCTTTGCTGAGCCTCTTCTAATCCCTGCACCTCCTGCTTACCCTAGCCTGTCTCACACGCAGCCACCCCGAGTTGTTAGAAAAACTCCTGACCTGGCCGGGCCTCGTGGTGCATGCCTGTAGTCCCAGCTACTCTTGAGGCTGAGGCAGGTGAATCACTTGAACCAGGAGGTGGAGGTTGTGGTGAGCCGAGATTGAGCCACTGCACTCCAGCCTGGGCAACAAGAGCAAAACTCCATTGCAAAAAAAAAAAAAAAAGAAAGAAAGAAAGAAAGAAAAAGAAAACTCTGGGCACGATGGCTCATGCCTGTAATCCCAACACTTTGGGAGTCCAAGGTAGGCGGATCACGAGGTCAGGAGTTTGAGACCAGCCTGGCAAACATGGTGAAACCCCATCTCTACTAATAATTAGCTGGGTGTGATGGTGAGTCCCTGTAACCCAAGTACTCAGGAGACTGAAGCAGGAGAATCGCTTGAACCTGGGAAGCAGAGTTGCAGTGTGCCAAGATCGTGCCACTGCACTCCAGCCTGGGAAACAAGAGTAAAACTCCATCTCAAAAAGAAAAAGAAAAGGCTGGGCTCAGTGGCTCATGCCTGTAATCCTAGCACTTTGGGAGGCTGAGGTGGGTGGATCACCTGAGGTCAGGAGTTCAAGACCAGCCTGGCCATCATGGTGAAACCCCATCTTTATTAAAAAAACAAAAAAGAAGGCTGGGTGCGGTGGCTCAAGCCTGTAATCCCAGCACTTTGGGAGGCCGAGGCAGGTGGATCACGAGGTCAAGATATCGAGACCATCCTGGTCAACATGGTGAAACCCCGTCTCTACTAAAGATACAAAAAATTAGCTGGGCATGGTGGCGGGTGCCTGTAATCCCAGCTACTCAGGAGGCTGAGGCAGGAGAATTGCCTGAACCCAGGAGGTGGAGGTTGCAGTGAGCCGAGATTACGCCATTGCACTCCAGCCTGGGTAACAAGAGCGAAACTCCGTCTCAAAAGAAAAAGAAAAGAAAAGAAAAGAAAAATATTCCTGACCACACAAGAAGGACAAGTAGGGTGCAGATCTGAGGACCTACAGAGGCCAGCCCTTGCCCCGGAGAGGAGAAACCGGGGCCCACCTGCCTACCTCCCAGGCACCAATCTTGGCTGATGTAACTTGTGCAACTTTTTTATTTTCTCTGCAAACACCCAGTGGGGCGGGCTGCAGCCAGGAGGGAGCGTGGACAACTGATTCAGCCTCTTCGGACCTCAGCGTCCTCCTCTGTGAAGTGGGGCAACCACAGCCCCAACTCCATCGGCAGGTGGGAGGTACACAGAAGCAAGGTATAAAAACTGCATTGGTGGCTGGGTGTGGTGGCACATGCCTAGAATCCCAGCACTTTGGGAGACAAAGACGGGCAGATCAGGAGGTCAGGAGTTCAAGAGCAGCCTGGCCAACACTGTGAAACCCTGTCTCTACTAAAAATGCAAGAAATTAGCTGGGTGTGGTTGCAGGTGCCTGGAATCCCAGCTACTCGGGTGGCTGAGGGAGTAGAATCACTTGAACCCAGGGGGAGGAGGATGCGGTGAGCAGAGATGGTGCCGTTGCACTCCAGCCTGGGCAATGAGAGGGAAACTCTGTCTTGAAAAAAAGGAAAAAACGAATCCAAGGCTCCCGGAAGTGGTGGTCCCCAAGCCAAGGGTGGAAGGATGAGGAAGACAGCCAGATACAAAGAGAGGAAAGTTGATCCAGGAGAGGCACAGGCTCAGAAACTGACAGGCTCTTGGAGGGCCAGCCCTGGAGCTTCAGAAACAGAGAGGTGGGCGGGGACTTAGGGGCTCTGTGCAGCAGCAAGACATACAATGTCCATGGAGTGCAGGGCCAGGCTGAAAGGGGGGTGGGGAGGGGGCAAAGCTGGGGTCCTGGCTACAGACAGGGTGGCCTGGATGGGGGTAGGTGGCACATTCGTCATTGCCACCCCCTTCCCCAGCCATCAGCACAAACCCAGGGATCGACTTGTTATTCCCTGTCCCTTTTGCATCTGCTGTTCCCTCTACCCCATCAGCCTTTCTCCCTGTTCCAGCTTTGCAGGCTCAGCTCCAGGCAGCCACCCCTGCAGCCCCGGAGCTCCCCAGCCCTGAGTCTCCTCCTGGAGTCTAGTTCTCACCCCTTGGCGTTGGGGGCACCTGTGATCCTCCCAATCTTAGGGTCCTTGTCGTCTTTCCCCAGGAGACCCCCCACCAGTTTCCCATCTGCCTAACAGGGGTCTCTTTCCGCCCTTCCTGCTGCTCTAGGCATTTCACCCCACAGCCTACTCACTGGCCTCCACCTCCCAGATGCCCTCCCCCACCCCCAGTGAGACCTGTGGCCCCCCAACTCCTCTAGACTTGAGAATAAAACCCAACCTCCTCAGCATGGCAGGGTGTCCCTGGCTGACTTCTGACCTCCTGGCCTTGGCAACCACAGGGCTGACAGCCTCGAATGCCCTCCGCCATTTCTGGAAGGCACCAGGTGCAGGTGAAGGAGCCTGGGGGGACAAGTGGACTGAGGGAAGGAGCCCGGCTACACCTCAGGCATGGGGCCACTTGGGCCCTGCCTCAGTTTCCCCATCTGAACAATGGGATGACCTCCTCTGTCCCTTGTGCAAAGTTCATGGGAGCCAGAGTCCCTGGGAAGAAGGGAGGTGCCCTCACTGTGCCCAGGGTGCACTACAGAGGCACCACCACCCCCATGTTGAGGCGGGCACAGGTCAGTGAGGTTGCCTTTGGGCAGCTGTGTGGGTGGTGGGAACTGAGAATTGAGCTGGGCTCCCTGGTCCCTGGCCCACCCTCACCTTGGGGTAACTGGGCCAAACAATGCCCCGTGGGGAGTGATGGGGAGGTGCCCTGTGTTTTCACAGGCCGCCCCAGAATGTGGTCAAAGTCAGGAGATATGGGCACCTGGCCAGGAGGGGGCAGGCTGTCCTCGGCAGGTGTCCCTGGCCCTAGGGGTGGACAGGAACTGGGCAGGTGCAGAGGGGCCGCCTGGGAGCTCAGAAGGAGGGGGGTGTGGATGGAAGGGGGTGCGAATGGAAGATAGTGAGGATGGAGGGGGTGTGGATGGAGGGGGGCACCGATGGAGGGGGTGCGGATGGAAGGGGAACAGATGGAAGGGGGCATGGATGGAAGCGGGGCTCAGTGGGGCCAGGCTCCATCCAGAGCTGGGCTCACCCTGACTGGGGACTGACTGTGCCTTCTTCACCTCCCCTCCCATGCAGCCCCTCCTGGTCATGCCCCGCCTGGTCTCATGGGGCCCGGAGACTGCCCTGGACATGAGCCTCCTGTTTCCCCTTCAGGCCTCTCCCTTGCCCCAGGCTGGCCCCTCTCAGAGAAGGGTTTCCCCATTTACACATCACATCCCTAACCACATATCCAGCAGGTGGGCTACTAACCCCTCACACCCTGCAGTCATCCCCCAAACGTACCCCAGATTCACCCAGCTCATTGCCCCTGTGATCCTGTGATCATATCCCTCTCCTGCTCAAATTCCCACCATGGCTCTCTAGTCCTCCCACTGTGAGAACTCAGCTCCTCCCTGTGGCCTAAGAGGCCCTGCCCTCTCTCTGACCTTGGTTCCTCTCCCCTGGGCTTTTCTGTGCTCCGGCCTCATAAGCCCCATTCCTTGAACACCCTGCACCCTGACCCGCCTCAGCCCCTTTGTTCCTCAGCTCCCCAGCCAGGCATACTGTCCGCTCTCTGCCTCTTGACCTCATGGATCTAGAGGTCATAGCCCAAGGTTCACTGCCCCAGGGGACCCATCATTGTGGGAGGTGGTCCTCCTTTCCCTGAAGGCCAGACAGCAGGAGGTGTGAGGCTGTGGCTGTCACCCTCAGAGCCTCCCACCCAGCGCTCCTGGCCCCCTGGCTCCCGGGGACAAGTCTGGATGGAGGAGCAAGAGTCAGATCGCCGGTAAGCTCCTTCCCTTCCTTGGCGTCCTCACAGCTGGAAGTCCCCAAGAAGTCAGGACCCCTTGAGATCAGGCCCCAGAGACTGTAGGGTGCCCCTACTGCCCCATTTCACACCACAGTCTCCTCCCTCCTTGAGGGGGGAACAATCAGAAGCCACCCACCACCCCAAATCTCAGGAGGTTTCCCGGGCCAAGTCCAGCCTGCAAGTCTGGAGCCACCTCCTCCCAGAAGGCAGGAAGAATGGGACTGGGTGTTGGGGCTCATGTTGCTAAAGCTAGCACTTTGGGAGGCCAAGGCAGGGGGTTTGCTTGAGGCCATGAGTTCGAGACCAGCTTAGGCAACATAGTGAGACCTCATCTCTGCTAAAAAAATAAATTAAATAAGACTGGACAGAGTGGCTCACACCTGTCATCCCAGGACTTTGGGAGGCCAAGGCAGGCAATCACCTGGTCAGGAGATGGAGACCAGCCTGGCCAATATGGTGAAACCCTGTTTCTACTAAAAATACAGAAGTCATCTGGCCATGGTGGCGCATGTCTGTAATCCCAGCTACTGGGGAGGCTGAGGCAGGAGAATTGCTTGAACCAGGTCACAAGATCGTGCCACTGCACTCCAGCCTGGGCAACAGAGTAAGACTCTGTTTTAAAAAGATAAAATAAAATAAAATAAAATTAAATTAAAATGACAGCAGGGAGAACAAGGCAGGCTCTGTGGGGTGGTCCTGAGCTGGTGGTGCTAGGATCAGGTCCTTCGCTGGCGGTCTGAGCCCAAGCAGGAGGCCCCCCCACCCCACCTGCCTGCCGCGGGGAGGCAACACCCATTGTTGTACCGTGGGCTGAGGCGGGTGATAAGTGCTGGCCCGCCACTCCCTCCTCTGCCCTTGCCAGGGGTGGTGCCTGAGTATGTTCACATTCCGGAGAAGTCAAAGGTGCCCACCTTGAAGACAAATGGAACAGGAGTCCGGAGGTTGGCCCCGAGGTCCTGGTCTGAGTCCACTCTGTGTGGACAGCTGTGGCCTGCACACCTCCAGGGGCCTCACCGTCACCCCCGGCTCCAGCGCTGACTGCTCCCTGGTGGGAACTCGTCCTCGAGTTTTTCTGACAGAGGTGGTTCCGGTTGGTGGGGGTGCACACAGTAGGTGTGGCGGGAACAGGCGGCAGGTGGAGAGGCCCCACTCCTCTTCTGGCCCCACAGCAGAATAAAGGCTGCAGTCAGGAGGCTGGCTGGCTGCCTGTCCCCGCGCCAGGGCCCTGGAGGCAGCACCCAGGCCCCAGGGCTGGGCAGAGGTGGTGGCCGAGTGGTGGCTCCCCAAGGGCTGCCTCACCCGGTGACTCAGCCCAGGACAGACCTCCTCAGGGAAACAATGGAGGCCTGTGGTTGCTGGCAGAGATGTCTTTGAGCCTCAGTTTCCTCATCAGTACAATAGGTGGAACCACACAGGCGGAAGGACCTCACAGTAAATATAGGTCTGGAAAGAACCACACTCAGGACTAGACCAGGGATCTTGCCCAGGAGAGGAGGGAGTGGGAGTATCACCATCTGAAGGGCTTCCATGCCCGGTGCAAGGCCCCGTACACTGTCAGCGCCCAATAACTGAATAGTCCTGCCCCACGCAGTAGCACATGCCTGTAATCCCAGTCCTCTGAGAGGCCGAGACTGGAGGATCACTTGTGCCTAGGAGTTCAAGACCAGCCTGGCAAACATAGGGAGAAATCCCATCTGTACAAAGATACAGAATTAGGCCGGGTACAGTGGTTCACGCTTGTAATTGCAGCACTTTGGGAGGCTGAGGTGGGTGAATCATGAGGTCAAGAGATTGAGACCATCCTGGCCAACATGGTGAAACCCTGTCTCTACTAAAAATACAAAAATTAGCTGGGCATGGTGGCGCACACCTGTAGTCCCAGCTACTTGGGAGGCTGAGGCAGGAGAATTGCTTGAACCCGGGAGGTTGAGATTGCAGTGAGCCGAGATGGCGCCATTGCACTCCAGCCTGGCAATGGAGCAAAACTGTCTCAAAAAAAAAGAAAGCCAGGTGTGGTGGCGCATGCCTGTGGTCCCAGCTACTCAGGAGACTGAGGCGGGAGGATCGCTTGAGCCCAGGAGGTCAAGCAGTGAGCTGTGACTGCACCACCTCACTCCAGCCTGGGTGACAGAGTGAGACACTTTCTCAAAATAACAATGATAATATTAAGTGGTCTGTGAATGGATGGTTGCTTCCCTTCTGTGGGTGAAATTGAAGGGCTCCTCAGGGGGACTCTGGCCCCCACCCTGTGGCTTGGACCCTGAGTGTGAGTGGGGGGTGGCCCACAGTGAGTGAGGCTCCAGTTCAGTCTTCAAGAGTCCCCTAAGCTGGAATGGGGAGAGCCAGACCCGGCCACAGACATCCCCACACCCATGGGGTCGCAAGGAAGTCCCGGGGGCTGAGGAGGCTAGGGTGGGATGGGAGCTGCTTTGAGACCCTAGCTCCGGAGAGGCCTCGAAGCAGGGAGACGGTGCAGGGAGGCAGGCATCAGCTGTGAGCACCTACTGTGTGCCCAACGCCCGCCCTTCCACTTTCTAGATGGGGAAACTGAGGTCCAGAGAGTAGCAGGCACATGCCCGAGGTCATGGTGAGATGGAGAGGGATGAGGGATTACAGCACACACCCCGGGACCCTCAGACCTCTCCCTAGATCTGCAGTAGGTGCGGGGAGTCTCTGGACACGGAGGGTCAGCGTGTGCACGGCTCACTTTGGGTGCCTAGCAGGAGGGGCTGCTGGTTTCAGTGGGGGGCCCCTGTGGCCCTGCCTCCCTGCTGGCCTGGCTTGGGTGCAGCATTGAACTGTGATGACTCAGGGGCTCCAGATGGGGGTGGGAAAAGCACCCCAGGCAGAGGGCACAGCAGATGTGGAGACCTGGGGTGGGCATGAGCTTAGCAGGTTCTGGACCAATGGAGGCAGGGTGGCTACAGCCAAGTGGGCCAGCAGGATGGTGGCATCTTCCCAGGCTGGGAGTGTAGGGTAGATTTCTCCTTGGAGCCCTGGGAGATTGTGTTTTATTTATTTATTTATTGAGACAGAGTTTCACTTGTCACCCAGGCTGGAGTGCAATGCCACAATTTTGGCTCACTGCAACCTCCGCCTCCCGCCTTCAAGCAATTCTCCTGCCTCAGCCTCCCAAGAAGCTGGGACTCCAGGAGTGCACCACCACATCCGGCTAATTTTTGTGTTTTTGGTAGAGGCGGGGTTTCACCATGTTGACCAGGGCGGTCTGGATCTCCTGTCCTCATGATTCACCTGCCTCGGACTCCCGAAGTGCTGGAATTACAAGTGTGAGCCACTGCACCCTGCTAATTTTTGTATTTCTATTTCATTTTATTTGTTTTTTTATTTGAGATGGAGTTTCATTCTTGTTGCCCAGGCTGGAGGGCAGTGGTGCAATCTCTGCTCACTGCAACCTCTGCCTCCTGGGTTCAAGTGATTCCCCTGCCTCAGCCTCCCGAGTAGCTGGGATTACAGGCGCATGCCACCACACCAAGTTAATTTTTATGCTTTTGTAGTGGTGGGGTTTCGCCGCATTGGCGAGGCTGGTCTTGAACTCCTGACCTCAAGTGATCCACCTGCCTTGCCCTCCCATAGTGATGGGATTACAGACATGAGCCACCATGTCTGGTCAAATTCTTAAATTATTATATCAAATTATTTTAAAATTTTTTAGAGATGGGAGTCTCACTATGTTGTCCAGGCTGGTCTCGAACTTCTGGCCTCAAGCGATCCTCTGGCTGTGGCCTCCCAAAGTGCTGGGATCACAGGTGGGAGCCACCTTGCCCGGCCTTAGGTGGGACACTTTCTACTAAGATGTAGATGTCTAAGAATCAGGAAGCTGGATCTGTCCTGAGTTCTGTCCAAACTCAGTTCCAAATTCACATACGCCGAGACGGAGGCTCAGATAGGCAAATGCACTGCTCAGGCTTTCCGCGGGGCTCTCTGACCTCCGAGATGGAGCGAGCCTCGGTTTCCCCGCCAGGAAAATGGGTCTGACGTGGCCCCCTACGGGCCATGATGCCCGATCCAACCACTCAGCACGAAGAGCCAGCCCGAGGAACGCAAATACAACCAAGCCGAAGGGGCCTGGCGGGCGGCAACACCAACTTGAGAACAAAACTCCAGGACCGGGGCGCAGTGGCTCACGCCTGTAATCCCAGCACTTTGGGAGGCCGAGGCGGGTGAATCACGCGGTCAGGAGATCGAGACCATCCTGGTCAACATGGTGAAACCACGTCTCTACTAAAAATACAAAAAATTAACTGGGCATGGTGGCGCGTGCCTGTAATCCCAGCTACTCAGGAGGCTGAGGCCGGAGAATTGCCTGAACCCAGGAGGCGGAGGTTGCGGTGAGCCGAGATCGCGCCATTGCACTCCACCCTGGGTAACAAGTGCAAAACTCCGTCTCCAAAAAACAAAAAAAAAAACCAAAACTCCAGGACCAACCCCCTCGGCTTCTCAAGGCCTCTCTCTAGCAGAGTTCCGCCTCTCCTGCGGGGCGGGGCCGAGAAGGGACAAGGCGGGGCCTCATTATGAATGGCTGGGATCCTTGCCCATCAGGCTTTCTCGGCTTTCGATTGACCAGGCTGACCAGGCTGTTCAGCCTTATCTTTCAATCTCAGGGTCCTTATCCGCTTCCGTCAGATTAAGCGCACAACTCCGTGCGCCACCCACCACGGGTGGGGATATTCCGTGTTTTCGCCCAGTGCTGTGGCCTGACCGCCCCCACTGGGCGTCCGCGCCCCCGAGCTCCGGGCCTCACGGGGATTCGGGGACCTCACGAGCATGCTCCGGAGGCCGAGCTGCGAGGTTTGAGACCAAGCCGTCCGAAGGTGGTGGAGGGATCCCCGTCGGCAGCTGGGCGAGGTACGTGGGGGCGGGGCGGGGCGGAACAGTCTCCCGCCGCAGGAAGATGAGGCAGCGGCGGCGGCTGCGGGCATACCGGGCTGGAGTGGACGCGGGCACCGCGCAGGTTGCTGCCCCGGGGACTCCCTGGCCGGTCGCAGGCACGGGCCCCGCGGGACGGACACGCGCGCCGCCGCCGCCGCCCACGCGCGACAGTTGGGGGCCCGGCCGCGACGCCCCTTTGTCCGGAGTGGGAGGCCCCCCCCCCCGCTTCCTGCCGCCGCCTCCTGCGCGCTTTGTGCCGGGCCGCGCCCAGCAGGTGAGCCGGGTGGGGGGCGAGGGCCGCACCCGGGACCCCCGCGCTTTGTGTCCGGGGGACCCCGGCACGCCCAGCTCGCGCTGGAGGGGGGGGCACGAAGGAAGTCGGGGTGGGGGGCGCGTCGGGGGACGCCCCGGGGCCTAGGAGTTATTCTCCAACTTCGTGTGGCGCCTTGGGAGCGGCGATGTGGAGGGGCCCGGAGCTCTCCAGGCCCGCGTCCCCCTCCCGTCGGGCCGCGCACTTCGGGAAACTTTGCGCAGCCACGGGCGGGGGGAGCGGCGGGCGCCGGACGGGCCGAGCAACTTGGGCGCGAGGACTGCCCCCGCCACCCGGGCGCGTGGGGACCCTGGGACTCCCCCTTCCCCGGGTTTTGGTGGGGGCCTGGCTCGGGCGGTGGAGTTTCGGGGGGAGCGCGCAGGAGGGGTGTCCTTTTCTCTTCGCGGGGAGGGTGCCTCGCGCAGCAGGCTCTGGTCGGCGCCGGGCGGGCCGGGGTGGGGGCAGGGCGCGCGGGGACCATCTGCTCCGCCTTAATGCAGAGGCGACGCAGCGGCAGGCTGCGAATTTCAAAGACTCCCGGGCCGCGCCGCCTGCACCGGCTGCGGGGGGAGGGAGGTCCGGCTTCCTGGGCCGCCTCCCCCTGGGAAAAAGGCGTTTCAGGGTTCCTCTTCTGCGCCGTGCAAAGTGGCTTCAAACATCCTCCAAGTCTCCAAAAAGTCCTTGGGACGCCCCAGAAGTCTTCCAGCTCCGGTAGCAATGCCGTTTTCAGCTTGCCACCCCCCCACCCCACTAAGTCTGTCTTAAAATCTGTTTCAACTATCTCACAAAAAAGTGCAGTTTGCTATCCCTCAAAGTTAGTTTCACATGTCCTCCAAAAAAGAAAAAATCAGCGGGGGAGGGGCTGCTCTGGGGCGCCTGTTTCACACACGGGGCCCCCAGTTGGCAGACAAAGAGGGGATTTTTCCGCTTCTGAAGTTGGGTCTCCCTCCACCTCGGAGGCCTCTCTCCACCCCCAGCCAGGGAGGTGTCTCCCGGGCTGCCCCCGCCCCCACCCCCACCTGGGGACCTCTGGGGGAAAGTCAAAACTGGAGGGGCCTGGAGTGGATTCTTTGGGACGAAGATTTTTCTCTGCTCCTTTTTTCAGGAGTGGAATGGGAACTGGTAGGTGGATCCCTCATCCCCCATTCTGGTATGGAGCCGCCTGGGACCACGCGGGGGCACCCTGGTCTTGGGACTCGCATGCCCTCCACGTAGGGCAGGAGAGAGGAGATATCAAAGTTTTGCTTAAAAGTAATCCCTGGGTACATGGTGGCAATAAAGCAACCTGGGGTTGTGTTTTTTTTTTTTTTTTTTTTTTTTTTTGAGATGGAGTTTTCCTCTTGTTACCCAGGCTGGATGGAGTACAATGGCGTGATCTTGGCTCACCACAACCTCCCCCTTCTGGGTTCAGGCAGTTCTCCTGCCTCAGCCTCCTGAGTAGGTGGGATTACAGCACACGCCACCATGCCCAGCTAATTTTTGTATTTTTAGTAGAGATGGGGTTTTACCATGTTGACCTAGATGGTCTCGATCTCTTGACCTCGTGATCCACCTGCCTCGGCCTCCCAACGTGCTGGGATTACAGGCTTGAGCCACCATGCCTGGCCAGGGTTGTGGGTATTTTTTCCCCCTCTAATCCTACTGGGGTTTTCTGGGGGGAGGAGATTCAAGAGTTGAGGGAAGCTTTGTGGGTCCCTGCATAGGGCTCATCTCCCCATCCCCGCCTTAAGTTGTGAAATTTGTAAAAGGGCTTCGTGGTTTTCTGACTTGGGGGTTTCCTTCATGTCGAATTTAGGAGCAACCTGGTTTTCAACGTGCTGTGACATCTGCTGGTGGGGGGAAGTCACCAAATTTTCCTCGGGGTGGGGTACGGTCGGGCTGTTCCTCCCCTTCCCGGAGGGGGGCCTGGGAGGAAGCCCAGAGGAGCGGTTGGAAATGAAAGACCTGGTGGGAGAAAGGAGAGGTTCTGGCCACCCTGTTTGCAGTTTGAAATTGGCAGCTTGATTCCTTGGTGGTTCCTGGGGGAGGTAGGGAGTTGCTATTTGCATACCCTCCCCCCATTTTTCAGACTCCCTGTGGCCTCTGGGGAGGAGTCTCAGGGACCCAGACTCTGGAATTCCAGCTTCCCAGGGCAGGTGAGGAGCTTTTTAAGCTGCTTCCTTGCTTGCGCTTTTGACATTCAGCTCTTCTTCCCTCTCTGTTTCTCCCTGTCCATCTCTCCCATGTCCACCACGCAGGGATTCCAGTCCTGAGGTGCACACCCTGGCCCCAGGAAAATGAACCAGCCGCAGAGAATGGCGCCCGTGGGCACAGACAAGGAGCTCAGTGACCTCCTGGACTTCAGCATGGTGAGCCAGGACCCCCCGCCAGCCGCCGACACCCCTCGATTCCCCTTGCCCCCAGAGTTCACAGGAAGGTTTTCATGGTGAGTGTCTGCTAAATGCTTGCAGTGATGGGACCTCAGCTGTTTGGACGGGAGGTCCCGGATGGGGCTGGGGAAGTGGGCTGCTCTCTGGCAGGGATGCTGACAGCCCATGGCAAGGCCTGTGCCATTAGGATTTCTCCCAGACACAGCATGGTACAGCCCACTGCTTTACAGATGGGGAAACTGAGGTGGGCAGGACCACCCAGGGTCTGGGTGGGGAGCTTCTCTGTGGGGAGGGCTTGGCCTCAGCAGTTGGTCCTGGGGCCCCAGTTTGGCTGGCTAAGCAAACTGCGGCCTTGATCTTCTGATGTGTAAAATGGGTCTGATCAGGATCGTTTACTCCATTGTAAATACAAAAATTAAAGGTAAAAGGCCACAGAACTCCAGCCTGGAGGACAGCGAGACTCTGTTTCAATAAATGGAAGCAGGGCTGGGCACAGTGCTTCACACCTGCTGTCCCAGCATTTTGGGAGCCTGAGGCGAGAGGATCGTTTGAGGCCAGTAGTTCAAGTCCAGTCCAGGCAACATAGTGACACCCCATTTTTTTTGGTGGGGGTGGGGATGGAGTTTTGCTCCTGCTGCTCAGGTTGGTGTGCAATGGCACGATACGGGCTCACTGCAACCTCTTGCCTGCTGGGTTCAAGTGATTCTTCAGCCTCAGCCTCCCTAGTAGCTGGGATTACAGGCATGCACCACCACACCCAGCTATTGTCTATTTTTTTTAGTAGTGATGGGATTTTACCATATTGGCCAGGCTAGTCTTGAACTCCTGACCTCAGGTGATCCAGCCACTTCAGCCTCCCAAAATGCTGGGATTACAGGAATGAGCCACCGTGCCTGGCCCAAAACCCCATTTCTTTCTTTCTTTTTGTTTAAATTTTTATTTAATTCTCCTGCCTCAGTCTCCTGAGTAGCTGGGATTACAGGCACGCGCCACTATGCCCAGCTAATTTTTTGTATTTTTAATAGAGACGGGGTTTCACCATGTTGACCAGGATGGTCTTGATCTCTTGACCTCATGATCCCCCCGCCTCAGCCTCCCAAAGTGCTGGGATTACAGGTGTGAGCCACCACTCCCGGCACAGTTTGGTCGTTTTTGTCAAACTGACAAGTCACAGACCAGTGGGCCGGAACGGATCGGCGTTTGTGGTGAGTGGGCGCAGATTCAGCCCCAGGACCTGCTCCTCACCTTGCATCTCAGTGCATCTCGGCTCGTCTCCTCATCTCAGGTTGAAGCCAGCGGCCCCTTTCCCAGGCAAGAAAACAGGCCGAGTGCAGAGAGGTGCACGTTCTCTTCAGCATCTCCCCCTCCAGCTTTACCTAGAGCTGGCATTTCACCTGCTGGCCAGGTTGAGGGGGCAGAGGCAGTCCTAATTCCTGCCCACAGCCCCAGAGTGGCCCTGTGCCCCCAGCCCAGGGTGCTTCCCTTGGACAGTTTCGCATAAGTGGGAGAAGAGGCCACTCTGAATACGTGTGTAGGAGGAAGCTGACCATGCTGTCCAGACTCAGGCTGGCTCTGTCAGGGCAGGAAGGGCCAGGAGCTGCTGGCCTGCACTGACCTGCCATGCATGGGTTCCAGGCAGTCCCTGGTGGGAGTCCGGGGCTTAGTCCCGAGCCCAGGAGTGCAGCCATGCTTGCCCAGCACAGGTGCCCGTGGGTGTTTGGGTTTCATGGCAGACCATGCAGCCAGAGCCTGAATCCACTTCACAGAAGAGGAAGCCATGGCTCCAAGTGGTGCAGGGGCTTTTCTGGGCTGCTCATGAGGCCTGCGGAACCCACAGGACACAGCCCACTACCCTCTGGCCCTTGCCATGTCAGCGCAGCCCTGCTGTCCTAGGGGGCAAAGCAAATAGAGATGGAGTCAAAGCAAATAGAGCTGCAGCTCCTTACATGGGCTGCATCAGGCCTGCCTGTCCCCAATGGCTGGCCTCAGTTTCCCAAATGGGAGAGTGGGTCTCGGAGACCAGGGTCCTGGGGAGGCGGGCACACCTGAGCTGGTGGGAGGGGTGCGGTCCTGGGTGAACTCTGCCTCCAGCCTGGGTGCCAGCCCTGCCCGCTTGGGTGTTCTTCCTCTCGGGGGCCAGGTGAGAGTTCAACCTCCATTTCCCCTTTCTGTGGAACCAGGGAGTGGGGGATGGAACGCCATTTCCTGGGTCCTCTTTGGTGTGACACCAGTCCCGGGATTGTGGCACAGGCGCCATGCCTTCACCTCCTGCCTGGCTCGGGAAGTTTCAGAGATGGTTGGGTTGGCTGCACCTCAAAAAGCCCCTGGCCTCGATTCCAGCCACTTTGATCCCTTGAGCCCCAAATGGAAGCTTTAAAATGCAGCCCCCTGGGGAAGGGCAGGGCAGCAAGGGTTTTTTCTTTTTTTCTGGCAAAAGGTTTTGTTGATGTTGGCTTTTCTGGTTAATGCTGCTAAGCCCTTTAATCTTGAGGAACTTAGTACCCTGTGTACCAGTGACCCGGGAGCGGGGAGGGTGGCAGTCCTACACCCCTCGCACCTAGACCCCTGATCAGCTGTGGGGTGCAGCCTCTCCCCAACCCCTCTGGCTTCCTACAGGCCCCAGGCTCCATCCCATGTATTTGACCTGCTGCCTATCTGCGTCTCGGTTTCCCCTTCTCCCAGATGAACCCATACCCAGCCCTGGTAGGGGACACTGAGCCCCACCCCCTGCTGCAGGCCCTGCCGCCTGGGGCCAGTGCACATACCCGCAACGGGGAGCCAGCCAGGCCTCAGGTGTCCAGGGACTCGTGTCCACCTGTCCAGGGTGAACCTCTCACTTTTCAGAGCTGGCAAGTGAGGGCAAGTTTGTGTCACTGGTAAACACAACCTTGTATCACTGTGAGAGCTGTTAAGTTGCATCTAGTCTAAACAGGATGCTCCACCCCCCAAAGTGAATGCTGGGGAAACAGCAGATTTTCCCTTCCAGGGATGCTGTGCCTGGTGGTGCAGCAGAATGGTCATTGTCTGAAGTTTCCTCACCCTGGGTGTGGGTGTCAGAGTGCAGCATGGCCGAGGGCCAGCAGGGCTTCAGAGTCTTCTGGTCTCTAGTGGGACGGAGCAGGATAGGACGGGCCTAGATGGAGGCTGGTTCCAGGTCCCCGGGTGTCCCTAGCTCTGCTCCCTGCCTGGGTTCTAGCCGGGATTGGGGTCTGGTTTGCCACATGCCCTGCTCACCTCACCTCACCCCTCCCGCTCTGCAGATGTTCCCACTGCCTGTCACCAATGGGAAAGGCTGGCCCGCCTCCCTGGCTGGCACGCAGTTTGGAGCTTCAGGTAGGCCCCTGCCTTCCTGCCGGCACTAGTGGAGTAGAGATGGAGGGTATGCGGAAAACAGTGCATGGGGCCAGGGAGGCTGGGGGAGGGGCCGCACAGGCTGGGTCAGGGCCAGTGGGACTGAGGACCCCTGAATCAACTGCTCCTGCCCGTGTGTCCCTGGAGCCTGGGGAAGGGGCAGGAGTTGGGATGGGGTTGGGGCTGGGCCTCTGTCTGGGTGAGGATCTCCAGCCATCCACAAGGGGAAAACTGAGGCCCTGGAGGGTTGTGGTGCAGAATTCCAGCTCACTGCATCCCACACACCTGGTGAGCCTCCACTGCTTTCCTTTAAGCATGGATTAGGCACTTGCTATATGCAGGGCCCAGCACCAGGGTGTCTGGCCATCCTGTTTTGCCCAGGATTGAGGGGCGATTCCTGGGACCTGGGACTCTCTGAGTGCTCAAACCAGAAAGAGCTCAGGCAGACATGGAAGAGCTGGTCACCTTCCCCGGTGACCCGACAGTGGGCGGGACAGATGCGGGAGACATCTGAAAATCAAGACCAAATCATGGCCAGGACTTAACGGCACCCCCAGCCAGGGCCAGGCTACTCCAGAGCGGGGACTCTGGGGAAGGTGTCCGAAGAGGGGGTGTCAGGCAGAACCCTGAGGGTGAGAGCAAGGGGCTGGGGAACAGTGTGCCAGGCAGTGGGAACAGCTCCTACAGAATTCCTGAGGCAGCACCGGTCGGGGTGTGTGTGTGTGTGGGGGGGTGTTGTCTTTGTATCGAGGTTAGCAGGGAGCCCTGGAGGGTTGTGGAGAGAGGGTGGAGTCTGATGTGCATCATGGGAGGCCCATGCTGGCTGTCTGCAGGAGTTGGTGGGGAGCTGGGGCAGGTGCCAGATGCTGCTTCAGAGCCTCTGGATGTCTTCGAGGACATGAGCATCTTTCTTGTGGGGGGGCCCTTGGGACTCGGCCTTGAGGATGTGTCCTTCGGATTTGTTCTTCCCACCTCCAGGACCTGGGGAGAAAGTTCCGTCTTGAAGTTATCTCTAGGATACCCTCCGGTAGTCTTTGGGTTCTGAGTGGTGGGTGAGGGGGGTCTGTACTTGGGCATGTCCACCCCCACATGGAGGGTCATCGGTTTGCTGCCCTCAGTGCCCTGCAATGGCCTTCCCCTCCACCTGAGGAAGTGGCCCCAGGGCTGGCTAGAATGCTCCCTAAGGCATGGAAATCCCCAAACACCACCCTGCCAGGCCCCCAGAAACAGCCTCAGGACCTGGACATGCTGAGCTTCCCTGTGTAAGGCAGAGGGTCAAGCCCCAGGGGCTTCCTGGAGGAGGAGGCACAGCTCCCAAGGTGGTCCATCCTCATCCCCCTGGGCCTCTTTGCAGGCTTACAGCCAGGCCTGGTGTGGAGGAGGGGTGTGAGGCATCTTCCCTCGTCCGCTGTCCTCTCTCACCCCCTCAGCTCTGGTGCGAACCCCCAGCTTTGAGGCTGGTGCCCAGGTAGCCAGAGCCATGGTGTGCAGGCTGCCTGGCCCTGAGAATGCTCCCTCTGGGAAGCCTCTGCCTGGACACCCAGCCCGGTCCCAGCAGCAGACCTTTGAATGTTTGCAGTTTGGTTTTCCGTGGTTCCTTACAGCCACCTCAGGAGCTCTGGCCCTGCCCCAGTGCTGTAGGTGGGGAGGGTCTTACCTCGTCCCCGGTACAGCATTGGGGTGGAGTCTTCGGTGGCCTGGGGAGGCCCAGCGTGTTGTCTTTCTTGCTCTTGAGGGACGTGTTGGTGCTCCAGCCTGGGATTCCCCCCAGCTCCTGGACACAGCTGGGTGACCCCCAACACCCCAGTTCAGTCCATGTGGTTAACACCAGCCTGAGCCTAGGGTGGTGCAGGACGCAGAGCCCCAAGGCTGGAGTTGGTGGCACCCCCATCACTGCCGCCACTCTCCTGGTGCCTGCAGGCTGTGGCACTGTCCCCGGGTGCAGTGCCCCCCTCCAAAGCTCCCACACGATGGCCACCCGTTCCATATTCGGGTTCAGTGAGTTGGTGGGTATGAGGAGTGGAGGGGTCCTGGCAGGGCCTGGGAGCTGCAGTCATTTTCCTCCTCCTCCTCCTATTCTCCAAGGACCCTGGAAGAGGGGAGTTTGGGGCTCATCAGCAGGATAGAGCTGTGCGATCCCTTCCCAAACCGTCGCCGCTTCCCTGGAATGGTGGGTTTGGCCCCCTTCCAGGCAGGGCCCGGTCGGCTTCAGGGACCCCGCCCTTTGCCAGGAGTCCCCAGTGCTGATGGGGTCCTCTGGCTGCGTTCTCCACCTGGGCCCCTTCCTCATGCACCCTGCTCTAGTTTCCCTTTAAGTCACCTCGCTTCTCTTAAACCCGTTTGAAAGGAAACTTCAGATCTGAGAGTCAGGAGCCTAGGCAAGCATGAAAGGTGTGCCTGAAAATTAAACATGAGCTTTGCCTTGTGAAGGGTCTGCCTGTTCTTTGGTATTTATTAATACTTAAAAATTGGTGTCAAGAGGAGTTAGGTACTGGGTGAGGTGGCTCATGCCTGTAATCCCAGCACTTTAGGAGGCTGAGGCAGGAGGATTGCTTGAGGCCAGGAGGTCAAGGCTGCACTGAGCCATTGCACTCCAGCCTGGGTGATGGCAAGACCCCAATTCAAACAAGCAGAAAGGGGCAGAACACAGTGGTTCATGCCTGTGATCTCAGCACTTTGGGGGACCAAGGCGAAAGGATCACTTGAGCTTGAGCTTGAAACCAGCCTGGGCAACACAGTGAAATCCCATCTCTAGTAAAAATACAAAACTTAACTGGGTGTGGTGGTGCACACTTTTGGTTCCAGCTACTTCGGAGGCCGAGGCAGGAGGATTGCTGGAGCCTGCGGGGGCAGAGGCTCCAGTGCGCCAAGATCGTACCTCTGCACTGCAGCCTGGGCGACATAGCCAGACACTGTCTCAAAAGCAAAACAAAAAGGCATTAGAGATGAACTTAAGGAAAACCAGGATTTCCTGGTTGTCTGGACTGGAAAACATTTAAAACGGGAGTAATTTTTGTATGCCTTCTCCTGCCCACCACATCCCATTTTTGGATACCTCGAGGCACAGATCTCTGAGTGACACCTCATCTTCTGCCAAAAAAAGACAGGATCCAAGACCACGAGATACACCAGGAAATGCTTGCTGAGAGAGGAAAGGAAAGTCCTTCCTATTTTTAATTTCCCCGTAGCTTTCTCTGTGCGACTGTAAGTGTAACACATGCTCAGAATGACGAGTCACAGAGCAGACACCTCCGTTTTTAGAGAAAACCCTGGAGTAACCTGGCGCAGGGGATTTCCTCTGGGTAAGTGTCAGGGAGTGGAATTGCTAGGTCCGTGGATTTTTTTTGTTTGTTTTGATATGGAGTTTCGCTATTGTCACCCAGGCTGGAGTGCAGTGGTGTGATCTCAGCTCACCCTAACCTCCACCTCCCAGGTTCAATCAAGCGATTCTCCTGCCTCAGCCTCCCAAGTGGCTGGGACCACAAGTCCCATGCCATCATGCCCAGCTAATTTTTGTATTTTTAGTAGAGACGGGGTTTCACTACGTTGTCCAGGGTGGTCTCAAACTCCTGTCCTCAGGCAATCCGCCTGCCTTGGCCTCCCAAAGTGCTGGGATTACAGGTGTGAGCCACTGTGCCTGACGACCGTGGATGCTTTTTCACTTGAAAACCTCCCTTGTGGCCGGTCACAGCAGCTCACACCTGTAATGCCAACCCTTGGGGAGGCTGAGGCAAAAGGGTCACCTGGGGCTAGGAGTTCAAGACCAGCCTGGCCAACATGGTGACAACATGGTCTCTCATGTGATAGGTGACAAGCTGATGTCCTTTCCTGCCATTCATTTGATTAATAGAGGGTGCTCTTTTCAGGAGACAGAGCCTATGCGTGACTTTTTGGTGAATTTTCTGTTACTCTCTTGAGCCGTTCTTTGAGTCAATCCACTTTTTTTTATTCTGAAGTCATTCAAGATTCATGGGAAGTGGCAGAGGGTGAGCTTCTCAAACCCAGCCACCCCAGGGGTACTGTCCTGCCCGCCCACTGCCCGTGGTGCCGTGTCAGACCTGGGAAGTTGGCATCGGTACCAACCCGTAGAGCCTGGTAAGATCCACCGCTTCACATGCATCTGTGTGCATGCATGTGTATGTGTGTGGGTATATGCATGTGTCTGTTGGTGTGTGAGTATGTGTGTGTGGGTGTCTGAGCATCTGAATACATGTGTGTCTGTTGGTATGTGTCGAGTGTGTGCATGTGAGTGGATGAGTATCTGAATGTGTGTGTATGCATTTGTACGTGTGTGTGTCTGTGTTTGCATGTTAGCGCGTGTATGTGCGTGTGTTTGTGCATTGTGTGTGTGGAGACTTCTCTGCACTTCCGAGACATGCATGTTTCTTAACACCAGGAATCAGTAATCTTTTCTTCATCGCTACATTATTACTATTATTTTTTAATCCCGGGTTCTCACTTTGTTGTCCAGGCTGGAGTGCAGTGGTGCAATCATAACTCATTGGAACTTCTGGGTGGGGGAGGCCCTGCTGCCCTCGGGACTGTTCCTCCAGCCCCCAGCTTTCAGTGGTGTTTTTTTTTTTTGAGACGGAGCTTTTGCTCTTGTTACCCAGGCTGGAGTGCAATGGCGTGATCTTGGCTCACCGCGATCCTGGGTTCAGGCAATTCTCCTGCCTCAGCCTCCCGAGTAGCTGGGATTACAGGCACGTGCTACCATGCCCAGCTAATTTTTTGTATGTTTAGTAGAGACGGGGTTTCACCATGTTGACCAGGATGGTCTCGATCTTTTGACCTCGTGATCCACCCGCCTCAGCCTCCCAAAGTGCTGGGATCACAAGGGAGCCCAGCCTGCATCCTGAGGCACTGCACTTGAGGGACCCCAGAGCTCCCGCCAGGCCACTTCCTTTGCAGATCATGAAGCTGACATCCAGAGGAGGGCAGGGGCAGGTCCTGGAAGCTCCCGAGGCAAAGAGAGCTGATCTCGGGGCTAGGGTCCCAGGGCTCCACTCCTGCGATCTCTAGGGCCCTAGAGCCGGGAGGAGAGACTGGGTGCCTTTCGTCCTCCTCTGGGGCTGGGCAGAGGCATAGCTTGTGCTGCAAGGTGAAGCTGCTTCTGTGCAGTTTGAGCCGCGGCCCCTTTAAGAGGGGGTGGTGCATTAGCCAAGTGCTAGGGACGCTGCCGGTATGTGCCTCTACAGAAGCCGAGAAGGCGCTTCCTACAGGGCCCCGGCAGAAGCTGCAGCATCGTTGAAGCAAGGAGAAGAAATGGCGGTGTGGTCGGAGAGATCAAAAGCAGTGGCTAGAGGCGGTGGTGCAGTCCCATGGAGCAGAGGAGTCGTGTCCCAATGAGCAGAAGCAGTGGCATCCGGAAGCGATGGCACGGTCCCAGCCAGCAGAAGCAGCCATGTGGTCCCAGTGAGCTTCGGAGAAGCCGTGGTGGCTTCCATGTGATGGAGGAGCAGGAGGCAGGTCTCCGCGGTAAGTAGTGGGGCATGGACCCCAACGGGAACCCTCCGGGCCTCGCTGCTCCTTCCCCGCCACTCGCTTTTGGGCCCTGACTCTTTGTGGGCATCTGGGCCCCAGTAGTCTGCCTGGCAGCGGTTGTGGGGTCCAGGCTGCCCCAGTGTCCGCACCCTGGCCGGGATCGGTGTGTGACCCGCGTCCAGCATATAGGAGCGCCTGGCCCAGAGGCCGCGGTGAGGCACGGGACCTGGGACCCTCGGAGCCCCATGGGTCTCTAAGCTGAGGTCCAGGGTTATTTTGATGTCTCAGGACCTTTGGAAAGAGACTTCACTAGAGTGCAATAGAGCAGGGGACATCTGTAGTGTCAATTCTTTAAGGAGTCTCCAGGTATTTAGCTGTTTTCCGTGGTGTGTATTCTGATTTTCATTTTCATCTACAGTGTATGAGTTCCCTTTTCTCCAAAACCATACCCGCATTCCTTTTTTTTTTTCTTTGGAGAAAATCTCGCTCTGCCCAGGCTGGAGTGCAGTGGTGCCATCTGGCCTCACTGCAACCTGCGCTCCTAGATTCAAGTAATTTCCCCGTCTCAGCCTCCTGAGTAGCTGGGACTACAGGGGCCCGTCACCACACCAGACTAATTTTTGTATCAGTAGCAAAGACGAGGTTTCTTCGTATTGATCAGGCTGGTCTCAAACTCTTGACCTCAGGTGATCTGCTGCCTTGGACTCCCAAAGTTCTGGGATTACTGGTGTATGCCACCGAGCCTGGCCTCTCCTATTCTTAAAAAACTTTCTTGGAATATCCAGTAAGTGTGATTATCTGTGTGGTTTTCTTTCTTTCTTTTTTTTTTTGAGACGGAGTTTCGCTCTTGTTACCCAGGCTGGAGTGCAATGGCGCGATCTCGGCTCACCGCAACCTCTGCCTCCTGGGTTCAGGCCTGCCTCAGCCTCCTGTGTAGCTGGGATTACAGGCACGCGCCACCATGCCCAGCTAATTTTTGTATTTTTAGTAGAGACGTGGTTTCACCATGTTGACCGGGATGGTCTCGATCTCTTGCCCTCGTGATCCACCCGCCTCGGCCTCCCAAAGTGCTGGGATTACAGGCGTGAGCCACCGCGCCTGGCCTATCTGTGTGGTTTTCAATTAAACCACACACAATTAGGTAACTTTGTTGGATAGTGAATTTTGAAGACCTTTTATCTGTTGTTCTATTTCATGTCACAGAATTGTCTGTTCAGGTCTTTGTACAATATTAGATTGTTTTGTTACTTTGTAGTGTTTCTTGTGTACACCTTAGATGACAACACATGAATTACATGATTACCTGAAATTTTTGCCTAATCTATAGGATGCTTTTTTTAATTTGGAAAGTAGTTTCTTTTCCGTGCAGAAACTTTTCAGGTTGATGTAGTCCATGTTTACTTTTGCGTTTTATGCATGTAATTTTGATCATCCGTATAAGGAAATACATATCAGTGACAAAGCATTTAATTGTCAGTGAGGTTTTTCTTCCAGGGTGTTTCTTTCTTTTTCTCTTTGCAAAGGTGAGCAGAGATTCAAGTGACCCAGAATATATGCTCCACGACTGTGTTTTAGTTAAAAACATTTTGTGGTTTATGGTCTTTTGTTCTGGTCTTCAGGGGTTGGTTTGTTTGTTTTTTGTGGGGGGTGTTGGGGGTGCAGGGGTTGATTTTCATATATCATGTAAAATCAGGGTCCTGTTTCTCTCTTCTGCACCAGATAACATTTTTCTCAAAGGTATTCATTGAGCAGACTCTGCCTTCCACATTGCCGTGGTCTTTATCAAAGTGAGTTGACTATGTCCATATTTGCGTTGATCTTGTTTTGTCCTCCCCGTTTTTGTCCACAGTTGTAGGTATTGTTTTTATTCAAGTACTATGTATCTGTGGCATGACTGCAGCTTGGCAGTGTGACTTAATATCGAGGATTGTGGGTCCTCACTTTGATTGTATTTCTCAGGATTCCTTTAGATATGAATTGTTTTTATGGTTCCCTGTGATTTTTAGCAATATGTATTTATTTCTGTTAACTTATTTTTCACAACATAAAGGTACATTAAGGGTACATTTTTACACATATAGATTGGGTAATGATCAAATCAGGGTACTTAGGATCTCTGTTCCCTCATAAGGTATTATTTTTGTGTGGAGAGAACAGTCAAAATTCTCCTTTCTTGTTCTTTTGAAAAATATAGTATTGTTAACTCCAGTCACCAGGCTGAGGAGTAGAACACTCAGATTGATTCCTTTAAGGTTAAGATAACTTTGCTTCCATAACCAATCCCTACTCCCCCTCTAGCTCCCAGACCCTGGTAACCAATATTGTGCTTTCTACCTCTTTAAGATAGACATCTTAAGATTCAGTGTTTGTCTTTCTTGGCCCAGCTCATTACATTTAACATAATGTTTTCCAGGTTTATCTGGGTTGCTCCACATGACACTGCTTCATCATTTTGGTGGCTGAATATTCCCTAGTGTATGCATATGAAAGTTTCCTGATCCCTTTGTGGATGGACAAATAAGTAGAATGTATACCCAGTAGTGGGAATGCTAGATGGTATGGTATTTTTCTTTTCTATTCTTTGCAGGACCCCCAACTGTTTTTTATAGCATTAATACTTAATTTATGTTTCCACAAACAGTTCCCCTTTGTTAAATTCATACTAGAAGTTGTCTTTTAAAATGTTTTAATCTGTTTGTAATGTTCATTCTAGTTGGGAGTGAGTTAAGATCTGAGTGTGGTTTTGATCTTCATTTTTCTCATGCATAGTAATGGTAACCACATTTTTGCAGATGTTGCATCAGTTTCTTGTCTGCACAAATATTTCTTCAGGTTATTTGGTTTGGTTATTTTTCTGCTGTTTTTTTTTTTTTTCAGCTTGTAGTGTTACTGGCTTGTACCTTTTCAAAAATAACCCCTTATCCAACTGAATGTTTGTCCGAACTTTTTTTTACAATTTTTAGTATGCTTTTTCAATTTGTTCATTGTTTGTTAGGCACAAACTCTTCAGTTTGATGTGGTCCCAAATGTGTATGATTTCTTGGTTAGCTGTGCTGTTGGTTACTAATGAAGAAAAAACAAAATCACTACCAAAGCAGTCCATCCATGAGCCACCAAGCGGGGCTATTTATTTGTTGATTTATTCATGTATCTATTAATCAATTTATTTAGAGGCAAACTTGAATTTATTTATTTATTTACTGACGTACTTACGGAGAAGCAGGTCGCATTTAATTATATATTTTGAGGTAGACTTGGATTTATGTATTTATCTACCTATCTAATTATTTAGAGGCAGGCATACATATACTCATTTATTTATTTAGACAAAGGCTGACATTTATTTATATACTTATGTATTTGTGTGCAGGCTTGCAGTTATTCATTTTCTTAACTACCTATGTAATGATTTAGAGGCTGACTTGCATTTCTTGATTGAGTGATCGGATTATTGATTCACTGATTTTAGATGAATTCTTGCTCTCTTACCAGGCAGGAGTGCAGTGGTACGATCTTGGCTCACTGCAACCTCCCCCTCTTTGGTTCAAGCAATTCTTCTGCCTCAGCCTCCCTTGTAGCTGGGACCCCAGGAGCGTGCCACCACGCCTGGCTAATATTTTTGTATTTTCAGTAGAGACCAGGTTTCTCCATTTTTGCCAGGATGGTCTCGATCTCTTGACCCTGTGTTCCAAGTGTCTTGGCCTTCCAAAGTGCTAGGATTACCGGACTGAGCCATGTTGCCTGGCCTTTATTTATTTACATAATTACTGATTTATTTATTTATAGGCAGGAAGCCCGGATTGCATTTATTTGTTTATATTTTTACTTATTTATTTAATTATTTTCATCTTATTATTTTTTTAAATAGAGAAAGGGATTCTTTCACCATCCTGGCCAGGCTGGTCTTGATGTCCTGACCTCAGATTATATAGCCAGCTCAGGCTCCCAATGGGAGGGGGATTAAAAACATGAGCCACCAAGAGGGGTTGCTTATATATTGATTTATTTATCTATTTATTAATTGATTTATTGAGAGAAAGACTTGCATTTATTTATTTATTTGCTGACATATTTATGTAGAAGCTGGTCGAATTTATGTATTTATGTATTTATGTATTTATTTATTTATTTATTTATTTGGAGGCAGGTTTGGATTTATGTATTTATCTAGCTATCTAATTATTTAGAGGCAGGTTCACATTTACTCATTTATTTTATTCACACCCAGGCTCACAACATTATTTTTATACTTATATATTTGTGTGTGGGTTTGCTTTTATTCATTTTCTTAACTTTCTGTATAACGATTTAGAGGCAGTCTCTCATTTATTTACTTATTTATTTATTTGATTTTTTGTTTATCTTAGAGGGAGTCTTGCTCTGCCACCAGGCTGGAGTGCACTGGCCCAGTCTTGGCTTACTGCAACCTTGGCCTCCTGAGTTCAAGCGATTCTTCCTCCTCAGCCTCCGGAATATCTGGGACCACAGGCCAGTGCCACCGAGCCTGGCTAATATTTTTGTATTTTTAGTAGAGATGGGATTTCACCGTGTTGGCCAGGATGGTCTTGATCTCTTGACTTCATGATCCACCGATCTTGGCCTCCAAAGTGCTGGGATTATAGGAATGAGCCATCTTGTCTGGCCTTTGTTTATATATTTACATAATTACTGATTTATTTACTTAGAGGCAGGAAGGCCTGCTTGCATTTATTTATTTATATTTTTATTTAGTAAGTTAATTATTTTCACCTTATTATTTTTTTAAATAGAGATAGGGATTTTTTCACCATCTTGGCCTGGCTGGTCTCGATGTCCTGACCTCAGGTGATATTGCTGGCTCAGGCTCCCAATGGGTGGGGGATTAAAAACATGAGCCGCCAAGAGGGGTAGCTTATTTATTGATTTATTTATCTATTAATTGATTGATTTAGAGCCAGACTTGCATTTATTCATTTATTTATTTGCTGACATTCTTATGGAGAAGCAGGTCGAATTTACTTATTTATTTATGTATTTGGAGGCCTACTTCTATTTATATATTCATCTAGCTATCTAATTGTTTAGAGGTAGGCTTACATTTATTCATTTATTTTATTGAGACCCAGGCTCACAACATTATTTTTATACTTACGTATTTGTGTGCAGGCTTGCATTTATTCATTTTTTAACTATATCTGTATAATGATTTAGAGGCAGTCTCACATTTATTTCCTTATTTATTTATTTGTTGGTTTGTTGGTTTACTTATCTTAGAGGGAGTCTTGCTCTGTCACCAGGCTGGAGTGCACTGGCCCAATCTTGGCTTCCTGCAACCTCTGCCTCCTGAGTTCAAGCGATTCTTCCCCCTCAGCCTCTGGAATATCTTGGACCACAGGCGAGTGCCACCAAGCCTGGCTAATATTTTCATATATTTAGTAGAGTCGAGGTTTCACCATGTTGGCCAGGATGGTCTTGATCTCTTGACCTTGTGATCTGCCCATCTCCACCTCCCAAGGTGCTGGGATTACAGGCTCGTGCCATGATGCCTAATTTTTTGTATTTTTAGTACAGATGGGGTTTCACCATGTTGTCCAGGCTGGTCTGAAAGTTGTGACCTCAGGTGATCCACCCGTCTCGACCTCCCAAAGTGCTAGGATTACAGGCATGAGCCAGGCAGTTTTCTAAGTTTTAAAATTATACTATTTACCCCTAGCACCAAGATTGTAGTCTCAATATAGTCTCAAAATACCATTGCCCAATGAAAGAAAACAAGCCTTCCTGGAGAAAGTGCTGATTCCAGGTCAAAGCCAGAAATGTGTAAGGAGCCTGGAACATATTGTCACTCCGGATAGCAAAGAATCCACCAAAGATAGGACATTTTGTACATTAATAAGGATAATAGTTGCAGTGAATTGAGATATATCAGATATGTTTGAATATCTGCATTCATAATGATCCTTTTGAAAAAATAAAAGTGGGCTGGCACAGTTCCTCATGCCTGTAATTTTAACACTCTGGGAGGCTGAGTTAGGAGGATCACTTCATCCAGGAGTTCAAGACCAGCGTGTGCAACATAGGGGGACTTTGTCTCTACAAAACATTTTTTAAATTACTCAGGTATGAGGGCCCATGTCTTTGGTCCCAGCTACTCAGGAAGCTGAGATGGGAGGGTCACCTGAGCCTAGAAGTTTGAGGCTGTAGTGGCATGACTGCTTCTGTGCATACCAGCCTGGGCAACAGAGCTAGACCCTCCCTGTCTAAATAAATTAATAGAAGTGGTCACCATTGAAGGATATAAATGAAACAGCCCATCATTTTGAAAAATGGTAAACAGAAGAAATCAAGCCATGAACTGGCGTTTTCTATATAAGTTGTACAAGTGAGTAACACAGTTTATAAGAAGCAGCATCTCTTCTTTATATTTGCTTCATTTTTTTCTTCATGCAAGGCCCTTCTTTGGCTAGCAGTATCTCTTTCTGGAAGTATGGCAGCTCATAAATAAAGAAGGAGTGATACAACAATACCTTCATTGTTCAATCCATAATTGATCAATGGCCATTAACATCACCAATTAAAAAAAAAGATGTCCAGAAAGTATACACCTCCTCCCAGAAGAAACTAGCAGTCTTTGCCCTGACCCTCAAGTCCAACCTGAATCTCACCAAGTCTTGAGATCAAACTACTAATTTGTCAAAACTAGAACAAAGTGAAGAGCAAGTTAACCAACATCACAAGATACAATTAGCAAAATTCACAGTATGAGAAACAGCATAAAAGAACACACTTAGCATAATCCAAACTATGGGGAAATGGCCTGATTTATTCAATAAATGGACTGCAAGGGACAGCACAGAGTTCAAAGTGGGAAGTTGTCAGGCTCATAAAAACCCTAAGAGGTAAATCAAACAATCCCAAGGAGAGACTTTATTTGGATCCTGATTCACACAATAAATATGTGAAATGACTGGAAATTTGGAGCTAGAAGGAGAGTTGACAGTGATAAAGAGCAATGGTGTGAGATGGTTGGTTGATGATGGTATTGGGATTATTATAGTTTTTAAAGAGTTCTTCTTTCCGGGCACAGCAGTTCACACCTATTATAATCTCAGTAGTGTGGGAGGTCAAGGCGGGAAGATCCTTTGAATCCAGGAATTCTAGACCAGCCTGGGAAACATAGCAAGACCCTGTCTCTACTAAAATAGAAATAAAAAAATTAGCTTGGCATGGTGGTGTGAGTCTGTAGTTGCAGCTACTCAGGAAGCTGAGGCAGGAGAGGCCACAGTGAACCAAGATTATGCCACTGAACTCCAGCCTGGTTGACAGAGACCTTGTCTTGAAAGAACAAACAAGAATCGTATCTTTTACAGACATACCAAGATAGTCAGGGAGGAAATTCTATGATGTGTGGGATTTGCTATAAAATCATGAGAGGGAGAGGAGAAGCATGTAGGAGTGTACATGTAACGCGATTGGCCATCAGATAACAAATATCTGAATCTGCTGCTGAGTAGGTAAAAGTCACTACACTAGCCTCTTGTTCCAAAAAGCTCGAATAGAAAGTTTGTGTAAAAATCCGCTTCATGGATTTGTATCAAGCATTGAATAAGATTGTGTATACAGAGTGTTTTATCACCATGGCTTGCAGGTAGTCAGCACACAAACATTGTTTTTAGTTCTGTATAGTCTCTGTCCATTAATCACACCCAAAAAATGTCTGTTGTTCACACCAAGAGCTTTGGCCCATGGACCTTTGTCCACTTGGTGGTAATTTATTGGAATTTGAGTTTAGAATGAGGAAATAGGAGCCTTCAAAGCCCCAGGCCTACTATGAAATAGCAAAGCCAATGGTCCCAGATGCCTTCGTAAGTAAGGCACACCTAGTAAGTAGGACCATTTTTCTCTGACTTTGTAGGCACACGTGAGTTCATTCTCTCTTTTCATTCATTTCTTATATGCCATGTATTGGGTACTAGGGATCCATAATACAGTTGGGCCCTAATTGACTGGAAGCATCACTTTCAAAGCATCATTTTAGGATTAGTATTTTGTGTCAAGTGGATTCAAGGAACAGTGCAAAGACCCATGGCCTTAGTCACCATGAAGACCCTCCCAAGAGCCAACTGTCCTGGGCACATATGAGTGGAGACGTGGAACTCACCGTTACAAGGCCTAGAACCTGACAGATCATACAAGACAAAAGCCCAAATAACTAAGAACAGGAAGCTGAAGGTGAGAGGTGGGCCCCAAAGGATTCTGTGAAAATGCTTTGTGTTTGTGTATTTATCACGCAGAATGAAACCTTTGTTTTTATTCACAGATTAGACACACTCTCTATATAGAATCTATGAAGGGACATTTCTGTTTTTTTTTTTTTTTGAGGCCAATGGTGAAAAATGGAATATCTCAGGCAGCTCAGGATGAATAATGCAGTCACCAAGAGGGACAGGGTGGCCAGCAGCAGGGATGGGCATTGTGAGCCATTGGGTGGGGTTGTGGGAAGTGGCATTGTGAGCCATTGGCCTGACTTTGTTGTTTCCTGGTAACCAGGTGACATAGGAGGCTTTGTGGGTGAAAGGCATCAGCCAGGGCCAGCAGCCTTCAGTCGGAAGCTGGTAGTGGGAGGAGGAGGAGCTCTGACTACTCTCACGGAAGTGTTTGTGCCCTTGGCGCTTGCTCTGTTGCTTTGCTTTTTCTTTCTTTGTTTTTTTATTTTATTTTATTTTGTGTGTTGCTTTGTTTTGTTTTTTTCTTTTTATTTCATTTTCAGTTTGGGGATACATATGAAGAACATGCAAGATAGTTGCATAGGTACGCACGTGGCAGTGTGATTTGCTGCCTTCCTCCCATCACCTGTATCTGGCATTTTTCCCCATGCTATCTCTCCCCAACTCCCCACCCCCAGCTGTTTCTCCCCTATTTCCCCACAACAGACCCCACTGTGTAGTGCTCCCCTCCCTGTGTCCATGTGTTCTCATTGTTCTTTTTTGTTGTTGTTTTTCTGATTTTGTGTGTTGCTTTGTTTTGAAAGTCTCCATGTAGGTCACCCATGGGGAATTGCCTATGCCCCAGTGCTGGCCTCAGTTGTGCCTGCTGTGAGCCTTGTGACCAGTCTGTGGTAGTTATAGAACCAGCATCCACCACTGCAGAGCCTGCTGTGTTATATCCCAGAGTAGCAGAGGTCCAGCACGTGCAGCCCAGCAAGTCAAAGCGCCGCAAAGGTAAAGAAGCCACGGGTTCCATTTTCTCTCTGGCCACCACCGCCCCCACCTCCTTCCCATCTTCTCACCCCAGAGACATCCTCAGCTTTCAGCTCCCTCCTGCATATAGCCAGCTTTCCCAGGGCTGGGCATGGGGGACAAAGGCTAGTCCTGCCTCTTGTCTTTGTTGTTGAGCCTTCTTGCTTGAGGCATTTTTGATCTAGTCTCTCCCTTTCCCTGGTGAAAATTCAGATACTCCAGTTTTGGAGTCTCCATCCCATTCTTCAGCCTTACCTATCCAGCTGCTATGGTACCTCAGTGAAGGAGCCGGTTAAAGGCCCAATCATTTCTTTTCTCCTATTGGATGAGGAAGCTAATATTTGGGATAATTCAGACTCAAATATTTGGAGACTTCTTAAATTTAAAATAGAGTTTGCCACAGAAGAGATTATATGGTGTTCTTAACAGATGGTTTGAAGTCACCTTGACAGAAGCAGCTTTATTTCTTCCAATTGTAATTTGAAAACCGAAGGAAAAATTGAGGGACATGCTTAAAATTGCTGCAAAAAGTATGAAATGTTACTGCCAGAACTGTAAAAAGGTTGTTTTTGTTTTGGTTTTACCCAAAAGTTTAGCCGAGGAGCTCTGATTACTTTAAAATTCCCACTTTGACATGAATGTCTCTTGAGCCCTACTCCAGTAACTTCACGGGCTTTGTTTACCTCCTTGTTCTGAAAGACAGGTAGAGCTAGCTCATGGTTACAGGTTCCAAAAGAGATGAAATGACTTTAGACTTGAATTTGTAAGGTAAAGACTTGAGAGTTAGAAGGCCAGACCCTGCCTGTGGAAAAGAGTTTGTTTTCATGGCTCCCCTTCCTACAGGATGGGAAAGGGGAGGAGAGAGGAAGCATTTCATTTTTTTGCTATGGTCAAATTGAAGACAAAAACTAACACTTGTAAGACAGGAGAGGAGCATTTAGTTACCAAATCAGTGAAACATTTGTGTATCACTACATTTGTTGAGCAAATGAAAGCTACCAGACTCAGAAAACCAGAGATGCTAATGGAACTGACATTAGTAACCAGGGTTTTCTACTGAGTTCAGCGCCCAGGGTGACTTCCAATAACAACCACCCTCCCCTCCACACACTGTTCTCAGGATTGGAAAGCTCAGGATGAATAATGCAGTCACATGGGGGAAACATTGACCACAGGTGGACAGAAGCAGGGATGGGCATTGTGAGCCATTGGTTGGGGCTGTGGGGCAGGGCATTGTGAGCCATTGGGTGGGGCTGTGGGGCAGGGCATTGTGAGCCAATAGCCTGACTTGGTTGTTTCCTGGTAACCAGGCGACATAGGCTTTTTGGGCGACAGGCATCAGCCAGGACCAGCAGCCTTCAGTCTAAAATCCTTTAGGATTTTAGAAATAGATGAATCTAGCAACAGATAATTCTGGGTAACCAGTTCCTTAAACAAAAACTAAGTCCACTGAAATGGAAAACATATCATAAAGACATAGAAATATGATCAGCTCATTTCTTTCATTTTAATGGCAGAGATTTTATTAGTAAGGAGAAAATGTCTTACAGGTCTTGTGTTTAAACTTCAGTTTGGCTCTTACCTTCTTTCACAGAATAATGAAGCCTCACGATGGGTGTGCCTTTGTAACAAGGAAGTGCTGTACTCCCTTTTCAGAATATTAAAAAATTGTGAAAGAATAGACAAATAATTATGAGACTTAATAGATTGTACCTTATACACAAAGCATGCAAGTACCTGTGGAAACTTCTTGCTTGGTGGTGTATGGCAAGCCTCTGTGTCATATTCTGTCTGATTTGGTAGATGAGGTAGTGAGAGAACAAAGTGAGCCTTTTCCTTATTCTTTAGGATGTAAAACATGTTTTCATGTACATCTTATTGGAACCTTCCAAATACAAAGAAGGCCTGTGGATATTCTCCCTATGTTGCTGATGCAGAAAGGAAGGCTTAGAGATCTGAAGGGACTGTGTGAGACAGCTACTGAACAGAACTGAGGTTCTATGTCATCAATTGAGGTTAACAGAAACCTCAATTTCAGTGTTTATTCTTTGGCCAGGCATGGTGGCTCATGCCTGTAATTCCAGCATTTTGGGAGGCTGAGGTGGGCAGATTACCTGAGGTCAGGAGTTTGGGACCAGCCTGGCCAACATGATGAAATCCCTTCTCTACTAAGTATACAAAAAATTAAGCCAGGCGTGGTGGCACATACCTGTAATCCCAGCTACCTGGGAGGCTGAGGCAGGAGAATCACTTGAATCTGGGAATTGCAGGTTGCAGTGAGCCGAGATCGCGCCAGTACACTCCAGCCTGGCTGGGCAAATAAAACAAGAAAGAAACATGTTCAGAATACTCAATATAAAGTATAGACACATTCAAAGTTTGTTGTTAATATCTTTATTTCAGAAGATTGTGTATCACTTTTCTTGGAAAGTGATAAATTCCTACTTAGATGTGAAACATTTTAGCCTTTCTATTATGATGAATTGAATTCTTTTGGTGACTTAGACAAATATCACAGCAACCAGTGCTCCAACCATTCTGTGGCCACTAAACAGTCATTTAAAGCCATCAGGCAGAGCAGGGCACACTGCTGTGGAAAGATATCCTGGAGTGCTCTCTAGGTGGCAAGTCCTGTTTCAGGAACTTATGCGTAAATAATGCTCTGCTTCATTGTTCTCTTCTGAAATATTTCAAAAGAACATTGTGTCTTGAAGCCATTTCAAAGAGAAGTTCTAAGAACCCAGTTTAGATCTCAGACTCAAACATATTTCGTCCTATCATGCCTTTATTTAGCAGTATATCTAATATGACTGGGGGTAATATAAGTAACACAGATTAAGATAGTAGAAGCTGATTATCCAATTTTATCACTACCCATCAACTTTTCATGCAGCCTTTTGTGTTCTTACCATAGGAACGCTGCTAGTTTGTTGGCTCTTTCAAGTGAGGGGTCAGGGAAGGGAGAGAATGGGCATATGATGTAGAGACCGCTGAGCAGCAGGTCTTTCAGCTTCCTAGTAGCTATTTTGAACCCTCCTTTTAAAATAACTCTCAGCATGTTTCATGTAAAAGATGTGGAAAATAAAGAAAAGTTATTTATTGCACTCAGAATACCCAGAGCTCACTTGTGTTACTGTTTGAGTACTGTTTTTCTGGAAATTTTTGGTATGCATTTGAATATAATATTTTATTTCACAATAAAACTTTCTGATCATTTTATATGTGCTGCCTTGTAACTTTTACTGAAAGCAGTGAAATGATGGCATAAGTTTCTCAAACAGTACTTGACACCTAGAGAGCACTCCAGGATGTCTTTGCCTGCCAGGGCACCCTGCTGTACCTGATGACTCTGAATAACTGCTTAGTGTACTACGGACTGGTTAAAGCACTATTTATTTACCTACCGTTTGGGATTGGCCGTCTTTTTTCGTAAAGTCAGAAACAATCCCGTCACGTTTGATTCTAAGAACACACATAAAGCACATTTTGATGACAGATGCGTGATATCTCGTTATAAAATTCAGATAATATATTTTGTCTAGTGACATAATTAAACTGATGAAATGAGTCACTTTGTATTTAAGGTATTTTAGTATTAAATATACTTGTGTCAAACTGCAGTTACCGTTGACTTTTAAATAGACATTAACATTCTTCATTTATATTTTTGTGGATCTTGATAGCTTGTGTCTTTAATTCTAAATAGCTACCAGTTTAAAAAATCTGATACTGTCTTAGATGATAAAACAAAAGACAACTTTAGCAGATTTGGGAGAATTGGGAGAAACTTAACTAGTTTGGGGTAAAATGAAATACATGTATTGAGCAGTTTTCAATGGCCTGGCAGTGTTGCAGATGCAGGGCAAACAGTGGAACACAACAGAGAGTCCCATTCTAAGTCTGACCCTTACATTCGATAGGGAAGTAAGGGCAGCCAGCACATGAATAGTTAAGAAGGGCAGGTGGTGACGTGCTGGGAAGAAAGTAAAGCAGGGTAATGGATTAAAGAGGAGGGCAGTTTTATGGAGGGTTGGTGCTAAGAGCTGGATGTTCTCTTTAAGTGACACGTGAACAGTCTTAAAAGTGAAATGGGCTGGGTATAGTTGCTCCCACCTTTAATCTTAGCACTTTGGAAAGCCAGGATGTTTAAATATAAAACAATGTGCAAAGTTCTTGTTGCATTATTTTCAATAGTTAAATATTGGAAATAACTGACATGTCTAGTAAGGGACTAGTAAAATAAGCTGGTACTTCTACATAAAGGAGAAGTATGGAGCTGTAAAAAAGAGTAAGATGTCTTTTTATTGCTATGGAGTTCTTCCCAAGATAGGGTACACAGAAAAGCCAAAAGGAGAACATGCTGTAATATACATGAAAGAAACGAGGAGAAATAATGTGTATTTCATTATTTAAAAATTAAAGACAACATTGGGGAAGTCTTGATGATGACCTGTGACAGTTTTCCCCTAACTTGACTGGGTAGCCAAAGTGCATATTTTCTCAAAATATTATTTTGCTATGGGTTCTGCAAAGGATGTTAACTGTGCACTTTTCGCCTTTGAGTTAGAGAAAGCTCTGCTTTGTAATCTATTGTGACTTGTGTAGTATACAGACTGCTCTTTGATTTTATTCTATCCTCTCAATGTTTTGAGTTAGATGTAATATGGGAATTATGCTTGTGTTACATATGAGGAGGCTGGTTCTACGAAGAAGACTGAGTAGATCAAGAATATAAATTGTAGATATATGGCATATAAAACTAGAATTTATAAAAAGGCGTGCATATGGCCTGCTTTAAATACTACCTTTTCTAAAAAACTTCTTTTTACCTTACTAAAGCAGTTAAGCCTCAGGATGAAAACAGCAATATTAGATAATGAGAAATAAAATGGGATACTTGTAACACAGTAATGCTTTTTATTTTGAAGAGACAGGGTCTTGCTTTGTCACCCCAGCTGGAGTACAGTGTTATGATCATAGCTCACTGCAGCCTCAATCTCCTAGGCTCAAATGATCTTCCCACAACAGTCTTCCATGTAGCTAGGGATACAAGGGCTCACCACCACATCTGGTGACATTTAGAAGATGTTTTTGTAGAGATGAGGTCTCACTGTGTTGCCCGGTTGGTCTTAAACTTCTGACCTCAAGCAGTCCTCCTACCTTCGCCTCTAAAAATGTCAGGATTACAGCCATGGGCCAGCATGCCTAGCCCAGAAATGTTCCTAAAAGTCTGAAAAAAATAAGTTAAATTTTATTAAGAAATATATAAAAAGATAAACATATTCTGTGGTATATGAAATGTCACAGTTCAGTCATGGTCACTACAACAGTGATTAAAATATCCAATAGTTGAGGCAAGTCTGAGAACAGAGAGGGATGTACAGGATTGGTTTGGAAGCCAGAATTAGGATTGTCAGAGCTGGGAAAGCAGAAGCAAGGCAAGAGTGTGCCCAGGAGTGTGGCATGCAGCAGCTCCGTGGTATGCTGTGTTCACAGGAGTGGGGCACACAGCAGCTCCGTGGTATGCTCTGTGTCCTCTTTTATGTCAGGCCAGCTCCAGCCCAGCAGATGAGAATCACCTGATGGGTAGAAAGAGTGGACTCAGGTAAAATCTCTGATCATGCATCATAACTGAGAGACTTAAAATGTTTGCCTCATGGGTCATAAAACTAATAAAAGTGACAACATAGGGATAATAGAGTAGGTCAGTAAATGCGGTAAGCTACCTGCCACCTCTCCAGAGCTTCAACCATCCCACAGAAATGTTGGGGCAGCAGGATTTGACAAAGCTTGTGAGAAGAGCTCTCAGTCCAGGGTCTAGGACATGATCTAGAGGACTCAGGTGTTCTAGGATCTCTATCCCCAGGGAACCAACTACATGATTACCTCAGATCTATAACTCCTCACTGTGGTGACTCTGGGCAAGTCACTCAAAATGTCTGAGTTTTAATTCACTGAATTGGAAAATATGGGTTGTAGCCCCTTCCCTGCCTATCCCTTGGGGCTGATGTGGGGATCAGGGAAATCACAGATCTCTGTCATGAGCTGGAAATCATGTGGCCATGGAAACTGAAGTCACTTTCCATCCTACCCTGCACAGGAGACATGCAAGCTCCCACTCTGTATTCAACCACTACCAAGTATCTGGATGATCCTTCTCGACATTGAATGATTGAACATTTTAGGGCATTTATAAAAAAAAATGAGTCTTTTTAAGTCTTTATCTGCATTTCATCCTTTTAGGTGCTATAGACCTTAGTAGGTCTGTATCATAGATCTAATGTTTCTACATCTCAGAATAGGGAAGAGAGTCACAGATGGGTTTATATCCTTCTCCCGGGTATGTGCAGATTTAAGTAGGATTTGAACTCAGCCTATTCTTGGTAACTTGGATCTTCTGCTTTTCTGTATTGTCTCATCTGAATAAAGGTATCTGCCTGGACAAAGAAATCTTCCTAGAACCCAGATCTAATTCAGGTAGTTTGAAAAGCAGTCGGTGAAAACTAGGATCAAAAGTTTAAACTGAATAAGGTTTTACTAATTTCTCTGTGGTCTTCTGCCAGCAAGATGTCAAGCACTGTCTTTATTATAATACATTTCTACCTTGCAGGTTTGGCTGGCCGTGCCAGGAGCTGGGTAGAAAAAAGATGCAGGTGTAAGAAAATTTGCCCCATTGAAAATGAAGGTAAGGTGGAAATCATATCATTAAATTTATTGAAGCAAAGAATTCCAGTTTGCTCATCCAGTGTCCCAGAGAAACTCAGTAAATGCTCTGTCATGTTCTTCATTTATTTCATTTGTGCCCATTTAATGCATTAAATCAATGGGTGATGCAACTACACAAGTAAAGTTACATTGACAACTTAGAGTTTGGTTCTTTTTGTTTGTTTGTTTTTGTGAAAAGGTCTCATTTTGTCACCCAGGAGTGCATTGGTGCAATCACAGCTCATTGCAATCTTGACCTCCCCATGTTCAGGTGATCCTTCTACCTCAGCCTCCCAAGCAGAAGGCTGTAATGCACATGCTTTATACCAAGCTATTTTTTTAATTTTATTTTTTTTGTAGAGACGAGGTTTCACAGTGTTGCCCAGGCTTGGTTCACTTTTGATAGTAAAGGACATCTCAAATGTTTAGACATTTGCTTTCAGTTTGGGCAATTATGAATACAGCAATTATAAACCTTCTTGTGTCTTGTTTGGAAACAATTTTTAAAATGTCACTAAGAAAATACTAAAATTATGATTACTTGCTCGTACGGTAAGACTACATTTCTTTGTAAGAATTTTGGTAGAATTTACTGGTGAAATCATCTGAAGGTAGTGTTTTTGTTCTTTTTAGAAGATACTAATCACTGATTCAATTTCTAATATAAATATAGGCCTATTCAGATGATTCATTTATCATGAGAAGACTTTTAACCTTCTGAAACAGATCCAAAAAGTTAGCTCATTTCATAGAATGTTTCCAAGTGTGAGCACAGATGTGTTCACAATATTCCTTTATTATATTTTGATTTCACTCCTCTTGAACTGATACTATTAGTACATCGTGACTTCCTTCTTTTCCTTTGAGGTTAGAGAAAGTAGAGGTTTATCAGTGTTACTGATCTTTTCAAAGAACTGTTTTTTGGTTTTGTTGATTTTCTCTGATGATTTCCTGTTTTTTATTCCATTAATTTCTGCAGTCGTTACTTATTTTTCCTCTATTCAACGTTATACTGCTGTTTTTCCTTCATTGCCCAAGGTGGAAGCTAGATTATGAATTTAGATTTTTCTGATTATTGACACAGCATCATGAATGTTACTCACTAAATATAATATCATTGAAATGCACACGTAATAATTAAAATAATAAATAGGTAAGCTTTTAAAATTCTAAAAATACAACAGGATAGATGATAAATGTAGTAGCAGGATATGTAGATCCACAGAAGTTAAATAATCCTGTAATGTTTCATAAAATGTTGGGATTTGCCTAGACCTTCACATGGGCAGCAGGTGTGATGAGATGCTCTCACTGAGCCATACAGTGCCTTTCTCAGACTATTTTACACTGATGAGGTTGCCCTCGCTAGAAAGCCAAGGCTCTTTGATTTATTTCTTCTTCTCTCCTTTGCCTTCCTTCAGCACCAAGGAGAGTGGCCCAGCAGCAGCTCAGTTCATGCTTGTCAACAGCCCACCTCCATATACTGCAGCTTTGGTCCACATCCCCCAAGCCTCCTTGTGGGATTCCTCAGTATCACCAGTGCACTGACTGTCTCTCTGTGTTCTCCTAGCTCCTGTTCAAGACCCAAAGGAGTGTACAACTGAAAAGCTTCAGGAGGAGACATCACCTGCCATAGTAAGATGCATTTCTTTGTCTTGAAGAGAAATGTCTTTTTCTGGAGCTTCTAGAATATCAAGTGAATATCAGTTTTAACTGCCATTGTGCATCAGGCCTCAGCTGTCATGAACTCTAGCTACCAGACACTGGAATGTATGACCAGCTGAGGCCTGATTGATGATGTCAGTCAAAAGATGGCATCACTTACAAACTAGTAGTGAGCATATTTCTCAGTAGCAACATTTTCTTCCTGAAAAATAATTTTGTATTCCAACATGGACTTGCGAAATATTCCATGAAAACCCACTGCCTTGGTGGCTCACACATGGAATCCCAGCACTTTGGGAGGCTGAGGCAGACAGGGCCAATATAATGAAACCCCATCTCTACTATAAATACAAACATTAGCCAGGCATGATGGCAGGTGCCTGTGGTCACAGCTAGTTGGAAGGCTGAGGCAGGAGAATTGCTTGAACCTAGGAAGCTGCAGTTGCAGTGAGCCAAGATCATGCCACTGCTCTCTATCCTGGGTGACAGAGCAAGAATCTGTCCAAAACCAAAGACAAAACCCACTGCCCTTTCTCCAAGCATCCTCTGCTTTATTTGGGGGTCAGTGACTTGATCACTGTTTGATACCTGGTTTTCTAACACCACCAAGTGAATAAAAGACCTGTGCAGTCAGGACCCAGTATGATCTGATCGTCATGATTGTTTTTTCTCCCTCTTACTGCAGGAAGATGCTACAGGTGAATATCACCACAGTACGTATTCTTTTTTTAACATAGCTTCATTAAGCTGTAGTTGACATGCAACCCAATTCACCCATTTAAAGTGGGTGATTCAGTGCTTTTACTGTATTTACGGGGTTGTGCAACCACTGTTAGAATCTAATTTTAGAAGCTCTTGGTTCCCTGTCAGAAAACCCCCTTAGTAGTGACTCCTCTGTTTTCCCCAACCCCCCACACCCCTGGTTCTAGGCAGCCCTAATCTACTTCCTGTTTCTATAGTACACTGCCTTTCTGTATTAACCGGTTCTTGAAATGACGATTTCACATTGATGAGGTTGCCCTAGCTAGGAAGCCAAGGCTCTTTGATTCTTTCTGCCCCTCTCCTTTTCCTTCATTCAACACCAGGAGAATGGTCCAGCAGCAGCTCAGTCCATGCTTGTGAACCACCCAGCTCCATCACTCCAGCCCCTCCAAACACACATTCCCCAAAGCTGCTTGTGAGATTCCTCAGCAGCACCAATGCACTGACTGTCACTCTGTGTTCTCCTAGCTCCTGTTGACGACTCAGAGGAGTGTACCCTTGGCAAGGAGGAGGAACAGGTGGCCTCTGACACGGTAACATACATTTCTTTGTCTGGAAATTATTATTTTTTTTTCTGGGGCTTCTAGACTATGAAGTAGATATGATTTTTGAGTGCCGTCATAAATTAGGCCTTTGGGGTTCTTGGACTCTAGCGACTGGTCACTGGAGATTATGACCAACTGAGGCCCGATGGATGATGTCCATCAAAACAGGACATCACCTACAAACTGATCATCAGCACATTTCTCAGTAGCAGCGTTTTGTTCTTGAAAAAATAATTTTGTATTTCCTAGAGAACATAGACACGTGCTAAATTTTCCAAACGCACTGCATTTTCTGCAAGCATTCTCTATGTGTCATCTGGGGCCAGTGACTTGATCACTGTTCTACATCTGGTTTTCGCATTGTTGTTGTTTTGAGACAGAGACTTTCTCTGTCGTCCGGCTACAGTGCAGTGGTGTGACCTCAGATCACTAACCTCCACATACTGGGTTCAAGCAATTCTCCTGCCTCAGTTTCCTAAGTAGCTGGGACTACAGGCTCACCCCACCACCATGCCAGGTTTCTTGGTAGTTTTTAGTAGAGACAGGGTTTGACCATGTTGGCCAGGATGGTCTCAATTTCTTGACCTCATGATCTGCCCGCCTCGGCCTCCCAACATGCTGGAATTACATGTGTGAGCCACCGCACCCAGCCTGCCATCTGCTTTTCTAATGTCACCAAATGAATACAAGACCTGTGCCAACAGGACCCAGCATGATGTCATCCTCATGGTGTTTCTTTTTCTTTTATTGCAGGAGAAGCCTGCAGCCCAGTATCACCACCGTACGTATTCTTTTTCTTTTTAACAGTTACCGAGACGTAGTTGACATGCAAACCAATTCACCCATTTAAAGTAGGTGATTCAGTGTTTTTACTATATTTACAGGGTTGTGCAACCATTGTTAGAATCTAATTTTTGAAGCTCTTGGTTCCCTGTCAGAAAACCCCCTTAGTAGTGACTCCTCTGTTTTCCCCAACCCCCCACACCCCTGGTTCTAGGCAGCCCTAATCTACTTCCTGTTTCTATAGTACACTGCCTTTCTGTATTAACCGGTTCTTGAAATGACGATTTCACATTGATGAGGTTGCCCTAGCTAGGAAGCCAAGGCTCTTTCATTCTTTCTGCCCCTCTCCTTTTCCTTCATTCAACACCAGGAGAATGGTCCAGCAGCAGCTCAGTCCATGCTTGTGAACCACCCAGCTCCATCACTCCAGCCCCTCCATACACACATTCCCCAAAGCTCCTTGTGAGATTCCTCAGCATCACCAATGCACTGAGTGTCACTCTGTGTTCTCCTAGCTCCTGTTGACGACTCAGAGGAGTGTACCCTCGGCAGGGAGGAGGAGGAGGTGGCCTCTGACACGGTAACATACATGTCTGGAAATTATTTTTTTTCTGGGGCTTCTAGACTATGAAGTGAATATGATTTTTGACTGCCATCATAAATTAGGCCTTGGGGGTTCTTGGACTCTACTGACTGGTCACTGGAGATTATGACCAACTGGGGCCTGATGGATGATGTCCGTCAAAAGAGGACATCACCTACACCTGGTCGTGAGCACATTTCTCAGTAGCAGCGTTTTGTTCTTGAAAAAATAATTTTGTATTTCCTAGAGAACATAGACGCCTGCTAAATTTTCCAAACGCACTGCATTTTCTGCAAGCATTCTCTATGTGTCATCTGGGGCCAGTGACTTGATCACTGTTCTACATCTGGTTTTCGCATTGTTGTTGTTTTGAGACAGAGACTTCCTCTGTCATCTGGCTACAGTGCAGTGGTGTGACCTCAGATCACTAACCTCCACATACTGGATTCAAGCAATTCTCCTGCCTCAGTTTCCTAAGTAGTTGGGACTACAGGCTCACCCCACCACCATGCCGGGTTTCTTGTAGTTTTTAGTAGAGACAGGGTTTGACCATGTTGGCCAGGATGGTCTCAATCTCTTGACCTCATGATCTGCCCGCCTCGGCCTCCCAGCATGCTGGAATTACATGTGTGAGCCACCGCACCCCACCCTGCCATCTGCTTTTCTAATGTCATCAAATGAATACAAGACCTGTGCCAACAGGACCCAGCATTATGTCATCCTCATGGTGTTTCTTTTTCTTTTATTGCAGGAGAAGCCTGCGGCCCAATATCACCGCCGTACGTATTCTGTTTCTTTTAAACAGTTACCAAGATGTACTTGACATGCAAACCAATTCACCCATTGAAAGTAGGTGATTCAGTGTTTTTACTATATATACAGGGTTGTGCAACCATTGTTATTATCTAATTTTAGAAGCTCCTGGTTCCCTGTCAGAAAACCCCCTTAGTAGTGACTCCTCTGTTTTCCCCAACCCCCCACACCCCTGGTTCTAGGCAGCCCTAATCTACTTCCTGTTTCTATAGTACACTGCCTTTCTGTATTAACCGGTTCTTGAAATGACGATTTCACATTGATGAGTTTGCCCTAGCTAGGAAGCCAAGGCTCTTTGATTCTTTCTGCCCCTCTCCTTTTCCTTTTTTGAGCACCAAGGAGAATGGTCCTGCATCAGCTCGGTCCATGCTTGTCAAACGCCTAGCTCCATACACTTCAGCCCGGTCCATATTTTCCAAAGCTCCTTGTGAGATTCCTCAGCATCACCAATGCACTTACTTTCACTCTGTGTTCTCTTAGGTCCTGTTGAGGTCCTACAGCACCTCGTCTTAGAGGACATTGAAGAGGATGAGATGCCCCCTGATATGGTAAGATTCATTTCTTTGTCTCAAAGAGAAATTTTTATTTCTGGGGCATCTGGAATATCAAATGAATATCATTTTTGACTGCCATTGTGAATCAGACCTTATTTGTCATGGACTCTAGCGACCAGTCAGTGGAGTTTCTGACCAACTAAGGCCTTATTGACGATGCCAGTCAAAAGATGGCATATCTTATAATCTGGTCATGGGCATATTTCTCAGTAGCAACATTTTCTTCTTGAAAAATAATTTTGTATTTTTCAGCCAGCATAGATACTTGCTAAATATTTCAAACCCACTGCATTTTCTACAAGGATCCCCTGTGCTCCATTTGGGACCTGTGACTTCATCAATGTTTGACATTTGGCCTTTAGTTTAGTTTTGTTTTGTTTCTGAGACAGAGTCTCTCTGTCACCAGGCTACAGTGCAGTGGTGTAATCTCAGATCACCGCAGCGTCCTCCTACTGCATTCAAGCAATTCTCCTGCCTCAGCCTCCCTAGCTGGGACTGAAGGCTCTCGCCACCACCACACCCACCGTTTTTGTAGTTTTTAGTAGAGACAGTGTCTCACCATGTTGGCCAGGACGGTCTCAATCTTTTGCCCTCATGATCTGCCCACCACAGCCTCCCAACGTGCTGGGATTACTTGCATGAGCCACTGCACCCAGCCTGCCATCTGCTTTTCTAATGTCATTAAATGAATACAAGACCTGTGCCAACAGGACCCAGCCTGATGTCATCCTCATGGTGTTTCTTTTTCTCTTATTGCAGGAGAAGCCTGCCGCCCAGTATCACCACCGTACGTATTCTTTTTCTTTTAAACAGTTACCAAGACGTAGTTGACATGCAAACCAATTCACCCATTTAAAGTGGGTGATTCAGTGCTTTTACTATATTTACAGGGTTGTGCAACCATTGTTATTATCTAATTTTTGAAGCTCTTGGTTCCCTGTCAGAAAACCCCCTTAGTAGTGACTCCTCTGTTTTCCCCAACCCCCCACACCCCTGGTTCTAGGCAGCCCTAATCTACTTCCTGTTTCTATAGTACACTGCCTTTCTGTATTAACCGGTTCTTGAAATGACGATTTCACATTAATGAGTTTGCCCTAGCTAGGAAGCCAAGGCGCTTTCATTCTTTCTGCCCCTCTCCTTTTCCTTTTTTGAGCACCAAGGAGAATGGTCCTGCATCAGCTCGGTCCATGCTTGTCAAATGTCTAGCTCCATACACTCCAGCCCGGTCCACATTTTCCAAAGCTCCTTGTGAGATTCCTCAGCATCACCAATGCACTTACTGTGACTCTGTGTTCTCTTAGGTCCTGTTGAGGTCCTACAGGACCTCGTCTTAGAGGACATTGAAGACGATGAGATGCCCCGTGATATGGTAAGATGCATTTCTTTGTCTCAAAGAGAAATTTTTATTTCTGGGGCCTCTGGAATATCAAGTGAATATCATTTTTGACTGCCATTGTGAATCAGACCTCAGTTGGCATGGACTCTAGCGACCAGTCAGCGGAGTTTCTGACCAACTAAGGCCTTATTGGCGATGTCAGTCAAAAGATGTCATAACTTACAATCTGGTCATGGGCATATTTCTCAGTAGCAATATTTTCTTCTTAAAAAATAATTTTGTATTTTTCAGCCAGCGTAGATACTTGCTAAATATTTCAAACACACTGCATTTTCTACAAGGATCCCCAGTGCTCCATTTAGGGCCTGTGACTTCATCAATGTTTGACATCTTGCTTTTAATTGAGTTTAGTTTAGTTTAGTTTTAGAGACAGAGTCTCTCTGTCACCAGGCTACAGTGCAGTGATGTAATCTCAGATCACTGCAGCGTCCTCCTACTGCATTCAAGCAATTCTCCTGCCTCAGCCTCCCGAGTAGCTGGAACTGAAGGCTCTCGCCACCACCACACCCACCTTTTTTGTAGTTTTTAGTAGAGATGGTGTTTCACCACGTTGGCCAGGATGGTCTCAATCTTTGGCCTCATGACCTGCCCACCACAGCATCCCAACATGCTGGGATTACTTGCATGAGCCACCGCGCCCAGCCTGCCATCTGCTTTTCTAATGTCACCAAGGGAATACAAGACCTGTGCCAACAGGACCCAGCATGATGTCATCCTCATGGTGTTTCTTTTTCTCTTATTGCAGGAGAAGCCTGCAGCCCAGTATCACCACCGTACGTATTCTTTTTCTTTTAAACAGTTACCGAGATGTAGTTGACATGCAAACCAATTCACCCATGTAAAGTAGGTGATTCAGTGTTTTTACTCTATTTACAGGGTTGTGCAACCATTGTTATTATCTAATTTTAGAAGCTCTTGGTTCCCTGTCAGAAAACCCACTTAGTAGTGACTCCTCTGTTTTCCCCAACCCCCCACACCTCTGGTTCTAGGCAGCCCTAATCTACTTCCTGTTTCTATAGTACACTGCCTTTCTGTATTAACCGGTTCTTGAAATGATGATTTCACATTGATGAGTTTGCCCTAGCTGGGAAGCCAAGGCGCTTTCATTCTTTCTGCCCCTCTCCTTTTCCTTTTTTGAGCACCAAGGAGAATGGTCCTGCATCAGCTCGGTCCATGCTTGTCAAATGTCTAGCTCCATACACTTTAGCCCAGTTCACATTTTCCAAAGCTCCTTGTTAGATTCCTCAGCATCACCAATGCACTTACTGTGACTCTGTGTTCTCTTAGGTCCTGTTGAGGTCCTACAGGACCTCATCTTAGAGGACATTGAAGATGATGAGATTCCCCGTGATATGGTAAGATGCATTTCTTTGTCTCAAAGAGAAATTTTTATTTCTGGGGACTCTGGAATATCAAGTGAATATCCTTTTTGACTGCCATTGTGAATCAGACCTCAGTTGTCATGGACTCTAGCGGCCAGTCAGTGGAGTTTCTGACCAACTGAGGCCTTGTTGACGATGTCAGTCAAAAGATGGCATAACTTACAATCTGGTCTTGGGCATATTTCTCAGTAGCAACATTTTCTTCTTGAAAAATAATTTTGTATTCTTCAGGCAGCATAGATACTTGCTAAATATTTCAAACCCACTGCATTTTCTGCAAGGATCCCCTGTGCTCCATTTGGGGCCTGTGACTTCATCAGTGTTTGACATCTGGCTTTTAGTTTAGTTTAGTTTAGTTTTTGAGACAGAATATCTCTGTCACCAGGCTACAGTGCAGTGATGTAATCTCAGATCACTGCAGCATCCTCCTACTGCATTCAAGCAATTCTCCTGCCTCAGCCTCCCGAGTAGCTGGGACTGAAGGCTCTCTCCACCACCACACCCACCTTTTTTGTAGTTTTTAGTAGAGACGGTGTTTCACCACGTTGGCCGGGATGGTCTCAATCTTTTGCCATCATGATCTGCCCACCACAGCCTCCCAACGTGCTGGGATTACTTGCATGAGCCACCGTGCCCAGCCTGCCATCTGCTTTTCTAATGTCACCAAGGGAATACAAGACCTGTGCCAACAGGACCCAGCATTATGTCATCCTCATGGTGTTTCTTTTTCTCTTATTGCAGGAGAAGCCTGCGGCCCAGTATCACCACCGTACGTATTCTTTTTCTTTTAAACAGTTACCGAGATGTAGTTGACATGCAAACCAATTCACCCATGTAAAGTAGGTGATTCAGTGTTTTTACTATATTTACAGGGTTGTGCAACCATTGTTATTATCTAATTTTAGAAGCTCTTGGTTTCCTGTCAGAAAACCCACTTAATAGTGACTCCTCTGTTTTTCCCAACCCCCCACACCCCTGGTTCTAGGCAGCCCTAATCTACTTCCTGTTTCTATAGTACACTGCTTTTCTGTATTAACCAGTTCTGGAAATGATGATTTCACAATGAGTTTGCCCTAGCTAGGAAGCCAAGGCTCTTTCATTCTTTCTGCCCCTCTCCTTTTCCTTTTTTGAGCACCAAGGAGAATGGTCCTGCATCAGCTCGGTCCATGCTTGTCAAATGTCTAGCTCCATACACTTTAGGCCAGTTCACATTTTCCAAAGCTCCTTGTGAGATTCCTCAGCATCACCAATGCACTTACTGTGACTCTGTGTTCTCTTAGGTCCTGTTGAGGTCCTACAGGACCTCATCTTAGAGGACATTGAAGACGATGAGATGCCCCGTGATATGGTAAGATGCATTTCTTTGTCTCAAAGAGAAATTTTTATTTCTGGGGCCTCTGGAATATCAAGTGAATATCATTTTTGGCTGCCATTGTCAATCAGACCTCAGTTGTCATGGACTCTAGCGGCCAGTCAGTGGAGTTTCTGACCAACTGAGGCCTTGTTGACGATGTCAGTCAAAAGATGGCATAACTTACAATCTGGTCATGGGCATATTTCTCAGTAGCAACATTTTCTTCTTGAAAAATAATTTTGTATTCTTCAGGCAGCATAGATACTTGCTAAATATTTCAAACCCACTGCATTTTCTGCAAGGATCCCCTGTGCTCCATTTGGGGCCTGTGACTTCGTCAGTGTTTGACATCTGGCTCTTAGTTTAGTTTAGTTTTTGAGACAGAATATCTCTGTCACCAGGCTACAGTGCAGTGATGTAATCTCAGATCACTGCAGCGTCCTGCTACTGCATTCAAGCAATTCTCCTGCCTCAGCCTCCCGAGTAGCTGGGACTGAAGGCTCTCGCCACCACCACACCCACCTTTTTTGTAGTTTTTAGTAGAGACGGTGTTTCACCACGTTGGCCGGGATGGTCTCAATCTTTTGCCATCATGATCTGCCCACCACAGCCTCCCAACGTGCTGGGATTACTTGCATGAGCCACCGTGCCCAGCCTGCCATCTGCTTTTCTAATGTCACCAAGTGAATACAAGACCTATGCCAACAGGACCCAGCATTATGTCATCCTCATGGTGTTTCTTTTTCTCTTATTGCAGGAGATGCCTGTGGCCCAGTATCACCACCGTACGTATTCTTTTTCTTTTAAACAGTTACCAAGATGTAGTTGACATGCAAACCAATTCACCCATGTAAAGTAGGTGATTCAGTGTTTTTACTATATTTACAGGGTTGTGCAACCATTGTATTATCTAATTTTAGAAGCTCTTGGTTTCCTGTCAGAAAACCCCCTTAGTAGTGACTCCTCTGTTTTTCCCAACCCCCCACACCCCTGGTTCTAGGCAGCCCTAATCTACTTCCTGTTTCTATAGTACACTGCCTTTCTGTATTAACTGGTTCTTGAAATGACGATTTCACATTGATGAGTTTGCCCTAGCTAGGAAGCCAAGGCTCTTTCATTCTTTCTGCCCCTCTCCTTTTCCTTTTTTGAGCACCAAGGAGAATGGTCCTGCATCAGCTCGGTCCATGCTTGTCAAATGTCTAGCTCCATACACTTTAGCCCAGTTCACATTTTCCAAAGCTCCTTGTGAGATTCCTCAGCATCACCAATGCACTTACTGTGACTCTGTGTTCTCTTAGGTCCTGTTGAGGTCCTACAGGACCTCATCTTAGAGGACATTGAAGAGGATGAGATGCCCCCTGATATGGTAAGATGCATTTCTTTGTCTCAAAGAGAAATTTTTATTTCTGGGGCTTCTGGAATATCAAGTGAATATCATTTTTGACTGCCGTTGTGAGTCAGACCTCAGTTGTCATGGACTCTAGCGACCAGTCAGTGAGTTTCTGACCAACTGAGGCCTTATTGACGATGTCAGTCAAAGGATGGCATAACTTACAATCTGGTCATGGGCATATTTCTCAGTAGCAACATTTTCTTCTTGAAAAATAATTTTGTATTTTTCAGGCAGCATAGATACTTGCTAAATATTTCAAACCCACTGCATTTTCTACAAGGATCCCCTGTGCTCCATTTGGGGCCTGTGACTTCATCAATGTGTGACATCTGGCTTTTAGTTTAGTTTAGTTTTTGAGACAGAGTCTCTCTGTCACCAGGCTACAGTGCAGTGGTGTAATCTCAGATCACTGCAGCGTCCTCCTACTGCATTCAAGCAATTCTCCTGCCTCAGCCTCCCGAGTAGCTGGGACTGAAGGCTCTCGCCACCACCACACCCACCTTCTTTGTAGTTTTTAGTAGAGTTGGTGTTTCACCATGTTGGCCAGGATGGTCTAAATCTTTTGCCCTCATGATCTGCCCACCACAGCCTCCCAGCGTGCTGGGATTACTTGCATGAGCCACCGTGCCCAGCCTGCCATCTGCTTTTCTAATGTCACCAAGTGAATACAAGACCTGTGCCAACAGGACCCAGCATAATGTCATCCTCATGGTGTTTCTTTTTCTCTTATTGCAGGAGATGCCTGGGGCCCAGTATCACCAACGTACGTATTCTTTTTCTTTTAAACAGTTACCGAGACGTAGTTGACATGCAAATCAATTCACGGATTTAAAGTAGATGATACAGTGTTTTTGCTATATTTACAGGGTTGTACAACCATTGTTAGAATCTTATTTTAGAAGCACTTAGTTCCCTGTCAGAAAACCCCCTTAGTAGTGACTCCTCTTTTCCCCAACCCCCCACACCCCTGGTTCTAGGCAGCCCTAATCTACTTCCTGTTTCTATAGTACACTGCCTTTCTGTATTAACCGGTTCTTCAGATGACGATTTCTCATTGATGAGGTTGCCTTAGCTAGGATGCCAAGGCTCTTTCATTTCTTTCTGTCCCTCTCCTTTTCCTTCCTTCAGCACCAAGGAGAATTGTCCAGGAACAGCTGATTCCATGCTTGTCAAATGCCCAGCTCCATACACTTCAATCCGGTCCACATTTACCAAAGTTCCTTATGAGATTCCTCGGCAGCACCAATGCACTGACTGTCACTCTGTGTTCTCTTAGGTCCTGTTGAGGTCGTACAGGATCTCATCTTAGAAGAAATTGAAAAGTTTGAGATGCTCCGTGACTTGGTAGGATGCATTTCTTTGTCTCAAAGAGAAATGTTTTTTTCTGGGGCTTCTGGAATATCAAGTGAATATCATTTTTGACTGCTATTGTGAATCAGACCTCAGTTGTCATGGACTCCAGCGACCAGTCGGTGGGGTTTCTGACCAACTGAGGCCTGATTGATGATGTCAGTCAATAGATGGCATAACTTACAATCTGTTCATGGGCATATTTCTTGTAGCAACATTTTCTTCTTGAAAAGTTATTTTGTATTTGCCAGCTGAAATGGCCTCTTGCTAAATTTCCAAAACACCCAACTCTCTTTTCCAGAAGCATCTTCTATGCTTCATTTGGGGACCAGTGACATGGTTTCCTAATGTCACCATGTGAAAAGACCTGCACCAACAGCACGTAGCTCGATATGATGCTTACGATGTTTTGTGTTTTTCTCTTGTTGCAGGACAATGTGAGAGCCCCACATTACCTCTGTAAGTATTCTTTTTCTGTTAAACTGCTTTGTCACACAGTTGACATGCAGAACAATTTACTTATTTCAAGTGGGTGATGTAGTGTTTTTACTATATTTACAGGGTTGTGCAGCCATTGTCACAATCTAAGTTTAGAATCTTTTCATTCCCCCTCAGAGAAACCCTATCGCCATTAGTAGTCACTTCTGTTTTTTCCCAAGGCCCATACCCCTGGCCCCAGTCAGCCGCTAAGCTACTTTCTGTTTCTCTAGATTTGCCTTCTCTGGCAATTTCTTTTTTAATTTAAATTTGATTTTCATTTTTGGGATACATGTGTAGGATGTGTAGCTTTGTTACATAGCTAAAAGTGTGGCATGGTTTGCTGCACCTGTTAACCCATCACCTAGGTATTGAGCCCCACATACATTAGCTCTTTATTCTGATGCTCTCCCATCCACTTCCCCCACAGTGTGTGTTTTTCCCCTCTCTAACATTGTACATATTCTAATATCACTTTCTTCCTAATGACAAATCTAAGTGATGAGTCAGGGGGATTTTCTTGCTTGCTTTTGTCTGGAGAACCTCCGTAGCTTCAGGTTCCTGATAGGTATGAGGATGTGGGGTGGGCTGTGAGAAACAGATGGGTCTGTGAAGAACTCGGCTCTGAGACAGGAGCATCTCCATCATGCCTATTTCATACTGTTGAAATAGGTTTTTGTTTCCTTCTGAAAACCTTAACACACAGAGAGCCAAGGTAGCTGCTTTAAGTCATGATGAAGATCAAGTGGACCACATGATGGTTTGAGGGGTTTTTTTGGAGCATTCATTTTGTGGAAATGCATTGCTTTTCAGTAAAATTTGATTGTCCTGTATGTGTCAGTATTTTTTCAATGGAACAAACGAATGAAACTGTTTGATTGTGCAATGTCACTTGTTCACCCCAGAAGTGATTTTCTCATGACCAGATTGTCCTAGACATCTTTAATCTCTGGACGAAGCTTCCCATTGGTGCTGCAGGGGCGCTGCTGTGTGTGAGTCAAGGAAAATACCAGTGTAACCAACATTGAGGTTCTCAGAATTCATGGACACCTGCTTTGTGGGCTCCATTGGAGAGAGCAAGGGAGAGCCTCGTGCTAGACCTGAAGGGGAACATGATTTAAAGGATCAGAGAGAAAGAAAATGAGAATATTTGGGACATTGTTAACAGAGAATGTCAAGGTTGCAATGTTAGGGGCATCAGTTCAGTGTCATCACCAGGGCCCAGGCAGGATATGAGACCCCTTCTGGGGAGGTGTGAGTAGGACTTGGCCTTCCTTTCTGTTGAAAGCTTGGTGTGAACATCACCCTAAATACCTTGAGAAAGGAGCTTCCTTCCTGACCCATGTCTTCTCCATCTCTTTGTGCAATGATGGCAATGATACCAGCAGAGTGTCATTGTGGAGAGGGGCAGAACAGGAATCAGGTCCCCATTTTTCTGACACAGGACAGGACACGAGTCAGTAGGAATGGACCTCAGGGTCAGACCAGAGACAGAGAGGTCCCAGGCCTTATCTTCCTGGGGATGAGACAGACAAGGTTTTATTTTTCACCTCTTCTGGAAATCTCCTGAGGAATGATTCTTCAGTAGACCCTTTTGGCCAAGGGTCTTCTGGCCCAGAAATGCTTTTCAACTGGACAGAGTCTTCCAGCTCTTGTCCTGGGCAGCTGCAGCACTCCAAAGTAGCAGGGCAGTTGGGGAGGGACATGAGTTCCAGTGCAGGGTGATCTCAGTAAAGGGCTGGGGGCTGATCCCAGACTCCAGGTCATCCTTGCAACTCTTCTGTGCAATCCATAACATCTCAGTTTCCACTTATTTTGGAGATGCTTTAAAATCTTCCATCTCAAAGTCTGAGTCTTCCCACAGGTGAATAGAGGAACCCTGGCTATGGGTATTTACTAGCAGGGCAGTGACCGTGTATTCCTCATTTGTCCTTACCCCGGAGCTCAGTCCTGGGACAGACCCATTAGGCTCCATGGATGTTTTAATGAACATACCCTTGGGATGAGCTCTAGGTCACCCGTTGGCTGAGATCTAGTGCAAGTGTGGAAAGGTTTTTTTCTCAGCCTGTCCAGCCTGTTGAGCCACACACTCATCCTGGAGCCTGCCCAGCTTCTGAGTCAGGGTCTGGAGATGAGGGTGAGCTCCTGAGGACAGTGAGATGCCCCACCCCTCTGCTCCTGCTGCTCTGATCTATTCTAGACAGGGTGTGTAGGGCCACGCCCTTCCACTGGGTGCAGGCGCATCCCTGATGGAATCCCTCTGGACCTCTGGACACTGCGGATGTTTTCCTCACTGTCCTATCTCCAGCTGATGCCCAGGAAGTAACCGTAAATGTGTGGTAGGATCAGAGCAGCAAATGATTCTGCAAAACACACCAGGAGAGGGGAGTCAGGTCTTACTCATGTCTGGATCTCTGGAGCTGTCCCATCTAGTGTGCTTCTCAGTCATATACATGCCTCTTTATAGTTAAATAAAGAAATATATACAATGAAATATTCAAAACCTCATCACCACAGCCACCGTGCAATGGCCCAGGAGCTGTACATCAGAGAGCATTTCCATCCCCACAGAATGCTGTCTTGCATGTCTGCTGTGAGCCTGGCTCAGGGTCTGATTGTTAGACTCATGTCACTCAAAGCATGCACATCAAAGTTGGGATCTCAGGGTTGTGGGATTGGAGGTGAGACCTATCAATGACCAGTGGAAGAAAAAATGGAAAGGTGATTCTTTCAGCTTCTCTTTCTTACTTGAAGGGTGGAAAGTGTAAGCAATGCCTTGTTGAAGACCTCTGGCTCCACAGAGCCTGGAGGGAGTCTGAGAACATGAAGGAAAGCTCAGGGTGATCTCATGTCATCCAGTGTGACCTCACCTGGAGTAGGAGGGTGGGTGAGTCACTCTCTGAAATAACTTCTTGCTGAGATTGTGTCTCTAAAGATTGGCCAGTGGACATCATCCATGAGGGAAGCTGCAATAGGATAATTTCTGCAGGTAGAAAATGATACCCTAGGCCGGGCGCAGTGGCTCAGGCCATTAATCCCAGCACTTTGGGAGGCTGAGGTGGGCGGATCACGAGGTCAAGAGATCAAGACCATGCTGGGCAACATGGTGAAACTCCATCTCTACTGAAACTACAAAAATTAGCTGGGCGTGGTGGTGTGTTCCTGTAGTCCCAGCTACTCAGGAGGCTGAGGCAGGAGAATTGCTTGAAACCAGGAGGCAGATGTTGCAGTCAGTTGAGATCCCACCACTGCACTCCAGCCTGGTGCCTGGTGCCTGGTGAGCAAGACTGTCTCAAACAAAGAAACAAACAAAAACCAAAAATGATATGCTAGGAGTATTTCTGGCAGCAGTTGGATTACACCTGTTGCTTTGGAACCTAAAAAGGGGGCTATGAAGCCAGAACAACAACAACAAAAAGAATAGTTGTAGAGGTCTGACTTGTTTCCGTTGTATTTTAATAAGTTAGAGATGAGAGGATGTGTGTCCATGGGGTTTGTGGGCTTTTGTAACCATCATTTGCTTACCATCGATGCTTTTGTAACCATCGTTTCTTGCTCTGGTATTTAATGATTACTTTTCCCAGGAGACCATTTTTTCCTGCTTATATCACAGCAAACATCTAAGCCTTGCTTTTTGATTGGTTAATATCTTGGGAATTGGGAAAGCGAAAGTATTATTAGGTCTTGGCATTGTCTAAGATGAAAGATACCTGGTGAGACTCCCTCATGGTACTATTTGAACATAGTTGTTTCTCTGAGATGGTCTCAGAATCTTCAGTCCCACACTCTGTATGACACACCCAGCAAAGCTCCCTGAGTTACTCAGTCTCCAGCCACCAGGGTACTGACTTTTACTCTGTCTCCCTCCAGCTCCTCCTGAGGATGGCAGCAGCATCACCTCTAAGGATGATGGCAAGGTAAGAACCCCTTTTTCTGTCCTCTAACCTGTCAGGTGGGGATTGGGGAGGGAGAGCATCAGGATAAATTGCTAATGGACGCAGGGCTTAAACCTAGGTGATGGGTTGATACATGCAGCAAGGCACCATAGCACGTGTTCACCTGTGTAATTAACCTGCACAGTCCTGCACATGCCTCCTGGAACCTAAACTTCAAAAGAAAACAAAATGAAAAAAGAATTGTTTCTTTTCTGATTTCTTTCCTTCTGTTAATTGTGATAATCTGAGAAGGCACATTATGTCTGACATGTCCAATTCTCTTTTTGGGGTTGGAATTCAATGAGAGTGTCTTCCCATCGGATATATGATATATTAGAATGTTTTTAGATGACAGCATCCATTGTCAACTGTAACGCAGAGGAATTTTCCTCAACACCAGTTTTCCCCTTTGGTTTAGGCATTGTATATTTGCCAATGTCAATTCTAGATAAATTCTGTGGGGAAAGGTCTTGTGTTTCCCACAGGTGTCCTCTATTCTAGCATGTTTGATTCTTGGCCTTTGACTCAACCATTGTCTTACAACTAGTTTCCTGAAGTCATCAAGAGACTGACAGATCTTGGGGGGGGGGTGCAGAAGAATTAATCTGATCCTCATAGCATCTTCTTTTGTCTAATTGCAGAGTTTGCCACCCGCTGGTTATGGTATGTACCCTGAAGTAGCTCACTTGCTGTGGAACAAACTTGCTGGTTTTAATATATAGTAACCTGATTCTGGGTTTTGGTTAAAGAATATTGGGGGTCTAGTGAGAGCAAATAATTTTGCAAGTGTATAACTCTGATCAGAGGGGCTGTATGAATGCATTTGAACCCAGAGGACCAGCCAGGGGATGTTGTGTGAGCCGATGTGGCTTCAGCTGGAGTAAAAGTGAGTGCACCTCTCTCTGACTTACTCTGCTGTTGGTGGTTGTAAAGAGTGGATTCTGGAAAATCTCAACAGTGAAGAAGACACCTTTCCAGGTGGAATTTAATAAAGCCTTCAGCTTCTGCCTGCTGCTTGGGATGCTGAGCGAGCATGTAGAAAGAGAAGAAAAAGAAAACATGGATGAAATTTGTTCTTGTCAGAGTTTAATGTCATAGTGGTGAGAAGTGTGAGTACCCTGTCTGTGATCACCTCTTCTTTTTTATTTTTATTATTTTTGTCCCCTGTTCTTGCTTTATTATTTAAAGATGGTCTTTCTGAGGATACCTCTTTCCTGCTTCTGCCACTGCAAATGTTAAAGCCTTTGGTTTGGGACACAGTTCTGTCATGGCAGTTACTTAATCCTGGAGACAGCAAGTCTTCCACAGTGTGCCCAGATGCTTGGGAGAAACTGATCCTCACCTGAACTATTAGGTTTCATGGCAGCACATTCATTTGTCTGTACTTGCTGTTTACTCCTGATATCAAGGGCTCTCTCTGGGCATGGGGGACAGGATGAAGATTTGCTCTGGGGTCATTGCAAAGCTCCAGTGTCTTGTAAATGGAGGAAGAAGCACACCCTTGAGCACACTGCTCAATTTTGTTATTTAAATGAGAATATGGAGTTTTACCATCATTTGTTAAAGAGGCCTTCCTTTTCCCATTGTGCATTCTCGGCACCTTTGTTGAAGATCAGTTGACTGTGTATGCATGCATTGAATTTTGGGCTCTCTATTCCATAGCTCCAATACTTACGGGTGCCCCCATGCTAGGACCCTGCTGTCTGAATTTCTGTATCTTTTCCTCTCGTAGATTTCAATCTCATGAATGCGTATCTTCCAACGCTATTCTTTTTCAATATTATTATGATTATTTGAGACATACAAGAATTCAAAAAAACTGTTGGGTTGTCTTTCCTATTTCTGCACAGATGGCTATTACCAGTTTGATAGTAGTTGTGCGTCTTTGGATCATTTTGTAGTGTTGTGTATTAGTCAGGTTTTGTCTTCCTGTCTAAATACGGGATACCTTTTTTTATTTGTACCTTCTCTACTTCCTTTCAGTCACATTCTGTTCTTACCAGGTTACGAGCGTTTCATCTCATTGGTTAGATTCTAAGTATCTAATGATTTCAGAGGTTATTATCCATGGAATTACATTTGTAATCTTGCTATTGGATTATTGATAGTGAGTGCATATTAACACAACTGCCGTTTGAGTGTTAACCTTGTACTCTGCAATTTTGATGAATTTATTAGCATGAATAGCATTCTTGTAGACTATCTCCAATTTTCCATATGCAGAATGTGAAAGAAGTTCTCAGCTTCATACCTCTCTCCTCAAGTATATTGTTACTGTGAAGGTCTGTTCATATTCACCTACTGAATGGTGTCCTTCCAGTTGGTGTAGTAAGGTTGTTCAGGAAATACTTTGCCTACTTATTCCATAATTTATAGTTCTAATTCTTTGTTCATGCTATTGTATGTTTATTATTTTTCCATAGAGTAAAATGCAGTATTTCTGATTAGATTCTGCATAGCTGACTTCCCTCTTTGTGTTGACTGGAAGAATATTGGGACATCTCTTGTGCTTCTGTCTTTCCACCGTCAATTATCTTTTAAACTGTAGACTTCAGAATCCGAAGTGAATCTGGAATGTGGAAATGTGAAGGAAAACACACAAGAAAGAAACCTAATGTTGCTATTCCCATGGCTTCCCTCCTTTCATCAGCCTAAATGTATATTTAGTTTACAGTATTTGAGAGCGTGCTACTTCTACTCATATGACAAACTTTCCCAAATACATAGTGATAATATCTGTGTATAGACCAGTTTACCTACCAAAACATAGTTTTAAACATACTTTTGTGGATTATTCAAAATTCCTCATGTACAGAGATACGAATAATATGCTTTCACCTAACCTATTACCCTCCTCAGAAGGAAGAAATGCACGAATCAGTTCTCTCATGACACTATCCAGAGCACTTTGCCAAGGCTAAGCTACAGTCATCTACATCACTTGGCAACAGCCTCAGTTTGAGCCACTTTTCATTTAAGAGAAAGAAATCATACAGGATATGATATCACATGCTTGGGACCTTCCAATATGGTAGCTAATTCTCCTCCCCAAGTAAACTGGTGTTCATTCCATTTGACCAGGTATCTGCTGATCTTTCATCAGGTCACTGGCTCTTTTTTAGACAACATGCACTTAAATTTTCTTTTTTTCAGACGTAGCTACTGTGTGGAATCAAGATGTCACCAAAAGCATTTTTGATACTCCTATCTCATTCTTTTGTCCCAAGGTTAGAGTTAAGTTGAAATGACTATTTTTGGACAGAGCAGTTGTGCATTATGGCATCACCCCTGACTTGGGAGCTTCTATCTTGGGTTTGCCTGCAGGTCTGGAATGTGTTAAGCTTTGAGATATCAAGCAAGTCAGTTCTCTTTTAATTTACCATTGTGAAGATCTACGATACACAGTGTATTTTAATAAACCCATTCACTCCTCACTATCGACCTCACCTAAACAGGGATTGTTTACTATCCACATACTCCTTGGATGGAGAAACCGAAGGGCTAATGAATGTGCCCATGCTTTTAAGCCCCTAAAGGAAGGAGGCAAGATATGAACCTAGGGTTATAGCTCTAAAGCTGAATTGAGAATGAATTGTTGAACTGCAGTTATTACCCCGAGGAGGATGGCTCTCAACCCTACCATCGTGGGCAGCTGTAAGTTGGTTCCCTCACACATGCAAGTCCTAGATTTACATGAGTCTACAGAGATCCCAAACACTGTCTATGATTCCAAGATGGCTGCAGCAGTCCTGTAGCTTAGGGCAGACAACAGTGAATGTAACTGTAGGATATGGCACAGCCATTGGCGTGAGTACTACAGAGCTGCCCCAGATACCTCTGACAACAGGGTCAAGTGCAAGTTCTCAATATTAGGAAGCAGTACTTAGAAATACTGAGAAACTTCTGTCAGTGCTGGGGACATTCCTCAGCAGTTGGCCCCAAACAAATAAGATGAATGAGATATTTTTGAGATGGTTGAAAACTCATCACCACAAGACCTAGAAATGGTCAAATCCTGCAAACTACATTCATTAGACACAATGACAAGACAGCAAAAAAGCATAGGTATCCTCCATAGGCAATTACTGCACATGCATGACATAGGAAAGGTGGACTGAAGAAGGAACTATTCCTGTGATTAACACCAGTTGTTTTATAGAATATAATTTCAATGTTTCCAATTCTTCCATCGTTCACTGTCACAAAAGTTTAGTACATAACTAAAATAGACTGTTTTGCCTAGAATTGAATACATCTGTCTGATCAACTTAACTTTTATTCAAGGATTGAAAATTCTAAAAAACAGAACTGCAGTGACAGCCGTTTATGTGACAGCCGTTTCCTTTCATGTGAATCCATACATGGAAAAAATGTTCTTGGGACATAAATCACATAAACAAATATTGTTATTTCTGTTTGACACAATAAATCCCTAGTGTCCTCTTCTAAAAAATAAACTTCACTATGATTACAGATTGCAAACCAAAAGGTTATCTAAAACCAGTCTTAATCAATTTAGAAGTTTAATTTGCCAAGGTTAGGGACATGCCAGTGACACAGCCCCAGGAGGTCCTGAGTACATATATCCAAGGTGATCGGGCTACAGTTTGGTTTTTACGTGTTTTAGGGAGACATAAGACATGAATTAATACATGCAAGATGTAAATTTCTTCCATTGAGAAACACAGGACAACAAAGTGGGAGAAGGTCAGGGCTCCAGGTCATAAGGAAGATTTCAAGATGTTTTGATTGTCAGTTGGTTGAGTTTAAAAACCTGGAATCAATAGAAGAAAGTGGGTTCAGAAAAGGGGTTGGGTAGACCCAGGTTTTTATTCTGCATCTTTAAAACTGATGCTAAATGTAGCACCGGCATGATTGGGTCCTAGAGTACTGACATAGTCTTGAATATGCTGTTTGTTCAAGAGAGCTTCAAAACGTGTGAGGCAGAAAGGCACTCTTCCACTGAACCTTAGTGTGCATTTGAGTTTCCTTTTTTGGTTGACTCTTTTGTGTTGCTGCATGCTGCCTCTAGTATGAGGCGGAGACCTCCATGTCTCATCTCTTTCCTGCTTCCCTCCCTTGCTAGCCCTCTTCCACCCAGAGGGACAGCCCAGCAGCAACTCAGTCCATGCTTTATAATCACCCACCTCCATACCCTACATCCAGTAAAGCTCCCTGAGTAACTCACAGCCACCAACCACCAGGGTGCTGAGCTTTCCTCTGTGTACTTCCAGTGTCTTCAAATGACCAGGCGAGCACGGTCGGGCTCAGATCCTGGACAGAGGAAGAAGATCTGGAGGAGGAAGACCTCTATGTAAGACTCCTTTTCTTTGTCTTCTAAAGAAATTTTGCTTTTGTGATTTCTTCTCAATTTGGATATGAAAATCTGAAAATGTACATTATGTACAGCATATGCAATTCTCTTTGTGGGGGTGAAATTCAGTGGGAATGTCTTCCCAACTAACACGCAATACACTGGGAGGTTTTCAAATGACAGCATCCATTATCGGCTGTAATGCAGAGGCACTTTGCTCAACACGTTTTCCTCCTTGGATTAAGCATTGTGTGTTTGCCCATTAAATCAACTTTAAAGGTGAATTCTGTGAATAAAGACCTTATTTTTCCATAAGCATCCTCATGGTTTTGGGGATGTTGACCTGTGGCTCAGCCGCTGTGCCACTTCCCGTTTTCTACTTTTGCCAAGGGAATAACAGATCTATGTGAGGTGCACCACAGAGTCTCATCCTCATAATGTTTTCTTTTTTATAATTGCAGAGAATATCCCAGGAAAGGGTGAAAAGTAAGTACCATGAAGTAACTCATCATGAGGGACCAACTTGCCGCTTGAGTGTATAGAAACCCGATTCTGGGATCCCACTGGGAAGGAGGATTGGGGGTCTCCTGAGAGAAAAGTGATTTGGCCAATATAGAACTGCAGCCAGCGAGGCTGTAGAAAGGTTTATCAACTCAGAACAAAGACCAGGGAATGATGTGTGAGGCCACATGGCTTTAGCTTCTGGAAGAGGAGTGGGTGAGTCACTCTTTCTAATGACTTTTTCTGATGTTTTTGTTTTTAAAGGCTGGCTTCGGGAGAGCATCTTAAGACTCCACGAAGACGACCCCGAAGGTAGGGAACTACTTTCCAGGTAGGACCTAATGAGAAAGGGTTCCTAAGAGCCTTCGCCTCCAGGTTATTTCCACTGCTTGAGGTGCTGAAGCAGCGGGTATGAAATCAGAAAGAAAATGAAAATGTGTGCGAGGTTTGGTTTGCTCTTCTCAAAGTTTGTTGTCATAAAGGTAGGAACTGTGTCTCTGGGCTATGAGGGTGCTGTGTTCAGTAGAGATGATCTCTGCAGTATGCCTGCTCTTTTCTGCCCAGTGAAACATCTAAACCTTTGGTTTGGATTCATCAGCACCTCTTGGGATTATGCACAAGGGATGTAGGGCTGGGCATTGAGCGTCATCTGTAAGGAAAGGAAGGAATCTGTGGGAACATCTTTGTCACATGAAGTTAGAGAAAAAGCTCTGCTGTGTGCTAAGGGGAAATTGATAATCACCCTCTGAACTTTTAAGACTTGTTATAGCACATTTATGTTTCTGTCCTCTCTGCGGGTTTAAAGGGATGTCCCAGGGGTGGATGGCAGAGTGAATATTCACTCTGGGCTCACTGGTGCGTCTCCAGTCTCCTGGGAAGGCAGAGAAGGAGTCTGACCTTGAGCACCTTTGTAGCCTCCACTTCCCACCCCTACCGCAGATTCTGAGATGAGGCTTGTTTCTCTCCAGTTCTCTTAATTTTTGGGGAAACCAAGAGTTCCTTCCCACAGAAGATGGCATTACACTATTTCCTGTCTTCAAAATTAGGCTTCCATTGTTCTCTAAGTTTATATTTATAAATTAAGTTCTGGACCTTTTGTTCACAGATTGCTAAAAGTTGTGCAGGAAACTCCATAGGATAAAGTGTGCTGATAGCACATAATTTTGTCCAGGCTATGGATGATACTTTTATCTTTGGAGGATCCTCATTTTACATAATAAGATGCAAAACTAAGTGGGCACCCTCTATCCAGTCTGGGGCACTTCATTAAAGAACTGAGTTTGCTGCTTTCTGTCATTTGCTTTTCTTCATGAGAGCTTTGAACCACCTAAATACTGCTGGCACCCTCTTTTTGGGACCCTGACATCTGAGAGGGTGAGATGGCACAAGTGCAGACATCCCTGGTTCCTCCCTGAAATTTCCCTCCTCCTTTAATCTTCTTCCTTAAGGAACCTGCTCTGACTGCTAATGGCTTGTTTAGACCTCTCCAGGTTTGAACTGTCATGCATAGAATAAGTCAATATGTGATTCTCAGTGTCTGGCTTTTTCGCTCACATTATGATTTGAAATTCATTCACGTTCGTAAGTGTAACTGGTTTTGGAATAATACTGGCACTCATTTCTGTGAAGTAGCTTGTTAGTAGGGAACATATCTTTTATTGTCATGAATAGTGCCAAATATTTTTCAAAATGGTGATGCTAATTCATGCTCCTGTAGCAGCGTATGTGAGGAGACATTTCTCCAAATCCTTGTGCGCTTTTAGTTTTCTCTCTCCCTAAAAATCCCATCACTGTGGTTAGTCTTTCAATTGTATAGCATCTTACTTAAAATTTGTAACCAAAAATTTTGTTTTAATCTAATGATGCAGGCCAGTAGGTTTGTGTACGCCCGTCTGACCCCAGCCATGTAAGTAATCATTGATCAAAATGTCACTATGCCACATGACTGTACTTGATAACAGCTGCTTAAGTTATTAAAGTGTAAAGGATAACTGATATACACATTTGAGTCATGGATACTATGTGGTCACTTCTCTATGTTGCCTCTTTGAAGCATCACAATCACTTTGAGGCATAATTCGTTTGGTTCTATTCATTATACAGATGAGGAATGTGAGTCTCAGTTAAGTAAAGTATTCACGGGACACACCCACAGCTGGATCTCTCTAACACCAAAGGCTAATCTATAAACTAACATGCTGCGCTGCCTGTAGTGGCGAAGTAGACTTGCCGTAAAGTGAAGTTTGCTTCCACAGCTGGGCGTGTGAGCTCAGCGGGGTTGCTGTTACCCATTGTTTTATGGGTTTGAGATTGGTGTTGCAGAAACCCAGATGGAGAAGCTCTTGGCTGAGAGAGTGAAAAATTATTGAAAGGACAGATGAGTGCGTTTGAAGGATCAGGCTTCCATAGAGCATGTTGTTGAGCCTCTTGGAATAAAAACAGATACAATCAAACAGAATCTCAGTCCTCAGTTGTACCATTCGGTAAGCATCAGCACGCCATGGAGTGTGCTCACTGCTGTGTTGTGGGGACATAAAATCTATCCCAGGCTTCTGTGGCCGCCCATTCTGTCCTGTCCAATGAACCTCTTTTCTGTTCCATTGGTCTACATCTCTGTTTCGGTACCAGTACCATGCTCTTTTGATTACTGTAGCAGCTGACTAAGTTTGTGATCAGGTTTTCAGTATTCATTGAGAGAAACGGAACCTTTTGCAAACAATCCGCAGCACGCTGTGCCCTCATACTGCTTTGTTTCTGCGTTGCAGGTAGTGCCGTTCTTCCATCTGAAGTGTGACTCTGGTAAGTATTCTGGAATTATTGTCAAGAAAAAAAGCTTGTTTCAATGTGCAGTGCCACCCTGAGTCTGGGATTGTGATAGGAATAAGCATAGTGAAAGTGTTTTTTAGAAACCTGAGTTCCCCAGGGAAAAATCATGGCCAAATTATTGAGGCAGCAGCTGTGCTCCCTTTTGGCTGGTACTGAGTTGGGTGCTTGAGGATTGGTGGTGTCTTGTGTGAGGCTGCATCATGTGATGTGAATCTGTGTGCTTCTGTGCAGGTGAGGCTGTGTGTTTTCTCAGGAGAGATTTCCCATTTACACAGCCCATTCTCCAGTGTCCACTTTTAAAGAATAAAATCCAGCCCCGCTCTACTCTGTACAGTGACTCCACCCTCACCAGAGCCATCCCTGGGTCTGGTTTAGTATCCTCACAGCTCAGTGGAGAACCTGAAGGGCCAGGGGGTGGCCCCAGCTCCTGAGTTTCTGAATGAAAAAGTGAAAACAGAAACCCAGGAGTGTGGGCCAGTGCTGACACTGGCAACTACTGGCATGCCGTCAGTCATGGGGTGTTTGCCACCATGCAGGGAGTCCAGCATTCATGTATAAGCCCTAAGGAAGTCCCAGACACTGCCCATCGTTAAAAAGTGGCCTCCATGGTCCCACAACCCAGGGCAGTTACAGGTACATCTCCCCACAGACTGGCGTAGTCATCAATGTGAAAAGCACAAAGATCCCCAGGTGTTTGGGTCGGCTCACAGATTCTTTTTTGTTTGGGGAACCTGTGCAGGATGAGCAGGTTTGGTACATACGTAAACGTGTGTCATGCGTGTTTGTTGTACAGGTTATTTCATCATCCACGTATTTAGCCTAATATCAGTTATTTTCCTGATCTTCCCCCTCCTCGCACTGTCCACCCTCCAGCAGGCCCCAAGCTCACAAATTCTAAGAGGAGTGGGGGACCACACGGGCCAGTGTGGCCCACTTCAATTGTGCAGTTAATTTGCTCAGCAGCTGGCCAAAGCACAAGGATCCGTGATGTCTTTTAGTAGATGTAGTAATATCTTCCCAAGCCCTGAAATGCTCAAACCCGGCCAGCTGAAAATGATGAGGAGAGGGACAGGTAGGAACTCTGTGCAGCACTTGGTTGGTAGCCTGGTTTCCATCCCTTGTGGCAACTCTCTTGTGCATGTGTGTTAAAGACCCTCAGCCTCAACCTAAACCTCCTCCATGAGGAGACTGTCACTATTGGGTTACTGCAGCATATGGACACCAGCCAAAGTGAAACAAAAGGTTGCTTTAAAACAAGTCATTCGGTGGCTCAAGCCTGTAATCCCAGCACTTTGGGAGGCCGAGGCAGGTGGATCATGAGGTCAAGAGATCGAGACCATCCTGGTCAACATGGTGAAACCCCGTCTCTACTAAAAAGACAAAAAATTAGCTGGGCATGGTGGCGTGTGCCTGTAATCCCAGCTACTCAGGAGGCTGAGGCAGGAGAATTGCCTGAACCCAGGAGGCAGAGGTTGCAGTGAGCCGAGATTGCACCATTGCACTCCAGCCTGGGTAACGAGCGAAACTCTGTCTCAAAAAAAAAACCAAAAAACAAGTTATGTATTCATAATGTCCACTCATTGTTTTGTAATCTCTGCTCTCTTTGTGGTTATGTCTTCCTATTAATTTCTGATACTAATTTTGTGATTTTTCTTTTTTCTTGATAAATCTCACTAATGACTTGTGTACTAGACTTTTCTTGAAAACAACTGTTGGCTTTCATCGACGGCTGGGGCTTCATCCACAGCTGAATCATCATCCATGGCTGGGACATCAGGGGCATCATCCACAGATGGGAATCATCCACAGCTGGGGCATCATCCACTGCTGCGGCATCATCCACACCTGAGGCATCATCCACTGCTATGGCATCATCCACACCTGGGGCATCATCTACTCCTGGGGCATCATCCACTGCTGTGGCATCATCCACTGCTGGGGCATCATCCACTGCTGTGGCATCATCCATTGCTGGGGCATCATCCACTCTTGGGTCATCCACTGCTGGGGCATCATCCACTCCTGGGTCATCCACTGCTGGGGCAGCATCCATGCCTGGAGCATCATCCACTGCTAAGGCATCATCCACTTCTGGGGCATCATCCACACCTGGGGCATCATCCATGCCTGGAGCATCATCCACTGCTGCGACATCATCCACTGCTGCGGCATCATCCACTGCTGGGGCATCATCCACTGCTGGGGCATCATCCACACCTGGGGCATCATCCATTGCTGGGACATCATCCAGGCCTGGGGCATTATCCAGGCCTGGGGCATCATCCAGGCCTGGGGCATCATCTATGCCTGGGGCATCATCCATGCCTGGGGCATCCTTTATGCCTAGGGCATCATCCACTGCTGGGGCATCATTCATGCCTGGGGAATCATCCACTGCTAGGGCATCATCCATGCCTGGAACATCATCCACTGCTGGGGCATTATCCACTGTTGTGGCATCATCCACTGCTGGGGCATCATCCACACCTGAAGCATCAGCCACTGCTGGGGCATCATCCATGCCTGGGGCATCATCCATGCCTGGGGCATCTTCCATGCCTGGGCATCCACTGCTGGGGCATCCACAGCTGAGGCATCATCCACTGCTAGGGAATCATCCACATCTCAGTATCCACTGCTGGGGCATCCACAGATGGGCATCATCCACTGCTGGGGCATCATCCATGCCTGAGACATCATCCACTGCTGGGGCATCATCCACGCCTGAAGCATCATCCACTGCTGGGGCATCATTCATGCCTGGGGAATCATCCACTGCTAGGGCATCATCCATGCCTGGAACATCATCCACTGCTGGGGCATTATCCACTGTTGTGGCATCATCCATTGCTGGGGCATCATCCACACCTGAAGCATCAGCCACTGCTGGGGCATCATCCACTGCTGGGGCATCATCCATGCCTGGGGCATCTTCCATGCCTGGGGCATCTTCCATGCCTGGGCATCCACTGCTGGGGCATCCACAGCTGAGGCATCATCCACACCTGAGGCATCATCCACTGCTAGGGAATCATCCACATCTCAGTATCCACTGCTGGGGCATCCACAGATGGGCATCATCCACTGCTGGGGCATCATCCATGCCTGGGACATCATCCACTGCTGGGGCATCATCCACGCCTGAAGCATCATCCACTGCTGGGGCATCATCCACGCCTGGGCATCATCCACGCCTGGGCATCATCCACTGCTGGGGCATCATCCACTGCTGGGGCATCATCCATGCCTGAAGCATCATCCACTTCTGGGGCATCATCCACGCCTGGGCATCATCCACTGCTGGGGCATCATCCATGCCTGGGATATCATCCATTGCTGGGACATCATCCATGCCTGGGGCATCTTCCATGCCTGGGCATTATCCACTGCTGGGGCATCCACAGATGGGTATCCACTGCTGGGGCATCATCCACAGATGGGCATCATCCACTGCTGGGGCATCATCCACGCCTGAGGCGGCATCCACGCCTGGGGCATCCAGTGCTGGGGCATCTTCCACGCCTGGGGCATCATCCACGCCTTTGGCATCATGCACACCTCTGGTAGCTCTGCAGGAAGGTTGCTCACCTCACCATTGCTTTCTCCAGCTTCCAGAGGCTTCCATTTAAAGGAGCGTCTCTCCCCACTCTGCCTCACCTGACACCAGCTCTCCTGTACCTACTGGCTTTCTAAATGCTTTCTTCCACCTTCACCTCATTGGATTCACAACTCTGGAAAATAGTAAAAAATTATAAAAAGGTGGGAGTGGGGGTGATCTGGAAATCCCTGCTATATTTTTAAATGGAAACTATTTATGTTTTAAATAAAACCATCTCTTAGCACTAGAATATCAAGCCATTCATGTTTTTAACAGAACTTTGAGATACAATTCAAATGTTTTTTACATGAACATTTATGTGTGTATGTGTATATATACAACTATATACATATGTGTGTATGTATATATACACAGTTGTATATATATGCACATACACATGTGTATACAGTTATGTATGTAGTTGTGTGTGTGTGTATATATATACACACACAAATGTGCATATATGTATTGTTTTAGGACACAAAAATACTGATCTTGAGAAAAAAGCAATACATAAATATTGAAACTATCTGGCATAGCAAAAGTCCCCTTTAAGCTCTGTCTCAAAAAAAGAAAAATATGGCATACAAAGCGCAGAGTGACAGAAAATGCTCACAGTGTGTGCGTGTGAAGAATATGTCATGTTGGCCCCAGCTGTCAACGTTGCCAGTGTTGCTGCTGTCCTCAGTGCAGACAGCTGTGCAGGCATTGAACCTTCGGATGCTGAGTGTGGCTGAGTTGGCCCTGCCAGGGCCACAGACCCTAAATTGGACAGAGGGGAGGGACTGTGGGTCAGAGTCAGCATAGTGAGGAGGGCGGGTGTGTGGAGCAGAGCCGACTGGATCCCTGTCCCCAGCTGAGGTGCCCCCTTCTCTGTGCAGTGAGTGAGGAGGGTAAAGACAGGAGCCCTGGGGATGATTCAGATGCCACTCTGCTTCCTGACACTCTGCTGTGGAGCCTTAGCTTTCTGAAGCCACCTTACATCTCCCAAAACCTTCATGAGAGCAGAGCCACTGCATTTAAGTAAGAGCTGCAACCTGCCTCTTCTTGGGCTCCTCTGCCCTGAGTTCTCACAGCTGACCCGGTGGAGTGAAGGTGTGTCCTAGCAGGTCATTGTTGCCACCCAAATCTACCCAGTAGGCTCCCTGATGACTAAACTCCCATGGAGGCTCTGAGTCATATTCCAGCTGGGAGAGGCCATCTCAGGAGTGTCCCTCACTGTCCCACACTGCCCTCAGACCCCAAAGCCTTCCTGCCTCTGACACACCGGGGCATCTCAGGTGGAGAGCCTTGGCTGTACTGATCCTCCTTTCTGAAGCTGCTCACGATGTCAGAGAGGGGCCAGGGCAGCTGGGAATCCTAAATAAAGGAGACGTGGGTTGAAGGGAGGTCACTTGTTCCTGCCAGCTGTGCCAGCAGAGCATCTGTGGCACTTTCTGTCAGTGTTGGGAACCAGAAGCACAGAGTCTACTCACACTATTAACACTGTCATCATCAGCCACCTAAAGGCCTCTCTTTCATGTTTTTTTACCACCATTTCAAATCATGTTTTCCTCCATCTCTGAGTCACCAACTCAAGTGTAAATCATGTGGTTCCACTTCAACTTCCAAATCATCACTATAGATACTTAAAGAATTCATAGTGTGTTTTCATTTCTTAAGCAAATAAGTTTTCCTCTTTGGACCTCATCTGGTTTATTTTTAATTTTTTCTGAGATTTAAACTCAGACGTAAACATTTAATTTCATCCATATGTGCATATGAACCATTTCCATTACTTCCAACAGGTCAGCATTGTGTAAGCTACACTTTAGTTATAAACCCTTGTGCTGAGCAGCCAGGTTGCTGCCAATAACACGTGACCAGTGAGGATGCTTCCTTCTGCGCATTTCCCTCCATCTCTGAACCACAGTGGACTAGCCGCATGGAGGGTGCACACTTAATGGTAACTATGTGCTGAGGGACGTCCTGCCGGATGGCTGACCTTATAAATATCCCAGTTGTGAGTAATAGCTTCTGAAGCTCCACAGCCTGACTGGAAATTGGTTTTATTTTTATTTTTTAAATTGCAACATTAGTTGTCTGCTCAACACTCACTGGTTTCATGCATCACTCAGAAGTAACTGCACAATTCTAGGGCATCCACAGGAACCTATAGGTTTTGCCTGCCCCTGCCCCTGGCTGGCTGATCTCAAAGCCCTCTCCCTGGCTTCCTGCTGAGGGGGCTCTCGCAGCTCCTGACACTCCCATTTTGCTCCCCTCAAGCCCTTTTGCTTTGCTCTCTGCTGTTGCAGGCGGCTCCTCCCACACAGACATGCTGGGCTCCACAGGGGTTTCTTTCACCTCAGATGGATCAGAACGTGTGTTCTTGTGACTTTTATTCATCCACATTTTGCCTTCTCTAAATTGCTTTGTTGTGATATTTGTCCATTTTTAGTGACATTTTCATTTTATCTGTCTTTTCTATTTTTTTTCTGAAATCTATATTATCCTTGCTAATATCTTTCCATTGTTCCATATCCCTCTGCAATTTTGCCTGTTGGATCCTTCTTCTAACAAAGCACCTTAAATAACCATTCAGAAGCTCATAAGCTTATGTGCCTTATCAGAATCATAGAAACCTCAGCAAGTTCAGCACATGAAAATGCACTCAATCCCAAGTCATTAGCAGAGAACACATTGAAACTAGTTTCTCACTCTTACACCCACCAGAATAGGCACATTATCGGAGACAGAAATGCAAAGGGTGGTGAGGATGTGGAGGAACTTGAACTGTCGTGTTACTCTGGGAACATACTTAGTTTCAACCATTTTGATAAATGGCTTTCTAGTGTGTACCACAGTCATCAGCACCTGTGACCCTACAGTCCCACTCCTGCCACCTATGTCCAGGAGACATGTATGAGCCAAGGATGTTGGTGTCCACCTGGGAGACTTTACAGAAGGCTTGTTTCAAGCAACCATCATCAGAAACAGCAGAGTGAACGTAAAAAATACAGAGGCGTGAACTAGTAGTGCCAACTTTCTACAATGTTACATACTCAGCAGTACAAAATGACAGATGTTTCATCACGTGGAACATGGGTGAAATTCACATATTCACATAATTTTCAATCAGAAACAAAAGAGTACATGCTGTAGGTTTGCATTTATATGATGTTTAAAAGTAAATTTTAAATGTGTTGATCATGATCAGAGAAGGTATCTCCTGGGGTTACTGCCTGGAAATTAGCTGCAGAGGGACAGCCAGGAGATCTACATCTGGGTGCTGGTAACACAGTGTTCGTAAGAAGGCAGCAGTCTGCCTGTGTCATATGTGTGCACCGTGCCACTGGTAAAACAACCGTCACCTAAAAATGAATGCAAATCATATCTTTCCATCGTGCAAACGTCCATCCTTACTGTCTCCCTGGGAGTCTGTCTATATTTTAAATAGAAGTAACTTCAGTTTTGTATGTACAAGAACACACTCACACTGCTCTCTTTTAACTGGGAAAATCATGATAGCAAATTCTGTAAAAGACATGACAAGAAAGGTGAATTAAAAGTCAAACTTTCAAATACTGTTGCCAAAATCCAGCACAATATGTTAGCAATCTTGATTCCAAGGTTTGTCTTTTTAATTTCCCTTTGAGTTTGGGATACATGTGCAGAATGTGCAGGTTAGTTACACAGGTATACATGTGCCATGGTGGTTTGCTGCACCTATCAACCTGTCATCTAGATTTTAAGCCCAACATGCAGTAAGTATTTGTCCTAATGCTCTCCCTCCCCTTATCCCCTACCCCTGACAGGCCCCAGTGTGTGATGTTCCCCTTCCTTTGTCCATGTGTTCTTATTGTTCAACTCCCACTTTTGAGTGAGAACATGTGATGTTTGGTTTTCTGTTCCTGTGTTAGTTTGCTGAGGGTGATGGCTTCCAGCTTTATCATTGTCCCTGCAAAGGACAAGAACTCACTCTTTTTTATGGATGCACAGTATTCCATGCTGTATGTGTGCCACACTTTGGTTTTGTAAAGGAAAGACTGGGATTTTGATATGGATGTAAATGTGGTGGGATGAGGACAGGATCCCTACTGTTTAGGGTGCTGCTGGGGAGAGTGGTGAGAAGAGACAGAGCCCTCAGGTTAGAGGAATGGACATTTGGTTAGAAATAGGACCTGGGTGGTCCTCAGGGACGGTCCTGGGGTGGGGTCTCCAGGCCATAGCTGTGGAGGGTTCCCTCTAAGAGAAAGGTCTCTGTGCATTGTCCCTGCAGGGCTCAGGATGAAATAGGAGTCTGAAGATGCTGACCTTTGGTTTGGAAGAAATGAACAGGAAGAAAGGTCCACTCTGTGCTGGTGCAGTCACTGCTCATCCTCAGCCAGGCCTTAGTCCAGCTGCACAGACAGTGGCTCAGATCAATAGTAAGTCAGGTGGGAAGCTTTATAAAGTGAGTTCATCAAGCCACTGACACTCCAGCCCAGGCACCCCTTATCAGATAAGGGCATTAGCTGCTCACCCAGGGTTAGTCCCATGGAGGGAAGCGAAGTGGTCATGTGACAATTTAGGATGTTGCTTTCTAATACAGTTGGGGGTCAGTTGGCTGCAGGGGTCCCTTGTAGCCAACTGATCATTGGAAATGTGTAGCCCGTGGCAGCTGACTGTGATGCTGCTATGAAAGGATTGCCCTGTTTTGAATCACCCTCATCTTTCCAAGGGGCTTCATTTGAGATAAACTACATCCTGTTTGGGAGTCTGGGATGGAAAGGAAGAGACAGAGGCCGGGTCTTGTGTCCAAGCTGTTATCTGGGCTCAAGCATCTGTTCCGGGACATCAGCCCTCCCACAGAAACCTTGGGTCAGGACATCTTGAGAGTCAGGGGAGTTCATGTTTTGGGGGGTCTAGAGCATGATCTGGAGGTCTGGAGTGTGAACACATCTCTGGCCCCGAGGCCTCAGGTATGCTTCTGCCCCAGCTGCATCACACAGCAGTGTGGTGACTGGAAAGACACATGCCTTTAAGAGAATTTCTTCCAACTGTGAAGTGCAGGCCACAGCTCCTGCTCTGCCCACCCTCAGGGCTGATGTGGGCATCACAGGAGATGCTCACATGTACTGTCCATGCACTGTAAAGCCTCCCACACAGGCAAATGAAGAAAAGCCAACCTCCACCCTCCCCTGCCCTGGAGCATCCATGTCCCCTCTCTGGACAGCCACTGTCAAGTGTGTAGCTTCTTCTGCCAGGCATGTAATGATGAAAGAATCATGGAGCATTGAAGAATCAGCCACTTTTTCTAAAGCTTTAGCTCTGTTCAATGATCTTCGGCCTCATCATGCTAACCCGTCAGCCCTATTAAAGTGTTTAGAGGGCAGTGCAGAGAACTGGAGGCTGAGGGGTTGCAGGATGTTCCCTGGTTCTCACGGCTGTAAGTGGGACTGAGCCCAGGCCCTCAGGCCCCAGCCCCCATGCTCAGTCGCTCTGCTCAGCTGCCTTTCTGGACCGTCTCATCATAAAGGCATTTTCCACACAACCTTTCCCTCAGGTGTTTCAAGTGCACATGAGAACCCAGGATCTTCCGAAAGCCCAGTGTTGGCTCAGAGGCTGTGTTGGGGAGTCAGTGCAGTGGGATCCACCATTTGAGCTCTGCATCAATTATGGTCCATTTCCTCTGGTCTTCTGCCAACAAATTGTCAGTAGCTCTCTTTACTGTGAGTGCATTTCCCAGATTCTTAGCTGATGAATTTGAGGAGAAATGTATATACAGCCTAGACCAGCAGCATGTCAAGAAGGGGCCCCGACCAAGCACAGGTGCAGCTGCAGACAGTGAGCTGATGGCCCTGTGGGTACTCAGCCCTTACGTTGATTCAAGAGTAATGATTGCATTTGTTCCAAAGTTGCGTATTTAAAATAAATCAATAAAAATGCTAAACCATATTGTTATTCGTGTGAGAAAATTTTAATTCAGTATTCAATCAGTAATGTTTCAACCACATAAAGATACATTCACAGCTCAGCTTTGGTTCACATTTAATAGCAAAACACATCTGAAGCTCCTGTTTAGACATTAACTGATTGTTGAACATTTGCTGCAATAGATCTGCCCCCAAATAGTGTTGCCAAATGACTCTTTAATTAATAGACACTATTATTTGGATAAGTTTTACATTAGCAGAAAAATAGAGCAGATACTGAAATTAGCACATGCCCCTTTCCTCCATTTCCCCTGTAATTGACATGTCAGTATGGTGCATTTGTTATTGTTAACAAACCAATATTTACACATTATTAACTAAATGTCTTAGCATTATGGATTCCTCTTTCTATTGTGAACTTTCAAGGTTTTTTTTTTTAATTTGCAGTGTCTTGCTCCACCTTGCATGCACTCATCGTTCTGTTGCTGACAATCCCCTGTGCTTCAACTGTTAGTCCTTCTGTCTTTTTCTCGGAAACAGCTGATTTTTTGTTTTAGACCAATCTCACCCTGTTACCCGGACTGGAGTGCAGTGGCATGCTCTCGGCTCACTGCAACCTCCACCTCCCAGGTTCAAGTGATTCTCGTGCCTCAGCATCTCGAGTGGGATTACAGGTGCCCATGACCACACCTGGCTAAGTTTTGCATTTTTAGTAGAGACAGGGTTTCCCCATGTTAGCCAGGCTGGTCTCTAACTCCTGACCTTGAGTGATGTGCCCACCTCAGCCTCACAAAGTGCTGGGATTGCAGGCATGAGCCACCGCACCCATCTGGAAACAGCTGATTTTTTTAATTGTCTCTAGAGTTTGCCTTTTTACAAAATGACACCTAGTTTGAATCACAGATTATGTAGCTTCTTCAACAGACAATCCCAGCCTCCAGAACAGTGAGAAAGAAAAAACTGTGTTTATACCACCCAGCCCATGGTATTTGGGTTACCTTTTCTTTTCTGGGGACAGGTCTCACTGTGTTGCCAAGAGTGGAGTGCAGTAGTGCCATCTGAGTTCATTTCAGCCTTGACCTTCTGGGCTCAAGTGATCTTCCCATCTCACCTGGGACCACAGGCACACACCACCATGCTGGACTAATTTTCTTTATATTTTTGTAGAGATGGGGGTCTCACTATGTTGCCTAGGCAGGTCTTGATCTCCTAGCCTCAAGCAAAGTTGGGATTCACTCAGGGTGGCTGGCAAAATATTAAGGGAAATATCAGGGAAAGTTATAAGATATAGTCTCAAATATTTTGGAAGATAAAAAGGTTTTTATAACTTGTAATAATGGAACAGGCCGAAAGCAGCTGGTTCTTACCTTAGAGTATTAGGTCATGGGTAAAAATTAGGGATAATGGAAGCTTCCCCAGTTGTCTGTTTACCTCACATTCCTTTGTCTCTACTCTAACTCCCTTGTTCACTCATGTGGTCTTAAAACTAACCTTTGAGCTGGGTGGCCATATTGGGGGAGGTCAAAGGGAGATCACCCCTTAATGGTGTTTGCTCTGGGCCCTGGAACCAAATCTTTAACCGTGTTAATTATTCACAAGCATGTTGAATTAGAGCTTCTGTCATTAAATCTAAACTGAATAAATGTGAGGAGGGACAGCTATTGAAGGGTTGGGTAGCTGCAATGGCCCTCTGAGAGCAGCTGACTTATTCACTGTACTTTGTGTGCGGAGGGTATTTATTCATCAGTCGCAGTGTCAGGGTTTGCAGGACAGGCCCCACAGGTGGTGATCAACCTCTCAAAGCAATCCACCTGCCTTGGCCTCCCAAGGTGCTGGGGTAAGAGGCAGGAGCCTCAGCACCCAGCCAGCCTTGTTCTAGCAGCCTGCACTGACCCTGGCTGACTCTTCCAGAAGACACTGGTTGGAGAGGGCAGTCAGGAGGGGCAGCATCAGGCTTTAAGCTGTGTGAAAGGGAAAGTTTTGCTCAGCAGCAAATTCTCTCCAGATTAAGAGTTTTGTGATTGGCAGCCACCGTGAACTAGAGAGACACATCCTCCAGGGAAAGCCTGCACATTCCCCAAGGTGTCTGTGCTGGCTTCTGGGGCCTTTGACCACTGCTTTCCATCTGGGATTCTGTGTTCACAGGGGGAGCGAAAGACCTGAGGAACACCATGCAGCATGACTTGGTCCTCATGGTCCCTTCTCTCCTGTAATTGTTGGTGGCCTCAGGAAAACAGCCTGTATTCTGGAATCACTGACTCACTGTTAAAAAAATCCAGATGAAAAGCAAGGCAGGATTTTCCTGCTGGCTTCAATCTGATTCCAGCTTCCCACTGGGCACAAGGTGGGGGTGGTGTAAGGAGTGATTTTTGCAGGCAAAGAACCCTGGCCTCACTGTACAGTCCCTGGAGCAACCATATCCCTCTAGGTCTGTGTGCATGAGACTCTGGAGGGGTCTTCGTGGGTGTCATGCGGTGTGACTGAATGTGTGTGGGAGTGTGGGTGGGAGTGTCTCCTCAGGAGAGGTGTCCCACCTACACAGCACAGGTCCTACATCAATGTTCTCTAGGGGAACCCCACTGCCACTGTGTGCTTCCCACATGTTGACATGTTCATGGCTCACCACAGCCTTGCCCAGGGGCTCACTTTCCAGTCCCATGCCTTGGAAAATGAGCACAGAGAATGATCCACACTCCTGAGCTTCTCTGTAAAAGAGATGCGGGGTGAGTGAGGGTTGGAGCCCCATGTGGAAGCTCGGGACCACTGGGTGGCATTCCTCACTCAGTAGCGGACTCATGGGTCACAGAGCAGGGGTGATTTAGCCCCGTGCATATGCCTGGAAGTACCTGGGTGTGTGGAGTTTCAAGACATCACCCATGGTTAAAAGGCAGCTCCTGTGCTGACATAGCCCAGGACATCTTTGCATATATCATAGATTTTCACCCAGCTATTAGCCTAAAAAGTCCAAGTCATGGGAACAGAGTAGAAGGGTGGTGTCTGAGAGTGAAGAAAATAGAGAGCTGGTGAAAGGGCACAAACTTTCAGTTATGCGATGAGTACATTCTAGAGACCTGACACACAGCATGGCTACCGTAGTTCATAGTGATGAAGTGCACACTCGGAATCTGGTGAGAAAGCGAACCTGGAATATTCTCACCACACATGCAAATGGCAACAATGTGAAGGGACGGGAATGTTTATGAGCCTGATGGTGGTCATCATTTCACATTGTGTGCATATATCAAAACTTCACATTTTATACCTTATATATACGTATTTTAAAATTGTTCAACTTTGTCTCAATAAAGCCAGGAAAATATCCTCAGAAATTTTCAAAGTCTGTGAGCTATGCATCCTGGAAGTGATGAATTAGAACCGGCAGGACCCCTGCTGATCAATGAGCCCCATTAGCCTGGCTGAAGCACCCCAGGACAGCAGAGTTAGAGCACCAGCTCCAGGCCCACACCTCCCCCTGTAAGGAGCCGCCCTTCCGGCCTATGTGAGCAGGTCTAGGGAGATGTCAAGAAGATACTGGCAATTTAGAGGCAGTTAAACATGGCAGGAGAGGCCAAGAGACTTTTTTTTGCATTACAGTGTAGAGTTGGGTACGTGGAGAGACTGAGCATTTCCTGTTGAATTAGGTGGCCTCTAGATCCACAGTGAGGACCCTGAGCCTCATCCCAGTCCTGCTTCTCTTTTCCAAGCCTCTTCAACCGAGGAGGATGACACAGCAGCAACTGAGCCCATGCAGTAAGCCCACCATGCCCACGCAGGGCTGTGTCCATCTCAAGCCAGTGCCCCGAGTCATTTACAGGCAACACTGCCAATGCACTGCCAGCCAGCCACTCTGTCCTCCTAACCTCCCTAAGAGGCTGCTGGAGGAAGAGTCACACCTCACAGCAAAGAAGGATTGCCTTTCTTTGTCCAAAATCAACATGACAATTTGTTTATTTATTTCATTTCAAATTCATTCAGGTATGAAAATCTGGCAATATACATAACATGTGATACATACTGTTTCCTGGAAAGACAGTGTTAGTCATGAATGGCAGCCTCAGCTTATTAACAAACTGGGAGAGGGCCTGGTCTCAGCACTTGTACTTCCTTCTTCTTGGACTAAGAATTTTGCAACTGCCAGCCATAATAGACTGGGAAGACCCACAGACCCACCCTCCAGGGAAAGCTCCTGCATGTCTTACGGGTGTCCTCACAGTCACTGCATGGCTTTGACTGGACTAATTAAAGCAACCTGTTCTGTAATTATGATACAGAAGTGCTGGAAAGGGAAGAGTGTGATTCCTTTAAATGAAACAAAATGGGGGAAGGGAAGGGCTGGGTAGAGGAGGGTGAGGTCCTTTGTAGGGCTCCACCCCCATGGACCTAGGTGAGGACAAGCACTCCTGCCTTCACTGGAGAAGAGGTGCACCACCAATGTCCCAGCTCTAGGGGAGAGCCATCTCCCTTCTGGCTTCTGGTCTGCTGAGAGCTACTCTCACTCAATAAAGCCTTGCACTCATTCTCCAAGCCCACATGTGATCTGATTCTTCCCCTACACCAAGGCAGGAAACCCTGGGATAGAGAAAGCCCTCTGTCCTTGTGACAAGGTATAGGGTCTAATTGAGTGGGTTAACATGAGCCACCTGTAGACAGCAAACTCAAAGAGCACCCTGTAACACACTCCCACTGGTGCCTCAGATGTAAACATTCACCCCTATACACTGCCGTGGGGTCAGAGCCCCACAGCCTGCCCAACTGAAGAAGTGAGCTGCACCCCCACTGCATGCCCTGTGAGGGGAACAAGGGAACCTTTCCTGTTTCAATTACAGATCATCCCAAGAGTGAGTAAAAGTGGTGCATGTTCTGGAATCACTCAGTTGCTGAGAAATAGTGGAGGTGATGTGGAAAGTGGAACTTTCCTTTTGGCTTTGGTTGGAGAGGTTGATTTTGGGTTCCTGTTAGGGGTGAGGATCAGGGAAGTGTTGATGGAAGCTGATTTTTCCAGATAAAGAGTAACAGACACGTTTCAGGGAGCAGCTGTACCCCCTTCAGATGGTGGGAGGCTGGTGTGCGGAGCTGGCACTCTGAGTGTGAATGCGCCTGCTGCTCTCTGAGTGTGGCTGTCTAGGAGGCCCTGCATTCATATCCCCTCTAGTAGCACAGCCACTACTGTCAGTTTCCAAATACAAAACTCGCATCTCCATGATTGCATATATATATATATATATATATATTTAAAATTTATCAAGTTTTACACTTCATATGTGTGTAGTTCATCACACTCCAGGCTGTGGTCAGGGCCAGGGGAGATTAAGGTGGGCTCCTGGGGACAGTGAGGTGTCCTCTCACCCCTCTGCTGCAGCTTCCCTGATTTTCCAGCACAGGTTTGCAGGGCCATGCTTTTCACTCTGTTTACAGTTTGCCACAGCTCTGAACCCCTCTAGAACCTGGATACAACCCACTGTTTAGCACCCCCAGGGCCTCAGAGTAGCCAGTACTTGTGCCTGTGCACAGGAAGTACCTATTAAATGAAAGATAGCACTTGTCCATTGATTGCTACTCTCCAAGAAAACAACAGGGGAGGCGGGGTGATGTCTCCCACATCTCCAGATCCCCAGTGCTATGCTCTCCAGGTTGTCAGCCATTAGCCAGGGGTGTCTATTTTAAGTAATTTTTTAAAAAATGTAATATCTAGCCCCTCATCAGACTGGACACGTTTCCGGCACCCAGTAGCCCTGCACACAATGCAGAGAGAACATTCCCATCTGCACAGGATAGTCTTGCCACAGCGGCTCTGACCTGGCACAGGGTCTGTTTGTTGGATCACTGACCTGAAGCCTGCCTGTAGCAGATGGAGCCCCACATTGATCAGACTGGTGGTGAGAGCTGTAATGATCTAGTGGATAGGGGAGTGGCAGGTTGCAAGGAGGTCCTCTCTTGATGTGAAAGTTTGCAAATGTGACCATTGACCTGATGAAAGCCTCTGATGCCAGAGAGCCCAGATGAGTTCTGAGAAGGCTGAGGACAGAGTAGGGAGTTCCTGTGGGAGCCAGTGTGGCCTCCCCTGCAGCAGGCAGGATGGGTAAGCTCCTCTGGGTAACACCTTTCTTGCTGGTGTTTGTGTCTCCAGAGCTTGATTGGCCACAGGAGACATGATTCCAGCCGTGACAATGAAGACACTCCAGGTAGATGCACACTCTGGAGAGAGGGAGCCACAGAAGAGACTTGAGATGTCAATCACCACCAGCAGAGGTCTGTCTGCAGTCCCTGACTCAATGGTGGGTGAATAAATTCACTCTCACACCTGGTTCAGTGATTCAAATGGGCTAGGGATGGTCATCTGCTGCTGTCAGAGGGTGACTGCAGGCAATTGAGCAGACCCCCTCCATCCTCACATTTATTCAGTATGAATTTCATAACAGAGGTTCTAAGTCAACATGCTTGTGGATAATTAACACGATGAAAAGAGTGGTTTTATGATGAGAAAAGCTTTTGGCTCCTGGGCCCAGAGCAAACACCATTAATGGGTAATTTCCCTTTCACCTTCCCCTGAGAGGACCATCCAGCACAAAGTTTACATAAGAAAAAAGAGTAGAGACAAAGGGATGTGGTATAAAGACACTCAACTGGGAATGCCTCTTACCATCTATCTTTTCCCTAACATAATGGACCAGCTGCCTTCAGCCTGTCCCAATAAAACCTTTCAGCCTTCCAAAAGGTTTGAGATTAATCTGTAACTTTCCCTAATATTTCCCTAATATTTTGCCAGCCACCTCAAGTGAATTCCAACAGAGGCTTCCCAGGGGCAGCCCAGTCAGTCCTGCTGCTTCAGAGATGAGGAAGGGGGAGGAGGTGAAATCAGGAAAAAAAATATGTATAATTTGTAAAATGTTAATGATACAGTTTGAAAAATGTTTATGCCTATGGCCTTTGAGTGTCACGTCTGTCACCATCTTTTCTTGCTTTGCTTCTCAGATATCTTCGCCACGTGACCTGATCTTTTCTGCCTCTGCCACCACCAAATATCAGACACTTGGGTGTTGTTGGTTATCGTCTCTTGAGAACTGAGCACAGAGCAATTAGTCTGGGTGGTGCCGGCCTGAATTGTGGGATATCCACGGGCACAGCTCTCTCCCAGACACTAGAACCTGGGACTGAGCTCTCCCAGAGCGTGTCAGGTGGGGGTTGGAAGTGGACCTCTCCCATCTGCACTGCACTCCCAGGTCTTGTAGCAGCAACTTGGTGTTTCTGTCCCCTCTGCTTACTTCTGGTTTAACGACACTCCTGTGGTTGTGGAATTTCAAGTATCAGCTTCAGTGTGGAGCAGCTGTAGCAAACTCAGCCCCTTCTATGATAACTTCTGGTGCTGGTATGGTCCCTCCAAGTCCTCAACTGGGTGAGGGGCCAGGGGTTCATCACTGCACACAGCTCAGTCATGGAGTGTAGGCGGTCCCTGAAAGTGCAGTTGTCAGTGACCCTTATCCAACTGCAAGACCCATATGGCATCTCTGATGACACTGGTTGAGCAGTAATATTCAGGCATTTAGAAAAGCACAATCAGCCCTGAAGAGGCATCGTGATGAATACCATCAACTTCACTAATGTCCACCCCTTGCACTGTTTACACACACTCATTTCAAGGAGTAGTTTCTCCAGGAATCTGTCTGGCCTTCTTTTCCCAGAAAAAAAATGTCAAGAGGTCATCAGTGGAAGAAACCATAGGCCCTGCTGGTCTCCAGTGGTAACTGATGCTCACTGTCCTCCTTCTACACTGCCCCTCAAGCTGCCCCAGCTGGACACTGAATGTGTGTCCACAAAGCCATGTGTGGATATCCAAGCCCCAGTGCGATGGCCTCAGGAAGCACAGCCTCTATGCAGTGAGTAGGTCATAAGGGCTGAAGCCTAATGAAAGAGCCTCCCATAGCTTCTCCCACCCCCACCATACAAGGATGCAGCAGAAAGCTGCTCACAAAAAAGTCAGCAGGCCCTCCCCAGGCATTGCCTCACCCAATGCCTCCATGTTGGACTCCCCAGCTTCCAGAACAGTGAGAAATAAATTTCTGTTGCTTGTGCACCACCTAGTTTACAGGACGTTACTACAGCACCCTGCATGGGCCATCTGTGTCATGTGAAGACGCTCGCTGTGCCATGGAGCACAGCAACACCCAGCCTCCTGCTAGGGCTGGGCCCTGTGACATGGCAGCCTTGTCATGAAGGTGGTGTCGCTGGTGTCACCTATGAGACCCTGGGCTAATAGATTAGAGTGGGCTTCTGTTGGATGCAGTGGGCAGAGCAGTGGTGATAATGGCCCCAGCACGGCAGCCACAGGGGAGTGTGAGCGGCCCTCCAGGAGCTGTGGACAGTGATGCTTTTTGAGTCACCACAGCCTGGGAGGTGGCTCCTGAAAACAGATGCAAGACCAAAAGGTCAGGAGGGGAGATGGGGCAGGAAGCCTCAGTGTTGCCTGCCCTCCCCCAGTGCAGAATCTCCTCCAAGCTGCACAGGCAGCCAGGACCATGAGCAGGAGAGGAGCCCAGCCTTAGTGTAGATGGACCAATGTGGTGCTGTTCTAGACTTCCTGCCAGAGGACCAGCCCCAGCACCTGGGATCACACCAGAGCCCTGTGGGGTGGGGCTCAGACAGAGTAGCTCCTTTCCAGGGCACTCATGGGACAGTCTCCACTACTGAGTGACTGCATATCAGCCGCTGTGGGCTCATGTTACCTGGGCCTGGAGGAGCCTTCCCACTGTTCTTGCTCTACAGAGCCCTGCCCAGGGTGCCTGCTACAGTCCCAGAGGCATAGGGTGCTTCCCTTGCTCATGCAGGCCTTTCCTGTTCCCAGTGAGCACTGCACAGGCCAGCGTGGAGGATGCAGGAAGAAGAGCAGCAGCGACACTGGCAAAACCATGAGGGACTTCTCAGGGAGACATGTGAAGGGCACCGCACAGCCCCTTGGCCAGAGAATCTGTGCAGCTGCCCACTAAGCATATAACATGTATAGAGCATCGTGAGTGTCAAATGGAAAATTAAGTCACGATGCTATCTCATTACGCTAACACAGTGATGGCACAGAGGGAGTCGAGCATGAAGATCTCTTGACAGGATGTAGACAACCACACCTCTGAGACCCACTGCCAGGAGCACAGCTACTCTGCAAACGCTCGCTCACTCTTCTCAAAGCTCACATAGACTCTGTCTGAAGGTATTACATTCTAGCCTGAGTGAATTGCACAAGAGAAACAACACTGTGTGTCCACATAATGATTTCCAGAGGAAGGGACATTGAAGGATTGTTCATAATGGGTTAAGCTGGACACAACCCAAGTGATTGCTGGTAGGTGACTAGATTAAAATACATCCATCCAGTGCAGCCCTGCACAACATAACGACACACAGCAACACGAGTGAATTTCAAAGCTGCCATGTTGAGGGCTAGAAGGTCAGTATGACAGAGGACATGATACCTGTTTCTACCCAGATGAAATCCTACACAAGAGAAATCTCATCTGTACTGACAGAAAGCAAATTCCTGGCACTTGGGGCCAGGGATGGTGGGATAGTCTGTACATTCATTGTGGAACAATTAAGAGATTTTTCCTGTCTTTCTCTCTCTCTCTCTCTACACACACACACACACACACACACACACACACACACACTTATCCATTCCTACATAGTAGTCATTTCTCACAAGCTGTGCTTTTAATATAGACACATATGATTTCATATGAAGCCTACCTCAGTAACACTGATTTCAACACAGAACTACTGTGCTATTTTCATCAAAACAGCCCATAGCCAAGTCATGGAGAGGTGGAGAAAAGAGGGGATGTCATTCTCAGAACTGTCAGGCCTTGTACCCTGGGTTGGGGTGGAATAACTCAGCAGAGGCGCAGCCTGGCTGGAGTGGGGGACAGTCCCAGGCCTGACAGCTGGGGAATTTAGTGCTTCCATTCCCATGGTCTCAAGCACTGTGTGATCAGCAGTGAGGCTGCTGTCCCATATCAGTGTCATCATCAGCCTCCTGCACTTACTGGAGCCCAGAGAAGCTATGGGAGGCTGAGCTGCTGACTTGAGCAGAGACTTCCCCTGGGATTAGGAGCAGGTTCATCCCAGCAGAGCAGATGTTGAGGCATTTCCCAGCTGTCCTGGCAGCAGGACCACAGTTACCGCTGATGTTGCCAGTGTTCTCTGTGGGTGGAGATTCTGCCTCCTGGAGGCTCAATCCTGAGGACCACTGGGTCAGTACAGGTTGCGACCTGACTTCTGGAGGGACAGAGAAGCTGGAAACTGCAGAGTCCAGGACAGTGTGTGTTCAGAGAGGAGAGAGGGGTATGTGGGGGTGAGAGAGGGAGAGAGGAATGACCATGACCCTGTGGCTTCAGGGAGCCATTCCCTCCAGGCAGGTGTAAGTGGCCTCTGTTCCTCCCAGCACCTCCCCACACCCAGAGGGCAGCTCTCTGTGCACATCCATCTCTGGGCTGGTTCTTCTCTGCGAGACCTGTCTTGGAGCAGTTTATGTTTTTGGTAGGGAGGAGGAATGTAGAGCAGATGAGCCAAATGTTAACAATTCCACCTCCTCAGAGTGTCAGGCCTGGCAGAGGGACAGACACCATCCACTGTCTTCCCCACATGTCTGGGCTGCAGGTGCAAGACCCACAGCTGTGGGGACTTTGAGTCTCAGGAATCCCAGGGCAGTGGGGACCACACAGACCCACCTTCCTGCTCCCCACACCACAGCCATGCCCACCGTGCCCTGCCATCACCAGATGTCTCTCAGTGGGTGACCAGGAGAGATTCTCTACTTTTATATTGTAAAAGGGCTTGTGCAAGGGACTTCAGGGGCCTGCGCCAAATGGTTTGTGTGACTGAGGTGCTGTCCTGGGAGTTCCAGGAAAACTAATTGTGGCTCTAAAACATAACAGTGCCCTGCAGTGAGAGACGCTGCCCACCCGCCATCTGCTGGGACTTCACTTCTCACCTTGTGCAGGGCCTGAGGCAACTCCCAGGAAGGTTAGTTCATTGTTTGAAAAGGAGACAAAAGAGAGAAAAAAGAAAAATAACAAAGAAGAAATGCATCAACAGCCTCCATTTGCAAACACTCTTGGGCTGGAGGAACACAGCATTTATAAAAAATCAGCAAGAATTTACTGTCTTATTAAAAAGATTGGCCAAGCATGTGGAGCAGAGAGCCCAGCCATGGGGCTGGAAGGAGGAGTCAGGCTGGGAAGGGCCGTGTGCTGCTCTGATGTCTGGAGATCATCCTCCCTAGAGAGGAGTCCCTGGAGAAGGGAACACACAGCAGGAGCAGGGTCACGTGGAGCTGGGTTAAGACCTGAGGGGCTCTAGGGGAGATCAAGAGGCCTGAGGAAGGCAACGGCTGTGGAGAGAAGGGGAGGGTGAGTCCAGGGGCTGTTAGCAGTGAGGGTGGTTAGTGGCCGTGTCCCCCTCACATGTAGTCTGGCTGGTACAGAGGAGAGTGTGTCCATGTGCAGGGTGAGTGCCAGTGCATCAGCCCTGGAAGCATCACTGGAGACACCAGGCTCCTTGTGCAGAATCAGATGCTGAAGCACATGTGCAGATGGATGTGGCTATACTGACCAGGATTTCCAGGCACAGAAAACAGTTCTGACTCCTATAATTTAGTCCAGATCCTAGGGGGCTGGGCATTGTGCTGTGTTGCCTCATCTGTCTGTGTGTTCCTCAGATGCCTGAAGCTGCCTTGTGATAAGCCACCACCTATTTGCTTGTCTCTCTCCTGCTCATGGGCATGTCCCACTAAGAGGCAGGTGGCTCCTGAGGGGCTCCACAGAAGTTAGTGGAAAGATGCTCACAGCCACCGTCTCTGGGTCCAGGGGTTTCATCTTACACACTTTTTGTCTGCACATGGTGAGAAGCTAAAGCAGCTTCCACTGCCAAGAGCAGTAGCTCAGTGAAAATCAGACTCAGCCAGAGCTCTGGTGCTTGCCTGAGTCTGGGTCATATCTCAGGAGGAACCAGGGATGTGTCCCAGCATGTCATATAGTCACCAACATGAAAGCCACTTCTCAGGGTGCAGGTGAGGAGATACCCCTGGGGACACACAGGTGGGGAGTGGCCACATCAGCACAGGGTGCAGGTGAGCAGATGCCCCTGGGGATGCACAGGTGGGGAGCAGCTGCATCAGCACAGGGTGCAGGTGAGTCTGAGACACCCCCAGGGATGCGCAGGTGGGGAGTGGTTGAGTCAGCACAGAGTGCAGGTGAGCCTGAGATACACCCAGGGATGCACAGGTGGTGGGCAGATGAGTCAGCACAGGCCGGGAGAGGGAGCCTGCAGGCACAGATGGGTGAGTGTGGGCACCCACTAGTGTAAAACTCATTTATACCCACTAGTGTAAATGCTGCCCCTCCATTCATTAGAAGTCACCCCTGTGTCAACCCCACCTGCCTTCCCCAGTCCAAGGCGAATAGCTTAGGTGGAGGGAAGTTCACCCTCCTGACCAGGAGCCTGACACCACCCGGCCACACTGGAAGGTGTCACCAAAGTGGTGACAGCCTCCTTGGGATGCTTTAATTTGCATCCAGGCCCCTAAGGAGTCCTTCTGTGATGGGCATGAGCCCAGAATTCCCACAATGACCCTGCACAGGACAGGGCCTGAGAACAGGGCTAGGCTCCTCCAGCCATGAGGATGATGCCTTGCAGGGGACCCAAACACCCAAAACAGGGAGGGTCAAAGTCATGAACTCTGTGCTTTTAGCAATGCTCCCCACACACCTAAGGGTCCACGGCCTTGGGTCCAGGTCCAGGGTCCTGGTCCATGCTCCCAGAGGAGGGACACAGCCCCTGCATGAACTCCTGATTCTCCATCAGTTCTCTGCGGGATGGGTCTTCATGTGAGAATGTCCCTCATTCCCTAGTGTCCCCAGGCCCACTGAAGACTGGGTATGGGCAGCAGATGACCTTGGGGTGAGGGGAGACCTCCTTCCTCTGAGCCTCAGGAGAGGGTAGTCCCAGAGTCTGGAACGAGCAGTTGGAGGGAAGGCAACCTCACTCGGAGCTGCTCAGTGGAGCTGGGCTTGGGGCTTACTGGATCCAGTGACCATGCAGAACCTCTCAGACCACACACATCCTAGACCCTGGACTGGCATGGATGGGCCATGATGTCCTTCCTCATCCATCATGCCCTTGGAGGCTGCTGAGCCCTGAGGACTGATTGATGCCTGTTTGGATATAATCAGAACTGGCCAGGCACGGTGGCTCACACCTGCAATCTCAGCACTCCAGAAGATTGAGGCAGGAGGACTGTTTGAGGCCAGGAGTTCAAGACCACTCTGGGCAACATAGTGAGATTCCATTTCTCCAAAAATAAACAAATTTAAAAAGTAGGCAGGCATGATGCCATGTGCCTGTACTCTCAGCTACCGGGGAAGCTGAGGCAAGAGAATCACTTGAGCACAGGAGTTCAAGGCTGCAGTGAGCTGTGATCACACCTCTGCACTCCAGCCTGGGCAACAGAGCAAGACCTCATCTCTGCAAAGAAAAGAGAAGGCTGTGTGTAGATGGAGGTGGTGGCTGGAGTGACACAGCAGTAAGTGAATGAATGACAATTGCTGGCAAGCAGCAGAAGCTGAGAGGTGGGAAACAGGCCTCCTTTGGAGCCTCAGGAGTCAGCCCTTTGCGCCCCTCAAATGTGGGCTTCTGGCCTCCAGGGCTGGGACACCGTGTGTTTCTGTCATTGTAAGCAACCCAGTCCCTGGCAGTTAGTTACGGACGCCCCAGGATGCTCAACCAGCCATCTGACAAGGGCAAGCTCCAAGGAAGGGATTCCCTCCTTATCTATGTTGTTTGAAGATTTTACAATAATTTACTCTTGTATGGCTAATCATTGTTAACCAACGCAAATAAAATAGTAAAGAAATGACCTACATCTTCAGTTGGGAGTTTGGTCTGCCGCTTATCAAGTGTGGAATCTTGAACAAGGGTTAAACATCTGAATGTCTCCATCATGTCATCTGTAAAGTGGGGGTGCTCACACCCACGGGGCTCACCTCCCAGGTTGGTGCTGAACTCTCCCTGGGCCCCCTGTTCTCTTACCAGCCACATCCACTCTTCCCCCAAAATGGCACTAGTGACTGTGACGGCTTTTCATTCCCACGTTTGTCTCTAACCCCAGCAGCAGATCGACGTCAGCAGAACACAACTGAGTGTTCCTCTCCTCATGCCCCTTCAGGGGTTCCTCACCACCCACCAGATCAGGTGCAAGTTTCCAAGCCTTGCTGGATACCCTCCACATTCTGAGCTCCACCTGCTTTCTGATTGTAAATATCACCAGAAGGGATGTTTGAATGAATGGTAATTCCATCTCCTCAGAGATACTTTTAAATGTCTGGTTCTTCTCCTCTGCTCCAGAACAGCTATATAGTAGGCATTTAGTTAATTTCCACTAATGTCGGTGGCAATAATGAATGAATGATTGAATGATGAGTTCATTTTTCTTTGTGTTTACCTACCTTTTTTCTTTTTATTTGTTCATTCTTTCTTTTGTATTTTTTTGAAAGCAGGGGTTCTTACTCTGTCACCCCAGCTGGGTTGCAGTCTGCAACTCCTGGGCTCAGGAGTAGCTGGGACTGCAGGCACATGCCACCACACCAGCTAATTTTTTTTTGAGACAGAATCCTAACTTTGTCACCCAGGCTGGAGTGCAGTGGTGCGATCTTGGCTTACTGCAATCTCCACCTCTGGGGTTCAAGCAACTCCTGGGTGACTGCCACCATGACTGGCTAATTTTTGTATTTTTAGTAGAGATGGGGCTTCCCCATGTTGGCCAGGATGATCTTGAACTCCTGGCCTCAAGTGATCTGCCTGCCTTGGCCTCCCAAAGTGTTGGGATTCCAGGCATGAGCCACCGCACCCAGCTGGAACTGATCTTAAAGAAGAAAGACTAGTGTTGCTTTCTTTAGGGAAAAAGAACACATAGATAAAGGTATATATGTGCAAATATTCATCATTAGAAAGTACTATTTTAATGTTTATTGTAACTATTGCTTTTTATATATAATATTACTGATGTATTATAATGTACTTGGGCAGGCACAGTGACTCACACCTGTAATCCCAGTAAGTTGGGAGGCCATCGGCAGGCAGATCACTTGAGATCAGGAGTTCAAGACTGGCCTGGCCAACATAGTGAAACCCCAGCTCTACTAAAATGTGAAAATTAGCCAGGCGTTATGGCTCATGCCTGTAATGCCAACTACTCAGGAGACTGAGGTGGGAGGATCACTTGAGCCAGTGGGGTAGGGGGATGTGTGAAGGTTGCAGTGAGCTAAGATCAACCACTGCACTGTAGCCTGGGTGACAGAGCCAGACCCTGTCTCAAAAAGAAAAAGTGGCCGGATGTGGTGGTTCACGCCTGTAATCCCAGCACTTTGGGAGGCTGAGGTGGGTGGATCACCTGAGGTTGGGAGTTCGAGACCAGCCTAACCAACATGGAGAAATCCTGTCTCCACTAAAAATACAAAAAAATTAGCCAGGCGTGGTGGCACATGCCTGTAATCCCAGCTACTCGGGAGGCTGGAGTAGGAGAATTGCTTGAACCTGGGAGGTGGAGGTTGCAGAGAGCCAAGATTGCACCATTGCACTCCAGCCTGGACAGCAAGAGCAAAACTCCATCTCAAAAAAAAAAAGTAATTGAATTCCCTATTATTGTACATTTGGGTTGCTTCCAGGTTTTTTCCTGCCCTCTATGCCAGACCCTCTCTAAATCTACTTTATCTACATGATCTTTTGTTTTGTTTTAGAAACAGAGTCTCTCTGTTGCCCAGGCTGGAATACAATGGCTGGATGATAAAACACACTATAACCTTGTATTCCTGGGTTCAAGCGTTTCTTCTGCCTCAGTCTCCTGAGTAGCTGGGACTACAGGCATGCACCACCACACCCAGCTCATTTTAAAATTTTGTGTAAAGACTGGGTCTCAACATGTTGACCAGGCTGGTCTCCAAATCCTGGCCTCAAGTGATCCTCCCACCTTTGCCTCCCAAAGTGCTGGGCTATAGGCATGAACTGATGCTCAGCCTAACTACCTGATCTTATCTAATTGTCACCATTTATATTTAAAGTGGGATCTTAGCTGGGCACGGTGGCACTCGCTTGTAATCCCAGCACTTTAGAAGGCTGAGGCTGGTGGATCACATGAGGTCTGGAGTTCAAGATCTGCCTGGCCAACATAGTGAAGCCCCGTCTGTACAAAAATACAAAAAAACTAGCTGGACATGGTGGCACCTGTAATTCCAGCACTTGGGGGAACAATCATAGTCTTCTGCATTCCCATTATTAGCACAGATGGAACAAACAGAAACAGATGAAGTAGTTAAATCAAGAGGTTATCCAACAACAGAATAAACTGAGTGAAATCTTTTCTTGATGATTTGAAGTGCCTCTTAGCATTTCTTATGTTGCTGCTTGTTTTTTGTTTTTTTTTTCTTTGGAGACAGGGTTTTGCTCTCTTGCCCAGGCTGGAGGACACTGGTGCAACCATACCTCATTGCAGCCTCAACCTCCTGGGCTCAAACCATCCTCCCACCTCATCCTCCTGAGTAGCTGAGACCACAGGTGCACGCTACCACAGGTGGCTAATTTTTGATTTTTTTCTAGAGGCAGGGGTCTTGCCATGTTGCCCAGGCTGGTCTTGAACTCTTCAGCTCAAGGGAACCTCTTCAGCTTCCCAGAGTGCTGGAATCACAGGCATAAGCCTCGGCGCCCAGCCAGCTGCTCAGTTTTAGTTGCTGTCCTGCTTCTGTCTTCCAACATGTCGATTCTGCTGATTCTTTTTTTTTGAGACAAAGTTTTGCCCTGTCATCCAGGCTGGAGTACAGTGGTGTGATCTCAGGTCACTACAAGCTCCACTTCCGGGTTCAAGCGATTCTCCAGCCTCAGCCTCCTGAGTAGCTGGGACTACATGTGCTCATCACCACACCCAGCAAATTTTGGTATTCGTTGTAGAGATAGGGTCTAACTATGTTGCCCAGGTTGGTCTCAAACTCCTGAGCTGACTCAATCCTCCTGCTTTGGCCTCCTGAAGAATGGTGTTTCAGGCATGAGCCACCATGCTCAGTCATACTCATTTTCTGTCTTGGTTCACTCCTGAGACATCCCTTAGGTTTTTTGGTTTGTTTTCAGATGAAGTTTTGCCCTTGTTGCCCAGGCTGGAGGGCAGTGAATGCTGTGATCTCGGCTCACCACAACCTCCACCTCCCGGGTTCAAGCGATTCTCCTGCCTCAGCCTCCCAAGTAGCTGGGATTACAGCTGTGCACCACCACGCCCAGCTAATTTTGTATTTTTAGTAGAGATGGGGTTTCTCCATGTTGGTCAGGCTGGTCTCAAACTCCTGACTTCAGGTGATCCACCCACCTCGGCTTCCCAAAGTTCAAGATTACAGGCATGAGCCACCATGCCCGGCCAGTTATTTGTGTTTTTTACTTGGTCCAGTTTCTAGTTGAGCCATCACCGTTTTCATCCCTAGACCCACAGCTTCCCCTGACCCCAGCATTACCTCTGTGCTTTTTACATTGTATGGTTTTTCTGGAACCAAATTGTGGGGGTGATGGCCCACTCTGGGCAGGTGGGTTGCCTTAGCCCTCCTTGGCAAGCCTGATACTGGCTGTGGGTTCGAGATGGACCTTCTGTCTTTCTACTTTTGCCACATTCAGGATGTTTCCCCCTGTCTAATTTGAAGACACATGGTGAGCAGTCAGTAACACCACGTGCATATGGGTCTTGGAAGGTCCCTGGTTTCCCACTCACCCTTTGCTTAGCCAGGTGCGCTGCCTCATGCCTGTAATCCCAGCACTTTGGGCGGCTGAGGAGGGCAAATAACTTCATCAGGACTTCAAGACCAGCCTGACCAACATGGCAAAACCTTGTCTTTACTAAAAATATAAAAATTAGGGCTGGCCACGATGGCTTATACTCCCAACACTTTGGGAGGCCAAGGTGGGTGGATCACGAGGTCAGGAGTTCGAGACCAGCCTGGCCAACACAGTGCAACCCTGTCTCTACTAAAAATATAAAAATTACTTGGGGAGGCCGAGGCAGGCAGATCACAAGGTCAAGAGATCGAGACCATCCTGGCCAACATGGTGAAACCCCGTCTCTACTAAAAATACAAAAATTAATTGGGTATGGTGGCATGCACCTGTAGTCCCGGCTACTTGGGAGGCTGAGGCAGGAGAATCGCTTGAACCCAGGAGATGGAGGTTGCAGTGAGCTAAGAATTCACCACTACAGCCTGGTGACAGAGCAAGACTCTCAAAAAAAAATAATAATAATTAAGGGCCAGGCCTGGTGGCTCACACCTGTAATCCCAGCACTTTGGGAGGCTGAGGCAGGTGAATCATGAGGTCAAGACATCGAGACCATCCTGGTCAACATGGTGAAACCCCATCTCTACTAAAAATACAAAAAATTAGCTGGGCATGGTGGCACATGCCTGTAATCCCAGCCACTCAGGAGGCTGAGGCAGGAGAATTGCCTGAACCCAGGAGGCAGAGGTTGTGGTGAGCCAAGATTGTGCCATTGCACTCCAGCCTGGGTAATGAGCGAAACTCCATCTCAAAAATAAATAAAATAAAATAAAATAAAATAAATAATAATAATACAAAAATTAGCTGGGCATGGTGGAGGGCACCTGTGATCCTAGCTACTTGGGAGGCTGAGGCAGGAGATTCACTTGAACCCAGAGGTTGCAGTGAGTCAAGATTGTGCCACTGCACTTCCTCCTGGGCCACAGAGCTAGGCTCTGTCTCAAAAAAAAGGAAAAAAAAGGCCAGGCACAGTGACTCATTCTTGTAATCCCAACACTTTGGGAGGCCGAGCTGGGCAGATCAAAAGGTCAGGAGTTTGAGACCAGTCTGGCAAACACAGTAGAACCTGTCTGTACTAAAAATACAAAAATTAGCCGGGCATGGTGGCAGGTCCCTGTAATCCTGGCTACTTGGGAGGCTGAGGCAGGAGAATCGCTTGAACCTGGGAGGAGGAGTTTGTAGTGAGCCAGGATTGTGCCATTGCACTCCAGCCTGGGCCACAGAGTGAGACTCTGTCTCAAAAATATATATGCATATATTTTAAACACATCTTAAGCTGTGCTACTGTTTGGCTCTTAGATAGCATTCGGAAGCACCTGTCTGTTGCGTCTGTGCTCGGAGGCCGGGGCCCCAGTGTCCTCAGTGCACTCACTCTGATGGTTTCTTTGTACTTCACTGAGCTGCCCCATGCATCCTCCATTTCATTGACTTTGCTTCCGAAGAATCTGCTTTATTGGCAAATCAATATTGATCAGTTGACTGCTTTTCTATCAGCATTTCTTCTCCTAAAGTTTTTTTGGTGACTTTGAAATCATAGGCCCCCTTTCCTGACGTCTGCCCTCTTCTGTTTCATCACGGAGTTATTGAGGACTGCACCCCGGGGAACCCTATTTCATTGGTTTCCATAACCCATATTTTTCTGGTATTACTGACATTTCATACTTTTTTTTTCCTAATGTCCTCTTCAAGGCAGGTTTCTTCAGAGGTTTCTTAGTTCCAAGTTGGAGGTCCCTTCTTGACTTCTAGGTCTCCAGGGTCAACAATCAGCTTTGGCTTGAATGCTAGCTACTGTTTGGAGGGTGCAGACCTCGTTTGCCAAGGCTGAAACACTGGTCGTTTTTGCTCTCCTTCACAAGTACCTGAGGGATTCTTGGAGCTGCAAGACCTTTAGGTTTCAGCTCGACCATATTTGGATTTTTTTTTTGAGACAAGAGTTTTGCTCTTGTTACCCAGGCTGGAGTGCAGTGGTGCATTCTCCGCTCACTGCAACATTTGCCTCCTGGGTTCAAGTGATTCTCCTGTCTCAGTCTCCCAAGTAGCTGGGATTATAGGCATGCACCACCACACCTGGCTAATCTTTTGTATTTTTAGCAGAGACAGGGTTTCACCATGTTGGCCAGGATAGTGTCAATCTGTTGACCTTGTGATCCACCCGCCTTGGCCTTCCAAAGTGCTGGGATTACAGGCATGAGCCACCGTGCCCAGCCCATATTTAGATTTTTAATCTGTTTAGTGTCAGGCAGAGAGTGCCGCCCTTCCCCCATGTGCTGTTTGTTGGTTTCTCGTATATGTTGAAGTATTTGGATGCCAGGTTTGTGGGCACATGCGGGCTTAGGACAGTGAGATTTCACTGTGGACTGAGTCTTCATCCACAACAAAAGTAAATTCTCTTGGCCAGCTGCAGTGGCTCACACCTGTAATTTTAGCACTTTGGGAGGTCAAGGTGGGCAGATCATCTGAGGTCAGTAGTTCAATACCAGCCTGGTCAACAAAGTGAAACTCTCTCTACTAAAAAACAAAAAATTAGCTGGATGTCATAGCGGGTGTCTGTAATTTCAGCTTCTTGGGAGATTGAGGCAGGAGAATCACTTGAACCCAGAAGGTGGAGGTTACAGTGAGCTGAGATTGCACCATTGCACTCCAGCCTGGGGGTCTCAGTGACACTCCATGTCTAAAACAGTAACCTCCCTTGAATTGAGACTTTGAAATGTGGCCAGGCATAGTGGCTCAAGCCTGTAATCCCAGCACTTTGGGAGGCTGAGGTGGGTGAATCACCTGAGGTCAGGAGTTGGAGACCACCCTGACCAGCATGGAGAAATCCTGTCTGTACTAAAAATACAAAAAATTACCCAGGCGTGGTGGTGCACACCTGTAATCCTAGCTACTCGGGAGGCTGAGGCAGGAGAATCGCTTGAACCTGGGAGGCAGAGATTGCAGTGAGCCAAGATCACACCCACTGCACTCCAGCCTGGGCAACAGAGCAGGACTTCCTCTCAAAAAAAGAACAAAACAAAATAAAAACTGGGTCTGGGTGATTCTCCCTGATGGAAGCACTGGGTGGATGAACCCGAGTCTCTACTGCGGGTGGCCAAACACTTTCCCTGCAGACAGCTTTCCCTGACTGTAGCTGCCTCAAGAATGGGCAGGATGGCACTGGGAGCGAGGCTTTCCCATCACCACCTAACCGCTCCCAGCTCTCAGGTCTGAAGTCAGAGCCCTTCTGAGGGGCAGTCTCTAGACTCTGAGATCTATGCGGGCCTTCCTGGCTCTTGAGGGAAAGGGAACAGCTGGAGTTATACCTGCCCCCTTTGATCAGTACCTGTGCTGTTTGTCACAGCAGAAAATGGTGAAAACCACTGATCCAGGCCGGGCACAGTGGCTCATGCCTGTAATCAACACTTTCGGAAGCCGAGGCGGATCACTTGAGGTCTGGCCTTGCCAACATGGTGAAACCTCATTTCTGCCAAAACTACAAAAATCAGTTGGGCATGGTGGCACACACCTGTAATCCCAGCTTCGCAGGAGGTCGAGGCATAAGAATCACTTGAACCTGGGAAGTGGAGGTTACAGTGAGCCAAGGTCGTACCATTGCACTCCAGGCTGGGCAACAGCAAAACCCCATCTCAAAATAAATAAATACAAGACTGATCTAGAGCAGGGAGGTCTTGAGGGGTCAGAGGACAGGGCTGGGAATTCCCTCTGGAGAAGGAAAATGCAGGAAGCCATCTCAGGCAGCAGAGGGGAGTGGTGGAGAGGAGGGGAGGGCAAGGGCAGCTTTCTCCTTGGGTGGGGAGAAGAGTGACAGAGGCCAGGGCCCTGTGGCCAGGCTGAGCCCCAGAGAAGGGGAAACAACTGGCCTATGAGAAGCAAGATATACACCCAAGATGTGACTCCCAGCCAGACACAGCCCCAGCTCCACCTTCTGACACACCCACAAATGCAGGCACCTATGTCCTTGGAAACCACAATTAAATGCTCAGAGATGACAGCTAAGACTGTGAGGGTCAGGCTGGGGGTGGCCTCGGTGGCAGCAACACCTCTGCCCTGCCACTGCTACAGGACAGCTGCAACCTCTGTGACCTGGCCGGGGACTGTGGCCTGACCAGCGGGGCCTCCTGGAATACAGGGTCCTAAGTATCTCTGCTGCCTCCTTCATTTTCAGGCCCAGAAGGACAAACCTGCACCCTTCCTTCCTCACAGGACTATGGAAGAGCTCCCAAAGGGCAATCTCAGCCATGTCAGACCCAGGAGGGAGGGAAGCATGGAAGGGACTGTGGCCCCATTCTGCAGACGAGAGAGCTGAGGCTCAGCCTGGAGAGACAGCTCCTTCATGGGTCCCCCAGGGTCAAAGCCAAGTTGGTCAAAGAACCTGCTTCCTGATGTCGAGGCTCACAGTCCACACTGCAATCCACACTGCTTTGCTCCAGCTTTAGCAAGCTGAGCCTTCTTCCAGATACACCGGCTCCAGGGGTTGACCACAGAGGGAAGTGTGCCTGGCACAGCCACTTCCTAGGGTGGGGAAAGCAAGAGAGAGACCCTGGGCTTGCCCGAGGAAGCTGTGTCTTTTCCTCCAGCACAGGCAAGCCTGGAAGGGTCAGCATGAACCCAAAAATGGAGACACGCGGTGGGGAGCATGGTCCTGGCTGACACGTTGGCCCTCATCTGCCAGTCTCCTGGCCACCAGAAGAAACCTCCTGACCTGAGCTGCCAATCAAACTCTTTTTCCAAAAGAGAAGTTGAAGGGAGGAGTTGAACCCTTGTCTGGAAACTGAAAGCCTGGGTTTCATTCCAGCTCTGCCTCTGCTTCCTGTGTGAACCCAGAAGATCATCTGCCATCCCTGGGCCAGTCATCATCACCTGAATGGATGATGGTTGGGCCAGATGACTCCTAGGGCCTGGGCTCTGGAGCCAGGGCAGCTCTGGGATTGTCCTCTTAGGGAATATCCAGCTGAAGTGGGCATCAGAGGTCAATCAGTCTGATTGCCACTTCCCTGCAGGCCTGCAGTGCCCCAGGGCTTTCACCCTAAAGTAGCCTCCAGTCCACCACAGCAGCCTGACCCAGAAGCTTTCAACACATTTTATGGTGGCTGAACTGGAAAACATCCTGGTTGAGATTTGCCAAATTATCTCCAGACAGAGCTTCAAGTCCTGTACCCACAGCATTTTCCCCAAGACAGCTGCCCAGTCCCTCCCCTGCTGCCCATCCCATGCTACCTGTCTGCATTCCTCAGTGCTGCATTTACTCAACAAATACTTACTGTGCATCTGCAATGTGCCAGGCACTGTTCCTGCAGTTGGGGATACAGTAGTGAACAAGTGGACAAAATCTCCGTCCCTTTCAGAGCTGCTGCTCCAGTGAGTTGGTCAAAACTGACCAAGAAATAGTACAGTGAGGCCACAACTTTCCACACTCTGCAAAATACACTGTCCTACAGCCATGCATTCCTCAATGGTAGAGACTTACGTTGAATTACCCTTGACTCCCAGCATTGGAGTCAGGGTAATCCTAACACTCAGAAGACTTCATCAGTTAATGAGTGGGAAGATAGATAATGAGTGAAGGACAAGTGAGTGGAAGGATGGTTGGTTGTATAGATGCCCAGCTAAATAGATGAATGAATAATGGAGAGATGATAGAATGAGGGATGGATGGATGACAGATGGATAGATGGATGATGGATGGATGGATGATGGGATGGGTATATAAGTGGATGGATGGATGATGGGATTGGTACAGATGATGGATGGATGGATAATGGAGGATGGATGGATGGGCAGATGATGGATGCATAAATGATGGGCAGATGAGTGGATGGATGGATGAATAAATGATTGATGGATGGATGAATAGATGACAGATGGTAAATCAATGATAGATGGATGGATAGATAATAAGCACTTGGGAGGGTAGGCTAGGTGGACAGGACCAGTAAGCAGATAAACCAACATAACCTTAAACTGCAATATTGGGAGGTTGCATCCTTCAGGTGACTTCCATTGTGCTCTCAGGTGTTTAAAGTCTTTACTTCTCCAGAGACTCATTCCCGTCCCAATCTCTCACAACAAGATGAGGGGCAGTTCTTTGTCACTGCCTTGCCTCCCTACCTACTCAAGGCCTCCCAGAGTCCACAGGGGCCCAAAATGGGTCCAGAAAGCCATATCACAACAGCTTCTAACCACTCCAGACCTGAGGCTGAGAGCCTGAGGGAAAGGAAGACATTTCCCCATCACTCCATACAGTGTCCTTGTGCATGGGAGGGCTGTGCTGAGCTACTGGGCTGCTTGCTCACTGGCTCACCCACTCACCCACTTCTAATTTTCCTGCCTGCTCTTTAATTGACTCATCTGCTTACTCAAAAACTACTAATATCCTCTGTGCAGGAAACTCAGGGAGACAGAAGGGAAGAGATGAACCTTCCAGGGCCCCAGGCTCAGAGATCTTAACCAGAGCTAAGACATCATCCCCAAGAGAAGAGCCTTCTGGCCAGGAGGGTGGGATTTGGTCTGCCTCTCGACACCAGCCTCTGGTTTGGGAAAAGCCCTGAAGGCAGAACGGCATGAGAAAGTCTCGGGAGAAGGGAGACCTGTGTCCAGAGAAGGAAGCCCTTGGCAGCTGGAGCACCAGATGCAAGAAGACAGTGAAAAGAGCAGGCTGGGAGGACCCAGCTGTTGGGCAAGGACCTGACTCCTGAGGCAGAGCAGCTGCTAGATGATGCGGGTCTGTGCTGCACCCACCCTCCTGGCCACTGCACGTGCCACATTCCACCCACCATCATAAGCACATGGCAAGGCCTCCCCCCGTTCCCCTCCATGGCATCCCGGCTCCTGACCTGCTGTAGATGCTGTTTGCTTCTTCCTTCTGTCCTGACCAAAGGCCACCAGCTGGCTGTGGTTGACCCAGCTGAGCAGATCATACCATTTCTACCGCATTTCTGTTCCACTGAAGTCAAAGAACTATCCCTGAGCAGCCCAGGGCTGGGAAGGAGACTTCCAGCCATTTGCTTTGTTCCAAGAAATGCCCAAGTGCTCTGCACCCCGCAAGGCCATTGCCCCTGCCAACTCCATCAGTCTGCATCTCTGACCCTGGGTGTCACTTTTCCAGGGTCCAGGAAGGAAGCCAAGATGACAGCTCCTCTTGGGGAACAGAGGGATGGTCCAGGAGCACTCTCAGGTCCAAAGTCTCTCGCTGCTGCACCCTCAATGCCTTTGACTCCACGATTAGTGCCTGTTTTCTTAGGGGTCTGCATTGTCTTCTTTTTTTATCAGTTCTTTTTTTTTCTTTTTTTTGAGACAGAGTTTTGCTGTCACCCAGGCTGGAGTGCAGTGGCACAATCTCAGCTCACTGCAACCTCCGCTTTCTGGGTTCAAGCAATTCTCATGCCTCAGCCTCCTGAATAGTTGGGATGACAGGCACCCACAACCATGCCTGGCTATTTTTTGTATTTTTAGTAAAGATGGGGTTTCTCCATTTTGGCCAGGCTGGTCTCAAACTCCTGACCTCAAGTCATCCACCCGCCTCAGCCTCCCAAAGTTCTGGGATTACAGGCGTGGGCGACCGCGCCCGGCCTGAAAGAGCCTCTGCACCCGGCCTTTAATTTATTCTTTTCTTTTCTGTTTCTATCTAGGACCAAGTCCTGTACTCAGTTCTGAGGAGGATGTCCAAACCTTCACATGAGGGCCCTCGGAGAGCCTTTGGGCAGAGGAGAGGACACCAATTCCAGCGGCAAAGGTCAGAACACACTCGGCTCTGGTGGGGCTGAGGCTTTGCAGAGCCGAGCCTGGAGCTGAGTCTGTGAATGGGGGATAGGCTTAGAAAAGGTGGCCTGATGGGGCCTGCTGAGGAAGGAAGGAGTTTTCCCCGAACTCCGTCCTCCACTTCTTCCTGAAGTCCAAACCTCCCCTGGAAGGAGGCGGGGAGGGGAGCAGGGAGTTGGTCCTTGCCAGCCTAGCTCAGGGATGTCTCTGTCCTTTCCTTGACAAGCCCACCCAGACCAGGCTGCCCGCATGGCCCCATGCGACACTTATCTGGTCTCCACTTCCACACAGTTTTCCCTCTTGTATTCCAAGATGGAGCCTCCACCTGGGTGCCCCTCAGGCACCTCTTCCCCAACATTTCACAGCTGAGCCTGGCTAGTACTGGCATGATCTCTGCTGCGCTGTGTCAGATGGCCCTGCCATCCCTCCAGGCCCTCTTGCTGGGATTCCTCATTCTCGATGACCTCCCGTGGGGGATCCTGCGGACCCTGTGATGCTGACACCCTCTGTGCTGCTCCCTCTGCTTTGTCTTGACCACCCAGGCTCATCCGTCACCACCTATCACCTGGGCTTCAAGGCCTCTCCTCATGGTCTCCCTGCTGTCAGCCTCTCCTCCAATCCGTCCTCCACACAGATCCCCCAGAGTCACCTCTCCAAAATCCAAATCTTGCCATGCCCTCCCTCCCACATAAAAGCCTTTCATGGCTCCCACTTCCCTCAGGATCGTCCAAGTTCCTTGACTGACCCCCAAGACCCAGCTCCAACAGGACTCATCTCCCCATAGATGACTCCACTGCCCAGCATTCCAGCCACACCCACTCCCACCCTGTCCTGAGCACTGCTCCCCATCCCTCTGCCCCAGGCACACTTTCCCTTCCTCTCCAAATCCTCTCTAGCACCACCTCCTCTAGGAAGTCCCCTGAGACTGCCTACAGGATCAGAGTAACCTGTCATTCTTCAGGCCCCACTGGCTGGTTCACCTGTCTCTGGGCACCTCCCACTGTCTCGACTCCCCTTCTGTCAGACTGTGAGCATCCGTGGGCATCTTCTCTCCATGTCTAAACTCCTGATCCTGAGCCCAACCCACGGGCTGATACCTAGGAAACCTCAGTGATTATAACTCCAACTAACGTGAAGCAGCAAGCTCACCCCTGGCCCAAAACAGGCCTGGGATACAGGAAGAAAGGGCAGGGCCACCCCGGGTTCAGGGGACGCACAGGTGAATTGCATTGGCAGACAGCTGGAGAAGCACCAAATCAGCTGTGGGTGCAGAATCTATGCTGGGGGCCCCGGAGAGGAGGGATGGGTGACCCCACAGAGGTCCTTTCTCTGCTCCGGGCCTCGTCCGTATCCCCAGCCAAGAAAAGCTGATCATCCCAGCTCTGCCCAGTTCCCAGAGGCCCCGTGGAGTGAGGGCAATGATGAGGATGGTGACGGTAACAAAAACACTCAGTGCTGACATTTGCAGAGCATGGCTGCACTGCGAACTGTGCTGACTGTATCCCAATCAACCGTCATCCTGTGGTCGGAGCCATTGCTGGTGTCCCCCTTCCTCGTACAGCTTGAATAACCTGGCTGCTGCACAGTGGATGGAAAGCCTCGGTGTGTGGAGACCGTGCCTGGCAGAGGGTCCAGGTCACCCAGAACTTCCACCTTTGCTCCTGTGTCTCAAGGATGGCTCCAGCCATCTTTCACCTCCCTCAGGAGCCCTCTGGATGGCGACTCAGTGTCCCCAATCCCTCCGCTGAGGCTTCCCTGACTGTGCCAATTCCACTGACCACCAAAGTGTGCTGTGCTCTTGCCCGTGCCACCCCCAGCCATACCTCATCAGACGCCAGGCCACCCCAGGTGAGACAGTGTCTCAGGTCCCCCAAGGCAAGGGCTTCCTGGGGTGCCAGGCCCCTGCTGGTGCCCCTCACAGGATCCCAGCTCTGGGCCTTCCAGACCCACCTCTTCTTTGTGGAGGTGGCCTCTGCCAGCCTCTTTTCTGGCAGGACAGCAGGGTTCCCACTGAGGGCAGTGACTCTCCTGCCCATGAGAGGCACCATCTCCTTGGGGTAGGTGTTCATGGCTGGAACACAACCACAGGGCAGATGCTCAGGCTGAGGGGATGAGGGGAGCGTCCAGGGCTTAAGATCCACATGTGGCAGCATCCAGCTCCCAGTCACACTCTCTAGGACAGGAAGCTCACTTCTCCCTTCGCAGGTCACCAACCTTCCTTCAAGAACAGAGAAGCTGTCTCCAAAGCTTTCCCAGCTCCCTGCTGCAGCACCCCTGATGCTATGGACCACCATGGTGATCTCATAGAGACCCCCACACCCCCAGCCTCTCTCGAGACACCATCTCCAGCCAACCAATCCCCAGGTGGACTCCTGAGCACTAGCCCTGCTTTCTTGAGGTCCCTCTCAGACTTTGTGTTCAGAGCAGCTCTCAAAGAGGTTTGACCTTCACAGATCAAAATTATCACCTCCTTTGCTCTAGATGTTATGCTCCTAATAACACAGCTTCAAGCTCCTCTGGTGTTTTGGATTCCCCAGTACTCAGGTGGTCTCTGCAGCCAACACAGTGATCATCTCCTCCACCCGCCCAAAGCTGCTTGAAACTGGCTGATGGCTGGCTGTCCATGAGACTCGCTTCTCACCTGCAGGGAGAAGCTGAGTCCCCTGGTCGCAGGAGGAGGAGGCTGACCCCTCAGTTAAGACCTGCTTTACTGATGTTCAGTATGGGCTGAGCTCAGAGGGGTATGCAGACTGGGGAAGAGGAACCGATACATCTTCCAACAAGACCTGGAAAGATCTGACAGGCTGCTGTGTGGACAAGGCGCAGGTGAGCAGAGGGCACAGCCTGGGTGGGGGTTCAGGAGTGGCAGGCGTGGCAGGAGCTGCTGTGGCTGGAGAACCTGGGAGCTCACAGGGACCATGCCAGCAAAAGGCGTGCAGGCAGTTTGGGCCTCGTGAAGTCTTCAAACACCACATAAGAGCTGTGGCTTTAGCCAGACGTGGTGGCTCACACCTGTAATCCTAGTACTTTGAGGCTGACGTGGGCAGGTCACCTGAGCTCAGGAGTTCAAGACCAGCCTGGGCAACATAGTGAAACCCCATCTCTACTAAAATACAAAAAGTTAGCTGGGCATGGTGGTGCACACCTATAGTCCCACCTACTCAGGAGGCTGAGGCAGATGAATTGCTTGAACCCAGGAGGTGGAGCCTGCAGTGAGCAGAGATTGTGCCACTGCACTCCAGCCTGGGCCATAGTGCAAGACTGCGACTCAAAAAAAATAAATAAAAATTAAATTTTGTTAAACATTTAAAAAGCCGTGGCTGATCCCCAGAGGCTGCTAGGAGTTGGGTTCAGAGGCTCTGGGTTACATGGGAGAGAGCAGGGTATGCTGGAGGGTGCAGGAGACCAGAAGCCAGGGGCCCGGAGGAGGCTGCTGCGGTGGCCATAGGGACAGAGAAGGGGGCAGCTGGCCACAGAGCAATGACATGGGCAGGGAAAGGGTTGTGTGAACAGGTGGTAACTACAGTCAGGGGGTGCCATTCTCAGCTTGAGTCACCCTCAGGGAACTCACCTGGAGACACACAGGTAGGGGCAGGAAGATGTATTCCTGTGAGAAGAAGCCAGGTGGGGTGGAACTGGGGCCACTGGTCATCCTACCCCAATAGGAAGGCTTCCTGGAGGAAGTGGAGCTGAGCTGGGTGTCAACAGGCTGGAGAGAGTCCCCTGCCCTGCAACTCAGAGGGAGCAGGCCCAGGATGGGGTGGCAGTGGCGAAGGGAGCTTGAGCCCTGAAGAGTGGGCACCTTGAGGCTGGGGAGGGAAAGCTGGGCACCAGGCCTGCCATGTCCATTTTTGGCCTGATGAGGATGGGGCAGCCTCTGTGGCTTCCGCAGCCCCACATGGCCTGTGGTGGACTGAAAGGCTGGGATGCACCAAGCAAGAAGGAGGCAGAGGATGGATGCGTCTCTTGCCCCTCTTTGGACCTTGGGTTTCCTTTCTAAGAAGTGGGCCAAAAGGTCCCCAAGGACTCCATGGCCCTACCAGCTGGTTTCTCTCTCCCTTCTCTGGGCCCACAAATGTACATGGCCCTGGGCAGCTGGGGCAGGAGAGGCTCAGGGAACCCTGGATGAGGGCCGCAGCAGCTGTCATTAGCTCCCTGAGTCACCCCGTAAACCCTGCATTATTACCTGCTGGACTCTCTCATGTCCTGACCCTTCCTCTCTCTCCCAGTCCCTGACACTCAAATGGCCTTTCCTGGGTGACAGAGCAGGCCTCAGAGCCACAGCTGATGACTCAGCACCTGTGAGATGCTGGCCGGTCCCTCTCCAGCTGTGGGCCACCTCCTCCCATCCTGAACTTCCATCACTCTCCTGTCCCAGAAAGCCACATCCCTGGTCTGGCCTAGGGAGCCAGGAGCCTCACCTCTACCCCTCAACGGGGGTGATACTGAGATGTTCTCCCTCCCTCCCCAGGATTTCCAAACCTCAGAGAAGCCTGCCTGAGTTGGTAGAGACCTGTATCCTCACACACCCCTACAGCCGAGAGCTCATGGCTTTGCTTTTCCTGCTGGGGCCCGAGCTCCTTCCCAGCCTCCTCCCAAGGCCCATTGGCCAAGGGCAGACATGGCCCAGAGGACCCCTGGGCTCCCCAGGGGCCTTGGAGATCAGCAACTGCCTCGTGCAGGGAGGACTCATCTGGTGAGGTTCTGGGTGGTCGTGGCAACCCTTGCACTGAGATCACCACATGTCCGGGGCCCAAGGCCCCCAGGTGGGACTGTGGCTGGGGCGGTGGGAAGCTGTCATGGCAGGCAGAGGGATGGCTGGAATGAGGTGTCAGAGGCAGAACTGGCTGGGCCACCTGCCCTAGGTATCAGGTGGGCCACGCCCACCAGCTGCAGCTGCAGCACCCCCCACCCACATGGCCTGTGTGAGTCACCCCCATACCCACACAACAGCCTAACACCCACCAGGGAAAAGGCAGAGGAGGCACCAGATGCCAAGGTCGAAGTTCTGGATCCAACTCGTCCAGCTCTGGCATTTGATGCTGGTCAGGTACATCCCATCACAGGCCTCAGTTTTCCCAGCAAGGAAATGGGAATCATAATACCTGCTTTCCAAGGATGCCATGAAGAGGGGAAGAGATCACAGGGGTGGGAGGACTTAGTGGAGGGTCAGCGCTCTGCTCTATCCCCTGAGAGAGAATGCCTGGCTGACTTCAGGGTGCCTAGACCCAGGACTCAGCCCTCGTCAGTTTTTGTATGACCAGGCATGGTGGCTCACACTTTTAATCCCAGCACTTTGGGAGGCTGAGGCAGGCTGATCACGAAGTCACAAGTTCGAGACCAGCCTGACCAACATGATGAAACCCCGTCTCTACTAAATTTACAAAAATTAGCTGGCGTTGTGGTGGGTGCCTATAATCCCAGCTACTCGGGAGGCTGAGGCAGGAGAATCACTTGGACCTGGGAAGCAGAAGTTGCGGTGATCTGAGATCATGTCACTGCACTCCAGCCAGGGAGACAGAGTGGGACTCCCTCTCAAAAAACAAAAGTCAGTTCCTGGGATGAGGCCTCTCGGGGACAGAAGTCCCCATTTAATGCTTTCCACCAGCAGCCATGTCTCACAGGCCTCAGTGTCCATCTCATCCCTTCCTGGCTGTCTGACCTTCACAAGTCATTTCTCTGAGCCTCAATCTCCTCATCTGTGAAATGTGCTTCATAAACCCACTTTGCAAGGTTACCATGGGGCTTCTGTGAGATGCTGGCAGGTCCCTCTTCCACCGTGGGCCACCTCCTCCCATCCTGTGAGGGTAGAAAGGGCCAGAGCAGGCCGGGCACAGTGGGTCACACCTGTAAGCCCACCACCTTGGGAAGCCGGGGTGGATGGATCACAAGGTCAGGAGTTCGAGACCAGCCTGACCAATGGTGAAACCCTGTCTCTACTAAAAATTCAAAAATGAGCCGGGCAGGGTGGTGGGTGCCTATAATCCCAGCTATGGGAGGCTGAGGCAGGAGAATCACTTGAACCTGGGAGGCAGAGTTTGCTGTGAACTGAGATTGAACCACTACACTCCAGCATGAGTGACAGAGTGAGACTCCATTTAAAAGAAGAAAGAAGGAAGGAAGGAAGGAAGGAAGAAGGGTGAGCCAGAGCAGGTCCAATGCATAGCAAGAACTCAGTGACCCACATCTGCTCTTAGCTATCTTTGTTTTTGTTGTCTTAATGTGTCCTCCCAGCCACTGCTGGGGCAGCCTGTCTCCAATGCCAGAGCATGGCAGGAGGATGCTGTGCCTTCTCTCCTGGCCCAGGCTGCTGCTGCAAAGTGGGTGGAGTGAGGTCAGAATGGCCCTGTCTGCCTCTCATCACTCAGCAACTGCATACCTGCTCCCCAGGGCAAGATGTGGGCAAGACCTGGCTGGGCCCCAGCAGGAAGTCCCTGATGATGTGGCCGGAGCTGGTGCCTGACCAGGCAAAGAAATCGTCAGCTGTGAGCCTCTCAGTCCCTCATCATCACCACCTGCCCAGCCCAGGAGGCGGCCGGAGGCAGCAGGAGGCCACAGGAGAGCAGGACATGAGGTCAGTAAGGGCGGACCAGGCCTGCAGGTGTGGGTGAAGCAGGGGACTCTGCTTCTGCCATTGAGGTCAGGGGGTCCTGAAGCTCCCACTCACAATTGAAATCTCATCACCATGCCTGAAACTCCAGGAAAGCCTGAGCTGGGGCTGAGCACAGCCCCAGCTGGGCTCCCACCCCATTCCTCAAGTGCCCTCTTCTGAATCAGCCCCGTCCTGGTTTGCCTCTGGTGGCCCAGGCACCTGGGGATGAGGCTCCATCCAGGTGTCAGTGCATCCATTTTGCTTGTGTTCATATCTTCTCTCAGAGGGCAGGTGGGAGCTGGTGAAAAATGGCCCATGTCTCCCACCCAGAGGTGTGCCCTGTGCCCAGCAAGGAAGGAGGGGAGAGGCAGCAGGAGCCAGGTCACCCCAGGGAGCCACAGTCACTACTTTGGAAGCCTGAGTCCACCCCAATCCCACCCCAAGCACATGGGAGCAGCTGCTTTCACCCCTTGGGTAGTCTGCAGGGAACCCCATTTGACACATAGAACTGAGAGAGCACACAGGAGAGGCTGTGGCCAGGAGGCAGGAGAGCAATGCGGGATTCAGAACTGGAGAAGGCCGTGTCCACCCTCCAGGAACATGCGGCCACAGGGGACACAGGCTCAGGCAGGAACTGTGACCCACCAGGCAGGGATCAGGACAAAGAGGGCTGAGACCCCCAGGTGGGAGGAAGTCCCTCTGACAGTGCAGCAGGTGGACTTGGAAAAGATAAGCCTCTGCGGACTTGGGAGGAGGCCACAGGAGAAAGCCATGCCAGCAGCAGCTCAGAGGCCAAGCCACAGCCTGCTCCAGGAGCGGCGAGAGGCTCGGGCAGCACACAGACTCAGTGGGCCGAGTGGAGATGGGCCACAAAGCCAGACTGCAGCCCACTGAGTGGCCCCAGGCCGCTGGGGCAGCCCTGACTCCTTAGTCCCACAGGGCGGTGTGGCCCAGCCTCAGAGGGCTCATGGCCTGTGGCCTGGTGGGGATGCTGTCACCAGTATGAGGAAAAGGAACAAGACCCATGGGCTGAGCCAGCCCCCACATCCCACCCCACCACTGTCGTGCCTCTGCCTGTCTGAACTCTGGCTGATGCTTGCTGGGTAAGATTTCTGTCCCGTGTCTGGCATCCTCACAGCAGCCATAGGGGTGTGTGGCCTCTGGTCTACAGGTGCCCACCTCTCATGGCCTGCCCCGATGGCCAGTGCACAGGTGACCTTTAGTGCTCATCCCAGCCTCCCCGGTGCCTGGGAGCCTGGAAGGATGAAGGTGCTACTGCCCGTCAGTGTCTGACTCCTCACTCGTGGTGGCAGCCAGAAGCCATGCTGTGCCCACCTTTCACTGTGAGCACAGATCCTGCAGTGGCAGTGGCCAGATGCACAGAGCCTGAGAGGCGGCATTTCTGAGAAGGAAACTTCCCAACTGGCACAAGCAGGGGTGATGGGGCCAGGGCCTGGGGTGGAAGGCAGGCGGGAGATAGAGAGGGAGAGGGCAGCCTCTGGGTATTCCTGTCCCAACCCCACTCCTCCAAGGTCTGACTTTCAGGCAGCACTGAGGTGCTACATGTATGTCCAGCTGCCAGACTGAGGTCAGAGCGGATGCCTTAGCCAGCAGCCTCCATCTGTCTGATGCAGGGGCTGTCGCTGCCTCTGTGAAACACCCTACAGAGGACACACCTGGCAGCATTGAGCAGACCCTCCCGCCCCACAGAATTCCCAAACCCTGCAGACATCAAGCCAAGCAGCAAGCCCAGAGTTCCACTCCAACAGGGGGAGGAGGGGAAAGGGGCCTCTGCAGGGTGGGGGCTCGCAAGGAAGGGCCGGCCCTTCACACACTCTAGGAAACACCGTCCTTGGTGCAGTGAGGAGGGAGAGGGCAGCCAGGCAGACTTCCCTGACCCCGACAATGGCCGGGAGAGGGTCCTGGAGCCACCCAGGAGAGATCAGCAGCTGCCCACGGTGGATTCTGGGTGTGGCTCATCCTGCTTCCAGGTGATGGAGGGAAGGACGTGAAGACAGAGAGAGCAATAGACTTGGCGGGGGGCTGCCAAGAGAGTAGATTTGAAGTGCTCTCATCACACAGAAAGCAGGCGTTGCGTGTGCTGGACAGCTTGATGTGGCCCTTCCGCATGATACATAAATCAAAACATCACACTGTATGTTGTTAATATATATAATTTTCATTTGTCCATTAAAAACAAACTTAAAGCCGGGCACAAGTGGCGCATGCCTGTAATCCCAGCACTTTGGGAGGCTGAGGCGGGTGGATCACGAGGTCAAGAGATCGAGACCATCCTGGTCAATGCGGTGAAATCCCATCCCTATTAAAAATACAAAAAATTAGCTGGGCATGGTGGCACATGCCTGTAGTCCCAGCTACTCAGGAGGCTGAGGCAGGAGAATTGCCTGAGCCCAGGAGGCAGAGGTTGCAGTGAGCTGAGATTGCACCATTGCACTCCAGCCTGGGTAACAAGAGTGAAACTCTGTCTCAAAAAAAAAAAAAAAACCCTTACAAAGCACAAATATATGAATCGATAGCCTGATGTAAAACATTTCTTTTGTTTCATTTGTTTTTACCATTTTGTTTTATAAGGACATTAGTAAAGAAAAAGAACAGAGACTGGGCATGGTGGCTCACACCTGTAATCCAAGGACTTTGGGAGGCCGAGGTGAGTGTATCATCTGAGGCCAGGAGTTTAAGACCAGTCTGACCAACATGGCAAAACCCCGTCTCTACTAAAAATACAAAAATTAGTCAGGTGTGGTAGTGCATGCCTGTAGTCCCAGCTACTCAGGAGGCTGAGGCAAGAGAATCACTTGAACCCGGGAGAAGGAGGTTGCAGTGAGCCAAGACTGTGCCACTGTACTCCAGTCTGGGTGACAGAGCGACACTCCATCTCAAAAAAAAAAAAAGAAAAGAAAAGAAAAGGAAAGAACAGAAAAGTGAAAAGGGAATATGATCAGAGCAAAAGTGTAACATGCTGTAGTGTAAATGTATACAACACATTTGTCAAGGCTAGTAAGTCTAAATGAAACACAGAGAGAAAGCGAGAGAGAGAAACAGAAAAAAAAGGGGAGGAAGACAATGATCGCTACTTACATATTAGAATGACCAAAACCCAAAATGTTGACAGTGTCAAATGCTGATGAGGACAAGGAGCAACCAACCATAAGCCTCAGTCATCACAGGTGGGAACGCAAAACAGTGTGGCCAGTTTGAAAGACAGTTTGGTGGTTTCCTACAAAACTAAACATACTCTTACAATTCAATCCAGCAGTCACACTCTTTGGTATTTATTCGGAAGCTGAAAACTTAGGTCCACACAAAAATTGCCCATGATGTTTATAGCAACTTTACTCATAACTGCCAAAACTTGGAAGCAACTGAAATGTCCTTTAGTAGGTGAATGGATAGAGTGGTACATCCAGCCAGGTGTGGTGGCTCACGCCTGTAATCCCAGCACTTTGGGAGGCAGAGGCAGGCGGATCATCAGAGGTCAGGAGTTTGAGATCAGCCTGGCTAAGATGGTTAAACCCCGTCTCCACTAAATATGCAAAATTAGCTGGGTGTGGTGGCACATGCCTGTAATCCCAGCTACTCTGGAAGCTAGGTCAGGAGAATTGCTTGAACCTGGGAGGCACAGGTTGCAGTGATCTGGGGATTGTGCCACTGCTCTCCAGCCTGGGTGACAGAGCAAGACTCCATCTCAAACAAACAAACAAAAGCATGGCATATCCAAGAGAATGGAATGTTATCCTCCAAGAAAAGAAATGAGCTCTCCTGCCATGAGAAGACATGGAGGCAAAGCTAATGCATAATTTACTAAGTGAAATCAATCACTCTGAAAAGGCCGTGTATTGTATGATGATGCCAACTACACACCATGCTGGAAAAGGCAAAGACATGGAGACAGAGATTAGTGGCTGGCCAGGCACGATGCCTCACATCTGTAATCCCAGCATTTTGGGAGGCTGAGGCGGGCAGATTGCTTGTGGCCAGGAGTTTGAGACCTGGCCTGGGCAACATGACAAAACCCCACCTCTACAAAAAATACAAAAATGAGCCAGGTGTGGTGGCTCTCACTTGTAGCCCCAGCTACTCAGGAGGCTGAGGTGGGAGGATCGCTTGAGCCCTGGAGGTCGAGGCTGCAATGAACTATGATCCCACCACGGCACTTCAGCCTGAGTGACAGAGCAAAACCCTGTCTCAAAAAAAAGAAAAAAGATAAAGGTCAGTGGTTGCCAGGAGCTCAAGGGCTTGGGGAGAGAGTGGAGCATGGAGGATTTTTAGGGCAATAAAATTTCTCTGTATGATACTATAATGGTAAACACAGGTCATACATTTGTCAAAACCCATGGAATCTATAACCCTAAGAGTTACCCCAGTGGATTTTGTTTTTTGTTGGGTTTTTGTGTGTGTGTGTGTGTGAAACGAAGTCACTCTGTCATCCAGGCTGGAGTGAAGTGGTATGATCTGATCTCATCTCACCAGAACCTCCACCTCTCAGGTTCAAGCAATTCTCCTACCCCAGCCTCCCAAGTAGCTGGGATTATAGGCGTGTGCCACCAGGCCCAGTTATTTTTGTATTTCTAGTAGAGATGGGGTTTTACCATGTTGGCCAGGCTGGTCTCGAACTCCTGACCTCAGGTGATCTGCCTGCCTCAGCCTCCCAAAGTGCTGAGATTACAGGAATGAGCTACCACCCCACAGTGGACTTCGGATGATAATGATGTATCGATGTCAATTCACCAATTGTAACAATGAACTGCTCTGGTGCAGGATGCCAGTAGTTGGGGATGTTGCAAGTATGTGGGGACAGCAGGTGTATGAGAAGTCTCTATATCATTTTTGTGTCAAATTTGCTGTGAACCTAAAGCTGCTCTAAAAATAAAGCTGACCAGGTCCTATGGATGGCACTGCAATACAGCACTTTGTGGGGCCAAGGAGGGAGGAGTGCTTGAGGCCACGAGTTCAAGACCAGCCTGAGCAGCATAGCAAGACCACGTCTCTGCAGGGGGAAAAAAATTGCCAGGCCTGGTGGCTCATGCATACAGACCCAGCTACTCAGGAGGCTAAGGTGGGAGAATCGCTTGAGCTCAAGAGTTTGAGGCTGCAGTGAGCCATGACCACACCACTGCACTCCCACCTGGGCAGTGGAGCAAGACTCTGTCTCAAAAAAAAAATAAAATTAAAATAAAGCTTATGAATTTTTTAAAAAAGAAAGAAAAGAAGCCGGGTGCGGTGGCTCACCCTGTAATCCCAGCACTCTGGGAGGCTGAGGTGGGCGGATCACGAAGTTAAGAGATCAAGACCATTCTGGCCAACTTGGTAAAACCCCGTCTCCACTGAAAATACAAAAAAATCAGCCAGGTATGGTGCCACGTGCCTGTAGTCCCAGCTACTTGGGAGGCTGAGGCAGGAGAGTCACTTGAACCTGGGGGGCGGAGGTTGCAGTGAGCCAAGATTGCACCACTGTACTCCAGCCTGGGGGACAGAGCAAGACTCCATCTCAAAAAAAAAAGAAAGAAAGGAAACATACCAATTGTAGGTATGTCCTTCCTTGAACAATCTCAGGTTTCTAATCTAATAACAAAAAATTTCTATCATTAGTTTTGGAAAAGTACGCCCACAGGATCCCTTCCGGCTCTGAGTAAATTCAAAAGCTGATCAGGTTGGGCAAGGTGGCTCACGCCTATAATCCCAGCACTTTGGGAGGCCGAGGCCAGTGGATTACTTGAGGTCAGGTATTCAAGACCAGCCTGGCCAACATGGTGAAACCCCATTTCTACTAAAACTACAAAAATTAGCAAGGTATGGTGGCAGGCTCCTGTCATCCCAGCTACTAAGGAGGCCAAGGCAGGGGAATCACTTGAACCCGGGTGGCAGAGGTTGCAGTGAGCCGAGATCGCACCACTGCACTCCAGCCTGGGTGACAGCAAGACTCTGTTTCAAAAAGCAAACACATAAAGTGAATCCAATTTGCAGAAGTTTGCAGATGTCTGACACCCACACATTTTCTAGGAAAGGCCTACAGGTGCAGCACAGAGTCCCAGGCCCACACAGGAAGTGAGAAGCCCTCCCGACTCCCTCTGGCCCAGGACAGGCTGGCCTGCCGCCACACATTCTCTGCCAGACAGCCTGACACAGTAGTTAAGGCCCAGGCTTTGGAGTCAGACTGCCTGGGGTCAGATCCAGTCCTTGTGTTTACTGGCTGTGCGGCCTTACTCACTGCTGGAACCTTGATTTTCTCATCTATAAAATGGAACTAATATTAGTGTCTTCACAAGCTATTAGGAGACTTAAAGGACGATGCACATGGAGCACTTTCATAAACACTCCCCACATCCTCCCCTCCCTCCTGCAGGCTCCAGGCTCACTTGCCACGGTCACACGCAGGCACCTGGGCACCAGCCCTCGGCTCCTCCGTGGGGACCCCTGTGGGCAGGCAGACGCCAAGCTAGAGAACAGGGAGGAGGGACCGGGCACTGAGAATCACACCTGTAATCCCAGCACTTTGGGAGGCTGAGGCGGGTGGATCACCTGAGGTCAGGAGTTCAAGACCAGCCTGGCCAACATGGTGAAACCCCATCTCTACCAAAAACGCAAAAATTAGCCAGGCGTGGTGGTGCACACCTGTAATTCCAGCTACTCGAGAGGTTGAGCCCAAAAGGCGGAGGTTGCAGAAAGCAAAGATCAAGCTTTGGCACTCCAGCCTGGGCAACAGAGCAAGTCTCCAGCTAAAAAAAGAAAGAAAAAACAAGAACGGGGAAGAAGGATTCCAGTATTCCCCCAAAAACACCTCTCTTGGTAGGGCCCAAGCCCCAGCCTCAGCCAAAATCCATTCTTTCATGAACCAACATCCAATAACTCCACAACTGTATAACTCATTCTACTCTCCACAGATGCTAACACAAGCTGCTCGGGTCTGGAACAGATCTCTCTTCCCGGGTATTTGTTACTTAAGCTCTATTCTGTAAAGGAAGAGTCAGCAAACTCTTCTGTAAAGGGCCAGATAGTATGTGTTTGATGTTTTAGGTAAGTTTTTTATATTTTAAGCTTTGCAAAGTATTTGGTTTCTGTTGAAAGTATTCATTTCTGCATTGTAGCAGGAATGCAACCATAGGCAATATGTAAATATATGACTACAGGTGTGTTTCACTAGAAGTTTATTTATAAAAACAGGTGGCATGACTGGGTGTGGTGGATCATGCCTGTGATCCCAGCAGTTTGGGAGGCCAAGGTGGGTGGATCACTTAACTCAGGAGTTCAAGACCAGTCTGTTCAACACCAGTCTGTTCAACATGGTGTAACCCTGTCTCTACTTAAAAAAAAAAATAGAAAGATTAGCCTGGCATGGTCGCAGACACCTGTAATCCCAGTTACTTGGGGAAGCTGAGGCAGGAGAATTGCTTGAACCTGGGAGGCAGAGGTTGCAGTGAGCCAAGATCACACCACTGCACTCTAGCCTGGGCAACAGAGTGAGACTCCGTCCCCCAAAAAACATAAATTTTATTTACAAAAACAGGTGGCAGGGTCAGGTGCGGTGGCTCACACCTGTAATCCCAGCACTTTGAAAGGCTGAGGTGGGTGGGTCACTTGAGGTCAGGAGTTCAAGACCACCCTTGCCAACATGGTGAAACCCTGTCTCTACTAAAAAAAAAATACAAAAATTAGACTGGACGTGGTGCTGGGCACCTGTAATCTCAGCAACTCCAGAGGCTGAGGCAGGAGAATCACTTGAACCTGAGAGGCGGAGGTTGCAGTGAGCCAATATGGTGCCACTGCACTCCAGCCTGGGTGACAGAGTTAGACTCTGTCTCAAAAAATCAAAACATAACAAAACAAAAAAAAGGAAGTGGAGGCCACGGTGGGTCCATGGACCATACTTTGCTGACTGTAGAAGGTGTATGCCTGAAGAAGTGCCCTCACTCCGGGCAACAACTGGAGTTTCTAGAGGTTCCTAGCCATATGGAATAGTGCACACACACACATACACACACACGTGCACCTGTATGCATGCACACAGCCACACATGCCCCCACATGTGCACACACACACGTGCACTGTATGCATGCACACAGACACACACATACATACATGCATACATGTGCACCTGTATGCATGCACACAACCACACACACCACGTGTGCACACACGCATGCATAAGCAGCCTACACAGGGCCAGTGAGCTATGCCAGCCCATTACCCGGCACAAACTTCAGCCTTGACACCATATATATGTATGTGTGTACTTTTATTTGAGGTTGCCAGTATGGATGGAGGGGAAGCAGGTGCTGTTGTAGGAAAGCAGGATTGGGGGGCCCTGCAAAAGATCTGGAAGATCTTTCCAACGTTCTTACCAGGTACCTTTGGGATGTGGTTCTGTACTTTTACCTGAACAGCAATAGAGCTACTATTTTTGAGGCTGTGATTCATCATCCAGAAGGATGAATGAAGAAGGCACCGCTGCAGCAGCTTGATTCTGCTGGAGCTGGGAGTGGGACAGGCCTCCCCTGCCTTCCTGGGGAGTAAACAACAATGCTCCCCAGGCCACCTTGGGCAGGTAGGAAAGCCAGCACGCTACAGAGAGGAAGGGCTTCTGCATTTTCCAGCAAAGGAAGGTTTTTGTTCCCAAAGGTGTTTTCCTGGGCTTCATTTACTTTTGCTCTTAGTAATATAAAATCAAAGAAGGCTGGGTGCAGTGGGGCATGCCTGTAATCCCAGCACTTTGGGAGGCCGAGGGGCAGCTCTCCTGAGGCTAGGAGTTCCAGACCAGCCTGGCCAACATGGTAAAACCCTGTTTCTACCAAAAATTAGCTGGGCTTCATGGTGCATGCCTGTAGTGCCAGCTACCTGGGGGGCTGAGGCAGGAGAATCACCTGAACCCAGAGATAGAGGTTGTAGTGAGCTGAGATCGCACCACTGCACTCCAGCCTGGGAGACAAAAATAAAACTCTTTCTCAAAAAAAAGAAAAGAAAAGAGAACAAGGGCGTAGCATGTCCCAGGAGAAACTGACAGTTCACACTGTTGAATAAAATGAGTAAGAACTCGAAAGCCTGTTCAGAGGTTCACTTGGGGAAAGAGGGGGTTGGATGGACCTCACTCCTCACGCTTCCAACAATGCTTCCCACACTTGTCCAGTGCAGACTTGGGAACATGCTGAGCAGGCGTGGACCAGGCCATGCTGCTGATCGAGCACTGGAGTTCCCCTAGCAGCCCCCTGAGGTGGTTGGGGGCCCAGTGTTTACAGTGCTTTCTGTGTGAGGTCCTTGCTTCTCCCCAGAAGCGACAGGATTCTTAAAGACCTCAGCATCTTCTGGTTAAGGGACCCTGAAAACTGTTGCAGATGAATCTCCTCAGGCTGAGCAGGGTGCCTGTCTTGGGCACTTGCCTCTCTTAAAAGGGGAACCAGGGCAAAGTTCTTCCAGTGTCTGCCTGAAACTGAAGGGTAAACATGATTACTACCTTGGATGCAGCAAAACAAACACTTGCCTCTTGGCCTCACAAATCCTGGGATAAAAGGAGGCCCAGGCATGCAACTGCTTCTTGCGGCAGCTGGATCGTGCCATGTCCTCTTCCCACAACTGTTCAGAGAGCCTCGTGCACTCTGGTGGCTCCTTCAATCCTTCAATTCTTTTCTTCTACCCCACCTTGACTTGTTTGTGGACTCAAGAGAGCCCATCACCTGCCCCTCTTGGCCTCCATTTCCTCCCTGCCCAAATGGGAGGGATAGGAGGTCTCCAAAGAACTTTGAGGCCTGCCCCATAAGTGGCTCAACACCAGGGCAGCTCTGGGTGATAAGCACTATCAAGGAAGCTGGATTCTGGGTCCAGGCCTGCCGCACTCCAGCCTGGGCAACAGAACAAGACTCTGTCTCAAAAAAAAAAAAGAAAGAAAAGAAAAACAGCCGGCCACAGTGGCTCAAGCCTGTAATCCCAGCTCTTTGGGAGGCCGAGGTGGGTGGATCACCTGAGGTCAGGAGTTCAAGACCAGCCTGACCAACGTGGAGAAACCCCATCTCTACTGAGAGTATAAAATTAGCTGGGTGTGGTGGCCCATGCCTGTAATCCCAGCTACTCAGGAGGCCACAGCAGGAGAATCAAACCCGGGAGGCAGAGGTTTCAGTGAGCTGAGATGGCACCATTGCACTCCAGCCTGGCGACAAGAGCAAAAGTGTCTCAAAAAAAAAAAAAAAAGAAAGAAAGAAAAAGAAAAGAAATTATAAATGTGAAGTCAGGCAACCTCCAACCATCCCCCATCCCTGCCTCAATTAACACTTCTATCCCTGTCACTGGGTCGATGTGTTTATAAATATCACAGTGTCTGTGCAATGTTGTAAACTGTCAACAGCATCATGCAAACATGACGCAAATTCTGCAAAGTAAAACAGCGAATCCATCAAAGATCCGCAAGAGTGACGCTGAAGAGCCACTCAAATCACACGCAAAGCTGCCTTTCGGGAGCTCGCTGTCAAAGTCAGACCAGTTCTTTGTAAATTCTGGATATCAGCCCTCTGTCGGATGCGTAAACTGCAAAGATTTTTTCCCATTCTGATGGTTGCCGATTCACTCTAGTGACTGTTTGTTTTGCTGTGCAGAAGCTGTGGAGTTTGATTAGGTCCCATTTGTCTATTTTGGCTCTTGTTGCCAATGCTTTGGGAGTTTTGTTCATGAAGTCCTTGCCTACTCCTATGTCCTGAATGGTTTTGCCTAGATTTTCTTCTAGGGTTTTTATGGTGTCGGGTCTTACGTTTAAGTCTTTAATCCATCTGGAGTTAATTTTAGTGTAAGGTGTCAGGAAGGGGTCCAATTTCTGCTTTCTGCACATGGCTAGCCAGTTTTCCCAACACCATTTATTAAATAGGGAATCCTTTCCCCATTGCCTGTTTTTGTCTGGTTTATCAAAGATAATATGGTTGTAGATGTGTTGTGTTGCCTCCGATGCCTCTGTTCTGTTCCATTGGTCTATATCTCTGTTTTGGTACCAGTACCATGCTGTTTTGATTACTGTAGCCTTGTAGTATAGTTTACAAAGAACTCAAACAGATTTACAGGAAAAAAACAAACAAGCCCATTCAAAAATGGGCAAAGGATATGAACAGAAACTTTACGAAAGCAGACATACATGAGGCCAGCAAACATATGAAAAAGTGCTCATCGTCATTGGTCATTAGAGAGATGCAAATCAAAACCACATTGAGATACCATCTCACACCAGTTAGAATGGCGATCATTAAAAAATCTGGAGACAGCAGATGCTGGAGAGGATGTGGAGAAATAGGAACACTCTTACACTGTTGGTGGGAGTGTAAATTAGTTCAACCATTGTGGAAGACAGTGTGGCGATTCCTCAGGGACCTAGAAATAGAAATTCCATTTGACCCAGCAATCCCATTACTGGGTATCTATCCAAAGGATTATAAATCGTTCTACTATAAGGACACATGCACACGAATGTTCATTGCAGCACTGTTTACAATAGCAAAGACCTGGAACCAACCCAAATGCCCAACGATGATAGACTGGACTGGGAAAATGTGGCACATATACACCATGGAATATTATGCAGCAATCAAAAATGATGAGTTTGTGTCCTTTGTAGGGACATGGATGAATCTGGAGAACATCATTCTCAGCAAACTGACACAAGAACAGAAAAAGAAATACCGCATATACTCGCTCATAGGTGGGTGAGAAAAATGAGAACATGTGGACACAGAGAGGCGGTCTACTATACACTGGGGACTGTTGGGGGGAATGGGGGAGGGACAGCAGGGGGGGGCTGGGGGGGATAGCCTGGGGATGAATACCAAGTGTGGGTGAAGGGGAGGAAAGCAGCAAAGCACACTGCCATGTGTGTACCTATGCAACTATCTTGCTCGTTCTGCACATGTACCCCCAAACCTATAATGCAATAAAAAAAAAAAAAAAAAAAAAAAAAAAAAAAAACAAAGTCAGACCAGTTAACAGCTGACCAAGAGCTCATCAGTAAGCATGGTGGCGTGGCGCGGGGAGAACTTCCTACTGAACTCAGGAAAATCACATGACTGCAGGAGGCCTGTGGAAAAACCAATGGGCCTCCAGCAATTTTCTAAAAATGAGCCTTTGATAAAACAGATTTTCCCTTCCAGCTATAATGGAGTATCTAGTACTGTGCTAGCCATCCTGCTGTCAGCAATCACAGAACTAGGCAACCTACAGGCAGCAGATGTTTTTCAGGGATAGGACATTAGGCAGCGAAAACAATTGCCTCTCCTGCAACAACACAAACCTGCCGTGCGGTGGCTCATGCCTGGAATCCCAGCACTGTGGAGTCTGAGGTGGGCGGATCACGAGGTCAGGAGATCAAGACCAGCCTGGCCAATATGGTGAAACCCCTGTCTCTACTACAAATACAAAAATTAGCTGGGCCTGGAGGTGTGCACCTATAGTCCCAGCTACTCAGGAGGCTGAGGCAGAAGAATCGCTTGAACCTGGGAGGCAAAGGTTGCTGTGAGCCAAGATCATGCCACTGCACTCCAGAGCCTGGGCAACAGAGACAGACTCTGTCTCAAAATAAAAATAAAAATAAAAAATAACACAAACTTAGCAGCTAAAGATTTTTAAAAATTAAAAATTTAAAAAGGCCAGGCACGGTGGCTCACACCTATAATCCCAGCCCTTTGGGTGACCAAGGTGTGTAGATTACCTGAGGTCAGGAGTTCAAGACCAGGCTGGGCAACATGGCGAAAGCCTGTCTCTACTAAAAAAAAAATACAAAAATCAGCCAAATGTGGGTGGCAGCACCTCTAATCCCAGCTACTCCAGAAGCTGAGGCATGAGAATTGTTTGAACCTGGGAGGTGGAGGTTGCAGTGAGCCCAGATGTTGCCACTGTACCCCAGCCTAGGTGACAGAGTGAGACTTCATCTAAAAGAAAAAGAGTTCTGGAAAGAGTGGTGGTAGTTGTACAATAATGTGAATGTGCTTAATGCCACTGGATTGTACACTTAAAGTGATACGTATTTGACCATAAGTTTTTACAATGAAATACAAAGTAATTCAAAGCCAAGTGTGCAGGGTTGTCATTATAACTCAAAATGTGTCCACTATAAACTAGGCCTGCTTCATTTTTAAGTAAATGTCCTTAATTAGACATTTTTAATGTTTTCTATTAAATGTTTACCAGTAACTGTTAAACGGCTTTCTTTCTGGTAGTAATTTTCCTCAGAGTTTTTCTATTTTTTTCTTTTTTTTGAGACAGAGTCTCATTCTGTTGCCCAGGCTGGAGTGCAATGGCTTGATCTCATCTCACTGCAACCTCCACCTCCCGGGTTCAAGCAATTCTCTGCCTCACCCTCTCGAGTAGCTGGGATTACAGGTGCCCCCCACCATGCTTGGCTAATTTTTGAATTTTTTTAGTAGTGATGGGGTTTTACCATGTTGGCCAGGACTACAGGCCTCAGGCGATCCACCCACCTCTGCCTCCCAAAGTGCTGGGATGACAGGTGTGAGCCACCACACCTGGCCTCCCCGGGGTTTTTCTACTGAAAGCATCCCCTTTCCTCTGTCTCCCTCCCCTCTTCTCTACCTGCCCGGATGTGTTCATGAGTGACACATGTTCCCGTGTGCCTGTTTGTGTCTGCACAGCCGCACAGAGCTCTGACGCGGCATGCACACATGCAGGGTGAGGATCAGGGCCAAGGAGGCAGGGCAACCCACACAAGGAGGCAGGGCACGGCTGGCTGCATCCCCCGTGGTGCTGAGGACAGGTGCGTGGGCTGGAGGCGCTGGCTGAGCTGCTTACATGGGCCCAGCATGCCGTCAGCTGCATCAGTGTGCGTGAGGCATTCATGTCAGCCTGGGACAATGTGCACATGGCTGATGTCAGGGGCTGCTTAGTGCCCAGGTCCTGGGGGGTGAGGAGCCTGGCAAGGGCCTGCAAGGCTCCCCCTGCTAATGTTGGGCTGCCAGTGGAGGAGGCACCAAGCACTGCCCCCACCCACCTTGCCTCTGCTTGATTGCAGGGAGAAGCTCAGCAAGCGATTGACACCCTCACAGTTGCCCGGGTCTTCGTTGATGATGCCCATGTTGGTGTTCCAGGTGGTCCAGTTCACCTCATCCACCCTGCAGGGCAAGGTGTCAGGGCAGCCTGAGAGCTGGGACAGCTTCCTGGTCTGAGCGCTCTGCCCACAGGCCCAGCCCAAGAAGCACACACATCAGGACACAGTGGGTAGGGAGGGCAGAGAGGACTTGATTTTTGGACACCATCCCCAAAGATGTGATCTCTGACCATCCCTGGAGGCCCAGGAACTTTAAATATTGGATGGCAGGCTCTGACCCTGCTCACTAGACGACCCCTTTGGGCACCTGGAATTTTTTGGAATTTCATGTCTGGGTACCACCAGCTGAGATCTCAGATTGGTCCCATGCACACCCACAGCTGAGCTCTGGATGGGCCTCATCCCTACAGCTGGCCTTGGGAGAGCACCCCGTGTTCACAACAGGCCCAGCAGGCCCCAAGGCAGCCTCTGTGCCCACGGGGAGCCCCGAAGCTCCCAAGCACCGACTGGGATGAAGCCTGGCATTACCTGAAGCACCATCTGTAGTCGTCCTGGCCGTCAGGTGTGTACCCCACCTGCAGCAGCTTGCCGGAGCGAAAGGCCTTCCTCATGCACTTCAGGAAGCTCTTCTCCATGTCCAAGATGGTGATGGCTCTCTGCAGGGAGACAGCAAGGGCAGAGGCCTGAGGGGTAGAGGCTGCATCCCAGGGCCCCGTGGCTGCCAGGACTCATCTCCCCAGGGGCTCTGTCAGCTCCAGATGCCTCTGGGCCGGTATCCAGTGCCCTCCATGCTGGCCTTGTTTCCAGACCCTGGCGGGGACATGCTCTATGCCGGGAGCCAAGCCTGGCCAGCCCAGACCTGCCCAGGTGCTACCGGTGCCTGCTGGGCCTACACAGGGCAGCCTAAGGCATGAAACTGAATGCCCCAGACCCCACCCTGAGGAGCTCACAAGGGGCTGAGAGCAGGGTCCCGGGTGAGACCACCTGGGCCGGGTCCTGGCTCTGTCACTTACTGGCCGTGTGGCCTGGTGCACAGATACCCAGCTTTGCTACACCTACGCCTCAGTGCCTTCACTCAAAAATGGAACAGTATGGCCCAGCGCAGTGGCTCACACCTGTAATCCCGGCACTTTGGGAGGCCAAGGCGGATGGATCACCTGAGAGCGGGAGTTCGAGACCAGCTTGGCCAATGTGGTGAAACCCCATCTCTACTAAAAATACAAAAATTAGCTGGGCGTGGTGGCAGGCACCTGCAATCCCAGCTACTAGGAAGACTGAAGCAAGAGAATCGCTTGAACCCAAGAGGCGGAGGTTGCAGTGAGGTCTCACCAATGTACTCCAGCCTGGGCGACAAGAGCAAAACTCTGTCTCAGAAAAAAAAGAAAAAAAAGGAACAGTAATAGAATCCATTTCCCAGGGCTGTTGTGAGGATTAAATGAGCTCAGGTAGGACAGACAGTTAGTACAATCCCTAAAACACAGAAAATGCTTCTTAATAAGAATGAAACTTATTATTAGTAGTTGGGGATGCAGATGTCGGCGACAGGGCTTGGAAAGGTAGCTGGCAGCCCTGCCCCATGCTAGCTGCTCCTCTGAGTCTGGCCTCTGGTGCCCTCCTTACACCAGGCTCCTTTGAGGCGGATACCCTGTGGGCTGAACCCTCTTCCTCCTTCCCTCCAGGACTACCCAGGCCACAGCCAAGCATGTGGTCTAGAAACTCCAGCTGAGCTAATCTGCCCTGAGCAGATGCCGGCCAGGGAAGCTTGCTGGGAGTCCACAGAGGGAGGTGTTGAGGCTGCATCCTCTGGCCTGGCTGGGCTTCCTGCAGGCCTCACGTGCCCAGCTATGTAAGGCAGTGGACAGAGCACCCTGGCCCTCCTGGCTGCTCACCCGCCCCCGCCACACCCCCTCACCCTCCTGGCTGCTCACCCACCCCCACCTCCCCCTCACCTGCAGCTTCCAGATGTTCTTGCTCTCCTGCGAGATCTTGTTGACCGTCTCACCCATGAGGGTGATCAGCATGTTGAGCAGGAGGATGTAGGTGAGGATGATGTATGCCAGCAGCAGGATGATGAACACAGCCTTGAAGTCATAGTTCTCGGTAAACTCCAGGTCACCCATGCTGATGGTGAACTTGAACAGCTCCAGGCATGTGGAGTACAGGCTGTTGTAGGAGTTATTGGGGGGTCTGCAGCCAGGCCCCCAACACCTGTGCGACGTGGACTCAGTCGGCAGAGAGTTGTTCTTCCCATCTTCAATCAGCGTCACCACCACTACAGGGTATGGGGAAATGGGGGGTTCCACTGGATAGAAGCCAATACCCCAAGTCCCCTGACATACACCCTCCTGCTCAGCCATGTGGCACCTTTGTGAGAAGTTATTTTTAAGGCACTTCTTCTCTAAAACCATCAAAAAAATTTTTACAATATATTGTTTTATAAACTTTATCATCATCTATTAGAAAAATACATATATACATATATAAATCTATATATGCAATGTGCATATAGCCACCACCTTTGTGCAGTGCACAACCTGTTTAACTATACCTGTCAGCTCTGGATCCACACCTGCTTTGTCCATCTCACCCTGTCTGCCTGCATCCCTTAGAGGTCCATTATGCAACCCTGAGTACTGTGGAGCTCAGAGCAGACTGGCCTCTTCAGACATTCTGCATGTTTCTTTGGGAAGTGGGGCACAGAGCCTGAAAGTTTCCGCAGCAGTTCTACGTACCAGTATCAACTAACTCCCACTGGCCCAGTCAGTCCCTTCTGTACCCACTGAAATGCAGAGCCCTCAGATCCAGCTGCCCATCCCTCCCGGGCAGATTCTAATGCAAACTGCAGGGTAGGGACAGGGAGGGCGCGCCCTGTGAACCATGTAACTCTGGGGCTTGGATGAGCATCAAAGCAGACTCAAGTGCTCAAAAAATGATGTGGAGGCTGTGCAGTGGCCTGTCATCCCAGCCCTTTGGGTAGCTCACACCTGTAATCCCAGCTACTCAGGAGGCAAGAACCAGGAGAATCACCAGAACCCAGGAGGCAGAGGCTGCAGTAAACTGAGATCGCTTCACTGTACTCCAGTCCGGGTGACAGGCCAAGACTCCACCTCAAAAAAAAAAAAGTCATCATTTGGTCCCGTGATGGGATGAAGTGATTCAGGTAAGCTAACTCCTGGGTGAAGTCTGGCTATTCACACAGTTTCCCAGCGTCTCCCTGAAAAGTATCCATTATAAACGTAAATATCATAGCTTTACAGTGGAAAAGTCTGGCCGACCCACAACACCAAGTCATCAAAGCTAACATCTCCAGAGGTGAGACAGTTGTCACGTGACTCCCAATAACACATACTGAAGGGCCGGGCACAGTGGCTCATGCCAGTAACCCCAGTGCTTTGGGAAGCCGAGGCAGGCGGATCATGGAAAAAAAAAAGTACTGAAGAAAACACACAGCACTTCTTGATACTCTGGATGAAAGCGCACGCCTGGCTGTAATCATGAGGAGACCATCAGACACACCCAGGTTGAGAAACACTGTGCAAAACCACTGACCTTTACTCATTACAAACTCTAAGGTCACAAATGACCAGGGAAGACCCAGGAACTACCCCAGATAAAGGAGACTAAGGCCGGCGGGGTGCCTCATGCCTATCATCCCAGCACTTTGGGAGCCGAGGCAGGCTCCTCCCTCACTTGAGGTCAGGAGCCCTAAACCAACGTGGTGAAACCTCATCTCTACTAAAAATACAAAAAAATCAGCCAGGAGTGGTAGCACCTGTAATTGCAGCTACTCCGGAGGCTGAGGCATGAGAATTGCCTGAATATAAGCCAAGATGGCGCCACTGCACTCCAGCCTAGGCAACAGCATGAGACTCTGTCTCGAAAAATAATGAATTAATTAGTCAATTAATTATTAAAGGAGACTAAAGAAGCATAACAATGGAATGGAATGCATGATCCAGGATTTTCATTTTCTGCTAAAAACCTTCATAGGACAATTGATGAAATTGGAACAAGGGCTGTGGATTTGATAATAGCATGAATCAATGTGACCTTCCTGCCCATGCTCCTTCAGCTGTGTTTATATAAAATAAGTTATTTCTTTTGGGAAATGCACACTGAAGTGTTTCGTGGTAAAGGGCTGATCATATCTGCAACTTACTCTGAGTCTTTCTCACGTGTGGCATATGTGTGTGGGGGGGGCACACACACGTGCAGGGCTGGAGAAAGTGATAACATAAATGTGGTAATTTGGAGGAATCTGGGTGAGAAGTACAGAGAAGGTATTGGTTCCATTCTTGCAACGTTTCTGGAAGTCTGAAATAATGTCAAAATTAAAAGTTGAAAAAAACAACTGAGCCAAAATATTATACAACAGGTGAGCACCCTTCTGGCCTGGGAAATTACTCACAACTTTTTTTTTTGGAGACAGAGTCTCACTCTATCACCCAGGCTGTGATATCAGCTCACTGCAACCTCTACCTCCCGGGTTCAAGAGATTCTCCTGCCTCAGCCTCCTGACTAGCTGGGATTACAGGCTGTGCTACCACGCCTGGCTAATTTTTGTACTTTTAGTAGAGATGGGGTTTTGCCATGTGGGTCAAACTGGTCTCAAACTCCTGACCTTGTGATCCACCTGCCTTGGTTCCCAAAGTGCTGGGATTACAGGCTTGAGCCACCGCGCCTGGCCTGCTTAAAATATTTTATGAATCACTTGTCCAAGTTCTACAGCTCATTTCAGTGTGTCCTCTGCCCACCCTCTCTGTCATGCACCTGCCTACCCTCCTCACTAAGCTCCTGGCAGAGTCTTCAGGAGGCCCAGACAAGCAGGAACCCCAACCTCCCCGCAGCCCTGACCAAGCCCATTACCTGTGGAAAACCCGAACAAGAAGATGATGTAGACAAACATGAAATGGCACAGGTCTCTCACGATCATCTGCAGGAGAGAGCAGGCTCATTTGAGCTGAGTCCAGGCCCAGGAGGAGCCGAGGGGAGGGCTGGGCCAGTCAGCCTGGGGGTGCATCTTGAGAATGCCAGGAGGGTTTGGTTTGCTGGTTCTCAGCTTGGGGGTCTTGAGGGAGCATCCACCCTTCCCGCATAGCCTTTGTTTTGGTCGGGAGATGGAGGCCTGGTATGCAGAGGGGTCAGGTTTCAGGATACCTTTACACACAGCCGGATCAAGGCCAGATTGCTTGATTCTTGGAAAATGGGCTGGGAGCTAAGCCAGCCCCTTCCTGGGCAAGACAGAGTGGATGGGTGGAGTTTATGGGACAGCATCTCCCGCACCCACAAGGTAAGTGGGGTCTGAGGAGACCCCCTGGGGCAGAGGGCACCCACCTTCTCTATCATGACGGCATAGAGGCCCATCTGCTGGAAGCCACGGGTGTAGTACAGCATGTTGGTCCACCCCAGGGCCAGCGAGAACACCATGGAAGCCACGTACTCCTTGCGGTGGCTGAAGTACAGCACCACAGTGGCCAGCATGAGCAGGGACTGCACAAAGCTGGGGAGGAGGGGCAGAAAGCTCCATCACAGGAAACTGGGAGGCCAGGCGCCCCCAGAACAAAAGGCCGCAGGCTGCTCAGAGGCCCAGACTGCAGGGGCTAGGGATAGGCTGCCCTGATTCCTTCAGCCCAGGCATTCTCTCTCTTTTTTCAGGCAGTCTTGCTCTGTCACCCAGGCTGGAGTGCAGTGACCCAACCTTGGCTCACTGCAAACTCTGCCTCCTGGGTTCAAGTGATTCTCCCACCTCAGCCTCCTGAGTAGCTGGGACTATAGGCACCCGCCTGCCACTAAGCCCAGCTAATTTTTGTATTTTTAGTAGAGACGGGGTTTCACCATGTTGTCTTGAACTCCTGACCTCAAGTGATCAGCTCGCCTTGGCCTCCCAAAGTGCTGGGATGACAGGTGTGAGCCACTGCACCATCCACAGTGTTCTGCTTTCACTCATCTGTCCCCTCCTAAAGCCGTGGTTCTCAACCAGGAGTGATTCTGGCACCACCACCCAAACAAGTGAGGGGCCTTTGGCCACATCTGGAGAGGTTCTTCATTGTCAAGACTGGGGGACAGGGAAGAGATCCAAGCACCTGTGAGTAGAGGCCAGTGATGCTGCTAAACATTCTAGAAGGCACAGGGCAGCCCCCACCACCACACTAAGCATATGCAGTCTGAAATAGCAACAGTGCCAAGGTCAAGGAACCCCCACCCCATTAAAGACAGGAAACTCCCTGAAGGCAGGGACCATGTCTGTTTCATCCAGTATTCCAGGGTCAACCTCGTGAATGGCAGATGGATGGACAATGAGCAGAAAGGTGAACAAGTGTATTCTCACTTGGATTGTCTTCACGGCACAGTTCGTCCATCCCTGGCACCTGGCACAGAGTGGCCCTCAGGATTTGTTCATCCCACAAGTATCTTTATTTTTTTTGAGACAGAGTCTTGCTCTGTTGCCAGGTGGGGGTGCTGTGATGCAATCTCAGCTCACTTCAACCTCCGCCTCCCAGATTCAATCAATTCTCCCACCTCCACCTCGAGAGTAGCTGGGACTCCAAGTATGTGCCACCACACCCGGCTAATTTTTGTATTTTTAGTAGAGACATTTTGTATTTTTCACCATGTTGGCCAGGATAGTCTCGATCTCTTGACCTCATGAGACACCCCCCCGCTCCCTGGCCTCAGCCTCCCAAGGTGCTGGGATTACAGGCATGAGTCACCCCGCCTGGCCCACAAGGATCCATGGAATGCCTTCCGCCATTCCTTCAACATGTTCACTGAGGTCCCAATATGCACCAGGCCCAGGGTTAATGAGAGCTCACGTGATAACCAACTGCTGTGACCTGGGACTGAACTGGAAATGAGTGCAAGTGTCACTTACAAAAGCATCTCACTGTAGCTATCCACAAACAAGGTCTTCAGCAACGGCCGCCTCCGCTGGAAGTACTGAATTTGCAGGTATACAGACAGAGGAAGGTCCCCAGCAATGCTTGATGTGGCTAGATCGCCAGCACTCAGATGCTTCCTAAATGGTGCCATGACGGGGTGGCAGAGCGTGTGAAAGCAGAGATTGTGGAAAGGGTGGGACAGCATGAATCAGGCCAATGGGGTAACACTAGGTGACCCCGTCAATACAGATGGCTAAAAGTACACAGTGGAGCTGGGCACGCTGGCTCACGCCTGTAATCCCAGCACTTTGGGAGGTTGAGGAGGGTGGATCACAAGGACAGCAGTTTGAGACCTTCATCCTGGGTAACTCGGTAAAACCCTGTCTCTACTAAAAATCCAAAAAATTAGCCAGATGTGGTGGCAGTGCCTGTAATCCAAGCTACTCGGGAGGCTGAGGCAGGAGAATCGTTTGAACCCAGGACACGGAGGTTGCAGTGAGCTGAGATTACACCACTGTACTCCAGCCTGGTGACAGAGTGAGACTCTGTGTCAAAAACAAAAAATACACAGTGGATTTACAAATATACCCAGAAGTGCAGAAAGGAAGGAAAATTGTCAAAATGTTATCAGTTGTGTACCGAATTGGGCGATTTTTTTTCTTCTTTCTAATTGGTGCTTTTGTTTTCTAATTTTTTCTGGGTTTTTTTCTTTTCTTTTTTTTTTTTTGAGACAGAGTCTAGCTCTGTCACCAGGCTGAAGTGCAGTGATGTGATCTCGGCTTACCGCAACCTTCACCTCCCAAGTTCAAGCAATTTTCCTGCCTCAGCCTCCTGAGTAGCTGGAACTACACTTGCACACCACCATGCCCGGCTAATTTTTGTATTTTTAGTAGAGACAGGATTTCACCATGTTGGCCAGGATGGTCTCGATCTCTTGACCTCATGATCTGCCTGCCTCAATCTCCCAAAGTGCTGGGATTACAGGCATGAACCACCACACCTGGTCTTTTCCTAATTTTTTTTTAAAGGACAGGATTTCACCATGTTGGTCAGGCTGGTCTTGAACTCCTAACCTCAGGTGATCCGCCTGCCTTGGCCTCCAAAGTGCTTGGATTACAGGCATGAGCCACCATGCCTGGCCTTTTCCTAACTTTTTAAAAAGAGATCAGAGTCTCACTACATTGCCCAGGCTGGTCTCAAAGTCCTAGCCTCAGCCTCCTAAGTAGCTGGGATTACAAGCATGAGCCACTTTTTTCTTAATGTTTTCACCCCCCAAGCATACTTTTTTCTTAGTTTTAAGTAAGCATTAAAGTAAAAATTCTTGTAAGAAGCTGCCACTGTCAGCCAGGAGTCCTGTCCAGGACATCCCCGCACTCTGCTCCCTCCCACAGGTCAACCCCACTCTTGCCAATCCTGCCACACTTGCTACCTACTGTGGCATTGTACTTTATTGTAACGTGAACTGTGAGTGTGAAAAGAAAGACGGCTTTGTGAAGACAAAGTTCAATGACAGAACAATCCCATAAAGAGGAGGGACTTTAAAAAAACGGGTATAGCTTACACCAAAAACACTGGGGGATAAGAATCACAATGGAGCCTGGCGTGGTGGTGCCTGCCTGTAGTTCCAGCTACTCGAGGCTGAGGTGGGAGGATCACTTGAGCCCGGGGGACAGAGGTTGCAGCGAGCCATGATCATGCCACTGCACTCTAGCTTGGGTGACAGAGCAGGACCCCATCTCATAAAAATTAAAATTAAAATACTACAAGGGTTTCTGGAGCCAAAAAAAAAAAACCACAATCATCTCAAATTCTACATTCAGACATTTTTTATGCATCTAAGTTTTCACTCTTCTTTAAAGAAGCTGAAACTAGAAATCTTAGATGATATAAATATGGTGTTTGCAAGAAAGGTGATGAAAAATCTGAAACAGTGGGTCCCACATTCAAAGAAAAGATTATTCCTGTATTACAAAAAAAATAGCCAAGGATTCCACATGTTTGAATTTCCAGTTAAAAATAAAACAATTCCTTACCAACACAGTGGCTCACGCCTGTAATTCAACATTTTGGGAGGCTGAGGTGGGTGATCCTTTGAGGTCAGGAGTTCAAGACAAGCCTGGCCAGCATGGTGAAACCTGGTCTCTACTAAAAATACAAAAAAAATAGCAGTGGGTGGTGGCAGGTTCCTGTAATCCCAGCTACTAGGGAGGCTGGGGTAGGAGAATCACTTGAACCCAAGAGGCAGAGATTGTGGTGAGCTGACATCACACCACTACACTCCAGCCTGGGTGACAGAAAAAAAAGAAAAAGCGATTCCAGTATGCATGGAGAGTTCCTTCATTTCCCAGAGCTTTCACAGACTGGTTTGATTAATTAAATAACTACCAGTCATGATCCTGACTTAAGAGGCCTCCACTCTTCCTCTGTAATTAAACATTACATTCCGTGGAGAGGACGGAGTGTCTATTTTCAAGTTTGCCTGTCTTGGGCCTGTGGAGACACCCTGAGCACCCTCCCACCCCTGCTGTGACTGCCTGAAGGGCTCTCACCTTAGGCTCAGCATCTCTGAGCTCCCCAAGCAGGGCCATTATATGCCTGATGAATAAAATAGTGAGTGAGTGGTCAGGGCTGCTCTTGCCTTGGTGATAATGGAAACTCATAATGTGGGAAGGAAGACTTACCCCTCGGAAAAAGAAATAGACTCCTCCTAACACAGACAGAATCTCTCCAGTAACTTGGAAATAGTCTTCAGTGTTTTCCATCTTAAAGGGAGGCTGTGAGATGCAGAGAAGTTGGTCACTCCATGGAATCATTCATTCATTCAACAAACACTGACCACGTACCAAGCCCTGGGATGCAGACATAGCTCCTGCCCAGAAGGCGCAGCCTCCATCAGGGGAAGGACACACAGAGACAGCATGTTATTAGGGGAGCACCTGCCAGGATGCCCCTCTGTGGGCCTGATTCCCCAAAGTGGCAGCCTCTAGGTGCCAAGCAGAGCATCTTACAATGCTGTGCTGCCTCCCAAACAGTGTCCTGGCAGGCCTGGAGCTCCTCCTGGCTGGGAGCAGGATGATGGACAGCAGGGTGATGGACAGGTGGAGGCACTCTCACAGACCCCAGCCCATGCCAGCTCCTGGTCTCCCACAAGTGTCAGGAATGCCCACTGACCATGGAGGGAGGGACCATCTGCACACACACGGGTGTCACCCATGTGTTTCAGTTGCCATTTCCTGGAGTGGGTCACCATCCAGATTTCATAAGCACTAGCTCACTAGCTTGCTTTATTAGCACGTTTCTTTTAAAAGGAAGTCATTATGTGGCCTTAACAGGTGGATAGAAATGGGATTTCATGCAATTATGAAGTTGAGTTTTTAAAGTAAATTTGCTGCTGGGTGTGGTGGCTCATACCTGTAATCTCAGCACTTTGGGAGACCGAGGCAGGTGGATCATTTGAGGTCATGAGTTCAAGATCAGCCTGGCCAACATGGTGAAACCCTGTCTCTACTAAAAATACAAACAGCTGGGTATGGTGGCAGGTGCCTATAATCCCAGCTACTCGGAAGGCTGAGGCCCGAGAATCACTTGAACATGGAAGCAGGGGTTACAGTAAGCCAAGATTATACCACTGAATTCCAGCCTAGGGGACTGAGGGAGACTCGGTCTCAAAAAAATTTTTTTTTAATAAAGTAAATTTGCAAAGTGCTCTGGAAACAAAGGCAGCAAATTAAGTGCCCTGGGTATGGCATGTGAAGTATCAGTCCAGGAGTTCCAGGAATTCTTGGCTCTTGGCAGAGGCAAAAGTCTGGTCTTAGACTGATCTGATGGATGGCCCAGGGCCTGGCACGAAGTGCTCAAAAGTCTAAATCCAGGGAATGAATAGTGAGCAAGTGAGTGAATAAAAGAGGGCAGGCAAGCAGGATGATGGTGGGCCCTGGGCTTACACCAGCCACATCCCTGCAGACCCCCAGGCCAGGGATGAGCCGCGTCCCAAGCCCGAATTCCTGAATGCTTTCTCTTTTTTTCTTTTCTTTCTTTCTTTTTTTTGAGATGGAATTTTGTTCTTGTTGCCAAGGCTGGAGTGTCACAGTGAAATCTCAGCTCACCACAACCTCTGCCTCCTGGTTCAAGTGATTCTCCTGCCTCGGCCTCCAGAGTAGCTGGGATTACAGGCATGAGCCACCACACCTGGCTAATTTTTGTATTTTTAGTAAAGATAGGGCTTCTCCATGTTGGCCAGGCTGGTCTCGAACTCCTGACCTCAGGTGATCCCCCTGCCTCAGCCTCCCAAAGTGCTGGGATTACAGGTGTGAGCCACCACACCAGGCCCCTGCATGCTTTCTAATCAAGCACACCTATTATGCAATCAGGGACCTGAGTGACCACACACTCAGCCCCCAGAACCTTAAATTAAAGGAGAGGGACTGAGAACAGAGAAGGGGCAGGTCCCCAGTGCAGCCTGAGGCAGGGTAATGGGCACAGGTGATCCCTCCATCGCTCCAGCAAGCTGGGAAAAAGTCCAGGGCAGAGCCTGGGCCTGGGGACATGGAGGTATCCCCGGAATGTCCATGCCCCTTTGCCACCACCTGCAACCCTGCCCATGAGGCTGAGCCTCTGGCTGCACCAAGCCGACCACCGGCCTGTAGTAGGCGGCCATGGTGAAGATGATCATGTAGGGACAGTAGATGAAGAAGTTGAAGTAGAAAATGCACTTGACGAATCTGTCCCACTTGTCCTGCAGGAGTCGGTTCAGTGGCTCCACCAAGAGCATGTCGTGGCGATTCTAGAGGGAGCAGAGAGAAGTGAGATTCCCTCCCGCAGCAGGAGCAGCCTGGCACACCCATGCTAGCTCCCCACAGCTACGTCGCCTGCACAGTCCAGGCAGGACCGCCCTCGGCCCATGGGACAGCTGAGGCTCACCAGAGGTCTGAGCCAGCAGCAGCCAGAGCCCGGGGCTGGTCCCAGCACTGCTGCAGCTCATGGAGGGACCCAGCCTCTTGGCCTCAGTGTCCCCAAAGGCGCAGGGAATGGGGTGAAAGTGACAAGCTCTAAGTGCTCACTGAAGGGCCCACAGCACTGCCCAGCAGCCTGTGCCCACGTGTCTAATAACTCACTCCCGAGAGCCCTCTGTAATGGGAAGTAGTTGGCTCAGGTGGAGCCTGGCATGGGGGCTGAGGGCAGGCAGGAGAGAGCCTTTGGATCCTCACTTCTTACATTTCCAGCCTGGGTCAGGCAGGTCGACAGGGAACTAGGAGGCCCTTCTGCAGGGGGAGGGCACAATGCCAGACGCCATCATTACAAATATGCTTCAGGGCAAATGTCTCATATTCAGAGATTTTGATAAAGTTCAAATAGGCTGGGCACAGTGGTCCACACCTGTAATCCCAGCACTTTGGGAGGCCGAGGTGGGGTGATCACCTGAGGTCTGCAGTTCGAGACCAGCTGGGCCAACATGGAGATACCCCATCTCTACAAAAATATAAAAGTTAGCCAGGCATGGTGGTGGGTGCCTGTAATCCCAGCTACTCAGGAGGCTGAGGTGGGAGAATTGCTTGAACCCTGGTGGCAGAGGTTGCAGTGAGCCAAGATCACACCATTGCACTCCAGTGTGGGTGACAGAGTGAGACTCCATCTCAAAAAATAAGATAAAATAATAATAATAAAATAAGTTTGGCCAGGCACAGTGGCTCATATCTGTAATCCCAGCACTTTGGGAGGCCAAGGTGGACAGATACCTGAGGTCAGGAATTTGAGACCAGCCTGACCAACATGGTGAAGCCCCATCTCTACTAAAAAAGCAAAATTAGCCCAGCATGGTGACAGGCACCTGTAATCCCAGCTACTTGGGAGGCTAAGGCAGGAGAATCACTTGAACCTGGGAGGTGAAGGTTGCAGTGAGCCAAGATGGTGCCAATACACTCCAGCCTGGGCAACAAGAGCAAAGCTTTGCCCCCCCCAAAAAAAACTACAAGCCCCACCATGAAGTGAAAAAAAATGAAGAGTTGTATATATAGCCTGATTCCATTTTTTATGTGAACAAAATGAAACTATGCATTCTGATGTAGTATCAAAGGCTGGTCCATTTTGTGTGGGTACCTCTGCAATATTTCCATTTTGACGGGATGATCAACATGTGTGCTTGATCTGCTTAGGGAAAACTCAGTGGGCATGAATGGGGATCCGAGGCTGCAGGGCCTGGGCCCAGGCAGTAGTTTTCACTCATGAGATGCCAGCTGGAGCTGGAGCAGGGGCTGGGATGGGGCTGGGATTGGGCTGGGACTGAGGCTGGGGCTGGGATTGGGCTGGGATGGGGCTGAGATTGGGCTGGGATGGGGCTGGGATTGGGCTGGGATTGGGCTGGGATGGGGCTGGGATTGGGCTGGGATGGGGCTGGGATTGGGCTGGGGTGCAGAGGCCAAGAGGCCCTCCTTGGCTTGCCCAGCCACTCACAGGGGCCTCACTGCTGCTATAGGCGATCAACTCCAGCACTGAGTTCTTCTCACACGTGTCGGTGCAGGACAGGTTGCAGAGCAAGGAGTGCACAGGCCCATAGGCCCACTCTGTGAACTTCCTGGACAGGTGCCTGCACTTGGGCTCCTGCATCTCCCTCTGGAGAATATAGGCCAAGACCTTCCCCTGGGGATCAGAAGCCCATCAGAGGCCAGCCGGGGCCCAGCCCTAGACAGCACCCCAACAACTGCTCTGCTTCCCAGCCCAGCTGGTGGCCCCGCCCAAGCCCCAGGCGAGTCCCCACCCACTTCCTGACCACCATTAAGATCAACCAGCAGGTCGGGCACGATGGCTCATGCCTGTCATCCCAGAACTTTGGGAGGCAGAGGTGGGCTGATCACCTGAGGCCAGGAGTTTGAGACCAGCCTGGCCAACATGGTGAAACCCTGTCCCTACTAAAAATACAAAAATTAGGCAGGCATGGTGGTGGGCACCTGTAATCCCAGCTACTCAGGAGGCTGAGGCAGGAGAATCGCTTGAACCCGGGAGGTGGAGGTTGCAGTGAGCCGAGATTGTGCCATTGCACTCCAGCCTGGGCAACAAGAGCAAAACTCCGTCTTAAAAAATAAAAATAAAAAATCAACCAGCCGTTGCCTCAGATGCTACCTGCACTACAGCAGGCCCAGTATTGCCTCACCACAAGCCTCAGCTCTACCATCTTACCATGAAGGACATGGTGGTTCATTCTCAAAAACCTCAAGCCAGAAAGAAATAAAGAGAATGCAAGAACTGAGAGCCAGGTGGAGTGGCTTCTGTCTGTAATCCCAGCTACTTGGGAGGCTGAGGTGGGAGGATTTGTTGAGAGAAGCTGGAGACCAGCGTTGTCACCTAAAGCAGTTCCTGCTTGTCATGGAAAAACACCAACAGCTTTTTCTTTTTTTTTTTTTTGTTTGAAACAGAGTCTTGCTCTGTCACCCAGACTGGAGTGTAGTGGCGCAATCTCAGCTCACTGCAACCTCTGGCTGTTGGGTTCAAGTGAATCTCCTGCCTCAGCCTCCTGAGTAGCTGGTATTACAGGCATCTGCCACCATACCTGGCTAATTCTTGTATTTTTAGTAGAGACGAGGTTTCAGCAGGTTGGTCAGACTGATCTCCAACTCCTGACCTCAGATGATCCACCCGACTTGGCCCCCCAGAGTGCTGGGATTACATGCGTGAGTCACGGCACCCGCCACAACAGCTTTTGTTCTGTCCCACCCTAGACTGTCCCACCTCCATCGCTCATCACCATGCCCCACCATGTCTTGTTGCTGATACTCAGAGCTGGAAATCCAAAATGGTCATCAGCCATGCAGCGTTCTGCCCGAGGCTCCCAATTTCTCAGACTTATTCTAACAGCCCTACAGGCTGGTGCTACAGAATCAGAGTCCCACATGTGCAGAGAGTGATGCCGGCCTTTGTAGTGAGCCCACAGTCCCCTCCCATGCCACCGTCCCCACATCGCAGCAGCCTGGGCTGTACCCCTTCTGCCCCGATCTTGCCCGTCCCAGCGGCCAAAGCCAGCGGTGTCATTCCCTTCTTGTTGGTGAGCTCCTCCAGCTTCGGCGTGGGGTGCAGCTGGGCCCCCAGGATGGGAAGCACGTTGTACATGCTCGTCATGAACTTGGTGTTGTTGGCCGTGTTGTCAGCCACCTCCACCAGGGCGTGCAGCACCGTGTTGCCCACCGAGTCCCGGGCGCTGATGTCAGCCAGCTGCCAGGAGTTCTGCAGCAGGAACTTCATGATGCCCATCTGGTTGGTGCAGGTGGCCAGGGAAAGGGGCAGCTCACCTGCACGAACGCAGGTCCAGGTGGGCCTCAGGAGGGTGATCTAGCTGTCCCTGAGCCACCCGCCAGGACTCCTTCTGTCTCTGCCCAAACCTCCCCCTCGAAAAAGCCAAAAAGGCAGGGTCGGCCACAGAGTTTCCCTACCGAAGTAGAATCCCAGCCACCCTTCGGTTTTCCTGAAAAAGTCCCCATTGGCTGCAGCCTGGATGTCTGCCCCATTCTCCACCAGGAGAGTCACCAGTGCCATGTTCCGCCTCTCGATGGTGATGTGCAGTGCTGTCTGGCCTGTGGAGGACGAGCATGGTGGGCTTGTGATCGCAGTCCCGTGGGGCTGCCTGGGCAGGTGCTGGGAAGGGCTCTGGGTGGGCAACAGCTGCTGCTGGAGATCTGGGCAGAAAGTGCCTGGAGGACGCCCCACTGCAGGAGGCCAGGCCAGAATCCCCAAAGGGGTCTAACGAGGCCCTGAGGCAGGAGACCCCTGGGAACATGAGATACCAGTTGGAAGCCAGAGGAGTCAAGGTTGCCCCCCGGGGCAAGGAACAGTCACAGAGAGAAAGGCCGGAGGCTGTGAATTCCAGGGACAGGGACCTTCCAGTCAGTGGGGGAGGCAGAGACTTCCCGGGGCCAAGGGAGGAGACAACAGATGGGGGAGGCAGGGACCCCCTAGGATTCGGAGCCACCAACACAGTGGCTGGGACAGGGAGTAAGGAACCCAGGGGAGCCAGTAGGCCCAGGCACAGCCATGCCCTCCTGGCTCCCTGTGTGATGGACTGAGCTGTGGCCAGCCCACTGCCCTCCTCACCCCTGTAGTAGCTGTCAGTGTAGCTGGCGTTGACAAACTCCTTCAGGCTGTCTGTCTGCCTCGAGATCTCCAGGAGCAGGGGGATGTTGTCATTCTTCCCACTGTGAAGGTTGAGCATGGCCTTCCAGGTCTTCCCCATCTCCAGGTCTGAAAGACAGAGAGAGGGCAGGTCAGGCCAGCTGGGGCTGGGGCCCTCCCCAGAGCCCATGCTGGGGCCACCTTTGAACTCGCTGTCGATGAGGTGCTTCTTGCTCTTCTGCAGGAACAGAAGCAGGCTCTCCAGCTCCTGGCAGTTGTTCTGAGCCACGGCTTCGAAGATACTCCTGCGATCATAGAGCCTGAGGGTCTTCTCAGTGCCGGCAGTGACATAGTCCTGGGGCAGCTGCCTGCAGGCCAGAAGACGCCCGTCTCATACCCTGGTCTCTGCTTGGCCTTCAGTTCTTTGGAGCTTGTCAAGGACACACAGGTAACCCCAAAGCAAACTAAAAGGGGGAAAAATGACATAAAAGCTACTCCTCTGGCTGAGTGCACTGGCTCACACCTGTAATCCCAGCACTTTGGGAGGTTGAGGTGGGTGGATCACGAGGTCAAGAGTTTGAGACCAGCCTGGCCAACATGGTGAAAACCCATCTCTACCAAAAATGCAAAAATTAGCCAGGCGTGGTGGTGCACACCTGTAATCCTAGCTACTCGGGAGGCTGAGGCAGAAAATGGCTTGAACCTGAGAGGCAGAGATTGCAGTGAGCCGAGAACATACCACTGCACTCCAGTCTGAGTAACAGAGTGAGACTCCATCCCAAGAGAAAAAAATCAAAGGGACCCGGTGCGGTGGCTCACACCTGTAATCCCAGCACTTTGGGAGGTCGAGATTCGTGGATCTCATGAGGTCAGGAGTTAGAGACCAGCCTGGCCAAGATGGTGACACCCCATCTCTATTAAAAAAAAATGAATGTTACAACCCTTCCTTTTCGTTCGAGTTGCTTGGCGGATCTCCCCGCACCTGGTTGTGTCTCCTAAGTCGCTTGTTCCAGAAGTGTCTTTTGTAGATGCTGTGTTTTAACATGAGTCATTAAACACCTGTTTAATTGTCCATCTTAATTCTCAGCGTCTCCTTCCATAATCTGACTGTGTTTTTCCACCTGTGTGCTGCCGACCCCGGATCGCTTCCGCAGTGTGTGCGTTTTTCTGAATTGTTTCGGAAGCTCTGTGCTGCTTGGTGCCTCTGCTCGCGGTTGTTTTCCTGTTTGAATGACCCATTTAAGGCTGTGATTCTCTGAAGCAGTTAGTACTCTGTGTTGTGAGTAACATGTTTCAACACTCCATTTCTCATGCTCTCCACTTCCGAGGTGAAATCACACGTGCCCCCTTCTGTGAGAAGGTGAAAGTGGAGCCTGCGTGTTTCTCTCACACGTGCCCCCTTCTGTGAGAAGGTGAAAGTGGAGCCTGCGTGTTTCTCTCACACGTGCCCCCTTCTGTGAGAAGGTGAAAGTGGAGCCTGCGTGTTTCTCTCACACGTGCCCCCTTCTGTGAGAAGGTGAAAGTGGAGCCTGCGTGTTTCCCTTCCTTGCTGGTATTTGCTGTCAATAAATCGCTCCTTTTATTTATTTATTTTTTTCCCGGGAATATAAAATTGCTTTAATATTTGCAAATGAACCAACATAATTTATTAACTTTTTTTTAAAACAAACAAAACAAACTAACAATGTACAATTATTTTAGTAGGTACAGAAACAGAGTTTCACAAAATCTAGTATCTATTTCCGGTTTTAACAAAAAACTCAGGACAAGACAAGTATGTCCCTTCTCAGCACTTATATTCAACATTGTCTGAGAGGTTCCAGATAGTGTAACAAAAAATTACAGACTGGGAAGAAAGAAGTAAAAATGCTTCTATTACACATGACATAATTATCTGTCAAAATTCTCATGAATTCTGAAGAAATGTTACTAGAACCTTTAAGCACATTTAGCAAGGTTGCAGAACAAAACATTAATATTGAAAGATCAATTGTATCTCTATATACTAGCAATAAATACATAGAAATTAAAATAAGAAATAACACATTTATTTACTTATTTTATTTTATTTTTTTATAAGTAGTTTATTTTATTTATTTATTTTTTTTCCTGTTTTTTTTTTTTTATTTTTTTTAATTTTTATTGCATTATAGATTTGGGGGTACATGTGCAGAACGAGCAAGATAGTTGCATAGGTACACACATGGCAGTGTGCTTTGCTGCTTTCCTCCCCTTCACCCACACTTGGTATTCATCCCCAGGCTATCCCCCCCAGCCCCCCCCCGCTGTCCCTCCCCCATTCCCCTCAACAGTCCCCAGTGTATAGTAGACCAGAAATAACACATTTATGATACATTTTTGAAATATGAACTATTTAGGAATAAACCTGACTTTTCTTTTTTTTTGAGACAGAGTCTTGCTCTATCACCTTGGCAACACCCACCTCCCAGGTTCAAGCAATTCTCCAGCCTTAGCCTCCCTCGTAGCTGGGACTACAGGTGCACACCCCTATGCCCAGCTAATTTTTGTATTTTTTGTAGTGACAGATTTTCACCATGTTGGCTAGGCTGGTCTCAAACTCCTAAATTCAGGTGATCTGCCTGCCTCGACTTCCCAAAGTGCTGGGATTACATAAACCTGATTTTTAAAGTATGCAAGGCATATACACTGAAAACTACATAAAAGAAAAAAGAAGATGCAATATTGTTGAGATTTCATGTTCTGAAAATTGATTTATAGATTCAATGCAAACCCAATCAGAATCCCAGTGAGTGTTCACTTAGAGAAATTAAGAAGTATATTCTAAAATCATAGAGAAAATAAAAAATATATGGTAGCCAAAATAACTTAATGAAATTTAAAAAAAACACCTCTGATTTCTAGACTTAACATAAAACTAATATAATGAAGACAGTGTGGCATTGGCATAAAGATAGGTGAATACACTAATGGAACAGAATAGCCACTACAGGAGTTGAACCATACATCTATAGGCAACTGATTTTTAATGAAGGTACAAAGTTAATTAAATGAAAAAAAGACGCAGGGACAAATAAAGCTGCTATGAATATTTGTATAAAAGTCTTTGAATACATATGTGCTTTTGTTTATCTTCAATAAATATCTAGGAGTAGAATTATTAAATCATATGGTATGTATATGTTTAACTTAAGAAAAAATTACTGACCTGTTTCCAAAGGGGTTGTACCATTTTATATTCTCATCAGCAGAGTTTGAGAGATCCAACCTTCCACATCATCACAAACACTTGATATGGTCAGTCTTTTTTAATATTAGCTATTCATATAGGTGTGTGGTATTATCTTACTGGAGCTTTAATTTTCACTTCTCAAACAATTTATGATATCAATTATCTTTTCAGATGCTTATTTGATACCTGCATCTTCACTGGTGAAGTGTCAGTTCAAATCTTTGGCTCATTTTTTGGGGATTTTTTTTTTCTGACTGAATTTTAAGAGTTGTTTGTTTTAGAAACAAATTCTTTATGAGATGTATAATTTGTAAATATCTCCTTTTATTCTATGGCCTTTTTTATTTTCTTAGCAATAGTTTTTAAAGAACAGAAATTTTTAATTTTCATAATGTCTGATTTAGAAGTTTATTCTTTTACAGATTTTGCTTTTTGTATTCTACCTAACCCAAGGTCATAAAGATCTTCTCTCATGTTTTCCTTTAGATGCTTTATTTAGGTTTTGCATTTAAGTATATAATCCATTTAGAGTTAATACATAACGAGGTGTGGATCAAAGTTTGTTGTTTTACAAATCGCTCCTTTTAAAAAACATTGCATCCATTCATAATTGTGTATTTGCGTCTTACTAGGGAGCATTTGTACCATATGTAGTGACTTCTACTTACCGTGAGGGCCTGAGCAAATGACATCTGTCTTTAGCATGGGTTTCCTCGTCTGTACAGTGGGGATGATGGAAGCCATTGTAAGGTTTTAGTGAAATGAGAGAAAACTCACAGAATGCCCCCTCAGGAATGTGACCACTGAAGCACAGCATCACACAGAGACAGTTAAGCCCCTGGATGTCTGCGGGCCTCCCTGACAGCTGTCAGCTCTTACCACAAGAGCTTGGAGAAGGAGAGTTTTCTCCAAACTTCCCCAGGAAGGTGATGTCTTGGCCATTTTGGACATCTCCTTCCCTAGCTGGCTAAACAGTGGGCGCTTTCACAGCACTGGCACTGCTGCACAGCCGATGTCCAGCATCCCTTATGGGGTGTGACAGAGGGCTTAAAGTATCTTGGCTCAGTGTCATTCATTTCACAATGTCACCCCAGGTTCATACTTCCTACCTAATAGGCATTAATAAAATAATTAAGATAATCTATGAATAACTAAGATCACATATGAATAACTAATAACTACTATGGTTATGTTTCTAATTACTTTCTTCTTCATTATTTATATGGAAATAGGTTGAGGCCTTTTGCTCCTGCCTCAGGACTTATGGGATCTCCTCCCTACAGATCACAGATTCTAACTGTTGTGAGGTGGTATCTCAGTGTAGTTTTGATTTGCATTTCTCTAATGACCAGTGATGATGATCTTTCTTTCATAGGTTTCTTGGATGCATAAATGTCTTCTTTTGAAAAGTGTCTATTCATATCCTTTGCCCACTTATAGATGGATTTTTTTTTCTTGTAAATTTATTTAAGTTTTCCAAGATTCTGGATATTAGCCCTTTGTCAGATGGACAGATTGCAAAAACTTTTTTTTTATTCTGTTGGTTGCTGGTTCACTCTATTGACAGTTTCTATTGCTGTGCAGAAGATCCTAAGTTTAATTAGATCCCATATGACTATTTTGGCTTTTGATGCCATTGCTTTTGGTGTTTAGGTCATGGAGTTCTTGCCCATGCCTATGTGCTGAATGGTATCGCTTAGGTTTTCTTCCAGAGGTTTTATTATTTTAGGCCCCCTGTTTAAATCTTTAATCCATCTAGAATTAATTTTTGTATAAGGTGTAAGTAAGGTATCCAGTTTCATCTTTCTGTGTATGGCTAGCCAGTTTTTTCAACATCATTTATTAAATAAGGAATCCTTTCCCTATTGCTTGTTTTTGTCAAGTTTGTCAAATATCAGATGGTTGTAGCTGTGTGGCATTCTTTCTAACGCCTCTGTTCTGTTCCATTGATCAATATCTCTGTTTTGATACCAGTACTGTGCTGTTTTGATTATAATAGCATTGTGATATAGTTTGAAGTCAGGTAGCATAATGCCTCCTGCTTTTTTTTTTGCTTAGGATTGTCTTGGCTCTGTGGGCTTTGTTGAGTCTACTTGAAGTTTAAGGTGTTTTTTCCCAATTCTGTGAAGAAAGTCATTGGTAGCTTGATGGAGATAGCATTAAATTTATAAATTACTTTGGGCAGTATGGCCATTTTCACAATATCAATTCTTCCCATCCATGAACATGGAGTGTTTTCCCATCTGTTTGTGTCCTTTCTTATTCCTTGAGCAGTGGTTTTTAGTTCTCCTTGAAGAGGTCCTTCACATCCCTGGTTAATTGTATTCCTAGGTATTTTATTCTCTTTGCAGCAATTGTGAATGGGAGTTCACTCATGATTTGGCTGTTTTTCTATTACTGCTCTATATATTACTGCTTGTGATTTAGTTATAAAGCCTAAAACTTTGAAAACTCTGGAAGATAACCCAGGCAATACCATTCTGGGCACAGGAATGGGCAAATATTTCAGGACAAAAACACCAAAATCAATAGCAAGAAAAACAAAATTTGACAAGTTGGATCTAGTTAAACTTAAGAGCTTTTGCATAGAAAAAAAAAATCAACAGAATAAAGAGTCAAACTACAGAGTGGAAGAAAATATTTGCAAACTGTGGATTGACAAAGATATAATATCCAGGACCCATAAGGAATTTAAATTTACAAGATAAAAACTAATAATTGCATTAAAAAGTGGGCAAAGGACACGAACAGACACTTCTCAAAAGAAGACATACATGCAGCCAACAAGCATGTGAAGCAAAGTCAACATCACTGATCATTAGACAGATGAACATCAAAACCACAATGAGATATTATCTTATACCAGTCAGAATGGCTATAATTAAAGAGCCAAAAATTAAATGCTGGTGAGGTTGTGGAGAAAAGGGAACACTTATATACTGTTGGTGGGAGTGTAAATTAGTTCAACCATTGTGAAGCAGTTTGGTGATTCCTCAGAGAGCTGAAAGCAGAACTGCTACTTGATAGTTCTGCTAACAATCCCATTACTGTGTGTATACCCAGAGAAATGTAAGTTATTCTATCATAAAGACAATTCATGCAAACGTTTCTTGCAGCACTACTCACAATAGCAAAGATGTGGTCAAACTAAGCCCCATCAATGACAGTGTGGATAAAGAAAATGTGGTACATATACACCATGAAAAACTATGTAGTCACAAAAAGGAATGCAGTTATTTCTTTTGTGGAAACATGGATGTAGCTGGAAACTATTATCCTTAGTAAACCAACACAAGAACATAAAATCAAATCCTGCATGTACACACTTGTAAGTGGAAATTAAATGAGAACTTATTAATGCAAAGAAGACAACAACAGACACTGGGGTCCATTTGAGGGTAGAAGATGGGAAGAGGGACAGAAGCAGAAAAGATAACTATTGTTGCATATTGGGCTTAATACCTGGGTGATGAAGTAATCTGTACAGCAAATCCCTGTGACACATGTTAAGCTATGTAACAAACCTTCACATATGACCTGAACCTAAAATAAAACTTTCAAGAGTTAGAACTTCTAAAACTCTTAGGAAGCATAAGCAAAAATCTTTGGACATTAAATTTGTTGATGGTTTCTTAACAGTTGACGCCAAAAGCACAGGCATCAAAATAAGAAAAAGATAAAATGGACTTAATCAAAGTGTGAAACATTTTTATATCAAAAAAAGAAGAAAAACAGAGTGAAAAGGCCACTGTTGGATGGGAGAAATGATTTGGAAGTCACGTACCTAATTAGGTACATAAGGTATTGACAGAATATATAAAGAACTCCTAAAACTCAACAAAAAGACAAATCAGCAACAGCATTTATAAAAAGGTGGAGGACTTGAATCTACATTGGGTCAATAAGTATGTGGAAAAATGCTCAGCATCACCAGTCATTACGGAAACACAAATCAAAACCACAACAAGATACCTATTTACACCTATTAGAGTGACTATAAGGAACAAAAGTAAAAAATAACAAGTTTTGGCTAGGATGTGGGGGAGGTGGAACCCTGGCAGATAGCTGGTGAGAATACCGAATGGTTTACTGACTGTAGAAAATGGTTTGGCAGTCTGTCAGAAGGTTCTAAGTAGAATTATGATATGTTTTGGTAGTTCCACTACAGATGTCTATCCAAAATTATTGAAAGTATCAGCTGATACTTTCACATCAATCTATATAGCAACATCATTTACAGTACAAAATGTGGAAACAGACCCAGATATCTTTTAAGAGATAGAGAAAATATGGTATATACAAACAATGGAATATTATTTAGTCTTAAAACAAATGCAGTGCGGATGGGCATGGTGGCTTATGCTTATAGTTCCCCAGTACTTTGGGAGGCCAAGATGAGAGGACATCTTGAGCCTGGGAGTTTGAGACCAGCCTCGGCAACATAGCAAATTCCCATCTCTTCAAAAAATACCAAAATTTGCTGGGCTTTATGGTATGTGCCAGTAGTCCCAGCCACAAGGGAGGAACACCTGAGTCAGAAGAATCACCTGAGCCTGGGGAGGCTGAGGCAGCAGTGAGTCATGATTGCATTGCTGTGCACTCCAGCCTGGGGGACAGAATGAGACTGTCTCAAAAAAATAAAATGTAATGCTGATACATGCTACAGCATGGATGAACCTTGAAGACATTATACCATGTAAAATAAGCCAAATACAAAAGGATAAATATTGGATGATTTCACTAATATGAGGTACATACTTAGAATAGAAAGTTCAATAATAGAGAAAGTAGAAAAGGGATTATGAATGGCTAAAAGGAGGGTGAAACTGAAAAATGATGCTTAACGAACACAGCGTCGGTTTGGAATTATAAAAAGTTTTGGAAATGGATAGTGGTAACAATACACAGCATTGTGAATGTACTTAATGATATTGAATAGTACAATTAAAATGGTTTCAATGGCAAATTTTATGTATTTTTACAACAATAAAAATGATTTTATTAGAATAAAACAAAGGAATAAGACCTCTCAATTTTTACAATAGCAAAATATCTTTTCATCAGAAAAACTAACACTTCACTATAATAAAGGTAATGGGAAAATTTAATTATATTAAACTTAAGGGGTTATTCTTATCAAGGATACCTAGATGAGCGATGAATAGACAGTAAAAATGAGACACATACACACACACAAACACACACAATTATTAAAAAAAAATGGATCCAGTATATATAAATAACCTCTACTAATTGATAAGGAAATAACGGAAAACACAATAGAAGCAAATGAGTAAAATCAACAGAAGACACAATGACTGATAAACAGGTGAAAAGATAGCCAACCCATTAGAAACCAAGAATACTCAAAGTCACAAATGAGCTAAAAGTTTAAAATAAAAATTAGAAAAAATACTAATAGTAAACAATGACATGAATGAGACAAAAATCATATGCACTGTGGTGTAAAAATTTGTCCTTTTTTTGAAAACTTCCACTGTCTTTCAAAGCTTAACATATGTATCCATATGACCCAATGATTTGATTGTGTAGATATCCAATAGGAATTTGTTCATAAGTCATTGTATAATTTACACACAGTTCTTATTCCTAATACCTCCAAAATTAATACCACTCACATGTGCATTTGAACTAGAATGATTAGATTAATTGTTTGATGGTAAAATAATGGAATTTGATCACCAATTTAATTAATGAGTCACAACAACATTCAATAATACAGATAATTTAATTAAGTATAGAATTTAAAATCTACATAAAAATAATTTGCTCTATGATTCCATGTTTATAAACTACAAAGCAGTTGAGAGTACAGGTGATCTATACTGTTAGAAGTCGAACTAGTGGTTTCTCCTAGGGCTTTTGCCTGAGAAGGAGCTCACTGCATTATAGAACTTCTATAAAATGAAATACTATGCAGCTGTTATCATAAAAATGACCCTGGGCTTGGCACGGTGGTTCATGTCTGTAATCTCACCATGCCTGACCCCACCGCATCTTTGACCTGGACTCCTGTTTACTATCCCCACTACTAGGACAGTAAGAGTCAACACCCCAACCATCATGTGACTGTCCTTCAGTCCTGCATCAACTAGGAGCCTTGCTGTTTTTGAATATTCCCGTACGGAACCTCCCAGGGCCCAACAACCTTGAGCAGCCTGCAGTGAATGAACTAACCTCCCCTCTAACCCTGTCTACTTTTGGATCCTTGGAACAGGAACTTCCTACCTTAACCTCAGAGCCCCCAAGCCTTCCCAGGTGCTGGTCCTATATAATATGCATAGTCTAGACCTGCCCCATGAATAACTGCAACTCAGACACTCTTCCACTGCATGGCTGGTCACAGGATAATGATCACATCTCCCTCCCATAGCCCCAGCCAGGCTGAGCTGGGAATGGGAGACAACAGCCCGTGTTCCCTAGCCACATTCAGCCACCAGCTGTGTGTCCTTGGCAAAATTGCCTTCTCTCTCTGATCAGCCATTTCTTTGTTACCAAGTGGGGTCAGTAGTCCCTACTCTCACATTCCAACTGGATGCCTCTGAGGATTCAGTGATAGGGTTGTGGCCCCACTCTGTTCCTGGCACTACATAGGGGAGTAATACATCGTGATTACATTCATGCTTTCTCTCCATAGGGCTGGTGTTGAGTCACCACTGGAAAAATCATAGTAATTGTATTTATTATTATTTCTCTAATCCTCCTAGCAGACAGGGGGCACCAAAGTTGTGATGCTAAGGCTTCAAGAAGGAAATGGGCTTTTTCAGAGGGCTAGGTCATCTGAGAGACAGGATTGGAGATCATTCAGCCACTGGGGCTTCAGGAAAACTCCAGCTCCCAAACCTGCTGCTGTGTATGTGGCCAGGGTAGACTGGGGCCTCCCAAAACTAGAGGGGATAGAGGCTGGGGAGCTGCAGACTCAGCTCTACGTCCCAGATGGGATGGGGCATTTCCTTCTGTGAAATCTGGTTTTTTATTTGAGGCTCTGCAGAGCCCTAACAGCTTAGTTATTCCCGCAACAACCCCCGTCTCCATCCAGAACATTTTCCAAACTATTCTATGTGCTTTCACTGCTGGGCCTGCTGTCCTGTGTGGGCATATCCCAGGCTCCCAAAATCCAACTATGCCACCTTCAAGAACCAGCCTGGGGAATCTCCTCTGAGTACTCCATAGTGACTTTGCCTTCCAAACCTCACTCTTCTCCTCATTTTACAGAAGGGGTAGCTGAGACTCCATCACTTGAGGACCACCACAGAATCCGGGTAAAAACCCAGAGCCATGAAGACTCCAGTGAGTTTGCAACCTACAGGGCCACCCCACTCACAGTCCCACTTTCCAACCCAGCTCTCCTCCCTCTTTTTGTATGTATGCATGTATGTATGCAGGTATGTATGTATGTAGGGATGGACTTTTGCTGTGTTGCCCAGGCTGGTCTTGAACTCCTGGGCTCAAAGGATCCTTCCTGCTTAACTTCCCAAAGTGCTAGGCCTACAGGCTTAAGCCACTGAGACTGTCTGCACCAGTGCAGACAGCACAGGCTGCTTCTCTCCCTCCATGGGTTCTCCACGAAGGCTGGGGTATCCCTCATCTCTCACAAGCCTTGGATGGTGGAAAGGAGGAAAACCAGCTTTCTTCTCTCCCACTTCAAGCCGGAAGCAGGGGGTGGTGGCCAGAGAAGAAGTTATTTCCAGCACCCCTCACTGTGCCAGCTTCTGCTTTCTAGCCTAGCTGTGGCCAGACTTGAGGTGGGCCTGAGGTGGGGCCCTGCAGCCTCAGGGTGGGGGAGTCTGAGACTGAGGGGCCAGGGGCAGGGTGTGGGAATTGGGCATAAGGGTCTTCTGGCTGAGCAGCTCCTACCCACTTTGTCAGAGATCTTCCAAGTGAGAGTGCAGACTCCACCCTAGAGTGGTCCCAGAGGATGGAGATGTGGGCCTGGATTCCCCTAGCCATTCCCAAAGGGCCCAAGGGTACATGGAGACCTACATTTCTCATGGCCTCCTTGTGTCTTTCTGGAAGGCCTCCTCACTCCCTCTCTCCCCTGAAGGTACCTTTGCTGGAGCCCCACAGGACTAGGCACAGCTGATAGCCTAGAGCAGAAAGGAGTGATCCCAGGACAGCCCATGACTTGGGCCCAACACATGGAAGGGCTGGAGCTGGGCTGGGCAGGAAGACCCGGAGGGAGACTTAAGAGTGCAAAAGGGCTGGCCTGCAAAGGGGTGTAGGCACTGGGAGGTGGCAAGCCTGGGGAATTAGGTCACTTCCTGTTAAAGGCGGCTTCCTCTCATAGGCTGCTGCTGCAACCACACCCTTGTCTCTTCTGTGATGGCTCTGTCGCCATGCCTGCTGTTCCTGCCACTGCTGCTTCTGCTGCAGTGTCCTTCCAGATTTTTTTTTTGGAGACAAAATCTTGCTCTGTCGCCAGGCTGGAGTGCAGTGGCAACTTCCACCTCCTGAGTTCAATCGATTCTTCTGCCTTAGCCTCCTGAGTAGCTGGGACTACAGGCCTGTGCCACCATGCCCAGCTAATTTTTGTATTTTTAGTAGAGATGGGTATTCACCATGTTGGCCAGAATGATCTTGATCTCTTGACCTCATGATCTGCCTGCTTTGTCCTCCCAAAGTGGAATTACAGTCATGAGCCACCACACCCTGACCAGAAATCTTTTCAGGAGGATTTAAATGGGCTGCCAAATGCTTGCCAGGTAGGGATGGCCATGCAACAGGTGGTTCTTCCCATCTCCCCAACTCCATAGAAGAGGACCAAGACCTCAGGGTACTGAAAGCCCTTAGTTCAGTCCCTGGTGCTGCAGCCACACACTCTCCCATTCTTTCCCATCCCATGACTGTCCCACATGTTCCCAGCCCAAGAGTTCATGGAGCACCTACTGTGTACTTCTGGGGCAGGAGCTGGGGTTCGTCTGGTGGGCCAGGGAACTACTACGCAAGCCAAGCAGCTTGCAGCTACCATCAGCTTGCATCCTTACTGCTCCCATGTGCATTCCTTTCAGCCAGGGCACTGCTCCCCTGGTTCTACGACCCAGCAAGCAGATGCCCCAGAGGCTGGCTCACACTCTCATGGCCCCAGCAATAAGGGCTGCCAATGATATTGCCACTGCACTCCAGCCTAAGCAGCAGAATGAGACCCTGTCTCTTACAAAGAAAAGTTATATTAAAAAAAATCATTGATATTTAATTCACATATACATGGGTGCTCTTACAAGAAAAATGAAGACCCAAAAAAGTGAACAGATGTGTTTATGTGCTAGGTTGTACAAAGAGTGACAGTTGTTGAATAGGCTACACTGTGCTCTGAATTGGCATTCCTGAAATACAGTGTTACTTTTTAATGCATATTAGCCATTTTTATTCCCTCATTTTCTTTTTTTGTTTTGTTTTTCAGACAGAGTTTTGCTGTCACCCAGGCTGGAGTGCAATTAATGGCATGATCTCAGCCCAATGCAGCCTCTGCCTCCTGGGTTCAAGCAATTCTCCTTTCTCAACATCCCCTCCCTGCTCAAGTAGCTGGGACTATAGGCATGCACTACCACACCTGGCTAATTTTTGTATTTTTAGTAGAAACAGTGTTTCACTATGTTGACCAGGGAGGTCTTAAACAGACCTCAGGTGAATCCTATGTGCTGGGATTCCAGGCCTGAGCCACTGTGCGCAGCCCCTCACTGTCTTTTTGAATGGATCATTTGACTTTATATTTATAATTCTTTCAAGTTCCACAACAGGAACCTGTGATGAACCTGTGTAAGTGCCAGATCACACACCAGCAGATGGGTCAATGAGTCAAAAAAGAGCTCACTTGCTTTCAGAGAGCACACATTCCAGTAGCAACAGAACAAAATGCACAACACATCCTTGACATAGAATATAGGGAGAGACTTCACAAAGTTCATGGAAAATGCATATTATGAAAGAGCTACGCATGGATTTCATTTATGCACCAAAATCAACTCATATTAATTTGCTATGACATATCTGAACAAGATCTGCAAGGATATCAATTTAGAAACAGCCCTTATCAGAGCATCATAAATTCTGCTAAAATTGAAGGAAAACATAATTTATTTTGATGCCTGAGAGGAAGAATAGTAAAATTATTGATGCTTTGGGAAAAGATTATGATAGCAATGACCCAGGGAAATCAGTAATTTCTGTTGATGCTTGGGTGGAAGAAAAATGAAATCATTGATGTTTTACCAAAAGTTATGGAAGTTCTCTCATATTAGGTAATGAATGGTTTTGAAAAAAGTAAAATGAGAATAAATGGACTGTCTGAAGTCAGAATTTTGTTTTAAGTAAGAACAAGGCCATGCTAAAGAGGAAGTCCACAGTGGAAGACCACCCACATCAATGCATGAGAAAAAATTTATCTTATTTGTGCCCTAATTGAAGAGGACTGAAGATTAATGGCAGAAATGCTAACCAACAACACAGATGTCTGAACTGATTCAGATTACAAAATTTTGACCAAAAGATTTAAGTTGAGCAAAACTTCCATTCGATGGGCATCCAAACCCTTGCACCCAGGTCAGCTGCAGACAAGACCAGAGCTACAGTGGAAACTGTAAACAAGTAGGATCAAGATCCTGAAGTGTTTCTTGAAGAGCTGTTCTGGCAGATGAAACCTGGCTTTACCAGTATGACCCTAAAGACAAAATACAATCAATGAAATAGCTACCGAGAGGTGGAAGTGGGCCAATCAAAGCAAATCAGACCAGTCAAGAGTGGAAGTCATGAGAACAGTTTTTTTGGGATGTGTAAGGCATTTTGCTTTTTAACTTTCTAGAGAGGCAAAGAACAATAACAACTACCTATTATGAATACCAAGTGTGGGTGAGGGGGAGGAAGGCAGCAAACACACTGCCATGTGTGTACCTATGCAACTATCTTGCACATTCTGCACATGTACCCTAAAACCTATAATGCAATAAAAATTTAAAAAAGAAAAAAAAAGAGTGTTTCAAGAAAGTTAGCCAATATTTCACAGAAAATCTCCCAAGAAATCTTCACCAGAGAGTACTTCTCCTTCCCGAGAATGCTCCCACTCATTCCTCTCATCAAATGAGAGATTTTACAAGAATTTCAATGAGAAATCATTAGGTGCCCACCTTACAGTCCTTATTTGGCTCCTTCTGATTTCTTTTTGTTTCCTAATCATGAAAAAATGTCTATACAAGGCATTCATTTGTCTTAATTTAAGAATGTAAAAAAGACTGCATTGACATGGTTAAATTTCCAGTTCTTAGGGATGGAGTAAGTGGCTGGCATCATTAATTTCAGATGTGTTTTGACCTTGATGAAGCTTATGTTGAAAAATAAAGTTTACATATATATTTTTTATTTTTATGTTTTAATTCCATTTTCTATACAGCTTTTGAAGTTCTTTCATATTAGATAATGAATGCTTTGGTGAAACATAAAATGAGGAGAAATGAACTGAAGTCAGAATGGTCCTGAGTGGCTATATTAAGAGACTTAGAATGTATGCTAATAAACTTTCGTTGGTTTGATTTATATCAAATGTCTTCCACAGTTTAGACCAAAACTATTCAGCTTTCTCAAACCATTTTATTCTCTTTGTAGTTTAACTAATGACAGGGAGTGAACAGCTTTGGTGCTACCACTAATGACAGGAAACAATGTAACTTCAACCAAGAAAAGCAAGGAATTCTTCACTGAGCGCAACTTTCATGCTTACAGACCACATCACTCAAAACTTACAGTAATTGCTTGCTTTTCCTAAGCTTTATGAACTGTGCATGCATGTCCAAAACTATAAAATTTAATGTAACTAGTGGTTTTCTATAAACTGAATCCTACAGCTTGCTACAATCATTTTTGTTTCACTTCTTTTGCTCAACATTATTTGTGAGATTCACCCATGTTTTTGCTTGTGGTATGTTATCTTTGTTGCATTACACTCCATAAAATAAACATGTCACAATGCTTTTGCCTGTGTCTGTTGGTGGGCACTTGGTTTCTTTACATTTATCATATGATGCCCACAATTTTCAAAAGCACTTGTAACAGTTTACATTTCCATAGCCAGTGGATAAGGTCCTTACTCTGCCAAAACACTCGATGTTGTGACTGTGGACTCTTGAGTTGGACTGTCCTGTGTCTGTGACACTATAACCCTCCTCAGGAGCTTCCTCAAGAAGGTTGGTGCCCTAAGAATGCCTGAGCTCCATCTGGGCCTAGCAGAACAGAAAGGCTGAGGATCACAAGGCATCCTCTGTCTGTGCCACCACCACCCAGGTTCACAGTGCAAACAGCTGTGTCATCAGCTCCTGCCTCAGGGATCACAGCCTGTGGGCCAGGGCCAGGGTGGTGGAATACTGGATTAAGACGGTCAGGGTAAACCAGAGGAGTGTCTGGCAATTTCCTCTCTGGACACATGGGAACTGGCTCTTCTCTCTCTGCTCTCAGGGTTGGCCTCTGTGGTCTGAGCCCTGCACATCCCCTTGGCCCTTTCTGGCAGTGGTTCATTGGCCTTAACTCCCATGGCCCCAGGGTGGCTGCTTGCTTCCTACTTGGGCTCCTCCATGGGTTGCACTAAAATCCTCCTCTGTGTGTCCCTGAATGGGCCTCAGGGGTTCCCTCCTGTGGCTCCTTGGGCCTCAGCTTCAAACAGGAGGGGAGAGGTCAGCAGAGGGGGCTGAGGCTGGACCAGGCAGGGCTCCAACTCCAGACCTCATGGCTCATTCTCTTCCCTCTCCAGGAGTGCCTCAGCCTCAGGATCTTCTCCTTGCTCCATGCCATCCTCTCTGCTCTGAAGAGTACCCTGACCCATCAGCTCAGGATGACATGGGGTAAAGTGTCCAGGTGGGAAGGTTGAACTAAAATCCTCCCCATAGGAGCACCAGGGTGGACCATGAACCCTAAAGATCTCACCATGCACCCTCAGGGATTCTGGGAGGTTCTGGGAGACCAGAGACAGTGGAGACAGGGATAGGCTGACAGGGGTGTTTAAGCTGTCCTAGAATTCTAGACCAAAATTTCTAACTCAGGACTTGGGTTTTTTAACCATCAGGTACTGGTTGGAGCTGACTGGAGGCTTTCAGGTGTTTGTACACAGCAATTGAACTCTGTGCCCAACTGAAATCTAACTGTAAGCACACAACTGCTCAGAGTAATGGGGATGGGGCCGGGGACAGCATGAGCTTCCACCCTGGCTCCATCCTCTTTGTCTTTAATTTATTGGGAGGGCTTGATGCACAGAGTAGAACCATCCCAGTGGAGGGCGTGTGTGGGTGACTGGAATAAAGGACACAAGGACTTCCTTTTCTGGGAAAAGATGCTGCCTTGTCAGCCAGAGACAGTGCCTTGGGAGACCAGTTCCTGAGTGGATGAAGAGAGAGTTCTGTGCAGGACATTCTCCTGGGAGATCACTGGGGGAGGTAAAGTGTGGCCTCAAATGCAACTTATGGGGCAGAAATTCCAGTGGGCTGAGACAGGCAGGTGCCATTTAAACAGGTCTCCCAGGGTACCCTGTCCCTTTCCCACTATGACTGCTTGGCTGGAGATATGGACACTCAAGAGATTCCAGAGAACACGACTCTGGTGGGCTGATGGGTGGTGGTGCTGGGGTGTGGGGTGAAGGCAGCTGGGACAGGGCCTCTAGGTGTGGGAGGAACTAGCCTCTCTCTGGGGGGCCCAGTGCCCCAGGGCTGAGGGCAGTGCAGTTAGGGTGTAACTGGGGAAGGGGAGGAGCACCTCACTGGCTGGGCCCTTAACCTTGCAGGTGGGGACCCCTAAGTTGGCCAGCCAAAAGAGAAAATGCCTGATGAGGTGCAAAGACAGAGGTAAGTGAGCCTGTGGCAGGGAGGAGGTGGAAGTGGTCAGAAAACAGGGCTTCGCCCTTTCATCTGAAGGCCTCCACATTAAGGAGAGCAGGGGCTTCCTCCCCAGCCCTGCCCTGCTGTGGCCACAGGGCCAAAAGCACCACCATTAGATAGACCAGAGCAAGAACCTGGGACAGCTAGGCTCAGAGTGGACATGGGGAGGGGTGGGGCTGGGGACCACATACCCTTGTGTCTTGGTAAAATCCCACCATAAACATTACTAGGTGATGCTTGGTGGCCTTGGGGGCCAGCTGGGGGAGAGAAAGGAGATAATTGGGAGAGAGAGCTGAGGGTCTTTGGCTGCTCCAAGCTGGAGACCTGGGGAGGGGGCCCTAGAGGACAGGGGTTGTTGGGATTTCATAGGATAGGAACTTGGGCGGGTACCTGGGGACACTCATAACAACTAACCTCCTCTTTTAATGGCACAGGCTGTGGTCCCCTTCCTGGGGACCTTCTTCAGTGACTCGGTAATGCTGGACACTACCCCCTGAAGGAGTATGTGGATGCGAATGAGCCTGGGAGCGGTGCAACGGAAACCAGGATCCTGAGGCTTGGGAGGAGAGGGCCCTGGACCAAGCCCTTAAATCTCAGCCCTCACCCAGAAAACATCCTCTCCGGAGTGCCTCGCTTCTGGGCCTGTGAAGGAGACATTAGCCCCAAGGCATCTTTGAGTGATGGAGGCTCCACAGCAGCTGTCAGACCCTGTCCCTGAGTGGTGACACTGAGGGGCTGCCTGACTGCAAAGCTGCATGATGTGTGGGCTGAGCTGACCTCAGCCTTCCTTTTGGGTAGCACCCATGAAATATTGAAACTGGGCCCCTCCAAGGGCAGGCTGTTCCTGTGTAGCTGAGCACTTGCTTTCTACGCATGGTCCCAGTTTTTCTGTCATACAAGAGGGCTGGGTGAAAGGTCCCAGAGCCTCAGCATCCATGACCCCTCCTCCAGAGAACAAAGCCTAGTGCAGGTCCAAATCCTGTCATGTGCACATGCCCTGGCTTCAGTTGCTCTGGCAGTGGTGCAGCATGGGGTGGGGCTAGATGGGGCTCCTTGTGGGTCAGGAGGTGACCAGCAATGAGAAAAACAGGAGGGTGAGCAGCTGGGGGTCTCATGGTGGGAGAGGATGGAAATGTGGACATAGAGACCATCCATGGAAACATCCTAGGGACACCCCGGGCTCCATCCTCTGCATCTCAGATTTATTGGAGGGTTTTGACAGTCAGAGGAGAAGGAGACTGGTGTCAAGGACCAATTCCTGGAGAAGGGGCTGTTTGCATCCAACTCTGAGAACAGGCTGGGACTACCTAGGATTGGAGGGGAGAATGACACCCTCAGGAAAACAGCCCCAGAGATTGGCCCCTGCTCCCTCCATCCCCAGGACCCCTCCAGCATCTTCCACTCATGCCCCATCAGTGCCTTTTCCTCTCTCTACCTCTAGGACAATGTCCTCTCTGAGACAATGGTGCCAAGAACACACAATGGGAAAAGAACAATTTATTTAAATAATTTCAGATGGCTGCAGAAAACTATCACCTTCAGCCTGAGGAGCAATTTCTGGCCTGGCTCCATGCAGTGGAGGAGGTCAGTGAGGAGGAAAGGTGAGGGCTTAGCAAAGGGACAGAGGATAGACAGAGGCTCTCTTGTGGCCAGCTGCAGAGAACTTGTCGCCATGGTGCCCTGATCTGTGTCAGGTCCTGTTGCAATGGTGACCACTGGGGCTGCAGGACTCCACCAAGTCAGGAAATGGGAGGGAACCTGTAGTGTGGCCCCTGATGGCCTCACAGCTGCCTCTGTGTCCTGATGGTCACAGCCTCTAACCTAGTAGGCTCGCAACATTCTAAAGGCCAGAAGAAAAACAGGCCATTATGTGGTGAGGCGCAGGTAGCAGGAGTAGAGTGCCTCGGGCACAGTGAAATTTGGGCTGAGTGTGTGCTCTGGGAGTCAGATAGCTGCACTGGGCTCCAAGATTCGCTACCCATGCTTACCCGGGACTGGGGTAAGCATGGGGCACTGCTCTGGTACTTGAGGCACCATGGTCATACATTTAAAATGCCTTTCCAATCCCCTTTTCTGTTTCTATAATCACTATGTATAATCACTACTAATCTGTTAGTGCTTTTATTCAAATTGATAAGCATGTTATATGTTATCTAATTTTTTTGCATAATTTCTTCACTGTAGCTAAATTTGGAAGATTGTTTTTTATTAACACATTTAATTTATTGCACTTGAATCTTAGGGCATGTTCTATGAGAGCAGAGAAGAGACATGAAAGCTCTTTATAATATGAGCCTACTGCGTAGTGTGACTAGTTTCACAGACATGAAAGTGCTTTCTGGTATGAGGCTACTATAAACCCATCTGCACGGAAGGAAGTTGCATGAAGCTTCATGGTCTCTTGTCTAGAGATCCCATAAGAGTATTTTTCTAAGGGAGATCTGGTGGATTGCTTGGTTTCTGCTTTAATGACACTGTCTGATTCTTTTTGCCTCCTACACTTCCTGGAATGTGTTTCATAATAATTGTTTAGCATTTTAATATTAATTTTGAACAAGTTCATAAAGTAATACAGTATAATAGCAAACTTTCTCAAACAGTCCAAAAATTGAAGAGGAGGAAATACTTCCAAACTGATTTTATGAGGCCAGTATTACCCTGATATTAAAGCCAGAAAGAAAACTTTACATGAAAAAAATTATAGGTCAATAACCCTCAGGAGCATACATGTAAAAATGTTCAACAAAAAATTAGCAAGCAGAATTTAGGAGCACACTGAGGGAATCATTCACTGATTATGAGAGATTTATCCCTAGGATGCAAGGATGGCTGAATACCGGCATCCCAGGGATACACCACATTAACCGAATGTAAAACAAAACCAAATGATCACATCAATAGATGCAGAAAAAATATTTGACAGAATTAAATATCCTTATAATTTGTTGAATTACAAAAAAGTTCATTTCAACACAATAAAGTTTATATATGACATGCCCACAGCTAACATAGTTAATGGTGAAAATGTCAAATGTTTATATCTAAGGTCAGGAACAAGACACAGAGGTCTGCTCTGATATCTTCTATTTCAACTTAGTACTAAAAAAGCTAGCCAGAGAAATTAGGTGAGAGAAAGAAATCAAAGACACCCAATTAGGAAAAATAGAGTAAAATTGTCCTTGTATATGGAAGACATGGCAATATATGTAGAAAAACCTAAGTGCCACCAAAATAAATACAAAACTGACATAAAAGTCAGTAGCTTTTCAATATATTTTCAGTAAACCATCTGAAAACAAATCAATAAAACAATTTCATATACAATAGTTATTTTTAAAAATCAAGACAAGTTTCAATTTAACCAAAGTGAAAAATCTGTACATTGAAAATTGTACTAATAAAAGAAACATTAGCACCACTAAGTGGAAAGATTTCTCCTATTTGTGGATTGGAATAAATATCAATTATTAAAATGACTATACTACTCAAAGTGATCCTGAGATTCAATGCCATCTTTATCAAAATTCCAATGACATTTTTCAAACAAATGAAAAATATCCTAAAATTTATATGAAATCACAATAGGCAACACAAGCATGAGCTAAAGAACAATGCCGAAGTCGGACATCACACTACCTGCTCTCAAAATATTCTAAAAAGCTACAGTTATCCAAACATGATACCACACAGAAACATACACTCTTATCAATGCAACAAGATACAAAACCAGAAATCAACCAACCAATTGACTGTAAATTGATTTTTGACAATAGTGCTAAGAACACTCAATGGGGAAAGAACAATTTATTTAAAATAAGATATAGAGAGAATTAGATATCCACAAGCAGAATAATAGTATTGGAACCTTATCTTACAATATATAGAAAAATTGACTTGAAATGAATTAAAAACTTAAATGTGAAATGTGAAACTGCAAAACAACAAGAAGAAAGCAGAGAGGGGAAATTCCACAACACTGGTCTATTCACTGATTTTTTTTTTATTTGACCACAAAAGCACAGGCAAAAGCAAAAATAGACAGATGTAACTACCTCAAATACAAAGCTTATGCACAAGGATGCAACTGACAGAGTAACGGTCAGCTTTCAGGACCGGAAAAAATATTTACGAAGTATACATATGCTAAGAAGTTACTGTTCAAAACCTGTAAGGAACTCACATAATTCAATACCAAAAATAAAAATAATAACAAAAATGCGGTGGCTCACGCCTGTAATTCCAGCACTTTGGGAGGCCGAGGCGGGTGGATCATGAGGTCAAGAGGTCGAGACCATCCGGTCAACATGGTGAAACACCGTCTCTAGTAAAGATACAAAAAATTAGCTGGGCATGGTGGTGCATGCCTGTAATCCCAGCTACTCGGGAGGCTGAGTCAGGAGAGTTGCCTGAACCCAGGAGGCGGAGGTTGCGGTGAGCCGAGATCGCGCCATTGCACTCCAGCCTGGGTAACAAGAGGGAAACTCCGTCTCAAAAAAAAAAAAATAATAATAATAATAATAACAAAAATGGGCAAGACACCTGAATATATGTTCAAAGAAAGATATAAACGGCCAGCAGACATATAAAAACGTGCTCAACATCACTAATTATCAGGAAAATGCAAGTGAAATCACAGTTATCTCATGCTTGTAAGAATTTTTTATTAATTAGATGAAGGGTAACAAGTGTTGATGAAGTTATAAAAATAAGGGAAAAGATGTACACTCTTGGTGGGAATGAAAATCAGTACATCTCTAATGGACAGAGGATCCCCCAGAAATGAGAAATAAAACCACCATACGATTCAGGAATCTCACTTCTGAGTATATATACAAAGGGTTTAAAATGGTGAAGAGATAACTGCACTCTCGCTTGTGAAACTGACAGCAGCACTGTTTACAACAGTCAAAATGTGGAAAAAAACATGTGTTTTTACTCATTGAAAGATACATAAAGAAAACGTGGTGTGTGGTGTGTGTGTATTAATAATGAAATACTGTTCTGCCTTAAAAAATTACAAAACTGCTATTTGGGGCAACATGGATTAACCTAAAGGACATTATGTTGAGAAAAATAACCTAGGTACAGAAAGACAAATACTGTCTGATGTCATTTATATACAGAATCTAAAAAGCTGAACTCACACAAGCAGAGAGTAGAATGGTGGTTATGAGAGACTGCGGTAGGAGAGAGTGGAGGTACATGGTCAAAGATACAAGGTCCAGTTAAAAGAAGCATGTTTTTCAGAGATGTTGCAAGCATGGTGGATAGGTTAGTAGTAATGTATATTTTAGTATTGCTAAAAGAGTAAATTTCGGCCAGGTGCGGTGGCTCACGCCTATAATCCCAGCACTTTGGGAGGCTGAGGTGGGTGGATCACGAGGTCAAGAGATCGAGACCATCCTGGTCAACATGGTGAAACCCCGTCTCTACTAAAAATACAAAAAATTAGCTGGGCATGGTGGCGCGTGCCTGTAATCCCAACTACTCGGGAGGCTGAGGCAGGAGAATTGCCTGAACCCAGGAGGCGGAGGTTGCGGTGAGCCGAGATCGCGCCATTGCACTCCAGCCTGGGTAATAAGAGCAAAACTTCCTCCCCGCCAAAAAAAAAAAAGAAAATAAAGGTTCCCACGGAGGCAGCCAGGGCTAGGACTGCGGAGTTAAGTGCTTACAAGTTCCACAAACAGTATCACTAATTAGCTCCCGGATGAGAGTTCCGGATAATGCAGCTGAGGTGCTGAGGGAAGGCTGGAGATTTGATTGTCTTCTGTGTCTCCGCTAATAAGGCCAGAGGGAAGCGATGCACAGAAAGAAACTTACTTTCTTTTTGGTCCCTAGTCTGGAAGAAATTGGGACCTTAGAGAGTGGAGGAGGCCAATTAGTGCTGGGGAATTCAGTACTTTGGTTAGCAAGACTCATTAGCCAAGTTGTTACTAGCAGGAAGACGAGTTCGAAACAAGAATGCCTGGGCCTGAGTCAGCCTCCCTGCCAATGCTGGCCTCCCTTTTGTTTGCTTGTTGTCTGCTTATCGAGACTGCACCCTCTGCCCTCCTTCATACCCCAGGACCTTCTTGTTAATTCCACTCCTCTTCCTCTCCAACACAGCCTGCTTATCTTTTAGTTCCAGATGAATAAAGATATCTGCTTCATTGTTTGCAATGGACACGTCATTTGATAACTGCATTATCAACCCTCTATCTTCACCCATTTGGCTGTTTCCAGCTTCTCACTATTAAGAACGATAATTTGATGTGTTCTTCACACAGCTATTTTCCTAAATGGGCCATATGTATGTGTATATTTTCAACACTTTTATAAATATTGACAAGCTCTCTCAGCTAGACAGATTGTACCACCAATTCAGTGCGAGAGGCCCACTTTCCTAATCCTAACCAACCCTAAGTATTGCCTTTTTTTTTTTTTTGAGATGGAGTTTCGCTCTTGTTACCCAGGCTGGAGTGCAATGGTGCGATCTCGGCTCACCGCAACCTCCGCCTCCTGGGTTCAGGCAATTCTCCTGCCTCAGCCTCCCGAGTAGCTGGGATTACAGGCACGCGCCACCATGCCCAGCTAATTTTTTGTATTTTTAGTAGAGACGGGGTTTCACCATGTTGACCAGGATGGTCTCCATCTCTTGACCTCGTGATCCACCCGCCTCAGCCTCCCAAAGTGCTGGGATTACAGGCTTGAGCCACCGCGCCTGGCCCGTATTGCCATTTTTAAACACCCTTCCAATGTGATCAGTGAATCTCTATTTCATATTGTTGTTTTAGCTTGCACTATTTTTGTGAGGCTGAGATTTTCTTTTTATGTTAATGTACACATTAAGTATTTGTCACAGATGCCACAAATATTTTCCTTATTAAATTTGTCTTATTTGTGCTAATTATGTTTTTGATGTATATACTTTTATGTAGTCAAGGCTGTAAACATTTTACTTTATGTCTTTGCTCTTATGCTTGAAACTATTTCCCCGTCTCAAGTTTATATTGTCATGTTTTTTTTTTACAGTTTCTATGAATTTTTTATATCTTATATTTTTATACTTTTATATTTAAAACTCATCTTAGTACATGTTGTGATAAAGTGATACAACCTTATTTTAACTCTCCAGCTTGTGTCCAAATTTTTTATGTTTTTTAGACAGGGTCTCACTTTGTCACCCAGGCTGGAGTGCAGTGGTGCAATCTCGGCTCACTGCAACCTCTATGTCCCAAGTTCAAATGATTCTCCCGCTTCAGCCTCTGAGTAGCTAGGATTATAGGCACCTGCCACCACACCTGGCTAATTTTTGTATTTTTAGTAGAGATCAGGTTTCACTATGTTGGCCAGGCTGGTTTCAAACTTGTGACCACAGGCGATCTGCCCATCTTGGCCTCCCAAAGTGCTGGATTATAGGAGTGAGCTCCCCCACCCAGCCAGTTCCAAATGTTTTGAAGTATCTCCTTTTATCAAATTATATATATACATTTAAAACTTGTCTTATTTATGCTAATGATGATTTGATGTACAGAACATTTTTATGTAACAGAGACGCTGCCTCAAAAAAAATCAAAATATATATACTTGTATCTTCTTCTGAACCTATTGCATCAGTCTGTGTTAGTACCACAGTGTTTCAATAACTGTAACTTTTATTTTTCTAATGAAGCCTCATTTTAAAAGTTGAGGTATAACATCTTGGCCTTTTGGTTAAGATCATGTATAAAAATTGAAGTAAGATATGCATGTAAAATTTACCATCTTTACTATTTTTTTTCTCTTGAACTTTTAAGTTCTGGGGTACACGTGCAGGAAATGCAGGTTTATTACATAGGTAATTATGTGCCATGGTGGTTTGCTGCACAGATCAACCCATCAGCTTGGTATTAAGCCCAGCATCCATTAACTGTTCTTCCTGATGCTCTTCCTTCCCATCTTCCCCTAAAGGCTCTGGTGTGTGTTGTTTCCCCCATGTGTCCATGTGCTCTCATAGTTTATCTCCCTCTTATAAGTAAGAACATGTGGCATTCGGTTTTCTGTGCTTTTGTTAGTTTGCTGAGGATAATGGCTTTCAGCTTCATCCATGTCCCTGCAAAGGACATGATCTCATTCCTTTTTATGGCTTCATAGTGTATCATGGTGTATATGTACCACATTTTCCTTACCCAGACTATCACTGATGGGCATTTGGGTTGATTTCATGTCTTTGCTCTTGTGAATAGCGCTGCAAGAAACATATGTGTGCATGTATCTTTATAACAGAATGATTTATATTCCTTTGGGTATATGCCCAGTAATGGGATTGCTGGGTAAAATGTAAAACCCAAAACTATAAAAACCCTAGAAGAAAATCTAGGCAATACCATTCAGGGCATAGGCATGGGCAAAGATTTTGTGACAAAAATGCCAAAAGCAATTGCAAAAACAACAACAAAAATTGACAAATGGAATGCAGTTAAACTAAAGAGCTTCTGCATAGCAAAGTAAACTATCATCAGAGTGAACAGACAGCCTACAGAATGGGAGAAAAAATTTGCAGTCTATCCATCTGACCAAGGTCTAATATCTGACAAAGGAATTTAAACAAATTTACAAGAAAAAAAAACATTAAAAGCTAGGCAAAAGACACGAACAGACACTTCTGAAAAGAAAACATTCATGTGGCCAACAAACATATGAAAAAAAGCTCAAGATTACTGATCATTAGAGAAATGTAAATCAAAACCACGATAAGATATCATCTCACACCAGTCAGAATGGCAATTACTAAAAATACAAGAAACAACAGATGCTGGCGAGGTTGCAGAGAAAAAATGAACACTTTTACACTGTTAGTGAGAGTGTAAACTAGTTCAACCACTGTGGATGACAGTGTGGCCAATTCCTCAAAGATCTAGAAGCAGAAATACCATCTTTACTATTTTTCAGTGTACAATCATTAGTAACATTTATATTCTTTTGTTTTCTCTTCATCCCCTGCCTTCCATTTACCCTGCCTGGCCACTGGTAACCACTATTATACTATCATCATGAAAGAAACTATTATTTGCTTCCATGTATGAGTGAAAACATGCAACATTTATCTTTCTTTGCTTGGCTAATTTCACCTAACATAATAACTCCCAGTTGCGTCCATGTTACTGCAAATGACAGAATTTCATTTTTCTATATGGCTGAATAATAGTCCATCACTGTAGATTTACAATGCGTATTCACATCTCATTTCTGGACATTTCCCTCATTATTCACTTTCTTCCCAAATATTTTCAACTGCTCTCAAGTTTTCTCTTCCAGGTTTACTAAAGAATTATTTTTGCTGATTGAGATTTTCTACCATTGGGATTTTAATCCAAACTGGGTTAAATTTATAGATTGATTTCAGAAGAACTGAAAGCCTTACAATATTAGATCTTCCATATAGAGGCAATATTAGATCTTTCCTTGCAGAAACTTTCTCAAGAAGAGTATCATAGCCTTTTGAAAATTAGAGTTTCTGCCTTTTTAATAAGTTTGTTTCTAAATATGTAATACTTTTTTAACCATTGTGAAGTGGGTACTTTAATATGAGTTGAACATTTTAGGACTCTTATAGGTATGCTAAACTCTCCACTAACAGGAAGGTGACAGTTTGTCTCCATTTAGAAATGACTTGTGTCAATTTCACTGCATCATCACAAGTATTAACTAGTTTTATTCATTGCTAATTTGAGAGGGAAAGGATAACTGCTTTTTCAGCTTATGAGTGAAGCTATTTTCTCTTATCTGTTAAACATGGTTTCATTTGTCTCCTTGTAAATTGTCTTTATGTTCTTGACTTATTTATCCCCCAATATCTCAGTGGTTTCACATGCATTTCTATTAGACCTTTACATGGTAAAAATATTAACCTTTTCATATTTGCTGCAAATCTCTCTCCAAGTTTTTTTGCCTTCTAACTTAAATAACTTTTCCATAAGTTTTAAAAAATGTTTATGAAGTCAACTCTGTTGATATTTTTTCTTTCTGCCTTCTTTCCTTGCTTGTGTGTCTAGAATATTAATCTAGCCTGTATTTTGATACATTTTATCATATATGTATCCAAGAGGGATTTTTTCCAATGATAATCAATTACCACAACACTATGTATTTAGTATTTCACTCCATGCCCCACCACCACTGACTTGTGATGCTTAATTTATGCATATATTAAATTATGATAAGTTCAAAAATGTGTTTATGGTCTGCATCTTCCATTCTAACAGTTTTCTATTCCTAAGTCGGTATGGCTTCTTATTGTTACACAACAACTTCACATATTTCCATTTATTCAGAGACCAGCCAGAGACTACACTTTACATACATTATCTCATTTAACTCATAACAAAAGTCCCATGAGGAAAATGTTAGAATTTTCATTTTATAGATGAAGAAAGCCCCAGGAAAAAAATTCTGACAGAGAACACATTCCAGATTTGTCTTCATTTTTTTCCCCAGTTTGTTTAAGAGTATACCACCTGGCTTCTCTCAATCCCAATTTATCCAACTTAGTGCCCATGCATACCTCCTAATAGCTCCTAATTTGGATTCGGGGCCAGATCAGCCAAAGAGCTGACAAGGTGCCAACACATAAGAAGTGCTAAAATGTTACTGCAACATTTCGACTTCAATTTACTCATGCAACTTCTTTCATAACCGGCAAATGCAACTGATTATTCCTGCTGGGACATGCAGAGCCCCCCCAAGTGGAAGTTTTACAAACTCTCCTTGCCAATGCTGTCTGTCTTCATTCAACACATTGTGGCATGCATGTGAAAATAATGATGTCACCAGCCCTGACATCAGCCAAGCATTCATCAGTCATTCAAATACAGCAGGTGACATAGGCTAAACTTCTAAAATTGAACAACTCACACAGTATAGTGCTTTTTAGTGATAATGATTCATTTTTTCCCTATTGTCTAAATTATAAACATTTTAATCTGTACCTTGAAAAGTTATCTGGTTGGAAAAATCACAAAAGAAAACTGAAGAGAGAATAAATGGAGAATAAGTGTTTTGCTGATGTGAATGTCAGGAAATCAATAACTTTTATGCATATTTTGACAAAATCTTAGAACTATATTTATATAAACTTTCTCCATTCTTCAGAAGTGTAATTAATGATAAATATAAATAGTGGAAAAAAAACATTAAATAAAAGAATTTCAAATAAATTAAGATGTTATGTTCAATGTAACCACTAAATTCATTAATGGTAGCCAACAGAAAGAAATGGGAAATTATAATTAATTGAAAATCTGGAGGGGATCCAAGATGGCCAAGTAGGAATAGCTCTGGATTGCAGCCCCCAGCAAGCACACAGAGGGTGAGTGGTGGCCACATTTCCAGACAGATTTTTATTGCCCACAGACCAGGAGATTCCCAGGTGGAGGACTACCACGGCTTTCCAGCATGGCTGTTTGGCCAGTGCAGTGGCTGTCTGCTCAAGAAACTCACACAGGTCCAGGTGCCATTTGAGCTGGTGACTGGAGCACCTGGGAGACAGAGTCGCCCATTCAACTGACAAAAAGGGGACTCAAATAGGGAGTCAGGCCAGGAGATTCCCGGGTGAAATAGCACCACCAGTCTCGACTGTGGCTGTTTTAGCCAGTGCAGTGTGTCTCCACACAAAATCTCACACAAATCTGGGTGCCTTTTCAACAGGTGGCTGGAACACCTGGGAGACAGAGTTGCTTGTTCAACTGAAAAAAAGGGGACTGAAATCGAGAGCCAGGCCAAGAGATTCCCAGGTGGAAAAGTGCCTCCAGTACAGCCAACACAGCAGGTCTCTGTACAAAATCTCACACAAATCTGGGCTCCATTTCAACTGCTGACTGGAACATCTGGGAGACAGAGTCACCCATTCACCTGAAAAAGCAGGGGTCTGAGGCATGGAGGCAGGTGATCAGGCACGATCAGTCCCACCCTCACAAAGACCAGCAATCTGAAACACTTTGGATTGAGAGTTTTACAGGAAGCACAGCTAAACCTGGGACAGTCCAACTAGGTGAAGGAGGGGCATATGCCATTACTGAGGCAGTCCACCACTACCAAGGTAGTTCGCTATTGCTGAGGCAGTCCGCCATTGTCAAGGTGGTCCAGCATTGCCAAGGCAGTTCATCATTACCAACGCAGTCTGCCATTACACAGAGAGTCTGCCATTACAGAGGGGTGCTGCCAGTGTTCTAACTATACCCCTATAAACAAAACTGCAAGGAAGTTCTCATGGCAGCTGGGCAGAGCCCATGGCAGCTCAGCAATGCCTCTGCTGGCAGACTGTGACTAGGCTACCTCCTCGCTGGGCAGGGCATCCCTGGAAAAAGGCAGCAGCATGACAGAAACTTATAAATAAAGCCCTACCTTCCCGGGACAGAGCACCTGGGGGGAAAAAAAGGCAGTTATGAGTTTTGCTGCAACAGACTTAAATGTATCTGCCCAGCAGCTCTGAGTGGAAAAATGGAGCTCAGATCTCAGCACTTGAGCTCCTATAAAGGACAGACTGTTTCCACAAGCAGCTCCCCAATCTCCATATATCTGAAGAGTCACCTCATAAAGGAGAGCTAAGACTGACATCTGGTGGATTCCTTCTGGGACAAATATAACAGAATAAGAAACTGGCAGCAACCCTTACTGTTGTGAAGCCACTGCAGGTGATCCCCAGGCAAGCAGGGTCTGTAGTGGACCTCCAGGAGTCCTACAGCAGAGGGGCCTGACTGTTAGAAGAAAAACTAAAAAAAAAAAAAAAAACCCAATAACTTCAACATCAACAAAAAGAACACCCACTCAGAGACCCCATCTGAAAGTCACCAACTATAGAGACCACAGGTAAATAAATTCACACGATGGGAAGAAACCAGTGCAAAAAGGATGAAAACACCCAAAACCAGATGCCTCTCCTCCTCCAAGGGATCACAACTCCTCACCAGCAAGGGAACAAGGCTAACAAGGAGAGAAAGAGTCTGATTAATTGACAGCTTCAGAAAGTGGGTAATAACAAACTTCTCTGAGCTAAAAGAACATGTTCTAGCCCAATGCAAAGAAACTAAGAACTTGAAAAAAGATCTGATGAAATGCTAACGAGAATAAACAGCTTAGGGAGGAACATAAATAAATTGATGGAGCTGAAAACACAACACAAGAACTACGCAAAGCATGCACAAGTTTCAATAGTTGACTTACCATGCAGAAGAAAGGATATCAGAGTTCAAAGATCAACTCAATGAAACAAAATGAGAAGACAAGATTAGAGAAAAAAGAGTAAAAAGAAACAAAGACTCCAAGAAATATGGGATTCTGTGAAAAGACCTAATCTACATTTGATAGGTGGACCTGAATGTTACAGAGAGAATGAATTCAAACTGGAAAACACTCTTCAGGATACTATCCAGGACAACTTCCCCAACCTAGCAAGGCAGGCCAATAGTCAAGTCCAGGAAATACAGAGAACACCACAAAGATATTCCTCAAGAAGAGCAACCCCAAGGCACATAATCATCAGATTCACCAGGGTTGAAATGAAGGAGAAAATGCTAAGGGAAGCCAGAGAGAAAGGTCAGGTCACGCAAAAAGGAAAGCCCATCAGACTCACAGTGGATCTCTCAGCAGAAACCCTACAAGCCAGAAGAGATGGGGGGCCAATATTCAACATCCTTAAAGAAAAGAACTTTCAGTGTAGGATTTCATATCCAGCCAAACTAAGTTTCATAAGCAAAGGGGAAATAAAATCCTTTACAAAGAAGCAATTACTCAGACATATCATCACCACCAGGCTTGCTTTACAAGAGCTCCTGAAAGAAGCACTAAACAGAGGGGAACAACCAGTACCAGCCACTCCAAAAATGTACCAAATGGTACAGAGCATCGACACAACAAAGAAACTGCATCAACTAACAGGCAAAACAACCAGCTAGTATCAAAATGGTAGGATCAAATTTACACACAACAAAATTAACCCTAAATGTAAATGGGCTAAATGCCCAAATCAAAAGACACAGACAGGCAAATTGGATAAAAAGCCAAAACCCATTGGTGTGCTATATCCAGGAAACTCATCTCACATGCAAGGATATGCAAAGGCTCAAAATAAAGGGATGGAGGAAGATTTACCAGGAAAATGCAGAGCAAAAGAAAGCAGGAGTTGCAATCCTAGTTTCTGATAAAATAGACTTTAAACAAGCAAAAGTCAAAAGAGACAAAGAAGGACATGACATAATGGTAAAAGAATCAATGCAACAAGAAGAGCTAAGGATTCTAAATATATATGCACCCAATACGGGAGCACCCAGATACATAAGGCAAGTTCTTAATGACTTACAAAGAGACTTAGACTCCCACAAAATAATAGTGGGAGACGTTAATGCTTCACTGTCAATATTAGACAGATCAATGAGACAGAAAATTAACAAGGATATCCAGGACTTGAACTCAGACCTGGAACGAGCAAGCCTAATAGACATTTACAGAACTCTCCACCCCAAATCCACAGAATATACATTCTTTGCACCACATCACACCTACTCTAAAATTGACCACATAATTGGAAGTAAATAACTCCTGAGCAAATGCAAAAGAATGGAAATCATAATAAACAACCTCCCAGACCACAATGCAATCAAGTTAGAACTCAGAATTCAGAAACTAACTCAGAAGTGCACAGCTTCATAGAAACTGAACAACTGGCTCCTAAACGTCGACTGGATAAACAATGAAATGAAGGCAGAAATAAAGATATTCTTCGAAACCAACAAGAATGAAGACACAACATACCAGAATCTCTGGGACACATTTAACGCAGTGTCTAGAGGAAAATATATAGCAATAAATGCCCACATCAGAAGCAAGGAAAGATCTAAAATCGACACACTATCATCAAAACTGAAAGAGCTAGAGGAGCAAGATCAAAAAACTCGAAAACTAGCAGAAGACAAGAAATAACTAAGAACAGAGAAGAACTGTAGGAGACAGAGACACAAAAAACCCTTCAAAAAATCAATAAATGTGGGAGCTGTTTTTTTTTTTTTTTGAAAAGATCAACAAAATAGACCAGTGGCCAGATTAATAAAAATAAAAAGAGAGAAGAATCAAATAGATGCAATAAAAATGATAAAGGGGATATTACCACAGATTACTCAGAAATACAAACCACCATCAGAGATTACTATAAACAACTCTATGTACATAAACCAGTAAACATGGAAGAAATGGATAAATTCCTGGACACCTGCATCCAACCCTAAACCAGGAAGAAGTCAAAACTTTAACTAGACCAATAACAAGGGCTGGAGTTGAGGCAACAATTAATAGCCTAGCCACCAAAAAAAAGCCCAGGTCCAGATGGGTTCACAGCTGAATTCTACCAGACATACAAAGAGGAGCTGGTACCAGTCCTTCTGAAACTATTCCAAATAACATAAAAAGAGGGAATCCTCCCCAAATCTTTTTATGAGACCAACATCAGTCTGATACCAAAACCCGGCAGAGACTCAACAGAAAAAGAAAAATTCAGGCCAATATCCATAATGAACATAGATGCAAACATCTTCAATAAAATACTGGCAAACCAATTGCAACAGCACATCAAAAAGCTTATTGATCACAATCAAGTAGCCTTCATCCCAGGGATGCAAGACTGTTTCAACATATGCAAGCCTATAAATGTAATTCACCACATAAACAGTACAAAAAACAAAAACCACATGATTATCTCAATAGACGCAGAGAAGGCCTTTCACAAAATTCAACAGCCCTTCATGCCAAAAAGTCTCAATAAACTAGGTATTGATGGGATGTATCTCAAAATAATAAAAGCTATTTATGACAAACCCACAGCCAATATCATAGTGAATGGGAAGAAACTGGAAGTATTCCTTTTGAAATCTGACAGTGGACAAGGATGCTGTCTTTCACCACTCTTATTCAATATAGTACTGGAAGTTCTAGCCAGAACAATCAGTCAAGAAAAAGAAATAAAGGGTATTCAATTAGGAAAGGAGGAAGTCAAATGGTCTCTATTTGCAGATGTCATGATTGTATATTTAGAAGACCCCATTTTCTCAGTTCAAAATCTGCTGAAACTGATAAGCAACTTCAGCAAAGTCTCAGGATACAAAATCAATGTGCAGAAATTACAAGCATTCCTATACATCAATAACAGACTTAAACAGAGCCAAATCATGAGTGAACTGCCATTTACAATTGCTATAAGGAGAATAAAATATCTAGGAATACAACTAACAAAGGATGTAAAGGACCTCTTCAAGGAGAACTACAAAGCGCTGCTCAATGAAATAAAGGAGGACACAAACAGATGTAGAAATATTTAGTGCTCATGGTTAGGAAGAATCAATATTGTAAAAATGGCCATACTGCCCAAAGTAATTTATAGTTTCAATGCTGTCCCCATCAAGCTACCAATGACCTTCTTCACATAACTGGATAAAACCACCTTAAATTTCATATGGAACCAAAAGAGAGCCTGCATAGCCAAGTCAATTCTAAGCAAAAAGAACACAGCAGGAGGCATCACACTACCAGACTTCAAACTATATTACAAGTCTACAGTAATCAAAACAGCATGGTACTGGTACCAAAACAAAGATATCGACCAATGGAACAGAACAGAGGCCTTGAAGGCAATGCCACACATCTACAACCATCTGATCTTTGACATTTCACAAAAACAAGCAATGGGGAAAGGATTTCCTGTTTAATAAATGGTGCTGGGAAAACTGGCTAGCCATGCGCAAAAAGCAGAAACTGGACCCTTTCCTGACACCTTACACTAAAATTAACTCCAGATGGATTAAAGACTTAAATATAAGACCTGGCACCATAAAAACCCTAGAAGAAAATCTAGACAAAACCATCTAGGACATAGGCATAGGCAAGGACTTAATGACTAAAACACCAAAAGCATTGGTAATGAAAGACAAAATAGACAAATGGGACCTAATTAAACTCCAGAGCTTCTGCACAGGAAAATAACAATCATTAGAGTGAACCAGCCACCAACAGAATGAGAAAAAATTTTTGCAATCCACCCATCTAACAAAGGGCTAATATCCAGAATCTACAAAGAACTAAAACAGATTTACAAGAAAAAACCAAGCCCATTCAAAAGTGGGCAAAGGTTATGAACTGATACTTTACAAAAGAAGACATATATGAGGCCAACAAATGTATGAAAAAATGCTCATCATCACTGGTCATTAGAGAAATGCAAATCAAAACTGCATTTAGATACCATCTCACATCAGTTAGAATGGTGATCATTAAAAAATTTGGAGACAACAGATGCTGAAGAGGATGTGGAGAAATAGAAACACTTTTACACTGTTGGTGGGAGTGTAAATTAGTTCAACCATTGTGGAAGACAGTGTGGCGATTCCTCAAGGACCTAGAAATAGAAGTTCCATTTGACCCAGCAATCCCATTACTGGGTATATACCCAAAGGATTATAAATCTTTCTATTATAAGGACATATGCACACGAATGTTCATTGTAGCCCTGTTTACAATAGCAAAGACCTGGAACAACCCAAATGCCCATCAGTGATAGACTGGACAGGGAAAATGTGGCACATATACACCATGGAATTTTATGCAGCAATCAAAAATGATGAGTTCCTGTAATCCCAGCACTTTGGGAGGCCGAGGCGGGTGGATCATGAGGTCAACAGATCGAGACCACCCTGTTCAACATGGTGAAACCCCGTCTCTACTAAAAATGCAAAAAATTAGCTGGGCATGGTGGCACGTGCCTGTAATCCCAGCTACTCGGGAGGCTGAGGGAGGAGAATTGCCTGAACCCAGGAGGCAGAGGTTGCGGTGAGCTGAGATCATGCCATTGCACTCCAGCCTGGGTAACAAGAGCGAAACTCCGTCTCAAAACAAAAACAAAAACAAAAACGATGAGTTCTTGTCCTTTGTAGTAACATGGATGAAACTGGGGACCATCATTGTCAGCAAACTGACGCAAGAACAGAAAATGAAATATCACATTTTCTCACTCATAGGCAGGTGTTGAACAATGAGAACATGAACACAAAAAGGGGAGCACTACACACTGGGGTCGGTTGGGGGGAATAGGAGAGGGAAAGTGGGGGGTGGGGAGTTGGGGAGAGAGAGCATGGGGAGAAACGCCAGATACAGGTGAAGGGGAGGAAGGCAGCAAATCACACTGCCACGTGTGTACCTATGCAATTATCTTGTATGTTCTTCACATGTACCCCAAAACCCAAAATGCAATAAAAAAAGTTTTCCAAACGTTTAGATTTCAATTATTCCTCCAGAACACCCAATTATTCTTATGTTTGGTTATTTAACATAATCCCAAATTTATTGGAGGTTTTGTTCATTTCTCTTCTTTTATTTATTGTCTTTGTCAGATTGTGTTAAGTGTATTTTGCATTTCTTTAAGTGTGTCTTTCATTTTCAGAAGTCGTGATTATCTTTTCTTTAAGGTTTCTATTTCCCTGGAGACTTTTTTACCCCATGGTGCTTAAAGATTTTATTTATTTTTATTTTTTAGTTCCATAGGTTTTTGGGGAACAGGTGAGGCTTCATCACATGAATAGTTCTTTAGTTTCTGAGTGTGGTGCACCCATTACCCAAGCAGTATACCCTGTACCCAAGTTGCAGTCTTTTATCCCTCACTCCCCTCCCACTCTTTTCCTCAAATCCCCAAAGTCCATCGCATCTTTCTTGTGCCTTTGCATCTTCATAGCTTAGCTCCCACTTGTGAGTGAGAACATACAATGTTTAGTTTTCCATTTCTGAGTTACTTAACTTAGAATAATAGTCTCCACAGAATTTTTCATTGCTCTCCCTGAACAGTCAAGCCACAGGTGCAGTTTCCTTTCAGCTCCTAGGGCATGTACTGCTGAGCACTGAAACTCACTGTGCCCAAGTCTTCTCTCCCCAACCTGTTAATTATGAAAGGTGCATCCTCAAAACTTTACACCCTCAAACATGAAAGGATCACTAGTTTACACCTCTCAATCTACCAGGGAGAAAAACAGACTCACAGTGGAGAGTCTACCAGGGAGAAAAACTGAGACTCACAGTGGAGAAATGCCTCACCTAGGGTCGAAAGCTGGTGGGGACTTCAACATCTCACTCATTCCAAGACTTCTCTGACACTCCTCAAAGATCAACAGGGCTGGGACCCCATGGACACTGAATAAATGTTTTCAAGTGAATGAATAGTCAAGCTGGAGAAGTTCATCCCATGGGATGTGACTATCAGTTCCACAAGAACTAAAAGGCTTGCCCGGGTGGGGAAAGGAAAGATGAGAGAACAACTGTCCTCAGGAGAAACTGGTCCAGCCTGGGAATTTAGCTTGGCCCCTCCAGAACCAGGAGGGATGCTTTGCTGAGGCCAATGAGGACAGGACAGTCAAAAGCCTTCAGAAATGGGAGCAGAAGTCATTTTGCTCTGGCAGCTGCTGGACAAGACTGAGATACCTGGAACTCCAACCTGAGCAAGGGAGTGACAGAGAGCGTCAACCCTGGAGTCCACCAAGTGCAGCTCCACATGGGTGTGAGCTCAGCTGCCAGGATCCCCGAGCCTGCTCTCCTGGAGCAAATCTGCCAAGATCCCCGAGCCTACTCTCCTGGAGCAAATCTGCTGCCAATTCCAGTCCTTCCTCTCCCCCAGCTTCTGGGTGAGGTGGGACCTCAGGGGCCGAGGCAGGCCTGGAGCTCAGGGAAAGGCACCACCAGCTCCACTTCACTGCTCACAGTGGAATTAAGAAGAAGAGCTCTTCACTGAGCAGAGGAATCACATGGTGAGGTCACAACTTTAGGGGTGATGGTTATAGCTGAGGGTGGAAAAACCTGGGGGGAAGAGGCCAGGGTCACCTTTAGCATGCCCCATCCCTCAGGTGCCATCCTGCTTAGAAGTGGGCAGGGGAGTAAAAGCATCATCCTTTGAGCACAGTAGACCAGCACAGCCAGTCACCACACTGAGAGGCATCTATCTTAGTTCTGGGTTCTGAGAAACCCTATGCTCCCTCTCCTACTTGGTTTTCCAGCACGAGAGGGGAGGGTAAGCTGTGCTCGCTGAGGACTGAGGGGTCCTCAAGGGGTCAGCAATTTCAGAGGCCACCACAGCTCTCCACAGAATTTCCAGGCTAATCAATTATTGGGTGGCCCCTCTCCTCCCAGCCCACTCCTCCTGCCTTTGGCTGCTGAAGCCAATCTTCCTCTCTGGGGCACACCTGTTGCAACTCCCTCTCTGTCTGGAGCAGCTCGGCCTCTGCATGTAAGCTGTGGAGGGCAGAACTCATTCATACTTGCAGGTGAGTTGTCTGGCAGGAAGCAAAAGAATTGTGGCAGAAAGGGAAGGCAAATAAAGCAAGTGTCTGAGGGAGAGCAACACACAAGAAGGACCTGCCAAAGTGTGGCAGGCAGCACAGGGAAGTGACCGAACCACAGGTGAGATTCAGAGCCCAGGATCTGGACCCTGGCTCATCCCCTGATCACTGAGCAACTGCTGACATGGTTCTCCAAGTGCTGCTTTCCTTGTCTATGACATAGGTGTTGGGTGGGATGACATCTAGGAAGCACGGCCAGTTGCCTGATACCAAGGTAGCATGGTGAGCTCTTTCACTTTGTGTGACTCATCTCTGAATGCCTCCCACACCAGTGCTCAAGTACCTGCCTGGCACGGAGTAGATACAACAGTTAAGATTTCTGAATAAATTACTGAGGACAAATGAGTAAGAGCTTGGCAGAAGGAAGTAGAGGAGGAGAAGAGGTCCTTGGAATAGAAAGGGCTCATTCAGGACTAAGACTATGGTTGTAAAGAGTTACTGGGCACACCATCAAGAGAAGAATCTGGGCTGGCCAGGAAGAGACTGGATTTAAGGAATTGGATAGAAATCCCCAGGCCTGAGAGTGTGGGGGCCAGTGATGGTTAGCCTGTTTACCACTGCCCACTCCCCACTCTGTTGAGGTAGACAGACTTGAGACGAGACAGCGAGAGGAAGGAGGGAAGCAGCATGTGGACGTTCGCATGTAGACTCACGTGTGTGCCTCAGTGTGTCAGGGAGCATCTATCGAGGTTTCTAGATCTCTGGTATTTGTTTGGGGGCAGGGCATCTTTTTTGGGTGCTGCATGTGTATGTGGCATGTATGACTTACGTTTTTCTCTAGTGCATGGACCTGTGTAGGTGTCTATGTCTGTGTATAAGGGACAGTGTCTGTGTGCCCATGTTCATATATTCCTGTTCTGGTGTCTGTGTGTGTCTCTGGCGTGTCTGTGTGTCTGGACATAATGGGATACATCTGTGTGTGTCTGTGCATGTCTCTGTCTTCTGTGTGTCTGGACATATTGAGATACATCTGTGTGTCTCTGTGCCTGTGTCTCTGGCATGTCTGTGCGTCTGGACATATGGGGATACATCCGTGTGTGTCTGTGCGTGTGTCTCTGGCATGTCTGTGTGTTTGGACATACGGGGATACATCCGTGTGTGTCTGTGCATGTGTCTCTGGCATGTCTGTGTGTCTGGACATATCAGGATACATCTGTGTGTCTCTGTGCATGTGTTTCTGGCATGTCTGTGTGTCTGGACATATTGGGATACATCTGTCTGTGTCTGTGTGTGTGTCCCTGGCATGTCTGTGTGTCTGAACATATTGTGATACATCCGTGTGTCTGTGTCTGTGTGTTTCTGGCATGTCTGTGTGTCTAGACATATCGGGATACATCTGTGTGTGTCTGTGCATGTGTCTCTGGTATGTCTGTGTGCTTGGAAATACTGGGAAACACCCATGTGTGTCTGTGCGTGTGTGTCTGGCATGCCTGTGTGTCTGGACATATCGTGTTACATCCATGTGTGTCTGTGCATGTGTCTCTGGCATGTTTGTGTTTGGACATATTGGAAAACATCCGTGTGTGTCTGTGTCTCTCTCTCTCTCTCTCTGGCATGTCTGTGTGTTTGGAAATATTGGGAAACATCCATGTATGTCTGTGGGTGTGTGTCTGGCATGTCTGTGTGTCTGGACATATCGGGAAACATCCATGTGTGTCTGTGCCTGTATCTCTGGCATGTCTGTGTGTTTGGACATATCGGGAAACATCCGTGTGCATCTGTGCATGTGTCTCTGGCATGTCTGTGTGTCTGGACATATCGAGATACATCCGTGTGTGTCTGTGCATGTGTCTCTGGCGTGTCTGTGTGTCTGGACATATCAGGATACATCCATGTGTGTCTGTGTGTGTGTCTCTGGCATGTCTGTGTGTCTGGACATATGGGGATACATCCGTGTGTGCCTGTGCATGTGTCTCTGGCATGTCTGTGTGTCTGGACATATCAGGATACATCCGTGTGTCTCTGTGCATGTGTTTCTGGCATGTCTGTGTGTCTGGACATATTGGGATACATCTGTCTGTGTCTGTGTGTGTGTCCCTGGCATGTCTGTGTGTCTGAACATATTGTGATACATCCGTGTGTCTGTGTCTGTGTGTTTCTGGCATGTCTATGTGTCTAGACATATCGGGATACATCTGTGTGTGTCTGTGCATGTGTCTCTGGTATGTCTGTGTGCTTGGAAATACTGGGAAACACCCATGTGTGTCTGTGCGTGTGTGTCTGGCATGCCTGTGTGTCTGGACATATCGTGTTACATCCATGTGTGTCTGTGCATGTGTCTCTGGCATGTTTGTGTTTGGACATATTGGAAAACATCCGTGTGTGTGTCTGTGTCTCTCTCTCTCTCTGGCATGTCTGTGTGTTTGGAAATATTGGGAAACATCCATGTATGTCTGTGGGTGTGTGTCTGGCATGTCTGTGTGTCTGGACATATCGGGAAACATCCGTGTGTGTCTGTGCCTGTATCTCTGGCATGTCTGTGTGTTTGGACATATCGGGAAACATCCGTGTGTATCTGTGCATGTGTCTCTGGCATGTCTGTGTGTCTGGACATATCGAGATACATCCGTGTGTGCCTGTGCATGTGTCTCTGGCATGTCTGTGTGTCTGGACATATCAGGATACATCCGTGTGTCTCTGTGCATGTGTTTCTGACATGTCTGTGTGTCTGGACATATTGTGATACATCCGTGTGTCTCTCTGTGTGTGTTTCTGGCATGTCTGTGTGTCTAGACATATCAGGATACATCTGTGTGTGTCTGTGCATGTGTCTCTGGTATGTCTGTGTGCTTGGAAATACTGGGAAACACCCATGTGTGCCTGTGCATGTGTGTCTGGCATACCTGTGTGTCTGGACATACCATGTTATATCCATGTGTGTCTGTGCATGTGTCTCTGGCATGTCTGTGTCTGGACATAGTGGAAAACATCCGTGTGTGTGTGTGTGTGTGTGTGTGTGTCTCTCTCTCTCTCTCTGGCATGTCTGTGTGTTTGGAAATATTGGGAAACATCCATGTATGTCTGTGGGTGTGTGTCTGGCATGTCTGTGTGTCTGGACATATCAGGAAACATCTGTGTGCATCTGTGCATGTGTCTCTGGCATGTCTGTGTGTCTGGACATATGGGGATACATCCATGTGTGTCTGTGCGTGTCTCTGGCATGTCTGTGTGTCTGGACATATCAGGATACATCCATGTGTGTCTGTGCATGTGTCTCTGGCATGTCTGTGTGTCTGGACATATCGGGAAACATCCGTGTGTGTCTCTGGTGTGTTTGTGTGTCTGGACATATGGGAATACATCCATGTGTGTCTGTGCATGTGTTTCTGGCATGTCTGTGTGTCTGGACATATTGGGATACATCTGTTTGTGTCTGTGTGTGTGCCCCTGGCATGTCTGTGTGTCTGGACATATTGTGATACATCCATGTGTCTCTGTGTGTGTGTTTCTGGCATGTCTGTGTGTCTAGACATATCAGGATACATCTGTGTGTGTCTGTGCATGTCTGTGTGCTTGGAAATATTGGAAAACACCCATGTGTGTCTGTGCATGTGTGTCTGGCATGCCTGTGTGTCTGGACATATCATGTTACATCCATGTGTGTCTGTGCATGTGTCTCTGGCATGTCTGTGTCTGGACATATTGGAAAACATCCATGTGTGTGTGTGTTTGTATGCGTGTGTCTCTCTCTCTCTCTGGCATGTCTGTGTGTTTGGAAATATTGGGAAACATCCATGTATGTCTGTGGGTGTGTGTCTGGCATGTCTCTGTGTTTAGACATATTGGGATACATCCGTGTGTGTCTGTGCATGTGTCTCTGGCATGTCTATGTGTTTGGACATATTGGGATACATCCGTGTGTGTCTGTGTGCAAGCATGTATCCCTGTGCACTTCTGTGTCTTGGGGCATCTGAATGTGAGCTCTAAAAATGATCCTTTCAGCACAGAGTTTTAGGCAGTAAGCTGCCTGAAACAGGTTTTTTTGTTGTTATTGTTCTGGAAGCTAAGCATCCCTGCCTCATTTTGTGACCTTAAATAATCAAACATTCCTGCCCAATTCAAAGCAGACACCTGCCTTACCTGGGCCTCAGGAAAGGGCTCTGTGTCCACAACAGCAGCTCGGCATCCAGGCAGCCCAGCCCTGTGCCAAGTGTTTCAACAGGAGCCAGTACAAATTCAATCAATACATCTCTCCATTGCCTGAAGTCATCAGGAGATGGGGAAGGAAATTGACACTTATGAAGCACCTACTATTTGCAAAGCATTTATAAGCAAACTGTGAGGATGGTATTCTTATCTTACTTTTGGAGGAAGAAAAACCTATGAAGCTGAAAGAGGTTAAGAAGCTTCCTATCTCTTGTATTTTCTTTGTACATTGAAAGGAATTCTTTCTAGAATTCTCTCCCATCCCTATCTGTCCACTGAATGCCTTGTACTTCAAGCCTGCCCTGCTGAAATGCCACCCCTTCTGTGGAGCCTTCCCTGACTTTGCAAGGAAAGTTAGGACAAAACCCTGTGCCAAGCCTAAGGTCAGACAAGGAAAGACAAATATTTGTCTTCAGAAGGCTCATCATCTAGCAGGGAAGATAAGCATCACAGGAAAAATCAAAGGCAAAAAGAGAAATTTTCACTTTTGTACCAGAAAATGAGGGCCAAGTTTCCAATGAGAGGTACAAGAAACTGGAATGAGGTGCTCATGTGGGCTGGGGAGTCAAGAAAGGAGGTAGCATTTTTGGAGGAAGGGGAGCTGGGCTGGGTATTGGGATAGGATAGGCAGAGTATTTCAGGTGGGGAGGAGTGTATGGGGAAGGCATGTGAGGAAGGTGTAAGCAAGAGGCACTGGAGATAAGACTGGGGAAGCGGGGGCCATGCTGAAAGCTTTGGATCCATAGCTGAGCCACTGGCACTATATCTAACAGGCAATGAGATGTTTGCATGAGTGCAAACAGCTCAGCCCTGCATCCAGTAGGCAAGAGGGAAACTGGCAGGAAAGTAAAGTTGAGTGGGAAAAGCATGGCTCAGGAATTCCCAGATGTGTTATAGCTATGGCTTTCTTTCTATATCTGGCTTCTGTCTCAGCTCACAGGAAACCCACTGAAGTCTCTGGGCTGAGATGGGTGACAGTGCATTTGCCTTCAGGACTGGCTACCTCTGGCTGCAAGGGAGACCAGCCAACAGTCTCTGCAGATGGTGCTGGGTTCTGGCATGCTGGCTTTCAGGTGAAAGAACCCAACATTTCTATCTTATTTCCCTTGTGTCCTGTTTTCCTCCCTGACCCCACATCCATCTATCTGCCTTACAGTATTAGGGAGGAAGAGGCCATATTTTAGCTCTAACCAACTCACTAAACATCTTCCTATACCTTCATATTCTCTTTCCCCTGCCTGAAATGCCCTTTCCATTACTAAGCATCTGTATATCTGGTGATCTCCTACTCATTATTCCAAACACAGCTCAATTTCCACTTATTCTTTGGAATCTTCTCCAAATCGTCTAGTGGAGGAAACCACCCCCACTTCATTTGTGCAGTTAGTGTAGGCTGTCATGCCCAGCTGGAGGTCAAGGACAATGACTGATATTTCTCTAGAGCCCTAGAGCCCAACCCAGAGTCAATCCCTGACTCAGAGCAGGCACTCAATAACGGGGCATGAATTGCACAGCTGAGCCATTCCATGGCTAAGCATTGTGTCCAACTCCTGCGAACATGGACAAAGCAGAGAGTGACCAGAATGGAAAAGGACCTAAAGATATGGCTCTACAGACAAAGCTCTAAGGTACCAGGGGTGTTTGGGTTGAAGAAAAGAATAGAATAGATCCCTTTGGCCACTATGTGAAAAGCTGCAGAAGAAGCAGGCTTGGCATGTGTGGCTCTGAGGCCAAAAGTGGAATCATTTGTAGAAGTTACAGGAAAGCAGACTTCAGCTGAAATTAAGAAAAACACTTAAAACAACTACAGTCCTCCAGCACTGGACTGGTCTATCTCAAGAGGCCATCAGGGAATGGAGAGAAACCATCAGAGGTTGAGGAAGAAGGAACTAACATCTATTAGCATCCGTTCTCTGCTACATGCCTGTACATGCATTACCTCTTAGATCCTGACATCAACCATGTAAGAGAGGACTGAATATCTGCATTATTGATGAGGAGAGTGAAGAGGAAATGAAGTGGGTCCATGTTTCCACAGCCCATCAGGATTAATATCCAGGTGGCTCTAAAGCTGCATCACACAAGCTCCCTAAGAAGAGGTCAGGAAGTGGGGGTTAGGAATCAGTTGAGAAGAATCCTGCACCTGAAGAAAATGGATTGGAAGGGTGCCAAGGTCTTGGCTCTCTGATGCTAGTGTTCCACATTGGGGCAAGGGGTGGGGTTGGAAGGAGCACAGCAGATGATTTACTTGGGACAGCTACTGGGTAACAGTGATATAGAAGCAGAAAAATGTAAAAAAAATTGTGTATATCTGGGGCTTGCCCTGGGAAGTTGACAGGAGTTGTCCCTGCAGTTTGTCCATCTCCTCTCTCTTTCACCCTCCATTCTCCTCTGTTTTCACTCACTGTTCTTCCAAAAGCTTCATTCAACAAATATGTATTGGATAAATATTGTGTACAGATCAGTGGACAAGACAGTGAGATGCAGCTCCTTCTCACAAGGAGCTTCCCTGCCAAGACCTAACTAAGTCCATCCTCCAGGATTTCACCAAAGCCTGGAGCGTTCCTGGCAAAGGGTAGGTGTGCTAGGTGAATTGAATGCTGCTAGAAACTTTGGAGCAATGGTAGAAAACGATGTGGTGTTTTAAGGGAGAGATTCATTGGGGGACAAAATGAGTGCATGGTTTCTGAGATAACTGAAGTCACTTGGTTAACTGAGAAATTTAGAAATGTTTTATCCAGCTGATTTTGTGCACTGAGGACAGATCAAGGACAAGCCCTTCCCAGTGTCATGTGTGGATGTTTTACTTTCTTCATTCAATGCCTTCTCTGCCAACAGTCCCACACAATGTCTTCATTCAGTTTGGAATGCCCTCCTTGGTGAACCTGACTCATTCTCCAAGACCCAGTTAAAATCTCACCTCTTCTTTGAATTCTTTCCAAATTTCTCTAAAGAAATAATTTACTCCCATTTTCACAATATTGATTCTTCCTAACCACGAACATGGAATGTTTCTCCATCTGTTTGTGTCCTCTCTTATTTCGTTGAGCAGTTGTTTGTAGTTTTCCTTAAAGAGGTCCCTTACATTCCTAGTGAGTTGTATTCCTAGGTATTTTATTTTCTTTGTAGCAATTGTGAATGGCAGTTCGTTCTTAATTTGGTTCTCTTTAAGTCTGTTATTGGTGTATAGGAATGCTTGTGATTTTTGAACATTGATTTTATATCCTGAGACTTTGCTGAAGTTGCTTATCAGTTGCAGGAGCTTTTGGGCTGAGGTGATGGGATCTTCTAGGTATACTATCATGTCGTCTGCAAATAGAGACAATTTGGCTTCCACCTTTCCTATTTGAATACCCTTTATTTCTTTTTCTTGCCTGATTGCTCTGGCTAGAACTTCCAGTACTATGTTGAATAGAAGTGGTGAGAGAGGGCATCCTTGTCTAGTGCCGGATTTCAAAGGGAATGCTTCCAGTTTTTGCCCATTAAGTATGATATTGGCTGTTGGTTTGTCGTAAATAGCTTTTATTACTTTGAGATATGTTCCATCAATACCAAGTTTATTGAGGGTTTTTAGCATAAAGGGCTGTTGAATTTTGTCAAATGCCTTCTCTGCGTCAATTGAGATAATCATGTGGTTTTTGTTTTTGCTTCTGTTTATGTGGTGAATTACATTTATAGACTTGCGTATGTTGAACCAGCCTTGCATCCCCGGGATGAATCCTACTTGATCATGATGGATAAGTTTTTTAATGTGCTGTTGCAATCGATTTGCCAGTATTTTATTGAAGATTTTTGCATCTATGTTCATCATGGATATTGGCCTAAAGTTTTCTTTTCTTGTTGAGTCTCTGCCAGGTTTTGGTATCAGGATGATGTTGGTCTCATAAAATGATTTGGGAAGGGTTCCCTCTTTTTGGATTATTTGGAATAGTTTCAGGAGGAATGGTACCAGATCCTCTTTGTGTGTCTGGTAGAATTCAGCTGTGAACCCATCTGGACCTGGGCTTTTTTTGTGTGGTAGGCTCTCAATTGCTGCCTCAACTTCTGACCTTGTTATTGGTCTATTCATAGTTTCGGCTTCCTCCTGGTTTAGGCTTGGGAGGACACAGGCGTCCAGGAATTTATCCATTTCTTCCTGATTTACTAGTTTGTGTGCATAGAGTTGTTTGTAGTATTCTCTGATGATGGTTTGAATTTCTGTGGAATCTGTGGTGATTTCCCCTTTATCGTTTTTTATTGCATCTATTTGGTTGTTCTCTCTTTTCTTTTTTATCAGTCTGGCTAGTGGTCTGTCTATTTTGTTGATCTTTTCAAAAAACCAGCTCTTAGATTTATTGATTTTTTGAAGGGTCACACAACATATCTACAACCATATTATTTTTGATAAACCAGACAAAAACAGGCAATGGGGAAAGGATTCCCTATTTAATAAATGGTGTTGGGAAAACTGGCTAGCCATGTGCAGAAAGCAGAAACTGGACCCCTTTCTGACACCTTACACTAAAATTAACTCCAGATGGATTAAAGACTTAAACGTAAGACCTGACACCATAAAAACCCTAGAAGAAAATCTAGGCAAAACTGTGCAGGACATAGGAGTAGGCAAGGACTTCATGAACAAAACACCAAAAGCATTGGCAACAAAAGCCAAAATAGACAAATGGGACCTAATCAAACTCCACAGCTTCTGCATGGCAAAAGAAACAGTCACTAGAGTGAATCGGCAACCATCAGAATGGGAAAAAACCTTTGCAGTTTACCCATCTGACAAAGGGCTGATATCCAGAATTTACAAAGAACTCAAACAGATTTACAGAAAAAAAACAAACAAGCCCATTCAAAAATGGGCAAAGGATATGAACAGAAACTTTACAAAAGAAGACATACATGAGGCCAACAAACATGAAAAAGTGCTCATCATCATTGGTCATTAGAGAGATGCAAATCAAAACCACATTGAGATATCATCTCACACCAGTTAGAATGGCGATCATTAAAAAATCTGGAGACAGCAGATGCTGGAGAGGATGTGGAGAAATAGGAACACTCTTACACTGTTGGTGGGAGTGTAAATTAGTTCAACCATTGTGGAAGACAGTGTGGTGATTCCTCAGGGACCTAGAAATAGAAATTCCATTTGACCCAGCAATCCCATTACTGGGTATCTATCCAAAAGACTATAAATCGTTCTACTATAAGGACACATGCACACAAATGTTCATTGCAGCACTGTTTATAATAGCAAAGACCTGGAACCAACCCAAATGCCCATCGATGATAGACTGGACTGGGAAAATGTGGCACATATACACCATGGAATATTATGCAGCAATCAAAAATGATGAGTTTGTGTCCTTTGTAAGGACATGGATGAATCTGGAGAACATCATTCTCAGCAAACTGACACAAGAACAGAAAAAGAAATACTGCATATACTCACTCATAGGTGGGTGAGAAAAATGAGAACACATGGACACAGAGAGGCGGTCTACTATACACTGGGGACTGTTGGGGGAAATGGGGGAGGGACAGCGGGGGGGGGCTGGGTGGGATGACCTGGGGATGAATACCAAGTGTGGGTGAAGGGGAGGAAGGCAGCAAAACACACTGCCATGTGTGTACCTATGCAACTATCTTGCACGTTCTGCACATGTACCCCAAAACCTATAATGCAATAAAAATTTAAAAAAAGAAAATAAAAAAAATAAATAAAAATAAATAAAAATAAATAATTTACTCGCGAAGATGGCCGATCGCTAACAGCTCGGGATTGTAGCTCCCAGTGAAAGCTCAGAGAACGTGAGGACGCCACATTTTCAGAGGAATTTTCGTTGCCCACGGACCTGAAGATTTCCAGTGGAGGAGCCCCGCGGGTCGCCAGCGCGACTTCTGTGGCCGGCGCAGCGGTTTTGTCGTGGCCTCGGCGCGGCAGCTCTTCGTGTACAGTGAGCAGGACTGGTTCCCCTACTGACTGGTGTTTGGAGCTCCGGGAAGGCAGAGCCGCTTGTTGCGGACTCAAGAAGGAAGCCAGACCGGAGATTCCCAGGCAGAAGAGCACCATCAGTCTTACCGCTGCTGCTTTGGCCGGCGCAGTGGGTTGCTCAGATTCCAGCACTGGGAATCAATAAATTGGACGTCCACTCAGGAACTTAATCAGAAAGGCGCTAATTGTAAAGACATCAGATGGATAAAATCACAATACAGGGGAAAAAACAGCCTAAAAAGGCTGAGAAAACTGAAAGTCAGAACCCCTCTCCCTCTACAGGGGATAGTAATTCCTCATCAGCAATGGAACAAGCCCTAATGGAAGAGGACTGTGTTCCAGTATCTGAAGGAGGTTTTAGAAGGTGGATGGTAAAAAACCTCTTGGAATTGAAACAAATTGTTCTAAGCCAATGTAAAGAAACTAAGAACTTTGAAAAAAGGTTAGACGAAATGTTAAAAAGAATGGACAATATAGAAAGGAATATAAATGAACTAATGGAGTTGAAAAATACAACATGAGAACTTAGTGAAATATGCACAAGTTTGAATAGCCGAGTTGATCAAGCAGAAGAAAGGATATCAGAGGTCAAAGACTGACTTAATGAAATGGAACGAGAAGACAAGAATAGAGAAAAAAGGATAAAAAGGAATGAGCAAAGTCTCCAAGAATTATGGGACTATGTGAAAAGACCTAATCTACGTTTGATAGGTGTACCTGAATGTGATAGAGAGAATGAATCCCAGCTGGAAAATATTCTTCAGGACATTATCCAGGAGAATTTTCCCAATCTAGCAAAGCAGGCTACCATTCAACTTCAGGTAATACAGAGAACACCACAAAGATATTCCTTAAGAAGAGCAACCCCAAGACACATAATCATTAGATTCACCAGGGTTGAAACAAAGGAGAAAATACTAAGGGCAGCCAGAGAGAAAGGTCAGGTTACCCACAAAGGGAAGCCTATTAGACTTACAGCAGATCTCTCAGTAGAAACCCTACAAGCCAGAAGAGAGTGGGGGCCGATATTTAACATCCTCAAAGAACAGAAATTTCAGCCCAGAATTTCATATCCTGCCAAACTAAGCTTCACAATTGAAGGAAAAATAAAATCTTTTATGAACAAGCAAGTACTCAGAGATTTTATTACCACCAGGCCTGCTTTACAAAAACTTCTGAAAGAAGCATTACACACAGAAAGGAACAACCAGTATTAGCCTTTCTAAAAATATACCAAAAAGTAAAGAACATCAACAGAAAGAAGAATTTACATCAACAAATGGATCAAATAGCCAGTTAACATCAAATGGCAGTAATCTTAAATTGAAATCGACTAAATTTCTAATTAAAAGATATAGCCAAAATCTAATGGTATACTATATCCAGACCTATTCCATATCCAAAGACTAAAAACAAAGGGTTGGAGAAAGATTTACCAACCAAATAGAGAAAAAAACAAATAAATAAACAAAAAGGAGTTGTAATTATAAAACAGATTTCAAACCAAAAAAGAGAGTGGTATAAGGATCAATGCATCCTAACACCCAGATACATAAGACCCATAAAGTGATTAAGACTCAACGAAACAGAAAATTAATAAGGATATCCAGAATCTGAACTCAGATTAGTAACAAGTAAACTTGATAAGCAAACTCTCCACTTTAGATAAATAAAATATACATTCTCCATTTTAAATACATAAAATAATGATCGGCCATTATTAATAGCCATTAATAGAATAAAGCAATATTTCTGTTCTCTCCCTCTTTTTTCTTCCTTTCTTTTCCTTTCCAAAAAAAAAATAAGAAAAAAGAAAAAAAGCAGAAATATTGTGATGCCCTCAGAGCTAAAGCATTTGATGTGAGAAAGCAGTTCAAGCAACCTTTACCATTCCCAGGATCCCAGTCCTAACCTAACTAAAAAAAAAAAAAGAAAAGAAAAAAGAAATAATTTACTCCCACTTGGTTCATAAAATTAATACAGTACTAAACATGCTATAAGCTACTGCAGGTCAAACGATTTAGAGGCAGAAGCTTAGACTCATTCACCTTCCTGTGTTCTTCAGTATCTAGTACAGGGGTAGATACTGTAGGAAAAAAAGTGCCCAAATCCAGTCTACCACCTGTTTTGTAAATAAAGTTTTATTGGAACAGAGCTGTGGCCATTCACTTACTTTTTCTTAATGGCTGCTTTTGCACAACAACTTCAGAGCTGAGCTGCTGCAACAAGGACCATATGGATCACAAGCATAAAACATTAACTATATGATTCTTTACCAAAAAAAGCTTGTCAATTCCTGAACAAGCACATAATGTGCAGTCAACAAATAAATGACAAATGCAGTAAGGTGCTTTATGAAGAAATTTAGACTGGGTCTGAATTCTGCTTCTATTTGTTTAAACAGAAAATGATGATTAACTAGATAGATGATAGATAGATGGAAGAAAATAGATGGATAGATGATAGATAGATAGATAGATAGTAGAGATTGATAGAAGATAGGTAGAGGAGTTTTGAGTGCTTATAATATTCCAGGCACTGTGCTAAGTATTTTAAACTTATTCACTGTATCTCACAACTGTTAAGAACAAATAGTTCCTCTTCAAAAGATTTCAGTTTCTAGTTCTTCTTTGTATTCTAAGAAGTAATATTATCCATTCATCTCTCAGCCTTCATCTCTGCTGTGCCTAAACATGCCGAAGCATATTTCACCACTCAAAAGCCTACCCTTGCCCCCCGATGATGTCAACAGTGGAGAATCAGAATTAGCCTAGATTGTGCAGTCTGAACTCAGCTCACAGGGGAAGATACAGGAACAGGGTCTGCGTTAAGTATAAAAACTGGTGTTCTCCTTTGTTCTAGGTGTTCTCCCTTGCATGCAGGAGATGCCCTTCTATAGAAGTAAATTGCCTTGCTGAGAAAACTTTTGCCTAAATGTTAGTTCCACTTTGCAGCACTGAGCATTTTACTTGTAATACAACCAATTCTGGGGTAGTTACTAATATTTTCCTCATTAAAGAAGAAACTGAGGCTCAGAGAGGTCGCAATACCTGTATGGTACAGCCAGGATTCAAAGTGGGTCTGACCTACACCAAAGCTTGAGAGTTACCCACTATGCTAGATTACTCTTCTGAGATTCAGTTTCTTCATCAAATTACAATTATTAGATGAGCAACATGAATTTTCAATCCATTTTGGCAAGAAGAAATTTATCTGTCAAAATCTACAAACATACATATTAAAATGTATATGTGGAACCACAACATGCAGGAAGTCTACCCAGAGTTCCAGAATTTTGGCCAGCTGCCTCCTCTCTCCCCTCAGCATTCCCACCTGTTAGTACACTCCATGGTACCGACCAACCTCACCTCTGCCCCAGTGTTCCTCCTCCTCGGCCTGGTGGATGAAACAGACGCCCACCTGCTGCTGTTCCTGCTCTTCCTTGGTGTCTACCTGCTCAGTGCCCTGGGCAACCTGAGCATGGTGGTGCTGGTGAGGTCTGGCAGGGCCCTCCAGGCCCCCATGTATTACTTCTTGGGTCACCTGAGCCTCGTGGACTTCTGCTTTGCCACTGTCACAGTCCCCAGGCTGCTGGCCATTCTGCTCCATCCAGGCCAGGCTGTGTCCTTCCAGGCATGCTTTGTCCAGATGTACTTCTTCATGGCTCTGGGCATCACTGAGAGCTACCTCCTGGTGGCCATGTCTTATGACCGCACAGCAGCAGTGTGTCAACCCCTCCACTACATCACGCTGATGATGCCACGATGCTGCACCATGCTGGTGCATGCGTCCTGGGCCGTGGCACACCTGCATTCACTGCTGCACACGCTGCTCCTCTCCATGCTCTCCTACCCCTGTGCTGCCTCCGTGCACCACTTCTTCTGTGACATGACGGTGATGCTGAGCTTGGTGACCTCGGACACCTCTGCTGCAGAGATGGCCATCTTTTCCGAGGGCCTGGCCGTGGTGGTGTTCCCACTGCTCCTCGTGACCCTCTTGAATGTGCACATCCTGGTTGTGGTGCTTGGTGTGCACTCTGCTGGGGGTCGGCTCCGTGCCTTCTCCACCTGTGAGGCCAACCTGTTGGTGGTGGTACTTTTCTTTGGCTCTGTCCTCTCCGTGTATTTCCGGCCATCGTCTGCCTACTCGGCCTGCTACAACTGCCTGGCCAGCATGGTCTGTGTGGTCATCACACTGACCTTGAATCCTTTCATCTACAGCCTTCGGAACAAAGAAGTCAAAGGTGCCCTGAAAAGAGGGCTCAGGTGGAGGGCTGCACCCCAGGTGGTGTGAGGGCAAATCTGGCTCACTGGCATTTTCATTTTAACAATTTTGGCTTTTGGCTTTTCAAAGCACTATTAATTTCCATCTACCCTCCCTTATTTCTTATTAAATAAAGAAATTAGACCTGAAGTAAATATGACTAAGTGTTCACTGTAGTGACAGATACATAGTAGGTTAGATTTGTTTCTGTGTTGTCTGAATATGTGAGTTAGATTCTACTTTTAAATTTAGGAAAAATGAAAAGACAGCAACCGAAGGTAGGGAAGTCATTTGAAAAGGAGAGGAGAGAGATCCAAGATGGCTGACTAGGAGCAGCTCAGGATTGCAGCTCGCAGTGAAAGCACAGAGAGTGAGTGGATGCTGCATTTCCAGATGGATTTTTGCTGCCCATGGACCAGGAGATTCCCAGGCGGAGGAGCCCCATGGGTCACCAGCGTGAATCATTTGGCCAGCATGGCTGTTTTGCTGGCACGCCCTGCCATTTTGGTTGGTGTTTGGAGTTCTGGGAAGGCAGAGTCACCCATTTAGCTGACTGAAGAGGGGACTGAAACAGGGAGCCAGGCCAGAGGATTCCCAGGCTAAAAGTGCCACGAATCTCAGCGCTGCTGTTTCAGCTAGTGCAGTGGGTCACCGCACGGGAAATTACATAGATCCAAGTGCCTTTAAAAAAAAAGGCTCTGAGGCAGAGAGCCAGGTGATCAGGCTCGGCTGGTCCCACCCCGACAAAAAACAGCAATTGGAAATGCTGTGGGTTGAGAGTTTCACAGAAAACACAGCTGAAGCCAGGAAGGTCCAGCTCTGTGGGGGAGGAGCATCTGCCAAAGGCAAACTAAGAAACAGAAATGACTTCATCACCAACAAACTGGACATCCACTCAGAGACCCAATTTGAAAGTCAGCACCAAAAAGATGACAGGTGGATAAATTCACACAAATGGGAAGCAACTAGTGCAAAAAGGCTGAAAATACCCGAAATCAGAATGCCTCTCCTTCTACAAGGGATCACAACTCCTCACCAGCAAGGGAACAAGGCCTGACAGAGAATGAGTGTGATGAATTGAAAGAATCAGGCTTCTGAAGGTGGATAATAAGAAACTTCTGTGAGCTAAAAGAACATATTCTAACCCAATGCAAAAAAACTAAAAACGTTGAAAAAAGATTTGATGAAATGCTAATGAGAATAGACAATTTAGAGAAGAATATAAGTGAATTGATGGAGCTGAAAAAGACAACACGAGAACTTCACGAAGTATGCACAAGTTTTAACAGTCAAATTGACCAAGCAGAAGAAAGCATATCAGAGGTCAAAGATCAACTCAATGAAATAAAATGAGAAGCCAAGATGAGAGAAAAAAAGGGTAAAAAGGAATGAACAGTCTCCAAGAAATATGGGACTATGTGAAAAGACCTAATCTACATTTGAATGTGACGAAGAGAATGAATCCAAGTTGGAAAATAATCTTCAGTATATTATTCAGGAAAACTTTCCCAACCTAGCAAGGCAGGCCAATATTCAACTCCAGAAAATACAGAGAACACCACAAAGATATTCCTCAAGAAGAGCAACCCCAAGGCACATAATCGTCAGATTCACCAGGGTTGAAATGAAGGAGAAAATGCTAAGCGCAGCCAGAGAGAAAGGTCAGGTTACCCACAAAGGGAAGCCTATCACACTCACAGCAGATCTCTCAGCAGAAACCCTACAAGCCAATAGGGGTCAATATTCAACATCCTTAAAGAAAAGAACTTTCAATGTAGGATTTCATCCAGCCAAACTAAGTTTCATAAGCGAAGTAAAAATAAATTTTTTTGTCAACAAGCAAGTACTCAGAGATTTCATCACCACCAGGCATGCTTTACAAGAGCTTCTGAAAGAAGCACTACATATAGAAAGGAACAACCAGTATCAGCCATTCTAAAAACATACCAAAAGGTAAAGAGCATCAACATAATGAAGAATCTGCATCAACTAATGAGCAAAACAGCCAGCTAGCTTTAAATGGGAGTATTAAATTCACACATATCAATATTAACCCTAAATTTAAATGGAGTAAATGCCCCAATCAAAAGAAACAGGCAAATTGGATAAAAAGCCAAAACCCATTGTTATGCTGTATCCAGACCTATCTCACATGCAAGGATACACAAAGTCTCAAAATAAAGGGGTAGAGGAAGATTTACTAACCAAATGAAGAGTAAAAAAAAAAAAGCAAGAGCTGTAATTCTCATCTCTGATAAAATAGGCTTTAAAGCAACAAAGATCAAAAGAGACAAAGAAGGTCATTACATAATGGTCAAAGGATCAATGCAACAAGAAGAGCTAAAGATCCTAAATATATACGGACCCAATACAGGAGCACCCAGATATATAAGGCAAGTTCTTAATGACTTACAAAGAGACTTAGACTCCCACACAATAATAGTGGGAGACTTTAACACTCCATCTTCAATATTAGGCAGATCAACAAGACAAAATTAACAAGGATATCCAGGGTTTGAACTCAGACCTGGAACAAGCAAACTGAATAGACATTTACAGAACTCTCCACCCCAAATCCACAGAATATACATTTCTTCTCAGCACCACATCACACCTACTCTATAAGTGACCATGTAAGTGGAAGTAAATTACTCCTTAGAAAATGCACAGCATTTCACAGGTTTAAATGAGATACTGGTTGGCTGCTTCTTCGTTATCTTCCTCTGTTATTCCTTCCTGTCTCCATTATCAAGCACAATTATCGACACAAAAGAGGTTTTTAATACCCATTTCAGACTGCATTCTAGGCTGGACAATAGAGCAAGACTCCCGTTCTCTCTCCCTCTTTCTCTTCCTCTTTCTTTCTTTCTTTTCTATTTTTCTGTCTTTATTTCCTTCCTTCTTTCTTTTCTTTCTTTCTTAAAAGAAAGAAAGAAGCTAAAGATCCTAAATATATACGGACCCAATACAGGAGCACCCAGATATATAAGGCACCCAGATATATACAGAAAATTAACAAGAAATTTCTTTCTTTCTTAAAAAAAAAAAAAAAAAGAAAAGAAAAGAAAAGGAGAAGGAAGAGTTTAGCAGCAGCCCAGTGGGTAGACAGGAAGCTTGAGAAGCAGTGGAGAAATTTCTTCTTTAAGACAGTGTCTCACTCTGTTGCCCAGTCTGGAGTGCAGTGGCCTGATCTCCACTCACTACAACCTCCACCTCCTTGGTTCAAGTGATTCTCCTGCCTCAGTTTCCCAAGTAGCCAGGATTGCAGGCACCCACCACCACACCCAGCTAATTGTATTTTCTTTACTAGAGACTGGGTTTTGCCACTTTGGCCAGGCTGGTCTCAAACTCCTGGCCTCAAGTGATCTGCCCACCTCAGCCTCCCAAAGTGGTGGGATTGCAGGCATGAGTCACCACACCCAGCCCAGGGGAGGATCTGAAAGAGATGTTAAAGAGGTGTTGCTGAATGCCCCTGCAGACTCGGAGAAACTTCAAGATCCTAGTTATTTAAAATAAGTGGCTTAAAAACTTTTCAGTTCTTTTCCTAGATACTATATCCACCATTTTTATCGTAAAAATTCAGAGTTAAAGATAAAATTCTCTTTTCCACCCAAATCAACCTCCACCACCATCCCCATCATCGGTTCAATTTCTGTCTTGCTCTCGCTTGCATTCTTGCTCTGTCACTCTGGTTTTGAAACATAAACAGTATCATTCTATGCATATATTATTCTGCAGTTTTCTTTTTTCATGAAACAATACATCTAGAAGAACTTGCTTATGACGCAAATAGAATGCCCTCATTCTTAACTTCATGCTATATAGTCCTATACCATGGATCCTCCACAGTTTAATCATTCCTTTATTGACAAATATTAATGAATTTATAATTTTTCACTATTGCAAGGTTGTAATGGAAATTCTTGCAACAAAAATGATAAAAGCTAACATTTAGTGATGAACTGTTACATGGCAGGCCCTGTCCTAAGTGTTCTATTCATATGCCTCAACTGAACGCCAGAAAGTTCCATTTTTCTCATTATACAGGAGAGAAGACAGACTTAGAGAAACCAGGTCACTGTCCCAAAGTTTTAAGTCTAAGAAGTTTATCTGCAATGATTTGTAGTCTATGCAATCTTTTGCATCTTACTAAGTTTTAGTATTACTTAAGTCCCTAGAACATAATTTTGCCCACATTTTCTTTCCATTTTTAAATTGCCTCTTAGCTATCCATTTTTGTTCCTTTTTCTTTGCTAGAGTTCTGCTTGTGCTTTTGTTCTTTTTTGTTTTGTTTTACATGCCAGAGTTTTACCTGTTATATTAATATTTCCAAAGAGCCAACATTTAGCTTAGTTAATGGTAATTCTACTACAAGTAAATCTATAACTGGTTGTAAACACCACTGGACTCAGACTAGCCCTTTCTCTAGATTCGTGAGGCTTATATCTCACGAATGTCTTGTTGATTCCCACTATTGATGCAACTAAACATCTCTTATATTACCATGCACCATACATGACTATTCTTTTGGCAAGAAAGCTGACAGTCTTCCCCAGTCTTACCAGTCCTGTTGATCTTCTTAGACTCAGCCATGTCTTCCCTCTGGCCCTGGGCTCTTATCTTAGCCTCTGCCATAGGTCCCCTCAATCCATATCATGACAGCTTTTGGGGACACACTGGCTCTCGACTCCTAGCTACCATCTAGGCTACATCAGTGTGTGTAAGGATGTTTCAGCTCTCTGTGGCCCAAGATGGTTGAGAAGAGTCACGTTTGTGTGTGTGTGTGTGCAGAGTAGAGGTGGTATTTTAGACACTTGCCTACACTTAAGTGCTGCCATTACATGGCTGCTCCATGTGGTGGCAGCTCATCTGAAAAGCTTTCTCTTCTCAAAGTACCACCGAACAAGTTGAGTAAGTCTACTATATCCTCCAATAACCAGAACTATTCGGAAGATTCTATCATCTTCTCACCTGGGAGTGGGAGAACAAAGGGCAGGGCCCCATACCAACATCTAAACTCTTGTCAGAAACACTGTCACTTGACATTATTCTTGAAGTAGTGTTCAGTGGAATTAAAAAAGGAGAAATAATATAACTGAATATTTGAAAGGAGTATTTGAATTGTAGATCTCTGATGCCCAAGACACTTAACTGAAAATCCTTATAAAAACTGTGATAATTTAGTAAGGTAGATTGTTGTAAAGTGATATACAGAACAATAACTTTTCTATGTCCAAAAAATTACCTGTCAGAAAACACAAGAGTGAACCCCTTCTAACATACTTTAAACATGTAAGACACTGAGGAATAACAGTAGAACATAATGCACACATACCAAATTAAGAAATTTACAGAATTCAACTAAGTTAAGAAAGCTTGAGTAAGTGCCAAAATATTTCTTATTTATAATTTGTAAGACAACTGTATAAATAGCAAATGTTTATGTCAGAGCTGGCCTGCTCTGACACTTGAGTTAAAGAATTGGTGATATTTATCATTGGAGGCTTCATTCTTGTCATCCCATTTCTACTTATCTTTGGGTCCTATGCATGAATTGTCTTCTCTGTCCTCAAGGTCCCTTCTGAAGTTATCTGCAAGGCCATCTCTACTTGTGTCTCCCATCTCTCTGTGGTGTCACTGTTCTATGGGACTGTTATTGGTCTCTACTTATGCCCATCAGCATGTAGTTCTACTCTGAAGGGCACTGTCGTGGCTGTGATGTACACTGTGTATAAATAGCAAATGTTTCTTAACAAATAGCCAATTTTCCAACAAGCCCAGCTTATTTTTTGTATTTTTAGTAGAGACAGGGTTTCGCCACATTGGCCAGGCTGGTTTCAAACCCCTGACTTCAGGTGATCCATCATCAGCCTTGGCCTCCCAAAGTGCTGGGATTACAGGCATGAATCACTGCACCTGGCCTATAGTTTCATATTTAGAAAAATGTTAGTGAACAATAAGCAGCCTTCACATTCATATATTACATCCTTAAGTGGGAGACTTGGGACCCAACAATGTGAGCCTAGCATCGGGGCTCAGCTCTCACAGTCAAGATTGTGATTATTTGCATTGAGAGTAAGGACCAGATATACCAGGAGAGCAGGAGAGTAACACTGGCGGTAGCAGCTGGAAGTCGGTTTTGGTGCTGTGGACCGGGATATTAGTAATAGAGCAGAGGTTGCTACTGCTGAGATACAGACTCCTAGGCTCATCCATGGAACGCAGTCCACAGATGTGGGAAGCCATAGTCATCACAAACACCAGAAGCTCAAAGTATGTCATTTGATGGACAGAGGTGAGCTGAAAGGGTGTGGTAAGAGGAAGTCACGTAGCACAGTTGTTGGCTTTACGTAGGTAGGAATCAATGCCTGATTGAACCCCTGCTCCTCAAATTCCCGTGTGGCCTTAGGCAAATTACTGAATTACTTTGAACCTCAATTTATTTATGTGTAAAATGGGAATGATAAAAGTACTTATCTCATAGAATTGTTGTAAAGGGTGTTTGGGGTTTAATGTGTATAAAGCTCATGGTCTGATATCATGTGTGTAACAAACACGTGAGAAATATTATCCGTTATTAACATTGTTGGCAGTCCACTCCTAGGAACCTTATGTGTGCTACTTAATTTAATTCTCCCAGCAACCCTCAGAGTGGATATTACTCTCACGTCACAGATAAGGAAACTGAGGCCCAAAGAGTTCCACAATTGCTAGTAAACAAAAAAGCAGGTCTCTCCAGCTACGAAGTCAAGTCCCGCAGACCTCCCACTGAGGGTGTGCTGTCATGTGGGGCTGGGTGCACAACGCATTGTCTAAGGAGGGCCAGAGAGTCTGACGAGGAGCCACACAACCTCCCCACTTTCCTTTGTTATCATTCATCTCTACCAGTGAACTCTCAACTTCTTTTTTTTTTTACAATCTCAATTTAATGCCCTAAGCTCTTTGCAACACAAGCATTAACAACCACATGAAGAGAACAGTCCTTGTGGGTAAGAAATTGTTTTCTAGCTGCAACACATGACATATAGCACCTGAGCTATAACCACAATTAAGGTGAAAGTGAGAGCTGATGAAGGCAGCAGAGACAGCAAAAAATAGTGACAATTCATGCCTTCCAATTTATAATGTTCCATTTAATGTGTCCAAATATCTATAGCAAACATTAACAGAATTGAAGGGAGAAATAGACAGTAACACAAAAATAGATTTCAATAAACTCTCAACTTCTAAGGGCCTGGCCTAGAAAATCATGGTGCAGGCAGCTCCACAGTCCCCCACCCTGGATCCTGCCAGCACAGCACAGTGCTTCCCCATCTCTGCCTGATCCTTTTGGAACTCTCCAGATACAGTCCCTGAGGCCCTCATGAACAAGGCCCTGGGTGGGAATGCTTTTTGTTCCTGAGGATTCATTAAGAATTTGAGGCCAATATCCTTAGCAAACTAACACAGGAACAGAAAAACAAATACCACATATTATCACGTGTAAGTGGGAGCTAAATGATGAGAACGTGTGGACACAGAGGGGAAGAGCACACACTGAAGCCTACTGGAAGGTGGAGGATGGGAGGAGGGAGAGGATCAGGGAAGATAACTAATGGTACCAGGCTTCATGCCTCGGTGATGAAATAATCTGTACAACAAACCCCATGACATAAGTTTACCTACATAACAAACGTGCACTTGTACCCCTGAACTCAAAAGTTAAGGCTGGTGTGGGGGCTAATGCCTATAATCCCAGCACTTTGGGAAGCCGAGGCAGGTGGATCACCTGAGGTCGGGAGTTCAAGACCACCCTGACCAACATGGAGAAACCCTGTCTCTACTAAAATTACAAAATTAGCCAGGCATGGGGGTGCATGCCTGTAATCCCAGCTACTAAGGAGGCTAAGGCAGGAGAATCGCTTGAACCCAAGAGGTGGAGGTTGCAGTGAGCCCAGATCGCACCAGCCTGGGTGACAGAGTGAAACTCTGTCTAAAAGAAAAAAAAGTTGAAAAAAAAAGAAGTGAAGTTGAAAAGGGCTTTTTCCATTTTTTCCTCCTTTCTTTGGTTTCTTCCCATCCCCAGATCCAAGGCAAGTTTCATCCTCATCTTTGAGTTTAGAAGTTGGCCTGTGTCTGCCCCCAGGTCCTGTTTGGACCTGGCTTCTGGGAGAGAAAAAGTCCTCAATACGGAGACCCACACTCAGTGCTGGCCCCACCTCTAGCTCCCTGGTAACTCTGAGAAAGCAGACAGCTCCTCTATATCCCCGTCTGTTAAATGGAGTTGTTATCATTTTCTTCCTAGTGATTCCTGTAGATTAATAGGGGGGATGGAGATGATGACATGGGAGAAATTCTCAATCAGCACAGAGCAGTGAAGCCACTGCTTCAGCCCTGCAGTGCTTATTACAGCATGTATTATTTTCCAATCTTTGCCTCTCCCCACATTCCTGTCCCCTTTCTTGGGACTAATTTTGAGATCCCCAATGGATAATACTGTGGTAAAAGAGTCCCATGGCAGAGATGGTCTCGGCCTGTCTTTATCTCATTTCCTTTATAGATGGCTCCTTACTTGCCTTTGGAGGCACTGACTGCATTTGTGTGGCCTCTTATCCCCTCTGCATTCCTTTCCAGAAAATCTGGCTGGTCTCTGTGCCGTAACAAGGTGAGTTCTGTCATAACCCTCCCTCTGATCCCTGGTAACCGGGAAGGGACTTTAGCTGTTACTCAGTGGGTTAAACCTCCTGGCTTTACACAAGGCCGGCAAAGTCTCAAAAGCAAAAAGCAGAGACTTGCTCTGGATGACATATCCAAAGAGTGGAAGAGCTGAGACTATAACCTGGGAGTTGAGGCTCCTTTGCCAGGGAACTTTACAATCCCCCCTTTTCTAGATGAAGTTTGTTTTCCAATTTTTTTTCTCCATCTCACCCTGTCTCCCAGGCTGGAGTGCAGTGGCACAATCTCAGCTCATGGCAACCTCTGCCTCCCGGGTTCAAGAGATTCTTCTGCCTCAGCTTCCTGAGTAGCTGAGACTACAGGCTGTTTTCAGATTCTATTAAGGATGAGTAGGAGATTGAGTGTTCAACGTCTTCACCCAGAACCCAATCCTTACAGGACAGCCTGATCAGAACCTCGAGATCAGCCCTGGTGCATGAAGAACACATTAGAGCTTTGGAGCAGGGAGGGGGCACAGCACAGCAAAGGAGGTCTGGGACTCACACAGGCCCTGAGAGTGGTCATCTAGAAGGGCCTCCTCAGCAGTGACCACTCTTGTGATCCCATCAGCCACAGACATCCTGGATGGTGGACAACCCAGGATTTGGGAGATCTTCCAGAAGCTTTGTTCCTTGCTGATTGAGGTCTAGACAGTAGCTGCTAGGGAGCATACCATTCTGTCCATGACTTGCGAGTTTTTAAAAAATATTTCTTCTGATTGTAAAAAATATTTGTGAAGTTTATATAAAAAGATGTATGTCAGTGTGTGGATGCTGCAAGAACTGCACACTCCATGTAGATAAATAGAGGAATCATTCCTACAGCAGTAACCTCGTACCTTTCACCTCTTCCAAATTATATCAATCCTTCAAAGTCTAGCACAAATTCTGACTTGTCCAGAAACCCTTTCCTCATCACTGCTGGCCACAATGATGACAATAGTAATGGCATCAGAAACCCTATTTGTTAACCAGAGCAATCATGCATTTATTTATGAAACAGTCATACATAAAAGGATTTATGCCTAAGGTTCCTAAAGATGAATCAGACATGAATCTTGTTCTTCAATTGAATGAGGAAACTAGACTTCATAGCTACATGATTGTGCTAGAAGTATAGTGGTAAGTGCCATGTAGAATGTAATTGAAGTGCATCGGGAAAGTCAATAACATAAATATCACTTTAAAACTAGCATAGATCAGGCAAGTGTTTCTGTGGAAGGTAGCATAGGAACTGGGTCTTCAAGGCTTAACCATGTGACACTGGAAGGACACCCTATTTAGAGAAAACAGCATATGCGAAGGTGGAGATGTAGGAAATCACGGCATTTGCAATCCGATGACATGAGTCAGAATAAGGGAAATCAGGGCAGATGGTGACCATGGCTGTGGCCCCCCCAAGGCACTTGCTTAGACTTGAGCTACCACCCACTGCAAGGCAAGACTTTGGGATCTGCAGGGTCACAGCTGTAGAGACTGTGGAAGGGGGTTTTTGAGTCCTAAGAGGGGTCACAAATAGATTCAGAGAGAATTGAAGGAGAAGGGCATGACTGTATGGTCCTCCTTGAGATGCCTTGGGTTACTGAGGGCGGTGTTATGTGTGGTGGTTAAGAGCAGAGCCTCTGGAGTCAGACTACCTGGGTTAAAATCCTGCCTGTGACATGTGCTTTATATGCCTCATGTTCTTTCTGTACATCTTATGAGATGAATACCTCAGTATTAATTATAGATAATTTGGAAAGTAGAGAAGAGCAGAAGGAAGAAAACAAAAACCACCTGTATTACTACTCAAACTACTAATCAATGCTTGGTATTTCCTTCTAGTCTTGGGGTGTGTGTGTGTGTGTGTGTGTGTGTGTGTGTGTGTGTGCATTTGTTAATATAAAATCATGTTGTATAATTCTGCATCCTACTTTAATCATATAACCTTATATCATAAGAATTTTCTTTAAAATGTGTTTTTGAAGTATTTTTATTGTCTTCATCAATATATACTGATGATACATAAAGAAATAAGCACTTTTGTATATTTGCTTTTCATCTTGCCACTTCTGTTTTAATAACTCTTTTCCTACAGACAAATAACCTTTTTCTCTCTTTCCAACATATAAACTTTTGTTTTCTAGTCCTTCACATTAATTTTCTAGTGATTCTAGGACAATTATAAAAAAATAAATGTAATGGAGAGAATCCCTCTCTTGGGCCTGACTTTCGTAAGATAATTTCTTTTTCTCCATTTGGAAGGATATTCTAGTATCCTTCTATTCCTAGATAACTACAACTGGGTGAGTTTTTTTAAGAATGGATTGTGACCTGTAAAATGTATGTTTTAAGTAATTGATTTGATGTATTATATAAATACATTGATGTATTAAAATATCCCTAATTTCTCACAAGTTAATAATGGTGAGTTATTTTTAAAAATATTCTAATTATTAAAATTTTCTGTAGTTAGCTATATTAGCATTTTGTTTTTATACTCATAACTAATGTTGTTCTCTAGTAATATTTTTTCTTCCTAAAATTTTTAGATTTTAGCATCAGATATATGCTAACTTCATAAAAAGTATTGGGATTCTTATATCTTTCTCATGCTACAGAAAATTTTATATAGCATGAGAATATTCTTGTCATTAAAATTTAAACAAAGCTTTTCTCATAAGGTTTATGAGCAAAGAGATTCTTACTAGTAAAATTATTCATTTCATTTTACTTTTAGTTGACAAATAATTTTATATATTTATGGAGTACAATGTGATTTTTTAATATATGTTTCCACTGTGGAATGATCAAATCAAGCTAACTAACAAATCCATCACTATGACATACTTTTTGTGGGAAAATACTTAAAATACATTATTTTAGCAATTTTGTTCAATGGCAACATTCTTTTATGGAGTGAATTTTATCTGTTTTTCTTGTTTATTTACCCTTTTTCCTTGTAGAATCCATGTTTATATGCTATGCAGGTTTATTTGAATCCTTAAATGAAATGAGTTTTTGCCAAACTAGATATTCACAAGACGCTATATCTTGCAAGGCTAAGACATGTTTCAGACGAGCAGGAACTTATCTTGTGATTCAAAATTGGAGGTAAATTATTTTAGCTTTTACTGGTCTGTAATGAATACAGACAGGTAACTAGAACTGTTAGAAAAAACTGTATTTTTTTTTCTAATTTTTGCCTCCAGTCTTATGCTTTATCTATACCCTGTGAACTTAAGTCTTCATTTTTGCTTTTTCTCTGCTTCTTGAGTCCAGTCAGGATCACAGAAGATTGCAGTGCCATGCCTTGCACCATACAGCCATTATTGCAAACAGGGGCTTTGTTCCTTATTGATTGCCTTCCCTAACTCACCATTTGTTTTCAAGAGAATTATACTCATTTAACTCTTCTACAGTCATGGAGTTCCTCTCTCTGCTTCTTGTCACTCTCCACTTTGATCTTTACTGTTCTTGAAACCATCCAATCTAGTTTATGGATTGGGGTTGTGGGTATTTATGAACTTCTTTGAAGATAAAATCTGTGTGCTTATTTTCTTACTTGTTTTGGAAAGAGATGAGTTCTTAGAAGAGAAAGTTTTGGATGTACTCAGCCATGTTCAAACCAGAAGTACGCTTTGCTTATTTTCCCCAAGGGTTTAATCTTTCATAATCTTTACAAATAGGTTCTTGCAGCTGGGGGGTGGGTTCAGGTAGGGAGGTCCACAGTGGTCATGTCACCTGTTTTTACACCTGCAAATAAAGTAAACTTATTCAGGTAGATGTAGTGAAAGAGTAAATAAGTGTAGTGTGGCCTAAGGAGCAGAACACTACTTACTTGCGCAGAGGGAACACAGCAGAGGGCTGGGCAAGTTTTCTGAATGAATCAATTAATTGAGAGGATGGATTCTTTTCCTCCTTGGATGTTTCTTTGAAGGAACTCATGCAGCAAGAATCTGGGGCCAATGGAACGGCCATTGCTGAGTTCATCCTGCTGGGATTGGTGGAGGCACCAGGGCTGCAACCAGTTGCCTTTGTGCTCTTCCTCTTTGCCTACCTGGTCACAGTCGGGGGCAACCTCAGCATCCTGGCAGCCATCTTGGTGGAGCCCAAACTCCACACCCCCATGTACTTCTTCCTGGGGAACCTCTCAGTGCTGGATGTTGGGTGCATCAGCGTCACTGTTCCCTCTGTATTGAGTCGTCTCTTGTCCTACAAGCGTGCAGTTCCCTATGGAGCCTGCCTTACCCAACTCTTCTTCTTCCATCTCTTCGTTGGAGTGGACTGCTTCCTGCTGACTGCCATGGCCTATGACAGATTCCTGGCCATCTGCCAGCCCCTCACCTACAGCACCCGCATGAGTCAGACAGTCCAGAGGATGTTGGTGGCTGTGTCCTGGGTTTGTTCTTTCAGCAATGCACTGACCCACACTTTGGCCATGTCCACACTCAGCTTCTGTGGCCCCAATGTGATCCATCACTTCTACTGTGACCTCCCGCAGCTCTTCCAACTCTCCTGCTCCAGCACCCAAATCAATGAGCTGCTGCTTTTTGCTGTGGGTTTTCTAATGGCAGGTACCCCCACAGCTCTCATTGTCATCTCCTATATCCACGTGGCAGTGGCAGTCCTGCGAATTCCCTCTGCAGAGGGCAGGAAGAAAGCCTTCTCCACATGTTGCTCCCACCTCACTGTGGTTGCCATATTCTATGGTTCAGGTATCTTTAACTATATGCGACTAGGTTCAACCAAGCTTTCAGACAAGGATAAAGCTGTTGGGATTTTCAACACTGTCATCAACCCCATGGTGAACCCAATCATCTACAGCCTCAGAAACCCTGATGTGCAGAGTGCCCTCTGGAGGATGCTCGTGGGGAGGCAGGCACTGACTTGAGGAGGTCTCCATTGACTCTTTCTCCCTGTGTCTTTTTGTACTAAAGAAAAAATCTTCTAGAGCCAGAAACTAGGAAAAACATGGTTCAGACCTGTTTCTATCTCCCTGGGCATAAGAAGGACTTTTTGTAGGGAAGAATAGCTATCATTTCTTAAAGCAGCCCTGCCCAGTTATAGGCAGTGGGTGTAGAGGTTCTGCCAAGCCAGCCCCTTAGACAAATTACAACTTCGGGCACTGTGTTCTCCCCTTTCTGGCTTGAGGTGAAACCTGGGAAGCTGTGAATGCTTACAGGCTTACAGAGAGGGAATGACTCTTTGTTTGGATACAGCCTGGGTTCCCAGAAGCACCCCAGAAAACTTCCCCCACCCCCAAATCATCTTTTTCCCTCAAGTTCAGGTATGCTTGGTCTGTTTATAAATCATAAGTCTAGAGATTAGGATTGTTTTATTTCTCCCATCAGAGCACTATAAGCAAAAATGAAACAAACAGAAACAAAAAACAAAAAAGTAGCTCTTTCTATTCCCATTAAACAAAGATCCCATAGCATCTCCAGGGGGCAGAGGGGAAGCTGTAGGATGATGTGTCCTCTAGTAATTCTGGAGCACGAGACCAGTGTACAGCTCAAAGACTTGCTTCTAAATGTTCAAACTCCATTAATATGTGTTACATATCTTATGACACAAAAAGGAATTTTCCTCATCTTTTTTCCCCATGTGTTTCAAATTTTTTTGAAAAGATATGAATTTGTAATCTTAGAATTATTTACATATTTCAAAATTTCCAAGACTACTCAATGTGAAATTTCCCCAAACCTCTCACTCTTACTCTCCAGGCCTTCTAGCTAAGATAATCCGTAAGTATAAATGCAAATCACAGGTGAGGACTTGCCCAACATTTCCCTTCTCATGAGGGGAGCAGGCTCTGAACCAGAGCATTCTCTCTACTTGCTTGCTATTAGACCAGCCATTATTTCACTGTATCTTCTTTTCAGCCTCCCTTTTAGGATACATTCCCCACTCCTTGCACCTCTGCTGTGCCACTGTTGTTTCCCAGCTCATTTCCCTAAAACTTTCCTTGCAGTGGCACCTGTGACTTGGCATCTCCATGATATTTTATGCGGGTGAGGGATTGAACAGATGGGGTAAGCTAGAGATAAAGAGAAAAGACACTGAAGAGGGAAGCAAAGCAAGATTGGAGGAGGAGAGTGGGTGGGAAATGAAGAGGAGAGATGAGGAATATGGAGAGCTTGGATAGAACTGCAACTGGAGGGGCAGAAAGGGAAGCAAGGTGGTATTAGAGAGGACCAAATGGGGTATGCAGAACAGGAAATGAGAAGGAATGGAGGAACTGGGTAAGATGCCTTGAGACTATTAAAAGATCAGAGGAAGAAAGTGGGGGATGAAATTAGTGGGTCAGACTTGAGAGGTGTGGGCTTCCCAGTCTACGCTGTCCAGAAATAACTAACTCCAGTGGCCCTGATGCCATCATCACAGTCCATCTTCTCCATTAAGGAGGAAGTAATTGATGTTTTAAGTTATGCTGAAGGTACAAAAAATAGTACAGAGAGGACTCGTTTTCTTTTTCTAAACAGAGGTGCTCCTAGAATGTCAGGAAGAAGATTTACTAGATTAGAAAACAGAAGAAAAGAGTGCTAGGTATTTTCTCCAGCTACATATCTAAAATGTCATCAAAATTTGTGGCGAACTGCCCAACTGACACTCCCTACTTTTGAGTCATGCTGGCTGACAGTGTCACAGACATCGGGAAAAGAGGTCTTTTTCCGAGTCTTACTGTGTCATCAGACAAACTTCAGGACACAAAGAGTGAGTCTCCTTCAAGGGTCAAGAAGACTGTTGGGGAAGGCCTGTGATGTGGTTCTCATCTCACTTCTCTCACTCACAAAGCTCTTCACCTTGAGTCAGTTGATTACTTCCTCTGGGTCTGTTCTTGACCAAAAGCACCAGGCAATATTAAGGTTCTTCCACTGTGAATGTTCTCTGAGTCTGTTAGTTTGAATGAATGGAAGGACTGTATCTGTTTACCCTGAGAGAGCTACCACCATCCCTTCCTTTGCAGCATTTAACACCTGCAGCCAAGCAGCGCCTGCTGTTTATCTCCAAAGATCCCAGTGCCTTTGGCATTTCTTCCAGCTGCTATTGACTTCGAGCCTCAAGGAAACATTTTTGTCTTGGCTTCCTTGTCACTCGGGTGGAATGGAGCAACTGGGTCCATCATCATACAGAATGGTCAAGGCCTGAATCCCAGCTCTGTGCTCACCCCCTCCAGGATCATAGGGTTTCTTTAACAATTTAGGAGACTGTTTCTTTTGGAATTTTTCTCCCTTTTTATATTCCAAACTGAAAATCTTCTTGCCACTTAAAAATTCTATTATAACAATACATCATGTTGTAAATGTTCAAATAGTACAGAATGTCATCACCACCCTTCTGCGCCATCCCCACAAAAATCTTACCTTTAAAAGTAACTACTTCATTTCATGTTTAGCTTTCCAGCAGTGAACACACACATACACTCCCATGCATACATTCAAAACCACAATACTTTGTAATTTTACTTTCCTCTGTCTATATTACATAGTATAATTCTTACATGTGAGCCTACAAATCTACCTTATCCATTTTAAAGGCTGCACAATATTCCATTTTAGGTAAAATTATAATCTATTTAACCAAACCCCTATTGATGTAATTTAGTTCCTGTTTTTGCAACTGCTGATACTTAGATTAATAATTATATATCTATCTGATATCTGAAATTATGTGATACTGAGATTAGTAATCATGTATCTATCAGAATATCTAAAATTACTTCCAGCAGCTAAATTCATGAATGTAATTTGGGTGTTTGTGTATAAGCCCATGTGCACTAAAGGAGATACAAAATTTAAAGTTGGATAAGTATTCTTTGTATTTGCCAAAATAAATGTACCCCATTTTACATCCAGAAGAGCAGGGTATGCAAATGCTTGTTATGTCACATCTTTGACATCATTAGATGTTATATATGTATATTTTTATATTTGAAAATTAGATGAAATATTGTATTATTTTAAATTTGAATTTCTACATATATGTGTGTGGTTGAATAATTATGTACAGTCGTGTGTCACTTAATGACAGGGATATATTCTGAGAAACACATTGTTAGGTGATTGTGGTATGTGAGCATTACTTACACTTGCACAAATCTAGGTGGCATGGCCCACTAAACACCTGGGCTACGTGAAATAGCCTTTCAATAGCCTGCTGCTCTGACCACTGCCATGTACGCAGGCTTTGTTGACCCAAACATCATTATATGGCACATAACTGTATTTATTTGTTACTTGCATTTCTCCTTTGCAAATTTCTTGTTCTTTTTTCTTTTGTTTTTGCCTGTTTGGTGGTGGTTTATATTCTGGTAAATGATTGGTAGAAACCTTTTCTGTTTTAAAATGGTAATACTTTGCCTTATATGTTGCTAATGTATTTTCAAATTTCCCATTTGTCTTTGACTTTGTTTAGAGTACCTGCTGCCCAAATTAAGTTTTGTATTTTATAAAATTTTTCTTCTTGATTTTATGTCATGCTTAGAAAAAAAGCTTTTTTTCATCTAAATGCTTTATATGTCTGCTATTTTTCTAGTATTTTTACATTTTAAGTCAAATATTTAATATATTTAGAGCTTATTATTGTGTATGTTCTAATTTTTTCCTAGTAGATAACTGTCTCAACACAATAAAGTGTTTAATTACATATACAGTGTATGTGATATTATATATAATAGAAAAACATAAATTCAGCAAAAGTAAAAATATTTGAACTGAGACCTGTGCTGCCATCCAAGAAGCAAGTCTGCAATTGAAGCCCAGCCAAGAGAATTCCCTATCAACACACAGGAAATGACACAGGATCAGTAATCTCCTCTAGAATCTTCAGCAGAACTTCATCTGCATATTGTCCAGGACATAGTCCAGAATTACCCAATCTATGAAGAATCAAGAAAATGCATTCACTAAAGAAAAGAAAATACAGCAAGTCCAACTCTGAAATGAACTAGATGTTGACACTAACAGAGAAAAATTTGAAGCTGCTGTTATAATTACCCCAATTAGGTAAAAAATTGAACATGTTTTCAATAAATGAAAATCTCAGCAGAGAAATAGAGACAATACTGTGTACACAAGGATGCAGAGTGGAATGACAGAAAATGGAAACTCGGAAATGTGAGTAGGGGGGTGGAGGATGAGAACAAATTAATTAATGGGTACAATGCACATGATTTGAGTGATGGAAGCCTGAAAACCCTGACTTGATCACTATGCATTCTATGCAGGTATCAGAAATATGAGTGGGTGGGAGGGGGGTGGATGATGAGAAATTACTTAGTGGGTGACAATGTACATGATTTGAGTGATGTCCCCATCTCAAGATCTCAAACTTTAAAGTCTCCTTTACCATATAAAGTAGATTCCAGGATTTAGGTTGCATATCTTTGGGGCCCATTCTTCTACCTACCACAATCAGAGAGGGGAATTCTTTTCAGTGAGTGAATTCTTTCCTCTTGATTCATAGATGTGATCTCTTCTCTCAGACTATGCTGAGAGCTGACTTTAACTGGAGGTACTGAGGGAAATGTAAAATATTCTTGAGAGGACAAGAATCATCTCACGTGACACTTCTGCCTCATATCAGATATGTGCATGGTCTTCAGGCAAAAGGAGATTGCTTTCCCCCAGTGAGGAAAGGGTTTCTGTCCTGGCAAGTGAATTCAGGGGAATTCAAGGATTCCAAATTCTCATGCTTATCCACTGAAACATCCCCATTCCAGAACTCAGGGTCTCACACCTTCCCTACCAGGGCCCAGAGTTTAACAGAGGAGACCTGAGCAAGCCACACATGGAACCTGTTTAGTAGCTCTCCCGCCCTACAATGAAGTCTTAGGGGTGACTTCCACACTGGGTGCCAATGGCTGCAGAAGATTCATGTCTCATTAAATGTTGCCATGGAAGGTTTCTGGTTTTTGAAACATCCCCTGAGCTGATAGGAGGCTAACCTGGGACTGTTCTTCTTCTAGTCTTCCAAGAAAGCTAGTAAAAGTCTTAAAATTCTGAGTTTGTGTCCTTTGTAGGGACATGGATGAATCTGGAGAACATCATTCTCAGCAAACTGACACAAGAACAGAAAAAGAAATACCGCATATACTCACTCATAGGTGGGTGAGAAAAATGAGAACACGTGGACACAGAGAGGTGGTCTACTATACACTGGGGACTGTTGGGGGGAATGGGGGAGGGACAGCAGGGGGGGGCTGGGGGGGATAGCCTGGGGATGAATGCCAAGTGTGGGTGAAGGGGAGGAAAGCAGCAAAGCACACTGCCATGTGTGTATCTATGCAACTATCTTGCTCGTTCTGCACATGTACCCCCAAACCTATAATGCAATAAAAATTAAAAAAAAAAAAATTCTAAAGGTCTTATAATTACCATGATTCTCATAACATTATCGTGTTGGAGCTGACATATAACCTAACATTTCATCTTCCACCTGTACCTCATCCCAATCTATCACAAGCAAGTCTTTGTAATTATGATGTCATCCTCTAGGGTTAATCGCCAACCCCCCATACCCAAAGAGTAGTGAATGGTGAATGAGCCTGTCTCAGAATTCCCATGGGAAGATTTGCTTCCTGGGGCTGCTCGCAAAACCAAGACTCATACTTGGTTTCTCTGCAAAGCAGAACCTAAGACAAGATGTGCATGCGTGGTTTAATCAGGAAGTCGTCTCAGGGAGCATGGGTGAGAATATCGATTTGGACGGTGGAACCAACACAACTGATTCACAGAGAGGGTGAGGCAGAGAAGGGAGAATTGTCCCTTACTAAGGGCACATGACCAAAGTCCTCTATGGACAGAGAAGGAAGATCCATCCCTTTGAGAGGAGCATATAACCAAAGCCCCTGTCATGGAGGCAGAGACTCGGCTGTGCAACAGCATACACAGTGCCTCCAGTATGGGGTGAAGCCAGCAGCTGGTGTTTCCCTCTTGACCCCACTCTCCATTGTGAAGTTGCCCTCTGTGCTTTTAAGCTCCCTGTGTGCTGAGACAGAGTAAGCTCCCCACTGTTCATGGCATTGGAGGATCCCAGGGAAGAGGTTACTCTGTCAGCTTGCACTGGAAGCCTGTGGGGAACTCTCCCCTCAACCATGGCTGAAATCCGAAAATGGGTTAAGCAGATGTGAGGCAGAACATCTTATATGTCTGCTACAATATACTTCACAGAACTGCAAAGACTGAAAGAGACTCCAGGCTTGTCAAGTTCTTAGCACATTACCATGTCCATAACACTCATGAATGGTTTCCATTTGTTTGTTTTTGCTGTTTTGTTGAGATGGGTTCTCACTCTTCACCCAGGCTGCAGTGCAGTGGTGCAGTCACAGTCACTGCAGGCCTCCACCTCCTGGTCTCAAGCAATCCTTTAACTTCAGCTCCAGAGTAGCTGGGACTACAGGCCCGCACGACTATACCCAACTGATTTTTGTATTTTTTGTAGAGATGGGGTTTTGCCATGTTACCCAGGATGGGTTTTGAACTTCTGGGCTCAAGCGATCCTTGTCTCAGCCTCCCAAAGTGCTAGAATGACAAGTTTGAGTCACCACACCCAGCCACAGATACTCATAAATGTTATCAATTCATATGTGGATGAATTGTTGAACCTCTGTTAGCACCTTAATGAATTTCATATTCACAGAAGTGGTCTGTCCAGGAGGAAACTGAGGCCCCAAAATTGACTTTGCAGATTTTACAAAGTCAACCACTAATAATCAGAAGAATATGTTTGTCTACACTGCTTTCCCTCCTGCACCAGAGTTCACTGGTGGGAGAAGAGCAAGCCCTCTCTCTTGGGAAAGGGAATGTTGGCTGAGCATTTGTTAGTGGGAAGATGAATCAAAGGAAAACACGCCTACACCTTCCCACAGTTTCTGTTCATTCATCTGTGACCTTCACCATGGCTCACAATTCCTAAGGGCCTGGCTTAGAAAATAGTGTTGATCGGCAGCTTCCCAGGAGTCCTTCTAGCATCATAGGGCTCATCTCCCATCACCTTCAGAATCATTATAGGATCCCCAAGACACAGTCGCAGTGGCTCCCACTAACAAGACCCCAAGAGAGCAGGCACCACACTACTGAGGACTCATCAGGAAGCCAGATTTGAAGAAAGCTTTTCCCTCTTATCTCCCTTCTGGGGCCTCTCCTCCTCCCTCTGTGGAGATCTCCTTTGGAAGGTTCGTAATTGAGACAGCCTCACATTGGAGACATCCTCTTGCTGCAGAGGCTCCAATGAGGTATGTGTTATTCACTGAAAACTGCAGGTCAGTCTCTAGTCACTGCCTTCACAGTAAGCCTAGGTAGAAGAGTGTTTGTGGAAGTAGCTCTATGACCTAAAAGGGCTGGCAGCCTTTATGTTCTGTAAGGAGAAAAGCAATGAAGAGGGAAATGAGAAGCCACTATTGTGCCTCCCAGGCTGCAAATCAGTCAGCACTCTCTGTCCTGGCTAAACATTGGAAACACCTGGGAAGCTTTAATGACACACCTATACCCAGGTGCCAAGAACTCAACCAATTAAAACAGAGTTCTTGGGGAAAGGCCTTGGCATCAGTATTTTCTTCCTGAATTTTCCCAGGTGATTCCGATAATCTTGGGGACTGAGCACCTACCTAATCTAACAAAAAGTCAGGAAATGTGGTTGGAAATACTGACCACCCAAACCTTGCAAAATATCTCACAGTGTCCTAACATTTCTTGGTGTTGCCTTTTAAAATATTAACTCTTCTCCCTTCAGGATTATCAGTAATTGTAAAATAAGCAGGGGCTACATTTTAATTTGAGGGAGTGACAAAAAAGAGCAAATAGTTGGAAGTGTCTGTCCTGTAAAATTCTGAAACAGCAGTGATCAGGTGGGTGCTTTAACAAATCCTGACGCCTGGGTCTTACCTTTAGAGATTCTGATTTAATTGGCCTCGGGGTATAGTCTAGGCATATGGACTTCTTAAAGCTCCCCATATTTCTACAGTTCAGCCAAGGTTGAGACTCACTGCAATACACTTTCATAGAGCATCAGAGAGGAATGAATGGTAGGCTGATCTCCTATAGTCTTTACACAGAAAGAAAAACACCATGCAAGGAACGTAGTGTGAATTCCGATAAACGACCTCAGGATTTTAAGAGTCACGAAACCCATCTGATTGTGCTTTGACAATTGGGGCAGCAATGGAATCAGAGACCACTGGACACATTCCTGGTAAAGAAAAGACCCAAATCACCTCAGGATGTCAGAGAAAAGGCATTTACTGGTGAGCCAGGAGATAGCACATCACCAGAAATGGAATTTGGTTGACAGGAAGTAAAATAGCCTGGGAGAGCTACTGTCCACACCCAGAACCCACCCAAGGCTCTTCTGTGGATAGCAAGTATCGCAGCATGCAAGGCAAGGGACTTCAAAATGTACAAGTCATAGCCATGGAGAGGATGGGAATAGTTCGATCATTCATTAAAATGTATATTAATAATCATTATAAAAATAATTTTATGTTGAAATTTAAATTCTCCAATGAAAACAGCTACAACCATTATATTACTACTTCTCTTTGAAAACCAAATTTTAAGTATACAGTTTTGCCTTTCCTTTTACTTATTTAATATCTCACCACAATAATTTGCTTGATTTTAAGTCATTTTTGTTAATGTGAACTTTTTAAAATTATTTTTTCTAGTTTATTATGATATAAATAAGAAAACTACATATTATTGTATAATATTTTTATATTTACTTCTTATCTTGCAATTTTCCTATACTTTCATATTTTTAAGAGTTTTCCAGCTGGGTTTGGTGGCTCACACATGTAATCCCAGCACGTTGGGAGGCTGAGATGGGTGGATCACCTGAGGTCAGGAGTTTGAGTCCAACCTGGGCAACATGGCAAAACCCTGTCACTACTAAAAGTACAAAAATTAGCCCGGCATGGTGGCAGATGCCTGTAGTCCCAGCTACTCAGGAGGCTGAGGCAGAAGAATCACTTGACCCCAGGAGGCAGAGATTTCGGTGAGCTGAGATCATGCCACTGCACTCCAGCCTGGGCAACAAAAGTGAAACTCCATATCAAAAAAAAAAGTTTTTTATTGCTCTCTAATATATGGTCTTTTAATTTCTTTCATTGGCTAAAGCTTCCAGAGTACTGCTAAATAATAATTGGTAATGAATATACTTGTCTCATTAGTGACTTGAATGAGAATGCTTTTAACGTTTTTTCATTAAACATGATGCTGGCTTTGGAGTTTAGTTCATTTTATTTACTTATCATTATTATCATTATTATTAGAGACAGTCTCACTCTGTCACCCAGGCTGGAGTGCAGGGGCACAATCTTGGCTCATGCAACCTCTGCCTCCTGGGTTCAAGCAATTCTCCTAGCTTAGCCTCGCGCCAAGTAGCTGGGATTACAGGGGTGCACCATCATGCCTGGCTAATTTTTGTATTTTTACAAAATTTATTTTATTATTTATTATTTTGAAATATACAATAAAATGTTGTTAACTATAGTCTCCATACTCTGCTATCAAATTCTAGAATTGTTCCTATTATTTCACTGTTTTTGTATCCATTAACCAATTTCTTTATCCGCCCCACCTCCCCTCACCCTTCCCAGCCTTTAATCACCACCATTCTACTCTCTACCAGAATTTTTCAATTTTCTATTGGGCCATGTTTATTTTCTTCCTGTCAATTATTATTTTACACATTTATACTTTTTTGCTTTTACTCATGAGTAGGTCACTTAAAGACTTGTCAATTTCATTTTACCACAAACAATCTGTTCTCAATTTGCATTATTTCTTTTGTTTGTCTGTTTTCTAATTTATTACTATGTAATTCCTTTAGGTTTTCTTAAAGGTCTTTTGTTTTCTTCTTCTAAATTCATGAATTGGTTAACCCTTTTCATTTTAATTTTTTGCTTATTAACAGGAACATATCTTTTGACTTATAGCTGTAGGACAACTCAGAAAATCAGCATATCTACACTATCTTACATGTTCTTTCTTCTCCTCTCAACTTTATTAGATGTGTCATTTCTACATTGTCATTGCTCATACATTTATATTTTCTTCTGAAACCACAATCCCCATACATGTCTTATAGTAAAAAATATTCAGTGCTTGTTATCAATTCTTGTTTTCTTTTTTTTTATTTTTTATTGCATTTTAGGTTTTGGGGTACATGTGCAGAATGTGCAAGATAGTTGCATACGTACACACACGGCAGTGTGTTTTGCTGCCTTCCTCCCCTTAATCCACATTTGGCATTTCTCCCCAGGCTATCCCTCCCCAGCTCCCCCCTGCTGTCCCTCCCCTATTCCCCCCAATAGACCCCAGTGTGTAGTACCCACCTCCCTGTGTCCATGTGTTATCTTTTTTCTCACCCGCCTATGAGTGAGAATATGTGGTATTTCCTTTTCTGTTCTTGTGTCAGTTTGCTGAGAATGATGTTCTCCAGATTCATCCATGTCCTTACAAAGGACATAAACAATTCTTGTTTTCTTTTCTCTTCCTCTTCTCTTTGTTGGCTGAAGTTTATCCTCTGGAAGTTTATTCTACTGGGCTCACAGAAAAATTCTTTTTGAGTTTTTGAGTGTCCAAAAAAGGCTGTTGCTCATATATTTGAGTTACAGTTTGTCTCAATAGAAAATTCTCTGGTCACATTTTCCTTCTATGAAGACTTTATAGGCAGGTTTCTATCTTCTTCTAGCCTTGAATACTTCTATAGAGAAATCCAAGATAAGTGTCTTCTCATTCCATTGTAAGTTACATGACCTCTGCTGATGTACCCAAAGGATTCATTAATTTTTAATTTCAATAACCTTATTAGGATTATCTCAGAATGGAACCTCTGTTTCCATGTCTCCTGGTACATGTTGTAACTTTTCAGTCTCTAGAAGGCAGACTTCGGCTATTTCTGATAAGTTTTCTTTTGTCTAATTGTTGGCTCATCTGTGTCCATTTTTTTCCTGAGTTCCATTATCTTACATTTTATCTCCATATAGTATCTTGAAACTCTTCCCCGAGGTCTTGTATCTCTGTATTGGGTTCTTGTTATACAGAGATGAATGATTTATTTCATGTTTTAATTTCACACTTGTTTTCTGCTTTTCAGTTATTCAGCAGCTCCATAGCACCATTTTTCTTCTGTGTGTTCATAACCTAGCATTTGTTTGTCCTGGTTTCTCTCCTCTCCCCTCTCCAGTTTTTTCTTGAGTATCTTTAACTAGATCTTGTGCTGGTTCTCTTTTGAAGTCTAAATGAATTGAAAGGTTTCTGAGCCAGTGTTTCACGAGAGGGTTTTGTTGGGGACAGGTGCATGTCTTGACTCACGGGTATTCTGAGTACCTTTTCCCTTGACTTCTCTAATGTCAATGCCAACAGACAGCTGAGGAACTGCTGACAGTGCCATTTTCTTGCTTTTACAATCTTACCTGAACACTACACAGTCGGCTTCTCTGGGTGGCATCTTGCTCAGTTCTGCCTCCTCTGCTTCTCAGATTCAAACTGAGACCAAAGGAGACCATGCCGCAACCATTCCCACTTTTATGAACAAGGGGTTTTTAAGAATATTTTGGTGACAAACCCCCAAAACAGTCATATCAACCACACTACTGCAGCACTTTGATTTCTGGGATCTGATTTTCTTAACCACTCTTGGCCCTGAATTTCACTGCAATCATCATGCTTCCCTTTCGGTTAGAGTTATCAGATCCAACTGCCTCCCATCTTCTGATTTCAGATACAAGGGTATGACACTGCTCTTCAGGAAGCTCTAGCCCTACTTGTCTCTGGTCAATAAAGACATTGATATTTGTCTGATCCAAACAAGTGTGGCATAATTCAATATGGCTTTCCAAGTACATGCCTTCTTCATTTGAAGACATAGTCTTAGAGGCATTGATGAGTCTACCATGACTGAATGAAGGACAAGTAGAAGACCAGTGACTGTGCAAAGTAGAACCCTTACCACACATGGCGGCAGCCAACCCATGGGCCATGATTACAACTTTGGTTTTAGAGAGGAGTAGCAGACAATATGCTCAGAAAAAAATAATTTTAAATTAATTTGTTAGTCAAAGTCCACTGTAAGGATTTAAGTAACAATAATAAGACTAGCAATTTATTGAACAAGGAGTGTTGGATTGACACTTCAGAGTGTGGTCCCTCACTGTGAAGAAATGTGCTCAGCTGGTCTTTCTGACATCCAGAATCATAGATATCTTCTATCTGATTCTTGCTATACCTTCACTTGATCTTCACTAATTTCCAGAAGCCTTGAAACCTGGGCAACAGTTTCAATATTTTCTAGTTTCTCTGAAAAGCTCAGACATTTTTATATTTTGAAGTCTGCTTATTGGTCTCATATTCTATGCCATCGACTTTTTAGATTCCACATATAAGTGAAATTGTAAAGTATCTGTCTTTCTGTCTAGTTTATTTCACTTAGCTTATTGTCATCCAGTTTGTATAAAAGGATATATTTTAACATTCTCACCACAAAAATGAGTTGGCGAAGGGCTAGATATGTTAACTATCTTAATCCCACTACATTCAAAGGAAAGTCCTTTGACTTTTTTAAACAACTTTTATTGTGTATATTTAAGGTTCACCAAGTGAAGTTATAATATACATGTAGATAGTAAAATGATTACCACAGTGAAACAAATTAACATATCCATCATTTCACACAGTTACCCATTTTCCCTCCTCTGGCAAGAGCCACTGTAATCTACTCATCTACAAATATCTTGAATACAATGCACTTTATTAACTCTAATCCTCGTGTTGTAAATTAGATCTTTTATCTTAATTTATTTTCCCAGGTATTCTGACCTTTTCCGCTAGGAGAGGGTGAGAGGGACAAGGTGGTGGTGGCATTGGGCATCTCAACCAAGAGCGAGGTAAAGACACTGAGGTGATGGTGGAGGTCAATGAGGGAGGGACAGCCTGGGACCCACCACGGGGCTTTGAACATAAATGGTTTAAAACGTTAATGTGAACTGAGTGGACTGATGCCTCCCCTGCTGAGACATGTCCTTACAGAAACTCATAGAGCCAGAAGCTGGGACCAAGAGGACAGCTGTTGCTGAGTTCATTCTGCTGGGCCTCATGCAAACAGAACAGATGCAGTCTGTGCTCTTTGTGCTCTTCCTCTTTGCCTACCTGGTCCCAATTGGGGGCAACCTCAGCATCCTGGCAGCCATCTTGGTGGAGTTCAAACTCCACATGCCCATGTACTTCTTCCTGGGGAAGGTATCAGCACTGGATGTTGGATGTATCAGTTACTGTTCCCTCAATGTTGGGTTGTCTCTTGTCCCACAAGCGTACAATTTCCTATGACGCCTGCCTCTCCCAGCTCTTCTTCTTCCACCTTCTGGTGGGGACAGACTGCTTCCTGCTGACTGCCATGGCCTATGACTGATTCCTGGCCATCTGCCGGCCCCTCAGCTACAGCACCTGCATGAGTCAGACAGTCCAGAGGATGTTGGTGGCTGCGTCCTGGACTTGTGCCTTCAGCAATGCACTGACCCACACTATTGCCTTAACTACCCTCAACTTCTGTGGCCCAATGTGATCAATCACTTCTACTGTGACCTCCCACAGCTCTTCCAGCTCTCCTGCTCCGGCACCCAACTCAATCAGCTGCTGCTCTTTGCAGCGGTAGCCTGCATGGCTGTGGTGCCCTTGGTCCTCATCAATGTGTCCTATGCCCATGTGGTAGCTGCAAATCCACTCTGCTAAGTGCAGGAAGAAGGCCTTCTCCCTATGTGGCTCCCACCTCACTGTGGTGGGCATCTTCTATGGGACCAGCATCTTCAGCTACATGAGGCTGGGTTCGGTGAAATCTTCAGACAAGGATAAGGGGATTGGAGTTTTCATGACTGTGATCAACCCCATGCTGAACCCACTTATCTACAGCCTCAGAAAAACCAATGTTCAGGATGCTCTGTGCCAGGTACTGGTGGGGAAGTGATCACTGACCTGAGAGACGACGTCCTTTCCTGCCTTTCCTGGACTGAGGAAAATTTCCCCAGAAGACAGCAACAAACAAACTTTGTTTATAACCATTCTTTCTGTCTCCTGCTGCCTGAGGAGTGGTGTTCTGTGTTTGGCCTGCAAGGAAACCCTACATAATTCATTCATTAATTTATTTGACAAATATGTATTCAATTTCTTCTATGATCCAGACAGTCTTCTAGGGCATTGGTGAGCAAAATGGACAAAAGTCTCTTCACTCAAACAAATCACATGCTATAAAGGTAGGCCAAATAAATAAATAAGCATCATCTATAGTATACCACATGGTGATATGCTCTGTAGAGAAAAGCTAGTAAGACAGAAAAACATGGAGTCAGGTTCTGCCAACCATGCCTCCTGGGCAACTTGCTACCTTGTTTTGGGCTGTGCCCACTTTCTCGGTAGAGTTGAAACCTTAGCAGCAGTTTATGCCTGGGCAGCAAAGCCCTACAGGAAAGGGCTGCTTAATCCCAGCCTAAATAACCAAGAATATCACTGCCAAGTTTCCTTTCAGAGGGATGTGAGACTCCCTCCAGATTAGAGTGTAGAAAGGTATTTTGAACAATGGGCCCAGTGCCAAGAATCATTTCTTACTACTGTTCACCTTACACATCCAATAAAATCAGTTCCATCTCTTTAATACCACAAGAGGATCCCATAGGATGATCAGGCAACAGGTGAGGTCCAGAGGAGGAAATAGCTGCAAAATAAAACTATGTTAATAGGTACATGAAATTGTAATAACCTAGCTTGTGCTAGCCTGACTGACTCAATCTGTTTCTCCCTCCCTGCCTCTGGTGATCAGGTGCATTACTGTGTCATGCTACCCTCAAAGCTTTAACCATTAAGAGTGGTTCACACTGTTCACAGCACCTGTAACCACTGCACTCAAAGCTTTGAACCATTAAGAGTGCTTCTCACTGTTCACAGCACCTGTAACCACTGCAATCAAAGCTTTGAACTGTTAAGAGTGGTTCTCACTGTTCACAGCAACTGTAACCAGTGCACTCAAAGCTCTGAACCATTGACAGTGGTTCACACTGTTCACAGCACCTGTAATCACTGCATTCAAAGCTCTGAACCATTAAAAGTGGTTCTCACTGTTCACAGCACCTGTAACTACTGTACTCAAAGCTCTGAACCATTGAGAGTGGTTCACACTGTTCACAGCACCTGTAACCACTGCATTCAAAGCTCTGAACCATTGAGAGTGGCTCACACTGTTCACTGCACCTGTAACTACTGTACTCAAAGCTCTGAACCATTGAGAGTGGTTCACACTGTTCACAGCACCTGCAACTACTACACTCAAAGCTCTGAACCATTGAGAGAGGTTCACACTGTTCACAGCACCTGTAATCACTGCATTCAAAGCTCTGAACCATTGAGAGTGGCTCACACTGTTCACTGAACCTGTAACTACTTCACTCAAAGCTCTGAACCATTGAGAGTGGTTCACACTGTTCACAGCACCTGTAACTACTACACTCAAAGCTCTGAACCATTGAGAGTGGTTCACACTGTTCACAGCACCTGTAACTACTACACTCAAAGCTCTGAACCATTAAGAGTGGCTCACACTGTTCACTGCACCTGTAACTACTTCACTCAAAGCTCTGAACCATTGAGAGTGGCTCACACTGTTCACTGCACCTGTAACTACTTCACTCAAAGCTCTGAACCATTGAGAGTGGCTCACACTGTTCACTGCACCTGTAACTACTTCACTCAAAGCTCCAAACCATTGAGAGTGGTTCACACTGTTCACAGCATCTGTAACTACTACACTCAAAGCTCTGAACTGTTGAGAGTGGTTCACACTGTTCACAGCACCTGTAATCACTGCATTCAAAGCTCTGAACCATTGAGAGTTGTTCAAACTGTTCACAGCACCTGTAATCACTGCATTCAAAGCTCTGAACCATTGAGAGTTGTTCAAACTGTTCACAGCACCTGTAATCACTGCATTCAAAGCTCTGAACCATTGAGAGTGGTTCACACTGTTCACTGCACCTGTAACTACTGCACTCAATGCTCCGAACCATTGAGAGTGGTTCACACTGTTCACAGCATCTGTAACTACTACACTCAAAGCTCTGAACTGTTGAGAGTGGTTCACACTGTTCACAGCACCTGTAATCACTGCATTCAAAGCTCTGAACCATTGAGAGTTGTTCAAACTGTTCACAGCACCTGTAATCACTGCATTCAAAGCTCTGAACCATTGAGAGTTGTTCAAACTGTTCACAGCACCTGTAATCACTGCATTCAAAGCTCTGAACCATTGAGAGTGGTTCACACTGTTCACTGCACCTGTAACTACTGCACTCAATGCTCCGAACCATTGAGAGTGGTTCACACTGTTCACAGTATCTCAAAGCAGTAACCACTGCACTAAAAGCTCTGAACCATTGAGAGTGGTTCACACTGTTCACAGCACCTGTAACCACTGCACTCAAAGCTCTGAACCATTAAGAGTGGTTCTTGATACAAACTTGCTGGAGACAGATCTAAGATGGCCAATTAGTAGCAGCTCAGGATTGCAGCTCTCAGTGAAAGAGCAGAGGCTGAGTGGATGCCACATTTCCAGACAAATTTTTGTTGCCCACAGACCAGGATATTCCCAGGTGGAGGAGCCCCATGGGTCACCAGTGCAGCTGTTTCGGCTGGCACAGTGGGCCTCCACACAAAATACATGGGTCTGGGCACCATTTTTAGCTGCTGATTGGAGCTTGTGAGAGACAGAGTCGGCCATTCAACTGATAGAAAAGGGGACCAAAACGGAGCCAGGCCAGGAAATTCCCAGGTAAAAAAGTGTCACAAATCTCAGTGCAGCTGTTTCAGCCAGCTCAGTGGGTCACCACATGGGAAATCACACAGGTCCTGGCACCTTTTCAACAGGAGACTGGAACACCTGGGAGACAGAGTCACCTCTTCAACTGAAAAAAAAGGGGGGTCTGAAGCAGGGAGCCAGGTGATCAGCCTTGGCTGGTCCCACTCCCACAAAAAAACAACAATCTGAAATGCTGTGGGTTGAGAGTTTCACAACAAGCATAGCTGAACCCAGGATGGTCCAGCTCTGTGGGGGTGGGGCATCTGCCATTACTGAGGCAGTCCACCACCACCAAGGTAGTCCATCATTGCTGAGGCAGCCCGCCATTGCTGACGTGGCCCTCCATTACAGAGAGAGTCCACCATTACAGAGGTGGGCCTCCATTGCCGAGGCAGTTCTAACTATACCCGTATAAACAGGAATGCAGGGAAGTTCACAAGGCAGCTGGGCAGAGCTCACAGCAGCTCAGCAAAGCCTCTGCAGGCAGACTGTGACTAGGCTGCCTCCTCGCTGGGCAGGGCAGCCCTGAAAAAAAAGGCAGCAGAACAACAAAAACTCATAAATAAAGCCCTAACTCCCCAGAAGAGAGCACCTGGGGGGAAAAAAACAGGGTTTATGAGTTCTGCTGCAGCAGACTTAAACGTACCTGCCCAGCAGCTCTGAATGAACAATGGAGCTCAAAGCTCAGCACTTGAGCTTCTATAAAGGACACACTGTCTCCTCAAGCAGCCCCCTGACCCCCATATATCCAAAGAGTCACCTCAAAAAGGAAAGCTCAGACTGACATCTGGCAGATATCCTTCTGAGACAAAGATAGCGAAGAAGAAATGGGCAGCAACCCTTACGGTTCTGCAGCTGCTGCAGGTGATCCACAGGCAAACAGGGTCTGGAGTGTACCTAAGCAGTCCTACAGCAGAGGGACCAGACTGTTAGAAGGAAAACTAAGAAACAGAAAGAAATAACTTCATCATCAACAAACTGGACGTCCACTCAGAGGCCCAATATGAAAGTCAACAACTGCAAAGATGACAGGTGGATAAATCCACAAAGATGGGAAGAAACCAGTGCAAAGAGGATGAAAACACCCAAAACCAGAACACCTCTCCTCCTCCAAGAGATCGTAACTCCTCACCAGCAAGGGAAAAGGGCTGGATGGAGAATGAGTGTGATGAATTGACAGAAACAGCCTTCAGAAGGTGGGTAATAAAAAACTACTCTGAGCTAAAAGAACATGTGCTAACCCAATGCAAAAAAAAACTAAGAACCTTGAAAAAAGATTTCACAAAATGCTAGTGAGAATAAAGAACTTAGAGAAGAATATAAGTGAATTAATGGAGCTGAAAAACACAACATGAGAACTTCATGAAGCATACAAAAGTTTCAACAGCCGAATTGACCAAGAAGAAGAAAGGACATCAGAGGTCAAAGATCAACTCAATGCTGCAAAATAAGAAGGCAAGATTAGAGAAAAAAGGGTAAAAAGGAATGAACAAAGTCTCCAAGAAATATGTGACTATGTGAAAAGACCTAATCTATGTTTGATAGGTGTATCTGAATGTGATGAAGAGAATGAATCCAAGCTGGAAAATACTCTTCAGGATATTATCCAGCAAAACTTCCCCAACATAGCAAGGCAGGCCAATATTCAAGTCCAGGCAATACAGAGAACACCATAAAGATATTCCTCAAGAAGAGCAACCCCAAGGCACATAATCATCAGATTCACCAGGGTTGAAATGAAGGAGAAAATGCTAAGGGGAGCCAGAGAGAAAGGTCAGGTTACCCACAAAGGGAAGCCCATCAGAATCACAGCAGATCTCTCAGCAGAAACCCTACAAGCCAGAAGAGAGTGGGGGCCAATATTTAACATCCTTAAAGAAAAGAACTTTCAACCCAGAATTTTATATACAGCCAAACTAAGCTTCATAAGTGAAGGAGAAATAAAATCCTTTACAAACAAGCAATTACTCAGAGATTTCATCACCACCAGGCCTGCTTTACAAGAGCTCCTGAAAGAAGCACTAAACATAGAAAGGAACAACCAGTACCAGCCACTCCAAAAACATATCAAATTGTAAAGAGTGCCAACACAATGAAGAAACTGCATCAACTAATGGGCAAAACAGCCAGCTAGCATCAAAATGGCAGGATCAAATTCACACATAACAATATTAACCTTAAATGTAAATGGGCTAAGTGCCCCAATCAAAAGACACAGACTGGCAAATTGGATAAAAAGTCAAAACCCATCAGTGCACTGTATCTAGGAAACCCATCTCACATGCAAGGATACACAAAGGCTCAAAATGAAGGGATGGAGGAAGATCTACCAAGCAAATGGAGAGAAAAAAAAACAGGAGTTGCATCTCTCATCTCTGATAAAATAGACTTTAAATAAACAAAGATCAAAAGAGACAGAGAAGGACATTACATAATTTTAAAAGGATCAATGCAACAAGAAGACCTAAGGATCCTAAATATATATGTACCCAATATAGGCGTAACTAGATAAATAAAGCAAGTTCTTAAGGACTTACAAAGAGACTTAAACTCCCACACAATAATAGTGAGAGACTTCAACACCCCATTGTCAATATTGGACAGATCAATGAGATAGAAAATTAGCAAGGATATCCAGGACTTGAACTCAGACCGAGACCAAGCAAACCTAATAGACATTTACAGAACTCTCCACCCCAAATCCACAGAATATACATTCTTCTCAGAACCACATCACACCTACTCTAAAATTGACCACATAATTGGAAGTAAATCACTCCTCAGCAAATGCAAGAGAACAGAAATCATAACAAACGGTCTCTCAGACCACAGTGTAATCAAGTTAGAACTCAGAATTCAGAAACTAACTCAGAACTGCACAGCTTCATGGAAACTGAAAAACTGGCTCTTGAATGTTAACTGGATAAACAATGAAATGAAGGCAGAAATAAAGATGTTCTTTGAAACCAATGAGAACAAAGACACAACATACCAGAATCTCTGGGACACATTTAAAGCAGTCTCTAGAGAAAATATATAGCAATAAATGCCCACATGAGAAGCAAGGAAAGATCTAAAATCCACACCCTATCATAAAAATTGAGAGAGCTAGAGAAGCAAGATCAAAAAAACTCAAAACCTAGCAGGAGATAAGAAATAACTAAGATCAGAGCAGAACTGAAGGAGATAGAGACACACATACACACACACAAAAAAAAAACTTAAAAAAAACCCAATAAATCCAGGCACTGGTTTTTTGAAAAGATCAACAAAATAGACAGACCACTAGCCAGATTAATAAAAAAAAAGAATAATCAAATAGCTGCAATAAAAATGATAAAGGGGATATCACCAAAGATTCCACAGAAATATAAACCATCATCAGAGATTATTACAAACAACTTTATGCACATAAACTAGTAAACCTGGAAGAAATGGATAAATTCCTGGACACTTGCAACCTCCCAAGCCTAAACCAGGAAGAAGTTGAAACTCTAAATAGACTAATAACAAGGGCAGAAGTTGAGGCAGGAATTAAGAGCCTACCACCCAAAAAAAGCCCAGGTCTAGATGGGTTCACAGCTGAATTCTACCAGATGTACAAAGAGGAGCTGGTATCACCCCTTCTGAAACTATTCCAAACAATACAAAAGAGGGCTGATATCCAGAATTTACAAAGAACTCAAACAGATTTACAGGAAAAAAACAAACAAGCCCATTCAAAAATGGGCAAAGGATATGAACAGACACTTTACAAAAGAAGACATACATGAGGCCAACAAACACATGAAAAAATGCTCATCATCACTGGTCATTAGAGAGATGCAAATCAAAACCATATTGAGATACCATCTCACACCAGTTAGAATAGCGATCATTAAAAAATCTGGAGACAGCAGATGCTGGAGAGGATGTGGAGAAATAGGAACACTCTTACACTGTTGGTGGGAGTGTAAATTAGTTCAACCATTGTGGAAGACAGTGTGGCGATTCCTCAAGGATCTAGAAATAGAAATCCCATTTGACCCAGCAATCCCATTACTGGGTATATATCCAAAGGACTATAAATCGTTCTACTATAAGGACACATGCACACGAATGTTCATTGCAGCACTGTTTACAATAGCAAAGACCTGGAACCAACCCAAATGCCCATCGATGATAGACTGGACTGGGAAAATGTGGCACATATACACCATGGAATATTATGCAGCAATCAAAAATGATGAGTTTGTGTCCTTTGTAAGGACATGGATGAATCTGGAGAACATCATTCTCAGCAAACTGACACAAGAACAGAAAAGGAAATACCGCATATTCTCACTCATAGGCGGGTGAGAAAAATGAGAACACATGGACACAGAGAGGGGGTCTACTACACACTGGGGACTATTGGGGGGAATGGGGGAGGGAAAGCGGGGGGGGCTGGGGAGGGATAGCCTGGGAATAAATGCCAAGTGTGGGTGAAGGGGAGAAAGGCAGCAAAACACACTGCCATGTGTGTACCTATGCAACTACCTTGCACGTTCTGCACATGTACCCCAAAACCTATAATGTAATAAAAATTAAAACAAAAACAAACAAACAAACAAAAAAACAAAAGAGGGAATCCTTCCCAAATCATTGGTATCATCCTGATACCAAAACCCAGCAGAGACTCAACAAAAAAAGAAAACTTTGGGCCAATATCCATGATGAACACAGATGCAAAAATCTTCAATAAAATACTGGAAAGCCAATTGCAGCAGCAGATCAAAAAGCTTATCTATCACAATGAAGTAAGCTTCATCTCGGGGATGCAAGGCTGGTTCAACATATGCAAGTCTATAAACATAATCCACCACATAAACAGAACCAAAGACAAAAACCACATGATTATCTCAATAGATGCAGAGAAGACCTTTGACAAAATTCAACAGACTTTATGCTAAAAACTCTCAATAAACTAGGTATCAATGGAGTGTATCTCAAAATAATAAAAGCTATTTATGACAAACCCACAGCCAATATCATACTGAATGGGAAAAAAATGAAACATTCCCTCTGAAATCTGAGAAGGATGCCCCCTCTTACCACTCCTATTCAATATAGTATTGAAAGTTCTAGCCAGAGCAGTCAGGCAAGAAAAAGAAATAAAGTGTATTCAATTATGAAAAGAGGAAGTCAAATTGTATCTATTTGCAGACGACATGATTGTATATTTAGAAGACCCCATCATCTCAGCCCCAAATCTCCTGAAACTGGTAAGCAACTTCAGCAAAGCCTCAGGATATGAAATCAATGTCCAGAACTCACAAGCATTCCTATACACCAATAACAGACAAACAGAGAGCCAAATCAAGAACGAACTGTCATTCACAATTGCTATGAAGAGAATAAAATACCTAGGAATACAACTAACAAAGGATGTAAAGGACCTCTTCAAGGAGAACTATAAACTACTGTTCAAGGAAATAAGAGAGGACAAAAACAGATGGAAAAACATTCCATGCTCATGGTTAGAAAGAATCAATATTGTGAAAATGGCCATACTGCCCAAAGTTAATTTATAGATTCAACACTATCCCCATCAAGCTACCTATGACCCTTTTCACAGAACTGGAAAAAAACACCTTAAACTTTATATGGAACCAAAAGAGAGCCCGCATAGCCAAGTCAATTCTAAGCAAAAAGAACAAAGCTGGAGGCATCACGCTACCTGACTTCAAACTATACTACAAGGCTACAGTAATCAAAACAACATGGTACTGGCACCAAAACAGAGATATACACCAATGGAACAGAACAGAGGCCTCGGAGGCAATGTCACACATCTACAGTCATCTGATCTTTGACAAACCTGTCAAAAACAAGCAATGGGGAAAGGATTCCCCATTCAATAAATGGTTCTGGGAAAACAGGCTAGCTGTGTGCAGAAAGCAGAAACTGGACCTCTTCCTCACAGCTTACACTAAAATTAACTCCAGATGGATTAAAGACTTAAACCTAAGACCTAATAACATAAAAACCCTAAAAGAAAACCCAGGCAAAACCATCTAGGACATAGGCATAGGCAAGGACTTCATGACTAAAACACCAAAAGCATTGGCAACAAAAGCCAAAATAGACAAATGGTATCTAATTAAACTCTAGAGCTTCTGTACAGAAAAAGAAACAATTATTACAGTGAACTGGAAACCAACAGAACTGGAAAAATTTTTTGCAATCTACTCATCACACAATGGGCTAATATCCAGAATCTACAAAAAACTAAAACAGATTTACAAGAAAAAAACAAACCCATTCAAAAGTGGGTGAAGGATATGAACAGACACTTTTCAAATATACTATATATATTCTATATGGAATATATATACAGTATATATATATATATATACTATATATATTCCATAGAATATATATAGTATATATAGAATATATATATTAATTAATATATATATTAATATATGGTATTAATATATTATATAATATATATAATATATGGTATATATAATATATAAAACTAGAAAAAAAAGAAAGAAATAATATTGTTTAAATGACATACTGCCCAAAGCAATCTACCAATTCCATGCAATTCCTATCAAGCAGCTATGACAGTCTTTCATGAAATAGAAAAAAAAAATCTTAAAATTTATATGGAACCACAAAACACCCCAAATAGCCAAACCAATCTTAAGCAAAAAGAACAAAGCTTGCTCCATCACACTACCTGACTTCAAACTACACTACAAAACTACAGTAACCAAAACAGCATGGTACAGGTATAACAGACAGATAGACCAATGGAATACAATAGAGAATCCAGAAATAAATCCATGTATTTACAGCCAACTGATTTTTGACAAAACACCAAGAACATACACTGGGAAAGTCAGTCACTTTAATAAATGGTGCTGTGAAAACTGAGTATCTACATGCAGAAGAATAAAACTAGGCCCCTATCTCTCACTATATATAAAGATTAACCCAAAATTGATTAAAGACTTAAATGTAAGACCCAACACTGTACAACTACTGGAAGACAACATAGGGAAAAAATTTCAGCACCTTACTTTGGGCAAAGATTTTATGGATAAGACCTCAAAAGCATAGCCAACAAAATAAAAAATAGACAAATTGGATTATGTCAAACTAAAAAGCTTCTGTGCAGCAAAGAAAAGCATCAACAAAATGAACAGAAAACCTGCAGAATAGGAGAACATCTTTGCAAAGTATTCATTTGGTAAGATTTTAATATCCAAGATATACAAGGAATTTAACTCAACAACAACAACAACAAATACTAAGTAAATAATGGGCAAAGGATCTGAATAAACATTTCTCAAAAAAAAACATACAAATGGTGAAGAAGTGTATGAAAAAATGCCCAACATCAGTAATTATTAGGGAAATTCAAATCAAAACCAAAATCCGCCCCAGCTAATATGAGTATCATCAAGAAGACTAAAAATAAAAAAATGTTGTCAAAGATGTGAAGGGCAATTCTTATATACTGTTGTTAGTGGGAATGTAAATTAGTATGGCCATTATGAAATGTGGTATGGAAGTTCTCAAAAAAGCTAAAAATAGAACACTACTAAATGATCCAGCAGTCCCACTACTGGGTATATATGCAAAAGAAAGAAAACTGGTATGTCCAAGAGACATCTGTACTCCTATCACTATTTATGTTACCCAGGATATAGAATTAACCTAAGTGGCCAGCAGCAGATAAAGAAAATATGGTGTATATATACACAATGGAATACTAGTCAGTCATTAAAAAGTCTTCAATCTTGTCATTCATGGCAACATGGGTGAGCCTGAAGGATATTTTGTTTAATAAGTCAGGCACAGAATAATAAATACCATATATTCTCGCTCATGTGTGGAAACTTAAAAAGTTGCCAGTATGGAAGTATAGAGTAGAATATTGGCCACTAGAGGCTGAGAAGGGGACGAAGTGGGGTTATAGAAGTTAGTTAATGAATAAGATATTACAGGACAGGAGCAATAAGTTGTAGTGTTCTATAGCACTGTAGGATGACCCTGGTAAACAATTTATTGCATTTTTCAAATAACTAGAAGAGAGAATTTTGAATGTTCTCAATACTAAGAAAAGTTTGAGGTGATAGAAATGCTACTTTTCCTGATCTGATCATTGTACATTGTGTATATGTATCAAAATATCACACTGTGCCCAATAAATATGTAGGATTATTATGCATCAATTAAAAAAATTAAAATAACTGATACAACTGAATTCTGAACAATGAGTGAGGTTCTTAAGCAGTCTTTGGTCCCCTTACCCATGCTTGAGAAGTCCTTTTAAGAGCCTCAGGTATGACTTAATTCTCAGATATAGATAGACTAAACTATGGTAGCAAAGCAAATAGAAAGTTTGTTTTAGGTTTGGGTCAAGTGAGAAAAAAAGACATACAGATATAAAAATTAAGAAGAAAACACGGTTACAAGACAGACTGATGTGAACTCTTGCTTGCTCAGGAAAATGAGTAAAAAATTTTATTCAAAATTTGAAGTTTTTTTTAGCAAAGAAGGGGACTGAGATGTTTGGGTCTTATTATTGACATGAGAGGACAGACTAGCATTTAAAACAGACCTACAGGGTTTAAGTATGCACAATAAATTAGTGGCTTAACAGTGAAGACAGAACTTTCAAAGATTTTAAATTATACCTCCTTAGGGTCACTTGGGATTAACAAAGAGGAAAATCTTCCTAGCAGATTACCGAGAACAACTTCCTAGTTCAACTATATATCCTCCCACATCTGTTTACTTATTTGGAAATTATGTAATATTACATTTAAACAAAAAAATTCCACATGGAGATAAAAGAGAACTGAAATAATATTGAAATATTAATGTTGATATATTTTTCAGATAAAATTATGTAAGACTCCCAAGTATTCTGTCATAGAAGGAAGGGATTTTTCCTTTTACCAATGACTCTTTCCAGGGCTCCCTTCATGTCTCTGTTCTTCAGGCTATAGATGAAGGGGTTCAGTATGGGGGGTCACCACAGTGTACATCATAGCCATGACAGTCTACTTTAGAGTAGAATAATTAGCTGATGGGCCTAAGTAGAGACCAATAGCAGTCCCATAGAACAGTGACGCCACAGAGAGGTGGGAGCCACAAGTAGAGACGGCCTTGCAGATACCCTTAGAAGAAGGGACCTTGAGAATGGAGAATACAATTCGTGCATAGGACCCAATGATAGGTAGAAATGGGATGACTAGAATGAGGCCTCCCATGATAAATATCACCAATTCATTAACTCAAGTGTCAGAGCAGGTCAGCTTCAGCAGAGCAGACATATCACAGAAGAAGTGGAGGATCACATTGTCTGCACAAAAACACAATCTGGCCATGAGTAAAGTGTGCAACATGGCATGGAAGGTGGTCAGCACCCAGGACAGCACCACCAGGGGAGACACAGTATGGGGCTCATGATGGTGGCATAGTGTAGGGGGAAGCAGATGGCCACAGAGCGGTCATAGGTCATGGCCACAAGGAGGAAGCTCTCTAGATCCAAAAATACAAGAAGTACATCTGGGTCAGGCAGCCCGCATAGGGGATGGATGGGTCTTGGCTCTGCATGTTCTGCAGCAATTTGGGCACTGTGACAGAAGAAAATCAGAGGTCAGAGAAGGACAAGTTGCTGAGAAATAAATACATAGGCATGTGGAGATGGGAGTCCAGTCAAATGAGGATGATGATGATGAGGTTCCCCAGGAGGGTGGTAAGATACATGGCCAAAAACAGGGCATAGAACAATTTTGCTGCTCTGGCTGGATGGGCAGGCCCAGGAGGAGGAACTCTGAGGTGCTGGTTTGATTTTGTCCTGTCATGCTATCTTCAGGTCCCTTAAAAACCTGAATAAAAATAAACATGTTTCTATAATACATGGTCATTAGGTGTTCTTCAGTCGTTGGCTTCCCCATCATTATCCCTAACAACCATCTCTATAATCAGAAATGTGCCACATCAAAAAATGCACGCTTCTTTTCACGATGATTGATCTCACCTTTCATAATGTTAACACGGCTGATTCCTTTCCTTCTAAAACACTCTGATCTTTTAGCCTCTGTGCGATCACACTAGTTGCCTGACACATACTGATCATTCCTTCTTAACAACTGTGATCGGTTTCTTCTCTAACAGTTTCTTATATATCAGTGTTTTCTGGGGATTTTTCCTAAACGATTCTAATTTTACAGACCAAGCCCTGAAAGAGTTCACCTGTCCCTGTGACATTGATTACCATCTACACCTTATGGGTAAACATATCACCATTAGTATATTGTAACCAGTTGCTTACTGATTATCTCCCAGCTTAACAGATCCCAAGCTATTCTCAGCTTAACAGATCCCAAGGGCAACTCATGATCTCACCCTGCCACTCTCCCAATCCACTCACTCCTCCAGTCTCTCATATCTCAGTAAAAGGAATCCAAGCTCAAGTCAGAAACCTGGGAGTTTTCTTTCATTCATTTATTTCTCTCAAGACCAACATCTTATCCTAGCAAGTCATGTAAAGTCTATACTTCATTCTCTTTCTAATCCACCCACTGCTTTTCCCAACTGCCACAATCCAGAACAGGCTGACATCCTGATCCCGTCTGGACTACTGCAATGGTCTCATCTCCCTGCTCCTGTGCTCACTAGCCTTCAATCCATTCACACTGTGAAATTCTAAGATAAAAATCAGATCATCATTCTCTTGCTCAGAGTTCTTATGGATTCTCATTATTCTTAAGATATAGGTGAAATATCTTTCAAGGACACAAATATTTCATTATCTGACACATGCCTACCTCCACCGCCTCATCTGGTCCCACAATGAAGCTGCATCAGCATTCTCCAGCATTCTCCAGAAATGCTGACCTTGTAAGTCACAATTTCTTGCCTCCAGATGTTCACGCTGGCTGTCCTTCTGTGTAACATCTTCTTCCCTCTTAGTTGGCACACCCCTGCTTCATGTATATTACATGTCACTGGCTCAGCTAAATCTTCCTTCGTCTCCCCAGGTGAGACCTGCTTTTGTGTTTCCACAGCATCCAGTACTCACCCAGCAGCATTCAATCAATGCCCTTGATTGCTTGTTTATAGATCAGTTTCCTACCAAACTGTAAACTCCATACAGGTAGGCTGTAAAACCAGCCCAATACTCAAAACTATCCTATAGAACATCACACAACTGGGGAAATGAAGACCCTCAGCTTGTAGGGACACTAAGGTACCAACTTATTTACCCTTCTTTGTGACTGCAGCAAGGCCAGCATCTGGAATGGTGCCTGGATATGGCCAATGTTTCACTAATATTTGTTGGCTGTCCTTCAGGCTGAGACATACACTCCTCTAACTTTAAAGCAGCCAACTCCCATTGTAGTTAAACTCCTATTAAATCCTCCCAGAATAAGAATTCACTAGCCTTAACCATTCGGTGCTAATTTTGACACTTTATTACAAAATTCTGAGATAAACTTCAGACCTATGGAAAATGTTAGACCATCCAACCACGCTACTCTTTATTTTAAAAAGACAGCCCAGGCCTGGCACAGTGGCTCATGCCTGTAATCCCAGCACTTTGAGAGGCCAAGGTGGGTGGATCCTGAGGTCAGGAGTTCAAGACCAGGCTGACCAACATAGTGAAACCCCAGCTCTACTAAAACTACCAAAAAAAATTAGCCAGGCATGGTGATGCATGCCTATAATCCCAGCTACTCAGGAGGCTGAGGCAGGAGAATCACTTGAATCCAGGAAACAGAGGTTGCAGTGAGCCAAAATTGCACCACTGCACTCCAGCCTGGGTGGCAGACTGTCTCAAAAAAAAAAAAAAAAAAAAGACAACCCATTACGCATGTTTACACTGTCAATTTGGTTTTAGTGTCAATGTCTATGTGGTTCAGTTATGTTGACAAGAAGAAATGTATCTGAATGTTTGTATAATTTGGAGAGAAAGGGAATGAATATACCTACCCTTGTGACCTCGCTGTACATCCTCCCCAGATATCCATACCTTCAAATGCCTCTGAGCTGAGAAAGCTGAAGGATGTTAAGGTATATGAGAAGTTCCTTCCTGAAAGGGATGTAGCTGAGTCTAACTGCTGGGATTTTCACCCTGCCAATGTTTAATCTAGCCACATTAATCACTTTTCACATTTGGACATAATGTGCTAGTACTGTAGCAGGAAAATGGCATCAAGTGAAGCTTCCTATGCCTGTTTTCTCAGAAGTCTGCCTCCTTGGGAAATGAGTGGAACCAATCTCTGGTGTCAAGGATCTTATCAGAAATTTCAAACCAGAGAGACATCACTTGCGAATACTGCCGCTGATTGGGAATATGAATTTCAGCAGCTCCCTAAATAATGCCTCTCATCTTCTTCACCTGGTAAATCTATAGTTCTCAGTCTGGACTGCAAAGAAGAATCACAAAGGTCACTGCTTCTAAAATTTTAATTTACGTACAAACCAACTTGTGGTCTTGTTAAATGCTGATTTGATTCAATGCATCTGGTGTAAGGCTTAATTAACATTGTGAAAGTTAAAATTGTACATTTGGTGATGCCAATTCTGCTGTTCTGTGGACCACACTGAGTAGTAAGGACATATAATACATTTTAAAAATACAGATTACAGCACCATCCCCGTATACATGTAATCAGAATCTCAGGGAGGGGGCCTTAAGTAAGCTCCTTAAGTAATTCAAATATATAGCCAAGGGATTGAAATCTCTGTATTAAATGCCTATCTCACGGATATGTCGTTATGTTGAAATGATACAATCCTGTAAGAGAGTACATTGCATAGTATTAATGGACGCTATCATTAATGAAAAGATACTAAGTTGTGAACATTAAAACAAAGAATTTCTGGAATGTAGGAAAGTCTTGAAAGGCAGAGAGGTGAAAGGCAGAAAAGGAAAGTTATATCTGAAAAACTATCCTATAGAACGTCATACAACTGGGGAAATGAAGACCCTTAGGTTGTAAAGACACTAAGGTACCAGCTTATTTACCCTCCTGCCCAACTTACTGTGTCTGAGGTTAACTCCAGGGCCCTGATCCAACATCCTCCACCCCTTTATTTGTTGGAGGCATATGATGTAATCGCCTTTATAGTCATCGCCTGTGTCTGTAACCACCCTTCTCACTTCTCCCTTCCTACATATCCCTGGCCCTAGGGGACTGTGCATCCCAGAAGAGTCCAGATCCTGGAAGAACTCATTACAAACAAAGCAATTACACAGGGCCTTTCTAGAACAAATTATCTTAGAGTCTTGCAACAGTGACTGATTACAGTTGCTGATCACATCTTACTACACTTTGGGGGATCATGAGAATGGAGAGCTCAGGGATGGGTGCTTAATCATTGCATGCTTAGGGAACGGAGAGTACGTTTGTGAGGCTGAGGCCTACATCTTGAGAAGTGAATAAAAATGGTTGGAGAATTTGTAAACGTAAGCAGGGACCAGTCCATAAATGTCCTAAAATATCTGAAGGGTGTTAAGAGTTTAAGCTTTATCCTGTAGACAACAAGCCATTAGCGGCCTTTGAATAGAGGACAACTGTGGAAGGACGTATGTTTTGGAAATATTTTCAGGTGGCAGAATCTCTCAGTATACAAATAGGCCCTGAAAATAGGCCCTAGGAAAGAGAAAAACTGTAACTAACAAGGATCAGACTTCCATGACTCAACCATATACAGATACAGAGAAAGGACAGGAGTAAGAGAAAATATGAACTCTCAGATCACATTCAATTCTTCCTCGGGCCAATACGGAAAAGCAAATCCAGATCTGCAGCCTTTTGAGTTACTTCTAGCTCCTTACCTCTCTAGGAAAACCTTAATAACCAGACACCATTATTATCCCAACCACTCTCCACGTGTCAAGTTACCTCCTCGTACTAGCTTTTCCTTATCCTACAATTGATCACAAGACCACAACTGACATTTACAACTCCTTCTTCCACACCTAGTCCATGTTCCCTTTTTCTTAACTGCAGCTAGATTCACCCTTCCTTCCTTGTGAGCCTGCATCCTCAGTGTTATTGCTTTTCTTGGGTTGCTGTAATAGTGATTTATTAACCTTTACTGACATCCAAAAGAATCCTCTGCATAACAGATATGGTCTTCCCTTTCCTCATTATGCAGAGAAACACAATTTTCCATTGTTAACTGGGATTGAAGTACCACAGGCAGTAGAGCAACCCCCTTTCTGCCTATTGATTCAGAAACATAAGAAACAAAATTGCCAAATGGCAGTCTCAACTTTCAGTAGAATGGAACCAATGAAGCACTTCTGGTAAAAGTATTTCTCCCTTTAGAATTGTAACAGGCACCTCCTGTGCACAACTTCAGATTCTCTCAGCCATCCTTTTATTCCAGCCACAGCTGCAGTAACCAATTCTGGGTAGACTTTGACCAGCTTCACATAGATTCTGTCTGACAGTATTACCTCAGGCCTAGTCCATCTGCTTCTTGTGTCCTGCCATATGGTTTCTCTGACCCCATGGAGTGGAATATCATGGAAAACCAGCCCAATACTCATACATACCCAACCAGAAAGTGGAAGAGAGTTGTTGCTGTGTTGGTCACCCCTTAAGTACAGGTACTGGGAGCTTATGCATATATGCCTTAGGTCCTCCTAGTTGTTGCCAACTCATTAAGCCATCCTAGTAACTGGTCTTCCTCCTTCCCTACTTAACACCCCCACTATTGCTTACTTCATGTGAACTAAAATTCTCAAATAAACTACTTACAAATAAGACTTCTTCTCTGTCTCCAGTTTTTGGGTTACTAAAGCTATGACAGAAAGTAAGATCTGTAAATCAACAGAGCCCAAAATTGTGGGGGTAGGAAGCAAAAGTTCTGTGGGTACATTAGTTGGTCTAATAATGAGGAATGTCAGCCCTGCTACCATTCCCTGATTTCCAGACTCATGAATCATGCCTATGGGAGAAACATAGAGGAGAAATATATGGGCTTCTGGTTCAAAGCACACCTACCTCACTGGTACCCATAATTTTTGTTACTTTGTGAACTGCTTTGTCTCTAGCATTTGCAACAATGCCTGGCACAAAGCAGATTTTCATTAAATATTTGAATTAAATGAACCACACAGACTAGCAGTTCCAGAACAATGATTAGTAACAGTACTGACGGTGGGCAGACTTCTCTTTTTCCTGATAGTGCAAATACCTCTAGTATTTCCCCCTAAAGCCTGATGCTGGCTTTTAAGCTAACTCAGATTTATTATCCCATATTAAATAAGCATGATCTATTCCTGTTATAGTGAGCACTGTTATCTAGGATGGTTGAAATTTTAGCAAATATATCATTTTAATAAAAACATTAAAATTAATCTTCAAAAACCCCACATTTAAAAGGATTCAAATACTTTAATTCAACAAGTGAAATACAAGAAAACAGTAGCTATTAAACTATGGGATGGTAAATTAAGCAATAACAGAAAACTGTTATAATTTATGCTATTTAAACTTCCTTTTATCCCTACTTAAGTTTCATTCATTACATTAACATAATACTGCATCTCAACATCTGCAATTTTGACAAATGCCTGGAAAGTTTTTTGTTCAGAAACAGATGCCGGTCTGACAGAAACACATTTGAAAATGTTCTTTTTCTGGTCATAGTTGCCAACACATCTATGAACTCGGCCTCTAATCAGTCTTGGAAGTTCACGATCCTGTTTTTCAAAAAATAAATATCAAAAAATTAATTACTTCCTTTGAATTTCAATTTTTTAAAATATTGATACAACCAACTAAACATTTATCACCTCAAAATGCTATAATTCTTTCACGTGAGTCAGGGCCCCACTGTTGACAAGACTATGATAGTTAATCACATATTGGTGTCCTGTAGCAGAGAAGAGACCCTCACTTGGTAGGGCTTTTACAAGCTAGCAAGTTGTTGCTTCTTCAGAGACTGAATAATTCCCAGGGTAATGACACATGAATTACCCACTCTTATATCAGATTCTCAGAATTCCACTTTCAGTAGGCAGCAGACTGGGTGATTCAAAACAGCTCATCAGATAAGAGCAATCAGAATAACTGGGTGAAATGTTTTGTTAAAAATCTCCCAGCTGGGCGTGGTGGCTCATGCCTGTAATTCCAGGACTTTGGGAGGCTGAGGTGGGTGGATCATGAGGTCAAGAGATCGAGACTATCCTGGCCAACATGGTGAAACCCCATCTCTACTAAAAACACAAAAATTAGCCGGGTGTGGTGGCATGCACCTCTGGTCCCAGCTACTTGGGAGGCTGAGGCGGAAGAATCTCTTGAACCCAGGAGGTGGAGGTTGCAGTGAGCTGAGATTGTGCCACTGCACTCCAGCCTGGCAACAGAGCAAGACTATGCCTCAAAAAAAAATTTCCTTGTGGCCAGGCATGGTGGCTTACACCTATATCCCAGCACTTTGGAAGGCCAAGGTGGGTGGATCATGAGGTCAGGAGATCAAGACCATCCTGGCCAACCTGGTGAAACCCCATCTCTACTAAAAATACAAAAATTAGCTAGGTGTGGTAGTGCCCACCTGTAATCCCAGCTACTCGGGAGGCTGAGGCAGGAGAATCACTTGAACCTGGGAGGCGGAGGTTGCAGTGAGGCAAGATTGTGCCACTGCATTCCAGCCTGGCAACAGAGCAAGACTCCATTTCAAAAAAAAAATCCTCATAAGCATCAGAGAGATATCAAAACAGTGAGGAATTACAGAGATCCCCTCCCCATCTAGAAGAATATGGGAGTCTCAGATGAAACCTGATTTTGGGGGTGCTTTCTCCCTGAGATATCTGCAGATTACAGAAAGGCAGTTGAGATTCTAAGAAACTGAGCAGAGCTTTCAGACTTGTATATGTGGGAAACAAGTCTGAGGCCCCCAAAGAAAAGAGATTCTAGTAACCATGCCAACTCTGACCCAAGGCTTACAGTTGGTATTCAAAAGTGCTATGTCTTTAGAGACAAGTAAATCAGGAAAATATTAGCAATCTCCAAATCCTCTCAATTATGAATAAAATTAAAGCCTTCTAGATTGCTTTCATTAAATAGTCACAAAATCACTAATTATAAGGGAAAAGACTGATGATTAATATAAAGATTGTATTAAAATAAAAAACTTCTGTTTATCAAAAGCCATCATTAAACGTGAAAAAGCAAACCACATGTACGAGAAAATATTTGCAATGCACATTATGGACAGAAAACTTATTCCCAGAATAGTTAAAAAAATTCCTAGGATCAGTATGAAAAAGACAAATAACTCCATAGAAAAAACAGCAAGATGCCCAAACAGACTTTACAAAAGAAGATATCCAAATAGCATATGAAAAGATATTAAATCTCATTACTCCCCAAAGAATTATAAAGAAATAACAGTCAACTTACTCACCAGAATGATTATAATAAAAAAAGACTGACAATACTAAGCGTTGGTAAGAATACAGAGAAACCACAACTCTCTTACATTGCCTGTGAGTATTTAAATTGAGAAAATCCTCTGAAAAATCCTTTGGCAATAACTACTATATTTGAATATACACATGATCTATGACCCAGCAATTTTACTTCTTGGTATATATCAAACAAAAATACATGCAAATGCATAAAAGACATAGATAAAAATGTTCATAGAACATTAATGTGTAACAGCAAAAATCCAGAAACCCAAATCCCCACCAACAGTGAAATAGAAAGCTGTGATATATTCATGCAACACAATATTATACATAGCAATATAAATGAGTGAACTCAGCTACACACAACAGAGATGAATTTTACAAACTTTGTCAAGTAAAGGAAATGAAATATTTAAAAAGACGTACTGTATGATATTATTTCTATAAAGTTCAAGAACAGAATTGATGACATTAAAAGCCAGGCTAGTGGTTACTTGTGGGCAGAAGACAAGAGGTAGTGAATAGAAAGAGGCACAAAGGGGTTTGGGGGTGATGGCAATATTCTATTTCTTAACCTGGGTAGCATTCACTTTGTGATACTTCCTAGAACTGTACAGTTAGGATTTTCATTCTTTTCTGTAAATGTTATACTTCAATAGCAAAGTTTTTTTTAAAAAAATCAGACTAGATAAAAATAGTACTCATTCAAAATATTATAGGAATTGACATGACAATTATTTTGTGATCAACTACTATGTGTCATGCACTGTATATTCATGTTTCATCATTTAATCTCCATAACAACCTTTTAAAATAGGAGTTTGTTTCCCCATTTTATAGATTTTTTTTTCAATTTGAAATTCAAGTAATTTAAGCAGGTTACTTAAGGTCATAAAACTAGCAAATGCTGGAGTAAATGCTAGAATCCAAGTCTGATTTCAGAATTGCTGACAATTTCAGAAGTAAGGTTAAACTTTTACAAAGTATGTAGCTCTATACAGCCTCAATGTATGTAGGCCTCCTTTGCAATTTCCAGACTTCTGTGTCAGCAAGCCAACTACTTTCAGTTCCCTAAACAAGTGAAGCTCTCTCTTAGCTTCATGTCTTTGCATATGCTACTTCCTCACATTAGATTACATCCTTCTTTTCCTCCCCAACACATTTGGCTGAGTTGATTCTTACTAGTCCTTAAAGATCTAGGATAAGTTACCACCTTCTTTAAAAATCTTTCTGATCTGTCCCACCTTTCCTACCTACTTCTTCAGCACCCTGCACATACCTAGCTCCACCATGCCATTCACCATACCACAGTGTAACATTTCTGTACCATTCTACCTGGGATTACAAACTCTTTAGGAGAGAGAACCATTTGCCATTTATACCCCACTTTATATCACTCATATCCAGCACAGTACCTGGCACATAGAAGGCTCTTCATATTATACAAATAAAAAACTTTCATATCAGAACTAAAACCAAAGTGTTGAAAGTACTAAATTGTTAACAGAATTTCTATTTCAACTGAATTGTAGCCTGCACTTTTAGATTTTGTTGACATAGGCTTTGCAGAGAATACTTTAAAAATACTCACAATTTCATAAAATACACAAGGCAGAGTATTTTTCCCATCCCTCAGAAGAAAAGTCTTTGAATAATATGGGCCAGGTGTGACAGCCGAATCAAGAACAGCTAAGCAATATTGAAATGGGGGAAAAAATAAATGTTGGTAAATTGCAAATAAAATTTAACAAAGTTGATGTTTAAATAACTATTCATATTATTTATAGTTTTTATACAGTAATAATAAAGAAGGCATTTTAAGAAGGGAAGATATTTCTCAGACAGTTTTATATGAAGGAAAACAAAACTTCTGACTCTCTCCAACTTAGGAACAGATCATATGCCAAGCTCATACAATTGACAATAAACAGCCATCTGAAACTTTTTCCTTAGAATGTGCAGTATAGAGTGGTTAAATCCCCAGAACAGTCTACAATATTATAATAATAAAATGCACAGGTATAACAAATAAGTGTCATAATTTAATGAAAAAAGAAACATTCAATTAGAATCAGGAGTCAGGTGTTGAAGTCCCAGGTCCTTCAACTTACTAATATTTTGTGACTTTGAGCAAACTGAGTTTTTAATTTATTTTCATTATACACATTTAAGGTATACAATATATTTTCATATATATACATATATGTGTGTGTGTGTGTATATATATATATATATATATATATATATATATATATAATCAGTCCTACAGCAAGCAAATTAACATACCCACCACTGTCCATATTTATGCTTTTTGTGTGTGGTAAGAGCAGCTGAAACTACTCTCTTAGCAAACTTTTAATATACAATACAGTAATATTAACCATAGACCTCCTCTGTGCATTAAGTCTCTAGGCTTATTCATCCTACATAACTGCAAGTTTGTACCCTTTGACCTACATCTCCCTATTCTCTCCTCCTTGAGTAAATTGCTTAACCACTTTCAAATCTGTTTCTTCACCTATAAAATGCAAATTGTAATTCAGGTTTATCTCAAGAAACTATTATCAAATGACAGCATTATTCATTTATTTAATAACTATCTACTGAGTTATTTTGAGGCTGGACTCCATTTGTTCTAAAAAGGACCCAGTTATCCTTTAGGAAAATTCCATTTTTAGCCACATTATTTGATTAGAATTTGTCCCCATCCTCAGATCCAGGAGTGAACTGTGAGTGACTTAATTCAATCAGCATATTTTATTACGCAACTACACAGTTCAGGGGGCGTGTTACATTCAGAAATGATTATATGCAAAGACTCATTTGTTAGTTTCTAGGAAAGAGCAACCAGAAGAAAAACCTAAGAATGTGATAGTGTGGCATAAGAATGCATAGTCTACAGAAATTTGATAATCAACTTGCTACCATAAGGGGAGAGTCAGAAGCTTCTGGAGAGACTATAGTGTGGAGCCTTAAAATGAAGCCAACACTATGACTGGCCAGAAAGCTGGAGAGAAATCACTGTGCCATCTCTTGAGCAGCTAGATCAAGCTTTGCCCAAAGTCAAAAACCCAGCTGCTTTTCAGTTTCATGAATAATTCTCTATTATTGTTTAAAAGCCACTAAAGTTGTTTTTTTTTGGGGGAGGCGGGGGTGGGGGCTTGCAAATGAAAAGGACTTCCTATATACTGTGCAGTGTGCTAGACATTAAAGTCTAACAAAAAGGAAGTATCTACCTTAGGTAAGTTTAGAGTCTAGCCGAGAACTCAGGATTATTAAAGCACTATGAAAGCTAACCAACACATATAAAAGCATGGAACCCCTTCATTTCCTAGTAAGAATGTCTACTGCTGTCTATATTGGGTACTGTGATATTTTTAAAATGATTATTCTGGAGTGAACCTGAACAACTCACCAAAGAGAACCTGGGGAAATGAATGGAATTAGCACATCCTTTTAATAGGCTCAGGCTATTTCTAATATTTCTATTCTGCAAATGAGGTGAAAGCCAAAGGCATCCTTCACATAGGAAAAAGCAATTTAGTGAGAAGTCCAACGGGGTTTAAGATATTTGAAATTGATGTTCTACCTCCGATAGTATTCTAGTTCTGACAGAAAACAGACATGAAACAGAATACCATCTGCTATTGCAGTTATATAGCTACCCATAAGAACTGAACAAAATAAGGGCTAAGACAAGCTTCAATGTAGAGTAGTTACAGCCATATCAACCAGCTCAGAAATATGCTTCAGGCAATATGAGTATGACTTGATGAAGAATCCCTGAAGTATATGGGAGTTCCAGAGGCCAGAGGCATGGAAACCTCCAAAAAGCCAAAAGTGAAAATGAACAAAACCAGCCTGGCCAACACCTTGATTTTGGCACTGTGATATCCTGAGTATAGAACACAGTTGGCCCACATGGACTTCTGATCTACAAATCTTGAGTTAATAAGTGGGTGTGGTTGTTAGCTGCTAAGTTTCCATTAATTTGTTAAGCAGCAATTGAAAACTAATACATACTACAAACAACTCTATGCACATAAACTAGTAAACCAGGAAGAAATGGATAAATTCCTGGACGCCTGTGTCCTCCCAAGCCTAAACCAGGAGGAAGCCGAAACTATGAATAGACCAATAACAAGGTCTGAAGTTGAGGCAGCAATTAAGAGCCTACCACACAAAAAAAGCCCAGGTCCAGATGGGTTCACAGCCGAATTCTACCAGACACACAAAGAGGATCTGGTACCATTCCTTCTGAAACTATTTCAAATAATTCAGAAAGAGGGAACCCTTCCCAAATCATTTTATGAGACCAACATCATCCTGATACCAAAACCCAGCAGAGACTCAACAAGAAAAGAAAACTTCAGGCCAATATCCATGATGAACATAGATGCAAAAATCTTCAATAAAATACTGGCAAGCTGATTGTAACAGCACATTAAAAAGTTTATCCATCATGATCAAGTAGGATTCATCCCAGGAATGCAAGGCTGGTTCAACATATGCAAGTCTATAAATGTAATTCACCACATAAACAGAAGCAAAAACAAAAACCACATGATTATCTCAATTGACGCAGAGAAGGCATTTGACAAAATTCAACAGCCCTTTATGCTAAAAACCCTCAATAAACTTGGTATTGATGGAACATATCTCAAAGTAATAACTATTTACGACAAACCAACAGCCAATATCATACTTAATGGGCAAAAACTGGAAGCATTCCCTTTGAAATCCAGCACTAGACAAGGATGCCCTCTCTCACCACTCCTATTCAACATAGTACTGGAAGTTCTAGACAGAGCATCAGGCAAGAAAAAGAAATAAAGGGTATTCAAATAGGAAAGGTGGAAGCCACATTGTCTCTATTTGCAGACGACATGATAGTATACCTAGAAGACCCCATGACCTCAGCCCAAAAACTCCTGAAACTGATAAGCAACTTCAGCAAAGTCTCAGGATAAAAATCACAAGCATTCCTATACACCAATAACAGACTTAAAGAGAACCAAATCAAGAACGAACTGCCATTCACAATTGCTACAAAGAAAATAAAATACCTAGGAATACAACTCACTAGGAACGTAAGGGACCTCTTTAAGGAAAACTACAAACCACTGCTCAACGAAATAAGAGAGGACACAAACAGATGGAGAAACATTCCATGTTCGTGGTTAAGAAGAATCAATATCGTGAAAATGGCTATACTGCCCAAAGTAATTTACACAATCAATGCCATCCCCATCAAACTACCATTGAGTTTCTTCACAGAACTGGAAAAAAACCACCATGAACTTCATATGGAACCAAAAGAGAGCCCGCATAGCCAAGTCAATTCTAAGCAAAAAGAACACAGCGGGAGGCATCACACTACCAGACTTCGAACTATACTACAAGGCTACAGTAATCAAAACAGCATGATACTGGTACCAAAACAGAGATATAGACCAATGGAACAGAACAGAGGCATCGGAGGCAACACAACATATCTACAACCATATAATCTTTGATAAATCAGACAAAAACAAGCAATGGGGAAAGGATTCCCTGTTTAATAAATGGTGTTGGGAAAACTGGCTAGCCATGTGCAGAAAGCAGAAACTGGACCCTTTCCTGACACCTTACACTAAAATTAACTCCAGATGGATTAAAGACTTAAACATAAGACCTGACACCATAAAAACTCTAGAAGAAAATCTAGGCAAAACCATTCAGAACATAGGCGTAGGCAAGGACTTCATGACCAAAACACCAAAAGCATTGGCAACAAAAGCCAAAATAGACAAATGGGACCTAATCAAACTCCACAGCTTCTGCATGGCAAAAGAAACAGTCACTAGAGTGAATCGGCAACCATCAGAATGGGAAAAAACCTTTGCAGTTTACCCATCTGACAAAGGGCTGATAACCAGAATTTACAAAGAACTCAAACAGATTTACAGGAAAAAAACAAACAAGCCCATTCAAAAAAGGGCAAAGGATATGAACAGACACTTTACAAAAGAAGACATACATGAGGCCAACAAACATATGAAAAAATGCTCATCATCACTGGTCATTAGAGAGATGCAAATCAAAACCACATTGAGATACCATCTCATGCCGGTTAGAATGGCGATCATTAAAAAATCTGGAGACAACAGATGCTGGAGAGGATGTGGAGAAATAGGAACACTCTTACACTGTTGGTGGGAGAGTAAATTAGTTCAACCATTGTGCAAGACAGTGTGACGATTACTCAAGGACCTAGAAATAGAAATTCCATTTGACCCAGCAATCCTTTTACTGGGTATATATCCAAAGGACTATAAATCATTCTACTATACGGAAACATGCACACAAATGTTCATTGCAGCACTGTTTACAATAGCAAAGACCTGGAACCAACCCAAATGCCCATCGATGATAGACTGGACTGGGAAAATGTGACACATATACACCATGGAATAGTATGCAGCAATCAAAAATGATGAGTTTTTGTCCTTTCTAAGGACATGGATGAATCTGGAGAACATCATTCTCAGCAAACTGACACAAGAACAGAAAAGGAAATACCGCATATTCTCACTCATAGGCGGGTGAGAAAAATGAGAACACATGGACACAGGGAGGGAGTCTACTACACACAGGGGTCTATTGGGGGGAATGGGGGAGGGACAGTGGTGGGGGGAGCTGGGGAGGGATAGCCTGGGGAGAAATGCCAAATGTGGTTTAAGGGGAGGAAGGCTGCAAACACACTGCCATGTGTGTACCTATGCAACTATCTTGCACGTTCTGCACATGTACCCCAAAACCTAAAATGCAATAAAAATTAAAAAGAAAACTTCAGTTATTTGAATATACTTTAGGGAGTAGCAAAAATCAGACTGTTTTATTTGGAAGAAAAAGGACTAATCGGACATTAAAACTTGTTGTCCAAATAGTATTACTGAAGTATTTTTGAAGTATTTTACTTACCTAATACTTCAAAAAGAAGTACCGTTTTCTGAACATGTTCACGCCAATACTTCATGCTTTCAATAACTGCAGAAATAATTCTTAAAGAATTGTCTTTTTCCTTAAACTGTACCTGATACAATGAGGTTTCCTTTTGAAAAAATAAAAAACAGAATTAGAAAAATATTTTTTTTTCATCATACTCATTTATCTTTTATGTAAAAATTCTAAGTCCTTATAATGGACAAAGTGTAAAAAGAACTACTGAAAATTTTAGTTACCTCCCTAAATTAATGCCATCATTACTCTATTGGAGGAGGAGAAGCCAGGGTGCACTTGGAGACAATTAATCAAGAGGAGAATTATTTATATGGGCACTTGTTCACTCATTCATTCACCAGATTTTTAAAGCATCATATGCCAGATCCTGTGACAAATATAGGTAAAGCCCTTCCTTTCCCTAATGCACTCACACTCTAGGGAAGGAGCCAGAAATATTCATGCACTCATTTACTTGTTTTGAAAGTGTTTATTGGGCACCTCCTACCTGACAAACATAGCTATTAAGGAAACATTCATGGACAAAACAATCAAGATATCCGCTCTCAAAGATTTTATAGTCTAGTGGAGGATTTATAAAATAAATAACATATAAGAGAATGTCAGGAAATGTACTTCTTTAAGAAAAAAACACAAGGTAAAGGGACAGACAGAGACGGGGGTTATTATTTTAAGTGGGTTGTTAAATGAGAACAGAGGGAACAGCAAGTACAAAAGCCTTGAGAATGCAAAATTCTTAGCATTTTTTAAGATCAACTAAGAATAAAGTGTGTTAAGATACCAATTTTCAAAGGTAGGGGGACACTCTCCTTTGTAAGGGTGAGGGTTGTGAAGAATACATGATGAACCTTTTCTTCAAAATACAAGTAGTTTCCTCCTTCTTCCCCCTCTTAACAAGATCCTAACATGCCTCCTGTTGATGATTATGGCCACAGTAAACCCGTTACTAAGGTGATTATGTCATACAATTCTTGAGTGCAAGGAAACATAAAGTTGAGAACCACTGTGAAACATGCTTTATTAGTCTTTTTTCCAACAAAAAACAAAACACGCAAAAACAGATTTTACCCCAATGGCTTAGGCTTTTTCAGACATACAGGTGGAACAAAAACTAACAACAGTAAGAAGCTGTTAGCAATCTTAGGCTGAAAGGACAAGAGGAGAAAATAAAAGTATCAATCCCAGGAAAGCTATACTCATGAAAAGGCTACATCATGCAGTGACACAGCCACTGCTGGTGATAGAATATTTAAGACTGGAGAAAGTGAGAAAACGCAATCTTTCCTCCCACCCTTTGATGTCATACCAGTGACTCCTACTGGATGACCTCTAGCAAAAGCCAGCAAGTAAAGAATCTCAGGATGATGTACTTTGTAGGACAATTCAGCCTTCCAGAACAGAGAAGGGCAGGTGAAGAATCAAGTGGGCCAAGGGGCCAGGGAGCAGAGATGAGGAATAACCAGAACAAATAATATATAAAAAACATTTCCAAAGAATATTCAGAGCACTGAGCATAGAGAGGAAGTACAGTTGACATACAGCTTTAGGGAAGAATATAAACCAAAACACAGAGTGTATGCTATGTTTAGAGAATTGTGATGAGTCCGAAGTGGCTAGAGCATTGGACAATTAGTAAAATATGAAATATGAGGCTACAAAGGTAGAGTAGGACAAGATCATAAGGCAAAGGTCATAATAGGTTGATCATAAAGAGAACTATGGACTGCAGTGCAAATCTAACCTGCCATCTGTTAGTGTAAATGCTTGCTGGAGGACAGCCATGCACATTCATTTATGTATTGTTTATGGATGCTTACAAGCTACAGTGGCAGAGTTGAGTAGAACTGAGTAGCTGCAACAGAGACAGTATGGACCATAAAGCCAAAAATACTTACTAACTGGCCCTTTAAAGAAAATGTTTGCTCACCTCTGTTGAAAAATACTTAGAATGACATATGAAGAGCCTGGGTAACTTTACTAACAGTAGATAAACTATCATTACTTTAAAATGGGTATAAAGTGAAAGCCAAAATTCCAGTAGAAAACTCAGTCTGAAAGGAAAAGGAGCAGCCACTCATATCCTCTAAAAAAATATTCTGGAAACTAAGATTTGCCCACTTAAATGGAACTAAATATTTATGCTAATCAAGTAATGTATGTCACGGAATTGATTTCAGATGCTCTTATCTCTGTAAATTTCTAAATATTTACCTCACATTTTAAAAAACATGAATAGGTCATTAATTGATATTTAAACATTTACCTTCAGAGTGTTTTCTTCTGGAAAATCATCCAACATTTGTTTCTTATATTGATTTTGTTGAAAATTGGGCTTAAATGTCTGTAATGCACTGTTTTTGTCTAGCCCTCTCATTGTGAAACCAGATATTTTTGATGAATGTGTTTGTCTAGGTAGCTCAGTCTCTTTGTTGCGCGATAAGTTAGGAGGTTCAGGTATTCTTAACTGTTTTTGTTGCTGAGCTCCCAAACTCATTGGACAGGAATTTTTTCCATCATTTGCCACTAAGTTCGTTCGTTTACACTGAGGCCTAAAATCATTTTTATTCCAAGTTTTCAAGTTGGTAGTTTTGTTGCCATCTTTGTAGCTGTAATAGTGGGGGGAAAAAGAGGATTTGTTTCTATAAGGTTTCTTAATTACAAAAAAATAAATAATTAATTTATATGGCAATTTATTATTTAGAAAGCACTTTATAACTACTAACTACTTAGAAATTACAAATACATCACAACAACCCTACAAAATATATTATTATCTCTCTTTCTAGATGAGAAGACTGATCCTTAATAAGGAATTAACTTGCCCAAAGTCATACAGCAAACTACTCACAAGTCTAGAGCCCAGGAAATACAAGCTCTCCCAACTCAGAGTCTAGTACTACAAAGTATATTTTTAAATAATAGCATCCTTCTTACCATCCAAGTGGTAAGATTTTGAGGACATCTGCATACTTCTTTTATATTCAAAGTTTTTAAATTTTCTATAAAGTAAAATTTTAAGAAGTTAAACTGTGGCTTATCAATGATTTTAAATCACAAAGAGAATACATACAGGCAGGATGGATAGCTATTAATACTTGATTAGAAAGTTTGTGCTTTTACTACATAGCTTAAAAGCCCTATAAGGAATTAAGTGCAGCATTTGCCAGCAACATTAAGCGTGTTATACCAGCTGACCAGAACGTTATGTTAAATGTGAATGAGGCCAAAATCAAAACCATAATTTCTGAGCAGGCTAGTTAGGAGTTCCACAGGAAATAAAACTAGTCCAAGTCACAAATTCTTTTTTTGTTTGTTTTTTCTCAGAGACAGGGTCTCGCTCTGTCACCCAGGCTGGAGTGTAATGGCGAGAACACAGCTCACTCTAGCTTCAATCTCCCAGGCTCAAGTGATCGTCTCGCCTCAGCCTCCTGAGTAGCTGGAACAGGTGAGTGCCACTATGCCCAGATAACTTTTGTTATTTTTTCATAGAGACAGCATTTCACCATGTTGCCCAAGCTGGACTCAAACTCCTGGGCTCAACTGATCCACCTCCTTGGCCTCCCAAAGTGCTGGGACTACAGGTATAAGCCACCATTTCCAGCCCACAAATTCTTAATTCTCAATAATTTTCCTGGAAATACAAGTATCATAAGAGGGTGACCAATACAACCCACCCTTTATTTAGGTAAATAATCCAAAAAAGGTCTAGGTATACTACTGAGAAGGAACAAATTCAAATTTTATGAGGCCTGAAGCTTGTATAATTTAGGAAACACTGTTAATTGGGTACAAAGCTAGTATAAAATAAGGAAGCAAAATTACAACAATTTAAGTTATAAGCACCACAAACATTACAATACTGAGAAAAAATATTAGAATTATTATTAAATTAACTGCCTGATACCCTTTATAAGAAGTTTTTCTACATTGATCACTTCTTCATATGACAATAATTTTATAATATTTTTTGGATTCCTGATCTCATTATGTTGCCCACGTCAGTCTCAAACTCATGGGCATAAGTGATTCTCCTGCCTCAACCTCTGGAACAGCTGGCACTACAGACATGTACCAACACACCCAACAATTTTATAATTTTATTTTCAATAAAGAGAACAGAAATAGTTTCGTCTTTCCTCTCTCTCACAGTTATAGAAATTACATTTATTATTCATGGTCTAGAAAAATTTATTTCAGCTTTACAACTCTCTATTGGTAACAGCACATCTGTAGTAATATCAAAGATCAACGATCACAGATCATAACAGATATAATAATAATGAAAAAGTTTGAAATATTGCAAGAAATACCAAAATGTGACAGAGAATCATGAAGTGAGCACATGCTGTTAGAAAAATAGCACCAATAGACTTGCTCAATGCAGGATTACCACAAACCTTCAACTTGTAAAAATGCAAATCTGTGAAGTGCAATAAAGTGCAATATAAGGGGGGAGGGAGGCAAGATGGCGTCGTAGAGGTGACTCAGGATTGCAGCTCTCGGTGAAGGCGCAGAGGGTGAGTCCTAGCCGCATTCTTGGATGGATCTTTTATGCCCACAGAGTGTTGAATGTCCCAGGTGTGGGAGAGACACGGGACCCTAGTGCAGCCGGCTAACGCAGCTGGCTCCAGCCGCCTCTTCAGCCGGCGCCGCAGCGGGACCCGGCGCGGAACTCACTGGTCTGGGTGCCCTGTTAAACCGGCAATCTGAGATTTGGAAGGGCAGATTGGCATGTCCATCTGATTGAACGGGACTTGGACAATGAGCCAGACCAGGAGTTTCCTGGGAAGCGTGATCTGAGACGGGGTAGTGGGCAGCGGCACAGGAGATCGCACGGATCCCAGTGCCCTATCGGCAGGCTCCTGGGGCGCCAGTGAGAGAGTCGATCTTTCAGCTTGGCGAGAGGAAGAGAGAGAGAGAGAGGACGGACTCTGAGGCAGGGAGCTGGGTGATCGGGCTCGGCGGTCCCACGTTCACGGGGACAAGCAAGGCGGCGACTGGAGGCGCTTGGAGTTGAGAGTTTTGCTGCCGGCATCTAGGACGGTGCAGCCCGGTCAGGGAGGGGCGTCCACCATTGCTGACGAAGTGCACCCCCACTTAAGTACCGCCCAGGACTGATGCAGCCTGCCGTTGCCGAGGCAACCTGCCATAACAGAGAGACTCCGCTAGGCAGCAACAGGGCGGACCTGCGCTAGCAGGACAGAGCCCCAGCAGGCAAATAGTGAATAGAATGCCGCCTAGTAAGGCAGGACAGTGCAACAGATACTCATAAAGAAAGCTCCAACTCCCTGAGACAGAGCATCTAAGGGTGAAAAAAAAAAAGAGTGGTGTTTTATGAGTTCTATTGCAGCAGACATAAACAACCTCCCAACAACCCTGAATGAACAACGGAGCTTACAGCTCAGCACTGGAGCTCCTATAAAGCACAGACTGTCTCCTCAAGCAGCTCCCTGACCCCTGTATATCCAAGGAGTCACCCCAGAAAAGGACTAATCAGACTGACATTTGGCTGGCATCATTCTGGAACAAGGGCAGCAGAAGAAGAAACTGGTATCATCCCTCACTGTACTGCAGCTGCTGCAGGTATATCCCAGACAAGCAGGGCCTGGAGTGGACCTCAGCACTCATACAGCAGAGAGGATAGATCATTAGAAGGAAAACTAAGTAACAGAAATACTTCATCATCAACAATCTCAGTGTCCACACAGAGACCCAATTGAAAAATCAGCCACTATGAAGACGACAGGCGGATAAATCCCTAAAGATGGGAAGAAACCAGCGCAAAAAGGAGGAAAGCACCCGAAACCAAAACACCTCACATCCAAAAAAGGACCAAAACTCCTCACCAGCAAGGGAACAAAGCTGGACAGAGAATGAATGTGACGAAATGACGAAATCAGACTTCAGAAAGTGGATAATGAGAAACTTCAGTGAGCTAAAGGAACATGTACTAAACCAGTGCAAAGAAACTAAGAACCTTGAAAGAAGATTTGAAAAAAGATTCGAGGAATTGATAACAAGAATGGACAACTTAGAGAGGAATATGAATGAACTGAAGGAGCTGAAAAACACAACACGAGAACTTCGCGAAGCATGCACAACTTCCAACAGCCGAATTGACCAAGCAGAAGAAAGAATATCAGAAGTTGAAGATCAACTCAATGAAATAAAACGAGAAACCAAGATTAAAGAAAAAAGCACAAAAAGGAATGAACAGAATCTCCAAGAAATGTGGGACTATGTGAAGAGACCCAACCTAAGTTTGATAGGTGTACCAGAATGTGATGAAGAGAATGAATCCAAGCTGGAAAACACTCTTCAGGATATTATCCAGGAAAATTTCCCCAACCTAGCAAGACATGTCAATACTCAACTCCAGGAAATACAGAGAACACCACAAAGATACTCTGCAAGAAGAGCAACCCGAAGGCACATAATCGTCAGATTCACCAGGGTTGAAACGAAGGAGAAAATACTAAGGGCAGCCAGAGAGAAAGGTCGGGTCACCCACAAAGGGAAGCCCATCAGACTCACAGCAGATCTCTCGGCAGAGACTCTACAAGCCAGAAGAGAGGGGGGGCCAATATTTAACATCCTTAAAGAAAAGAGCTTTCAACCGAGAATTTCATATCCATCGAAACTGAGCTTCATAAGTGAAGGAAAAATAAAATCCTTCATGAACAAGCAAGTACTCAGAGATTTTGTCACCACTAGGCCTGCTTTACAAGAGCTCCTGAAAGAGGCACTACACACAGAAAGAAACAACCGGTACCAGCCATCCTAAAAGCACACCAAATGCTAAAGACCATCAACAAAATGAAGAATGTACATGAACCAATGGGCAAAACAGCCAGCTAGCAACAAAATGGCAGTATCAAATTCACACATAACAATAGTAACCCTGAATGTAAATGGGCTAAATGCACCAATCAAAAGACACAGACTGGCAAATTGGATAAAAAACCAAAACCCATTGGTGTGCGGTATCCAGGAAACCCACCTCACATGCAAAGATACACAAAGGCTCAAAATAAAGGGATGGAGGAAGATTTACCAAGCAAATGGAGAGCAAAAAAAAGCAGGAGTTGCAATTCTCATCTCTGATAAAATAGACTTTAAAGTAACAAAGATCAAAAGGGACAAAGAAGGTCATTACATAATGGTAAAAGGATCGATATAACAAGAAGAGATAACGATACTAAATATATATGGACCCAATGTAGGAGCACCCAGATATATAAGGCAAGTTCTTAATGACTTACAAAGGGACTTAGACTCCCACACAATAATAGTGGGAGACTTTAACACTCCACTGTCAATAGCAGACAGATCAACCAGACAGAAAATTAACAAGGATATCCAGGACTTGAACTCAGACCTGGAACAAGCAAACCTGATAGACATTTACAGAACTCTCCACCCCAAATCCACAGAATATACATTCTTCTCAGCACCACATCACACCTACTCCAAAATTGACCACATAATTGGAAGTAAAGCACTCCTCAGCAAATGCAAAACAACTGAAATCATAACAAACAGTCTCTCAGACCATAGTGCAATCAAGTTGGAACTCAGAATTCAGAAAATAACTCAGAACCGCACAGCTTCATGGAAACTGAACAACTGGCTCTTGAATGTTGATTGGATAAACAATGAAATGAAGGCAGAAATAAAGAAGTTCTTTGAACCAACGAGAATGAAGACACAATGTACCAGAATCTCTGGGACACATTTAAAGCAGTCTGTAGAGGAAAATATATAGCAATAAGTGCCCACATGAGAAGAGTGGAGAGATCCAAAATTGACACCCTATCATAAAAATTGAAAGAGCTAGAGGAGCAAGATCAAAAAGGCTCAAAACCTAGCTGAAGACAAGAAATAACTAAGATCAGAGCAGAACTGAAGGAGATAGAGACAAGAAAAACCCTTCAAAAAATCAGTAAATCTAAGAGCTGGTTTTTTGAAAAGATCAACAAAATAGACAGACCACTAGCCAGACTGATAAAAAAGAAGAGAGAGAACAACCAAATAGACGCAATAAAAAACGATAATGGGGAAATCACCACAGATTCCACAGAAATTCAAACCATCATCAGAGAATAGTACAAACAACTCTATGCACATAAACTAGTAAATCAGGAAGAAATGGATAAATTCCTGGACGCCTGTGTCCTCCCAAGCCTAAACCAGGAGGAAGCCGAAACTATGAATAGACCAATAACAAGGTCTGAAGTTGAGGCAGCAATTAAGAGCCTACCACACAAAAAAAGCCCAGGTCCAGATGGATTCACAGCTGAATTCTACCAGACACACAAAGAGGATCTGGTACCATTCCTCCTGAAACTATTCCAAAGAACCCAAAAAGAGGGAACCCTTCCCAAATCATTTTATGAGACCAACATCATCCTGATACCAAAACCTGGCAGAGACTCAACAAGAAAAGAAAACTTCAGGCCAATATCCATGATGAACATAGATGCAAAAATCTTCAATAAAATATTGGCAAACCGATTGCAACAGCACATTAAAAAACTTATCCATCGTGATCAAGTAGGATTCATCCCGGGGATGCAAGGCTGGTTCAACATACGCAAGTCTATAAATGTATTTCACCACATAAACAGAAGCAAAAACAAAAACCACATGATTATCTCAATTGATGCAGAGAAGGCATTTGACAAAATTCAACAGCCCTTTATGCTAAAAACCCTCAATAAACTTGGTATTGATGGAACATATCTCAAAGTAATAAAAGCTATTTACGACAAACCAACAGCCAATATCATACTTAATGGGCAAAAACTGGAAGCATTCCCTTTGAAATCCGGCACTAGACAAGGATGCCCTCTCTCACCACTTCTATTCAACATAGTACTGGAAGTTCTAGCCAGAGCAATCAGGCAAGAAAAAGAAATAAAGGGTATTCAAATAGGAAAGGTGGAAGCCAAATTGTCTCTATTTGCAGACGACATGATAGTATACCTAGAAGACCCCATCACCTCAGCCCAAAAGCTCCTGCAACTGATAAGCAACTTCAGCAAAGTCTCAGGATATAAAATCAATGTGCAAAAATCACAAGCATTCCTATACACCAATAACAGACTTAAAGAGAACCAAATCAAGAACGAACTGCCATTCACAATTGCTACAAAGAAAATAAAATACCTAGGAATACAACTCACTAGGAATGTAAGGGACCTCTTTAAGGAAAACTACAAACAACTGCTCAACGAAATAAGAGAGGACACAAACAGATGGAGAAACATTCCATGCTCGTGGTTAGGAAGAATCAATATCGTGAAAATGGCTATACTGCCCAAAGTAATTTACACAATCAATGCCATCCCCATCAAACTACCATTAAATTTCTTCACAGAACTGGAAAAAACCACCATGAATTTCATATGGAACCAAAAAAGAGCCCGCATAGCCAAGTCAATTCTAAGCAAAAAGAACACAGCGGGAGGCATCACGCTACCAGACTTCAAACTATACTACAAGGCTACAGTAATCAAAACAGCATGGTACTGGTACCAAAACAGAGATATAGACCAATGGAACAGAACAGAGGCATCGGAGGCAACACAACATATCTCCAACCATATTATCTTTGATAAACCAGACAAAAACAGGCAATGGGGAAAGGATTCCCTGTTTAATAAATGGTGTTGGGAAAACTGGCTAGCCATGTGCAGAAAGCAGAAACTGGACCCCTTCCTGACACCTTACACTAAAATTAACTCCAGATGGATTAAAGATTTAAACGTAAGACCTGACACCATAAAAACCCTAGAAGAAAATCTAGGCAAAACCATTCAGAACATAGGAGTAGGCAAGGACTTCATGAACAAAACACCAAAAGCATTGGCAACAAAAGCCAAAATAGACAAATGGGACCTAATCAAACTCCACAGCTTCTGCATGGCAAAAGAAACTGTCACTAGAGTGAATCGGCAACCATCAGAATGGGAAAAAATCTTTGCAGTTTACACATCTGACAAAGGGCTGATATCCAGAATTTACAAAGAACTCAAACAGATTTACAGGAAAAAAACAAACAAGCCCATTCAAAAATGGGCAAAGGATGTGAACAGAAACTTTACAAAAGAAGACATACATGAGGCCAACAAACATATGAAAAAGTGCTCATCATCATTGGTCATTAGAGAGATGCAAATCAAAACCACATTGAGGTACCATCTCACGCCAGTTAGAATGGCGATCATTAAAAAATCTGGAGACAGCAGATGCTGGAGAGGATGTGGAGAAATAGGAACGCTCTTACACTGTTGGTGGGAGTGTAAATTAGTTCAACCATTGTGGAAGACAGTGTGGCGATTCCTCAGGGACCTAGAAATAGAAATTCCATTTGACCCAGCAATCCCATTACTGGGTATCTATCCAAAGGACTATAAATCGTTCTACTACAAGGACACATGTACACGAATGTTCATTGCAGCACTGTTTACAATAGCAAAGACCTGGAACCAACCCAAATGCCCAACGATGATAGACTGGACTGGGAAAATGTGGCACATATACACCATGGAATATTATGCAGCAATCAAAAATGATGAGTTTGTGTCCTTTGTAAGGACATGGATGAATCTGGAGAACATCATTCTCAGCAAACTGACACAAGAACAGAAAAAGAAATACCGCATATACTCACTCATAGGTGGGTGAGAAAAATGAGAACACGTGGACACAGAGAGCCGGTCTACTATACACTGGGGACTGTTGGGGGGAATGGGGGAGGGACAGCAGGGGGGGGCTGGGGGGGATAGCCTGGGGATGAATGCCAAGTGTGGGTGAAGGGGAGGAAAGCAGCAAAGCACACTGCCATGTGTGTACCTATGCAACTATCTTGCACGTTCTGCACATGTACCCCCAAACCTATAATGCAATAAAAATAAAAAAAAAAGTGCAATATAATGAGATGGGCCTACATAAAGAGGATTTGACTGGATTAGAGATCCAACTATATGCTGTCTACAATCAACTCAGTTTAGATTCACAAGATACATAAAAGCTTAGAATAAAGGGATGGAAAAAGATATTCCATGCAAACGGCAACCAAAAGTAAACAGGGATGGCTGAGTTTATGTCAGACAAAATAGACTTTAAGTTAAAAGATGTCTCTAAAGACAAAGAAGGTCATTATATAATGAAAACGGGCAAATTCAATAGGAAAGTATAAAAATTGTAAATATATACACATCCAATATTGGAGCTCCTAAGTATATAAAGCAAATATTGACAAACCCAGAAGAAAAATTGATAGCAATATAATAATAAAAGGAAAGCTCAATACTCTACTTTTAATAATAGATAAATCATCCAGATAGAAAAATCAATAAACAGTGACCTTGGATAACACTATGGATCAAATGGACCCAAAAGACATACATAGAATTTGCCACCCAACAGCAGAAGACGACACATTCTTCTCAAGCACAGATGGAAGTTTCTCCAGGATAACTCCCATGTTAGGTAACAAAATCAGACTTAACAAATTTAAGAAGATCAAAATCATACCAAGTATCTTTTCTGACCATAATGGTATAAAACTAGAAATGAATAACAGCTAGAAAATGGAAAAATTCACAAATATAACAACACACTCTTGAACAACCATTGATCAAAGAGGGAATTAACAAAGAAAATTTTTAAGTTGTCTTGAGACAGAAACAAAACACAACATACCAAAACGTATGGGAAAGCAAAAGCAGTGCTAAGGGAAGTTTATAGAAATAAATGCCAAAATGGAAATAAAAAGATCTCAAATAAACATCCTACCTTCACACCTAAAGGAATTAGAAAAAGAGTAACAAACTAAGCCCAAAATAAGCAGATAAAGGAAATAAGAAGACTAGAGTAGAAATAAAATAGAGAATAGAAAAAGAAAGTAAAACTAGGCTGGGCACAGTGGCTCATCCTGTAATCCCAGCATTTGGGAGGCTGAGGCAGGTGGATCACCTGAGGTCAGGAGTTTGAGACCAGCCTGGCAAACATGGTGAAGCCTCATCTCCACTAAAAAATACAAAAATTACCCAGGCGTGATGGTGGGTGCCTGTAATCCCACCTACTCGGGAGGCTGAGGCAGGAGAATCACTTGAACCCGGGAGGAGGAGGTTGCAGTGAGCCAAGATCGCACCACTGCACTCCAGCCTCCAACAGAGTGAGACTCTGCCTCAAAAAAAAGAGACAAAACTAAGAGCTTATTTTTTTGAAAAGATAAAGTCAACAGCCCCTTACATAGACTAAAAAAAAGAAAAGAGAAGATTTAAATAAATTAAAGAGGAAACATAAAATGGATTTCTCAGAAATAAAAAAGATCATAAGGGGCTATTATGAACATTATATGACAACAAATTAGATAACACAGAAGAAATGGATAAATACATAGAAACATGCAAACTACCAAGATTGAATCAAGAAGAATGTAGAAAGCCTAAACAGAATAATAAGAAGAAGATTACAGAAGTAATCAAAAACCTCTCAACAAAGAAAAGCCCAGGACCAGATGACTTCACAGTGAATTCTATCAAACATTCAAAGATAAATTAATACCAATCTTTCTTAAATTCTTTCATAAAATAAGAGGGAATACTTCTAAATTCATTTTGAGGCTAGCATCACTCTGATATCAAAATCAAACAAAGACACTGCTAGAAAACTACAGACCAGTATCAGTAAAAAACATAGATGCAAAAACCCTCAATAAAATACTAGCAAGGCAAATCCAACAGCACATCAAAAAAACTACCTAATGAGTACTCTGCTCACTACATGGGTGAGGTGACAGGTTCCATACTTTAAACCTCAGCATTAACAATACTCCCATGTAACAAATCTGCACATGTGTTCCCTATATTTAAAGCCAAAGTTGAAATCTTTTCTTAAAAATTTACACACCAGATCTTTTGAGGCAAGATGGCATCATAGAAGCGACTCAGGATTGCAGCTCTCAGTGACGGCGCAGAGGGTGCGTCCTAGCCGCATTCTCGGATGGACCTTTTTTGCCCACAGAGCGTTGAAAGTCCCAGGTGTGGGAGAGACACAGGACGCTGGTAAAGCCGGCTAACACAGCCGGCTTGTGCGGGCGCTGCAGCGGGACCCAGCACGGAACTCACTGGTCCGGGTGCCCCGTTAAACCAGCAATCTGAGAGCTTGAAGGGCAGATTGGCGCGTCCATCTGATTGAACGGGACTTGGACAGTGAGCCAGACCAGGAGTTTCCTGGGAGTTTCCTGGGAAGCGTGATCTGAGCCAGTGAAGTGGGCAGCGGCACAGGAGATCGCAGGGATCCCAGTGCCCTATCGGCAGGCTACTGGGGCGCCAGTGAGAGGGTCGACCTTTCAGCTCGCGGAGAGGGAGAGAGAGAGAGAGAGGACGGACTCTGAGGCAGGGAGCTGGGTGATCGGGCTCGGCGGGTCCCACACTCACGGGGACAAGCAGGGCGGTGACTGGAGGTGCTTGGGGCTGAGAGTTTTGCTGCCGGCATCTAGGACGGTGCAGCCCGGTGAGGGAGGGGCGTCCGCCATTGCTGACGCAATCCGCCCCTACTGAAGTACCGCCCAGGGCTGACGCAGCCTGCCGTTGCCGAGGCAACCTGCCATAACAGAGAGACTCCACCAGGACGGGGGAGCGCTCCCCAGCAGAGGGAGCCCAGCAGCAACAGGGCGGACCCGCGCTAGCAGGTCAGAGCCCTGGCAGGCAAATAGTGAATAGACTGCCACCTAGTGGGGCAGGACAGTGCAACAGATACTCATAAAGAAAGCCCCAACTCCCTGAAACAGAGCATCTAAGGGGGAAAAAAAAGGGTGGTGTTTTATGAGTTCTATTGCAGCAGACATAAACAACCTCCCAAAAACCCTGAATGAACAATGGAGCTCACAGCTCAGCACTGGAGCTCCTATAAAGCACAGACCATCTCCTTAAGCAGCTCCCTGACCCCTGTATATCCAAAAAGTCACCGCAAAAAAGGACTAAGCAGACTGACATTTGGCGGGCATCATTCTGGAACAAAGACAGCAGAAGAAGAAACTGGTATCATCCCTCACTGTTCCACAGCTGCTACAGGTTTACTCCAGACAAGCAGGGCCTGGAGTGGACCTCAGCACTCATACAGCAGAGGGGCTAGACCATTAGAAGGAAAAGTAAGTAACAGAAATACTTCATCATCAACAATCTCAGCATCCACACAGAGACCCAATTGAAAAATCAGCAACTAATAAGACGACAGGCGGATAAATCCATAAAGATGGGAAGAAACCAGCACAAAAAAGAGGAAAACAACCGAAACCAAAACACCTCACCTCCTACAAAGGACCAAAACTCCTCACCAGCAAGGGAACCAAGCTGGATGGAGAATGAGTGTGACGAAATGACGGAATCAGACTTCGGAAAGTGGATAATGAGAAACTTCATTGAGCTAAAAGAACATATTCTAAATCAGTGCAAAGAAACTAAAAACCTTGAAAGAAGATTTGATAAAAGATTCGAGGAATTGATAACAAGAATGGACAACTTAGAGAGGAATATGAATGAATTGAAGGAGCTGAAAAACACAACACGAGAACTTCGTGAAGCATGCACAAGTTTCAACAGCCGAATTGACCAAGCAGAAGAAAGAATATCAGAAGTTGAAGATCAACTCAATGAAATAAAACGTGAAACCAAGATTAAAGAAAAAAGCACAAAAAGGAATGAACAGAATCTCCAAGAAATGTGGGACTCTGTGAAGAGACCGAACCTACGTTTGATAGGTGTACCAGAATGTGATGAAGAGAATGAATCCAAGCTGGAAAACACTCTTCAGGATATTATCCAGGAAAATTTCCCCAACCTAGCAAGACAGGTCAATACTCAACTCCAGGAAATACAGAGAACACCACAAAGATACTCCGCAAGAAGAGGAACCCCAAGGCACATAATCGTTAGATTCACCAGGGTTGAAACGAAGGAGAAAATACTAAGGGCAGCCAGAGAGAAAGGTCGGGTCACCCACAAAGGGAAGCCCATCAGACTCACAGCAGATCTCTCGGCAGAGATTCTACAAGCCAGAAGAGAGTGGGGGCCAATATTTAACATCCTTAAAGAAAAGAACTTTCAACCCAGAATTTCATATCCAGCCAAACTGAGCTTCATAAGTGAAGGAAAAATAAAATCCTTCATGAACAAGCAAGTACTCAGAGATTTTGTCACCACTAGGCCTGCTTTACAAGAGCTCCTGAAAGAGGCACTACACACAGAAAGAAACAACCGGTACCAGCCATCCTAAAAGCATACTAAATGCTAAAGACCATCAACAAAATGAAGAATCTACATGAACCAACGGGCAAAACAGCCAGCTAGCATCAAAATGGCAGTATCAAATTCACACATAACAATATTAACCCTAAATGTAAATGGGCTAAATGCACCAATCAAAAGACACAGACTGGCAAATTGGATAAAAAACCAAAACCCATTGGTGTGCGGTATCCAGGAAACCCACCTCACATGCAAAGATACACAAAGGCTCAAAATAAAAGGATGGAGGAAGATTTACCAAGCAAATGGAGAGCAAAAAAAGCAGGAGTTGCAATTCTCGTCTCTGATAAAACAGACTTTAAAGCAACAAAGATCAAAAGGGACAAAGAAGGTCATTACATAATGGTAAAAGGATCGATATAACAAGAAGAGCTAACGATTCTAAATATATATGGACCCAATGCAGGAGCACCCAGATATATAAGGCAAGTTCTTAATGACTTACAAAGAGACTTAGACTCCCACACAATAATAGTGGGAGACTTTAACACTCCACTGTCAATAGCAGACAGATCAACCAGACAGAAAATTAACAAGGATATCCAGGACTTGAACTCAGACCTGGAACAAGCAAACCTGATAGACATTTACAGAACTCTCCACCCCAAATCCACAGAATATACATTCTTCTCAGCACCACATCACACCTACTCCAAAATTGACCACATAATTGGAAGTAAAGCACTCCTCAGCAAATGCAAAACAACTGAAATCATAACAAACAGTCTCTCAGACCATAGTGCAATCAAGTTAGAACTCAGAATTCAGAAAATTCAGAACCGCACAGCTTCATGGAAACTGAACAACTGGCTCTTGAATGTTGATTGGATAAACAATGAAATGAAGGCAGAAATAAAGAAGTTCTTTGAAACCAATGAAAATGAAGACACAACGTATCAGAATCTCTGGGACACATTTAAAGCAGTCTGTAGAGGAAAATATATAGCAATAAGTGCCCACATGAGAAGAGTGGAGAGATCCAAAATTGACACCCTATCATCAAAATTGAAAGAGCTAGAGGAGCAAGATCAAAAAGGCTCAAAACCTAGCCGAAGACAAGAAATAACTAAGATCAGAGCAGAACTGAAGGAGAGAGAGACAAGAAAAACCCTTCAAAAAATCAATAAATCTAAGAGCTGGTTTTTCGAAAAGATCAACAAAATAGACAGACCACTAGCCAGACTGATAAAAAAGAAAAGAGAGAACAACCAAATAGATGCAATAAAAAACGATAAAGGGGAAATCACCACAGATTCCACAGAAATTCAAACCATCATCAGAGAATACTACAAACAACTCTATGCACATAAACTAGTAAATCAGGAAGAAATGGATAAATTCCTGGACGCCTGTGTCCTCCCAAGCCGAAACCAGGAGGAAGCCGAAACTATGAATAGACCAATAACAAGGTCTGAAGTTGAGGCAGCAATTAAGAGCCTACCACACAAAAAAAGCCCAGGTCCAGATGGGTTCACAGCTGAATTCTACCAGACACACAAAGAGGATCTGGTACCATTCCTTCTGAAACTATTCCAAATAATCCAAAAAGAGGGAACCCTTCCCAAATCATTTTATGAGACCAACATCATCCTGATACCAAAACCTGACAGAGACTCAACAAGAAAAGAAAACTTCAGGCCAATATCCATGATGAACATAGATGCAAAAATCTTCAATAAAATATTGGCAAACCGATTGCAACAGCACATTAAAAAACTTATCCATCGTGATCAAGTAGGATTCATCCCGGGGATGCAAGGCTGGTTCAACATACGCAAGTCTATAAATGTAATTCACCACATAAACAGAAGCAAAAACAAAAACGACATGATTATCTCAATTGATGCAGAGAAGGCATTTGACAAAATTCAACAGCCCTTTATGCTAAAAACTCTCAATAAACTTGGTATTGATGGAACATATCTCAAAGTAATAAAAGCTATTTATGACAAACCAACAGCCAATATCATACTTAATAGGCAAAAACTGGAAGCATTCCCTTTGAAATCGGGCACTAGACAAGGATGCCCTCTCTCACCACTCCTATTCAACATAGTACTGGAAGCTCTAGCCAGAGCAATCAGGCAAGAAAAAGAAATAAAGGGTATTCAAATAGGAAAGGTGGAAGCCAAATTATCTCTATTTGCAGACGACATGATAGTATACCTAGAAGACCCCATGACCTCAGCCCAAAAGCTCCTGCAACTGATAAGCAACTTCAGCAAAGTCTCAGGATATAAAATCAATGTGCAAAAATCACAAGCATTCCTATACACCAATAACAGACTTAAAGAGAACCAAATCAAGAACGAACTGCCATTCACAATTGCTACAAAGAAAATAAAATACCTAGGAATACAACTCACAAGGAATGTAAGGCACCTCTTTAAGGAAAACTACAAACCACTGCTCAACGAAATAAGAGACGACACAAACAGATGGAGAAACATTCCATGTTCGTGGTTAGGAAGAATCAATATCGTGAAAATGGCTATACTGCCCAAAGTAATTTACACAATCAATGCTATCCCCATCAAACTACCATTGAATTTCTTCATAGAACTGGAAAAAACCACCATGAATTTCATATGGAACCAAAAAAGAGCCCGCATAGCCAAGTCAATTCTAAGCAAAAAGAACACAGCGGGAGGCATCACGCTACCAGACTTCAAACTATACTACAAGGCTACGGTAATCAAAACAGCATGGTACTGGTACCAAAACAGAGATATAGACCAATGGAACACAACAGAAGCATCAGAGGCAACACAACATATCTACAACCATATTATCTTTGAGAAACTAGACAAAAACAAGCAATGGGGAAAAAATTCCCTGTTTAATAAATGGTGTTGGGAAAACTGGCTAGCCATGTGCAGAAAGCAGAAACTGGACCCCTTCCTGACACCCTACACTAAAATTAACTCCAGATGGATTAAAGACTTAAACGTAAGACCTGACACCATAAAAACCCTAGAAGAAAATCTAGGCAAAACCATTCAGGACATAGGAGTAGGCAAGGACTTCATGACCAAAACCCCAAAAGCATTGGCAACAAAAGCCAAAATAGACAAATGGGACCTAATCAAACTCCACAGCTTCTGCACGGCAAAAGAAACAGTCACTAGAGTGAATCGGCAACCATCAGAATGGGAAAAAATCTTTGCAGTTTACACATCTGACAAAGGTCTGATATCCAGAATTTACAAAGAACTCAAACAGATTTACAAGAAAAAAACAAACAAGCCCATTCAAAAATGGGCAAAGGATATGAACAGACACTTTACAAAAGAAGATATACATGAGGCCAACAAACATATGAAAAAATGCTCATCATCACTGGTCATTAGAGAGATGCAAATCAAAACCACATTGAGATACCATCTCACGCCAGTTAGAATGGCGATCATTAGAAAATCCGGAGACAGCAGATGCTGGAGAGGATGTGGAGAAATAGGAACGCTCTTACACTGTTGGTGGGAGCGTAAATTAGTTCAACCATTGTGGAATACAGTGTGGCAATTCCTCAGGGACCTAGAAATAGAAATTCCATTTGACCCAGCAATCCCATTACTGGGTATCTATCCAAAGGACTATAAATCGTTCTACTACAAGGACAGATGTACACGAATGTTCATTGCAGCACTGTTTACAATAGCAAAGACCTGGAACCAACCCAAATGCCCAACGATGATAGACTGGACTGGGAAAATGTGGCACATATACACCATGGAATATTATGCAGCAATCAAAAATGATGAGTTTGTGTCCTTTGTAAGGACATGGATGAATCTGGAGAACATCATTCTCAGCAAACTGACACAAGAACAGAAAAAGAAATACCGCATATACTCCCTCATAGGTGGGTGAGAAAAATGAGAACACGTGGACACAGAGAGCCGGTCTACTATACACTGGGGACTGTTGGGGGGAATGGGGGAGGGACAGCAGGGGGGGCTGGGGGGGATAGCCTGGGGATGAATGCCAAGTGTGGGTGAAGGGGAGGAAAGCAGCAAAGCACACTGCCATGTGTGTACCTATGCAACTATCTTGCACGTTCTGCACATGTACCCCCAAACCTATAATGCAATAAAAATAAAAAAAAAAGTGCAATATAATGAGATGGGCCTACATAAAGAGGATTTGACTGGATTAGAGATCCAACTATATGCTGTCTACAATCAACTCAGTTTAGATTCACAAGATACATAAAAGCTTAGAATAAAGGGATGGAAAAAGATATTCCATGCAAACGGCAACCAAAAGTAAACAGGGATGGCTGAGTTTATGTCAGACAAAATAGACTTTAAGTTAAAAGATGTCTCTAAAGACAAAGAAGGTCATTATATAATGAAAACGGGCAAATTCAATAGGAAAGTATAAAAATTGTAAATATATACACATCCAATATTGGAGCTCCTAAGTATATAAAGCAAATATTGACAAACCCAGAAGAAAAATTGATAGCAATATAATAATAAAAGGAAAGCTCAATACTCTACTTTTAATAATAGATAAATCATCCAGATAGAAAAATCAATAAACAGTGACCTTGAATAACACTATGGATCAAATGGACCCAAAAGACATACATAGAATTTGCCACCCAACAGCAGAAGACGACACATTCTTCTCAAGCACAGATGGAAGTTTCTCCAGGATAACTCCCATGTTAGGTAACAAAATCAGACTTAACAAATTTAAGAAGATCAAAATCATACCAAGTATCTTTTCTGACCATAATGGTATAAAACTAGAAATGAATAACAGCTAGAAAATGGAAAAATTCACAAATATAACAACACACTCTTGAACAACCATTGATCAAAGAGGGAATTAACAAAGAAAATTTTTAAGTTGTCTTGAGACAGAAACAAAACACAACATACCAAAACGTATGGGAAAGCAAAAGCAGTGCTAAGGGAAGTTTATAGAAATAAATGCCAAAATGGAAATAAAAAGATCTCAAATAAACATCCTACCTTCACACCTAAAGGAATTAGAAAAAGAGTAACAAACTAAGCCCAAAATAAGCAGATAAAGGAAATAAGAAGACTAGAGTAGAAATAAAATAGAGAATAGAAAAAGAAAGTAAAACTAGGCTGGGCACAGTGGCTCATCCTGTAATCCCAGCATTTGGGAGGCTGAGGCAGGTGGATCACCTGAGGTCAGGAGTTTGAGACCAGCCTGGCAAACATGGTGAAGCCTCATCTCCACTAAAAAATACAAAAATTACCCAGGCGTGATGGTGGGTGCCTGTAATCCCACCTACTCGGGAGGCTGAGGCAGGAGAATCACTTGAACCCGGGAGGAGGAGGTTGCAGTGAGCCAAGATCGCACCACTGCACTCCAGCCTCCAACAGAGTGAGACTCTGCCTCAAAAAAAAGAGACAAAACTAAGAGCTTATTTTTTTGAAAAGATAAAGTCAACAGCCCCTTACATAGACTAAAAAAAAGAAAAGAGAAGATTTAAATAAATTAAAGAGGAAACATAAAATGGATTTCTCAGAAATAAAAAAGATCATAAGGGGCTATTATGAACATTATATGACAACAAATTAGATAACACAGAAGAAATGGATAAATACATAGAAACATGCAAACTACCAAGATTGAATCAAGAAGAATGTAGAAAGCCTAAACAGAATAATAAGAAGAAGATTACAGAAGTAATCAAAAACCTCTCAACAAAGAAAAGCCCAGGACCAGATGACTTCACAGTGAATTCTATCAAACATTCAAAGATAAATTAATACCAATCTTTCTTAAATTCTTTCATAAAATAAGAGGGAATACTTCTAAATTCATTTTGAGGCTAGCATCACTCTGATATCAAAATCAAACAAAGACACTGCTAGAAAACTACAGACCAGTATCAGTAAAAAACATAGATGCAAAAACCCTCAATAAAATACTAGCAAGGCAAATCCAACAGCACATCAAAAAAACTACCTAATGAGTACTCTGCTCACTACATGGGTGAGGTGACAGGTTCCATACTTTAAACCTCAGCATTAACAATACTCCCATGTAACAAATCTGCACATGTGTTCCCTATATTTAAAGCCAAAGTTGAAATCTTTTCTTAAAAATTTACACACCAGATCTTTTGAGGCAAGATGGCATCATAGAAGCGACTCAGGATTGCAGCTCTCAGTGACGGCGCAGAGGGTGCGTCCTAGCCGCATTCTCGGATGGACCTTTTTTGCCCACAGAGCGTTGAAAGTCCCAGGTGTGGGAGAGACACAGGACGCTGGTAAAGCCGGCTAACACAGCCGGCTTGTGCGGGCGCTGCAGCGGGACCCAGCACGGAACTCACTGGTCCGGGTGCCCCGTTAAACCAGCAATCTGAGAGCTTGAAGGGCAGATTGGCGCGTCCATCTGATTGAACGGGACTTGGACAGTGAGCCAGACCAGGAGTTTCCTGGGAGTTTCCTGGGAAGCGTGATCTGAGCCAGTGAAGTGGGCAGTGGCACGGGAGATCGCAGGGATCCCAGTGCCCTATCGGCAGGCTACTGGGGCGCCAGTGAGAGGGTCGACCTTTCAGCTCGCGGAGAGGGAGAGAGAGAGAGAGAGGACGGACTCTGAGGCAGGGAGCTGGGTGATCGGGCTCGGCGGGTCCCACACTCACGGGGACAAGCAGGGCGGTGACTGGAGGTGCTTGGGGCTGAGAGTTTTGCTGCCGGCATCTAGGACGGTGCAGCCCGGTGAGGGAGGGGCGTCCGCCATTGCTGACGCAATCCGCCCCTACTGAAGTACCGCCCAGGGCTGACGCAGCCTGCCGTTGCCGAGGCAACCTGCCATAACAGAGAGACTCCACCAGGACGGGGGAGCGCTCCCCAGCAGAGGGAGCCCAGCAGCAACAGGGCGGACCCGCGCTAGCAGGTCAGAGCCCTGGCAGGCAAATAGTGAATAGACTGCCACCTAGTGGGGCAGGACAGTGCAACAGATACTCATAAAGAAAGCCCCAACTCCCTGAAACAGAGCATCTAAGGGGGAAAAAAAAGGGTGGTGTTTTATGAGTTCTATTGCAGCAGACATAAACAACCTCCCAAAAACCCTGAATGAACAATGGAGCTCACAGCTCAGCACTGGAGCTCCTATAAAGCACAGACCATCTCCTTAAGCAGCTCCCTGACCCCTGTATATCCAAAAAGTCACCGCAAAAAAGGACTAAGCAGACTGACATTTGGCGGGCATCATTCTGGAACAAAGACAGCAGAAGAAGAAACTGGTATCATCCCTCACTGTTCCACAGCTGCTACAGGTTTACTCCAGACAAGCAGGGCCTGGAGTGGACCTCAGCACTCATACAGCAGAGGGGCTAGACCATTAGAAGGAAAAGTAAGTAACAGAAATACTTCATCATCAACAATCTCAGCATCCACACAGAGACCCAATTGAAAAATCAGCAACTAATAAGACGACAGGCGGATAAATCCATAAAGATGGGAAGAAACCAGCACAAAAAAGAGGAAAACAACCGAAACCAAAACACCTCACCTCCTACAAAGGACCAAAACTCCTCACCAGCAAGGGAACCAAGCTGGATGGAGAATGAGTGTGACGAAATGACGGAATCAGACTTCGGAAAGTGGATAATGAGAAACTTCATTGAGCTAAAAGAACATATTCTAAATCAGTGCAAAGAAACTAAAAACCTTGAAAGAAGATTTGATAAAAGATTCGAGGAATTGATAACAAGAATGGACAACTTAGAGAGGAATATGAATGAATTGAAGGAGCTGAAAAACACAACACGAGAACTTCGTGAAGCATGCACAAGTTTCAACAGCCGAATTGACCAAGCAGAAGAAAGAATATCAGAAGTTGAAGATCAACTCAATGAAATAAAACGTGAAACCAAGATTAAAGAAAAAAGCACAAAAAGGAATGAACAGAATCTCCAAGAAATGTGGGACTCTGTGAAGAGACCGAACCTACGTTTGATAGGTGTACCAGAATGTGATGAAGAGAATGAATCCAAGCTGGAAAACACTCTTCAGGATATTATCCAGGAAAATTTCCCCAACCTAGCAAGACAGGTCAATACTCAACTCCAGGAAATACAGAGAACACCACAAAGATACTCCGCAAGAAGAGGAACCCCAAGGCACATAATCGTTAGATTCACCAGGGTTGAAACGAAGGAGAAAATACTAAGGGCAGCCAGAGAGAAAGGTCGGGTCACCCACAAAGGGAAGCCCATCAGACTCACAGCAGATCTCTCGGCAGAGATTCTACAAGCCAGAAGAGAGTGGGGGCCAATATTTAACATCCTTAAAGAAAAGAACTTTCAACCCAGAATTTCATATCCAGCCAAACTGAGCTTCATAAGTGAAGGAAAAATAAAATCCTTCATGAACAAGCAAGTACTCAGAGATTTTGTCACCACTAGGCCTGCTTTACAAGAGCTCCTGAAAGAGGCACTACACACAGAAAGAAACAACCGGTACCAGCCATCCTAAAAGCATACTAAATGCTAAAGACCATCAACAAAATGAAGAATCTACATGAACCAACGGGCAAAACAGCCAGCTAGCATCAAAATGGCAGTATCAAATTCACACATAACAATATTAACCCTAAATGTAAATGGGCTAAATGCACCAATCAAAAGACACAGACTGGCAAATTGGATAAAAAACCAAAACCCATTGGTGTGCGGTATCCAGGAAACCCACCTCACATGCAAAGATACACAAAGGCTCAAAATAAAAGGATGGAGGAAGATTTACCAAGCAAATGGAGAGCAAAAAAAGCAGGAGTTGCAATTCTCGTCTCTGATAAAATAGACTTTAAAGCAACAAAGATCAAAAGGGACAAAGAAGGTCATTACATAATGGTAAAAGGATCGATATAACAAGAAGAGCTAACGATTCTAAATATATATGGACCCAATGCAGGAGCACCCAGATATATAAGGCAAGTTCTTAATGACTTACAAAGAGACTTAGACTCCCACACAATAATAGTGGGAGACTTTAACACTCCACTGTCAATAGCAGACAGATCAACCAGACAGAAAATTAACAAGGATATCCAGGACTTGAACTCAGACCTGGAACAAGCAAACCTGATAGACATTTACAGAACTCTCCACCCCAAATCCACAGAATATACATTCTTCTCAGCACCACATCACACCTACTCCAAAATTGACCACATAATTGGAAGTAAAGCACTCCTCAGCAAATGCAAAACAACTGAAATCATAACAAACAGTCTCTCAGACCATAGTGCAATCAAGTTAGAACTCAGAATTCAGAAAATTCAGAACCGCACAGCTTCATGGAAACTGAACAACTGGCTCTTGAATGTTGATTGGATAAACAATGAAATGAAGGCAGAAATAAAGAAGTTCTTTGAAACCAATGAAAATGAAGACACAACGTATCAGAATCTCTGGGACACATTTAAAGCAGTCTGTAGAGGAAAATATATAGCAATAAGTGCCCACATGAGAAGAGTGGAGAGATCCAAAATTGACACCCTATCATCAAAATTGAAAGAGCTAGAGGAGCAAGATCAAAAAGGCTCAAAACCTAGCCGAAGACAAGAAATAACTAAGATCAGAGCAGAACTGAAGGAGAGAGAGACAAGAAAAACCCTTCAAAAAATCAATAAATCTAAGAGCTGGTTTTTCGAAAAGATCAACAAAATAGACAGACCACTAGCCAGACTGATAAAAAAGAAAAGAGAGAACAACCAAATAGATGCAATAAAAAACGATAAAGGGGAAATCACCACAGATTCCACAGAAATTCAAACCATCATCAGAGAATACTACAAACAACTCTATGCACATAAACTAGTAAATCAGGAAGAAATGGATAAATTCCTGGACGCCTGTGTCCTCCCAAGCCGAAACCAGGAGGAAGCCGAAACTATGAATAGACCAATAACAAGGTCTGAAGTTGAGGCAGCAATTAAGAGCCTACCACACAAAAAAAGCCCAGGTCCAGATGGGTTCACAGCTGAATTCTACCAGACACACAAAGAGGATCTGGTACCATTCCTTCTGAAACTATTCCAAATAATCCAAAAAGAGGGAACCCTTCCCAAATCATTTTATGAGACCAACATCATCCTGATACCAAAACCTGACAGAGACTCAACAAGAAAAGAAAACTTCAGGCCAATATCCATGATGAACATAGATGCAAAAATCTTCAATAAAATATTGGCAAACCGATTGCAACAGCACATTAAAAAACTTATCCATCGTGATCAAGTAGGATTCATCCCGGGGATGCAAGGCTGGTTCAACATACGCAAGTCTATAAATGTAATTCACCACATAAACAGAAGCAAAAACAAAAACCACATGATTATCTCAATTGATGCAGAGAAGGCATTTGACAAAATTCAACAGCCCTTTATGCTAAAAACTCTCAATAAACTTGGTATTGATGGAACATATCTCAAAGTAATAAAAGCTATTTATGACAAACCAACAGCCAATATCATACTTAATAGGCAAAAACTGGAAGCATTCCCTTTGAAATCGGGCACTAGACAAGGATGCCCTCTCTCACCACTCCTATTCAACATAGTACTGGAAGTTCTAGCCAGAGCAATCAGGCAAGAAAAAGAAATAAAGGGTATTCAAATAGGAAAGGTGGAAGCCAAATTATCTCTATTTGCAGACGACATGATAGTATACCTAGAAGACCCCATGACCTCAGCCCAAAAGCTCCTGCAACTGATAAGCAACTTCAGCAAAGTCTCAGGATATAAAATCAATGTGCAAAAATCACAAGCATTCCTATACACCAATAACAGACTTAAAGAGAACCAAATCAAGAACGAACTGCCATTCACAATTGCTACAAAGAAAATAAAATACCTAGGAATACAACTCACAAGGAATGTAAGGCACCTCTTTAAGGAAAACTACAAACCACTGCTCAACGAAATAAGAGACGACACAAACAGATGGAGAAACATTCCATGTTCGTGGTTAGGAAGAATCAATATCGTGAAAATGGCTATACTGCCCAAAGTAATTTACACAATCAATGCTATCCCCATCAAACTACCATTGAATTTCTTCATAGAACTGGAAAAAACCACCATGAATTTCATATGGAACCAAAAAAGAGCCCGCATAGCCAAGTCAATTCTAAGCAAAAAGAACACAGCGGGAGGCATCACGCTACCAGACTTCAAACTATACTACAAGGCTACGGTAATCAAAACAGCATGGTACTGGTACCAAAACAGAGATATAGACCAATGGAACACAACAGAAGCATCGGAGGCAACACAACATATCTACAACCATATTATCTTTGAGAAACTAGACAAAAACAAGCAATGGGGAAAAAATTCCCTGTTTAATAAATGGTGTTGGGAAAACTGGCTAGCCATGTGCAGAAAGCAGAAACTGGACCCCTTCCTGACACCCTACACTAAAATTAACTCCAGATGGATTAAAGACTTAAACGTAAGACCTGACACCATAAAAACCCTAGAAGAAAATCTAGGCAAAACCATTCAGGACATAGGAGTAGGCAAGGACTTCATGACCAAAACACCAAAAGCATTGGCAACAAAAGCCAAAATAGACAAATGGGACCTAATCAAACTCCACAGCTTCTGCACGGCAAAAGAAACAGTCACTAGAGTGAATCGGCAACCATCAGAATGGGAAAAAATCTTTGCAGTTTACACATCTGACAAAGGGCTGATATCTAGAATTTACAAAGAACTCAAACAGATTTACAAGAAAAAAACAAACAAGCCCATTCAAAAATGGGCAAAGGATATGAACAGACACTTTACAAAAGAAGATATACATGAGGCCAACAAACATATGAAAAAATGCTCATCATCACTGGTCATTAGAGAGATGCAAATCAAAACCACATTGAGATACCATCTCACGCCAGTTAGAATGGCGATCATTAGAAAATCCGGAGACAGCAGATGCTGGAGAGGATGTGGAGAAATAGGAACGCTCTTACACTGTTGGTGGGAGCGTAAATTAGTTCAACCATTGTGGAATACAGTGTGGCAATTCCTCAGGGACCTAGAAATAGAAATTCCATTTGACCCAGCAATCCCATTACTGGGTATCTATCCAAAGGACTATAAATCGTTCTACTATAAGGACACATGCACACGAATGTTCATTGCAGCACTGTTTACAATAGCAAAGAACTGGAACCAACCCAAATGCCGAACGATGATAGACTGGACTGGAAAAATGTGGCACATATACACCATGGAATATTATGCAGCAATCAAAAATGATGAGTTTGTGTCCTTTGTAAGGACATGGATGAATCTGGAGAACATCATTCTCAGCAAACTGACACAAGAACAGAAAAAGAAATACCGCATATACTCACTCATAGGTGGGTGAGAAAAATGAGAACACATGGACACAGAGAGGCGGTCCACTATACACTGGGGTCTATTGGGGGGAATGGGGGAGGGACAGCGGGGGGGTTGGGGAGGGATAGCCTGGGGATGAATGCCAAGTGTGGGTGAAGGGGAGGAAGGTAGCAAAACACACTGCCATATGTGTACCTATGCAACTATCTTGCACGTTCTGCACATGTACCCCAAAACGTATAATGCAATAAAAATTAAAAAAAAAATTTACACACCATGATTAACTGAGATTTATTTCTGGGATGCACAGTGGTTTAATATGTGCAAATCAATAAAGTTATACACCACAGTAGCAGAATTAAAAATAGATGCAGAAAAGGCATCTGACAAAGTTCAACATCCATTTAGTTTACTCTCAAAACAGTAAGTACAGAAGGAACATACTCCAACACAATAACGGTCATTTGCAGAATTCCCAAAGCTAACATCATAATGGGGAAAAACTGGAAGTTTTTTCTCGAAGATAGAGTACAAGGCAAGGATGCCCACTCTCACCACTTCTATTACTGGCTGGGCATTCTAAATCTGAAAATCAAAATTTGAAATTCTCCAAAATTTGAAAATTTTTGAGCAACAACATGAGGCTCTATGGAAATGCTCATTGAGGCATTTCAGGTTTTGAATTTTCAGATTTAGGATACTCAACTGGTAGGTATTCTGCAAATATTTCAAACTGCAAAATAATTGGAAACATTTCTGATCCCAAACATTTCAGGTAAGGAATTCTCAACTTTTCTTGAAAGTCCTAGCCAATCAATTAGGCAAGAAAAAGAAACAGAAGGAGTGCAAATTGGAAAGGATGAAGTAAATGTCTCTGTTTGCAGATGACATGATCCTCCTGTATGTAGAAAACCCTAAACACTCCATTAAAAAACTGTTCCTAAAAAACAAATTTAGTAAAGTTACAGGATACAAAATTAACATACAAACATCAGGAGCATTTCTTTACATCAATAATAGATATCCCAAAAGAAAAACAAGAGAATAATCCCACCACAATAACATCAAAAAGAATAAAACACTTAGGAATAAATAGCCAACATGGAGAAAGGGCTATACACTAAAAAGTATAAAACACTGATTTTAAAAAAAAAGACAGTGAAGAGAAAATAAATGAAAAATCCTGTGTCATGGATTTGAAGAATTAATATTGTTAAATGTCCAAGCTACCCAAAATGATCTACAGATTCAATGCAATCTCAATCAAACTTTCAATGATATTTTTCACAGAAATAGAAAAAAAATCCTAAAACATTAAACCACAAAATACTTTGAATAGTCAAAACAATCATGAGAAAGAAAAACAAAGCTGCAGCCATCACACTTCCTTATTTCAAATTAAACCTGAAACCTACAGCAATTGCCACAGTGTGGTACTGGTATTAAAACAGCCACATAGACTAACAGGACAGAGTAGAGAGCCCAAAAATAAACCCACAAATTTACATGTAATTGATTTTCAACAGAAGTGAGAAGAACACATAATGGGGAAAAGACAGTCTCTGCCATAAACCGTGTTGGAAAAACTGGGTATCTACAAGCAGAAGAATGGAACTGGACCCTTATCTCACACCATATACAAAAGCCAACTCAACATGGATTAAAGACTTAAATGTAAGAAGTGAAACCATAAAACTCTTAGGAAAAAACATAGTGAATAAACTCCTTAACATGGGTCTTGCAAATGACTTTTTAAAATATCACACCAAAAACACAGTCAACAAAAGCAAAAATCAACATGTCAGACCTACATCAAACTAAAAAGCTTCTGTACAGTAAAGGAAATAATCGATAGAGTGAAAAGGCAGTCTACAGCATGGGAGAAAATTTTGGCAAACCACATAGCTGATAAGGAGTTATTATCCAAAATATTTAAGGAATTCACAGAACTCAGATAAAAAAAAAACAAGTAATACAATTTTAAAATGGGCAAAGAACCTAAATAGACATTTTTCTAAAGAAGACACACAGATGGCCAAAAGGTATATAAAAAGGTGCTCAACATCACTAATCAGGAAAATGTGAATCAGAACTACAATGATATAGTATCAATTCACACTTGTCAGGATAGCGGTCATCAAAAATTCAAAAGATAACAAGTGTTAGCAAGGGCGTGGAGAAAGGCAATCGTTGTACACTCTTGATGGGAATGTAACTTGGTACAGCCATTATGAAAAACAGTATGGAAGTTCCTCAAAAAAATAAAAAACAGAACTACTATATAATCTAACAATCCAACTTTTGGGTATATATCCAAAGGAAATGAAATTATATCTCAAAGAGATGTCTGCATTTTCAGATTCATTGCAGTATTATTCACAATAGCCAAGAGGGCCAGGCGCGGTGACTTATGCCTATCATCCCAGCATTCTGGGAGGCCAAGGCAGGTGGATCACCTGAGGTCAGGAGTTCAAGACCAGCCTGGCTGACATGGTGAAACCCTATCTCTACTAAAAATACAAAATTAGTTGGGCATAGTGGTGCATGCCTATAATCCCAGCTACTCAGGAGGCTGAGATAGGAGAATCACTTGAACCTGGGAGGCGGAGGTTGCAGTGAGCCGAGATCACATCATCACACTTACATTTTCTTGTCACCATTGCCTGGGCAACAAGAGTGAAACTTCACCTCAAAAAAAAAAATCCAAGATATATAAACAATCTAATTGACAGATAAATGGACTAAAAAATATGTCATGAAGAAATAACAGAATACTATTTAGACATTAAAAGGAAGAAAATCCTGCCATTTGTGACAACATGGATGAACCTAGAGGATGTATGCTAAGTGAAATAAGTCAGACACAGAAATAAAAATACTGTATGTGCCTACTTATATGTGAGATCTTTACAAATCAGACTTATAGAAGTAGACAGAATAATGGTTTCCAGGGGTGAAGAGGTGAGAGAAATAAGATGATGTTAGTCAAAGGGTACAAAGTTACATAGGATGAATAAAATCTAGAGATCTAATGTATAGCATGAGGACTACAGTTAATAATACTGTGCTACACAGATGAAATTCGCTTAGAGAGTAGATCTTAAGTGTTCAAACTACAAGAAAAAAATGGTATTTATGTGAAGAAATGGATATGTTAACTGGCTTGACTGAAACAATCAGGTCACTATGTATATGCATATTAAAATATCAGGTTGTACAACTTAAATACATATAGTTTTAATTTAAAAAAAAAACAACTTTTTTTGAAACAGGGTCTCACTCTGTCTCCCAGGCTAGAGAGCAGTGGCAGGATTTCAGCTCACTGCAAACTCCACCTCCCAGGTTCCAGTGATTCTCCTGCCTCAGCCTTCCAAGTAGCTGGGATTACAGGCATGTGCCACCACGCCTGGCTAATTTTTGTATCTTTTGGTAGAGATGGGGTTTCACCATGTTGGCCAGGCTGGTCTCAAACTCTCAACTTCAAGCCATCATCTGCCCACCTCAGCCTCCCAAAGTGCTGGGATTACAAGTGTGAGCCACTGCACTCGGCCCTAATTAAAATTGTTTAACATAATAGTAGTACAATAAATATTCAACTGCAGTCAGAACTATAACAAGGATGAGAGTGTCAAGAGAGTGTTCCAGAGGCAAATAAGAGTCCAAAAAAATATTTCTCATACCTTTGGCCATCTCGAGCAAGTTGAAGGAGATTTAAAAGATTAAAAATTTAGTTATATGGGTATTGGGGGTCTGCCACCTCCTTTTATGAATTACTGACAAGTTATATACCATTTTAGATTATTAAACGTTTACAATAGGTCTGTGTAACAAGAATGGCTGAAAGATAGGCTGTGCAATAAGAAAACAATACTGGGTGAATCTGCGCAATAGGCATTCTAAGTATTCCACCACATACAAACATGTTAAATATATTTGTGTATTTGTAAAATCCTTAATCAATGGTTTTCTTGGTGGTGACAGACAAGACAGCACAAACTTACATAAATACATCAAAACTGTATGTTTTATCCACAATATATACTGAGCACTGAAGGAACCTTAGATATCATCTAGTTCAACTTTTTCCCATGGATAAAGATGTAAGACTCAAAAAAGGTGAAATGGCTTTTTTTCTGTTAAAAAATAAATAAATGGTTAACTCTGGATCAGTGCAACTATGAATAATTTTCTTTTTACCTTTTTTCTAGAATTATTCTATTATTTTTATAATGAGAATAGTAAGTTTCTTTAGAAAAAAAAACAATATCCCAAGATTCCTTTAAAATGTATGCATTTACCTGATCCTGTTTGCCAGTTTGTGTTCAGTTCTCAGCTTTGAAAGCCTTCATCTCACTGAGCACAATAGCTTATGCCTGTAATCCCAGCACTTTGGGAGGCTGAGGTGAGGGAATCACTTGAGCCCAGGAGTCCAAGACCAACCTGGGGAACATAGCGAGACCTCATGTCTACTAAAAATTTAAAAATTAGCCAGGCATGGTGGTGCACACCTAGAGTCAGTCCCAGCAACTCAGGAGGCTGAGGTGGGAGGATTGCTTAAGCCCAGGAGTTCAAGGTTGCCATCATGCCACTGCATGGCAGCCTGGGCAACAGGGCAAGATCTAGTATCAAAAAAAAAAAAGATTAAACATTTTTAAATTTTAAAAGTCCTCATATCACCTCAATTCCTCAACTGAGATTTGTTAACTACTAAGTAAGTGCAAGCTCAATTTCTCCTCAGAGTCTAAAGCCAATTGTAGGAGCTTTGGCTACAATTTTACTAATCTACCCATCTTTACTAATCTTACTAATTGCCCATATCCTAATTCTGGTGAATGAAATCTATATTGACAATGTGTCTAACATTGGAGTGTACTTAGTTCTTGAAAACTCCATGTCCCAAGGAAGTCTAGACTAGGCTGCCAGAAAAAAATACAGGATGCCCAGTTAAATTTGAATTTCAAATAAGCAACAAATTTTTGATATAAGAATGTCCCAAATATCAGCTGTAACATAAGAATGTCCCAAATATTGGCTGTAACACATACTAAAAAATTACTGATTACCTGAAATTCAAATTTAACTGGGAATCCTTTATTTTTATTTGCTAAATCTGGCAATGCTAGCCTGCTCTCTAAACTTGAGGATTAAATCTTTAACTGGTTCAAAAGATCTTCAGTAGATTACCAATTGCCTGTATGGATTTTTAAATGTTCTCTCTACCTGGATTTTCTGTTGTATTCCAACAGTCTGACAGATCATGTATTAATTCAAATTATAATATCCAATACTGGCTACCTGTTCAGATTGAAATCTTTTGCCTAGTTTTCTGTCTAGGGCTTGTGAAAATGGATTTTCTTCTAGCACCTGAAGTTGGAACAATATCTCTAAGAACCATCCCAAACCACTGAACAGGCCAGTTTTAAGGCCTTGTTGTGAAGAAACTAATGCACTGGCCCTGGGGAAACTAGCATGAATAATAAAATCAAAACTCTTATTTTGTTTTTTTCTTTGAGACAGAGTCTCGCCCTGTCAACCTGGCTGGAGTGTGGTGGCACTATCTTGGCTCACTGCAACCTCCGCCTCCCCAGTTCAAGTGATTCTCCTGCCTCAGCCTCCTGAGTAGTTAGGACTACAGGTGTGTGCCACCATGCCCAGCTAATTTTTGTATTTTTAGTAGACACAGGGTTTCACCATGTTGGCCAGGATGGTCTCGATCTCTTGACCTTGTAATCCACCCACCTTGGCCTCCAAAAGTGCTGGGATTACAGGCATGAAATAAATATATTATTTCAATGCATTTATTAATAACTATATAAAAAGTTCCTCCTTTTAAAAATACAGTATCTTTAATAAAAATAAGAAGAGTATTAACTTCATATGGTTGTTGCAGGGATTACTGAAATAATATATCAAAGCACTTAATAATGACTGACATATGTATTTGGTGGTGTTTTCCCAGCACTTTGTTTCCAAAGTTATTTCCTTCAATATTGCCATTTATCCAAGGCCATTAAAGTCCAACCAAAAAAATCCATGTTCTTTTTCTATCAATTTTTTCATGCTATTTAAACATTAAACTCTGGTCCTTGTGGCAAGAACCCTCACCATCTTTCGACCATCGTATTCACTCCCTGAGCCCCTACTGTTGCAGATGCATATGCATCTCAGCCTCCATTTTTCTTTCTTCCTCCATTCTGTTTACCTCGAAGCTGACTGTCTTACAGGATAAGAAAGAGCACTCTAACTGGTTCTCAATTACTAAATATAACCAATACTAAGATATGATTCCTATCTATTGTCAATTAAATCATTAATAACCCATAAGCAAACTCATAAATTCATGGCAATGAATATTGCCAGAAATTTCATTATCACATTAAGAATCTTTTGAAGCATAATCACTGTCAAATTTACATATTTTTAAAGTTTTCCATGCATGTTCTTAAGTTCTTTTATAAAACATAATTAATACCACTATAGTTACTATTTATAGAAATTTTCTAAATGTAATTCTATTTAAGAAATGAAGAAGTAAAGGAATAAGGAAAGATGAAGAGAAAGACAGGAAAATGAGAAGGAATAGAAGAACAAAGAAATTTTAAGTAGACTCACCTCCAACCACTCTGGCTTCTTTCAGATTTTGATTGAACAGAATTAAAGACAGAATCTTGACTTCTCAGAGGATGAGAAACTGAATGTGGCATTTGCCTTTCAAGGAAATATGTCTTGTTAAATATTAATAGTTTGCTTTCAAATTGAGAAACTAAGATATACATAGAAGAGTAACATCAGTCAGTAACAGACACACATCCATTGGTTTATATTTTTTTACATACCCACTGTCCATTGTTTTTATTACAGGAGCCAACTCCGGATTCATAGCTTCCCAGGACCAATCTCAAAAGACATAAGTAACATAGATAAAAGTAAGATAGGTAGTATTTTTCAAAATAATAACTTCATACTTATTTAATTTGGGGGGTTTAAAAACTTGAAGAAGGAAAGAACTTGCATATACAAACTTCTTCAACAGTACTTTGTTGGAAAATTTGTCACAGTCTGCATTATTAATTTTTATACATGTCTTTATTATCCGTTATATTTTAAGCAAAGATGATTTAATCTGTATCTTTTCTACAATCAGTTCTAGTATAGTATCTCAAACTTTGTAACATGAATTTCATTTAATCCAATGTTTCTTAAACTTTTTAAATCCCACCAACAGAAAGAAAATACATCATAACTCAGAACATATATACACATGGTGTGTGTGTGAGACAGAGACAGAGAGATAGAGAAAGGAGGAAAAAGAATATAAAATTTCACCATCAAATCTTATCCTTAATATGTGTGATACACTGAAACAGTCATGTGTCACTTAATGAAAGGGATACATTCTAAGAAACACATTGTTAGGTGATTTTGTTGTTGTGCAAACATTAGAGGGCATGCTTACGAAACCTGGAGAGTATAGCTTGCTACAGACCTAGGGTGTAGTTATAGTCTATTGCTCCTAGGCTGCAAACCTGTGCAACATGTTACTTCACTCAATACAGGCAACTGTAATATAATAGTATTTGTGTATCTACACATATCTAAACATAGAAAAGATACAGTAAAAATGTAATACAAAAGATAAAAACCAATACACTCAAGAGGGCACTTACCATAAATGAAGCTTGCAGGACTTAAAGTTGCTCTGGGTGAGTTAATGATTAAGTGGTGAGTGAATATGAAGGCCTAGGACATTACTATACACTACTGTAGACTAAACACACCATATATTTAGGCTATACTAATTTATAAAAAACATAATAAAGTGTGCTATGACATCATCACAGCTACGTCACTAGGAGATAGAAATTTTTCAGCTCCATTATAATTGTTACGGCACCACCATCACACAGGTAGTCCATCACTGACCAAAACATTGTTATGCAATGCATGGCTGTATTTTCTATTCTACTCTACTTTATTCTCTTCTATTTCTTCTTTTTAAAGATCAGTTATATCCCAGCCCAACTGATGGATCAAGACAAAAATTTTTTAAAAAAACAAAAAACAAAAACACTGATATAGTCCTCTCTCTTGTCCAATACAGGAAAATTACTATTTCTGACAAATAGTAACCCTGGTCAGAGCCTGAAGTACTTCAGGAGGACACATATCATGAGATACAGAGGACAGCCTACCAAGGACCTCTGAGAACTAGAACTAAAAGGTGATGTAAACTCCCAGCAAGGGCAACTTAGTTCACGTGCCAGTTGAAGCTATAAAGAAGCCCACTGGACGAAGGTGTGTCTTAGTCCGTTTGAACTACTACAACAAAAAATACTTTAGAATGGGTAATTTATAAATATGATACATTAATTTCTCAGTTTTGGAGGCTGGGAAGTCAAGGCTTTTTACTGTGTCCTCCCATGACAAAAGGATCACACAGCTCCCTCACACCTTTGTCACTAATCTTATTCAAGAGGGCAGAGCCTTAATTACCTCCTAAAGGCCCCACATCTTAATACTATCACACCAGCAGTTAAGTTTCAATGTATGAATTTGGGGAGGGGGGGACACACTGAGACCACGGAGTAAACAGCCAACAAATGAATAGGCAAAATGCCCTAAGAAGAGAAAAAGACTACAGCCAAGTACCAGGTATTTCCAGGCGTTTGCACTTCCTAAAATCTTTTTTTCCCATTTCTCCTGTGTTCTCATGCACACTTATCCCCATTCTTGAGACAATTCATGTGTTTTCATTCTTTACCACCAAATGTATAAGCTATATTATCCACATGTATTTTGAGAATGAAAAAATATTTTTTACAATATATGTTACTACTTTATTAGAACAAAGGTTCCAAATCTAAGATACTCCATTTAAATGCTAAGCCACCATTGTAGATAAGGAAACTCAAACTCCTGACCTGGAATGTTCAGAAAGAGCCATGTAATTTCTATATGTGGATAATGGAAAGAAGAAAAAATAAACTCTCTGTTTTCATTATAATAAAATAGAAAATACAATTTTCTATAATCCTAGTTTGTATTTTGTGAAAATTTTTACCTTAATTTTCTTACCTGCAGGTAGAGGAGGAAAATCAAAATTGTCAGGAGTACTGATACGTGGATCATCTTTAAGTGGATTGGAAGTTAATGGCTGTCGGTTCCTCTTTTTCTGATTGAACAATGGAACAGGCAAACACCCTAAATTGAATGTACCAATAAATTAGTATATAATAGACACATAAGCAGACCTAGCTGTAAAATAACTAGCATATAATATACATTCTAAATTTGTCTGCTTCTATATGCTAATATACTTCTACATTTCTATATCTTTGGATTTTTATTCTTTTTAAGATCCCGAATAGCCTCATTTGTCTCTTCAAAAACCTTTTCTTATTCTACCCTAACACTGTTTTAATTCCTCACACATGGAATTAATTCCCATCTCCTCCTTCATCCCCCAACCTTTCCAAATCCACTTTTTGTCTTTCTTATCCGTGTGCTGTGCTTGCCTATTACCATATCCACTGCAGGGGACCTTTGGAGTACAATGGAGGTGAGGAAGAATCAAGCTCTGAACCATGCTTTGAACAACAGTGCCATATCCTTTTGGGCCTTGGTTCCCAAAGCTTCATTGAACTAAGATTCATCTGGAATGATTAATATGCAAGTTCCTAGACTCCACTCTCACAGATTTTATTTCAATAGAGTTAGCCTGGAACTCAAAACTCTGCAGTTTTAACAAGTACCCCAAGTGTCTGTAATTATATTTCTTTGTGGATCATTTTGAGAATGCCTCAGAGAGAGTAATAATATCTGGTCCAAATAAGAATAAATACTACTACCAATTCCTCCAGAGAGCAGATCTAGGACCTCAAGTCAGGCTAAAAGTCAGAAAATATAAACTTTAAAACTTAGGGAACTTGAAGGGGAAAGAAGTTCAAAATGCTTGTGCATTGCTATAAAGCAAGTCAGTAGAAGAATCTAGATAGGACCCAAGATTCTTAACTATCAGTTCAGATCTCTTGCCACTGTACCATTCTCTAACTGGTCATCATCAATTGTATTACAGGCAAATACAGACTCTGAAAACTCTCTGATTGAAGGCTGGGAGAATTATGGGCTCTGGCATCAGACCGCCTGGTTCTGAATTACGACTTCAAAGTAGGTTTGAATTACAGCTTCAGAGTATGACCTTGGGCAATTTCCCTAAACTCTTTGTGCCAATATGACATATACTGACAGCATAATGATTAAGAGCATGGACTAAGAGCCAGATTCCTAGATTCAAATGCTGATTCTGCTACATCATAGATTACTTATTTAACCTCTTTCAGCCTTTTCTCGTCTGAAGAACAGAAATGATTATAATAACCTATCTCAGAGGATTGGTGTAAGGATTAAATAAATACATATAATTAATGTCTTGAATACAGTTAATCCACCATAAATAACAGTTACTATTATCTTTGTTATGCATCATCATTCCCCTGGATCTCATCATCCTTGCCCTCTGTCTTTACACTAATGAATTGGGAAAGCAAAAGTGATAGGAGAAGCTATTAGAAAGACAAAAGTGCTTCTGAAAACAATTTTAGCAAGTCAGTCACAAATACAAACAAAAACAGATCTATTTCTTTGTTTCCAGTTTAAAACCATAGAATAACTCAAGCACGTCAAATTTGTAGGAAAAAACACCAAAATAAATCCAAGAAGTTTGATCTTATTCCCATATCTACCACTAAATGTTTCATCTTGAGTAAGTTATTTTACTTCCTTGGGCCTAAAAAGTAAAGAGGCTAGACTAACTGTTCAATCTATTTTAAAGTTATTTCCAAACATTACATCTATAAACTATACAAGCTTTATATGGTATATAGGAAATTGTAAAATAAAAGTCGTTCATACCTGCTGTACTTCGAGCTGAATTTTCATTTAGACTTTGCTTCATTTCCTTCAGTATCAAAATCTATAATTTTCCCTTCAGCATTCAAAACTTATGACGTGGTCCCACTAAACCTGCAAATAAATTTATAACTCATATTGTCTCACCACAAAACCAAATCCTCAACCCAGTAATTACTGACATTATGGTTTTAAACCACTTTCAAACCTGATCATGTAAATACTTTAGGGAGTCCCATGCTTTCCAGGAGTTTACAACATAATCCACTTCTCCAACCCTGTTCAAATTAAGTTATGACTAGAGCAGCTGTAACCTTGCTTCTGAAACATATGCAGACTTTTTCACATAGTATATGTAATTTATTTTAGAATCCAACACCCACAAAGAGAATTCTGAACCAGAACTACAAAGAGGAAAATGGACGACAGCATTGGCAAATATATATGCTTCCAAGACCTGGAAGGAAACACAGTATTTAGCCACTGGAAACATCCTCCATGCCCCACTTTAAGACACTGTGCAGGTTATCTGCCTTGGCATCAGTTTGAACTGCCTGGATTATACAATACCAAAGACTAAATCCTCCTGAGATCAGGACTTCAAGACCAGCCTGGCCAACATGTGAAACCCCGTCTCTACTATAAACACAAAATTAGCCAGGCGAGGTGGTGGGCACCTATAATCCCAGCACTTTGGGAGGCCGAGGCAGGCAGATCATCTAAGGTCAGGAGCTCACAACCAGCCTGACCAACATGGTAAAACTCCATCTCTACTAAAAATACAATTTTTTTTTAAATTAGAAAACAGATACAAAAATTAGCCGGGCATGGTGGTGGGCACCTGTACTCCCAGTCATTCAGGAGGCTGGGGCAGGAGAATTGCTTGAATCTGGGAGACGGACACAGGTTGCAGTGGGCCGAGATCCCACCACTGCACTCCAGCCTCAGCAGTAAGAGCTGGACTCTGTCTCAAAAAAAAGACTAACTCCTCCCTTCATATCCAGAATAATTGTAATGATAAGTTGCGACTCCATTTCCACAACTTCAACAAGTCAAACAAGTTTTTCCTTAGTTTTCTTCTTTTACAATAGAAGTTCTCTTGTAATTTTGCATGTTTAGCCCCTAATACACTTCAACCCCAATCTAATTCAACAAACACTTGCCCATCGCATGAAGAGGCAAGATACAAACCCAAACCAGGTAACTTCTCTTCCAAATTCACGACCCAATGAGACAGACACATACACAACTAAGCAACATGCGAGTCAGGCCGAGGTATGCATTTTCAACTATCGTGTGTAAAAATAAAACTTGGGAAGCACGAGGTCAGTTGGTGCCTCTGCTTTGTTCCAACATCTTGGGCTTGAAGCTGGGCCGAGACAGACCCTTTAGAAAATATTCTTGTGCCATCCTAGGAGCCAGGAAAGACATTCTGCCACTTTCTCTACCAGCACAACTCACATGCTATATTTAGAGGGACTTAGAAAGGCTAAGATGTTTTTTAGTATCAAACAAACAATAAACAGCAGCAAAAATTTTCTTTTTTATTTTTGATATGGAGTCTCCCTCTGTCACCCAGGCTGGAGTGCAATGGCGCAAATGTTGGCTCACTGCAACCTCTGCCTCCCAGGTTCAAGCGATTCTCCTGCCTCAGCCTCCCGAGTAGCTGGGATTACAGGCGCACGCCACCATGCCTGGCTAATTTTTGTATTTTAGTAGAGATGGGGTTTCTCCATGTTGGCCAGGCTGCTCTCGAAATCCTGATCTCGTGATCTGCCTACCTCGGCCTCCCAAAGTGCTATGATTACAGGTGTGAGCCACCGCGCCCGGCCAACAAAAATGTTTTCAAGTGTAACATTCTCCCCACAGGGACACTGATCCTGAGGGCAGGGACTCCAAGATGAGTGGGGACCCCAAGATGAGTGGGGACCCCAAGATGAGCAGGGACCCCAAGATGCCACTCATCTTGAGGGCAAAAGCCCCCAACCCTGGCTTCTGAATGGACTTAAGTGGCCTTAGTAAGAGGGTTGGTAGCATTGGTGTGCCAAAAGTTTGCAGATTGAGCATGTGAGCACACACACACACCACCCACAAATGCCCCGGCCTCAAACAGCGGCTCGTTTTGGCTCCTGGTAGGGGTGTGAGAGAAGAGGCTCCAGTCAGAGCAGAGACGCTCTTCCAAAGGCCTCTCCCGACCCACCCATGGATGGGGCAGTTCAGTATCGGGGGTCAATGCCTAGTCTTTCCCTTCTAGACCCTCCTGCCAACCCAACACACAACTTCAGCCCTCAGTTTCCCTCGCCTCAGACAATGGTCATCCAGGCAGCCCGATCAGCAACCGTCGCCCTTCCCTTCTGCGAAGAAAGTGGGGGAATCCGCTGAGCGTAAGCGCCGTGCACTGCGCAGGCGCCATAGACCGCACATGCGCAGAGGCCGCCTCCTCGTAGCAATGGCGTTCTCCTGGCCCGCCAGGCCTCCTTTAGCTGGGGGTGATAATGTTAACGCGCCTCCTTGGCGATCTCACAATGTGAAGTTCTCACGCTGTTGGTGCAAGGATGGCACCAACCCTTTTGAGTTTTGCCCAGAGAGGAGAGGAGACTGTCCTGTGACTGGAGAGGCAGGGGTAGATCTCCTGCCCAACCGGCCTCAACCCCAGCATCGTCAAAAAAAGTGTGCCCTGCTTCTCCGCACCCCCTGGCCATGTCTTAGGGCCAAGACATCCGTTTGTTAGATGCTGGTGGCCACCCGGAGGGTGCCTCGAAGGCCACCCGAGGTATCTGGCTGAATTTCTGGGTCAGATCAGGGTCAGGGAATCTGAGTCCCCAGGAGGCTGGGGACAGAGCTGAAGCCCGGGTTCGGGTGGCAGCCATGGAAGGCAGAGAGCAGTCAGTGAGGCAGGGCCTGGGGCTGCGGGAGTTTGCGGGATGGAAGGCGCCCGTGAGCTGCAGAGACAGTCTGCGGGGGAAGCCGCATGGTGTGCGACCCTGGGCGTTGAGCTGCAGGCCTCCTGGCAAAGAAGACTGGATTCCTGGCCCTGTGACCTTGGTTGTTTATTGAATGCCTTCTAGACCCACATTTACTTCCTCAGTAAAAGAGCAATAACAACAATCACCCTAGTATTGAAACATGAAATAGACAATCTGGCAGGCAGTAAATGTTAGCCCTTAATTAATATTAGTAACAGTAGCTGCCATTTATTCGGATCTTACTGTGGGCCAGGTACTGGATTCTAGCTCTATCTAAGTTCAAAGACCATGTTTTGTTGTTACCATATCTTCTAACCATTTGAAAATGGTGGAAAGGGCTCAGAGATGAAAGGAAGATTGTCAGTAAAGCCCTAGGACTAGAAAACAAAGACATTTTAGTAGTTTCTTTGAAAATTATCTCAAAAAGAGATAATTTATTAGGAAATAGGAGATAATATTAGATGTAGTCTGGGACCAGATAATAGCAGACCTTGAATGCCAGAGTAAGGAATAGCTTTCAAGAAATAGGGTCATCTTTTATTTTGGGAAGAAGAAGACTTGGAACAATAAAAAAAAAATTGTTATTTATCATGGTTCCAGAGAGGAGTTACCCAAAACATGAATGGAAGCTTCAGGGAAGCAGATTTTGACTTGACATCTACATACATATATACATACATTTACAACACACACCTACCCATCCCCAAAATAGATTTTTCATTAAAAAAACCCCAAAGCCAATTACATCTGTAAGGACTGTAGACGTGAGCAATATAGAATCTTTGCTAACAGTTTACAAACGTAATCTATTTTATCCTTGTCTTGTTTTTGTTATTTATTTCCACCTAGAAAGTTGGTCAGGATGGGCCACAGGGAAGGAGAAAATTGAAGTAGTAAAAGTAGTTTTGATTACATAACTATTGAACATCACATTATATATGAGCCATCTTATGTATAATTTTTAACAAAAAAACCCTTCTTATTTCTGAATCATACTATTTATGAAACAACCCACCTTAAATTTGTCTCTTACAAGGCCAGGCATGGTGGTTCACACCTGTAATCCCAGCACTTTGGGAGGCTGAGGCAGGTGGATCACCTGAGGTTGGGAGTTCGAGACCAGCCTGACCAACAGGGTGAAACCTCATATCTACTAAAAATACAAAAAAAAAATAGCTGGGTGTGGTGCCACATGCCTGTAATCCCAGCTACTTGGGAGGTTGAGGCAGGAGAATCACTTGAACCCAGGAGGCGGAAGTTGTGGTGAGCTGAGATCGCCCCATTGCACTCCAGCCTGGGCGACAAGAGTGAAACTCTGTCTAAAAAGAAAAAAAAAATTCTCTTCTACTGGACAGCCACGACTGTGAAGTAAAACTTTGCTCTCCTTTTGTTTTGTTTTTGAGATGGAGTTTTGCCCTCGTTGCCCAGATTGGAGTGCACGGCGCAATCTCCACCTCTGGGTTCAAGTGATGCTCCTGCCTCAGCCTCCTGAGTAGCTGGGATTACAGGCACTGACACCACACCCAGATAATTTTGTATTTTTTTTTTTTTTTTTTTTGAGACGGAGTTTCGCTCTTGTTACCCAGGCTGGAGTGCAATGGCATGATCCCGGCTCACCACAACCTCCGCCTCCTGGGTTCAGGCAATTCTCCTGCCTCAGCCTCCTGAGTAGCTGGGATTACAGGCACGCGCTACCATGCCCAGCTAACTTTTTGTATTTTAGTAGAGACGGGGTTTCACCATGTTGACCAGGATGGTCTTGATCTTTTGACCTCGTGATCCACCCGCCTCGGCCTCCCAAAGTGCTGGGATTACAGGCTTGAGCCACCGCGCCCGGCCGATAATTTTGTATTTTTAATAGAGATGGGGTTTCACCATGTTGGCCAGGCTGTCTTAAACTCCTGACCCCAGGAGGTCCACACACCTTAGCCTCCCAAAATGCTGGGATTACAAGTCTGAGCCACCACATCCAGCCTTCTTTTGTTTTAAACTACATTATTTTACTATTAAATTAGGCAACTCCATCCCACAAAACATTTGTAATGCTGGAAGTTATGCTTACTCTTTTGAGTACTTCAGAACATTATATATTCAACTTAATAATGAGATAGTGACAACTAAAAAGTGTTTCACATTGTATACTATCAGTTCTCTGAACTCTCAAAAAAGAAGTGAACTAATAAAAATGTGCGGTCTTTGCGGGTTCCAAAAATCAAGTATGCTTTGGGAAACAGAGAGTTAAAAACCTTTCAGAAGTTAACTTGGCATAAGAGTATGAAAAGCCTCTGTTGCTCTAGTTTAAGGAAATGCTCTCCTTTTTCCTAATAAAGCTTCCCACAGAAGACAAACTCTGTGCACAATCAGCAAGGTAAGTATGGGAAATAATTACTGCAATTCACTAACTCTCAAAATAATTATTCATTCTGACACGTAAGCGAAACTTTATTTATGAATGTGAAATGTGCCTCAAAGTGCTGATCTGTTAAAATTCCATAAAACAAGCTTCAGAATGCAAGTCATTTGTGCCAGATACAAGTAAATAACTGAAGCAGCACTTCTAGAGAGACTAGGGCAAAGGACAGAACAAACTACAAATCTGCAGAAAAGAAACCAAGCATAGTAGAGTGTTAATAATTCACCATAGTTACTGCTCTTAAAACCAGAGCAACTAAAGAACTGTCATCTGTTTCCTTTTACGTGTGTTTTCATCATCTCTACACCATCTGAATGAAGTGTTCAGCATACATGGACGCCAATAGACAGTCAAAGGCTACAGGAGCTTTTTAAAAATATGAGAACAGTAGTTTTCATGTGTAGATTTGATTTGGTGATTTTGCTTTCTCTATCTCTGTATTAAAGCTCTTAAAGGAAGAACATTCAATTTGGTTTATTAAATATTAGAAAGCATTCATATTTTATTTTTCCACCATGTATTTTTTTATATGCATGTTGGCTTCCTGAGCACTCTGTAATGGCTGTTTGTATGAATTGGGAAAGAGTAAAACTAGAACTGAACCATGAAGAAGACCAAAAAAAACAGAGAGGCACCCTATTGTCCTGCGAAAAACACTGGACTTGGAATGAGAAACACGGGTCCCAGGCCTAGTGTCTCCTATGTCCCTGCAGAACCTTAATTGGGTTAATTAACCTCTCTTTTATTTACCCCTGCAGTGGGGATCTCAATACCTAACCCACCTTACCTTATGAAATTGATGTTTGAGTAAACTGAGTGGAAGAACATTATAAATTAAGATACTGTGCAATGGTAATAAATTACTCTTATCATACCCTCTATCAAACCTGGCATTACTAGTAGGTGGTATTTCTAGTACTTGAACATATTTGTCTTTCTGGGTGATTAAGCATGAAATCAAATCAGATTGGCTCAGAGTCATTTCTCAAAAGGGATATAATCATCTTGGTATTCTGGATAATTTCCCCTAATAAGATCCCCTTTTGAATAACACAGTTCTGTGGAGAGTCCCTGCTGACAGTGAGTTAGGCTGTGTGTGTAAGTTCACATGATGTGGTTAGTACATGGAGTATGTCCCAAGATATTTTCAGGTGTCGTAAAGACTTGAAAATTACTAACAGTTGTCTTTCTTTTGGTATTTAGGCAAAAAAATGAGGAAGATTCATAAGGAAGTTAACAGAGAATTACCAAAAACTTCATGAGAAAGAAATTAAGGGATGTTTCAGAGTAGTTTTTCAAGTCCCAGTGATCATTGAATTGGCCCATCTGTTTCTGACTGTGAAAAAGCATTCTGAAAGAATGGATGTCAGTTCAAGAAGAAGTCTCTGAGGGTCAGCCTTTGGCTGCTTAGAGAGGTGAGATTCAGATGCCCTCAGATCATGAAAAGTGCTTGAACTCATTTCAGAGTAGAAATGTTTTTAAATGCCAATGGAAATACTGAGTGGGCCACTTTTTTTGAGAATAGAAATGTATAAACAAGTTTTATTATTACAAGTAATTGTGAAAGCCTCACTGGATGACATTCTAGCTGAGGAAAAGAATAGAATTTTTGTATTAGTATGAAATGCTAATTTATTACTGTATTTAGATCTACTGGCCATCTGAGGGAGTTAGAAGTTAAAGTAAACAGCTGTATCTCTAGTTGATCTTTGCATATTTTAAGCCAAACATGGAAAAGGGCAGGGCTAAAAAAGAGTGTCCATAAATGGGGCTCAGAACTTGTAACAGAAAATTAAAATATACTGCTCTCAAGGGAACTCTGTACTTTGCCCTTTGGTTAAAGTCTCATTTAGATTTAAATTTCTAAAGCTTTCTTAAGAAATTGAATTTCTTTTGATCTCTCCTCTGAATTGCAGAAATCAGATAAAAAACTACTTCGTGAAATGACTTCTTGTCACATTGCTGAAGAACCTATTAAAAAGTTCACTATCTTTGGAGGAACCCATGGGAATGAGCTAACTGGAGTATTTCTGGTTAAGCATTTGTTAAAGAATGGCGCTGAAATTCAGAGAACAGGGCTGGAGGTAAAATCATGTATTACTAAACCAAGAGCAGTGAGGAAGTGTACCAGATATATTGACTGTGTCCTGAATCGCACTTTTGACCTTGAAAATCTTGGGTAAGACTATGTTTTGTATTGTGTATGTATGTATGTATTTGTGTGTGAAAAGTGGTAGGCGTGTGAAAGAGAACACATATATGTATATGCATATAATTCATGTTGGTACATGCAGTCGCTATGTTGAATAAGATCACTTTCACTTTTAATTACACTGCATTGTGAATTACACAATTATCTAAACTAAGCATTCACATGCTTTTTTATAAACTTTCTTAAGCACCACATTAATGATTAAGTTTTCAAATGTATACAGACTGAGACAATAAGTAGAAAAGAGTTTTTTTTTAAAATTTTTATTGCATTTTAGGTTTTGGGGTACATGTGCAGAACATGCAAGATAGTTGCATAGGTACACACATGGCAGTGTGTTTTGCTGCCTTCCTCCCCTTCACCCACACTTGGCATTTCTCCCCAGGCTATCCCTCCCCAGCTCCCGCCCCGCTGTCCCTCCCCTATTCCCCCCAATAGTTGTTTTTAAATCATATCTTTAGAGAAAAAGATTTAATAATCCTTTGCATTGAGTTAGTGTTTGGCTGCTATACTTGTATACATTATTGTTAGCTTCTTAGGAAATTCACTACTATGGTTTCAAGCAACTATGCTTATAATATGCATAAAGTTCTAGTTCAGAAAAATATAATGTTTCAAGTAATATTTGTTGAAGGAAAGAGTGATTAAATACCTTTTGCCAAAAGATATCAGACTGCCCTGTGATCTGAAGTAATAGACGTACTTAACCTCAGTGGTGCTTTGTCTTAGGTGGGATGCCAGAGAGGAGAACTAAAGACATTTCACCTGAATTTTCAGAGTTCAAATTTTGCTGGATGCAATATATTGCCTACAATGTATGTCATCATAACATGCTAGGTTAGGTCCTTATTAATTATTTTTGTCTTTGATTACATCATAATAGCTACCACTGTGGATATAATATGCCTCTACAATTTGCTTTTTACCACTTCTTTCTTTTTTTTTCCTTGTTCTTTCTTTTTTTCTTTTGAGACAGAGTTTCACTCTCATTGCCCAGGCTGGAGTGCAATGGTGCAATCTCATCTCACTGCAGCTTCTGCCTCCTGGGTTAAAGCGATTCTCCTGCCTCAGCCTCCCAAGTAGCTGGAATCACAGGCACCTGCCACCATGTCTGGGTAATTTTTTTATGTTTTTTATTAGAGACAGGGTTTTGCCATGTTGACCAGGCTGGTCTCGAACTCCTGGCCTCAGGTGATCCAACCTACACAGCTTCCCAAAGTGTTAGGATTATAGGCATGAGCCACCACATCCAGCCACTTTCTTTGACTAAAAAATATTATGAAACATCTGTTTTTCTCAGGAAACTGTGCCAGGTACTGAGGGAGTACAAAGCTCTATACAACATGGTTTCTACCCCTCAAGGAGTCAGTAGACCACTAGCTAAGATAGAAGACACGCACAGGCACAACTCGGGGCACCGTGCTATGAGCTTGTTTTCTGATCAACTCTAATTTGAGTTAGACAATTCCTTAGGTTTAGTCTCACCACAGATCAAAAGATGGACACTATTCTCAATAGAAATATGCCCCGCTTTATGGAATAGATGTTATTTAGAGCAATTACACAGTAGTCATCCTGTTTGTATCAAGTCATATTTTTTACTAGCATAAATTTTAATTTGAGAAATGCTTTATCTTCATGACTAAGGTCATGTCAACATAATTCATGCTTATATTAACCTAAGATAGCTGTTAACTAACTTTGTTTTTTTTTTTTTTTTTTTTTGGAGATGGAATCTCAGAATCTCACTCTGTCACCAGGCTGGAATGCAGTGGCACAGAGGTTGTACTCATTGCAACCTCTGCCTCCTGGGTTCAAGCAATTCTCCTGCCTCAGGTTCCTGAGTAGCTGGGACTACAGGTGCCCACCACCACACCCAGCTAATTTTTGTATTTTTAGTAGAGACAAGATTTCAATATATTGGCCAGGCTGATCTTGACTTCCTGATTTTGTGGTCCATCTGCCTTAGCCTCCCAAAGTGCTGGGATTACAGGCGTGAGCCACCACACCTGGCCAATATTACAAGTAAGAATTTATTGAAGAGTAACTTTTAGTCAGCATGTTAAGTTCCCAAATAAGTCTGAAATTGACTGGGTGAGTTTATGAGCTGTTTGCATTTCAGTGAGCACAGTCTTTTCAGTTAAACCCACTTTCTGCCTCTTACTGTAGTCTCTTCAGAGACTACACTATTCTCAGTGTGGTTAAAAATTATAAAATCAATAAACTGATTAACTTCTCCATCTTACCTCTCCCAAATTTATTCATTTTCCTGTATTCCTCCTCTCAGTGGTAGCTTCATTACCTACCAAGTCCCCTATGAAGATCACCCTAGAACCTTCCCAGGGCTCTGTACCCCAGGTCTAGCAGGTTGCTAAGTCCTCCCAATTATTCCTTGCAAGTTCTTTACAAATCCAGCCTTTCTCTCCATTTCTACTTCCTTAGTGTATTTCTTCTCTGGACAGTTAGAATAGCCTCCTAAAAGCTCTCTCTGCACCCAGACTTGCTCCTACCCTTCCTGCCATCTGTTTTCCATCTGATACCTCTAGAAATCATCCTACTATGCAAATCTTATCATGTCTCTCCCCTGCTGAAAAATTTTAAAAAATGTGTCCAGAGTAGACTTAATCAACTTGGTATGGCTAACACCCTTCAGAATCTCACTTTTCCCTATTCTTCATCCCTTGGGACTCTTCCAATGGGAGCTGAACTGCAGGCATGAGAACTCAAAGTGTTCATCACTTCAAAACTTCAAGACTTGACTCTGAGCAATTAGGTAGATATTAGCCATTTACTCAAATGCAGAAGAATGATATAGAACCAAAATTGTTGAGGGCAACCTCAGGGGGTTATTTCATGAATTAATTTTTTTTTAATTTTTTAAATTTTTATTGCATTATAGGTTTTGGGGTACATGTGCAGAACGTGCAAGATAGTTGCATAGGTACACACATAGCAGTGTGTTTTGCTGCCCTCCTCCCCTTCACCCACACTTGGCATTTATCCCCAGGCTATCCCATCAGGTTTTGTTTGCATATAACAGGAACCTGAGAATAGTGGTTTAAACAAATAAGGGTTTCTTGTTCACAAGTAGTAAGTCCAGAGATAGCAGTTCAGGTCCCGTGCAGCAGCCACACCATATCATCAACATCACAGGTTCCTTCCATCTTCCCGCTGCACTCTTTCAACATGCTAGCTTTGTCCCCATGGTTTTTGCTTCTAATTCACAAAATAACAACTCCACCTTCCTGATTGCATTTCAGGCAGGATTTACCCAGCTGTAAGCAGTAGGTCCCTTGAAGATACTAGCAAAAATAGCCAAGGAAAACAAATAGATGGAATTTTAGGAAAATGTTCTTGAATGGCTTAATGAGGAAAAGTAAATTTAAAACACTATTATATATAGAAAAAAATGTACCCTAACCATTTTGGGCAGTGGGGAGAGGACAGAGGCCCATTTGAGAATGGAAGAAAAACTATTGGCCCTTGTGCCAGAAAAATACACATATGTGTACCAGCAAACTTTTGGGATTTTTGAAGAGGTTACACACTCTGGAAACTTTGTCCCTGGACCTCTGGTGGTTCCTGGACCTCAATTAAGAACCTCTAAGTAGGCCAGGTGTAGTTGCTCATGCTTGTAATTCCAGCACTTTGGGAGGCCAAGGCAGGAGGATTGCTTGAGGCCAAGAGTTCTGTAACCACCCAGCAAGTTCTCCTTTCCCACTGCCCAGACAGAGCTGATTTATCAAGACAAGGGATTTGCAATAAAGAGTTTAATTCACAAACAGCTGGCTATACAGAAGGCCAGAGTTTTATTATTACTCAAATCAGTCTTTCTGAAAATTTAGAGATTAGAATTTTTCAGGATTATTTGGTGGTTAGGGGGCCAGTGAGTCAGGAGTGCTGATGGGTTATATCGGAGGTAAAATCATAGGGAGTGAGTCAGGAGTGGGAGGTAAACTCATAGGGAACTGGAGCTGTCTTCTGGCACTGAATCAGTTCCTGGGTGGGGGCCACAAGACCAGAGGAGCCAGTTTATCCATCTGGGTGGTGCCAGCTGATCTATCAAGTTCAGAGTTTGCAAATTACCTCAAGCACTGATCTTAGGTTTTATAATAGTGTTGTTATCCCCAGGAGCAATTTGAGGAGGTTCAGAATCTTGTGGCCTTCAGCTGCACGACTTTTATACCATAATTTCTAATCTTGGGGCTAATTCATTAGTCCTACAAAGGCAGTCTAGTCTTTAGGTAGGAAGAGGGTTTGTTTTGGGAAAGAGCTGTTATCTTTGTTTCAAAGTTAAACTATAAACTAAATTCCTCCCAAAGTTAGTTCAGTTTACACCCAGGCATGAATGAGGATGGCTTGGAGATTAGAAACAAGATAAAGTCAGGTTAGATCTCTTACATTGTAATAATTGTCTCAGTTGGCCAGGTGTGGTGGCTCATGCCTATAATCCCAGCACTTTGGGAGGCTGAGGTGGAGCGATCACAAGGTCAGGAGATCAAGACCATCCTGGCTAACACAGTGAAACCCTGCCTTTAGTAAAAATACAAAAAATTAGCAGGGTGTGGTTGCACATGCCTGTAGTCTCAGCTACCCAGGAGGCTGAGGCAGGAAAATCGCTTGAACCTGGGAGGCAGAGGTTGCAGTGAGCCAATATCACACCACTGCACTCCAGCCTGGGTGACAGAGTGAGACTCTGTCTCAAAAATAAATAAATAAATAAATAAAACAGTTGTCTCAATTACAATGTTTGCAAAGGCGATTTTAGTTCAAGACCAGCCATGGCAACATAGCAAGACTTCATCTCCACAAAAGATAAGAAGAAGAAGATTAGCTGGGCATGGCGGCATGCACCTGTAGTTGTAGCTACTCAGGAGGCTGAGATGGGAGGACTGCTTGAGTCCAGGAGTTTGAGGGTACAGTGAGCCATCATTGGGCCACTGCACTCCAGCCTGGGCAACAGAGCAATACCCTGTCTCAAAAACTTAAAAGGATCTCTAATTAAATTCTGTGAGCCCCTAAGTGACTATATTTGTGCACTAGAGTTAGCTAAAGTGGGGGGAAAATGATGCATTTGATGGTCTAGTCCCATAATAAATAACCCAGTGTACCACAACGACTAAGAAACTGTTCATTAAATTAATGGGTATGTTTTGTTTAAGATTGAAATTAAATGATAAATTCTGCTTGATATGTCTGTCTTGTTCATGACCAGTGAGCAGCATAAATGAACTTATGAGTTTGCAAGCATGCCAATGCAACATCAGTTATATGGAATAAAATGAAGAAAAAGTTTGTAATTTTTCATTTATAAACATTTCAGGTAAGTTTTTACTTCCCATACAGATTTTTCATATTAAAGATTTGGCAACTGGTCGTTTTTACACTGTGTTCTTATTCTATTTATATTATCTCAGCACATATGTTGTTAATCTTTTTCTTTCTGCTTATAACAGCAAAAAAGTCAGAAGATTTACCATATGAAGTGAGAAGAGCTCAAGAAATAAATCATTTATTTGGTCCAAAAAATAGTGAAGATTCCTATAACATTATTTTTGACCTTCACAATACTACCTCTAACATGGGGTGCAATATTCTTGAGGATTCCAGGAATAACTTTTTAATTCAGATGTTTCATTATATTAAGGTAATGTTAATGTTATTAATTTATAAATTAGCAAATGACTTGTACTTTTAAGTCAATTATAGGTGTGAAACAATCAGAAAACAGTTACAAGGGAAGGTGTGAGACAAATGGGATTTATTCCACAGCCAGGTTTGGTGACTGGGGGAAAGGGTGCTGCCAAAATACAGAGGCAGTGGTAAAAGGAAGGAGAAAGAAGAGAGGAAATAAGTAAAATCATAAACACAATTAATAAAATAATAAAACACTTGTGGATTGTTGTGTCTATAAAATTACACATTTTATCCAGACAGCCACCAGATTGTGGGCTATTTGTTAAAACCAAGTAAAATTAATATTAAAATTTTAAATGGTGTGGTCAAAGTATCTCAATTACAAGGTTTTAGGAAACTTCAGAAATAGTCATTGAATGTTGACTAAAGCCCAGTGATAAAAAGATTGCCTCCCTTTAGTCCTGCCCTTGTCTGCATTTGATCTAGATACCCCAGAACACATCTAATCTTTCAGTGCTTCATATAGCTAATCATTTTAAGGTTCAGAAATTTCAGAGAAAATTTGCTAGAAAAATTGCAACCAACCAGAAACAAACATAAAGAATTGTATGCTTATTTCTGTGCACTAGATAGCCTTCCTTCCTGAGAGCTAGTATGACTGGGAGGAAAGACTGTAACCTGTGTTCAGATCCTCACTTTCTGCTTCACTAACCTTAGGCAGAACACACCATTCCCAAAACCTTGCTCCCCTCATTTCTTTTTTCTTTTTTTTTTTTTTTGAGACAGAGTCTCACTCCATTGGCAGGTGCCAGGCTGGAGTGCAGTGGCGTGACCTTGGCTCACTGCAACCTCCACCTCCCAGGTTCAAGCAATTCCCCTGCCTCAGCCTCCCGAGTAGCTGGGACTACAGGCATGCACCACCACATCCAGCTAATTTTTTAGTTTTAGTAGAGACGGGGTTTCACCATGTTGGCCAGGATGGTGTTGATCTCCTGACCTCATGATCCGCCCACCCCAGCCTCCCAAAGTTCTGGGATTACAGGCATCCAGCTGCTTTCCTCATTTTATAAAATTGGGGTTGTAACAACACTTACCCATGAGGGCACTAAATGACATAAAGTATATAAAGCATTTAGCCTACCTAACCTATAGTAAAGATTAACTGTTATTTTTGTTTCCCTTGAGCTTTGGATAATAACTGGGCAGTGGTCCTCATAGGAGAAACAATGTAGCTATTCTTTGTTGCCTATTGAAGAGAGAGCTGAATGCTTTGGTGGCCAGACATGGAGGCAGTATTGCTGACACTTTGTTATAAAAACCAAGAGGCCTGTCTTAAATTCTTATGCAGTTAAGCAGGAGGAGGGGGAACCACCCAACATCTGTAGAGAGCTGGACCAGAGGAGTAGAAACAGAATTGTGTAAGACACCAATACCAAGCTAAATAGTGCAACCAGTGATGAAATAAAGATAACCACAGCCATTAAGAAAGAACATTGAATTCATGTTTTTGGATCATGGGTCTGGAGAACTATTTAATGTACATTTTACCTGGAAAGACGTGGCATATTCAATTTTATATGAATTTTATATTGTATAATTTATTTGTTTTCAAATCTGTAAACATTGGGTTTTACAGTGTTTCATAAAGCTATCTTACCAGTCTTACTTGATGAAGTAAAACATACTGAAGGTATTGTTTACTCTCTTGAAGTGAAGAGAACAAAACACATGGTTTTAACATAATGGGAAAGACGTTTTAAATGTTTTTCAGATTTCCTTGGCTCCACTGCCCTGCTATGTGTATCTTATTGAGCATCCTTCCCTCAAATATGCAACCACTCGTTCTATAGCCAAGTATCCTGTGGGTAAGTCGTAGTTCCCATTGACATAATGCAATAAAATATATCCTAGCTGAAACTCAGAGAAATTTTTCTTTTTTTTGAAACAGAGTCTTGCTCTGTCACCCAGGCTGGAGTACAGTGGTATGCTCTTGGCTCACTACAACCTCCACCTCCCCAGTTCAAGAGATTCTCCTGCCTCAAGCTCCCTAGTTGCTGGGATTACAGGCATGTGCCACCACACCCAGCTAATTTTTGTATTTTTAGTAGAGATGGGGTTTCACCATGTTGGCCAGGTTGGTCTTGAACTCCTGACTTCAGGTGATTCACCTGCCTCAGCCTCCAAAGTGCTGGGATTACAGGTGTGAGCCACTGTGAAAAATACTAGGGCCTCAGCCTCCAAAGTGCTGGGATTACAGGTGTGAGCCACTGTGAAAAATACAAAAATGTAACTTTGATAATACATACATTCATGAGGTTGTCCAGAGTGATCAGATTTGATTGGATCAGAAAGGCAAGGGATCTGTTTCTCTGAAGTGCTCGTGCCACCAGCGACCTACTCCAGGTTGTTTTCCAGCCTCTCCTTATCAAGATCTGTAAGAGATCTGAGAAATTTTACCCAACTTACACGTTAACAAAGAGCTTGGCACTTTTGAGTGGATGCCAGGAGAAGACACAAGACTCCTGAAACAGAAACCAAGAATAGGTGACTAACAGTAGTAATAGCAGAGTGTCAGCACTTTTACACCACTCCTGAAGCTCCAGTTCCCACAGGGTGACATGAAAGGAGTCAGAGGCATTTCTACATGCCACTGGCTGCATTCTAGGAGAGAAACACTCAGCAGAGGAATCTTAATTTTGTATAATGGGCAGTAAGCCTGAGTGCCCTTTGCCCCAAGGAAAACCCCATTCCTAACTTCCAAGGCTGTTCACTGTACAGACTTCCTTGAAAAGATAATCTGGAACAAAAATAGTCTGTGTCAGGCCAGGCTCAGTGGCTCATGCCTATAATCCCAGCATTTTGGGAGGCTGAGGTAGGTGGATCATGAGGTCAGGAGATCAAAACCATCCTGGCCAACATGGTGAAACCCCAACTCTACTAAAAATACAAAACTTAGCTGGGTGTGGTGGTGGGTGCCCATAATCCCAGCTACTCAGGAGGCTGAGGCAGGAGAATTGCTTGAACCCAGGAGTCAGAGGTTGCAGTGAGCTGAGATTGCACCACTGCACTCCAGCCTGGGTGACAGAAGATGACTCCGTTTCAAAAAAAGAAGTTCACGTCTTTCTCATGAGACTTGCAGAAATGCAAAAGACCCATGAAGAATCCTTTCTCCACATCCCTCTTGTCACCTGCTTTGCAATAGATGTTTCATGAACTGTTTATCATCTGTTCTCTTGTTTACCCTGCCAGTTACTAGGCTGTGAGTCCATCTTTACCTTCTGGTACTTCCAACGTGCAGCCCCACACTCTGGTACACCCTCTCAAACAGATGCCCTTTCTTATCTATTCCATTCTCTTTCCTGAGCTCCCCATTAGCATAATTAGTTATCTGCAGAGTACACTACAATTAAAATTACAACTTAAAATAGTTTTGTTAAATCTCAGATGGCTTAGCTAAGAGTAATTTAATTTAAAACCAGGTTGGCAAACAATGCAAATAAATAAAAATCTAAAATTATTCTGGATATTGTATTGATCCTTTATAAAGGATCATATAAAGATCCCTTTATGATGCACAAAAGAATAAGTATTGATCCTTTTGTGCATAATAAAGGGATCTTTATATGGCCATCTTTGGTGACCACATTGTCCAAACCAAAAGTTAAGTTTTTGCTACAAGATCTCATATCAGAGCAGAATATTTAGATTGTAGGTTATGGCTATGGCAGAGTCGGGGTGGAGCTGAATGAATAATGGTTACACAAACAACTTTCTGAGTCTCCAATGAGACCATGGTTGATCTGAGAAAGTTTTAGGAGAAGGTTGTGCCCAGTTGCTTTCCCGTGTGTGTGTGTGTGTGTGTGTGTGTGTGTGTCTGCATGATCCTAAGACTGGCTGCAGTACACTGCTTCTTTCCAGGATAAGATTTACCTAGAATGATCCTGTCACATTTCTTCTGCCTTGGGGACAGAATGCAAAGGTGGTCCTTGTAAGTGCCGGCTAGAAGTTAAAGCAAATTTGTATGCAGTAATACTCTTAGTGTGTCATAAAATGTTGACTCAGAAAGATTGTCTCTCTGATGTTAAACATGCTTTATTTTCCAATGAGTGCATGAGATAAAAATCATCCAAATAAAACAGCAAAGTTGAAAGGAGAACATATAACATTTCTAATTATTTGCAATGAGCTTAATATTCCCTCAGATTGAAACATTTTAAAGATTTGGCTCAACTCGTAAGGGTCAAACATATCAGCAGATGTTTGTTCTGGCTAAGAGTAGCATTGTCTGCAAATATCAGAGACCAAGACTGATATTTGAAAGTTTGGAAAGCTTGTGCTTTTATTTGGTGTCACAGAGAAACAGGATCTGTATCTCTTATTGCTAAGCCTTTGGTTTGTTTCAGCTAATTGCCTCTATTTGGGTATTTAGCTTACACCAATTCCTTACTTCAAGTATTCATACTTTTGTGCATAATAAAGATTCCTTTATTCTTAAATCATTGACTAGGGCATTACTGTGATTGACTTAAACTGTTCAACATTAACTCTTCAACTGGAGAAAAATTTACCTACCTTAAAGATTGGAAGCCCAACTAAAACCAGGATTCTATTAGAAAAACGAGGAAGGTGAAGTGGATTTGGGGTAGGTAAACGATACCGTATTCTGTAGTATTCCTACAGATATGTCTATAAACACACTTATTCACATATTTGCATAAGTCATTTATGCACACATGCATTTATGACACCATATACTTAAATATATGTTCATACATTTATGCAAGAAACCTAAGCACAACAAACAAAAAATGATGCAAGAGGATATGATAGGATTTTGTGTATTGGGAAATAACAGAAGTGGGTGAAAATAGGATGAGTGTAAAAGAATGTAGTCCATGAATGGGATGGGAGAGAATGAGGGTAGAATGAGGGTCGCGCATTTGGTAAATGGTTTGATAAATGGAGAAGGTAATGGCTGGGGAGGTGGCTTTGTGGGAGGCTTGAATAGGAAGGAAGGGTCTATGGAAGTAGTTTACAGAGAGTATTTTGTAGGTGTCAGGATGGATGTTTGACAGCCATACAAAGTAGACCCAGCAGTACAGGCATCTTTTCATATGAGTCACAAAAAATGAATACACGTTTTTCCTACATAAAATTAAAACCAGGCTGAGCACGATGATGGCTCATGCCTGTAATCGTGGCACTTGGGGAGGCCCAGGAGGGCAGATTACCTGTGGTCAGGACCAGCCTCACCAACATGGCAAAAGCCCATCTCTACTAAAAATACAAAAATAAGCCAGGAATGGTGGCCCTTGCCTGTAATCCCAGCTACTCAGGAGGCTGAGGCAGGAGAATCGCTTGAACCTGGGAGGCAGAGGTTGCAGTGAGCCAAGATCACACCATTGCCCTCCAGCTTGGGCAACACGAGTGACACTCCATCTCAGAAAAGAAAAAAAAATGAAAGAAAGAAAAATTCAAACCATTGCACTATTGTATTAGGATGGATAGTTATGTTAAGGTCAAAATTGTTGCTTGGCCAGGTGCAGTGTCTCACTCCTGTAATCCCAGCACTTTGGGAGGCCAAGGCAGGCAGATCATGAGGTCAGGATTCAAAACCAACCTGGCCAACATGGTGAAACTCTGCCTCTACTAAAAATACAAAAATTTGCTGGGTGTGGTGGCACACGTTTGTAATTCCAGCTACTCAGGAGGCTGAGGCAGGAGAATCGCATGAATCTGGGAGGCAGAGGTTGCAGTGAGCCAAGATAGTGCCATTGCACTCCAACCTGGGTGACAAAGCAAGACTCCATCTCAAAAAAAAAAATTGTTGCTGAAGGGTCACACAGATTGTCACATTGACTTACATCCATGATTCATCTTGTCTATATTTCTGTGACTAAATAGATGTCCTTCCTCCTGTCAAAGCTAAATGTCAAACCTTAACAGTTTCTCTTTGTGTCCACCTCTTATTTTGTCAGCATAAACTTGTTCACCTCTTCTACTATGTTATGATTTTTAAATATTTTGCAATATTGAAGGAAATTTAAAGGAAAAAAACCACAGAGTTTCCTATGTCTAACAGTACTGATTTGTCATCCATGTTCTCTCCTGGTCTTTATTCACTATGCATATAACTTAAACGTGTAAATGTTCTGCTTTCCTTTTGCCAAACATGACACCTCAAATATTTTCCATGATGCTACATGATTCACCTTTTTAATAATTTTGAAGAACTAATTCTAAATCTTGATACATTGAAATGCTTAGTTTAATAATGAATTTTATTACTGGTATAAATGTGACTGTCTCTCCTTCTGTACCTAGGTATAGAAGTTGGTCCTCAGCCTCAAGGGGTTCTGAGAGCTGATATCTTGAATCAAATGAGAAAAATGATTAAGCATGCTCTTGATTTTATACATCATTTCAATGAAGGTAGGTAAGTAATGAAGGTTAGGTATATAAAATTTAACCACCAAACACTTAAATTACAATTGGAACCTAGGTCAAATTTGCCATGCTAATGATATTAAGTGCTTTAAAAAATTTTTGTTTACTTCAGCAATTCCAGAATAGACACATTCAAGAAAAGCAGCTACCAAATAAAGCCTCCAAATTAAATCCTTATTTCCTATTAATCTCCATTTTAAAAGGAAAAGAAAGGCTAGAAAATACAAATGCCCAGTAAACATATGAAAAGATATTCAACATCACTAGTAATTATAGAGAAATGCAAATTAAAATAAGAAGCCATTTCCCCCATTAAGTTGGGAAAATATTAAATTCTGACAATATTAAGCTTTGGTAAATGTGCAGGAAAGGGGACACTCTCATTCCCTGCTGGTGAACATATAAGTTGGTAAAGACATTTTTTTTTTACAGCAATCACTTATCTTTCCAGATCAGCAAAGACATTTGAGAGGTTAATTTTACAGTATCCATTTCTTAAAACACACCACTAGTCTGGGCTTGGTGACTCATGCCTGTAATCCCAGCACTTTGGGAGGCCAAGGCAGGCAGATCACCTGAGGTCGGGAGTTTGAGACCAGTCTGGTCAACATGGTGAAACCCTGTCTCTACTAAAAATACAAAAATTAGCCAGGAGTGGTGGCAGGTGCCTGTGATCCCAGCTACTAGGGAGGCTGAGGCAGGCAGGAGAATCACTTGAGCCTGGGAGGAGCAGGTTGCAGTGAGATGAGATTACGCCACTGCACTCCAGCCAGACGGACAAGGGTGAGACTGAGTCAAAAACAAAACAAAACAAACACCAAACTTATTACCCAGCAATTCCACATTCCAAAGAAACACAAGCACAACCAACATGTTGTTTACAAAGACTGTGATTCTGCATCATTTATAACAGCAAAAGAATGGAAACAGCACCAATGTCTATCTGTTGGTGTACAGATAAATAAAGTAACATGGAAGAATCTTCAAAACACATTGGTAAATAGCAGAAAGCAAGCTCTAGACTAAGACATTCAGGACACCAATTGGCTTTAAAATAATAATTATAATAATAATCACTTGCTAGGATACATATATATGTTAACATATCACAAGAAAAGTCCTAGAAGAAAACACAACAAAATGATCACAGTGGTTACCAGGAAGAGGAGGAAAGACCCAGGCTAGTTTTGCCTTCATTACAGTCAATAAAAATATATTGACTATATTATTATATTATTTCTGTAATTAAAAATAAGTTAAATGGAGACTGGTGGATGAGGGGCATACATGGAACCCTAGGTACCATCTGCTCATTTATTTATTAAGTAATTTATTTGGTAAATCTAAAACTGCACTAAAATGTCTATTAATTATAAGAAATAAATTTAAGATGGAAAATAATTGCTTAAAATCAAAGAGGCATTCTGTGAATAGTTATTCCAGCAGACCAAGTTGGAATTGCTGTTGAGGAACGGGTAATGATAGTAACAGAGCTGGTGAATACTTCAGTGTCTCTGGGGAGTAAATTCCTTTGCCTCTATGGTGCATCCTGCTGCAATTACAGGCTTTTCTTTTATGCTTGGGAATCCTTGGACTCCAAAATCATGAAAATTGAACATTTGATTTTCACCATCTTTGTCTGAGGGCACGTTCTGTACTGTTTAATGGAACTGGTTTTAAGAAGATTACAACATATTTGCAATAAACCCTCTGAATAGTAAGTGTAGAACTACAATATGTTCAGAAGTGATACATTCAGATAAAAGGCCACAAATCTGGGTGGAAAACATGATTTTCAGATTATGGTCCATAGAATCCTCTCACAGGGTGGAGAAAAGCAGTTCCTGGAATACCTTACCCCTTATCTCTGAGTCAACCGAGTTGTTCTGTATGTCATAGCTCTTCTGTGTAACATTTCATTTAAGCAAAGGATTCTGCAATTAAAAAATTGTCAACCACAATTCATTTAGACTATCCAGCTTGGTGGATTTTCAACCGAGCACCCAAATCCAAAGAATGCTGACAAATGACAGACCCACCTAGTGAAAAGTCTCAAGAAGTGTGTAGAAGGGCTTCATCCTTGACTCTGTACTACTCGGAATTACAGTTAGTGACCTGAGTGACAGGTCACAGGAAGGTAGCAGGAAAAACACCCTGCTTGAGAAGGCAGATCCCTGACAATCTTTAACAATCTTTTAAACCAAACATTAAAGGTTGACGACATCAGGGACAAAGTTTTGCTCTTACATTAAAAAAAAATCCCAGAATAAGGAAGGTAATGGTCTTTTTTCTGCCTTGAATAAACAACACTGGAAAACTGTAAGTCAATAATCCAAGAGAAACGTCTATAAAGAGGAATTTAGCCAAGGAGACACTGAAAATGTTGAAGAGCTTGAAAACCATGATGAGGATATTTCCTGGCTCATGCCTGTAATCCTGCACTTTGGGAGACCAAGGCAGGTGGATCACTTGAGGTCAGGAGTTCAAGATCAGCCTGAGCAACATAGGGAAACCTCTTCTCCACTAAAAATGCAAAAATTAACTGGGTGTGGTGGTGCATGCCTGTAGTTCCAGCTACTCTGGAGGCTGAGGCATGAGAATCACTTGAACTCAGGAGGTGGAGGTTTCAGTGAGCCAAGATTGTGCCACCGCACTCCAACCTGGGTGACAGAGTGAGACAATCTCAACAAAAAAGGAAAGAAAGAAATCTACATTGGAAATAAATTAGACATATTTTCTGTGACTCAGAAAGCAGAAGAGAATCAATGAGATAAAGTTACCTGGAGGCAGAAAATTTTCTCTTTTTTTCTTTTTATTTTTTGAGACAGGGTCTCACTCTCTTGTCCAGGATGTAGTGCAGTGGTACAAAGATGGCTCACTGGAGCCTCAACCCCCTGGGCTCAAGAAGTCCTCCCACCCAGCATCCTGAGGTGCTGGGACTACATGTGAGTGCTACCACTCTGGCTAATTTTTGTGTTTTTTTGTAGAGATTAGGTTTCACCATGTTGCCCAGGCTGGTCTTGAACTCCTGAGCTGAAGCAATCTGCCCATCTCGGCTTCCTGAAGCACTGGGGTTACAGGCCTGCACCACTGCACCTGGCAAGACAGAAATCTTGTTAACAAATCTGAGCAGCCATGAAACAGGCCACACTTTGTGAGGCTGTTCTTGAAGAAGTAAGATGACTACATGGCCAGAACAGTATGGAGAATACTCAAACATAGATGGAAGTTAGGCTTTCAAGCCTCCTTCCAACTCTGAGTAGCAAAACCATACTCCTCTGTGTTCCATCAGGTTTTACTTTCTTCCTATCAAACTTTCTGGTTTAAAGACATGAGATCTGGTAAGTTCCCATCTTCATCTTGGAAGGTGTGGTAGGTTTTAATTCTTCCCTTTCCTGCATCCACATCCTGGCAGTGTGAGGTTTCATATCCTTTTGTTCAGAGATAGTCTATTTTCCCAGTCCTTGACTGTCTGGCTCGGCCACATGACTTGTTTTGTGCCATGGAAAAGGCTTTAAAAGCACTTGCACATTGCAGCTTGCTCTCTTCTTGCCCTTGGAAGCCCTGTACATGTACCTTTATGTGCACCAGTCCACATTGACCTGCTGGATGATGGAAGCCAATGAAGTGGAAAACTCAGGCACCCTCACAGACAGTCATGCAACTCCAGCTGACAGACGTTAAGAGTCAGGTCATCCCATATGGTCCAGCTTCCCGGTGAGCTGTCAGCTCACCACAAAGGCATGAACGAAACAATCAAAAATCAACAAAGCCAGTGTAGACCAAAGGAACTTCCCAACCAACCCATACAATCATGAACTAAATTAAGAGGTGATTGTTTCAAGCCACCGAATTCTGGGATAGTATGTATATTGTGCAGCAAAAGCTAACTGATAAAGAAGTGATCACTGGGTATCCCAATTCTAACTCTGCTCTAATGGCAAAGGAAGCCTTTCCTTTCACTTGTGGCCATAACACGCTGTGGGCCCTACATTGGACCAAAAGTTCATCCTGTTTGCTCAGAGATAGCCTGGTATATATATAAACTACTCTTTCCAGGTTTCTGGGAATTGGGTTGTTTGATGTTGCTGCATCTTTGGAAGTTGGTCTCCACCATTGGCAGCCTGCCTGCATCTCATTGCTCGGGAGGTGTCCCAGTGTTTAGTGTACTTAGTTAAGAAAAAGACACCAGGCATGATGGCTCACACCTGTAATCCCAGCACTTGAGGCCGAGGCGGGCAGATCACAAGGTCAAGAGATCGAGACCATCCTGCCCAACATGGTGAAACCCTGTCTCTACTAAAAATACAAAAATTAGCTGGGTATGGTAGCATGCACCTGTCGTCCCAGCTACTTGAGAGGCTGAGACAGGAGAATCCCTTGAACCCAGGAGGCAGAGGTTGCAGTGAGCCAAGATCATGCCACTGCACTCCAGCCTGAGCAAGAGAGTGAGACTCCATCTCTACAACAACAAAAAAGCGTAAGACCGAAGTCACCTAAGTTGCTGGAACTCCTCCTGAAAATATGCAGTCATAAAATATGGCTGGAAGGGCCCTCCAAGATAAGCCAATCCAATACCTTCATTTGACAGGTAAAGAAAGTGAGGTGCAGTGGCTCACGCCTGTAATCCCAGCACTTTGGGAGGCCGAGGCGGGTGGATCACGAGGTCAAGAGATCGAGAACATCCTGGTCAACATGGTGAAACCCTGTCTCTACTAAAAATACAAAAAATTAGCTGGGCATGGTGGCATGTGCCTGTAATCCCAGATACTCAGGAGGCTGAGGCAGGAGAATTGCCTGAACCCAGGAGGTGGAGGTTGTGATGAGCCGAGATCGTGCCATTGCACTCCAGCCTGGGTAACAAGAGCGAAACTCTGTCTCAAAAAAAAAAAGAAAGAAAGAAAGTGAGCCTCGGCCAGGTGCAGTGGCTCACACCTATAATCCCAGCATTTTGGGAGGCCCAGATGGGTGGATCATGAGGTCAGGAGTTCGAGACCAGCCTGGCCAATAAGGTAAATTCCTGTCTCTATAAATAAAAAAGAAATAAAAGAAAAGAAAGAAAGTGAGCCTCAAGAAGCTAAGCATCTTGTTCGAGACTACATAGCCAGGAGATTAGAGCTCAGGTTTCATGACTCCCAGTCCTAGATTCCTTTTCTCCCAAACTGGCTTTTTAAGTTCTGTTTTCTACCTCTGTCCATCAGTGCCTTTGTGGACAGAGAGCCGACAGGAATAACTGAAGAACATCTTTTGCTGAGTGTTGTCTGTGAACATCCTTAACCAAACATGATCGGTTCTCCCCGTCGCTGTCTTTGTTTTGTTACCGCTGTTGTTACTGTCTCTTCCTTACATTATCAACTTCCCTTTTTCCAGAGATATTTTTTTTTTGAGATGGAGTTTCACTCTTGTTGCTCAGGCTGGAGTGCAGTGGCATGATCTTGGCTCACTGCAGTGTCCACCTCCTGGATTCAAGCAATTCTTCTGCCTCAGCCTCTCAAGTAGCTGGGATTTGCCAGGCATGTGCCACCATGACCAGCTAATTTTGTATTTTTAGTAGAGATTATACCTGTAATCCCAGCACTTTGGGAGGCCAAAGTGGACAGATCATGAGGTCAGGAGTTTGAGATCAGCCTGACCAACATTGTGAAATCCCATCTGTACTCAAAATACAAAAAGTAGGTGGGCGTGGTGGTAAGCACCTGTAATCCCAGCTAGTCAGGAGGCTGAGAAAGGAGAATCAACTGAACCTGAAAGGCAAAGGTTGCAGTGAGCCAAGATTGTGCCATTGCACTCCAGCCTGGGTGACAAAGTGAGACTCCATCTCAGAAAAAAAAAAGGGAAGAAGAAGAAGAAGAAGGAGCCTTAGGCAGTGTTTTAAAGGAAAGGGAAAGACTGGGGGAGAGAAAGGAAGAAACCACCGCTGGTGACAAAAATACCAAATATAAGAAACAGAGGCCAAGGTGATGATGTCATGACAGGCTAAAGCAGGATTTTTCAAGTTTTAGGATACTCTTGAGGAGTACAGAAATAATCCTGGGAGGCTGAGAAGTGAGAGGAATGAGGTCAGTGGGAGGTCTTGAAAGTGAGGAAGGAGAGCTTTGATTTCATGGACAATTAAGGAATGGCTCAGTATTCTACAGGAGGGACTGATCACTCAATTATTCCAACAAATATTTTTCAATGACAACTAAGCTTGTTCTGGGCCCTGAGATTCAAGATAGGGAAGGTTGGCTGGGTGCAGTGGCTCACACTTGTAATCCCAGCACTTTGGGAGGCCAAGGTGGGCAGATAACGAGATGAGGAGTTCGAGAACAGCCTGGCTAACATGGTGAAACCCTGTCTCTACCAAAGATACAAAAAACTGGCTGGGTGTGGTGGCAGGCACCTGTAATCCCAGCTACTCAGGAGGCTGAGGCAGGAGAATCGCTTGAACCCAGGAGGCAGAGGTTGCAGTGAGCCAAGATTGCACCATCATACTCCAGCCTGTGCAACAGGAAAAAAAAGATAGGGAAGTTTCCTCATGGAACGTCCATGCTAACGCGTGAGGAGAACTCAACATGAATAAATAAACAATACATAAACCAAATCATTTCAAACTGTAATAAGTGCTATACAAGAAATAAGCAGAATGATACAGCAGAGGGCAACAAAGGGTTCCAATACAATGGAGTGGTCACAAAGTGCCATCTCAGAGATGGTGACACTGAAGTTGGAACCTAGAGGATGAGAAGCCAGACATGCAGAAGGCAAGTGAAAGGCCTTGAGGCTGGGACAAACTTGGAGCACTTGAGGCACAGCAAGAATACCTGCATCCATGGAGAGTAGGAGTGAGCAGAGGATGGCAGAGCCTGGAAAACATGCAGGTCAGGACCAGGTTGTGAGTCTAGATTTTGTCCTAATAGCAGTAGTTCTTAGAAAGGATGCTCCTTCGAATCACGGAGGGGATGCCCTTCCAAAGCCTGGAGCCCACCACAAACTAGCCAAGAAGTGCTTCTCAAACTCAAGCCACATGAGAATGACCTGCAGAGCTTTTTAAAATGCTGATTCCTGCATCCCATTCCCAGAGGTTCTGATTTAATTCCTGAGTGTAGACAGGGAATCAGATGAGTTCACCAGGTGGTTTTCGTGTAGCTCAGCATGACATCAGAATCTCTGCAGGTAGGGCTAGTCCTTTGTGTGCTGAAGACATTCCTTTAGTGATTCTGGAGCAAGTTGCTGCCTGAAAACCACCGGTTCAGAAAAGTGGTTCTCAGCCGAGCCACCCTGTAAATCATCTGGGACTTAAAAACAATAAACACAGAAAACAGTCAACTATAAATGAGTAGCATGAGGGATTTGAGGAGGGGGTAAAAGAAGTATTTATCCAGCCAGGTGTGGTGGCTCACACCTGTAATCCCAGCACTTTGGGAGGCTGAGGTGGGTGGATCATGAGGTCAGGAGTTCAAGATCATCCTTGCTAACATGGTGAAACCACATCTCTACTAGAAATACAAAGAATTAGCCAGGCATGGTGGTGGCTGCCCGTAATCTCAACTACTCCGGAGGCCGAGGCAGGAGAATTACTTGAACCTGGGAGGCAGAGGTTGCAGTGAGACAGATCGTGCCACTGTGCTCCAGCCTGAGGCAACAGAGTGAGACTCCATCTCAATAAAAAAGTATGCATCCTGATTGCATGGTTGTAGGCTCTGTGTGTCAAAACTCACAGAACTGTACAGAAAAATGAGTGGATTTAACTGTATGTAAATTTTTAAATAAAATTAAAAAATGATGATGCCTGGGCCCTACTCTGAGACTCTGATTTGATTTATCTAGAATGGGCCCGCCTCTCTACCTGTATATGTGTATTTGGCATCCCGAGTGATTATGATGTGCCACCAGGATAAAAAAAGTCTCTGTGATATGGCAGTTCTCAACATTCATGTTGTGCAGGTGAATGAGTGGGGTCTCATTAATGTGAAGATTTGGATGTGGCAGGTCTGCTGCGTGTAATGAAATCCCACTTTTCTAATAGGCTCCTAGGTGATGTGGATGCTGCTGGGAAATGTTAGAAATGCAGAGTCTCAGGCCCCCACCCCCAACCTATGGAACAAGAATCTTCATCTTAGTAAAATCCCAGGCTGGGTGCTGTGGCTCATGCCCGTAATCCCAGCATTTTGGGAGGCTGAGGTGGGTGGATCACCTGATGCCAGGCATTTGAGACTGACCTGGCCAATGTGGTGAAACCCCATTTCTACTAAAAACACAGAAACTAGCTGGGTGTGGTAGTGTGCGCCTGTAATCCCAGCTACGCAGGAGGCTGAGGCAGGAGAATTGCTTGAACCCAAGAGGTCAAGGCTGCAGTGAGCCGAGATCACACTGTACCACTGTACTCCAGCCTGGGAGACAAAGTCAGATTCCATTTCAACAAACAAACAAAATCCCCAGATGATTCACAAGCACATCAAAGTTTGAGAAGGACCATTCCAGGGTTCCTGTGGTGTGACGGCCTTGGTGCTTGAGGTCTCAAAGCTCCAAGTCCCCAGTGTAGGACCCTTCAGGAAACTCAGTTGTTACCCCAGCGTAGGATCACCTTTGGAATATGCCCACCTGTCTCAGACTTTCCCCAGCCCAGCACCACCTTCTCTCACCAATCCCCACATCGGAATAGAACCTCCTTGCATGCAGGTTCAACATGGCTCATTTTTATGTTTCCCAGCAGAGAATGTCCTGAACACAGAAGATTCTTAATGGCTATTTCCTAAATTTTGCTGAACAGACTTTAACTTGAGCTGGCAAGAGGTGGAATGTGCACTTACATAGACGTGCATTGAGTTCTGCCTTTTAATGTTGTCAATCCCTTTGGCTACATTCAAGGTAAACCTGGTATTGAAGCAAACTATTTTTTATTTTTTTATAGACAGGGTCTTGTTCTGTCACCCAGGCTGGAATGCAGTGGTGTGTACAAAGCTCACTGCAGCCTTGACCTCTGGGGGCTCAAGCAGTCCTCCCACCTCAGCCTCCTGAGTGTCTGGGACTACAGGCATGCAGTACCATACCCAGCTAATTTTTTAATGTTTTTTAGAGACAGGATCTCTGTGTTGCCCACGCTGCTCTTGAACTCCTGGGCTCAAGCAATTCACCCACCTCGGCCTTCGCAAGTGCTGGGATTACAGATGTGAGCCACTGCACCTATCTGAAGCAAATGATAATTACATATGTCAATTATGAAAATTTAAAGGGGAGCTCTTTTTTTTAAGACAGTATCCCTCTGTCACCCAGGCTGGAGTGAGGTCATATGGTCTCGGCTCACTGCAGCCTCCACCTCCCAGGTTCAAGCAATTCTAGGCCTCTGTCTCCTGAGTAGCTGGGATTACAGGCACCTGCCACCATGCCCGGCTAATTTTGTATTTTTAATACAGACAGGGTTTCACTATCTTGGCCAGGCTGGTCTTGAACTCCTGACCTTGTGATCCAGCCTCCCAAAGTTCTGGGATTACAGGCATGAGCCACCACACCTGGCAGGAACTCTTAAAAGTACTGCCAAAATGTATTCCCCAATTTCAGCGTAGTCAGACCACTTGCCTGAATCTCAATGTCTCTCTCAAGGGTCTCTTTTAAAAGGTAGAATACTGTAATGTGTTAGTTGTCTAGAGTCTGACATAGATTTTTAAAGGAGAAAAGCCAAATATAATGTATTTATTTTGATTGTTTCCTGAGAGGATCAAGACTGGAAACCATTGCACCCTGGGGATCCCGTGTTTTTAACTCTTGACAGGAAGATGATCCCACTGGGAAGAGACTGTACCATGCACCCCATGTTTGTGAATGAGGCCGCATATTATGAAAAGAAAGAAGCCTTTGCAAAGACAACTAAACTCACACTCCATGCAGAAAGCATTTGCTGCTCTTTACATTAGAAATCACTTCTAGCTCTCATCGTGTAGATGTGTCTTACACATTCTGCTAGTTTGTAAGCTCCTCAAGAGCAGGGCTGTGCCTACTCAACTGCACACATAGCTCCTAGCACAGTGCCTTACCCAGTAGGCATCCAAGCAAATGTATTAAATTAATTAATATGTCTTAAAGATGCCATACTTTAAGTACGTAGCTTATTCAAAGAAGTGTTTCCTATTTCTGTATAGTTTATTATACATACTACTTTGGTAGTTTGACATTCTCAATAAACAGCCTTGTGTTCAGAATATAAGATGGAAATAAAGGTACATATAAGTTACTGGTTTTATGCTGCTTTACTTTATTGCACTTCATGGTTACTGTATTTTTTTTTTACAAATTGAAGATTTGTGGCAACCCTGTGTCTAGAAAGTCTAACAGTGGCGTTTTTCCAACATCATCTGCTCACTTCTTGTCTCTGCTCATTCGTCTCTATGTCACACTTTGATAATACTTCAAACTTTTTTTTCCCCTTGAGACGGAGTCTAGCTCTGTTGCCAGGCTGGAGTGTAGTGGTGCGATCTTGGCTCACTGCAGCATAAACTTCCCTGGTTCAAGCTATTCTCTTGCCTCAACCTCCCAATAGCTGGGATTACAAGCATGTACCACCACACCCAGCTAATTTTGTATTTTTAGTAGAGACATGGTTTCACCATGTTGGCCAGGATGGTCTCAACCTTCTGACCTCATGATCTGCCCACCTTGGCCTCCCAAAGTGCTGGGATTACAGGCATGAGCCACCGCACCTGGCCTGAAACTTTTTATTATTTATTATATCCGCTATGGTCATCTGTGATCAGTGGCCTTTGCTGTTACTATTGTTAAGTGTTTGTGGGCACCATGAATCATGTTGATATGAGACTGAACTTAGTGAATGTTTTGTGTGTTCTAACTGCTTTACTGAGCAGCCATTACCTTGTCTCTCTCCCTCTCCTCCAGCCTCCTTATTTCTTGAGACACAATAATTAATAATTCTACAACAGCCTCTATGTGTTCAAGTGAAAGAAGGAGTCATACTTCTAGAAATTAAGCTTAGTGAGGAAGGCCTGTCAAAAGCTGAGACAGGCTGAAAGCTAGGCCTCTTGCCCCAGTTAGCCAATCTGTGGATTCAAAGGAAAAGCTCTTGAAGAAAATTTAAAAATTCTACTCTGGTGAATACACAAATGATAAGAAAGCAAAACAACCTTATTGCGATATGGAGACAGTGTTAGTAATGTGGATAGAAGATCACATTAGCCACAACACTTCCTTAAGCCAATGCACGTTCCAGAGCAAGGCCCTAACTCTCTTCAATTCTTTGAGGGCTGAGAGAGGTGTGGAAGCTGCAGGAAGCTGGCAGAGGCTGGTTCATAAGGTTTAAGGAAAGAAGATGGCTCCAAACCCTGCAAGTGGAAAGTGAGGCAGTGAGTTGCTGATGTGGAAGCTGCAGCAGGTTATCCAGAAGGTGTGGCTAAAATCATTGATGAAGGTAGCTACACTAGATAACAGACTTTCAGTGTAATTGAAACCACCTTCAATTGGAAGAAGATGCCATCTAGGATGTTCCTAGCTAGAGAGGAGAATTGAATGCCTGGCTTCAAAGCATCAAAGGACAGGCTGACTCTCTTGTCAAGAGCTAATATAGCTGGTAACTTTCAGTTAAAGCCAATGCTCATTAACCATGTCAAAAATCCCAGGACTCTGAAGTTGATGCTAAATCTGCACTGCCTGAGCTCTACAAATGCAACAGCAAAGCCTCAGTGATGGCACATCTGTTTACAGCATGGTTTGCTGTATATTTTAAGCCCACTGTTGAGACCTACTGCTTGGAGGAAAAAAGATTCCTTTCAAAATATCACTGCTCATTGACAATATACCAGGTTACCCAAGAGCTCTGTGGGAGATATGCAGATATTAGCATTGTTTTCATGCCCACCAGCAAATATCCATGCTGCAGCCAAGGATCAAGGAGCCATTCTGACTTTCAAATCTTAACTATTTCAAAAATACACTTCAGGCTGGGGGAGGGGAGAAAAAAACAAAAGAAAGAAAGAAAAACACATTTCATAAGGCTATAGCTGCCATGGAGAGTGATTCCTCTGATGGATCTGGGCAAAGTAAATAGAAAACCTTCTGGAAAGGATTCAGCTTTCTTGATGCCACTAAGAACATTCAGGATCTCTGGAAGGAGATCAAGGTACAACATTAATAGGAGTTAAAAAAAATTGATTCCAACTCTCATGGATGACTTTGAGGAGTTCAAGACTTCAGTGAAGGAAATCATGCAGATGTGATAGCAAGAGAATTAGAAGTGGAGCCTGAAGATGGAACTGAATTGCTGTAATCTCATAATCAAGCTTGAATCAATAGGATTTGCTTCTTATAAATGAGCAAAAAAAAAAGGGGTTTCCTGAGATGGAATCTACTCTTGCTGCAGAAGCTGTGAACATTGTTGAAATGACAAATGACTTAGAATGTTACATAAACGTGGTTGAAAAAGCAGTAGCAGGGTTTGAGAGGATTGACTCCTACTTTAAAATGAGTTTGGCTGGCTCATGCCTGTAATCCCAGCATTTTGGGAGGCCGAGGCAGGCAGATCACCTGAGGTCAGGAGTTCGAGACCAGTCTGGCCAACATGGTGAAACCCCATCTCTACTGAAAATACAAAAATATTAGCCAGGTGTGGTGGCACATGCCTGTAGTTCCAGCTACTCAGGAGGCTGAGGCAGGAGGATCATTTGAACCTGGGAGGCAAAAGTTGCAGTGAGCCGAGATTGCACCACTACACTCCAGCCTGGGCAACACAGCAAGACTCCATCTCAAAAAAAGAAAAGAAAGAAAAAAGAAAAAGAAATGAGTTCTACTGTGAGTAAAATGCTGTCAAACAGCATCCCATGCTACAGAGAGCTCTTTCATGAAGGGGAGGGTCAATCAGTGCAGCAAACTTCATTGGTGTTTTATTTTAAGAAATTGCCCCAGCCATCCCAACCCTCAGTACCCACCACACTGATCCTGCAGCAGCCATCATCAAGGCAAGGACCTCCACCAGCAAAAAGATTATAAATTGCTGAAAGCTCAAATGATCATCAGCTTTTTTAGCAATAAAGCATTTTTAATGAAGGTATGTACATTTTTTAGACATAATGCTATTACTTAATACACTACATATAGTGTGAGCACAACTTCTGCATGTACCAGAAAACTAAAAAAATGTGTGTGACTCATCTATTATAATATTTGTTTTATTGCAGTGATCTGGAGCCAAGGCCAAAGTGTGTGCCTGTAATGTGTAAGTGCCAGTAGAAACTAGTTGTGCAGGCTTGCTATTTTTTTCAATTTTTATATTTGAGTTAATGGTAATATGCTAAGCATCCAGTCTATAAACTTCAGCATTCCTTAGAAATTCAGAGGAAACCTTTTTGGGTTTTCTTTTGTTTTGAGATGGAGTCTCGCTCTGTCACCCAGGGTGGAGTGCAGTGGTGCAATCTCGGCTCACTGAAACCTCTGCCTCCTAGGTTCAAGTAATTCCTCCACCTCAGCTTCCTGAGCAGCTGGGACTAAAGGCACTGGCCACCACACCTGGCTCATTTTTTTGTGTATTTTGGTAGAGATGGGGTTTCATCATATTGGGCAGGATGGTCTTGATCTCCTGACCTCATGATCCACCCACCTCAGTTTCCCAAAGTTCTGGAATTACAGGCATGAGCCACTGTGCCCAGCCCAGAGAAGATTTTTAAATGCTGTTTTGTAGATGAAATGAAAGAGAAAGGAGGGCTTCATGGTAAAGATGACATTATGAATATGTCAAGGAGCTGAATGGTCCTCTGTCCACAAACAGACAATAACCCACACAACATCGCTACCATGGCTCACGCACTGGCTCTGCACTGACCGCATGGAGCAGAGAGCCTCCTCCAGACACCCCACATACCCTGAGGAGCTAATGTTTCTTCCCAACATGGAAAATTTGGAAGAGGCATATTCTTCACAGCTGTTACTTCTCATTTTGAAAGAACGTGCCTGCCCTTATTCCCAGGCAAGGTGTGAGGAGGTCGTTGGGTTCCAGCTGTTGCCAGCAGAGATGGTGAAAGTCAGTAACAGGGTGGTGGACACTCAGAGAAATGTGACTCACAGCTCTGGTTTGCAAATTCAGTCTTTCAAGAAATCCTGCCGTGTCTTAAATGCCCAAATCCCCTGCCTCCCATGATCCTTCTCTGCAAAGGACCTTCTACTGGATGCTGCCCCTCCATCCCCAGCCCCTCCAGGACCCCCCCCAGGACCGCCCCCTTAGGCCACAGCAGCTGGTAAGGCATGTTTTTATTCCACGATCTGTACTCCAAGGGATCCATAATCATAGTTTCAAATGTATTTACTGAAAATACTAACATTATCTGGAATAAATAAATAATAAATATATGCTTAGACATTTTAATTCCAAGGTAAACCCCACTAAGCTGATTTTACTCCATATTCAGTGTTCCAGAAAGCACATATCGTTTCTAAACTTTTCAGCATTCTTTCTGTAATTGTACTTTACTAAAATTGTTTGCATTGGAGTAAATGCTCTTCTTTCCAGATTCTGTAGTAAAAATGTGATTTATCAGCTTTTGTACCTAAGTTTTAGCAAGCTTCCTTCTCCCACTGTGAATGTTCCATTGTGTTTTATTTCTGAGTCCAACTTTTCTAGGTCAGCCTTGTCCAGATGTAAATTTTGGCAAGAATACTCTGTTCTCCCAACAAACTTTAGTTATTTGTAAAATTTACAAAGTACAATTTATTCTACTATGATTTTAGTCAGTTTTAGGGTTGGTTATTTCTATCAAGTCTAATATTTCCCTTTTACAAGTCTTTAGCGTTTCTAATTAGATGTGTGTGTTTTTTAAATCTATAACATATTGCTGTGTGGTTTTAGCCACTCTGAGTTTTGTTTTGTTTTGTTTGAGATGGAGTCTTTCTCTGTCACCTGGGCTGGAGTGCTTTGGCGCAATTCTGACCATCTGCATTTGCATGTTCTCTCATTTATAAAGTGGGAATGATCATAATAATAGTGCCCCTTTTATAGGGTACCATGAGGATTAAGTGAGCTAAGACCCATAAGCACTTAGCTCTGTGCCCAGCACAGAGTATGTACCTAATAAATCATTCAATTTCAAATTCCTGGCATGAGAGGCCGTTCATGACTGCCCTCCCCCGCCACCCCCGATGCCTCTCTACACTCATCTCCCTTCAGGCTGCGTCTGCCTTCACGTAGATGACTCCCCTACCTAGAATCCCCTCCCACTCTCCTCCATCTCCCACCCGGCCTCAGGCTTCACTCTAGCTAACCATGCCTGTTTCTCCTCTAAAATGCAACTCACTTTCATTCCATAGACAGCACCTTCGTGGGCTTCCTCTTCCTGCCTTAGTTGCCACTCTGCCCATCCCCTACCCCATCTTGAGGGCTTTTGCAGTGTCTTTTTCAATGTTTACAGTCTAATCAGTGACCAACAGAGTCAGCTGAATAACTGAGCGTGGTCAAACATCCCTTCTCTACTGAAACGTCTTTGTGTCCCACCAATGCCCCTGCCTTCTTCTCTTCTTCCTTCCCAGTCACTTCCTGAGGATTGTTCCCATCGCTCCCAAGTGAAACACTTCATTCCACACCCTCAGACTGTTACCATGTCCCAAAGGACAGTGGAAGGAAAAAACACTCACTGAAGTCTGCAAATCCATGAAAAAAACAAACAAACAAACAAACAAACAAACAAAAAACAAGGAAATGTTCACACTCAACAATTGCCCTGTTTAAAATCTTTTTGTGGCATCTTACCCTTGTTATGAGATCTCAAAGCCTCACTGTGGCTGTACGAATCCTCTGTGCCCTGGCCTCTGCCCATCCCTCCAGGCTTATTTCATGTCCTTTGACCCCTTGCTCCCAGCAATCTGACCACATAAGGCTTCTCCAGTCCTCAGATACATGAAGCTCCCTACTACCTATGGGTGTTTGCCCACATTTTCCCTGCTTATTGAAACCCTTCCTAGTCTCCACACTTCTATTGGCTAAATGATGCTTACTCTTAAACATGACTCAGGCAGCTGAGTGCAGTGGCTCACACCTGTAATTCCCAGCACTTTGGGAGGCTGAGGCAGGAGGATCACCTGAGGTCAGGAGTTTGAGACCAGCCTGGCTAACATGGTGAAATGCTGTTTTTACTAAAAGTGCAAAAAATTAGCCAGGCATGGTGGTGGGTGCCTATAATCCCAGTTACTTGGGAGGCAAAGGCAGGAGAATGGCTGAAACCTGGGAGGTGAAGGTTGCAGTGAGCTGAGATTGTGCCATTGCACTCCAGCTTGGGCAGCAGGAGTGCAGTCTCAAAAAAACCAAAATGGCCCAGGCTAGGTTAGGCCACTCTTACACGAGCTCACTGACAGTGCCAGATCAGCAGTTATCCAAACTGCATCCATGATGCTTTATGACATCGGGGCAGGGGAAGTGCTTGTCTGTCTCTTTGATTAAACTGCAAGAGCCCCAAGAGCACGGGGATAGCATTTGTCTTACTCTTTGTCATATCTGCACTTAACACATGGAAGGAGCTCCACACATTTTGCTGGATAAAAGAGAGCTGGTCTGATGAGTGTGAACTTATCTGGAAGGGCTTCTATGGAAGAGTGGGTTGTCACTTCCCTCACAAGGGTGACCCCAAGATAGCCACTGGAGATGACAGAGGTGGGGATGGTGAACCATGCACAGTCAGTGCTCCAACAGGAGGAGCCAATGAAAAGTGGAGCTGGAGAGTCCCCGGGGGTGAGCAAGGCCATGAGGCTGGGAGGGAGGCCTGTGCAGTTCATGGGAATTCCAGGACGGCAGGACCAGGGAGCATCTGAAAGGCCTGTATTTGCATATCCAACAAAGACAGAGTCTGGAGGGAAATAACTGCTTAGGGGGCTCCCAGAGCTTTTTTTTTTTTTTGAGACTCTGTTACCCAGGCTAAAGTGCAGTGGCATGATCTCAGCTCACTGTAACCTCCACCTCCCAGGTTTTAGCGATTCTCCTGCCTCAGCCTCCCAGGTAGCTGGGATTACAGGCACCCGCCATTACACCTGGCTAATTTTTGTATTTGTAGTAGAGATGGGGTTTCATCATGTTGGCCAGGCTGGTCTCGAACACACGATCTCAGGTGATCCACCCATCTCTGCCTCCCAAAGTGCTGGGATTACAGACATAAGCCACCATGTCTGGCCACTTTTTAAATATCTCTATGCTTCCCACACATACTGCCTTCAAGAGGCTTGTAATCTACCCATAGAGACCTTTGTAAGCCTGTTCCTAAAGCAGACACACCAGAAACCCTCATCTAGAACTTGGCAGACAGTAGCTCCTGAACACCTCCTGAGCCAGTGATGGAGAGGCTCACTCAGAGGGGACTTTTCCCAGGGCTGCCCATTGGGCTTGGTGGGTTCCACGGCGCAAGGCTCCAGGGAGGCCCTGCACACACCGCAATGTCAAAGTCAATGGCATAGCCCAGAGGCTTCCATCCCATCAAAGCAAAAGTAGAATTAAAGTTTCCTCCATTCCACCAGGAAAAAGAACAGGAACTTGACTAGTAAACAAAGTCAACCCAAAAACTGAGGTCTGTGGGAGATTCATGTAGTATAATTAAAAGGAAAAAAATACTAGAGCCCCATTAGCTGCAGATAGAGTAAGTGTTTAACAGAAAATGTCCATTTTTAGAAACTACATCTATTAAGGGAAAGAATAACTTTCAAGGTCTTTGAAACATAAGAAAGCTCAAGGGCATGGTGAGAGGTCCCCAGGCAGTTTTCTTGCTCTGAGTGAAAGGCAGGACCACACGTGGTGGCTCACACCTGTAATCCCAACACTTTGGGAAGCCGAAGCAGGTGAATCACCTGAGCTCAGGAGTTCGAGACCAGCCTGACTAACATGGTGAAACCCTGTCTCTACTAAAAATGCAAAAATTAGCCAGGTGTGGTGGCAGGTGCCTGCAGTCCCAGCTACTCAGGAAGCTGAGGCAGGAGAATTGCTTGAAGCAGGAAGGTGGAGATTGCAGTGAGCTGAGATCATGCAATTGCACTCCAGCCTGGGCAACAGAGCAAGACCGTCTCAAAAAAAGAAAACAAAAAAAGAAAGAAAGAGAGAAAGATAGAAAAGGAAGGAAGGAAAGAAGGAAGGAAAGAAGGAAGGAAGGAAGGAAGGAATGAGAATGAATGAGAGAGAGAAAAGAGAGAAGAAAGAAGGAAGGAACAAAGGAAGGAATGAAGGCGGAAAGGGGGAGGGAAAAGAGAGAAAGACAAAAGAAGGGATGGAAGGAGGGAGGGAGGGAGGCATCTGAAGCTTACGAATGTGGGCTCAAATAAATGCATTCACAGGTTTGGTGGTTAGAAGCTGAAGGTGTTTCCAACTTACGGTTCCAAGCTATTGATACAGAAGTGGTGAGGCCACAGGTTTAAGAAGTGTGACGGTTCTGAAATAATAAAATATGATGATTTTGAAAAATAAAATGAAACTGATGAAAGAAATAGGACAGCTGGGCAGTAATCAGGGTTGCTATACACATTAAATGAGACAATGTATGGAAAGAGCATGGCACTTTATAAATACTCATTTCCTTCTCCCTCCTACCGCCACCTTAAATGGAAGAAATTGTCTCGCTGATATTTGTATAACCTATCATTGCACATACTTCATATTTCTATTTTGTTGAACTGGTTCTAAATTTTCACACATATAGGTGAGATACATTTTTAGAGTTGGACTGAATCACTTCCTTTCTGCAGAACTTTGCTGTTAATGACAGGGAGATTGCTGGTACAGCCAGAAAAATGGTAGCTCTTGCTACTGGACTAACTAAACTTCAGAGAACCTGAATCCTCCAGCCAGGAAAAAGTGTGGTGAACTTTGCATGTCATTCTGTCTGTCTCCAAGTTTTGATATCCCTACCTATTAAACTGGGATGTGACACTCACCAAACCTACAAAACAATCACCAACATGACCAACAGAGCTTTGTAAATAGCATAGTATACAATCTCAAAGGCTGCACAAATTGATGAAACACTTTGGGGAAGTAATTTTTCACAGCATCAAGAACCATAAAAATGGTTAAACCTATTGACCTTGGCAGCTCGTTTCCAGAAATATATTCTACCCTTTTTCTATCAGTCCACCCAACATATTCCCATGGATTGCACATTTCTAGACTTTGGACTAACTCCTATATAAGCTAGGATGTGAATCACATGCAGTCCCTGTTTTGTTGCCAGTCAACAAGATACAGCCCAATGAAGGAAGTTATTCTAGGAATCATCTGAATTAAGTAAATAATTCACCAAATACAGTATTTCACTTATTAATAAAGTGGTTGCAAGCTCCACAGCCCACCAAGACAAGCAGTGAAGACTTGGCATTCAAGTTGAGAACTGCCATCCTTACAAAATAACTCAGAGGAATGAAGAATTGCATATACCTCTGAATTAGGCTGATAGGCAGTAATGATAGTCACAATGTCAGCTCTTTCCTATCTGTTCTCTCACTGCCTCCTCATGAAAATCCTGTGAGGTAGACAGAAGGGATTTACACCTTCTGTTCTCTAGGTAGAACCATGGGTTTATGTTCACCTGAAATAAGTTGACAGCCAACAAGCATGATGGATAGAGCACTGTTATCTTTTCATTTCTTCTGAAAAAAAAAATGGGATACTTGTGTGGAACAGGCATGTTTGTTGCATAGGTATACATGTGCCATGGCAGTTTCCTGCACCTGTTGGCCTGTCCCCTAAGTTCCATCCCCCAACTCTCCAACCCCCAACAGGCCCTGGTGTGTGCTGTTCCCCTATCTTTGTCCATATGTTCTCAGTGTTCAACTCCCACTTCTGAGTAAGAACATGTGGGTTGTGGTTTTCTGTTCCTGTATTAGTTGGCTGTCACCACAAAGGACATGACCACAAAGGACATGACCTCATTCCTTTATATGGCTGCATAATATTCCATGGTGTATATGTACCACATGGTCTGTATTCAGCCTATCATTGATGGGCATTCGGGTTGGTTCCAAGTCTTTGCTATTGTAAATAGTGCTGCAATAAATATATGTATGCATGCATCTTTATAGTAGAATGATTTATATTCCTTTGGGTGTATACTCAGTAATGGGATTGCTGGGTCAAATGGTATTTCTGGTTCTAGATCCTTAAGGAATCGCCATACTGTTTTCCACAATGGTTGAACTAATTTACATTCCCACCAACAGTGTAAAAGTGTCCCTATTTTTCCACAGCCTCTCCAGCATCTATTGTTTCCTGACATTTTAATCATTGCCATTCTGACTGGTGTGAGATGGTATCTCACTGTAGTTTTGATTTGCATTTCTCTAATGCAAATTAGATGATGTTGAGCTTTTTTTTCATGTTTTTTGGCCACATAACTGTCTTCTTTTGAGAAGTGTCTGTTCATACCCTTTGCCCACTTTTTGATGGGGTTGTTTTCTTCTTGCAAACATGTTTAAGTTACTTGTAAATTCTGGATATTTGACATTTGCTGGATGGGTAGATTGAAAAATTTTCTCCCATTCTGTAGCTTGCCTATTCACTCTGATGGTAGTTTCTTTTGCTGTGCAGGAGCTGATAGGGCACTCTCTGAGGGGTTTTTTGGCCTGAACCACTGACATCATGTGGCTGTGAATCTGTGAGCACATACTTCAACCCCCTGAGTCTCCTTTTACTCAAACTGCTTCTGGAGCTGCTGAGTGGTTCAAATTGGCTCCCTGATGTGAATGCACTCTGAGATGTAAACATGTGCAAAGGTGACATGTCTTCTGGCTTGCTGGCTCTGCTCCTGAGCCAGAGCCAATGATAATGCTTCAGGCCCAAAAACTGGCCTTCCCTTTACCCACCCCTGTTAGCAACCCTCTGGGGGTCCTACTCAGTCTGCACATTGGCACACCTAAGGCAAGGATAAAGCGTGGCCATAACAAGCAAAATAAATATTTATTAGAAATCAAAACACCATTTCTTCAATGGCACAAAAATGTTCTTACTCTTTTTATGATTTCTTTCTTGAACACAGAGTTTCACACACACACAACACTAAGAACAAGTCATTAAATTATAATTTACAAGGATCCAGCACATTCAAGGGGAATGGGGTGATAATTCTGTGTGAGGAAGCAAGATCACAGTAAAAAGTATGTAAATCAATGCAGAAGTCAGGTACAGTTTACAGGCCCAGATGATGGCCCATCTACCCGGGCCCTGCCCAGAGTAAAAGGACACAGGTCACCAGGCCTTGAGGAAGGAAAGGAACATCAGTAACACTGGGCTCTCTCAGGCAGGAGCCTTCTAGGAGCTGAATGACTTCACAGTACAACCTCTGGCAGCTTCTCCCATGTCACTGGAAGGAAGCCTAAGCACCCTGAATTCCAAACAGATATATCACATAATGTCTAGAATAAGGAAATTTTCCTGAGGAAATGTTTAGCTAACAGGGCATTTGCAGCCAAAGGCACTATCTGAGCCTGGGAGATCCCATCCCTAGAAAATGCCTTCCCCTGAAATTAATGAAATGTCAATCACAGAGTTTTTCAGATGTCCTGATGGACCTATGGTTCAATGGGTATGTCTGTGGGTGGGTGTGGGGGGAGGGCTGTGGATGTGTATGCATGGGTGTGTTTGGGGGTGTGTGGGTGTATGGGTATGTATGCATGGATGTGTTTGGGGTGTGTATGGGGGAGTGGGTGTATGGGTGTTAATGCATGGGTGTGTTTGGGGACACAGGGGTGTGTGTGGGTGGCTGTATGGGTGTGGGCATGTGTGGGGGTGGGTGGGGGTGGGGTGATGGTTGTGTGTGTTTGGGTGTGGTGTGTGTGGTTTTGTGCACCCCTGTGGGCACACTGGAATTTTCAACCAGTCATGGGGAGTATAGAGACAATGTGGACTGCCAAATGTGACATCTGAGAAAATAGTCCTGCCTCCCAGCACATGCCAACCACAAAGAAGGACTCAATATTATGGAGTAATGGTGCTTTTTAAAAATAAATAAACAATGGCTCAGAGAGGCATCTGTGGTCCAAGAATCAGGACACTCCAGCTTCCACAGTGCTGACAGGACTTCCTGCCCGACTCTGCACAGGTACATGTTCCTCTCGGAGTGTGAGTCTCTGGGAGTGAAGTGAAGGAAGTGGTCCTTCTAACGCTGATGCTTCTTGACTCCTTGCTTCCTTTTGCCTTGGTGAACCTTCCTAGGCTCAGACCTTTCAGAAGAAAGCCTTTTGGGGTGGACACTGTTGGGAAGAGTCTCCAGTATAGAAAATGGCCTTGTGGCTGGGCGCGTGGCTCACACCTGTAATCCCAGCACTTTGGGAGGCTGAGGTGGATGGATTACCTGAGGTCAGGAGTTCAGGACAAGCCTAGCCAACCTGGTGAAACCCCGTCTCTACTATAAAATACAAAAATTAGCCAGGCATGGTGGCAGGCACCTGTAATCCCAGCTACTCGGGGAGCTGAGACAGGAGAATTGCTTGAACCCGGGAGGTGGAGGTTACAGTGAGCTGAGAATGCACCACTGCACTCCAGCCTGGGTGACAAAAGTGAAACTCCATCAAAAAAAGGAAGGAAGGAAGAGAGAAGAAAGAGAGAAGGAAGGAGGGAAGGAAGGAAGGAAGGAAGGAGGGAGGGAGGGAGGGAGGGAAGGAGGGAGGGAGGGAAGGAGGGAAGGAGGGTGGGAGGGAGGGAGGGAGGGAAGGAGGGAGGGAAGGAAGAGAGAAAAGAGAAAAGAAAAGAAAAGGGTCTTGCCAACAGATTCTATCCAGACCCACAGAGAGCAGCACTCCATAATGTGAGATGACAAAGATCCCTGTGGCTCTCCATTTCTTACTTGGACAAAAGCTGGAAGCTTAGGCAAATAGAAATCAATCATTGGCTTTATCCATTAATATCTGAGTCAAAGCAATTCTGGATATGGCTTTATCCATAACAGATAACCTTATCCATTAGTGGGTATGGCTTTATCCATTAACATCTGAGTAAAGCAGTTCTGGAATTCCTAGCTCTGTGGTATAGAACCTGGCACCATGGATCCAAACCATTTCCTTTCAAACAAGAGGTCTGTTCAGGCTTAACACACGTAGCTGACTCCACATGTGGAATGCTGATCGGTAGACTCTCCAGGCTAAGGAAACTTAAACTTAATTCAATTATCATTTTCAACAACATGCCTCATAAGTGCTCAACCAGCTTCTGCTTAAACATCTCCAACATCTGGGCCAGTTGCTGGATTGAGCCAAAGTCTTCCTCAGTCAACTAGTTCACACCCCAGACCACCTCTCCCCAACCGGCCCCATCAGGGGCACGGAGGCTGAGTCTCCAACTGCTCAGTCAGTCTGGCACATGGAGTGGCCCAGAGCAGAGAAACTGGTCCCAAGTGCACTGCCAGGCCTGGACTCCTCAATCTGCCTCAAACCAGATTAACTCATCAATTGCCATGTCATCCAAAGGCCAAATTTCTATTTCTGCCATTTAAGATTAAAACTTATGTTACTATTTTTGTAATTTTTACATGAATCCTTTCACCAGATAATGGGGGCAGAGGAGATTTTCTAATGGTTTAGGCCCCAGTTACCCAGAAAATCCTTTGGTCTCCATTTCCCCTCTGCCGCCAGACTGACTCCGTGTCATTTCCAAGGGAGGACATCAGAGGATGAGGACCTAAAAATAAGCCCAAGGTCTTGGCAAATGTTTCTCTCTCACAAGCTTCCCCTTCAGCTTCAAAATTCACAGTTAAAAAAAATACTTCATACCAAAGCAGTTCAGGCATTCTGTTAAATTCCCCCACTGAGACGCACTGAGGTATGCTGACTGCTGAGCTCTAATACGGTAGAGGCAAAGCAGCTGCTATTTCCGCTTCTGTGGAAGCCAGGATACCAGTGCAGGGGCGTGTGCTGCTGCAAGGCACAAGGAAAAGAGCCAGGCCCTTTACCCAGATCACGGTGGCCCAGCAGGACCTGCCCCGCACGTCTCATGCAGACTTTTGTGTGTGTGAAGAAAAGCTTTTTGTCTTGCTCTGCCAACCCTAAGGCCAAATATATAATATTTACATCCAGCCCCAAAGCCCCTAATCTGTCTCCACTTTCAAAATCAATACTTCACTATAGTCATGTTCATTCTTAACTGAAATGTCTTTTCCATGCCGAAAATAAAAACCCGGTGTTAATTACACTACTAAAAACATCTCTCCCTTTGAGACAGTTTGATCCTTGGGGTTTCAGGGAATGCTCACTCCAAGGATGGTTTCCTTTCCCTGAAGAGTTCCTGAAGGTCATTTCCAAAGCTCACTCCCCTCCTCTCCCAGGATATCTGGCTTACCTCCATCCCTCAAACATTCTGGGATGGGATCAAGGGTCTCACACAAATTCAGGCAACCCCGTGAGATGGTAGAATGTGTGGACTGGAGCCAGGGCTGACAAGGGGAAGCTGGCAGGAGGAAAGCCCACTCCTCAAGGCCCGTTCCCCACCACCCACCTCTCCCAGCCAAGCCAACTTGCAATTGGTAAAACCAGAGGCTTCACCCAGGACTTTAGGGGTGTCCAAGGCTCCAGACTGTGGCTGGCTGTGGGTTTACACAAGCTCTTTGCCAAATAACAAAATCTAGGATGTTTCCCACTCAGATAAACTGCCAACTGCCCCTCAGTCCAGACACTCACTCAGCATGAGGGTGTGTTCTGCATCTAGGCCAGCAGATCCAGGCTCCGCCACTCCTCAAAGCCCTCAGCACAGTCCATGACTCCACCTGCAGCACCAGACAGCCCACGTGCACACCAGCTCTGGGTTACGCTTCTACACCGTTTCTGGGAATTCCTCTATTTCTTCAAATGCATTGAGAGTGGTTTTGCTATTGTTCCTGGAAGACTCCTGGATTTTGTTGAAATCTGCTTTTGAAAAAAGATATATTTTAGATGCCAGATGTGGTGGCTCATGCCTGTAATCCCAGCACTTTGGGAGACCAAGGTGGGCAGATGACCTGAGGTCAAGAGTTAAAGACCAGCCTGCAAAACATGGTGAAACCTCATCTCTACTAAAATACAAAGAAAAATTAGCTAGAGGTGGTGGCACACACCTGTAGCCCAGCTATTCAAGGAGGCTGAGGCAGGAGGATCCCTTGAACCCAGGAGGCGGAGGTTGCAGTGAGCCAAGACTGCACCACTGCACTTAACCAAGTGTATACACACACACACACACACACACATATATGTGTGTGTGTGTGTGTTTTAGAAATACGTCCCTCTGCCTGATGTGTTTCTATGGTTTAAGGCTATACCGTTTTAAAAGTTGTTCCAACTCGGGTTCTAAAAGTCAGAGCTGGAAGAGACCTAAGAAGTACTTCCATTCAACCCTCCCATTTGACAGATGGGGAAATCAGGCACCTTAGACTTGATCTGCCCCAGGTCACATGGTCTCAGACAGGAGCAGACACCATGTTACCTTGCAGCAACAGTATGTGTTCACCTCCCAGGCCCCGGGTCTTTGTTAAGGAAGGAGACGTGTGTTTTCCATTCAGTCCACTTCACCTCATTGATTCTGCAAGTGTGGCCATCGCTCTTACTATTTTGCCATTGCCTCACTGGATGCAAACAAACAGCCCTGCACTTGGGGCATCCTGGTGTCTACCCAGCTCCCCTTCTGTCGGTCCTAGAGATCAGGAGCACCCCTGCCCCAAGCGGTCACACCAGCATTGTTAGAGTTTCAACTCTATCTCCATCTCCATTTCCCCAGGCCTCAAAGACTCAGTTCTCCTTCCACTGTATGGAACTTGGAAATCCTGCAAGTTGCTTGGACGGGTGTAAAGGGTACAACTTCAGACTGTGCAGCTGTACCTGATGGGTGACAGCCCATGAGAAAGCAGGGACAGACAGAGGGAGGGCCCAGGCCATGAGGGCATGAAGATTAAACTCCAAGTGTCACAAGGGTTGAGGAGGTACTAGGAGCATGTGATTAGGGCCCATGACCAATGAGAGAGGGTGGCATCTGAGGTGTTAGAATGGAATGGCAGGCACTGATTTGACCTAAATTCACATTCAGAGAACATCTCTAGAGGAAGCATGGCAACATTAGAAATATTTGTTAGGGTAATGACTGCAGTCAGAAATGCTGCTGTCCAGGGGCTGGGATTTCAGCAGAGAAGTGGGTTAAGGTTTGGTCATACTCAAAAAAGGTGGTCTGTAGGCTCGGGGAGCTGGGTCAGGGAAGGAGAATGTGGGTTTATCAGAAAAGGTGGTCATGGGGCCGGATGCAGTGGCTCACACCTGTAATCTCGGCACTTTGGGAGGCTGAGGGGGGTGGATCACTTGAGGCCAGGAGTTCTAGACCAGCCTGGCCAACATGATGAAACCACCATCTCTACTAAAAATACAAAAGTTAGCCAGGCATGGTGGCACATGCCTGTAATCCCAGCCACTTGGGTGGCTGAGGCAGGAGAATCACTTGAACCTGGTAGACTGCAGTGAGCAGAGGTCACACCACTGCACTCCAGCCTGGGAGATAGAGTGAAACTTTGTTTAAAAGAAAAATAAAGAAAAGGTGTTCATGAGATATGTAAGGACTTTTTTAAAAAATCAAAAAAGATCTGTCAAAGCAGCCTTGTCACCTTCCATCTGCCAGGGGCAAACGTGCTTTACGTCCTCCAGGATCACAGGAACTCACACAAGGTACACAGCAGGAAAAGGATTGCCAAGTGGGCAGATCTCCCCTACACCAGACAGTGAACAACAGAGACCCTGGAGGCACCTCCAGAAAAGCAGAGAGGGGACCCACTGCTGCCAGTCTCCTTCCCTTCCCTTCTGGAGCTCAGGAACCCCCATCCCTGCAACCCCATAAACAAATTCCTTCCTCCAATGGGTCCCGGGACAAAAGGCAGCTGTGGTTATGGTGAGCAATCTGACCTGCCCCTCTCTACCCACCCCAAAGCCCACCACCCCAGGGCCCTCTGTTACTGCAAACACAGTCGGAAATCTTCCTTGGCCACTTTACACATCTCCCCCATCCGGAATCTGCTCCTCAGCCATTCTGGTAACATTTTCTCAAACTCCAAGATGGTCCTGGCTCTCTGGGGACATAAGCAAGCCTACGGAGTATGCAGGCACAGTCACAACTGCTCACAAGAGTACACACACAGCCAGGCACACACAACCACACACAACAGCACACACGCCACCAGGTCACACCCTCTATGGAGTATTTATGCACACTCACAACCACACACAAGAGCACACATGCCACCAGGGTGCACACTTCACCCTTGCCCCATGCTTGATGCATAGATCCCAAGGGTTTGGCTGATCTACAGATTCAAAGACAAAAAAGCAGGCCAGGCGTGGTAGTTCACACCCATAATCCCAGCACTTTGGGAGGCTGAGGCGGGCAGATCACCTGAGGTCAGGAGTTAGAGACCAGCCTGGCCAGCATGGCAAAACCCCGTCTCTACTGAAAACACAAAAATTAGCCAGGCATGGTGTTGGGCACCTGTAATCCCAACTACTTGGGAGGCTGAGGCAGGAAAATCACTTGAACCCTGTGAGGCAGGGGCAGAGGTTGCAGTGAGCTGAGGTTGTGCCATTGCACTCCAGCCTGGGCACCAGATATAAAATATTTCCAAAAGCAGGAGCTTCCTATCAGAAAGTGCTGGGTCCTTGAATCCCACGGTAGGGGATGGTTCAAACACCATTTAGTCCCACCCTCTTCCAAGCTTGGAATCCCCTTTGCATTGTCCTAGACACTATACTCCTTGTTTTTCCAGTATCTCTTCAACAATATCAACAATCCAATTAGGCAGGCGAGGTGGCTCATGCCTGTAATCCCAGCACTTTGAGGCAGAGGCGGACAGACGACCTGAGCTCAGGAGTTCAAGACCAGTCTAGGAAACACAGTGAAACCCCATCTCTACCACAAATACAAAAATGAGCCAGGCGTGGTGGCACATGCCTGTAGTCCCAGTTACTTGAAAGGCTGAGGTGGGAGAATTGCTTGAGCCTGGGAGGCAGAGATTGCAATTAGCCAAGATTGCACCACTGCACTCCAGCCTGGGTGACAGGGCAAGACACTGTCTCAAAGAAAAAAAAAAAGGAGGGCCTTAATAATGAGAAATGGGTTACATGAAAGCTTTTCTCCCTGTAGTGACCCATGTACACCTGCCTCCCAGGACCACAGAAGGGGTCTGCTCCCTCTTCCACAGGCTGCTCTGCAGATATCTGAAGGAACTCTCCCCTTTTCAAACCTATTTCCAACAACTGTTTCTTTTTTTTTTCCTTTTGAGACAAAGTTTATGCTCTGTCACTCAGGCTGGAGTGCAATGGCATGATCTCGACTCATTGTAACCTCCACCCCTTGAGTTCAAGCAATTCTCCTGCCTCAGACTCTAGGGTAGTTGGGATTACAAGCCCGCACTACCACACCTAGCTAGTTTTTGTATTTTTAATAGAGATGAGGTTTCACCATGTTGGCCAAGGTGGTCTCAAACTCTTTACCTCAGGTGATCCACCCATCTCAGCCTTCCAAAGTGCTGGTATTACCGGGGTGAGCCACCATACCTGGCCGCCAACAACCATTTCTTAAGACAGTCTCCAGTCTTCTCCCAAACCTGGTTACCATCTCTGGACCCATCCTATGTATTGGTTTCCTGAGCACATAAAACATGTTAAGGCCAGGATGGAATAGAGCAGAAGTGTCACTGCCATTGTCCTAGATACCATATTCTTCTTAATGCAACCTAAGGTCATACTTCAACATCCACACATCACACAGTCAACCCTTAACAGAGCATCCCTATAAGCTCGAGTTTTTCTATACATGCTGTTGCACAGCCACACCTCCTAGACCCGACACTCAAAGAACATAGGCTAAAGCTTCTTCAAACCTGAATAAACACTGCGGAGCTTCTGCAGATTCTCAGGCCCCACCCCAGACCTGAGAACAAACCATAGAAGAGGTTCATTGCTGGATGGATGGATGAATAGATGGATGGATGGATAGATGGGTGGATAGATGATGACTGAATGGATGGATGGATAGATGATTGGATGGATAGATAGATGGATGGATGATTAGATGATGGATGATTGGATGGATGGATGGATGGATGATTGGATGGGTGGATGGATGGATGGATGATTAGATGGGTGGATAGGTGGATGGATGGTTAGATGGATGGATGATTGGATGGATGGGTGGATGGATGGATGGATGGATGGGTGATTAAATGGGTGGATAAATGGACAGATGATTAGGTGTATAGATGATTGGATGGATGAATAGATGATGACTGAATTGATGGATGGATGATTGACTGGATGGATGGATGATTGGATGGATGGATGGATGGATGGATGGATGATGATTGAATGGATGGATGAATGGATGAATGGATGGATGATTAGATGGGTGCTGATGGTAGTCAATGACCATGTGCTGAACTGGGGAGGCCCCACACTGGGGTCTCTGCCTAGACTCACCTGCAGGTGTCAGATGTGCTCGCTCTCCCTGGAGACACTCTTCACAGTCTCTCCCATCAAGGCAATGAGCATGTTGAGGAGCAGAACGAAGGTGAGGATGATGTAGGTGATGAGCAGGAACAGAAAGAGAATGGGATACTTGGAGTTCTGCTGGACGTTCAGGTCACCCAGGCTTATGGTGAGCTTGAAGAGTTCCAGAAGTGCATCGCTGAAGCTGCCATAGGAGCTGCAGTTTTTGTTGTCTTTGGGACACTTCTCGATCAGCAAGGCCAGGGCTAGGGGAACATAACAGGGTGCTCTCCTCAGCTCTCTGCCTAGCAAATTACTCTACAAGCTTGCATGTATTTGCCCACACAACAAGCCTGCTGCCTCCTTCTCTCTGGCCATTAATCATTTCCAGCTTCAATTTCTCCCAAAGTCTCATCAGGCTGGTGTATCTGCCCTGGCCTCCTGCAGAAAGTCCTCTGCCTAACAAAGCCCGGAGTCTTCTCTCCTTCCTCTAACCCCTAGTCTGCTCTTGATCACCTGCAGCTTTGCAGAGCTGCTAATTATAATCCATGTGTGTGTCCCTGGCTTCCCAGCTTGTCTTTGAGCTCCTGACTTCCTCTAGTCTGGGTCACCTACCTCAAAGCTGTAAAATCCTGAGTCTCCTCCTAATGCTCTGTTATGAGCTCCCATGAGCAGGACCAGGTTCACACTTCCCTTCTTTCCATCACACCACAGTAGAGGTTCACTGCTGAATGGATGGATAGATTGATGGATGGATGGATGATTGGATGAATGGATGAATAATTAGATGGATGGATGATTGGATAAATGGATGGATGGATGGATGATTAGATGGATGGATGGATGGACTATTAGATGGATGGATGGATAAACAGATGGATAATTAGATGGATGGATGGTTAATTATATGGATGGATGGATGGATAGATTAGATGGATGAATGGATGGATGAATACATGATTAGATGGATGGATGATTAGATGGATGGATGATTAGGTGGAGAGATGGTTATTTATATGGATGGATAGATGATTAGATGGATGAATGATTAGATGGATGGATGGTTAGTTAGATGGATGGATGGATGATTAGATGGATGGATGGTTAATTAGATGGATGGATGGATGATTAGATGGATGGATGGATGGATGGACTATTAGATAGATGGATGAATAAACAGATGGATAATTAGATGGATGGATGGTTAATTATATGGATGGATGGATGGATGGATAGATTAGATGGATGAATGGATGGATGAATGCATGATTAGATGGATGGATGATTAGATGGATGGATGGATGATTAGATGGATGGATGAATGGATGGATGATTAGATGGAGAGATGGTTATTTATATGGATGGATAGATGATTAGATGGATGAATGATTAGATGGATGGATGGTTAATTAGATGGATGGATGGATGATTAGATGGATGGATGGTTAATTAGATGGATGGATGGATGATTAGATGGATGGATAGATGAGTAATTTAAATGAGTAAATAGATGGATGAATAAACAAGCAGCTGAAGGAGCAAATAAATAAGCAAATTGTGACCCAGAAAAGGTACCTGACAGATGGAAACAGCAGCCTAATTTCAAATGTCAGTGGTCACTGGATTAAAAAAAGCAACTTGTATGTGGGGGAAAACTATATCTCTATGCAGAGGTTAGAAATACAACCAGATTGTGCTGTTCCCTCTGCTGTAAATGGAGATATTTTAAGAGGGGGCTCCTTTCTGGTCCCAGCAGACCAGAGGCTCACAGTTGTCTAAAGCAAACTGTGAGAGTAACACAGTGTGAAAGCCAAAGGAAGTTATCTCCGTGCATTACTTTGCTCCTATTTTGCAAAGACCATCAGTCGAGTTTCTGTGGACTTTAGTTTCTGTGGACTGAGGTTGAAAACACTTGCAGAACCTCTTAGGTCGTGAGCAATGGATGGGAAAGCAGGAGGTATATACCACATGGCAAAGTTGGATTATGAGTGGCTGGCCTGGTCTGAATCCTGGAGTCTCTATGCCTCAGGTACCTGATGATTGGGGTGATGACCCCCTTGATCAAGCCGTTGAGATGGATAATCAGATGGATGGATGGAAGGATGGATGGATGGATGATTAGGTGGATGATTAGATGGATGGACAATTAGATGGATGGAAGGATGGATGAATGGATGATTAGATGGATGGATGGATGGATGGATGGATGGATGGATGGATGGATGGATGGATTCTTGGAAAATTCTTAAAAAATGGCAAGCATGGGAAGTACCCCACTGGTAGCTGATGTAAGTGTTGCCGAGGCCACCATGCACTTTGTCATTTTGACATCTGTATAAAGTGTTTACAATGTGGGAGTTACTATTATTTACAAATCAATTACCTACTCCAAATCCAAGCAAAAAAAACGATATATACAAAGAAGAACTTCAGAACATCACACAGAATGACCTACAAAGAAAGAAACAGAATTGAAGTGTAAGGTGCAAGCACATATTCACCGTCCCCTGATCTTCCTGCTTCCCACCCTCTCCCAGTCCCCACCCTAATCGTCCCTTCATGTGGGCCATTCTCCCCTCCCCCAGCCAAATCTTCCTGATGCTCCAAGGCTCAGCTCTGGATCCCACCTCCTCCAGGAAGCCTTCCGTTCCTGCTCCAGCCCCAGTTGTTCTTCTCCCTGTGATCTGCCCTGTACCTTTCACCATAGGTTCTGAAATCTGGAATCCTCACACTTCCTGGGAGCAGTGGCATGCTGGAGCCAGCTCACAACAGCTCGCAAGAGCTGATATTTACCTTTTCCTGAAGCCTGTGAGCTGGTTGTTAAACACAGCCATTACTCGGAATTAAATCAAACTTTCAGTTAGAAGATGAGTAAGTTCTGGGGATTTAATGTACAGCACAATGACTATAGTCAGCAATGCTGCACTGTGTGCTGGAAATCTGCTAAGAGAATAGATCATAGATTTTCTCACCGCACACAAAGAAATAGCCACTACGTGAGGTGATAGGTGTGTTAACTAATTGAAATTGGAAATCATTTCACAATATATACCTATATCAAATCCTTGCACTGCAAAAAAAATTAAACCATATGAACTTATAATTAAATAAATTATATTTTTTAAAAAAGACAGGCTGGGCACAGTGGCTCAATCCTTAAGACAGTGATTGAGAAAGTGTTAATCCACATCACATTTTAAAATCTGTTCTGTCTGCAGCCTTTACACTGTGTAAAAAAGCACACACATATCAATAAAATATTCTTCCAGCGTTTGCAAACTATCATCCAATTCAGCAAAGAAGTTGTTCACATCATTGATAAACAAGTAAAGTTCAACATAAATCTTAACTGTTTCACTCTCATCACTGCTTATAAAGAAGAATAGCAACCAACATTCATGTCTGAACAGCACTCTTTTGTCAATTGCAACTAAAGGTTGATGACAAAAACTAGAACTAAATAAAAAACAACAAATAAGCCAGGCGCAGTGGCTCACACCTGTAATTCCAGCACTTTGGGAGGCTGAGGCAGGCAGATCACCTGAAGTTAGGAGTTCAAGGCCAGCCTGGACAACATGGTGAAACCCTGTTTCTAGTAAAAATACAAAAATTAGCCAGGCGTGGTGGCACATGCCTGTAATTTCAGCTACTCAGGAGGCTGAGGTGGGAGAATCACTTGAATACGGGAGGAGGAGGTTGCACTGAGCTGAGACCGGGCCACTGCACTCCAGCCTGGGGGACAGAGCAAGACTCAGTCTTAAAAAAAAAAAGCAACAAATTATTCTAAGACTCAACTGGCTACATGGAATTTACAGTAAACTATATTGTATATTTTCATTATTTGCAAATTGCATGATAGACATCTTTTAATAGTAAAATGTATGACAAGTGTATGTGTATACATACACACACCTATATATACATATTCCACCTATACACACACACACACACACACACACACACACACAGAGAGAGAGAGAGAGAGAGAGAGAGAGAGAGAGAGAGAGAGAGAGGTTGTTAAATGTTTACCAGCACGCCACTGCCTGGGGGTGAGAACATTCCTCCACAAAGCGTCCCCTCTCCAGTGCCCCACAAGCCCGGGGGATTGCAGGTCTGGATGCCTAAAGCCTGATTGAAAGCAAACGGGAGACCATGGCATTCAGGAAAAAGAGCAGTGGCTGCCCCTTGGTCAGCCCCTCTGCCTCTGCAGATCCCAGTGTCCCCATCTGAAAAGTGGCTTTCCTCTGAGGGCCCTCCCACTGGCGTAGCTCCCAACGCACCTTCTGGATCATGATGCTGTATATGCCCATGAACTGGAATCCCTGCGTGTAGTAGAGCATGTTCGCCCAGCCCAGGGCCATGGCCAGCACAAGGCAGGTGAGGTACTCTTTGTAGGCAAACAAGTATAAGAAGACAGACAATATCATAAGCACAGCTTGGATAAAACTGTTCAGGAGACACAGGAGACAGGAGCCTTACTTACGACTCCTCAGTATCAGGGCAAAGACATGCAAATCCCCAAACCTCCCCTACACCCCCGAACAGTCGCCCTGGTGAAGGGTGCTGAAGAGATGGGTATCAGGCTGCCCCAGATCCGTGCAGCCACTGTAGAATTCAGCCTGTAGAAGCATCACCAGAGGCCAGTCACAGCCCATGGTAGGCTGACTGCAGCTGATCGGGACTTAAAAAAAATACAAATCCACAGGGCCGCAGAAGGTTCTAGGGTACAGCCCAAGAGGCCATATACTTTTTAAGTTACCTACACGGGCCGGGTGTAGTGGCTCATGCCTGTAATCCCAGCACTTTGGAAGGCTGAGGTGGGAGGAGCGCTTCAGGCAGGCAGATCAGGACTAGCCTGAGTGGCACAGTGAGATCTTGTCTCTACAAATAAAAATATGTAGAAAAATAATCTAAGTCACCCACAGAATTTCTGATTCCCACATTGATTTGAGAATTTCTAGAGTAGACCAAAGATGTGGCAAATGACTGCATTTTTAACCAAAATGACAAAAACTGCCAATATCTATACTTATAATCTAATCACAAATCCCCCAAACCCTACTTTTTAAAATCTTTCTGTGTGTGTGGGAGATTGAGTCTCACTCTGTTGCCCAGGCTGGAGTGCAGTGGCATGATCTCTGCTCACTGCAATCTCTGCCTCCTGGATTCAAGCAATTCTTTTGCCTCAGTCTCCTGAGTAGCTGGAATTACAGGCGTGCAGTACCACGTCCAGCTAGTTTTGGTATTTTAGTAGAGATGGGGTTTCACCATGTTGACCAGGCTAGTCTCGAACTTCTGACCTCAGGTGACCTACCTGCCTCGGCCTCCCAAAGTGCTGGGATTACAGGCATGAGCCACCGCTCCCAGCCTCAAATCTCTCTAAAGTATGATATATGGTAAGTGAAATAAGCTAATCCTAAAAAAAACAAGTACTATATGATCAACATATAAGGTACCTAAAATAGTCCAATTCACAGGGAAAGAAAGAAGAATGGTGGTTGCGGTGGGAGGGGGACTCGGAGGGAAGCAGAGGAGAAGGGGCTGTTGATTAATAGGTGTGGAGTTTCAGTTTTGCAGGATGGAGAGAGTTCTCAACACTGACTGCCCAACAAGGTACTTCACAGTATTGATTTGTACGCTTAAACGATGGTTACGATGGTAACTTTATGTTATGTGTACTTCACCACAATTAACTTTTTTTTCAGATGGAGTCTCCCTCTATTGCCAAGGCTGGAGTGCAGTGACATGATCTTGACTCACTGCAACCTTTGCCTCCAGGGTTCAAGTGATTCTCCTGTCTCAGCCTCTGAAGTAGCCGTGCATGCTACCACACACAGCTTTTTTGGAGAGAGACATATTTTTTGTAGAGAGACAAGGTTTTGCCAGACTGGTCTCAAACTCCTGACCTCAGGCTTCCCAAAGTGCTAGGATTACAGGTGTGAGCCATCCTGCCCGGCCCACAATTAAAATGTTTTTAAGTACAATATATCCCAAATATACAAAATCAAAACCTACTATACAGTCCATAATGCAGACATCTAGATACAAACACTGTCTTACTTATAACATTAGGCAGTTTCCAAAGTTATAACATAGTTAACCAAAGTGATGACACAGGCAAGCTTGTAGGAAAAACCATCTGATTGATCAACTGCTTTTGAGAATGAAATGAAGAATGTCAACACCTTCTGCTACACTAACAAAACAAGAAGCAGAAGAGGCTGAGCATGGGGGCTCATGCCTGGGATCCCAGCACTCTGGAAGGCCAAGGTGGGCAGATCACTTGAGGTCAGGAGTTCAAGACCAGCCTGGTCAACATGGTAAAACCTCGTCTCTTCCAAAAACACAAAAATTAGTCAGTGGTGGTAGCAGGCACCTGTTATCCCAGCTACTCAGGAGGCTGAGGCAGGAGAGTTGCTGAGGCAGAGGTTGCAGTGAGCCAGGATTGTGCCACTGCACTCCAGCTTAGGTGACAGAGTGACACTCTGTCTTGAAAAAAAAAAAGAAAAAAGTAAAGAGCAAGATAATGCCTTGGCGCTTTTTGTCTGCACTAAAACCAGTGTCTGTGTAAGTGGATTTTGTCTGGAATCATAATAGTTCCTCCCATGTGGTTTGCATCGTGGGGCACTACTGGCTGACTCATTTCCTGCAGGATCTGGGGGCTGCCCCTGCCCTCGGGGATGAAGAACTCAATTCATGCCTCTGGAAGGTGGGGAACTCACTTAATAGAACACCTAGGTATTTGGAAACACTCAAGGTCCTAGAGACCTAGCTTCCCAAATGCTCAGAAGAGAATTGAGTAGGGTCTAAAGAGCTTTCAAGCCCGATTTCCTTCATCCCAAGCTGCAGAATCTGTTCTGCTCCACAGCAGCAATGCTAAATCAACTTCTGTTCATTCAGAGGCAGAGGTCACACACACCCATGATGTCAGCTACACGTGAGCTCCTGCAGAAACTACTGAGCTGGGCTCTCTGGCTAGGACCCTGTGATCATCAACCCGGCACTAGCTTGGAGTGAAGACGACCAAGGGCTGGAGCTTCGTGTGACTCTGAGTGACTCACCTCCCTGCCCTGGGAGCTTTGATGGTGTCTACAGATGAGATCAATAATTTCTCAGGTACCTTCCAGTCCTGATCTGCCCAGGTCTCAGACAGCAACTTCTAGGCCCCTGTAACTAGGGGGTTTAGGGCCCCATGCGACTGGAACATCCCTTTGTCAAAAACCTAACAGGATACTAAGCCTGCTCCTGCCTTCCCCATGCTGCCTTCTGCCTGGGGCTCTGTGACAGGTGGAGTCGACCATTGCCACCAGCAGATGGTGGGCACTGTCCTGAAGTTTTCTTTCTTTCTTTTCTTTCTTCCTTTTTTTTTTTTGAGACAGAGTCTTGCTCTTGTCACGCAGGCTGAGGTGCAGTGGTGCAATCTTGGCTCACTGCAACCTACGCCTCCTGGGTTCAAATGATTCTTCCTGCCTCAGCCTCCCGAGTAGCTGGGACTACAGGTGTGTGCCACCATGCCCAGCTAATTTTTTTATTTTTAGTAGAGACAGGGTTTCACCAGCTTGGCCAGGCTAGTTTCAAACTCCTGACCTCAGGTGATGTGCCCGCCTTGGCCTCCCCGAGTACTGGGATTACAGGTGTGAGCCCCCGTGCCTGGCTGCCCTGAAGTTTTCTGATCCTGTCCACCGGCATCCATGTGTCTCCTGCTAGGAGGGAGAGGAGATCCCTGGCGTGTCCCTGTGGCAGAGTGCCTGGGATGCTTGTTCAAGGGGAATGCAGCGGCCACCACACAGGACGTCAGCCCCGCCTCTGAGGTGGTAACCAATGCGCCAGACCTACTTACAATACAAAGTGAAACCAGGCGTCCGAGAGGATGGACTGCAGACCCGAGGGTCTCAGCAGGAAGATCGCAATGCCCTAAGGCCAGGAAGGAGAGAAAAGTGGCACCCTCTTCATGGCCCTTGCTGGGGGAGCTGAACAGGGGGGTGCTTCCCCGGGACTGAGACTCAGTGAGGGATGAACGTGCGAAGGCCTGGCTTGAGCCCAGGTGACAAATAGGAAAGGGGACCTGTGCCTGGGGGGGCCATAGGCAGCTCCACGGTGAAGATAGGTGCACCCTCAAATCTCACCTCCCTCACTTCTTAACCCATTCTCACCCCAGAACCTGTAAAGCGGTACGATGTACAGCTACCTTCCATTCCCCAAATCCAGCCTCCGAGCCCTTGCTCATGCTGTTTCCCACACCCGCCCTGTAGCGACCTTGTCCCCATGGTCCTCATGCCCAATCCTACTCCACCAGAATAAGTACCATGTCTGCCTTCAAGCATCTCTGCCATCCCCTGGCCCCAGATAAAATTCACCTCCCTTCCTCTGAACACTGATCTGAACCCAGCTTAGGGTCTTGTTTGGTCTACTGTCAAGATTTGATATTTGTGCCCATACTGTATCCCCCACCAGGCTATGAACTCAAAGATGGTAAACTCGTCCCATCCCTATCACCTCCTCCAGGGCCACACATATATAGAAGGTGTTCAGATTATATGGGTTGATTCATTGAATGGATGAATAGATGGATGGACAGACAAATGGATGAATGGATGGATGGATGGACAGATGGACAGACAGACAGACAAATGGATGGATGGATGGAGGGAGGGATGGAGAGATGGATGGATGGACAGACAGATGGATGGATGGATGGATGGATAGAGAGATGGATGGAGGGATGGAAAGATGGTTGAATGAAGGATAGAAGGATGAGTGGGCATATGAAAGGATGAATGAGTGGCTGGTTCCATAAAAGAGAGCAGGTGATCGGATGGGTGATGGGGTGGGAGAGGAGAATGGACACTGAGGGGCTGGGAGGGTAAATGGTGGAGAGTTGGGCAGATGGATAGAGAAGTAGATGGATGGAGTAGGGAGGATAGGCCAGCTTTATTCATTTGTTCCAACTCAGAGAGCTAAGGCTTGGGAAGGAAATGCCTCCCCAAAGCTCCCCAGCTGTAATGGCAGAGCAGACAGGGATGAAGGCCAGGCCCACTGCTGTCTGCCCACCTTAAGGGATGGTACAGAAGGGCCAAGTGGCCACTCACATCTTTCACAGAGATACACATGGCCCAGATGAGCACAAACATCCTCCCCAAGAGTTGCAGCCACCCCATGTTGTGGGTCAGGGCCAAGGGGTGCAGAGGGTCTGGGAGGAAGGAGGAGAGGTGGTGAGAATAGGGAGGAAGAAGGGCTGAGCTGGCCCCAACACTAGAGCAGCCAAAACACAGGAAAAACGCTCAAGCCAGGTCAGAGGCCAGAGTGAAACCCCATCTCCGTACAGGTCAAGAGAAGGAAGAGCCACTCCCTGACCCCCACCCTCCCCACCCTTGATGGAAGCCCAGATCCAACGAGGAGTATCATCCAATCCATGCTAAGCACCCTCACACTCTACTGCAACAGCCTTTCCAGAATCCTCCATATCCAAACACTCAACATGGCCTCACAGCACGGTTAATAAAGCTGAGGCTCTGTGCCCCACGTGATGGATGGGAAACCAAGGCCCAGCAGGCAGGGAGCACTTAGCCCCCTCCCATTTCCTGCAGCCCTCACAGCAGACACACCTGACCACTTCTATATTTAGACAGAGAACTTGGGCAGGGCCTGAGTCTCTGAATTCTCCAACTCCCCCCAGCATGGGTCTACCTGGGATTCAGCACCTGGGCCTTAGCCCAGCCAAGCACTGGAGACAAACTCAGTTCCCTAGAAAGTGTGAAGGATGACTGGGGGCCCACCCAAACCCCCTGACCTCCCTGGGGCTCAGTTTCCCCATCTGCATGTGGGGCAGCTCCAGCTCTGACCACCCCCTCTTCCCCCTGCAACAGGCCCACATACCTCCTCCTCCAGGGGTCGGTAGTATGAGACAAGGGTCAGGGTGATGTAGGAGAAGTAAAAGCAGAAGGACAGAAAGAACATGTACTTGGCAAACTTCTTCCACTTCATTCACAGCAGCATGTTCAGCGGCTCCAGAGTCAGCATCTTGTGCCGGTTCTGTGGGGGAAGGCCAGCAGTCACATGGAGGTGAGGGAGGAGGGGGCACTGAGTTCAAAAGGCCTGTGGGAGCTCTGAGTCAGCATCGCCCTGGCGGAAGGGGCCATCATTACGCCCAGTGGACTGGTTTGGCCAGAAATGCTGGGAGGGTGATGCCGGCTCCTGAGGCTCCTCCCCAGGGTGCTCAGGCAGCAAAGGCCGCCAGAGCATGGGTTCTAGCAGGAGGACCCAAAGCACAGCAGAAAGTGAAGGCTAGAAGTGGGCAGGAGGTGATGACAGCAGTTCCAGCCCCAATTTGCCCCTCCTTTGCTGTGTGACCTTGGGACAGCCTGACCCTCTCTGGGCCTCAGACTCCTCACCTATACAACTGCGAACAATCCCTGTCCTGCCAGCCAGGTTGCTGTGAGGCACTGGGACCACCCAAGGCTGGGACACTCTGGGAAGCACAACTCTTGGTAAAACATGAAGAAGGAAGGCCCAGCCTGCTGCCCCGCTTCCCCCAAGAGCTGAACATGCTTCACTTGTTAGAGTGGACACGTACTCCTGTTCACAGGAGGAGGACAGTGTCAAAGGCCTGGTCTCACCAGACCCAGGGGGTTCCCATCCCATTGGTCAGGAGAGCCCAGGCAGAGGGCTCCTAGGAATAAGGCCAAGTCTCTCCATCCTGCACCCCAGCCTATAAACCCTATAAAAGCCCAAGGACAGTGGCCAACCTGGGCAGCATCCAGCTGCTCCTCTCTTCACCTCCATTTGCACCAAACTCTTCCTGCTAGCCTTCTCCAGGAAGGCCTCCCTGATTTCTCCAGCAGTGCACTCTCTGACCCTCATTTGGGACCAGTTTTTGGGAGAGAAAGCATTCTGAGCCTGGCCATATACACCAACAGGGGGTAGGAGAGACACAATATGTAAAGGATTAGCCCCAACCACCCCTTCACCCACACCCACACTGCCCTGGATACTGGGTCCAGAAGACCCCCCCCCAGTCACCACCACTTAGGTCTACAGTCCAAGGTCAGCCAGGAAGAGTCAGGCCCAGCATCTGTCCCAGGCCTCCCCTTTCTGTGCCTGACTCTGCCCACTAAGGCAAAGGAGTGTGGGAGGCAGACATGGTGGGGAGGGCTGGGAGCACTGGGTCTTCCTAGCATCTGTGAGTCCCTGGCCTGAGGCCCAGCCCTCAGTGTCCTGCCCAGCCTGCCTGGGAGACCCACATCGATGTTGGTGTTGTAGACAGTGATTTCCAGCACTGAGTTTTCCGTGGTGGTGTCCATGTTGGTGAGGTCATACAGGGAGGATGACATGGGTCCGTATGCCCAGTCCATGAACTTCCTGGACAGGCTTTGGAGCCACTTCTCCTTGATCTCATGACTCAGGATGTACTTCAGGATCTAGGATGGGATGAGGCACAGCCATCAGCTGTAGAACAGGGGCTGTGGATGGGTGGAGACCGGCCTCTGCACCTGGCGCGGTGACCCCGGGGCCCCATCTTTATCTGTGGAACATGCATGAAGCTTGCCTTTGTGCCCATCTCATGGGAGGTTGTGAATACCAGGGAAAAAGGTGTGAAGGTTCTTTGCAGGCTGCAGCAAGCTGCATAATCAGCTCGAAATCCTCACACCAGCTGCAGCCCCGGTTCAGTGAAAAATGCAGGCACTAATGATTTCTTAGAACCAGTTTCCATTTGTTCTGGACTTGAGAAGAAGCCAGAAGTCTTCCCAGCTGCCCCAGCCCACCCTTAGCCAAGACCCCTCCAGCTGTGGCTCACCACTCTGGCCAGACGGGTGGTGACGATAGGCACCATCCCCTACAGGGAGGCCCATGGGACTTCGGTAGGTCAGTGATCTTCGAAACTGCTCTGTATTAGGGTCACTGGGAAACTCAGAAATTCCCACAGCATGGCCGGGCACAATGGCTCATACCTGCAATCCCAACACTTTGGGAAGCCGATGGGGGGGGTGGGTCACTTGAGGTCAGGAGTTCGAGACCAGCCTGGCCAACATGATGAAACCCCATCTCTATGAAAAATACAAAAATAAGCTGGGTGTGGTGGTGCATGCCTATAATCACAGATTCAGGAGGCTGAAGTAGGAGAATCGCTTGAACCTGAGAGATGGAGGATGCCATGAGCCGAGATCACACCACTGCACTCCAGCCTGGGCAATGAAGTGAGATTGTCTCAAAAAAATATGTCACATGCAGCAGCTCATACCTGTAATTCCAGAACTTTGGGAGGCCAAGGCGGGAGGATAACAAGGTCAAGAGATGGAGACCATCCTGGCTAACATAGCAAAACACCATCTCTACTAAAAACACAAAAATTAGCTGAGCATGGTGGCGCACAACTTAGTCCCAGCTATTGGGAAGGCTGAGGCAGGAGAATCACCTGAACCCAGGAGACAAGGACTGCAGTGAGCCGAGATCACGCCACTGCACTCTAACCTGGCAATAGAACAAGACTCTGTCTCAAAAAAAAAAAAAAAAAAAAAAAAACCACAGCATCAGTTAATGAACTCAAAATCTCTAGGGTGGGACCTGGAGTCTATTTTGCGAAGCTTCCTGGGTAGATCCAAGTGCAGGGATCAGATTTTGGACGCAGAGATTCTGCTCTCTGGCTTCCTTCTTCCTGAAAGCTGAGCCCTGGGTCACCCCAGGATGGGGACATGGGCTTCCTAGGGCACCAACTCAAGACCCAAGAGGAAGAAACTGCTGGGAAGGACAGTGTCCAAGGTCTGGTCTCAGCTGACCCAGGGGGTTCCATCCTGTTTGTCACAAGAGTCCAGCCAGAGAGCTCCTAGGGATAAGGCCAAGTCTCTCTGTCCCGCACCCCAGCCTGTAAAAGCCCCAGGATGGTGGGCAACCTGGGCAGCAACCAGAAAAGTTTTCTGGAGGACACGGAACAGAGGGGAGAGGGGAGAAGGGAGAGGGGGAGGGGGGGTTGGGGGTGGGTACGGCTGGCACCACTGTGATTACTCAATAGTCACCACCCCCCAGCGTCCTCCTGTGGCTTCCGGGGAGCCATGGCCTCCTCGCAGAGGGCAGAGAAAGCGAGGCTGAGGAACACGTTCGGTCCCCAGGATCAGTCCCCCAGAACATGAGGCCCAGCCATGATTCCAGCCCCTGAAAGAGATCCGTCCAGCCTTCACCAAGGCTCCCAGCTAAGCCTCGACTTCTCAGCCGCATCACACAAGGCAAGAAGGGCCCAAAGCAGCCACACTCTGCTGGGGACATGGCACGGAGTTCCAACCCGACAGCCAGGCTGGGGTCTCTCCATAACTGGGAAATGGCAGCCTATTGGTTCCGGGCAGGAGCAGCCGTCCTGAAACTCCCGTCCTCATGAGGGGCAGAAGTCCCCAAGGGCCACCCACTCAGCCCTGTGGGGGCTACAGCGTCACCTCAGCCTCAGGCTCCCCCAGAGCAGCCCTTGCAGGACAAGGGATGGAAACGCGGCGGATTGGGGACAGAAATGTGGGGATCGGGTGCACAGGCCGCATGACGCCAGCTCCGTGGGGCCCCTCAGAACAAACCCACCTTGGCTGCCACTGCGTTTCTGGACCTCAGGCTGGGACCTTCCAAGGGCTGAAGGAGTGGCCGCTGTGCCCCGCACCTGGGGCCCTGCCTACCGCTTCCAGGCCCCGCCCCCTGCTCCCCGGGCCGCACCTCGGCCTTGCCCATCTTGGCTGCCAGCTGCAGCGGCGTGAGGCCGTCTGATGCGCTTGGTCTCCAGCTCCCAGCTGCCAGTGCGCCGTAGGATCATGTCGTACATGCACTTCACGAAGTCGTTCTGCATCTGGAAGTCCTCGGCCACGGTCACCAGGGCGTGGAGGATGTTGTTGCCCCATGAGTCCTGGGAGGCGATGTCGTCCCACCCCAAGCACACGGGAGCAGCTGCTTTCACCCCTTGGGTGGTCTGCAGGGAACCCCATTTGACAAATTGAACCGAGAGAGCCAGCGGCGATGAGCAGTGCCATGATGTCCCCCTGCCGCCGCTTGATGGCGATGTTCAGCGCCGCCTGCCCTGCGGACCGGGGTATGGGGATGCGGGAGCCTCAGCGCCGGGGGGCGGGGGCGGGGGCAGGGGCTGGCCTGCCCACCCTCTGTGGCCTCCACACCCTCCCATGAACCACAGGGAAATTAGGGCTCCTCGCTGTGTCTCCCACCACCGGGAATCCCAGCTTTATTCTTTGTTTCCTTCAGGCTTCCATGGCCCAAGGAGCGCGTGTGGAGTGCCTGCTCCGAGCTCCAGCACCAGCGTGGGGCTCAGGGGTCAGGGGTGCACAGACGCAGTGTCCATGATTTTCCTCAAGAGGCCACAGTGGCTGGGCGAGGTGCCTAATGCCTGTCATCCCAGCACTTTGGGAGGCCGAGGTGGGTGGATCACCTGAGGTCATGAGTTTGAGACCAGCCTGGCCAACATGGTGAAACCACATCTTTACTAAAATTACAAAAATTAGCTGGGCGTGGTGGTGCCTGCCTGTAATCCCAGCTACTCAGGAGGCTGAGGCAGGAGAATCGCTTGAACCCAGGAAGTGAAGGTTGTAGTGAGCCGAGACCAATCCACTGCACTCCAGCAGAGTGAGATTCCATCTCAAAAAAAAAAGCCCACAGTGCCACCGAGAACTAAGTGCCACGATTCAGAGAGGGGCAGGAGCTGGGGGACCAAGAGCAAGGGCCCTTCACAGCCAGAGAGCATCAGGGTCTTCCCAGAGGCTCTCACCTGGGACCTCAGAAGTCTAGGAGGTTGGATGGGGCCAGCTCCTATGCCAGGCTAAGAGGCAGAGCTTATCCTAAGTGCTAAAGTCACAGAAGGCCTTGAAGTAGGGAACTGGCCAGATCAGAAGTTGGAGTTTGGTGCCTGGGTGCTTTCAGATCTCTTGGGCTACAAAATTGGAGGATGCAGTAGAGGCAGCTGAAACCAGGGAAAGAAATGAGGAGGCCTGAGCTAAGAAGAGGCAGAGGGCACATGAAGGGTGGAGAAAGCAGGACGTGCGAGGACCCTCAGGACCACAGGCTGGGAAGAAGGGTGTCTCAGGTAAGGCTAGCATCTGGCCCTGGTGGGAAGTGAATTGTATGCTGGAGACTGAGCAGGAAGGGCAGAGGGAGAGGCATTCAGCTTGCTAGAGGCTGGAGAACTTCCAGATGGAAGGGACAGAGGCTGGGAGGAGGGGAGGGTCTCAACATGTACCAACAGAAACAGCATTTCCCAAAGAGCTGCCACCATGCTGTGAACAAATGGTGGATTAAAGAACTAAGCTTTAAAAGAAATTAGGGATTTATAACTAACCTTTTGGTAGGGAAGATCCGAAGATCTTGCTGCTTCTTAAGCAAGATCCGAAAGGCAGAAACCCCACAAAGAGAAGGCTGACACACTGGCTTACAAAAAGGCTTTTGGGTTTGGGGTGTTTTGTTTTGTTTGACACAGGATTTCACTCTGTCACCCAGGCTGGAGTGCAATATCGCTATCTGGGCTCACTGCAACCTCTGCCTCCCGGGTTCAAGCGATTCTACTGCCTCAGCCTCCTGAGTAGCTGGGATTACAAGCACGACCCACCACACCTGGTTAATTTTTGTAATTTTAGTAGAGACAGGGTTCTACCATCTTGGCCAGGTTGGTCTTGAAACTCCTGACTTCAGGTGATCCGCCCACCTCAGCCTCTCAAAATGCTGGGATTACGGGTGTGAGTCACCACACCTGGACACTATTATAACTTTAAATCTGCATGCATTTGAACCCAAATATTCCAGTGCAAAATATTTTCTAAAACATATGTGCATCTGTGCACAGGGTCATAGACAGGAACATGCACTGCAATATTGTCATAGCAAAACAACTGGAAATGCCTGATGACTGCCGGTGGCGGGGGGGGGGTGGCGGTGAAATTAGCCGTGGTGCAGACTAAGCTGCTGAAAAGAAGCTAGACTTTCACATTTTGGCATAAGAAGTGCTGTAAGGCCAGGTGTGGTGGCTCATGCCTGTAATCCCAGCACTTTGGGAGGCTGAGGCAGGCAGATCACTTGAGGTCAGGAGTTCAAGACTAGCCTGACCAACATGGAGAAACCCCCATCTCTACTAAAAATGCAAAAATTAGCCGGGCATGGTGGCAGGTACCTGTAATCCCAGCTAATCCTGAGGCTGAGGCAGGAGAATCGCTTGAACCCAGGAGGTGGAGGTTTCAATGAGCAGAGGTCATGCCATTGCACTCCAGCCTGGGCAACAAGAGCCAAACTTCATCTCCAAAAAAAAAAAGTGTTCTAAGACATATAGTTAATCAAAAACAACAACAACTTGTAGAATACAGACAGTATGATACTATTTTATGTTAAATAAATAAATAAAACCTCTTCTGTGTGCACATATGCACACACATATGTCAAAAGCCTAGGAAACTCCTCAAAGCATATGGGTAAAGGCCCTAACAAAAACTTATCTAAAATGTTGGACTGCTTTACAATGAAACTCTATTCATGTAATGTGTATGTAGTTAAAAATAGTTAGGCCGGCTGTGGTGGCTCACGCCTGATATCCCAGCACTTTGAGAGGCAGAGATAGGAGGGTCACTTGAGTCCAGGAGTTTGAGACCAGCCTGGGCAACATGGCAAAACCCTATCTCTACAACAAATAGAAAGTGGTTGTGCACACCTATAGTCCCAGCTACTCAGGAGGCTGGGATGGAGAATTACCTGAGTCTGGGAAGGTCATGGCTGTAGTGAGCCGTGATCATGCCACTGCACTCCAGCATGCCCAACAGAGTGAGATCCTGTCTCAAAAATAAAAATAAGATAAAGTAAAGCAATAAAAATATACTGTTTTGTTGAATCTGATGATGGATGTGTAGAGGTTTATTATGCTAATATAAAACATATAATAAAAATGTCTCAATTGAATAATTGCTTTAAAAAGTAAAACTGTGAAGGCCTCTGATAAAATGCTTTAAAATGATATTAATAAAGTTGTGATTGGTTCCTCTTTAGCAGCATAGGGGAGAAATATTAGCCCTTGCCCAGTGGGGAAACTGAGGCTCAGAGAAGCAAGGTAAACTGCCCAAAGTGTGGAATAGTGCTGCTCTGCTGGTCCCAGAGCCCCTCTGCCCCAGGTGCAGGAAACGCTGAGAGGAAGGGAGGCATCAGCAGAGAGGGTGGAACAGTGGTGGGGCTGCTTTCCAGGAAGACAAGAATAAATGGCTCCTCCCACCATTCAGAGAGAGAGGAGGTGCCCACAGCACCCCAGACCTCCTTGCCCCAGCAAGAGGCAGATTCATAAAAGAAGAAAAGCAAAAGGGGAAGCTGAGAACAGGGAGGGGGAAGGGTTTGTGACCAGGACAGCAAAGCCTCAGTAGAAACACTAACAACCTTCTTTTATTCACTCATTCAAAAAAATACATATTAAGCATCTCTTATGTGAGACTGTAAGGGCACCAGGAAATCAACTATGTACAGCGGACTTCATCCCTGCCCTCAAAAAAAACATGCTGCTAGCAAAGGCTCATAAATCCTGCAATACTGACAAGAAGAAAGCAGGAGACCAAGGGGACTGAGAAGGGAGGAGAATTAGGACAAGCAAGCTTAAGGCACTGGCCTGAACCTCCCTGTCTTTGGGACTGCTGTCAACTCCCTAGTGACAGGCTGAGAATGTGATATGGTTCATCTAGTTTCTCTCTTTGCTTTGGCTACCAGGGAGCTCAGTGTGCAGTTTAACACTCAGTGGCAGCAACCTTCCCTAGGTTTCCTTTCCTCCACTCCATACCTTCTAGTTTGTCACAATCCTTGACTTCTTATATATAACAAAAATGCTTTTGAAAATCTGCAGAGTTCAAAGAATAAACCACAATTACTTTCTCCCATGAGAAGGGTTAAAGGCCTAAGCCAGATTCCCACCTGGAAAAAGCTAAAATGTAACCAGGCATGGTGGCTCATGTCTGTAATCCCAGAACTTCGGGAGGCGGAGGTGGGTGGATCATCTGAGTTCAGGAGTTTGAGACCAGCCTGACTAACATGGTGAAATCCCGTCTCTGCTAAAAATACAAAAGAATTAATCCCAGTTACTTGGGAGGCTGAGGCAGGAGAATCACTTGAACCCAGGAGGCAGAGGTTGCAGTGAGCAGAGATCACACCACTGCACTCCAGCCTGGGCGACAGAGTGAGACTGCCTCCAAAAAAAAAAATGCTGAACTGTTGAGTGGCCCTGGCATGTCAGCAGGACCGCATCCAGTCATCCTTGAGCCAATCACCTTTGCCACAAGAACCTCATAAGACCCTAGAGGGCTGTTTGCTGACTCCAAAACTCAAGTAAGGACACACCTCACTGCTTTTCCCAAGTGGATTTGCTGGCAGGGAAGCTCTCTCCCAAACCTGGTCTCCCAGCCCCGTCTCTGGCCCACTTACAAGGAAATCCACAAAACTGAGACCCAAACGGGGACAGTTAATAATGATGCTGCTAACAGCTGACTTTCAGTGGCCCATGCCCAGCTCTCCTGCCTCACTTCCAGCCTTCTTTCCACTGCTCAAGCATGCCAAGCCCAGTCCTGTCTGGGAGCTCTTGCCCTGGTCCCTCTCCTCATGCAGGCCTCAGGCCAAAGGTGACCACCCTGAGGTGGCCCTTCCCAAACAGTCACTTTCTGTCATAGTATCTTCACTTGTTTTCATAGTTTTTTTTTTTTTTGAGACAGAGTCTTGCTCTGTCACACAGCCTGGAGTGCAGTGGTGCCATCTCGGCTCACTGAAACCTCTGCCTCCCAGATTCACGGTTCTCCCACCTCAGCCTCCTGAGTAGCTGGGACTACAGTGCACACCACCACACCCAGCTAATTTTTTGCATTTTTAGTAGAGATGGAGTTTCACCACGTTAGCCAGGATGGTTCGATCTCCTGACCTCATGACCCACCAGCCTGACTCCCAAAGTGCTGGGATTACAGGCCTGAGACAATGCACCCAGCCTTCATAGCATTTTTTATCTAAAATTACCTTATTTAGAGCAGTGACTTACTTTATTTATTTATTTTGAGATGGAGTCCTGCTCTGTCGCTCAGGCTGGAGTGCAGTGGCATGATCTCAGCTCACTGCAACCTCCACCTCCCAGGTCTCAGCCTCCCGAGTAGCCAGGATTGCAGGCACCTGCCACAATGCCCAGCTAATTTTTGTAGTTTTAGTAGAGATGGGGTTTCATCATGTTGGTCAGGCTGGTCTTGAACTCTTGACCTTAGGTGATCTGTCTGCCTCGGCCTCCCAAAGTGCTGGGATGAGAGGTGTGAGCCATTGCACCCAGCCTTAGAGCAGTGACTTTAATCTCTTATTCACCAGCTCATGGCAGTGCAAAAAGCAATGCCTGGCATGTAACTGGTGCTCAAAATTACTTGCAGAATGGAGTAAGAAAGAGGGGTGCCTGCAGCATCCCTGGCCCCATGCTGCATGCTTGGGGCTTCTCAGTGGCTCCACATGGCATGGCCAGCAGTGGCCCTGTGGCCCTGCACCCACCCTCGGACCCTGAGGTGCAGCCCATTGGTGGCAGGGTAACTTTGTAGGACTCCTCTGTGTACTTGGCATTGATGAGCCTGCCCAGCATGTTGTTCTCTTCGGCAAAGGCAAGCAGGATCTGCACAATCTCCTTGGTGTTGGGGTTGATGTTTAACAAGGCCTTCATCAGGCAGGTCTTCCCCATGTCTGAGGCCATCAGCTTGCGCATAAGGAAGTCTGCAGGCAGGGATGGAGCTATAGGGGAGGCCTGGCTGCCCTGGGCCCTCACAGCCCCGAGGAGGTGGGACTGCAGCTGCAGACCTCACACTGCGGCTCTTCTCCCTCTCCAGCTGTTCCTCTGCCATCTCCTTTGTGGGTTCCTTGCTCTCTGTGGCCCATGGGAGCCTCCTCTGAGGCCTGTTTCTCTGTGCCCACTGTATGGCTTCCCGCTGTGCACTCCCACCCTGGAATCTCTGTCTCCAGCCTGCCCCATCCCTCCCTGTGGCCTGCAAATAAAGCTCATGGCCTCCCCATTAATCTGATACTATCCTGGTCCTGGAGACAGCCAGGGCTCCAGCATCCACCGTTACCCAAGTATAAACCGCACCATGCTGGACTCCCCTCTCCCCCTCTCCCCCTTTCCCCAGGTCCTGAGTCCTGCCAATGCTGATGCCTGGGGAGCCCCTCAGAACCCCTCCCCTTCTCAAGCCCTGCTTCAGGGTCCCAGCCCTGCCTGGATGGTGGCCTTCTCCAGCTTTACCCCCACCTTCCACACAGTGGTCAGACCACAATCTCACCTGTCCAAACCCTTCTGTGGCTCCCCATCCCCCTCAGAGTCAAGTTCAGAGTCCCTAGCCAGCATGCAGGGCTCCTCACACTCCAGCCCCATGGGTTGCTGAGGGGAGGGGAAGGTGGGCACCCAAAGCCAAGCAGGACCCCAGCCCTGTACCCTCTGCCAGGTTCAGACACTGACCAGGCACGTCCTGGTCATGGCACCACTTGCAAAGCTCCTGCAGCTCTGCCAGCAGCTCCAGCAGCTCATCCACGCAGCCCTCAGATGCCACCACGAAGATGCATTTCTTCAGCCACTGCTTCCGCCTCTTCTGCTCTTCCCTCACCAGGTGTGCACTGAAGCCAGACAGTGTTTCCAGCTCACCACAAATGTCCTCTTTACCTCAGCCCCTCCTTTTCCCCGCCAGAGCTGCCCACAGGGTGCCGCGCCGGCCCCATGCCTGTCACGAAGCCCGCAACCCACTCGGCTCCACGCAGACCCATCAGGTGCCCCTCATAATGCAGAGGCAATCACATTTTGTCAAAATATCTGTATTTGGATGCATGCAGCAATGGTCAGGAAGAACACATGCCTAACTGTTAATAGACATTGCCTTAAAAATGTGAGATTGCATGTTTTGTGTTTGAACTTTTTTATTATTATTATACTTTAAGTTCTGGGGTACATGTGCAGAACATACAGGTTTATTACACAAGCACACATGTGCCATGGTGGTTTGCTGCATCCATCACCCTGTCATCTACATTAGGTATTTCTCCTAATGCTATCCCTCCCCTAGCCTGCCACCCCCTGCTATCCCTCCCCTAGACTCCCAACACCCTGCTATCCCTCCCCTAGCCCCCCAACCCCCCACAGGCCCCAGTGTGTGATGTTCCCTTCCCTGTGTCCGTGTTCTCATTGTTCAACACCCACTTATGAGTGAGAACATTGGTGTTCTGTTTTCTGTTTGAACTTTTAAAATTGATCCCTCCCTGTCCTCCTCCCGCAGATAAGCAATTATGGTAATGCCTCGACATCTCCTTGTCTGTATGTGTTCTTGCAGAATGCATAGGGGTGTTGGGCATGAGTGTATTTTAATTCACATAGACGATAATGTTATTCCACTGCAGCCCGCTGTTGAACGTCTCAGAATGAACGGGTGTTAGGTAATTCGATGCCCCACTCCTTCCCCGCAAATCTCCCACATACCACGGATCCGTGACCCCACTTTCCAAACCCCCAGGAATGCTGTTTTCTTTCTTTTCTTCAGGATCCCAATCCTGTCTCTCTGGCATCCCCAGCCTCAAGGGTGGGCACAGTGGGAGGAGGGAGAGGGCCAGACTTACCTGGGGCTGTTGGGATTGGATGGGGTCTCTGTCACATCATCCTGAGGAGACTGGGGGGAGTCCATGTCATCACAGTTGCCAGAGATGCTAGAGGTGTTGTGGGAGGGAACGGAGAGGGTTTTAAAGTTTTAAAATGGGCCAGGCACAGTGGCTCATGCCTGTAATACCAGCACTGTGGGAGGCCAAGGCCAGTGGATCACTTGAGGTCAGGAGTTCAAGACCAGCCTGGTCAACATGGTGAAACCCCATCTCTACTAAAAATACAAAAACTAGCCAGGGGTGGTGGCATTGGCCTCTAATCCCAGTACTTGGGAGCTGAGGCAGGAGAAATGCTTAAACTCAGAGATGGAGGTTGCAGTGAGCTGAAACTGGGCCACTGCACTCCAGCCTGGGCAGCAGAGTGAGACTTCATCTCAAAAAAATTAATATTAATAATAATAAAGTTTTTTGGTTTTGTTTTTTGAGATGGAGTCTTGCTCTGTCATCAGGTCAGAGTGCAGCGGCTCAATCTCAGCTCACTGCAATCTCTGCTTCCCGGGTTCAAGTGATTCCCCTGCCTCAGCCTCCCAAGTACCTGGGACTACAGGTGTGCACCACCACACCTGGCTAATTATTTTTGTATTTTAGTAGAGACAGGGTTCCACCATGTTGACCAGGATGGTGTCGATCTCCTGATCTCATGATCTGCCTGCCCTGGCCTCCCAAAGTGCTGGGATTATAGGCATGAGCCACTGTGCCCAGACAATAATTAAGTTTGATAATAGACAGCACTAATCTCCCACAGCCAGGCCTGGCCCCATGGCCCAGGGGGAGTCACTGTTCCCATACTGGAGCTGAGGGCTGTGCCCAAGGCAGGGGGGTGGTGGGGCAGTGGGGCTGGGCCAGTATTCACCACTGCCAGATGTTGGAGTCCATGGGCTTGGAGAAGACAGGAGGAGAGGTCTTGGCCACTGTGGGGTTGGGCTCAAACCCCTCTATCTCCAGGAAGAAGTGTGCACTGAGGGAACATGGAGGAAGCCCATGAGGGCCCAGCTGGGCAGAGCCTGTTGGCCTGTGTGCTGCCTCTAGCCACAGAGTGTGACCTCATGCTGAGCACACACCCCACCAACTCTGAGCCCACATGACCCCGCCCAGCCCTCCTGGGAGCCCTCAGTGTCATCACCTGCATTTCACAGATGGATACTGGGAAGCTGCTGGTCAAGTGTGAAACCCCAGAACAAAACTGAGGCGAACCCAGTTACTGGAGAGGGTTATTTAGCCAAGGTTGAGGACATACCTGGAAACGAGATGCAACACAGTGGGGTCCATGGATGCACTCTCTCCTATGAGCAGGATTTTGAGGGCTTCAATATTTACAGGGGGAAAGTGCACAGGAGAGGATGGAGGAAAGAAAAAAAAAGAGGGAGCAGGCCAGGAGCAGGGGCTCACACCTGTAATCCCAGCACTTTAGGAGTCCAAGGCAGGTGAATCACCTGAGGTCAGGAGTTTGAGACCGGCCTGGCCACCATGGCAAACCCCGTTTCTACTAAAAATACAAAATTAGCCAGGCATGGGGGCACATGCCTGTAATCCCAGCTACTGGGGAGGCTGGGTCAGGAGAATCACTTGAACCCGAGAGGTGGAGATTGCAGTGAGCCAAGATCACACCCACTGCACTCCAGCCTGGGTGACAGAGTGAGACTCCATCTCAAAAAGAGAAAAAGGAAAAAAAAGGGAGCATAGGGGCACATTCTTCTGAGGCTTTGATTCTGCTTCCTGAGTACACGTGTGGCACATGAAAAGGGGTGAGTAGAGGAAATGGTCAGTTATGAATTCATCTTGCTCTCAGTAAATCTGTGCTTCACATAAGATAAGCATAAATTCACACGGCAAGTAGTCAGATATGCATTTGTCTCAGTGGGAGGGCGGGTGAGGGGGGGAACGACTTCTAGTCTCCTCTTGTCCTGTAGCACCAATTAGCTGTTAATTCACAAAGTCAGGGTGAAGAAGGCCTCCCGTGGAGACACGTGGCTTCTGTCTGTAGGTAGAGCAACCTGCCCAAGGTCACACAGCAGACAGGTGGCAAAGCCCAGATTCAAAGCTGGGTCTAGCTAGGCCAGGTGCAGTGGCTCATGCCTATAATCCCAGCACTTTGGGAGGTCAAGGCGGGTGGATCGCTTGAGGTCAGGAATTTCAAGACCAGCCTGGCCAACATGGTGAAACTCCGTCTCTACTAAAAATACAGAAATTAGCTGGGCATGGTGGCACACACCTGTAATATCCCAGCTACTCAGGAGGCTGCGGCAGGTGAATCACTTGAACCTGGAAAGTGGAGGTTACAGTGAGCAAAGGTCACGCCATTGCACTCCAGGCTGGGCAACAGAGCAAAACCCCGTCCCCCCCAAAAAAAAGACTAATTTAGAGCAGGGAGGACTTGAGGGGTCAGAGGACAGGGCTGGGAATTCTATGTGGAGAAGGAAAACCCAGGAAGCCATCCCAGGCAGTGGAGGGGAGCGGAGGAGGGGAGGGGAGGGGAGGGCAAGGGCAGCTTTCTCCTTGGGTGGGGAGAAGAGAGACAGAGGCCAGGGACCTGTGGCCTGGCTGAGCCCCAGGGAAGGGGAGACAGTGGCCTATGTAAAGCAAGACATACATCCAAGATGTGACTCCCAGCCAGACACAGCCTCAGCTCCACCTTCAGACACACCCACAAATGAAGGCACCCATGTCCTTGGAAACCAGGATTACACACTCAGAGATGACAGCCAAGACTGTGAGGATCACGCTGGGGGCAGCCTCAGTGGCAGCAACACCCCTGCCCTGCCACTGCTACAGGACAGCTGCAGCCTCTGTGGCCTGGCAGGGGACTGTGGCCTGACCAGCGGGGCCTCTCCTGGCACATGGGGTCCTAAGTATCTCTGCTGCCTCCTTCATTCTTAGGCCCAGAAGGACAAACCTGTGCCCTTCCTTCCCAAAGGGCAGTCTCAGCCATGTCAGACCCAGGAGGGAGGGCAGCAGGGAAGGGACTATGGCCCCATTCTGCAGATGAGAGACCTGAGGCTCAGCCTGGAGAGACAGCTCCTCCATGAGCCCCGCAGTGTGAAAGCCAAGTTGGTCAAAGAACCTGCTTCCTGATGTCGGGGCTCACAGTCCACACTGCAATTCGTACTGCTTTGCTCCCACCTTAGCAAGCCGAGCCTTCTTCCAGATACACTAGCTCCAGGGGTTGGCCACAGAGGGGAGCATGCCTGGCACAGCCACTTCCTAGGGTGGGGCAAGCAAGAGAGAGACCCTGGGCTTGCCCGAGGAAGCCCTGTCCTTTCCTCCAGCACAGGCAAGCCTGGGTCAGCATGAACCCAAAAATGGAGACACGTGGTGGGGAGCATGGTCCTGGCTGACACGTTGGCCCTCATCTGCCAGTCTCCTGGCCACCAGAAGAAACCTCCTGACCTGAGCTGCCAATCAAACTCTTTTTCCAAAAGAGAAGTCAAAGGGAGGAGTTGAACCCTTGCCTGGAAACTGAAAGCCTGGGTTCTAGTCCAGCTCTGCCTCTGCTTCCCACTCCTAAAACCACACAGCAGCCTCACCCCCACCAAGGAGAAGGCAGAGGAGGCACCAGATTCCAAGGTCAAAGTTCTGGGTCCAACTCGTCCAGTTCTAGCATTTGATGCTGGTCAGGTACTTCTCATCACAGGCCTCAGTTTTCACAGCTAGGAAACCAGAATCATAATACCTGCTTTCTGAGGATGCCATGAAGAGGGGAAGAGATCACAGGGGTGGGAGGACTTAGTGGAGGGTCAGCGCTCTGCTCTATCCCCTGAGAGAGAATGCCTGGCTGACTTCAGGGTGCCTAGACCCAGGACTCAGCCCTCGTCAGTTTTTGTATGACCAGGCACAGTGGCTCACACCTTTAATCCCAGCACTTTGGGAGGCTGAGGCAGGCTGATCACAAAGTCGCAAATTCGAGACCAGCCTGACCAACATGGTGAAACCCCGTCTCTACTAAATTTACAAAAATTAGCTGGCATTGTGGTGGGCGCCTGTAATCCCAGCTACTCGGGAGGCTGAGGCAGGAGAATCACTTGGACCTGGGAAGCAGAAGTTGCGGTGATCTGAGATCATGCCACTGCACTCCAGCCAGGGAGACAGAGTGGGACTCTCTCTCAAAAAACAAAAGTCAGTTCCTGGGATGAGGCCTCTCGGGGACAGAAGTCCCCATTTAATGCTTTCCACCAGCAGCCATGTCTCACAGGCCTCAGTGTCCATCTCATCCCTTCCTGGCTGTCTGACCTTCACAAGTCATTTCTCTGAGCCTCAATCTCCTCATCTGTGAAATGTGCTTCATAAACCCACTTTGCAAGGTTACCATGGGGCTTCTGTGAGATGCTGGCAGGTCCCTCTTCCACCGTGGGCCACCTCCTCCCATCCTGTGAGGATAGAAAGGGCCAGAGCAGGCTGGGCACAGTGGCTCACACCTGTAAGCCCAGCACCTTGGGAGGCCAGGGTGGGTTAATCACAAGGTCAGGAGTTCAAGACTAGCCTGACCAATGGTGAAACCCTGTCTCTACTAAAAATTCAAAAATGAGCCGGGCAGGGTGGTGGGTGCCTATAATCCCAGCTATGGGAGGCTGAGGCAGGAGAATCACTTGAACCTGGGAGGCAGAGGTTGCCATGAACAGAGATTGAACCACTATACTCCAGCATGGGTGACAGAGTGAGACTCCATTTAAAAGAAAGAAAGAAGGAAGAAAGGAAGGAAGGGAGGGAGGAAGGAAGGAAGGAAGAAGGGTGAGCCAGAGCAGGTCCACTGGGCAAGAACTCAGTGATCCATGTCTGCTCTTAGCTATCATCATTTCTGTCATCTTAATGTGTCCTCCCAGCCACTGCCAGGGCAGCCTGTCTCTAATGCCAGAGCATGGCAGAAGGATGCTGTGCCTTCTCTCCCAGCCCAGGTTGCTGCTGCTGTGAAGTGGGTGGAGTGAGGTCAGAATGGCCCTGTCTGCCTCTCGTCACTCAGGAACCGCACATCTGCTTTCCAGGGCAAAATGCAGGCAAGACCCGGCTGGGTCCCAGCAGGAAGTCCCTGCTGACATGGCCAGAGCTGGTGCCTGACTGGGCAGGGAAATCCCCAGCTGTGAGCCTCTCCGCCTGGGAGGCAGCCAGAGGCAGGTCAGGCTCAGAGGCCAAGGGAGAGCAGAACATGCAGTCGGTAAGGGTGGACTAGGCCTGCAGGTGTGGGTGAAGCGGGGGACTCTGCTTCTGCTGATGTCAGGGGGTCCTGAAGCTTCCACTCACAATTGAAATCTCATCACCATGCCTGAAACTCTGGGAAAGCCTGAGCTGGGGCTGAGCACAGCCTCCCACCCCATTTCTCAAGCACCCTCTCCTGACTCAGCCCTGTCCTGGCTTGCCTCTGATGGCCCAGGCACCTGGGGATGAGGCTGCATCCAGGTGTCAGTGCGTCCATTTTGCTTGTGTTTATATCTTCTCTCAGAGGGCAGGTGGGAGCTGGTGAAAACTGCCTGTGTCTCCCGCCCAGAGGTGTGCTCTGTGCCCAGCAAGGAAGAAAAGGAGAGGCAGCAGGAGCCAGGTCACCCCAGGGAGCCACAGTCACTACTTAGGAAACCTGAGCCCACCCCAGTCCCACCCCAAGCACACGGGAGCAGCTGCTTTCACCCCTTGGGTGGTCTGCAGGGAACCCCATTTGACAAATTGAACCGAGAGAGCCCACAGGAGAGGCTGTGGCCAGGAGGCAGGTGGGAGATGCGGGATTCAGAACTGGAGAAGGCCGTGTCCACCCTCCAGGAACATGTGGCCACAGGGGACACAGGCTCAGGCAGGACTTGTGACCCACCAGGCAGGGATCAGGACAAAGAGGGCTGAGACCCCCAGGCGGGAGGAAGTCCCTCTGACGGTGCAGCAGGTGGACTGGGGAAAGAGATGCCTCTGCGGACTTGGAATAAGGGAGGAGGCCACAGGAGAAAGCCATGCCAGCAGCAGGTCAGAGGCCAGGCCACAGCGTGCTCCAGGAGTGGTGAGAGGCTTGGGCAGCACACAGACTCAGTGGGCCAAGCAGAGATGGGCCACAAAGCCTGACTGCAGCCCACTGAGTGGCCCCAGGCTGCTGGGGCAGCCCTGACTCCTTAGTCCCACAGGGCGGTGTGGCCCAGCCCCAGAGGGCTTATGGCCTGTGGCCTGGTGGGGATGCTGTCACCAGTATGAGGGAAAGGAACAGGACCACTGGGCTGAGCCAGCCCCCACAGCCCACCCCACCATGGTTGTGCCCCTGCCTGTCTGAACTCCAGCTGACCCTTGCTGGGTGAAATTTCTGTTCCATGTTTGGCATCCACACAGCAGCCACAGGGGTGTGTGGCCTCCAGTCTACAGGTGCCCCCCTCTCGGGGCCTGCCCCTATGGCCAGTGCACAGGTGACCTTAGTGCTCATCCTAGCCTCCCTGGTGCCTAGGAGCCTGGAAGGATAAAGGCACTGCTGCCCGCCAGTGTCTGACTCCTCACTCGTGGTGGCAGCTAGAAGCCATGCTGTGCCCACCTTTCACCATTAGCACAGATCCTGCACTGGCAGTGGACGGAACACACAGAGCCTGAGAGGCGGCAGTCCCAATAAGGAAACTTCCCAACCGGCACAAGCAGGGGCGATGGGGCCAGGGCCTGGGGTGGGAGGCTGGTGGGAGATGGAGAGGGAGAGGGCAGCCTCCAGGTATTCCTGCCGCAATACCAGTGCCCTAAGGTATGACTTTCAGGCAGCACTGAGGTGCTGCATGTGTGTCCAGCTACCAGATTGAGGTCAGAGCAGATGCCTTAGCCAGCAGCCTCCATCTGTCTGATGGAGGGGTTCTCACTGCCTCTGTGAAACAACCTACAAAGGAGACACCTGGTGGCATTGAGCAGACCCTCTCACCCCCTGAAATTCCCAAACCCTGCACACATCAAGCCAAGCAGCAAGCCCACGAGTTCCACCCCCACAGGGGGAGAAGGGGAATGGGGCCTCTGCAGGGTGGGGGCTAGCAAGGAAGGGCCGGCCCTTCACACACTCTAGAAAACGCTCTCCTTTGTCAGTGAGGAGGGAGAGGGCAGCCAGGCAGACTTCCCTGACCCTGACAATGGCCGGGAGAGGGTCCTGGAGCCACCCAGGAGTTCAGCAGCTGCCCTCAGTGGATTCTGGGTGTGGCTCATCCTGCTTCCAGGTGATGGAGTGAACGTGAAGACAGAGAGAGCAACAGATTTGGCGGGGGGCTGCCAAGAGAGTAGATTCGAAGTGCTCTCATCACACAAAAAGCAAGGCATTACATGTGCTGGACAGCTTGATGTGGCCCTTCCACATGATATGTAAATCAAAATGTCACACTGTATGTTGCTAATATATATAATTTTTATTTGTCCAATAAAAATAAACTTAAAAAGCACAAATACATGAATCGATAGTCTGATGTAAAACAATTTTTTTGTTTCATTCCCGTTTTTACCATTTTGTTTTATAAGAACATTAGTAAAGAAAAAGAACAGGGACTGGGCATGGTGGTTCACGCCTGTATTCCAAGGACTTTGGGAGGCTGATGTGTGTGTATCACCTGAGGCCGGGAGTTTGAGACCAGTCTGACCAACATGGCGAAACCCCATCTCTACCAAAAAGACAAAAATTAGTCAGGTGTGGTAGTGCATGCCTGTAGTCCCAGCTACTCAGGAGGGTCAGGCAAGAGAATCACTTGAACCCAGGAGAAGGAGGTTGCAGTGAGCCGAGACTGTGCCACTGCACTCCAGCCTGGGTGACAGACTGAGACTCTGTCTCAAAAAAAAAGAAAAGAAAAAAAACCAGAAAAGTGAAAAAGGAATATGATCAGAGCAAAAGCATAATGTGCTATAGTGTAAACGCATACACACAACACATTTGTCAATGCTAGTAGGTCTAAATGAAACACTGAGAGAAAGAGTGAGCAAGAGAGAAACAGAAAAAAAGAGGTGGAAGACAATGACCACTACCTACATATTAGAACGACCAAAACCCAAAACGTTGACAGTGTCAAATGCTGTGATGGGGGAATGGAGGCAGCAAACCGCATTGCCATGTACATACCTATGCAACAATCTTGCATGTTCTGCACATGTACCCCAGAACCAAAAGTGCAACAAAATTTAAACCTTAAAAAGAAAGATTAAGGACAAACCAAAAGCCTCTGGACAATCAAGTTCAGTCTTAAATTATCTCAATAACTGATTAGCCAAAAATGATCTTTATGGACCCCAAATTCCTGCTGGATGAAAAGTCAAATCTTTCTGAGAAGAGAGAACAAATGTATAGACACTATAATTTTTTTTAAATATAGCATGTGGCATTTAATCAAAAGTCAACAGGCATGTCCAGAAAAACCATCACATTAATAAAAAATAAAGAGAAAATTTAATCAAAAGTCAACAGGTATGTCTGGAAAAAGAACCAAATTAATAAAAAGTAAAGAGAAACAACAGACAATAAAACATAGGAAATTCAGATATTGGAGTTATATAAAACAGTCATTAAAACAATTGTAATAGATGTTTAAGAAAATGAATAACAAGATAAATAAATTCACCAGTGAAAAGCTAAAGTCTAATTCTTTATCATTAATTTCTTTTTTACTAAATAATTTAACTTTTATTCTTTATTAAAGTAACCCATAATTGTTAAAAGTCAAATGGTAATTTGTCATGCAGAAGAATTAAAAATAAATATAAGAGTTCTAAAAGTTCAATTGTGCAAAACAAAGTTCTCTCTTCCATCCTCCTCCATTTCTTTTCTCAAAGATTACACCCTTCATCTAGTTAGTTACCTTTTTACATATGTATATCCATATTTCTAAATAAGTGATTTCAGAAATATATATATATCGATTTTATTTTCTGATTAAAACTTCTAACTTAAGGATGAAGATATTATACTCTTACTTGTTTCTCCAATCCACACACATACATTCTGTCCTGATTGTCCCATATATGATTTTTAGTTTGATCTCTATTAAGCTAAAATTTGTTTATTTTTTATTTTATTTTATTTTATTTGTTCTCAAAATGAAATTTTGCTCTGTCACCCAGGGTGGAGTGCAGTGGCACAATCTTGGCTCACTGCAACCTCCACCTCTAAGGTTCAAGTCATTCTCCTGCTTCAGCCTCCTGAGTAGCTGGGATTACAGGCACTCACCAACACACCCAGCCATTTTTTTGTGTTTTTAGTAGAGACAGGGTTTTATCATGTTGGCCAGGATGGTCTCAAACTCCTGGTTTCAAGTGACTCATCTGCCTCAGCCTCCCAAAGTGTGGGATTTCAGTTGTGAGCCACAGTGCCCAGCCAAAATTTGTTTATTTTTAACACAGAATAAAATAGTAATTCTGGAACCAACTAATAAATAAATAAAATGCACTCAGGGGATATGCTGAAAGCAAATTGGACACAGCAGAAGACATTAGTGAACCTTAAATAGGTCAGTAAAAACATATCCTGCTAATGTGTGAGGAGAGGCAAAGGTGGGAATAGAGAAAAGAATAAGAGAGAATCAGAGCACAGTGAATGGTCAAACATGTAACTCAGACCTGAAAAGGAAAGAGGAGGAAGAGTGGGATGAATGCAATACTGTCTGAGAATTTTCCAAAACCAATAGACATAAAGTCACACATTCAGGAAGTTCTATAGGCTCCAAGCAGGGTATGTGCAATGAAACCCACATGAAAGCAGTCATAATTATATTTCTAAAATGCAAAGACAAATCATTAAAATCAACCAGGCACCCTCCCCTTCACACACACATACACCTTTGAAAAGAACAATTCACCAGATAGACGACTTGTCAACAAAAATTTTAAAAAAGCTAGTACAACTTACAGTCATTGGTATCATCTTTGGTTCACTAAAAGAAAATAGCTATCCACTAAATTCTGAACATAGTGAACATGCCCACTAAATAGAAAACTGAGCAATTTTTGCTTCTATGTTACTAGGTTGGTGCAAAAGTAATTGCAGTTTTTGCCATTGAAAGTAATGGAGGTAGGGCACAGTGGCTCATGCCTGTTATCTCAGCACTTTAGGAGGCCAAGGTGGGTGGATCACTTGAGAGGTCAGGAGTTGGGGACCAGCCTGGCCAACATGGTTAGATGCATATTAAAAATGCAAAAATTAGCCTGGCATAGTGGCAGGTGCCTGTAATCCCAGCTACTTGGCAGGCTGAGGCAGGAGAATTGCTTGAACCCAGGAGGTGGAGGTTGCTGTCAGTTGAGATCACTCCAGCCTGGCAACAGAGCAAGAATCCACCTCAAAATAAAGGTATTTGGGGAAACCTCATTTATGTTTGCAGCAACCACCATAATGTTAGTTTCCCTCCCACTATTAACAATTAGAAACTAAAGAAATGTACAAATTAAGTGTTTTCTTTGGACAACAGACAGTACGCGGCTGTGATTCATGTGAGAAGAGAACAAATTACATGTTTCCTGTGACAGCCCAGCTTTCTATCTGGAGATATTCTTAGTATCACTGTAGAGGAAAAGGAAGCCAAACATAACACAGCATTCTCAGTAAATTGAGGGATCAGAGTTCATGGAGGCTTAGGTAGCTAGATTTTGGGGAACAGAGAACTGGAGAGGAGAAGTCTACACAGATAAAAAGTAATTTTTTCTTAAGATTTCTTTAAGTTCCTAGCTGACAACAAAGATGTGCATAAAAAGACTAAAATCCCATGCAGCTAGGAGGAGAGCAGTTGGTGGAGAGGTGTAAGTTGAGCAATTTCTAGATGTAACAAACAACTGGAACATAGGCAAGTTCTGATGATCTTGAGTGAGAAAACCCATTGAACACCTGGGGGGGGGGTACAAGAGAGCCCATAGGTGGATGGCATCTTCCTGGCAGCAGAAATAAACTAGCTCTAGAATAACAGCTGTTGTGAGGCTTGACCTAACAAAGTTTAAAAGCAAATATCAACTGGATCAAGCCAATTCCCAAGTTGCTTATCAAATTCTTAACAAAGAAACTTCAAAACCCGGCAAAGGGCAAAATCAAAATTCAGAAACTCGACAATGTAACACCCACAGTGTCCATGGAAACAGAAGCAAAAATAACAATGGTAATGAAATCTGCAGAAAGAAGTTTTCGAGCAGCTGTTAGAAATATGTTCAAGGATTTAAAGCAAACTGTGAACAATAAAAAGAATGCATGGAAACTATTTTAAAAAGAAGTAAATAAAATTGTAGTGTGAAAAATATATATTTAATGTGAAAAAGCTATTGAGGGGTTAGCATAACATTAGGTATTGTAGAAAAATAAGTGAGTTTGAAAGTATAATAGAAACTGAAGCAGAGGAAGAAAACAGGCTAAAAACACTTAAAAACCTTGATGACAGACAGGTAGGACAATATCAAGTCACCTAACATATATTTAATTCTAAAACCTAAAGCAAAAGAAAAAGAGAGACTCTGTGCATGTCGGGTATGTCTGTGTGTGTGTGTGTGTGTGTGTGTGTGTGTGTGTTGGGAAGTTTAAACAAAAAAAAGTGTTTGAATAAAATAGTGGCTACTACTTCTCAATTTGATAAAAGCCTAAATATACAGCTCCACATGACACACCTTGCTCCAAGAAAGATAAATAGAGAAAATACACACCAAGCAAGCTGCCTTATAATCTAATTACTGAAAACAAATGATAAAGAGAAAAATCTTAAGTATCCAGTAAAACAAGTTATATCAGAAGAACAAAGAGATGACTTAACACTAACTTCTTTTAAGAAACAATACAAACCAAAAGGCAATGGAACGATATTTATAATGTGCTGAAATTGAAAACAAAAGAAATACCTAGAATTGTCATTGTGGTTAGGTCTCTAACATGTAGTGATGTTGAGCATTCCATATGCTTATTGGCCATGTATATGCCTTCTTTTAAAAACTGTTTGTGTCCTTTGCCACTTTGTTATGGGGTTGTTTGCTTTCCGCTTGTTAATTTAAGTTTCTTATAGATTCTGGATATTAGCCCTTTGATAGGTGCATGGTTTGCAAATATTTTCTCCCATTTTGTAGGTTGTTTACTTTGTTAGTTTCTTTCACTTTGCAGATGTTCTTTAGTTTAATTAGGTCCCATTTGTCAATGATTGTTTTTGTTACCATTGCTTTTGGCATATTTGTCATGAAATCTTTGCAGGACCTATATCCACGATGGTATCTTCCAGGTTTTCTTCAAGGGTTTTTATGGCCCCATAAACCCTTTAGGTTTTAAGTTTAAGCCTTCAATCCATCTTGAGATAATTTTTGCATAGGGTAAAAGAAAGGGGTCCAGTTTCAATCTTCTGCATTCGCTAGCCAGTTATCCCAGCAACAGTTAATGAAAAGGGAACCCTTCCACTGTGAAAAGCTGTTTGAAGATTACTCAAATTATGTATAGCAGAACTAGTATGTTACCCAGCAATCTATTGGGTATATACCCAAAGGAATATGAATCCTTCTACCATAAAGTCCTATGAATACGTATGTTCATCACAGCACTATTCACAATAATAAAGACATGAAATCAACCTAAGTACCAGCAATGGTAGACTGGATAAAGAAACTGTGGTACATATACACCTTGAAATGCTATGCAGACATAAAAAAGAATGACATCAGTTCTTCTGCAGCAGCATGGATAGAGCTGGAGGCCATTATCCTAAGCAATCTAATGCAGAACAAAAAATCAAATACTGCATGTTCTCACTTATAAGTGGGAGGTTAACATTGAGTACACATGGACAGAAAGAAGAGAGCAACAGATGCCAGGGCCTATTGAGGATGGAGTGTGGGAGAAGAGTGAGGATCAAAAAACTACCTATCAGATACTATGCTTAATACGTGGGTGATGAACTAATCTGTAAACTAAACCCCTGAAAGACTCAACTTACCTGTATGATAAACCTGCACATGTGCCCCCGAAACAAAAATGAAAAGTTAAAAAAAAAAAAAAGTTTCAACACCAATGTTTTAAGATTCTAACTTACATAGCTAAAAGGAGAAGAGCAAATTAAAAAATGGAAGGAAAAAGAATAGGAGAAATAAAATTTAAAAACAGATGGAGAAAAATGAATTAAAATTTCAAAAAATTAATAAATTTGTAGCTAACTTGATTTTAAAATATGGCAAGAATACAAATTACCAAGATCAGGCATCACTATATATCTTAATAGTATAAAAAAGAATAACAGGGGAATATTATAAAACAATGTTATGACAAAAAATGAACAATTTAAACAAAAGAGAAAAATTTCTTTAGAAACACAAATTACCAGCTGAGCACACTGGCTCACACCTATAATCCCAGAATTTTTGGAGGCCAAGGTGGCATGTCATGAGGTCAGAAGTTTGAGACCACCCTGGGCAACAGGGAAATTCCATCTCTACTAAATATACAAAAAATTAGCCAGATGTGGTGGTGGGCACCTGTAATCCCAGCTGCTTGAGAGGCTGATAGAGGAGAATCACTTAAACCTGGGAGGTGCAGGTTGAAGTGAGCCAAGATTGCACCACTGCACTCCAGCCTGAAAAACAAGGGGAGACTCTGTCTCAATAAAAAAACCACATTGCCATGTATGTACCTATGCAACAATCCTGCATGATCTGCACATATACCTGAGAATCTAAAGTACAAAAAAATATATATTTAAAAAAACAAAACACACAGATTACCAAAATAGATCCAAAGAGATATTAAAAATTGGAATATTTCTATATCTTTTAAATAATTTGAATTCGTAATTAACCTCCTATGCCCTTAAATCATGAACAAATTTCTTTGTGCCCAGATGGCTTCTCTGGTGAATTCTAACATTTAATGAAAATAAAATGCTTTCATAAAATACAGAGTGGGAACACAACACAACTTGTTTTATGAGGCTACTGTCTCTCTGTTACCAAAATCAGAAACAGACAATACCAAAACAATGAAAATGAATGCAAAAGAAACCATATTAGCAAACAGAACCCAGCAATATATAAAAAGGATAAGACATCTTGACAAGTTGGAGCACTGTAAGTCAAAGTTAGTTTAAACCTTAAATTCTGAAAGATAAAATCAATGTAATTTATTTTATTTATAGAAGAAAAAAATGCAATCATCCTAATTCATTCATGAAGAGTGAATGAATTCATAAATTTGACAAAATTCAACCTCTATTCACCATGAAAACTTAGAAAAGTAGAATTAAAAGGGAACTTCTGTATCCTGTTAAAGGGTACTACAAAAAAGCTACAGTTAACATCAAACAGAATGGTTAAAATTGAATGCTTTCCCTGTAAAATCAGAAAAAGGGCTTCTACTGAACATTTGTTGGAGGCTGCTCAGTTCCTTCATGTGAGCAGAGTGGCTTTTGCCATGACTTTAGCCTTTGCTGGCCTTCCCGCAGCTGTGCCTGTCTTAGGTTGCTCTCATCTTTCAGAGTGTCTTACCCATCATTGGCTAACCAGCCATCCACCTTGGGGGCACACAGGCAACTTACTTACTTGCCCATGAATTACTCTGCTGGTGTATCTGCTCCTAGTCCTGCTCAGTTCCTTCATGGGAGCAGACTGGCTTTTGCTATGATGTTAGCCGTTTTGGGCTTCCCCGTGACTGTGCCTGTTGTAGGTTGCTCTCATCTTTCAGAGAGTCTTACCCGTCATTAGCTAACCAGCCATCTGCCTGGGGGTCACACAGGCAACTTACTTGCTTACCTGTGAATTTCACTGCTGGTGCATCTGCTCTTAGTGTTACTCTAGCCTTTGCTGGCCTCCCCGCGGCTGTGCCTGTTTTAGGTTGCTCTCATCTTTCAGAGTCTTACCTGTCACTGGCTAACCAGCCATCCGCCTGAGGGGCACACAGGCAACGTGCTTGCCTGTGAATCATGCTGCTGGTGCATCTGCTCCTAGTGCATCTGCTCCTAGTGCTGTTCAGTTACTTGATGAGAGCAGACTGGCTTTTGCTATGACTTTAGCCATTTCTAGCCACTCCACGGCTGTGCCTGTCTTAGATTTCTCTCATCTTTCAGAGTGTTACCTGTCATTGGCTAAGCAGCCATCCACCTGGAGGGCACACAGGCAACTTACTTGCCTGCCTGTAAATTAAACTGCTGGTGCATCTACCTTTAGTATGAATTTAGCCTTTGCTGGCCTCCCCATGGCTGTGCCTGTCTTAGGTTGCTCTCGTCTTTCAGAGAGTCTTACCTGTCATTAGCTAACCAGCCATCCGCCTGCGGGGCACACAGGCAACTTGTTTGCCTGTGAATTATGCTGCTGGTGCATCTGCTCAAGGTATGTATTTAGCCTTTGCTGGCCTCACTGAGGCTGTGCCTGTCTTAAGTTACTCTCAACTTTCAGAGTCTTACCCGTCATTGGCTAACCAGCCATCTGCCTGGTGGGCACACAGGCAACTTGCTTGCCTGTGAATCATGCTGCTGGTGCATCTGTTCCTAGTGCTGCTTGGTTCCTTCATGGGAGCAGAGTGGCTTTTGCCATGACTTTAGCCTTTGCTGGCCTCCCCACGGCTGTGCCTGTCTTAGGTCGCTCTCATCTTTCAGAGAGTCTTACCCGTCATTGGCTAACCAGCTATCCACCTGGGGGGCACACCAGCAACTTGTTTGCCTGTGAATTATGCTGCTGGTGCATGCGCTCATAGTATGATTTTAGCCTTTGCTGGCCTCCCCGCGGCTGCGCCTGTCTTAGGTTGCTCTCATCTTTCAGAGTCTTACCCTTCATTGGCTAACCAGCCATCTGCCTGGGGGGCACACAGGCAACTTACTTGTTTGCCTGTGAATTATGCTGCTGGTGCATCTGCTCATAGTATAAATTTAGCCTTTGCTGGCCTCCCCGTGGCTGTGCCTGTCTTAGGTTGCTCTCATCTTTCAGAGAGTCTTACCCATCATTGGCTAACCAGCCATCTGCCTGGGGGGCACACAGGCAACTTGTTTGCCTGTGAATTATGCTGCTGGTGCATCTGCTCAATGTATGTATTTAGCCTTTGCTGGCCTCCCCGCGGCTGTGCCTGTCATAGGTTACGCTCAACTTTCAGAGAGTCTTACCCTTCATTGGCTAACCAGCCATCCACCTGGGGCCACACCGGCAACTTGTTTGCCTGTGAATTATGCTGCTGGTGCATCTGCTCAAGGTATGTATTTAGCCTTTGCTGGCCTCCCCAAGGCTGTGCCTGTCTTAGGTTGCTCTCATCTTTCAGAGAGTCTTACCCATCTTTGGGTAACCAGCCATCTGACTGGCGGGCACATGGGCAACTTGTTTGCCTGTGAATTATGCTGCTGGTGCATCTGCTCATAGTGCTGCTTGGTTCCTTCATGGGAGCAGAGTGGTTTTTGCCATGACTTTAGCCTTTGCTGGCCTCCCCACGGCTGTGCCTGTCTTAGGTTGCTCTCATCTTTTGGAGAGTCTTACCCTTCATTGGCTAACCAGCCATTCGCCTGGGGGGCACACAGGCAACTTACTTGTTTGCCTGTGAATTATGCTGCTGGTGCATCTGCTCATAGTATGAATTTAGCCTTTGCTGGCCTCCCCACGGCTGTGCCTGTCTTAGGTTGCTCTCATCTTTCAGAGTGTCTTACCCCATCATTCGCTAACTAGCCATCCGCCTACGGGGCACACAGGCAACTTACTGACTTGTGTGTGAATTATGATGCTGGTGCATCTGCTCCTAGTGCTGCTCGGTTCCTTCATGGGAGCAGCCTGGCTTTTGCTATGACTTTAGCCTTTGCTGGCCTTACTGGTGTTGTGCCAGTATTAAGTTGCTCTCATATTTCAGAGAGTCTTTCCCATCATTGGCTCACCAGCCATCTGCTTGGGGGGCACACAGGCAACTTACTTACTTGCCTGTTCATTTTGCTGCTGGTGCATCTGCTCCTAGTGCTGCTCGGTTCCTTCAGGGGAGGAGACTGGCTTTTCCTATGACTTTAGCCTTTGCTGGTCTCCCTGTGGCTGTGCCTGTCTTAGGTTGCTCTCATCTTTCAGAGAGTGTTACCTGTCATTGACTAACCAGCCATCCACCTCGGGTGCACATTTTTGGCTTTTCTCTTGGAGAGAAGCATGAGTAAGCTAGTTAGGAGTTAAACCTAGAGTCCTTTCCTGCCCCTTCTGCTTTTGCCTAGGCAGGATTTATATATTACACCCTAGCACATTATTTTACAAGTTATATTTAAGGCTTAGGGTGTTTACTTCATCCTCACACATCTGTGTTTTATAAGCCACATAGAAGGTGAGGAAGGGTAGAGATAGGAAAGGAAAATACCCTGTAAAATACCTACATCAATTTAGTAGCCTTCTGCTTTTATGAGATAAGCTTTTTTCTGTGGGTAATGGCTGATACCTTTTTAGTGCCATTATATGTGGTGTTTTGTCACACTGCCTCTATGGTCAACTGTATACTCCTAAACAGGAGTGGCAATAAACAAGGGAATATGAGACAGCACCTAACATAAGTACTATGCTCCCTATGAGAGTCTTGAATTTGTCCAAAGGATGGGGACCATCAACCAAAAATAGAGTCTGAAGTTCAACCTTTTCCAGTTTCAGACTGGAACATGGGTGTAACTTTCTCATGTTGGCAGTGATTTCCGCAACTACCTGGCCATTGTTGTTAGCTTCTAAACAACAGTTAAATTTACCAGACTCTTCCTTCTGAGGCCAGCAGATCATCTAATGCTAGTCTCTTTTGATAGACTGCATTTCTTACTTGTGTAGATTGTACAGCTATCAAATCTAAAGCTTTATATGTTTCATTAGTTATAATTTCTAAGACTGCTTGTAATCTGATAATACAATCAATCATGTAGATGGGAGTATGATATCCCCACATCCCATCTTGTTCCCAAGAAGCCAAACCATAATTATTCTCTCTGGAGGCCAATCTGTATCTCTCCAATCACTGATTTGACATAAGCCTCAGGCTAGGTCAGAATATGAGGTATGAAAGTTTTGTGTGTGTGTACACTTATCTGCATGTGCTCATGCATACACACACACACACATGCATGTGCATACAAATATAATGACAGAATAAGGAAGGCAGGGGAGAACAGACACATGTGAGTAACATTGTTTAGTCCACCAAACAAGGCCACTAGGATTTCATTATTTGTGGCCAGGACTTTCAGGCACTGGGATGGGTTATTAAACTTGATCCTAACTTTTTTCTATTAGACTGAGCTTTCTTTTGACCATTTTAACATCTGAAATCAATATATATAAAGAGAATCTAGGCGAGCTGGGAGAATAGACAGAAACAACTTTTCTGGGAAGTGAGTAAAAGAGTAAGTGTTGGACCCATACTAAAAATACTGATTTTGGATCAGTGAAGTCTTCAAGTAGAAATCTAGTACTCTGTGGTAGGATGGGTCCAAGAGTCAAAATTTATGATGAGCCTAAAAATAGGAGCAAATGAGCAGTGGACCTAAAAAGGAATATACAAATCAAAAAAATTGAAAGAGCTAGAGGAGCAAATTAAAAAAAACCTCAAAACCTAGCAGAAGACAAGAAATAGTTAACTAAGATTAGAGCAGAACTGAAGGAGATAGAGACACAAAAAATACCGTTCAAAAAATCAATAAATCCAGGAGGTAGTTTTTTGAAAAGATCAACAAAATAGACCACTAGCCAGATTGATAAAAAAAGAAATCAAGTCATGTGTGAACTGATGCAGATGGCTTTTGAGAGTCTCAGTGATGAAGGTGAGATGTAGAGGCAAAAGTGAGGAAGTTCATTGTCATACTCATAAAGTTACTACAAGGTTCCCCTGGACCTTGTCTTTATGGTACTAACAATTGGACTTTCTCCATATGCATTAACTTACTATCTGTCTATATATGTGTCTGCATTTTGGCTGGGTTCCCTAAGAGTTTGCTTTTTTTAGGGGAGGATCTACAGTATCTCTCATATCTCAAACATGTATTGTTTGATACTCTTTCCTGACAATTATGCATGTTAAATATTTCATCCTTTCTTCGAGGGGAAAGAATCATATAAGCATATGTGGAAAATATCACAATGCAAAATATAAAGTAAAAATTTCCAAGAGCACACTATTAATTTATTCTCCAAATAATACATATTTCATCTGTGCTGGAGATAAGTCAGTGATCAAGGAAGGCAAGATTTCTGCACTCCTGGAGGTTATATTCTTAAGCAATCTCTGAGTATAATGAGGACCAACACTATAGATCTATAGTTATGAGATGGTGTCTGTATGTAAAAAGAACAACAATAATAGGTTTAGTATGTATTAAGTGCCAGCTGCTAGGGCTTGAATAATTACAAAGGGGAGGGAGAAATTATTTCAGGCCGCAGAGTTGTATGATTAAAGCATGACTGCAAGAATGCAATGAGAAATGGACTGGTTTGCCTGAAGTCCAGGGGTTGTATATGGGATTAGTTGGGGACATTTGAGAGATAGATAAGGAACCACTGAAAACTTGTGAGCAGGGAAGTGACACGATAAAATTGATGATGACACAGTAAACATGGAATCTGGGGTGATATCCCCTTTATCATTTCTTATTGCATCTATTTGATTATTCTCTTTCTTTTTATCTGGCTAGTGGTCTATATTGTTGATCTTTTTGACATTTTGTAGCATGGCCCAGAAAAACAATACCCAGATCTGCCTCCATATTTAGTCACCCATTATTACTAATAACCTGATTATTTCTTTCTTAGTGATCATACTTGTACTATATTTACTAAATCCTCTTCTCCAAACTCCTCAAAGAATGCTTTCATTGAATGAGTTTTTCTACCACCTTTTACAGAAAGGACCCATAAAAATCATCTCATTAAACAATTTCTGCCTCAGTCCTATAAAATAATAATTCAAGATATTGGTTATAGGTTGACTTAATGTCATTTCTACACATTATATTTCTGCATGTCCTTTATGTCCTGTTTTAAAAGAGAGTTAATTTTGCTTAGGGAAAAATTTCATCTCTGTAGATTTACATGTGGGCACTGGGCTGCCAGAAAAAAAACTATCAAATAATTATTTCGTTTGGAGCCTTCAATTTGAGAAACTTTAGAAACACACATTTTCCCATATTGTAATCAACTCATTTCTGTTGCATATTATTTATCTCTTCTGCTTTCTTTGGTTAGATTCTGTTTTAACCTTCTGTATTCTATCTTTCATGGTATTCTGATTTCTAAACTACATCAAGTAGATAAGAGTGTAAATATTAAAAACAGGATGTAACGTTAGCCTCTTAAATTAACAAACAGAAAAGTGATTCTAATTACAGATTTATCATTGCCACTGTATTAAGAGATCAAGGTGAAGTTAAATATGCACATGCAACATCAACCCCAAACTGCCTATTACAAAGAATAGCTAGGCAAGAAAAATCATGTATGTTTCATGGCATCATGAAATTTACTTGGAGAAAAAAACTGAATAATTCAGAATAAATGTAGTCATAAATGTCTTTAAAATATCTCTATAAAATTTAACGTACAACTAAATAATAGTACCTTCCATAACTTACTGAAAGCTATTGAAAATGTAACCCAGACCAGCATGAGATATATATTTTAATAACACATTTTAAACAAGGACTCTGTGTCAGCTTTATCTTAAATTCAGCAAGACAGAGATACAAAATAAATTCATATAAATCTTAAAAAATCTAAAGAAAAAAATTCAAGTTATAATTTAGTGCTAACCATGATACTTTTCTATAGTCAATGGCACCAGCGATACTTGTATTATCCTTTCAATCCAAAGCCTAAAATTGTTACGATCATCGGAACCTACCTATTTCTTCAATGAGTACACTTGTAGCTACTTGAAAAAGAGGCCTCATACATTGCTTTATATAAAATATAATTCACTGATGGGAAAATGGTTTCTATAAACGTAGCCACTTACATTTCTACCTTCATTCCCAACATTTTTGAAATATTTGCCACCCACTAGGCCTCCCAATTTTGTTTTTCAGTGTTGATTTTAAAACAGTTCAGTAGTGTTAAAGGAGGTGACCATTAAAAAGGAGAAAAGGAAAGCTAAAGATCAATAAAAGTGTCTAAGATTGCCCTTGAGTCATGTTTAGAGAGGACCAGAAGCAAGATTTAAGAGTTTAGGATTTCTGCCTTTTATCTGCATTATACCTAGAAAACAATCTAGAAAAAGTGGGAGGTGGGTTTTCTGCTAAGCTTCAAATCACACATCTCTGAGGCAACAGTGACATGGGCTTGTTTGGAATTAGAAAAATTTGTGGCATGTAGAACTATCAAAGAAAAATATTTTATTTTCAAATGACAGGTTGAGTATTCTTATCCAAAATGCTTGGGCCAAGAAGTGTTTTGGATTTCTGATTTTTTCAGATTTGGGAATATTTACATATACATGAGATATCTTGGGAATGGAACCCCAAACTAAACGTAAAATTCAGTTATGTTTAATATATACCTTATACATATAGCCTGAAGTTAATTGTACAAACTATTTTAAGTAATTTTGTGCATGAAACAAAGTTTGTGTTAAGTACTCACAAGTGGAATTTCCGACATGTGGTGTTGTGTTGGTGCTCAAAAAGTTTCAGATTTCAGAGCACTATGGATTTCAGATTTTCATATTAGGGATCTGTAATAACAAAAACAACAATTTAATCTTTGTCTTTATATATGTTATAATATTCCTTATATTTCAGTAACATTATCTTTATTGAGGTTGCTTATCATCACATAAAGGATCCAATAGTTTATAAAATTATATTACAAAGAAACAGTAGTCCTCTCCTCCCACTACATTTCACAAGTCTTATAGAAAAGCACTCTCAACAATTGTAGCCTTCTCTTAAATAAACTCTGAGAAAAAAAAAGAAAAAAAAAACACTTATTGGAAGAATGTAAAGTGCTTCAATTACCAGGCCCAGAGAGACATTAAAATGAGACAGCAATCCAAATTATCTCTGTGTCTACTTCTCAGTAAAAGTCACAAACTTTACAATTAGAACATACAGATTAAGTTCCATTAAGCTTTTCCATTAGTACACATAGATTGTTTCATTTTTCATTAAACATAGGTATAGTTATTCCTAAAGCAACAACTAACTATATTAAATGCAATTTTTAAAGGTAAACATAGGAATACTGATGTTTTGGGTAGTCCTTTTCTAATTAATCAAATAGTGGTTAAATCTTCAATTGCATTGTGCCCAGGTCTTAACTTAAAAAGGTGACTGAGGGATAACATGGAAGGTCTGATGCCATTAAGAGATTTTTAATATTCAGAGTTGCTGAAGAAACAAGATGAATAGCATGCAACACAGGGCCTCATGGGAAAGACACTAAGGTGGTTAGGAGGCAGAAGACAAGAGCAAGAACGTTTAGGCCACTGTCTTTATAGAGGGTTCTATAGGGGCAAGATTGGGATTGGCTAGCTTGAACAATTTTAGTAGGCATTGGGCTAGTTGCCTGGCTCATGGCTCTGGGATGATTGAAGCACAGGAATATTGCCTCTTGGTATATCTGGACCAGTTATAGGAGGTTGACTAATGGTTACGTTTAACTGTTAAAGAGGGACAGCTCTTCTATCCCTAGGAAATAACCTTTCAAAGAGAGTAAAAAACTTCATTACCATAGTTGACCTAAAAGCAGCCACCAATTAAGAAAGTGTTCAGCTCAATATTTCAATTCTACTCACTTTACTGAACCCCTAACATCACATTGGACTATCTATTAATAGAGGCAACAATGTCAGTATAAGTAACAAAAGCATTCTCTCGTGCATAAGCTTATATCAGACTGGAATAACCACTGCCAGTAAACAGCCCAATTATAATAACTTATATTCTAAACACCTTATTAAATGGTTAACCTGACTCAGGCATGTCCTTAAGGAAAGATTTTAAAAAGTGAAAGGAACTCAGCAAACCACCTGTTTACCAAATACATCACCTCAAGCATTACCAGTATTAGTGCTACTGCTTCCCAGTGACATATGTTCAATGGCTGTGGTACCGTGACTGTGTAAAGGTGGCATAATCACTTGTTCCCCAAATAGGGACTTGTATGACTGGCCACATGACGTGTGTAATGTCCAAACTATCTCTTACTTTTCATCAGTGAAACTGATCTATCCCTGAAGAGGCGGATATGACCAAATAAGATGAGAAGATCCTATGGAGCTTCAATTTCCTAATACAAACAACACTCAAAAAACTTACAGGCATTAACTCATCATCCATGCATTAAAAATTTTGGTTGGGGTGACCTTGGTGTACAATATAACCTCCAAACAATATAAACTAAGACCTCACTAGTCTAACTAAATTAACACACACTGGCCCAATAACTTGATCAACGGACCAAGTTACCCTATGGATAACAGCAAAATCCTGTTCTAGAGTTCATGTCGACAATGGGGTTTACCACTTCAATGCTGGATCAGGATATCCCAATGGTGCAGCCACTATTAAAGGTTTGTTTCTTCAATGATTTAAGTACCACATGATCTGAGTTCAGACCAGAGACATCCAGGTCGGTTTTTATCTATTCAATATTTCTCCCAGTACGAATGAACAAGAGAAATAGAGCCTACTTCACAAAGCGCCCTAACCCAACAGATGATATTATCTCAATTTTCCCTCCCTGAGAACAGGGCTCATTAAGATGGCAGAGGCCAGTGCCCACATAAGACCCAAAGCTTTATAATCAGAGGTTCAATTCTTCTTAACAGCATGTTCATGATTAGCCTCCTCCTACTAATTATTCCTGCCCTAGTCAGCATTTCTAACACTCATCGAACAAAAATTCTAGGCTATATACAACTATGTAAAGGGCCCAACATCATAGGTCCCTACGCAATACTTCAACCATTCACCAACACAATAAAACTTTGCATAAAAGAATCCTTATGACCCTCCACATCCACTATAACCCTTTACATAACCGTTCCAACCTTAGCCCTTTCCATTGCCCTCCTCCTATGAGCTCCTCTCCCCATACCAGATCCCCCAATTTCAACTTAGGCCTTCTATTTATATTAGCCACATCAAGCCTGGCCATTTATTCCATTCTGTGATCCGGATGAGCACCCAATTCACACGGTGCACCAATTGGTGCATTACAAACTGTAGCCCAGACAATTTCATATGAAGTCACCCTAGCCATCATTCCATTATCAGTCCTACATTTTTATATACACTCATTACAACACAAGAACATTTCTGACTTCTACCACCATGACTCCCAGCCATAATATGATTTATCTCCACATTAACAGAAACCAACCGAGCTCCTTTTGACCTAACAGAAGGAGAATCGCAACTAGTCTCAGGTTTCAACACTGAATATACTGCAGGTTCATTCACTCTCCTTTATAGCAGAATACATAAAGATTACTATAATAAATGTCTTAACTACCACTATTTTTCTAGGAGCACACCACACCATAATTTCACCAGAACTTTACACAATAAATTTAATCACCCCTTCTCTTAACCACCCTATTTTTATGAATTCAAATGAACCCTCAGTTCTCCTATGACAAACTAATACATTTATTATGAAAAAAATTTTTATCACTTACACTAGCACTATGCATATGATATATATCTCAATACCTATTCTAATGTCCAGCATCCCACTCCAAACACAAGAAATATGTCTAAAAAAAAGTTACCTTGACAGAATAGAGTTTTAAATCCTCTTATCTTTAAGGCTATAGAAATTGAACCCACACGTGAGAATTCAAAACTTTCCGTGCTATGTATTACACCATGCACTAAAGTAAGGTCAGCTAAATAAGCTATTGGCCCCATACCCTAAAAATGTTGGTTTAATTCTTCCTGTACTAATTAACCCACAAGCCCAACTCACCACCTCCCTTACTATCTTTACAGAAACTTTCATTACAATGTTATGCTGACACTGATTCCTCATCTGCACAGGTTCAGAAATAAATTTATTAGCCATCATGCCAATCCTAATAAAAAACATAAGCCACTGCTCCACAGAAGCATCCACCAAATGCTTCCTAACACAAGCAAGCACATCCATAATTCTTACAATAGCTATTCTTTCTAACAATCTGCTCTCCAGAAAATTAACAACTACTCCTCACATTAACCACCTTTCACCCATAACTAATAGCTCTGGCAATAAAACAGGGAATAGCCCCCACTTTCACTTTTGACTCCCAGAGGTAAGCCAAGAAACCCCCCTAATACCTGCCATACTTCTCCTCACATGACAAAAACTACCTCCCATCTCATGTAACTTCAAATCTTCCCATCAATCAACACAAACAACCTCCTATTAATTTCCATTTTAACCATTATAATTGGCAGCTGAGGAGAACTGAATCAAACACAACTACGTAACATCCTAGCCTATGCTTCAATTACCCATATAGGATGAATAATAGCAGTATTAACCTATGACCCAAACATCACCATCCCAAATTTACTTATCTACTATATTCTAACAACTTCTATATCCATAATACTGAATTTAAACTTGAATACTAAAACCCTATCACTATCCCACATCTGAAATAAACTAACATGATTAATACCTATTATTCCACTAATTCTATTATCCCTAGGAGGCCTACCACCATTAATAGGATTATCTCCTAAATGAGCAATCTAACAAGAGTTTACAATAACAATAACCCAATTATTCCAATTACTATAGTGATAATAACTCTACTAACTCTATACTTTTACATATGCCTAATTTACTCTATTTCAATAACAATATTTCCTACATCCAAAAACATAAAAATAGAATGACAATTTGAAAACATAAAACCCATACTGTTCCTTCCTCCATTTATTATTTTTTCCACTCTCCTTCTACATATAACCCTGTCAATATTAATCACAACTAAGAGCCTTCAAAGCCCTCAGGAAGTAAATTATACTTAATTTCTGTATCAATTTTATGGACTGCAAAACTTTACTCTGCATCAGTTGAATGCAAATCAACTATTTTCATTAAACCAAACCCTTCCTAGATTGATGGGACTTTAACCCACAAATATTTAGTTAGCAGCTAAATAACTTATCAACTGGCTTCAATCTACTTCTCCTGCCATAAGAAAAAAAAAGACATGAGAAGCCCCAGCAGGATTGAAGCTGCTCCTTTGAATTTGCAATTCAATGACAGTTTATCTCCTCAGGACTGGTAAAAAGAGGCCTAATTCCCCTGTCTTTAGATTTACAGTCTAACGCTTCCTCAGCCATTTTACCTTTTTCTACTTATGTTCGTCAACTGCTGATTATTTTCAACTGATCATAAAGATATCAGAACATTACATCTATTATTCAGTGTATGAGCAGGAATAGTAGGCACAGCCCTAAGCCTCCTAATGCCAGCAGAATTAGGCCAGCCAGCAATCCTACTAGGAGACTACCGTATCTATAATGTTATTGTCACCACTCACACATTTATTATAATTTTCTTAGTAATACCAATCATGATCGGACGCTTCGGCAACCGACTTGTCCCCCTAATAATTGGTGCCCCTGATATAGCATTCCTTCAAATAAATAGCAGAAGCTTCTGACTTCTCCCCACATCCCTTCTACTCCTACTTGTGTCCTCAATACTAGAAGCCAGTGCTGGAACCAGCTGAACAATCTATCCTCCCCTAGCAGGAAGTCTGGCACATGCAGAAGCCTCTGTAGATTTAACTATGTTCTCACTCCTCCTAGCAGGTATTTGTTCTATCCTAGGAACCATAAATTTTATTACCATAATTATTAACATAAAACCTCCAGCCATAACCCAATACCAAACACCCCTTTTTGTCTGAATCATCCTTATTACAGCAGTTCTTCTACTTCTTTCTCTCCCTGTTCCAACCACTGATATTACTGTATTACTAACTGACCATAACCTTAATACTACCTTTTTTGATCCTGTTGGCAGAGGTGACCCTATTCTATACTAACATTTATTTTGATTCTTTGGGCACCCCGAAGTCTAAATCCTTATCCTACCAGGTTTTGGAATGATTGCTCTTACTGTAACATACTACTCCAGCAAAAAAGAACCATTTGGGTATAGGTATAATATGAGCCATAATATCAGTTGGTTTCCTAGGCTTTATCGTATGGGATCACCACATATTTACAGTAGGAATAGATATAGATACATGAGTATACTTTTCCTCCAGGAATAGATATAGATACATGAGTATACTTTTCCTCCACCACTATAAGCATCACCCCTACTGGAGTAAAAGTCTTTAGCTGATTGGCCACATCACACGGTGGCAACATTAAATGATCTCCCGCAATACTCTGAGCTCTAGACTTTATCTTTCTCTTCACAGTAGGTGGCTTAACAGGAATTGTATTAGCCAATTCATCATTAGACATTATTTTACATGACACACATGACATATTAGCCCATTTCCACTATGTCCTATCAATAGGGGCAGTGTTTGCCATTACAGCAGGCTTTATCCACTGGTTCCCTCTATTTTCAGGCTACACACTTAACCAAACCTATGCTAAAAATCACTTCACCATTGTATCTGTAGGTGTAAACTTAACTTTCTTCCCACAACATCTTCTCGGCCTATCTGGAATACCTGGATGATACTCCAACTGCCCCGATGCATCACTGCGTGAGATATTATTTCATCTGCAGGCTCATTCATCTCATTAACAGCAGAGGTACTGACAGCCTTCATAGTCTGAGAAGCCTCTTTCTCAAAATGAAAGTTTTTCCCATTGAACAATTAAATAACTTAGAATGACTTTACAGCTGTCTCCATTTTTATTACACATGCAAAGAATCAGCCTATGTAAAATCTTAAATGAAAAAGGGATTCAAATCTCCAGAAACTGGTTTCAAGCCAATCCCATAAACCCTATAACTCTTTCAAGAAGATACTAATAAAATAATTACATAAATCTGTCAAAGTTAAATCATAGAGCAAACTCTATATACCTTAATGGCCCACCCAGCCCAGCTAGGACTCCAAAATGCCACATCCCCTATTATAGAAGAACAAATCGTTTTCCGTTTGTGCGCACCCTGCCCTGGTACACGGTTCTGGCCCTAACCCCATATATGACCCTGTCACTAGCCCTGTTGCTGGTTCTGCCATGGCCCTTTCCCTGTTCTGGCTTTGCCTTGGTCCTGACATTGCCCTTCCCTGGTCCTGGTCCCAGCCTTGTCCCTGCCCCTGCATTTCTCTGGCACTGGTCTGGACCCTGGTCCTGCAATGGACCCGCCCTACCTTTGTCCTGCCTTTGCTCTGTGCTATCCTGGACTGCCTCTGCCGTGTGCCAGTGCTAACCTGGCCCTGCCTTGTCCTGGTCCTCCATTGCCCTCCCCAACCCTATCCTGGCCCTGAATCCTCCCTGGTCAGGCCCAAGTACTGCATTGGATCAAACCTGACTCAGCCCAGCACATTCCCTGACCCTGCCTCAGCCCTAGCACTTAGGATTCACTGTCACTCAGTCCTGGCACTACCTGGCCCTGCCTTGGCACTTTCTCTGCCCTCTCTGTGGCCTGACTCTGGTTCTGCCCTGGCCATGTCCTGCAACATTCTGGGGCTTGGCCCTAACCTTGTGCAGGCCCTGACCCACCATGGCCCTGACCCCTTCAGTGCTCTGGCCTCACCTTCACCCTACATTGGTCTTACACTGGTCCTGTTCCACTCTGGCTCTGCCTTAGCCCTGGCCCTGCCTTCTCCTTGAACTTTTCCCGGTCTTGTCCAGGGCTGACCCCAGGACTAATCTGTCCATGACCTAGTCCTGGTCCTGACCTCCTCCACCCACCCTGTCCCTGCCACACACTGTGCCCTCTGCTTGGCCTAACCCTGTTACTATTCCTGCCACTGCTATGGCCCTCCCCTGCTTTTAGCCATGCCCTGTACTACCTTAGTCCTGCTCTGGCCTGGCCCTATGCTGGCTGTGTCCTGTCCTGGCTCTACCTTTGCCTTGTCCTGGTCCTGTTCTTGGCCTGACTTTACCTTGGAAACTTCCTGGCACTGCCCTCTGTCTGGCTCTATCACCCACCCAGGCTTGGCCTGGCCAATGGTGGTCCTGGCAGTGCCCTGGCCCCCACTGGCTGTGCCTTGGCACTGGACCCATCCTATGCTTGCTTGGCCCTGTCCCTTCTTGGCCCAGGATTGTCCTTGGACCTTCTCTGGGTATGATATGGTGCTGACCATGCACTGTCCATTCCATGGCTTTGAACCTGCCCTTCTGTGGTTTTGCCCTGGCCCTACCCTTCCCTGGTCTGCCTTAGCCCTGTGTATCTCAGTCCTGCCTTGGCACTGACCTTGCTGTGACCTTACCCTGGTCTTGCCTGGCTCTAGCCCTGCCTTTAGCCTGCGCTGGCTCTGGATCTGAACTAGCCCTCCTCTTGGCTTGGCCTCTCACCCTTCTCTGGCCTTGAACTTGTCCTGGCCCCTTTCTGGCACCGTCTTTTTGGGGGCCCTGCTCTGTCCATATCACGACTCTGGGCTTGCATGTGCCTGTCCTGTTGTAACCTGGCCCTTTCCTAGTCCTGCTCTGGCACTGGCCCTACCCTGTCTTGGCTTTGTGCTACCTATATCTGCCCTTCCCTGCCCTGGCTTTGTGCTGGTCCTGACCTCAACCTGTGCCAAGTCTGGGCCCTGCATTATCCCTGTCCTGGCCCTCGTTTTTCCCTGATTCTTACTTTGTCCTGGTCCTGATCTTGGTGCTGTCATAACACTGGCTGTGACCCTGCCACTCGTTTCTCTGTGGCCATGACCCAGCTCAGGTCCTGTCCAGGCTCCAGCCTGACCCCAGTCCTGGTTCTGCCCTGGCTGACCCATGACTGGGCACTGCATTACCCAGTACCCTAGCCCTGACTTGCCCAGGGCCCTCATCCTGCCACTTCTTTTGCCATGTTCCTGACCCTCTTTTGTCCCTGGACCTTCCCTGGCTCTGGTCTTGTCCTGCTTCTGGCCCTGGCACTGCCATGGCCCTGACATTTCCCTGGCCCTTTCCTGCAGTGGTCTTTCCTTGGCCCTCTGCTATGCTGTACTTGTTTCTGCCATGAACCAGTCATGCCATTATCCTATCTTACTCTGTACGGTTTGTGCTCTGGCCTTGACCCTCCTTAGCCCTTTTCTGGACCTGCCCTGACCCCGTCTTAACTTTTGCCCTGCCCTGATCTGGTGGTCCTGTCATATCCCTGGCCCTAGCCCTTTCCTTTTCCAGGCCCTGACCCTGGACCACAGGTCTGTCCTGGACCTTCCCTGCCCTTTCATTCCCTGGTCTTGCCCTCACCCTGAAATGACCCTATACTGGCACTCTCTGTCTTGGCATAGCCTTGGCCCTGGCCCTATCTTCTTCCTTACCCTGGTCTTGCACTGTAATCCTCTGTTATGGGCCTGTAATGGTCCCAAAATACCCCGGCCCTGTTCCTAGTCGTACCCCGGCTATGACCCCTGTCCTGCTTTTTGCTATGCCTTGTACTATCCTAGCCCTGCCCTGTTTTGGAACTGGCCCTAACCAGGCTGTGCACTGCCCTCTTCCTGCTTTTCCTTCTTGCTGATTCTGGTTCTGCCTTGATCTTGCCCTCCTCTGGACCCTCCATGTTTCTCCATTCTCCTTGGTTCTGCATTTGCTGTGGCCCTGGCCCCGGCCTAGACATGGCCGCAGCGTCTTAGACCCTGACCATACATTGCTTCTGGCCTGGGTCTGACCTTGCACAATCCTAGTTCTACCCTGGCCCTGACCTCACCCTGGTCCTGGTCTTGCCAGTCTGAACTGGCCCCAACCCTGACCTTGACCACTGGCTCATGCTCCTATCCCTCCCTGGTCCTGCCATGGTCCCAGCTCTATCATGGTCCTGCCCAGCCTTGTCCTAGACCTGGCCATGGCACTAACCCTGTCCTGGCCCTGACCTGCTTAAGGTCTTATTATGACACTGGCCAGGCCCTGGCCCTGATGTGCCTGGGCCCTAACCCAGTACATGCTCTTCTGGCCCTTGCCCTGACTCTGGCCCTATCACTGGACCTAGCCCTGTTGCTGGTCCTGCCATGGCCCTGACTCTGGCCCTGAGGATCTTCCTTTGCCTTGTTCCTGACATTGCCCTTCTTCCTAGTCCTGGTCCCAGCACTGTCCCTGCTCCAGCACTTCTCTGGTTCTGTTCTGGACCCTGGCCCTGCAATGGACTTGCCCTACCCTTATCCTATGCGACCCCAGTCTTGTCCTGCCCTGTCCCAGTGGTGACTTGGCCCTGCCATGGCCTAGTCATCCCATTGCCCTGCTTATCTCTGCCCTGGTTGTGCCCTGGACCTGTCCTGATCCTGACCCCTCCTTGTTCATGTCTTCAATCTGACCCTGACTCAGCTATGGACCTTCCCTGATCCTTCCTCAGCCCTTGCACTCAGAGCTGTCATTCAGCCCTGGTACTACCTGGTCCTGCCTTGGGACTTGCCCTGCCCTATGGCCTGGTTCTGGTACTTCCCTGCCTTGCCCTGAGCTGGCCCTGGACCTATGATATTCCTGGCCCTGGCCCTGGCCCTACCCTTATCCTGGCTGTGATCTGCATGGTCCTGCCCCTGCAAGCTCTGACCTTGCCCTTACCCTGAAATTGTCCTGCCCTTCCCTGGCTCTGTCTTGGCTCTCGCCCTGCTCTGGGATGATGACCCCAGGCCTACTCTGTCCATGATATAGTCCTGGCCCTGCACTGCCCTCCTCTTCCCTGGCCCTGCCATGTCCAGAGCCCAGTGTTTCCCCTGGCTCTACTCCTAGTCCTCCCCTGCAACGGCCCTCCCCTGCATTTGGCCAGGCCGTGTGCTACCTTGGTCCTGCTTTGCTCTGGTCCTACCCTTAACCATAACCATACCCTGCCCTGAACCTGCCTTTGTCTTTTCCTGGTTCTGCACTGGCTCTCACCTTGCTCTGGACCTTCCCTAGACCTGGACTTTGACTGGCACTGTCCTTCATGCAGCCATGCCTTGTCACCAGATCCACCTTATGCCTGACTTGGACCTGGTCTATCTTGGTCCCATCTTGTCCCTGGACCTTCCCTGGTTATGGTATAGCACTAACCCTGCCTTGTTCAAGCCATGGACCTGACCATACCCTGGTGATGGCGTGGCTTTGCCCTTCACTGGCTCTGCCTTAACCCTGTGCTATCCTAGTCCTGCCTTAGCTTTGACCTTGCCCTGGCCCTACTCTGGCCTGCTGTGGCCCTCCCTTCCCTTTGCCTTACCCTGTCCCTGACTGGCTCTCACATGGCCCTGTACTTGCTTTGGCTCCTTTGTGGCCCTGCCTTTTCCTTGGTCCTTCAGTGGCCTTGCCCTTGTCCTGGTCTCTTTCTGGTCCTGCCTTGTTTTGGGCCCTGCCTGGTCCATTTCCTCAGCATGGCCTTCTGTGACCATACTCTGACATCCTCTTGCTGCATTCTTGCTCCACACTGGCCCCATCCTGCCTTTGCTCTGCACTACCCTATCCCTGCCCTGCCTTGCACTGGTCCTGAACCTGCCCTCTCCCAAGCCCTGGCCCTGCCACGTTCCTGCCTGGTTCTGGACTTGCCCCATTTCTGCTCAGTCCTGGCCCTCATCTTGGTCCTTTCATGTCTCTGGCTCTTTCTCTGCCCCTGAATTTTTCCTGGCCATGACCCAGCCCTCTTCCTGACCTGGTTCTGGCCCTGCCACAGTTCTGGTCCTACCCAAGTTCTGTTCCTGCCCTGGCACAGTCCTGACTTGGCACTGCCACTTTCCTTGCATTGCCAATACGAGGGTGCTAACCCAGCCCTGGTTCTGTCATGGCCCTCACTTGGCCATGGTCCTGATCCTACCCATCCTCCAGCCACCCTCCTGTAATCCTCTATCCTGGCCCTATACTGGCCACACCATACGCAGGCCCAGTGTTTGCCCTTGCCCTGATCCTCGTCCTTCCCCTACTATGGCCCTACCCTGCTTTTGGCCAGGCCCTGTGCTACCTTAGTCCTACTCTGCCCTAGCCCTAACCCTACCCTGGCCCTACCTTTGGTTTCTCCTGGTCCTGGTTCTTCCCTGGTTCTGCCCTTTCCCTGGACCCTAACTGGTCTTGCCCTGATCTGGCCCTGTCCCTCACCCAACTTTGACCTGGCCCTAAACTGGCCCTGGCAACATACTTGCCCTGCAATTTCTGTGCCTTGGCACTGGACCCACCCTATGTCTGCTTTGACCCTGGCCCCTCCTTGGCTCTGCATTTGCCTGCCCTGCCCATAGCATGGTGCTAATGCTGCCCATGCCATTGAATTGACCCTGACCTGGCCATGTCATTCTCTGGTTCTGCCCTGGCACTAGCTCTGTCTTGGTCCTGTGTTTTCTTAGTTCTACCTTGTCCCTAATCTTGCCCTAGCCCTACCCAGGCTTGCTGTGTCCCTCCCTACTCTGGTCTTGCTCTGTCTTTGCCCTGCCTTTGGCCTCCTCTGACTCAGGTTCTGAACTGGCCATTCTTGCCTTCAACCCTCCCTGGCTTGCTTTTTCTCTGGCCCTTCTTTGGCCTTGCCCTTTCCCTTGGCCTTCCCTGTCCCTGCCCCTGCTCTGACCCCTATCTGCCCTGCCCCTTCCCTGGACCTGGGCTGGCCATGCCTTCACTATGACCCTGCCTTTTGTCCTGACCTTGGTCCTGACATGACCCCAGGCTTGCCAGTGCTCATGATCCTTGTCCTGTTCTAGCTGTGACCTGTACTTGGACATGTCATGTGCCTGATTTGTTCCGTCCTTGCCTTGGTCCTTCCCTGCCCTGTCTCCCCCATAGCCTTGCCTGTTCTGTTCTCTCCCAAGACTGACCTGGCCATGCCATGGTCCAGTAGTGTCATTGCTCTGGCCTATCCTACCCTCGCTGTGCCCTGGACCTGGTCCCTGCTGGACCTGTCCTAATCCTGCCTGGGCTTTTTCTCTACTCTCTGTATGGACTGGCTCTGGATCTGTCCTACCATGGTCCTGCCATGTCCCTGCCATATCCCTGACCATAACCCCACTCTTATCCAGGCCTGACCCTGACCCTTCCCTGGTCCCTACCAAGGACCTGGTCCTGCTCTGTCCTGGTTTAGCCCTTGTCTTGAACCACCCTTAGCTTTGACCTTGCCCTGGCCCTACTCTGGCCTGCTGTGGCCCTCCCTTCCCTTTGCCTTACCCTGTCCCTGTCTGGCTCTCACATGGCCCTGTACTTGCTTTGGCTCCTCTGTGACCCTGCCTTTTCCTTGGTCCTTCAGTGGCCTTGCCCTTGTCCTGGTCTCTCTGGTCCTGCCTTGTTTTGGCAGGACCCTGCCATGCCCCAGCTGTGTCATCACCCTGCCCTAGGCCTACTCTGGCTTAGACCCTGACCTGGCCCTACCTTGGCCCTTAACCTAGCTTTGACTAGGCCCTGCACTGGACTTGGCCCTAGCCCAGATCTGGTTCTACACTTTGTCTTGCAATATCCCTGGACCTGCCACGGTCCTGAACTGGACTTGGAGGTATCCTGGCCCTGAATTGACCTGGCCCAGCCTTGGCTTGTCCCTACTTTGGCCATACCATCGTCTTTCCCTGTTCTGCCCTGTCTTGGCACTGAAATAACCCTGCAACATCCCAGTCATATCAATGCCCTGACCTACCCTGCCTTGCCTGTGCCCTGGCCCTGGTCCCACCCTTGATATTCACTGACCTTGCCTCAGCCTTGGCCCTACCTTAGCATTGTCCCTGCCTTCTCTATAAACCAGCTCTGGCCATGCCCTGCCACGACCCTACCTTGTCCCGGTCCTGATCCTTACCCTACTCAGGTTCTTCCTTGGCCTTGCCCCTCTGTTATGGCCCCATCCTGGCAATAACCTAGATCCTGGTCCTGGTCCTGTCCCGCTTGAGGCCTTACCCTGGTTCTTCCCTGGTCCTGATCCTGTCTGACCCTGAAATGCCTGGCATTACCCTGGTCTTGCACTGCTCTGGCCCTGACTCTGGCACTGTCACTGTCCTAGCCACAGCCCAGATGCTGGTGATGCTATGACCCTAACCCTGTCCCTGGACCCTGGCGGTGCCATGAACCTGCACTATCCTTGCCCTTGTCCTGTCCCTACCCCGGCCATTCCCTGTCCTTTTCTTGGTCTTGGTACCACCCTAGTCCTGCCCCTGCCTTGGCCCTACCCTAGGTTTGACTCTATCCTGGCCATCACTCTAGATTTGGCTGGGCCCTGTCATGGACCTGACTATAGCACAGACCCAGCACTTTGGGATGCCGAGGCCCATGGATCACTTGAGGTCATGAATTCAAGACCAACTTGACCAACACAGTGAAACTCTATCTTTACTGAAAATACAAAATGTAGCTGGGCGTGGTTGCAGGCACCTGTAATCCCAGCTACCCAGGAGGCTAGCACAAGAAAACTGCTTGAACCCGGGAGGCGGAGGTTGCAGTGAGCACAGATTTTAATGGGCAAAATAGTTCCAGGTTTCTAAAGTTGAGTGTTCTGAGCAGTAAGCTTTGAATCCTGAATCCTGAAAAATTTACTTACCAGAACATTCTTCAGTGATGTCCCAGAAGTGAGGTGTGTCTGCTCTGCAGAGATGAGTCAGGAGCAGTCAAGAAGTAGGTGGCTTGTCAACTCTGCCACATCAGAAATGATGCTCAGCAGGGCTTAGCAACAGCAGTCTCCCCTCTGAACCCACAAGGTAAAGGCTAGGAGGAAAGAATAGGGGAGTTAGCCATGTTACAGAGAAACTCCTGAGGTTGGGAGGCCCTGCAAGAAGGAAAATGCCAGGGAGATAGAAGCTTCTGACCAGTGTTCTCAAGTGGATTCTAATTAAAAAGTAGCTTTGGCAGCCATCCCAGAGCAAGCTCATGAGAGATGGGGTGACACAGCTGCCTGGCAGTTCTGGAGTGAAGCATGGCCCTGGAGAAGCTTAAGTCCAGGGTGCCACCTGCATCTGCATGGCTGGAATCAAGTCCATCACTTATTCTCCTCTTCCCTCCAAACTGTCACTGTAAGATCCTGCTTAAAGTAATAAAAAGTCTCCTGTCAAAGAAAAACACAAGAATCATGGTTTTACTGATGAATTAGATGAAACATTTTTACAAGAGCTAACACCAATTTTACTCAAAATATTTGCCCAAAAATGAAGAGGAAGGAATACGTCCAAACTTGTTTTATGAGGCCAGCACTATCCTGGTATAAAAACCAGACCAAAACAAGACACACACAAAAAAAAGACAGGCAAATAAACCTGATGAACACAGATACAAAAAAAAATCCTCAATGAAATACATGAAAACTGCATTTGACAAGACAATAAAAGGATCATCTGCCATGAAGAAGTGGGATTCATCTGAGGAATAGGAGGAAGATTCAATAAACACAGATACATAAATATGCTACATCACATTCAGCAAATCAAGAAAAAAACCATATAATCATTTCAGCAGATGCTGAAAAACATAAAATTCAACAAATTCCTTCATAATAAAAATTCAAGAAAGCTATTTTATTACTGCTGCCACCAACGAAATATACCTAGGGATAATCAGAAAGTTGGAATATCCCACAACGAAAACTATAAAACAAATGAAAGTATTAAAGCAGGCACATGTAAATGGAAATATATTCCACGTCCAAGCACTATGAAGAATGTTGTTAAAATATACATCACCCAATGAGATCTACAGAATCAATGCAATCCACGTGAAGTTACAAGACATTCTTCATAGAAATAGAAAAAAAAGCATCCTAAAATTCAGACATCCAAAATACTTCAGATAGACAAAAGAATCATGAATATAAAGAAAAAAGCTGGAAGCATCAAAATACCTGATTTCAAAATATATTATAAATCTATAGTGACAAATACAGCATAATACTGGCCAAAAAAGTGCAAGTGAGAGACAGAGAGACAGACAGACATAGAGGAATGACAGACAGACATACACAAATGAAACAGAATAGAGAACAGGAAACTCATTTTTAATAAAGGCACCAAGAACACACCTTCAGAAAAGACAATCTCTTCAATAAACTGCTAGGAAAACACAACACCCACATGTACAAGAATAAATCTAGACTGTTATCTTACCATATACAAAAATCAACTCAAAATAAAGATTTAAATGTGGGACCTGAAACTATGAAACCACTAGAGAAAAAAACAGCTTAAGTGCTTCATGAAGTTTGGTAGGACAGGGATTTTCAAATACACATCAAAAGCACAAGCAACAGAAGCAAAAAGAGCCAAATGCAATTACATTCAAATTAGAAACTTCTGTGAATTAGAGGAAGCAATCAGTAGAATGAGGAAACAATCCAGAATATGGAAGTATTTGCAAACTATGCATCAGGAAATGAGTTAATACACAAAACATAAAGAACTCAAACTACTGAGTTTGAGTTCCTAATACCTAGTGTCCTTCTAGTATTTGCTGCATGTGAAGCTGCAGTAGGTGTAGCCCTACTAGTCACAATTTCCAACACATATGGCCTAAGCCAGGTGCAGAACTTAAACTACAGGTGCGCACCACCACACCTGGCTAATTGTTAAATTTATTGTAGAAATGGGATCTCACTATGTTATGCAGGCTTGTCTCAAACTCCTGGGCTCAAGCAATCCTTCAGCCTTAGCCTTCCAAAGTGCTGAGATTACAGATGTGAGTCATTTCACCCAGCCTTAACCACTAATCTTTAGACTAATTAAATTCATTTCCAAAAAAATACATGTTTATTGTAAAAACAAATTAAGCAATGCGGAAAGATGTAAAACCAAAATATTCTCCCTTCTTCTCTTCATCTAATGGCCTGGGTGTGAACTCTGCTAATATTTGGTTTGTCTTCCTCACATCCTCTATCTCTTATAGCTGGGATAATATGTGAGGTTTCACCAATCATGGTCTCCCCATCCCACACTCCCTTTTCTCTGGATTCCTCCTCCAATTACCATTTGGGGGAATAGATGCAAGATATCCATTGTTTAGGGAAGCTGTCACGGTGGAATCAGTGAAGAAATATGCCAAATTCTTGAGTTTTAAGATAAGAGTTCTCAACACAGATGCAAGATCCAAAAATTAAACAAATAGTACTCAACTCAGATATAAGAGCCAAAAATTGAACAAAAACTCAACCAGTTTTTTCACACTCTTCCCAACCCCAGACTAGACAAAGCTGAGTTGAGGGAAGAGGTGAAATGGGGAGGAAGTAATGATAAAAGCAGTCATGGACTCCAAGAAGGATAGGATATCCCTGTATCTTCCTTTGGGGTTAGATGTAAAGAAGTATGAGAGACTATTATTGAATTCTCCAGATAAAGTTTGGGGATGCAGGTGCAGAAGTGTCAGTGACAGACTTCCACCTGGAGGTCTTGGGAGCAGACACCTCTCCCTGAGACTGAGATATAAAGTATATCCCCATAGGAAATAGAGGAAGATGGCGCTGTAGAGGCGACTCGGGATTGCAGCTCTCGGTGAAGGCACAGAGGCTGCTACAGGTGTACCCCAGAAAAGCAGGGCCTGGAGTGGACCTCAGCACTTGTACAGCAGAGGGGCTAGACCATTAGAAGAAAAACTAAGTAACAGAAATATGTTATCAACAACAATTTGGGCATCCACACAGAGACCCAATTGAAAAATCAGCAACTACTAAGACGACAGGTGGATAAATCCATAAAGATGGGAAGAAACCAACGCAAAAAGGAGGAAAACACCCGAAACCAAAACACCTTACCTCCTAAAAAGGACCAAACCTCCTCACCAGCAAGGGAACAAAGCTGGATGGAGAATGAGTGTGACGAAATGATGGAATCAGACTTCAGAAAGTGGATAATGAGAAACTTCAGTGAGCTAAAAGAACATGTTCTAAACCAGTGCAAAGAAACTAAGAAACTTGAAAAAAGATTCGAGGAATTGATAACAAGAATGGACAACTTAGAGAGGAATATGAATGAATTGAAGGAGCTGAAAAACACAACATGAGAACTTCGTGAAGCATGCACAAGTTTCAACAACCGAATTGACCAAGCAGAAGAAAGAATATCAGAAGTTGAAGATCAACTCAATGAAATAAAATGAGAAACCAAGATTAAAGAAAAAAACACAAAAAGGAATGAACAAAATCCCCAAGAAATGTGGGACTATGAGAAGAGACCCAACCTACGTTTGATAGGTGTACCAGAATGTGATGAAGAGAATGAATCCAAGCTGGAAAATACTCTTCAGGATATTATTCAGGAAAATTTCCCCAACCTAGCAAGACAGGTCAATACTCAACTCCAGGAAATACAGAGAACACCACAAAGATGCTCCGCAAGCAGAGCAACCCCAAGGGACATAATCGTCAGATTCACCAGGGTTGAAATGAAGGAGAAAATACTAAGGGCAGTCAGAGAGAAAGGTCGGGTCACCCACAAAGGGAAGCCCATCAGACTCACAGCAGATCTCTCGGCAGAGACTCTACAAGCCAGAAGAGAGTGGGGGCCAATATTCAACATCCTTAAAGAAAAGAACTTTCAACCCAGAATTTCATATCCAGCCAAACTGAGCTTCATAAGTGAAGGAAAAATAAAATCCTTCGTGAACAAGCAAGTACTCAGAGATTTTGTCACCACTAGGCCTGCTTTACAAGAGCTCCTGAAAGAGGCACTACACATAGAAAGGAACAACCAGTACCAGCCATCCTAAAAGCATACCAAATGCTAAAGAGAATCAAAAAAATGAAGAATCTACATGAACCAATGGGCAAAACAGCCAGCTAGCATCAAAATGGCAGTATCAAATTCACACATAACAATATTAACCCTAAATGTAAATCGGCTAAATGCACCAATAAAAAGACACAGACTGGCAAATTGGATAAAAAAACCAAAACCCATCGGAGTGCTGTATCCAGGAAACCCACCTCACACGCAAGGATACACAAAGGCTCAAAATAAAGGGATGGAGGAAGATTTACCAAGCAAATAGAGAGCAAAAAAAAGCAGGAGTTCCAATTCTCATCTCTGATAAAGTAGATTTTAAAGCAACAAAGATCAAAAGGGACAAAGAAGGTCATTACATAATGGTAAAAGGATCGATACAACAAGAAGAGCTAACGATTCTAAATATATATGGACCCAATGTAGGAGCACCCAGAAATATAAGGCAAGTTCTTAATGACTTACAAAGAGACTTAGACTCCCACACAGTGATAGTGGGAGACTTTAACACTCCACTGTCAATAGTAGACAGATCAACCAGACAGAAAATTAACAAGGATATCCAGGACTTGAACACAGACCTGGAACAAGCAAACCTGATAGACATTTACAGAACTCTCCACCCCAAATCCACAGAATATACATTCTTCTCAGCACCACATCACACCTACTCCAAAATTGACCACATAATTGGAAGTAAAGCACTCCTCAGCAAATGCAAAACAACTGAAATCATAACAAACAGTCTCTCAGACCATAGTGCAATCAAGTTGGAACTCAGAATTCAAGAAATAACTGAGAACCACACAGCTTCATGGAAACTGAACAATTGGCTCTTGAATGTTGATTGGATAAACAATGAAATGAAGACAGAAATAAAGAAGTTCTTTGAAACCAACGAGAATGAAGACACAACGTACCAGAATCTCTGGGACACATTTAAAGCAGTCTGTAGAGGGAAATATATAGCAATAAGTGCCCACATGAGAAGAGTGGAGAGATCCAAAATGGACACCCTATCATCAAAATTGAAAGAGCTAGAGGAGCAAGATCAAAAAAGCTCAAAACCTAGCCGAAGACAAGAAATAACTAAGATCAGAGCAGAACTGAAGGAGTTAGAGACAAGAAAACCCTTCAAAAAATCAACAAATCCAAGAGCTGGTTTTTTGAAAAGATCAACAAAATAGACCACTAGCCAGACTGATAAAAAAGAAAAGAGAGAACAACCAAATAGATGCAATAAAAAACAATAATGGGGAAATCACCACAGATTCCACAGAAATTCAAACCATCATCAGAGAATACTACAAACAACTCTATGCACATAAACTAGTAAACCAGGAAGAAATAGATAAATTCCTGGACGCCTGTGTCCTCCCAAGCCTAAACCAGGAGGAAGCCAAAACTATGAATAGACCAATAACAAGGTCTGAAGTTGAGGCAGCAATTAAGAGCCTACCACACAATAAAAGCCCAGGTCCAGATGGGTTCACAGCCGAATTCTACCAGACACACAAAGAGGATCTGGTACCATTCCTTCTGAAACTATTCCAAATAATTCAAAAAGAGGGAACCCTTCCCAAATCATTTTATGAGACCAACATCATCCTGATAGCAAAACCTGGCAGAGATTCAACAAGAAAAGAAAACTTCAGGCCAATATCCATAATAAACATAGATGCAAAAATCTTCAATAAAATACTGGCAAACCGATTGCAACAGCACATTAAAAAACTTATCCATCATGATCGAGTAGGATTCATGCCAGGGATGCAAGGCTGGTTCAACATACGCAAGTCTATAAATGTAATCCACCACATAAACAGAAGCAAAAACAAAAACCACATGATTATCTCAATTGATGCACAGAAGGCATTTGACAAAATTCAACAGCCCTTTATGCTAAAAACCCTCAATAAACTTGGTATTGGTGGAACGTATCTCAAAGTAAAAAAAGCTGTTTACGACAAACCAACAGCCAATATCATACTTAATGGGCAAAAACTGGAAGCATTCCCTTTGAAATCCGGCACTAGACAAGGATGCCCTCTCTCACCACTCCTATTCAACATAGTACTGGAAGTTCTAGCCAGAGCAATCAGGCAAGAAAAAGAAATAAAGGGTATTCAAATAGGAAAGGTGGAAGCCAAATTGTCTCTATTTGCAGACGACATGATAGTATACCTAGAAGACCCCATCACCTCAGCCCAAAAGCTCCTGAAACTGATAAGCAACTTCAGTACAGTCTCAGGATATAAAATCAATGTTCAAAAATCACAAGCATTCCTATACACCAATAACAGACTTAAAGAGTACCAAATCAAGAACGAACTGCCATTCACAATTGCTACAAAGAAAATAAAATACCTAGGAATACAACTCACAAAGAATGTAAGGGACCTCTTTAAGGAAAACTACAAACCACTGCTCAACAAAATAAGAGAGGACACAAACAGATGGAGAAACATTCCATGTTCGTGGTTAGGAAGAATCAGTATCGTGAAAATGGCTATACTGCCCAAAGTAATTTACATAATCAATGCCATCCCCATCAAACTACCATTGAATTTCTTCACAGAACTGGAAAAAAACACCATGAATTTCATATGGAACCAAAAGAGAGCCCGCATAGCCAAGTCAATTCTAAGCAAAAAGAACACAGTGGGAGGCATCACGCTACCAGACTTCAAACTATACTACAAGGCTACAGTAATCAAAACAGCATGGTACTGGTACCAAAACAGAGATATAGAGCAATGGAACAGAACAGAAGCATCGGAGGCAACACAACATATCTACAACCATATTATCTTTGATAAACCAGACAAAAACAAGCAATGGGGAAAGGATTCCCTATTTAATAAATGGTGTTGGGAAAACTGGCTAGCCATGTGCAGAAAGCAGAAACTGGACCCCTTCCTGACACCTTACACTAAAATTAACTCCAGATGGATTAAAGACTTAAACATAAGACCTGACACCATAAAAACCCTAGAAGAAAATCTAGGCAAAACCATTCAGGACATAGGAGTAGGCAAGGACTTCATGAACAAAACACCAAAAGCATTGGCAACAAAAGCCAAAATAGACAAATGGGACCTAATCAAACTCCACAGTTTCTGCACGGCAAAAGAAACAGTCACTAGAGTGAATCGGCAACCATCAGAATGGGAAAAAATCTTTGCAGTTTACGCATCTGACAAAGGGCTGATATCCAGAATTTACAAAGAACTCAAACAGATTTACAGGAAAAAAACAAACAAGCCCATTTAAAAATGGGCAAAGGATATGAACAGAAACTTTACAAAAGAAGACATACATGAGGCCAACAAACACATGAAAAAATGCTCATCATCACTGGTCATTAGAGAGATGCAAATCAAAACCACATTGAGATACCATCTCACGCCAGTTAGAATGGCGATCATTAAAAAATCTGGAGACAGCATATGCTGGAGAGGATGTGGAGAAATAGGAACACTCTTACACTGTTGGTGGGAGTGTAAATTAGTTCAACCATTGTGGAAGACAGTGTGGCGATTCCTCAAGGACCTAGAAATAGAAATTCCATTTGACCCAGCAATCCCATTACTGGTTATCTATCCAAAGGACTATAAACCGTTCTACTATAAGGACACATGCACACAAATGTTCATTGCAGCACTGTTTACAATAGCTAAGAACTGGAACCAACCCAAATGCCCAACGATGATAGACTGGACTGGGAAAATGTGGCACATATACACCATGGAATTTTATGCAGCAGTCAAAAATGATGAGTTTGTGTCCTTTGTAAGGACATGGATGAATCTGGAGAACATCGTTCTCAGCAAAGTGAACCAAGAACAGAAAAAGAAATACCGCATATTCTCACTCATAGGTGGGTGAGAAAAATTAGAACACATGGACACAGAGAGGGGGTCTACTACACCCTGGGGTCTATTGGGGGAAATGGGGGAGGGACAGCGGTGGGGCTGGGGAGGGATAGCCTGGGGATGAATGCCAAGTGTGGGTGAAGGGGAGGAAGGCAGCAAAACACACTGCCATGTGTGTACCTATGCAACTATCTTGCACGTTCTGCACATGTACCCCAAAACCTATAATGCAATAAAATTTTTTTTTTAAAAAGTATATCCCCAAGCCTAGGAGCCAGGCTAAGAAAAAAGAACAATTCTTAATTAACTAAGCTTAAATGTAAAATGCCTGAATCTACCCAGAAATGACCATGACTAATTTTCTGCCACTATGAGAATTGGAGATTCCAAATAAAGGGAAAATTGTATAATGGGAAAATAAAAAATTATATTCCATACACCCTAAAAATAATTTAAAAAATATAAAAATTATTATCCCCAAAATTTGGGATATCATACTGCTACCAGTAACATGCCTTTTACAAAATAACAATCTGAATCCACACAGCCACCCATAGCTTATTTAGTAGCCTCTTTGCTCTGTTACGCTTTTGCCAACCCAACAACCCAAGCAGCCTCTCACTAACTTTCCTTTCAGACCCATTAACATCCCATCTTCTAATTTTAACAGCTGATTACCACCCCTTATCATTCTAGCTACTCAACATCACCTATCCAGATTCTTTCCCATAAAAAGCTCTATATTTCCACACTAATTCTTCTACAGATTTTTCTAATTATAGCATTCACAGCCACAGAACTAATTATATTTTATATTCTATTTGAAGCTACATCAACCCCACTCTAATCATCACTACCCGCTGAGGGTATCAGCCAGAATGCCTTAATGGAAGCTCATATTTCTTATTTCATACACTAGAAGGATCCCTCCCCTTACTTATTACACTCCTTTATACCCAAAACATCTCAGGATCACTAAATATACTAACCAATAAAATATAACCCAAGAATTATTATTTTCTTGAATACCACATTGTTGTCATACATGATGGCTTCTATAGTCAAAATACCTCTATACAGACTTCACCCATGACTTCCCAAAGGCCATGTAGAAGCCCCTATTGCTGGCTCAATAGTACTTGCAGCAGTATTACTAAAATTAGGGGGCTATAGCATAATACGAATCACCCAGACCCCTCTTTATCCCTGCATTGTCCCTGGACCTTCCGTGGCTATAGTATGTAGCTGACCCTGTTCTGTTTATGCCATAGACCTGGCCCTGATCTGGCCCTGCCATATCGTGGTTCGAACCTGGTGATGTCCGGGCTCTGCCCTTCCCATGACCTGCCTTTGCCTTGTGCTATCCTAGTCCTGCCTCAGCCATGGCCTTTTCCCTGGCCCTGCCCACCTGTTGCCTTCACCTTTCCGTGGCCCTGCCTTTTGCTTGGCCATTCTCTGCCCTTGCCCTTGTCCTGGCCCCTTTCTGGCCCTGAATTGTTGTGGGTCCTGTCCTGTCCATTTCCCAACCCTGGCATTCCTTGTCCCTGACCTGCCATCCCTGGGCACTGTCTTTGCTTTACACTGACTGTGCCTTCTCTTGGCTCTGAACTATCCTAGTTCTGCCATGACCTGACCCTCAGTTCATCCTGACCTTATCCTGTGCCAAGCCCTGGTACTGCCACATTCCTGCCTTGGCCTTGATTCTGAACTGCTTCTGGCCCTTACCTTGGTCCTGTCATGTTCCTGGCTGTGTCCCTACCCCTGGTTTTTCTCTGACCATGACCCACCCAGGTCCTGCCTTAGCCCAGCCAACTGGGCACTGTACTCCCCAGTGCCCTGCCCTACAATTCCCATGCCAGGGTGCTGCCTGTTTTGGCCCTGACTTGCCCATGGCCCTCACCGTGCCATAGCCCTGACTCTGACTTGACCTGGTCCTGCCCTTTCATTCATTCATGCCCGTCATTCTTACTTTGCTTCTGGCCCTGCCCTGGCTTTTCCTTGTCTCTCTGCTATGCTGTCCCTGCCATTTCCTGGTTCTGCCTTGGCCCTGCCCTTCTCTGACCCTACCTTGGTCCTGTGCTATCCTAGTCTTGCCTCAACCCTGACATAACCCTTATCCTATCCTAACCTGACATGGCCCTCCCTACACTGGCCATATCCAGCCCTGGTCTTACACTACCCTGGCTGTAATTCTGACCTGGCCCTGCCCTTGTCTTAGCCCCTCCCTGACACTGCCTTGTTGTGGGTCCTGCTGTCCATGTACCAGCCCTGGGCATCTCTGTCACTGCCCTGCCATACCCTGACACTGTCCTCACCCTACACTGTCCCTGCCTTGCTTTGCTTCTGTGCTACCTTAGCCCTGGCTTGCCTAGGCCCTGAGCTTGTCTAACCTTACCTGTTCTCAAGGCCTGACCCCGCCATGTCCCCAGCATTGTTCTGGTTTTTCCCTGTGTCTGGACCTCTCCTGGCCCTGTTCTTGGTCCTGTCATGTCCCTAGCTGTGACCCTGCCCTTGTTTTTTCCCTAGCCATGACCCAGCCTCAGTTTTCCCTCATCCAGCCCTGACTAGGTATTGCTCTACCCACTTCCCTGGCCCTACCCTAGCCTTGTCTTGGCCATGTGCTACCCTGTCCCTTCCCTGGACTTGTGCTTGCCATGGTTTGATTCTGGCCCTGCTGCTCCTGCTGACTCTGGTCCTGTCATGGCACCCAGCCTGCCAGTGGTCACTGTCCTGGTCCTGTTCTGGCCCTGACCTGGACATGGACATGTCCTGAGCCTGATTTGTCCCAGACATTCCTTGACCTGTCTCTGCCCTAGTCTATCAAGACCCTGCATATACTGCCCTTTCCTGACCCTGCCATGGCCCAGGCATGACATTGCCTTGTCTTACACTGCACTGGTTATGCCTCTGCCCTGCCCAGACACATAACCACTCCCTGGATGTGCACTGACCCTGCCTAGGCTTTGCCCTCTCCCATCTATGACCTGTCTCTGGTCCTGCCCTGCCATGGTTCTGCCCTTATTCAGCCAGAGCCCTGACCCTGCGTATCTCTGCACCCCATCCTTTATCCAGGTCTTGACCCTGCCTTCCCTTTACCTAGCCCTGCCCTGGATCTTCCCTTTCTCTTCTGTGCCTTTCCACACCCTGGCCTTGCCCTAACCTTGCATTGATCCTGCATTGGCCCTCTGTATCTTGGCATGGCCCTGGCCCTGCCCTGGGCTGACCCTGACCCTATACTGGCTACACAATATCCTGGTCCAGTGCTTGCCCTGGCCCTGTTCCTACTCTTGCCCTTGCTTGGCTCTGCCCTACTTTTGGCCATGCCCTAAGCTATCCTAGCTCTACTCTGACCCTATTCTAGCCTTGGCCTATCCTGTCCCTGCCTTTGCTTTGTCCTGGTCCTCATTCTGCCCTAGCCCTGTCCTTGCTCTGGACTTTCCCTGATCCTGCCTTCTCTGTGGCCCTACCCTTGCTCTGGCCCTGCTCCTGTGCTGTCTTAGTCCTACCCTGGCCCTTGTCTCACCCCTTTGCCCAGCCCTGCTTTGGCCCTTACCCAGTCCCTAAACCAGACATGGCCCCAGCCCTGACCACTGCTCCTAATCCTGGTCCTGTCATGTCCCTGGTCCTGCTCTTTCTTTGCCTTAGTCCTGAAATTGCCCTTTCCTGGTGCTGGTCCCAAGCCTGGCCCTTCCCTGGAGCTTATGTGGGCACGGACAGGAACCTGTCCCAAATTTACCAGCCCTGCTTTTGTTCTGTGCTATCGTGGCCTGGCTCTGCCTTGTCACAGCGCTGATCTAGTCCTGCCATAGCCTAGCCCTTCCACTGCCCTGCCTAATCCTTCCCTAGTTGTGTCCTGGCCCTGAATATCCTTGGCCTTGTCTTTGATGTAACCCTGACTCAGCCTAGAATTTTCCCTGACCCTGCCTCAGCCCTATCACTTAGGATTCATTATCAGTCAATCCTGGAACTACCTGGCCCTGCCTTGGCACACTGCCTGCTCTGCCCTCCCTGTGGCCTGGCTCTGGTCCTGCGCTGACCCTTGTCCTGACCCTGATCCTGCAATATTCCTGGCCCTGGCCCTACCCTTGTCCAGGTACTGACCCGCCATGGCCCTGTTCTTCCGTGCTCTGGCCTTACCCTCAACCTGTATTGGTCTTGCACCAGTCCTGTTCTAGTCTGGCTCTGCCATGGCCCTGGCCCTGCCTTCTCCTTAAAGTTGCCCTGGTCTGACACCTTGTCTCCTCTGTCCATGACCTGGTCTTGTTCATGCCATGTTGTGCCCAGTTCTTTCCCTAACCGTTACTAGTCCTGCCCCTACTATGGCCCTCACCTGCTTTTAGCCATGCCCTGTGCTACCTTAGTCCTGCTCTTCCCTAGCCCCACACTGCCTGTATCTTGCACTATTCCTGACTTTGCCTTGTCCTGGTTCTTCCCTGGCCCTGCCCATACCCTGTAACCTCCCTGATCCTGCCCTTGGTCTGGTTCTATCCCTGACCTAGCCTTGGCCTGGCCATATAGTGGCTATGGTAATGCCCTGGCCCCCACCAGCTGTGCCTTGGCACTGGATCCACCCTATTCTTGCTTGGCCCTGTGCCCTCTTGGCCCAGCATTTCCCATGGACATGCCCTGGCTATGGCATGGTGCTGACCATGCTGTCCATTCCATGGACTTGACCTTGCCCTGCCCTTGTTCTGCCCTTGCTCTGGATGCTCCCTGGCCCTCAACTTGGACTGGCCCTGTCCTTGAGCCAGTCATACCTTTTCACAGAACCCACCCTATGCCTGCCTTTGCCCTGGTCTATCTTGGTCTGGCTGTGTCCCTGGACCTGCTGTAGCTATGGCATGTCACTGACCCTGACCTGGCCAAGCCATGGACCTGACACTGCTCTGGCCTTGCCATGCCCTGGTTCTTCCCTAGTGATGTCCTGGCTTTGCCCTTCACTGGCCCTGTCTTGACCCTGTGCTATCCTAGTCCTTCATCAGCCTTGACCTTGCCCCAGCCCTACTCTGGTCTTCTGAGGTCCTACCTTCCCTGGTCCTGCCCTGACTCTGCCTCTGGTTCTGACCAGGTCCTGCCCTTGCCTTGGCTCCTCTGAGGCCCTGCCTTTTCCTTGGTCCTTCTGTATTCTTGCCCTTGTCCTGGCCCAATTCTGGCCCTGCCTTGAGGTGGGCCCCGCCCATTCCATATGCTGTGTCTGGTCTTCCCTGTCCATGACCTGCTATCCTCTGGCTGTGTCCCTGCTCTACACTGGACCTATCCTGCCTTGGCTCTGCACTACCCTATTCCTGCCCTGATCTGCACTGGTCCTGACCTTTCTCTGTTCCAATCCCTGGCCATGCCATGTCCTTGCCCTGGTCGTGTGTCTGCCCTGCTTCTGGCTCTATCTTGGTTCTCACCTCGGTCCTGTCATGTCCCTGGCTGTGACCCTGCACCTGATTTTTTTCCTAGCCATGACCAAGTCCCATTCCTTCCCTGGCTCTGGCCCTTCCCTAGCACATTCTTGACTGGGCACTGCCACTTTCCTTGCCCTGCCCTGCCAATTTGAGGATCCTGACCTTGTCCTGGTCCTGTCCACACTTAGCAATAATCTTCACCCTACCACTCATTCAGCCATAGTGCTGACAAGGACTTGGTCCTTCTCCGGCCCTTCCTTTCACCTTGCCCTGATTCTGTCCCTGGCAATGCTTTCATCCCTGCCCAGCCCTGGCCCTACCTGTCCTGGTCTTTCCTTGGCCCACTGCTGCAATGGTCCTGCCATGTACTAGCCCTGATTCTTCCTGGGAGCAGCTCTGAGGGTGGCTTTGGCATTCAGCCTGGCCCTTCCCCTGTCCTGGACTCTGGCCCTGCAGTGCCCTGCCCTAATCTGGCCCCACTCTGGCCCTATATTGGCCATGTGCTACCCTGTCCTTGTCCTGGATCTGGACCTGCACTGGCCCTGACCCTGACCCTCGTCCTGACTCTCCTCCTGCCATGGCCACTGGCCTGCCAGTGGTTATGGTCCTGGTCCTCTTCTGGCCCTGACCTGGACTTGGACATGTCCAGGGCTTGATTTGTCCTGGTCCTGCCTTGTCTTGTCCTTGCCCTGGACTCACCAAGGTCCTGCCTGTTCTGCCCTTTCCTGGCACTGCCATAGCCCAGTCATGCCATTACCCTGTCTTGGGCATTGACCCTACATTGGTTGTGCCCTGGTTCTGGTGTGCCCTAGCCCCTTCCTGGATTTGCCCTGACCCTGATTTGTCTTTTGCCCTGTCCTGCAATGATGCTGCTCTGTCCTTATCCAGATCTTGAGCCTGCCCTGGCCTGGACCCTAGCCCTTCCCTTGCTCTTCCTTGCCCCTCCATGTCCTGGTTTTGCCCTCAACCTGCACTGACCCTTCATCGGCCCTCTCTGCATTAGCCTGACCCTGGCCCTGAGCGTGCCTTCTCCCTGGCCTTGCCTTGGCTCTAACCTGTCATCCTCTAACCTGGGCCTGTATTTGCCCCACCATACCCTGGACCAGTTCCTAGGCCTGCCCTTGTTATGACCCTTCCCTGCTTTTGGCCATACCATGTGCTACCTTTCTACTGCTCTGCCTGGGCCCTATACTGCCCTGGCCCAACTCTGACTAGGCACTGCACTACTCTGGCCCTGATTTGTCCCTGTCTCTGGTCCTACCATGGCTCTGACCCTGCCACCGGTCCTGCCATAGCCCTGACCCTGACTTGTCCCTGTGCTACACTGGCCCAGCCCCAGCATGCGCTGCCTCTTCCCTGGATGTGGGCTGGCTGTGCCTTCATCTGACCCTTCTTTTTGTCCTTACCTTGGTCCTGACATGACCCCAGGCTGTCAGTGGTCATAGTCCTGGTCCTGTTCTGGCCGTGACCTGGACTTGGACATGTCATGTGCCTGATGGGTCCCATGCCAAGGCCCATCTGTCCTTGCCATGGCCCATCCTTGCCCTGTACCCACCAAGGCCTTGCCTTCTCTGCTCTCTCCCAGGACTGACCTGGCCCTGCATTAGCCTAGTCATGTAATTTCCCTGGCCTACCCTTCCCTGGTTATGCCCTGGCGCTGGTCCCTCCCTACACCTGCCCTAACCCTGTCTTGGCTTTTTTCTACCCTCTATGGACTGGCTCTGGACCTGACCTGCCATGGTCCTGTCCTGTCATTGCCATATCCCTGACCCTATCACTGCCCTTATCCAGGCCCTGACCCTGACCCTTCCCTGGTCCCTGATCCTGCCAAGGAACTGTCATGACTCTGCCATGGCCCTAGGCCTGGTTTGTCCTAGTATAGTGCTTGTCTTGAACCACCCTTCCCTGACATGTCCTGTCTCTGTCCTCACCCCCTGGACCCTGCCCTTGTCCCTTAACCTAGCCTTGACTAGGCCCTGCTCTGGACCTGACCCCAGCCCAGACCTGGCCCTGGTCCTGTACTTTGTCCTGCCATAGCCCTGGACCTGCCCTGTCATGAACTGGACTTGAAGGTATCCAGGCCCTGAACTGACCTGGTTCAGCCTTGGATTGTCCCTGTCCTGGCTCTACCATCATCCTGCCCTGTTCTGCCCTGTCTTAGCACTGAAATGGCCCTGTAACAGCCCAGTCATGCCAATTTCCTGTCCTACACTTCCCTGGCACTGGTCCTGCCCTTGATATGCCCTGACCCTGCGTCAGCCCTGCTACTAGCTGGCACTAGGCTGGCTCTACCTTGACATTGGTCCTGTCCTGTCTATGAACCAGCTCTGTCCCTGCTCTGTCATGACCCTGCTCTGTCACAGCCCTGGCCCTGTCTCCACCCTGGCCCTGACCCTTACCCTGCTCAGGTCCTTTCCCTAGCCTTGCCCCTCTGTTATGGCCCTGACCAGACCCTAACCTAGACCCTGTCCCTGGCCTTTCCCTGCTTAAGGCCTTACTCTGCTTCTGTCCTGTTCCTGATCCTGTCCTGACCCTGAAATGCCTGGCATTACCCTGATCTTGCACTACTCTGGCCCTGACACTGGCTCTGTCACTGTCCTAGACCCAGCCCTGTTGCCAGTGCTGCTATGGCCCTGACCCTTTCCCTGGACTCTGACCATGCCATGAACCTCCCTTGTGTTCTGACACTTCCCTAGCCATCCTCTGTCCTTTCCCTTGCCTTGGCATCACCCTGGTCCTGCCCTGCCTGCCCTGTCTCTGTCTAGGCCACACCCTAGGTTTGACCCTACCCTGACTTTCACCCTAGACTTGGTTGGGCCCTGTATTGGACCTGGCCATAGCACAGACCCAGCAATTTGGGAGGCCGAGGCAGGTGGATCACCTGAGCTCAGGAGTTCAAGACCAGCCTGACCAACATGGTGAAATTCTATCTTTACTGAAAAGGTAAAACTTAGCTGGGTGTGGTGACAGGCACCTGTAATCTCAGCTACTCAGGAGGCTAGCACAAGAAAATTGCTTGAAGCCTGGAGGCAGAGGTTGCAGTGAGCTGAGATTGTGCCACTGCACTCCAGCCTTGGCAATAAGAGTAAAACTCCATCTCAGAAAAAATTAATGTGCAAAATAATTCCAAATTTCTAAAGTTGAGTGTTCTGAGCAGTAAGCTTTGATTCCTGAAAAATATACTTACCAGAACATTCTTCAGTAATGCCCAAAAAGTGAGGTGTGTCTGCTCTGCAGAAATGAGTCAGGAGTAGTGAAGAAGCAGGGGGCCTGTCAACTCTGCCCACCAGAAACGACACTTAGCAGGGTTTAGCAACAGTAGTCTCCCCTGTGAACCCACAAGGTAAAGTCTAGGAGGAAACCAGAAAGGAGTTAGCCAAGTTACAAAAGAACTGCTGAGGCTGGGAGGCCCCACAGGACGGAAAATGCCAGAAACAGAAGCTCTGGCCACAGTGTTCTCATGAGGATTCTAATTAAAAAGAAGCTTTGGCAGCCATCCCAGAACAAGCTTATGAGGAGAGATGGGGTCACAGAGCTGCCTAGCAGTTTCAGAGTTATACACGGCCCTGGAGAAGGTGAAGTCCAAGGGGGCACCTGCAACTGCATGGCAGTAATCAAGTCCATCACTTATTCTCCTCTCCCTCCAAACTGTCACTGCAAGATCCCACTCTGCCACTTACTAGCTGTGTGACCTTAGGCAAGTTACTTAACATTTCTGAGCCTCAGTAAATGGTAGCTAATATTGTTTATTGTTATTAAAAGTGGTTAAATCTTTATAAGGTCATGCACCACCATAAGCAGGTAGCACTGAGAGAGGCAAACATTTCTTATGACACATTAGATAGTAAATATTTTAGATACAGTAAACCAAGAAGCATTATATATATGTGTATATATTTCATACATACATAGCTACATGCAATCAGACAGTGGCTCTCTCAACAATGGCAATGGCTTTCTGGCCAAGACTGGATTAATCAGTGGTTCTTATGCCACATTTTCACGTGAAGTGTTGAAGGCTGCTGTCTTCTCTGTTCTGTTATTGCACAACATTGAGTGGGGCCACTCTGGCTCCACTCCTGGAACCTCACCACCGGGACCAGGAAGTGAGAGGTCAGGGTCCTCTCCTTCCCTGAAGTTCTAGCTGCAGTCCCAGCTATGGGCTCACCCTGGGGCCCTGTGTTGGTGCATTCCTAGGCCAGGGAAGGCTACACTCTGCCCCCCACATGACACCTGGGGATGCTGAGATGAACCAGATGTGTCAGTGGCCAGAGAGAAGGGCAGCAGCTAGTGTGGCCACTTGCTGGGGCCTCCACTGCTTCCCTGGGCTGGTGTGGAGGTAATGACAGAAAAATAAGAAACATGGAACAGACCGATTATGGGTAATGCAATTAAAGTAGTAATAAAAGGCTCCCATCAAAGAAAATCACAAGAATCATGGTTTTACTACTGAATTGAATGAAACATTTTTAAAAGAGCTAATACCAAATTTACTCAAAATATACCCCAAAAATAAAGAGGAAGGAACACTTCCAAACTTGTCCTATGAGGCCAGCCCTGGTACAAAAAACAGACCAAAACACAACACAAAAAAGAAAACCACAGGCAAATGTCCCTGATAAACACAGATGCAAAAAATCCTCAACCAACTATTTGAAAACTGCATGACAAGGCAATAAGATCATCTGCCATGATTAAGAGGGATTCATCTGAGAAATATGAGGATAATTCAATAAACCCAAATAAATAAATAAATGTGCTGCATCACATTCAGCAAATCAAGAAAAATAAGTTAAATAAATGCTGAAAAAAATAAAATTCAACATTCCTTTTATTCCTGAATAATAAAAATACAAGAAAGCTGTTTCATTACTTCTACCACCAAAAAAGATACCTAAAGATAACCCGAAAGCTGGAAGATCCCACAATAAAAACTATAAAAGCGAAATGAAAGATACTAAAACAGACACGTGTAAATGGAAAGATAACCCATGTCCAAGCACTAGAAGAATACGTTAAAATCCATGTGAAATTACAAAAGACGTTCTTCATGGAAACAGAAAAAAAATCCTAAAATTCACATCGAAATGCAGAATACCTCAGATAGATAAAAGAATCAGAACAAAAAGAAAAAAGCTGGAAACATCACAATATCTGATTTCAAAATGTATTATAAATCTTTAGTAACAAAAACAGCATGGTACTGGCCATAAAAGGGGCAAGGGAGAGACAGAGAGAGACACACAGACATGGAGGAATGACAGACATACACACACAAATGAAACAGAATAGAGAACTCAGAAATAAATTCATGCATTTACAGTCAACTCATTTTTAGCAAAGGCACCAAGAACACACCTTTGGAAAGGACAGTCTCTTCAATAAACTCTGATAGAGAAACACAACCATACATGTACAAAAATAAATCTAGACCATTATCTTACCAAATACAAAAATCTTACTCAAAATAAATACTTAATGTAGGACCTGCGACTATGAAACTGCTAGAGAAGAAAACAGTATAAACCCTTCATGAAATTGGTTAGGACAAGGGATTTTCAAATAGACATCAAAAGCACAAGCAACAAAAGCAAAAAGCGTCAAATGCAATTGCATTAAACATAGAAGCCTCTGGAAAGTAGAGGAAGCAATTGGAATGAAGAAACAATTCAGAATATGGAAGAATTTGCAAACTATGCCATCAGGCAAGGGATTAATACATGAAACATATAAAGAACTCAAACTTCTCCAAAGCAAAAAATACAAATAACCTGATTTAAAAATCAGAAAAAGATCTACCCAAACCCTTTGTCCTCCAGCATTATTTTTCCACCTTCTTTTCCTGACAGCCTTTGGCCCCCTCCCTCTCGCCACCCTTTTTCTTTCTCCATCTACACCAAAACTTTTTCCACATTTTTCCCCACTGTCATTTTGCAAAGACTTCTCTACTCTCTTGCTCACTAGTTTTCCCCACCCATCTACCCCAAAACTTTTCTACAGTTTTTCCCCACTGCGCTTTCTTCCCTACCCTCTTTCCTGCCTCACTCTCATCCCATTTGCTCCTCTATCTACACAAAAACATTTTCCCCATCTTTTACCAAAGTCTTCTCACCACTCCTGCAGCTCATCACCTTCTTTTCCCCCTTCATCTCCCCAAAACTGTTTTCCCCATTGTCTTTTTCCCCTTTCCTTCTTGCCACCCTCTTTCCCTTCTCCATCTACCCCAAAACATTTCCTCAACATCTTTTTTGCAAAGCCTTCCCCGCTTCCCACTCACCCTCTTCTTCCCCTTATCCTGCTTGCCACGTCTGTTGCCCTCTATCTACCCTATTTTCCCCATCCCTCTTTCCGCAATCCCTCTGGCCAACCGCTTTTCTCTTCCCACTCGCCACCCTCTTTTCCCTCTTCATCTACCTAAAAAATTTTCTCCCCTTCTTTTCGCAAAACCTTCTCTCCCTCCTGCTTGCCCACTTTCTCTTCCCCCTCCCTCTTTGCATTGCCTTTCCTTCTCCCACTTGTCCCCCTTCCCTTCTGCATCTGCCCAAAATCTTTTTACCCACCGTCTTCTTTCCGTCTTTCTTTTCTCCCATATTTTTTCAGACCTCCTCTCCCTCCTGCTCCCCCCCCGGTTCCCCCTCACCATCCTCTCATGCCTCCTCTCACTTGCCACTCTATTTTCCCTTTCCAATCACCCAAAAATGTTTCCCCACCTTCTTTTCACAAAAGCTTCTCTCCCTTCTGCTCACCACCTTTTCTTACTCCCTCCATCTACCCCAAAATAGTTTTCCCACCATCTTTTCCTCACAGTCTTTTTTCAACGCCTTATACTGTTCACCATCCTCTTTTTCCCTTTGGCAATAACCACCCTCTTTAGCTCTCCCACCTATTCCCAAACTAGTTTCCCCTCCTACCGCTCCAGGGGCATGGCTCCATGGCTACCACCAACCACAGCAAGGTGAGCTGCAGCGAGGCGAACCGCAGTACTGCAGACTCCAGCTTCCAGCATGCAGCAGCTGGCTCTGCGGTCGTCTGCTCCTCTAATCCCGGCACCAAGCAGCACAGCCACCAGACAAAGAAAAGCCTGGAATGGAATGACTGCTCATCAGTGCCATTTATATACTGACGTTATGCACAGAGGTTCCTGGATTATAATGTCTCATTGGATGACAACAAGTCTGAGGACAACCAATCAGAGCATGAAAATAAAACCCAATCAGAGTAGGTCTAGAAGTTTTCTCTCATCCAATCAGAACATGTAGTCCAGGAAACATGAGCAAAACCTCAGTATATAAAGCATGCTGAGGAGGCCTCACACCATTGCAGGCTCTTGTGTATTTTCCTGTGGAGCCACTGTGTTCCCGGCTTAGAGGACCAGGAGAAGGGGCAGCGGACCCACCTACTGCATGCTGGAGGCTGCAGCCTGCAGTACTGTGGCTGGCCTCGCTGCAGTGGGTGGCGGTGACAGAAACTGCAGCGGCTGGAGCAGTGGTGACAGAAACTGCAGCGGCTGGAGCGGTAGGGGATCGGGCCTGAGCGGTAGGGGAGTGGGCCGGAGCGGTAGGAGGTCGGCTGGAGCGGTAGGGGAGCGGGCCGGAGCGGTAGGAGGGCGGCCGGAGCGGTAGGGGAGCCGGCTGGAGCGGCAAGGAAGCGGGCTGGAGTGGTAGGAGGGCAGCCGGAGTGATAGGGGAGAGGGCTGGAGCAATAGCCTGAAGGTGCGGGCTTTCAGAACAGGATTTCTGGGAGCAGCCCCTCGATGATTATGGGGCAGGGGTTACTCTTATCCACTTCTAGGGCACTTGGACCGGGTACCTGATGCCCAAGGCTTCCCCCGTGGGTGAGAGGCAGGGTCCTGCTAGTCAGCAGTGAGAGGCAGTGTGGGGCTTGTGTACATGGGATTTCACGCGTGTGATGGAAAGACATCCATGCAGAAGAGTGAACGGCATGCGAAAGTGTTGTAGCACCGTGGAAATGTATAGGCATTACAATCTGAGCTATTTGATCAGAAAATGAAAAAATAGGCCAGCATGGTGGCTCATGCCTGTAATCCCAGCATTTTGGGAGGCCAAGGCAGGAGGACCACTTGAGTTTAAGAGTTTGAGTTCAGCCTGGGGGACATAGCAAGGCCCTGTCTCTCCTAAAAATTTCTTTTAAAAAGCTGGGCATGGTGGTGCAAGACTGTAGTTCCAGCCACTTGGGAGGCTGAGGATTGCTTGAGCCCAGGAGTTTGATGATGTAGTGAACCATGATCACACCACTGCACTCCAGCATGGGTGACAGAGTGAGACTGTCTGAAAGGAAAAAAGAAAAGAAAGAAAAGGCCACACCAACATGCTACCATGTCCGATGCTCCTCTTTTTTTTTTGAGACAGTTTCACTCTGTTGCCCAGGCTAAAGTGCAGTAGTGCGATCTCAACTCAGTGCGACCTCTGCCTACCAGGTTCAAGCTATTTTCCTGCCTCAGCCTCCTGAGTAGCTGGGATTACAGGTGGCCACTACAACACCCAGCTAATTTTTTGTATTTTTAGTAAAAAGGGAGTTTCATTAAGTTGGCCAGGCTGGTCTTGAACTCCTGATCTCATGATCCGCCCACCTCAGCCTCCAAAAGTGCTGGGATTATAGGTGTGAGCCACCAAGCACAGGCTTTTTTTTGGGGGGGAGACAGAGTTTCACTTCTGTTGCTCTGGAGTGCAGTGGTGTGATCTCAGTTCACTGCAACCTCCACTTCCCAGGCTCAAGCAATTCTCCTGCCTCACCCTCCTGAGTAGCTGGGACCACAGGAGTGCACCACCACACCTAGCTAATATATTTGTATGTTTGGTAGAGACAGGGTTTTGCCATGTTGCCCAGGTGCAAGACTCATGAGTACAATTCCTGTTTCATTCACCGCAGTATCCCCAGTGCCTGAGACGTGCCTGGCATTTAGTAAATCCTCAAGAAATATGTGTAAATGAGTGAATAGTTTTGGCTGGAAGTGGGAAGCCTCCCACTTCTCTGTCCACAGTGTCTGCATGTCCCTCCTCCAGGGGTGTTCCACTGCTCACTGTATTTCCTATTGAAAATGTCCTTGACCTGCTCCCTCAGTATGTGGGTGATGTGGATCTGGAAGAGCCTCATGTTGTAATTTTATGCCAAGTGTAAAATGACTATGGGTTTGGGCTGTTCAGTGAAAAGGCACTTGGGGAATTTTAAGGAATATGATTTTCTAATTATGGGAAACTCCTTCTCTGGCAATTAATGGATCTTTAGAGTGGGCCCCTCAGGTCCTTCAGCACCAAGGTCTTGATGGAGACATGTTTTCTCCAGAAGGACATGCACTGTTGCCACAACAGTGATAAACTGGAAATTAATTGCTGACATTTGAAAACCACCAAACCAATAAATAAGTCCCAGAGGTGAGGGACACTGTGGAGAGTGGACTCCTGTGCCCCACGCTGGTGGGTAAGGGAATGGGGGCTTCGTGAAGTCTGTAGAGAGCTGGAGAACAGGGAAAGAACACAAGCTCAGCTAACTCAGCAGGTGGTGGGGGATGAGAAGTCCCCACAGACACAGGGGATGGGCCTGGCAGCTCCCAGTGGGCACTCACTCACCCAGAGGGTGTTCATTAAAGACCACCAAGTATGGCCCAGAACCGTGGCCTATGCCTGTAATCCCAGCACTTAGGGAGGCCACAGTGGGAGGATCACCTGAGGTCAGGAGTGGGAGACCAGCCTGGCCAATATGGTGAAACTAAAAATACAAAAATTAGCTGGGCATGGTGGTGTGAACCTATAATCCCAGCTACTAGGGAGGCTGAGGCAAGAGAATTGCTTGAACCTAGGAAGTGGAGGGTGTAGTGAGCCAGGATCATACCGCCACGTGCCAGCCTGGGCAACAGAGTGAGACTCTATCTCAGGAAAAACGAAAACAAAAGCTGGGCACAGTGGCTCACACCTGTAATCTCAGCACTTTGGGAGGTGGATCATCTGAAGTCAGGAGTTCAAAACTAACCTGTCCAGCATGGTGAAACCCTGGCTCTACTAAAAAAATATAAAAAATTATCCGGGCTTGGTGGCTCACACCTGTAATTTCAGCACTTTGAGAGGCTGAGGCAGCAGGATCATGAGGTCAGGAGTTTGAGACCAGTCTGGCCAACATGGTGAAACCCTGTCTCTACAAAGAGTACAAAAATTAGCCGGGTGTGGTGGTGTGTACCTGTAATCCCAGCTACTCAGGAGGCTGAGACAGGAGAGTTGCTTGAACCTAGGAGGCGGAGGTTGCAATGAGCCGAGATTTCACCTCTGAACTCCAGCCTGGTCAACAAGAGTGAAACTCTGTCTCAAAAAAAAAAGGCAAGTGCCAGCATGTACTGGGGGATCCCAGACCACCGTGGGCCCCTGACTGCAGGGCAGGGGGGAAGGAGGGGAGGAGGAGTGACTCTGGGCACTTGGGCCAGTCCCCTGACTGCAGGGCAGGGGGGAAGGAGGGGAGGAGGAGTGACTCTGGGCACTTGGGCCAGTCCCCTGACTGCAGGGCAGGGGGGAAGGAGGGGAGGAGGAGTGACTCTGGGCACTTGGGCCAGCCCCCTGACTGCAGGGCAGGGGGGAAGGAGGGGAGGAGGAGTGACTCTGGGCACTTGGGCCAGCCCCCTGACTGCAGGGCAGGGGGGAAGGAGGGGAGGAGGAGTGACTCTGGGCACTTGGGCCAGTCCCCTGACTGCAGGGCAGGGGGGAAGGAGGGGAGGAGGAGTGACTCTGGGCACTTGGGCCAGTCCCCTGACTGCAGGGCAGGGGGGAAGGAGGGGAGGAGGAGTGACTCTGGGCACTTGGGCCAGGCTTGTAGTGAGGGTCTCAGTCTGCTAAGGGGGATGGGTATGAGGAGCTGTGGTGAGGAGAGTCATGAACTCCCCCAGTCATGGAATGTCCCAGAACAGCTGTGCAGAAAAGAGTATGAGAGGGGCAGAGAGCAGCTGCTCTCTGGACTTGGGCCCCTCTCTCTGGGCTCCCTCACCCCCAGTGACTCTTCCCATCACCAGTCTTGTCAACCCCTTTCTCCTCAGTACTAGAGGGTGGCCACACAGTCACCCTCTACTACTCACTTGCGGCCACACCCTGGCTCCTCAGAGCAGCCCCAACATGGGGGCTCCACAGGACATCACCTGTCTCCCAGCTCAGACCCTGGCACCTTCCTGCTGCTCGATCCTCCTCTTGCCTTTCCTCAAGTGTCTCCCTGCTTCCATTCCTCTCCTTCCTTGCTTACTTCCATCTCCTGCCCCCCAGCCCAGCCCCAACCTTTTCCACCTGACCTTGGTGAAACACCCCTCCCTCCCTTCCCCCACTTCTCTCCTCTTTCTTTCTTTCCTTGTTTTCTTTTTCCTTTCTTTTTTCCTCCCTTCCCTTCCCCCTTCCTTCCTTCTTTCTTTCCTTCCCTCCTTCCTTTTTCCCTTCCTCCCTCCCTTCCTTTCCCCACTTCTCTCCTTTCTTTCTCTTTCCTTCCTTTCTTCCTTTTTGCTTTTCTTTCTTTCCCTCTTTCTTTCTTTCTTCCTCCCTTACCTTCGCACTTACACTTCCCTTCTCCTTCCTGCCCTCCTCCTTCCTTTCCTCCCTCCCTTCATTCCCCAACTTCTTTCCTCTTTCTTCCTTCCTTCTTTCTTTCCTCTTTCTCTCTCTTTTCTTCCTTTCTTTCTTTTTGTCTATCTCTCCTTCCTTCCTTTCTTTCTCTTTCATTCTTTCCTCTTTCTCTCTCTTTTCTTCCTTTCTTTCCATCTATCATTCTTTCTTCCTCCCTTCCCTTCCCCTTCCACTTCCCTTTCTCCTTCCTTCCTTCTTCTTTCCCCCCTCCTTTCCTTCCCCCACTGCTTTCCCTTTCCTTCCTTTCCCCTCTTTCTTTCTCTCTTTCTTCTTTTCTATTTGTCTCTTTCTTTCCTTTCTTTTTTCCTTCCTTTCTGTCTTTCTTTCATTCTTTCCTCTCTTTCTTTCTTTTTTTCTTTCTTTTCATCTTTCTCTCTCCTTCCCTTCTTCCTCTTCCTTCCTTTTCTCTCTCTTTTTCTTTCTTTCTCATTCTCTCCCTTCCCTTCTTCCCTCCCTCCCTCCTGTCCTTCCTTCCTTCCTTCATTTCATCATTTCTTTCTTCCTTCACTCCTCTCTTTCTTTTTTCCTTTCTTCTCTCTCTCTTTTTTCTTGAAACAGGATCTTGCTCTGTCACCCAGGCTGGAGTGTAGTGGCATGCTCTTGGCTCACTGCAACCTCTGACTCCTGGGTTTAAGGGATTCTCCTGCCTCAGCTTCCCATGTAACTGGGATTACAGGCACGCACCACCACACCCAGCTAATTTTTTTTTTTATTTTCAGTAGAGACAAGGTTTCACTGTATTGGCCAGGGTAGTCTCGATCTCCTGACCTCATGATCCACCCGCCTCGGTCTCCCAAAGTGTAGGATTACAGGCGTGAGCCACTGCACCTAGCTGAGGTATATTCTTTCTATCCCCAGTTTTTTGAGGGTTTGTATCATGAAGTAATGTTAAATTCTATCAAATGTTTATTTCAGCATCAATTTAAAGGATCATATTGTTCTTAATCCTTCATTCAGCTGATATGAGTGATCTTTTAAATCTGTTTTTTCATTTGGTTTGCTAATATCTTGTAGAGGAGTTCTGCATCAATGTTCATCAGGGATATTGGTCTGTAGCTGTTTTTGATGCATCGTTGTCTACTTTTGGTATCAGGATAAGACTGGCCTTATAGAATGAGTTTGGATGTATTCTCTCTGCCCCTATTTTTCAGAATAGATTGAGTAGGATTGGTATAAATTCTTTTTTAAATGGCTGGTAAAATTCAGCAGTGAAGCTATCGGGTCCCAGGCTTTTCTTCGCTGGAAGACATTTTATTACAGCTTCCATCTCATCATTTGTAATTGATCTATTGAAATTTTGAATTTCTTGGTTCAATCTTTGTAGGTTATATGTATCTAGAAATCTGTTCATTTCTTCTACATTTTCTAGCATATTGGACTGTAGTCACTCATACTAACTGCTAATTATTCATTGAAATTCTGTGGCATTCTGTGAAATTCTGTAGTATTAGTTATAATGTTTCCTTTATCATCTTTCATTTTATTCAGTTGGATAGTCTCTTTTTATTTAGTCTAGCTAAACATTGTTCAGTTTTCTTTGTCTTAATCAAGCAACCAGGCCAGGCATGGTGGCTCACACCTGTAATCCCAGCACTTTGGGAGGCCAAGGCAGGACGATCATCTGAGGTTGCAAGTTCAAGACCAGCCTGACAAACATGGAGAAACCCCATCTCTACTATAAATACAGAGTTAACCAGGTGTGGTGGCAAATACCAGTAATCCCAGCTACTCCAGAGACTGAGACAGGAGAAGCACTTGAACCCAGGAGGCAGAGGTTGCAGTGAGTCCAGACCACACCACTGCACTCCAGCCTGGGCAACAAGAGTGAAAGTCTGTCTCAAAAAATACATAAACCCAACTTTTGTTTCATTGACTTTTGTATTTTTTTATTTCAATTTCATGTATTGCTCTGGTTGTTATTATTTCTTTTCTTCTACTAACTCTGTGTGTGGCGTGCTCTTGTTTTTGATTTCTTCAGGGTAGAGCACTGTTAGTTATTTGACATTTTTCTACTTTTTTGATGTATGAGCTCATAGGTATAAACTTTCCCCTTAGTAGTACTCTTATTGTGTCTCGTTTGTCTTGGTATGCTGTGTTTTCATCATCATTTGTTTCAAGAAAGTTTTAAATTTCCTTCTTAATTTATTCATTGACTCCCTGTTGAAGTTAGTATTTCTTTTTTGTTTTTTTGAGACAGAATCTCACTCTGTTCTCCAGGTTGGAGTGCAGTGGCATAGTCTCAGCTCACTGCAACCTCTGCCACCTGATTTCAAGTGATTCTTCTGTCTCCGCCTCCCTAGTAGTTACGACTACAGGCATCCATCACCACCTTCAGCTAATGTTTGTTTTTAGTAGAGAGGGGGTTCACCATGTTGGACAGTCTGGTTTTGAACTCCTGACCTCAAGTAATCTGCCTGCCTCAGACTCCCAAAGTGCCTGGCAGACAGATCTGTCTCAGAAAGAATAGCCCAAAACAACAACAAATTAGCTGGGCATGGTGGCATGCACGCCTGTAGCTCCAGCTACTCCTAAGGCCTAGGAAGATCACTTGAGCTAGGTAGGCCCAGCCTCCAGTGAGCTGTGATGGCCACTGCACTTGCACTCCAGCCTGGGCAACAGAGCCTGGGCAAGCATTAATAGCACACATAAATACTATCAGTAATTATGAGCAGATGGTTCAAGCTGAGAGTGAGACAGAGCCGAGTGGGTAAGACAGGATCTGCCCAAGGCAGGGATGTCCTGGCAGAGGGGCAGGTCCTGGGCCTGCAGCTTCAGACCCCAGGGTCCCCAGGGCTCACCACTCACCCACCTGTGCCCAGAGATTCACCAAGAGAACATGGGACAGGCTCTCAGCCCCAACATGATGGCCACTGACCTCACCTACTACCTGGTCCACCAAGGGGCGAATATGTAGCAGCCAGGGGAGGGGCAGGTGATGAGGTGCCCCCTAGAGGGTGGAGGAGCTCAGGAAGGGGCACAGGTGGCCCTGCCTGGTGGCTCACACTTGTATTCCCAGCATTTTGGGAGGCCTGGGTGAGCAGGTCACTTGAGGCCAGAGTTTGAGACCAGCCTGGTCAGCATGGTGATACACCATCTCTTCTAAAGATACCAAAAATAGCTAGATGTGTTGGCACACTCCTGTAATCCCAGCTACTCAGGAAGCTGAGGCAGAAGAATTGCTTGAACCTGGATGGTTGAGGTTGCAGTGAAGTGAGATCGCACCATTGCACTCCAGCCTAAGTGACAGAGGGAGACTTTGTATTTAAAAAAAAAGGAGTGCCGGCAATGGAGGCAGATCAGGGCTTGGAGGAAGCTGCCTCAGCGCCACCTTCCTTCCTGGTCCCATGAGGCCTCCAGGAAAGCCGTGTTAATGGCTGAGACCAAGGGGGTCTCCCTTAACCAGCTGTCACTGCAAGAGCTGCAGACCATCAGGTGTGGCCCACCCCCTCCCCACACAACATCCTAGGAGGTGAACCTGGGCACCTGGAGGCCAGGGTTGCTTGCACCCTGGCCCACCTCTTTCCCTCTCCCCAGTCCCCTGTTCTTGAGTGAGGTGAGCCACATGTGGGACTATGAGCACAGCATGAAGTAGTGTGGTGCCCTGGGTGGCACTGTGTGCCCCAGCATTGACTGGCAGAGCCACCAGGTGCAGGTGCTACTGCAGACAGCAGGCCTAGGTCCTCCCACACCTGCCCCCAAATGAAGTGGGTAAGAGGAGGCTGCTGCATGTTTCCTGTCCCAGCCTGGCACCCTCATTGCTGGGCTTTCTGGGACTGGCCAGAGGTTACAGTTAGGGACTGGGAAGGCAGGACGGGGTGGCTTATAATCCCGGCACTTTGGAAGGGCAAGGTGCTAGGATACCTAAGGCCAGAAGTTTGAGATCAGCCTAAGTAACACAGGGAGAACCCTCTCTCTCTACCAAATAAGTAATTAGCTTGGCATTGGCACATGTGTGTAGTCCCAGCTACTTGTAAGGCTGAGGCAAGAGGATCACTTGCACCCAGGAGTGGAGGCTGTGGTGAGCTATGATTATGCCACTGCATTCTAGCCTGGATAGCAGAGTGACACTCTGTCTCTAAAAAAAATAAAATGGAAGTGGAGAAAACTGGGCAAGGGCAGTGAGAAGGGAAGGGAAGACGGTGCTCTTGCCACAGCCTCTGCCCTGTCCAGGACCCATCCCTTTCAAACAGGGTATCGCAGTGATCTAGGCCAGGAGTAGTGGCTCACACCTGTAATCCTAACACTTTGGGCAACATAACAAGGTCCCAGCTACCACATCAAAGCAAAAAAATAGCCATGCAGGGCATGGTGGCTGACACCTGTAATCCCACCACTGTAGGAGACTGAGGCTGGTACACCACTTGAAGCCAGGAATTTGAGACCAGCCAGACCAACATGGCAGAATCCCGCCTCTAATAAAAATACAAAAATTAGCCAGGTATGGTGGCACCTGCCTGTAATTCCAGCTACTCAGGAATCTGAGGCAGGAGAATTGCTTGAACCCAGGAAGCAGAGGTTGCAGTGAGTGGAGATGGCACTACTGCATTCCAGCCTGGGCCACAGAGCAGGACTCTGTCAAAACAGCAAAAACTAGCCAGTTGTGGTGTGTGTCTTTAGTCCCAGCTACCTGGAAGGCTGAGGCGGGAGGATTGCTTGAGCCCAGTGGTGGGAGGCTGCAGTGAGCTGTGATGGCACCACTCTACTCCAGCCTGGGTAACAGAGCAAGACCCTGTCCCTAAAAGAAAAAATGCCTGAAACTTACGTTTCATTAACAAAGATAAACAAGCTAAACTCAAGGAAGAATGAATAACCCCTACCAAGTGATTTTGAGGGCAGTGACAGATTTTGTTAACTAAAGAACCAAGGCTGGGTGCAGTGGCTCCCACCTGTAATCTCAGCACTTTGGGAGGCTGTGGCTGGTGGATGATGTGAGGCCAAGAGTTGGAGACCAGCCTGGCCAACATGGTGAAACCCTATGTCTACTAAAAATACAAAAACTTAGTTGGGTGTGGTGGCACTTGCCTGTAACCCTGATACTTGGGAGGCTGAGGCAGGAGAATCACTTGAACCTGGAAGGCAGAGGTTCTAGTGAGCTGAGATTGCATGATTGTACTCCAGCCTGGGCAACGAGAGTTAAACTCTATCTTAATAATAATAAGGCTGAGCACAGTGTCTCATGCCTGTAATCACAGCACTCTGGGAGGTCAAGGTGGATGGCTCACCTGAAGTCATGAGTTTGAGACCAGCCTGGCCAATGTGGTTAAACCCCATCTCTAAAAATACAAAAAATTAGCTGGGCATGGTGGCAGATGCCTGTAATTCCAGCTACATAGGAGGCTGAAGCAGGAGAATTACTTGCATCCAAGAGGCAGAGTTGCAGTGAGCCAGAATTACACCATTGCACTCCAGCCTGGGTGACAAGAGCAAGACACCAAATTAAAAAATAAAATGAATAAGGAGGAGGAGGAAAGGGGTGGAAGAGGAGGAGAAGAAAAAACAGCCAGAAGAGGGGGAGGAGGAAGACAGGAGGAGGAACAGCCAGGCACGGTGGCTCACAGCTGTAATCTGAGGAGGAGGAGGAAAAGAGGAGGAGGAGAAACAGTCAGGTGTGGTGGCTCATGCCTGTAATCTGAGGAGGAGGAGGAACAACTGGATGGGGTGGCTCATGCCTATAATCTGAGGAGAAGGAGGAAGAGAAGGAAAAGGGAAGGAGAAAAAGGATCAGGAAGAGGAGGAACAGCCAGGTGAGGTGGCTCATGCCTGTAATCTGAAGAGAAGGAAAATTGGAGGAGGAGGAGGAGGAACAGCAAGGCGCAGTGGCTCACACCTGTAATCCCAGCTCTTAGGGAGGCTGAGGCAGGCAGATCACAAGGTCAGGAGTTTGAGACCAGCCTGACCAACATGGTACCACCCTGTCTTTGCTAACAATACAAAAATTAACCGGGCATGGTGGCCCTGCTTGTAATCCCAACTACTCGGGAGGCTGAAGCAGGAGAATTGCTTGAACACAGCAGGTGGAAGTTGCAATGAGCCATGATTGTACCACTGCACTCCAGCCTGGCAACAGAGCTAGCCTCCATCATAAAATATAAAATAAAATAATAAAATACTAGACAACATGGCTTCAATCTGGTAAAAAACCATCTGCATAATAAAAGATTAGGGTGGAGTGGCCAGCTTCTTTCACAGGCTTTACAAATAGCATCCCTGGTCCAACCAGTCTTTTGCACCCTATGTAAATCAGATACCACCTCCTCAAGCTCCTCTGTAAAACCTGTAAATCCAGCACTATGAAAGGCTGAGGCCACTTGGGGTCAGAAGTTCAAGACCAGTCTGGCCATCATGGTGAAACCCATCTCTACTAAAAATACAAAAAAAAGCTGAAGATATGGCAGGTGCCTGTAATCCCAGAGAGGCTGAGGCAGGAGAATTGTTTGAACCAGGGAGGCAGAGTTTGCAGTGAGCTGAGATAGCACCACTGCACTTCATCCTGGGAGACAAAGTGAGACTCTATCTAAAATTAAAACAAAAAACCTTCTTCATTCACTGCGGAAGTGGCAACCCATTTTCTCCAGGACTCCTCTCTGTACAGAGAGCTCTTCTCTTTCTTTTGCCTGTTACATTTTCACTCTTAATTTCACTCTGGAGTGTCTGCATTCAGTTTTCCATGGCCTTGGGACAATGAACCTCAGGTTTTACCCCATACAAAAACACGGCTTCACAAGTACAACTTCAAAACCCGTTTTTGGCCAGACACGGTGGCTCATGCTTGTAATCTCAGCACTTTGGGAGGCCAAGCGGGGGCATATCACCTGAGTTGGCAGTTCGACACCAGCCTGACCAACATGGAGAAACCCCACCCCTACTGAAAATACAGAATTAGCTGGGCATTGGCAGGTGCAGGTTTTCAAAGGCAGGGATAAATTCAGGAAAGCAGAAGCTACAGGTAAAATCCTGAAGCTGGCCAGGCATGATGGCTCATGCCTGTAATCCCAGCACTTTTGGAGACTGAGGTGGGAGGATCCCTTAAGGCCAGGAGTTCCAGACCAGCCTGGCAACAAAGCAGGACCCCCATCTCTACAAAAAACTACAAAAATTGGCTGGGCATGGTGGTGCTCACCTGTAGTTTCAGTTACTCGGGAGGCTGAGGTGGGAGGATCGCTTGAGCCCAGGAATTGGAGGCTGCAGTGAGCTATGAACATGCTAAAAACAAGGGTATCAGAAAAATATTGGATGGCTGGTTGGATGCAATGGCTTTCGCCTGTAATCCCAGCACTTTGAGAGGCCGAGGTGAAGGAGCACCTGAGGTCAGGAGTTTTAAGACCAGCCTGCCCAATATGGTCAAACCTCGTCTCTATTAAAATATGAAAATTACCTAAGCGTGGTGGTGTGTGCCTATACTCACCAGCTACTCAGGAGGCTGAGACAGGAGAATTGCCTGAACCTGAGAAATGGACGTAGCAGTGAGCTGAGATGGTATCACTCCTCTCCAGCCTGGGCAATAGAGCGAGGCCCCATCTCAAAAAACAAAAGGAAAGAAAAATGTTGGATAGTATCTACATCTCTGAAAAAGGAACAGATCAGCAGGCTGATGAATAAGATCTAAGAGTCTATGAGTAAGACCTACAGAAATAAGAAGATGAAAAATGATTCCTGAGACCTCTTCATGATATTTTTAAAATGCAATAAAATACGTCTCTCATGTTGACCAAAAGGTACAATGTTTGAGTTAGATGGGAGGTGTGGGTTTTTGAGATATATTGCCCAGCAAGAGTATTATTCATTATGAACTATAGTTACTAATAATGTATATTTCAAAATTACTTAAAAAGTAGATTTTGATTGGGCCCAGTGGCTCACACCTGTAATCCCAGCTGTTTGAGAGGCTGAAGAGGGCAGATCACTTGAGGCCAGGTGAATCAGTTGAACCTGGAAGGCAGAGGTTGCAGTGAGCTGAAGTTGTGCCATTGCACTCCAGCCTGGGTGAGAAAGCCACACTCCATCTCAAAAAAAAAAAGGTCCATTTTATTTTATTTTATATTTTGTATTTTTTCGAGACAGAGTCACCCTCTGTTGCTGAGGCTGCAATGCAATGGTGCGATCTCGGCTCACTGCAACCTCCGCCTCCATGGTTTAAGTGATTTCCCTGGCTCAGCCTCCTGAGTAGCTAGGATTATAGGTGTGTGCCACCTTTGCCAGCTAATTTTTGTATTTTTAGAAGTGGGGTTTTACCATGTTGGCCCAGCTGGTCTTGAACTCGACCTCAGATGGTTCGCCTGCATCAGCCTCCCAAACTGTTGGCATTACAGTTTGGAATCTGCATTTTTCCAGCAGAGGAAGCAAGGCATAAGCCACTGTGACTGGCAAAAAATAGACTTTAAATGTTCTCACAACAGAAAAATGGTACATGTGTGAGATGGTGGTTATGTTAGTTACCTTCATATAATCATTCCACAATGTATACATAGGTCAAAACGTCACACTAAGCCCACAAACATACACAATTATTATATTTATTAAAATAATTAAGTTTATGTCTTCAAAAACATTAATAAGAAGTCCCAGCCAGGCTTAGTGGCTTACACCTGTAATCCCAACACTTTGGGAGACTGAGGTGAGTGGATCACAAGGTCGGGAGTTCAAGACCACACTGACCAACATGGTGAAACCTCGTCTCTACTAAAAATACAAAAATATTAGCCAGGCATGGTTGCATGCACCTGTAATCCCAGCTACACAGGAGGCTGAGGCAGGAGAATTCCCTGAACCCAGGAGGCAGAGGTTGCAGTGAGCCAAGATCACGCCACTGTACTCCAGCTTGGCTCCAGCTTGGACATCAGAGCAAGACTCCATCCAAAGAAAAATAAAAAAGATATTTCCAACTTGTAATTTTACCTCTTGGAGCCTCAACTTCTCAAATTTGAGATGAGGCTTCACCATGTGGGTCAGGCCAGTCCTGAAGTCATGACCTGGTGATCCCACCTGCCTTGGCCTCCCAAAATGCTGAGATTTCAGGCCTGAGCCACCACTGCTGGCTATCCATCACTTATGCCTTTGCCTAGCTCAGGGAATCTGCATTTTTCCAGCAGAGGAAGCAATCAGATATGCACTTGTCTCAGGTGAGCAGAAGGATGACTTAGAGTTCAGTAAAGTTCTTGGTGCTCACAAGGAATTTCCTAGCAGGCAAATTGGGTGAGAGATACATAGCTCTTTTTCTTTGGAGACGGAGTTTCGCTCTTGTTACCCAGGCTGGAGTGCAATGGTGCGATCTCAGCTCACCGCAACCTCCGCCTCCTGGGTTCAGGCGATTCTCCTGCCTCAGCCTCCTAAGTAGCTGGGATTACAGGCGTGCACCACCACGCCCAGCAAATTTTTTGTATTTTTAGTAGAGACGGGGTTTCACCATGTTGACCAGGATGGTCTCAATCTCTTGACCTTGTGATCCACCCGCCTCAGCCTCCCAAAGTGCTGGGATTACAGGCATGAGCCACCTTTCCCAGCCCCATAGCTCTTTTTTTTGAGTTGGAGTCCCACTCTGTTGCTTAGGCTGGAGTGCAGTGGCACTATCTTGGCTCACTGCAACCTCCACCTCCTGGGTTGAAGCGATTCTTCTGTCTCAGCCTCCGAAGTAGCTGGCATTACAGGAAGCTGCCACCATGCCCAGCTAATCTTTTGTACTTTTATCAGAGACAGGGTTTCACCATGTGGACCAGGCTGGTCTTGAACTCCTGCCCTCAGGTGATCCACCTGCTTTTGCCTCCCACAGTGATGGAATTACAGGTGTGAGCCACTACAGCCAGAACTCACAGTTTCCCAGGATGGTCTCTGAATGCCATGAAACTTTGATTTTTTGTTAAAAAAATTTTTTTTTGACACGGGGTCTCACTCTGTTGCTCAGGCTAAAGTGCTGTGGCACAATCATAGCTCACTGTAGCCTCTAACTCCTGGGCTCAAGCAGTCATACTGCCTCAGTCTCCCAAGCAGTTGCAACACAGGTGCCAGCCATCACACCTGGCTAATTTGTTTATTTTTAATTTTTTTTAATAGAGATTGGGTCTTGCTCTGTTGCCCACACTGGTCTTGAACTCGGGGCCTCAAGCAATCTTTCTCCATTGGCCAATCAAAGTGCTGGGATTACAAGCACAAACCACTGTGCACAGCCGAGATTTTTTTGACTTAGTCTTTTTGTACATGTGGTATTTTATTCATAGAATCCATAAATGGTAGGGAACTTTCTGAGTTGAGGGAGATATGTATGATACAAAACTTGATATGTAGACTAGAGTTTCTTAGCTCAACTGGAGGGGCTAGTTTTGGGTAATCCATCGACTCCCTTAAATTGGGGATGCCATTGGAAATACGTGTGAGCTCATGGACAGTTTCCTATGATTTTCTGTCCTCAGAATGTCTCTTGGACTCAAAGATGCCTTAGGGCAGAGGACGCATGTAACCCTAGTACAGAATCTTGGACTGTGAATGTCAGGAAACATTCAGCAGAAAAGCTTTGCCAAATGGAGTGCTTTGATGTGACTTTTTCATCAAGTCAGTGTACCTAGGATCTCTTGTACATATTAGTCTCACTCTTGTAAGGTTTCATCATTTCTACTTTCCCTACTTTTCTTTGTCACCCTGCTCCCTCTCCTACCAGACAGGACTCTGAAATGTGCATGTCCAGATGAGACCCCAGCATGCTTCAGCCTTTGAGTAGAGAGGACACAGCCTCTGATGGGACAGGAAATGAGAGATGTGGAGACCTGAAGATGCTTTAGGACAATGGTCTGAGGTTGGGATGGTGGCAAAAGATGCCATTCACTTCGGATCTCCAGGACAGGAGCTCAGGCTGGCAGTTACATGTGTTTTTCTTCAAACTGATTGCCAGGTTGGAATGACTGATGACATCAGAGATTCCAGCCTTCCTGATTGGAGGGACTGAACTCTGTGGGCACTTTGAAACTCAGGTGGACAACAGTATCTTCTCAGAGCTGTTCTCCACTCCTTGAGAATAGATAACACATTCTGGTTCCTAGTAGAGTGTGGAGGAAGGTTTTGGCCACAACAGGAACTAGGTTACCTGGGAGGGAACAGAGTTTGGGGGAGATCATGGCCAGCCATCAACAGAAACCCCAGGTTGAGGAGCAGAGCCCCAGCCTAGCACCTCAGGGTACTCCCTCCCAAAGATGGTGGATGATGAAATTCCAGGACCATCAGGTGAGGGTACTAAAGGAAGAAGAGATGAGAGAGGGTTGACTAAGAACCAGGAGGGAACGGCGGGTAGGAGTTGGGGGTTGGCTCACACCTGTAATCCCAGCACTTTGGGAGGCTGAGGTGGGAGGCTCACCTGAGGTCAGGAGTTTGAGATAGCCTGCCCAACATGGTGAAACCCCATCTCTACTAAAAATACAATATTAGCTGGGTGGTAGTAGTATGTGCCTGTAATCCCAGCTACTCAGGATACTGAGGCAGGAAAATTGCTTAAGACTTGGAGGCCAAGGTTGCAGTGAGCCTCTATCCTCCCACTGCACTCCAGCCTGGGTGACAGAGCAAAACCCCATCTCAGAAGAAAAACCAAAGCCGGGTGTGGTAGCTCATACCTGTAATCCCAGCACTTTGGGAGATCGAGGTGGGTGGATCAACTGAGGTCAGGAGTTTGAGACCAGCCTGACCAACATGGTGAAAACCCATTTCTATAAAAAATACAAAAATTAGCCAGGTCGTATGCCTGTAATCCCAGCTACTAGGGAGGCTGAGGTAGGAGAATCTCTGGAATCTGGGAGGCAAAAGTTGCAGTGAGCTGAGATGGAGTCACTGCACTCTAGGGGAGAGAATGAGACCCTGTATCAAAAGAAAGAGAAAGAGAGAGAGAGAAAAGGAGGGAAGGAGAGGGGAGGGGGAGGGGGAGGGAGAGAAGGGAGGGGAGACCAACCCAGTAGTCAGGAAGGAGCACTGAGGGAGTGTGGGGGAAGCAAGGAGGGACTCAGGCTAGGTGCAGGGGCTCATACCTGTAACCCCAGGTCTTTGGGAGGCCAAGGCAGGAGGGTCGCTTGAGGCCAGAAGTATGAGACCAGCCTGGCCAACATGGTGAAACCTTGTCTCTAAAGTACAACAATGAGCTGGGTGTTATGGTGGGCACCTGTAATCCCAGCTACTTGGGAGGCTGAGGCAGGAGAATCACTGGAACATGGGAGATGGAGTTTGCAGTGATAGGAGATTGCACCACTACACTCCAGACTGGGCAATAAAGTAAAAAAAAAAAATGACTCGGAGAGCCGGGACCAGAAAAGGAAATGATGCATTCTGTGGACAGAGAGATGGAAGAATGGGGAAGAGAAGGAGAGGCACATGGGGTTTACAAAGGAGAAAGAAAGATGGCTTGCAGAAACCAGCAGTCTGTGGGGCTGGGGAGGATGGAGAGTGTTTTGTGGTTTGGGATTGGGGTTTAAGGTGATCAGTTGCAGAAGCATTACATGGTGGCCTGTGTTTTTACTCAACCCTTGTGTAGATTGCAACCCCCCCCCACTTAGGTTTCTGTGCTGGAAATGGAAGACGGAGTGGTCAGACGAATCAGAGGAGGAGCCAGAGAAGGTGCTTGCCTCTGAGCCTGAGGAGACCTGGGTGATGGAGACCCTGTGTGGTCTGAAGGTGAAGCTGAAGTGATGGCAAGTGTCACCCTTGCTCCCTGAGCACCATGAGGTCTTCAACAGGCTGCTTGGTAAGAGGACACCCCAGAGAGCACCTCCAATCCTGTTCTTTTCAAAAGGGAAACTTCCCATTACCATACTTTTCCCATGGGAAAAAATATGCCCCCCCGACCAGTGGGTGAGCTCTCCATGCAGGAGGACTCAGAAGTGATCACTCATGAGGGATGCTTAGGAGGCCATAGAGGATTCAGCTAGACTTGATGAAGGTCTGCGATTGGGATAAGAAAGCTTGGTTTCAGACCAGGCGCCATGGCTCATGTGTGAGATCCCAGCACTTTTGCAGTCTGAGGCTAGAGGATTGCTTGAACTCAGGTCTTTGAGACTGCAGTAAGCTGTGATTGTACCACTGCACTCCAGCCTGGGTGACAGAGCCAAACCCTGTCTCAGAAGAAAAACCAAGGCCAGGCCTATAATCGTAGATCATGCCTATAATCTGAGCACTTTGGGAAGCTGAGGTGGATGGGTGAATAACCTGAGGTCAGGAGTTTGAGACCAGCCTGACCAACATGGTGAAACCCCCTCTCTACTAAAAATACAAAAAATAGCTGGGAGTGGCTGTGCATGCCTGTAATCCCCGATACTCAGGAGGCTGAGACAGAATTGCTTGCTTGGGAGGTGGAGGTTGCAGGTGAACTGAGATCATGCCATTGCATTCCAGCCTGGGGAACAGAGTGAGACTCCATCTCCAATCAATCAATCAATTGAAATAAAAACAAAATCAAAGAAAGAGGTTTCAGCTGTGTCCTCTGAAACAATGTTTCTTGCTTTGTTTTTTTGAGACAAAGTTTCACGCTGTTGTCCAGGCTGGAGTGCAGTGGCATGATCTTGGCTCACTGCAGCCTCCTCCACCTCCCTAATTCAAACGATTCTCCCGCCCCAGCCTCCCGAATAGCTGAGATTACAGCCACACACCATCACACCCAGGTAATTTTTTGTATCTTTAGTAGAGATGGGGTTTCACCATGTTGGCCAGGCTGGTCCCAAACTCCTGACCTTGTGATTTAACCGCCTGGGCCTCTCAAAGTGCTGGGATTACTGGCATGAGTCAATGTGCCAGGCCTCTTGCTGACTTTCTAAACTTAACCGTCTCCATCCCTAGAGGGAGATACCAAAGCCATGGTGACACCCTGATGTGACTGTCTCATGAGGAAATGATGGGAATTACTTTATGATTCTGCAGTGGTCCCTGCGTATGTGCAGGGAGGGCATCCTGGCTTCTTCCCAGCTCTCTGTCCTATAGATTTGCACACCCAGGACCTCTTCAGTCACTTCTCAGGGCACCCTCAGAGTGGAAGTCTCTCCCTTGCCCAGTGAAAGTCATCCTCTCCTGTCCCATCCACCTCACCGGAGACACCATCCTGAAGCTTTCCCCAGGGAGGTGCACTTCTCCTCACTGCCCTATTGCTCCCAGGGAAACTGTTCTGCTTCTCACAGTAGCATACTCTCTGATCACAGAGGATCCTGTTGTTAAAAGATTCCTGGCCTGGGACAAAGATCTGAGGGTGTCGGACAAGGTAAGGTAAGGTTGTTCTCCAGGTAACTGTGTTTCTGCTCCAACACACAGCCTCCAGGAGGTCACAGCCTCCACACCCACAGTTCCCCTCTCTCCCTTCACCATCTCCCACATGATGCTCCGCCTCCACAGTTTTGTTTTTTCCTGATAGAATCTTGCTCTGTTGCCCAGGCTGGAGGGCAGCGTCATGAAATTGACTCACTGCAGCCTCCACCTCCAGGGTTGAAATGATTCTCTGTCTCAGCCTCCAAAGTAGCTGGGATTACAGGTGTGCACCACCACACCTGGCTAATTTTTGTGTTTTTAGTAGAGAGTAGGTTTTGCTATGTTGGCCAGGCTGGTCTTGAACAACTGACCTCAGGTGATCCACCCGCCTTGTCCTCCCAAAGTGCTGGGATTACAGACGTGAGCCACTGTGCCTGGCCAGCTCCCAAGGTCTTCAGTTTTGGTGCCCACCATTTTCTTTTTTTGAGACAGAGTCTAGCTTTGCTCCTCGGGATAGAGTGCAGTGGTATGATTGTAGCTCATGGCAGCCTCTAATTTCCTGGGCTCAAGAAATCCTCCTGCCTCAGCCTCCTGAGTAGCTGGCCACCATGCTCCACTAATTTCTGTAATTTTTATAGAAAGAGGGCCTCGCTGTGTTGCCCAGGTTGTTCTGGAACTGTTGGGCTGACGTGATCCTCCTGTCTCTGCCTGTCAAAGTACTGGGGTCAAAGGCTTGAGCCAATACTCCTGGCTATTCTTGGTCTTTTTATGATTTGTCAGCATTTCCCTTGGGACTCTGCTGGTCTCTTTCAGAGTGTCTGAGTGGCCCCTTTCTCTCCTACTGGTCCTTTGAGATCTGAGCCCTGAGCCACAGTCCAGCTGCAGCCCTGAAGCTTCTGGCCTCTCTACTCCTAGCACTTTGGGAAAGTTCTCTGCCTGGCACAGAAAAGACCCTCCTGACACCAGCCAATGTAGATGCACTCCCTGCAAAGATCACATTGGAGCTCACCATGCTGGGCGCATCACCCACATCCCTTCCTCTGGCTCCTCAGACTTGCATCCCACCATCAAATACCCCTCCACCCCACAGATTCCAAATAAGCACAGTCACCCCAACACTAAGGTCCCTTCTCTGATGAGCAACCCCTCCCCAGCCCCTCATTGCCCCATCGCCAGGATCTTCCTCTTCCAAGATGTGATTTCTCTCTCTGTGTGTTCCTTTCTCTCCATCAGTACCCTCTAGCTATGGTCATAACATATTTTAGCCGTGCTGGCCTCTTCTCCTGGCAATACCAATGCATTCATTTCTTCCTGGCCCTGTGAGTGGCTTGCTTCCTCCTATTAGTCAATGTCCAACACTTTGGACAAGTAAACACATCCAATCTTTCGTTTACTCTTTCACCTACTTGTCCTCTTTACTCTGTGTATTGAAAAGATAGCATTATGCCATGATGTTTTTAGACTGCTTTATCTAAAAACAAACTCAAGCCAGGTGCAGACTCACGCCTGTAATCCCAGCACTTTGGGAGGCTGAGGTGGACACATCACCTGAGGTCAAAAGATTGAGACCAGCCTGGTTAACATGTTGAAACTCTGTTGCTACTAAAAAAGTACAAAAAATAGCCAGGCACAGTGATGTGCACCTGTAATCGCAGCTGCTCAGGACACTGAGGCAAGAGAACTAACTACTTTAACCCAGGAGGGAGAGGTTGTAGTAAGCTAAGATTGAGCCATTGCACTCCAGTGTCAGCAACAGACTGTGACTTTTTCTCAAAAACAAACAAAGCCAAAAAAAAAAAAAAACCAAGCTCAAACGCCAGTTTACAAGTAAAAGAATAAAACAAAAAGAATTGTAACCACCCCCAAGGGGAGAGGAAACATAGTGGACATGACCCTTCCCCCAGCAAGCAGCCATTTCTGGTTCCTCTGTCTCCCTCCTTCCCACATCAACCCCAAATGCAAGGGTACATTGTCCTCCTCTGGGTTCCCATGACAGAAGCCACAGTTCAGGCCCCCTGGCATCACTTGAATCCACTGTTAAATCCTCCCTGCTGTCTCCTGGAGCCTCTCCCCAAGCCAGGGGGCTTCCTAGTACAGCCTGAACATCTCTCTAAAGCCCAGGTTCAACCCCCTACTGCCCACCTGAACAGCTTCCTTAGCTGATGTCTTATTTTTTTATTGAGATGGTGTTTCGCTGTTGTTACCCAGGCTGGAGTGCAATGGCGCAATCTCGGCTTACCGCAACCTCCACCTCCTGGGTTCAGGCAATTCTCCTGCCTCAGCCTCTGGAGTAGCTGGGATTACAGGCATGCACCACCATGCCCAGCTAATTTTTTGTATTTTTAGTAGAGATGGGGTTTCACCATGTTGACCAGGATGGACTTGATCTCCTGACCTCGTGATCCACCCACCTCAGCCTCCCAAAGTGCTGGGATTACAGGCGTGAGCCACTGTGTCCGTCCACTGATGTCTTTTGAAATAGAGGCCAGGGTCACAGTGCCAATTCCATCCTCTCTACAATCTCTCTACAGCCAAACTGGCTCGTCCTCTTGGTGTTTACTGGCTTGGTTTCACCACTCCTTCCAAATGCCCTCCACTCGATTTTGTGTTTGTATTTTCTGTCTGGGGTCCAGCACATGTGATTTTGAGGAGAATGACACATTCCTTAAAGTCAGTTCAGCCTCTGTCACAGCCTCTGTGATGCCTGCCCTCATCTTCCCACCTCTGTACACCCACAGCACTCCAGTTACATCCTATTATAATGTGACATTGGGATTAGGTGATCTGCCCTGATTTCTTCCAGTCCCATTAGACTAGATGCCTGTAGAAGGCAGAGTTTTGCAAAATATCAATGTATTCTATTTTTTTTTTGAGACAGAGACTAGCTCTGTCCTCCAAGCTGAAGTGCAGTGGTGAGATCATAGCTCACAGCAGCCTCCACCTCCTGGGCTCAAGCAATCCTCCCAATTCAGCCTCCTGATTAGCTCAGACTACAGGGCTGTGCCCCCACACCAGGACAGTTATTTATTTATTTATTGTAATTTTTTTTGAGATAAAGTCTTGTTCTGTTGCCCAGGCTGGAGTGCCATGGCGTGATCTCAGTTCACCACAACCTCCACCTCCTGGGTTTAACGAATTCTCCTCCCTCAGCCTTCCAAGTAGCTGGGACTACAAGTGTGTATCAGCATGCTCAGCTAATTTTTTTTTTGTATTTTTAGTAGAGATGGGGTTTCACCATGTTAACCAGAATGGTCTCAATCTCCTGACTTCATGATAGACCCACCTCAGCCTCCCAAAGTGCTGGGATTATAGGTGTGAGCCACAGTGCCCAGCCTACTAATTATTATTATTTTTTGAGATAGAGTCTTACTCTGTTGCCCAGGCTGGAGTGCAATGGCATGATTTTGACTCAATGCAACCTCTGCCTCCTGGGTTCAAGTTCTCTGCCTCAGCCTCCCAACAGCTGGAATTATAGGCACCTGCCGCCATGCCCAGCTGATTTTTGTATTTTTAGTAGAGACAGGGTTTTACCATCTTGGCCAGGCTGGTCTTGAACTCCTGACCTTGTGATTTACTCACCTCAGCCTCCCAAAGTGCTGGGATTACAGGCGTGAGCCACTGCACCTAGCCCTGGCCTACTTATTTCTTGAGACAGAGTCTCGCTCTGTTTCCCAGGCTGGAATGCAGTAGCCTGATCTTGGCTTACTGCAACATTCATTTCCTGGGTTTATGCAATTCTTGCACCTCAGCTCCTTGAGTATCTAGGACTAAGGTGTGTGTCACCATGCCAGGCTGATTTTTGTATTTTTAGTAGAGATGGGGTTCCCCACGTTGACCAGGCTGGTTTCAAACACCTGGCCTCAAGCAGTCCACCTGCTTCAGCGTGAACCACCATGCATGGCCGAGAGTTTTATTCTATTTTTAATAGAGACAAGGGTCTTGCTATGTTGTCCAGGCTTGTCTCGAACTCCTGGCCTCAAGCAATCTTTCTGCCTTGGCCTCCCAAAGTGTGGGGATTCCAGGCGTGAACCACCACTCTTGGCCACCAGTTGGGTTTTTGTTTCTCTCCATCCTGAAGGTGTGAAAGAAACCTTTCAGCAGGTCCCTGTCCAGCAGGTCCCTCCTGAGGAAGGCATGGCTCTCTCCAGGGTGGGTACCAGTCCTGAGCTAAGGACAGTCCCCTGCCCTTGTCTCTGGGAAGTTGACCTCAGCCAGAGGTCTCTCCTGGTGGTGTCCCTCAGCAGCAACCTGATTTCTGCACCCAGCTACCTGGCCAATGACGTGGAGGAGGTTGACGAGGCCGCCAAACAAGCCATCTTCTACTTCCTGTATGGGAAGAACCACTCCCAGTGACCCTTGTTCCAGAAGCTTTGGTTCCAGTTCTTCTGTTCCATGCACTGGAGAGCTTGTGTTTCCCCAGAGGAGTTGGAGGAGGTGAGTGGGGTGTGGGGAGGTGGGGAGCAATCAAGTGGATTGGAGGCTGGATGAAGGGAGGGAGGGGCATCTGAGGAGTCCACATCTTCTCAAGGACCATTTCCTTTTCCAGATCCAGGCTTATGACCCAGAGAACTGGGTGTGGGTGTGAGACCGCGCCTTCCTTTCCTAGAGCTCCAGGGACTGTGGAGGCCTGAGGTCATCGGCCTGAGGGAAGGTACATTTGTGTCCCCCGGAGTCAAGGCACAATATCATGGTCTATTTAGGAAATCTGAGGAACCTAATTGCTTGAACCAGCTTCAAGCCTGGGCAACATGGCAAGACCCCTTTTCCACAAAAATACACGAATTAACTGGGTGATGTGGGAATCTCTATTCCCAACTACTCAGGAGGCTGAAGAGGGAGGATCTCTGGAGCTTGGGAGGTTGGGGCTGCAGGGAGCCCTGATCCTGCCACTGCACTCCGGTCTGAGACCCCATATCAAAAATCATAAATACTGAGTTCCAGGAGCTTCATTATGATTGACGCAGTTGAGTTACTGATGTGGGTCGAGGATTCAGTGAAGATTTGGTTTATGTCTCGTGCAGCTAACCACGTTGAGGACCTAGCATGAGACTTAACCATTAGGAAGCGGGATTGCAGATCAGGCTTGTGGACTGGTGGTTTGTGATGTTGTCACATTAGAAACACAGCTAGCATGGTTACAAGTTTAGATCTTAAAGGACACGAAAGGCCCCAGGTGTGATGAATTCCAAAGCCACATTCTCTGAGGGTGCTTTACTCCCTGGGCAGACCCACCCAAAGTCCCTGGCTATGAAGCAGATCACTGGGGCTAGCCTTGGGTGTATTAAGTGAGATTTGGAGTCAGGGTCGCCAAAGTGAATATCACAATTGAACATGATGGTTCAGAAGCAGGGTAGAGAATGAAGAGCAGGAGATAAAATTGGATTGATCAATTGCTAGTTAGAATTGATGTGCCCATTATGTGCCAGGCAGAGGAAAAGTAGAAATGGTGGGATCTATCTTCAAGGGGCTCAAAGTTTGCAGGAAACAGGACCCATTAACAAATTAGAGCACATGGGTGTGTGGAGTACTGTAATAGCAGTGTGAGCTGCCACTGAGAAAATACATACCAGGATACCACCAGGGAACTTCTGTGAGTTGAGCTGAGACTTGAAGGTTGAAGAGGCATTTTCCACATAAAGAAGAAAAAACAGTGCCCTGAATATATGCCAGAAATCAAAACGCCGTATGCTTACCAAGCTCAGGTAGGTAACGTAAATGAACGGAGCAGGTGAGTACAGCAGCAGGAATTGGTAGTGGTGGTGGTGGTGGTGAAGTGGAAGGCCCATGTCCTGCCTATAGGGCTTCTGCTGGAAAGACAGCCTGGCCTGGATTCAGCCTCCATTTGCCCCTTCTGCCAGATGCTTTTGTGCAGTGCACAACTCACACAACCACACAAGGCTGCCCTGTCTGCCTAAGCTGGCCATCAACTGCTTGTTGCCCTACTGAAAAAGAGGACTTGGTTTTGCCTCACCTTGCTTTTTCAATGGAAGCCAGAAACGTGAATTTTTATGTAAAAATTTTCAATTTGTCAAATGCCATTGCAACCAAACAAAATCCAGCCTTGGGCTGGAGCCACCATAGAGATTCAGTGTGCAGCCCTGATGGGAACCAGTCCCGTGGGTGCACATGCTACTTTATTTTCCATAACACACAACGTGGTCCTTTGCTGAGATTTGACAGGGGAAACACAATTATAGATGAAATCCCTTACCTCTGCTGCAAAGCCCTTCAGAAAGATGAGATTGGCCTCTGAACCAGAGGAAAGCTGCGTGGGGCTGTGCAACAGCAGCCCACCTGTGAGACTGATGCATAAAGCTTTCATTTATCAGTGCACCTTGTTTGGAGAAAGCTTCCCTGCTCTCTTGTCTGCCCCTACCTCCAACCCCTCCTGTTTTGCTAATGATAAATGACAAGTGGTGGATATTTATTAATTAAACTAACCACTGTAGTCTGTGGTAAAATTAAGACCACACACAGGGGAGGCATTCAAAGCATTCCTGCTGCCCCTGCTGGGGGCACAGGCCCCAGGTTATCCTTTGCTGGTAAGAGCAGGCCACGGTGGCCACAGCCTTACATAACTGGCCTTCCTAGGATCTGTCTGGGTTCTGGCTGATAAACGGAAATCAGCTCCATGGGCCACGCAGTAATTAAACTCTTGGCATTCTTTTGACAAAAAAAAATGTTCCTCATGGGACATTCTCACGAGCTGCTGAAGGTCTGGGGCCTGCAAGCCCCCAGATGATTACCAAGGGGTTTTTGAAGTTGGCCTTGACTGAGGATCAAAGGAGGATGGGAGTTCAGGGAATGCGGGTGGAAGTGGGAAATGCCTTAGAATTAAATTGATCATGGCTCATTGTGGTGGCTCATGCCTCTAATCTCAGTGCTTTGGGAGGCTGAGGCTGGAAAATCACTTGAGCCCAGGCATTTAAGACCAACAAGGGCAACATGGTAAGACCCTTTCTTAACAAAAAATATAAAAATCACCCTGGTGTGGTGGCAGAGCCCTGTGGTCCCATCTACTCAGGAGGCTGAGGTGCGAGGATTGCTTGAGCCCAGGAGGTCGAGGATGCAGTGAGCTGTGTTTGCACCGCAAGGAGACCCTGTCTCAAAAAAAGTTCACCGATGTACTCCAAGTACCTAAAACAGAGCCTGGTGCATAGTAGGTGCTCAATAAATATTTGTTGACTGATTAGGCAGAGATGTGCTCATGTCAATTCTTAACAAAAGCAGCAATCAGGAGAAATTCCTAATTAAGGTCCTAGAACTAGTGGCTTCTAATTGTTTGTTGCCACAGGATTGTAAACATGTTGAAGATGGGCCAGGCCTGGTGGCTCACGCCTATAATCCCAGCACTTTGGGAGGCCGAGATGGGTGGATCATGAGGTCAAGAGATCGAGACCATCCTGGTCAACGTGGTGAAACCCCATCTCTACTAAAAATTCAAAAAATTAGCTGGGCATGGTGGATCCCAGCTGCTCAGAAGGCTGAGGCAGGAGAATTGCCTGAACCCAGGAGGCAGAGGTTGCAGTGAGCCAAGATCATGCCATTGCACTCCAGCCTGGGTAACAAGAGCGAAACTCATCTAAAAAAAAAAACATGTTGAAGATAAGGGCAGTGTCTTATTCAATTGACTGTCCCCAGAAGCAGGCACAATGCCCAGGCGAGGGCCTGCACACTGTGGTTTTTCAACAATATCAATTGTCTGAATGACTCAGGGCTAAAGCATTTTTTAGGGCTGGGTCAGAAGAGCCCCACTGGGACATTGACCTGCACACACTTTGGTAGTCTCCTAGGATGCAGCGGTAGAAGTAGAAGAGTCATAAAGCCTGGGGATCAGAGCCACAGTGGGTCTCACAGCTGGAAAGGCCTGAGATCTCAGCCAGTCCCTTGCTAGGCAGAAAGAAGAAATGAATTAGCTGCAAATCTTGGGGTCTCTAACAGTGCAGCTTCATTTTTCTCTATTTCTCCTACAGACTCCCCATTCTGTCCACCTGCCAAAAACATTTAAGTTAATTTAATAATCAATGTCAGCTGAACTCAGACATTTCAGACTTAAATTCAATCTATTCCAAATTGCTTCAGCTTTCCTTGTCAGGGCATTTACTTAGTTCCAGGGGCTTCTGTGCCATAGGATGGGGAGCTGGAGGAGGGGGAGCGCTGAGCCATGCTCATCGGTATCTGTCTTCACTAGCCTCTTGGGCATGGTCACCCTACCTTATTGGTGTCTGCTAAATCCGTGTCTTTTTTCTGTAGTAATTAATCCACACACTGTGTCCTCCTGACTCTGTACTTGAGGCCCTCCCAGTCCACCAGGCCCTGCCCAGCACCTTCTATGCCTTCCTTGAAGTGTTGGAAAAGTAGCTGGCCCCTCATTACTGTAGGGCCCAGGGAGGCTCTGATTGACTCTGGGTGCCATAATAGAGGAGGGCTCCACACACTCAGGGTTCCCAATGGACAGTGGACACAGTCTCCTTTGCTCTGGTATTTCCCCAACTGGTTGGGAGGATTCTATTGGTGCCCACCCCTCACCCTACTGAGATCTCTGTCTCCCTGGTGAGCTGTGTATGTGCATGATGAGGAGGGTCTCCAGCAGTGAGGAAAGGAGTTGTATTTGTCAGTTTTCACACTGCTATAAATACCTGAAACTAGGTAATTTAGAAAGAAAAGAGGTTTAATTGACTCATAGTTCTGCCTAACTGGGGAGGCCTCAGGAAACTTACAATAATGATGGAAGGGGAAAACGCATGTCTTACATGGTAGCAGGCAAGAGAGTGTGTGTGTAGGAAGTGAAGGGGGAAGAGCCCCTTATAAAACTGTCAAATCTCATGAAACCTTACTCACTACCATGAGAACAATGTGGGGGAACCACCCCCATGATCCAATCACCTCCAACCAGCTCGCATCCCAGGCCATCAGCTTCTGCCTTTGTTAATGGAACACTTGCCTTTGGAGTCCTGAGCCTCTGGGTAAGAAGTTCAACTATCCCAAGGCTACCATGCTGTGAGGAAGCCCAAACTACATAGCTGGGCCATGTGAAGGCACTCTGGTTGACAGTCCCCACTGAGACATCTCAGTCCAGGCACCAGGCATGTAAGGGAAGAAGCCCCCAGGTGACATCAGCCCTCAACCTTCCCAGTCACCTCCAGCCATTTGAGTCTTCACAGTCCAGGTCCTAGACATTGGAGACCAGAGACAAGCCACCCTGTTGAGCCCTGGTCAAATTCTTAAGCCTCTGAATCTGTGAGCCTAATAAAATGGTTGTTCTTTCATGCCACCAATGTTGCTGAATGCCTCCCTGGTTCCAGCAATTATCTTGCCTCAGCCTCCTGAGTAGCTGAGATTACAGGTATCTGCCACCACACCTGGCTAACTTTTGTGTTTTTAGTGGAGATAGGGTTTCACCATGTTGGCCAGGCTGGTCTTGAACTCCTGACCTCAGGTGATCCACCTTCATCCTCCCAAAGTACTGGGATTACAGGGGTGAGCCACTGTGCCCAGCCCAGCTGTGCCATCTTAACCTGCTGGATTTATACTCTGACATTCATGCTTCTGGGCCACTAATGAGCCACATCTCTTCCCACCAGAAGACCACTGAGAAGGCCAGTGAGTGTGTGGTGGGGTCCCTTGTTTTAAGGAGTTGGGTGAAGGAAGTTGCTGCCATGAATAGCTGGTAACAAAAGAATATACATCGCGGAGGTTGTTCTGGAAGTTTCTTATGGAAGCAAAGGAAGGGAATTAAGACCCATCAACAACAGATGCCATTCCTCGTCCTGCCCATCCTTATTCATTTATTCAACAAGGGGTCTATGAGCAACTACGAGGTGCCAGGCCCTGTTTTAAGATTCTGGGACGTGGACACAGGCCTGGCCCTAGTGGTTCTCTTAGTCTAGCCAGAGATAAACATTGAACAATGATTAATGCACGTACTTTGAATGAAAAACTTGGAGTGTTCTGAGAGTGGGTGGAGATCTATTTAATCCTCATAATATCCTTCTGAGGTGGGAACCATCCTTTCTATTTTGCAGGGGAATACTGAGGCTCAGAGGGGTTGAGTGACCTTCCCAAGGTCACACAGCTGGGGAGACACCAGATTGCAAAGCAGCAGCCCCCACCCACCCAGTGCAGCCAGGAGAGCACAGGCACAAATGCCCAGCTCAGCAGGAGAGTGCTCGGGTTAACGGGTGTGGTGGGGTCAGCAGCCTCAGACTGACAACCTCTGAGGGAACAGGATTAACCCCTGGGAAGCCAGGGTAGCTTGTTAATCTAGCAAACCTGGTCTTCCCAAGAAATAATGGCCTTCAACTGGGAAGGGATGATGGAGCTCCAACCATCCACCAGTCCTGGGGCAACCACTCTCACCGTCTGTAAACTGAGGTCAGAAATAGAATGGGGAGGTATGATACCCACCCAGAGGAAGTGGCTGGGACCTGTAACCCACTCCTTGATTCTGAGTCCCCAAGGGCCAGTGGAGGGGCATCGGGAGGGGAGACAGGACATGCAGACAAACCCCCTCCAAGAGATGTCAAGAGAAGTGGGTTTCAGACCTTGGGGTGTGGAAGAAGCACCTGGAGAATAGGTTAAAATGCTGATGTGTGGCCCCCACCCTGAGGAATTTGGGTTCATTTGGTCTGGAGTGAGGCCAAGGCATCTGTGGGTTTTGCTTTTTGTTTTTGTTTTTGGGCAACAGGCTGGAGTGCACTGGTGCACCCTCAGCTTACTGCAACCTCTGCCTCCTGGGTTCAAGCGATGCTCCTGTCTTAGCCTCCTGAGTAGCTGGGATTACAGGCACCCACTACTACACCTGGCTAATTTTTGTATTTATAGTAGACACAGAGTTTCACCATGTTGACTAGGCTGGTCTCGAACTCCGAGACTCAAGTGATCTGTCCACCTCGGCCTCCCAAAGTACTGTGATGACAGGCATGAGCCACTGTGCTCAGCCAAAAATATTTATCTTTAGATGAGCTTTTAATAGAGTTCTTCAAATACTCAAAAAAGTAGGGAAAACTAGGATGCTAGAAGATGAAATAGGTGATTAGGCAAATAAATCATTAGGGAAATTGGCTTCAGACTCATGGTCTTGTTCCCCAGGCAATTTACTTGTCAATTCCAAGCTTCAGTTTCCCCACCTGAAAAACTGAGCTAATAAAATTGATTTCTCTGAATGCGGTGGCTCGAGCCTGCAATCTCAGCACTGTGGGAGGCTGAGGTGGGTGGATCACCTGAGGTCAGGAGTTTAAGACCAGCCTGGCCAATGTGGTAAAACTGCATCTCTACTAAAAATATATATGTGTGTGTGTATATATATGTATATACATATATATGTGTATATATACACAAAAAAAATTAGCTGGTTGTAGTGGCACATGCCTATAATTACAGCTACTCGGGAGACTGAGGCAGGAGAATTGTTTGAATGTGGGAGGCAGAGGTTGTAGTGAGCCGAGATTGCACTACTGCACTCCAGCCTGGGTGACAGAGTAAGACTCTGCTTCAAAGAAAAAAATGGATTTCACAGTGTAGTTATGAGGACGTTGTAAGAGGGTGTGAGATATGTGCCAGGTGGGTGGTAAACGTTCAATGGATGCTACTTTCCTTCCTTCTGGAGCATTTGGACCACACAGAGACCTCCCTGCTCTTGGCTTTGGCTTTAAGGAGCTTGTGGTCACTGAGAGGATTTCACACTGGAAGTGTTCGAAATGGATACCTAAGTGTATATTTTCTGGTGTAAACTATGTGTCGACTCTAACATTAGCCCAAGGGAGCTTTATTATTTGTCTCCCTTTCATGAAAGCTATAATAGAGGAAGAGAAAACCCTGCTTCATACATTCCAATTCCTAAATATACAATTTATACTTTTCTGGGATATTATTTACATTTATTTTAGTTCTGGATACACACCATCTCTGTGGGCTGCTTATTTAAGTTTCGGGTGGGCTCTGGAAAGGCCTGGAATGCCTCAGAAGGAAGGAAGAAGATTCTTTTCATTCATTAAACAGAAGGGCCTGGGGTCTTTGCAGGTTCTAGGGCTTAGAAGTTTACTCAACACCAGCTGAGAAGTCCCAGGGTGGGAGATGAGCTCACACCGAGTTCTGCATCTCACGTCCTGTAGCTTTCAGAGTTGGATCTCTTTCTGGCTCTTGCATCCTCTGCTCATACTGAGGCCAACAGAGAGGTTGGACCATGGTCTGGCTGGGGGCTCCAGCCGCCTCTTTTTCTCTCAGCGGTCGTCAGGCCAGCTGTCCATACCTGGCACCCAGGTATGAAAAGAGACCTTTGGCTTTCACCAGGCTCTTGGAGGGTGAGGGACCTCCAAAAGGATAAATACCACTGGTCAGTCACCGTCTACCTCCTTCCCCCCATTCCCTGCCCTCACACCCTGTTCTTAAGATAAGGCCTTCCCTAGTATTCAATGGTGGGTCCCCAAGGAAGGCCCCAGCTGAGCATCCTTCGAGGAAGACTTCAGCCCCTGGCCCTGCAGTGAGTGCTGTTGTTAGCAGCAGAGGGGCTTAGTGAGGCAGTGGAATGGGGTTCTTCTTTTTTGTTCTGGTTGCAAATTATAAACTCCCAAATGCTGGTGTTCCATACTGAGGTTCACAAACTAGCATGGAAAACAGTCAAGTGTAATTTTAAAAGCACCCCAGGAGATGTGATGCAGATGGACACTTGAAGAAATACTGGTTGATAAAGTTTCTTTTCTTTTTTCTTTTTTTTTGAGATGGAGTTTCACTCTGTGGCCCAGGCTGGAGTGTAGTGGGGCCATCTCACCTCACTGCAAACTCTACCTTCCAGGTTCAAGCAGTTCTCCTCCCTCAGGCTCCTGAGTAGCCGGGATTACAGGTATGTGCCACCATGCCCAGTTAATTATTGCATTTTTAGTAGAGATGGGGTTTTGCCGTGATGCCCAGGCTGGTCTCGAACTCCTGACCTCAGGTGATCCACCCGTTTTGGTCTCCTGAAGTGCTGGGAGTATAGGCATCAGTCACTGCCCCAAGCCATGCTTATTTATAGTTTCTAGAAAGCTGTTCCAAGTTATTGGCTGTTTTTGAACTGTTCAAGCTTTAAAAAAAAGTTGGCACCCTTTAAGAAGGCCAATTGTGAAGTAGAAGTCCCATTCCAAGTAGGGAAGGCCTGTAGTGGCAGCTAATAAACACTTTTGTAGCCCTACTGTGCACCAGATACTGTTCTAAGCACTCATAAAGATTAATCTGAACCTCTCAGCAGCTCCACATGCCAGGACATCAGTGCCTCTATTTCAGGAAAGGCCATCTGGACCCTGCAGGAGGCCAACAGGGAGAGGATAAACAGAGTCCTGTAGGTGAAAAGGAGGAACGAGAGGCTGGAGAGGAATGGGAAGCATTAGAGATCACAAACTGTGGTAGACAGAATAATACCTCCCAGATGTTCACATCTATCTCCCTGGAACCTGTGAATGTTACCTTACCTTATGTGGCAAAAGGGACTTTGCAGGTGTGGTTAAGAATCCCGAGACATGAAGATCATTCTGGATTATCCACAATAATCCAGGTGGATTGGAGGGATCTAGTGTCATCACATTTAATGGTCCTTAGATGTGGAAGAGAGGGATAGAAAGGCGAGTCAAGGGGATGCCAGTAGAGAATATGGAAGGGGACACAAGCCAAGGAATGCAGGCCACTTCTAGGATCTGGAAAAAGCGAGGATACGTGGTGTCTCCAGATAGGAACACAGCCTCACTGGAATCTGTATTTTAGCATTCTGAGAACCATCTTAACACTTGTGACTTTTAGAGCTATAATGTCATAAATTTATGTTGCTTTAAGCTTCTCAGTTTAAGGTAATTTGTTGCAGCAGCCATAGAAAACTAGTAGAAGGAAGGAGAATTAAGAGAGATTTCCCACTTTGCTTTGAAAAGTACATGGAAATAAATGGGAAAACAGAAGAGGGCCCAGAGCAGAATGGGGGAGAAAGTCTTCTTCTATGACTAAGGAAGAGTGAGACTTCCAAATGGCCCTCAGGAAGGGTTTGTGCCATGATGCTTTTCAAGAGAGAGTAGAGATCAATCAATCTCTGTGCTGTGTTCTCACGTGAAATATTTGTGAGGCAAGGGTTGTGGTGAGTCACTTGTATTTTTAAAATACCTACCACTCCCAGTTTTCCAGATAGCTGAGGAAAGGCTGGGGTTCAAATCCCATAAAAAACCAACATCATTTAATTGGTACATGCTCTAAAATGTACATAAAACATCTAGGAGGACTTCATGACTTCAAAATTAAGAGCAATCAACTGCTAATGCACTGAGTGCTTATTTTTTGCCAGGCACTGTACCAGGCACGCTGCTTCATTTAAATTTTGTGGGGACCTTTGAAGTAGGTCCTACATTGATTTCCATTTTGCAGATGAAAAGCATCACATTGGGATGCAGCCAAGGCTGTTGGTTGCCCTTCAGCCTTCGTGCTTTGATATGTCTGGCTCTGTGTCTCCACCCAAATCTCATCCCGAATTTCACTCCCATAATTCCCACCTGGTAGGAGATAATTCAATTATGGGGCACCAGGATTCAATTTTGGGGGCAGTTTCCCCATACTGTTCTCATGGTAGTGAGTAAGCCTCACGAGATCTGATGGTTTTATCCAGGGTTTCCGCTTTTGCGTCTTCCTCGTTCTTTGTCTGCTGCCATCCACGCAAGATGGGATCTGCTCCTCCTTGCCTTCTACCATAATTGTGAGGCTTCCCCAGCCATGTAGAACTGTAAGTCCAATTAAACCTCTTTCTTTTGTAAAATGCCCAGTGTTGGTTATGTCTTTATTAGCAGCATGAAAACAGACTAATATACCCTTCTTCCTCTTTGCTAAAATACCCTTTTGATGGTGATCATGAATTGGCCTTTGTGTGCAATGAGTTTTGACTAGTCTGCCAATGCCTTGCCTTTCCAGCTGTGAATGGCTTTAAAAAATATTAATGTGAAGTCCCCACCTCAGAACCATTGAATACAATGCTCTGGTATGGGCCCATACCAGTGTTTTCTTAAAAGTTCTCAGGTGATTCTAACGTTGCAGTCAGGGATGAGACCATTTATCGAAGGAAATCTGGATAATTCCTTTCACGTTAGCCAGGGGTTAGCCTGTGAAGTATTCTTACTAAGGAGGCATGAAGTTTTCTGTTTCTAGATGTTGCCCATCTGCAAATGTCAGGGAGGAACCTGGGATCTGAAGATGCTGCTGAGCTGCCTGAGTAGGTCACCTGGATCCACTCTATTACTAGACTTCTTGTTATATGATGAATAAATGTCCTCTTGGTTTAATTAAGACAGGGGTTGGCAAACTGTGACCCAGGAGCCAAGTCTGGCCCACTGCTTGATTTTTGTAAATAAAGTTTTATTGGAATACAGTCATGCCCATTTGTTTGTGTATTGCCTACATATTGTTTAGTGCTACAATGGCAGCAATGAGTAGTCATGACAGAGAACTTATGACCTGCAAAGTCTCAAATATTTACTCTCTGGCCCTTTGCCCTTTACAGAAAAAGTTTGCCAACTCCTGGTTTAAGGGTCTTTTTGTGGGCCTTTCTATTACTTGCAGTCGAGGGTATCTGTTAGTTTTGGAGTTTAGCTTCCCCAATGTGGCATTGTTAGTGATGGCAGGTTTGCCCTTTTCAAGCCATTTTTTCCTGTGAGAATAATTACAGAATAATCTTGCAGGGATTTAAATAATATCAGCGAACCCTACTGCCCACGGGAATGCCAGATGATAGTGTGGGATCACACAGGTTGAGGCTTCAGACAGGCCTGGATTTATGTCCTGGTTTTATCATATAGAACCAGTTGTCTTTGATAAGTGATTTAATCTAGTCCTCAACTTTCTCATCTGAAATGAGGACAGTTATATGTACATGTAGAATGGGTACCCTCATGGAAGCAATTTCAGACAAAGGAATTGCAAAAAAAAGGAAGCGAGGTGAAAAAACTCGGTCCACATGGAGAGGAGCAAGCTGCTCTACCTGACCTAAGCCAAGAGCATAGAAGAGAGGTCGTGGGCATACTGTGGTAAAGATAGGCTGGCACTTACTGCATAATAATTTGTCTGGTTGTCTTGAGTTTCTGAGAGGGAGCTTCTAAACGATTGGAATTTCCCAGGTGATAGGAGTGTCTTTGTTATTCATAGCCACTGGAACCACACCTGAGTTTATACTAATGAGGTGTCTCATTGTGGGCCCCTAGATAGTTTCAGGATGGGGACTAGGTATTAGGAACCAACCAGATGATTAGAGGGTTGGGGTTTTGAGCCAGATATCAGTCTGACCTCCAGGGAGGGAAGGAGGCTAGAGATTGAGTTTAATCACACGGCCAATTATTTGATCAATCATGCCTCGTGATGAAATCCCAGTAAAAACTCTGGACATCAAAGCTCCTGGTGGGTGAACACTGGTGTGCTAGGAGGGTTGCATACTGACTCCATGGGGGGAATAGATGGAAGCTCTGTGTTTGGGATTCTCCCAGATGTCACATGGGGGGAATAGATGGGAGCTCTGTGTTTGGGATTCTCCCAGATGTCACCTTATGGATCTCTTCATTTGGCTGGTTCTGATTTGTACCCTTGATATAAAACTGAAATGGTAGGTATACCACTTTGCTGAGTTCTGTGAGTCATTGTAGCAAATTATCAAATATCAGGGGGTTGTGGGGTACCCCCACATTTGTAGCCAGCTGGTCAGAAGTGCAGATGGCCTGGGAACCCCCACACTGTGGGGCATCTGAAGTGAGGGCAGTCTTGTTGATGACTATGTTTTTAGCCTGTGGAGTCTGTACTAACTCCAGGTAGTTGGCAATGCAAAAGTGTATATTGCTGTATTGCAGAGCTGGATTCATGAATGTCTGTTTCCAGACTTGGATTTAATTTGGTTGGTGGTGGGAAGCCATAGAAGGTTTATGAGCAGATGAATGACAAGATTGGTAACAGATTCTGGAAGAATAATTAGGCAGAGATAACGGCCAGCTAGAGCTCTCCCTGAGTCACAGGATCCCTTGGTCATGCACTTTCAACTTTGACATGAAATGCTGGTCACCAAAGATGCGTCCTTTCAAAAATAAACAGCAGCTATAAGGCAGCTCACATATACTGGTAGGGTTGGAGCCATCCCAGGGCAGGCCAAGTCTAGGAGCTACAGGAAATCCTCACTTCTGGGAGAAGGTCAGTTGCTTCTTCCTGGCCCACACCGTCTGCAGATACTAGAGCTCATGGAAGAGTCCTGGATGCATACACAGCCCAAGGCTTTGCTTTATAGCATAAGGGTATGGAAGCAGAATCTTGGTACAGCTTCCTCTTGGAGGTTTTGGGAACCTGGTGACATTCAGGAGCCCCCTTTTTAAAACCTTTTGTACCTTCCTGTTTGCTACTTTCCAGCAACAGCTAGCCACTGGGGCATTGTATTTCAGCCTTTCTGGGCATCCCCTGGAAGACGGGCACTGACACTGCCTGCTCTCTCTCCCTGGATCTGATTTAGGCTTCACTGAAACCCTGAACAAGGTGATGACTTAATCTCTGGGATGAGCAAATGCAGCCAGGATGTGCAGATGGATTTTTCAAGACAAAAGCTCAAATCTGTTTTGTGGCTGCAGATACACCTTCTGACTTTACCACATTTGTGGTCATTTCAGTCACAAACACAAAGGGTGCTATAAATTCTTTCCACTGGATTGTTTGTCATTATTCATTTCATAAGTCAGTCAAAACAGCCAGTCTGGCATTGATCCCAAGGGCCCCAGAGCAGTGCCTTTTAACTTACTGATGGTTTTAGGTCTTGTTAGTAGCAAAGTTTCTTTCCAGGAATTCTGTTTTCTCATCGACTCTGATGAGAAAGAATGTTGAGAGAGATGCTAGTGAAAAAATTTAATTGCACTCAAAGAAGTAGCAGTCTTTTTTTTTTTTTTTTAGTATACATCATACATCAAGCAAAATCATTTTCTGAGAACTAGTTCCAGATTGTGTTCAAAATCATGAGTTGTGTGTTTTATTTTCTTATTGAGATGTAATTCACATACCATAAAATAGCTTTTGTAAGTTTGGGGAACCTGGTGACATTCAGGAGTATACAATTTGGTGGTTTTTAGTATATTCAGAAGACTACAACCATCACCACTATCTAATTCCAGAACATTTTTATGACACAAAAAAAAGAAATTTTGTACTCATTAGCAGTCACTCTCCACTTCTGCTGTCTTACATTCCCTGACAACAACTAATCTCCCTTTCAATGTACTTACCTAGACTGGATGTTTCATATAAATGGAGTCATATAATCTGTGGCCTTTTGGTCTGGCTTCTTTCACTTAGCATGTTTTCAAGGTTCATCCATGTGGTGGGATGTATCAGCTTCATTTCTTCTCATGGCTGCATAATAATCTCTTACATGTGATGCAGGGCAGGTGAGTCCCAAAGTGGGACTTAGCCCATGAGGGTTATTGGCTTTGCCCAGGGAAGAATTCAAGGGCAAGCAAGAGGTAGAAACCAGATTTATTGAAACAGCAGTGTTACAGCTCTGTGACTGCTCCTGCAGGACAGGGCTACCCCACAGGCAAAGGGTAGCAGCTCAGGGCAGTTTTGCAGTCATATTTATACCAACTTTTAATTACGTATAGATTAAGGGGTGGTTTATGCAGTAATTTTTAGGGAAGTGGTAGTAATGTTTGGCTTGGCGGGTCATTGCCATGGAAAGGAGTGGTAACTCCCAGGTGTTGTCATGGCAATGGTAAACTGACAGGGCACACTGGTGGGCATGTCTTTTGGAAAGCTGTTTCTGCCCCTTCCTTGTTTTAGCTAGTCCTCAATTTGGTCTGGTGTCTGACCTTCATCTTTGGAGTCAAGTCTCACTTCCTACCTCATATGGATATACCATAATGTGTAATCCATTTGTCAATTAATAGATATTGGATTGTCTCTAATTTTTGGCTTTTGTGAATAATGCTGCCATGAACATTTATGTGCAAGTTTTTGAATTGACATATATTTTCAAATCTCTTGGGTATACACCTAGGAGTGGAATTGACAGGTCATATAGTAAAGTCTATGTTTAACCTACTAAATTAGACTATCTGGGACTAGGGCCTGTTTTAACAACTCTCCAGGTGATTCTATGATCACCAGAATTTGGGAAGCACTGCCCTAGAGTAAGGGGCAGCAAAGAGCCCTATAGTAAATATTGGGGTTTGCAGACCAAGAGACAAAACTGAGGATGTTAGGTAGGTACTTACTTAATAAGCTTGTAAACACATATCCAAAAATTTTATTGAAAAATTTAAAACTATAATCATAATAATTGGTAACAGGGTTGTTTCTGTTTGTTGGTTTTTGGTTTTTTTGAGACAGGGTCTCACTCTGGCTCCCAGGCTCAAATGCATGGCTCACTGCAGCCTTGACCTCCTGGGCTCAGGTGATCTTCCCAAGTAGCTTGGAGCTACAGGCATGCACTAGCACACCCAGCTACTTTTAAAAAATTTTTGTAGAGAAGAGGTCTCACTATGTTGCCCAGGCTGGTCTTAAACTCCTGGGCTCATGCAATCCTCCCACCTTGGCTTCCTAAAGTGCTGGGATTACAGACGTTAGTCAGTGTCCAGCCAGAAACAGTTTTTTGTAACACAGGTTTACTAATTAGATGAATGTGTTTCATTTTGTTTTGCTTTTTGCAGGGTTGGGAGGGCAACATTTTACTTAACTGAGGTTTAAAGTTGGTGTTCCCTGTCATCAAATCAATTGTAGGTAGTAATCTGTCAAAACCACTCTTCCAGCTGGGCATGGTGGCTCACGGCTATAATCCCAGCACTTTGGGAGGCAGAGGTGGACGGATCACCTGAGGTTGGGAGTTCAAGACCAGGCTGACCAACATGGAGAAACCCTATCTCTACTAAAAATACAAAATTAGCCAAGCATGGTGGTGCAGGCCTGTAATCTCAGCTACTCGAGAGGCTGAGCAAGAGAATCGCTTGAACCCAGGAGGCAGAGATTGCAGTGAGCTGAGATGGTGCCATTGTACTCCAACCTGTACAACAAGAGAAAAAAATATTCTTTCCTTATGGGCTATAAAATATCAAGTCATGGGCCAGATTTGGCCCGTGGCTCTACTGTGTCAACTAGTTCTGGTGTATAGCAGCCCCCAAGGTTTTAGCAGTGTGGTTAGTGGAGAGCTGTGGCTTTTGCCTCCATCTCAATTTTTCCTTGAGCAAATCACCTCTCCACTGACAGTCCTGTTGGGGCTGTCAGTTGTGGAGTTCTGGCACCTCCCATCCCAGCCCCAGCTAGAGCAGACAGGCCCACAGGAATCTGAATCTGGAGGGAGTTCTCAGGGCTGGAGCGTAGAGGCTGCAGGAGCCTTCTGATGACAGGGCCATGAACTAAGTCCTGCCCTGAGAATCACACTGTTATGTCTAGGCTTTGTGGGATTCCTGAGAATTATACCCTACCTGCCCTGCTCTGACATCTACTCAGCCTTTGCCATATCCATTTATTGATTCGGCTCAGCAACATCTACTAATGACGCTTAAATCCTGCAAGTGTACTCAAAGTGGCCCAAGAGGTTAAAGATGTGGACATTCTCCCTCCAGCACCAGCACCCCTGCCCCACAGCCTGGGGATTCTCTGTTCTTCTTGCTATTAATCACTTATATATTGCATAATTATGTGCCAAAAATAGGATCCTCTCTTGCCCTGTTTGGGTCATGAAATTGTCAAGTGGTACCTATCTTCTAGAAAGCAATCCAGCAGTATATGAGAAGAGCTACAGAAATGTGCCCCCTTGGGGAAAAGAAATAATCCTAAGTACAGAAAAATGTATTTGAGCAAAGCATTCATTGCCACATTCTGCCTTTCCCTGTTCAGATATGGATTAAAGCTGAATCTACTGCCAGCAAGTACCAACCTCCACTCATTTGAGACACAGAGGGTTCCCCACCCTTTCCATTGGGTTGCCTTCCAGAAACAGCTCCCACAATGTCCCATAATCTCTGTTTCCCTTGATCTCTCTTCTTCCTTGTCTAACCTTCTTTTAGAAAATAAGCTTTATCACCATTGGTTAGTAGCCAGCAAATCTGGTTTGTTCCCCGTGACCCTTATGCCTGAGGTAGATAGAACCACCTACTCCCTATCCGCCCATCCTCTGAGTGTAAGGCCCTCAAGATAATCTGCTTCTCTGCTTAGAGTGGATTCTCCATGTATCACTCTAATGATTTATGAGGTTAAAAGGCTCCCCCTTCAGTAGGGATTAGGTTAAAAGATGTTCCAAATACCCTCTTGTACTAGCCAAGGGGCTGACCCAAGGCAGGATCCCAGGAACTAGGGTTGAGTGGCTGGGGGAGGTACTTTGGGCAAGAAGACATCAGATCTGAGGATGGATGCTAAAATCAGCCTGAGAAGGTAGGCCAAGGGCCAGTTTCAGAGAAGCAGCCTGGACACTGTTTTCTTTTGTTTTTAATTGGGTGTAGACACAAGGAGTATGGAGAGCCACTGGCTCAGGTCTCAATGGGTCTCAGATGTGGACTTCTGCTATTTTTTTCTTCAAATGTGATCACATATTTAGTCCCAGAGAGTGACTGACAGGACCAAAAGAGAACATTTGTCATTTGCCTTTGACCTTTTCTCCACATCGGGACAGTTAATATCACCTGTGGTACCCTATGAGTTTCTACATTTCTTGTGAGTTTCATAACAATGTTATACCAGATTGCTAGGTGAAAGGAATATTAATTGTTCATTGTAAACACTTAAATAGCTGATAATCTTTTTTTAAATTTTAATCTATTTATTTGTTTTGAGACTGGGTTATGAGACTGGCTAATGTTTGTATTTTGAGTAGAGATGGGGTTTTACCATATTGCCAAGGCTGGTCCTGAACTCTTGGGCTCAAGAAATCCACCCCGCTAGGCCTCCCAAAGTGCTAGGATTACATGTGTGAGCCACCACGCCCAGCCTAAAATAGCTGACAATCTTTATAACCCTCTTGAGGCATATTTACATTTTATAGTATACTAGGAAGCTTGAAAATTGATGGTAATTCAGGTTTTTCAGTATTTGAGAAGGCATCTAAGTTGTCAGATCTAGGGGCGGTGGTGAGTGTAATATACAAATTATATCAAAAAGTCTGGAGCAGGCAGAAGAATGCAGGAAGAGGTCAGGGAGTGAGGGACTAGATTGAGAGGACCAAGATTTAGGGTCTGAACAGGGCTGACTTCAGGGTGTGGGAATCTGGCCCCCGGTAAAACTTAGTGTCGTTGTGTGGATCAGAAGACAACAGGATTTTTTTTTTTTTTTGAGACGGAGTTTCACTCTTGTTACCCAGGCCGGAGTACAATGGCGTGATCTCGGCTCACTGCAACCTTCGACTCCTCAGATCAGGCAATTCTCCTGCCTCAGCTTCCCAAGTGGCTGGGATTACAGGCACATGCCACCATACCCAGCTAATTTTTTGTATTTTTAGTAGAGACGGGGTTTCGCCATGTTGACCAGGATGGTCTCGATCTCTTGACCTCGTGATCCACCCGCCTTGGCCTCCCAAAGTGCTGGGATTACAGGCTTGAGCCACCATGCCTGGCCTTACAACAGAGGATTTTTAAGGAAACTATGGCCCATCATCTCAGTGGACCAGGCAGCCTTTGGGAATGATGGTCACAAAGACTCTGTGGCAACATAGAAAATGCAAATAGTGGCTGGGCGCAGTGGCTCACACCTGTAATCCCAGCACTTTGGGAGGCTGAAGTGGGTGGATCACCTGAGGTCGGGAGTTCGAGACCAGCCTGGTTAGCATGGTTGAAACCCCATCTCTACTAAAAATACAAAAAATAGCCATGTGTGATGGCAGGCATCTATAATCCCAGCTACTCTGGAAGCTGAGGCAGGAGAATTGCTTGAGCCTGGGAGACGGAGGTTGCAGTGAGCTGAGATCACACCACTGCACTCCAGCCTTAGCAACAGAGTGAGACTTCATGTCAAAAAATTTTTTTCAAAAATGCTAATGATGTCATATAGAATACAGAACTTTACAGACCTGTGTTACACACACACACACACACACACACACACACACGAAACAAGACTGGAAGGGCTTACACCTAAATGTAAGCAGTGCTTGTGTTCATGGGGTGAAGTGACGTTGTGGGTTTATTTTCTCTCTTTTTAAATAAAACAATGGCTCAGTTTGGTAGATAACTGAGTCAGCATCTCATCCAACAGCTCTCGGGGCCCCTGGGAGAAGCCACCTCCCACCACCTGGCCAAGAAGATCTAGAGAGGCTGAGATCCCCTCTTCCTCTCCTGGGGTCCTGAGCCACAAATCTAAAGCCACATTCCTTGGGTGACCAGGCAGGGATTAGGGACAGATGTTGAAATTGGCAAGGTCCCACTTTGGGATAGCCAGCCTGCTGTGGCTCCTGTCCTAGCGCCAGCTCCTCTGCTGCCATCCCATCCCCACCTGACTGTTGTGCTAACTGTGCGTATGAAGCTTGCTTTTTTTTCCTTTAACAGGCAGGTTCGTGGGAAGTAAACACCAGATCGAGAACAATAATAAAGTGATAGAAAATTTTAATGAGAGAAGTAGGAGGATGGAAAGATGATAGCTTTATTTATATATATATACACAGAAACCACTCTACCTCAGCGCTGGCAAGACAGCAGCACAGGCTATTCGCAAGTCACATCTGGAAGTCGCTCTGATTCAATGTCTCTGTGTTCTTTTGCTCCTTTATTGTATCAGCTTACATAACTAATTTACGTACTCATCTTTGGGTCAGTCGGTAAACAGGGAAGATCTCTCTCATAAGTGCCCTGTCCTTGACTGTTTCTTGGGTGCTGGGAGTTTACCAGACTCCCAACCTCTAAGATACCATTCTGAAGCACCAAGAGCTCTTAGCACCCCAGAACAGTTCATGGACAGTTCATGGGCTCACAGATCCTTCTCTGCCCACTTCCTCACCCCAAACACCCTTTACAAGCAAGCTTTTTTACAAAACAGGACTTTTTACAAAACAAGACTTCTACATCATAATCTTACACTGACACATCCCACTTCTTCAGCCAAGAGGGCCCAAAGTGCCCTCACTGGTATGTTGAGGAAGCATCTGCTTCTCTCCAGCTCAGGAGACCCATGTTGGTGATCCCATATGACAGGCTGCTGTGGCACATGCTCTGAGCCCCTCCGGAGCCCACCCACCATGGCTTAGCTCTTCCCACCCAGGGCCTCCTCAGGGCTTCTCGGCATTCCAGAAAGACAAGGAGATTTTCTTGGGGCCAAGGCATTGCTGGGCCTCTCTGTCCCACCTCTCTGTCCCAGCCAGGCCCTTGTCAGGCTCCATGCCTCAACTCTATTGCCTTCTCTCTGGTCCTCTTTGTCACCCTTCAGAGACTTTTAAATCCCATAGTCCAGGCTTCAGGGTCTCCAATAAAAGCAGAATATGACCTACAGGGACTTATAAATATATTGACAGTAAGTATTATTAAGAAACTATGTGGCCGGGTATGGTAGCTCACACCTGTAATCTCAGCACTTTGGGAGGCTGAAGTGGGTGGATCATGAGGTCAGGAGGTAGAGACCATCCTGGCCAACACGGTGAAATCCCATCTCTACTAAAAATACAAAAATTAGCTGGGCATGATGGTACATGTCCGTAGTCCCAGCTGCTCAGGAGTCTGAGGCAGGAGAATCGCTTTAACCTGGAAGGTGGAGATTGCAGTGAGCGAAGATTATGCCACTGCCCTCCAGACTGGGTGACACAGTGAGACTCTGTCTCAAAAAAAATGTAAAAATTATTTCTTTTCCTGTAAAAGAGATAGAATTTTACCTGTAAAAGAGACAAACCTTCTAATGTAACTAGACACTAAGGGAAAAATGAAAAAAGTTAGACTTAAACTGTTAAAAAACAAAAGAGATTCAGCCCTGTCAGAGTCAGCCTGATGTGGTGGACACATTGCTCATGAATTACTCATGGTATTTGCTAAAAAATGCAGGTTCCTGGGAGTCTCTGAGCATACTCTGGCTCGAGAGGCTGCCTGATTAAAAAAAAAAAAAAAGCAGGTTCCTGAGCCCAGCTCCAGAGCTACCAAACGAAAATCTTGGGGAGGTGAGGACTGGGAGTCTGAATGTAACATGTTCCCTAGGTGATCTGAAGCACACTGCACCGGTGCTTTAGTGGGTTCCATGCCAGAAGAGTGTCACACCCTCCCTGGGAACCTGCCTTCCCAGTCCTAGCTGCTGGGAGGCTGGCCAGCACAGACACAGGCCTCCTTCCCAAGAGATCCCCAGACCTGGCGAGGAGGAAGATGCAGTGGGTAACAGGAGTTGCAATATGAGTTTGTACCCAGTTCTCTGTGAGCAAACAGGAGAGGGGAATGAGTCTCTGGGGCTAGATCATGAGGGCTCAGTAGAGTTGACCAGCTAAAGAAGGGAGCAAAGGTATCCCAAATTGAGGGCATAGCATGGGCAGAGGCACAATGTGGAGTTGTAAACAGTTTAGGGTCAGGGCACAGTAGAGAGTAGAGGGAGGAAGCCAGAGAGATGAATGGGGCTGGTCCTCCTGCTGGTTTGTGTTTCATCCATTTAGCTAATCTGGGAATAATACTTCCCGGAATCCCTTTCTCCAAAGGAGTCTGGGGTAGATTTGGTCAAAAGAGGAGCTTATATGAGATTTGGAAAATAAAAGTGAAGCAGCATCATGACTCTCAAAGGGTTGTCAGGGTCACATATTGTGGGTGGATCACAAGGTCAGGAGTTCAAGACCAGCCTGACCAACATGGTGAAACCCCACCTCTACTAGAAATACAAAAATTAGCTGGGTGTGGTGGCAGGTGCCTGTAATCTCAGCTACTCAGGAGGCTGGGGCAGGAGAATCACTTGAACCCAAGAGGCAGAATTTGCAGTGAGCTGAGATCATGCCTGTACTACAGCCTGGATGACAGAGCAAGACTCTCAAAACAAAGCAAAACAAAGAAAAACTCTAATGAAGGTGTGACTATGAGAAAAAAGGGAAATAAAGTGATTGAGGAAAGGAAAGGAACTTGTGTGTAAAGAAGAAAGGCCCAAAACATCTTTTCAGGCCTGGGGGATGAGGTGGAGAGAGTCTGTTACACCCACTCCAGGAGGAGGGCTGTTTGGGACTAAAGCTGGTGTTTATGATCCAATATTTTACTGGTGTTCTTAGTGGTGGTGGTAGCAGTAGCAGACCAAGTGTGCCAAGGCCCACCGGCCCCTTGCTGGTTCACTCAGGTGCCAACATAGACTGAGCACCTGCTGCAGGCCAGGCTCTGTGGTCTCAGATCTCAAACAAGCCAGCTCAGTCCCTGCCTCATAGAGCTTGCAATTGGGCAGGAGAGGCAGACCTGACATGAGACAAATATAAAATGACAACTGATGACAAGGGTTGGGAAAAAGAATAGTGAGATCCTGTTTTAGATGGGATGGTCAGGGAAGGCCTCTGAGGAGGTGACATTTGAGCCAAGATCAGATGGATGGTAGAGAACGTAAGAAGAGCATCCCCGGTGGAGCAAACAGCATTGTCATAATTGGGAGCCAGTGCTTTCGAGGAACTAGCAGACAGGCAGGGTGTGTGGAGGATGGGAGCCAGGGCTGGGCTGGGGGTATGAGGACACTGACAAGGGACCAGCTGGAGGGGGGCGGGGCTGACCATGCAGGAACCTGGTATCTTTCAGTAAAGCCCTGACCAAATGATTCTTCAGGGTCCTTGTTTCCCCAGGTTTCAGTGGCATTTTAAAGGTGCTGTCATAAAAGGCTGGGGAGTCTGTTTCCACTCCCCCCATCTCATTTAAGAAGGGGGCATCCAGGGTATCATTGAACAGGTGACCTAGAAGCTGTTCCTTGGTCCAGTTACTGCAAATTGGCCCGCAGCATTTTTAGAAATGTTCTTTTTTAAATTCAGTTTATTTTAGCCAAATTGACCAGGGAAAATAAGTCCCTACAAATAGCAATCGCTGGCAAACAAGGAGAGTTATTATCTTAAATTGAGGCTGTTTCTAAGGACAAAAATATAGACCACCAAATGCCACGGGGCCACCCACCCCCCACCCCCTGATCCCCAGCCCATACATGAGGATGATGGCTCCGTCGCCCTCCCTGTAAGTGCCAGGCTGAACACCGGCCTCTGTGCAAAGGGAAGGAGACAGGAAGGAAGGCAAGAGATTAGAGAAGCTGACAGATGCAAATAGCCTCTGAGGAGCCACACTGTCCCAACATTTCTCCCCAGGGAGCCTTTTGTACCAAGGAATCTGGTTGTCTGAATGAAAAATGGTATCATTTATTTATTTAGTCAGAGCTGAGCTGTTTTCTTCAAACATGGAAATAACACCACAGCACCAAATTGTTGGCCAAACGATAGAGATATCTGTAACGTGGGCGCTTCCTATTGTCCAGGGTAAACAACCATGGACTTGGTTCCTTGGGAAGAGCCTGGTTGCCCCCACAGTTGCAAAGCTACAGAGGGACTTGAATGAAAGAAATGCTTTGGAAAAGTTGTCCCAAAGCCCTTGCCTGCTGCCGAGCTGAGAGGAAGCTGGGCATTTCATTCCCACTGCTCAAATCATGCTCTGGCAGCCAAGGGTCCATTAATTCAACAAATATTTATGGAGCCCAGATTCTGGCCAAGCCCTGTGCAAAAGCACTGAGGCTACAGATGTGCAGAGGTCAGGATCCTGTCCCCTACACCCTCATAGTCCAGAGGAGACAGCCAACTTCAGCCTGCGTGGCAACCTTGTAACCCAGCCTGGATATGGCATGGTGGTCAGCTCTATGGGGAAGGCAGCCTCTCAAAAGGAGACTCAAAGGGGAATTTCCTGGCCAGAGGAGCTGGAAGAGGGGATCCTAGACTAAGGAAAACATACAAAAGCAAAGAGGCTTGAAACCCCTTGGGCGATTTGGAAATTAAGAGAAATATGATATTGCAGAGAACAAAGAACTAAGGAAGTCAGCGGTCAAATGTGTGGCTGGACAGGTAGGCAGATACCAGGTCATGTACTTGTAAGCTAAGGAGTTTAGAGTTGAGCTTTTAGGTGATAAATTCCATGGAAGAATTGGAGCAGGAAAGTGGCATGTTTAGACTTTTGTATTAGAACACTCACTCATCTCTGTCCTGAAGAAACTCTACCATATGTCATATCAGGAGACAAATGCAGGCATCTTCCTTAGTGCATTGCTTTTAATGGTGAAAACACTGGAAACAAACCAAATGTCCATCAGTAGAAAAATAGATAAGCAGGCCTGGTGCAGTGGCTCATGCCTGTAATCCCAATACTTTGGGAGGCTGAGGCGGGCAATCGCCTGAGGTCAGGAGTTTGAGACCAGCCTGGCCAACATGGTGAAACCCTATCTCTACTAAAAATATAAAAAATTAGTGAGGCCTGGTGGAGCACACCTGTAGTTCAGCTACTTGGGAGGCAGAGGCAGGAGAATTGCTTGAACTCCGGAGGCAGAGGTTGCTTGAGCCAAGATTACACTACTGTACTCCAGCCTAGGCAATAGAGTGAGACTCTGTCTCAAAAAAAGGAAAAATAGATAAGCAAATAGTGGTGCAGTCATAAATTATAATACCATTCATTCAAAATGAAAAAATAATCCTATGTGGCTAGATCTTAAAAGCACAATATTGGCTAAGAAATAAGGTGAGTTTCAGAATATGTATGGTGTGATAAAATGCATGTGAAATTTAAAAACACACATTTGTATATTGATTATAAACAATATATGTAGGACCATATAAAAACTTGGATTGTTGCCTTTGGAAATGAAGGGAAAGGCATGGAAAGTGAGAAATGCAAAGAGAACTTTAGAATTTTTCTATTGATTTTTACATAAAAAAGAAAAACTAGTGGTGCATGGTGGCTTCCATCTATAATCCCAGCACTTTGGGAGGCCAAGGCAGGAGGATCACTTGAGCTCATGAGTTCAAGACCAGTCTGAGAAACAGAGTGAGACCTCATCTTTAATACAAATAAAAAACATTGGCCAGATGTGGTGGTGTGCACCTAAAGTCTCAGTTTCTTGGAGGCTGAGATGGGAGGATCACTTGAGCCCAGGAGATAGAGGCTGCAGTGAGTTATGATCATGCCACTGCACTGCAGTCTGGACAACAGAGTGAAACCCTGTCTAAAAATAGATACTGTAGATGGAGCCAAAATGTTAACATATTAAATTTCCTGTATATAAAATATATTTGAACTTTGCTTTTTAAAAAAAACAAAAAAAAACAAAGAAGTCCATCTGACAGTGGCCAGGCAGATGGAAGGGAGGGGACTGGGGAAAGGGATCCCAAGCCAGTCTCTGTCTCCACACAGCCTAGGCAGAGGAGAGCTGGAACTGGATCTTGGGGACCCAAGGGGTAATGTGCACAGAAAACACCTAACCTTCTTGGGCTGCTTTTGGCCTCTGGGCAGAGCAGAGACGTGGTCCTGGCATCTTGTCTGGTGTTCCTGGAAGATACGGGGCTCTGCCTTGATCCAAACTGGCCACCATTCTAACTTGGGATGTCAGTACCATTTTTGGACACCTTCCAACCAAGGGGTAGAAACAGGAGGCTTTTAGAATACCTAGGAAAGCTTGAAATTGTATTTTCAGAGTAAAGGTGTGTGAATGTGTGTGCATGCTTATGTGAGCACATGTGCAGATCCAGGACCGTAATCAAAGAGAATCTTCCCCAAGGGGGTTTGCAGTGGATGCTGTGACTAATACATTCACAGATGAAGGTGCTCTTCCATAGTTGAGACAAGTAAGAGCATTATAAATGTTTCCAGAAGGAATGCATTTCTAGACTCCTCCTTACCCTTCAGATCTCCATCACCTGCCCTAGAGTCTTAACTGAATAGCATGAACCTGTATCCATCCACATATATTTATACATCTGGCTTAGAACCACAACAGGGAAGAACGTACAGCAGGAAAGTGCTTGCACTTTCTCAGGCCAAGAGAGTCCTTTGCCTCCATCCTGGCCTGGATCTTACAGGCATCCATTAAAGAAAACTGCAGGCATTTCTGCAACTACATACGAATTGTGTCACATCTGTATGTGCTAGAAGGAGTTCAAGGGCATCAATATTCCTATTGTAATAATCTGCCCAGTGCCAGCAACCTTACTTAAACCTATCAAGAGCCTAAGGAATAAAGATATGCACCAGCCTGGGCAACATGGTGATGCCCTGTCTCTACAAAAAATACAAAATTTAGCCAGGCATGGTGGCAACTGCCTGTAGTCCCAGCTACTCTGGAGGCTGAGACAGGAGGATGGCTTGAGCCTGGGAGGCAGAGGCTGCAGTGAGCTGTGATCGCTGCACTGCACTCCAGTCTGGGTGACAGAGCAAGACCCTGTCTCAAAAAAATAAAAATGTGCATAGCTACATAACTATGCAAATATTCTTCTTTAGGGCCACTTGGTCTTTAACATAGAGAGCCAAGAGAACATACAGAGACTCGTTCTCTCTCTTTTTATCTCATGCACACACACACACACACACACACACACACACACACACACACACACCCCTACCCCTCTCCACTATAATTATAATTATTATGTTGGCTTCCCGATCAGGGTTTAGAGCCTTGGCATGGAGACACCTGAAAAACACCCAAGGCAATTAGTGGTGTTTCTCCTCCACCCCCTACATACCTTTAGGGGCTTTGCACTTGCTGCTCCCCCTCCCAGAGCACATATCCCCAGATCCTGTGTGGCTGACTCTCCCATCACATTTAAGCCTTAGCTCAAATGCCACCTCCTCAGAAATGCCTGGCCTGGCTGCCTCCAGGGCTGTCTATATGCTCACCAGCTTTATTTTTCTTTGGGAAACTTTCTATCCCCAGGCATTGTGCTAAACATTTATTTGTTATCCATCCTTGCCAGCACTCACTCCTTGCCCGCACTCACTGTGAGCTCTATGAGGCTCCAAGATTACAGCCACATGCCCAGAGCTGGGGTGGTGCCTAGCTCACAGCTAGCATCCAGTCAGTAGCAATGGAATGAATGAATAATCACCCTCCCTTCCTCTCCATTTCCGCCCTCTCCTTTCTCTCACTTCCTCTCCCACCCCATCTCCCCTGCTTCTGCCTGAAGTCTGCTGGCAGGACCAGCCTCAGAAAGTTGTCAGGAAGGGGAGGTGTCTGCCCTGTGCCCCTTCCTTCCACCTCTCTTTCCTGCCTCCCTTATGGGTACCTACCTCTCCTACCTGCAGCTTCCCACTGCCAGCTCTGGCCTTCTTGGTGGGCAGAAGCTTAGGCACCCCAGACAATCATAGGGAAATGGGGCATTGGAGGGTAGCAGTAGGAAAGGATTCAGTACATGCCAAGGAATGATGAATTGAGTCTCTCCCAGCCACGGACAGCCATGCACTTGCAGAGCTTGGGTTCCATCTCTAAAGCAGAACACCATTCTGGGCACCCTTCAGCACCCATGACTCAGTGTCTAGCCTTTCCTGCAGGAGTTGGTGCTGCCACTATGGTGACTCAGCCCCTCTCTTCTCATGATTCATTACCTGGGTTCTTTCTGCACTGATTTACAGTATTTATTTTATTTTATTTTTTTAGATGAAGTCTTATTCTGTCGCCCTGGCTGGAGAGCAATAGTATGATCTCAGCTCACTGCAACCTCCACCTTCTGGATTCAAGCAATTCTGTCTCAGCCTCCCAGTACCTGGGATCACAGGTGTGCGCCACCATGGCCCTGCTAATTTTTGTATTTTTAGTAAAGATGGGGTTTCGCCATGTTGGCCAGGCTTGTCTTGAACTCCTGACCTCACATGATTCACCTGCCTCGGCCTCCCAAAGCACTGGGATTACAGGTGTTAGCCACTGCTCCTGGCCAACAGTATCTGGCTCTATCCCCAGTCCCACTTGTGTAATCAGCTTAGATAGAGAGAGTCGCTACATGCCAGCCCCATGCCTGCACCACCTGCCCTACCCCACCCTACCTGGCATGCTCTCCACTTGCTCCCTCTACTTCTGCTGCCTTTCCTCACTGCCCTTCCATATCCTAGGCATCCTTCAAAGCTCCCTTCTCACTTCCCAGGGCTCCATGGATGGACACCCTTCTCCCCTGAAGCCCTCCACCCTCTCTGGTCTCCATTCAGGTGGCAAAACATCACATACTCCACAGTGAGGCCTCTCTTCACTCATTTTCCACTTGACTCCCCAGCAAGATTATAAACTGCTTGAGAGTGGGAGCTTTGTCTTATCCTCAGAGACCTAGTGTGTGTTTTGGCGGCGGGGGGGATGAGTGGTGGGGGAGGAGTTGGGGTGACCTATTTCCTTCTATCCTTCTGTCTTACTCTTAGACTATTAATACAAGCCCTGAGTCTGGCTGTACCTCTGGAACATGTGCCCCGCCCCCTACAACACAACCCAGCTGGGTCTGCTGTTTGTTCCTATTCTGATTGGTGCCAGGCTCATAGACCCCAGGTACGTAGAATATAACTTTCCATAAATAAGGTCTAACCTGACCTACAATTTAGCCTTTGGGTTTCTTTTCCCCCTAGTGGTAATGGGATTGCAGCCTGGGCTGATCCATTCTGTACCTTCAGGTGTCAGAAAGCAGACCCCAGGTCTGGGCATGGCTTGGAATTCCTGGTCCCCCCCTTGTTGCCTTCATGGCAAGGACTTGGTACGCACTAAGGAATGGTGGACTCTCTTCCACCTGTGAGCAGCTGTGCACTGGCAGTTTTTGCTTGGGCTGCACCTTCTGCCTAGAAGCCTCCTTCTCCACCTGGAAAATCTCTGAGCAACAGCTGCTTGGTGAAGCCTTCCCTGACCACTATCCCTCATCGCCTCCACAGAGCAAATGACTCCTGTCTTGAGTTCCCATAACACTTTGTACAGAACAGCATGACCTGATTATTGCCCATGCGCCCACCAGGATCTGAGTAGCTCAAGTGAGGGGCAGGGCCAGGTACTGAGCCCAAGTGTGGCTGTGGGCAAAACACTGAACCCCTTGGTGCTTTGGTCTCCTGAGATTCAAACACCAACATGGGGCTGGGTGTGGTGGCTCACGCCTGTAATCCCAGCACTTTGGGAGGCTCACGTGGGTGGATCACTTGAGATCAGGAGTTTGAGACCAGGCAGGCCAGCATGGTGAAACACTGTCTCTACTAAAAATACAAAAATTAGCCAGGTGTGGCACCATACACCTGTAATCCCAGCCACTTGGGAGGCTGAGGAAGGAGAATCGCTTGATCCTGGGAGGGCAGAAGTTGTAGTGAGCCAAGATCATGCCACTGCATTCCAGCCTGGTGACACAGTAAGACTCTGTCTCAAAAAACAAAAACAAAAACCCACAAACCTGGCCCAGAGCCTGTGTTCCCACCCACTGGACTGCACTGCCTCCCAGGGCTGGAAGCAGATGTCTCTGCTTCCTACCTGCCCTCATATTCCAAAGCCTGAGACACTCATGAAGCATGGAATTTCTGGAGGTCCTCACTGAGGCATCCTCGGGGGATGGAGCCACAGGAAGGAGCTGGCCACTGATACCCACTCATACCTACCAAAGACTTGATGATGATGATGATGGATTCAAGCAGCTTATTGGGAGTTAAACTTTTAACTGAGTTAAAAGTCATCAGGAAGGACCCCAGCTTTCTTTGGGGAGTGGGTTCCCCAAGGTAGGCTGGAATTGATTTAAAGCTTTCCAGCTGACCAGCCCATCTTAGGGCAACTGAAGAGTGACTTTGAAGTTACTCTTTATCTGATGATACTAACTCAGCTAGCATCCAGCATTATTAGACACCCTGGGGAGGTGAGACTTTGAGAGAAGTACAGGATGCTGGCCCTGCTTTTGAAGATCCTACATTTTCACCTGGGAGGCATAAAATCCACACTTGGAAGAAGACGAAGCTCCCTTTGAGCTGTTCCTGAATTGTACTTGGCTTCCTGTTATCTATGCCACTACTAAGAAGGGCTTGGCCAGGCTGGTCCTCCATGAATGATTGTCAAATGGAAAACAGAATTAGGAACCAAAGTAGTGGTGTGGACAAAAGGGGCTGGACCCTCAGAGGAGAAAGAATCATGGGAGATGGACTATCTCTGCAACATCAAGAGAAGAGGCGATGTGAATCCTAAATAAAGGATTAGTTATTGGGGATACTAAGTGTAGATGGCAGACTAAGGAAGCAGGGACCTGCATGACCATTTGGAGTTGGCAGGATGCTTGGCAGAGTAGGAGGTGGGAGTCAAGCAGGAACAGCCTCCCATGTCAGACTGGGAAACCTGCACTTGATCCTGGGCAAGGGAGAGCTATTGAAGGCTCTTGAGCAGGGGAGTGATATAATGAGAACAGCATTTTTGGAAGCCAACATGGAGGGCAGGCTGCTAAAAGGAGACAAGGCTGAGGTTATGACAATGCCCTGGGTGAAGAAATGAAGTCTGGGTTTGGAAAGGAAGGGACAAACATGACTTTTCAAAGGAAGACATAATTGCTACAAGGGCCACCAGAGAGCGCTCAAAGGTGTGTTCAAGGTTTGAGCCCTAGTGACCAACAGAAGGGTGTCAACGTTGACATAAATGACATCATGTGTGGTCAACAAAATGAGACCACATCATTCGGTCATGATTCATCGTCTTTATTAACAATGTCTCTGGACTGGAAGAACAGACTGTTACTTCATAAGCAATATTAACATTGCCATTCTCTGCAAAAAAACTTTTGCATAAATAACTTAAGTGAGAAAATAAATATGGGACTTAACTCTTTAAAAACCACGACTTTCATTCTTGTGGACAAGTCCCACGTGGAAGGATTGTAAGAAATGACCAGTCCTGCAGGCTTTTGTATGGCATCTCCTTCTGTTTAAAACATTTTTTTAAAAAAACAAAAACTACACAGAAAGTAAGAAGTTGTCTGGAAATTATTTTCAAAAATATTTTGGGGTGGCAGCTATTATGCTCTGCAGCTGCTCAGCATATGTACAGCACTTGTGATCTTTCTCCCCATGATATTCTTTTAGTGTAAGAAATGCCATCACAGATAAGAGGAGGAGGAAGCTGTTTTCTAGGCAGAAATGTGTCTGTGAGCGGTGGGCAGAAGGTGGCATCTCAGAAAGATGTGCTGGTCTGGGAGTGTGTGGTAGCTGCTCTCTCGGGCCTGCTAGACCAGTCGTGGGACCTGGAACTTCTCTTTGGAAGGTGACTTTAAAATATGGATGTGGGTCAGGGCAGGGATGCTGCTCTTTGGGAATTTGGTGGGGGATGTGGTTTCTATCCCTCCCACCACCTTCAGGACCCTCTCTTCCTCCACCCCAGTGGATGATGTTATTCTTTTGAGATGGAGGGGTGGAGGTAGCCAAACATCTGGGGAGGCCAGGCTGGGAAGCAATGTAGCTTCTTCCAGGGGTTTGTCAGCCGGAAATAGACTCCTTACTCTTTTTCTTTTTCCTGTTTGTTTCTCATCTTTGGCTGTCAGATGAGAGCATCACAACTCTGAATTCTGGAAGTGACATTGGCATTGAGTCGATGCAACCTCATTCTTTTATTCTCTCTCTCTCTCTCTCATCTCTGCCCATTCAAAAAGCACTGGAGTGCTTTGAATCACATGCCAGTAGAATCCTAGAGATCCTAAACCCACCTCCACCCTCATTTTACAAAGTGGAAATTGAGGTCCCAAAAGAGAATTGTGGAGTTCAAGGTTACACAGCAAGTTAGTGACAGAGCCAGGACTAGAAACCACATCTACAGATGCCCCTAGTCTTGTGCTCTGGGCATACCACAGGCTTTCTGATGGGCAGTGAGGTGCAGGGGGAATCTTATCCAACTTTCTTAACCAGTCCCTGGACTTGTCACACTCCCACACTACTCCCTTAAACCCTCAGGGCAGTGAAACGCTTCCATTTCTGCCTCCTCTGAAGTGGGACCAGCAAAGGTAGGTGACCCGGAGGGGCTGCGTGGCTCAGTGTCTGTGGCTCTCAACTCCTTCCCCTACCCCGCGGGACCCCTCAGCTGACCAGCTGAGGTGAGCCTTGCCGGTGCTTGGGATGCCTCAAGGCCTGGAAGGTCTGGGCCCCCCGTCCTGGGTTGCAGGCATTTACAATGAAATATAAACAATCGAACAATGCGCGGAGGACAGAAACGTGGGGCGCAGGGCTGGGGCACTCGCCGCGGGGTGGGGCGTGGGTGGACTCTAGTAGGCGTTCTCCAGCTCAGCCTGGTTGGCTTTGGCACCCCAGGCGTGGGGCCGTGGCTTCCAGCCCTTCTGCGGCCTCGCGGCCTCCGCCCAAAGTCCTTGAGCTCCGACTGGTTGTGGAAGCGGGTGAGGCGCTTGCACTTGCACGAAGCCACCAGGCGCACCTTACACGCGCGTGGGGCTGCACCGCCGGCGCGGTAGTGGTCGGGATGCAGCAAAAGTCAGGCCCTCTCGGGCGCCACCATTTGCCATGTCCGATGGCGTTGGGTAGCAGGCGCGCGGGGCCGCACTGGCCAGAGCACATTAGCTCGGTTACCAGCTTGGTGCTGCGGCTCGGCCCATCATTCACGTAGCGGGTGAAGTGCAGCTTGCAGCAGCTGTACTCGGACACATCTGCGGAGAGAGGCACGCATGAGAGTGGCCGCCTACCCGGCCACCATAGCCCTGGCCCGGCCCGGCCCGGCCCCGCCCCCTCCACCCCAGCCCTGCTTTTGCAAAGCCTGCCTCTCCCGGTCTCCAGAGGCTTTTGCGGCTGAACACCTATTGCAGGAATGTCTCAGATCCTTTAGAGCTGGTGGAAAGCTCTCCTGCACACCCTGTCTCCTCAGAGCCAAATGACTGCTGGGGTGCAAACAGCAGGGCTCCATCGCTCACTGCAGGTGGCATCTTGGGTAAGTTCCTTAACCTCCTCTTTCTTCCAGTCTGTAAACGGGGCTGCCCCAAGCATTGTGAGTTAATCGATTACGCAGGCAATGCAGAGGATACCATTTGGCACACACAGCTGGAAGCACTGGCTGTTATTATGTATGATTATTATTCTTTCTCTCCTAGGGATCCTCTTATGATTTAAGCCACACTTATGCTGCAGGTACCCTGGCCTGGGCAGGGTAAGTAATTACTTGCCACACCTTCTGCCTGGCTCTGGCTTTTTCCAAATTCCTTTTTCAGCCGCTTGAGAGGGGTGAACAGGAGATGGAGAAAGGAGTAGAGGTTAATTGAAGGTAATAAATCAGGGCAGCTGCTGTGGAGGTGACAGAAGGGGAGGTGATCAGGATAGGAATTCATTAGACTTGAAAGGAATCAAAGGCACAGTGTCCAACCCCCTCATTATCAGTGAGAATACTGAGGCCCAGCCACAGAAAAGAACATGCCCAAAAGGCAGGGCTGCGTGATCCAGATTTCACTTCCCTGGGGTCGCAGCACCTTTTGGCTCCCATAAGAGTGAAGGCTCTGCGTTCGAGCACCAGTGGGAGGCTGGGCTGGGGGACGGAGCTGAGGGCTGCTTTTTACTCTAGTAGAGGCCTGAGCTCTGACCAAAGTCTACAGGTGCAGCAGCCACACACATTCACCCAGCTGTCTGCTGGGCACATTTCTTGCTCTGTGTTATTTGAATGGGCACCTCATGGTGATACTCCCTGGGTGGGCGGAGATTGGGTTCGGAGGAATGGCCTGATCCTCTGCGAACACCTTGACCATGTCTCCTACGGTGGACTTGGGTGGGAACTTTTTAAATAGCTGGTCCTCATGTGAATACCAGTCCACCCCCAGAGGTTTCATGGGGATAGTTCCGATGTGACACAAAAGAATCAAAAATAGTCTTCAGACCAAACCAGAGAGGGGGCAGAGAAGGCCACCCCCAACCTACCCCCACTCTGGAGAGCAAGCACAGCAGGCGAGATGTGGCCGTTGCCATCGTCTGGGGTTGCTTTCTGGTTTGTGGGCTGGTTTGAACCCTCACCTCTGTAGGGCTGGGATGTGTATTGAGGGGGCATTTGCCTAGGGAAGGGGGCATTTTGGGGCTTTCCAGGAATAGTGCCCTTAGGTCAGTCACTTTCTCTGCAGATTGTGACTTTGTTTTGAGCATGTGGCTTCCTCAGGGGCCATGGCGCCTCACAGGAGCCCAGCAAGGTGGACAGCTTGTGTTTGGGTTCCCTACAGCCCTTCAGGCAGTCACTGGAGCCCAGCTGACCTTGCCTAGAAGGGGGGCTATGGAAGGAGGCATCTTTGCCCTCCATTTCAATGGCACAGGGTCCTGGCTGGCCTCCCCTGTGGTAGCCCTTTTTAGCACCCCATAACCCCAACAGGTTGTCAGGCAGGGAAGGCTGGGGTGCAGGAGACTGGGCAGTGGGCTTCTCTGGAACCTGGATAATAGCCAGAGGGCAGTGAAGCCTTGGGTCTGAAGTGTCACTCCTGTCCCCAACCACGGCCCTGTGATTCCTGCCAACCGTAAAAGCAAATGTGCACACTGTCAACTGGGCTTCTCTGTGCAGGCCTGACAGGAACCTGTCAGGGTTCTCCTTTCCTTCTCCCTCCCCTGGAATGAGGCAAGGCTGGGACTGGGGTGGCCACTGAGGACAGATGTGCCTACTCTGGCACAAAGGATGCTGCATGCCCTCTAGGCCCTGGACACAGCTGCACCCATGTCAGGGGCTAAACCTGTGCCAACAACTCCCATTCCTTCAAATGCCAGCTCCCTGGGGAGGCTGTGGGCAATGCACACTGCAGGGGTGCCTCTCTGGCCTTCCTCTCCCACTGCTTTGTGGGGATCTGTCCCCAACATACCCACACACCAGGGCTGTCTTGCAGTTGAGTCAAACCAGGTTCAAACCTCAGCTCTTCTCCTCACTACCAAGTTACCGAGTGCCTGGAACCTGTTTCTTCCCCTTCGAGCTGGGGGTTCACCTCCTGGGGTTTCATGATGTGGGCCTGTGTGGTGGGGACAGCCACAGGCAACATAGAGTGTCAGGTACCCCACAGTTGCTGCTCTGTGGATGGGAGGCTCCCTCACCTTGTTCCCTCCCCAGTGGTACCAGCAGTTGAACGTGGTTCCTATATTCCCAGGAGGAGATTCTTTGAAACCTTTCTTTTTTTGAGCCCCTGAGCCTGTTCTGATGCCCTGATGCCATACCCTCCACCCCAGCCTCCTCCCTGCCCTGGACTCTCACTGACAGACTCCACCTGGCCTTATGCCCCTGCACCTGAATTCGAAAGCTGCACCAGAGATATCTTTCCCCCACCTCCAGTCAAAACCGTTCCTCCACCAGTGCTGGCAGAGGCCAGCTGTCTTCACTGGGTCTACCCCAGTTTTCAAAGCCTCCCAAAGAGAAGTTTCTAAAACCTCCCCAGGACCCTTTTACTGATAATTCTCTCCTCCACCCCATACCTTTGGTCTCAGAGGGTGGTGGGGAGGCCGCCCTCTATTCTCCACCCGGTTCATGGTCTTGTTGTTCTCCAGCTCTGGTGGAGGCTCCGGGTACTCTCCCAGCTCAGGGATGATTTCCGTGGCATCGTTCTTGAAGGCCTGCCACCCCTGGGCCTCCACCACATGGAAGGCTGCATGCACCAGCAGGCAGACGAGACACAGGGCTAGAGGGAGCTGCATGGTGCCAGCCAGAGGAGGGCACGCAGCCTTCCAGTAGCACAGGCTCTGGTCCCCAGCCAAGACACGGTCGCCTTTTTAAAGCCCCTCTCTGCCTCATGCCAGCCAATGAGGACAGGCTGGGGCAGGGCTTGTCCCCTGTTTCCCTCAGCCCTGCGGGGAGGGAAAGGGGTGTGCTCAGAGCAAACCCTCCCTAAAGACTTCTCCTCTAGCTCAGCAAACTTCCAAATTGCTGCTGGCACTCCCAGGTGACCCAGAGAGAGGGGACGTGTGAGGCTTGGCCCAAGCCTGCTCTCCAGCACCTCCCACATGCTGGTGGCTGTGTTTTTCAGATATCAAAATGAGCCCTGGCTTTTAATTGTCCCTGGTCCCTCGGGCATTCTCAAAACAAGCTGTGGATCCACTAAACAAAGAAAATATGCAGTTCCGAGTGCTTCGCAGGGCTGAGCCCAGCCTGTTCCATTTCTTAGGCAAAGTTCATTTGTCACCTCACCAACAAATGGCCCAAGGGGTGTCTGTTTGACCCCCATAAACCCAGCCAGAGGCAGCAAGATGCTTCTTATGAAATCTCATTTGTCCCAACTCCACACGTCTCAGCATTGACTGTCCTGACCAAGGAAGCCCCTCTCTTGGCATTTTCTGGAAGGCAAGAGAGAGAACTAGAGGGCCAGAGCAACGGTGGCCACTTGGGAGAGGGCGCAGGACTCTGGTTACAAGTGGAGGATGTGCTCAGGCTCCCGTGATGTGGCTCACAGAGGAAATCCCAGCTCACGCTCCTCAGGGATCCTGTGCACCATGACAGGCACTTCTGAGCCAGGACCCTCACTGTGGCTCACAGGGGGATGGGCTGAAGTCATTTCCCAGCCAGACTGTGGGTGGGAGCAGATAACACCAAATTCCTCTTCTTAGCAAAAGCTACAGCAAGCATTTTTAGTGCAGACATTTTTTTTTCTTACCTTCCATCCGGTTACATTTTTCAAAAACAGTTTCCAGTCCTATGTGGGAATCTTCATTGGTGCACACCACAGGTTGTGTTCCATGAAGCCATCCCAGGACCAACCAGTCACGAAGCAGCTAAGAGAAATTGCAATGTTGGCTCTGCATAAAATGAGGGGCACAGGGCACTGGGGGCAGGTAGAGGCAGTGGGGAGAAAGGTTCATGCCTGAGGTGCAAGAAGAGAAAGGAGGGCAGGAGGAAGCTTTCATTGAAGACAGATTGTTTGAGGATGAGCAGCTCCTGGGAAGAGGCTTCCCAGATCCCCCTGGTATTTTAACTGGGCAATAAGTCAGTACATCCCACCTGCAGAGCCTCTGCAAGGCCTTTGCCACCTGCCTCAAGCCTGCTGTGGACCCACTGCAAGTGGCTGTGTCCATCTGCAGCTGACTGTCATCCTTTCCACCATCCATCACCTGACACATAAATGCAGCTGCTCTGACCGTTTTACAAGCCAGACAGAAGCCCCCTCAGGAAGGGCCCTCTCTGATACCTGCTTCCTAAGTCAGTTTTCTTCAGGGCAGATGAAAACAGCTGTGGCCATTGTTGGGGGTGATCTATCTCTCCCAGCAGAGCCGGTAGTGTTGTGAGAAGCTGGCCCTCCACACCCCCTCTCCTTGTCTATGACCCTCCAGCCTCCTTTTCCCTTGCTCTGGAATGTGGACGGTCAACCCTCTCGTGGCCAGACAACTGCCTTCTTGCAGCGAGAGAGCAGTTCTGATGCCTGGGTTTCTTGAGCAGACAGGATGGATGCTTAGAGCCCCACCTACTGTTGGGAGCAGCTGGACCATCTGCAGAGACAGTCCATCCCTGGAACATGTCTGCCACCTGCTGGAGACAAAAGGAAGGGCGATTCTTCAGTCGCAAGGATGGAAAGGCTCAGGATTGGGCATGATTTTCTTTTTTTGTTTTATTTGGAAGTGAACTAATATTAAATGAAAAAAGAAGACTCCAGTGGACTTGAACCTCTGAATCACCTCCATCCCTCTGACTGGCTCAGCAAGAACCTGCTGTGATATCTTGTGCCATTTTGTTTAATGTGAAGTCATCAACAGCCGTTTAGTTTCACTCAGTCCACATTGGCACTGTTCACAGTATTCCCTGGAATTGTTTAGCTGATTCCTATTTTGAGTAGTTTAGGTTATTTCCAATTTTTTCCTATTTTCAGCAAGGCTACTATGAACATCCTTGTATGGTTTATTTATTTTTTGAGACAGAGTCTCGCTCTGTCACCTAGGCTGGGGTGCAATGGCACAATCTCAGCTCACTGCAACCTCCACCTCCGGGGCTCAAGGATTCTCTTGCCTTAGCTTCCCAAGTAGCTGAGACTGCAGGAGTGTGCCACCACACCCAGCTAATTTTTGTATTTTTAGTAGAGACACAGTTTTGCCATTTTGGCCAGGCTGCCCTTGAACTGCTGGCTTCAGGTGATCCATCTGCCTCTACCTCGCAATGTGCTGGGATTACAGGCATGAGCCACCGTGCCCAGCCTAAGAGTAATTTTTTAATTAAAATTTTAAATTTGAATATAATTGTAAGTTTAAATATACTTGTAAGAAATAAATACAAGCCTGGGCAACATGGTGAGAACTAGTCTCTACAAAAGATTTAAAAATTAACTAGGCATGGGGTCACACACCTGTGGTCTCAGCTACTCAGGAGGCTGAGGTGGGAGGATCACTTGAGGTTGAGGTTGAGGCTGCAGTGAGCCAAAATTGTGCCACTGCACCCCAGCCTGGATGACAGAGTGAGACCCTGTCTCAAAAAAGAAAGAAACAAAGAATACAGACTCCATGTATTCTTTATCCAGTTTTCCCCAACAATAACACCTCGCAAAACTACAGGACAATATCACAACTAGGATATTGACATTGACACAATTTGCCAATCTTATCCACATCTCCCACAGTGTTACATGTACTCTGTGTGTGCACATGCATTCATGTTTGTGTATACTTAGTTCTTATGCAATCTTGTCACGTGTAAATTTGGGGATCCACCAAGATAACCACAGCTCTGTGACCACAAGTCTTTCTCCTATTACCCACCTCTCTCCCTCCCTCCTTTTCCCTCCCTCCCACATCTAACCCCTGGCAACTACTAATCTAATCTCCATTTCTGTCATTTTCTTTTTCACTTCAAAAATGATACCTACATGTGCCGGGCACAGTGGCTCATGCCTATAATCCCAGCACTTTGGGAGACTGAGGCAGGTGAATCACTTGAGGTCAGGAGTTCAAGACCAGCCTTGCCAACATGGCAAAACCCTCTCTCTACTAAAAATACAAAAATTAGCTTGGTGTGGTGGTGCCCACCTGTAGTCCCAGCTACTTAGGAAGCTAAGGCAAGAGAATCACTTGAACCCGGGAGGCAGAGGTTGCAGTGAGCTGAGATTGAGCCACTGCATTCTAGCCTGGGTGACAGAGTGAGACTTAAAAAAAAGTTACATAAATGGAATAAATTTGTATGTAGCCTTTGGGGATTCTTTTCTCACTCAGCATAATTTCCTGGAGGGTTATCCAAGTTGTACATATCAGTAACATGTTCCTTTTTTCCCTTTTTTTGGCTGAGTAGTATTCCACAAAGTAAAACAAAAAAAAAACTTTAGAATTATTTCTAGAAGTGAATGCTGTGTCTGAGGGAGTGAAGAGTTGGTGGGTCTGATGAGGGTACTGCAGGGCTCTTTTCCAGAAAACTCAGCCAGGTCCCCACCCTTACCCACAATACAGAGGCCTCCAGAGGTGGCACTCTGCTGAGGCTGCCGTCAGTCAGTACCACACACTGGGCGGGATCAGCAACAGAAGCTGTCTCAGAGCTGGAGTTTAGGAGTGCGAGTACAAGATGCAGAGTTCGTTCCTTCAAGGACAGTGAGGAAGGCCTTGTGCTTGCCTTCTGCTGGCTGCTGAGGAGCTTTGGCATTCCCTGGCTTGCAGAAACGTCAGCTCCAATCTCCGCCTTCATCTTCACGTGGCATCCTCTCTGTATTTGAATTTTTCTCTTTTTCTAAGGATGCCAGGCAGATTAGGCCCAGCCTAATGACCTCATCTTAATGAATCACATCTGTAACAGCCCTGATTCCAAATAAAGTCACATTCTCAGGTACTGCAGCTTATGACTTCAATATCTGCATTTGAGAGAAATGCAGTTCAACACATAAATCAGACTGTTGATACTGGGTTTGGGCTGTTGATTTTTTTTAACAGAGTCTCATTCTGTCACCCAGGCTGGAATGCAGTGGCCTGATCTTGGCTCATGCAACCTCCTCCTCCTGGGTTCATGCAATTCTCCCTGCCTCAGCCTCCCAAGTAGCTGGGACTACCGGCTCCCACTACCATGCCCGGCTAATTTTCGTATTTTTTTTTTTAGTAGAGACAGGGTTTTGCCATGTTGGTCAGGCTGATCTTGATCGCCTTACCTCGGATGATCCACCCACCTTGGCTTCCCAAAGTGCTGGGCTTACAGGCAGGAGCCACTGCACTCAGCCGATTTTTAAAAAATTGAATAGTTGTAACTTAATTTTTAGTAAAGCTGTTTTTCCATGTGAAGATTTATATCTTTTGTTTCTATCGGGTTGCTTCTTCCTATGTTCACTTGCCAAACATTTGATAAAGCAAGGGAGACATGCACTCTCTTTCCAGGAGCTCACATACCAGGGAAGAAATAAATTCTGCATCTAAACAGCTCCACTTCGAGGTAGGTGATCAGTGCCACTGAAAAAACATTCACATGATTCCTAAAAGGACTTTATTTTTTTCTGGAGCAGTTTTAGGTTCACATCAAAATTGAGGGGACAGTACAGCGATTTCTCATGTACCTCCTGTGCTCACACATGTACAGCCACCCTGACTGTTGATATCCCACCACCAGAGTGGTGTATTTGCTGATTGATCAACCTACGTGACACATCATTATCCCCTGAAGTCCGTGGTTTACATCACAGCATTAGTGTTGTACATCCTATGGCTTTGGATAAATGTATAATGACAAACACCTACCATTATAGTGTCACGGATGGTCGGTATTTTCATTGTCCAAAAATACTATATGCTCTGCCTGTTCATCCTCCCCTGACTTTCCCCAACCCCTGGCAACCACTGATCTTCTTCCTGTACCTTCCTTTCTGCCTTTTCTAGGATGTCATATAGAGTTGGAATCATACCTAGACACAGTCTTTTCAGATTGGCATCTTTCACTTAGTAAAATGCATTTGAGGCTCCTCCGTGTCTTTTCATGACATCGACAGCATATTTCTTTTTAGCACTGAGTAATATTCCAACCTCTGGGCATAGGACAGTTTATCTAGTCACCTACTGTTACCTTCTGAAGGACATCTTGGTTGCTTTCAAGTTCTGGCAATTATGAATAAAGGTGGTGAAACATTCTGTGCAGGGCTTTTTTGTTGTTTTGTTTTGTTTGAAGATGGAGTCTTGCTGTGTCTCCCAGGCTGGAGTGCAGTGCCGCAATCTCAGCTCACTGCAACCTCTGCCTCCTGGGTTTCAGTGATTCTCCTGCCTCAGCTTCCTGAGTAGGTTGGATTACAGGTGAACACTACCACACCTGGCTAATTTTTGTACTTTTAGTAGAGAAGGGGTTTCCCATGTTGGCCAGGCTGGTCTCAAACCTCAAATGATCTGCCCACCTCAGCCTCCCAAACTGCTGGGATTACAAGTGTGAGCCATCACGCCTGGCTGTGTGCAGGTTTTTATATAAACGTAAGTTTTCAAATCATTTGGATAAATACCAAGGAGCATGACTGCTGGACTGTGCAGTAAAAGTATGTTTTGTTTTGCAAGAAACTAACCTGCAAACTGTCCTCCAAAGGGCCTGTACCATTTTGCATTTCCCACCGAAACAAAGAGTTCCTGTGGTTCCACATCTTCACCAGATGCATTTTTTTAAAAGGACAATTTTCTTATAAGTCTTCAAAGGAGAGAACAATCTTTTTCCCCTGGGGTGGGTCTGGGATCCTCATGGTAAGCTGTGGTGGCATGTGGATCAGACTTTGAAAGACAAGCCAAATTTGGAAGGTATGTGATGCTCCTTTGACTTCTTGGGATTGTAGAATCTTTGATCTGGAAGGAACCTCAAAGGTCATCTGGTTTCATTCTCTCCTCAGTTCTGGAGGAGGCCCCATCTGTAATTAATGGAAACAGGATTCTCCTTACCGGCTGCATTTTAAAACATATTTTTCTCCCACTGGTAGGCGGTAAAAAGGAAATATCTGGGTTGGGAAGGCAAACTTCTGCTTTTAGGCAGTAGCCTGCATTGAGGGATGTCCAAGTCACCTTGTCTTTATTTGCATATCCATACACAATGGAATGCTATGTAGCTGTTAAGATGAATGGGTAGAACTATAAAAACAATAACTAAAATATAAGCAAAACAAACAATGAAGCACAGATATCTCTACACACACGTGTATGCATGTGTGTATGCTTATATATGCTGGAGATTTTTCTGGAAAGATACTTATGAGAGATAAATTGAAGGTTTGGAACAAGTGACTTCCTTATAAGCCCTTTTGCATTGTTTAAGTGCATTACTATGTACATAAGTATTATTTGTAATGAAAATGGTTTTAAAAACACTTTTACCTGTTTTATATTTTAGTGCTCTATTTTAAGATTTCACATAGAACCATAAAGGTTACGTTGTCAGAGGTCTGACAGTGAGTGAGTCCAATCACTTCATGTGATAAAAGAAAGCAGGAACCTCGAGGGGCTTCTCTGCCCAGACTTCTGTCTGAGGGAAAAGGCACCCACTTTCTCTAAGACTTTACATTCAAAGGAACATAGCACCAATAGTAGAATTTAAGGCACCTGGGGAAGGGGATACATTTGGGGACTGCACACTTGCAGGATCACTCAAATCCCAAAATGCCACTGAGTCATCACGTGAGGCTACCTTGAAATGAACAACCCAGCCCCCTGCTTTCTTAGAAGCACAAATTCTTTTTTTTTTAGATGGATTTTCACTCGTTGCCCAGGTTAGAATTTAATGATGTGATCTCAGCTCACCACAACCTCTGCCTCCTGGGTTCAAGTGATTCTCCTGCCTCAGCCTCCCAAACAGCTGGAATCACAGGCATGCGCCACCATGCCTGGCTTATTATTATTTTTTTGTATCTTTAGTAGAAATGGGGTTTCTTAGGCTGGTCTTGAATTCCCAACCTCAGGTAAACCACCCTCCTGAGCCTCCCAAAGTGCTGGGATTACTGGTGTGAGCCACTGCGCCTGGCTGGGAGCACAGATCTTACCTCCCTCATTCAGGTGGACCATTTTACCCAAGAATATTCCTAACAGAACATTTCTGGTACTGGAGAGATGTTCATCAATATCTACTGCATAAACAGGACCATCACGGAACTTGTAACTTGCTCAGGATGGCTGTTTTAGATGATTATTTTTAAAAAGTTAGAAAAAGCAAATATAAAAGTAAGCAAACACATACAAAACTAAGCCTAAAAACGTAAAAGAAAATCCAACTGTAAGAAGGACAAAGACAATATCTTTGTAATGTAAGACATTTATTTTGGCTACAGTTTTTGTGTTTTAACACTGATTTGTGATACAATGGACGTTAAACTTCCTTTAAAAAAAAACCAACTTGGTAGCTCTCCCTTTTCTGTCTAGAAAATTCATTCTTTCACAAACTACCCCAAAATCTGGCAGAGGTAAGAGGCAACCAGAGATAAGTTTCCAACCAATCTATTCTCTCAACCTGAAATGTCCTCTATTTCCAATCAGGATGAAACCTTGACTTGGAAGGACCATCACTGTTGGCTCTTCAGTGATTCTTGACACCAGTTCTGTGAAAAAAAATTTCCTTCAAGAAAAGCTCGTCTTCATATTTAAGGTCAGTGCTTTTTTTCCCCCTCCATTAAAACAGTAGCATCTTGTGGCACAAAAGGCACCAACATTCCCTTTCCAAACCATCAATCGCCATAGTTAGAAGGCAGCGCCACCTGCTGGCCATCATATTATGACTCACATTACCCATAATTTCCTGACGGTGCTGAATTCCAAGTGGGGATTATTAAGAGACCCCCTCAGAGCCAAAGGGACCTTAGAGGTCTTCTAGATGAGTCCCCTTATTTGTAGGTGGTGGTTTCTGGATAACTCAGAGTGGTAGGGAAACAGACCAGCCTGTGGAAAGGTATACTGCTTTAAGATTGAGAAGAAAAGTATTTGGCACTCTAATTTTGCCTGGATGGTGCTGTCAGTCAAAGAAAGGGATCAGGTCTGGGGAGGGGGTGGGGGCACCCTGAGTTCCTGTTCCATCACTTCCCAGGGGTTAGAAGGCTGTCCAAAGACAGCTCCCATCCATAACTGGGCACGTGTTGGTGCTTACACCAGAGACTTATTTTACTTGAACTAGGAGCTAAATCTTGTTAAGTAAATACGGGTTTTTAGGGGTGAAGGACTATCAAGAAATCCCAAGTTATCAGCATAAAAGTAGTTCCAAAGTAAAGGCAGTAATTTTCCTAATGGCCCTTTCTCCCTCATGCCCCCAACAGAGGCTTTTGAAAGGTCCTTGTTAGGCAGCCATACCAACCTTCTGTGTTCACCTAAGCAGCTGTGGCTGTCCTGTGGGGTGACCACTGCCTGGGCATGGGAGGGGAGCCCCAGTCTCAGCTCCCTAGCCTCTTCCAGGAGCAGAGCAGAAAGCTCTGACTTAGGGATGCTACATCTCACCTGGACAAAAAGCTGCACATTCTAGCCTATGAGGGACCCACCCTTTTTACTTGCTTCTCTGGAGCTGGATCAAGGGCATGTGCAGTGCACCTGGAAATGCCAGGGAGCCCCTTTCTTGAGAGAGTATCATATGAAAGAATCCAGCTTCAGGGAGCAGTCAACCTGACATCTTGCCCAGTTCCACCTTATAGAGCTGGACAACCCAGGGACAGGGGAGGGGAGGAGAAGGGAAGGGAGGGGAGAAAAGAGGAAGGGAAGGGGGGAGAAGGGAAGGGAGGGGAGGGGAGGAAGGAAGCAAGCTAGCTAGCTGTTGCAAACATTCTGAACAGCCAAATTTAAAGAAATGTTGCTAAAATACTATCATTATAGTCACTCCTCTACTTCACCAAGGGTTTTGTTCTGAACCTCCTCAATTCCTTTTTTTAAAAGGCCACAATACAAGAACAAGCTCTACTAACTTTCCTGGGTTACTGTGAGGCTCAGGTTTGATCGGGCTGGAAGGCTACCTGAAAGCTGTGCAGTGAGGCACCCAGTTTAGAGGACGGCTGTTTCACTCAGGTGGGTCTATCTGGACACCATTTTCACTATCTGGAGAAGACACATCCTAGTTGTTCAGGGCTGCTGTGGTCACAGAGAAAAGGGGACAGCAAATGACCAGGCTTGGCAGGGCTGCTCCTGTGTGATCAGAGACCTTCACAGCTGGGAACGGAGCCTTACAGCCCACCTGCTTCTCCATGTCCCAGCCAGCAGCTCCTGGCCAACTCTGAAAAAGGCACATTCCCACCTTGGCATGTTAACACTGCCTGAACTTAAATGTAGAACTGAGTTGTAAATAGTCAAAAAAAAGTCCCAGATATTTCCTTCATGTTAAGTAAGACTCCTTCACAAGTCATTGCATGTGATCCTACTTTGGATTCAGGCTTCTGGGAGCTTGATACACCCACCAGAACAATGCCCTTTATATATTTGGTGCTCAAAAAGCATTTAATTTCTTCAGCTTTTATCAGATACCTATGTGCTCGGTGCTGGGGGCATGGCTGAGGACCTTCTCTTTGCCCAGAGCGACCCTGAAGATAAACAGCATCACAATCACTTTCCACAATAACAATAACACACAATCCTAACAAGGCTGTATTTAAAACAAACCTCTTCTATTCTGGCAAATGTGAGGGCTAGTGCATTCCAATATATCCTTAAAAAGTCTTTTAAAAGGTTGCTTGTGTTTTTTCGCTCTGCCACCAGTAAAGGATCCTTGTGGACATTCTGCCATGTCTCAGTCCTGCGTGGCTGAGTCACTCCAGAGATCCTGTGCTGGCAGCAGAGAGCTAGAGGAGCCACCTGCAATGGCCAGGGTGTGTGCCTGGGACCTTTCACTTCCCTGCTTGTCCTCTGGCCATGTTTCTGAGAGGCACACCCCCCACACACCTATGCACACACGATATAACTGGCCAACTTCCTCCTTCTGTCCTTGGAACAGCAACCAAGGCAAAAAGCACTTAGCACAGTGGCTTGGGCTTTCCAAAGCTATCATTCAGGACAAAACCCTTGTAATTCTCCAAATGGTGCAGTTTTTGAATAGGCTGGACTTCAACACCCTGTTTTCTAAAATAGAAAGAAAGAAAAGCATGCCAAAGGCATCACTCTTTTCAAAAATGAAGTGACTGAGATAAGGTCTGAGAGAAATATGCCGTGGCAGCAGATTCTGAATTCAAGACTTCCAAAGATTCACATTTTGGGAAAACTATGGATTTAGGACGGTTCTCCAGGAGAATCTGTTTGCCCACCGAAGGGCCCTTCCATGCAGTGAATCAGCACCCAGCCTGGAAGAAACAGGGGAGATGCGGTGAGCTGGGAAACAGGAGACCACGTCTGTGCCCCCTACTGTTGGGTGGGTGCAGTGGCTCATGCCTATAATCCACACTGAGGCAGGCAGATCACCTGAGGTCGGGAGTTCAAGACCAGCCTGACCAACATGGAGAAACCCTGTCTCTACTAAAAACACAAAATTAGTCAGGCATGGCAGTGCATGCCTGTAATCCCAGCTACTGGGGAGGCTGAGGCAGGAGAATCACTGGATGGGAGGCAGAGGTTGTGGTGAGCTGAGATCATGCCACTGCACTCCAGCCTGGGCAATAAGAGTGAAACTCTGTTTCAGGGGAGGGGGAACCACCTCCACGAAGTGCAACTGGAAAGCACAATGTCACGCCACCGTGTGCCTGCCAGAATGGCTAAAATGAAAAGGATGGAAAACCCAAAGTGCTGGTGAGGATATGGGGCAACTAGAACTCTTCTGCATGGCTGGGGGAGGTGGGGTGTGAACTGGCGCAACCACTTTGGAAAGCTGTGGGGCACGGCAGTGTCTCCTCAAGCTTAACACATGCATCCCCTCTTGCCCAGCACTCCTACCCCCAGACCCAGGTCCAACAGAGTGTGCATTTACATTCACCAGCACACACAGGCCAGAATGTTCACAGGAATCACTGTACATCATGGCCCCAGCTAGAGCTTCCAAAGGCCCATCCCAGTAGAAAGCGCAAATACAAAGAATGAGCAGCCACTTGGCAGAATGACACAGAGCAGCACACTGAGCCCACAGAGCAGGAGAGAGGTGAAACCATCTGTGCTGTCAGAAGCCTGCATGGGGCCAGGCACGGTGGCTCTCACCTGTAATCCCGGCCCTTTGGGAGGCTGAAGTGGGTAGATCACGAGGTCAGGAGTTAGAGACCAGCCTGGCTAACATGGTGAAACCCCATCTCTACTAAAGATAAAAAATTATCTGGGTATGGTGATGCATGCCTGTAATCCCAGCTACTCGAGAGCCTGAGGCAGGAGAATCGCTTGAACCTGGGAGTCGAAGGTTTCAGTGAGCCAGCCTGGGCAACAGAGCAAGACTCCATCTCAAAGAAAAAAAAAGCCTGCATGGCAGAGGCCCTGGGAGGTGAGGACGGGGGCAGCACCCAGACTGGAGTGCAATGGCACAATCTCAGCTCACTGAGATTTACATCTTCAACTGTTTGATGAACCACATTATATATTGTAATAATATATTTTTATATTATATAATTATTATAATTTTATTATGGATTTATATTAATATATTTATGTATACATATATATATAAAATATATTACAATTATATAATTAAGTATATATTTATAAAATGTATATTATATAGTGTATACCTGTTTTTTAATAAAAATATGTATATATAAACTGAGGTCAGAAGTCGATCCAAGATGGCCCTTTAGGAGCACCTCAGGATTGCGGCTCCCAGAGAAAGCGTAGAGGGTGAGTGGACACTGCATTTCCAGATGGATCTTTATTGCCCACAGACCAGGAGATTCCCAGGTGGAGGAGCCCTACGGGTGGCCAGGGCAGCTGTTTCAGCCAGCGCAGCTGTTTTGCCAGCGCCGCAGCGCGGCAGCTCTCTGTACAAAATATACTGGTCTGGTGGCCTTTTTAAGCTGGCAGTTGGTGCTCCGGGAAGGCAGATTCACCCATTCACCTGATTACACAAGTCTGAAACAGGGAGACAAGCCAGGAGATTCCCGGGCAGCGCCATTGTTTCAACGGGTGCAGTGGGTCGCTGCACAGGAAATCACACAAATCCCAGCACCCTTTCAGCAGGCGACTGGAACACCTGGGAGAGAGTCAGCCGTTCAACTTAAAAAAAAGGCTCTGAGGCATGGAGCCACGTGATCAGGCTCGGCGGGTCCCACCCCCACAGAAACAAACAAAAAAAACAGTAATTGGAAATGCTCAGGGTTGAGAGTTTCACAGCAAGCACAGCTGAACCCAGGACTGTGCAGGTTGGTGGGGGAGGGCCATCCACCATTACCGAGGCACTCCACCCCTACAAAGGTAGTCTGCCATTGCTGAGGTGGCTTGCCATTGCTGAGGCAACCTGCTGTTGCCAAGGCAACCCACCACAACAGAGAGAGTCTGCCATTACAGAGGCAGGCCACCATTGCTGAGGCAGTTCTAACCACACCCATATAAACAGGACTACAGGGAAGCTCAAAAGCAGCAGGGCAGGGCTAAGAAAAGCCTCTGCAGGAAGACAGTGACTAGGTTGCCTACTTGCTGGGCTGGGAGGCCTGATTAAAAAAAAGGCAGCAGCACAACAGACACTCATAAATAAAGCCCTAACTCCCTGGGACAGAGCACCTGGGGGAAAATGGTGGTTTATGAGTTCTGCTGCAGCAGATTTAAATGTACCTGCCTAGCAGCTCTGAAAGAACAATGGAGCTCACAGCTCAACACTTGAGCTCCTATAAAAAACAGACTGTCTCCTCAAGCAGCTCCCTGACCCCCATATATTCAAAGAGTCACCTCATGAAAGACTGATCAGACTGACATTTGGCGTGCATCATTCTGGGTCAAAGATAGCAGGAGAAGAAACTGGTAGCAATCCTTACTGTTTTGCAACTGCTGCAGGTGATCCCCAGGCAAGAAGGGCCTGGAGTGGACCTCAGCAGTCCTGCAGCAGAGGGGCAAGACTGTTAGAAGGAAAACTAAGGAACAGAAATAACTTCCTCATCAACAACCTGGACATCCACTCAGAGACCCAATCTGAAATCAGCAACTACACAGATGACAGGTGGATAAATCCACAAAGATGGGAAGAAACCAGTGCAAAAAGGAGGAAAACACCCAAAACCAGAACACCTCTCCTCCTACAAGGGATCACAACTCCTCACCATCAAGGGAACAAGGCTGGATGGAGAATGAGTGTGATGAAATGACAGAATCAGAATTCAGAAGGTGGGTAATGAGAAAATTCTGTGAGCTAAAAGAACATGTTCTAACTCAATGCAAAGAAACTAAGAACTGAAAAAAGATTTTAGGAAATGATAATAAGAATGGACAACTTAGAGAGAAATATGAGTGAATTGATGGAGCTGAAAAACACAACACGAGAACTTCACAAAGCATGCACAAATTTCAACAGCCAAATTGACCAAGCAGAAGAAAGGATATCAGAGGTCAAAGATCAACTCAATGAAATAAAACGAGAAACCAAGATTAAGGAAAAAAAGCACAAAAAGGAATGAACACAGTCTCCAAGAAATGTGGCACTATGTGAAGAGACCTAATCTACATTTGATAGGTGTACCTGAATGTGATGAAGAGAATGAATCCAAGCTGGAAAATACTCTTCAGGATATTATCCAGGAAAACTTCCCCAACCTAGCAAGGCAGGCCAATATTCAAGTCCAGGAAATACAGGAACGCCACAAAGATATTCCTCAAAAAGAGCAACCCCAAGGCACATAATCGTCAAATTCACCAGGATTGAAATGAAGGAGAAAATGCTACGGGCAGCCAGAGAGAAAGGTCGGGTTACCCACAAAGGGAAGCCCATCAGACTCACAGCAGATCTCTTGGCAGAAATGCTACAAGCCAGAAGAGAGTGGGGGCCAATATTCAACATCCTTAAAGAAAAGAACTTTCAACCAAGAATTTCATATCCAGCCAAACTGAGCTTCCTAAGTAAAGGAAAAATAAAATCCTTTGCAAACAAGCAAGTACTCAGATTTTGTCACCACCAGTCCTGCTTTACAAGAGCTCCTGAAAGAGGCACTACACATAGAAAGGAACAACCAGTACCAGCCACTCCAAAAACATACCAAATGGTAAAGAGCATCAACAAAATGAAGAATCTGCATTAAAAAAATGGGCAAAACAGCCAGCTACCAACAAAATGGCAGGATCGAATTCACACATAACAATATTAACCCTAAATGTAAATGGGCTAAATGCACCAATCAAGAGACACAGACTGGCAAATTGGATAAAAAGCCAAAACCCATCGGTGTGCTGTATCCAGGAAACCCATCTCACATGCAAGGATACACAAAGGCTCAAAATAAAGGGATGGAGGAAGATTTACCAAGCAAATGGAGAGCAAAAAAAAGCAGGAGTTGCAATTCTCATCTCTGATAAAATAGACTTTGAAGCAACAAAGATCAAAAGAGACAAAGAAGGACATTACATAATGGTAAAAGGATCGATACAATAAGAAGAGCTAACAATCATAAATATATACGGACCCAACAGAGGAGCAGCCAGATACATAAGGCAAGTTCTTAATGACTTACACAGAGACTTAGACTCCCACACAATAATAGTGGGAGACTTTAACACTCCACTGTCAATATTAGACAGATCAACCAGACAGAAAATTAACAAGGATATCCAGGACTTGAACTCAGACCTGGAACAAGCAAACCTGATACACATTTTCAGAACTCTCCACTCCAAATCCACAGAATATACATTCTTCTCAGCACCACATCACACCTACTCTAAAAATGACCACATAATTGGAAGTAAATCACTCCTCAACAAATGCAAAAGAACAGAAATCATAACAAACACTCTCTCAGACCACAGTGCAATCAAGTTAGAACTGAGAATTTAGAAACTAACTCAGAACTGCACAGCTTCATGGAAACTGAACAACTGCCTCTTGGAAGTTGACTGGATAAACAATGAAATGAAGGCAGAAATAAACAAGTTCTTCAAAACCAACGAGAATGAAGACACAACATACCAGAATCTCTGGGACACATTTAAAGCGGTCTCCAGAGGAAAATATATAGCAATAAGTGCCCACATGAGAAGAGTGGAGAGATCCAAAATTGACACCCTATCACCAAATTGAAAGAGCTAGAGGAGCAAGATCAAAAAAACTCAAAACCTAGCAGAAGACAAGAAATAACTAAGATCAGAGCAGAACTGAAGGAGATAGAGACACAAAAAACCCTTCAAAAAAATCAATAATTCCAGGAGCTGGTTTTTCGAAAAGATCAACAAAATAAACAGACCACTAGCCAGACTGATAAAAAAGAAAAGAGAAAACAACCAAATAGATGCAATAAAAAACGATAAAGGGGAAATCACCACAGATTCCACAGAAATTCAAACCATCATCAGAGAATATTACAAACAACTCTATGTACATAAACTAGTAAACCTGAAAGAAATGGATAAATTCTAGGACACTTGCATCCTCCCAAGCCTAAACCAGGAAGAAGTCAAAAGCATGAATAGACCAATAACAAGATCTGAATTTGAGGCAGCAATTAAGAGCCTACCACAGGAAAAAAGCCTGGGTCCAGATGGGCTCACAGCCAAATTCTACCAGACACACAAAGAGGAACTGTTACCATACCTCCTGAAACTATTCCAAATAATCCAAAAAGAGGGAATCCTTCCCAAATCATTTTATGAGACCAACATCATCCTAATACCAAAACCCAGCAGAGACTCAACAAGACAAGAAAACATCAGGCCAATATCCATGATGAACATAGACACAAAAATATTCAATAAAATACTGGCAAGCCGATTGCAACAGCACATCAAAAAGCTTATCCACCATGATCAAGTAGGATTCATCCCAGGGATGCAAGGCAGGTTCAACATACACACGTCTATAAATGTAATTCACCACATAAACAGAACCAATAACAAAAACCACATGATTATCTCAATTGATGCAGAGAAGGTCTTTGACAAAATTCAACAGGCTTTTATGCTAAAAACCTTCAATAAACTCAGTATTGACGGAATGTATCTCAAAAAAGCTATTTATGACAAACCAACAGCCAATATCATACTTAATGGGCAAAAACTGGAAGCATTCTCTTTGAAATCTGGTACTAGAGAAGGATGCCCTCTCTCACCACTCCTATTCAATACAGTACTGGAAGTTCTAGCCAGAGCAATCAGGCAAGAAAAAGAAATAAAGGGTATTCGAATAGGAAAGGAGGAAGCCAAATTGTCTCTATTTGCAGACGACATGATAGTATATCTAGAAGACCCCATCGTCTCAGCCCAAAATCTCCTGAAACTGATAAGCAACTTCAGCAAAGTCTCAGGATACAAAATCAATGTGCAGAAATCACAAGCATTCCTATGCACCAATAACAGACTTAAAGACAGCCAAATCAAGAACGAACTGCCATTCACAACTGCTACAAAGAGAATAAAATACCTAGAAATACAACTAACAAGGAATGTAAAGGACCTCTTCAAGGAAAACTACAAACCACTGCTCAATGAAATCAGAGAGGACACAAACAGATGGAGAAACATTCCATGTTCATGGTTAGGAAGAATCAATATCGTGAAAATGGCCATACTGCCCAAAGTAATTTACAGATTCAATGCTATCCCCATCAAGCTACCAATGACCTTTTTCATAGAACTGGAAAAAAACCACCTTAAACTTCATATGGAACCAAAAGAGAGCCCACATAGCCAAGTCAATTCTAAGTAAAAAAACACAGTGGGAGGCATCACACTACCAGACTTCAAACTATACTACAAGTCTACAGTAATCAAAACAGCATGGTGCTGGTACCAAAATAGACATATAGACCAATGGAACAGACAGAGGCATTGGAGGCAACACAACACATCTACAACCATACAATCTTTGATAAACCTAACAAAAAAAAGCAATGGGGAAAGGATTCCCTGTTTAATAAATGGTGTTGGGAAAACTGGCTAGCCATGTGCAGAAAGCAGAAACTGGACCCCTTCCTGACACCTTACACTAAAATTAACTCCAGATGGATTAAAGACTTAAACATAAGACCTGGCACCATAAACACCCTAGAAGAAAATCTAGGCAAAACCATTCAGAACATAGGAGTAGGCAAGGACTTCATGAACAAAACACCAAAAGCATTGGCAACAAAAGCCAAAATAGACAAATGGGACCTAATCAAACTCCACAGCTATTGCATGGCAAAGGAAACAGTCATTAGAGTGAATTGGCAACCAAGAGAATGGGAAAAAATTTTTGCAGTTTACCCATCTGACAAAGGGCTGATATCCAGAATCTACAAAGAACTCAAACAGATTTACAGGAAAAAAACAAACAAGCCCATTCAAAAGTGGGCAAACGATATGAACAGACACTTTACAAAAGAAGACACACATGAGGCCAACAAACATATGAAAAAATGCTCATCATCACTGGTCATTAGAGAAATGCAAATCAAAACTACATTGAGATACCATCTCATGCCAATTAGAATGGCGATCATTAAAAAATCTGGAGACAACAGATGCTGGAGTGGATGTGGAGAAATAGGAACACTTTTACAATGCTGGTGGGAGTGTAAATTAGTTCAACCATTGTGGAAGACTGTGTGGCAATTCCTCAAGGACCTAGAAATAGAAATTCCGTTTGACCCAGCAATCCCATTACTGGATATATATCCAAAGGATTACAAATCGTTCTACTATAAGGACACATGCACACAAATGTTCATTGCAGCACTGTTTACAATATCAAAGACCTGGAATCAACCCAAATGCCCATTGATGATAGACTGGACAGGGAAAATGTGGCACATATACACCATGGAATATTATGCAGCAATCAAAAATGATAAGTTTGTGTCCTTTATAGGGACATGGATGAAACTGGAGAACATCATTCTCAGCAAACTGACACAAGAACAGAAAATGAAACACCACATGTTCTCACTCATAGGTGGGTGTTGAACAATGAGAACACATGGACACAGGAAGGAGAGCACTACACACTGGGTTCTGTTGTGGGGGAATAGGGGAGGGACAGCAGTGGGTGGGGAGTTGGGGAGAGATAGTATGGGGAGAAATGCCAGATGTGTGTGAAGGGGAGGAAGGCAGCAAATCACACTGCCACGTGTGTACCTATGCAACTATCTTGCATGTTCTTCACATGTACCTCAAAACCTAAAATGCAATTTAAAAAAAAAAAAGAAGAAAACCCAAAACATCAGGAATGAAGAACGAACAAAGGAAAGAATAAAAATAAGGGTAAAATAAAAAATGTATATATAACATTTTAATACAGTGTGTGTATATGTGGATATATGCATATATATACACATACACATGTATGCACACACATATGTTCATGTATATACATGTATACCTGTGTGCATGTATGTGTACACATATATATGCACACGCATGTGTGTGCTGTATGTGCGCACACATGTGCATGCATGTGTGCATGCATGTATGTACCTATGTGTACGTGCGTATCTGTGCATGTGCGTGTATGTGTGTGTACACATACATGTGTGTGTGCATGTATTTATATATGTGTGTATGCATATACATCTATATATTTGTGTATATATGTATATATACACATGCATATATGTGTATGTATGTGTGCGTATATAGATATGTGAAGAGAGAGAGAGAGAATGTCTCAAAACCTACCAGGGAGATTGGTTCTAGGACCTCCTGCATATATATAATCATATAATTTTATTACTTATAATTATATATTATATAAAATAATAAATTATAACATTATATTAGATATTTATGTTAAATAATATATTTTATGTAAATTATACAATTGTACAAATTTAAATATATAAATACAATTATATAATTATGTATATATTTGTAAAATATGTATATTATATATAATATGTATTTATAGGTTTTTTAATAAAAATATATATCTTAATGTGTGTGTTTGTTTGTGTGTGTGTGTGTGTGTGTGTGTGTATAAATAGACACCATCTCACAACATCCACTGGGAGAATTAGTTCCAGGACCTCCTGCAGATACCCAAACCCACAGATGCTCAAGTTCCTGATATAAAATGACATATGCAAATAACCTGTGCACATGCTCCTTTACACTTTAAATCATCTCCAGATGACTTATGATACCCAATACAATGTAAACAGTTATACTATATCATCTAGAGAATGACAAGAACAAAAAGTCCGTACACGTTCAGTACAGACATAACATCCTTTTATGCTATTTTTAGTATTTTCAGCCTGTGGTTGGTTGAATCCACAGATGTGGAACCCATGGGTACAGAGGACCAACTGTATATTCTATTAGTTCTGTTTTTTCTAGAGAATCCTGACCAATACTCTGGTTATTAACTGGTGATCCACCTAACCTCAACATGCCTCAGTTTTCTTATCTGGCCAATAGTACCCATTGCCCAGGTGGTTGAAAAATTAAAGGAAATGACACATCCCCTAGGCTAGCACCCGGCATCCATGAGCACTCAATAAATATTACCCAGGACACTCTGGTGGCACCTCGTACAACCTCAACTATAGCAGCCCTGGTCCTGTGTCACTGCCAGCCATGCACAGATCAACTCTTCTCTCCCAGAAGATGAGTTCCTTAAGAGCAAGAAGTGGCTGGGCACAGTGGCTCACGACAATGATCCCAGCACTTCAGGAGGCTGAGGTGTGTGGATCACCTGAGGTCAGGAGTTCAAGTCCAGCCTGGCCAATGTGGCAAAACCCTGTCTCTACTAAAAATACAAATATTAGCTGGCCATGGTGGCCCACACCTCTACTCCCAGGTACTCAGGAGGCTGAGGCAGGAGAATTGCTTGAACCCGGGAGGTGGAGGTTGCAGGGAGCCAAGATAGAGTCACTGCACTCCAGCCTGGGCCTAGGCAACAAGTGTGAGACTATGTCAAAAAAAAAAACAACCTAAGAAATGTGGGGCATTGATTTTTGGATGCATTATAATCTCTAGCATACACTATGTGCTCAATAAACATTTGCTGACCAGCCGAGTGAATTATTAACTACTAACACCTCTATAAGGGCATTTTTTTGGCAAGAAATCTGCTAGCCCAGAGTCCAATAGTCTTTTCTGCTCCCATCACCCTACGTGCAAAACACCACTCTGTTTTCCCAATGCCTTCCAAATCAAGAAGCAGGAGTCTGTAATCCCAGCAGGCCGAGGCGGGTGGATCACGAGGTCAAGAGATCAAGACCATCCTGGTCAACATGGTGAAACCCCATCTCTACTAAAAATACAAAAAATTAGCTGGGCATGGTGGTGCGTGCCTGTAATCCCAGCTACTCAGGAGGCTGAGGCAGGAGAATTGCTTGAACCCAGGAGGCGGAGGTTGCGGTGAGCTGAGATCGTGCCATTGCACTCCAGCCTGGGTAACAAGAGCGAAACTCCGTCTCAAAAAAAAAAAAAAGATGCAGGAGTCCTCCCCTTTCCTGCCTATTCACTCTCCGGCCTATATGCCCAAAATATTCAGAGTGGGGCCTCCGCTGCCCTGCCCTAGGAATGAGACCCTCTGCAGAGCAGCCACCTCACCATCTAGAACATATTTTGCATGTAGGCCCAGTGCACACAGAGCCTACTGGGAAAGGGGACAGTTCAACCTCTCATTACCCTAGGCTCAGTCCAGATGCCACCTCCTCCATGAAGCCTCCCTTGATTTTCCCTGCTGGAAGTAACTCCTCCCTCTTGAGCACCCTCAGCCACCCCACCCAGCTCTCTGTGATGAGTGCCTGGGTCCCACACACGGAAGCCAGCATATTTCTGTTGACTCACTTGGCCTCTCTTTCTTAGAAGCATTTATACTTGGCATTAGAGCCCATGGAATTCATCATCACTTGCTCATTAATCATATGCAGTGTACATACTGTGCACCTGATGCTACATCAGGGGCTAAGGAGGCAGACAAGGAACAAAGTGGACCCAGGCTGAGGGCAGGCTTCACGAAGAGAGGCCACCGTGCCAAGGACGAGGTGGAGTTTGCCAGAGGATAGGGCAGGAAGAGGCAAAGAGAACTTTTCAGACTGAAACCCCATCACACCTGGACTGAGACAGGAGGTCAAAAAAAGGGCATGTTCCTAGTTGTTTGGAAAGAGGAAACAAAGTCGGAGAACTCAAAATTCCATAAATGAAGGACTAATTTATATTACACGAGAACAGCAAAATCCTTCCCCTTCGGCCGGCCCGTGTCTACCCCGGGTGAGGAGCTCAGTGCAGCCAGAGTGGAGGGGGTGACCTGGAAGGACCATGGGGGCCTGTCAGCAAAGTCTGCAGATTCTCCCATAGTGAAGCTTCTCTCTGAGCCCTGAGCATGCGCTGTCCAGTGGTCTAGAACATTCTGTGTACTGGAAATCATTCTGACGCGAGGCTGCTAGGCTCAAGAAGCATCAGTGTAGTAGAGGCAAGGCTGATCACACCTCTTGGGGTCCTTTCCCTGGGAGGGTGTGGGGTACAGTGGGAGGGAGAGGTAAAGGAAGGAGCTGAGTAAAACAGCTAAAAGCCAGGCGCGGTGGCTCACGCCTGTAATCCCAGCACTTTGGGAGGCCGAGATGGGTGGATCACAAGGTCAAGAGATGGAGACCATCCTGGTCAACATGGTGAAACCCTGTCTCTACTAAAAAGACAAAAATTAGCTGGGCATGGTGGCACGCGCCTAAAGTCCCAGCTACTTGGGAGGCTGAGGCAGAATTGCTTGAACCCGGGAGGCGGAAGTTGCGGTGAGCCGAGATCACGCCATTGCACTCCAGCAACTGGGTAAAAAGAGCAAAACACCGTCTCAAAAAAAAAACAGCTAAAAGCAGAAAGGAAGAAAGGGCAAGTGGCCCAGCCTCAGCTGATGTCTGCTCTGCGGCCTTCTAGGGTTTCTTGCCGGAATGCCTTGGCGACCACCAGTGCCTTGGTAGTTCTCCCACAGTCTTACCTTACATTTGGAGGCTGCAGGAAGTTATTTTTTAAGTGGCTGGAAGATTTGCCCAGGGGGGCCTGTGCTTTGCTGACTGCCAACCTAAGCTGACAACAGCTACCTTTGTTTCCCCTTGCCAGGCAGTCATGTGAATCCCTAGCCAGTGAGATGTGAGTGGGGGTTCTGGGGAATGTTTTACTTGCTCTTAGAAAAAGAGAGAGGCCGGGCAGAGTGGCACCTGATTGTAGCCTCAGCTACTTGGGAAGCTGAGGTGAGAGGATTGCTTGAGCCCAGGATTTGGAGAAGACCAGTCTAGGCAACATAGCAAGACTCTGTCTCCTTAAAAAAAGAGAAGAGTGGCCGGGCAAGGTGGCTCACATCGTAATCCCAGCACTCTGGGAGGCCAAGATGGGTGGATCACCTGAGGTTGGGAGTTTGAGACCAGCCTGGCCAATATGGAGAAATCCCATCTCTACTAAAAATAGAAAAATTAGCCAGATGGTGGTGCTTGCCATAGTCCCAGCTACTTGTGAGGCTGCAGCAGGAGAACGGCTTGAACCCGGGAGGCGGAGGTTGCAATGAGCCAAGATCGTGCCATTGCACTACAGCCTGGGCAACAAGAGTGAAACTCTGACTTACAAAATAAGGGAGAGAGAGAAAAACGTGGGAAGAGATGGCTGCAGTGCCTCATCTGCTGCCCTTTGTCCTACTGGGAGGGGATAACCTGACACCATCTTGGGACCATGAGAGGAGCACCCAACACTGAAGGTGGCAGAAGAGAGAAAGGGAAAGGGCCCCCTGGCACAGTGGCTCACGCCTGTAATCCTAGCACTTTGGGAGGCCGAGGTGGACAGATCACAAATTCAAGAGACCATCCTGGGCAATATGGTGAAACCCCATCTCTACTAAAAATACAAAAATTAGCCAGGTGCAGTGGCATGTACCGGTAGTTTCAGCTACTTGAGAGGCTGAGGCAGGAGAACGCTTGAACTCAGGAGGCAGAGGTTGCAGTGAGCTGAGATTACACCACTGCACTCCAGCCTGGGCAACAGAGGGAGATTCTGTCTCAAAAATAAAAAATGAAGGGAAAAGGGCCTAGTCCAGATGCCACTCTGGAGCTGCTGAATCAACCAGCCCCCAAATCAACCATCCCCAGATCAACCAGCTCCCTTGCTCCTTCACCGCAGGCCTTCTCGCCATACACATTAGCATATTTTCCTCATCACTACAGCTGTTTAAATGGGGGGTGTGTAAGCAACTGGAAACCAAGTCCCAGCCAAAGTGTGATCAAACGCAAGGACCCTGGAGCTGCCATTGCATGAATGAGTTGCACATCCTGTGACACCTGGGTCCACTGGACAGGCAGCCAGGTGAGCAGAGAGAGACCCACAGCTCTGTCATTGACCATAGAACATAGGAAATGAGGGGGTTTCCCAGAAGACACCCACTGTGGGTGTGTTTTCCACAGGGACGGTCCTTCAAAGCTGCCTCCCATCCTTTCCTGGCAGCAAGTCCTTTTGCGCCAAAGCCTGGTCAATGAAGTCAGCAGCCCTTTCAAAATAAATGCTGAGATTGAACTCCTGTGTGTCGTTGGCCTTAATACCCAGGTAGGTGATGCTGGAGTCCTTGTAGAAGTTGGCATTGGTGTTGACATGCATGAAGGACCTGCCCTCAGCCACGTTCAGGACGTGGGTGATGCCCAGTTTCTGCAGCCTGCGGATACCCTGAGCCACAGACCTGGATGGGAGACAATTAGGGGGATGATTAACCAACCAAATGGCAGCCCCAGCAGGAGGAAGATGGAGAAGGATCTAAGCTGCTTGGCAAAGCAAGGAACCCCTCCATGCTCTGGCCCCTGCCAGCTTCTCCTGCCTCATCTTATGGCCTCTTCCCTCACTCGGGCCATATCAAATTGCCAGCAGCTTCCCCAAATAGACTGGTGGTTTCATAGCCACGCTGTCCCCTCTGTCTGGAATGCTCTTTCCCACTATCTCTGGAGATATGTGCCCTCTTATCTTTCACACCCTCTGCAGCGTTTGTCTCCCCTCCAATCCATGTGGCCCCATGCTCCCTAAGCTGTGGTGTGGGTGTACATAGCCAACTGGCTAAAAATGGGCTCTGGAACCAGAATAACTGGGTCTGCCTCCAGTTCGGTCACTAGCCAGGCAACCTTAAGCCTTCTGTGCTTCAGTTTCCCCTCTGTAAAATGGGGTAAGAGTGCCTTCTCCCTGAGGTTGTTATGAGTATTAAGTGGGCTATTCCATGGACAGAGCCTGACACTGTAGTGAACACTACGATTCTAATGCTTGACTGTGCTTACCCATCCAGGCTGTGAGCTCCTTGAGAGAGGACCCATGTCCGCTTCAAGTCTGTTTCCCTGCCACCTGCTACAGTACCTGCTGCATAGTAGGTGCTGGATAAATAAGTGGTGAATGAGTGCAGAAGAATAAATCTGTCACATGCCAGGGAGCCCCCTCCCTGCCTTCTAGAGGGATCCTACCTGCCACATCCCACTGGCCACATTTCCAAAGCTCTCTTGGATTATTTAGTATTTGGGGAGCAAGTGGCCATAACAGAACTATGGGAAGTTACAAAATAATTTATCTAAGGCCGGGTGTGCTGGCTCATGCCTGTAATCCCAGCACTTTGGGAGGCTGAGGTGGGTGGATCACCTAAGGTGGGGAGTTCGAGACCAGCCTGGCCAACATAGTGAAACCCTGTCTCTACTAAAAATACAAAAACTAGCCAGGCGTGGTGGCAAACGCCTGTAATCCCAGCTACTCAGAAGGCTGAGACAGGAGAATCACTTGAACCCGGGAGGTACAGGTTGCAATAAGCCGAGATTGTGCCATTGCACTCCAGCCTGGTTGACAGAGCGAGACTCCGTCTCTAAAAAAGAAAAAAAATTTTAAAATAATAATAATAATAGATCTGAATGGTGAAAGGGCCCCTTTATTTCATCTGACAAAACATCCCAGTCGAAACGGCAGTTTATACTTTATAAAATGCCACCTCCTATGTGATCTTGTTTGCCCACTATGAGCAGCCCTGTGAGGAACAAGGATGGCAGCATCCCCACCGAATAGAGCTTGAACTCTGACTCAACAGGATGGGCAGAGGGATGGGCACATTCCCCACGTGCTGCTGGCGGCAGAGCTGGGAGAAGACCTCCTTTCTTCCGACATCCGGCCCCGCTCTATCTTCCACCTCACTCTGTCTCTCATGCCCACATCTGCTGCAAGGCCTGGCAAATGTGGCTTACACAGGCTCTGTCTCTGCTGTGTGAGGACACAGCTGCAGCCCTGATTTTGTTAAGGAAATGGAGCCCAAGTCCTCTTGGTGCCTGGTGCCCACTGATCCTCCCTGCTGAGCAACACTCATACGCCTGGCCAAGTCAAGGTCAGATGTGCTTAGGGGGCAAGGAATGTATTTTCTACAGTAGCCATCAGCAGTTGCCATGCTGGCTACACCAGGTGTGCACAACCTTGGTTTCCACTTGGGAAGTGGTGACAGCTGAATGGCCAAGCTGCCCGAGCAGGCAGGGTTCCTGAGGCTAACAAGGCCCACCTGCTGCCTTGGGCAGGAGGGTGTCTCCAGAACTCTGCAATTCCTGAAGCCTTTGGCTGACACTGTAGGACTCTGTTTTATCTATTCCTGCTTAGGACACTGCACAAGACTGTAAAGCAGCGGCTGATAGAAAAATACACTTTGAAGAGTCACTCCCATTCATCTCCCTTCTCTAATACTATTAATAATTCAACATTCAACAAATTTACCATTATCATTATTTCTATCTACTATGAATGAACATTGCATAGTGCCTGACACACAGTAGTTGCTCAGACAAGTGAATGAAGGATGGAATGGATGAGAACTGTCCCCATGAGGTTGGGTCCTGACTGCTGGACCTCTTCTAGTTCCACAATGACCTCCATTTCTGTGGCAGTCCTTGGCAGGCTAAGCAGCAGGTCCTAGCAGAGGTCAAGGAATACAGACACGAACAAGACATGGACCCTGTCCTCGTACTTCCTCTGACACTCTGAGCCACCATTTCTTCCTCTGAAATGGGAGGAGGGTTAGTTTTGAGTTTTCAACATGCCATCCTAGGGCTGAGGCACGGAGCTTAGGATTATGGTAACTGGGTCCTCAGAGTCTCATGAAAATCCAGCCTGAGCCTTTCCGAGGCTCTCCTGCATGCTAATCCATTCTTTCTCATGGGTCCTATTTCAAATCTCGGAATGTTAACTCCTGCTGATTAGACACTCTCATTAGAAAAATATTTAAAATTTAAATAAGTGTGGGTGAAGGGGAGGAAGGCAGCAAAACACACTGCCATGTGTGTACCTATGCAATTATCTTGCACGTTCTGCACATGTACCCCAAAATCTATAATGCAATAAAAATTAAAAAAAAGAAAAAATAAAATAAAATAAAATTTAAATAAAAAAATTATTACTAGTAGTTTGAGTAGTAGAAAATGGGTAATCAATCTGGTAAGAAGAACTCATAAATGATCAAGAATAAATGCATTTCCTGGGGGTGAAAGGCCAAGAGCCTTTTCTAGGTGATGGCTCACGTCCTTAGGGGGCTTATCACTGGACCGTTCTAGCATCTCATGTAAATCAAACCACATCTGGAAGGTGGGAGAAGAGGTCTGGAAATCCCGGCCCAGCTCCCCAGACTGCCTCGTTTGGGGTGTTTAAGTTCCCTGATCCGGGACTGCCCGGCCAGGAAAATTCCACGCCCGAATTGCGACGTCGGCCCATTGCCCTGGTGGCGAAGGCAGACATTCCGTGGTGACCTCACTGCAGAACCAGACAGCTGTCACATGACGCGCGGGCAGGAGACTGGCCGGGCGGCCGAAGGCCACCTGTTAGGTGAACATGGTAGCCCCGACCCCCGCCCAAGGCCAAGCCCCAACAGCGCGACCCCCGGGCTCCGTGCACCCTGCGACCGGGAAGGGCCGTGCCCGGCCAGGCAGGTTTCCGGTCCCTCGGCCCCACGCGCGGGGGTGGGCGTCGACTCCAGCCCCCTCCCAAGCCCCCGCTGTGGCTCCCGGAGGGGCAATAGCGCCCCGGCTCCCCCGACCCACGCATCGCTACGCCCCCACCCCAGCCTTGGGTGGGCGGGGCGTCCCGGGAGGGGGACTTACGCGTTGCCCACGTAGATCCACGGGGTGACCTCAGTTGCAGGGCTGGCTCGGGAGGCTGTAGCAGCCGCTGCCATCCGAGGGCAGGTCGTTGAGATCCTGCACCCAGAACTCTAAGGAGCCCGACAGGCGGCGGCGGGGTCCTGCAAGCCCCACGGAGCAAGCGAGGGGGAGAGCGGCGGGTCAGCTGGGCGGGGGCTCGCGCCGGGAGCCGCCCCGTTCCGCCCGGGGGGCGGGCCCGCCGGGCTCGGGGAGTGCGGAGCACAGGCGCTGTGACGCGGGGGCTCTGCGCGCCGCTCCTGGGCGCGTCCCCGGGGGGAGACGCCACCGCCCTCCAGTCTCGTTGGGTCATCGCCCCACCCCGGTCCAGGCCGTTTGTGTATCTTTGTGAACTGGGAAGCGCGGTCGCTTCCTTCCCCTAACCAAATGCAGGGCCCAATAAACGTTTCCATTGCGGGGTACACCTAGGGGTCGCTTCAGTCTTTCTGGATTACCATGACGGCCGGGTTCGGCTCCGGAGCGGCTTCCTGCTGCGGAGGCCTCTCCCGGGCCCTCGCCAGAATCCCCGCAGCCCAGCCCTGCTGGATCAGAGTGGACATTTCACGAACCCCGGGAGGGCAAAATCTGAGAACTTCTACTCTGGGGCGCGTCTGCTGTCAACATTTATTGAGAGTGTCGTGCTTAAAAGCAATCAGCCTGGGAATTCCGAGGAATTACCTAACCTATTTGCTTAAAAAAGAAAAAAAAAGGAGGGGGTAGTAATAGTACCTAATTCCTAGGGTTGCTGGAAGGGTTAAATGTGACATTCAAGGAAGGAACCCAGCACTCCACATGGCAAGCACTCAATGTGTTGGTCCTTCATCAGCAAATGCGCTGAGCGCCCAGTCGGTGTTACACCTGTGCTGGCGTGGAGATAAATCAGGCTCCTGCAGTCCTTCCTGGAGCAGATGCCAGCCCACCATAAGCCACTCGGCATTTCCTGAACTCCCACTAAGTACAAAAGACAGTCTCTGTCCTGCAGGAAAGCCACCCTCCCCCACTGCCATGAAAAACTGGCAGTTTCCTCCTTGCAAAAGAGCAAATTTGGCCTTGAATTCAAGAAACCCACATCCTGACCCCAGCCCTGCCACCAACGTGGTTCTTGAGTAGCACTGCTGCTGTGGTCTTCAGTTTCCTCGTCTGCAAATAAAAATTGCATCAGATTATCATTAGGGTCAACTTTCTCCTCCCCCAAAAACCTGTGGTCTTGCACCTTCAGGGGAGCTATTGCAGTGGAGACTACTTAGCTGATAGCCCAAGATGTGTAACCAAGGCTGGAATTTCTGTATCCCTCACCCAACCCCGTGCCTGCCCACCCCTCCCAGCACACCACTTCTTTCCTCCTGATGTTGTTCGGCAGCATCTGTATTCTAAGCAGGGGGAAAAGGTTTCGAGTCCCTTGACCTTCATCTTGACTTGAGCCTAGGTTAGCATCAAACACAGAAGCCCAGAGGCCGCCAGCATGCTCCACTACTCCCACTTCTTTCCTGAGGCCTGTCCCTGATGTCATAACTGGGTAACTATGACAACTTGTCGGGGGATAGCTAGGCACCTCACAGAGGAGTCTGGGTGCCTCATTTCGGAAGTGAGACTAGGAAGAAAAGATGAACAATTCCCTGGATTATCTGGCCTACCCTGTTATCGTCTCTAATCACAGGCAAAGCACGACCTTCAGAAAGAAACAGGACTTTGGCCACTATCTATCTCACAAGAATAGAGTACAAATAGGTATGTGGGCAGTTTGGGCTAGACACTGCTATTAGGGATTTTGGAATGGTAACCCCTAGAGAGATGGACAGTAAATCAGACCAAGTCACAGCTCTGGGATGATATGGTCTTCTCTGCTGAGTTTGGGCGAGAGGGCATTAGCACCAATAACAAAATTTATCTTCCACCAGGGAGTTCACTGGATGGAAATACTTCTTTAAACTCTTTAAAGCCAAAGTAAGTTAGAAAGAGGATAGGATTTCAGAAGCCAATGGACAGGCTAGCAATATTGGAAGAAGGTTGGAAGAGAGGCTCTTTCATTGGATTAAAAGGATATTTATCTTTGTAAATTTTACTTTTACTAGCTCTCACCATTCTTTCGTTTCTGTTCAAAACTCCTCAGAGATGTCCACCTGGTAAATTAAACCAAACAAAACTTCCTAAGCCGCATTCAGGTCCTAATTTGAAATTGTTCCTTAGTCAAGGACATTGTCTAGTGCGGGTTTTTTGAGGCTGCTACTGGAATTCCTGTGATGTGACATTGCTGTCTTTCATCTCCCTTCTCTAGCGAAGCCTACTGTTGATACAAAACCTCCAGTGGCACAAACACATCACCTTTTAAAATTGAGCAAACTACAGGTATTTGCTCCTGCTGCCCGCAGATGTATTTTATTGACTTCCAGCCTATGTCCTAAAGCGGTTCAATTTCCCAGAGCCTTCTAAATACCCATCTACTCAAAGATTTAATATTCCTCCTCCCCATACACGTCACCCCCAGTTGTTTTTTTCTTTTTTTGAGATGGAGTCTCACTGTATCCCCCAGGCTGGAGTGCAGTGGCATGATCTCAGCTCACTGTAGTCTCTGCCTTCCGGGGTTCAAGCCATTCTCCTGCCTCAACCTCCAAAGTAGCTGAGACCATAGATGCATGCTACCATGCCTGGCTAATTTTTTGTATTTTTAGTAGAGACAAGGTTTTACTGTGTTAGCCAGGATGGTCTTGATCTCCTGACCTCATGATGCACCCCTGTTGGACTCCCAAAGTGCTGGGATTACAGGTGTGAGCCATTGCACCCAGCCCCTGAGTCTTTTATGTTCTGCTCCCAGTCTTCACTGTGGCCCTCAATTCACCCCTTTGCCACAATCTCAGAGGAGGGGGAAGCTAAGTCATTGTGTTGGGGCAGTGTACTGATGGCGTCACATGATGGTGTGGTTTCTTACCAGGGTGAACAAAAGAGAATCGACAAAATCGAGTATGAAAACAAGCAACTCTGTCAGAAAATCGCAAATGCCCATTGTGGCCCTGCCAAAGTGGATTGCTAGAATGAATATTTTTCTAAGAGGTAATGCCTTTGTCTTCATTTCAGTTTTGGAAAGTCAAAATTGACTTTCCTCTTGGGTTTTAGTGTGAGGTTTTCCCAAGCCAGAGGAGTACTTAAGGAAAGTCATCTTGAGGGAGAACCAAAGATACCATGTTATGGAGAATAAAAACCTTAAAAATGGAGCCAGGTGTGGTGGCTCACGCCTGTAATCCCAGCACTTTGGGAGGCCAAGGCGGGCGGATTACGAGGTCAAGAGATTGAGACCATCCTGGCCAACATGGTGAAACCCTGTCTCTACTAAAAATACACAAAAATTAGTTGGGCATGGTGGTGCATGCCTGTAATCCCAGCTACTCAGGAGGCTGAGGCAGGAGAATTGCCTGAACCCAGGAGGTGGAGGTTGTGGTGAGCCAAGATGGAGCCATTACACTCCAGCCTGGCACCTGGCAATGGAGTGAGACTCCATCTCAAAAAAGAAAAAAAAATGGGGAGCTTTCTCTGGCATTAAAGCGCTAACTTTTCTTTCATCTAAGAGACTTTCAGAGTCCTATTCAGTTTGTCACAAGAATGCACTGCCCACTTTTATAAAATGGTGGCCATGTGTCTTAGTACATTATAGGATGTTATAGCAAAATGCTATAAACTGTTGGCTTATAAACAACAAAAAATTATTTCTCATAGTTCTAGAGGCAAGAAGTCCAAAGATCAAGGTGCTTCCTACTTCATATACAGCGATATTTTCACTGTAACCTCATGTGGCAGAAGGAGCAAGGGGTTTCTCTCAGGCTTCTTTCATAAGGACACTAATTCCATTAGGGTGATGGAATAATCTCTCAAAGGCATAACTCCTAATACCATCACTCAGGGGTTAGGATTTGAACAGAAGAATTTTGGGGAACACAGACATCTGGACCATAGCTCTATGGCTGGGGCTGTGATGTGGCATTCTTAAAATGGATTCCAGAAATCTTTCCTGAGCAACTACTATGTGCTAGATACCAAGAATAACAGAGATGAAATGAGATGTTTATTTCCTAACTTCAAAGAGTGCAAGATCTTGTAGGGGAGACATTTATGTAAATAATGACAATGCAGTGTGATTAGGGATACAAAAGAAGTACATGCAAGGGAAAGAATTCGGTGAGGGGTGGGGGCCGGGCATGGTGGTGCACGCCTGTAATTCCAGCACTTTGGGAGGCTGAGGTGGGCAGATCATGAGGTCAGGAGATAGAGACCATCCTAACATGGTGAAACCCCATCTCTACTAAAAATACAGACAAAAAAAATAGCCAGTACTGGTTGTGAGGGCCTGTAGTCCCAGATACTAGAGAGGCTGAGGCAGGAGAATCACTTGAACTGGGAGGCAGAGGTTGCAGTGAGCTGAGATCGTGCCACCACACTCCAGCCTTGGCAACAAAAGTGAGACTCTGTCTCAAAAAAAAAAAGAGTTTTGTTGGAGGAAGGAGGTGGTCAAGATGCTGTTCCTATATCCTGGTATATTCTGGTATAAATTGAAAGCTGAGAGGAGTGAGGTGACCCAAAACTTGTCACCAGCCATTTGTGATTTATCCACAGGGAGACCTTCCCTCAATCCTGGTTTTACATTATAATCCTTGGGGAATTTTAACAAAATGCTGATACCCAAGGTTTACCTCAGACCAATAAAGTAGAATCTTCTTATGGCCAACAGGGCTGAGGACCACTGATATAAACCTGCAAATGCTGTCACATTTCCCGGAGTGCAGTGCAGATTAATGGGCTGCCCCAGGGGGCTGTGGGCTCAGCAGGACAGCCTGGCATTTAGGCACTTAGGCAGCCTGGCATTTATAATCTCATGACTTAATCTCCCCCACTCGTGAAGATGAACATTTCCCTCTTCACCCATATTGGGGTTTTGTGTTTTTCAGCTTAAACAGGGCAACAAGGAACCGTGAGCTAGTGAGAATCACCATGGAAAACCAGGGCATTCTGAAGAGGCTTGTGGATTGCAAACCCCAATATGACCGCAGGGCATCTGAGATAGACTGGCAGGTACATCGACACTCATGTTATATTCCCAGACACACACAGAGTTTATCCGTGTTCAGCCTAGAGAGAGTATCAGAAAGATCCCTAAACAGCACCTGAAATGTAACAATCGTTAAAAGAAAAACCATCCAGTTTGGGCGTGGTGGCTCACACCTGTAATCCCAACACTTTGGGAGGCAAGGCAGGTGGATCACAAGGTAAGGAGTTTGAGACCAGCCTGGCCAACATGATGAAACCCCATCTCTACTAAAAATACAAAAAATTAGCCAGGCGTGGTGGTGGGCACCTGTAGTCCCAACTACTTGGGAGGCTGAAGCAGGAGAATTGCTTGAGCCTGGGAGATGGAGATTGCAGTAAGCTGAGATCCTGCCACTGCACTCCAGCCTGGCTGACAGAGTGAGACTCTGTCTCAAAAAGAAAAGAGAAAAGGAAGGAAGGAAGGAAGGAAGGAAGGAAGAGAGAGAGAGAGAAAGAAAGAAAGAAAGAAAGAAAGAAAGAAAGAAAGAAAGAAAGAAAGAAAGAAAGAAAGAAAGAAAGAAAGAAAGAAAGAAAGAAAGACTGAATGTATAGGGATGAAGTGCATAAGATTCAGTATGTGGTTGGTTTGCTTCATTTAGGAATGAGCCTTAAAAAGGTGGGGGGAGGGGAAGCCATCTGTAGTTTTTTAAAAAAACCTCCACTTACTGGCTTTGGTCTTTAGGCCTTTTCTAAGTCATCCCTAAGATTTAGAACTTCAGTAGTAACACCAGTGCCCTGGCATTGACATAAACCAGTTTTTTTTTCCTTCAAGAATTCAAGGCGCTATATCAGAAATACCACGAGATATCTTCTCTCCTAAAATGAATAGGTATGTCTCCTTACTATGGAACATTGTGACCACAGCTGATACCAAAGCCCTGAGAACCTCATAAATCATGAATGAGGGGCCCAGTTAAGGAGATGGATTTTGCTCTTCTCATATAATATTGACTAGTCATCCATTCAGGAAACTTAGAGCTCTCTGACTTTACTTTTTCTCTCCATACAAGGAGGAAATGACACTGTCTTTTGTTACCATCTTTGAGGCTTTATGGGAATCTAAGGGGAAGTGATTTGTTCCAATAAGACAAAAACTGGAGGACTTATGGCTTTAAAATTGTGCCTAAGTTACATTACCGGTCTCTGTGAGTATTCAAAATGACCAGTATCTTGGCATTTTGTATTATTTAACATTATTAGTAATGACTAAGTGGCTTCCCCCACCCAAGGGAGAAAGATAAATGGACACTCAGGCATTCCAAAGAATAGTTGTGTATAATTGATGTGTCTTCTTCTCTCTTCTCCACTGAACACAAGGTTACTCACCATGGAAAAGGTAAAAGAGAAGGTCCTAGGATTTCTGGGCTGCTTAGAATCTCAAGACACTCCTGAGTGGATGAATGCTCAATCTTCAGATGCTTCGATAAAGCTTGGAAGATAAAATGCATAAGTTACATTCAGGGGACCCAAAGGCTTTACATTCTCATTCCAAAATGGGGCAAGTAAAAGGAAAGATGCAATGAGCATTTTTATTTGGGGCTATAAAGAGAAGTTTTAATGAGAGAGAGAGATAAATCAGAGAGAACTCTTTTAAACATACACCATCATCACCATCCCATGGAGGAAGAAAAGCTGGGGTGAGATCATCCAGCCACAAGCACAGTACTTCACAAAGGAAAACACAATCACATGACAATATCAAGATTCAGAAAACACGAAGAACAAATGCCATTAGTTCCTCTGTGAATACACACAATCGGCAAAGAATGCCTTATTGAAGTTTCCATGGACTCTGTTCATTTATAGGGAGCAGCAGCAGTGAAAATGTCTGAGAACATATGGTGAGACAATGTTGCAGGGCTTCCATGACTGATCATGCTGGTTTTGAGCCCAACTCTATTAGTCAGCATTTTCCAAAGAGACAGACTCAATAGGATGGGGTTGGGGGGAGTGTGGCAAATTTATATGGGGAATTGACTCACAAGATCATGGAAGGTGAAGTCCCACCACAGGCCAGCTGGAGACCCTGGTGCAGCAGGGCAGACAACTCCCAAAGTGGGGCTTAGCCTGTGAGGGTCCTGGCTTCACCCAGGAAAGAATTTAAGGGTAAGTCAGCAGTAGGGTAGAAGAGGACAGTTTTATTGAAGCAGCTCCGTGACTGCTCCCACAGAACAGGGCTACCCCATCGGCAGAGAGTTGCAGCTCAGGGAAGTTTTGCAGTCGTATTTATACTTACGTTTAATTACATATAGATTAAGGGGTGGTTTGTGCAGAAATTTTAGGGAAGGGGTAGTAAATTTGGGGTCCTTGGGTCATTGCCATGGAAAGGGGTGGTAACTCCTATGTGTTGCCATGGTAATGGTAAACTGACAGGGCACACTGGTGGGAAATCTGCTTCCACCCCTTCCCTGTTTTAGCTAGTCCTCAATTGGATCCTACATCCAAGCCCCACCTCTGGAGTCGTCTCGCCTCCCACCTCACAGGGATGCTGGTAGCATGGCTTGGTCCAAGTCTGAAAGCCTCAGAACCAAGAAGAAGGTGGTGTAACTCTTAGTTCAAGGCCAAAGGCCTGAGAACCCACCAGAGGAATGAGGGGGCTGGTGTGTATCTTGAAGTCCAAAGGCCAAGGAGCCTGGAGTTGTCCCAGGACAAAAGAGGAAGACTGTATTCTAATTCCAGCAGACAGACTGATATATCCACCTCTTCTCTGTTTTTGTTCTCTCTGAACTCAGCAAGTTGGATGATGCCTATCCACATTGAGAGTGGATCCTCCCACATACTTCACTCAGACTTACATGCTAATCTCCCCTGCAAACACTCTCACAGACACACCCAAAAATAATGCTTTACCAAGTTTCTAGGTATTCCTTAATTCAGTCAAGTTAGCACCTAAAATGAACCATTGCACTGACTTTTTAAACTTTCTATTTTGAAATAATGACAGATTCACAGGTAGTTGGAAATAAAGGTACAGGGAGGCCTCCTGCACCCTTCACCCAGTCTCCACCGGTGTTAGCATCTTGCATAACTGGAGTACAATATCAAAACCAGGAAACTGACATTGGGATGATGCATGGAGCCTAAGCAGATATCATCAGTTACACATGCACTAATTTGTGTATATGTGTATAGCTCTATGTGGTTTTTGTCACTTGTATAGCTTTGTGTAACCACAACCACATTTGAGATACCTAAATGTACTAATCAAAAGACACTCTTGTGCCACCCTTTTAGCTACAGCCATCTCAGACCCTCAAGCCTAACTCCTGGCAATCATGATCTGTACTCCACGTCTGTTAGTTCATGAGTATTACATAAATCATGCAGTATATATCCATCCTTTTACGACTGGCTTTTTTCACTCAGGATAACTTCCTTGATGTTCATCCAAGTTCTGTGTGCCTTTTTATTGCTAAGTAATATTCCACGGTATGGACATACTACAATTTGTTTAACCATGCATCCATCAAAGGACATTGGGATAGTTTCTAGTTTTTTTTAATATTATAAATGAAACTGCTGTGAACATTTGTGTGCAAATTTTTGCATGAAAATATGTTTTCCCTGGAATAAATGCCCAAGAGTATAATTGCTGGGTCATATGGTAAGTCCATTTTTAGTTTTAAAAGAAATTACAAAACAATTTTCCAGAGTGGCCGCACCATTTTATATTCCCACCAACAATGGATGAATGATCCAGTTTCTCCACATTCTCACCAACATTTGATGTTATCACCTTTTTTTTACTTTAGCCATTCTCATATGTGTGTAGTGATATCTCATCTGTATAGCCTCTTCGGTGAAATGTCTGTGAAAGTCTTTTGCTTATTTCCTGATTATTATTATTTTTTTTTGGCAGAGTCTCGCTCTGTCACCCAGGCTGGAGTGCAGTGGCTTGATCTTGGCTCACTGCAATCTCCGCCTCCCAGGTTCAAGTGATTCTCCTGCCTCAGCCTCCTGAGTAGCTGGGATTACAAGCATGCGCCACCACGCATGGCTAATATTTGCATTTTTAGATGGGGTTTCACCATGATGGCCAGGCTGATCTCAAACTCCTGACCTCAGGTGATCCACCCACCTCAGCCTCCCAAAGTGCTGGGATTACAGGCATGAGCCACTGCATTTGGTCTGATTTTTTTAATAGCAAATTTTGAAAGTTATTTATATATTCTAGATATGTCCTTTGCTGGCTGTGTGCTTTGCACATATTTTTCTCCCAGTCTGTAATTTGGCTTTTCATCCTCAGGGTCTTTCACAGAGCAAAATATTTTTATTTTGATGACATCCAATATATCATTGATAAAACTGTTCTGTATCTTGACTGAATCAATGTCAATGTCCTTTTTGTGATACTGTACTATATGGTTTTGTAACAAGCTATCACTGGGGGAATCTGGTAAGGACTTTACAGGATCTCTCTGTCTTACTTCTTATATGCATGTGAATCTACAGTTATCTCAAAATAAAAAGCTTAAAGAAAAAATCAACATGCCTAAACAACAAATTCATTATTAACTGGTTCCAGTTAATTTCAGTTTTGGGGAGCAACCATTCTTCTAGACACCCAGGTTAAAAACCTGAGGTCATTTTTTATTTCATTCTCTCTCTTTCCTCCTGTCCCCCTCCCTATACTTTTTTTTTTAAGACAGAGTCACTCTGTTGCCCAGGCTACGGTCTCTTCAGGTGATCTTGAAGCTACAAGTCTTTATTTCTCAATCTCTATATGAGCTACTGCCCATATTTCAGGCACCTGTGATTTACAACTTGTATTACTAATGCAAAAATATGCCCGTATCACTTTCTAGCTTAATGGCTTCAGTGATTTGCTACTCTTGCATAATGAGCTGGAGACTTAAATAGAGCAGACCAGGCCTTTCATGATCCAGCCCATGAACTGCTCAGGTTATATTAGCTATACTTTCAAATGTTTGGCAATTTTCCTGTTATCTTTCTTTCATTAATTTTTAATTTGATGCTATTATGTCCGGAGAACACATTCTATAATTTCAATTATTTTAAATTTGTTAAGGTTTTTTAAATCAAGTTGAATATTTTCTGGACATTTGAAAAGAATGTGTATTGCACTGTTACTGGGCAAAGTGTTGTATAAACATCAGTTAGGTCCTGTTGGTTGACGGTGTCCAATTCTTCTACATCCTGATTATTTCCTATCTAGTAGTTTGATCAGTTGCTGAGTGTGGGGTGTTGAAATCCCCAACTATAATTGTGGATTTGTCTATTTCTCTTTTTAACTCTGTTTTTGCTTAATATATTTTGAAGCCATGGTGTCCGATGCTTACACATTAAAGATTGCTGTGTAATTTTGATGGATTGATTTGTTGATTTTTTTTTGAGACAGGGTCTCACTCTGTTGCATAGGCTAGAGTGCAGTAGTGTGATCTCAGTTCACTGCAACTTCCTCCTCCCAGGCTCAAGCAATCCTCCCACCTCAGTCTCCTGAGTAGCTGGGATTACAGGCAGGCATCATGGTGCCCAGCTAATTTTTGTATTTTTTTTAGTAGAGATGGGGTTTCATCATGTTGCCCATGCTTGTATGGAACTTCTGGGCTCAAGTGATCCACCCACCTTGGCCTCCCAAAGTGCTGAGATTACAGATGTGAGATCTCTTTATTATTATACAATGTCCCTCTTTGTCCCTAGTAATTTTCTTTCTCTGAACTTACTTTATCTGATGTTAACATACTCAGTACTGCTTTCTTAAAATTAGTGTTTGCATAATATATTATTACTTTTTATCCTTTTACTTTCAGTCTACCTGTGTCATTATGTTTGAAGGAACATATACTTGCAGACAGCAGATACAGGTGGTCCCTGACTTACAATGGTTTGACTTAAATGATTTTTTTTTTACTTTATGATGGTTCAAAAGCAATACACATTCAGTAGACATCATACTTTAAGTACCCATACAACCATTTCCATTTTTCACTTTCAGTACCATATTCAACAGATTACATGACATATTCAAACTTTATTATAAAATAGGCTTTATGTTAGATAATTTTGCCCAACTATAGGCTAATGTATGTGTTTTGAACACATTTAAATCAGGCCTGGCTAAGCTATAATGTTTGACAGGTTAGGTGTATTAAATGTATTCAACTTAGAATCAACTTACCATGGATGTATTGGGAATATAACCTCATCATAAGTCAAGGAGCATCTGTACTTCTATTTTTATATATTGTGTTGTTTCTTTCTTTTCCCTCCCTCCCTCTCTCCCTCCCTCCTTCCTTCCTTCTTTTCTTTCTTCCTTCCTTCCTTTCTTCCTCTACCTTCTTTCCCTTTCTTAGGTCCCAGCCTACTACTGTTAATTTCTTTCTGTTTGGAGAGCTTCGTTTAGCCATTCTTTAAGGGTAGGTCTCAATAAACTCTGTTTCTTGTCATCTGAGAATGTCTTTATTTTTCCCTTCATTCATGAAGGCTAGTTTCACCTGATACAGGATTCAAGGCTGATGGTTTTGTTTTCAGTGCTTCATAAGTGTTGGGCCACTCCTAGATGACCTCCATCATTTCTTTCACAGGTAATACAAAAATACAGCTTGAATTAGCATTCCTTCCTGGTTGTTTCTCCCTGATTGTTTTAAAGATTTCTTTTTTTCTTAATCTCCAGTTTTCAGAAGATGAATTATGATGTGTTAGTTTGGTTTTGGACTATTTTTCCTATTTGGAGCTCAGTCAACTTGAATCTGTAGGTTTTTGTCTTTCATCAGATTTGGGAAGTTTCAGCCATCATTTCTCTGAATACTTTTCAGTCTCACACTTTCTCTTTTCCTCAATACAAATGTTAGTAGCTCTATCACGGGATCCTTGGGGTGTCACTTTGCCAGCCAGAAACCTCTGTGGCTAGTGGCACCTTCTGCCTGAGTATGGCTTGTGCCCACTGGGTCTGTTCCACCCACTCAGCCCAGCAGGCTGTGCTCGGCTTACACTATTGACCCAGATCCCACCCCTGCCATGAGCCAGGCATGGAGTGGCAAGAGCTATGTGGGCAAGTGAGCCCAGGGTCTGTCTGCTATGCACAGCCAGGCATGCTAATTGCTGTGGTGGGGCAGGCAGCCTCAGGTGCCGGCACAGGTGCCACCTCCATGCAAGACTGTGGCTGGACAAGATAAACTGTACACAGCTTTCACTGCAGGCATCCATGTCTAGATAAGGGGAATGCTTGGAGACCTGGAAGCTTGGAGACCCCAGAAACTGCAGAGCACCAAAGAGAGTGTCACAGCCCTAGCTCAGGGAACTGCAGCTCGTCCCTCCTTCTTGTCATCCCCAACATGGAGAATGAGGGTTGGCAGGGACGTGTTTCAGCCCTATTTGTGTTACGGCTCTTTTAGCCCTGCCATTTGGCAGATCTGAAGTTCTTGTCCTGTGTCCAGGAAGAACAAGGTACATGCATGGACAACTGAAAGACGAGAAAGACAAAGAGGTGTTTTATTGAGCGGCAGTACAGCTCTCAGGAGACCCGGAGTAGGTGACTCCTATCCACAGGCAGGTAGGTCATCCTGACATCTCCATGAGTCTGGCTCTGGAGTTTTTATAGGCTTCAGAAGAGAGGAAGTACGTGCTGTTTGGTCTATGGGTGGCCATGGGTGAGCCTGGAAAAAGCACTGTAAGTTCTCACTCTCTGATGAGTTCTCACTTCAGGCTATCCCTGGCTTGAAGGTGTGGCTTTACCAAGGACCTACTCCTTTCTGTCCAGGAGCCTGTCTGCCTCCCATTGCCATCTCCATGTCATTCATGGCATCCAGGCTGTTTGTGCCAAGGGATGCCTGCAGGCCCATGTTGAGACACCCTCAGTCCCCCTTGGCCTTCCTCCCATACTCATCAGTGCCCAAAGTCTGGAGGGAGCAGAGGTGGCAGGGTCTGGCATGTCAGCGCTGCCCCAAGTGTGCTCATACCTGGCCAGGTCACAACAGCCAGGCTCAGCCACAACTTTGCTGCAAAATCAGAGCAGGCGCTGGAAGTGGGGAGAGGCCAGGCAGTGAGGGTAGGCACTTCCAAGCCTGTGGAGAGAGAGGGTTCCCTGGGCCCCTGAGAGCACAGGGGTGCCAAGTCTCCAGCTACAGCTGGGCAGCTGGAAAAGCAACATCCTAGGAACCTGTGACAGATACGTTGTTACTGTCTCACAGGTCTCTGAGGCTCTTTTAAAAAAAATCAGTAAGTTAATTATATTGATCTGTCCTCAAGTACAATGATTTTACCTTTCATTTTCTTCACTCTACTATTGAGTTTATCTGAGTTTTTTCTTTTGTTTATTGTAGTTTTCATTCCCATAATTTCCATTTGGTTCTTTTTCATATCTTCTATTTCATTGCTAAGGTTTTCCATTTTTTAAATCTGTTTCAAAAGAAGTTACAGTTAATTGTTGTAGTATTTTTATTACAACTGCTTTAAAATCTTTGGCAGATAAATTCCAACATCTGAATCACATTGGTATTGCTACCAGCTGATTGTCTTTTCTGAGTTCGACTGTGGTTCTCTATTGCTTCCTGGCCTTTTGGTTCAGATCAAGCGTAGACTGGTTCTTCTGGCTTTAGATATACTGATTTTCTATTGCATCCCAAACATTTGACTTATGATATTATTTTTTCCTATTTATTTATTTTTGAGATAGAGTTTTACTCTTGTTGCCCAGGCTGGAGTGCAGTGGTGTGATCTCAGCTCACCACAACCTCTGCCACCTAGGTTCAAGCGATTCTTCAGCCTCAGCCTCCCCAGTAGCTGGGATTACAGGCATGCATGAGAATGCCCTGCTATCCTATTTAAATCTTCTATTTTAGCAAGCAGTAGTCCTGTTAAGGTGCAATGTATAGGTTCTTGCCTTTTGTTGTTTTTAATTCCATTGAAAGTTGTTGTCAGGGCCCTCGCAGTGCTATTCTGGTCTGCTTTGTTCTTGGGGAGCTGCTGGGACTCCCATCCAATCCCTGCTGATGTCTTCTGCTGAATCAGAAGGTGCTTCCCTGGGGTGCATGGTGTCACTGGGCCGCCTTCTGCTGAACCTGGGTCTCCTTGTGCCACTGGGTGGAGGGTAGAGACACACAGGATCCCACTGCTGCTACTAATGAATTGAGAAACCTGCTAGTGACCCAGTATGGAGCTAGGGCTGGGGATCTTCACCTAGGTCTCCACTGGGCTTCCTGTTTCCCATCCTTTGGCAGAGAAAGCAAGCTTGTTTTTTTGTTTTGTTTGTTATTTGTTTTCTTTTTGTCTAGGACAAAACACTGGCAGTTGTGGGTTGCAGAACTCCCTCCAGTGTTCAGTCAGGGTATACAGAGATAAAGAAAACCCAGAGAACTAACCGCATTGCTTTTCCTCAGGTCCTCACGTCCCTAGTCAACTCATCATCTTCTTTCCAGCTTTCAGAGTCTTTTTATCATAGTCTGATGACTACTTTCCAAGGTATTTTGTATTTAGAGGAGAAGAGGAGGAACAAGTGATTCTAAACCATCTTGTTCTGAAACCATAAGCCCTTGACTTTTAAAGGAAGTGGTAGTTGGTGACTGTATTCAAAAGGCAGGGAAAATGGAGTAAGAAACTGATCCACGGCTGGGCACAGTGGCTCACACCTGTAATCCCAGTGCTTTGGGAGGCCAAGTCAGGTGGATTGCTTGAAATCAGGAGTTCAAGACCAGCCTGACCAACATGGTAAAACCCTGTCTCTATTAAAAATACAAAAATTAGCTGGGCATGGTGGTGAGTACCTGTAATCCCAGCTACTCAGGAAGCTGGGGCAGGAGAATCACTTGAACCCCAGAGGCAGAGGTTGTAGTGAGCCGAGATCGCGCCATTGCACCCCAGCCTGGGCGACAGAGTGAGACTCCATCTCAAAAAAAGAAAGAAAGAAACCGATCAGTATTAACTCCACCAAATAGAGAAATGCTACTTATTTGTTCTTAACTATCTGATTAAAAAATGGGCTTTGTGCATATGCTGAACTCTGCAGTTATTAAAGAAATCAAGTGTTACCATTGTTTGGATGCATGGTCCTGTAATAGGTTGCATAAATGTTGTGATGCTGGATAAGTGGATACACAATTTCATTGGCCACATGATTTACAGCCTGTGTGTATTTGAATATACAATTGGCTAATATATCTGAGCACTGCCTGTAAATGACAGATGGTTTTAACTTTCTTAAACCCATCTTCCGAGCAGAGTGAAGTGGATAGCCGGGAAGGTTACAAATCAGTGGACTGAAAATGGCAAACAGGAATAACTCACTACCTAATTCTACCCAGCTGATACCAAACACTCTCCTGAAAGAGCCAAAGACATTACTAATTGAATCTAAATTCAATAGAAGAGTGCTGTGATCATAAGAGGAGAGTGCTGTGATCAATTAGTAATGTCTTCCACAGGTGCAGGAATGGGCATTGGCTGTACATACACCATCTATTTAACACTTCTGACCTAGAAAATTCCTCCAGAGAGCACATCCTCTCTGGTTGTAGATACAGGCAGCCAACTTATCTATGTTTGAAGACCCAAGGATTTAAAGAGGTTCATCTTGAGGGGTTTGTAATAAGATTTATTAGTGTTGGGCCCAGAGTGATGGACTTTTTCCAAAATTTTGCCCAGGGGCTCAGAACATATGGACTGCTAGTTGAAATGGGGTTTGGAATTGCATGCATTTACACACATTCCACCAATAAATATTTGAACACAGGTGCATTTTTTAACAATAGTTTTCTGCATGAACTGCAAAAATGCCTTCTGAATAACCTCTGCCTCTGGGGCCCTCCCTTCCTACTCCAATAAATCTTGTAGCTGACAAACAGCTGTAGACACAGCTGGTCTTGGGGATGGGGATGCTGCCTTAACAGGAATAAAGCAAGGATCACTATTTTTGGTTTTTTGAGACAGGGTCTCACTCTGTTGCTCAGGCTGGAGTGCAGTGGTGCAATCAGAGCTCACTGCAGCCTCCATCTTCCTTGGCTCAAGCAATTCTCCCACTTCAGCTTCCTGAGTAGCTGGAACCACAGGGGCATGCCACCATGCCCAGCTAATTTTAAATTTTTTATCGTTATTTTTTGAGACAGGATGAAGTGCAGTGGTGCAATCTTGGTTCACTGCAACCTCCACCTCCCAGGTTCAAGTGATTCTCCTGCATCAGCCTCCTGAGTAGCTGGGACTACAGGCGTGCACCACCATGCCCAGCTAATTTTTGTATTTTTAGTAGAGATGAGCTTTCACCATGTTGGCCAGCATGGTCTCAATCTCTTGACCTCATGATCTGCCTGCCTCGGCCTCCCAAAGTGCTGGGATTACAGGGTGAGCTGGGATTACAGGGTGAGCCATCGCACCCGGCCTATTTTTATTTAATTAATTAATATATTTAAGACAGTCTTGCTCTGTTGCCCAGGCTGGAGTGCAGTGGCACAATCTTGGCTCACTGCAACCTCCACCTTCGAGGTTCAAGTGATTCTCATGCCCCAGTCTCCCGAGTAGCTGGGTATTCCCAGGCATACCACCACACCTGGCTAATTTTTGTATTTTTAGTAGAGACAGGGTTTTGCCATATTGGCCAAACTGGTCTTGAACTTATGGCCTCAAGTGATCTGCCTGCCTTGGCCTCCCAAAGTGCTGGGATTACAGGTGTGAGCCACTGCTCCCAGCTCTAATTTTATGATTAATGGAGACAATGTCTCACTATGTTGCCTAGGCTGGTCTTTAACTCCTGAGCCCAAGTGATCCTCCTGTCTCAGCCTCCCAAAGTGCTGGGATTACAGGCGTGTCACCACACTTGGTGAAGGATCACTTTTTAATACTCTGCTTCATAATACATATAAAGACAATACCATCATTTCATTTGACAATTGTGTAAAAATATTATGTTAGCGGCAGAAAATGTCTGTGGAGTGGCATAAAATGCAGAAAGAATGTCATCAGCTACCCAACCACCGTGTCCCCACACTGGAGGGAAAACCACCTGCAGGGAACTTGGAGAGCTGACTGGGATCTCCACCATGGTGCCTCCCCAGGGGGTCTTCAAGAGTAACTTTTAATGTATGTGGGTTTTTGTTTTTGCCTGTGAGCAGACTTCAGATCCCAGCTCTCCTGTATAACCACCTTTTTTGAGACAGTCTCACTTGTCACCCAGGCTGGAGTGTGGTGGTGTGATCTTGGCTCACTGCAACCTCTGCCTCCCAGGTTTAAGTGATTCTCCTGCCTCAGCCTCCCAAGCAGCTGGGATTACAGACACCCACTACCACACCCAGCTAATTTTTTATTTTTATTTTTAGTAGAGTTGGGGTTTCACCATGTTGGCCAGGCTGGTCTTGAAGGTGATCCACCTGCCTAGGCCTCCCAAACTGCTGGGATTACAGGTGTTATCCTGCATAACAACTTTGCACATACTAGTCACACTTTTTGCTAGAAAAGTGATAGTCACCATCTTTTTGCTAGAAAGTTCTGAAAAATGTGATCCTGTTAGGTGGACCTACCAGGTTCATGAGCTAGAGAGTTGCAAAGGTATCCTTGTGTAGGAAGGTAAAATGGAAATTTCTAAATGGGTGGCAAACCTCCCTGGTGATTCACCTTTGACCTGGCTGTCTTTTCCTCTCATGAATAAAATAACTTGAAAATGTACACCTGTGTATGTAGCCTCTTTTCAGTCTTAGAAGTTATGGCCAAACTTCATATTAGAAACTCTAGCTGTGAACACATTCATCACTTATAAGTGACTTATATTAATGGGTAGCCTTGATTATGGGGCCACAAAAGAATGAGGTAGTATAGTATGGTGGTTAAGGATCATCTCTGGTATTTGGGAAATATAGGCTCAAATACAATAGTTGTGCATTTTATTTTATTTTATTTATTTTTGAGGCAGGATCTCACTCTGTCACTCAGGCTGGAGTGCAGTGGCACAATCATGGCTCACTGCAGCCTTGACCACCTGGATCCTCCCACCCCAACCTCCCAAGTAGCTGGGACAACAGGCACACACCACCACACCTGGCTAGTTTTTGTATTTTTTGTAGAAATGGGGTTGTGACACATTGCCCAGACTGGTCTCGAACTCCTGAGCTCTAGTGATCTGCCCTCGGCCTCCCAAAGTGCTAGGATTACAGGCATGCACCATGGTGCCTGGCCTACAATTTTTTAAAATCTGTGCAAGCTTGGGTACATTATTTAAACTGTCTAAGCTTTATTTTTATCTCATTTGTACAATGGGATGATAAGAATCCTACCTCGTCTAGAGGCAAGATGGCGTCATAGAGGTGACTCAGGATTGCAGCTCTCGGTGAAGGCGCAGAGGGTGAGTCCTAGCCGCATTCTCGGATGTTCCTTTTATGCCCACAGAGCATTGAAAGTCCCAGGTGTGGGAGAGACACGGGACACTAGCAGCCGGCTAACGCAGCCGGCTCCCGCCGCCTCTTCAGCCGGCGCCGCAGCGGGACCCAGCGCGGAACTCACTGGTCTGGGTGCCCTGTTAAACCGGCAATCTGAGATTTGGAAGGGCAGATTGGCATGTCCATCTGATTGAACGGGACCTGGACAATGTGCCAGACCAGGAGTTTCCTGGGAAGCGTGATCTGAGCCGGGGTAGTGGGCAGCGGCACGGGAGATCGCACGGATCCCAGTGCCCTATCGGCAGGCTCCTGGGGCGCCAGTGAGAGAGTCGACCTTTCAGCTTGGGGAGAGGAAGAGAGAGAGAGAGAGAGGACGGACTCTGAGGCAGGGAGCTGGGTGATCGGGCTCGGCGGGTCCCACGCTCACGGGGACAAGCAGGGCGGCGACTGGAGGCACTTGGGGCTGAGAGTTTTGTTGCCGGAATTTAGGATGGTGCAGCCCGGTCAGGGAGGGGCGTCCACCATTGCTGACGAAGTGCACCCCCACTTAAGTACCGCCCAGGACTGACGCAGCCTGCCATTGCCGAGGCAACCTGCCATAACAGAGAGACTCCGCCAGGCAGCAACAGGGCGGACCTGTGCTAGCAGGTCAGAGCCCCGGCAGGCAAATAGTGAATAGACTGCCACCTAGTGGGGCAGGACAGTGCAACAGATACTCATAAAGAAAGCCCCAACTCCCTGAGACAGAGCATCTAAGGGTGAAAAAAAAAAAAAGAGTGGTGTTTTATGAGTTCTATTGTAGCAGACATAAACAACCTCCCAACAACCCTGAATGAACAACGGAGCTTACAGCTCAGCACTGGAGCTCCTATAAAGCACAGACTGTCTCCTCAAGCAGCTCCCTGACCCCTGTATATCCAAGGAGTCACCCCAGAAAAGGACTAATCACACTGACATTTGGCTGGCATCATTCTGGAACAAGGGCAGCAGAAGAAGAAACTGGTATCATCCCTCACTGTTCTGCAGCTGCTGCAGGTATACCCCAGACAAGCAGGGCCTGGAGTGGACCTCAGCACTCATACAGCAGAGAGGATAGATCATTAGAGGGAAAACTAAGTAACAAAAATACTTCATCATCAACAATCTCAGTGTCCTCACAGAGACCCAATTGAAAAATCAGCCACTACGAAGACGACAGGCGGATAAATCCATAAAGATGGGAAGAAACCAGCGCAAAAAGGAGGAAAGCACCCGAAACCAAAATACCTCACCTCCAAAAAAGGACCAAAACTCCTCACCAGCAAGGGAACAAAGCTGGACGGAGAATGAATGTGACAAAATGACGGAATCAGACTTCAGAAAGTGGATAATGAGAAACTTCAGTGAGCTAAAGGAACATGTTCTAAACCAGTGCAAAGAAACTAAGAACCTTGAAAAAAGATTTGAAAAAAGATTCGAGGAATTGATAATGAGAATGGACAACTTAGAGAGGAATATGAATGAATTGAAGGAGCTGAAAAACACAACACGAGAACTTCGCGAAGCATGCACAAGTTTCAACAGCCGAATTGACCAAGCAGAAGAAAGAATATCAGAAGTTGAAGATCAACTCAATGAAATAAAACGAGAAACCAAGATTAAAGAAAAAAGTACAAAAAGGAATGAACAAAATCTCCAAGAAATGTGGGACTATGTGAAGAGACCCAACCAATGTTTGATAGGTGTACCAGAATGTGACGAAGAGAATGAATCCAAGCTGGAAAACACTCTTCAGGATATTATCCAGGAAAATTACCCCAACCTAGCAAGACAGGTCAATACTCAACTCCAGGAAATACAGAGAACACCACAAAGATACTCTGCAAGAAGAGCAACCCCAAGGCACATAATCGTCAGATTCACCAGGGTTGAAATGAAGGAGAAAATACTAAGGGCAGCCAGAGAGAAAGGTCAGGTCACCCACAAAGGGAAGCCCATCAGACTCACAGCAGATCTCTCGGCAGAGACTCTACAAGCCAGAAGAGAGTGGGGGCCAATATTCAACATCCTTAAAGAAAAGAGCTTTCAACCCAGAATTTCATATCCAGCCAATCTGAGCTTCATAAGTGAAGGAAAAATAAAATCCTTCACGAACAAGCAAGTACTCAGAGATTTTGTCACCACTAGGCCTGCTTTACAAGAGCTCCTGAAAGAGGCACTACACATAGAAAGAAACAAGCAGTTCCAGCCATCCTAAAAGCATACCAAATGCTAAAGACCATCAACAAAATGAAGAATGTACATGAACCAACGGGAAAAACAGCCAGCTAGCATCAAAATGGCAGGATCAAATTCACACATAACAATATTAACCCTGAATGTAAATGGGCTAAATGCACCAATCAAAAGACACAGACTGGCAAATTGGATAAAAAACCAAAACCCATCAGTGTGCTGTATCCAGGAAACCCACCTCACATGCAAAGATACACAAAGGCTCAAAATAAAGGGATGGAGGAAGATTTACCAAGCAAATGGAGAGCAAAAAAAAGCAGGAGTTGCAATTCTCATCTCTGATAAAATAGACTTTAAAGTAACAAAGATCAAAAGGGACAAAGAAGGTCATTACATAACGGTAAAAGGATCGATACAACAAGAAGAGATAACAATTCTAAACATATATGGACCCAATGTAGGAGCACCCAGATATATAAGGCAAGTTCTTAATGACTTACAAAGGGACTTAGACTCCCACACAATAATAGTGGGAGACTTTAACACTCCACTGTCAATAGCAGACAGATCAACCAGACAGAAAATTAACAAGGATATCCAGGACTTGAACTCAGACCTGGAACAAGCAAACCTGATAGACATTTACAGAACTCTCCACCCAAAATCCACAGAATATACATTCTTCTCAGCACCACTTCACACCTACTCCAAAATTGACCACATAATTGGAAGTAAAGCACTCCTCAGCAAATGCAAAACAACTGAAATCATAACAAACAGTCTCTCAGACCATAGTGCAATCAAGTTGGAACTCAGAATTCAGAAAATGACTCAGAACCGCACAGCTTCATGGAAACTGAACAACTGGCTGTTGAACGTTGATTGGATAAACAATGAAATGAAGGCAGAAATAAAGAAGTTCTTTGAAACCAACGAGAATGAAGACACAACGTACCAGAATCTCTGGGACACATTTAAAGCAGTTTGTAGAGGAAAATATATAGCAATAAGTGCCCACATGAGAAGAGTGGAGAGATCCAAAATTGACACCCTATCGTCAAAATTGAAAGAGCTAGAGGAGCAAGATCAAAAAAGCTCAAAACCTAGCCGAAGACAAGAAATAACTAAGATCAGAGCAGAACTGAAGGAGATAGAGACAAGAAAAACCCTTCAAAAAAATCAATAAATCTAAGAGCTGGTTTTTCAAAAAGATCAACAAAATAGACAGACCACTAGCCAGACTGATAAAAAAGAAGAGAGAGAACAACCAAATAGATGCAATAAAAAACGATAAAGGGGAAATCACCACAGATTCCACAGAAATTCAAACCATCATCAGAGAATACTACAAACAACTCTATGCACATAAACTAGTAAATCAGGAAGAAATGGATAAGTTCCTGGACGCCTGTGTCCTCCCAAGCCTAAACCAGGAGGAAGCCGAAACTATGAATAGACCAATAACAAGGTCTGAAGTTGAGGCAGCAATTAAGAGCCTACCACACAAAAAAAGCCCAGGTCCAGATGGGTTCACAGCTGAATTCTACCAGACACACAAAGAGGATCTGGTACCATTCCTTCTGAAACTATTCCAAATAATCCAAAAAGAGGGAACCCTTCCCAAATCATTTTATGAGACCAACATCATCCTGATACCAAAACCTGGCAGAGACTCAACAAGAAAAGAATACTTCAGGCCAATATCCATGATGAACATAGATGCAAAAATCTTCAATAAAATACTGGCAAACCGATTGCAACAGCACATTAAAAAACTTATCCATCATGATCAAGTAGGATTCATCCCGGGGATGCAAGGCTGGTTCAACATACGCAAGTCTATAAATGTAATTCACCACATAAACAGAAGCAAAAATAAAAACCACATGATTATCTCAATTGACGCAGAGAAGGCATTTTACAAAATTCAACAGCCCTTTATGCTAAAAATCCTCAATAAACTTGGTATTGATGGAACATATCTCAAAGTAATAGAAGCTATTTATGACAAACCAACAGCCAATATCATACTTAATGGGCAAAAACTGGAAGCATTCCCTTTGAAATCCGGCACTAGACAAGGATGCCCTCTCTCACCACTTCTATTCAACATAGTACTGGAAGTTCTAGCCAGAGCAATCAGGCAAGAAAAAGAAATAAAGGGTATTCAAATAGGAAAGGTGGAAGCCAAATTGTCTCTATTTGCAGACGACATGATAGTATACCTAGAAGACTCCATCACCTCAGCCCAAAAGCTCCTGCAACTGATAAGCAACTTCAGCAAAGTCTCAGGATATAAAATCAATGTTCAAAAATCACAAGCATTCCTATACACCAATAACAGACGTAAAGAGAACCAAATCAAAAACGAACTGCCATTCACAATTGCTACAAAGAAAATAAAATACCTAGGAATACAACTCACTAGGAATGTAAGGGACCTCTTTAAGGAAAACTACAAACCACTGCTCAACGAAATAAGAGAGGACAAAAACAGATGGAGAAACATTCCATGTTCGTGGTTAGGAAGAATCAATATCGTGAAAATGGCTATACTGCCCAAAGTGATTTACACAATCAATGCTATCCCCATCAAACTACCATTGAATTTCTTCACAGAACTGGAAAAAACCACCATGAATTTCATATGGAACCAAAAAAGAGCCCGCATAGCCAAGTCAATTCTAAGCAAAAAGAACACAGCGGGAGGCATCACGCTACCAGACTTCAAACTATACTACAAGGCTACAGTAATCAAAACAGCATGGTACTGGTACCAAAACAGAGATATAGACCAATGGAACAGAACAGAGGCATCGGAGGCAACACAACACATCTACAACCATATTATCTTCGATAAACCAGACAAAAACAGGCAATGGGGAAAGGATTCCCTGTTTAATAAATGGTGTTGGGAAAACTGGCTAGCCATGTGCAGAAAGCAGCAACTGGACCCCTTCCTGACACCTTACACTAAAATTAACTCCAGATGGATTAAAGACTTAAACGTAAGACCTGACACCATAAAAACCCTAGAAGAAAATCTAGGCAAAACCATTCAGGACATAGGAGTAGGCAAGGACTTCATGAACAAAACACCAAAAGCATTGGCAACAAAAGCCAAAATAGACAAATGGGACCTAATCAAACTCCACAGCTTCTGCACGGCAAAACAAACAGTCACTAGAGTGAATCGGCAACCATCAGAATGGGAAAAAATCTTTGCAGTTTATGCATCTGACAAAGGGCTGATATCCAGAATTTACAAAGAACTCAAACAGATTTACAGGAAAAAAACAAACAAGCCCATTCAAAAATGGGCAAAGGATATGAACAGAAACTTTACAAAAGCAGACATACATGAGGCCAACAAACATATGAAAAAGTGCTCATCGTCATTGGTCATTAGAGAGATGCAAATCAAAACCACATTGAGATACCATCTCACACCAGTTAGAATTGTGATCATCAAAAAATCTGGAGACAGCAGATGCTGGAGAGGATGTGGAGAAATAGGAACACTCTTACACTGTTGGTGGGAGTGTAAATTAGTTCAACCATTGTGGAAGACAGTGTGGCGATTCCTCAGGGACCTAGAAATAGAAATTCCATTTGACCCAGCAATCCCATTACTGGGTATCTATCCAAAGGACTATAAATCGTTCTACTATAAGGACACATGCACACGAATGTTCATTGCAGCACTGTTTACAATAGCAAAGACCTGGAACCAACCCAAATGCCCAACGATGATAGACTGGACTGGGAAAATGTGGCACATATACACCATGGAATATTATGCAGCAATCAAAAATGATGAGTTTGTGTCCTTTGTAGGGACATGGATGAATCTGGAGAACATCATTCTCAGCAAACTGACACAAGAACAGAAAAAGAAATACCGCATATACTCACTCATAGGTGGGTGAGAAAAATGAGAACACATGGACACAGAGAGGCGGTCTACTATACACTGGGGACTGTTGGGGGGAATGGGGGAGGGACAGCAGGGGGGGCTGGGGGGGATAGCCTGGGGATTAATATCAAGTGTGGGTGAAGGGGAGGAAGGCAGGAAAACACACTGCCATGTGTGTACCTATGCAACTATCTTGCTCGTTCTGCACATGTACCCCCAAACCTATAATGCAATAAAAATTAAAAAAAAAAAAAAAGAATTCTACCTCACTGGCTTGGTGTATTTATCAGGGTAATGTATTTAAAGCCCTTAGCATAGCATCCAGCACAGAATAAAGACTGTTGTTGGCTATTAATAGTAAATAACATTCTCTGAGCCACTAATATATCAAGAATCCTGGGTGACAATCATTTTTGTTCAGAGACAAGCCATTAGGCCAGAAATGGTTTATGGTGGTGTAGCCATAGCTTTGACAGGGAGAGTCATCTGGTTTCCCAAGATCTAGCTCAACAGGAACCCCTATGACCTCATGGCAGAGACAGGCTAGGACCATGCAACTGTCAGTAACAAAAAGGACAATGGATAGAATAGAACAAATCCAACAAAGCAAGGGCTCGATGTTAGGAATTTGAGGGTATTTAGAAAGGGGAAGGCAGGCCAGGCACGGTGGCTCATGCCTGTAATCCCAGCACTTTGGGAGGCTGAAGTGGGCAGATCACTAGGTCAGGAGTTTAAGACCAGCCTAACGAACATGGTGAAACCCTGTCTCTACTAAAAATACAAAAAAAAATTAGCTGGGTGTGGTGGCATGTGCCTATAATCCCAGCTACTCAAGAGGCTGAAGCAGGAGAATCACTTGAATCCAGGAGGTGGAGGTTGCAGTGAGCCGAGATCACACCACTGCTCTCCAGTTTGCATGACAGAGCAAGACTCCATCTCAAAAAAAAAGAAAAACAGGAAAGGGGAAAGGCAACCTTACATTCCTCAAGTCCCTGAAGGCACCACTGTAGTATAGAATAGTACAGTAATTCATGTTGATGGTGAAGTGTGCCTCAGCCTTCCAGAGAAAATTCTCGTATACTCAGTATATAGGCAGAGAACCAGTTTTCTACTATCAGGAAAGCACTTCAAAAAAAGGTAAAGATCAACATTTTAGTGCTTGAAGACAGGGGAACTTCAGTCACATGGAAAATCCCCTTGGATAAAACAAATTAGCTTCTGAAAAAACTACTAAGTGTCAATATGTTTAAAAAGCTTAAACATTCTGCAAATAAGTACTGTATAAATTAACCACTACTGCCTGCAAAAGACAGTGGCCACTTAACTCTGGTACAAAGAATCCAGGTCAGCTTGCCTGTGATACTTTAATGAGTGAAATGTGTTGTCTTCTGATATGCCCCTTTCAAATCATGATCCAAAGAGGTGCAGTGAAAAACAACAGACAAAAAACAGCAACAAACAAGACTTCCCACTTATGCTCTTCTCAATGATGGAATTTGTGGAGAATCCTGCCCCTCTCTGAACTCAAGATTCCTTGATGGTAAAATGAGGGAGGCTGGACTAGATGAGCTTCAAGGTCCCATAGAGCTTGGATGTTCCAGGATAAAGTTACCTGACCCAACTAACAGGTACCCAGCGAGTGTCCTTGCTCAGCTTCTCTAAGACCACTATGAGCTGGCTGTAGGCACACTGGAGATCCTCCTTCACCAGCATGGCATCCACCAGGTGCCCGTAATGCTGGTCTATGAAGGTGGCAGAAGCGGCCATCTCTTGCTGCTGCTCATCCTGCAAGGAAAGGGGTGGTATGGAGCAACTGGGTTGTTCTCCTATAACAAATCTACAGCCTTTGTCTTGAACAATGTTCCAATGTTCCTTTAACTTTTTTTTTCATTTTGAGACAGGGTCTCTATCACCCAGGCTGGAGTGCAGTGGCATGATCTTGGCACACTGCAACCTCTGCCACCAGGTTCAAGCAATTTGCCTACCTCAGCCTTCCAAGTAACTGGGATTACGGGCACCCGCCACCATGCCCAGTTAATTTTTGTATTTTTAGTAGAGACAGGTTTCACCATCTTGGGCAGGCTGGTCTTGAACTCCTGACCTCGTGATCTACCTGCCTCGACCTCCCAAAGTCCTGGGATTACAGGCGTGAGCCACCATGCCTGGCCCCAACCTTTAAGTGAGGAGTGGATGACTAGGTCCCACTGATAACCAACCATGTACACAAGAACAGAGCATAGGGACAACATCATGTCAATCTTCAAAGAAAGTTAATGGGCAGTAGACACAATCACTGTTCAGTCATCACTCACAGAATACCTGCTGAAGACCTATGAGCTGAAAGCCACGGTAGGAAGTGCACTGGGTATGCTGATTCTATATCTGTGTATATATGTCAATATCACACTTCCTGCCTCAGAAGTACTTCCAATGAAGTAGTGGTATTGTGCTGCATGGCAATTAGTATACAGATTAAATAATTATAAGAAAGAACTATAAATATTAACTATATAAAAACAGAGCAAGTATTCTGCAATCAACTGGGGGAAGAAGAAGAAATCATTCTAATGGCCTGCTTAAGACTCCTAAATTCATAGTATAGAACTCAATTTTTCATTTCTTCACACCAGAGCCAAACATGAGCATAGCAAAGTGGAGTTTAAGAAGGCACTGGACAATTCTAATCAAATTCCCCACTTCCTTAGGGCAGCTTATCCCTTTAATTGGATTGCTTTCCTGACACCTAACATTAAGGCATAGGCAACAACTCCATCACCCACTGTGGGCACTGTTTGCTTCTTCATTCCAAAGAACCTCTAATAAGTATTATTTCAGGTGAGTAGTTGTCTGACAATTAGCCTGGTTTTGGAAAACAGGAAAGTGGCAGGTCCATTCTAAATAAATTGTAAAATGAGATTAGTCACTGGCATTCACCCACTTCCCTTTCTAGTCCTCTGCTGCTTTCTCCGCTCTGCTTCTAGGGGCTCCGTGTTTTCATGCTGCCACAGGGAAAGGGTGAATTCTGTTCTATCCCAAAGAGATCTACATTCCAAAATATCCCCCCACTTCTCTCTGTCATCAGTCAAAACCCAATTCCTACTTTAGAAAGAGCATCCGAAATTTCAGGATTTGGGTCCTTGAGATCTAGGAAAAGAGTTTGTCTTTTGTGACTTCAAAGACAGTAGAAATGTAAGAGAAGGCTGAGATAATTTCTTCTCCTTCTCTCCTCTAGGAGAGAAAAAATTGGATTAAATTGGGAAACACTTCCCAATTCTGTATATAATATTCTTGCAGGGTTACTTTCATACTCAGAAGCTCTTCACACTGTCCCATAACTGCCCCCTGGCTCTTTAACCCCACCTTCCCCACTCCCTGACATACACCCATCCTATACACCTGTCTGCTGCTTCCAGTGTCCCCTCCTCCAGGTACCCACATGGATGATCCTGGAAGCATTTGGCTATTTGAGAAATTATAAAAGGAAAAATTTTGCCACTAAGAACCACAATCTTCCTAATAAACGTCTGCATCTAGAAAGAACTTAAGTAAATCTCTAAGGGAGTAAAATGTGTGACATTTGCTTTGCAGTCATAAATCCCCTGAACCCCTTTCCTGGCCTGTAAAGATCGAACTCGCTCACCTGTGTCTTCAGCAAGAGTCATGATCCTGAAAGCTCACACAGAAAAGATCCCTGCATGCCGTCCATCACCCCGTCCATCCCTGCATGCTGTCAATCACAAGGTTGGATTAGCTTGCTGGCTCAGAAGCCAGAAGACCCGTGAACTTGTGATCAGCAAGGAGATGGATGGAGGATGTACCCAAAGAGTGTTTTGGGACCACTACCAGGAACTCAGGTGCCAAACAATGGACAGATATTTAATGTCACAAAAAACTCGAGCCTTTGTGAGGAATTACCCCAGATGTCATCTGGGGTCTGCCAACATACATCAAAACCACATGAAAGCCCACATGTTAAAAATGGAGTGCCTGGGCCCCACTCCAAACCCCCTAGGTTGGAATCTCTGGGAGTAGAACCGGGGACTCTGTGTTGAACAGCCTCACTGTGACCTTGCTGCCTACTCACAGCTGCAGGGTGGTGCAGCACATATAGGCCAGCTGCCTTTCGTCATCACCCCACCTGCTTGGATTGCAGCACTCTGGTGGGCAACAAAGGAGATGGGATAGATGACAAAACTTGCCAGGCTGAAGGATGCTGGGAATAGAATGCAGCTGCTTCTCTTGAAATGACCACCATGGGCCAGGGAGGGTTCTGCTTCCTAGAAATCTGGCACTTCCTGTGGACCTGATGATTTGCCAGAACTTTCCTTGAGTCCTAGGAAGCTGCCTCTTATTCTCCCAATAACTTATTTACTCTTTGAAAAATGAGCCCTTTCTCCCCTGCTTATTAAATTCTTTCAATCCTGAAATATTTGTAAAACAAAACAAATATAGTAAAACAAATAAACAGACTGATCCTAAAATTCATATGGAAAGGCAAAGGACCCAGAATAGCCAAAACAAGCTTGAAAAACCTGACTTCAAAACCTACTACAAAGCTAGTAATCAAAGTAAGACAGTGTGGGGCTGGGCTAAGAACAGACATGTAGACCAGTGGAATGGAACTGAGACTCCAGAAAGAAACCCTTGCTTTTCTTTTCAAGTGAATCTAGACAAGGGTGTCAAGATAATTAAATGAGAAAAGAAGACTCTTTTCATCCAATGGTGCCAGGTTAGCTGGGTATTCACATTGAAAGAATGAACCTGGACCCCTACTTCACACAATCTACAGAAAATAATGCAAAATAGATGATAGACCCAAATGTAACTGTTACAACTATAAATATCTTAAAAGAAAACAAAGGAGTAAATCTTTATGATCTTGAATTTAACAATGATTTCTTAGATATGATACCAAAAATAATAAGCAACAAAAAAATAGATATATTGGACTTTATCAAATTTTAAAATGTTACACCTCAAAGGACACTATCAAGAAAAGTAAGGGCAAGGTGTGGTGACTCATGCCTGTAATCCCAACACTTTGGGAGGCTGAGGCAGGTGGATCACCCAAGGTCAGGAGTTCCAGACCAGCCTGGCCAACATGGTGAAACACTATCTCTAGTAAAAATACAAAAAAAAAAGGGGAGTCGGGGAAGATGGCATGGTAGAAGCAACTCAGGATTGCAGCTCTCAGTGAAGGCACAGAGGGTGAGTTCACACTGCATTTCCAGATGGATCTTTCTTGCCCACAGAACGGGGAAATTCCCAGGTGTAGGAGAGACACGGGATGCCAGCACAGCTTTTCCAGCTGGTGCGGCCATTTTGGCCGGTGCCACAGCGCAGCAGCATTCTGCACAAAACACACTGGTCTGGGTGCCCTGTTAAACAGGCAATTTGAGATTTGAAAGGGCAGATTAGCATATTCATCTGATTAAACGGGACTTGGACAGTGAGCCAGGCCAGGAGATTCCCAGGAAGTGAAATGTGAGCTGGCACACTGGGTCGCTGCACAGGAAATCACACAGATCCCGGTGCCCTTTCAGCAGGTGACTGAAACACCTGGGAGAGAGTCAACCGTTCAACTTAAAAAAAAAACAAAAGGGCTCTGAGACAGGGAGCCAGGTGATCAGGCTCGGCAGGTCCCACTCCCACAGGGACAAACAAAATGGTGATTTGAAACGCTTGGGGTTGAGAGTTTCACGGCAGGCAGGGCTAAACCCAGGACTGTGCAGCTTGGTCGGGGAGGGGTGTCCACCATTACCGAGCCATTCTGCCCCTACTGAGGTACTCTCCCATTGCTGACGCAGCCTGCCGTTGCTGAGGCAACCTGCCATAACAGAGAGACTCCGCCAATACAGAGGCGGGGTCACCACAGCAGTTCCAACCATGCCCATATAAGCAAGACTACAGGGCGGAGCCCATGACAACAGGGCAGAGCCTCAGCAGGCAAGTAGTGACTGAACTGCCTCCTAGCTGGGCAGGACAGTGCAATGGATACTCATAAATAAAGCCCCAACTCCCCAAGACAGAGCATCTGAGGGAAAAAAGGGGTTTTATAACTTCTGCTGCAGCAGAATTAAACGCACCTGCCTAGCAGCCCTGAATGAACAATGGAGCTCACAGCTCAGCACTTGAGCTCCTATAAAGTACAGACCATCTCCTCAAGCAGCTCCCTGACCCCTGTATACCCAAAGAGTCACCTCAGAAAGGACTGATCAGACTGACATTTGGTGGGCATCATTCTGGGACAAAGATAGCAGAAGAAGAAACTGGTAGAATCCCTCACTGTTCTGCAGCTGCTACAGGTGTACCCCAGGCAAGCAGGGCCTGGAGTGGACCTCAGCAGTCTTACAGCAAAGGGGCTAGACTGTTAGAAGGAAAACTAAGAAACAGAAATACTTCATCATCAACAATCTCGGTGTCCACTCAGAGACCCAATCAAAAAATCAGCAACTACCCAGACGACAGGTGGATAAATCCACAAGATGGGAAGAAACCAGTGCAAAAAGGAGGAAAACACCCGAAACCAGAACACCTTGCCTCCTAAAAAGGACCAAAACTCCTCAACAGCAAGGGAACAAAGCTGGATGGAGAATGAGTGTGATGAAATGATGGAATCAGACTTCAGAAGGTGGGTAATGAGAAACTTCCATGAGCTAAAAGAACATTCTAAATCAATGCAAAGAAACTAAGAACCTTGAAAAAAGGTTTGAAAAAAGATTTGAGGAAATGATAACAAGAATGGACAACATAGAGAGGAATATGAATGAATTGAAGGAGCTGAAAAACACAACACGAGAACATCGCAAAGCATGCACAAGTTTCAACAGCCAAATTGACCAAGCAGAAGAAAGGATATCAGAAGAGAGTGGGGGCCAATATTCAACATCCTTAAAGAAAAGAACTTTCAACCCAGAATTTCATATCCAGCCAAACTGAGCTTCATAAGGCGGAGGTTGCAGTGAGCTGAGATCACAACATTGCCCTCCAGCCTGGGCAACAAAAGGAGACTCTGTCTCAAAAAAAAAAAAAAAAGACAAGTGCTGGTGAGGATGTGGAGAAATGGGAACTTGAACACTGCTGCTGAGAATGTAAAATGGTACAGCTGCCATGGAAGAGTCTGGCAGTTCCTCCAGATGTTAAACATAGAGCTACCCTACGACCCAGAAATTCCATACCAAGGTATACACACAAGAGAAATGAAAACATATGTCCACACAAAAAATTGTATATGAATATTCATACCATGATTCATAATAGCTGAAAAGGTAGAAACAATCTAAATGTCTGTTAATTGATAAATGAATAAACAAAATGTGATACTCTGTACAATGGAATATTATTCAGCTGTAAAAAAAAAGAATGAAGTATTGATACAGGAACCTTAAAAACACTAAGTGAAAAAAGCCAGGTATAAAAGGTCTTATTTGTATGAATCCATTTCTATGAAACGTTTAGAACAGACAAATTTACAGTGATAGTAGATCATCAATTGCCTGTGGCTAGGAAGGGGCAGGAAGCAAACAGATAATAGGAAATTCTAATGGGCTCAAGGTTTCTTCTTGAGATGATGAAAATGCTTTTAAATTGACTGTGGTAGTTGCAACAACTCTGTGAATACATCATTGACTTGTATGCTTTAAATGGGTGAATTATATGGTATGTAAATTTTATCTCAATAAAGCTGTTAACTCCCCTCCAAAAACCACGCAGTAAAACAGAGAAAATGAAAATTAGTCATGAGCGCACTAGGGAGAATTGCCTTTAGCATTTTCTGTACTTTCTTTGTGTGTGACACTAAATTAGAATCCTGAATTTTTATTTTCTGATTTTCATTTTCTTGTATTTGGCTATGTCATCAAATATTCCTCCAACACATGCCTTTATTTATTTATTTATTTTTCATTTTTATTTTTACTTTTTGACATGGAGTCTCACTCCGTTGCCCAGGCTGGAGTGCAGTGGCATGAGCTCAGCTCACAGCAACCTCTGCCTTCCAGGTTCAAGTGATTTTCCTGCCCTAGCTTCCCAAGTACCTGGGATTACAGGTGTCCACCACCACACGCAGCTAGATTTTGTATTTTTAGTAGAGATGAGGTTTCACCATGTTGGCCAGGCTGGTCTTGAACTTCTGACCTCAGGTGATCTGCCCACCTCGGCCTCCCAAAGTGCTGGGATTACAGGTGCGAGTCACCACACCCAGCCCCAACACATGGCTTTTAACTGGCTATAATATTTCAATACATCCTGTAAGTATCATGTAATGTAGTACATTGAGCTGAGTTCTGCTACTGAACATTTAGGTTGTTTTTGATTATCTGGTTATAGCTATCACCATCGACCACCATGATAGGCATAATGAACATTTCTTTCTTACTTTTTTTTGAGATGGAGTTTCACTCCTGTTGCCCAGGCTAGAGTGCAATGGCACAATCTCAGCTCACTGCAACCTCCACCTCCCAGGTTCAAGCGATTCTCCTGCCTCAGCCTCCTCAGAAGCTGGAATTACAGGGGTGTACCACCACGCCCAGCTAATCTTTTGTATTTAGTAGACATGGGGTTTCATCACATTGGTCAAGCTGGTCTCAAACTCCTGACCTCAGGTGATCCACCCACCTCAGCCTCCCAAAGTGCTGGGAATACACGCATGAGCCACTGTACTCAGCCAATACTGTATGTTTCTAAATGATTCTATATCTAAGTTGATATTTCCCTTTGAGTTTCTTTTTTTTTTTTCTGAGATGAAGTCTTGCTCTGTCATCCAGGCTAGACACTGCAGTGGTGCAATTTCAGCTCACTGCATCCTCTGCCTCCTGGATTCAAGCAATTCTCCTGTCTCAGCCTCTGGAGTAGCTGGGATTACAGGCGTGCCACCATGCCTGGCTAATTTTTGTATTTTTAGCAGAGATGGGTTTCACCAGGTTGGCCAGGCTGGTCTCAAACTTCTGACCTCAGGTGATCTGCCTGCCTTGGCCTCCCAACATGCTGGGATTATAGGCATGAGCAATCATGCCCGGCCTCCCCACTTAAAGGAGAAAAATTCTTTTTTTCTTTTTTCTATTTTTAATTTTTTTGGAGACAGAGTCACTCTGTCACCCAGGCTGGAGTGCAGTGGCATGGTCATGGTTCACTGCAGCCTTGACCTATTAGGCTCAAGTGATCCTAAAAATTAGCCAGGTGTGGTGGTACACACCTATATTCCTGAGTAGCTGGGACTATAGGTGTGTGCCACCACACCTGGCTAATTTTTGTAATTTTTTTGTAGAGACAGGGTTTTACCAAGTTGCCCAAACTGGTCTTAAATTCCTGGGCTCAAGCAATCTGCCTGCCCCAGCCTCCCAAAGTGCTGAGATATAGGCATGAGCCACCGTGCCTGGCCAAGGAGAGAATTTCTAATGTTTCTTGTATGTGTGCCATTCAAAATAACTTATTGAAACCAGGCATGGTGGCTCACATCTGTAATTCCAACATTTTGGGAAGCTAAGGCAGGAGGATCACTTGAGGGCAGGAGTTTGAAACCAGCCTGGGCAGCACAGAGACAGCCTGTCTCTATAAAAAAATTTTTTTTTAATTGGTTGGGCATTGGTGGTATATGCCTGTAGTCCCAGCTACTTAGGAAGCTGAGGAAGGAGGACTGCATGAGCTCAGGATTTCAAGGCTGCAGTGAGCTATGTAATTGTACCACTGCACTCCAGCCTGGGCGACACAGCAAGACCCTGTCCTAAAAAAAATAAGAGGCTGGTCATAGTGGCTCACACCTGTAATCCCAACACTTTGGGAGGCCAAGGTGGGAGGGTCACTTGAGACCAGGAGTTCAAGACCAGCCTGGACAACATAGTGAGAGCCTGTCTTTAAAAATAAAATATAAAATAAAATATTTATCAATGTGGATAGTTAAAACAGAATTAGTATGAACTAGGATTGCAACAAAATCTTGACTTGGAGGGAGCTTCCTGACAAGGGGGAAGGATCTGAGAGGGCCTCCTTCAGATGAACCAGCTGTACAGGAGAGCAGGCAAAGTCTACTCTGGGACTGAGTTGTTTCTGACTGCCCCCACCACCCATAAAAACTTCCAGCTCATTCTGCTAACTGACCCTGTTAAGGACCAAAAAACATGAATCACCAAGCCCAGGCCTCCTGGAAGAACGCTGCCAAATATTTAGGTTTTGGGTGAGGGTCCCGCCAGCCTGACATAGACTGGGCCAAACAAAGAATCTGACAGCAAAACAGAAGTTCATTTAGGACACATCAGATGATCTCATCTACTAGTTTTAGAAATCCCTTCACTCACTGATGATTCAAACTGGTTTGAAAGCAATGATAATGACCTTGTTAGTTGGAGTTTCAATTAAAAATACTTGGGTTTGGGATGGGCATGGTGGCTCATGCCTGTAATCCCAGCACTTTGGGTAGCCAAGGCGGGCAGATCACGAAGTCAGGAGTTTGAGACCAGTCTGACTAACATAGTGAAACCCCATCTCAACTAAAAATATAAAAAATTAGCGAGGTGTGGTGGTGGGTGCCTGTAATCCCAGCTACTCAGAAGGCTGAGGCAGGAGAATAGCATAAACGTGGGAGGTGGAAGCTGCAGTGACCAAGATCGCACCATTGCACTCCAGCCTGGGTGACAGTGAGAGACTCCATCTCAAAAAAAGAAAAAAAACAAAACAAAAAAAAAACTTGGGTTGGGTTTAGGCATGTAGCTTTTTTTTTTTTTTAGATGGAGTTTCGCTCTTGTTACCCAGGCTGGAGTGCAATGATGCGATCTCGGCTCACCACAACCTCCGCCTCCTGGGTTCAGGCAATTCTCCTGCCTCAGCCTCCCGAGTAGCTGGGACTACAGACACGCACCACCATGCCCAGCTAATTTTTTGTATTTTTAGTAGAGACGGGGTTTCACCATGTTGACCAGGATGGTCTCGATCTCTTGACCTTGTGATCCACCCGCCTCGGTCTCCCAAAGTGCTGGGATTACAGGTTTGAGCCACCGCGCCCGGCCAGACATGTAGCTTTATGAGCGTAGTCTGGTCACACTCAGATGAGGTCCCTGAGGTGTCATATTTTGGGGGAGGGTGCTTGTGTGAGGGAGGGGAGGGGTGTGAGCCCAGACAAAGCCACCTGCCTGGTCTGGAAGACACTTCCAGCGTTCACCTTGGGCCCTCTGGCCATCTGATCATCTTCTCTGAGTCTTTCAATAGGCAAAATGGAAAGACAATCTTGTGCAGAGGGTATGTCCTGCGTCCCTCTTCAGCCACAAGCACCCCCCTTACGCAGCTAGAAGTGTTCCTGTAACAACAGTCTCCCTGAGGCCTTCAGAAAAGAAACCATCAACTTTAAACTTACAAGTGGGGCTCCTGTGTCCTCACAAGCTGGGGACATAGGTGGTGTCTTTCTTTCTTCCTGAATTGCAGGCTTTACAAATATAATATAGGGTTTAAATTCTGAGGTCTTCAGTTGCTTCAGTGCATGAGAAAGAAAATTCAGGAATATTATATACTTTTGCAGTGTTTTATTGTGAAACATACTTTTGAAAGCTCAGTAATTGTGTGCTTCAATTCCATAACCTCAACAGCAAAGGTCCTGGTTACATGGGTCCCATGACAATGGACTTCAGCTGGGCAGACCAACTGCTCCTTTACGTATCCTTCACCTTGACATTGAACTCAGCGGGGCCCTGAAGGCACACTCGCTGCCAACAGCAGGGTCCTGAGCCTCAGCTCAGAGAGTAGCTGTCTCTTAGCCCTGACCCCTCTGGCTATAATTAACCTTCTAGGCTCCTCTCCACCTTCCATTCCTGATGGGTGAGGAAGCAGGAGTCAATGTCTAGCTATTTAGTCAAATGTCATTAATTTGGACTACGCTATTACCAAATTTGCACTATTACACCTCCTCCTGGTAGTCACAGACGAAAAAGTTTGCAAAGCAAATGAGATTACCAAAGAGATCACCTGAAAACAAAACTGTAGACTGTAGAAATTGTACTCTTGGGTCACCCATTTTACCTAGAATGTACAGGCTCCATTTGGAAATGTTAGTGTGAAACTGCTATATGCATTATCTGTGTGCAAAAGATCAATAAAATCACTTTTCAAAGAAATTTTTCAAACTCAGACTTTGAATTTTGACTACTAGATCCCTGTAAGTCCAAATGAGTGGGCATTTTCCTTTATAGGCATAACATGCTTTTTGGAATATGTTTCAAGCAAATTTCTATAAAATAACACCTATATCATAGTTTATATCATAAAATCAGAGGTCTTTGTCTATAGAGGGGAAAAAAGTCCCCAGATCGAGTTCAAAGCTTGGCAGTTTTTCTAAAAGACAAGGTTAAAAAGATGGTTAAGCCCCTGCTGAGCCCACAGCATGCTGGTGTGCAGGAGCGGAAATGTTTTTGAAGCATTTCACAGGGTCAGGTCTCCCTCCCTCTTCTTCCCCTTTAAACTGCTTTCCTGACTGCCTCCCTGAGTGGTTCTCTAAGCCACTGACTCCACCTGCCCTGGCTGGAGAAGAGGAGGCCTGACACTGAGAGTTTTGCCTGGTGGGGAGGGTGGAGAGGGGTGTGTGTGTATTTTTATTTATTTATTTATTATTTTGAGACAGAGTCTCACTCTGTCACCCAGTCTGGAGTGCAATGGTCTCAGCTCACTGCAACCTCTGCCTCCCAGGTTCAAGCTATTCTCCTACCTCAGCCTCCCAAGTAGCTGGGACTACAGGCATGTGCCACCACACCCACCTAATTTTTGTATTTTTAGTAGAGATGGAGTTTCACTATGTTGGCCAGGCTAGTCTCAAACTCCTGACCTCGTGATCCACCCACCTCAGCCTCCCAAAGTGGTAGAATTACAGGCGTGAGCCACAGCACCCAGCCAGACCTAAGTATTGACCTCTAATTCTCTGGCACATTGCAATGGCCAATCAGCGCCACCAACTATTGTGTAATCTGTTCCATGCAGGGGTTACTAGCCTGGGTCTGTGAGCCACCAGAGTATCCATGAGCTCCCTAAAATGAATGCAGCATTTGTGGATAGAGGGGCATGTTTGGGGGTACAAGGCTTTTATTTGAGTCTCAAAGGAAAACCCAAAGAAATTTAACAGCCAGTGTTCTAGACTAAAAATTCCTTAGACTGAGGTTTACTGTTATGTAAAATGCACAATCCCCTAGATATAAATCCCGTTAACCAGAAATGGCCAGCAGGCCCAGGAACTCACTTCCGGCTCCACACCCACCAAACAAACTTTGTGTTTGGCCATAACAGCCTGAATGGCCTCCAGGCTGGTTCCATAGACATTTTCCTTATATTCACCAAGTTCCAGGAACCTAAAATGCCGCCAAAGGGGAAAAGACCTTTAGTTCCTGAGCTTTCCTAAATTAGCAAAGCAAAGGGGACCTCCTAGCATGACTTCTGTCCCGCTTTCCCCATCCTTTCCGGAAGCCCACCCAAGAGCTCCAATGGAATACAGGGCAGATATGAAAACACGCAGCTACCTGGAGGGCCGACTAGCCCATCAAGCAATGTACTTGTGATGTAAGTCGGCCTCAAATGCTTGCTTAGACACAAAGTGATATTCCACCCCTTCCTTCTCATGGCTCTTTCAGGGCCTGGTGGTATCTCCGAAAGAAAGAAGGAAAGCTGGGCAAAGAGATGTCACATCACAGCACGTGGGGACAGCAGCGGGCTTAGGTGCTCATCCAGGAGTTCAGGGCTGCTCTGTGTGTCAAAAACAAGCACTTCCACCTCATCGCATGTCCCTGTATCAGGCACTGTGCCTTTCCGGGCGTATCACTGATTCACACAACAACTCTTTGATGTAGGCAAAAGGAGGCCTTTCCTTTTGCAGCTGAGAAAACTGAGGCATAGAGAAGTTCAGTGCTGTGCCCAGTGACCCACAGCCAGTAGGAAGCACAGCCAGAATCAGTCCCTCTGCCAAATGCCCAGCATATACCCTTAACCACTCTGCTCACTGACTCCCTGATGCTGTGGCTTTTTCTTTTCTTCTTCTTCTTTTTTTTTTTTTTGATACAAAGTTTCACACTTGTTTCCCAAGCTGGAGTACAATGGCATGATCTCGGCTCACTGCAGCCTCCACCTCCCAGGTTCAAGAGATTCTCCTGCCTCAGCCTCCTGAGTAGCTGGGATTACAGGCATGCATCACCACACCCTGCTAACTTTGTATTTTTAGGAGAGACGGGGTTTCTCCATGTTGGTCAGGCTGGTCTCAAACTCCCGACCTCAGGTGATCCACCTGCCTCGGCATCCCAAAGTGCTGGGATTACAGGTGTGAGCCACAGCACCTGGCCAATGCTGTGGCTTTTAAAGAATCACTTAACGAGACCCCTAGTCCTAGCTTTTAATTCTTCATTCTTTTTTTGTCTTTGAGAACAAAGTAGCCACACATACATTTGACCCTGGTGTAGACTTTTAATTCTTTAGTCAATTAGTTCTCATCTCAAGAAAAAGGAGACAGGAATCCAGGCCATCCCTGTATGGATTGAATGTGTTTCAGCAAGGCTGGCTCTCAAACAAAAATGTTAAAACACATGGTGTTTTCTCATTGATATTCATAACAGAATTGAGATGTACACTTCTGGGAAAAATCAGGTCTTCCACAGAACAAGAGGACACACAAAGCCACACACAGTATTTTCCAAAGAAAAAATGGGATCCTGGGGCACTGTGCCTTTTGGTCCATGGGAACCACTCAGGGGATGCCCTGTGTACTATTTGTGGCATCTTAGTCCAACCTCTGGTAGAGCTGCTAGGGTCACTTTCCAACCATGTCATTCCCCTGCTTAAAAACTTTTGTCTATAGATTACATTCTAAACACCCTGGCTGAGTATGTAAGACCTGCGTGATCTGCCCAGTCTCTGACTCAGCTCCATTTTCCACCACATCATCCATACTAACTTCCCCAGTCCCTAACACTGCTTTGTCCCTTTGCACAGGTTGTTTCCTCTGTACAGAGAACCAGTCCTTTCTTTTCTGCCTGGAAAACTCCTATTTAATCTTCAAAACCCAGCACAAAAGTCACTGCCTCTGGGAAGGCTTCCCTGACTCCCTCAATTTCTAAAACCAAGGAGGAAAGTCTCCTATCTGTGGAGTGCCTGGAAGCAGGTGGGCCTGACCGTCCAGGTACCTCCTTCCCCAGGGGATGGATCCAGGGGGTTCTGAACAATCAGTGTGTGAGCAACCTCTGCATGTCCTGTTTCAGTCCAGCTGAAACCTGGAAGGCTGTGGCTCCCTGAAGCCCTCCGGGTCCATCACAGGCCTCTCTGGTGCCACCACCTCCCCCACATCCCTTCCACTTCAGATTGGGCTCTGGAAGACAGCTCCGACAACCCACAGACTGGGTGCTAGGCCCAGGGACCCTGGGAGAGTGGTGTGACCAAAGCGAGGATTGGTGGTTGCCCTCCCCCAGAATGCTCTGAGGATGCCCCATTATCACTGCCACAGTGCCCCTCTCAGTACCCAATAGGCATTCACACTGCATTCCTTTGAGGCCAAGGGGACTAAGAGTGAGTCCCAGAAAAGAAAGGGGCAGCCAAGGGCATGAAGTAGCAGGCAGCAGGTGAGAGGCCACTGTGCACCCTCATTAAGAACATGACTGGGGGCCAGGCATGGTGGCTCATGCCTGTAACCCCAACACTTTAAGAGGCCGAGACAGGCAGGTCACAGGGTCAGGAGTTTGAGACCAGCCTGATCAACATGATAAAACCCTGTATCTACTAAAAATACAAAAAAAAATAGCCAGGCATGATGTCACGCTCCTATAATCCTAGCTACTTGGGAGGCTGAGGCTGGAGAATTGCTTGAATCTGGGAGGCGGAGGTTACAGTGAGCCAACATTGTGCCACTGCACTCCAGCCTGGGTGACAGAGTGAGACTCCATCTCAAAAAAAAAAAAAAGAATAGGACTGGGACAGGATGCCTGAGTTCGAATTTTAGCTCCACCACCTACCAACTGGGCAAGTTACTTAACTTCTCTGAGCCTCACTGTCTTCTTCTGCCATGCAAGATAATTATAATCTCTCTCTTCAGGGGTACTAGGAGGGCTGATTCAGGGACTGCACATGGTGTAGTATCTGGCACCTTCATCCTCCTCCTCCTCATCTTCCTTATCATATTTAGAACCAGGACCCTCTGCCCACTGGAGCTTGACATCCCAGGGTGCCCCTAACAGCAGCAAGCCTCAGGAACTGGCAGGGGAGGCATCACCCAGGGATGTACCCAACCACCCTGACAAACTGGAATCTGGCCATAAGGGAGTGCCAAGAAACACCACTCTTGGGGCTCTGTGGCTTCTTTGACCTGCCCTCTCACCCAAGTGGAGGGCAGGGGCCAAAGGAGTCAAAATTCACTGTGATGAGTTGGGGGGGCCCTTCATGTCAGGTTGAGATGCCACTTTGGCTACAATGTGCTCTGGGCTCACCTCCCACCCCAGGCAGGAGCTAAGCAAGTGGTCCTCCAGCTTCTGCCTCAGAGGGTCTCGGAGAACCACTGAAAGTCGATTTCTTCCCATCATGCCTTTGTCTGTCCATTTGCTGATGGCAGGCAGTGCCTAGTGATCCTTTAAACCCAAAGTAAGGATTTAGATGCATCTGGAGAGTTATGTCCCCAGGAACTATTTGCGTGTGTTAAGATAGACACAAACCCCCACACGGGCCCTCTTACATGGAACAGCAACGCCAAAGTGCTGCGGGTTCTCAGCCACTACCTTTTGCTTCAGCTCATGCAGTTGGGCTCCCAGAGACCCTGGGAAACAAGAGGAAGGCTGACCGGGGTCCCTGCTGAGCTCCCTCCTCACCCGCTCCAGGGAGGAAACCAGATCACTCCCTGGAAACCCAGGATGGCACCTACTAATCAGAACCACCAGCCAGGGCCGCTCTCCAGGCTGGTGTTGGTACCTGGCCACCTCCTCGTAAGTCAGCAGCTCCGGAGACTCAGCTCCAGAGGACATCTTCCCTTCTTGCAAGCCACCCAGTCTCTCTCTACAGCTCAGCCGGAAGCTCCTCCAAAGACCTGCTTGGGAGGAGGGGCAGAGGGACACCATGGCATTTGTTGTCCCAGGATCTCCCAGTAGAGACATTTTCCACCTGGCCAGACCTGGAGATGGGACTGAGTCCTACTGACTTCTCCCAACCTCCTCCTGCTACTAGACGGGGTTGTTTGGGAAACACAATAATAAGATGAATGGGTGACCCCCGCATCCACAAACTAGGACTCAAGGTCACTGTTTTACTTGGCATGTGACTGACCCTGGACAAGTCCCTTCCTCATCTGTCTGAGCCTCAATTTCCTTATCTGTGAAATAAGGATATGAATCTACAAATACTATGTGTGGTTCTAGATTGGATCCTGGACCAAATGCTATAAAGGACATGGTGGGGACAACTGATAACATTTTAATAACAGTATATAATAGAATTGGATGCATTTTAAATTCCCAGAATTTGATCATTGCCCTGAGAAAGTCCTTGGCCTTAGGAAATACATTTAGAGGTAAAGGGACATGATGTCTACAACTCATATGACTCAGGAAAAGAAAATGTATAGATTTGGGAAAGGAAATTGAGCAAACATGACAGGGTTTGGTGAATCTGGTGTGTAGTACTTGGGAGTTCTTTGTACAATTCTTATATCATTTCAGTAAGTTTGAAATTACTTCAAAATAAAATTTAAAGGGCTGGGTACAGTGGCTCATGCCTGTATCCCAGTGAGGCAGGCAGATCCCTTGATCCCAGGAGTTCAGGACCGACTGGGCAACATGGTGAAACCCCATCTCTACAAAAAATTAAAAAATTAGTCAGGTGTAGTGGCATGCCCCTGTAGTCCCAGCTACTGGGGAGGCTGAGATGGAAGGATTGCTTGCACCTGGGAGGCTGAGGCTGCCGTGAGTTGTGATCACACTACTGCACTCCAGTGTGGGTAACAGAGCAAGGCCGTGTCTCAAAAAATAATTGTTAAAAATGTTTAAAAATTTTTTAGGCGGGAGGATTGCTTGAGGCCAGGAGCTTGAAACCAGCTTGGGCAACATAGCGAGACCCTCCATCTCTACAAAAAAATTTTTTTTAATCAGCTGGGCATGGTGTCAGGTGCCTGTAGTCCCAGCAACTCGGGAAGCTGAGGTAGGAGGATTGTTTGAGCCTGGAAGGTTGAGGCTGCTGCAAGCTGCAATGTCACTACTGCACTCCAGTGTGAGTGACAGAGCAAGACCTTGTCTCTGAAAAATAACCAAAAACAACAACAAAAAAAAAACTTTTTGCCTGTCTCTAAGACCTTTGAAAAACCTGACCAAAATAAAAAGTGAAAGGGGCTCTGGAGAGCCTAAACACCCCTTGCTGTGTGGTGGTGACGTTAATATTGAATAAACTCCAATGATGATGATGATGATATTAGAATTGATATTAATGTTGGGGTGTGTGTGCCCTTCCCGCCAGGCATTGTGCCCCAAGGCTGGGTAAAAACTGGGTGGGGGCCCAATGTCTGGACAGGCTCAGCTCCTGCTCCAGCTGAGAGATTGAGGAGAGACAGGGGTCCCCTGCTCCAGAGAGACAGACTCTGCTGCTCCAGAAGGACTCCTGGGGCTTGGATAACCCTGCTTTGACCTCTCCCTGACTCTGGAGCCTGAGGTGGGGCAGGTTGTGCATGGGGAGTGTCAAGGGAGCCACTTACCCACATAGTGCCCTTTGAGGTAGCCCTCACAGTCACAGGTCTCTGGAAGCAAACAGGGAGGGAAGCCAGTGAGTCCCGCCAGACACACCTGGCCCAGGGGAACCAGCCCCTGGATGGGCCAGGCAGGAAGAGCCCCTGGGATGGTGTCTCGGGGGCAGCTCAGGAGAAATACCATGTCCTGACCACCTGCAGAAAGCAAGGTCATCTGTTTGGCTCAGTTCTCCATGCTTAGACCCCTAACAGCCTCTCCAGGCCCTGAGGGGGGTTCTAAACCAGCAGGCCCCTCCCCAGTCCCCAGTGAGGGCTGCATGAATAAGGAGGGAGGGTTTGCTCCTGCCTGCCCCACCCACCACCCTGTGTCTCCCACCCAGCCCCATCACAGCACAGCCTAGTCCTGGAAAGGCCAGGCCCTGTGTGTCAGGAGGGCAGGGAGGGGCCCCAAAGCCTTGAACCCTGTCTCCACCAGCTCTGTCTGCCTCAAGGAACAGCCTTCTCTGGCTTGCATAGCAGGAAGAGATGTGCAGACAGCATGAGGGGCACAGCTGCCCAGATGGGGAAAGAACATGAGCCCCTCAGGCCCCAGACGGTCCACAGAAAAGGGGCCATGCCTGTGCACAGCAGACAGATCCTGGGCCTACCTTTGTCACAAGGCTGATCATCTGTGGTTTGCACAAAAGACAGATGGGACAGCATTAGTGGAGGGAAGCGGGGACCCTGTGGCTGAGGGCAGCCACGGCTCAGGTGCCTGAGGAGCCCACCATCTGTTCTCTCTTCCTTTCCCCCAATGAACCTGTGATCTGAGCTGTGCTCCATTATTCAACCCCAAGACCTGCTCTAATTAGTCTTCTTGTGTGTGTCTCATTAGCAGCCCAGAGAAAGCCAGCTCATCACTGGCCAAGTACCTCAAGGCCAATGCCCTCAGCAGCCCTTCCAACCTCACAGCTAGTCTGGCAAAGCAGCTATTGTCAGGGGCCCAGGGAGCAGCTCCCTCCAGGATCCTGCAGTGGGAAGAGGACCAGCTCTCTTTTCTGGGGTGAGAGATGGGCCCTGGAAAACGCAGATGCCTGAGGATGGAGCAGGGTGGAGCAGAGCTGCAGGCCGGCTGTGCACTGGTCACTGGCCACTTGCTCAGGCTGCTCACTCAGTGACAAGTTTGCCCTCTAGTACCAGAGAGACTGTGCCCCAGACAAGCTTCCTCTATATGGGGCCCTGCCCTGGGGCTCCAATCACAGGCCTTCAGAAAATGTGACTCCACCTCTGCTCACTTAACCTTGTGACCCTACATATTCCCAGCTTGGAAAAGACACCTGACTCTACCTACTTCCCAGGGTTCCAAGAAGTAGGTGGACATGTTTTCTAAAGGGTAAAGGGCTACATGGTGTAGAGTTGCTGGATAAAATGCAGGACATCTACTTAAACTTGAATTTCAAAAAAAAAAAAAAAGACAAGTAACTTCTTGGTATAAGTATGTCCCAAATATTGCACAGGACATACTTATAATCTAATAAAAACATGCTTATACTAGAAAGCAATCTGTCATCTATCTGAAATTCCAGTTTCAATTGGGCATCCTTTACTTGTATTTGCCCAATCTGGCAATCTGGCAGCCCTCCCAGAGGCACAGGATCACACACAGCCTTCTCCATTCCAATGCAACACCAGTGCTTCTCCCATTTTCAGGGTCAGAGAGCCCTTGGGAATTCAATGAAAGCTGTGGACACACACGCATGCATGCCCACACACACGCGTCTGCACATCATTTTGAGAAAGGTGTTACTACACCCCCCAGCATCATTTATGGACTCCAAATACGCAAGCTCCTCTCCAGGAAATAGCTGTCCCACCTCCCACCTCCTACCCTTTCCTTCCTCTGGAGTCCAAAAGCTCAGACAGGACCCCTGATGCCCCTCTAGCCCAGTGCCTACTTCTTCCCGGCCTGAAGCCCCCCACATCCTAACCCCAGGCCCTCCTGGAGCACCATCCCTGACAGTCTACTCACAGGGGGGCTTCTTGAGGCTCTGAGGGCTCAGCAGGGTACCCATAGCTCTCCGGTAGCTATGTCATCTGCAGGGACACAAGGGGATGGGAGGGCCCATGATCTGGGCCAGAGAACCAGTTGAAAAGAAGCTTCTGGAAAACTCTGGAAACCGAGGCCTGGATCCCACAGGTGGGCACACACTGGACACTCAGAGGGCCTCCTGCTTTGCACTAAGTTCCAATGAAGAGGACACTTCCACAGGGCTCACTGGTTCACCAGGAGGAAGAAGCTGAGTCTCTTGCTCCAGAAATAGCTCATCCAGCTCAAGATCACCACACAGGGATGCAGCCAGTGTATGGTCCTCAGCTGGTCTTTACTCTCCTATGGCCAATTTCCGAGGAGTGGCTGCCCCTTCTCTATCCCTGCCCAGCCTCCCCATCTCTGAGGGAGCTGGGAAATAGCAGAATGACTCCCAGGAGAGGCTGAGGACAGAAGTGACCCCAATTTAACATCCTCCCCACCGTGGAAGGCTCAGCCCTGGCACACCGTCCAATGTGCCTGTTGGTGGAGAGGTGGGGCTCTCGGAGGTGTCTAGATTTCCACATTTAAATGCGGCTGAAGGGCCAGGCACAGATGCCTGTAATCCCAGCACTTTGGAAGGCCGAAGTGGGAAGATCACTTGAGGTCAGGCGTTCGAGACCAGCCTGGCCAACATGGTGAAAACTCATCTCTACTAAAAATACAAAACTTAGCTGGGCACACATCTGTAATCTCAGCTACTCAAGAGGCTGAGGCAGGAGAATTGCTTAAACCCAGGAGGTGGAGGTTGCAGTGAGTGGAGATCACATCACTACACTCCAGCCTAGGTGACAGAGTGAAACTATGTCTCAAAAAAAAAATGCAGCTGAAGTGCCCTCCCCCACATCCTCTGGTAAGATGTTGCTAAGACCTGTGAACCCTAAAATGCAGATGAGTCTGGGGTTCCCCTGAGGAGACAGAGCTTCATTCTCAGACTTCAGCACCTCAGAATCACCCAGAACATTTGTTAAAAGGTGGAATTTCTGGGTGGGACCCATGGGTTTGCATTTCTAACAAGTTCTCAGGTGATGCTGAAGCCCAGCCAGGGTGCCACACATTGAGGGCCACTGAAATAGGTGAACCCTGAGGTCCTGTCCTCGCCACAGTCCACACACCAAAAGACATGAGGGCTACAACCCACAGTGGAAGTCACAACTGCCACCCTCTGACTCAAGGCTGACCCTCTTGGAAGGCTAGAGAAATAATCTGAGGCCAGGCATGGTGGCTCACGCCTGTAATCCCAGCACTTTGGGAGGCCGAGGCGGGCAGATTATGAGGTCAGGAGATCAAGACCATCCTGGCTAATACAGTGAAACCCCATCTCTACTAAAAATACAAAACATTAGCTGGGTGTGGTGGTGGGTCCCTATAATCCCAGCTACTTGGGAGGCTAAGGCAGGAGAATTGTTTGAACCCATGAGGTGGAGGTTGCAGTGAGCCGAGATTATGCCACTGTACTCCAGCCTGGGCAACAGAGTGAGATTCCATCTAAAATAATAATAATAATAATTTGAAATATGAGGAACAGTCTATGTGCAAGGTAAGTACTGCAGCCTTATAATATGAAGAACCAAGAACAATCTAATAAAAGTACAGCCACAGGAAAGCAGTGACATCATTTAGCTACTTCCTCTGAGAAGCCTTCCCTGCATTCCTGGGTGAGGGTGCAGCCTCCTCATATGAACTCACAGAGCACCATGTCCTCCCACGCACCCATCACGTTTATATAAACTGTTTGTTTGAAGAGTATCTGGCTTTTCCACTGAACTATAAGCTCCTGCAGGGCAGAAACCCTGGGTTCACAGCAGCCTGCAAGATGCCTAGCATGAGGCCAGCTCAATTCACCCCAAATACCTGCCTCCTAGGAATAAATGGCACGGCTCCTGATGGGTTAGTATACAGCCACTAAAATCACACTACAAAGATGATGCTATAATATGAGAAATTCTCATGCCAAAAATGTTAAAAATAAATAAAAAGCAAACCCCCCAAATTCTGTATGCAACACTCACATAAAAAGCACAGTACAGAAATAAACTAAGCTGTTTAGATAGGAGTGAGACTTGGGGAATTTTCTTTCATAGTCCTCCTCTTCTGTCTTACTTTTTGAGTCTGGGTCTCACTCTGTTACTCAGGCTGGAGTGCAGTGGTATAATCACTCACGGCAGCCTTGACCTTCTTGGGCTCAAGCAAACCTTCTACCCCAGCCTCCCGAGAAGCTGGGACTATAGGCATGTGCCACTATACTTAGCTAATTTTTTATTTTTTGTAGAGACAAGGTCTCACTATGTTGCCTAGGCTGGTCCCTGTTCTCCTGAGCCCAAGGGAACCTTCTGCCTTGACTTCCCTATGTGCTGGGATTACAGGAGTGAGCCACAACTATGCCCATCATCTCTTCTGTATTTTTATATTTTATTTCTCAACATTCTCTAAGCAAGCATTTAAAATATTTCAAACATTAACTTAGGCTTGGCCCAGTGGCTCATGACTGTAATCCCAGCAATTTGGGAGGTCAAGGCAGGTGGATCACCTGAGGCCAGGAGTTTGAGACCAGCCTGCCCAACATAGTGAAACCCTGTCTCTACTAAAAATACAAAAATTAGCCAGGCATGGTGGTGCACGACTGTAATCTCAGATACACAGGAGGCTGAGGCATGAGAATTGCTTGAACCCAGGAGGTGGAAGTTGCAGTGAGCCAAGATTGCACCACTGCACTCCAGCCTGGGTGAGAGAGTGACACTCTGTCTCAAAAATAAAATAAAATATGCACACACACACACCTTATCTTAATAACATAAATTTCCATAGATTCATTTTTTTTTTTTGAGACAGAGTCTCACTTTGTGACCACACTGGAGTACAGTAGTGTGATCTCAGCTCACTGCAAACTCTGACTCCTGGGTTCAAGCAATTCGCCTGCCTCAACCCTCCAAGTAGCTGGGACTACAGGTATGCACCACCATGCCCAGCTAATTTTTGTATTTTTAGTAGAAACGGGGTTTCACCATGTTGGCCAGAATGGTCTCAATCTCTTGACCTCATGATCTGTCCACTTTGGCCTCCCAAAGTGCTGGGATTACAGGCATGAGCCATCACATCTGGCCCAAATTCCTTTAAATATCAAACAGCCATCAGCACGAGTTATGGGAAAAGAAGACGAAACACACATGCAACTGGTACTCACCTTGGGAGAACAACACTCAGCAGGCCCCTCTGGCTGTGAGGACAGAGACTTGGGTGGGTCTGTCATGTACCTGTGCCTCTGCCACTCTGGAACCAGCCCTTCATGACACACCCCAGACCCACCTCTCCTGGAACCACTTGGAGGGCATGAGGCTGGCTCAAAAATTGGTGTCCCCGACTCGCTTGGCCTGCCACCACGTGGGGTCATCCTGGCTCACCACCTCCAGGACCTGCCTGCACTGGAAGGGCAGACCCATCTCCTGGCAAGGGATGGCCTGGTCTTCTCGAGGGTTGTAGTGGAAGAGGGCACACATGAACACCTGCACAAGGAGGGCTCAGGTGAGGCGGACTGAGCAGCCTTTAGAATAGAAAGCTACTTGGAAACACATTGCACATACATTCCTTTTTTTTTCAGATGGAGTCTCGCTCTGTAACCAGGCTGGAGTTCAGTAGCGCAATCTCAGCTCACTGCAACCTCCGACCCCCTGTTTCAAGTGATTCTCCTGCCTCAGCCCCTTGAGTATCTGGGATTACAAGCACATGCAACCATGCTAATTTTTTTTTTTTTTGTATGTTTAGTAAAGATGGGTTTTCTCCATGTTGGCCAGGATGGTCTCAATCTCCTGACCCCATGATCTTCCTGCTTTGGCCTCCCAAAGTGTTGGGATTACAGATAAGAGCCACTGCACGTGGTCCATACATATGTTCTTAACTGTTCTTCAACCATTTGGGATACTGTAGTCAGGAAGTCCATCAAAAATCAGAAAATTAACAGACAGTTCCCATGACTGAATGTCTCTTTCCCACCTAAATATTTCTTTATTTACTTGACTAGCTGTCTTTGTAACAGCTCCCAGCACACACACAGCAACAACTAATCCTGTGAACAAAAAGTAAAGGCAAGCACAATTTCTAACTCAAGTGTTATTTTTGATATGCCAACTGCACTGATGGGAGGCGGCAGCCATCTGTTATATAAGTAATCTAGAGGTTTGGGTGAGAACACAAATATCAACAAAACTACTGTTACTGACTCCTCGCCATCACTTTTCAGTGGGTAATTGATACCCACAGCACTTACAGCTCAATCCTGCCTCATCTGCCATAGATGCGGCTAAGCCCAGTTCCCTGTCTACCTGGAGTCACCCTCCCTGGAGAAGATGGTGTGAGGACACAGCATTTTTCACACTTCCTTGCTCTCTTCTATAATTCAGTGCCATGGATTAATTTTATTTATTTGCATTTTCAGACCATTAGGGCCCAATCCCTTCAGTGGCAAATAGAAAAACAAAAAGCAATCAGGGGTCTTCCTCAGCCAGATAAACTGTCTTCCTTTATATGCCAACCAGGAAAGATTCCACTAGACAATAGTAAGAACTTTCTGGCATATGCTGTTGGGGATAAACACCCTTAACCAGCCACAGATGTTACCAGGGTCCTAAGCACTCAGCAGAGTGTAATGTTAAGTGGCCAGCCCAAATCAAGCATCTGGATCAGGAAGAAATATTCAAGAAGGATGGGCTGGGGGACAGGCTACTCATTTTGTCCTTTAGGAAAACCAAGTTCTCTTCCTCAAAGAGGGTTCCTAAAGTCAGAATCCCATGCACATGGGGACCACATTCACTTGTCCTAGGAAGAATCACCTTCCACCAGGTAAGAGGAAATATTATGCCCTGGGATTTAACCAAAGAGCACAAATAAGAAACAGCTATATAAAGATTATTTCTTCACTTGCTGTAAAAACTGTCATTGAAGACATTGTCCATCCAATCCGCATTCATCAAAGTATCGACTAACATCTCCTCTGTGCCAGATGCATTAAGTACTGAGAGGCAGGTATGGGAATCAACCTTGAAAAACTGGCATAGTTCCTTCCATTCTCTGCTGAATAGTATGTAATTAATTACATCCCCCTTTTTGCCTTGGCTGCCGGGAAACTCAGATCCAAATGTACTGTGAAATCAAAGTGATGCCCTCCTCTCTATCTCATCAACCACCATCTCACAGTTCAGGTCTTAATAATGTCTCACCTGGGCTTTCGCAAGAGCCTCTTACCTGCATTCCTGCCTCCAGCTTCTACCCACAACACCCTCCTCCATGTGGCTGCCCCAAGGAGTTTTCTAAAACACAAATATGATTGCACCACTCCCATCCTTAAAAAAAAACAGCAGCAACAAGAACACCTTTAAGAGCTGATTCGAACCTATGGGATTATCTCTTGGGCTGCCGGATGCCCTCCCATATGCCCCAGGGCTGGACCATTCCGTGCAGCTTGGGCTGACTTCTAGCTGTCAGTACCTGCCTTTCTGCCTAAGGACTCACCTTTTCTGGCCACTGGAGCCTGCTCTTCTCTAATCCAGCAGGCAGAAGTTGCTAGAATTAATCCCCTGTCGCAGCCTGGCAGGAGTTGGTGTAGAGATCGCCTAGCTCCCAGGGCACTTGGATGGGATCATGGAGGTGTGTGTTCTATGGGGGAAAAAGTGGTTCCCCCAGTTCCCAGCAGGACTAAGCTCCAGTTGCCCGTAGTGGTAACTGGCTTGATAACACACCCTTAGTCAGATCAGCCATCTTCCCTTCCCAGTCCTGTTCTGGTGTTTCCTGGGGTCACTTCCCAAGTAAACCATCTGCATTCAAATCCTTGTCTCAGGGTCAGCTTCTAAGAGGCCCCAAACTAAGGAAGGATTATGCCAAAGCTCTTAACAAAGCACTCAAGGCCATTCAGAACACAGGCTTAACCCACCCCAGCAAAACTCATCACCATCCTCCCTGCCCCAAGCCCCATTACATCGCCCTTAGCATGCTCCTCTCCAGAATGCCAGGGAGCTTCTGTATGGACAGCCCCCACCAAGGTCCTACTCATCTTTACCTTCTTCAGGCCTCAGTTCCAACACTCCCACTCAGTGACACCCTCTAGGGTGACTGTAACTCTTTGTACAGAATCTTGTCAAAGCACTGATCACAAAGCCATGAAAAGGCTTGCTGCCCTTCTGCACCAGGAACCCCTGAAGCTACCAAGAGTCCCCGTCTCCAGCATCTGGCAGAGTGCCTGGCACAGAGTAGGTGACCAAATAAGGCAGGCTCAGCAACAATTCAACAAATGGCAGTTACTTAACTGGTTCCGAATTCAGCACACTTGGTACTTTCTCCTCCTCTTCATGGCCCTGAGTTTCTATTTCAATTAAAATAACCTCGTCTTTTATTAGTAAGCTATGTCAAATCCTGTTTAGAAAGAGGCAGGGTACAAATAAATGAATCACTCTGTGACAGAATTAAAGTCCTCCTCTGGGCACAGATTACTAGGACCAGATCTATGATCTGCTTCTGATGATGGTTTCAGGAGGCTGGCCTGGCTCCAGCCCCAGCCAGCAAGCTGCATCTCTCAAGCTGAGAGCGGCCACCCATAGGTCCACCTCCCCATATCTTGCTCTCCTTTAAGCAATCTTCCTCCTGGGTGGCTGGGATGATTTTTAGGGTGATGGACCGCTGGGACTGGGCCTGAAATGAGAGAGAACAGAAACTTCTGGCCTTCCAGGTCTACTCCTCCATGAATTCAACTCTTACTTCCCAGGCCCAAAAACTGATGCTCAGAAAGTCAGACTTGCAGCCTCCCTGAGGCCTGCCCTTCTAGGATGGTAGCCTGGTTGAATTAACTAAAGCAAAGCTTAGTAACCAAGTCACTGTATGTTTTTGTATTTTTAATATTTTTAAGCCAGTTCAAATTTAGCAGTGGGGGGTTGGTAGTTGTAGTTGTATTTTCAAAAGACAAAGGGACAAAAGACTTTCCATGAGAACCCAAGGACACTGCGTGTTGAATTCCAATTCTCCATCCCTTCTGACCGCTAGGGCCCCAGAGGGCTCCCTTCCTTGCTTTCCTCCTGGGGCATCTGAACAACCCATTTCAGGTATTTCCATTTCCTTTTCCTCTCTACTGAGTGATCTGGGGCTGGTCTCTGATTAGTATGTCCCTCTTAGCTTCCATCTCCCCCAGCCACCCTCCAATCTCAGGCCACACCCAGCTCTCTAGGAGCTCCCTTCCCCCACATCTACAGAGACCCTGCAGCCCAATGCCAGGGGCCCAGCGAGGAAGAATGCTGTCCCGCCAGGACAGCACAGCCCAACACATCTCCTGGCCCCAGCACTGCCCAGAAAGCCCAGATCCTTGCTCTGGAGCACAGGAGGTTGGCGCCCAAAGCCACAGAAAAGAAAGCTCAAGCAAAAGGAATGAAGGGCCCGCTTGCAATCTGCATCCTTCACAGAGAGGGCTTTATTTTGTTGTTGTTTAGTTTTGAGATGAAGTTTCGCTCTTGTTGCCCAGGCTGGAGTGCAGCGGCACGATCTCAGCTCACTACAACCTCCACCTCCCAGGTTCAAGAGATTCTCCCGCCTCAGCCTCCCAAGCAGCTGGGATTATAGGTGCCTGCCACCACACCTGGCTAATTTCTTGTATTTTTAGTAGAGGTGGGGTTTCACCATCTTGGCCAGGCTGGTTTCAAACTCCTGATCTCAGGTGATCCACCTGCTTCAGCCTCCCAAAGTGCTGGGATTATAGGTGTAAACCACCGAGCACAGCCCAGAGAGGGCTTTAACCAGTGGACCTCCTCTCTTCAGATCCCATTCTGTTTCTGCCCCCAAAACCATCAGAAGTTAGCAAAGAGTATCGGGTTGTGGGAGGATTCCCGAGTACAAAGGGGACCAAGCTACGATTGGGGCTTTTCACAATTTCAGTTTTGACTCCAACTCCCCAGAAGGGACTATGGAGGTTGTTTTCAGCCCAGCATTTAATACCTGGAAATCCCCTTACAGTTTGGAAGGGCTTTACCCTTTTCCAGATGTTGGCATCCCAATGATAACCACACATTGGTTGAGAAAGCATCTCTACCCCAACGTTAAGGAAAAGGAAATGGAAACTGAAAGGATTTGATAACTTTTCCAAGATTGCACATCTAGAAGGAGGCAGAGCAAGGATTCACAGGCAGGACCTGGACTCAGGAGGGGCCTTGTGAAAGGGAACCAGGAGAAGGAAGGCAGGCTATGCCGAGGAGAGGGTCTGAGAGACGCAGATGGAAGGGAAGTTCCCCTCTTCCTGCCCCCACCCCATGCCCCAAGCACACTGTTAGGGGCACACCATAAGGCCACTTTGCCTGCTACCTCCTCAGGACAACAGCAAAGCTAAGCCAGAATCGGCATTGGCTCCAGGAAGTGCCCTGCTCTGGGTGTGTGAAGACCCACCACATCCCTAGTAGGCATGCAGCACGGACCAGAATCTGGCTGATCTCATCGGGCTGCTTGTGCAGGACTGCGATCCCATTCACTTCTCGGAGTTCATCTCCAACGTGGACGAGGCCTAGGAGACACAGGGGCTGACCACCAGCACAGGAGGAGGACCTCAGCACCCTTGCTCAGAGCTCCAAGCACCATGGGGGCCTGCCTGAGGAGCCCACCGCAGGGCAGACTCCAGGTTTAAAGTTGATGGGCGGGACTGGGGTGAACTAAGCCCCACTGGGTGCTGGGCACCTCACTCGGCATGGAGGTCTCAAATCACCCAGTAAAATCTCCAATTTACAAGTTGGCAGCTGAGCCCCAGAAAGATTAAGCAGCTTGCCTAAGGCCACACTGTTAAGAAATAATGAAGCCAGTATTCAAATGCAGTTATTCTGATGTAGAAAGCCTGTGTTCTTTATGCTATAACCTCTGCTTCTTTAAAATTATCATTAACTCTTCACCTTCCTAGGTTTACAGACATACTCCAAGAATGACGTTCTTACCTCTTGACAAGGAAAGATAAAGGCACCAGTGAAGATATCATGAAGAGTAAAAACACGCTGTGAGCCTCTGCCTGAATGACAACTGTCTCTGCAAATTAGGGCCCTCTTTGCTACTCAAAGTGGGCACTGACCCGGCTGCACCAGCATCACCTGGAGGCAGGTTAAAAGTGCAGAATCTTCAGCCCAGCCCAGACCTGCTGAGTCAGCCTGCCTTTTACCAAGATGCTCAGGGAATTCATGTACTCGTTAATGTCTGCAGAGCACCAGTCTAGGATTCTCTGCAACAATGACCCCCCAGGCTTTCGGGTAACACCAGGAGGTTTGTCTCCCAGCTTAGTAGCTCCTCCAGACACCGGTGATTTTCAAGCTGCTTTTCACTAGAACGAATCTGGGACACAAACACTCTCTTTGTAATAGCAGCTTGACAAGACCTGGGGTGGCAGGGAAGGGTGTCATCCCCCTACCCCACAGTAATCCTCCAAGCCCATGCTATATTCTTGTCCTTGGACTAAAGCAACACATGAGCTTTTTCACAATCACCCCAAAGTACTCCATGACTATTATATATATATATATATATATATATATATATATATATATATATATTTTAGAGACAGTCTCTCTGTGTCTCTCATGCTGGAGTATAGTGGTGTAATCATAGCTCACTGCAACCTCAAATTCCTGGGCTCAAACAATCTTTCCACCTGGGCCTCCCAAATAGCTAGGACTACAGGTGTGAGCCACTGTGGGTGGCCTATATTTTCTTTTTCCTTTTTTTTCTTTGAGACAGAGTCTCACTCTGCTGCTCAGGCTGGAGTGCAGTGACGTGATCTCAGCTCACTGCAACCTCCACCTCCCAGGTTTGTGTGTTTAGTAGAAATGGGGTTTCACCTTGTTGGCTAGGCTGGTCTCAAACTCCTGGCCTCAAGTGATCTACCCACCTTGCCCTCCCAAAGTGCTGGGATTACAGGTATGAGCAACCACGCCCAGCTGGCCTATATTTTCTATTACAGTTTCTACTGACTGGGGGAGATGAGAATTCCAGCCCCAACCCCGGAAAGCAAAGCACATCGCAAACAGGTGACCTGAGAGGAGGGAGGTAAGGGGCCCTAAAGCAAAGGCAGAGGGCTCCGGAACCATGGCCATGATGGGGGCTGGGCTGCCTTTGCACTGCCGCCACTCACCACTCCTGTCTGCTGCATCTCCTCGCATAATTCTGGCCACCACAGCAGCCCCTGAATGCTCATCCCGCCAGATGGTGGCACCCTGCACCCGAGACAGAAAACACAGGTTCTTAAGCAGCAGCTCCAAACCCCAGACCCCTACTCTCCAGGCCCAGCAAACCCTCCCCAACCCCTCCCTCTGACAGTCCAGAGGGCAGATCAGTGGGGACCTTCCCAGCGCTGATGACAAAACAAATCCAACATCCGCCATTAGTAAAGCTCTGCACCTTACAGTTTACGAGGCACAATTACACTGCGACATTTTAGATGAGGGACTGGGGCACGGAGAAGCGAAACATTCTCAAGGTCACCCAGCTGGCAAAGCGGAAGGCTTTTTGTGATGCCAAATTCGGTATGTTCTCCATCACATCTGTCATATCACAGTTCCTACCACTTGCAAAGACATTTAATAATGAGGATGACATGTGCCAGCTCATTCACACCCCACCTCTACCCAATCACAGGGTTACCGGGCCTTCTGCTGTTGCAGACAGAAACCAATTATGCACCCAAGCCAGAGCTTCAGGACCAGGACTCGGCCCATGAAGCACAGCAGAGATGACACTTAGGATGAGAGAGGCACTAACAAGCCCTCGATTTCCTGCACCGTGGAGGCCGGACTGCGGCAGGAGAGCAGAAAGCTTAAGTGCTAAGCTCTAGGGCTGGACAGCCCTGGGTGTGAGCACAGCTCTACCATTTATAAAGAGCATGTGGCCTTAGCAAGGACATCTCTTATCCTCTCCAAGCCTTTCCTCTGAGGTGTGGGATAGCATTTAACTCACACGGTTGTTGCAAGAATTCCATGCAAGGCACTTAGTACACAGTAAGCACTCAACAAATGTTAACCACTTATGAGCAGCTGGAATTGCAAACATATTTGCACATTTCTCTTAACATCATCTGTGCCATCTATTTGAAGTACGTAAGATAATTATTGCTGTAAAGAGAGGCTGTCAGCTAAGAACCCCAGGACTTCTAGCCCCCAAGACCTGAGAACTTCCTAGCATCTCTATCCAACATTTATTCAGCTCTGAACTGCCAGCACCCAATACAGAGCCTGGAGAGGAGAGTTCATGATGTGTCTGCTAAATGAATGGCTGCTCAATTTTACAGGTGAGGAAATAGAGGCAGAGGAGATCCTCATCTATTTGCAGAAGAGAATCATTGGAGGTCATCTGGGGCAAGCTGGAAATAGAGAATGCCAGCTGTGGGATCCTCTGGAGCCAATCTCAATTCTCTGGGCTTCCACCAATTTCGTCCATCTCATAAACAATGCTGTCCTTTTGCTGGGTGCATCAATGCTGGACCAGGACCAAAGTGATAGCAATCTGTCTGCCGGGGAGAGGAATGCCCTGTGCTTCCTCAATAGTCAGAGCAGGCATTGGCATACGTTTTCTGTAATGGGCCACAGGTAAATATTTTAGGTCGGCTGCACAGTCTCTGTCACTATGACTCAACTCTGCCATCACACTGTAAAGGCAGCCACAGCCAATCTGTAAGTGAATGGGCCTGGGTGTGCTCAAAAAAGCTTTACTTTAAAAAATAAGCCGTGGGCTGGGTTTGACCCTTGGGCTGTAGATGGTCCATTTCTGGCTTAAAGGGTGATTGGGGTCACCCTGTACAGTTGTGCAGGTTATTTACTGACAAAGGGAATTGGCCACAGTTGAGGGGGGCTGTATCCACCCAGAGGAAGGGGCACCCTGCACACAGAGGTGACACATAGATGAGCAGCAGGCCTGGTGAAACTGCCACTACTCACTCTGAAGACTTCAGGAGGGTCCTGTCCCACTGTTCTGGTGGGGGTGAGAGGCAGGGGAAGAGTGGGTTAGAGAGAGGCGGGCAGCACCTACCAGGGTTCCTTGTTCTTCACCAAGCAGACGATCTTCACCAATTCCTCATCAAAATCCTCATCAATATTATCAGGCAGAGGTGGGAGAACGGGGTCAAAATTCTTCTGGGCAACCGTGTCATGTACCATGAGCACAGCCTGCTGGGAAAGCAAGAGAAAACGAGGGCTGGCCCACCACTCACAGGGTCAGCAAGCCTCAGCTGGGCAGTGGTCTGGAGGGCAGCAGACGTCATGCCAGAGACAAGTGGCCAGACACAGGCACCGAGGACCGCTCCCTCAGATATCTCTGCTCTGCAGCCTTATGACAAGAGCTTCCTCTGACCCCATCCCAGGAGACACAGAGGCATGGGTGGGCAGGGCTCTGCGTGACTACCCTCAGGTGTGGAGTGGACAGCAGCTGGAGCATCACCATGCATGGAGGTGGCCCGCAGCTCCTCCATCACCTGCAGAGAACAAGACAGGTGCTGCCGATGGCTGGGGGTGCCCCGTCCCACATCTGCTGGGTCCTTCCTCTTTGGACCACAGATTCAAGGGCCTACCCAGCTGCGGCCTCTAGGGGCACACCAGATCCTCAGTCACCCCAGGACGATGCTCCCAGGAACATCATGCCAGGGGTCAGGAGCAGCTCTACGGGGCCGTCCTCCGAGGAGCCACTGTATTAAGCCCTGTGTGCTTTCTGCTTTATGTGGACCTTCTCACTGAACCCTCACAATCAACTCGAGGCAGAGGGTCTTGTTACTTTGCCATTTTATGGATGAGAATCCCGAGACTCAAAGGGATTAAGCATCTTGCCCAAAGTCACAGAGTTTGTATACAGCACAGCTAGGATTTGAACTTGGGCCTACCTGGCTCTCAGATGCTATTTTACAAATGAGGAAATAAGAGCTCAGAGAAGTTGAGTGGCCTGCTTAACATCACAGAGCTGGTGGGACAAGCAGTGGCTGAGCCTGGGAGCCGGGCAATGGAATGTCCCTCCAATCACACTCCACAGTGGAGAAGTGCCCAGGGCTCTGTACCCACAGGCTGCACCCATCCCTCCCCAGGCCATCTCCTGTGGTTAGATGAGATGATTCAGGAACTGATCTTAGTAATCAGCCAGAATGGCTTTTCCCCAACCACAAAACACAGATGACTAGGTCCACAAGAAATTGAGAAGTAATCCTTTAAAAAGTGAGAAGCCTGAGCCATTAGGCAGGGACACGCTATAGGTCCCATGTCTTCAGAAAAGCACAGATACAATGTCTTATTGACCTATTCAAATCGCCAGTCCTCAGGGCAGTTTGGGAACTGCTGAGCCAATCCAATGCTCTCATTTACAGCAGAGGAAACAGACTCTCTCAAGAACACACAGCCCCACGTCACAGTGTCTCCCAGCCCAGTCCAAGGCTCACAGGTTCTTCCCTGCCTTTCAGTTGGGGGGGTGGGGAGGAACCCAGAGAGAGGAAGAGGAATTGGAGGAGGACAAGGGAAGAAAACACCTCTTCACCTTTGGGCTCCGGATTCCTGGTGTCCCCAGGCTAAGCAAACAAGTCAAGATGAAGGAGCCCTACAGGGTGGGGAGCAGGGCGGACACTGCAAGGAAAAACCTGAGGCTTATGTCCTCAGCGAGGGCCACAGCGCTGTGCAGAACTGGGGTTGGACTTTGCCTTTTGTAATAGTGAAGCTTCTCCTGAATCTGCAAAGACAGTCTATTTCACATGCACCCTGGACACCACACATCCCATCGCCGGCTGTGGGGACACTTGGGGTGGCAGACTGGGCCACTGATGGGGCACCATAAGAGAAAGTCCTGTGTAGTGGGCAAGTGAAGGCCTTCCTGGGGCAGGGAGATGAGTAGGATGACCTCAGATGGCCACAGACAGCTAGAAAGACCTCCAGACACCCTTCCTGGCAGGATAACGTGGGACTTCACCTTCATTAAGTAACTGAGGCTTTTTTCGCTGAAAACATCCCTCAGGAAGCCCATCTCTTCCTTGTGATTGGAGTAAGGTCTGAGCTGGGAGGTCAGCAGGGCCAGGGTTTCATGCAAACCTGGGGAGTGTGAGAAAAACGAGGGACAGCAAACGCTGCGGGTGCTCCCTGCCCCAGATGCCCGAGTGGAGCCTCAAATGACACTTTGGTCCTGCCATGAGGACATCCTCTCCCCTGGCTCTCACTGCCAGGGCCTGGAGGCTGCCAGGCAGGCTGTCTTCAGGGCTGTGGCAGGTCCAGCCCCAGGGAGGTACTTACCAGAGTCCTCCGACAGCACGGGCATGCTGGTGTCCATCCACACGTCCCGACCTCTCCCTGCAGATTCTGGGAGAAAGGGGGCAGGATGGGTATTGAAGCTCCATCAAGCATATTTATTCAACAGTGACTACACATCCACTGTGTTCTCTGAGACCAGGGTGGACAGAGAGGATGGGAACAAATAACTCCTCTGCTCATGCTTTTCAGAGGAAGAAAATAAAGGTCAGATGTGCTGAGTCCTCATGTGCCAAGCATTGTGTGGGGTGATTTCTATGATAATTTTTTTGTCTGCACAAAGTCCTGAGAAATGACTGCTAATGTTCCCATTTTGCTGATGAAGAAACAGGCACGTGGAGGGGTTCAGTCAGGGGTGGGTCAAAATCCATATTCCAGCGTGCTCTTCCAGGCTGGCCTTGGAGGTGCCAAGTGAGCCTGCCTGACAGTGTCTGCTGTCCTCTGCAGCGCGACCCTCCGCTGTAACCTTGTAAGAGGCCTGGCTCAAGTCTCCCTCTGGGACCCACCTTCCACAGCTACCTGGTTGGGCCTACAAGCCCCCCCTCCCTGACCCCCCGAGACCCAACCCAAAGGGATCCTCCAGACTGGGGTGCAGAGAGGAGGGGGAGACCTGGGAGTCGGGTTTCCACTATGCGGGAGGGGGAGCCCATCTCAGCAGCCCCCCGAATGTGGTCTGCAGCACGCGGACCACCTCAAAAAGTTCTCCTTCAAAAGGGGAGGAGAGTCATGATTGATTCATTCCGCAAACATGGAGCCAGCCCTCGGCGCCGAGCCCCGGTGCCACTAACAGGCGTAAGAACCGCCACGGGCCCTCCAGACACCGCCCCGCCCCCGCTCCGCGCCGCCACTCTGGACTCATCCTCGGCTGCTCCCCGCAGGCGGCCGCGCATCGACTCCCGCTCGCTCTTGGAAGGAACCTGTGGGACGAACGGAGAGCGCGCTGGGTGCAGGAGCGGCGACCCCGGGGGACCTCGGAGGGCGGTCCCGGAGGACGCGGAGCGGCGCGGAGCTGGGGACGCGCGGGGGGCAGGCGCGGGCGGAGAGGGGCGCGGGCCGAGGGGCGGGGCTGAGACCCCCGCGGGGGCTCGGTGGGCCGGGAGGCTGCTGGGGAGCTCGAGGGGAGGGTCTCCGTCCGGCCTCCCGCCCCTCCCGCCGCGGCGCCCAGCTCCCTCGTCCGCTCCCCGCGCCGCCTCCTACCTCGTCGGCGCCGGGTTGTGTGCTCCGCGACCGGGAGCCGCGCGGGTGTCCGGAGCCTGGGCGGGGGTGACGGAGCCGGAGGAGGCGCGGCGTGGGGAGGAGGCGGGGGAGGAAAGGAGGCCGCCCTCCGCGTCTGGCCGGGCAGGGCTCGTACTTCCTCCCACTCTCCCGCTCCCCGAGCCCCCAGTCGGTGTCCCCCCGCCCTGGCACACAACCAGCCTTTCCTTCCGCCCGCACGACCCACCCTCCGCGAATGGCGGGGTGGACACCTGCTCAACAGATAATTCGATTTCGCAAACATTTATTGAGCGCCCTCCAGGTGCCAGGCGCTGTGCCAGGGGCCAGGGCTCCAAAGACAACCAAGGCGGAGATCCTAGGTTTGAGGATCTCCCGAGCCGGGGCTGGGGGCCGGTCGGATGCGAAGGCAACTTGCTGTAACAATGCAACGCGCTGGGAAAGATTTATCGGTGCACGCTGCCCTGGGGGCTCGGAGCAAGGGAGGTGAAGTCAGGCTGGAGAGAAGGGGCCTCCATTCTGCCCGGCTGCAGGGGGGTGGGGCTGCATGGCAAAGGCGACCAGCATCCAGGAGAAAGAGCCCAGAAATGGACATGACCATAACTGACTTCCATTGTGCTGTCCCCATGCCCAGGTACTCCTCAGACCACTTCCTCACTGTAGCCCCTGATATCGAGACCATTATTATTTTGGTTCTGCAACTGAGAAAACTGAGGTTGGGGTGGAAGGATGTGTACGGTGGAGAGCATAGGAACTGCTGGGCGAGAGAGCAGGTGGTTGTGGGTATTAGAAGGTGAAGAATGGGTGAATGAGGGGCCCCCTTCCCTCAATCCCAGCAGCGAAGAACAACGCAGCACATGTCAGGAGAGGTGGACCCAAAGGTTAAATCTGGAAGTAAATCTAGCCCTGCACAGCAACCAGGGAAAATGGGGTGGCAGGCCCTGCAGGCTGTGCATGAGGGGGCTGTGAGAGGCAGCAAATGTCATGATGACGTTTCCCCTCATTCCTCAAAAATTATCCACACCATTGCTCCTCAAAATGTAATGTGCCTGAGACTCACTAGGGGGTTGTGTAAGGCTGGGGTAGTGCCAGATTCTGAATTTCTAAGAAGCTCCCAGGTGATGTGATGCCGCTGGTCTGAGACCACATGAGGCACATTTTTAGCTTCAATGCTTAGTGTTGGAGCGATAATGAGAACCATCTGATACGGAGTCAAATGATTTTGGACAAGAGCACCAGGAAGTGGTCTTGGAACAAGTAGATATAGATATTTATGTGTGTGAAGGGACCCAATCCCTACCTCACACCATATTCAAAACACAATTTAAGAGAGATCATAGGCCTAAACACAAAGCAAATTGATAAAGCTACTAGAAGAAAACAGGAGGGTATCTTTTAAATCTTGAGGTATACAAAGATTTTTTAGAATGGATACAAAAAAAGCCAAGCATGGTGGCATACGCCTATATCCCACATACTCAGGAGGCTGAGGCAGGAAGATTGCTTGAGCCCAGGAGTTCAAGGCTGCAGTGAACTATGATCAGTCCACTGCACTTCAGCTTGGGTGACAAAAAGAGATTCCATCTCTAAAAAAAGAAAAAAGAAAAGGCATGGACCCTAACAACAATTAATAAATGGACCTCGTAAAAATTTAAAACTTCTGCTCATCAAAAAACACTATTGGCTGGGCTCAGTGGCTCATGCCTGTAATCCCAGCATTTTGGGAGGCCGAGGCAGGCAGATCACAAGGTCAGGAGATTGAGACCGTCCTGGCTAACATGGTGAAATCCTGTCTCTACTAAAAATACAAAAAATTAGCCTGGTATGGTGGCACATGCATGTAGTCCAAGCTACTCGGGAGGCTGAGGCAGGAAAATCGCTTGAACCTGGGAGGGGGAGGTTCCGTGAGCTGAGATCACACCACCGCACTCCAGCCTGGGTGCCAGTGAGACTCCATCTCAAAAAAAAAACACTATTAAGAAAATAGGACCAGGTGCAGTGGCTCACACCTGTAATCTCAACACTTTGAGTGTTCAAGGTGGGTGGATGACTTGAGCCCAGGAGTTCAAGACCAGCCTGAGCATCATGGCAAAACCCAGTCTCTACTAAAATTACAAAAACTAGCCAGGCATATTGGCTTGTGCCTGTAGTCCCAGCTGCTCAGGAGACTGAAGTAGGAGGATCACTTGAGCCTGGGAAGCAGAGGTTACAGTGAGCCATGATTGTGCCACTGCTCTCCAGGCTGGGCAAAAAAAAAAAAAAGAAAGAAAGAAAGAAAGAAAAAAGACTAATGCTGCAATCAAAAAACAGGCAAAGATATGAACATGCACTTCACAAAAGAAGTTATACAAATAACCAATAAGCATATGAGAAAGCCCATATCCATCATCATTTGTCATCAGGGAAATGCAAATTAAAACCTGTCTTAGTCAGTTCCTGCTATTAAACAAAGTACCACAGTAACTTATAAGTAATAGAAATTTATTGCCTACAGTTGTAGAGGCCAGAAAGTCCAAAATCAAGGGGCCAGCAGGTGCAGTGTCTGGTGAGGGCCTGTTCCTCACTGATAGCATTGGAAACGTATCCTCACATGGTGGAAGAGAAAGACAGGCATAAAGGGATGAACGCTGTGTCCTCATGTGGCAGAAGGAGCCAAGGGGCTAGGGTGCTCCTTCAAGTGCTCCACCATTCACATGTAGTATATCCATACAATGGTATATTTACTCGCTAATAAAAAGAAACAAACTACTACTCAAAGGCTACCCCTACATGCAACAGCATGGAAGAACATCAAAATGGACTGACTGGCCCGCATGCAGTGGTTCACACCTGTAATCCCAGCACTTTGGGAGGCTGAGGCAGGTGGATCACCTGAGGTCAGGAGTTTTAAACCAGCCTGGCCAACCTGCTGAACCCTCATCTCTACTAAAAATACAAAAAATTAGCCAGGTGTGGTGGTGGGCACCTGTAATCTCAGCCACTCAGGAGGCTGAGGCAGGAGAATAGCTTGAGCCCGGTAAGTGGAGATCACACCATTGCACTCCAGCGTGGGTGAAAGAGCGAGACTCCATCTAAAAAAAAAAAGTTAACCAGGTGTAGTGGTGGGCACCTATAATTGCAGCTACTCTGGAGGCTGAGGCACAAGAATCAGTTGAACCTGGGAGGTGGAGGTTGCAGTGAGCTTAGATCATGCCCTTGCACTCCAGCCTGGGTGACAGAACAAGACTCCATCACAAAAAATAGATAGATAGATAGATAGATAGATAGATAGATAGATAGATAGATAGACTGAATGAAAAAAGCCAAACACCAAAAAGTACATACTTTATTACTGGGGTGTTGTAATCTCGATGCCATCGCTGAGGTCAGAGGCTTTCATTAGGCCAGAAACCTTATTATTATTAAAATTTACCAAAACTACCTCAAAAGAAAGATAAAATATTAATAGGTCAATCTTAATAGAGTAGAGCTGTCAACTGCTCCCTCAAAAAGCACTAGGTCCTGCTAGTTCTGCAGGAGAACTTCACCAAACATTTAAGGAACAAAACTTATTTCTTCTAGAACGTAGAAATAGAAGGAAATCTTCAAAATTATTTTTATAATAGCATTGATACCAAAACCTGTCAAAAAAGGCCAAAAAAAAAAAAACCCTGCAAATCAATTGCATTTATAAATATTGGTGCAAAAATCCTAAAAACTGCATTAGCTAACAAATTCATCAGAACATCAAAAGAATAACACACCATGAATAAATAGAATGTTCTTAAAATGATTTAATACTTGGAAATTGCACTGTTTAATATTTAGAAAGCTATTACTAAAACTCCATGTAAGACAATCTATTAATAGGATAAAAATTAGGCAGGGCACAATGGCTCACTCTCGTAATCCCAACACTTTGGGAGGCCAAGGCAGGCAGATCACTTGAGGTCAGGAATTTGAGACCAGCCTGGCCAACATGGTGAAAACCCACCTCTACTAAAAACACAAAAATTAGTGGGGCGTGGTGGCACATGCCTGTAGTTCCAGCTGCTTGGGAGGCTGAGGCAAAAGAATTGCTTGACCTGGAAGGTGGAGGTTGCAGTGTTGGCGATCATGTCACTGCACTCCAGTCTGGGCGACAGAACAAAACTCTGTGTCAAAAAAAAAAAAACAAAAAAAAAGGTGTTTTCATGAAAAGTAAATGCTCTAGGCCAGGTGTAGTGGCTCACACCTGTAATTCCCAGCACTTCAGGAGGCCAAGGCAGGAGAATCACCTGAGATCAGGAGTTCCAGACCAGCCTGGGGAATATCATGAGACCTCATCTCTAAAAAAATAATAAACAAAATTAGCCAGGTGTGGTGGTGTTTATCTGTGGTCCCAGCTACTCAGGAGGCTGAGGTGGAGGATTGCTTGAGACCTGGAGATGGAGGCTGCAATAAGCCATGATCATGCCACCATACTCCATCCTGGGCATTAGAGTGAGACCCCATCACTAAGAACAAAACAAAACAAAAACAAAAGAAAAAAATAAATGGTCTAAATCCTCCAATTAAAAGGCAAGGATTGTTAGACTGTATCAAAAAGCAAGACTTAATGTGCTTTCTAGAATAAACTCATTTGAAAAATAAAGACACAGATATGCTAAAAGAAAATGAATGAAAAAAAGATTTACACTAATTAATAAAGCTGGAGTGACTATATTAATATAGGGCAAAGTAGACCTCAAAACAAGGAATATTACCAGGGATAAAGGGGGCTATTTCATAATGATAAGCAATCAGTTGATCAAGAGGACATACCCTATGTGCATGAATCCCTAAATGTGTATGAATCTAATCAAGCCTCAAAGTGCCTACCAATATGATTTACTATCACTCTGAATGTGGGCCAATATCATCAGATGAAAAAAGAAACAATAGACATAGATATTAGAAAGAAGGGCCGGGCTTGGTGGCTCATGCCTGTAATCCCAGCACTTTGGGAGGCTGAGGAGGGCAGATCATGAGGTCAGGAGTCCAAGACCAGTCTGGCCAACATAGTGAAACCCCGTTATACTAAAAATACAAAAAATTAGCTGAGTGTGGTGGTGTGCACCTATAATCCCAGCTACTTGGGAGGCCGAGGCAGGAGAATTGTGTGAACCCAGGAGGCGGAGGTTGCAGTGAGCCGAGATCGAACCATTGCCCTCCAGCCCAGGTGACAGTAAGAGATTCAGTCTCAAAAAAAAAAAAAAAAAAATTAAAAGGAATGAGGCAGCACAGGTGATGCCCAGGTTTACCTAGAAACTCAAGAAAATTGGGGGCCCAAAGTGGCTCCGGCCGGATGTCGTGGCGCTTGCGAAGGCGAGGCCAAGAGTTCAAGGCCAACCAACCTCAGCAACCTTACAAGCTCTCATTGATTGGCAAAAAAAAAAAAAAAAAAGAAACTCAAGAAAATTGACTGAAAAGTTAGTTGAAATGATGAAAAAAAATTCAGATGTCAGAGAGTATACAATTGATACTAAAACTGTATGACTTTCCTATGAACAAAAATAATTATAAAGTATAAAGAAAAAAATCCAAACTAAAATATCAAGAGTAAGATTAAATACCAAGTTATAAATGTCATAGGAAAATTAAAAGACCTATTGGTATTTGGGGGAAAAAACTTTAAAATTCTAGTGAAGGACATAAAAGACAAAATGTACCTCAAATAGCTAGGGAAAGTTCAATCATGTGATTATATTATTCATTCTGAAATAATATTTATACCCAATGCAATTCCAGTTAAAATATAAGAAGAATTTTAAGAGGGAATTTATTAAATGCTACCACAACTCATCAGGAAAAATAAACATTGGTCAGTAATAGGAAAGTTCTAGGAAAAAAAAGTTATGGGACCAGGGGAGGTGGGATGTAAGGTGGCACCAGCTCATCAGAGATAAAACATTTCAAATATGAAAACAATGTTTAAAGTTTAGTACTGAGCCTGTAGTCCCAGGACTCTGAGAGGCTGAGGCAGGTAGATCACTTGAGCCCAGGAGTTCAAGACCAGCCTGGGCAATGTGGCAAAACCCTGTCTGTACAAATAATGCAAAAAGTAGCTGGCTGTAGTGGTGCTCATCTGTAGTCCAAGATGCTCAGGAGGCTGAAGCAGAATTGCTTGAACCCAGGAGGTCAAGGCTGCAGTGAGCCATGGTAGTGCCTCTGCACTTAAGCCTGGGTGACACAGCAAGACCCTGTCTCAAAAAAAATTAATTACTTAATAAAGTTTAGTACTAAAGAGATAATCGACAGCTAGACAAATAGAACAGAATTGAAAGCACAGAAATAGTACTCATGCATACGGTCTTAATTTTTGAGAAAGTTGACATTTAAGTGGAAGGAGAGGAAATTTTTAATGTGGGGACTCATCAGGTGCAGTGGCTCACACCTGTAATTGTAGCACTTTGCGAGGCTGAGGCAGGAGGATCTCTTGAGCCCAGGAATTCAAGACCAGCCTTGGCAACATAGTGAGAACTCATCTTTACTTAAAAAAAAAATTTGATCCATGTGCAAGTAGACCCAGCTACTCAGGAGGCTGAGGTGGGAGGATCACTTGAGCCCAGGAGACAAAGGCTGCAGTGAGCCATGATCGTGCCACTATACTCCAGCCTGGGCATCAGCGCAAGACCCTCTGTCAAAATAAAATAAAGTATGGTGACAATTACAACTAGCTACCTGTTATGGAGAAAGAGAGAGAGAGAGAGAGAGAGAGAGAGAGAGAGAGAGAGAGAGAGAGAGAGAGAGAGAAAGGCTGGGTGCTGTTGTTCATGCCTGTAATCCCAGTACTTTGGGAGGCAGTTAGATCACCTGAGGTCAGAAGTTTGAGACCAGCCTGACCAACATGAAGAAACCCCGCCTCTACTAAAAATACAAAAATTAGTCGGGTGTGGTGGCAGGTGCTTATAGTCCCAGCTACTCGGGAAGCTGAGGCAGGAGAATCGCTTGAGGCTGCAGTGAGCTGAGACCACACCACTGCACTCCAGCCTGGGCAACAGAGTGAGACTCCATCTCAAAAGGGAGGTGACATCCCTTGTCATCTATTAAGACAAAAATGTTTAAGTCTGTTGACATCCAGTGCTGTCAAGGATGTGGGGAAATAAACACAGTTGGAAGGAATGCTATTGGTGCAAACTTTCTGGGACATGATCTAGTAATTATTTGTTAAAATTTTATACATACCTGTCTTTTAGCCTAGAGGATATTTGGGCAAGCAAATTAGAAGAAAAGATAAGCAGAGAGATATGTTTGGGTGAATGAGAGCTTGAAGCAGGAGTGCTGGGAGAGGCTGCATCCCAGGACAGGGCAGGTGCAGTGAGGATAAAGTTGGCCCAGATGTGGCTGGAAGCCCAGAGAAGGATTTGCCTCACCCAGCCAAGGCTAGGTCAAGGTGCATTCAGAGCAGCTGCAGAGGGAATGGAAAGATGAGCTCAAGGCCAGAGGAATGAATGCCTTTGGGTCCATCTAGACATGGAGAAGTGAGTTATATCAGGCACGCTCTGGAAAGAAGAGAATGCTAATGATCCTTGAAGAGGTGGCAGAGAGAATCTGCTTTGGGCTACAGGTGTGCATTGTCATGGTGTTTGACATTCAGCCCAGACACCATAGGAAGCCAGAAATAATTCCAAGAGAAGCAACGGGTTGGTGCCCAGGCATGCAGCAAGAGGGCAAGCCAGAAGCAGGTGGAGAAAGGGCAGGCTGGGCTCCATTTACTTCAATGACCAGGGAAATTACCATACTGGGGTTTTGGGGGTTTTGTGAGATTTCTGATAACTTTTCCTATTGTTTGTGGCTTTTGTTAGCTATTTCTCTTATTTTTATTTATTTTATTTATTTTGAGACAGAGTCTGGCACTATTGTCAAGCTGGAGTGCAGTGGCACAATCTCAGCTCACTGCAAACTCTACCTCTCGGGTTCAAGTGATTCTCCTACCTCAGCTTCCTGAGTACCTGGAATTACAGGTGCCTGCCACCTCCCCTAGCTATTTTTTTTTTGTATCTTTAGTAGAGACAGGGTTTTACCATGTTGGGCAGGCTGGTCTCAAACTCCTGACCTCCTGATTCACCCGCCTTGGCCTCCCAAAGTGCTGGGATTACAGGTGTGAGCCACCGCACCAAGCTCCTTTTTCTTAATGAACTTTATATTTTGGAATAATTTTAGATTTACAGAAAAGTTGCAAATACAGCACAGAGAATTCCTGAACACTCTTCCCCTGTTCTCTTTAATGTTAACATCTTACATAATCATGATACATTTGTCAAAACGAAGACATGAACATTGCCTTGTTATTATTTACAAAATTCTAGAACTTATTAGTCTTTCACTAGTTTTTTCCACTAATATCCTTTCTCTGTTCTGGGATCTAGGCTAAGATAGCACACTAAAGTTAGCCTTCAAAGTTTCTGAGATTTGAAATTTGTTTGTCAGTAAATATGGGCATTTATGATTCAGCTTCCAAGGGAGGATGGTCCTCATTACCAGTGTCCCATTACTGCCTCCTCTATCATTTTCCCTGGCTTTCCCAGAAGTAAAAAGTCTTTACATCAGTCAACATAAAAAATTGGAAAGGGGCCAGGCGTGGTGGCTCATGCCTGTAATTCCAGCACTTTGGGAGGCTAAAGCAGGCAAATTATTTGAGGTCAGGAGTTTGAGACCAGCCTGGCCAACATGGTGAAATCCCGTCTCTACTAAAAATATAATAAAATAAGCCAGGCATGGGGCACATGCCTGTAATCCCAGTTACTCAGGAGACTGAAGCACAAGAATTGCTTGAACCCTGGAGGTAAAGGTTGCAGTGAGCTGAGATCATGCCACTGCACTCCAGCCTGGGTGACAGAGTGAGACCCTACAGTCTCAAAAAAAAAAAAAATTGAAAGGGAGTTTTCAGATTTGTTTTGATGGAGAAAGTTGAAAAATCGAGTTTGCAACTGGCTAAGGTAGGGAAGCCACAGGGAGACTAGAGGATGAAGTGTAAGAGAGAAAACAGAAAGCGTGGTGGTCTACACTGTGCTACAGCAACGAGCAAACTGCAAGATTTCCGTGGCTAAACACTGAAAAGTCTATCTCTTGCTCACACCAAGTCTGCCGCATGCTTGGTGGCTGTCCAGGGCAGCTGTCTTCCAAGCGGTAGCTCAGGAATCCAAATCTTCCCGTCTTGTGGCTCATTAGTCTTTGCTGAGGACACATCTTCCCCACTCCTGATGCTTCCCTCTGTGAGCAGAGAGCCCTGATGGTGCAGAACTCTTGGTCTCTTTCCATGCCTCTGCTGATCTGATTGATGAATGCGGAAGGAGAAACAAGGCATGTGAAACCCAGCCCTCTTCTTCCTTTTCTCTGGGGAGCTGGCCCACCTGCAAAAAGTGTGTGTTCTGAACTGCTATGCCCCTCCTCACCCTGAGTGTGGCAGGGACAGCCCTACCTCCACGGAGAGAAGAGGGATGCTGTTTCACCTCATTCTAGGGTTAGGCATTAGGTTCTGCCCCCTGTCCTAGTCCAAAACCTTGTTATTACACCCAAGATGGCTTTGAATGAGGCCCAAAACAAATTCATCAACTTTCTAAAACATTGTGAGATTTTTTTTTTTTAATAGCCAAGCACAGTTGCTTACCCCTGTAATCCCAGCACTTTGGGAGGCTGAGTCAGACAGATCACCTTAGGTCAGGAGTTTGAGACCAGCCTAGCCAACATGGTGAAACCCCTTCTCTGCTAAAAATACAAAACTTAGGCCGGGCGCGGTGGCTCATGCCTGTAATCCCAGCACTTTGGGAGGCCGAGGCGGGTGGATCACGAGGTCAAGAGATCGAGACCATCCTGGTCAACATGGTGAAAACCCGTCTCTACTAAAAATACAAAAATTAGCTGGGCATAGTGGTGCATGCCTGTAATCCCAGCTACTCAGGAGGCTGAGGCGGGAGAATCACTTGAACCTGGGAGGCAGAGGTTGCGGTGAGCCAAGATCATGCCATTGCACTCCAGCCTGGGTAACAAGAGCGAGACTTCCTCTAAAAAAAAAAAATTATGAGTTTTTTTTAAACTCATCAGCTATCATTAGTGTTACTGTGTTTTATATGTGGTCCAAGACAAAGCGGCCCAGGGAAGCCAAAAGATGGAACCCTCTGGCTACACAAACAATAGACAGAGTTTGCACAAAAGTGCACTTACTTGTTCCATAGAGTTTCTCATCATCTAAGACAGTGGTTCTCAACCCAGGGCATTTTTGCCTCCAAGTGGGATGTTTGACAATGCCTGGGGACTTTTTTTTTTATTTTTGAGATGGTCTCACTCCCATTGCCCAGGCTAGAGTACACTGGTGGGATCTCAGCTCACTGCAGCCTCAACCTCCCAGTCTCTGGTGATTCTGTCACCTCAGCCTCCCAAGTAGTTGGGACAGATGCACACCACCATGCCTGGCTGATTTTCTGCATTTTTTGCAGAGACAGGGTTTTGTCATGTTCCCCAGGCTGGTCTCAAACTCCTGGGCTTAAGTGATCCACTAACTTTGGCCTCCCACAGTGCTGGGATTACAAGTGTGAGCCACGTCACCCAGCCTGGAGACATTTGTGATTGTCATAACTAGGGAGGGACTACTGGCATCTAGTGGGTACAGCTAGAGATGCTGCTAAGCATCCTGTAATTCACGGGACAGCCTCCCACTACAAAGAATTATCTGACCCAAAATGTTAATAGAACTGAGGTTGGAGAAACCTTGATCTAAAGGGAGCAAGTGAGCATCTTGGAGCAGCTGAAGTGATTTAGTCCAAGTCAAAAATCAGAGAGGAATTGGACCAGGGTGGCTATTGAAGGCCAAGCAGCTCTGTCCCCTCATCCCTGTCATTGCACCACTCTGGCACACAGATCCCTTCCTGAGGATGTGGTGAGGCTGTCACCAGCCCGGTGATCTGTCCAGGAGATCTTTTGCCCCACTGCCTCTTCCAGGTGCGGTGATGGCGGAGCACCTCCCCATGCTCCTGGTAGGAAGCAGGATGAAAGTGTCCTCTCTTCTCAGATCCCCAGCCCACCTCGGGGAGTCTGCCTGTTGGCCCCACCTACCTCAGAGTGTGGCCTAAGGGTAGAACCAGGTGCAAGGCTCATGCCAGCACCTCACTTTCACCCTTCTCCCCAGCCCTTGCTCCACTTCCCAGCCTGGTGAATCTGTTTCTATTGGAGTTTTCAAGTCAGCCTCCTGGACTAGGTGTGGGGCTGGGGAGTGGAGGGAAGGGCCTTCAAATAGTCAGGAAGGCAGTAGGGACCCACTTGACACCCTCTTTATATAAATAAATGTTTCATAACACCTCGCTTTCTCTCCTAAAATGACAATCATACATAATATGCCTTCCCATGCACTTACTCTTTTAAAAGCTATACTAGGGAGAAAAAAATAAAAGGAAAGCAATTTATAACCAAGTAACACATACTTCAGTCTGCCAGCGGTCAGGTCCCATGACACCGGAAACATCCACATGTCAGATGCTTGCCCTTGCATATCATAAATAAGTCTGAATTCAAGAAAAGTAGAGGATCAGGACAAAATTAAATAAATAAAAGAGCAAAGATATGCTATCAAATGCTAGAAGAAGTATCATTTTAAGGCCAGGCATGGTGGCTCATGCCTGGAATCCCAGCACTTTGGGAGGCCACCATGGGAGGATTGCTTGAAGCCAGGAGTTTGAGACCAGCTTGGACAACATAGCAAGACCCTGTCTCTACTAAAAATAAAAAATTAGCTAGGTATGGTGGTGCATGACTGCAGTCCCAGCTACTTGGGAGGCTGAGGTGAGAGGATCACTTGAGCCTGGGAGTTTGAGGCTGTAGTGAGCTGTGATGGTGCCACTGCACTCCAGATTGGGCAACAAGAGTGAGGCTTGTCTCAAAAATAAATAAATAAATAAATAAATAAAAATTTTTTAATCTGTGTGTTTTTTTTTAACTATAAAAATAGATCATCTTGAAGATGGCGTCATAGAGGTGACTCAGGATTGCAGCTCTCAGTGAAGGCGCAGAGGGTGAGTCCTAGCCGCATTCTCCGATGTTCCTTTTATGCCCACAGAGCGTTGAAAGTCCCAGGTGTGGGAGAGACACGGGACGCTAGCAGCCGGCTAACGCAACCGGCTCCCGCCGCCTCTTCGGCCGGCGCCACAGCGGGACCCGGCGCGGAACTCACTGGTCTGGGTGCCCTGTTAAACCAGCAATCTGAGATTTGGAAGGGCAGATTGGCATGTCCATCTGATTGAACGGGACTTGGACAATGAGCCAGACCAGGAGTTTCCTGGGAAGCGTGATCTGAGCTGGGGTAGTGGGCAGCGGCACGGGAGATCGCACGGATCCCAGTGCCCTATCGGCAGGCTCCTGGGGTGCCAGTGAGAGAGTCGACCTTTCAGCTTTGGGAGAGGAAGAGAGAGAGAGAGAGAGGACGGACTCTGAGGCAGGGAGCTGGGTGATCGGGCTCGGCGGGTCCCACGCTCACAGGGACAAGCAAGGCGGCGACTGGAGGCGCTTGGGGCTGAGAGTTTTGTTGCCGGCATTTAGGACGGTGCAGCCCGGTCAGGGAGGGGCGTCCACCATTCCTGACGAAGTGCACCCCCACTTAAGTACCGCCCAGGACTGACGCAGCCTGCCGTTGCCGAGGCAACCTGCCATCACAGAAAGACTCCGCCAGGCAGCAACAGGGCAGACCCGCGTTAGCAGGTCAGAGCCCCGGCAGGCAAATAGTGAATAGACTGCCACCTAGTGGGGCAGGACAGTGCAACAGATACTCATAAAGAAAGCCCCAACTCCCTGAGACAGAGCATCTAAGGGTGAAAAAAAAAAAAGAGTGGTGTTTTATGAGTTCTACTGCAGCAGACATAACCTCCCAACAACCCTGAATGAACAACGGAGCTCACAGCTCAGCACTGGAGCTCCTATAAAGCACAGACTGTCTCCTCAAGCAGCTCCCTGACCCCTGTATATCCAAGGAGTCACCCCAGTAAAGGACAAATCAGACTGACATTTGGCTGGCATCATTCTGGAACAAGGGCAGCAGCAGAAGAAACTGGTATCATCCCTCACTGTTCTGCAGCTGCTGCAGGTATACTCCAGACAAGCAGGGCCTGGAGTGGACCTCAGCACTCATACAGCAGAGAGGATAGATCATTAGAGGGAAAACTAAGTAACAGAAATACTTCATCATCAACAATCTCAGCATCCACACAGAGACCCAATTGAAAAATCAGCCACTACTAAGACGACAGGCAGATAAATCCATAAAGATGGGAAGAAACCAGCACAAAAAGGAGGAAAGCACCCGAAACCAAAACACCTCACCTCCAAAAAAGGACCAAAACTCCTCACCAGCAAGGGAACAAAGCTGGACGGAGAATGAGTGTGACGAAATGACGGAATCAGACTTCAGAAAGTGGATAATGAGAAACTTCAGTGAGCTAAAGGAACATGTTCTAAACCAGTGCAAAGAAACTAAGAACGTTGAAAAAAGATTCGAGGAATTGATAAAGAGAATGGACAACTTAGAGAGGAATATGAATGAATTGAAGGAGCTGAAAAACACAACACGAGAACTTCACGAAGCATGCACAAGTTTCAACAGCCGAATTGACCAAACAGAAGAAAGAATATCAGAAGTTGAAGATCAACTCAATGAAATAAAATGAGAAACCAAGATTAAAGAAAAAAGTACAAAAAGGAATGAACAAAATCTCCAAGAAATGTGGGACTATGTGAAGAGACCCAACCTACGTTTGATAGGTGTACCAGAATGTGACGAAGAGAATGAATCCAAGCTGGAAAACACTCTTCAGGATATTATCCAGGAAAATTTCCCCAACCTGGCAAGACAGGTCAATACTCAACTCCAGGAAATACAGAGAACACCACAAAGATACTCTGCAAGAAGAGCAACCCCAAGGCACATAATCGTCAGATTCACCAGGGTTGAAATGAAGGAGAAAATACTAAGGGCAGCCAGAGAGAAAGGTCAGGTCACCCACAAAGGGAAGCCCATCAGACTCACAGCAGATCTCTCGGCAGAGACTCTACAAGCCAGAAGAGAGTGGGGGCCAATATTCAACATCCTTAAAGAAAAGAGCTTTCAACCCAGAATTTCATATCCAGCCAAACTGAGCTTCATAAGTGAAGGAAAAATAAAATCCTTCATGAACAAGCAAGTACTCAGAGATTTTGTCACCACTAGGCCTGCTTTACAAGAGCTCCTGAAAGAGGCACTACACATAGAAAGAAACAACCAGTTCCAGCCATCCTAAAAGCATACCAAATGCTAAAGACCATCAACAAAATGAAGAATGTACATGAACCAACGGGAAAAACAGCCAGCTAGCATCAAAATGGCAGGATCAAATTCACACATAACAATATTAACCCTGAATGTAAATGGGCTAAATGCACCAATCAAAAGACACAGACTGGCAAATTGGATAAAAAACCAAAACCCATCAGTGTGCTGTATCCAGGAAACCCACCTCACATGCAAAGATACACAAAGGCTCAAAATAAAGGGATGGAGGAAGATTTACCAAGCAAATGGAGAGCAAAAAAAAGCAGGAGTTGCAATTCTCATCTCTGATAAAATAGACTTTAAAGTAACAAAGATCAAAAGGGACAAAGAAGGTCATTACATAATGGTAAAAGGATCGATACAACAAGAAGAGATAACGATTCTAAATATATATGGACCCAATGTAGGAGCACCCAGATATATAAGGCAAGTTCTTAATGACTTACAAAGGGACTTAGACTCCCACACAATAATAGTGGGAGACTTTAACACTCCACTGTCAATAGCAGACAGATCAACCAGACAGAAAATTAACAAGGATATCCAGGACTTGAACTCAGACCTGGAACAAGCAAACCTGATAGACATTTACAGAACTCTCCACCCCAAATCCACAGAATATACATTCTTCTCAGCACCACATCACACCTACTCCAAAATTAACCACATAATTGGAAGTAAAGCACTCCTCAGCAAATGCAAAACAACTGAAATCATAACAAACAGTCTCTCAGACCATAGTGCAATCAAGTTGGAACTCAGAATTCAGAAAATAACTCAGAACCGCACAGCTTCATGGAAACTGAACAATTGGCTCTTGAATGTTGATTGGATAAACAATGAAATGAAGGCAGAAATAAAGAAGTTCTTTGAAACCAACGAGAATGAAGACACAACGTACCAGAATCTCTGGGACACATTTAAAGCAGTCTGTAGAGGAAAATATATAGCAATAAGTGCCCACATGAGAAGAGTGGAGAGATCCAAAATTGACACCCTATCATCAAAATTGAAAGAGCTAGAGGAGCAAGATCAAAAAAGCTCAAAACCTGGCCGAAGACAAGAAATAACTAAGATCAGAGCAGAACTGAAGCAGATAGAGACAAGAAAAACCCTTCAAAAAATCAATAAATCTAAGAGCTGGTTTTTTGAAAAGATCAACAAAATAGACAGACCACTAGCCAGACTGATAAAAAAGAAGAGAGAGAACAACCAAATAGATGCAATAAAAAACGATAAAGGGGAAATCACCACAGATTCCACAGAAATTCAAACCATCATCAGAGAATACTACAAACAACTCTATGCACATAAACCAGTAAATCAGGAAGAAATGGATAAATTCCTGGACGCCTGTGTCCTCCCAAGCCTAAACCAGGAGGAAGCCGAAACTATGAATAGACCAATAACAAGGTCTGAAGTTGAGGCAGCAATTAAGAGCCTACCACACAAAAAAAGCCCAGGTCCAGATGGGTTCACAGCCGAATTCTACCAGACACACAAAGAGGATCTGGTACCATTCCTTCTGAAACTATTCCAAATAATCCAAAAAGAGGGAACCCTTCCCAAATCATTTTATGAGACCAACATCATCCTGATACGAAAACCTGGCAGAGACTCAACAAGAAAAGAAAACTTCAGGCCAATATCCATGATGAACATAGATGCAAAAATCTTCAATAAAATACTGGCAAACCGATTGCAACAGCACATTAAAAAACTTATCCATCATGATCAAGTAGGATTCATCCCGGGGATGCAAGGCTGGTTCAACATACGCAAGTCTATAAATGTAATTCACCACATAAACAGAAGCAAAAACAAAAACCACATGATTATCTCAATTGACGCAGAGAAGGCATTTGACAAAATTCAACAGCCCTTTATGCTAAAAACCCTCAATAAACTTGGTATTGATGGAATATATCTCAAAGTAATAAAAGCTATTTATGACAAACCAACAGCCAATATCATACTTAATGGGCAAAAACTGGAAGCATTCCCTTTGAAATCTGGCACTAGACAAGGATGCCCTCTCTCACCACTTCTATTCAACATAGTACTGGAAGTTCTAGCCAGAGCAATCAGGCAAGAAAAAGAAATAAAGGGTATTCAAATAGGAAAGGTGGAAGCCAAATTGTCTCTATTTGCAGACGACATGATAGTATACCTAGAAGACCCCATCACCTCAGCCCAAAAGCTCCTGCAACTGATAAGCAACTTCAGCAAAGTCTCAGGATATAAAATCAATGTGCAAAGATCACAAGCATTCCTATACACCAATAACAGACTTAAAGAGAACCAAATCAAGAACGAACTGCCATTCACAATTGCTACAAAGAAAATAAAATACCTAGGAATACAACTCACTAGGAATGTAAGGGACCTCTTTAAGGAAAACTACAAACAACTGCTCAATGAAATAAGAGAGGACACAAACAGATGGAGAAACATTCCATGTTCGTGGTTAGGAAGAATCAATATCGTGAAAATGGCTATACTGCCCAAAGTAATTTACACAATCAATGCTATCCTCATCAAACTACCATTGAATTTCTTCACAGAACTGGAAAAAACCACCATGAATTTCATATGGAACCAAAAAAGAGCCCGCATAGCCAAGTCAATTCTAAGCAAAAAGAACACAGCGGGAGGCATCACGCTACCAGACTTCAAACTATACTACAAGGCTACAGTAATCAAAACAGCATGGTACTGGTACCAAAACAGAGATATAGACCAATGGAACAGAACAGAGGCATCGGAGGCAACACAACACATCTACAACCATATTATCTTTGATAAACCAGACAAAAACAGGCAATGGGGAAAGGATTCCCTATTTAATAAATGGTGTTGGGAAAACTGGCTAGCCATGTGCAGAAAGCAGAAACTGGACCCCTTCCAGACACCTTACACTAAAATTAACTCCAGATGGATTAAAGACTTATACGTAAGACCTGACACCATAAAAACCCTAGAAGAAAATCTAGGCAAAACCATTCAGGACATAGGAGTAGGCAAGGACTTCATGAACAAAACACCAAAAGCATTGGCAACAAAAGCCAAAATAGACAAATGGGACCTAATCAAACTCCACAGCTTCTGCACGGCAAAACAAACAGTCACTAGAGTGAATCGGCAACCATCAGAATGGGAAAAAATCTTTGCAGTTTACGCATCTGACAAAGGGCTGATATCCAGAATTTACAAAGAACTCAAACAGATTTACAGGAAAAAAACAAACAAGCCCATTCAAAAATGGGCAAAGGATATGAACAGAAACTTTACGAAAGCAGACATACATGAGGCCAGCAAACATATGAAAAAGTGCTCATCGTCATTGGTCATTAGAGAGATGCAAATCAAAACCACATTGAGATACCATCTCACACCAGTTAGAATGGCGATCATTAAAAAATCTGGAGACAGCAGATGCTGGAGAGGATGTGGAGAAATAGGAACACTCTTACACTGTTGGTGGGAGTGTAAATTAGTTCAACCATTGTGGAAGACAGTGTGGCGATTCCTCAGGGACCTAGAAATAGAAATTCCATTTGACCCAGCAATCCCATTACTGGGTATCTATCCAAAGGACTATAAATCGTTCTACTATAAGGACACATGCACACGAATGTTCATTGCAGCACTGTTTACAATAGCAAAGACCTGGAACCAACCCAAATGCCCAACGATGATAGACTGGACTGGGAAAATGTGGCACATATACACCATGGAATATTATGCAGCAATCAAAAATGATGAGTTTGTGTCCTTTGTAGGGACATGGATGAATCTGGAGAACATCATTCTCAGCAAACTGACACAAGAACAGAAAAAGAAATACCGCATATACTCACTCATAGGTGGGTGAGAAAAATGAGAACACGTGGACACAGAGAGGCGGTCTACTATACACTGGGGACTGTTGGGGGGAATGGGGGAGGGACAGCAGCGGGGGGCTTGGGGGGGATAGCCTGGGGATGAATGCCAAGTGTGGGTGAAGGGGAGGAAAGCAGCAAAGCACACTGCCATGTGTGTACCTATGCAACTATCTTGCTCGTTCTGCACATGTACCCCCAAACCTATAATGCAATAAAAATTTAAAAAAAAAAAATCAAGAGGCTGGGCACACCGTGGCTCATGCCTGTAATCCCAGCACTTTGAGAGGCTGAGGCAGGCAGATCACTTGAGGGCAAGAGTTTGAGACCAGCCTGGCCAACATGGTGAAATCCCGTCTCTACTAAAAACACAAAATTAGCCGAACGCGGTGGCACCTGCCTGTAATCCCAGCTATTCAGGAGGCTGAGGCACCAGAATCGCTTGAACCCAAGAGGCAAAGGTTGCAGTGAGCCGAGATTGCACCACTGCACTCCAGCCTGGGTAACAGTGAAACTCCACCTCAAAAATCAGTCAATCAATCAATCAAGACAGGAGCTCCTCCCCTTCTATAATTACAAACTTTTATTTTTATTTTTTGTAGAGATGGGGGTTTTTCCACGTTGATCAAGCTGGTCTCAAACTCCTGACCTCAGGTGATCCGCCTGCCTCGGCCTCTCAAAGTGCTGGGATTACAGGCGTGAGCCACTGGGTCCAGCCAAATACAAACTTTTTTTTTTTTTTTTTTTTTGAGACGGAGTTTCGCTCTTGTTACCCAGACTGGAGTGCAATGGCACGATCTCGGCTCACCACACCCTCCACCTCCTGGGTTCAGGCAATTCTGCTGCCTCAGCCTCCCGAGTAGCTGGGACTACAGGCGCGCACACCATGCCCAGCTAATTTTTTGTATTTTTAGTAGAGAAGGGGTTTCACCTTGTTGACCAGAATGGTCTCGATCTCCTGACCTCGTGATCCACCCGCCTCGGCCTCCCAAAGTGCTGGGATTACAGGCATGAGCCACCGCGCCCAGCCAATTACAAACTTTTAATAGTTTCCCCTGGGGTATCATTCCTATTTCATGAGAAAGTCCCGTGTAAAGAGTACTCAAAAGCCAAAGGAAGTGCTGATTTCAGGCACAGTGCTAGGTGCCTGTAATCCAACCAGGAGCCGGGGCTGCTCTGAGACTGTCCCATGAGGAAGGCGTGCTGGGGATCTAAGGGTTTAAATCCCCATCAGCCATGGGGCCAGCCCCAGGTGCTGAGACCAGTGCGGGTGGGAGGAAGGGTTCCCGGAGCACAAACTCTGGGCTGAGGCAACGTTTTCCAGGGGACTTCCTATAGAATCTCAGTAGGTGGGGATCCAGGAGGTGAGGCCCAAGCTGCTGCAGGACCTCAGCTATCTCAGGCCACCTGTCCTCCTGGCCTTTCCAGAAGAAAGGCCATCTGTGTCTTCTGTGAAACACTGCCCCATTAGTTCAGAGTTCAAAGAGGAGGCTGTTATTGAGGCCAGAGGGGCCTGGGCCTGGCTCTAACACTGCTACTGACCTTGAGCTGGTGACTTAAATGACTTAAATCCCTGAGCCTCAGTCTACTTGTCTATAAAATGGGAATAATTCTACCTACTCCATTCCTGGCCACCTTTTTTAATGCCCCCAAGCCTTAATTTTTCTCATCTGTAAAATAGGCTTAACCATGGCCTTTCCTATCTTACAATTTTGTAATTAAAATCATCCATCCAGTTATCAAATAATAGTAAAGAAATGGGGCCTGGCGCGGTGGCTTAAGCCTGTAATCCCAGCACTTTGGGAGGCCGAGGCGGGTGGATCACGAGGTCAAGAGATCGAGACCATCCTGGTCAATATGGTGAAACCCCGTCTCTACTAAAAAATAGCTGGGCATGGTGGCTCGTGCCTGTAATCCCAGCTACTCAGGATGCTGAGGCAGGAGAATTGCCTGAACCCAGGAGGCGGAGGTTGCGGTGAGCCGAGATCACGCCATTGCACTCCAGCGTGGGTAACGAGAGCAAAACTCCGTCTCAAAAAAAAAAAAAGTAAAGAAAAGAGGGCTTGGTGTGGTGGCTCATGCCTGTAATCCCAGCACTTTGGAAGGCCAAGGCAGGCGGATCACCTGAGGTCAGGAGTTTGAGACCAGCCTGACCAACATGGAGAAATTCCATCTCTACTAAAAATACAAAATTAACTGGGTGTGATGGTGCATGCCTGTAATCCCAGCTACTAGGGAGACTGAGGCAGGAGAATCACTTGAACCTGGGAGGTGGAGGTTGCAGTGAGCCAAGATGGCACCATTGCACTCAGCCTGGGCAACAAGAGCAAAACTCCAACTCAGCGAGGAAGGGAGGAAGGGAGGGAGGGAGGGAGGGAAGGTTGGACTGGGTGCAGTTGCTCATGCCTGTAATCCCAGCACTTTGGGAGGCTGAGGCAGGTAGATCAGCTGAGGTCTGGAGTTCAAGACCAGCCTGGCCAACATGGTGAAACCCCATCTCTACAAAAAATACAAAAAAATTTAGCCAGACATGGTGGTAGGTGCCTGTAATCGCAGCTACGTGGGAGGCTGAGGCAGGAGAATCACTTGAACCCAGGGGGTGGAGGTTGCGGTGAGCCAAGATTGCGCCATTGCACTCCAGCCTGGGAAACGAGCAAAATTCCATCTCAAAAAAAGAAAGAAAGAAAGACACTGCAAAAGTGACCTTAGAGTGGGGGTCCAGCACAGCTGCTCTGGTGAGACAGAAGGCTGAGGGCGTCCACACAGCATGCTACTTACAGAAGCAGGTGAGCACTGCAGGTTTTGCATTGTAACATGCAAATGATGGCATGTATTTTTATCCTCATCTGAGATCTGGGGCTTTTCTGGGTCTCCTGGTTATTCACGGGGCAAGGGCTTTGGGAGGAAGCTTGAAACCCCCTGGTGTGGTTGACAGAGCATGACTTTATCCTGAGAGACCACGGTTCAAATCTTGGCTGTGTGACTACTTTTCTGAGCCTGGTTGTCTCATGGGGCAGCCTGAATTGGCCTGACCATTTCCTGCCAGCTCCTTGCCCCTGGGGGAAGATCACAGCACCCAGCCCTGACCATCCCTCACTTGGCATCCTAGACCACCTCTTCCAGGGAGCAATTTATGGCTGATGGTTGGGGGACTGGAAGAAAAAAAGGAACTTTGTCTGCAAAGTACCTTCCCAGCGGCTTTCAGTCATCTCAGCTGCCCAGATGCCCTGCTTTTTGCTGGGGTCACTTGCTCTGCTCTTGCTCTCTTCGAGGTAACAGACTGTTGTCCGTTTGCAGGCAGGAACTTGAGAACTAGAGGAAGAACGAGCCTCTGACTGCATTTGTTCAGAGGTCAATGTGGATAAACACCATGCCAAGTTCTGTCCTAGGCACAAAGACTGCCAAGATTTTTTTTTTTTTTTTTGAGAAAGAGTCTTACTCTGTCACCAGGTGCCAGGCTTGAGTGCAGTGGCATGATCTCGGCTCACTGCAACCTCCGCCTCCTGGGTTCAAGCAATTCTCCTGCCTCAGCCTCCCGAGTAGCTGAGACTACAAGTGCATGCCACCATGCCCAGCCAATTTTTGTATTTTTAGTAGAGACGGTTTCACCATGTTGGCCAGGATGGTCTCGATCCCTTGACCTCGTGATTCGCCCGCCTCAGCCTCCCAAATTGCTGGGATTACAGCTGTGAGCCACCACGCCCAGCTGTTTTTTTAAATCTTTTACTGCGAGGCTAAGTTTACTATAACAGAAACTGGGCTGGACTCGGTGGCTCACACCTGTAATCCCAGAATTTTGGGAGGCCAAGGCAGGCAGATCACGAGATCAGGAGTTCAACACCAGCCTGACCAACATGGTGAAACCCCATCTCTTTAAAAAAAAGAAAAAGAAAAAGAAACTAACCTCATTGTTTACACTTGATCTTAGCCAAAAGGCCAAGAAGCACTACCTCATTGTTTAAAAAATGGAAATAGGGCCAGGCTCAGTGGCTCAAGCCTGTAATCCCAGCGTTTTGGGAGACTGAGGCAAGTATATCACTTGAGGTCAGGAGTTCGAGACCAGCCTGGCCAACATGATGAATCCCCATCTCTACCAAAAATACAAAAATTAGCCAGGTGTGGTGGTGGGTGCCTGCAATCCCAGCTACTCAGGAGGCTGAGACAGGAGAATTGCTCGAACCCGGGAGGCGGAGGTTGGAGTGAGCCGAGATTGTGCCATTGCACTCCAGCCTGGGTGACAAGAGTGAAACTCTGTCCGCTGGGCATGGTGGCTCACGCCTGTAATCCCAGCACTTTGGGAGGCTGAGGCAGGCAGATCACCTGAGGTCAGGAGTTTGAGACTAGCCTGGCCAATATGGTGAAACCCCATCCTTTAAAAAAAAAAAAAAAAAAAAGAGTGAAACTCTGTCTTTAAAAAAAAGGAGGGAAAAAACCCTGAAATTAGGTTGAAGGGAATGGCTCATGCCTGTAATTCTAGCATTTTGTGAGGCAGAGGCAGGAGGATCGCTTGAACCCAGAAGCCTGGGCAACAGGGTCAAACTCTGTCTCTACCAAAAATACAAAAAAATTAGCCATGCATGGTGGAATGCACCTGTAGTCCCAGCTACTCTGGTGGCTGAGGCAGGAGAATCACTTGAACCAGGGAGGTAGAGGTTGCAGTGAGCCGAGATAGTGCCACTGCACTCCAGCCTGGGTGACAGAGTAAGACTCTGTCTCAAAAACAAAACAGGACAAAAATTTGAAACACTCTCTATGGGGCCAGACCTGGTGGCTCATGCCTGTAATCCCAGCATGTTGGGATGCCAAGGCAGGTGGATCACCTGAGGTCACCAGCCTGGCCAACATGCTGAAACCCTGTCTCTATTAAACATACAAAACAATTAGCTGAGTGTGGTGGCGAGTAAGCAGTGAGCTGAGATCACGACATTACACTCCAGCCTGGGTGGCAAGAGTGAAACTCATCTCAGAAAACAAAAAGGGATCTCCCCACTGTTCTTTAACATTTCACTAACAGTTTCATGGCGGTCCTTCCGACTCTCTGGTCCCCAAAGCAATGCCATCTGTATTTTTTGTTTCTGCGCCATCCTACACTGTCTTCTGATCATTGATCACTGCATAACGAACCGCCTCAAAATTCAGTAGTTTAAAACAACAGTCATTCATTGGCTTACAACATTGCAATTTTTAAAAAATAGAGATGGTGTCTTGCTGTGTGGCCCAGGCTAGTCTCGAACTCAGGCTCGATTTATCCTCCCACCTCAGCCTCTCAAAGTGCTGGGATTACAGGCATGAGCCACCACACCTGGCCACAATATTAGAATTTTGTGGACTCAGCACAAAAATCCCAGTTGGGATCCCTTGACTACGTTTCCAAGATAGCTCATTTTCATGGCTGGGAGCCCAGCTGAGACTGCTGGGTGGCTGGGAGTCACTGTTACCCTCCATGTGGACCTATCCACACAGCTGCTTGTGAAATTGCCTGACAGGTTTGTCTTGCCTGCTGCACAGATAAACCAATTCACCCAGATAGCATTATTGCAGTAAAAAAAAGTGTAATTGGCCAGGCGCGCTGGCTCATGCCTGTAATCCCAGCACTTTGGGAGGCAAAAACAGGTGAATCATGAGGTCAGGAGTGTGAGACCACCAGCCTGCCCAACATGGTGAAACCCCGTCTCTACTAAAAATACAAAAAAATTAGCCAAGCATGGTGGTGTGCGCCTGTAATCCCAGCTACATGGGAGGCTGAGGCAGGAGAATTGCTTGAACCTGGGAGGTGGAGGTTGCAGTGAGCCGGGATCATGCCACTGCAGTCCAGCCTGAGTGACAGAGTAAGACTCCATCTCAATAAAAAAAGAAAAATATAGCCGGGTGTGGTGGCTCCCAGCACTCTGGGAGGCCGAGGCGGATGGATCACGAGGTCAAGAGATCAAGACCATCCTGGTCAACATGGTGAAACCTCGTCTCTACTAAAAATACAAAAAGTTAGCTGGGCATGGTGGCGCGTGCCTGTAATCCCAGCTACTCAGGAGGCTGAGGCAGGAGAATTGCCTGAACTCAGGAGGCAGAGGTTGCAGTGAGCCAAGATCGCGCCATTGCACTCCAGCCTGGGTAACAAGAGTGAAACTCTGTCTCAAAAAATAAATAAATAAATAAAAATAAGGTCTCACTCTGTTGCCCAGGCTGGAGGGCAATGATGGAATCATAGAACACTGCAAACTCAAAATCCTGGGCTCAGGCAATCCTCCTGCCTCAGTCTCCTGAATACCTGAAACTGCAGGTACATGCACCATGCCCAGCTAATTTTTATTTATGTATTTATTTTTTGTAAAGAAAGGGTGTTGCTATGTTGCCAGGGCTAGAGGTATGTGCTTTTAACAGGTTTGTCTGTTAAAAGTAAATAAATAATCCTGGAACCGAGGTTAATCCGAAGGCAGCAGGGCGCAGTGGCTCATACCTGCAATCCCAGCACTTTGGGAGGCCGAGGCGGGTGGATCACAAGGTCAGGAGTTGGAGACCAGCCTGGCCAACATGGTGAAACCTTGTTTCTACCAAAAATATGAAAATTGGCTGTGTGCGGTGTTGGGTGCCTGTAATCTCAGCTACTCGGGAGGCTGAGTCAGGAGAATCACTTGAAACTGGAAAGTGGAGGTTGCAGTGAGCCGAGATTGTGCCATTGCACTTCAGCCTGGGCAACAAGAGTGAAACTCCGTCTAAAAAAAACAAAGAATCAGAAGTCAACATGGCAGATTAGCATCTGAGACGGAGTGGCTTTGGCCTCCACATACATCTTGATGGGAGTGGTATGTGTGTGCAGACAGGGGAAGAACTGTTTGAAACCATCATTGGAGGCCGGGCACAGTGGCTCACGCCTATATTCCAAGCACTTTGGGAGGCCGAGGTGGGTGGATCATGAGGTCAAGAGATCGAGACCATCCTGGTCAATGAGGTGAAACCCCATCTCTACTAAAAATACTAAAATTAGCTGGGCATGGTGGTGCGCACCTGTAGTCCCAGCTACTCAGGAGGCTGAGGCAGGAGAATTGCTTGAACCCAGGAGGCGGAGGTTGCGGTGAGCCGAGATCGAGCCATTGCACTCCAGTCTGGGTAACAACAGCGAAACTCTGTCTCAAAAAAAAAAAAAAAGAAACCGTCATTGGAGATTAGCTACCACACCCCTGATTACGCAAATAAGGAAGCTGAGATTCACAGATGAGACTGGTAGCTCAGGGGACAGAGTGTTCATCAAGCCATTCCATTGTGCCTGTGCTATGCTGGGTGCTCCCACATACAATCTCTTTTTTCTTTTTTTCAGATGGAGTCTTGCTCTGTTGCCCAGGCTGGAGTGCAACGGCATGATCTCAGCTCACTGCAACCTCCACCTCCCATGTTCAAGTGATTCTCCTGCCTTGGCCTCCTGAGTACCTGGAATTACCAGTGCCACCACCACACCCTGCTAAGTTTTGTATTTTTAGAAGGGATGAGGTTTCACCATGATAGGTGTCACCATGATACCAACATGATAGGGTTTTATCATGTTGGCTAGACTGGTCTCAAACTCCTGACTTAAGTGATCCGCCTGCCTCAGCCTCCCAAAGTGCTGGGGTTACAGGCATGAGCCACCATGCCCTCCCCAATCATCTCTAAAAGGCCCCACCTTTTTCTTTGAGACAGAGTTTCACTCTTGTTACCGAGGCTGGAGTGCAATGGCGCGATCTCGGCTCACTGCAACCTCCGCCTCCTGGGTTCAAGCAATTCTCTTGCCTCAGCCTCCCGAGTAGCTGGGATTACAGGCGTGCACCACCATGCCCAGCTAATTTTTGTATTTTTAGTAGAGACGGGGTTTCATCTTGTTGACCAGGATGGTCTCGAACTCTTGACCTCGTGATCCACCCGCCTTGGCCTCCCAAAGTGCTGGGATTACAGGCGTGAGCCACCATGCCCGGCAGGCCCCACCTTTTATACAGCCACACTGGGGAGTCAGTTTCAGCCTTTTGGGGAGGACAAATACTCAAACCACATCACCACACAGCACACTGTTGCCAGTTCCCCCTTGCCTCTTGGATCTAGCTCTGGCTTCTGAGAAGTTGCTTATTTCACTTTCATGATTCTGGCTGATTTCTCCTTTGTTTTGACAAAAACCTTTTTCCCTCCCACCCCTTTTTTCCTCATACTGCTCCCTAACCCCCTCCTGTTTCATTCCTCCAGTCAGCAGGTGACCTTTGAGATCCTGCCAGTGGACCACACCAGGCCAGGCATTAAGGGGGATATGAAGAGAACCAGAAGAAAAGCTGAAACCCTCAGCTGCAAAGTGTGGGAAGGCCGTCCCTGATACACTGTTGGTCTGTGTCCCTGCCCAAACATCTCATGTTCAGTTTTAATCCACAATGTTGGCAGTAGGGTCTGGTGGGAGGAGATGGGATCATGGGGGAGGGTTTCTCAGGAATGATTTGCCACCATCCCCCACGGTACTGTCTCTGTGATAGCGAGTGAGTTCTCATGAAATCTGGTTGTTTAAAAGTATGCAGCCAGGCAAAGTGTGCCATGGCTCACCTGTAATCCCAGCACTTTGGGAGGCCAAGGGGAGTGGATCACCTGAGGTCAGGAGTTCAAGACCGGCCTGGCCAACATGATAAAACCCTATCCCTACTAAAAATACAAAAATTAGCATGATGGTGCAGACTGTAGTCCCAGCTACTCAGAAGGTTGAGTCAGGAGAATCGCTTGAACCTGGGAGGCAGAGGTTGCAGTGAGCAGAGATCACGCCACTTCACTCCAGCTCCCCACTTGCTCTCTTGCACCTGCCCCTCCCATGTAAGATGTCTGCTATCACTTGGCCTTCCGCCATGATTGGGAGCTCTCTGTGGCCTCCCCAGAAACAGATGCCACCATGCTTCCTGTCAGCCTGCAGAACCACGAGCCAATGAAACCTCTTTTCTTATAAATTATGCAGTCTCAGCTATTTCCTCACAGCAGTGTGAGAACAGATGAATGCAGTACTCTAGGTGGGAAATGCCAATGCTGCCTTTTCCCTTTTCTCTTGGGTGGGGCAGGAGGATGCCCTGCACTGCTTCTTCCGGCCCAGGGAGTTTTTGAGCAAAAGTAATTGCTTCTGTGAGAACTGCAGGAAGAAGACTCATGGGAAACAGGTACTCATTCCCTAATCTGGACTCAGCTGTCCCTCGGTGCACACAGGGGATTGGTTCTAGGACCCCTGCATTTACCAAAATCCGCACATACTCAAGTCCCCCAGTCAGCCCTGCAGAACCCACATATAGGAAAAGTCTGTCCCTCATCTATGCGGTTGTGCATCTGGGATACTGTATTTTTAATGAGTGTTTGGTTGCAGATGTAGAACTCGTGCTTATGGGGGAGAGAAGACTGTATTTATTTAAAACAATTTGTGTATTAAGTGGACCCACATAGTCCAAACCCGCGTTGTTCAGGGATCAACTGTCCTTCACTAGTTTGGGGTTTCCCCCTGTGGATTTCCTGATAGAATCATCAGAGGCCCCGAGGGAACTTCGTGGTGGGTGAGAAAGGGAATCTGGGTCTGGCTAGTATCTGGGATCCTGGAGTTCTGATCTCTAGAGCCATGGATGTGGCTTCTCAGGTCACATAACTGAGAGGGACCAGAGGAAAAGGCCTGAGAGCAGCCGGCAGGGCATTTCCCTCGGGGTGAGATGAGCTCCCTGGAGCAGACGCTGCGGCTCCCTGGGTCCTGGTGCCTGTGCAGAGCCCTGTGCCCTTGTGCCTCTTGTGGGGACTCGCTGGTGGTAGAATACCCAGGTTTTGCATTATTCTCAGAGGAGCTCAGCACATTCAGTGAACGGGAGCCTTGAACTGTCTGATGTCACCCTGCTTCCCTCTTGTTTTGGAAGTGTACCATTAGTCCAGACATTTCATTTACTCCCATTCCAAGTGGACTTTATATCCAGAGTGATTTCGCTTTTTCAGGTCTTGAAGCTGACCCATTTGCCTCAGACCCTGATAATCCACTTCATGCCATTCTCCATCAGGAGTTCACAGATGAGAAAGATCTGCCACTCCCTGTACTTCCCCCAGAGCCTGGATTTCATCCAGGTGCTTCCGATGGAGTGAGAGCTCTGTGCTGCTGAGGTCCAGGTGGGATGCTTCCGACCTCCATGCCATCCTGCCTCTCCCCAGATGCTACATTTTTTCTGTTTTCCCTTCCCTCACCCCAATCTGCTAGAAGCCACCCACTTCTCAGAGATTGCCCAGCCTTAAAATATTTTCTTCTTTCTAAATATTGGATTTGTGTTGATATGTCTCACAGCACTGAGGGACAGAATCCAGAATTCAGTAGGCTCCTTTGGAAATAACATGTGGAGTACATAGAAATGCGTAGGCAAACATGTCACTGTGGGTTCTTACTACCAACCAAACTTTCTTTCACAAATGGCCTGTGCCCACTTTGAGGATAATCATAAAGTAGCCAGTTGACTGGACCACAATGAATCAGAGTAAAGTTTAAATCACTTGTCCTGAGACAATAACCTATTGAGAGATTCTGAGGGAAAAAAAATGACACAAGGCCAGGTGATGTGGCTCATGCCTGTAATCCCAGCACTTGGAAACGATGAGGCAGAAGGATCACTTGAGCCCAGGATTTCGAGACCTACCTGGGCAACATAGTGAGACCCCCATCTCTAAAAAAAAAAGTTAGCTGGCCTGTAATCCCAGTACTTTGGGAGGCAGAGGCAGGCAGATCACGAGGTCAGAGAAGTTCAAGACCAGACTGGCCAACATGGTGAAACCCCATCTCTACTAAAAAATACAAAAATTAGCTGGGCATGGTGGCTCATGCCTGTAATTCCAGCTACTTGGGAGGCTGAGGTAGGAGAATTGCTTGAACCAGGACCTCAGAGGTGGAGGTGGCAGTGAGCCAAGATCACACCATTGCACTCCAGCCTGAACTACAGAGTGAGACTCCATCTCAAAAAAAAAAATTAGCTGGGTGTAGTAGCAAACCTCTGTAGTCCCCGCTACTTGGGAGGCCTAGGTAGGAAAATTGAGCCCAGGAGTTTGAGGCTGCAGTGAGCGATGATTTATCACTGTACTCCAGCCTGGGTGACAGCACAAGATCCTGTCTCTAAAAATAAAACAAAACAGGAAAAATGAAAGAAAAAAGATACAAATATCTTTTCTCCATAGATTTGACATGATACACAGCAAATTTTGTATTCCTATATGTGCGGGTCTATTTTTGGAGTGTCTCTTCTGTTTTTATAGTCTGTTTGGCTATTTTTGCTCTAGAACCATGGCATTTAGGAAAGTGAGGCCTGATATGGCTCCCATTATAACATGGTTTCTTTACCTACTTAGGCTGTGTACATTTCACAGGATTCTCTTTTTCAGAGAGAGTCTTCTAATTCTTTATATTTCTACCTGCACATTCTGCCTGATGAAGTATATTTAAAACTGTTTTTTTGCTTAAAAAGGACTCTATTGGCTGAGTGCCATGGGTCACGCCTGTAATCCTAGCTCTTTGAGAGGCTAAGAGGATTGCTTGAGTCCAGTAGTTTGAGCCCAGCTGGACAACAACACAAGACTCTGTCTTTGCAACAACAACAAAGACTTTGTTATGGAACATTGCAAATATATACCAAGGTGTATAGTGAAGAATTAGACAGTGAATCATCAGCTGTAACCATTACAAAACTCATGGCAGGTCTTGCTCTTCCTATAAATCTTCCGGAATCTTGTTTCATCCAATCCTGTACTGGATTTTTTGAAGAAAATCTCAGACACCATCCTACTTTATTGGTAAACACTTCATTATGCATCCCTAAAGAATAAGCACTCAAAACATAACCAGCTCCATCTTGTAATTCCTCAATAGCATCAAATATCTGGTAAACGTGCAGACTTCTTGACTGTTCTTTAATCTATGTGGTTTGTTTGAATCTAGATCCAAGCAATGCCTACACTTGCATTTGGTTAAGTTTCTCTCTTAAGTTCCTTTTAGATTTCTGTTGCTTGTTTTTTCCTTGCAGTTGATTTGGTTGAAGATTTTTTAATATGCTAGAACTGGCTATTCAGCATGTTTCTCTAACCCTTTTATTCCTTATAAACTAATATTTAGGTACAGATACTGCCCTGCATTTTATGAAGTCCCACACAAGGTCCGCAAATAGAAGCAGAGAATAACTGAAGCCTGCACTGTGGGTGGCTCAGTTTTGCATGTGCTGCCCTTGCCCTCTGTCTCCCCTCCCCCTACAAAGGACACTTTCGGCTGTGAACATTGGCTCAGGTTAGGGCATTCCTGAGCTTGTGGAGAAACAGAGCTATGTTCTGATGACCCCCACCCCTCCCAAGGGGAGGTTCTAATCTTGCCTGGCTTTGGGGGCTGTCTCATGACCTCCTGCCTTCCATCTCCAGTGTGCTCTGCTCTGTCAACCTGCTGAGCCTTTGCAGTTCAGGATCCATGCTCAGGAAAGCCCCTCCCAGAGGGTGCATGAGGGCCATGGGGCGGGACTGTTGACTAGTATTCTGAAGTCCCATAATCAGGGCTGGGGTGGGCAGGTATAAATGTGTGATGCAATCATATTTGCGGTGGCAAGTGAACTGTCTCATGCCTTTCTCTTTCCAGCCTGGAGGGCAGTATGAGCTCTTCACTGTAATTGCGCATGTGGGAATGGTGGACTCCAGTCATTACTGTGCCTACATCCGGAATGCTGTGGACGGAAAATGGTTCTGCTTCAATGACTCCAATATTGCCTCGGTGAGAAACATCATCCACAATGGCCTCCTGCCCGGGATTGGCCACCTCTAACAAATACTGGGATCCAGACTGCATGGATCTCCAAGATCAACACACCGTGACCTGGCTGTCTGGGTGTGGTGTCGTTTATGAGAGTTCAAGCCTTTTTCAGCCTGAAGTTCCCACGTGGTTTGCACCTCTCTTCACTTCCCTTCACTTCTAAGTTTTTGGTGCTCAAGGCTCATGCCCTGTGGCTTCATGCTTTGTGGGAAATGTTTATAGAACAAGTAGAGTTAGAAATGTGTAAGTTAGGCCTCTGGGATAAGCATGACTGAGTTTAAACATAGGGACAAAGGTGCTAAAAAGACTTCATTGCACATGACATCCTGCCACCGATACTCCGGGCTCTTGGGAGTTGGAAGAGGTGGGCTTATCTGGAGGATGGGGGGCACATTATAGCCCCTGTCCTCTGTGGGTGCTCACAAGTATCAGCTGGTGACTGCTTGACCCCATTTGTTTCTGGCGTCCAGGTGTCTTGGGAAGACATCTGGTGTACCTATGAAAATCCTAACTACCACTGGTAAGAAACATATTTAAAAAATGGGAGCCCAATTAGCTCATATAGGGTCCTTGGAGCTGCATGAAATGTCCATGGATTCCCCTGTTACTGACATGCTGATGGCTCACTGTCCACCTCATCTTCAGCACTCACCCCCTCCCCCACTTGCCTCACACATCACACTCTAGGAATATTAAAGCAAAGATCACAATTGCTTTTGTAAATGTAATTTTTAGAGACGGGGGTCTGGCTTTGTTGCCCAGGCTGGAGCACTGTGGTGTGTTCATAGCTCACTGCAGCTTTGAACTCCTGAGCACAGGCAGTCCTCCCACCTCAGCCTTTTGAATAGCTGGGACTACAGGCATGCACCACCATGCCTGGCATATTTTTAAAAAATGTTTGTAGAGATGAAGTCTTGCTATATTGCCAGACTGGTCTCAAAATCCTGGGTCATCTGCCCATTGCAGCCTCCCAAAGTGCTTGGATTACAAACATGAGCCACCACGCCCAGCCACTGGTTTTTAAAATTGTTTGCTTACATAACTTTCTATAACATTAGACTATGAACTCTTTTGAGGGAAGGATGACTTTTTTCATATTTCTTTGTCTGGCTTGCATTAGTAAGTGTCAATAAATATGTTTATAACCAATGACCACAGAGGAGAAGCTGGAGAGAAAAAGGCTGGATGAAGTTTAAGCAGGGAGATTTTGTAAGTTTTCTTAGCTGAGCTTTTAGGTTGTATATCAGAAACGCTATTTGAGGTGATTTTCAGCTACAGAGATGGGCCTGGTCATTTGAAAAATAATGGATTAGGTGCAGCTCACATTTGAAATCTTCATTCTACTTTTCATCTTTCTCTCATGTTTATTCTGAGCATCCTCTTAGACACCCAATCTCTGCCACTTACTGGCTGCCATTGATTTCCCTGTTATTGAGATCAGAGGTTGGCAGCCTTCCTCTATAAAGGGCTGAAGAGAAAGTACCTCAGGCTTTGTGGTCTGTACAGTGTCTGTTGCAGCCACTGAACTCTGCCCTGTGGAGTAAAAGCAGCCATAGACAGTACAGGGGCAAATGAGCATGGCTGGGTTCCAGTTAAATTTATTTCCAAAAAGGGGCTTGGAGGCTGAATATGGGCTCATGCTTTTAATTCCAGTACTTTGGGAGGCCGAGGTGGGAAGATCACTTTAAGCCAGGAGTTCAAGACCAGCCTGGGCAATAAAGCAAGATCCATCTCTACAAAAAAAAATAAAATAAAAGTTATAGCTAGGCATGGTGGTACACATCTGGAGTCCCAGCTACTCAGGAAGCTAAAGGTGAGGCAGGAGGATACTTGAACCCAGGAGTACGAAGCTGCGGTGAGCTATTATTGTGCCAGTGCACTCCAGCCTGGTGACAGGGCAAGAACCGGTCTCATCAAAAAACAATGCATATTCTCACTTACAAATGGGAGCTAAACACTGGGCACTCACTGACTTAAAGATGGCAGCAATAGAACTGATGGACAGGGGAAGGAGGGGGAGGGGCAAAAAACTAACTGTTGTGTACTATGCTGTGTACTATGTGTTATGTACACACCCATGACAAACCTGTACATGTACCCACTGAATCTGACATAAAAGTTGAAAGTTTATTTAAAAAAACCCGACAGGGTTGAATTTGACTTGTGTGCCTGGAGCTTGTTAGCCTCTGCTTTAGATATTAACTAACAGAAACTTAGTGCTTATCTTCCCAGGCCATCTATTTTGTTCTTCTCCGAGCTGATAAATAGACAAAGGCTTGATCCAGCTGCCTGGATGTTTGCTGACACTTGTCATGTCATGGATGAATGAAGCATCCTTTTCTGATGAAGGTTTTATGCTGTTGTGCTGATGTGTCTTCTCATCTTTCTAGGCAAGAAACTGCATATCTTCTGGTTTACATGAAGACAGAGTGCTGATGAATATGCCTGAAAGCTTCAGAGATCCACTTCCATCCTGGATCTACAGAGTCTTCTAAGAGATTTTGCAATGAGGAGAAGCATCGTTTTCCAACTATATAACTGAGCCTTATTTATAATCAGGGATATTATCAAAATATTTAACACTGAAACCCTGCAGGACCTGATCAGTCAGGATGGATGCTTTCACCAGTGGACCTGGCCACGTGGCTGCTGGGTCTTCGGTGCAGGCACCTTGGGCAGGGCTCTGCAGAGCAAGGACAGTGGGAAGGCTCCTCCAGGCCCACGTACCATGAGCCCACAGTGGCTGATATGCAGCAACTCAGTAGTGGAGACTGTTCCAAGAGTCCCCTGGAAAGGAGCTGCTGTGTCTGAGCCCCAACCCACAGGGCTCTGGTGTGACCCCAGGTGCTGGGGGTGGCCCTGCGGGAGCAGGTCTAGAAGAGCACCATGTTGGGTCATCTACACTAACACTGGGCTCCTCTCCTGTTCACAGTCCTGGCTGCCTGTGCCGCTTGGGGGAGCTACTATGCTGGGGGTGGGAAGGCAACACTGAAACTTCCTGTCCCTTCTTCCCTCCTGACCTTTTGCTCTTACATCTGTTTTCAGGAGCTGCCTCCCCGGCTGTGGTGACTCAGGAAGTGTCACTGTCTACAGCTCCTGGAGGGCAGCTCCCAGTCCCCTGTGGCTGCAGTGCTGGGGCCATCATTACCAGTGCTCTGCCCGCTGCATCCAACAGAAGCCCACTCTAATCTATTAGCCCAGGGTCTCATAGGTGACACCAGCAACCTGGGCCCAGAGGTCCCCATCTGATTTTAGGTTCCCTGCTTGGTGACAAGGCTGCCCTGTCATAGCAGGGCCCAGCCTGAGCAGGAGGCCAGGTGTTGCTGTGCTCCATGGCACAGCAAGCCTCTTCACATGACACAGGTGGCCCATGCAGGGTGCTGTAGTAACATCCTGTAAACTAGGTGGTGCACACACAACAGAAATTTACTTCTCACTGTTCCGGAAGCTGGGAAGTCCAACATGGAGGCATTGGGTGAGGCGATGCCTGGGGAGGGCCTGCCTCCTCCTTTGTTGGTGGCTGTATTTCTGCTGCATCCTTGTATGGTGGGGATGAGAGAAGCTATGGGAGGCTCTTTCATTAGGCTTCAGCCCTTATGACCTAATCACTGCATAGAGGCTGTGCTTCCTGAGGCCATCACACTGGGGCTTGGATATCCACACATGGCTTTGTGGACACACATTCAGTGTCCAGCTGGGGCAGCTTGAAGGGCAGTGTAGAAGGAGGACAGTGAGCATCAGTTACCACTGGAGACCAGCAGGGCCTATGGTTTCTTCCACTGATAACCTCTTGACATTTTTTTCTGGGAAAAAAGGCCAAACAGATTACTGGAGAAACTACATGAAATAAGTGTGCAGCTTGGGGGAGCACACACACACATAAAATAAGTGTGTCTAAATAGTACAAGGGCTGGGCTTTAGTGGACTCGATGGTTTCCATCATGATGCCTCTTCAGGGCTGTATGTGCATTCCCAAATGCCTGGATATTACTGCTCAACCAGCATCATCAGAGATGCCTTATGGCCATTGGAAGCCTGCTGGAGCCTCGCTCTGGTTCCAGGCCCAGTGCCCCAGGTGGAATGTGAGGGGGTGCTGGCCTGTGTGTGGGGTCCACCCCCCACACACCAGACCTTCCCTTTTCACTGCTGCATCATGAGAGCCTCTTCCCATGGCAGACAAGCATAACTGAATAAGGTCTTATAACTGGATAAGGGGTAACTCACAATTACACTTCCAGAGACCACCTGCACTCCATGACTGAGCTGTGTGCAGTGATAAAACCTTAGCCCCGCACCCAGTTCAGGACTCAAAGGGGCTGTCCTAGCTCCAGAGGCAATCATAGAAGGGACTGAGTTTGCTACAAGTGCTCCACACGGAGGCTGATTAGCGAGGTTCCACAACCACAGGAATGTCATTAAACCAGGAGTAAGTGGTGGGGACAGAAACACCAAGTTGCTGCTATAAGACCTGGGAGTGCAGTGCAGATGGGAGAGGTCCACTTCCAACCCCACCTGACACGCTCTGGGAGAGCTCAGTCCCAGGTTCTAGTGTCTGGGAGAGAGCTGTGCCCGTGGATATCCCACAATTCAGGCCGGCACCACCCAGACTAATTGCTCTATGCTCAGTTCTCAAGAGACGATAACTAACAAAACCCAAGTGTCTGATACTTGGTGGTGGCAGAGGCAGAAAAGATCAGGTCACGTGGCGAAGATAATCTCTGAGAAGCAAAGCAAGAAAAGATGGTGACAGACGTGACACTCAAAGGCCATAGGCATAAACATTTTTCAAACTGTATCATTAACATTTTACAAATTATACATATTTTTTTTTCTGATTTCACCTCCTCCCCCTTCCTCATCTCTGAAGCAGCAGGACTGGCTGGGCTGCCCCCTGGGAAGCCTCTGTTGGAATTCACTTGAGGTGGCTGTCAAAATATTAGGGAAATATTAGGGAAAGTTACAGATTAATCTCAAACCTTTTGGAAGGCTGAAAGGTTTTATTGGGACAGGCTGAAGGCAGCTGGTCCATTATGTTAGGGAAAAGATAGATGGTAAGAGGCATTCCCAGTTTAGTGTCTTTATCCCACATCCCTTTGTCTCTACTCTTTTTTCTTATGTAAACTTTGTGCTGGATGGTCCTCTCAAGGGGAGGTGAAAGGGAAATTACCCATTAATGGTGTTTTCTCTGGACCCAGGAACCAAAAGCTTTTCTCATCATAAAACCACTCTTTTCACCGTGTTAATTATCCACAAGCATGTTGACTTAGAACCTCTGTTATGAAATTCATGCTGAATAAATGTGAGGATGGAGGGGGTCTGCTCAATTGCCTGCAGTCACCCTCTGAAAGCAGCAGATGACCATCCCTAGCCCATTTGAATCACTGAACCAGGTGTGAGAGTGAATTTATTCACCCATCATTGAGTCAGGGACTGCAGACAGACCTCTGCTGGTGGTGATTGACATCTCAAGCCTCTTCTGTGGCTCCCTCTCTCCAGAGTGTGCATCTACCTGGAGTGTCTTCATTGTCACGGCTGGAATCATGTCTCCTGTGGCCAATCAAGCTCTGGAGACACAAACACCAGCAAGAAAGGTGTTACCCAGAGGAGCTTACCCATCCTGCCTGCTGCAGGGGAGGCCACACTGGCTCCCACAGGAACTCCCTACTCTGTCCTCAGCCTTCTCAGAACTCATCTGGGTTCTCTGGCATCAGAGGCTTTCATCAGGTCAATGGTCACATTTGCAAACTTTCACCTCAAGAGAGGACCTCCTTGCAACCTGCCACTCCCCTATCCACTAGATCATTACAGCTCTCACCACCAGTCTGATCAATGTGGGGCTCCATCTGCTACAGGCAGGCTTCAGGTCAGTGATCCAACAAACAGACCCTGTGCCAGGTCAGAGCCGCTGTGGCAATGGGAATGTTCTCTCTGCATTGTGTGCAGGGCTACTGGGTGCCGGAAACATGTCCAGTCTGATGAGGGGCTAGATATTACATTTTTAAAAAAATTAATTAAAATAGACACCCCTGGCTAATGGCTGACAACCTGGAGAGCATAGCACTGGGGATCTGGAGATGTGGGAGACATCACCTCACCTCCCCTGTTGTTTTCTTGGAGAGTAGCAATCAATGGACAAGTGCTGTCTTTCATTTAATAGGTACTTCCTGTGCACAGGCACAAGTACTGGCCACTCTGAGGCCCTGGGGGTGCTAAACAGTGGGTTGTATCCAGGTTCTAGAGGGGTTCAGAGCTGTGGAAAACTGTAAACAGAGTGAAAAGCATGGCCCTGCAAACCTGTGCTGGAAAATCAGGGAAGCTGCAGCAGAGGGGTGAGGACACCTCACTGTCCCCAGGAGCCCACCTTAATCTCCCCTGGCCCTGACCACAGCCTGGAGTGTGATGAACTACACACATATGAAGTGTAAAACTTGATAATTTTTAAATATATATATATATATGCAATCATGGAGATGCGAGTTTTGTATTTGGAAACTGACAGTAGTGGCTGTGCTACTAGAGGGGATATGAATGCAGGGCCTCCTAGACAGCCACACTCAGAGAGCAGCAGGCACATTCACTCAGAGTGCCAGCTCCGCACACCAGCCTCCCACCATCTGAAGGGGGTACAGCTGCTCCCTGAAACGTGTCTGTTACTCTTTATCTGGAAAAATCAGCTTCCATCAACACTTCCCTGATCCTCACCCCTAACAGGAACCCAAAATCAACCTCTCCAACCAAAGCCAAAAGGAAAGTTCCACTTTCCACATCACCTCCACTATTTCTCAGCAACTGAGTGATTCCAGAACATGTACCACTTTTACTCACTCTTGGGATGATCTGTAATTGAAACAGGAAAGGTTCCCTTGTTCCCCTCACAGGGCATGCAGTGGGGGTGCAGCTCACTTCTTCAGTTGGGCAGGCTGTGGGGCTCTGACCCCACGGCAGTGTATAGGGGTGAATGTTTACATCTGAGGCACCAGTGGGAGTGTGTTACAGGGTGCTCTCTGAGTTTGCTGTCTACAGGTGGCTCATGTTAACCCACTCAATTAGACCCTATACTTTGTCACAAGGACAGAGGGCTTTCTCTATCCCAGGGTTTCCTGCCTTGGTGTAGGGGAAGAATCAGATCACATGTGGGCTTGGAGAATGAGTACAAGGCTTTATTGAGTGAGAGTAGCTCTCAGCAGACTGGAAGCCAGAAGGGAGATGGCTTTCCCCTAGAGCTGGGACATTGGTGGTGCACCTCTTCTCCAGTGGTGGGACTCCTCTTCGACCACTCTGGCCAAACTCCGCATCATTCCGCTTTGGCCAGTGGCCTGCCCTTGTGCTGGGGCCTGACAGGGCATTCCTCTCAATGTCCAGCCACCTCTGTGTTGCTCCACTGATATGCTTCTCTCAACGTGGTGGGCCAGGATGGTCTTGGGAAACGCAACATTTGGGCATGAAGGCAGGAGTGCTTGTCCTTGCCTAGGTCCATGGGGGTGGAGCCCTACAAAGGACCTCACCCTCCTCTACCCAGCACTTCCCTTCCCCTGTTTTGTATCATTTAAAGGAACCACACTCTTCCCTTTCCAGCACTTCTGTATCATAATTACAGAACAGGTTGCTTTAGAAAAACAGAGGGGAAACGGTAGTCCAGTCAAAGCCATGCAGTGACTGTGAGGACACCCGTAGGACATGCAGGAGCTTTCCCTGGAGGGTGGGTCTGTGGGTCTTCCCAGTCTATTTTGGCTGGCAATTGGAAAATTCTTAGTCCAAGAAGGAAGTACAAGTGCTGAGACCAGGCCCTCTCCCAGTTTGTTAATAAGCTGAGGCTGCCATTCATGACTAACACTGTCTTTCCAGGAAACAGTATGTATCACATGTTATGTATATTGCCAGATTTTCATACCTGAATGAATTTGAAATGAAATAAATAAACAAATTGTCATGTTGATTTTGGACAAAGAAAGGCAATCCTTCCTTGCTGTGAGGTGTGACTCTTCCTCCAGCAGCCTCTTAGGGAGGTTAGGAGGACAGAGTGGCTGGCTGGCAGTGCACTGGCGGTGTTGCCTGTAAATGACTCGGGGCACTGGCTTGAGATGGACACAGCAGAGAAGCAGGACTGGGATGAGGCTCAGGGTCCTCACTGTGGATCTAGAGGCCACCTAATTCAACGGGAAATGCTCAGTCTCTCCATGTGCCCAACTCTACACTGTAATGCAAAAAAAAGTCTCTTGGCCTCTCCTGCCATGTTTAACTGCCTCTAAATTGCCAGTATCTTCTTGACATCTCCCTAGACCTGCTCACATAGGCCGGAAGGGTGGCTCCTTACAGGGGGAGGTGTGGGCCTGGAGCTGGTGCTCTAACTCTGCTGTCCTGGGGTGCTTCAGCTAGGCTAATGGGGCTCATTGATCAGCAGGGGTCCTACCGGTTCTAATTCATCACTTCCAGGATGCGTAGCTCACAGACTTTGAATATTTCTGAGGATATTTTCCTGGCTTTATTGAGACAAAGTTGAACAATTTTAAAATACGTATATATAAGGTATAAAATGTGAAGTTTTGATATATGCACACAATGTGAAATGATGACCACCATCAGGCTCATAAACATTCCCGTCCCTTCACATTGTTGCCATTTGCATGTGTGGTGAGAATATTCCAGGTTCGCTTTCTCACCAGATTCCGAGTGTGCACTTCATCACTATGAACTACGGTTGCCATGCTGTGTGTCAGGTCTCTAGAATGTACTCATCGCATAACTGAAAGTTTGTGCCCTTTCACCAGCTCTCTATTTTCTTCACTCTCAGACACCACCCTTCTACTCTGTTCCCATGACTTGGACTTTTTAGGCTAATAGCTGGGTGAAAATCTATGATATATGCAAAGATGTCCTGGGCTATGTCAGCACAGGAGCTGCCTTTTAACCATGGGTGATGTCTTGAAACTCCACACACCCAGGTACTTCCAGGCATATGCACGGGGCTGAATCACCCCTGCTCTGTGACCCATGAGTCTGCTACTGAGTGAGGAATGCCACCCAGTGGTCCTGAGCTTCCACATGGGGCTCCAACCCTCACTCACCCTGCATCTCTTTTACAGAGAAGCTCAGGAGTGTGGATCATTCTCTGTGCTCATTTTCCAAGGCATGGGACTGGAAAGTGAGCCCCTGGGCAAGGCTGTGGTGAGCCATGAACATGTCAACATGTGGGAAGCACACAGTGGCAGTGGGGTTCCCCTAGAGAACATTGATGTAGGACCTGTGCTGTGTAGGTGGGACACCTCTCCTGAGGAGACACTCCCACCCACACTCCCACACACATTCAGTCACACTGCATGACACCCATGAAGACCCTCCAGAGTCTCATGCACACAGACCTAGAGGGATATGGTTGTTCCAGGGACTGTACAGTGAGGCCAGGGTTCTTTGCCTGCAAAAATCACTCCTTACACCACCCCCACTTCCCTGCTCAGTGGGAAGCTGGAATCAGATTGAAGCCAGCAGGAAAATCCTGCCTTGCTTTTCATCTGGGTTTTTTTATCAGTGAGTCAGTGATTCCAGAATACAGGCTGTTTTCCTGAGGCCACCAACAATTACAGGAGAGAAGGGACCATGAGGACCAAGTCACGCTGCATGGTGTTCCTCAGGTCTTTCGCTCCCCCTGTGAACACAGAATCCCAGATGGAAAGCAGTGGTCAAAGGCCCCAGAAGCCAGCACAGACACCTTGGGGAAGGTGCAGGCTTTCCCTGGAGGATGTGTCTCTCTAGTTCACGGTGGCTGCCAATCACAAAACTCTTAATCTGGAGAGAATTTGCTGCTGAGCAAAACTTTCCCTTTCACACAGCTTAAAGCCTGATGCTGCCCCTCCTGACTGCCCTCTCCAACCAGTGTCTTCTGGAAGAGTCAGCCAGGGTCAGTGCAGGCTGCTAGAACAAGGCTGGCTGGGTGCTGAGGCTCCTGCCTCTTACCCCAGCACCTTGGGAGGCCAAGGCAGGTGGATTGCTTTGAGAGGTTGATCACCACCTGTGGGGGCCTGTCCTGCAAACCCTGACTCTGTGACTGATGAATAAATACCCTCCGCACACAAAGTACAGTGAATAAGTCAGCTGCTCTCAGAGGGCCATTGCAGCTACCCAACCCTTCAATAGCTGTCCCTCCTCACATTTATTCAGTTTAGATTTAATGACAGAAGCTCTAATTCAACATGCTTGTGAATAATTAACACGGTTAAAGATTTGGTTCCAGGGCCCAGAGCAAACACCATTAAGGGGTGATCTCCTTTCGACCTCCCCCAATAGGGCCACCCAGCTCAAAGGTTAGTTTTAAGACCACATGAGTGAACAAGGGAGTTAGAGTAGAGACAAAGGAATGTGAGGTAAACAGACAACTGGGGAAGCTTCCATTATCCCTAATTTTTACCCATGACCTAATACTCTAAGGTAAGAACCAGCTGCTTTCGGCCTGTTCCATTATTACAAGTTATAAAAACCTTTTTATCTTCCAAAATATTTGAGACTATATCTTATAACTTTCCCTGATATTTCCCTTAATATTTTGCCAGCCACCCTGAGTGAATCCCAACTTTGCTTGAGGCTAGGAGATCAAGACCTGCCTAGGCAACATAGTGAGACCCCCATCTCTATACAAATATAAAGAAAATTAGCCCAGCATGGTGGTGTGTGCCTGTGGTCCCAGGTGAGATGGGAAGATCACTTGAGCCCAGAAGGTCAAGGCTGAAATGAACTCAGATGGCACTACTGCACTCCAGCCTTGGCAACACAGTGAGACCTGTCCCCAGAAAAGAAAAGGTAACCCAAATACCATGGGCTGGGTGGTATAAACACAGTTTTTTCTTTCTCACTGTTCTGGATGCTGGGATTGTCTGTTGAAGAAGCTACATAATCTGTGATTCAAACTAGGTGTCATTTTGTAAAAAGGCAAACTCTAGAGACAATTAAAAAAATCAGCTGTTTCCAGATGGGTGCGGTGGCTCATGCCTGCAATCCCAGCAGTTTGGGAGGCTGAGGTGGGCACATCACTCAAGGTCAGGAGTTAGAGACCAGCCTGGCTAACATGGGGAAAAACCCTGTCTCTACTAAAAATGTTGGCCAGGGAGAAACCCTGTCTCTACTAAAAATGCAAAACTTAGCCAGGCATGGTCATGGGCACCTGTAATCCCACTCGAGATGCTGAGGCACGAGAATCACTTGAACCTGGGAGGTGGAGGTTGCAGTGAGCCGAGAGCACGCCACTGCACTCCAGTCCGGGTAACAAGGTGAGATTGGTCTAAAACAAAAAATTAGCTGTTTCCGAGAAAAAGACAGAAGGACTAACAGTTGAAGCACAGGGGATTGTCAGCAACAGAACGATGAGTGCATGCAAGGTGGAGCAAGACATTGCAAATTAAAAAAAAACTTGAAAATTCACAATAGAAAGAGGAATCCATAATGCTAAGACATTTAGTTAATAATGTGTAAATATTGGTTTATTAACAATAACAAATGCACCATACTGACATGTCAATTACAGGGGAAATGGAGGAAAGGGGCATGTGCTAATTTCAGTATCTGCTCTATTTTTTTGCTAATGTAAAACTTATCCAAATAATAGTGTCTATTAATTAAAGAGTCATTTGGCAACACTATTTGGGGGCAGATCTATTGCAGCAAATGTTTAACAATCAGTTAATGTCTAAACAGGAGCTTCAGATGTGTTTTGCTATTAAATGTGAACCAAAGCTGAGCTGTGAATGTATCTTTATGTGGTTGAAACATTACTGATTGAGTACTAAATTAAAATTTTCTCACACGAATAACAATATGGTTTAGCATTTTTATTGATTTATTTTAAATATGCAACTTTGGAACAAATGCAATCATTACTCTTGAATCAACGTAAGGGCTGGGTACCCACAGGGCCATCAGCTCACTGTCTGCAGCTGCACCTGTGCTTGGTCGGGGGCCCCTTCTTGACGTGCTGCTGGTCTAGGCTGTATAGATTCTTGAAGGAGGAAAATGCTTTTCTCCTCAAATTCATCAGCTAAGAATCTGGGAAATGCACTCACAGTAAAGAGAGCTACTGACAATTTGTTGGCAGAAGACCAGAGGAAATGGACCATAATTGATGCAGAGCTCAAATGGTGGATCCCACTGCACTGACTCCCCAACACAGCCTCTGAGCCAACACTGGGCTTTTGGAAGATCCTGGGTTCTCACGTGCACTTGAAACACCTGAGGGAAAGGTTGTGTGGAAAATGCCTTTATGATGAGACGGTCCAGAAAGGCAGCTGAGCAGAGCGACTGAGCATGGGGGCTGGGGCCTGAGGGCCTGGGCTCAGTCCCACTTATAGCCGTGAGAACCGGGGAACATCCTGCAACCCCTCAGCCTCCAGTTCTCTGCACTGCCCTCTAAACACTTTAATAGGGCTGACGGGTTAGCATGATGAGGCCGAAGATCATTGAACAGAGCTAAAGCTTTAGAAAAAGTGGCTGATTCTTCAATGCTCCATGATTCTTTCATCATTACATGCCTGTGAGAAGAAGCTACACACTTGACAGTGGGTGTCCACAGAGGGGACATGGACGCTCCAGGGCAAGGGAGGGTGGAGGTTGGCTTTTCTTCATTTGCCTGTGTGGGAGGCTTTACAGTGCATGGACAGTACATGTGAGCATCTCCTGTGATGCCCACATCAGCCCTGAGGGTGGGCAGAGCAGGAGCTGTGGCCTGCACTTCACAGTTGGAAGAAATTCTCTTAAAGGCATGTGTCTTTCCAGTCACCACACTGCTGTGTGATGCAGCTGGGGCAGAAGCCTACCTGAGGCCTCGGGGCCAGAGATGTGTTCACACTCCAGACCTCCAGATCGTGCTCTAGACCCCCCAAAACATGAACTCCCCTGACTCTCAAGATGTCCTGACCCAAGGTTTCTGTGGGAGGGCTGATGTCCCGGAACAGATGCCTGAGCCCAGATAACAGCTTGGACACAAGACCCAGCCTCTGTCTCTTCCTTTCCATCCCAGACTCCCAAACAGGATGTAGTTTATCTCAAATGAAGCCCCTTGGAAAGATGAGGGTGATTCAAAACAGGGCAATCCTTTCATAGCAGCATCACAGTCAGCTGCCACGGGCTACACATTTCCAATGATCAGTTGGCTACAAGGGACCCCTGCAGCCAACTGACCCCCAACTGTATTAGAAAGCAACATTCTAAATTGTCACATGACCACTTCGCTTCCCTCCATGGGACTAACCTTGGGTGAGCAGCTAATGCCCTTATCTGATAAGGGGTGCCTGGGCTGGAGTGTCAGTGGCTTGATGAACTCACTTTATAAAGCTTCCCACCTGACTTACTATTGATCTGAGCCACTGTCTGTGCAGCTGGACTAAGGCCTGGCTGAGGATGAGCAGTGACTGCACCAGCACAGAGTGGACCTTTCTTCCTGTTCATTTCTTCCAAACCAAAGGTCAGCATCTTCAGACTCCTATTTCATCCTGAGCCCTGCAGGGACAATGCACAGAGACCCTTCTCTTAGAGGGAACCCTCCACAGCTATGGCCTGGAGACCCCACCCCAGGACTGTCCCTGAGGACCACCCAGGTCCTATTTCTAACCAAATGTCCATTCCTCTAACCTGAGGGCTCTGTCTCTTCTCACCACTCTCCCCAGCAGCACCCTAAACAGCAGGGATCCTGTCCTCATCCCACCACATTTACATCCATATCAAAATCCCAGTCTTTCCTTTACAAAACCAAAGTGTGGCACACATACAGCATGGAATACTGTGCATCCATAAAAAAGAGTGAGTTCTTGTCCTTTGCAGGGACAATGATAAAGCTGGAAGCCATCACCCTCAGCAAACTAACACAGGAACAGAAAACCAAACATCACATGTTCTCACTCATAAGTGGGAGTTGAACAATAAGAACACATGGACAAAGGAAGGGGAACACCACACACTGGGGCCTGTCAGGGGTAGGGGATAAGGGGAGGGAGAGCATTAGGACAAATACTTACTGCATGTTGGGCTTAAAATCTAGATGACAGGTTGATAGGTGCAGCAAACCACCATGGCACATGTATACCTGTGTAACTAACCTGCACATTCTGCACATGTATCCCAAACTCAAAGGAAAATAAAAAAGACAAACCTGAGAATCAAGATTGCTAACATATTGTGTTGGATTTTGGCAACAGTATTTGAAAGTTTGACTTTTAATTCACCTTTCTTGTCATGTCTTTTACAGAATTTGCGATCATGATTTTTCCAGTTAAAAGAGAGCAGTGTGAGCGTGTTCTTGTACATACAAAACTGAAGTTACTTCTATTTAAAATATAGACAGACTCCCAGGGAGACAATAAGGATGGACGTTTGCACGATGGAAAGATATGATTTGCATTCGTTTTTAGGTGACGGTTGTTTTACCAGTGGCACGGTGCACACATATGACACAGGCAGACTGCTGCCTTCTTACGAACACTGTGTTACCAGCACCCAGATGTAGATCTCCTGGCTGTCCCTCTGCAGCTAATTTCCAGGCAGTGACCCCAGGAGATACGTACTCTTATCACGATCAACACATTTTAAGTTTATTTTTAAACATCATATAAATGCAAACCTACAGCATGTACTCTTTTGTTTCTGATTGAAAATTATGTGAATATGTGAATTTCACCCATGTTCCACGTGATGAAACATCTGTCATTTTGTACTGCTGAGTATGTAACATTGTAGAAAGTTGGCACAACTAGTTCACACCTCCGTATTTTTTACATTCACTCTGCTGTTCCTCATGATGGTTGCTTGAAACAAGGCTTCTGTAAAGTCTCCCAGGTGGACACCAACATCCTTGGCTCATACATGTCTCCTGGACATAGGTGGCAGGAGTGGGACTGTAGGGTCACAGGTGCTGATGACTGTGGTACACACTAGAAAGCCATTTATCAAAATGGTTGAAACTAAGTATGTTCCCAGAGTAACACGACAGTTCAAGTTCCTCCACATCCTCACCACCCTTTGCATTTCTGTCTCCGATAATGTGCCTATTCTGGTGGGTGTAAGAGTGAGAAACTAGTTTCCATGTGTTCTCTGCTAATGACTTGGGATTGAGCGCATTTTCATGTGCTGAACTTGCTGAGGTTTCTATGATTCTGATAAGGCACATAAGCTTATGAGCTCCTGAATGGTTATTTAAGGTGCTTTGTTAGAAGAAGGATACAACAGGCAAAATTGCAGAGGGATATGGAACAATGGAAAGATATTAGCAAGGATAATCTAGATTTCAGAAAAAAAACAGAAAAGACAGATAAAATGAAAATGTCACTAAAAATGGACAAATATCACAACAAAGCAATTTAGAGAAGGCAAAATGTGGATGAATAAAAGTCACAAGAACACACGTTCTGATCCATCTGAGGTGAAAGAAACCCCTGTGGAGCCCAGCATGTCTGTGTGGGAGGAGCCGCCTGGAACAGCAGAGAGCAAAGCAAAAGGGCTTGAGGGGAGCAAAATGGGAGTGGCAGGAGCTGCCAGAGCCCCCTCAGCAGGAAGCCAGGGAGAGGGCTTTGAGATCAGCCAGCCAGGGGCAGGGGCAGGCAAAACCTATAGGTTCCTGTGGATGCCCTAGAATTGTGCAGTTACTTCTGAGTGAGGCATGAAACCAGTGAGTGTTGAGCAGACAACTAATGTTGCAATTTAAAAAATAAAAATAAAACCAATTTCCAGTCAGGCTGTGGAGCTTCAGAAGCTATTACTCACAACTGGGATATTTATAAGGTCAGCCATCTGGCAGGACGTCCCTCAGCACATAGTTACCATTAAATGTGCACCCTCCATGCGGCTAGTCCACTGTGGTTCAGAGATGGAGGGAAATGCGCAGAAGGAAGCATCCTCACTGGTCACGTGTTATTGGCAGCAACCTGGCTGCTCAGCACAAGGGTTTATAACTAAAGTGTAGCTTACACAATGCTGACCTGTTGGAAGTAATGGAAATGGTTCATATGCACATATGGATGAAATTAAATGTTTACGTCTGAGTTTAAATCTCAGAAAAAATTAAAAATAAACCAGATGAGGTCCAAAGAGGAAAACTTATTTGCTTAAGAAATGAAAACACACTATGAATTCTTTAAGTATCTGTAGTGATGATTTGGAAGTTGAAGTGGAACCACATGATTTACACTTGAGTTGGTGACTCAGAGATGGAGGAAAACATGATTTGAAATGGTGATAAAAAAACATGAAAGAGAGGCCTTTAGGTGGCTGATGATGACAGTGTTAATAGTGTGAGTAAACTCTGTGCTTCTGGGTCCCAGGAAACACCGACAGATAGAAAGTGCCACAGATGCTCTGCTGGCACAGCTGGCAGGAACAAGTGACCTCCCTTCAACCCATGTCTCCTTTTATTTAGGATTCCCGGCTGCCCTGGCCCCTCTCTGACATTGTGAGCAGCTTCAGAAAGGAGGATCAGTACAGCCAAGGCTCTCCACCTGAGATGCCCCGGTGTGTCAGAGGCAGGAAGGCTTTGGGGTCTGAGGGCAGTGTGACAGTGAGGGACACTCCTGAGATGGCCTCTCCCAGCTGGAAAATGACTCAGAGCCTCCATGGGAGTTTAGTCATCAGGGAGCCTACTGGGTAGATTTGGGTGGCAACAATGACCTGCTAGGACACACCTTCACTCCACCGGGTCAGCTGTGAGAACTCAGGACACAGGAGCCCAGGAAGAGGCAGGTCGCAGCTCTTACTTAAATGCAGTGGCTCTGCTCTCATGAAGGTTTTGGGAGATGTAAGGTGGCTTCAGAAAGCTAAGGCTCCACAGCAGAGTGTCAGGAAGCAGAGTGGCATCTGAATCATCCCCAGGGCTCCTGTCTTTACCCTCCTCACTCACTGCACAGAGAAGGGGGCACCTCACCTGGGGACAGGGATCCAGTCAGCTCTGCTCCACACACCTGCCCTCCTCACTATGCTGACTCTGACCCACAGTCCCTCCCCTCTGTCCAATTTAGGGTCTGTGGCCCTGGGAGGGCCAACTCAGCCACCCTCAGCATCCAAAGGTTCAATGCCTGCACAGCTGTCTGCACTGAGGACTGCAGCAACACTGGCAACGTTGACAGCTGGGGCCAACATGACATATTCTTCACACGTACACGCTGTGAGCATTTTCTGTCACTCTGCGCTTTGTATGCCATATTTTTCTTTTTTTGAGACAGAGCTTAAAGGGGACTTTTGCTATGCCAGATAGTTTCAATATTTATGTATTGCTTTTTTCTCAAGATCAGTATTTTTGTGTCCTAAAACAATACATATATGCACATTTGTGTATATATATATATATACACAACTATATACATAACTGTATACACATGTGTATGTGCATATATATACAACTGTGTATATGTACTTACACACATATGTATATAGTTGTATATATACACATACACACATATATGTTCATGTAAAAAACATTTGAATTGTATCTCAAAGTTCTGTTAAAAACATGAATGGCTTGATATTCTAGTGCTAAGAGATGGCTTTATTTAAAACATAAAGTTTCCATTTAAAAATATAGCAGGGATTTCCAGATCACCCCCACTCCCACCTTTTTATAATTTTTGACTATTTTCCAAGGTCGTGAATCCAATGAGGTGAAGGTGGAAGAAAGCATTTAGAAAGCCAGTAGGTACAGGAGAGCTGGTGTCGGGTGAGGCAGAGTGGGGAGAGACGCTCCTTTAAATGGAAGCCTCTGGAAGCTGGAGAAAGCAATGGTGAGGTGAGCAACCTTCCTGCAGAGCTACCAGAGGTGTGCATGATGCCCCAGGCGTGGATGATGCAGCAGTGGATGATGCCCCAGGCGTGGAAGATGCCCCAGCACTGGATGCCCCAGGCGTGGATGCCGCCTCAGGCGTGGATGATGCCCCAGCAGTGGATGATGCCCCAGCTGTGGATGCCCATCTGTGGATGCCCCAGCAGTGGATGCCCAGGCATGGAAGATGCTCCAGGCGTGGAAGATGCCCCAGGCGTGGATGATGCCTCAGGCATGGATGATGCCCATCTGTGGATGATGCCCCAACAGTGGATGATGCCCCAGCTGTGGATGCCCATCTGTGGATGCCCCAGCAGTGGATGATGCCCAGGCGTGGAAGATGCCCCAGGCGTGGATGATGTCCCAGCAGTGGATGACGTCCCAGGCATGGATGATGCCCCAGCAGTGGATGATGCCACAGAAGTGGATGATGCCCCAGCTGTGGATGATGCCCATCTGTGGATGCCCCAGCAGTGGATACTGAGGTGTGGATGATTCCCCAGCAGTGGATGATGCCTCAGGTGTGGATGATGCCCCAGCTGTGGATGATGCCCATCTGTGGATGCCCCGGCAGTGGATGCCCAGGCATGGAAGATGCCCCAGGCATGGATGATGCCGCAACAGTGGATGATGCCCCAGCAGTGGATGATGTCCCAGGCATGGATGATGCCCATCTGTGGATGATGCCACAGAATTGGATGCCTCAGCTGTGGATGATGCCCATCTGTGGATGCCCCAGCAGTGGATACTGAGGTGTGGATGATTCCCCAGCAGTGGATGATGCCTCAGGTGTGGATGATGCCCCAGCTGTGGATGATGCTCATCTGTGGATGCCCTGGCAGTGGATGCCCAGGCATGGAAGATGCCCCAGGCATGGATGATGCCCCAGCAGTGGATGATGCTTCAGGCGTGGATGATGCCCCAGCAGTGGATGATGTCCCAGGCATGGATGATGCCCCAGCAGTGGATGATGCCCATCTGTGGATGCCCCAGCAGTGGATACTGAGGTGTGGATGATTCCCTAGCAGTGGATGATGCCTCAGGTGTGGATGATGCCCATCTGTGGATGCCCCGGCAGTGGATGCCCAGGCATGGAAGATGCCCCAGGCATGGATGATGCCCCAGCAGTGGATGATGCCCAGGCGTGGATGATGCCCCAGCAGTGGCTGATGCTTCAGGTGTGGATGATGCCCCAGCAGTGGATGATGCCCCAACAGTGGATAATGCCCCAGCAGTGGATGATGTCCCAGGCATGGATGATGCCCCAGCAGTGGATGATGTCCCAGGCATGGATGATGCTCCAGCAGTGGATGATGTCCCAGGCATGGATGATGCCCCAGCAGTGGATGATTCCCCAGGCATGAATGATGCCCCAGCAGTGGATGATGCCCCAGGCATGGATGATGTCCCAGGCCTGGATGATGCCCCAGCAGTGGATGATGCCCCAGGTGTGGATGATGCCCCAGGCATGGAAGATGTCCCAGGCATGGATGATGCCCCAGCAGTGGATGATGTCCCAGCAGTGGATGATGCCCCAGGTGTGGATGATGCCCCAGGCATGGAAGATATCCCAGGCATGGATGATGCCCCAGCAGTGGATGATGTCCCAGCAGTGGATGATGCCCCAGGTGTGGATGATGCCCCAGGTGTGGATGATGCCCCAGGCATGGAAGATGTCCCAAGCATGGATGATGCCCCAGCAGTGGATGATGTCCCAGCAGTGGATGATGCCCCAGGTGTGGATGATGCCCCAGAAGTGGATGATGCCCCAGGTGTGGATGATACCCCAGGAGTGGATGATGCCCCAGGTGTGGATGATGCCCAGGCGTGGATGATGTCCCAGGTGTGGATGATGCCATAGCAGTGGATGATGCCTCAGGTGTGGATGATGCCCCAGGTGTGGATGATGCCATAGCAGTGGATGATGCCTCAGGTGTGGATGATGCCGCAGCAGTGGATGATGCCCCAGCTGTGGATGATTCCCATCTGTGGATGATGCCCCTGATGTCCCAGCCATGGATGATGATTCAGCTGTGGATGAAGCCCCAGCCGTCGATGAAAGCCAACAGTTGTTTTCAAGAAAAGTCTAGTACACAAGTCATTAGTGAGATTTATCAAGAAAAAAGAAAAATCACAAAATTAGTATCAGAAATTAATAGGAAGACATAACCACAAAGAGAGCAGAGATTACAAAACAATGAGTGGACATTATGAATACATAACTTGTTTTTTGTTTTTTTTTGAGACAAGTTTCGCTCTTGTTACCCAGGCTGGAGTGCAATGGTGCAATCTCGGCTCACCGCAACCTCTGCCTCCTGGGTTCAGGCAATTCTCCTGCCTCAGCCTCCTGAGTAGCTGGGATTACAGGCACACGCCACCATGCCCAGCTAATTTTTTGTATTTTTAGTAGAGACGGGGTTTCACCATGTTGACCAGGATGGTCTCGATCTCTTGACCTCATGATCCACCTGCCTCGGCCTCCCAAAGTGCTAGGATTACAGGCTTGAGCCACCGAATAACTTGTTTTAAAGCAACCTTTTGTTTCACTTTGGCTGGTGTCCATATGCTGCAGTAACCAGCCAATAGTGACAGTCTCCTCATGGAGGAGGTTTAGGTTGAGGCTGAGGGTCTTTCACACGCATGCACAAGAGAGTTGCCACAAGGGGATGGAAACCAGGCTACCAACCAAGTGCTGCACAGAGTTCCTACCTGTCCCTCTCCTCATCATTTTCAGCTGGCCGGGTTTGAGCATTTCAGGGCTTGGGAAGATATTACTACATCTACTAAAAGACATCACGGATCCTTGTGCTTTGGCCAGCTGCTGAGCAAATTAACTGCACAATTGAAGTGGGCCACACTGGCCCGTGTGGTCCCCCACTCCTCTTAGAATTTGTGAGCTTGGGGCCTGCTGGAGGGTGGACGGTGCGAGGAGGGGGAAGATCAGGAAAATAACTGATATTAGGCTAAATACGTGGATGATGAAATAACCTGTACAACAAACACGCATGACACACGTTTACGTATGTACCAAACCTGCTCATCCTGCACAGGTTCCCCAAACAAAAAAGAATCTGTGAGCCGACCCAAACACCTGGGGATCTTTGTGCTTTTCACATTGATGACTACGCCAGTCTGTGGGGAGATGTACCTGTAACTGCCCTGGGTTGTGGGACCATGGAGGCCACTTTTTAACGATGGGCAGTGTCTGGGACTTCCTTAGGGCTTATACATGAATGCTGGACTCCCTGCATGGTGGCAAACACCCCATGACTGACGGCATGCCAGTAGTTGCCAGTGTCAGCACTGGCCCACACTCCTGGGTTTCTGTTTTCACTTTTTCATTCAGAAACTCAGGAGCTGGGGCCACCCCCTGGCCCTTCAGGTTCTCCACTGAGCTGTGAGGATACTAAACCAGACCCAGGGATGGCTCTGGTGAGGGTGGAGTCACTGTACAGAGTAGAGCGGGGCTGGATTTTATTCTTTAAAAGTGGACACTGGAGAATGGGCTGTGTAAATGGGAAATCTCTCCTGAGAAAACACACAGCCTCACCTGCACAGAAGCACACAGATTCACATCACATGATGCAGCCTCACACAAGACACCACCAATCCTCAAGCACCCAACTCAGTACCAGCCAAAAGGGAGCACAGCTGCTGCCTCAATAATTTGGCCATGATTTTTCCCTGGGGAACTCAGGTTTCTAAAAAACACTTTCACTATGCTTATTCCTATCACAATCCCAGACTCAGGGTGGCACTGCACATTGAAACAAGCTTTTTTTCTTGACAATAATTCCAGAATACTTACCAGAGTCACACTTCAGATGGAAGAACGGCACTACCTGCAACGCAGAAACAAAGCAGTATGAGGGCACAGCGTGCTGCGGATTGTTTGCAAAAGGTTCCGTTTCTCTCAATGAATACTGAAAACCTGATCACAAACTTAGTCAGCTGCTACAGTAATCAAAAGAGCATGGTACTGGTACCGAAACAGAGATGTAGACCAATGGAACAGAAAAGAGGTTCATTGGACAGGACAGAATGGGCGGCCACAGAAGCCTGGGATAGATTTTATGTCCCCACAACACAGCAGTGAGCACACTCCATGGCGTGCTGATGCTTACCGAATGGTACAACTGAGGACTGAGATTCTGTTTGATTGTATCTGTTTTTATTCCAAGAGGCTCAACAACATGCTCTATGGAAGCCTGATCCTTCAAACGCACTCATCTGTCCTTTCAATAATTTTTCACTCTCTCAGCCAAGAGCTTCTCCATCTGGGTTTCTGCAACACCAATCTCAAACCCATAAAACAATGGGTAACAGCAACCCCGCTGAGCTCACACGCCCAGCTGTGGAAGCAAACTTCACTTTACGGCAAGTCTACTTCGCCACTACAGGCAGCGCAGCATGTTAGTTTATAGATTAGCCTTTGGTGTTAGAGAGATCCAGCTGTGGGTGTGTCCCGTGAATACTTTACTTAACTGAGACTCACATTCCTCATCTGTATAATGAATAGAACCAAACGAATTATGCCTCAAAGTGATTGTGATGCTTCAAAGAGGCAACATAGAGAAGTGACCACATAGTATCCATGACTCAAATGTGTATATCAGTTATCCTTTACACTTTAATAACTTAAGCAGCTGTTATCAAGTACAGTCATGTGGCATAGTGACATTTTGATCAATGATTACTTACATGGCTGGGGTCAGACGGGCGTACACAAACCTACTGGCCTGCATCATTAGATTAAAACAAAATTTTTGGTTACAAATTTTAAGTAAGATGCTATACAATTGAAAGACTAACCACAGTGATGGGATTTTTAGGGAGAGAGAAAACTAAAAGCGCACAAGGATTTGGAGAAATGTCTCCTCACATACGCTGCTACAGGAGCATGAATTAGCATCACCATTTTGAAAAATATTTGGCACTATTCATGACAATAAAAGATATGTTCCCTACTAACAAGCTACTTCACAGAAATGAGTGCCAGTATTATTCCAAAACCAGTTACACTTACGAACGTGAATGAATTTCAAATCATAATGTGAGCGAAAAAGCCAGACACTGAGAATCACATATTGACTTATTCTATGCATGACAGTTCAAACCTGGAGAGGTCTAAACAAGCCATTAGCAGTCAGAGCAGGTTCCTTAAGGAAGAAGATTAAAGGAGGAGGGAAATTTCAGGGAGGAACCAGGGATGTCTGCACTTGTGCCATCTCACCCTCTCAGATGTCAGGGTCCCAAAAAGAGGGTGCCAGCAGTATTTAGGTGGTTCAAAGCTCTCATGAAGAAAAGCAAATGACAGAAAGCAGCAAACTCAGTTCTTTAATGAAGTGCCCCAGACTGGATAGAGGGTGCCCACTTAGTTTTGCATCTTATTATGTAAAATGAGGATCCTCCAAAGATAAAAGTATCATCCATAGCCTGGACAAAATTATGTGCTATCAGCACACTTTATCCTATGGAGTTTCCTGCACAACTTTTAGCAATCTGTGAACAAAAGGTCCAGAACTTAATTTATAAATATAAACTTAGAGAACAATGGAAGCCTAATTTTGAAGACAGGAAATAGTGTAATGCCATCTTCTGTGGGAAGGAACTCTTGGTTTCCCCAAAAATTAAGAGAACTGGAGAGAAACAAGCCTCATCTCAGAATCTGCGGTAGGGGTGGGAAGTGGAGGCTACAAAGGTGCTCAAGGTCAGACTCCTTCTCTGCCTTCCCAGGAGACTGGAGACGCACCAGTGAGCCCAGAGTGAATATTCACTCTGCCATCCACCCCTGGGACATCCCTTTAAACCCGCAGAGAGGACAGAAACATAAATGTGCTATAACAAGTCTTAAAAGTTCAGAGGGTGATTATCAATTTCCCCTTAGCACACAGCAGAGCTTTTTCTCTAACTTCATGTGACAAAGATGTTCCCACAGATTCCTTCCTTTCCTTACAGATGACGCTCAATGCCCAGCCCTACATCCCTTGTGCATAATCCCAAGAGGTGCTGATGAATCCAAACCAAAGGTTTAGATGTTTCACTGGGCAGAAAAGAGCAGGCATACTGCAGAGATCATCTCTACTGAACACAGCACCCTCATAGCCCAGAGACACAGTTCCTACCTTTATGACAACAAACTTTGAGAAGAGCAAACCAAACCTCGCACACATTTTCATTTTCTTTCTGATTTCATACCCGCTGCTTCAGCACCTCAAGCAGTGGAAATAACCTGGAGGCGAAGGCTCTTAGGAACCCTTTCTCATTAGGTCCTACCTGGAAAGTAGTTCCCTACCTTCGGGGTCGTCTTCGTGGAGTCTTAAGATGCTCTCCCGAAGCCAGCCTTTAAAAACAAAAACATCAGAAAAAGTCATTAGAAAGAGTGACTCACCCACTCCTCTTCCAGAAGCTAAAGCCATGTGGCCTCACACATCATTCCCTGGTCTTTGTTCTGAGTTGATAAACCTTTCTACAGCCTCGCTGGCTGCAGTTCTATATTGGCCAAATCACTTTTCTCTCAGGAGACCCCCAATCCTCCTTCCCAGTGGGATCCCAGAATCGGGTTTCTATACACTCAAGCGGCAAGTTGGTCCCTCATGATGAGTTACTTCATGGTACTTACTTTTCACCCTTTCCTGGGATATTCTCTGCAATTATAAAAAAGAAAACATTATGAGGATGAGACTCTGTGGTGCACCTCACATAGATCTGTTATTCCCTTGGCAAAAGTAGAAAACGGGAAGTGGCACAGCGGCTGAGCCACAGGTCAACATCCCCAAAACCATGAGGATGCTTATGGAAAAATAAGGTCTTTATTCACAGAATTCACCTTTAAAGTTGATTTAATGGGCAAACACACAATGCTTAATCCAAGGAGGAAAACGTGTTGAGCAAAGTGCCTCTGCATTACAGCCGATAATGGATGCTGTCATTTGAAAACCTCCCAGTGTATTGCGTGTTAGTTGGGAAGACATTCCCACTGAATTTCACCCCCACAAAGAGAATTGCATATGCTGTACATAATGTACATTTTCAGATTTTCATATCCAAATTGAGAAGAAATCACAAAAGCAAAATTTCTTTAGAAGACAAAGAAAAGGAGTCTTACATAGAGGTCTTCCTCCTCCAGATCTTCTTCCTCTGTCCAGGATCTGAGCCCGACCGTGCTCGCCTGGTCATTTGAAGACACTGGAAGTACACAGAGGAAAGCTCAGCACCCTGGTGGTTGGTGGCTGTGAGTTACTCAGGGAGCTTTACTGGATGTAGGGTATGGAGGTGGGTGATTATAAAGCATGGACTGAGTTGCTGCTGGGCTGTCCCTCTGGGTGGAAGAGGGCTAGCAAGGGAGGGAAGCAGGAAAGAGATGAGACATGGAGGTCTCCGCCTCATACTAGAGGCAGCATGCAGCAACACAAAAGAGTCAACCAAAAAAGGAAACTCAAATGCACACTAAGGTTCAATGGAAGAGTGCCTTTCTGCCTCACACGTTTTGAAGCTCTCTTGAACAAACAGCATATTCAAGACTATGTCAGTACTCTAGGACCCAATCATGCCGGTGCTACATTTAGCATCAGTTTTAAAGATGCAGAATAAAAACCTGGGTCTACCCAACCCCTTTTCTGAACCCACTTTCTTCTATTGATTCCAGGTTTTTAAACTCAACCAACTGACAATCAAAACATCTTGAAATCTTCCTTATGACCTGGAGCCCTGACCTTCTCCCACTTTGTTGTCCTGTGTTTCTCAATGGAAGAAATTTACATCTTGCATGTATTAATTCATGTCTTATGTCTCCCTAAAACACGTAAAAACCAAACTGTAGCCCGATCACCTTGGATATATGTACTCAGGACCTCCTGGGGCTGTGTCACTGGCATGTCCCTAACCTTGGCAAATTAAACTTCTAAATTGATTAAGACTGGTTTTAGATAACCTTTTGGTTTGCAATCTGTAATCATAGTGAAGTTTATTTTTTAGAAGAGGACACTAGGGATTTATTGTGTCAAACAGAAATAACAATATTTGTTTATGTGATTTATGTCCCAAGAACATTTTTTCCATGTATGGATTCACATGAAAGGAAACGGCTGTCACATAAACGGCTGTCACTGCAGTTCTGTTTTTTAGAATTTTCAATCCTTGAATAAAAGTTAAGTTGATCAGACAGATGTATTCAATTCTAGGCAAAACAGTCTATTTTAGTTATGTACTAAACTTTTGTGATAGTGAACGATGGAAGAATTGGAAACATTGAAATTATATTCTATAAAACAACTGGTGTTAATCACAGGAATAGTTCCTTCTTCAGTCCACCTTTCCTATGTCATGCATGTGCAGTAATTGCCTATGGAGGATACCTATGCTTTTTTGCTGTCTTGTCATTGTGTCTAATGAATGTAGTTTGCAGGATTTGACCATTTCTAGGTCTTGTGGTGATGAGTTTTCAACCATCTCAAAAATATCTCATTCATCTTATTTGTTTGGGGCCAACTGGTGAGGAATGTCCCCAGCACTGACAGAAGTTTCTCAATATTTCTAAGTACTGCTTCCTAATATTGAGAACTTGCACTTGACCCTGTTGTCAGAGGTATCTGGGGCAGCTCTGTAGTACTCACGCCAATGGCTGTGCCATATCCTACAGTTACATTCACTGTTGTCTGCCCTAAGCTACAGGACTGCTGCAGCCATCTTGGAATCATAGACAGTGTTTGGGATCTCTGTAGACTCATGTAAATCTAGGACTTGCATGTGTGAGGGAACCAACTTACAGCTGCCCACGATGGTAGGGTTGAGAGCCATCCTCCTCGGGGTAATAACTGCAGTTCAACAATTCATTCTCAATTCAGCTTTAGAGCTATAACCCTAGGTTCATATCTTGCCTCCTTCCTTTAGGGGCTTAAAAGCATGGGCACATTCATTAGCCCTTCGGTTTCTCCATCCAAGGAGTATGTGGATAGTAAACAATCCCTGTTTAGGTGAGGTCGATAGTGAGGAGTGAATGGGTTTATTAAAATACACTGTGTATCGTAGATCTTCACAATGGTAAATTAAAAGAGAACTGACTTGCTTGATATCTCAAAGCTTAACACATTCCAGACCTGCAGGCAAACCCAAGATAGAAGCTCCCAAGTCAGGGGTGATGCCATAATGCACAACTGCTCTGTCCAAAAATAGTCATTTCAACTTAACTCTAACCTTGGGACAAAAGAATGAGATAGGAGTATCAAAAATGCTTTTGGTGACATCTTGATTCCACACAGTAGCTACGTCTGAAAAAAAGAAAATTTAAGTGCATGTTGTCTAAAAAATGAGCCAGTGACCTGATGAAAGATCAGCAGATACCTGGTCAAATGGAATGAACACCAGTTTACTTGGGGAGGAGAATTAGCTACCATATTGGAAGGTCCCAAGCATGTGATATCATATCCTGTATGATTTCTTTCTCTTAAATGAAAAGTGGCTCAAACTGAGGCTGTTGCCAAGTGATGTAGATGACTGTAGCTTAGCCTTGGCAAAGTGCTCTGGATAGTGTCATGAGAGACCTGATTCGTGCATTTCTTCCTTCTGAGGAGGGTAATAGGTTAGGTGAAAGCATATTATTCGTATCTCTGTACATGAGGAATTTTGAATAATCCACAAAAGTATGTTTAAAACTATGTTTTGGTAGGTAAACTGGTCTATACACAGATATTATCACTATGTATTTGGGAAAGTTTGTCATATGAGTAGAAGTAGCACGCTCTCAAATACTGTAAACTAAATATACATTTAGGCTGATGAAAGGAGGGAAGCCATGGGAATAGCAACATTAGGTTTCTTTGTGTGTTTTCCTTCACATTTCCACATTCCAGATTCACTTCGGATTCTGAAGTCTACAGTTTAAAAGATAATTGACGGTGGAAAGACAGAAGCACAAGAAATGTCCCAATATTCTTCCAGTCAACACGAAGAGGGAAGTCAGCTATGCAGAATCTAATCAGAAATACTGCATTTTACTCTATGGAAAAATAATAAACATACAATAGCATGAACAAGGAATTAGAACTATAAATTATGGAATAAGTAGGCAAAGTATTTCCTGAACAACCTTACTACACCAACTGGAAGGACACCATTCAGTAGGTGAATATGAACAGACCTTCACAGTAACAATATACTTGAGGAGAGAGGTATGAAGCTGAGAACTTCTTTCACATTCTGCATATGGAAAATTGGAGATAGTCTACAAGAATGCTATTCATGCTAATAAATTCATCAAAATTGCAGAGTACAAGGTTAACACTCAAACGGCAGTTGTGTTAATATGCACTCACTATCAACAATCCAATAGCAAGATTACAAATGTAATTCCATGGATAATAACCTCTGAAATCATTAGATACTTAGAATCTAACCAATGAGATGAAACGCTCGTAACCTGGTAAGAACAGAATGTGACTGAAAGGAAGTAGAGAAGGTACAAATAAAAAAAGGTATCCCGTATTTAGACAGGAAGACAAAACCTGACTAATACACAACACTACAAAATGATCCAAAGACGCACAACTACTATCAAACTGGTAACAGCCATCTGTGCAGAAATAGGAAAGACAACCCAACAGTTTTTTTGAATTCTTGTATGTCTCAAATAATCATAATAATATTGAAAAAGAATAGCGTTGGAAGATACGCATTCATGAGATTGAAATCTACGAGAGGAAAAGATACAGAAATTCAGACAGCAGGGTCCTAGCATGGGGGCACCCGTAAGTATTGGAGCTATGGAATAGAGAGCCCAAAATTCAATGCATGCATACACAGTCAACTGATCTTCAACAAAGGTGCCGAGAATGCACAATGGGAAAAGGAAGGCCTCTTTAACAAATGATGGTAAAACTCCATATTCTCATTTAAATAACAAAATTGAGCAGTGTGCTCAAGGGTGTGCTTCTTCCTCCATTTACAAGACACTGGAGCTTTGCAATGACCCCAGAGCAAATCTTCATCCTGTCCCCCATGCCCAGAGAGAGCCCGTGATATCAGGAGTAAACAGCAAGTACAGACAAATGAATGTGCTGCCATGAAACCTAATAGTTCAGGTGAGGATCAGTTTCTCCCAAGCATCTGGGCACACTGTGGAAGACTTGCTGTCTCCAGGATTAAGTAACTGCCATGACAGAACTGTGTCCCAAACCAAAGGCTTTAACATTTGCAGTGGCAGAAGCAGGAAAGAGGTATCCTCAGAAAGACCATCTTTAAATAATAAAGCAAGAACAGGGGACAAAAATAATAAAAATAAAAAAGAAGAGGTGATCACACACAGGGTACTCACACTTCTCACCACTATGACATTAAACTCTGACAAGAACAAATTTCATCCATGTTTTCTTTTTCTTCTCTTTCTACATGCTCGCTCAGCATCCCAAGCAGCAGGCAGAAGCTGAAGGCTTTATTAAATTCCACCTGGAAAGGTGTCTTCTTCACTGTTGAGATTTTCCAGAATCCACTCTTTACAACCACCAACAGCAGAGTAAGTCAGAGAGAGGTGCACTCACTTTTACTCCAGCTGAAGCCACATCGGCTCACACAACATCCCCTGGCTGGTCCTCTGGGTTCAAATGCATTCATACGGCCCCTCTGATCAGAGTTATACACTTGCAAAATTATTTGCTCTCATCAGACCCCCAATATTCTTTAACCAAAACCCAGAATCAGGTTACTATATATTAAAACCAGCAAGTTTGTTCCACAGCAAGTGAGCTACTTCAGGGTACATACCATAACCAGCGGGTGGCAAACTCTGCAATTAGACAAAAGAAGATGCTATGAGGATCAGATTAATTCTTCTGCACCCCCCCCCCAAGATCTGTCAGTCTCTTGATGACTTCAGGAAACTAGTTGTAAGACAATGGTTGAGTCAAAGGCCAAGAATCAAACATGCTAGAATAGAGGACACCTGTGGGAAACACAAGACCTTTCCCCACAGAATTTATCTAGAATTGACATTGGCAAATATACAATGCCTAAACCAAAGGGGAAAACTGGTGTTGAGGAAAATTCCTCTGCGTTACAGTTGACAATGGATGCTGTCATCTAAAAACATTCTAATATATCATATATCCGATGGGAAGACACTCTCATTGAATTCCAACCCCAAAAAGAGAATTGGACATGTCAGACATAATGTGCCTTCTCAGATTATCACAATTAACAGAAGGAAAGAAATCAGAAAAGAAACAATTCTTTTTTCATTTTGTTTTCTTTTGAAGTTTAGGTTCCAGGAGGCATGTGCAGGACTGTGCAGGTTTATTACACAGGTGAACACGTGCTATGGTGCCTTGCTGCATGTATCAACCCATCACCTAGGTTTAAGCCCTGCGTCCATTAGCAATTTATCCTGATGCTCTCCCTCCCCAATCCCCACCTGACAGGTTAGAGGACAGAAAAAGGGGTTCTTACCTTGCCATCATCCTTAGAGGTGATGCTGCTGCCATCCTCAGGAGGAGCTGGAGGGAGACAGAGTAAAAGTCAGTACCCTGGTGGCTGGAGACTGAGTAACTCAGGGAGCTTTGCTGGGTGTGTCATATGGAGTGTGGGACTGAAGATTCTGAGACCATCTCAGAGAAACAACTATGTTCAAATAGTACCATGAGGGAGTCTCACCAGGTATCTTTCATCTTAGACAATGCCAAGACCTAATAATACTTTCGCTTTCCCAATTCCCAAGATATTAACCAATCAAAAAGCAAGGCTTAGATGTTTGCTGTGACATAAGCAGGAAAAAATGGTCTCCTGGGAAAAGTAATCATTAAATACCAGAGCAAGAAACGATGGTTACAAAAGCATCGATGGTAAGCAAACAATGGTTACAAAAGCCCACAAAGCCCATGGACACACATCCTCTCATCTCTAACTTATTAAAATACAACGGAAACAAGTCAGACCTCTACAGCTATTTTTTTTGTTGTTGTTGTTCTGGCTTCATAGCCCCCTTTTTAGGTTCCAAAGCAACAGGTGTAACCCAACTGCTGCCAGAAATACTCCCAGCGTATCATTTTTGGTTTTTGTTTGTTTCTTTGTTTGAGACAGTCTTGCTCACCAGGCACCAGGCTGGAGTGCAGTGGTGGGATCTCGACTGACTGCAACATCTGCCTCCTGGTTTCAAGCAATTCTCCTGCCTCAGCCTCCTGAGTAGCTGGGACTACAGGAACACACCACCACGCCCAGCTAATTTTTGTAGTTTCAGTAGAGATGAAGTTTCACCATGTTGCCCAGCATGGTCTTGATCTCTTGACCTCGTGATCCGCCCACCTCAGCCTCCCAAAGTGCTGGGATTAATGGCCTGAGCCACTGCGCCCGGCCTAGGGTATCATTTTCTACCTGCAGAAATTATCCTATTGCAGCTTCCCTCATGGATGATGTCCACTGGCCAATCTTTAGAGACACAAATCTCAGCAAGAAGTTATTTCAGAGTGTGACTCACCCACCCTCCTACTCCAGGTGAGGTCACACTGGATGACATGAGATCACCCTGAGCTTTCCTTCATGTTCTCAGACTCCCTCCAGGCTCTGTGGAGCCAGAGGTCTTCAACAAGGCATTGCTTACACTTTCCACCCTTCAAGTAAGAAAGAGAAGCTGAAAGAATCACCTTTCCATTTTTTCTTCCACTGGCCCATGATAGGGTCTCACCTCCAATCCCACAACCCTGAGATCCCAACTTTGATGTGCATGCTTTGAGTGACATGAGTCTAACAATCAGACCCTGAGCCAGGCTCACAGCAGACATGCAAGACAGCATTCTGTGGGGATGGAAATGCTCTCTGATGTACAGCTCCTGGGCCATTGCACGGTGGCTGTGGTGATGAGGTTTTGAATATTTCATTGTATATATTTCTTTATTTAACTATAAAGAGGCATGTATATGACTGAGAAGCACACTAGATGGGACAGCTCCAGAGATCCAGACATGAGTAAGACCTGACTCCCCTCTCCTGGTGTGTTTTGCAGAATCATTTGCTGCTCTGATCCTACCACACATTTACGGTTACTTCCTGGGCATCAGCTGGAGATAGGACAGTGAGGACAACATCCGCAGTGTCCAGAGGTCGAGGGATTCCATCAGGGATGCGCCTGCACCCAGTGGAAGGGCGTGGCCCTACACACCCTGTCTAGAATAGATCAGAGCAGCAGGAGCAGAGGGGTGGGGCATCTCACTGTCCTCAGGAGCTCACCCTCATCTCCAGACCCTGACTCAGAAGCTGGGCAGGCTCCAGGATGAGTGTGTGGCTCAACAGGCTGGACAGGCTGAGAAAAAAACCTTTCCACACTTGCACTAGATCTCAGCCAACGGGTGACCTAGAGCTCATCCCAAGGGTATGTTCATTAAAACATCCATGGAGCCTAATGGGTCTGTCCCAGGACTGAGCTCCGGGGTAAGGACAAATGAGGAATACACGGTCACTGCCCTGCTAGTAAATACCCATAGCCAGGGTTCCTCTATTCACCTGTGGGAAGACTCAGACTTTGAGATGGAAGATTTTAAAGCATCTCCAAAATAAGTGGAAACTGAGATGTTATGGATTGCACAGAAGAGTTGCAAGGATGACCTGGAGTCTGGGATCAGCCCCCAGCCCTTTACTGAGATCACCCTGCACTGGAACTCATGTCCCTCCCCAACTGCCCTGCTACTTTGGAGTGCTGCAGCTGCCCAGGACAAGAGCTGGAAGACTCTGTCCAGTTGAAAAGCATTTCTGGGCCAGAAGACCCTTGGCCAAAAGGGTCTACTGAAGAATCATTCCTCAGGAGATTTCCAGAAGAGGTGAAAAATAAAACCTTGTCTGTCTCATCCCCAGGAAGATAAGGCCTGGGACCTCTCTGTCTCTGGTCTGACCCTGAGGTCCATTCCTACTGACTCGTGTCCTGTCCTGTGTCAGAAAAATGGGGACCTGATTCCTGTTCTGCCCCTCTCCACAATGACACTCTGCTGGTATCATTGCCATCATTGCACAGAGATGGAGAAGACATGGGTCAGGAAGGAAGCTCCTTTCTCAAGGTATTTAGGGTGATGTTCACACCAAGCTTTCAACAGAAAGGAAGGCCAAGTCCTACTCACACCTCCCCAGAAGGGGTCTCATATCCTGCCTGGGCCCTGGTGATGACACTGAACTGATGCCCCTAACATTGCAACCTTGACATTCTCTGTTAACAATGTCCCAAATATTCTCATTTTCTTTCTCTCTGATCCTTTAAATCATGTTCCCCTTCAGGTCTAGCACGAGGCTCTCCCTTGCTCTCTCCAATGGAGCCCACAAAGCAGGTGTCCATGAATTCTGAGAACCTCAATGTTGGTAACACTGATATTTTCCTTGACTCACAAACAGCAGCGCCCCTGCAGCACCAATGGGAAGCTTCGTCCAGAGATTAAAGATGTCTAGGACAATCTGGTCATGAGAAAATCACTTCTGGGGTGAACAAGTGACATTGCACAATCAAACAGTTTCATTCGTTTGTTCCATTGAAAAAATACTGACACATACAGGACAATCAAATTTTACTGAAAAGCAATGCATTTCCACAAAATGAATGCTCCAAAAAAACCCCTCAAACCATCATGTGGTCCACTTGATCTTCATCATGACTTAAAGCAGCTACCTTGGCTCTCTGTGTGTTAAGGTTTTCAGAAGGAAACAAAAACCTATTTCAACAGTATGAAATAGGCATGATGGAGATGCTCCTGTCTCAGAGCGGAGTTCTTCACAGACCCATCTGTTTCTCACAGCCCACCCCACATCCTCATACCTATCAGGAACCTGAAGCTACGGAGGTTCTCCAGACAAAAGCAAGCAAGAAAATCCCCGACTCATCACTTAGATTTGTCATTAGGAAGAAAGTGATATTAGAATATGTACAATGTTAGAGAGGGGAAAAACACACACTGTGGGGGAAGTGGATGGGAGAGCATCAGAATAAAGAGCTAATGTATGTGGGGCTCAATACCTAGGTGATGGGTTAACAGGTGCAGCAAACCATGCCACACTTTTAGCTATGTAACAAAGCTACACATCCTACACATGTATCCCAAAAATGAAAATCAAATTTAAATTAAAAAAGAAATTGCCAGAGAAGGCAAATCTAGAGAAACAGAAAGTAGCTTAGCGGCTGACTGGGGCCAGGCGTATGGGCCTTGGGAAAAAACAGAAGTGACTACTAATGGCTATAGGGTTTCTCTGAGGGGGAATGAAAAGATTCTAAACTTAGATTGTGACAATGGCTGCACAACCCTGTAAATATAGTAAAAACACTACATCACCCACTTGAAATAAGTAAATTGTTCTGCATGTCAACTGTGTGACAAAGCAGTTTAACAGAAAAAGAATACTTACAGAGGTAATGTGGGGCTCTCACATTGTCCTGCAACAAGAGAAAAACACAAAACATCGTAAGCATCATATCGAGCTACGTGCTGTTGGTGCAGGTCTTTTCACATGGTGACATTAGGAAACCATGTCACTGGTCCCCAAATGAAGCATAGAAGATGCTTCTGGAAAAGAGAGTTGGGTGTTTTGGAAATTTAGCAAGAGGCCATTTCAGCTGGCAAATACAAAATAACTTTTCAAGAAGAAAATGTTGCTACAAGAAATATGCCCATGAACAGATTGTAAGTTATGCCATCTATTGACTGACATCATCAATCAGGCCTCAGTTGGTCAGAAACCCCACCGACTGGTCGCTGGAGTCCATGACAACTGAGGTCTGATTCACAATAGCAGTCAAAAATGATATTCACTTGATATTCCAGAAGCCCCAGAAAAAAACATTTCTCTTTGAGACAAAGAAATGCATCCTACCAAGTCACGGAGCATCTCAGACTTTTCAATTTCTTCTAAGATGAGATCCTGTACGACCTCAACAGGACCTAAGAGAACACAGAGTGACAGTCAGTGCATTGGTGCTGCCGAGGAATCTCATAAGGAACTTTGGTAAATGTGGACCGGATTGAAGTGTATGGAGCTGGGCATTTGACAAGCATGGAATCAGCTGTTCCTGGACAATTCTCCTTGGTGCTGAAGGAAGGAAAAGGAGAGGGACAGAAAGAAATGAAAGAGCCTTGGCATCCTAGCTAAGGCAACCTCATCAATGAGAAATCGTCATCTGAAGAACCGGTTAATACAGAAAGGCAGTGTACTATAGAAACAGGAAGTAGATTAGGGCTGCCTAGAACCAGGGGTGTGGGGGGTTGGGGAAAAGAGGAGTCACTACTAAGGGGGTTTTCTGACAGGGAACTAAGTGCTTCTAAAATAAGATTCTAACAATGGTTGTACAACCCTGTAAATATAGCAAAAACACTGTATCATCTACTTTAAATCCGTGAATTGATTTGCATGTCAACTACGTCTCGGTAACTGTTTAAAAGAAAAAGAATACGTACGGTGGTGATACTGGGCCACAGGCTTCTCCTGCAATAAGAGAAAAAGAAACACCATGAGGACGACATCATGCTGGGTCCTGTTGGCACAGGTCTTGTATTCACTTGGTGACATTAAAAAAGCAGATGGCAGGCTGGGCGCAGTGGCTCACGCATGTAATCCCAGCACATTGGGAGGCTGAGGCAGGCAGATCATGAGGGCAAGAGATTGAGACCATCCTGGCCAACGTGGTGAAACACCGTCTCTACTAAAAACTACAAAGAAGGTAGGTGTGTTGGTGGCGAGAGCCTTCAGTCCCAGCTACTCAGGGGGGCTGAGGCAGGAGAATTGCTTGAATGCAGTACGAGGATGCTGCAGTGATCTGAGATCACACCACTGCACTGTAGCCTGGTGACAGACAGACTCTGTCTCAAAAACAAAACTAAACTAAACAAAAAACCAGATGTCAAACAGTGATGAAGCCAGAGGCCACAAATGGAGCACAGGGGATCCTTGCAGAAAAAGCACTGGGTTTGAAATATTTAGCAAGTATCTATACTGGCTGAAAAATACAAAATTATTTTTCCAGAAGAAAATGTTGCTACCAAGAAATATGCCCATGACCAGATTGTAAGTTATGCCATCTTCTGACTGACATCGTCAACAAGGCCTCAGTTGGTCAGAAACTCCACTGACTGGTCGCTAGAGTCCATGACAACTGAGGTCTGATTCACAATGGCAGTCAAAAATGATACTCACTTGACATTCCAGAGGCCACAGAAATAAAAATTTCTCTTTGAGACAAAGAAATGCATCGTACCATATCAGGGGGCACCTCATCGTCTTCAATGTTTTCTAAGACGAGGTCCTGTAGGACCTCAACAGGACCTAAGAGAACACAGAGTGACAGTCAGCGCATTGGTGATGCTGAGGAATCTCACAAGGAGCTTTGGAAAATGTGGACCGGGCTGAAGTGTATGGAGCTGGGCGTTTGAAAAGCATGGACCGAGCTGATGCTGGACAATTCTCCTTGGTGCTCAAGGAAGGAAAAGGAGAGGGGCAGAAAGAATGAAAGAGCCTTGGCTTCCTAGCTAGGGCAACCTCATCAATGTGAAATCGTCATTTCAAGAACCGGTTAATACAGAAAGGCAGTGTACTATAGAAAGAAGAAGTAGATTAGGGCTGCCTAGAACCAGGGGTATGCGGGGTTCGGGAAAACAGAAGTCACTACTAAGGGGGTTTTCTGACAGGGAACCAAGAGCTTCTAAAATTAGATAATCACAATGGTTGCACAACCCTGTAAATACAGTAAAAACACTGAATCACCTACTTTACATGGGTGAATTGCTTTGCATGTCAACTACATCTCGGTAACTGTTTAAAAGAAAAAGAATACGTACGTTGGTGATACTGGGCCCCAGGCATCTCCTGCAATAAGAGAAAAAGAAACACCATGAGGATGACATTATGCTGGGTCCTGTTGGCACAGGTCTTGTATTCACTTGGTGACATTAGAAAAGCAGATGGCAGGCTGGGCACGGTGGCTCATGCAAGTAATCCCAGCATGTTGGGAGGCTGTGGTGGGCAGATCATGAGGGCAAAAGATTTAGACCATCCTGGCCAACATGGTGAAACACCAACTCTACTAAAAACTACAAAGAAGGTGGGTGTGGTGGTGGCGAGAGCCTTCAGTCCCAGCTACTCGGGAGGCTGAGGCAGGAGAATTGCTTGAATGCAGTAGGAGGACGCTGCAGTGATCTGAGATTACACCACTGCACTGTAGCCTGGTGACAGAGAGACTCTGTCTCAAAAACTAAACTAAACTAAAAGCCAGATGTCACACATTGATGAAGTCACAGGCCCCAAATGGAGCACAGGGGATCCTTGTAGAAAATGCAGTGGGTTTGAAATATTTAGCAAGTATCTATGCTGCCTGAAAAATACAAAATTATTTTTCAAGAAGAAAATGTTGCTACTGAGAAATATGCCCATGACCAGATTGTAAGTTATGCCATCCTTTGACTGACATCGTCAATAAGGCCTCAGTTGGTCAGAAACTCACTGACTGGTCGCTAGAGTCCATGACAACTGAGGTCTGACTCACAACGGCAGTCAAAAATGATATTCACTTGATATTCCAGAAGCCCCAGAAATAAAAATTTCTCTTTGAGACAAAGAAATGCATCTTACCATATCAGGGGGCATCTCATCCTCTTCAATGTCCTCTAAGATGAGGTCCTGTAGGACCTCAACAGGACCTAAGAGAACACAGAGTCACAGTAAGTGCATTGGTGATGCTGAGGAATCTCACAAGGAGCTTTGGAAAATGTGAACTGGGCTAAAGTGTATGGAGCTAGACATTTGACAAGCATGGACCGAGCTGATGCAGGACCATTCTCCTTGGTGCTCAAAAAAGGAAAAGGAGAGGGGCAGAAAGAATGAAAGAGCCTTGGCTTCCTAGCTAGGGCAAACTCATCAATGTGAAATCGTCATTTCAAGAACCAGTTAATACAGAAAGGCAGTGTACTATAGAAACAGGAAGTAGATTAGGGCTGCCTAGAACCAGGGGTGTCGGGGGTTGGGAAAAACAGAGGAGTCACTACTAAGGGGGTTTTCTGACAGGAAACCAAGAGCTTCTAAAATTAGATAATACAATGGTTGCACAACCCTGTAAATATAGTAAAAACACTGAATCACCTACTTTACATGGGTGAATTGGTTTGCATGTCAACTACATCTTGGTAACTGTTTAAAAGAAAAAGAATACGTACGGTGGTGATACTGGGCCACAGGCTTCTCCTGCAATAAGAGAAAAAGAAACACCATGAGGATGACATAATGCTGGGTCCTGTTGGCATAGGTCTTGTATTCACTTGGTGACATTAGAAAAGAAGATGGCAGGCTGGGCACGGTGGCTCATGCAAGTAATCCCAGCACGTTGGGAGGCTGTGGTGGGCAGATCATGATGGCAAAAGATTGAGACCATCCCGGCCAACGTGGTGAAACACCGTCTCTACTAAAAACTACAAAAAAGGTGGGTGTGGTGGTGGCGAGAGCCTTCAGTCCCAGCTACTCGGGAGGCTGAGGCAGGAGAATTGCTTGAATGCAGTAGCAGGACGCTGCAGTGATCTGAGATTACATCACTGCACTGTAGCCTGGTGACAGAGATATTCTGTCTCAAAAACTAAACTAAACTAAGAGCCAGATGTCAAACACTGACGAAGTCACAGGCCCCAAATGGAGCACAGGGGATCCTTGCAGAAAATGCAGTGGGTTTGAAATATTTAGCAAGTATCTATGCTGCCTGAAGAATACAAAATTATTTTTCAAGAAGAAAATGTTGCTACTGAGAAATATGCCCATGACCAGATTGTAAGTTATGCCATCTTTTGACTGACATCGTCAACAAGGCCTCAGTTGGTCAGAAACTCCACTGACTGGCCGCTAGAGTCCATGACAACTGAGGTCTGATTGACAATGGCAGCCAAAAATGATATTCACTTGATATTCCAGAGGCCCCAGAAATAAAAATTTCTCTTTGAGACAAAGAAATGCATCTTACCATATCACGGGGCATCTCATCGTCTTCAATGTCCTCTAAGATGAGGTCCTGTAGGACCTCAACAGGACCTAAGAGAACACAGAGTCACAGTAAGTGCATTGGTGATGCTGAGGAATCTCACAAGGAGCTTTGGAAAATGTGAACTGGCCTAAAGTGTATGGAGCTAGACATTTGACAAGCATGGACCGAGCTGATGCAGGACCATTCTCCTTGGTGCTCAAAAAAGGAAAAGGAGAGGGGCAGAAAGAATGAAAGAGCCTTGGCTTCCTAGCTAGGGCAAACTCATCAATGTGAAATCGTCATTTCAAGAACCGGTTAATACAGAAAGGCAGTGTACTATAGAAACAGGAAGTAGATTAGAGCTGCCTAGAACCAGGGGTGTGGGGGGTTGGGGAAAACAGAGGAGTCACTACTAAGTGGGTTTTCTGACAGGAAACCAAGAGCTTCTAAAATTAGATAATAACAATGGTTGCACAACCCTGTAAATATAGTAAAAACACTGAATCACCTACTTTACATGAGTGAATTGGTTTGCATGTCAACTACATCTCGGTAACTGTTTAAAAGAAAAAGAATACGTACGGTGGTGATACTGGGCCGCAGGCTTCTCCTGCAATAAGAGAAAAAGAAACACCATGAGGATGACATAATGCTGGGTCCTGTTGGCATAGGTCTTGTATTCCCTTGGTGACATTAGAAAAGCAGATGGCAGGCTGGGCACGGTGGCTCATGCAAGTAATCCCAGCACGTTGGGAGGCTGTGGTGGGCAGATCATGATGGCAAAAGATTGAGACCATCCCGGCCAACGTGGTGAAACACCGTCTCTACTAAAAACTACAAAAAAGGTGGGTGTGGTGGTGGCGAGAGCCTTCAGTCCCAGCTACTCGGGAGGCTGAGGCAGGAGAATTGCTTGAATGCAGTAGGAGGATGCTGCAGTGATCTGAGATTACATCACTGCACTGTAGCCTGGTGACAGAGATATTCTGTCTCAAAAACTAAACTAAACTAAACTAAAAGCCAGATGTCAAACACTGATGAAGTCACAGGCCCCAAATGGAGCACAGGGGATCCTTGCAGAAAATGCAGTGGGTTTGAAATATTTAGCAAGTATCTATGCTGCCTGAAGAATACAAAATTATTTTTCAAGAAGAAAATGTTGCTACTGAGAAATATGCCCATGACCAGATTGTAAGTTATGCCATCTTTTGACTGACATCGTCAACAAGGCCTCAGTTGGTCAGAAACTCCACTGACTGGCCGCTAGAGTCCATGACAACTGAGGTCTGATTCATAATGGCAGTCAAAAAGGATATTCACTTGATATTCCAGAGTCCCCAGAAATAAAAATTTCTCTTTGAGACAAAGAAATGCATCTTACCATATCACGGGGAATCTCATCCTCTTCAATGTCCTCTAAGATGAGGTCCTGTAGGACCTCAACAGGACCTAAGAGAACACAGAGTCACAGTAAGTGCATTGGTGATGCTGAGGAATCTAACAAGGAGCTTTGGAAAATGTGAACTGGGCTAAAGTGTATGGAGCTAGACATTTGACAAGCATGGACCGAGCTGATGCAGGACCATTCTCCTTGGTGCTCAAAAAAGGAAAAGGAGAGGGGCAGAAAGAATCAAAGAGCCTTGGCTTCCTAGCTAGGGCAAACTCATCAATGTGAAATCGTCATTTCAAGAACTGGTTAATACAGAAAGGCAGTGTACTATAGAAACAGGAAGTAGATTAGGGCTGCCTAGAACCAGGGGTGTGGGGGGTTGGGGAAAACAGAGGAGTCACTACTAATGGGGTTTTCTGACAGGGAACCAAGAGCTTCTAAAATTAGATAATAACAATGGTTGCACAACCCTGTAAATAGAGTAAAAACACTGAATCACCTACTTTACATGGGTGAATTGGTTTGCATGTCAACTATATCTCGGTAACTGTTTAAAAGAAAAAGAATACGTACGGTGGTGATACTGGGCTGCAGGCTTCTCCTGCAATAAGAGAAAAAGAAACACCATGAGGATGACATCATGCTGGGTCCTGTTGGCACAGGTCTTGTATTCCCTTGGTGACATTAGAAAAGCAGATGGCAGGCTGGGCACGGTGGCTCATGCAAGTAATCCCAGCATGTTGGGATGCTGTGGTGGGCAGGTCATGAGGGCAAAAGATTGAGACCATCCTGGCCAACGTGGTGAAACACCATCTCTACTAAAAACTACAAAAAAGGTGGGTGTGGTGGTGGCGAGAGCCTTCAGTTCCAGCTACTCGGGAGGCTGAGGCAGGAGAATTGCTTGAATGCAGTAGGAGGACGCTGCAGTGATCTGAGATTACATCACTGCACTGTAGCCTGGTGATAGAGAGACTCTGTCTCTAAAACTAAACTAAACTAAACTCAATTAAAAGCAAGATGTCAAACATTGATGAAGTCACAGGCCCTAAATGGAGCACTGGGGATCCTTGTAGAAAATGCAGTGTGTTTGAAATATTTAGCAAGTATCTACGCTAGCTGAAAAATACAAAATTATTTTTTAAGAAGAAAATATTGCTACTGAGAAATATGCCCATGACCAGATTGTAAGTTATGACATCTTTTGACTGACATCGCCAATAAGGCCTTAGTTGGTCAGAAACTCCGCTGACTGGTCGCTAGAGTCCATGCCAACTGAGGTCTGATTCACAATGGCAGTCAAAAATGATATTCACTTGATATTCCAGAGGCCCCAGAAATAGAAATTTCTCTTTGAGACAAAGAAATGCATCTTACCATATCACGGGGCATCTCATCGTCTTCAATGTCCTCTAAGACGAGGTCCTGTAGGACCTCAACAGGACCTAAGAGAACACAGAGTCACAGTAAGTGCATTGGTGATGCTGAGGAATCTCACAAGGAGCTTTGGAAAATGTGGACCGGGCTAAAGTGTATGGAGCTAGGCGTTTGACAAGCATGGACCGAGCTGATGCAGGACCATTCTCCTTGGTGCTCAAAAAAGGAAAAGGAGAGGGGCAGAAAGAATGAAAGCGCCTTGGCTTCCTAGCTAGGGCAAACTCATCAATGTGAAATCGTCATTTCAAGAACTGGTTAATACAGAAAGGCAGTGTACTATAGAAACAGGAAGTAGATTAGGGCTGCATAGAACCAGGGGTGTGGGGGGTTGGGGAAAACAGAGGAGTCACTACTAAGGGGGTTTTCTGACAGGGAACCAAGAGCTTCAAAAATTAGATAATAACAATGGTTGCACAACCCTGTAAATATAGTAAAAGCACTGAATCACCCACTTTAAATGGGTGAATTGGTTTGCATGTCAACTACGTCTTGGTAACTGTTTAAAAGAAAAAGAATACGTACGGTGGTGATACTGGGCGGCAGGCTTCTCCTGCAATAAGAGAAAAAGAAACACCATGAGGATGACATCAGGCTGGGTCCTGTTGGCACAGGTCTTGTATTCATTTAATGACATTAGAAAAGCAGATGGCAGGCTGGGTGCAGTGGCTCATGCAAGTAATCCCAGCACGTTGGGAGGCTGTGGTGGGCAGATCATGAGGGCAAAAGATTGAGACCATCCTGGCCAACGTGGTGAGACACTGTCTCTACTAAAAACTACAAAAAAGGTGGGTGTGGTGGTGGCGAGAGCCTTCAGTCCCAGCTAGGGAGGCTGAGGCAGGAGAATTGCTTGAATGCAGTAGGAGGACGCTGCGGTGATCTGAGATTACACCACTGCACTGTAGCCTGGTGACAGAGAGACTCTGTCTCAGAAACAAAACAAAACTAAACTAAAGGCCAAATGTCAAACATTGATGAAGTCACAGGTCCCAAATGGAGCACAGGGGATCCTTGTAGAAAATGCAGTGGGTTTGAAATATTTAGCAAGTATCTATGCTGGCTGAAAAATACAAAATTATTTTTCAAGAAGAAAATGTTGCTACTGAGAAATATGCCCATGACCAGATTATAAGTTATGCCATCTTTTGACTGGCATCGTCAATAAGGCCTTAGTTGGTCAGAAACTCCACTGACTGGTCGCTAGAGTCCATGACAACTAAGGTCTGATTCACAATGGCAGTCAAAAATGATATTCATTTGATATTCCAGATGCCCCAGAAATAAAAATTTCTCTTTGAGACAAAGAAATGAATCTTACCATATCAGGGGGCATCTCATCCTCTTCAATGTCCTCTAAGATGAGGTGCTGTAGGACCTCAACAGGACCTAAGAGAACACAGAGTGAAAGTAAGTGCATTGGTGATGCTGAGGAATCTCACAAGGAGCTTTGGAAAATGTGGATCGGGCTGGAGTGTATGGAGCTAGGCATTTGACAAGCATGGACCGAGCTGATGCAGGACCATTCTCCTTGGTGCTCAAAAAAGGAAAAGGAGAGGGGCAGAAAGAATGAAAGAGCCTTGGCTTCCTAGCTAGGGCAAACTCATCAATGTGAAATCGTCATTTCAAGAACCGGTTAATACAGAAAGGCAGTGTACTATAGAAACAGGAAGTAGATTAGGGCTGCCTAGAACCAGGGGTGTGGGGGGTTGGGGAAAACAGAGGAGTCACTACTAAGGGGGTTTTCTGACAGGGAACCAGGAGCTTCTAAAATTAGATAATAACAATGGTTGCACAACCCTGTAAATATAGTAAAAACACTGAATCACCTACTTTCAATGGGTGAATTGGTTTGCATGTCAAATACATCTTGGTAACTGTTTAAAAGAAACAGAATACGTACGGCGGTGATATTGGGCCGCAGGCTTCTCCTGCAATAAAAGAAAAAGAAACACCATGAGGATGACATAATGCTGGGTCCTGTTGGCACAGGTCTTGTATTCATTTGATGACATTAGAAAAGCAGATGGCAGGGTGGGGTGCGGTGGCTCACACATGTAATTCCAGCATGCTGGGAGGCCGAGGCGGGCAGATCATGAGGTCAAGAGATTGAGACCATCCTGGCCAACATGGTCAAACCCTGTCTCTACTAAAAACTACAAGAAACCCGGCATGGTGGTGGGGTGAGCCTGTAGTCCCAACTACTTAGGAAACTGAGGCAGGAGAATTGCTTGAATCCAGTATGTGGAGGTTAGTGATCTGAGGTCACACCACTGCACTGTAGCCAGATGACAGAGAAAGTCTCTGTCTCAAAACAACAACAATGCGAAAACCAGATGTAGAACAGTGATCAAGTCACTGGCCCCAGATGACACATAGAGAATGCTTGCAGAAAATGCAGTGCGTTTGGAAAATTTAGCAGGCGTCTATGTTCTCTAGGAAATACAAAATTATTTTTTCAAGAACAAAACGCTGCTACTGAGAAATGTGCTCACGACCAGGTGTACGTGATGTCCTCTTTTGACGGACATCATCCATCAGGCCCCAGTTGGTCATAATCTCCAGTGACCAGTCAGTAGAGTCCAAGAACCCCCAAGGCCTAATTTATGATGGCAGTCAAAAATCATATTCACTTCATAGTCTAGAAGCCCCAGAAAAAAAATAATTTCCAGACATGTATGTTACCGTGTCAGAGGCCACCTCCTCCTCCTCCCTGCCGAGGGTACACTCCTCTGAGTCGTCAACAGGAGCTAGGAGAACACAGAGTGACACTCAGTGCATTGGTGATGCTGAGGAATCTCACAAGGAGCTTTGGGGAATGTGTGTATGGAGGGGCTGGAGTGATGGAGCTGGGTGGTTCACAAGCATGGACTGAGCTGCTCCTGGACCATTCTCCTGGTGTTGAATGAAGGAAAAGGAGAGGGGCAGAAAGAATGAAAGAGCCTTGGCTTCCTAGCTAGGGCAACCTCATCAATGTGAAATCGTCATTTCAAGAACCGGTTAATAAAGAAAGGCAGTGTACTATAGAAACAGGAAGTAGATTAGGGCTGCCTAGAACCAGCGCTGTGGGGGGTTGGGAAAAACAGAGGAGTCACTACTAAGGGGGTTTTCTGACAGGGAACCAAGAGCTTCTAAAATTAGATTCTAACAATGGTTGCACAACCCTGTAAATATAGTAAAAACACTGAATCACCTACTTTAAATGGGTGAATTGGTTTGCATGTCAACTACGTCTCGGTAACTGTTAAAAAGAAAAAGAATACGTACGGTGGTGATACTGGGCTGCAGGCTTCTCCTGCAATAAAAGAAAAAGAAACACCATGAGGATGACATCATGCTGGGTCCTGTTGGCACAGGTCTTGTATTCATTTGGTGACATTAGAAAAGCAGATGGCAGGCTGGGTGCGGTGGCTCACACATGTAATTCCAGCATGTTGGGAGGCCGAGGCGGGCAGATCATGAGGTCAAGAAATTGAGACCATCCTGGCCAACATGGTCAAACCCTGTCTCTACTAAAAACTACCAAGAAACCTGGCATGGTGGTGGGGTGAGCCTGTAGTCCCAGCTACTTAGGAAACTGAGGCAGGAGAATTGCTTGAACCCAGTATGTGGAGGTTAGTGATCTGAGGTCACACCACTGCACTGTAGCCGGACGACAGAGAAAGTCTCTGTCTCAAAACAACAACAATGCGAAAACCAGATGTAGAACAGTGATCAAGTCACTGGCCCCAGATGACACATAGAGAATGCTTGCAGAAAATGCAGTGCGTTTGGAAAATTTAGCACGTGTCTATGTTCTCTAGGAAATACAAAATTATTTTTTCAAGAACAAAACGCTGCTACTGAGAAATGTGCTGATGATCAGTTTGTAGGTGATGTCCTGTTTTGATGGACATCATCCATCGGGCCTCAGTTGGTCATAATCTCCAGTGACCAGTCGCTAGAGTCCAAGAACCCCAAAGGCCTAATTTATGACGGCACTCAAAAATCATATCTACTTCATAGTCTAGAAGCCCCAGAAAAAAAAATAATAATTTCCAGACAAAGAAATGTATGTTACCGTGTCAGAGGCCACCTCCTCCTCCTCCTTGCCAAGGGTACACTCCTCTGAGTCGTCAACAGGAGCTAGGAGAACACAGAGTGACAGTCAGTGCATTGGTGCTGCTGAGGAATCTCACAAGCAGCTTTGGGGAATGTGTGTTTGGAGGGGCTGGAGTGATGGAGCTGGGTGGTTCACAAGCATGGACTGAGCTGCTGCTGGACCATTCTCCTGGTGTTGAATGAAGGAAAAGGAGAGCGGCAGAAAGAAATGAAAGAGCCTTGGCTTCCTAGCTAGGGCAACCTCATCAATGTGGAATCGTCATTTCAAGAACCGGTTAATACAGAAAGGCAGTGTACTATAGAAACAGGAAGTAGATTAGGGCTGCCTAGAACCAGGGGTGTGGGGGGTTGGGGAAAACAGAGGAGTCACTACTAAGGGGGTTTTCTGACAGGGAACCAAGAGCTTCTAAAATTAGATTCTAACAGTGGTTGCACAACCCCGTAAATACAGTAAAAGCACTGAATCACCCACTTTAAATGGGTGAATTGGGTTGCATGTCAACTACAGCTTAATGAAGCTATGTTAAAAAAAGAATACGTACTGTGGTGATATTCACCTGTAGCATCTTCCTGCAGTAAGAGGGAGAAAAAACAATCATGACGATCAGATCATACTGGGTCCTGACTGCACAGGTCTTTTATTCACTTGGTGGTGTTAGAAAACCAGGTATCAAACAGTGATCAAGTCACTGACCCCCAAATAAAGCAGAGGATGCTTGGAGAAAGGGCAGTGGGTTTTGTCTTTGGTTTTGGACAGATTCTTGCTCTGTCACCCAGGATAGAGAGCAGTGGCATGATCTTGGCTCACTGCAACTGCAGCTTCCTAGGTTCAAGCAATTCTCCTGCCTCAGCCTTCCAACTAGCTGTGACCACAGGCACCTGCCATCATGCCTGGCTAATGTTTGTATTTATAGTAGAGATGGGGTTTCATTATATTGGCCCTGTCTGCCTCAGCCTCCCAAAGTGCTGGGATTCCATGTGTGAGCCACCAAGGCAGTGGGTTTTCATGGAATATTTCGCAAGTCCATGTTGGAATACAAAATTATTTTTCAGGAAGAAAATGTTGCTACTGAGAAATATGCTCACTACTAGTTTGTAAGTGATGCCATCTTTTGACTGACATCATCAATCAGGCCTCAGCTGGTCATACATTCCAGTGTCTGGTAGCTAGAGTTCATGACAGCTGAGGCCTGATGCACAATGGCAGTTAAAACTGATATTCACTTGATATTCTAGAAGCTCCAGAAAAAGACATTTCTCTTCAAGACAAAGAAATGCATCTTACTATGGCAGGTGATGTCTCCTCCTGAAGCTTTTCAGTTGTACACTCCTTTGGGTCTTGAACAGGAGCTAGGAGAACACAGAGAGACAGTCAGTGCACTGGTGATACTGAGGAATCCCACAAGGAGGCTTGGGGGATGTGGACCAAAGCTGCAGTATATGGAGGTGGGCTGTTGACAAGCATGAACTGAGCTGCTGCTGGGCCACTCTCCTTGGTGCTGAAGGAAGGCAAAGGAGAGAAGAAGAAATAAATCAAAGAGCCTTGGCTTTCTAGCGAGGGCAACCTCATCAGTGTAAAATAGTCTGAGAAAGGCACTGTATGGCTCAGTGAGAGCATCTCATCACACCTGCTGCCCATGTGAAGGTCTAGGCAAATCCCAACATTTTATGAAACATTACAGGATTATTTAACTTCTGTGGATCTACATATCCTGCTACTACATTTATCATCTATCCTGTTGTATTTTTAGAATTTTAAAAGCTTACCTATTTATTATTTTAATTATTACGTGTGCATTTCAATGATATTATATTTAGTGAGTAACATTCATGATGCTGTGTCAATAATCAGAAAAATCTAAATTCATAATCTAGCTTCCACCTTGGGCAATGAAGGAAAAACAGCAGTATAACGTTGAATAGAGGAAAAATAAGTAACGACTGCAGAAATTAATGGAATAAAAAACAGGAAATCATCAGAGAAAATCAACAAAACCAAAAAACAGTTCTTTGAAAAGATCAGTAACACTGATAAACCTCTACTTTGTCTAACCTCAAAGGAAAAGAAGGAAGTCACGATGTACTAATAGTATCAGTTCAAGAGGAGTGAAATCAAAATATAATAAAGGAATATTGTGAACACATCTGTGCTCACACTTGGAAACATTCTATGAAATGAGCTAACTTTTTGGATCTGTTTCAGAAGGTTAAAAGTCTTCTCATGATAAATGAATCATCTGAATAGGCCTATATTTATATTAGAAATTGAATCAGTGATTAGTATCTTCTAAAAAGAACAAAAACACTACCTTCAGATGATTTCACCAGTAAATTCTACCAAAATTCTTACAAAGAAATGTAGTCTTACCGTACGAGCAAGTAATCATAATTTTAGTATTTACTTAGTGACATTTTAAAAATTGTTTCCAAACAAGACACAAGAAGGTTTATAATTGCTGTATTCATAATTGCCCAAACTGAAAGCAAATGTCTAAACATTTGAGATGTCCTTTACTATCAAAAGTGAACCAAGCCTGGGCAACACTGTGAAACCTCGTCTCTACAAAAAAAATAAAATTAAAAAAATAGCTTGGTATAAAGCATGTGCATTACAGCCTTCTGCTTGGGAGGCTGAGGTAGAAGGATCACCTGAACATGGGGAGGTCAAGATTGCAATGAGCTGTGATTGCACCAATGCACTCCTGGGTGACAAAATGAGACCTTTTCACAAAAACAAACAAACAAAAAGAACCAAACTCTAAGTTGTCAATGTAACTTTACTTGTGTAGTTGCATCACCCATTGATTTAATGCATTAAATGGGCACAAATGAAATAAATGAAGAACATGACAGAGCATTTACTGAGTTTCTCTGGGACACTGGATGAGCAAACTGGAATTCTTTGCTTCAATAAATTTAATGATATGATTTCCACCTTACCTTCATTTTCAATGGGGCAAATTTTCTTACACCTGCATCTTTTTTCTACCCAGCTCCTGGCACGGCCAGCCAAACCTGCAAGGTAGAAATGTATTATAATAAAGACAGTGCTTGACATCTTGCTGGCAGAAGACCACAGAGAAATTAGTAAAACCTTATTCAGTTTAAACTTTTGATCCTAGTTTTCACCGACTGCTTTTCAAACTACCTGAATTAGATCTGGGTTCTAGGAAGATTTCTTTGTCCAGGCAGATACCTTTATTCAGATGAGACAATACAGAAAAGCAGAAGATCCAAGTTACCAAGAATAGGCTGAGTTCAAATCCTACTTAAATCTGCACATACCCGGGAGAGGGATATAAACCCATCTGTGACTCTCTTCCCTATTCTGAGATGTAGAAACATTAGATCTATGATACAGACCTACTAAGGTCTATAGCACCTAAAAGGATGAAATGCAGATAAAGACATAAAAAGACTCATTTTTTTTTATAAATGCCCTAAAATGTTCAATCATTCAATGTCGAGAAGGATCATCCAGATACTTGGTAGTGGTTGAATACAGAGTGGGAGCTTGCATGTCTCCTGTGCAGGGTAGGATGGAAAGTGACTTCAGTTTCCATGGCCACATGATTTCCAGCTCATGACAGAGATCTGTGATTTCCCTGATCCCCACATCAGCCCCAAGGGATAGGCAGGGAAGGGGCTACAACCCATATTTTCCAATTCAGTGAATTAAAACTCAGACATTTTGAGTGACTGGCCCAGAGTCACCACAGTGAGGAGTTATAGATCTGAGGTAATCATGTAGTTGGTTCCCTGGGGATAGAGATCCTAGAACACCTGAGTCCTCTAGATCATGTCCTAGACCCTGGACTGAGAGCTCTTCTCACAAGCTTTGTCAAATCCTGCTGCCCCAACATTTCTGTGGGATGGTTGAAGCTCTGGAGAGGTGGCAGGTAGCTTACCGCATTTACTGACCTACTCTATTATCCCTATGTTGTCACTTTTATTAGTTTTATGACCCATGAGGCAAACATTTTAAGTCTCTCAGTTATGATGCATGATCAGAGATTTTACCTGAGTCCACTCTTTCTACCCATCAGGTGATTCTCATCTGCTGGGCTGCAGCTGGCCTGACATAAAAGAGGACACAGAGCATACCACGGAGCTGCTGTGTGCCCCACTCCTGTGAACACAGCATACCACGGAGCTGCTGCATGCCACACTCCTGGGCACACTCTTGCCTTGCTTCTGCTTTCCCAGCTCTGACAATCCTAATTCTGGCTTCCAAACCAATCCTGTACATCCCTCTCTGTTCTCAGACTTGCCTCAACTATTGGATATTTTAATCACTGTTGTAGTGACCATGACTGAACTGTGACATTTCATATACCACAGAATATGTTTATCTTTTTATATATTTCTTAATAAAATTTAACTTATTTTTTTCAGACTTTTAGGAACATTTCTGGGCTAGGCATGCTGGCCCATGGCTGTAATCCTGACATTTTTAGAGGCGAAGGTAGGAGGACTGCTTGAGGTCAGAAGTTTAAGACCAACCGGGCAACACAGTGAGACCTCATCTCTACAAAAACATCTTCTAAATGTCACCAGATGTGGTGGTGAGCCCTTGTATCCCTAGCTACATGGAAGACTGTTGTGGGAAGATCATTTGAGCCTAGGAGATTGAGGCTGCAGTGAGCTATGATCATAACACTGTACTCCAGCCGGGGTGACAAAGCAAGACCCTGTCTCTTCAAAATAAAAAGCATTACTGTGTTACAAGTATCCCATTTTATTTCTCATTATCTAATATTGCTGTTTTCATCCTGAGGCTTAACTGCTTTAGTAAGGTAAAAAGAAGTTTTTTAGAAAAGGTAGTATTTAAAGCAGGCCATATGCACGCCTTTTTATAAATTCTAGTTTTATATGCCATATATCTACAATTTATATTCTTGATCTACTCAGTCTTCTTCGTAGAACCAGCCTCCTCATATGTAACACAAGCATAATTCCCATATTACATCTAACTCAAAACATTGAGAGGATAGAATAAAATCAAAGAGCAGTCTGTATACTACACAAGTCACAATAGATTACAAAGCAGAGCTTTCTCTAACTCAAAGGCGAAAAGTGCACAGTTAACATCCTTTGCAGAACCCATAGCAAAATAATATTTTGAGAAAATATGCACTTTGGCTACCCAGTCAAGTTAGGGGAAAACTGTCACAGGTCATCATCAAGACTTCCCCAATGTTGTCTTTAATTTTTAAATAATGAAATACACATTATTTCTCCTCGTTTCTTTCATGTATATTACAGCATGTTCTCCTTTTGGCTTTTCTGTGTACCCTATCTTGGGAAGAACTCCATAGCAATAAAAAGACATCTTACTCTTTTTTACAGCTCCATACTTCTCCTTTATGTAGAAGTACCAGCTTATTTTACTAGTCCCTTACTAGACATGTCAGTTATTTCCAATATTTAACTATTGAAAATAATGCAACAAGAACTTTGCACATTGTTTTATATTTAAACATCCTGGCTTTCCAAAGTGCTAAGATTAAAGGTGGGAGCAACTATACCCAGCCCATTTCACTTTTAAGACTGTTCACGTGTCACTTAAAGAGAACATCCAGCTCTTAGCACCAACCCTCCATAAAACTGCCCTCCTCTTTAATCCATTACCCTGCTTTACTTTCTTCCCAGCACGTCACCACCTGCCCTTCTTAACTATTCATGTGCTGGCTGCCCTTACTTCCCTATCGAATGTAAGGGTCAGACTTAGAATGGGACTCTCTGTTGTGTTCCACTGTTTGCCCTGCATCTGCAACACTGCCAGGCCATTGAAAACTGCTCAATACATGTATTTCATTTTACCCCAAACTAGTTAAGTTTCTCCCAATTCTCCCAAATCTGCTAAAGTTGTCTTTTGTTTTATCATCTAAGACAGTATCAGATTTTTTAAACTGGTAGCTATTTAGAATTAAAGACACAAGCTATCAAGATCCACAAAAATATAAATGAAGAATGTTAATGTCTATTTAAAAGTCAACGGTAACTGCAGTTTGACACAAGTATATTTAATACTAAAATACCTTAAATACAAAGTGACTCATTTCATCAGTTTAATTATGTCACTAGACAAAATATATTATCTGAATTTTATAATGAGATATCACGCATCTGTCATCAAAATGTGCTTTATGTGTGTTCTTAGAATCAAACGTGACAGGATTGTTTCTGACTTTACGAAAAAAGACGGCCAATCCCAAACGGTAGGTAAATAAATAGTGCTTTAACCAGTCCGTAGTACACTAAGCAGTTATTCAGAGTCATCAGGTACAGCAGGGTGCCCTGGCAGGCAAAGACATCCTGGAGTGCTCTCTAGGTGTCAAGTACTGTTTGAGAAACTTATGCCATCATTTCACTGCTTTCAGTAAAAGTTACAAGGCAGCACATATAAAATGATCAGAAAGTTTTATTGTGAAATAAAATATTATATTCAAATGCATACCAAAAATTTCCAGAAAAACAGTACTCAAACAGTAACACAAGTGAGCTCTGGGTATTCTGAGTGCAATAAATAACTTTTCTTTATTTTCCACATCTTTTACATGAAACATGCTGAGAGTTATTTTAAAAGGAGGGTTCAAAATAGCTACTAGGAAGCTGAAAGACCTGCTGCTCAGCGGTCTCTACATCATATGCCCATTCTCTCCCTTCCCTGACCCCTCACTTGAAAGAGCCAACAAACTAGCAGCGTTCCTATGGTAAGAACACAAAAGGCTGCATGAAAAGTTGATGGGTAGTGATAAAATTGGATAATCAGCTTCTACTATCTTAATCTGTGTTACTTATATTACCCCCAGTCATATTAGATATACTGCTAAATAAAGGCATGATAGGACGAAATATGTTTGAGTCTGAGATCTAAACTGGGTTCTTAGAACTTCTCTTTGAAATGGCTTCAAGACACAATGTTCTTTTGAAATATTTCAGAAGAGAACAATGAAGCAGAGCATTATTTACGCATAAGTTCCTGAAACAGGACTTGCCACCTAGAGAGCACTCCAGGATATCTTTCCACAGCAGTGTGCCCTGCTCTGCCTGATGGCTTTAAATGACTGTTTAGTGGCCACAGAATGGTTGGAGCACTGGTTGCTGTGGTATTTGTCTAAGTCACCAAAAGAATTCAATTCATCATAATAGAAAGGCTAAAATGTTTCACATCTAAGTAGGAATTTATCACTTTCCAAGAAAAGTGATACACAATCTTCTGAAATAAAGATATTAACAACAAACTTTGAATGTGTCTATACTTTATATTGAGTATTCTGAACATGTTTCTTTCTTGTTTTATTTGCCCAGCCAGGCTGGAGTGTACTGGCGCGATCTCGGCTCACTGCAACCTGCAATTCCCAGATTCAAGTGATTCTCCTGCCTCAGCCTCCCAGGTAGCTGGGATTACAGGTATGTGCCACCACGCCTGGCTTAATTTTTTGTATACTTAGTAGAGAAGGGATTTCATCATGTTGGCCAGGCTGGTCCCAAACTCCTGACCTCAGGTAATCTGCCCACCTCAGCCTCCCAAAATGCTGGAATTACAGGCATGAGCCACCATGCCTGGCCAAAGAATAAACACTGAAATTGAGGTTTCTGTTAACCTCAATTGATGACATAGAACCTCAGTTCTGTTCAGTAGCTGTCTCACACAGTCCCTTCAGATCTCTAAGCCTTCCTTTCTGCATCAGCAACATAGGGAGAATATCCACAGGCCTTCTTTGTATTTGGAAGGTTCCAATAAGATGTACATGAAAACATGTTTTACATCCTAAAGAATAAGGAAAAGGCTCACTTTGTTCTCTCACTACCTCATCTACCAAATCAGACAGAATATGACACAGAGGCTTGCCATACACCACCAAGCAAGAAGTTTCCACAGGTACTTGCATGCTTTGTGTATAAGGTACAATCTATTAAGTCTCATAATTATTTGTCTATTCTTTCACAATTTTTTAATATTCTGAAAAGGGAGTACAGCACTTCCTTGTTACAAAGGCACACCCATCGTGAGGCTTCATTATTCTGTGAAAGAAGGTAAGAGCCAAACTGAAGTTTAAACACAAGACCTGTAAGACATTTTCTCCTTACTAATAAAATCTCTGCCATTAAAATGAAAGAAATGAGCTGATCATATTTCTATGTCTTTATGATATGTTTTCCATTTCAGTGGACTTAGTTTTTGTTTAAGGAACTGGTTACCCAGAATTATCTGTTGCTAGATTCATCTATTTCTAAAATCCTAAAGGATTTTAGACTGAAGGCTGCTGGTCCTGGCTGATGCCTGTCGCCCAAAAAGCCTATGTCGCCTGGTTACCAGGAAACAACCAAGTCAGGCTATTGGCTCACAATGCCCTGCCCCACAGCCCCACCCAATGGCTCACAATGCCCTGCCCCACAGCCCCAACCAATGGCTCACAATGCCCATCCCTGCTTCTGTCCACCTGTGGTCAATGTTTCCCCCATGTGACTGCATTATTCATCCTGGGCTGCCTGAGCTTTCCAATCCTGAGAACAGTGTGTGGAGGGGAGGGTGGTTGTTATTGGAAGTCACCCTGGGCGCTGAACTCAGTAGAAAACCCTGGTTACTAATGTCAGTTCCATTAGCATCTCTGGTTTTCTGAGTCTGGTAGCTTTCATTTGCTCAACAAATGTAGTGATACACAAATGTTTGACTGATTTGGTAACTAAATGCTCCTCTCCTGTCTTACAAGTGTTAGTTTTTGTCTTCAATTTGACCATAGCAAAAAAATGAAATGCTTCCTCTCTCCTCCCCTTTCCCATCCTGTAGGAAGGGGAGCCATGAAAACAAACTCTTTTCCACAGGCAGGGTCTGGCCTTCTAACTCTCAAGTCTTTCCCTTACAAATTCAAGTCTAAAGTCATTTCATCTCTTTTGGAACCTGTAACCATGAGCTAGCTCTACCTGTCTTTCAGAACAAGGAGGTAAACAAAGCCCGTGAAGTTACTGGAGTAGGGCTCAAGAGACATTCATGTCAAAGTGGGAATTTTAAAGTAATCAGAGCTCCTCGGCTAAACTTTTGGGTAAAACCAAAACAAAAACAACCTTTTTACAGTTCTGGCAGTAACATTTCATACTTTTTGCAGCAATTTTAAGCATGTCCCTCAATTTTTCCTTCGGTTTTCAAATTACAATTGGAAGAAATAAAGCTGCTTCTGTCAAGGTGACTTCAAACCATCTATTAAGAACACCATATAATCTCTTCTGTGGCAAACTCTATTTTAAATTTAAGAAGTCTCCAAATATTTGAGTCTGAATTATCCCAAATATTAGCTTCCTCATCCAATAGGAGAAAAGAAATGATTGGGCCTTTAACCGGCTCCTTCACTGAGGTACCATAGCAGCTGGATAGGTAAGGCTGAAGAATGGGATGGAGACTCCAAAACTGGAGTATCTGAATTTTCACCAGGGAAAGGGAGAGACTAGATCAAAAATGCCTCAAGCAAGAAGGCTCAACAACAAAGACAAGAGGCAGGACTAGCCTTTGTCCCCCATGCCCAGCCCTGGGAAAGCTGGCTATATGCAGGAGGGAGCTGAAAGCTGAGGATGTCTCTGGGGTGAGAAGATGGGAAGGAGGTGGGGGCGGTGGTGGCCAGAGAGAAAATGGAACCCGTGGCTTCTTTACCTTTGCGGCGCTTTGACTTGCTGGGCTGCACGTGCTGGACCTCTGCTACTCTGGGATATAACACAGCAGGCTCTGCAGTGGTGGATGCTGGTTCTATAACTACCACAGACTGGTCACAAGGCTCACAGCAGGCACAACTGAGGCCAGCACTGGGGCATAGGCAATTCCCCATGGGTGACCTACATGGAGACTTTCAAAACAAAGCAACACACAAAATCAGAAAAACAACAACAAAAAAGAACAATGAGAACACATGGACACAGGGAGGGGAGCACTACACAGTGGGGTCTGTTGTGGGGAAATAGGGGAGAAACAGCTGGGGGTGGGGAGTTGGGGAGAGATAGCATGGGGAAAAATGCCAGATACAGGTGATGGGAGGAAGGCAGCAAATCACACTGCCACGTGCATACCTATGCAACTATCTTGCATGTTCTTCATATGTATCCCCAAACTGAAAATGAAATAAAAAGAAAAAAACAAAACAAAGCAACACACAAAATAAAATAAAATAAAAAAACAAAGAAAGAAAAAGCAAAGCAACAGAGCAAGCGCCAAGGGCACAAACACTTCCGTGAGAGTAGTCAGAGCTCCTCCTCCTCCCACTACCAGCTTCCGACTGAAGGCTGCTGGCCCTGGCTGATGCCTTTCACCCACAAAGCCTCCTATGTCACCTGGTTACCAGGAAACAACAAAGTCAGGCCAATGGCTCACAATGCCACTTCCCACAACCCCACCCAATGGCTCACAATGCCCATCCCTGCTGCTGGCCACCCTGTCCCTCTTGGTGACTGCATTATTCATCCTGAGCTGCCTGAGATATTCCATTTTTCACCATTGGCCTCAAAAAAAAAAAAAAACAGAAATGTCCCTTCATAGATTCTATATAGAGAGTGTGTCTAACCTGTGAATAAAAACAAAGGTTTCATTCTGCGTGATAAATACACAAACACAAAGCATTTTCACAGAATCCTTTGGGGCCCACCTCTCACCTTCAGCTTCCTGTTCTTAGTTATTTGGGCTTTTGTCTTGTATGATCTGTCAGGTTCTAGGCCTTGTAACGGTGAGTTCCACGTCTCCACTCATATGTGCCCAGGACAGTTGGCTCTTGGGAGGGTCTTCATGGTGACTAAGGCCATGGATCTTTGCACTGTTCCTTGAATCCACTTGACACAAAATACTAATCCTAAAATGATGCTTTGAAAGTGATGCTTCCAGTCAATTAGGGCCCAACTGTATTATGGATCCCTAGTACCCAATACATGGCATATAAGAAATGAATGAAAAGAGAGAATGAACTCACGTGTGCCTACAAAGTCAGAGAAAAATGGTCCTACTTACTAGGTGTGCCTTACTTACGAAGGCATCTGGGACCATTGGCTTTGCTATTTCATAGTAGGCCTGGGGCTTTGAAGGCTCCTATTTCCTCATTCTAAACTCAAATTCCAATAAATTACCACCAAGTGGACAAAGGTCCATGGGCCAAAGCTCTTGGTGTGAACAACAGACATTTTTTGGGTGTGATTAATGGACAGAGACTATACAGAACTAAAAACAATGTTTGTGTGCTGACTACCTGCAAGCCATGGTGATAAAACACTCTGTATACACAATCTTATTCAATGCTTGATACAAATCCATGAAGCGGATTTTTACACAAACTTTCTATTCGAGCTTTTTGGAACAAGAGGCTAGTGTAGTGACTTTCACCTACTCAGCAGCAGATTCAGATATTTGTTATCTGATGGCCAATCGCGTTACATGTACACTCCTACATGCTTCTCCTCTCCCTCTCATGATTTTATAGCAAATCCCACACATCATAGAATTTCCTCCCTGACTATCTTGGTATGTCTGTAAAAGATACGATTCTTGTTTGTTCTTTCAAGACAAGGTCTCTGTCAACCAGGCTGGAGTTCAGTGGCATAATCTTGGTTCACTGTGGCCTCTCCTGCCTCAGCTTCCTGAGTAGCTGCAACTACAGACTCACACCACCATGCCAAGCTAATTTTTTTATTTCTATTTTAGTAGAGACAGGGTCTTGCTATGTTTCCCAGGCTGGTCTAGAATTCCTGGATTCAAAGGATCTTCCCGCCTTGACCTCCCACACTACTGAGATTATAATAGGTGTGAACTGCTGTGCCCGGAAAGAAGAACTCTTTAAAAACTATAATAATCCCAATACCATCATCAACCAACCATCTCACACCATTGCTCTTTATCACTGTCAACTCTCCTTCTAGCTCCAAATTTCCAGTCATTTCACATATTTATTGTGTGAATCAGGATCCAAATAAAGTCTCTCCTTGGGATTGTTTGATTTACCTCTTAGGGTTTTTATGAGCCTGACAACTTCCCACTTTGATCTCTGTGCTGTCCCTTGCAGTCCATTTATTGAATAAATCAGGCCATTTCCCCATAGTTTGGATTATGCTAAGTGTGTTCTTTTATGCTGTTTCTCATACTGTGAATTTTGCTAATTGTATCTTGTGATGTTGGTTAACTTGCTCTTCACTTTGTTCTAGTTTTGACAAATTAGTAGTTTGATCTCAAGACTTGGTGAGATTCAGGTTGGACTTGAGGGTCAGGGCAAAGACTGCTAGTTTCTTCTGGGAGGAGGTGTATACTTTCTGGACATCTTTTTTTTTAATTGGTGATGTTAATGGCCATTGATCAATTATGGATTGAACAATGAAGGTATTGTTGTATCACTCCTTCTTTATTTATGAGCTGCCATACTTCCAGAAAGAGATACTGCTACCCGAAGAAGGGCCTTGCATGAAGAAAAAAATGAAGCAAATATAAAGAAGAGATGCTGCTTCTTATAAACTGTGTTACTCACTTGTACAACTTATATAGAAAACGCCAGTTCATGGCTTGATTTCTTCTGTTTACCATTTTTCAAAATGATGGGCTGTTTCATTTATATCCTTCAATGGTGACCACTTCTATTAATTTATTTAGACAGGGAGGGTCTAGCTCTGTTGCCCAGGCTGGTATGCACAGAAGCAGTCATGCCACTACAGCCTCAAGCTTCTAGGCTCAGGTGACCCTCCCATCTCAGCTTCCTGAGTAGCTGGGACCAAAGACATGGGCCCTCATACCTGAGTAATTTAAAAAATGTTTTGTAGAGACAAAGTCCCCCTATGTTGCACAGGCTGGTCTTGAACTCCTGGATGAAGTGATCCTCCTAACTCAGCCTCCCAGAGTGTTAAAATTACAGGCATGAGGAACTGTGCCAGCCCACTTTTATTTTTTCAAAAGGATCATTATGAATGCAGATATTCAAACATATCTGATATATCTCAATTCACTGCAACTATTATCCTTATTAATGTACAAAATGTCCTATCTTTGGTGGATTCTTTGCTATCCGGAGTGACAATATGTTCCAGGCTCCTTACACATTTCTGGCTTTGACCTGGAATCAGCACTTTCTCCAGGAAGGCTTGTTTTCTTTCATTGGGCAATGGTATTTTGAGACTATATTGAGACTACAATCTTGGTGCTAGGGGTAAATAGTATAATTTTAAAACTTAGAAAACTGCCTGGCTCATGCCTGTAATCCTAGCACTTTGGGAGGTCGAGACGGGTGGATCACCTGAGGTCACAACTTTCAGACCAGCCTGGACAACATGGTGAAACCCCATCTGTACTAAAAATACAAAAAATTAGGCATCATGGCACGAGCCTGTAATCCCAGCACCTTGGGAGGTGGAGATGGGCAGATCACAAGGTCAAGAGATCAAGACCATCCTGGCCAACATGGTGAAACCTCGACTCTACTAAATATATGAAAATATTAGCCAGGCTTGGTGGCACTCGCCTGTGGTCCAAGATATTCCAGAGGCTGAGGGGGAAGAATCGCTTGAACTCAGGAGGCAGAGGTTGCAGGAAGCCAAGATTGGGCCAGTGCACTCCAGCCTGGTGACAGAGCAAGACTCCCTCTAAGATAAGTAAACCAACAAACCAACAAATAAATAAATAAGGAAATAAATGTGAGACTGCCTCTAAATCATTATACAGATATAGTTAAAAAATGAATAAATGCAAGCCTGCACACAAATACGTAAGTATAAAAATAATGTTGTGAGCCTGGGTCTCAATAAAATAAATGAATAAATGTAAGCCTACCTCTAAACAATTAGATAGCTAGATGAATATATAAATAGAAGTAGGCCTCCAAATACATAAATAAATAAGTAAATTCGACCTGCTTCTCCATAAGAATGTCAGCAAATAAATAAATGAATAAATGCAAGTCTGGCTCTAAATCAATCAATTAATAGATAAATAAATCAATAAATAAGCTACCCCTCTTGGCGGCTCATGTTTTTAATCCCCCACCCATTGGGAGCCTGAGCCAGCAATATCACCTGAGGTCAGGACATCGAGACCAGCCAGGCCAAGATGGTGAAAAAATCCCTATCTCTATTTAAAAAAATAATAAGGTGAAAATAATTAACTTACTAAATAAAAATATAAATAAATAAATGCAAGCAGGCCTTCCTGCCTCTAAGTAAATAAATCAGTAATTATGTAAATATATAAACAAAGGCCAGACAAGATGGCTCATTCCTATAATCCCAGCACTTTGGAGGCCAAGATCGGTGGATCATGAAGTCAAGAGATCAAGACCATCCTGGCCAACACGGTGAAATCCCATCTCTACTAAAAATACAAAAATATTAGCCAGGCTCGGTGGCACTGGCCTGTGGTCCCAGATATTCCGGAGGCTGAGGAGGAAGAATCGCTTGAACTCAGGAGGCCAAGGTTGCAGTAAGCCAAGACTGGGCCAGTGCACTCCAGCCTGGTGGCAGAGCAAGACTCCCTCTAAGATAAACAAAAAATCAAATAAATAAATAAGTAAATAAATGAGAGACTGCCTCTAAATCGTTATACAGAAAGTTAAGAAAATGAATAAAAGCAAACCCACACACAAATATATAAGTATAAAAATAATGTTGTGAGCCTGGGTGTGAATAAAATAAATGAGTAAATGTGAACCTGCCTCTAAATAATTAGATAGCTAGATAAATACATAAATCCAAACCTGCCTCCAAATAAATAAATAAATACATAAATAAATACATAAATACATAAATTCGACCAGCTTCTACATAAATATGTCAGCAAATAAATAAATAAATGCAAGTCTTTCTCTCAATAAATCAATTAATAAATAGATAAATAAATCAATATATAAGCAACCCCTCTTGGTGGCTCATGTTTTTAATCCCCCACCCACTGGGAGCCTGAGCTGGCTATATAATCTGAGGTCAGGACATCAAGACCAGCCTGGCCAGGATGGTGAAAGAATCCCTTTCTCTATTTAAAAAAATAATAAGATGAAAATAATTAAATAAATAAGTAAAAATATAAACAAATAAATGCAATCCGGGCTTCCTGCCTATAAATAAATAAATCAGTAATTATGTAAATAAATAAAGGCCAGGCAACATGGCTCAGTCCGGTAATCCTAGCACTTTGGAAGGCCAAGACACTTGGAACACAGGGTCAAGAGATCGAGACCATCCTGGCAAAAATGGAGAAACCTGGTCTCTACTGAAAATACAAAAATATTAGCCAGGCGTGGTGGCACGCTCCTGGGGTCCCAGCTACAAGGGAGGCTGAGGCGGAAGAATTGCTTGAACCAAAGAGGGGGAGGTTGCAGTGAGCCAAGATTGTACCACTGCACTCCTGCCTGGTAAGAGAGCAAGAATTCATCTAAAATCAGTGAATCAATAATCCGATCACTCAATCAAGAAATGCAAGTCAGCCTCTAAATCATTACATAGGTAGTTAAGAAAATGAATAACTGCAAGCCTGCACACAAATACATAAGTATATAAATAAATGTCAGCCTTTGTCTAAATAAATAAATGAGTATATGTATGCCTGCCTCTAAATAATTAGATAGGTAGATAAATACATAAATCCAAGTCTACCTCAAAATATATAATTAAATGCGACCTGCTTCTCCCTAAGTACGTCAGTAAATAAATAAATAAATTCAAGTTTGCCTCTAAATAAATTGATTAATAGATACATGAATAAATCAACAAATAAATAGCCCCGCTTGGTGGCTCATGGATGGACTGCTTTGGTAGTGATTTTGTTTTTTCTTCATTAGTAACCAACAGCACAGCTAACCAAGAAATCATACACATTTGGGGCCACATCAAACTGAAGAGTTTGTGCCTAACAAACAATGAACAAATTGAAAAAGCATACTAAAAATTGTAAAAAAAAGTTCGGACAAACATTCAGTTGGATAAGGGGTTATTTTTGAAAAGGTACAAGCCAGTAACACTACAAGCTGAAAAAAAAAAAAAAACAGCAGAAAAATAACCAAACCAAATAACCTGAAGAAATATTTGTGCAGACAAGAAACTGATGCAACATCTGCAAAAATGTGGTTACCATTACTATGCATGAGAAAAATGAAGATCAAAACCACACTCAGATCTTAACTCACTCCCAACTAGAATGAACATTACAAACAGATTAAAACATTTTAAAAGACAACTTCTAGTATGAATTTAACAAAGGGGAACTGTTTGTGGAAACATAAATTAAGTATTAATGCTATAAAAAACAGTTGGGGGTCCTGCAAAGAATAGAAAAGAAAAATACCATACCATCTAGCATTCCCACTACTGGGTATACATTCTACTTATTTGTCCATCCACAAAGGGATCAGGAAACTTTCATATGCATACACTAGGGAATATTCAGCCACCAAAATGATGAAGCAGTGTCATGTGGAGCAACCCAGATAAACCTGGAAAACATTATGTTAAATGTAATGAGCTGGCCCAAGAAAGACAAACACTGAATCTTAAGATGTCTATCTTAAAGAGGTAGAAAGCACAATATTGGTTACCAGGGTCTGGGAGCTAGAGGGGGAGTAGGGATTGGTTATGGAAGCAAAGTTATCTTAACCTTAAAGGAATCAATCTGAGTGTTCTACTCCTCAGCCTGGTGACTGGAGTTAACAATACTATATTTTTCAAAAGAACAAGAAAGGAGAATTTTGACTGTTCTCTCCACACAAAAATAATACCTTATGAGGGAACAGAGATCCTAAGTACCCTGATTTGATCATTACCCAATCTATATGTGTAAAAATGTACCCTTAATGTACCTTTATGTTGTGAAAAATAAGTTAACAGAAATAAATACATATTGCTAAAAATCACAGGGAACCATAAAAACAATTCATATCTAAAGGAATCCTGAGAAATACAATCAAAGTGAGGACCCACAATCCTCGATATTAAGTCACACTGCCAAGCTGCAGTCATGCCACAGATACATAGTACTTGAATAAAAACAATACCTACAACTGTGGACAAAAACGGGGAGGACAAAACAAGATCAACGCAAATATGGACATAGTCAACTCACTTTGATAAAGACCACGGCAATGTGGAAGGCAGAGTCTGCTCAATGAATACCTTTGAGAAAAATGTTATCTGGTGCAGAAGAGAGAAACAGGACCCTGATTTTACATGATATATGAAAATCAACCCCTGCACCCCCAACACCCCCCACAAAAAACAAACAAACCAACCCCTGAAGACCAGAACAAAAGACCATAAACCACAAAATGTTTTTAACTAAAACACAGTCGTGGAGCATATATTCTGGGTCACTTGAATCTCTGCTCACCTTTGCAAAGAGAAAAAGAAAGAAACACCCTGGAAGAAAAACCTCACTGACAATTAAATGCTTTGTCACTGATATGTATTTCCTTATACGGATGATCAAAATTACATGCATAAAACGCAAAAGTAAACATGGACTACATCAACCTGAAAAGTTTCTGCACGGTAAAGAAACTACTTTCCAAATTAAAAAAAGCATCCTATAGATTAGGCAAAAATTTCAGGTAATCATGTAATTCATGTGTTGTCATCTAAGGTGTACACAAGAAACACTACAAAGTAACAAAACAATCTAATATTGTACAAAGACCTGAACAGACAATTCTGTGACATGAAATAGAACAACAGATAAAAGGTCTTCAAAATTCACTATCCAACAAAGTTACCTAATTGTGTGTGGTTTAATTGAAAACCACACAGATAGGCCAGGCGCGGTGGCTCACGCCTGTAATCCCAGCACTTTGGGAGGCCGAGGCGGGTGGATCACGAGGTCAAGAGATCGAGACCATCCCGGTCAACATGGTGAAACCACGTCTCTACTAAAAATACAAAAATTAGCTGGGCATGGTGGCGCGTGCCTGTAATCCCAGCTACACAGGAGGCTGAGGCAGGCCTGAACCCAGGAGGCAGAGGTTGCGGTGAGCCGAGATTGCGCCATTGCACTCCAGCCTGGGTAACAAGAGCGAAACTCCGTCTCAAAAAAAAAAGAAAGAAAGAAAACCACACAGATAATCTCACACTTACTGGATATTCCAAGAAAGTTTTTTAAGAATAGGAGAGGCCAGGCTCGGTGGCATACACCAGTAATCCCAGAACTTTGGGAGTCCAAGGCAGCAGATCACCTGAGGTCAAGAGTTTGAGACGAGCCTGATCAATACGAAGAAACCTCGTCTTTGCTACTGATACAAAAATTAGTCTGGTGTGGTGACGGGCCCCTGTAGTCCCAGCTACTCAGGAGGCTGAGACGGGGAAATTACTTGAATCTAGGAGCGCAGGTTGCAGTGAGGCCAGATGGCACCACTGCACTCCAGCCTGGGCAGAGCGAGATTTTCTCCAAAGAAAAAAAAAAAGGAATGCGGGTATGGTTTTGGAGAAAAGGGAACTCATACACTGTAGATGAAAATGAAAATCAGAATACACACCACGGAAAACAGCTAAATACCTGGAGACTCCTTAAAGAATTGACACTACAGATGTCCCCTGCTCTATTGCACTCTAGTGAAGTCTCTTTCCAAAGGTCCTGAGACATCAAAATAACCCTGGACCTCAGCTTAGAGACCCATGGGGCTCCGAGGGTCCCAGGTCCCGTGCCTCACCGCGGCCTCTGGGCCAGGCGCTCCTATATGCTGGACGCGGGTCACACACCGATCCCGGCCAGGGTGCGGACACTGGGGCAGCCTGGACCCCACAACCGCTGCCACGCAGACTACTGGGGCCCAGATGCCCACAAAGAGTCAGGGCCCAAAAGCGAGTGGCGGGGAAGGAGCAGCGAGGCCCGGAGGGTTCCCGTTGGGGTCCATGCCCCACTACTTACCGCGGAGACCTGCCTCCTGCTCCTCCATCACATGGAAGCCACCACGGCTTCTCCGAAGCTCACTGGGACCACATGGCTGCTTCTGCTGGCTGGGACCGTGCCATCGCTTCCGGATGCCACTGCTTCTGCTCGTTGGGACACGACTCCTCTGCTCCATGGGACTGCACCACCGCCTCTAGCCACTGCTTTTGATCTCTCCGACCACACCGCCATTTCTTCTCCTTGCTTCAACGATGCTGCAGCTTCTGCCGGGGCCCTGTAGGAAGCGCCTTCTCGGCTTCCGTAGAGGCGCATACCGGCAGCGTCCCTAGCACTTGGCTAATGCACCACCCCCTCTTAAAGGGGCCGCGGCTCAAACTGCACAGAAGCAGCTTCACCTTGCAGCACAAGCTATGCCTCTGCCCAGCCCCAGAGGAGGACGAAAGGCACCCAGTCTCTCCTCCCGGCTCTAGGGCCCTAGAGATCGCAGGAGTGGAGCCCTGGGACCCTAGCCCCGAGATCAGCTCTCTTTGCCTCGGGAGCTTCCAGGACCTGCCCCTGCCCTCCTCTGGATGTCAGCTTCATGATCTGCAAAGGAAGTGGCCTGGCAGGAGCTCTGGGGTCCCTCAAGTGCAGTGCCTCAGGATGCAGGCTGGGCTCCCTTGTGATCCCAGCACTTTGGGAGGCTGAGGCGGGTGGATCACGAGGTCAAAAGATCGAGACCATCCTGGTCAACATGGTGAAACCCCGTCTCTACTAAACATACAAAAAATTAGCTGGGCATGGTAGCACGTGCCTAATCCCAGCTACTCGGGAGGCTGAGGCAGAATTGCCTGAACCCAGGATCGCGGTGAGCCAAGATCGCGCCATTGCACTCCAGCCTGGGTAACAAGAGCAAAAGCTCCGTCTCAAAAAAAAAACACCACTGAAAGCTGGGGGCTGGAGGAACAGTCCCGAGGGCAGCAGGGCCTCCCCCACCCAGAAGTTCCAGTGAGTTATGATTGCACCACTGCACTCCAGCCTGGACAACAAAGTGAGAACCCGGGATTAAAAAATAATAGTAATAATGTAGCGATGAAGAAAAGATTACTGATTCCTGGTGTTAAGAAACATGCATGTCTCAGAAGTGCAGAGAAGTCTCCACACACACAATGCACAAACACACGCACATACACGCGCTAACATGCAAACACACAGACACACACACGTACAAATGCATACACACACATTCAGATACTCATCCACTCACATGCACACACTCGACACATACCAACAGACACACATGTATTCAGATGCTCAGACACCCACACACACATACTCACACACCAACAGACACATGCATGCACACAGATGCATGTGAAGCGGTGGATCTTACCAGGCTCTACGGGTTGGTACCGATGCCAACTTCCCAGGTCTGACACGGCACCACGGGCAGTGGGCGGGCAGGACAGTACCCCTGGGGTGGCTGGGTTTGAGAAGCTCACCCTCTGCCACTTCCCATGAATCTTGAATGACTTCAGAATAAAAAAAAGTGGATTGACTCAAAGAACAACAGCTCAAGAGAGTAACAGAAAATTCACCAAAAAGTCACACATAGGCTCTGTCTCCTGAAAAGAGCACCCTCTATTAATCAAATGAATGGCAGGAAAGGACATCAGCTTGTCACCTATCACATGAGAGACCATGTTGTCACCATGTTGGCCAGGCTGGTCTTGAACTCCTAGCCCCAGGTGACCCTTTTGCCTCAGCCTCCCCAAGGGTTGGCATTACAGGTGTGAGCTGCTGTGACCGGCCACAAGGGAGGTTTTCAAGTGAAAAAGCATCCACGGTCGTCAGGCACAGTGGCTCACACCTGTAATCCCAGCACTTTGGGAGGCCAAGGCAGGCGGATTGCCTGAGGACAGGAGTTTGAGACCAGCCTGGACAACGTAGTGAAACCCCGTCTCTACTAAAAATACAAAAATTAGCTGGGCATGATGGCATGGGACTTGTGGTCCCAGCCACTTGGGAGGCTGAGGCAGGAGAATCGCTTGATTGAACCTGGGAGGTGGAGGTTAGGGTGAGCTGAGATCACACCACTGCACTCCAGCCTGGGTGACAATAGCGAAACTCCATATCAAAACAAACAAAAAAAATCCACGGACCTAGCAATTCCACTCCCTGACACTTACCCAGAGGAAATCCCCTGCGCCAGGTTACTCCAGGGTTTTCTCTAAAAACGGAGGTGTCTGCTCTGTGACTCGTCATTCTGAGCATGTGTTACACTTACAGTCGCACAGAGAAAGCTACGGGGAAATTAAAAATAGGAAGGACTTTCCTTTCCTCTCTCAGCAAGCATTTCCTGGTGTATCTCGTGGTCTTGGATCCTGTCTTTTTTTGGCAGAAGATGAGGTGTCACTCAGAGATCTGTGCCTCGAGGTATCCAAAAATGGGATGTGGTGGGCAGGAGAAGGCATACAAAAATTACTCCCGTTTTAAATGTTTTCCAGTCCAGACAACCAGGAAATCCTGGTTTTCCTTAAGTTCATCTCTAATGCCTTTTTGTTTTGCTTTTGAGACAGTGTCTGGCTATGTCGCCCAGGCTGCAGTGCAGAGGTACGATCTTGGCGCACTGGAGCCTCTGCCCCCGCAGGCTCCAGCAATCCTCCTGCCTCGGCCTCCGAAGTAGCTGGAACCAAAAGTGTGCACCACCACACCCAGTTAAGTTTTGTATTTTTACTAGAGATGGGATTTCACTGTGTTGCCCAGGCTGGTTTCAAGCTCAAGCTCAAGTGATCCTTTCGCCTTGGTCCCCCAAAGTGCTGAGATCACAGGCATGAACCACTGTGTTCTGCCCCTTTCTGCTTGTTTGAATTGGGGTCTTGCCATCACCCAGGCTGGAGTGCAATGGCTCAGTGCAGCCTTGACCTCCTGGCCTCAAGCAAGCCTCCTGCCTCAGCCTCCTAAAATGCTGGGATTACAGGCATGAGCCACCTCACCCAGTACCTAACTCCTCTTGACACCAATTTTTAAGTATTAATAAATACCAAAGAACAGGCAGACCCTTCACAAGGCAAAGCTCATGTTTAATTTTCAGGCACACCTTTCATGCTTGCCTAGGCTCCTGACTCTCAGATCTGAAGTTTCCTTTCAAACGGGTTTAAGAGAAGCGAGGTGACTTAAAGGGAAACTAGAGCAGGGTGCATGAGGAAGGGGCCCAGGTGGAGAACGCAGCCAGAGGACCCCATCAGCACTGGGGACTCCTGGCAAAGGGCGGGGTCCCTGAAGCCGACCGGGCCCTGCCTGGAAGGGGGCCAAACCCACCATTCCAGGGAAGCGGCGACGGTTTGGGAAGGGATCGCACAGCTCTATCCTGCTGATGAGCCCCAAACTCCCCTCTTCCAGGGTCCTTGGAGAATAGGAGGAGGAGGAGGAAAATGACTGCAGCTCCCAGGCCCTGCCAGGACCCCTCCACTCCTCATACCCACCAACTCACTGAACCCGAATATGGAACGGGTGGCCATCGTGTGGGAGCTTTGGAGGGGGGCACTGCACCCGGGGACAGTGCCACAGCCTGCAGGCGCCAGGAGAGTGGCGGCAGTGATGGGGGTGCCACCAACTCCAGCCTTGGGGCTCTGCGTCCTGCACCACCCTAGGCTCAGGCTGGTGTTAACCACATGGACTGAACTGGGGTGTTGGGGGTCACCCAGCTGTGTCCAGGAGCTGGGGGGAATCCCAGGCTGGAGCACCAACACGTCCCTCAAGAGCAAGAAAGACAACACGCTGGGCCTCCCCAGGCCACCGAAGACTCCACCCCAATGCTGTACCAGGGACGAGGTAAGACCCTCCCCACCTACAGCACTGGGGCACGGCCAGAGCTCCTGAGGTGGCTGTAAGGAACCACGGAAAACCAAACTGCAAACATTCAAAGGTCTGCTGCTGGGACCGGGCTGGGTGTCCAGGCAGAGGCTTCCCAGAGGGAGCATTCTCAGGGCCAGGCAGCCTGCACACCATGGCTCTGGCTACCTGGGCACCAGCCTCAAAGCTGGGGGTTCGCACCAGAGCTGAGGGGGTGAGAGAGGACAGCGGACGAGGGACGATGCCTCACACCCCTCCTCCACACCAGGCCTGGCTGTAAGCCTGCAAAGAGGCCCAGGGGGATGAGGATGGACCACCTTGGGAGCTGTGCCTCCTCCTCCAGGAAGCCCCTGGGGCTTGACCCTCTGCCTTACACAGGGAAGCTCAGCATGTCCAGGTCCTGAGGCTGTTTCTGGGGGCCTGGCAGGGTGGTGTTTGGGGATTTCCATGCCTTAGGGAGCATTCTAGCCAGCCCTGGGGCCACTTCCTCAGGTGGAGGGGAAGGCCATTGCAGGGCACTGAGGGCAGCAAACCGATGACCCTCCATGTGGGGGTGGACATGCCCAAGTACAGACCCCCCTCACCCACCACTCAGAACCCAAAGACTACCGGAGGGTATCCTAGAGATAACTTCAAGACGGAACTTTCTCCCCAGGTCCTGGAGGTGGGAAGAACAAATCCGAAGGACACATCCTCAAGGCCGAGTCCCAAGGGCCCCCCCACAAGAAAGATGCTCATGTCCTCGAAGACATCCAGAGGCTCTGAAGCAGCATCTGGCACCTGCCCCAGCTCCCCACCAACTCCTGCAGACAGCCAGCATGGGCCTCCCATGATGCACATCAGACTCCACCCTCTCTCCACAACCCTCCAGGGCTCCCTGCTAACCTCGATACAAAGACAACACCCCCCCACACACACACACACCCCGACCGGTGCTGCCTCAGGAATTCTGTAGGAGCTGTTCCCACTGCCTGGCACACTGTTCCCCAGCCCCTTGCTCTCACCCTCAGGGTTCTGCCTGACACCCCCTCTTCGGACACCTTCCCCAGAGTCCCCGCTCTGGAGTAGCCTGGCCCTGGCTGGGGGTGCCGTTAAGTCCTGGCCATGATTTGGTCTTGATTTTCAGATGTCTCCCGCATCTGTCCCGCCCACTGTCGGGTCACCGGGGAAGGTGACCAGCTCTTCCATGTCCGCCTGAGCTCTTTCTGGTTTGAGCACTCAGAGAGTCCCAGGTCCCAGGAATCGCCCCTCAATCCTGGGCAAAACAGGATGGCCAGACACCCTGGTGCTGGGCCCTGCATATAGCAAGTGCCTAATCCATGCTTAAAGGAAAGCAGTGGAGGCTCACCAGGTGTGTGGGATGCAGTGAGCTGGAATTCTGCACCACAACCCTCCAGGGCCTCAGTTTTCCCCTTGTGGATGGCTGGAGATCCTCACCCAGACAGAGGCCCAGCCCCAACCCCATCCCAACTCCTGCCCCTTCCCCAGGCTCCAGGGACACACGGGCAGGAGCAGTTGATTCAGGGGTCCTCAGTCCCACTGGCCCTGACCCAGCCTGTGCGGCCCCTCCCCCAGCCTCCCTGGCCCCATGCACTGTTTTCCGCATACCCTCCATCTCTACTCCACTAGTGCCGGCAGGAAGGCAGGGGCCTACCTGAAGCTCCAAACTGCGTGCCAGCCAGGGAGGCGGGCCAGCCTTTCCCATTGGTGACAGGCAGTGGGAACATCTGCAGAGCGGGAGGGGTGAGGTGAGGTGAGCAGGGCATGTGGCAAACCAGACCCCAATCCCGGCTAGAACCCAGGCAGGGAGCAGAGCTAGGGACACCCGGGGACCTGGAACCAGCCTCCATCTAGGCCCGTCCTATCCTGCTCCGTCCCACTAGAGACCAGAAGACTCTGAAGCCCTGCTGGCCCTCGGCCATGCTGCACTCTGACACCCACACCCAGGGTGAGGAAACTTCAGACAATGACCATTCTGCTGCACCACCAGGCACAGCATCCCTGGAAGGGAAAATCTGCTGTTTCCCCAGCATTCACTTTGGGGGGTGGAGCATCCTGTTTAGACTAGATGCAACTTAACAGCTCTCACAGTGATACAAGGTTGTGTTTACCAGTGACACAAACTTGCCCTCACTTGCCAGCTCTGAAAAGTGAGAGGTTCACCCTGGACAGGTGGACACGAGTCCCTGGACACCTGAGGCCTGGCTGGCTCCCCGCTGCGGGTATGTGCACTGGCCCCAGGCGGCAGGGCCTGCAGCAGGGGGTGGGGCTCAGTGTCCCCTACCAGGGCTGGGTATGGGTTCATCTGGGAGAAGGGGAAACCGAGACGCAGATAGGCAGCAGGTCAAATACATGGGATGGAGCCTGGGGCCTGTAGGAAGCCAGAGGGGTTGGGGAGAGGCTGCACCCCACAGCTGATCAGGGGTCTAGGTGCGAGGGGTGTAGGACTGCCACCCTCCCCGCTCCCGGGTCACTGGTACACAGGGTACTAAGTTCCTCAAGATTAAAGGGCTTAGCAGCATTAACCAGAAAAGCCAACAAAACCTTTTGCCAGAAAAAAAGAAAAAACCCTTGCTGCCCTGCCCTTCCCCAGGGGGCTGCATTTTAAAGCTTCCATTTGGGGCTCAAGGGATCAAAGTGGCTGGAATCGAGGCCAGGGGCTTTTTGAGGTGCAGCCAACCCAACCATCTCTGAAACTTCCCGAGCCAGGCAGGAGGTGAAGGCATGGCGCCTGTGCCACAATCCCGGGACTGGTGTCACACCAAAGAGGACCCAGGAAATGGCGTTCCATCCCCCACTCCCTGGTTCCACAGAAAGGGGAAATGGAGGTTGAACTCTCACCTGGCCCCCGAGAGGAAGAACACCCAAGCGGGCAGGGCTGGCACCCAGGCTGGAGGCAGAGTTCACCCAGGACCGCACCCCTCCCACCAGCTCAGGTGTGCCCGCCTCCCCAGGACCCTGGTCTCCGAGACCCACTCTCCCATTTGGGAAACTGAGGCCAGCCATTGGGGACAGGCAGGCCTGATGCAGCCCATGTAAGGAGCTGCAGCTCTATTTGCTTTGACTCCATCTCTATTTGCTTTGCCCCCTAGGACAGCAGGGCTGCGCTGACATGGCAAGGGCCAGAGGGTAGTGGGCTGTGTCCTGTGGGTTCCGCAGGCCTCATGAGCAGCCCAGAAAAGCCCCTGCACCACTTGGAGCCATGGCTTCCTCTTCTGTGAAGTGGATTCAGGCTCTGGCTGCATGGTCTGCCATGAAACCCAAACACCCACGGGCACCTGTGCTGGGCAAGCATGGCTGCACTCCTGGGCTCGGGACTAAGCCCCGGACTCCCGCCAGGGACTGCCTGGAACCCATGCATGGCAGGTCAGTGCAGGCCAGCAGCTCCTGGCCCTTCCTGCCCTGACAGAGCCAGCCTGAGTCTGGACAGCATGGTCAGCTTCCTCCTACACACGTATTCAGAGTGGCCTCTTCTCCCACTTATGCGAAACTGTCCAAGGGAAGCACCCTGGGCTGGGGGCACAGGGCCACTCTGGGGCTGTGGGCAGGAATTAGGACTGCCTCTGCCCCCTCAACCTGGCCAGCAGGTGAAATGCCAGCTCTAGGTAAAGCTGGAGGGGGAGATGCTGAAGAGAACGTGCACCTCTCTGCACTCGGCCTGTTTTCTTGCCTGGGAAAGGGGCCGCTGGCTTCAACCTGAGATGAGGAGACGAGCCGAGATGCACTGAGATGCAAGGTGAGGAGCAGGTCCTGGGGCTGAATCTGCGCCCACTCACCACAAACGCCGATCCGTTCCGGCCCACTGGTCTGTGACTTGTCAGTTTGACAAAAACGACCAAACTGTGCCGGGAGTGGTGGCTCACACCTGTAATCCCAGCACTTTGGGAGGCTGAGGCGGGGGGATCATGAGGTCAAGAGATCAAGACCATCCTGGTCAACATGGTGAAACCCCGTCTCTATTAAAAATACAAAAAATTAGCTGGGCATAGTGGCGCGTGCCTGTAATCCCAGCTACTCAGGAGACTGAGGCAGGAGAATTAAATAAAAATTTAAACAAAAAGAAAGAAAGAAATGGGGTTTTGGGCCAGGCACGGTGGCTCATTCCTGTAATCCCAGCATTTTGGGAGGCTGAAGTGGCTGGATCACCTGAGGTCAGGAGTTCAAGACTAGCCTGGCCAATATGGTAAAATCCCATCACTACTAAAAAAATAGACAATAGCTGGGTGTGGTGGTGCATGCCTGTAATCCCAGCTACTAGGGAGGCTGAGGCTGAAGAATCACTTGAACCCAGCAGGCAAGAGGTTGCAGTGAGCCTGTATCGTGCCATTGCACACCAACCTGAGCAGCAGGAGCAAAACTCCATCCCCACCCCCACCAAAAAAAATGGGGTGTCACTATGTTGCCTGGACTGGACTTGAACTACTGGCCTCAAACGATCCTCTCGCCTCAGGCTCCCAAAATGCTGGGACAGCAGGTGTGAAGCACTGTGCCCAGCCCTGCTTCCATTTATTGAAACAGAGTCTCGCTGTCCTCCAGGCTGGAGTTCTGTGGCCTTTTACCTTTAATTTTTGTATTTACAATGGAGTAAACGATCCTGATCAGACCCATTTTACACATCAGAAGATCAAGGCCGCAGTTTGCTTAGCCAGCCAAACTGGGGCCCCAGGACCAACTGCTGAGGCCAAGCCCTCCCCACAGAGAAGCTCCCCACCCAGACCCTGGGTGGTCCTGCCCACCTCAGTTTCCCCATCTGTAAAGCAGTGGGCTGTACCATGCTGTGTCTGGGAGAAATCCTAATGGCACAGGCCTTGCCATGGGCTGTCAGCATCCCTGCCAGAGAGCAGCCCACTTCCCCAGCCCCATCCGGGACCTCCCGTCCAAACAGCTGAGGTCCCATCACTGCAAGCATTTAGCAGACACTCACCATGAAAACCTTCCTGTGAACTCTGGGGGCAAGGGGAATCGAGGGGTGTCGGCGGCTGGCGGGGGGTCCTGGCTCACCATGCTGAAGTCCAGGAGGTCACTGAGCTCCTTGTCTGTGCCCACAGGCGCCATTCTCTGCGGCTGGTTCATTTTCCTGGGGCCAGGGTGTGCACCTCAGGACTGGAATCCCTGCGTGGTGGACATGGGAGAGATGGACAGGGAGAAACAGAGAGGGAAGAAGAGCTGAATGTCAAAAGCGCAAGCAAGGAAGCAGCTTAAAAAGCTCCTCACCTGCCCTGGGAAGCTGGAATTCCAGAGTCTGGGTCCCTGAGACTCCTCCCCAGAGGCCACAGGGAGTCTGAAAAATGGGGGGAGGGTATGCAAATAGCAACTCCCTACCTCCCCCAGGAACCACCAAGGAATCAAGCTGCCAATTTCAAACTGCAAACAGGGTGGCCAGAACCTCTCCTTTCTCCCACCAGGTCTTTCATTTCCAACCGCTCCTCTGGGCTTCCTCCCAGGGTCCCCTCCGGGAAGGGGAGGAACAGCCCGACCGTACCCCACCCCGAGGAAAATTTGGTGACTTCCCCCCACCAGCAGATGTCACAGCACGTTGAAAACCAGGTTGCTCCTAAATTCGACATGAAGGAAACCCCCAAGTCAGAAAACCACGAAGCCCTTTTACAAATTTCACAACTTAAGGCGGGGATGGGGAGATGAGCCCTATGCAGGGACCCACAAAGCTTCCCTCAACTCTTGAATCTCCTCCCCCCAGAAAACCCCAGTAGGATTAGAGGGGGAAAAAATACCCACAACCCTGGCCAGGCATGGTGGCTCAAGCCTGTAATCCCAGCACGTTGGGAGGCCGAGGCAGGTGGATCACGAGGTCAAGAGATCGAGACCATCTAGGTCAACATGGTAAAACCCCATCTCTACTAAAAATACAAAAATTAGCTGGGCATGGTGGCGTGTGCTGTAATCCCACCTACTCAGGAGGCTGAGGCAGGAGAACTGCCTGAACCCAGAAGGGGGAGGTTGTGGTGAGCCAAGATCACGCCATTGTACTCCATCCAGCCTGGGTAACAAGAGGAAAACTCCATCTCAAAAAAAAAAAAAAAAAAAAAAAAACACAACCCCAGGTTGCTTTATTGACACCATGTACCCAGGGATTACTTTTAAGCAAAACTTTGATATCTCCTCTCTCCTGCCCTACGTGGAGGGCATGCGAGTCCCAAGACCAGGGTGCCCCCGCGTGGTCCCAGGCGGCTCCATACCAGAATGGGGGATGAGGGATCCACCTACCAGTTCCCATTCCACTCCTGAAAAAAGGAGCAGAGAAAAATCTTCGTCCCAAAGAATCCACTCCAGGCCCCTCCAGTTTTGACTTTCCCCCAGAGGTCCCCAGGTGGGGGTGGGGGCGGGGGCAGCCCGGGAGACACCTCCCTGGCTGGGGGTGGAGAGAGGCCTCCGAGGTGGAGGGAGACCCAACTTCAGAAGCGGAAAAATCCCCTCTTTGTCTGCCAACTGGGGGCCCCGTGTGTGAAACAGGCGCCCCAGAGCAGCCCCTCCCCCGCTGATCTTTTCTTTTTTGGAGGACATGTGAAACTAACTTTGAGGGATAGCAAACTGCACTTTTTTGTGAGATAGTTGAAACAGATTTTAAGACAGACTTAGTGGGGTGGGGGGGTGGCAAGCTGAAAACGGCATTGCTACCGGAGCTGGAAGACTTCTGGGGCGTCCCAAGGATTTTTTGGAGACTTGGAGGATGTTTGAAGCCACTTTGCACGGCGCAGAAGAGGAACCCTGAAACGCCTTTTTCCCAGGGGGAGGCGGCCCAGGAAGCCGGACCTCCCTCCCCCCGCAGCCGGTGCAGGCGGCGCGGCCCGGGAGTCTTTGAAATTCGCAGCCTGCCGCTGCGTCGCCTCTGCATTAAGGCGGAGCAGATGGTCCCCGCGCGCCCTGCCCCCACCCCGGCCCGCCCGGCGCCGACCAGAGCCTGCTGCGCGAGGCACCCTCCCCGCGAAGAGAAAAGGACACCCCTCCTGCGCGCTCCCCCCGAAACTCCACCGCCCGAGCCAGGCCCCCACCAAAACCCGGGGAAGGGGGAGTCCCAGGGTCCCCACGCGCCCGGGTGGCGGGGGCAGTCCTCGCGCCCAAGTTGCTCGGCCCGTCCGGCGCCCGCCGCTCCCCCCGCCCGTGGCTGCGCAAAGTTTCCCGAAGTGCGCGGCCCGACGGGAGGGGGACGCGGGCCTGGAGAGCTCCGGGCCCCTCCACATCGCCGCTCCCAAGGCGCCACACGAAGTTGGAGAATAACTCCTAGGCCCCGGGGCGTCCCCCGACGCGCCCCCCACCCCGACTTCCTTCGTGCCCCCCCCTCCAGCGCGAGCTGGGCGTGCCGGGGTCCCCCGGACACAAAGCGCGGGGGTCCCGGGTGCGGCCCTCGCCCCCCACCCGGCTCACCTGCTGGGCGCGGCCCGGCACAAAGCGCGCAGGAGGCGGCGGCAGGAAGCGGGGGGGGGCCTCCCACTCCGGACAAAGGGGCGTCGCGGCCGGGCCCCCAACTGTCGCGCGTGGGCGGCGGCGGCGGCGCGCGTGTCCGTCCCGCGGGGCCCGTGCCTGCGACCGGCCAGGGAGTCCCCGGGGCAGCAACCTGCGCGGTGCCCGCGTCCACTCCAGCCCGGTATGCCCGCAGCCGCCGCCGCTGCCTCATCTTCCTGCGGCGGGAGACTGTTCCGCCCCGCCCCGCCCCCACGTACCTCGCCCAGCTGCCGACGGGGATCCCTCCACCACCTTCGGACGGCTTGGTCTCAAACCTCGCAGCTCGGCCTCCGGAGCATGCTCGTGAGGTCCCCGAATCCCCGTGAGGCCCGGAGCTCGGGGGCGCGGACGCCCAGTGGGGGCGGTCAGGCCACAGCACTGGGCGAAAACACGGAATATCCCCACCCGTGGTGGGTGGCGCACGGAGTTGTGCGCTTAATCTGACGGAAGCGGATAAGGACCCTGAGATTGAAAGATAAGGCTGAACAGCCTGGTCAGCCTGGTCAATCGAAAGCCGAGAAAGCCTGATGGGCAAGGATCCCAGCCATTCATAATGAGGCCCCGCCTTGTCCCTTCTCGGCCCCGCCCCGCAGGAGAGGCGGAACTCTGCTAGAGAGAGGCCTTGAGAAGCCGAGGGGGTTGGTCCTGGAGTTTTGGGGTTTTTTTTTGTTTTTTTGAGACGGAGTTTTGCACTTGTTACCCAGGGTGGAGTGCAATGGCGCGATCTCGGCTCACCGCAACCTCCGCCTCCTGGGTTCAGGCAATTCTCCGGCCTCAGCCTCCTGAGTAGCTGGGATTACAGGCACGCGCCACCATGCCCAGTTAATTTTTTGTATTTTTAGTAGAGACGTGGTTTCACCATGTTGACCAGGATGGTCTCGATCTCCTGACCGCGTGATTCACCCGCCTCGGCCTCCCAAAGTGCTGGGATTACAGGCGTGAGCCACTGCGCCCCGGTCCTGGAGTTTTGTTCTCAAGTTGGTGTTGCCGCCCGCCGGGCCCCTTCGGCTTGGTTGTATTTGCGTTCCTCGGGCTGGCTCTTCGTGCTGAGTGGTTGGATCGGGCATCATGGCCCGTAGGGGGCCACGTCAGACCCATTTTCCTGGCGGGGAAACCGAGGCTCGCTCCATCTCGGAGGTCAGAGAGCCCCGCGGAAAGCCTGAGCAGTGCATTTGCCTATCTGAGCCTCCGTCTCGGCGTATGTGAATTTGGAACTGAGTTTGGACAGAACTCAGGACAGATCCAGCTTCCTGATTCTTAGACATCTACATCTTAGTAGAAAGTGTCCCACCTAAGGCCGGGCAAGGTGGCTCCCACCTGTGATCCCAGCACTTTGGGAGGCCACAGCCAGAGGATCGCTTGAGGCCAGAAGTTCGAGACCAGCCTGGACAACATAGTGAGACTCCCATCTCTAAAAAATTTTAAAATAATTTGATATAATAATTTAAGAATTTGACCAGACATGGTGGCTCATGTCTGTAATCCCATCACTATGGGAGGGCAAGGCAGGTGGATCACTTGAGGTCAGGAGTTCAAGACCAGCCTCGCCAATGCGGCGAAACCTCACCACTACAAAAGCATAAAAATTAACTTGGTGTGGTGGCATGCGCCTGTAATCCCAGCTACTCGGGAGGCTGAGGCAGGGGAATCACTTGAACCCAGGAGGCAGAGGTTGCAGTGAGCAGAGATTGCACCACTGCCCTCCAGCCTGGGCAACAAGAATGAAACTCCATCTCAAATAAAAAAACAAATAAAATGAAATAGAAATACAAAAATTAGCAGGGTGCAGTGGCTCACACTTGTAATTCCAGCACTTCGGGAGTCCGAGGCAGGTGAATCATGAGGACAGGAGATCCAGACCGCCCTGGTCAACATGGTGAAACCCCGCCTCTACCAAAAACACAAAAATTAGCCGGATGTGGTGGTGCACTCCTGGAGTCCCAGCTTCTTGGGAGGCTGAGGCAGGAGAATTGCTTGAAGGCGGGAGGCGGAGGTTGCAGTGAGCCAAAATTGTGGCATTGCACTCCAGCCTGGGTGACAAGTGAAACTCTGTCTCAATAAATAAATAAATAAAACACAATCTCCCAGGGCTCCAAGGAGAAATCTACCCTACACTCCCAGCCTGGGAAGATGCCACCATCCTGCTGGCCCACTTGGCTGTAGCCACCCTGCCTCCATTGGTCCAGAACCTGCTAAGCTCATGCCCACCCCAGGTCTCCACATCTGCTGTGCCCTCTGCCTGGGGTGCTTTTCCCACCCCCATCTGGAGCCCCTGAGTCATCACAGTTCAATGCTGCACCCAAGCCAGGCCAGCAGGGAGGCAGGGCCACAGGGGCCCCCCACTGAAACCAGCAGCCCCTCCTGCTAGGCACCCAAAGTGAGCCGTGCACACGCTGACCCTCCGTGTCCAGAGACTCCCCGCACCTACTGCAGATCTAGGGAGAGGTCTGAGGGTCCCGGGGTGTGTGCTGTAATCCCTCATCCCTCTCCATCTCACCATGACCTCGGGCATGTGCCTGCTACTCTCTGGACCTCAGTTTCCCCATCTAGAAAGTGGAAGGGCGGGCGTTGGGCACACAGTAGGTGCTCACAGCTGATGCCTGCCTCCCTGCACCGTCCCCCTGCTTCCAGGCCTCTCCGGAGCTAGGGTCTCAAAGCAGCTCCCATCCCACCCTAGCCTCCTCAGCCCCCGGGACTTCCTTGCGACCCCATGGGTGTGGGGATGTCTGTGGCCGGGTCTGGCTCTCCCCATTCCAGCTTAGGGGACTCTTGAAGACTGAACTGGAGCCTCACTCACTGTGGGCCACCCCCCACTCACACTCAGGGTCCAAGCCACAGGGTGGGGGCCAGAGTCCCCCTGAGGAGCCCTTCAATTTCACCCACGGAAGGGAAGCAACCATCCATTCACAGACCACTTAATATTATCATTGTTATTTTGAGAAAGTGTCTCACTCTGTCACCCAGGCTGGAGTGAGGTGGTGCAGTCACAGCTCACTGCTTGACCTCCTGGGCTCAAGCGATCCTCCCGCCTCAGTCTCCTGAGTAGCTGGGACCACAGGCACGCGCCACCACACCTGGCTTTCTTTTTTTTTGAGACAGTTTTGCTCCATTGCCAGGCTGGAGTGCAATGGCGCCATCTCGGCTCACTGCAATCTCAACCTCCCGGGTTCAAGCAATTCTCCTGCCTCAGCCTCCCAAGTAGCTGGGACTACAGGTGTGCGCCACCATGCCCAGCTAATTTTTGTATTTTTAGTAGAGACAGGGTTTCACCATGTTGGCCAGGATGGTCTCAATCTCTTGACCTCATGATTCACCCACCTCGGCCTCCCAAAGTGCTGCAATTACAAGCGTGAACCACTGTACCCGGCCTAATTCTGTATCTTTGTACAGATGGGATTTCTCCCTATGTTTGCCAGGCTGGTCTTGAACTCCTAGGCACAAGTGATCCTCCAGTCTCGGCCTCTCAGAGGACTGGGATTACAGGCATGTGCTACTGCGTGGGGCAGGACTATTCAGTTATTGGGCGCTGACAGTGTACGGGGCCTTGCACCGGGCATGGAAGCCATTCAGATGGTGATGCTCCCACTCCCTCCTCTCCTGGGCAAGATCCCTGGTCTAGTCCTGAGTGTGGTTCTTTCCAGACCTATATTTACTGTGAGGTCCTTCCGCCTGTGTGGTTCCACCTATTGTACAGATGAGGAAACTGAGGCTCAAAGAGATCTCTGCCAGCAACCACAGGCCTCCATTGTTTCCCTGAGGAGGTCTGTCCTGGGCTGAGTCACCGGGTGAGGCAGCCCTTGGGGAGCCACCACTCGGCCACCACCTCTGCCCAGCCCTGGGGCCTGGGTGCTGCCTCCAGGGCCCTGGCGCGGGGACAGGCAGCCAGCCAGCCTCCTGACTGCAGCCTTTATTCTGCTGTGGGGCCAGAAGAGGAGTGGGGCCTCTCCACCTGCCGCCTGTTCCCGCCACACCTACTGTGTGCACCCCCACCAACCGGAACCACCTCTGTCAGAAAAACTCGAGGACGAGTTCCCACCAGGGAGCAGTCAGCGCTGGAGCCGGGGGTGACGGTGAGGCCCCTGGAGGTGTGCAGGCCACAGCTGTCCACACAGAGTGGACTCAGACCAGGACCTCGGGGCCAACCTCCGGACTCCTGTTCCATTTGTCTTCAAGGTGGGCACCTTTGACTTCTCCGGAATGTGAACATACTCAGGCACCACCCCTGGCAAGGGCAGAGGAGGGAGTGGCGGGCCAGCACTTATCACCCGCCTCAGCCCACGGTACAACAATGGGTGTTGCCTCCCCGCGGCAGGCAGGTGGGGTGGGGGGGCCTCCTGCTTGGGCTCAGACCGCCAGCGAAGGACCTGATCCTAGCACCACCAGCTCAGGACCACCCCACAGAGCCTGCCTTGTTCTCCCTGCTGTCATTTTAATTTAATTTTATTTTATTTTATTTTATCTTTTTAAAACAGAGTCTTACTCTGTTGCCCAGGCTGGAGTGCAGTGGCACGATCTTGTGACCTGGTTCAAGCAATTCTCCTGCCTCAGCCTCCCCAGTAGCTGGGATTACAGACATGCGCCACCATGGCCAGATGACTTCTGTATTTTTAGTAGAAACAGGGTTTCACCATATTGGCCAGGCTGGTCTCCATCTCCTGACCAGGTGATTGCCTGCCTTGGCCTCCCAAAGTCCTGGGATGACAGGTGTGAGCCACTCTGTCCAGTCTTATTTAATTTATTTTTTTAGCAGAGATGAGGTCTCACTATGTTGCCTAAGCTGGTCTCGAACTCATGGCCTCAAGCAAACCCCCTGCCTTGGCCTCCCAAAGTGCTAGCTTTAGCAACATGAGCCCCAACACCCAGTCCCATTCTTCCTGCCTTCTGGGAGGAGGTGGCTCCAGACTTGCAGGCTGGACCTGGCCCGGGAAACCTCCTGAGATTTGGGGTGGTGGGTGGCTTCTGATTGTTCCCCCCTCAAGGAGGGAGGAGACTGTGGTGTGAAATGGGGCAGTAGGGGCACCCTACAGTCTCTGGGGCCTGATCTCAAGGGGTCCTGACTTCTTGGGGACTTCCAGCTGTGAGGACGCCAAGGAAGGGAAGGAGCTTACCGGCGATCTGACTCTTGCTCCTCCATCCAGACTTGTCCCCGGGAGCCAGGGGGCCAGGAGCGCTGGGTGGGAGGCTCTGAGGGTGACAGCCACAGCCTCACACCTCCTGCTGTCTGGCCTTCAGGGAAAGGAGGACCACCTCCCACAATGACGGGTCCCCTGGGGCAGTGAACCTTGGGCTATGACCTCTAGATCCATGAGGTCAAGAGGCAGAGAGCGGACAGTATGCCTGGCTGGGGAGCTGAGGAACAAAGGGGCTGAGGCGGGTCAGGGTGCAGGGTGTTCAAGGAATGGGGCTTATGAGGCCGGAGCACAGAAAAGCCCAGGGGAGAGGAACCAAGGTCAGAGAGAGGGCAGGGCCTCTTAGGCCACGGGAGGAGCTGAGTTCTCACAGTGGGAGGACTAGAGAGCCATGGTGGGAATTTGAGCAGGAGAGAGATATGATCACAGGATCACAGGGGCAATGAGCTGGGTGAATCTGGGGTACGTTTGGGGGATGACTGCAGGGTGTGAGGGGTTAGCAGCCCACCTGCTGGATATGTGGTTAGGGATGTGATGTGTAAATGGGGGAACCCTTCTCTGAGAGGGGCCAGCCTGGGGCAAGGGAGAGGCCTGAAGGGGAAACAGGAGGCTCATGTCCAGGGCAGTCTCCGGGCCCCATGAGACCAGGCGGGGCATGACCAGGAGGGGCTGCATGGGAGGGGAGGTGAAGAAGGCACAGTCAGTCCCCAGTCAGGGTGAGCCCAGCTCTGGATGGAGCCTGGCCCCACCGAGCCCCGCTTCCATCCACGCCCCCTTCCATCTGTTCCCCTTCCATCCGCGCCCCCTCCATCGGTGCCCCCCTCCATCCACACCCCCTCCATCCTCACTATCTTCCATTCGCACCCCCTTCCATCCACACCCCCCTCCTTCTGAGCTCCCAGGCGGCCCCTCTGCACCTGCCCAGTTCCTGTCCACCCCTAGGGCCAGGGACACCTGCCGAGGACAGCCTGCCCCTCCTGGCCAGGTGCCCATATCTCCTGACTTTGTCTGACCACATTCTGGGGCGGCCTGTGAAAACACGGGGCACCTCCCCATCACTCCCCACGGGGCATTGTTTGGCCCAGTTACCCCAAGGTGAGGGTGGGCCAGGGACCAGGGAGCCCAGCTCAATTCTCAGTTCCCACCACCCACACAGCTGCCCAAAGGCAACCTCACTGACCTGTGCCCGCCTCAACATGGGGGTGGTGGTGCCTCTGTAGTGCACCCTGGGCACAGTGAGGGCACCTCCCTTCTTCCCAGGGACTCTGGCTCCCATTAACTTTGCACAAGGGACAGAGGAGGTCATCCCATTGTTCAGATGGGGAAACTGAGGCAGGGCCCAAGTGGCCCCATGCCTGAGGTGTAGCCGGGCTCCTTCCCTCAGTCCACTTGTCCCCCCAGGCTCCTTCACCTGCACCTGGTGCCTTCCAGAAATGGCGGAGGGCATTCGAGGCTGTCAGCCCTGTGGTTGCCAAGGCCAGGAGGTCAGAAGTCAGCCAGGGACACCCTGCCATGCTGAGGAGGTTGGGTTTTATTCTCAAGTCTAGAGGAGTTGGGGGGCCACAGGTCTCACTGGGGGTGGGGGAGGGCATCTGGGAGGTGGAGGCCAGTGAGTAGGCTGTGGGGTGAAATGCCTAGAGCAACAGGAAGGGCGGAAAGAGACCCCTGTTAGGCAGATGGGAAACTGGTGGGGGGTCTCCTGGGGAAAGACGACAAGGACCCTAAGATTGGGAGGATCACAGGTGCCCCCAACGCCAAGGGGTGAGAACTAGACTCCAGGAGGAGACTCAGGGCTGGGGAGCTCCGGGGCTGCAGGGGTGGCTGCCTGGAGCTGAGCCTGCAAAGCTGGAACAGGGAGAAAGGCTGATGGGGTAGAGGGAACAGCAGATGCAAAAGGGACAGGGAATAACAAGTCGATCCCTGGGTTTGTGCTGACGGCTGAGGAAGGGGGTGGCAATGACGAATGTGCCACCTACCCCCATCCAGGCCACCCTGTCTGTAGCCAGGACCCCAGCTTTGCCCCCTCCCCACCCCCCTTTCAGCCTGGCCCTGCACTCCATGGACATTGTATGTCTTGCTGCTGCACAGAGCCCCTAAGTCCCCGCCCACCTCTCTGTTTCTGAAGCTCCAGGGCTGGCCCTCCAAGAGCCTGTCAGTTTCTGAGCCTGTGCCTCTCCTGGATCAACTTTCCTCTCTTTGTATCTGGCTGTCTTCCTCATCCTTCCACCCTTGGCTTGGGGACCACCACTTCCGGGAGCCTTGGATTAGTTTTTTCCTTTTTTTCAAGACAGAGTTTCCCTCTCATTGCCCAGGCTGGAGTGCAATGGCACCATCTCTGCTCACCGCATCCTCCTCCCCCTGGGTTCAAGTGATTCTACTCCCTCAGCCACCCAAGTAGCTGGGATTCCAGGCACCTGCAACCACACCCAGCTAATTTCTTGCATTTTTAGTAGAGACAGGGTTTCACAGTGTTGGCCAGGCTGCTCTTGAACTCCTGACCTCCTGATCTGCCCATCTTTGTCTCCCAAAGTGCTGGGATTCTAGGCATGTGCCACCACACCCAGCCACCAATGCAGTTTTTATACCTTGCTTCTGTGTACCTCCCACCTGCCGATGGAGTTGGGGCTGTGGTTGCCCCACTTCACAGAGGAGGACACTGAGGTCCGAAGAGGCTGAATCAGTTGTCCACACTCCCTCCTGGCTGCAGCCTGCCCCACTGGGTGTTTGCAGAGAAAATAAAAAAGTTGCACAAGTTACATCAGCCAAGATTGGTGCCTGGGAGGTAGGCAGGTGGGCCCCGGTTTCTCCTCTCCGGGGCAAGGGCTGGCCTCTGTAGGTCCTCAGATCTGCACCCTACTTGTCCTTCTTGTGTGGTCAGGAATATTTTTCTTTTCTTTTCTTTTCTTTTTCTTTTGAGACGGAGTTTCGCTCTTGTTACCCAGGCTGGAGTGCAATGGCGTAATCTCGGCTCACTGCAACCTCCACCTCCTGGGTTCAGGCAATTCTCCTGCCTCAGCCTCCTGAGTAGCTGGGATTACAGGCACCCACCACCATGCCCAGCTAATTTTTTGTATCTTTAGTAGAGACGGGGTTTCACCATGTTGACCAGTATGGTCTCGATATCTTGACCTCGTGATCCACCTGCCTCGGCCTCCCAAAGTGCTGGGATTACAGGCTTGAGCCACCGCACCCAGCCTTCTTTTTTGTTTTTTTAATAAAGATGGGGTTTCACCATGATGGCCAGGCTGGTCTTGAACTCCTGACCTCAGGTGATCCACCCACCTCAGCCTCCCAAAGTGCTAGGATTACAGGCATGAGCCACTGAGCCCAGCCTTTTCTTTTTCTTTTTGAGATGGAGTTTTACTCTTGTTTCCCAGGCTGGAGTGCAGTGGCACGATCTTGGCACACTGCAACTCTGCTTCCCAGGTTCAAGCGATTCTCCTGCTTCAGTCTCCTGAGTACTTGGGTTACAGGGACTCACCATCACACCCAGCTAATTATTAGTAGAGATGCGGTTTCACCATGTTTGCCAGGCTGGTCTCAAACTCCTGACCTCGTGATCCACCTACCTTGGACTCCCAAAGTGTTGGGATTACAGGCATGAGCCATCGTGCCCAGAGTTTTCTTTTTCTTTCTTTCTTTCTTTTTTTTTTTTTGCAATGGAGTTTTGCTCTTGTTGCCCAGGCTGGAGTGCAGTGGCTCAATCTCGGCTCACCACAACCTCCACCTCCTGGTTCAAGTGATTCACCTGCCTCAGCCTCAAGAGTAGCTGGGACTACAGGCATGCACCACGAGGCCCGGCCAGGTCAGGAGTTTTTCTAACAACTCGGGGTGGCTGCGTGTGAGACAGGCTAGGGTAAGCAGGAGGTGCAGGGATTAGAAGAGGCTCAGCAAAAGTCACCCCACACCTGGCTCCCTTGCCCTCTTCAGGCATAGAGGAGGCACAAAGTCCAGAATTGTGCAAAGAGAAAGTTCTTCAAATTTGACCACACGGGCCAGCCACAGCGGCTCATGTCCATATTCCCAGCACTCTGGGAGGCCCAGGTGGAGGCCCAGGATTGCTTGAGATCAGGAGGTTGAGACCAACTTTGGCAGCATATCAAGAGCCCCATCTCTACATAAAAATACAAACATTAGGCTGGGCATGGTGGCATGTCCCTGTAGTCACAGCTACTCTGGAGGCTGAAGCAGGAGGATCAACCTGAGGCTGGGAAGGTGGAGGGTGCAGTGAGCCATGGTTGTGTCACTGCACTCCAGCCTGGGCAACATAGTGAGAGTCAGTCTCAAAAAAAAAAGTATTTTTTAGGCTGGGCATGGTGACTCACATCTGTCATCCCAGCACTTTGGGGGGCGGAGGTGGGCAGATCAATTCAGATCAGGAATTCAAGAGCAGCCTGATGGTGAAACCCGCTCTGTGCTAAAAATACAAAAATTAGCCAGCACAATGGCAGACACCTGTAATCCGAGCTACTCAAAGGCTGAGTGAGGCAGGAGAATCGATTCAACTTAGGAGGTAGAAGTTGCAGTGAGCCAAGATCATGCCACTGTACTCCAGCCTGGGAGACACAGTGAGACCCCAACTCAAAAAAAAAATGTTTTTTGACTACATAAAAATTAAACATTTCTGGCCAGGTGTGGTGGCTCACACCTGTAATCCCAGCACTTTGGGAGGCCGAGGCGGGTGGAACATGAGGTCAAGAGATCAAGACCATCCTGGTCAACATGGTGAAACCCCGTCTCTACTAAAAATATAAAAAATTAGCTGGGCACGGTGGCACATGCCTGTAATCCCAGCTACTCAGGAGGCCGAGGCAGGAGAATTGCCTGAACCCAGGAGGCAGAGGTTGTGGTGAGCCGAGATCACACCATTGCACTCCAGCTGGGTAACAAGAGCAAAACTCTGTCTCAAAAAAAAAAAGAATGAAACACTTCTGAGTTGTCACAGACTCACAATGAAGTTAGATGAGATGAGAAAGCTAAGGAGAAACTACTTGCAACGTTGTAAGAGACAGGGTTTACCTTCTTCAGAGACAGAGTTCCAACAAATCAATAAGGAAAAAACAAACAAAACTCATGCAAAGAAATGAACAATTAATTCATACAGGAAAAAAACCCAAATGGCCACTGGATACACAGAGGAAAAGAAAAATCTAAAGTCACGCATGGTGAAAGAAATACAAATGAATACCCAAATGAGAAGATGCATTTTCTCTTTGCAGCTGTCAGACATGGAGGATCATGAGGGGTTGCTTATTACAATAAAAAGCCTCTAGTAGGTCCAGCAAGGTGGCTCATGCCTGTAATCCTAGCACTTTGGGAGGCCGAGGCAGATGGATCATGAGGCGAAGAGATTGAGACCATCCTGGCCAACATGGTGAAACTCTGTCTCTGCTAAAAAATACAAAAATTAGCCAGGCACGGTGGCACACAGGTGTCATCCCAGCTACTCAGGAGAATCACTTGAACCCAGGAGGCAGAGGTTGCAGTGAGCTGAGATCGTGCCACTGCACTCCAGCCTGGGTGACAGAATGAGACTCCATCTCAAAAAACAAAAAGCAAAAATTAGCTGAGTGTAATCCAAGGTTCAAGTGAGCCTCCCACCTCAACCTCCTGAGTAGCTGAGACTACAGCATGAATCACCACACACAGCTAATTTTTTTCTTTTTCTTTCTTTTTTTTTCTTTTTTTTGTAAAGACAGAGTCTCACCAGGCAAGGTGGCTCACGCCTGTAATCCCAGCACTTTGGGAGGCCAAGGTGGGCGGATCATGAGGTCAGGAGATCGAGACCATCCCAGCCAACATGGTGAAACCCCTTCTCTACGAAAAATACAAAACAATTGGCCAGGTGTGGTGGCAAGTGCCTATAGTCCCAGCTACTTGGGAGGCTGAGGTAGGAGAATTGCTTGAACCCCAGAGGCAGAGATTGCAGTGACCTGAGATTGCGCCACTGCACTACAGCCTGGGTAACAGCGTGAGACTCCATCTAAAAAGAAAAGAAAAGAAAAGAGTTTCTCTGTCACCCAGGAGGCTGTCTTAAACTCCTGGGTTCAAGCCATCCTCCTGCTACAGGCATGAGCTACTGTACCTGGCTCGAGGCTTTTTTTTTTAATATGGAGTCTTACTCTGTCACCCAGGCTGGAGTGCATTGGAGCAGTCATAGCTCACTGTACCCTCTGCCTCTTGGGTTCAGGGGATTCTCCTGTCTCAGCCTCCCGAGAGTGAGTCAGAGTCTTGCTCTGTCACCCAGGCTGGAGTACAATGGCACCATCTCAGCTCACTGCAACCTCTGCCTCCCTGGTTCAAGTGATTCTCCTGCCTCAGCCTCCCAAGTAGCTGAAGCTACAGGTGTGCGCCACCATGCCCAGCTAATTTTTGTATTTTTAGTGGTAACAGGGTTTCACCATCTTGGCCAGCCTGGTCTCGAACTCCTGTCTTCCAGTGATCTGCCTGTCTCAGCTTCCCAAAATGCTGGGATTACAGACATGAGCCACCACGCCCTGCCTCTGTATCCCTTTGATCACCCCTCAACTCCAGTGTTAAAAATCTAATAAATCCGGCTGGGCACAGTGGCTCACTCTGGTAATCCCAGCACTTTGGGAGGCCAAGGTGGACGGATCACGAGGTCAGGAGATTGAGACCATCCTGGCCAACATGGTGAAACCCTGTCTCTACTAAAAACACAAAAAATTAGCTGGGCACAGTGGCACATGCCTGTAATCCCAGCTACTCAGGAGGCTGAGGCAGGAGAATTGCCTGAACCCAGGAGGCGGAGGTTGCAGTGAGCCTAGATCGTGCCATTGCACTCCAGCCTGGGTAACAAGAGCGAAACTCCATCTCAAAAAAAAAATTAGGTGGGCCTGATGGCGTGTGCCTGTAATCCCAGTTACTTGGGAAGCTAAGGCAGGAGAATTGCTTGAACCTGGGAGGTGGAGGTTGCAGTGAGCCAAGATCGCACCACTGTACTCCAGCCTGGGCAACAGAGTGAGATTCCATCTTAAAAAAAAAATAAATCTGGCCAGGCGGGGTGGTTCATGCCTGTAATCCCAACCCCTTAGGAGGCTAAGGGGGTGGATCACATCAGGAGTTTGAGACCAGCCTGACCAACATGCTGAAACCCAGTCCCTGCTAAAAATACAAAACAAAACAAAAGTCTAATAAATGGAATAAATATGATGGCATGACCAGTGCTCACCCATGCCAAGGCAGTCCTTTAAAAGCAAGACACATTGGCCGGGCCTGGTGGCTCATGCCTGTAATCCCAGCACTTTGAGAGGCCGAGGTGGGTGGATCACTTGAGGCCAGGAGTTCGAGACCAGCTTGGCCAACATGGTGAACCCCCCCGCATCTCTTTAAAAAAAAAATTAAAAAGTAAATTAAAAAAAAAAAACAAGACACATCGTGATGGCGTGGGCAGGGCTGTGCATTAGAGCTGTGTTCGTGGCACAGAACACCTGACTTGAAGCCACCCAGCTGTGCAACAACTCCATCCTGGCCACACACAGACTCCACCATCCACCATCCCGCAAATTGGTTCCCGTGCCTGCTTGTCAGAGCCAAGAGACTCCTGAGGCCATCTCTCTGGGAGAATGAAATACAAGTTCAAGACCCCTGATGCTGCTTTTGGGGTGAAGCTTTTGTAAAGGGAAAAAAAAGCGCGTTGAAAAAGTGCAGGAGGAAATGCCCTAGGGCTTGGCGGTTACTCTGGGGGGTGGGGAAGAATTTCAGTTCTTACTTTAAATCTTGAAGAGGTGGGATGAGCTTGAGAGTTTATATTGGGCTTTTTTTCCTCTTTCCCTTGGTTAAAAAATGTTTGTTTTGGGAACCAGGAATGGTGGTTCACATCTGTAATCCCAACCCTTTGGGAGGTCGAAGTGGGAGGATTACTTGAGGCTGGGAGTTCAAGACCAGCCTGGGCAACATAGCAAAACCCCATTTCTACAATAAATTAATAAATAAAATTAGCCAGGCCTGGTGGTGTGCAGTTGTAGTCCCAGCTACTAGAGAGGCTGAAGTGGGAGGATCCCTTGAGTCCAGAATTTGGAGGTGGCAGTGAGCTATGATCGCACCACTGCCTTCCAGCCTGCGGGACAGTGAGATCTTGTCTCTCTCTCTTTTTTTTTTTTTGAGACAGAGTCTCACTCTTTTGCCAGGCACCAGGCTGGAGTGCAGTGGCGCGATCTCAGCTCACTGCAACCTCCGCCTCCCAGCTTCAAGCAATTCTCCTGCCTCAGCCTCCTGCATAGCTGGGGCTACAGGCATGTACCACCACACCCACCTAATTTTTGTATTTTAAATAGAGACGTGGTTTCACTATGTTGGTCAGGATTGTCTTGACCTCTTGACTTCGTGATCTGCCTGTCTCAGACTTTGATCACCCCTCAACTCCAGTGTTAAAAACTCCTAAGCGTTCCTGTGTTACACTTAGCAAATATATGTAGAAAAAAAAAAGATAAACAAAAAAAACACAAAAACTCCAAAGTGCTGGGATTATGGGCATGGGCCACTGCACTGGGCCAAGATCTCCTCTCTTAAAGAAAAATTTCATTTCGACAATATATATATTGTCAAAATATATGGCCACATGCATGAGGCTCAGCTGAAACATCACTTGCAACATCATAAGAGGCAGTAGATTTGTGTTCTTCATATATAAAGAGTTCCAACAAATCAATAAGGAAAAAACTCAAAAAGAAAACCATGCAAAGAAATGAATGATTAATTCACACAAGAAGAAATACAAATGGCCACTGGATACAAGCCCACAGAATATTTGGAAAGTGAGGCTGAGAAGTGAGCTGCTGTCCTGGAGACATTGATTAATGACTGACGGGGGCTGGGTGCACATTGATTAATGACTAACTGGGGCCAGGTGCAGTGGCTCCTGCCTGTTATCCCAGCACTTTGGAAGGCCAAGGTGGGTGGATCACTTGAGGCTGAGAGTTTGAGATCAGCCTGTCCAACATGATGAAACCCTCTCTCTACTAAAATTCAAAAATTAGCCAGGCATGGTAGTTGGCACCTGTAACCTCACCTACTCAGAAGGCTGAGGTAGGAGAATCGTTTGAACCCAGGAAGCGGAGGCTGCACTGAGCTGAGATTGCGCCACTGCACTCCAGCCTGGGCAAGAGTGAGACTCCATCTCAAAAAGCAAAAAGATTGCCAGGGTTCTCAGCATCCTCCTCATCTTCACACTCTAAGATGATGGTTTCTGCCTGTGTGTATTTTACATTTTTTTTTTTTCAGATTGAGCCTCCCTCTGTTGCCCACATGCTGGAGTGCACTGGCATGATCTCAGCTCACTGCAGCCTCCACCTCCTGGGTTCAAATGATTCTCCTGCCTCAGCTTCCCTAGTAGCTGGGATTACAGGTGCCCGATACCATGCCCAGCTAATTTTTGTATTTTTAGTAGAGATGGGTTTCACCATGCTGGTCAGGCTGGTCTTGAACTTCCAACCTTGGGCGATGGCTGAGGCTGAGGAAGCAGGAGAATCGCTTGAGACCCGAAGGTGGAGGTTGCAGTGAGCTGAGATCATGCCACCCAACTCCAGCCTGGGCAAAAGAGTAAAATTGGTCTCAAAGAAAAAAAGAGATAGGGTCTGGCTCTGTTGCCGAGGCTGCTGGAGCACAGTGGTGCAATCATGGCTCACTGCAGCCTCAAACCCCTGGGATCAAGCCATCCTCCTTTCTCAGCCTCCCAAGTAGCTGGGACTACAGGCACACCCCACCCCACTAACTTTATTTTTTGTAGAGATGGGATCTCGCTATGTTGCCCAGTGAGGTCTCCAACTCCTGGGCTCAAGCTGGCCTCCTGCCTTAGCCTCCGAAAGTGTTGAGATTATAGGCATGAGCCACCATGCCTGGCCCCTTTTTAAAATGAAAAGAACATTTAGTTTGTCACCTCGCTGAAGATGCTGCATGACTAAGATTGCAGAATTGCAGGATGGGAGTGGGTGGACTTCCACAGGGTACCCCCTCCTCCTCCAGTATTGGCACTTTTCGGGTGTTTCCCTGGGGGTGGGGAGGCCTCTTGCTGTCCCAGGGTCTGCTGGGGGAAACCCCTGGTGTTCTGGGGAGGCCCCACCAGGTTCATCCTGAGCATGAGCTCAGGACAAGGAGCACTGCTAAGCGAGTCCACTGTGGTTATGATTGTACAGCTGCATGAGCTCTCATCTTTCAAAGGAGTTAGTTCCATCTGTCCAGAGGACACAACAGGATGAGGCCCGGGAGGTTTTAGGGGCCCATGAAAATGTCTTCCTGTCTTCCTTCCCTCCTCCCTTCCTTCCTTCCTTTGTCTCTTCCTCTTCATTCCCTCCCTCCCTGCTTTCCTCCCTCCCTCCCCCTCCCTCCCTCCTTTCACCTCTCCCTCCCTCCTCTCCCCTCTTCTTCCCTCCTTCCTCCTTCCCCCTCCCTCCCTCCTTTCCCCCTCCCCTTCTTTCCTCCCTCCTTTTCCCCTCCACTCCCCCTTCTCTCCCTCCTTTCCCCCCCCTTCCTCCCTCCTCCTTTCCTCCCTCCTCCCTCTCTCCCATCCTTCTTTCCTCCCTTCTCCTCCCTCCCTTCCTTCCTTCCTCCTTCCCTTGCTCCCTTCCTTCTCCTTCCTTCCTTCTTCTTTCTCTCCTCCCCTCCCCCTCCTTTCTCCTCCCCTCCCCCTCCTTCCTTTCCCTCTTTCTTTTTCTTTCTCTCCCTTCCCTTTCCTCTCCTGCCCTCCCCCTCCCCCTCCATCCCTTCTCTCCTTCCTTCTCTCTTTCCCCCTTTCTCCCTTTTTTAATTTTTATTTATTTATTTATTTATTTTTGAGACAGAGCTTCACTCTTGTTACCCAGGCTGGAGTGCAATGGCGCGATCTCAGCTCACCACAACCTCCGCCTCCTGGGTTCAGGCAATTCTCCTGCCTCAACCTCCTGAGTAGCTGAGACTACAGGCACGCACCACTGTGCCTAGCTAATTTTTTGTATTTTTAGTAGAGACGGGGTTTCACCATGTTGCCCAAGATGGTCTCGATCTCTTGACCTCATAATCCACTCACCTCGGCCTCCCAAAGTGCTGGGATTACAGGCATGGGCCATCGGGCCAGCCTCTCCCTTTTTTTCTTTTCTTTTCTTTTTTCACATCTAGAGATTTGGACCTTTCTTTTTCTTTCTTTCTTTTTTTTTGTTCATTTGTTTGCTGTTAAGGAGTCTTGCTCTGTCGCCCAGGCTGGAGTGCAGTGGCGTGATCTCAGCTGTCTCCCAGGTTCAAGTGATTCTTCTGCCTCAGCCTCCCAAGTGCCACCATGTCTGGCTAATTGCTGTATTTTTAGTAGAGACAGTGTTTCACCATGTTGGTCAGGGTCCTTCCAGGCAGTCCTCTTTGCTGACACCCACATCCCTGGCTCTCCATTCAAGGCCCACATGGTTCCCTGCTTTGATGCATCCAAGGTCAAGTGCTCAGGCCCTGGGCCAGAGCAGGCCACTGCTGGGGAGGTGGGCCAATTCCAAGTGGACTGCTCCAGTGTGGGCAGCGCAGAGCTGACCATAGAGATCTGCTCAGAGGTGGGGCTGCCAGCTGAGGTGTACATCCAGGACCATGGTGATGGCACACACACCATCACATACATTCCCCTCTGCCCTGAGGCCTACACTGTCACCATCAAGTATGGCAGCCAGCCTGTGCCCAACTTCCCCAGCAAGCTGCAGGTGGAGCCTGCAGTGGACACTCTCAGCGTCCAGTGCTACAGGCCTGGGATTGAGGGCCAGGGTGAGTGGCCCTGCTGTGTGGTATGTGGTAGTGGGGGCACAGGGACCAGAGCCCCAAGCCTCCTCCCTGTGTCCCTTTGCAGGCATCTTCCGAGAGGCCACCACTGAGTTCAGTGTGGATGCCTGGGCCCTCACACAGACTGGAGGGCCACACGTCAAGGCCCATGTGCCCAACCCCTCAGGCAACCTGACAGAAACCTACGTGCAGGACTGCGGCGGCGACGGCACCTACAAAGTGGAGTACAGCCCTTATGAGGAGGGTCCGTGCCGGGGCTCCTGCAGGCCAGCGGGCAGGGGTGGGTAGTGCAGCCTGGGCTCCTGCTGACCCGGCCTGCATTCCTCCAGGAGTGCACTCTGTGGACATGACCTACGATGGCAGCCCTGTGTCCAGCAGCCCCTTCCAGGTGCCCGTGACCGAGGGCTGCGACCCCTCCCAGGTGCATGTCCATGGGCCGGGCATCCAAAGTGGCACTACCAATAAGCCCAACAAGTTCACTGTGGAGATCAGGTGAGGGGGCCCCAAGTGCCCGTGTGGCCGATGGGCCTGAGAACCCCGGGAATGAGTGGCTGTCTCTTTGGACCAGGGGAGCTGGCACAGGAGGCCTGGGCCCATAGAGGGCTCCTCCGAGGCCAAGATGTTCTGCATGGACAACAAGGATGGCAGCTCCTCAGTCAAGTAAGTACATGCCCTATGAGCCTGGCACCTATATCCTCAACGTCACCTATGGTGGCCATCAAGTACCAGGTGAGGAGGTGGCAGCCAGCGCAGGGCTAGAACTATCTGCTTGTCCCCACCCTGTCTCATATAGCCACCATCCCTTTGACCCACCCCTCAGACAGTCCTTTCAAAGTCCCTGTGCATGATGTGACAGATGCATCCAAGGTCAAGTGCTCTGGACCTGGCCTGATTCCTGGCATGGTTTGTGCCAACCTTCCTTAGTCCTTCCAGGTGGACACAAGCAAGGCTGGTGTGGCCCTGCTGCAGGTCAAAGTGCAAGGGCCCAAAGGTGAGTGTTTGCATGCCTGGAGCCAGGAGTCGGGAAGGAGACTGCTAGTGTGCAGGTGTTTTTGGAAGAGCCTCACATGACAGTGCAGCCAGGAGGAGGACTGGGAGGAGGTAGAACAGATAGGACTTTGTCACTGAGCAGATGTGGCAGGAAGGCACGCAGGCAAGGGGCCCAGCTGGCACCCAGATGGGCATCTTTTGTGCCAGAGAGGGTCAGGGCCATTCCCAGGGTCAGGCTGATGAGGATGAAGCAAAGTCTAGGCCTGGGGCTGAGTCCTGGCCATTGAGAGGTGGGGTAGGAGTGGAGGCCCAGGATATGAGCTGAGGCTGTGTCCCTGGGCCTGGGGCCAGGCCAGGTGGAGCCAGTGGATGTGATGGACAATGCTGATGGCACCCAGACCATCAATTACGTGCCCAGCCAAGAAGGGCCCTACAGCATCTCAGTACTGTATGGAGACGAAGAGGTACCCCGGAGGTAAGAGGCAGGGCCTGCTGCCTGAGTGGAGGTCCAGGCCGGATGCCTAGAGCCTATCTAACTGCTCATGACACCCATGCCCACAGCCCCTTCAAGGTCAAGGTGCTGCCTAGTCATGATGCCAGCAAGGTGAAGGCCAGTGGCCCTGGGCTCAACACTACTGGTGTGCCCACCAGCCTGCCCATGGAGTTCACCATTGATGCAAAGGATGCTGGGGAGGGCCTGCTGGCTGTCCAGATCATGGTGAGCTCCAGGCACAGGCAAGGGGTCTGGGTCTGGGTGGCTGGAGTGTGGGCTGGGGGTGGCTCAGGCTGGCATTTGGTCTCCCTGGGGCACTGCACCAAGGAGGGCAGGGAAGGACAGGGCCACAGCCTTTGGCTTCCTAAGGTTGTGACCAACTTAGGATGGTGGTGATAGGCCTGGGCTCCACCAAACATGCACTTGCTCACCGTTGATTTTGAGCACATTACCAAAGCCTTTTGTGCCTCAGTTTTTCTACCTGTAACATTCTCATGGGGCAGGGAGAAGCCTGAGATCACCTGGGTGTGCTCCTCCTAGTGCTGGACAGGACCTGGGGCTAAGGATGGGTGCCAGGCTCCCTGGACGTGCCTGCTGTCATGTGGGGGGTGTTGGATGTTTTAGTCTCCCTTCTGGACTCTGCCTGTAGGGAAATAAAGGGCAAAGCCAGATGCCAGCAGCCCTTTTGGGCCATAGCAGTTGAGAGGCCTGAGGCCCAGAGGCTATCCCTGTAGCAGTGGCGCTGGCCACTCTGGGAGGCCAACTGTCTCCCCTGCCTCTGCTACACAGGACCCCAAGGGCAAGCCAAAGAAAACACGCATCCAAGACAACCATGACGGCACGTACATAGTGGCCTGTGTGCCAGACGTCCTCATCAAGTGCGGTGGCGATGAGATCACCTTCTCCCCATACCGCATTTGCGCCATGCCCACCAGGGACGCCAGCAAGTGCACAGTCACAGGTGAACCAGCCTGCTGTTGGCCACCGCTGTGCTAGGCATGGGGCTTGGATTGTGCCTGTGTGCAAGGGCTTGCTGCTTGGGGTGGTGTGTGGGAGTGGGGGCCGCCCCCTTGAGTGACTCTCCTGACCTTTCTCCTTGCTCTCTGCCCTCTCACCTCAGTGTCAATTGGAGGTCACGGGCTAGGTAAGCTGCTTGCTGGGGCCACTCCCAATGCCCCTCCTGTCCAGAGGGGCAGCTTCCTTTCCTTTTGGGACCAATTCCCAGGACAGTTCCAGCTGCAGCTCTAGGCAGGGATAGAGTGGGGGTGCGGGGGCGCAGAAGATGAGGCCATGGGCTGGAGGGCAAGGGCCCAGGGAGACTTCCGGAGCCAAACATGATCGCTCCAGCCCTCCCCTCTCTGGGCCTCTATTTCCCAATCTGAGAACTCAGGTTGCAGCTGAGAGCTTTGGGGTGAGGTGCAGCTGAAAGCTTTGGGGTGAGGTGCATCCTAAGAGGCACCCCACTGGGGACTTGGGGGTCTCAGGATCTTGGCACCCAGGGAAGCACAAGGGCTCCTGCGTGGGCTTAGGGAACAAGGGGTCTCCCCAACTCAATGGGGGCCCCAGCCCTAGCCAGATCCACAGACTCCCATCCCCACCTTCCAGGGGCCTCTGAGTCCTGGGCTTGGGGAGGTGCATGAGCAGGTGGGGCTGGCTGGTAGTGCAATAGCACCAGTGTTGACTGCTTGGGTGGCCAGCATGGCAGGGCCCGGCCCAGCCTCAGAGCCCCAAAGTACATTCTGTGGCCCATCTCTGTCCTTCCCCCTCCCTGATCCCCCAGCAGTTATTCAGATGTTATTCAGACATTCAACAGGGACACCCAGGGATGCTGATAAGAGTCTGCAGGCCTGGCACTTGGGCAAGGTGGCCAAGGAGAGGGGTAGAGGGTGGCTAGAGTTTTATGGCAGGAGTGAGGTGGCTTTATAGAGTAGGCCATGGAGTCTGAGGTGACAGGTGTGTGTGTGCAGGGCAGGGGAGGCTGAGGGTTGCTGATGGCAGGGCCTTGAAGGTCAGGGGGTGGGAGCAAGACTCAGTAGCCTCAGTTTCCCTGGCTATTGTGTGCAGAAGGGAGACAGGGAGCCCAGTGAAGGGCTGAAGTTGCTCTCAGGCAAGCCAGAGGGCTGGCTTAGTGGCCATGGGGCTTCAGTGAGCGCCAGATTAGGAGGCATAGTTTGAGGATGGAATGGCTGAGACCTGTGGCTGGGCTGGGAAAGCAGGGAGAGTCGGGTACCCATGAGGTTGGGGCACAAGTCACTAGCTAGATGGCATGGGATGGGCATGAGGGAAGCCTCCCAGGGCAGCATGGGCAGCAGGCAGCCAGGTCTGGAGCTCGGGAGAGGCTCCTGGCTGCAGCAGGCCAGCATGAAGCCTAGTTCAACAGGAGCCGTCAGCTGACAATGGGACTTAGTGGCAGGGCCCCTCAAACTTGGCCCTCAAGTGGGTTTCATGCTCCTGGCTGCTTCCCTGGCAGGAGGCCAGGCTGCGGGGTCATCTCACTGCTAGGTCTCATAGGCCTCACAGCCCCCATGCCTCCACAGCAGAACCCCAGATCATAACATCACTGTCCCTCCCCTTTCCTTGGGCACTCTGGAGCCCTGGAGCCTGCTCAGCTGCTGTGCCCTCACCACCCAGCAGTGGTGCCTGTAGCTTGGGCCTCCTGTCCCCTATCTCCCTGGGTGCTGCCCCTGCTTTGCCAAGCCTGCTGCGCTGCTCAGGTGCTAACTCGTCAGCCTCCCACTTCCCTGCTCCCACTCCTGCCAGCATCGGGCTGCTTTTCACCACGAGCCTTCTCAGTTGTCAGGAAACTTCAGTTTCACCTTCAGGCCTGGGGGGTAGCGGGGCAAGTGTCACATCCCCCCACGCTGTAGCAGGACTCCACCTCATTGCATCCACACACAGCAATGGGGTCCGGGGCCAGGCCACAGGGGCACAGGCAGCCATTTGCCCAGCCAGATGCTGGCGTTCAGCAGTGTGAGCCATGGTACTGGGTGAGGCTGAGTAGGCAAGAGAGTGACTGGGTGAACTGTGAACAGTTAGGCTGGAGTGGGCCCTACCTATTCCTCCCAGGCACCTGGTTGCTGCTGTCAGGCCTCTCCCACGTGGGTGCTTGAGGTGGTCAGGATAACCCTTCCTGCCTTCTGAGAAACCACTTGTCATCCCAGCTTGGAGGGTTGGGGTGGGGCGGGGCAAGACAGGAGCCCTGGTGGCCTGGCTATGCTTGGTGGTGGTAGTGAGAGGCCTGTGTGGGCAGCAGGCAGATGGGAGCAACCTGAGCCCCAGCTCATACTCTGGCTCCCCTTTGGGGTCCCACCTTCTTCCCCCACCAGGTGCTGGCATTAGCCCCACCATCTGGATTGGTGAAGAGATGGTGATCACTGTGGACATGAAGGCAGCAGGCAAAGGCAAAGTGACCTGCACCGTGTGCACGCCTGATGGCTCGGAGGTAGATGTGAACGTGGTGGAAAATGAGGACGGCACTTTCAACATCTACACAGCCCCCCAGCCAGGCAAATACATTATCTGTGTGCACTTTGGTGGTGAGCACGTGCCCAACAGCCCCTTCCAAGTGATGGTGAGGAGGGTAGATCAGCAGGGGCATCTGGCAGGTCCTGGCCTATCCCCTCGGGGACTCTCTGTGACAACAGATTCTACAGCTCTGTGCTTTGCCCTGCAGGCTCTGGCTGGGGACCAGCCCTCAGTGCAGCCCCCACTACGGTCTCAGCAGCTGGCCCCACAATACACCTATGCCCAGGGTGGCCAGCAGACTTGGGTATGGCCTGGCCAGCTAGGGACACTGGGGCTGGCCAGCTGGGTGTTCTGTGAGGTCCTATCATACCAGGTGTGAGGAGGGGCCCCAGATACTCCCACTGCCCCTCACCCAGACCCTGTCTCTCCACTGCAGGCCCCAAAGAGACCCCCGGTGGGTGTCAACTGGCTGGATGTAACCAGCCTGAGGCCATTTGACCTTGTCATCCCTTTCACCATCAAGAAGGATGAGATCACAGGTGAGTGGGGACAGGAAGAAGCCCTGGGAGCCAAGGAGGCCAGGTTATGCCGACAAGCTGCCCTGACCTCAGTTCTGCTGCCCCACAGGGGAGGTTTGGATGCCCTCAGGCAAGGTGGACAGCCCACCATCACTGACAACAAAGACGGCACTAGGATCATGTGGTATGTGCCCAGCAAGGCCGGCCTGCATGAGATGGACATCCATTATGACAACATGCACATCCCAGGTAGGCCTGCCCTGCCTCTGCCCACTGCTCTGTCACCACCTCACAGAGAGATGGGGCTGGGGGATGCACAAGGCTGCCATTCCACAAGGCTCCTATTCCTGCCTCAGGAAGCCCCTTTCAGTTCTACATGGATTGCATCAACTGTGGCCATGTCACTGCCTATGGGCCTGGCCTCACCCACGGAGTAGTGAACAAGCCCACCACCTTCACCATCAATACCAAGGATGCAGGAGAGGGTGAGCAGTAGCTCTGTGCCTGGGATGCCCTCACCAGGTTAAGGGCTGGACTTGGGAGACACTCCCAAATGGGACTCCCTGCCCTGCTGCCCTGGCCTCTACCTGGCTGTTGGGGAACAACTGGTGTGTCCCCAGCACAGTTCCCATGCTTACCCATGGCTCCCTCCAGAGGGCCTGCCTCTGGCCATTGAGGGCCTGTCCAAAGCAGAAATCAGCTGCACCGACAACCAGGATGGGACGTGCAGCGTCTCCTACCTGCCTATGCTGCTGGGTGACTACAGTATCCTCATCAAGTACAATGAACAGCACATCCCAGGCAGCCCCTTCACTGCCTGGATCACAGGTGGGTGGCAATGGGAGCAGTGACAAACAGGGTGAGCATGGTCTCCTGAGCCCCAGCTCATACTCTGGCCCCCCTTTGGGGGCCCTGTGACGGCAGCCCTGTTCCATGCCAGGTGACAACTTCATGTGGATGTCCCACCTGAAGGTGGGCTCTGCCGCCGACATCCCCATCATCTCAGAAACTGACCTCAGCCTGCTGACAGCCACCATGGTCCCGCCCTCAGGACAGGAGGAGCCCTGTTTGCTGAAGTGACTGCGTAATGGCCACATTGGTAAGTGGCTGAGGGGGTCCAGTGGTTTCAGAAAGGAGGCAGTCTGTGGGGACCCATGCCTTCCCCGACTGACAGCCATTCCCTGTGCCTAGGGATTTCATTCATGCCCAAGGAGACAGGGGAGCACCTGGTGCTCTTGCTGTTTTAGAAACAGCAAGACCCTGTTTCTAAAAATAAAAATAAAAATAGTCTGGCATGTACCTGTAGTCCCTGTGACTTGGGACACTGAGGCAGGAAGATCAGTTGATCCCAGGAGTTTGAGGCCACAGTGAATTATGATCATGCCACAGCACTCCAGCCTAGGCAACAGAGCAAGACCCTGTCACGTTTTTTTTTTGAAACAGACTTTCACTCTTTTTGTCCAGGCTGGAGTGCAAGGGTGTGATCTTAGCTCACTGCAACCTCTGCCTCCTGGGTTCAAGCGATTGTCTTGCCTCAGCCACCCATGTATTTGGGATTACAGGTATGCACCATGACACCCAGCTAATTTTTTCTTAGTAGAGACAGGGTTTCACCAAGTTGGCCAGGCAGGTCTTGAACTCCTGACTTCAGGTGATCCACCCCCATCAACCTCCCAATGTGCTGGGATTACAGGCATGAGCCACCACTCCTGGCCCGACTCTGTCTCAAAACAAAATGAATCATGACCAGCCTGGCCAACATAATGAAATCCCATATCTACTAAAAATACAAAAACTGACCTGGGCGTGGTGGCAGGCACCTATAGTCTCAGCTACTCAGGAGGCTGAGGCAGCAGAATGACTTGAACCCAGGAGGAGGAGGTCACAGTGAGTCAGGATTGCACCACTGCACTCCACCCTGGGAGACAGACAGAGACTCTGTCTCAAAGAAAAACAAACAGACAAACAAACAAACAAAAAAAAACACGTTCAAAAGACCAACAAAACAAAAGGTTGATTTTTGAAAAGATAAAACTGAAAAATCTTTAGCTAAACTGAGAAGAGAAAAAGACTCAAATAAATAAAAACAGAGGCAATAAGGAGACATTACAACTGATACCACAGAAGTACAAAGAATTGTTAAAGGCCAGACATGGTGGGTCATGACTCTAAACCCAGCACTTTGGGAGGCCAAGGTGGGTGGATCACCAGAGATCAGGAGTTCAAGACCAGCCTGGCCAACATGGTGAAACTCCATCTCTTCTAAAACTACAAAAATTATCTAGGCATGGTGGCACAAGCCTGTAATCCTAGCTACTCAGGAGGCTGAGGCGGGAAAATTGCTGGAACTCAGGAGGCGAAGATTGCACTGAGCTGAGGTCACACCATTACACTCCAGCCTGGGCACCAAGAGCAAAACTCCATCTCGAACAAAACAAAACAAAACAAACAGCCAAATCAGGGCAGTTAGCATCTCTATCACCTCACACATTTATTATTTATTCATGGTAAGAACATTCAAAACTCTCTTCTAGCTATTTTGAAATATACAGTATTAACTACAGTCTCCAGTAGAACACCTGCCCTTTTTCCTCCTAACTGTAACAGTGGTGGTACAGTTACAGCTACAGTCACAGCTACTTGGGAGGCTGAGGCAAGAGAATCACTTGAACCCAGAAGGCAGAGGTTTCAGTGAGCCAGGATAGCATCACTGCACTCCAGTCTGCATGACAGAGACTCCGTCTCCAAAATAAAAATTATTAAAAAAAAAAAGGCCAGACGCAGGGACTCACACCTGCAATCCCAGCACTTTGGGACGCCAAGATGGGCAGATCACCTGAGATCAGGAGTTTGAGACCAGCCTGGCCAACACAGTGAAACCCCATCTCTACTAAAAATGAAAGTAAAAATAAAAAATTAGCCGAGCATGCTGGTGCGCACCTGTAATTCCAGCTACTTGGAAGGCTGAGGCAGGAGAATCACTTGAACACAGGAGGTAGAGGTTGCAGTGAGCTGAGATGGTGCCACCGCACTCCAGTCTGAGTGACAGAGTAAGATTCCTTCTCAAAAAGGAAAAAAAAGCACTGGTAGAAACTATTAAGATATTATGAACAACCAAATGCCAAACAACTAGAAAACCTAGAATAAATGAAAATTCCTGGACACATAGAATCAATTAAGATTGAACCATGATGAAACAGAAAACCTGAACAGACTAATCACGAGTAAGGAGACTGTGGCAGTAATTTAAAAGTCTACCAGCAAAAAAAAAAAAACAAAACTCAGGGCCTGATGGCTTTACTCCTGAATTCTACCACACATTTAAAGAACTAATACCAATTATATTCAAACTTGTCCAAATAATTGAAGAGGGGAGAATATTTTCAATCTCGTAAGGCCAGCATTATTCTGATACCAAAACCAGACAAGTACATGATGAAGAAAGAAAACTACAGGCCAGTATCCCTGATGAACATAGACACAAAAATCCTCAACAAAATACTAGCAAACAAAATTCAACAACAATATTATTCATGATGATCAAGTGGGATTCATTATAGCGCTTCAAGGATAGTTCAACATAAGCAAATCAACAAAAATTATATATTACACTAACAGAACTGAGAACAAAAATCATATGATTGCAATAGATGCTTAAAAAATTCAGTAACATTTAACATCCCTTCGTGATAAGGACTCTCAACAAACTGTGTACAGAAAGAACATGCATCAGAACAATAAAGGCCATCAATGACAAACGCACTGCTATCATTTGAGAAAACTGAAAGCCTTTCTTCTAAGACCAGGAACCAGACAAGGATGACCACCTTCACCACTTTCATGCAACACAATACTAGCAGTCCTAGCCAGAGCAATTAGGCAAGAGAAAGAAACTAAAGGTATCTCAATTGGAAAGAAAAAAAATCAAATTATCCTTTTTTGCAGACAATGTGAACCTATATTTAGAAAAATCTAATGATTCCACAGAAAATTCTTAAAGCTGATACACAAATTCCTGTAAAGTTACAAAATACAGAGTCAGTCACATTTCTGGCCAGGCACGGTGGCTCAAGCCTGTAATCCCAGCCTTACGTTTTGGCCTGGCCTTTTGGTCTGGCCTTGCCTTTTGGCCTGGCCTTTGGCCTGGTCTTTTGGCCTGGTTTTGCCTAACCTTGCCTTTTTTCGGAAGCCAAGAAGGGCAGATCATTTGAGGTCAGAAGTTCAAGACCAGCCTGGAAAACACGGTGATACCATGTGTCTACTGAAAATACAAAAATTAGCCAGGTGTGGAGGTGAGTGCCTCTAATCCCAGCTACTCAGGAGGCTGAGGCACAAGAACGGCTTGAACCCAGGAAGCAGAGACTTCAGGGAGCTGACATCATGTCACTGTACTCCAGCCTGGGCAATAGAGTGAGATTCAGTCTCAAAAAAATTAGTCATATTTCTATACAGCAACAATGAACAATCTGAAAAAGAAAAAGAAGCAATCCTATTTACAATAGCTACCAAAAAAATGCCTATACGTAACTTTAACTAGAGAAGTCAAAGATCTCTATAGTTATCATTATAAAACACTGATTTTTAAAAATGGAAGAAAAGGCTGGGCACAGTGGCTCATACCTGTAATCCCAGCACTTTGGGAGGCCAAAGTGGGTGGATCACCTGAAGTCAGGAGTTTGAGACCAGCCTGAACAACATGGAGAAACCCCATCTCTACTAAAAAGGGAAAGGACAGTGGGGAAAAGACAGTTGGGAGAAGGTGGTGAGGAGAGGGAATTTGGCGAAGAGAAGGGAGTGGGGAGAAGAAGGCCGATAGATAATGCTGGGAGCAGGGGCTGGGAGATTGGGGGATTGGGACAGTGAGGAGAAGAACACAGGAGAACATGGGGAGAAGAATATAAGAAGTCAGGGAGAAGAACTTGAGGAGAGACTGAGGAGGTGGTGAGATGAGTGTCACAAGATAGTGAGAGAGGGCATGGGAAAGACAGTGGGAACAAGACAGCAGGGAGGGGTTGGGGTCAGAGAATGAGGAGTTTGTGAGGAGAGGAGATAGGGAAGATACCGTGGGGAGAGAGAGAAAGGGTTGTGAGATGGCCATGGCTAAGAAACGGCAGGAAGAGGAGAGGAAGCAGGGGAAAGAAGAAGGCATGCACTAAAAGGTAGGGGGAGGGAATGTAAGGAAAAAACAGTAGGGAGAAAAATATGGTGGGGAGAGAGAAAGAGGGGAGAGGGAATGAGAAAGCCATGGGGAGAAGAGATGGGAGCAGGGAGAAGACAGGACTGAAAGGTGGGAGCAGTGGGAAGAACAGAGCAGGAGCTGGGGGAAGAGGGAAGAAGGGAGCTGGGGGAGGAAGAGGGAAGAAGAGGGCTGGGGTTAGGAGAAGAGGGAAAAAGGGAGTGGGGAGTGGGGAAAAAGATTGGGGAGTGGGAAGTGGGAGAAGGAAATGGTAAATTAACTGTGTCTAAAAAATGTTAGCAAGAATTATGGGGAGTGGTAAGAAGACAATGGTAGGAAAAGAAAACAGAACAGAAGATGGGAGAGACCTTTTGGTCTTACCTTACCTTTTGGTCTGGCCTGACCTTGCCATTTGGCCTGGCCTTTTGGTCTGGCCTTTCATTTTGTCCTGGTCTTAACTTTTGGTCTGTCCTGGTTTGACCTGGCCTTTTAGTCTAGCCTTGCCTTTTGGCCTGGTTTTTTGGCCTGGTCTGGCCTGATCTTATCTTTTGGCCTGGCCTGGCCTTTTGGTCTAGCCTTTGGCCTGACCTGGCCTGGTCTTGCTTTTGGCCTGGACTTTTGGCCTGGCCTTGTCTTTTGACCTGGCCTGGCATGGCCTGGGCTTTTGGCCTAGCCTTTTGGTCTGGCCTGGTCTTTTAGCATTGCCTTGCCTTTTGGTCTGGACTGGCCTTGCCTTTTGGCCTGGTCTTGTCTGTTGGCCTGGCCTTTTGGCCTGGACTGGTCTTTTGCCCTGCTCTGGCCTGGTCTTTTTGTCCCGGCCTTACCTTTTCATCTGGCCTGGCCTCTTGTCCTGGCCTGGCCTGGCCTTACCTTTTGGCCTGGCCTTACCTTTTGGCCTAGCCTTGACTTTTGACCTTGCCATATCTTTTGGCCTGGTCTGGTCTGGCCTTGCGTTTTGGCCTGGCCTTTCAGCCTTGCCTTACCTTTTAGTCTGGCCTGGTGTTTGGCCTGGTCTTTTGGCCTGGCTTGGTCTGACCTTGCCTTTTGGTCTGGCCTGGCTTTTTGGTCTTGCCTGGCCTTTCCCTTTGGCCTGACCATTTGGCCTGGCCTTACCTTTTGGTCTGTCCTATCTTGACCTGGCCTTTCTGTCTGGCCTTACCTTTTGGCCTTGCCTTTGTCCTGGCCTAGCCTTGCCTTTTGGCCCTTCCTTTTGGTCTGAACTGGCCTTTTGGTCTGGCCTGGTCGGGTCTTTCCTTTTGGTCTGGCCTGGCCTTTTTGCATAGCCTGGTCGGTCCTTCCCTTTTGGCCTGGCCTTTTGGTCTGGCCTGGCCTGACCTTACCTTTTGGCTTGGTCTGGCGTTTTGGCCTGGCCTGGTGTGGCCTGGCTTTTTGGCTTGGCGTTTTGGCCTTGCCTTATCTTTTGATCTGTCATGGCCTGGCTTTAACTTTTGGCCTGGCCTTGCCTTATGGTCTGGCCTTTTGGCCTGGCCTGCCCTAGCCTTGCCTTTTGGCCTCTGCTTTTGGTCTGGCCTGGCCATTTGCCTGGCCTGGTCTTGCCTTTTAGCCTGGCCTTGCATTTTAGCCTGGCCTTTTCTTTTGGTCTGTCCTGGCTTAACCTGGCCTTATGGTCTGGCCTGGCTTTTTGGATTGGCCTAGTCAGGCCTTGCCTTTTGGTCTGGCCTGGTCTTTTCGCCTGGCCTGGTCTGACCTTACCTTTTGTCCTGGCCCTGCATTTTGGTCTGGTCTGGCCTTTTGGCCTTGACTTGACTTTTGACCTTGCCATGTCTTTTGGCTTTGGCTTGCCTGGCCTTGCCTTTTGGCCTGGCATTTTTGGTCTGTCCTGTCCTTTTGGTCTGGTCTTGCCTGGCCTGATCTGGACATTTGGCCTGGCCTTTTGGGCTACCCTGGCCTGGCATTGTCTTTTTGCCTGGCCTATTGGCCTGGCCTTTTGGCCTGGTCTGCCCTGGTCTTACCTTTTGGCCTGTTCTTTTGGCCTAGTCCTTCCTTTTGGCCTTGCCTTCCTTTTGGTCTGTCCTGGTCTGGCCTTACCTTTTGGCCTGTCCTATTGGCCTGGCTTTGCAGGTTTGGCCTGTCCTTTTGACTTGACCTGGGCTTTTGGCCTTGTGTGACCTGGCCTTGCCTTTTGTCCTTGCCTCACCTTTCCTTTTGGTCTGACCAGGTCTGCTCTTGCCTTTGGCCTGTTCTTTGGGCTTGGCCTGGTCTTTTGGTCTGGCCTGATCTTGCCTTTTGGCCTGGACGTTTGGCCTGGCCTTATCTTTTGGTCTGACCTGGCCTAGCATTGCCTTTTGGCTTTGCCTTTTGGACTGGCCCAGCTAAGCCTGGCCTTGTCTTTTGGCCTTGCCTTTCGGCCTGACCTTAACTTTTGGTCTGGCCTGGCCCTTTGGCCTGGCCTTTTGCCTGGACATTTGGTCTGGCCTGGTCTTACCTTTTGTCCTGGACTAAACTGGCCTTGCCTTTTGGCCTGGGCTTTGGCCTCAACATTTTGTCTGGCCTAGCCTTATGTTTTGGCCTGGCCTTTTATCCTGGCCTCACTTTTTGGCCTGGCATGGCCTGACCTTGCCTAGCCTGACCTTACCTTTTGGTCTGGCCTGACTTTTTGGCCTGGCCTGACTTTTTGGTCTTGCCTTTGGCCTGGCATGGCATGGCCTGGCCTTGCCAAGCCCGGTCTTGCTTTTTGTCCTGGCCTTTTGGCCTGGCATGACCTGCCCTGGGCTTTTGGCCTAACCTTTTGGTCTGGCCTGGTCTTTTAGCCTTGTCTTACCTTTTGGCCTTGCCTTCTGGTCTGGCCTTACCTTTTGTCCTGGCCTTGCCTTTTGGTCTGGCCTGACCTGACCTTGTCTTTTGGTCTGGCCTTTTGGCCTGGTCTTTCCTTTTGGCCTGGCCTTACCTTTTGGCCTGGGCTATTCTTGCCGTTTGGCTTGGCCTGACCTCTTGGCCTGTCCTTCTGGCCAGTCCTGGCCTGACTTTGCCTTTTGGCCTGGCAGTTTGGCCTGGCCTTGCTTTTTGTCCTGGCCTATTCACCTGGTCTTGCCTTTTGGCCTGGGCTTTTGTCCTGGCCTGGTCTTACCTTTTGGCCTCTCCTATTGACCTAGCCTTACCTTTTGACCTGGCTTGGTCTTTTGGCCTGGCCTTTTGGCCTTATCTGGCCTGGCTTTACCTTTTGTCCTGTCCTGGTCTGGCTTTATCTTTTGTCCTGGTCTGGTCTGGCCTTTTGGCCTGGCCTTCTTTCCTGGGCTTGCCTGGCCTTGCCTGGCCTTGCCTTTTGGTCTGGACTGGCCTCACCTTGCCTTTTGCTTTGGCCTGGGCTGGCCTGCCCTTGCTTTTTGGCCTGTTCTTTTGGCCTGGCCTGGCCTTTCGGTCTGGCCTGACCTGTCCTTACCTTTTAGCTTGGCCTGGCCTTTTGGCCTGTACTTTTGGTCTGGCCGGGTCTGGCATTTTGGTCTGGCCTTACCTTGTTGCCTGGCCTGGCCTGGCTTGCCTTTTGACCAGGACTTTTGGCCTGACCTTTCCTTTTTGCCTGGCCTGGCCTGGCTTGCCTTTTGGCCTGTCCTCTTGGCCTGGCCTTGCCTTTTGACCTGGCATTGTGGCTTTGCCTTTTGTCCTGTTCTTTTGTCCTGACCTTGCCTTTTGTCCTGGCCTTTCCTTTTGGTCTGGCTTGACTTTCACTGGCCTTGCCTTTTGTCCTGGCCTTTCCTTTTGGTCTGGCCTGACCTTCACTGGCCTTACCTTTTGGGCTGGCCTGGACTGGTCTGGCCTTTTGGCCTGGTCTTTCCTTTTGGCATGGCCTTTTGGCCTGATCTGATCTTCCCTCGCCTTTGGCCTGGCCTTTTGTCCTGGCCTGGCCTTATCTTTTGGCCTGGACTGGCCTATTTGGCTTGGCTGTTTGGTCTGGCTTTGCCTTTTCATCTGGCCTGGTCTGGCCTTACCGTATCTCCTGGTATTTTTGGGCTGGGCTGGCCTTTTGGCCTGGCTTATCCTGATCTTGCCTTTTGTCCTGGTATTTTGGACTGGCCTGGCCTGGTCTTGCCTTTTGGCCTATTCTTTTAGCCTGGACTGACCTGACCATTTGGTCTCACCTGGTCTTGCCTTTTGTCCTGGCATGGTCTGGCCTGGTCTTGTCTTTAGGTCTGACCTGGCCAGGCCTGGCCTTTCCTTTTGGCCTGGCCTTTTTGGTCTAGCCTGGCCTTTTGGCCTGATCTGGTCTTACCTTGCCTTTGGCCTGGCCTTTTGTCCTGGACTGGTCTTATCTTTTGGCCTGGACTGGCCTATTGGCTTGGCCGTTTGGTCTGGCTTTGCCTTTTGGTCTGGCCTAGTCTGGCCTTGCCATATCTCCTGGCCTTTTGGGCTGGCCTGGCCTGTTGGCCTGGCCTTTTGGCCTGGCTTATCCTAATCTTGCCTTTTGTTCTGGTATTTTGGACTGGTCTGGCCTGGCCAGGCCTTTTGGCCTATTCTTTTAGCCTGGACTGGCCTGATCTTTTGGTCTGACCTGGTCTTACCTTTTGTCCTGGCATGGTCTGGCCTGTCTTGTCTTTTGATCTGACCTGGCCAGGCCTAGCCTTTCCTTTTGGCCTGGACTTTTGGTCTGGCCTGGTCTTTTGGCACAGTCTGGCTGGGCCTTACCTTTTGGCCCGGCCTAGCCTGGCCTTGCCTGTTGGCCTGGCATGGCCTGGCCATTTTGTCTTACCTTTTGGCCTGGCCTAATCTCGTCTGGTCTTATCTTTTGGTCTGGCCTGGTCTTTTGGTCTGGTCTGGCCTGGTCTTTCCTTTTGGCCTGGACTGTCCTGGCCTTGCGTTTTGGTCTGGACTGGCCCTTCCTATTCGCCTGGTCTGGCCTGGCCTTGCATTTTGGCCTGGAGTGACCTCGTGTTTTGGCCTGGGCTTCCCTGGCCTTACCTTTTGGTCTGGCCTGGCCTGGCTTGCCTTTTGGCCTGGCCTTGCCTTTTTGCCTGGCCTATTGACCTGACCTTGCCTTTTGGCCTTTCCTTTTGGCATGGCCTGACCTTTTGGCCTGGTTTTTTGGCCTGGTCTAGCCTGGCCTTACCTTTTGGTCTGGACTGGCCTTTTGGCCTGGCCTTTTGGCCTGGCCTGGCATTTTGGTCTGGCCTTTTGGCCTGGTCTTAACTTTGGCCTGGCCTTAGCTTTTGGTCTGACCTGGTCTTGCCTTTTGGCTGAGGCAGGTGGATCATGAGGTCAAGAGATCCAGACTATCCTGGTCAACATGGTGAAACCCTGTCTCTACTATAAATGCAAAAAAAAAATTAGTTGGGCATAGTAGCACAGCCTGTAGTCTCAGGAGGCTGGGGCAGGAGAATTGCTTGAACCCAGGAGGCAGAGGTTGCAGTGAGCTGAGATTGCGCCATTGCACTCCAGCCTGGGAAACAAGAGGGAATCTCCGTCTCAAAAAAATTCAGCTCCCCATTACTTATGCAAATATCTGCAGCCAGCTTGACTTCTTCTCAGAAAATGCAATTTTATTTTCTATCCCATCGTCAGGCTGCAAATTTCCTGAACTTCTATGCTCTGCTTCCCTTTTAAAATTGAATGCTTTCAGGCCAGGCATGGTGGCTCGTGCCTATAATCCCAGCACTTTGGGAGGCTGAGGTGGGCAGATCACCTGAGGTCAGGTGTTCAAGACCAGCCTGACCAACATGGAGAAAACCTGTCTCTACTAAAAATACAAAGATTAGCTGGGCATGGTGATGCATGCCTGTATCCCAGCTACACAGAAGGCTGAGACAGGAGAACCACTTGAACCTGGGTGGTGAAGGTTGCAGTGAGCCAAGGTGGTGCCACTGCATTCCAGCCTGGGCAACAGAGTGGGACTCTGCCTGAAAAAAATGGATGCCGTTAACAGTACCTCTTGAATGCTTTGCTGATTAGAAAGTTCTTCTTCCAGATACCCTAAATCATCTCTCTCAAGTTCAAAGTTTTACAAATCTCTAGGGCAGAGACAAAATGGCACCACTCTCTTTGCTAAAATATAACAAGAGTCGCCTTTGCTCCAGTTCCCAACAAGTTCCTCATGTCCACCTGAGACCACCTCTGCCTGGATTTCACTGTCCCTATCACTATCAGTATTTTTGTCAAAGCCATTCAACAAGTCTCTAGGAAGTTCCAAATTTTCCCACATTTTCCTTTCTTCTTCTGAGCCCTCCAAACTGTTCCAACCTCTGTGTGTTACCCAGTTCCAAAGTCGCTTGCTCATTTTCAGGTACCTTTTCAGCAACACCTTACTCTACTGGTACCAATTTACTGTATTAGTCCATTTTCACGCAGCTGACAAAGACATACACGAGACTGGGAAGAAAAAGAGGTTTAATTAGATTTACAGTTCTACATGGCTGGGGAGGCCTCAGAATCATGATGGGAGGGGAAAGGCATTTATTTCTCTCTCCCTCTCTTTCTATTTTTTCTTTCTTCTTTCTTTCTTCTCTCTCTCTCTTTCTCTCTTTTTTTTTGACAGAGTCTCACTCTGTTGCCAGGCTGGAATGCAGAGTTACAATCCTGGTTCACTACAACCTCTGCCTCCCACGTTCAAGCAATTCTCCTGCCTCAGACTCCCAAGTAGCTGGGACTATCGGTGTGTGCCACCACTCCCAGCTAATTTTTGTCTTTTTAGTTTCACCGTGTTGGCCAAAATGATCTCACTCTCCTAACCTTGTGATTTGCTCAACTTGGCCTCCTAATTTGCTGGGGTTACAGGTATGAGCCACCACACCCAGTTGGTGAAAGCCATGTCTTTTTTTCTTTAATAAATTTTTTATTCTCCCTATTTTACAGATGAGGAAACTTAGAGTTAGGAATATTAAGTACTTTATTTTTATTTATTTATTTATTTATTTATTTTTTGAGATGGAGTCTTGCTCTGTCACCCAGGCTGGAGTGCAATGTCATGGTCTCAGCTCACTGCAACCTCTGCCTCCTGGGTTCAAGTGATTCTCCTGCCTCAGCCTCCGAGTAGCTGGAATTACAGGCACCCGCCACCATGCTGGGCTAATTTTTCTATTTTTAGTAGAGTTGAGGTTTCACCATGTTGGCCAGGCTGGTCTTGAACACCTGACCTGAGGTGATCCACCACCTTGGCCTCCCAAAGTGCTGGAATTACAGGCATGAACCACCATGCCCAGCTGGTGAAGTGAAAGGCATTACTTACATGGTGGCAGCAAGAGAAAATGAGGAAGAAGCAAACGTGGAAACCCCTGATAAATCCATCAGATCTCACTAGACTTATTCGCTACCATGAGAACAGTATGGGTGAAACCGCCCCCGTGTTCAAATGATCTCCCACTGGTCCCTCCCACAACATGTAAAAATTTTGGGAGTACAATTCAAGATGAGATTTGGGTGGGGACACAGAGCCAGACTATCTCACAGAGGTGGCAGTGAGCCAAGATTGCACCACCGCACTCAAGCCTGGGCAACGGAGCAAGACTCCACCTCAAAAAAATAAGAAAATTTAGCTGGGCATGGTGGCATGCACCTGTGGTTCCAGATACTTGGGAGGCTGAGGTGGGAAGATGGCTTGAGCCCAGGAGGTCAAGGCTGCAGTGAACTATGATGGCACCACTGCCTGGGCAACAGAGTGAGACCCTACCTCCAAGAAAAGAAAAAGTCAATAGCTTTGCTGGTACTGACCTCATTTCCTGCTTGCTTGGTGGCTACCGCCAGATCTGAGTCATGGCTGCCCCTTTGAGATAGGGTGGGTCTACAGTTGGCCCCCTGCTCTGCAACTCCTTGCTGTCGTACAGGTGGACCTTGTCTCCCTTTAGATCACCTGTGGCCTCCTGACACCCAAGCTGGCAACCCTTAAATGATGTACTGTGTACAATAGTTGGCACAAGGCCTGCACACAGTAAATAATAATATTAATAATAATACTCATTCCCCCACATAATCCTAAGTGTACTAGGCACTGTTTCACGTGCTTTACTTCTATTTGTTCATCTAGGCTTCATAGCAACCATATAGGGCGGACTATTATTCTTCCATTTTACAGACAGGAAAACTGAGGCTCAGAGTGTTGAAGTGATGTGCCCCAGGAAAGCTCAGCAGAGCTGAGGCTGGGTACAGTGGATTACAGCCAGTGGTAGCTTCTGTAATCCCAGCACTTTGGGAGGCCAAGGTAGTGGATCACCTGAGGTCAGGAGTTCAAGACCAGCCTGGCCAACATGACAAAACTTTGTCTCTACTGAAAATGCAAATATTAGCTGGACATGGTGCCAGGTGCCTGTAATCCCAGCTACTGAGGAGGCTGAGGCAGGAGAAACACTTGAACCCAGGAGGCAGAGGTTGCAGCGAGCTGAGATCACATCATTGTACTCCAGCCTGGGTGACAAAGAAAGACCCTGTCTCAAAAAAAAAAAAAGCTGGGTACAATGGCTCACGCCTGTAATTCCAGCACTTTAGAAGGCTGAGGTGGGTGGATCATGAGGTCAGGAGTTCGAGACCAGCCTGACCAATATGGTAAAACTCCATCTCTATTAAAATTACAAAAATTACCTGGGCATCTGTAATCCCAGCTACTCAAGAGGCTGAGGCAGGAGAATTGCTTGAACCTAGGAGATTGAGGTTGCAGGGAACCGAGATCACACCACTGCACTCCAGCCTGGGCAATAAGAGTGAAACTCCATCTCAAAAAAAGAAAAGAAAAGGCAGAGCTGGGATTAAACTTGGGCAGTTTCAGAACCTGTGTCCTTGACTACTAAGTGTTCAATAGCAGTTACTGTCAATGCCCCTCGATTTTTCTGCAAGTCCCTCCCACCCTCCCCAGGCCTTACTCCCCACCACCCTCTGTCCCTTTCTCCCCAGGTGAGCCAGGCTCCATGACTGTCACCTGGATCACATGGGTCCCAACCTGCTCTGAAGTGCAATTTGGGTTGCAGCCATCAGGGCCCCTGCCTCTGCACGCCCAGGTCAGCTTTGTCCCCTTTGTGGATGGGGGTATTCTCCAGAGGAAGCTCTACATACACTGAGTCACACTGCACAAGCTGCTGCTGGGGGTTTAGTATGGCGAGAGGGGCCCTGGGCTGAGCTGTTGATGGGAAGAGGAGTGGGATATGGACTAGAAGCTACCACTGGCTGGTGGCTCAGGCTTGGCTGGTAACTGCTCTGCCTATCTGCAAGCCTATTGCATGAGATCCCAGGAGGAAAATGAAAGGTGCCAGGAAGGCAGACTGAAGGAGCATAGGCCAGCCCCCATTAGTCCCCCCATCTCTTCCCCTCCACCAGTCAAGGAAGGAAGGGGGTTGGAGGGAGGGTCCTGGGGGGGCCCAGCTGACTGCAACCTTTTCCTCTCCCTTCAGTGTATTGCTGTGGCAATGCCCAGGGCTGGAGCTGTCAGTTCCACTTCAGGGCCCTCAAGAATGGGGCCCACTGGAGCCCCCATCTGGCTGTGTTTGGGGATCTGGGGGCTGACAACCTGAAGACCTTCCCGTGGCTGCACAGGGATACACAGTGGGGCACGTACAACACTGTTCTCCACGTGAGTGATGCATCCACATCTGCAGGGGCCTGCAGAGGGATGGTGGGGGCCATGTGGAGGGTTGATAGGGGGTGAGTGGAGGGAGGGTGGGGGTGTGTGGAGGGTTGATGGGGGTGCACAGAGGGATGGTGGGGGTGTGTGGAGGGTTGGTGGGGGGTGCATGGAAGAATAGTGGAGGATTGGTGGGAGGTGTGTGGAGGGATGGTGGGGGGAGCCCGAATTAGGGGTGGCATCAGGACCATGGAGGGGACAGTGGTGGGGCCAGTGCATCTCTGAAGGGACAGGGGATGGGACTGGCCACGGAGGCGGTGTCTGTGGTCAACCAGCCTGCCCACGTTAAAATCTCGACCCTGGCACTCTTGTGAGGAACAGGGTTTCCCCATGTATTTTGATTAGACAGAAAGCTGATTCCAAGTTTGAAGGACTGTTGTGATGACTACAAGAGTTCCTGTTGCCTGGCAGGGGCTGGTTATTATTATTATTATTATTGTTGCTGCTGTTGTTATTTAAGAGGGGGAAGGGAATGAGATGGGTAATGGGGATTGTATGCTTCAAAGTACAGACTCTGGAATCAGGCTCCCTAGGTTTTCTAAATCTTCACTAGCCAGCTGTGTGACCTGGGGCCTCAGTTTCCCCACATGAAATGGGAATAATATTAATACTCACCTTGGGCCAGGTGTGTGGCTCATGCCTGTAATTCCAGCACTTTGGGAGGCCGAGGTGGGTGGATCACTTGAGGTCAGAAGTTTGAGACCAGTCTGGCTAAAAATACAAAAATTAGCCAGGTGGTGTCTGTAATCCCAGCTACTTGGGAAGCTGAGGCAGGAGAATCGCTTGAACCCTGGAGGTTGCAGTGAGCCAACATGACACCACTGCACTCCAGCCTGGGTGGCAGAGGGAGACTCTGTCTAAAAACAAAACAAAACAAAACAAAACATCTTGGCCAGGCACAGTGGCTCACACCTATAATCCCTTTGGGAGGCTGGGAGTCGAATTCTTGGACCCAAGTGATACTCCTGCCTCGGCCTCCCAATGTGCTTGGATTAACAGGTGTGAGCCACCATACCTGGCTCTTTCAATTCCAATGAAAGCAGAGACTGGTCTGGGTCCACATCATGCTTCCGCCCCCTCCTCCAGGAGCCTTTGCCTACAACATGGATCAGGACAATGCCCGTGTCGGGGATAGGTTCATGTCTCATTGAACCTGTGGCTGCCAGCCTGCTGTACATGACATGCCCTGGGAATCATGACGAACACTACTGAGAACAGAGGGCCATGGCTGTGGACAAGGGCTGGATCAATGAAAATGGTCCTGTTCTTCTTAGTGTCTCCCCTGAGTCTCTCATGCTGCAACATCTCAATTGTGGTAGCAAGAGGAGGTGGGGGTGGGCTGGAAGCCAGACTCAGGGCCTGACAGTGGCAGGGTGGTGCATAGGAGCAGGGCTATGAAATTCAGTCCCTCGCCTCCATCCCTTGTACTTCCTTTATTCTAGCAACTTCTCTAACTACAAGGCTCGCTTCAGCATGCAGGGGGATGGATGAGGGCCTGTGGTACAGGTAATGTGGGGGTGCTGGGGCACTGGTCTTCTGCCCTGAAGGATGGGAGATGCAGCGAAGCCCTGGCCCTAACCCCTGCCCTTTGCCTCCCCCAGCTGGGATCTGGGTCCTGCCCACATCATCTCCTTCTCCATCAAGGTCTATTTCTTTCTCCATTACGGCCACCACGTGGTACAGAGGCAGTTTCACTGGCTGGAGAGTGACCTCCAGGTAACCTGGGTGGAGGTCCCCACTAGTTAGTTCCTCAGCTGGCCCCACCTCCCCCTCCATCCCTGACCCGCAGCCCCTCACTCTGAGCCCTTCTCCCTAGAAAGCCAATAGGAACCGGGCAGCCTGGCCCTGGGTCATCACCATGGGGCACCGGCCCATGTACTGCTCCAACGCAGATATGGACGACAGCACACGGCACGAGAGCAAAGTGAGGCCCCTCCCTGGGAGGCATCAGGGAGGTCCTGGGAGGCATCGGGAGGTGCTGAGATCCAGAGGGGCATTGGTCTGCGTCGCCCTCACCTGCTCATTCACCCTGCCCAGGTCCACAAAGGCCTCCGAGGCAAGCTGTCCGGGTTGGAGTATCTTTTCTACAAACACAGTGAGCAACCCTTGGGACCCATGCCCCATACCCCACCTCTCCCTGCTTCAGAGGTCTGATCCTGGCTTGATCTGTCTCAGGGTGGACTTGCAGCTGTGGGCTCATGAGCACTCATATGAATGACTTATTTACAACTACCAGGTGAGGCTTGTGAAGGGCTGACAGGAGTGAGCCACCATGCCCAGCCTCTATGGTGGCCAAGTCTTAACTGACTGTCTTCCTTGAGGGCAGCAGGGTCTTGGACTGGCAGGTCATTTCTGCTTCCCTGTGGGTCCTCCACCTGCCATGGGTCTGACCAGTTCTCCCCTCTAGGGCTTTGAGGAGCAGCTGATGCCCTTTGCTGTCTTCCCAAGGTCCTGGAGTGCCATCCATGTGAAGGAGTATGGGCACACGTGGCTGCACATCCTCAATGGGACCTACACAGGTGTTGGACTACCAGGTCAGTGACAGGCAGGCCCAAGTCACCCTACTGCATAGCCAGGCCCAGCCAGACAAATTAGTTGTTAAAAACGTGGACTCCTGGCCGGATGCGGTGGCACAAAGATCACTTGAGTCCAGGAGTTCAAGAGCAGCCTGGGTAACATGGTGGAGTGAGATCATGGGATGTTTGTCTTTCTATGGGTGGGTTATTTTACTTAACATAATATTCCCCAAGTTCATTTATGTTGCTGCAAATGACAAGATTTCATTCCGTTTTATAGTTGCAGATACGTGTGTGTGTGTGTGTGTGTGTGTGTGTGTGTGTATATTTTATAGATATAGATATAGATGCCACATGTTCTTTATTCATTCATCCATATGTGGACATTTAAGTTGATACCATATCTAGCAATTGTGAATAGTGCTGCTTGTTGGGAGTGCAGCTCTCTCTTTGACATACTGATTTCATGGTCTTCGTATATATACTCAGTGATGGGATTGCTAGATTATGTGGTAATTCAATTTTGATTTTTTGAGAAACTACTATACTGTTTTCCATAATGGCTGTACCAATTTACGTTTCCAACACCAGTACACAGAGTTGCCCTTTCTCCACATCCTTACCAGCATTTGTTGTTATTATTATTATTATTATTGTCAATAGCCATTTGAACTGGTGTCAGATGATACCTCATTTTGGTTTTGATGTGCATTTCACTGATGATTCGTGATTTTGAGCATTTTTAAATGTATCTGTTGGCCATTTGTGTGTATTCTTTTTAGAAATGTCTATTCAGATCTTTTGCCCATTTTTTAAATCCAATTACAAGGTTTCTTGCTATTGAGTTTTTCGAGCTTCTTATGTAGTATGGTATTAATCTCATGTCAGACAAGAAATTTGCAATTTCTTTCTTCACTCTGTGAGTTGTCTCTTCACTGTGTTAGTTATTTCCTTTAATGAACAGAGAAATTTTTTGTTTGATGCAATCCTGTTTGTCTATTTTTGCTATTGTTGCCTGTGCTTTGAAGTCTTATTTGAAAAAATCCTTGCCCAGTCCAATGTCATGAAGTTATTTCCTTATGCTTTCTTCAAGTGTATCTGTAGTTTCAGGTCTTACATTTAAGTTTTTAAGCCATTTTGTTTTGGTTTTTGTGTGTGGTGAGAGATAGGGTCTAGTTTCATTTTTCTGAGTGTAGATATCCAGTTTTCCCAACATCATTATTGAAAAAACTGTTCTTTCCCCAATATGTGTTCTTGACACGTTTGCTAGCTGTAAGAGTATTGATTTATTCTAGGTTTTCTATTCTGTTCCATTGGTTTATGTATCTGTTTTATGCCAGAACCACACATTTTGTTTAGTATATCTTTGTAGTATATTTTAACGTCATGTAGTATGATGTCCTAACTTTGTTCTTTTTGCTCAAGATTGCTTTGTCTATTTGGAGTCTTTTACATTTCCATCTGAATTTGAACATTGCTTTAAAAAATTTGTGAAAAATCAAATTGTCATTTTGATACAGATTTTATTAAATATGTAGATGTCTGGTTAATATCGGCATTTCAATAATATTAATTCTCCCAAACCATGAACACAGCATACCTTTTCATTTGTTTGGATTCCCTTCTATTTCTTTCATCAATTCTTTATTATTTTTATTGTAGAGATCTTTCTATTTTTGGTTAACTTTATACCTAAGTATTTCTCTGTGTCCACTGTAAATGAAATTACTACCTAATTTCTTTTAATGTTAGTTTGCTATTGGTGTGCAGAAAACTACTAATTCTATGTTTATTGTGAATTCTGCAAACTTACTAAAGTCATTTATTAGTTATAACAATTTTTGGAATATTTAGGGTTTTCTACATCTATGGTAGGTGTGTATATTTATGGGGTGCAAGAGATACTTTGATATAGGCATGCAATGGAATAATCTCATCATGAAAAATGGGTGTCTATCCTCCATCCAGTTTTCCAAGCATCACTGATTGAAGAGACTGTCATTTCCCCAACGTATATTCTTGGCACACTTGTTGAAAATGAATTCGCTGTAGGTGTATGAATTTGCTTCTGGGTTCTCTGTTCTGTTCCACTGATCTATGTGTCTGTTTTTAACAGTATCATGTCATTCTGCTTACTACATCTCTATAGTATAATTAGAAATGAGGTAATGTAATTCCTCTAATTTTCTTCTTTTTGCTCAGAATAGCTTTGTTTATTCTGGGTATTTTATAGTTCCAAATAAATTTTAGGATTGTTTTTATATTTATGTAAAGAATGTCATTGGTATTTTTATAGGAATTGCATTGAGTCTGTAGATTGTTTTGGGTAATATGGACATTTTAACAATACTGAATCTTCAAATCCATGAACATAAAGTGTCTTTCTTTGTTTCGTATCCTTTTCAATTTCTTTCACCAATGTTTTATAGTTTTCATTGTAGTGATCTTTCATTTCTTTGTTGTTTGTGGTTATTACAAATGGTGATACAGTTTTGATTTCTTTTTTAGATTTTACACTGTTGACATTTGGAAATACTACTGATTTTTGCATGTTGATTTTGAATCCTACAACTTTACTGAATTTTGTATACATTCTAATAGTTTTTAGGTATCTTCAGATTTTTGAAATATTAGATTACAACATCTGCAAAGAAAGAAAATTTGACTTCTTATTTTCCAATTTAGGTGCTCTTTAGTTGTTTCTCCTCTCTGATTGCTCTAGCTGGAACTTCCAATACTAGGTAGAAAAACAGTTGGCAAAGTGAGCTTCTTTGTCATGATTCAGAGAAAAATGCTTTCAGGAAAGGCTTTTAGTTGTTTCCTATTTATTATACTACTGCCGTGGATCTGTAATATATGGATTTTATCATGTTAAGGCATGGTCCTTGTATTCTCAGCTTTTTTTTTTAATCATGAAGGATATTGAATTTTATCAAATGGTTTTACAGCATCAATTTAAATAATCATATGGTTGTTGTTCCTTATTCTGTTGATATGATGTGTCATTGATTGAGTTGCATACATTGAACCATTGTAGAATCTCTGTGGTAAATCCCAGTTGGTCATGATGAATGATCTTTTTAGTGTGTTGTTGGATTTGGGTTGATATGTCGTTGTTGAAGATTTTTGTATCCATATTCATCAGAAATATTGGCCTGTAGTTTCCTTTTATGGATGTGTCTTTCTTTGCTTTTGGTATCAGGAAAAAGCTGTCTGCATAGACTAAGTATGGAAGTATTTCCTTCTCTATTTTTTGAAAGAGTTTAAATAGGATTGGTATTAGTTCTTTAAATGGTTGATAAAATTTAGCAGTGAAGCCATCAGGCCCCCAGCTTTTCTTTACTGGAGACTTATTAGTGCTCTGATCTTCTTACTAGTTATTAGTCTGTCTTGGTATTGAATTTCTTCATGATTCAATCTTGGTAAGCTGTATGTATTTAGAAATTTACCTATTTCCCCTGGATTTTCCAATTTATTGGCATATATTTGCTCTTAGGAGCCACTAATGATCCTTTGAATTTCTGTGATATCAGTTGTAATGTCTCCTTTTTCATCTCTAATTTTATTTATTTGGTTATTTCTCCTTTTTTCTTAGTTCTGTTAAAGGTTTGTCAGTATTGTTTATCTCTTTAAAACCAACTTTTTACTTCGTTGATCATTTGGATTACTTTATTTATTTCAATATCATTTATTTCTGCTCTGATGTTTATTCTTTTTATTTCTCTATTAATTTTGGGTTTGGTTTGCTCTTGCTTGTCTAGTTCTTTAAGGCACATTAGGCTAGGGAGGATCCCAAGATGGCCAAATAAAAGGCAGCTCCAGAAACCAGCTCCCAGCAAGAGAGATGTAGAAGCTGAGTGGTCTCCACGATTCCAAACAATGTATTAGGTTTATTTTGTGGGTCTGTTTGGACAGTGGGTATAAACCAAATAGGGCAAGTTAAGGCAAGGTGGGGCACTGCCCCACCCAGGAGGTGCATGCAACCAACTGGAAGACAGGGGGATCTCTCCCTCTGGGACTTTGGTTTGGATACAGCACTCCACCCAAGCCCTCTACAACCCACAGAACAGGAGATCTTCACAGGCTGAAAAGCCTCAGTGAGCCTGCCTGAACAGGGCAGAACAGCAACTTTGGCCAGTGCTGGGGCTGTCAGCAGAAATTTGGTGGAAGCACTGGCCGATGCCAAGAAAGCCAAAAAGCCAGTGGACAGAGCTACTTGACCCCCAGAAAGAAGGGAAACTGAGCACAAGGAAACAGCCTATATGTTTCCTGTATGCCCCCTATCCCAGCTGGCACAAAGCCTAGCAGGCTGAAAAACCCTCACTCCCAGAGTTACGCACCCAGAACATGTTAGAGAGTGACCAGGAATGATTGAGCTCAGCTGGGGGAAGGGAAGCTGCCATTGCAGAAGCTGGCCTAATTTTCCTGAGTACATAAAAGATGCAGCAGCTACACTGAATCTGGGCAGACAAAGGAAAGGCCACCTCCCCAAGCAGCTACCTGAGATTAAAACTGTGTAAATCCAATGAGATGGGAAGAAACCAGTGCAAGAAGAATGAAACCATCAAAAATGAGAATGTCTCTCCCCTACCACAAGAACACAACTCCTCACCAGCAAAGGAACAAAACAGGATGGAGAATGAATTTGACAAATTGACAGAAGTGGGTTTCAGAGGGTGGGTAATAACAAACTTCTCTGAGTTAAAGGAACATGTTCTATCCCAATGCAAATAAACTAAAAACCTTGAAAAAGGTTAGACAGAATGCTAACTAGAATAACCAGCTTAGAGAAGAACATAAATGACTTGATGGAACTGAAAAACACAGCACGAAAACTTCATGAAGCATGCACAAGTTTCAATAGCTGAGTAGATCAAGCAGAATAAAAAATATCAGAGATTGAAGATCAACTCAATGAAATAAAATGAGAAGGCAAGAAAAGAGAACAAAGAGTGAAAACAAAAGAACAAATCCTTCAAAAAATATGGGATTACATGAAAAGACCTAATCTACACCTGATCAGTGTACTGGAAGATGATGGGGAGAATGAATCCAAGCTGGAAAACAGTCTTCAGGATATTATCCAGGAGAAATTCCCCAACCTAGCAAGACAGGCCAACATTCAAATACAAGAAATACAGAGAACACCTCAACAATACTCCTCTAGAAGAGCAACCTGAAGAGACATAATCATCAGGTTCACCAGGGTTGAAATGAAGGAAAAAATACTAAGGGCAGCCAGAGAGAAAAGTCAGGTCAACCACAAAGGGAAGCACATCAATCTCACAGCGGATCTCTTGGCAGAAACCCTACAAGCCAGAAGAGAGTGGGGGCCAATATTCAACATCCTTAAAGAACTTTCATCCCAGAATTTCATATCCAGCCAAACTAAGCTCTATAAGTGATGGAGAAAGGAAATCCTTTACAGAAAAGCAATTGCTGAGAGATTATTGTCACCACCAGACCTGCCTATAAGAGCTCCTGAAGAAAGTACTAAACACAGAAAGGAAAAACCAGTACCAGCCACCACAAAAAGGAACCAAATGGTAAAGACCAATGATACAATGAAAACATTATGCCAACCAAAGGGCAAAACAACCAACCAGTAGTAAAATGGCAGGATCAAATTCACACATAATAATATTAACATTAAATGTAAATGGAGTAAATGCCCCAATCAAAAGACACATACTGGCAAATTGGATAAAAAGCCAAGAACCATCAGTGTATTATATTCAGGGGACCAATCTCATGTGCAAAGACACACATAGACTCAAAATAAAGGGATAGAAAACGATTTACCAAGAAAATGGAGAGCAAAAAAAGCAGGGGTGGCAATCCTAGTCTCTGATAAAATGGACTTTCAACCAACAAAAATTAAAAGAGACAAAGAATGACACTACATAATGGCAAAAGGACCAACACAACAAAAGAGCTAACTATTCTAAATATATATGCACCCAATACAGGAACACTCAGATACATAAAGCAAGTCCTTAACAACCTACAAAGAGATTTAGACTCCCACCCAATAATAGCAGGAGACTTTAACACTTCACTGTCAATATTAGACAGATCAACCAGTCAGGAAATTAATAAGGATATCCAGGACTTGAACTCAGACCTGGAACAAGCAAATCTGATAGACATTTACAGAACTCTCCACCCCAAATCCACAGAATATACATTCTTTTCAGCACCACATCACACTTACTCTAAAACTGACCACATAATTGGAAGTAAATCACTCCTCAGCAAATACAAAAGAATGGAACTCATAACAAACAGTCTCTCAGACCACAGTGCAACCAAATTAGAACTCAGGATTAAGAAACTAACTCAAAACCATACAACTTCATGGAAGATGAACAACTGGCTCCTGAATGTAGACTGAAAATCAATGAAATGAAGGCAGAAATAAAAATGTTCTTAGAAACCAATGAGAACGAACACACAACATACCAGAATTTCTGGATCACATTTAAAGCAGTGTCTAGAGGAAAATTCACAGCAATAAATGCCCACATGAGGAGCAAGGAAAGATCTAAAATTGAAACACTATCATCAAAATTGAAATAGTTACAGGATCAAGATCAAAAAAACTCAAAAGCTAGCAGAAGACAAAAAATAACTAAGATCAGAGCAGAACTGAAGGAGATAGAGACACAAAAAGCCTTCAAAAAATCAACAAATCCAGGAACTGCTTTTTTGAAAAGATCAACAAAATATACACAGTGCTAGCCAGATTGATAAAAAAGAAAAGAGAGAAAAATCAAATAGATGCAATAAAAAATGATAAAGGGGACATCACCACCAATTCCACAGAAATGCAAACTACCATCAGAGATTACTACAAACAACTCTATGCACACAAACCAGTAAATCTGGAAGAAATGGATAAATTCCTGAACATTTGCACCCTCCGAAGACTAAACTAGGAAGAAGTTGAATCCCTGAATAGACCAATAACAAGTGCTGAAGTTGAGGCAGCAATTAATAGCCTACCAACTAAGAAAAGCTGAGGTCCATACAGGTTTACAGCTGAATTCTACCAGATGTATAAAGAGGAGCTGGTACCATTCCTTTTGAAATTATTCCAAACAATACAAAAAGAGGGAATCCTCCCCAGTTCAATTTATGAGACCAACATCATCCTAATACCAAAACCAGACAGAGATGCAACTAAAAAAGAAAACTTCAGGCCAATATCCATGATGAACATCAACACAAAAATCTTCAATAAAATACTGGCAAACAGAATGCAACAGCAAATCAAAAAGCTTATTCATCACAATCGGGTAGGATTCATCCCGGGGATGCAAGGCTGGTTCAACATACAGAAGTCTATAAATGTAATTCATCGCATAAATAGAACCAAAGACAAAAACCAAATGATTATCTTAATAGATGCAGAGAAGGCCTTTGACAAAATCCAACAGCACTTTAAGCTAAAAACACTCAATAAACTGGATATCAATGGTACATATCACAACATAATAAAAGCTATTTATGACAAACCCACAGCCAATATCATACTGAATGGACAAAATTTGATAGCATTCCTTTTGAAATCTGGCACAAGACAAGAATGCCCTCTCTCATCACTCCTATTCAATATAGTATTGGAAATTCTAACCAGAGCAATCAGGCAAGAAAGAGAAATAAAGAGTATTCAATTGGGAAAAGAGTAAGTCAATTTGTTTCTATTTGCAGATGACATGCTTGTATATTTAAAAGAAGAACCCGTCATCTCAGCTCAAAATCTTAAACTGATAAGCAATTTCAGCAATGTCTCAGGATACAAAATCAATGGGCAGAAATCATAAGCATTTCTATACACCAATAACAGACAAACAGAGAGCCAAATCAAAGGTGAACTCCCATTCACAATTGCTACAAAGAGAATAAAATACCTAGGAATACAACTAACAAAGGATGTAAAGGACCTCTTCAGGTAGAACTACAAACCACTGCTCAATGAAATAAGAGAGGACACAAACAGATGGAAAAACATCTCATGCTCATGGTTGGAAAGAATCAACATCTTGAAAATGGCCATACTGCCAAAAGTAATTTGTAGATTCAATACTATCCCTATCAAGCTTCCAATAACTTTCTTCATGGAACTGGAAAAAAACACTTCAAACTTCATATGGAACCAAAATCCTAAGCAAAAAGAATAAAGCTGGTTGCATCATGCTGCCTGACTTCAAACTATACTACAAGGCCACAGTAATCAAAACAGCATGGTACTGGTACTAAAACAGAAACATAGACCAATGGAACAGAACAGAGGCCTCAGAAGCAACAGCACACATCTAAAATAATCTGATCTTTGACAAATCTGAGAAAAACAAGCAATAAGGAAATGATTCCCTGATTAATAAATGGTGTTGGGAAAACTGGCAATGTGCAGAAAGCAGAAACTGGACCCGTTCCTGAAACCTTAGACAAAAATTAACTCCAGATGGATTAAAGATATAAACATAAGACATAACACCATAAAAATCCTAGAAGAAAACCTAGGCAAAACCATTCAGGACATAGGCATAGGCAAACACTTCATGACTAAAACACCAAAAGCATTGGCAAAAAAAGCCAAAATAGACAAATGGGGCCTAATTAAACTCCAGAGCTTCTGTACAGCAAAGGAAACAATCATTAGGGTCAACCAGCAATCAACATAATGGGAAAAAAATTTGCAATCTACCCATCTGACAAAGGGCTAATATCCAGAATCTAGAAAGAACTAAAACAGATTTATAAGAAAAAACCAAACCCATTCAAAAGTGGGTGAAGGATATGAACAGACACTTTACAAAAGAAGACATCTATGAGGCCTACAAATGTGAAAAAATGCTCATCATCACTGGTCATTAGAGAAATGCAAATCAAAACCATTTTGAGACACCATCTCATGCCAGTTAGAATGGCAATCATTGAACAATCTGGAGACAACAGATGCTGGAGAGGATATGGAGAAACAGGAACACTTTTACACTGTAGGTAGGTGGGAGTTAAATAAGTGCAACTGTTGTGAAAGACAGTGTGGTGATTCCTCAAGGACCAAAAATAGAAATACCATTTGACCCAGCAATCCCATTACTGGGTATATACACAAAGAATTGTAAATTGGTCTATCATAAAGACACATGTACATGTATGTTCATTGTGGCAGTTTACAATAGCAAAGACCTGAAACCAACCCAAATGTCCATCAATGATAGACTGGATAAAGAAAATATGGCACGTATACACCATGGAATACTATGCAGCCATAAAACAGATGAATTCATGTCCTTCAAAGGGACATGGATTAATCTGGAAACCATCATTCTCAGCAAACTGACACAAGAATACAATACCAAAACCACATGTTATCACTCATAGGTGGGTGTTAAACAATTAGAACACATGGATACAGGGAGGGGAGCATCACACACTGTGGTCAGTTTGGGGGGGTTAGGGGAAGGACAACAGGTGGTGGGGAGGGTGAGGAGGGATAACAAGGGGAGAAATACCAGATATCGGTGATGGGAGGCTGAAGGCAGAAAACCACTTTTCCATGTATGTACCTATGCAATGATCCTGCATGATCTGAACATGTACCCCAGAACCTAAAGTACACTAAAAAACAAAATAAATTTTAAAAATTTAAAAATAAAAATAAATAAATAAAGACCGGTTAGGCTATTTATTTGAAGTGTTTTTTTAATGCAGGCACTGATGCCTGTAAATTTTTCTCTTAGCACTGCTTTTGCTGCCTCTCATAGGTTTTGTTATACTGTGTTTCCTTTACCATTTGTTTTCAGAAATTTTTCGATTTCCTTCTTAATTTCTTCATTGACCAACTTGTCATTCAGGAGCATATGTTTAATTTCCATGTGTTTGTATAGTTTCTAAAATTCCTCGTTATTTATTTATAGCTTTATTTCATTGTGGTCAGAGAAAATGCTTGAGATGATTTTAACTTTTTGAGTATTTCAGACATATTTTCTTGGCTGGAGTATTTTCAGACATACTTTCTTAGCTGACATATGGTATCTACTTGAGAATAATCTATGTGCTGGGAAGAATCTTTATTCTGAAGCTGTTCAATAAAATGTTCTGTAAATATTTACTAGGTTCATTTGTTCTAAGGTGCAGATTAAATTTGTTGATTTTCTTCCTGGAGGATTTGTTCAATCCTGAAATTTGGTTGTTGAAGTCTCTAGCTTTTCTTGTATTGAGGTCTGTCTCTCTCTTTAAACTCCCTTTAGCATTTCTTGTTGGACAGATCTGGTGTTGATGAAATCCCTCAACTTTCGTTTGTCTGGGAATGTCTTTATTTCTTCCACATGCTTAAAGCTGAATATACGATTCTAAGATAAAAGTTATTTTCCTTCAGCACTTTAAATATGCTGTGCTAGCCTCTACTGGCCTGCAAAGTTTCCATTGAAAAGTTTGCTGCCAGATGTATTGGAGCTCTACTGCGTGTTATTTTTGTCTTTTCTCTTGCTGGTTTTAGAGTTCTTTCATTGTCTCTGACCTTTCAAAGTTTGTTAAATGCCTCGAGGTTGTTTTTTTTTAGGTGAAGTCCACTTGATGCTTTATAATCTTGTATTTCAATGTTATCTTTCTCTGTGTTTTGGAAGTTCTCTATTATTCCTTTGAATAAACTTTCCACTCGTATCTTTTTCTCTACCTCCCCTTTTAGACCACTAACTTTTAGATTTGCCTTTTCAAGGCTATTTTCTAAATCTTGAAGTGTGTTTCCATATTTGCTATTCTTTTTTCTTCTGCCTCTTCTGTGATTTTCTAATAACCTGTCATCAAGGTAACTAATTCTCTTTTCTCCTTCACAGTTCTGCTATTAAGAAACTTTGATGCATTCTTCAGTATGTCAGTTGCATTTTTCAACTCTAGAATTTCTCCTTGATTCTCTTAAACTATTTCAATCACTTTTTGAAATTTATTTGGTAGAATTTAGATTCCTTTTCTGTGTTGTCTTAAATCTCTTTGATTTTCCTCAAACCATCTACTTTGAATTATCTTTATGAAAGATCAAACATCTGTATTTCTCCAGCAGTGGTCCTTAGTATCTTATTTATTTCTTTTGGAGAGGTTGTTTTCCTGGATAGTCTTGAAGTCTATGGATATCTGTCAGCATCTGGGCATTGAAGATAGGATATTTATTGTAGTCCTCACAGTCGAGGCTTGTTTGTACCCTTCTTTACTGGGGAGGCTTTCCAGCTATTTGACAGGACTTGGGCCCCAAGAACAATAACACTGTGATTTTTGCAGACTGCCTTGGTGGCCTTGAATAAGATCAAAATAATTCTGATTTTCAAGAAGACAGTTTTGTTCTCTTCTCTTACTTTTTCCCCAAATGAATGAATATTCCCTCTGTGTGCTGAGCAGCTTGGAGCTGGAGGATGAGTGATGCAAGACCACTGTGGGCACCATCATTGGGACTGCACTGGGTCAAACCTGAATCCAGCAGAGCAGAGTGTAGCTCAAGGCCAGCTGTGGCCACTACCTGGCTACCACCTAGGGCTCTACAGTCAGCAGGTAGGAAGGTCAGCCAGCATAATGTCCTTCACTTCAGTGCTGTGAGTACCTCCATGTCCCAGAATATTCTGATATGCTTTCTGGGGGACTAGAGTAAAAATAATCTAGGGGTGCAGAGGCTCATGCCTGTAATCCCAGCACTTTAGGAGGCTGAGACAGGAAGATCACTTTAGCTCAGGAGTTTAAGACCAGCCTGGGCACATCATGAAACTCACCTGTACTTAAAAATACAAAAATTAGCTGGGCATCGTGTCACATGCCTGTAGTCCCAGCTGAGGCTGTGGTGGGAGGATCGCTTGAACCTTAGAGGTGGAGGTTGCAGTGAGCCAAGATCAAACCACTGCACTCCAGCCTGGGTGGTTTTTTTTCAAGACCCTCTTTCAAAAAAGAAAAACAACAATAAAGAAAACCTTAGAAATCTATCTGGTGTTCTATTCTGCCATGGCTAAGATGGCTCTCAAACTACAAGACAATATCATTTCCACTTTTCCCTCCCCTTTGCACAGGCAGGGGAGTTCTGCCAGGCTACCACCAATGTTCACTTAAAGCCCAAGTGCTCTTCAGTGAGCTTGTGGTGAATGCTGTCAGACCTTGGAGTCATTCTTCAGGGCAGTGAACCACTTTCTGCTCCAGGGCAGGTTCACAAATATTCAAGAGCCTAGGCCTGGGTTTAGTGACCACAATAGGCTGCTTGGTGCTTTACCCCATTGTGGCTGAGCTGGTTCCTAAGGTGCAAGACTAAGTCCCCTTTATTCTTTCCTATGCTTTTCTCAAGCAGGAGTCTTTCACCCTAGTCACAACAGCTGGAAATGTACTGGATCTTACTTGAGGCCAGCATGTCTCAGGGTGTCATCAAAAGCCATGGCATATGAGCAAGGTATCACGGCTGGTTACTCATGGCCCAAAGGCTCTTTAATCAGCAGGTGATGAATCATCCCCAGACTGAGGCCCTCCCTTCAAGGCACTGGGTTTCCTTCTGGCCCAAGGTGTGTCTAGAAAGGTTGTCTGGGAGCTAGGGCCTGGAATGTGGCCTCACAACTGTGCCCTGTGCCCTGTCCTATTGTGGCTGAGCTGATATGCAAGATTTAAGACAAAGTCCTCTTTACTCTTCCTGCTCCTGTCTTGAAGCAGGAGCCACTTTCATTTCTGTGAGCTGCACTGTCTGGTGTTGGGGGAGGACTGGTTCAAGCCTTCCCTTACCTGTCTTGCTTGGTATCTCCCTAGGTCACTGACCTAGCACTCCCTAGGTCAGTGCTGGGCTGGGGTTAGAGCCAGTGCCCAGCCCAGCACTAGGATTTGTCTATGAATTTCAGTCCTTGTGGCTTAGACTGTCTTTCAAGTTTACTTAGGATGCTAGAGCATTTTAGACTGCAGTGGTGAGGCTTGTCAAAACTCAGGTTCTGAGGTCTGGGATAAGTGATTTCTTTCTAACTGGTCCAAAAGTTTCCTATATGGGCAGGCACCAGCTGAGCACCAGTCTTTGCTCTTCATTGTGACAATGTAGCACTGAGTTCAATGCCAAGGCCCCCAGTCACTGGGCCCTTCCCCCAAGTGTACAGATTCTGTCTTCACACCGTGAAGCCACTGCTAAAGGATGGGATTGGGGTGGTCTCAGTTATTCAGAATTTTCTTTTCTACCCTCTTTGGTGCCTTTTTAACAATATGAAGTTAAAACCAGGTACTGTTGTTGTTCACCTGATTTTTGGTTCTTATACTGGAGCTTTTAGGTGTGTTGTTGTTAGTTAAAATTTAGTGTTCCTGTTGGGGAGAGGGGATTATCCATGGAGACTTATTCAGCCATCTTGTTCTGACCTCACTGAAAAAAAATAAAGTAAAATAACACAAAAATTAAAAATAAATAAAAACAACTATCTTATTTTCATTCTTGATTCTATTTATGTGATATATTATGTTTGTTGATTGGTATATGTTGAACCATCTTTGCACCCTTTAGTGAATCCCACTTGATCATAGTGAATGACATTTTCAATGTGCATTTGAATTTCCTTTGCTACTATTTTGTTGAGAATCGTTGCTTCTGTGTTCGTCATAGATATTAGCCTGCAGTTTTCTTTTCTTTTTTGTTGTTGTGTCCTTGTTCTTACTGTAAATAATTCTGTCTACTTTAGGATTTTGCTCTTTCTAAATAAAAAGAAATAAATTAACAACTTATGGACTTTTTCAAGAGTATTTGGGTATTTTTGAAATTGCATTGAATCTTTCAATTTAGGAAAGTTGAGATATGAATATTGAATCAAGATCCTTGAAGATAGCCTAGCTCTCCAACTTTCTTAGAATTTTAAAAATTTCTCTTAGAAATCATTTTAGTTTTGGTGTTCAGATATCAAGAATATGTTATCAGATTTACTCCTACGTATTTCTTTTTTTATTTTAATATAAACGACAGATTTTTTATTTTTATATTGATTTAGTTTCCTGCATTATTTCTTTTTCTTTTTTCTTTTAAATTTTTATTGCATTTTAGGTTTTGGGGTACATGTGCAGAACGTGCAAGATAGTTGCATAGGTACACATGTGGCAGTGTGTTTTGCTGCCTTCCTCCCATTCACCCACACTTGGCTTTCTCCCCAGGCTATCCCTCCCCAGCTCCCCCTCCGCTGTCCCTGCCCGATTCCCCCCAATAAACCCCAGTGTGTAGTAGGCCCCCTCCCTGTGTCCATGTGTTCTCATTTTTCTCACCCGCCTGTGAGTGAGAATATGTAGTATTTCCTTTTCTGTTCTTGTGTCAGTTTGCTGAGAATGATGTTCTCCAGATTCATCCATGTCCCTACAAAGGACACAAACTCATCATTTTTGATTGCTGCATAATATACCATGGTGTATATGTGCCACATTTTCCCAGTCCAGTCTATCATCAATGGGCATTTGGGTTGGTTCCAGTTCTTTGCTATTGTAACCAGTGCTGCAATGAACATTCGTGTGCATGTCTCCTTGTAGTAGAACGATTTATAGCCCTTTGGATATATACCCAGAAATGGGATTCCTGGGTCAAATGGAATTTCTATTTCTAGGTCCTTGAGGAATCGCCACACTGTCTTCCACAATGGTTGAACTAATTTACACTCCCACCAACAGTGTAAGAGTGTTCCTATTTCTCCACATCCTCTCCAGCATCTGTTGTCTCCAGATTTTTTAATGATCGCCATTCAAACTGGCGTGAGATGGTATCTCAATGTGGTTTTGATTTGCATCTCTCTAATGACCAGTGATGATGAGCATTTTTTCATGTGTTTGTTGGCCTCATGTATGTCTTCTTTTGTCAAGTGTCTGTTCATATCCTTTGCCCATTTTTGAATGGGCTTGTTTGTTTTTTTCCTGTAAATCTGTTTGAGTTCTTTGCAAATTCTGGATACCAGCCCTTTGTCTGATGCGTAAACTGCAAAGATTTTTTCCCATTCTGATGGTTGCCGATTCACTCGAGTGACTGTTTCTTTTGCCGTGCAGAAGCTGTGGAGTTTGATTGGTCCCATTTGTCTATTTTGGCTTTTGTTGCCAATGCTTTTTGTGTTTTGGTCATGAAGCCCTTGCCTACTCCTATGTCCTGAATGGTTTTGCCTAGATTTTCTTCCAGGGTTTTTATGGTGCCAGGTTTTATGTTTAAGTCTTTAATCCATCTGGAGTTAATTTTAGTGTAATGTGTCAGGAAGGGGTCCAGTTTCTGCTTTCTCCACATGGCTAGCCAGATTTCCCAACACCATTTATTAAACAGGGAATCCTTTCCCCATTGCTTGTTTTTGTCTGGTTTATCAAAGATTGTATGGTTGTAGATATGTTGTGTTGCCTCCGATGCCTCTGTTCTGTTCCATTGGTCTATGTCTCTGTTTTTGGTACCAGTACCATGCTGTTTTGATTACTGTAGCCTTGTAGTATAGTTTGAAGTCTGGTAGTGTGATGCCTCCCACTGTATTCTTTTTGCTTAGAATTGACTTGGCTATGTGGGCTCTCTTTTGGTTCCATTTGAAGTTCATGGTGGTTTTTTCCAGTTCTGTGAAGAAATTCAATGATAGTTTGATGGAGATAGCGTTGGTTGTGTAAATTACTTTGGGCAGTATAGCCATTTTCACGATATTGATTCTTCCTAACCACGAACATGGAATGTTTCTCCATCTGTTTGTGTCCTCTCTTATTTCACTGAGCAGTGGTTTGTAGTTTTCCTTAAAGAGGTCCATTACGTTCCTTGTGAATTGTATTCCTAGGTATTTTATTTTCTTTGTAGCAATTGTGAATGGCAGTTCGTTCTTGATTTGGTTCTCTTTAAGTCTGTTATTGGTGTATAGGAATGCTTGTGATTTTTGCACATTGATTTTATAACCTGAGACTTTACTGAAGTTGCTTATCAGTTTCAGGAGTTTTTGGGCTGAGGTGATGGGGTCTTCTAGGTATACTATCATGTCATCTGCAAATAGAGATAATTTGGCTTCCACCTTTCCTATTTGAATACCCTTTATTTCTTTTTCTTGCCTGATTGCTCTGGCTAGAACTTCCAGTGCTATGCTGAATAGGAGTGGTGAGAGAGGGCATCCTTGTCTAGTGCCGGATTTCAAAGGGAATGCTCCCAGTTTTTGCCCATTCAGTATGATATTGGCTGTTGGTTTGTCATATATAGCTTTTATTACTTTGAGATATGTTCCATCGATACCAAGTTTATTGAGGGTTTTTAGCATAAAGGGCTGTTGAATTTTGTCAAATGCCTTCTCTGCGTCAATTGAGATAATCATGTGGTTTTTGTTTTTGTTTCTGTTTATGTGGTGAATTACATTTATAGACTTGCGTTTGTTGAACCAGCCTTGCATCCCCGGGATGAATCCTACTTGATCATGATGGATAAGATTTTTAATGTGCTGTTGCAATCAGTTTGCCAGTATTTTGTTGAAGATTTTCGCATCTATGTTCATCATTGATATTGGCCTAAAGTTTTCTTTTCTTGTTGAGTCTCTGCCAGGTTTTGGTATCAGGATGATGTTGGTCTCATAAAATGATTTGGGAAGGATTCCCTCTTTTTGGATTATTTGGAATAGTCTCAGAAGGAATGGTACCAGATCCTCTTTGTGTGTCTGGTAGAATTCGGCTGTGAACCCATCTGGTCCTGGGCTTTTTTTGTGTGGTAGGCTCTTAATTGCTGCCTCAACTTCAGACCTTGTTATTGGTCTATTCACAGTTTCGGCTTCCTCCTGGTTTAGGCTTGGGAGAACACAGGTGTCCAGGAATTTATCCATTTCTTCCTGGTTTACTAGTTTATGTGCATAGAGTTGTTTGTAGTATTCTCTGATGATGGTTTGAATTTCTGTGGAATCTGTGGTGATTTCCCCTTTATCGTTTTTTATTGCATCTATTTGGTTGTTCTCTCTTTTCTTTTTTATCAGTCTGGCTAGTGGTCCATCTATTTTGTTGATCTTTTTGAAAAACCAGCTCTTGGATTTACTGATTTTTTGAAGGGTTTTTCTTGTCTCTATCTCCTTCAGTTCTGCTCTGATCTTAGTTATTTCTTGTCTACTGCTAGGTTTTGAGCTTTTTTGATCTTGCTCCTCTAGCTCTTTCAATTTTGACGATAGGGTGTCAATTTTGGATCTCTCCACTCTTCTCATGTGGGCACTTATTGCTATATATTTTCCTCTACAGACTGCTTTAAATGTGTCCCAGAGATTCTGGTATGTTGTGTCTTCATTCTTGTTGGTTTCAAAGAACTTCTTTATTTCTGCCTTCATTTCATTGTTTATCCAATCAACATTCAAGAGCCAGTTGTTCAGTTTCCATGAAGCTGTGTGGTTCTGAGTTAGTTTCTGAATTCTGAGTTCCAGCTTGATTGCACTATGGTCTGAGAGACTGTTTGTTATGATTTCAGTTGTTTTGCATTTGCTGAGGAGTGCTTTACTTCCAATTATGTGGTCAATTTTGGAGTAGGTGTGATGTGGTGCTGAGAAGAATGTATATTCTGTGGATTTTGGGTGGAGAGTTCTGTAAATGTCTATCAGGTTTGCTTGTTCCAGGTCTGAGTTCAAGCCCTGGATGTCCTTGTTAATTTTCTGTCTGGTTGATCTGTCTGATATTGACAGTGGAGTGTTAAAGTCTCCCACTATTATTGTGTGGGAGTCTAAGTCTCTTTGTAAGTCATTAAGAACTTGCCTTATATATCTGGGTGCTCCTGCATTGTGTCCATATATATTTAGGATCGTTAGCTGCTCTTGTTGTATCGATCCTTTTACCATTACGTAATGACCTTCTTTGTCTCTTTTGATCTTTGTTGCTTTAAAGTCTATTTTATCAGAGACGAGAATTGCAACTCCTGCTTTTTTTTTTTTGCTCTCCATTTGCTTGGTAAATCTTCCTCCATCCCTTTACTTTGAGCCTTTGTGTATCCTTGCATGTGAGATGGGTTTCCTGGATACAGCACACCGATGGGTATTGGTTTTTTATCCAATTTGCCAGTCTGTGTCTTCTGATTGGTGCATTTAGCCCATTTACATTTAGAGTTAATATTGTTATGTGTGAATTTGATACTGCCATTTTGATGCTAGTTGGCTCTTTTGCCCATTGGTTCATGTAGATTCTTCATTTTGTTGATGCTCTTTATCATTTGGTATGCTTTTAGATTGCTGGTACTGGTTGTTTCTTTCTATGTGTAGTGCCTCTTTCAGGAGCTCTTGTAAAGCAGGCCTAGTGGTGACAAAATCTCTGAGTACTTGCTTGTTCACGAAGGATTTTATTTTTCCTTCACGTATGAAGCTCAGTTTGGCTGGATATGAAATTCTGGGTTGAAAGTTCTTTTCTTTAAAGATGTTGAATATTGGCCCCCACTCTCTTCTGGCTTGTAGAGTCTCTGCCGAGAGATCTGCTGTGAGTCTGATGGGCTTCCCTTTGTGGGTGACCCGACCTTTCTCTCTGGCTGCCCTTAGTATTTTCTCCTTCATTTCAACCCTGGTGAATCTGACGATTATGTGCCTTGGGGTTGCTCTTTTTTCGGAGTATCTTTGTGTTGTTCTCTGTATTTCCTGGACTTGAGTGTTGGCCTGCCTTGCTAGGTTGGGGAAATTTTCCTGGATAATATCCTGAAGAGTGTTTTCCAGCTTGGATTCATTCTCTTCATCACATTCTGGTACACCTATCAAATGTAGGTTGGGTCTCTTCACATAGTCCCACATTTCTTGGAGATTTTGTTCATTCCTTTTTGCGCTTTTTTCTCTAATCTTGGTTTCTCATTTTATTTCATTGAGTTGATCTTCGACTTCTGATATTCTTTCTTCTGCTTGGTCAACTCGGCTGTTGAAACTTGTGCATGCTTCGCAAAGTTCTCGTGTTGTGTTTTTCAGCTCCTTCAATTCATTCATATTCCTCTCTAAGTTGTCCATTCTTGTTATCATTTCCTCGAATCTTTTTTCAAGGTTCTTAGTTTCTTAGCATTGATTTAGGACATGTTCTTTTAGCTCACTGAAGTTTCTCATTATCCACTTTCTGAAGTCTGATTCCGTCATTTTGTCACACTCATTCTCCGTCCAGCTTTGTTCCCTTGCTGGTGAGGAGTTCTGGTCCTTTGTAGGAGGTGAGGTGTTTTGGTTTCGGGTGTTTTCCTCCTTTTTGCGCTGGTTTCTTCCCATCTTTATGGATTTATCCGCCTGTCGTCTTAGTAGTTGCTGATTTTTCAATTGGGTCTCTGTGTGGATGCTGAGATTGTTGATGATGAAGTATTTCTGTTACTTAGTTTTCCTTCTAATCGTCTAGCCCCTCTGCTGTATGAGTGCTGAGGTCCACTCCAGGCCCTGCTTGTCTGGGGTATACCTGTAGCAGCTGCGGAACAGTGAGGGATGATACCAGTTTCTTCTTCTGCTATCTTTGTTCCAGAATGATGCCCGCCAAATGTCAGTCTGATTAGTCCTTTTTTGGGGTGACTCTTTGGATATACAGGGGTCAGGGAGCTGCTTGAGGAGACGGTCTGTGCTTTATAGGAGCTCCAGTGCTGAGCTGTGAGCTCCGTTGTTCATTCAGGGTTTTTGGGAGGTTGTTTATGTCTGCTGCAATAGAACTCATAAAACACCACGCTTTTTTTTCCCCCTTAGATGCTCTGTCTCAGGGAGTTGGGGCTTTCTTTATGAGTATCTGTTGCACTGTCCTGCCCCACTAGGAGGCAGTCTATTCACTATTTGCCTGCCGAGGCTCTGCCCTGCTAGCGCGGGTCCGCCCTGTTGCTGCTGGGCTCTGTTCTGCTGTGGAGCGCTCCCCCCTCCTGGTGGAGTCTCTCTGTTATGGCAGGTTGCCTCAGCAACGGCAGGCTGTGTCAGCCCTGGGCGGTACTTCAGTAGGGGCAGATTGCGTCCGTATTGGCGGATGTCCCTCCCCCACCGGGCTGCACTGTCCTAGATGCCAGCAGCAAAACTCTCAGCCCCGAGTGCCTCCAATCGCTGCCCTGCTTGTCCCTGTGAGGGTGCGACCCACCAAGCCCGATCACCCAGCTCCCTGCCTCAGAGTCCATCCTCTCTCTCTCTCTCTCTTCCTCTCCCCAAGCTGAAAGGTCAACTCTCTCACTGGCGCCCCAGTAGCCTGCCGATAGGGCCCTGGGATCCGTGCAATCTTCTGTTCCGCTGCCCACTGCACCGGCTCAGATCACGCTTCCCAGGAATCTCCTGGTCTGGCTCATTGTCCAAGTCCCATTCAATCAGATGGACATGCCAATCTGCCCTTCCAAATCTCAAATTGCCAGCTTAACAGGGCACCCAGACCAGTGAGTTCCGTGCCGGGTCCCACTGCGGCGCCGGCTGAAGCAGCCGCGCAAGCCGGCTGTGCTAGCTGGCTGTACTAGCGTCTCGTGTCTCTCCTACACCTGGGACTTTCAACGCTCTGTGGGCAAAAAAGGTCCATCCGAGAATGCGGCTAGGACTCACCCTCTGTGCCTTCACTGAGAGCTTTAATCCTGAGTCGCTTCTACGACGCCATCTTGCTGGCAAACTCCGCCTTTATTTCGTTTTTACTGTTTTCATTCTGATATTTGTTTATGGATATTTATTATTTTCTTCCATCTTTTGGTTTTATGTTTGATTTACTCCTCTTTTTCAGCTTCTTGAAATGTAACAAAACTTTTACATCTTTAAACCTGACATATGTTTTAAAAGCTATGAATTTTTTTCTGAAATACTTCTTTACTGCATCTCATTGAATTTGATGCTGTGCTTTCCTTTATAAACTAATTCATGGTAATTTGTAAATTTACCTGTGATTTATTTTTCTTCTACCCTTGTCTATTTAAAAAGGTAGTGTTGCTTAATTTCCACTTTTTTGAAGCTCCCTTTTTTAAATATTTCTAATTCAATTCTGTTTTCAGTTAGAGAGCATATTTCATATGAAATATGCTTCTTTCCTTTCCTGTGAATAAAAGTTACTACCTGGCATTAGTGTTTGTTTATCACTCTGTTGGACTTCTGTATTTCAGGTGGTGAATGTCTTGCAGCTGTGAATTCTCTCGCTTCTTGTTTTTCTGGTAAAGCATTTTGTTGTTACTTCTGAAGAATAGTTTTATTGGAAATTGAAATCTTGGCCTTTTTTTGTTTGTATAATTCATAATCATATTTCATGTGATTACAAATCTTTCAATTTCATTACGGTCCATCTTACTGTTTCTGGATTATGTTTCAGGTATGTTTATAAAACATGGATATGTACTCTGTGACTTTGGAATGAAGAGTGTTTCTCAAATCTAAAGTATGCCAAACTGATTGATAGTGTTGTTCAGGTTTTCTATATTTCTACTGACTATTCAATTAGTTTTTCTATCAATTACTATGAGAATAATATGTAAATCTTCAACTCTCATTACTTAATTTTTTTTCCTTTAATCCTGTCTTACTTTGCTTCATTGAGTTTCTCTTGTTAGATACTTACATATTTATAATTGTTAGGTATTCAAAATATATTGACATTTGTGTCATCATGAAATGTCTTTCTTTTTCTCTATGAGATTTCTTGGCTTAAAATCTATTCTCTGTGATGTCAGTATTGCTTTTCCATCTCTCTTATGGCAGCTATTTTCTTGCAATAGAAAGAAATCTTTTAGTTTCAATCTGTTTTTCACTGGTAAATCGAATGCACATTTGTTCTAGTCAGAATAGACTTGGAGAGTGGTTTTTTGTTTGTTTATTTTAATCTAGTCTGAAAGTATCTACCATTTGATTAAGATGTTTCAGTCAATCACATTTGAAGTAATTATGAATATGCTTGAATGTATGCTTGCCATTCTGCCACCTTTTTTCCAGATGTTTTTTGTCTTTTTTATTTCCTATTTCTTTTTGCTGTCTAAGTTAGTTAAACAGATTGTTTCAATGTAGTGCTTTGTCTTTGATTTTTTTAACTATTAGTTTGATTTTCAATATTTTGCTGCATTGTATTATAGATCTATTTCAAGCTATTGTTGTTGCATATTGCATGTATGTATAAACTCAATAATACAGGGTGATAGCTAATGTTTTAAGCAATTGCATCTTATTTTTTAAGTTATTAATAAGAAAAGTTCCTTTTCTTTCCCTTGAGAAAGAGCCTTGCTCTGTCACCCAGGCTGGAGTGCAGTGGCTTGATCTTGGCTCACTGCAAGCTCTGCCTCCTGGGTTCAAGCAATTCTCTTGCCTCAGCCTCCTGAGTAGCTGGAATTATAGGCACATGCCACCACAGCCAGCTTACTTTTTATATTTTTAGTAGAGATGGGTTTTCACTGTGTTAGCCAGGGTGGTCTCTATCTTCTGACCTAGTGATCTGCCAGCCTTGGTCTTCCAAAGTGCTGGGATTACAGAATTACAAGCATGCACCACTGCACACATGACCCCCCTTTTTTAAAAAATAAAAATAAGCAACAGCTTAACTATTCTTTCCTTTCCTGTGAATAAAAGTTACTACCTGGCATCAGTGTTTGTTTATCACTCTGTTGGACTTCTGTATTTCAGGTGGTGAATGTCTTGCAGCTGTGAGTTCTCTCACTTCTTGTTTTTCTGGTAAAGCATTTTGTTGTTAATTCTGAAGAATAGTTTTACTGGAAATTGAAATCGTGGTTGGCCTTTATGTGTTTGTTTAATTCAACACTTTAAATTTCACTCAAATCTTCTGGCATTCATTTTCTGATGTAAAGGTAGCTGTAACACATATTGATACTTTCCTATATTTGATAAAAGGTTTTTGCTTTCAGTATTTTCTCTTATCTTTGTCGTCCAGAAGTTTGACTTATGATGTACCTACGTGTATGTCTCTTTGGGTTTATTCCACTTGAAACTTGTGGAATTTCTTGAATCTCCCAATTAATGTTATTCCTTGATTTTTTTAAGTTGTCAGTTATTATTTCTTTGAATATTTCTTCCTCTTCTCTCTCCTGTCTGCTTTGAGTATCAATACACCTATATTGATATGCTTAACACTTTTCCATCGGTTTCTAAACCTGTCCATTTCTTTTTTTTAATTTTAAATTTTTACTGCATTTTAGGTTTTGGGGTACATGTGCAGAATGTACAAGATAGTTGCATAGGTACACACATGGCAGTGTGTTTTGCTGCCTTCCTCCCCTTCACCCACACTTGGCATTTCTCCCCAGGCTATCCCTCCCCAGCTTCCCCCCCACTGTCCCTCCCCCATTCCCCCCAATAGACCCCAGTGTGTAGTAGACCCCCTCCCTGTGTCCATGTGTTCTCATTTTTCTCACCCACCTATGAGTGAGAATATGCGGTATTTCCTTTTCTGTTCTTGTGTCAGTTTGCTGAGAATGATGTTCTCCAGATTCATCCATGTCCTTACAAAGGACACAAAGTCATCGTTTTTGATTGCTGCATAATATTCTATGGCGTATATGTGCCACATTTTCCCAGTCCAGTCTATCATCGATGGGCATTTGGGTTGGTTCCAGGTCTTTGCTATTGTAAACAGTGCTGCAGTGAATATTCGTGTGCATGGGTCCTTATAGTAGAATGATTTATAGTCCTTTGGATATATACCCAGTAAAGGGATTGCTGGGTCAAATGAAATTTCTATTTCTAGGTCCTTGAGGAATTGCCACACTGTCTTCCACAATGGTTCAATGAATTTACACTCCCACCAGCAGTGTAAGAGTGTTCCTATTTCTCCACATCCTCTCCAGCATCTGCTGTCTCCAGATTTTTTAATGATCACCATTCTAACTGGCGTGAGATGGTATCTCAATGTGGTTTTGATTTGCATCTCTCTAATGACCAGTGATGATGAGCATTTTTTCATGTGTTTGTTGGCCTCATATATGTCTTCCTTTGCAAAGTGTCTGTTCATATCCTTTGCCCATTTTTGAATGGGCTTGTTTGTTTTTTTTCCTGTAAATCTGTTTGAGTTCTTTGTAAATTCTGCATATCAGCCCTTTGTCAGATGGGTAAACTGCAAAGATTTTTTCCCATTCTGATTGTTGCTGATTCACTCTAGTGACTGTTTCTTTTTCCATGAAAAAGCTGTGGAGTTTGATTAGGTCCCATTTGTCTATTTTGGCTTTTGTTGCCAATGCTTTTGGTGTTTTGGTCATGAAGTTCTTGCCTACTCCTATGTCCTGAATGGTTTTGCCTAGATTTTCTTCTAGGGTTTTTATGATGCCAGGTCTTATGTTTAAGTCTTTAATCCATCTGGAGTTAATTTTAGTGTAAGGTGTCAGGAAGGGGTCCAGTTTCTGCTTTCTGCACATGGCTAGCCAGTTTTCCCAACACCATTTATTAAACAGGGAATCCTTTCCCCATTGCTTGTTTTTGTCTGGTTTATCAAAGATTATATGGTTGTAGATATGTTGTGTTACCTCCGATGCCCCTGTTCTGTTCCATTGGTCTATATCCCTGTTTTGGTACCAGTACCATGCTGTTTTGATTACTGTAGCCTTGTAGCATAGTTTGAAGTCCGGTAGTGTGATGCCTCCCGCTGTGTTCTTTTTGCTTAGAATTGACTTGGCTATGTGGGCTCTCTTTTGGTTCCATATGAAGTTCATGGTGGTTTTTTCCAGTTCTGTGAAGAAATTCAATGGTAGTTTGATGGGGATAGCATTGATTGTGTAAATTACTTTGGGCAGTATAGCCATTTTCATGATATTGATTCTTCCTAACCACAAACATGGAATGTTTCTCCATCTGTTTGTGTCCTCTCTGATTTCGTTGAGCAGTGGTTTGTAGTTTTCCTTGAAGAGGTCCCTTACGTTCCTTGTGAGTTGTATTCCTAGGTATTTTATTTTCTTTGTAGCAATTGTGAATGGCAGTTCGTTCTTGATTTGGTTCTCTTTAAGTCTGTCATTGGTGTATAGGAATGCTTGTGATCTTTGCACATTGATTTTATATCCTGAGACTTTGCTGAAGTTGCTTATCAGTTTCAGGAGTTTTGGGCTGAGGTGATGGGGTCTTCTAGGTATACTATCATGTCATCTGCAAATAGAGACAATTTGGCTTCCACCTTTCCTATTTGAATACCCTTTATTTCTTTTTCTTGCCTGATTGCTCTGGCTAGAACTTCCAGTGCTATGCTGAATAGGAGTGGTGAGAGAGGGCATCCTTGTCTAGTGCCGGATTTCAAAGGGAATGCTCCCAGTTTTTGCCCATTCAGTATGATATTGGCTGTTGGTTTGTTGTAAATAGCTTTTAACACTTTGAGATATGTTCCATCGATACCAAGTTTATTGAGGGTTTTTAGCATAAAGGGCTGTTGAATTTTGTCAAATACCTTCTCTGTGTCAATTGAGATAATCATGTAGTTTTTGTTATTGTTTCTGTTTATGTGGTGAATTACATTTATAGACTTGCGTATGTTGAACCAGCCTTGCATCCCCGGGATGAATCCTACTTGATTGTGATGGATAAGATTTTTATTTATTTATTTATTTATTTATTTATTTATTTTTTTTTATTAGGTAATTTTTTTTTTTTATTGCATTATAGGTTTGGGGGTACATGTGCAGAACGAGCAAGATAGTTGCATAGGTACACACATGGCAGTGTGCTTTGCTGCTTTCCTCCCCTTCACCCACACTTGGTATTCATCCCCAGGCTATCCCCCCCAGCCCCCCCCGCTGTCCCTCCCCCATTCCCCCCAACAGTCCCCAGTGTATAGTAGACCGCCTCTCTGTGTCCACATGTTCTCATTTTTCTCACCCACCTATGAGCGAGTATATGCGGTATTTCTTTTTCTGTTCTTGTGTCAGTTTGCTGAGAATGATGTTCTCCAGATTCATCCATGTCCCTACAAAGGACACAAACTCATCATTTTTGATTGCTGCATAATATTCCATGGTGTATATGTGCCACATTTTCCCAGTCCAGTCTATCATCGTTGGGCATTTGGGTTGGTTCCAGGTCTTTGCTATTGTAAACAGTGCTGCAATGAACATTCGTGTGCATGTGTCCTTATAGTAGAACGATTTATAATCCTTTGGATAGATACCCAGTAATGGGATTGCTGGGTCAAATGGAATTTCTATTTCTAGGTCCCTGAGGAATCGCCACACTGTCTTCCACAATGGTTGAACTAATTTACACTCCCACCAACAGTGTAAGAGTGTTCCTATTTCTCCACATCCTCTCCAGCACCTGCTGTCTCCAGATTTTTTAATGATCGCCATTCTAACTGGTGTGAGATGGTATCTCAATGTGGTTTTGATTTGCATCTCTCTAATGACCAATGACGATGAGCACTTTTTCATATGTTTGCTGGCCTCATGTATGTCTGCTTTCGTAAAGTTTCTGTTCATATCCTTTGCCCATTTTTGAATGGGCTTGTTTGTTTTTTTCCTGTAAATCTGTTTGAGTTCTTTGTAAATTCTGGATATCAGCCCTTTGTCGGATGCGTAAACTGCAAAGATTTTTTCCCATTCTGATGGTTGCCGATTCACTCTAGTGACTGTTTGTTTTGCTGTGCAGAAGCTGTGGAGTTTGATTAGGTCCCATTTGTCTATTTTGGCTTTTGTTGCCAATGCTTTGGGAGTTTTGTTCATGAAGTCCTTGCCTACTCCTATGTCCTGAATGGTTTTGCCTAGATTTTCTTCTAGGGTTTTTATGGTGTCGGGTCTTACGTTTAAGTCTTTAATCCATCTGGAGTTAATTTTAGTGTAAGGTGTCAGGAAGGGGTCCAATTTCTGCTTTCTGCACATGGCTAGCCAGTTTTCCCAACACCATTTATTAAATAGGGAATCCTTTCCCCATTGCCTGTTTTTGTCTGGTTTATCAAAGATAATATGGTTGTAGATGTGTTGTGTTGCCTCCGATGCCTCTGTTCTGTTCCATTGGTCTATATCTCTGTTTTGGTACCAGTACCATGCTGTTTTGATTACTGTAGCCTTGTAGTATAGTTTGAAGTCTGGTAGCGTGATGCCTCCCGCTGTGTTCTTTTTGCTTAGAATTGACTTGGCTATGCGGGCTCTTTTTTGGTTCCATATGAAATTCATGGTGGTTTTTTCCAGTTCTGTGAAGAAACTCAATGGTAGTTTGATGGGGATAGCATTGATTGTGTAAATTACTTTGGGCAGTATAGCCATTTTCACGATATTGATTCTTCCTAACCACGAACATGGAATGTTTCTCCATCTGTTTGTGTCCTCTCTTATTTCATTGAGCAGTTGTTTGTAGTTTTCCTTAAAGAGGTCCCTTACATTCCTAGTGAGTTGTATTCCTAGGTATTTTATTTTCTTTGTAGCAATTGTGAATGGCAGTTCGTTCTTGATTTGGTTCTCTTTAAGTCTGTTATTGGTGTATAGGAATGCTTGTGATTTTTGCACATTGATTTTATATCCTGAGACTTTGCTGAAGTTGCTTATCAGTTGCAGGAGCTTTTGGGCTGAGGTGATGGGGTCTTCTAGGTATACTATCATGTCGTCTGCAAATAGAGACAATTTGGCTTCCACCTTTCCTATTTGAATACCCTTTATTTCTTTTTCTTGCCTGATTGCTCTGGCTAGAACTTCCAGTACTATGTTGAATAGAAGTGGTGAGAGAGGGCATCCTTGTCTAGTGCCAGATTTCAAAGGGAATGCTTCCAGTTTTTGCCCATTAAGTATGATATTGGCTGTTGGTTTGTCATAAATAGCTTTTATTACTTTGAGATATGTTCCATCAATACCAAGTTTATTGAGGGTTTTTAGCATAAAGGGCTGTTGAATTTTGTCAAATGCCTTCTCTGCATCAATTGAGATAATCATGTGGTTTTTGTTTTTGCTTCTGTTTATGTGGTGAATTACATTTATAGACTTGCGTATGTTGAACCAGCCTTGCATCCCCGGGATGAATCCTACTTGATCATGATGGATAAGTTTTTTAATGTGCTGTTGCAATCGGTTTGCCAGTATTTTATTGAAGATTTTTGCATCTATGTTCATCATGGATATTGGCCTGAAGTTTTCTTTTCTTGTTGAGTCTCTGCCAGGTTTTGGTATCAGGATGATGTTGGTCTCATAAAATGATTTGGGAAGGGTTCCCTCTTTTTGGATTATTTGGAATAGTTTCAGAAGGAATGGTACCAGATCCTCTTTGTGTGTCTGGTAGAATTCGGCTGTGAACCCATCTGGACCTGGGCTTTTTTTGTGTGGTAGGCTCTTAATTGCTGCCTCAACTTCAGACCTTGTTATTGGTCTATTCATAGTTTCGGCTTCCTCCTGGTTTAGGCTTGGGAGGACACAGGCATCCAGGAATTTATCCATTTCTTCCTGATTTACTGGTTTATGTGCATAGAGTTGTTTGTAGTATTCTCTGATGATGGTTTGAATTTCTGTGGAATCTGTGGTGATTTCCCCTTTATCGTTTTTTATTGCATCTATTTGGTTGTTCTCTCTCTTCTTTTTTATCAGTCTGGCTAGTGGTCTGTCTATTTTGTTGATCTTTTCGAAAAACCAGGTCTTAGATTTATTGATTTTTTGAAGGGTTTTTCTTGTCTCTATCTCCTTCAGTTCTGCTCTGATCTTAGTTATTTCTTGTCTTCGGCTAGGTTTTGAGCTTTTTTGATCTTGCTCCTCTAGCTCTTTCAATTTTGACGATAGGGTGTCAATTTTGGATCTCTCCACTCTTCTCATGTGGGCACTTATTGCTATATATTTTCCTCTACAGACTGCTTTAAATGTGTCCCAGAGATTCTGGTACGTTGTGTCTTCATTCTCGTTGGTTTCAAAGAACTTCTTTATTTCTGCCTTCATTTCATTGTTTATCCAATCAACATTCAAGAGCCAATTGTTCAGTTTCCATGAAGCTGTGCGGTTCTGAGTTATTTTCTGAATTCTGAGTTCCAACTTGATTGCACTATGGTCTGAGAGACTGTTTGTTATGATTTCAGTTGTTTTGCATTTGCTGAGGAGTGCTTTACTTCCAATTATGTGGTCAATTTTGGAGTAGGTGTGATGTGGTGCTGAGAAGAATGTATATTCTGTGGATTTGGGGTGGAGAGTTCTGTAAATGTCTATCAGGTTTGCTTGTTCCAGGTCTGAGTTCAAGTCCTGGATATCCTTGTTAATTTTCTGTCTGGTTGATCTGTCTGCTATTGACAGTGGAGTGTTAAAGTCTCCCACTATTATTGTGTGGGAGTCTAAGTCCCTTTGTAAGTCATTAAGAACTTGCCTTATATATCTGGGTGCTCCTACATTGGGTCCATATATATTTAGAATCGTTATCTCTTCTTGTTGTATCGATCCTTTTACCATTATGTAATGACCTTCTTTGTCCCTTTTGATCTTTGTTACTTTAAAGTCTATTTTATCAGAGATGAGAATTGCAACTCCTGCTTTTTTTTGCTCTCCATTTGCTTGGTAAATCTTCCTCCATCCCTTTATTTTGAGCCTTTGTGTATCTTTGCATGTGAGGTGGGTTTCCTGGATACAGCACACCGATGGGTTTTGGTTTTTTATCCAATTTGCCAGTCTGTGTCTTTTGATTGGTGCATTTAGCCCATTTACATTCAGGGTTAATATTGTTATGTGTGAATTTGATACTGCCATTTTGATGCTAGCTGGCTGTTTTGCCTGTTGGTTCATGTACATTCTTCATTTTGTTGATGGTCTTTAGCATTTGGTATGCTTTTAGGATGGCTGGAACTGGTTGTTTCTTTCTATGTGTAGTGCCTCTTTCAGGAGCTCTTGTAAAGCAGGCCTAGTGGTGACAAAATCTCTGAGTACTTGCTTGTTCGTGAAGGATTTTATTTTTCCTTCACTTATGAAGCTCAGTTTCGCTGGATATGAAATTCTGGGTTGAAAGCTCTTTTCTTTAAGGATGTTGAATATTGGCCCCCACTCTCTTCTGGCTTGTAGAGTCTCTGCTGAGAGATCTGCTGTGAGTCTGATGGGCTTCCCTTTGTGGGTGACCCGACCTTTCTCTCTGGCTGCCCTTAGTATTTTCTCCTTCGTTTCAACCCTGGTGAATCTGACGATTATGTGCCTTGGGGTTGCTCTTCTTGCAGAGTATCTTTGTGGTGTTCTCTGTATTTCCTGGAGTTGAGTATTGACCTGTCTTGCTAGGTTGGGGAAATTTTCCTGGATAATATCCTGAAGAGTGTTTTCCAGCTTGGATTCATTCTCTTCGTCACATTCTGGTACACCTATCAAACGTAGGTTGGGTCTCTTCACATAGTCCCACATTTCTTGGAGATTTTGTTCATTCCTTTTTGTGCTTTTTTCTTTAATCTTGGTTTCTCGTTTTATTTCATTGAGTTGATCTTCAACTTCTGATATTCTTTCTTCTGCTTGGTCAATTCGGCTGTTGATACTTGTGCATGCTTCACGAAGTTCTCGTGTTGAGTTTTTCAGCTCCTTCAATTCATTCATATTCCTCTCTAAGTTGTCCATTCTCGTTATCAATTCCTCGAATCTTTTTTCAAATCTTTTTTCAAGGTTCTTAGTTTCTTTGCACTGGTTTAGAACATGTTCCTTTAGCTCACTGAAGTTTCTCATTATCCACTTTCTGAAGTCTGATTCCGTCATTTCGTCACATTCATTCTCTGTCCAGCTTTGTTCCCTTGCTGGTGAGGAGTTTTGGTCCTTTTTTGGAGGTGAGGTGTTTTGGTTTCGGGTGCTTTCCTCCTTTTTGCGCTGGTTTCTTCCCATCTTTATGGATTTATCCGCCTGTTGTCTTAGTAGTGGCTGATTTTTCAATTGGGTCTCTGTGTGGACACTGAGATTGTTGATGATGAAGTATTTCTGTTACTTAGTTTTCCCTCTAATGATCTATCCTCTCTGCTGTATGAGTGCTGAGGTCCACTCCAGGCCCTGCTTGTCTGGGGTATACCTGCAGCAGCTGCAGAACAGTGAGGGATGATATCAGTTTCTTTTTCTGCTGCCCTTGTTCCAGAATGATGCCAGCCAAATGTCAGTCTGATTAGTCCTTTTCTGGGGTGACTCCTTGGATATACAGAGGTCAGGGAGCTGCTTGAGGAGACAGTCTGTGCTTTATAGGAGCTCCAGTGCTGAGCTGTGAGCTCCGTTGTTCATTCAGGGTTGTTGGGAGGTTATGTCTGCTGCAATAGAACTCATAAAACACCACTCTCTTTTTTTTTTTTTTTTACACCCTTAGATGCTCTGTCTCAGGGAGTTGGGGCTTTCTTTATGAGTATCTGTTGCACTGTCCTGCCCCACTAGGTGGCAGTCTATTCACTATTTGCCTGCCGGGGCTCTGACCTCCTAAGGCGGGTCCGCCCTGTTGCGGCCCGGCGGACTCTCTCTGTTATGGCAGGTTGCCTCGGCAACAGCAGGCTGCGTCAGTCCTGGGCGGTACTTAAGTGGGGGTGCACTTTGTCAGGAATGGTGGACGCCCCTCCCTGACCGGGCTGCACCGTCCTAAATGCCGGCAACAAAACTCTCAGCCCCAAGCGCCTCCAGTCGCCGCCCTGCTTGTCCCCGTGAGCGTGGGACCCGCCGAGCCCGATCACCCTGCTCCCTGCCTCAGAGTCCGTCCTCTCTCTCTCTCTCTCTTCCTCTCCCCAAGCTGAAAGGTCGACTCTCTCACTGGCGCCCCAGGAGCCTGCCGATAGGGCACTGGGATCCGTGCGATCTCCCGTGCCGCTGCCCACTACCCCGGCTCAGATCACGCTTCCCAGGAAACTCCTGGTCTGGCTCATTGTCCAAGTCCTGTTCAATCAGATGGACATGCCAATCTGCCCTTCCAAATCTCAGATTGCCGGTTTAACAGGGCACCCAGACCAGTGAGTTCCGCGCCGGGTCCCGCTGCGGCGCCGGCCGAAGAGGCGGCGGGAGCCGGTTGCGTTAGCCGGCTGCTAGCGTCCCGTGTCTCTCCCACACCTGGGACTTTCAACGCTCTGTGGGCATAAAAGGAACATCCGAGAATGCGGCTAGGACTCACCCTCTGCGCCTTCACCGAGAGCTGCAATCCTGAGTCACCTCTACGACGCCATCTTGCCTCCCTCCCCAATCGATGGATAAGATTTTTAATGTGCTGTGGCAATCGGTTTGCCAGTATTTTATTGAAGATTTTCACATCTATGTTCATCATTGATATTGGCCTGAAATTTTCTTTTTTTGTTGAGTCTCTGCTGGGTTTTGGTATCAGGATGATGTTGGTCTCATAAAATGATTTGGGAAGGGTTCCCTCTTTTTGAATTATTTGGAATAGTTTTAGAAGGAATGGTACCAGCTCCTCTTTGTGTGTCTGGTAGAATTCGGCTGTGAACCCATCTGGACCTGGGCTTTTTTTGTGTGGTAGGCTCTTAATTGCTGCCTCAACTTCAGACCTTGTTATTGGCCTATTCACAGTTTTGGCTTCCTCCTGGTTTAGGGTTGGGAGGACACAGGCGTCCAGGAATTTATCCATTTCTTCCTGGTTTACTAGTTTATGTGCATAGAGTTGTTTGTAGTATTCTCTGATGATGGTTTGAATTTCTGTGGAATCTGTGGTGATTTCCCCTTTATCATTTTTTATTGCATCTATTTGGTTGTTCTCTCTTTTCTTTTTTAACAGTCTGGCTAGTGGTGTGTCTATTTTGTTGATATTTTTGAAAAACCAGCTCTTGGATTTATTGATTTTTTGAAGGGTTTTTCTTGTCTCTATCTCCTTCAGTTCTGCTCTGATCTTAGTTATTTCTTGTCTTCGGCTAGGTTTTGAGCTTTTTTGATCTTGCTCCTCTAGCTCTTTCAATTTTGATGATAGGGTGTCAATTTTGGATCTCTCCACTCTTCTCATGTGGGCACTTATTGCTATATATTTTCCTCTACAGACTGCTTTAAATGTGTCCCAGAGATTCTGGTATGTTGTGTCTTCATTCTTGTTGGTTTCGAAGAACTTCTTTATTTCTGCCTTAATTTCATTGTTTATCCAATCAACATTCAAGAGCCAGTTGTTCAGTTTCCATGAAGCTGTGTGGTTCTGAGTTAGTTTCTGAATTCTGAGTTCCAACTTGATTGCACTATGGTCTGAGAGACTGTTTGTTATGATTTCAGTTGTTTTGCATTTGCTGAGAAGTACTTTACTTCCAATTATGTGGTCAATTTTGGAGTAGGTGTGATGTGGTGCTGAGAAGAATGTATATTCTGTGGATTTTGGGTGGAGAGTTCTGTAAATGTCTATCAGGTTTGCTTGTTCCAGGTCTGAGTTCAAGCCCTGGATGTCCTTGTTAATTTTCTGTCTGGTTGATCTGTCTGATATTGACAGTGGAGTGTTAAAGTCTCCCACTATTATTGTGTGGGAGTCTAAGTCTCTTTGTAAGTCATTAAGAACTTGCCTTATATATCTGGGTGCTCCTGCATTGTGTCCATATATATTTAGGATCGTTAGCTGCTCTTGTTGTATCAATCCTTTTACCATTATGTAATGACCTTCTTTGTCTCTTTTGATCTTTGTTGCTTTAAAGTCTATTTTATCAGAGATGAGAATTGCAACTCCTGCTTTTTTTTGCTCTCCATTTGCTTGGTAAATCTTCCTCTATCCCTTTATTTTGAGCCTTTGTGTATCCTTGCATGTGAAATAGGTTTCCTGGATACAGCACACTGATGGTTTTGGTTTTTTATCCAATTTGCCAGTCTGTGTCTTTTGATTGGTGCATTTAGCCCATTTACATTTAGGGTTAATATTGTTATGTGTGAATTTGATGCTGCCATTTTGATGCTAGCTGGCTGTTTTGCCCATTGGTTGATGCAGATTCTTCATTTTGTTGATGCTCTTTAGCATTTGGTATGCTTTTAGGATTGCTGGTACTGGTTGTTTCTTTCTATGTGTAGTGCCTCTTTCAGGAGCTCTTGTAAAGCAGGCCTAGTGGTGACAAAATCTCTGAGTACTTGTTTGTTCACGAAGGATTTTATTTTTCCTTCACTTATGAAGCTCAGTTTGGCTGGATATGAAATTCTGGATTGAAAGTTCTTTTCTTTAAGGATGTTGAATATTGGCCCCCACTCTCTTCTGGCTTGTAGAGTCTGCCGAGAGATCTGCTGTGAGTCTGATGGGCTTCCATTTGTGGGTGACTCAACCTTTCTCTCTGGCTGCCCTTAGTATTTTCTCCTTCATTTCAACCCTGGTGAATCTGACGATTATGTGCCTTGGGGTTGCTCTTCTTGTGGAGTATCTTTTTGGTGTTCTCTGTATTTTCTGGAGTTGAGTATTGGCCTGCCTTGCTAGGTTGGGGAAATTTTCCTGGATAATATCCTGAAGAGTATTTTCCAGCTTGGATTCATTCTCTTTGTCACATTCTGGTACACCTATCAAACGTAGGTTAGGTCTCTTCACATGGTCCCACATTTCTTGGAGATTTTGTTCATTCCTTTTTGCACTTTTTTCTCTAATCTTGGCTTCTCATTTTATTTCATTGAGTTGATCTTCGACTTCTGATATTCTTTCTTCTGCTTGGTCAATTCGGCTGTTGAAGCTTGTGCATGCTTTGCAAAGTTCTCATGTTGTGTTTTTCAGCTCCTTCAGTTCATTCGTATTCCTCTCTAAGTTGTCCATTCTTGTTATCATTTCCTCGAATCTTTTTTCAAGGTTCTTAGTTTCTTTGCATTGATTTAGAACATGTTCTTTTAGCTCACTGAAGTTTCTCATTATCCACCTTCTGAAGTCTGATTTCGTCATTTCGTCACACTCATTCTCTGTCCAGCTTTGTTCCCTTGCTGGTGAGGAGGTTTTGTCCTTTGTAGGAGGTGAGGTGTTTTGGTTTTGGGTGTTTTCCTCCTTTTTGCTCTGGTTTCTTCCCATCTTTGTGGATTTATCCACCTGTCATCTTAGTAGATGCTGATTTTTCAATTGAGTCTCTGAGTGGATGCCCAGATTGTTGATGATGAAGTATTTCTGTTACTTAGTTTTCCTTCTAATGGTCTAGCCCCTCTGCTGTATGAGTGCTGAGGTCCACTCCAGACCCTGCTTATCTGGGGTACACCTGTAGCAGCTGCGGAACAGTGAGAGATGCTACCAGTTTCTTCTGCTGCTATCTTTGTCCCAGAACAATGCCCGCCAAATGTCAGTCTGATTAGTCCTTTTTTGAGGTAACTCTTTGGATATACAGGGGTCAGGGAGCTGCTTGAGGAGATGGTCTGTACTTTATAGGAGCTCCAGTGCTGAGCTGTGAGCTCTGTTGTTCATTCAGGGTTGTTCTGTTTCAGTCTTCTGCAGCAGAACTTATAAAACCCCCCTTTTTTTTCCCCTCAGATGCTCTGTCTCAGGGAGTTGGGGCTTTCTTAATGAGTATCTGTTGCACTGTTCTGCCAGGCTAGGAGGTAGTCTATTCAGTATTTGCCTGCCAAGGCTCTGACCTGCTAGCATGAGTCCGCCCTGCTTCCATGGGGCTCCATTCCACTGTGGTGCGCTCCACCCTGCTGGCAGAGTCTCTCTGTTATGGCGGGTTGCCTCGGCAACAGGAGTCTGCGTCAGCACTAGGCATATACCTCAGTAGGGGTGGATTGCATCCATAGTGGCAGACGCCCCTCCCCCACTGGGCTGCATCACCCTGGATTCAGCTGAGCTCGCAGCAAAACTCTCAACCCCGAGTACCTCCAATCACCGCCCTGTTTGTCCCCATGAGGATGGGACCCACCGAGCCCGATCACCTGGCTCCCTGCCTCAGAGTACATGCTCTCTCTCTCTCTCTCTCTCTCTTTTTCTCCCCAATTTGAATGGTTGACTCTCTCACTGGCACCCCTGTAGCCTGCTGATAGGACACTGGGATCCGTGTGATCTCCCGTGCTGCTGCCCACTGCACCAGCTCAAATCACGCTTCCCAGGAATCTCCTGGTCTGGCTCACTGTCTGAGCCCCATTTAATCAGATGGACATGTCAATCTGCCCTTCCAAATATCAGATTGCCAGTTTAACAGGGCACCCATACCAGTGAGTTTTGTGTCAGGTGCCACTGCGCTGCGGCGCCGGCCGAACCGGCCACGTGAGCCAGAACACCAGCTGCGCTGGCGTCCCGTGTCTCTCCTACACCTGGAAATTTCCCCGTCCTGTGGGCAACAAACGTCCATCTGAGAATGCAGCTAGGACTCACCCTCTGTGCCTTCACTGAGAGCTGTAATCCTGAGTTGTTTCTACGGCGCCATCTTCCCATTTCTTTAATCTATTATTCATTCTGCCTTTCAGATTGGATAATTTCAATTGATCTTTTAGTTTGCTAACTCATTTTCTTTGCTCTTTTTTCCATTCTTTTCTACTGTAAAAACTTCATTTGTTCTTTTTTTTTTTTTTTTTTTTTTTTTTTTTTTTTTTTTAAATTTTTATTGCATTATAGGTTTTGGGGTACATGTGCAGAACGTGCAAGATAGTTGCATAGGTACACACATGGCAGTGTGTTTTGCTGCCTTCCTCCCCCTCACCCACACTTGGTATTCATCCCCAGGCTATCCCCCCCAGCCCCCCCCGCTGTCCCTCCCCCATTTCCCCCAACAGTCCCCAGTGTATAGTAGACCGCCTCTCTGTGTCCATGTGTTCTCATTTTTCTCACCCGCCTATGAGTGAGTATATGCGGTATTTCTTTTTCTGTTCTTGTGTCAGTTTGCTGAGAATGATGTTCTCCAGATTCATCCATGTCCCTACAAAGGACACAAACTCATCATTTCTGATTGCTGCATAATATTCCATGGTGTATATGTGCCACATTTTCCCAGTCCAGTCTATCATCGATGGGCATTTGGGTTGGTTCCAGGTCTTTGCTATTGTAAACAGTGCTGCAATGAACATTCGTGTGCATGTGTCCTTATAGTAGAACGATTCACAGTCTTTTGGATAGATACCCAGTAATGGGATTGCTGGGTCAAATGGAATTTCTATTTCTAGGTCCCTGAGGAATCGCCACACTGTCTTCCACAATGGTTGAACTAATTTACACTCCCACCAACAGTGTAAGAGTGTTCCTATTTCTCCACATCCTCTCCAGCATCTGCTATCTCCAGATTTTTTAATGATCGCCATTCTAACTGGTGTGAGATGATATCTCAATGTGGTTTTGATTTGCATCTCTCTAATGACCAATGATGATGAGCACTTTTTCATATGTTTGTTGGCCTCATGTATGTCTTCTTTTGTAAAGTGTCTGTTCATATCCTTAGCCCATTTTTGAATGGGCTTGTTTGTTTTTTTTCTGTAAATCTGTTTGAGTTCTTTGTAAATTCTGGATATCAGCCCTTTGTCAGATGTGTAAACTGCAAAGATTTTTTCCCATTCTGATGGTTGTCGATTCACTCTAGTGACTGTTTCTTTTGCCGTGCAGAAGCTGTGGAGTTTGATTAGGTCCCATTTGTCTATTTTGGCTTTTGTTGCCAATGCTTTTGGTGTTTTGTTCATGAAGTCCTTGCCTACTCCTATGTCCTGAACGGTTTTGCCTAGATTTTCTTCTAGGGTTTTTATGGTGTCAGGTCTTACATTTAAGTCTTTAATCCATCTGGAGTTAATTTTAGTGTAAGGTGTCAGGAAGGGGTCCAGTTTCTGCTTTCTGCACATGGCTAGCCAGTTTTCCCAACACCATTTATTAAATAGGGAATCCTTTCCCCATTGCCTGCTTTTGTCTGGTTTATCAAAGATGATATGGTTGTAGATATGTTGTGTTGCCTCCGATGTTTCTGTTCTGTTCCATTGGTCTATATCTCTGTTTTGGTACCAGTACCATGCTGTTTTGATTACTGTAGCCTTGTAGTATAGTTTGAAGTCTGGTAGCGTGATGCCTCCCGCTGTGTTCTTTTTGCTTAGAATTGACTTGGCTATGCGGGCTCTTTTTTGGTTCCATATGAAATTCATGGTGTTTTTTTCCAGTTCTATGAAGAAATTCAATGGTAGTTTGATGGGGATAGCATTGAATGTGTAAATTACTTTGGGCAGTATAGCCATTTTCACGATATTGATTCTTCCTAACCACGAACATGGAACGTTTCTCCATCTGTTTGTGTCCTCTCTTATTTCGTTGAGCAGGTGTTTGTAGTTTTCCTTAAAGAGGTCCCTTACGTTCCTAGTGAGTTGTATTCCTAGGTATTTTATTTTCTTTGTAGCGATTGTGAATGGCAGTTCGTTCTTAATTTGGTTCTCTTTAAGTCTGTTATTGGTGTATAGAAATGCTTGTGATTTTTGCACATTGATTTTATATCCTGAGACTTTGCTGAAGTTGCTTATCACTTGCAGGAGCTTTTGGGCTGAGGTGATGGGGTCTTCTAGGTATACTATCATGTCGTCTGCAAATAGAGACAATTTGGCTTCCACCTTTCCTATTTGAATACCCTTTATTTCTTTTTCTTGCCTTATTGCTCTGGCTAGAACTTCCAGTACTATGTTGAATAGAAGTGGTGAGAGAGGGCATCCTTGTCTAGTGCCGGATTTCAAAGGGAATGCTTCCAGTTTTTGCCCATTAAGTATGATATTGGCTGTTGGTTTGTCATAAATAGCTTTTATTACTTTGAGATATGTTCCATCAATACCAAGTTTATTGAGGGTTTTTAGCATAAAGGGCTGTTGAATTTTGTCAAATGCCTTCTCTGCGTCAATTGAGATAATCATGTGGTTTTTGTTTTTGCTTCTGTTTATGTGGTGAATTACATTTATAGACTTGCGTATGTTGAACCAGCCTTGCATGCCCGGGATGAATCCTACTTGATCATGATGGATAAGTTTTTTAATGTGCTGTTGCAATCGATTTGCCAGTATTTTATTGAAGATTTTTGCATCTATGTTCATCATGGATATTGGCCTGAAGTTTTCTTTTCTTGTTGAGTCTCTGCCAGGTTTTGGTATCAGGATGATGTTGGTCTCATAAAATGATTTGGGAAGGGTTCCCTCTTTTTGGATTATTTGGAATAGTTTCAGAAGGAATGGTACCAGATCCTCTTTGTGTGTCTGGTAGAATTCAGCTGTGAACCCATCTGGACCTGGGCTTTTTTTGTGTGGTAGGCTCTTAATTGCTGCCTCAACTTCTGACCTTGTTATTGGTCTATTCATAGTTTCAGCTTCCTTCTGGTTTAGGCTTGGGAGGACACAGGCATCCAGGAATTTATCCATTTCTTCCTGATTTACTAGTTTGTGTGCATAGAGTTGTTTGTAGTATTCTCTGATGATGGTTTGAATTTCTGTGGAATCTGTGGTGATTTCCCCTTTATCGTTTTTTATTGCATCTATTTGGTTGTTTTCTCTTTTCTTTTTTATCAGTCTGGCTAGTGGTCTGTCTATTTTGTTGATCTTTTCAAAAAACCAGCTCTTAGATTTGTTGATTTTTTGAAGGGTTTTTCTTGTCTCTATCTCCTTCAGTTCTGCTCTGATCTTAGTTATTTCTTGTCTTCGGCTAGGTTTTGAGCTTTTTTGATCTTGCTCCTCTAGCTCTTTCAATTTTGACGATAGGGTGTCAATTTTGGATCTCTCCACTTTTCTCATGTGGGCACTTATTGCTATATATTTTCCTCTACAGACTGCTTTAAATGTGTCCCAGAGATTCTGGTACGTTGTGTCTTCGTTCTCGTTGGTTTCAAAGAACTTCTTTATTTCTGCCTTCATTTCATTGTTTATCCAATCAACATTCAAGAGCCAGTTGTTCAGTTTCCATGAAGCTGTGCGGTTCTGAGTTATTTTCTGAATTCTGAGTTCCAACTTGATTGCACTATGGTCTGAGAGACTGTTTGTTATGATTTCCGTTGTTTTGCATTTGCTGAGGAGTGCTTTACTTCCAATTATGTGGTCAATTTTGGAGTAGGTGTGATGTGGTGCTGAGAAGAATGTATATTCTGTGGATTTGGGGTGGAGAGTTCTGTAAATGTCTATCAGGTTTGCTTGTTCCAGGTCTGAGTTCAAGTCCTGGATATCCTTGTTAATTTTCTGTCTGGTTGATCTGTCTGCTATTGACAGTGGAGTGTTAAAGTCTCCCACTATTATTGTGTGGGAGTCTAAGTCTCTTTGTAAGTCATTAAGAACTTGCCTTATATATCTGGGTGCTCCTACATTGGGTCCATATATATTTAGAATCGTTAGCTCTTCTTGTTGTATTGATCCTTTTACCATTATGTAGTGACCTTCTTTGTCCCTTTTGATCTTCGTTGCTTTAAAGTCTATTTTATCAGAGATGAGAATTGCAACTCCTGCTTTTTTTTGCTCTCCATTTGCTTGGTAAATCTTCCTCCATCCTTTTATTTTGAGCCTTTGTGTATCTTTGTGTGTGAGGTGGGTTTCCTGAATACAGCACACTGATGGGTTTTGGTTTTTTATCCAATTTGCCAGTCTGTGTCTTTTGATTGGTGCATTTAGCCCATTTACATTCAGGGTTAATATTGTTATGTGTGAATTTGATACTGCCATTTTGATGCTATCTGGCTGTTTTGCCCATTGGTTCATGTACATTCTTCATTTTGTTGATGGTCTTTAGCATTTGGTATGCTTTTAGGATGGCTGGAACTGGTTGTTTCTTTCTATGTGTAGTGCCTCTTTCAGGAGCTCTTGTAAAGCAGGCCTAGTGGTAACAAAATCTCTGAGTACTTGCTTGTTCGTGAAGGATTTTATTTTTCCTTCACTTATGAAGCTCAGTTTGGCTGGATATGAAATTCTGGGTTGAAAGCTCTTTTCTTTAAGGATGTTGAATATTGGCCCCCACTCTCTTCTGGCTTGTAGAGTCTCTGCCGAGAGATCTGCTGTGAGTCTGATGGGCTTCCCTTTGTGGGTGACCTGACCTTTCTCTCTGGCTGCCCTAAGTATTTTCTCCTTCGTTTCAACCCTGGTGAATCTGATGATTATGTGCCTTGGGGTTGCTCTTCTTGCGGAGTATCTTTGTGGTGTTCTCTGTATTTCCTGGAGTTCAGTATTGACCTGTCTTGCTAGGTTGGGGAAATTTTCCTGGATAATATCCTGACGAGTGTTTTCCAGCTTAGATTCATTCTCTTGATCACATTCTGGTACACCTATCAAACGTAGGTTGGGTCTCTTCACATAGTCCCACATTTCTTGGAGATTTTGTTCATTCCTTTTTGTGCTTTTTTCTTTAATCTTGGTTTCACGTTTTATTTCATTGAGTTGATCTTCAATTTCTGATATTCTTTCTTCTGCTTGGTCAATTCGGCTGTTGAAACTTGTGCATGCTTCACGAAGTTCTCGTGTTGTGTTTTTCAGCTCCTTCAATTCATTCATATTCCTCTCTAAGTTTTCCATTCTTGTTATCAATTCCTCGAATTTTTTTTCAAATCTTTTTTCAAGGTTCTTAGTTTCTTTGCACTGATTTAGAACATGTTCTTTTAGCTCAATGAAGTTTCTCATTATCCACTTTCTGAAGTCTGATTCCGTCATTTCGTCACACTCATTCTCCGTCCAGCTTTGTTCCCTTGCTGGTGAGGAGTTTTGGTCCTCTGTAGGAGGTGAGGTGTTTTGGTTTCGGGTGTTTTCCTCCTTTTTGCGCTGGTTTCTTCCCATCTTTATGGATTTATCCGCCTGTCGTCTTTGTAGTTGCTGATTTTTCAATTGGGTCTCTGTGTGGATGCTGAGATTGTTGATGATGAAGTATTTTTGTTACTTAGTTTTCCTTCTAGTGGTCTAGCCCCTCTGCTGTATGAGTTCTGAGGTCCACTCCCGGCCCTGTTTGTCTGGAGTATACCTGTAGCAGCTGTGGAAGAGTGAGGGATGATACCAGTTTCTTCTTCAGCTGTCTTTGTTCCAGAATGATGCCCGCCAAATGTCAGTCTGATTAGTCCTTTTTTTGCGGTGACTCTTTGGATATACAGGGGTCAGGGAGCTGCTTAAGGAGACGGTTTGTGCTTTATAGTAGCTCCAGTGCTGAGCTGTGAGCTCCGTTGTTCATTCAGTGTTGTTGGGAGGTTGTTTATGTCTGCTGTAATAGAACTCATAAAACACCACCCTTTTATTTCCCCCCCTTATATGCACTGTTTCAGGGAGTTGGGGCTTTCTTTATGAGTATCTGTTGCACTGTCCTGCCCCACTAGGTGGCAGTCTATTCACTATTTGCCTGCCGGGGCTCTGACCCACTAGCGCGGTTCTGCCCTGTTGCTGCTGGACTCCCTTCTGCTGTGGAGAGCTCCCGTCTCTTGGGAGTCTCTCTGTTATGGCAGGTTGCCTCGGCAACGGCAGGCTGCTTCGGCCCTGGGCGGTGCTTCAATAGGGGCGGATTGTGTCAGCGGTGGTGGACGCCCCTCCCTCACCGGGCTGCACCGTCCTAGATGCCGGCAGCAAAACTCTCAGCGCCAAGCATCTCCAGTCATTGCCCTGCTTGTCCCTGTGAGGGTGGGACTCGCTGAGCCCGATTACCCAGCTCCCTGCCTCAGAGTCCGTCCTCTCTCTCTCTCCCTCCCTCTCCGCAAGCTTAAAGTTCGACTCTCTCACTGGCGCCCCAGGAGCCTGCCGATAGGGCACTGGGATCCGTGCGATCTCCCGTGCCGCTGCCCACTTCACCGGCTCATATCACGCTTCCCAGGAAACTCCCAGGAAACTCCTGGTCTGGCTCACTGTCCAAGTCCCGTTCAATCAGATGGACGCGCCAACCTGCCCTTCAAACTCTCAGATTGCTGGTTTAACAGGGCGCCCAGACCAGTGAGTTCCGTGCCGGGTCCTGCTGCGGCGCCGGCCGAAGTGGCGCCGGCCGAAGCGGCCGCGCCAAAGGGCTGCGTTAGCCGGTTTTACTTTACTAGCGTCCTGTGGGACTTTCAACGCTCTGTGGGCTAAAAAAGTCCATCCGAGAATGCGGCTAGGACTCACCCTCTGTGCCGTCACTGAGAGCTGCAATCCTGAGTCGCTTCTACGACGCCATCTTGCCGGGTCTCTTCATTTGTTCTTATTTTGTAATTTCTGCTTCTCTATTAAAGTTGCCTATTTGTTGAGACATTGCCATAATAAATTATTTGAACATATTTAGAATAGCTTCTATACATTTTTGTTTGCTAAATGTATTATCTTTTTGCATTCAGAGCCACTTTCTATTGACTGCTGTTTATCCCACAGAAATGAATAACACTTTTCTCTTTTTTCCTTGTTTGATCATCTTTGGTTGAAAATTAGACATTTTAGATAATAATCATGATCCATTCTGGATTTTTTCTGATTTTTTTATTGTACCTTATTGTAATATGCCTGATCATTAACGGTAGACTCTGTCTCCCCTGTGGTGTGCAGCCACTGAAGTCTATTCATTTTAATTCTTGTTTTTACTTTTTGCTTGACTTCTTGGTGGTCAGTTCTATATTTAATGGCTAAGGATTTGGAAAGAGGTCTGTGAAGACATCCTACACCCATAGCCTTGCACTATTTGCTGATCAATATGTTTAGGTTAAGGGGTGTATTCAAGGTTCAGCCAGTTCTCGAGTTCTACTTGGCATCATCCACACTGTGATTTGGGGCTCTTCTCTCTGCATGTGCTTAGCTTCCTACTCAGCCAGGTGTGCGTGGGGAGCTCATTTAGTCCTTAGTCAACTTTCTCATCTCTAGGGTCAACCTGTTAAATTTGTCTGACAATTTTCTCAATAAGCATCACAACTTCACTGCACCAAACTGTGAAATGTGCCCTTTTGTAAACCACCAAATTTGTAATTTTAGTTGTTGAACCCACAAGTTTATGCTCCTCACTCCCATTTGATTCCAGGCCATCTGATACCAAAGCTGTTGGGTTTCATGTCATGTTCACGTGAACAAGATGAGTAATTTCATTGACCACTGAAGCAGTATGACAACAGACTCCTACTGCTCTTACCCAAAGTTATAGCAGTTTTTGAAAGACAACACTTCTCAGTTTATAGACTGCCTCAGGTTGATTATGAAGCTCCCAAATGGTTGTTTGTGACTGTTCATTTCTCAGCTTTGCATTTGTTTTATGTACTAGGATTCCATTTTTGTATCATTCACTTCATAATATTGGTAGATAAGACATAGCAAAAAATAATTAAACTTTTAACTTAAGGATATTAAAATTAAGAAACTATTTTTAAATGCATGAGACTTTTTTTGAGAAACTCAAAAGGTTATATATGGTCATGTGTGAGGCACTTACTCAGCCTGAAGAAGAAAGGAAAGGGAGCTGTTATATTAGTTATTAAACAGTGGTTATATGTCTATGAATGCCTGAGAAAAGATGTATCCTTTGGCAAAGGGTCCTGATCCAACCCTGGCATTCTCTGCAGGGACAGAGCTAGAAAACATACAGCATCATATCACTCTCCTTTTCTGCTTTCACTCTGACTAGTTTCTCTGACAGAAGGACTCCAACAAATAGCTAGAGGGCAACAACATTTCTTCATGAACTGCATAAAAGTCAGAATCCCAGACACAGAACAGAGGGTAGGACATTAAAACTGTACTTAGTGTGGGGAGGGGTGGGGAACTGTGGATACACAGCATACTTTGTACATAACACCATATTTGATTGTTTTCACTGTTGGATTATAATCAACTTGCTGGAATTTTTTTAGCAAAAAAGGCATAAAATCGTGACAATGGCATTTATTCTATTTAATACCATAGTAAATTTATATTTAAAAGCAGCAAAGAATGTATTTTGCTTTTACTACTGTGATATCTTTAAAGTGTTAAATAAGCCATGCGTGGTGACACATACTTATAGTCCCAGGTACTCAGGAGGCTGAGACAGTAGAATTGCTAGAGTTCAAGAGTTGACTTTAGCAAGACCCTGTTTTTATTTTATTTTATTATTTTATTTTATGTTGACAGTGTCTCACTCTGTCACCCAGGCTGGAGTGCAGTTGAATAATTTTGGCTTACCGCACCCTTGACCTCCTAGGTTCAAACAATCCTCCTGCCTCAGCCTCCTGCATAGCTGAAACTATAGGCACTTACCACCACACCCAGCTAATTTTTTGTATTTTTGTAGAGACTGGGTATCCCCATGCCTCTCAGGCTGGTCTAGAACTCCTGGGTTCAAACACTTCATCTACCATGGCTTCTAAAGTGCTGGGATTACAGGTGTGAGCCTCCATTCCCAACCAAGACCCTGTCTTTAAAACAAGAAAAATCTGAAGCACATGTGAGAAAATAATGTTCATTATAGTAACTTTATAGTAAATAAAATTAATACCTAATGCTATATTTTGCAACCACCTTGTCAATCTTTGTGCTTTCTAAGAGTTTTTAAAAACCTTTATTTCCCTAGTAACAGCTGAAAGAATTTTTGAATGTAGTGAAATATACAGGAGCTTTTACACATTCTTCATTCGCAGAAAAAATATTTCATTTAAATGTGTCTATAGATTTAGTAAAATATGTGAATACTATATGAATGCTCTAAAAGGTACTCATTTGTGTTACTAGATATATAATTTTAGTCAAACTCTTTAAATTTCTCTTCATAATACATTAAATTTCAACTAACACGAGGGAGAATTCAGCTATTCTCCTTTGGCATTTTGCATTAATTCTGTAATATGTTAGACTATATATTAGAAAAGAATGATCAACCATCAGTTTCCTTTTTTTTTTTTAAGATGCTCCCTTGTACAAAGACAGAGGGGGGATGCTCCAAAGCTGAGAGAGGGAACCCCCAACCTTCAGTTTTCTATGTGAAATGAATGTGATATTAGGAAGTGGACAGTGGGCTAGCAGTTGGAAAGTTAGAGTCATGCCTATGTTCCCTACTATGCCTATAATGTTAAATGTGTTCTGGTATATAAGCTTCACTATGTAAATCTGACTTATTTGCTATATTAACTTGAGTACAAAGCCAAAGAAGTCCAAGCAGATGAATTTTTCAGGACATAAGAGCAATAGAGTCATGGACAGTTTCCGGTAGCCATTTAGAGTCTGGACTCTATAGGTGTAGTATTATCTTACTAGCAGTTGCACACAGAGACATGGATATCTTACAGCAGATGTGGTTCAGAAATGCAGGTGATAATTTAGTTGCAGAGTTCAATTCCTGGGTGGTTAAAGAAACCAGTAATAAGATGAAAGCCGAGCATACAGGAAGCAAACACTAGACAGCATTACTGAGGTTACCAAGGCTGCTTCCCAGGCTTATAAGATGAAAAGTGCCCCACTTACAAATTGAGCAAGAGGGAGAAGGGCATCAGTTAAAATCCAAGAGCAATATTAGAATTCAATAATAGGAACATTGCAAAGTTCATGGTGAGTCTCACTTTCTTGCTAGAGTGCAATTCAAATCAATGTTTTCTTCATGTAGAATGCATATGAAAGACTTTGGTGAAGTTCATGTTAAAAGCCTGTTGTGACCCAAATGTAGGGTATTGATGACACACAATTTCCAGAGTTTGGGATACATTTATTTTGAAATTTGGAACAAGTTAAAGCTGTGTCTTCTAACAAAGCATAGAATGTTCCTTAAACTGATGTATTTATCACCAGAAATGTATTCCTTCAAGGGCAATGATAAATTGCAATCATGCATTTGAAAATTCAAAAGAAATAAAATATGAATTCAATCATTTATGATTTAATTATGGTCAAGTGAAATATAGAGAGAGAATGCAGAAGATACTTTTTGGCTATACTCTTTTATATTTTAGTGAGTTAATCAATACAGGTATTTTGGGAAGCACAGATATTATTGCCATTTAGATGTAATTAATCTGCTTATATTTATAAAAACATACATTATTCAAAATACACATACATGGTTGCTGAGAGTGTGAATTGTTATATAAATTTTGGAGGACAGTTTTGTACTGAGTATCAAAATTCAAATTGCACACACCATTTTTTGAGATGGAGCCTCATTTGGTCACCCAGGCTGGAGTGCAGTGGTGCGACTTGTGCTCACTGCAACATCTGCCTCCTGGGTTTAAGCGATTCTCCTGCCTCAGCCTCCCCAATAGCTGGGATTACAGGCACCCACCACCATGCCTGCCTACTTTTTCTGAATTTTTAGTTGAGAAGGGGTTTTGCCATGTTGCCCAGGCTGGTATTGAACCCCTAATCTTAAATGATTTGCCCACCTCAGCCTCCCAAAATGCTGAGATTGCAGGCATGAGCCACTGCACCCAGCACCAACTCTTCTTTTTAAAAAAAGATTTTTAAGAAAATATTACATGTAATAGAAAAATGAAGACCACATAATTGTCTTCATCGTATGAATGATAACATATTTTGTACAATCAAGCCACAGATTATACCAACATCCTTGAGTAGGTCTATATGTGTAGAAATAAAAGTTCTAAAATAAAATACTCAAGCATTCCCAAAATAACTCCCTCTGTTTATGTCATGTTATGCCTATAAACACAAATTTCAACTCGTGTTTTAGAATGTTATTTATAAAATTGTACACTCTGAGTGACCCTAAAACAGACACTGGAGCTGGAGGGGAGAAAGGACTAAGCTTCCATGTTTTATTTGGTGTATTTTTGTATGTTTGACTTATTTTTAATCAACATTTATTTAGATATTATTTAATGACTTAAAAACAATTGAAAATAGTAACATATTACATATAATTTATTACAAAGGAATAACAAAAATTAGATGGGATATATTTTTGTGACATTGTGATTCTTAAAGTTTCAAGTAAATTTTAACTCAATTTATATTTTGAGTAATTATGAACATATTTCTGAAGTATAGAAAAGCATTCAATATTTTAAAACTTGAAATAGTTTCTTTCTAGATAAGAAGGCCTACAATACCTAAAGAAGGAGAATTATACCATTTTGAGTTGCAAAGAATCAAGAGATAATATTTTTTACCATCTAAGGAAAATTTCTGGGATGCTAATTTTATTTTATCTAAAGATAAATGAAATTATATTTCTAACAGTAGATTTAATTGGTCAAGCCTTAGAATATAGTCTGACAAATTGACATATAGTAGAATGTCATGATAAAATTTGCAGTTATTTTTAACTACTCAATGAGCAATGACCTATGTTGAAATTTGCATTTTAATTATATAATTCTACCCACAGAAACATGAGTAGATTTTAATTATAGTTTGAACAATATGCAAATTCAGAAGGATGACAAAAATGGATGTGTTTTATATGTATTTGTGTCAATTACTAAAACTGCAATTTAAAAAAATAAAATTTATTTGGATTTTTACATTCCATAAAATAATTCATTTTATTCTATTAGCAAAACCACATACATATAATGCTATGTATGCATTATAGATAGCAATGCACATTTTAAATATAACAAAATATTAATTATTACTGAATAAAAATATTTTAAACATTTCTGATCATGTAATGTTTTAAGATAATTGGAGGTTTTGAGAGGAAGGTTTTTCTTCTAGAGAAAATGATATGGAAAATTTAGAAAATGAATGCTGAATATTTGCTGATATTTCTTAGAAGAAAAGAAGTCTAGCAGCTGAATGGAACTGTGGTTGGAATAAGAAACATGGAAGCAAACATCCGATCATTTTGACATTTGGTTTAATTAGAGCATCATCGGATTTCCATGGGGAGAAAACTATTCTTCTGTACTTTCTGTAGAGACCTTGAAAAAGCAGGATGTGGAGGAAGCATAACCAAAGGCATAGACGGTCGACACCATGTTTCCACTAGATGATGAGTCACTTGTTGAAAGTAGAGGAATAAGAAATCATCATGCCACAGGAACTCTGCAAAAGCTTCCAGTTACTCTTAAAATAATGTCCAGAGCCTTTATAAGAAAGCACCAGAGTGCATCAAGAGACAGAAATCGCAGCACTTATTTAAAGAGAACTTACTGTAAAGAATTGTACCTATATACATAATGTGCTAATATGTCACTGGAAAAGTAAAAAGACACAGCTGACTGGTGTGCCACAAAAAAACAGCTATAGGAAACAGACACCATATCTGAGGCTGCAAGGAAAAAGGAAAGAGGCAGCACATCTTTCACGGTTCTCCCGAGAAACAGAACCGTGGCACATATTGATCGATTGATCAGTTGATCCAGATAAATTTTAAGAAATTGGCTCATGTGAGCATTGAGCAACTGTGAAATCTGTAAAACAGGCCAGCAGACAGAAAACTGAGGCAGAATTCCAGTGTTAAGTCTTGAGACACCATTTCTTCTTCTCCAGGAAATCTGAAGTTTTGCTCTTAAAACCTGCACGTGGTTTGAAGAGGCCCACTACATTATGGAGGGTATAACTTGCTTTACTTAGTCAACTGATTGCAAACGCTGCATCTACAAAATAGTTTCACAGCAGCATCTGCACTAGAGTTTGACCGAACAACTGGGCCACAGCCTAGCCCAGTTGACACATACAATTAACCAATATAGTAAGAATAATTAAAAGATAAAACCTTAGATAAAGGGTCTTAATGAAATGAGATTCAGGCTGCTAAGGAAGAGAGGTAGGTACTTAGCTAGTGCTGGTGTCCCTGAGCTCAAAGAAGTGACTTTATGGGTCAGGGAGATAGACTTGTGAAAAGGGCCATTGACACTATCTCTCAAATGGGCATACAATGAACTGGATTCTGAAAATGTTGGAAAAAGCATGAACAGGATTCAGCTGCTTCTATGGAAAGGAATTGCCACTGATAAGGTGGAAAAGCCTTGCTGGGGTGATGCTCACCAGAAGCCCAAGCAGGAGAGAAGCCACAGGCAGAAAATAGGACCTGGATGAGAAAAACCAAGTCCTTTTTCACTCTTGCAGTCTCTCTCTTGACCCTCCTTCCCAGCTTCTCAGAGTGCACACAGCCAAAGCCATTCAGCAAGATGTCCCAGGTGTAGTGGACTTCATGTGCAGAATGTTTAGATAATTGTGCCTTTCTGTGGAACATATTACAGAAAATGCTGGAGCATAACAGCCCAGAGGCAGGATTGTGGCAGATTTACTTCCTAAGGCTTTAAATACCCTGCCTTCTGCATATTGCTCAGCACTCCTGCATAATTATTCTCTCCCTCTGTCATGCAAGCCCTGGCTGCAGTGATATACTTGCCACCCATCTATGCACTGGTTGAATTCCAAACTCAAGGACATCACATTTGCTTTTGCCTCTGCTATTACAGCTTTCAATCAGACAGGAACTTGACTCTATCACTTGCTTCATTTGTTTCTCAGCAAATATCACCCCTAACTTACATCTTTCCAGATACTGTTCATTGGATAGCATCTTTGTCGTCCTGTGATTGTTTATCTCACTCATCCTGCTCTACTGTGCTGCATAGCACTTATCACTGCCTCAAACCACGCTCTCCATCCATTTACTCCTTTATTACTTACTTCACCTGCAAGAATCCAAGCTTGGAAGGGAAGGAATCTGCTAATTTGTGTTCACTGATCTTTGACTTATAACTGTGCTTGGCACTTTCTCAGTCCTCAGTTAATTTGTTCAATGAGCAAATGAATCTTGGCATATATAAAAGGGTCAACATGACCACACTAATTAAGATCAAGTAAGCATTTCACAAACACACTCACACAGACACATACACAAACAAACAATGAAACACAAGAAAAATAATGAAAATGTGTTTCACTGGGAAAGCTAAGCTGAGGTAAGAGAGATAACGCAGAAATCTTTTGCCCTTTCTCCATCATACTCAGTATATGGAAGAAAGTCTGGCAGACAGCAACTTCTCAATCACGAATTAATTTAATTTATAAAAATGAAAGTGAAAGACATTACTTACCTTTGCCTAGGTTGTTAGAATGTTTGTATTAAACTACTTAGAATTTTATGATTTCTGCAAAGCTGCACATTACAAATAACTGGAATATAGTAAAAAGAGAAACAACAGTACCACTATCACAGCAATGAAAAAACCATAAAAATACCTAAATATACCTGTAACTGTTCCTTTGCTCTCCCCTGCTACTTTTTGTGTACTTCATTTTCATCAATGATTTTTACTTTCTATGTTTTTATTTCATCTTGTATTCTCTACTGTTACATGCATAATCACTATTTTAATATCTGCATACAATTCACATTATAATTTACCATATACTACATTTATCTCTCTGGTAAAATGTTTATTTCCAAGAAAAACATATTTCAGTCTGATTAGTTCTCTCTCATTGCTATAATAAAGTACCACAAACTAAGAGACTTAAAATAGCACACATTACATAAGCTCACAATTCTCAAGGCCAGGATTCCTGCACAACCAAGCTTCTTTTGCAAGGCTGCAGTCAAGTTGTTTGCCAGGCTGTGGTTTCATCTGAAGGCTCTGCTGTGGAAGAATTGGCTTCTGTGCCCATTGGGTCATTGGCAGAATTCAGTTTCTTGTAGCTGTATGACTGATGGCAGCTTCTTACTGGTTGTCAGTTGGAGACCTCTAAACTCTGAAGACCACTGTCAATTCCCTGTCACGAGGCCCTCCTTATAGAGAGTTCACAGCATAGCTGTTTGCTTCTTCAAGGCCAGCAGGATATGCATTTTAGAGTGTGCTAGCAAGATAAAATTATGTGTATATGTACAAGTGACATCAGCCACTGCCCATAGACAATCACTATAAACATGCATTTTCCCTAGTCCATTTTGTGCATATGGCTGTTTATTTTTCTGTTTCCTGTTATCATGTGTATAAAACAATGTTTCATTTTGTATAATTTAAACTTTATGTTATGTGCAAGTTTCGATTCTCTAGGATAGAGCCTCACAGTGGTTCTGCTATTATTAGAGCGCTATGCTGAATTATCATGGCAAACACAAATTTTCTACTTCTCAGATAAGGACTTAAAATTTATTCTAGGAATATATTTTATTTTAACTATGAAGAATATTTTAATTTTTGTGATAGTAATAGCAAAATTAGATTCAGAAAGGATGCTTACACCCATTTGGAGTGCCTATATATGCTCAAATACATATTTCTCTGCTTACTGATTAGTGTTGAGTGCTCTTATTTTGATTTTTAAATGTTTTCCCAAAGGTTTTATCATCTCTGGGCCAGTATAAGATACATGACTCACAGGAATCAGAGTCAGTTGCCTCTTACCTAGGCTACTAAGACTCCTATTATTTTTCCTTTCATAGACTCCTGATTTAACCCTTTTCTACTTGAAATATATTGGCTTCTACTCTTCAGCTTCTCTTCCAGGCATGTCTGCAGAAAACCAAAACCAAAACCAAAACATGGCTCTGTTAGTTTTCCATTGTAGCCATATCACATTGACACAAGTTCAGCAGTTTGAACAGCACAGATTCCTCACTTTGTGTTTCTGTGGGTCTGAAAACACACATGAGTCTCATTTGGCTAATCCAGGTGTGAGCAGGCTGTGCTTCTTTCCAGGGGATTTAAGGAATAATTATTTCCTGGCTCCCTATAACTGGCATCTCCTGTTCTTGTGGCTGCCAGTCTGAGGTACCCATTTCCTTTCTGGCTGTCATCTGGGGGCCATTCCAAGAATTTCCAGGTTCATTACATTCCTTGTCTTTCTTCATCTTTGAAACTAGTGACACGGAGTGAGTTCCTCTCATGCTTTCAGTCTCTGCTGATTCTTCTGTTACATCTCTGATTGATTCTTCTGGATCCCTCTTCCATTGTTAAGAATGTATGTGATTCACATTGTTAAGAATCTATGTGATAGAAAGAAGGCACCGGGTTGGGAAAGGAGTACAAGAAGGGTGGAGCAACCTGTTCAGAGGTGACTAGTCTTGGCCTCCATCTAGAAATAAAGAGATTGTGGCTAGAGAGGCATGGATGATAGAAAGCAGGATCTCTGGTGAGCCTGAAGACACAGGCTACTGCCAGGCCATGCAGAATTTGCTGTCAGAGCAAGGGGGCTGGAGGCTATCAACTGAAGTAGAAAAACAGATGGTTATGCCAGGTTGTAACCATAAAGATATACCATTTTTTTAAGTTGTGGTTGGAGTTTTACATGCTATGCCATTTTCTTCTGCTGGGGTGTAGTCATCATTTTATGTTTTTTATTCTCTTTCTCAGATCTTTCAAGTACATATAGCATTTTTTGAGATGCCATGCTGGTTCTAAAACTGAAAACATGCTGTATCTCAGACCATGCATCCAGGGCTATAGTTCACTCCTTCATAGGCAAGATAAATGCATTGTTCCTGCATGGCTGGGACTGTCACTATCCCTAGATACAGCCTTATGAGCACAGAGTAGGTGATTCATCAGAGCACAGAGTAGGTTATCTATCAAGTAAATGTCACAAGCCTTCCAACAACAGGAAGAAGCACAGAGGCAGGGGAAGAGGTTCTTGCTATTTCCTTTTAATATTTTTGTTCAAACAAATTTAAAAGACTTTGCTAATGTATGATAGCCACTGTTAGCTTAGAGATAATAAAAAGCAAAAATATCAGTTGCTTTCTAGTTACTGTTTAAAGTAAAGCCTCAATAATACCAGCAAGGAAATAAGTGAGCACTAATACAAACTTAGGTGTTTGTCCAAAAGAAATTGCTGGTTTGTAATGCCACAGCCTGTTACAGCCAAGGACAACTGCAAAGCCTCGTTAATGGATTATACTGACAAGTCTCTATGAGCCACTGATTCATAGGTAATTCAGTACACATAGATAGCTTTTATTGATTTAGAAATCAACTTGGAAATAAAATTTGAGATCATGATAACCTACGAATATTTTATTTTCTTTTAGTTGTATACAACTCTTAGAAATAACAAGCCCATTCAAAAATGGGCAAAGGATATGAACAGACACTTGACAAAAGAAGACATACATGAGGCCAACAAACACATGAAAAAATGCTCATCATCACTGGTCATTAGAGAGATGCAAATCAAAACCACATTGAGATACCATCTCACGCCGGCTAGAATGGCGATCATTAAAAAATCAGGAGACAACAGATGCTGGAGAGGATGTGGAGAAGTAGGAACACTCTTACACTGTTGGTGGGAGTGTAAATTAGTTCAACCGTTGTAGAAGACAGTGTGGCGATTCCTCAAGGACCTAGAAATAGAAATTCCATTTGACCCAGCAATCCCATTACTGGGTATATATCCAAAGGACTATAAATCGTTCTACTATAAGGACACATGCACACGAATGTTCATTGCAGCACTGTTTACAATAGCAAAGACCTGGAACCAACCCAAATGCCCATCGATGATAGACTGGACTGGGAAAATGTGGCACATATACACCATGGAATATTATGCAGCAATCAAAAATGATGAGTTTGTGTCCTTTGTAAGGACATGGATGAATCTGGAGAACATAATTCTCAGCAAACTGACACAAGAACAGAAAAGGAAATACCGCATATTCTCACTCATAGGCGGGTGAGAAAAATGAGAGCACATGGACACAGGGAGGGGGTCTACTATACACTGGGGTCTATTGGGGGGAATGGGGGAGGGACAGCGGGGGGGGAGCTGGGGAGGGATAGCCTGGGGAGAAATACCAAGTGTGGGTGAATCGGAGGAAGGCAGCAAAACACACTGCCATGTGTGTACCTATGCAACTATCTTGCACGTTCTGCACATGTACCCCAAAACCTAAAATGCAATAAAAATTTGAAAAAAAGAAATAATTTGTGAATAAAAGAACTTTTAGAAATAATTCATGACTTGCAGTAAATGAAGAGTCACATATCTCTGATTTCATACCCAGATGCTTTCCATCTTTCTTTCCTTTGCCCCAGCCTTGCTCCTATATGGGCTCGGTGTCAATCGCACTGAGGGTTCTTATTCTCTGAAATTTTGTACTCACCATTCCATGCCAGCAATGCTCTTCCACCTGATAGATTCATGCTAATTCTCTCACTTGTTTCAAGATTTTCCTCATAAGTATTGCATCTGCACCAGTTTCTCTGCTTACTCTGTTAGCAACGACCTCATCCCATATGCTGATCTACTCTTCTCTCCCTTAGAACCTTAAACACCATCATTCTCAGCAAACTGACATGAGAACAGAAAATCAAACACCGCATGTTCTCACTCATAGTCAGGTGTTGAACAATGAGAACACATGGACACAGGGAGGGGAGCATCACACACTGAGGTCTCTTGAAGAGGGGAATAGGGGAGGGACAGTCAAGGGTAGGAAGTTGGGGAGGGATAACATTGGGAGAAATGCCAGAATAGATGATAGGGTTGGAGGCAGCAAACCACATTGCCATGCATGTACCTGTGCAACAATCCTGCATGTTCTTCACGTGTACCCCAGAACCTAAAGTGCAATAAAAAAAATGCCAGTGGAAGAAAGTTTGTCAATATGGTTCACCAGGGTATCCTGCATAGTTAAAATAGTGTTTGGAAAATAATCAGTGCTTATTAAACACTTGCTGAATGTGAGAATAAATAGTGTTCCTTAAATGATGCTAATAAAATTTATATTACTTCCAAACACTTCAGCTTGTATAGAAAGAGTTAATGTTTAATAGCATATTTAGATAATAATCTGTAGGGATTTTTTTCCCCTAAGTTTAACTGTTACAGAAAACTTAATTTAGGGAAAAAGAGTGAGTGTGTGATACATATTTTGTCCCTGGGAAGCTCACCATTAAAGTTTATGTCTTAAGTTAGTCATTTAGTTATGGCAAACTGTAAGTTCTCCTTATTTGTAAATTAACCATAATCAATTTATATTTAAAATTTTACTTGACCAATGACATTTCCAAATTCCTGTTGAAATGGTGAACCTGACCATTAGCAGAAAAGAATATATATGTAAATATTAAATTACCTATAATCATATAGATAGTTAATAGTGTATTACAAGTGAGATTATAATAAAAAAAGGTTGGTGAAAGCATAGTTGCTTTATTTTAATTTCAAAGACATTAACAGATAAAATGTCTAAGAACATAATAAAGTAGAAATCTTTAAAGAGTTAGGAGTTTTGAAGAGTTCAATTACATGTCCTCAAAGGTGAATGCATCTCCTCGTGATTAATTATTTCAAAATGAATTAGGGTTGTTTTCCATGAATGTGTTTCCTGAAATTCCATTTATAAGTGCTTTTTAAATTTTTATTTTTAATGTATAGAAATGCAACTGATTTTTATGTATTGCTGAAACTTCACTGAATGTGTTAGTCTAACAATTTTTTGTTTTGTTTTTTGTGTGTGGAATCTTTAGGATTTTTTACATATAAGATCATGTTGTCTATGAATAGAGATAATTTTACTTTCTCCTTTATAATTCAGATGCATTTTATTCTTTGTGACCAATTGTTCTGACAAGATTCCTAGCACTATATTGAAAAGAAGTGGCACAAGTGGGCAACCTTGTCTTGTTTTTTGATCTGAGAGGAAGAAAATTCAGTTTTCACCACTGAGTGTAATGTCAGCTGTCGTGTTGTCATATATTCCCTATGCTTTGTCGAGAAAATTTTCTTTTTGGCTTCTATGTCTAGATTTTTGATTGTCTTTATCATAAAAATGTGCTGAATTTTTTTTATTATTATACTTTAAGTTCTGGGGTACATGTGCAAGCATGCAGGTTTCTTACATAGGTATACAAGCGCCATGGTGGTTTACTACATCCATCACTCCATCATCTACATTAGGTATTTCTCCTAAAGCTACTATCCCCACCCACTACGATCCCTCTTCTCACCCCCTCACCCTCCGACAGGCCCCAGGGTGTAATATTCCCCTCCCTGTGTCCATGTGTTCTCATTATTCAACACCTACTTATGAGTGAGAACATGTGGTGTTTGGTTTTCTCTTGTGTCAGTTTTCTGAGAATGATGGTTTCCAGCTTTATCCATGTCCCTGCAAAGGACATGAACTCATCCTTTATTTTATGTCTGCATAGTATTCCTGGTGTATACATGCCACATTTTCTTTATCCAGTCTATCATTGATAGGCATTTGGGTTCGTTCCAAGTCTTTTCTGTAGTGAACAGTGGTGCAATAAACATATACGTGGACGTGTCTTTATAATAAAATAATTTATAATGGGATTCCTGGGTCAAATGGTATTTCTATTTCTAGATCTTTGAGGAATTGCCACACCATCTTCCACAATGGTTTAACTAATTTACACTCCCACCAACTGTGCAAAAGCATTCCTATTTCTCTACATCCTCTGCAGCATCTGTTGTCTTCTGGTTTTTTAATGATCATCATTCTAACTGGCATGAGATGGTATCTCAACTTGGTTTTGATTTGCATTTCTCTAATGACCAGTGATGATAATCTTTTTTTCATATGTTTGTTGGCTGAATAAACGTCTTATTTGAAAAGTCTGTTCATATCCTTTGCCCACTTTTGGATGGGTTGTTGGTTTTTTTCTTGTAAATCTGCTTTAGTTCTTTATAGATTCTGGATATTAGCTCTTTGTCAGAAGGGTAGATTGCGAAATTTTTTTCTGATTTTGTTGCTTGCTAATGATAGGGGAAAACCCTAGGGGAAAACCTAGGCAATACCATTCAGGATATAGGCATAGGCAGGACTTCATGACTAAAACACCAAAAGCATTGGCAACAAAAGCCTAAATAGACAAATGGGATCTAATTAAACTCCAGAGCTACTGCACATTAGAGTGAACAAGAAAGTTCCAATTTTGTGAAGACAGTCAATGGTAGCTTCATGGGGATATCATTGAATATATAAAGGCCATCTTCACAATATTGTTTCTTCCTATCCATGAGCATGGAAGGTTTTTTCATCTGTTTGTGTCCTCTCTTACTTCCTTGAGCAGTGGTTTGTAGTTCTCTTTGAAGAGGTCCTTCACATCCCTTTTCAGTTGTATTCCTAGATATTTTATCCCTTTGTAGCAGTTGTGAATGGGAGCTCACTCATGATTTGGCTCTTTGTCTGTTATTGTTGTTTAGGAATGCTTGTGATTAGTGCATGTTGATTTTGTATCCTGAGACTTTGCTGATGTTGCTTATCAGCTTTGGAGATTTTCAGCTGACATGATGGGGTCTTCTAAATATACAGTCATGTCATCTGCAAATAGAGACAATTTGCTTTCCTCTTTTCCTAATTGAATACCTTTTACATTTTTTTTTCTTGCCTGATTGCCTGGGCCAGAACTTCCAATACTATGTTAAACAGGACTGGTGAGACAGGGAGACTGGTGAGAAAATTGCTTGTGCCAATTTTCAAAGAAAATGCCTCCAGTTTTTGCCCATTCAGTGTGATATTGGCTATGGGTTTTTATAAATAGCTCTTTTTATTTTGAGATATGTTCCATCAATACATAGTTTATTGAGAGTTGTTATCATTAAGGGCTGTTGAATTTTGTCAAAGGCCTTCTCTGCATCTATTGAGATAATCATTTGGTTTTTGTCTTTTGTTCTGTTTATGTGATGGATTGTGTTTATAGATTTGCATATGCTGAACTAGCCTTGAATCCCAGGGATGAAGCTGACTTGATCAAGATGGATAAGCTTTTTGATGTGCTCGTGGATTCTGTTTGCCAGTATTTTATTGAGGATTTTCACATCAATGCTTGCCAGAGATGTTGGTTTGAAATTTTCTTTTTTAGTTGTTTCTCTGCCAGGTTTTGATATCAGGATGATGTTGGTCTCATAAAATGAGTTAGGGAGAATTCCCTCTTTTTCTGTTGTTTGGAATAGTTTCAGAAGAATGTTACCAGCTCCTCTTTTTACCTTTAGTAGAATTCCCCTGTGAATCTGTCTGATCCCAGATATTTTTGGCTGGTAGGCTATTAATTGCATCCTCAATTTCAGACCTTGTTAGTGGTCTATTCAGTTATTTGACTTCTTCCTGGTTAAATCTTGGGAGGATGTAAGTGTCTAGGAATTTATCCATTTCTTCTAGATTTACTGGTTTATTTGCATAGAGGTGTTTATAATATACTCTGATGGTAGTTTGTATTTCAGTGGAATCGGTAGTGATATCCCCTTTATGATTTTTATTGTATCTATTTGATTCTTCTAACTTTTCTTTTTTATTAGTCTGGCTAGCTGTCTATCTATTTTGTTGATCTTTTCAAAAAACCAGCTCCTGGATTTACTGATTTTTGAAGGGTTTTTTTTGGGTCTCTATCTCCTTTAGTTCTGCTCTGATCTTAGTTATTTCTTGTCTTCTGTTAGCTTTTGAATTTGTTTGATCTTGCTCCTCTAGTTCTTTTAATTGTGACATTAACGTGTCAATTTTATATCTTTCTTCATTTCTCTTGTGGGTATTTTGTGCTATACATTTCCCTCTACACACTGCTTTAAATATGTCCCAGAGATACTGGTACATTGTGTCTTCATTCTCATGGGTATTGAACATCTTTATTTCTGCCTTCATGTCATTATTTATCCAGTAGTCATTCAGGAGCAGGTTGTTCAGTTTCCATGTAGTTGTGTGGTTTTGAGTGAGTTTTTAAATCCTGAGTTCCAATTTGATTGCATTGTGGTCTCAGAGACTATTTGTTATGATTTCCATTCTTTTGCATTTGCTGAGGAGTGTTTTACTTCCCATTATGTGATCAATTTTTGAATAACTGTGATGTGGTGCTGAGAAGAATGTATATTCTGTGGATTTGGGGTGGAGAGTTCTGTAGATGTCTATTAGGTCTGCTTGGTCCAGATCTGAGTTCAAGTCCTGGATATCCTTGTTATGTTTCTGTCTCATTGATCTCTCTAATATTGACAGTGGGGTTTTAAAGTCTCCCACTATTGTTATGTGGGAGTCTAAGTCTCTTTGTATGTCATTAGGAACTTGCTTTATGGTATCTGGGTGCTCCTGTATTGGGTGCATATATATTTAGGATAGATAGCTCTTCTTGTTGCATTGATCTTTTTATCACTATGTAATGCTCTTCTTTGTCTCTTTTGATTTTGTGGTTTAAAATCTGTTTTATCAGAGACTAGGATTGCAAACTCTGCTTTTTTTTTTCTTGCTCTCCATTTGCTAAATCTTTCTCCAGCCCTTTATTTTGAGCCTATGTGTGTCTTTGCACATGAGATGAGTCTCGTGAATACAGCACACTGATGGGTCTTGACTCTTTAAAAAATTTGGCAGTCTGTGTCTTTTGATTGGGGCATTTAGCTCATTTACATTTAAGGTTAACATTGTTATGTGTGAATTTTTTTCTACCATTTTGATGCTAGCTGGTTGTTTTGCCTGCTAGTTGATCCAGTTTCTTCATAGTGTTGATGATCTTTACCATTTGGTATGTTTTTTCAGTGGCTGCTTCTGGTTACTCCTTTTCATGTTTAGTGCTTTCTTCAGGAGCTCCTGTAAGTCAAGCCTGGTGGTGACAAAATCTCTCCACATTTGCTTGCCTCTAAAGGATTTTATTTCTTCTTAGCTTATGAAGCTTAGTTTGGCTGGATATGAAATTCTGCTTTAAAATTTATTTTTCTTTTAAGGATGTTGAATATTGGCCCCCACTCTCTTCTGGCTTGTAGGGTTTCTGTCAAGAGATCCACTGTGAGCCTCATGGGCTTCCTTTTCTGGATAACCCAACCTTTCTCTCCATCTGCCCTTGGCATTTTTTTCTTCATTTCAACCCAATTGATTATGTGTCTTGGGGTTGCGCTTCTCGAGGAATATCTTTGTGGTGTTCTCTGTATTTCCTGAATTTGAATGTTGGCCTGCCTTGATAGGTTGGAGAAGTTCTCCTGGATAATATTCTAAAGAGTGTTTTCCAGCTTGGTTTTATTCTTCCCATCACTTTCAGGTACACTGATCAAATGTAGATTTGGTCTTTTCACATAATCCCATATTTCTTGGAGGCTTTGTTTATTTCTTTTCACTCTTTTTTCTCTAATCTTGCCTTCTCACTTTATTTCATTGAGTTCATCTTCAATCTCTGATATTCTTTCTTCTGCTTAATTGATTTGGCTATTGAAATTTGTATATGCTTCACAAAGTTCTCATGCTGTGTTTTTCAGCTCCATCAAGTCATTTATGTTCTTCTCTACACTGGTTATTCTAGTTAGCATTTCATCTAACCTTTTTTTCAAGATTCTTAGCTTCTTTTGCATTGGGTTAGAACATGCTCCTTTAGCTTGGAGAAATTTGTTATTACCACCTTCTGAAGCCTTGTCCTCCATCCAGTTTTGTTTCCTTGCTGGTGAGGAATTATGATCACTTGGAGGAGAAGAGGTGTTCTGATTTTTGGAGATCACAGCCTTTTTGCTCTGGTTTCTTCCAATCTTTGTGGATTTATCTACTTTTTGTCTTTGAAGCTGATGACCTTTCAGAGGGATCTGTGAGTGGACATCCTTTCTGTTGATTTTGAAACTATTTCTTTCTGTTTGTTAGTTTTCCTTCTAACAGTAAGGCCCTTCTGCTGCAGGTCTGCTGGACTTTGCTGAAGGTCCACTCCAGACACTGCTTGCCTTAGAATCACCCACGGGGCTTGGAGAGCAGCAAAGATTGCTGCCTATTCCTTCATCTGGTAGTTTCACCCCAGAAGGGTATCCACTAGGTGCCAACTAGACCCCTCCTGAATGAGTTGTCTGTCAGCCACTGCTGGGAGGTCTTTCAGTGAGGACACATGGGGGTCAGATAGCCACTCGAAGAGTCAGTATATCCCTTATTAGTTCTTGAGCACTGTGCTGGGAGATCCATTGCTCCCTTCAGAGCTGCTGGGCAAGAACATTTAAGACTGCTGAAGCTGAGCCCACAACTGCCCCTTTTCCAAGATTCTCTGTCCCAGGAATATCAGGACTTAATTTATAAGTCCCAAATGGGCTGCTGCCTTTTTTCAGAGATGCCCTGCTCAGCAAGAAGGGAGTCTAGTGATGCAGTCTGCCTTTAGTGGCCTTGTTGAGCTCCAGTGGGCTCCACCCAGTTGCTGTGTAACTTTCCTGGTAACTTTGTTTGCACCACTGATGTTAAAACCTCCTACTTGAGGTTTTAACAATGGTAGAACCAGCAATGGTAGAACCAGCAATGTTAGACCAGCAATGGTAGACACTCCTCTCCCCACCAAGCTCAAATATCCCAGGTTGAGCTCAGACTGCTGTGCTGGCTGTGAGAATTTCAAACCAGTGGCTCTTAGTTTGCTATTCTTTATTGAGGTGGGACCCACCAAGCCAGATCACGATCACTCGGCTCCCTGGCTTTAGCCCCTTTTTCAGGGGAATGAGTGGCTCTCTCTCTCTGGTGTTCCAGGCACCACTGGGGTGTGAGGAAAAAAAAACACTGCTGAGGCTAAAACAGCCACCTAGTTTTGTGCTGTAAACCCAGGGCCCTGGCGTTGTAAATACTGGAGGGAATTTCCTGGTCTGTTTGTTGCAAAGACCATGGAAAAAGCACAGTATCCATGTTGGGAAAAGTCCATAATGGCTTCTCTTGGCTAGGAGATGGAGTTCTCCAGCCCCTTGCACTTCCCAGGTGAGATGATGCCCCACCCCATTTCAGCTTACCCTGTTTTGACTGCACCCACTGTCTAACCAGTCCCAGTGAGATGAACCAGGTACCTCACTTGAAAATGTGGAGATCATCTGCCTTTCTGTGTCACTCTCACTAAGATCTGAACACCAGAGCTGTTCCTATTCAGCCATCTTGGCCAAAAATCTGAATTTTTCAAATGTCATTATTTTCCATTTATTTTCTTGAATAATAGAACTGATTTATATTTTAAAAAATTGAGTATCTTTTAGCAATGAAGTTCTAGACTAGAAAGAACCTGTTTAATTCAGTGATCAAGAAATTCAGTTTCCAGATTCCATGTCCCTGTATGTGCTCATTTCTACTCTACAAAAATATTTTCAGAATGTTTGCAAACTATTAATCTTCACATCAATTTTAACCTAATATATTATGACTTTTGAAATTTTCTTTCTTTATATAATGAAATATTTGAAAATGTATTTTTATATATTGATTTTAGAATAAATGTTTTTATTATAAAAAATTTAAAAATACATCCAAATAAAATAAAGTGTGGGGTCTCATAATATCAACATACAGAACTAGTAATGTTTTTAAAATATCAGTATGGATTTGTTTTGTTTATATCATATGTTATGTAATTTTTGTTTGAGATCATACTTCTGTTTTTATTGTAACTCTTAAAATTATACTCAATTATTTATTGTGAGTTTTTTAATATCCTTTTGAAATCTGAATATAAGTGATTATGTTAAGCTATCCAGAAGCAATCTTCTACTAATGTAAATACATTTTTCTGTATTCCTCCTTACAAATACTAATTCTAAACAAACTTTTGTATTTGGTGGTATAAATGTCTGATAATTTCCTTAGAAAATCTCTAACAGTGGAAATTATTGGGCCAGAGACAATTTTCATGGCTATGGTTATATACATAGTCATATATCGCAAAGCTCCTAAACAAACATAAAAAATGTCTCTTTACAGGTTTATTAGAGTAGCCACTATTGACATTTAATTCTAATGCCTCACACTAGAATTCACCCATTTGCTGTTCTTCAGTAAGATAATTTAACTTTCAACCTCTGAAAGAAAAACAACAAAAAACTTCCTTGTTTTTTTCCAACAATAGCAAGTAGCTTTTATAACTTTGTTTGGCAGCTCTAAAAGAGAGTTTTATCTGCTCATATATCAAGAATTTCTGGTTATTGTTGGGTCACTGTGGCCACATATCAACTGTAGTCAACTAAAATGAGCAAAATGGCCCTGGATGTCATTTTAAGTCAGAAGAGGCATAAATGGAATTGGGTACTTGAAATTCTCTGAGAGGATAAAGCTGATTCCAGCTAAGAAAGTTACCATGGTAGTACTGCTACCAGAAATATAATAGTTTTGATTTAAAGTAGTCTGAGGCAGTATTGACATCCCTTTATTGAGCTACAGCACTCTAGCCTTGAGAAAGATGTACACGTTTTGTGAACTACCCTTCAATTCTTATCATCACTGATTTTCAAGCTTATAGTGCTTAGTTAATGCATTACACTTTTACAACAACTCCTTTATTTATAGGTTAAGTTATTTCTATTTCTGAAAAACCTGTACTTTGAAAGATTTCTTGAAATGTCAAGAAGTCAGGTTCCAATTGCATTGTGATATATACTGGAGGACCAAAAAAAAGGGACTGTCATCCAGGTGGAGACATTCAAAGTCGAAAAATGTTCCTTCTTCTACACCTTCTGTTTTGTGGTCCAAGGTACTCAATTTTTTTGTTTTCTTTTGCCCTTTCTTTCTTATTTTTATTATTTTTTCATTGCATTTTAGGTTTTTGGGTACATGTGAAGAACATGCAAGATAGTTGCATAGGTACACATGTGGCAGTGTGATTTGCTGCCTTCCTCCCCTTCACCTATATTTGACATTTCTCTCCATGCTATCTCTCCCCAACTCCCCACCACGCGCTGTCCCTCCCCTATTCCCCTCAACAGACCCCAGTGTGTAGTACTCCCCTCTGTGTGTCCACATGTTCTCATTGTTCAACACCCACCTATGAGGGAGAACATGCAGTATTTCATTTTCTGTTCTTGTGTCAGTTTGCTGAGAATGATGTTCTCTAGGTTCATCCATGTCCCTACAAAGGACACAAACTCATCGTTTTTGATTGCTGCATAATATTCCATGGTGTATATATGCCACATTTTCCCTGTCCAGTCTATCATCAATGGGCATTTGGGTTGGTTCCAGGTCTTTGCTATTGTAAACAGTGCTGCAATGAACATACGTGTGCATGTGTCCTTACAGTAGAAAGATTTATAGTCCTTTTGCATATATACCCAGAAATGGGATTGCTGGCTCAAATGGAATTTCTATTTCTAGGTCCTTGAGGAATCGCCACACTGTCTTCCACAATGGTTGAACTAATTTACACTCCCACCAACAGTGTAAGAGTGTTCCTATTTCTCCACATCCTCTCCAGCATCTGTTGTCTCCAGATTTTATAATGATCGCCATACTAACTGGCGTGAGATGGTATCTCAATGTGGTTTGATTTGCATCTCTCTAATGACTAGTGATGATGAGCATTTTTTCATGTGTTTGTTGGCCTCATGTATGTCTTCTTTTGTAAAGTGTCTGTTCATATTCTTTGCCCATTTTTGAATGGCTTGTTTGTTTTTTTCCTGTAAATCTGTTTGAGTTCTTTGTAAATTCTGGATATCAGCCCTTTGTCAGATGGGTAAACTGCAAAATTTTTTTCCCATTCTGTTGGTTGCTGATTCACTCTAGTGATGGTTTCTTTTGCCATGCAAAAGCTGTGGAGTTTGATTAGGTCCCATTTGTCTATTTTGGCTTTTGTTGCCAATGCTTTTGGTGTTTTGGTCATGAAGTCCTTGCCTACTCCTGTCCTGAATGGTTTTGCCTAGATTTTCTTCCAGGGTTTTTATGGTGCCAGGTCTTATGTTTAAGTCTTTAATCCATCTGGAGTTAATTTTAGTGTAAGGTGTCAGGAAGGGGTCCAGTTTCTGCTTTCTGCACATTGCTAACCAGTTTTCCCAACACCATTTATTAAACAGGGAATCCTTTCCCCATTCCTTGTTTTTGTCTGGTTTATCAAAGATTATATGGTTGTAGATAAGTTGTGTTGCCTCCGATGCCTCTGTTCTGTTCCATTGGTCTATATTCTGTTTTGGTACCAGTACCATGCTGTTTTGATTACTGTAGCCTTGTAGTATATTTTGCAGTCTGGTAGTGTGATGCCTCCTGCTGTGTTCTTTTTGCTTAGAATTGACTTGGCTCTGTGGGCTCTCTTTTGGTTCCATTTGAAGTTCATGGTGGTTTTTTCCTGTTCTGTGAAGAAATTCAATGGTAGCCTGATGGAAATAGCGTTGATTGTGTCAATTACTTTGGGCAGTATAGCCATTTTCACGATATTGATTCTTCCTAACCATGAACATGGAATGTTTTTCCATCTGTTTGTGTCCTCTCTTATTTCATTGAGCAGTGGTTTGTAGTTTTCCTTGAAGAGGTTTCTTACGTTCCTTGTGAGTTGTATTCCTAGGTATTTTATTTTCTTTGTAGCAATTGTGAATGGCAGTTCGTTCTTGATTTGGTTCTCTTTAAGTCTGTTATTGGTGTATAGAAATGCTTGTGATTTCTGCACATTGATTTTATCTCCTGAGACTTTGCTGAAGTTGCTTATCAGTTTCAGGAGTTTTTGGGCTGAGGTGATTGGGTCTTCTAGGTATACTATCATGTCGTCTGCAAATAGAGACAATTTGGCTTCCTCCTTTCCTATTCGAATACCCTTTATTTCTTTTTCTTGCCTGATTGCTCTGGCTAGAACTTCCAGTACTATGTTGAATAGGAGTGGTGAGAGAGGGCATCCTTGTCTAGTGCCGGATTTCAAAGGGAATGCTTCCAGTTTTTGCCCATTAAGTATGATATTAACTGTTGGTTTGTCTTTAATAGTTTTTATTACTTTGAGATATGTTTTATCAATACTGACTTTATTGAGGGTTTTTAGCACAAAGGGCTGTTCAATTTTGTCAAATACCTTCTCTACGTCAATTGAGATAATCATGTGGTTTTTGTTTTTGCTTCTGTTTATGTGGTGAATTACGTTTATAGACTTGCATATGTTGAACCAGCCTTGCATCCCCGAAATGAATCCTACTTGATCATGATGGATAAGTCGTTTAATGTGCTGTTGCAATCGGTTTGCCAGTATTTTATTGAAGATTTTTGCATCCATGTTTATCATGGATATTGGCCTAAAGTTTTCTTTTCTTGTTAAGTCTCTGCCGGGTTTTGGTATCAGGATGATGTTGGACTCATAAAATGATTTGGGAAGGATTCCCTCTTTTTGGATTATTTGGAATAGCTTCAGAAGGAATGGTACCAGATCCTCTTTGTGTGTCTGGTAGAATTCGGCTGTGAACTCATTTGGACCAGGGCTTGTATTTATGTGGTAGGCTCTTAATTGTTGCCTCAACTTCAGACCTTGTTATTGGTCTATTCGTGGTTTTGGCTTCCTCCTGGTTTAAGCTTGGGAGGACACAGGTGTCCAGGAATTTATCCATTTCTAAGCTTGGGAGGACACAGGTGTCCAGGAATTTATCCATTTCTTCCAGGTTTACTAGTTTATGTGCATAGAGTTGTTTGTAGTATTCTCTGATGATGGTTTGAATTTCTGTGGAATCTGTGGTGATTTCCTCTTTATCGTTTTTTATTGCATCTATTTGGTTGTTCTCTCTTTTCTTTTTTATCAGTCTGGCTACTGGTGTCTCTATTTTGTTGATCTTTTTGAAAAACCAGGTCTTCGAATTATTGATTTTTTGAAGGGTTTTCGTGTCTCTGTCTCCTTCAGTTCTGCTCTGATCTTAGTTATTTCTTGTCTACTGCTAGGTTTTGAGTTTTTTTGATCTTGCTCCTCTAGCTCTTTCAATTTTGATGATAGGGTGTCAACCTTGGAGCTCTCCACTCTTCTCATGTGGGCACTTTTTGCTATATATTTTCCTCTACAGACTGCTTTAAATGTGTCCCAGAGATTCTGGTATGTTGTGTCTTCGTTCTCATTGGTTTCGAAGAACTTCTTTATTTGTGCCTTTATTTCATTGTTTATCCAATCAACATTCAAGAGCCGGTTGATCAGTTTCCATGAAGCTGTGCGGTTCTGAGTTAATTTCTGAATTCTGAGTTCTAACTTGATTGCACTATGGTCTGAGAGACTGTTTGTTATTATTTCAGTTGTTTTGCATTTTCTGAGGAGTACTTTACTTCCAATTATGTGGTCAGTTTTGGAGTAGTGTGATGTGGTGCTGAGAAAAATGTATATTCTGTGGACTTGGAGTGGAGAGTTCTGTAAATGTCTATCAGGTTTGCTTGTTCGAGGTCTGAGTTAAAGCCCTGGATATCCTTGTTAATTTTCTGTCTGGTTGATCTGTCTAATATTGACAGTGGAGTGTTAAAGTCTCCCACTATTATTGTGTGGGAGTCTAAGTCTCTTTGTAAGTCATTAAGAACTTGCCTTATATAACTGGGTGCTCCTGTATTGGGTCCATATATATTTAGGATCATTAGCTCTTCTTGTTGTATCGATCCTTTTACCATTACGTAATGACCTTCTTTGTCTCTTTTGATCTTTGTTGCTTTAAAGTCTATTTTATCAGAGGCAAGAATTGCAACTCCTGCTATATTTGCTCTCCATTTGCTTGGGAAATCTTCCTCCATCCCTTTATTTTGAGCCTTTGTGTATCCTTGCACGTGAGATGGGTTTCCTGGATACAGCACACTGATGGGTTTTGGTTTTTTATCCAATTTGCCAGTCTGTGTCTTTTGAATGGTGCATTTAGCTCATTTACACTTAGGGTTAATATTGTTATGTGTGAATTTCATACTGCCATTTTGATGCTAGCTGGCTGTTTTGCCCGTTAGTTGATGCAGATTCTTCATTTTGTTGATGCTCTTTAGCATTTGGTATGTTTTTAGAATGGCTGGTACTGGTTGTTCCTTTCTATGTGTAGTGCCTCTTTCAGGAGCTCTTGTAAAGCAGGCCTGGTGGTGACAAAATCTCTGAGTTCTTGCTTGTTGGCAAAAGATTTTATTCTTCCTTCACTTATGAAGCTCAGTTTGGCTGGATATGAAATTCTGGGTTGAAAGTTCTTTTCTTTAAGGATGTTGAATATTGGCCCACACTCTCTTCTGGCATGTAGAGTTTCTGCCGAGATATCTGTTGTGAGTCTGATGGGCTTCCCTTTGTGGGTGACCCAACCTTTCTCTCTGGCTGCCCTTAGTATTTTCTCCTTCATTTCAACGCTGGTGAATCTGATGACTATGTGCCTTGGGGTTGCTCTTCTTGCAGAATATCTTTGTGGTGTTCTCTGTATTTCCTGGACTTGAGTATTGGCCTGCCTTGCTAGGTTGGGGAAATTTTCTTGGATAATATCCTGAAGAGTATTTTCCAGCTTGGATTCATTCTCTTCATCACATTCTGGTACACCTATCAAATGTAGGTTAGGTCTCTTCACATAGTCCCACATTTCTTGGAGATTTTGTTCATTCCTTTTTGCACTTTTTTCTCTAATCTTGGTTTCTCATTTTATTTCATTGAGTTGATCTTCGACTTCTGATATTCTTTCTTCTGCTTGGTCAATTCAGCTGTTGAAACTTGTGCATGCTTTGCAAAGTTCTCGTGTTGTGTTTTTCAGCTCCTTCAATTCATTCATATTCCTCTCTAAGTTGTCCATTCTTGTTATCATTTCCTCGAATCTTTTTTTAAATCTTTTTTCAAGGTTCTTAGTTTCTTTGCATTGATTTAGAACATGTTCTTTTAGCTCACTGAAGTTTCTCATTATCCACCTTCTGAAATCTGATTCCATAATTTCATCACTCTCATTCTCCGTCCAGCTTTGTTCCCTTGCTGGTGAGGAGTTTTGGACCTTTGTAGGAGGTGAGGTGTTTTGGTTTCGGGTGTTTTCCTCCTTTTTGCACTGGTTTCTTCCCATCTTTGTGCATTTAACCACCTGTCATCTTAGTAGTTGCTGACTTTTCGATTGGGTCTCTGAGTGGACCCCCAGATTGCTGATGATGGAGTATTTCTGTTACTTAGTTTTCCTTCTAACAGTCTAGCCCCTCTGCTGTATGACTGCTGAGGTCCACTCCAGGCCCTGCTTGTCTGGGGTACACCAGTAGCAGCTGTGGAACAGTGAGGGATGCCACCAGTTTCTTCTTCTGCTATCTTTGTCCCAGAATAATGCCCACCAAATGTCAGTCTGATTAGTCTTTTTTTGAGGTGACTCTTTGGATATACAGGGGTCAGGGAGCTGCTTGAGGAGACGTTGTGTACTTTATGGGAGTTCAAGTGCTGAGCTGTGAGCTCCATTGTTCATTCAGGGTTATTGGGTGGGTGTGTTTAGGTCTGCTGCAGGAGAACTTATAAACCCCCTTTTTTTTTCCCTCAGATGCTCTGTGTCAGGGAGTTGGGGATTTCTCTATGAGTATCTGTTGCACTGTTCTGCCCAGCTGGGAGGCAGTGTAGTCAACATTTGCCTGCTGAGGCTCCGCCCTCCTACCACAAGGTCTGCCCTATTGCTGCAGGGCTCTGCCCTGCTGCCATGGGGCTCCACCCTACTGTGGTGAGCTCTGCCCTGTTGGCTGAGCCTCTCTGTTATGACGGGTTGCCTCGGCAATGGCAGGCTGCTTCAGCAATGGGTGTGTACCTTAGTCGGGGCGGGATGTGTTCGTAGTGGTGGATGCTTCTCCCCCACCGAGCTGCACCATCCTGGATTCAGCTGAGCCTGCAGTAAAACTCTCAACCCCAAGCATTTTGAATCACCGTTTTGTTTGTCCCTGTGGTTGTGGGACCCACTGAGCCTGATCACCTGGCTCCCTGCCTCAGAGTCCTTTCTCTCTCTCTCTCTCTTTTTTTTTCTAAGTTGAATGGTTGACTCTCTCACAGGTGTTTCAGTCGCCTGCTGACAGGGCACTGGGATCTGTGTGATTTTTCATGCTGCAACCCACTGCACCGGCTCAAATCACGCTTCCCAGGAATCTCCTGGTCTGGCTCACTGTCCAAGTCCCATTTAATCAGATGGATATGTTAATCTGCCCTCCCAAATATCAGATTGCCAGTTTAACAGGGCACCCAGACCAGTGAGTTTTGTGTGGGGTGCTGCTGCGCTGCGGTGCCAGCTGAAATGGCCACGCAAGCCAAAAGAGCTGCACTGGTGTCCCATGTCTCTCCTACACCTGGGAATTTTCCCGTTCTGTGGGAAACAAAGGTCCATCTGAAAATGTGGCTAGGACTCACCCTCTGCACCTTCACTGAGAGCTGCAATCCCGAGTTCCTACCACGCCATCTTGGAAATCCGCCAATTATTAAAAATGACTAGAGTTTTTGGATATGTTTAGATATGATACATGCAATTGGAATAGAGGTAAGAGTAGATATTTACTGAATTATTTTTAAAACTCTTTTTGGAAGATGGACACCCCATGTGTGCTTTTCTTCTCAGTGAGACTGTAGTGGTGGATTTTGTACACAGCTCACAGCTACACATATGGCTTCAAACGAGTTATATAAGTTGTTCAAAGTTTTTTTTCTGATATGAGAATTCAAAACTAAGTATGCCTGCTCTGCCAGCATATGCTTTTTCATAATATTCTTCTATATCCAGGGACTTCCTCTACATATTCTGGGGCATTACCATTCTGATGAGAATATATGGGCTGAACTTCATTTGTACATCATCCCATATAGTCTCAGAAGAACCTCATTTTACTATGAAGTTCTTCTTAGGATCTATGGAAGTATTTCAAAATTATACTGAAAGTATTTGTTGCAGGCAGCTACTGACTGCACATTGAAGTAGAAAACAATGGCAAAAATGCAAGTTTACATTCCATAGTTCAGCTCAAGAAACTAGGTATAATGGATTGTTGAACAGGAAAGATCAAATTCGTTTAGGTTATTACTTATATTTTATCTTATTGAACCATTATGGAAAAATATATATATTAAGGTCTCATCTTGTATCTCATTACAATCCTCAGTTGTTTTTCACTATTGATGTTGATTGTTGATGTTTCTATTTGTGTATTGATTTTGTTGACTGCACAGCTTATTATTTTAAAGTGGCTTTCTTAGCCTTATTTAATCCTTTTTGCCTGAATTCTACTTTTTCTGATTTAAACACCTCTCTTCATTTTTTCCATCTTCCAGGCATGTCTGCCATTTCCTATCTTTTCATTTTCAACTTTCCTGAGTCACTTTGTTTTCCATGAATTTTTGTAGGTATTACAAAGTTGAGTTTCATTTAATGACTAAAACTGAACTTTTATATTTTAACAGATAAATTTACTTTACTTATGTTAATTATAAATATATATCATTTTAACTATATGAATATATCATTACCAGGTTTAATACATAATTTTATTACCATCTGGCACAATGGCTCATGCCTTTAATCCCAGAACTTTGGGAGGCTGACGGAAGCAGGAGAATCACTTGAGCCCAGGAGTTTGAGACCAACCTAGGCAACACGGGGAGACCTTTGAAAAAAAAATAGCCAGGAATGGTGATGCCCACATGCAGTCCCAGCTACTTGGGAGGCTGGTAGAATCACTAAAACCTGGGGGGTTGAGGCTGCAGTGAACCACTGCAGCCTCAATGATGACGCCACTGCCCTCCAGCCTGGGTGGCAGAGTAACACCCTGTCTCAAAAAAAGAAAAAAGAATTTTATTACATAACACTTCCCTTTTATATTACTTACAGTTGAAAATATTTACCCTACTACAATTCTGCAATTCACAATAATTTCCTTTTCCCTTAGACTTCAACTATTGAAACTCTAATTTAAAAAAATAAGAAAAAGTATAAATGTATTCTTTCTTTTTCCTTCACTACTTTCTTATTGCTTTAATAAATAACTTTTATACCTTTAATATATTTACTTTTTTATTTTATGATATTTTAGGATTAATGGTATATTTGATAACTGCTTATTCAGCAGAATTACAATACTAATGGTTCCCTTCTCTGACCACTCCCAACTATGCTTATTTTATCTTCTCCAGTACAATAGCATGTAACATTTAAATTCTCTTGTGTAACAATAATCACCAATTCAATTTTAATCTTCATTTTTACAGAAAGTATAGTTTCTACCACATGATAGCATCCTGGTTTATTTTTTCCCACTTATCTTGTTTCTCTGATTAGCAGAAGTTTTTTCTCTTGTATTTTCTTCTAGTGCTCATGGGAACAGTTGATTCTTTCATTTTCACATGTTCAGAATGTTTCAACTGTGTCCTGTAGAATTGATATTTATAAGAGACAGGTTAAAAAAAATCACTGCCTTTCCATTCTCTACCCTCCACTCAACAGAACGCTTCTGACATTAGGTGTGGGGGATTGCCCACTTGTCCACCACATAGTTCTCTTGTGCAAACAAGTTCCGAGTTCTCCAATTCACTTCTATTCTTATACTATATACCTGTAGCTCCCACATCAGCTGTCACAGGTTGAAAGCTCGGCACCATGAGACCTCTCTCCTACACTTCAGATGCCAGTTACAAGTAGTGGGTTGTCACTAGTCATGGTTTGAATACTTTTGTCCCCTAAAAAATTGTCTATTGAAAATATAATCCCCAATGTCACAGGGGTGGGACCTGGGCCTGGTGGGTGAAGCCATCAGGAGTGGATTGAAGCTGCTATAAACAAGCCTTGCAGGAGTGGGTTCTCTCCTGCTTTCTGTCATGTAAGGACAGTGTTCCTTTTCCATGGAGGATCCAGCAATCACAACAGCATTTTGGAAGCAGACAGACTGGGCCCAACTTTTCAGAGCCTTGATGAGAAACTTTCTAGCATTTAGAACTGTGAAGAATAAATTTTGTTCTTTATAAACTACCCAGTCTTAAGAATTCTGTTAATGCAGTGTAAAACAGACTACAACATCAATTGTGCTTCTAGTCAACTGGCTATAAACCAGGGTTCTCATGACCCCATCCTCAGGTTTGATTAATTTGCTAGAGCAGCTCCCAGAATGGAGAAACGTTTTACTCTAATTATCAGTTTATTATAAAAATGTTACAAAGTCCACAGATGAACAGCAGTTGGAAGAGATGCATGGGGCAAGGCGTGAGAGAATGGGAGCTTCCATGTCTCCTTCAGGAATATGATATGCTACCCTCCAGGAACATGTTCAGCTATCTGGAAGCCTTTACACCTCCTGTTCTTTTGGATTCTTATGGAGGCTGCGTTACGTAGGTATGATTGATTACATTATTGGCCATGAATGATCAACTCAATCTCCAGCTCCTCTCTCCTCCTTAAAGCATGGGCTGAAAATCCTAACACCATAATCAAGTCTTGGTCTTTCTGGTAATCAGCTCCATCCTGAAGCCGCCTAGGGGCTACCAGCCAGCAGTCATCTCAAGGAAACAAAGATCAAATATATATTTCACAGTATTACAGTATTAAGAAAGTTTGTCTTTTCTTTCTTCCAGAACATCACTATCTTATCATGTTACATTTTACTGTCTGGATTACTGAAGCTACTCTCTTTTCAATTCTTTTTTTTATATATGAGATTTTTGTATTGGCCTGGTTGACTAAAAGAGTCTGTCCTTTTTGAAGTTTAATATTTGATTAATTTAAGCCTCAGAAGTGATTTTTCCAGTTTCACTATTTCTGAAACAAGATGTGTTCATTTAATTGTTAGATGCAAGTTATCTTAGAGTTTGTGCATTTTGTTCTATAATTGTATGTTTCTATTTGTTTCCTGTTAATTTCCCTGATCTTATTTAGGGTCACTAATAATGTAATGAAAGGTCTCCTTTGCTTCTCTTCCATAATTGTCATGTTCTAGTCAATTCTTTTACATTTTTCATTTGCTTCCTTTTGTTTTTTCTAATTTTCTCAGTCCTGTTGTTCATTCTCTGAGTATTCATCAGAATCTTTTCTGGTTGTACCTTTCAATTTCACCTTCATTTATGTGAATTTAGAAACTTTTGTTTCCACTTTCTTCCAATCGGAACAAGCTATTTTTTTTTCATTTTTGCTTTATCTTATTTGTGGTCCTTAATAATAACAAGTGAAGCAAAACTGAGAATCACATGCACAAGTTGAGGTGTCTTTGTTGTGTTTTGACAAATTCGAGTGCCTGTGTAACACAATTTCCTATCAATGTGTAGAATATTACCAGAATCCTTCACTGGTTTCTGCACAACCCCTTTCTAGTAAATTCGTCTCTTGCTTCCAGTGGTAATCCATGGTCTGACTTTTTTTCTCCACAGAAAGACAAATATTGCATGATCTCATATATATGTGGAAGTTAAAGTGTTGAAATTGTAGAAGCAGAGGGTAGAACATCAGTTGGCAGGGCCTGAGGGGAAGGCAGAAATGATGAGCTGTTGATTAAAAGGTACAAGCTTTCAGCTGTAAGATAAGTTCTGGGGATCTAATGCACAGCATGAGCACTATACTTAAGAATACTGTGTTGCCCACTCTTAGACTTTATATCTTCTTTGCTTTATTATTCTACAGCAGAGATTTTTTTTCAAATTTATTTAATGCATGCAATTTTTATTACTATTACATTTTTATTGCAATATTCTGTTAAATATTCTTTATGTTTTGAAATAATATTTTCTGTTCATCATTTCCTTTATGTTGTAGTAAGTTTACATAGATGCTATGCTTGTTCCTTCAAATGAGATTATTTTTTTTCTGGCCAAATTTATAGAGAAAGTGATAACTCAATTCAGATATTCAGATAATTATCTGAAATAATTTAGCAACACTATGTAATCTAACAAATCCTTACTGCCCATATTCAGTTAACTGATACAGAATTCTGGTAAGATACATGACATTTGCTAATCTTGTATGCTTCTCATGTCTGGAGGTTATTTAAGTGAATCCTCAATGATATTGATTTATTTTATATGCTGAGTGGTCAAATCCGTAAAATTAGAAATGAAGTTTCTGTTCATAAAACATTCCTTTTCTCTGCTTTTTACACCTCTGTAAGATTTACATATAGCATTTACTCTAGTGACTTCAGAAATTATTGGTTGTGTAATTTCCTCTGTGCATGTAAACTGTAAATTCTTCATTTTCTCTACTTTTTAAAATGATGTGTTGTATTTGATGCATCTTATAACACCACAATATACAGAAGATCAGTTGTTTGATGAATTTAGCTACTGTGTCAAAAGCAATGCCTAAAACCACTGCTTTGGTATTATGAATACATGTGACATTAGTACCTAGGCCAGGGCTTATGCAATGATAGGCATTTGACATTTTTGTTCAATCAGTGAATCAGTGGATTTTTTTAAACATCTGGATCATTTTTCAATTACTTTCAAGACTCAATTTCTATTTTGCAAGTTGTTAGTAAAAAATTACAGGTGATAAAAGCTAAGTAGGACTTGATATCTTGCATGTTCTTCACATGTACCCCAAAACCTAAAATGCAAAAAAAAAGAAGAAGAAAGAATGAATGATTTACTAAATAAGTGGATGGATAAATGAATAAATTGATTAATGATTTTTTAAAAAGAAAAAACTATTGAGATTTAAAGTATAGTCTTACAGCAACTTTCTTGAGAAGGTAAGTTAGTTAAATCATGGGAAAAGAAAATACTAAAATTTATATGAACAAATGTGTGCCTATTAAGCAACACGTTAACTGCAAGCAATTTCATATGTAAATTACCTATAATTTGAATGCAATTTTCTAATTTTTTTTAATGTGAGTAGTTCCAAAAGTTCTTTGGTATTTAATAACATGTGCTATTATTAAGACAGTTGTTAAAGTGCAGGTGTTTTGTTCAATGCCTGACCCTTTCAGTATACTGTCTAAGAGAATGTTTTTACTTAGAACTGAAGCTAACTATCTTGGGCCTTTAGGCTTCCTTTCTCCTCAACATTAATTTTATATGCCTGATGCTTTGGTAGGCAATGGAGATTCAACTGTGAATACTGAGAATAGCAGCACGTCTGCTGGGGGCTCTTGGCCAGCAAAAGGGTCCCAACCTGGACAGGGGGGTGCATGGAAGATAAAAGATGACAGACAGATGGGGTCTGGAGGGTTGAGAAGCTATCCCTTGCCAACAACTTTATTGCACTCAGGGTCTGGTTATATACGTTACAAGTAGAGTTGCTTACATAAAACACAAAAGTTATTTCCATGAGATAAAGGGGAACACAAAGTTTTACCATAAAATCACAAGTCTCCTTACATCAGATAAGTATAATGGAATACTTAAGTCACAAGGTAAGTAAGTTACACCCAGTTGTAAATACTTAAGTTATTATTTTACAACTATTATAGCAAGGATCCAAAAATGAACACAATGAAGCAATAAACCATAAGGAACCAAAAGTGGACACAATGCCTCCCATGTCCTCATATCCATAAAGCAATATCTGTTAATTATTTTCAATAGCATGGTCCCTCTCTCAGTTCCTGCTTTCCCTTAGCTCGACTTCCCTCAACTGGGGATCTGTGTCTGGGCTCAAGCTCACTGTATAGCGAGGCCCATTTCCTAGGGGCCTCACACAGGAGCGTTCCCCACAGAATAAGTCAGATACAGCCCTACCCTAGGGTTGTACAGAGTCTAGTCACACAAATATTTGAGTGTCTGGTGTGAGTCTGGCCCTGTCCTGAGAATTTTAAAGGAAAAGATTCTCCAGATGCTTGAAGAGCTTCTGAGTTCTTAACCTCTTGAGTGGTATTTTCCTGAGAACTTCACAGCAATTTTCATGGACTTATCTACCTGGTTTTCTAAGAGAGGGGAATTGAGAATAGAGTCAGTCAGCTTCTTTTCATTTAAAACTAGGAATCAATTTAAGTTGAGGAAAATCACGGTGTCAGAAGATTGGTTAAAATAAAAGATACTAATTCTCCTATAAAGAAAAAAAGCTAAGTAGGAATTTGTGGAAGACCTAAATCACTTATATAATCTTCATATTTATCCAAGATTATAAAATGAGACTTCAAATATTAATTTGTGTATTATCTGTATTTTACTATTATTGAATGATACAGGAAGAATATCATGCATTAATTCTGCTTTCAAAGAGAGAGAGAGAGAGAGAGAGAAAGGTAGGCTTGTCTTTGTTTAAATTTTTTAAGACAATAGAATGCAGCATTCATATGCCTTGAGCTCCTAAATCTGGTAAATGTCATGTGTGATAAAGGCAGCCTAGTAATTAATGCCATGGGTTTTGGAGTTATGCCAACCAAATATTTTCTCCACAGTTCTTCAGTTCTTACTGGCCAAATGTTCTCAGTAGATAATCTATATATACTCTGTCTTCTAATTGCCTTATCTATAAGATCGGTTGTTTTAAAACATAATGTAACTTAACAGATGTAAATAGCACAGAGTTTATTATATATAAATACTACAGAAACACAAAGCACCTCCTCTTTATTCTTTATGTAGATGCAACCATATCTACAGCCAAAGTAATCTCAGTGTCAGTCACCTGCACCTAGACCTGGAGGTAATGCGATGAGAACTGATGGAATTTTTTTACTTGGGTGTCAGTTTACACTCCTAGAAGACAGATGAAGAAGAGTGAATTTTCTTTTTTTCTTTTGAGATGTAGTTTCTCTCTTGCTGCCCAGGCTGGAGTGCAATGGCACTATCTTGGCTCACTGCAACCTCCATCTCCCAGGTTCAAGAGATTCTCCTGCCTCAGCTTCCCAAGTGGCTGGGATTACAGGAGCCTGCAACAATGACCTGAAAATTTTGTATTTTTAGTAGAAATGGGGTTTCCTCTATGTTGATCAAGCTGGTCTTGGACTCCTAACCTCAGGTGGTCCCCCACCTTGGCCTCTCAAAGTGCTGGGATTACAGGCATGAGCTACCACACCCAACCAAATATTCTTTATTTATGCACAAGTGAGGAACAGATGTCAAATTGCAGTCTACTGAAAGGAGAGAGAGATAACTTGTCGTTTGGAGCCGGGATGGAAAGGATCCTAGGTTTTCTGCCTAACTTTCTGGAATGCCAAAGTCTCTCTAAAAATCAGATGAATCTTAAGTGTCTCTGGGTTTTATGAACTAGAGATGCCTCCAAGATTTCTCCTTTACCAGATGTACATATCCAGGGAGAAAGCTTCCTAGTTTTCCAGGAGGCTTCAGGGATAAACCTAGGAATCTAGTCTGGTTGTAACCTCTTGGCCCTCTCAGGGAGGTAAGAGAAGTATTGTCTTTTCTGCTCAGATCAGAGCAATTCACTAGAAAAATAGCTCCAGATCTAATTCTTACGGTATGTAAAAAGAAAAAGCAATATTTCCAGTAGAAGTGAAGGCAAATATTGTTGTCTTTTTCTGCACATATTTTCTGTCTCAGGAAGCTGGGGCTTTTTATAAGTGCACACAGTAATCTAGAGAAGTTTTACTTCCTCACAGCACCAGAGATAGGAACCAATATTTTTAATGTAAATGTAATATTGTTTGAATGCCATTTCTTCATAGGCACCAATTGTGATCCTGATTATATTATGTTAGAGAGACATGACTCTAGTTTAACCAGAACTCATTTTGGGTGCTTGCCTGAGCAACATTCTTTTCCTATTTTGGAATAGTTTTTAACATTTGATTGACCTCATAAAATTAACAGTGAATAATTCTGAATCCCCAAACTAAAAGGCTTATCCGAGGGGGTGATCACATGTTATAGGGGCAAATTCAAGAAGGACAAGTAAAGACAACCCCCATGGTGAGAACCTTTATGCTTTTAAATAATCCGTTAACAGAACAACTATTGTATTCTGCTTCCTTTATTACCTCTTTAAGTGTGATTTAATTGACCATATTGTATAATTCATCCCCCTTGATACATAAAGAGAAATGGGATTTGTGCCACAGAAAAGCACAGTGTGAATGTATGGTCTAAGAGACCTATTCAACCCATTTGCAGTTTAATGGATTGATTCTACACTCTGTAGTGCAGACACTGCAGAAACTTTCTGTACTGCTGGAATACCCTGCCTACCCATTTTTGATGATCAGGCACCAAACCAATGCTCACCTCTGCTATATTTTACTTGTCTTGTTTTTAGTGTTATTTGAAGCATTAAAGTAACTCAGAGTATGTGACTAATATGTTAAGGGATTTGTCATTAGAAAACACTCGAGCAGTTGTTTGTAGTTTTCCTTAAAGAGGTCCCTTACATTCCTAGTGAGTTGTATTCCTAGGTATTTTATTTTCTTTGTAGCAATTGTGAATGGCAGTTCGTTCTTGATTTGGTTCTCTTTAAGTCTGTTATTGGTGTATAGGAATGCTTGTGATTTTTGCACATTGATTTTATATCCTGAGACTTTGCTGAAGTTGCTTATCAGTTGCAGGAGCTTTTGGGCTGAGGTGATGGGGTCTTCTAGGTATACTATCATGTCGTCTGCAAATAGAGACAATTTGGCTTCCACCTTTCCTATTTGAATACCCTTTATTTCTTTTTCTTGCCTGATTGCTCTGGCTAGAACTTCCAGTACTATGTTGAATAGAAGTGGTGAGAGAGGGCATCCTTGTCTAGTGCCAGATTTCAAAGGGAATGCTTCCAGTTTTTGCCCTTTGCAGTTTACGCATCTGACAAAGGGCTGATATCCAGAATTTACAAAGAACTCAAACAGATTTACAGGAAAAAAACAAACAAGCCCATTCAAAAATGGGCAAAGGATATGAACAGAAACTTTACGAAAGCAGACATACATGAGGCCAGCAAACATATGAAAAAGTGCTCATCGTCATTGGTCATTAGAGAGATGCAAATCAAAACCACATTGAGATACCATCTCACACCAGTTAGAATGGCGATCATTAAAAAATCTGGAGACAGCAGATGCTGGAGAGGATGTGGAGAAATAGGAACACTCTTACACTGTTGGTGGGAGTGTAAATTAGTTCAACCATTGTGGAAGACAGTGTGGCGATTCCTCAGGGACCTAGAAATAGAAATTCCATTTGACCCAGCAATCCCATTACTGGGTATCTATCCAAAGGATTATAAATCGTTCTACTATAAGGACACATGCACACGAATGTTCATTGCAGCACTGTTTACAATAGCAAAGACCTGGAACCAACCCAAATGCCCAACGATGATAGACTGGACTGGGAAAATGTGGCACATATACACCATGGAATATTATGCAGCAATCAAAAATGATGAGTTTGTGTCCTTTGTAGGGACATGGATGAATCTGGAGAACATCATTCTCAGCAAACTGACACAAGAACAGAAAAAGAAATACCGCATATACTCACTCATAGGTGGGTGAGAAAAATGAGAACACGTGGACACAGAGAGGCGGTCTACTATACACTGGGGACTGTTGGGGTGAATGGGGGAGGGACAGCGGGGGGGGCTGGGGGGGATAGCCTGGGGATGAATACCAAGTGTGGGTGAAGGGGAGGAAAGCAGCAAAGCACAGTGCCATGTGTGTACCTATGCAACTATCTTGCTTGTTCTGCACATGTACCCCCAAACCTATAATGCAATAAAAATTTAAAAAAAAAAAAAAAAAAAAAGAAAACACTCGAAAATGAGGTCACTTGAAACAGAAATAGAATGCTGTTTAGGAAGCACACTTTTCAGGCCTAGTTAACTTTCACGAACATAGGATATGCCAACTCACTGAAGGGCAAAACAGGTCAAAATATAGAAGTATCAAGTACATTATATTTTTATTTATAGTTACATTCTAGTCATAAGATGGGTATAAGCTCAGGAATTGGGAGACTGTATGATAAATTTACAACTATTATGTCACATATATTATTTTTAAAGTCTTTTTTTTGGGGGGAGAGAAAGTCTTACTCTGTTGCCCAGGCTGGAGTGCAGTGGTATGATCTTGGCTCACTGCAACCTCTGCCTCCTGGGTTTAAGTGGTTCTTGTGTCTCAGAATCCTGAATAGCTGGAACCACAGGCATGTGCCACCATACCTAGCTAATTTTTGTATTTTTGTGGAGACAGAGTTTTGCCATGTTGGCCAGGCTGGCCTGGAACTCCTGGCCTCAAATGATTCACCCACCTTGGCCTTCCAAAGTGTTGAGATTACAGGTATAAGCCACTAAACCCAGGCTTATTTTTATAGACTTTTCTCAGGTTAAGAAAAATATATTTTACATGTTATTCCTATCATGAAATAATAAATACATAAAACAAGTAAATTATGTGGAGCTATAAGTCAAATATTATAAATTAGTAAGATGAGTGCCTTCCCCAAACCAAAATTGTGAAGAAGACTGTTATATAATAAAATAAAATGTGATTATATGGCAGGGGAAGGTTTAGGCTATCATTGTCTATTTGTAGGCCCAACATGTCAGCTGTGCTATAATTAATAAAGCCCTTTGTCTCTGATTCAAGAATCAGAGACTGTCTTCTGCCAGTACCTATAAACCTGTGTTAGGCTAACATATTCATTTGCAAAATCTCAGACCTTTCATGGGCTATAACAATTTGTCAGTGGGGCTGAAATGCTGATGGAAACATAGCTTTGCAATAGAAAGAAGGATGAGGGTCTCATGACAGATTAATTGGATTTGAGAGAATTCATGCGCATTAGTAATAAATATATTGATCAAATTGTTCCTTCAACCAGGCCATAAACTTGTCCTCCATTACATTGCCTATTAATGTGGAGTAATTTGAGAACAAAGGGTAGGCAGAGGACTGAAAAGTAAGTTCAAAAACAGCCTTCTGAACAATGTCTTCTGCGTTTCTAGTGATTTTTCATGTGGGGCCACCTGGCTCCCCACGGTTGCAGTCAGTCTCAGGCCCATTACTCTGAAATTGCTATTAATACATTCATCTCTTTGCAGACAACAGGTACAGATATGCTTCTGCCCTGAGCATGAAAGATGGAAAATGTATAGCCACTCTGGGTAAAAACCAGGGGAATAGTTAGAACTTTACCTGGTCCACCAGACACATGGGAGAGCGGGTGCATAAAGCTTCCTAAAGATGGATGACAAGGGCTGTACTCAGAAAGGAAAGAGAATATACTTTGCTTACTAGCACGAAGTGTCTTTCTCCTTCTGTGCCCTCACCCCCCCTCCCTGCTCTGTCACCCCCCTCCCTGCTCTGCTACCGTGACCCCAGCTTCCTTAAGGGGTGATAGGAATGTTGAGGTGGGCTGTGTACTAAAGTCTCTGTCTTTTAGAGGAACTGATGCAAAGCCATCCAAATGATTTGGGAAAGTTTATGTAGAAAATGAACCCCAAATTCTATGGCTCTGAAACAGATACCCATGTTATCCTCCTATTCCTGTGGGTAAGGGGTGCCAGTATCCAATCAATGTGGTTTGAGAAGTGTTCAGAGTATAGGAGAGGCTTATGGGGCATCAATGTTTAAACCTACTGGGCATTCCATGGAATGTTGTTTCTGATTTCTATATCCATGTATGCAGTAGAAATTGATGTGTTATATGCCTGTGATTCTCTGTCCAGTAAGTGCCAAAGGGGAGTCTCTTCAATGAAAATGGGGCACATTTTCACAGAGGTTCCCCATATGTTGGGCTTCGGCTATGAGTGGTTCAGCTAAGCTGAAGTCTAATGGTGTCTCCTGGGCTGCTGTAGCTGTCCAGCATCAGTACTCACCCTGCAGAGTCAGATACTGACATGGTACTCTCCCCAGAGGACAGAAGGCTATTTTCGCAGATCTTGTCAATACTCTCCTAAGTAAATCTCATTATACTTTTCCTGACACGTGATCTGTTGCCAATAGCTTAGCTGTTTGGTCTGCCCCTTGAAAAACTACCACTGGCAGATTAAAAACTCTTTTTCTGTGGGATGTCTAACTGTGGCACAAGTCACCTTTGCTGGTCAAATTGTCCAGGCCATCCATCTGGATGACCTCTGCTGAGACTTGAATCTTGTCTTGTGCAGTAAGATCTTTGAACTCATTTCATCTCTGAGCTTTTCAAACATGATTTTTCACCCAGTTTGCTTTATCTTATTAAGCCAGTTTTTGTGATGGAAACTTTATTGAAGTAATTGTACATTTATATGCAGTTCTAAGAAATAATAAAGAGAAAACCTGTGTACCCTTTACCTAGTTTCTCGTGCACAACCATAGTATAATATAATACACTATCACAAATAAGATACTAAAATTGATAAAGACCTATTCATATTGTTTAGCTTTTTGTCAGTTTTTTTTTTTTTTTTGAGACAGAGTTTCACTCTTGTTACCCAGGATGGAGGGCAATGGTGCGATCTCGGCTCACCGCAACCTCCGCCTCCTGGGTTCAGGCAATTCTGCCTCAGCCTCCTGAGTAGCTGGGATTACAGGCACGCGCCACCATGCCCAGCTAATTTTTTTTGTATTTTAGTAGAGGCGGGGTTTCACCATGTTAACCAGGATGGTCTCAATCTCTTGACCTCGTGATCCACCCACCTCGGACTCCCAAAGTGCTGGGATTACAGGTGTGAGCCACTGCGCCCAGCCCCATTTTAATTTTTGCCTGTGCACATTGGTGGTCTGAGTATGTGTAATTAGTTTTGTACAATTTTAGAACATGCTTAGGCCCATGTATCCACCAGTCAAAACAGTGAACATCTGCATCTCCACCCTGATCCTCCTGTTCCCTTTCATAGACATCCTCAACTCTGTCCCCACACTCCTTTGTAACCACAAATATGCCTTTTATGTCTACAATTTGCTCATTTCAAAAATGTTATGTAAACACAATGACACGTTACTTTTCGGTCTTGGCGGCTGCAGTCTGCACCTTTTTGGGATTGGGCTACCACAGTCTGCATCCTGGGCCCCAGTGCTTCATGCTCCTCCCAAATGTAAAATAGATTGAACCTTTCAAAGCTTTCCAAGAGTCTTGCCCCATTTTAATGTCACCCAAACTCAAAAGTTTCATCTAAATCTTATCATCTAAATGATGATATCAATAATAATGATATCAATAAATGTCATCATCAAAAACACATAAATCATGCGCAGGTGTGATTTCTTGGCATCATACAGCAAGCACTGCTCCTGGGACTCAATACTTGTCCATCTATGGGCCTGTCAAACTAAAGCAACAACTTTAGCCAGCAAAGACCACTCCCTGGATACTTCCCACATTTGCTCAAGGCCTGGGGATTCTACAATCAGTGGGTGGTGAGGTCAGCAGCCTTGTGCTTTTCTTTAAGGGCAGTGAGTTTTTCAGTCCCTGGCCTGGTTTAGAGATGATTTCCAGGAGCCAGAGCGTGGAGTCAGAAACCTTAGAAATCTACCTGGTGCTCTGGTCTACTGAAGCTGAGCTGGCACTTGAAATGCAAGACAAAGCCCTTCCACTCTTCCTTCACATTTATAAAGGCAAAAGAGTCTCTCCCCACACCGCCTCCATAACCACCACACACCCACAGGAATTGCAGCTAGACTACTGCTCATGTTCACTTAAGGCCAGGCCACTGCCAAGTTCACTCAGCTTGTGGAGAATGCTGCCAGGCCAAGGACTCACCCTTCAGGGAAGTGGGCTCCCCTTTAGCCTGGGCAAGATTCAGGAATGCCATCCAAGAGCCAAGGCCTATAATCAGAGACCCCCATAGCCTACTCGGTGCTCTAACCCCCATGGCTGAGCTGGTACCAGAGCTGCCCGACAAAGGCCCCTTTACTTTCATCTGCTCTTCTAGAGAAAATAGCAACAGAACTACTGCAGCTAGCAATGTGCTTGGTATCACCTGAACCAGCAAGTCTCTGAGTCCTCACCAAGGCCCACAGTGAGCACTGCCTCAGTATTGCTGCTGATTGTTTAGGATCCAAGGGCTCCTTAGTGGGAAGGTGATGAATCCTTCCAGAAGTCACTCTTTCTCTTCAAGGCAGCAGGTTCTCTTTTGGCCCAGAGTGTGTCTAGAAATGTCATGGAGCTGGGACCTGGAATGGCGTCCTCAGACTCTACCTGGGGTATCTACTATGGCTGAGCCGGTAGGTATCCAAGTGGCAAGATGAAGACCTCTTTACTCTCCCCTCTCCTCTCCTTAAGCAGAAGAAAGGAGTCTCTTTCAGAGCTGTGAGCTGCGCTGCCTGGGGTTGGAAGACAGATGGCGCAGACACTTCCTTAGCCACCCTGGCTGGTGTCTCACTAGGTCATATGTCCTCAAATCCACGGGCTTTGAGCTCAGCAGAACAATAGGACTTGCCTAGAGTTGCAGCTCTTGCGGCCAAGACCACCCTTCAAGTTTATTTAAGACTCCAGAGCACTTTAGGGCATGGAAGTGAAGCCTGCCAAAACTCAAGTTCTGACTGCTGGGATGTGCAATTCCCTTGTGGTTGTGGATTATCTAAATGCTTCTTCCATGGACATCAGCTGAATTCTGCCTGACATTGGCAGCGCCAATATCCAATGCAAATTCCCACAGTCACTGTGCTCTCCCTCCCCAGAGCACAGATTCTCTTCCCTTGCCAAGCTGTCACTGCCAGAGTATGAAGGAGAGGTGGCATCAACAATTCAAGACTGTCTGTCTACCTTCTTCAGTGACCGTCAGCAATGTGATGTTAAAATTAGGTACCGTGTTTGCTCACCTGATTTTTGGTTCTTATGAAGATCCTTTTTTTACGTAGTTATTAACTTTGGTGCTCCTGTTGGGAGGATAATCAATGGAAGCTGCTATTCAGCCATCTTGCACCATTCCAAGTCCCCAAATGTATGATGTCTTAAACACTATGTAAGGTTTTTTTTTTCTGTTTTTCTTTTCTTTTCACCAAACAGACTAAAACAGATGTTCTTGATTGGCAGGCAGCTTCCCTCCGTACCACAATTCAGAAATTTGCCTTGTAGTTTTACCATCTTCAGGGGTTTGGTGTCAAAATACATTAAATTAAAATAATAAAATAATAAAATTAGGAAGCCTTGCCTGAAAGTGCATGCATCATTTCAGCTCATATCTCATTGGTGAAGTCTAGTCTAACATGGTCATATCTACCTGCAATGAAGCATGAGAAATGTAGCACCTTTGTATCCGTAACCATATTTGTCATTTTAATTTACTAAAATTATCTTTAAATCTTAGCAATTTTTTTCTTGCTTGGGGTTCAGGTGTTTTAATTAGACATTCACATCCATTAAACTTATGAACTCTTCAGAGTAAGCTTTAGTAATTCATGATCTATTACTGTCATTATATGTCCCAAAAGGTTAATTCAATTAAGTAACCTTTCTTGCTATTATTTCTGTATTATAACTTTTGAAGGTATGCCCCAAATGGAAGAATCATTACTTTCAAGGAGCTTAAAATATAGTCTTGGTTAAATGGCTTACCCAAGGTCATAAGACACATGAATTTTAGAAACAGGGTTAGGATTCAGGCATCCTAAATCTTCTTCTGCTACACTTTTTAGTGCAATGTTTAGTACAGCACTCCAGTACATCACTCACTGCTATTTTGTCTTTGACCCAAGCAATGCACAGAATTGCATGCCTCATCTTATTGATGAAGGAAAAATAGGTAACAAAAAAATCCCAGAAATAATTTAAATTGTTTACAAATATGTTTAAATTAGTCATAATAATATTTTATTTATTTTTTAAATAATGGTTCTAAAAATATATATCTTTATCCATATAAATATTATTTTGTTGTCCAATTAAAGTACTTTATGGTGTAAAAGTTAATGAAACATCAAATAGTTTAATTCTACATGAAATAGTTATCTTGAACCACACCAAATATTAAGGTTAAGTTTTGCAAGCATGTTTTCTCAACATACTGATTCTTAAAATTTTGCTTTCAAGACATGGGTTACCAATAATATGATGGGTAGAAGAATGCCCCCCAAAGATGTATCCATGTCCTTACCCCAGGTACCTCTGAATATGTTACCTCAGGTGGAAAAAGAAGCTGGGTAGAGATGTCACACTGCTAGCTTTGCAGATGGAAGAAGAGGTCATGCATAAGGAGTGCATACAGTCCCTCTCTAGGAACTAGAAAAGGCAAGTAGATGGACTCATCTCTATAGTGCCTTGAATAGAATGCAGCCTACTGATATCTTGATTTTAGCTCAGTAGGACCTATATCAGATTCTTTTGAACAGAACTCTAATATAATAAATTTATGCTGTTCTAATCCACTAAGCCTGTGACAATTTTTGTAACCAAAATAGGAAAAAATACTGATTTAAGTATCTGGAAGTGAGGTGCCACTGTAATGTACTAAGTCTTTAATTATTTATAAGTTAGCATATATTCAAAGGTATCATATAATAATATTGATTTTCCTCCTTTGTTATCTGCTGTGTTTGGGTAAAAAATCAAGGAGTAGAGTTACAAAAATTTTTTCCTGTAGCACGGGGTACTCCAGTGAAGAAGGCTGAGAAGGAGAAAATTGTGCTGCTATGTCTTAATAGAAAATACTGACAAAATAGTGATATATTCAGATGAAGAATCAAATCAGTTACTTTTGATGTTTTAAGGTATTCTTGAGAGTCATCCTGAGATTCTGTGAACACACCCCTCACCCTAAAAGAGGAGGTGTGTCTCAGTAGACATTTGTTCCAACAGAAGAAAATCCTCTCAAGTTTGACACTTAAGTCACTGTTTCACCTCATTGAGGATTTGTCTAAATATTAAATAATGGAGTTTAGAATAGGGTGTGTTATGACAGTAGCAGTTTTTCTGCACCAACAAAACATCAGATGTCTATAAAGACTTAAATATCACCATATGAGCAGATTGCATTTAACTAGACCTAAACCCAGCACTGTTTTACTTTACCACTGTTAGCAAAAGTCATTTTCTGCTAAAAGTTGAAAAATGCATGTTGCTGTTGCTTGTTTTTTAAACCTTTAAATTATTCAATTATTGAGGTTTATATAATATCATTTTAATTGTATAAGAACTTATTCTAACCACAACCTGATATTAAGAAAACATTGCTTATACAAAAGCAAAAGCTAAGAATAAAATGGAAATACAAGTTTAAAGTTCTGGACGAGCAGCTCATTACTGTGTTATAAAATAATGATAGTGACAGAAATGCTTTTCAGTTCAAAAGAAACTACTGCTATATTTCAGTGACTTCTTTATTCTTACAGTGGTTCTCTGCTCATTGGCCCCTAACAGAACAGGAAACTGTGACTAAAGCCTCACTATGATTTTAATAATTTGCTTCCCTTCATATGCTTCTTATTCTTTAATACACATTTCTGAAATGTTATATGGCTGTAAATTATTGCCTTTTTGTTTTTCCACGAACTTATTTATGAGAAAAAGTAACACCATTATAGCACTATAAATTAAAATGAACTGTAAGACATGTAATTTAACTGTATTGCTTTCATGTTATTTTCAAATATATATTTGCATAAGGTACTAACACATATGTCATTGAGCTCAACAGAATCATCTGCAATCATACTTACAATGTTTTACCTGCTGATTTACAGATGACTGACAGAAAAAGTATTCAATTACACCTCTGCTACAATAATATGTATTTTAAAAATACTTATATTTAAATAATATATCAAGTAAACTCTCACCCTCAATGTAAAAGCAAACCTGTAACAATGAACAAGTCTTACCTTTTAGCATATTATGGTTTTGTAATGTTCTTGATATTTTCAATAAATTATTTGAATGAGTTTCTTTTCTCCATAAGTAATGATCAACAAAGATTTCCCCATCTATAATCAGTATTTATTAAAATAGGTGACATAATAGGTTTTATTTTTTTCAGGACCAATTATCATATTATATCCTCATCCTTCAGCCACTTCAAGTTCTTATTTGGCCATAAAATTTCTTAGGCGCTAACATCGTGGATTTAAACACATTTTAATTTAAACCACCAAAAATGAACTTGCAAATTGCTTGAGAAGCTGATTTAGCATTGCAAAGGAAAACATAATTAGATACTATGGATCAATTAATTTGCTTAATGAAAACTTTGTCTGAGGAACATGGTTAGAGAGAAAGAAAAAAGTGTGACTTCCTTTACTGTGTATGGTGCATCTACCTATGAAAAGAAATGGCTTTTCTTGCTTTGCTCTATTTACACCCCAGGCTGTTTTCTTCCCTTCCAGCTCTCCTATTCTGAACATAGTACAGGTGGAAAGATATATAATGACAAGGTCAGTCATCTGCAAAGCCTCTCTTTACTCTAGCTCTTTACATCCTTTTCACCTTACTCTGCTGATTGAAAGCTGGCTCTCCTGTGGAGAATTGTTTGATCCTGCTGTTCTCTTGTGATATCTGATTTCATTTGCTGCTTTTAATCTTACCAAGTCTGGATAGGTATTCCATGCTGTATATGTGCAATATTTTCTTTGTCCAGTCTATCATTGATGGGCATTTGGGTTGGTTCCAGGTTTCTGCTATTGTACACAGGGCCGCAATGAACATAGGTGTGCATGTGTCTTTATAATAGAATGATTTATAATCCTTTGGGTATATACCAAGTAAGGGGATTGCCGGGTCAAATGGAATTTCTATTTCTAGATCCTTGAGGAATTGCTACACTGTCTTCCACAATGGTTGAACTACTTTACACTCCGACCAACTGTGTAAGAGTGTTCCTATTTCTCCACATCCTCTCCAGCATCTGTTGTCTCCAGATTTTTTAATGATGGTCATTCTAACTGGTGTGAGATGGTATCTCAATGTGGTTTTTATTTGCATTTCTCCAGTTACCAGTGATGATGAGCATCTTTTCATATGTTTGTTGGCCTCATAAATGTCTTCTTTTGAAATGTGTCTGTTCATATCTCTTGCCCACTTTTGGATGGGCTTGTTGATATTTTTTTGTAAATCTGCTTTAGTTTTTTATAGATTCTGGATAGTAGCCCTTTGTCAGATGGGTAGATTGCAAAAACTTTTCCCCATTCTGTTGGTTGCTGGTTCACTCTAATGATTGTTTCTTTTACCGTGCAGAAGCTCTGGAGTTTAATTAAATCCCATTTGTCTATTCCAGCTTTTGTTGCCATTGCTTTTGGTGTTTTAGCCATGAAGTCCTTGCCTATGCCTATGTCCTGAATGATATGGCCTAGGTTTTCTTCTAGGATTTTTATGGTGTTAGGTCTTATGTTTAAATCTTTAATCCATCTGAAGTTAATTTTCTCTAAGGTCTCAGGAAGGAATTCAGTTTTAGCTTTCTGCACATGGCTTCCCAGTTTTCCCAACACCATTTATTAAACAGGAAATCCTTTCTCCATTGCTTGTTTTTGTCAGGTTTGTCAAAGATCAGATGGTTGTAGATGTGTGGCATTGCTTCTGAGGCCTCTGTTCTATTCCACTGGTCTATGTGCCTGTTTTGGTACCAGTACCATGCTGTTTTGATTATTGTAGCCTGGTAGTATGGTTAAAGTCAGGTAGCCTGATGCCTCCCTCCAGCTTTTTTTTTTTTTTTTTTCCGCTTAGGATTGTCTTGGCTATACAGTCTCTCTTTTAGTTCCATATGAAGTTTAAAGTGTTTTTTTCCAGTTCTGTGAAGAAGGTCAATGGTAGCTTGATGGAGATAGTGTTGAATCTATAAATTACTTTAGGCAGTATGGCCATTGTCACAATATTGATTCTTGCTAACCACGAACATAGAATGTTTTTCCATCTGTTTGTGTCCTCTCTTATATCCTTGAGCAGTAGTTTGTAGTGCTCCTTGAAGAGGCCCTTTACATCCTTTTTCGGTTATATTCCTAGGTATTTTATTCTCTTTGTAGCAATTGTTAATGGGAGTTCGCTCATGATTTAGTAGAAAGCCTATTTAAAAGAGAGACTATATCTACAGTCTGCAGTTAGCCTTCTTCCCTTCTCTCTTGAACCAAATCCAATAACCATTTGCCCCCACAACTCCTGGGCAACTACTCCCCACTACTCCTGGACAAATGAACACTGCTTCACTAAATAAAATAATCAGTTCTTGATCTTCACGATAGTTGAGTTATCCATGACATTGGACACAGCTAGTTGCTTTCTTTTCATTTGTCTTTCATGATGTAAAAATTGCTTGAGCTTTTCTTGCACCTTTGTGGTTCTCTCCTCATCTCTGTAACCACATGAAGTCTGTGCCATTCATTGGGTCTCCTCTCTTTATACACATTCTTCCAGTTTCAAGTCTTTAAATACCATTCTTAAACTGATGATACAGATTACAGGAGTGAGCCGCCACACCTGGCCTTAATTTTATTTATTTTTTCTTTTTTTTCTTTTAAAGATGGGGTTTCACCATGTTGGTCAGGCTGGTCTTGAACTCACAACCTCAGGTGATCCACCCGCTTTGGTCTCCAAAGTGCTTGGATTACAGGCGTGAGCCACCATGCCTGGCCAACTTTATTTTTACAAATCAGAGAGATTGGGCCGAGCGCTGTGGCTCATGCCAGTAATCCTAGCACTTTGGAAGGCCGAGGTGGGCGGATCACCTGAGGTCAGGAGTTCAAGATCAGCCTGGCCATGATGGTGAAATCCCATCTTATTTAAAAAAAAAAATCACACAGATCAGTGTTACAATTGTAAAAACAAGGTACTGGATAATTCCCCCCCACCCCATTTTTTTATAAGATAGAGTTTCCCTCTTGTCACCCAGGCTGGAGTGCAATGGTGCAATCTTAGCTCATCGCAGCCTCTGCCTCCTTGGTTCAGGTGATTCTCCTGCCTCAGCCTCCCAAGTAGCTGGGATTACAGGTGTCCACCACCATGCCCAGCTAATTTTTTTAACCTTAAATTTAAATTTATTTTTATTTGATTTTTACAAAACAACAAAAAATATATGGAACACGTCACAAATTTGCATGTCATCCTTGCACAGGGGCCATGCTAATCTTCTCTGTATCGTTCCAATTTTAGTGTATGTGCTGCCAAAGTGAGCACATGCCCAGCTAATTTTTTAATTTATTTTATTTTTATTTTTTTATAGAGAACAGGTTTCACTATGAACCTCTATGTTGAAACACTATGTTGAACTAGCCTCCAGGCTAGTCTCAAACCTCTGACCTCATGACCTGCCCACCTCAGCCTTCCAAAGTGCTAGAATTACAGGTGTGAGCCACCATGCCAAGATCACACCACTGCACTCCAGCCTGGGCTACAGAGCAAGACTCTATCTCAAACAAACAAACAAATAAACAAACAAACAAAACAAGGTCTGTATGTTGGCTGTAAAGGGGTGAAGGTCAGTGAGTTTCACAAAGTTCAAGAACTCTAAGACTTGGGTGGGTGTCAGATGGTTTACTCATGAATTACAAAAGCCATTTCAATATCCAAATCTTTGATGAAATCTGGGGAGTGACCAGGGTAGTGGCAGATAACTATGATCTGAAGTTCCTTTATCATTTTCCATACTCTTATTTGACCTCTAATTTATTAACTGTCATTCTCATGTCCACTAGTGTTATCTTCTTGCCTTCACTTCCTTCTTTGTCCCAGTCAATCAAATTGCTCTCAAAAAAAATCCTAAATGACCTTAGTCCTCTGACTCAAGTCACATACCAGAAAACAGTTACCCTTGGCCAGGCACTGTAGCTCATGCCTGTAATCTCAGCTACCCGGGAAGCTGAGGCAGGAGAATCACTTTAACCCAGGTGAAGGTTGCATGAGCCGAGATTGTGCCACTGCACTTCAGCCTGAGCAACAGAGCAAGACCCTATAACAATAACAAATCACCCTTCCAGAAGCATAATCACATTTGTAGAGAAAAGTCATGTTTGGAGGGGATGTTTAGAGATATACTGACAAGTTGCAGAATGCACTGAACCCATTAGCTACTATAATGGATTTCCCATTCAGCCTCAAAACATTTCCAGAGGTTGGTAATTTCTTTATTTATTTATTTTTCTTAAATAAAATCAATTAACATCCATTTTATCCTACATACAGTAGGGTAAAAATAAAATGTATAAAAACTCCTTTGCACTCCCCTCATTTAGTTCTACTCCACAGCATTAACAATTGTTAATATTTTCTTGTTTATCCTTAGAATTCAATTTATTGGTAAGAATGGTGTCATATAAAACTCATTAGCCAGGTGCAATGGCTCCTGCATGTAATCACAGCATTTCTGGAGTACAAGGTGGGAAGATTGCTTGAGGGCAGGAGTTCAAGACCAACCTCGGCAACACAGAGACCCCATCTGTAAAAAAAAAAAAAAAAAAAAAAAAACTTTCACAACACAGTCTCTCTCTCTCTCTCTCTCTCTCTCTCTCTATATATATATATATATATATACATATATATATATATATATTTATATATATATTTTTTCAGATGGATTTTCTCTCTTGTTGCCCGGGCTGGAGTGCAATGGCATGACCTCAGCTCACTGCAACCTCCACCTCCCGGGTTCAAGCAATTCTCCTGCCTCATCCTCCCAAGAATCTAGGATTACAGGTGGCCACGACCACACCCAGATAATTTGTGTGTGTGTGTATTTTTAGCAGAGACAGGTTTCACCATGTCAGCCAGGCTGGCCTTAAACTCCTGACCTCAGGTGATCTGCCTGCCTGAGGTCAGGAGCCACTTCATTCAGTCACAGTCTATATATTTAATATATACATCAAAATATGTTAAATCTGGAAAACAATTTTCACTGAAGGACAAAGTAATCTTTCTAAAATACATTTTAAAATTTCAAAGGGGTAAGAAAGTTATGGAGGCAAAAATGGTGCAAGAACATTAGAAACACCATCATGCTGGGCTGGGCGTGGTAATGTGCATTTGTTTTTTTGTTTTTGAGATGGAGTGTCCCTCTGTTCCCCAGGCTGGAGTGCAGTGGTGCGATCTCAGCGCACTGCAACCCCTGCCTCTGGGTTCAAGCGATTCTCCTGTCTCAGTCTCAAGTAGCTGGGACTACATGCATGTGCCACCATGCCCAGCTAGGCCCAACTAATTTTTTTGTATTTTTATTAGAGACGGGGTTTCACCATGTTAGCCAGGATGGTCTTGATCTCCTGACCTTGTGATCTGCCCACCTCAGCCCCCCAAAGTGCTGGGATTACAGGTATGAGCCACCTCGCCCAGCAACAGGTAATGTGTACTTGTAATGCCAGCTACTCGGGAGGCTGAGGTTGGAGGATCACTGTAATCCAGGAGTTTGAGATCCCCTTCTAAAAAAAAAAAGGCCAGGTGCAGTGGCTCACACCTGTAATCCCAGCATTTTGGGAGGCCAAGATGGGTGGATCACCTGAGGTCAGGAGTTCGAGACCAGCCTGGGCAACATGGTGACACCCCATTTCTATAAAAAATAATAAAAATAAAAAATAAAAAAACTATCACAGCGGGATTTCAATAGAGGACACTAAGAGTATACAAACACTAAATATGAAACAAATTGATAGAGCCTTGACTATGTCTCGAGTTATAACTGAAAATACACAGCTAATGAAACTAACACATGAGAGCACAAATTCAGGCTCTTATAGTCAGGAACTGTTGTTTATTGATGAAATCATGTTATTTCCCAGCAATTCAGTTTCCTCATTTATAATTTAGAGTATTGATTGCTGGGAAATGCAGTCTCATTCATGCAGTCTTTTAATCCCCATTGGCTGCATAAGAATAGACTGTAGGAGGCAACACAGCATATCTACAACCATACAATCTTTGATAAACCTGACAAAAATAAGACATGGGGAAAGGATTCTCTGTTTAATAAATGGTGTTGGGAAAACTGGCTAGCTATGTGCAGAAAGCAGAAACTGGACCCCTTCCTGACACCTTACACTAAAATTAACTCCAGTTGGATTAAAGACTTAAACATAAGACCTAACACCATAAAAGCCCTAGAAGAAAATCTAGGCAAAACCATTCAGGACATAGGAGTAGGCAAGGACTTCATGACCAAAACACCAAAAGCATTGGCAACAAAAGCCAAAATAGACAAATGGGACCTAATCAAACTCCACAGCTTCTGCACAGCAAAAGAAACAGTCATTAGAGTGAATTGGCAACCAACAGAATGGGGAAAAAATTTTGCAGTTTACCCATCTGACAAAGGGCTGATATCCAGAATCTACAAAAACTAAAACAGATTTACAAGAAAAAAAAAACAAACAAGCCCATACAAAAGTGGGCAAAGGATATGAACAGACACTTTACAAAAGAAGACATGCATGAGGCCAACAAACATATGAAAAAATGCTCATCATCACTGGTCATTAGAGAAATGCAAATCAAAACCACATTGAGATACTATCTCACACCAGTTACAATGGTAGCCATTAAAAAATCTGGAGACAACAGATGCTGGAGAGGATGTGGAGAAATAGGAACACTTTTACACTGCTGGTGGGAGTGTAAATTAGTTCAACAGTTGTGGAAGACAGTGTGGTGATTCCTCAAGGACCTAGAAATAGAAATTCCATTTGACCCAGAAATCCCATTACTGGGTATATATTCAAAGGACTATAAATCATTCTACTATAAGGACACATGCACATGAATGTTCATTGCAGCACTGTTTACAATAGCAAAGACCTGGAATCAACCCAAATGCCCATCGATGATAGACTGGACAGGGAAAATGTGGCACATATACACCATGGAATACTATGCAGCAATCAAAAACGATGAGTTCGTGTCCTTTGTAGGGACATGGATGAATCTGGAGAACATTATTCTCAGCAAACTGACACAAGAACAGAAAATGAAATACCACATATTCTCACTCATAGGCGGGTGTTGAACAATGAGAACACATGGACACAGGGAGGGGAGCACTACACACTGGTATCTGTTGGGGGGAATAGGGGAGGGACAGCAGGGGGTGGGGAGTTGGGGAGAGATAGCACGGGGAGAAATGCCAGATGTGTGTGAAGGGGAGGAAGGCAGCAAATCACACTGCCACATGTGTACCTATGCAACTATCTTGCATGTTCTTCACATGTACCCCAAAACCTAAAATGCAATAAAAAAAAAGAAAGCACAGGGTCCCATGGGATATAAAGTTATGAATGTCATGATGTAGAATGTTAGCAAAAGAGTGTATATAATGTTGCATTTTATTGTCTAGGCAAGGAAATGATGCCACTGAAAGGATGAGAAAGAAGAAACTACTACTTCCATTTCTGTTTCCCATGCTTAATTGTGAGTGCTTTGAGATCAAAGTGTATATATATTTTTGCTACGTAGGCATAGTACATTCCCTCGCATATAGTAGTAGTGAATACACAGTTATTGAATTGAATTGAATTGTAAAAGAAGCTTTGATTTAAAAATTGACAAAACTTCCCCAGTTTATAAAAAATACCATTTTGAATACAGAAAATAGGTTAAAGCCACAGTATCCACATTTTCTTTCACAACCAGATACGAGTGAGGCAATGGAAATTGCTTTCTGTAATGAGTCACAGTGATTTCTATTTTGGGGCAGAAGTTGTTCACTGACAGCCTAGAATTTCTCACTGAAATCTCTCCAAAACCATGTATTTTAAGCTGTTTCAGAGAATATTAAATAAAGGAATCAAAAGTAGAAAGGCTAACACAGAAAAGAACTGCATGATATATTGTGTTAATCTTTTTCACACGTGAAATGTAATAGGATAGAAAGACAAAAAGTCACTGATAACATTTAAGGAAACTAAGTGAGGACCATAGTGTGGGTATATTTAAATTTTCTAAATACAAAAGGAAAACAAAAACCTATTATGAGGATAAAATTATTTTTGTTCTGCTTCTGCTTTTAAATACAGCATGTGGCATGTTCTGCAGTAACATGAGACTTAAAAGTAATACAGGCTTGAAGTAGAGCTTTACACTTTGCCCAGTGAAGAAATGTATGTGTTGTCATGAGTTTTTTCTTAGTATATATTAGCAATATTTTTACAATGCAGGTTAAGCCAATGTTTCACTAATGTACAAAATATAAATGTATTTATCAAAGGCAACTATTGTATAGCATCAAGAGAATTTTGCTATAAAAAATTAAATTATATTGGTGCACTTCATTTCATTCTAGTAATTATTGCCTTAATGGAACTAAGACACATATTTTTGAAAAAGTTTATTAACATTTATTTATCTATTTATTTTTATTTTTGAGATGGAGTCTCGCTCTGTCCCCCAGGCTGGAGTGCAGTGGCATGATCTCAGCTCGTGGCAATCTGCATTTTTTGGGTTATAAAGCAATTCTCCTGACTCAGTCTCCTGAATAGCTGGGATTATGTGTGTCTGCTGCCATATCTGCCTAATTTTTGTATTTTTAGTAGTGAGAGAGTTTCACCATGTTGGCAGGGCTGGTCTTAAGCTCCTGACCTCAAGTGATCCACGCCCCTCAACCTCTGAATGTGCTGGGATTACAGGTGTGAGCCATCATGCCTGGCCTTAACTTTAAAAGCTTAGCTTTATTGTCATAATTCTAAAATTGAATACTTGTGAAGATAGATAGATTTTCAAATTCAGGGTTAAAATGTCCTGTAAAACTTAAAATATGTTTTTCTTTCTAAAACATTATTTTCATTTTTCTGGTAGCAAATTCTGTTTTTGTTTCAAAATGTGCTTTGTAATAAAAGTTGTAAAAAATCTTTAACAAAATAACTAGGGATAGAACTAACAAGGGATGTGAAGGACCTCTTCAATGAGAACTACAAACCACTGCTCAAGAAAATAAGAGAGGACACAAGCAGATAGGAAAACACCCCATATTCATGAATCAATATCATAAAACTGGCCATACAGGCCAAAGTAATTTATAGATTCAATGCTATCCCATCAAGCTACCAATGACTTTCTTCACAGAATTGGAACAAACCACCTTAGACTTCATATGGAATCAAAAAGAGCCTGTATAGCCAAGTCAATCCTAAGCAAAACAACAACAACAAAAAACAACAACAACAACAAAAAACAAGCTGGAGGCATCATGCTACCTGACTTCAAACTATACTACAAGGCTGCAGTAGTCAAAATAGCATGGTACTGATACCAAAACAGAGATATAGATCAATAGAACAGAATAGAGGCCTCCGAAATAACACCACACATCTACAAACACCTAATCTTTGAAAAATCTGAAAAAAACAAGCAATGGGGAAAAAAATTCCCTATTTAACAAATGGTGTTAAGAAAACTGGCAAGCCATGTGCAGAAAGCTGAAACTGGATCTCTTCCTTACACCTTAGACAAAAATTAACTCTAGGTGGATTAAAGATTTAAACATGAGGCCTAACACCATCAAAACTCTAGAAGAAAACCTAAGCAATACCATTCAGGACAAAGGCATGAGCAAGGACTTCATGACTAAAACACCAAAAGCAATGGCAACAAAAGCCAAAATAGACAAATGGGATCTAATTAAACTTAAGAATTTCTGTGCAGCAAAAGAAACTCTCAATAGAATGAACCAGCAGACAACAAAATGGGAAAAAATGTTTGCAATCTACCCATCTGACAAAGGGCTAATATTCAAAATCGACGGAGAACTTAAACATGTTTCCAAGAAAAAATAACCCATCAAAAAATGGGCAAAGGATATGAACAGACACTTTCTAGTGTCCATTTTTTTTAAAACACAGATCTGGTCAGTTAATGGACTCATGTCAAATTTTTAGGATGTTTTCAGTGAGATATTTAATTTTAAAGTTATTTCGTTTTTACAACAGAAATTTTGGATACTCTATATTAAATATACAACACAGCAAAAACTATCTTCCCGCAACAAACCTAAAGAACACAACCCACCCTCCAAACTGAGAGGACCAAACCATAGTAAAAGGAGGGGAAAAAAGACGAGCAGTAAATATGCCAGTCAATAGATGTTGTTACAGCGATTGAATAACCACAGCTGCACAGATGAAAAAACAAGATATTTTTCAGGAACAATTACCCTTCAAGTGACTTGATTCTGGATAATTTGCTCAAAAAAGAGTCAATCAGAAATAAAACAGATGCTTTTAATGGGGGTGGGAAAAGGAAGTTGCCATTTGGGATAACTTCCAAAGTGGGGAGAGGACCAGGAAAGGGCAGGATATCCCTGGGGTGAGCATGACACATGGATGTGGCAGCCGCAGCCCCTCCTGTGAACCACATGCCCTGACCATGCGCTGGGAGGATGCAGAGCTGCCATGCTGGGTGATCCCCACCTGCCTCCGGATGAAACAATAGATTGAGGAACACTCATTTTCTAAAAGGCTTTTAAGTCCAAGTTCAAATGCTGAAAGCCTTTTCTTTGGTCACCTGAGTCCCAGTTGGACTGGGGATTCCAGGGAGTTTTTTAATTCAGTAATGGGAAGTTGAACCCCACTGGATGCATGCCATGCTGGTTGAACATGAAGCATTCGCTTCACTTTTGCTTCATTCCTTAAGGGTCTAGCTGCTTCGTGGGGATCTGAGAATCCAGGCATTAAAGGCTGCTGTGGGGGGTCTGAGCTGTTGTGAGTTGAGTGCCAACTATCTGCTAGGGAGTTTGCTGATCTCAGGTCATCTTCAACCCTAGGAGGTGGAGTTCTGTGCTACAGGAACATGGAGACCTGGGCTCTGCAAGGCTATGAAACTTGTGAAGGTCCAAAACAAGTCACTGGCTGACTTGAGGGATGGAGCAAGACAGTGTAACTCCAAGACCAGAGAATTAAATTCCACATCCTTGGGCTGTGCAGAGCACCTCCCTCCAAGTGCTCAGAGCTAGCATTTGCTGACCCTGAGCCAGTATCTCCAAATTTTGCCAGCTTCTCCGTTTATGCTGGTAAACTTGCTCAGCACCCGAGGTTTCAGCCCAGATTTCTCTCCAGATAAAAACAGCCTGTACCAGATCTTCCAGAGAACGGGATCTGCCTAGCTCACAGTGCATGGAACTCTCAACAGCTTAGCAGCGTCTTCGCTGCAAACACGCCTTTTCCTCCAGCACATGTACTCCCAGCCAAATCTTTGAATCATTTTCAGCATCATGCTGAAACTGCTGTGGGTAGAAAGGGGAGAAAGCAGCAGTGGATTTGGATCTGTGGTGTTTTCCAAGCCCTGCACCCACGCTGTTCATTGTCAGCACTGGGGTTTCATTCTCCCTCCAGAAGACATGGTGTGCAGTGAGACGTAAGGGTGCATTCCTAAAACTCCCTTACTTAAGAAATCACAGGTTTCTTCTGATCATGCACTTGCCAAATTTCAATATAAATTGTGTGCAGGTCTCTTTTCAGGCCACAGGGTAATTATGCCTGTTCATGACTGATCGTCATCGTTTCAACAACATGCTATCGCTGTCTCTTGTTAAGTGTTTTGCCTCAAGCATAAAGAAGCTAAACAAAGACTTTCAAAATGTTGGCAAGAAACCCCCATCTAAGAACACATAATCTGATAAGAAATCCACCTGGATTACTCTACTGTGCTCTGCCTGTCCTGCTCACAGTGTGTTAGAAAGGAACTGTTGGTCATTTTCCAAGCCATACCAGTCCTGGAAGTGGCTAGACACTAGCCCATCCCACACCTTTCTTTCGGTCTCTTCCCAGGTTCTTACAGTAAGCCATAGTCTATTGATAAAGTTCACAGGAGACCGGTTGGATCCGGGGTCCCACCGTATAAATGAGGTAAAAGAATGGAGTACACAAGCTTGGTCTAGGGGAGAGTGAGCCCCTCGAAAGACATAAGGAAATCAGGTGACCCTTCCCATGGCTGGGACATGCAAGTTGATCTTCCTGGGCGGGAAGGACCCCAGGTGGTGCTGAATTCTGGAGGAGGCTGGTCTGTCTTGGACACTTTCCAAAGAGTTCATTACCAGAAAGTCACCATGGAAACACATTCTTAATTCTGAGTAGTGCCCATGTGGGCTAGGAACTTGTAGGCAGGCAGATGCAGCTTCTGTCTATTAAATCAAGGTTGTGGACTTCCATCTCAGTGAGGCGGCCTGATGAGGAAGCTGTGGTCCCATAGTATGTCACACTGAGGCCACATCAAAATTAGACTGAATCAGAGAACAACCATGCCTGGGACAGTTCGGGCCAAGACCTCGCAGGTTTAGCAGGTCCATCTCTGTCTTCTTCAGCACCTGTTCTTCCTTGCCTTCTTTTTTCTTTTCTATCCTATATCCTGTGCTTCCTCCCTCTCTTATTAAAAACGGAACATTTACTGAGTTCTAGCTGTGGCAGGCACTTGTCCTGGAATAATGGGATGCTCCAGAGATGGAGTCCCTGACCTCCAAATGCTGGACCTCCATAAAGGACCAGCAGCAGCCACATAAATGACAGATGCCACGAACCTGTTCGTGCAGGTGCCCTGTCTTGGCCTTCATCCTGCCTGAGCAACCTCCATGAGTGCTCATGCAGGGTGAATGCTGAGACAGAGAACATGGGTGCTGGAAGGGAGAGGTGAGTGGGAGCGTGTCATGTGTGTGGATGAGTGTCTCTGTGTGGATGAGTGTGTGTGTGCCTGAGAGCAGGTGTCCACAGCCCTGAGTGTGCCAGTGTGCCAAGTCTGTTTACCTGTGAATGTGTCTGGGAGCATGGGTGTGTGAGTCTGTGTGTGAGAACGTGCCCGTGGCCATCTGACTGCAGAGGGATGTGAGGAAAGCAGTGACCATATGAGTGTGAGTGTGCATGTGAATGAGTCAGTGTGTATGTGAGCAGGTGTGAGTGTGAGACACCAGACAGTGAACAGTACGGGCTCTGGGAACTCATGTTGGGGCCAAGCCTAGTCTGAGAGAGAAGTGCCCAAGAGAAGCTCAGGGATGAGCCAGGCTCAGAGATCACAGCTCAGTGTCCTACCCTCAAACAGGCTGGGCCTAAGAGGGGGAGTGTGGATGGCGAGGACATTCACAGAGGGTCCTGAGTGAGGATAGAGGTGACACCATGGAGGGTCCTGAGTGAGGATGGGGTGACACCACGGAGGGCCCTGAGTGAGAATAGGGGTGACACCACGGAGGGTCCTGAGTGAGGATGGTGGTGACACCAGGGAGGGTCCTGAGTGAGAATAGGGGTGACACCATGGAGGGTCCTGAGTGAGAATGGGGGTGACACCAGGGAGGGTCCTGAGTGAGAATAGGGGTGACACCAGGGAGGGTCCTGAGTGAGGATGGTGGTGACACCAGGGAGGGTCCTGAGTGAGAATAGGGGTGACACCATGGAGGGTCCTGAGTGAGAATGGGGGTGACACCACGGAGGGCCCTGAGAATAGGGGTGACACCACAGAGGGCCCTGAGTGAGGATGGGGTGACACCACGGAGGGCCCTGAGTGAGAATGGGGGTGACACCACGGAGGGCCCTGAGTGAGGATGGGGTGACACCACGGAGGGCCCTGAGTGAGGATGGTGGTGACACCACGGAGGGTCCTGAGTGAGGATGGAGAGTCCTGAGGGCAAACAGAGGTGACAGTGTGTGGAGAGTCCTGAGGGAGAATGCTTGTTCTTAATCTTAGGGGAACCAACATGGAGTGTCTATCTGTTATGAATGTGAATATTCTCCTCCGTGCCATTCATAGGTCTAAGAGAATTCCATTTTTTCTAGTTTGCTGAGATACTTTATCATGTATTAATGTTGAGTTTTCTCTAATATTTTTATATCTATGAAGGTGATCTCATCTTTTCTCATTGAGTTTATTGATATGGTAAATTATGTTGTTTTAAATTTACTGCTGAGCCAGTCTGGTACTATGTGGATAAACCTTGTTATGATGTCTGATGTGTTTATGATGTGTTCTTGTCTTTCTTATATATTGCTGGATTCAAATTATTTTGTTAAGGGTTTTTGCATTTATGTTTATAAGGGATGTTAAACTGTAGTTTGCTTTTTTTCATTCCCTTTTTTGAGGGTGGAAGCGATACCTTTGGCTGATAATGGTGTTAGTATAAACCTGGCCTCAGAAAATAAATTGGGAAGGGTTCTCTTTCGTTTTCTAGAAGATATTGTGCAGACTTGGTATTACTTCTTTCTTAATGTTTGATAGAACTTGCCAGGAAGCTTTGTGGACCTGGAATTTTCTTTTTTGAAAGGTTTTAAACTAGTAATTTAGTTTCTTTAGATGTAGGACTCTTTCCTTTATTTATTCTTGAATAAGTTTTGATAGTTTGTATTTTTTAAGGAATTGGTACATCTCATACAAGTTGTTAAGTCTACCAATCTAATAATGTTTGTGACAGTTTCTTATCATCCTTATTGTCTGAGAGATCAGTAGAAATGACTCCTCTTTTGTTTCTGATATGGACAATTTCTGATATTACTCATTTCTTGGTCTGTCTGACTACAGGTTTAAAAATTTTTTTTATTTATTTCTAAGAACAGCATTTGATTCCTTTGATTTTTCTCTATTGTTTTTCTGTTCTCTATTTTACAGATTTCATCACTAACTTTATTATTTCCTTCCTTCTGCTTGCTTTAAAGCTAAATGAAATTCCTCCTCTAATGGTGAAAGCTTAGGTTATTGATTTAAATATCTTTTTCTAGTTTAAGTATCTAGTAGCATAGATTGTCCTCTGAGCACAGCTTTAACTGCATCCCATACATTCTTATATGCTGCATTTTTATTGTCATTTGGTTCAAAATAATTCTGATTTTGTCAGATAATTCCATTTTATCCATGTTTTATAAAGAAGTATATTATTAGTTTCCAAATATTTAGAGATTTTCAAATATCTGTTATTTATTTTCTAGTTCAATTCAATCTTTGAAAATATACTTTGTGGTAGGATGTGGTGACTTACACCTGTAATCCCAGCACTTTGGGAGGCCGAGGTGGGTGGATCACGAGGTCAGGAGATCAAGACCATCCTGGCTAACACAGTGAAACTTGTCTCTACTAAAAATACAAACAAACTAACTAACTAACAAACAAAAAATTAGCCAGGCGTGGTGGCACATGCCTGTAGTCGCAGCTACTCAGGAGTCTGAGGCAGGAGAATGGCTTGAACCCAGGAGGCAGAGGTTGCAGTGAGCCGAGCTTGCACCACTGCACTCCAGCCTTGGAGGCAGGGCTTTTAAATTTACTCAGTTGTGTTTTAAGGTGCAGAATACAGTCCCTCCGGGTGAATATTTCATTTGCAGTTGTGAAGAAGTATATTTTGTTATTCTTATCAGAGAATTTTATAGGTGTCAATTACGTCAAAATGGTCAATGACCCCATCTGGGTTATCATGACCTGTACTTATTTTTCCTTCTTGTTAAACCAATTGCTGAGAGAGAAGTGTTCAAGTCTCCAGCTATAACTGTAAATTTTGCTGTCTCTTTCAGATGATTCAGTTTTTGCTTCACATATTTTAAAGCTGTGTTGTTAGTACTGTCTCCTCTGGGAGACTCGATTCTCTTATAATTATGTAGTATCACTTTTTATCTCTGACAGTACTCCTTGTTTTAAATTCTGCATTTTATGGAATTGTTACACCTGCCCCAGCTTTCTGTAGCTTGTGTTAGCATGGTTCATCACTCTCCATTCTTCTATTTTAGATATTTCTATGTCTTTAAATTTAAAATAAATGTCATGTGGACAGCATATTGTTGAGGCTTTTTTGTTTTTCATTCAACCTGACAATCTCTGTCTTTTAACTGCTATGTTTAGGTCATTCACATTTAAAATCGTTATCAGTCTAACTGGATTAAAACCACCACACCAGATGTTGTCTACTTGTTACATTTATTTGTTTATTCTCCCTTCTTGTCGTCTCTAGATGTAATTGACCATTTTTATAATTTCGTTTAATTTCTCTATTGATTATTTATATCACTTGATGCTTGGATATTTGCCCTGGTATTTATAGCATTCACTTTTAAAAATCTAAGGCCATCTTCAAATAATAAATTGTATAAAGTGCAAGGGCCTCTAACTGTGTGTTTCTATTTTTTTAATTTAATTTTATTTTATTATTCTTTTTCATGTTTTATTCACTTTATTTAAAACTATCTACAAGCTGAACAACCTTTGTGAGCCCTTTTTAAAACATTTTTGCAATTTGCTAAAGCAATGGTTTCTTTTTTTTTTAATTTTTTAAGTTTTTACTGCATTATAGGTTTTGGGGTACATGTGCAAAGTGTGCAAGATAGTTGCATAGGTACACACATGGCAGTGTGCTTTGCTGCCTTCCTTATCTTCACCCACACTTGGCATTTATCCCCAGGCTATCCCTCCCCAGCCCCCCAACTGTCCCTCCCCACTTCCCCCCAATAGACCCCAGTGTGTAGTAGACCCCCTCCATGTGTCCATGTGTTCTCATTTTTCTCACCCGCCTATGAGTGAGAATATGCGGTATTTCCTTTTCTGTTCTTGTGTCAGTTTGCTGAGAATGATGTTCTCCAGATTCATCCATGTCCTTACAAAGCACACAAACTCTTCATTTTTGATTGCTGCATAATATTCCATGGTGTATATGTGCCACATTTTCCCAGTCCAGTCTATCATCGATGGGCATTTGGGTTGGTTCCAGGTCTTTGCTATTGTAAACAGTGCTGCAATGAACATTCGCGTGCATGTGTCCTTATAGTAGAACGATTTATAGTCCTTTGGATATATACCCAGTAAAGGGATTGCTGGGTCAAATGGAATTTCTATTTCTAGGTCCTTGAGGAATCACCACACTGTCTTCCACAATGGTTGAACTAATTTACACTCCCACCAACAGTGTAAGAGTGTTCCCATTTCTCCACATCCTCTCCAGCATCTGCTGTCTCCAGATTTTTTAATGATCACCATTCTAACTGGCGTGAGATGGTATCTCAATGTGGTTTTGATTTGCATCTCTCTAATGACCAGTGATGATGAGCATTTGTTCATGTGTTTGTTGGCCTCATGTATGTCTTCTTTTGTAAAGTGTCTGTTCATATCCATTGCCCATTTTTGAATGGGCTTGTTTGTTTTTTTCCTGTAAATCTGTTTGAGTTCTTTGTAAATTCTGGATATCAGCCCTTTCTCAGAGGGGTAAACTGCAAAGATTTTTTCCCATTCTGATGGTTGCCAATTCACTCTAGTGACTGTTTCTTTTGCCATGCAGAAGCTGTGGAGTTTGATTAGGTCCCATTTGTCTATATTGGCTTTTGTTGCCAATGCTTTTGGTGTTTTTGTCATGAAGTCCTTGCCTACTCCTATGTCCTGAATGGTTTTGCCTAGATTTTCTTCTAGGGTTTTTATGGTGTCAGGTCTTACATTTAAGTCTTTAATCCATCTGGAGTTAATTTTAGTGTAAGGTGTCAGGAAGGGGTCCAGTTTCTGCTTTCTGCACATGGCTAGCCAGTTTTCCCAACACCATTTATTAAACAGGGAATCCTTTCCCCATTGCTTGTTTTTGTCTGGTTTATCAAAGATTATATGGTTGTAGATATGTTGTGTTGCCTCCGATGCCTCTGTTCTGTTCCATTGGTCTATATCTCTGTTTTGGTACCAGTACCATGCTGTTTTGATCACTGTAGCCTTGTAGTAGAGTTTGAAGTCTGGTAGTGTGATGCCTCCCACTGTGTTCTTTTTGCTTAGAGTTGACTTGGCTATGCGGGCTCTCTTTTGGTTCCATATGAAGTTCATGGTGGTTTTTTCCAGTTCTGTGAAGAAATTCAATGGTAGTTTGATGGGGATAGCATTGATTGTGTAAATTACTTTGGGCAGTATAGCCATTTTCATGATAGTGATTCTTCCTAACCACAAACATGGAATGTTTCTCCATCTGTTTGTGTCCTCTCTTACTTCATTGAGCAGTGGTTTGTAGTTTTCCTTGAAGAGGTCCCTTATGTTCCTTGTGAGTTGTATTCCTAGGTATTTTATTTTCTTTGTAGCAATTGTGAATGGCAGTTCGTTCTTGATTTGGTTCTCTTTTAATCTGTTATTGCTGTATAGGAATGCTTGTGATTTTTGCACATTGATTTTATATCCTGAGACTTTACTGAAGTTGCTTATCAGTTTCAGGCGCTTTTGGGCTGAGGTGATGGGGTCTTATAGGTATACTATCATGTCGTCTGCAAATAGAGACAATTTGGCTTCCACCTTTCCTATTTGAATACCCTTTATTTCTTTTTCTTGCCTGATTGCTCTGGCTAGAACTTCCAGTACTATGTTGAATAGGAGTGGTGAGAGAGGGCATCCTTGTCTAGTGCCAGATTTCAAAGGGAATGCTTCCAGTTTTTGCCCATTAAGTATGATATTGGCTGTTGGTTTGTCATATATAGCTGTTATTACTTTGAAATATGTTCCATCAATACCAAGTTTATTGAGGGTTTTTAGCATAAAGGGCTATTGAATTTTGTCAAATGACTTCTCTGCGTCAATTGAGATAATCATGTGGTTTTTGGTTTTGGTTCTGTTTATGTGGTGAATTACATTTATAGACTTGCATATGTTGAACCAGCCTTGCATCCCCGGGATGAATCCTACTTGATCATGATGGATAAGTTTTTTAATGTGCTGTTGCAATCGGTTTGCCAGTATTTTATTGAAGATTTTTGCATCTATGCTCATCATGGATATTGGCCTGAAGTTTTCTTTTCTTGTTGAGTCTCTGCCAGGTTTTGGTATCAGGATGATGTTGGTCTCATAAAATGATTTGGGAAGGGTTCCCTCTTTCTGAATTATTTGGAATAGTTTCAGAAGGAATGGTACCAGATCCTCTTTGTGTGTCTGGTAGAATTCAGCTGTGAACCCATCTGGACCTGGGCTTTTTTTGTGTGGTAGGCTCTTAATTGCTGCCTCAACTTCAGACCTTGTTATTGTTCTATTCATAGTTTCGGCTTCCTCCTGGTTTAGGCTTGGGAGGACACACACATCCAGGAATTTATCCATTTCTTCTTGGTTTACTCGTTTATGTGCATAGAGTTGTTTGTAGTATTCTCTGATGATGGTTTGAATTTCTGTGGAATCTGTGGTGATTTCCCCTTTATCGTTTTTTGTTGCATCTATTTGGTTGTTCTCTCCTTTCTTTTTTATCAGTCTGGCTAGTGGTCCATCTATTTTGTTGATCTTTTCAAAAAACCAGCTCTTGGATTTATTGATTTTTTGATGGGTTTTTCTTGTCTCTATCTCCTTCAATTCTGCTCTGATCTTAGTTATTTCTTGTCTTCGGCTAGGTTTTGAGCTTTTCTGATCTTGCTCCTCTAGCTCTTTCAATTTTGACGATAGGGTGTTCATTTTGAATGTCTCCACTCTTCTCATGTGGGAACTTATTACTATATATTTTCCTCTACAGACCGCTCTAAATGTGTCCCAGAGATTCTGGTACGTTGTGTCTTCGTTCTCGTTGGTTTCGAAGAACTTCTTTATTTCTGCCTTCATTTCATTGTTTATCCAATCAACATTCAAGAGCCAGTTGTTCAGTTTCCATGAAGCTGTGCAGTTCTGAGTTAGTTTCTGAATTCTGAGTTCCAACTTGATTGCACTATGGTCTGAGAGACTGTTTGTTATGATTTCAGTTGTTTTGCATTTGCTGAGGAGTGCTTTACTTCCAATTATGTGGTCAATTTTGGAGTAGGTGTGATGTGGTGCTGAGAAGAATGTATATTCTGTGGATTTGGGGTGGAGAGTTCTGTAAATATCTATCAGGTTTGCTTGTTCCAGGTCTGAGTTCAAGTCCTGGATATCCTTGTTAATTTTCTGTCTGGTTGATCTGTCTGATATTGACAGTGGAGTGTTAAAGTCTCCCACTATTATTTTGTGGGGGTCTAAGTCTCTTTGTAAGTCATTAAGAACTTGCCTTATATATCTGGGTGCTCCTGCATTGGGTCCATATATATTTAGAATCGTTAGCTCTTCTTGTTGTATCGATCCTTTTACCATTATGTAATGACCTTCTTTGTCCCTTTTGATCTTTGTTGCTTTAAAGTCTATTTTATCAGAGACGAGAATTGCAACTCCTGCTTTTTTTTGCTCTCCATTTGCTTGGTAAATCTTCCTCCATCCCTTTATTTTGAGCCTTTGTGTATTCTTGCATGTGAGGTGGGTTTCCTGGATACAGCATACCGATGGGTTTTGGCTTTTTATCCAATTTGCCAGTCTGTGTCTTTTGATTGGTGCGTTTAGTTCATTTACATTTAGGGTTAAAATTGTTATGTGTGAATTTGATACTGCCATTTTGATGCTAACTGGCTGTTTTGCCCACTGGTTCATGTAGATTCTTCATTTTGTTGATGCTCTTTAGCATTTGGTATGCTTTTAGGATGGCTGGTACTGGTTGTTCCTTTCTATGTGTAGTGCCTCTTTCAGGAGCTCTTGTAAAGCAGGCCTAGTGGTGACAAAATCTCTGAGTACTTGCTTGTTCACGAAGGATTTTATTTTTCCTTCACTTATGAAGCTCAGTGTGGCTGGATATGAAATTCTGGGTTGAAAGTTCTTTTCTTTAAGGATGTTGAATATTGGCCCCCACTCTCTTCTGGCTTGTAGAGTCTCTGCCGAGAGATCTGCTGTGAGTCTGATGGGCTTCCCTTTTTGGGTGACCTGACCTTTCTCTCTGGCTGCCCTTAGTATTTTCTCCTTCATTTCCACCCTGGTGAATCTGATGATTATGTGCCTTGGGGTTGCTCTTCTTGCAGAATATCTTTGAGGTGTTCTCTCTATTTCCTGGAGTTCAGTATTGACCTGTCTTGCTAGGTTGGGGAAATTTTCCTGGATAATATCCTGAAGAGTGTTTTCCAGCTTGGATTCATTCTCTTCATCACATTCTGGTACACCTATCAAATGTAGGTTGGGTCTCTTCACATAGTCCCACATTTCTTGGAGATTTTGTTTATTCCTTTTTGTGCTTTTTTCTTTGATCTTGGTTTCTCACTTTATTTCATTGAGTTGATCTTTGACTTCTGATATTCTTTCTTCTGCTTGGTCAATTTGGCTGTTGAAACTTGTGCATGCTTCACAAAGTTCTCGTGTTGTGTTTTTCAGCTCCTTCAATTCATTTATATTCCTCTTTAAGTTGTCCATTCTTGTTATCATTTCCTCGAATCTTTTTTCAAATCTTTTTTCAAGGTTCTTAGTTTCTTTGCACTGATTTATAACATGTTCTTTTAGCTCACTGAAATTTCTCATTATCCACTTTCTGAAGTCTGATTCCATCATTTCGTCACACTCATTCTCTATTCAGCTTTGTTCCCTTGCTGGTGAAGAGTTTTGGTCCTTCATAGGGGGTGAAGTGTTTTGGTTTCGGGTGTTTTCCTCCTTTTTGCGCTGGTTTCTTCCCATCTTTATGGATTTATCCACCTGTCGTCTTAGTAGTTGCTGATTTTTCAATTGGGTCTCTGTGTGGATGCCCAGATTGTTGATGATGAGGTATTTCTGTTACTTAGTTTTCCTTCTAATGGTCTAGCCCCTCTGCTGTACGAGTGCTGAGGTCCACTCCAGGCCCTGCTTGTCTGGGGTATACCTGTAGCAGCAGTGGAACAGTGAGGGATGCTACCAGTTTCTTCTGCTGCTATCTTTGTTTCAGAATGATGCCCGGCAAATGGCAGTCTGATTAGTCCTTTTTTGGGGTGATGACTCTTTGGATATACAGGGGTCAGGAGCTGCTTGAGGAGATGGTCTGTGCTTTCTAGGAGCTCCAGTGCTGAGCTGTGAGCTCCGTTGTTCATTCAGCGTTGTTGGGAGGATGTGTTTATGTCTGCTGCAACAGAACTCATAAAACCCCCCCTTTTTTTCCCCCTTAGATGCTCTGTCTTGGGGAGTTGGGGCTTTCTTTATGAGTATCTGTTGCACTGTCCTGCCCAGCTAAGAGGCAGTCTATTCACTATTTTCCTGCCGGGGCTCCGCCCTGCTAGTGTGGGTCTGCCCTGTTGCTGCGGGGCTCCGTTCTGCTGTGGCTTGCTCCGCCCTGTTGTGGCTTGCTCCGCCCTGCTGGTGGAGTCCCTCTGTTATGGCAAGTCGCCTTGGCAACAGCAGGCTGCGTCAGCCCTGGGCAGTACTTCAGTAGGGGGGGATTGCATCAGTAGTGGCGGATGCCCCTCCCGCACCAGGCTGCACTGTACTAGATGCCGGCAGCAAAACTCTCAGCCCCGAGCACCTCCAATCGCTGCCCTGCTTGTCCCCGTCAGGGTGGGACCCGCTGAGCCTGATCACCCAGCTCCCTGCCTCAGAGTCCGTCCTCTCTCTCTCTCTCTCTCTTCCTCTCCCCAAGCTGAACAGTTGACTCTCTCACTGGTGCCCCAGTAGCCTGCTGATAGGGCACTGGGATCCATGTGATCTCCCGTGCTGCTGCCCACTGCACCGGCTCAGATTACGTTTCCCAGGAATCTCCTGGTCTGGGTCATTGTCCAAGTCCCATTCAATCAGATGGACATGCCAATCTGCCCTTCCAAATCTCAGATTGCCGGTTTAACAGGGCACCCGGACCAGTGAGTTTTGTGCCCGGTGCCGCTGTGCTGCAGAACCGGCCGAAGCAGCCGCGCAAGCCGGCTGTGCTAGCGTCCTGTGTCTCTCCCACACCTGGGACTTTCAACGTTCTGCGGGCAAAAAAGATCTGTCTGAGAATGCAGCTAGGACTCACCCTGTGTGCCTTCACTGAGAGATGCAGTCCAGAGTCGCCTCTATGATGCCATCTTGGAAGTCAATCCCCTATTATTTTATTTTGAGACAGAGTTTTGCTCGTTAGCCAGGCTGGAGTGCAATGGCGCAATCTCGGCTCACTGCAACCTCCGCCTCCTGGGTTCAGGCAATTCTCCTGCCTCAGCCTCCTGAGTAGCTGGGATTACAGGCACGCGCCACCATGCCCAGCTAACTTTTTGTCTTTTTAGTAGAGATGGGGTTTCACCATGTTGACCAGGATGGTCTCGATCTCTTCACCTCGTGATCCACCTGCCTCAGCCTCCCAAAGTGCTGGGATTACAGGTGTGAGCCAAAGCGCCCGGCCCTATAACTGTGTGTTTCTAAGTCCTTGGTCCCCTCCTTTGTGACACAGCTGTCATGGATTTCACTTTTCTTTTTATCATGTGCTACAGGTGTACAGTAGTGGGCATGCTCATCAGGCAGTGTGAACCCCATCCATGCCTCTAGTCCTAGGGCATTCCACTTGCCCACACTTGGCTTCAAGCAATTAGTTAAGAATTCATAGCTGGATTTTATTACCAGTGTATACAGAATCAGGCAACATCTGCTCCAAGTAAATGAATGTGTGGTTCTTCTTTTTCTTGGCAAGCATCTGTCTCTCCCCAGGTTTGGGTGCATTTTGTTTACTCTGCAACTTCGGTTCCTTTATGGTTTCAGGAAAAGTGAGTGGTTTGCAGTTTGTTCAGTCCTTTACCTGTTGTGAAGGTGGAAGCTGTACTCTTCCCAGATCTCTCAGTCACTTCAGAAGCTGAAGTCCTGGACTCCACTTTGTTTGTTTGAACTGTATTTTACCATCTCCCAGTGTACATACATTTTATCATAGAAGTTTGGTCTTATCTGGCTACCTGCCTGGCATGTCTTTTAAAAAACTGTTAGAGAGTACCTGTCAAGACCTGTGAACACCTACCAATTGTATTGCACATCAAAAACTTGCAAATGATGTCTTACCTTTCCACCACCTTGAAGATTCCTTTCTCTGCAAAAAAATTCTCAGGACTCATCCAAGTTGCCCTTAGAATGGCAATGATGCTAGAATCAGGGAGATCTGGGTTCAAATTTGTGATTCACCACTTCTAGTTGAACCACAATGACAACTTTCTTCATTTTGCCAAGACTCCCTAGAGTGGGGTGAGCACAATGTGGAATGATGCATATTCCCTCCACATATGTGACGACCCATGCAGCCACCATTTTGTTTTGTCTTGGGTAGTTACTCCCAGTAAGTACTGACTGTTTGAATATCTCGGTAAAAGCCTTCAGCACATTTGTTTCTTTAGGGAGAATTATTTGGCAGACATCCCTGAAACACCAGATCTTTTTTATCCCAGAATGGCCACATCTGCCCTCCTTGCAGGCTTCACCCTTCCCCACAGACCACAGGTGCTCTTTGTCCATTGTTCTGCAAGCCAGTCTGTGCCCTTCCATTCACTCAGATGTTCAAACTCGAAATCTAGGAACCATTCCTGATTCTTCTTTCTCCTTTACCCTCATATGTGGCTTTTCTCCAAACAATACCTCCCATCCTTTCAAAACTACCGGCACCTTCCATTAGAACTGTTCCATCCCCTGTGAACGAGCATTTTCTCCAAGCTCTTCTCCGCTCTGTTTCCAAGTGCTTTTGCTAAGATAGAGTCCTGGCTCCCCGGGGCTGCACGCCTTTGCTGGCTTCTCAAACCTTTAAGCCCCAGGGCAGATTCCCTTCCTGTGTTCCATTGGAGCCCACACCTCTGTGCCATGCCTGTCTCTTCTCCTGGACTTGAAGGTTTTCTTGTTGACTATTTCATCCCTGGCAACTAGCTGAGACCTTGCCGCTGGCTTTCAAAAGGTGCTCAGTAAACACTGGATAAGTAAATGAATGAATGAGTTTGTGAGTGAGCACAAGATGGTAATCTTATATTGTGGAAAAGAGGATCAAACTTTAGAGAGGAAGATATGAGGACCAGCAGCAGTGCTGTCACTGTCCCCGCCACGTGCTCAGCGCTGTTTTTAGATGCTGCCATAGCCACGCCATGCCTGTAAGGCAGGTGCTATTTTCTTCATTTTACAGAAGATGAAATTGAGATACTAATGTACAAAAGTCATAAAGCAAGTTGCATATACACTTAGAGAAATTTATAGAACCAGTTCAAAAGGATGCCTTAATTTTATACTACAAATGGAGACAACCATTTTTTTCTCATTAGTGGTAACTTTAAGTCCATTTTATCCTGATTTATAGTTAGCCAAATGCATGAGAGATTTCAAAGACTGTCTTGGTCTCCTTGCCATGCTTTCAGGCTGGTGCATGGACCCCCATGAGACATAAGAATGGTAGGGTCCCTTGTGCCACCCGCATCCTAATCCTTGGGGGAGTCTTTCTTTCCTGAGAGTTAGGATGAACCCCGGCCCAGACTCCTGGACTCTCAGAATGTCCGGGCTGGAGGAGCCCTGGGCTGCCTGGTCCTTTGTGGATTCATCTCACTTCCTGAGTGCACTGTCTTGTCTCTGAGCATCCTAACCTGAAGCCTTGTGGGTTCTGGGAGTTGGGGTGTGGCCCCAATAGCAGAGCCCATCATGACCCTTATCTGTGGAGAGCCAGGCTTGTTAAGCCTTCTTTACTCAAACTTTGGTCTTTCAAAAATGCAAAGTTTGCTAATAATTCAAGAAAATGGAAATAATACTATTTAGAAAAGGCTCTCTTGGGCCATTGTTTGAAGCACAGTTGCAACCTACCATCAGCAAGTTGTTCTTTAAAATAAGAAAAAAGTCTCCTAAAGGGCTGGTTGGGGAATCAACTGTTGCCCTAACAACATTAAGAAAACAATCTCACGTAAACAGCATGCACATAAGATATATGATTACTCAAAAAAACATGGCATACCATTTTTATAACTGGGATAGACTTCCAAGGTCACTTAGCCACATACGTAGAGGAGAGAGTGAGATGAGTGAGTCACTCCTGTGGTTGGTAGGCCCCTGCATCCAGGATGCCTGGGTGAGGGCGTTGTTGCCTTTAAGCCACATTACCAAGCTTGACTTCACAGCCAGCCTCACCTGGAAACAATCCCACTGTGATTTTATAGACAGCCAGTTAGAAACAGCTGCCTGGGGATAAAGGGCCAGTTGTAGAGTGGATGTGGCATTGGTTTGAGTCACAGATGAGTGATGTCCACAGCTTTCACTGCACTGAGGCTGAGATGGATAGGTTTTAAAATTCTGAACACACCATTATCTGTTTAAACATCCATAAGTAACACATGCTGGGAAAATTGTTTCCAAACTCCAGTAAAAATTCAGGCTCCATCATGTCTTTTGGAGGTGATCGTTGCTAGGAATTTGATGTGAAGTCTTCCATCTTATGTGTATGTATACATGCAGACACACACCTTACAGATGCTTGTATACACATTTAAATGGTATTTTATTTAGTTATATAAATGTATAATGTAGTTTTTATTATAAATGGATTTTAATATATTTTCTATTATTTTTTCCTTGATTAGATTGCTTGAGCAATTCTATAACAGTTCCATGAGTACATGATAAAATATACAATTATTATTTGTTAATAAAAAAAATAAATCAATTTTAAAACAACAAAAGCAAAGCACATCCTGGGTGCACGCTCATGCTCCTGGTGGGAAAGCAGAATGCGAAAGCCACACTGGAAAGCAGTTCGAAAGTTTCTTAGAAAGTTAAACTTACCCCTACCATGTGGTTCAGCCATTTCACTCCAAGATATTTATCAGAAAAAAAAGAAGTCTGTACAAAAATGCTTCCATGAGGCCGGGCGCGGTGGCTCAAGCCTGTAATCCCAGCACTTTGGGAGGCCGAGACGGGTGGATCACAAGGTCAAGAGATCGAGACCATCCTGGTCAACATGGTGAAACCCCGTCTCTACTAAAGATACAAAAAATTAGCTGGGCATGGTGGTGCGTGCCTGTAATCCCAGCTACTCAGGAGGCTGAGGCAGGAGAATTGCCTGAACCCAGGAGGCGGAGGTTGCGGTGAGCCGAGATCGCGCCATTGCACTACAGCCTGGGTAACAAGAGCGAAACTCCGTCTCAAAAAAAAAAAAAAAAATGCTTCCATGAATGTTCATAGCTCCTTTATCATATAAGCCCTACACTGAAAACAACTCAAATGTGCATCAGCAGAAAACCTGATAAAAAGCTTGTGGTCCATCCACAGCCCCAAAAGCTACTCAGCCACAAAAGCAATGAACTGTTGACACCACAAGGTGGATAGATTTGAAAACAATTATCTGAGTGAAAGAGCCAGACAGAGTTGAGTACATAGTGTGTGATTCCATCTGTAGAAAAGCCAAGAGGAGGAAAATTAATCCTTGGTGACAGAAAGCAGATGAGTGGCTGCCTGGGGAGAGGGAGTGCAGAGGGCCAGGGAGGATTTTGGAAGCGGATGTGCTCCTGCCTTGATGGTGGTGACTATTTCATGAGTGTGTTAAAATGCACCAAATTATACACTTATATAAGCAGTTTATTGTATGGCAATTATGCCTCAACGAAGCTGGTTTTAAAAATGCCCCAGGCACTTGCCATCATTATATAGAACGTGCATCATTGGATTAGCTGCACGGAATGTGCCCTTTACATAGATGCCCTGAATGACAGAGCCACTCAGCTCTAATGCCTTGTGTGACATTTGGGAAAGTCCTCTTGGAGGGAGTGCCTGGGTCCATGTGGACCTCACCTTGTTTGTTTCTCTTCTCTCAGGATTATTAAATGACTGAAAACAGGTGAATCTGTGTGGAGAGTAAGCCCAATAACCTGTCACTCTGATGTGGCCAGAACTGGAAGTTGAGCTTAACTAATTCCTAGAAGATGCTGGAACCCATGCATGCCATCTCTTCTCAGGTCTGACTTCGATTATCATTACAATCACATATAATACTATTGATGCTTACTGTGCACCAGCAGGCCATGGAGAAGCACCTTACAGTCAGCTACTGTTTAGATAATACATCACCTCTTAGAGCAAGGAGCGCTGCATTGGAAACATATTTATTATTTAACACATATTTACCAAGCACTGATTGTGTACCAGGAGGTGCTTTTGGTGCTGTGGATGTGGTGATGATTAAAACAGATGTGGTTCCTGTTGTAAGAGCTTATTCTAGTGGGAGATAGGTGATAAGCATGAAATAAATTAAAATAGTTCAGACTGTGATCAAGGCTATGGAGAGAACAAAAGTGAGTGATGGATAGACTGATGGAGATGGGCATTTCTGAATGGCAGTTGCTTAAATCCCATTATGGGTTAACGTTTGACCTAAATTTATGGTTCTCAGCTACAGGTGATGTTGTTCCCTCTCCTCCAGGGCATGTGATGGTGTCTGCAGACACCTGTGGTTGTCACAGCTGGATGGGCACTACTGGCATCTAGTGGGGTAGAGGCCAGGGATGCTGCTGAGCACCCTGCAATACACAGGAAAGACCCCACAACAGAGAATCATCTGATCCAAAGTGCTACAAACGCTGAGGTTGAGAGCTGTGAAGAGAACCTCTGGGTAAGTTTGGTACTTCTGGACACTTTTAGTGGGCATGCAGTTGGCTTCCACAGGATTCTGCCATAGCCTTCTTGAGCTTAGTTTAATTGAGCAAGAAATGAGACTGGAGAAAGGGTGGGCAATTCTTTCATATCAAACTGGGCATGCCTGGTCTTTCTGCAAGCTTGAGTATGTGGTCCAAACATCCTGTTTATGGGTTGAAATTAACCAGTGATATGAGCTACCACTATGTAGAAGAGCTCGCTGGCCATGAAATCAGGGAAGTGTGTACCAGAAATTCTCTGTGGGCTCAGCACTTCACTGGGCTCTCTGGAGAAACAAACAACCCATCTATTGTTGTTGCTCTGAAAGAACTCACAATTTACCTCCGAACATTCACGCATGAGTCAGTTAATGGGCAGGTTAGTGTTGGCCGGCTTTTAGCTGCAATGGTAAAGGAGAGATGGCTGTGGGGGGTGGCCCCTTGGAGGAATGAGTTGGCTGGGAGAGCTCTTCCTCTCAGGCTATGCTCTGGTTATGCAATTACCACTCCCCTGTTCATCATAAACTCTGAAGCCAAGAGGAAGTCAAAGGTCAGCTTGAAGAACCTTCTCCCCCAGGAATGGCTGCAATTCCTCCTCTGAAAAGGCTCAGAGACGAGGGGTGTGGACCTAGTGCTGACACAAACCTGGGCTTCACATAGAGTGTGAAGCTCATTTAAATAATAATAAAATACTAACTGAATGGGAAGATCCATTTGTCTGTTGGTTTCTGACATGAAAGAAGTGGTCTGCCTTCTCTGTAATTGCTGTCAGGTTTTAAGCAATCCTCTTTCCAGAACTCTCTTTTTAATGCAGCAGTGAAAATAGTTACCAAGCAACAAGCGGGCCTTGAGAGATAGGCATTGAAGAGTGACTGACATGGAGACTTTTCATCCAGAGGAAGCTGCCGTGATGGCAGCCCCGAAAGTGCTGTGTGATGTCTGCTGCTCTGGCTGGTGAGGGGCAGGAAGTGATGTTCTGTTCTGGGGAGATCACAGAGCTGAAAATAAATAAATAATAAATAAATAAATAAATAAATAAATAAATAAATAACCAGTACACCCTCTCACTCTGGAGAACAGCATGTGGTAGAGCTGATCATTTTGCTACAAAGGGACTGCATACAAAAGTGTCTTCTCTTTGTCTGGAAAGTTGTGTTTCCTTGTCTTGGCCACCAGAAGCAAGAGAAATCCTGCAGTGGGACTCACATTTGAGAATGGTGAGCCCCAACATCCAGTCCATGCCCAATTATGCATTGACAGTAAGAGGGGCTTGAACTCAGTAAAGTCACCTCTATGATGCCAGGAATGTAACTTGGTAAGACTCTCATCAGCACCTCCTTATCTTCATCTCTGCCCGGGCTAACTTGACCATCTCCTCCCTTTGAACTCATGGTGGGTCGGACCTACCTCCTTTTCAGTACCTGCCTTCGTTCTAGGCCTCTGTGGACTGCTTTACATTATTTTCACAGTCATAATTCCATTAAGTTGGAAATTCTGCCCTGATCTAGGGACTTCATGGGTTTGACTCTTAACCATTAGCTACCTTCTTCTGGAACAATTTTTTTCCCGGACTTGAGTTAATTGTTTTTGGCCCACAAGCCGCAGTTAACCCAGGTCAACAACAACATCAATTGACTTTCCCCAAACACACACATATCAATGTGAACTAGTTAAGAAAGGCACGCAGGAATGAAAAAGGAGGCATTTTGAAGCCTATGGCCACAAGGAAACACCTAGGGTTGGGACCTCAGCAACAGACACCTGCCATGGCAAGGTGGCACTTTATTCTCACATAAGGTACTCCTCAATTTTTCAAAAATGGAGAACCAGTATAACTTGCTGCAAATAGAAAATTCACAATTGATGTAGACCCTTGTCAAAGTCAGAAGTCTCTGTTCTCTGGGCTCTACCTGCTTCTCTGAAGAGACACGCATAGCAGAACTTGCAGGCTGTGTAGAGAGGAAGCCAGTGGGAGCTGGTTCCACTGTCCTGGTCCTGGCTCACCGTCCCCAGATAATGCTAAACTGTCAGGACGCAGCTGCTCCTCACACTGACTTCTGCTCCTGCCCAGGAAAATTCTTCTGTCAAATGCTGGAGTGGTTTGGATGCCTTTTAAGAGGGAGAATAGGCCCAGAAGGCTTATGAGGCTTCTCTGAGGCTGCTGCTAAGGGAGAAATATTTGTTTCCCGTTTTATTGTCTTCCCTGGGGAGAAATGAGATGATGAAGCGTCCAGTCATCAGTAACCCCTCGAGTTAGACAGTAACCCCTCGACACTGCAGGAGGCAACCAGCCGGCCGGGGCTGCAGTTGGATGGAGGTGGGCCTCTTCTGGAGGTGTGCAGGGGCTCCTTGCTCAGCTCTGTGCTGCCTGTGGCATCTCTTTTTGTGAGCCTGGCACAGGTGGGCATGCTCCATTTGTTAATTCCATTAGTTTTACTTCCCCTTCCACAGAAATGTAAAATCATTCCTTGTTATTTCTGCATCCAGGCCTTCAAAGGGGAACTTGGTCCAGTTCAACGCCTTATCAGATAATTTTACATAAATATATATGTTTCCCTGGTACAAATTAAAATGAATTCATGCAATGAAAATCTGTATCCAGTTTATCACCTTAATTCATCTCACATAGCACTAGTGGTGTACAGTCATTTACTTAACCGTGGAGGCAAACTAGTAGTATTGGAGATTGCCTTGATGTGCCAGGCAGGATTTTAGGCACCTGGACACAGAGATTGAATCTCTACCTGAAATCAGGTCAGAGGAAATAGACACTCAATGAACAAATTGGTAAAACACATCCTGAAGGGACGCAGTGGAGTATGGGTCAGGGGTGGTGAGCAGGATGCTATCAGGTCAGTGCTCAGGAGAAGTTCCTCTGATGCAGTGGTGTCTGAGCAGATGCCTGCCTGGGGGCTGGGGGTTGAGGGAGCCTCCCTGCAAGTTGAAGAGTGCAGCAAGTGCAAAGGTCCTGGGGCAGAATGGACAATATGCTTGGGAAGCAGCAAAGAGGCACCTGTGACCCGACTGGATCCATCTACCAGAGTGTCAGAGCCAGTGTGCTCCTGAGAGACCAGGCAGCCTGGGCCAGGTCAGGCACCTGGGTTCAATTTTGAGCACCATGGAAGCCACCAGCAGGCTTAGAACCAAGGAATAACATGCTTAAGGCAAGGACTTGTCCTCCCAAAGGACCACACATGGTTTGAATGGAGGAGCAGCAGTGTGGGGCTGTGCGGTGGGAGCAGGAGGCCCAGGGGTGCCCTCTGTGGCATGAGCACCTTTTCTATTGGGTGCAGTGTCCAGACCCCACTGGATCTTAGGGGCCATTTTAATTTCCTTTAAAAGCAGAAAATGCAAAGGGTCTGGGTGAAGTGGCTTATGCCTGTAATCCCGATACTTTGGGAGGCCAAGGCAGGAGGATCACTTAAGCCCAGGAGTTTGCGACCAGCCTGGACAACATAGCAAGATCCCATCTCCTCAAAAAATTAAAAATAAAATTAGCTGGGTGTGGTGGTGCATATCTGTAGTCCTCGCTAGTCAGGAGGCTGAGGTTGAAGGATTGCTTGAGCCCAGGAGGGCGAGGCTGCAGTGAACCATGATCTCAGCATTGCACTCCAGTCTGGGCAACAGGGTGAGATCCTGTCTCACAAAGAAAAACATGAAGCAAAGGAATACAATCCTGCCTGGATTGTATTTGTCTTTTCACCAAAACAAATGTTAAAATATTTACATAGGCACATATACATACACACACACACACACACACACACACACACACACACACACACAAATATGCATATATGTATGTTCATATGTGTATATGTAAAATACCTTAAGGACTGTGGTCATTTTACATGTGTATAAAATGGTTAGACAAACAGATGACAGACAGATGGAGCCAACTGAAGACTGGGCCATTAACGTAGCAGTGGTTGACTCAGGACCATGGTGTGCTGCAGCACCCCCGGCTGCCACTGCCTTCATTGGGTACAATGGTAGCCTGGCTCCAGGTGGGAAAGTGGAACAGGGGAAGGGTTTGAGAGTCTTGATCTGGTAGTGCCGACCACATCTGCTGAGAGTTGGAAGCAGAGCGTGAAGAGCAGAAGCATCAGTATTGCGTTTGGGAGCTCATTCTGCAGGAGGACCCATTTCTTCTTCTGCAGCTCCTCTGCACACAGAGAGGCATTTCCAGGAGGTTGGAGCCCAGCAGAGAAGCAGGGAGTGGGGTGGGGAGCTGGTGCAGGTTCTAAGAAAAACTGCTACAATTCAAAGTGTCCCCTGGGGATACAGACTGTGACCCTTGGCTGGTGCCAACACTTAGGTGCAAATATGGGCCTTCTGACAAAACTTCTCTGCAGCATCTGGGGGAGAAGGTGAAGTGGGCTCCCATTCTGAAGGCAGGTGTCATTCTCCCTTGTGTCAGCTTCTCCAAGTGTTGACACCATGGTCCCCTTGTAGAGCGCCTTGATTGAGATCTAAGTGTGTGTGCATGCATCGTTTTAGCCAGAGCCTGCTTCCCTCCTGCCACTTTCAGTGAAATTTGTGAGTCATTCTGGGCACCTTCAGAGGAAGCAGCCTTCTCTCTCTCTGGCTGGGTCTGTGTGTGAGGAGCAGCTCAAAGAGAAGTCACTTAACAAGCTCTCTCGCCCTGGCACAGCTTCTGTGAGCACATCTTGTTTTCCTGGGCTCTGGGCTCCGGCCTGCAAGTTTACTGACCCATCTCATTTTCATGCCCTTTGTGGGGAGTTCCAGCAGGAGGCTCAGATGGGATCAATTAGTTTCAGCACGTAATTAGGCTTCTGGGCTTGGGCTCTGAGAGACAATTGGAAATTTTTATTTGAAGTCCATTTCAAGTCCTCCCGACTCTGAATCAGATGGTAAGGTGTTTAGAAAACCCAATTACATCCCACCAGCATACGAAATGTTCACAATGTAGTCAAGGCAGCATATTGCCTTTTACTTTAAAGATGAACCTCTTTCCCATCTTTGCAATTTACCATTTGCCTGGTTGCAAGAAACACAAGAAACAGATGTCTCTTGGTCCACCTGCCTCCTGTCACAGATCAGTTAAAAGGTAAAATGGTCCAGGGACCACGGTTCCAAGTACTTTGCCTGTCTATCTCAAGCATGGAATGAGGTCAGAGATGAAGACAATTACTTTAGAGAATATTCCCCACCCAGTGGTCATGTAAATGTGCTGAAAGGTGATCTTACGTGTTGAGAAGGAGGGACTTATGGGGAGTACTGGAACATCACTGGCTAAGATGCTGCTTCATGCAAAGGCCATGCTGTTTCCTTCTGAATTGTTCCATGGCATCCAGGATCTGCCTGGTCTTCTCTTGAGATCAGGCCCAATTAATTTGAGAGAAGGAATTCTCCAGCAAGCTTGAATAATCTGGCATCCCCCCTCTGCCTGTGATTTGTCTCCCCGAAATTTCCACTCCTTGCTCATTTTTATTTTTTGAGAGAGGATTTCACTCTGTTGTCCAGGCTGGAGTGCAGTGGTACCCTTATAATTCACTGTAACCTCGACCTTTCAGACTCAAGCAATCCTCCTTCTTCAGCCTCCCCAGTCACTAGGACTTCAAGCACGCACCACCATGCTCAGTTAATTTTCAAATTTTTGTTGTTGAGACTGGGTTTCAAACTCCTGAGCTCAAGTGATCTTCCCGCCTCAGCACCCCCAAAGCACTAGGATTACAGGTGTGAACCACCGTGCCCAGCCTGCTCATTGCTCTTAATTCTGGTCTCTTGAACACACAGACAAGGAAGGAACTGTTGACTGGAATGAGAATGTTTGAAGTGTTGAAACGGATCTCAAGGACATTAGGAAGCCCCTTGGTGCTGGTCAGACTACTTGAGGAGTTCCAAAATGTTCTGCTCACAGCTGCACCTTCAGCTTTGACAGGTCTGCCCTCAGTTGATAGGAGACAGGGTGTTATGGTTTGGCTGTGTCCCCACCCAAATCTCATCTTGAATCGTAGCTCCCATAATTTCCATCTGTCATGGGAGGGTCCTGGTGGTAAGTAATTGAATCATGGTGGGGGGTCTTTCCTGTGCTATTCTTGCGATAGTGAATAAGTCTCATGAGAACTGATGATTTGATAAAGGGGAGGCACCAGCTCTCTTGCCTGTCACAAGAGCCATGTAAGATGAGTCTTTGCTCCTCCTTCACCTTCAGCCACGATTGTGAGGCCTCCCCAGCCACATGGAACTGTGAGTCAGTTAAACCTCTTTTCTTTATAAATGGCCCAGTCTCAGGTATGTCTTCATCAGCAGAGTGAGAACAGACTAATAGACTGGGAAAATTAGAGAAAAGCAGAAGTCAGGGCAAACAAATTCAGGAGAGGCACTTCCTCTAAATGAGCATAGCTCTGTGGACGTGGGGCTGCGTCAGAGAATGCCAACTGTGTGCAAAGGGAGAAGATGCACTGGGCAGTGCAGGGGCCTCCAGACCTGTTTATCCTGGAGAGAGAAGGATTTGGACAGGGCTCTGATCTTGTCAACAACATGCACTTGTACATTTGTGAATTCATAAGAGGATGGGGTGAGGCATGGTGGCTCATGACTGTAATCCCAGTACTTTGTGAGGCTGAGGTAGGCAGATTGCCTGAGCCTAGAAGTTTACAACCATTCAGGGCAATATGGTGAAACCCTACCTCTACAAAAAATACAAAACTGACCATGGGTGGTGGCATGTACCTGTAGTCCCAGCTACTCAGAAGGCTCAGGTGGAGAACTGCTCGAGCCCAGAAGGTTTTGGATGCAGTGAGCCATGATTACACCACTGCCCTCCAGCCTCCACAGAGTGAGACCCTGCCTCAAAATCAAATCAAAACAAAACAGCAGTGGATGAGCTGGCTCCCACACAGCAGCCAAGGAAGCATCCGGGGATGGGATTGAGAGAATAATGTCTGAGAAGTCAAACTGAGGACATTTCCACATTGTGGTTCACGTTTGTAGTAGGGTTTAAGCATGACATCATTGGTGAAGTCACAAGGATAAGAAATCACAGGAACCGCCATCGTATGGAGGGCAGAAAGCTTTAAAGCTAGCATAGAACCTGGGTGGAGTCCTGGCCCTGTCATTCCCAGCTGGTCAGCAGATGTTCTGCTTTTGAGCCTCAGTTTTTTGATCTATAAAGTGGGGAGGGGAGGAAGTACACCCACATCAGAAAGTTGTGTGGAATGTGAAAGAAAGGAGTTCTGTGGCGCGGCTTGGTAAGTAATAAAGCCCCATATGTACTTGAGGTAGGATTATGTTGTCTAATTCATGTTTGGCCATGATTCAAAGTATCTTGAATTTTCATGGAGAAAAAGCACTCAGGTATGTGGTAAGAAAATTCAAGGGCTTTCTTGACTTTCTAGGAAACAATCAGTTAGCAGGTGGATCCATCAGGGCTCTGTGCAGGAAACAGAAACTACTTGAGGTGAAAGTGGCTGAATACAGGGAATCAGGTGCTCACGAAATTACCAGATGGAAGAAGGGGACTCTGCAGATTCAGATACCTGCCAGCTTGCAGGGTGAATGTGTGCTGCAGAATGACCTGCCAGGCAGCTATCATCTCTTCCACTATCAGGAAGGTGGGGAATCAGGAGACAGCCATGGAACTGTTGATCCCAACAATATATGAAAACAGAGATCTCTTGGTTAGCCAACGGGGCCCAGAAATCTGCTGCCACCGTTGTAACTATGAGGACACCTGGATGGTATCATGCAGCTACAGAGGCTATGATGTCATCTCCACATCTGCTCAGCTGGTGATCTGTCACAGGTGCTGGCAGAATCAGCCATAGGAAGCCAGGAGATGACCTCATTTCTGTCTTCCACATGCCTCCAGGGAGATGGAACTTTCCACATCACCCCAGGGAGATGCTTGACAGAATTCAATCTCATCTGTGGGTGCAGGTTTGTTTGCGACCCATCCCTGTTAACAGATTACCACAAACTTGGCAGACATTTATCATGTTACAATTTCTGTGGATCAGGCATCCAGGTGGACTTGGCTGGGTTCTATGCCTCCTGTGGCTACCATGGCTACCATCATGGTGCCTTAACTGGGGCTGGGGTCTCATCTGAAAGTCCAACTGGGGAAAGCTCTGCTTCCAAGCTCACTGGGGTTGTTTGTCAGCTCAGTTGCTCCAGGGCTGACAGAGGCCTCAGTTCCTTGCTGGCTGCTGTGTGGAGCCACCCTGCACTCCAGTTCCTCACCACAGGCACCTCTGCAAGGTGGGGGCTTACTTTCTTACATTCTGCAAGCTGAGATGGCCAGAGAGAATCTGCTGGCAAGATGGAGGTTACAGTTTCTTGCAACCTAATCAAGGATGTGACATCTTATCCCCTTAATTACACATCATCCCGTCATCCTATTGGCTAGAACATGTCACTAGGTCACCTCACACACTGACGGGGGTGTGGGATTCCACAGGGGCATGAGTGCCAGGGAGCAGGGATCATTGGGGACCACCTTTCTAGCAGCTTTCCACATAAGAGGTTTGAGAAAATGTATTGTTTAATTTTCAACCTTAACAGTATAAGAAGAACTTGTGGAGGGGCTGGGAATTCGTGGTAAATGCCAGTTGACCATATCGAATGGACAACAGGAAAATAAAACCCACATAGCAACACAAGGAGCACTCTGGACATCATAAATTAAGTGAGAATCTCCCTTCATATGTTCAGTGACAGGCGGGACCTAGCAGTTTAGATGCTACTTTCTACAAATGCCACTGCCAGTGAGCGGTCTCCAGTGAGAAGACTGTAAAGCAATGAATTGTCCATAGCAGAGCAGGAAGGAATCCTCTGCTGAGAAAGGGATGCACAACGATGCATTTGAACCTAGTCATCAGCAACCAGAAGTGAGCACCAGACCCCAGCCTTTCAGATTCAGCACATGCACCATCCTGAGCTCCATGACCCAATCTGATAAACAGAAAGAACCACTCAGTCTCCACCTGCTGGGGTGGTGAGGAGTTAATAACCACCTTTCAATGCTGATGGTCTCTTTAATAATTAAGCAATTAGCACATTGCTTAGCATATTGCAAATGCTAAAAAATGTGGGCTGTTTTTACTTTACAATCCAATGTCTTCCTTTCCCATCCAATGTCTTCCTTTCCCAGATGAAGAAGTTGTGGGCCAGAGGAATAAGGTGACTCAGCACATTAGTGGCCAAAATGTCTATGGCTGCTTAGTGGAGAAGGTGAGCTCTGCAGCCGGGTCTCTTACACCTAGTCCTCTTTCCATTACACTCTAAGAGAGAAATTTTTAGTAACATAGTCAGTGGTTCAGTGTTTAGGGTGAAATTGCTGTTTTTTAGTTTAAAATGGCAGCACGTCAGTGAGCTCACATGGTTTAGGGGAAAAGCCAGCATCTGGCATCCTGGCATCCTGATGGGCATAGGTTGGGTTGGTTGTCCAGCCTGAGCACACTTGTAGAGTCTCTGGCCTCTTGTCCAAGTGGTCAAGGATGCTCTTGAGGTCATGTTCAATGCTTCTGCCTCAGATGGCCTTAGAGCTGACACAAATGACCCCAAGCCCAGACTGAGAGCATTTTAATCAGCTGACTTTGTATCATGAGTCTGCATTAGAGAAATCCACATATTCTTCTGTTTCCTAATTAATGTGAAGTTCATACTTCACATCAATGTTAGGTTTGGTGTCGCTACCTTGCTTGCTGGTGTTTCTCTGACAGATAAAAGCTGGCATGAATTGGATGCTTCACTAACTTGCCTGAAAGGGATAATATTCATAATCAACATGCTGTCAAAATCTGCTAAGTCCCACCAGCTGTGGTTTTGCTCTGAGACCAACAGGCCCAGGAGCTCATGGAGGACAACAGGAAGGGGACTGGAGGGTCCAGCCTGCTGCTGGGTTCCCACCTGTGCTCAAGAGTTGAAAATCCCAGGGCCATTGGGGTGCTTCTCAGGGACTGGTGAAAGCTGAGTCCATGTAAGGCCCCACAAGGCTCCCCAGCTGACAGATGAGAAGCCCCCTCCTCCAGCCATGTCTTACTGGTTCCAGCTCATCAGTTATCCTGGAAGCCATTACATGTACAAGCAGCTGTCAGGAAAACAGGTTTGTGCAGCCACCTGCAGGCATGGAGAGAAGGGACAGGGGTGGGATTTTCACTTCCTCCTGCTGCAGGTTTCACTGGACCTTCTCCTGGGAATACTATGTGAGATCTCCCTGGAGAGACAACATCACATCATGAAAGGGGTTGGTTAAAATCCTGTGTTTAAATTGAAATGTGAGAGGAGGGCAACCTTCAACCCTGGCTGCACATCAGATTGACCCAGAGAGAATTCAAGCAATAGCTCCACTCAGGAATCCCTCCAATAGCCTGTTCCATTGCTCCAGGGTGGGGCTGTGCATTTGTTTTTCAGAACAGCTTAGATGAGTCTAGTATGCAACCAAAGTCAAGGAACACTAACAGGTGTGAATAAATGTGTGCTGGAGTTGTGATGCATTACTTGAAAAACTCCCCATATGTACATTTAGACCATTCATCTATAAACACTTGTCATGTTTCTTATCATGCTGACAGCTGAAGATACAGTGAGGAGAAACAGCAAGCTCCAGGACAGTGCCTATCAGGGAAGACAGAATTCAGCTAAAAGTAGCCAGCTTCTGCTAGGAGGACATTCAGGAAGCAAGATGGATGAGTCTGGTCCATCGCAGGTACACTCTATTTATGCCAGAAGGGGGTGATCTCAGGGGGAGGCCAGCTGTGAGAGACAGACCAGTATCCCCCATCACTGGGTATGCATGGTGGGCTTGGCATCTGCCTCGTATGGGTTTATCTGGAGCAATCACATTTCACAGTGTGATGAGTGGGTGAGCTGGGAGGGTAAAACTCTGAGTGGCTGCAGATGGGAACTCCTGGCCCCTGTTTGCTTTTAGACATTCAAGGTGGGCTTTGCTCATGCCCATATAGCATTTCCAGGGCCGGTCACATGGCATGGCTTAGTCCTTCCCGGTCAACATGAGGTTGTTGGTATTCACATGATAACCTGTTTATGCTCAGAGCGGGGCACCAGAGCCAGGGATTCAGAGAAGCCTGTCAAGGTGGAGGCAGGTGATGGGAAGAAGGAGGAGACTGCTGTGGGTCCAAACACAGCTTCTCACATGCTTACTAAACTCTACTGTGCAGGGCATGTACCCTTATCTGTAAAGATGGGAGTAATGACACCTGTGTGCAGGCATCATTGGGAAAATCAGAGTTGAGTCTGTAAAATGTCAGGCACCATCCCCGACACATAACCTGTGCTTAATGAATTACAGCTGGGGTTAGGTTTGTAGCAGCTACCTATTGCCTCAAGAGTACCATGTAACAAATTATCCCAGCACTAAATGGCTCATAAAAACTACCATTCACTATTTTTCCTTGAGTTTTGGGTTGGCTTGGAAGTTCTGCTGATCTGAGCCAGGCTCAGCTGACTCTACCAGGGTGGCTTGCTGTGCTGCAGTCAGCTGCATGCTGGATGGGGGCTGCTGGTTCAGGGAGGTTCTGGAGGCCAGAGCATTCTCCTCTAGATATCTTTTAGATGTTCTTTTCTGGCAAGCTACCCTGAGTACGTTCTCATGGTGGTTGCAGAGGTCAAAGAGAGTGAATATCTTTTCAGAACTCGGCTTGGGTCACATTTGCTAACATCCACTGGCCAAAAAAAGCCACTGGGCTGAGCCCAGTTGCAGTGGGACAGGGGTACAAGGAGGCCATTAATCAGGTTATCAGTGCCACCACTTGACCACTATGGTCATAGGAGAGAGGAAGACAGTTTACAAATCTCATGTGTCATTTCTCCTTAACCTGATCTGAGGTATCACCTAATTTGGTGACACTGGAGGTAAGACATTGCAAAGCTGAATGCAAGATGGCTACCTAGGCCAGAAGACTATGATGAGGGTTTGGAGAGGTAGAAATAAGAATCTAATATTGAATCCAGTAGGTTGCAATGATTAAAAAACAAAATTATAGGGAGGAAAAAGAAGATGACGCGGTAGGAGCAACTCAGAATTGCAGCTCTCAGTGAAGACGCAGAGGGTGAGTGCAATCCGCATTTCCAGATGGATCTTTTTTGCCCACAGAACAGGGAAATTCCCAGGTGTAGGAGAGACATGGGATGCCAGCACAGCCGCTTTGGCTCACGCAGCCATTTCGGCCAGCATCACAGCGCAGCGGCACACTGCACAAAACACACTGGTCTGGGTGCCCTGTTAAACTGGCAATCTGAGATTTGGGAGGGCAGATTAGCATATCCATTTGATTAAACGGGACTTGGACAGTGAGCCAGATCAGGAGATTCCCAGAAAGCAACGTTTGAGCCGGTGCAGTGGGTTGCTGCATGGGAAATCACACAGATCCCGGTGCCCTATCAGCAGGTGACTGAAACACCTGGGAGAGAGTCAACCGTTCAACTTTAAAAAAAAAAGGGCTCTGAGGCAGGGAGCCAGGTGATCAGGCTCAGCAGGTCCCACCCCCACAGGGACAAACAAAATGGCGATTCAAAACACTCGGGGTTGAGAGTTTCACTGCAAGAACAGCTGAACCCAGGATGGTGCACCTTGATGGGGGAGGGGCATCTGCCATTACCGAGGCATTCCACCCCTACTGAGGTACACTCCCATTGCTGATGCAGCCTGCCATTGCCGAGGCAACCCGCCATAACAGAGAGACTCCGCCAACAGAGCAGAGCCCATGGCAACAGGGGGGAGCCTATGACAGTAGGGTGGAGCCCACAGCAGCAGGGCAGAGCCCACAGCAACAGGGCAGACCCCACAGCAGCAGGGTGGAGCCTCAGCAGGCAAAGAGTGACTAGACTGCCTCCTAGCTTGGCAGGACAGTGCAACAGATACTCATAAAGAAAGCCCTAACTCCCCAAGACAGAGTATCTGAGGGAAAAAAAAGGGTTTTATGAGTTCTGCAGCAGACTTAAACGTACCTGCCTAACACCCCTGAATGATCAATGGAGCTCACAGCTCAGCACTTGAGCTCCTATAAAATACAAACTGCCTCCTCAAACAGCTCCCTGACACCTGTATATCCAAAGAGTCACCTCAAAAAGGACTGATCAGATTGCCATTTGGTGGGCATCATTCTGGGACAAAGATAGCAGAAGAAGAAACTGGTAGCATCCCTCACGGTTCCACAGCTGCTACAGGTGTACCCCAGACAAGCAGGGCCTGGGGTGGACCTCAGCAGTTGTACAACAGAGTGCCTAGACTGTTAGAAGGAAAAACTAAGAAACAGAAATACTTCATCATCAACAATCTGGACGTCCACTCAGAGACCCAATTGAAAAGGTCAGCAACTCCTCAGACGACAGGTGGATAAACCCACAAAGATGGGAAGAACCCAGCACAAGAAGGAGAAAAACAACCAAAACCAAAACACCTTGCCTCCTACAAAGGACCAATATGCCTCACCAGCAAGGGAACAAAGCTGGACGGAGAACGAGTGTGATGAAACAATGGAATCAGACTTCAGAAGGTGGGTAATGAGAAACATCTGTGAGCTAAAAGAACATGTTCTAAATCAATGCAAATAAACTAAGAACCTTGAAAAAAGATTTGAAAAAAGATTCGAGGAAATGATAACAAGAATGGACAACTTAGAGAGGAATATGAATGAATTGAAAGAGCTGAAAAACACAACACGAGAGCTTTGCGAAGCATGCACAAGTTTCAACAGCCGAATTGACCAAGCAGAAGAAAGAATATCAGAAGTCAAAGATCAACTCAATGAAATAAATGAGAAACCAAGATTAGAGAAAAAAAAAAACTGCAAAAAGGAATGAACAAAGTCTCCAAGAAATGTGGGACTATGTGAAGAGACCTAATTTACGTTTGATAGGTGTACCAGAATGTGACAAAGAGAATGAATCCAAGCTGGAAAATACTCTTCAGGATATTATTCAGGAAAATTTCCCCAACCTAGCAAGACAGGCCAATATTCAAGTCCAGGAAATACAGAGAACAACCACAAAGATATTCTGCAAGAAGAGCAACCCCAAGGCACATATTCGTCAGATTCACCGGGGTTGAAATGAAGGAGAAAATACTAAGAGCAGCCAGAGAGAAAGGTCAAGTCACCCACAAATGGAAGCCCATCAGACTCACAGCAGATCTCTTGGCAGAAACTCTACAAGCCAGAAGAGAGTGGGGGCCAATATTCAACATCCTTAAAGAAAAGAACTTTCAACCTAGAATTTCATATCCAGCCAAACTGGGCTTCATAAGTGAAGGAAAAATAAAATCCTTTGCGAACAAGCAAGTACTCAGATTTTGTCACCACCAGTCCTGCTTTACAAGAGCTCCTAAAAGAGGCACTACACATAGAAAGAAACAACCAGTTCCAGCCATCCTAAAAGCATACCAAATGCTAAAGAGCATCAAAAAAATGAAGAATCTACATCAATTAATGGGCAAAACAGCCAGCTAGCATCAAAATGGCAGTATCAAATTCACACATAACCATATTAACCCTAAATGTAAATGCACTAAATGCACCAATCAAAAGACACAGACTGGCAAATTGGATAAAAAAACAAAACCCATCCGTGTGCTGTATCCAGGAAACCCATCTCACATGCAAGGATACACAAATACTCAAAATAAAGGAATGGAGGAAGATTTCCCAAGCAAATGGGGAGCAAAAAAAAAAAAGCAGGAGTTGCAATTCTCATCTCGGATAAAATAGACTTTAAAGCAACAAAAATCAAAAGAGACAAAGAAGGTCATTACATAATGGTAAAAGGATCGATACAACAAGAAGAGCTAACGATCCTAAATATATATGGACCCAATACAGGAGCACCCAGATACATAAGGCAAGTTCTTAATGACTTACAAAGAGACATAGACTCCCACACAATAATAGTGGGAGACTTTAACACTCCACTGTCAATATTAGACAGATCAACCAGACAGAAAATTAACAAGGATATCCAGGACTTGAACTCAGACCTGGAACAAGCAAACCTGATAAACATTTACAGAACTCTCCACCCCAAATCCACAGAATATACATTCTTCTCAGCACCACATCACATCTACTCTAAAATTGACCACATAATTGGGAGTAAAGCACTCCTCAGCAAATGCAAAACAACTGAAATCATAACAAACAGTCTCTCAGACCATAGTGCAATCAAGTTAGAACTCAGAAATCAGAAACTAACTCAGAACCGCACAGCTTCATGGAAACTGAACAACTGGCTCTTGATTGTTGGTGGGATAAACAATGAAATGAAGCAGAAATAAAGAAGTTCTTCAAAACCAATGAGAATGAAGATGGAACATACCAGCATCTCTGGGACACATTTAAAGCAGTCTCCAGAGGAAAATATATAGCAATAAGTGCCCACCTGAGAAGAGTGGAGAGATCCAAAATTGACACCCTATCATCAAAATTGAAAGAGCTAGAGGAGCAAGATCAAAAATACTCAAAACCTAGAAGTCAAGAAATAACTAAGATCAGAGCAGAACTGAAGGAGATAGAGACACGAAAATCCCTTCAAAAAATCAATAAATCCAAGAGCTGGTTTTTTGAAAAGATCAACAAAATAGACCACTAGCCAGACTGATAAAAAGGAAAAGAGAGAACAACCAAATAGATGCAATAAAAAATGATAAAAAGGAAATCACCACAGATTCCACAGAAATTCAAACCATCATCAGAGAATATTACAAACAACTCTATGCACATAAACTAGTAAACCTGAAAGAAATGGATAAATTCCTGGGCACCTGTACCCTCCCAAGCCTAAACCAGGAGAAAGCCAAAACTATAAATAGACCAATAATAAGGTCTGAAATCAAGGCACCAATTAAGAGCCTACCACACAAAAAAAGCCCAGGTCCAGATGGGTTCACAGCCAAATTCTACCAGACACACAAAGAGGATCTGGTACCATTCCTTCTGAAACTATTCCAAATAATCCAAAAAGAGGGAATCCTTCCCAAATCATTTTATGAGACCAACATCATCCTGATACCAAAACCTGGGAGAGACTCAACAAGAAAAGAAAACTCCAGGCCAATATCCATGATGAACATAGATGCAAAAATCTTCAATAAAATACTGGCAAGCTGATTGTAACAGCACATCAAAAAACTTATCCATCGTGAACAAGTAGGATTCATCCCGGGGATGCAAGGCTGGTTCAACATATGCAAGTCTATAAACGTAATTCACCACATAAACAGAAGCAAAAACAAAAACCACATGATTATCTCAATTGACACAGAGAAGGCATTTGACAAAATTCAACAGCCCTTTACGCTAAAAACCCTCAATAAACTCAGTATTGAAGGAACATATCTCAAAGTAATAAAAGCTATATATGACAAACCAACAGCCAATATCATACTGAATGGGCAAAAACTGGAAGCATTCCCTTTGAAATCCGGCACTAGACAAGGATGCCCTCTTTCACCACTCCTATTCAATATAGTACTGGAAGTTCTAGCCAGAGCAATCAGGCAAGAAAAGGAAATAAAGGGTATTCAAATAGGAAAGGTGGAAGCCAAATTGTCTCTATTTGCAGACGACATGATAGTATACCTGGAAGGCTCCATCACCTCAGCCCAAAAACTCCTGAAACTGCTAAGCAACTTTGGCAAAATCTTAGGATATAAAATCAATGTGCAAAAATCACAAGCATTCCTATACACCAATAACAGACTTAAAGAGAGCCAAATCAGGAATGAACTGCCATTCACAATTGCTACAAAAAGAATAAAATACCAGGAATACAACTTACAAGGAACATAAGGGACCTCTTCAAGGAAAATTACAAACCGCTGCTCAATGAAATAAGAGAGGACACAAACGGAGAAACATTTCATGTTCATGGTTAGGAAGAATCAATATCATAAAAATGGCTATACTGCCCAAAGTAACTTACAGAATCAACGCTATCCCCATCAAGCTACCATTGACTTTCTTCACAGAACTGGCAAAAACCACCATGAATTTCATATGGAACCAAAAGAGAGCCCGCATAGCCAAGTCAATTCTAAGCAAAAAGAACACAGCTGGAGGCATCACACTACTGGACTTCAAACTATACTACAAGACTACAGTAATCAATACAGCATGGTACTGGTACCAAAACAGAGATATAGACCAATGGAACAGAACAGAGGCATCGGAGGCAACACAACATATCTACAACCATACAATCTTTGATAAACCTGACAAAAACAAGCTATGGGGAAAGGATTCCCTGTTTAATAAATGGTGTTGGGAAAACTGGCTAGCTATGTGCAGAAAGCAGAAACTGGACCCCTTCCTGACACCTTACACTAAAATTAACTCCAGATGGATTAAAGACTTAAACATAAGACCTGGCACCATAAAAACCCTGGAAGAAAACCTAGGCAAAACCATTCAGGACATAGGAGTAGGCAAGGACTTCATGACCATAATACCAAAAGCATTGGCAACAAAAGCCAAAATAGACAAATGGGACCTAATCAAACTCCACAGCTTCTGCACGGCAAAAGAAACAGTCACTAGAGTGAATCAGCAACCAACAGAATGGGAAAAAAATTTGCAGTTTACCCATCTGACAAAGGGCTGATATCCAGAATTTACAAAGAACTCAAACAGATTTAAAGGTAAAAGAAAATAAGCCCATTCAAAAATGGGCAAAGGATATGAACAGACACTTTACCAAAGAAGACATGCATGAGGCCAAAAAACATATGAAAAAATGCTCATCATCACTGGTCATTAGAGAGATGCAAATCAAAACCACATTGAGATACCAGCTCACGCCAGTTAGAATAGTGATCATTTAAAAATCTGGAGACAACAGATGCTGGAGAGGATGTGGAGAAATAGGAACACTTTTACACTGTTGGTGGGAGTGTAAATTAGTTCAACCATTGTGGAAGACAGTGTGGTGATTCCTCAAGGACCTAGAAATAGAAATTCCATTTGACCCAGCAATCCCATTACTGGGTGTATATCCAAAGGACTATAAATCGTTCTACTATAAGGACACATGCACACGTATGTTCATTGCAGCACTGTTTACAATAGCAAAGACCTGGAACCAACCCAAATGCCCATCGATGATAGACTGGACTGGGAAAATGTGGCACATATACACCATGGAATATTATGCAGCAATCAAAAATGATGAGTTTGTGTCCTATGTAGGGACATGGATGAACCTAGAGAACATCATTCTCAGCAAACTGACACAAGAACAGAAAATGAAATACCGCATATTCTCACTCATAGGTGGGTGATGAATAATGAGAACACATGGACACAGGGAAGGGAGTACTACACACTGGGGTCTATTGGGGGGAATAGAGGAGGAACAGTGGGGGGGAGCTGGGGAGGGATAGCCTGGGGAGAAATGCCAAATGTGGGTGAAGGGGGGGAAGGCAGCAAAACATACTGCCATGTGTGTACCTATGCAACTATCTTGCATGTTCTGCACATGTATCCCAAAACCTAAAATGCAATAAAAAAATTATAGAATATGCCTTAGAAACTGTGAAAAGATCTCATTGTTATAAGACCTTTCAGAATGTATCTGTTGAATGCGTATTTTCTTTTGCAGTTTTATCATCAGTAAACATTGGAATAATTGAATGTTTGGTGTTCAGACATGCCTCTTTGTGTGAACTAATAAATGCCTTTCTGTGCTGCATACAGGGGAAGAATTTAAATAAAAATGGTCAAGCATGATGAATTCTGCCATTGCCAAGATGTTAATTGATTCATTTTACTTCATTTCAGAGTCAGAACAATGGGTCTTAATGGGCAGCCGATCTCTCTCCAAGAGTGGCCAATCAGAGAACAAGGCCAAGGCTTGAAGGTGATGGTGATCTGCCATTCGAAATAACAGAGCCCTGAGGAAAGTTTTGCAGACAGGTCCTTCTCAGAGCTGATCTGGACCCCGAGCCTCCTGGGTCCCCTTCTTTCCATGGTTTTCACTCACAGGTGGTTAGCAGCTCAACGGTCATTTGGGGAAACAATGTCTTTGCTTTTGCTCATGAATCAGTCCACCAGCAGTCACTTTAGGGAATTGTCACATTCTGCTGTGACACATTGCTGCCTTTGAAAGAATAATTGCCAGATTTGGCTAACTTGAGACCAGTTTTCTTCACTCTCATTTCCTCTCTGGAGATGCCCTAAAGAGTATTTACTTTCACTTAAAAGAGAGCAATTTCTTCTGATAAAATCAACAGTTTCTCCATGAGCCAAGTTTCTTTTATGATATTAAACATTTAAATAAAAAATTACAAATGTACTGTAAAATGCTGAGGGGTGATTAACTTATTTTTATTTTGCATGTTTTAAGGCTGTGGGGATTACTGTTGTGAAGCAGATCCAAATATAGTTCTTGAATTCTGTGTAGAGTGGAGAGAATCCATCCCTAGCCATGGTGGAGTGGGCAGTAAGAGATGGCAGCCCCACTGTCTGAGCCACTGAGTCCTGAGGAGAAGACACGAAAGAAGCTGAGGGTGGAAGGGAAGTTTAGGAGCAAAAATGGATGGATGAAAGGGAATTATTTTCCCCATACCCACTTTCCCCTAGCCAATGAGCCTTCCAGAATGGACCTATCCTATCCCAGAACAGCTGCCCCATCCTTCAGGATCACACTGACTTTCTGTACAGAGCAGAGAGCTTGGAGCTGGGAGACCTGTGTCTGAGCCATCACTCTGCACCTTTTGGCTCTGTGATCTGGAGTATCACAGGACACTTAATCAGCTTCAGTTTTGCCATCTGTGAAATGGGTGAACAATCACCCACTAAACCACTGGGATGTCCAGAAGACCCAGATAATATGCTGGCAAGCTGCAAGGTGTCTGTGGAGTTTACTAGCGAGCACCAGCCCACACTACCTTCCCTGTGCTTCCTTCACTGACCTTATGAATACACTGAGTGCTTCAATCTGGAATAAAAACATAACAGTCACACACAATCTTTCCTTATCATGGTGGAAATAGAATATTTACTCAGTTAAGGAACTTGTCAAAGGCTAAAGGAGGAGAGAAAATGCAGGTGGCATCACACCAGGTTTGGATTCAGTGCTGGCTTCCATCCCCAGGGCCCTCCTGGCTGCACCTGAATCGAAGCCATGGTCTTTCTCTTGTCCTAGAAGCCTATAGATTCTCTGATCAGTCCTTCCCAAGCTTTTACTAGATCAAGGAACCCAGAATTAAATCACATACCTGGCACCTGCAAAGCACTCACCTGTGCTTTTCAATACCAGTCCTCAGTGATGGGAGGGGTGGGCAGGACAATGGAACTAAACTAAACACATTGAAGAGCAGGCTGTTTTGCTCTGAGTATGTGTCTTATGCTGACAGGGCCACATCAGGTTCAGATTTTGCCATGACTTCCCCCAGGCTCCCGGTTCTCAGCTTGGGAGCCAATCAGGCAGCCCTTCTGCACCTCTTAACGCAGGAGGCTGTGGAGTGGCATCCACAGAGGCGCCTGGCGAGTAAGTAGTGGGTGTTAGATGCAAATCTGGGCTCTTGAAGTCATAATTCTGTTTATGACTTTGCCTCCGATTGCTACGGTGGTGATTATGTTATCAGAGGATTATCATTTTCTGTGAAGAATGGGTAGAAAGACCAAACCAGCCTCGGAGAAACCAAAGGCCTCGTTCATAAACAATCATGCTGAAAAATTAAAACGAGGCATGGGAAGGAACACATTAGCTGACAAATGTGTGACACTGTGGATTCTTTTATTCCAAATAAAATGCTTTTCAGGTTTTTAAGTTCAAAGCCTATTTTAGGGCAGAAAATAAACCATCATAACAAAAGAACAAGAAGGGGAAATTTAATGAGAAATAGGACAGAAGAAAAGAGAGCAGAGAAAACACAAAAGTTGAAATGTAGCAGATAACAGAACAGAAGGATATTAAATGACTTTTAATGAAAGGATTACCCTGAAAAATATATAACTCGAAGAGCAAAATATTTTAATTATTTTATTACAGGAAGAAAGAAAATTAGCTGTCACCCATAAATAAATGCAATCCACATGTTAGAGTGAATTTTCAGAAGGCAGTTTTTAATTGAGACTGATTGAATGGAAGGCCCATGCTTGTACATGGATTTGCATGTAAGTTGGTCATTCTTCATTGACTGTATCAGACTATCAATTGATGTTTCAATCTAGCATCAGTTTAGTGTTAGATATAAACAAAGCCTTTAAAAAGCGAGAAGCACATTTGTGGAGATCCTGATGTTTCCATTCAAAACACTTCAAATGAAAAACCTTGTCCTATCTCAAATTTAAAATTCCTTTTAAATTGTAAAGAGCTAGCTTGAATATTGGTTTCAGAGGCATAGGGCCATCTATTTTGGATTTTATGTTGTGCATTCTTTCTGGATCAGAGAATAATCTGCTATTCTTAAGATAGATTTTATATTTGTTCACCATCCAAGTTAAGAACCATCTGTATCAGTTAGCAATGCTGTAATAATGCTGAGTAACAAATATCTCCACAATCTGGAGGCTGAAAACAATGGGTATGTATCACTTATGAGCCAGTAAGAGAGTTGCACAGCACCATGGCTGGGTTAACGCTGGACTCCGGACTCTAAGCTCCTGGCTCCAGGTTCCAGACTCCAGGCTGTGATTTTGGTTGAGTTCTGCTCCATGAGCCTCCCATTATCCTTGAACTAGTGGCTATCCAGGGCATGTTTTCTTGTGGTAACCATACAGACATGAGAGGCCATGAGGAGGCACCAGATGCCAGCTAGGCTTGGCTCAGAACTGGCATGTTGTTTCTGCTTATGTTCCATTGGCCTGAACAAGTTACTTATCCAAGCCCTATTTCAGTGGGCTGAGGCAAAACACCGGCCCCAAGAATAAGGGAGGGAAGATTTTCTGTGTTGTAACCCAGCACGTGGTGCCATCTGACCAGAGGCTGCTCTGTCTTCTTTGGACCCTGAGAAGGAGGCATCTTAGAGAAGCAAGAGCATGGCATGGGAAGTGGTGGAATTCAGCTCTGTGTTCATCACTTCTCAGCCATGGGAGCAGGGCAAGCTGCTGAGCCCCAGTCCCTTTATCTGCAAGGCAGATTCTGCATGGTATGTGAGAGCACAGCCTTGGAAGCCTGGAAGACATGCATCTGAGTTCTAGAATTTGCCACCTGCTGCTTGTACATTCCTTGGTGCTCAGTTTTCTTATCTGGGGATAAGGCCGCCTCTCTTCCTTGTTGGAAGTCCAGTGCAACTCCCTGTTGCGGAGGAGATATGGCAAAGGGACTGTCAGATCAGGTTGAGAGGAGCTGTGCAAATGAATATGAAGCCCACTTCCTTCTGACTGTGGGCTGAGTGATGGCTCTTCTCCCCCTCTCATTATTGCGGGCTGAATGGAGACTCTTGGAGGCCTGCACCTTTCAGAGCTCATAAGCCTAGCAGCTGTGCAGAGAGGAAGCTAGGCCTTTCCAGGCCCATGTCCTGTGTGGGGCAGAGTGAGGGGTGGTCCAAAGGATGCCCATCCAGTGTCACTGGGCCCTGATGGCAAGTCCAAAGCAATGGCCCATGCAAGCAAGGGGTGGAGAGACAGCTTTTGTATTAGTCCATTTTCACACTGCTATAAGATACCCAAGACTGGGTAATTTATCAAGAAAAGACTAACGGTTCCATAGCACTGGGGATGCCCCAGGAAACTTACAATCTTGGCAGAAGGGGAAGAGGCATATCTTACATGGTGGCAGGCAAGAGAAGTGTGTATGAGTGAAGAGGAAAGAGCCCCTTATAAAAACCATCAGATCTCTTGAAAACTCACTATCATGAGAACAGTGTGAGGGAATCCCCCATGATCCAATCACCTTCCACTAGGTCCTGCCCCAGACAGGAGGGGATTATAATTCAAGATGAGATTTGGGTGGGAACAGAAAGCCTAACTGTTTCAGCCTTACTTTGAGAAATCCAAGCTGACACCTTGCTGACCATCCACTGTGTCAACTCAGGGCTGGGTCCCTGTCTGAGCCTGGCCAGGAGCACTGGACAGAAAGGATTTGTCTGCATAACTGCATGTCTGTTCCTGCTGGTGGTTCCCAATGGCATCAAGAGCCATCAGTAGCAGGCATGAGACACATAAAATCACAGGTGCAGAGCCCTCTTGACCAGGGTGCCTTCCCACCCAGACATCCCATCAATCTAAACCATGGCTTCACATTAAGATGCAGCCAGACATCAACAGACACAACATGTCACTGGCATCAGCTCCATCTGGCCACATCCAGAGTGGGTTTATGTGCCAGCCAATGTTGTTGGGGACTTCAGAATTTTTAAAAAAGATTGGAAAAGTGGCATTTGGAGGAGTTTGACTGTCATGATGGGAGATCTACAAGCCACATTATGTAGGGTCTGAGTAAAGAAACTGGTCATGTGAAGACAGAAGAGAGGAGGCCGAGAGGAAGGACAATGATTTAAAAATATTTGACAGCCTCAGAACAGAAGAGGAGGAGGGCACTTTGTAAGTTCCTATAAAACAAATGAGCTGGGTTTTTTTTTGTTTTGTTTTGCTTTGGAGGAAAGAAGTTCTAGGAAATGAGATGCAGCCACATGGACACAGCCTTTCTAGATGAGGAGGTATCTCCTTCAATCTTGTCCACAGGAGATGTGCTATTTTTGGAGAAGATTGCATAGAGGTGAAAGACCAGAGTCCTTAAGAGAATCCATGGTATCTGGGTCATCTACATAAATGTCTCCCCATAGGGCTGCCTTCAGGCAAGGCTGGAACAATCATCTTTAAAAACATGATTGAGCTCCTGTTGTCTCTCTCCCACCTGTTTCAACCAAAGTTTCTCCATTGTGCCTGTGGCCAACTCAGGCTCTAGAGATGTGGTGTTTGGGCCCCAGACCTGTGCTTCCATAGTTGGGTGGATACGATCCCATCCAGGATGCCTGTTTTTGGTCACTGGTCTGGGATCCACCGATTGGCTCCAGTCCATCATGGCCCATCCTGGGGTGCAGTGTGTGGTCAGTTATAGCCACTCCATGTGGCTTAGCAATGGTGCCAGGCTGTCTTCTCAAGCAGCATGGTCAGTGTGGCCAGAGGGTGGGGAGAAACTGCTGGCCAGGAGACAGTCTGCACCACCACACCATCTGCCAGAGGTGACAGAGAGACAGTGGGTATAGGAGGTGGGGTCAGAGCAGGCAAGCTCTAATCTTTCTTCCAACTGTCACAATAACACAGTGACAAGGGCATTGCAAGAGTCTGGCATAAAGTCCTCTGCTATAGATACTACTGTCATTGCTGGTTTGCAGATGAGACCACAGAGTCTAAGGCCACACAGGAAAAAGCAGGGACCATAAACTGAGCTCAGATGGATCTGACTCTCAAATGCTCACTCTTAGCCACCACCCTGCACTGCTGGGGCCCCAGGCTGACAGATGGAGAGGAACATGGACAGAATGCTCCACCTAGAGATGTCCATGTCCTAATCACTGAAACTTGTGGACTGAGTATGTGCCTTACATGAAAAAGGAGAATTGAGGCTGCAGATGGGATTGAGCTTGCTAAGCAGCTGACCTGGAGGTGGGGGCTATACTGTTATCTGGGCGGGGTCTACCATGACCTCTATGGTTCTCATAGGCAGATGGCAGAAGAGAGGCAGGGTCAGAGGGGTCAGGGGGAGGAACTGTGGGGCACAGGAATGAGAGATGTGTGGTGCTAGCTTTGAAGGTGGAGGAAGGGGCTCTGGAAGCTGCAAAAGGTGAGGAAATGGATTCTCCCCTTGAGCTTCCAGAAAGAAAGCAGCCCTGAAGACACGTTGATTTGGGCCCAGGGAGACCCATGCCTGACTTCTGACCTACATAAATGTAAGATAACACATTGGTGTTGTCCTGGCTGCTAAATTTGGCTAATTTGTCACAGAACTGCTACATTCTCTGACCCCAGCCCCCACAAGTTCCCAGCTCTACAGACAAGGGTGGCTGCCCAGAGGACCTCACAGTGCTCAGGACCATTCCACAGCCTGGTGGGATGAGAAGGGCTCGAGGAAAGTCCTGACACCCAACAACCCCGATGCAAAAATGCTGGAAACTCAGAGACAAACCTAATGTTTACACATTCATTTCCCTCTCTCTGAACTGCCAAGTACCCTCTCACTCTGGCCCCTTGCTACCTCCTTCAGGGAACCCTACAGGGTCTCTGAGCAGAAAATTCTTTCTCCTTCCAGTCTCCAGCTTCAGGAGGTGAGCACAGCAGCTGGCAAGCTTGGGCCAGCATCAGAATACCCCAGAGGGCTCCCCTCACTCCCAACTTCTGAGTCAGCAAGTGGAGTCTGAGACTTTGTATTTCCACAGCAAGTGGAGTCTGAGACTTTGTATTTCCAGCACATGCCCTGGTGATGCAGCTGCTGCTGGTCACACTTTGGGAACTGCAGATTTATTACTAGTGCTCTGCTTGTGGCTCTAACCCCTTCCTGCTTCACATTGGTGTCATTGGGATGTGGTTCTTCTTCCCTGATTAACATTCCCAAATGATCTTTATTAAGCAGCCAGCAGGGGTAAGCTGCTATCCTGGGCTTTTCAAATGCAAGATGGGGATTTTCCAAGATGGTGTGGTAGGAACAACTCGGGATTGCAGCTCTCAGTGAAGGCGCAGAGGGTGAGTCCTAGCCGCATTCTCAGACGGACCTTGGTTGCCCACAGAACGGAACAATTCCCAGGTGTAGGAGAGACACGGGACACCAGCACAGCCCTTTCAGCTTGCGCAGCCCTTTCGGCCGGCGCCACGATGCAGCGGCACAAAACTCACTGGTCTGGGTGCCCTGTTAAACTGGCAACCTGAGATTTGGGAGGGCAGATTAACATATCCATCTGATTAAACGGGACTTGGACAGAGAGCCAGACCAGGAGATTCCTGGGAAGCGTGATTTGAGCCGATGCAGTGGGTAGCAGCACGGGAAATCACAGAGATCCCGGTGCCCTTTCAGCAGGTGACTGAAACCCTGTGAGAGAGTCAATGTTCAACTTAAAAAAGAGAGAGAGAGAGAAAGGACTCTGAGGCAGGGAGCCAGGTGATCAGGCTCAGCGGGTCCCACCCCCACAGGGACAAACAAATGGCAATTCAAAAAGCTGGGGGTTGAGAGTTTTACTGCAGGCTCAGCTGAATACAGGATGGTGCAGCTCAGTGGGGGAGGGGCATCCACCACTATGGATGCATTCCACCCCTACTGAGGAACACGCCCATTGCGGAAGCAGCCTGCCATTGCTGAGGCAACCCGCCATAACAGAGAGACTCAGCCAACAGGGTAGAGCCCACCACAGTAGGGCAAAGCCCCATGGCAGCAGGGCGGAGCCCCATGGCAGCAGGGTGGACCCTGTGGTAGGAGGGCAGAGCCTCAGCAGGCAAACAGTGACTAGACTGCCTCCTAGCTGGGCAGAACAGTGCAATGGATACTCATAAAGAAAGCCCCAAATTCCTGATACAGCATCTGAGGGAAAAAAAAGGGGGGGTTATAAGTTCTGATGCATCAGACCTAAACACACCTGCCCAACAACCCTTAATGAACAACGGAGCTCACAGCTCAGCACTTGAGCTCCTATAAAGTACAGACCATCTCCTCAAGCAGCTCCCTGACCCCTATATATCCAAAGAGTCACCTCAAAAAAGGACTAATCAGACTGACATTTGGTGGGCATCATTCTGGGACAAAGATAGCAGAAGAAGAAACTGGTAGCATCCCTCACTGTTCCGCAGCTGCTACAGGTGTACCCCAGACAAGCAGGGCCTGGAGTGGACCTCAGCAGTCATACAGCAGAGAGGCTAGACAATTAGAAGGAAAACTAAGTAACAGAAATCCTTCATCATCAACAATCTCTGCATCCACTCAGAGACCCAATAGAAAAGTCAGCAACTACTAAGACGACAGGTGGATAAATCCACAAAGATGGGAAGAAACCAGCACAAAAAGGAGGAAAACACCCAAAATCAAAACACTTCACCTCCTACAAAGGTCCAAAATTCCTCACCAGCAAGGGAACATAGCTGGACGGAGAATGAGAGTGATGAAATGACGGAATCAGACTTCAGAAGATGGATAATGAGAAACTTCAGTGAGCTAAAAGAACATGTTCTAAATCAATGTAAAGAAACTAAGAACCTTGAAAAAATATTCGAGGAAATGATAACAAGAATGGACAACTTAGAGAGGAATATGAATAAATTGAAGGAGCTGAAAACACAACACGAGAACTTCATGAAGCATGCAGAAGTTTCAACAGCCGAATTGACCAAGCAGAAGAAAAAATATCAGAAGTCAAAGATCAACTCAATGAAATAAACAAGAAACCAAGATTGGAGAAAAAAGCACAAAAAGGAATGAACAAAATCTCCAAGAAATGTGGGACCATGTGAAGAGACCTAACCTACGTTTGATAGGTGTACCAGAATGTGATGAAGAGAATGAATCCAAGCTGGAAAATACTCTTCAGGATATTATCCAGGAAAATTTCCCCAACCTAGCAAGGCAGGCCAATACTCAAGTCCAGGAAATACAGAGAACACCACAAAGATACTCCGAAAGAAGAGCAACCCCAAGGCACATATTCGTCAGATTCACCAGGGTTGAAATGAAGGAGAAAATACTAAGGGCAGCCAGAGAGAAAGGTTGGGTCACCCACAAAGGGAAGCCCATCAGATTCACAGCAGATCTCTCAGCAGAAACTCTACAAGCCAGAAGAGAGTGGGGGCCAATATTCAACATCCTTAAAGAAAAGAACTTTCAACCCAGAATTTCATATCCAGCCAAACTGAGCTTCATAAGTGAAGGAAGAATAAAATCTTTTGCCAACAAGCAAGTACTCAGAGATTTTGTCACCACCAAGCCTGCTTTACAAGAGTTCCTAAAAGAGGCACTACACATAGAAAGGAACAACCAGTACCAGCCATTCTAAAAACATACCAAATGCTAAAGAGCATCAAGAAAATGAAGAATCTGCATCAACTAAAGGGCAAAACAGCCAGATAGCATCAAAATGGCAGTATCAGATTCACACATAACAATATTAACCCTAAATGTAAATGAGCTAAATGCACCAATCAAAAGACACAGACTGGCAAATTGGATAAAAAAACAAAACCCATCCGTGTGCTGTAGCCAGGAAACCCATCTCACATGCAAGGATACACAAATACTCAAAATAAAGGGATGGAGGAAGATTTACCAAGCAAATGGAGAGCAAAAAAAAAAAAAAAGCAGGAGTTGCAAATCTCATTTCTGATAAAATAGACTTTAAAGCAACAAAGATCAAAAGAGACAAAGAAGGTCATTACATAATGGTAAAAGGATCAATACAACAAGAAGAGCTAATGATCCTAAATATATATGGACCCAATACAGGAGCACCCAGATATACAAGGCAAGTTCTTAATGACTTACAAAGAGACTTAGACTCCCACATAATAATAGTGGGAGACTTTAACACTCCACTGTCAATATTAGATCAACCGGACAGAAAATGAACAAGGATATCCAAGGCTTGAACTAATACCTGGAACAAGCAAACCTGATAGACATTTACAGAACTCTCCACCCCAAATCCACAGAATATACATTCTTCTCAGCACCACATCACACCTACTCCAAAACTGACCACATAATTGGAAGTAAAGCACTCCTCAGCAAATGCAAAACAACTGAAATCATAACAAACAGTCTCTCAGATCATAGTGCAATCAAGTTAGAACTCAGAATTCAGAAACTAACTCAGAACCGCACAGCTTCATGGAAACTGAACAACTGGTTCTTGAATGTTGATTGGATAAACAATGAAATAAAGGCACAAATAAAGAAGTTCTTCGAAACCAATGAGAACGAAGACACAACATACCAGAATCTCTGGAACACATTTAAAGCAGTCTCCAGCGGGAAATATATAGCAATAAGTGCCCACATGAGAAGAGTGGAGAGATCCAAAATTGACACCCTATCATCAAAATTGAAAGAGCTAGAGGAGCAAGATCAAAAAAAACTCAAAACCTAGCAGTAGACAGGAAATAACTAAGATCAGAGCAGAACTGAAGGAGATAGAGACAAGAAAAACCCTCCAAAAAAATCAATAAATCGAAGAGCTGGTTTTTCAAAAAGATAAACAAAATAGACAGACCACTAGCCAGACTGATAAAAAGGAAAAGAGAGAACAACCAAATAGATGCAATAAAAAATGATAAAGGGGAAATCACCACAGATTCCACAGAAATTCAAACCATCATCAGAGAATACTACAAACAACTCTATGCACATAAACTAGTAAACCAGGAAGAAATAGATAAATTCCTGGACACCTGTCCCCTCCCAAGCCTAAACCACAAGAAAGCTGAAACTATGAATAGACCAATAACAAGGTCTGAAGTTGAGGCAGCAATTAAGAGCCTACCACACAAAAAAAGCCCAGGTCCAGATGGGTTCACAGCCGAATTCTATCACACACAAAGAGGAGCTGGTACCATTCCTTCTAAAACTATTCCAAATAATCCAAAAAGAGGGAACCCTTCCCAAATCATTTTATGAGACCAACATCATCCTGATACTAAAACCCGGCAGAGACTCAACAAGAAAAGAAAACTTCAGGCCACTATCCATGATGAACATAGATGCAAAAATCTTCAATAAAATACTGGCAAACCGATTGCAACAGCACATTAAAAATCTTATCCATCATGATCAAGTAGGATTCATCCCAGGGATGCAAGGCTGGTTCAACATACACAAGTCTATAAATGTAATTCACCACATAAACAGAAGCAAAAACAAAAACCACATGGTTATCTCAATTGATGCAGAGAAGGCATTTGACAAAATTCAACAGCCCTTTGTGCTAAAAACCCTCAATAAACTCGGTATTGATAAAACATATCTCAAAGTAATAAAAGCTATTTATGACAAACCAACAGCCAATATCATACTGAATGGGCAAAAACTGGAAGCATTCCCTTTGAAATCCAGCACTAGACAAGAATGCCCTCTCTCACCACTCCTATTCAACATAGTACTGGAAGTTCTAGCCAGAGCAATCAGGCAAGAAAAGGAAATGAAGGGTATTCAAATAGGAAAGGTGGAAGCCAAATTGTCTCTATTTGCAGACGACATGATAGTATACCTAGAAGACCCCATCACCTCAGCCCAAAAACTCCTGAAACTGATAAGCAACTTCAGCAAAGTCTCAGGATATAAAATCAATGTGCAAAAATCACAAGCATTCCTATACACCAATAACAGACTTAAAGAGAACCAAATCAAGAACAAACTGCCATTCACAACTGCTACAAAGAGAATAAAATACCTAGGAATACAACTTACAAGGAATGTAAGGAACCTCTTTAATGAAAACTACAAACCACTGCTCAACGAAATAAGAGAGGACACAAACAGATGGAGAAACATTCCATGTTCGTGGTTAGGAAGAATCAATATCGTGAAAATGGCTATACTGCCCAAAGTAATTTACACAATTGATGCTATCCCCATCAAACTACCATTGAATTTCTTCATAGAACTGGAAAAAACCACCATGAACTTCATATGGAACCAAAAGAGAGCCCGCATAGCCAAGTCAATTCTAAGCAAAAAGGACACAGTGGAAGGCATCACACTACCAGACTTCAAACTATACTACAAGGCTACAGTGATCAAAACAGCATGGTACTGGTACCAAAACAGAGATATAGACCAATGGAACAGAACAGAGGCATCGGAGGCAACACAACATATCTCCAACCATATAATCTTTGATAAACCTGACAAAAACAAGCAATGGGAAAAGAATTCCCTGTTTAATAAATGGTGTTGGGAAAACTGGCTAGCTATGTGCAGAAAGCAGAAACTGGACCCCTTCCTGACACCTTACACTAAAATTAACTCCAGTTGGATTAAAGACTTAAACATAAGACCTAACACCATAAAAGCCCTAGAAGAAAATCTAGGCAAAACCATTCAGGACATAGGAGTAGGCAAGGACTTCATGACCAAAACACCAAAAGCATTGGCAACAAAAGCCAAAATAGACAAATGGGACCTAATCAAACTCCACAGCTTCTGTACGGCAAAAGAAACAGTCACTAGAGTGAATCAGCAACCAAAAGAATGGGAAAAAATCTTTGCAGTTTACCCCTCTGAGAAAGGGCTGATATCCAGAATTTACAAAGAACTCAAACAGATTTACAAGAAAAAAACAAACAAGCCCATTCAAAAATGGGCAAAGGATATGAACAGACATTTACAAAAGAAGACATACATGAGGCCAACAAACACATGAAAAAATGCTCATCATCACTGGTCATTAGAGAAATGCAAATCAAAACTACATTGAGATACCATCTCATGCCAATTAGAATGGCGTTCATTAAAAAATCTGGAGACAACAGATGCTGGAGAGGATGTGGAGAAATAGGAACACTCTTACACTGCTGGTGGGAGTGTAGATTATTTCAACCATTGTGGAAGACAGTGTGGCGATTCCTCAAGGACCTAGAAATAGAAATTCCATTTGACCCAGCAATCCCATTACTGGGTATATATCCGAAGCATTATAAATCATTCTACTATCAGGATACATGCACACAAATGTTCACTGCAGCACTGTTTACAATAGCAAAGACCTGGAACCAACCCAAATGCCCATCGATGATAGACTGGACAGGGAAAATGTGGCACATATACACTATGGAATATTATGCAGCAATCAAAAACGGTGAGTTCGTGTCCTTTGTAGAGACATGGATGAACCTGGAGAACATCATTCTCAGCAAACTGACACAAGAACAGAAAATGAAATACCGCAAGTTCTCACTCATAGGCAGGTGTTGAACAATCAGAACACATGAACACAAAGAAGGGAGCACTATCCACTGGGGTCTGTTGGGGTGAATAGGGGAGGGACAGCGAGGGGTGGGAAGTTGGGGAGAGATAGCATGGGAAGAAATGCCAGATATAGGTGAAGGGGAGGAAGGCAGCAAATCATGCTGCCATGTGTGTACCTATGCAACTATCTTGTATGTTCTTCACATGTACCCCAAAACCTAAAATGCAATAAAAAATTGGACAAAAATATTTAATAAAATAAAAAATCAGGAGACAACAGATGCTGAAGAGGATGTGGAGAAATAGGAATGCTTTTACACTCTTGATGGGAGTGTAAATTAGTTCAACCATTGTGGAAGGCAGTGTTGCTATTCCTCAAGGATCTAAAACTAGAAATAACATTTGACCCAGCAATCCCGTTACTGGGTATATACACAAAAGATTATAAATCATTCTGTTATAATGGCACATGCACACTTATGTTTATTGTGGCACTGTTCACAGTAGTAAAGACTTGGAACCAACCCAAATGCACATCAATGATACACTGGATAAAGAAAACCTGGATAAAAAACGCACATATAACACTATGCAGCCATTAAAAAAAATGAGTTCTTGTCATTTGCAGGGACATGCATGAAGCTGAGAACCATCATTCTTAGCAAACTGACACAAGAACAGAAAATCAACCACCAAATGTTCTCACTCATAAGTGGGTATTGAACAATGAGAATGCATGGACACAGGGAGGGGAACATCACACACCAGGGCCTGTGGGGAGCGGAGGAGAGCTAGGGGAGGAAGAGCAGGGGGTGGCAAGCTAGGGGAAGGATAGCATTAGGAGAAATACCTAATGTAGATGATGGGGTCATGGATGCAGCCAATCACCGTCATGTATATACCTATGTAACTTTAGAAAAAGTGGCTGATTCTTCAATGCTCCATGATTCTTTCATCATTACATGCCTGGGAGAAGAAGCTACACACTTGACAGTGGGTGTCCAGAGAAGGGACATGGATGCTCCAGGGCAGGGGAGGGTGGAGGTTGGCTTTTCTTCATTTGCCTGTGTGGGAGGCTTTACAGTGCACAGACAGTACATGTGATCATCTCCTGTGATGCCCACGTCAGCCCTGAGGGTGGGCAGAGCAGGAGCTGTGGCCTGCACTTCACAGTTGGAAGAAATTCTCTTAAAGGCATGTGTCTTTCCAGTCACCACACTGCTGTGTGATGCAGCTGGGGCAGAAGCATACCTGAGGCCTCGGGGCCAGAGATGTGTTCACACTCCAGACCTCCAGATCGTGCTCTAGACCCCCCAAAACATGAACTCCCCTGACTCTCAAGATGTCCTGACCCAAGGTTTCTGTGGGAGGGCTGATGTCCTGGAACAGATGCCTGAGCCCAGATAACAGCTTGGACACAAGACCCGGCCTCTGTCTCTTCCTTTCCATCCCAGACTCCAAATGGGATGTGGTTTATATCAAATGAAGCCCCTTGGAAAGACGAGGGTGATTCAAAACAGGGCAATCCTTTCATAGCAGCATCACAGTCAGCTGCCATGGGCTACACATTTCCAATGATCAGTTGGCTACAAGGGACCCCTGCAGCCAACTGACCCCTAACTGTATTAGGCTTTGTAATACCCAACTGTATTAAAAAGCAACATTCTAAACTGTCATATGACCACTTCCCTCCACTTGACCAACCCTGGGTGAGCAGCTAATGCCCTTATCTGATAAGGGGCACCTGGACTGGAGTGTCAGTGGCTTGATGAACTCACTTTATAAAGCTTCCCACCTGACTTACTATTGATCTGAGCCACTGTCTGTGCAGCTGGACTAAGGCCTGGCTGAGGATGAGCAGTGACTGCACCAGCACAGAGTGGACCTTTCTTCCTGTTCATTTCTTCCAAACCAAAGGTCAGCATCTTCAGACTCCTATTTCATCCTGAGCCCTGCAGGGACAATGCACAGAGTCCCTTCTCCTCTTAGAGGGAACCATCCACAGCTACAGCCTGGGGACCCCACCCCAGGACTGTCCCTGAGGACCACCCAGGTCCTATTTCTAACCAAATGTCCATTCCTCTAACCTGAGGGCTCTGTCTCTTCTCACCACTCTCCCCAGCAGCACCCTAAACAGTAGGGATCCTGTCCTCATCCCACCACACTTACATCCATATCAAAACCCCAGTCTTTCCTTTACAAAACCAAAGTGTGGCACACATACAGCATGGAATACTTTGCATCCATAAAAAAGAGTGAGTTCTTGTCCTTTGCAGGGACAATCATAAAGCTGGAAGCCATCACCCTCAGCAAACTAACACAGGAACAGAAAACCAAACATCACATGTTCTCACTCATAAGTGGGAGTTGAACAAGAACACATGGACAAAGGAAGGGGAACATCACACACTGGGGCCTGTCAGGGGTAGGGGGTAAGGGGAGGGAGAGCATTAGGAAAAATACTTACTGCATGTTGGGCTTAAAATCTAGATGACACGTTGATAGGTGCAGCAAACCACCATGGCACACATATACCTGTGTAACTAACCTGCACATTCTGCACATGTATCCCAAACTCAAAGGGAAATTAAAAAGACAAACCTCAGAATCAAGATTGCTAACATATTGTGTTGGATTTTGGCAACAGTATTCGAAAGTTTGACTTTTAATTCACCTTTCTTGTCATGTCTTTTATAAAATTTGCTATCATGATTTTTCCAGTTAAAAGAGAGCAGTGTGAGAGTGTTCTTGTACATACAAAACTGAAGTTACTTCTATTTAAAATATAGACAGACTCCCAGGGAGACAATAAGGATGGACGTTTGCATGATGGAAAGATATGATTTGCATTCGTTTTTAGGTGACGGTTGTTTTACCAGTGGCACGGTGCACACATATGACACAGGCAGACTGCTGCCTTCTTACGAACACTGTGTTACCAGCACCCAGATGTAGATCTCCTGGCTGTCCCTCCGCAGCTAATTTCCAGGCAGTAACCCCAGGAGATACCTTCTCTGATCATGATCAACACATTTAAAATTTACTTTTAAACATCATATAAATGCAAACCTACAGCATGTACTCTTTTGTTTCTGATTGAAAATTGTGAATTTCACCCATGTTCCACGTGATGAAACATCTGTCATTTTGTACTGCTGAGTACGTAACATTGTAGAAAGTTGGCACTACTAGTTCACGCCTCTGTATTTTTTACATTCACTCTGCTGTTTCTGATGATGGTTGCTTGAAACAAGCCTTCTGTAAAGTCTCCCAGGTGGACACCAACATCCTTGGCTCATACATGTCTCCTGGACATAGGTGGCAGGAGTGGGACTGTAGGGTCACAGGTGCTGATGACTGTGGTACACACTAGAAAGCCATTTATCAAAATGGTTGAAACTAAGTATGTTCCCAGAGTAACACGACAGTTCAAGTTCCTCCACATCTTCACCACCCTTTGCATTTCTGTCTCCGATAATGTGCCTATTCTGGTGGGTGTAAGAGTGACAAACTAGTTTCCATGTGTTCTCTGCTAATGACTTGGGATTGAGTGCATTTTCATGTGCTGAACTTGCTGAGGTTTCTATGATTCTGATAAGGCACATAAGCTTATGAGCTCCTGAATGGCTATTTAAGGTGCTTTGTTAGAAGAAGGATACAACAGGCAAAATTGCAGAGGGATATGGAACAATGGATAGATATTAGCAAGGACAATATAGATTTCAGAAAAAAAAAACGCCAGATAAAATGAAAATGTCACTAAAAATAGACAAATATCACAACAAAGCAATTTAGAGAAGGCAAAATGTGGATGAATAAAAGTCACATGAACACATGCTCTGATCCACCTGAGGTGAAAGAAACCCCTGTGGAGCCCAGCATGTCTGTGTGGGAGGAGCTGCCTGGAACAGCAGAGAGCAAAGCAAAAGGGCTTGAGGGGAGCAAAATGGGAGTGGCAGGAGCTGCCAGAGCCCCCTCAGCAGGAAGCCAGGGAGAGGGCTTGGAGATCAGCCAGCCAGGGGCAGGGGCAGGCAAAACCTATAGGTTCCTGTGGATGCCCTAGAATTGTGCAGTTACTTCTGAGTGACGCATGAAACCAGTGAGTGTTGAGCAGACAACTAATGTTGCAATTTAAAAAATAAAAATAAAACCAATTTCCAGTCAGGCTGTGGAGCTTCAGAAGCTATTACTCACAACTGGGATATTTATAAGGTCAGCCATCCGGCAGGACGTCCCTCAGCACATAGTAACATTAAGTGTGCACCCTCCATGCGGCTAGTCCACTGTGGTTCAGAGATGGAGGGAAATGCGCAGAAGGAAGCATCCTCACTGGTCACGTGTTATTGGCAGCAACCTGGCTGCTCAGCACAAGGGTTTATAACTAAAGTGTAGCTTACACAATGCTGACCTGTTGGAAATAATGGAAATTGTTCATATGCACATATGGATGAAATTAAATGTTTACGTCTGAGTTTAAATCTCAGAAAAAATTAAAAATAAACCAGATGAGGTCCAAAGAGGAAAACTTATTTGCTTATGAGATGAAAACACACTATGAATTCTTTAAGTATCTGTAGTGATGACTTGGAAGTTGAAGTGGAACCACATGATTTACACTTGAGTTGGTGACTCAGAGATGGAGGAAAACATGATTTGAAATGGTGATTAAAAAAACATGAAAGAGGCCTTTAGGTGGCTGATGATGAGTGTTAATAGTGTGAGTAAACTGTGCTTCTGGGTCCCAGGAAACACCGACAGATAGAAAGTGCCACACATGCTCTGCTGGCACAGCTGGCAGAAACAAGTGACCTCCCTTCAACCCACATCTCCTTTATTTAGGATTCCCGGCTGCCCTGGCCCCTCTCTGACATCGTGAGCAGCTTCAGAAAGGAGGATCAGGACAGTCAAGGCTCTCCACCTGAGATTCCCCAGTGTGTCAGAGGCAGGAAGGCTTTGGGGTCTGAGGGCAGTGTTGGGCAGTGTGGGACAGTGATGGACACTCCTGAGATGGCCTCTCCCAGCTGGAAAATGACTCAGAGCCTCCATGGGAGTTTGGTCATCAGGGAGCCCACTGGGTAGATTTGGGTGGCAACACTGACCTGTTAGGACACACCTTCACCCCACTGGGTCAGCTGTAAGAACTCAGGGCAGAGGGGCCCAGGAAGAGGCAGGTCGCAGCTCTTACTTAAATGCAGTGGCTCTGCTCCCATGAAGGTTTTGGGATATGTAAGGTGGCTTCGGAAAGCTGAGGCTCCACAGCAGAGTGTCAGGAAGCGGAGTGGCATCTGAATCATCCCCAGGGCTCCTGTCTTTACCCTCCTCACTAACTGCAGAGGAGGGGGCACCTCACCTGGGGACAGGGATCCAGTCAGCTCTGTTCCACACACCTGCCCTCCTCACTATGCTGATTCTGACCCACAGTCCCTCCCCTCTGTCCAATTTAGGGTCTGTGGCCCACACAGGGCCAACTCAGCCACCCTCAGCATCCAAAGGTTCAATGCCTGCACAGCTGTCTGCACTGAGGACAGCAGCAACACTGGCAACATTGACAGCTGGGGCCAACATGACATATTCTTCACATGTACACGCTGTGAGCATTTTCTCTCACTCTGCGCTTTGTATGGCATATTCCTAAAGAGGACTTTTGCTATGCCAGATAGTTTCAATATATATGTAGACCAATGCTTTTGTCTCAAGATCAGTATTTTTGTGTCCTAAAACAATTATACATATATGCGCATGTGTATATATATGCAACTATATACATAACTGTATACATGTGTATGTGCATGTACATACAACTGTGTGTGCATATACATACACACATATATATATATAGTTGTATATATACACATACACACATATATGTTCATATAAAAAACATTTGAATTAAAACTCAAAAGTTCTGTTAAAAACATGAATGGCTTGATATTCTAGTGCTAAGTAAGAGATGGCTTTATTTAAAACATAAATAGTTTCCATTTAAAAATATTATAGTAGGGATTTCCAGATCACCCACACTCCCACCTTTTTATAATTTTTGACTATTTTCCAGAGTCACGAATCAAATGAGGTGAAGGTGGAAGAAAGCATTTAGAAAGCCAGTAGGTACAGGAGAGCTGATGTTGGGTGAGGCAGAGTGGGGAGAGACGCTCTTTTAAATGGAAGCCTCTGGAACCTGGAGAAAGCAATGGTGAGGTGGGCAACCTTCCTGCAGAGCTACCAGAGGCGTGCATGATGCCCCAGGCGTGGATGATGTCCATCTGTGGATGATGCCGCAGCAGTGGATGATGCCCCAGGCGTGGATGATGCCCATCTGTGGATGATGCCCATCTGTAGATGCTGCTGCAGCAATGGATAATGCCCCAGGCATGGATGATGCCCAGGCATGGATGATGCCCCAGCAGTGGATGATGCCCCAGGCATGGAAGATGCCCCATCAGTGGATGCCCCAGGTGTGCATAATGCCCCAGGCATGGATGATGCCCCAGCAGTGGATGATACCCCAGGCATGGAAGATGCCCCATCAGTGGATGCCCCAGGTGTGGATGATGCCCCAGCAGTGGATGCCCCAGGCATGGATGATGCCCCAGCAGATGCTCAAGCAGTGGATGATGCTTCAGGCATGGATGATGCCCCAGCAGTAGATAATGTCCCAGGTGTGGATGATGCCCACCTGTGGATGCCACAGCAGTGGATGATGCCCCAGGTGTGGATGCTGCCCCAGCAGTGGATGCCCCAGGCATGGATGATGCCCCAGCTGTGGATGCTGCCCATCTGTGGATGCCCCAGCAGTGGATGATGCCCAGGAGTGGAAGATGCCCCAGGTGTAAATGATGGCCCAGCAGTAAATGATGCCCCAGGTGTGGATGATGCCCCAGCAGTGGATGATGCCCAGGCATAGATGATGCCCCAGCAGTGAATGCTTCAGGAGTGGATGATGCCCCAGCAGTGGATGCCACAACAGTGGATGATGTCCCAGGTGTGGATGATGCCCCAGCAGTGGATGATGTCCCAAGTGTGAATGATGCCCCAGGCATAGAAGATGCCCCAGGTGTGGATGATGCCACAGCAGTGGATGATGCTTCAGGTGTAAATGATGGCCCAGCAGTGGATGATGCCCCAGGCACATAGATGATGCCCCAGGCATGGAAGATGCCCCAGCACTGGATGCCCCAGGCATGGATGATGCCCCAGGTGTGGATGATGTCCCAGGCATGGATGATGCTCCAGGCGTGGATGATGCCGCAGCAGTGGATGATGCTCCAGGCATGGATGCCCCAGGCGTGGATGATGACCCAGCAGTGAATAACGTCCCAGGCGTGGATGATGCTCCAGAGGTGGATGATGCCGCAGCAGTGGATGATGTCCCAGGAGTTGCTGCCCCAGGTGTGGATGATGCTCCAGGCGTGGATGCTGCCCCAGCGTTGGATGATGCCCCAGCAGTGGATGATGCCACAGCATGGATGATGCCACAGCAGTGGATGATGCCACAGCATGGATGATGCCCAGCAGTGGATGATGCCCCAGGCATGGATGTTCCAGCAGTGGATGGTATACCAGGTGTGGATGATGCCCATCTGTGGATGATGCCACAGCAGTGATGTCCCAGGAGTTGATGCCCCAGGCGTGATGATGCCCCAGGCATGGATGCTGCCCCAGGCGTGGATGATTCCCCAGGCATGGGTGCTGCCCCAGCAGTGGATGATGCCCCAGGCATGGATGATGCTGCAGCAGTGGATGGTGCCCCAGGATTGGATGATGCCCCAGGCATGGATGATGTTGCAGCAGTGGATGATGCCGCAGCAGTGAATGATGCCCCAGGCGTGGATGATGCCACAGCAGTGGATGATGTCCCGGGCATGGATGATGCCCATCTGTGGATGATGCCACAGCAGTGGATGATGCTCCAGGCATGGATGATGCCCCAGCAGTGGATGATGCCCCAGGCGTGGATGATGCTCCAGATGTGGATGATGCTGCAGCAGTGGATGACGCTCCAGGCGTGGATGATGCTCCAGGCGTGGATGATGCCCCAGGCGTGGATGATGTCCCAGCAGTGAATGATGTCCCAGGCGTGGATGATGCTCCAGATGTGGATGCCACAGCAGTGGAAGACGCTCCAGGTGTGGATGATGCCCCAGGCATGGATAATGCCCCAGGCGTGGATGATGCCCCGGCAGTGGATGATGCCCCAGCAGTGGATGATGCCCCAGGCGTGGATGATGCTCCAGACATGGATGATGCCGCAGCAGTGGATGATGCTCCAGGCGTGGATGATGCCCCAGCAGTGGATGATGCCCCAGCAGTGGATGTCGCAGCAGTGGGTGCCCGAGGCGTGGATGCCCCAGCAGTGGATGGTATCCCAGGCATGGATGATGCCCATCTGTGGATAATGCCACAGCAGTAGATGATGTCCCAGGAGTTGATGGCCCAGGCATGGATGCCGCCCCAGCATTGGATACGCCAGGCGTGGATGCTGCCCCAGGCATGGATGCTGCCCCAGCAGTGGATGATGCCCCAGGCATGGATGCTGCCACAGCAGTGGATGATGCCCCAGGATTGGATGATGCCCCAGGCATGGATGATGTCGCAGCAGTGGATGATGCCCCAGCAGTGGATGATGCCCCAGGAGTGGATGATGCCACAGCAATGAATGATGCCACAGCAGTGGATGATGTCCCAGGCATGGATAATGTCACAGCAGTGGATGATGCCCCAGGAGTGGATGATGTCCCAAGAGGTGATGATGCCCCAGGCGTGGATGATGCCACAGCAGTAGATGATGCCGCAGGCGTGGATGATGCCCCAGGAGTGGATGATGCCCCAGGCGTGGATGATGCCCCAGGCATGGATGTCACAGCAGTGGATGATGTCCCAGGAGTTGATGCCCCAGGCGTGAATAATGCCCCAGGCATGAATGTAGCCCCAGCATTCGATGATGCCCCAGGCGTGGATGCTGCCCCAGCAGTGGATGATGCCCCCGATGTGGATGATGCCGCAGCAGTGGATGATGCCCCAGGCGTGGATGATGTCCCAGGCGTGGATGATGCCACAGCAGTGGATGATGTCCCAGGCATGGATGATGCCGATCTTTGGATGATGCCACAGCAGTGGATGTCCCAGGAGTTGATGATGCCCCAGGCAGGGATGATGCCCAAGACGTGGATGATGTCACAGCAGTGGATGATGCCCCAGTAGTGGATGATGCCACAGCACTGGATGATGCCCCAGACGTGGATGATGCCCATCTGTGGATGATGTCCCAGGCATGGATGATGCCCCAGGCATGGATGATGCCCATCTGTGGATGATGCCACAGCAGTGGATGATGTCCCAGGAGTTGATGCCCCAGGTGTGGATTATGCCCCAGGCATAGATGATGCCCCAGAAGTTGATGATGCCCCAGGTGTGGATGATGCCCCAGCAGTGGATGATGCCCCAGGTGTGGATGATGCCACAGCAGTGGATGATGCCCCAGGTGTGGATGCCATAGCACTGGATGATGCCTCAGGCATGGATGATGCCCCAGGCGTGGATGATGCCACAGCAGTGGATGATGCCCCAGCAACGGATGATGCCCCAGCAATGGATGATGCTGCAGCAGTGGATAATGCCCCAGGTGTGGATGATGCCCCAGCTGTTGATGATTCCCATCTGTGGATGATGCCCCTGATGTCCCAGCCATGGATGATGATTCAGCTGTGGATGAAGCCCCAGCCGTCGATGAAAGCCAACAGTTGTTTTTAAGAAAAGTCTACTATACAAGTCATTAGTGAGTTTTATCAAGAAAAAAGAGAAATCACAAAATTAATATCAGAAATTAATAGGAAGACATAACCACAGAGAGAGCAGAGATTACAAAACAATGAGTGGACATTATGAATACATAACTTGTTTTAAAGCAACCTTTTGTTTCACTTTGGCTGGTGTCCATATGCTGCAGTAACTGGACAACAGTGACAGTCTCCTCATGGAGGAGGCTTGAGTTGAGGCTGAGGGTCTTTAACACACATGCACAAGACAGTTGCCACAAGGGATGGAAACCAGGCTACCAACCAAGTGCTGCACAGAGTTCCTACCTGTCCCTCTCCTCATCATTTTCAGCTGGCCGGGTTTGAGCATTTCAGGGCTTGGGAAGATATTACTACATCTACTAAAAGACATCACGGATCCTTATGTGCTTTGGCCAGCTGCTGAGCAAATTAACTGCACAACTGAACTGGGCCACACTGGCCCGTGTGGTCCCCCACTCCTCTTAGAATTTGTGAGCTTGGGGCCTGCTGGAGGGTGGACGGTGGGAGGAGGGGGAAGATCAGGAAAATAACTGATATTAGGCTAAATACGTGGATGATGAAATAACCTGTACAACAAACGCTCATGACACACGTTTACGTATGTACCAAACCTGCTCATCCTGCACAGGTTCCCCAAACAAAAAAGAATCTGTGAGCCGACCCAAACACCTGGGGATCTTTGTGCTTTTCACATTGATGATGCCAGTCTGTGGGGAGATGTACCTGTAACTGCCCTGGGTTGTGGGACCATGGAGGCCACTTTATAATGATGGGCAGTGTCTGGGACTTCCTTAGGGCTTATACATGAATGCTGGACTCCCTGCATGGTGGCAAACACCCCATGACTGACGGCATGCCAGTAGTTGCCAGTGTCAGCACTGGCCCACACTCCTGGGTTTCTGTTTTCACTTTTTCATTCAGGAACTCAGGAGCTGGGGCCACCCCCTGGCCCTTCAGGTTCTCCACTGAGCTGTGAGGATACTAAACCAGACCCAGGGATGGCTCTGGTGAGGGTGGAGTCACTGTACAGAGTAGAGCGGGGCTGGATTTTATTCTTTATAAGTGGACACTGGAGAATGGGCTGTGTAAATGGGAAATCTCTCCTGAGAAAACACACAGCCTCACCTGCACAGAAGCACACAGATTCACATCACATGATGCAGCCTCACACAAGACACCACCAATCCTCAAGCACCCAACTCAGTACCAGCCAAAAGGGAGCACAGCTGCTGCCTCAATAATTTGGCCATGATTTTTCCCTGGGGAACTCAGGTTTCTAAAAAACACTTTCACTATGCTTATTCCTATCACAATCCCAGACTCAGGGTGGCACTGCACATTGAAACAAGCTTTTTTTCTTGACAATAATTCCAGAATACTTACCAGAGTCACACTTCAGATGGAAGAACGGCACTACCTGCAACGCAGAAACAAAGCAGTATGAGGGCACAGCGTGCTGCGGATTGTTTGCAAAAGGTTCCGTTTCTCTCAATGAATACTGAAAACCTGATCACAAACTTAGTCAGCTGCTACAGTAATCAAAAGAGCATGGTACTGGTACCGAAACAGAGATGTAGACCAATGGAACAGAAAAGAGGTTCATTGGACAGGACGGAATGGGCGGCCACAGAAGCCTGGGATAGATTTTATGTCCCCACAACACAGCAGTGAGCACACTTCATGGCATGCTGATGCTTACCGAATGGTACAACTGAGGACTGGGTGATTCTGTTTGATTGTATCTCTTTTTATTCCAAGAGGCTCAACAACATGCTCTATGGAAGCCTGATCCTTCAAACACACTCATCTATCCTTTCAGTAATTTTTCACTCCCTCAGCCAAGAGCTTCTCCATCTGGGTTTCTGCAACACCAATCTCAAACCCATAAAACAATGGGTAACAGCAACCCCGCTGAGCTCACACGCCCAGCTGTGGAAGCAAACTTCACTTTACGGCAAGTCTACTTCGCCACTACAGGCAGTGCGGCATGTTAGTTTATAGATTAGCCTTTGGTGTTAGAGAGATCCAGCTGTGGGTGTGTCCGGTGAATACTTTACTTAACTGAGACTCACATTCCTCATCTGTATAATGAATAGAACCAAACGAATTATGCCTCAAAGTGATTGTGATGCTTCAAAGAGGCAACATAGAGAAGTGACCACATAGTATCCATGACTCAAATGTATATCAGTTATCCTTTACACTTTAATAACTTAAGCAGCTGTTATCAAGTACAGTCACGTGGCATAGTGACATTTTGATCAATGATTACTTACATGGCTGGGGTCAGACGGGCGTACACAAACCTACTGGCCTGCATCATTAGATTAAAACAAAATTTTTGGTTAAAAATTTTAAGTAAGATGCTATACAATTGAAAGACTAACCACAGTGATGGGATTTTTAGGGAGAGAGAAAACTAAAAGCGCACAAGGATTTGGAGAAATGTCTCCTCACATACGCTGCTACAGGAGCATGAATTAGCATCATCATTTTGAAAAATATTTGGCACTATTCATGACAATAAAAGATATGTTCCCTTCTAACAATCTACTTCATAGAAATGAGTGCCAGTATTATTCCAAAACCAGTTACACTTACGAACGTGAATGAATTTCAAATCATAATGTGAGCGAAAAAGCCAGACACTGAGAATCACATATTGACTTATTCTATGTATGACAGTCCAAACCTGGAGAGGTCTAAACAAGTCATTAGCAGTCAGAGCAGGTTCCTTAAGGAAGAAGATGATTAAAGGAGGAGGGAAATTTCAGGGAGGAACCAGGGATGTCTGCACTTGTGCCATCTCACCCTCTCAGATGTCAGGGTCCCAAAAGAGGGTGCCGGCAATATTTAGGTGGTTCAAAGCTCTCACGAAGAAAAGCAAATGACAGAAAGCAGCAAACTCAGTTCTTTAATGAAGTGCCCCAGACTGGATAGAGGGTGCCCACTTAGTTTTGCAACTTATTATATAAAATGAGGATCCTCCAAAGATAAAAGTATCATCCATAGCCTGGACAAAATTATGTGCTATCAGCACACTTTATCCTATGGAGTTTCCTGCACAACTTTTAGCAATCTGTGAATAAAAGGTCCAGAACTTAACTTATAATCAACTTACAGAACAACAGAAGCCTAATTTTTGAAGACAGGAAATAGTGTAATGCCATCTTCTGTGGGAAGAAACTCTTGGTTTCCCCAAAAATTAAGAGAACTGGAGAGAAACAAGCCTCATCTCAGAATCTGCGGTAGGGGTGGGAAGTGGAGGCTACAAAGGTGCTCAAGGTCAGACTCCTTCTCTGCCTTCCCAGGAGACTGGAGACGCACCAGTGAGCCCAGAGTGAATATTCACTCTGCCATCCACCCCTGGGAGATCCCTTTAAACCCGCAGAGAGGACGGAAACATAAATGTGCTATAACAAGTCTTAAAAGTTCAGAGGGTGATTATCAATTTCCCCTTAGCACACAGCAGAGCTTTTTCTCTAAGTTCAAGTAAATGCCTGTGAGAAAGATGTTCCCACAGATTCCTTCCTTTCCTTAGAGATGACACTCAATGCCCAGCCCTACATCCCTTGTGCATAACCCCAAGAGGTGCTGATTAATCCAAACCAAATGTTTAGATGTTTCACTGGGCAGAAAAGAGCAGGCATACTGCAGAGATCATCTCTACTGAACACAGCACCCTCAGAGTCCAGAGACACAGTTCCTACCTTTATGACAACAAACTTTGAGAAGAGCAAACCAAACCTCACACACATTTTCATTTTCTGATTTCATGCCCGCTGCTTCAGCTCCTCAAGCAGTGGAAATAACCTGGAGGCAAAGGCTCTTAGGAACCCTTTCTCATTAGGTCCTACCTGGAAAGTAGTTCCCTACCTTCGGCGTCATCTTCGTGGAGTCTTAAGATGCTCTCCCGAAGCCAGCCTTTAAAAACAAAAACATCAGAACAAGTCATTAAAAAGAGTGACTCACCCACTCCTCTTCGAGCAGCTAAAGCCATGTGGCCTCACACATCATTCCCTGGTCTTTGTTCTGAGTTGATAAACCTTTACAGCCTCGCTGGCTACAGTTCTATATTGGCCAAATCACTTTTCTCTCAGAAGACCCCCAATCCTCCTTCCCAGCGGGATCCCAGAATCGGGTTTCTATACACTCAAGCGGCAAGTTGGTCCCTCATGATGTGAGTTACTTCATGGTACTTACTTTTCACCATTTCCTGGGATATTCTATGCAATTATACCAAAGAAAACATTATGAGGATGACACTCTGTGGTGCACCTCACATAGATCTGTTATTCCCTTGGCAAAAGTAGAAAACGGGCAGTGGCACAGCAGCTGAGCCACAGGTCAACATCCCCAAAACCATGAGGATGCTTATGGAAAAATAAGGTCTTTATTCACAGAATTCACCTTTAAAGTTGATTTAATGGGCAAACACACAATGCTTAATCCAAGGAGGAAAACGTGTTGAGCAAAGTGCCTCTGCATTACAGCCGATAATGGATGCTGTCATTTGAAAACCTCCCAGTGTATTGCGTGTTAGTTGGGAAGACATTCCCACTGAATTTCACCCCCACAAAGAGAATTGCATATGCTGTACATAATGTACATTTTCATATTTTCATATCCAACTTAATTGAGAAGAAATCACAAAAGCAAAATTTCTTTAGAAGACAAAGAAAAGGAGTCTTACATAGAGGTCTTCCTCCTCCAGATCTTCTTCCTCTGTCCAGGATCTGAGCCCGACCGTGCTTGCCTGGTCATTTGAAGACACTGGAAGTACACAGAGGAAAGCTCAGCACCCTGGTGGTTGGTGGCTGTGAGTTACTCAGGGAGCTTTACTGGATGTAGGGTATGGAGGTGGGTGATTATAAAGCATGGACTGAGTTGCTGCTGGGCTGTCCCCCTGGGTGGAAGAGGGCTAGCAAGGGAGGGCAGCAGGAAAGAGATGAGACATGGAGGTCTCCGCCTCATACTAGAGGCAGCATGCAGCAACACAAAAGAGTTAACCAAAAAAGGAAACTCAAATGCACACTAAGGTTCAATGGAAGAGTGCCTTTCTGCCTCACACGTTTTGAAGCTCTTTTGAACAAACAGCATATTCAAGACTATGTCAGTACTCTAGGACCCAATCATGCCGGTGCTACATTTAGCATCAGTTTTAAAGATGCAGAATAAAAACCTGGGTCTACCCAACCCCTTTTCTGAACCCACTTTCTTCTATTGATTCCAGGTTTTTAAACTCAACCAATTGACAATCAAAAAATCTTGAAATCTTCTTATGACCTGGAGCCCTGACCTTCTCCCACTTTGTTGTCCTGTGTTTCTCAATGGAAGAAATTTACATCTTGCATGTATTAATTCATGTCTTACGTCTCCGTAAAACATGTAAAAACCAAACTGTAGCCCGATCACCTTGGATATATGTACTCAGGACCTCCTGGGGCTGTGTCACTGGCATGTCCCTAACCTTGGAAAATTAAACTTCTAAATTGATTGAGACCAGTTTTAGATAACCTTTTGGTTTGCAATCTGTAATCGTAGTGAAGTTTATTTTTTAGAAGAGGACACTAGGGATTTTTGTGTCAAACAGAAATAACAATATTTGTTTATGTGATTTATGTCCCAAGAACATTTTTCCATGTATGGATTCACATGAAGGGAAACAGCTGTCACATAAATGGCTGTTGCTGCAGTTCTGTTTTTTAGAATTTTCAATCCTTGAATAAAAGCTAAGTTGATCAGACAGATGTATTCAATTCTAGGCAAAACAGTCTATTTTAGTTATGTACTAAACTTTTGTTATAGTGAACGATGGAAGAATTGGAAACATTGAAATTATATTCTATAAAACAACTGGTGTTAATCACAGGAATAGTTCCTTCTTCAGTCCACCTTTCCTGTGTCATGCATGTGCAGTAATTGCCTATGGAGGATACCTATGCTTTTTTGCTGTCTTGTCATTGTGTCTAATGAATGTAGTTTGCAGGATTTGATCATTTCTAGGTCTTGTGGCGATAAGAGTTTTCAACCATCTCAAAAATATCTCATTCATCTTATTTGTTTGGGGCCAACTGGTGAGGAATGTCCCCAGCACTGACAGGAGTTTCTCAATATTTCTAAGTACTGCTTCCTAATATTGAGAACTTGCACTTGACCCCGTTGTCAGAGGTATCTGGGGCAGCTCTGTAGTACTCACGCCAATGGCTGTGCCATATCCTGCAGTTACATTCACTGTTGTCTGCCCTAAGCCACAGGACTGCTGCAGCCATCTTGGAATCACAGACAGTGTTTGGGATCTCTGTAGATTCATGTAAATCTAGGACTTGCATGTGTGAGGGAACCAACTTACAGCTGCCCATGATGGTAGGGTTGAGAGCCATCCTCCTCAGGGTAATAACTGCAGTTCAACAATTCATTATCAATTCAGCTTTAGAGCTATAACTTTAGGTTTATATCTTGCCTCCTTCCTTTAGGGGCTTAAAAGCATGGGCACATTCATTAGCCCTTCGGTTTCTCCATCCAAGGAGTATGTGGATAGTAAACAATCACTGTTTAGGTGAGGTCTGTAGTGAGGAGTGAATGGGTTTATTAAAATAAACTGTGTATCGCAGATGTTCAGAATGGTAAATTAAAAAAGAACTGACTTGCTTGATATCTCAAAGCTTAACACATTCCAGACCTGCAGGCAAACCCAAGATAGAAGCTCCCAAGTCAGGGGTGATGCCATAATGCACAACTGCTCTGTCCAAAAATAGTCATTTCAACTTAACTCTAACCTTGGGACAAAAGAATGAGATATGAGTATCAAAAATGCTTTTGGTGACATCTTGATTCCACACAGTAGCTACGTCTGAAAAAAAGAAAATTTAAGTGCATGTTATCTACAAAATGAGCCAGTGACCTGATAAAAGATCAGCAGATACCTGGTCAAATGGAATGAACACCAGTTTACTTGGGGAGGAGAATTATCTACCATATTGGAAGGTCCCAAGCATGTGATATCATATCCTGTATGATTTCTTTCTCTTAAATGAAAAGTGGCTCAAACTGAGGCTGTTGCCAAGTGATGGAGATGACCATAGCTTAGCCTTGGCAAAGTGCTCTGGATAGTGTCACGAGAGACCTGATTCGTGCATTTCTTCCTTCTGAGGAGGGTAATAGGTTAGGTGAAAGCACATTATTCGTATCTCTGTACATAAGGAATTTTGAATAATCCACAAAGTATGTTTAAAACTATGTTTTGGTAGGTAAACTGGTCTATACACAGATATTATCACTATGTATTTGGGAAAGTTTGTCATATGAGTAGAAGTAGCACGCTCTCAAATACTGTGAACTAAATATACATTTAGGCTGATGAAAGGAGGGAAGCCATGGGAATAGCAACATTAGGTTTCTTTCTTGTGTGTTTTCCTTCACATTTCCACATTCCAGATTCACCTCAGATTCTGAAGTCTAGAGTTTAAAAGTTAATTGACGGTGGAAAGACAGAAGCACAAGAGACGTCCCAATATTCTTCCAGTCAACACAAAGAGGGAAGTCAGCTATGCAGAATCTAATCAGAAATACTGCATTTTACTCTATGGAAAAATAATAAACATACAATAGCATGAACAAAGAATTAGAACTATAAATTATGGAATAAGTAGGCAAAGTATTTCCTGAACAACCTTACTACACCAACTGGAAGGACACCATTCAGTAGGTGAATATGAACAGACCTTCACAGTAACAATATACTTGAGAAGAGAGGTATGAAGCTGAGAACTTCTTTCACATTCTGCATATGGAAAATTGGAGATAGTCTACAAGAATGCTATTCATGCTAATAAATTCATCAGAATTGCAGAGTACAAGGTTAACACTCAAACGGCAGTTGTGTTGATATGCACTCAATATCAACAATCCAATAGCAAGATTATAAAGGTAATTCCATGGATAATAACCTCTGAAATCATTAGATACTTAGAATCTAACCAATGAGATGAAACACTTATAACCTGGTAAGAACAGAATGTGACTGAAAGGAAGTAGAGAAGGTACAAATAAAAAAAGGTATCCCGTATTTAGACAGGAAGACAAAACCTGACTAATACACAACACTACAAAATGATCCAAAGACGCACAACTACTATCAAACTGGTAACAGCCATCTGTGCAGAAATAGGAAAGACAACCCAACAGTTTTTTTGAATTCTTGTATGTCTCAAATAATCATAATAATGTTGAAAAAGAATAGCGTTGGAAGATACGCATGCATGAGATTGAAATCTACGGGAGGAAAAGATACAGAAATTCAGACAGCAGGGTCCTAGCATGGGGGCACCCGTAAGTAATGGAGCTATGGAATACAGAGCCCAAAATTCAATGCATGCATACACAGTCAACTGATCTTCAACAAAGGTGCCGAGAATGCACAATGGGAAAAGGAAGGCCTCTTTAACAAATGATGGTAAAACTCCATATTCTCATTTAAATAACAAAATTGAGCAGTGTGCTCAAGGGTGTGCTTCTTCCTCCATTTACAAGACACTGGAGCTTTGCAATGACCCCAGAGCAAATCTTCACCCTGTCCCCCATGCCCAGAGAGAGCCCTTGATATCAGGAGTAAACAGCAAGTACAGACAAATGAATGTGCTGCCATGAAACCTAATAGTTCAGGTGAGGATCAGTTTCTCCCAAGCATCTGGGCACACTGTGGAAGACTTGCTGTCTCAGGATTAAGTAACTGCCATGACAGAACTGTGTCCCAAACCAAAGGCTTTAACATTTGCAGTGGCAGAGGCAGAAAAGAGGTATCCTCAGAAAGACCATCTTTAAATCATAAAGCAAGAACAGGGGACAAAAAAAATAAAAATAAAAAAGAAGAGGTGATCACAGACAGGGTACTCACACTTCTCACCACTATGACATTAAACTCTGACAAGAACAAATTTCATCCATGTTTTCTTTTTCTTCTATTTCTACATGCTCGCTCAGCCTCCCAAGCAGCAGGCAGAAGCTGAAGCCTTTATTAAATTCCACCTGGAAAGGTGTCTTCTTCACTGTTGAGATTTTCCAGAATCCACTCTTTACAACCACCAACAGCAGAGTAAGTCAGAGAGAGGTGCACTCACTTTTACTCCAGCTGAAGCCACATCGGCTCACACAACATCCCCTGGCTGGTCCTCTGGGTTCACATGCATTCATACAGCCCCTCAGATCAGAGTTATACACTTGCAAAATTATTTGTTCTCACTAGACCCCCAATATTCTTTAACCAAAACCCAGAATCAGGTTACTATATATTAAAACCAGCAAGTTTGTTCCACAGCAAGTGAGCTACTTCAGGGTACATACCATAACCAGCGGGTGGCAAACTCTGCAATTAGACATAAGAAGATGCTATGAGGATCAGATTAATTCTTCTGCACCCCTGCACGCCCCCGCCCCCCAAGATCTGTCAGTCTCTTGATGACTTCAGGAAACTAGTTGTAAGACAATGGTTGAGTCAAAGGCCAAGAATCAAACATGCTAGAATAGAGGACACCTGTGGGAAAGACAAGACCTTTCCCCACAGAATTTATCTAGAATTGACATTGGCAAATACACAATGACTAAACCAAAGGGGAAAACTGGTGTTGAGGAAAATTCCTCTGCGTTACAGTTGATAATGGATGCTGTCATCTAAAAACATTCTAATATATCATATATCTGATGGGAAGACACTCTCATTGAATTCCAACCCCAAAAAGAGAATTGGACATGTCAGACATAATGTGCCTTCTCAGATTATCACAATTAACAGAAGGAAAGAAATCAGAAAAGAAACAATTCTTTTTTCATTTTGTTTTCTTTTGAAGTTTAGGTTCCAGGAGGCATGTGCAGGACTGTGCAGGTTTATTACACAGGTGAACACGTGCTATGGTGCCTTGCTGCATGTATCAACCCATCACCTAGGTTTAAGCCCTGCGTCCATTAGCTATTTATCCTGATGCTCTCCCTCCCCAATCCCCACCTGACAGGTTAGAGGACAGAAAAAGGGGTTCTTACCTTGCCATCATCCTTAGAGGTGATGCTGCTGCCATCCTCAGGAGGAGCTGGAGGGAAACAGAGTAAAAGTCAGTACCCTGGTGGCTGGAGACTGAGTAACTCAGGGAGCTTTGCTGGGTGTGTCATACGGACTGTGGGACTGAAGATTCTGAGACCATCTCAGAGAAACAACTATGTTCAAATAGTACAATGAGGGAGTCTCACCAGGTATCTTTCATCTTAGACAATGCCAAGACCTAATAATACTTTCACATTCCCAATTCCCAAGATATTAATCAATCAAAAAGCAAGGCTTAGATGTTTGCTGTGACATAGGCAGGAAAAACTGGTCTCCTGGGAAAAGTAATCATTAAATACCAGAGCAAGAAATGATGGTTACAAAACCATCGATGGTAAGCAAACGATGGTTACAAAAGCCCACAAAGCCCATGGACACACATCCTCTCATCTCTATGTTACTAAAATACAACAGAAACAAGTCAGACCTCTACAGCTATTTTTTTTTTTTTTTTTGGATCTGGCTTCATAGCCCCCTTTTTAGGTTCCAAAGCAACAGGTGTAACCCAACTGCTCCCAGAAATACTCCTAGCGTATCATTTTTGATTTTTGTTTGTTTCTTTGTTTGAGAGAGTCTTGCTCACCAGGCACCAGGCACCAGGTGGGAGTGTAGTGGTGGGATCTCAACTGACTGCAACATCTGCCTCCTGGTTTCAAGCAATTCTCCTGCCTCAGCCTCCTGAGTAGCTGGGACTACAGGAACACACCACCATGCCCAGCTAATTTTTGTAGTTTCAGTAGAGATGGAGTTTCACCATGTTGCCCAGCATGGTCTTGATCTCTTGACATTGTGATCCGCCCACCTCAGCCTCCCAAAGTGCTGGGATTAATGGCCTGAGCCACTGCACCCGGCCTAGGGTATCATTTTCTACCTGCAGAAATTATCCTATTGCAGCTTCCCTCATGGATGGTGTCCACTGGCCAATCTTTAGAGACACAAATCTCAGCAAGAAGTTATTTCAGAGAGTGACTCATCCACCCTCCTACTCCAGGTGAGGTCACACTGGATTACACGAGATCACCCTGAGCTTTCCTTCATGTTCTCAGACTCCCTCCAGGCTCTGTGGAGCCAGAGGTCTTCAACACGGCATTGCATACACTTTCCACCCTTCAAGAAAGAGAAGCTGAAGGAATCACCTTTCCATTTTTTCTTCCACTGGTCATTGATAGGTCTCACGTCCAATTCCACAACCCTGAGATCCCAACTTTGATGTGCATGCTTTGAGTGACATGAGTCTAACAATCAGACCCTGGGCCAGGCTCACAGCAGACATGCAAGACAGCATTCTGTGGGGATGGAAATGCTCTCTGATGTACAGCTGCTGGGCCATTGCACGGTGGCTGTGGTGATGAGGTTTTGAATATTTCATTGTATATATTTCTTTAACTATAAAGAGGCATGTATATGACTGAGAAGCACACTAGATGGGACAGCTCCAAAGATCCAGACATGAGGAAGACCTGACTCCCCTCTCCTGGTGTTTTTTGCAGAATCGTTTGCTGCTCTGATCCTACCACACATTTACGGTTACTTCCTGGGCATCAGCTGGAGATAGGAGAGTGAGGACAACATCCGCAGTGTCCAGAGGTCCAGAAGGATTCCAGCAGGGATGCGCTTGCACCCAGTGGAAGGGTGTGGCCCTACACACCCTGTCTAGAATAGATCAGAGCAGCAGGAGCAGAGGGGTGGGGCATCTCACTGTCCTCAGGAGCTCACCCTCATCTCCAGAGACCCTGACTCAGAAGCCGGGCAGGCTCCAGGATGAGTGTGTGACTCAACAGGCTGGACAGGCTGAGAAAAAAACCTTTCCACACTTGCACTAGATCCCAGCCCAGGGGTGACCTAGAGCTCATCCCAAGGGTGTGTTCATTAAAACATCCATGGAGCCTAATGTGTCTGTCCCAGGACTGAGCTCTGGGGTAAGGACAAATGAGGAAGACACAGTCATGGCCCTGCTTGTAAATACCCATAGCCAGGGTTCCTCTATTCACCTGTGGGAAGACTCAGACTTTGAGATGGAAGATTTTAAACCATCTCCAAAATAAGTGGAAACTGAGATGTTACGGATTGCACAGAAGAGTTGCAAGGATGACCTGGAGTCTGGGATCAGTCACCAGCCCTTTGCTGAGATCACCCTGCACTGGAACTAATGTACCTCCCCAACTGCCCTGCTACTTTGGAGTGCTGCAGCTGCCCAGGACAAGAGCTGGAAGACTCTGTCCAGTTGAAAAGCATTTCTGGGCCAGAAGACCCTTGGCCAGAAGGATCTACTGAAGAATCATTCCTCAGGAGATTTCCAGAAGAGGTGAAAAATAAAAACTTGTCTGTCTCAGCCCCAGGAAGATAAGGCCTGGGACCTCTCTGTGTCTGGTCTGACCCTGAGGTCCATTCCTACTGACTCATGTCCTGTCCTGTGTCAGAAAAATGGGGACCTGATTCCTGTTCTGCCCCTCTCCACAATGACACTCTGCTGGTACCATTGCCATCATTGCACAAAGAGATGGAGAAGACATGGGTCAGGAAGGAAGCTCCTTTCTCAAGGTATTTAGGGTGATGTTCACATCAAGCTTTCAACAAACAGGAAGGCCAAGTCCTACTCACACCTCCCGAGAAGGGGTCTCATATCCTGCCTGGGCCCTGGTGATGAAACTGAACTGATGCCCCTAACATTGGAACCTTGACATTCTCTGTTAACAATGTCCCAAATATTCTTATTTTCTTTCCCTCTGATCCTCTAAATAATGTTCCCCTTCAGGTCTAGCATGAGGCTCTCCCTTGCTCTCTCCAATGGAGCCCACTAAGGAGGTGTCCATGAATTCTGAGAACCTCAATATTGGTAACACTGATATTTTCCTTGACTCACACACAGCAGCACCCCTGCAGCACCAATGGGAAGCTTTGTCCAGAGATTGAAGATGTTTAGGACAATCTGGTCATGAGAAAATCACTTCTGGGGTGAACAAGTGACATTGCACAATCAAAGCTTCATTCATTTGTTCCACTGGAAAAACACTGACACATATAGGACAATCAAATTTTACTGAAAACCAATGCATTTCCACAAAAGAAAACCCTCAAACCATCATGTGGTCCACTTGATCTTCATCATGACTTAAAGCAGCTACCTTGGCTCTCTGTGTGTGAAGGTTTTCAGAAGGAAACAAAAACCTATTTCAACAGTATGAAATAGGCATGATGGAGATGCTCCTGTCTCAGAGCCGAGTTCTTCACAGACCCATCTGTTTCTCACAGCCCGCCCCACATCCTCATATCTATCAGGAACCTGAAGCTAGGGAGGTTCTCCAGACAAAAGCAAGCAAGAAAATCCCCCTGACTCATCACTTAGATTTGTCATTAGGAAGAAAGTGACATTAGAATATGTACAATGTTAGAGAGGGGAAAAACACACACTGTGGGGGAAGTGGATGGGAGAGCACCAGAATAAAGAGCTAATGTATGTGGGGCTCAATACCTAGGTGATGGGTTAACAGGTGCAGCAAACCATGCCACACTTTTAGCTATGTAACAAAGCTACACATCCTACACATGTATCCCAAAAATGAAAATCAAATTTAAATTAAAAAATTGACAGAGAAGGCAAATCTAGAGAAACAGAAAGTAGCTTAGCGGCTGACTGGGGCCAGGGGTGTGGGCCTTGGGAAAAAAGAGAAGTGACTACTAATGGCTATAGGGTTTCTCTGAGGGGGAATGAAAAGATTCTAAACTTAGATTGTGACAATGGCTGCACAACCCTGTAAATATAGTAAAAACACTACATCACCCACTTGAAATAAGTAAATTGTTTTGCATGTCAACTGTGTGACAAAGCAGTTTAACAGAAAAAGAATACTTACAGAGGTAATGTGGGGCTCTCACGGTGTCCTGCAACAAGAGAAAAACACAAAACATCGTAAGCATCATATCGAGCTACGTGCTGTTGGTGCAGGTCTTTTCACATGGTGACATTAGAAAACCATGTCACTGGTCCCCAAATGAAGCATAGAAGATGCTTCTGGAAAAGAGAGTTGGGTGTTTTGGAAATTTAGCAAGAGGCCATTTCAGCTGGCAAATACAAAATAATTTTTCAAAAAGAAAATGTTGCTACTAAGAAATATGCCCATGAACAGATTGTAAGTTATGCCATCTATTGACTGACATCGTCAATCAGGCCTCAGTTGGTTAGAAACGCCACTGACTGGTCGCTAGAGTCCATGGCAACTGAGGTCTGATTCACAATAGCAGTCAAAAATGATATTCACTTGATATTCCAGAAGCCCCAGAAAAAAACATTTCTCTTTGAGACAAAGAAATGCATCCTACCAAGTCACGGAGCACCTCATACTTTTCAATTTCTTCTAAGATGAGATCCTGTATGACCTCAACAGGACCTAAGAGAACACAGAGTGACAGTGCATTGGTGCTGCTGAGGAATCTCACAAGGAACTTTGGAAAATGTGGACCTCATTGAAGTGTATGGAGCTGGGCATTTGACAAGCATGGAATGAGCTGTTCCTGGACCATTCTCCTTGGTGCTGAAGGAAGGAAAAGAAGAGGGGCAGAAAGAAATGAAAGAGCCTTGGCATCCTAGCTAGGGCAACCTCATCAATGAGAAATCGTCATCTGAAGAACCGGTTAATACAGAAAGGCAGTGTACTATAGAAACAGGAAGTAGATTAGGGCTGCCTAGAAACAGGGGTGTGGGGGGTTGGGGAAAACAGAGGAGTCACTACTAAGGGGGTTTTCTGACAGGGAACCAAGAGCTTCTAAAATTAGATTCTAACAATGGTTGTACAACCCTGTAAATACAGTAAAAACACTGAATCATCTACTTTAAATCTGTGAAGTGATGTGCATGTCAACTACGTCTCGGTAACTGTTTAAAAGAAACCGAATACGTACGGTGGTGATACTGGGTCACAGGCTTCTCCTGCAATAAGAGAAAAAGAAACACCATGAGGATGACATCATGCTGGGTCCTGTTGGCACAGGTCTTGTATTCACTTGGTGACATTAGAAAAGCAGATGGCAGGCTGGGTGCAGTGGCTCACGCATGTAATCCCAGCATGTTGGGAAGCTGAGGCGGGCAGATCATGAGGGCAAAAGATTGAGATCATCCTGGCCAACATGGTGAAACACTGTCTCCACTAAAAACTACAAAAAAAGGTGGGTGTGGTGGTGGCGAGAGCCTTCAGTGCCAGCTACTCGAGAATTGCTTGAACGCAGTAGGAGGACACTGCAGTGATCGGAGATCACACCACTGCACTGTAGCCTGGTGATAGACTCTGTCTCAAAAACAAAACTAAACTAAACAAAAAGCCAGATGTCAAACAGTGATGAAGTCACAGGCCCCAAATGGAGCACAGGGGATCCTTGCAGAAAATGCCATGGGTTTGGTATATTTAGCAAGTATCTATGCTGGCTGAAAAATACAAAATTATTTTTCAAAAAGAAAATGCTGCTACTGAGAAATATGCCCACGACCAGATGGTAAGTTATACCATCTTTTGACTGACATTGTCAATCAGGCCTCCGTTGGCCAGAAACTCCACTGACTGGTCACTAGAGTCCATGACAACTGAGGTCTGATTCACAATGGCAGTCAAAAATGATATTCACTTCATATTCCAGAGGCCCCAGAAATAAAAATTTCTCTTCGTCACAAAGAAATGCATTTTACCATATCAGGGGGCATCTCATCGTCTTCAATATCTTCTAAGATGAGGTCCTGTAGGACCTCAACAGGACCTAAGAGAACACAGACTGACAGTCAGTGCATCGGTGATGCTGAGGAATCTCACAAGGAGCTTTGGGAAATATGGACTATGCTGGAGTTTATGGAGCTGGGCATTTGACAAGCATGGATGGAGCTGCTACTGGACCATTCTCCTTGGTGCTGAAGGAAGGAAAAGGAGAGGGGCAGAAAGAAATGAAAGAGCCTTGGCTTCCTACCTAGGGCAAACTCATCAATGTGAAATCGTCATTTCAAGAACCGGTTAATACAGAAAGGCAGTGTACTATAGAAACAGGAAGTAGATTAGGGCTGCCTAGAACCAGGGGTGTGGGGGGTTGGGGAAAACAGAGGAGTCACTACTAAGGGGGTTTTCTGACAGGGAACCAAGAGCTTCAAAAATTAGATTGTAACAATGGTTGCACAACCCTGTAAATACAGTAAAAACACTGAATCACCTACTTTAAATGGGTGAATTGGTTTGCGCGTCAACTACATCTTGGTAACTGTTTAAAAGAAAAAGAATACGTACGGTGGTGATACTGGGCCGCAGGCTTCTCCTGCAATAAGAGAAAAAGAAACACCATGAGGATGACATCATGCTGGGTCCTGTTGGCACAGGTCTTGTATTCACTTGGTGACATTAGAAACGCAGATGGTAGGCTGGGTGCGGTGGATCCTGCAAGTAATCCAAGCATGTTGGGAGGCTGTGGTGGGCAGATCATGAGGGCAAAAGATTGAGACCATCCTGGCCAACGTGGTGAAACACCGTCTCTACTAAAAACTACAAAAAAGGTGGGTGTGGTGGTAGCGAGAGCCTTCAGTCCCAGCTACTCGGGAGGCTGAGGCAGGAGAATTGCTTGAATGCAGGAGGACGCTGCAGTCATCTGAGATAACACCACTGCACTGTAGCCTGGTGACAGAGAGACTCTGTCTCAGAAACAAAACTAAACTAAAAGCCAGATGTCAAACACTGATGAAGTCACGGGCCCCAAATGGAGCACAGGGCATCCTTGTAGAAAATGCAGCGGGTTTGAAATATTTAGCAAGTATCTATGCTGGATGAAAAATAAAAAATTATTTTTCAAGAAGAAAATGTTGCTACTGAGAAATATGCCCATGACCAGATTGTAAGTTATGCCATCTTTTGACTGACATCGTCAATCAGGCCTCAGTTGGTCAGACACTCCACTGACTGGTCGCTAGAGTCCATGACAACTGAGGTCTGATTCACGATGGCAGTCAAAAATGATATTCACTTGATATTCCAGAGGCCCCAGAAATAAAAATTTCTCTTTGAGACAAACAAATGCATCTTACCATATCTGGGGGCATCTCATCGTCTTCAATATCTTCTAAGATAAGGTCCTGTAGGACCTCAACAGGACCTAAGAGAACACAGAGTGACAGTAAGTGCATTGGTGATTCTGAGGAATCTCACAAGGAGCTTTAAAAAATGTGGACTGAGCTGGAGTGTATGGAGCTAGGGGTTTGACAAGCATGGACCGAGCTGATGCAGGACCATTCTCCTTGGTGCTCACAAAAGGAAAAGGAGAGGGGCAGAAAGAATGAAAGAGCCTTGGCTTCCTAGCTAGGGCAAACTCATCAATGTGAAATCGTCATTTCAAGAACCGGTTAATACAGAAAGGCAGTGTACTATAGAAACAGGAAGTAGATTAGGGCTGCCTAGAACCAGGGGTGTGGGGGTTGGGGAAAACAGAGGAGTCACTACTAAGGGGGTTTTCTGACAGGGAACCAAGAGCTTCTAAAATTAGATAATAACAATGGTTGCACAACCCTGTAAATATAGTAAAAACACTGAATCACCTACTTTAAATGGGTGAATTGGTTTGCATGTCAACTATGTCTTGGTAACTGTTTAAAAGAAAAAGAATACGTACGGTGGTGATACTGGGCGGCAGGCTTCTCCTGCAATAAGAGAAAAAGAAACACCGTGAGGATGACATCATCCTGGGTCCTGTTGGCACAGGTCTTGTATTCACTTGGTGACATTAGAAAAGCAGATGGCAGGCAGGGCGCGGTGGCTCATGCAAGTAATCCCAGCACGTTGGGAGGCTGTGGTGGGCAGATCATGAGGGCAAAATATTGAGACCATCCTGGCCAATGTGGTGAAACACTGTCTCTACTAAGAACTACAAAAAAGGTGAGTGTGGTGGTGGCGAGAGCCTTCAGTCCCAGCTACTCGGGAGGCTGAGGCAGGAGAACTCCTTGAATGCAGTAGGAGGACGCTGCAGTGATCTGAGATTACACCACTGCACTGTAGCCTGGTGACAGAGAGACTCTGTCTCAAAAACAAAACTAAACTAAAAGCCAGATGTCAAACACTGATGAAGTCACGGGCCCCAAATGGAGCACAGGGGATCCTTGTAGAAAATGCAGTGGGTTTGAAATATTTAGCAAGTATCTATGCTGGCTGAAAAATACAAAATTATTTTTCAAGAAGAAAATGTTGCTACTGAGAAATATGCCCATGACCAGATTGTAAGTTATGCCATCTTTTGACTGACATCGTCAATCAGGCCTCAGTTGGTCAGACACTCCACTGACTGGTCGCTAGAGTCCATGACAACTGAGGTCTGATTCACAATGGCAGTCAAAAATGATATTCACTTGATATTCCAGAGGCCCCAGAAATAAAAATTTCTCTTCGAGACAAAGAAATGCATTTTACCATATCAGGGGACATCTCATCGTCTTCAATATCTTCTAAGATGAGGTCCTGTAGGACCTCAACAGGACCTAAGAGAACACAGACTGACAGTCAGTGCATCGGTGATGCTGAGGAATCTCACAAGGAGCTTTGGGAAATATGGACTATGCTGGAGTTTATGAAGCTGGGCATATGACAAGCGCGGATGGAGCTGCTACTGGACCATTCTCCTTGGTGCTGAAGGAAGGAAAAGGAGAGGGGCAGAAAGAAATGAAAGAGCCTTGGCTTCCTACCTAGGGCAAACTCATCAATGTGAAATCGTCATTTCAAGAACCGGTTAATACAGAAAGGCAGTGTACTATAGAAACAGGAAGTAGATTAGGGCTGCCTAGAACCAGGGGTGTGGGGGTTGGGGAAAACAGAGGAGTCACTACTAAGGGGGTTTTCTGACAGGGAACCAAGAGCTTCTAAAATTAGATTGTAACAATGGTTGTACAACCCTGTAAATACAGTAAAAACACTGAATCATCTACTTTAAATCTGTGAAGTGATGTGCATGTCAACTACGTCTCGGTAACTGTTTAAAAGAAACCGAATACGTACGGTGGTGATACTGGGCCACAGGCTTCTCCTGCAATAAGAGAAAAAGAAACACCATGAGGATGACATCATGCTGGGTCCTGTTGGCATAGGTCTTGTATTCACTTGGTGACATTAGAAAAGCAGATGGCAGGCTGGGTGCAGTGGCTCACGCATGTAATCCCAGCATGTTGGGAAGCTGAGGCGGGCAGATCATGAGGGCAAAAGATTGAGATCATCCTGGCCAACATGGTGAAACACTGTCTCCACTAAAAACTACAAAAAAAGGTGGGTGTGGTGGTGGCGAGAGCCTTCAGTCCCAGCTACTTGAGAATTGCTTGAACGCAGTAGGAGGACACTGCAGTGATCGGAGATCACACCACTGCACTGTAGCCTGGTGATAGACTCTGTCTCAAAAACAAAACTAAACTAAACAAAAAGCCAGATGTCAAACAGTGATGAAGTCACAGGCCCCAAATGGAGCACAGGGGATCCTTGCAGAAAATGCCATGGGTTTGGTATATTTAGCAAGTATCTATGCTGGCTGAAAAATACAAAATTATTTTTCAAAAAGAAAATGCTGCTACTGAGAAATATGCCCACGACCAGATGGTAAGTTATACCATCTTTTGACTGACATTGTCAATCAGGCCTCCGTTGGCCAGAAACTCCACTGACTGGTCACTAGAGTCCATGACAACTGAGGTCTGATTCACAATGGCAGTCAAAAATGATATTCACTTCATATTCCAGAGGCCCCAGAAATAAAAATTTCTCTTCGTCACAAAGAAATGCATTTTACCATATCAGGGGGCATCTCATCGTCTTCAATATCTTCTAAGATGAGGTCCTGTAGGACCTCAACAGGACCTAAGAGAACACAGACTGACAGTCAGTGCATCGGTGATGCTGAGGAATCTCACAAGGAGCTTTGGGAAATATGGACTATGCTGGAGTTTATGGAGCTGGGCATTTGACAAGCACGGATGGAGCTGCTACTGGACCATTCTCCTTGGTGCTGAAGGAAGGAAAAGGAGAGGGGCAGAAAGAAATGAAAGAGCCTTGGCTTCCTAGCTAGGGCAAACTCATCAATGTGAAATCGTCATTTCAAGAACCGGTTAATACAGAAAGGCAGTGTACTATAGAAACAGGAAGTAGATTAGGGCTGCCTAGAACCAGGGATGTGGGGGGTTGGGGAAAACAGAGGAGTCACTACTAAGGGGGTTTTCTGACAGGGAACCAAGAGCTTCAAAAATTAGATTGTAACAATGGTTGCACAACCCTGTAAATACAGTAAAAACACTGAATCACCTACTTTAAATGGGTGAATTGGTTTGCGCGTCAACTACATCTTGGTAACTGTTTAAAAGAAAAAGAATACGTACGGTGGTGATACTGGGCCGCAGGCTTCTCCTGCAATAAGAGAAAAAGAAACACCATGAGGATGACATCATGCTGGGTCCTGTTGGCACAGGTCTTGTATTCACTTGGTGACATTAGAAAAGCAGATGGCAGGCTGGGTGCGGTGGATCCTGCAAGTAATCCCAGCATGTTGGGAGGCTGTGGTGGGCAGATCATGAGGGCAAAAGATTGAGACCATCCTGGCCAACGTGGTGAAACACCGTCTCTACTAAAAACTACAAAAAAGGTGGGTGTGGTGGTAGCGAGAGCCTTCAGTCCCAGCTACTCGGGAGGCTGAGGCAGGAGAATTGCTTGAATGCAGGAGGACGCTGCAGTCATCTGAGATAACACCACTGCACTGTAGCCTGGTGACAGAGAGACTCTGTCTCAAAAACAAAACTAAACTAAAAGCCAGATGTCAAACACTGATGAAGTCACGGGCCCCAAATGGAGCACAGGGGATCCTTGTAGAAAATGCAGTGGGTTTGAAATATTTAGCAAGTATCTATGCTGGCTGAAAAATACAAAATTATTTTTCAAGAAGAAAATGTTGCTACTGAGAAATATGCCCATGACCAGATTGTAAGTTATGCCATCTTTTGACTGACATCGTCAATCAGGCCTCAGTTGGTCAGACACTCCACTGACTGGTCGCTAGAGTCCATGACAACTGAGGTCTGATTCACAATGGCAGTCAAAAATGATATTCACTTGATATTCCAGAGGCCCCAGAAATAAAAATTTCTCTTCGAGACAAAGAAATGCATTTTACCATATCAGGGGACATCTCATCGTCTTCAATATCTTCTAAGATGAGGTCCTGTAGGACCTCAACAGGACCTAAAAGAACACAGACTGACAGTCAGTGCATCGGTGATGCTGAGGAATCTCACAAGGAGCATTGGGAAATATGGACTATGCTGGAGTTTATGAAGTTGGGCATATGACAAGCACGGATGGAGCTGCTACTGGACCATTCTCCTTGGTGCTGAAGGAAGGAAAAGGAGAGGGGCAGAAAGAAATGAAAGAGCCTTGGCTTCCTACCTAGGGCAAACTCATCAATGTGAAATCGTCATTTCAAGAACCGGTTAATACAGAAAGGCAGTGTACTATAGAAACAGGAAGTAGATTAGGGCTGCCTAGAACCAGGGGTGTGGGGGGTTGGGGAAAACAGAGGAGTCACTACTAAGGGGGTTTTCTGACAGGGAACCAAGAGCTTCAAAAATTAGATTGTAACAATGGTTGCACAACCCTGTAAATATACTAAAAACACTGAATCACCTACTTTAAATGGGTGAATTGGTTTGCGTGTCAACTACATCTTGGTAACTGTTTAAAATAAAAAGAATACGTACGGTGGTGATACTGGGCGGCAGGCTTCTCCTGCAATAAGAGAAAAAGAAACACCATGAGGATGACATCATGCTGGGTCCTGTTGGCACAGGTCTTGTATTCACTTGGTGACATTAGAAAAGCAGATGGCAGGCTGGGGGCGGTGGCTCATGCAAGTAATCCCAGCACGTTGGGAGGCTGTGGTGGGCAGATCATGAGGGCAAAAGATTGAGACCATCCTGGCCAACGTGGTGAAACACCGTCTCTACTAAAAACTACAAAAAAGGTGGGTGTGGTGGTAGCGAGAGCCTTCAGGCCCAGCTACTCGGGACGCTGAGGCAGGAGAATTCCTTGAATGCAGGAGGACGCTGAGGCAGGAGAATTCCTTGAATGCAGTAGGAGGACGCTGCAGTGATCTGAGATTACACCACTGCACTGTAGCCTGGTAACAGAGAGACTCTGTCACAAAAACAAAACTAAACTAAAAGCCAGATGTCAAACACTGATGAAGTCACGGGCCCCAAATGGAGCACAGGGGATCCTTGTAGAAAATGCAGTGGGTTTGAAATATTTAGCAAGTATCTATGCTGGATGAAAAATAAAAAATTATTTTTCAAGAAGAAAATGTTGCTACTGAGAAATATGCCCATGACCAGATTGTAAGTTATGCCATCTTTTGACTGACATCGTGAATCAGGCCTCAGTTGGTCAGACACTCCACTGACTGGTCGCTAGATTCCATGACAAGTGAGGTCTGATTCACGATGGCAGTCAAAAATGATATTCACTTGATATTCCAGAGGCCCCAGAAATAAAAATTTCTCTTTGAGACAAACAAATGCATCTTACCATATCTGGGGGCATCTCATCGTCTTCAATATCTTCTAAGATAAGGTCCTGTAGGACCTCAACAGGACCTAAGAGAACACAGAGTGACAGTCAGTGCATTGGTGATTCTGAGGAATCTCACAAGGAGCTTTAAAAAATGTGGACCGGGCTGGAGTGTATGGAGCTAGGTGTTTGACAAGCATGGACCGAGCTGATGCAGGACCATTCTCCTTGTTGCTCAAAAAAGGAAAAGGAGAGGGGCAGAAAGAATGAAAGAGCCTTGGCTTCCTAGCTAGGGCAAACTCATCAATGTGAAATCGTCATTTCAAGAACCGGTTAATACAGAAAGGCAGTGTACTATAGAAACAGGAAGTAGATTAGGGCTGCCTAGAACCAGGGGTGTGGGGGGTTGGGGAAAACAGAGGAGTCACTACTAAGGGGGTTTTCTGACAGGGAACCAAGAGCTTCAAAAGTTAGATTCTAACAATGGTTGCACAACCCTGTAAATATAGTAAAAACACTGAATCACCTACTGTAAATGGGTGAATTGGTTTGCGTGTCAACTACATCTTGGTAACTGTTTAAAAGAAAAAGAATACGTACGGTGGTGATACTGGGCCGCAGGCTTCTCCTGCAATAAGAGAAAAAGAAACCATGAGGATGACATCATGCTGGGTCCTGTTGGCACAGGTCTTGTGTTCACTTGGTGACATTAGAAAAGCAGATGGCAGGCTGGGCACGGTGGCTCATGCAAGTAATCCCAGCATGTTGGGAGGCTGTGGTGGGCAGATCATGAGGGCAAAAGATTGAGACCATCCTGGCCAACGTGGTGAAACACTGTCTCTACTAAAAACTACAAAAAAGGTGAGTCTGGTGGTGGCGAGAGCCTTCAGTCCCAGCTACTCGGGAGGCTGAGGCAGGAGAATTGCTTGAATGCAGTAGGAGGACGCTGCAGTGATCTGAGATAACACCACTGCACTATAGCCTGGTGACAGAGAGACTGTCTCAAAAACTAAACTAAACTAAACTAAACTAAAAGCCAGATGTCAAACACTGATGAAGTCATGGGCTCCAAATGGAGCACAGGGGATCCTTGTAGAAAATGCAGTGGGTTTGAAATATTTAGCAAGTTATCTATGCTGGCTGAAAAATACAAAAGTATTTTTCAAGAAGAAAATGTTGCTTTTTCCAGATTGTAAGTTATGCCATCTTTTGACTGACATCATCAATCAGGCCTCAGTTGGTCAGACACTCCACTGACTGGTTGCTAGAGTCCATGACAACTGAGGTCTGATTCACGATGGCAGTCAAAAATGATATTCACTTGATATTCCAGAGGCCCCAGAAATAAAAATTTCTCTTTGAGACAAAGAAATGCATCTTACCATATCAGGGGGCATCTCATCGTCTTCAATATCTTCTAAGATGAGGTCCTGTAGGACCACAACAGGACCTAAGAGAACACAGAATGACAGTAAGTGCATTGGTGATTCTGAGGAATCTCACAAGGAGCTTTGGGAAATGTGGACCGGGCTGGAGTGTATGGAGCTAGGCGTTTGACAAGCATGGACCGAGCTGATGCAGGACCATTCTCCTTGGTGCTCAAAAAAGGAAAAGGAGAGGGGCAGAAAGAATCAAAGAGCCTTGGCTTCCTAGCTAGGGCAAACTCATCAATGTGAAATCGTCATTTCAAGAACCGGTTAATACAGAAAGGCAGTGTACTATAGAAACAGGAAGTAGATTAGGGCTGCCTAGAACCAGGGGTGTGGGGGGTTGGGGAAAACAGAGGAGTCAGTACTAAGGGGGTTTTCTGACAGGGAACCAAGAGCTTCTAAAATTAGATAATAACAATGGTTGCACAACCCTGTAAATATAGTAAAAACACTGAATCACCTACTTTATTTTTATTTTTATCTTTTTAAAAATTTATTATTTTTTAATTTTTATTGCATTATAGGTTTTGGGGTACATGTGCAGAACGTGCAAGATAGTTGCAGAGGTACACACATGGCAGTGTGTTTTGCTGCCTTCCTCCCCTTCATCCACACTTGGCATTCATCCCCAGGCTTTCCCTCCCCAGCCCCACCCCCGCTGTCCCTCCCCCATTCCCCCCAATAGACCCCACTGTATAGTAGACCGCCTCTCTGTGTCCATGTGTTTATATGGGTGTACTGGTTTGTATGTCAAGTACATCTTGGTAACTGTTTAAAAGAAACAGAATACATACGGCGGTGATACTGGGCCACAGGCTTCTCCTGCAATAAAAGAAAAAGAAACACCATGAGGATGACATCATGCTGGGTCCTATTGGGACAGGTCTTGTATTCATTTGGTGACATTAGAAAAGCAGATCGCAGGCTGGGTACGGTGGCTCACGCATGTAATTCCAGCATGTCGGGAGGCCGAGGCGGGCAGATCATGAGGTCAAGAGATTGAGACCATCCTGGCCAACATCGCCAAACCCTGTCTCTACTAAAAGCTACAAGAAACCCGGCATGGTGGTGGCGTGAGCCTGTAGTCCTAGCTACTCAGGAAACTGAGGCAGGAAAATTGCTTGAACCCAGTACATGGAGGTTAGAGTGATCTGAGGTCACACCACTGCACTGTAGCCGGATGACAGAGAAAGTCTCTGTCTCAAAACAACAACAATGCAAAAACCAGATGTAGAACAGTGATCAAGTCACTGGCCCCAGATGACACACAGAGAATGCTTGCAGAAAATGCAGTGCGTTTGGAAAATTTAGCAGGTGTCTATGTTCTCTAAGAAATACAAAATTATTTTTTCAAGAAGAAAACGCTGCTACTGAGAAATGTGCTCACGACCAGTCTGTAGGTGATGTCCTCTTTTGATGGACATCATCCATCAGGCCTCAGTTGGTCATAATCTCCAGTGACCAGTCGCTAGAGTCCAAGAACCCCGGAGGCCTAATTTAAGATGGCACTCAAAAATCATATTCACTTCATAATCTAGAAGCCCCAGAAAAAATATAATAATTTCCAGACAAAGAAATGTATGTTACCGTGTCAGAGGCCACCTCCTCCTCCTCCCTGCCAAGGGTACACTCCTCTGAGTCGTCAACAGGAGCTAGGAGAACACAGAGTGACAGTCAGTGCATTGGTGCTGCTAAGGAATCTCACAAGGAGCTTTGGGGAATGTGTGTATGGAGGGGCTGGAGTGATGGAGCTGGGTGGTTCACAAGCATGGACTGAGCTGCTGCTGGACCATTCTCCTGGTGTTGAATGAAGGAAAAGGAGAGGGGCAGAAAGAAATGAAAGAGCCTTGGCTTCCTAGCTAGGGCAACCTCATCAATGTGAAATCGTCATTTCAAGAACCGGTTAACACAGAAAGGCAGTGTACTATAGAAACAGGAAGTAGATTAGGGCTGCCTAGAACCAGGGCTGTGGGGGGTTGGGGAAAACAGAGGAGTCACTACTAAGGGGGTTTTCTGATAGGGAACTAATAGCTTCTAAAATTAGATTCTAACAATGGTTGCACAACCTTGTAAATATAGTAAAAGCACTGAATCACCTACTTTAAAAGGGTGAATTGGTTTGCATGTCAACTATGTCTCAGTAACTGTTTTAAAGAAACAGAATACGTACGGTGGTGATACTGGGCTGCAGGCTTCTCCTGCAATAACAGAAAAAGAAACACCATGAGGATGACAGAATGCTGGGTCCTGTTGGCACAGGTCTTGTATTCATTTGGTGACATTAGAAAAGCAGATGGCAGGCTGGGTGCGGTGGCTCACACATGTAATTCCAGCATGTTGGGAGGCCGAGGCGGGCAGATCATGAGGTCAAGAGATTGAGACCATCCTGGCCAACATGGTCAAACCCTGTCTCTACTAAAAACTACAAGAAACCTGGCATGGGGGTGGGGTGAGCCTGTAGTCCCAGCTACTTAGGAAACTGAGGCAGGAGAATTGCTTGAACCCAGCATGTGGAGGTTAGTGATCTGAGGTCACACCACTGCACTGTAGCCGGATGACAGAGAAAGTCTCTGTCTCAAAACAACAACAATGCGAAAACCAGATGTAGAACAGTGATCAAGTCACTGGCCCCAGATGACACATAGAGAATGCTTGCAGAAAATGCAGTGCGTTTGGAAAATTTAGCAGGTGTCTATGTTCTCTAGGAAATACAAAATTATTTTTTCAAGAAGAAAATGCTGCTACTGAGAAATGTGCTCACGACCAGTTTGTACATGAGGTCCTCTTTTGATGGACATCATCCATCAGGCCTCAGTTGGTCATAATCTCCAGTGGCCAGTCACTAGAGTCCAAGAACCCCCGAGGCCTAATTTATGATGGCAGTCAAAAATCATATTCACTTCATAGTCTAGAAGCCCCAGAAAAAAAATAATTTCCAGACAAAGAAATGTATGTTACCATGTCAGAGGCCATCTCCTCCTCCTCCCTTCCAAGGGGACACTTCTCTGAGTCGTCAACAGGAGCTAGGAGAACACAGATTGACAGTCAGTGCATTGTTGATGCTGAGGAATCTCACAAGGAGCTTTGGGGAATGTGTGTTTGGAGGGGCTGGAGTGATGGAGCTGGGTGGTTCACAAGCATGGACTGAGCTGCTGCTGGACCATTCTCCTGGTGTTGAATGAAGGAAAAGGAGAGGGGCAGAAAGAATCAAAGAGCCTTGGCTTCCTAGCTAGGGCAAACTCATCAATGTGAAATCGTCATTTCATGAACCGGTTAATACAGAAAGGCAGTGTACTATAGAAACAGGAAGTAGATTAGGGCTGCCTAGAACCAGGGGTGTGGGGGGTTGGGGAAAACAGAGGGGTGTCTACTAAGGAGGTTTCTTTGAGGAGGAATGAAGAGGTTTTAAAATTAGATTGTAACATGGGTGCATAGCCTATAAATATAGTAAAAACACTGAATCACCCACTTCAAATGGGTGAATTGGGTTGCACATCAACTACAGCCTAATGAAGCTATGTTAAAAAAAGAATACGTACTGTGGTGATGATATTCACCTGTAGCATCTTGCTGCAGTAAGAGGGAAAAAAAACCATCATGAGGATCAGATCATACTGGGTCCTGACTGCACAGGTCTTTTATTCACTTGGTGGTGTTAGAAAACCAGGTATCAAACAGTGATCAAGTCACTGACCCCCAAATAAAGCATAGAGGATGCTTGGAGAAAGGGCAGTGGGTTTTGTCTTTGGTTTTGGACAGATTCTTGCTCTGTCACCCAGGATGGAGTGTAGTGGCATGATCTCGGCTCACTGCAACTGCAGCTTCCTAGGTTCAAGCAATTCTCCTGCCTCAGCCTTCCAACTAGCTGTGACCACAGGCGCCTGCCATCATGCCTGGCTAATGTTTGTATTTATAGTAGAGATAGGGTTTCATTATATTGGCCCTGTCTGCCTCAGCCTCCCAAATTGCTGGGATTCCATGTGTGAGCCACCAAGGCAGTGGGTTTTCATGGAATATTTCGCAAGTCCATGTTGGCTGCCAAATACAAAATTATTTTTCAGGAAGAAAATGTTGCTACTGAGAAATATGCTCACTACTAGTTTGTAAGTGATGCCATCTTTTGACTGACATCATCAATCAGGCCTCAGTTGGTCATACATTCCAGTGACTGGTAGCTAGAGTTCATGACAGCTGAGGCCTGATCCACAATGGCAGTCAAAACTGATATTCACTTGATATTCTAGAAGCTCCAGAAAAAGACATTTCTCTTCAAGACAAAGAAATGCATCTTACTATGGCAGGTGACGTCTCCTGAAGCTTTTCAGTTGTACACTCCTTTGGGTGTTCAACAGGAGCTAGGAGAACACAGAGAGACAGTCAGTGCACTGGTCATGCTGAGGAATCCCACAAGGAGGCTTGGGGGATGTGGACCAAAGCTGCAGTATATGGAGGTGGGCTCTTGACAAGCATGAACTGAGCTGCTGCTGGGCCACTCTCCTTGGTGCTGAAGGAAGGCAAAGGACAGGGGAAAAAAGAAATCAAAGAGCCTTGGCTTTCTAGCGAGGGCAACCTCATCAGTGTAAAATAATCTGAGAAAGGCACTGTATGGCTCAGTGAGAGCATCTCATCACACCTGCTGCCCATGTGAAGGTCTTGGCAAATCCCAACATTTTATGAAACATTACAGGATTATTTAACTTCTGTGGATCTACATATCCTGCTACTACATTTATCATCTATCCTGTTGTATTTTTAGAATTTTAAAAGCTTACCTATTTATTATTTTAATTATTAAGTGCATTTCAATGATATTATATTTAGTGAGTAACATTCATGATGCTGTGTCAATAATCAGAAAAATCTAAATTCATAATCTAGCTTCCACCTTGGGCAATGAAGGAAAAACCGCAGTATAACGTTGAATAGAGGAAAAATAAGTAACGACTGCAGAAATTAATGGAATAAAAAACAGGAAATCATCAGAGAAAATCAACAAAACCAAAAAACAGTTCTTTGAAAAGATCAGTAACACTGATAAACCTCTACTTTCTCTAACCTCAAAGGAAAAGAAGGAAGTCACGATGTACTAATAGTATCAGTTCAAGAGGAGTGAAATCAAAAAATAATAAAGGAATATTGTGAACACATCTGTGCTCACACTTGGAAACATTATATGAAATGAGCTAACTTTTTGGATCTGTTTCAGAAGGTTAAAAGTCTTCTCATGATAAATGAATCATCTGAATAGGCCTATATTTATATTAGAAATTGAATCAATAATTAGTATCTTCTCAAAAGAACAAAAACACTACCTTCAGATGATTTCACCGGTAAATTCTACCAAAATTCTTACAAAGAAACGTAGTCTTACCATACGAGCAAGTAATCATTTTAGTATTTTCTTCGTGACATTTTAAAAATTATGTTTCCAAACAAGACACAAGAAGGTTTATAATTGCTGTATTCATAATTGCCCAAACTGAAAGCAAATGTCTAAACATTTGAGATGTCCTTTACTATCAAAAGTGAGCCAAGCCTGGGCAACACTGTGAAACCTCGTCTCTACAAAAAAAATAAAATTAAAAAAATAGCTTGGTATAAAGCATGTACATTACAGCCATCTGCTTGGGAGGCTGAGGTAGAAGGATCACCTGAACATGGGGAGGTCAAGATTGCAATGAGCTGTGATTGCACCAATGCACTCCTGGGTGACAAAATGAGACCTTTTCACAAAAACAAACAAACAAAAAGAACCAAACTCTAAGTTGTCAATGTAACTTTACTTGTGTAGTTGCATCATCCATTGATTTAATGCATTAAATGGGCACAAATGAAATAAATGAAGAACATGACAGAGCATTTACTGAGTTTCTCTGGGACACTGGATGAGCAAACTGGAATTCTTTGCTTCAATAAATTTAATGATATCATTTCCACCCTACCTTCATTTTCAATGGGGCAAATTTTCTTACACCTGTATCTTTTTTCTACCCAGCTCCTGACACGGCCAGCCAAACCTGCAAGGTAGAAATGTATTATAATAAAGACAGTGCTTGACATCTTGCTGGCAGAAGATCACAGAGAAATTAGTAAAAACTTATTCAGTTTAAACTTTTGATCCTAGTTTTCACTGACTGCTTTTCAATGCTTCCTGAATTAGATCTGGGTTCTAGGAAGATTAGTTTGTCCAGGCAGCTACCTTTATTCAGATGAGACAATATAGAAAAGCAGAAGATCCAAGTTACCAAGAACAGGCTGAGTTCAAATCCTACTTATATCTGCACATACCTGGGAGAGGGATATAAACCCATCTGTGGCTCTCTTCCCTATTCTGAGATGTAGAAACATTAGATCTATGATACAGACCTACTAAGGTCTATAGCACCTAAAAGGATGAAATGCAGATAAAGACTTAAAAAGACTCATTTTTTTTTATAAATGCCCTAAAATGTTCAATCATTCAATGTCGAGAAGGATAATCCAGATACTTGGTAGTGGTTGAATACAGAGTGAGAGCTTGCATGTCTCCTGTGCAGGGTAGGATGGAAAGTGACTTCAGTTTCCATGGCCACATGATTTCCAGCTCATGACAGAGATCTGTGATTTCCCTGATCCCCACATCAGCCCCAAGGGATAGGCAGGGAAGGGGCTACAACCCATATTTTCCAATTCAGTGAATTAAAACTCAGACATTTTAGATCATGCCCTGGACCCTGGACTGAGAGCTCTTCTCACAAGCTTTGTCAAATCCTGCTGCCCCAACATTTCTGTGGGATGGTTGAAGCTCTGGAGAGGTGGCAGGTAGCTTACCGCATTTACTGACCTACTCTATTATCCCTATGTTGTCACTTTTATTAGTTTTATGACCCATGAGGCAAACATTTTAAGTCTCTCAGTTATGATACATGATCAGAGATTTTACCTGAGTCCACTCTTTCTACCCATCAGGTGATTCTCATCTGCTGGGCTGGAGCTGGCCTGACATAAAAGAGGACACACAGCATACCACGGAGCTGCTGCATGCCACACTCCTGGGCACACTCTTGCCTTGCTTCTGCTTTCCCAGCTCTGACAGTCCTAATTCTGGCTTCCAAACCAATCCTGTACATCCCTCTCCGTTCTCAGACTTGCCTCAACTATTGGATATTTTAATCACTGTTGTAGTGACCATGACTGAACTGTGACATTTCATATACCATACTATATGTTTATCTTTTTATATGTTTCTTAATAAAATTTAACTTATTTTTTTCAGACTTTTAGGAACATTTCTGGGCTAGGCATGCTGGCCCATGGCTGTAATCCTGACACTTTTAGAGACTAAGGTAGGAGGATTGCTTAAGGTCAGAAGTTTAAGACCAACCGAGGCAACACAGTGAGACCTCGTCTCTACAAAAAAATCTTCTAAATGTCACCAGATGTGGTGGTGAGCCCTTGTATCCCTAGCTCATTTGAGCCTAGGAGATTGAGGCTGCAGTGAGCTATGATCATGCCACTGCACTCCAGCTGGAGTGACAAAGCAAGACCCTGTCTCTTAAAAATAAAAAGCATTACTGTGTTACAAGTATCCCATTTTATTTCTCATTATCTAATATTGCTGTTTTCATCCTGAGGCTTAACTGCTTTAGTAAGCTAAAAAGAAGTTTTTTAGACAAGGTAGTATTTAAAGCAGGCCACATGCACGCCTTTTTATAAATTCTAGTTTTGGCTGGGCGCGGTGGCTCAAGCCTGTAATCGAGACCATCCAGGTCAACACAGTGAAACCCCATCTCTACTAAAGATACAAAAAATTAGCTGGGCATGGTGGTGCGTGCCTGTAATCCCAGCTACTCAGGAGGCTGAGGCAGGAGAATTTCCTGAACCCAGGAGGCGGAGGTTGCGGTGAGCCGAGATCGCGCCATTGCACTCCAGCCTGGGTAACAAGAGCAAAACTCCATCTCAAAAAAAAAAAAAAAAAAAAATTCTAGTTTTATATGCCATATATCTAGAATTTACATTCTTGATCTACTCAGTCTTCTTCGTAGAACCAGCCTCCTCATCTGTAACACAAGCATAATTCCCATATTACACCTAACTCAAAAGATTGAGAGGATAGAATAAAATCAAAGAGCAGTCTGTATACTACACAAGTCACAATAGATTACAAAGCAGACCTTTCTCTAACTCAAAGGTGAAAAGTGCACAGTTAACATCCTTTGCAGAACCCATAGCAAAATAATATTTTGAGAAAATATGCACTTTGGCTACCCAGTGAAGTTAGGAGAAAACTGTCACAGGTCATCATCAAGACTTCCCCAATGTTGTCTTTTATTTTTAAATAATGAAATACACATTATTTCTCCTCCTTTCATGTACATTACTGCATGTTCTCCTTTTGGCTTTTCTGTGTACCCTATCTTGGGAAGCACTCCATAGCAATGAAAAGACATCTTACTCTTTTTTACAGCTCCATACTTCTCCTTTATGTAGAAGTACCAGCTTATTTTACTAGTCCCTTACTAGACATGTCAGTTATTTCCAATGTTTAACTATTGAAAATAATGCAACAAGAACTTTGCACAGTTTGTTTTATATTTAAACATCCTGGCTTTCCAAAGTGCTAAGATTAAAGGTGGGAGCCACTATACCCAGCCCATTTCACTTTTAAGACTGTTCACGTGTCACTTAAAGAGAACATCCAGCTCTTAGCGCCAACCCTCCATAAAACTGCCCTCCTCTTTAATCCATTACCCTGCTTTACTTTCTTCCCAGCACGTTACCACCTGCCCTTCTTAACTACTCATGTGCTGGCTGCCCTTACTTCCCCATCGAATGTAAGGGTCAGACTTAGAATGGGGCTCTCTGTTGTGTTCCACTGTTTGCCCTGCATCTGCAACACTGCCAGGCCATTGAAAACTGCTCAACACATATATTTCATTTTACCCCAAACTAGTTAAGTTTCTCCCAATTCTCCCAAATCTGCTAAAGTTGTCTTTTGTTTTATCAGCTAAGACAGCATCAGATTTTTTAAACTGGTAGCTATTTAGAATTAAAGACACAAGCTATCAAGATCCACAAAAATATAAATGAAGAATGTTAATGTCTATTTACAAGTCAACGGTAACTGCAGTTTGACACAAGTATATTTAATACTAAAATACCTTAAATACAAAGTGACTCATTTCATCGGTTTAATTATGTCACTAGACAAAATATATTATCTGAATTTTATAATGAGATATCACGCATCTGTCATCAAAATGTCCTTTATGTGTGTTCTTAGAATCAAACAACACAGGATTGTTTCTGACTTTAAGAAAAAAGACGGCCAATCGCAAAGGGTAGGTAAATAAATAGTGCTTTAACCAGTCCGTAGTACACTAAGCAGTTATTCAGAGTCATCAGGTACAGCAGGGTGCCCTGGCAGGCAAAGACATCCTGGAGTGCTCTCTAGGTGTCAAGTACTGTTTGAGAAACTTACGCCATCATTTCACTGCTTTCAGTAAAAGTTACAAGGCAGCACATATAAAATGATCAGAAAGTTTTATTGTGAAATAAAATATCATATTCAAATGCATACCAAAAATTTCCAGAAAAACAGTACTCAAACAATAACACAAGTGAGCTCTGGGTATTCTGAGTGTAATACATAACTTTTCTTTATTTTCCACATCTTTTACATGAAACATGCTGAGAGTTATTTTAAAAGGAGGGTTCAAAATAGCTACTAGGAAGCTGAAAGACCTGCTGCTCAGCGGTCTCTACATCATATGCCCATTCTCTCCCTTCCCTGACCCCTCACTTGAGAGAGCCAACAAACTAGCAGCGTTCCTATGGTAAGAACACAAAAGGCTGCATGAAAAGTTGATGGGTAGTGATAAAATTGGATAATCAGCTTCTACTATCTTAATCTGTGTTACTTATATTACCCCCAGTCATATTAGATATACTGCTAAATAAAGGCATGATAGGACGAAATATGTTTGAGTCTGAGATCTAAACTGGGTTCTTGGAACTTCTCTTTGAAATGGCTTCAAGACACAATGTTCTTTTGAAATATTTCAGAAGAGAACAATGAAGCAGAGCATTATTTATGGCATAAGTTCCTGAAACAGGACTTGCCACCTAGAGAGCACTCCAGGATATCTTTCAGTGTGCCCTGCTCTGCCTGATGGCTTTAAATGACTGTTTAGTGGCCACAGAATGGTTGGAGCACTGGTTGCTGTGGTATTTGTCTAAGTCACCAAAAGAATTCAATTCATCATAATAGAAAGGCTAAAGTAAGAATTTATCACTTTCCAAGAAAAGTGATACACAATCTTCTGAAATAAAGATATTAACAACAAACTTTGAATGTGTCTATACTTTATATTGAGTATTCTGAACATGTTTCTTTCTTGTTTTATTTGCCCAGCCAGGCTGGAGTGTACTGGCGCGATCTCGGTTCACTGCAACCTGCAACTCCCAGATTCAAGTGATTCTCCTGCCTCAGCCTCCCAGGTAGCTGGGATTACAGGTATGTGCCACCACGCCTGGCTTAATTTTTTGTATACTTAGTAGAGAAGGGGTTTCATCATGTTGGCCAGGCTGGTCCCAAACTCCGGACCTCAGATAATCCGCCCACCTCGGCCTCCCAAAATGCTGGGATTACAGGCATGAGCCACCATGCCTGGCCAAAGAATAAACACTGAAATTGAGGTTTCTGTTATCCCTTTACTAAATACCACAAAAATACTTTTGCGGTATTCAGTAAAGGGATACTATATGTCTTTGAAGAGACATATAGAAACTTACTATCATGCACATACACATGAAATGGTAAATTCTGTGCTCACAAACTATTTTTTCTTCAACTGTTCTGACTTAACACTTCTTACTCGCAGCCTGTGCTTTAATGTGTGGGGCTTACCTGCCCTCTTGCCAGCTTCTCCCAACCAGGGCATTCTCAGCTTCAAATCTGTTAGCAGAAGAAACTCTTCCACATTTATTAAACTGTTGATTTCACTAGTAAATGTAGGCCATTTTGTTACCCCTTTTATCCTTATCTATTTCAATAAATGTATAGACAGACGGTAGAGCCAGGAGAGATGGCACATGCTTGTATTGTCAGCTCTCCTACAGGCTGAGGCAGCAGGAGTGCTTGAGCCCAGGCCAGGAGTCAGAAGCTGGCCTGTGCCACACAGTGAGGACCCATCTCTTTAGGAGGAAAAATGGAGAGGTAAATGTTGCCTGTAAGTTGTGTAAAATAAAATGCAAGAGGAACTAATCAAGATGAAAGTAAGTTCTAAGAGAGGTCTATGTTATGGGCAGACCTTAAAATATAAGGCATTCTGGAGTATGTCAAGTTCTTCAAGAACTGAGTTTGGCATCACTACGACCTCCAATGTCTACTCTGATGACTTAGAACCTCAGTTCTGTTCAGTAGCTGTCTCACACAGTCCCTTCAGATCTCTAAGCCTTCCTTGCTGCATCAGCAACATAGGGAGAATATCCACAGGCCTTATTTGTATTTGGAAGGTTCCAATAAGATGTACATGAAAACATGTTTCACATCCTAAAGAATAAGGAAAAGGCTCACTTTGTTCTCTCACTACCTCATCTACCAAATCAGACAGAATATGACACAGAGGCTTGCCATACACCACCAAGCAAGAAGTTTCCACAGGTACTTGCATGCTTTGTGTATAAGGTACAATCTATTAAGTCTCATAATTATTTGTCTATTCTTTCACAATTTTTCAATATTCTGAAAAGGGAGTACAGCACTTCCTTGTTACAAAGGCACACCCATCGTGAGGCTTCATTATCCTGTGAAAGAAGGTAAGAGCCAAACTGAAGTTTAAACACAAGACCTGTAAGACATTTTCTCCTTACTAATAAAATCTCTGCCATTAAAATGAAAGAAATGAGCTGATCATATTTCTATGTCTTTATGGTATAATGTTTTCTATTTCAGTGGACTTAGTTTTTGTTCAAGGAACTGGTTACCCAGAATTATCTGCTGCTAGATTCATCTATTTCTAAAATCCTAAAGGATTTTAGACTGAAGGCTGCTGGCCCTGGCTGGCCCAAAAAGCCTATGTTGCCTGGTTACCAGGAAACAACCAAGTCAGGCTATTGGCTCACAATGCCCTGCCCCACAGCCCCACCCAATGGCTCACAATGCCCTGCCCCACAGCCCCAACCAGGGCTCACAATGCCCATCCCTGCTGCTGCCCACCTGTCGTCAACGTTTCCCCCATGTGACTGCATTATTCATCCTGGGCTGCCTGAGCTTTCCAATCCTGAGAAAAGTGTGTGGAGGGGAGGGTGGTTGTTATTGGAAGTCACCCTGGGCGCTGAACTCAGTAGAAAACCCTGGTTACTAATGTCAGTTCCATTAGCATCTCTGGTTTTCTGAGTCTGGTAGATTTCATTTGCTCAACAAATGTAGTGATACACAAATGTTTCACTGATTTGGTAACTAAATGCTCTTCTCCTGGATTACAAGTGTTAGTTTTTGTCTTCAATTTGACCATAGCAAAAAAATAAAATGCTTCCTTTCTCCTCCCCTTTCCCATCCTGTAGGAAGGGGAGCCATGAAAACAAACTCTTTTCCACAGGCAGGGTCTGGCCTTCTAACTCTCAAGTCTTTCCCTTACAAATTCAAGTCTAAAGTCATTTCATCTCTTTTGGAACCTGTAACCATGAGCTAGCTCTACCTGTCTTTCAGAACAAGGAGGTAAACAAAGCCCGTGAAGTTACTGGAGTAGGGCTGAAGAGACATTCATGTCAAAGTGGGAATTTTAAAGTAATCAGAGCTCCTCGGCTAAACTTTTGGGTAAAACCAAAACAAAAACAACCTTTCTACAGCTCTGGCAGTAACATTTCATACTTTTTGCAGTCATTTTAAGCATGTCCTTCAATTTTTCCTTCGGTTTTCAAATTACAATTGGAAGAACTAAAGCTGCTTCTGTCAAGGTGACTTCAAACCATCTATTAAGAACACCATATAACCTCTTCCATGGCAAACTCTATTTTAAATTTAAGAAGTCTCCAAATATTTGAGTCTGAATTATCCCAAATATTAGCTTCCTCATCGAATAGGAGAAAAGAAATGATTGGGCCTTTAACCGGCTCCTTCATTGAGGTACCATAGCAGCTGGATAGGTAAGGCTGAAGAATGGGATGGAGACTCCAAAGCTGGAGTATCTGAATTTTCACCAGGGAAAGGGAGAGACTAGATCAAAAATGCCTCAAGCAAGAAGGCTCAACAACAAAGACAAGAGGCAGGACTAGCCTTTGTCCCCATGCCCAGCCCTGGGAAAGCTGGCTATAGGCAGGAGGGAGCTGAAAGCTGAGGATGTCTCTGGGGTGAGAAGATGGGAAGGAGGTGGGGGAGGTGGTGGCCAGAGAGAAAAAGGCACCCGTGGCTTCTTTACCTTTGCGGCGCTTTGACTTGATGGGCTGCACATGCTGGACCTCCACTACTCCGGGATGTAATACGGTAAACTCTGCAGTGATGCATACTGGTTCTATAACTTCCACACAGTAGCCCCAAGGCTCACAGCAGGCAGAAATGAGGCCAGCACTGGAGCATAGGCAATTCCCCATGGGTGACCTACATGGAGACTTTCAAAACAAAGCAACACACAAAATCAGAAAAAAAAACAACAAAAAAGAACAGTGAGAACACATGGACACAGGGAGGGGAGCACTACACACTGGGGTCTGTTGTGGGGAAATAGGGGAGGGACAGCAGGGGATGGGGAGTTGGGGAGAGATAGCATGGGGAAAAATGCCAGATACAGGTGATGGGAGGAAGGCAGCAAATCACACTGCCACAAGTGTACCTATGCAACTATCTTGCATGTTCTTCATATGTACCCCCAAACTGAAAATGAAATAACAAAAAAGAAAAAAAACAAAGCAACACACAAAATCAAAAAAAAAAGACACACACAAACTAAAAATACAAAAAAAAGAAAGAAAAAGCAAAGCAACAGAGCAAGCGCCAAGGGCACAAACACTTCCGTGAGAGTAGTCGGAGCTCCTCCTCCTCCCACTACCAGCTTCCGACTGAAGGCTGCTGGCCCTGGCTGATGCCTTTCACCCACAAAGCCTCCTATGTCACCTGGTTACCAGGAAACAACAAAGTCAGGCCAATGGCTCACAATGCCACTTCCCACAACCCCACCCAATGGCTCACAATGCCCATCCCTGCTGCTGGCCACCCTGTCCCTCTTGGTGACTGCATTATTCATCCTGAGCTGCCTGAGATATTCCATTTTTCACCACTGGCCTCAAAAAAAAACAGAAATGTCCCTTCATAGATTCTGTATAGAGAGTGTGTCTAACCTGTGAATAAAAACAAAGGTTTCGTTCTGCGTGATAAATACACAAACACAAAGCATTTTCACAGAATCCTTTGGGGCCCACCTCTCACCTTCAGCTTCCTGTTCTTAGTTATTTGGGCTTTTGTCTTGTATGCTCTGTCAGGTTCTAGGCCTTGTAAGGGTGAGTTCCATGTCACCACTCATATGTGCCCAGGACAGTTGGCTCTTGGGAGGGTCTTCACGGTGACTGAGGCCATGGATCCTTCGCACTGTTCCTTGAATCCACTTGACACAAAATACTCATCCTGAAATGATGCTTTGAAAGTGATGCTTCCAGCCAATTAGGGGCCAACTGTATTATGGATCCCTAGTACCCAATACATGGCATATAAGAAATGAATGAAAAGAGAGAATGAACTCAAGTGTGCCTACAAGGTGAGAGAAAAATGGTCCTATTTACTAGGTGTGCTACGAAGGCATCTGGGATCATTGGCTTGGCTATTTCATAGTAGGCCTGGGGCTTTGAAGGCTGGTATTTCCTCATTCTAAATGCGAATTCCAATAAATTACCACCAAGTAGACAAACGTCCATGGGCCAGAGCTCTTGGTGTGAACAACATACCTTTTTTGGGTGTGATTAATGGACAGGGACTATACAGAACTAAAAACAATGTTTGTGTGCTGACTACCTGCAAGCCATGGTGATAAAACACCTCTGTATACACAATCTTATTCAATGCTTGATACAAATCCATGAAGCGGATTTTTACACAAACTTTCTATCCGAGCTTTTTGGAACAAGAGGCTAGTGTAGTGACTTTCACCTACTCAGCAGCAGATTCAGATATTTGTTATCTGATGGCCAATCGCGTTACATGTACACTCCTACATGCTTCTCCTCTCCCTCTCATGATTTTATAGCAAATCCCACACATCATAGAATTTCCTCCCTGACTGTCTTGGTATGTCTGTAAAAGATACGATTCTTGTTTGTTCTTTCAAGACAAGGTCTCTGTCAACCAGGCTGGAGTTCAGTGGCATGATCTTGGTTCATTGTGGCCTCTCCTGCCTCAGCTTCCTGAGTAGCTGCAACTATGGACTCACACCACCATGCCAAGCTAATTTTTTTATTTCTATTTTAGTAGAGACAGGGTCTTGCTATGTTGCCCCGGCTGGTCTAGAATTCCTGGATTCAAAGGATCTTCCCACCTTGACCTCCCACACTACTGAGATTATAGATGTGAACCGCCGTGCCCGGAGACAAGAACTCTTTAAAAACTATAATAATCCCAATACCATCATCAACCAACCATCTCACACCATTGCTCTTTATCACTGTCACCTCTCCTTCTAGCTCCAAATTTCCAGTCATTTCATGTATTTATTGTGTGAATCAGGATCCAAATAAAGTCTCTCCTTGGGATTGTTTGATTCACCTTTTAGGGTTTTTTTGATCCTGACAACTTCCCACTTTGATCTCTGTGCTGTCCCTTGCAGTCCATTTATTGAATAAATCAGACCATTTCCCCAGAGTTTGGATTACGCTAAGTGTGTTCTTATTATGCTGTTTCTCATACTGTGAATTTTGCTAATTGTATCTTGTCATGTTGGTTAACTTGCTCTTCACTTTGTTCTAGTTTTGACAAATTAGTAGTTTGATCTCAAGACTTGGTGAGATTCAGGTTGGACTTGAGGGTCAGGGCAAAGACTGTGCTAGTTTCTTCTGGGAGGAGGTGTATACTTTCTGGACATCTTTTTTTTAATTGGTGATGTTAATGGCCATTGATCAATTATGGATTGAACAATGAAGGTATTGTTGTATCACTCCTTCTTTATTTATGAGCTGCCATACTTCCAGAAAGAGATACTGCTACCCAAAGAAGGGCCTTGCATGAAGAAAAAAATGAAGCAAATATAAAGAAGAGATGCTGCTTCTTATAAACTGTGTTACTCACTTGTACAACTTATATAGAAAACGCCAGTTCATGGCTTGATTTCTTCTGTTTACCATTTTTTAAAATGATGGGCTGTTTCATTTATATCCTTCAATGGTGACCACTTCTATTAATTAATTTATTTAGACAGGGAGGGTCTAGCTCTGTTACCCAGGCTGGTATGCACAGAAGCAGTCATGCCACTACAGCCTCAAGCTTCTAAGCTCAGGTGACCCTCCCATCTCAGCTTCCTGAGTAGCTGGGACCAAAGACATGGGCCCTCATACCTGAGTAATTTAAAAAATGTTTTGTAGAGACAAAGTCCCCCTAGGTTGCACATGCTGGTCTTGAACTCCTGGATGAAGTGATCCTCCTAACTCAGCCTCCCAGAGTGTTAAAATTACAGGCATGAGGAACTGTGCCAGCCCACTTTTATTTTTTCAAAAGGATCATTATGAATGCAGATATTCAAACATATCTGATATATCTCAATTCACTGCAACTATTATCCTTATTAATGTACAAAATGTCCTATCTTTGGTGGATTCTTTGCTATCCGGAGTGACAATATGTTCCAGGCTCCTTACACATTTCTGGCTTTGACCTGGAATCAGCACTTTCTCCAGGAAGGCTTGTTTTCTTTCATTGGGCAATGGTATTTTGAGACTATACTGAGACTACAATCTTGGTGCTAGGGGTAAATAGTATAATTTTCAAGCTTAGAAAACTGCCTGGCTCATGCCTGTAATCCTAGCACTTTGGGAGGTTGAGACGGGTGGATCACCTGAGGTCACAACTTTCAGACCAGTCTGGACAACATGGTGAAACCCCATCTGTACTAAAAATACAAAAAATTAGCCAGGCATCATGGCAGGAGCCTGTAATCCCAGCCCCTTGCGAGGCGGAGACAGGTGGATGACAAGGTCAAGAGATCGAGACCATCCTGGCTGACACGGTGAAACCTCGTCTCTACTAAAACTATGAAAATATTAGCCAGGCTTGATGGCACTCACCTGTGGTCCCAGATATTCCAGAGGCTGAGGGGGAAGAATTGCTTGCACTCAGGAGGCAGAGGTTGCAGGAAGCCAAGATTGGGCCAGCGCACTCCAGCCTGGTGGCAGAGCAAGACTCCCTCTAAGATAAATAAACAAACAAATAAATAAGTAAATACATAAGTAAGTAAATGCGAGACTGCCTCTAAATTATTATACAGATAGTTAAAAAATGAATAAATGCAAGCCTGCACACAAATACATAAGTATAAAAATAATGTTGTGAGACTGGGTCTCAATAAAATACATGAGTGAATGTAAGCCTACCTCTAAACAATTAGATAGCTAGATAAATACATAAATAGAAGTAGGCCTCCAAATACATAAATAAATAAATAAGTAAATTTGACCTGCTTCTCCATAAGAACGTCAGCAAATAAATCAATGAATAAATGCAAGTCTGTCTCTAAATAAATCAATTAATAGATAGATAAATAAATCAATAAATAAGCTGCCCCTCTTGGCGGCTCATGTGTTTAATCCCCCACCCATTGGGAGCCTGAGCCAGCAATATCACCTGAGGTCAGGACATCGAAACCAGCCTGGCCAAGACAGTGAAAAAATCCCTATCTCTATTTGAAAAAAAAATAAGGTGAAAATAATTAACTTAGTAAATAAAAATATAAACAAATAAATGCAAGCAGGCCTTCCTGCCTCTAAGTAAATAAATCAGTAATTATGTAAATAAATAAACAAAGGCCAGGCAAGATGGCTCATTCCTATAATCCCAGCACTTTGGGAGGCCAAGACCGGTGGATCATGAGGTCAAGAGACTGAGATCATCCTGGCCGGCACGGTGAAACCCCATCTCTACTAAAAATACAAAAATATTAGCCAGGCACGGTGGCAAGCTCCTGGGGTCCAGCTACAAGGGAGGCTGAGGTGGAAGAATTGCTTGAACCAAAGAAGGGGAGGTTGCAGTGAGCCAAGATTGTGCCACTGCACTCCTGCCTGGTGAGAGAGCAAGAATTCATCAAAAATCAATGAATCAATGATGCGATCAATCAATCAAGAAACGCAAGTCAGCCTCTGAATCATTACATAGATAGTTAAGAAAATGAATAAATGCAAGCCTGCACACAAATACATAAGTATTTAAATAAATGTCAGCCTGGGTGGTCACTTCTCAAAGATGGCGTCGTAGAGGTGACTCGGGATTGCAGCTCTCGGTGAAGGCGCAGAGGCTCCTACAGGTATACCCCAGAAAAGCAGGGCCTGGAGTGGACCTCAGCACTCGTACAGCAGAGGGGCTAGATCATTAGAAGGAAAACTAAGTAACAGAAATACTTCATCAACAACAATCTGGGCGTCCACACAGAGACCCAATTGAAAAATCAGCAACTACTAAGACGACAGGTGGATAAATCCATAAAGATGGGAAGAAACCAGCACAACAAGGAGGAAAACACCCAAAACCAAAACACCTCAATTCCTAAAAAGGACCAAAACTCCTCACCAGCAAGAGAACAAAGCTGGACGGAGAATGAGTGTGACGAAATGATGGAATCAGACTTCAGAAAGTGCATAATGAGAAATTTCAGTGAGCTAAAAGAACATGTTGTAAATCAGTGCAAAGAAACTAAGAACCTTGAAAAAAGATTTGAAAAAAGATTCGAGGAATTGATAACAAGAATGGACAACTTAGAGAGGAATATGAATGAATTGAAGGAGCTGAAAAACACAACACGAGAACTTCGCGAAGCATGCACAAGTTTCAACAGCCAAACTGACCAAGCAGAAGAAAGAATATCAGCAGTTGAAGATCAACTCAATGAAATAAAACGAGAAACCAAGATTAAAGAAAAAAGCACAAAAAGGAATGAACAAAATCTCCAAGAAATGTGGGACTATGTGAAGAGACCCAACCTATATTTGATAGGTGTACCAGAATGTGATGAAGAGAATGAATCCAAGCTGGAAAATACTCTTCAGGATATTATCCAGGAAATTTTCCCCAACCTAGCAAGACAGGTCAATACTCAACTCCAGGAAATACAGAGAACACCACAAAGATACTCCGCAAGAAGAGCAACCCCAAGGCACATAATCGTCAGATTCACCAGGGTTGAAATGAAGGAGAAAATACTAAGGGCAGCCAGAGAGAAAGGTCGGGTAACCCACAAAGGGAAGCCCATCAGACTCACAGTAGATCTCTCGGCAGACTCTACAAGCCAGAAGAGAGTGGGGGCCAATATTCAACACCCTTAAAGAAAAGAACTTTCAACCCAGAATTTCATATCCAGCGAAACTGAGCTTCATAAGTGAAGGAAAAATAAAATCCTTCACGAACAAGCAAGTACTCAGAGATTTTGTCACCACTAGGCCTGCTTTACAAGAGCTCCTAAAAGAGGCACTACACATAGAAAGGAACAACCAGTACCAGCCATCCTAAAAGCATAACAAATGCTAAAGAGCATCAACAAAATGAAGAATCTACATGAACCAATGGGCAAAACAGCCAGCTAGCATCAAAATGGCAGTATGAAATTCACACATAACAATATTAACCCTAAATGTAAACGGGCTAAATGCACCAATCAAAAGACACAGACTGGCAAATTGGATAAAAAACCAAAACCCGTCGGTGTGCTGTATCCAGGAAACCCACCTCACACGCAAGGATACACAAAGGCTCAAAATAAAGGGATGGAGGAAGATTGACCAAGCAAATGGAGAACAAAAAAAAGCAGGAGTTGCAATTCTCGTCTCGGATAAAATAGACTTTAAAGCAACAAAGATCAAAAGGGACAAAGAAGGTCATTACATAATGGTAAAAGGATCTATACAACAAAAAGACCTAACGATTCTAAATATATATGGACCCAATGCAGGAGCACCCAGATATATAAGGCAAGTACTTAATGACTTAAGAGACTTAGACTCCCACACAATAACAGTGGGAGACTTTAACACTGCACTGTCAATAGCAGACAGATCAACCAGACAGAAAATTAACAAGGATATCCAGGACTTGAACTCAGACCTGGAACAAGCAAACCTGATAGACATTTACAGAACTCTCCACCCCAAATCCACAGAATATACATTCTTCTCAGCACCACATCATACCTACTCCAAAACTGACCACATAATTGGAAGTAAAGCACTCCTCAGCAAATGCAAAACAACTGAAATCATAACAAACAGTCTCTCAGACCATAGTGCAATCAAGTTGGAACTCAGAATTCAGAAAATAACTCAGAACCGCACAGCTTCATGGAAACTGAACAACTGGCTCTTGAATGTTGATTGGATAAACAATGAAATGAAGACAGAAATAAAGAAGTTCTTTGAAACCAGTGAGAATGAAGACACAACGTACCAGAATCTCTGGGACACATTTAAAGCAGTCTGTAGAGGGAAATACATAGCAATAAGTGCCTACATGAGAAGAGTATTCAGGTAATCATGTAATTCATGTGTTGTCATCTAAGGTGTACACAAAAAACACTACAAAGTAACAAAACAATCTAATATTTTACAAAGGACCTGAACAGACAATTCTGTGACATAAAATAGAACAACAGATAAAAGGTCCTCAAAATTAACTATCCAACAAAGTTAACTAACTGTGTGTGGTTTAATTGGAAACCACACAGATAATCTCACACTTACTGGATATTCCAAGAAAGTTTTTTAAGAATAGGAGAGGCCAGGCTCGCTGGCTCACGCCAGTAATCCCAGAACTTTGGGAGTCCGAGGCAGCAGATCACCTGAGGTCAAGAGTTTGAGATCAGCCTGATCAATATGGAGAAACCCCGTCTTTACTACTGATACAAAACTTAGCCTGGCGTGGTGGCGGGCCCCTGTAGTCCCAGCTACTCAGGAGGCTGAGACGGGGAAATCGCTTGAACCCGGGAGCGCAGGTTGCAGTGAGGCCAGATGGCACCACTGCACTCCAGCCTGGGCAGAGCGAGATTGTCTCCAAAGAAAAAAAAAGGAACGCGGGTATGGTTTTGGAGAAAAGGGAACTCATACACTGTAGATGAAAATGAAAATCAGAATACACACCACGGAAAACAGCTAAATACCTGGAGACTCCTTAAAGAATTGACACTACAGACGTCCCCTGCTATTGTGCTCTATCGAGGTCTCTTTTTAAAGGTCCTGACACATCAAAATAACCCTGGGTCCCAGGTCCCGCGCTTCACCGCGGCCTCTGGGCCAGGCGCTCCTATATGCTGGACGCGGGTCGCACACCGTTCCCGGCCAGGGTGCGGACGCTGGGGCGGCCAGGACCCCACAACCGCCGCCACGCAGACTACTGGGACCCAGATGCCCACAAGGAGTCAGGGCCCAAAAGCGAGCGGCGGGGAACGAGCAGGGAGGCCCGGAGGCTTCCCGGTGGGGTCCACGCCCCGCTACTTACCGCGGAGATCTGCCTCCTGCTTCCCCATCACATGGAAGCCACCACAGCTTCTCCGAAGCTCGCTGGGACCGCGTGGCCGCTTCTGCTGGCTGGGACCGTGCCATCGCTTCTGGACGCCACGGCTTCTGCTCGTTGGGACACGACTCCTCTTCCGCTCCATGGGACCGCGCCACCGCCTCTAGCCGCCGCTTTTGCTCTCTCCGACCACACCGCCATGGCTTCTGCTTGCTTCAACGATGCTGCGACTTCTGCCGGGGCCCTGTGGGGAGCGCCTTCTCAGATTCCGTAGAGGCGCGCGCCGGCAGCATCCCTAGCGCTTGGCTGACGCACCACCCCCTCTTAAAGGGGCCGCGGCTCGGACTGCACAGAAGCAGCTTCGCCTTGCGGCACAGGCTAAGCCTCCGCCCAGCCCCAGAGGAGGACGAAAGGCACCCAGTCTCTCCTCCCGGCTCTAGGGCCCTAGAGATCGCAGGAGTGGAGCCCTGGGACCCCAGCCCCGAGATCAGCTCTCTTTGCCTCGGGAGCTTCCAGGACCTTCCCCTGCCCTCCTCTGGATGTCAGCTTCACAACCTGCAAAGGAAGCGGCCTGCCAGGAGCGCTGGGGTCCCTCAAGTGCAGCGCCTCAGGATGCAGGCCGGGCTCCCTTGTGATCCCAGCACTTTGGGAGGCCGAGGCGGGTGGATCACGAGGTCAAGAGATCAAGACCATCCTGGTCAACAAGGTGAAACCCCGTCTCTACTAAACATACAAAAAATTAGCTGGGCATTGTGGCGCCTGCCTGTAATCCCAGCTACTCAGGAGGCTGAGACAGGAGAATTGCCTGAACCCAGGAGGTGGAGGCTGCAGTGAGCTGAGATAATGCCACTGCACTCCAGCCTGGGTAACAAGAGCGAAACTCTGTCTCAAAATAAAATGCATTTTGACACAGGGCACGGTGGCTCACACCTGCAATCCCAGCACTGGGAGGCTGAGGCAGGCGGATCACTTGAGATCTGGAATTAGAGACTGCCTCGCCACCATAGCGATCCTTGTTTCTACTAAAAATACAAAATTACCTGGTGCGTGCCTATAATCTTAGCTATTCAGGAGGCTGAGGAAGGAGACTCACTTGAACCTGGGAGGTGGAGGTTGCACTAAGCCAAGATCGCACCATTGCACCCCAGCCTGGGCAACAGAGCAAGACTCCATCTAAAAAAAAAAAAAAGCAAATTCTCAGGCTCCACCCCAGACCTGAATCAGAAGCCCCAAGGATGGCGCCTAGCCATCTGTGTGCTAGCAAGCCCTCCTGGAAGACGCTGGTGCAGTCCAGAGCCTAACCCACCTTCCTAGAGTTCAGAGGACCATCTAAGAAGACGATAATGAAGTCACATATGTGCTGGCTGCTTTGTGTCATCTCAGGTAATGCATCCTTCCAGGCTCAAGAGAGTCACAGGCTTAGCCCCGGGCTGGATCAGCGTGCAACGCCAGGTCACTGTGACCCCAAGGCCTGGGCTTCAGTTCTCAGGCAGAACTCTCTGTGTGGTAGTCAACACCCACGTAGCTCTTGGTGGCTGCAAAACACCTCCTCATACCTGCTGTCACCATTCGGAATGTCTCCCAGGGGCCCCAGCAAGGCACAGCAGCTGCACACTCTGCTGGTCTGATCAGCCAATGAGCCATAGCCAGGGCCTGCTGAGCAACCTGGAGAGAAACGGGCGGTGAGGAGGGTGCGCAGGTGGACTCAGTGCCAAGTCCCACGACGTCAGGTGGGTCAGGCAATCTCTCCAGAGTTTGGTTTCTTCATCTGTAGAATGGGACAATAATCCCTCCCACACAGCCAGCAGAGACGGAGGTCATATAGGAAGCAGCCACCTCCACTTTCTCCCAAAATTCCACCAAAATGACACAAAAGAGAGGTCTTTATTTTATTTTTGAGACAGAGTCTGGTTCTGTCACTCAGGCTGGAGTGAAGTGGGGCGATCTCAGCTCACTGCAACCTCTGCCTCCTGAGTTGAAGTGATCTTGAGTAGTGGGACTACAGGTGCCTACCACCAGGCCCAGCTAATTTTTGTATTTTAGTAGAGATGGGCATTTACCATGTTGGTCAGGCTGGTCTCAAACTCCTGACCTTAGGTGATCCACCCACCTTGGCCTCCCAAAGTGCTAGGAATACAGGCCTAGCCACTGCACCTGGCAGAGAGATTAACTTCTGAATAGTTCTCTTTGGAATTTAAATGACCCCTGGAGACAGTCATTGTCTTGAAAAGAATCTGCTCTGGGGCCAGGTGGGGTGGCTCATTAGTTGTCATTCCAGCACTTTGGGAGGCCGAGGTGGGTGGATCATGAGGTCAGGAGCTCGAGACCAGCCTGACCAACATGGTGAAACCCTGTCCGTACTAAAAATACAAAAATACAAATAAAGTCCCAAATTGTAACACATTAAATTGCTCAGTACTTATGTTGGTTCTTTTCTATTTTTCATCCATATTTTAGTGTATTAGAGACTAAGTGAGGAGGTGCTGACAAATCAATGGTAATAAAAAAAATCAGTAAACCAGATTTTGTAAGGCATGGGGGGCATGCAGATCAAGGCACAAGATGATTGAGTTTTTCATGATTCAAAAGGGAACAGTGATAGTGCAGAAATCAATTACCAGATCATATTTGAACTGATGTTATATCACTATATTCTAATAAAATATCTTCTTTTTTTTTTTGAGACAGAGTTTCGCTCTTGTTACCCAGGCTGGAGTGCATTGGCACGATCTCGGCTCACCGCAACCTCCACCTCCTGGGTTCAAGCGATTCTCCTGCCTCAGCCTCCTGAGTAGCTGGGACTACAGGCACGTGCCACCATGCCCAACTACTTTTTTGTATTTTTAGTAGACACAGGGTTTCACCATGTTGACCAGGATGGTCCTGATCTCTTGACCTCATGATCCACCCACCTCGGCCTCCCAAGGTGCTGGGATTACAGGCCTGAGCCACCGCACCCGGCAAAGTTTTTTTTTTTTTTTTTTTTTTTTTAGAGACAGGGTTTCACCATGTTAGCCAGGATGATCTTGATCTCCCGACCTGGTGATCCTCCCACCTCAGCCTCCCAAAGTGCTGGGATTACAGGCGTGGCGTGAGCCACCCCGCCCAGCCAAGGGGGTCTTCCTTTTTTCTCTCTGCCAACTGTCTGGTTATAGCACACTAAATATGTCCTAAGAAGTACCCCCCTGTGTTTGATGTGGTTGATCTGTCCCTTGACATAAGTTACTCTATCACTTCCTGTGTAGCTTGGATGGAGGGCCTGCCCTCTGTCTCCAAGGCCACCTCCCAGCCTCTTCCCCCACCACGCTACCCCACTCCTGCTCTCTGCCCTCCAGCCACATGGGCCTCCCCTTCCAGCCTCAGAGCTTCCCCCACAGCTCTGCCCTCAGCCTTCTGCCCTCTGTCTGGGATGCGCCTCCTCCCATAGACTCACCTGTTCTGACTGCCTCCTATTCATCTGGTTACCGGCTCATGGTAGGATCCCAGGACCCCCTCCCCCTCCCCGCCCTGGCTGGTCCCTCCCAGAAGACCACCCCTCACAAGGGGGCTACAAATACCGCTGTGTGTCCATAGGGTCAGTGACCTGTTCCTACAGACTGTCGTTCCCAGAGGCCAGGGACATGCCTAGTTCTCCTGACCAGCACCCCAGGGCCTGGCACAGGGTGGGCACTGCCTGAGACAGCCCAGACATCCCTCGGAGTCCCAGGCCAGGGGGAACCCTGCTTTCACTCAGGGTCAGTTGAGGGCTGAGTATAGAAAGGGCTACGAGAATAGGCAATTTAACAAATAGTGCCGGCCTGGGCCAGAAGGCCAAGTGCCAGCCTCCCTGACGGGTGCTCCAAGATGCCCACGAGCTGCTGTTCTGGCTGAATGACACCTCACACTTCACAATGCTGACAGCTCTGGCGCAGATGTCACTCAACTTGGCACACATCTGAACTCAGGAGCAGCTGTTATTGCAGGAAAGCATTGCTCACCCACTTTACAGATGAGCAAGCAGGTTTGAGAGAAGGTATGGTTGCGTAATATGCCTGAGGCTCTGTCATGACCATCGCAGAGCCCTGACCCGAAGCCCAGCTTCTAACAGCTCACACTCTAGCTCCAGACTTGAGCCAACACCGGCCTGGGGGCAGCTGGAAGCCTAACACCGCCTGTGCTTGGCCAGTGTGGACACTGTGCCCGTGGTAGTTACACTGGCTCACACTGCGTGGGCACAGCGGGTCCCAGGCAGCTCCCTCAGCACAACCTTCTACCCTCACTGAAAATCTCTGAGGTGAGTACAGTGAGGTGGCTCAGTCTGCACAAAGGGAGATTCAGACACAGAGAAGTTAGTTGCCTCACCCGGGGCTGCGCAATGGCTAAGGGACAGAGCAGGAACTCAAACCCTCTAGTCCTAACCAGCAGGCCAGCTGCCACCAGGAGAGGGCTGGGATTCCACAGCAGGTGGCTCATTTCCATGTCCCATTTGCCCCCCACTTCACCCATGATGGGAGGGTCAGATGCAGTGAGAAGCCAGGCTTGCGGCCCCGAGCCTGTGTACCTTGGAGAGGGGGCTGTGCGTGGTGGTGGGTGGGCTGCCAGTCTCACTCTCGATGCAGGCATAGACCTCCGTCTCACGGCGCTGCAGAGCCTGCAAGAGACAGGGTGCCAAGATCAGGGGCAGGTGTGCAGAAGGACAGTCCCCGGCCCCAGCAGCTGGCCTCCCTGCCTGTTACACACTCCCGCCATGGGAGCCCAGGGGAGGGTGGAGCCCGGCCACACCTTTGCACCTGCCACCCCGTTTCCCAGAGTCACATCGCCCCTTCCCTGCCTGTACAGGGCTGACCCCTCTCTGTTCTCTGCCACCTCCCTAAGCCCGCTTTAGGACTCCAGTAAAGCCTTGTGCTCCACCTGGCAGGTTTTATCCAGGCTTCCACCTGGCTGGCCAGAGGAAGGGCCAGTTCTCCTCCTGCTGTCTCTGCCTGTCCCTAGGCTCTCAAGGGCCTGGCAGCCAGCAGGCCCGTGCAATGACACCTGTGGCCACTGCTCCGATAGGATGCCTCCCCGAACTCTGCCTTCCCACCCCTGCTCAAAGCCCAGGCTCCTGTGAGGGTCCTCCCACCCACCTGCACCCTCTACATCCCCCCCTCCACCCCAGCCTGTACTCAAGGATAACCAGGCACCCACTGGGGTCACACTCCGTGGCCACTGGGCCTGCACCCTGCTGGGGGACTCCAGAGTCCTGTCACTTTCCTTTCATTCCCCTCTGCCACCCCTCCCGGGCCATCTGGGCTGTAGCCATAACCCATATGGGCCTCCCTGGAGATCTCAAGCTCCTGCCATCCACTCTCTGACCACAGGCCCTCCAGAGCCCAAGCCTCCTCCCAGGAAACCCGAGTGAGTGTCGAGCTCAGCTGCAGTTGGAGGCCCTGCCCTGGGCCTCATGGCTCCTGTACTGGATCATGTCAGAATCCTGCTTTCACCAGCATCTCACCAGACTGGGAGCCCCTTGAGGGCAGGGACCATGCCTAGTTTGTCTCTGGGTTCTTAATCCCACAGCTGTGCTTAGCACCCAACAAGCTATCATGAGGGGCTTCTCCATCACTTGGGTGTCCTAGGGCCCACTCACTCTTGGCCCAGCTAAGAGAGGCCTGACCAGAGACCTCAAGGGGGTAGAAAGAACCGGGGCTTTTGGGGGGGCACGGGGGCTCACACCTGTAATCTCAGTACTTTGGGAGGCCAAGGCGGGCAGATCACGAGGTCAGGAGATTGAGACCATACTGGCCAACATGGTTAAACCCCGTCTCTACTAAAAATACAAAACTTAGCTGGGCGTGGTGGTGCCCGCCTGTAGCCTCAGCTACTCAGTAGGCTGAGGCAGGAGAATTGCTTGAACCTGGGAGGCGGAGGTTGCAGTAAGCCAAGATCACACCACTGCACTCCAGCCTGCTGACAGTGAGACTTTGTCTCAAAAAAGAACCGGGGCTTTAAAATCAGACAGGAGTAGGTTCAAATCTCAGCTCTGACTTCTGCCAGCCAAAGGCAACCCCTTAACCTCTCCATGCCTCAGTTTCCATATCTATAAAATGGGAATAATCACATCTTTCTGCAGGTTCAATGCATGATTAAATGAGATACTGTGCGCAGAGGGCCCCGCACATAGGCAGGCAAGTAGTAGGTGCTTTATAAGCTGCTGTTGAATGGTCAAGAGATGCATGATGGCTGCCCACCTCCCCTCTCTGGGATCACAGACCAGACAGACCCTCCCTCAGAATCTGTTGGGCTTCACAGCAGAGCCCACCAACAGCCTCAGCAAGAGCAGAAGCCTTTCCTTCCTGAGTGTACCTGTCATGTGGATGCCGACTGGTTGCCAAGGAGGCGGTTTCCCTGGCAACAGGCAAGCAGGGGTTGCTGAGGCAGGCTGGAGAGACAGGTGGTGCTCAGAGGCAGGAGGAGGGCAGGAGGCGGGAGGGGAGGAGGGAGGGAGGCAGGCGCCAAGAGGCAACTGGGCATGAAAATCCAAGTAATAAACCATTTGGCACTTGGGAGACCCTCACTTCAAGGGCATCAGGCACGGGGATGGTGGGGTGGACCTGGAGACGAGTCCTAGGGGTTTTTGAGCCAGAAATAGGCTGGGTCTGGGGAGAGAGGCTTTCAAACTGCCTCCTTGTAGGAAAGGGACCAGGGCTGCCCCCGGAAGAAGCCCCATTTCCAGTGGAGAGAAACTTCCAAGGCCTGCCCTGGCTTGTGTGGCCTTCATACCTGCCCGGAGCACCAGGTACTCCCGCTACCCTGGCACCCAAGATGGGAATGTTCCTCTGTGGTCCTGGGCCCTCCACCCTCCACCCACTCAGGTCCAGACTCCTGTGAGGTCTCGAGATCTGACAGTCTCTCTGAGCTGGATGTTTCTGGTCACAGAGAGAAGGGAGGGGAGCAGCCTCGTTGCCTGTGTCCCGGCAGAGGAGCAGGTCTGGGGACCCACAGGTGGTTCCCTCCCTCCTGTCCAGCTCAGCCAGGCTGCCCAGAACACATGAGCCCAGAGAGGGCGGGTGATGCAGGGCCAGAGAAGACCAGCCTGCCCTGGGATGCTGCAGGCCCCCGACCCACACAGTGGAGGAGTAGGTGAGTGGGCGAGTGGGCAAGGAGGCAGTGGTACAGCAGGCAGGGCAGGAGCAGCTGCGGGGCTGAGGGCATGGGAGGCTGTGGAGGTGGCCACAAATTAGCAGCTGCTGAGTGAAGCCTTCGACAAGTCCTGACCTGCTGGGGTGCGTCTATATGCAAGGTCTGACCTGCATCACCAGGCTGTGAAATGTAGGGTGCTGCCTTGTGCAACAGGACACCCTCTGAGTCCCTGAACCATCCGCTCCTGGCCCTCCATTAGGTTTGTCTGCTGGAAGATTGCACAGGCCTTGGAGGGAGCCGCTTGTGGGGCAGGGCTGGGCTGGGGCTGGGCTGGGGCTGGGCTGAGCTGGGCTAGGGGCTTTGGGGTAGGGGCTGGGGACTGGGCTGGGCTGGGGGTTGGGGGTTGGGGGCTGGGGGCTGGGCTGGGAGTTTGGGGCTGGGCTGGGCTGGGGGCTGGGGGCAGGCGGTTGGGGGCTGGGGGGTTGGGAGCTGGGGTCTGGGGGCTGAGCTGGGCTGGGCTGGGGGTTGGGGGTTAGGGGTTGGGGGCTGGGCTTGGGGTTGGGGGCTTGGGGTTGGGGGTTGGGGGCTGGGCTGGGCTTGGGGTTGGAAGCGGGGGCTGTGGGCTGGGCTGGGCTGGGGGTTGGGGTTGGGGGTTGGGGGCTGGGCTGGGGGTTGGGGGTTGGGGGTTAGTGGCTGTGCTGGGTTGGGGGTTGGGGGCTGGGCTGGGCTGGGGGTTGGAAGCTGGGAGCTGGGGGCTGGGCTGGGTGTTGGGGGCTGGGGGCTGGGCTGGGGGTTGGGGGCTAAGGGTTGGATGTTGGGGGTTCGTGGCTGGGCTGGGCTGGGGGTTGGGGGTTGGGGGTTGTGTGCTGGGATGGGGGTTGGGAGTTAGGGGCTGGGGACTGGGCTGGGCTGGGGGTTGAGGGCTGGGCTGGGCTGGGGGTTGGGGGTTGGGGGCTGGGGGCTGGGCTGGGGGTTGGGGGTGGGGGCTGGGCTGGGTGTTGGGGGTTGGAGATTGAGGGCTGAGCTGGGGACTGGGGGCTGGGCTGGGCTGATGGCTGGGGGTTGGGGGCTGGGCTGGGGGTTGGGGATTGTGGGTTGGGGGTTGGGGGCTGGGCTAGGGGCTGGGGCCTGGGCTGCAGCTGTTTGTCCAGGATCCAGGCCCTCCAGGCCCTTTGCCTACTGCTGCCAGTGGGCAATGGTGCTGACCCCAGTTTTCCTCCAACTGCCAGAGGTGTGAAGTCAATGGCAAGGCCTTCCTCCAGGCAGGCTGAGGCCAGAGCTGAGGTTAGCATCCCTGGGCCTGGACCTAGTCTGAGGGTCTTGGACAATGGGGGTGATGGGTGAGATTCGGGGGTGTTTTTTGGGAAGGAGTACACTCCTCGAAGAAGCAATTCAGCTCCAGACCAGGCACTGGCAATGGGGAGCCCCTGGAGGCCTTCCTCACCAGGCACCAGAGTTGTGTGTTAAAAAGATCCCTCCGGCTACAGCTCAAAGCAGGAGCGGGGGCAGGAGGGACTGGAGGCTGAGAGCAAGATCAAGGATGCTGGGCCAGGCAGGTCTGGGACAGAGCCGCTGGGCAGGTGGGGGCTCTGAGTACTGCTGCTGAAGGAGGATGCAGACCACATCCTGACACCTCACCTGTCCCCCTTCCCTGCGCCAGGCCCCGTGGAACCCCAGACACCCTGGGAGGTAAGAACAGGCTTCTGCCCATCATAGAGCGGGTGATTCTTGAGCACCTACTGTGTGCCAGGCTGGTGTGGGATGAGGAGGAAGCTCCAGACTGACAATCATCTCAGTAAAAGGTGCCCATGAGGACACTGGAGGCACTCAGGGAAGGAAGACAGGGAGGCTGGGACGGGACAGGAGAGGAGGGAGGCTGCAATTTTGAAAGAAAAGTCAGGAAAAGGCTGCACTGAAAGGTCCCATGCAAGCAGAGAGCTGAAAGAATGAGGGAGCAGGCTGGGCACAGTGACTCATGCCTGAAATCCCAGCACTCTGGGAGGCCAAGGCAGGTGGATCACAAGGTCAAGAGATTGAGACCAGCCTGGCCAGCATGGTAAAACCCGGTCTCTACTAAAAATGCACAAATTAGCTGGACATGGTGGCGGCGCCTGTAGTCCCAGCTACCAGGGAGGCTGAGGCAGGAGAATTGCTTGAACCCGGGTGGTGAAGGTTGCAGTGAGTGGAGATCGAGCCACTGCACTCCAGCCTGGTGACAGAGTGAGACTCTGTCTCAAAAAAAAAAACAACCCTTGCTCATCTAACCCCATCTTGGTGTCTCTGTCTCAGAGGGCCATGATCTGTTTATGGCTTAGCAGAATCGCTGACTGCTGCCAGGTGGAAAACAAACAGGGGTTGGGGTGGGGTAGGGGGACATGGGGAGGTTGGAGGATAAAAATAGACCAGCTGCTTAGAGACCAACTGCAGGACTCCAGGCAAGAAATGGGACTGGCTCCCACCACTGTTAGCACTAGGGCAATGAGAAGAGTTAGATTCTGGATACATTTTGAAGCAAGATTTGCTGATGGATCAGATATGGGCAGTGATTGAAAGACAGATGGAGAGAACAACTTCAACATTTCCAGCGAGCGACGGGAAGGATGGAGCAGCGATGAGGAGACGAGGGGAAGAGGCACTCAGAGGTGTAAAGAATTGGAATTTGAGACCGGGCACAGTGGCTCATGCCTGTAATCCCAGCACTTTGGGTAGCTGAGGTAGGTGGATCATTTGAGGTCAGGAGTTCGAGACCAGCCTGGCCAACATGTCGAAACCCCATCTCTACAAAAATTAGCCAGGTGTGGCAGGGCGCACCTATAATCCCAGCTACTCAGGAGGCTGAGGCAAGAGAATCACTTGAACCTGGGAGGCGGAGGTTGCAGTGAGCTGAGATCTCGCTACTGCACTCCAGGCTGGGCTACAAGAGCAAGACTCTGTCTCAAAAAAAAAAAAAAAGAAAAGAAAAATTGGAGTTTGGTTTGAGAGAGACACCATTTAGACATTCAAGTGGGGTTGACTCTGGTGTTCAGAGATGTCTGGGCTGGAAATATAAAGTTGGGAGTTGTCAGGATGTAGATGGTCTTCAGAACCTTGTGGCTAAATGAGGTCACCCAGTAGAGGGAGTGAAGATGGGGGGAGAGGGGTCGAAGGATGGGTTCCAACATTTACTCCAGTCTTTGCAGGTCAGGTTTCCACTGGTTCTGGAGAAGGAACCAGTGAAAGGGACTGAGGAGGCATGGCAGCGAGGCAGGGGAAGGTCAGGAGAGGGTGGAATGTTCTATAAGCAAGTGAAGAAAGTGTGTTGAGGAGGAGGGAGAGCTCAAGGGTGTCAGATGCTGCTGATTCACCAAGGGAGGTGAGGGAAAAGAACTGACCCTGGGTTTAATGATATGGAGTCACTGAGGACTGAGAAGGAAGGTTCTGGCAAAGAGGAGGGCTGGAAGCAAACAGAGAGGAACAGAAAGGAGAGGGAGAGGGGCTGAAGGAGGAGCAACTCCTCCACCTCCAGGTTCAAGTGTTCTCCCGCCTCAGCCTCCCAAGTAGCTGGAACTATAGGCATGTGCCACCATGCCTGGCTGATTTTTTATATTTTTAGTAGAGATGGGGTTTCATCATGTTGGCCAAGCTGGTCTCAAACTCTTGACCTCAGGTGATTCACCCACCTTGGCCTCCCAAAGAATAGGTCAAATTTTTAAAAAATCAATTAAAGTAGTAGCAATAGATAATTAGAAAATAAAGTGAAGCCGGGCGCGGTGGCTCATGCCTGTAATACCAGCACTTTGGGAGGCCGAGGCAGGTGGATCACGAGGTCAAGAGATCGAGACCATCCTGGTCAACAAGGTGAAACCCTGTCTCTACTAAAAATACAAAAAATTAGCTGGGCATAGTGGTGCACACCTGTAGTCCCACCTACTCGGGAGGCCGAGGCAGGAGAATTGCCTGAACCCAGGAGGCGGAGGTTGTGGTGAGCCGAGATCTCGCCATTGCACTCCAGTCTGGGTAACAAAAGTGAAACTCCGTCTCAAAAATAAAATAAAATAAAATAAAGTGAAAATGGGGACAACACCTGTACTCCAAAGCCTTATTAAGAGGGTTGATAAAATATAACAGGTGTGAAGTCCTGCCATGATGCCTGGCACGTAGTAGGTACACAACAAATGGCACTTGATATCATCATCATCATCATCACTGTGAGTGCCATTGTCCTCTGCCCAGGTCCTATCCCAGTGGATAGACCCTTGCGTCAAGGGCTCAGCAAAGTCCTATGATCTCTCCCCTCCAAGCTGCCTCACAACCCTGCAAGCAGGTAGCTCTCTTCAGAGAAGTCAGACTGAGTCCTAGCAGCTTCTAAACCCAGGAAGAAAGGGAGCTCTACTTTTCAAAAGAGCTCTTCTATTAAAAACAATCTCATAGAAGGATATTTATTCCTGTGGAAGGATGTTCATGAAAAAATTGCTATATTACTCCAATTAAAAAAGAAGGATGTGTGAGTGTATATGGGTTTCTTTGTATATATTTATAGAAAAAATACTGGAAAATATATTAGTCAATGTTACTAGCATTTATCCTGGAAGAAGATGGGATTAGGGTGCTGGTTATTTTCTTCTTTTATATATATATTTCACATATGTGTATGCTGGGGAGAGGGAAAGTGAGAGGGAGAGGGAGAGAGAGAGAAAATATTTTCATCTAACAGTTGACACCAGAATCCCTGGTAGGGAAAATACCACCACGAGATGCTGGGAGACAGGAGAGAATATGAGGAAGGCTCTGGCCATGTGCAAAGCCATGGCTGATGGAAATTCCCCAGGGCGGAGAGGCGGAGAGGCTGAGAGTCCTCTGAGAAATGCCATATTCCACTTGGTACTAACCGTTGGCACTGCCCCACAGGGACATTTCCTTGGCCTCGATGCCACCCGCCCCATCCTCAGCAGACAAGGCGTCCTCTGTGTGGAGTTTGCTGGTGTAGTTATAGTGAGTTGATGCTGTGGGGACAGAAACTGCAGCACGTGTGAGGAGAACCCAAGTGCCCACGCAGCCAGGGATCGTGCACCTGAAGAAACCGCAGGGCCCCAGAAGGGCTCTGTGCCTCCCAGGCACGGAGTGGGGAGCCCACCTGGCAGTGCCAGATCTCACAGGATGGGGACCCCAGCTGGCACTGGGTGGTATTTGTTCTTCACTTGCTCTGCTTGGAGCATATGTTGCTCATGGAGCTGAAAGGAGCATAGCAAGAAGAGTGTTCCCCGCCCTCCCGAGCCCCAGCTACTGGGCCGAGGGCCACGTGCTGGCCGGCTGGCCGGGCTGGGGCGGCCTGGCCTCCTCATCCCCTATGCCACAGCCACACCCACATCTCCAGGAAGATCATTTTGGAAAATGCCTGGGACACAGCAGGGAGTGGAGCAAACAGGGTCCCAACCCGAGTCGCCGCTGCGATGGCGACCGTGTCTGCATGTGCCAGGAGGGGAGAGAGCAAATAGTTAAAAATCACCGATGCGTTAAGGGCGTGGGATGGCGCCTGACCTCTTCCTCTTTTTGTGATTTGTGTTGTTTGTGCAATAAAAACAGGAGGAAGTGGGACAGTTGTTTGGTCAGATGAAGGAGCTTTCTTCATCCTCACCAACTTGTGCCCTCACTTGTTGCAGAATGAGGGGCCGTGTCAAGGAGGGGAACAGGGCATGGGGGGCACCTGGCATTCGTATGCTTTCCAGGGGGCCTGCACGTGTCATCTCTTTTCAGCTTCACAGAAATTCCACAAGGTGGGAATTGTTGTCCCTATTTAATAGATGAGGAACTTGAGGCTAGAAGTCACACAGCTGGTATAAGACTGAAGCAGGGGCCAGGCGCAGTGGCTCATGTCTGTAGTCCCAGCATTTTGGGAGGCAGAGGTGGGCGGATCATGAGGTCAGGAGTTCAAGACCAGCCTGACCAACATGGTGAAAACCCCGTCTCTTACTAAAAATACAAAATTAGCCACGCATGGTGGTGCATGCCTGCAATCCCAGCTACTTGGGAGGCTGAGGCAGGAGAATCGCTTGAACCTGAGAGGCAGAGGTTGCAGTGAGCTGAGATCGTACCACTACAATCCAGCCTGGGTGACAGAGCAAGATTCTGTCAAGAAAGAAGGAAGAAAGGAAGGAAGGAAGGAAGGAAGGAAGGAAGGAAGGAAGGAAGGAGAAAAAGGGAGGAAGGGAGGGACGGACTGAGCCAAGGAAGGAAGGAAGGAAGGAAGGAGAAAAAGGGAGGATGGGAGGGACAGACTGAGCCAAGGAATTAGACCCTGCCTCAGGTCTGAGAGCAGTGGAGGGAGCCTGGGGCCCGGGACTCACTGTGTAGACAGATTCTGCAGGAGGCTACTTGGGGCTGCTGGCAGATCTTGGAGCTGGGCACTTCCTGGTGGGGTCCTTCTGTGGAGCCTGCATCTGCCTCTGTAGGGAGAAAGGAGTCAGGGCCAGGGATGAGTGGCTCACCAGGGGAAAGGATGGCAGATTGTCCTAAAGCCACACAGAGATTCATCACTCCGTCCCTCTGGCTCACCCTCTCCAGTGAAACATGGCGAATGCCTCCAAGACCTGCATCAAGCCACTCATGCACCTGGAGACACAGGAAATGGAAAAGGCCCACATGAGGTGTGGTCCCTGCATGGAGCACCTGGCTTGTAGGGATGCAAGCTGCTGGGCCCGGTGCCAGTGGGGCAGGACCCAGGGACCGAGCCAGCTGTTGTGGGTGGGCCTCTAGTGGCGCCGGCCAGGCCTGGTGTCCAGTCCTGCTCTGCTGTCACTCACTGGCTCTGGCCTCGAGCAAGCCAGTTCCCCTCTCTGGGCCTTGGTTTCTTTTTTTGTTTTTTTTTTTTTTGGAGAAGGAATTTCGCTCTTGTTGCCCAGTGGCCCAATCTTGGCTCACTGCATCCTCCACCTGCTAGGTTCAAGCGATTTTCCTGCCTCAGCTTCCCGAGTAGCTGGGACTGCAGGTGTGTGCCAACACGGCTGGCTAATTTTGTATTTTTAGTAGAGACGGTTTCACAATGTTGGCCAGGCTGGTCTTGAACTCCTGACCTCAGGTGATCTGCCCGCCTTGGCCTCCTAAAGTGCTGGGATTACTGTGAGCCACCATGCCTGGCGGTGGGTCTTGGTTTCCTCAGCAATAACCCTCCTTTGTGAGATTGTTGCTAAGATTCAAGGAGAGCACAGGAAGTAGGTGCCCGGTGCTAAGGAGGTGGCGCTTAGGAGGTCCTTGGCCAACCAACACACTTGATAGCACCAGTGTGAGGAAGTGGGCACCGTCCCTAGCCTCCTGAAGTTTAGGGGCCAGTGAAGAGATAGAGGATGAACCTGCAGTTTTGTCAAAACGTGGTATGTGGGCTGATCGCGGGTCATGGAGCCTCTGGCACATGAGGAGGAAAGCAGTGCCCCACTGGGCAGAAGCAATATTGAAGGTGAAATCCTGAGGGCAAGTTCATTTAGCAAGAGAGGGAGGAGGAAGCCCCATGAAGAGGGAACAGCATGTGCCAAGGCCTGGTGGTCCTGAGGCGCTTAGAGAAGGTCAGCGTAGCCCGGGCACGGTGGTTCACACCTGTAATCCCAGCACTTTGGGAGGCTGAGGTGGGCAGATCATGAGGCCAGAAGTTCAAGACCAGCCTGGTCAACATGGCAAAACCCCCTCTCTACTAAAACTACAAAAATTAGCCAGGCATGGTGGCGAGTACCTGTAATCCCAGCTACTTGGGAGGCTGAGGCAGGAGAATCACTTGAACCGGGAGGCGGAGGTTGCAGTGAGCTGAGATCACGCCACTGTACTCCAGCCTGGTGATGATACAAGACCCCATCTCAAAAAAAAAGAGAGAGAGATAAGGTCAGTGTGGCCAGAGAGGAGAGCCTGCCCGGGAGGGGCCGGAGTAGCCGTGCAGGCTCCGTGAAGAGTGCAGGAGATAACTGAGGGCTGGAAGTGGGAGCCAGGTCAGAGCTGCACTGGAGAAAGACCCCACTGGCTGCTGCCTGGAGCGCTAATGGTCATGGTGGAGCCTGGGCCCGGCCTGCTGGGAAGGTGAAGCCTGGGCAGGTCAGGAGGCGGTGCAGGCAGCCCTCTGGAAGCAGAGGGAGGTGGCCTGGATGTCCCCGCTCATTGCAGGCACCACACTGTCACTGCTGACAGTGGAGCCACAACTGCCTGATCTCAGGGCAGGAGCTAATTAAAAACCCTGGCCTCCTGCCAAACCCCAGCCCATTTACTGCAGGATTAGCTGTTGAGAGCTACTTAACTCTCAGGCAGAAGCCGGCACCACCCCCAGTCACAGCACCTGATGGCTCAGAGCATGGAGCCAGGTAGGACTCTGAACACCGGACCTGCCTTCTCTCATGGGCCTCTCCACAAACCTGCAGGCGAGTCTTTCCATCATCTCGGTTCTGTACCTGACGGAGAGGAGGCTCAGAGAGGGCAGGTGATTTGCCAAGGCCACGAAGCCAGGAAGTGGCAGAGGCAAGATTTGAATCCAGGTCTGTGTTTCACCAAGATACCGACGAGACGAGAGCTGGAGTTGTCACTCCTCTGTTTGTTAGAATGTGTAAGCCTCACAGACTCAGAGAAGTGCTGGCGTCTGGATAGCACTTGGTAGTTTACAAAGTCTACTGGGACTTGTCCTTATTTTCATTTAATTCTCAAAACAGCCTGAGGAGGTGGGCATGGAATTGCTCATTTAACAGAGAGGGGGCCAGGTACAGTGGCTCACACCTGTAATCCTAGCACTTTGAGAGGCCAAGGCAGGTGGATCACTTGAGGTCAGGAGTTCAAGACCAGCCTGGCCAACATAGCAAAACCTCATCTCTACTAAAATTACAAAAATTAGCTGGGTATGGTGGCTGGCGTCTGTAATCCCAGCTACTCGGGAGGCTGAGACAGGAGAATCGCTTGAACCTGGGAGGTGGAGGTCACAGTGAGCTGAGACTGCAACATTGCACTGCAGCCTGGACAAAAGGAGTGAGACTCTCAGAAACAAAACAAAACAGAGGGGGGAAACTGAGGCTTGTCATCTGGTAAAGAGCTGTCCTTGGATCAAACCCAGATGTGTGTCCTCAAATCCAGGATCCCCTCCCCTGCACCACCTGCTTCTTGAGGGCATTGTCATAGTCAGAAGCTGTGCTCCACCCCAGGGCACCTCGGTGCCTCCTCTTGTCGGGCAGCTGGGGACCTGGTGTCTGTGTCCTCACTGAGCTGGCCAGCTTGGACACCGCCGGGGCTGAGGATGTGAGCTCATGGGCAGTGGGTCTCCTGCAAGGCTGACCTGGGCTCAGCTCTTTGGCCCTGCCAGGGCTGGAAAGCACGGTCCCTGGAGCTCAGCTGTCAGTGTCCCTCCCTGGTCCTGGGCCTGGGCTAGGCATGGAGGACCCTGTGGTGAGAGAGACCCAGGCCTGGCCTCGAGGCTCTATCAGTGAGACTGCTGGGGCTGCCAGAGAGGTGAGTGCCACTGCAGGGCCCCAGGAAGGAGCCCAGGTCTGCAGGGGACTGCAGCAGTCTCAGGGCCATCTTGCACTGTCTTCTGAAAACACAGGAGGAATTTCTAAGCTCTCCGAGTCTGAGAAGGTATCTGAGGCATGATGAACAGCTTGGGGACAGGAGTGTCTCAATGTGTCGGGGATGCACAGAGGGATGGACAGTGAGACGGAAAGGAGGTGAGCCACAGGCCAGCGCAGGTGGGGCCATGGGAGGCCAAATGCCACAATGTCTACCCAGAGGGCAGTGGGGGCCAGCAGGGCAGGAAAGTGGCAGCAGTTGCACTGTATAAGCCTCCCTCTGCTGCCACAGGTATGGGGTAGACTGCAGGCTGGGGCTGGCAAGGGGAGGAGGCAGGATCTCCAGGAAACAGGCCTCCTAGGGGTGCTGGGGAGGCTGGGCTGGGGCAAGGGGTCCCATGGAACAGGGAGGGAGCCTTCTTGAAAACTCAGATGGGTGCCATTGCACTATGGGGGCAGGGCTGCTCTGCTCCCTGCCCACCCCTGCCCATCCTGCCCACCGAGTGCTCTGTCCTCGGGGCCAGCATTTGCCCTTTCAACTGTGGTTTTCAGATGAATCACTGATGTGGCTTCTCCCACCGTGCCCAGCTCTCTGTGGCCCAAGTCTCCCTCCCTAGTAGACAGTGGTGGGGCAGGGAGTTTCCAGGCGTGGGCTGAGATCCAGCTCTGAACACCAGGGCTGCTGCCATCAGCAGCTCAGGACGCCTGTTGGGCCTCAGTTTCCTCCTCTGTAAAATGGGAGCGATAATGTGGCCTTGCCTACCTCACACTCCGGCCAATTCTGACTTATCTTCCAGGTCCTCATGTGCATTTCTCCTGTCATTCCTTCCACAAGCACGCACTGCATGCCAGGCTCCCCAGCTACTGGAGACACTCAGTTCCCCTTCACCACCACCCCCAGCAAGGACTATGCTTTGGCAGGACAGACAGCACAAAGACAAGCCAGGGGCCACGTGTGGTGGTTCACGCCTGTAATCCCAGCACTTGAGGTGGGCAGATTACCAGGTCAGGAGTTTGAGGCTAGCCTGACCAATATGATGAAACCTCATCTCTACTAAAAAAAATACAAAAATTAGCTGGACATGGTGGTACATGCCTGTAATCCTAGCTGTGGCTTGAACCCGGGAGGCAGAGGTTGCAGTGAGCTGAGATTTTGCCACTACACTCCAGCCTGGGCAACAGAGTAAGACTCTGTTGCAAAAAAAAAAAAAAAGATGGAAGCCAGGGCATGGCAGCAGACACCCTTATTCCAGGAGACACTGATGGAACCCTGAGCCCTGGATGCCCAGGAAGCCCCAGGGAGGGGGCTGGATCCTGGACAGACTGAGTACAGGGCTCGCTGAGGGGTGGGTGGGAGAGAAAAGAGCAAACAACTCCAGGGCTTGGGCCTGAGCATCGGGAGCACATTTGCTGGGACTCAGAGGGCTTGGGGACGAGGAGCAGTGCTCTGGATGCATGAGGTTGCAGTGCCCTCAGGCCCCATATGGGGCTGTGGAGCATGGTCTGGAGCTTGGGGAGGGATCTGAGCAGCAGATTCTGTGGAGGGGGAATGGGCCCGCAGAGCAGAGCCTTCGACGCAGCAGAGGCAGAGAACAGAAGGGCTCGGAGGAAGGGCCCCGGCTGTGCCAGAGGCCAGAGTCACCAAGACGAGGGTGACCTAGCAAAGCTGCCCATGGGGTGGGGCAAAACCAGGAGGGCAGCTGGTCCTGGAACCAAGAGGAGGAGTGTGCTGTGAGGCAGGAGGTCTGCTGTGTCCAACACCATGAGAGGAGGGTCAGCTGCAGGGAGCGCCTGCTCTGAGAAGACCACTTTGACCCTCAAGCCAGCCAGGAGCCCCCAAACCTGCTCTAATGGTGGGAACTGTGGCAATCACTGTCCTCCCGAGGGAGAGACCTCTCCTCGTGCTCAAAGCACCTTAGAGCCACACTAGCCCCTCTGCGCCTTCTACAGCCGCATGACATGGCTCCTCTGCTTGGCATCCCCACTGGGGAAGCTGAAGCCTGGGGCAGCCAGCCCACACTCACAGAAATTAGTAAGCAGCAGAGCTGACACTGAGCCAGCCTGTGCTTTTAAGCCCCCTGCTGACTTCGACTTCCTTTTTTCCTGAATGGGTCATGACAGCGTAACAGCTGATCGACCCAGCTGACTGAGAGTTTAGCTTGCTGTACTCCCTCTGTGTTCCCAGCTCTGTACAGGGCCTGGCACATACTAAGTGCTCAGCTAACATCAGTTTAAGGAATGAATGAATGAATTTATGTTTGAGAAGTAGTCTCACTCTGTCACCTAGGCTGGAGTGCAGTGGTGCAGTCTCGGCTCACTTCAACCTCTGCCTCCCAGACTCAAGCAATTCCCATGCCTCAGCCTCCTGAGTAGCTGGGATTATAGACATGCAATACCCCACCCGGCTAATTTTTGTATTTTTTGTAGAGATAGGATTTCCCCATGTTGGTCAGGCTGGTCTCCAGCTCCCAACCTCAGGTAATCAGCCCACCTGGGCCTCCCAAAGTACTGGGACTACAGGTGTGAGCCACCGCAACTGGCCTGAATGAATGAATTTAATGACAGGTGTGAAAGAGCCCTATAAATGGTAAGCCCTTCTGCAAATGATAATTGAGGGCCTACTATGTGGGGGGCCCTGTGCTAGAGGCTGGGGCTGCGTGTGGCAGGGAACAGGCTGAGAGGCACCCAGCCTCACAGAGCTGGCTTTGGGGAAGAAATGGAGTAAGAGATCATGGGACCTACAGATGACGAGGGCAGAGGCAAGGGTGGTGGCAGAGAAGTAGCCATGGGGTCCGGGAGGGCCTCTCTGAGCTGATATGGGAGCTGGGTCCAGAAAGGCAAGAAGGAGCTCTCCAGGAGGCATCCCAGGTGCTGGAACACAGAGAACAAGGAGGGCCCACGAGGCCTCTGCTGTTGAAGGGCCTGCGGGCAGGGCTGACAGTGCCACCTGTGGGTCATCCATTCCTGGGCTCCACCCCGGTCCCTGCTGCCCCAGCCCCTCCTGGCAGCCTCCATGGGTCTTCAGTTCTTGCTACCCTCCAGCTCCCATCTTCCAGGGGGTGTGAGCTCCATGCCCTCCCTGCCTGGCCTTTGCAGGCACTGCCCCCAAGGAGGCAAAGCCATTTTTCCAGACTCGGCCCGGTGGGGTCTCACACTCTGCTCTGTCTTAGTCCTCACTGTCCCAAAGCTGCCACCTGTGGTTCTGGTTCACCCTCTGCCACTTCTAGTTGGTAGTTTCCAGCCTTGATTCATTTATCCACCACCACAGGTGCTCCTGGGTCCTCTTCGCCTGGAGGGAACGTCTTTTTCCTGGACTCTCTCCTTTCCCCATCCTGCCACGGCCCTCAGGCATCCACAGTGAACCTGGAGGCTCAGGGCTGCTTCAGCAATGCAAACACAGCAGCAGCTCTGGGCCCCAGGTTCTCTTTTCCTCCAAGCCCAGGCTCTCACCTCAACTGTCCTCCCCAGGGGCAGGGGATGTGGAGGCAGCAAGAAGCTCCTACTGTGTGTCAGGCACCCAACTGGTGCCTCACAAGTGCTCTCCTGCAGATCACCTGAGGTCAGGAGTTTGAGATCAGCCTGGCCAACATGGTGAAACCCCATCTCTACTAAAAATACAAAATTAGCCAGGCATAGTGGTGCACACCTGTAATCCCAGCTACTTGGGAGGCTGAGGCAGGAGGATCACTTGAACCTGAGAGGTGGAGGTTGTAGTGAGTCGAGATCACACCATTGCACTCCAGCCTGGGCAAAAAGAGTGAAACTCCATCTCAAAAAAAAAGGGCTCTCCTTCCACGTTTACTTGGTGGGCAGGGAAATCCCTAGACTTGCACTTCCGTAACACCTAGCTCGTGGGGTAGTTTAGATGATTAAATGAGATGTTGCAAATGCAACCCAATGCTCCCCAGGTACACCTTAACCTGAAATAACATTCATATCAACCAATGTAAGTCTCCATCCTGTGAGACTGTGGGTTGGCCAGTGCCTTCCCAGATATCTCTGTGTGATCACCTGCTGCCTCCACCTCAGGTCACTGCATGGCTGGTCACCTCTCCAAATTGCTCTACCTCTCTGCAGGTGGTTTCCCATCAAGGCAGCCACCACTGGCGCAAGTCTGAGGGTGGGGCTCAGGGACTGTCAAAGCATGGAAGAGCAGGGGGTGAGCCAGGACTGGAGTTGGCTGGCAGTCCTCACAATCCCGCAACCTGCCTGTTGCATCCTATCATCGTGAGGAGAGGCCTTCCTGCCCTCCCAGGCCTGGCCTGCTGTCCCATGTCTGAGCCACAGACACTAGGAGATACCCCTTTTCCCGTTTCCCATTTCCTCTCTCCTCCCAGTTCCAGGGCCCCCAAATCTCCCCTCTTCTGGCCAAACTGGAGAAAATCCACAATTCAATGTAAAAGGCAAAATAGTTCATGCCAAGGAAGACACCCCTTCACCCTATTATGCATAGTAGGGTATTCCTCTGTGTCTCAGTCTCTTATTGGATTGAAGTGAGAGTACACTCCACAGAGCAGAGCCGGCTCAAGCCAAGTGGCTCAAGAGTCCTATTACAATGTTCTTTGGGGGTTTTATTAGGTTAAAAGACTTCGGTAACACCCCAGGTGCCCTTTAGAGGCCTCCAATTGGTTACACCCTATGAAGGATTGGCCCACAACCAATCAGAGGCTGAGGTGGAAATTTCTGTCTTGTTATCACAGGAGCGAGGGTGTGGCCTGTGTGCTGCCCAATCTTGCCTAGAACTGGCTGCACCTGCTGTTCTTTTGCTTACGCCTCAACCCCTTGTTACCCTAATTCCCTATTATCCTACCTCAATATGATTAGATTTGTGTCCTTAACTCATCACTATAGATTCTGTGTAGAGAATGGGACAGAAGCAGGCAGAAAATGAAAGCAAAGAGACCCAGCAACTGTGGAGATCAGGCAACTCTGTACAGCAGCAGTGGTAATGGCCTGGATTAGGGTGGTGACAGTGGAGGCAGCAAGAGGTGGACACATGTGAGATGTGTTTGTAAAGCAGAAGCCACAGGCATTGGGAGGAGCTGGATGTGGAGGGTGAAGGGGAATGTGTTGATGGCACATGTGATGGAAGACGGAGGCGCCATTGATTGAAATGAGGAAATTGAAGGGGAATCAGATTTGTGGGAGGAGATTTTTAAAAGTCCACTTGGGGTTTGTTTATATGTGAGATACTGAAGTATCCTCTTGGCTTCAGATGAACCAGGCTGGAAATAGAAATGTGGGAGTCATTGGCCTACAGATAGGTGAGATGGCCTAGGAAGAGATGAGTGCAGGGTCGCATGAGAAGAGAGCTTGAGCCCTGCAAAGGCTGAACAAGAGAAGAACAGCTAGTAAAACAAGCTGTAAAAGAATACCCTGAGAGGTAGAAGGAAAACCAAGAAAGTGTGGCATCCTGGAAGCAGGAAAAGGGAGTGGTTCCAGGAATGATTGACCCACAGGCTGCCTAGGAGGTCAGGTTGATGAGACAGGGAAGCATTCATGGCCTTTAAGATCATGGTGGTCAGTGGGGACACAAATGGTTGGGCTGAGGAGCAGCTGTCTCTTTTAGGGGAAGCAAATGCTCCCTAGTTTGCCACAACCCCCGCCCCCCCACTGACTCCCTATGGTAACACTTGGCCTGAGTCACTCCCGTACTCCCGTCTGGCATTGAATACTTGCAATTTTGGCCTGGAGCAATAAGTATTATTTTGTAGCATGATTTTACAATGGTGCTTTTTTTTCTCCCTGCTAAACAGGGACAGCACTTAATACTATGCCTAGCACTTATTAAATGTTTTAAATTTTTTTTTGGAGACAGAGTCTTGCTCTGTCACCCACACTGGAGTGCTGCAACCTCTGCCTCCCGGGTTCAAACAATTCTTCTGACTCAGCCTCCTGAGTAGCTGGGATTACAGGCACCTGGCACCACACCTGGCTAATTTTTGTATTTTTAGTAGAGACGAAATTTCACCATGTTGGCCAGGCTGGTCTTCAACTCCTGATCTCAAATGATCCTCCTACTTCAGCCTCCCAAAGTGCTGGGATTACAGGTGTGAGCCACTGTGTCCAGCCTAAATGTTAGTTTTTAATTCTGTCTCTCTTTCCAGGCCTGTCGTCCATTAACCCCTATGGGATGCTCTGGAATCTTTTCCTTCTTCTCTGGTTGATTGCAAATAACTTAAAAGTTCTGTCCTGGCAAGATGCGGTGGCTCACACCTATAATTTCAGTACTTTGGGAGGCCAAGGTGCGCAGATCAGGAGGTCAGGTGTTCGAGACCAACCTGACCAACATGGCGAAACCCCATCTAAAATAAACAAACAAATAAGAAGATGGATCTTGCCCTATCATGTGATTTGGATATTTTTGTTTTGTTTTGCTTTTCATGTACTATTGCCTTGTCTCTCCTAACTCCATTGTGAGCTTGTGGTTAGGAAGGTATATTTCTTCATATCTCAGCAGCTATCACACATTGCCTTGAACACAGTAGGTACTCACTACACAGTGGTTGATCAATACCTTGTTCACACCTCTCTAGAAATAGACACCTATTGCCTTGCCCGCCAAGCCCATCTTCCTTCTCTGGAAACTGTTCCGTCTCTCCACCCACCCTACCCCATCCTCATTGTGAAGATGGAAGACTTACTTCTCTACTGTGGGCAGCCCCCACTCTGCCATGCACATTTCCCTCAGCTCCAGAGAGGAAGCTACAGTGTCTCACCAAGCTTTAGAGGGAGAACAGCAGTTATAGCCAACATTCATTGAACATGTGCCAGAGACTGTTCCAGATGGTGCATAAACTCTTATTTCAGGCTCTTTCTTTCTTTTTTTTTGAGACGCAGTCTTGCTCTGTCATCCAGGCTGTAGTGCAGTGGCGTGATCTCGGCTCACTGCAACCTCCGCTTCCAGGGTTCAAGCAACTCTCCTGCCTCAGCCTCCTAAGCAGCTTGGACTGCAGGCACATGCCACCACGTCCAGCTAATTATTTTTTGTATTTTTGTAGAGAGGAGGTTTCACCATATTGGTCAGGCTGGTCTCGAACTCCCGACCTCATGATCCACCCACCTTGGCCTCCCGAAGTGCTCCAATTATAGGTATAAGCCACTGTGCCCGGCCCAATTCAGGCTCATTAAACCCTGACAAGGTCCCTACAAGGTAGGCAATATTTGTATCCCCTTTTTGACGAGGAGGAGACCAAGGAAGGACTCCTGGCTGCTGCGTCTCCCGTGCAATGCATAGGCTTGTCACGCTCCTCTCTCTTCTTCTGTTACCATCAAATCCCCACTTTATTCTCCTCCCAATCACTTCCACAGCACAGTCCAGACAGATTCACAGTCCAGAACTGCCTTTCCTTGTGCAGTTCCCCTTGCCTGTGAATGCTATGCCCCCCCCCCACTTTTTTTTTTTTTTTTTTGCCTGAGTGACTCCTACTTAATCTTTAAGACTTAGGTTGGGCATTGTCTCTTTCAGGAAGCCCTCCATGAACAACCTCTTGCCTCTCAGGTGGGGGAATCAGTACCATCTCTTCATCACACTTTATTTATTATTTATTTATTTGAGATGGAGTCTCGCTGTCACCCAGGCTGGAGTGCAGTGGCATGATCTCAGCTCACTGCAACCTCCGCCTTCTGGGTTCAAGCAATTCTCCTGCCTCAGGCTCCCTAGTAGCTGGGATTACAGGCATGCACCACCATGCCTGGATAATTTTTTTATTTTTGTTTTTAGTAGAGATGGGGTTTCACCATGTTGGCCAAGCTGATCTTGAACTCCTGACTTCAGGTGATCTGCCCACCTCAGCCTTCCAAAGTGCTGGGATTATAGGCATGAGCCACCTGTAATCCTGGCCCATCACACTTGACTAACAATGCGCTGGACTTCCCTCTGGAATCCTGCTCACCGCATTGCAATTGAATGCCTTGTTGACTTATTTATACCTCTGTAGACTCCAGGCTCCATGAATACATGGACTTCGGGGCTCAGCCCCCAGCCTGATGCATAGGAAGCTCAGAGTTCTTCCCAAAGCCAGTGTCCCAGCTGATACCACCGGTGGAGAAACCATGTCTCTTATGCCAGCCTCAAAAAACCTCAGGGAAGCCAGTGCCTTGGAGAGCTTCCATCCAACAAGCTGAATACACATGAGGCTCACAGACACTGTGGGAAAAGTGGCAGTGTCTGACAGACAATGGCAGGTGTTGTCAGGGACGTGCAGAAATTGGAACCCTCAGACACTGCTCATGGGACTGTCAAATAGCACAGCCACTGTAGAAAACAGTTTACCAGTTTCAAAATGTTAAAAATAGAGTTAGCACAGAACGCAGCAGTTCTGCTCCTAGATATCTACCCAAGAGAGTGGAAACTATGTCCACAGAACAATTTGTACACAGAGGTTTATAGAAGCACTATTCATAATAACCAAAAGGTGGAGGCATCTTTTTAAAGAGTATTATTACCAGAAAAAAAGTTGCCAGGTGCAGTGGCTCACACCTGTAATACCAGCACTTTGGGAGGCCAAGGTGGATGGATCACCTTAAGTCAGGAGTTCTTGACCAGTCTGGCCAACATGGCTAAACCCCATCTCTACTAAAAATACAAAAATTAGCCGGGCGCGGTGGCTCAAGCCTGTAATCCCAGCACTTTGGGAGGCGGAGGCGGGTGGATCACGAGGTCAAGAGATCGAGACCATCCTGGTCAACATGGTGAAACCCCGTCTCTACTAAAAATACAAAAATTAGCTGGGCATGGTGGCATGTGCCTGTAACCCTGGCTACTCAGGAGGCTGAGGCAGGAGAATTGCCTGAACCCAGGAGGCGGAGGTTGCGCTGAGCTGAGATCGCGCCATTGCACTCCAGCCTGGGTAACAGCAGCGAAACTCCGTCTCAAAAAAAAAAAAATAGCTGAGTGTGGTGGTGGGCACCTGTAATCCCAGCTACTCCAGAGGCTGAGACAGGAGAATTGCTTGAACCTGGGAAGCGGAGGTTGCAGTGAGCTGAGATCATGCCACTGCACTCCAGCCTGGGCGAAAGACCAGGACTCCATCTCAAAAAAAAAAAAAGGTGACTTTCATAATGTGTGAATTTTATCTCCATTTTAAAAAGCGTCAGAGCATGCAGAGCTGAGGAAGGCAGAGACTTCTGCCTGAGGGAGATGATGGGGCGAGGAAGACGGTAATGACCTTAATGACCAGATGGCTAACAGTCAGCAAGTGCTGGCTATACATCAGGCACTCAGCTAAGTATTTTACACAAATTATCCTACTTAATCCCCACAACGACTCTCTGAGGCAAGATCTAATATTACCCTCATTTTCTAGATGGGGAAATTGAGACCCTAGAGAGGGTAAGTGATGTATCAAAGGTGCACCTGCAAAGTGGCTGAAGCAAATGTGGTGTATGCTCGAAGCTGTGCCACAGTGCAGTGCTGCCTCCTGAAAATGACCACATGCAGGACAGAATGTAAAAGCCAGAGTCACAGATACAATGTGCTGGGAGAGACAGAAGTCTTCATATCCCCCCGGGGATCTAGGACGTTGGAAAATGATTTTGAAGGGTAGATAAGACTTGGACAAGCAGAGACAGAGAAGAGCAAGTTTTAGACAAGTGGCAATAAGTTGAGCAAGTGGGTGAAAGTGGGAAAGGTTTGGTATACTGGGTTCCACATGGCTCACGCTTGTAATCGCAGCACTTTGGGAGGCCAAGGCGGGCAGATCACTTAAGCCCAAGAGTTTGAAACCAGTGTGGGCAACAAAGCAAGATCCAGTTTCTAAAAAGAAAAAAAATTTAAATCTAGCCAGGTATGGTGGCACATGCCTGTGGTCGCAGCTACTTGGGAGGCTGAGGCAGGAGGCTCACTTGAGTCTGGGAGATGGAGGCTGCAGTGAGCCATGATTGTGACATTGCACTCCAGCCTGGGTGACAGAGTGAGACCTTGTCTCAAAAAAAAAAACAAAAAAAAAAAACTATGCCTGACATTATGGGTGACCACCTAACACATGCACCCCCTTCCTCTTGACTACCAGAACCCCCAGATGACGGACCACGCTTAGTCTACGCCCTATCAGGACCATCCGGCTTCCAAGGTTCCCTGCCCTCCTTGCAGCTGAGAGTGACCCACAGGACCTAAGCAGAGGACTACTGTGGGAACTTCTGGAAAAAGGTTTTCTTCTTCTAATCAAATGGTATGGTGGACATTCAGTTTTGTCTTCCTAGACTCCAGAACCCATTCCTGACAATATCCTGAATTTCCAGCCTTGTGATTTAGGAAGTACTGACCTCATCCCACTTCCAGGGATGGGCCCTCGCTGGCTTTAACCAATCACCTCAGCTTCCCAAGTGCTGCGACCACAAGTGAACATCACCATGCCTGTCTAATCCCTTTATTTCGAAACCCATTTGAACTGGGTTTTCTGTTACTTGAAACTAGGATGCCCTAAGTGTTAAGAAGGTTATAAATACTTTTAGGATCAGGTTGGTGTATTGGTGCTGTGGACTGAACTGCGTCCTCCAAAAATTCCTAGGTTGAAGCTGAAGGAGTGAAGTATGTGCTATCCCAAAATATGCCAAATTGGTATGTTGATTATTTCCAGCTGAAAACACTGGAAAGGCCATGCGTGATCACCTGTAATCCCAGCGCTGTGGGAGACCAAGGCAGGAAGATGAGGAGTTGAGCTTAGGAGGTCTAGACCAGCCTGGGCAACAAAGTGAAACACTTTCTGTGTGTTAAAAAAAAAAAAAAAAAAGACATTTGTAATCCCAGCACTTTGGGAGGCCAAGACAAATGGATCACCTGAGCTCAGGAGTTGGAGACCAGCCTGGCCAACATGGTAAAATGCTGTTTCTACTAAAAATACAAAAATTAGCTGGGCATGGTGGCACGAGCCTGTAATCCCAGCTACTCAGGAGGCTGAGACAGGAGAATCGCTTGAACCCGGGAGGCAGAGGTTGCAGTGAGCCGAGATCATGCCACTGTACTCCAGCCTGGGTGACAGAGCAAGACTCTCTCCAAAAAAAAAAAAAGTTGGAGAAAATATGGTTTCAGAAAGGGTGAGCTGACCCGTCTCTTCTTGCATGCAGCAAGCCATAAAGACTCCTCTGGGAGGGGTACACTCCCCTTATCAGGGGGTGAAAATATTCCTTATCATCAGAAATTGGAAGTTGGGGACTGCAGTGTGCAATAGGCCTGAACAGGAAGTATCCTTCCTGAAGTAACCTTTATTTTTTTTTATAAGACAGAATCTCCCTCTCTTGCCCAGGCTGGAGTGCAATGGTGTGATCTCAGCTCACTGCAACCTCCACCTCCTGGGTTCAAGTGACTCTCTGCCTCAGCCTCCTGCATAGCTGGGGTTACAGGCATGTGCCAACAGGCCTGGCTAATTTTTGTACTTTTAGTAGAGATGGGGTTTCGCCATATTGGCCAGTCTGGTCTCGAACTCCTGACCTCAGGGGATCTGCCTGCCTCAGCCTGCCAAAGTGCTGGGATTACAGGCGTGAGCCACTGTGCCGATCCCCGAAGTTACCTTTCTATTCTGCTAGTTTTATACCCTCCCATATGTCTCCCAGTGACTCCCTTAGAAATTTACTGCCCCAGACAGATACCTTTTGTCCTATTATTTTTCCTCAAATGTATTATTCTTTGTCTAAAAAGTATAAAAGCATCTTACTTTGGTCACTTCTCCAGACTTCACTCTCTCGTGAAGAGCCCTGTGTACATGGAAAACTAATAAAACTTATATGCCTTTCTCTTGCCACTCTGCCTTGTGTCAATTTGGTCTCTAGACACAGCTGAGAGCCCACATAAGAGGTGCGTGATCTCTTACTCTGCTGTAAAGCAAAGCCCTAAGCCCAAATGTGTTAGTATTTGGAGATGGGGCCTTTGGGAAGCAATAGGGTTTAGATGAACTCATGAGGGTGTGGCCCTTATAAGAAGAGACATCAGGCCGGGGTCGGTGGCTCATGCCTATAATCCCAGCACTTTGGGAGGCTGAAGTGGGCAGATCACAAGATCAGGAGTTCGAGGCCAACCTGGTGAAACCGTGTCTCTACTAAAAATACAAAACATTAGCCAGGCATGGTGGCAAGTGCCTGTGATCCAAGCTACTCAGGAGGCTGAGGCAGAAGAATCGCTTGAACCTGGGAGGTGGAGGTTGTGGTGAGCCGAGACCGCACCACAGCACTCCAGGCTGGGCAACAGAGTGAGACTTGGTCTCAAAAATAAAAATAAAAAAAGAAGAGACATTAGAAAGCTTGCTTCCCCTCTACTTCTCTCCACCCGCACACACTGAGGAAAGGCCATGTGAGGACACAGAAGGCAGCTGTCTGCAAGCCAGGAAGTATTTTTTTTTTTTTGAGATGGAGTCTCACTCTGTCACCCAGGCTGGAGTGCAGTGGCGAAATCACAACTCACTGCAACCTCCACCTCCCAGGTTCAAGCTATTCTCCTGCCTCAGCCTCCTGAGTAGCTGGGACTACAGGCATGTGCCATCACACCTGGGTTAATTTTTGTATTTTTTAGTAGAGACAGGGTTTCACCATGTTGGCCAGGCTGGTCTTGACCTCCTGACCTCAGATGATCCACCCACCTCGGCCTCCCAAAGTGCTGGGATTACAGGCGTGAGCCACCTCGCCTGGCCGTGCAAGCCAGGAAGCGAATCCTCACCAGGAGCGTAATCGGCTGGCACCTTGATCTGGGACTTCTCAGCCTCCAGAATTGTGAGAAATAAATGTCTGTTGTGTAAGCCACCCAGTATTTTATTATATCAGCCTGAGCTGACTAAGAGGATCTGTGAGAGATTTTTTGGTTGTTGTTGAAAATGCCAAAAATTTAACTCTAACTGATTTGAGCAAAAAAGGGGAATGTATTGGCTTATTCAATGGAAACTTCCAGGACTAGATCTGGCTTTAAGTCATGACTGGATCCAAGGGCTCAAGGCCATCAGAATAGATGTTCCCTTTCTCTCTCTCTTCTTCACATTTTGTCTCTCCTAGCTGTCTGGCTCAGTTTTCCTCTCTGTTGGCTTCCTTCTTATGGAGAATATTCTCCCATGTGGTAGCAAAGATGGTGTCCAACAGGTGTGTAAACTTGCCTTGTTCCTACTGGCACCGGCTCCAGGAATTAGCCACGTCTTCTTTCCTGCTACCTGGTACTCCTTACCACCTTTCTCCCCAATGTCTGTTTCAAACCCTGAAAAAGCCTCTGATTGGTCCTGTGTGAGTTACGTATCTTCCCACTTCCACCAACCAAGCACGAAAACCAGGGAAGTGGGACACACTTATTGGCTAGTATCAGTCACATGTTCACCATAGTGGGGCCATTTCATGGGAATCCCCACTGTGTCCTTGTCTGTGTCTCAGCTTGATACATTCTGTGTTCTCAGGTCCTCCTGGGGTCTGTTTTGCAACACGTGACAAGAAAGTAATCTGGACTTGGGGCGGTAGCTCACACCCATAGTGCCAACACTTTGTGAAGCTGAGGCAGGAGGATCACTGGAGCCCAGGAGTTTGAGACCAGCCTGTACAACATAGGGAGACCCCATCTCTATTAAAAAGAAAAAAGGAGAGTTGAAAGTAGGTTTACAGAGGGTCAAAAAAAGAAAAAAGAAAGTAATCTGGTTTTAATTACATGGTTGTAACAGCAGCCTGGGGCAAAGCAATTCATTGCAAAAGGGAAAAACAAGACAGTTTGGTTCATAGCAGTTCTGCTGTTTCTCCATCCTAGTCTCTCCTGGATCTCACTAGAAAAAAAGGGCCCTGCCAGGCGCGTGAGGGCCCTGCCAGGGAGGAGGTCCTGGCTCACGCCTGTAATCCCAGAACTTTGGGAGGTCAAGGCAGATGGATCACCTGAGGTCAGGAGTTCAAGATCAGCCTGACCAACATGGAGAAACTACGTCTCTACTAAGAATACAAAAAAATTTACTGGGCATGGTAGTGCATGCCTGTAATCCCAGCTACTTGGGAGGCTGAGGCAGGAGACTCACTTGAACCCAGGAGGTGGAGATAGTGGTGAGCCAAGATCACACCATTGCACTCCAGACTGGGCAACAAGAGCAAAATTCCATCTCAAAAAAAAGAAAAAAGAAAGAAAGAAAGAAAAAGAAAAATGGAACCCAAAGCTAAATGCCAGCAACATTACCAACCCTGGACAAAGCTGTGACTCGCCAGACAAATGGACCATGGGCACATGCTGCCTGGTGCCTCTGCCTTGCATGGCATCCCCTTGGGTCAGCCACCCTCCCTGCACTAACCATCTGAGACCAGCTGGCTGGCACAGCAGGCCCATCCAAGCCTGGAGAGTGGCTGCCCTGCCTCAGCTTGGCCGCCGGCCAATAACAGCTTTGCCAGAGCTGACATATTTCTGGTGGCCTCCCAGCTCCCTTTCCTTTTTTCCTTGGGAAACAGAGTAAAGAGCAAGAAACCAGAAATTAAGAAAAATCTTCTGAAGGAAACGGGGAAGGGAATCTTCAATGCCATTCATCTTTTAGGTAAAGTATTTCCAAAAGTGACAAGTTCCCTGCTGTCTCCATCTCCTTGACCACTCAGTCAACCACCCTCTACTTTTACTTACTTACTTACTTATTGAGACAAGAGTCTCATTCTGTTGCCCAGGCTGGAGTGCAACGGCTCAATCTCGGCTCACTGCAACCTCCACCTCCTGGGCTCAAGCGATTCTCGTGTCTCAGCCTCTCAAGTAGCTGGGACTACAAACATACACCACCACACCTGGCTTTTTTTTTTTTTTTGTATTTTTAGTAAAGACGGTTTCACCATATTGGCCAGGCTGGTCTTAAACTCCTGGCCTCGAGTGATCCTTCTGCCTTGGCCTCCCAAAGTGCTGGGATTACTGTGCGTGGCCTACTATTTTTTTTTTTTCTAGACAAGGTTTTACTGCTCTGTCACCCAGGCTGGAGTACAGTAATGGGATCCTAGCTCACTGCACCCTTGACCTCCCTGGGCTCAAGTAATCCCTTCTTCTTAGCCTCCTGAGTAGCTGGGACTGCTGGCATGTGCAACCATGCCCTGCTAATTTTTTTCTTTTTTTTGTAGAGACAAGGTCTTACTATGTTGCCCAGGCTGGTCTTGAACTCCTGGCCTCAAATAATCCTCCTGCTTTGGCCCGCTGTAAGTGCTGAGATTACAGGTATGAGCCACTTCTTTACTGATGCCTCTCAAATTCTTATCTCCCTTTCTGAGCCCTGATTCAGTATTTCCATCTGTTCACATGACATCTCTATCATCCCAGACTCAATAAAGTGAATCCATTTTCCATTATCTTTCTAGCACTTATCATCCACACTAATTTACTCTCTAAAATTTCCCATTTCTTGCACATGTACCCCCAAACCTATAATGCAATAAAAATTAAAAAAAAAAAAATTTCCCATTTCTAGGCCAGGTGCAGTGGCTCATACCTGTAATCCCAGCACTTTGGGAGGCCGAGGTGAGTGGATTGCTTCAAATTCAGGAGTTCGAGACCAGCCTGGCTAACATGGAGAAACATCATCTCCGCAAAAATACAAAAATTAGGTGGGGCTTGGTGGCTCATGCCTGTAGACTCAGCTACTTGGGAGGCTGAGGCTGGAAAATCACTTAAGCCCAAGAAGTGGAGGTTGCAGTGAATTGAGATCACACCACTGCACTCCAGCCTGGGTGACAGAATAAGACACTGTCTCAAAAAAAAAAAAAAAAATGGACTGGATACGGTAGCTCACGCCTGTAATCCCAGCACTTTGGGAGGCCGAGGTGGGCGAATCATCTGAGGTCAGGAGTTCAAGACCAGCATGGCCAACATGGAGAAACCCCATCTCTACTAAAAATACAACAAAATTATCTGGGCATTGTGGTGGTTGCCTGTAATCCCAGCTACTGGGGAGGCTGAGACAAAAGAATTGCTTGAGCCTAGGAGTTGGAGTCAGAGGTTGCATTGAGCCAAGGTCATGCCATTGCACTCCAGCCTGGGTGACAGAGCGGGACTCCGTCTCAAAAAAGAAAAAATCCCCCATTTCTATTGAGGGCATTCTGTCCCTTGCTCTTTATTCCTAAAAAGAACAAACTATTTTTCTCTACACACTCACTGAAGTTTCTCTACAACACTTTGCTTCTGACACCAAGTTTGTAAGAAGTTCTCCCAGGTCGGGCGCGTTGGCTCACGCCTATAATCCCAGCACTTTGGGAGGCAGAGGCGGGCGGATCACAAGGTCAAGAGATCGAGACCATCCTGATCAACATGGTGAAACCCCGTCTCTACTAAAAATACAAACATTAGCTGGGCATGGTGGTGAGCGCCTGTAGTCCCAGCTACTTGGAAGGCTGAGGCAGAAGAATTGCTTGAACCCAGAAGGCAGAGGTTGCGGTGAGCCGAGATCGTGCCATTGCACTCCAGTCTGGGTAACAACAGCGAAACTCCATCTCAAAAAACAAAAAAGAAGAAGAAGTTCTCTCACATCAAACAATGCTCCAATTATCAGAGGACAGTTACCAGGTATCTTAGAATTTAACTCAATTCTAACACTAAGTGCCTGGAGTCAGTGCAGACCCCACAGGTTAAGGGGTCAGTCCCACAGGACTCCTCCCAACCTCAGATGTCAACTGATAGTGGCTGGGCCCCGGTCACTCACAACCTCTACCTGACTTGGCTACAAATCAGAGGTTCCCTCCATCCTCCTCCTCAGGTTTAATTATTTGCCAAGACAGCTCAAAGAACCCAAGAAGACTTTACTTCCTATGACCGATTTTTAACAAGCCTATTTTTTTTTTTTTTTGAGACGGAGTTTCACTGTTGTTACCCAGACTGGAGTGCAATGGCATGATCTCGGCTCACCGCAACCTCCGCCTCCTGGGTTCAGGCAATTCTCCTGCCTCAGCCTCCTGAGTAGCTGGGATTACAGGCACGCACCACCATGCCCAGCTAATTTTTGTATTTTTAGTAGAGACGGGGTTTCACTATGTTGACCAGGATGGTCTCGATCTCTTGACCTCGTGATCCACCTGCCTCGGCCTCCCAAAGTGCTGGGATTATAAGCTTGAGCCACCGCAGCCGGCAGGCTATTTTATTTATTTATTTTTTGAGACAAGGTCTCACTCTGTTACCCAAGCTGGAGTGCAGTGGCATGATCTCAGCTCACTGCAACCTCTATCTTCCGGGTTCAAGCAATTCTCCTGCCTCAGCCTCCCAAGTAGCTGGAGTTACAGGTGTGACACCACACCTGGCTAATTTTTGTATTTTTTGAATTTTTAGTACAGATCAGGTTTCATCATGTTTGAGACCCAGGCTGGTCTCAAACTCCTAACCTCAAGTAATTGGCCTTCCTCAGCCTCCCAAAGTTCTGGGATCACAGGTGTGAAGCATCATATCCAGCCTACAAGGGATATTTTAAAGGTACAAATGAACAGCCAGGTGAAGAGATACCTGGGGTGAGGACCAGAAGGGTCCCAAGCACAGGAGCTTCCATCCCCTTGGAGTTTAGGGTGCCCCCCCCTCCTGGCATGTGGATGCCTTCTTGTTCGGCTTACAACCCCTCAGGTTAGGGTTTCTATGGAGGCATGATTGATTAAGTCATTGACCTCTGGTGACCAACTCAACCCTTCGGGAGGGTCCAGCTGAGAATTCCAACCCTTTAATTAGATGGTTGGCTCCCCTGGCTCCCAGCCTTCATCCTTAGGGGCTTCCCTAAGTAACTTCATTAACATAAACTCAGGTGTGGGCCAAAGGTACTTGTGATGAATAACAGAAGATTCTCCTTTCACTTTTGTCCTTCTGGAACGATTTCAGGAACTGGGAATGAAAAGCTCATATGACAACACCAGATGCCCCTTTTGGTTTCCATCACGTAGAAAATAACAAAGTTGTTAGGAACTCTGGCCAGGAGCCCTATATTATATTATTTCATATATTTATTCCTTCCATCTGATTTCTGGACTCAGAGAAATCTGGGTTTATGCCCCAGGATGGCCACGGACTTGCTGTGTCACTTTCAACAAGTCACTTAATTCTCTGAACTTCTTAAAAAAATCTGTAAAAATGGAAATCTGAATGCATTCCTTGTAGGTCTATTGTAAGAACTGACGTATATATAAAGTAGAACAGAACAGGTGCCCCCCTACAAAAAAAAAAACATTCATTTTCCTCTTTTCTCTCTTTCTTGCTAGCATCCTAGTCTGAGCCCTCCTCATTACATACATGGATTACTACAGTAAATCCCCAAAGGGTCTCCGGTTTTCTAGTCTCTTTCACCAATCCAGTCCATCTCAAACACCAAGACTGGAGAAATCTTCTTCACATATTGCATTCCTTATTATTATTTTTTTAGATGGAATCTCACTCTGGCACCCAGGCTGGAGTGCAGTGTCACAATCTTGGCTCACTGCAACCCTCCCCCTCCCAGTTTAAGTGATTCCCCTGCCTTAGCCTCCCAAGAAGCTGGGATTATAGGAGCACACCACCACACCCAGCTAATTTTTGTATTTTTAGTAGAGACAGGTTTCACCGTGTCAGCCAGGCTGGTCTTGAACTCCTGACCTCAGGTGATTCACACACCTCAGCCACCCAAAGTGCTGGGATTAGGCCTGAGCCACTGTACCCAGCCTTAAAATACTGTATTCCTTTTGTCGCTTTTCAGACCTTTTGTAATCGCTTGATGAGTTCTTCCTATCTGCTGCACAGAAGAAATCAATTTGTTTCAACTGTGGTATTGCAGTAAAGCAAGAGTTTAATTGACACAAGGCTGGTTACACAGGAGAACTGGGGTTATCACTCAAATCAATCTCCCTGAAAGATCAGTGGTTTGGATTTTCAAGGATAGTTTTGCAGGCAGGGACTAGAGAATGGGTGCTGCTGACTGGTTGGGGATGCAGTTGTAGGGGTGTGGAAAATGATCCTTGTGCCCCGAGTCCCCCTCTCGGTAGGGCCACAGTCATGGTCATGGGTCACAAGTCTGAAAAACAGAAGGCCAATCTTAGGTTCTACAATTGTGACGCTATCTATAGGAGCAACTGGGGAAGTCACAAATCTTATGACCTCTGGCCTCATGATCCTGAGCAGTAAGGGATGACAGAAACTACGCCTGCCTTTTGGCAGAATTCAGCCTCCTGGTCTTGTGGCCTTTCACTAGTCTTACAAAGGTGGTTTCAGCCCTCAAATAAAGAGGGACTCTTATCGTCCTTGCCTCAAAGTTAAACTATAAACTAAATTCCTCTCATGGTTAGCTTGGCCTATGCCCAGGAATGAGCAAAGACAGCCAACCTGTGAGGCTGGAGGCCAGATGGAGTCACCTATGTTGGGTTTTTCTCACTGGAATAATCTTTGCATAGGCAGTTTCACTTTTCCCATTGCCATCAGGTTGCAATGTCAAAGACCCATTCTAGCCCTAAAATCTGCAATAATATGGACTCTTATATCCAGTTAGCTGGGTATGGTGGCACATACCTATGGTCCTAGCTACTTGGGAGTTGAGAAGGGGAGGATCACCTGAGTCTGGGAGGTCAAGGCTACAGTGAGCCGTGATCACGCCCCTGCACCCAAGCCTGGGTGACAGCGTGAGATTCTGTCCCCCAAAAAATTAAAAAACCCAAAAAGGAGTTCAAAGCCAGCCTGACCAACATGGTGAAACCCCATTGCTAATAAAAATACAAAAATTAGCCTGGCATGGTGGCAGTCACCTGTAATCCCAGCCACTTGGGAGGCTGAGGCAGGAGCTTGGAGTGAGCTGAGATTGCACCACTGCACTCCAGCCTGGGTGACCGAGCAAGATTCCTTCTCAAAAAAACAAACAAACAAAAAAAAAACAAAAACACCACCAACAAGCAAGCAAACAAAAAACATACTGCTAATGAAAAAAAGAGTTCTTATGTCAATAGGCTTGAAAGGATAGGATTTGGTCAGGTGCAGTGGCTCATGCCTGTAATCCCAGCACCGTGGGGGGTTGAGGTGGGCAGATAACGAGGTCAGAAGATCAAGACCATCCTGGCCAACAATTGAAACCCCGTCTCTACTAAAAACACAAAAATTAGTTGGATGTGGTGGTATGTGCCTGTAAATCCCAGCTACTCAGGAGGCTAAGTAAGACAGGAGAATTGCTTGAACCAGGGAGTCAGAGGTTGTGGTGAGCCGAGATCACGCCACTGCATTCCAGCCTGGGCAACAAGAGCAAAACTCCGTCTCAAAAAAAAAAAAAAAGAAAAGAAAGGATAGGATTCCCAGGATTTCAGGCCTGGAAGGATCCTTAAACACTGCCACATCATAAGCACGTGGCCTGGGGAGAATGAGCTGGTGCGGGATATTAATGTGCTTTCCTCTTTTGCGTTCCCTCCCGAGTGACCTCCTTCCTCTTCTGCCAGAGGCATCTGTTCCCCGCAGAGAGGATTAGGATTGCAAAGAGAAACAGAAAGCCAGTACACAGCTGTGTATATCCAAAAAAATTCCTCTGTATAAAGTGAAGTATTAGCTTTGAAAGCCAGTCGTTGTCAAGAGAGAAAAACGGTTTCTAAATAATTTATGCATGTGTTAACATATCAAGAGCCAGGCCTGTTGGACTAGGTCACCAAATTTTGCTGTGTGTGCCTGGGGTGGAAGGAAATCCAGGGGTGATGCAGTGGCTGTCGCCCCAGGATGGCTGCGAAAGGAAGCAGAGGCAAGGGACACAGGTCCTCCCACTCCAGCCTCTTAAGGTCCTCCTCCAGGCCAGAGGCAGGGGTTGAGGAAGGTGCATGTTAGAAGGGTTGAGAGATGGCCGGGCGCGGTGGCTCAATCCTGTAATCCCAGCACTCTGGGAGGCCGAAGCGGGTGGATCACGAGGTCAAGATATCGAGACCATCCTGGTCAACATGGTGAAACCCCGTCTCTACTAAACATACAAAAAATTAGCTGGGCACGGTGGCATGTGCCTGTAATCCCAGCTACTCAGGAGGTTGAGGCAGGAGAATTGCCTGAACCCAGGAGGCAGAGGTTGCGGTGAGCCGAGATCGCACCATTGCACTCCAGCCTGGGTAACAAGAGCAAAACTCCGTCTCAAAAAAAAAAAAAAGAAGAAGGGTTGAGTGACAGCTAAAGACACAGGGTCCTAGGCCCTCTGTCTTATTTGGAGCCCTAGGAAGTGGCCCATAGAGGTCTGGACACTGCATCCAGCAATCAAGAGGGCAGGAAGCAACACTGAGGTGTGAAATGGCTGCACAGGTGAGCCTGGGCCCCACGCTTGGCTCCCCACGGCCACAGGGGAGCCTGGAATCCCTCTAGGATCTGACCAGGGAACTTGGAGGTGCTGAAGGACCTGGAGATTTTCAGATTCTCAGGGCAGGAAAAAGAGACTAGCAAATGTGCAGACCTCATGACAGGAACTCAGCCATGAGGACTCACCGGGCAGGGAGTGTTAGCAGAGCACCCCAAAAGGCCCACCTAGGGGCTGGGCATAATGGCTTATGCCTGTAATCCCAGCACTTTAGGAGGCCAGCCAAGGCAGAAGGATTGCTTGAGCTCAGGAGTTCAAGACCAGCCTGGACAACATAGTGAGAGCCAATGTTGAGATGGAGTTTTGCTTTTATTGCCCAGACTGGAGTGTTTTGATGTGATTTTGGCTCACTGCAACCTCTGCCTTCTGGGTTCAAGCAGTACTCCTGCCTCAGCTTCCCAAGTAGCTAGGATTACAGGTGTGCACCACCATGCCCAGATAATTTTGTGTTTTTAATAGAGATGGGATTTCACTAAGTTGTTGGCCAGGCTGGTCTTGAACCTGACCTCAGGTGATCCACCCACCTCGGCCTCCCAAAGTGCTGGGATTACAGGTGTGAGCCACCACACCTGGCCCCTAAAAATTTTTTTTAAATTAACTGAGTGTGAAAAATTAGCTGAGTGTGGTGGTGTGTGCTTGTGGTTCCAGCTACTTGGAAGGCTGAGATGGGAGGATCACTTGAACCCAGAATATTGAGGCTGTAGTGAGCTAGGACTGTACCACTGCACTCTAGCCTGGGTGACAGAGCAAGACTCTGTCTCAAACAAACAAACAAACAAAATAAAAATTAAAAAATAAGAAGGAAAACCAAACAAAACGAAAGGCCCACTTAGGACCATGCCGTGGACCTGGCCACATCACCATGAAGCGTGGCAGTAGAATAAAGAGGACACTTCAAAAACTGAGTACGTAGGCTGGGCACAGTGGCTCACACCCGTAATCCCAAGCACTTTGGAAGGCCAAGGCAGGCAGATCAACTGAGGTCAGGAGTTTGAGACCAGCCTGGCCAACATGGTAAAACCCTGTCTCTACTAAAAATACAAAAAGCAGCTGGCTGTGATGGCTTGTACTTGTAGTCCCAGCTACTCAGGAGGCTGAGGCAGGAGAATTGCTTGAACCTGGGAGACAGAGGTTGTGGTGAGCTGAGAGCCTCCCCCGTGCACTCCAGCTTGGGTAACAGAGTGAGAATCCATCTCTTTTTTTTTTTTTTTTTTCTGTGCCTCTCACAAAACGTCTCAAAAAAAAGAAACCAAAAAAAAAAAAACCCAGAGTATTTACAGAGACTTGAGTCATTGATCGAGAGGCTAACTAAACCGAGATAAACTGCAGTGCAGTGATGAGGGTTTCTTTCCACTTCCTGCAGAGGGGCAGGGGCTCAGGGTTCAGCAGATCAGCTGCAGGAGACAGAGAAGCGACATGTCTCCATGCACCTTTCCTTGTAATTAATCTGCAGTCCTGATACACATGCCACTGTCACCCAGGCTGAGCTACGAAGCCTGGGGAAAACAGAACAAGATTTCCAAGGCCTGGCCGGAGGTGACAGGCATGTAGAAAAGGGGTGCTGGGGCCTGGAAGGTGGAGAGTAAATGTGTGAGTGGAACGAGACTCCCCCAGGAATGGCTCCAGGCACAGCTGTCTCTGGGATGAGATGTAAAGAAATCAAATGCAAGGTCAACATCTTTCTATACCCTGGGGGTAATGGAAGGAAGCTTTTCGTAGGAGAACCCAGAAAAGAGAGCTCAGGAGAAAAATCTAAATTGCCGGATAGAGACGGCCTTTTTTTTTTTTTTTTTTGAGACAGTCTTGCTCCATCACCCAGACCGGAGTGCAGTGGCACAATCTCTGCTCACTGCAATCTCTGCCTTCCAGGCTCAAGCGATTATCCTGCCTCAGCCTCCCGTGTAGCTACAATTACAGGGGTGTGCCACCACACCTGGCTAATTTTTTTTTTGTACTTTTATTAGAGATGGGGTTTCACCACGTTGGCTAGGCTGGTCTTGAACTCCTGACCTCAAGTGATCCTTCCACCTTGGCTCCCAAAGTGCAGGGATTACAGGTGTGAGCCACTGTATTCAGCCTGGGCTGGTTGAGGTTAATACAAAAGGCAGGAATCCTCCTCTCCTCGGTTTACTTAGTCCTCCCCACGGCCCTCGGCGTTCTTTTCTTTCTTTCTGAGACAGGGTCTTGCTGTGTCACCCAGGCTGTACTGGAGTACAGTAGTACCATCATAGCTCACTACCCCCTGGGCTCAAGTGACCCTCTGACCTCAGCTTCCAGAGGAGCTTGAACCACGGGCTTGTGCCACCGTATCCAGCTAATTTTGTTTATTTTTTGCAGACATGTGATCTTACCACGTTGCCCAGGCTGGTCTTGAACTCCTGGGCTCAAGGAGTTCCACCCACCTCAGTCTCCCAAAGTGAGCCACTTTTATAGGTGTGAGCCACCGCCCCTGGCAGTCCTCAGCATTTTTCAAATAAAGCAAGGGCTGGGCATGGTGGCTCAAGCCTGTAATCCCAGCTCTTTGAGAGGATCACTTGAACCCAGGAGTTCAAGACTAGCCTCGGCAACATAGTGAGACCCCGTCTTTATAAGAACAAAATGACGGAGTTGCTGTTTTCATATGAAATCTCAGGGAACCTTCAATAGCAAAAAACCATCTTGTAAAAGAAGAACAAAGTTGGAAGTCTCATACCTCCTGATTTTAAAACTTGGTACAAAATTTCGTCTCAAAAAAAAAGAAAAAGGATGGCAAGGACAAAATCCGAGAGTCCACAGTGCATGGATTTGAACCTGGGTCTATCTGGCTCCACACTGTGCTTTCCCTGCTATATCCCACTGCCTGGTTGACGGAGGGAGGTGGGAGTTCTGAGGACAAGGGGACCTTCAAGTGAGGCTGGAGATCAAGTTCCTATAGCGCTCCTCGCTTAGGGGGAGATTTAATGATTGGCTGCCATTATGTCAAGACAAGGGATGAGCCCTCTCCTGCCTGGTTTGCTTGTCCGAATGCCCTCACTGTGGCAGGTAGTGGTGGAGGGGCATGACCCTGAGATGAGGCAGACCTGGGTTCATATTCCTGCACTGAGATCTTAGGCAAATCACTTAAGCTTGTGGAGCCAGAGCCTCTGATTTCATTTTTATAAAAATGGGGACTGGGCACGGTGGCTCATGTCTGTAATCCCAGCACTTTGGGAGGCTGAGACAGGTGGATCACCTGAGCTCAGGAGTTCTAGACCAGCCTGGCCAACATGATGGAACCCCGGCTCTACTAAAAATACAAAAAAATTTGCAATGGCACAATCTCGGCTCACTGCAACCTCTGCCTCCCGGGTTCAAGCGATTCTCCTGCCTCAGCCTCTCCAGTATCTGGGATTAAAGGACCCACCACCACGCCTACCTAATTTCTGTATTTTTAGTAGAGTCGGGGTTTCACCATGTTGGCCAGGCTGGTCTCAAACTCCTGACTTCAGGTGATTCACTCGCCTCTGCCCTGCAAAGTGCTGGGATTATAGGTGTGAGCCACTGCGCCCCACCTTAATCAGCATTTTTTTTTAAATAAATAAACAGGCATGAGTCTATGTCTGAATCAATCAGCATTTTCAAGGTTAAATGCCCTGGAAGACAAAGTAATGTGAAACCTGAACAGGTTTAAGAGGCTTGCTTAAGCAAGCTCACTGGGCCCTTGAGCTTTGGTAGTTTTTTGTTGTTTATTTGTTTTTGTAGAGACAGGGCCTTATTATGTTTCCCAGGCTGGTCTTGAACTCCTGGCTTCAAGTGATCCTCCCACCTCTGCCTCCTGAAATTCTGGAATTAGAGGCATGAGCCACCACACCTGGTCAGAACTTTGGTGTTCTTAAACAAAAATCTAGAAAAGCTTTTCTTGTAGAGGAAACAGAACAGTCTCCTTGGGGGCTTGGCCTATGTGGCCCCTCTGGGGAATATCAGAAAAGGCAGCCCAGGTTGGCGTGGCCCATGACATCAGTGTTGTAGTCCAGACACTGGGTGCCTGTCCACCCACCGTGGGGCAGGGCTCAGCCAGGTCCTCACCTGTAGGGGGCACGTGCTCTCTCAGTGACGGTCGACCACCGAGAGACACAATGCATTGATCTCAGTAAAAGAATGCCAAGCTCTTTCTTTCTCAAGTAATGTGGAGGAAAAGGAGCTCCTGCCAGGTGTAGAAGAAGAAAACCCATTCTGGGCAGCAGGGGAGTCAGGTTGCCACAGCAACGAGCTTCTTCCAAGTCCACTCATTAGATGGCTTTTGAATTAGACTTCCTCCTGTGCATACATCTCGCTGCACTGATTCCCTTGTTTTCCGCCTGCTCCTTTCCCAAGCTCTTCCCAGGAAAATCACCACAGAGGGGAGTCACCGACCCCTCCTTTCAAGGCTTGGTCCTGCGTGTCCCTGGGATGACACAATATTTACTTGTCCATTTACATTGGGAAGAACCTGATTGCTGTGCAGGGGGAAGAGCCCCCTCCTCCTCTGTGGGTGGGAGCGTTGACTGGTACGACCTTTTGAGCAGCAATTTGGCACAATACAAGTGCATACCCTTTGATCTCATGGTTCTGGGGCTTAACCCTGGCATGACAGCATTTTTGTATAATAACCATCAAAAGCTGAAAACGACCTTCAAATCCCTGATGGGAGATGGGTTAAATATCAGCTAAGACACTAGACAGCTACGGAATGAGCTAGAGCTTATGTACCCATATGGAAAGATGTACTGTTAAGTTAAAAAAAGTAAGTTGTTCCAACTCATAGAAACAGAAAAAAGCGTGGCTGCCAGGACCGGGGGGAGGGGGAAATGAGGGGGGGCTGTTTAATGGGTATAGAGTTTCAGCTTTGCAAGATGAAAACGTTCTGGAAATTGATTGTACAACAATGTGACTATAACACTACTGAATTCTAAACTTAAAAATGATTAATAGGCTGGGTATGGTGGCTCACACCTGTAATCCCAGCACTTTGGGAGGCCAAGGTGGGCAGATCACGAGGTCAAAAGTTCAAGACTAGCCTGGCCAACATGGTGAAACCCTGTCTCTATTATAAATACATAAATTAGCCATGCATGGTGGCACATGCCTGTAATCCCAGCTACTCGGAAGGCTGAGGCAGGAGAATTGCTTGAACCCAGGAGGTAGAGGCTGTAGTGAGCGGAGATCATGCCACTATACTCCAGCCTGGTGGACAGAGCAAGACTCCGTCTCGGAAAAAAAAAAAAAGGTTGAGATGGTAACTTTTATGTCATATGTGTTCTTTACCACACAAAAAGTTAAGTTTCAGAATGGAATTGGGAGGAGACAAAATAAGCTGTTATCAGTGCTTACCTTTGCAGTTGGGGAGATTAAAGGGGGAAAATGTTACTTTTCATTTTATTCCCTTCTTTTGGAGAGCTTTTTTTTCCCCTGGATACAGAGTCTCACTCTGTCACCCAGGCTGGAGTGCAGTGATAGGATCTTGGCTCACTGCAACCTCCGCTTCCTGGGTTCAAGCAATTCTTGTAATTCAGCCTGTAATGTAGCTGGGATTACAGGTGTTGGCCACCACACCTGGCTAATTTTGTATTTTTAGTAGAGACAGAGATCTCACCATTTTGGCCAGGCTGGTCTCCAACTCCTGGTCTCAAGTGATCTGCCTGCCTCAGCCTCCCAAAGTGTGGAGAGCTTTTTAAAAATATATAATTAATTTCAGCCAGGCATGGTGGCTCATGCCTGTAATTCCAGCACTTTGGGAGGCTGAGGCGGTTGGATCACCTGAGGTCGGGAGTTGAAGACCAGGCTGATCAACATGAAGAAACCCCATCTCTACTATACTAAAAATATAAAATTACCTGGGCATGGTGGCACTACTGCACTTCAGTGTGGGTGACAGAGTGAGACTCTGTCTCAAAAAAAAAAAAATGGCACTGGTAAAACTGAATTCCACAAGCCAATGAGTGAGGTTGGACCTCTACCTTATACCATACACTAACATTAACCAAAAATGGGTCAAAGACCTAAATTTAAGAGCTAAAACTATGAAACTCTTAGAAGAAAATACAGGAAAAAGCTTCATGACATTGGATTTCTTAATGGTATCTTAGATATGACATGCAAAGCACAGGCAACCAAAGAAAAAATTGATAATTCAGCTACATCAGAATTTAAAACCTTTGTGCAAGGAATACTATCAACAGAATGGCAACCTTTGGAATGGGAAAAAAACATTTGCAAATCTTATATTTGATAATCAGTTAATATGCAGAATATATAAAGAACTCTTACAATTAAAGAATAACAAAACAAACAATGGAATTAAAAATGGATGAAATACTTAAATAGGCATTTATCCAAAGAAGATATACAGGTCGCCAATAAGCACATGAAAAGGTGTTCAAGATTGCTAATTATTAGGGAAATGGAAATCAAAACCACAGTGAGATACCACTTCGTACTTACTAAGACTGCTATAATAGTAACTCTTACTAGGATTTTTATAATAAAAAAGACCAGAAGGCCAGGTATGATGGCTCATGCCTGTAATCCCAACACCATTGGAGGCTGAGGCAGGATTGCTTGAAGCCTGGAGCTTGAGACTAGTTGGGTAACATAGCAAGACATTGTCTCTACAAAAGACTTAAAACTTAGCTGGGCATGGTGGTAATGCATGTAGTCCTAGCCACTCAGGAGACTGAGGTGGAAGGATCACTTGAATCTAAGAGGTGGAGGCTGCAATGAGCTATGATCACACCCCCGCACTTCAGTCTGAGTGACAGAGCAAGACCCCCTCTCTGAATAAAATAAAAGGAAAGATGGCTGAGCACAGTGGCTTATGCACATAATCCCAACACTTTGGGAGGCCAAGGCAGGCAGATCACCTGAGGTTGGGAGTTTGAGACCAGCCCGACCAACATGGAGAAACCCTGTCTCTTAAAAAAAAAAAAAAAAAAGAACAAGTATTGGCCAAAATGTGGAGAAATTAGAACCACTGTGTGTTGCTAGTGGGAATGTAAAATGGGACCACTGCTATGGAAAACAGTGTGGCAGCTTCTCAATGATTAAAAGTAGAATTACCAGGCTAGACGTGGTGGCTCACACTTGTAATCCCAGCACTTAGGGAAGGAGAGGTGGGTGGAATACCTAAGGTCAGGAGTTTCAGACCAGCCTGGCCAACATGATGAAACCCCGTCTCTACTAAAAATACAAAAGAATTAGCCAGACATGGTGGCAGGTGCCTGTAATCCCAGCTACTCAGGATGCTGAGACAGGATAATCACTTGAACCCAGGAGGCAGAGGTTGAAGTGAGCTGAGATCGTGCCACTGCACTCCAGCCTGGGTGACAAGAGTAAGACTCCATCTCAAAAAAATTTAATTAAATAAAAATAGAATGACCATATGATCCAGCAATTCCACTTCTGAAAGCAGAGACTTGAACAGATATTTGTACACTCACATACACAGCAGCATCATTCACAACTCAAAGATGGAGGGAACCCAAGCGTCCATCAACAGATGTGGATAAACACAGAACGGTGTATACAGTGGAACATTATTCAGCCTTCAAAGAGGAAGAAATTCCAGCACACACAATGTAGATGAACCTCGAGGACATTATCCAAGTGAAATAAACCAGTCAGAAAAGGACAGACAGTGTATGATTCCACTTATGTGAGGGACTTAGAGTCGTCAAGTTCATTGAGACAGAAATGGAGTTGGTTACTGCAGGCTAGGGTGTGAGGCGGTGGGAAGTGATTGTTCCATGGGTGTGGAGTTTCAGTTTGGGAAGGTGAAAAAGTTCTAGAGATGGATGGTGGTGATAATGGCACAACAATATGATGTACTTTAATGCCACTGAACTATTTTAAAATGATTGAAATGGTAAATGTTATGTTTTATATATTTGATCACAATTTTTAAAATCTCTTCCCTGGTTATCTTTGGCCATCATCCCTGCCCGTTGAGGCCTCTGGGATCTGGGACAGGCACCCCAAACCCTATTTGAGTTTCAGAGCCCTCTGCATGATCCTTTCATCCCATTTTCGCCCCTATTTATTTATTTCATTTTTTTTGAGATGGAGACTCACTTTATTGCCCAGGCTGGAGTGCAGTGGCACGATGACTGCCACCTCCACCTCCTGGGTTGAAATGATTCTCCCGCCTCAGCCTCCTTTATAGCTGGGATTACAGGCATGCAACATCATGCCCACTAATTTTTGTATTTTTAGTAGAGATGGGGTTTCACTACATTGTCCAGGCTGGTCTTGAACTCCTTACCTCAGGCGATCCACCCGCCTCGGCCTCCCAACCTGCTGGGATTACAGGTGTGAGCCACCATGCATGACCCCCTACTTTTGTTTTTTTCCTTTTTTTTTTTTTTTTGCTGGGAGCCCTTTCTCAATAAATCCCTTGCATAAGAATACCTGACTCAGGTTCTGTTTCTATGGGGCTGATGACAACACATCTATTTTCTTTCTTTATAAAATCATGGGGTGTAAAGAGTCCCTCCAGGCAGGAGTCTGGTTTCCTCCTGGGTAGGAGTCCGCTCCATTTTAGAAACTTTCCAAGCAGCATCCGGCTTCGACTATCTTACCATGTGCTCCGGAGGGCTCCAGAAAGCATGTGAGCATGCATGGTGTGATCCCAGCCTCCCAAGTAGCTCTGTCCAGGTCATGTCTGCAGGGCAACATCAACGGGAAAACCACACTTGCTCAGGCTCAGCAGGCCAAAATCTCAATCCCATCTGGATTCATTTTTCAGGGCTGCAGTAACAAAGTATCACAAACTGGGTGACTTAAAATGACACAAATGTGTTGCCTCACAGTTTTGGAGGCTGGGAGTCCAAAATGAAGGTGCTGGCAGTGTCATGCTCCCCTGCAAAACCTGTAGGGAAGAATCCTTCCTGCAATCTTCCAGCTTCTGGTGTTTGCCAGTAATCCTGGCCTCCCTAGCAAGTACCAATTGCATCACTGCAATCTCTGCCTCTACTGATGCATAGCTATCTGCCCCTACATGTCTTCTCTCTTCTTTTTCTTTTGAGACGGAGTCTCGTTCTGTCACCAGGCTGGAGTGCAATGGCACGATTTGTCTCACTGCAACCTCCGCCTTCCTCCCACCTTAGCCTCCCAAGCAGCCGGGACTACAGGAATGTGCCACCACCTTCAACTTATTTTAAAATGTTTTGTAGAGACAGGATCTCACTATTTGTCCAGGCTGGTCTCGAGCTCCTGGGCTCAAGTAATCCTCCCACCTTGGCCTCCCAAAGTGCTGGGAGTACAGGTATGATGAGTCACAGGGCCTGACCTCCCACTTCTTTGTTTTTGGAGACGGAGTTCTGCTCTTGTTACCCAGGCTGGAGTGCAATGGCCCTATTATACTCACTGCAACCTCTGTCTCCCGGGTTCAAGGGATTCTCCTGCCTCAGCCTCCCGAGTAGCTGGGATTATAGGCGCCCACCACCCCTGGCCAATTTTGTATTTTCAGTAGAGACAGGGTTTCTCCATGCTTGTCAGGCTGGTCTTGAATCCCAACCTCAGGTGATTTGCCTGCCCCAATCTCCCAAAGTGCTGAGATTACAGGCATGAGCCACTGTGCCCGACAAGGCCCCCCACTACTTCTCATAAGAACACCAGTCATCTTTAGTAAAAGGCTCCACTCACTCCAGTATGACCTCATCTTCACTAACTGCATCTGTAATGATCATGTCTCCAAATAAGGTTATATTCTGAGACTTCAGCATACTTTTTCCTTTTTTTTTTTTTTTGAGACGGAGTGTCCTCTGTCACCCAGGCTGGAGTACAGTGGCACGATCATGATCTCAGCCCACTGCAACCTCTGCCTCCCAGGTTCAAGCGAATCTCCTGCTTCAGCCTCCTGAGTAGCTGGGACTACAGGCACATGCCACCACGCCCAGCTAATTTTTGTATTTTTAGTAGAGACGGGGTTTCACCATATTGGTCAGGCTGGTCTCGAACCCCTGACCTTGTGATCTGCCTGCCTCAGCCTCCCAAAGTGCTGGGATTACAGGCGTGAGCCACTGTGCCCGGCCATCTTCAGCGTATCTTTTTTGGGGGACAGAATTCACCCCATATCAGCATCTCTGCCATTTGTTAGCAGTGGGCTGCCTCAAGTCATGTAACCCCTCTCTGCTTCAGTTTTTTCAGCTGTAGGAATGAGAATACCAGGGTGGTATGGCTAGAGAGTGGAACGCGTGGGGTATTTTCCACCCTGGTACCTGGCACGTGGAGGTAGGTGCTCACCAACAGTGATGCTCTCCTCAGCTGCATTAGCCTGGGTACCGGAAGGCTATCATTACAGCCCCCTCGTCCTTCCCCCACGCCACCATGCTGCCTTCACACTGACTGCTCTACAGGAGAGCTTAGTTTTCCCCTGGAGGTCTAGATTGTATTAATAAAAAATAACCGGGGCCTTTCAGAAGGTTAGGCTTAAGGGTCCATTATTTAAGTGCCACTGCCTGTGACTCTATGAGTAGTAAGAGTGCTAAGTGCATATTGGGTGGGACAACGAACATGCATAAAGGGCTCAACACACAGCCCTTTCTGGCCACAGTGACTTTGCACTAAGTGCAAATCAATCTTCCGGGGGCAATTTCCTGTTGTCAGGACAGAGCTGTCTCCCCTCTTCTCACCTTCCTGCTGCTGTGCTCTGGCTTCATTCTGGCTCTGACAAAGGGGTGAGTGTTCAACATTTCTCTTAATTTGATGCAGTGACAGGTCCTTTTGCTGACATATCCTGGCATCTCTCTGCCTCATTCACCTCAGCACAGCATCAACCTGAAATTGTCAGCTGTTTTCAGAATAATAGATTCTCTTCCGGATCTAAGCCTCAAAGTTTGCACTGATTTTATTCATTCTAGGATGTCAGTAGATCATTTCATTTATCATTTATTATTTTTATTTTTGAGACAGAGTCTTGCTCTATCGCCCAGGTTGGAGTGCAGTGGCACAGTCTCGGGTCACTGTACCCTCTGCCCCTTGAGTGCAAGCAATTCTCCTACCTCAGCCTCCCAAGTAGCTGGGATTACAAGCGTGCACCACCACACCTGGCCAACTTTTGTGTTTGAGATGGAGTTTCGCTCTTGTTGCCTAGGCTGGAGTGCAATGGCACAATCTTGGCTCACCACAACCTCTACCTCTGGAGTTCAAGCGATTCTCTTGCCTCAGCCTCCTGAATAACTGGAATTACAGGCATGCACCACACCATGCCCAGCTAATTTTGTATTTTCAGTAGAGATGGGGTTTCGCCATGTTGGCCAGGCTGGTCTCAAATTCCTAAACTCAAGTGATCTGCCCACCTCGGCCTCCCAAAGTGCTGGGGTTACAGGCATCAGCCACCACACCCGGCCTACAGTAGGTAATTTCAATTTGCCATCCACAGCCACCCTCACTTCAACTTCCCACAAACCAAGGCAATAAAAAGACCTATGTTAACTTTGAAATCTCTTGTCCCCTCACCTTGTGGAGGCTTCTCTTTAGTCATCAGTGCTTCTCAAATTTTAGTCACTTGGGACCTTGTTAAATACAAACTGAAATTATTTTGAGACTGGGTCTCTCTGTTGCCCAGGCTGGAGTGCAGTGGCACAGTCAGCTCGTTGCAGCCTCCACCTCTTGTGGCTCAATTGACCCTCCCACATCAGCCTCTTGAGTAGCTGGGACTATAGGCATGTACCATCATGCTCAGCTAATTTTTGCTTTTTTTTTTTTTTTTGTAGAGACGGGGTTTCACTATGTTGCCCAAGCTGGTCTCGAACTCTTCCCAACTCGGCCTCCCAAAGTGCTGGGATGACAGAAGTGAGCCACTGTGTCTGGCCAGATTTTGCCTTCCTAACAAGCCTTCATGTGCTGCTGAAGCTGTCGGTCCACAGGTCTCACTTTGCATGGCCACACCTACAGGCTTCTTCCCCTCGAAGTTGGTAGATATGCCATGGATGTGACAGGTAGGATGACAAAGGTTTGCCCTGGTGCTAGAGGAGCGGGAGGGAGAGATCACCTAACTGCCCAGGGGAGGTAAAGAAGACCTCCCAGGGCTGCGCGCAGTGGCTCACGCCTGCAATCCCAGCACTTGGGAAGGCTGAGGTGGGCAAATCACCTGAGGCTGAGAGTTCGAGACCAGCCTGACCAGCAGGGTGAAACCCCATCTCTACTAAAAATATAAAAATTAGCCAGTCGTGGTGGTGCGCACCTGTAGTCCCAGCTACTTGGGAGGCTGAGGCAGGAGAATCACTTGGACATGGGAGGCGGAGGCTACAGTGAGCCGAGATCACACCACTGCACTCCAGCCTGGGCAACAGAATGAGACTCCATCTCAAAAAAAAAAAAAAAAAAAAAGGAGACCTCCAGAAATATAAGCCACTGTGAACTGGGCCAGTGCTATTTGTGCTTCTAGAAAGATCACTCTGGGACCAGGCACAGTGGCTCATCCCTGCACTTTGGGAAGCCGAGGAGAATGGATCACCTGAGGTCAGGAGTTCAAGACCAACCTGGCCAACATAGTGGAAGCCTGTCTCTACTAAAAATACAAAAATTAGCTGGTCGTGGTGGCATGCCCCTGTAATCCAGCTACTTGGGAGGCTGAGGCAGGAGAAGTGATTGAACCTGGAGGGCAGAGGCCGCAGTGAGCTGAGATGGTATACTACACTCCAAGCTGAGTGAAACTCTGTCTCCAAAAAAAAAGTATCTCTGGGAACAGCCTGCTGTGTGGAGAAGGAAAGGAGGGCCTAGACTGAAGGCGGAGGGGCCAGAGGAAGCTCTTATAATACCAAGATCAAGTGTGATATGGTCTGAAATAGGATAGAGGCTGTGAGGCTGGAGAAGAGGGTAGGGCATGGGAGGGGGAACAGAGGGGCAGTCAGCTGGTTGTGGGAGGTGTTGGAGGAAGAGGAGCCAAATCACACACCCAGACTGCTAGGTCTGAAAGTTGTGAATGAGAAACACTCTTCCTAATGAAAAAATTTTCACCAAAAGAAAACAGAGAAACACCCTTCCAAGGGAGATGCCAGGCGGCAGTGTTCTAAGGGAAGAATGAGGACCAGGAGACAGCATGCAGGGAGTAGAATTAAGTTTGCCATTGAAAGGGGTTCCAAGGCTGGTCGAGGTGGCTCATGCCTGTAATCCCAGTACTTTGGGAGGCAGAGGCGGGTGGATCATGAGGTCAGGAGTTCAAGACCAGCCTGGCCAACATAGTGAAACCCCGTCTCTATTAAAGACACAAAAAATTAGCCAGGTGTGTGCCTGTAATCCCAGCTACTCGGGAGGCTGAGGCAGGAGAATTGCCTGAACCCAGGAGGCGGAGGTTGCAGTGAGCCAAGATCACACCACTGCACACCAACCTGGGCGACAGGGTGAGACTCCATCTCAAGAAAATAAATTAATTGAAAAATAAATAAATAAATAACATGAAGGGGTTCCAATGAGAAGGGTTCAGAAGAGGCTCCTGGTGGGAGGGAGGTAGGAAAGATGCAATGGGCAGCATTGGGAGGGGGCACCCTGGTGGGTGGGGACACTTGGGGCTCCTGGCAACATGACATTGATATGACGGTAACCATCTTTTTTTTTTGTATGCAATGGTAGGAATTTTTTTTGTGCATACTTGCTTCATGAATTGCCCCTAAAGCTCTTAAGTAAGGGCCACAGGTACGTCTCCCTCTTTTAGGAAACCTAAATCAGTGAAACCTAAATCAGTGAATAAATCAGTGTAGTCTGGTCTGGTGGTTCATCCCACAGCAGCAGCTAGCAACACGCAAGCGGTGTCCAGGACACCCACCACAAGTTAAAAAGCAACAGCCTGGGCAAGCATAGGCACAGAGTAAAGATTTTACAAAACTTAAAATAAATAACTTTTTTTTTTTGAGACAGAGTCTCACTCTGTTGCCCAGGCTGGAGTGCAATGGTGCGATCTCGGCTCACTGCAACCTCTGTCTCCTGGGTTCAAGCGATTCTCCTGCCTCAGCCTCCTGAGTGAGTAGCTGGGATTTCAGGTGGATGACACCACACCCAGCTAATTTTTCGTATTTTTAGTACATGGGTCTCATCATGTGGGCCAGGCTGATCTTGAACTCCTGACCTCAGCTGATCCACCCACCTCGACCTCCCAAAGTACGGGGATTACAGGTGTGAGCCACTGCGCCCAGCCTGAGAGAATTGTTACTAAAGTTTCAAATATATGTTTTAAACACATATATATTTTGTGCTTTAAGGCTGAGCCATGATTGTGCCATTGCACTACATCCTGGGCAACAGAGCAAGACACTGTCTCAAGAAAAAAAACATATTTATCTTTTTGTTATTTATTTCTAACTTATTTGAATGGTGGACAGAGAATAAAATTTGGCCAGGCATGGTGGTTTAAGCCTACAATCCCAACATTTTGGGAGGCTGAGGTAGGAGGATCCCTTAAGCCCAGGAGTTCAAGACAAGCCTGGGCAACATGGTGAGACTTTTTATCTACAAAAAAAAAAAAAAAAATTAGCCAGGCATGCCTGTAGTCCCAGCTACTCAGGAGGCTGAAGTGGGAAGATGGCTTGAGGCCAGGAAGTAGAGGCTGTAGTGAGCCAAGATTGAGCTACTCCATTCCAGCCCGGGCTAAAGGACAAGAATCTGCTTCAGAAAAAAGAAAAAAAGAGAGAGAGAGAGAGAGAGAGAGAATAAGGTCTGTGGAACACAGATTCATTGAGATTTGTTCAGAGTTAGTGTATGGCCTTTTATATGGTTAATTTACATACAGGTGACTGTTCCATCTGTACTTTTTTTTTTTTTTTTGAGATGGAGTGTTGCTCTGTCACCCAGGCTGGAGAGCAGTGGCGTGATCTCGGCTCACTGCAACTTCTGCCTCCTGGGTTCGATCAATTCTCAGCCTCCCAAGTAGCTGGGATTATAGATGCATGCCACCATGCCCTGCTAATTTTTGTATTTTTAGTAGAGACAGTTTCACCACATTGGCCAGATGGGTCTCAAACTCCTGACCTCAGGTGATCCCAAACCTTGGCCTCCCAAAGCGTGGGGATTACAGGCGTGAGCCACCCAACCCGGCCCCATCTGTACTTGAAAGAATGCTTATTCTCTCATTGTAGGTATAGAGTTCTGCATATTCATTATCGGATAATCCCACACTCATTCTTTCTCTAACAGCACCGCAGACAATGAAGCCCAAACTGAGATTTTTATATGCTGGCTTTGGTTGAAGACCTTCACTTCTTTTGCCCTAATGCTTGCATCTTTTTGTCCCCTTTCTTCTGCACCCTCGTCTTCCTTCTCCTTTAGTTTTCTCGCCCTTTCCTTTCCCCATCCTTAACTGGCTGTCTGTGCCATGGAAAGGGCTCCGTTCAGGTGAGGCGATGGTGGCCCCTGGCCCTGAGGCTTCTGGTGACGGAGGGACCAGGGGTCACCATGAAGCCTTTCACTGTTGCATCTTGAAAACTGACCCAATCACAGCCAACCTCAACAAGAGACGTCAGAATTTACCAAGGTCAGAGTGATAAAAACGTTTTTTTCAAAATGAGTAATTCACCTATTATACTAAATATGGACCTCCAGATGTCACAGTACCACAGTGCAACAATTGAGTCTTTTCTTTTTGAAATGAAGTTTTGCTCTTCTTTCCCAGACTGGAGTGCAATGTCGTGATCTCGGCTCACTGCAACCTCTGCCTCCTGGGTTTAAGTGATTCTCCTGCCTCAGCCTCCTGAGTAGCTGGGACTACAGGCACATGCCACCTCGCCTGGCTAATTTTGTATTTATGGTAGAGATGGGGTTTCTCCATGTTGGTCAGGCTGATCTAGAACTCAGGTGATCCACTCACCTCGGACTCCCAAAGTGCTGGGATTACAAGCATGAGCCACCGCGCCTGGCAAGTCTTTGTTTTTAAACATGCCATTGGTATGACCATCTTTTTTTTTTTTAATGCAATGGTAGGGATCCTTTTTTATGTATACTTGCTTCAGGAATTGCCCCTAAAGCCCTTAAGTGAGGGCCACAGGGAGGTCTCCCTCTTTTAGGAAACCTAGTATCATATAAATTAAGATGTCTAGCCATGCCAAGGTAAACCATTAGGGATTCCTGATTTTACAAATGTGTTAAAGGTATGGGCTTGGGAAGAAAATACTTTCCCAGCTGGGCAAGGTTGCTCATACCTATAATCCCAGCGCTTTGGGAAGCCGAGGCAGGTGGATCACCTGAGGTCAGGAGTTCAAGACGAGCCTGGCCATCATGGTGAAACTCTTCTCTCTACTAAAAATACAAAATTAGCCAGGCATGGTGGCGTGCGTGGCCATAATCCTAGGTACTTGGGAGGCTGAGGCAGGAGAGTAGCTTAAGCCTGGAAGGCAGAGGCTGCAGGGTTGCAGTGAGCTGAGATCATGCCACTGCACTCCAGCCTGGGTGACAGAGACTCTGCCTCAAAAAAAAAAAAAATTACTTTCCATTCTTTTTCTACTTGTGTGAAAGAGACTGCGAAAGTGAAAGGAAAAGATGGTTCAGCCGGGCGCCGTGGCTCAAGCCTGTAATCCCAGCACTTTGGGAGGCCGAGGCGGGTGGATCACGAGGTCAAAAGATCGAGACCATCCTGGTCAACATGGTGAAACCCCGTCTCTACTAAAAATATAAAAAAAATTAGCTGGGCATGGTGGCGCGTGCCTGTAATCCCAGCTACTCGGGAGGCTGAGGCAGGAGAATTGCCTGAACCCGGGAGGCGGAGGTTGCGGTGAGCCGAGATCGTGCCATTGCACTCCAGCCTGGGTAACAAGAGCGAAACTCCGTCTCAAAAAAAAAAAAAAAAAAAAAAGATGGTCCAATCTCAAGATGAGCAGGCCCTGCAGATAAAGCAGACAGTTCAGCTACTAATGCAGAGTAGATGGAGAGCTCTGGAGAGCTAATAGTAAACGCTAGTAGTAAATGCAACACTTTCTGAAATTGCTAGGTTCTGAATGAGGAACAATTGTGAGTGAAGAAGCCAGTGTGCCATTCTGAGCTAAGTGATTTTTTTTATTCTGAGATGGAGTTTTGCTCTTGTTGCCCAGGCTGGAGTGCAATTTCGGCTCACTGCAACCTCTGCCTCCTGGGTTTAAGTAATTATCCTGCCTCAGCCTCCCAAGTAGCTGGGATTACAGGTATACACCACCATGCCTGGCAAAGTTTTTGTATTTTTAGTAGAGACGGGGGTTTCTCCATGTTGGTCAGGCCGGTCTCAAACTCCTGACCTCAGGTGATTCACCTGCCTCAGCCTCCCAAAGTGCTGGGATTACAGGCATGAACCACTGTGCCCGGCTGCTAAGTGATTTGTAAGCTAAGACATACTCTTAAATTCCTTCAAAGCAAGGGAAGCAATGACTGTTTTAAGAACAAAAATGTCTTTGAAATTTGGAATACAGGAGACAGAGAGGGTTCCTTAAACCCAGTAATTCTTTTCCCTTCCGATCCATCTCAACCACAAACCAAGCAAACATGCACACGCTTGTCAAAAACAAGTCAATTATTTTGAAAATCAATTAAATTATTCATAACCTTTGAAATTTCAAAGGAAAGTCTAGAGGAAGAGAGTCCGTTAGAAGTCACGGGGATTGAAATGCTCAGTAGTTAAAATCAGATTCTTTGTCTCCACTTTGCTAACGGCTGGACTTTTGACTTTTCTGATGACTAATCCTGGCTATCAAGTGAGATTCCACTGGGCCTGGTTTGTTCATACTCTTCTGAGTGACATTTTCCCCATACTAACAGCCTAAAAGCATAATGGGGTAAATGAATCACAGTAATAATGATTTTTTTTAAAAAAAAACCTAGGCAGGAACAAAACTGGCTCATTACCAGGAAGTACTAGCATTGTGAAGAGGAAAGGAAATCACAGAGAAACAGGAGAGAATATAGAAACCAGGCCGGGCGCGGTGGCTCACACCTATAATCCCAGCACTTTGGGAGGTTGAGGCGGGTGGATCACGAGGTCAAGAGATCGAGACCATCCTGGTCAACAAGGTGAAACCCCGTCTCTACTAAAAAAATACAAAAATTAGCTGGGCACGGTGGTGTGCACCTGTAGTCCCAGCTACTCGGGAGGCTGAGGCAGGAGAATTGCTTGAATCCAGAAGGTGGAGGTTGCGGTGAGCCAAGATCATGCCATTGCCCTCCAGTCTGGGTAACAACAGCGAAACTCCATCTCAAAAAAAAAAAAAGAGAATACAGAAACCACCACTTATGTGTATTGCTAGTAATATGCCAGACACGATTCTAAGCACTTACATGACTGTCACTTAATACCAATGCAGATTCTACAGATGAAGAAATGGAGGCACAGAAAGATTTGGTAGTTTGCTTAAGGTCACACAGCTAGGAAATGACCAAGGTGGCATTTATTTATTTATTTATTTACTTATTTTGTTACTTAGTCTTTATTTCATAATCATAAACTTAACTCTGCAATCCAGCTGGGCATGGAAGGGAACAAGGAAAACATGGAACCCAAAGGGAACTGCAGCGAGAGCACAGATTTTAGGATACTGCGAACAAATGCGGTGGATGGCGCTCTCCTGAGCTACAGAAGGAATGGTCTGGTGGTTAAGAGAAAACACAAGTCAAACTTATTAAAGCTGTCCACAGTCAGCAATGGTGATCTTCTTGCTGGTCTTGCCATTCCTGGACCCAAAGCGCTCCACGGCCTCCACAATATTCATGCCTTCTTTCACCTTGCCAAAGACCACATGCTTGCCATCCAACCACTCAGTCTTGACAGTGCAGAGGAAAAACTGGGAACCGTTTGTGTTGGGTCCAGCATTTGCCATGGACAAGATGCCGGGACCTGTATGTGTTAGAATGAAGCTCTCATCATCAAATTTCTCCCGGTAGATGGACTTGCCACCAGTGCCATTATGGCGTGTGAAGTCACCACCCTGACACATAAACCCTGGAATAATTCTGTGAAAGCAGGAACCCTTATAACCAAATCCTTTCTCTCCAGTGCTCAGAGCATGAAAGTTTTCTGCTGTCTTTGGAATCTTGTCTGCAAACAGCTCGAAGGAGATGCGGCCCAAGGGCTCGCCGTCGACGGCAATGTCGAAGAACACGGTGGGGTTGACCATGGCTGATACTACAAGGCTCCAGGCGGCATCGGCGTCTGCAAAGCCCCAAGGTGGCATTTAAATGAGACAGCCTGGCTCAACCCTGGACAGCCTCTGCATTTTTTTTTTTTTTTTGAGTGAGGGTCTTACTCTGTCACCTAGGTGATCATGGCTCACTATAAAACTCGACCTCCCAGGCTCAGGCGATTCTCCCACTTCAGCCTCCCATGTAGCTGGGAGCATCACAGGAGTGCCACCATGCCTGGCTAATTTTTTTTTTCTAGATGGGGTTTTACTGTTGCCCAGTCTGGTCTCAAACTCCTGGGCTCAAGTGATCTGTCTACCTTGACATCCCAAATTGCTAGGATTACAGGCATGAGCCACTGTGTGCAGCCTGCCTCTGTCCTTCTAAAAGAAAGGAAATGGCTGGGCACAGTGGCTCACGCCTGTCATCCTAGCACTTTGGGAGGCTGAGGCGGGCAGATCACAAGGTCAGAGAAGTTTGAGACCAGCCTGACCAACATGGTGAAACCCCATATCTACTAAAAATACAAAAATAAGCTGGGTGTGGTGGCACACACCTGTAATTCCACCCTCCTAAGTAGGGTGAGGCAGGAGAATTGCTTGAACCTGGGAAGCAGAAGTTGCAATGAGCCAAGATCACAACCACTGCACTCCAGCCTGGGTGACAGAGCAAGATTAAAAAAAAAAAAAAAAATGGAAATGGCAAAGGGTTGGGGAAAAATTAAACATATTTAAAGAAAATGCTGCAAATATTGCCATGCGCATGTCAATTCATGCATTAGTTTCTCAGCACTGCTCTAACAACCACAGCCAAATGGCGTTGGTGGTACAGTAGTGAGCATCGCTGCCTTCCAAATAATTATAACTGTGGTGGGTTTTTTTTTGGTTTGTTTTTGAGACAGAGTTTCGCTCTTTTAATCCAGGCTGGAGTGCAGTGCTGCGATCTTGGCACCTCCTGGTTCAAGTGATGCTCCAGCCTCAGCTTCCCGAGTAGCTGGGATCACAGGCGCCCGCCACTATGCTCAGCTAATTTTTGTATTTTTAGTAGAGACAAGGTTTTGCCCTGTTAACCAGGCTGGTCTGCGAACTACTGACTTCAGGTGATTCATCCACCTCAGCCTCCCAAAAGTGCTGGGATTACAGGCGTGAGCCACCACGCCCAGCCCTACTTTGGGGATTTAAAAGAACAGATACTTACTCTCTCACTCACAGTTCTGGAGGCTGGAAGTCTGCAACCAAGGTGTCCGCAGGGATATGCCTTAGAGGAGGAGCCTTCTCTGCCTCTCCCAGCTTCCGGTGGTTCCAGGTGTCCCTGGGCTTGTGGCTGCATCATTCTAATCTCCGTCTCCATCTTTACAGGCTTTTGCTTGGAGTGGCTCTCCTCCATGTGTCTCCTATAAAGATACTTGCCACTGGATTTAGGGCCCACCTGTATAATCCAGGGTGCTCTCTTGTCAAGATCCTTAATTAGATCTAGAAAGGCACCTTTGGCAGGCACGGAGGTTCACACCTGTAATCCCAGCACTTTGGAGGCCAAGGGATCACTTGAACCTAGGAGTTTGAGACCAGCTTAGCTAACATGGTGAGACTCCAATTCTATTTTAGTTATTATTTCATTATTATTTCATTATTATTGTAAGGCCGGTTGCCTCGCTGGGAGCTCGGCAGTCCCTCTCCTCGTCTGAAAACTAAGTCACCATCCACGCTCAACATCAAGCCCTGCACTCAGCACCTAGCTCCGCCACGTGGCTTCCCCAACACTCTGCACCAGAATCTGCAATCAACACTAAACTCTGCACTCGGCACCTAGCTCGCTGTTGGAAAACCTCGCCAAAATTTAAAAGAGGCCCCACCAAAACCTGCCCAATAGCACATTGCCCCTTCCAGGTCCCACTCCCACTGAGCAGCCAGCTCACCAGAAATCCTGCCTACCTACCAATAGCAGCTCGCCCCGTCCTTCACTCCCTATAAAACTCCATGCCGGAGAGAAGTCAGGCATGATTTCTCTGGCCCCTTTCCCTGGGACTACAGAACCACATCCGGGAGTTAAATAAATTGGCATTTAATTGTTCTTATACTGCCCTCAGTTTCCCCATTTTAAACTCAGCAATAACCCTTACAATTATTATTATTATTTTTTGAGACAGAGTCTCACTCTGTTGCCCAAGTTGGAGTAGAGTGGCAAAATCTCGGCTCACTGCGACCTTCGCCTCCCAGGTTCAAGTGATTCTCCTGCCTCAGCCTTCGGAGTAGCTGTTATTACAGGCACCTGCCACCAAGCCCAGCTAACTTTTTGTATTTTTAATAGAGACAGGGTTTCACCATGTTGGCCAGGCTGGTCTTGAACTCCTGACCTCAAGTGATTCGCCTGCCTTGGCCTCCCAAAGTGCTGGGATTGTGTGAGCCACTGCACCCGGCCAGTGTTTAATATATTAATTTCTGTTTTCTCCATTGTATCAATGAGAACATTAATTATCTTCAGGACCACTGCATCACCACCGCCTTGTCATTTGCTGTGTCAGAGGCGAGTCAAGAATTCTGCTACCACTGGGGCAGGGTCCAGTCCTGGGGAGGGGGGAGTTTGCCTGCAACAAGAAGATGAGATTTTTATAAAATTGCAGAACCTATTGTTATAGGAGGAGCTTTCATGGTATTCCAGTTTGTCCCTTTACTTACCATACTATTCCTTCTGTGGCCAGTTCCTTCAGGGCAGGCACTGTGTCTTCCTCCCTGTATTCTGAGCCCTGCATAGTGCCTGGCCCTTGCCTAGGTATTCAATCAATGTCTGTCAAATACATGAGGGGATGAACAAGCACACCGTTTCTCTTTTCTTTCTTTTTTTGAGATGGAGTTTCGCTCTTGTTGCCTAGGCTAGACTGCAATGGCACAATCTCGGCTCACTGCAACCTCCACCTCCCAGGTTCAAGAGATTCTCCTGCCTCAGTCTCCCAAGTAGCTGGGATTACAGGCACCTGCCACCACACCTGGCTAATTTTCGTCTTTTTAGTAGAGATGGGGTTTCGTCATGTTGGCCAGGCTGGACTTGAACTCCTGACCTCACGATCCACCAGCCTTGGGCCTGCCAAAGTGCTGGGATGACAGGTGTTAGCCACCACGCCTAGCCACAAACACACCTTTTCTAGCGCACACAAAACTAGGTCGGGTTCTTAGAGACTGAGTCACCTCACACTAATCAAAAACACACATACAAACCCACAAAGAAACTGCTCTGTCAAGCAGGGTGTCAACGTTTTCCTTTGCATGAGGGAGGGTGGGGAAGGGGTGTTGTAAGGTGGGTCTCCAGAATGATGGAATAGGGTAGCTATTGGGAAGAGGCTGAAAACATTATTGTAATATTTTGTTTTATAAAATTATTTTTGTTTTTTTTCTATTTTAGAAACAGGGTCTTGCTCTGTCACTCAGGGTGGAGTGCGGTGGCATGATCGTGGCCCACTGCAGCCTTGACCTCCTGGGAGGATCAAGTGATCCTTCTACTTCAGCCTCTTGAGTAGCTGTAACTACAGGCCAGCACCACCATGCCTAGCTAACTTTTAAAATGTTTTGTGGAGGACAGGCACAGTGGTTTATGCCTGTAATCCCAACACTTCGGGAGGCCAAGGCGAGCAGATCATGAGGTCAAGAGATTGAGACCATCCTGGCCAACGTGGTGAAACCCCATCTCTACTATAAATACAAAATTAGCTGGGCGTGGTGGCATGTGCCTGTAGTCCCAGCTACTCGGGAGGCTAAGGCAGGAGACTCCCTTGAACCCGGGAGGCAGAGGTTGCAGTGAGCCAAGATCACACCATTGCACTTCAGCCTGGCAACAGAACAAGACTCTGTCTCAAAATAAAAAATAAAAAAAAAACTGTTTTGTGGAGACCCAGTCTCATTGTGTTGCCCAGGCTGGTCTTGGACCCCTGGCCTCAAGAGATCCTCTCGCCTTGGCCTCTGGAAGGGGTGGGATTAAAGGTGTGAGCCACCACACCTGGCCTTGTTCATAGAAGTATTTTCTTTTCTTTTTTTCCCAAGATAGAGTCTCACTCTGTCACCCAGACTAGAGTGCCGTGGTGCGACCTCGGCTCACTTTAACCTCTGCCTCCTGGGTTCAAGTGATTCTCCTGCCTCAGACTCCCAAGTAGGTAGGACTAGAGGCATGCACCACCATACCCAGCTAATTTTTGTGGTTTTACAGAAGTACAGAAGGGTTCACCATGTTGGCGAGGATGGTCTCTGTGGCATGGTAATTGCCCCATAAACTGCATACCTCAACCATACCTCAGCTTTCCATTGAAACTGCTCTCTGTAACCCTAATGTGACAGGCAAGCAGTTCAAACCAACACCATTTTGGCCCCTGCACCATTTTAAGAAAAACTAAGACTTGTAATAAGTAACTAAGGTCTGTAATTTCCACCCTACCCAGACAATGTGTAAACTAATGCTTATCTTGACTTCTGTGAACCACTTAAGTAACAATCAGAATGTCCAAAGTCCCCTGGCCCTCAGAATGTCCAAAGCCCCTCATCCCCACCCCTGCCCAGGGTATAAAAAGTCTTGACACCCTCCTTTAGGGGCTACGAGTTAGAGAGACTCAGTCCTCTGTGGCTGCTGGCAATAAAGACCCTGTAATTTGGCCTAGTCTTTGTCTCAGCGGTGATTTCGCACTCGCTGGGTTACAACAGTCTCCATCTCCAGACTTTGTGATCCGCCTGCCTCAGCCTCCCAAAGAGCTGGGATTACAGGTGTGAAACACCACGCCCAGCCTAGAATTCTTGTATAAATTCTCTCTCTGGGTCAAGCCTGAACTAGAACACTGCCCAACTTCCTTTGCACAGCAAAATGGATTTCATAGGATCAATTAAGAGTGTTTAAACAAGCATCTCTCTTATTCTGTTAGCCTGGGTTGCAGGAGTCACAGTTACTTACAAGCCAAAAAGATGGGGAAAGGGCTGTGGCGGTTGTGGTCTCAGGCCTGCAGCAGCCTTTTGCAATATCCTGGGGCTTTGGGAACTTGGAATCACAGACTCCTCCGGAGGCTGTGCCTCACCCTCCCCAAAACGTGAAAGGTGAGGGCAGAGCCTACCTACCTTTCACCTCCTCACACTTGATCCATAGCACCTGGTTCACAGTAAGCATTCAATCGCTGTGTGCTGAATAAACGAGTAAGGCCTGTTCCTGCCCCAGAGTAAGGCCTGTTCCTGCCTCGGGGCAGGACGCACCAACGTAATGAAGGTAATACGGTAATACTCTAGTAAAGATAATATGGTAATACTCTTGTCCACCAGATTGGCAGCTCCCGTCCCTTACACAGCCCTGGGAAATTACTGCTTATTTATTTCTTTGCTGTCCTTTCTCTAAAGTGCAAATAGACAATGCCTTCTGGACACACGGTCTATCTGCAGCCTGCCAGTATCATTTATTAGACCCTCGGTTGCTTTTACCTTCTGTTTGTCTTCCCGAGACAACATTCCAACAAAATCCAACTTTTTTTCTTTATTATTACTTTTTCTCTCAGGATGTGTGTGTGTGTGTGTGTGTGTGTGTGTTTTGACAGTTTCACTCTTGTTGTCTAGGCTGGAGTGCAATGCTGCCATCTCGGCTCACCACAACCTCTGCCTCCCAGGTTCAAGTGATTCTCCTGCCTCAGCCTCCTGAGTAGCTGGGATTACAGGCATACACCACCACGCCCAGCTAATCTTGTAGTTTTGGTAGAGACAGGGTTTCTCCATGTTGGTCAGGCTGGTCTTGAACTCCCAGCCTCAGATGATCCGTCTGCCTTGGCCTCCCAAAGTGCTGGGATTATAGGCATGAGCCACCGCACCTGGCCTATTATTACTTTTTTTTAACCCACCCTTATACATTGACCCTTTACTCTTTCTCTTTTTTTCTTTTTCCTTTGAGACAGGGTCTTTTTGCCCCCCAGACTGGAGTGCAGTGGCATGATCTCCACTCACTGTAGCCTCAGTTTCCTGGGCTTGAGTGATTCTCCCACCGCAGCCTCTGGAGTAGCCAGGACTACAGGCACTGAGTACCATGTCTGGCTAACTTTTGTATTTTTTTGTAGAGATGGGGTTTCACCATGTTGGCCAGGCTGTTCTTGAACTCCTGACCTCAGGTGATTCACCCACCTCGGCCTCCCAAAGTGCTGGGATTACAGGAGTGAGCCACCGTGTCTGGCCTCTTTATTTTATCTATTTATTTTCCTAATCTTAAGGACCTGTGAAACAAAGTCCTACTCTGATTTAGAAGATACCAGGTCCTACCAGGCACTGTAGCTCACACCTGTAATCCCAGCTCTTTGGGAGGCCAAGGTGGGTGGATCACTCGAGATAAGGAGTTTGAGAACAGCCTAGCCAACATGGAGAAACCCCATCTCTACTAAAAATACAAAAATTAGCCAGGCATGGTGGCAGGTGCCTGTAATCCCAGCTACACAGGAGGCTGAGGCAGGAGAATTGCTTGAACCCAGGAGGCAGACACTGCAGTAAGCCTAGATTGCACCACTGTACTCCAGCCTAGGTGACAGAGTGAGACCCTGTCTTGAAAATAAAAATTAGGCTGGCACTAAAATTAGGTGGCTCATGCCTGCAATCCCAGCACTTTGGGAGGCTGAGGTGGGCAGATCATGAGGTCAAGAGATCGAGACCAGCCTGGCCAACATGGTGAAACCCCGTCTCTGCTAAAAATACAAAAATTAGCTGGGCATGGTGGCAGGTGCCTGTAGTCCCAGCTACTCGGGAGGCTGAGGCAGGAGAATTGCTTGAACCTGGGAGGCAGAAGTTGCAGTGAGCCGAGATCGCACCACTGCACTCCAGCCTGGTGCCTGGCAACAGAGCGAGACTCTGTTTCAAAAAAAAAAAAAAAGAAAAGAAAAAAGAAAAAGAAAAGAAAAATTTAAAAATCTAAAAAAATAAAAAAATCTTATGAGTTTTACATCTAATGCTATAGAACAGCAAAAGACACACCTGGGGCAGCGGGGGAAGGGGGACCAGCTTTCAGTTATTTCAGCAATGTCCCTAGGTATTTTGAACTGCAGTGAAGAAGAAAGAAATCAACCAAGTCAGTGCTACCCCTGCCACACCATTGGCTGCACAAGGTTACAGTTTCTATAGCTACAAGCCTGTCTCTTAGGGAACACAACACACCACAGAGCAGCCTCCCTAAAAAGGACATTTAGTTATATGAGATGGAGATCTCTGCTGAAATAGAGATGTTTTCTCTTGGAACTTACAATTAATAAAGTGACAGTAGTGCGAATGTGACAGAACAGGATACAATAAAAGAATAAGTCTGCTTCCCTCAGATGAAAATAAACAGGCTAGCCTGTGATGAGAGCCAATGGAAAACATGAAGCCTGACCCTGCAATTATCTGTTCATTGTGATACAACGTCAGCTATTGGACATGGCGTGCTTCCAGAATGAGTGTGGAGATGCACTGGAGGATTACAGAACAAAATCCCTTACAGATCAGGACTCAGAGCAACAGATTTTTTTTTTTTTTTTTTTGAGATGGAATTTTGCTCTTGTTGTCCAGGCTGGAGTGCAGTGGTGCAATCTCGGCTCACTGCAAACTCTGCCTCCTGGGTTCCTGTGATTCTCCTGCCTCAGCCTCCCGAATAGCTGGGATTACAAGAGCCCACCACCATTCCCAGCTAATTTATGTATTTTTTTTTCCATCATGTTGGCCAGGCTGGTCTCGAACTCCCGACTTCAGATGATCCGCCCATCTCAGCCTCCCAAAGTGTTGGAATTACAGATGTGGGCCATCGCTCTGGCCAAAGCAACAGATTTTTGTTACACAATTGAATTATAAGAATGCCGTCACCATACTGAAGAAGGGAATTAAATGATAGCAATAATAATAAAAACAACACCCTATAATTTTTAATTGCTATATAATAATGTAAATTTTGCTGTGTTGTGTGCTGTTTAATATAAAACCTAACCCCAGCTCTGCTTAAAATTAACTAACTCGCTGTAAAACCTACCTTATCTATTGTCCCTACATTCTCAGCAAAGTTCCCAGGCATCTCAAGACTCCTGTTTTTCTTGCTGACCAGCTGCAAGGTCACAGGGCAAGATAACACACAAAGAATGTTCAATGAGTTCCTCAAAATGTTATTTTTCAAATGTAACGTACCTCACAAAATGTGTTACAAATTAACTGTTCTTTGTTCTGGCTTCTGTAAACCTGTTAGCTGCTACTTCATCCTGGATGTATAAAAAGTACCCCTTTTCCTTCTCGGGGCTCAGCCTTGGGTTGCTAATCCACTGAGCTGGTGGCCACCTTAATAAAATCCTCCTCTTTCACCCATTGGTCTCTTCGGTCTCCTGGATATTCTGTAACAAAACCATAATAGCGTCTCATTTCTCCTGCACTTTCTTGCATATTATTGAATTTATTTATTTTTAAATTTTTTTAAAAAGTTAATCTAATCCTCTAACATCCTTCTGAGGTTGTTATGTAAAACAACCACTGTATAGGAGAGAAAACTAGGCTGGATGAGTGTTGGTTCATGCCTGTAATCCCAGCTGCTCGGGAGGCTGAGGCAGGAGAATTGCTTGAACCCGGGAGGCAGAGGTTGCAGTGAGCCAAGAGGGTGCCATTGCACTCCAGCCTGGGCAACAAGAGCAAAACTCTGTCTCAAAAAAAAAAAAAAAAAAAAAAAAAAAAAAGCAACAATAACAACAAAAAAGAAGAGAAAACCAAGTCTTCAAATATGTGTCACAATTGCCGAAAGCCACCAGACATTCAAGTAAAGAATGAAGGAAACAACTAAATAGGCCTTGACCCCATGTCTCCTGAGCCTACACCCAGGGAGCTTGTACTTGACCCAGTGATGATTTAAAAATAAGTCACGGGCCAGGCGCAGTGGCTCACGCCTGTAATCCCAGCACTTTGGGAGGCCGAGGTGGGTGGATCACGAGGTCAAGAGATGGAGACCATCCTGGTCAACATGGTGAAACCCCGTCTCTACTAAAAATACAAAAAATTAGCTGGGCATGGTGGCACGTGCCTGTAATCCCAGCTACTCAGGAGGCTGAGGCAGGAGAATTGCCTGAACCCAGGAGGCGAAGGTTGCGGTGAGCCAAGATCACACCATTGCACTCCAGCCTGGGTAACAAGAGCGAAACTCCGTTTCCAAAAAAAAACCAAAAAACAAAAAAACAAAAAAAGGAGCCGGGCATGGTTGTGCACATTTGTGGTCCCAGCTACGTAGGAGGCTGAGGCAGGAGGCTCACTTGTACCTGGGAGGTCAAGGCTGCAGTGAGTTGTGATCACGTCATTGCACTGCATCCTGAGCAACAGAGGGAGACACTGTCTCTAAATAGTAATAGTAATAATGATAATAATGAATCCCAGCCTGGGTAAGACGCTGTTGCAAAAAATAAAAATCTGCCCACACCCACCCTACTAATAGAGGCAGATTCAACCCCAGGCAGACCACTCCCTTCTTTCACAAGCACTGCAGGGTTCTTCACCTCCAGCCGGAAAGCCAGCCACAAGCCATGCCTTCCCTTCCACTCAGAGCCTGTGTGCTCAACCTTAGGAGGAAAGGAACCTGCGGGGGTGCTGGTAGGGAGAGAAAAGGGGCGCACTGGGCTCAGGAGCAGAAGGGGTGCTCCAGGGTCAGGAGAGCCCAGGGCAGCGTGGGCCAGGCTGTGCTTCCGGGGCAGGGTCACAGATGAACAAACTAAGTCTGGGGCAGGTCAGACATGAGGGCTCTTCTGTCCCCCACTTCTTCCTCCATGCCCTGGCCTCTGAAGCTCTCCCTACAGCCAGGACAGGTCAGGCTAGAAAATCATTTGGCCTCAAAGGCTGCTGCGGCTTTGGGGGCAGGCAAATTTGAATTCCAACCTCTGCTTGTCTTTTTCTTTCTTATCTTTTTTTTTTTGAGACAGAGTTTTGCTCTTGTTGCCCAGGCTGGAGTGCAGTGGTGTGATATCGGCTCACTGCAACCTCTGCCTCCCTCCGGGTTCAAGTGATTCTCCTGTCTCAGTCTCCCAGGTAGCTGGGAATACACGCATGCACCACCATGCCTGGCTAATATATTTTTTTTTTTTTGAGACGGAGTTTCGCTCTTATTACCCAGGCTGGAGTGCAATGGCGCTATCTCGGCTCACCACAACCTCCGCCACCTGGGTTCAAGCAATTCTCCTGCCTGAGAATTCTCCACACCTGAACTGACCAGGCCGGGTGTGGTGGCTCACGCCTGTAATCTAAGCACTCTGCAGGCCGAGGCGGGCCAATCACCTGAGGTCGGGAGTTCAAGACTAGCCTGACCAACATGGTGAAACCCTGTCTTAAAAAAAATAAATAAAAGGCCAGGCGTGGTGGCTCACGCCTGTAATCCCAGCACTTTGGGAGGCCGAGGCGGGTGGATCACGAGGTTAGGAGATGGAGACCATCCTGGTCAGCAAGGTGAAACACCGTCTCTACTAAAAATACAAAAAAATTAGCTGAGCATGGTGGCGTGTGCCTGTAATCCCAGCTACTCAGGAGGCTGAGGTACTGACTTTTTTTTGTTTTTTTTTTGAGTCTCACTCTGTCACCCAGGCTGGAGTGTAATAGCCAGATCTTGGCTTACTGTAACCTCTACCTCCCGGGTTCAAGCACTCTCCTGCCTCAGGCTCCTGGGTAGCTGGGATTAGCTGGGATTACAGGCTTGCGCTACCACGCTTGGCTATTTTTGTATTTTTTTTTTTTTAGATAAGATATTTTATTAGAATCTAGTTATATAGGCCGGGCGCGGTGGCTCATGCCTATAATCCCAGCACTTTGGGAGGCCGAGGCGGGTGGATCACGAGGTCAAGAGATCAAGACCATCCTGGTCAACAAGGTGAAACCCTGTCTCTACTAAAAATACAAAAAATTAGCTGGGCATGGTGGCACGCGCCTGTAATCCCAGCTACTCAGGAGGCTGAGGCAGGAAAATTGCCTGAACCCAGGAGGCGGAGGTTGCGGTGAGCCGAGATCGTGTCATTGCACTCCAGCCTGGGTAACAAGAGCGAAACTCCGTCTCAAAAAAAAAAAAAAAAAGATATTAGAATATAGTGATATAACATCAGTTCAAAGTATGATCTGGTAATTGATTTCTACACTAGTACTGGTCCCTTTTGAATCATGAAAAACTCAATCATCTTGTGCCTTGATCTGCATGCCCCCCATGCCTTACAAAATGTGGTTTACTGATTTTTTTTTAAATTACCATTGATTTGTCAGCACGTCCTCACTTAGTCTCTAATACACTGAAATATGGATGAAAAATAGAAAAGAACCAACATAAGTGCTTAGCAATTTAATGTGTTACATTTTGGGACTTTATTTGTATTTTTGTATTTTTAATAGAGACAGGGTTTCACCATGTTGGTCAGGCTGGTCTCGAGCTCCTGACCTCATGATCTGCCCACCACGGCCTCCCAAAATGCTGGAATGACAGCTAATGAGCCACCCCACCTGGCCCCGGAGCAGATTCTTTTCAAGACAATGACTGTCTCCAGGGGTCTTTTAAATTCCAAAGAGAATGATTCAGAAGTTAATCTCTCTGCCAGGTGCGGTGGCTCATGCCTATAATCCCAGCACTTTGGGAGGCCAAGGTGGGTGGATCACCTGAGGTCAGGAGTTTGAGACCAGCCTGACCAACATGGTAAATGCCCATCTCTACTAAAATACAAAAATTAGCTGGGCATGGTGGTAGGCACCTGTAGTCCCACTACTCGAGATCACTTCAACTCAGGAGGCAGAGGTTGCAGTGAGCTGAGATCGCCCCACTTCACTCCAGCCTGAGTGACAGAACCAGACTCTCTCAAAAATAAAATAAAGACCTCTCTTTTGTGTCATTTTGGTGGAATTTTGGGAGAAAGTGGAGGTGGCTGCTTCCTATATGACCTCCATCTCTGCTGGCTGTGTGTGAAGGATTATTGTCCCATTCTACAGATGAAGAAACCAAACTCTGGAGAGATTGCCTGACCCACCTGACGTCGTGGGACTTGGCACTGAGTCCACCTGCGCACCCTCCTCACCGCCCGTTTCTCTCCAGGTTGCTCAGCAGGCCCTGGCTATGACTCATTGGCTGATCAGCCCAGCAAAATATGCAGCTGCTGTGCCTTGCTGGGGCCCCTGGGAGACATTCCGAATGGTGACAACAGGTATGAGGAGGTGTTTTGCAACCACCAAGAGCTACGTGGGTGTTGACTACCACACAGAGAGTTCTGCCTGAGAACTGAAGCCCAGGCCTTGGGGTCACAGTGACCTGGCGTTGAACGCTGATCCAGCCCGGGGCTAAGCCTGTGACTCTCTTGAGCCTGGAAGGATGGTGCGAGCCCCATGGCATGCATGGTTGCAAGCATTACCTGAGATGACGCAAAGCAGCCAGCACATATGTGACTTCATTATCGTCTTAGACTGTCCTCTGAACTCTAGGATGGTGGCTTAGGCTCTGGACTGCGTCAGCGTCTTCCAGGAGGGCTTGCTAGCACACAGATGGCTGGGCGCCATCCCTGGGGCTTCTGATTCAGGTCTGGGGTGGAGCCTGAGAATTTGCTTTTTTTTTTTTAGATGGAGTCTTGCTCTGTTGCTCAGGCTGGAGTGCAATGGTGCAATCTTCGCTCAGTGTAACCTCCACCTCCCCGGTTCAAGTGAGTCTCCTTCCTCAGCCTCCTGAATAGCTGAGATTATAGGCACGCACCAGCTAATTTTGTATTTTTAGTAGAAACAGGGATCGCTATGGCGGCCAGGCAGTCTCTAATTCCGGACCTCAAGTGATCCGCCTGCCTCAGCCTCCCAGTGCTGGGATTGCAGGTGTGAGCCACTGTGCCCTGTGCCAAAATGCATTTTTTTTTTTTGAGACAGAGTTTCACTCTTGTTACCCAGGCTGAAGTGCAATGGCGCAATCTTGGCTCACCTCAACCTCTGCCTCCTGGGTTCAAGCAATTCTCCTGCCTCAGCCTCCTGAGTAGCTGGGACTACAGGCATGCACCACAATACCCAGCTAAATTGTTGTATTTTTAGTAGAGACGGGGTTTCACCTTGTTGACCAGGATGGTCTCGATCTCCTAACCTCATGATTCACCCGCCTTGGCCTCCCAAAGTGCTGGGATTATAGGCCTAAGCCACCGCGCCCGGCCTAACCGCCCATTCTTGAGATGATGCCAGCCCATGCTCCTGGTGAACTGGGACCCAAGACAGCTGCAGGAATAAGACACTTGGACACGGTACTCTGCATAGTGAGCTGAGATCGCGCCACTGCACTCCAGCCTGGGTTACAGAGCGAGACTCCATCTCAAAAACAATAATAATAATAACCTTTCCTAAATAGGTAAAAGCAATGGAGAGCTGGGACATGCCTGTGAGCACGTCCAGCAAAGATGTCTTGGTTAAAATACAAGGACATAGAGTGCACTACGTGCCTTAAGCATGGCATGTCTAACAGCTACATAGGATAGGGCTTAACAAAGTTATTAGCACATATATTCTTTAACAAGAAAGGAAACTTTAAAAAGGGACATTTCTGGCCGGGCACGGTGGCTAACGCCTATAATCCCAGCACTTTGGGAGGCCGAGGCGGGTGGATCACGAGGTCAAGAGATTGAGATCATCCTGGTCAACAAGGTGAAACCCCGTTTCTACTAAAAATACAAAAATTAGCTGGGCATGGTGGTGCGTGCCCGTAGTCCCAGCTACTCGGGAGGCTGAGGCAGGAAAATTGCTTGAACCCAGGAGGCGGAGGTTGCAGTGAGCCGAGATCGTGCCATTGCACTTCAGCCTGGGTAACAAGAGCAAAACTGTCTCAAAAAAAAAAAAAAAAAAAGCCATTCCCTTCTCAATTCTCTTTTAATGCCTTTGCTTAAGTTCAGAGCAAGTCTTTGATGGGAGCCGGGCTGTCTTGAAAACCTCTCTATACCTTTTGAATTTTCCTTTGAACAAAGAGAGGGCAGGAGGGGCTCAGCTCTTGGATGGGCAACAGTGTAGCAGGAGCGGCCGTGAGAAACAGAGCTCTCAAACACCAAACGGGGAAGGAAGGAGTTTATTAATACTACAGCCAGGAGCTGGGTGATGATTTGTCTAAATGACCCAGTTCATTTAACAAAGAGAGGCTTTGCCTTTATATAGGCTTACATTCTAGATATTACAGGTGAAATAATCTTAGGTTTACAGCCTTAGAAATTACTGGTGAAAGGGTTTTGGGTTTACAGCTTTAGGAATTACATGTGAAAGGTTTCTGGTCTCCGGATGGAGTAGGGTGGGGCTTTGATCTTGTTTAAGTAAAAACAGTGTCTTCCGGAGTGTTTCCCCAATACCAAGCTTGCTATTTACAGGAGGGTGATTCAGGAGGCACCAGTCAGCCAGCCTTTTCTTTTTTCTTTTTTGAGACGGAGTTTCGCTCTTGTTACCCAGGCTGGAGCGCAATGGTGCGATCTCGGCTCACCGCAACCTCCACCTCCTGGGTTCAGGCAATTCTCCTGCCTCAGCCTCCTGAGTAGCTGGGATTACAGGCACGCGCTACCATGCCCAGCTAATTTTTTGTATTTTTAATAGAGACGGGGGTTTCACCATGTTGACCAGGGTGGTCTCGATCTTTTGACCTCGTGATCCACCCACCTCGGCCTCCCAAAGTGCTGGGATTACAGGCTTGAGCCACCGTGCCCGGCCCCTTTTCTTTCATTGAAATGCAGGCTGGACGTCAAGGGGGAGGTGATCCCAGATGCCTGGGTCTCCTTCCTCACTAGGACCTACCTGGGCTTTATAACAGTTTTAGTTTTATTTCATTTTTGCTGTTGCCTTCTAGTCTCTGAGATACTGGTGTTCTATTTAGGGTAGCAATACAAAGCTTCTCCGAAAAACACACTTACCATCATGGAAAAGCCGACATAAAGAGAAAGCATTAGAAGTATTACAAGTGGGCTGGGTGTAGTGGCTCACACCTGTAATCTCCACACTGTGGGAGGCAGAGGCGGGTGGATCACTTGAGGTCAGGAGTTCGAGACCAGTCTGGCCAACATGGTGAAACCCTGTCTCTATGAAAACTACAAAAATCAGCTGGGCATGGTGGTGCATGCCTGTAATCCCAGCTGCTTGGGAGGCTGAGGCAGGAGAATCTCTTGAAACCAGGAGATGGAGGTTGCAGTGAGCCAAGATTGTGCTACTGCACTCCAGCCTGGGTTACAGAGTGAGTCTCCATCTCAAAAAAAAAAAAAAAAAAAAAAGGAGTATTACCAATGGAGAAAGGGTCCACATTCGTTCATTCTTTTTTTTTTTTTTTTAGATGGAGTCTGGCTCTTGTTACCCAGGCTGGAATGCAGTGGCATGATCTAGGCTCACTGCACCCTCTGCCTCCTGGGTTCAAGTGAGCACGTCGGGCTAATTTTTGTAGAGACCGGGTTTCACCTTGTTGACCAGGCTGGTTTTGAACTCCTGGCCCCAGGTGATCCGCTTGCCTTGGACTCCCAAAGTGCTGGGATTACAGGTGTGAGTGCTTGCCCCACCTCTTGTTTTAGTTTTAAGCTGGGAGAAGTAACAACAGCCTGTAATGGAAACGACCCAGGGAGAGCGGAGAGAGAGCAGAGTTCCGGGATCAGTGTTGGCTTGAGGGGTCGGGATCTTGTGGAGGGGGTGGTCGTGGCTGGAAGCTGGACGGGTTCAGCCTGGTCCCAAGAGGGAAGGGAGTGTGGGCACTACCTCAGCAGGTGCGTGGGGGAGCTGGTGGGAATTTCTACTGATTCCTTCAATCGAAGCGTATTTATTGGGTACCCATTGAGTGCCAGGCTCTTTCTCAGGGCTAGGATAGAGGTTCCATTTTCTCAGTGGCTTGGGCACCGGGTCAGCAGCTGAGTGAGAAGATGGACGAGGTGAGAGCAAGGAGGAGTAGGGAAAGGACGGGGTGGCGTTAAGGATACAGCAAATAACTGGAATTCTGTAAACACTGGGATGATGCAAGCAACGCCCTTAGCACGGTCCCGGCAGGGGGCGGTGGGAGCCTAACCAGGTCCTAGCGGGTGACACCGTCCCTTCCCCACTGCAGGACATCGAGCTAACAACTCTGAACCTCCGTTTTCTCATTAGTTCCGTGGGGAAAACGGGATTGTAACCCGTAATACCGGCAGCGGGGAGGCCGGGGAGCGCTCCCTACCTGTTGGCCCGCGGGCCAGGGATGGTCTGCAACCGCCTGGGGAAAAGCGAGGGCGCGCCGGCCCGGTGCGGGGACCCAGCAGGGGCCGGGGAGCGGGACCCGCGGGGCAGGGCGGGCCAGGCGGGGCGGGGCGGCGATGACCCCGCCCCGGGCCGGAGGGGCGGTGCCGCCTCGTGCCGGGCTCCGGGCCCTGCCATCCCGCCGCCGCGCCGCACGCCCGGGCCCCAGCTGTCCATTGCCGGCCGCCGCAGGAGCCAGAGGTACGAGGGGAGGCGCCGAGGGTGCAGCGGACTGGGGCTCCAGGCGGGTCCTGCAGCTCCCGGTGGGGAGCCGGCGCCTCGGGAGGGCAGGGGCGGGGGGGCGCGAGGGGCATAGGGGCTGGGCAGCCGCCCCAGCCCGGGCCACCTGTTTTGGAGGCGACATTTGTGCGCGCACGATCCCCACGCTGCCCTACCCTCCACTGCCTCCACCCCAACTGCGCCCGGAAGTGAAGCGCAGCGGCTGTACCCCGAACCCCGGCCCTCGCAGGTAGAACGCACCTGGCCCGGGAGCCCTCGAGGGCAGCCCCGCCCGGCCGGGTCCCGGGGCTGGAGACGAGGCGTCGGGAAGAAGCCGATTCCCAGGCAGGCTCTGCCCCGCGACCTTGGACGAGTCGCGCTCCTCCATCCAGGGGGCGCGCGGTCCCGTGGGAGACTTGGGCGCCCGGCGGTGCTCGCCCCGGAGCGGATGCGACTGGGACGGGGATGGATAGCGGCCGGCTGGAGTGAGCTCTGCCGGGCTGGAGGCGTCGGCGCCGGCCTCAGGGAGGGCAAGGATTTGGACCTGCCCAGAAGCGGGAAGGGCCCTCCCGGTGCGGAAAACGGCCTCGGTACGAGCTGGACGCGGGGCGAGCCGGTCGGAGTTGCCCGGCCTCCGCAGGCGCCCCTCCCTCCTCTCCAGCTGGGAAAGGTTGAGGGCTGAGCGGGAGCGCAGCTGGGCTTCGGAGCGGCTCTGCTGGGGTACCTGGTCCCGGCGTCCATCCCGCTTCACTGCCGGGGCGAGTCCCCTTCCCACGGTCTCATAATCTGTCATATGGGAGGACAAGTTCCCACCTCTTGGATAGTCTCGGCTGAGCCTCTGGCCTTGAGAGGGTTAAAGCGCCGTGTCCCCTGCACCCACCCAGGTTTCCGTCTAGACACCCTCTCTGAGGCTTCCTCCCTTCCCCAAAACCGAGCGACTGACTGTTCCGCGAAGGCCCCTTGGGGTCACTTACCCTGCAGTCAGCGAATAACCCCGAGCACCTGATGTCTCAGGCCAGGTCTGTTGTTCCGCTACCAACTGCCCAAAGACTTCCCCTTTGTGGCCTCCTCCCAAAGAATGGGAGAGCCACCCTTCCCCTTCCCAGGGTCCCATAGCAGACGGATGGGCCAGGCCTCCCTGAAAACTTCCCACAGCCTTCTTCAGCCACAGACCTTCTCCAGGACCCGAAACCCGGCTACACTGGGTTTCCAGCTGAAATCCCCAAAAAGAGGGTCCCCAAATCAAAGAAAAACAAAATATAAATGGAAAGAAGGGGCAAGGAGAGATGGAATCCTCTCTCTCATTAGTTTTGTGTTTGTTTTTTAGGGTCTTGCCCTGTCACCCAGGCTGGAGTGCAGTGGTACAATCCTAGCTCACTACAGCTCAAACTGCTGGGCTCAAGCGATTCTCCCACCCCAGCTTCCCAAGTGGCTGGTTCTGCAGGCACACACCACTACACCCAATTTTGTTATTAGTTTTGCTTTCAAACATTTTTCTAATGCCTTGGGTGCCTGTGTTGCTTGTCTGCTGGGACAGCTCAGTCTTAGAGGATAAACTCTGAAATGGACAGCCATCTAAAAAATGTGTTTTGTTTCCTTGTACTAATTGAAGCCCTCTAGCTGCCTAGGGTAATGTGTCGGTTAATTTCGAGTTCCTGTGATGGGCCCGGGGACTCCAGTCCCCCCGCCGTGGGACAGGGTTGGGAGAACCTCTGCAGGTGGCTTGTGCACAACCTCTGCAGGAGGTTGTGACCTACCAAATCTGCCCCAGCCAGCAACTGCCAAGCCCACCCGGCCCGTGGGCCAATGGGTTCAGACCTCCAAGGATGCAGTTCCATCTGGGATGCAGGTCCTGGAAGGTGGTGGCAGGTGGATAGCTCCGCCACCAACCCGGCCATCTGAGTTCTGGGGTGCACCTCCTCCCACTCTCCCCAGATGCCTGCTTCTTTGGGGACCTTCTAGGTGTGTGCTCACAAACTGCTGTTGATAACCCTGCATTTTATTTTTTATTTTTTTATTTTTGAGACAGAGTCTGACTGTTGCCCAGGCTGTAGTGCATTGGCACAATCTCAGCTCAGGCAACCTTCACCTCCCAGGTTCAAGCAATCCTGCCTTAGCCCTGCTAGTAGCTGGAATTACAGGCACATACCACCATGCCCAGCTAATTTTTGTATTATTATTTTTTTTAGACGGAGTTTCACTCTTGTTACCCAGACTGGAGTGCAATGGCACAATCTCGGCTCACCTCAACCCCCACCTCCAGGGTTCAGGCAATTCTCCTGCCTCAGCCTCCTAAGTAGCTGGGATTACAGGTGCGCGCCACCATGCCCAGCTAATTTTGTTGTTGTTGTTGTTGATTTTTTATTTAATTTTTTTTATTTTTAGTAGAGACGGGGTTTCACCATGTTGACCAGGATGGTCTCAATCTCTTGACTTCGTGATCCACCCGCCTCGGCCTCCCAAAGAATTCGGATTACAGGCTTCAGCCACTGCGCCAGGCCTGTATTTTTTTTTTTTTAAGATGGGGTTTCACCATGATGACCAGGCTGGTCTTGAATTCCTGACCTCAGGTGATCCACCCACCTCGGCCTCCCAAAGTGCTGGGATTACAGGTGTGAGCCACCGCACCCGGCCAGTTTTTGTATTTTTAGTAGAGATGGGGTTTTGCCATGTTGGTCAGGCTGGTCTCGAACTCCTGACCTCAGGTGATCCACCTGCCTCGGCCTCCCAAACTGCTGGGATTACAGGCGTGAGCCACCGTGCCTGGCCACCCTGCATTTACATTGGCTCACTGCATCCTTCCCTTCAGATTGGAAGCTCCTGGAGGGAAGGAGTCTTGTCCAGATCTCAATGCCCAGTGTCAAGCCTGGCACCTGGCAGGTGCTTCCTGTTGTTTGAATGAATTTGCTGAAAGAAGTAGGAAAAACCATTCCTGTTTGCATACTTGTAGATGACTATTAACATTTGCCTTTTGTTGCCAGACTTTTTAAAAACATGTTTTTCCAGCGGGGCGAGGTGGCTCACGCATGTAATCCCAGCACTTTGGGAGGCTGAGGTGGGTAGATCACTTGAAGTCAGGAGTTTGAGACCAGCCTAGCCAATATGGTAAAATCCTTTCACCCCTAAAAAAACAAAAAATTAACCTGACGTGGTGGCAGGTGCCTGTAATCCCAGCTACTGGGGAGGCTGAGGCAGGATAATGGCTTGAATCTAGGAGGCGGAGGTTGCAGTGAGCTGAGATGGTGCCACTGCACTCCAGCCTGGGTGACAGCAAGACTCCATCTCCAAAATAAATAAAAAATAAAACTTAATAAAATAAAAACACATTTTTCCATATTTGAATATCTTGTCTATATAAAGTATTTTTCCATTAATATAATTTCTTTTTCTTTCCGTTTTTTTTTTTTTTTTTTTTTGAGACGGAGTTTCGCTCGTTACCCAAGCTGGAGTGCAATGGCGCGATCTCGGCTCACCGCAACCTCTGCCTCCTGAGTAGCTGGGATTACAGGCATGCGCCACCATGCCCAGCTAATTTTTTGTATTTTTTAGTAGAGACAGGGTTTCACTATGTTGACCAAGATGGTCTGGATCTCTTGACCTCATGATCCACCCGCCTTGGCCTCCCAAAGTGCTGGGATTACAGGCATGAGCCATCGTGCCCAGCCCTCCATTATTATAATTTCATGAGCATTCCTCATCTCTCAAACATTTTTTATATTTTCAATGCTTGCATTTTGCTATGTCATGTTGAGTTCTTGGATCTCTTTTTACTTTTAAAAAAATATATTTGGCTCTTTTAGATAATGTTACATTGAATTTATACATACATTTGTACATTGCCAGTTATTTCCTAGGAAGGAATTAACCTGATAATCAGTGCATGTGAACTTTTAGAATGGCTGTACACCCACAAATAAGAGCCAAATTATAAACTGGGGAAAGATCTTTGCCATAGAGACCCGACAAGGGTCTTTTAGAATGGCTGTATATTTGTATACCTAGCTAGATATTTCTTGGTATTTCCTAGAAAGGAAATCCCTGGGTCGGGCCGGGTGTGGTGGCTCATGCCTGTAATCCAAACACTTTGGAGGTCAAGGCGGGCGGATTACCTGAGATCGGGAGTTCAAGAGCAGCCTGACCAACATGGTGAAACCCCGTCTTTATTAAAAATAAAAAGGCCGGGCGCGGTGGCTCACGCCTGTAATCCCAGCACTTTGGGAGACCGAGGCGGGTGGATCACGAGGTCAAGAGATCGAGACCATCCTGGTCAACATGGTGAAACCCCATCTCCACTAAAAATACAAAAAAAATTAGCTGGGCATGGTGGCGCGTGCCTATAATTCCAGCTACTCAGGAGGCTGAGGCAGGAGAATTGCCTGAACCCAGGAGGCGGAGGTTGCAGTGAGCCGAGTTCGCGCCATTGCACTCCAGCCTGGGTAACAACAGTGAAACTCCGTTTCAAAAAAAAAAAAAGAAATACAAAAAAATAAAAATAAAAAAAAGAGAAATCCCTGGGTCAGAGTATGAGCATCCAGGCTCTTTATATGTTGCTTATTGATTGGTTTGAGCTCATCAATAAGAGTGTCTCTCTTCACCTTCGCTGTTTGAAAGTCATTGTCCCAGGACCCAGAGACCCCCAACCCTCTGTGGCCATCACTGGCTCCTTTCCCTTGAGTTGGGGGTGGGCCTCTATCCATTGAGCCCACATGAGGTGCCTGTGGCCTGAGGCCACTGTTACCTGATCTTACCAGACCCTCTCAGTCACCATGTTCTTTTATTCCTTTTTTTTTTTTTTGAGATGAGTTTCTCTTGTTGCCCAGGCAGCAGTGCAGGGTGCGATCTCAGCTCACTGAAACCTCTGCCTCCCAGGTTTAAGCAGTCTTCTGCCTTACCCTCCCGAGTAGCTGGGATTACAGGCATTTGCCACCATGCCCAACTAATTTTGTACTTTTAGTAGAGACAGGGTTTCTTCATGTTGGTCAGGTGGGTCTTGAACTCCTGACCTCGTGATCCGCCCCCCTTGGCCCCCCAAAGTGCTGGGATTACAGGCATGAGTCACCACACCTGGCCCACCTGATGTATTTATTTTTTTTTCTTTCTCTTTCACTTTCTTCCTTTCTTTCCTTTTTTTGACAGGATCTTGCACTGTTGCCCAAGCTGGTGTGCAGTGATGAATCAGTCTCCTGGGCTCAAACCATCCTCCCACCTCAGCCTCCCAAGTAGCTGTGACTATAAGCACATGCTAATTTTTACATTTCTTGAAGAAACAGGATTTCACTATGATGCCCAGGCTGGTCTCGAACTCCTGGACTCAAGCGATGCTCCTACCTTGGCCTTCCAAAATGCTGGAATTATAGGAGGGAGCCACCATGCCTGCTCTCTCTCTCTTTTATTTTTTTGAGACAGAGTCTTGCTCTGTTGCCCACTGTAGTCTCCCGGCTCACGTAATCCTCCTGCCTCAGCTTCCTGAGTAGTTGGAACTACCATGCCAGGCTAATTGTTTTATTTTTATTTTTTGTAGTGATGTGGTCTCCCTATGTAGCCCAGGCTGGTATTGAACTCTTGGCCTCAAGATTCTCCTACCTCAGCCTCCCAAAGTGCTAGGATTACAGGCATGAGCCACCATGCCCAGCCTCTGGCTAATTTTTTTATTTTTTTATTTTTGAGACAGAGTCTCGCTCTGTTGCCAGGTGCCACGCTGGGGTGCAGTGGCATGATCTCGGCTCACTGCAACCTCCGCCTCCCAGATTCAAGCAATTCTCCTGCCTCAACTTCCCAGGTAGCTGGGACTACAGGCACAGGCCACCACGCCCAGCTAATTTTTTTGAATTTATAGTAGTGACAGGGTTTCACCATGTTGGCAAGGATGGTCTTGATCTCTTGACCTCGTGATCCGCCCGCCTCAGCCTTCCAAAGTGCTCAGATTACAGGCTTGAGCCACCGCACCCAGCCACATTCACTTGATTAACGTGCCTCCTCTCCCCCAGAACAATGCCTGGACCAAAGTGAACTCTCAGTACGTTTGTCAAGTGAATAAATGAAATTCAAAAGAATGGAGAGGCTGCGGCATTCCAGGCTGTAGGTGACAGTATGACTGGAACGTAGGGTAAAACGAGATGAAGCCATGCAGGCTTGAAGAAGCCGTGATCACACGTGAGCTTGAGATGAGAAGGCCAGAGAATCATCACAATGATGTCGAGATGTGAGGTCTCCTGTGTGCTTTGCATCATCTGCAAAGAATCCTTAACCAGCTCCTAGAGGGCCGGGTGGGTCTGCCCAGCTGGGGAATGGCAGCTGAATCCAGCTGCCCAGCTGAAGAATGTACACCTTGAGTCTGCACTCAGATCACTAAGTATGATCAAGAATGCAAGCCCAGGTGGTTGAATACCAGTGCCTCTGATAGAAATTTACCTTAAAACTCAATAGCCCTCAAATGTCCTTGGAGGATTATGTTCTATTATCCTAATCAATGGGCAGTAGAACTCTCAGTGCTGCTTAAGCCCTGTTTAAATTCCCTTGATTAGGCCCAGTGCAATGGCTCACGCCTATAATCCCAGCACTTTGGGAGGCCGAAGCAGGTGGAACACGAGGTAAAGAGCTCGAGACCATTCTGGTCAACATGGTGAAACCCCGTCTCTACTAAAAATATAACAGTTAGCTGGGCATGGTGGCGCGCACCCGTAGTCCCAGCTACCCAGGAGGCTGAGGCAGGAGAATTGCCTGAACCCAGGAGGCAGAGGTTGCGGTGAGCCGAGATCGCACCATTGCACTCCAGCCTGGGTAACAAGAGCGAAACTCCGTCTGAAAAAAAAAAAAATTTTTCAGAGCTTTTTTGTCCTTTTTCAGAACTGTTGATCATCACTGACTGCTGCCCCAGCCCCACAGGAAGGCATCAGACTGCTTCAAGGGACTCCTGAGGAACAGTGACACCTAAGGAATCACCATTTCCTACTTCAGCTGTGTATCCTCTTTGTATTTTTATACTGAATTCCTAGAAATGGAATTGCCAGGTCAAAAAGGAATAAAAGAATCTGACATGAACTGCCAAATCGCTCTAAAAAAAGATCACCTCAGTTTATATTCCCAGTACCAGCCATACTTTTCTTTTTTTTTTTTTTTTTTTGAGACGGAGTCTTGCTCTGTCACCAGGCTGGAGTGCAGTGGCGCAATCTCGGCTCACTTCAACCTCCGCCTCCTGAGTTCAAGCGATTCTTCTGCCTCAGCCTCCCGAGTACCTGGGATCACAGGCGCGTGTCACCACACCCGACTAATTTTTTTTTTGTATTTTTAGTAGAGACGGGGGGTTTCACCATGTTGGCCAGGATGGTCTTGATCTCTTGACCTCGTGATTCACCTGCCTCGGCCTTCCAAAGTGCTGGGATTACTGGTGTGAGGCACCACGCCCGGCCCAGCCATACCTTTTTAAGGTAACTAACAAGTGAGGCTGAAGGCCTCTCCAGATCAGCTACATGTTGACGTTGAAAGATATCCACTATATATTAAGTGAAAGGGTAAACAGCAGAACAGTATGCACTGTATGATCCAAACTGTACAAAAGGGAAAGTGAAAAGGCCAGGCGCAGTCGCTCATGCTGGTAATCCCAGCACTTGGAGAGGCTGAGGCAGGCAGATCACTTGAGTCCAGGAGTTTAAGACCAGCCTGGGCAAGGTGGCGAAAATCCGTCTACAAAACAAAAGAAAACAAAAATTAGCTGGGTGTGGTGGCATGTACATGTAGTTCCAACTACTTGGGAGGCTGAGGTGGGAGGATTGCTTAAACACAAAAGGTACAGGTTGCAGTGAGCCGAGATCATGCCACAGCGTTCCAACCTGGGAGAGAATGTGACTGTCACACACACACACACACACACACACACAAAGAAAAAAACAATTGAATTTGGATACCTAGATAGATATAGATATGCCTATATATATATATACAAAACTGGATACTCAAGAAATTCACCAGTGAGAGAAAATCCGAGGAGAGAAAACAAGTCATTTTATTTCCATTTTTATTGATTGATTGATTGATTGATTGATGGAGACAGAGTCTCACTCTGTTGCCCACATTGGAGTGCGGTGGCGTGATCTCAGCTCATTGCAACCTCCGCCTCCCAGGTTAAAGCAATTCTCATGCCTCAGCCTCCTGAGTAGCTGGGATTACAGGCGCGTATCACCACACCCAGATAATTTTTGTATTTTTAGTAGGGACGGGGTTTCACCACATTGGTCAGGCTGGTCTCAAATTCCTGACCTCATGATCCACCCACTTTGGCTTCCCAAAGTGCTGGAATTACAGGTGTGAGCCACCGTGCCCAGCCTATTTTCTTTTTTTTTTTTTAATTTAAACAAAACAAAACAAAGTGTGGCCGGGTACAGGGCTCACGCCTGTAATCCCAGCACTTTGGGAAGCTGAGGCAGGCAGATCACTTGAAACCAGGAGTTCAAGACCAGCCTGGCTAACATGGTAAAACCCCGTCTCTACTAAAAATACAAAAATTAGCCAGGCATGGTGGTGTGCACTTATAATCCCAGCTACTCGAGAGGCTGAGGCATGAGAATCACTTGAACCCGGGAAGCAGAGGTTGCAGTGAGCTGAGATCATGCCACCGCACTCCAGCCTGGGCAACAGAGTAAGACTCTGTCTCCATCAATCAATGATGGAGCATTCTAGCTGAGGCAACAGAGCAAGACTACATCTCAAAAATTAAAAATAAAAAAATAAGGCCAGGTGCAGTGACTCATGCCTGTTTTCTCAGCACTTTGGAAGGCAGAGGCCGGCAGATTACCTGAGGTCAGGAGTTCGAGACCAGCCTGGGCAGCAGTGGTGAAACCCTATCTCTACTAAAAATACAAAAATTAGCTGGGTGTGGTGGTACATGTCTGTAATCCCAGCTACTTGGGAGGCCGAAGCAGGAGAACAGCTTCAACCCAGCAGGTGGAGGCTGTAGTGAGCCAAGATCATATTATTGCACTCCAACTTGGGCAATAGACCAAGACTCTGTCTCAAATAAAATAAAATAGGCCGGGCGCAGTGGCTCACACCTGTAATCCCAGTACTTTGGGAGGCCGAGACAGATGGATCACCTGAGGTCAGGAGATCGAGACCAGCCTGGCCAACATGGCGAAACCCCGTCTCTACTAAAAATACAAAAAACTAGCTGGGTGTGGCAGTGGGCACCTTTAATTCTAGCTATTTGGGAAGCTGAGGCAGGCGAATTGCTTGAAGCCAGGAGGCAGACGTTACAGTGAGCTGAGACTGCACCACTGCACTCCAGCCTGGGTGATAAGAGTGAAAGTCCGTTTCAAAAAAATAAAAATAAAAAAAACCAAAGTGAGGTATTACTTTCATAATAAAAAAGGGCAAAGATCAAATTCCCTCACTTCTACAAAACAGTAATAGATGAATGATCAGTGTTGGTCACGACATAGAACAACAGAAATATACAATGCTCGAGGGAATTTAAATTGGTATACCTTCTAAACAGAATTTGGCGGTACTCGCTGAAGATGCACATACCCTGTGCCCCAGCAATCCCTTTCACAGGTTCTTGAAAGGGATTTCTTGAGAAACTCCTGTGTCCTCAAACCTGCTGACTGGTTTGCAACAGGATAAGGAGTTTGCACCACCATGTAAACCAACTATGGCTGATCTTTGAATAACATGGGTTTTTGTTTTGTTTTTAAGGAGAGGGGGTCTCACACTGTTGTCCAGTCTGAAGTACAGTGGCTTGATCACAGCTCACTGCAGCCTTGACTTCCTGGGTTTGAGCAGTCCGCTTACCTCAGTCTCCTGGGTAGCTAGGACTACAGACACATACCACTATGCCTGGCTTATTTTTTATTAATTTTTTTCAAATTTATTATTATTATTATTATATTTGAGACAGAGTTTCGCTCTTGTTACCCAGGCTGGAGTGCAATGGCGTGAATTATTTCTTTTTGAGACAAGTTTGCACTCTGTCACCCATGCTGGTATGCGGTAGCATATTCACTGCACCCTCTACCTCCTAGGCTCAAATGATCCTCCCACCTCAGTCTCCCAAGTAGCTGAACACAAGTGTGCACCACGACACCCTGCTAATCTTTGTTTATTTTTAGGAGAGACAGGGTCTTGATATGTTGCCCAGGCTGGTCTCTAACTCAGGCTCAGGCAATGCTCATGCTTCTCCAAATGTTGGGATCATGGTTGTGAGCCACTGCACCCAGCAACAACACAAGTCCACTTATACGTGGATTTTCTCCCACCTCTGCCACCCCTGAGATGGCCAGACTAACCCTTCATCTTTCTTCTCTCCTATTCAGCCTGGATAACTTTTGTATTTTTAGTAGAGACCAGATTTCATCATATTGGTCAGGCTGGTCTTAAACTCCTGACCTTGTGATTCACCCTTCTCGGCCTCCCAAAGTGCTAGGATTACAGGCGTGAGCCACTATGCCCAGTCTTTATTTTTACATTTTTTTTTTTTGTAGAGACGGGGTCTTGTGATGATGTCCAAGCTGATCTCAAAACTCCTGGCCTCAAATGATCCTCTCCCTTCAGCTCTCAAAGTGCCACAATTACAGACATATCTTAATAAGGACTCCAGTTTAATACTCAGACTGAAATGTAAAGCCACAAGATGGTTTTAAGCAGAGAAATGACAATGGTATGACTTAGGTTTCAAAAGAATCACTTGGATTGCTGTCTTGAGAACAGATTTAAGAGCCACAGTAACAAAGCAGGGAGCCTCACTGCAGCCTCAAAGTCTTGGGCTCAAGCAGTCCTCCCATGCCCCAGCCTCCCTAGTAGCTATGACTACAGGTGGGGGCCACCATGCTTGGCTAATTTTTATAATTTTTGTAGAGATGAGTTCTTACTATATTGCCCAGGCTGATTCTAAATTCTTGGCCCCAAGTTATCCTCCCATCTCAGCCTCCCAAAGAGCTGGGACAAGTCTGCCCCACTGCATCCAGCCCATGTATAACTTTTCACTCCCTCAAAACTTAAATACAAATAGCCTATCATTGTCCAGAAGCTTTACTGATAACACATATGGTTGATTAGTATGTATTTTGTGTATTTGTGCTTGCACTGAGCCATGATCGCATCACTGCACCCCAGCAGGGGCCACAGAGCAAGACCCTATCTCCTTAAAAAAAAAGTTATACACGTGGTTTTGACTGCATGGAGGGAGGGTTAGTGCATCATCCCTCACACTGTCCAAGAGTTAGCTGTATTTCTCTATAATGATGTTTAATTCAACTGCTTTTTTTTTTTTTTCAAATAAACAGCAAAACTGTCTTAATGAATGTGTTGATTTAAATTCTGGCACAAGATTCTTATTTTGTCATGAATTACCACTGAATGCACTAAGAGAACATAAGAATATTCACAACAGCACCTTTGTAAAAGCAAAAACCTGGAAATGGCTCAATAGTCCAACAGTAGAATTGACTGTTATTGAATTGAATATAGGCAATAAATTGAATATATGCATATAATTCATACCAGAGTGAAAATGGTGCAGTTACAGCTATCTATATAAATATGGAGTTTTTTAAAAAAAAAGTGAGCCAAAGAAGAAAATGTTTCCATTTATATAAAAATTCAAAAATACCAAAACTAAACAATTATGTTAGAGGTTTTTTTTTAAGTCAATAAAGTCAATGGAATGAAAAACACAAAGTTTAGATGAGTGGCTATCTCTGAAGGAGGAAAAGAAGGAATCAGAGAGGGACACACAGGGAACTTCAAAGGCCACAATGACATTCTTTTTTCAAAAACTTGTATGGTGAGGACACAAGTTATTTATTTTTTTTAACCTTACACATACTCCACAATTTTTTAGTATCTCAGTATTACAAAATGTTTTCTAATTGCCCAAAATCACTATTCCTCCTCCCTCACTCTAGTTCCTTGGTTGTGTAGGGCTGAGAACCCCACAGCGTTATGGGGTGTCCCTTATGCTGTGCTGATGTGCAGTATCTGAGAAACAGACAGGACACAGAAGTACAAGGAAAACACAGCTGGGTTCAGTGGGGCCATGCCACCTATAAGCGGAGACAGGTGAGGCCCTGAATGTCCAGAAGCGTCATTATTATTGGGTTTAGGTTAGGGGACAGGGTAGTGAGTGAAGCCATCTTTAAGGATAGTGATAGGATCGTGAGCCATAAAACAAGGGGCCCATCCCCATTAGGTCACCTAGGCCAGAAGGTGGACAGTGTGCAGCAAGGGGTCCATTCCCATTAGCTCATCGAGGTAAGGAAGCGGGCCATGTGCAGTCAGGGGTCCACCCCCATTAGGTCACTGAGGCATGGAGGTGGGCCGTGTGCAGTGAAGAGGGTGCAGTGTGTAATACCTCTATCTATGGGCAAGCTACCTTAAAAAGATTTATAGGAGGATGCTTTAAGTCACACAGCAGTGACAGAGCTGTCAGGGTTACCGCCACCTGCTGGCAGCTTCCAATGGGTTCTATAGGAAGATGCTTTTGGAACAGCACAGTAACAGGAGCTGATAAGGTTCACAGTCACCAAGGTGCGATTATCCAGAGGGGTTTTGAGCCCTCGGATGCTCAAGGGATTGCTGGTCTGAGGGCAGCCCTCCACAAGAACTGGAGCAAGGTCCTACAACTCCTTTATCAAGAGGAGTGGCTCTTGCCCCAAGCCTGTCAGCGGGTATCTTACGATATTGAACACTGCTGCCTGGGCCATGGATTCTTGTCCTGGTATAACTGTTTTCCCTTAAATCATGCTCTGCACTGTATCTGCTCCAGACATTCGTCCGACTATAAGCTGCTTCTTCCTTAATTCATGCTCTGTACCATGTCTACTCTAGGCATTCCTCTGATTACGAACTAAGATATACTTATGTGTGTGTATATATACATGTATTATATATACACACACATACATATAAAACTATATCTTATAACTATATTTATATCTTATATATAGTTATAAGATAGTTATATACATAAAACTATATTTCCATATATATATGGATATATACTTATAAGATATATGTATAACTATATATCATATATATGGAAATAACTGAGTGGTAAGATATTCTTTAGGCACTCATTCTATGAACTAATATATGATTATATATAGAGGATTATATAAAGGGAAATAACTGAGTAGTAACACTATAAACTGAGACATTCTTCACCTCATTCTAGAAACTAATATATGATTATATAAATAATTATATAAAAGGAAATAACTGAGTAGTAATACTATAAACTGAGATGTTCTTCAGATCTTAATTGTGCCAGGATTCTGCTTAGCTCTCCTTCCTCGGTGCCTATATGGGGGGTTACTCTCAGGTTGGCTCCAGCTTACCTGGTAGCTGGGTGCTAGAGTAGTGAATTCCTGGGGCTGACTGCATGGTCTCTGCCACTGCTTCATTCACAGGAGGGGTGGGGGCAAGCACCCGGTGCCGGCGAGGAAAGCCTCTGTGCTGCCAGGGATTTGACACTGCTGGGCTGCATATGACAGTGACTCCTGGTCATCCAAACGCCGCTTCATTCTGCACTCAAGCAAAAACCAAAAGCGATAGCATGCAAGTCAATTCTCACTCCAGTATGACAGACGCAACATAGGACCAGTTGCCCACATTTAATAGAAGCTTGACTTCCAGAACTGATAACACCAAGCTAGAAATGCACAGGCACTGACGAGGGTAGCGGAGATGCAGGTCCTAAGTGGTCTAATTCTGGGTAGTATTTTGGATATAGAGCAAGTAAGATTTGCTGATGGATGGCATATGAAAAAGACAGCAAAGAGTCTACAACGCCTCTTAGCTATCCAAGAGGAGACACTGAGTGGAGACCTTGAGTGGCCCACGAGACATATTAGTCTACAGTAGAGGGAGAGATTCCACTTAGAGTCATCAGTGTTGCTTGAATTTTAGAAAGGTAGTATGGTACATATAGTGAGTGTATCATCTCTCTCTCCCAGCTAAGGCTGGGGCAGCTCCCCATAATCAAGCAGTCGCATTTCTGCATCACGTGGGACAGCCTGGGTTGGGTTGCCCCCCAAAATTAGTTGTGGAACTAGATTTACAAAAAAAACAAAACCTTTTCATTCAGAACTGCAAATAAGGAATGTGGACCTGCATATCCTCCAATAGCCTGTATGTGAGCAAGCTAGCCCTGGAGGACACCAAGAGGACTCATGAAGGGTCCATTGTCATGCTGGGAAATATGGGTAACATACAAGCACACAAGTGGGTAGAGAGGGGGTAGGGAAAACAAAAGCAAAAGGAGAGGCAAATAAGAAATATATCAGTTAGAAATTGCCACCAATGACTGGGCATGGTGGCTCACATCTGCAATCCTAGCACTTTGGGAGGCCGAAAAAGGAAGATCTCTTGAGCCCAGAAGTTTGAGACCAGCCTGGGCAACATAGCAGGACTTCATTTCTACAAATATGTTAAAAAATTTGCCAGGTGCATGGTGGCACATACCTGTAGTCCCAGCTACTTGAAAGGCTAAGGTAGGAAGATTGCTTAAGTTCAGGTCGACACTGCAGTGAGCTGTGATCACGCCACTGCACTTCAGCCTGGGCAACAGAGCAAGACTCTGTCTTGAAAGAAGAAAAAAAGGAAATTGGAACACATGCTACAACAGGGATGAAAGAAGCTAGGCACAGCGGCCCACGCCTGTAATCCCAGCACTTTGGGAGGCCAAGGAGGGTGGATCACAAGTCAAGAGATGGAGACCACCCTGGCCAACATGGTGAAACCCCATCTCTACTAAAAATACAAAAATTAACAGGGTGTGGTGGCGTGTGCCCATAGTCCCAGCTACTCATGAGGCAGAGGCAGGAGAATCGCTTGAACCTGGAAGGCAGAGGCTGCAGTGGGTAGAGATCACACAACCGCACTCCAGCCTGGTGACAGAATGAGACTCCATCAAAAAAAAAAAAAAAGACATTATGTGGCCAGGTGCAGTCAGTGGCTCCTTCCTATAATCCTAGTATTTTGGGAGGCTGAGGCAGGTGGATCGCCTGAGCCCAGGAGTTAGAGACCAGCCTGGCCAACATGGTGAAACCCCATTTCAACAAAAATATGAAAGCCGAGGGTGGCGGCGTGCATCTGTAGTCCCTGCTATTCAAGAGGCTGAGGCAGGAGAATTGCTTGAACCTGGAAGGTGGAGGTTGCAGTGAGCTGAGATCGCGCCACTGCACTCCAGCCTGGGCGACAGAGCAAGGCTCTGTCTCAAAAAAAAAAAAAAAAAAAAAAGTCTAGTGCCTACCACAGTACCTGTGACACAGTAAGTGCTCAATAAATATGAGCTTTTATTATTCAAGGGGCGAGGAGGGTGTATTTTGAAAAAGCATACACTATGTAATTTTTCAAAGGCCTATAGAAAGTAAAGCTTAACAAACTCTTGACTGGTGGAATTGCCCAGAAAAGAAAGCCTTGAAAAAGCACTATGCTATACTACTGATTGCCATGCACATAACCTTTTAATTCCAATTAAAATTCCCAGGTACTAACATCTGCCATGCACAGCTGTCACTGGTCTTGTCTATTCACACAGAAAATGTAAACAGAATTATGCTTTGCCAGGAATCTTGTCAAATTACTATACACAACCTTCCTTAGGAAAAAAAAAAAAAACTTTCTCTGTATGTAAATTATTAAAACCCTCTGAATTAGAAAATTCCAAGACATAGGGTGGGGCAGATCTAGGCGCCCAAACTCCCAGCACGATCCAACAGCGGGTTCTGCCTCCTGGGCAGTGAGGCGGAAACCAGGAGGGGAGAGGAGGACAGACAAGTGGAGAAAGGGAGCAAGGGGACTGGCAGCACCGATCAGTACGACCCTCCAGCCAACCGGATCTCGAGGAGGTGGAAGAATTCAGCTTCACGCGCCCTCCCTGCTGCGCCCAGAGTCGACTCGCGGAGACCCCCTACCCGTCCGGGACCCCAGCAGGGCGGAGCGCGGCCGCACGCCCGAGGCCCCGCACACCTGGGGAGGAGAGAGTGTGATCGGCTGTAAACCGCCCTCAGCGCGAAGCTGCCCAGTCCCTTTCTCCACAATTGCACGGGTGCGCGGGTTCTGCCTCAGAGAGGCGGCGCGAGAGCCTGTCCCACTCAACGTGCAAAGGGACTACACTCTCCTCCTCCCTCGCGGAGAGCCACCCCGCCCCGCCTGCCACCCCGCCCCGCCTCCCACCCGCGTCTCACAGCCACACACCTCCAGCCCGTCTGCTCTGCGGGAAGCCAAGGAGGTCAGGCCCCCCACCCCATACACACCCTAGAGTGCGGCGTTACCCGCAACCAGGCTCCCGCCCGACCCCCGGCCCCCGGCCCCGCGTGCTCTCACCGCAAAGCTGCTTCGGCTGCTCGTCACTGCGCGTCCCTCTCCGCGTGAGCCGCGAGCTCAGCACGGAGGCCGCCAGAAGGGCTGGGGGCACAGGCCTACCGAAGCTGACTGGCAGCTACCTCTCCGCTAACGAAACGTTCACAGGCCCTGGTGCCCAGACTAGGAAGGAGGGAGGGAGGGAAGACGGAGAAACCCTCAACCACCTTTACCACCCGCCACTTCTCCGTTACCAGGGAAATACCGCCCCGCCCCGCAGAGGAAAAAAAAAAAAAAAACTCAAGCTTCGTTCCAATATTGGACACAATAACCATCCATCAAAGGCTTAGCCAATCACCAAGCCTGCCTGCTGACTTCCCGCCCCTCCCCCTTGCTCTCCTTCTCCAGCCCCTATGGGCGGGGAGCCTCCCTAACTCAACCCCGCCTATTAAAGAAGTACCGCTGGAGCCCACCCCCGGCCTTGGGGTGGGCGGGGAAGCAGGCAGCTCTAGGTGTGCAAGGGGGCTTTTGGAAGCCGGCAGCTCCAGGTGTGCAAGGGGGCTTTGGAAGCCGGCAGCTCCAGGTGTGCAAGGGGGCTTTGGAAGCCGGCAGCTCCATGTGTGCAAGGGGGGCTTTGGGAAGCCGGCAGCTCCATGTTTACAAGGCGGTTCTGCAAGCAGTCACCTCCATGTTTGCAAGGGCCGCGAGGCGAAGCCGCGGAGTTCCTGGGGGTTTCCGCACCAGCTGTGCCAGCTCCTGCCGGCTCGCAGCCTGCCGGGTTCCGGGACCGAATACTGACTCGACCCCCAGGGGCCAGGGAGTTCAGAACCCCGGCAGCTCACAGGGCTAGCGGCTTTTAGGCGCAGGTAGGTGCTTTTCCGGTAGCCTCTCCCGCCCCGGGCGGCCGCCCCTCCAGCAACGCCGGTGTTGCCCCGGTCCCCAGAGTCTAAAACAAACGCGGGCCCACGGTGTTGGCGTCTCACCGGAGCCCGCCTACCGCCCCCTCCGACAAGCTTGCTGGCAGAAATAAAACCCTCGGAGCGGCTGCCGCCCTTGCTCAGCGTGGGGAGCCGGGAAAGCCACGCGGGAGCGGCTTGCTCGCCAACTCCAGCTCTGGAGCAGCTCCTGGCGTCGCGAGCTCAGTGGGCTCTGCCGACCTTGCTCCAGCCTTCGCCCCCTGCCGTCCCTGCAGACCGCAGTCTGGGTCAGGTTCTAGTCAGTGTGCGGAATCCCCTTTTGCTTTCATATATATATAGTTTTCTTTTTCTTTTTCTTTTTTTTTTGAGAAAGAGTTTCACTCTTTTTACCTAGACTGGAGTGCAATGGCACGATCTCGGCTCACCGCAACCTCCGCCTTCTGGGTTCAAGCAATTCTCCTGCCTCAGCCTCCGGAGTAGCTGGGATTACAGGTGCGCACCACCATGCCCAACTAATTTTTGTATTTTTAGTAGAGACGGGGTTTCACCATTTTGACCAGGATGGTCTCGATCTTTTGACCTCGTGATCCACCCGCCTCGGCCTCCCAAAGTGCTGGGATCACAAGGGAGCCCGGCCTGCATCCTGATGTGCCGCACTTGAGGGACCCCAGAACTCCCGCCAGGCCGCTTCCTTTGCGGATCTGAAGCTGACGTCCAGAGGAGGGCAGGGGCAGGTCCTGGAAGCTCCCGAGGCAAAGAGAGCTGCTCTCGGGGCTGGAGTCCTAGGGCTCCACTCCTGCGATCTCTAGGGCCCTAGAGCCGGGAGGAGAGACTGGGTGCCTCTCGTCCACCTCTGGGGCTGGGCAGAGGCTTAGCCTGTGCCGCAAGGCGAAGCTGCTTCCTGTGCAGTCCGAGCCGCGGCCCCTTTAAGAGGGGAGGGTGCGTCAGCCAAGCGCTAGGGACGCTGCGGAGAGGGCGCTTCCCGCAGGGCCCTGGCAGAAGCCGCGGCGTCGTTGAAGCAAGCGGAAGCCTTGGTGGTGTGGTGGGAGAGAGCGAAAGCGGCGGCTAGAGGCGGTGGCGCGGTCCCATGGAGCAGAAGAGGAGTCGTGTCTCAACGAAGCCGTGGCGTCCAGAAGCGATGGCGCGGTTCCAGCCAGCAGAAGCGGCCACGCGGTCCCAGCGAGCTTCGGAGAAGCCGTGGTGGCTTCCATGTGATGAGGGCGCCGGAGGCAGGTCTCCGCGGTAAGCGGGGCATGGACCCCTCCGGGCCTCCCTGCTCCTTCCCCGCCCCTCGCTTTTGGGCCCTGATTCTTTGTGGGCATCTGGGCCCCAGTAGTCTGCGTGGTGGCGGTTGTGGGGTCCTGGCCGCCCCAGCGTCCGCACCCTGGCTGGGAACGGTGTGCGACCCCCGCGTCCAGCATATAGGAGCGCCTGGCCCAGGGGCCGCGGTGAAGCGCGGGACCTGGGACCCTCCGAGCCCCAGGGCCTCTGAGCTGAGGTCCAGGGTTATTTTGATGTCTCAGGACCTTTAGAAAGAGACCTCGCTAGAGCACAATAGCAGGGGACTTCTGTAGTGTCAATTCTTTAAGGAGTCTGCAGGTATTTAGCTGTTTTCCGTGGTGTGTATTCTGATTTTCATTTTCATCTACAGTGTATGAGTTCCCTTTTCTCCAAAACCATACCCGCGTTCCTTTTTTTTTTCCTTTGGAGACAATCTGGCTCTGCCCAGGCTGGAGTGCAGTGGTGCCATCTGGCCTCACTGCAACCTGCGCTCCCGGGTTCAAGCGATTTCCCCGCTCAGCCTCCTGAGTAGCTGGGACTACAAGGGCCCGCCACCACGCCAGGCTAATTTTTGTATCAGTAGTAAAGACGGGGTTTCTCTGTATTGATCAGGCTGGTCTCAAACTCTTGACCTCAGGTGATCTGCTGCCTCGGACTCCCAAAGTTCTGGGATTACTGGCGTGAGCCAGCGAGCCTGGCCTCTCCTATTCTTAAAAAACTTTCTTGGAATATCCAGTAAGTGTGAGATTATCTGTGTGGTTTTCAATTAAACCACACACAGTTAGTTAACTTTGTTGGATAGTTAATTTTGAGGACCTTTTATCTGTTGTTCTATTTTATGTCACAGAATTGTCTGTTCAGGTCCTTTGTAAAATATTAGATTGTTTTGTTACTTTGTAGTGTTTTTTTTGTGTACACCTTAGATGACAACACATGAATTACATGATTACCTGAAATTTTTGCCTAATCTATAGGATGCTTTTTTAATTTGGAAAGTAGTTTCTTTGCCGTGCAGAAACTTTTCAGATTGATGTAGTCCATGTTTATTTTTGCGTTTTATGCATGTAATTTTGATCATCCATATAAGGAAATACATATCAGTGACAAAGCATTCAATTGTCAGTGAGGTTTTTCTTCCAGGGTGTTTCTTTTTCTCTTTGCAAAGGTGAGCAGAGATTCAAGTGACCCAGAATATATGCTCCACCTGTGTTTTAGTTAAAAACATTTTGTGGTTTATGGTCTTTTGTTCTGGTCTTCAGGGGTTGGTTGGTTTGTTTTTTTGTGGGGGATGTCGGGGGTGCAGGGGTTGATTTTCATATATCATGTAAAATCAGGGTCCTGTTTCTCTCTTCTGCACCAGATAACATTTTTCTCAAAGGTATATTCATTGAGCAGACTCTGCCTTCCACATTGCTGTGGTCTTTATCGAAGTGAGTTGACTATGTCCATATTTGCATTGATCTTGTTTTGTCCTCCCCGTTTTTGTCCACAGTTCTAGGTATTGTTTTTATCCAAGTACTATGTATCTGCGGCATGACTGCAGCTTGGCAGTGTGACTTAATATCGAGGATTGTGAGTCCTCACTTTGATTGTATTTCTCAGGATTCCTTTAGATATGAATTGTTTTTATGGTTCCCTGTGATTTTTAGCAACATGTATTTATTTCTGTTAACTTATTTTTCACAACATAAGGGTACATTAAGGGTACATTTTTACACGTATAGATTGGGTAATGATCCAATCAGGGTACTTAGGATCTCTATTCCCTTATAAGGTATTATTTTTGTGTGGAGAGAACACTCAAAATTCTCCTTTCTTGTTCTTTTGAAAAATACAGTATTGTTAACTCCAGTCACCAGGCTGAGGAGGGGAACACTCAGATTGATTCCTTTAAGGTTAAGATAACTTTGCTTCCATAACCAACCCCTACTCCCCCTCTAGCTCCCAGACCCTGGTAACCAATATTGTGCTTTCTACCTCTTTAAGATAGACATCTTAAGATTCAGTGCTTGTCTTTCTTGGCCCAGCTCATTATATTTAACATAGTTTTCCAGGTTTATCTGGGTTGCTCCACATGACACTGCTTCATCATTTTGGTGGCCGAATATTCCCTAGTGTATGCATACGAAAGTTTCTTGATCCCTTTGTGGATGGACAGGTAGGTAGAATGTATACCCAGTAGTGGGAATGCTAGATGGTATGGTATTTTTCTTTTCTATTCTTTGCAGGACCCCCAACTGTTTTTTATAGCATTAATACTTAATTTACGTTTCCACAAACAATTCCCCTTTGTGAAATTTATACTAGAAGTTGTCTTTTAAAATGTTTTAATCTGTTTGTAATGTTCATTCTAGTTGGGAGTGAGATAAGATCTGAGTGTGGTTTTGATCTTCATTTTTCTCATGCATAGTAATGGTAACCACATTTTTTGCAGATGTTGCATCAGTTTCTTGTCTGCACAAATATTTCTTCAGGTTATTTGGTTTGAAGATTTTTCTGCTGTTTTTTTTTTTTGTTGTTGTTGTTTGTTTGTTTTTTTGCCAGCTGGTATTGTTACTGGCTTGTACCTTTTCAAAAATAACCCCTTATCCAACTGAATGTTTTCCCAAACTTTTCCTTCCCAAATTTTTAGTATGCTTTTTCAATTTGTTCATTGTTTGTTAGGCACAAACTCTTCAGTTTGACGTGGCCCCAAATGTGTATGATTTCTTGGTTAGCTGTGCTGTTGGTTACTAATGAAGAGAAAACAAAATCACTACCAAAGCAGTCCATTGTCCATGAGCCACCAAGCGGGGCTATTTATTTATTGATTTATTTATCTATTAATCGATTTATTTAGAGGCAAACTTGCATTTATTTATTTACTGACGTACTTACAGAGAAGCAGGTCACATTTAATTATATATTTTGAGGCAGGCTTGGATTTATGTATTTATCTACCTATCTAATTATTTAGAGATAGGCTTACATATACTCATTTATTTATTTAGACACAGGCTGACATTTATTTATATACTTATGTATTTGTGTGCAGGCTTGCATTTATTCATTTCCTTAACTATCTATGTAATGATATAGAGGATGACTTGCATTTCTTGATTGATTGATCGGATCATTGATTCATCGATTTTAGATGAATTCTTGCTCTCTCACCAGGCAGGAGTGCAGTGGCACAATCTTGGCTCACTGCAACCTCCCCCTCTTTGGTTCAAGCAATTCTTCCGCCTCAGCCTCCCTTGTAGCTGGGACCCCAGGAGCATGCCACCACGCCTGGCTAATATTTTTGTATTTTTAGTAGAGACCGGATTTCTCCATGTTGGCCAGGATGATCTCGATCTCTTGACCTTGTGTTCCAAGTGTCTCAGCCTTCCAAAGTGCTAGGATTACCGGACTGAGCCATGTTGCCTGGCCTTTATTTATTTACATAATTACTGATTTATTTATTTATAGGCAGGAAGCCCAGATTGCATTTATTTATTTATATTTTTACTTACTTATTTAATTATTTTCATCATATTATTTTTTTAAATAGAGAAAGGGATTCTTTCACCATCCTGGCCAGACTGTTCTTGATGTCCTGACCTCAGATGATATAGCCAGCTCAGGCTCCCAATGGGTGAGGGATTAAAAACATGAGCCACCAAGAGGGGTTGCTTATTTATTGATTTATTTATCTATTTATTAATTGATTTATTGAGAGAAAGACTTGCATTTATTTATTTATTTGCTGACATATTTATGTAGAAGCAGGTCGAATTTATGTATTTGTGTATTTATTTATTTATATATTTGGAGGCAGGTGTGGATTTATGTATTTATCTAGCTATCTAATTATTTAGAGGCAGGTTCACATTTACTCATTTATTTTATTCACACCCAGGCTCACAACATTATTTTTATACTTACATATTTGTGTGTGGGCCTGCTTTTATTCATTTTCTTAACTGTCTGTATAATGATTTAGAGGCAGTCTCTCTCATTTATTTACTTATTTATTTATTTGTTTGTTTGTATATCTTAAAGGGAGTCTTGCTCTGTCACCAGGCTGGAGTGCACTGGCCCAGTCTTGGCTTACTGCAACCTCAGCCTCCTGAGTTCAAGCGATTCTTCCTCCTCAGCCTCCGGAATATTTGGGACCACAGGTGAGTGCCACTGAGCCTGGCTAATATTTTTGTATTTTAGTAGAGATGGGGTTTCATCATGTTGGCCAGGATGGTCTCGATCTCTTGACCTCATGATCCACCGGTCTTGGCCTCGAAAGTGCTGGGATTATAGGAATGAGCCACCTCACCTGGCCTTTGTTTATTTATTTACATAATTACTGATTTATTTACTTAGAGGCAGGAAGGCCTGCTTGCATTTATTTATTTATATTTTTATTTACTAAGTTAATTATTTTCACCTTATTATTTTTTTAAATAGAGATAGGGATTTTTTTCGCCATCTTGGCCAGGCTGGTCTCGATGTCCTGACCTCAGGTGGTATTGCTGGCTCAGGCTCGCAATGGGTGGAGGATTAAACACATGAGCTGCCAAGAAGGGTAGCTTACTTATTGATTTATTTATCTATCTATTAATTGATTTATTTAGAGACAGATTTGCATTTATTCATTTATTTATTTGCTGACGTTCTTATGGAGAAGCAGGTCCAATTTACTTATTTATTTATTTATGTATTTGGAGGCCTACTTCTATTTATATATTTATCTAGCTATGTAATTGTTTAGAGGTAGGCTTACATTTACTCATGTATTTTATTGAGATCCAGTCTCACAACATTATTTTTATACTTATGTATTTGTGTGCAGGCTTGCATTTATTCATTTAACTATCTGTATAATAATTTAGAGGCAGTCTCTCATTTATTTACTTATGTATTTACTTATTTATCTGTTTGTTTGTTTATTTATCTTAGGAGTCTTTCTCTGTCACCAGGCTGCAGTGCACTGGCCCAATCTTGGCTTCCTGCAACCTCTACCTCCTGAGTTCAAGCAATTCTTCCCCCTCAGCCTCTGGAATATCTGGGAACACAGGTGAGTGTCACCAAGCCTGGCTAATATTTTCATAGTTTTAGTAGAGACGAGGTTTTACCGTGTCGGCCAGGATGGTCTCGATCTCTTGACCTTGTCATCCGCCTGTCTCCGCCTTGCAAGGGGCTGGGATTACAGGCTCCTGCCATGATGCCTGGCTAATTTTTTGTATTTTTAGTACAGATGGGGTTTCACCATGTTGTCCAGGCTGGTCTGAAAGTTGTGACCTCAGGTGATCCACCCGTCTCGACCTCCCAAAGTGCTAGGATTACAGGCATGAGCCAGGCAGTTTTCTAAGTTTGAAAATTATACTATTTACCCCAGCACCAAGATTGTAGTCTCAATATAGTCTCAAAGTACCATTGCCCAATGAAAGAAAACAAGCCTTCCTGGAGAAAATGCTGATTCCAGGTCAAAGCCAGAAATGTGTAAGGAGCCTGGAACATATTGTCACTCTGGATAGCAAAGAATCCACCAAAGATAGGACATTTTGTACATTAATAAGGATAATAGTTGCAGTGAATTGAGATATATCAGGTATGTTTGAATATCTGCATTCATAATGATCCTTTTGAAAAAATAAAAGTGGGCTGGCACAGTTCCTCATGCCTATAATTTTAACACTCTGGGAGGCTGAGTTAGGAGGATCACTTCATCCAGGAGTTCAAGACCAGCGTGTGCAACATAGGGGGACTTTGTCTCTACAAAACATTTTTTTAAATTACTCAGGTATGAAGGCCCATGTCTTTGGTCCCAGCTACTCAGGAAGCTGAGATGGGAGGGTCACCTGAGCCTAGAAGTTTGAGGCTGTAGTGGCATGACTGCTTCTGTGCATACCAGCGTGGGCAACAGAGCTAGACCCTCCCTGTCTAAATAAATTAATTAATAGAAGTGGTCACCATTGAAGGATATAAATGAAACAGCCCATCATTTTGAAAAATGGTAAACAGAAGAAATCAAGCCATGAACTGGCATTTTCTATATAAGTTGTACAAGTGAGTAACACAGTTTATAAGAAGCAGCATCTCTTCTTTATATTTGCTTCATTTTTTTCTTCATGCAAGGCCCTTCTTTGGGTAGCAGTTTCTCTTTCTGGAAGTATGGCAGCTCATAAATAAAGAAGGAGTGATACAACAATACCTTCATTGTTCAATCCATAATTGATCAATGGCCATTGACATCACCAATTAAAAAAAAGATGTCCAGAAAGTATACACCTCCTCCCAGAAGAAACTAGCACAGTCTTTGCCCTGACCCTCAAGTCCAACCTGAATCTCACCAAGTCTTGAGATCAAACTACTAATTTGTCAAAACTAGAACAAAGTGAAGAGCAAGTTAACCAACATGACAAGATACAATTAGCAAAATTCACAGTATGAGAAACAGCATAATAAGAACACACTTAGCGTAATCCAAACTACGGGGAAATGGTCTGATTTATTCAATAAATGGACTGCAAGGGACAGCACAGAGATCAAAGTGGGAAGTTGTCAGGATCAAAAAAACCCTAAGAGGTGAATCAAACAATCCCAAGGAGAGACTTTATTTGGATCCTGATTCACACAATAAATAGGTGAAATGACTGGAAATTTGGAGCTAGAAGGAGAGTTGACAGTGATAAAGAGCAATGGTGTGAGATGGTTGGTTGATGATGGTATTGGGATTATTATAGTTTTTAAGGAGTTCTTGTCTCCGGGCACGGCGGTTCACACCTATAATCTCAGTAGTGTGGGAGGTCAAGGTGGGAAGATCCTTTGAATCCAGGAATTCTAGACCAGCCGGGGCAACATAGCAAGACCCTGTCTCTACTAAAATACAAATAAAAAAATTAGCTTGGCATGGTGGTATGAGTCCGTAGTTGCAACTACTCAGGAAGCTGAGGCAGGAGAGGCCACAGTGAACCAAGATCATGCCACTGAACTCCAGCCTGGTTGACAGAGACCTTGTCTTGAAAGAACAAACAAGAATCGTATCTTTTACAGACATACCAAGACAGTCAGGGAGGAAATTCTATGATGTGTGGGATTTGCTATAAAATCATGAGAGGAGAAGCATGTAGGAGTGTACATGTAACGCGATTGGCCATCAGATAACAAATATCTGAATCTGCTGCTGAGTAGGTGAAAGTCACTACACTAGCCTCTTGTTCCAAAAAGCTCGAATAGAAAGTTTGTGTAAAAATCCGCTTCATGGATTTGTAACAAGCATTGAATAAGATTGTGTATACAGAGTGTTTTATCACCATGGCTTGCAGGTAGTCAGCACACAAACATTGTTTTTAGTTCTGTATAGTCCCTGTCCATTAATCACACCCAAAAAAGCTATGTTGTTCACACCAAGAGCTCTGGCTCATGGACCTTTGTCCACTTGGTGGTAATTTATTGGAATTTGAGGTTTAGAATGAGGAAATACCAGCCTTCAAAGCCCCAGGCCTACTATGAAATAGCAAAGCCAATGGTCCCAGATGCCTTCGTAGCACACCTAGTAAGTAGGACCATTTTTCTCTCACCTTGTAGGCACACGAGTTCATTCTCTCATTTTTCATTCATTTCTTATGTGCCATGTATTGGGTATCCATAATAGGGATCCATAATACAGTTGGCCCCTAATTGACTGTAAGCATCACTTTCAAAGCATAATTTCAGGATGAGTATTTTGTGTCAAGTGAATTCAAGGAACAGTGTGAAGGATCCATGGCCTCAGTCACCATGAAGACCCTCCCAAGAGCCAACCATCCTGGGCACATATGAGTGAGTGGAGACATGGAACTCACCCTTACAAGGCCTGGAACCTGACAGATCATACAAGACAAAAGCCGAAATAACTAAGAACAGGAAGCTGAAGGTGAGAGGTGGGCCCCAAAGGATTCTGTGAAAATGCTTTGTGTTTGTGTATTTATCATGCAGAAGGAAACCTTTGTTTTTATTCACAGGTTAGACACAGTCTATATAGAATCTATGAAGAGACAGTTCTGGTTTTTTTGAGGCCAGTGGTGAAAAATGGAATATCTCAGGCAGCTCAGGATGAATAATGCAGTCACCAAGAGGGACAGGGTGGCCAGCAGCAGGGATGGGCATTGTGAGCCATTGGGTGGGGTTGTGGGAAGTGGCATTGTGAGCCATTGGCCTGACTTTGTTGTTTCCTGGTAACCAGGTGACATAGGAGGCTTTGTGGGTGAAAGGCATCAGCCAGGGCCAGCAGCCTTCAGTCGGAAGCTGGTAGTGGGAGGAGGAGGAGCTCTGACTATTCTCACGGAAGTGTTTGTGCCCTTGGCGCTTGCTCTGTTGCTTTGCTTTTTCTTTTTTTCTTTTTTTCTTTTTATTTTGTGTGTTGCTTTTTTTTTTTCTTTTTTTTGATTTTGTGTGTTGCTTTGTTTTGTTTTTTTTCTTTTTTTATTTCATTTTAGGTTTGGGGGTACATGTAAAAAACATGCAAGATTGTTGCATAGGTACACACATGGCAATGTGATTTGCTGCCTTCCTCCCATCACCTATATCTGGCATTTTTCCCCATGCTATCTCTCCCCAACTCCCCACCCTCTGCTGTCCCTCCCCTATTTCCCCACAACAGACCCCAGTGTGTAGTGCTCCCCTCCCTGTGCCCATGTGTTCTTATTGTTCTTTTTTGTTGTTTTTTCTGATTTTGTGTGTTGCTTTGTTTTGAAAGTCCCCATGTAGGTCACCCATGGGGAATTGCCTATGCCCCAGTGCTGGCCTCAGTTGTGCCTGCTGTGAGCCTTGTGACCAGTCTGTGGTAGTTATAGAACCAGCATCCACCACTGCACATCCCAGAGTAGCAGAGGTCCAGCACGTGCAGCCCATCAAGTCAAAGCGCTGCAAAGGTAAAGAAGCCACAGGTGCCATTTTCTCTCTGGCCACCACCTCCCCCACCTCCTTCCCATCCCCTCACCCCAGAGACATCCTCAGCTTTCAGCTCCCTCCTGCCTATAGCCAGCTTTTTCGGGGCTGGGCATGGGGGACAAAGATGGCTAGTCCTGCCTCTTGTCTTTGTTGTTGAGCCTTCTTGCTTGAGGCATTTTTGATCTAGTCTCTTCCTTTCCCCGGTGAAAATTCAGATACTCCTGTTTTGGAGTCTCCATCCTATTCTTTAGCCTTACCTATCCAGCTGCTATGGTACCTCAGTGAAGGAGCCGGTTAAAGGCCCAATCATTTCTTTTCTCCTATTTGATGAGGAAGCTAATATTTGGGATAATTCAGACTCAAATATTTGGAGGCTTCTTAAATTTAAAATAGAGTTTGCCATGGAAGAGGTTATATGGTGTTCTTAATAGATGGTTTGAAGTCACCTTGAGAGAAGCAGCTTTAGTTCTTCCAATTGTAATTTGAAAACCGAAGGAAAAATTGAAGGACATGCTTAAAATGACTGCAAAAAGTATGAAATGTTACTGCCAGAGCTGTAGAAAGGTTGTTTTTGTTTTGGTTTTACCCAAAAGTTTAGCCGAGGAGCTCTGATTACTTTAAAATTCCCACTTTGACATGAATGTCTCTTCAGCCCTACTCCAGTAACTTCACAGGCTTTGTTTACCTCCTTGTTCTGAAAGACAGGTAGAGCTAGCTCATGGTTACAGGTTCCAAAAGAGATGAAATGACTTTAGACTTGAATTTGTAAGGTAAAGACTTGAGAGTTAGAAGGCCAGACCCTGCCTGTGGAAAAGAGTTTGTTTTCATGGCTCCCCTTCCTACAGGATGGGAAAGAGGAGGAGAAAGGAAGCATTTTATTTTTTTGCTATGGTCAAATTGAAGACAAAAACTAACACTTGTAAGACAGGAGAGGAGCATTTAGTTACCAAATCAGTGAAACATTTGTGTATCACTACATTTGTTGAGCAAATGAAATCTACCAGACTCAGAAAACCAGAGATGCTAATGGAACTGACATTAGTAACCAGGGTTTTCTACTGAGTTCAGCGCCCAGGGTGACTTCCAATAACAACCACCCTCCCCTCCACACACTTTTCTCAGGATTGGAAAGCTCAGGCAGCCCAGGATGAATAATGCAGTCACATGGGGGAAACGTTGACGACAGGTGGGCAGCAGCAGGGATGGGCATTGTGAGCCATGGTTGGGGCTGTGGGGCAGGGCATTGTGAGCCATTGGGTGGGGCTGTGGGGCAGGGCATTGTGAGCCAATAGCCTGACTTGGTTGTTTCCTGGTAATCAGGCTTTTTGGGCGACAGGCATCAGCCAGGGCCAGCAGCCTTCAGTCTAAAATCCTTTAGGATTTTAGAAATAGATGAATCTAGCAGCAGATAATTCTGGGTAACCAGTTCCTTGACCAAAAACTAAGTCCACTGAAATAGAAAACATTATATCATAAAGACACAGAAATATGATCAGCTCATTTCTTTCATTTTAATGGCAGAGATTTTATTAGTAAGGAGAAAATGTCTTACAGGTCTTGTGTTTAAACTTCAGTTTGGCTCTTACATTCTTTCACAGAATAATGAAGCCTCACGATGGGTGTGCCTTTGTAACAAGGAAGTGCTGTACTCCCTTTTCAGAATATTGAAAAATTGTGAAAGAATAGACAAATAATTATAAGACTTAATAGATTGTACCTTATACACAAAGCATGCAAGTACCTGTGGAAACTTCTTGCTTGGTGGTGTATGGCAAGCCTCTGTGTCATATTCTGTCTGATTTGGTAGATGAGGTAGTGAGAGAACAAAGTGAGCCTTTTCCTTATTCTTTAGGATGTAAAACATGTTTTCATGTACATCTTATTGGAACCTTCCAAATACAAATAAGGCCTGTGGATATTCTCCCTATGTTGCTGATGCAGAAAGGAAGGCTTAGAGATCTGAAGGGACTGTGTGAGACAGCTACTGAACAGAACTGAGGTTCTAAGTCATCAAAGTAGACATTGGAGGTCGTAGCGATGCCAAACTCAGTTCTTGAAGAACTTGACAGACTCCAGAATGCCTTATATTTTAAGGTCTGCCCATAACATAGACCTCTCTCAGAACTTACTTTCATCTTGATTAGTTCCTCTTGCATTTTATTTTACACAACTTACAGGCAACATTTACCTCTCCATTTTTCCTCCTAAAGAGATGGGTCCTCACTGTGTGGCACAGGCCAGCTTCTGACTCCTGGCCTGGGCTCAAGCACTCCTGCTGCCTCAGCCTGTAGGAGAGCTGACAATACAGGCATGTGCCGTCTCTCCTGGCTCTACCGTCTGTCTATACATTTATTGAAATAGATAAGGATAAAAGGGGTAACAAAATGGCCTACATTTACTAGTCAAATCAACAGTTTAATAAATGTGGAAGAGTTTCTTCTGCTAACTGATTTGAAGCCCTGGTTGGGAGAAGCTGGCAAGAGGGCAGGTAAGCTCCACACATTAAAGCACAGGCTGCGAGTAAGAAGTGTTAAGTCAGAACAGTTGAAAAAAAATAGTTTGTGAGCACAGAATTTATCATTTCATGTGTATGTGCATGATAGTAAGTTTCTATATGTCTCTTCAAAGACATATAGTATCCCTTTACTGAATACCACAAAAATATTTTTGTGGTATTCAGTAAAGGGATAACAGAAACCTCAATTTCAGTGTTTGTTCTTTGGCCAGGCATGGTGGCTCATGCCTGTAATCCCAGCATTTTGGGAGGCTGAGGTGGGCGGATTACCTGAGGTCAGGAGTTTGGGACCAGCCTGGCCAACATGATGAAACCCCTTTACTAAGTATACAAAAAATTAAGCCAGGCGTGGTGGCACATACCTGTAATCCCAGCTACCTGGGAGGCTGAGGCAGGAGAATCACTTGAATCTGGGAGTTGCAGGTTGCAGTGAGCCGAGATCGCGCCAGTACACTCCAGCCTGGCTGGGCAAATAAAACAAGAAAGAAACTTGTTTTATTCAGAATACTCAATATAAAGTATAGACACATTCAAAGTTTGTTGTTAATATCTTTATTTCAGAAGATTGTGTATCACTTTTCTTGGAAAGTGATAAATTCCTACTTAGATGTGAAACATTTTAGCCTTTCTATTATGACGAATTGAATTCTTTTGGTGACTTAGACAAATATCACAGCAACCAGTGCTCCAACCATTCTGTGGCCACTAAAGTCATTTAAAGCCATCAGGCAGAGCAGGGTGCACTGCTGTGGAAAGATATCCTGGAGTGCTCTCTAGGTGGCAAGTCCTGTTTCAGGAACTTATGCCATAAATAATGCTCTGCTTCATTTTTCTCTTTTGAAATATTTCAAAAGAACATTGTGTCTTGAAGCCATTTCAAAGAGAAGTTCTAAGAACCCAGTTTAGATCTCAGACTCAAACATATTTCGTCCTATCATGCCTTTATTTAGCAGTATATCTAATATGACTGGGGGTAATATAAGTAACACAGATTAAGATAGTAGAAGCTGATTATCCAATTTTATCACTACCCATCAACTTTTCATGCAGCCTTTTGTGTTCTTACCATAGGAACGCTGCTAGTTTGTTGGCTCTCTCAAGTGAGGGGTCAGGGAAGGGAGAGAATGGGCATATGATGTAGAGACCGCTGAGCAGCAGGTCTTTCAGCTTCCTAGTAGCTATTTTGAACCCTCCTTTTAAAATAACTCTCAGCATGTTTCATGTAAAAGATGTGGAAAATAAATAAAAGTTATTTATTACACTCAGAATACCCAGAGCTCACTTGTGTTACTGTTTGAGTACTGTTTTTCTGGAAATTTTTGGTATGCATTTGAATATGATATTTTATTTCACAATAAAACTTTCTGATCATTTTATATGTGCTGCCTTGTAACTTTTACTTAAAGCAGTGAAATGATGGCATAAGTTTCTCAAACAGTACTTGACACCTAGAGAGCACTCCAGGATGTCTTTGCCTGCCAGGGCACCCTGCTGTACCTGATGACTCTGAATAACTGCTTAGTGTACTACGGACTGGTTAAAGCACTATTTATTTACCTACCCTTTGCGATTGGCCGTCTTTTTTCGTAAAGTCAGAAACAATCCTGTCACGTTTGATTCTAAGAACACACATAAAGCACATTTTGATGACAGATGCGTGATATCTCGTTATAAAATTCAGATAATATATTTTGTCTAGTGACATAATTAAACCGATGAAATGAGTCACTTTGTATTTAAGGTATTTTAGTATTAAATATACTTGTGTCAAACTGCAGTTACCGTTGACTTTTAAATAGACATTAACATTCTTCATTTATATTTTTGTGGATCTTGATAGCTTGTCTTTAACTCTAAATAGCTACCAGTTTAAAAAATCTGATGCTGTCTTAGATGATAAAACAAAAGACAACTTTAGCAGATTTGGGAGAATTGGGAGAAACTTAACTAGTTTGGGGTAAAATGAAATATATGTATTGAGCAGTTTTCAATGGCCTGGCAGTGTTGCAGATGCAGGGCAAACAGTGGAAGACAAGTTTGCCCTTACATTCGATAGGGAAGTAAGGGCAGCCAGCACATGAATAGTCAAGAAGGGCAGGTGGTGACATGCTGGGAAGAAAGTAAAGCAGGGTAATGGATTAAAGAGGAGGGCAGTTTTATGGAGGGTTGGCACTAAGAGCTGGATGTTCTCTTTAAGTGACACATGAACAGTCTTAAAAGTGAAATGGGCTGGGTATAGTGGCTCCCACCTTTAATCTTAGCACTTTGGAAAGCCAGGATGTTTAAATATAAAACAAACTATGTGCAAAGTTCTTGTTGCATTATTTTCAATAGTTAAATATTGGAAATAACTGACATGTCTAGCAAGGGACTAGTAAAATAAGCTGGTACTTCTACATAAAGGAGAAGTATGGAGCTGTAAAAAAGAGTTAGATGTCTTTTTATTGGTATGGAGTGCTTCCCAAGATAGGGTACGCAGAAAAGCCAAAAGGAGAACATGCAGTAATATACATGAAAGAAAGGAGGAGAAATAATGTGTATTTCATTATTTAAAAATAAAAGACAACGTTGGGGAAGTCTTGATGATGACCTGTGACAGTTTTCTCCTAACTTCACTGGGTAGCCAAAGCGCATATTTTCTCAAAATATTATTTTGCTATGGGTTCTGCAAAGGATGTTAACTGTGCACTTTTTGCCTTTGAGTTAGAGAAAGCTCTGCTCTGTAATCTGTTGTGACTTGTGTAGTATACAGACTGCTCTTTGATTTTATTCTATCCTCTCAATGTTTTCAGTTAGGTGTAATATGGGAATTATGCTTGTGTTACATATGAGGAGGCTGGTTCTATGAAGAAGACTGAGTAGATCAAGAATATAAATTCTAGATATATGGCATATAAAACTAGAATGTATAAAAAGGCGTGCATATGGCCTGCTTTAAATACTACCTTGTCTAAAAAACTTCTTTTTAGCTTACTAAAGCAGTTAAGCCTCAGGATGAAAACAGCAATATTAGATAATGAGAAATAAAATGGGATACTTGTAACACAGTAATGGTTTTTATTTGGAAGAGACAGGGTCTTGCTTTGTCACCCCGGCTGGAGTGCAGTGGCATGATCATAGCTCACTGCAGCCTCAATCTCCTAGGCTCAAATGATCTTCCCACAACAGTCTTCCATGTAGCTAGGGATACAAGGGCTCACCACCACATCTGGTGACATTTAGAAGATGTTTTTGTAGAGACGAGGTCTCACTGTGTTGCCCCGGTTGGTCTTAAACTTCTGACCTCAAGCAATCCTCCTACCTTAGCCTCTAAAAATGTCAGGATTACAGCCATGGGCCAGCATGCCTAGCCCAGAAATGTTCCTAACGTCTGAAAAAAATAAGTTAAATTTTATTAAGAAATATATAAAAAGATAAACATATACTATGGTATATGAAATGTCACAGTTCAGTCATGGTCACTACAACAGTGATTAAAATATCCAATAGTTGAGGCAAGTCTGAGAACGGAGAGGGATGTACAGAATTGGTTTGGAAGCCAGAATTAGGATTGTCAGAGCTGGGAAAGCAGAAGCAAGGCAAGAGTGTGCCCAGGAGTGGGGCATGCAGCAGCTCCGTGGTATGCTGTGTTCGCAGGAGTGGGGCACACAGCAGCTCCGTGGTATGCTGTGTGTCCTCTTTTATGTCAGGCCAGCTCCAGCCCAGCAGATGAGAATCACCTGATGGGTAGAAAGAGTGGACTCAGGTAAAATCTCTGATCATGCATCATAACTGAGAGACTTAAAATGTTTGCCTCATGGGTCATAAAACTAATAAAAGTGACAACATAGTGATAATAGAGTAGGTCGGTAAATGTGGTAAGCTACCTGCCACCTCTCCAGAGCTTCAACCGTTCCACAGAAATGTTGGGGCAGCAGAATTTGACAAAGCTTGTGAGAAGAGCTCTCAGTCCAGGGTCCAGGGCATGATCTAGAGGACTCAGGTGTTCCAGGATCTCTATCCCCAGGGAACCAACTACATGATTACCTCAGATCTATAACTCCTCACTGTGGTGACTCTGGGCAAGTCACTCAAAATGTCTGAGTTTTAATTCACTGAATTGGAAAATATGGGTTGTAGCCCCTTCCCTGCCTATCCCTTGGGGCTGATGTGGGAATCAGGGAAATCACAGATCTCTGTCATGAGCTGGAAATCATGTGGCCATGGAAACTGAAGTCACTTTCCATCCTACCCTGCACAGGAGACATGCAAGCTCCCACTCTGTATTCAACCACTACCAAGTATCTGGATGATCCTTCTCGACATTGAATGATTGAACATTTTAGGGCATTTATAAAAAAAATGAGTCTTTTAAAGTCTTTATCTGCATTTCATCCTTTCAGGTGCTATAGACCTTAGTAGGTCTGTATCATAGATCTAATGTTTCTACATCTCAGAATAGGGAAGAGAGTCACAGATGGGTTTATATCCCTCTCCCAGGTATGTGCAGATATAAGTAGGATTTGAAGTCAGCCTATTCTTGGTAACTTGGATCTTCTGCTTTTCTATATTGTCTCATCTGAATAAAGGTATCTGCCTGGACAAACAAATCTTCCTAGAACCCAGATCTAATTCAGGTAGCATTGAAAAGCAGTCAGTGAAAACTAGGAAAAAAAGTTTAAACTGAATAAGTTTTTACTAATTTCTCTGTGGTCTTCTGCCAGCAAGATGTCAAGCACTGTCTTTATTATAATACATTTCTACCTTGCAGGTTTGGCTGGCCGTGCCAGGAGCTGGGTAGAAAAAAGATGCAGGTGTAAGAAAATTTGCCCCATTGAAAATGAAGGTAGGGTGGAAATGATATCATTAAATTTATTGAAGCAAAGAATTCCAGTTTGCTCATCCAGTGTCCCAGAGAAACTCAGTAAATGCTCTGTCATGTTCTTCATTTATTTCATTTGTGCCCATTTAATGCATTAAATCAATGGGTGATGCAACTACACAAGTAAAGTTACTTTGACAACTTAGAGTTTGGTTCTTTTTGTTTGTTTGTTTTTGTGAAAAGGTCTCATTTTGTCACCCAGGAGTGCATTGGTGCAATCACAGCTCATTGCAATCTTGACCTCCCCATGTTCAGGTGATCCTTCTACCTCAGCCTCCCAAGCAGATGGCTGTAATGCACATGCTTTATACCAAGCTATTTTTTTAATTTTATTTTTTTTTGTAGAGATGAGGTTTCACAGTGTTGTTCAGGCTTGGTTCACTTTTGATAGTAAAGGACATCTCAAATGTTTAGACATTTGCTTTCAGTTTGGGCAATTAGGAATACAGCAATTATAAACCTTCTTGTGTCTTGTTTGGAAACATAATTTTTAAAATGTCACGAAGAAAATACTAAAATTATGATTACTTGCTCGTACGGTAAGACTACGTTTCTTTGTAAGAATTTTGGTAGAATTTACCAGTGAAATCATCTGAAGGTAGTGTTTTTGTTCTTTTGAGAAGATACTAATTATTGATTCAATTTCTAATATAAATATAGGCCTATTCAGATGATTCATTTATCATGAGAAGACTTTTAACCTTCTGAAACAGATCCAAAAAGTTAGCTCATTTCATAGAATGTTTCCAAGTGTGAGCACAGATGTGTTCACAATATTCCTTTATTATTTTTTGATTTCACGCCTCTTGAACTGATACTATTAGTACATCGTGACTTCCTTCTTTTCCTTTGAGGTTAGACGAAGTAGAGGTTTATCAGTGTTACTGATCTTGTCAAAGAACTGTTTTTTGGTTTTGTTGATTTTCTCTGATGATTTCCTGTTTTTTATTCCATTAATTTCTGCAGTCGTTACTTATTTTTCCTCTATTCAACGTTATACTGCTGTTTTTCCTTCATTGCCCAAGGTGGAAGCTAGATTATGAATTTAGATTTTTCTGATTATTGACACAGCATCATGAATGTTACTCACTAAATATAATATCATTGAAATGCACACTTAATAATTAAAATAATAAATAGGTAAGCTTTTAAAATTTTAAAAATGCAACAGGATAGATGATAAATGTAGTAACAGGATATGTAGATCCACAGAAGTTAAATAATCCTGTAACGTTTCATAAAATGTTGGGATTTGCCTAGACCTTCACATGGGCAGCAGGTGTGATGAGATGCTCTCACTGAGCCATACAGTGCCTTTCTCAGACTATTTTACGCTGATGAGGTTGCCCTCGCTAGAAAGCCAAGGCTCTTTGATTTCTTTTTTCCCCTGTCCTTTGCCTTCCTTCAGCACCAAGGAGAGTGGCCCAGCAGCAGCTCAGTTCATGCTTGTCAGCAGCTCAGTTCATGCTTGTCAACAGCCCACCTCCATATACTGCAGCTTTGGTCCACATCTCCCAAGCCTCCTTGTGGGATTCCTCAGTATCACCAGTGCACTGACTGTCTCTCTGTGTTCTCCTAGCTCCTGTTCAACACCCAAAGGAGTGTACAACTGAAAAGCTTCAGGAGGAGACATCACCTGCCATAGTAAGATGCATTTCTTTGTCTTGAAGAGAAATGTCTTTTTCTGGAGCTTCTAGAATATCAAGTGAATATCAGTTTTGACTGCCATTGTGAATCAGGCCTCAGATGTCATGAACTCTAGCTATCAGACACTGGAATGTATGACCAACTGAGGCCTGATTGATGATGTCAGTCAAAAGATGGCATCACTTACAAACTAGTAGTGAGCACATTTCTCAGTAGCAATATTTTCTTCCTGAAAAATAATTTTGTATTTAGCAGCCAACATGGACTTGCGAAATATTCCATGAAAACCCACTGCCTTGGTGGCTCACACATGGAATTCCCAGCACTTTGGGAGGCTGAGGCAGACAGGGACAATATAATGAAACCCCATCTCTACTATAAATACAAACATTAGCCAGGCATGATGGCAGGTGCCTGTGGTCACAGCTAGTTGGAAGGCTGAGGCAGGAGAATTGCTTAAACCTAGGAAGCTGCAGTTGCAGTGAGCCGAGATCATGCCACTGCACTCCATCCTGGGTGACAGAGCAAGAATCTGTCCAAAACCAGACAAAACCCACTGCCCTTTCTCCAAGAATCCTCTATGCTTTATTTGGGGGTCAGTGACTTGATCACTGTTTGATACCTGGTTTTCTAACACCACCAAGTGAATAAAAGACCTGTGCAGTCAGGACCCAGTATGATCTGATCGTCATGATGGTTTTTTCTCCCTCTTACTGCAGGAAGATGCTACAGGTGAATATCACCACAGTACGTATTCTTTTTTTAACATAGCTTCATTAGGCTGTAGTTGACGTGCAACCCAATTCACCCATTTAAAGTGGGTGATTCAGTGCTTTTACTATATTTATGGGGTTGTGCAACCATTGTTAGAATCTAATTTTTGAAGCTCTTGGTTCCCTGTCAGAAAACCCCCTTAGTAGTGACTCCTCTGTTTTCCCGAACCCCCCACACCCCTGGTTCTAGGCAGCCCTAATCTACTTCCTGTTTCTATAGTACACTGCCTTTCTGTGTTAACCGGTTCTTGAAATGACGATTTCACATTGATGAGGTTGCCCTAGCTAGGAAGCCAAGGCTCTTTCATTTCTTTCTGCCCCTCTCCTTTTCCTTCATTCAACACCAGGAGAATGGTCCAGCAGCAGCTCAGTCCATGCTTCCACCCAGCTCCATCACTCCAGCCCCTCCATACCACACATTCCCCAAAGCACCTTGTGAGATTCCTCAGCAGCACCAATGCACTGACTGTCACTCTGTGTTCTCCTAGCTCCTGTTGATGACTCAGAGGAGTGTACCCTTGGCAGAGAGGAGGAGGAGGTGGCCTCTGACACGGTAACATACATTTCTTTGTCTGGAAATTATTATTTTTTTTTTCTGGGGCTTCTAGACTATGAAGTGAATATGATTTTTGACTGCCATCATAAATTAGGCCTTGGGGGTTCTTGGATTCTAGCGACTGGTCACTGGAGATTATGACCAACTGGGGCCTGATGGATGATGTCCATCAAAAGAGGACATCACCTACAAACTGGTCGTGAGCACATTTCTCAGTAGCAGCATTTTCTTCGTGAAAAAATAATTTTGTATTTCCTAGAGAACATAGACACCTGCTAAATTTTCCAACCGCACTGCATTTTCTGCAAGCATTCTCTATGTGTCATCTGGGGCCAGTGACTTGATCACTGTTCTACATCTGGTTTTTGCATTGTTGTTATTTTGAGACAGAGACTTTCTCTGTCATCCGGCTACAGTGCAGTGGTGTGACCTCAGATCACTAACCTCCACGTACTGGGTTCAGGCAATTCTCCTGCCTCAGTTTCCTAAGTAGCTGGGACTACAGGCTCACCCCACCACCATGCCAGGTTTCTTGTAGTTTTTAGTAGAGACAGGGTTGACCATGTTGGCCAGGATGGTCTCAATCTCTTGACCTCATGATCTGCTCGCCTCAGCCTCCCAACATGCTGGAATTACATGTGTGAGCCACCACACCCACCCTGCCATCTGCTTTTCTAATGTCATCAAATGAATACAAGACCTGTGCCAACAGGACCCAGCATGATGTCATCCTCATGGTGTTTCTTTTTCTTTTATTGCAGGAGAAGCCTGCGGCCCAGTATCACCACCGTACGTATTCTTTTTCTTTTTAACAGTTACCGAGATGTAGTTGACATGCAAACCAATTCACCCATTTAAAGTAGGTGATTCAGTGTTTTTACTATATTAACAGGGTTGTGCAACCATTGTTATTATCTAATTTTAGAAGCTCTTGGTTCCCTGTCAGAAAACCCCCTTAGTAGTGACTCCTCTGTTTTCCCCAACCCCCCACACCCCTGGTTCTAGGCAGCCCTAATCTACTTCCTGTTTCTATAGTACACTGCCTTTCTGTATTAACTGGTTCTTGAAATGACGATTTCACATTGATGAGGTTGCCCTAGCTAGGAAGCCAAGGCTCTTTCATTTCTTTCTGCCCCTCTCCTTTTCCTTCATTCAACACCAGGAGAATGGTCCAGCAGCAGCTCAGTCCATGCTTGTGAACCACCCAGCTCCATCACTCCAGCCCCTCCATACGCACATTCCCCAAAGCTCCTTGTGAGATTCCTCAGCATCACCAATGCACTGACTGTCACTCTGTGTTCTCCTAGCTCCTGTTGATGACTCAGAGGAGTGTACCCTTGGCAGGGAGGAGGAGGAGGTGGCCTCTGACATGGTAACATACATTTCTTTGTCTGGAAAATATTATGTTTTTCTGGGGCTTCTAGACTATGAAGTGAATATGATTTTTGACTGCCATGATAAATTAGGCCTTGGGGGTTCTTGGACTCTAGTGACTGGTTACTGGAGATTATGACAAACTGGGGCCTGATGGATGATGTCCGTCAAAAGAGGACCTCACCTACAAACTGGTCGTGAGCACATTTTTCAGTAGCAGCATTTTCTTCTTGAAAAAATAATTTTGTATTTCCTAGAGAACATAGACGCCTGCTAAATTTTCCAAACGCACTGCATTTTCTGCAAGCATTCTCTATGTGTCATCTGGGGCCAGTGACTTGATCACTGTTCTACATCTGGTTTTCGCATTGTTGTTGTTTGAGACAGAGACTTTCTCTGTCATCCGGCTACAGTGCAGTGGTGTGACCTCAGATCACTAACCTCCATGTACTGGGTTCAAGCAATTCTCCTGCCTCAGTTTCCTAAGTAGCTGGGACTACAGGCTCACCCCACCCCCATGCCAGGTTTCTTGTAGTTTTTAGTAGAGACAGGGTTTGACCATGTTGGCCAGGATGGTCTCAATCTCTTGTCCTCATGATCTGCCCACCTCAGCCTCCCAACATGCTGGAATTACATGTGTGAGCCACTGCACCCACCCTGCCATCTGCTTTTCTTTTCTTTTTTTTTTTGAAACGGAGTTTCGCTCTTGTTACCCAGGCTGGAATGCAATGGCATGATCTCGGCTCACCGCAACCTCTGCCTCCTGGGTTCAGGCAATTCTCCTGCCTCAGCCTCCTGAGTAGCTGGGATTACAGGCATGTGCCACCGTGCCCAGCTAATTTTTTGTATCTTTAGTAGAGACAGGGTTTCACCATGTTGACCAGGATGGTCTCGATCTCTTGACCTCGTGATCCACCCACCTCGGCCTCCCAAAGTGCTGGGATTACAGGCTTGAGCCACCACGCCCAGCCGACTGCTTTTCTAATGTCATCAAATGAATACAAGACCTGTGCCAACAGGACCCAGCATGATGTCATCCTCATGGTGTTTCTTTTTCTTTTATTGCAGGAGAAGCCTGCAGCCCAGTATCACCGCCGTACGTATTCTGTTTCTTTTAAACAGTTACCGAGATGTACTTGACATGCAAACCAATTCACCCATTTAAAGTAGATGATTCAGTGTTTTTACTATATTTATAGGGTTGTGCAACCATTCTTATTATCTAATTTTAGAAGCTCTTGGTTCCCTGTCAGAAAACCCCCTTAGTAGTGACTCCTCTGTTTTCCCCAACCCCCCACACCCCTGGTTCTAGGCAGCTCTAATCTACTTCCTGTTTCTATAGTACACTGCCTTTCTGTATTAACCGGTTCTTGAAATGACGATTTCACATTGATGAGTTTGCCCTAGCTAGGAAGCCAAGGCTCTTTCATTCTTTCTGCCCCTCTCCTTTTCCTTTTTTGAGCACCAAGGAGAATGGTCCTGCATCAGCTCGGTCCATGCTTGTCAAACGCCTAGCTCCATACACTTTAGCCCAATCCACATTTTCCAAAGCTCCTTGTGAGATTCCTCAGCATCACCAATGCACTTAGTGTCACTCTGTGTTCTCTTAGGTCCTGTTGAGGTCCTACAGGACCTCATCTTGGAGGACACTGAAGACGATGAGATGCCCCCTGATATGGTAAGATGCATTTCTTTCTCTCAAAGAGAAATTTTTATTTCTGGGGCCTCTGGAATATCAAGTGAATATCATTTTTGACTGCCATCGTGAATCAGACCTCAGTTGTCATGGACTCTAGCGACCAGTCAGTGGAGTTTCTGACCAACTGAGGCCTTATTGACGATGTCAGTCAAAAGATGGCATAACTTACAATCTGGTCATGGGCATATTTCTCAGTAGCAACATTTTCTTCTTGAAAAATAATTTTGTATTCTTCAGCCAGCATAGATACTTGCTAAATATTTCAAACCCACTGCATTTTCTACAAGGATCCCCTGTGCTCCCTTTGGGGCCTGTGACTTCATCAATGTTTGACATCTGGCTTTTAGTTTAGTTTTGTTTTGTTTTTGAGACAGAGTCTCTCTGTCACCAGGCTACAGTGCAGTGGTGTAATCTCAGATCACTGCAGTGTCCTCCTACTGCATTCAAGCAATTCTCCTGTCTCAGCTTCCCGAGTAGCTGGGACTGAAGGCTCTTGCCACCACCACACCCACCTTTTTTGTAGTTTTTAGTAGAGACGGTGTCTCACCACGTTGGCCAGGATGGTCTCAATCTCTTGATCTCATGATCTGCCCACCACAGCCTCCCGACATGCTGGGATTACTTGCATGAGCCACCGTGCCCAGCCTGCCATCTACTTTTCTAATGTCACCAAGTGAATACAAGACCTGTGCCAACAGGACCCAGCATGATGTCATTCTCATGGTGTTTCTTTTTCTCTTACTGCAGGAGAAGCCTGCGGCCCAGTATCACCACCGTACGTATTCTTTTTCTTTTAAACAGTTACCGAGACGTAGTTGACATGCAAACCAATTCACCCATTTAAAGTAGGTGATTCAGTGTTTTTACTGTATTTACAGGGTTGTGCAACCATTGTTATCTAATTTTAGAAGCTCTTGGTTCCCTGTCAGAAAACCCCCTTAGTAGTGACTCCTCTGTTTTTCCCAACCCCCACACCCCTGGTTCTAGGCAGCCCTAATCTACTTCCTGTTTCTATAGTACACTGCCTTTCTGTATTAACCGGTTCTTGAAATGACGATTTCACATTGATGTGTTTGCCCTAGCTAGGAAGCCAAGGCGCTTTCATTCTTTCTGCCCCTCTCCTTTTCCTTTTTTTAGCACCAAGGAGAATGGTCCTGCATCAGCTCGGTCCATGCTTGTCAAACGCCTAGCTCCATACACTCCAGCCTGGTCCACGTTTTTAAAAGCTCCTTGTGAGATTCCTCAGCATCACCAATGCACTGACTGTCACTTTTTATTCTCTTAGGTCCTGTTGAGGTCCTACAGGACCTCATCTTAGAGGACATTGAAGATGATGAGATGCCCCCTGATATAGTAAGATGCATTTCTTTATCTCAAAGAGAAATTTTTATTTCTGGGGCCTCTGGAATATCAAGTGAATATCATTTTTGACTGCCATTGTGAATCAGACCTCAGTTGTCATGGACTCTAGCGACCAGTCAGTGGAGTTTTTGACCAACTAAGGCCTTATTGACGATGTTAGTCAAAAGATAACTTACAATCTGGTCATGGGCATATTTCTCAGTAGCAACATTTTCTTCTTGAAAAATAATTTTGTATTTTTCAGCCAGCATATTTACTTGCTAAATATTTCAAACCCACTGCATTTTCTAAAAGGATCCCCTGTGCTCCCTTTGGGGCCTGTGACTTCATCAATGTTTGACATCTGGCTTTTAGTTTAGTTTAGTTTAGTTTTTGAGACAGAGTCTCTCTGTCACCAGGCTATAGTGCAGTGGTGTAATCTCAGATCACTGCAGCGTCCTCCTACTGCATTCAAGCAATTCTCCTGTCTCAGCTTCCCGAGTAGCTGGGACTGAAGGCTCTTGCCACCACCACACCCACCTTTTTTGTAGTTTTTTGTAGAGACGGTGTCTCACCACGTTGGCCAGGATGGTCTCAATCTCTTGATCTCATGATCTGCCCACCACAGCCTCCCAACATGCTGGGATTACTTGCATGAGCCACCGCGCCCAGCCTGCCATCTGCTTTTCTAATGTCACCAAGTGAATACAAGACCTGTGCCACAGGACCCAGCATGATGTCATTCTCATGGTGTTTCTTTTTCTCTTATTGCAGGAGAAGCCTGTGGCCCAGTATCACCACCGTATGTATTCTTTTTCTTTTAAACAGTTACCGAGACGTAGTTGACATGCAAACCAATTCACCCATTTAAAGTAGGTGATTCAGTGTTTTTACTGTATTTACAGTGTTGTGCAACCATTGTTATTATCTAATTTTAGAGGCTCTTGGTTCCCTGTCAGAAAACCCCCTTAGTAGTGACTCCTCTGTTTTTCCCAACCCCCACACCCCTGGTTCTAGGCAGCCCTAATCTACTTCCTGTTTCTATAGTACACTGCCTTTCTGTATTAACCGGTTCTTGAAATGACGATTTCACATTGATGAGTTTGCCCTAGCTAGGAAGCCAAGGCTCTTTCATTCTTTCTGCCCCTCTCCTTTTCCTTTTTTGAGCACCAAGGAGAATGGTCCTGCATCAGCTCGGTCCATGCTTGTCAAACGCCTAGCTCCATACACTCCAGCCCGGTCCACATTTTTAAAAGCTCCTTGTGAGATTCCTCAGCATCACCAATGCACTGACTGTCACTCTTTGTTCTCTTAGGTCCTGTTGAGGTCCTACAGGACCTCATCTTAGAGGACATTGAAGATGATGAGATGCCCCCTGATATAGTAAGATGCATTTCTTTATCTCAAAGAGAAATTTTTATTTCTGGGGCCTCTGGAATATCAAGTGAATATCATTTTTGACTGCCATCGTGAATCAGACCTCAGTTGTCATGGACTCTAGCGACCAGTCAGTGGAGTTTTTGACCAACTAAGGCCTTATTGACAATATTAGTCAAAAGATAACTTACAATCTGGTCATGGGCATATTTCTCAGTAGCAACATTTTCTTCTTGAAAAATACTTTTGTATTTTTCATCCAGCATAGATACTTGCTAAATATTTCAAACCCACTGCATTTTCTACAAGGATCCCCTGTGCTCCCTTTGGGGCCTGTGACTTCATCAATGTTTGACATCTGGCTTTTAGTTTAGTTTTGTTTTGTTTTTGAGACAGAGTCTCTCTGTCACCAGGCTACAGTGCAGTGGTGTAATCTCAGATCACTGCAGCGTCCTCCTACTGCATTCAAGCAATTCTCCTGCCTCAGCCTCCCGAGTAGCTGGGACTGAAGGCTCTTGCCACCACCACACCTACCTTTTTTGTAGTTTTTAGTAGAGACAGTGTCTCACCACATTGGCCAGGATGGTCTCAATCTCTTGATCTCATGATCTGCCCACCACAGCCTCCCAACATGCTGGGATTACTTGCATGAGCCACCGCACCCAGCCTGCCATCTGCTTTTCTAATGTCACCAAGTGAATACAAGACCTGTGCCAACAGGACCCAGCATGATGTCATTCTCATGGTGTTTCTTTTTCTCTTATTGCAGGAGAAGCCTGTGGCCCAGTATCACCATCGTACGTATTCTTTTTCTTTTAAACAGTTACCGAGACGTAGTTGACATGCAAACCAATTCACCCATTTAAAGTAGGTGATTCAGTGTTTTTACTATATTTACAGGGTTGTACAACCATTGTTATTATCTAATTTTAGAAGCTCTTGGTTCCCTATCAGAAAACCCCCTTAGTAGTGACTCCTCTGTTTTCCCCAACCCCCCACACCCCTGGTTCTAGGCAGCCCTAATCTACTTCCTGTTTCCATAGTACACTGCCTTCCTTTATTAACCGGTTCTTGAAATGACTATTTCACATTGATGAGTTTGCCCTAGCTAGGAAGCCAAGGTGCTTTCATTCTTTCTTCCCCTCTCCTTTTCCTTTTTTGATCACCAAGGAGAATGGTCCTGCATCAGCTCGGTCCATGCTTGTCAAACGCCTAGCTCCATACACTCCAGCCTGGTCCACATTTTTTAAAGCTCCTTGTGAGATTCCTCAGCATCACCAATGCACTGACTGTCACTCTGTGTTCTCTTAGGTCCTGTTGAGGTCCTACAGGACCTCATCTTGGAGGACATTGAAGATGATGAGATTCCCCCTGATATGGTAAGATGCATTTCTTTGTCTCAAAGAGAAATTTTTATTTCTGGGGCCTCTGGAATATCAAGTGAATATCATTTTTGACTGCCATCGTGAATCAGACCTCAGTTGTCATGGACTCTAGTGACCGGTCAGTGGAGTTTCTGACCAACTAAGGCCTTATTGACGATGTCAGTCAAAAGGTAGCATAACTTACAATCTGGTCATGGGCATATTTCTCAGTAGCAACACTTTCTTCTTGAAAAATAATTTTGTATTTTTCAGCCAGCATAGATACTTCCTAAATATTTCAAAGCCACTACATTTTCTACAAGGATCCCCTGTGCTCCATTTGGGGCCTGTGACTTCATCAATGTTTGACATCTGGCTTTTAGTTTAGTTTAGTTTAGTTTTTGAGACAGAGTCTCTCTGTCACCAGGCTACAGTGCAGTGGTGTAATCTCAGATCACTGCAGCATGCTCCTACTGCATTCAAGCAATTCTCCTGCCTCAGCCTCCCGAGTAGATGGGACTGAAGGCTCTTGCCACCACCACACCCACCCTCTTTGTAGTTTTTAGTAGAGACGGTGTTTCACCACGTTGACCAGGATGGTCTCAATCTTTTGCCCTCATGATCTGCCCACCACAGCCTCCCAACGTGCTGGGATTACTTGCATGAGCCACCGTGCCCAGCCTGTCATCTGCTTTTCTAATGTCACCAAGTAAATACAAAACCTGTGCCAATAGGGCCCAGCCTGATGTCATCCTCATGGTGTTTCTTTTTCTCTTATTGCAGGAGAAGCCTGTGGCCCAGTATCACCACCGTACGTATTCCTTTTCTTTTAAACAGTTACCGAGATGTAGTTGATATGCAAACCAATCCACCCATTTAAAGTAGGTGATCCAGTGTTTTTACTGTATTTACAGTGTTGTTCAACCATTGTTATCATCTAATTTTAGAAGCTCTTGGTTTCCTGTCAGAAAACCCCCTTAGTAGTGACTCCTATTTTCCCCAGCCCCCCACACCCCTGGTTCTAGGCAGACCTAATCTACTTCCTGTTTATATAGTACACTGCCTTTCTGTATTAACCGGTTCTTGAAATGACAGTTTCACATGGATGAGTCTGCCCTAGCTAGGAAGCCAAGGCTCTTTCATTTCTTTCTGCCCCTCTTTTTCCTTCCCTCAGCACCAAGGAGAATGGTCCTGCATCAGCTCGGTCCATGCTTGTCAAACCCCAGCTCCATACACTCCAGCCTGGTCCACATTTCCCAAAGCTCCTTGTGAGATTCCTCAGCATCACCAATGCACTGACTGTCAGTCTGTGTTCTCTTAGGTCCTGTTGAGGTCCTACAGGACCTCGTCTTAGAAGACATTGAGGACGATGAGATGCCCCCTGATATGGTACGATGCATTTCTTTGTCTCAAAGAGAAATTTTTATTTCTGGGGCCTCTGGAATATCAAGTGAGTATCATTTTTGACTGCCATTGTGAATCAGACCTCAGTTGTCATGGACTCTAGCGACCAGTCAGTGGAGTTTCTGACCAACTGAGGCCTGATTGACGATGTCAGTTAAAAGATGGCATAACTTACAATCTGGTCATGGGCATATTTCTCAGTAGCAACATTTTCTTCTTGAAAAATAATTTTGTATTTTTCAGCCAGCACAGATACTTGCTAAATATTTCAAACCCACTGCATTTTCTACAAGGATCCCCTGTGCTCCATTTGTGGCCTGTGGCTTCATCACTGTTTGACATCTGGTTTTTTGTTTAGTTTAGTTTTGTTTTTGAGACAGAGTGTCTCTTTCACCAGGCTACAGTGCAGTGGTGTGATCTCAGATCACTGCAGCATCCTCCTACTGCTTTCAAGCAATTCTCCTGCCTCAGCCCCCCTGAGTAGCTGGGACTGAAGGCTCTCACCACCGACACACCTACCTTCTTTGTAGTTTTTAGTAGAGACAGTGTTTTACCACGTTGGCCAGGATGGTGTCAATCTCTTACCCTCATGATCTGCCTGCCTCAGCCTCTCAATGTGCTGGGATTGCATGCATGAGCCACTGCGCCCAGCGTGCCATCTGCTTTTTAATGTCACCAAGTGAATACAAGACCTGTGCCAACAGGACCCAGCATGATGTCATCCTCATGGTGTTTCTTTTTCTCTTATTGCAGGAGAAGCCTGTGGCCCAGTATCACCACCGTATGTATTCTTTTTCTTTTAAACGGTTACTGAGATGTAGTTGACATACAGATCAATTCACGGATTTAAAGTAGATGATACAGTGTTTTTACTATATTTACAGGATTGTGCAACCATTGTTAGAATCTCATTTTAGAAGCTCTTGGTTCCCTGTCAGAAAACCCCCTTAGTAGTGACTCCTCTGTTTTCCCTAACCCCCCACACCCCTGGTTCTAGGCAGCCCTAAGCTACTTCCTGTTTCTATAGTACACTGCCTTTCTGTATTAACCGGTTCTTCAGCTGATGATTTCTCATTGATGAGTTTGCCCTAGCTAGGATGCCAAGGCTCTTTCATTTCTTTCTGCCCCTCTCCTTTTCCTTCCTTCGGCAGCAAGGAGAATTGTCCAGGAACAGCTCATTCCATGCTTGTCAAATGCCCAGCTCCATACACTTCAATCCAGTCCACATTTACCAAAGTTCCTTGTGAGATTCCTCGGCAGCACCAATGCACTGACTGTCACTCTGTGTTCTCTTAGGTCCTGTTGAGGTCGTACAGGATCTCATCTTAGAAGAAATTGAAAAGTTTGAGATGCTCCGTGACTTGGTAGGATGCATTTCTTTGTCTCAAAGAGAAATGTTTTTTTCTGAGGCTTCTGGAATATCAAGTGAATATCATTTTTGACTTCTATTGTGAATCAGACCTCAGTTGCCATGGACTCTAGCGACCAGTCAGTGGTGTTTCTGACTAACTGAGGCCTGATTGATGATGTCAGTCAATAGATGGCATAACTTACAATCTGTTCATGGGCATATTTCTTAGTAGCAACATTTTCTTCTTGAAAAATTATTTTGTATTTGCCAGCTGAAATGGCCTCTTGCTACATTTCCAAAACACCCAACTCTCTTTTCCAGAAGCATCTTCTGTGCTTCATTTGGGGACCAGTGACATGGTTTTCTAATGTCACCATGTGAAAAGACCTGCACCAACAGCACGTAGCTCGATATGATGCTTACGATGTTTTGTTTTTTTTCTCTTCTTGCAGGACAATGTGAGAGCCCCACATTACCTCTGTAAGTATTCTTTTTCTTTTAAACTGCTTTGTCACACAGTTGACATGCAAAACAATTTACTTATTTCAAGTGGGTGATGTAGTGTTTTTACGATATTTACAGGGTTGTGCAGCCATTGTCACAATCTAAGTTTAGAATCTTTTCATTTCCCCTCAGAGAAACCCTATAGCCATTAGTAGTCACTTCTCTTTTTTCCCAAGGCCCATACGCCTGGCCCCAGTCAGCTGCTAAGCTACTTTCTGTTTCTCTAGATTTGCCTTCTCTGGCAATTTCTTTTTTAATTTAAATTTGATTTTCATTTTTGGGATACATGTGTAGGATGTGTAGCTTTGTTACATAGGTAAAAGTGTGGCATGGTTTGCTGCACCTGTTAACCCATCACCTAGGTATTAAGCCCCACATACATTAGCTCTTTATTCTGATGCTCTCCCGTCCACTTCCCCCACAGTGTGTGTTTTTCCCCTCTCTAACATTGTACATATTCTAATGTCACTTTCTTCCTAATGACAAATCTAAGTGATGAGTCAGGGGGATTTTCTTGCTTGCTTTTGTCTGGAGAACCTCACTAGCTTCAGGTTTCTGATAGGTATGAGGATGTGGGGTGGGCTGTGAGAAACAGATGGGTCTGTGAAGAACTCGGCTCTGAGACAGGAGCATCTCCATCGTGCCTATTTCATACTGTTGAAATAGGTTTTTGTTTCCTTCTGAAAACCTTCACACACAGAGAGCCAAGGTAGTTGCTTTAAGTCATGATGAAGATCAAGTGGACCACATGATGGTTTGAGGGGTTTTTTTGGAGCATTCATTTTGTGGAAATGCATTGCTTTTCAGTAAAATTTGATTGTCCTGTATGTGTCAGTATTTTCCCAATGGAACAAACGAATGAAACTGTTTGATTGTGCAATGTCACTTGTTCACTCCCCAAGTGATTTTCTCATGACCAGATTATCCTAGACATCTTTAATCTCTGGACGAAGCTTCCCATTGGTGCTGCAGGGGCGCTGCTGTGTGTGAGTCAAGGAAAATATCAGTGTTACCAACATTGAGGTTCTCAGAATTCATGGACACCTGCTTAGTGGGCTCCATTGGAGAGAGCAAGGGAGAGCCTCGTGCTAGACCTGAAGGGGAACATGATTTAGAGGATCAGAGAGAAAGAAAATGAGAATATTTGGGACATTGTTAACAGAGAATGTCAAGGTTGCAATGTTAGGGGCATCAGTTCAGTGTCATCACCAGGGCCCAGGCAGGATATGAGACCCCTTCTGGGGAGGTGTGAGTAGGACTTGGCCTTCCTTTCTGTTGAAAGCTTGGTGTGAACATCACCCTAAATACCTTGAGAAAGGAGCTTCCTTCCTGACCCATGTCTTCTCCATCTCTTTGTGCAATGATGGCAATGATACCAGCAGAGTGTCATTGTGGAGAGGGGCAGAACAGGAATCAGGTCCCCATTTTTCTGACACAGGACAGGACACGAGTCAGTAGGAATGGACCTCAGGGTCAGATCAGACACAGAGAGGTCCCAGGCCTTATCTTCCTGGGGCTGAGACAGACAAGTTTTTATTTTTCACCTCTTCTGGAAATCTCCTGAGGAATGATTCTTCAGTAGACCCTTCTGGCCAAGGGTCTTCTGGCCCAGAAATGCTTTTCAACTGGACAGAGTCTTCCAGCTCTTGTCCTGGGCAGCTGCAGCACTCCAAAGTAGCAGGGCAGTTGGGGAGGGACATTAGTTCCAGTGCAGGGTGATCTCAGTAAAGGGCCTGGGACTGATCCCAGACTTCAGGTTATCCTTGCAACTCTTCTGTGCAATCCATAACATCTCAGTTTCCACTTATTTTGGAGATGGTTTAAAATCTTCCATCTCAAAATCTGAGTCTTCCCACAGGTGAATAGAGGAACCCTGGCTATGGGTATTTACTAGCAGGGCAGTGACTGTGTCTTCCTCATTTGTCCTTACCCCAGAGCTCAGTCCTGGGACAGACACATTAGGCTCCATGGATGTTTTAATGAACACACCCTTGGGATGAGCTCTAGGTCACCCCTGGGCTGGGATCTAGTGCAAGTGTGGAAAGGTTTTTTTTCTCAGCCTGTCCAGCCTGTTGAGCCACACACTCATCCTGGAGCCTGCCCAGCTTCTGAGTCAGGGTCTCTGGAGATGAGGGTGAGCTCCTGAGGACAGTGAGATGCCCCACCCCTCTGCTCCTGCTGCTCTGATCTATTCTAGACAGGGTGTGTAGGGCCACGCCCTTCCACTGGGTGCAGGCGCATCCCTGCTGGAATCCCTCTGGACCTCTGGACAGTGCGGATGTTGTCCTCACTGTCCTATCTCCAGCTGATGCCCAGGAAGTAACCGTAAATGTTTGGTAGGATCAGAGCAGCAAACGATTCTGCAAAAAACACCAGGAGAGGGGAGTCAGGTCTTCCTCATGTCTGGATCTCTGGAGCTGTCCCATCTAGTGTGCTTCTCAGTCATATACATGCCTCTTTATAGTTAAATAAAGAAATATATACAATGAAATATTCAAAACCTCATCACCACAGCCACCATGCAATGGCCCAGCAGCTGTACATCAGAGAGCATTTCCATCTTCACAGAATGCTCTCTGTGTGTGTTCCTGTAGTCCCAGGAACTCAGGAGGCTGAGGCAGGAGAATTGCTTGAAACCAGGAGGCAGATGTCTTGCATGTCTGCTGTGAGCCTGGCCCAGGGTCTGATTGTTAGACTCATGTCACTCAAAGCATGCACATCAAAGTTGGGATCTCAGGGTTGTGGGATTGGAGGTGAGACCTATCATGGGCCAGTGGAAGAAAAAATGGAAAGGTGATTCTTTCAGCTTCTCTTTCTTACTTGAAGGCTGGAAAGTGTAAGCAATGCCTTGTTGAAGACCTCTGGCTCCTCAGATCCTGGAGGGAGTCTGAGAACATGAAGGAAAGCTCAGGGTGATCTCATGTAATCCAGTGTGACCTCACCTGGAGTAGGAGGGTAGGTGAGTCACTCTCTGAAATAAATTCTTGCTGAGATTTGTGTCTCTAAAGATTGGCCAGTGGACACCATCCATGAGGGAAGCTGCAATAGGATAATTTCTGCAGGTAGAAAATGATACCCTAGGCTGGGCGCAGTGGCTCAGGCCATTAATCCCAGCACTTTGGGAGGCTGAGGTGGGCGGATCACGAGGTTAAGAGATCAAGACCATGCTGGGCAACATGAGTTCCATCTCTACTGAAACTACAAAAATTAGCTGGGCGTGGTGGTGTGTTCCTGTAGTCCCAGCTACTCAGGAGGCTTAGGCAGGAGAATTGCTTGAAACCAGGAGGCAGATGTTGCAGTCAGTCGAGATCCCACCACTGCACTCCAGCCTGGTGCCTGGTGAGCAAGATTGTCTCAAACAAAGAAACAAACAAAAACCAAAAATGATACGCTGGGAGTATTTCTGGGAGCAGTTGGGTTACACCTGTTGCTTTGGAACCTAAAAAGGGGTCTATGAAGCCAGAACCAAAAAAAAAAAAAAAATAGCTGTAGAGGTCTGACTTGTTTCTGTTGTATTTTAATAAGATAGAGTTGAGAGGATGTGTGTCCATGGGCTTTGTGGGCTTTTGTAACCATCGTTTGCTTACCATCGATGCTTTTGTAACCATCATTTCTTGCTCTGGTATTTAATGATTACTTTTCCCAGGAGACCATTTTTTCCTGCCTCTGTCACAGCAAACATCTAAGCCTTGCTTTTTGATTGGTTAATATCTTGGGAATTGGGAATGCGAAAGTATTATTAGGTCTTGGCATTGTCTAAGATGAAAGATACCTGGTGAGACTCCCTCACGGTACTATTTGAACATAGTTGTTTCTCTGAGGTTGTCTCAGAATCTTCAGTCCCACACTCTATATGACACACCCAGCAAAGCTCCCTGAGTTACTCAGTCTCCAGCCACCAGGGTACTGACTTTTACTCTGTCTCCCTCCAGCTCCTCCTGAGGATGGCAGCAGCATCACCTCTAAGGATGATGGCAAGGTAAGAACCCCTTTTTCTGTCCTCTAACCTGTCAGGTGGGGATTGGGGAGGGAGAGCATCAGGATAAATTGCTAATGGATGCAGGGCTTAAACCTAGGTGATGGGTTGATACATGCAGCAAGGCACCATAGCACGTGTTCACCTGTGTAATAAACCTGCACAGTCCTGCACATGCCTCCTGGAACCTAAACTTCAAAAGAAAACAAAATGAAAAAAGAATTGTTTCTTTTCTGATTTCTTTCCTTCTGTTAATTGTGATAATCTGAGAAGGCACATTATGTCTGACATGTCCAATTCTCTTTTTGGGGTTGGAATTCCATGAGAGTGTCTTCCCATCGGATATATGATATATTAGAATGTTTTTAGATGACAGCATCCATTATCAACTGTAACGCAGAGGAATTTTCCTCAACACCAGTTTTCCCCTTTGGTTTAGTCATTGTGTATTTGCCAATGTCAATTCTAGATAAATTCTATGGGGAAAGGTCTTGTCTTTCCCATAGGTGTCCTCTATTCTAGCATGTTTGATTCTTGACCTTTGACTCAACCATTGTCTTACAACTAGTTTCCTGAAGTCATCAAGAGACTGACAGATCTTGGGGGGGGATGCAGAAGAATTAATCTGATCCTCATAGCATCTTCTTTTGTCTAATTGCAGAGTTTGCCACCCGCTGGTTATGGTATGTACCCTGAAGTAGCTCACTTGCTGTGGAACAAACTTGCTGGTTTTAATATATAGTAACCTGATTCTGGGTTTGGTTAAAGAATATTGGGGGTCTAGTGAGAGCAAATAATTTTGCAAGTGTATAACTCTGATCAGAGGGACTGTATGAATGCATGTGAACCCAGAGGACCAGCCAGGGGATGTTGTGTGAGCCGATGTGGCTTCAGCTGGAGTAAAAATGAGTGCACCTCTCTCTGACTTACTCTGCTGTTGGTGATTCTAAAGAGTGGATTCTGGAAAATCTCAAAGAAGAAGTGAAGAAGACACCTTTCCAGGTGGAATTTAATAAAGCCTTCAGCTTCTGCCTGCTGCTTGGGATGCTGAGCAAGCATGTAGAAAGAGAAGAAAAAGAAAACATGGATGAAATTTGTTCTTGTCAGAGTTTAATGTCATAGTGGTGAGAAGTGAGAATACCCTGTCTGTGATCACCTCTTCTTTTTTATTTTTATTTTTTTGTCCCCTGTTCTTGCTTTATTATTTAAAGATGGTCTTTCTGAGGATACCTCTTTTCTGCCTCTGCCACTGCAAATGTTAAAGCCTTTGGTTTGGGACACAGTTCTGTCGTGGCAGTTACTTAATCCTGAGACAGCAAGTCTTCCACAGTGTGCCCAGATGCTTGGGAGAAACTGATCCTCACCTGAACTATTAGTTTTCATGGCAGCACATTCATTTGTCTGTACTTGCTGTTTACTCCTGATATCAAGGGCTCTCTCTGGGCATGGGGGACAGGATGAAGATTTGCTCTGGGGTCATTGCAAAGCTCCAGTGTCTTGTAAATGGAGGAAGAAGCACACCCTTGAGCACACTGCTCAATTTTGTTATTTAAATGAGAACATAGAGTTTTTCCATCATTTGTTAAAGAGGCCTTCCTTTTCCCATTGTGCATTCTCGGCACCTTTGTTGAAGATCAGTTGACTGTGTATGCATGCATTGAATTTTGGGCTCTCTATTCCATAGCTCCAATACTTAGGGGTGCCCCCATGCTAGGACCCTGCTGTCTGAATTTCTGTATCTTTTCCTCTCGTAGATTTCAATCTCATGAATGCGTATCTTCCAACGCTATTCTTTTTCAACATTATTATGATTATTTGAGACATAGAAGAATTCAAAAAACTGTTGGGTTATCTTTCCTATTTCTGCATGGATGGCTGTTACCAGTTTGATAGTAGTTGTGCGTCTTTGGATCATTTTGTAGTGTTGTGTATTAGTCAGGTTTTGTCTTCCTGTCTGTAAATACAGGATACCTTTTCATTTATTTGTACCTTCTCTACTTCCTTTCAGTCACATTCTGTTCTTACCAGGTTACAAGTGTTTCATCTCATTGGTTAGATTCTAAGTATCTAATGATTTCAGAGGTTATTATCCATGGAATTACATTTTTAATCTTGCTATTGGATTGTTGATATTGAGTGCATATCAACACAACTGCCGTTTGAGTGTTAACCTTGTACTCTGCAATTCTGATGAATTTATTAGCATGAATAGCATTCTTGTAGACTATCTCCAATTTTCCATATGCAGAATGTGAAAGAAGTTCTCAGCTTTATACCTCTCTTCTCAAGTATATTGTTACTGTGAAGGTCTGTTCATATTCACCTACTGAATGGTGTCCTTCCAGTTGGTGTAGTAAGGTTGTTCAGGAAATACTTTGCCTACTTATTCCATAATTTATAGTTCTAATTCTTTGTTCATGCTATTGTATGTTTATTATTTTTCCATAGAGTTAAATGCAGTATTTCTGATTAGATTCTGCATAGCTGACTTCCCTCTTCGTGTTGACTGGAAGAATATTGGGACGTCTCTTGTGCTTCTGTCTTTCCACCGTCAATTATCTTTTAAACTCTAGACTTCAGAATCTGAAGTGAATCTGGAATGTGGAAATGTGAAGGAAAACACACAAGAAAGAAACCTAATGTTGCTATTCCCATGGCTTCCCTCCTTTCATCAGCCTAAATGTATATTTAGTTCACAGTATTTGAGAGCGTGCTGCTTCTACTCATATGACAAACTTTCCCAAATACATAGTGATAATATCTGTGTGTAGACCAGTTTACCTACCAAAACAGTTTTAAACATACTTTTGTGGATTATTCAAAATTCCTCATGTACAGAGATATGAATAATATGCTTTCACCTAACCTATTACCCTCCTCAGAAGGAAGAAATGCATGAATCAGGTCTCTCGTGACACTATCCAGAGCACTTTGCCAAGGCTAAGCTACGACCGTAGCTTGGCAACAGCCTCAGTTTGAGCCACTTTTCATTTAAGAGAAAGAAATCATACAGGATATGATATCACATGCTTGGGACCTTCCAATATGGTAGATAATTCTCCTCCCCAAGTAAACTGGTGTTCATTCCATTTGACCAGGTATCTGCTGATCTTTCATCAGGTCACTGGCTCATTTTTAGATAACATGCACTTAAATTTTCTTTTTTTCATACATAGCTACTGTGTGGAATCAAGATGTCACCAAAAGCATTTTTGATACTCCTATCTCATTCTTTTGTCCCAAGGTTAGAGTTAAGTTGAAATGACTATTTTTGGACAGAGCAGTTGTGCATTATGGCATCACCCCTGACTTGGGAGCTTGTATCTTGGGTTTGCATGCAGGTCTGGAATGTGTTAAGCTTTGAGATATTAAGCAAGTCAGTTCTTTTTTAATTTACCATTCTGAATATCTGCGATACACAGTTTATTTTAATAAACCCATTCACTCCTCACTACAGACCTCACCTAAACAGTGATTGTTTACTATCCACATACTCCTTGGATGGAGAAACCGAAGGGCTAATGAATGTGCTCATGCTTTTAAGCCCCTAAAGGAAGGAGGCAAGATATGAACCTAGGGTTATAGCTCTAAAGCTGAATTGAGAATGAATTGTTGAACTGCAGTTATTACCCCGAGGAGGATGGCTCTCAACCCTACCATCGTGGGCAGCTGTAAGTTGGTTCCCTCACACATGCAAGTCCTAGATTTACATGAGTCTACAGAGATCCCAAACACTGTCTATGATTCCAAGATGGCTGCAGCAGTCATGTGGCTTAGGGCAGACAACAGTGAATGTAACTGCAGGATATGGCACAGCCATTGGCGTGAGTACTACAGAGCTGCCCCAGATACCTCTGACAACAGAGTCAAGTGGAAGTTCTCAATATTAGGAAGCAGTACTTAGAAATATTGAGAAACTCCTGTCAGTGCTGGGGACATTCCTCACCAGTTGGCCCCAAACAAATAAGATGAATGAGATATTTTTGAGATGGTTGAAAACTCTTATCGCCACAAGACCTAGAAATGATCAAATCCTGCAAACTACATTCATTAGACACAATGACAAGACAGCAAAAAAGCATAGGTATCCTCCATAGGCAATTACTGCACATGCATGACACAGGAAAGGTGGACTGAAGAAGGAACTATTCCTGTGATTAACACCAGTTGTTTTATAGAATATAATTTCAATGTTTCCAATTTTTCCATCGTTCACTATCACAAAAGTTTAGTACATAACTAAAATAGACTGTTTTGCCTAGAATTGAATACATCTGTCTGATCAACTTAGCTTTTATTCAAGGATTGAAAATTCTAAAAAACAGAACTGCAGCGACAGCCATTTATGTGACAGCCACTTCCCTTCATGTGAATCCATACATGGAAAAAATGTTCTTGGGACATAAATCACATAAACAAATATTGTTATTTCTGTTTGACACAATAAATCCCTAGTGTCCTCTTCTAAAAAATAAACTTCTCTATGATTACAGATTGCAAACCAAAAGGTTATCTAAAACTGGTCTCAATCAATTTAGAAGTTTAATTTGCCAAGGTTAGGGACATGCCAGTGACAGCCCCAGGAGGTCCTGAGTACATATATCCAAGGTGATCGGGCTACAGTTTGGTTTTTACGTGTTTTAGGGAGACATAAGACATGAATTAATACATGCAAGATGTAAATTTCTTCCATTGAGAAATACAGGACAACAAAGTGGGAGAAGGTCAGGGCTCCAGGTCATAAGGAAGATTTCAAGATTTTTTGATTGTCAATTGGTTGAGTTTAAAAACCTGGAATCAATAGAAGAAAGTGGGTTCAGAAAAGGGGTTGGGTAGACCCAGGTTTTTATTATGCATCTTTAAAACTGATGCTAAATGTAGCACCAGCATGATTGGGTCCTAGAGTACTGACATAGTCTTGAATATGCTGTTTGTTTAAAAGAGCTTCGAAACATGTGAGGCAGAAAGGCACTCTTCCATTGAACCTTAGTGTGCATTTGAGTTTCCTTTTTTGGTTGACTTTTGTGTTGCTGCATGCTGCCTCTAATATGAGGCGGTGACCTCCACATCTCATCTCTTTCCTGCTTCCCTCCCTTGCTAGCCCTCTTCCACCCAGAGGGACAGCCCAGCAGCAACTCAGTCCATGCTTTATAATCACCCACCTCCATACCCTACATCCAGTAAAGCTCCCTGAGTAACTCACAGCCACCAACCACCAGGGTGCTGAGCTTTCCTCTGTGTACTTCCAGTGTCTTCAAATGACCAGGCGAGCACGGTCGGGCTCAGATCCTGGACAGAGGAAGAAGATCTGGAGGAGGAAGACCTCTATGTAAGACTCCTTTTCTTTGTCTTCTAAAGAAATTTTGCTTTTGTGATTTCTTCTCAATTTGGATATGAAAATCTGAAAATGTACATTATGTACAGCATATGCAATTCTCTTTGTGGGGGTGAAATTCAGTGGGAATGTCTTCCCAACTAACACGCAATACACTGGGAGGTTTTCAAATGACAGCATCCATTATCGGCTGTAATGCAGAGGCACTTTGCTCAACACGTTTTCCTTGGATTAAGCATTGTGTGTTTGCCCATTAAATCAACTTTAAAGGTGAATTCTGTGAATAAAGACCTTATTTTTCCATAAGCATCCTCATGGTTTTGGGGATGTTGACCTGTGGCTCAGCCGCTGTGCCACTTCCCGTTTTCTACTTTTGCCAAGGGAATAACAGATCTATGTGAGGTGCACCACAGAGTCTCATCCTCATAATGTTTTCTTTTGTACAATTGCAGAGAATATCCCAGGAAAGGGTGAAAAGTAAGTACCATGAAGTAACTCACATCATGAGGGACCAACTTGCCGCTTGAGTGTATAGAAACCCGATTCTGGGATCCCGCTGGGAAGGAGGATTGGGGGTCTCCTGAGAGAAAAGTGATTTGGCCAATATAGAACTCCAGCCAGCGAGGCTGTAGAAAGGTTTATCAACTCAGAACAAAGACCAGGGAATGATGTGTGAGGCCACATGGCTTTAGCTGCTGGAAGAGGAGTGGGTGAGTCACTCTTTCTAATGACTTGTTCTGATGTTTTTGTTTTTAAAGGCTGGCTTCGGGAGAGCATCTTAAGACTCCACGAAGATGACGCCGAAGGTAGGGAACTACTTTCCAGGTAGGACCTAATGAGAAAGGGTTCCTAAGAGCCTTTGCCTCCAGGTTATTTCCACTGCTTGAGGAGCTGAAGCAGCGGGTATGAAATCAGAAAGAAAATGAAAATGTGTGTGAGGTTTGGTTTGCTCTTCTCAAAGTTTGCTGTCATAAAGGTAGGAACTGTGTCTCTGGGCTATGAGGGTGCTGTGTTCAGTAGAGATGATCTCTGCAGTATGCCTGCTCTTTTCTGCCCAGTGAAACATCTAAACCTTTGGTTTGGATTAATCAGCACCTCTTGGGATTATGCACAAGGGATGTAGGGCTGGGCATTGAGTGTCATCTCTAAGGAAAGGAAGGAATCTGTGGGAACATCTTTCTCACAGGCATTTACTTGAACTTAGAGAAAAAGCTCTGCTGTGTGCTAAGGGGAAATTGATAATCACCCTCTGAACTTTTAAGACTTGTTATAGCACATTTATGTTTCTGTCCTCTCTGCGGGTTTAAAGGGATGTCCCAGGGGTGGATGGCAGAGGGAATATTCACTCTGGGCTCACTGGTGTATCTCCAGTCTCCTGGGAAGGCAGAGAAGGAGTCTGACCTTGAGCACCTTTGTAGCCTCCACTTCCCACCCCTACCGCAGATTCTGAGATGAGGCTTGTTTCTCTCCAGTTCTCTTAATTTTTGGGGAAACCAAGAGTTCCTTCCCACAGAAGATGGCATTACACTATTTCCTGTCTTCAAAAATTAGGCTTCTGTTGTTCTCTAAGTTGATATTTATAAGTTAAGTTCTGGACCTTTTATTCACAGATTGCTAAAAGTTGTGCAGGAAACTCCATAGGATAAAATGTGCTGATAGCACATAATTTTGTCCAGGCTATGGATGATACTTTTATCTTTGGAGGATCCTCATTTTACATAATAAGATGCAAAACTAAGTGGGCACCCTCTATCCAGTCTGGGGCACTTCATTAAAGAACTGAGTTTGCTGCTTTCTGTCATTTGCTTTTCTTCATGAGAGCTTTGAACCACCTAAATACTGCCGGCACCCTCTTTTGGGACCCTGACATCTGAGAGGGTGAGATGGCACAAATGCAGACATCCCTGGTTCCTCCCTGAAATTTCCCTCCTCCTTTAATCATCTTCTTCCTTAAGGAACCTGCTCTGACTGCTAATGACTTGTTTAGACCTCTCCAGGTTTGGACTGTCATACATAGAATAAGTCAATATGTGATTCTCAGTGTCTGGCTTTTTCGCTCACATTATGATTTGAAATTCATTCACGTTCGTAAGTGTAACTGGTTTTGGAATAATACTGGCACTCATTTCTGTGAAGTAGATTGTTAGAAGGGAACATATCTTTTATTGTCATGAATAGTGCCAAATATTTTTCAAAATGGTGATGCTAATTCATGCTCCTGTAGCAGCGTATGTGAGGAGACATTTCTCCAAATCCTTGTGCGCTTTTAGTTTTCTCTCTCCCTAAAAATCCCATCACTGTGGTTAGTCTTTCAATTGTATAGCATCTTACTTAAAATTTTTAACCAAAAATTTTGTTTTAATCTAATGATGCAGGCCAGTAGGTTTGTGTACGCCCGTCTGACCCCAGCCATGTAAGTAATCATTGATCAAAATGTCACTATGCCACATGACTGTACTTGATAACACCTGCTTAAGTTATTAAAATGCAAAGGATAACTGATATACATTTGAGTCATGGATACTATGTGGTCACTTCTCTATGTTGCCTCTTTGAAGCATCACAATCACTTTGAGGCATAATTCGTTTGGTTCTATTCATTATACAGATGAGGAATGTGAGTCTCAGTTAAGTAAAGTATTCACGGGACACACCCACAGCTGGATCTCTCTAACATCAAAGGCTAATCTATAAACTAACATGCTGCGCTGCCTGTAGTGGCGAAGTAGACTTGCCGTAAAGTGAAGTTTGCTTCCACAGCTGGGCGTGTGAGCTCAGCGGGGTTGCTGTTACCCATTGTTTTATGGGTTTGAGATTGGTGTTGCAGAAACCCAGATGGAGAAGCTCTTGGCTGAGGGAGTGAAAAATTACTGAAAGGATAGATGAGTGTGTTTGAAGGATCAGGCTTCCATAGAGCATGTTGTTGAGCCTCTTGGAATAAAAACAGATACAATCAAACAATCTCTCAGTCCTCAGTTGTACCATTCGGTAAGCATCAGCACGCCATGGAGTGTGCTCACTGCTGAGTTGTGGGGACATAAAATCTATCCCAGGCTTCTGTGGCCGCCCATTCCGTCCTGTCCAATGAACCTCTTTTCTGTTCCATTGGTCTACATCTCTGTTTCGGTACCAGTACCATGCTCTTTTGATTACTGTAGCAGCTGACTAAGTTTGTGATCAGGTTTTCAGTATTCATTGAGAGAAACGGAACCTTTTGCAAACAATCCGCAGCACGCTGTGCCCTCATACTGCTTTGTTTCTGCGTTGCAGGTAGTGCCGTTCTTCCATCTGAAGTGTGACTCTGGTAAGTATTCTGGAATTATTGTCAAGAAAAAAAGCTTGTTTCAATGTGCAGTGCCACCCTGAGTCTGGGATTGTGATAGGAATAAGCATAGTGAAAGTGTTTTTTAGAAACCTGAGTTCCCCAGGGAAAAATCATGGCCAAATTATTGAGGCAGCAGCTGTGCTCCCTTTTGGCTGGTACTGAGTTGGGTGCTTGAGGATTGGTGGTGTCTTGTGTGAGGCTGCATCATGTGATGTGAATCTGTGTGCTTCTGTGCAGGTGAGGCTGTGTGTTTTCTCAGGAGAGATTTCCCATTTACACAGCCCATTCTCCAGTGTCCACTTTTAAAGAATAAAATCCAGCCCCGCTCTACTCTGTACAGTGACTCCACCCTCACCAGAGCCATCCCTGGGTCTGGTTTAGTATCCTCACAGCTCAGTGGAGAACCTGAAGGGCCAGGGGGTGGCCCCAGCTCCTGAGTTCCTGAATGAAAAAGTGAAAACAAACCCAGGAGTGTGGGCCAGTGCTGACACTGGCAACTACTGGCATGCCATCAGTCATGGGGTGTTTGCCACCATGCAGGGAGTCCAGCATTCATGTATAAGCCCTAAGGAAGTCCCAGACACTGCCCATCATTATAAAGTGGCCTCCATGGTCCCACAACCCAGGGCAGTTACAGGTACACCTCCCCACAGACTGGCGTAGTCATCAATGTGAAAAGCACAAAGATCCCCAGGTGTTTGGGTCGGCTCACAGATTCTTTTTTGTTTGGGGAACCTGTACAGGATGAGCAGGTTTGGTACATATGTAAACGTGTGTCATGAGCGTTTGTTGTACAGGTTATTTCATCATCCACGTATTTAGCCTAATATCAGTTATTTTCCTGATCTTCCCCCTCCTCCCACCGTCCACCCTCCAGCAGGCCCCAAGCTCACAAATTCTAAGAGGAGTGGGGGACCACACGGGCCAGTGTGGCCCACTGCAGTTGTGCAGTTAATTTGCTCAGCAGCTGGCCAAAGCACAAGGATCCGTGATGTCTTTTAGTAGATGTAGTAATATCTTCCCAAGCCCTGAAATGCTCAAACCCGGCCAGCTGAAAATGATGAGGAGAGGGACAGGTAGGAACTCTGTGCAGCACTTGGTTGGTAGCCTGGTTTCCATCCCTTGTGGCAACTGTCTTGTGTATGTGTGTTAAAGACCCTCAGCCTCAACCTAAACCACCTCCATGAGGAGACTGTCACTATTGTCCGGTTACTGCAGCATATGGACACCAGCCAAAGTGAAACAAAAGGTTGCTTTAAAACAAGTTATTCGGTGGCTCAAGCCTGTAATCCCAGCACTTTGGGAGGCTGAGGCAGGTGGATCATGAGATCAAGAGATCGAGACCATCCTTGTCAACATGGTGAATCCCCGTCTCTACTAAAAAGACAAAAAATTAGCTGGGCATGGTGGCGTGTGCCTGTAATCCCAGCTACTCAGGAGGCTGAGGCAGGAGAATTGCCTGAACCCAGGAGGCGGAGGTTGCAGTGAGCCGAGATTGCACCATTGCACTCCAGCCTGGGTAACAAGAGCGAAACTCTGTCTCAAAAACAAAAAACAAGTTATGTATTCATAATGTCCACTCATTGTTTTGTAATCTCTGCTCTCTTTGTGGTTATGTCTTCCTATTAATTTCTGATATTAATTTTGTGATTTTTCTTTTTTCTTGATAAATCTCACTAATGACTTGTGTACTAGACTTTTCTTGAAAACAACTTGGCTTTCATCGACGGCTGGGGCTTCATCCACAGCTGAATCATCATCCATGGCTGGGACATCAGGGGCATCATCCACAGATGGGAATCATCCACAGCTGGGGCATCATCCACACCTGAGGCATCATCCACTGCTATGGCGTCATCCACACCTGGGGCATCATCCACTGCTATGGCATCATCCACACCTGAGGCATCATCCACTGCTGGGGTATCATCCACTCCTGGGGCATCATCCACTGCTGGGGCATCATCCACTGCTGGGGCATCATCTACTCCTGGGGCATCATCCACTGCTGCAGCATCATCCACGCCTGGGGCATCATCCACTGCTGGGGCATCATCTACTCCTGGGGCATCATCCACTGCTGCAGCATCATCCACGCCTGGGGCATCATCCACTGCTGGGGCATCATCCACTCCTGGGGCATCATCCACTGCTGGGGCATTATCTACTCCTGGGGCATCATCCACTGCTGTGGCATCATCCACGCCTGGGGCATCATCCACTCCTGGGGTATCATCCACACCTGGGACATCATCCACTGCTGTGGCATCATCCACAGATGGGCATCATCCATGCCTGGGACATCATCCACTCCTGTGGCATCATCCACTCCTGGGGCATCATCCACTCCTGGGGCATCATCCACTGCTGCGACATCATCCACTCCTTGGGCATCATCCACTGCTGGAGCATCATCCACTGCTGGGGCATCATCCACTCCTGGGGCATCCACTGCTGGGGCATCATCCACTCCTGGGGCATCCACTGCTGCGGCATCATCCATGCCTGGGGCATCATCCACTGCTGGGGCAGCATCCATGCCTGGGGCATCATCCACTGCTGGGGCATCATCTAATGCTGGGGCAGCATCCATGCCTGGGGCATCATCCACTGCTGGGGCATCATCCACACCTGGAGCCTCATCCACTGCTGCAGCATCATCCACATCTGGAGTGTCATCCACACCTGGGGCATCATCCACTGCTGGGGCATCATCCATGCCTGGAGCATCATCCATGCCTGGGACATCATCCACTGCTGGGACATCATCCAGGCCTGGGGCATCATCTATGCCTGGAGCATTATCCACTGATACGGCATCATCCATGCCTGGGGCATCATCCACTGCTGGGACATCATCCACAGATGGGCATCATCCACTGCTGGGGCATCATCCATGCCTGAGGCATCATCCACACCTGAGGCATTCAGTGCTGGGGCATCATCCACTGCTGGGGCATCATCCATGCTTGGGACATCTTCCATGCCTGGGGCATCATCCATGCCTGGGACATCATCCATGCCTGGGGCATCACCCACTGCTGGGGCATCATCCATGCCTGGGGCATCATCCACTGCTGGGGCATCATTCATGCCTGGGGAATCATCCACTGCTGGGGCATCATCCATGCCTGGGGAATCATCCACTGCTGGGGCATCATCCATGCCTGGGGCATCATCCACTGTTGCGGCATCCATTGCTGGGGCATCATCCACACCTGAAGCATCATCCACTGCTGGGGCATTCAGTGATGGGGCATCTTCCATGCCTGGGGCATCATCCACTGCTGGGGCATCATCCATGCCTGGGACATCTTCCATGCCTGGGGCATCATCCACGCCTGGGACATCATCCATGCCTGGGGCATCACCCACTGCTGGGGCATCATCCACGCCTGGGACATCATCCATGCCTGGAGCATCATCCACTGCTGGGGCATCATTCATGCCTGGGGAATCATCCACTGCTGGGGCATCATCCATGCCTGGGACATCATCCACTGCTGGGGCATCATCCATGCCTGGGGCATCATCCACTGTTGTGGCATCATCCACTGCTGGGGCATCATCCACACCTGAAGCATCATCCACTGCTGGGGCATCATCCACACCTGGGCATCATCCACTGCTGGGGCATCATCCATGCCTGGGGCATCTTCCACGCCTGGGCATCCACTGCCATCGCATCCACAGCTGGGGCATCATCCACTGCTGGGGAATCATCCACACCTTGGTATCCACTGCTGGGGCATCTACAGATGGGCATCATCCACAGCTGGGGCATCATCCACTGTGGCATCATCCACAGATGGGCATCATCCACTGCTGGGGCATCATCCATGCCTGGGACATCATCTACTGCTGGGACATCATCCATGCCTGGGGTATCTTCCACGCCTGGGCATCATCCACTGCTGGGGCATCCACAGATGGGCATCCACAGCTGGGGCATCATCCACTGCTGGGACATCATCCACAGATGGGCATCATCCACTGCTGGGGCATCCACGCCTGAGGCATCATCCATGCCTGGGGCATCCAGTGCTGGGGCATCCTCCATGCCTGGGCATCCACTGCTGGGGCATCCACAGATGGGCATCCACAGATGGGGCATCATCCACTGCTGGGGCATCATCCACAGATGGTCATCATCCACTGCTGGGGCATATCCATGCCTGAGGTGGCATCCACGCCTGGGGCATCCAGTGCTGGGGCATCTTCCATGCCTGGGGCATCATCCACTGCTGCAGCATCATCCACACCTGAAGCATCATCCACTGCTGGGGCATCATCCACACATGGGCATCATCCACACCTGGGGCATCATCCATGCCTGAAGCATCATCCACTGCTGGGGCATCCACACGTGGGCATCATCCACACCTGGGGCATCATTTACACCTGGGGCATCTTCCACTCCTGGGCATCATCCACTGCTGGGGCATCCACAGATGGGCAGCATCCACAGCTGGGGCATCATCCACACCTGGGGCATCGTCCACTGCTGGGGCGGCATCCACACAGGGCATCATCCACACCTGGGGCATTATCCATTGCTGCAGCATCATCCACATATGGGCATCATCCACTGCTGCATCATCCATGCCTGGGGCATCTTGCATGCCTCTGGTAGCTCTGCAGGAAGATTGCCCACCTCACCATTGCTTTGTCCAGGTTCCAGAGGCTTCCATTTAAAGGAGCATCTCTCCCCACTCTGCCTCACCCAACACCAGCTCTCCTGTACCTACTGGCTTTCTAAATGCTTTCTTCCACCTTCACCTCATTGGATTCACAACTCTGGAAAATAGTCAAAAATTATAAAAAGGTGGGAGTGGGGGTGATCTGGAAATCCCTGCTATAATATTTTTAAATGGAAACTATTTATGTTTTAAATAAAGCCATCTCTTACTTAGCACTGGAATATCAAGCCATTCATGTTTTTAACAGAACTTTGAGATACAATTCAAATGTTTTTTACATGAACATATATGTGTGTATGTGTATATATACAACTATATACATATGTGTGTATGTACATATACACAGTTTATATGCACATACACATGTGTATACAGTTATGTATATAGTTGTATATATATATACACATATGCATATATGTATTGTTTTAGGACACAAAAATACTGATCTTGAGAAAAAAGCAATACATAAATATAGAAACTGGCATAGCAAAAGTCCCCTTTAAGCTCCATCTCAAAAAAAAAAAAAAAGAATATGGCATACAAAGTGCAGAGTGACAGAAAATGCTCACAGCATGTACATGTGAAGAATATGTGTTGGCCCCAGCTGTCAACGTTGCCAGTGTTGCTGCTGTCCTCAGTGCAGACAGCTGTGCAGGCATTGAACCTTTGGATGCTGAGGGTGGCTGAGTTGGCCCTGCCAGGGCCACAGACCCTAAATTGGACAGAGGGGAGGGACTGTGGGTCAGAATCAGCATAGTGAGGAGGGCAGGTGTGTGGAGCAGAGCTGACTGGATCCCTGTCCCCAGGTGAGGTGCCCCCTTCTCTGTGCAGTGAGTGAGGAGGGTAACGACAGGAGCCCTGGGGATGGTTCAGATGCCACTCTGCTTCCTGACACTGCTGTGGAGCCTTAGCTTTCTGAAGCCACTTTACATCTCCCAAAACCTTCATGGGAGCAGAGCCACTGCATTTAAGTAAGAGCTGCGACCTGCCTCTTCCTGGGCTCCTCTGCCCTGAGTTCTCACAGCTGACCCGGTGGGGTGAAGGTGTGTCCTAGCAGGTCAGTGTTGCCACCCAAATCTACCCAGTAGGCTCCCTGATGACTAAACTCCCATGGAGCCTCTGAGTCATTTTCCAGCTGGGAGAGGCCATCTCAGGAGTGTCCCTCACTGTCCCACACTGCCCTCAGACCCCAAAGCCTTCCTGCCTCTGACACACTGGGGCATCTCAGGTGGAGAGCCTTGGCTGTCCTGCTCCTCCTTTCTGAAGCTGCTCATGATGTCAGAGAGGGGCCAGGGCAGCTGGGAATCCTAAATACAGGAGATGTGGGTTGAAGGGAGGTCACTTGTTCCTGCCAGCTGTGCCAGCAGAGCATCTATGACACTTTCTATCTGTTGGTGTTTCCTGGGACCCAGAAGCACAGAGTTTACTCACACTATTAACACTGTCATCATCAGCCACCTAAAGGCCTCTCTTTCATGTTTTTTTAATCACCATTTCAAATCATGTTTTCCTCCATCTCTGAGTCACCAACTCAAGTATAACTCATGTGGTTCCACTTCAACTTCCAAGTCATCACTACAGATACTTAAAGAATTCATAGTGTGTTTTCATCTCGTAAGCAAATAAGTTTTCCTCTTTGGACCTCATCTGGTTTATTTTTTATTTTTTCTGAGATTTAAACTCAGACTTAAACATTTAATTTCATCCATGTGTGCATATGAACCATATCCATTATTTCCAACAGGTCAGCATTGTGTAAGCTACACTTTAGTTATAAACCCTTGTGCTGAGCAGCCAGGTTGCTGCCAATAACACGTGACCAGTGAGGATGCTTCCTTCTGCGCATTTCCCTCCATCTCTGAACCACAGTGGACTAGCCGCATGGAGGGTGCACACTTAATGGTAACTATGTGCTGAGGGACGTCCTGCCGGATGGCTGACCTTATAAATATCCCAGTTGTGAGTAATAGCTTCTGAAGCTCCACAGCCTGACTGGAAATTGGTTTTATTTTTATTTTTTAAATTTCAACATTAGTTGTCTGCTCAACACTCACTGGTTTCATGCCTCACTCAGAAGTAACTGCACAATTCTAGAGCATCCACAGGAACCTATAGGTTTTGCCTGCCCCTGCCCCTGGCTGGCTGATCTCAAAGCCCTCTCCCTGGGTTCCTGCTGAGGGGGCTCTGGCAGCTCCTGCCACTCCCATTTTGCTCCCCTCAAGCCCTTTTGCTTTGCTCTCTGCTGTTGCAGGCGGCTCCTCCCACACAGACATGCTGGGCTCCACAGGGGTTTCTTTCACCTCAGATGGATCAGAACGTGTGTTCTTGTGACTTTTATTCATCCACATTTTGCCTTCTCTAAATTGCTTTGTTGTGATATTTGTCCATTTTTAGTGACATTTTCATTTTATCTGTCTTTTCTATTTTTTTTCTGAAATCTAGATTGTCCTTGCTAATATCTTTCCATTGTTCCATATCCCTCTGCAATTTTGCCTGTTGGATCCTTCTTCTAACAAAGCACCTTAAATAACCATTCAGGAGCTCATAGGCTTATGTGCCTTATCAGAATCATAGAAACCTCAGCAAGTTCAGCACATGAAAATGCACTCAATCCCAAGTCATTAGCAGAGAACACATGGAAACTAGTTTCTCACTCTTAACCCACCAGAATAGGCACATTATCGGAGACAGAAATGCAAAGGGTGGTGAGGATGTGGAGGAACTTGAACTGTCGTGTTACTCTGGGAACATACTTAGTTTCAACCATTTTGATAAATGGCTTTCTAGTGTGTACCACAGTCATCAGCACCTGTGACCCTACAGTCCCACTCCTGCCACCTATGTCCAGGAGACATGTATGAGCCAAGGATGTTGGTGTCCACCTGGGAGACTTTACAGAAGCCTTGTTTCAAGCAACCATCATGAGAAACAGCAGAGTGAATGTAAAAAATACAGAGGCGTGAACTAGTAGTGCCAACTTTCTACAATGTTACATGCTCAGCAGTACAAAATGACAGATGTTTCATCACGTGGAACATGGGTGAAATTCACATATTCACATAATTTTCAATCAGAAACAAAAGAGTACATGCTGTAGGTTTGCATTTATATGATGTTTAAAAATAAACTTAAAATGTGTTGATCATGATCAGGGAAGGTATCTCCTGGGGTTACTGCCTGGAAATTAGCTGCAGAGGGACAGCCAGGAGATCTACATCTGGGTGCTGGTAACACAGTGTTCGTAAGAAGGCAGCAGTCTGCCTGTGTCATATGTGTGCACCGTGCCACTGGTAAAACAACCGTCACCTAAAAATGAATGCAAATCATATCTTTCCATCATGCAAACGTCCATCCTTATTGTCTCCCTGGGAGTCTGTCTATATTTTAAATAGAAGTAACTTCAGTTTTGTATGTACAAGAACACACTCACACTGCTCTCTTTTAACTGGGAAAATTATGATAGCAACTTCTGTAAAAGACATGACAAGAAAGGTGAATTAAAAGTCAAATTTTTGAATACTGTTGCCAAAATCCAACACAATATGTTAGCAATCTTGATTCTCAGGTTTGTCTTTTTAATTTTCCTTTGAGTTTGGGATACATGTGCAGAATGTGCAGGTTAGTTACACAGGTATACATGTGCCATGGTGGTTTGCTGCACCTATCAACCTGTCATCTAGATTTTAAGCCCAACATGCATTAAGTATTTGTCCTAATGCTCTCCCTCCCCTTACCCCCTACCCCTGACAGGCCCCAGTGTGTGATGTTCCCCTTCCTTTGACCATGTGTTCTTATTGTTCAACTCCCACTTATGAGTGAGAACATGTGATGTTTGGTTTTCTGTTCCTGTGTTAGTTTGCTGAGGGTGATGGCTTCCAGCTTTATGATTGTCCCTGCAAAGGACAAGAACTCACTCTTTTTTATGGATGCACAGTATTCCATGCTGTATGTGTGCCACACTTTGGTTTTGTAAAGGAAAGACTGGGGTTTTGATATGGATATAAATGTGGTGGGATGAGAACAGGATCCCTACTGTTTAGGGTGCTGCTGGTGAGAGTGGTGAGAAGAGACAGAGCCCTGAGGTTAGAGGAATGGACATTTGGTTAGAAATAGGACCTGGGTGGTCCTCAGGGACGGTCCTGGGGTGGGGTCTCCAGGCCATAGCTGTGGAGGGTTCCCTCTAAGAGAAAGGTCTCTGTGCATTGTCCCTGCAGGGCTCAGGATGAAATAGGAGTCTGAAGATGCTGACCTTTGGTTTGGAAGAAATGAACAGGAAGAAAGGTCCACTCTGTGCTGGTGCAGTCACTGCTCATCCTCAGCCAGGCCTTAGTCCAGCTGCACAGACAGTGGCTCAGATCAATAGTAAGTCAGGTGGGAAACTTTATAAAGTGAGTTCATCAAGCCACTGACACTCCAGCCCAGGCACCCCTTATCAGATAAGGGCATTAGCTGCTCACCCAGGGTTAGTCCCATGGAGGGAAGCAAAGTGGTCATGTGACAATTTAGAATGTTGCTTTCTAATACAGTTGGGGGTCAGTTGGCTGCAGGGGTCCCTTGTAGCCAACTGATCATTGGAAATGTGTAGCCCGTGGCAGCTGACTGTGATGCTGCTATGAAAGGATTGCCCTGTTTTGAATCACCCTCATCTTTCCAAGGGGCTTCATTTGAGATAAACCACATCCTGTTTGGAGTCTGGGATGGAAAGGAAGAGACAGAGGCCGGGTCTTGTGTCCAAGCTGTTATCTGGGCTCAGGCATCTGTTCCAGGACATCAGCCCTCCCACAGAAACCTTGGGTCAGGACATCTTGAGAGTCAGGGGAGTTCATGTTTTGGGGGGTCTAGAGCACGACCTGGAGGTCTGGAGTGTGAACACATCTCTGGCCCCAAGGCCTCCGGTATGCTTCTGCCCCAGCTGCATCACACAGCAGTGTGGTGACTGGAAAGACACATGCCTTTAAGAGAATTTCTTCCAACTGTGAAGTGCAGGCCACAGATCCTGCTCTGCCCACCCTCAGGGCTGACGTGGGCATCACAGGAGACGATCACATGTAGTGTTTGTGCACTGTAAATCCTCCCACACAGGCAAATGAAGAAAAGCCAACCTCCACCCTTCCCTGCCCTGGAGCATCCATGTCCCTTCTCTGGTCACCCACTGTCAAGTGTGTAGCTTCTTCTCCCAGGCATGTAATGATGGAGGAATCATGGAGCATTGAAGAATCAGCCACTTTTTCTAAAGCTTTAACTCTGTTCAATGATCTTCGGCCTCATCATGCTAACCAGTCAGCCCTATTAAAGTGTTTAGAGGGCAGTGCAGAGAACTGGAGGCTGAGGGGTTGCAGGATGTTCCCCAGTTCTCACAGCTGTAAATGGGACTGAGCCCAGGCCCTCAGGCCCCAGCCCCCATGCTCAGTCGCTCTGCTCAGCTGCCTTTCTGGACCGTCTCATCATAAAGGCATTTTCCACACAACCTTTCCCTCAGGGGTTTCAAGTGCACATGAGAACCCAGGATCTTCCGAAAGCCCAGTGTTGGCTCAGAGGCTGTGTTGGGGAGTCAGTGCAGTGGGATCCACCATTTGAGCTCTGCATCAATTATGGTCCATTTCCTCTGGTCTTCTGCCAACAAATTGTCAGTAGCTCTCTTTACTGTGAGTGCATTTCCCAGATTCTTAACTGATGAATTTGAGGAGAAATGTATATACAGCCTAGACCAGCAGCACGTCAAGAAGGGGCCCCCGACCAAGCACAGGTGCAGCTGCAGACAGTGAGCTGATGGCCCTGTGGGTACCCAGCCCTTACATTGATTCAAGAGTAATGATTGCATTTGTTCCAAAGTTGCGTATTTAAAATAAATCAATAAAAATGCTAAACCATATTGTTATTCATGTGAGAAATTTTTAATTTAGTACTCAATCAGTAGTGTTTCAACCACATAAAGATACATTCACAGCTCAGCTTTGGTTCACATTTAATAGCAAAACACATCTGAAGCTCCTGTTTAGACATTAACTGATTGTTAAACATTTGCTGCAATAGATCTGCCCCCAAATAGTGTTGCCAAATGACTCTTTTATTAATATACACTATTATTTGGATAAGTTTTACATTAGCAGAAAAATAGAGCAGATACTGAAATTAGCACATGCCCCTTTCCTCCATTTCCCCTGTAATTGACATGTCGGTATGGTGCATTTGTTATGGTTAATAAACCAATATTTACACATTATTAACTAAATGTCTTAGCATTATGGATTCCTCTTTCTATTGTGAATTTTCAAGTTTTTTTTTAATTTGCAATGTCTTGCTCCACCTTGCATGCACTCATTGTTCTGTTGCTGACAATCCCCTGTGCTTCAACTGTTAGTCCTTCTGTCTTTTTCTCAGAAACAGCTAATTTTTTGTTTTAGACCAATCTCACCTTGTTACCCGGACTGGAGTGCAGTGGCGTGCTCTCGGCTCACTGCAACCTCCACCTCCCAGGTTCAAGTGATTCTCGTGCCTCAGCATCTCGAGTGGGATTACAGGTGCCCATGACCACACCTGGCTAAGTTTTGCATTTTTAGTAGAGACAGGGTTTCCCCATGTTAGCCAGGCTGGTCTCTAACTCCTGACCTTGAGTGATGTGCCCACCTCAGCCTCACAAAGTGCTGGGATTGCAGGCATGAGCCACCGCACCCATCTGGAAACAGCTGATTTTTTTAATTGTCTCTAGAGTTTGCCTTTTTACAAAATGACACCTTGTTTGAATTACAGATTATGTAGCTTCTTCAACAGACAATCCCAGCCTCCAGAACAGTGAGAAAGAAAAAACTGTGTTTATACCACCCAGCCCATGGTATTTGGGTTACCTTTTCTTTTCTGGGGGCAGGGTCTCACTGTGTTACCAAGGCTGGAGTGCAGTAGTGCCATCTGAGTTCATTGCAGCCTTGACCTTCTAGGCTCAAGTGATCTTCCCATCTCACCTGGGACCACAGGCACACACCACCATGCTGGGCTAATTTTCTTTATATTTTTGTAGAGATGGAGGTCTCACTATGTTGCCTAGGCAGGTCTTGATCTCCTAGCCTCAAGCAAAGTTGGGATTCACTCAGGGTGGCTGGCAAAATATTAAGGGAAATATCAGGGAAAGTTATAAGATATAGTCTCAAATATTTTGGAAGATAAAAAGGTTTTTATAACTTGTAATAATTGAAGAGACCGAAAGCAGCTGGTTCTTACCTTAGAGTATTAGGTCATGGGTAAAAATTAGGGATAATGGAAGCTTCCCCAGTTGTCTGTTTACCTCACATTCCTTTGTCTCTACTCTAACTCCCTTGTTCACTCATGTGGTCTTAAAACTAACCTTTGAGCTGGGTGGCCATATTGGGGGAGGTCGAAGGGAGATCACCCCTTAATGGTGTTTGCTCTGGGCCCTGGAACCAAATGTTTAACCATGTTAATTATTCACAAGCATGTTGAATTAGAGCTTCTGTCATTAAATCTAAACTGAATAAATGTGAGGAGGGACAGCTATTAAAGGGTTGGGTAGCTGCAATGGCCCTCTGAGAGCAGCTGACTTATTCACTGTACTTTGTGTGTGGAGGGTATTTATTCATCAGTCGCAGAGTCAGGGTTTGCAGGACAGGCCTTTGCAGGTGGTGATCAACCTCTCAAAGCAATCCACCTGCCTTGGCCTCCCAAGGTGCTGGGGTAAGAGGCAGGAGCCTCAGAGCCCAGCCAGCCTTGTTCTAGCAGCCTGCACTGATCCTGGCTGACTCTTCCAGAAGACACTGGTTGGAGAGGGCAGTCAGGAGGGGCAGCATCAGGCTTTAAGCTGTGTGAAAGGGAAAGTTTTGCTCAGCAGCAAATTCTCTCCAGATTAAGAGTTTTATGATTGGCAGCCACCATGAACTAGAGAGACACATCCTCCAGGGAAAGCCTGCACCTTCCCCAAGGTGTCTGTGCTGGCTCCTGGGGCCTTTGACCACTGCTTTCCATCTGGGATTCTGTGTTCACAGGGGGAGCGAAAGACCTGAGGAACACCTTGCAGCGTGACTTGGTCCTCATGGTCCCTTCTCTCCTGTCATTGTAGGTGGCCTCAGGAAAACAGCCTGTATTCTGGAATCACTGACTCACTGATAAAAAAATCCAGATGAAAAGCAAGGCAGGATTTTTCTGCTGGTTTCAATCTGATTCCAGCTTCCCACTGGGCACAAGGTGGGGGTGGTGTAAGGAGTGATTTTTGCAGGCAAAGAACCCTGGCCTCACTGTACAGTCCCTGGAGCAACCATATCCCTCTAGGTCTGTGTGCATGAGACTCTGGAGGGGTCTTCATGGGTGTCATGTGGTGTGACTGAATGTGTGTGGGAGTGTCTCCTCAGGAGAGGTGTCCCACCTACACAGCACAGGTCCTACATCAATGTTCTCTAGGGGAACCCCACTGCCACTGTGTGCTTCCCACATGTTGACATGTTCATGGCTCACCACAGCCTTGCCCAGGGGCTTACTTTCCAGTTCCATACCTTGGAAAATGATCACAGAGAATGATCCACACTCCTGAGCTTCTCTGTGAAAGAGATGCAGGGTGAGTGAGGGTTGGAGCCCCATGTGGAAGCTCAGGACCACTGGGTGGCATTCCTCACTCAGTAGCGGACTCATGGGTCACAGGGCAGGGGTGATCCAGCCTCGTGCATATGCCTGGAAGTACCTGGGTGTGTGGAGTTCCAAGACATCACCCATGGTTAAAAGGCAGCTCCTGTGCTGACATAGCCCAGGACATCTTTGCATATATCATAGATTTTCACCCAGCTATTAGCCTAAAAAGTCCAAGTCATGGGAACAGAGTAGAAGGGTGGTGTCCGAGAGTGAAGAAAATAGAGAGCTGGTGAAAGGGCGCAAACTTTCAGTTATGCGATGAGTACATTCTAGAGACCTGACACACAGCATGGCAACCGTAGTTCATAGTGATGAAGTGCACATTCGGAATCTGGTGAGAAAGCGAACCTGGAATATTCTCACCACACATGCAAATGGCAACAATGTGAAGGGATGGGAATGTTTATGAGCCTGATGGTGGTCATCATTTCATATTGTGTGCATATATCAAAACTTCACATTTTATACCTTATATATATGTATTTTAAAATTGTTCAACTTTGTCTCAATAAAGCCAGGAAAATATCCTCAGGAATATTCAAAGTCTGTGAGCTACACATCCTAGAATTGATTAATTAGAACCAGCAGGACCCCTGCTGATCAATGAGCCCCATTAGCCTGGCTGAAGCACCCCAGGACAGCAGAGTTAGAGCACCAGCTCCAGGCCCACACCTCCCCCTGTAAGGAGCCACCCTTCTGGCCTATGTGATCAGGTCTAGGGAGATGTCAAGAAGATACTGGCAGTTAAACATGGCAGGAGAGGCCAAGAGACTTTCTTTTGCATTACAGTGTAGAGCTGGGCACATGGAGAGACTGAGCATTTCCTGTTGAATTAGGTGGCCTCTAGATCCACAGTGAGGACCCTGAGCCTCATCCCAGTCCTGCTTCTCTTTTCCAAGCCTCTTCAACTGAGGAGGATGACACAGCAGCAACTGAGCCCATGCAGTAAGCCCACCATGCCCATGCAGGGCTGTGTCCATCTCAAGCCAGTGCCCCAAGTCATTTACAGGCAACACAGCCAGTGCACTGCCAGCCAGCCACTCTGTCCTCCTAACCTCCCTAAGAGGCTGCTGGAGGAAGAGTCACACCTCACAGCAAGGAAGGATTGCCTTTCTTTGTCCAAAATCAACATGACAATTTGTTTATTTATTTCATTTCAAATTCATTCAGGTATGAAAATCTGGCAATATACATAACATGTGATACATACTGTTTCCTGGAAAGACAGTGTTAGTCATGAATGGCAGCCTCAGCTTATTAACAAACTGGGAGAGGGCCTGGTCTCAGCACTTGTACTTCCTTCTTCTGGGACTAAGAATTTTCCAACTGCCAGCCAAAATAGACTGGGAAGACCCACAGACCCACCCTCCAGGGAAAGCTCCTGCATGTCCTATGGGTGTCCTCACAGTCACTGCAGGGCTTTGACTGGACTACAGTTTCCCCTCTGTTTTTCTAAAGCAACCTGTTCTGTAATTATGATACAGAAGTGCTGGAAAGGGAAGAGTGTGGTTCCTTTAAATGATACAAAACAGGGGAAGGGAAGTGCTGGGTAGAGGAGGGTGAGGTCCTTTGTAGGGCTCCACCCCCATGGACCTAGGCAAGGACAAGCACTCCTGCCTTCATGGCCAAATGTTGCATTTCCCAAGACCATCCTGGCCCACCACGTCGAGAGAAGCATATCAGTGGAGCAACACAGAGGTGGCTGGACATTGAGAGGAACGCACTGTCAGGCCCCAGCACAAGGGCAGGCCACCGGCCAAAGCGGAATGATGCGGGGTTTGGCCAGAGTGGTCGAAGAGGAGTCCCACCACTGGAGAAGAGGTGCACCACCAATGTCCCAGCTCTAGGGGAAAGCCATCTCCCTTCTGGCTTCCGGTCGGCTGAGAGCTACTCTCACTCAATAAAGCCTTGTACTCATTCTCCAAGCCCACATGTGATCTGATTCCTCCCCTACACCAAGGCAAGAAACCCTGGGACTGAGAAAGCCCTCTGTCCTTGTGACAAGGTATAGGGTCTAATTGAGTGGGTTAACATGAGCCACCTGTAGACAGCAAACTCAAAGAGCACCCTGTAACACATTCCCACTGGTGCCTCAGATGTAAACATTCACCCCTATACACTGCCGTGGGGTCAGAGCCCCACAGCCTGCCCAACTGAAGAAGTGAGCTGCACCCCCACTGCATGCCCTGTGAGGGGAACAAGGGAACCTTTCCTGTTTCAATGACAGATCATCCCAAGAGTGAGTAAAAGTGGTGAATGTTCTGGAATCACTCAGTTGCTGAGAAATAGTGGAGGTGATGTGGAAAGTGGAACTTTCCTTTTGGCTTTGGTTGGAGAGGTTGATTTTGGGTTCCTGTTAGGGGTGAGGATCAGGGAAGTGTTGATGGAAGCTGATTTTTCCAGATAAAGAGTAACAGACACGTTTCAGGGAGCAGCTGTACCCCCTTCAGATGGTGGGAGGCTGGTATGCGGAGCTGGCACTCTGAGTGAATGCACCTGCTGCTCTCTGAGTGTGGCTGTCTAGGAGGCCCTGCATTCATATCCCCTCTAGTAGCACAGCCACTACTGTCAGTTTCCAAATACAAAACTCGCATCTCCATGATTGCATATATATATATATATATATATATATATATATATATATATATATATATATTTAAAATTTATCAAGTTTTACACTTCATATGTGTGTAGTTCATCACACTCCAGGCTGTGGTCAGGGCCAGGGAGATTAAGGTGGGCTCCTGGGGACAGTGAGGTGTCCTCACCCCTCTGCTGCAGCTTCCCTGATTTTCCAGCACAGGTTTGCAGGGCCATGCTTTTCATTCTGTTTACAGTTTGCCACAGCTCTGAACCCCTCTAGGACCTGGGTACAACCCACTGTTTAGCATCCCCAGGGCCTCAGAGTGGCCAGTACTTGTGCCTGTGCACAGGAACTACCTATTAAATGAAAGATAGCACTTGTCCATTGATTGCTACTCTCCAAGAAAACAACAGGGGAGGTGGGGTGATGTCTCCCACATCTCCAGATCCCCAGTGCTATGCTCTCCAGGTTGTCAGCCATTAGCCAGGGGTGTCTATTTTAATTAATTTGTTTTAAAAATGTAATATCTAGCCCCTCATCAGACTGGACATGTTTCTGGCACCCAGTAGCCCTGCACACAATGCAGAGAGAACCTTCCCATCTGCACAGGATAGTCTTGCCACAGAGGCTCTGACCTGGCACAGGGTCTGTTTGTTGGATCACTGACCTGAAGCCTGCCTATAGCTGTTGGAGCCCCACATTGATCAGACTGGTGGTGAGAGCTGTAATGATCTAGTGGATAGGGGAGTGGCAGGTTGCAAGGAGGTCCTCTCTTGAGGTGAAAGTTTGCAAATGTGACCATTGACTTGATGAAAGCCTCTGATGCCAGAGAGCCCAGATGAGTTCTGAGAAGGCTGAGGACAGAGTAGGGAGTTCCTGTGGGAGTCAGTGTGGCCTCCCCTGCAGCAGGCAGGATGGGTAAGCTCCTCTGGGTAACACCTTTCTTGCTGGTGTTTGTGTCTCCAGAGCTTGATTGGCCACAGGAGACATGATTCCAGCCATGACAATGAAGACACTCCAGGTAGATGCACACTCTGGAGAGAGGGAGCCGCAGAAGAGGCTTGAGATGTCAATCACCACCAGCAGAGGTCTGTCTGCAGTCCCTGACTCAATGATGGGTGAATAAATTCACTCTCACACCTGGTTCAGTTATTCAAATGGGCTAGGGATGGTCATCTGCTGCTTTCAGAGGGTGACTGCAGGCAATTGAGCAGACCCCCTCCATCCTCACATTTATTCAGCATGAATTTCATAACAGAGGTTCTAAGTCAACATGCTTGTGGATAATTAACATGGTGAAAAGAGTGGTTTTATGATGAGAAAAGCTTTTGGTTCCAGGGCCCAGAGCAAACACCATTAATGGGTAATTTCCCTTTCACCTCCCCCTGAGAGGACCATCCAGCACAAAGTTTACATAAGGAAAAAGAGTAGAGACAAAGGGATGTGGGATAAAGACACTCAACTGGGAATGCCTCTTACCATCTATCTTTTCCCTAACATAATGGACCAGCTGCCTTCAGCCTGTCCTAATAAAACCTTTCAGCCTTCCAAAAGGTTTGAGATTAATCTGTAACTTTCCCTAATATTTCCCTAATATTTTGCCAGCCACCTCAAGTGAATTCCAACAGAGGCTTCCCAGGGGGCAGCCCAGCCAGTCCTGCTGCTTCAGAGATGAGGAAGGGGGAGGAGGTGAAATCAGAAAAAAAAAATATGTATAATTTGTAAAATGTTAATGATACAGTTTGAAAAATGTTTATGCCTATGGCCTTTGAGTGTCACGTCTGTCACCATCTTTTCTTGCTTTGCTTCTCAGAGATTATCTTCGCCACGTGACCTGATCTTTTCTGCCTCTGCCACCACCAAATATCAGACACTTGGGTTTTGTTGGTTATCGTCTCTTGAGAACTGAGCATAGAGCAATTAGTCTGGGTGGTGCCGGCCTGAACTGTGGGATATCCACGGGCACAGCTCTCTCCCAGACACTAGAACCTGGGACTGAGCTCTCCCAGAGTGTGTCAGGTGGGGTTGGAAGTGGACCTCTCCCATCTGCACTGCACTCCCAGGTCTTGTAGCAGCAACTTGGTGTTTCTGTCCCCACCACTTACTCCTGGTTTAATGACATTCCTGTGGTTGTGGAACCTCGCTAATCAGCCTCAGTGTAGAGCACTTGTAGCAAACTCAGTCCCTTCTATGATTGCCTCTGGAGCTAGGACAGCCCCTTTGAGTCCTGAACTGGGTGCGGGGCTAGGGTTTTATCACTGCACACAGCTCAGTCATGGAGTGCAGGTGGTCTCTGGAAGTGTAATTGTGAGTTACCCCTTATCCAGTTATAAGACCTTATCCAGTTATGCTTGTCTGCCATGGGAAGAGGCTCTCATGATGCAGCAGTGCAAAGGGAAGGTCTGGTGTGTGGGGGGTGGACCCCACACACAGGCCAGCACCCCCTCACATTCCACCTGGGGCACTGGGCCTGGAACCAGAGCGAGGCTCCAGCAGGCTTCCAATGGCCATAAGGCATCTCTGATGATGCTGGTTGAGCAGTAATATCCAGGCATTTGGGAATGCACATACAGCCCTGAAGAGGCATCATGATGGAAACCATCAAGTCCACTAAAGCCCAGCCCTTGTACTGTTTAGACACACTTATTTTATGTGTGTGTGTGTGCTCCCCCAAGCTGCACACTTATTTCATGAAGTAGTTTCTCCAGTAATCTGTTTGGCCTTTTTCCCCAGAAAAAAATGTCAAGAGGTCATCAATGGAAGAAACCATAGGCCCTGCTGGTCTCCAGTGGTAACTGATGCTCACTGTCCTCCTTCTACACTGCCCTTCAAGCTGCCCCAGCTGGACACTGAATGTGTGTCCACAAAGCCATGTGTGGATATCCAAGCCCCAGTGTGATGGCCTCAGGAAGCACAGCCTCTATGCAGTGATTAGGTCATAAGGGCTGAAGCCTAATGAAAGAGCCTCCCATAGCTTCTCTCATCCCCACCATACAAGGATGCAGCAGAAATACAGCCACCAACAAAGGAGGAGGCAGGCCCTCCCCAGGCATCGCCTCACCCAATGCCTCCATGTTGGACTTCCCAGCTTCCGGAACAGTGAGAAGTAAATTTCTGTTGTGTGTGCACCACCTAGTTTACAGGATGTTACTACAGCACCCTGCATGGGCCATCTGTGTCATGTGAAGAGGCTTGCTGTGCCATGGAGCACAGCAACACCTGGCCTCCTGCTCAGGCTGGGCCCTGCTATGACAGGGCAGCCTTGTCACCAAGCAGGGAACCTAAAATCAGATGGGGACCTCTGGGCCCAGGTTGCTGGTGTCACCTGAGACCCTGGGCTAATAGATTAGAGTGGGCTTCTGTTGGATGCAGCAGGCAGAGCACTGGTAATAATGGCCCCAGCACTGCAGCCACAGGGGACTGGGAGCTGCCCTCCAGGAGCTGTGGACAGTGACACTTCCTGAGTCACCACAGCCGGGGAGGCAGCTCCTGAAAACAGATGTAAGAGCAAAAGGTCAGGAGGGGAGAAGGGACAGGAAGGTTCAGTGTTGCCTTCCCACCCCCAGCATAGTAGCTCCCCCAAGCGGCACAGGCAGCCAGGACTGTGAACAGGAGAGGAGCCCAGTGTTAGTGTAGATGACCCAACATGGTGCTCTTCTAGACCTGCTCCCACAGGGCCACCCCCAGCACCTGGGGTCACACCAGAGCCCTGTGGGTTGGGGCTCAGACACAGCAGCTCCTTTCCAGGGGACTCTTGGAACAGTCTCCACTACTGAGTTGCTGCATATCAGCCACTGTGGGCTCATGGTACATGGGCCTGGAGGAGCCTTCCCACTGTCCTTGCTCTGCAGAGCCAGGCCCAAGGTGCCCACTGTGGTCCCAGAGACATAGGGTGCTGCCCTTGCTCTTGCAGGCCTTTGCTGTTCCCAGTAAGCACCACACAAGCCAGCAAGCCTCACACACCACCAAGCAAATGCTTGCTTGCTCACTCTTCCCAAAGTTCACATAGACTCTGTCTTAAGGTATTACATTCTAACCTTAGCGAATTGCCCAAGAGAAACAAAACTGTGTGTCCACATAATGATTTCTAGAGGAAGGGACATTGCAGGATTGTTCATAATGGATTAAACTGGACACAACACAAGTGATTGCCAGTAGGTGACTAGATTAAAATATGTTCATCTGATGGAGCCCTGCACAACATAACAAGACACACAACATGAGTGAATTTCAAAGCTGCCGTGTTGAGGGCTAGAAGGTCGGTATGACAGAGGATGTGATACCTGTTTCCATCCAGATGAAATCTTACACAAGAGAAATCTCATCTGTAGTGACAGAAAGCAAATTCCTGGTTCTTGGGGCCAAGGTTGGTGGGGTAGTCTGTATGTTCATTGTGGAGCAGTTAAAAGATTCTCTCTCTCTCTGTCTCTCTCCACACACACACACAAACACACACACACACACACACACACACACACAAACAATTTGTTTATCAATTCCTACATATTAGTCATTTCTCACAAGCTGTGCTCTTAATATAGACACATATGATTTCATATGAAGCCTACCTCAGTAACACTGATTTCAACACAGAACTACTGTGCTATTTGCATCAAAGCAGCCCAAGGCCGAGTCATGGAGAGGTGGAGAAAAGAGAGGATGGCATTCTCAGGACTGTCAGGCCTTATACCCTGGGCTGCAGTGGAAGAACTCAGCAGAGGTGCAGCCTGACTGGAGTAGGGGACAGCCCTGGCTCCAACAGCACAGGGGAATTTAGGTCTTCCATTCCCATGGTCTTGAGCACTTTGTGATCAGCACTGAGGCTGCTGTCCTGGGTCAATGTCATCATTCAGCCTCCTGCACTTACTGGAGCCCAGAGAAGCTCTGGGAGGCTGAGCTGCTGACTGGAGCTGAGACCTGCACTGGGATTCAGAGCAGGCTCGTCCCGGAAGAGCAAATGTTGAGGCATTTCCCAGCTGCCCTGGTAGTAGGACCCCAGTTACCCCCAGTGTTGCTGGTGTTCCCTGTGGGTGGAGATTCTGCCTCCTGGACGCATCATTGGAGACACCAGGATCCCTGTGTGGAATCAGATGCTGAAGCCCATGTGTGGATGGATGTGGCTGTACTGATCAGGATTTCCAGGCACAGAAAACAGTGTTGACTCCTACCAGTTTAGTCCAGATCCTAAGGGACTGGGCATTGGGCTGTATTGCCTCATCCGTCTGTGCCTTCCTGAGATGCCTGAGGCTGCCTTGTGATAAGGTACCACCTGTTTGCCTGTCTCTCTCCTGCTGGTGGGCATGTCTTACTAAGAGGCAGGTGGCTCCTCAGGTGCTCCACAGAAGCTTCTTAGTGGAAAGATGCTCACAGCCAAGGTCTCTGGGCCCACGGATTTTGTCTTACTTGCTTTTTTCAGATGAAAATCTTCCACTGCAAAGAGCAATAGCACAGTGAAAACAAAATTCAGCCCAGAGCCCTGGCGCTTGCATGAGTCTGGGTCATATCTCAGGAAAAACCAGGGATGTGTCCCAGCATGTTATATGGTCACCAGCATGGAAGCCACTGCTCAGGGTGCAGGTGAACAGATGGCCCTGGGGAAGCACAGACGGGGAGCAGCCATGTCAGCACAGGGTGCTGGTGAGCCTGAGACACCCCCGGGGATGCACGGGTGGGAGTGACTGAGTCAGCACAAAGTGTAGGTGAGGCTGAGATGCCCCTGAGGATGCACAGGTGGGGAGTGGCCAAGTCAGCACAGGCTGGGAGATGGAGCCTGCAGGCTCAGACAGGGGTGAGTGTGGGCACCCACCAGTGTAACTCTCACGGGGTCTGAGGCTGAGGAGCGGTCACAAGCTGGAAACTGAAACCTGGTCTCCAAGGCCTGCTGCCACCTGTGCAGTGAGCGAGGAGCACGAGGAGAGGAGCCCAGGCCTCTGAGCCATGGGAGAGGACAGTTCAGAGACTGAAACGGACAGTTGGAGGGAAGGCAACCTCACTTGGAGGTGCTCAGTGGAACTGGGCTTGGGGCTCACTGGACCCAGTGACCATCCAGAAGCTCTCAGACCACATACATCTTGGACCCTGGGCTGGCATGGATGGGGCCATCACTTTCTTCCTCATCCATCATGCCCTTGGAGACTGCTGAGCTCTGAGGACTGATTGATATCTGTTTGGATGTAATCAGAACTGGCCAGGCATGGTGGCTCACACCTGCAATCTCAGCACTCCAGAAGATTGAGGCAGGAGGACTGCTTGAGGCCAGCAGTTCAAGACCACCCTGAGAAACATAGTGAGGTTCCATCTCTAGGAAAATAAACAAATTTAAAAAGTAGGCAGGCATGGTGCCATGTGCCTGTAGTCTCAGCTACTGGGGAAGTTGAGGCAAGAGAATCACTTGAGCACAGGAGTTGAAGGCTGCAGTGAGCCATGATCTCACCACTGCATTCCAGCCTGGGCAACAGAGCAAGACCTCATCTCTGCAAAGAAAAGAGAAGGCCATGTGCAGATGGAGGCAGTGGCTGGAGTGACACAGCAGTAAGTGAATGAATGACAATTGCTGGCAAGCAGCAGAAGCTGAGAGGCAGGAAACAGGCCTCCTCCAGAGCCTCCAGGAGCCAGCCCTTTGCACCCCTGAAATGTGGCATTCTGGCCTCCGGCGCTGGGACACTGTGCATTTCTGTCATCTTAAGCAACCCAGTCCCTGGCAGTTAGTTACGGATGCCCCAGGATTCTCATCCAGCCGTCTGACAAAGGGAAGCTCCAAGGAAGGGATTCCCTCCTTATCTATGTTGTTTGAAGATTTTACAATAATTTACTCTTGTATGGCTAATCATTGTTAACCAACGCAAATAAAATAGTAAAGAAATGATCTAGGCCGGGTGCGGTGGCTCAAGCCTGTAATCCCAGCACTTTGGGAGGCCGAGGTGGGTGGATCACAAGGTCAAGAGATCAAGACCATCCTGGTCAACATGGTGAAACCCCGTCTCTACTAAATATACAAAAAATTAGCTGGGCATGGTGGCACGTGCCTGTAATCCAAACTACTCGGGAGGCTGAGGCAGGAGAATTGCCTGAACCCAGGAGGCGGAGGTTGCGGTGAGCCAAGATTGTGCCATTGCACTCCAGCCTAGGTAACAAGAGCGAAACTCTGTCTCAAAAAAAAAAAAAGGCCTACATCTTCAGTTGGGAGTTTGGTCTGCTGCTTATCAAGTGTGGAATTTTGAACAAGGGTTAAACATCTGAATGTCTCCATCATGTCATCTGTAAAGTGGGGGTGCTCACACCCACGGGGCTCACCTCCCAGGTTGGTGCTGGACTCTCCCTCGGCCCCTGTTCTCTCACCAGCCATGTCCACTCTTCCCCCAAAATGGTGCCAGTGACTGTGATGGCTTTCCATTCCCACATTTGTCTCTAACCCCAACAGCAGATCGATGTCAGCAGAACACAACTGAGTGTTCCTCTCCTCATGCCCCTTCAGGGGTTCCTCACCACCCACCAGAACAGGTGCAAGCTTCCAAGCCTTGCTGGATACTCTCTACATTCTGAGCTCCACCTGCCTTCCCATCCCCAGCCTTCCCCACTCCTGGTGGAAAAGCTGGGTGTGTGGATGGTTTCTGAATGCTGAGCACGGCCTTTTGCAGCCAGTCCACTCCTTACGCTGTCCCTATCAGGGTCTCCACCCTAAGCCTTTCCACCTGGAGCCTCCTCCCAGGGCCCCACAACAGAAGTGACTTCCCTGTCCTTTGAATTCTTATAGCACAAGGCCTACTATCCCCCATTAAACTGCAAACTCCTTTTGTGGAAAAAAACTTTATTCATTATTGTGCTATCACACTATCTTATGAAGAACCGATTGTCAATAAATATTTGCTGAATAAAAGAATAACAGTTATAAAATGCTTGTTTTATATGGATTAATACTGGTTCTAAAACTGAGAAATTACAAACAGCACTGATATTCAGCCAGTACACACAAGTCTGGGCACAGCAGTTGTAAAATACTGAAATATCCACTGCCACTGACCCTTAGCATCCAGATGCCCCCCACTGCCACTGCTCTCCTCCCTGGAGTGCCTGGACCTCCCACAGGCTCCTAACTAAAGGGCTGACCAAGCCGGGAGTACCCAAGACCCAGCAGCCACGTGGCCAGGTCCACTGGTGAAAGCATCCATCCTGACTGATCAGGTCCTGCAGGGTTTCAGTGTTAAATATTTTGATAAAATCCCTGATTATAAATAAGGCTCAGTTATATAGTTGGAAAATGATGCTTCTCCTCATTGCAAAATCTCTTAGAAGACTCTGTAGATCCGGGACGGAAGTGGATCTCTGAAGCTTTCGGGCATATTCATCAGCACTCTGTCTTCATGTAAACCAGAAGATATGCAGTTTCTTGCCTAGAGAGATGAGAAGACACATCAGCACAACAGCATAAAACCTTCATCAGAAAAGGATGCTTCATTCATCCATGACATGACAAGTGTCAGCAAACATCCAGGCAGCTGGATCAAGCCTTTGTCTATTTATCAGCTCGGAGAAGAACAAAATAGACGGCCTAGGAAGATAAGCACTAAGTTTCTGTTAGTTAATATCTAAAGCAGAGGCTAACAAGCTCCAGGCACACGAGCCAAATTCAACCCTGTCGGGTTTTTTTAAACTTTCAACTTTTATGTCAGATTCAGTGGGTACATGTACAGGTTTGTCATGGGTGTGTACACAACACATAGTACACAGCATAGTACACAACAGTTAGTTTTTTGCCCCTCCCCCTCCTTCTCCTGTCCATCAGTTCTATTGCTGCCATCTTTAAGTCAGTGAGTGCCCAGTGTTTAGCTCCCATTTGTAAGTGAGAATATGCATTGTTTTTTGATGAGACCGGTTCTTGCCCTGTCACCAGGCTGGAGTGCACTGGCACAATAATAGCTCACCGCAGCCTCGTACTCCTGGGTTCAAGTATCCTCCTGCCTCACCTTTAGCTTCCTGAGTAGCTGGGACTCCAGGTGTGTACCACCATGCCTAGCTATAACTTTTATTTTTTTTTTTTTGTAGAGATGGATCTTGCTTTATTGCCCAGGCTGGTCTTGAACTCCTGGCTTAATGTGATCTTCCCACCTCGGCCTCCCAAAGTACTGGAATTAAAAGCATGAGCCCATATTCAGCCTCCAAGCCCCTTTTTGGAAATAAATTTAACTGGAACCCAGCCATGCTCATTTGCCCCTGTACTGTCTATGGCTGCTTTTACTCCACAGGGCAGAGTTCAGTGGCTGCAACAGACACTGTACAGACCACAAAGCCTGAAGCACTTTCTCTTCAGCCCTTTATAGAGGAAGGCTGCCAACCTCTGATCTCAATAACAGGGAAATCAATGGCAGCCAGTAAGTGGCAGAGATTGGGTGTCTAAGAGGATGCTCAGAATAAACAGGAGAGAAAGATGAAAAGTAGAATGAAGATTTCAAATGTGAGCTGCACCTAATCCATTATTTTTCAAATGACCAGGCCCGTCTCTGTAGCTGAAAATCACCTCAAATAGCATTTCTGATATACAACCTAAAAGCTCAGCTAAGAAAACTTACAAAATCTCCCTGCTTAAACTTCATCCAGCCTTTTTCTCTCCAGCTTCTCCTCTGTGGTCATTGGTTATAAACATATTTATTGACACTTACTAATGCAAGCCAGACAAAGAAATATGAAAAAAGTCATCCTTCCCTCAAAAGAGTTCATAGTCTAATGTTATAGAAAGTTATGTAAGCAAACAATTTTAAAAACCAGTGGCTGGGCGTGGTGGCTCATGTTTGTAATCCAAGCACTTTGGGCGGCTGAAATGGGCAGATGGCACAGGATTTTGAGACCAGTCTGGCAATATAGCAAGACTTCATCTCTACAAACATTTTAAAAAAATATGCCAGGCATGGTGGTGCATGCCTGTAGTCCCAGCTATTCAAAAGGCTGAGGTGGGAGGAATGCCTGTGCTCAGGAGTTCAAAGCTGCAGTGAGCTATGAACACACCACAGTGCTCCAGCCTGGGCAACAAAGCCAGACCCCCATCTCTAAAAATTACATTTACAAAAGCAATTGTGATCTTTGCTTTAATATTCCTAGAGTGTGATGTGTGAGGCAAGCGGGGGAGGGGGTGAGTGCTGAAGATGAGGTGGACAGTGAGCCATCAGCATGTCAGTAACAGGGGAATCCATGGACATTTCATGCAGCTCCAAGGACCCTATATGAGCTAATTGGGCTCCCATTTTTTAAATATGTTTCTTACCAGTGGTAGTTAGGATTTTCATAGGTACACCAGATGTCTTCCCAAGACACCTGGATGCCAGAAACAAATGGGGTCAAGCAGTCACCAGCTGATACTTGTGAGCACCCACAGAGGACAGGGGCTATAATGTGCCCCCCATCCTCCAGACAAGCCCACCTCTTCCAACTCCCAAGAGCCCGGAGTATCGGTGGCAGGATGTCATGTGCAATGAAGTCTTTTTAGCACCTTTGTCCCTGTGTTTAAACTCAGTCATGCTTATCCCAGAGGCCTAACTTACACATTTCTAACTCTACTTGTTCTATAAACATTTCCCACAAAGCATGAAGCCACGGGGCATGAGCCTTGAGCACCAAAAACTTAGAAGTGAAGGGAAGTGAAGAGAGGTGCAAACCACGTGGGGACTTCAGGCTGAAAAAGGCTTGAACTCTCATAAACGACACCACACCCAGACAGCGAGATCATGGTGTGTGATCTTGGAGATCCATGCAGTCTGGATCCCAGCATTTGTTAGAGGTGGCCAATCCCGGGCAGGAGGCCATTGTGGATGATGTTTCTCACCGAGGCAATATTGGAGTCATTGAAGCAGAACCATTTTCCGTCCACAGCATTCCGGATGTAGGCACAGTAATGACTGGAGTCCACCATTCCCACATGTGCAATTACAGTGAAGAGCTCATACTGCCCTCCAGGCTGGAAAGAGAAAGGCACGAGACAGTTCACTTGCCACCACAAATATGATTGCATCACACATTTATACCTGCCCACCTCAGCCCTGATTATGGGACTTCAGAATACTAGTCAACAGTCCCGCCCCATGGCCCTCATGCACCCTCCGGGAGGGGCTTTCCTGAGCATGGAGCCTGAACTGCAAAGGCTCAGCAGGTTGACAGAGCAGAGCACACTGGAGATGGAAGGCAGGAGGTCATGAGACAGCCCCCAAAGCCAGGCAAGATTAGAACCTCCCCCTGGGAGGGGTGGGGGTCATCAGAACATAGTTCTGTTTCTCCACAAGCTCAGGAATGCCCTAACCTGAGCCAATGTTCACAGCCAAGAGTGTCCTTTGTAGGGGGAGGGGAGACAGAGGGCAAGGGCAGCACATGCAAAACTGAGCCACCCACAGTGCAGGCTCCAGTTATTCTCTGCTTCTATTTGCGGACCTTGTGTGGGACTTCATAAAATGCAGGGCAGTATCTGTACCTAAATATTAGTTTATAAGGAATAAAAGGGTTAGAGAAACATGCTGAATAGCCAGTTCTAGCATATTAAAAAATCTTCAACCAAATCAACTGCAAGGAAAGAAAAAGCAACAGAAATCTAAAAGGAACTTAAGAAAAGAGAGAAACTTAACCAAATGCAAGTGTAGGCATTGCTTGGATCTAGATTCAAACAAACCACATAGATTAAAGAACAGTCAAGAAGTCTGCACGTTTACCAGATATTTGATGCTATTGAGGAATTACAAGATGGAGCTGGTTATGTTTTGAGTGCTTATTCTTTAGGGATGCATAATGAAGTGTTTACCAATAAAGTAGGATGGTGTCTGAGATTTTCTTCAAAAAAAATCCAGTACAGGATTGGATGAAACAAGATTCCAGAAGATTTATAGGAAGAGCAAGACCTGCCATGAGTTTTGTAATGGTTACAGCTGATGATTCACTGTCTAATTCTTCACTATACACCTTGGTATATATTTGCAATGTTCCATAACAAAGTCTTTGTTGTTGTTGCAAAGACAGAGTCTTGCATTGTTGTCCAGCTGGGCTCAAACTACTGGACTCAAGCAATCCTCTTAGCCTCTCAAAGAGCTAGGATTACAGGCGTGACCCATGGCACTCAGCCAATAGAGTCCTTTTTAAGCAAAAAAACAGTTTTAAATATACTTCATCAGGCAGAATGTGCAGGTAGAAATATAAAGAATTAGAAGACTCTCTCTGAAAAAGAGAATCCTGTGAAATGTACACAGCCTAAGTAGGCAAAGAAACCATGTTATAATGGGAGCCATATCAGGCCTCACTTCCCTAAATGCCATGGTTCTAGAGCAAAAATAGCCAAACAGACTATAAAAACAGAAGAGACACTCCAAAAATAGACCCGCACATATAGGAATACAAAATTTGCTGTGTAGCATGTCAAATCTATGGAGAAAAGATATTTGTATCTTTTTTCTTTCATTTTTCCTGTTTTGTTTTATTTTTAGAGACAGGATCTTGTGCTGTCACCCAGGCTGGAGTACAGTGATAGATCATCGCTCACTGCAGCCTCAAACTCCTGGGCTCAATTTTCCTACCTAGGCCTCCCAAGTAGCGGGGACTACAGAGGTTTGCTACCACACCCAGCTGATTTTGTTTTTTGAGATGGAGTCTCACTCTGTAGTTCAGGCTGGAGTGTAATGGTGTGATCTTGGCTCACTGCCACCTCCACCTCTGAGGTCCTGGTTCAAGCAATTCTCCTACCTCAGCCTCCCAAGTAGCTGGGATTACAGGCATGAGCCACCATGCCCAGCTAATTTTTGTATTTTTTAGTAGAGATGGGGTTTCACCATGTTGGCCAGTCTGGTCTTGCACTTATGACCTCGTGATCTGCCCGCCTCTGCCTCCCAAAGTACTGGGATTACAGGCCAGCTAATTTTTTTTTTTTTAGAGATGGGGGTCTCACTATGTTGCCCAGGTAAGTCTTGAAATCCTGGGCTCAAGTGATCCTTCTGCCTCACCATTTCCAAGTGCTGGGATTACAGGCATGAGCCACATCACCTGGCCTTGTGTCATTTCTTTTCCCTCAGAATCTCTCAATAGGTTATTGTCTCAGGACAAGTGATTTAAACTTTACTCTGATTCAATGTGGTCCAGTCAACTGGCTACTTTATGATTATCCTCAAAGTGGGCACAGGCCATTTGTGAAAGAAAGTTTGGTTGGTAGTAAGAACCCACAGTGACATGTTTGCCTATGCATTTCTATGTACTCCACATGTTATTTCCAAAGGGGCCTACTGAATTCTGGATTCTGTCCCTCAGTGCTGTGAGACATATCAACACAAATCCAATATTTAGAAAGAAGAAAATATTTTAAGGCTGGGCAGTCTCTGAGGAATGGGTGGCTTCTAGCAGATTGGGGTGAGGGAAGGGAAAACAGAAAAATGTAGCATCTGGGGAGAGGCAGGATGGCATGGAGGTCGGAAGCATCCCACCTGGACCTCAGCAGCACAGAGCTCTCACTCCATCGGAAGCACCTGGATGAAATCCAGGCTCTGGGGGAAGTACAGGGAGTGGCAGATCTTTCTCATCTGTGAACTCCTGATGGAGAATGGCATGAGGTGGATTATCAGGGTCTGAGGCAAATGGGTCAGCTTCAAGACCTGAAAAAGCGAAATCACTCTGGATATAAAGTCCACTTGGAATGGGAGTAAATGAAATGTCTGGACTAATGGTACTCTCTTCCAAAAGAAGAGGGAAGCAGGGTGACATCAGAGAGTTCAAGGCTCCCGTTCACTGAATGTGCTGAGCTCCTCTGAGAATAATGCAAAACCTGGGTATTCTACCACCAGCGAGTCCCCACAAGAGGCACAAGGGCACAGGGCTCTGCACAGGCACCAGGACCCAGGGAGCCGCAGCGTCTGCTCCAGGGAGCTCATCTCACCCCGAGGGAAATGCCCTGCCGGCTGCTCTCAGGCCTTTTCCTCTGGTCCCTCTCAGTTATGTGACCTGAGAAGCCACATCCATGGCTCTAGAGATCAGAACTCCGGGATCCCAGATACTAGCCAGACCCAGATTCCCTTTCTCACCCACCACGAAGTCCCCTCGGGGCCTCTGATGATTCTATCAGGAAATCCACAGGGGGAAACCCCAAACTAGTGAAGGACAGTTGATCCCTGAACAACACGGGTTTGGACTATGTGGGTCCACTTAATACACAAATTGTTTTAAATAAATACAGTCTTCCCTCCCCCATAAGCACGAGTTCTACATCTGCAACCAAACACTCATTAAAAATACAGTATCCCAGATGCACAACCGCATAGATGAGGGACGGACTTTTCCTATATGTGGGTTCCGCAGGGCTGACTGGGGGACTTGAGTATGTGCGGATTTTGGTAAATGCAGGGGTCCTAGAACCAATCCCCTGTGTGCACCGAGGGACAGCTGAGTCCAGATTAGGGAATGAGTACCTGTTTCCCAAGAGTCTTCTTCCTGCAGTTCTCACAGAAGCAATTACTTTTGCTCAAAAACTCCCTGGGCCGGAAGAAGCAGTGCAGGGCATCCTCCTGCCCCACCCAAGAGAAAAGGGAAAAGGCAGCATTGGCATTTCCCACCTAGAGTACTGCATTCATCTTTCTCACACTGCTGTGAGGAAATAGCTGAGACTGCATAATTTATAAGAAAAGAGGTTTCATTGGCTCGTGGTTCTGCAGGCTGACAGGAAGCATGGCGGCATCTGTTTCTGGGGAGGCCACAGAGAGCTCCCAATCATGGCAGAAGGCCAAGTGATAGCAGACATCTTACATGGGAGGGGCAGGTGCAAGAGAGCAAGTGGGGAGCTGGAGTGAAGTGGCGTGATCTCTGCTCACTGCAACCTCTGCCTCCCAGGTTCAAGCGATTCTCCTGACTCAACCTTCTGAGTAGCTGGGACTACAGTCTGCACCATCATGCTAATTTTTGTATTTTTAGTAGAGATAGGGTTTTATCATGTTGGCCAGGCTGGTCTTGAACTCCTGACCTCAGGTGATCCACTCCCCTTGGCCTCCCAAAGTGCTGGGATTACAGGTGAGCCATGGCACACTTTGCCTGGCTGCATACTTTTAAACAACCAGATCTCATGAGAACTCACTCGCTATCACAGAGACAGTACCGTGGGGGATGGTGGCAAATCATTCCTGAGAAACCCTCCCCCATGATCCCATCTCCTCCCACCAGACCCTACTGCCAACATTGGGGATTAAAACTGAACATGAGATGTTTGGGCAGGGACACAGACCAACGGTGTATCAGGGATGGCCTTCCCACACTTTGCAGCTGAGGGTTTCAGCTTTTCTTCTGGTTCTCTTCATATCCCCCTTAATGCCTGGCCTGGTGTGGTCCACTGGCAGGATCTCAAAGGTCACCTGCTGACTGGAGGAATGAAACAGGAGGGGGCTCCTGTTAGGGAAGCAGTATGAGGAAAAAAGAGGTGGGAGGGAAAAAGATTTTTGCCAAAACAAAGGAGAAATCAGCCAGAATTATGAAAATGAAATAAGCAACTTCTCAGAAGCCAGAGCTAGATCCAAGAGGCAAGGGGGAACTGGCAACACTGTGCTGTGTGGTGATGTGGTTTGAGTGTTTGTCCTCCCCAAAAGGTTGAAACTGACTCCCCAGTGTGGCTGTATAAGAGGTGGGGCCTTTTAGAGATGATTGGGGAGGGCATGGTGGCTCATGCCTGTAATACCAGCATTTTGGGAGGCTGAGGCAGGCGGATCACTTAAGTCAGGAGTTTGAGACCAGTCTAGCCAACATGATAAAACCCTATCATGTTGGTATCATGGTGAAACCCCATCCCTTCTAAAAATACAAACCTTAGCAGGGTGTGGTGGTGGCACTGGTAATCCCAGGTACTCAGGAGGCCAAGGCAGGAGAATCGCTTGAACATGGGAGATGGAGATTGCAGTGAGCCAAGACCACATCATTGCACTCCAGCCTGGGTGACAGAAGAAGACTCTGTCTTCAGAGAAAGGGGGGTGGTCATTGAATCATGAGGGCACAGCCCACATGAATGAATTAATCCACTCATAGATTAATGGGTTTTCCCAGGAGTGGGACAGGTGGCTTCACAGGAAGAGGAAGAGAGAATTGAGCTGGCACATAAGCATGCTTGGTCCCTTGCCATGTGATGCCCTGCAATGCCTCGCCTCGAGACTCAGAGTCCCCACCAGCAATCAGGCCCTCACTAGGTACAGCCCCTCAACCTTGACTTCACAGCCTCCAGAACTGTAAGAAATACATTACCTGGTCGGGCGCGGTGGCTCAAGCCTGTAATCCCAGCACTTTGGGAGGCCGAGGCGGGTGGATCACAAGGTCAAGAGATCGAGACCATCCTGGTCAACATGGTGAAACCCCGTCTCTACTAAAGATACAAAAAATTAGCTGGGCATGGTGGCGCGTGCCTGTAATCCCAGCTACTCAGGAGGCTGAGGCAGGAGAATTGCCTGAACCCAGGAGGTGGAGGCTGCGGTGAGCCGAGATCACGCCATTGCACTCCAGCCTGGGTAACAAAAGCAAAACTCCGTCTCAAAAAAAAAAAAAAGAAATACATTACCTACTCTCAGATATTGAGTTGTGACAACAGAAAATGGACTAACACATATGGGAGCAGCAAATACCAAGAGACTCTCCTTACCAACGTCTTCAGGGGCTTTGAGTCCACATTGAAAAGAAAGTAGGAGGGTCAGCATGCTGCTGTTTCTCCTACTCTCCATGGCACTGTCAAGGTAAATCAAGGAGTCCTTCACCCAGATCACATATAGGGCCTGCAGCCTCCCCATCTGCAAGAGGTAGCAGCAGAGAGGTGAGATGGAAACAACACCATAAGCCAGGTCAAGCCAACTGCCAGAAGTTGGAGCCAAGAGATAGAATCTCCAGAAATGGTAACCACTAATGCTCTTTGTCCCACTCATGAGTTAAATAATCAGCATCTTACACTTTCAAGTGCTCTGGTTCTAGGTTCTTACCAAGTGCACATCAATTATCAGGTTCCAGATTTTGAGGTAGAGTTGGGCAGCATCATGCTGGATAAATACTGGCAAAAGAGAAAAGGAACAGCCAATTAGTGAAGTCTTCAGGGTCACTCGTCATGCCCTGGTACCTAGATGCACACAAACACTCAGCACTTTGTGTCTTCCTAGCCTCCCACCCCACTGAAAGGCTAAGTTGGCACTACATATGAAGTGATCAATAAACAAACAATAAGTTGGGTATTGATTTTTGAGAACAACTCTTTTTCTTTGTTTCTTTCTTTCTTTTTTTTTTTTTCAAGAGTCTCACTCTGTCCAGGCTGGAGTACAGTGGCACAATCTCAGCTTGCTGCAAACTTCGCCCCTGGGTTCAAGCGATTCTCCTTTCTCAGTCACCTGAGTAGCTGAGATTCCAGGTGCCTGTCACCATGCCTGGCTAATTTTTGTGTTTTTAGTAGACACAGGGTTTCAACATCTTGGCCAGGCTGGTCTTGAACTCCTGACCTCTTGATTCATCCCCCTCAGCCTCCCAAAGTGTTTGGATTACAGGCATGAGCCACCATGCCTGGCCGAGAACACTTCTTAAAACTTAAGCTCCAGTGCCAGGTGTAGTGGCTCACACCTATAATCCCAACACTTAGGTAGGCCAAGGTGGGAGAATCCCTTGAACCCAGGAGTTTGAGACCAGCCTGGGCAACATAACAAGACTCCATCTCTATAACAAATTTAAAAAATTCATTGAGCGTGGTGGTGCACACCTGTAGTCAGAGCTACTTGGGAGGCTGAGGCAGAGGCAGGAGGATCACTCGAGCCCAGGATGTTGAGGCTACAGTGAGCTGTGCTTACACCACTGCACTCAGCCTGGGGAATGAGATGTTCACAGGGGACTTTGAACAGCACTGATATATTCCTGAGGATCTAGAAGGCCACGCATATGCCCAAGACCTAAGAGGGCTGAATCCTTCCCCTCTGGCTGATCACAAGGCCATGTACAAGAAAGCAATGAAGGTGAACACAGAATTATAAACTGTGTGCATTTTGAAATTGTGCCCTAACCGACACACAGAGCCCCTTCACAAATATTGGAAGACTCACCGATTCAGCCGTTTAAGGAAATCTCTGACCACTTATTATCTGAACAGTAAGATAACACAATGGAGAGGTCAGTGGCCAGGCACTACAGGGATATAGACATCACAGAATTAGCTCAGGAAGTTGTCACTGAACAATGATCAACAACAACAAGAACAATGACAACAAAACAGCAGCAACAATGAACCCTGGTGTGGGGTATCTGGTGTCCAGTGTTGCCACCCTACGTTATCTATAATGTTCATTTTCCAACAGAAGAGACAAGACATACAATGAAAACAGAAAAGTATGGCCACACGCAGGAGAACAGCAATCAGTAGAACTTTTCACCTAGGAGCCCTAGGCGCTGGCCTTACTAAACAAAGACTTTAGCTGTTATAATATGTTCAAAGAACTAAGGAAAACCATGTCAAAAAAGGAAAAAGTAAGAAAATGCTGTCTTGCCAAATGAAGAGTATCAATAAGGAAAAAACCACAGAAAAAGAACCAAGCAGAAATTCTTGAGTTGAGGAGTACAATCATGGAAATGAAAAATTTACCAGAGGAAGTCAACAGCAGATTAGAGCTGGTAAAAGAAAGAATCCATAAACTTGGAAATTGGTTCAGTGTGGTTATCCAGACTGAAGATGGAAGGAAAACTGAATGTAGTGTCCATGCAGCCGAAAAGCTGGTTAGCTGCTCACCACAAGTAGAATTCAACCAACTCTGATACAAAAACAAGTGTAATACAAAAGAAGGTTTTATACAAAAACATGAATTTATTCTGAAGCCAGCTTGGGGAAGGAGCATGATGCATCCTGCCTTTTTCATGTGTGATTTCTCCTTTGGAGGAGAAAGGGGCATTTTTATAAGGTGTGTTGTGGGGGTAGGGAGTGTGAGCAATGGTAGCTGTCTCCCAGGCAGTTACCATGTACCTGGAAGCTGAGTTGCCACCTTTCTGGGCGGAAGTAAGCTGTCAAAGTGGCCAAGTGAGCACGCTTTCTCCATGTGTTCCTAGTGGGTGAAAGGCCAACCCCTGGAGGGGTTTCAAGTCCACTGCATGGCAGGGAGAGTTCCCTGGTGGGTATGCCTTGGGCTGCAAATCTACTGCCAAGTCTCAGGAAAGATCAGTTGGAAGAATGTGCCCTGTTCTCAATCAAACCTCAATCAACCAGAATTCTGGAGGGTGGGGCCCAGTAATCAGAATGTTTCATTTCCCCAGATTATTTCAATGTGTTGCCAAGGTTGAGAAGCACCACATGAGTAAATCTGCTGTACAGGAGACCGTCTAGAGAGGGGCATCAGCATGACTCTGCCTCAGCCCCTCTGCACTCTGCCCAGCAGTCATGTGAGAGCAGAGGGCAGGTGCACGAGGAGGTCCTGGTTCCACATCTCAGGCAAGCAGCAAACGTCCAGCCTAAAGCTCTCCAAACTGCAGAGGCACATGCTGGGTTAGGTCCTGGGAAGAAAGGGCAACACAAAGGGCTGTCCTTGTGGTTTGGCAATGATTCATTTAATTACAGGCACTACCTGGATGGGAAAAAGGAGAGAGCACAGGGCAGGAAAGGAGTGATAGAGACAGAGAGAGCGAGCAAGCGAGCAAGCGCGAGCGAGAGAGCATTGTGTGAGTGTTGGGGGAAGGGAGGTGTGTACCATCCACTGACTCCTTTCCAACATCAGTCTAGTTCCAACTCTCTCTTTAACCAAGTTAGTGGCCATCAATCCTGGCTGCACTTTAAAATCACCCAAGGAGTGCTTTTCAAAAGTACCAATACCTGGGCCCCACCCCAGACCAACCTAAGAAGTTTTAGAAATAATGTGTAGTCCAGAATATGCAGAAACAGGTCTTCTCTCTGCCAACTTTTGAGAGAACATCTCAAAAAGTTCAAGTCACTGTGAATAACTGAATATATTAAAAATGAAATAATACACATGGTTATCAGCCTGAAGAGTAGTCTTACCTCTTCAATATCCTGGTGAGGTCCACATTCATTACAAACACCTGAATTAAGGCGTTAAGGCAGCAGGTCTGTCCAATGTTGTGTAAACCAACCAGGCCTCTAAGGGGAAGAGAAAAAAATACTGAGGGCAAGGCCTAGGTCAAGAATTTGAAACTGCTAGGTGTGGTGGCTCCTGCCTGTAATCCCAGCACTCTGGGAGGCTGAGGCAGGCAGGTCACCTGAGGTCAGGAGTTGGAGACCAGCCTGGTCCACATGGCGAAAACCCTGTCTCTACTAAAAATACAAAAAATTCAGCTGGGCATCATGGCAGGTGCCAATAATCCCAGCTACTTGGGAGGCTGAGGCAGGAGAATTGCTTGAATCTGGCAGGTGGAGGTTCCAGTGAGCCAAGATTGCACTGCTATACCCCAGCCTGGACAAGAGCGGAACTCTGTCTTAAAAAAAAAAAGAAGTTGACAAAAATCAAATGATTTCTTAAATCTACCAAGGACATGAAATCCTACAAAGTTCTCTCAGAGGTACAAAGTGTTCACTCAAGAGATTGCGAACAAATTGGAGAGAAGATATGAAGCATGAACCTTTAAAAAGTTTGATAACATGGGCCAGGCACAGTGGCTCACACCTGTAATGCCAGCACTTTGGGAGGCCGAGGCAGATGGATCACCTGAGGCCAGGGGTTAGAGAACAGGCTGGCCAACATGGTGAAACTCCGTCTCTACAAAAATTGGCTGAGCATAGTGATGTGTGCCTGTAATCCCAGCTACTTGGGAGGCTGAGGCAGGAGAATTGCTTGAACCTGGCAGATGGAGGTTATAGTGAGCCAAGATCATGCCACTGTACTCTAGCCTGGGTGACACAGCAAAACTCCATCAAAAGAAAAAGAAAAAGGAAGGAAGGAAGGAGGGAGGGAAAAAATAAAGGAAGGAAGGAAAGAAAGAAAGAGAGAAAAAAGTTCAATAAAAAGTTTAAAAAAAGTTTGATAAAAAGTTTTACTAGTTTTTTAGGAAAAATAAGATGTCACCAAAAATGTAAATTATTCACTGCCAAATGAGTAGTACAAGCAATTGTTGGGGAAGAAGAAACATCAGAAAAAGTGTAACTGAGAATTATGGGTTCCTCTCATTCAAAGTGTTCACAGAGCTGAGTCCAAATGTGCATCTGTGGGTCTCAGGGGACAAGAGGAACTCCCCAGTTTGTCTATGTCCAACTCCAGTGGAGAGGTCCCTGCCCAGTACCCACCACAGGGAGGCAGGAGATTAGAAGGCAGGTTTGGGGAAGATTCACCTAATACAATCTCACCCTGAGAGGCTGAAAGTCAGAAGAAACTTGCAAGAATAGGAGCAAAACAAAAGGCATTTCTCTGAAGCCTAGCACCCAGCCTCCTCTCTTCCAACCCAACCTTAGGCTCCGCAGACCCCACAAGGTGGGCAATTTAAGAGGGAGGAAGTAGCAGTAAAGTCAGAATTTTTTGCTTATGAGATATGGCAATAAAAAAGTAAAAATTTGGGTTTGCAGGTGAGCACAGATTTCTGCTCCCAGATCATCAGGAGCACGTTGCTTCCAGACAGACTGGTACAAAGGTACCTCAGCAGTAAATATGGGAGCTAAGGCTAACTGTCACTAGACACCCAGCACTGGCTTAAAGCAGTATCCACAGATCACCCCATTTAATCCTCCCAACAACCCCATGTGTTTGGTACTGTTATTATCCCCATTTTTGTATTTGTTTTTTAGAAATAAGATTTTCCTAGAGCCTAGGATGCATCCTGATATAAAAGATGCAGAAATTCAGGCACAAGAAAGCAGGTGCCATCAGCCACAAAGCTCTGCTGCTTCAGAGCGCAGGGGGTGAGGCAAGCATTGACATGCAGTCAGGAAGAGAAAAATGGGAGGGGCTAATGACATGAGGGTAGTCTCAGGCCCCAGGATGCTCTCCGGGCTGCTTCTCTTCCTCTTCATGTTGCTGTCTGCTTCCTTCTTTCCAACAAGATCTGCTGGAGACTGTGGAGACTCAGCCAGGACTGACTGACAAGTTCGTCTCAGGAGCCCAAATGCCTTGCCCATTTGTGATTACTCCAAAACCCCAAGGCCTGACTGCCAGGCCCATGTTGGGGAAAGCACGACCTCACTTCCAGGAAGAGCTCATGTGAGTGAGCCACGCACAGTGGGGTCTCTGCGAAAATACAATGGGGGTAGGTAAGGATTCAAGAAGGGGGAATGTGTATTCATGTAATCTGTTCTGATGCCAAAGAGCGGGAGATAACTGGGGAGATGCCTCATAGAGCTCCAGGTTGGGACCCTACCCTGGATCCCACACGTATCCATTCTTCCTCAAAATGGACTGCCAAATCCTAACCCATAACGCCCTCTTGGGGAAGGACAAGGAAGCTCGCATAAGACTTTGCTTTGCAACCCAGGAGCAGGCCCACTTCGGTAAAAGCCAACATTGAGCAGAGACCCTCAGCCCCTGATGCCAGGCTGGTACCCACAGAGGAAGCCTCTCAACCTACCCCACACTGGAAGGGAACCTAGGACCCTGGAAGGACAGACTTGTGTTCTGGCCGCATCACTGCCAGCCAGCTGCAGCAGTCACAGGCCTCAGATAAACCTCAGCAGCAGGCAGGCTGTAGCACTGCAGGCCCTAGGCACATCCTGGTGCTGGGCTGGTCTCACGGCAGTGAACTCTGAGTGTGATCCAATATTATGTCAGCCCCAGTGGCCATAGGGTTACGCTTGCACCCCTCCCCCAACCCCAGCACAGCAGCATGAAGAGAGACACTGTTTGCTTGAGGGAAGAAGAGAGGTAAGTGGAGGATTTTGCCTGGGAACCCAATACTAGGTTCACAACAGTAAAGCCCAGTACTGGGCAGAGCTGCATCTCCCAGATACTAGACCAGTACCCACAGGCAGATCTCATCACCCTAGTGCCAGATGAGAACACACAGCCCCAGAGACAAGGACTTGGGATCTGGCCCACATCACCACCAGCCAACTATAGTGACCTTGGGCCCTGAATAAACCTCAGCAGCAGTAGGCAAGCCATCACAGCCATGAGTCTTGGGCATGCCCAGTGCTGTGCTTCAGGCATGACCCAGGGCTGTGTCAGTCTCAGCAGCCAAAGAATTCCAACCGCAGTGATCCTGGGCTTAGGGCATGCCCTAGCACTACAACAGCTGATGCAGTTATGGGTCCTGACCAGTCAGCCTCTCCTTTATCTTGGATAGGTTTACTGATGAAAGAAGAGCCCAAACAAAGCCAGACAATGAAGACTGGCTTCAGTACCATTGTCAATGCACAGACATTGGCACACAGCCATAATGATCAAGATCAATCAGAGAAACACGACATCACTAAATGAAACATTTAAGGTGCCAGTGACTAACCCTAAAGATACAGAGATGAGGCCTCGCATGTTGGCTCACGCCTGTAATCCCAGCACTTTGGAAGGCCGAGGCTGGAGGATCACTTGAGCCCAGAAATTCAAGACCAGTCTAGGCAACATAGTGAGACTCCATTTTCCACAAAAATGAAAATAAAAAAACTTGAGATGAGGCCGCTTGAGGCCAGGAGTTTGAGGCTGCAGTGAAGTATGATTGTGCCACTGACTCCAGCCTGGGCAACAGGATGAGACCTTGTATCTAAATAAATAAACAAGAGGGAATTGGGGGAAATGGGGGAGGGACAGCGGTGGGGGGGAGCTGGGGAGGGATAGCCTGGGGAGAAATGCCAAGTGTGGGTGAAGGGGAGGAAGGCAGCAAAACACACTGCCATGTGTGTACCTATGCAACTATCTTGCACGTTCTGCACATGGACCCTGAAACTAAAATGCAATAAAAAAAAAAAACAAGAGGGAATAAAATAACATAATAACAATGAGTAACATCAAATCACTATTTCTTATAAAAGGTGGAAGGCTTTTATGTATACTGTCTTTTTTATCCTTACACAGCCATGTGAATTAATTACTGATATATACCCATTTTACAGATGAGAAACCTGGGATACAAAGAAATGAGTGCCTTTCCCAAGGTCAAACAACTGGCAAGTGATGGGCCAGATGTAGATGAGCTGGACAGGGTTTAAGTCTAACTACCATGCTGCTCAAGTGAGAAATCAACTCAGGACCAATTATTGGTGGGAATGTAAATTGGTGGAGCCATTATGCAAAACAGTATGGAGACTCCTTAAAAACCTAAAAATAGCTGTATCATCTGATCCAGTAATCCCACTGCTGAATATATATGCAAAGGAAAGGGAATCAGTATGTTGAAGAGAACTGCACCTTCATGCTTATTGTGGCCCTACTCATAATACCTGAGATAGAGAATCAACGTAAGTGTCTATCAAAAGATGGATTAAAAAATGTGGATTATATATATACAATGGAATGTGATTTAGCCATTAAAAGAGAATGAAATCCTGTCATTCACATCAACATGGGTGAGCCTGGAATACATTATGTTAGTGAAATAACCTGGACGCAGAAAGATAAATGCCCCATGTTCACACATGTGAAAACTAAAAAAGCTTATCTCCTAGAAATAGAGAATAGAAAGTCAGCCACAGTGGCTCCCACCTATATTCCCAGCACTTTGGTCAGCTGAGGCAGGAGGATAGCTTGAAGCTATAAGTTCAAGACCAGTCTAGGTAACATAGCAAGACCCTGTTTCTAAAAATAAAAATAAAATTAGTCTGGCATGGTGGCATGTACCTGTAGTCCCTGTGACTTGGGACACTGAGGCAGGAGGATCCGTTGATCCCAGGAGTTTGAGGCCACAGTGAATTATGATCATGCCACAGCACTCCAGCCAAGGCAACAGAGCAAGACCCTGTCACATTTTTTTTTTTGAAACAGAGTTTCACTGTTTTTGCCCAGGCTGGAGTGCAAGGGTGTGATGTTAGCTCACTGCAACCTCCGCCTCCCAGGTTCAAGCGATTGTCTTGCCTCAGCCACCCATGTATTTGGGATTACAGACATGCACCACGACACCCAGCTAATTTTTTTTTTAGTAGAAACAGGGTTTCACCAAGTTGGCCAGGCTGGTCTTGAACTCCTGACCTCAGGTGATCCAACCCCATCAACCTCCCAATGTGCTGGAATTACAGGCATGAGCCACCACTCCTGGCCCGACTCTGTCTCTTAAAAAAAATTAATCATGACCAGCCTGGCCAACATAATGAAATCCCATATCTACTAAAAATACAAAAACTGACCTGGGCGTGGTGGCAGGCACCTATAGTCTCAGCTACTCAAGAGGCTGAGGCAGCAGAATGACTTGAACCCAGGAGGAGGAGGTCACAGTGAGTCAGGATTGCACCACTGCACTCCACCCTGGGAGACAGACAGAGACTCTGTCTCAAAGAAAAACAAACAGACAAACAAACAAACAAACAAAAACACGTTCAAAAGACCAACAAAACAAAAGTTGATTTTTGAAAAGATAAAACTGAAAAATCTTTAGCTAAACTGAGAAGAGAAAAAGACTCAAATAAATAAAAACAGAGGCAATAAGGAGACATTACAACTGATACCACAGAAGTACAAAGAATTGTTAAAGGCCAGACATGGTGGGTCATGACTCTAAACCCAGCACTTTGGGAGGCCAAGGTGGGTGGATCACCAGAGATCAAGAGTTCAAGACCAGCCTGGCCAACATGGTGAAACTCCATCTCTTCTAAAAGTACAAAAATTATCTAGGCATGGTGGCACAGGCCTGTAATCCTAGCTACTCAGGAGGCTGAGGCGGGAAAATTGCTGGAACTCAGGAGGTGAAGATTGCACTGAGCTGAGGTCACACCATTACACTCCAGCCTGGGCACCAAGAGAAAAACTCCATCTCGAACAAAACAAAACAAAACAAACAGCCAAATCAGGGCAGTTAGCATCTCTATCACCTCACACATTTATTATTTATTCATGGTAAGAACATTCAAAACTCTCTTCTAGCTATTTTGAAATATACAGTATTAACTACAGTCTCCAGTAGAACACCTGCCCTTTTTCCTCCTAACTGTAACAGTGGTGGTACAGTTACAGCTATAGTCACAGCTACTTGGGAGGCTGAGGCAAGAGAATCACTTGAACCCAGAAGGCAGAGGTTTCAGTGAGCCAGGATAGCATCACTGCACTCCAGTCTGCATGACAGAGACTCCGTCTCCAAAAAAAAAACTTATTAAAAAAAAAAAAAGGACAGACTCAGGGACTCACACCTGCAATCCCAGCACTTTGGGACGCCAAGATGGGCAGATCACCTGAGATCAGGAGTTTGAGACCAGCCTGGCCAACACAGTGAAACCCCATCTCTACTAAAAATGAAAGTAAAAATAAAAAATTAACTGAGCATGCTGGTGCGCACCTGTAATTCCAGCTACTTGGAAGGCTGAGGCAGGAGAATCACTTGAACACAGGAGGTAGAGGTTGCGGTGAGCTGAGATGGTGCCACCGCACTCCAGTCTGAGTGACAGAGTAAGATTCCTTCTCAAAAAGGAAAGAAAAGCACTGGTAGAAACTATTAAGATATTATGAACAACCAAATGCCAAACAACTAGAAAACCTAGAATAAACAAATAAATTCCTGGACACATAGAATCTATTAAGATTGAACCATGATGAAACAGAAGACCTGAACAGACTAATCACGAGTAAGGAGACTGTGGCAGTAATTTCAAAGTCTACCAGCAAAAAAAAAAACAAAAAAACTCAGGGCCTGATGGCTTTACTCCCGAATTCTACCACACATTTAAAGAACTAATACCAATTATATTCAAACTTGTCCAAATAATTGAAGAGGGGAGAATATTTTCAATCTCGTAAGGCCACCATTATTCTGATACCAAAACCAGACAAGTACATGATGAAGAAAGAAAACTACAGGCCAGTATCCCTGATGAACATAGACACAAAAATCCTCAATAAAATACTAGCAAACAAAATTCAACAATATCATTCATGATGATCAAGTGGGATTCATTATAGCGCTTCAAGGATAGTTCAACATAAGCAAATCAACAAAAATTATATATTACACTAACAGAACCGAGAACAAAAATCATGTGATTTCAATAGATGCTTAAAAAATTCAGTAACATTTAACATCCCTTCGTGATAAGGACTCTCAACAAACTGTGTACAGAAAGAACATGCATCAGAACAATAAAGGCCATCAATGACAAACGCACTGCTATCATTTGAGAAAACTGAAAGCCTTTCTTCTAAGACCAGGAACCAGACAAGGATGACCACCTTCACCACTTTCATGCAACACAATACTAGCAGTCCTAGCCAGAGCAATTAGGCAAGAGAAAGAAACTAAAGGTATCTCAATTGGAAAGAAAAAAAATCAAATTATCCTTTTTTGCAGACAATATGAACCTATATTTAGAAAAATCTAATGATTCCACAGAAAATTCTTAAAGCTGATACCCAAATTCCTGTAAAGTTACAAAATACAGAGTCAGTCACATTTCTGGCCAGGCACTGTGGCTCAAGCCTGTAATCCCAGCCTTACGTTTTGGCCTGGCCTTTTGGTCTGGCCTTGCCTTTTGGCCTGGCCTTTGGCCTGGTCTTTTGGCCTGGTTTTGCCTAACCTTGCCTTTTTCCGGAAGCCGAGAAGGGCAGATCATATGAGGTCAGAAGTTCAAGACCAGCCTGGAAAACACGGTGATACCATGTGTCCACTGAAAATACAAAAATTAGCCAGGTGTGGAGGTGAGTGCCTCTAATCCCAGCTACTCAGGAGGCTGAGGCACAAGAATGGCTTGAACCCAGGAAGCAGAGACTTCAGGGAGCTGACATCATGTCACTGTACTCCAGCCTGGGCAATAGAGTGAGATTCAGTCTCAAAAAAAATTAGTCATATTTCTATACAGCAACAATGAAAAATCTGAACAAGAAAAAGAAGCAATCCTATTTACAATAGCTACCAAAAAAATGCCTATATATAACTTTAACTAGAGAAGTCAAAGATCTCTATAGTTATCATTATAAAACACTGATTTTTAAAAATGGAAGAAAAGGCTGGGCACAGTGGCTCATACCTGTAATCCCAGCACTTTGGGAGGCCAAAGTGGGTGGATCACCTGAAGTCAGGAGTTCGAGACCAGCCTGAACAACATGGAGAAACCCCATCTCTACCAAAAAGGGAAAGGACAGTGGGGAAAAGACAGTTGTGAGAAGGTGGTGAGGAGAGGAATTCGGCGAAGAGAAGGGAGTGTGGAGAAGAAGGCCAATAGATAATGCTGGGAGCAGGGGCTGGGAGATTGGGGGATTGGGACAGTGAGGAGAAGAACACAAGGAGAACATGGGGAGAAGAATATAAGAAGTCAGGGAGAAGAACTTGAGGAGAGACCGAGGAGGTGGTGAGATGAGTGTCACAAGATAGTGAGAGAGGGCATGGGGTGGTGAGAAGAACATGGGGAGGTGGGTGAGGAAAAGACAGTGGGAACAAGGCAGCAGGGAGGGGTTGGGGTCAGAGAATGAGGAGTTTGTGGGGAGAGGAGATAGGGAAGATACCGTGGGGAGAGAGAGAAAGGGTTGTGAGATGGCCATGGCTAAGAAATGGCAGAAAGAGGAGAGGAAGCAGGGGAAAGAAGAAGGCATGCACTAAAAGGTAGGGGGAGGGAATGTAAGGAAAAAACAGTAGGGAGAAAACTATGGTGGGGAGAGAGAAAGAGGGGAGAGGGAATGAGAAGGCTGTGGGGAGAAGAGATGGGAGCAGGGAGAAGACAGGACTGAAAGGTGGGAGCAGTGGGAAGAACAGAGCAGGAGCTGGGGGAAGAGGGAAGAAGGGAGCTGGGGGAGGAAGAGGGAAGAAGAGAGCTGGGGTCAGGAGAAGAGGGAAAAAGGGAGTGGGGAGTGGGGAAAAAGATTGGGGAGTGGGAAGTGGGAGAAGGAAATGGTAAATTAACAGTGTCTAAAAAATGTTAGCAAGAATTATGGGGAGTGGTAAGAAGACAATGGTAGGAAAAGAAAACAGAACAGAAGATGGGAGAGACCTTTTGGTCTTACCTTACCTTTTGGTCTGGCCTGACCTTGCCGTTTGGCCTGGCCTTTTGGTCTGGCCTAGCTTTTGGCCTGGCCTTTCCTTTTGGTCTGGCCTTTCATTTTGGCCTGGTCTTAACTTTTGGTCTGTCCTGGTTTGACCTGGCCTTGATTAGTCTGGCCTTGCCTTTTGGCCTGGTTTTTTGGCCTGGTCTGGCCTGATCTTATCTTTTGGCCTGGCCTGGCCTTTTGGTCTAGCCTTTGGCCTGACCTGGCCTGGTCTTGCTCTTGGCCTGGACTTTTGGCCTGGCCTTGTCTTTTGATCTGTCCTGGTCTGGCCTGGGCTTTTAGCATTGCCTTGCCTTTTGGTCTGGCCTGGTCTTTTAGCATTGCCTTGCCTTTTGGTCTGGCCTGGTCTGGCCTTTTGGCCTGGTCTTGTCTGTTGGCCTGGCCTTTTGGCCTGGACTGGTCTTTTAGCATTGCCTTGCCTTTTGGTCTGGCCTGGTCTTGCCTTTTGGCCTGGTCTTGTCTGTTGGCCTGGCCTTTTGGTCTGGCCTTGTCTTTTGCCCTGCTCTGGTCTGGTCTTGACTTTTGTTCTGGCCTTACTTTTTCATCTGGCCTGGCCTCTTGTCCTGGCCTTTTGGCCTAGCCTTGACTTTTGACCTTGCCATATCTTTTGGCCTGGTCTGGTCTGGCCTTGCATTTTGGCCTGGCCTTTCAGCCTTGCCTTACCTTTTAGTCTGGCCTGGCCTTTGGCCTGGTCTTTTGGCCTGGCTTGGTCTGACCTTACCTTTTGGTCTGGCCTGGCTTTTTGGTCTTGCCTGGCCTTTCCCTTTGGCCTGACCTTTTGGCCTGGCCTTACCTTTTGGTCTGTCCTGCCTTGACCTGGCCTATTGGCCTGGCCTTACCTTTTGGCCTTCCCTTTGTCCTGGCCTGGTCTAGCCTTGCCTTTTGGCCTTAACTTTTGGTCTGACCTGGCCTTTTGGTCTAGCCTGGCCGGGTCTTTCCTTTTGGTCTGGCCTGGTCTTTTCACATGGCCTGGTTGGTCCTTCCCTTTTGGCCTGGCCTTTTGGTCTGGTCTGGCCTGACCTTACCTTTTAGCTTAGCCTGGTGTTTTGGCCTGGCCTGGTGTGACCTGGCTTTTTGGCTTGGCCTTTTGGCCTTGCCTTGCCTTTTGGCCTTGCCTTACCTTTTGATCTGTCGTGGCCTGGCTTTAACTTTTGGCCTGGCCTTGCCTTATGGTCTGGCCTTATGGCCTGGCCTGGCCTAGCCTTGCCTTTTGGACTCTGCTTTTGGCCTGGCCTGGCCATTTGCCTGGCCTTGTCTTGCCTTTTAGCCTGGCCTTGCAGTTTAGCCTGGCCTTTTCTTTTGGTCTGTCGTGGCTTAACCTGGCCTTATGGGCCTGGCTTTTTGGATTGGCCTGGTCGGGCCTTACCTTTTGGTCTGGCCTGGTCTTTTCGCCTGGCCTGGTCTGACCTTACCTTTTGTCCTGGCCCTGCATTTTGGTCTGGCCTGGCCTTTTGGCCTTGACTTGACTTTTGGTCTTGCCATGTCTTTTGGCTTTGGCTGGCCTGGCCTTGCCTTTTGGCCTGGCATTTTTGGCCTGTCCTGTCCTTTTGGTCTGGTCTTGCCTGGCCTGGTCTGGACATTTGGCCTGATCTTTTGGCCTACCCTGGCCTGGCGTTGCCTTTTTGCCTGGCCTATTGGCCTGCCTTTGCCTTTTGGCCTGGTCTTACCTTTTGGTCTGGCCTTTTGGCTTGATCTGACCTGGTCTGGCCTGGTCTTACCTTTTGGCCTGCCCTTTTGGCCTGGTCTTTCCTTTTGGTCTTGCCCTACCTTTTGGTCTGTCCTGGTCTGGCTTTGCCTTTTGGCCTGGTCTTACCTTTTGGCCTGTCCTATTGGCCTGGCCTTGAAGGTTTGGCCTGTCCTTTTGACCTGGCCTGGGCTTTTGGCCTGGCCTTTTGGCCTTGTCTGACCTGGCCTTGCCTTTTGTCCTTGCCTCACCTTTCTTTTTGGCCTGGCCAGGCCTGCTCTTGCCTTTGGCCTGTTCTTTGGGCTTGGCCTGGTCTTTTGGTCTGGCCTGGTCTTGCCTTTTGGCCTGGCCTTATCGTTTGGTCTGACCTGGCCTAGCCTTGCCTTTTGGCCTGACCTTTTGGACTGGCTGGCTAAGCCTGGCCTTGCCTTTTGGCCTTGCCTTTCGGCCTGACCTTAACTTTTGGTCTGGCCTGGCCCTTTGGCCTGGCCTTTTGCCTGGACATTTGGTATGGCCTGGTCTTGCCTTTTGTCCTGGACTTCCCTGGCCTTGCCTTTTGGCCTGGACATTTGGTCTGGCCTGGTCTTGCCTTTTGGCCTGGCCTTTTGGCCTGGTCTGGCCTGGTCTGGCCTGGTCTTACCTTTCGGCCTGGCCTTTTATCGTGGCCTCACTTTTTGGCCTGGCCTTGCCTAGCCTGACCTTACCTTTTGGTCTGGCCTGACTTTTTGGCCTGACCTGACTTTTTGGTCTTGCCTTTGGCCTGGCATGGTCTGGCCTTGCCTCGCCCGGTCTTGCTTTTTGTCCTGGCCTTTTGGCCTGGCATGACCTGCCCTGGGCTTTTGGCCTAACCTTTTGGTCTGGCCTGGTCTTTTAGCCTTGCCTTACATTTTGGCCTAGCCTTCTGGTCTGGCCTTACGTTTTGGCCTGGCCTTACCTTTTGGTCTGGCCTGACCTAACCTTGTCTTTTGGTCTGGACTTTTGGCCTGATCTGGCCTGGCTTTATCTTTTGTCCTGTCCTGGTCTGGCTTTACCTTTTGTCCTGGTCTGGTCTGGCCTTTTGGCCTGGCCTTCTGTCCTGGGCTTGCCTGGCCTTGCCTTTTGGTCTGGACTGGCCTCACCTTGCCTTTTGCTTTGGCCTGGGCTGGCCTGCCCTTGCTTTTTGACCTGTTCTTTTGGCCTGGCCTGGCCTTTTGGCCTGGCCTTTTGGTCTGGCCTGACCTGTCCTTACCTTTTGGCTTGGTCTGGCCTTTTGGCCTGTGCTTTTGGTCTGGCCTGGTCTGGCATTTTGGTCGGGCCTTACCTTTTGGCCTAGCCTTAGCTTTTTGCCTGGCCTGGCCTGGCTTGCCTTTTGGCCTGGCCTTTTGGGCTGGCCTTGCCTTTTGGCCTGGCATTGTGGCCTTGCCTTTTGGCCTGTTCTTTTGTCCTGGCCTGGCCTTTTGATCTGGCCTCGCCTGGCCTTATCTTTTGGCTTGGCCTGGTCCTTTGTCCTGTTCTTTTGTTCTGCCCTTGCCTTTTGTCCTGGCCTTACCTTTTGTCCTGGCCTGACTTTCACTGGCCTTGCCTTTTGTCCTGGCCTTTCCTTTTGGCCTGGTCTGACCTTCACTGGCCTTACCTTTTGGCCTGGCCTGGACTGGTCTGGCCTGTTGGCCTGGCCTTTTGGCTTGGCCTTTTGACTTGATCTTGCCTTTTGGCATGGTCTTTTGGCCTGATCTGGTCTTACCTTGCCTTTGGCCTGGCCTTTTGTCCTGGCCTGGCCTTACCTTTTGGCCTGGACTGGCCTATTGGCTTGGCCGTTTGGTCTGGCTTTGCCTTTTTGTCTGGCCTGGTCTGGCCTTGCTGTATCTCCTTGCCTTTTGGGCTGGCCAGGCCTGTTGGCCTGGCCTTTTGGCCTAGCTTATCCTGATCTTGCCTTTTGTCCTGGTATTTTGGACTGACCTGACCTGGCCTGACCTTTTGGCCTATTCTTTTAGCCTGGACTGGCCTGACCTTTTTGGTCTGACCTGGTCTTGCCTTTTGTCCTGGCATGGTCTGGCCTGGTCTTGTCTTTAGGCCTGACCTGGCCAGGCCTGGCCTTTCCTTTTGGCCTGGCCTTTTGGTCTGGCCTGGTCTTTTGGCACGGTCTGGCCTGGCTTGCCTTTTGGCCTGGACTGTCCTGACCTTGCATTTTGGTCTGGACTGGCCCTTCCTATTGGCCTGGTCTGGTCTGGCCTTGCATTTTGGCCTGGACTGACCTTGTGTTTTGGCCTGGGCTTCCCTGGCCTTAGCTTTTGGTCTGGCCTGGCCTGGCTTGGCTTTTGACCTGGCCTTTTGGCCTGACCTTTTGGCCTGGCCTTGCCTTTTTGCCTGGCCTATTGACCTGACCTTTCCTTTTGGCCTTACCTTTTGGCATGGCCTGGCCTTTTGGTCTTACCTTTTGTTCTGGCCTGGCCTTGTCTTTTGGCCTGGCCTTAACTTTTGGTCTGGCCTGGTCTTGCCTTTTGGCTGAGGCAGGTGGATCACAAGGTCAAGAGATCCAGACCATCCTGGTCAACATGGTAAAACCCTGTCTCTACTATAAATGCAAAAAAAATTAGTTGGGCATGGTAGTGCAGCCTGTAGTCCCAGCTACTCAGGAGGCTGGGGCAGGAGAATTGCTTGAACCCAGGAGGCAGAGGTTGCAGTGAGCTGAGATTGCACCATTGCACTCCAGCCTGGGAAACAAGAGGGAATCTCCATCTCAAAAAAAAATTCAGCTCCCCGTTACTTATGCAAATATCTGCAGCCAGCTTGACTTTCTTCTCAGAAAATGCAATTTTATTTTCCATCCCATCGTTAGGCTGAAAATTTCCTGAACTTCTATGCTCTGCTTCCCTTTTAAAACTGAATGCCTTCAGGCCAGGCATGGTAGCTCATGCCTGTAATCCCAGCACTTTGGGAGGTTGAGGTGGGCAGATCACCTGAGGTCAGGAGTTCAAGACCAGCCTGACCAACATGGAGAAACCCTGTCTCTACTAAAAATACAAAGATAAAGACTTAAACATAAGACCTGGAACCATAAAAACCCTAGAAGAAAATCTAGGCAAAACCATTCAGGACATAGGAGTAGGCAAGGACTTCATGACTAAAACACCAAAAGCACTGGCAACAAAGGCCAAAATAGACAAATGGGACTTAATCAAACTCCACAGCTTTTGCACGGCAAAGGAAACAGTCACTAGAGTGAATCGGCAACCAAAAGAATGAGAAAAAAATCTTTGCAGTTTACCCATCTGACAAAGGGCTGATATCCAGAATTTACAAAGAACTTAAACAGATTTACAGGAAAAAAACAAACAAGCCCATTCAAAAATGGGCAAAGGATATGAACAGACACTTTACAAAAGAAGACATACATGAGGCCAACAAACACATGAAAAAATGCTCATCATCACTGGTCATTAGAGTGATGCAAATCAAAACCACATTGAGATACCATCTCACGCCAGTTAGAATGGCGATCATTAAAAAATCTGGAGACAACAGATGCTGGAGAGGATGTGGAGAAATAGGAACACTTTTGCACTGTTGGTGGGAGTATAAATTAGTTCAACCATTGTGGAAGACAGTGTGGCGATTCCTCAAGGATCTAGAAATAGAAATTCCATTTGACCCAGCAATCCCTTTACTAGGTATATATCCAAAGGACTATAAATCATTCTACTATAAGGACACATGCACACGAATGTTCATTGCAGCACTGTTTACAATAGCAAAGACCTGGAACCAACCCAAATGCCCATCGATGACAGACTGTTGTGATGACTACATGAGTTCCTGTTGCCTGGCAGGGGCTGGTTATTATTATTATTATTATTATTATTATTTTTATTATTATTGTTGCTGCTGTTGTTATTTAAGAGGGGGAAGGGAATGAGATGGGTAATGGGATTGTATGCTTCAAAGTACAGACTCTGGAATCAGGCTCCCTAGGTTTTCTAAATCTTCACTAGCCAGCTGTGTGACCTGGGGCCTCAGTTTCCCCATCTGAAATGGGAATAATAATAATACTCACCTTGGGCCAGGTGTGGTGGCTCATGCCTGTAATTCCAGCACTTTGGGAGACCGAGGTGGGTGGATCACTTGAGGTCAGAAGTTTGAGACCAGCCTGGCTAAAAATACAAAAATTAGCCAGGTGGTGTCTGTAATCCCAGATACTTGGGAGGCTGAGGCAGGAGAATCGCTTGAACCCTGGAGGTTGCAGTGAGCCAACATGACACCACTGTACTCCAGCCTGGGTGGCAGAGGGAGACTCCGTCTAAAAAACAAAACAAAACAAAACATCTTGGCCAGGCACAGTGGCTCACACCTATAATCCCTTTGGGAGGCTGGGAGTCGAATTCTTGGACCCAAGTGATACTCCTGCCTCAGCCTCCCAATGTGCTTGGATTAACAGATGTGAGCCACCGTACCTGGCTCTTTCAATTCCAATGAAAGCAGAGACTGGTCTGGGTCCTCATCATGCTTCCGCCCCCTCCCCCAGGAGCCTTTGCCTACAACATGGATCAGGACAATGCCCGTGTCGGGGATAGGTTCATGTCTCATTGAACCTGTGGCTGCCAGCCTGCTGTACATGACATGCCCTGGGAATCATGAAGAACACTACTGAGAACAGAGGGCCATGGCTGTGGACAAGGGCTGGATCAATGAAAATGGTCCTGTTCTTCTTAGTGTCTCCCCTGAGTCTCTCATGCTGCAACATCTCAATTGTGGTAGCAAGAGGAGGTGGGGGTGGGCTGGAAGCCAGACTCAGGGCCTGACAGTGGCAGGGTGGTGCATAGGAGCAGGGCTATGAAATTCAGTCCCTCGCCTCCATCCCTTGTACTTCCTTTATTCTAGCAACTTCTCTAACTACAAGGCTCGCTTCAGCATGCGGGGGGATGATGAGGGCCTGTGGTACAGGTAATGTGGGGGTGCCAGGGCACTGGTCTTCTGCCCTGAAGGATGGGAGATGCAGCGGAGCCCTGGCCCTAACTCCTGCCCTTTGCCTCCCCCAGCTGGGATCTGGGTCCTGCCCACATTATCTCCTTCTCCACCAAGGTCTATTTCTTTCTCCATTACGGCCACCACTTGGTACAGAGGCAGTTTTGCTGGCTGGAGAGTGAACTCTAGGTAACGTGGGTGGAGGTCCCCACTAGTTTCTCAGCTGGCCCCACCGCCCCCTCCACCCCTGACCCCCAGCCCCTCACTCTGAGCCCTTCTCCCTAGAAAGCCAATAGGAACCGGGCAGCCTGGCCCTGGGTCATCGCCATGGGGCACCGGCCCATGTACTGCTCCAACGCAGATATGGACGACAGCACACAGCATGAGAGCAAGGTGAGGCCCCTCCCTGGGAGGCATCGGGGAGGTCCCAGGAGGCATCGGGGAGGTGCTGAGATCCAGGCGGGCATTGGTCTGTGTCACCCTCACCTGCTCATTCACCCTGCCCGGGTCCACAAAGGCCTCCGAGGCAAGCTGTACGGGTTGGAGGATCTTTTCTACAAACACGGTGAGCAACCCTTGGGACCCATGCCCCATACCCCACCTCTCCCTGCTTCAGAGGTCTGATCCTGGCTTGATCTGTCTCAGGGTGGACTTGCAGCTGTGGGCTCATGAGCACTCACATGAAGGACTTGTTTACAACTACCAGGTGAGGCTTGTGAAGGGCTGACAGGAGTGAGCCACCATGCCCAGCCTCTATGGTGGCCAAGTCTTAACTGACTGTCTTCCTTGAGGGCAGCAGGGTCTTGGACTGGCAGGTCATTTCTGCTTCCCTGTGGGTCCTCCACCTGCCATGGGTCTGACCAGTTCTCCCCTCTAGGGCTTTAAGGAGCAGCTGATGCCCTTTGCTGTCTTCCCAAGGTCCTGGAGTGCCATCCGTGTGAAGGAGTATGGGCACACATGACTGCACATCCTCAATGGGACCTACACAGGTGTCAGACTACCAGGTCAGTGACAGGCACCCCAAGTCACCCTACTGCATAGCAAGGCCCAGCCAGACAAATGAGTTGTTAAAAACATGGACTCCTGGCCGGATGCGGTGGCACAAAGATCACTTGAGTCCAAGAGTTCAAGAGTAGCCTGGGTAACATGGTGAGACCTAGTTTCTACAAAAAATACAAAAATTAGACCAAGTGCACTGGTTCACACCTGAAATCCCAGCACTTTGGGAGGCTGAGGGGGGTGGATCACTTGAGGACAAGAGTTAGAGACTAGCCTGACCAACGTGGTGAAAATTACAAAAATTAGCTGGAACTGGTGGCAGGTGTCTGTAATTGCTACTAAATTTAGTCTCTGCTAAAATTACAAAAATTAGGTAGACATGGTTGCAGGTGTCTGTAATCCCAGCGACATGGGAGGCTAAGGGAGAAGAATCACTTAAATCTGGGAGGTGGAGGTTGCAGTGAGCCGAGATGTCACCACTGCACTCCAGCCTGGGTGACAGATTGAGACTATCTCAAAAAAAAAAAAAGAAAATTAGTCGTGTGGTGGCAGATGTCTGTAGTACCAGCTACTTGGGAGGCTGAGGCAGGAGGATCACTTGAGCCCAGGAGTTAGAGGCTGCAGTGAGCTATAATCACACCTCTGTACTCCAGCCTGGGCAACAGAGTGAGACCCTAACTCAAAACAGACAAACAAACAAATGTGGATTGTAGAGCTAGAAATCTGCTCCTGCTACTTGGCAGCTGAATGATCTTGAGCTACTTATCTAACTTCTTTGAGCCTCAGTTTTCCCATTTGTGAGAGGGGATGATCATAGTTTCCATCTCACAGGACTGTATGGGGATTGAATGACTTATTACATATAAAATGCTTAGAACGGTATGGAACTTGGTAAATTCTGTAGGTATTTACCATTGAGAGGCAGGGGAAGATAAAGGTGAGGGTGGGACACATGTGGGGGGAAACAATAAGTGGGGTGTGTAGAAGGGGTGGCTTACAGTTAGGTAGAGCCAAATAATGGCTCACCTTTATTTTTGCCATTGCGGTTTTAAAATAATAAAAATATTTATGATTTATTGAGCACCTACTGCATACCAGGCACTGCCTAGATGTTCTGTATTTAGTAGCACTTTATTTAATTAATTAATGTATTTATTTTTGAGACAGTCTCACTCTGTCACCCAGGCTAGAGTACAGTGGCATGATCTCAGCTCACTGCAGCCTCCACTTCCCGGGTTCAAGCAATTCTCCTGCCTCAGCCTCCAGAGGAGCTGTGACTACAGGCATGTGCCACCACACCTGGCTAATTTTTTGTGTTTTTAGTAGAGAGGGGATTTTGCCATGTTAGCCAGGCTTGTCTTGAACTCCTGACCTCAGGTGATCTGCCCGCCTCAGCCTCCCATAGAGCTGGGATTACAGGTGTGAGCCACTGCGTCCAGCACCAACAGCTCTTTATACACCAAAATAATCCCATAGGAGTGGATTTCCTTTTCATTTTATAGGTGAGGGAACAGAGACTCAGAGAGAGGACATAATTTTCCCAGGGTCACACAGCTGGAGGACAGTGGAGCTGATATCTGATAACTACCATTTATTGAGTGGCACAGGCACTGGCCACATGCTTTGTGTATGTGATATCACTCGGTTCTTGCGATCACCCTGGGCATCTATTACTTTGCGCATTGCATAGAACATAGAAGTTATGCTCAGAGAGTCCAGCCACATGCTGGAGAGTGGATGTGTTGGCCAGGCACGGTGGCTCATGCCTGTAATCCCAGCACTTTGGGAGGCTGAGGCAAGGGGATCATTTGAGGTCAGAAGTTTGAGACCAGCCTGGCTAACATGGAAAAACCCCATTTCCACTAAAAATACAAAAATTAGCCAAGTGTGGTGGTATAAGCTTGTATTCCCAGCTACTCGGGAGGCTGGGGCAGGAGAATGGCTTGAACCTGGGAGGCAGAGGTTGTAGTGCGCCAAGATCAAGCCACTGCACTCCAGTCCAGGTAACAGAGCAAAACTCTGTCTCAAAAAAGAGAGAGAGAGAGAGAGAGAGAGAGAGAGAGAGAGAGAGAGAGAATGTGCTGGTATATAAGGCAAGGTCTGTCTGACTCCAGAGTTTGTGCCCTAAAAATATCCTACACTCACACAGCCCTTTCCATATGCTGGGCTCCATTTACAAATACTATCTCATTTAACTCCCACAACATAAGTGATGTGGCTACTGTTACTCTCCCACCACTTTTTGGATGAGGAAAACAGGCCCAGAGAGGACTAGCACCTTGCTCAGGATTGCACAGCCCATCAGAGGGCAGAGATGGGATTGGAAACCAGGCCATCTGGCCTCAGAGTTTAGGCTTTCAGCTCTAACTACTGTCCCTGTTTTTATTCCTCACAGGATGGAAGATCATAGATGATGTCTGGGTGGTGAGTCCTGTTTGGCCAGAGCACATACCTCTAGGGATGGGAGCCACTCTCCTCCAGAAGCCTAAATTTTGCCACCTTGACTGCTGTGACCAGACACTGATCAGGCCTGGGTGGGGAGTTGGGTGGGTCCTGACTCGCCTGCCCTCCAGAGGCCCCATGTAGGCTGCATGCAGCTCTATGGAGCTGGGGCAGCTGTCCCCTCCTAGAGAGGTGGGAGTCCTGGCTGGCTGTGGCAGCAGCGGGCACAGAGTGACACAGGGCGGGCCTCTGCTGGCATGGCCCCACCCTCCTGCATAGCACTGATCAGGCGAGGTGCCCATAGGGCTTCTGAATCAAGAGCCTTAAACTGTGGCTCCATGGACTTTGCATGTCTGCTGGGGGCGCCCCTGGGCTGCTTCCTTTCCTGCCCACCCCTCAAGGGCATCGCCAGCCTTCCATCAGCAAAGTGGGCACAACCATCATGACACTACTCACCAGCAGGTGGCATCGGGGGCTTTTTCTTCTGAGCCCCACACTGAGAGTTGGTCTGAAGCTGGCTCCTGCTTCATGGCTCATGGAGTGTGACCCAGGGTCCCCTCATGCCTCAGTTTCTCAGCCTGGTGCCATCTTATCTGGGAAGAGGAGACATACTAAAACTCGTGCCTCCCAACTGGCAACCTCCACAGAGGGCAGAGGGCAGACACCGGGGTCAAACAGAAACTGGTTCAGATCCCAGCTCTGCCACTTCCTGTGTGACCATGGGCAAGTCAGCAATCCTCTCTGAACCTGTGTTTCTTCATCTGTAATCCAAGAATGATAATACTCTGTGAGGCTACCTTGGGATTAAATGAGACTGAAAGCCTTTGGATGGATCTTGACTCTTCTTGCTCATGCTCCACATCTGAATATCTAGAAATCCTGTTTGCCTTTAAAATTGATCTAGACTCTCTTTTTTTTTTTTTTTTGAGAAGGAGTTTTGACCCTGTTGCCCAGGTTGGAGTACAGTGGAGTGATCTCAGCTCACTGCAACCTCTGGATTCAAGTTACTCTCCTGCCGCAGCCTCCCAAGTAGCTGGGATTATAGGCGCACACCACCACACCTGGCTAATTTTTGTATTTTTAGTAGAGACAGGGTTTCACCATGTTGGCCAGGGAGGTTTTGAACTTCTGACCTCAGGTGATGCACCTGCCTTGGTCTCTCAAAGTGTTGGGATTAAAGGTGTGAGCCTCAGTGCCCGGCTCAATTTAGACTCTATACTTCTGCCAGCCGAAAGCCCCCACCCTGGTCCTGTCTGCACTCATTTTCTGCATATTCCTTGGACTCCCTGCTCCCTCCTGGTCCCTGGGGTCCATTCCCCACACACAACCAAAGCAGAGATAGGCTTTTACCATGTTGGCCAGGCTGGTCTCGAACGCCTGACCTCAAGTGATCCTGCATCAGATCACACCCGCTCCTGCTTGCAGCTCTCCGTGGCTCTGTCTCAGGTCCATGAGGCCCCAGATGATCCATCCCTGTCACCCCTCTGTCCTCACTCCCTCCACTCACCTGCTCACCCACTCTGCTGCAGCCACACTGGCCTCTGCATTGGGCTCCATGCCCACTTTTGCACTGAGAGTTCCCTCTGCTGGGAACACTGTTTCCCCAGGGATCTGTGTGGCTCCTGTTCTCCCCCTCAGGTGCCACCCTCAGGGCCATCCTCTGTGACCCTCCTGTTTAAAACAACTACACCCAACTGGAGGTCATCAGTTTCAGGGAAATAGGCCAGGCACAGGAAGACAAACCTCACATATTCTCACTTGTTTGTGAAAGCTAAAATTCGAAACGGTTGCTCTCACAACCATGGAGGGTAGGAGGAGACCAGAGGTTAGAATGGGGGGTGGGGGCTATGGGGGTGGGCTTCTTATGTTGTGGGTTTGTTGTTTTTCGAGATGAAGTCCTGCTTTGTCTCCCAGGCTGGAGTGCAATGGCAATATATTGGCTCACTGCCACTTCCGCCTCCCGGGTTCAAGCGATTCTCCTGCCTCAGCCTCCTGAGTATCTGGCATTATAGGCATCTGCCACCATATCTGACTCATTTTTGCATTTTTAGCAGAGACAGGGTTCTACCATGTTGGTACTGGGCTGGTCTCAAACTCCTGACCTCAAGTGATCCACCCGCCTCGGCCTTCCAAAGTGCTGGGATTACAGGCGTGAGCCACCACACCCGACCTTGGTTTTGTTAACAGATTAAAAAAATTAGAATGAGTAAGACCTACTATTTGACCACACAATAAAGTGACTATACTCAATTATAGTTGTATATTTTAAATAACTAAAAGAGTGTAATTGGATTGTAACTTGAAGGATAAAAGCTCGAGAGGATGGATACCCCATTCTCCCTGAGGCGATTATTTCACGTTGCATGCCTGTGTCAAAACATCTAATGTACCCCATAAATACATACACTTACTATGGACCCAACACAAATTAAAACTTAAGGCCAGGCATGGTGGCTCCCACCTGTAACCTCAGCACTGTGGGAAGCCAGGGTGAAAGGATCACTTGAACTCGGAGTTTGAGACCAGCCTGGCCAACATGGCAAAACCCCTCCGTCTGTAGCAAAAATACAATTAGCTGGGCATGGTGGCATACACCTACGATCCAGCTACTCAGGAGGCTGAGGTGGGAAAATCGCTGGAGTCAAGGAAGTGAAGGTTGAAATGAACCAAGGTCACCCCATTGCACTGCAGCCTGAATGACAGAGAGCCTGTCTAAAAAAAATAATGATAATAAATTTCTTAAAAAATCAATAATTAGTAACAAAATAGTTTTACCCTCCCACACACCTCCCATCCTCCTTCCCTGCTTTATATTTCTTCAAGACACCTAGGACCAGGCACAGTGGCTCACGCCAGTAATCCCAGCACTTTGGGAGGCTGAGGAAGGCAGGTCACCTGAGGTCAGGAGTTCAAGACCAGCCTGGCAACATGATGAAACCCTGTCTGTAGTAAAAACACAAAAATTAGCTGGGTGTGGTGGCACACGCCTACAATCCCAGCTACTCGGGAGGCTGAGGCAGGAGAATTGCTTGGACCCGGGAGGTTGCAGTGAGGTGATAGCACACCACTGCACTCCAGCCTGTGCGAAAGAGTGAGACTCCATCTTAAAAAAAAAATCACTTAGATCTTGTGACCCACTGTATAGATATGTGCTTAATTCTTTGTTCCTTGTCTTCCCCAACAGAATGTGAGTTCCCTGGACCACAGAGTTTTTTGTTGTTGTTGTTGTTTTTTGCCAGTTCCGTTCCCTGGCTGTTACCCTGATCACTGGTATGTAGTAGGCGCTCAAAAAACATGGTTTGCATAGAAGGAGGGAGTGAGAAATAAAGGTAAAATGCTTAGCACAGGGCCTGGTACTGAAGAATGCACAACAATCAGTGGGAATGACAGTGACTTAGGTGACTGATAAAGGCTCAGTCCTTGGGAGCTCCCCATGGCTGGGTGTGCAGGAGACTGGCAGGCAGGACTGATGGCAACACCTGCCCCATGTGACCTACACGGGAAGTTGCAGGTTGCAGGGCCAGAGACCCTGAAACTGCTGAGAGGCTAAGCTGAGCAAGGCCTTTTTTTAAAAAAAAAAAGATGGAAACTCTCTCTGTCACCAGGCTAGAGTGCAGTGGTATAATCTCAGCTCACTGCAACCTCCACCTCCTGGGTTCAAGTGATTCTCCTGCCTCAGCCTCCCGAGTAACTGTCACTACAGGTGTGTGCCACCACACCCAGCTAAATTTTTTTTTGTATTTTTAGTAGAGACGGAGCTTCACCATGTTGGTCGGGCTGGTCTCGAACTCCTGATCTCAGGTAATCCACCTGCCTTGGCCTCCCAAAGTGCTGGGATTACAGGTGTGACTAACCACACTGGCCTATTTTTATTTTTTATTTTCTGAGACAGGGTCTTGCTCTGCTGCCCAGGCTGAAGTGCAGTGGTGCAATTATAGCTCACTGCAGCTTCAACGTCCAGTGCTCAAGCAATCTCCTGCCTCAGTCTCCCAAGTAGCTGGGACCACAGGTAAGTGCCACCATGCCCAGCTAATTTTCTAATTTTTTTTTAGAGACAGAGGTGGTGGGGGGAGTGAGAAGTTGTGGGTCAAGAGGTTTGGTGGGGGGTGGTTGCTATGTTTCCCAGGCTGGTCCAGAACTCCTGGGCTCAGGTGATCCTCCTGCCTCCCACAGTGCTGGGATTCCAAGCGTGAGCCACCAGGACCAGCCTGCATCTTACACTTATATTGGCTAAATTTGGACACCCTAAGATTGAGCAAGGAGGACATGGAGGGAGATGATAGAGCATGTGGAGTGGGCAAAAAGTTGAGCAGGAGCCTCAGTTCCTCCTGGATCCCACACACACAGCCAAAAAGACAGGATGCTCCTGGAGGATTTTGCAGGGGTTTCTGTTTTTTTGTTATTTTTTGAGATGGAGTTCTGCTCTTGTTGCCCAGGCTGGAGTGCAATGGCGTGATCTCAGCTCACTGCAACCTCCACCTCCTGGGTTCAAGCGATTCTCCTGCCTCAGCCTCCAAAGTAGCTGGGATTACAGGCATGCGCCACCACGCTCGGCTAATTTTGTATTTTTAGTAGAGACGGGGTTTCACCATGTTGGTCAGGCTGGTCTCAAACTCCCAACCTCAGGTGATCTGCCTTCCTTGGCCTCCCAAAGTGCTGAAATTATAGGCGTGAGCCACCACCCGCTGCTAGGAGCTTCTGTTACATGGGTTCTCTCCTTGGGTAGGAGTCCTCCCTCCCAGCCCCTTCCTTCCTCCAGACCTTTGATGCTTCTTTTCAGCAAATTTTAAAAATGGTAATATTTTAATTTTATCTCAGGTGAGAAAACAACACACTCATTGCTAAAAATATATGAACTCAAACCATGCAAAAAAGAATAAAGCAGTCACAAAAACGATAGTTATGTGAGGTAATGCATATGTTAGTTAACTAGAGTTAATCATCCTGAAAGGTATATATACTTCAAACATTGTGTTATACACGTTAAATACATACATTTTATCTGCTAATTTAAAAAAAGAGGGTTGGGTGCAGTGGCTCACACCTGAAATCCCAATACTTTGGGAGGCCAAGGCAAGAGGATCATTTGAGACCAGGAGTTCAAGACCAGCCTGGGCAACAAAGTAAGTAAGACACTCTCCCTTTCCTTGCTAGCTAGCTAGCTATAAAAATAAATAAATACATAAAATAAAACAAAAAGAATGTAGGCCAGGCACAGTGGCTTACTCCTGTAATCCCAGCACTTTGGGAGGCTTAGGTGGGTGGATCACCTGAAGTTATGAGTTCGAGACCAGCCTGGCCAACATGGTGAAACCCCGTCTCTACTAAAAATACAAAAATGAATTAGCTGGGCATGGTGGTGTGTGCCTGTAATCCCTGCTGCTCTGGAGGCTGAGGCAGAAGAATCGCTTGAACCCGGGAGGCGGAGGTTGTAGTGAGCCAAGATTGCGCTATTGCACTCCAGCCTGGTCAACAAGAATGAAACTCTGCCTCAAAAAGAAAAAAAAAGAATGTAGAACTGGAAAGTGCTGCTGTTTCTTTGCTAATAGCTACTAACTTTTAACATTTTAATATTTATCCTCATAACCTTTAATTTTGTTAAATGAAAATCCTATCATATGATATGGGAGGATTTGTAGCTTTTCTGCTTAAATTAACATGGGTATGAAATCATCTGCATTTTTTCTAAGAAATAAACTATTTTTTGAAGCACTTTTAAATTTACAGAAAAATTGTAAAGATAGTAGTTTCCATAAACCACACACCCAGTTTCCTCTATTATTAAAATCTTATATTAGTATGGCCATTTGTTAAAATTGATAAACCAATATTGACATATTATTATTAACTAAAATCCAAATTTTATTCTACTGTCTTTTTTTTTTTTTTTTTTTTTGAGACAGAGTTTCCTTCTCGTTGCCTAGGCTGAAGCGCAATGGTGTGATCTCAGCTCACCACAACATCTGCCTCCTAAATTCAAGCAATTCTCCTGCATCACCCTCCTGAGTAGCTGGGATTACAGGCATGCATCACCACACCCAGCTAATTTTTGTTTTGTGTTTTGTTTTGGAGATGGAGTCTTGCTTTGTCATCCAGGCTGGAGTGCAGTGGCACAAACTCGGCTCACTGCAACCTCTGCCTCCTGGGTTCAAGCAAGTCTCCTTTCTCAGCCTCCGAGTAGCTAGGATCACAGGTGCACACCAGGCTGATTCTTGTATTTAGTAGACATGGGGTTTCAACAATGTGGCCAGGCTGGTCTGGAACTCCTGACCTCAGGTGATCTGCCTGCCTCAGCCTCCCAAAGTGCTGGGATTATAGGTGTGAGCCACCATGCTGGACCTTAATCTTTCTATTTTTAGTAGAGACAGGGTTTCACTATGTTGGCCAGGCTGCTCTTGAACTCCTGACCTCATGATCTGTTTTAATATAACTCTATTGAGACTTTCTTTTTGAGACAGGGTCTCATTCTGTCACTGGAGTGCAGTGGTGTAGTCGCGACTCATTGCAACCACTGCCTCCTGGGTTCAAGTGATTCTCCTGCCTCAGTCTCCTGAGTAGCTGGGTTTACAGGAGTGTGCCACCACACCTGGCTAATGTTTTGTGATTTTTGTAGAGATGGGGTTTCACTATGTTGACCAGGCTGGTCTTGAACTCCTGGTCTCAAGTGATTCACCTGCCTCAGCCTCTCAAAGTGCTGGGATTATCAGTGTGATCACCACACCCAGTGTAAGCATCAGTTTTGAAATCAGGTTTCCTGGTTACAATCCCAGCAGAGTTGCTTCTGGGCGGTAAGACTTCATTCTACTTCCCACTCTATTCTTGTGCTTCAATTTTCTTATCTGTTACCTGGGGCTAAAGATTACATTTTTTTTAGATGGAGTTTTACTCTGTTGCCCAGGCTGGAGTGCAATGGTGCCATCTCAGCTCCTCTGCCTCCCAGGTTCAAGCGATTGTCCTGCCACAGTCTCCCTAGTAGCTGGAATTACAGGTGCCACCACGTCCAGCTAGTTTTTTGTATTTTTGTAGAGAGGGGGTTTCACTATGTTGGCCAGGCTGATCTTGAACTCCAGACCTCATGTGATCCACCAGCCTCAGCCTTCTAAAGTGCTGGGATTACAAGCAGGTGTCACCGTGCCCAGCTAAGATCCCACTTTAAATATAAATGGTGACAATTAGATAAGATCAAGTAGTTAGGCTGAGCATCAGTTCATGCCTATAGCCCAGCACTTTGGGAGGCAAAGGTGGGAGGATCACTTGAGGCCAGGATTTGGAGACCAGCCTGGTCAACATGTTGAGACCCAGTCTTTACACAAAATTTTAAAATGAGCTGGGTGTGGTGGTACATGCCTGTAGTCCCAGCTACTCAGGAGACTGAGGCAGAAGAAACGCTTGAACCCAGGAACACAAGGTTATAGTGTGTTTTATCATCCAGCCATTGTATTCCAGCCTGGGCAACAGAGAGACTCTGTTTCTAAAACAAAACAAAAGATCATGTAGGTAAAGTAGATTTAGAGAGGGTCTGGCATAGAGGGCAGGAAAAAACCTGGAAGCAACCCAAATGTACAATAATAGGGAATTCAATTACTTTTTTTTTTGAGATGGAGTTTTGCTCTTGCTGTCCAGGCTGGAGTGCAATGGTGCAATCTTGGCTCTCTGCAACCTCCACCTCCCAGGTTCAAGCAATTCTCCTACTCCAGCCTCCCGAGTAGCTGGGATTACAGGCATGTGCCACCACGCCTGGCTAATTTTTTTGTATTTTTAGTGGAGACAGGATTTCTCCATGTTGGTTAGGCGGGTCTCGAACTCCCAACCTCAGGTGATTCACCCACCTCAGCCTCCCAAAGTGCTGGGATTACAGGTGTGAGCCACCACACCCACCCACTTTTTTTTTGAGACAGGGTCTGGCTCTGTCACCCAGGCTACAGTGCAGTGGTTGATCTTAGCTCACTGCAACCTTCACACATCCCCCTACCCCACTGGCTCAAGTGATCCTCCCACCTCAGTCTCCTGAGTAGTTGGCATTACAGGCATGAGCCATAACGCCTGGCTAATTTTCACATTTTAGTAGAGCTGGGGTTTCACTATGTTGGCCAGGCCAGTCTTGAACTCCTGATCTCAAGTGATCTGCCTGCCTTGGCCTCCCAACTTACTGGGATTACAGGTGTGAGTCACTGTGCCTGCCCAAGTACATTATGATACATCAGTAATATTATATATAAAAAGCAATAGTTACAATAAACATTAAAATAGTACTTTCTAATGATGAATATTTGCACATATATACCTTTATCTATGTGTTCTTTTTCCCTAAAGAAAGCAACACTAGTCTTTCTTCTTTAAGATCAGTTCCAGCTGGGTGCGGTGGCTCATGCCTGGAATCCCAACACTTTGGGAGGCCAAGGCAGGCAGATCACTTGAGGCCAGGAGTTCAAGATCATCCTGGCCAACATGGGGAAGCCCCATCTCTACTAAAAATACAAAAATTAGCCAGTCATGGTGGCAGTCACCCAGGAGTTGCTTGAACCCCAGAGGTTGAGATTACGGTAAGCCAAGATCGCACCACTGCACTCCAGCCTGGGTGACAAAGTAAGATTCTGTCTCAAAAAAAAAAAATTAGCTGGTGTAGTGGCATGTGCCTGTAGTCCCAGCTACTTGAGAGTCTGAAGTGGATCACTTGAGCCCAGGAGTTGCAGACTGCAACCCAGCTGGGGTGACAGAGTAAGACCCCCTGCTTTCAAAAAAATACAAAAGAAAGAATGAACAAATAAAAAGAAAAAAGGTAGGTAAACACAAAGAAAAATGAACTCATCATTCAATCATTCATTCATTATTGCCACCAACATTAGTGGAAATTAGCCAAATGCCTACTATATAGCTGTTCTGAAGCAGAGGAGAAGAACCAGACATTTAAAAGTATCTCTGAGGAGATGGAATTACCATTCATTCAAACATCCCTTCTGGTGATATTTACAATTGGAAGGCAGGTGGAGCTCAGAATGTGGAGGGTATCCAGCAAGGCTTGGAAACTTGCACCTGATCTGGTGGGTGGTGAGGAACCCCTGAAGGGGCATGAGGAGTGGAACACTCAGTTGTGTTCTGCTAACATCAATCTGCTGCTGGGGTTACAGACAAACGTGGGAATGGAAAGCCGTCACAGTCACTAGCGCCATTTTTGGGGAAGAGTAGATGTGGCTGGTGAGAGAACAGGGGCCCAGGGAGAGTTCAGCACCAACCTGGGAGGTGAGCCCCGTGGGTGTGAGCACCCCCACTTTACAGATGATGAGATGGAAATATTCAGATGTTTAACCCTTGTTCAAGATTCCACACTTGATAAGCGGCAGACCAAACTCCCAACTGAAGATGTAGGTCATTTCTTTACTATTTTATTCATGTTGTTACAATGATTAGCCATACAAGAGTAAATTATTGTAAAATCTTCAAACAACATAGATAAGGAGGGAATCCCTTCCTTGGAGCTTGCCCTTGTCAGATGGCTGGTTGAGCATCCTGGGGCGTCCGTAACTAACTGCCAGGGACTGGGTTGCTTACAATGACAGAAACGCATGGTGTCCCAGCCCCGGAGGCCAGAAGCCCACATTTGAGGGGTGCAAAGGGCTGACTCCTGAGGCTTTAGAGGAGGCCTGTTCCCTGCCTTTCAGCTTCTGCTGTTCACCAGCAATTGCTGTTCATTCACTTACCACTGTGTCACTCCCGCCACTGCCTCCATCTGCACATGGCCTTCTCTTTTCTTTGCAGAGATGAGGTCTTGCTCTGTTGCCCAGGCTGGAGTGCAGAGGTGTGTTCACAGCTCACTGCAGCCTTGAACTCCTGTGCTGAAGTGATTCTCTTGCCTCAGCTTCCCCAGTAGCCGAGACTACAGGCACATGGCACCATGTCTGCCTACTTTTTAAATTTTGTTTAATTTTGGAGAGATGGAATCTCACTATGTTGCCCAGAGTGGTCTTGAACTGCTGGCCTCAAGCAGTCCTCCTGCCTCAATCTTCCAGAGTGCTGAGATTGCAGGTGTGAGCCACTGTGACTGGTCAGTTCTGATTACATCCAAACAGGCATCAATCAGTCTTCAGGGCTCAGCAGCCTCCAAGGGCATGATGGATGAGGAAGGACATCATGGCCCCATCCATGCCAGCCCAGGGTCTAGGATGTGTGTGGTCTGAGAGGTTCTGCATGGTCACTGGGTCCAGTAAGCCCCAAGCCCAGCTCCACTGAGCAGCTCCGAGTGAGGTTGCCTTCCCTCCAACTGCTCGTTCCTGACTCTGGGACTACCCTCTCCTGAGGCTCAGAGGAAGGAGGTCTCCCCTCACCCCAAGGTCATCTGCTGCCCATGCCCAGTCTTCAGTGGGCCTGGGGACACTAGGGAATGAGGGACATTCTCACATGAAGACCCATCCTGCAGAGAACTGAGGGAGGATCAGGGGTTCATGCAGGGGCTGTGTCCCTCCTCTGGGAGCATGGACCAGGACCCTGGGCCTGGACCCAAGGCCGTGGACCCTTAGGTGTGTGGGGAGCATTGCTAAAAGCACAGAGTTCATGAGTTTGACCCTCCCTGTTTTGGGTGTTTGGGTCCCCTGCAAGGCATCATCCTCATGGCTGGAGGAGCCTAGCCCTGTTCTCAGGCCCTGTCCTGTGCAGGGTCATTGTGGGAATTCTGGGCTCATGCCCATCACAGAAGGGACTCCTTTGGGGCCCAGATGCAAACTAAAGCATCCCAAGGAGGCTGTCACCACTTTGGTGGCACCTTCCAGTGTGGCCGGGTGGTGTCAGGCTCCTGGTCAGAAGGGTGAACATCCCTCCACCTCAGCTATTCGCCTTGGACTGGGGAAGGCAGGTGGGGTTGACACAGGGGTGACTTCTAATGAATGGAGGGGCAGCATTTACACTAGTGGGTATAAATGAGTTTTACACTAGTGGGTGCCCACACTCACCCATCTGTGCCTGCAGGCTCCCTCTCCCGGCCTGTGCTGACTCATCTGCCCACCACCTGTGCATCCCCGGGTGTATCTCAGGCTCACCTGCACCCTGTGCTGACCCAGCCACTCCCCACCTGTGTGTCCCATCCCCAGGGGCATCTCAGGCTCACCTGAACCCTGTGCTGACTCAACCACTCCCCACCTGTGTGTCCCTGGGGGTGTCTCAGACTCACCTGCACAGTGTTGATGCAGCTGCTCCCCACCTGTGCATCCCCAGGGCTGTCTCAGGCTCACTTGCCTGATGTGCTGACATGGCTTCTCCCCACCTGTGCATCCCCAGGGGCATCTGCTCACCTGCACCCTGTGCTGATGTGGCCACTCCCCACCTGTGTGTCCCCGGGGGTATCTCCTCACCTGCACCCTGAGCAGTGGCTTTCATGTTGGTGACTATATGACATGCTGGGACACATCCCTGGTTCCTCCTGAGATACAATCCAGACTCAGGCAAGCACCAGAGCTCTGACTGAGTCTGATTTTCACTGAGCTACTGCTCTTGGCAGTGGAAGCTGCTTTAGCTCCTCGCCATGTTCAGACAAAAAGTGTGTAAGATGAAACCCCTGGACCCAGAGACGGTGGCTGTGAGCGTCTTTCCACTAACTTCTGTGGAGCCCCTCAGGAGCCACCTGCCTCTTAGTGAGACATGCCCATGAGCAGGAGAGAGACAAGCAAATAGGTGGTGGCTTATCACAAGGCAGCCTCAGGCATCTGAGGAACGCACAGACAGATGAGGCAACACAGCACAATGCCCAGCCCCCTAGGATCTGGACTAAATTAGTAGGAGTCAGAACTGTTTTCTGTGCCTGGAAATCCTGGTCAGTACAGCCACATCCATCTGCACATGTGCTTCAGCATCTGATTCTGCACAAGGAGCCTGGTGTCTCCAGTGATGCCTCCAGGGCTGATGCCCTGGCACTCACCCTGCACATGGACACACTCTCCCCTGTCCCAGTCAGACTACATGTGAGGGGGACACGGCCACTAACCACCCTCACTGCTAACAGCCCCTGGACTCACCCTCCTCTTCTCTCCATGGCCGCTGCCTTCCTCAGGCCTCTCGATCTCTCCTAGGGCCCCTCAGGTCTTAACCCAGCTCCACGTGACCCTGCTCCTGCTGTGTGTTCCCTTCTCCAGGAACTCCTCTCTAGGGAGGAGGATCTCCAGACATCAGAGCAGCACACGGCCCTTCCCAGCCTGACTCCTCCTCCCAGCCCCATGGCCAGGCTCTCTGCTTCATACCCTTGGCCAATCTCTTTAATTAGACAGTAAATTCTTGATGATTTCCTGTAAATGCTGTGTTCCTCCAGCCCGAGAGGGTTTTCAAATGGAGGCTGTTGATGCATTTCTTCTTTGTTATTTTTCTTTTTTCTCTTTTTTGTCTCCTTTCCAAACAATGAACTAACCTCCCTGGGAGTTGCCTCAGGCCCTGCACAAGGTGAGAAGTGAAGTCCCAGCAGATGGCGGGTGGGCAGCGTCTCTCACTGCAGGGCACTGTTATGTTTTAGATCCACAATTAGTTTTCCTGGAACTCCCAGGACAGCACCTCAGTCACACAAACCATTTGGCGCAGGCCCCTGAAGTCCCTTGCACAAGCCCTTTTACAATATAAAAGTAGAGAATCTCTCCTGGTCACCCACTGAGAGACATCTGGTGATGGCAGGGCACGGTGGGCATGGCTGTGGTGTGGGGAGCAGGAAGGTGGGTCCATGTGGTCCCCACTGCCCTGGGCTTCCTGAGACCTGAAGTCCCCACTGCTGTGGGTCTTGTACCTGCAGCCCAGACCTGCGGGGAAGACAGTGGATGGTGTCTGTCCCTCTGCCAGGCCTGGCACTCTGAGGAGGTGGAATTGTTAACATTTGGCTCATCTGCTCTACATTCCTCCTCCCTACCAAAAACATAAACTGCTCCAAGACAGGTCTCGCAGAGAAGAACCAGCCCAGAGATGGATGTGCACAGAGAGCTGCCCTCTGGGTGTGGGGAGGTGCTGGGAGGAACAGAGGCCACTTACACCTGCCTGGAGGGAACGGCTCCCTGAGGCCACAGGGTCATGGTCATTCCTCTCTCCCTCTCTCACCCCCACACACCCCTCTCTCCTCTCTCAACACACTGTCCTGGACTCTGCAGTTTCCAGCTTCTCTGTCCCTCCAGAAGTCAGGTCGCAACCTGTGCTGACCCAGTGGTCCTCAGGATTGAGCCTCCAGGAGGCAGAATCTCCACCCACAGAGAACACTGGCAACATCAGTGGTAACTGGGGTCCTGCTGCCAGGACAGCTGGGAAATGCCTCAACATCTGCTCTGCTGGGATGAACCTGCTCCGAATCCCAGGGGAGGTCTCTGCTCCAGTAAGAAGCTCAGCCTCCCAGAGCTTCTCTGGGCTCCAGTAAGTGCAGGAGGCTGATGATGACACTGATATGGGACAGCAGCCTCAGTACTGATCACACAGTGCTTGAGACCATGGGAATGGAAGCACTAAATTCCCCAGCTGTCAGGGCTGGGGCTGTCCCCCACTCCAGCCAGGCTGCGCCTCTGCTGAGTTATTCCACCCCAACCCAGGGTACAAGGCCTGACAGTTCTGAGAATGACATCCCCTCTTTTCTCCACCTCTCCATGACTTGGCTATGGGCTGTTTTGATGAAAATAGCACAGTAGTTCTGTGTTGAAATCAGTGTTACTGAGGTAGGCTTCATATGAAATCATATGTGTCTATATTAAAAGCACAGCTTGTGAGAAATGACTAATATGTAGGAATGGATAAGTGTGTGTGTGTGTGTGTGTGTGTGTGTGTGTGTGTGTGTGTGTGTGTGTGTGTGTGTGTGGAGAGAGAGAGAGAGAGAAAGACAGGAAAAATCTCTTAACCATTCCACAATGAATGTACAGACTATCCCACCATCCCTGGCCCCAAGTGCCAGGAATTTGCTTTCTGTCACTACAGATGAGATTTCTCTTGTGTAGGATTTCATCTGGGTAGAAACAGGTATCACGTCCTCTGTCATACTGACCTTCTAGCCCTCAACATGGCAGCTTTGAAATTCACTCGTGTTGCTGTGTGTCGTTATGTTGTGCGGGGCTGCACTGGGTGGATGTATTTTAATCTAGTCACCTACCAGCAATCACTTGGGTTGTGTCCAGCTTAATCCATTATGAACAATCCTTCAATGTCCCTTCCTCTGGAAATCATTATGTGGACACACAGTGTTGTTTCTCTTGTGCAATTCACTCAGGCTAGAATGTAATACCTTCAGACAGAGTCTATGTGAGCTTTGGGAAGAGGGAGCAAGCGTTTGCAGAGTGGCTGTGCTCCTGGCAGTGGGTCTCAGAGGTGTGGTTGTCCACATCCCATCATGAGATCTTCATGCTTGACTCCCTCTGTGCCATCACTGTGTTAGCGTAATGAGATAGCATCATGACTTAATTTTCCATTTGAGACTCACGATGCTCTATACATGTTATATGCTTAGTGGGCAGCTGCACAGATTCTCTGGCCAAGGGGCTGTGCGGTGCCCTTTACATGTCTCCCTGAGAAGTCCCTCGTGGTTTTGCCAGTGTCGCTGCTGCTCTTCTTCCTGCATCCTCCACGCTGGCCTGTGCAGTGCTCACTGGGAACAGGAAAGGCCTGCATGAGCAAGGGAAGCACCCTATGCCTCTGGGACTGTAGCAGGCACCCTGGGCAGGGCTCTGTAGAGCAAGAACAGTGAAAAGCCTCCTCCAGGCCCAGGTAACATGAGCCCACAGTGGCTGATATGCAGTCACTCAGTAGTGGAGACTGTCCCATGAGTCCCCTGGAAGGGAACTGCTCTGTCTGAGCCCCACCCCACAGGGCTCTGGTGTGATCCCAGGTGCTGGGGCTGGCCCTGCGGCAGAAGGTCTAGAACAGCACCACATTGGTCCATCTACACTAAGGCTGGGCTCCTCTCCTGCTCATGGTTCTGGCTGCCTGCGCAGCTTGGAGGAGATTCTGCACTGGGGGAGGGCAGGCAACACTGAGGCTTCCTGCCCCATCTCCCCTCCTGACCTTTTGGTCTTGCATCTGTTTTCAGGAGCCACCTCCCAGGCTGTGGTGACTCAAAAAGCATCACTGTCCACAGCTCCTGGAGGGCCGCTCACACTCCCCTGTGGCTGCCGTGCTGGGGCCATTATCACCAGTGCTCTGCCCACTGCATCCAACAGAAGCCCACTCTAATCTATTAGCCCAGGGTCTCATAGGTGACACCAGCGACCGAGGCCCAGGGGTCCCCATCTGATTTTAGACTCCCTGCTTCATGACAAGGCTGCCATGTCACAGGGCCCAGCCCTAGCAGGAGGCTGGGTGTTGCTCTGCTCCATGGCACAGCGAGCATCTTCACATGACACAGATGGCCCATGCAGGGTGCTGTAGTAACGTCCTGTAAACTAGGTGGTGCACATGCAACAGAAATTTATTTCTCACTGTTCCGGAAGCTGGGGAGTCCAACATGGAGGCATTGGGTGAGGCAATGCCTGGGGAGGACCTGCTTTCTCCTTTGTGAGCAGCTTTCTGCTGCATCCTTGTATGTCGGGGGTGGGAGAAGCTATGGGAGGCTCTTTCATTAGGCTTCAGCCCTTATGACCTACTCACTGCATAGAGGCTGTGCTTCCTGAGGCCATCGCACTGGGGCTTGGATATCCACACATGGCTTTGCGGACACACATTCAGTGTCCAGCTGGGGCAGCTTGAGGGGCAGTGGAGGAGGAGGACAGCGAGCATCAGTTACCACTGGAGACCAGCAGGGCCTATGGTTTCTTCCACTGATGACCTCTTGACATTTTTTTTCTGGGAAAAAATGTCAGACAGATTCCTGGAGAAACTACTCCTTGAAATGAGTGTGTGTAAACAGTGCAAGGGGTGGACATTAGTGAAGTTGATGGTGTTCATCACGATGCCTCTTCGGGGCTGATTGTGCTTTTCTAAATGCCTGAATATTACTGCTCAACCAGTGTCATCGGAGATGCCATATGGGTTTTGCAGTTGGATAAGGGTCACTTACAACTGCACTTTCAGGGACCGCCTACACTCCATGACTGAGCTGTGTGCAGTGATGAACCCCTGGCCCCTCACCCAGTTGAGGACTTGGAGGGACCATCCCAGCACCGGAAGTTATCATAGAAGGGGCTGAGTTTGCTACAGCTGCTCCACACTGAAGCTGATACTTGAAGTTCCACAACCACAGGAGTGTCGTTAAACCAGGAGTAAGCAGAGGGGACAGAAACACCAAGTTGCTGCTACAAGACCTGGGAGTGCAGTGCAGGTGGGAGAGGTCCACTTCCAACCCCACCTGACACACTCTGGGAGAGCTCAGTCCCAGGTTCTAGTGTCTGGGAGAGAGCTGTGCCCGTGGATATCCCACAGTTCAGGCCGGCACCACCCAGACTAATTGCTCTGTGCTCAGTTCTCAAGAGACGATAACCAACAACACCCAAGTGTCTATTTGGTGGTGGCAGAGGCCGAAAAGATCAGGTCACGTGGTGAAGATAATCTCTGAGAAGCAAAGCAAGAAAAGATGACAAACATGACACTTAACGGCCATAGGCATAATCGCTTCTTAAACTGTATCATTAACATTTTACAAATTACACATATTTTGGTTTTTTTTCTGATTTTATCCCCCTAATTCTTCCTCATCTCTAAAGCAGCAGGCCTGGCTGCGCTGACCCTGGGAAGCCTCTGTTGGAATTCACTTGGGGTGGCTGGCAAAATATTATGGAAAGTTATAGATTAGTCTCAAACCTTTTGGAAGGCTGAAAGGATTTATTGGGACAGGCTGAAGGCAGCCGGTCCATTATGTTAGAGAAAAGATAGAGATGATGAGAGGTTTTCCAAGTTAAGTGTGTTTATCCCACATCCCTTTGTCTCTAGTATTTTGCTGGATGGTAGCTCCATCCGCTACAGGCAGGCTTCAGGTCAGTGATCCAACAAACAGACCCTGTGCCAGGTCAGAGCCGCTGTGGCAAGACTATCCTGTGCAGAAGGGAATGTTCTCTGCATTGTGTGCAGGGCTACTGTGTGCTGGAAATGTGTCCAGTGTGATGAGGGGCTAGATATTACATTTTTTAAAAAATGAATTAAAATAGATACCCCTGGCTAATGGCTGACACCCTGGAGAGCATAGCACTGGGGATCTGGAGATGTGCGAGACATCACCCCGCCTCCCCTGTTTTTTTCTTGGAGAGTAGCAATCAATGGACAAGTGCTGTCTTTCATCTAATAGGTACTTCCTGTGCACAGGCACAAGTACTGGCCACTCTGAGGCCCTGGGGGTGCTAAACAGTGGGTTGTACCCAGGTCCTAGAGGAGTTCAGAGCTGTGGCAAACTGTAAACAGAGTGAAAAGCATGGCCCTGCAAACCTGTGCTGGAAAATCAGGGAAGCTGCAGCAGAGGGGTGAGGACACCTCACTGTCCCCAGGAGCCCACCTTAATCTCCCTGGCCCTGACCACAGCCTGGAGTGTGATGAACTACACACATATGAAGTGTAAAACTTGACAAATTTTTAATATATATATATGCAATCATAGAGACGTGAGTTTTTCATTTGGAAACTGACGATAGTGGCTGTGCTGCTAGAGGGGATATGAATGCAGGGCCTCCTAGACAGCCACACTCAGAGAGCAGCAGGCGCATTCACACTCAGAGTGCCAGCTCCGCACACCAGCCTCCCACCATCTGAAGGGGGTACAGCTGCTCCCTGAAACGTGTCTGTTACTCTTTATCTGGAAAGTCAGCTTCCATCAACACTTCCCTGATCCTCACCCCTAACAGGAACCCAAAATCAACCTCTCCAACCAAAGCCAAAAGGAAAGTTCCACTTTCCACATCACCTCCACTATTTCTCAGCAACTGAGTGATTCCAGAACATGCACCACTTTTACTCACTCTTGGGATGATCTGTAATTGAAACAGGAAAGGTTCCCTTGTTCCCCTCACAGGGCATGCAGTGGGGGTGCAGCTCACTTCTTCAGTTGGGCAGGCTGTGGGACTCTGACCCCATGGCAGTGTATAGGGGTGAATCTTTACATCTGAGGCACCAGTGGGAGTGTGTTACAGGGTGCTCTTTGAGTTTGCTGTCTACAGGTGGCTCATGTTAACCCACTCAATTAGACCATATACCTTGTCACAAGGACAGAGGACTTTCTCAATCCCAGGGTTTCTTGCCTTAGTGTAGGGGAAGAATCGGATCACATGTGGGCTTGGAGAATGAGTACAAGGCTTTATTGAGTGGGAGTAGCTCTCAGCAGATCAGGGAGCCAGCAAGGAGATGGCTTTCCCCTAGAGGTTGGACATTGGTGGCCCAACTTTTCTCCAGTGGTGGGACTCCTCTTCGACCACTCTGGCCAAACTCTGCATCATTCCGCTTTGGCCAGTGGCCTGCCCTTGTGCTGGGGCCTGACAGTGCGTTCCTCTCAATGTCCACCCACCTCTGTGTTGCTCCACTGATATGCTTCTCTCAAAGTGGTGGGCCAGGATGGTCTTGGGAAATGCAACATTTCAGCATGAAGGCAGGAGTGCTTATCCTCGCCTAGGTCCATGGGGGTGGAGCCCTACAAGAAACCTCACCCTCCTCTACCCAGCCCTTCCCTTCCCCCATTTTGTTTCATTTAAAGGAATGACACTCTTCCCTTCCCAGCACTTTTGTATCATAATTACAGAACAGGTTGTTTTAGAAAAAGAGGGGAAACTGTAGTCCAGTCAAAGCCCCGCAGTGACTGTATGGACACCCGTAGGACATGCAGGAGGTTTCCTTGGAGTATGGGTCTCCTAAGTCTATTTTGGCTGGCAATTGGAAAATTCTTCCCAGAAGAAGGAAGTACAAGTGCTGAGGGCAGGTCCTCTCCGAGTTTGTTAATAAGCTGAGGCTGCCATACATGACTGACACTGTCTTGCCAGGAAACAGTATGTATCACCTGTTATGTATATTGCCAGCATTTCATACATGAATAAATTTGAAATGAAATCAAAGAAGTGTCGTGTCTATTTTGGACAAAGGTAGGCAATCCTTCTCTGCTGTGAGGTGTGACTCTTCCTCCAGCAGCCTCTCCGGGAGGTTAGGAGGACAGAGTGGCTGGCTGGCAGTGCACTGGCAGTGGTGCTTGTGGATGACTCGGGGCACTGGCTTGAGATGGACACAGCAGAGAAGCAGGACTGGGATGAGGCTCAGGGTCCTCACTGTGGATCTAGAGGCCACCTAATTCAACAGGAAATGCTCAGTCTCTCCATGTGCCCAACTCTACACTGTAATGCAAAAGAAAGTCTCTTGACCTCTCCTGCCATGTTTAACTGCCTCTAAATTGCCAGTATCTTCTTGACATCTCCCTAGACCTGCTCACATAGGCCGGAAGGGTGGCTCCTTACAGGGGGAGGTGTGGGCCTGGAGCTGGTGCTCTAACTCTGCTGTCCTGGGGTGCTTCAGCCAGGCTAATGGGGCTCATTGATCAGCAGGGGTCCTGCTGGTTCTAATTAATCAATTCTAGGATGTGTAGCTCACAGACTTTGAATATTTCTGAGGATATTTTCCCGGCGTTATTGAGACAAAGTTGAACAATTTTAAAATACGTATATATAAGGTATAAAATGTGAAGTTTTGATATATGCACACAATGTGAAATGATGACCACCATCAGGCTCATAAACATTCCCGTCCCTTCACATTGTTGCCATTTGCATGTGTGGTGAGAATATTCCAGGTTCGCTTTCTCACCAGATTCCGAGTGTGCACTTCATCACTATGAACTACGGTTGCCATGCTGTGTGTCAGGTCTCTAGAATGTACTCATCGCATAACTGAAAGTTTGTGCCCTTTCACCAGCTCTCTATTTTCTTCACTCTCAGACACCACCCTTCTACTCTGTTCCCATGACTTGGACTTTTTAGGCTAAAAGCTGGGTGAAAATCTATGATATATGCAAAGATGTCCTGGGCTATGTCAGCACAGGAGCTGCCTTTTAACCATGGGTGATGTCTTGGAACTCCACACACCCAGGTACTTCCAGGCATATGCACGGGGCTGGATCGCCCCTGCTCTGTGACCCATGAGTCTGCTACTGAGTGAGGAATGCCACCCAGTGGTCCCGAGCTTCCACATGGGGCCCTAACCCTCACTCACCCTGCATCTCTTTCACAGAGAAGCTCAGGAGTGTGGATCATTCTCTGTGCTCATTTTCCAAGGCATGGAACTGGAAAGTGAGCCCCTGGGCAAGGCTGTGGGGAGCCATGAACATGTCAACATGTGGGAAGCACACAGTGGCAGTGGGGTTCCCCTAGAGAACATTGATGTAGGACCTGTGCTGTGTAGGTGGGACACCTCTCCTGAGGAGACACACTCCCACCCACACTCCCACACACATTCAGTCACACCGCATGACACCCACGAAGACCCCTCCAGAGTCTCATGCACACAGACCTAGAGGGATATGGTTGCTCCAGGGACTGTACAGTGAGGCCAGGGTTCTTTGCCTGCAAAAATCACTCCTTACACCACCCCCACCTTGTGCCCAGTGGGAAGCTGAAATCAGATTCAAGCCAGCAGGAAAATCCTGCCTTGCTTTTCATCTGGATTTTTTTATCAGTGAGTCAGTGATTCCAGAATACAGGCTGTTTTCCTGAGGCCACCTACAATGACAGAAGGGACCATAAGGACCAAGTCACGCTGCATGGTGTTCCTCAGGTCTTTCGCTCCCCCTGTGAACACAGAATCCCAGATGGAAAGCAGTGGTCAAAGGCCCCAGAAGCCAGCACAGACACCTTGGGGAAGGTGCAGGCTTTCCCTGGAGAATGTGTCTCTCTAGTTCACGGTGGCTGCCAATCACAAAACTCTTAATCTGGAGAGACTTTGCTGCTGAGCAAAACTTTCCCTTTCACACAGCTTAAAGCCTGATGCTGCCCCTCCTGACTGCCCTCTCCAACCAGTGTCTTCTGGAAGAGTCAGCCAGGGTCAGTGCAGGCTGCTAGAACAAGGCTGGCTGGGCTCTGAGGCTCCTGCCTCTTACCCCAGCACCTTGGGAGGCCAAGGCAGGTGGATTGCTTTGAGAGGTTGATCACCACCTGTGGGGCCTGTCCTGCAAACCCTGACTGTGACTGATGAATAAATACCCTTCACACACAAAGTACAGTGAATAAAAAGCTGCTCTCAGAGGGCCATTGCAGCTACCCAACCCTTCAATAGCTGTCCCTCCTCATATTTATTCAGTTTAGATTTAATGACAGAAGCTCTAATTCAACATGCTTTTGAATAATTAACATGGTTAAACATTTGGTTCCAGGGCCCACAGCAAACACCATTAAGGGGTGATCTCCCTTTGACCTCCCCCAATATGGCCACCCAGCTCAAAGGTTAGTTTTAAGACCACATGAGTGAACAAGGGAGTTAGAGTAGAGACAAAGGAATGTGAGGTAAACAGACAACTGGGGAAGCTTCCATTATCCCTAATTTTTACCCATGACCTAATACTCTAAGAACCAGCTGCCTTCGGCCTGTTCCATTATTACAAGTTATAAAAACGTTTTTGTCTTTCAAAACATTTGAAACTATATCTTATAACTTTCCCTGATATTTCCCTTAATATTTTGCCAGCCACCCTGAGTGAATCCCAACTTTGCTTGAGGCTAGGAGATCAAGACCTGCCTAGGCAACATAGTGAGACCCGCATCTCTACAAAAATATAAAGAAAATTAGCCCAGCATGGTGGTGTGTGCCTGTGGTCCCAGGTGAGATGGGAAGATCACTTGAGCCCAGAAGGTCAAGGCTGCAGTGAACTCAGATGGCACTACTGCACTCCAGCCTTGGCAACACAGTGAGACCGTGTCCCCAGAAAAGAAAAGGTAACCCAAATACCATGGGCTGGGTGGTATAAACAGTTTTTTCTTTCTCACCGTTCTGGATGCTGGGATTGTCTGTTGAAGAAGCTACATAATCTGTGATTCAAACTAGGTGTCATTTTGTAAAAAGGCAAACTCTAGAGACAATTTAAAAAATCAGCTGTTTCCAGATGGGTGCGGTGGCTCATGCCTGCAATCCCAGCACTTTGGGAGGCTGAGGTGGGCACATCACTCAAGGTCAGGAGTTAGAGACCAGCCTGGCTAACATGGGGAAACCCTGTCTCTACTAAAAATGCAAAACTTAGCCAGGTGTGGTCATAGGCACCTGTAATCCCACTCGAGATGCTGAGGCATGAGAATCACTTGAACCTGGGAGGTGGAGGTTGCAGTGAGCCAAGAGCATGCCACTGCACTCCAGTCCGGGTAACAGGGTGAGATTAGTCTAAAACAAAAAATTAGCTGTTTCCGAGAAAAAGACAGAAGGACTAACAGTTGAAGCACGGGATTGTCAGCAACAGAACGATGAGTGCATGCAAGGTGGAGCAAGACATTGCAAATTAAAAAAAAACTTGAAAATTCACAATAGAAAGAGGAATCCATAATGCTAAGACATTTAGTTAATAATGTGTAAATATTGGTTTATTAACCATAACAAATGCACCATACCGACATGTCAATTACAGGGGAAATGGAGGAAAGGGGCATGTGCTAATTTCAGTATCTGCTCTATTTTTCTGCTAATGTAAAACTTATCCAAATAATAGTGTCTATTAATTAAAGAGTCATTTGGCAACACTATTTGGGGGCAGATCTATTGCAGCAAATGTTTAACAATCAGTTAATGTCTAAACAGGAGTTTCAGATGTGTTTTGCTATTAAATGTGAACCAAAGCTGAGCTGTGAATGTATCTTTATGTGGTTGAAACATTACTCATTGAATACTGAATTAAAATTTTCTCACACGAATAACAATATGGTTTAGCATTTTTATTGATTTATTTTAAATACGCAACTTTGGAACAAATGCAATCATTACTCTTGAATCAACGTAAGGGCTGGGTACCCACAGGGCCATCAGCTCACTGTCTGCAGCTGCACCTGTGCTTGGTCGGGGGCCCCTTCTTGACGTGCTGCTGGTCTAGGCTGTATATACATTTCTCCTCAAATTCATCAGCTAAGAATCTGGGAAATGCACTCACAGTAAAGAGAGCTACTGACAATTTGTTGGCAGAAGACCAGAGGAAATGGACCATAATTGATGCAGAGCTCAAACGGTGGATCCCACTGCACTGACTCCCCAACACAGCCTCTGAGCCAACACTGGGCTTTCGGAAGATCCTGGGTTCTCATGTGCACTTGAAACCCCTGAGGGAAAGGTTGTGTGGAAAATGCCTTTATGATGAGACGGTCCAGAAAGGCAGCTGAGCAGAGTGACGGAGCGTGGGGGCTGGGGCCTGAGGGCCTGGGCTCAGTCCCATTTACAGCCGTGAGAACTGGGGAACATCCTGCAACCCCTCAGCCTCCAGTTCTCTGCACTGCCCTCTAAACACTTTAATAGGGCTGACTGGTTAGCATGATGAGGCCGAAGATCATTGAACAGAGTTAAAGCTTTAGAAAAAGTGGCTGATTCTTCAATGCTCCATGATTCCTCCATCATTACATGCCTGGGAGAAGAAGCTACACACTTGACAGTGGGTGACCAGAGAAGGGACATGGATGCTCCAGGGCAGGGAAGGGTGGAGGTTGGCTTTTCTTCATTTGCCTGTGTGGGAGGATTTACAGTGCACGAACACTACATGTGATCGTCTCCTGTGATGCCCACGTCAGCCCTGAGGGTGGGCAGAGCAGGAGCTGTGGCCTGCACTTGTTGGAAGAAATTCTCTTAAAGGCATGTGTCTTTCCAGTCACCACACTGCTGTGTGATGTAGCTGGGGCAGAAGCATACCGGAGGCCTCGGGGCCAGAGATGTGTTCACACTCCAGACCTCCAGATCGTGCTCTAGACCCCCCAAAACATGAACTCCCCTGACTCTCAAGATGTCCTGACCCAAGGTTTCTGTGGGAGGGCTGATGTCCTGGAACAGATGCCTGAGCCCGGATAACAGCTTGGACACAAGACCCGGCCTCTGTCTCTTCCTTTCCATCCCAGACTCCAAACAGGATGTGGTTTATCTCAAATGAAGTCCCTTGGAAAGATGACGGTGATTCAAAACAGGGCAATCCTTTCATAGCAGCATCACAGTCAGCTGCCATGGGCTACACATTTCCAATGATCAGTTGGCTACAAGGGACCCCTGCAGCCAACTGACGCCTAACTGTATTAGGCTTTGTAACACCCAACTGTATTAAAAAGCAACATTCTAAACTGTCACATGACCACTTCCCTCCACTTGACCAACCCTGGGTGAGCAGCTAATGCCCTTATCTGATAAGGGGCACCTGGGCTGGAGTGTCAGTGGCTTGATGAACTCACTTTATAAAGCTTCCCACCTGACTTACTATTGATCTGAGCCACTGTCTGTGCAGCTGGACTAAGGCCTGGCTGAGGATGAGCAGTGACTGCACCAGCACAGAGTGGACCTTTCTTCCTGTTCATTTCTTCCAAACCAAAGGTCAGCATCTTCAGACTCCTATTTCATCCTGAGCCCTGCAGGGACAATGCACAGAGTCCCTTCTCAGAGGGAACCCTCCACAGCTACAGCCTGGGGACCCCACCCCAGGACTGTCCCTGAGGACCACCCAGGTCCTATTTCTAACCAAATGTCCATTCCTCTAACCTGAGGGCTCTGTCTCTTCTCACCACTCTCCCCAGCAGCACCCTAAACAGTAGGGATCCTGTCCTCATCCCACCACATTTACATCCATATCAAAATCCCAGTCTTTCCTTTACAAAACCAAAGTGTGGCACACATACAGCATGGAATACTGTGCATCCATAAAAAAGAGTGAGTTCTTGTCCTTTGCAGGGACAATGATAAAGCTGGAAGCCATCATCCTCAGCAAACTAACACAGGAACAGAAAACCAAACACCGCATGTTCTCACTCATAAGTGGGAGTTGAACAAGAACACATGGACAAAGGAAGGGGAACATCACACACTGGGGCCTGTCAGGGGTAGGGGGTAAGGGGAAGGAGAGCATTAGGACAAATACTTAATGCATGTTGGGCTTAAAATCTAGATGACAGGTTGATAGGTGCAGCAAACCACCATGGCACATGTATACCTGTGTAACTAACCTGCACATTCTGCACATGTATCCCAAACTCAAAGGGAAATAAGAAAGACAAACCTTGGAATCAAGATTGCTAACATATTGTGTTGGATTTTGGCAACAGTATTCGAAAGTTTGACTTTTAATTCACCTTTCTTGTCATGTCTTTTATAAAATTTGCTATCATGATTTTTCCAGTTAAAAGAGAGCAGTGTGAGCGTGTTCTTGTACATACAAAACTGAAGTTACTTCTATTTAAAATATAGACAGACTCCCAGGGAGACAATAAGGATGGATGTTTGCATGATGGAAAGATATGATTTGCATTCATTTTTAGGTGACGGTTGTTTTACCAGTGGCACGGTGCACACATATGACACAGGCAGACTGCTGCCTTCTTACGAACACTGTGTTACCAGCACCCAGATGTAGATCTCCTGGCTGTCCCTCTGCAGCTAATTTCCAGGCAGTAACCCCAGGAGATACCTTCTCTGATCATGATCAACACATTTAAAATTTACTTTTAAACATCATATAAATGCAAACCTACAGCATGTACTCTTTTGTTTCTGATTGAAAATTGTGAATTTCACCCATGTTCCACATGATGAAACATCTGTCATTTTGTACTGCTGAGTATGTAACATTGTAGAAAGTTGGCACTACTAGTTCACGCCTCTATTTTTTACGTTCACTCTGCTGTTTCTCATGATGGTTGCTTGAAACAAGGCTTCTGTAAAGTCTCCCAGGTGGACACCAACATCCTTGGCTCATACATGTCTCCTGGACATAGGTGGCAGGAGTGGGACTGTAGGGTCACAGGTGCTGATGACTGTGGTACACACTGGAAAGCCATTTATCAAAATGGTTGAAACTAAGTATGTTCCCAGAGTAACACGACAGTTCAAGTTCCTCCACATCCTCACCACCCTTTGCATTTCTGTCTCCGATAATGTGCCTATTCTGGTGGGTGTAAGAGTGAGAAACTAGTTTCCATGTGTTCTCTGCTAATGACTTGGGATTGAGCGCATTTTCATGTGCTGAACTTGCTGAGGTTTCTATGATTCTGATAAGGCACATAAGCCTATGAGCTCCTGAATGGTTATTTAAGGTGCTTTGTTAGAAGAAGGATCCAACAGGCAAAATTGCAGAGGGATATGGAACAATGGATAGATATTAGCAAGGACAATATAGATTTCAGAAAAAAAAACGCCAGATAAAATGAAAATGTCACTAAAAATGGACAAATATCACAACAAAGCAATTTAGAGAAGGCAAAATGTGGATGAATAAAAGTCACAAGAACACACGTTCTGATCCATCTGAGGTGAAAGAAACCCCTGTGGAGCCCAGAATGTCTGTGTGGGAGGAGCCGCCTGCAACAGCAGAGAGCAAAGCAAAAGGGCTTGAGGGGAGCAAAATGGGAGTGGCAGGAGCTGCCAGAGCCCCCTCAGCAGGAAGCCAGGGAGAGGGCTTGGAGATCAGCCAGCCAGGGGCAGGGGCAGGCAAAACCTATAGGTTCCTGTGGATGCCCTAGAATTGTGCAGTTACTTCTGAGTGATGCATGAAACCAGTGAGTGTTGAGCAGACAACTAATGTTGCAATTTAAAAAATAAAAATAAAACCAATTTCCAGTCAGGCTGTGGAGCTTCAGAAGCTATTACTCACAACTGGGATATTTATAAGGTCAGCCATCCGGCAGGACGTCCCTCAGCACATAGTAACATTAAGTGCGCACCCTCCATGCAGCTAGTCCACTGTGGTTCAGAGATTGAGGGAAATGCACAGAAGGAAGCATCCTCACTGGTCACGTGTTATTGGCAGCAACCTGGCTGCTCAGCACAAGGGTTTATAACTAAAGTGTAGCTTACACAATGCTGACCTGTTGGAAGTAATGGAAATGGTTCATATGCACATATGGATGAAATTAAATGTTTACGTCTGAGTTTAAATCTCAGAAAAAATTAAAAATAAACCAGATGAGGTCCAAAGAGGAAAACTTATTTGCTTACGAGATGAAAACACACTATGAATTCTTTAAGTATCTGTAGTGATGACTTGGAAGTTAAAGTGGAACCACATGATTTACACTTGAGTTGGTGACTCAGAGATGGAGGAAAACATGATTTGAAATGGTGATTAAAAAAACATGAAAGAGGCCTTTAGGTGGCTGATGATGAGTGTTAATAGTGTGAGTAAACTGTGCTTCTGGGTCCCAGGAAACACCGACAGATAGAAAGTGCCACACATGCTCTGCTGGCACAGCTGGCAGAAACAAGTGACCTCCCTTCAACCCACATCTCCTTTATTTAGGATTCCCGGCTGCCCTGGCCCCTCTCTGACATCGTGAGCAGCTTCAGAAAGGAGGATCAGGACAGCCAAGGCTCTCCACCTGAGATTCCCCAGTGTGTCAGAGGCAGGAAGGCTTTGGGGTCTGAGGGCAGTGTGGGACAGTGAGGGACACTCCTGAGATGGCCTCTCCCAGCTGGAAAATGACTCAGCCTCCATGGGAGTTTGGTCATCAGGGAGCCCACTGGGTAGATTTGGGTGGCAACACTGACCTGTTAGGACATACCTTCACCCCACTGGGTCAGCTGTAAGAACTCAGGGCAGAGGGGCCCAGGAAGAGGCAGGTCGCAGCTCTTACTTAAATGCAGTGGCTCTGCTCCCATGAAGGTTTTGGGATATGTAAGGTGGCTTCGGAAAGCTGAGGCTCCACAGCAGAGTGTCAGGAAGCAGAGTGGCATCTGAATCATCCCCAGGGCTCCTGTCTTTACCCTCCTAACTGCAGAGGAGGGGGCACCTCACCTGGGGACAGGGATCCAGTCAGCTCTGTTCCACACACCTGCCCTCCTCACTATGCTGATTCTGACCCACAGTCCCTCCCCTCTGTCCAATTTAGGGTCTGTGGCCCACACAGGGCCAACTCAGCCACCCTCAGCATCCAAAGGTTCAATGCCTGCATAGCTGTCTGCACTGAGGACAGCAGCAACACTGGCAACATTGACAGCTGGGGCCAACATGACATATTCTTCACATGTACACGCTGTGAGTTCTCTCACTCTGCGCTTTGTATGGCATATTCTTAAAGAGGACTTTTGCTATGCCAGATAGTTTCAATATATATGTAGACCAATGCTTTTGTCTCAAGATCAGTATTTTTGTATCCTAAAACAACTGTACATATATGCGTATGTGTATATATATGCAACTATATACATAACTGTATACACGTGTATGTGCATGTACATACAACTGTGTGTGCATATACATACACACATATATATAGTTATATATATACACATACACACATATATGTTCATATAAAAAACATTTGAATTAAAACTCAAAGTTCTGTTAAAAACATGAATGGCTTGATATTCTAGTGCTAAGTAAGAGATGGCTTTATTTAAAACATAAATAGTTTCCATTTAAAAATATTATAGTAGGGATTTCCAGATCACCCACACTCCCACCTTTTTATAATTTTTGACTATTTTCCAGAGTCATGAATCAAATGAGGTGAAGGTGGAAGAAAGCATTTAGAAAGCCAGTAGGTACAGGAGACCTGATGTCGGGTGAGGCAGAGTGGGGAGAGACGCTCCTTTAAATGGAAGCCTCTGGAACCTGGAGAAAGTAATGGTGAGGTGGGCAACCTTCCTGCAGAGCTACCAGAGGCATGCATGATGCCCCAGGCGTGGATGATGTCCATCTGTGGATGATTCCCCAGGCGTGGATGATGCCCATCTGTGGATGATGCCCATCTGTGGATGATGCCCATCTGTAGATGCTGCTGCAGCAATGGATAATGCCCCAGGCATGGATGATGCCCCAGCAGTGGATGATGCCCCAGGCATGGAAGATGCCCCATCAGTGGATGCCCCAGGTGTGCATAATGCCCCAGGCATGGATGATGCCCCAGCAGTGGATGATACCCCAGGCATGGAAGATGCCCCATCAGTGGATGCCCCAGGTGTGGATGATGCCCCAGCAGTGGATGCCCCAGGCATGGATAATGCCCCAGCAGATGCTCAAGCAGTGGATGATGCTTCAGGCGTGGATGATGCCCCAGCAGTGGATAATGTCCCAGGTGTGGATGATGCCCACCTGTGGATGCCACAGCAGCGGATGATGCCCCAGGTGTGGATGCTGCCCCAGCAGTGGATGCCCCAGGCATGGATGATGCCCCAGCTGTGGATGCTGCCCATCTGTGGATGCCCCAGCAGTGGATGATGCCCAGGAGTGGAAGATGCCCCAGGTGTAAATGATGGCCCAGCAGTAAATGATGCCCCAGGTGTGGATGATGCCCCAGCAGTGGATGATGCCCAGGCGTAGATGATGCCCCAGCAGTGAATGCTTCAGGCGTGGATGATGCCCCAGCAGTGGATGCCACAACAGTGGATGATGCCCCAGGTGTGGATGATGCCCCAGCAGTGGATGATGTCCCAGGTGTGAATGATGCCCCAGGCGTAGAAGATGCCCCAGGTGTGGATGATGCCACAGCAGTGGATGATGCTTCAGGTGTAAATGATGGCCCAGCAGTCGATGATGCCCCAGGCACATAGATGATGCCCCAGGCATGGAAGATGCCCCAGCACTGGATGCCCCAGGCATGGATGATGCTCCAGGCGTGGATGACGCCCCAGGCATGGATGATGCTCCAGGCGTGGATGATGCTGCAGCAGTGGATGATGCTCCAGGCATGGATGATGCCCCAGGCATGGATGATGCCCCAGGCGTGGATGATGCCGCAGCAGTGGATGATGCTCCAGAGGTGGATGATGCTGCAGCAGTGGATGATGTCCCAGGAGTTGATGCCCCAGGTGTGGATGATGCTCCAGGCGTGGATGCTGCCCCATCATTGGATGATGCCCCAGCAGTGGATGATGCCACAGCATGGATGATGCCACAGCAGTGGATAACACTCTAGGCATGGATGATGCCCAGCAGTGGATGATGTCCCAGGCATGGATGTTCCAGCAGTGGATGGTATACCAGATGTGGATGATGCCCATCTGTGGATGATGCCACAGCAGTGATGTCCCAGGATTTGATGCCCCAGGCGTGGATGATGCCCCAGGCATGGATGCTGCCCCAGGCGTGGATGATTCCCCAGGCATGGATGCTGCCCCAGCAGTGGATGATGCCCCAGGCATGGATGATGCCGCAGCAGTGGATGATGCCCCAGGATTGGATGATGCCCCAGGAGTGGATGATGTTGCAGCAGTGGATGATGCCCCAGCAGTGGATGATGCCGCAGCAGTGAATGATGCCCCAGGCGTGGATGATGCCACAGCAGTGGATGATGTCCCGGGCATGGATGATGCCCATCTGTGGATGATGCCACAGCAGTGGATGATGCTCTAGGCATGGATGATGCCCCAGGCGTGGATGATGCCCCAGGCGTGGATGATGCTCCAGATGTGGATGATGCTGCAGCAGTGGATGACGCTCCAGGCGTGGATGATGCTCCAGGCGTGGATGATGCCCCAGGCGTGGATGATGTCCCAGCAGTGAATGATGTCCCAGGCGTGGATGATGCTCCAGATGTGGATGCCACAGCAGTGGATGACGCTCCAGGTGTGGATGATGCCCCAGGCGTGGATGATGCCGCAGCAGTGGATGATGCCCCAGCAGTGGATGATGCCCCAGCAGTGGATGTCGCAGCAGTGGATGATGCCCGAGGCGTGGATGCCCCAGCAGTGGATGGTATCCCAGGCATGGATGATGCCCATCTGTGGATGATGCCACAGCAGTGGATGATGTCCCAGGAGTTGATGCCCCAGGCATGGATGATGCCCCAGGCGTGGATGCTGCCCCAGCATTGGATACCCCAGGCGTGGATTATGCCCCAGCAGTGGATGATGCCCCAGGCATGGATGCTGCCCCAGCAGTGGATGATGCCCCAGGTGTGGATAATGCCGCAGCAGTGGATGATGGCCCAGGATTGGATGATGCCCCAGGCGTGGATGATGCCGCAGCAGTGGATGATGCCCCAGCAGTGGATGATGCCCCAGGAGTGGATGATGCCACAGCAATGAATGATGCCACAGCAGTGGATGATGTCCCAGGCATCGATGATGCCCATCTGTGGATGATGCCACAGCAGTGGATGATGTCCCAAGAGGTGATGATGCCCCAGGTGTGGATGATGCCACAGCAGTAGATGGTGCCCCAGGCGTGGATGATGCCCCAGGAGTGGATGATGCCCCAGGCGTGGATGATGCCCCAGGTATGGATAATGTCACAGCAGTGGATGATGTCCCAGGAGTTGATGCCCCAGGCGTGAATAATGCCCCAGGCATGAATGTAGCCCCAGCATTCGATGATGCCCCAGGCGTGGATGCCACCCCAGCAGTGGATGATGCCCCCAAGGTGGATGATGCTGAAGCAGTGGATGATGTCCCAGGCGTGGATGATGCCACAGCAGTGGATCGTGACCCAGGCATGGATGATGCCACAGCAGTGGATGATGTCCCAGGAGTTGATGATGCCCCAGGCATGGATGATGCCCAAGACGTGGATGATGTCACAGCAGTGGATGATGCCCCAGTAGTGGATGATGCCACAGCACTGGATGATGCCCCAGGCGTGGATGATGCCCATCTGTGGATGATGTCCCAAGCATGGATGATGCCCATCTGTGGATGATGCCACAGCAGTGGATGATGTCCCAGGAGTTGATGCCCCAGGTGTGGATGATGCCACAGCAGTAGATGATGCCACAGAAGTAGATGATGCCCCAGGCATGGATGATGCCCCAGGAGTGGATGATGCCCCAGGCGTGGATGATGCCCCCCATGGATAATGTCACAGCAGTGGATGATGTCCCAGGAGTTGATGCCCCAGGCGTGAATAATGCCCCAGGCATGAATGTAGCCCCAGCATTCGATGATGCCCCAGGCGTGGATGCCGCCCCAGCAGTGGATGATGCCCCCAAGGTGGATGATGCCGCAGCAGTGGATGATGTCCCAGGCGTGGATGATGCCACAGCAGTGGATCATGACCCAGGTGTGGATGATGCCACAGCAGTGGATGATGTCCCAGGAGTTGATGATGCCCAAGACGTGGATGATGTCACAGCAGTGGATGATGCCCCAGTAGTGGATGATGCCACAGCACTGGATGATGCCCCAGGCGTGGATGATGCCCATCTGTGGATGATGCCACAGCACTGGATGATGCCCCAGGCGTGGATGATGCCCATCTGTGGATTATGTCCCAGGCATGGATGATGCCCATCTGTGGATGATGCCACAGCAGTGGATGATGTCCCAGGAGTTGATGCCCCAGGTGTGGATGATGCCCCAGGCATAGATGATGCCCCAGAAGTGGATGATGCCCCAGGTGTGGATGATGCCCCAGCAGTGGATGATGCCCCAGGTGTGGATGATGCCACAGCAGTGGATGATGCCCCAGGTATGGATGATGCCTCAGGCATGGATGATGCCCCAGGCGTGGATGATGCCACAGCAGTGGATAATGCCCCAGCAACGGATAATGCCCCAGGTGTGGATGATGCCCCAGCTGTCGATGATTCCCATCTGTGGATGATGCCCCTGATGTGCCAGCCATGGATGATGATTCAGCTGTGGATGAAGCCCCAGCCGTCGATGAAAGCCAACAGTTGTTTTTAAGAAAAGTCCAGTACACAAGTCATTAGTGAGATTTATCAAGAAAAAAGAGAAATCACAAAATTAATATCAGAAATTAATAGGAAGACATAACCACAGAGAGAGCAGAGATTACAAAACAATGAGTGGACATTATGAATACATAACTTGTTTTAAAGCAACCTTTTGTTTCACTTTGGCTGGTGTCCATATGCTGCAGTAACTGGACAATAGTGACAGTCTCCTCATGGAGGAGGCTTGGGTTGAGGCTGAGGGTCTTTAACACACATGCACAAGACAGTTGCCACAAGGGATGGAAACCAGGCTACCAACCAAGTGCTGCACAGAGTTCCTACCTGTCCCTCTCCTCATCATTTTCAGCTGGCCGGGTTTGAGCATTTTAGGGCTTGGGAAGATATTACTACATCTACTAAAAGACATCACGGATCCTTGTGCTTTGGCCAGCTGCTGAGCAAATTAACTGCACAACTGAAGTGGGCCACACTGGCCCGTGTGGTCCCCCACTCTTCTTAGAATTTGTGAGCTTGGGGCCTGCTGGAGGGTGGACGGTGGGAGGAGGGAAAAGATCAGGAAAATAACTGATATTAGGCTAAATACGTGGATGATGAAATAACCTGTACAACAAACGCTCATGACACACGTTTACATATGTACCAAACCTGCTCATCCTGCACAGGTTCCCCAAACAAAAAAGAATCTGTGAGCCGACCCAAACACCTGGGGATCTTTGTGCTTTTCACATTGATGACTACGCCAGTCTGTGGGGAGATGTACCTGTAACTGCCCTGGGTTGTGGGACCATGGAGGCCACTTTATAATGATGGGCAGTGTCTGGGACTTCCTTAGGGCTTATACATGAATGCTGGACTCCCTGCATGGTGGCAAACACCCCATGACTGACAGCATGCCAGTAGTTGCCAGTGTCAGCACTGGCCCACACTCCTGGGTTTGTGTTTTCACTTTTTCATTCAGGAACTCAGGAGCTGGGGCCACCCCCTGGCCCTTCAGGTTCTCCACTGAGCTGTGAGGATACTAAACCAGACCCAGGGATGGCTCTGGTGAGGGTGGAGTCACTGTACAGAGTAGAGTGGGGCTGGATTTTATTCTTTAAAAGTGGACACTGGAGAATGGGCTGTGTAAATGGGAAATCTCTCCTGAGAAAATACACAGCCTCACCTGCACAGAAGTACACAGATTCACATCACATGATGCAGCCTCACACAAGACACCACCAATCCTCAAGCACCCAACTCAGCACCAGCCAAAAGGGAGCACAGCTGCTGCCTCAATAATTTGGCCATGATTTTTCCCTGGGGAACTCAGGTTTCTAAAAAACACTTTCACTATGCTTATTCCTGGAGCCCAAAGTGGCTCCGGCCGGATGTCGTGGCACTTGCGAAGGCGAGGCCAAGAGTTCAAAACCAACCAACCGCAGCAACCTTACAAGCTCTCATTGATTGGCAAAAAAAAAAAAAAAAGAAAAAAAAAGTATCATCCATAGCCTGGACAAAATTATGTGCTATCAGCACACTTTATCCTATGGAGTTTCCTGCACAACTTTTAGCAATCTGTGAATAAAAGGTCCAGAACTTAACTTATAATCAACTTACAGAACAACAGAAGCCTAATTTTTGAAGACAGGAAATAGTGTAATGCCATCTTCTGTGGGAAGAAACTCTTAGTTTCCCCAAAAATTAAGAGAACTGGAGAGAAACAACTCTCATCTCAGAATCTGCGGTAGGGGTGGGAAGTGGAGGCTACAAAGGTGCTCAAGGTCAGACTCCTTCTCTGCCTTCCCAGGAGACTGGAGACGCACCAGTGAGCCCAGAGTGAATATTCACTCTGCCATCCACCCCTGGGAGATCCCTTTAAACCCGCAGAGAGGACAGAAACATAAATGTGCTATAACAAGTCTTAAAAGTTCAGAGGGTGATTATCAATTTCCCCTTAGCACACAGCAGAGCTTTTTCTCTAACTTCAAGTAAATGCCTGTGAGAAAGATGTTCCCACAGATTCCGTCCTTTCCTTACAGATGACACTCAATGCCCAGCCCTACATCCCGTGTGCATAACCCCAAGAGGTGCTGATTAATCCAAACCAAAGGTTTAGATGTTTTCACTGGGCAGGAAAGAGCAGGCATACTGCAGAGATCATCTCTACTGAACACAGCACCCTCAGAGTCCAGAGACACAGTTCCTACCTTTATGACAACAAACTTTGAGAAGAACAAACCAAACCTCACACACATTTTCATTTTCTGATTTCATGCCCGCTGCTTCAGCTCCTCAAGCGGTGGAAATAACCTGAAGGCGAAGGCTCTTAGAAACTCTTTCCCATTAGGTCCTACCTGGAAAGTAGTTCCCTACCTTCAGGGTTGTCTTCGTGGAGTCTTAAGATGCTCTCCCGAAGCCAGCCTTTAAAAACAAAAACACCAGAACAAGTCATTAGAAAGAGTGACTCACCCACTCCTCTTCCAGCAGCTAAAGCCATGTGGCCTCACACATCATTCCCTGGTCTTTGTTCTGAGTTGATAAACCTTTCTACAGCCTCACTGGCTGGAGTTCTATATTGGCCAAATCACTTTTCTCTCAGAAGAACCCCAATCCTCCTTCCCAGCGGGATCCCAGAATCAGGTTTCTATACACTCAAGCGGCAAGTTGGTCCCTCATGATGTGAGTTACTTCATGGTACTTACTTTTCACCCTTTCCTGGGATATTCTATGCAATTATACAAAAGAAAACATTATGAAGATGAGGGTGCACCTCACATAGATCTGTTATTCCCTTGGCAAAAGTAGAAAACGGGAAGTGGCACAGCGGCTGAGCCACAGGTCAACATCCCCAAAACCATGAGGATGCTTATGGAAAAATAAGGTCTTTATTCACAGAATTCACCTTTAAAGTTGATTTAATGGGCAAACACACAATGTTTAATCCAAGGAGGAAAACGTGTTGAGCAAAGTGCCTCTGCATTACAGCCGATAATGGATGCTGTCATTTGAAAACCTCCCAGTGTATTGCGTGTTAGTTGGGAAGACATTCCCACTGAATTTCACCCCCACAAAGAGAATTGCATATGCTGTACATAATGTACATTTTCAGATTTTCATATCCAAATTGAGAAGAAATCACAAAAGCAAAATTTCTTTAGAAGACAAAGAAAAGGAGTCTTACATAGAGGTCTTCCTCCTCCAGATCTTCTTCCTCTGTCCAGGATCTGAGCCAGACCGTGCTCGCCTGGTCATTTGAAGACACTGGAAGTACACAGGAAAGCTCAGCACCCTGGTGGTTGGTGGCTGTGAGTTACTCAGGGAGCTTTACTGGATGTAGGGTATGGAGGTGGGTGATTATAAAGCATGGACTGAGTTGCTGCTGGGCTGTCCCTCTGGGTGGAAGAGGGCTAGCAAGGGAGGGAAGCAGGAAAGAGATGAGACATGGAGGTCTCCGCCTCATACTAGAGGCAGCATGCAGCAACACAAAAGTCAACCAAAAAAGGAAACTCAAATGCACACTAAGGTTCAATGGAAGAGTGCCTTTCTGCCTCACACGTTTTGAAGCTCTTTTAAACAAACAGCATATTCAAGACTATGTCAGTACTCTAGGACCCAATCATGCCGGTGCTACATTTAGCATCAGTTTTAAAGATGCATAATAAAAACCTGGGTCTACCCAACCCCTTTTCTGAACCCACTTTCTTCTATTGATTCCGGGTTTTTAAACTCAACCAATTGACAATCAAAAAATCTTGAAATCTTCTTATGACCTGGAGCCCTGACCTTCTCCCACTTTGTTGTCCTGTGTTTCTCAATGGAAGAAATTTACATCTTGCATGTATTAATTCATGTCTTATGTCTCCCTAAAACATGTAAAAACCAAACTGTAGCCCGATCACCTTGGATATATGTACTCAGGACCTCCTGGGGCTGTGTCACTGGCATGTCCCTAACCTTGGCAAATTAAACTTCTAAATTGATTAAGACTGGTTTTAGATAACCTTTTGGTTTGCAATCTGTAATCATAGTGAAGTTTATTTTTTAGAAGAGGACACTAGGTATTTATTGTGTCAAACAGAAATAACAATATTTGTTTATGTGATTTATGTCCCAAGAACATTTTTCCATGTATGGATTCACATGAAGGGAAACGGCTGTCACATAAATGGCTGTCGCTGCAGTTCTGTTTTTTAGAATTTTCAATCCTTGAATAAAAGCTAAGTTGATCAGACAGATGTATTCAATTCTAGGCAAAACAGTCTATTTTAGTTATGTACTAAACTTTTGTTATAGTGAACGATGGAAGAATTGGAAACATTGAAATTATATTCTATAAAACAACTGGTGTTAATCACAGGAATAGTTCCTTCTTCAGTCCACCTTTCCTGTGTCATGCATGTGCAGTAATTGCCTATGGAGGATACCTATGCTTTTTTGCTGTCTTGTCATTGTGTCTAATGAATGTAGTTTGCAGGATTTGATCATTTCTAGGTCTTGTGGTGATAAGAGTTTTCAACCATCTCAAAAATATCTCATTCATCTTATTTGTTTGGGGCCAACTGGTGAGGAATGTCCCCAGCACTGACAGGAGTTTCTCAATATTTCTAAGTACTGCTTCCTAATATTGAGAACTTGCACTTGACCCTGTTGTCAGAGGTATCTGGGGCAGCTCTGTAGTACTCACGCCAACGGCTGTGCCATATCCTGCAGTTACATTCACTGTTGTCTGCCCTAAGCCACAGGACTGCTGCAGCCATCTTGGAATCATAGACAGTGTTTGGGATCTCTGTAGACTCATGTAAGTCTAGGACTTGCATGTGTGAGGGAACCAACTTATAGCTGCCCATGATAGTAGGGTTGAAAGCCATCCTCCTCAGGGTAATAACTGCAGTTCAACAATTCATTATCAATTCAGCTTCAGAGCTATAACTCTAGGTTCATATCTTGCCTCCTTCCTTTAGGGGCTTAAAAGCATGGGCACATTAATTAGCCCTTCGGTTTCTCCATCCAAGGAGTATGTGGATAGTAAACAATCCCTGTTTAGGTGAGGTCTATAGTGAGGAGTGAATGGGTTTATTAAAATAAACTGTGTATCGCAGATCTTCAGAATAATAAATTAAAAAAGAACTGACTTGCTTGATATCTCAAAGCTTAACACATTCCAGACGTGCATGCAAACCCAAGATAGAAGCTCCCAAGTCAGGGGTGATGCCATAATGCACAACTGCTCTGTCCAAAAATAGTCATTTCAACTTAACTCTAACCTTGGGACAAAAGAATGAGATATGAGTATCAAAAATGCTTTTGGTGACATCTTGATTCCACACAGTAGCTACGTCTGAAAAAAAGAAAATTTAAGTGCATGTTGTCTACAAAATGAGCCAGTGACCTGATAAAAGATCAGCAGATACCTGGTCAAATGGAATGAATACCAGTTTACTTGGGGAGGAGAATTATCTACCATATTGGAAGGTCCCAAGCATGTGATATCATATCCTGTATGATTTCTTTCTCTTAAATGAAAAGTGGCTCAAACTGAGGCTGTTGCCAAGTGATGTAGATGACCATAGCTTAGCCTTGGCAAAGTGCTCTGGATAGTGTCACAAGAGACCTGATTCGTGCATTTCTTCCTTCTGAGGAGGGTAATAGGTTAGGTGAAAGCACATTATTCGTATCTCTGTACATAAGGAATTTTGAATAATCCACAAAGTATGTTTAAAACTATGTTTTGGTAGGTAAACTGGTCTATACACAGATATTATCACTATGTATTTGGGAAAGTTTGTCATATGAGTAGAAGTAGCACGCTCTCAAATACTGTGAACTAAATATACATTTAGGCTGATGAAAGGAGGGAAGCCATGGGAATAGCAACATTAGGTTTCTTTCTTGTGTGTTTTCCTTCACATTTCCACATTCCAGATTCACTTTGGATTCTGAAGTCTACAGTTTAAAAGATAATTGACGGTGGAAAGACAGAAGCACAAGAGACGTCCCAATATTCTTCCAGTCAACACGAAGAGGGAAGTCAGCTATGCAGAATCTAATCAGAAATACTGCATTTTACTCTATGGAAAAATAATAAACATACAATAGCATGAACAAAGAATTAGAACTATAAATTACGGAATAAGTAGGCAAAGTATTTCCTGAACAACCTTACTACACCAACTGGAAGGACACCATTCAGTAGGTGATATGAACAGACCTTCACAGTAACAATATACTTGAGGAGAGAGGTATGAAGCTGAGAACTTCTTTCACATTCTGCATATGGAAAATTGGAGATAGTCTACAAGAATGCTATTCATGCTAATAAATTCATCAAAATTGCAGAGTACAAGGTTAACACTCAAACGGCAGTTGTGTTAATATGCACTCAATATCGACAATCCAATAGCAAGATTACAAACGTAATTCCATGGATAATAACCTCTGAAATCATTAGATACTTAGAATCTAACCAATGAGATGAAACACTCGTAACCTGGTAAGAACAGAATGTGACTGAAAAAAAGTAGAGAAGGTACAAATAAAAAAGGTATCCCATATTTAGACAGGAAGACAAAACCTGACTAATACACAACACTACAAAATGATCCAAAGATGCACAACTACTATCAAACTGGTAACAGCCCTGTGTGCAGAAATAGGAAAGATAACCCAACAGTTTTTTTGAATTCTTGTATGTCTCAAATAATCATAATAATGTTGAAAAAGAATAGCGTTGGAAGATACGCATTCATGAGATTGAAATCTACGAGAGGAAAAGATACAGAAATTCAGACAGCAGGGTCCTAGCATGGGGGCACCCCTAAGTATTGGAGCTATGGAATAGAGAGCCCAAAATTCAATGCATGCATACACAGTCAACTGATCTTCAACAAAGGTGCCGAGAATGCACAATGGGAAAAGGAAGGCCTCTTTAACAAACAATGGTAAAACTCTATATTCTCATTTAAATAACAAAATTGAGCAGTGTGCTCAAGGGTGTGCTTCTTCCTCCATTTACAAGACACTGGAGCTTTGCAATGACCCCAGAGCAAATCTTCATCCTGTCCCCCATGCCCAGAGAGAGCCCTTGATATCAGGAGTAAACAGCAAGTACAGACAAATGAATGTGCTGCCATGAAACCTAATAGTTCAGGTGAGGATCAGTTTCTCCCAAGCATCTGGGCACACTGTGGAAGACTTGCTGTCTCAGGATTAAGTAACTGCCATGACAGAACTGTGTCCCAAACCAAAGGCTTTAACATTTGCAGTGGCAGAGGCAGAAAAGAGGTATCCTCAGAAAGACCATCTTTAAATAATAAAGCAAGAACAGGGGACAAAAAAAATAAAAATAAAAAAGAAGAGGTGATCACAGACAGGGTACTCACACTTCTCACCACTGTGACATTAAACTCTGACAAGAACAAATTTCATCCATGTTTTCTTTTTCTTCTCTTTCTACCTGCTCGCTCAGTCTCCCAAGCAGCAGGCAGAAGCTGAAGGCTTTATTAAATTCCACCTAGAAACGTGTCTTCTTCACTGTTGAGATTTTCCAGAATCCACTCTTTACAACCACCAACAGCAGAGTAAGTCAGAGAGAGGTGCACTCACTTTTACTCCAGCTGAAGCCACATCGGCTCACACAACATCCCCTGGCTGGTCCTCTGGGTTCACATGCATTCATACAGCCCCTCTGATCAGAGTTATACACTTGCAAAATTATTTGCTCTCACTAGACCCCCAATATTCTTTAACCAAAACCCAGAATCAGGTTACTACATATTAAAACCAGCAAGTTTGTTCCACAGCAAGTGAGCTATTTCAGGGTACATACCATAACCAGCGGGTGGCAAACTCTGCAATTAGACAAAAGAAGATGCTATGAGGATCAGATTAATTCTTCTGCACCCTCACCCTCCTCCCCAAGATCTGTCAGTCTCTTGATTACTTCAGGAAACTAGTTGTAAGACAATGGTTGAGTCAAAGGTCAAGAATCAAACATGCTAGAATAGAGGACACCTATGGGAAAGACAAGACCTTTCCCCACAGAATTTATCTAGAATTGACATTGGCAAATACACAATGACTAAACCAAAGGGGAAAACTGGTGTTGAGGAAAATTCCTCTGCGTTACAGTTGACAATGGATGCTGTCATCTAAAAACATTCTAATATATCATATATCCGATGGGAAGACACTCTCATTGAATTCCAACCCCAAAAAGAGAATTGGACATGTCAGACATAATGTGCCTTCTCAGATTATCACAATTAACAGAAGGAAAGAAATCAGAAAAGAAACAATTCTTTTTTCATTTTGTTTTCTTTTGAAGTTTAGGTTCCAGGAGGCATGTGCAGGACTGTGCAGGTTTATTACACAGGTGAACACGTGCTATGGTGCCTTGCTGCATGTATCAACCCATCACCTAGGTTTAAGCCCTGCGTCCATTAGCAATTTATCCTGATGCTCTCCCTCCCCAATCCCCACCCGACAGGTTAGAGGACAGAAAAAGGGGTCCTTACCTTGCCATCATCCTTAGAGGTGATGCTGCTGCCATCCTCAGGAGGAGCTGGAGGGAGACAGAGTAAACGTCAGTACCCTGGTGGCTGGAGACTGAGTAACTCAGGGAGCTTTGCTGGGTGTGTCATATAGAGTGTGGGACTGAAGATTCTGAGACCATCTCAGAGAAACAACTATGTTCAAATAGTACCATGAGGGAGTCTCACCAGGTATCTTTCATCTTAGACAATGCCAAGACCTAATAATACTTTCACATTCCCAATTCCCAAGATATTAACCAATCAAAAAGCAAGGCTTAGATGTTTGCTGTGACATAGGCAGGAAAAACTGGTCTCCTGGGAAAAGTAATCATTAAATACCAGAGCAAGAAACGATGGTTACAAAAGCATCGATGGTAAGCAAACGATGGTTACAAAAGCCCACAAAGCCCATGGACACACATCCGCTCATCTCTATCTTATTAAGATACAACAGAAACAAGTCAGACCTCTACAGTTATTTTTTTTTTTTTTGGTTCTGGCTTCGTAGCCCCCTTTTTAGGTACCAAAGCAACAGGTGTAACCCAACTGCTCCCAGAAATACTCCTAGCATATCATTTTTGGTTTTTGTTTGTTTCTTTGTTTGAGACAGTCTTGCTCACCAGGCACCAGGCACCAGGCTGGAGTGCAGTGGTGGGATCTCAACTGACTGCAACATCTGCCTCCTGGTTTCAAGCAATTCTCCTGCCTCAGCCTCCTGAGTAGCTGGGACTACAGGAACACACCACCACGCCCAGCTAATTTTTGTAGTTTCAGTAGAGATGGAGTTTCACCATGTTGCCCAGCATGGTCTTGATCTCTTGACGTCGTGATCCGCCCACCTCAGCCTCCCAAAGTGCTGGGATTAATGGCCTGAGCCACTGCGCCCGGCCTAGGGTATCATTTTCTACCTGCAGAAATTATCCTATTGAAGCTTCCCTCATGGATGGTGTCCACTGGCCAATCTTTAGAGACACAAATCTCAGCAAGAAGTTATTTCAGAGAGTGACTCACCCACCCTCCTACTCCAGGTGAGGTCACACTGGATTACACGAGATCACCCTGAGCTTTCCTTCGTGTTCTCAGACTCCCTCCAGGCTCTGTGGAGCCAGAGGTCTTCAACAAGGCATTGCTTACACTTTCCAGCCTTCAAGTAAAAAAGAGAAGCTGAAAGAATCACCTTTCCATTTTTTCTTCCACTGGCCCATGATAGGTCTCACCTCCAATCCCACAACCCTGAGATCCCAACTTTGATGTGCATGCTTTGAGTGACATGAGTCTAACAATCAGACCCTGGGCCAGGCTCACAGCAGACATGCAAGACAGCATTCTGTGGGGATGGAAATGCTCTCTGATGTACAGCTGCTGGGCCACTGCATGGTGGCTGTGGTGATGAGGTTTTGAATATTTCATTGTATATATTTCTTTATTTAACTATAAAGAGGCATGTATATGACTGAGAAGCACACTAGATGGGACAGCTCCAGAGATCCAGACATGAGGAAGACCTGACTCCCCTCTCCTGGTGTTTTTTGCAGAATCGTTTGCTGCTCTGATCCTACCAAACATTTACGGTTACTTCCTGGGCATCAGCTGGAGATAGGACACTGAGGACAACATCCGCACTGTCCAGAGGTCCAGAGGGATTCCAGCAGGGATGTGCTTGCACCCAGTGGAAGGGCGTGGCCCTACACACCCTGTCTAGAATAGATCAGAGCAGCAGGAGCAGAGGGGTGGGGCATCTCACTGTCCTCAGGAGCTCACCCTCATCTCCAGAGACCCTGACTCAGAAGCCGGGCATGCTCCAGGATGAGTGTGTGGCTCAACAGGCTGGACAGGCTGAGAAAAAAACCTTTCCACACTTGCACTAGATCCCAGCCCAGGGGTGACCTAGAGCTCATCCCAAGGGTGTATTCATTAAAACATCCATGGAGCCTAATGTGTCTGTCCCAGGACTGAGCTCTGGGGTAAGGACAAATGAGGAAGACACGGTCACTGCCCTGCTAGTAAATACCCATAGCCAGGGTTCCTCTATTCACCTGTGGGAAGCCTTAGACTTTGAGATGGAAGATTTTAAACCATCTCCAAAATAAGTGGAAACTGAGATGTTACGGATTGCACAGAAGAGTTGCAAGGATGACCTGGAGTCTGGGATCAGTCCCCAGCCCTTTGCTGAGATCACCCTGCACTGGAACTCATGTCCCTCCCCAACTGCCCTGCTACTTTGGAGTGCTGCAGCTGCCCAGGACAAGAGCTGGAAGACTCTGTCCAGTTGAAAAGCATTTCTGGGCCAGAAGACCCTTGGCCAGAAGGGTCTACTGAAGAATCATTCCTCAGGAGATTTCCAGAAGAGGTGAAAAATAAAAACTTGTCTGTCTCAGCCCCAGGAAGATAAGGCCTGGGACCTCTCTGTGTCTGGTCTGACCCTGAGGTCCATTCCTACTGACTCGTGTCCTGTCCTGTGTCAGAAAAATGGGGACCTGATTCCTGTTCTGCCCCTCTCCACAATGACACTCTGCTGGTATCATTGCCATCATTGCACAAAGAGATGGAGAAGACATGGGTCAGGAAGGAAGCTCCTTTCTCAAGGTATTTAGGGTGATGTTCACACCAAGCTTTCAACAGAAAGGAAGGCCAAGTCCTACTCACACCTCCCCAGAAGGGGTCTCATATCCTGCCTGGGCCCTGGTGATGACACTGAACTGATGCCCCTAACATTGCAACCTTGACATTCTCCATTAACAGTGTCCCAAATAGTCTCATTTTCTTTCCCTCTGATCCTCTAAATCATGTTCCCCGTCAGGTCTAGCACGAGGCTCTCCCTTGCTCTCTCCAATGGAGCCCACTAAGCAGGTGTCCATGAATTCTGAGAACCTCAATGTTGGTAACACTGATATTTTCCTTGACTCATACACAGCAGCGCCCCTGCAGCACCAATGGGAAGCTTCGTCCAGAGATTAAAGATGTCTAGGATCTGGTCATGAGAAAATCACTTGGGGAGTGAACAAGTGACATTGCACAATCAAACAGTTTCATTCGTTTGTTCCATTGGGAAAATACTGACACATACAGGACAATCAAATTTTACTGAAAAGCAATGCATTTCCACAAAATGAATGCTCCAAAAAAACCCCTCAAACCATCATGTGGTCCACTTGATCTTCATCATGACTTAAAGCAGCTACCTTGGCTCTCTGTGTGTGAAGGTTTTCAGAAGGAAACAAAAACCTATTTCAACAGTATGAAATAGGCACGATGGAGATGCTCCTGTCTCAGAGCCGAGTTCTTCACAGACCCATCCGTTTCTCACAGTCCACCCCACATCCTCATACCTATCAGGAACCTGAAGCTAGGGAGGTTCTCCAGACAAAAGCAAGCAAGAAAATCCCCCTGACTCATCACTTATTATCATTAGGAAGAAAGTGACATTAGAATATCTACAATGTTAGAGAGGGGAAAAACACACACTGTGGGGGAAGTGGACGAGAGAGCATCAGAATAAAGAGCTGATGTATGTGGGGCTTAATACCTAGGTGATGGGTTAACAGGTGCAGCAAACCATGCCACACTTTTACCTATGTAACAAAGCTACACATCCTACACATGTATCCCAAAAATGAAAATCAAATTTAAATTAAAAAATTGACAGAGAAGGCAAATCTAGAGAAACAGAAAGTAGCTTAGCGGCTGACTGGGGCCAGGGGTGTGGGCCTTGGGAAAAAAAGAGAAGTGACTACTAATGGCTATAGGGTTTCTCTGAGGGGGAATGAAAGATTCTAAACTTAGATTGTGACAATGGCTGCACAACCCTGTAAATATAGTAAAAACACTACATCACCCACTTGAAATAAGTAAATTGTTTTGCATGTCAACTGTGTGACAAAGCAGTTTAACAAAAAAAGAATACTTACAGAGGTAATGTGGGGCTCTCACGGTGTCCTGCAACAAGAGAAAAACACAAAACATCGTAAGCATCATATCGAGCTACGTGCTGTTGGTGCAGGTCTTTTCACGCGGTGACATTAGAAAACCATGTCACTGGTCCCCAAATGAAGCATAGAAGATGCTTCTGGAAAAGAATTGGGTGTTTTGGAAATTTACCAAGAGGCCATTTCAGCTGGCAAATACAAAATAATTTTTCAAAAAGAAAATGTTGCTACTAAGAAATATGCCCATGAACAGATTGTAAGTTATGCCATCTATTGACTGACATCATCAATCAGGCCTCAGTTGGTCAGAAACGCCACTGACTGGTCGCTAGAGTCCATGACAACTGAGGTCTGATTCACAATAGCAGTCAAAAATGATATTCACTTGATATTCCAGAAGCCTCAGAAAAAAACATTTCTCTTTGAGACAAAGAAATGCATCCTACCAAGTCACGGAGCATCTCATACTTTTCAATTTCTTCTAAGATGAGATCCTGTATGACCTCAACAGGACCTAAGAGAAAACAGAGTGACAGTCAGTGCATTGGTGCTGCTGAGGAATCTCACAAGGAACTTTGGAAAATGTGGACCGCATTGAAGTGTACGGAGCTGGGCATTTGACAAGCATGGAATGAGCTGTTCCTGGACCATTCTCCTTGGTGCTGTAGGAAGGAAAAGGAGAGGGGCAGAAAGAAATGAAAGAGCCTTGGCATCCTAGCTAGGGCAACCTCATCAATGAGAAATCGTCATCTGAAGAACCGGTTAATACAGAAAGGCAGTGTACTATAGAAACAGGAAGTAGATTAGGGCTGCCTAGAACCAGGGGTGTGGGGGTTGGGGAAAACAGAGGAGTCACTACTAAGGGGGTTTTCTGACAGGGAACCAAGTGCTTCTAGAATTAGATTCTAACAATGGTTGTACAACCCTGTAAATATAGCAAAAACACTGTATCATCTACTTTAAATCCGTGAATTGATTTGCATGTCAACTACGTCTCGGTAACTGTTTAAAAGAAAAAGAATACGTACGGTGGTGATACTGGGCCACAGGCTTCTGCAATAAGAGAAAAAGAAACACCATGAGGATGACATCATGCTGGGTCCTGTTGGCACAGGTCTTGTATTCACTTGGTGACATTAGAAAAGCAGATGGCAGGCTGGGTGCAGTGGCTCACGCATGTAATCCCAACATGTTGGGAAGCTGAGGCGGGCAGATCATGAGGGCAAAAGATTGAGATCATCCTGGCCAACATGGTGAAACACTGTCTCCACTAAAAACTACAAAAAAGGTGGGTGTGGTGGTGGTGAGAGCCTTCAGTCCCAGCTACTCGAGAATTGCTTGAACGCAGTAGGAGGACGCTGCAGTGATCTGAGATCACACCACTGCACTGTAGCCCGGTGATAGACTCTGTCTCAAAAACAAAACTAAACTAAACAAAAAGCCAGATGTCAAACAGTGATGAAGTCACAGGCCCCAAATGGAGTACAGGGGATCCTTGCAGAAAATGCCATGGGTTTGAAATATTTAGCAAGTATCTACGCTGTCTGAAAAATACAAAATTATTTTTCAAAAACAAAATGTTGCTACTGAGAAATATGCCCATGAACAGATTGTAAGTTATGCCATCTTTTGACTGACATCGTCAATCAGGCCTCAGTTGGTCAGACACTCCACTGACTGGTCGCAAGAGTCCATGACAACTGAGGTCTGATTCACAATGGCAGTCAAAAATGATATTCACTTGATATTCCAGAGGCCCCAGAAATAAAAATTTCTCTTCGAGACAAAGAAATGCATTTTACCATATCAGGGGGCATCTCATCGTCTTCAATATCTTCTAAGATGAGGTCCTGTAGGACCTCAACAGGACCTAAGAGAACACAGACTGACAGTCAGTGCATTGGTGATGCTGAGGAATCTCACAAGGAGCTTTGGGAAATATGGACTATGCTGGAGTTTATGGAGCTGGGTATTTGACAAGCATGGATGGAGCTGCTACTGGACCATTCTCCTTGGTGCTGAAGGAAGGAAAAGGAGAGGGGCAGAAAGAAATGAAAGAGCCTTGGCTTCCTAGCTAGGGCAACCTCATCAATGTGAAATAATCATTTCAAGAACCGGTTAATATAGAAATGCAGTGTACTATAGAAACAGGAAGTATATTAGGGCTGCCTAGAACCAGGGGTGTGGGGGGTTGGGGAAAACAGAGGAGTCACTACTAAGGGGGTTTTCTGACAGGGAACCAAGAGCTTCAAAAATTAGATTCTAACAATGGTTGCACAACCCTGTAAATATAGTAAAAACACTGAATCACCTACTTTACATGGGTGAATTGGTTTGCATGTCAACTACATCTTGGTAACTGTTTAAAAGAAAAAGAATACGTACGGTGGTGATACTGGGCTGCAGGCTTCTCCTGCAATAAGAGAAAAAGAAACACCATGAGGATGACATCATGCTGGGTCCTGTTGGCACAGGTCTTGTATTCACTTGGTGACATTAGAAAAGCAGATGGCAGGCTGGGCGCGGTGGCTCCTGCAAGTAATCCCAGCATGTTGGGAGGCTGTGGTGGGCAGATCATGAGGGCAAAATCTTGAGACCATCCTGGCCAATGTGGTGAAACACCGTCTCTACTAAAAACTACAAAAAAGATGAGTGTGGTGGTGGCGAGAGCTTTCAGTCCCATCTACTCGGGAGGCTGAGGCAGGAGAATTGCTTGATGCAGTAGGAGGACGCTGCAGTGATCTGAGATAACACCACTGCACTGTAGCCTGGTGACAGAGAGACTCTGTCTCAAAAACAAAACTAAACTAAAAGCCAGATGTCAAACACTGATGAAGTCACGGGCCCCAAATGGAGCACAGGGCATCCTTGTAGAAAATGCAGTGGGTTTGAAATATTTAGCAAGTATCTACACTGTCTGAAAAATACAAAATTATTTTTCAAAAACAAAATGTTGCTACTGAGAAATATGCCCATGACCAGATTGTAAGTTATGCCATCTTTTGACTGACATCGTCAATCAGGCCTCAGTTGGTCAGACACTCCACTGACTGGTCGCTAGAGTCCATGAAAACTGAGGTCTGATTCACAATGGCAGTCACAAATGATATTCACTTGATATTCCAGAGGCCCCAGAAATAAAAATTTCTCTTTGAGACAAAGAAATGCATCTTACCATATCAGGGGGCATCTCATCGTCTTCAATATCTTCTAAGATAAGGTCCTGTAGGACCTCGACAGGACCTAAGAGAACACAGAGTGACAGTAAGTGCATTAAAGATTCTGAGGAATCTCACAAGGAGCTTTGGAAAATGTGGACCGGGCTGGAGTGTATGAAGCTAGGTGTTTGACAAGCATGGACCGAGCTGATGCAGGACCATTCTCCTTGGTGCTCAAAAAAGGAAAAGCAGAGGGGCAGAAAGAATGAAAGAGCCTTGGCTTCCTAGCTAGGGCAAACTCATCAATGTGACATTGTCATTTCAAGAACCGGTTAATACAGAAAGGCAGTGTACTATAGAAACAGGAAGTAGATTAGGGCTGCCTAGAACCAGGGGTGTGGGGGGTTGAGGAAAACAGAGGAGTCACTACTAAGGGGGTTTTCTGACAGGGAACCAAGCGCTTCAAAAGTTAGATTCTAACAATGGTTGCACAACCCTGTAAATATAGTAAAAACACTGAATCACCTTCTTTAAATGGGTGAATTGGTTTGCATGTCAACTACATCTTGGTAACTGTTTAAAAGAAAAAGAATACGTACGGTGGTGATACTGGGCTGCAGGCTTCTCCTGCAATAAGAGAAAAAGAAACACCATGAGGATGACATCATGCTGGGTCCTGTTGGCACAGGTCTTGTATTCACTTGGTGACATTAGAAAAGCAGATGGCAGGCTGGGCGCGGTGGCTCATGCAAGTAATCCCAGCATGTTGGGAGGCTGTGGTGGGCAGATCATGAGGGCAAAATCTTGAGACCATCCTGGCCAATGTGGTGAAACACCGTCTCTACTAAAAACTACAAAAAAGATGAGTGTGGTGGTGGCGAGAGCCTTCAGTCCCAGCTACTCGGGAGGCTGAGGCAGGAGAATTGCTTGAATGCAGTAGGACGCTGCAGTGATCTGAGATAACACCACTGCACTGTAGCCTGGTGACAGAGAGACTCTGTCTCAAAAACAAAACTAAACTAAAAGCCAGATGTCAAACACTGATGAAGTCACGGGCCCCAAATGGAGCACAGGGCATCCTTGTAGAAAATGCAGTGGGTTTGAAATATTTAGCAAGTATCTACGCTGTCTGAAAAATACAAAATTATTTTTCAAAAACAAAATGTTGCTACTGAGAAATATGCACATGACCAGATTGTAAGTTATGCCATCTTTTGACTGACATCGTCAATCAGGCCTCAGTTGGTCAGACACTCCACTGACTGGTCGCTAGAGTCCATGACAACTGAGGTCTGATTCACAATGGCAGTCACAAATGATATTCACTTGATATTCCAGAGGCCCCAGAAATAAAAATTTCTCTTTGAGACAAAGAAATGCATCTTACCATATCAGGGGGCATCTCATCGTCTTCAATATCTTCTAAGATAAGGTCCTGTAGGACCTCGACAGGACCTAAGAGAACACAGAGTGACAGTAAGTGCATTAAAGATTCTGAGGAATCTCACAAGGAGCTTTGGAAAATGTGGACCGGGCTGGAGTGTATGAAGCTAGGCGTTTGACAAGCATGGACCGAGCTGATGCAGGACCATTCTCCTTGGTGCTCAAAAAAGGAAAAGGAGAGGGGCAGAAAGAATGAAAGAGCCTTGGCTTCCTAGCTAGGGCAAACTCATCAATGTGAAATAGTCATTTCAAGAACCGGTTAATAAAGAAAGGCAGTGTACTATAGAAACAGGAAGTAGATTAGGGCTGCCTAGAACCAGGGGTGTGGGGGGTTGGGGAAAACAGAGGAGTCCCTACTAAGGGGGTTTTCTGACAGGGAACCAAGCGCTTCAAAAGTTAGATTCTAACAATGGTTGCACAACCCTGTAAATATAGTAAAAACACTGAATCACCTTCTTTAAATGGGTGAATTGGTTTGCATGTCAACTACATCTTGGTAACTGTTTAAAAGAAAAAGAATACGTACGGTGGTGATACTGGGCCGCAGGCTTCTCCTGCAATAAGAGAAAAAGAAACACCATGAGGATGACATCATGCTGGGTCCTGTTGGCACAGGTCTTGTATTCACTTGGTGACATTAGAAAAGCAGATGGCAGGCTGGGCGCGGTGGCTCCTGCAAGTAATCCCAGCATGTTGGGAGGCTGTGGTGGGCAGATCATGAGGGCAAAATCTTGAGACCATCCTGGCCAATGTGGTGAAACACCGTCTCTACTAAAAACTACAAAAAAGATGAGTGTGGTGGTGGCGAGAGCCTTCAGTCCCATCTACTCGGGAGGCTGAGGCAGAATTGCTTGAATGCAGTAGGAGGACGTTGCAGTGATCTGAGATAACACCACTGCACTGTAGCCTGGTGACAGAGAGACTGTCTCAAAAACAAAACTAAACTAAACTAAAAGCCAGATGTCAAACACTGATGAAGTCATGGGCCCCTAATGGAGCACAGGGGATCCTTGTAGAAAATGCAGTGGGTTTGAAATATTTAGCAAGTTATCTATGCTGGCTGAAAAATACAAAATTATTTTTCAAGAAGAAAATGTTGCTACTGAGAAATATGCCCATGACCAGACTGTAAGTTATGCCATCTTTTGACTGACATCATCAATCAGGCCTCAGTTGGTCAGACACTCCACTGACTGGTGGCTAGAGTCCATGACAACTGAGGTCTGATTCACGATGGCAGTCAAAAATGATATTCACTTGATATTCCAGAGGCCCCAGAAATAAAAGTTTTTCTTTGAAACAAAGAAATGCATCTTACCATATCAGGGGGCATCTCATCGTCTTCAATATCTTCTAAGATGAGGTCCTGTAGGACCTCAACAGGACCTAAGAGAACACAGAGTGACAGTAAGTGCATTGGTGATTCTGAGGAATCTCACAAGGAGCTTTGGAAAATGTGGACCGGGCTGGAGTGTATGAAGCTAGGCATTTGACAACCATAGACCAAGCTGATGCAGGACCATTCTCCTTGGTGCTCAAAAACGGAAAAGGAGAGGGGCAGAAAGAATGAAAGAGCCTTGGCTTCCTAGCTAGGGCAAACTCATCAATGTGAAATCGTCATTTCAAAAACCGGTTAATACAGAAAGGCAGTGTACTATAGAAACAGGAAGTAGATTAGGGCTGCCTAGAACCAGGGGTGTGGGGGGTTGGAGAAAACAGAGGAGTCACTACTAAGGGGGTTTTCTGACAGGGAACCAAGAGCTTCTAAAATTAGATAATAACAGTGGTTGCACAATCCTGTAAATATAGTAAAAACACTGAATCACCTACTTTATTTTTATTTTTATCTTTTTTATTTATTTATTTATTTATTTATAATTTTTATTGCATTATAGGTTTTAGGGTACATGTGCAGAACGTGCAAGATAGTTGCATAGGTACACACATGGCAGTGTGTTTTGCTGCCTTCCTCCCCTTCACCCACACTTGGCATTCATCCCCAGGCTTTCCCTCCCCAGCCCCCCCGCTGTCCCTCTCCCATTCCCCCCAATAGACCCCAGTGTATAGTAGACCGCCTTTCTGTGTCCATGTGTTTATATGGGTGTATTGGTTTGTATGTCAAGTACATCTTGGTAACTGTTTAAAAGAAACAGAATACGTACGGCGGTGATACTGGGCCGCATGCTTCTCCTGCAATAAAAGAAAAAGAAACACCATGAGGATGACATCATGCTGGGTCCTATTGGGACAGGTCTTGTATTCATTTGGTGACATTAGAAAAGCAGATGGCAGGGTGGGTACGGTGGCTTACGCATGTAATTCCAGCATGTCGGGAGGCCGAGTCGGACAGGTCATGAGGTCAAGAGATTGAGACCATCCTGGCCAACATGGTCAAACCCTGTCTCTACTAAAAGCTACAAGAAACCCGGCATGGTGGTGGGGTGAGCCTGTAGTCCTAGCTACTCAGGAAACTGAGGCAGGAGAATTGCTTGAACCCAGTACATGGAGGTTAGTGATCTGAGGTCACACCACTGCACTGTAGCCGGATGACAGAGAAAGTCTCGGTCTCAAAACAACAATGCGAAAACCAGTGGTAGAACAGTGATCAAGTCACTGGCCCCAGATGACACATAGAGAATGCTTGCAGAAAATGCAGTGCATTTGGAAAATTTAGCAGGTGTCTACGTTCTCTAAGAAATACAAAATTATTTTTTCAAGAAGAAATGCTGCTACTGAGAAATGTGCTCACGACCAGTTTGTAGGTGATGTACTCTTTTGACGGACATCATCCATCAGGCCTCAGTTGGTCATAATCTCCAGTGGCCAGTCACTAGAGTCCAAGAACCCCAGAGGCCTAATTTATGATGGCAGTCAAAAATCATATTCACTTCATAGTCTAGAAGCCCCAGAAAAAATATAATAATTTGCAGACAAAGAAATGTACGTTACCATGTCAGAGGCCACCTCCTCCTCCTCCCTGCCAAGGGTACACACCTCTGAGTCGTCAACAGGAGCTAGGAGAACACAGAGTGACAGTCAGTGCATTGGTGATGCTGAGGAATCTCACAAGGAGGTTTGGGGAATGTGTGTATGGAGGGGCTGGAGTGATGGAGCTGGGTGGTTCACAAGCATGGACTGAGCTGCTGCTGGACCATTCTCCTGGTGTTGAATGAAGGAAAAGGAGAGGGGCAGAAAGAATCAAAGAGCCTTGGCTTCCTAGCTAGGGCAACCTCATCAATGTGAAATCGTCATTTCAAGAACCGGTTAACACAGAAAGGCAGTGTACTATAGAAACAGGAAGTAGATTAGGGCTGCCTAGAACCAGGGGTGTGGGGGGTTGGGGAAAACAGAGGAGTCACTACTAAGGGGGTTTTCTGATAGGGAACTAATAGCTTCTAAAATTAGATTCTAACAATGGTTGCACAACCTTGTAAATATAGTAAAAGCACTGAATCACCTACTTTAAAAGGGTGAATTGGTTTGCATGTCAACTATGTCTCAGTAACTGTTTTAAAGAAACAGAATACGTACGGTGGTGATACTGGGCGACAGGCTTCTCCTGCAATAACAGAAAAAGAAACACCATGAGGATGACATCATGCTGGGTCCTGTTGGCACAGGTCTTGTATTCATTAGGTGACATTAGAAAAGCAGATGGCAGGCTGGGCGCGGTGGCTCATGCATGTAATTCCAGCATGTTGGGAGGCCAAGGCAGGCAGATCATGAGGTCAAGAGATTGAGACCATCCTGGCCAACATGGTCAAACCCTGTCTCTACTAAAAACTACAAGAAACCTGGCATGGTGGTGGGGTGAGCCTGTAGTCCCAGCTACTTAGGAAACTGAGGCAGGAGAATTGCTTGAACCCAGTACATGGAGGTTAGTGATCTGAGGTCACACCACTGCACTGTAGCCGGATGACAGAGAAAGTCTCTGTCTCAAAACAACAACATTGCCAAAACCAGATGTAGAACAGTGATCAAGTCACTGGCCCCAGATGACACATAGAGAATGCTTGCAGAAAATGCAGTGCGTTTGGAAAATTTAGCAGGTGTCTATGTTCTCTAGGAAATAAAAAATTATTTTTTCAAGAAGAAAACGCTGCTACTGAGAAATGTGCTCACGACCAGTTTGTAGGTGAGGTCCTCTTTTGACGGACATCATCCATCAGGCCTCAGTTGGTCATAATCTCCAGTGGCCAGTCACTAGAGTCCAAGAACCCCCGAGGCCTAATTTATGATGGCAGTCAAAAATCATATTCACTTCATAGTCTAGAAGCCCCAGAAAAAAAATAATTTCCAGACAAAGAAATGTATGTTACCATGTCAGAGGCCATCTCCTCCTCCTCGCTTCCAAGGGTACACTCCTCTGAGTCGTCAACAGGAGCTAGGAGAACACAGAGTGACAGTCAGTGCATTGGTGATGCTGAGGAATCTCACAAGGAGCTTTGGGGAATGTGTGTATGGAGGGGCTGGAGTGATGGAGCTGGGTAGTTCACAAGCATGGACTGAGCTGCTGCTGGACCATTCTCCTGGTGTTGAATGAAGGAAAAGGAGAGGGGCAGAAAGAATGAAAGAGCCTTGGCTTCCTAGCTAGGGCAACCTCATCAATGTGAAATCGTCATTTCAAGAACCGGTGAATACAGAAAGGCAGTGTACTATAGAAACAGGAAGTAGATTAGGGCTGCCTAGAACCAGGGGTGTGGGGGGTTGGGGAAAACAGAGGGGTGTCTACTAAGGAGGTTTCTTTGAGGAGGAATGAAGAGGTTTTAAAATTAGATTGTAACATGGGTGCATAGCCTATAAATATAGTAAAAACACTGAATCACCCACTTCAAATGGGTGAATTGGGTTGCATGTCAACTACAGCCTAATGAAGCTATGTTAAAAAAAGAATACGTACTGTGGTGATATTCACCTGTAGCATCTTCCTGCAGTAAGAGGGAGAAAAAACCATCATGACGATCAGATCATACTGGGTCCTGACTGCACAGGTCTTTTATTCACTTGGTGGTGTTAGAAAACCAGGTATCAAACAGTGATCAAGTCACTGACCCCCAAATAAAGCACAGAGGATGCTTGGAGAAAGGGCATTGAGTTTTGTCTTTGGTTTTGGACAGATTCTTGCTCTGTCACCCAGGATGGAGTGCAGTGGCATGATCTCAGCTCACTGCAACCGCAGCTTCCTAGGTTTAAGCAATTCTCCTGCCTCAGCCTTCCAACTAGCTGTGACCACAGGTGCCTGCCATCATGCCTGGCTAATGTTTGTATTTATAGTAGAGATAGGGTTTCATTATATTGGCCCTGTCTGCCTCAGCCTCCCAAATTGCTGGGATTCCATGTGTGAGCCACCAAGGCAGTGGGTTTTCATGGAATATTTCCTAAGTCCATGTTGGCTGCCAAATACAAAATTATTTTTCAGGAAGAAAATGTTGCTACTGAGAAATATGCTCACTACTAGTTTGTAAGTGATGCCATCTTTTGACTGACATCATCAATCAGGCCTCAGTTGGTCATACATTCCAGGGACTGGTAGCTAGAGTTCATGACAGCTGAGGCCTGATTGACAATGGCAGTCAAAACTGATATTCACTTGATATTCTAGAAGCTCCAGAAAAAGACATTTCTCTTCAAGACAAAGAAATGCATCTTACTATGGCAGGTGACGTCTCCTCCTGAAGCTTTTCAGTTGTACACTCCTTTGGGTGTTGAACAGGAGCTAGGAGAACACAGAGAGACAGTCAGTGCACTGGTGATGCTGAGGAATCCCATAAGGAGGCTTGGGGGATGTGGACCAAAGCTGCAATATATGGAGGTGGGCTCTTGACAAGCATGAACTGAGCTGCTGCTGGGCCACTCTCCTTGGTGCTGAAGGAAGGCAAAGGACAGGGGAAAAAATAAATCAAAGAGCCTTGGCTTTCTAGCGAGGGCAACCTCATCAGTGTAAAATAGTCTGACAACTGGTTAATACAGAAAGGCACTGTATGGCTCAGTGAGAGCATCTCATCACACCTGCTGCCCATGTGAAGGTCTAGGCAAATCCCAAAATTTTATGAAACATTACAGGATTATTTAACTTCTGTGGATCTACATATCCTGCTACTACATTTATCATCTATCCTGTTGTATTTTTAGAATTTTAAAAGCTTACCTATTTATTATTTTAATTATTAAGTGCATTTTAATGATATTATATTTAGTGAGTAACATTCATGATGCTGTGTCAATAATCAGAAAAATCTAAATTCATAATCTAGCTTCCACCTTGGGCAATGAAGGAAAAACAGCAGTATAACGTTGAATAGAGGAAAAATAAGTAACGACTGCAGAAATTAATGGAATAAAAAACAGGAAATCATCAGAGAAAATCAACAAAACCAAAAAACAGTTCTTTGAAAAGATCAGTAGCACTGATAAACCTCTACTTTCTCTAACCTCAAAGGAAAAGAAGGAAGTCACGATGTACTAATAGTATCAGTTCAAGAGGAGTGAAATCAAAAAATAATAAAGGAATATTGTGAACACATCTGTGCTCACACTTGGAAACATTATATGAAATGAGCTAACTTTTTGGATCTGTTTCAGAAGGTTAAAAGTCTTCTCATGATAAATGAATCATCTGAATAGGCCTATATTCATATTAGAAACTGAATCAATAATTAGTATCTTCTCAAAAGAACAAAAACACTACCTTCAGATGATTTCACCGGTAAATTCTACCAAAATTCTTACAAAGAAACGTAGTCTTACCGTACGAGCAAGTAATCATAATTTTAGTATTTTCTTCGTGACATTTTAAAAATTATGTTTCCAAACAAGACACAAGAAGGTTTATAATTGCTGTATTCATAATTGCCCAAACTGAAAGCAAATGTCTAAACATTTGAGATGTCCTTTACTATCAAAAGTGAGCCAAGCCTGGGCAACACTGTGAAACCTCATCTCTACAAAAAAAATAAAATTAAAAAAATAGCTTGGTATAAAGCATATGCATTACAGCCATCTGCTTGGGAGGCTGAGGTAGAAGGATCACCTGAACATGGGGAGGTCAAGATTGCAATGAGCTGTGATTGCACCAATGCACTCCTGGGTGACAAAATGAGACCTTTTCACAAAAACAAACAAACAAAAAGAACCAAACTCTAAGTTGTCAATGTAACTTTACTTGTGTAGTTGCATCACCCATTGATTTAATGCATTAAATGGGCACAAATGAAATAAATGAAGAACATGACAGAGCATTTACTGAGTTTCTCTGGGACACTGGATGAGCAAACTGGAATTCTTTGCTTCAATAAATTTAATGATATCATTTCCACCCTACCTTCATTTTCAATGGGGCAAATTTTCTTACACCTGTATCTTTTTTCTACCCAGCTCCTGACACGGCCAGCCAAACCTGCAAGGTAGAAATGTATTATAATAAAGACAGTGCTTGACATCTTGCTGGCAGAAGACCACAGAGAAATTAGTAAAAACTTATTCAGTTTAAACTTTTGATCCTAGTTTTCACTGACTGCTTTTCAATGCTACCTGAATTAGATCTGGGTTCTAGGAAGATTTGTTTGTCCAGGCAGATACCTTTATTCAGATGAGACAATATAGAAAAGCAGAAGATCCAAGTTACCAAGAACAGGCTGAGTTCAAATCCTACTTAGAATCTGCACATACCTGGGAGAGGGATATAAACCCATCTGTGGCTCTCTTCCCTATTCTGAGATGTAGAAACATTAGATCTATGATACAGACCTACTAAGGTCTATAGCACCTAAAAGGATGAAATGCAGATAAAGACTTTAAAAGACTCATTTTTTTTTATAAATGCCCTAAAATGTTCAATCATTCAATGTCGAGAAGGATAATCCAGATACTTGGTAGTGGTTGAATACAGAGTGGGAGCTTGCATGTCTCCTGTGCAGGGTAGGATGGAAAGTGACTTCAGTTTCCATGGCCACATGATTTCCAGCTCATGACAGAGATCTGTGATTTCCCTGATCCCCACACATCAGCCCCAAGGGATAGGCAGGGAAGGGGCTACAACCTATATTTTCCAATTCAGTGAATTAAAACTCAGACATTTTGAGTGACTGGCCCAGAGTCACCACAGTGAAGAGTGATAGATCTGAGGTAATCATGTAGTTGGTTCCCCGGGGATAGAGATCCTCCTGAGTCCTCTAGATCATGCCCTGGACCCTGGACTGAGAGCTCTTCTCACAAGCTTTGTCAAATCCTGCTGCCCCAACATTTCTGTGGGATGGTTGAAGCTCTGGAGAGGTGGCAGGTAGCTTACTGCATTTACTGACCTACTCTATTATCCCTATGTTGTCACTTTTATTAGTTTTATGACCCATGAGGCAAACATTTTAAGTCTCTCAGTTATGATGCATGATCAGAGATTTTACCTGAGTCCACTCTTTCTACCCATCAGGTGATTCTCATCTGCTGGGCTGGAGCTGGCCTGACATAAAAGAGGACACACAGCATACCACGGAGCTGCTGTGTGCCCCACTCCTGCGAACACAGCATACCACGGAGCTGCTGCATGCCACACTCCTGGGCACACTCTTGTCTTGCTTCTGCTTTCCCAGCTCTGACAGTCCTAATTCTGGCTTCCAAGCCAATCCTGTACATCCCTCTCCGTTCTCAGACTTGCCTCAACTATTGGATATTTTAATCACTGTTGTAGTGACCATGACTGAACTGTGACATTTCATATACCATAGTATATGTTTATCTTTTTATATATTTCTTAATAAAATTTAACTTATTTTTTTCAGACTTTTAGGAACATTTCTGGGCTAGGCATGCTGGCCCATGGCTGTAATCCTGACATTTTTAGAGGCTAAGGTAGGAGGATTGCTTAAGGTCAGAAGTTTAAGACCAACCGAGGCAACATAGTGAGACCTCGTCTCTACAAAAAAATCTTCTAAATGTCACCAGATGTGGTGGTGAGCCCTTGTATCCCTAGCTACATGGAAGACTGTTGTGGGAAGATCATTTGAGCCTAGGAGATTGAGGCTTCAGTGAGCTATGATCATGCCAGTGCACTCCAGCTGGAGTGACAAAGCAAGACCCTGTCTCTTCAAAATAAAAAGCATTACTGTGTTACAAGTATCCCATTTTATTTCTCATTATCTAATATTGCTGTTTTCATCCTGAGGCTTAACTGCTTTAGTAAGGTAAAAAGAAGTTTTTTAGACAAGGTAGTATTTAAAGCAGGCCGTATGCATGCCTTTTTATAAATTCTAGTTTTGGCTGGGCGCGGTGGCTCAAGCCTGTAATCGAGACCATCCAGGTCAACACAGTGAAACCCCATCTCTACTAAAGATACAAAAAATTAGCTGGTCATGGTGGCGCGTGCCTGTAATCCCAGCTACTCAGGAGGCTGAGGCAGGAGAATTGCCTGAACCCAGGAGGCGGAGGTTGCGGTGAGCCGAGATCGCGCCATTGCACTCCAGCCTGGGTAACAAGAGCAAAACTCCATCTCAAAAAAAAAAAAAAAATTCTAGTTTTATATGCCATATATCTAGAATTTACATTCTTGATCTACTCAGTCTTCTTCGTAGAACCAGCCTCCTCATATGTAACACAAGCATAATTCCCATATTATACCTAACTCAAAACATTGAGAGGATAGAATAAAATCAAAGAGCAGTCTGTATACTACACAAGTCACAATAGATTACAAAGCAGAGCTTTCTCTAACTCAAAGGCGAAAAGTGCACAGTTAACATCCTTTGCAGAACCCATAGCAAAATAATATTTTGAGAAAATATGCACTTTGGCTACCCAGTCAAGTTAGGAGAAAACTGTCACAGGTCATCATCAAGACTTCCCCAATGTTGTCTTTAATTTTTAAATAATGAAATACACATTATTTCTCCTCCTTTCATGTATATTACTGCATGTTCTCCTTTTGTCTTTTCTGTGTACCCTATCTTGGGAAGCACTCCATAGCAATCAAAAGACATCTAACTCTTTTTTACAGCTCCATACTTCTCCTTTATGTAGAAGTACCAGCTTATTTTACTAGTCCCTTACTAGACATGTCAGTTATTTCCAATATTTAACTATTGAAAATAATGCAACAAGAACTTTGCACAGTTTGTTTTATATTTAAACATCCTGGCTTTCCAAAGTGCTAAGATTAAAGGTGGGAGCCACTATACCCAGCCCATTTCACTTTTAAGACTGTTCACGTGTCACTTAAAGAGAACATCCAGCTCTTAGCGCCAACCCTCCATAAAACTGCCCTCCTCTTTAATCCATTACCCTGCTTTACTTTCTTCCCAGCACGTCACCACCTGCCCTTCTTAACTACTCATGTGCTGGCTGCCCTTACTTCCCTATCGAATGTAAGGGTCAGACTTAGAATGGGGCTCTCTGTTGTGTTCCACTGTTTGCCCTGCATCTGCAACACTGCCAGGCCATTGAAAACTGCTCAACACATATATTTCATTTTACCCCAAACTAGTTAAGTTTCTCCCAATTCTCCCAAATCTGCTAAAGTTGTCTTTTGTTTTATCATCTAAGACAGTATCAGATTTTTTAAACTGGTAGCTATATAGAATTAAAGACACAAGCTATCAAGATCCACAAAAATATAAATGAAGAATGTTAATGTCTATTTAAAAGTCAACGGTAACTGCAGTTTGACACAAGTATATTTAATACTAAAATACCTTAAATACAAAGTGACTCATTTCATCGGTTTAATTATGTCACTAGACAAAATATATTATCTGAATTTTATAACGAGATATCACGCATCTGTCATCAAAATGTGCTTTATGTGTGTTCTTAGAATCAAACATGACAGGATTGTTTCTGACTTTAAGAAAAAAGACGGCCAATCACAAACGGTAGGTAAATAAATAGTGCTTTAACCAGTCCGTAGTACATTAAGCAGTTATTCAGAGTCATCAGGTACAGCAGGGTGCCCTAGCAGGCAAAGACATCCTGGAGTGCTCTCTAGGTGTCAAGTACTGTTTGAGAAACTTAACGCCATTATTTCACTGCTTTAAGTAAAAGTTACAGGGCAGCACATATAAAATGATCAGAAAGTTTTATTGTGAAATAAAATACTATATTCAAATGCATACCAAAAATTTCCAGAAAAACAGTACTCAAACAGTAACACAAGTGAGCTCTGGGTATTCCACATCTTTTACATGAAACATGCTAAGAGTTATTTTAAAAGGAGGGTTCAAAATAGCTACTAGGAAGCTGAAAGACCTGCTGCTCAGCGGTCTCTACATCATATGCCCATTCTCTCCCTTCCCTGACCCCTCACTTGAGAGAGCCAACAAACTAGCAGCGTTCCTATGGTAAGAACACAAAAGGCTGCATGAAAAGTTGATGGGTAGTGATAAAATTGGATAATCAGCTTCTACTATCTTAATCTGTGTTACTTATATTACCCCCAGTCATATTAGATATACTGCTAAATTAAAGGCATGATAGGACGAAATATGTTTGAGTCTGAGATCTAAACTGGGTTCTTAGAACTTCTCTTTGAAATGGCTTCAAGACACAATGTTCTTTTGAAATATTTCAGAAGAGAACAATGAAGCAGAGCATCATTTATGGCATAAGTTCCTGAAACAGGACTTGCCACCTAGAGAGCACTCCAGGATATCTTTCCACAGCAGTGTGCCCTGCTCTGCCTGATGGCTTTAAATGACTGTTTAGTGGCCACAGAATGGTTGGAGCACTGGTTGCTGTGGTATTTGTCTAAGTCACCAAAAGAATTCAATTCATCATAATAGAAAGGCTAAAGTAAGAATTTATCACTTTCCAAGAAAAGTGATACACAATCTTCTGAAATAAAGATATTAACAACAAACTTTGAATGTGTCTATACTTTATATTGAGTATTCTGAACATGTTTCTTTCTTGTTTTATTTGCCCAGCCAGGCTGGAGTGTACTGGCGCGACCTCGGTTCACTGCAACCTGCAACTCCCAGATTCAAGTGATTCTCCTGCCTCAGCCTCCCAGGTAGCTGGGATTACAGGTATGTGCCACCACGCCTGGCTTAATTTTTTGTATACTTAGTAGAGAAGGGGTTTCATCATGTTGGCCAGGCTGGTCCCAAACTCCGGACCTCAGATAATCCGCCCACCTCGGCCTCCCAAAATGCTGGGATTACAGGCATGAGCCACCATGCCTGGCCAAAGAATAAACACTGAAATTGAGGTTTCTGTTATCCCTTTACTAAATACCACAAAAATACTTTTGTGGTATTCAGTAAAGGGATACTATATGTCTTTGAAGAGACATATAGAAACTTACTATCATGCACATACACACGAAATGGTAAATTCTGTGCTCACAAACTATTTTTTCTTCAACTGTTCTGACTTAACACTTCTTACTCGCAGCCTGTGCTTTAATGTGTGGGGCTTACCTGCCCTCTTGCCAGCTTCTCCCAACCAGGGCATTCTCAGCTTCAAATCAGTTAGCAGAAGAAACTCTTCCACATTTATTAAACTGTTGATTTGACTAGTAAATGTAGGCCATTTTGTTACCCCTTTTATCCTTATCTATTTCAGTAAATGTATAGACAGACGGTAGAGCCAGGAGAGACGGCACATGCCTGTATTGTCAGCTCTCCTACAGGCTGAGGCAGCAGGAGTGCTTGAGCCCAGGCCAGGAGTCAGAAGCTGGCCTGTGCCACACAGTGAGGACCCATCTCTTTAGGAGGAAAAATGGAGAGGTAAATGTTGCCTGTAAGTTGTGTAAAATAAAATGCAAGAGGAACTAATCAAGATGAAAGTAAGTTCTAAGAGAGGTCTATGTTATGGGCAGACCTTAAAATATAAGGCATTCTGGAGTCTGTCAAGTTCTTCAAGAACTGAGTTTGGCATCGCTACGACCTCCAATGTCTACTCTGATGACTTAGAACCTCAGTTGTGTTCAGTAGCTGTCTCACACAGTCCCTTCAGATCTCTAAGCCTTCCTTTCTGCATCAGCAACATAGGGAGAATATCCACAGGCCTTACTTGTATTTGGAAGGTTCCAATAAGATGTACATGAAAACATGTTTTACATCCTAAAGAATAAGGAAAAGGCTCACTTTGTTCTCTCACTACCTCATCTACCAAATCAGACAGAATATGACACAGAGGCTTGCCATACACCACCAAGCAAGAAGTTTCCACAGGTACTTGCATGCTTTGTGTATAAGGTACAATCTATTAAGTCTCATAATTATTTGTCTATTCTTTCACAATTTTTTAATATTCTGAAAAGGGAGTACAGCACTTCCTTGTTACAAAGGCACACCCATCGTGAGGCTTCATTATTCTGTGAAAGAAGTTAAGAGCCAAACTGAAGTTTAAACACAAGACCTTTAAGACATTTTCTCCTTACTAATAAAATCTCTGCCATTAAAATGAAAGAAATGAGCTGATCATATTTCTATGTCTTTATGGTATAATGTTTTCTATTTCAGTGGACTTAGTTTTTGTTCAAGGAACTGGTTACCCAGAATTATCTGCTGCTAGATTCATCTATTTCTAAAATCCTAAAGGATTTTAGACTGAAGGCTGCTGGCCCTGGCTGATGCCTGTCGCCCAAAAAGCCTATATTGCCTGGTTACCAGGAAACAACCAAGTCAGGCTATTGGCTCACAATGCCCTGCCCCACAGCCCCACCCAATGGCTCACAATGCCCTGCCCCACAGCCCCAACCAATGGCTCACAATGCCCATCCCTGCTGCTGCCCACCTATGGTCCTTTCCCCCATGTGACTGCATTATTCATCCTGGGCTGCCTGAGCTTTCCAATCCTGAGAACAGTGTGTGGAGGGGAGGGTGGTTGTTATTGGAAGTCACCCTGGGCGCTGAACTCAGTAGAAAACCCTGGTTACTAATGTCAGTTCCATTAGCATCTCTGGTTTTCTGAGTCTGGTAGATTTCATTTGCTCAACAAATGTAGTGATACACAAATGTTTCACTGATTTGGTAACTAAATGCTCTTCTCCTGGATTACAAGTGTTAGTTTTTGTCTTCAATTTGACCATAGCAAAAAAATAAAATGCTTCCTTTCTCCTCCCCTTTCCCATCCTGTAGGAAGGGGAGCCATGAAAACAAACTCTTTTCCACAGGCAGGGTCTGGCCTTCTAACTCTCAAGTCTTTAGCTTACAAATTCAAGTCTAAAGTCATTTCATCTCTTTTGGAACCTGTAACCATGAGCTAGCTCTACCTGTCTTTCAGAACAAGGAGGTAAACAAAGCCCGTGAAGTTACTGGAGTAGGGCTCAAGAGACATTCATGTCAAAGTGGGAATTTTAAAGTAATCAGAGCTCCTCGGCTAAACTTTTGGGTAAAACCAAAACAAAAACAACCTTTTTACAGTTCTGGCAGTAACATTTCATACTTTTGCAGTCATTTTAAGCATGTCCCTCAATTTTTCCTTTGGTATTCAAATTACAATTGGAAGAAATAGAGCTGCTTCTGTCAAGGTGACTTCAAACCATCTATTAAGAACACCATATAATCTCTTCCATGGCAAACTCTATTTTAAATTTAAGAAGTCTCCAAATATTTGAGTCTGAATTATCCCAAATATTAGCTTCCTCATCGAATAGGAGAAAAGAAATAATTGGGCCTTTAACCGGCTCCTTCACTGAGGTACCATAGCAGCTGGATAGGTAAGGCTGAAGAATGGGATGGAGACTCCAAAGCTGGAGTATCTGAATTTTCACCGGGGAAAGGGAGAGACTAGATCAAAAATGCCTCAAGCAAGAAGGCTCAACGACAAAGACAAGAGGCAGGACTAGCCTTTGTCCCCCATGCCCAGCCCTGGGAAAGCTGGCTATAGGCAGGAGGGAGCTGAAAGCTGAGGATGTCTCTGGGGTGAGAAGATGGGAAGGAGGTGGGGGAGGTGGTGGCCAGAGAGAAAAAGGCACCCGTGGCTTCTTTACCTTTGCGGCGCTTTGACTTGATGGGCTGCACATGCTGGACCTCCACTACTCCGGGATGTAACACGGTAAACTCTGCATTGATGCATACTGGTTCTATAACTTCCACACAGTAGCCCCAAGGCTCACAGCAGGCAGAAATGAGGCCAGCACTGGAGCATAGGCAATTCCCCATGGGTGACCTACATGGAGACTTTCAAAACAAAGCAACACACAAAATCAGAAAAAAAAACAACAAAAAAGAACAATGAGAACACATGGACACAGGGAGGGGAGCACTACACACTGGGGTCTGTTGTGGGGAAATAGGGGAGGGACAGCGGGGGGTGGGGAGTTGGGGAGAGATAGCATGGGGAAAAATGCCAGATATAGGTGATGGGAGGAAGGCAGCAAATCACACTGCCACAAGTGTACCTATGCAACTATCTTGCATGTTCTTCATATGTACCCCCAAACTGAAAATGAAATAACAAAAAAGAAAAAAACAAGACAAAGCAACACACAAAATCAAAAAAAAAAAGACACACACAAAATAAAAATAAAAAAAAAAGAAAGAAAAAGCAAAGCAACAGAGCAAGCGCCAAGGGCACAAACACTTCCGTGAGAGTAGTCAGAGCTCCTCCTCCTCCCACTACCAGCTTCCGACTGAAGGCTGCTGGCCCTGGCTGATGCCTTTCACCCACAAAGCCTCCTATGTCACCTGGTTACCAGGAAACAACAAAGTCAGGCCAATGGCTCACAATGCCACTTCCCACAACCCCACCCAATGGCTCACAATGCCCATCCCTGCTGCTGGCCACCCTGTCCCTCTTGGTGACTACATTATTCATCCTGAGCTGCCTGAGATATTCCATTTTTCACCACTGGCCTCAAAAAAAAACCAGAAATGTCCCTTCATAGATTCTATATAGAGAGTGTGTCTAACCTGTGAATAAAAACAAAGGTTTCGTTCTGCGTGATAAATACACAAACACAAAGCATTTTCACAGAATCCTTTGGGGCCCACCTCTCACCTTCAGCTTCCTGTTCTTAGTTTTTTGGGCTTTTGTCTTGTATGATCTGTCAGGTTCTAGGCCTTGTAAGGGTGAGTTCCATGTCTCCACTCACTCATATGTGCCCAGGACAGTTGGCTCTTGGGAGGGTCTTCACAGTGACTGAGGCCATGGATCCTTCGCACTGTTCCTTGAATCCACTTGACACAAAATACTAATCCTGAAATGATGCTTTGAAAGTGATGCTTCCAGCCAATTAGGGGCCAACTGTATTATGGATCCCTAGTACCCAATACATGGCATATAAGAAATGAATGAAAAGAGAGAATGAACTCAAGTGTGCCTACAAGGTGAGAGAAAAATGGTCCTACTTACTAGGTGTGCTACGAAGGCATCTGGGATCATTGGCTTTGCTATTTCATAGTAGGCCTGGGGCTTTGAAGGCTGGTATTTCCTCATTCTAAATGCAAATTCCAATAAATTACCACCAAGTGGACAAAGGTCCATGGGCCAGAGCTCTTGGTGTGAACAACATACCTTTTTTGGGTGTGATTAATGGACAGAGACTATACAGAACTAAAAACAATGTTTGTGTGCTGACTACCTGCAAGCCATGGTGATAAAACACTCTGTATACACAATCTTATTCAATGCTTGTTACAAATCCATGAAGTGGATTTTTACACAAACTTTCTATCCGAGCTTTTTGGAACAAGAGGCTAGTGTAATGACTTTCACCTACTCAGCAGCAGATTCAGATATTTGTTATCTGATGGCCAATCGTGTTACATGTACACTCCTACATGCTTCTCCTCTCCCTCTCATGATTTTATAGCAAATCCCACACATCATAGAATTTCCTCCCTGACTGTCTTGGTATGTCTGTAAAAGATATGATTCTTGTTTGTTCTTTCAAGACAAGGTCTCTGTCAACCAGGCTGGAGTTCAGTGGCATGATCTTGGTTCATTGTGGCCTCTCCTGCCTCAGCTTCCTGAGTAGCTGCAACTATGGACTCACACCACCATGCCAAGCCAATTTTTTTATTTCTATTTTAGTAGAGACAGGGTCTTGCTATGTTGCCCCGGCTGGTCTAGAATTCCTGGATTCAAAGGATCTTCCCACCTTGACCTCCCACACTACTGAGATTATAGATGTGAACCGCCGTGCCCGGAGACAAGAACTCTTTAAAAACTATAATAATCCCAATACCATCATCAACCAACCATCTCACACCATTGCTCTTTATCACTGTCAACTCTCCTTCTAGCTCCAAATTTCCAGTCATTTCATGTATTTATTGTGTGAATCAGGATCCAAATAAAGTCTCTCCTTGGGATTGTTTGATTCACCTCTTAGGGTTTTTTTGATCCTGACAACTTTCCACTTTGATCTCTGTGCTGTCCCTTGCAGTCCATTTATTGAATAAATCAGACCATTTCCCCAGAGTTTGGATTACGCTAAGTGTGTTCTTATTATGCTGTTTCTCATACTGTGAATTTTGCTAATTGTATCTTGTCATGTTGGTTAACTTGCTCTTCACTTTGTTCTAGTTTTCACAAATTAGTAGTTTGATCTCAAGACTTGGTGAGATTCAGGGTGGAATTGAGGGTCAGGGCAAAGACTGTGCTAGTTTCTTCTGGGAGGAGGTGTATACTTTCTGGACATCTTTTTTTTAATTGGTGATGTTAATGGCCATTGATCAATTATGGATTGAACAATGAAGGTATTGTTGTATCACTCCTTCTTTATTTATGAGCTGCCATACTTCCAGAAAGAGATACTGCTAGCCAAAGAAGGGCCTTGCATGAAGAAAAAAATGAAGCAAATATAAAGAAGAGATGCTGCTTCTTATAAACTGTGTTACTCACTTGTACAACTTATATAGAAAATGCCAGTTCATGGCTTGATTTCTTCTGTTTACTATTTTTCAAAATGATGGGCTGTTTCATTTATATCCTTCAATGGTGACCACTTCTATTAATTAATTTATTTAGACAGGGAGGGTCTAGCTCTGTTGCCCAGGCTGGTATGCACAGAAGCAGTCATGCCACTACAGCCTCAAGCTTCTAATCTCAGGTGACCCTCCCATCTCAGCTTCCTGAGTAGCTGGGACCAAAGACATGGGCCTTCATACCTGAGTAATTTAAAAAATGTTTTGTAGAGACAAAGTCCCCCTAGGTTGCACATGCTGGTCTTGAACTCCTGGATGAAGTGATTCTCCTAACTCAGCCTCCCAGAGTGTTAAAATTACAGGCATGAACAACTGTGCCAGCCCACTTTTATTTTTTCAAAAGGATCATTATGAATGCAGATATTCAAACATATCTAATATATCTCAATTCACTGCAACTATTATCCTTATTAATGTACAAAATGTCCTATCTTTGGTGGATTCTTTGCTATCCAGAGTGACAATATGTTCCAGGCTCCTTACACATTTCTGGCTTTGACCTGGAATCAGCACTTTCTCCAGGAAGGCTTGTTTTCTTTCATTGGGCAATGGTATTTTGAGACTATACTGAGACTACAATCTTGGTGCTAGGGGTAAATAGTATAATTTTCAAACTTAGAAAACTGCCTGGCTCATGCCTGTAATCCTAGCACTTTGGGAGGTCGAGACGGGTGGATCACCTGAGGTCACAACTTTCAGACCAGTCTGGACAACATGGTGAAACCCCTTCTGTACTAAAAATACAAAAAATTAGCCAGGCATCATGGCAGGAGCCTGTAATCCCAGCCCCTTGCGAGGCGGAGACAGGTGGATGACAAGGTCAAGAGATCGAGACCATCCTGGCTGACACGGTGAAACCTCGTCTCTACTAAAACTATGAAAATATTAGCCAGGCTTGCTGGCACTCACCTGTGGTCCCAGATATTCCAGAGGCTGAGGGGGAAGAATTGCTTGCACTCAGGAGGCAGAGGTTGCAGGAAGCCAAGATTGGGCCAGTGCACTCCAGCCTGGTGGCAGAGCAAGACTCCCTCTAAGATAAATAAACAAATAAATAAGTAAATACATAAGTAAGTAAATGCGAGACTGCCTCTAAATTATTATACAGATAGTTAAAAAATGAATAAATGCAAGCCTGCACACAAATACATAAGTATAAAAATAATGTTGTGAGACTGGGTCTCAATAAAATACATGAGTGAATGTAAGCCTACCTCTAAACAATTAGATAGCTAGATAAATACATAAATAGAAGTAGGCCTCCAAATACATAAATAAATAAATAAGGAAATTCGACCTGCTTCTCCCTAAGAACGTCAGCAAATAAATCAATGAATAAATGCAAGTCTGTCTCTAAATAAATCAATTAATAGATAGATAAATAAATCAATAAATAAGCTGCCCCTCTTGGCGGCTCATGTGTTTAATCCCCCACCCATTGAGCCAGCAATATCACCTGAGGTCAGGACATCGAAACCAGCCTGGCCAAGACAGTGAAAAAATCCCTAACTCTTTTTAAAAATAATAATAAGGTGAAAATAATTAACTTAGTAAATAAAAATAGAAACAAATAAATGCAAGCAGGCCTTCCTGCCTCTAAGTAAATAAATCAGTAATTATGTAAATAAATAAACAAAGGCCAGGCGAGATGGCTCATTCCTATAATCCCAGCACTTTGGGAGGCCAATACCGGTGGATCATGAGGTCAAGAGACTGAGATCATCCTGGCCGGCACGGTGAAACCCCATCTCTACTAAAAATACAAAAATATTAGCCAGGCATGGTGGCAAGCTCCTGGGGTCCAGCTACAAGGGAGGCTGAGGTGGAAGAATTGCTTGAACCAAAGAGGGGGAGGTTGCAGTGAGCCAAGATTGTGCCACTGCACTCCTGCCTGGTGAGAGAGCAAGAATTCATCTAAAATCATTGAATCACTGATGCGATCAATCAATCAAGAAACGCAAGTCAGCCTCTGAATCATTACATAGATAGTTAAGAAAATGAATAAATGCAAGCCTGCACACAAATACATAAGTATTTAAATAAATGTCAGCCTGGGTGGTCACTTCTCAAAGATGGCGTCGTAGAGGTGACTCGGGATTGCAGCTCTCGGTGAAGGCGCAGAGGCTCCTACAGGTATACCCCAGAAAAGCAGGGCCTGGAGTGGACCTCAGCACTCGTACAGCAGAGGGGCTAGATCATTAGAAGGAAAACTAAGTAACAGAAATACTTCATCAACAACAATCTGGGCGTCCACACAGAGACCCAATTGAAAAATCAGCAACTACTAAGACGACAGGTGGATAAATCCATAAAGATGGGAAGAAACCAGCACAACAAGGAGGAAAACACCCAAAACCAAAACACCTCAATTCCTAAAAAGGACCAAAACTCCTCACCAGCAAGAGAACAAAGCTGGACGGAGAATGAGTGTGACGAAATGACGGAATCAGACTTCAGAAAGTGCATAATGAGAAATTTCAGTGAGCTAAAAGAACATGTTGTAAATCAGTGCAAAGAAACTAAGAACCTTGAAAAAAGATTTGAAAAAAGATTCGAGGAATTGATAACAAGAATGGACAACTTAGAGAGGAATATGAATGAATTGAAGGAGCTGAAAAACACAACACGAGAACTTCGCGAAGCATGCACAAGTTTCAACAGCCGAACTGACCAAGCAGAAGAAAGAATATCAGCAGTTGAAGATCAACTCAATGAAATAAAACGAGAAACCAAGATTAAAGAAAAAAGCACAAAAAGGAATGAACAAAATCTCCAAGAAATGTGGGACTATGTGAAGAGACCCAACCTATATTTGATAGGTGTACCAGAATGTGATGAAGAGAATGAATCCAAGCTGGAAAATACTCTTCAGGATATTATCCAGGAAATTTTCCCCAACCTAGCAAGACAGGTCAATACTCAACTCCAGGAAATACAGAGAACACCACAAAGATACTCCGCAAGAAGAGCAACCCCAAGGCACATAATCGTCAGATTCACCAGGGTTGAAATGAAGGAGAAAATACTAAGGGCAGCCAGAGAGAAAGGTCGGGTAACCCACAAAGGGAAGCCCATCAGACTCACAGCAGATCTCTCGGCAGACTCTACAAGCCAGAAGAGAGTGGGGGCCAATATTCAACATCCTTAAAGAAAAGAACTTTCAACCCAGAATTTCATATCCAGCCAAACTGAGCTTCATAAGTGAAGGAAAAATAAAATCCTTCACGAACAAGCAAGTACTCAGAGATTTTGTCACCACTAGGCCTGCTTTACAAGAGCTCCTAAAAGAGGCACTACACATAGAAAGGAACAACCAGTACCAGCCATCCTAAAAGCATAACAAATGCTAAAGAGCATCAACAAAATGAAGAATCTACATGAACCAATGGGCAAAACAGCCAGCTAGCATCAAAATGGCAGTATGAAATTCACACATAACAATATTAACCCTAAATGTAAACGGGCTAAATGCACCAATCAAAAGACACAGACTGGCAAATTGGATAAAAAACCAAAACCCGTCGGTGTGCTGTATCCAGGAAACCCACCTCACACGCAAGGATACACAAAGGCTCAAAATAAAGGGATGGAGGAAGATTGACCAAGCAAATGGAGAACAAAAAAAAGCAGGAGTTGCAATTCTCGTCTCGGATAAAATAGACTTTAAAGCAAAAAAGATCAAAAGGGACAAAGAAGGTCATTACATAATGGTAAAAGGATCTATATAACAAAAAGACCTAACGATTCTAAATATATATGGACCCAATGCAGGAGCACCCAGATATATAAGGCAAGTACTTAATGACTTAAAAGAGACTTAGACTCCCACACAATAACAGTGGGAGACTTTAACACTGCACTGTCAATAGCAGACAGATCAACCAGACAGAAAATTAACAAGGATATCCAGGACTTGAACTCAGACCTGGAATAAGCAAACCTGATAGACATTTACAGAACTCTCCACCCCAAATCCACAGAATATACATTCTTCTCAGCACCACATCATACCTACTCCAAAACTGACCACATAATTGGAAGTAAAGCACTCCTCAGCAAATGCAAAACAACTGAAATCATAACAAACAGTCTCTCAGACCATAGTGCAATCAAGTTGGAACTCAGAATTCAGAAAATAACTCAGAACCGCACAGCTTCATGGAAACTGAACAACTGGCTCTTGAATGTTGATTGGATAAACAATGAAATGAAGACAGAAATAAAGAAGTTCTTTGAAACCAGTGAGAATGAAGACACAACGTACCAGAATCTCTGGGACACATTTAAAGCAGTCTGTAGAGGGAAATATATAGCAATAAGTGCCTACATGAGAAGAGTGGAGAGATCCAAAATGGACACTCTATTGTCAAAATTGAAAGAGCTAGAGGTGCAAGATCAAAAAAGCTCAAAACCTAGCCGAAGACAAGAAATAACTAAGATCAGAGCAGAACTGAAGGAGATAGAGACACAAAAAACCCTTCAAAAAATCAATAAATCCAAGAGCTGGTTTTTCAAAAAGATCAACAAAATAGACAGACCACTAGCCAGACTGATAAAAAAGAAAAGAGAGAACAACCAAATAGATGCAATAAAAAACGATAATGGGGAAGTCACCACAGATTCCACAGAAATTCAAACCATCGTCAAAGAATACTACAAACAACTCTATGCACATAAACTAGTAAACCAGGAAGAAATGGATAAATTCCTGGACGCCTGTGTCCTCCCAAGCCTAAACCAGGAGGAAGCCAAAACTATGAATACACCAATAACAAGGTCTGAAGTTGAGGCAGCAATTAAGAGCCTACCACACAAATAAAGCCCAGGTCCAGATGGGTTCACAGCTGAATTCTACCAGACACACAAAGAGGATCTGGTACCTTTCCTTCTGAAACTATTCCAAATAATTCAAAAAGAGGGAACCCTTCCCAAATCATTTTATGAGACCAACATCATCCTGATACCAAAACCTGGCAGAGACTCAACAAGAAAAGAAAACTTCAGGCCAATATCCATGATGAACATAGATGCAAAAATCTTCAATAAAATACTGGCAAACCGATTGCAACAGCACATTAAAAAACTTATCCATCATGATCAAGTAGGATTCATCCCGGGGATGCAAGGCTGGTTCAACATACGCAAGTCTATAAATGTAATTCACCACATAAACAGAAGCAAAAACAAAAACCACATGATTATCTCAATCGACGCAGAGAAGGCATTTGACAAAATTCAACAGCCCTTTATGCTAAAAACCCTCAATAAACTCGGTATTGGTGGAACATATCTCAAAGTAATAAAAGCTATTTACGACAAACCAACAGCCAATATCATAATGAATGGGCAAAAACTGGAAGCATTCCCTTTGAAATCCGGCACTAGACAAGGATGCCCTCTCTCACCACTCCTATTCAACATAGTACTGGAAGTTCTAGCCAGAGCAATCAGGCAAGAAAAAGAAATAAAGGGTATTCAAATAGGAAAGGTAGAAGCCAAATTGTCTCTATTTGCAGACGACATGATAGTATACCTAGAAGACCCCATCGCCTGAGCCCAAAAGCTCCTGAAACTGATAAGCAACTTCAGCAAAGTCTCAGGATATAAAATCAATGTACAAAAATCACAAGCATTCCTATACACCAATAACAGACTTAAAGAGAACCAAATCAAGAACGAACTGCCATTCACAATTGCTACAAAGAAAATAAAATACCTAGGAATACAACTCACAAGGAACGTAAGGGACCTCTTTAAGGTAAACTACAAACCACTGCTCAACAAAATAAGAGAGGACACAAACAGATGGAGAAACATTCCATGTTCGTGGTTAGGAAGAATCAATATCGTGAAAATGGCTATACTGCCCAAAGTAATTTACACAATCAATGCTATCCCCATCAAACTGCCATTGAATTTCTTCACAGAACTGGAAAAAACCACCATGAATTTCATATGGAACCAAAACAGAGCCCGCATAGCCAAGTCAATTGTAAGCAAAAAGAACACAGCGGGAGGTATCACACTACCAGACTTCAAACTATACTACAAGGCTACAGTAATCAAAACAGCATGGTACTGGTACCAAAACAGAGATATAGACCAATGGAACAGAACAGAAGCATCGAAGGCAACACAACATATCTACAACCATATAATCTTTGATAAACCAGGCAAAAACAAGCAATGGGGAAAGAATTCCCTATTTAATAAATGGTGTTGGGAAAACTGGCTAGCCATGTGCAGAAAGCAGAAACTGGACCCCTTCCTGACACCTTACACTAAAATTAACTCCAGATGCATCAAAGACTTAAACATAAGACCTGACACCATAAAAACCCTAGAAGAATATCTAGGCAAAACTATTCAGGACATAGGAGTAGGCAAGGACTTCATGACCAAAACACCAAAAGCATTGGCCACAAAAGCCAAAATAGACAAATGGGACCTAATCAAACTCCACAGCTTCTGTACGGCAAAAGAAACAGTCACTAGAGTGCATCAACAACCATCAGAATGGGAAAAAATCTTTGCAGTTTACCCATCTGACAAAGGGCTGATATCCAGAATTTACAAAGAACTCAAACAGATTTACAGGAAAAAAACAAACAAGCCCATTCAAAAATGGGCAAAGGATATGAACAGACACTTTACAAAAGAAGACATACATGAGGCCAACAAACACATGAAAAAATGCTCATCATCACTGGTCATTAGAGAGATGCAAATCAAAACCACATTGAGATACCATCTCACGCCAGTTAGAATGGCGATCATTAAAAAATCTGGAGACAGCAGATGCTGGAGAGGATGTGGAGAAATAGGAACACTCTTACACTGTTGGTGGGAGTGTAAATTAGTTCAACCATTGTGGAAGACAGTGTGGCGATTCCTCAAGGACCTAGAAATAGAAATTCCATTTGACCCAGCAATCCCATTACTGGGTATATATCCAAAGGACTATAAATCGTTCTACTATAAGGACACATGCACACGAATGTTCATTGCAGCACTGTTTACAATAGCTAAGAACTGGAACCAACCCAAATGCCCAACAATGATAGACTGGACTGGGAAAATGTGGCACATATACACCGTGGAATATTATGCAGCAATCAAAAATGATGAGGTTTTGTCCTTTGTAAGGACATGGATGAATCTGGAGAACATCATTCTCAGCAAACTGACACAAGAACAGAAAAAGAAATACCGCATATACTCACTCATAGGTGGGTGAGAAAAATGAGAACACATGGACACAGAGAGGGGGTCTACTACACACTGGGGTCTATTGGGGGGAATTGGGGAGGGACAGTGGGGGTGGCTGGGGAGGGATAGCCTGGGGATGAATGCCAAGTGTGGGTGAAGGGGAGGAAGGCAGCAAAACACACTGCCATGTGTGTACCTATGCAACTATCTTGCATGTTCTGCACATGTACCCCAAAACCTATAATGCAATAAAAATTTAAAAAACAAAATTTTAAAAATAAAATAAATGTAAGCCTGCCTCTAACTAATTAGATAGGCAGATAAATACATAAATCCAAGCTTGCCTCAAAATATATAATTAAATGCGACCTGCTTCTCCATAAGCAGGTCAGGAAATAAATAAATAAATTCAAGTTTGCCTCGAAATAAATCGATTAATAGATAGATAAATCAATCAATCAATACACAGCCCCGCTTGGTGACTCATGGACAATGGACTGCTTTGGTAGTGATTTTGTTTTTTCTTCATTAGTAACCAACAGCACAGCTAACCAAGAAATCATGTAGGGCCACGTCAAACTGAAGAGTTTGTGCCTAACAAACAATGAACAAATTGAAAAAGCATACTAAAATTTGTAAGAAAGTTTAGGCAAACATTCAGTTGGATAAGGGGTTATTTTTGAAAAGGTACAAGCCAGTAACACTACCAGCTGGCAAAAAAAAAAAGCAGAAAAATAACCAAACCAAATAACCTGAAGAGATATTTGTGCAGACAAGAAACTGATGCAACATTTGCAAAAATGTGGTTACCATTACTACGCATGAGAAAAATGAAGATCAAAACCACACTCAGATCTTATCTCACTCCCAACTAGAATGAACATTACAAACAGATTAAAATATTTTAAAAGACAACTTCTAGTATGAATTTCACAAAGGGGAATTGTTTGTGGAAACGTAAATTAAGTATTAACGCTATAAAAAACAGTTGGGGGTCCTGCAAAGAATAGAAAAGAAAAATACCATACCATCTAGCATTCCCACTACTGGGTATACATTCTACCTACCTGTCCATCCACAAAGGGATCAATACACTTTCGTATGCATACACTAGGGAATATTTGGCCACCAAAATGATGAAGCAGTGTCATGTGGAGCAACACAGATAAACCTGGAAAACATTATGTTAAATATAATGAGCTGGGCCAAGAAAGACAAACACTGAATCTTAAGATGTCTATCTTAAAGAGGTAGAAAGCACAATATTGGTTACCAGGGTCTGGGAGCTAGAGGGGGAGTAGGGATTGGTTATGGAAGCAAAGTTATCTTAACCTTAAAGGAATCAATCTGAGTGTTCTCCTCCTCAGGCTGGTGACTGGAGTTAACAATACTATATTTTTCAAAAGAACAAGAAAGGAGAATTTTGAGTGTTCTCTCCACACAAAAATAATACCTTATGAGGGAATAGAGATCCTAAGTATCCTGATTTGATCATTACCCAATCTATATGTGTGAAAATGTACCCTTAATGCACCTTTATGTCGTAAAAAATAAGTTAACAGAAATAAATACATATTGCTAAAAATCACAGGGAACCACAAAAACAATTCATATCTAAAGGAATCCTGAGAAATACAATCAAACTGAGGACCCACAATCCTCGATATTAAGTCACACTGCCAAGCTGCAGTCATGCCGCAGATACATACTACTTGGATAAAAACAATACCTAGATCTGTGGACAAAAACGGGGAGGACAAAACAAGATCAACGCAAATATGGACATGGTCAACTCACTTTGATAAAGACCACAGCAGTGTGGAAGGCAGAGTCTGCTCAATGAATACCTTTGAGAAAAATGTTATCCGGATGCAGAAGAGAGAAACAGGACCCTGATTTTACATAATATATGAAAATCAACCCCTGCACCCCCGACATCCCCCACAAAAAAACAAACGAACCAACCCCTGAAGACCAGAACAAAAGACCATAAACCACAAAATGTTTTTAACTAAAACACAGGTGGAGCATATATTCTGGGTCACTTGAATCTCTGCTCACCTTTGCAAAGAGAAAAAGAAAGAAACACCCTGGAAGAAAAACCTCACTGACAATTAAATGCTTTGTCACTGATATGTATTTCCTTATATGGATGATCAAAATTACATGCATAAAACACAAAAATAAACATGGACTACATCAATCTGAAAAGTTTCTGCACGGCAAAGAAACTACTTTCCAAATAAAAAAAGCATCCTATAGATTAGGCAAAAATTTCAGGTAATCATGTAATTCATGTGTTGTCATCTAAGGTGTACACACAAAAAAAAACACTACAAAGTAACAAAAGAATCTAATATTTTACAAAGGACCTGAACAGACAATTCTGTGACATAAAATAGAACAACAGATAAAAGGTCCTCAAAATTAACTATCCAACAAAGTTAACTAACTGTGTGTGGTTTAATTGGAAACCACACAGATAATCTCACACTTACTGGATATTCCAAGAAAGTTTTTTAAGAATAGGAGAGGCCAGGCTCGCTGGCTCACGCCAGTAATCCCAGAACCTTGGGAGTCCGAGGCAGCAGATCACCTGAGGTCAAGAGTTTGAGACCAGCCTAATCAATATGGAGAAACCCCGTCTTTACTACTGATACAAAAATTAGCCTGGCGTGGTGGCGGGCCCCTGTAGTCCCAGCTACTCAGGAGGCTGAGACGGGGAAATCGCTTGAACCCGGGAGCGCGGGTTGCAGTGAGGCCAGATGGCACCACTGCACTCCAGCCTGGGCAGAGCGAGATTGTCTCCAAAGAAAAAAAAAGGAACGCGGGTATGGTTTTGGAGAAAAGGGAACTCATACACTGTAGATGAAAATGAAAATCAGAATACACACCACGGAAAACAGCTAAATACCTGCAGACTCCTTAAAGAATTGACACTACAGAAGTCCCCTGCTATTGTGCTCTAGCGAGGTCTCTTTCTAAAGGTCCTGAGACATCAAAATAACCCTGGACCTCACCTTGAGAGGCCCATGGGGCTCCGAGGGTCCCAGGTCCCGTGCTTCGCCGCGGCCTCTGGGCCAGGCGCTCCTATATGCTGGACGCGGGTCACACACTGCTCCCGGCCAGGGTGCGGACGCTGGGGCGGCCAGGACCCCACAACCGCCGCCACGCAGACTACTGGGGCCCAGATGCCCACAAGGAGTCAGGGCCCAAAAGCGAGCGGCGGGGAACGAGCAGGGAGGCCCGGAGGCTTCCCGGTGGGGTCCACGCCCCGCCACTTACCGCGGAGATCTGCCTCCTGCTTCCCCATCATATGGAAGCCACCACAGCTTCTCCGAAGCCCGCTGGGACCGCGTGGCCGCTTCTGCTGGCTGGGACCGTGCCATCGCTTCTGGACGCCACGGCTTCTGCTCGTTGGGACACGACTCCTCTTCCGCTCCATGGGACCGCGCCACCGCCTCTAGCCGCCGCTTTTGCTCTCTCAGACCACACCGCCATGGCTTCTGCTGGCCTCAACGATGCTGCGACTTCTGCCGGGGTCCTGTGGGGAGCGCCTTCTCAGCTTCCGTAGAGGCGCGCACGCCGGCAGCATCCCTAGCGCTTGGCTGACGCACCACCCCCTCTTAAAGGGGCCGCGGCTCGGACTGCACAGAAGCAGCTTCGCCTTGCGGCACAGGCTAAGCCTCCGCCCAGCCCCAGAGGAGGACGAAAGGCACCCAGTCTCTCCTCCCGGCTCTAGGGCCCTAGAGATCGCAGGAGTGGAGCCCTGGGACCCCAGCCCCGAGATCAGCTCTCTTTGCCTCGGGAGCTTCCAGGACCTGCCCCTGCCCTCCTCTGGATGTCAGCTTCACGACCTGCAAAGGAAGCGGCCTGGCGGGAGCGCTGGGGTCCCTCAAGTGCAGCGCCTCAGGATGCAGGCTGGGCTCCCTTGTGATCCCAGCACTTTGGGAGGCTGAGGCGGGTGGATCACGAGGTCAAGAGATCGAGACCATCCTGGTCAACAAGGGGAAACGCCGTCTCTACTAAACATACAAAAAATTAGCTGGGCATGGTGGCGCGTGCCTGTAATCCCAGCTACTCAGGAGGCTGAGACAGGAGAATTGCCTGAACCCAGGAGGTGGAGGCTGCAGTGAGCTGAGATTGCACCATTGCACTCCAGCCTGGGTAACAAGAGCAAAACTCAGTCTCAAAAAAAAAATGCATTTTGACACAGGGCACGGTGGCTCACACCTGCAATCCCAGCACTGGGAGGCTGAGGCAGGCGGATCACTTGAGATCTGGAATTAGAGACTGTCTTGCCACCATAGCGATCCTTGTTTCTACTAAAAGTACAAAATTATCTGGTCCGTGCCTATAATCTTAGCTATTCAGGAGGCTGAGGAAGGAGACTCACTTGAACCTGGGAGGTGGAGGTTGCACTAAGCCAAGATCGCACCACTGCACTCCAGCCTGGGCAACAGAGCAAGACTCCATCTAAAAAAAAAAAAAAAGCAAATTCTCAGGCTCCACCCCAGACCTGAATCAGAAGCCCGAAGGATGGCGCCTAGCCATCTGTGTGCTAGCAAGCCCTCCTGGAAGACGCTGGTGCAGTCCAGAGCCTAACCCACCTTCCTAGAGTTCAGAGGACCATCTAAGAAGACGATAATGAAGTCACATATGTGCTGGCTGCTTTGTGTCATCTCAGGTAATGCATCCTTCCAGGCTCAAGAGAGTCACAGGCTTAGCCTCGGGCTGGATCAGCGTGCAACGCCAGGTCACTGTGACCCCAAGGCCTGGGCTTCAGTTCTCAGGCAGAACTCTCTGTGTGGTAGTCAACACCCACGTAGCTCTTGGTGGCTGCAAAACACCTCCTCATACCTGCTGTCACCATTCGGAATGTCTCCCAGGGGCCCCAGCAAGGCACAGCAGCTGCATATTTTGCTGGGCTGATCAGCCAATGAGCCATAGCCAGGGCCTGCTGAGCAACCTGGAGAGAAACGGGCGGTGAGGAGGGTGCGCAGGTGGACTCAGTGCCAAGTCCCACGACGTCAGGTGGGTCAGGCAATCTCTCCAGAGTTTGGTTTCTTCATCTGTAGAATGGGACAATAATCCCTCCCACACAGCCAGCAGAGACGGAGGTCATATAGGAAGCAGCCGCCTCCACTTTCTCCCAAAATTCCACCAAAATGACACAAAAGAGAGGTCTTTATTTTATTTTTGAGAGAGTCTGGTTCTGTCACTCAGGCTGGAGTGAAGTGGGGCGATCTCAGCTCACTGCAACCTCTGCCTCCTGAGTTGAAGTGATCTCGAGTAGTGGGACTACAGGTGCCTACCACCATGCCCAGCTAATTTTTGTATTTTAGTAGAGATGGGCATTTACCATGTTGGTCAGGCTGGTCTCAAACTCCTGACCTTAGGTGATCCACCCACCTTGGCCTCCCAAAGTGCTAGGAATACAGGCCGAGCCACCGAACCTGGCAGAGAGATTAACTTCTGAATAGTTCTCTTTGGAATTTAAATGACCCCTGGAGACAGTCATTGTCTTGAAAAGAATCTGCTCTGGGGCCAGGTGAAGTGGCTCATTAGTTGTCATTCCAGCACTTTGGGAGGCCGAGGTGGGTGGATCACGAGGTCAGGAGCTCGAGACCAGCCTGACCAACATGGTGAAACCCTGTCCGTACTAAAAATACAAAAATACAAATAAAGTCCCAAATTGTAACACATTAAATTGCTCAGCACTTATGTTGGTTCTTTTCTATTTTTCATCCATATTTTAGTGTATTAGAGACTAAGTGAGGAGGTGCTGACAAATCAATGGTAATAAAAAAAAATCAGTAAACCAGATTTTGTAAGGCATGGGGGGCATGCAGATCAAGGCACAAGATGATTGAGTTTTTCATGATTCAAAAGGGAACAGTGATAGTGCAGAAATCAATTACCAGATCATATTTGAACTGATGTTATATCACTATATTCTAATAAAATACCTTTTTTTCTTTTTTGAGACAGAGTTTCGCTCTTGTTACCCAGGCTGGAGTGCAATGGCACGATCTCGGCTCACCGCAACCTCCACCTCCTGGGTTTAAGCGATTCTCCTGCCTCAGCCTCCTGAGTAGCTGGGACTACAGGCACGTGCCACCATGCCCAGCTACTTTTTTGTATTTTTAGTAGACACAGGGTTTCACCATGTTGACCAGGATGGTCTGGATCTCTTTTTTTTTTTTTTTTGAGACGGAGTTTCACTCTTGTTACCCAGGCTGGAGTGCAATGGTGCGATCTCGGCTCACTGCAACCTCTGCCTCCTGGGTTAGAGCGATTCTCCTGCCTCAGCCTCCTGAGTAGCTAAGACTACAGGTGTGCGCCACCATGCCCAGCTAATTTTTGTATTTTTAGTAGAGACGGGGTTTCACCTTGTTGACCAGGATGGTCTTGATCTCTTGACCTCATGATCCACCTGCCTCGGCCTCCCAAAGTGCTGGGATTACAGGCCTGAGCCACTGCACCCGGGAAATTTTTTTTTTTTTTTTTTTTTTTTTTTTTGGAGACAGGGTTTCACCATGTTAGCCAGGATGATCTTGATCTCCCGACCCGGTGATCCTCCCACCTCAGCCTCCCAAAGTGCTGGGATTACAGGCGTGGCATGAGCCACCCCGCCCAGCCAAGGGGGTCTTCCTTTTTTCTCTCTGCCAACTGTCTGGTTATAGCACACTAAATATGTCCTAAGAAGTACCCCCCTGTGTTTGATGTGGTTGATCTGTCCCTTGACATAAGTTACTCTATCACTTCCTGTGTAGCTTGGATGGAGGGCCTGCCCTCTGTCTCCAAGGCCACCTCCCAGCCTCTTCCCCCACCACGCTACCCCACTCCTGCCCTCTGCCCTCCAGCCACATGGGCCTCCCCTTCCAGCCTCAGAGCTTCCCCCACAGCTCTGCCCTCAGCCTTCTGCCCTCTGTCTGGGATGCGCCTCCTCCCATAGACTCACCTGTTCCGACTGCCTCCTATTCATCTGGTTACCGGCTCATGGTAGGATCCCAGGACCCCCTCCCCCTCCCCGCCCTGGCTGGTCCCTCCCAGAAGACCACCCCTCACAAGAGGGCTACAAATACCGCTGTGTGTCCATAGGGTCAGTGGCCTGTTCCTACAGACTGTCGTTCCCAGAGGCCAGGGACATGCCTAGTTCTCCTGACCAGCACCCCAGGGCCTGGCACAGGGTGGGCACTGCCTGAGACAGCCCAGACATCCCTCGGGGTCCCAGGCCGGGGGAAACCCTGCTTTCACTCAGGGTCAGTTGAGGGCTGAGTATAGAAAGGGCTACGAGAATAGGCAATTTAACAAATAGTGCCGGCCTGGGCCAGAAGGCCAAGTGCCAGCCTCCCTGACGGGTGCTCCAAGATGCCCACGAGCTGCTGTTCTGGCTGAATGACACCTCACACTTCACAATGCTGACAGCTCTGGCGCAGATGTCACTCAACTTGGCACACATCTGAACTCAGGAGCAGCTGTTATTGCAGGAAAGCATTGCTCACCCACTTTACAGATGAGCAAGCAGGTTTGAGAGAAGGTATGGTTGCGTAATATGCCTGAGGCTCTGTCATGACCATCGCAGAGCCCTGACCCGAAGCCCAGCTTCTAACAGCTCACACTCTAGCTCCAGACTTGAGCCAACACCGGCCTGGGGGCAGCTGGAAGCCTAACACCGCCTGTGCTTGGCCAGTGTGGACACTGTGCCCGTGGTAGTTACACTGGCTCACACTGCGTGGGCACAGCGGGTCCCAGGCAGCTCCCTCAGCACAACCTTCTACCCTCACTGAAAATCTCTGAGGTGAGTACAGTGAGGTGGCTCAGTCTGCACAAAGGGAGATTCAGACACAGAGAAGTTAGTTGCCTCACCCGGGGCTGCGCAATGGCTAAGGGACAGAGCAGGAACTCAAACCCTCTAGTCCTAACCAGCAGGCCAGCTGCCACCAGGAGAGGGCTGGGATTCCACAGCAGGTGGCTCATTTCCATGTCCCATTTGCCCCCCACTTCACCCATGATGGGAGGGTCAGATGCAGTGAGAAGCCAGGCTTGCGGCCCCGAGCCTGTGTACCTTGGAGAGGGGGCTGTGCGTGGTGGTGGGTGGGCTGCCAGTCTCACTCTCGATGCAGGCATAGACCTCCGTCTCACGGCGCTGCAGAGCCTGCAAGAGACAGGGTGCCAAGATCAGGGGCAGGTGTGCAGAAGGACAGTCCCCGGCCCCAGCAGCTGGCCTCCCTGCCTGTTACACACTCCCGCCATGGGAGCCCAGGGGAGGGTGGAGCCCGGCCACACCTTTGCACCTGCCACCCCGTTTCCCAGAGTCACATCGCCCCTTCCCTGCCTGTACAAGGCTGACCCCTCTCTGTTCTCTGCCACCTCCCTAAGCCCGCTTTAGGACTCCAGTAAAGCCTTGTGCTCCACCTGGCAGGTTTTATCCAGGCTTCCACCTGGCTGGCCAGAGGAAGGGCCAGTTCTCCTCCTGCTGTCTCTGCCTGTCCCTAGGCTCTCAAGGGCCTGGCAGCCAGCAGGCCCGTGCAATGACACCTGTGGCCACTGCTCCGATAGGATGCCTCCCTGAACTCTGCCTTACCACCCCTGCTCAAAGCCCAGGCTCCTGTGAGGGTCCTCCCACCCACCTGCACCCTCTACATCCCCCCCTCCACCCCAGCCTGTACTCAAGGATAACCAGGCACCCACTGGGGTCACACTCCCTGGCCACTGGGCTTGTACCCTGCTGGGGGACTCCAGAGTCCTGTCACTTTCCTTTCATTCCCCTCTGCCACCCCTCCCGGGCCACCTGGGCTGTAGCCATAACCCATATGCGCCTCCCTGGAGATCTCAAGCTCCTGCCATCCACTCTCTGACCACAGGCCCTCCAGAGCCCAAGCCTCCTCCCAGGAAACCCGAGTGAGTGTCGAGCTCAGCTGCAGTTGGAGGCCCTGCCCTGGGCCTCATGGCTCCTGTACTGGATCATGTCAGAATCCTGCTTTCACCAGCATCTCACCAGACTGGGAGCCCCTTGAGGGCAGGGACCATGCCTAGTTTGTCTCTGGGTTCTTAATCCCACAGCTGTGCTTAGCACCCAACAAGCTATCATGAGGGGCTTCTCCATCACTTGGGTGTCCTAGGACCCACTCACTCTTGGCCCAGCTAAGAGAGTCCTGACCAGAGACCTCAAGGGGGTAGAAAGAACCGGGGCTTTTGGGGGGGCACGGGGGCTCACACCTGTAATCTCAGTACTTTGGGAGGCCAAGGCGGGCAGATCACGAGGTCAGAAGATTGAGACCATACTGGCCAACATGGTTAAACCCCGTCTCTACTAAAAATACAAAACTTAGCTGGGCGTGGTGGTGCCCGCCTGTAGCCTCAGCTACTCAGTAGGCTGAGGCAGGAGAATTGCTTGAACCTGGGAGGCGGAGGTTGCAGTGAGCCAAGATCACACCACTGCACTCCAGCCTGCTGACAGTGAGACTTTGTCTCAAAAAAGAACCGGGGCTTTAAAATCAGACAGGAGTAGGTTCAAATCTCAGCTCTGACTTCTGCCAGCCAAAGGCAACCCCTTAACCTCTCCAGGCCTCAGTTTCCATATCTATAAAATGGGAATAATCACATCTTTCTGCAGGTTCAATGCATGATTAAATGAGATACTGTGCGCAGAGGGCCCCGCACATAGGCAGGCAAGTAGTAGGTGCTTTATAAGCTGCTGTTGAATGGTCAAGAGATGCATGATGGCTGCCCACCTCCCCTCTCTGGGATCACAGACCAGACAGACCCTCCCTCAGAATCTGTTGGGCTTCACAGCAGAGCCTACCAACAGCCTCAGCAAGAGCAGAAGCCTTTCCTTCCTGAGTGTACCTGTCATGTGGATGCCGACTGGTTGCCAAGGAGGCGGTTTCCCTGGCAACAGGCAAGCAGGGGTTGCTGAGGCAGGCTGGAGAGACAGGTGGTGCTCAGAGGCAGGAGGAGGGCAGGAGGCGGGAGGGGAGGAGGGAGGGAGGCAGGCGCCAAGAGGCAACTGGGCATGAAAATCCAAGTAATAAACCATTTGGCACTTGGGAGACCCTCACTTCAAGGGCATCAGGCACGGGGATGGTGGGGTGGACCTGGAGACGAGTCCTAGGGGTTTTTGAGCCAGAAATAGGCTGGGTCTGGGGAGAGGGGCTTTCAAACTGCCTCCTTGTAGGAAAGGGACCAGGGCTGCCCCAGGAAGAAGCCCCATTTCCAGTGGAGAGAAACTTCCAAGGCCTGCCCTGGCTTGTGTGGCCTTCATACCTGCCCAGAGCACCAGGTACCCCCGCTACCCTGGCACCCAAGATGGGAATGTTCCTCTGTGGTCCTGGGCCCTCCACCCTCCACCCACTCAGGCCCAGACTCCTGTGAGGTCTCGAGATCTGACAGTCTCTCCGAGCTGGATGTTTCTGGTCACAGAGAGAAGGGAGGGGAGCAGCCTCGTTGCCTGTGTCCCGGCAGAGGAGCAGGTCTGGGGACCCACAGGTGGTTCCCTCCCTCCTGTCCAGCTCAGCCAGGCTGCCCAGAACACATGAGCCCAGAGAGGGCGGGTGATGCAGGGCCAGAGAAGACCAGCCTGCCCTGGGATGCTGCAGGCCCCTGACCCACACAGTGGAGGAGTAGGTGAGTGGGCGAGTGGGCAAGGAGGCAGTGGTACAGCAGGCAGGGCAGGAGCAGCTGCGGGGCTGAGGGCATGGGAGGCTGTGGAGGTGGCCACAAATTAGCAGCTGCTGAGTGAAGCCTTCGACAAGTCCTGACCTGCTGGGGTGCATCTATATGCAAGGTCTGACCTGCATCACCAGGCTGTGAAATGCAGGGTGCTGCCTTGTGCAACAGGACACCCTCTGAGTCCCTGAACCATCCGCTCCTGGCCCTCCATTAGGTTTGTCTGCTGGAAGACTGCACAGGCCTTGGAGGGAGCCGCTTGTGGGGCAGGGCTGGGCTGGGGCTGGGCTGGGGCTGGGCTGGGGCTGGGCTGAGCTGGGCTAGGGGCTTTGGGGTAGGGGCTGGGGACTGGGCTGGGCTGGGGGTTGGGGGTTGGGGGCTGGGGGCTGGGCTGGGAGTTTGGGGCTGAGCTGGGCTGGGGGCTGGGGGCTGGCGGTTGGGGGCAGAGGGGTTGGGAGCTGGGGTCTGGGGGCTGAGCTGGGGGTTGGGGGTTAGGGGTTGGGGGCTGGGCTGGGGGTTGGGGGCTTGGGGTTGGGGGTTGGGGGCTGGGCTGGGCTTGGGGTTGGAAGCTGGGGGCTGTGGGCTGGGCTGGGCTGGGGGTTGGGGTTGGGGGTTGGGGGCTGGGCTGGGGGTTGGGGGTTGGGGGTTAGTGGCTGTGCTGGGTTGGGGGTTGGGGGCTGGGCTGGGGCCTGGGGGCTGGGCTGGGGGTTGGGGGCTAAGGGTTGGATGTTGGGGGTTCAAGGCTGGGCTGGGCTGGGGGTTGGAGGTTGGGGGTTGGGTGCTGGGCTGGGGGTTGGGAGTTAGGGGCTGGGGACTGGGCTGGGCTGGGGCTTGGGGGCTGGGGGCTGGGGGCTGGGCTGGGCTGGGGGTTGAGGGCTGGGCTGGGCTGGGGGTTGGGAGTTGGGGGCTGGGGGCTGGGGGCTGGGCTGGGGGTTGGGGATTGGGGGTTGGGGGTTGGGGGCTGGGCTAGGGGCTGGGGCCTGGGCTGCGGCTGTTTGTCCAGGATCCAGGCCCTCCAGGCCCTTTGCCTCCTGCTGCCAGTGGGCAATGGTGCTGACCCCAGTTGTCCTCCAACTGCCAGAGGTGTGAAGTCAATGGCAAGGCCTTCCTCCAGGCAGGCTGAGGCCAGAGCTGAGGTTAGCATCCCTGGGCCTGGACCTAGTCTGAGGGTCTTGGACAATGGGGGTGATGGGTGAGATTCGGGGGTGTTTTTTGGGAAGGAGTATACTCCTTGAAGAAGCAATTCAACTCCAGACCAGGCACTGGCAATGGGGAGCCCCTGGAGGCCTTCCTCACCAGGCACCAGAGTTGTGTGTTAAAAAGATCCCTCCGGCTACAGCTCAGAGCAGGAGCGGGGGCAGGAGGGACTGGAGGCTGAGAGCAAGATCAAGGATGCTGGGCCAGGCAGGTCTGGGACAGAGCCGCTGGGCAGGTGGGGGCTCTGAGTACTGCTGCTGAAGGAGGATGCAGACCACATCCTGACACCTCACCTGTCCCCCTTCCCTGCGCCAGGCCCCGTGGAACCCCAGACACCCTGGGAGGTAAGAACAGGCTTCTGCCCATCATAGAGCGGGTGATTCTTGAGCACCTACTGTGTGCCAGGCTGGTGTGGGATGAGGAGGAAGCTCCAGACTGACAATCATCTCAGTAAAAGGTGCCCATGAGGACACTGGAGGCACTCAGGGAAGGAAGACAGGGAGGCTGGGACGGGACAGGAGAGGAGGGAGACTGCAATTTTGAAAGAAAAGTCAGGAAAAGGCTGCACTGAAAGGTTCCATGCAAGCAGAGAGCTGAAAGAATGAGGGAGCAGGCTGGGCACAGTGACTCATGCCTGAAATCCCAGCACTCTGGGAGGCCAAGGCAGGTGGATCACAAGGTCAAGAGATTGAGACCAGCCTGGCCAGCATGGTAAAACCCGGTCTCTACTAAAAATGCACAAATTAGCTGGACATGGTGGCGGTGCCTGTAGTCCCAGCTACCAGGGAGGCTGAGGCAGGAGAATTGCTTGAACCCGGGTGGTGAAGGTTGCCGTGAGTGGAGATCGAGCCACTGCACTCCAGCCTGGTGACAGAGTGAGACTCTGTCTCAAAAAAAAAAACCCTTGCTCCTCTAACCCCATCTTGGTGTCTCTGTCTCAGAGGACCATGATCTGTTTATGGCTTAGCAGAATCGCTGACTGCTGCCAGGTGGAAAACAAACAGGGGTTGGGGTGGGGTAGGGGGACATGGGGAGGTTGGAGGATAAAAATAGACCAGCTGCTTAGAGACCAACTGCAGGACTCCAGGCAAGAAATGGGACTGGCTCCCACCACTGTTAGCACTAGGGCAATGAGAAGAGTTAGATTCTGGATACATTTTGAAGCAAGATTTGCTGATGGATCAGATATGGGCAGTGATTGAAAGACAGATGGAGAGAACAACTTCAACATTTCCAGCGAGCGACGGGAAGGATGGAGCAGCGATGAGGAGACGAGGGGAAGAGGCACTCAGAGGTGTAAAGAATTGGAATTTGAGACCGGGCACAGTGGCTCATGCCTGTAATCCCAGCACTTTGGGTAGCTGAGGTAGGTGGATCATTTGAGGTCAGGAGTTCGAGACCAGCCTGGCCAACATGTCGAAACCCCATCTCTACAAAAATTAGCCAGGTGTGGCAGGGCGCACCTATAATCCCAGCTACTCAGGAGGCTGAGGCAAGAGAATCACTTGAACCTGGGAGGTGGAGGTTGCAGTGAGCCGAGATCTCGCTACTGCACTCCAGGCTGGGCTACAAGAGCAAGACTCTGTCTCAAAAAAAAAAAAAAAAAAGAAAAGAAAAATTGGAGTTTGGTTTGAGAGAGACGCCATTTAGACATTCAAGTGGGGTTGACTCTGGTGTTCAGAGATGTCTGGGCTGGAAATATAAAGTTGGGAGTTGTCAGGATGTAGATGGTCTTCAGAACCTTGTGGCTAAATGAGGTCACCCAGTAGAGGGAGTGAAGATTGGGGGAGAGGGGTCGAAGGATGGGTTCCAACATTTACTCCAGTCTTTGCAGGTCAGGTTTCCACTGGTTCTGGAGAAGGAACCAGTGAAAGGGACTGAGGAGGCATGGCAGCGAGGCAGGGGAAGGTCAGGAGAGGGTGGAATGTTCTGTAAGCAAGTGAACAAAGTGTGTTGAGGAGGAGGGAGAGCTCAAGGGTGTCAGATGCTGCTGATTCACCAAGGGAGGTGAGGGAAAAGAACTGACCCTGGGTTTAATGATATGGAGTCACTGAGGACTGAGAAGGAAGGTTCTGGCAAAGAGGAGGGCTGGAAGCAAACAGAGAGGAACAGAAAGGAGAGGGAGAGGGGCTGAAGGAGGAGCAACTCCTCCACCTCCAGGTTCAAGTGTTCTCCCGCCTCAGCCTCCCAAGTAGCTGGAACTATAGGCATGTGCCACCATGCCTGGCTGATTTTTTATATTTTTAGTAGAGATGGGGTTTCATCATGTTGGCCAAGCTGGTCTCAAACTCTTCACCTCAGGTGATTCACCCACCTTGGCCTCCCAAAGAATAGGTCAAATTTTTAAAAAATCAATTAAAGTAGTAGCAATAGATAATTAGAAAATAAAGTGAAGCCGGGCGCGGTGGCTCATGCCTGTAATACCAGCACTTTGGGAGGCCGAGGCAGGTGGATCACGAGGTCAAGAGATCGAGACCATCCTGGTCAACAAGGTGAAACCCTGTCTCTACTAAAAATACAAAAAATTAGCTGGGCATAGTGGTGCACACCTGTAGTCCCACCTACTCGGGAGGCCGAGGCAGAAGAATTGCCTGAACCCAGGAGGCGGAGGTTGTGGTGAGCCGAGATCGCGCCATTGCACTCCAGTCTGGGTAACAAAAGTGAAACTCCGTCTCAAAAATAAAATAAAATAAAATAAAATAAAATAAAGTGAAAATGGGGACAACACCTGTACTCCAAAGCCTTATTAAGAGGGTTGATAAAATATAACAGGTGTGAAGTCCTGCCATGATGCCTGGCATGTAGTAGGTACACAACAAATGGCACTTGATATCATCATCATCATCACTGTGAGTGCATTGTCCTCTGCCCAGGTCCAATCCCAGTGGGTAGACCCTTATGTCAAGGCTCAGCAAAGTCCTACGATCTCTCCCCTCCAAGCTGCCTCGCAACCCTGCAAGCAAGTAGCTCTCTTCAGAGAAGTCAGGCTGAGTCCTAACAGCTTCTAAACCCAGGAAGAAAGGGAGCTCTACTTTTCAAAAGAGCTCTTCTATTAAAAACAATCTCAAAGAAGGATATTTATTCATGTGAAAGGATGTTCATGAAAAAATTGCTATATTACTCCAATTAAAAAAGAAGGATGTGTGAGTGTATATGGGTTTCTTTGTATATATTTATAGAAAAAATACTGGAAAATATATTAGTCAATGTTACTAGCATTTATCCTGGAAGAAGATGGGATTAGGGTGTTGGTTATTTTCTTCTTTTATATATATATTTCACATATGTGTATGCTGGGGAGAGGGAAAGTGAGAGGGAGAGGGAGAGAGAGAGAAAATATTTTCATCTAACAGTTGACACCAGAATCCCTAGTAGGGAAAATACCACCACGAGATGCTGGGAGACAGGAGAGAATATGAGGAAGGCTCTGGCCACGTGCAAAGCCGTGGCTGATGGAAATTCCCCAGGGCGGAGAGGCTGAGAGCCCTCTGAGAAATGCCGTATTCCACTTGGAACTAACTGTTGGCACTGCCCCACAGGGACATTTCCTTGGCCTCGATGCCACCCGCCCCATCCTCAGCAGACAAGTTGTCCTCTGTGTGGAGTTTGGTGGTGTAGTTATAGTGACTTGATGCTGTGGGGACAGAAACTGCAGCACGTGTGAGGAGAACCCAAGTGCCCACGCAGCCAGGGATCGTGCACCTGCAGAAACCGCAGGGCCCCAGAAGGGCTCTATGCCTCCCGGGCGTGGAGTGGGGAGCCCACCTGGCAGTGCCAGATCTCACAGGATGGGGACCCCAGCTGGCACTGGGTGGCATTTGTTCTTCACTTGCTCTGCTTGGAGCATATGTTGCTCATGGGGCTGAAAGGAGCATAGCAAGAAGAGTGTTCCCCGCCCTCCCGAGCCCCAGCTACTGGGCCGAGGGCAGTGTGCTGGCCGGCTGGCCGGGCTGTGGCGGCCTGGCCTCCTCATCCCCTATGCCACAGCCACACCCACATCTCCAGGAAGATCATTTTGGAAAATGCCTAGGACACAGCAGGGAGTAGAGCAAACAGGGTCCCAACCCAAGTCGCCGCTGCGATGGCGACCGTGTCTGCATGTGCCAGGAGGGGAGAGAGCAAATAGTTAAAAATCACCGATGCGTTAAGGGCGTTGGGATGGCGCCTGACCTCTTCCTCTTTTTGTGATTTGTGTTGTTTGTGCAATAAAAACAGGAGGAAGTGGGACAGTTGTTTGGTCAGATGAAGGAGCTTTCTTCATCCTCACCAACTTGTGCCCTCACTTGTTGCAGAATGAGGGGCCGTGTCAAGGAGGGGAACAGGGCATGGGGGGCACCTGGCATTCGTATGCTTTCCAGGGGGCCTGCACATGTCATCTCTTTTCAGCTTCACAGAAATTCCACAAGGTGGGAATTGTTGTCCCTATTTAACAGATGAGGAACTTGAGGCTAGGAGAAGTCACACAGCTGGTATAAGACCGAAGCAGGGGGCCAGGCGCAGTGGCTCATGCCTGTAGTCCCAGCATTTTGGGAGGCGGAGGTGGGTGGATCACGAGGTCAGGAGTTCAAGACCAGCCTGACCAACATGGTGAAAACCCCGTCTCTTACTAAAAATACAAAATTAGCCACGCATGGTGGTGCATGCCTGCAATCCCAGCTACTTGGGAGGCTGAGGCAGGAGAATCGCTTGAACCTGAGAGGCAGAGGTTGCAGTGAGCTGAGATCGTACCACTACAATCCAGCCTGGGTGACAGAGCAAGATTCTGTCAAGAAAGAAAGAAGGAAAGAAGGAAGGAAGGAAGGAAGGAAGGAAGGAAGGAAGGAAGGAAGGAAGGAAGGAAGGAAGGAAAGAAGGAGGGAAGGAGGGAGGGAGAGAGGGAGGGAGGGAGGGAGGGAGGGAAGGAAGGAAGAAAAAAGAAAAAGGGAGGGAGGGAGGGAGGGACGGACTGAGCCAGGGAATCAGACCCTGCCTCAGGTCTGAGAGCAGTGGAGGGAGCCTGGGGCCCGGGACTCACTGTGTAGACAGATTCTGCAGGAGGCTGTTTGGGGCTGCTGGCAGATCTTGGAGCTGGGCACTTCCTGGTGAGGTCCTTCTGTGGAGCCTGCATCTGCCTCTGTAGGGAGAAAGGAGTCAGGGCCAGGGATGAGTGGCTCCCATCGTCCTCCCCGTGCAGACCTCACCAGGGGAAAGGATGGCAGATTGTCCTAAGGCCACACAGAGATTCATCACTCCATCCCTCTGGCTCACCCTCTCCAGTGAAACATGGCGAATGCCTCCAAGACCTCCAAGCCACTTGTGCACCTGGAGACACAGGAAATGGAAAAGGCCCACATGAGAATGGTCCCTGCATGGAGCACCTGGCTTGTAGGGATGCAAGCTGCTGGGCCTGGTGCCAGTGGGGCAGGACCCAGGGACCAAGCCGGCTGTTGTGGGTGGGCCTCTAGTGGCGCCGGCCAGGCCTGATGTCCAGTCCTGCCCTGCTGTCACTCACTGGCTCTGGCCTCGAGCAAGCCAGTTCCCCTCTCTGGGCCTTGGTTTCTTTTTTTGTTTTTTTTTTAGAGAAGGAATTTCGCTCTTGTTGCCCAGTGGCACAATCTTGGCTCACTGCACCCTCCACCTGCTAGGTTCAAGCGATTTTCCTGCCTCAGCTTCCCGAGTAGCTGGGACTGCAGGTGTGTGCCAACACAGCCGGCTAATTTTGTATTTTTAGTAGAGACGGTTTCACAATGTTGGCCAGGCTGGTCTTGAACTCCTGACCTCAGGTGATCTGCCCGCCTTGGCCTCCTAAAGTGCTGGGATTACCGTGAGCCACCATGCCTGGCGGTGGGTCTTGGTTTCCTCAGCAATAACCCTCCTTTGTGAGATTGTTGCTAAGATTCAAGGAGAGCACAGGAAGTAGGTGCCCGGTGCTAAGGAGGTGGCGCTTAGGAGGTCCTTGGCCAACCAACACACTTGATAGCACCAGTGTGAGGAAGTGGGCACGTCCCTAGCCTCCTGAAGTTTAGGGGCCAGTGAAGAGATAGAGGATGAACCTGCAGTTTTGTCAAAACATGGTATGTGGGCTGATGGCGGGTCATGGAGCCTCTGGCACATGAGGAAGAAAGCAGTGCCCCACTGGGCAGAAGCAATATTGAAGGTGAAATCCTGAGGGCAAGTTCATTTAGCAAGAGAGGGAGGAGGAAGCCCCAGGAAGAGGGAACAGCATGTGCCAAGGCCTGGTGGTCCTGAGGCGCTTAGAGAAGGTCAGCGTAGCCCGGGCACGGTGGCTCACACCTGTAATCCCAGCACTTTGGGAGGCTGAGGTGGGCAGATCATGAGGCCAGAAGTTCAAGACCAGCCTGGTCAACATGGCAAAACCCCCTCTCTACTAAAACTACAAAAATTAGCCAGGCATGGTGGCGAGTACCTGTAAACCCAGCTACTTGGGAGGCTGAGGCAGGAGAATCACTTGAACCGGGAGGCGGAGGTTGCAGTGAGCTGAGATCACGCCACTGTACTCCAGCCTGGTGATGAAACAAGACCCCATCTCAAAAAAAAAGAGAGAGAGATAAGGTCAGTGTGGCCAGAGAGGAGAGCCTGCCCGGGAGGGGCCGGAGTAGCCGTGCAGGCTCCGTGAAGAGTGCAGGAGATAACTGAGGGCTGGAAGTGGGAGCCAGGTCAGAGCTTCGCTGGAGAAAGACCCCACTGGCTGCTGTCTGGAGCGCTAATGGTCATGGTGGAGCCTGGGCCCGGCCTGCTGGGAAGGTGAAGCCTGGGCAGGTCAGGAGGCGGTGCAGGCAGCCCTCTGGAAGCAGAGGGAGGTGGCCTGGACGTCCCCGCTCATTGCAGTCACCACACTGTCACTGTTGAGAGTGGAGCCACAACTGCCTCATCTCAGGGCAGGAGCTAATTAAAAACCCTGGCCTCCTGCCAAACCCCAGCCCATTTACTGCAGGATTAGCTGTTGAGAGCTACTTAACTCTCAGGCAGAAGCCGGCACCACCCCCAGTCACAGCGCCTGATGGCTCAGAGCATGGAGCCAGGTAGGACTCTGAACACCGGACCTGCCTTCTCTCATGGGCCTCTCCACAAACCTGCAGGCGAGTCTTTCCATCATCTCGGTTCTGTACCTGACGGAGAGGAGGCTCAGAGAGGGCAGGTGATTTGCCAAGGCCACGAAGCCAGGAAGTGGCAGAGGCAAGATTTGAATCCAGGTCTGTGTTTCACCAAGATACCGACGAGACGAGAGCTGGAGTTGTCACTCCTCTGCTTTGTTAGAACGTGTAAGCCTCGCAGACTCAGAGAAGTGCTGGCGTCTGGATAGCACTTGGTAGTTTACAAAGTCTACTGGGACTTGTCCTTATTTTCATTTAATTCTCAAAACAGCCTGAGGAGGTGGGCATGGAATTGCTCATTTAACAGAGAGGGGGCCAGGTACAGTGGCTCACACCTGTAATCCTAGCACTTTGAGAGGCCAAGGCAGGTGGATCACTTGAGGTCAGGAGTTCAAGACCAGCCTGGCCAACATAGCAAAACCTCATCTCTACTAAAATTACAAAAATTAGCTGGGTATGGTGGCTGGCGTCTGTAATCCCAGCTACTCGGGAGGCTGAGACAGGAGAATCGCTTGAACCTGGGAGGTGGAGGTCACAGTGAGCTGAGACTGCAACATTGCACTGCAGCCTGGACAAAAGGAGTGAGACTCTCAGAAACAAAACAAAACAGAGGGGGGAAACTGAGGCTTGTCATCTGGTAAAGAGCTATCCTTGGATCAAACCCAGATGTGTGTCCTCAAATCCAGGATCCCCTCCCCTGCACCACCTGCTTCTTGAGGGCATTGTCATAGTCAGAAGCTGTGCTCCACCCCAGGGCACCTCAGTGCCTCCTCTTGTCGGGCAGCTGGGGACCTGGTGTCTGTGTCCTCACTGAGCTGGCCAGCTTAGACACTGCCGGGGCTGAGGATGTGAGCTCATGGGCAGTGGGTCTCCCGCAAGGCTGACCTGAGCTCAGCTCTTTGGCTGGAGCTCAGCTGTCAGTGTCCCTCCCTGGTCCTGGGCCTGGGCTAGGCATGGAGGACCCCGTGGTGAGAGAGACCCAGGCCTGGCCTCGAGGCTCTATCAGTGAGACTGCTGGGGCTGCCAGAGAGGTGAGTGCCACTGCAGGGCCCCAGGAAGGAGCCCAGGTCTGCAGGGGACTGCAGCAGTCTCAGGGCCATCTTGCACTGTCTTCTGAAAACACAGGAGGAATTTCTAAGCTCTCTGAGTCTGAGAAGGTGTCTGAGGCATGATGAACAGCTTGTGGGCAGGAGTGTCTCAATGTGTCAGGGATGCACAGAGGGATGGACAGTGAGACGGAAAGGAGGTGAGCCACAGGCCAGCGCAGGTGGGGCCATGGGAGGCCAAATGCCACAATGTCTACCCAGAGGGCAGTGGGGGCCAGCAGGGCAGGAAAGTGGCAGCAGTTGCACTGTATAAGCCTCCCTCTGCTGCCACAGGTATGGGGTAGACTGCAGGTTGGGGCTGGCAAGGGGAGGAGGCAGGATCTCCAGGAAAGAGGCCTCCTGGGGGTGCTGGGGAGGCTGGGCTGGGGCAAGGGGTCCCATGGAACAGGGAGGGAGCCTTCTTGAAAACTCAGATGGGTGCCATTGCACTATGGGGGCAGGGCTGCTCTGCTCCCTGCCCACCCCTGCCCATCCTGCCCACCGAGTGCTCTGTCCTCGGGGCCAGCATTTGCCCTTTCAACTGTGGTTTTCAGATAAATCACTGATGTGGCTTCTCCCACCGTGCCCAGCTCTCTGAGGCCCAAGTCTCCCTCCCTAGTAGACAGTGGTGGGGCAGGGAGTTTCCAGGCGTGGGCTGAGATCCAGCTCTGAACACCAGGGCTGCTGCCATCAGCAGCTCAGGACGCCTGTCGGGCCTCAGTTTCCTCCTCTGTAAAATGGGAGCGATAATGTGGCCTTGCCTACCTCACACTCCGGCCAATTCTGACTTATCTTCCAGGTCCTCATGTGCATTTCTCCTGTCATTCCTTCCACAAGCACGCACTGCATGCCAGGCTCCCCAGCTACTGGAGACACTCAGTTCCCCTTCACCACCACCCCCAGCAAGGACTATGCTTTGGCAGGACAGACAGCACAAAGACAAGCCAGGGGCCAGGTGCGGTGGTTCACGCCTGTAATCCCAGCACTTGAGGTAGGCAGATTACCAGGTCAGGAGTTTGAGGCTAGCCTGACCAATATGATGAAACCTCATCTCTACTGAAAAAATACAAAAATTAGCCGGGCATGGTGGTACACGCCTGTAATCCTAGCTGTGGCTTGAACCCGGGAGGCAGAGGTTGCAGTGAGCTGAGATTTTGCCACTACACTCCAGCCTGGGCAACAGAGCGAGACTCTGTTGCAAAAAAAAAAAAAAAAAAAGATGGAAGTCAGGGCATGGCAGCAGACACCCTTATTCCAGGAGACACTAATGGAACCCTGAGCCCTGGACGCCCAGGAAGCCCCAGGGAGGGGGCTGGATCCTGGAGAGACTGAGTGCAGGGCTCGCTGAGGGGTGGGTGGGAGAGAAAAGAGCAAACAACTCCAGGGCTTGGGCCTGAGCATCGGGAGCACATTTGCTGGGACTCAGAGGGCTTGGGGACGAGGAGCAGTGCTCTGGATGCATGAGGTCACAGTGCCCTCAGGCCCCATATGGGGCTGTGGAGCATGGTCTGGAGCTTGGGGAGGGATCTGAGCAGCAGATTCTGTGGAGGGGGAATGGGCCCGCAGAGCAGAGCCTTCGCCGCAGCAGAGGCAGAGAACAGAAGGGCTCGGAGGAAGGGCCCCGGCTGTGCCAGAGGCCAGAGGTCACCAAGACGAGGGTGACCTAGCAAAGCTGCCCATGGGGTGGGGCGAAACCAGGAGGGCAGCTGGTCCTGGAACCAAGAGGAGGAGTGTGCTGTGAGGCAGGAGGTCTGCTGTGTCCAACACCATGAGAGGAGGGTCAGCTGCAGGGAGCGCCTGCTCTGAGAAGACCACTTTGACCCTCAAGCCAGCCAGGAGCCCCCAAACCTGCTCTAATGGTGGGAACCGTGGCAATCACTGTCCTCCCGAGGGAGAGACCTCTCCTCGTGCTCAAAGCACCTTAGAGCCACACTAGCCCCTCTGCGCCTTCTACAGCCGCATGACATGGCTCCTCTGCTTGGCATCCCCACTGGGGAAGCTGAAGCCTGGGGCAGCCAGCCCACACTCACAGAAATTAGTAAGCAGCAGAGCTGACACTGAGCCAGCCTGTGCTTTTAAGCCCCCTGCTGACTTCGACTTCCTTTTCTCCTGAATGGGTCATGACAGCGTAACAGCTGATCGACCCAGCTGACTGAGAGTTTAGCTTGCTGTACTCCCTCTGTGTTCCCAGCTCTGTACAGGGCCTGGCACATACTAAGTGCTCAGCTAACATCAGTTTAAGGAATGAATGAATGAATTTATGTTTGAGAAGTAGTCTCACTCTGTCACCTAGGCTGGAGTGCAGTGGTGCAGTCTCGGCTCACTTCAACCTCTGCCTCCCAGACTCAAGCAATTCCCATGCCTCAGCCTCCTGAGTAGCTGGGATTATAGACATGCAATACCCCACCCGGCTAATTTTTGTATTTTTTGTAGAGATAGGATTTCCCCATGTTGGTCAGGCTGGTCTCCAGCTCCCAACCTCAGGTGATCAGCCCACCTGGGCCTCCCAAAGTACTGGGACTACAGGTGTGAGCCACTGCAACTGGCCTGAATGAATGAATTTAATGACAGGTGTGAAAGAGCCCTATAAATGGTAAGCCCTTCTGCAAATGATAATTGAGGGCCTACTATGTGGGGGGCCCTGTGCTAGAGGCTGGGGCTGCGTGTGGCAGGGAACAGGCTGAGAGGCACCCAGCCTCACAGAGCTGGCTTTGGGGAAGAAATGGAGTAAGAGATCATGGGACCTACAGATGACGAGGGCAGAGGCAAGGGTGGTGGCAGAGAAGTAGCCATGGGGTCCGGGAGGGCCTCTCTGAGCTGGGGACATGGGAGCTGGGTCCAGAAAGGCAAGAAGGAGCTCTCCAGGAGGCATCCCAGGTGCTGGAACACAGAGAACAAGGAGGGCCCATGAGGCCTCTGCTGTTGAAGGGCCTGCGGGCAGGGCTGACAGTGCCACCTGTGGGTCATCCATTCCTGGGCTCCACCCTGGTCCCTGCTGCCCCAGCCCCTCCTGGCAGCCTCCATGGGTCTTCAGTTCTTGCTACCCTCCAGCTCCCATCTTCCAGCGGGTGTGAGCTCCATGCCCTCCCTGCCTGGCCTTTGCAGGCACTGCCCCCAAGGAGGCAAAGCCATTTTTCCAGACTTGGCCCAGTGGGGTCGCGCACACTGCTCTTAGTCCTCACTGTCCCAAAGCTGCCACCTGTGGTTCCGGTTCACCTTCTGCCACTTCTAGTTGGTAGTTTCCAGCCTTGATTCATTTATCCACCACCACAGGTGCTCCCGGGTCCTCTTCGCCTGGAGAGAATGTCTTTTTCCTGGACTCTCTCCTTTCCCCATCCTGCCGCGGCCCTCGGGCATCCACAGTGAACCTGGAGGCTCAGGGCTGCTTCAGCAATGCAAACACAGCAGCAGCTCTGGGCCCCAGGTTCTCTTTTCCTCCCAGCCCAGGCTCTCACCTCAACTGTCCTCCCCAGGGGCAGGGGATGTGGAGGCAGCAAGAAGCTCCTACTGTGTGTCAGGCACCCAACTGGTGCCTCAAAAGTGCTCTCCTGCAGATCACCTGAGATCAGGAGTTTGAGATCAGCCTGGCCAACATGGTGAAACCCCATCTCTACTAAAAATACAAAATTAGCCAGGCATAGTGGTGCACACCTGTAATCCCAGCTACTTGGGAGGCTGAGGCAGGAGGATCGCTTGAACCTGAGAGGTGGAGGTTGTAGTGAGTCGAGATCACACCATTGCACTCCAGCCTGGGCAAAAAGAGCGAAACTCCATCTCAAAAAAAAAGTGCTCTCCTTCCACGTTCACTTGGTGGGCAGGGTCTATCTGTACCCCCATTTCCAGAGGAGAAAACCGAGGCTCAGAGAGGGCCCAAACTTGACGAGAGGGCTTGCTCCCACCCTGCTGGCACTTAGCCTAGTGATGGCACACATGAGACACTTTGCAGACATTCCTGGAAGCACAGGCAGGGAGGTGAGAGGATGAAGGGGAGGAGGAGGAGAAGGAGGAGGAGGAGGGGGAGGAGGAGGAGGAGGGGGAGGAGGAGGAGGAGGAGGAGGGGGAGGAGGAGAAAGGCAGGAGTCACTGAAGCAGGGAGGAAGTTGGAACCAGAAGTCAAGTCCATGGCTCTGAGCTCCCCCTCTCCTTCTCTGATACCCTGACCCAGTCCCTACGGTCTGGTCCCATCTTTGTAAGGCAGGAGCTGGGGTTGCTCAGCAAGTGGGGGACTCAGGGTTAAGATCTCACCTGGCCCTGTTCTGCCGCTCACCCGCTGTGCTTCATGTACACAGAGGGCACTTGTGTGGGTCACTCCTGCAACACTGGGTGGGGGTCCACAGGCAGGGAGAGTCCCTTGTCACTTGTGCCTGAAGCCCAGTTTCTGTGTCCACGGCCCAGCTCCTCCCCTGGCCTCCTTTTGAGCACCTGTGGTCTGCTCAGTAGTGAAGAAATTGAGAGATATCCTACTTGCTGTCATCATGGGAAAAGCAGGAGGGAGGGAGGGAAAATATTGAGGGCAGGAGTCCAGGCTGTGCAAGAAAGACCCAGGCTGGGCACGTGGTGGGTGCACCCCCGTGCTGGCTTGGGGAGGGAGGTGGCCCGAAGTTGGCAGGTCTCCAACCTGACCCTGGGTTCACGGAAGCTGAAGGAAGCATTCCCACCCATCTTGGGTCTTCTTGGCTCAGCTGGTCCCTCTGGCTGGGCTGGAGTCAAGGCCGAGCCCAGAGCCCTCCTAGAATTCAGTGGCACCCAGGGCCTGCGGCTCACTTCACCCTGAAGCTCATCAACAGGGCAAGGTCAAAGTAGGACCAGTCACGCCAGGGTCAGCCCCAGAGTAAGGAGGGGAGCCAGCATCGCAGCTGAGGCCCTGACCTAGACACCAGCTCACAGAAGGCAGGACATGCAGCCCCTGACACTCCTGGGGTGAACAGGGCCAAGTTCATGCTCTTTTAGCACCTCAGAGCCTTCTTGGAAAAAGCAATGACATCTTCAGCCTAAAGACAAGGATGGGAAACTAAAGCGTGGACTCTAGTCCCAGGCCTGCCACTTGTGGTGGCTCAGGTAAGCTGTGACCTTCAGCTTCCTCGCCCGCTCTTCCAGTCCACAGCTCCTGACACCTGCCCACCAGGCCCAGATCCAGACACCCCCAGGCATGGGCCCACCCCAGAGGGAGCAGAGCAAACTTCTTTGCCGAGTCCCTTTGGGTCCACTCAGCCTTTCACCCACTTCATTCACCGCTTCCCCAAGGCCACACTGGTCCCGGCTCCTGTCTCCTCTGCCTGGACTTTGCAGTAGCTCCTCACTGGGTGTCCCTCACCCAGCCACAGGGTCCATTAGAATCTGGGTCTGATCCCACCCCCTCCCTTGTCTCACACAGAGTAAAGGGCTGAAGTCCTTTCAAAGCTCCTACCTGGCAGGACCTCCTTCCACTTCCCATTCATCTACTCTGAGCTCAGGCTACATCAGCCACCTCAGCCCCACTGCAGCTCCTGGGACACCCCATGCCCGCTCCTGCCCCAGAGCACTTGCTCCCACTGTTCTCCCACCGAACACACCTGGCCCTGGTGTGCACCTGCCTCCCTTCATTCCAGGTGCTTCTTCATTCCCAGGCTGAGTTCCCCCAACACTTATCCCATCTGAGTTAAATGACCTATTCACTGGGTGGTTCATCATCTGTCTTGCCTCAATGGGAATATCAATTTAATAAAAACAGATTTTCTTTTCTTTTCTTACTTTCTTTTTCCTTAATTCAAAACCACAATCAGAAGAAACTTCCTTTTTTTTCTTAGACGGAGTCTCACTTTGTCGCCCAGGAGCTAGAGTGCAGTGGTGCAATCTCTGCTCACTGCAACCTCTGCCTCCTGAGTTCAAGCAATTCTCCTGCCTCAGCCTCCCGAGTAGCTGGGAGGACAGGTGCACATCACCATGCCCAGCTAACTTTTGTATTTTTAGTAGAGGCAGGGTTTTGCTATGTTGGTCAGGCTAGTCTTGAACTCCCGGCCTCAAGCAATCTGCCCACCTCAACCTCCCAAAGTGCTGGGATTACAGGTGTGAGCCATCGCACCCAGCCTGTTTTTATTTTTTTGAGATGGAGTCTTGTTCTATCAACCAGGCTGGAGTGAAGTGGCATGATTCCGGCTCACTGCAACCTCCGCCTCCCAGGTTCAAGCGATTCTCCCACCTTAGCCTCCTGAGTAGCTAGGACTACAGGCACCTGCTGATGTGCTCAGCTAATTTTTGTATTTTTAGTAGAGATGGGGTTTTGCCATGTTGGCCAAGCTGGTCTCGAACTCTTGACCTCGAGTGATCCGCCCACCTCAGCCTCCCAAAGTGCTGGGATTATAAGCTTGAGCCACCATGCCGGGCCTCAGAAACAGAGATTTCAGGATTCCAGTTTGGTCATTCCTACGTCCCAAGTGCCTAGAACAGGGCCTGGAATATTGGAGGTATTGAGTGTTTGCTGAATGAATGAGCACATGAATTCCCACGGAAGAGAGCTCTTCTCTGGGTGTGGGTAGGGTCTCGGCCTTTGGATGCAGGGGCTGAGCCTTCTTTGACCTAAGGAGACCCTGGTGATGGTGTCATTGCTCTCCCCTCACACCTAGGGCCGTTGCTAACTCAGCTGCCCTCAGGCTTGGCCCCAAAGGTCCCTGGAGGGTGGAGCAGTAGCCTGAGTTGCTAACAGCAGCTTCTGAGGAGCCCTGACCAGTCATCTTTGCACCCCTGAGCCTGGGAAAACCCAGCGGGTACTGCATCCTTTCCCTCAGCACGCTGCCTGAGCACCCTCATGTGCTGGGCACGGAGCCCCCAGACAAGACTGCCTCAGCCTCTGGCCTCCTGGCACTTGCTGCCAGGTAGGAAGGGTGGGCCTGCATTGAACAGGAATCCATAGGGCTGGGTGACAATGAGCATGGGGGGGTCAGCAGAGAAGCTCCCTCCCCAGGCAGGGGCCACTTGCAGTGTGAGCAGGAGCTGTCCAGGTGGGGAGCCGGACCCAGCTACCCCATCCTGCACTCCAGCCCCGACTCTGCCACACACTTACTACTGACCCTGGGCAAATCACAACCTCTGAGCCTCACCTTCCAGAGCTGTGAAATGGGAAGAAACCTTCCTGTGGAGCTATGGTGGAGGGTGTGTGGGAGGGCACCTGTGCCAGTGGCTGGTAGCCCATTCTTCCCTTCCAGCCTCCTGGGATCAAAAAATCTGGGCAGGGATTCCCTAATCTGTGGAGCTGGAATGGTAGGCAGGAGGGCCTGCAGGCCCTCTCAGGTTCTCAGTGGGATCAAAAGGGGCCCCACGGCAGTGCAGGGAGTGGCACAGGAGAGGTAAAAGGGGCCACCAGGGCCACCTGTTACAGATGTGGATGTGCCCTCATCAGGCAAGGACACAGCAGCTTCTCTGCTCCCTGGAGGCGCCCCAACCCATGGTGTGTGGGTGGAGGGCTGCGTGGCTGTGAGTATTCATGCCTACCTTCTTCCAGGGCAGCAGGGCTGTGCCCACAACACTCAGGACACTCAGGAGGCTGGTGAAGCCAAAGAGCAGGAGCTTCTGGGGGCTCCGTGGGGGCTCTCAGTACCCTGTGTCTAGGAGAAAGGGCAGGGGAGCAGAGGGGTCAGTGACCCAGGAGAAAGTGGGGCACACCCACCTGATGTTCTCCCTCACCCAGGACCTGTTTTCGATGCTCCCCTGCTGACACACTCCACACCCCACTAGGGCCCCCGGGAACCAGGCCTCGGGCCTTCATTGTCCCCCTGGGTTCTTTTCTTTTCCTTTTCTTTTTTTTCTCCCTCCCTCCCTCCCTCTCTCTCTCTCTGTCTTTTTGCCTTTCTTTTTTTTTTGAGATGGAGTTTCACTCTTGTTGCCCAGGCTAGAAGCAGGATCTCAGCTCATTGCAACCTCTGTCTTGCGGGTTCAAGTGATTCTCCTGCCTCAGTCTCCTGAGTAGCTGGGATTACAGGCATGTGCCACCACGCTGGGCTTATTTTTGTATTTTTAGTAGAGGTGGGGTTTCTCCATGTTGGTCAGGCTGGTCTCGAACTCCCAACCTCAGATGATCCAACCGCCTCAGCCTCCCAGAGTGCTGGGATTACAGGTGTGAGTCACTGAGCCCAGCCTCCCCTTGGTCCTTTTTTGTGTTCACTGCCTTGATTCTCTGTAAGGACAGGGACCACCTCGTTTGCTCCCCCAGTGCCCCAGTGACCTGGCTCCCCTGAGGGCTGCCTAAAGGGCTCTGAGCCCATTGTCTCCCCTCTCGGGGTCTCTTCTTTTCCCTGTGTGAGGTGGTGATAATAGGGGTGAATGTGGCTAGGGCTGAAGGAGGCGGGTTTATATTGAGACTGACAGGGAGGGGCGCTGCACCTGGGCTAGGTGAGGCCCAGCCCTCCCTCTGTGCCATCCTCCTGTCCCTCCTGCTGTCATTTATTCCTCCTTCCCCTTTACCCCATCCATCCATCCATCTGGCTGGCAAAAACACATGGGGTGCCAACCATGTGCCAGGCACATGGTGATTTCCCCAGTACCACCTATAGTCAGGCACCAGCCCCTATAGGCACCATCTCCCTCATCCTCATCCAAGTCCTTGGAAGGCAGAGGATTGCCATGAAGACCAGGCCCAAGCTCATATCAGGCAAGCAGCGGGACAGGGGTGCAAACCCAGGCCTATGGGATTTGGAAGCTCCCAGCTCCTTCCAGGGGATCGCAGAGGTAGGTCAGAGAATCAGGGCTTCAGCCAGGGGCTCCCTCATAACTTTTGGGGTAATCACTCCTTTGAGAATGTGATGAAAACTAGCTGGTTGTGGTGACTCACGCCTGTAATCCCAGCACTTTGGGAGGCTGAGGCAGGAGAAATGCTTGAACCCGGGAGGTGTAGGTTGCAGTGAGCAGAGATCGTGACACTGCACTCCAGCCTCGGTGACACAGTGAGACTCCGTCTCAGAAAAAAAAAAAAAAAAAAAAGACAGCCAGGCGTGGTGGCTCACGCCTGTAATCCCAGCACTTTGGGAGGCTGTGGTGGGTAGATCACAAGGTCAAGAGATTGAGACCATCCTGGCCAACATGGTAAAACCCCATCTCTACTAAAAATACAAAAAATTAGCCAGGAGTGGTGGTGCATGCCTGTTGTCCCAGCTACTTAGGAGGCTGAGGCAAAAGAGTTGGTTGAAACTGGAAAATGGAGGTTGCAGTGAGCCGAGATAGCACCACTGCACTCCAGCCTAGTGATAGAGTGAGACTCTGTCTCAGAAAAATAAATAAATAAAAATATCTTACCTTGGATTCAGAAAAATAAATAAATAAATACATAAAAATAAAAAAGAGAACGTGATGAAAACTAAAACCCTGTACCTCTAAAGGTATATTATACATGAGCCAAGTGCTCACATACATGAGGCCCCCACAAGAACATACATGCACCTGGCTCATTCTACAGAAGTCCACCACGCCGTGATGCCCATGCACACTGAGACCAAGGGCCCGAGTGAGCTCTCTCAGGTCACCTTCCAGAGGCATCTAGGGGCCGATCTGCAAGCCACGCCTTCCCTTTCCATACGCAGGTGGAGCCCTGGCATAGCTGCAGACCGGGGCTCCCTGAAAAGGCTGGGTCCTGCTTTGCCAACACTAGCAGAGAAGGCAAACCATTCTCTATTTCCGTTTTGTTTGTTTGTTTGTTTGTTTGTTTGTTTGTTTTAAGATGGGGTTTCACCATGATGGCCAGGCTGGTCTTGAACTCCTGACCTCAGGTGATCCACCCACCTCAGCCTCCCAAAATGCTAGGATTACAGGCTTGAGCCACCGACTTTTTTTTTTTTTTTGAGATGGAGTTTCGCTTTTGTTGCCCAGGCTGGAGTGCAATGGCGCAATCTCGGCTCACAGCAACCTCTGCCTCCCGGTTCAAGCAATTCTCCTGCCTCAGCCTTCTCGGTAATTGGGATTACAGGCATGTACCACCATGCTGACTAATTTTTTTTGTATTTTTAGCAGAGACGAGGTTTCTCCATGTTGGTCAGGCTGGTCTTGAACTCCCAACCTCAGGTGATCCTCCCTCCTTGGCCTCCCAAAGTGCTGGGACTACAGATGTGAGCCACCATACCCAGCTTTCCTTTCCTTTTTTTTTTTTGAGACAGAGTTTTGCTCTTGTTGCCCAGGCCGAAGTGCAATGGTATTAGATCATACCATTAGGCTCACTGCAACTTCCAAATCCTGGATTCAATTGATTCTCGTGGCTTAGCCTTCCGAGTAGCTGGGACCATAGGCACCCACCACCATGCCCGGCTAATTTTTGTATTTTTAGTAGAGATGGGGTTTCACCATACTGGCCAGGCTGGTCTCAGGTGATCCACTGCCTTGGCCTCCCAAAGTGCTGGGATTACAGGCGTGAGCCACTGCACTTGGCCCCATTCTCTATTTCTGGTCCGGAGTCCCAAACTGCTGGTTGAAATCTCTGGGTCCTTTGCCCCCGGAAGAGCCACAGAGGAAGCCTCACCTCTGACCAGGATGAAGATGCCACTGCCTCTTGCCATGGTGTGTGGCCAGTGGACAGAGCAGTAGTAGGTGCCGGTGGCTGATGCATCCGGCGGCACAAGGGTGACCAGGCAGTTCAGGGTGTAGGTCTGGTTCTCTATGCCCGGTCCAGGGTGGCAGTTGGTTGGCTTTTCAGGGCTCCTCTGCCCATGGAGATCTTCATGAAAGTAGCTGACTGTGAAAGCCTTGAATTGGGGGGTGTACGGGTAGCTGATCCTGCAGCTGAAGGAGACAGGTGAGTTGGCCAGGGAGGCCACGATGGGCAGGCTGCTGTGGGTCACTGACTGTCCTCCTGGAGGGGAAGCAAAGGGAGAGAGTGACAGGTCACTTGAGGCTGCCTCAGTCCCACCCACTTGCAGGTTAAAACAAGGCTTGTGGCCAGGCACAGTGGCTCATGCCTGTAATCCCAGCACTTTGGGAGGCTGAGACAGGCAAATTACCTGAAGTCAGGAGTTTGAGACCAGCCTGGCCAAGGTGGTGAAATCTTCATCTCTACTAATACAAAAATTAGCCAGGCATGGTGGCAGGCACCTGTAGTCCTAGCTACTTGGGAGCTGAGGCAGGAGAATCGCTGGAACCTGGGAGGTGGAGGTTGCAGTGAGCTGAGATCATGCCACTTCACTCCAGCCTAGGTGACAAGATCGAGCTCCATCTCAAAAAAAAAAAAAGAAAAAAAGAAAGACAAGTCTCATGCCTCCTGTGCCCCTACCTCTGCAGCTGCAGCCCCTGCCTCTCTTGCACTTGCTGTGTGTCGGACTTGTGCCAGGAACATTACACACACCGCTCTGCCTCTCCTAATATACCCCTAGGCAAAACGAGAGCCCCTGTTTTACAAAGGGGAAGAGTCTGAGGGGCAGGAAGCTGAAGCACCTAGCTCCTGATCCCTCAGCAGGTAGAGAGTGGAGCTACAACCCCATTCAGGGCTGGGAGACCCCAGAGCCTGCTCTCCTAACCCTCATCCTTCCTGAAGTCCAAGAGGCCACGTGAAATAAATGCCCAGGCCTGAGAAGAGTGAAAGCTGGTGATGGATGAGAAATAATGAAGGAAGCAAGAAAACAAAAGAAACGCAAGCGTTTCCTGGTGGTAGACAGAGAGGGAGGCAGGTCTAGCCACAGTTTTCCCGTGCCAGAGGAAGAAGGCGCACAGGCGGCAGCAAATACAACCCTCTCCTGGACTCGGAAAGGATGTGTCAGGTTTCTGGTTTTTGTTTTTCTGTTGAGACGGAGTTTGGCTCTTGCTGCCCAGGCTGGAGTGCAGTGGCGTGATCTCGGCTCACCTGGGCTCACTGCAACCTCCCCTCTCAGGTAGCTGGGATTACAGGCATGCACCATCACACCCTGCTAATTCTGTATTTTTAGTAGGGATGGGGTTTCCCCATGTTGGTCAGGCTGGTCTGGAACTCCCGACCTCAGGTGATCCGCCCGCCTCAACCTCCCAAAGTGCTGCGATTACAGACATGAGCCACCGCGCCCAGCCAGTTAGGTTTTTATCCAGTATAACAGGCAGCATCCTGAGAGTGGTTTTTCCAACAACGCAGAGGTGCTCCACATGGGGCCATTTCGGCTGTCATCACGATATCAACGGACGGTGACAAGGCCAGTTTTGCAGGAGCCACCCTTCCCCCCATCATCAGAGGCACTTAGAAAACAGCTTGAAAATTCGTAAAGCAGCAGCCCTCCCTGGGGGCCTCTAACCCCTGCTGCAGGCCTCTGAGATGCTGTTTGGATCCTGGGCTGGGGTCAGCAGCCACCCCCTGCCCCAGACTTCAGCCGCTCAGGCCCCTCAGCTTCAGCGCTCCCAGGTGCTCCAGGCCCCGCCTTCTCTAGCAGCTGAGCAGCAGACAGTTCTAAATTGAGGTCGGCAGCCAGTAGCCAAGAACATGCAGGCCTGCTTGTTACTTGGGAGAAGATAGTGCGTTTGAGATGCTCAGAGGAGCCGCAAGATTTTTTGTTGGGGAAGGTGAGGCGCGGGCGCTGCCTGTGGTGTGGGGCTGGAGTGAGCCAGGCTGACTTCCCAGGTCTCTTCAGTTCAGCTCTGAGCCAGAGCTCTGGGAAGGGGGTCCCAAAGGGAGGCCAGCCTTCTGGAAGATGCGGGACACACACGGAGTCGGCCCCGCGCTTCAGTTAATCCCTCAAAACTGCCCCCGGCTGCGGCCCGAGCCCGGGGGGTGGGGGGCGTCTCCCCGGCCCGTCCCGTCCCCGGCCGGGCGCGGGCGGAGGGACCCCCTCCCCAGGCTTCCGGGGGGGCCGCCTCCCTCCGCCGGCTCCCGCCCTCCCTACCGCCGCCGCCACCGCCCCTCGGCCCTCCTCCTCCTCCTCCTCCCACCCCCGTCGCCGCCGCCGCCTCCTCCTCCCCCCGCCTCCCCCCGCCCGCCGCGGCGCTTTTGGCTCGGGGTGGCGGCGGGGCCCCAGGCCGAGGCAGTAAGAGCGGCAGCAGCGGCTCCCGCTCTGGTCCGCCTCGGCCCGGGCGGCGGCCATCAGCCCCCTTGGCCTCGGCTCGAGGGGCCGGGAGCTGCGCGCGCCCCTCGGTCCAACCGACACCACCCTCCCCTTCGCGCCCGTCCGCCCGCCCCGCGGCCCGCGCCCGGTAGTCCGCCCCGCGCGCTCCTCGCCAAGGAGCCGAGTCCGCGCCCGGCCCGCCAGCCCGACGCTGTCCCGGCCCTCCCGGCCCGCGTGAGGCCGCCCGCGCCCGCCGCCGCAGCCTGGCCGCGCCCCGCCGCCGCCGCCGCGGGAACAGTAAGACCGAGGACCCGCGCAACGAGGAGAAGGCGCAGCGGGAGGCCAACAAAAAGATCGAGAAGCAGCTGCAGAAGGACAAGCAGGTCTACCGGGCCACGCACCGCCTGCTGCTGCTGGGTGCTGGAGAATCTGGTAAAAGCACCATTGTGAAGCAGATGAGGATCCTGCATGTTAATGGGTTTAATGGAGAGGGCGGCGAAGAGGACCCGCAGGCTGCAAGGAGCAACAGCGATGGTGAGAAGGCAACCAAAGTGCAGGACATCAAAAACAACCTGAAAGAGGCCATCGAAACCATTGTGGCCGCCATGAGCAACCTGGTGCCCCCTGTGGAGCTGGCCAAGCCTGAGAACCAGTTCAGAGTGGACTACATTCTGAGTGTGATGAACGTGCCTGACTTCGACTTCCCTCCCGAATTCTACGAGCATGCCAAGGCTCTGTGGGAGGATGAGGGAGTGCGTGCCTGCTAGGAACGCTCCAACGAGTACCAGCTGATTGACTGTGCCCAGTACTTCCTGGACAAGATTGATGTGATCAAGCAGGCCGACTATGTGCCGAGAGACCAGGACCTGCTTCGCTGCCGCGTCCTGACTTCTGGAATCTTTGAGACCAAGTTCCAGGTGGACAAAGTCAACTTCCACATGTTTGACGTGGGTGGCCAGCGTGACGAGCGCCGCAAGTGGATCCAATGCTTCAATGATGTGACTGTCATCATCTTCGTGGTGGCCAGCAGCAGCTACAACATGGTCATCCGGGAGGACAATCAGACCAGCCGCCTGCAGGAGGCTCTGAACCTCTTCAAGAGCATCTGGAACAACAGATGGCTGCGTACCATCTCTGTGATCCTGTTCCTCAACAAGCAAGATCTGCTCGCTGAGAAAGTCCTTGCTGGGAAATCGAAGATTAAGGACTACTTTCCAGAATTCACTCGCTACACTACTCCTGAGGATGCTACTCCCAAGCCCAGAGAAGACGCACGCGTGACCCGTGCCAAGTACTTCATTCGAGATGAGTTTCTGAGGATCAGCACTGCCAGTGGGGATGGGTGCCACTACTGCTACCCTCACTTCACCTGCGCTGTGGACACTGAGAACATCCGCCGTGTGTTCAACGACTGCCGTGACATCATCCAGTGCATGCACCTTCGTCAGTACGAGCTGCTCTAAGAAGGGAACCCCTAAATTTAATTAAAGCCTTAAGCACAATTAATTAAAAGTGAAACGTAATTGTACAAACAGTTAATCACCCACCATAGGGCATGATTAACAAAGCAACCTTTCCTTTCCCCGGAGTGATTTTGCGAAACCCCCTTTTCCCTTCAGCTTACTTAGATGTTCCAAATTTAGAAAGCTTAAGGCAGCCTACAGAAAAAGAAAAAGAAAAAAAAAGGCCACAAAAGTTCCCTCTCACTTTCAGTAAAAATAAATAAAATAACAGCAGCAAACAAACAGAAACAAAATGAAAAAAAAAGAAACAAATGAAATAAATATTATGTTGTGCAGCATTAAAAAAATCAAAATAAAAATTAAATGTGAGCAAAGAAAAAAAAATCCCTCAAAACTTTGGCCGCGCTGATATTTTGAGCTTCTTATTCAGCCACTAAAGAGACACCCCCAGGCTGGCCGGAGTGTTTCATGCCTGTAATCCCAGCATTTTGGGAGGTGCAGGTGGGCTGATCACCTGAGGTCAGGAGTTCAAGACCAGCCTGGCCAAACATGGCAAAACCTCACCTCTACTAAAAACACAAAAATTAGCCGGGCATGGTGGTGGGAGCCTGTAATTCCAGCTACTTGGGAGGCTGAGGCAGGAGAACATTTGAACCTGGGAGGCGCAGGTTGCACTGAGCTGAGATTGTGCCACTGCACTCCAGCCTGGGTGACAAGAGCAAGGCCCCATCTCAAAAAAAAAAAATTGTACGAGACAAGAGGGGTGGGGTGAACCACAAATGACATCGCTACCAACCCCACCCTGCAGCCCCACACAACACTCACAGGCCACTTCCCACTCTGTGCCCCTACCCTGTGGGCCCCTCAACCTGTGACCTCCATCTCCTCACTGGGGCCTCCTGCTCCTCCTCACGGTATAGCTAAGAGGCCACTCCAGGGAGAGGACAGATACACAGTCAGCACCATGAAACCTTCCCATTTCTCCTGGGCAGGAAGACTTCAGACCAATTGTCTTTAAAAATTCTCTCTGTCCGAAGTATCCTAGAAAACGATGAACTCTGCTATCGCAATTACGCCGATCTTTATAATTCCAGGGAAATCTAGAAAAACGGATGGCCATGTATTCTTTTGGGGTTTGTTATTTTAAGGTCAGAGTGTTAGGATCATGAAAACGTTCAGCTCTGGCTCAGGTCTGCCACAGCGGGGAGGGGTTTCGAAGCAAGAACCTCAGACCTCTGATGAAACTGCTGTCTCTAAAAAGTGAAGAAAGGAAGCGGTTTCTGACCAGCTCCATCAGTAACAACAGCCAGTCTGGAGACATCAGGCCAAAACCCAGGGAGAGGAGAGGAAGCCTGCAGGTGCCGCCAGGGCCTCCAGGTTCTGGCCTTCGGATGTAGTTCACCGCCTCCCCTGCCTTCCTTTCACTGGGCGTCAGTACCCCTGAGCTGGACCCCTGCAACTGCCCAGCTCCCAGCCCATCTCCTGGCCCTGTGCCTCCCAGAGGCCCCTTCAGTGGTGCAGGCTGTAGAGGTCCAGGCCCTAGCTGGCTGCCGACTAGAGGCGGTTCCCCATGACAGTTCAGTGCTGAAGATAGGTTTCGTAGCCATTTCCAAGTCCACAAATGCTTTTCAGCTGTCATTTGTTTGCAGCACTTCCGTGGGGGTCCTGAACAGGCCATGAACATGCCCCACGGGACTCGAGGCCAACTCTACAAGCACCTGGAGCCCAAGACCAGCCTCCCACGCACCTGACATGGCAGGTCTTTTCTGCCTCCACCAGCTTGATCAGTGGGGACAGACAAGGAGGGGGTCTGGGAGGGAAAGAGAAGAGGGACGTCGCCCTTCCCCCTCACACGGGACCTGGGTGACATGGAGAACCACTTCAGCATCAGAGTTTGAAGTTTCATCTGTAACACAGGGTTAGAGATGTGAAGAACTGGGACTCGTGTGACTTTCAGTGACCATAGGACTTTGACTTGGAGGAACTAGGTTTTGCCGGGAGAAATCCTCCAATACCAAGGCGTCTAGAGGGCCCAGGACCTGCTCCTGCTGCTTTTCTGGTCATTCTCCAGGTCCCAGGTACCTGGGGCAGGTGGAGCTGGGACTGGCCCTGGGGCATAGGGAGGAAGCGTCTCAAGGAGCCCCAGGTGTTTTCTGTGCAGGGAATGGATTGGATCCCAACCTTTTAGAGAACTTAGGAGGATTCTCCATTTGCCCGCCTGGTGGGCCTGAAGGTGGCTGCAAGGAGCTCCCCTGGGGCTTGGGGAGGGCAGAGTTGGGGCACAGTGTGAGGAAGGGTGGGTGAGGACATGAACTCCCTGGCCTGCCCTGCCGGGAGGGAAGGCTGCAGGGGCAGGGAGAGTTTGGCTCCTGGGGAGTTTTCTGGATAGGAGCCTCTTGAGCCTGGTGAATGTGGACAGGATGGTGCAGGGAGAGGGGAGAGGGCACCTGGGTGAGGACCATGGGGGATGAGGGGTAGAACAGGAGGGCAGCAGGGCCACCAGAGGCAGGGTTGCCACAGGTGTCTGGGAGGGCCCCGCCCCAGGGCTTGGCTATTTGTTCTGAGCCTTCAGCTCCTCCCCTGTGTTTCCCCACCTCCACACAGCTGCAAGCACAGACATCTCCTCTGGGCAGCACCATGCATCCCTGCTTAGTCTGCCCACTCTGCTGTACTGCTATACCAGAGACTGTGTTTTGGGGCAGCACACTCCCCCCATCCCTCACTTCCCTGCAGCTCCAGGGAAGTTTCTCCCACACTGTGAGGAAGCCTTAGGCATGGCTGGAAACAGGGGCGATGAGCACGGGCGTGTGGGGAAAGCCCGGGTTCTGGAGGCAACAGGCCTGGCTTCAGCTCCTGGCTCTGCTACTTCAAGGCTGTGCAACCTTGGGCAGGCGGCTTAACTTCTCTGACCTCAGTGTCTCCCTGCAACACAGGGAGAGCAACAATGCCAACCTTCAGGGACTGTGGCGGGATTCACTGGACCTGGAACCCAGCTCCTTGCCAAGAGCCAGGCTGCCTTTCTCCAGGGTACGAGAATGAGGCAGGGAGTCCTTGATGATTTTCAAAGGCAAATGCCAGCTGGGTGTAGTGGCTCAAGCCTGTAACCTCAGCACATGTGGGCAGATCACATGAGGTCAGAAGTTCAAGACCAGCCTGGCCAACAGGGTGAAACCCCATCTCTACTAAAAATACAAAAAATTAGCCAGGTGTAGTGGCACATGCCTATAGTCTCAGATACTTGGGAAGGTGAGGCAGGAGAATAGCTTGAATCCAGGAAGTGGAGGTTGCAGTGAGCTGAGATTGAGCCACTGGACTCCAGCCTGGGCAACAAGAGCTATTTCTGTTTCAAAAAAAAAAAGGCAAATTTGGGGGTTTGGGAAAGCCCACATTAAATGACACGCCCTACCCTCCTGCCTGGTTAAATGACATGCCCTACCCTCCTGCCTGGTTAAATGACATGCCCTCAGCACAGGGGACACAGGCCCTGATGGTCCAGGCGCAGCAGGACCCCCAGGGGCCTATCCCTGACCCAGGCTGGGGCACCATCCCTGTCCCAGGCGCTGGCCTGGCCCAGCTGAAGTCCCCTCTGTGGTGTGGTATTTGAGGGCTCTGGGCATGAACAGCCCTCTGCCCACAGCTTCCAGCTCCTCTTCTCCCATCCTTGTTGGGAAGGACTTTGCCAACTGCCTGAGGGTGCCCGAGTCCTTCCTTTTCCAGTTCTTATGAATCTGTGGCTGCTTGAACTTGGGTTTTGAGAGCTGGGCAGAGTTACTACCCTCCCACCCCTGGCACAGGGACCCCATGCTGAGTGAGTCCCTGGTGGGATGTGCCCACCTGGCAGCTTTCCTGTGGCTCACTGAAGTTCAGGATCAGACCTGCCCGCCGCCGGTACACGCCCCCCACCCTCCACCTCAACAGTTCCCATCTGGCCCCCTCTCCTGCCCAACCGGGGCTGCCTCTGTGGCTCTGAGCCCCTAGTGATCCACAGACTCATCCCGCTCCTGCCCTGCCTGAACTGGCAGAGGCTCCCTGCTGGAGAGACCCAGGAAGGAGTCTGCAATCAATGTACAGGGTCAAGACAAGCAATTAGAAAAAACAGAACATGAAGCATTTCATGCATAGTAAGGGCACTGTTTGCGACCTTCTGCTTTCAGTTATAGTCATACAATTGGGTTCAGACAGGGTCACGCTAAAACATGCATCTCTTAACTTTGGGCCACTGCTAAAAAAATGGAAAGTCCCTGGCCTGGAGGATCCAGTTCCTGCCTCACAGACCCTGCACAGCCCTGCTCTATGGCCCTCACTCGCCTGCTCCTGCGTAGATGTCGGGCTGCCATGATCCAGCACCATCGCCTGTGCTATCCCAGCTGCGGGGATGTCTTACCCACTCCTTCCTTTCCTGGGCTTTGGGGGTCCCCCGTCTGTCTCCAGGACTTGCTCACTTCCTTCCTGAGCCATTCCTGGGTGCCTGGCTTCCTGCACAGCACAGCCTCTCAGGCACTGCTGTTATGCCATGTGATCAGAAGAGCCAATGTCCCCTGGGAATGGTGTCGCCTTTTGCAGATGACAAAACTGAGCCTCAGAGGAGGGAAGACGTTTGCCCAAACAGTGGTGGTAGACATGGGATTTTAAGCTGGGTCCCTTTGAGTCTGTAACCTCTCTGTCTCTCTGTCTCTCTCTCTCTCTCTCTCAATGGAGTTTCACTCTTGTTGGCCAGGCTAGAGTACAGTGGCATGGTCTAGGCTCCCCACAACCTCCACCTCCCGGGTTCAAGCGATTCTCCTGCCTCAGCCTCCTGAGTAGATGGGATTACAGGCATGCACTACCATGCCCAGCTAATTTTGTATTTGTGGTATAGATGGGGTTTCTCCATGTTGGTCAGGATGGTCTCGAACTCCCGACCTCAGGTGATCCACCCATCTCTGCCTCCCAAAGTGCTGGGATTACAGGCATGAGTCGCTGCACCTGCCACCCCACTGTTAACCATTATATTATACTATACTAAACTATACTATACAACAATTTTAAAACCTCAGACTGGGTGTGGTGGTCACAACTGGAATCTCAGCAATTTGGGAGGCTGAGGTGGGAGGATCTCTTGAGCCCAGGGCTTCAAGACCAGCCTAGGCAATATAGTGAGACCCCGTCTCTACTAAATAAATAAATAAATTAGCCAGGTGTGATGGTATGCCTGCAGTCCTAGCTACTCAAGGATTACTTGAGCCTGGGAATTCGAGGCTGCATTGAGCTATGATCATGCCACTGCACTCCAGCCTGGGTGACAGAGAGAAACCCTGTCTCAAAAAACAAACAGGCCGTGTACAGTGGCTCACGCCTGTAATCCCAACACTTTGGGAGGCAGAGGTGAGTGGGTCACCAGAGGCCAGAAATTTGAGACCATCCTGGCCAACATGGTGAAACTCTGTCTCTACTAAAAATACAAAAATTAGCTGGGCATGGTGGGGGGCACCTTTAATCCCAGGTACTCAGGAGAATTGCTTGAACCTGGGAGGTGGAGGTTGCAGTGAGCCGAGATCACACCACTGTACTCTGGCCTAGGTAAAAGAGTGAACCTCCATCTCTAACAAACCCCTCAAAGCAAGCAAGAGAAAAAATTCTCAAAGGAAAGAAGTATACTTTTTTTTTTTTTTAGAGAGACAGGTTTTAACATATTGGCCAGGATAGGCTTGTCTCAAACTTCTGACCTTGTGATCCACCCACTTCGGCCTCCCAAAGTGCTGGGATCATAGGCTTGAGCCACCAAGCCCTGCCTGGAAAGAAATATAATTTTTTAAAGGGAGTCAGAAGTTCAGAGGCTGTTTCCTTAAATTTGGGTCATGTAATAGGTAGACAGGGCCAGCAACATGCATCGGCCTGGGGACAATGCTAGTTGGAAATGGCTCTAAGCACTGGGGGACTGTTCCCTCAGCTCCAGCAGAGGCTGCGGCTCCCCAAACAGAAGTGACCCCACAAGCCTTGTACAGACTGGCCCTGTGACAGGGTGAGGTGGCTCATACCTCTAATCCCAGCACTTTGGGAGGCTGAGGCAGGTGGATCACCTGGGGTCAGGAGTTGCAGACCAGCCTGGCTAACATGGTGAAACCCAGTCTCTACTAAAAATACAAAAATTAACCGGGTGTATAGGCACGTGCCTGTGATCCCAGGTATTCGGGAGGCTGAGGCAGGAGAATTGCTTGAACCCCAGAGGCAGAAGTTGCCATGAGCTGAGGTCGAGCCACTGCACTGCAGCCTGAGCAACGAAAGTGAAACTCCGTCTCAAAAAAAAAAAAGAAAATGCTTCCATGGCTTCCTCTCACCCCCGGAATCTGCCACCTGCCATCTCCCCGGTCCCTCCCACCCTGCTCCAGCTGCTGAGGCTCCTCTCATCACAAGCCATGGGCCAGGGCTTCAGTCCTGGCTCCCCCTGCATGGAACTCAATCCCCACATGGCATCCCGAGCATTGTCAGCCAAGGGTGTGAGGGCCCAGATACGCTGATCAGAGGTATCCGTTCCGACTTAGGTTGATTTTAAAGGAAAACACTTTGATTGCCCAGCTACAGAAGACAGCAGTTCCCACGGTCTTTATTTTAGGGATGGAATTTGCCCTCCAATTTAATTCTGGCACCTCTTAGAGCTGTGCCTTTTTAAAGACCCATCTGAAAGGCTGCGATCGGGGCTGGCAGTTACAGAGCCCCAGCCATGTGCCTAAGCATGACTCCCAGGATGCCACAGATGAGCGGGCGGGCAGGACACAGGCATCAAATGCGAAGGCGTGTGGCTGAGTGGCTGGCGAGGGAGGGGCACATCGCAGGCCTTGGAAGGCCACCTTTGAACAGAGACTATTTCCGAGCTTTTAGCACCCTCGGCTTTGGAATGGCGCCACTGGACAGTGGCGCAGTCACATCTTTTAGTGCCTCCAAATTACAGAGATGCATCAAGATGTGGCCATTTCCACAGCCCATCCACAGCTCGTTTTCATGCCTCTAGACCCCCAAACCAGGGCACACGGTGGCCACTCAGGAACACAAACCAAGTGCAGAATGTCCAGGGTTTGGATCGGGAATAAGCCTCACAAGGGTCTGTTGGTGTCTTTACAGCAGTGGTCTCCTATTTGCCTGTATGGAAAGTCCAGGCCGGCCTCTGTGGCTCATGCCTGTAATCCCAGCGCTTTGGAAAGATAAGTGGTCAGATCACCTGAGGTAAGGAGTTCAAGACCAACCTGGCCAACATGGTGAAACCCCATCTCTACTAAAAATACAAAAATTAGCTGGGCGTGGTGGTGCGCACCTGTAGTCCCAGCTACTCAGGAGGCTGAGGCAGGAGAATCGCTTGAACCTGGGAGAGTTTGCTGTGAGCCAATATCATGCCACTGCACTCCAGCCTGGGCTACATAGTGAGACTCTGTCTCAAAACAAAAACAAACAGACATAAAAAGGTCTAAAGAAGATCGAGTCACTCTGACTCTGGAGTGTGTGGCCTGGGTCATCAGGGGACTCAGCCTCTCCTTTCATATTCACCTCTCTACCCTCAATGGGGCATCGGGATGGGGTGGAAGGTGGCAATAGGGCCAAAAGGGTGGGGGTGGGATCTGCTTCTGTCTCTGAACTGGAGTGGGCAAAATGAAGTGAGAAAAACAGACCCCCAGGGTGCCTCCTTCAGCAGGGAGTGTGTGTCCATTTAAAGTCTCACCAAAGAGGGCCAGGTCCTGCCACCAGGAAGGGAGCTGACTGATGGAGACAGAGGTGGGAGAAAGCAAGGACCCTGGGCTGCTGGAGCTAGGGGTGGTGGAGGGCACCTCAGCATGGGGGTTAAGGGGCCCCTGGAAAGGCAACCCCTGGGGGGTGGGTCATTACTTGTTCTTTAAGTTAGAATTCTTTTTGCCTGTTTTGAAAGTCAAGGCCAGTCCACCTCCTAGTAACAAAGTGAAACATGTTCACTAGAAATTCTAGAAATGCCGAACGCTTTGGGAGGCCAAGGTGGGAGGATTACTTGAGCTTAGGAATTCAAGGCCAGCTTGGGCAGCATAGCAAGCCCCCGTTTCTGGAAATAAATAAATAAGATTAAAATTAGCTGGGCAAGGTGGCGGTGCCTGCAGTTCCAGCTACTCTGGAAGCTGAGGTGAGCGGGTCACTTGAGCTCAGGGGTTTGAGGCTGCAGTGAGCCATGACTGCACCACCACGCTCCAGCCTGGGTGACAGTGTGAAACCCCATTCCTCTTGTCTTTTTTTTTTTTTTTTGAGCTGGAGTCTCACTTTGTTGCCCAGGTTGGAGAGCAGTGGCACGATCTCAGCTCACTGCAATCTTTGCCTCCTGGGTTCAAGCAATCCCTGCCTCAGCTTCCCAAGTAGCTGGGATTACAGGCACATGCCACCACACCCAGCTAATTTTCATATTTTTAGTAGAGGCAGGGTTCCACCATGTTGGCCAGGCTGGTCTCGAACTCCTGACTTCATGACCTCGTTGTCTTGGCCAGGTTGGTCTCAAGCTTATGACCACTGAGGCAGTGATCCGCTTACCTCAGCCTTCCAAAATGCTGGGATTGCAGGTGTGAGCCGCCACATGTGCTGGGACCCTATCTCTTAAAAAACAAACATACAAACAAACAAAAATTTTAGAAATGACAGCAAAATCTCAAGAAGCAAGCTGAACTTATTCAGCTGAACAGTTCTGCCACGTGGACCTCACAGCTGTGAGCATTTTGCTATCTTTCTCCCCATCCCTTTAGGAAGCTGAACTTGGAAGGAAGAGAAGAGCAGGAGGCAGACAGTTGGGGGAGGGGTGTGGAGAGAGGTTTCAAACACAAGAAAGTTCTCAGGTGAAGCTTCTCAAATCCTTGAAATGGGCAGTGCACCTTGGTGGAGCTGAAAGCAAGGATTTGTGTCTGGGAGGGGGGTAAAAGAGGATGCCTCAGAGAGGGGGAGCAGTTAGAACACTGCCCTGGAAACCTGGTGGAGCCTCTGAGGGTTTTTTTTTTTGTTTTTGAGACAGTCTCGCTCTGTTGCCCAGGCTAGAGTACAGTGGTGCAATCCTGGTTCACAGCAACCTCCGCCTCCCAGATTCTAGCAATTCTCCTGCCTCAGCCTCCCGAGTAGCTGGGACTACAGGTGTGTGCTGCTACACCTTGCTAATTTTTTTGTATTTTAGTAGAGACAGGATTTCACCATGTGGCCCAGACTGGTCTTGAACTCCTGAGCTCTGGCAATCCACCCTCCTCGGCCTCCCAAAGGGCTGGGATTAGAGGTGTTAGCCACTGCACCTGGCTAAGGGCTTTTAAATTGGGAAGTCATATGATCATGTTTGTATTTTATTTATCTATGTATATATTTTTTTCTGAGACAGAGTCTTGCTGTCACCCAGGCTGGAGTGCAGTGGTGGAATCTCTGCTCACAGAAACATCCATCTCTCAGATTCAAGCAATTCTCCTGCCTCAGCCTCCCAAGTAGCTGGAATTACATGAATGTGCCACCATGCCTGGCTTATTTTTTATATTTTTGGTAGAGAAGGGGGTTTCACCATGTTGGCCAGGCTGGTCTTGAACTCCAGACCTCAGGTGATCCACCCGCCTTGGCCTCCCAAAGTGCTGGCATTACAGGCGTGAGCCATCGCACCCAGCCCACATTTGCATTTTAGAACAAGGACAAGAGAAGTACTAGAATTCCGGTCTCCCTCAGCCCCTGAAACCCTCCCTCACATTAGTGATTCCCTCCTTGGGATCTGTTGTACTTCAGCCTCCTTTTGAAATACACACGCTTCTGGCTGTCAACACACTCCTTTCCCTGGACAACTCAGAGAGCTTACTTTTATCGTGACTCCTCTTAAATCTCTACCTCCCCTAAGATCCCTGAGCTTCGAGGCACACAACCTCTCCAGTCCTCCATCCTCCCCTCTGTCCTCCCCTCCCTCCCCATCCACTTCCTCCACCCTGCCAGCTCCCTGCTTCCCTCCCTGTCCCGCCTCCTCCAGCCCACCAAGGATGCTTTCAGCTGCCTGGCTCTGCTGCCACCAAGGAGGTTAGCAAAGATGCTGGTGGGTCCTGAGGTTTCTGGCCTCACCCCTAATCCTGCAGACCGTCTCTCTTTGACCTTCCCTCCTCTCCCCTCCACCCCCAGGCTTCCTGAGCCTGTGCCGTCTGCACTTTTCCTAGCTTTTCTCAGCCTGCCTCATAAAGTCGATGCTTGTTCCTTGGCTCTGCCCACAGCCTTATCTGCTTCCAGTAAGCTCAGTCATGCACACATACCTCTGAGCACCTGTGTGCTCGGGGCCACGGGTGACACCTCAGGGGAGAAGGGAGAGGGACTGGGCTTGTTTGGGGTGAGGAGGGGGCCAGAGCGGGGTACTACAGAAGAGCCTATGAGTTTGACCTTGACAGACAGCTTGGGTGTCACCAGGTGGGCAAGTGAGAGGACACCCTCCAGATCCAGGGAGCAGTGTAGGAGCAAAGGCTCACGGCAGTGGGCATGGCTGGCTTCTCCAGGGACAGGGAGTCCTCGGCCTCCAGACAGCCTCTAAGGTGGGCGTGGCTGCCATAAGGAGTAGAAGCCCAGGAAGAAAGGGCAGCCCGGGGCTCAGGAGGGTCTCATCTGGGTGCACCAGGGCTAGGGGTCTGCTGATGGCAGTGAGGCTGTTTGCGGTTATGCTCTACGGACCCCTGACCCCTGGCTCACCAGCAGCAAGCACAGATCTGGCCCAGGCCCTGGCCTTCCTCCACCCCAGCACATGCAGTGGGGTGCGTGGGGAACTCAGCCATGGTCAGCATTCTGCCTCTTCCACATCTGGGCATGCTGCACAGCCCCCAAGCCCTAGAATGAAGCCCCCAGGTGCAGCCACTCACCAAACAGACCCACAGAAGCCAAGCACATCCGCGTCCCAGCCAAGACTCTGCAGCCTTTCCTCTGTGCCTGTCTGATGCTGGATGCAGCCTCAGAGAACCAGCTCAGACATGGCCTGGCCCTCCAGGAACTCTGCTCTGGCAAAGGAGCCTTCAGGGCTCCGGCCTGATTGTGTCCAGGGAGAGTGAATCACTGTTTGCCTGCAGGAGGACTGGGGAGGCCATGGTAAGCCCCTTGGCCTGCAAGGACCTGAGTCTCAGGGTGCAGAGGAGTAGGCGGGGCTGCTGGCTGGGCCCTGAGGAGCCTGGCAGGCAGGTCACCCACTACCCAGGACAGAAGGTGAGTGCTGTGCCCTCGAGCCCTGTCCCCAGGGCCAAAACTTCACAGACCCTCCTTGAGGGGTCCCAGGTGCCAGTCCCTGAGGCATCATGGTGCTGGAAGTGCCTTTCTGCTGCTGCCTGGGAGGATGCTGAGCGCCCAGACAGGGGGGCTCGTGGAGGTTCAACATACTCCGGTGACTTGGCCAAAGGCTCCTAGGACCCAAATCCAGGCTGCTCAGACCTCACCAGGAGGCCAGGTGCCCTCCCTGTCAATTTCCTGTCCATCTCCCTCCCCTCCCTCTCACCAGGCTTACCTGGTCTCTTTCTCTGGCTTCAGTTCCATCCAGGTCCTGTTGCCCATGTCCCCGTTAGGGTACAGCCTTGCTTAGATCCATGAGGAGCAAGCAGAGGGTCAGATCCTGCCTCTGGGTCCACATTTCCCCTGGATGCCTGTATCCTCTCTCCCATTCACTACACAGGGAGGTTCTCATTACCCTACCCATGCTGGAGAGGAGCCGGGGCTCAGGGAGGGTGGAGGGGCCTGCCCCAGCCCCACCTCGTACCAGGACAACCACTCAGTGGTCCCATCTCCTCCCCCAGGCGCCCCTGCTGTGGCATCATGTCTCCACCCTGCTCAGAGCTTAATTCATCCTTGATTGTCACCGTTTCCTGGACAGCTGCTGGGTGCTAGCCCCGTGCTGGGAGTCAAGGATTAGAAGCCACGTGAGTCCGCACATTCCCTTTTGATTTTTTTAACCACTTAAAAATATAAAAACCATTCATAACTCACAGGCCATAGGAGAGGCAGTGGGCTGGGTTTAGGCCACCAGCCGTGGTTTCAATTCTTGCTCTATCCATAGCAACAAATACGAGCTTCAGCCACACAGTGGAGTGGATGAATCTTAACAAACATAATGCCGAGTGAGAGAAGCGGGTCACAGGAGAGCACGTACGTATCCTTCAATTATACAAAGTGCACAGACAGGCGAAGCTAGTCCATAGGGTTTAGGGATTGCCCTCATGATAAGGTCACGAAGAGATGCCGGTAAGGGATCACCCACCAGCTGGGATGGGGGCACCTTTAGCAGGGGTGGGGGGTGCCTGAGCCATGGGGATGTTCTCATTCTTGACCTGGTGGGAGTCACCTGGGACTTCTGATTTCTAGTGCTCACCACACAGCATGGTGTTTTTCTATGTGACAGTTCACAATGACAGAGGAGAAAGCAGTGAGACGGGACCCGCTGGGAGGGTGTGTGGACCCCTACCTGAGGGGCATTTGTGACCCACCCAATGACAATCGGCATCCTCTCCCAGCCTTCCTGGTGTCAAGCTGAGCCTCTCCCAGCCTTCCTGGCCCTGCACCTCCCACTCTGCCCCCACTCCTCGCAGCCTTCCCAGCACTCCCCTACCTGTCCCGCCTGCCTCTGCCTCTGCCTCGAAAACACTTCATTGGGATTAGACAAAGATGAAAAATGGAGGCTCTTCCGGACAGAGGTCCGGAGCAGCGGGAAGGGAGGCAGGAGGTCTCAGCCTGGAGCAGGCAGGGGCTCCTGAACATCTTTTATTTTATTATTATTATTATTTTGAGACAGAGTCTGCTCTGTCACCCAGGCTGGAGTGCACTGGTGTGATCTCAGCTCACTGCAACTTCCACCTCCCAGGTTAAAGCCATTCTCCTGCTTCAGCCTCCCGAGTAGCTGAGATAACAGGCACGCACCACCATGCCCAGCTAATTTTTGTATTTTTAGTATAGACAGGGTTGCACCAGGTTGGCCAGGCTAGTCTCTAACTCCTGACCTCAAGTGATCCCCTGGCCTTTGCCTCCCAAAGTGCTGGGATTACAGGCATGAGCCACTGCTCCCAGCCTGAAACACCTTTTTTTTTTTTTTGAGGCAGGGTCTCACTCTGCTGCCCAGGCTGGAGTGCAGTGGTGCAATCTCAGCTTGCTGTAACCTCTCACCAGGTGCAATCCAGCTCAGCCACTGAGTTCAAGCGATTCTCCTGCCTCAGCCTCCTGAGTAGCTGGGATTACAGGTGCCCGCCACTACACCCAGCTAATTTTTGTATTTTTAGTAGAGACGGGGTTTCACCAGGTTGGCCAGGCTGGTCTTGAACTCCTGACCTCAGGTGATCCACCATCTTGGCCTCCCAAAGTGCTGGAGTTACAGGCATGAGCCACTGTGCCCAGCCTGGAACATCTTTTAAGCAACAAAGAACACGATGACACCTGGGTCCAGAGCAAACCTGTCTGGAACTTCTGCTGAGGTTCATGGTCCCACCAGGCTGAGAGTGGGGCCTGTGGCTTGTTCACCTCTGGGCTCCCCTGCTCCAGGTGCCTAGAATGGGTCCTTCTCAATTGATATTTGAGAGATAAATACAGCCCAGAGTTCTGAAAAGGCCACAAAGAGAGAGGGGACTGACATTTGCAGAGGACACTAAGGTGCAGAGCAGTTAAGTCATTGTCTGAGGTCCCACAGCCATCACCAGAAGGCAGGCCTGGGAGTCAGGTCTGTCCAGCCCCAAAGGGAGGATGGAGGCCCACGAAAGCCGGGCTGCAGCTGCTCCCAGAAAAGCCAAGCCCCCAACAATTCCCCTCTTGGGGACACCACCAGTGGTTGCCTTTGAGAAAAGCAGACTTTGCAGAGGGATCAAAAAGCCAGAGGGCAGGCCCAAGTCCCAACTCAACTGGGAGGAGGAGGATGGCTGGGAGCAGGAGCGGGCACCCCGGATGAGCTGGAGGCTGTGGGCTCATCAATCTGAAGTTTCCATGGCTCTGTCAAGGCTGGCAGGCGGCTGACGTTCACTGAGCTCTAATCACATGCTGGGCTCTCAGTCCTCAGGATGTGCCATGAGGTGGGCAGCATTATCACATCCATTTACAGAGGAGGCATAGTGACATGAGTGATCAGCCCAGGGCACCTGGGTGAGTAGCAGAGCTCAAATTCAAACGGGCCAGGCTCAGAGGCTCACGCCTGCAATATCAGCACTTTGGGAGGCTGAGGAGGGCGGATCACCTGAGGTCAGGAGTTTGATACCAGCCTGGCCAACATGGTGAAACCCTGAATCTACTAAAAATACAGAAATTATCCAGGTGTGGTGGCGGGTGCCTGGGATCCCAGATACTTGGGAGGCTGAGGCAGGAGAATCGCTTGAACCCGGGAGGTAGAGGTTGTAGTGAGCCAAGATGGTACCACTGCACTCCAGCCTGGGCAACAGAGCGAGACCCTGTCTCAAAAAAAATCAAACTAAAGAGGAATGCCCCCGGCCTGTATTCCTAAGCCAGTATCCTATCACAGTCCAGGGAAACAGTGCAGAATCAGGGAGGCTAGACTTCAGTGACCCCCTGCTGTGGACGCAGCTGAGGGGTGCAAGCTGGGTTGGTACTGGCAGGCAGCAGTTTTTGCTGGTTTTGCCAGGCTGATGGTTAAGGCTGATGGTTACGGTCAAGGGAGGTTTGGAAGATGTGAGAGGGGCAAGATTCTTTCCAGCAAACCCTCAAAGCTCTGAGATGAGAAGACAGGGGTGTGGTGTGGAGTGACAGATGGATGAAGGGGGATGCACAGGGGTAGGACCAAGAGCAGGTGCAGGAGCTGGGTGCAGTGGGTCATGCCTGTAATCCCAGCACTTTGGGAGGCCAAAGCAGGTGAATCACTTGAGGTCAGGGGTTCGAGACCAGCCTGGACAACATTGTTGAGTCTCTGTATCCACAAAAATATTCAAAAGGTAGCTGAGTATGGTGGTGCATGCCTGTGGTTTCAGTTGCTAGGGAGGCTGAGGTGGGGGGATCACTTGAGCAAGGGAGGCAGAGGTTGCAGTGAGCTGAGATTGTGCCACTGTACTCCAGCCTTGGAGACAGAGGACCCTACCACAAAAAGATAAAACAGGCCAGGCATGGTGGCTCACACCTGTAATCACAGCACTTCGGGAGGCTGAGGCAAACAGATCACCTGGGTTCAGGAGTTCAAGACCAGCCTGGCCAACATGGTAAAACCCTGTCTCCACTAAAATACAAAAATTAGCCAGGTTTGGTGATCATGCCACTGCATTCCAGCCTGGGTGACAACAGTGAAACTCCATCTCAAAAAAAAAAAAGTGCGTGGGGGCTGCCTGCTGCTCCAAGGGACTCTAGGACACCATAAGGGTGTTTTCACCTCTTGTGAAAGAACAGTTTCTCTTTTGTATAACATTTGTTGCAATACTGGGTGGGAGCCGGTGGTGCTGGGAATCTGTTTTTGTTTGTAGTTGAGACTGTTACAAAAGAGCTTTTCCTCAGTAAGGCCAGGCAAAGGGTGAGCTGGGTGTCTTCTGGGGAGGACAAACCACACAAAGGAAAAGGATGGGAACTGGGGAGAAATTAAATTAAAGATGACAGTGAGCTGAGACACATCGACACCCACAGGCTGCTTTTCCCAGGTCTGGCCGTGTTTGCACCAACTGTCTGTGGTGTGGGTGGGGGGTGGGCACAGGGTTAAAGGAGGTGGTGTCCTAGGGCTCTGGCTCCAGCCTGGGGAGGTTCACACAGGTCAGCCCTTGCCTCCCCAGGGTAAGTTTCTGGGGAAGAACATTCTTTGCACAGGTAAGGGGAGCCCCTGAGCCCACTGGCTGAGGGGCCCAGCTTGGGGCTGAGGCCGACCTGGGGCTGAGCCTGGCCTCTACTTACCAGCTAGGCCTTGTTATAAAAGGGAGTTTAATAGGGGATGATACAGCAGTAGAGCAATCTGTCAGGCATAAGTACCCCTTCCCTCCTCATCTGTGTGTGCTCATTGTTGTTCCACCTGTGAGCCACACTCTTTTTTTTTTTTTTTTGAGAACAAGCCTCACTCTGTCTCCCAGGCTGGAGTGCAGTGGCATGATCTCAGCTTACTGCAACCTCCACCTCTGGGTTCAAGTGATTCTCCTGCCTCAGTTTACCGAGTAGCTGGGATTACAGGTGTGTGCCACCATGCCCAACTAAATTTTTTTGTTTGTTTTTTAGTAAGATGGGATTTCATCATGTTGGTCAGGCTGGTCTCGAACTCCTGACCTCATGATCCACCTGCCTCAGCCTCCAAAGTGCTGGGATTACAGGCGTGAGCCACCGCGCCCAACCAAGCTGCACCCTCGCTGAGGAAATTTATATTCGAATGCTACTTGTTTTGTGGTTCCGAAAATTTTACTTATAACAGCCTTGAGCAAATGAACTGGACTCCCTGGGCTTCCTTTTCCCTGTCCTTAAAATGGTGCAGGTGAGGACAATAGTGGCCCCGAGGGGTGCTGTGAGGGTGGCCTGTGCCTGCCCTAATAAGGGCCCCAGAAAGGCTAATTTGTGGTAGTGAGAGGTGGTGCAGCAGGACAGATGGGGCAGCTCCTGGAAGCCTCATCAACTCTAAAAGAATAGAAGGGAAAGCAGCTGGTCTCCACAGTGGAGACCACCCTTCGGCCAGAGGGAGGGTTGGCTGCTGCCCTGCCAAGGAGGGGCAGAGAGAATCTGGCAGAACTCACTGAGCCCTGGTGCTGGCATCCCTGGAATGGGAGCCTCCTGGCCCTTCCCTGGCCTGATGAACTGGCCCTGAGGCCACCTACCCCACAGCCTGGCTTGGATTCTGGCCACCCGCTTCCGAGAGAGCCTGGGACCAGGAAAGGAGCACCGCTGGCGTGGAAAGACACAGGCTCACATCCTGAAACACTCAGCCTCTACTTTATTTCAGGAACTGGGAGGTGCGACCCTTTCTAGTGACTGACAGTTCTGTGCCTCTGGGCGCAGCTCCTGGTCGCTGGCCCTGGTATCCCCCTCTCCCTGGCCAATGCTGGCAACAACCCCCGAGGGCGGCCCCGCCTCTTGCTAGATTCAATGCAGGCTCCACCGCATCAGCCGAGTTGTGAGATGTGGGGAGCTGTCCTTCCCCACTGCCTGAGCTCCTGACCCCAGCCACACAGCACCCACCCTCCTTGTTTAAGGGCCAGGAGGCCAGACTGTGGTGGGGGGAGCTGTCACAGTGGCAAGGAGGAGAGCACTGTCCCCCGCCCCTTTAAAAGCCACCTTGGCGAGGCATTAGCTAAACATCTTCTCAGTCCCTGAAGGCTTCCCCTGTGAAGTCTGCAGCGTTCAAATGACAACCAGCAAATCCCCAGAGACAGGTCCCTGGGAATTAGCAGCGCGGGGCTGGATGAAAGCCGCTCTGATGTTCTGGAGCGAGAGAGTAGAGAGGAGAAGGATGGATGCTATACCTGCCAGTTGCAGGGTCCAGGGCAACAGCAGCAGGCCAAGGAGGAGCTGGGGGGCTGTGGGGGGCCCGGGAGGGCGTGCGGAGCCAGGCAGTGCCCACCACGTCGGAGGCTGGCTCTCCATCCAGGGGCCTACCTGTCCAAGGTGACTCTAGTTCACAGGAGGGGACAGCTGGTGGCTGGCGCTGACAGCTTCCCCTTTGCTTTCCCCACGAAGCTCCTTCCTGGCAGCCCCAGCCTTCCGCTCAGAAGCAAAGTGGGAACAGCCCAGTAGGAGTGACTGCCAGATGAGGAACCTGGCACTGAGACTGGTCCAGGCCACATGGCCCGAAGAGCTGGGGGTGGGGACCCAGTCCAAGCCCCAGGGGGCTTCACCCCTTCTCGGGCTCTTTCCAGCTGGGGCCCTGTCCAGGAGACACTGGTGACCATGCAGAGGGTCATGGGATTTCCATGAGTAACTTCGGGCCCTGGTTTAGCCTCTCACTTCTGATACACTTTTTTTTTGAGACGCAGTCTCACTCTGTCACCAGACTGGAGTGCAGTGGCGTGATCTTGGCTCACTGCAACCTCCACCTCCCAGGTTCAAGCGATTCTCCTATCACAGCCTCCTGAGTAGCTGGGATTGATTACAGGCACATGCCACCATGCCCAGCTAATTTTTGTAGTCTTATTAGAGACAGGGTTTCACCATGCTGGCCAGGCTGGTCTCGAACTCCTGACCTCATGATCCGCCCACCTTAGCCTCCCAAAGTGCTGGGATTACAGGCGTGAGCCACCTCACCTGGCCTGAAACAGTTTTAAAATGACCACGAGCATGTTCACACAAACTTGTCTAGAATATTCTGAGAATCCCTTAATCACGTATTTACCAAAGAGTAGGTTTTTTGGTGGGGACTGATAGGGAGGCTGGGGTGGAGGGCAGGAGCCTCCTGTTCCAAGCCCCAAAGATGGCCGAACACCTAGGGGGTATGAAAGTCAGGCTGCCCATCATTCGTTCAGCAAGGGTCTCCGGGTCCCCTGAAGAGAGCCAGGGGATGCCTCCTCGCCAGTTCATCTCTAACATCAGCTCCTCCCCATGGCTTCCCTAAACCTTAGCTCACTCGACTTCCCAGTGTGAGACACAGGCACGTGTGCGCTGTTTCCCCACTGGCTGCAGGGCACAGTCTCTGTTCTCTAGCAGCATCAGCCTGGGACAGGAATTGTTTGCCGGGACCCCCTTCCCCAGCAGACTCGGAGCCTTTCGCCCTTGGCACACTGGGCACACACACGTCTGCCTGTGTGTCTGGAGTGACAGAGGAAAGGGGCTGGGGTGTGGTGATCGGTGGCGGAGCTGGAGGCACCTGGTACATGGAGGACGCAGGCGGGAAGGTGTGAGTTTCAGCGTGTGCTGAGCGCTGACCTCCCTTTTTTGCGGTGTCCCTTCACTCACCAGATAAATACGATGATCCCAATTGTACAAAAGAGAAGACCACAGCCCCAGGAGGCAAAACAACTTGCCCAGGATCAGGGCAGGTCAGTGGGGTGGGCATTGGAACTGCCAGCTGCATGATGCCCAAGTCTTCTCCCACCCCACTGCCACCTGCTTTGATGTGCCTGGCTGCAGCCCCCAGTGATGACATCAGGAGGGCCAGTTCGGTTCTTTACACAAATGCTTTTCCCTGGGCCATTCCAAACATGGACAACGAAAGCAGAAAGATGTTTCCACCAATGCCAAGAGCACAGGAGGCTGGCGAGAGCAGGGGCCGCCCACAGGGGGAGGAAGGCGTAAGAACAGGAGATGTTTCCGACCGCGCAGGGGGCGGGCGAGGACCCCAGTGATATTGAGTGTTGATCCATCACAGTGATACATGCTCGCATATGTCACAGCGAGACACAGATTGGCTGCTTCATGCTACTCCCGGCTCCTGGGGGTAGCAGGTTGTCTAAGCACCTCGATGCCATGGTGATAGACCTGATGTCAATGCCTCGGGGCACACAGGGAGCATTGGAAAAGCATTGGTCTGTGCCTCCACAAGTCTTGTTATGAGTTGGCACCAGGAAGCAGCCAAGTGCCAAGCTGCCTTGGAACAGGGGAGCCTGCTCTTCCAATGCAGTGCAGCCTCTGCTCCTGCCCTGGTGCCAGCTCGTTGCCCCTGCCTCTCAGACAACAAGCCCCTTGGCCTGTGATGGTGCCCCCCACACTCCAGCTCTGCACCCCGGACTCCTGGGAGCTCTGAGTCTGGGTCTAGCCAGCTGCACACCTGGTTTCCATGCTCACCTGCCTGAGCTGCCTGTCTTCCTCCCCTCTCCTCCTTGTGCCTGGCCAGGGGATGCATGAATGGACGGATGACTGAGCATAAGGCAGGGAGAGGCCTTCCTCCAGGCTCGACGTGAAGGCAGGTGCCCAACACTGCATTGGTGCACAGGAGGCCTCAGGGGAGGGGTAGGCTCCGGGGGCAGGGTGGGAGGAGGCCTGCACCCTCCCCAGGCAGGCCCTGGGCTGTGGAGCACAGACGTGACTGGACAAGAGGCGGCTGAGGGTCCCAGCTCATTTCGAGTTTCTGAGGCGCTCTGCAGCCACGCAGCCTCCGAGGGAGAGGCAGGGACAGGCCTTGTCGAGGAGCCCAGCAGCCCTGGCTATGCCGTCCGGGCCTCGTGTCTGGCCTTGATCCTCCTCAGGAGCCAAGAAGGGGATAGAAATAAAATGGCAGCACATCCAGGCGCCTCATTTTTTTTTTTTTTTTTTTTTTGAGACAGAGTTTCACTCTTGATGCCCAGGCTGGAGTGCAATCGCACAATCTCAGCTCACTGCAACCTCCATCTCCCGGGTTCAAGCAATCCTCCTGCCTCAGCCTCCCGAGTAGCTGGGATTACAGGCATGCGCCACCACGCCTGGCTATTTTGTACTTTTAGTAGAGACAGGGTTTTTCTCCATGTTGGTCAGGCTGGTCTTAAACTCCCAACCTCAGGGGATCCACCTGTCTTGGCCTCCCAAAGCACTGGGATTACAGGCATGAGCCCCGGCATCTGGCCTCCCTCCAGGATTTTCAAATGCTTCATTGAGCAAGTGGTGGCTCAGGGGCCTCCAGCCAGGACACGGTGAGGTCCTGAGCTCTTCCTGATTCCTTTCTGCACAGGAAGCAGAAGTACAGTGGGAAGGGGACCCCCCTGCACCCCGCTTCAGCTGCAGAAATCACTTCCTTCCTCCCCAAAGACTTCAGCATGAAGAGGAGCTGAGCCGACCTGCAGGAGGAGGCCCCTTGGAATGATGCTTTGAGCTGGCTTAGCTGAGGCAGAAAGGGTCCCGGGGTTTGAGGGCCTGATCCATCCTCTCTCTCAAACACCCCACATTCAAAAAGGGTAGCCTCCATCCTAGGAGCAGCTGGGTTTGCCTCTGGGGACTTCTTGTGCCTTGCAGTGGCCCTGTAGCTGGGTGGTGCTGACCCCACCCGAGGTAGGCAGACCCACCGGGAGGCCATCCACCCGCAGGCTGCCTGGGCTGGAAGCCTGGCCTGGCCCATCTCCAGAATCCCCTCTCAGTTCCAGCTGCCTGTATTTTTGGCTCTTAAGCATTTGTTTGATGCCAGACACAGTTCTAAAGGCTTTTCATGTACTTCGGCCCTCACAGAAACCTTGTATGGGAGGTGTTATGACTGCTCCTGCTTTGCAGATGAGGAAACTGGAGTTCAGAGAACACTTGCCTAAGGCCACACAGTGAGGAAGCAGCTCCCGGGAGCTGGCTTTAACCACCACTGCGCTAGCCTGTAATTCACCTGGTCCTTCACTCAGGGCAGCTATTATACCCCTCATCTGACCTATTTAGTGAGAGAGGAAAACAGAGTGAATGACCTGCTCGGGGTCACAGGGCACTGGAGGCACACCTCGGACCGGGCTTTCCTAGTGGACACATACCACGGTATGACGAGACCTCCCCTGCTATGCTCAGTTTCGGAGGTCAGCCCTGCCACACCAAAAGGAATCTTTAAGATGTGGAAGAAACAGAAAACAAAGGTGAGGCTGGGCGCAGTGGCTCTCGCCTGTGATCCTAGCACTTTGGGAGGTTGAGGCAGGCTGATTGCCTGAGCTTCAGAGTTCCAGACCAGCCTGGACAACACAGCAAAATTCTATCTCAACTAAAAAATAAAAATAAAAATAACAGCCAGGCGTGGTGGCATGTGCCTGTAGTCCCAGCTACTCAGGAGGCTGAGGCAGGAGATTCACTTGAACCTGGGAGGAGGAGGTTGCGGTGAGCCACTCCAGCCTGGGTGACAGAGCAAGACTCTTTCTCCAAAAATAAAAACAAACAAAAAAACCCAAAGGTAGCACAATTTGTTTTGCTTTGTTTTAAGATGGAGTCTTGCTCTGTCGCCCAGGCTGAAGTGCAATGGTGAGATCTAGGTTCACTGCAACCTCCGCCGGGGTTCAAGAGATTCTCCTGCCTCAGCCTCCCAAGTAGCTGCGATTACAGGCACATGCCACCAGGCCTGGCTAGTTTGTATTTTTAATAGATTTTTCACCATGTTCGCCACGCTGGTCTCGAACTCCTGACCTGAAGTGATCCACCCTCCTCGGCCTCCCAAAGTGCTGGGATTACAGGTGTGAGCCACGGCACCTGGCCACAATTTTCAACATTTATTCCACCACGTCCACCATGTGCCGAGGTTCTGGGAAACTCAGGCCCTTGACATAACCGTGTCCCTCAAAGAGACCAGCACAGACCCCGGAGCCACCAAGTCCCCCACCAACGGTGGCACCCCCTTCCCCTCCTGGCCACGCAGGACGGCCCCAGGGTTGGCCTGTGCTGGTGGTGCCACCTGGTGGTAGACATGGGAACGCGCTCACTTGAGATTTCCTCTCCGTGACTCTTTTTCCCCCTCTAGGGGTCCCGGGCTGCCCTGAGGCCACCGCCCAGCAAGATCCGGACAGGCTTGAGCGGCCGTGGGATAGCGCGGTGGGGGTTCCGGGGGGCTCCGGTGCAGGCAGAACCAGGAATGTGCCGGCGGGGGCGGTGGGTACGGGGTGCAGAGCGTGGCGGCTGCAGGACCTCAGCTCGCCTCTTTAAATCCCCTCCTGGGCATCCCGAGGGCCCGGCCGGTTCCCCTCGGGCTGTTTCTTCTGGGACCGCCGCACTGTCTCCTCCAGGGCAGCCTCCAGCGGAGCCCGCTATTGGCCGCCAGGCAAACCAGTCCCATCCCTCCAGCAACCGGGACTTTCCGGGCAGGGCTCCCCGGCGTGGGTTCAGCCAATTAAGGAAGCAATTAGCTTCCCGTGAGCCTATTCATGCTTCCTCACCCACAGCTCCAAGGTTCTGTGAGACCAGAGCCTCTGTCTCCCGTGGGCAGAGGGTGTGTGTGGCTGCCACTAATCTGCAGACGCTGGCTCCACCCCACAGAGTTGCAGGGCCAGGAAATGTGCATTTGAACCGACCCTTGCTTTCACACTTCAGAAACGCTGGAAGCACCTCTCAAGTCTGACACAGGTTTGATACTCCCTACTCTTCTCCCTCCCCCCAACTTCTCCTTCCCCCACTTCTCCCTCCCCCCAATTCTTCCCCCACTTCTCCCTCCCCAACTTCTCCCTCCACCCTTCCTCCTCCCACCTGCCTTCCCTCCCTAACCCACCTGCCCTTCCTCCCACTTCTCCCTCTTCCCTCCCTCCTTCCCATTTCTCCCTCTTTCCTCCCATTTCCTTCCTTCCTTCTCCCCCCTTCCTCCCCCACCTGCCCTCCCTCCCTTCCTCCCCCACCTGCCCTCCCTCCCTTCCTCCCCCACCTGCCCTCCCTCCCTTCCTCCCCCACCTGCCCTCCCTCCCTTCCTCCCCCACCTGCCCTCCCTCCCTTCCTCCTCCTCCCCACAACCTTTCATTCCTCGCCACTCCCTCCCCTCTCATTTCTCTTTGGAGGGTCAGTGCCTTCTCCTGGGAAGGGCAAGGGATCCGGTGTGAACTCACTTCAGTTTGCACCCCAGCCTTGTCTCCTCAGGCGTTGGAGTGGGGGGCAGTTTCTGCATCCTCAAAATGGGGGTGAAATACCCACTTTATAAGGGTTTAGTGAAGAACAATGGAAGTAATGGAAGTGAGAGCACTTCTTGAACAGTGAGATGTTGATAGAAGAGCAGTTGTTCAGGCCAGGTGCAGTGGCTCACGTCTGTAATCCCAACACTTTGGAAGGCTGAGGCAGGCGAATCACTTGAGGTCAGGAGTTTGAGACCAGCCTGGCCAACGTGGCGAAACTCCCCCATCTCTACTAAAAATATAAAAATTAGCCAGGTGTGGTGGCAGGCATCTGTAATCCCAACCACTCGGGAGGCTGAGGCAGGAGAATCGCTTGAACCCAGGAGACAGAGGCTGCAGTAAGCTGAGATCATACCACTGCACCAGCCTGGGAGACTGAATGAGACTGTCTCAAAAAAAAAAAAAAAAAAAAGGCCGGGCATGGTGGCTCACTCCTGTAATCCCAGCACTTTAGGAGGCCAAGGCAGCTGGATGGATCACCTGATCAGGAGTTCGAGACCAGCCTGGCCAACATGGTGAAACACTGACTCTACCAAAAATACAAAAGTTAGCTGGGCGTGATGGCACATGCCTGTAGTCCCAGCTACTTGGGAGGCTGAGGCAGGAAGATCACTTGAGCCCAGGAGGCAGAGGTTGCAGTGAGCAGAGATTTTGCCGCTGCACTCCAGCCTGGCAACAGACTGAGACTCCATCTCAAAAAAACAGAAAAGTAGTTGTTTTGCCTTTAATCTTCATTCATCCTCTCAATTGTGTAGGTCCCTTTAGAGGGGAGGGGGTTTGGGAAAGTCACAGAGAACAAGGAGGGTCCCCAAGGGGAGAGGAGGAAGTCTATGGAGGTGACAGGTCTGGGAGGGGCAGCAGGGGCACTGGGAGGAGCCGGAAATCGAGGCCCTCCAGGCACCCCATCCCCCCACCACCGTCTCCGCCAGCCAGAGCAATTGGAGGCTGGTCTTGGAGCTGCCCCCACTGAGGTTCCAGAGGCGGGGTGCAGGGGTCAGAGCAGCTGCAGGGGATTCTCAGGGGGCTCTCCCTGCCCCAGCCTCAGGCCTCAGCAAAGCTCTGCCCTCTCCGTTCTGCCCTCTCCTCTCGGCTGGCCATCTATTCTCACTGCCTCTTACTCTCTCTTCCCGTTGCCCTGTGGCTAGGCCGGCTCTTCCACCGCCCCAGGGCTGGGAAGGATAATGGCACAGCTGTGCAGACCTGGGTCAGAGTCAGACTGCCCTAGGTTCAGGGATAGCAAAAAACCCAGGCCAGCCCCTCTAATTCCTGCAGGGGTCCAGATCGACAGGGAATTTCAGGTCACTCATTCCCTCATTCAACAAACTCTCCAGGGCACCACTGTGGGCCGGACCCTGTCCTGGGTGCCCACCACGTAGGGCGTAGACTGATATTCACTCTAAGTCACATCCCAACATGACGGGCTGAGCCCACTAAGAAGGTCCAGGCGTTCAGGAAGGCTCTATTTATTTGTTTATTTTCTGAGATGGAGTGTTGCTCTGTTGCCCAGGCTGCAGTGCACTGGCACAATCTTGGCTCACTGCAACCTCCGCCTCCCACAGTCAAGTGATTCTCCTTCCTAAGCCTCACCATGTTGGCCAGGCTGGTCTCAAACTCCTGACCTCAAGTGATCCACCCGTCTTCGCCTCCCAAAGTCCTGGGATTACAGGCGTGAACCTGTCCCAGGAAGGCTTTAAAAGGAGCTTCCAGGAGTAGACAAGGAGCTGGGGTGTCCCATCCAGGCTGACAGACTGAGGCTGGAGAGGGGCCCAAGGGAAGCAGAATGAGAAGGCCTCCCCCTCCCCTGGGCCTCCTCCGATGAAAACTACCTTCCTCTAGCAGCCACAGTCAGATGCATAAAACCATTTATTTTTTCTGCTCAGAAATTACTAGTTGCAACTAGTATCGATTTCTACTGTTTTTTTTTTTTTTGTTGTTGTTGTTGTTTTAATAAAGATGGGGTTTCACCATGATGGCCAGGCTGGTCTTGAACTCCTGAACTCAGGTGATCCACCCACCTCGGCCTCCCAAAGTGCTAGGATGACAGGCGTGGGCCACCGCACCCGGCTGATTTCTACTGTTTTCATTTCACATGTACAGATTTTCAGCGGCATTCAGAGTTCAGCAGCTTCCAGGAACTGCCCAACATCATTTACAATCCGGTTTCTGAGTGGGAACGGCTTTCTCCTGGAGACGGCTGCTTGGGAAGTTTGAGACTTCCTGCAGTCATTGCACTCAAAGGTCTGTTCTGTGCAAAATGCCCTGCGACACTGAAGAAATGCTGGGTGTTTTGTTGGTGTTTGAGATGGAGTTTTGCTCTTGTCGCCCAGGCTGGAGTGCAATGGCATGATCTTGGCTCGCTGCAACCTCCACCTCCCCAGTTCCAGTGACTCTCCTGCCTCAGCCGCCTGAGTAGCTGGGACTACAGGTGAGATGCTGTTTTAGGAGCAGAAATCTCCCAGGGGTGTGCTGACAAACAGTAATCCCAGCCTGCCCTCCATCTTCAGAATGGAATCGGAGGAGGGAGAAACCACTTTTGGATCTCAGGACCATGATTTATATATTTTATTTTTTTGAGATGGAGTTTTGCTCATCACCCAGGCTGGAGTGCAATGGCGCGATCTTGGCTCGCTGCAACCTCCACCTGCCCTGAGTTCAAGTGATTCTCCTGCCTCAGCCTCCCAAATAGCTGGGATTACAGGTGCTCACCACCACGCCTGGTTAATTTTTTGTATTTTTAGTAGAGATGGGGTTTCACCATGTTGGCCAGGCCGGGCCCGAACTCCAGACCTCAGGTGATTCACCTGCCTCCACCTCCCAAAGTGCTGGGATTACAGGTGTGAGCCACCACGCCTGGCTAGGACCAAGGTGACTGAGGCCTTCACTTGTCAGAAGCCCCCCTCCTCAGGAAACTCCCCTGGGGCAAAAGGAAAGTGTTCTGGGACTTTTTCTGCCTGGTCTGCTTCCCCTGGGCTTCCCTTTTCCTTTCTTTCCTCCCAGTGTCTGCTGACTGTGTGTCACAGGGAGCATGGGGCCAGGCTATCTCCGAGCTGCCCGTGGGATGGAGACTCGGGCACTTGCCAGGAGCAGCTGGCCTGGGAGTGGGTGGGAGGTCCTTGGTCAGGGCCTGGCCCTAGGTCCCCAAAGCCTTCCTGCCTCCTCCTACCCCCTTCTGGGCCCTGGGCCACCAACTGCTGGGCATAGCCACTGAATGAGGGCGAGGGCAAGATGAGGAAGAGGTGACCTAAGGTGGGGAAGGAATCACCCTTGCCAGACACTTGGCCGAGTCCACTCTCTATGCCACCCTGCGAGGCAGGTGCTATTCTGTCTGCATTTTGCAGATGAGGAAACTCAGAGAGGGGAAGTTGCTGGTTTTTTTCCTCGTTGTTTTTGTTTTCTGAGACAGAGTTCCACTCTGTCACCCAGGCTGGAGTGCAATGGCATGATCTGGGCTCACTGCAGCCTCTGCCTCCTGGGTTCAAGCGATTCTCCTGCCTCAGCCTCCCAAGTAGCTGGGATTATAGGTGCCTGCCACCCCGCTAGACTAATTTTTGTATTTTTAGCAGAGACGGGGTTTCACCTTGTTGACCAGGATGTTCTCAATCTCTTGACCTCGTGATCCACCTGCCTCAGCCTCCCAAAATGCTGGGATTACAGGCGTGAGCCACCGCACCTGGCCTCTTCTGGCCATTCTTAAATGGCTTGAAAAATCTAAGAATGACAAGAGCATTTGTAATATTTGTTAACTAACTCTTGCTGATTTGAAGTCAGCTGGACACACACCCACTCGACATATCCCATAAGATAATGCAGCCTCTTCACCAGGAGCCTGAAGCTCTCCAGTCACTACTTACCTCTAATACCTGCACCCTGCCTCCCGTGGCACTGCCAGGCCTCCCGACTTTCCTCTGAAAATAGAGCATAACAATTGCTACTTTCCAGCATTCACTATAGTGTCTGTATTTACCAAGTTTAGTTCAGTGTGCCAGCCCTTTGCTTCTGAAAAGCATCTGTCCACTTCTATTGGGTTCTGATGGATCCCAAGCACCAAGAACAGTGCCTGCCTAGTGTGTGGAACAAATATTTGCACCTAACATTTAAAGTTTAAAAAAAAGAAAAGAAAAGAAAAGAAAGAATGCTGAGCCTCCTCAAGAGGAGGTAAGCAATTTTAAATACTGTGAAGCTACTCAGGGGCAACCCTTTTACAAGCCAAGAAGAGAAGAAATTGAAGTCACTTTTTTTTTTCTTTTTTGAGATGGAGTCTCACTCTTGTCACCTGGGGTGAAGTGCAGTGGCACAATCTCGGCTCACTGCAACCTCCACCTCACAGATTCAAGAGATTCTATTGCTTCAGCCTCCCAAGTAGGTGGGATTACAGGCACCTGCCACTGTGCCCAGCTAATTTTTGTATTTTTAGTAGAGATGGGGTTTCACCATCTTGGCCAGGCTGATCTTGAACTCCTGACTTCGTGATCCACCCACCTTGGCCTCCCAAAGTGCTGGGATTACAGGTGTGAGACAATGAGAGATTTTGTTTGGTTTTGAGATGGGTCTTGCTCTGTCGCCCAGGCTGGAGTGCAGTGCTTCAATCACCAATCACTGCGGCCTCGACCTCCCAGGCCCAAGCAGTTCTCCCACCTCAACCTCCTGAGAAACTGGGACCACAGGCACACATTACCATGCCTAATTTAAAAAAAAATTATTTGTAGAGACAAAGTCTCCCTACGTTGCCCAGGCTGGCTTTGTACTCCTGGGTTCAAGCGATACTTCTGCCTTAGCCTCCTAAAGCGCTGGGGTTACAGGCATAAGCCACTGACTGCACTCAGCCTCGATTTTTCTTTTTTCTGTTTTTTTTTTTTGAGATAGAGTCTTGCTCTGTCACTCAGGCTAGAGTGTAGTGGCATAGCGCAATCTCGGTTCACTGCAACCTCTGCCTCCTGGGTTAAAGCAATTCTCCTGCCTCTGCTTCCTGAGTAGCTGGGATTACAGGCCCCCACCACCATGCCCTGCTAAATTTTATATTTTTAGTAGAGATGGTGTTTCACCATGTTGGCCAGGCTGGTTTTGAACTCTTGACCTTATGATCTGCCCACGTCAGTCTCCCAAAGTGCTGGTAATACAAGCATAGGCTACCGTGCCTGGCCTTGATTTTTCTTTTTTAATGGTTAAGTAGGTTTCAAGGTACACACAGTAAAATTCACTTTTTTTGGTATATAGTTCAAATGCATAGAGTCCTGTCACCATGACCACAGTCAAGACAGGGAAGATCCCATCACTCCCAGAACCCCCCTGCTGCCCCAGCACCAGCGAATCCTGGAAGTGGGGTCGTGTGAGTCCAGGTTCCTTCACTGAGCATCGTGATTTGAGGCTCACTCACATTGTCATATGGTTCCTTTTCATTGCTGAGTACTGTCCCACCCTCTGGATAGAGTGCGGTGTATTTACCTATTCACCAGGTAAAGGATGTGGGCGATTTCCAGGTTCAGATGATTATCAATAAGCTGCCATAACATTCACATACAGGTGTTTGTGTGAATGTAAGTTTCACTTCTCTTGGGTGTATACCTGGGAGTGAGGCTTTTGGGTCCCTGATTGGGTTTCTAGTGGTCTGTAAGTCCGACTTGCTAAGAGGTTTGGTTGGACAACAGTGCAAGAGCCTGTCTCTTAAAAAAAAAAAAAAGGTTGGGCACAGTGGCTCACTGCTATAATCCCAGCACTTTGGGAGGCCAACGCTGATGGATCACCTGAGGTCAGGAGTTCGAGATCAGCCTGGCCAACATGGCAAAACCCCATCTCTACTAAAAATACAAAACAGCTGGGCATAGTGGCACGCACCTGTAATCCTAGCTACTCAGGAGGCTGGGGCAGGGAGAATTGCTTGAACCTGGGAGGCGGAGGTTGCAGTGAGCCAAGACGCAGGCACGGTCAGCTCTCAGGGTCCTTTCCACAATGCGGGGATGTCGAGGTCACCTGACGGGGAAGCAAATGCCAGCTGGTCACCCAGCCTTCTCTTGTCCGCGCCTTTTCCCTCAGAAGCTAATAGAGGAAGGTAAAATTGTTGTTTCACTCTCATTTCCTTTTATTTTGATTCATATTAGGAAGTACCAAGATTAGTGAAAATGAAAAGATGAATCAAAACAGCCTAGAAAAGGCTTTCGTGGTCCTCAAACTGGATGATTGAATCCCGAATAATTGGAAATCAACAGTAAATGCCAAAGTAAGACTTTAAATAAGTCCTCTCTCTCTCTTTCTCTCTCTCTCTCTCTCTCTCTCTCTCTCTCTCTCTCTCTCTCTCTCTCTCTCTCTCTCTCTCTCTCTTTAAAGAGATAGGGTCTCACTATGTTGCTCAGACTAGTCTCAAACTCCCAGGCTCAATGGATCCTCCTACCTTGACCTCCTAAGGTGCTGAGATTACAGGGGTAAGCCACCCGGCCCAGCCCAAAATCCTTATTATATCCTATTTTTTTGCTTTGCAAGAAACATTATATTTGTTTCATTCCACCCTCAACATAACAGCAGAGAGAATTTCTAAAGGCAAGGACTCTGTGTTCCTGAATTAGGCAAAGGCATGGCAGCTTCACCTCTTACTGCCTGGAGTTGGCAGTTCTCTGCAGAGCAATTCTCAGGGAGGTGTCTTAGCTTGACTTACCCAAAAATTGCTGCTGGGAAGCCCCAGCTGCCCCATCTAATTACCCTGAGCCCTGGCCTAGCTCAGGCTGAGAAGGTTTGGCAGTCAGGATCTGCAGTCAGCAAGCAGAAAAAACCAGGAGCACTGACAGTGCCATCACAGTCCAAGTTCAAAGGCAGGAGAAGACCAGTGTACCCGCTCAGCTCACAGTCAGGCCGACAGAGTGAATTCTTACTTTTTCTTTCTCTCTCTCTCTCTTTTTTTTTTTTTTTGAGATGGAGTCTCGCTCTGTCACCAGGCTAGAGTGCAGTGGTGCAGTCACAGCTCACTGAAACCTCCACCTCCCAGGTTCAAGCAATTCTCCGGCCTCAGCTTCCCGTGCAGCTGGGATTACAGGTGCCCGCCACTATGCCCAGCTAATTGTATTTTTAGTAGAGACAGGGTTTCACCATGATGGCTGGGCTGGTCTCAAACTCCTGACCTCAGGTAATCCACCCACCCTCCCAAACTGCTGGGATTAAAGGAGTGAGCCACCGTGCTTGGCCTTTTTTTTTTTTGGTAAAAACAGGCTCTTTTCCTGTTGCCCAGGCTAGAGTGCAGTGGTATGAATGTGGCTCACTGTAGCCTCGATTTCCTGGGCTCAAATGATTCTGTTGCCTCAGCCTCCTGAGTATCTGGGACTACAAGTATGCCACGCCTGGCTAATTTTTCAAAAGCTTTTGTAGAGATGAGGTCTCACCATGTTGCCCAGGCTGGTCTCGAACTCCTGGGTTCAAGCGATCCTCCTGCCTCTGCCTCCTGTGTAGTCGGGACTACCACCTGCATCCACACTTGGCTTAGTCTATCTTTTGCTCCATTCAGGCTTTTGTAGGATTGGATGAGGCACATCCACACTGGGGTGGGCCCTCTGTTTTACTCAGTCTACTGATGCTGGAAACATCCTCACTACAGACCCAGAATAATGTGGAACCAAATACTGGGTACCTCATGGCTCCATCAAGTTGATGCAAAAAATGAACCATTGTGGCCGGGCGCGGTGGCTCACGCCTGTAATCCAAGCACTTTGGGAGGCTGAGGCAGGTGAATCATGAAGTCAAGACATTGAGACCATCCTGGCCAACATGGTGAAACCCCTTTCCTACTAAAAACACACACACAAAAATTAGCTGGGTGTAGTGGTGCATGCCTGAAGTCCCTTCTACTCGGGAGGCTGAGGAGAATCTCTTGGACTCAGGAGACAGAGGTTGCAGTGAACTGAGATCACACCATTGCACTCCAGCCTGGTAACAGAGCAAGACTCCATCCCCCAAAAAAGAAAAGGGCCGGGTGTGGGGGCTCAGGCCTGTAATCCCAGCTCTTTGGGAGACTGAGGTGGGTGGATCATGAAGTCAGGAGATCAAGACCATCCTGACCAACTTGGTGAAACCTCGCCTCTACTAAAAATACAAAAAAATTAGTTGCGTGTGGTGGCACACACCTGTAGTCCCAGCTACTAGGGAGGCTGAGGCAGAATTGCTTGAACCCAGGAGGCGGAGATTGCAGTGAGCTGAGATCGAGCCACTGCACTACAGCCTGGGTGACAATGTGAGATTCTGCTTAAAAAAAAAAAAAAAAAGAACCATTGCAGAAAACAGAACAGTCACCAACTCCCACCCATGCAGGGGGCTCATTTGCTGGGTTGCCCTCCCCAGGAGGTGGCACAGGAATTCCTGCTTTGGCACGGAGGAGGCCTGGGGTATGCGTAGGTGCCCATGGGAAGTTTCTTTGCCATGGGGAAAGCCAGAGTGACCCCTTGCTGATCCTGCAAAGGAAGAAACAAGAGCTTCCTGACACCAACTCCAGAGGCAGAGCCCACATCCTCATTTGGCTCAGCAGGCACCGTGTCTGAGGGCACTGTGGACCCACAAAAAGTCTTCATTGTATTAAAACCAGACAAAAAATTGTAAATGATTTATAACCAGCCCAGCCTGGTTAGATTCATCTTTGCAGCCATGCAGCCGTAATATACAGTTTTTACTTTTTTTTTTTTTAAGTGGAGGAAGTGTCCCAGGAAAGTCATCATGTGGCCCTGTCCAGGGTTCCCTCCAACCAGCCAATGTCTGCATGGCCGGCACCACTTCCTCAGGCCTGGCTGCTGGCACTGTTTCTGGGTCATGCTGCAGGACTCCAGGCCAGGATGGGGAGGAGGGCAGCACTAGCCAGGGACCGGCTCCCAACAGCTGAAGCTGCATCTGATCTGCTCTGCTCCAAGGGGTAGACACGAATGTTTCAGCGTTGTTTTTCTCCGTGCACCACTGCCACTTTCTTGAGTGGGGGCTGCTTTTCCTCCCAGTCCTGGTACTTTCAGGCCTGGAGGTGGAGGTCTGTGTCACCCACGCTGACAGCTTTGCACTGCTTATGGCTTTATTAAAACATTACTTTCCTAAAGAGGCCTTTCCCAGCCACCCCATCTAAAAGAGTCCCCTCCCAAAACTCCATCTCCCTCCCTGCCTCTGCCTGCCCTTGGCACTTAGCACAGTGTTTTGTTGTGTGTTTTAGATGGAGTCTCACTCTGTCACCCAGGTTCACTGCAACCTCCACCTCCCTGGTTCAAGCAATTCCCCTCTCTCAGCCTCCTGAGTAGCTGGAATTACAGGCACAGGCCACCAAGCCTGGCTATTTTGTTGTTGTTGTTGTTGTTGTTGTTGTTGTTGTATTTTTAGTAGAGACGGGGTTTCACCATGTTGACCAGATTGGTCTCGAACTTTTGACCCCAGGCAACACACCCAGCTGGGCCTCCCAAAGTGCTGAGATTACAGGCATGCAGCACCATGCCCAGCTAATTTTTTTGTATTTTTAGTAGAGACGGGGTTTCACCATGTTGACCAGGATGGTCTCGATCTCTTGACCTCATGGTCCACACACCACAGCCTCCCAAAGTGCTGGGATTACAGGCTTGAGCCACCGCACCCAGTCAGGGTAGTGTTTTTAAATTTGTTTTCTATTTTCTTTTTGAGAGACAGGGTCTTGCTCTGTTGCCCAGGCTGGAATGCAGTGGTGCGATCACAGCTAACTGTAACCACAAACTCCTGGGCTGGAGTGATCTTCCCACCTCAGTGCTCTGAGGAGCTGGGACCACTGGCACAAATCACCAGGCCCAGCTAATTTTTTGCAGACATGGGGTCTCACCATGTTTCCCAGATTGGGCTTAAACTCCCAGGCTGAAGCAATCCTACCTCCACCTTCCAAAGTGTTGGGATTACAGGCATGAGCCACCGCGCCCAACCTAGTGCAGGCTCTCATTTGTCTTGTTTTCTGTCTGTCTCCCTGTGATCAGGAAGTATCTATCTATATCTATCTATCTATCTATCTATCTATCTATCTATCTATCTATCTATCTATCTATCTATTTATTTATTTTGAAATGGAGTCTTGCTCTGTTGCCCAGGCTGGAGTGCAGTGGAGCAGTCTCAGCTCACTGCAACTCTGCTTCCCAAGTTCAAGTGATTCTCCTGCCTCAGCCTCCTAAGTAGCTGGGATTACAGGGATCTGCCACCATGCCAGCTAATTGTATGTATTTTCAGTAGAGGTAGGGTTTCAACATGATGGCCAGGATGGTCTTGATCTCCTGACCTCGTGATTCGCCCGCCTTGGCCTCCCAAAGTTCTGGGATTACAGGTGTGAGCCACGGCACCTGGCCAGAAGCCCACATTCTTAAACATTGTGCTATACCAACCTAAGAAGCTATAGTGGAAAACCAGCTGCTGTGGCTCATTACTGTAATCCCAGCATTTTGGGAGGCTGAGGCAGGAGGATTGCTTGAAACTGAGAGTTCCAAGACCAGCCTGCACAACATAGTGAGATTCCATCTCTACAAAAAATTTGAAAATTAGCTGAGCATGGTGGTGTGCACCTGTAGTCCCAGCTACTCAGGAGGCCAAGTCAGGAGGTTCCCCCGAGCCCGGAAGGTTGAGGATTCAGTGAGCCATGATTGTGCCACGTACTGAGCCTGGCCAAGAGCAAGACCCCCTTCTCTAAAAAAAATTATGACATTACCCCAGCTCTCTTTTGACAGAATAAAATATCTAAAAATAGAAGCAATCATGTGCTTTTCAATTAAGCAGCATTGCCTCAAGTGAGTAAAGCTGTTTCCAAATTCTGACAGATATTAAACTTTACAATTCAAGAATAAGAAATCAGAATTCCCAGGAATTCTTGGGAATTCCCCAAATCGTAAGTTATTCCTAAAATGCTTCCAATATGATTCATACTCTTAACCCAATCACCTAAAATAATATTTAACAAATAAGAAACATGAAGCTTAATACTGTTTATAAAGAAATGTAGCCTATAGGGCATATCACAACACGGGAAAAGCTAGTGATCATTATTGGGCAATATTCAAATAATGTAATATTTGGATTTCCTAGCAAGAACAGTACTTCATGTGTCAAAGTTGCCAATTTTAAGACTTACTTGGTTTTTTGGGGTTTTTTTTTTAGATGAAGTCTCGCTCTGTCACCCAGGCTGGAGTGCAGTGGCATGATCTTGGCTCACTGCAACCTCCACCTCCCAGTTAAGTGATTCTCCTGTCTCAGCCTCCCATGTAGCTGCGATTACAGGCACATGCTACCTCACCAGGATAATATTTGTATTTTTAGTAGAGACAGGGTTTCATCATGTTGGTCAGGCTGGTCTTGAACTCCTGACCTCATGAACCGCCCATCTCAGTTTCCCAAATGCTGGGATTACAGGCATGAGCCACCACAGAAAGACTTATTTTGATTTCCAAACTTGTTCTCGGAACACCACTGATATGATAGAATTTACATAAAGTATATTATGCATCTAGACAAGTTAATAATTATTGTATTTGCAAGCATGTCTTGCAGCCGGGTGCGGTGGCTCAAGCCTATAATCCCAGCACTTTGGGAGACTGAGGCGGGTGGGTCACGAGGTCAAGAGATCGAGACCATCCTGGTCAACAAGGTGAAACCCCGTCTCTACTAAAAATACAAAAATTAGCTGGGCATGGTGGTGCATGCCTGTAGTCCCAGCTACTTGGGAGGCTGAGGCAGGAGAATTGCTTGAACCCAGGAGGCGGAGGTTGTGGTGAGCCGAGATTGTGCCATTGCACTCCAGCCTGGGTAACAACAGCAAAACTCCATCTCAAAAAAAAAAAAAAAAAAAAAAGAATGTCTTGCAGCAGGGCCATGGTCATGACGACATGGCAACAGCTGTGGGCAAGGTGCCTTTTTTTTTGTTTTTGGTTTTGAGATGGATTCTCACTCTGTTGCTCAGGCTTGAGTGCAATGGTGTAATCCTGGCTCATTGCGACTGCCACCTCCCAGGTTCAAGCGATTCTCCTGTCTTAGCCTCCCCAATAGCTGGGACTACAGACGGGTACCACCACACCTAGCTAATTTTTTGTATTTTTGGTACAGATGGGGTTTCACCATGTTGTCCAGGCTGGTCTCAAACGCCTGACCTCAGGTGATCCTCCCGCCTTGGCCTCTCAAAGTGCTGGGATTACAGGCGTGAACCACTGCACCTGGCCTGAACCAAAAACATTTCTATTTCCATTAAGCCTTAATTCTCATAGGGTTTTCTAATCCTTTCCCCCGATTTTTCTTGGGTTTCAGCATTTGACAAAAATATAAATTTGTGAAAAAATATTGAGAAGGAATTCCCAAATGGAAATAGTAGTGAGCAAAGACCCTGAAAAAAGGCGAATGGACCCAAGCAGCCGTTGACCCCATCATACAATACTAACAACAACAATTCGCTTAGGGTATAAAAGCAATGGCAGTATTCAGCAAATGATACTGGGACTATTTGTTTTACAAATGGGAGAAAATATAATTGGATTCCAACTTCATACCACACGCACACAAAATCAGAGACCCAAATGTGATCCGTGTTTTTTCTTTTTGAGACAGGGTCTTGCTCTGTTGCCCAGGCTACAGCACAGTGGCGCGATCAGGGCTCACTGCCACCTCAACATCCTGGGTTCAAGTGATCCTCCTGCATCAGCCTCCTGAGTAGTTGGGACTACAGGTGTGCACCACCTTGCCCAGGTAATTTTACTCTGCTTTTGTGGAGATGGGGTCTCATTATGTTGTCCAGGCTGGTCTTGAACTCCTGGCCCTAAGTCATTCTCAGCCACTCAATTTGCTGAAATTATAGGCATGAACCACCATGCCTGGCCAGGATAAATTTTTACAGCCTTGGAGTAGCAAAAGATTTCTTAAATAAGACACTGTAAGTACAAGTTATAAATTAAATGAGTGAAAGATCGGACTATATTTACATTTTGAAAAACCTTTCTGGGCCAGGCACAGTGGCTCATGCCTATAATCCCAGCACTTTGGGAGGCCGAGGTGGGAGGATCACCTGAGATCGGGAGTTTGAGACCAGCCTGACCAAATTGGAGAAACCTTGTCTCTACTAAAGATACAAATTAGCTGGGCATGGTGGCACATGCCTAATCCCAGCTACTCAGGAGGTTGAGGCAGGAGAATTGCTTGAATCCGGGAGGCAGAGGTTGCCTTGAGACGAGATTGAACCATTGCATTCCAGCATGGACAACAAGAGCGAAACTCCCTCTTAAACAAAACACTGTCCTTCAGTGGCAGAGGAAATAAATACATTGTATTTTATGCAGACAACAGATTAATGTAAAGCAGTAAAAATAAACTCCAACTACGTGTATCTACATGAGTAAATCTCAGAAACATAAATTGGAGAGGAATGCTTCAAAACAGTAACTTTAAAGTTGAAAAAATATAGAATGATCCTATGTATTGTTCAGGGGCATAGATATGTAATAAAGTGTGTTATTAAGAATTAGGAGGATTGTTATATACAATAATAGAAACAATTCATCAAGAATATATAAGAAGTTGGCCAGGCGTGGTGGCTCAAACCTGTAATCCCAGCACTTTGGGAGGCTGAGGCCGGTGGATCATGAGGTCAAGAGATCGAGACCATCCTGGTCAACATGGTGAAACCCTGTCTCTACTAAAAATACAAAAAATTAGCTGGGCATGGTGGTGTGTGCCGGTAATCCCAGGTACTCAGGAGGCTGAGGCAGTAGAATTGCCTGAACCCAGGAGGCAGAGGTTGCGGTGAGCCGAGATCGCGCCATTGCACTCCAGCCTGGGTAACAAGAGCAAAACTCTGTCTCAAAAAAATAAAAATAAAATAAAATAAGAATATATAAGAAGTTGAAGTTCTGTGTACCCCACAATATGTCAAGAATTGTCACAATTACAAGGAGAAATGAACAAATTCCCTGGGCTAGTTTGGATTCCAAGAAATAAACAGCATGATGGCATTAGATACACAAGAGATTAGATACACATTAGATACACAAGGATGAAGGGGGAGTGCAGAAGCAGGCGAGGGGCTGCATGGTGGCTCACGCCTATAACCACAGCACTTTGGGAGGTCAAGGTAGGAGGATTGCTTGAGGACAGGAGTTTGAGACCAGCCTGGGAAACATAGGGAGACCCCATCTCTACCAAAATATAAAATAATTAGGCATCAAGGCACATGCCTGTGATCCCAGTCACTTGGGAGGCTGAAGCAGGAGGATCATATTGAGCTCTGGAGGTCGAGGTTACAGTGAGCAGTGATCATGCCACTGCCCTCCAGCCTAGGAGACAAGAGTGCGGCCCTGTCTCAAGAAAACTGAAGGAAGGCTGGGCGCAGTGGCTCACACCTGTAATCCCAGCACTTTGGGAGGCTGAGGTTGGCAGACCACGAGATCAAGAGATCGATACCATCCTGGCCAACATGGTGAAACCCCGTCTCTACTAAAAACACAAAAATTAGCCGGGTGTGGTGGCACGCGCCTGTAATCCCAGCTACTTGGGAGGCTGAGGCAGGAGAATCACTTGAACCCAGGAGGCAGAGGTTGCAGTGAGCCAACATCACACCACTGCACTCCAGCCTGGCAAGAGAGCAAGACTTTGTCTCAAAAAAAAAAAAAAAAAAAGCAAAGAAGCTGCAGGCTAGGAGAGCCTTCAGGCCACAAAGGCAGGTCTGACTTATAAAGGAGGGAGGGAGGGAAAGAGGATGCCTCAGGCTGCAGCAGGACTCTGAGCAAGCTTGGCCAGACAGATGGAGAGTCTCTGAGCAGTGACTCCTCGTAAGAGGACCCTCGCACCAGGAGTTGTGGTCCTAGTACCCCCTTGGCGATTAGTCACTGGCTGTGAGTAACTGGGGTCGGAGGGACAGGAATGTGATTTTGGCTTGAATACCATGGTGGTCTGAAGGCTGTTGGCCGAGCACACTCCCCGCAGGAGGTCCCTGTGAAGGGGAAGCTGAGCAGCGTAGGTCCGTGGCTGCCACGTGTATTATTACAGTAGAAAGTCATCCTCTGCATTCTTCCCATCTCTCAGGGATTGATAGACCAAGCAGGCGGAAATGGTGATATTCTCCAAAGGATGCATGGGTAATAAGAGACTCCTATACCCAAGAATTAGAGAATGTATCTTTCCAAACACACATGGTAATTTTATAAATATGTACATGTTGTCTTTGAAGAAACAATTTTAAGACAAATGAAAAAAAGTGTTTTTGGACTGCGTGTGTGGCAGGTCACAACGTCATGCTCAGCACATAAAATAGATTGGTATTTGGCTACAATGCAATCAGGTTAGAGATAAATTATAAAATGATTTTTTAAACCCCTATGTTTTAAATTCTAAATTCATGGATTGCCTAACATAAAAGTTAAAGAAGATATCATAAGGGAAATCAGAAAATGTTTAGAACTGAAAGATAAGTCACTGTGTGATAACTCTCAAAGGACACCGCTAAAGGAGGATGCAGAGGGAAATCCATAGCCTGAACTGAGCACATTAGAAAAGAAGGAAGATTCAGCCAGGCACGGGCTTACGCCTGTGATCCCAACACTTTGGCAGGCCAAGACAGGTAGATCGCTTGAGCTCAAGAGTTCAAAGCCAGCCTGAGCAACATGGTGAAACCCGTCTCTACAAAAAATACCAAAATTATCCAGGCATGGTGGTGGACACCTGTACTCCCAGGTACTTGGGAGGCTGAGGCAGGAGGATCATTTGAACCCAGAAGGTTGAGGCTGCAGCGTGCCATGTTTGTGCCACTGTACTCCAGCCTGGGTGACGCGACAGAGTGAGACCCCGTCTCAAATAAAAAAAAAGTCTGGGCACAGTGGCTTAAGCCTGTAACCCTAGAACTTGGGGAAGCCAAGGCAGGTGGATCACTTGAGGTCAGGAGTTCGAGACCAGCCTGGTCAACATGGTGAAACCCTGCCTCTACTAAAAATACAAAAATTAGCCGTGTATGGTGGTGTGTGCCTGTAATCCCAGTTACTTGGGAGGCTGAGGAAGGAGAATCACTTGAACCTGGGAGGCAGAGGTTGCAATGAGCTGAGATCATGCCACTGCACTCCAGCCTGGGTGACAGAGTGAAACTGTGTCTCAAAAAAAAAAAAAAGATTCATAATTCATGAGCTAAGTGTCCAACTCTAAAAGTAAGAAAAGGAACAGAATAAGACAACAAAAACAAAAGTAGAAGAAAGAAAACAAGAAAATCATAAAGATAAAAACAGAACTAGTCCAGTGTGGTGGCTCACACCTGTAATCCCAGCACTTTGGGAGGCTGAGGTGGGCGGATCACCTGAGGTCAGGAGTTCGAGACCAGCCTGAGCAACATGGAGAAACCCCATCTCTACTAAAATTACAAAATTAGCCAGTTGTGGTGGCACATGCCCATAATGCCAGCTACTCAGGAGGCTGAGACAGGAGAATCACTTGAAACTGGGAGCGTGGAGGTTGTGGTGAGCCAAGAACATGCCATTGCACTCCAGCCTGGGTAACAAGAGTGAAACTCCATCAAAAAAAAAAAAAAAGATAAACAAATTAATCAAAGAATAAATGAATAGAGGATCCACAAAATTGCAGCTGGGTCTCTAAGGCTCGTGAAATAGGCAGACCTCTGGCAAAAGCAGCAGAGCAAACACAAGACAAAGCATGGACTTGTTAGGAATGAAGAGAAGGAACTGAACACAGCTAGAGCAGAGATTCAGAAAGAACGATAGCTCACATTTATGAGTCAGTTTCATGCCTCGTTCTGTAATGCAATATTTATTTACAGTTTAGGTTAAAATACTAATCCTTTCTACAGAAACTTCTGCTTATGTATATTAATAATGATGGGCTAGCATTTACCCAGAATTTACTAGGAGCCATTTCCTGCTCCCGTTAGGAACTCTCTTGCCTCCATAGCTTTGATTAGGCTGTTTTCTCAGCTCCAAATGCCCTTCCTCTCCTTTGTACCCTGTGACATTTGGCTAAAATGCAACCGTCTTTGGCTGTTACTGCCAACAGCATAGCCAGTATCCATTCTACCCCATTTCCTTATGAATAGAGCCATGATTTTGTTCAGGATAACAATATGGTCCTTTTAAAATGACTACAACTATCATATTATATTCCCAGCTTCCTCTGTATCTCAGGGTGGTCAAGAGACAGTTTTGGCCAATAAGGTATGGGTAGAAGTTTGCTAGGGATATTAATGATCTATTGATGCATAGCAAAGTGTCCCAAAACTTAATGGTTTAAGTCAATAGATGTTTTTATTATTCCTGACCCACCCAATTTCTGTGGGTCAGGAATTTGGGAGTGGCTTGTCTGGGTTGTTGTGGTTCAAGATGTTAATGAGGTTGCAGTCAAGGTGTCCACTGGGGCTGCATTCATCTGAAGGCTTGACTGGGGCTGGAGGATCATCTTCCAAGGAGGTTTACTCACATGGCTGTTGGCAAGAAGTCTCCTGTGGTCTGGATGCAAGTCATGGTACATGTGAGATGCTTTAATAGTTTTTATTGTTGGAATCAAGGAAAAAAATATGACCTCTTCCTTTGTCTATCTCCAATTTCTTTTACCCCATTTTATTTTTGATCTATCCACCCTTGTACTCATCCCCCACCCATCCATCCATCCACTCATCCATCCATTCAGCCAACAACTCACTCATCCACCCATCCACTCATCCACCAGCCATTCACCCACCTACCCATCTATCCACTCACCCACCCACCCATCCATTCACCTACCTACCCATCTACCCATCTATTCACCCACCTGCATATCCATCCATCCATCCATCTACCCACCCACCCATTCATTTATCCATCTATCCAATAGTTTCTGTGAGCATACAAAGTGCCAGGCACAATATTTAGGCATGTGACATAAAAAGTGAGTAAGATTTATACCCACTCGGTGCGATGGCCCATGCCTGTAATCCCAGCACTTTGGGAGGCTGAGGCAGGTGTACCACAAGGTCAGGAGTTTGAGACCAGCCTGACAAACATGGTGAAACCCTGTCTCTACTAAAAATACAAAAATTAGCCGCGTGTGGTGGTGCGCACCTGTAATCCCAGCTACTCAGGAGGCTGAGGCAGGAGAATTTCTTGAACCCGGGAGGCAGAAGTTGCAGTGAGCTGAGATTGCAACACTGCACTCCAGCCTGAACGACACAATGAGACTCTGTCTCAAAAAAAACAATGAATTGTGCTCTTCCTTCAAGTAACTCCTCTCTGTTTAGGATGACAGATATGGAACAATTCTAATACGTTTGTGGTAAGTGCTATGCTACACGTAAAAGAGAGATACTCTCTCTTTTTTTTTTTTCCTTTGAGACAGGGTCTCACTCTGTCACCCAGGCTGGAGTGCAGTGGTATGATCTTGGCTCCCTGCAACCTCCACCTCCTGGGTTCAAGAGATTCTCATGCCTCAGTGTTCAAGTAGCTGGGATTACAGGCATGTACCATGATGCCTGGCTTACTTTTTTTTTTTTTTTTTTTTTTGGTATTTTTAGTACAGACAGGGTTTCAGCATGTTGACCAGGCCGGTCTTGAACTCCTGACCTCAAATGATGAACCCACCTCGGCCTCCCAAAGTGCTGGGATTGCAGGTGTGAGCCACCACACCCGGACAGATACTATCTTAAATGTATTAATATTTTTTCTTTCTCTTATTCAATCAGAAGCTTCTGTTGGCCTTAACGATAATTATGATTTTCATCGTAGAAACATGTTGAAAAAGACTTTTTCACCTTTAAGTATTAAGACTGGCTCTGAATGCATGTGATTTAGTACTCTTGAAACTGAGCTTTCAGAGAAGAAAGAGATTTTCTAAATTCCAAAGGTTCTGCTTTAAGACGTAAAGAACAGAATCTGGGACTTGGATTGCAAGCAGTGCACAGGGCCAGAAGATGTGACTTAAGAAAGTTCCATCAGTAGGAGGATACAGGAGATCAGATGTCAGGGTCCTGATTCCCTCCTCGGGGTTAAAACAGTGGTGGCAGGCTGGGCTCGGTGGCTCACACCTGTAATCCTAGCACTTTGGAGGGCCGAGGCAGATGGATCACCTGAGTTCAGGAGTTCAAGACCAGCTGACCAACATGGTAAAACCCCATCTCTTCCAAAAACACAAAACATTAGCCGGGTGTGGTGGCACATGCCTGTAGTTTTAAGCTACTTGGGAGGCTGAGGCAGGGGAATCACTTGAACCCAGGAGGGGATGGAGGTTATGGTTAGCTGAGATTGTGCCATTGCACTCCAGCCTGGGCAACAAGAGCCAAAATCCATCTCAAACAAACACAAAACAGTGGTGGAAAGCCCTGTGGTGAGCATGGTGCGGAGCAGCACAGGCTGCCCAGGCGTGGTTTGGAAATGCCCAGGAAAGGGCCTAGAGGGTGGGCCGGCAGGCAGCCTCCAAGATCCTACACTTTCCAGTGTGGAGTGGGAAAAGCAGCCCAGGCCCCGATGAATCAGAAGATTAAGGTTGGGGTACAGAGGCCAGGCTGGGAGCTCTGGGCTGGAGCCTGAGAATAAGGCATGATGGTATCACCTTGTGGGCACCAGGACAGAAGGCCCAGGAACTGCCCTGGCCAGGGCTGAGAGGCAGGAGCCAGGAGGGGCCTTAGCTCCCCTGCATCCCAACAGCATCTCAGAAAGGAGCAGGGAGAGACACTTGATGGGAACTTGAACTTGAACTTGAACTTCAATCTTGGTGCGTTGAGTTAAGGAGGAAGGGAGTTTTTGTAGACCGGAGACTAAATTGGCTTTGATGAGCGTGCTCGTGGTGTTTTTTCCTCTTTCTTTTACCATTAGCAAGAGTGGGGACTTGCAAGTTCAAGGGTTCTAGACCATTTTTAGTTCTATTTTTGTGCACATCTACCTGCATACAGCATAGAGAATTTTTACCCTGGTTGAGGCATGCACAGGGTGCTGGGATTACAGGCATGACCCACCACGCCCAGCTGGTCCTGAATTCTTTTTGTTTCCTCCAATCCAACTTGCTTCCATGGAATACTAAGAATGGGAATTGCTGTGTTCCTAAGGCACTATAAGCTGAAACTAAATGCATTTTTTTTTTTTTTTTTGAGACGGAGTTTCACTGTTGTTACCCAGACTGGAGTGCAATGGCATGATCTCGGCTCACCACAACTTCTGCCTCCTGGGTTCAAGCAATTCTCCTGCCTCAGCCTCCTGAGTAGCTGGGACTACAGGTGTGCACCACCATGCCCAGCTAATTTTTGTATTTTTAGTAGAGACAGGGTTTCACCATGTTGACCAGGATGGTCTCGATCTCTTGACCTCATGATCCACCCACCTCAGCCTCCCAAAGTGCTGGGATTACAGGCATGAGCCACTGCGCCTGGCCCTAACTAAATGCATTTTAAGGGATGAGTCTTGTGTGTGATATAAGGGCTACACAGAAAGCTCTAGAGTGCCCAATGCCATGACCAGAGATGTTCTAACTGCAAACCAGGACAAGAAGTTGATGGCTTCATGCTGTGGGTGGCTTTTCCCAAGACAACACAAGAGACCCCATCATGAGACTCTTGTCCCTCTTCTGCTAACTTGACAGACCTGACCTAAGAGATCCTGTAGTCCACCTAGTGGGTAACGGGCAGCATCCCTTACAGAACTGTTTGCTCTACTTCATCCCGGTTATGGGACACTAGATGATGAATTCGCTGTGTTATCTGTTGGCTGGATGAGAAACTGTCTGTGCTATTGCCAATACCACATGCTGTACCTGGATAAAGTTCAGGCCAGGAAATTGAGACTCAAATACACAAAATAAGAAAACAAGCCACTCAGTTACAACAGGTGTCATCTAGTGCTCCACGGTCATTCGATTTATTCAATGTATTCCCTTTAAGTCTAGGTTCATAGCTCAAAACCGTTAAGCAAACTAGGGTTATCGAATTACCATTTTATTTATTTATCTATTTATTTATTTTCAAGACAGAGTCATGCTCTCTTGCCCAGGCTGGAGTGCAGTGGCACGATCTCGGCCCACCACAACCTCTGCCTCCTGGGTTCAAGTGATTCTCCTGCCTCAGCCTCCCAGGTAGCTGGGATTATAGGGATGTGCCACCATGCCCTGCTAATTTTTGTATTTTTTCTGGATAGGGTTTCTCCATGTTGGCCAAGCTGGTCTCAAACTCCTGGCCCCAAGTGATTCACCCACCTTGGCCTCCCAAAGTGCTGGGATTATAGGCATGAGCCACCGCACCCAGCCTAATTTTATTTTGTAGTTTTTTTTAGACAAAGTCTCACTCTGTTGCCTAAGCTGGAGTGCAATGGCATGATCTCGACTCACTGCAACCTCCACTTCCCAGGTTCAAGCAATTCTCCTGCCTCAGTCTCCCAAGTAGCTGGGACTACAGGCATGCACCACCACACAAGGCTAACTTTTGTGTTTTTAGTAGAGACAGGGTTTCACTATGTTTCACTGGTCTTGAACTGCTGACCTCGTGGTCTGCCTGCCTCAGCTTCCCAAAGTGCTGGAATTACAAGTGTGAGCCACTGCACCGGCCTCTGTAGTTTTCTTTCTAAACTTTGTACCTGTCAGATTTCTGCAGAAGTGTAACTCCTAACAAAATAATGCTGACCAATGCTTTGAGACGAGACCCCTAAAAATACAGAACAAACAAATGAGCAGAACAATGGACTCCAGGTAGATCTAGCCTGAGAGCCACCCACTCCCAGCCTCCCTTATTATTCAAAGGTGGCTAAAAGGGTTTTGACATTGACTCCTAGTTGCCAATGACTCCCTCTAACCTGGGACCAGAGCAGCCTAGGACTGGTTCATCCCAACACCAAGTGATATCAAAACCCAACTACAGAACGATCGATCAGCATCGCTTTTGGAGAAAGATCTTGATCAAAAGGGGAAATGGAAACAGCATCAAAATAAAAATGGAGTCAGTGATGTTAAAACCCTGACAAATGGAGCCGGGATGAACGTGAGGCTTTCGTGCAAGGATGCATGATAACAAGAACTGCCACGCAATTCTCGGTAAAGCTGCAGTTTTACACAAAGGCCACCATAATCTTACACAGAAAAACACTTCTATGAGGACATCTGCCCAGCAACTGCCTGTCCCGTATTGGACTGAAACTGTCCTTGAGATTGATCCTTGAAGCCAAGGATAATTGTCTTAAAATAATTCGTGAAACCCTCCTAAGGTTTCCTTTAACTCTTGTCTTCCCTCATCTCCCCGATGTATCACACCTGTTCCCACTGCAATGACCATTCCCAGCTAAATATCATTTTCCTTTAGAGAGTCTCTATCTGTTATTTAGGTTCAACAATAGCATCTCCAAAACCCTTTCTGTCAGATATTTCAGAGTCTCTAGGAACATTCCATTCATTCTTATTTATTTATTTATTTATTTTGAGATGGAGTCTCGCTCTGTTGCCCAAGCTGGAGTGCAGTGGCATGATCTCAGCTCACTGCAACCTCTGCCAGCCTGGTTCTTGCGATTCTCCTGCCTCAGCCTCCCAAGTAGCTGGGACTACAGGTGTGCACCACCACACTTCATTAACTTTTTTGTATTTTTAATAGAGACGGGGTTTCACCATGTTGACCAGGCTGGTCTTGAACTCCTGACCAAGGTGATCCACCCTCCTCAGTCTCCCAAAGTGATGGGATTATAGGCATGAGCCATTGCACCTGGCTGTCAACCTCAATTTCCTGACTCTACCAACAAGGTCCTTGGGGGGGTCCTAGGAGTGCTCAGAGGCTTCCCTGCCTCTGGCCTCTTGCCCTTGGATTTGATTCCTCCCACATCATCTTTTTTTTGAGAATGGGGTCTCACTATATTGCCCAGGCAGGTCTTGAACTCCTGGGCTCAAGCTATCCTCCAGCTTCTGCCTCCTTAAGAGCTGGGATGACAGGCGAGAGCTACAGCACCCAGCCTCCTCCCACATTATCTAAGGCAATCCTTAAAAAACTCTCAGACCTAGAAGGAGGGTATTGAATGCTTCCAGCACAAAGACATGACAGAGAGGATGGACAAGATGGGTATGCTAATGATCTTGATCTGATCACTACACCGTGTATGTATCAAAACATCACTGTGTATTCCACAAATATGTACAATTCTGTGCCAGTTAAAAAATAAGATAAAATAATATTCTGATTTTTTTTTGAGATGGTGTCATGCTCTCTTGCCAGGCTGGAGTGCAGTGGTACGATCTCGGCTCACTGCAACCTCCACGTGCTGTAGCCTCTCTAGATCCACTCTGCTCCTAAACACACCCAGGGCCTTTGCACGTGGCACTCCCACTGCCTGAGAAGCTCTTCTGCCACTTGATGTGGTTGGTCCTTATCTTACAGATCTTCCTTTCAATACCAGCTACTCAGAGAAGCCCTCCCTGACCATCCTGATTAAAGTAGCATCCTCACTGTGGTAGCAGGACGATGCCTCCCCCAAGATGTCCATATCCTAATCCCTGGAACCCAAGAATATATTATGTTACGTGGCAAAGGGGAATGAAGGTCAAAGATGAAATGAAGTATGCTAATTAGCCGACTTTTTTATTTTATTTGTGATGGAGTCTCACTCTGTCACCCAGGCTGGAGTGCAGTGGCGCGATCTTGGCTCATTGCAACCTCTGCCTCCAGGTTCAAGCAGTTCTCCTGCCTCAGCCTCCTGAGTAGCTGGCATTACAGGTGTCTGCCACCATGCCTGGCTAATTTCCGTATTTTTTGGTCTCAAACTCCTGGGCTCAAGAGATCCACCCTCCTCAGACTCCCAAAGCGCTGGGATTACAGGCATGAACCACCATGCCTGGCCTTGATCTTTATGCCAATGAATTGGCGAACACACACGCCCGTGCTGTGCAATGGTATTTCACACTGTGTGGTGCTTTGACTTGAACGCCCTGAAACTTAATCGCCCGCCAGCAAACCTCACTGCTGTGGCCTTTGGCTCTACTCAAGGAGCCCAAGGAGGCCACTGGCCATTTGGAAAAGGAGGTAGTTGGGGCCCTGAGAGTTTACAGAGCTTCCTCAAGGCCACAGCACGTGTGTGAGGAAAGCAACCAGCCTGCCTCCACTTCTCTTTCCAATCTACCACCTTGTCTGAGCTAAGCTCAAGCTCAGGGCCACCCGGGTCTTGGAAGGGCTTCCTTGTCCAGCGGATCTTGTGGGGTGAGGGCTGTCCTACACATTCTGCTTGTAATAGCCAAGGACCCTAAGCTCCCGTTAGCTCAAGTCCTAGAAAATGTTCCGGCTACCCAGCACTAGGCAGGGTGTAGCCACAGGGATGCAGGATGTTAGTGCCCTTGGGATGGGAAGGAGAGATTGGGGGAGAATTGGCCGCACACCTTCAAACACTCCACCGTCTTTACCTCTGTAGTTCAATGTTAGTCTGCTCCTGTCTTCTACACTTGCAAATGAACTTGCATAGCAATAAATCTCTGCACACTCAAAGCCATGATTTCCTCAGCAGGTGGATGCAGAATGCTGGGAGACCTATAATAATCAGCCTTTTGCAACAAGCACTTTTTTTCCTATTCATTATTGCAGCGTTTTAAGAGGAGAAGGGAGCGACTGCTTTTACAGGGCTAGAGACATGGAGACACGCTGGGGGAGGCTGCTCTGTCACCAGGAAAGACAATGGAATTCATTTAAAATGTCTTATTTTCCCTTGCTCTGCCAAGCAAAAGCAGCAGAACCCTTTGGGGAATTCTCTCTACAAGGAAAGAAAATGAGACCCCGCACCTGCATCCCAGGCCCCCCACCGCCACCAAGTGCACCCCTTCCTCTCAGCTCCCCGGCTCCCCAGGGGCCGGGTGGGCAGTACCCACTCCCAGTGGTGACACTGTTGGGACCCGCTCACAAAACACAGTTGTTCTCTGAGATAGCTCATTCCCCTTTCTGTTTTTTTTTTTTTCTTTTTTCCTTCTTCATCTTCTTTTGGAGACAAAGTCTTGCTCTGTAGCCCAGACTGGGGTGCAATGGCGTGATCTGGGCTCGCTGCAACCTCCACCTCATGTGTTCAAGCAATTCTCATGCCTCAGTCTCCCAAGTAGCTGGAATGACAGGTGTGCACCACCACATTGAGTGATTTGTGTATTTTTTTTTTTTTTGAGATGGAGTTTCGCTGTTGTTACCCAGGCTGGAGTGCAATGGCACAATCTTGGCTCACCGCAACCTCCGTCTCCTGGGTTCAAGCAATTCTCCTGCCTCAGCCTCCCAAGTAGCTGGGACTACAGGCACATACCACCATGCCCAGCTAATTTTTGTATTTTCAGTAGAGACAGGGTTTCACATTGTTGACCAGGATGGTGTCAATCTCTTGACCTCGTGATCCACCCGCCTCGGCCTCCCAAAGTGCTGGGATTATAGGTGTGAGCCACCACGCCCGGCCTGATTTGTGTGTTTTTAGTAGAGATGGCATTTCGACATTGGCCAGGCTGGTCTCAAACACCTGACCTTAGTTAATCCGTCTGCCTCAGCCTCCCAAAGTGAATTAAGACCGAGATTCTCACCAAGGCTAACTGAGCTTCCCACTACCAGTTGCAAAATATTTGCTCAGCACCTTTGAAAGAAAACCATTAATCCCATTCACATCATGCACAGTATACAGCCTATACAAAGCATCTGTGGGTTTTAAAATTTTTTAAATATTCGCACGCAAAAGAAACATTTTCCAGAATCCTTATGCCTAATAATTGTGTAATCACAGAAAATGTGGACCAACTCTCAATAATTTAAAATTATTACCTTTGAGGGCAGGGTGCTGTGGCCTGTAATCCCAGCACTTTGGGAGGCCCAGGTGGGTGGATCACTTGAGGTCAGGAGTTTGAAACCAGCCTGGTCAACAGAGTGAAACCCCGTCTCTACTAAAAATGCAAAAATTAGCCGGGCATGGTGGCGTGTGCCTGTAATCCCAGTTACTCAGGAGGCTGAGGCAGAATAACTTGAACCCAGGAGGTGGAAGTTGCAGTGAGCCATGATTGTGACACTGCCTTCCAGCCTGGGTGACAGAGTGAGACTCTGTCCCAAAATAAATAAATAAGTAAAATTGTTACCTTTGAGGCTGGGCACGGTGGCTCATGCCTATAATCCCAAAACTTTGGGAGGCCAAGGCAGGTGAATCACTTGAAGTTAGGAGTTTGAGACCAGCCTGGCCAACATGGGGAAGCCCCATCACTACTAAAAATACAAAAATTAGCTGGGCATGGTGGTGTACACCTGTAGTACCAGCTATTGGGGAGGTTGAGGCAGGAGAATCACTGGAACCCAGGAGGCAAAGGTTGCAGTGAGCTGGGATTGTGCCACTGCACTCCAGCCTGGGTGACAGAACAAGACTCTGTCTTTTCAAAAAAAAAAATTCTCTTCCTCCAAGGTTTAAAAATCATATAAATGTACTTTCCTCTCAATTTTGCTGTAAACCTAAAACTCCCCCAAAATAGTTTTTGAAAAAATTAAATCAAGAATACAATAGCATGGTCTAAAGTAAAAATGTACAGGTTGCAGACAAGAGATACCCGGCAAATCATTTCATATCTGGAGGCCTTCATTTCTTGCTCCACAAGGTTAAGAGTTCAACACACACTGGGCTCTGTGATCTAACCTTTCACCAGTGCATTCTGTTCAAACCTTGGGCCTCACTTCATAAAAGTCCATTAAATGACTCTCCCTTTCTGTTTAGACTTGGCCTCACGCCATGGGCCCCATGGGCAGGTGCACTGCTGCTCCACTGGCGCTCAACACAGTTTTGCTAAATGAATCGATGACCCTAGAAAACAGACAAGCTGGGCACAGTGGCATGGGCCTATAGTCCCAGCTACTTGGGAGGCTCAGGTGGGGGGTCACTCAACTCGGGGAGTCCAAGGCTGCAGTGCGCTGGGATCGTGCCTGTGAATAGGCATTGCACTCCAGCCTAGGCAGTGTAGCAACACCCTGTCTCTAAAATTTTAAAAAAAGAAAAAAGTAATAACAAACATACGAATGACTTTGGCTGGGCACAGTGGCTGACACCTGGAATCCCAACATTTTGGGAGGCTGAGGTTGGTGAATCACCTGAGGTCCAGGAGTTTGAGACCAGCCTGACCAACACAGTGAAATCCCGTCTCTAATGAAAATACAAAAATTACCCAGGCACAGTGGTGCAGGCCTGTAATCCCAGCTACTCAGGAGACTGAGGCAGGAGAGTCACTTGAACCCGGGAGGCAGAGGCTGCAGTGAGCCAAGATTGTGCCATTGCACTCCAGACTGGTCAACAAGAGCCAAACTCCATCTCACACACAGAAAAAAAGACTTTGATAGGCCAGTGTGGTGGTGTGAAGAAAGATGGAAAGATGAAAGCTACTGAGAGTGGGAACTGAAAACTCCTAACCCTGCCACAAGGCGTGAATAGTGCCATCGATAGGCATTCGTCCTGAACACGTATCTACCTGTTCCTTCTTTCTTTCGTTCTTTTTCAGAGATAGGGTCTTATTCTGTCACCCATATTGTAGTGCAGCGGTCCGATCATGGCTCACTGCAGCCTCAAAATCCTGGGTCAAGCGATCTTCCCCTCCAGTCTCCCTCAGTGCTGGGATGATGGCCATGAACCACTGCGCCTGGTTAGCACCGCTGTTAAAGACAACGTTTGTCAGACATTGACAGTGTTGCCTATTTCCTATTTTTTTTTTTTTTTTTGAGATGAAGTGTCACTCTGTTGCCTAAGCTGGAGTGCAGTGTTGTGATCTCGGCTCACTGCAACCTCTGTCTCCTGGGTTCAAGCAATTCTCCTGCCTCAGCCTCCTGATTAGCTGGGATTACAGGAGCCCACCATTATGCCTAGCTAATTTTTTTTTTTTTTTTGAGACAGAGTCTCTCTCTGTCTCTAGGCTGGAATAGAGTGGTGCAATTTCAGCTCACTGCAACCTCCACCTCCAGGGTTCCAGCAATTCTCCTGCCTCAGCCTCCCGAGTAGCTGGGATTACAGGCACTCACCACCACACCCAGCTAATTTTTTGTATTTTTAATAGCGATGAGGTTTCACCATGTTGGCCAGGTTGGTCTCAATCTCTTGACCTTGTGATCTGCCCGCCTCAGCCTCCCAAAGTGCTGGGATTACAGGCGTAAGCGAAGGTGCCCAGCTTTCCTATCTTTTATTTACCCATTAATATATTTGTCATATCCTATCTGGAGCTGAGGCAGTTTTCCAGGGGCAAAGGAGAGAGGAAAAGCCTATCCTGCTGTCCATGTACGTGCCTCTACTGACACCTAGGCTTGTTGTGAAACCAGCACCCTGGGTCCAAGCTTGGCTGGCTACAGGGATTGTAAAGGACACACTTGCCCTGGTGCCTAAGGAAGGCACGTGAGGAGCTGTCTTTAATAGGAAAACGAGGTCCACCTGCCGCTGAGCAAGTCTTCAGTAAAAGTTCACTCCCCATTGCTTCCGGTCTGTGTCGGATTTTGTAGGTGTCTTTTGGGAGAAGAACATACTAACAGCCTCCACTGTGTCCTTTCCAAAGCTGTGTGGTGGGAAAGGAATTAATTATGTTGAAAGCAGAGCCACAAACCCTCCATGGGGACAGCAGTAAGGGAGCAGGATGTTTAGGATCAAACAGATGCCTTCAACCTTCCTTCTAAAACTTTATATGGATAACCACCATTTAAAAAAATAACAATAACAGGCTGGGTGTGGTGGCTTATGCCTGTAATCCCACCACTTTGGGAGGCTGAGGCGGGAGGATCACCCAAGGTCAGGAGTTCAAAACAAGCCTGGCCAACATGGTAAAACCCGTCTCCACTGAAAATACAAAAATTAGCCAGGCATGATGGTGCATGCCTGTGAGGAAGGAGAATCATTTGAACCTGGGAGGCAAGGTTACTGTGAGCTGAGATTACACCACTGCACTCCAGCCTGGGTGACACAGCGAGATTCTGTTTCAAAAAAATAAAATAATAATAATAATATAACAGGACCAGTCATGGTGGCTCACATCTGTAATCCCAGCACTTTAGGAGGCCAAGATGGGCAGATCACCTGAGGTCAGGAGTTCAAGACCAGCCAGGCCAACATGGTGAAACCCTGTCTCTACTAAAAATACAAAAATTAACTGAGCATAGTGGTGGGTGCCTGTAGTCCCAACTACGCGGGAGGCTGAGGCAGGAGAATTGCTTGAACCCGGGAGGCGGAGATTGCAGTGAGCTGAGATTGTGCCACTGCACTCCAGCCTGGGCAACAGAGCAAGACTCCATCTCCAAAAGTAAAAAATAAAAATAACAGGCCAGGTATGGTGACTCATATCAGTAATCCCAGCACTTTAGAAGACCACGGGGGGGAGGATTGCTTGAGGGCAGGAGTTCAAGACCTAGCCTAGGCAACATAGCAAGACCCCATCTCTACAAAAGTAAATAATAATACCAACTGCAAGACTGGTCTGGGCCATCTAGAAGGGGCCCTTAAGTAGGATACTACCGCCTTGCAATTGATTACTCACACAAAGACTCGCATCCCAGCAGTGCGCATTCTCTGGCTGGCAGCCAGTGTCCCAGCTAGGCACCCATCCTGGTGTCAGCGGGTCTTATTCCTCCACACAGCTGAAAGGCCCCAGCCCGTCCTGCCTGTTGTCCTCCTGATGCTCTGACTGTGGCGGGCCTGGTGCTCACCCATGCCGCCATCTCGGTGGACAGAGCTAGTCTATTGTTTTTACAATCCTTTCCAGAGGCCTCCCCATGAAGTATGAGAAAGCTCTTCAGCCAGAAGCAGCTGATCTGAAGGAAATCAGAGGCTGATGGGGGTGATGGCGCTACACACTCGAGCTAATGCGCAGTTGTGGTGGCAGTGGCATTGATCACAGTAGGAGTCCCAATGTGTGGGATGCTGGGTGAAGGCCTGGGAGCATGGTGGGACTCATGCCCACCCCCAACCCACCTCCCCTGAGCATCTCTCTTCACCATTTGTCCAAGGAGGCAGCAGCCCTAAACACGGGGGATCTTTGCTCCATACGGAGGGCACCACATCTCTCCCAGGCTCGCAGAACAGTGGACGCCGCTGGCCCCTGCCAGGGTCACAGCCATACAGTGACCAAGAGAGATGGGCCACCTACCAAGAAGGGCCGGCGTGCTCACCTGCACAGGCCCGGTCCTTCCAAGGAGCCCAGGGAGGCTTTGCAGTGAAGTCAGCGGCAATGTCACTGACCGAACTTTTGAGAGTTGTCTTTGGGGCATAGGGTGCATATTTTGGGGAGTTCTTTGCCTTGTCTTTAAACTTTATTAGAGTATCATTTAGGTGGCCTGGCGTGGTGGCTCATGCCTGTAATCCCAACACTTTGGGAGGCTGAGGCAGGAGGGTTGCTTGAGCCCAGGAGTTTGGACCAGCCTGGGTAACATTGGAAAACCCTGTCTCTACCAATAATTTTGTTTTTTTGAGATGGAGTCTCACTATGTCACCCAAGTTGGAATGTAGTGGCAGGATCTTGGCTCACTGCAACCTCCACCTCCCTGGTTCAAGTAATTCCCCTGCCTCAGCCTGACAAGTAGCTGAGATTATAGGCATATGCCACCACGTCTGGCTATTTTTTTTTTTTTTTTGGATTTTTAGTACAGACAGGATTTCACCATGTTGGCCAGATTGATCTTGAACTCCTGACCTCAGGCAATCTGATTGCCTTGGCCTCCCAAAATGCTGGTATTTTAGGTGTGAGCCACCATACCCAGCCTCTACAAATAATTCGTAAAAATTAGTCAGGCATGGTGGCACATACTGTGGTCACAGCTAGTCAGGAGGCTGAGGCAGGAGAATTGCCTGAGCCTGGGAGGTGGAGGCTGAAGTGAGCCATGATTGCCTTACTGTACTCCAGCCTGGGCAACAAAGCAAGAACATGTCTCAATAAATAAATAAACCTCTGCCTGTATGTCTCTCTATATATATCCCATTGGTTCTGCTTCCCTGGAGGACTCTGATACAGATGCCATCACAGTGGAAGTGACTGTGCCTTCAGAGCCAAAATTAAGACAGGCAAGTGACTGTGCCTTCAGAGCCAAAATTAAGATAGGCAGTCTGAAAAACACAAGCACACTTTCCAGAATGAACAAAACAACGGCCATCCACCCATGCATCTCACATTTTAACCTGTGTATAAATTACTTGAGTATCTTGTTAAGAAGCAGATTCTGACTGAGTAGGTCTGGGATTCTGCATTACAAACAAGCTTCCAGCTGAGATGGACGCTGATTGCGCATGACCACTGTAAGGATAGCTAAGTACCTGGAAATACACTGTGCTAAACAGTGGCAGTTAGCCACGTGTGGCCGTTAAGTTGTGAAATGTAGTTGGTCCAGCTGGGCACAGTGGCTCACGCCTGTACTCCCAGCACTTTGGGAGGCTGAGGGAGGTGGATCACCTGAGGTTGGGAGTTCAAGACCACCCTGACCAACATGGAGAAACCCCATCTCTACTAAAAATACAAAATTAGCAAGGCATGGTGGCACATGCCTGTAATCCCAGCTACTCGGGAGGCTGAGGCAGGAGAATCACTTAACCAGGGAGGTGGAGTTTGCAGTGAGCCAAGATTTCACCATTGCACTCCAGCCTGGGCAACAAGAGTGAAACTCCAAAAAAAAGAAATGTGGTTGGTCTGAATGGAGATGTGCTGTAAGTATAAAATACCAGATTTCGAAGGCTTGGCATAAAGGGAAAAAAAAGATGTAAAGCATTCCAATGCTTTTCATATTGATTGCATGTTAAAAAGATAGTATTTTGGGGGAAGGCAGATCCCCTGAGGTCAGGAGTTCAAGACCCTCCTGGCCAACATGGTGAAACCTTGTCTCTACTAAAATAGAAAAATTATCTGGGCAGGTTGGTGGGTGCCTATAATCCCAGCTACTCAGGAGGCTGAGGCAGGAGAATTGCTTGAACCCAGGAGGCGGAGAATGTAGTGAGCTGAGATCATGCCACTGCACTCCAGCCTGGGCAGCTGAGCGAGACTGTCTCAAGAAAAAAAGAATGGCTGGGCACGGTGGCTCACGCCTGTAATCCCAGCACTTTGGGAGGCCGAGCGGGTGGATCACGAGGTCAAGAGATTGAGACCATCCTGGTCAATATGGTAAAACCCCGTCTCTAATAAAAATACAAAAAAATTAGCGGGGCATGGTGGCACGTGCCTGTAATCCCAGATACTCAGGAGGCTGAGGCAGGAGAATTGCCTGAACCCAGGAGGTGGAGGTTGCAGTGAATTGAGATCGCACCATTGCACTCCAGCCTGGGTAACAAGAGTGAAATTCCATCTCAAAAAAAAAAATGTTCTGGGTAGATTGGGTAAAATACAATGCATATAGCCAGTCGCAGTGGCTCACGCCTGTAATCCAGCACTTTGGGAGGCCAAGGCGGGCAGATCACTTGAGGCCAGGAGTTCGAGACCAGTCTGGCCAACATGGTGAAAACCCATCTATACAAAAAATTAAAAAAAAAAAATTAGCTGGGTGTTGTGGTGCATGCCTGTAATCCCAGCTACTTGGGAGGTTAAGGTGGGAGACTTGCTTGAACCTGGGATGCGGAGGTTGCAGTGAGCTGAGATTACCCAGCCTGGGTAACAGAGCGAGACTGTCTTAAAAAAAACAAGGTGGGCAGGTATGAAGAGAGAGGTAAATAATTAAACCAGCCCTTGAAAATCATCAAAGGTAGGAGAGGAGGGCCAAGTCAAAGCCACAGAGTGACTGGGAGCGGCGGCTCATGCCTGTAATCCCAGCCCTTTGGGAGGCCAAGGCAGGTGGATCACAAGGTCAGGAGTTTGAGAGCAGCCTGGTCAATACGGTGAAACCCCATCTCTACTAAAAATACAAAAATTAGCCAGGTGTGGTGGTGCATGCTTGTAAACCCAGCTACTCTGGGGGCTGAGGCAAGAGAATTGCTTGAACCCGGGAGGTGGAGGTTGCAGTGAGCCGAGATCGTGCCATTGTACTCCAGCCTGGGCAACAAGAGTAAAACTCCAACCAAAAAAAAAAAAAAAAAAAGCCACAGAGTGTAGAAGCTTCAGATGAAGTTCAAAGCCATACGGTCCTAAGGAATGCCAGGAGTCAGTAACACAGCAAGTTAATATCTTTGAGCAGACGTGCAGCTACAGTTGTGGAATAAATTTCCTCTTGAAAGCGAAACTCTACGTGCACACCACCTACAGTGCATGGGAGCAGAGATTATGCAAACACTTCAAGAGAAAGGGCACTTGATCTCAGACCGGCAAAGCCTGTGGGCCCTCGGTGTGATATATCAATGTACCTTCAGGAAGAGGTCAGCGGCTGATCAGTATTAGAGAAAATAGTCAACGAAGCCAGCTCTGGCTGTGTCCACAGCTCCTGGCTACCACTTCCTCCAGCTCCTGGGGCCAACGTTCTCAGGTCATCCCTGACTCCTCACACTCTTATAACACCCATCAGCAAATCCTGTTGACTCCACTTCAAATTGGATTCTGGGCCAGGCTCTGTGGTTCACCTTTGTAATCCCAGTACTTTGGGGAGCCGAGGAGGGTGGATCACTTGAGGTCAGCAGTTTGAAACCAGCCTGGCCAACATGATGAAACCCCGTCTCTACTAAAAATGCAGAAGAAATTAGCTGGGCATGGTGGCAGGTGCCTGTAATCCCAGCTACTCAAGAAGCTGAGGCAGGAGAATGGCTTGAACCCAGGAGGCAGAGGTTGCAGTGAGCCAAGATCGTGCCACTGCACTCCAGCCTGGGCAACAGGGGAAGACTCCATCACACACACGCGCGCACACACACACACACACACACACACACACTAGATTCTGAACCTGACCACTTTGGCACCCCCACCAGTCCAAACGACACCCCTGCTCTGGCTCCCCTCGGCCCGCTTTCCTCCCTGGACAGGGGATCCAGTTAGAATGATGCTCACATCTTTGTTCTCTGCTCAAAACCATCCAATGGCTCCCATTTCACACAGGGCGAAGGTCATGTCCTGATGGCCTACACATCTCGTTGTGGCCTATGCCTGACTTGGCATGGTGGCCCTGACCCATCTCCTGCACCTCCATTGGCTGACTCTGCCCCAGAGCCCTGGCGGCTGTATATAGTTTCGGGGACACCAGGGACCTTCCCCTGTGGCCTCTGCATTTCCTGCTCCCTTGGCCCGGAACAGCCTGCCTCCCAAAGCACTGGGATTACAGGCATGAGCCGCAGCACCCAGCCACCTGAAGGTAATTTTATGCAGTGTTTTTAATCATTTTTTTAAACTAATTTTAACAATTTTAAAATAATTTTTGTTTTGTTTTGGTTTTAAGAGACAGGGTTTCTGCACGTTGATCTCCAACTCCTGACCTCAGGTGATCCACCCGCCTCAGCCTCCCAAAGTGCTGGGATTACAGGCGTGAGCCACCTCGGCCAGCCTGAAGATAAAACTTTGACAGAGGTCATCGAGTTATAATGAAGTTATCAGGGTGGGCCTCAATCCAGTAATATTGGTGTCCTTACAAAAAGGGGAAATTGGACACAGAGACACACAGAGGAAAGATGATGTGAAAACACAGAGAGAGGCCGGGCACGGTGGCCCATGCCTGTAATCCCAGCACTTCAGGAGGCCAAGGTGGGCAGATCACCTGAGGTCAAGAGTTCGAGACCAGCCTGGCCAACATGGAGAAACCTTGTCAAAAAAAAAAAAAAAAAGAGTATCTTTAAATCTATAGATTTCCCCTGCATCTCTTTTTTCTCTCTTGCAATTTTTTACTGAAACATTTGGAATGGTTAATTTGTATTGCTTCCCATAGTTTGGATTTTGCTAATTACATTCCTATGGTATAGGTTAACAAGTCTCTTTCGTTCTTTTTTTTTTGAGACCGAGTTTCACCCATGCCCAGGCTGGAATGTAATGGCATAATCTTGGCTCACTGCAACCTCTGCCTCCCGAGTTCAAGTGATTCTCCTGCCTCAGCCTCCTGAGTAGCTGGGATTACAGGCAACCATCATCACACCTAGCTAATTTTTGTAATTTTGGTAGATACTGGGTTTCACCACGTTGGCCAGGCTGGTATCGAACTCCTAACCTCAGGTGATCTGCCCATCTCAGCCTCCCAAAGTGCTGGGATTACAGGCATGAGCAATTGTGCCTGACACACGTGTCTTTTTTTCCTATAAATTGGTCATTGTGTTTAGAGTGTTAATCAGATTAAGGTTTTCTGTTTTTGTTAAGACTCTTTCAGAGTACACAACTACAAGGTGTGTGTGTGTGTCTGTGTGTATATGTGAATTTACATAATTTTTAAGATAAGATGCCTATGAAGCATACTGATACTTCTGATTCAAATTCAGGAGACAGGATGTTACTCATTCTCTTCCATTTCACCTCTGTAACTCCTTTTCCCTACACCAAGAATTCAGTTATCTGGCCACTGGGGATGATAAAATTTGAAAATTGCAATTACTAATTGCTTTGTCCCATGTTCAAAAACACTCTTAGAATAAAAATATAACATTACCACTCCATATGATCACTAAAAACAGTTCAAAAAAGTTTTTATTTTATTTTATTATTATTTTTTGAGGCTGAGTCTTGCTCTGCCACCCAGGCTGGAGGGCAATGGTGCAATCTCAGCTCACTGCAACCTCTGCCCCCCAGGTCCAAGCAATTCTCCCACCGTAGCCTCCTGAGTATCTGGGATTACAGGTACCCGCCACCACACTCAGTTAATTGCTGTATTTTAGTAGAGATGAAGTTGCACCATGTTGGCAAGGGGTCTCGAACTCCTGACTTCAAGCTATCCACCTGCCTTGACCTCCTAAAATGCTGAGATTACAGGCCTGAGCCACCGAGCCTGGCAAAAAAAAAAAAAAAACATTGCAGGCTGGGTGCAGTGGCTCACGCCTGTAATCCCAGCACTTTGGGAGGCCGAGGCAGGCGGATCACAAGGTCAGGAGATCGAGACCATCCTGGCCAACATGGTGAAACCCGTCTCTACTAAAAATACAAAAATTAGCTGGGCGTGGTGGCTCGGGCCTGTAATTCCAGCTACTCAGGAGGCTGCGGCAGGAGAATTGCTTGAACCCAGGAGATGGAGGTTGCGGTGAGCCGAGATCGTGCCATTGCACTCCAGTCTGGCTCCTGGTGATGGAGCAAGACTCTGTCTCAAAAAAAAAAAAAAACCATTGTGAACATATGCCCACACCATTTTCTCCCCCAATGTATAGGTCTGCTGTGTCTACATTGTTGGCGAATGTAACATTACACTCCATTCTCTCCCTATTACTGCTCATCTTCTCTTAGTTCTCAATGTAAATGTACATTTAACGTTCACACCAGGCTAATGTCAATGTCTTTTAGTTGCTTTGGTTGTCTGAAGCTCATTTTCTAGTAATTCCTCAGGAAAGGCTTTGGAAACAATATTCTCTGGGTTCCTGCATATCTTTTTTCTGGTTGTTGTTTTTAAGACAGAGTCTCCCTCTGTCACCCAGCCTGGAGTACAGTGGTGCGATCTTGGCTCACTGCAACCTCTGCCCTGCCCCAAGTTCAAGCAATTCTCCTGCCTCAGCCCCCTGAGTAGCTGAGATTGCAAGCATGTGCCACCACGCCCAGCTATTTTTGTATTTTTAGTAGAGATGGGGTTTCTCCACGTTGGCCAGGCTGGTCTTGAACTCCTGACCTCAAGTGATCCACCTGCCTCAGCCTCCCAAAGTGCTGGGATTACAGGCATCAGCCACTGCGTCCAGACTGAGAATCTGCTACTTTTATACTTAAAAGTTAGTTTGACCAGATATAAAATCCTGGCTCAGTTTGTGTTTTCTTTGAGTATCCTAAATGTATTAATCCAGTTTTTCTGACAAAGTGTTGCTGTCTGTCTCTGTCAGTTCAGATTGCTGTAATGAATACCCTAGACTGAGTGGGTTTAAAAACCCCAAATTTATTTTCTCACAGTTCTCAAGATGGTAGGTCCGAGGTGAAGGTGCCAGCAGGGTCAGGTTCTGGTGAGGACTCCTTCTCTGGCATGCAGACTGCTGCCTTCCTGCGATTCCTCACATGGGGGAGGTGAGGAGAGACTGAGATCTTCTTCCTAGAAAACCACAGTCCTATTGGACTAGAGCCCCACCATTATGACTTAATTAACCTCACTTACCTCCTAAAGACCCTGTCTCCAGGTACAATCACAATGGGGATTAGGGCTTCATGTGAATTTGGGGAGGGGGTGGACATACACAATTCAGTCCAAAGCCCTGTCGAAAACTTTAATGGTCATTTTCCATTATAGGCCACATGATCTAGATGGCAAGATGAGTAGGTAATTGAATCATTCCGGATTCTCCAGAGAAACAGAACCAATAGTACATGTATATATACGTGTGTGTGTGTGTGTGTGTGTGTACACAAAGAGAGAGAGATAGAGATTGAGGTTTATTTTGAGAAACTGGCTCACAGATTGTGGGGTCTAGCAAGTCTGAAATCTGTAGGCAGGCTGCAGGCTGGACACTCAGGCAGGAATTCTAGGTCACAGTCTTCTCCAACAAACCTATGCTTTTCTCCCTCTCTCTCTCTCTCTCTCTCTTTTTTCTTTTCCCGAAACTGTCTCACTCTGTCACCCAGGCTAGAGTGCAATGATGCAATCATGGCTCACTGCAACCTCAACCTCCCAGGCTCAAGTGATCCTCCCACCTCGGTCTCCTGAGTAGCTGGGACAACAGGTGCACACCACCATGCCAGCTAATTTTTGTATTTTTTTGTAGTGATGGCATCTCACTATGTTGTCCAGGCTGGTCTTGAACCACTGGGCTCAAGTGATCCACCCATCTTGGCCTCCCAAGGTGTTGGGATTACAGGTGTGAGCCACTGCGCCCAGCTCTGCTTTTGTTCTTTTTTTTTTTTTTTTTTTTTTTGAGATGGAGTTTTGCTGTTGTTACCCAGACTGGAGTGCAATGGTGCGATCTCGGCTCACCGCAACCTCTGCCTTCTGAGTTCAAGCAATTCTCCTGCCTCAGCCTCCTGAGTAGCTGGGACTACAGGTGTGCACTACCATGCCCAGCTAATTTTTGTATTTTTAGTAGAGATGGGGTTTCACGTTGTTGACCAGGATGGTTTCGATCTCTTGACCTCGTGATCCACCCGCCTCGGCCTCCCAAAGTGCTGGCATTATAGGCGTGAGCCACCGTGCCCAGCTCTGCTTTTGTTCTTAAGGTCTTCACCTCACTGGATGAAGCCCACCCAGGTTATGAAAGGTCATTTGTACTTAATGTCTGCTCACAGCTGCCAAATACCTTCACAGGCTTAAAAGAAGGACTTTAGACAAAATAAATGTAACAGTTTATTTGAGCAAAGAACAAATTCATGAATCAGGAAGCACCAAACCAAAAGGAGGGTATGAGCTCCACCCCAGCAACATGGGCAGCGAGTTGGGTTTTTGTTGTTGCTGTTGTTGTATTTATTTATTTATTTTGAGATGGAGTTTTACTCTTATTGACCAGGCTGGAGTGCAATGATGCAATCTCGGCTCACTGCAATCTCCTTCTCCCGGGATCAAGTGATTATCCTGCCTCAGCCTCCTGAGTAGTTGGGATTACAGGCACCCACCTCCATGCCCAGCTAATTTTTTGTATTTTTAGTAGAGACAGGGTTTCACTATGTTGACCAGGTTTATCTCAAACTCCTGCTCTCAGGTGATCCACCTACCTCGGCCTTCCAAAGTGCTGGGATTACAGACGTGAGCCACCGCGCCCGGCCACTCAGTGACTTTTTTTTTTTTTTTTTTTTGCTCTTGTTACCCAGGCTGGAGTGCAATGGCACGATCTCGGCTCACCGCAACTTCCACCTCCTGGGTTCAGGCAATTCTCCTGCTTCAGCCTCCTGAGTAGCTGGGATTACAGGCACGCACCACTTTGCCCAGCTAACTTTTTGTATTTTTAGTAGAGACAGGGTTTCACCATGTTGATCAGGATGGTCTCGATCTCTTGACCTCACGATCCACCCGCCTCAGCCTCCCAAAGTGCTGGGATTACAGACGTGAGCCACCGCGCCCGGCTGCTCAGGAACTTTTTATAGGCTGAACATAGAAACAAGGCAAAGAAACTACCTGATTGGCTACTGCTGGGCATTTGACTTATTTGAATATGGGTCAGTGAGCGGTCCCTAGTTATATAACCAAATGGCTGGTTGGCTGGTTGTGATTGGCTGCAGCCTGGTTCTGTTTGGGTTTTCTTAATTAGTTAAAAAAATGCCTTCAAATTTACTTTCAGGCCAAGAGCAATGGCTCATGCCTGTAATCCCAGCACTGTGGCAGGCGGAGGCAGGTAGATCACCTGACATCAGGAGTTCGAGACCAGCCTGGCCAACATGGCAAAACGCCATCGCTACTAAAAATACAAAAATTATAGGCCAGGCATGGTGGCTCATGTCTGTAATCCCAGCACTTTGGGAGGCTGAGGCAGGCAGATCATGAGGTCAGCAGTTTGAGACCAACCTGGCCAATATGGTGAAACCCCATATCTACTAAAAACACAAAAATTAGTTGGGTTTGGTGGTGCCCACCTGTCATCCCAGCTACTCGGGAGGCTGAGGCAGGAGAATTGCTTGAACCTGAGAGGCAGAGGTTGCAGTGAACCAAGATCACACCACTGCACTCCAACCTGGGTGACAGAGGGAGATTCCATCTCAAAAAGAAAAAAAAGGTATAGCTGGGTGTGGTGGTACATGCTTGTAGTCCCAGGTACTAGCGGGGCTGAGGCAGAAGAATCGCTTAAGCCTGGGAGATGTAGGTTGCAGTGAGCCAAGGTCTTGCCATTGCATTCCAGCCTGGGCAACAGAGTGAGACTCCACTACAAAAAAGAAAAGAAAAGAAAAGAAACAAGGAAAGAAAGAGAAAGGAAGAAAGAAGGAAGGAAGGAAGGAAAGAGGGAAGGAAAACAAAAAAACTGCAAATCAGATACACAAGTTTGGAATTGGAAATAAAATCACCACAAGTTACTGGAGCTAGAAGACTTGTTCCCTTTCTTCTGAGAACTCCTTGGGTGATTTATCAGCAATGCTCACACAGATCTTTCTGCTCTTGGCAATGTGTCAGGGGCCTAGCTTGTAATCGCAGCATCTCCCTGACATTTTCTTCCTAATCTGCTCAGAAACAAGGAAACCTTGCTGTCTCCTAAGAGCAAGGGTCGGGGTGAGCATTAAAGTGGATTTTTTCTCCTGGTTCTTTCTTTTGTTTTTTCCAGAGATGGGGTCTTGCTATGTTGCCCAGCTGGAGCACAGTGGCTATGGACAGATGCAACATAGCACACTGCAGCCTGAAACCTCTGGGCTCAAGTCATCCTCTGGAGTCAGCCTCTGAAGCAGCTGGGACTATGGGAATGTGCCACCAAGATCAGCTTTCGTAGTTCATGGTTGTCCTAGGAAGACAGCCACCTTGCAAAATACCTCTCATATTGCAAAATACAATCATTTCTTCTCGATATCTTCCAATGTTTTAACTTGTTCCAGCATTAACTCAAAAGCCCATGTCCAAACTCCAAAGTCTCATCTGAGACTTAAATTTTCACCTATTAGCCTGTAAAAATCAAAAGCAAGTTATTTATTGCCAAGACGGAATGGGGGTACAGGCAATGGGTAAACATTTGCATTCCAAAAGGTGGAAATCTGCCAAAAGGCAGGGCCAACAGGCTCCACATGAATCCAAAACCCAGTAAGACAGGCATTAAACCTTAAAGCTCCAAAATAATCCCTGACTCCCTGCCCTGAATCCAGGACACATTGCTGCAAGGGCTGAGCTCCCAAGGCCTCGGGCAGATCCGCCCCTGTGGCTGAGCAGGGTGCAGCCTCCGTGGCTGCTCTCACGGACTGGAGTTGAGTGTCTGCGGCTTTTCCAGACTCTGGGTGCAAACTGCCCATGGCTCTACCATTCTCTGCCCTGGAGGGTCCCAGTTTCCATAGGGAGAGTCACTAATTAGACCCCCCACCTCTGCTAGGGGCTCAGGCTTGGTCTTCTGTCTGCTCCCTAAGACAAGAAAAGTTGAAGCTCAAGTTCTCCAGGTACAGCAAAGACCTCCAAGGAAAAGCAGCCCAAGGCCTTCTTCTCCTCTCTGGAGACTATGACTCTGTAACCATCTACCCCAAAAGTTAATGCCAATTCCAAATCAGCCTCAGCTTGAAAAACTGTATGCAGTTCACAGTACAGAAAATGAACTCCTCTCTCTAATATTTAAGAGTTCTAGGTTGGGCGCGGTGGCTCACACCTGTAATCCCAACACTTTGGGAGGCCAAGGCAGGTGGATCACCTGAGGTCAAGAGTTCAAAACCAGCCTGGTCAATATGATGAAACCCCCATCTCTACTAAAAATACAAAAAGAAAAAAAAATTAGCCAAGCATGGTGGCAGGCGCCTGTAGTCCCAGCTACTTGGGAGGCTGAGGCAGGAGAATCACTTGAACCCGGGAGGTGGAGGTTGCAGTGAGCTGAGATCACACCACTGCACTCCAGTCAAGAGATTGAGACCATCCTGGTCAACATGGTGAAACCCCATCTCTACTAAAAATACAAAAATTAGCTGGGCACGGTGGCGTGTGCCTATAGTTTCAGCTACTCAGGAGGCTGAGGCAGAATTGCCTGAACCCAGGAGGCGGAGGTTGCAGTGAGCTGAGATCACACCATTGCACTCCAGCCTGGGTAACAATGTATGTATATACGTATATACATACGTATGTATATACGTATGTATATACGTATATACACGTATATACATACGTATGTATATACGTATATACATATATATTTATTTTTGAGACGGAGTTTCACTCTTGTTACCCAGGCTGGAGTGCAATGGTGCGATCTCGGCTCACCACAACCTCTGCCTCCTGGGTTCAGGCAATTCTCCTGCCTCAGCCTCCTGAGTAGCTGGGATTACAGGCACGCACCACTGTGCCCAGCTAATTTTTTGTATTTTTGGTAGAGACAGGTTTTCACCATGTTGACTAGGATGGTCTTGATCTCTTGACCTCATGATCCACCCGCCTCGGCCTCCCAACGTGCTGGGATTACAGGTGTGAGCCACCGTGCCTGGCCCTAATTTTCATATTTTTTTGTAGAGACAGGGTTTTTCTGTGTTGCCCAGGCTGGTCTCAAATTCCTGGGCTCAAGTGATCCTCCTAACTTGGTCTCCCAAAGAGGAAGTTTCTTAAAGTGGGTGGTGAAAATAGGGTGGATGACGACTGGGCGCAGTGGCTCACGCCTGTAATCCCAGTACTTTGGAAGACCAAGGTGGGTGGATCACCTGAGGTTGGGAGTTTGAGACTAGCCTGACCAACATGGAGAAACCCTGTCTGTACTAAAAATACAAAATTAGCCGGGCGTGGTGGCATGTGCCTGTAATCCTAGCTACTCTGGAGGCTGAGGCAGGAGGATCGCATGAACTGGGGAGATGGAGGTTTCAGTGAGCCGAGATTGTGCCACTGCACTGCAGCCTCGGCAACAAGAGCAAAACTCCGTCTCAAAAAACGAAACCAAAAAAAAAAGCAAAATCAAAGTAGCCCATTGTACATCTTAGGCCTGTTTTATCTGTGAACCACATGAATTCATTACCTTCTAAAAAATTAAATGTGTAAAACTAAATGAAGACCAGGCGTGGTGGCTCATGCCTGTAATTCCAGCACCTTGGGAGGCTGAGGTAGGTGGATCACTTGAGCGCAGGAGTTCAGGGCCAGCCTGGGCAACATGGTGAAACCCTGTCTCTACCAAAGATACAAAAAACAGGCTGGGCATGGTGGCTTATGCCTGTAATCCCAACACTTAGGGAGGTGGAGGCAGGTGGATCACCTGAGATCAGGAGTTTGAGACCACCCTGGCCAACAGGGTGAAACTTCATCTCTACTAAAAATATAAAAATTAGCCGGGTATGGTGGCACACACCTGTAATCCCAGCCACTTGAAAAGCTGAGGCAAGAGAATCGCTTGAACCTGACAGGTGAAGGTTGTAGTGAGCCACGATCATGCCACTGCACTCCAGCCTGGGCAACAGAGCCAGACTCTGTCTCAAAAACAATCATAAATAAAATAAAATAACTCAATGAAAATGAAAATACAGCATGCCAAATTATATGGAACACAGCTAAAATTGCTTTTTTAGAAAGCTAGAACATTAGGCTGGTGTGGTGGCTCATTCCTGTAATCCCAGCTAAGAGGCTAAGGAGAGAGCATTGCTTGAGCCCACGAGGTCACGACCCAATCTCTACAAAAAATCAAAAATTAGCCAGGCACAGTGTTGCATGCCTGTAGTCTCAGCTACTTGGAAGGCTGAGGTAGGAGAATAATTTGAGCCCAGGAGGTCGAGCCTACAGTGAGCCGTGATTGTGCCACTGCAGTCAGCCTGGGCAACAAAATGAGACCCTGTCTCAAAAGAAAAAGAAAATAAATTTAGAGCATTAAATGCATGTATAGAAGCTGGAAGAGGTGGCACATGCCTGTAATTCCAACTACTCTGGAGGCTCAGGTGGGAGGTTTGCTTGAGCCCAAGAGTTTGAGGCTGCAGTGAGTTGTGATTGTGCCACTGCACTCCAGGCTGGGTGACAGAGCAAGCCCTTTTCTGCAAAAAGAAAAAAAAACTGGCCAGGCGCAGTGGCTCACATCTACAATCCCAACACTGTGGGAGGCCAAGGAGGGCAAATCACTTGAGGTGAGGAGTTTGAGACCAGCATGGCCAACATGGTGAAATCCCATCTCTGCTAAAAATAGAAAAATTAGCCGGGCATAGTGGTGCATGCCTGTAATCCCAGCTACTTGGGAGGCTGAGGCAGAATTGCTTGAGCCCAGGAGCCAGAGATTACAGTGAGATGAGATCACACCATTGCACTCCAGCCTGCGCGACAGAGCAAGACTCTGTTGAAAAAGAAAGAAAGAAAGAAAGAGAAAGAAAGAATGAATGAAAGAAAAAAGAAAGAAAGAAGGAAGGAAGGAAGGAAGGAAGAAAGAAAGAAAATTGAATAGAAAATGTTTTAGATAAATATATGATTTGGAAACAAAATTTCTTTTTTTTTTTTGAGATGGAATTTCACTCTTGTTGCTGGGATTACAGGCATGTGCCACCATGCCTGGCTACTTTTGCATTGTTAGTAGAGACAGTGTGTCTCCATGTTGATCAGGCTGGTCTTGAACTCCCGACCTCAGGGGATCCACCTGCCTTGGCCTTCCAAAGTGCTGAGCTGACAGGCGTGAGCCACCATGCCCAGCCAAAATTTCTTTTTTTAATTAAAGTAGGCCAGGAATAGTGACTCATGCCTATCATCACAGAGCTTTGGGAGACTGAGGCAGGAGGAGGATTGCTTGAAGTCAGGAGTTGGAGACCAGCCTGGGCAACATAGTCAGATCCCCATCTCTACAAAAAAAAAATATTTAAAGGTTAGCTGGGAATGGTGGTCCATTCCTGTAGCCCTAGCTACTTGGGAGATTGAGATGAGAAGATTCCTTGAACCGACGAGTTCAAGGCTACAGTGAGCAATGATTGTGCCACTGCTCTCCAGCCTGGGTGACAAAGCAAAACCGTGCCTCTCAAAATGAAAAAAAAGGTAAACCAAGTTGTAAGAGAGCAAAACACACTCAGAAAGGACTGTATATTTTGACCGAGTGCAGTGGCTAATGCCTATAATCCCACACTTTGGAGACAGCTGGATCTCCTGAGGTCAGGAGTTCGAGACCAGCCTGGCCAACATGGTGAAACGCTGTTTCTACTAAAAATACAAAAATTCAGCTGGGTGTGGTGGTGCGTGCCTGTAATCCCAGCTACTCGGAAGGCTGAGGCAAGCAATCACTTAAACCTGGAAGGCAGAGGTTGTGGTGAGCTGAGATCACGGCACTGCACTCCAGCCTGGGCAATGAGAGCAAAACTGTCTCAAAAAAAAATTAGCCGGGCATGGTGGCAGGTTACTTGGGAGGCTGAGGCAGGAAAATTGCTGGAACCAGGGAGGCAGAGGTTGCAGTGAGCTGAGATCGCACCACTACACTCCAACCTGGGTGACAGAGCGAGACTACATCTCAAATAAATAAATAAACTTTTTTTTTTATAAGATGGGGTTTCACCATGATGGCCAGGGTGGTCTTGAACTCCTGACCTCAGGTGATCCACCCACCTCGGCCTCCCAAAATGCTAGGATTAAAGGCGTGAGCCACAGCCCCTGGCCATAAATGTACATTTCACTGTCTACATATATGCTAGCCCCCATAGCCCCCATGTATGTTTGTCTTTAAATCTTTTTTTCTTCTTCTTTTTTTTTTTTTTTTTTTTGTTTGTCTTTAAATCTAATGTTCCTGGCCATGTCTGTTCCAGGGTCCAGTCCAGGATACTGCTACATTTAGTTTCAGGGATTGTTTTTATTTCACTGACTTAGCTTGGGGTCCTTGTCTGGCTGATGAAGGAGGACCTTCTGGGAAACATTTGTCCCTCACAAGTGGTTCTATGAACACTGCATACACTCCTAACTCTCTGGATGCCGCTACGATGTTAACATAAATAAGTGGTGAGAACATAAGACCTGAAGAAGTCTGGCCAGGCACGGTGGCTCACACCTGTAATCCCAGCACTTCGGGAGGCTGAGGCAGGTGGATCATGAGGTCAAGAGATCGATACCATCGTGGTCAACATGGTGAAACCCCATCTCTACTAAAAATACAAAAATTAGCGCACACCTGTAGTCCCAGCTACTTAGGAGGCTGAGGCTGCAGAATTGCTTGAACCCAGGAGGCGGAGGCTGCGGTGAGCCGAGATCGCACCATTGCACTCCAGCCTGGGTAACAAAAGCGAAACTCCATCTCAAAAAAAAAAAACCTCCCGCCAGAATCCACGCCCTCCCCCACCCTGCTTGCTGTTGCTTTTGTGAGCCCTTTTAGGGAAATGGAGAGAATGTTCTTAGCAGTTCTCTGCCAGTTGAATCTGCAGACATTGATTGAACCCTTACTGTGTGCATGGTCCTCTGGTAGATGCTATGGAGGAAATCAAAGTTGAATGAGACCCTTTCCCACTTTTTAGGGCAGACATCCAGCCAGAGAGGCAGCCAGACCCCAGGGACTGCAACACCTTGTAGAGGTGAGAGGCAGGTCGCAGCAGCAGTGAGGGAGATGGGGCAATGCATTTCACCTGGGCTTCCTGGAGCAGGTGACTCTGAACCACACCTTAAAAGAAGGGAGGATTTCAAGGGTAAAGGCAAAAGGGAGCTGTGTTCTGGGCTGAAGAAACAGCGTAAGCAAAGATACAGAGGTGTGAATATTGGGGGCAGCTGCAGAGAATGGGCAGCCCAACATTCCTGGACTTGAATGTGTTATCAAGGAGAGAGGCGGCCCCAAAGAAGGCTTTGAATGCCAGGGCAGGAATCCACCTCCCTCCAGCAGGCAGGGAGAAGCACCAGAGACTGCCACAAAGCCAAGTACATCAGAGCTCCAGCTGAGCTCTAGTGGGGAGCTGGTGGCGTGGTGCAAGGTGATTTCTCTTGTCTTGTTGTGGTGATGAGCCAGCCCAGGGGGTGGGGGGAGGGTGGGGTCCAGGAATGGAAGTGAGGAGAGGCAGATGGGGAAAGTGTGATAATAGGATGTGAGTGTGAGGCTGAGGATGGTGGAAGTTAGGGGACCGAGGCCATGAATCTCCTGGGCAGAGGAGGGGGTGTCCGTGTTGAAGGGGCTGTTGAGGTGAAGGTGCTGGAGGTCAGGTCCCCATGCTGGGGTCAGGCTGGAGCCTGGTGGCCAGGCATAAATGTGGCATCATCAGTGAAGAGAGGGTGGCACGGGGGTCCTCAGGGCAGAAGAGGAAAGAGACTGACCCCCCTCACAGGGGTCATATCCTCAATGCCTCTGTCACCCCAGGATTTTTGACCCTTTGCATAACTTGTAAAGGGCTCCAGGCCCATGGAAAGCCAAACTGTTTACTGAGCTGATGGACAGCACCATGAATGGACCTTTCTAGAAGCAGTCTTTTCATCTCCCAGCTTCTAGCCTCCCCAGGGCCCCGTCACTCAGAATACGGGACAAGCTCCTCGGCCTCACTGGCAAGGCCCATCACAACCTAGTGCCACCGCAGTCCATCACCCACCTTGCCCACTTTTTCTAGCCACTGACAACCTTCCCTGCATTGCAGCTCCCCCAGGAAGCCCCTTTAATTTCTGCAGCTCAAGGGTTGGCTCCCCTGTCCCAATCCAGGAGAACTCGCTGTAGGGATCTCTCCCCGCCGCGCCACTGGACTGTGGCTCCTTCATGGGCACTGTTGGGCTGGAGCCAGAGGGGCCACATCCCACTTGTTCCCAGGGCTTTCAACCAGCAAATGGTAGTGAAGGAACAGGAAGTCCTGTTTTGAGAGCCCCCAGCTAGACTGGGATTCCAGTACCAGAGCAGCCAGCAACCTGCCCTAAGCTGAAAAGTAGGGGCTAGATGTGGGTGTGTGCCGTGCACCTCTTCCGAGACCAGTTTGGTCGCAGGGACCCCAACCCAGGTGGCGCTGAAGGAATTAAGAAACAGAGATAGAGAGCAAAAAGGTATGGGACATGACATTTTGGGCTGGATGATAAAGGTGTGGGATGACAGGGGAACCTCAGCATTCCCAGCTGAGAGCCTCACACATTTATTGACAGCAAACAAGTGAAAATCATCATTTAGGCCAGGCGTGGTGGCTCACACCTATAATCCCAGCACTTTGGGAGGCCGAGGCGGGTGGATCATGAGGTCAAGAGATCAAGACCATCCTGGTCAACAAGATGAAACCCTGTCTCTACTAAAAATACAAAAATTAGCTGGGCATGGTGGTGTGAGCCTGTAGTCCCAGCTACTCCGGAGGCTGAGGCAGGAGAATTGCTTGAACCCAGAAGGCGGAGGTTGTGGTGAGCTGAGATCGTGCCATTGCACTCCAGTTTGGGTAACAAGAGCGAAACTCTGTCTCAAAAAAAAAAAAAAAAGATAATCATCATTTAACTAAAAGCATTCTTCGCAGGGAACAAAGCATTCTTTACGAGTGGAAAGAAACAGGCTCTGGTGTTTATCTACTGCAGCTGGAGCATGTCGTTAAGGCACGAGCCTGCTATTGTTTGTGGTTCAGAAGCACCCCAGGCAGTCTTCTGCCCAAGAGCTGGCCAGGTATTTCTTTCCCTCGCTCCAGTAAACCAACTACCTCTAGCAATGTGCGTCTCTGCCATCACGAGGATCTCAGTGCTACAGATAGCCTGCATCTTTAAGGCCTGTTTATGCCAGCTTAGGGCCTGCTCCCAACACACCTCTAACGGGACACTTCTTGTCCCTAGTGGACGACCTCATGCCTAGTGTCTGACCAGTGACCAGAGGTCCCTCACATGGGAAACGTCCGTGTCCAGTTCATGTTACCTGACCACCTGGCTCTGGCAGTGGGAGCCTGGCCTAGGGCAGCCCCTGGTTGTTCTGATGAAAAGTGCAAATTCAACCCACCACTCCAGCAGGGAGCAAGTCCAGAGATTTTTGATAGAGAACCTGGGCAAGGAAGGTGTAATGAAACTGGAGGAAAGTCCTTGTCCCTGGGCACAGGAGGCAGGAATGAAGAGTCAGGCAGAGAGAGATGAGAGCGCGTGGCAAGTAACAGTAGATAGAAGGGAAGAGGTCACGGGTCAGTACGTTTGCTGGCCAAATGCCTGACTGTTCTTTTTAAAGGAAGTAGCAGGAGAGCAGTCTGCTAGGCGGGAGCGATGCCTCTAAGTGTTCTGTTCTTTTTTTTGGGGGGGTGGGGGCTGAGACTGGGGGGTTTTCTAGATCTTTTCTTTTTTAGTGGTTGTGGTATGGTGCGGTAGTTGGGGAGGGGGTAGGTCACACTATGTTGCCCAGCCTGGTCTCGAACTCCTGGCCTCAAGCAATCTTTCTGCCTTGGATCACAGGCCTGAGCCTAATAGCACCCTGTCAGGCCTCTAAATTCTTATCTCTGCAGTCATTTTGGGCATGGTTTGGCCTGGAAACTGGGCCAAGGGGTGACTGAGTTCTGCTTCTGGTAGAAAAACTTTAGATCTGATCAAAATGTTATCTGATAACGTAAATGTGTCATTAGTGAAGAGGGTGTGGCAATGGGTCCTCAGGGCAGAAGAGGAAAGAGACCAACTCACATGGTCTTGTCCTCAATTCCACTGTCACCCCAGGATCTGGATGCCTGATGAAAATGCATGCCAAGGCAGCATAAAGTCCTAAGAATTCACTACAAGTACTCATTCTTACTTGTCTTAGACTTGCCACTTTCAGACTCAAAGGGTGCACTTTCCCTCCTTCACTGTAGGATTTAGTGCATGAACCTGCTCACCCCAAACATCCTCTTCAGAACCTGGGGTTTCGGATCCTTTCCAGGCAGATATTTGTAATCCCTCACCTGGAGGGTTCCTCCACGTCCCCAGTTTATACATTCATTTGCTCACCTGTACAACTATTAAGACTAGCTTGTACCAGGCTCTGCTGAGGACCGCAGGACACCGTGAGGACACGGTAGGGACACAGTGGACACAGGCTGTCCCGTCCGTCAAAGGGGCCAGTAAGCCACTAAACAAAGAGTAGTCTTCAACCCTGCGGCGCCAGCTAGCGAGCACCCATAGGCCTAGCTCGCTATGGCTGCTCCCTGGGCCTGAGCCAGCAGCTCCTGATCCCACGCAGGCGCGGTGGCAGCTGTCGGGACTGTCCGGGGCTGGGGGCCCTGATGGGCTCCAGCCGGTGGGCGTGGCCAGGGCGGTGCGAAGGCGGGGCCTGGTGCATGGGGGCGGTACCTGATTGGAGCGGGGCCTGCTGCGTGGAGGGGTGGCCTTCCTGGGATGGGGCGGAATAGCCTAGGGGCGGGGCCCGGAACTGTGGGCGTCACTCCACTCCCGCGACCTATTTGGGCGGGAGTGAAGGCCGCACATTGGCCGGACTAGAGCGATGGGTGAAAACGCCCTACTAGGGCCCCTTAGACTCGAGTGGGACGGGGAGGCCTCGCGCGAGTCTTCCCATCTGTTTGGGATCGTGGAGGAGGACGGGCTGGAGGGGAGGGTTCGCCGACCGCGTCGCCCTCCTGGGTGTAGCAGCTCCTTCTTGGGCAGTCCCGGGGCGTGAGAGCACGACCGGCCAGGAAGTGAGGGCCCCGAGACACGGCCGCACGTGGCCTCGCAGGGTTCTGGGAATCCGAATTAGCCGAGAGTGCGCGTGGGTATCGGGGCGCGGAGGTCTCCAGCCCTGCAGGGGCGGCGGTGGGTCCTGCAGTCCCGCCGCCTGCCATAAATTTTCGCTCCGTCCCTGTCCCCCAGTGTGACCTTGGGCATGTAGTGCTGCTCCCAGTGCCTCAGTTTCCTACTCTGGGGAGTGAGGGTGACAGTGGTCCCACCCGCTGCATGCGTGAGGGTTCGGCACCCCTCCGGACCCTAGGAAAGGCTTAGGAAACTAAGCCTTTTTTACTCCGGTTTTAAGGGAAAGGAAACAAGTTTTCGTAACTTGCCCAAGGTCACCTAGTCAGCAAGTGGTAGGGTCCAGGCCAGGCCAACACACCCCCTACCCCCACTACCAGCACATTCTAGAAGGTTCTGCCTCGGCTTAAATGGGGTGTATGCTGTGAGGGCTGTCCCAGATTTTTTCAGCGCAGCTTGTCTTTCCCTCCTCTGGGAGTCCCCTCACCCATGTCTGGCACTCTCTCCCTAATACCCTCTGGGGGCAGCTAAGGGTCTGAGTCCCTCTGGCATGAGCCCCTGACTCAAGCCCATCAGACAGAAATAAGGAGCTCAGGGAGCACCAGCTTCATGGACGAACGATTGAAGGAATTAAAGTCCGGCTCTGTCTTTCAGGTCTGATCTCAGAGCTGAGGCTGGCTGTGCCCTGGGGCCACATCGCAGCCAAAGCCTGGGGCTCCCTGAAGGGCTCCCCAGTTCTCTGTCTACATGGCTGGCTGGACCATGCCAACTCCTTCGACAGACTCATCCCTCTTCTCCCGCAAGGTGAGGCTGGGAGCCAAGAGGGCGAGGGGGGAGGTCTGCAGGGGAATGAGGAAGACCGTGAGACAGCTGGGGTAGACACCTGTTCCTACCCTCCAGCCTCCTTCTCTGTTTCAGACTTGTATTACATTGCCATGGATTTCAGGGGTCATGGACTCTCATCCCATTACAGCCCAGGTGTCCCATATTACCACCAGAACTTTGTGAATGAGATCCGAAGGGTTGTGGCAGGTAAGAAACAGAGTGTCTTTTGCGGGGGGTGCTCTGGGATACGCCCTCTTATCATTGGTGTGGGGGTAGGAAGCAGCGCTGGCCTGGAAGTGGGTGCCTGGGCTCTGGCCTCAGGTCTGCCAGCAATTCATGCGACACCTTGGGCAAGTTGGAGAAGAGCTCGCTTCCTCCAGTGGGTCCCCCAAGCTAGTCTCCTGGGTGGACACCCCAGAGGCTGGGAAGCGATTTCTTGAGCCCAGGGACTGGCAGCGAGAGGGCGGGCTGAGCCTGTGCCCGGTCAGACCTTCTGGCTCCTTGCATTTCCAGCCTTGAAATGGAATCAGTTCTCCATCATGGGCCACAGCTTCGGTAAGTGCACTGGCCAGGAGCTGACTGGGCCCGAGGTGGGGCTGGGAGGAAAGGATGGGAGGCGCTGCCCCGCCCCTTTTCCCTGAACTTCTGAGAACTGCAAAGAGAGGAGAGGGTCAGTCAGAGATTGTGTGCCCTCTGACCTCAGGCGAGGGACATATGGATGAGGGAAATAAGATGAAGAGGCCATCAGGGCTCAGATACTGAGCCTGCAGACACCCATATGGAGCTCCCTGTCCCTGCCGCCGGTGGGAAGCTTTAGGGTTTGCAGCTGGGGGAGGAGGGAGGGAATTGGGAAGAAGCTTAAGGGTTTGCAGCTGGGGAGGGAGGGAGGGAATGTCACCCACGGCTCTGTTGTCCCCCAGGTGGCATCGTGGCCGGGATGGTGAGTAGATGGCTTTGTCTGGTCAATTGGAGGTCCCTTGGGTGGGGTGGGGAGCGCAGAGAAGAAAGGGGAGGGTACCCGGGAAGTGCCTCCCAGGAAGTGCCTCCTCTGGTCTCAGTGATAGTTATACTAGGAAGTTGGTGTAAAGTGGGGACTCCTGGTGGAGTTAATGCTTCCAGCCCCATACCCTGTCCCAGAGCACCCTGGAGTCCAGCCAGGGTCTGGAGCTCAGTGCTGGGTGCAGACCTGGGGGGTGGGGGAGGGCACACCATGGGATAGAAGATTCTCCTTCTGGTCTCTTGGTCAGCACCCTCCCCCAGCCTAAAAGATGTTTCAGGAAGCAGCAGGGTCCTCAGGGAAAGCAGGGAGTGCCCTTTGCTCCTTTCCCGCACTCATTCTCCCCTTTTGGCGTCCTCTCAGTTTTCCTGTACCTTCCCAGAGATGGTGGATAAACTCATCTTGCTGGACTCATCACCATTCGTCCTGGACTTTCATGTGAGAAGCTGGGCTTTCATGCATGCGGTCAGTGGGGAAGACCTGGGCCCCAGGCAGTCCTCTCAGCCCTGTCTCCTTTGGTGGACACTAGGGAAGCAGGAGGAGATGGCAGAGGGGGGAAAGTGGAGTCAGGGACCTGCCCCCCAACAGAGGACAGCCTTTTGCTGCTTAGACCCCTAGGAGTGGTCAGGAGAAGGGGTGCAGGGAACCCCTTGGAAACTGTGTGGCCTGGGAGCTGCGGAATGCCAGGCTGGTCATGCAGTGGCAGGTGGTGGAAGAGGGCAGGAGCCGTGGGTGAAGGACACTCTAGGCCACACAACTGTGCAGTCACACCCAGTCGAATGCATTTGCAGTTGCACAACCACACATGACAGCCCTAAGTGTGGACTGATGGGACAAGTACTGACCCCTCTGCCACCATTACCAGTCATCAGTCCTGTCCCTGAACCCGAGTCCTGGCCTGGTTGTTTACCTGCTGGGTGACCCTTGGCAAGTTACTTTGCCTCTCTGGGCCTTAGTTCCCTCACCTGTAAAATGAGGTTGGACTCAATGACCTGGCCAACTCTGACATCCTGTCACTTTCTTGCCCAGGGCTCAGCCTCTTGGTTGTGACACAACTCTCTTCAGTTTCGGTTTTCTTGTCCGTAGAATGACCACAGATCCCATAAGAGCGAGAAGGACGTCTGTCTCTTTGTCACCATATCCCCAGTCCTGGCACCTAGTAAGGGCTCAGTCAGTGTTCCCTCCATGAGCTCGGCAAGCTCAGGGGCCATCGTAAGGGCCCAATGCACAGATGGCAGGCAGCGGACACTCCCTTCTTTGTCCGTTTCACCCACTGAATTAACAAGCGCAGTGCCCCTGGGGCTTCCTCCTGGGTGAGTCAAGGGGGGCATTTGGTCCTCCTGTCCTCCATTCTCAGGGGTGGGTGGATGGGAGTTGCCCCCCCACCCCGGCATCCTCAGGCAGCGGGCCCTTGGCTGTCCTCACAGAGCCACACGTGGTGGGGGAGCTTGGCAGCTCCAGAACTGCACTCCTTCTGCCACTGAGAATGATGGCATTCGTTGAAGCAGATGAAATCACCAATCCCAGTTGGTCCATGGCCTCTGGACCCTAATTTCATGCCTTTGCAAAGCACCTGGAGTTGACAGAGATTCCCCTTCCTCTCCATCATTTCACCTGATTCTCAACTGTCCCTGGCCACGGATAGGGCCAGGCCGGCTGTGAGAGACAAAGAGGAGGACTTGTTCAGAATCTTGGGGCTGACTAGCTGGGGCTGGGTCTGTGTCCCCCTTTGCCGAGGGGCTCAGCTGAGAGGACAGGGTAGGGCAGGAAGGGTGGGGCCTCGTCTGCAGCCCAGAGCCCTGCTCACCGAGCCAACTGGCCTCCTTAGGAAGTGGAGAATTTGCTGACCTACAAGCGGAGAGCCATAGAGCACACGCTGCAGGCAGAGGCCTCCCAGAAGCCCTTGCACGTGGTCAGCCGGAGGAGATGCTGCAGGGGTGAGTGTCCAGTGTGGGCAGGGAGCGAGGCACAGAGTCACGGGGTCCAGGGAGAACACCCCGTGAGACGTGGGGAAGCTTCCTTCTCCCTTTTGCCCAACAAGCCTATTTCTCCCTGGGGTCACGCTGAGCACCAGGCTTCCCAGGGTCTTCAGGAACACGATCTGCCTTTCCCTCTGCCCCTGTTGCAACCATGCCCTTTACTTCCAACACCCTCCCCACACCCCTCGCCACCCACCCCTCCCCACACCCCTCACCACCCACCCCTCCCCACACCCCTCACCACCCACCCCTCCCCAAGCACACGCTGCTTCCACACCTTCTCTCCCCTCTGGGACTCCAGCCTGGGACTCCCTTACTTGGAATTCTCCCCTGCCCTTGCTCACTGGCTATCCCAATCCTTGGGGCCTCAGCTGGGAAGCCTGCTCTGACACCCCCAGGTGAGCGGCCCCTCCCTGCCCTACAGGTAACCACACTGTCCAATAAGAGCCTGCTGACTGCCCTGCTGTCCTGAAGCTGTGAGCCCCGCAATCCCCACTGTGGCTGACTTGGCCATGTTGTACCTCCCACATCTGGCGGTGGCCCTGGTAGGTCAGAGCTCCATAAACACTTGTTGCTTAAAGGAGTAGAAGCACCCACTGCCTTACCATACACACATACACACACACACACACACACACACACACACACACACACACACACGGCCCCTGCAAACGTGCCATTGAAACACGGGACACAGGCCAGGTGCAGTGGCTCACACCTGTAATCCCAGCACATTGGGAAGCTGAGGCAGGAAGACAGCTTGAGCCCAGGAGTTGGAGACCAACCTGTGCAACATAGTGAGACCCTGCATCTTAAACAAAACCAAAACAAAACAAAAATTAGCAGGTCATGGTGGTGCAGGCCTGTGATCTCAGCTACTTAGGAGCCTTAGGCGGGAGGATTGCTCAGCCCCGGGAGGTGGAGGCTGCAGAGAGCCGTGATCACACCATTGCACTCCAGCCCAGGCAGCAAGAGCCAAACTCTATCTCAAAAAATAAAAACAAACACAGGACCCCCGTGTATCTTTTGTGGGTGACCTCCCTTTTGCTGCTCTTCTCTCTCTCTTTTTTTTTTTTTTTTGAGACCAAGTCTTACTCTATTCCCCAAGCTAGAGTGCATTGGCATGATCTCGGCTTACTATAACCTCTGCCTCCTGGGTTCAAATGATTCTCATGCCTCAGCTTCCCAAGTAGCTGCGATTACAGGCACACACCGTCATATCCGGCTAATTTTTATATTTTTAATAAAGATGGGGTTTCACCATGTTGGCCAGTCTGGTCTCAAACTCCTGACCTCAGGTGATCTGTCCACCTCGGCCTCCCACAGTGCTGGGATTACAGGTGTGAGCCGCCGAACCTGGCCCTCCTCTCCTTTTTAATCTGACCTTTTTATCGGCCTGAGGCACCCAGCATCCTTCTGTCTCCCGCAGGTTCCTGAAGAACAATAGCCACGTGAGTGAAAAGTGTGGGGAGCTCCTCCTGCAGAGAGGAACCACGAAGGTGGCCACAGGTAAGGGACTCGCTGTACGTTGTATATTTGTTACTCTTCTTACTGAGGATGTCAAGGACTTGCCGTAGACCAGGCGGGATACTAAGCATTTGCAAACAACATCTTGCTGAATCCCCCTCCTGCCTCATCCTCATCACGTTTACAGCAGGAGAAACGGAGGCTCGGCATTGCCACGCAACCCGGGCGAGGTCATACAGCTACTGCCCATCCCAGAAAGCCACGCTCTGGGAGAGTCTGGTCAGGTGTCTTGGACTAAATGTTGCTGAATTGTGGCCATGCTCTGCTGGACCTGGGATGGGTGCCCAGCAACAGCGGCAGGTTGTGAGGACATCCCAGGGGTCAAGTGACTTAAGAGAAGCTTTTCACAGTGGAGAGGTGGAGCTGGTATGTCGACTTCAGAGCAGCTTTTGGCACAAGCAATTTCTATACTTTGCTTTTTACCTAGGCAATTTCTTCCTTTTTCCTTTCCTTTCCTTTTTTTTTTTTTTTTTTTGAGAAAGGGTCTCACTGTCACCTAGGCTGGAGTGCAGTGGCACCATTATGACTCACTGCAGCCTTCACCTCCCATGCTCAAGAGATCCTCCCACCCCAGCCTCCTGAGTAGCTGGGACTGCAGGTGTAAGCCACTGTGCCTGGCCCGGGAAATCTTTTCTAAGGGTCCGCTACATGCCGGGCTCAGCGAGGCTGCAGTGAGCAGGAGCAGAGTGTTCCTCTCTCAGTGGGGCCTCCAGCATCACAACTGCTGGGGCTGCTGCTCACAGTGAGGGAAACGGCGCCCCCTGGAGTTGGGCAAAGAGGAGCCCCAGCAGGGGCCTCAGTTCTAGGAAGAGATAAACAGGTGAACAGGTACATAAGTGGTGAGACGTTCTCTAGATGTAACGAAGGAAATGCACCTGAGAGCCTACTGTTCTGGAGCCAGGCAGAGGACTGGGACAACCTCCCTCCCCCGCCCCCATCATCCAGAATCCGGAGCTTAAACAACCGAGATGTGGCCTCACACGGTGGCTCACGCCTGTAATCCCAGTACTTTGGGAGGCTAAGGCGTGTGGATCACAAGGTCAGGAGTTCGAGACCATCCTGGCCAATGTGGTGAAACCCTGTCTCTACTAAAAATACAGAAATTAGCTGGGCATGGTAGCAGGCGCCTGTAGTCCCAGCTACTTGGGAGGCTGAGGCAGGAGAATCACTTGAATCTGGGAAACAGAGGTTGCAGTGAGCTGAGATCACACCACCGCACTCCAGCCTGGACTGCAGTGAGACAGAGCAAGACTGTCTCAAAAAACAAAAAAGCCGAGCTGCATTACCTCACAGTTTGGAGGCCAGGGTCCAGGGTCAAGGCCTCGGCAGGGGCTGTGAGGGAGAATCTGTTCCTGCCTCCCTGGCCGGTGGGAGCCGCAGGTGCCCGTTAGCTTGTCTGTGAGGTTCTCCTGGTGGGTTACAGAGTGCATGAGGAGGGGAGGGCTCATGGAGGATGCAGAGTGTGGGGGGCAGCGAGCATGCCCGAGAGGCTGCAGTTCCACGTCCTCTTATTAAATGGGAGGGTCTGGGTGGGCCTCATGAGAAGGTGACTTTCCAGCAAAGCATTGCAGTGCAGGTGCGGGAGCTGCTCACAGACTCCAGGAGGAGAAAGGAGCTTCCAGGACAGGCCTGGAGGTGTGAGCTGGTGGTGCAGGATGGGGAGAGAGCGGAGGAGACGAGGTTCAAGCCCCACAGTACTGGCTTTCTGGAAACAGTCTCCTGGTGTTCTACATGAAGGAGGGAGGATCCCGCTCTGCCTGGAGCTCCCTAAGGTCAGCGGGACAGTCTTTGCCAGCATCTGGCCCCTGGCCAAGCATATTCACCCACACCTGTAATCCCAGCACTTTGGGAGGCCAGGTGGGAGGATCTCTTGAGGCCAGGAGTTCAAGACTAGCCAGGGCAATATAGGGAGATGCCTCCCATCTGTACAAAGAATTCAAAAATAAATGCCATGGTGGCACACCTGTGGTCCCAGCTCCTTGGGAGGCTGAAGTGGGAGGCTCACTTGAGCCCAGGAGTCAGAGGCTACAGTGAGCCATGATTGTGCCACTGTACTCTAGCAAGACCCTTTTTCCTTTTTTATTTTAATTTTTGAGACGGGGTCTTGCTCTGTCACCCAGGCTAGAATGCAGTGGCATGATCATGGCTCACTGCAGCCTCAGCCTTGTGGGCTCAGGCAATCCTCCTACCTCAGCCTCTTGAGTAGCTGGGACCATAGGTGTGCACCACCATACCTGGCTAATTTTCCTCTTTTTTGGTAGAGACGGGGTTTCGCTATATTGCCCAGGTTGGTCTCAAACTCCTGAACTCAAGTGATCCTCCTGCCTCGGCCTCCCAAAGTGCTGGGATTACAGGTATGAGCCACTGTGCCCAGCCGACCCTGTCCTCAAAACAAAATTATCTGGCCCCTGAAGCCCCCTGCTGGGGGGTGATGCACAATTCTTCGTCATAAGCTAGGCTGGATTCAGGCTGCAGGTAGGATTTAACTTGTGCAGTTTAAACAAAAACATTTGGCATGGGGAATTTTGAATAAATTGCCCCTATTTTATTTTTTATTTTACTCTTTATTTTTTGGAGGAAGAGCAGAAGGGCTTTTATTTTAAATAGAAAGATTTTATGTAAAAATACAGATTTCCAGTTCCTTTTTTTTTTTTTTTTTTGAGACAGTCTCGCTCTGTCGCCCAGGCTGGAGTGTAGTGGTGCAATCTCAGCTCACTGCAACCTCTGCCTCCTGAGTTAAAGCAATTTGCCTGCCTCATTGTCCTGCATTGCTGGGACTATAGGTGCATGCCACCATGACAGGGTTTCACCTGTTAGCTAGGATGGTCTCGACCTCCTGGTCTACCCATCTCAGCCTCCCAAAGTGCTTGAATTACGGGCGTGAGCCACCATGCCCAGCCTCCAGTGTCTTCGATCTGGCAATACATTCTGTATTCCCTATGGGCAACAGCTGACCACACAGAGACTCCACTGCCTGTGCGATGGGCACTGTGCCCAGTCTGGCAGGCCTCTGCTGGCATCTGAGTTTGTGACCTTGGGAGGACCCAGCAGGAGGGAAGGGAGTGAAAGGTTTTCTGAGTTCGCTGGGCCTGCCCTGTGGTTCCTTAGAAGGCCCAGGGCACCAGGCTGGGTGTGCTAACACTCCTCAGTCCTGTGGATGGCAGCAGCAAGGACCCTATCTGCTCAGAGCTGATGTCATTGTCACCCACAGAAGGGCCAGGAGTCGACCCATATCACCCAAAGGCTGCATTGAGGGCCCTTGGGGCTCAGTCTGTGTGTAGATGAAGAAGCTGAGACCAGAGAGGATCTAGGGCCTCCCTTCTGCCTTCTGTGTGCATCCGGGGCTGACGGTGATATCATCTATCCTGACCCCCTGCAGGACCGGGGGTGGTGGCTCACACCTGTAATCCCAGCACTTTGGGAGGCTGAGGCAGGCGAATCACCTCAGGTCGGGAATTCGAGACCAGCCTGACAAACATGGAGAAATCCCATCTCTACTAAAAATACAAAAATAAGCTGGGCATGGTGGTGTGAGCCTGTAGTCCCAGCTACCTGAGGGGCTAACACAGGAGAATCACTTGAACCCAGGAGGTGGAGGTTGCAGTGAGCCAAGATCATTCCACTGCACTCCAGCCTGGGTGACAGGCAAAACTCCGTCTCAAAAAAAAAAAATTGGCATAGTGGCATATGCCTGTAGTCCTGGCTACTGGAGGCTGACATGGGAGGATCCCTTGAGCCCAAGAGTTCACAGCTTCGGTGAGTTATGATCGTGCCAGTGTACTTCCAACTCAGCTACAGAGTAAGACCCTGTCTCTTAAATGAGGCACCATTGCGCCAGCCTGGGCGACTAGAGAAAAACTCTGTCTCAAAAAAAAAGATTATAATAGAGCTGCCCTATACAGGTATACCTTTTAAAAATCTTTTATAGGCCGGGCGCGGTGGCTCATGCCTGTAATCCCAGCACTTTGGGAGGCCGAGGCAGGTGTATCAGGAGGTCAAGAGATCGAGACCATCCTGGTCAACATGGTGAAACCCCGTCTCTACTAAAAATACAAAAAATTAACTGGGCATGGTGGCGCGCGCCTGTAATCCCAGCTACTCAGGAGGCTGAGGCAGGAGAATTGCCTGAACCCAGGAGGTGGAGGTTGCGGTGAGCCAAGATCGCGCCATTGCACTCCGGCCTGGGTAACAAGAGGGAAACTCCGTCTCAAAAAAAAAAAATCTTTTATATTTTCCCTGTACCTTTTCTATGTTTAGATATAAAAATTGTGTTATATCGGCACCACAGGAAAGGTTAAAGGTTAAATCGTGTTACAGCTGCCTACAGTATTCAGGAGAGTAACATGCCGTTCAGGTTTATAACCTAGGAGCAACAGGCTATCCCATATAGCCTGAGTGTGTAGGAGGCTAGACCCTCCAGGTCTGGAGGAGTAGAGGGCAGTGAGCCCTGCTGGGGGCCTGGGCCGAAGGGTCACGCTTGTCCTGCCCACGCAAGGAGGGCCCGTAATCTGTGTACGAGATACCGCGGTGAGAGCCGAGGAAGGCGGGGGCCTCTGCTTGGTTTCACTAGACTGAGATGATATAAGAGTTCAGCAACCAGAAACTCTTCCAGTTACATGGTCCTGCTAAGAATTTTGAGTCGAAAATGCCTAAGACCCTCTGTCTACACTTACCATCTAACTGTACCATCTAAAAGTTCTAAAATTCCTAATTAGAGGGGAAAACATAATTACAGAAAATAGTTTTTCTTAATGTTCCATAGTTTGTTTCCCCCAGAGCCACATCTATGTTCAAATAGTGGTTTTCCAGCAGGGAAGCCTAATGTCTCCCTCCCTCCCGCCCTCCCGGCCTGCACCTCCTCCCTGAACGTCCGAATGGGGTTGATAGTTTGCAGAGGGGCCAGGCAGAGGCACCAACCTAGCTGTCCTTTCAGTTTTGTTTTTAATTTTTTTTTTTTTTTTTTGAGAAAATGTCCTTCTGTCACCCAGGCTGGAGTGCAGTGGCTCGATCTTGTCTCACTGCAACCTCTGCTTCCCAGGTTCCAGCGATTCTCCCTACCTCAGCCTCCTGGGTAACTGGGATTATAGGCACACACCACCATGCCTGGCTAATTTTTTTGTATTTTTAGTAGAGACAGGGTTTCACCATGCTGGCCAGGCTGGTCTCTGACTCCTGACGTCATGATCTACCCTCCTCGGCCTCCCAAAGTGCTAGGATTACAGGTGTGAGCCACTGTGCCCAGCCTGTTTTTAAATTTAATATTCCTATTCTGGGCAGGGGCTAGCTCACATGATTTAAAAATCACAGTGGGACAGCCGGGCACGGTGGCTGAAGCCTGTAATCCCAGCACTTTGGGAGGCTGAGGCGGGTGGATCACGAGGTCAAGAGATCGAGACCATCCTGGTCAACATGGCGAAACCCCGTCTCTACTAAAAAAAAAATACAAAAAATTAGCTGGGCATGGTGGTGCATGCCTGTAATCCCAGCTACTCAGGAGGCTGAGGCAGGAGAATTGCCTGAACCCAGGAGGCGGAGGTTGCGGTGAGCCGAGATCGTGCCATTGCACTCCAGCCTGGGTAACAAGAGAAAAACTCCATCTCAAAAAAAAAAAAATCACAGTGGGATAAAATGTGCACCTCACTGGATTTCATCCCATTTCCTTTATTCCTCACCTCCCCTCCAAATTGCCCAGGCTGGAGTGCAGTAGTGTGAGCTCAGTTCACTGCAACCTCCACCTCACAGGTTCAGGTGATTCTCCTGCCTCATCCTCCTGAGTAGCCAGGATTACAGGCATCTGCCCAGCACTTGAGGTGAGGAGTTAGCCATGCCTGGCTCATTTTTCTGTGTATTTTTAGTAGCAACGGGGTTGCATCATGTTGGCCAGGCTGGTCTCAAACTCCTGACCTCAGGTGATCCGTCCACCTTGGCCTCCCAAAGTGCTGGGGTTACAGGTGTGAGCCACCATACCCAGCCTACATTTTTTTTTTTTTTTTTTTTGAGACAGAGTCTTGCTGTGTTGCCTGGCTAGAGTGCCACCACACCCAGCTAATTTTTTTATTTTCAGTAGAGACAGGGTTTCACCTTGTTAGCCAGGATGGTCTCTATCTCCTGACCTTGTGATCCACCCACCCTGGCCTCTCAAAGTGCTGGGATTACAGGCATGAGCCACTGCACCTGGCCGTCAACATCTTTTTTTTTTTTTTTTTTTTATGCCAAACTCTTTATTTCTACTTACTTATTTATATGAATATGTTTCTCATTCCATACATTATACAGCAAAGGTAGCATATATCTAATGTTGAACTTCTTTAATTTATATATTTATTTATTTATTTATTTTAATTTTTATTGCATTATAGGTTTGGGGGTACATGTGCAGAACGAGCAAGATAGTTGCATAGGTACACACATGGCAGTGTGCTTTGCTGCTTTCCTCCCCTTCACCCACACTTGGTATTCATCCCCAGGCTATCCCCCCCAGCCCTCCCCGCTGTCCCTCCCCCATTCCCCCCAACAGTCCCCAGTGTATAGTAGACCGCCTCTCTGTGTCCACGTGTTCTCATTTTTCTCACCCACCTATGAGTGAGTATATGCCGTATTTCTTTTTCTGTTCTTGTGTCAGTTTGCTGAGAATGATGTTCTCCAGATTCATCCATGTCCCTACAAAGGACACAAACTCATCATTTTTGATTGCTGCATAATATTTTACAGAGTGTTCCCCATGGGTGTCTGAGCTAACTTAACCAGCTCGCTGTGGGAGGCACTTTTTGCAGTCTTTGCTGTTACAGGCAATGCCTACTGCATAGGCATGGTTCTCGGCTTTGCAGAAGTGCCGGGACCTACAGATGAGGGGCAGGCAGGAGAATGAAAACCACCTCAGATGTCATCTCCCTAGCAGGGGTCCAGGTCCTCGGGCTGTGAAGGTGTTTGCCAGGCAGTGTCCAGGGCTGTTACTTGGCAGCCTCGCCTGAGCTGCTGAGAGGCCTGTGTCCCCAGCTGTCACTCATTTGGAATTTTTTTCCATTTGATGAGTGAGAAATGGTATCTCAGTGTGGGTTTAATTTGTGTTGTGGTTTTATGGGAAGAATCAGCCTCGTGTGTGTCTGTCCCTAAGCATCCTACCTTCCTATCCTCTTGGCCAGCTTTTTCTCGGGTTATTGGCCTTGCTCAATTTGTGGGAACTTTTCACGTGTTGGCGAGATTGACTTGCAAATACTCTTCCCTAGCTTGTCATTTATCTTTTGACTTTGCTTAGGTTGTTTTTTATTTTTCTTGCAGTCCTGAGTTTGCTTGTTTGGATGCAATTGAAAATACATCTTTTGGGCCAGGCACAGTGGCTCACACCTATAATCCCAGCACTTTGGGAGGCTGAGGTGGGTGGGTCACCTGTGGTTGGGAGTTCGAGACCAGCCTGACCAACATGGTGTACTAAAAATACAAAAACTTAGGTGGCGGATGCCTGTAATCCCAGCTACTCAGAAAGCTGAGGCAGGAGAATCGCTAGAACCCAGGAGGTGGAGGTTGCAGTGAGCTGAGATCCTGCCACTGCACTGCAGCCTGAGCAACAAGAGTGAAACTCTGTCTCAAAAAAAATAAAAGAAAGGAAATATGTCTTCTGTGTGGCTTCCGGAATTTAGTTAAAAGCTCATGCTTGATTCTAATATTATTTTGGGTCTAGTATTTGCATTTAAATATTTACATTGGATCCGTATCTAGTGTACAGGGTGAGGTTTAACTGACTACATCTTTTTCCAGATGGCTCCTCAGCTGCCCAATGCCACTTTTAGAAAAGTCTTTCTTTACCCTGTTGATGTAAGGGGGCTGCCTTGGTCAGACACTGAATGCCCGTCTGTACTTCGTCTGTCTCTGCTGTCTCTGACTGTCTATGATTTTACTGTACCACATGGTTTTTTTTTTTTTTTCATTTATTTTTTTTAAAGACAGGGTTTCACCATATTGGTCAGGCTGGTTTCGAACTCCTGACCTCAGGTGATCTGCCCGTCTCAGCCTCCCAAAGTGCTGGGATTACAAACGTGAGCCACCGCGCCCAGCTTTGTACCACATGTTTTAAATTGAGGCCCGACAGCTGGGCATGATGGCTCATGTCTGTAATCCCAGCACTTTGGGAGGCTGAGGCAGGTGGATCACCTGACGTCAGGAATTCAAGACCAGCCTGGTCAATATGGTAAAACCCTATCTCTACTAAAAGTACAAAAAACTAGCTGGGCATGGTGGCAGGTGCCTATAATCCCAGCTACTTGGGAGGCTGAGGCAGGAGAACTGCTTGGACCTGGGAGGCGGAGGCGGAGGAGGTTGCAGTGAGTCAAGTTCACACCATTGCACTCCAGCCTGGATGACAGAGTGAGACTCCGACTCAAAAAAAAAAAAAATTGAGGCCCAACAGGATTTTCATATCTGATGGAATAGTCTCCTTTTATGGCTCTTTTATAGAGTTTTTTACTCATCTTTTTTTTCTTTTGCTTTTTGAGACGGTCTTGCTCTGTTGCCCAGGCTGGATTGCAGTGGCAGGATCTCAGCTCACTGCAGCCTCTGCCTTCCCAGCTTAAACTTCAGTCTTCCTAGTAGCTGGTACTATAGGCGTGCACCACCAAGCTCAGCTAATTTTTCAGTTTTTTTGTGTGTGTAGAGATGGGGTCTTGCTCTGTTGCCCAGGCTGATCTCAACTCTTAGTCTCAAGCGACCTCCCGCCTTGGCCTCCCAAAGTGCTGGAATTACAGGCACCTGACTTCCTGCTGTTCTTGCTTGTTTAATTTTTCCATGTGAGCTTGAGAATCAGGTGGTTTAGGGTCTCCACCAAAAATCTTGTTGGTATATGTATCATTTTTTAGTGTTTTTTGTTTGTTTGTTTGATTGATTTTTTTTTTTTTAAGACAGAGTCTTGCTCTGTTGCCTAGGCTGGAGTGAGGTGGCACGATCTCGGCTCAGTGCAACCTCGACCTCCCAGGTTCAAGCAATTCTCATGCCTCAGCCTCCCTAGTGGCTGGGACTAAAGGTGCCCACCATGACACCTAGCTAATTTTTTTGGTCTTTTAGTACAGATGGGGTTTCACCATGTTGGCCAGGCTGGTCTCAAACTCCTGGCTTCAAGTGCTCTGCCTGCCTTAGCCTCCCAGGAGTGCTGGGATTACAGGCGTGTACCACGGCGCTCAGCCCATATATGCAGGTTTAAATAATATACTAGTGTTAGTCACAGTAACACCTGTGTGCCCCACACACAGCTAAAACAGTGGCACAACACCTATTCCTTTGAACCTCTCCAGCCCCTCCTGGGCCTTACCCAGAGTCATAAATTTGCTGTTTATTCATTCAGCAAGCACTTTGTGAGCACCTCCTATGTGGCAGACACAGTTCTTGGTCCTGAGGATGCAGCTGTGAACAAGACAGACCAAACTTTGTCCTCGTGGAAGCTGAACTCTAGCAGAGGAGAGAAGTAGTCAGTAAGCAAAGGATTGAGTGCCTCAGAAAGTGCGATGGAGGCTGGGTGCAGTGGCTCACACCTGGAATCCCTTTGGAAGGTGGGCAGGTCATTTGAGCTCAGGAGTTTGAGATTAGTGTGGCCAATATTGCAAAACCCCGTCTCTACTAAAAGTACAAAATCAGTCTGGCGTGGTCTTGCACACCTGTAATCTCAGCTACTCGGGAGGCTGAGGCAGGAGAATCGCTTGAACCTGGGAGATGGAGGTTGCAGTGAGCTGAGATCACACCACTGCACTCCATCCTGGGCAACAGAGAAAGACTGTCTCAAAAAAAAAAAGTGCTGTGGAGAAAAATAAGAAGGGGTGGTGGGGAGCCCTGGCCATGAAGGTTTTTGGAAAGATTTGTATGGGGGAGGGAGCAGCCCTGCTTCTTAACCCTGTGGACACCTGCGTGCGGCTCTAGTCCTGCGTGTGTCCTGCCGGACAGGTCCCGTACAGCCACCCCTCAGTTCATGTCTCCATCCCTTCCAACTACCAGCAGCTTCCAGCTTGTGATTACCCACAGGTCACAGGGGACCCTCTGCCCCTACTGGACGCTGCCCTACAGGCTGTTCTTGAGGGAACATTGCCCAGGAAGGAACTGCTGGGTATTCAGTCTGCAGGTGGGGCTGAGTTGTTGGCCACCATCGGGATGGGGACAGAGAACCAAATCTGCACCCGCTGCTGAAGCTGGGCACCACCCAGGCCTCGAAATTCTGCTCATTTATTTATTTATTTTTAAAACAGAGTCTCACTGTCACCCAGGCTGGAGTGCAGTGGTGCCATATCGGCTCACTGCAACCTCCGCCTCTTGGGTTCAAACAATTCCCTACCTCAGCCTCTGGAGTAGCTGGGATTACAGGCATCCACCACCACACCTGGCTAATTTTTGTGTTTTTAGTAGAGACAGGGTTTCACCATCTTGACCAGGCTGGTCTTGAACTCCTGACCTTGTGATCCACCTGCCTCGGCCTCCCAAAGTGCTGGGATTACAGGCATGAGCCACCGCGTCCCACCGCCTCATGTTTCTTTTTTCATTCAGTGTCTTCTCAACAAATGATGACACGATTATTACTTATTTGCTTCTTCCTAGTGATTAAAGGAATGAATGAGTGTGTCAGGTTTCTCAGAGATGAGAGCGCCACCGTTCACACTGCTGTTAGCCCTAAGCTCCTGCCCTCATTCTGCACCGGCCCTTTGGGGTGGCCGGTGAGGGCCCATGTGGGCTGACAGGTCGGTGGCCAGGTGGCCATGGTCGAGCCCTGCTCCAGCTGGACCCTGGTATGGGGAGTCCTGGGCAGCTGAGGACATCAGGGGTAGGTGGGAGAAATGGGCCCTGGCTGGAAAGGCCTGGGGGCTCCCAGCAAAGTCGTGAGCGTCCCTGACCCTGATGGACAGCACTGAGGCCGCTGTCTTTGTGCTTCTGCCTCCAGGTCTGGTGCTGAACAGAGACAGGAGGATCACCTTGGTGAGTGCTGCTGCCTCTGGGTCCCGCCGCCAGTTTGCCTGTTAGCATCTTTGTTGTTTTTGAAAATTGCAGGCTGGGCCAGGTGGCACATGCCTGTAATTCTAGCACCTTAGGAGGGAGGCTGAGGTGGGTGGATCACCTGAGGTCAGGAGTTTAAGACTAGCCTGGCCAACATGGTGAAACCCCGTCTCTACTAAAAAGCACACACACACACAATTAGCTAGGTGTGGTGACACATGCCTATAATCCCAGCTACTCTGGGCAGAGGCTGAGGCAGGAGAATCACTTGAACGGGAGGCGGAGGTTACAGTGAGCTGAGATCACACTACTGCACTACAGCCTGGGTGACAGAGCGAGACTCCATCTCAAAAAAAAAATTATAGATTACATAATAATTGTCAGTTTAACTATTTGTAAGTGTGCACTTCAGTGGCATTAAATACAGTTGATGGAGGTGAGTAGAGGAGGGAGACATTCTAGGCACTGGCTGCCACCCAGGTAAAAGCTCGAAGTCAGCACAGTGCACCTGTTGAGAGGGGGATTCCTGATAGAGGCTGTGAATTAAAAACCAGTGTCCCATCTGGAGGCCTGGGAGTATGTCACTGGAGTGCTCGTATTAATGGAAACTTGGCCATCTCTGCCAAGAGGCTTTGTGACCTTGGGCAAGGTGCTTACCCTCTCCGAGCCTTGGTTGTCTCACGTGCAAAAAAAAAGTGCTTTCATTCGTTCAGCTGGTTCATCAGCAACTTGGCCAGGGGAGCCAAGCCCTGGGCCTGACTTTGAAAGGTGGTGGTTGTTTTTTTTGTAGGAAGACTTTAGGTTTAGTTTTCTTTTCTTTTTTTTTTTTTTTGGAAAGAAAGAAGAAGGAGTGAAGGAGAGGAAGAAAGAGGAAGACAAAGAGAGAGAATGGGAATGTAGCTTTATTCTAAAAATGGGTATTAATAATGGCCGATCGCTATTTTGTATATTTAAGGTGGAGAATGTATATTTTGTGTATTTAAAATGGAGAGCTCTATAATTATTTATTGAGTTTACTTGTTCCGGATCTGAGTTCAAGTCCTGGATATCCTTATTAATTTTCTGTTGTGTTGAGTCTAAATCTCTTTATGGGTCTTATGTATCTGGGTGTTAGGATCTTTAGCTCTTATTGTTGCATTGATCCTTTTACCACTATATCTTTGTTGCTTTAAAATCTATTTTATCAGATACGAGAATTGCAACTCCTGCTTTTTTATTTATGTATTTATTTTTGCTCTCCATTTGGTTGGTAAATCTTTCTCCATCCCTTTGTTTTGAGTCTTTGTGTATCTTTGGATGTGAAATGGGTCTGGATGTAGCATACCATTGGGCTTTGGCTGTATCTTTTGAATGGGGGATTTAGTTGATTTAAATTTAGGATTACTGCCATTTGATGTTAACTGGCTATTTTATCCATTCGTTGATGTAAATTCTTCTTTATGTTGATGTTCTTTACTTTTTGGTATATTTTTAGAAAGGAACTGGTTGTTCCTTTCTATGTATAATGCTTCTTTGAGAAGCCCTTGTAAAGCAGGCCTGGTGGTAATAAAATCTCTGAGTACTTGCTTGTTCATAAAAGATTTTATTTTTCCTTCAATTGTGAAGCTTAGTTTGGCAGGATATGAAATTCTGGGCTGAAAGTTCTTTTCTTTAAGGATGTTGAATATTGTCCCCCACTCTCTTCTGGCTTGTAGGGTTTCCACTGAGAGATCTGCTGTAAGTATGATAGGCTTCCCTTTGTGGGTAACCTGACCTTTCTTCTGGCTGCCCCTAGTATTTTCTCCTTCGTTTCAACCCTGGTGAATCTAATGATTATGCGCCTCGAGGTTGCTCTTCTTGAGGAATATCTCTGTGGTGTTATCTATATTACCTGGAGTTGAATATTGTCCTGCTTTGCTAGATTGGGAAAGTTTTCCTGAATAATATCCTGAAGAGTATTTTCCAGCTTGGATTCATTCTCTCCGTCACATTCAGGTACACCTATCAAACATAAAGTAGGTCTTTTCACATAGTCCCATATTTCTTGGAGACTTTGCTCATTCCTTTTTATCCTTTTTTCTCTATTCTTGTCTTCTCGTTTTATTTCATTAAGTAGGTCTTTGACCTCTGATATCCTTTCTCTTCTGCTTGGTCAATTTGCTATTCAAACTTGTGCATATTTTGCTAAGTTTTCGTGTTGTTTTTCAACTCTGTTAGTTCATTTATATTCCTCTCTATATTGTCTATTCTTGTTAGCATTTCGTCAAACCTTTTTTCAAAGTTCTTAGTTTCTTTACATTGGGTTAGAATAAGTTCTTTTAACTCCCAGAAATTTCTTATCATCCACCTTCTGAAGCCTACTTCTGTTAATGGAACACTGTCCTTCTCCATCAGGGCTTGTTCTGTTGCTGATGAGGAACTGTAATCCCCTGTAGAGGGAGAGGGGTTCTGATTTTGGGTATTCTCAGCCTTTTTAGGCTGGTTTCTTCCCTTTGTTATAAATTTATCCATCTGTCGTCTTTACGATTACCACCTTTCTAGTTGGGTTTCTGAGTGGACGTCCAGTTTATTGATTCCCAGCGCTGGAATCCAAGCAACCCACTGCGCTGGCCAAAACAGCGGCATTGAGACTGATGGTGCTCTTCTGCCCGGGAATCTCCTCCCGTTTACTCTGCACAAAGAGCTGTCATGCCAAGGTGCCGGCAAAACCACTGCACCAGCCACAAGAGTCGTGCTGGCAACCTGTGGGGCTCCTCCACTGGGAATCTTCTGGTCCATGAGCGACAAAAATTTGTCTGAAAGTGCGGCGTCCTCTCATTCTCTGCACTTTCACTGGGAGCTACAATCCCAAGCTGTTAGCAATCAGCCATCTTGGATCAATCCTGAAAGGTGGTTGTTGAGACTACCTAAGGTCATGTGTGTTGAGTGGCCTTGCACAGTGCTGTCACTTCAGGTGCTCATGGCCTATCCTATTTTGTGATTGTTCAAAAGTGGTAGAACACTGTACACATATAAGACACTGTCATTAGAGGTGAGGAAGCTATAACTGCAAGGAGACTCCTGAGAGCTGCTGCCCGGGCCCAGGCCTAGAGAATAGGCTTGGACCAGGGCATCAGCCAAGGGTCCAGGAATGTTAATGTGTTTGTGATTGATCCATGTGGAATTTGTTTTTGAGCATGGTGTGAGGTAGGGATTCATTTTCTTTGTTCCCTTTTTTCTATCATGTTTGAAAACTTCTTTCATTACTTTTATTATTTTTGTTATTATTTGATATGGAGTCTTTCTGTTGTTGCCCAGGCTGGAGTGCAATGGCACGATCTCAGCTCACTGCAGCATTCACCTCCCAGGTTCAAGTGATTCTCCTGCCTCAGCCTCCCAAGTAGCTGGGATTACAGGCACTCACCACTGTGTCTGCCTAATTGTATTTTTAGTACAGATGGGGTTTCACCATGTTGGCCAGGCTGGTCTTGAATTCCTGACCTCAGGTGATCTGCCAGCCTTAGCCTCCCAAAGTGCTGGGATTACAGATGTGAGCCACTGCATCCAGTCTATTTTAATTTTAGAGACAGGATCTCTGTCACCCAGGCTGGGGTGCCATGGCATAGTCATGGCTTACACAGCCTCAAACTCCTGGGCTGAAGTGATCTTCCCACCTCAGCCTCCCAAGTAGCCAGGACTACAGGTGTGTGCTACCACACCTAGCTAAGATTTTTACTTTTGTAGAGACAGGGTCTTGCCACATTGCCCAGGAGAGTCTCAAATGCCTGGGCTCAAGCTATCCTCCCACCTTGGTTTCCCAAAGTGTTGGGATTACAGGCGCCCAGCCATTGTAATTGTTTTTCTAGATGAACAGCTAGTTATTCCAATACCAGTTGTTGGGTGGGCCTCCCTACCCTCAGGTGATCCTCCTGCCTCAGCCTCCCAAAGTGCTGGGATTACAGTCATGAGCCACTGTGCTCAGGCAAGCCTGTGTTCTTTCATTTGCCCCACCTGCCAGCTAGTTTGAGGTCCTACACCCTGGGGGCTGAATCCTTGGGGACCTACCTTAGGGCTGTCTCTGGATTCATTTGGGTTGCCATGTTTATTCCCATGATGTTCTTTGTGAGGGCTGCAACTAGAACCACGGAGAGAGCCCGGCAAGTCCATTAGCCACTCGGGCCCTTCTCTGAGCCTCACCCGTAGCATCTGTGAAATGGGGCCGTTAGCCCTGCCCTGCATCCCGCTCAGGGCTAATGTGTGGGTCCATGGAGGTGCTAGACAAGCCCACCAGCCCGCAGCCTGGTCCCTACCTCGGCTTCTTCCTGTCGCTGATTCGGGTTCTCTCATCTCTCCATCTCCCCACGAAGTACTGGTGTGTGGAGGCCGCCATGTAGCAGAGCTTTTATTTTTGTTTGGTTTGTGGTTTTTTATTTTTGTTTATTTTTTAAACAGGGTTTCACCATGTTGGTCAGGCTGGTCTTGAACTCCTGCCCTCAGGTGATCCACCCACCTTGGCCTCCAAAGTGCTTGGATTACAGGCGTGAGCCACTACGCCCAGCCTGTTTTTTTAATTTTTGAGACAGAGTTTTACTCTTGTCCCCCAGGATGTAGTGCAATGTCATGATCTTAGCTCACTGCAACCTCTGCCTTCTGGGTTCAAGTGATTCTCCTGTCTCAGCCTCCTGAGTAGCTGGAACTACAGATGTATGCAACCACGCCCAGCTAATTATTTTTTGTATTTTTAGTAGAGATGGGATTTCACCATGTTGTCCAGGCTGGTCTCAAACTCCTGACCTCAGGTGATCTGCCCGCCTCGGCCTCCCAAAGCGCTGGGATTACAGGCGTGAGCCGCCGTGCATGGCTTGGTTCTTTTTATTGTTATTATTATTTTTGGAGACAGGGTTTTGCTGTGTTGCCCAGCTAGAGTACAGTGGTGCAATCACAGCTCACAGCAGCCTTAACCTCCCAGGCTCAAGACATTGTCCGACTTCAGCCTCCTGAGTAGCTGCGATTACAGGCACATGCCACCATGTGCAGCTAGCTTTTCTTTGTTTTTATCTTTTTTTTTTTTAAGATGGAGTCTCACTCTGTAGCCAGGCTGGAGTGCAATGGCACAATCTTGGCTCACCGCAACCTCTGCCTCCTGGGTTCAAGCAATTCTCCTGCCTCAGCCTCCTGAGTAGCTGGAATTACAGGCACGCACCACCACGCCCAGCTAACTTTTGTATTTTTCGTAGAGACGGGGTTTCACCATGTTGACCAGGATGATCTTGATCTCTTGACCTAGTGATCCACCCGCCTCGGCCTCCCAAAGTGCTGGGATTATAGGCATGAGCCACCACACCCGGCTCTGTTTGTTTTTTGAGACAGAGTCTTGCTCTGTCACCTAGGCTGGAGTGCAGTAGCATGATCTCAGCTCACTACAACCTCCGCCTCTCAAGTTCAAGCGATTCTCCTGCCTCAGCCTCCCTAATAGCTGGGCAGGCAGGTGCGTGCCACCAGGCCCAGGTAATTTTTTGCATTTTTATTAGAGACAGGGTTTCACCGTGTTAGCCAGGATGGTCATGATCTCCTGACCTCGTGATCCACAGCACTCCAGCCCGGTGACAGAGTGAGAGTCTTTCTCAAAAAAAGAAAAAGAAAATAAAAAGTATGGATACAATAAATTTTCAATGGTGATTCTCACCAAAACAATTCATTGCAGCATTGCTTTACATGTGAGCATCTGTTTTACTCAAATATTTAAACTCATACAATGATTTAACTCATACAACTCTTTCAAACTACTTTTTTTTGTGTGTGTAAGGTACCTTTTTGGTGGCTCATACTTGTAATCCCAGCACTTTAGGAGGTCAAGGCTGAAGAATTGCTTGAATCCAGGAGTTCAAGACCAGCCTGGGCAAAATAAAATAAAATAAAAAGTGTAAATACAATAAATTTTCAGTGGTGATTATTCTCATCAAAACAATTCATTGCAGCACTTTTTTTTTTTTGTTGAGACGGAGTTTCGCTCTTGTTACCCAGGCTGGAGTGCAATGGCGCGATCTCGGCTCACCGCAACCTCCACCTCCTGGGTTTAGGCATTTCTCCTGCTTCAGCCTCCTGAGTAGCTGGGATTACAGGCACGCGCCACCATGCCCAGCTAATTTTTTGTATTTTTAGTAGAGATGGGGTTTCACCATGTTGACCAGGATGGTCTCGATCTCTTGACCTCGTGATCCACCTGCCTCGGCCTCCCAAAGTGCTGGGATTACAGGCTTGAGCCACCATGCCCGGCCTGCAGCACTTCTTTATATGTTAACATCTGTTTTATAAAGCAAGACCACCATCTCTCTATATTTTTTTAATTTTATTTATTTATTTATTTTTGAGACAGAGTCTCTCTCTGACACCAGGCTGGAGTGCACTGTCACAGTCTTGGCTCACTGCAAACTCCGCTTCCCGCTTCAAGTGATTCTTATGCCTCAGCCTCCTGAGTATCTGGGACTACAGGCGTGCACCACCATGCCTGGCTAATTTTTGTATTTTTGGTAGAGATGGGGTTTCACTATGTTGGCCAGAATGGTCTCGACCTCTTGACCTCATGATCCACCTGCCTCGGCCTCCCAAAGTGCTGGGAATATAGGCATTGAGACACTGCACCTGGCCTACCAGTTAAGTTTTAATTTTTATTTTTTGTAGATATGGGGGGGTCTCACTATGTTTCCCAGGCTGGTCTTGAACTCCAGGACTCAAGCCATCTTTCTACCTTGGTCTCCCAAAGTGCTAGGATTACAGGCATGATCCATTGTGCCCTCTTTTTGATCTGGCTTTAGTAAGAAATATGGGGGGAAGCTGGAGGAAAAAGAGGAGTCTCCTGTGAGTTGCAAGGAAGAGGAAGAAAGCCTCTTTTCCCTGTGTCTGCTTCTCAATTCACAGATGCTCCCCCTACCACAACAAATTCTGAGCATGGGCCCGCTTGTCATGGGCAGCCAATTCCCTGGCCGTATTTTGACATCTTCTCTGACAAGCCTATTCTGAGCTGGTCCATGGAGAACCACATGTTGTATGACTATTCCCTGCTTTCCTTTCCTCTCAAATGATGTTGTCTGCACTTTTTTTTTTTTTTTAAATAAAGTTGGGGTTTCACCATGATGGCCAGGCTGGTCTTGAACTCCTGAACTCAGGTGATCCACCCACCTTGGCCTCCCAAAGTGCTAGGATTACAGACGTGAGCCACCATTTCTGGCCGTTGTCTACACTCTTAAGCAGACTCTCCTTCAGTTTCTAGCATCTTCCTGTTTTATGCCACAGACTGGGGAATCTATTTCAATTCCCTTCTATTCTACCAAACACCAAGCCTACCTTCCTTGATCTATTTTTCATTCTGTTTATGAAGACTGCACATCCACATTCTCCATGTGTCAGAAACACCAGTGCAATCTACTCTCAGAATTGTCTACAACTATCTAATTTTGCTTTGCCCTTTCTGAAAAGAGGATTGATCTCTGATGTCCTGTTCTAGTTTGATGACTCTGCTTGTTCAGATGTAGTTGAGATATAAAAACAGTAATATGCAAAGTATATAAACTATATTCGAATAAACACCATCGTTACATTTCATCTGTATAGCAAAGCTCTTCCCAAATCTAGGCCGAAAGTCTCTTGAATGCTGGGTTTCTGATGGATAGCTGGGGGTTGGCCAGAATATGGGATATCAGGGGACCAACACTTCTCTGCCATCTAATGACAGATCAACCACCAGCTCTCCCACCTCCAGGGGTCAAGAAGCCTGAAATTCTTCAGCAAGAAATTCATTTTAAGGGTTAAAATTTGACTATCATAGTATGAATTACTTTATAATATAGTGTCTTTCTCTCAAAGGAAAACAAGACCAGGCACAATGGCTCATGCCTGTAATCCCAGCACTTTGGGAGGCAGAGGTGGGTGAATCACCTGAGGTTGGGAGTTTGAGACCAGCCTAACCAACAGGGAGAAACCCTGTCTCTACTAAAAATACAAAATTAGCTAGCCATGGTGATGCAATGCCTGTAATCCCAGCTACTGGGGAGGCTGAGGCAGGAGAATCACTTGAACCTCGGAGGCAAAGATTGCAGTGAGCCAAGATCGTGCCATTGCACTCCACCCTGGTCAACAAGAGTGAAACTCTTATCTCAAAAAAAAAAAGCTTGAGGATATTGAGTGTTTGTAGGATAAAGAAGAGGGAAAACTGCCGGGTGTGGTGGCTCACACTTGTAATCCCAGCACTCTTGGAGGCCAAGACGGGTGGATCACGAGGTCAAGAGATCGAGACCATCCTGATCAACATGGTGAAACCCCGTCTCTACTAAAAATACAAAAAATTAGCTGGGCATGGTGGCGCGTGCCTGTAATCCCAGCTCCTCAGGAGGCTGAGGCAGGAGAATTGCCTGAACCCAGGAGGCAGAGGTTGCAGTGAGCCAAGATCATGCCATTGCACTCCAGCCTGGGTAACGAGTGAAACTACGTCTCAAAAAAACAAAGAAGAGGGAAAACTGATGGTTTATCAAAAAAACCTAGAACAGTGAGGTATGCCAAAAATATGTTTACCTACTTTGAAAGTTTGGGCCAGGTGCCATGGCTCACACCTGTAATTCTAGCACTTTGGGAGGCCAAGGTGGGCAGATCACCTGAGGTCAGGAGTTTTGAGACCAGCCTGGGCTACGTAGTGAAACCCTGTCTCTTCTAAAAATACAAAAATTAACTGAGCTTGTTGGTGGGTGTGTGTAATCCCCGCTACTCAGGTGACTGAGGCAGGAGAATCACTTGAACCTGAGAGGCAGAGCCAAGATCACACCACTGTACTGCAGCCTGGGCAACAGAGTGAGACCCGATCTCAAAAAAAAAATAGACTGAATCATGAAGAAATAGAAAACCTCAACAAACCAATAATGAGTAATAAGATCAAAGCAGTAACAAAAAGTCTCTTGTCAAAGAAAAGCCAACCAGTCCCAAGGGCTCCCACCTGGAATCCCAGCACTTTGGGAGTCTAAGGTGGGTACCTCACATGAGGACAGGGGTTCTGGACCAGCCTGACCAACATGGCAAAACCCCATCTCTACTGAAAATAAAAAGATTGGCCAGGCGTGGTGGCTCATGCCTGTAATTTAGCACTTTTGGGAGGCCAAGGCGGGTGGATCACCTGGGGTCAGGAGTTTGAGATCAGCCTGGCCAATATGGTGAAACCCCGTCTCTACTAAAAATACAAAAATTTGCTGGGTGTGGTGACAGGAGCCTGTAATGACAGCTACTCAGGAGGCTGAGGCAGGAGAATTGCTGGAAACCAGGAGGTGGAAGTTGCAGTGAGCCAAGATTGCACCATTGGGCAACATGAGTGAGACTCCATCTCAAAAAAACAAACAATTATATATATATTACAAATATATATGAATATATATTTATATATGTATATATATAATATATGAATATATATTCATATATTATATATAATATATATTTATATATAATATATGAATATATATTTATAATATATATGAATATATATTTATATATTTATAATATATATGAATATATATTTATATATTTATAAATAAATAAATATGTATTTATATATTTATAAATATATATTTATATATTTATAAATAAATATAAAAATCAGCTGGATGTGGTGGCACAAGCCTGTAATCCCAGCTACTCAGGAGGCTGAGGTGGGAGAATCGCTGGAACTCGGGTGGTGGGACAGTGTGGGGTGCGGAGCAGAGGTTACAGTGAGCCAAGATCATGCCACTGCACTCCAGGCTGGGTGACAGAGCAAGACTCCGTCTCAACAAAAAAAAAAGAAAAAAGAGGGTCAGGCGCAGTGGCTCATGCCTGTAATCCCAGCACTTTGGGAGGCAGGTGGATGACGAGGTCAAGAGATCGAGACCATCCTGGTCAACATGGTGTAACCCCGTCTCTACTAAAAATACAGAAAATTAGCTGGCATGGTGGTGCATGCCTGTAATCCCAGCTACTCAGGAGGCTGAGGCAGGAGAATTGCCTGAACCCAGGAGGCGGAGGTTGTGGTGAGCCGAGATCGCGCCATTGCACTCCAGCCTGGGTAACAAGAGTGAAATCCGTCTCAAAAAAAAAAAAAGAAAAAAGAAAATTTGCTCCAGGTCAGCTCTGGGTATAAACAGGAGGAACCCTGTTTGAATAGGAAATAATTTCTAACACATACTCTTACTAAACTCTATTCTTTCATTAGACAACTAGTTTTGTTTTTCTTGAATCAGACTTTTCTTGACAGATTTCTCTAATCTGTCACACAGGTTGGAGTGCAGTGGCGCGATCTTGGCTCATTGCAATCTCCTGGGCTTAGCTAGTGATCCTCCCACCTCGGCCTCCTGAGTAGCTGGAACTGCAGGCTCATGCCACTGCACCTGGCCAGATGGTCAACTCGTTTTTTTTTTAGATGGAGTCTCACTGTAGTGCAGTGGCTCAATCTTGGTTCACTGCAATCTCCACCTCCTGAGTTCAGGCAATTCTCCCGCCTCATCCTCCTGAGTAGCTGGGAGTGCAGGCGTGCAGCACCATGCCCAGCTAACTTTTTTGTATTTTTAGTAGACAGGGTTTCACCATGTTGGCCAGGATGGTCTTGATCTCCTGACCTCGTGATCCGCCTGCCTCGACCTCCTGAAGTGCTGGGATTACAGGCGTGAGCCACCCATGCCCAGCATGGTCAACTCATTTTTAAGAAGGACTTCTTGTTAAACTATCAATGTAGCATCTACTTTGAGAACATTCTGAAAAATTCAGTATAATTTTCAAAATGTTCCACTAGAAATATTTTGAGAACACATACATACATTTTTTCATTTGGGTGTGTATACATTTCCAAAATATTATAATTGGAATGTTTCTAGACTTTTTGAGGACCTTTTAGAGTGGCAAAGAACCAAAAAAAAAATCTGTCTCTATCATTTAAATTGATTATGTTAACAAAGCAACTCAAGGTTTTCCACCTTAAACTAACCATAATCTTATTATTTTACAGCCTCTGTGAATCTTAGTACCAACAGACAGAAAACAACTTTCTGGCAAACACAGGGCAACCTTTAAAGAGACAGTTAGACTAACTTGCTCATTTTACAGATGAGGAAATTGAGATGCAGAAAGGGAACTGATTTGCTTAAGGTCCCTTGCTTAATAAATAAATGGGGAACTAGAACTCAGCATTTCTAATTCCTGATTCTTCAACTTTCCACAATACCTGTTGCCTTGTCACAGAAAAATGATTTTTCATTTGTATTAAGTACATCTTCTAGTTTTTATTTATTATTTCATTTTTGAGACAGAGTTTCACTCTGTTGCCTGGGCTGGAGTGCAGTGACGAGATCTTGGATATTGCAACCTCCACTTCTTGGGTTCAAGCAATTCTCCTGCCTCAGCCCCCTGAGTAGCTGGGATTACAGGCACCTGCTATTGCATCTGGCTAATTTTTGCACTTTTAGTAGAGACAGGGTTTCTTCATGTTGGTCAGGCTGGTCTCCAACTCTGATCTGAAGCAATCCATTCTCCTCAACCTCCCAAAGTGCTAGGATTACAGGAGTGAGCTGCCATGCCCAGCCTTTATTTATTTATTTACTCTTTTTTTAGACAAGGTCTTGCTCTGTTGCTCAGGCTGGCGTGTCATAGTGTGATCATAGTTCACTGCAGCCTCAATCCCCTGGGCTCAAGCAATCCTCCCACCTCAGCCTCACTAGTACTAAGGACTACAGGCATGCACCACTATGCCCAGCTGATTTTTAAAAAGTTTTGCAGAGACACTGTCTTGCTGTTTTCCAGAGTGGTTTCGAACTCCTGGGCTCAAACAATCCTCCTGCCTTGGCCTCCCAAAGTGTTGGGATTACTGGTGTGAGCCACTGTGCCTAGTTCCAGTTTACTCTAAATGGTTGACCATTTCAGACAAGGCATCTGTTTGGAATCACTCCACCTTTACCCCCTCCTTTGGCGGAGATGGTGAATTATCTTCCCACATCCATCCCCTCCTTCTTCCCCTAGAATACAAGCCCTGCTTTTCAGCTGGACATGAGACTGCTCTTTCTCATTCCTGCTGATGGGACATAAGGGCTGATGGCATCGTGAGGTAGAGACTGCGCTGAGGATGGCAGAGCCCCTAGAAGGGGACTGGTCTCTCCCAACTGTAGACCCTCCACCCTTGTCTTCCTTGTGACAACACATTTTATATTGTTTAAGTCACTTCTGTTGCTGTTATTACCTGCAGCCAAGTTAATCCCAAACCTAACAAGTGCCCTGTCCCTCCACCCTTGTGTCTCTGCTCACAAAAGTGGTTTCCAGAGCTGTGTCCAGGTCCCAGCTCTAGCGCCCTGGTCGCTCTCTGGTGGGGTCTCCTGACTTTCTGTTCTCTCTGTCATACAATAGCACATTGTCGAGCTGGTTATGCTCCGGCCCCTACCATCCTTTCTCTGCTTCTTCTCCATCGCCAGAGGCTGAGCCCTGCAGACCTACTACTCAGACTCCCTTGCCAGTTGGCTGGGCGCTAAGTGGCTGGGCCATTTGGTGGGACCACTGAGGACTCAGACAGCAGGAGGAGGAGGGATGGGATGTTTCCTGCTTTGATCTGCTCCTGCTTCATACTTAGCTCTGGCACAGAATACATTTCTCTACAACTCTTGCACTGGCAGGGCAATCCCTCCTCCTTTCTCTCTCTGGAGCGCCATTCACACTGTCACCACCTGTTCCCCTTCAGACCTGATGGTGACCATGGCTCCCTGCTGTTTCTGGTTCCTGAATGCCTCAACATCCCACATCGGTTCCTTTAACCTGCTCCCCCTCTTTAAAAAGGCCTTCATTTCTTTCTCCTCTGAATTCCATCGGAGTGTGCCTCTGTATCCCACTGGACCATGACTAACAAAATTACAGCGTAGTTGTTCACTTACTTCTGTCTCCCTTCCTGGAGTGTAAGTTTCCTAAAGTGACAAACAGTGCCCTTATTTTTTCTTTTAAAGACGGGGTTTCACCATGTTGGTCAGGCTGGTCTTGAACTCCCGACCTCAGGTGATCCACCCGCCTTGGCCTCCTAAGTGCTTGGATTACAGGCGTGAGCCACCATGCCCAGCCTCTTTTTTGTTGTTGTTTATAGCTTATAGCATCATAGCGTAATTTTAGACCCATGAGAGTTTGTTGAAGAATGAACACATGGAAATTAATACGTGTAATAAACCAGCAAGGTATTTCTTTTAGCCAGGTGCGGTGGCATGCACCTATAGTCCCAGCTACTCAGGAGGTTGAGGAGGAAAAATTCCTTGAGGCTTCAAGATTAAGACCAGCCTGGGCAGCATAGCAAGATCCCATCTCAGAAAAAAACAAAAAGCTCTTTCTCTTCAGTATGCTTTAATAGTTTAGATTTTTATTTTAGGTATTTTTTCTTTTTTTTTTTTGAGACGAAGTCTCTGTCACCCAGGCTGGAGCGCAGTGGCACAATCTGGCTCACTGCAACCTCTGCCTCCCAGGTGCAAGCGATTCTCCTGCCTCAGCTTCCCCAGTAGCTGGAATTAAAGGCCCCTGCCACCACACCTGGCTATTTTTATTTATTTATTTATTTATTTTTTTGAGAGGGAGTCTCACTCTGTCACCAGGCTAGAGTGCAATGGCAAAATCTTGGCTCACTGCAACCTCCGCCTCCCAGGTTCAAGCAATTCTTTTGCCTCAGCCTCCTGAGTATCTGGGCTACAGGCGTGTGCCACCACACCCAGCTAATTTTTGGATTTTCAGTACAGATGGGGTTTCACCATATTGGCCAGACTGGTCTCGATCTCATGAGCCACTGTGCCCAGCCTAGGTATTCTGCATTCTATTGGGAATAAGTAATGTATCTTCATTTCACCTCTAGCCAGTAGCAATCCAGATCACCCTCCTGAAGCAAACACGCCAGCAATATCACTTTAACAAAATCCATACTTATAAAAACCAATGTTCATCTTCTTTGAGCTTTAAATTTGGATACTACTAATTTAATATACTATTTAATTTCTAAGGAGACTAGAGGAAATCAAGAGTTCCTTAAGTTAAATTTGAAAGTTTCAAAATATATTACAAGCTCAGAGAACTTTAAAGTACACTAGAGGCCAGGCGCGGTGGCTCACGCCTGTAATCCCAGCACTTTGGGAGGCCAAGGCAGGCAGATCACCTGAGCTAGGGAGTTGGAGACCAGCCTGACCAACATGGAGAAACCCTGCCTCTACTAAAAATGCAAAATTAGCCAGGTGTGGTGGAGCATGCCTCTCATCCCAGCTACTCAGGAGGCTGAGGCAGGAGAAATACTTGAACCTAGGAGGCAGAAGCTGTGGTAAGCTGAGATTGTGCCATTGCACTCCAGCCTGGGAAACGAGAGAGAAACTCCATCTCAAAAAAAAGAGAAAGTACACACTAGAAAAATCTTAAAATGTGAGCTGGGCAGGCTATGATCACTCCTATGATCATAGCCACTGCTCTCCAGTCAGGGCTACGTAGAGAGACCCCGTGTCTAAAAACAAAAAGTAAACTAACGTAGTTCCTAAAAGGTTTTCTTCAGGAGTCCTCAGGAGTGTGGTGCATGTGAGCGGTTCAGGAGTCTCCACTCCAAGTGCTGGGCATCCCATTCTGTCTCTTGGAGGCACCAGAACCTGAATCAGAACCTGGTCTATGTACTTTCTCTGCTCTAAAACTTAAGAGGTATTTTTGACTAATTTCCTCTCCTGCAGCCTGCATGGCAAAGCCAGGTTCCTGATTCTATCTTTGCAGCTTCTCGTCACCCATTGCTCTGACTTCCCACTGGTGCAAACCTAATCTTTGCCCTCGTTACCTCATACCTGCCTTTTGCAAGTATCCTAAAATAGCTTCACCACTTTCAATGTGTCTCCCTTAAGTCCTTCCTGGCCTTAGGCAAGCTACCGTAGCTGTTTCCCAATCCTCCCTCACAAACGTGCTCCACCGAAGATAGCCTTGTGCAGCCCCCCCGCTCCCCGCAAGCACGCCTGCCCAATCCTGTCTCTGCCTGTCCTTTGGTTGATGTTGCTCCCGATATCTAAAATGCCCTTCTGCCTCCTCTCATGGCTATCCAGACCTCGCCTACGGTTTAAATTCAGCTCAGATTTTACCTTCACCATGAGCTTTCCTCCAGAAACTCTAAGCCACAGCAATGGCTCCCTTTTCAGTATCCCATAGTACTTGCTTATGGAACCAAGAGCTGAGAGGAACCTCAGTGAGCAATGAAATCAAAGCATTGATTTTACCAAATGAGATTAAGCGATCTCTCCAAGGTTATCTTGTTCGGGTAGAAAGTGACAGAGCAGGGAACCAAGCTTCCCAGCTCCTGGTCCAGTGTAACGTCACTGACAGTATGCCATCTCCCTCCACTTGCCTTTACATTTATTTTTATTTGAGACAGAGTCTTGCTCTGTTGCCAGGCGCCACACTGGAGTGCAGTGGCATGATCTCAGCTCATTGCAACCTCCGTGTCCCAGGTTCAAGCAATTCTCCTGCCTCAGCCTCCCGAGTAACTGGGACCACAGGTGCATGGCACCACGCCCAGCTAATTTTTGTATTTTTAGTAGAGATGGGGTTTCACCATGTTGGCCAGAATGGTCTCGATCTCCTGACCTTGTGATCCACCCACCTCAGCCTCCCAAAGTGTAGGGATTTAGGCGTGAGCCACCCCGCCCAGCCACCTTTGCATTTCATAGGAATTTGCTTGTATTATTTACATTTGTTCCATGAAACAAAGTTGTATCTCCCTATACAATAGATTGAAAGCCTCTCTTGAGACTAAAAATCATGTCCTTTTGCTGCTTTAACATTCTCACAGCAAATATTACACATTCAAAACATCTTTGATGTGTCAATTTAAAAAAAAAATGGGAGGCCGGGCACAATGATTTACATCTGTAGTCCCAGAATTTTGGGAGTCTGAGGTGGGAGGACTGCTTAAGCCCATAAGTTCAAACCCAGCCTGGGCAACATAGTGAGATCCCATCTCTAAAATAAATAAATTAACAAAATTAGCTAGGTGTGATGGCACACACCTGTAGTCCCACCTCCTCAGGAGGCATAGGTGGGAGAATCACTTGAGCCCAAGAGATTATGGCTTCAGTGATCTGTGATTGTGCCACTGCACTCCAGCCTGGGCAACAGAGTGAGACAGTCTCAAAAAAGAAAGAAAAGTAAAAAAATGAATAAAAATTTTAAAAATATATATGTTGAGACTGGGCATAGTGACTCATCCCACATGTGGAAAGATTACTTGAGGCCAAAACTTCAAAACCAGACAACATGGGGAGACCTCGTATCTACAAAAGAATGTTAAGGTGGAGTGCAGCAGCTCACACTTATAATCCCAGGTCTCTGGGAGTCTGGGAGTTGGGAGGATCTTTTGAGTCCAGGAGTTCAAGACCAGCCTGGTCAACATAGTGAAACCCCATTTCTATACACAGAAAAATACAAAAATTAGCCAGGGGTGGTGGCGGGCTCCTGTAATCCCAGCTACTTAGAAGGCTGAGGTGGGAGAATCACTTGAGTTCAGGAGGTGGAGGCTGCAGTGAACAGTGTTCATGCCACTGTACTCCACCCTGGGTAACAAAGTGAGATGTGGGTTTTTGTTTGTTTGTTTTTTTGAGACAGAATTATGTTCTCGTCACCCAGGCTGGAGTGCAATGGCATGATCTTGGCTCACTGCAACCTCTGCCTCCTGAGTTCAAGAGATTCTCCTGGCTCAGCCTCCTGAGTAGCTGGGATTACAGGCACCCTCCAAGAAAGATGGCTAATTTTTGTATTTTTAGTAGAGAATGGGTTTCACCATGTTGGCCAGGTTGATCTTGAACTCCTGACCTCAAGTGATCTGCCCGCCTCAGCCTCCCAAAGTGCTGGAATTACAGATGAGAGCCACTGCACCCAGCTGAGAGACCCAGTATTAAAAAAAGAAAGAAAGAAAGAATTTTTTAAATTATCCAGGTGTAGAAGTCACAGCCAACTGGGAGGCTGAAGCAGGAGGATCCCTTAAGCTTAGGAGTTAGAGGCTGCAGTGAGCTACTGCACTTCAGCCTGGACAACATTAGAGAGCAAGACCCTATCTCTAAAATAAATTTATTTTAGTATTTCATTTAATTTGAAAATTTCAGCCAGGCACGATGGCTCACGCCTGTAATCCCAGCACTTTGGGAGGCTGAGGCAGGTGGATCACCAGGTCAGGAGTTCTAGAGCAGCCTGGCCAACATGGTGAAACCCCATCTTAAAAAAAAAGGCCAGGCATGGTGGCTCACGCCTGTAATCCTAGCACTTTGGAAGGCCGAGGTGGGTGGATCACCTGAGGTCAGGAGTTCAAGACCAGCCTGGCCATCATGGTGAAGCCCTATCTTTATAAAAAAATTAAAATTATAAATATATATATATGTATATATATACACGTATATATATATATATGAAAATTTTTAAAAGTTGAGCCTTTTGACAGTCTTGCATGTGCTGAGCACATGGCAAATAAGAAATGGTAATTGCTTGTTTAGCTGAGTGAAATACAAACATATACACGTGTTCCTTTCTTCATTCAACTAAAGGATATCATGCATCAGGCACCATTTGGATGCCAGAAGTATACAGATTATTACAGGCGACTGCACTGGCAGGAGGCGTACACAGTTTTAGGGAAGGTGAATGTGCACACAGCACTGCCATCCAGTAGAATAACTCCTCTAGAGGAATACTGGCGGGTGGCCCAAAGAGGTCTCCTTTGAGATGATCTTAAAGGACACATACAATTTCCTCAAGTCTGTATAGAAAAAGAGTTTCCAGAATCAGGGTCAGCAGACACCCAGAGGCAGGAAAGTGTGCATTGTTCAGAGGAGAATAGGTGTCTGGCCTGTGTTTGTGTTGGCGGAGTTGAGGCCGAGGCAGGTGGGTGGAATTGAGTGTAGAGAAACTTGCATGCAGATCTAAGGAGTTTGGAACTTATCCTGTAGGCAATGCAGGGACAGAAAACCTTTTCAAGCAGAGAAGTGACAGGATCAGATACTTGGAAACTCACTGTGCGGGGTGACCTGGAAGGAAGAGCCTGCTGGCAAGGACACCAGTCAAGACACAATTCCAGGCATCCACTGAAAGAGGACAGGCAGCAGGCAGGGGCCAGGAGGGGGCGAGGCCAGGAGGGGTGGGGCCAAGGCTATGGAGTGCAGATTTTGTCTTCCAGTTATAAAAGTTATACAAAAGAGCCGGTCGTGGTGGCTCACGCCTGTAATCCCAGCACTTTGGGAGGCCGAGGCAGGTGGATCATGAGGTCAAGAGATCGAGACCATCCTGGTCAACATGGTGAAAACCCGTCTCTATTAAAAATACAAAAAAATTAGCTGGGCATGGTGGCACATGCCTGTAGTCCCAGCTACTCAGGAGGCTGAGGCAGGAGAATTGCCTGAACCCAGGAGGCAGAGGTTGTGGTGAGCCAAGATCACACCATTGCACTCCAGCCTGGGTAACAAGAGCGAAACTCTATCTAAAAAAAAAAAAAAAAAAAGTTATATATAAGAGACAAGCCAAGAAAGACAGTGTAACATATGTACGTAATGATATCACATGAAGTTTTCCTTTCTGAATTTTTTGTTTTATTTATTTATTTTTGTTTGTTTTGTTTGTTTTGTTTTGTTTTGTTTTGTTTTTGAGACAGAACCTCTCACTCTGTTGCCTAGGCTGGAGTGCAGTGAACAATCTCGGCTCAGTGCAACCTCCACCTCCCGGGTTCAAGCAATTCTCCTGCCTCAGCACCCCCTAGTAGCTGGGATTACAGGTGCGTGCCACCATGTCCAGCTATTTTTTGTATTTTTAGTAGCGACAGGGTTTCACCATGTTGGCCAGGCTGGACTTGAACTCCTGACCTCAGATGATCCACCCACCTTGGCTTCCCAAAGACCTGGGATTACAGGCATGAGCCACTGCACCCAGCCTATTTATTTAGTTTTGAGACAAGATCTCCCTCTCTGTCACTCAGGCTGGAGTACAGTGGCTCAATCACAGCTCACTGCAGCCTAGACTTCTTAGGCTCAAGCGATCCTCCTGCCTCAGCCTTCCAAATAGCTGGGACTACAGGTGCTTGCCACCATGCCCAGCTATGTTTTGTATTTTTCGTAGAGATGGGTTTCACCATGTTGACCAGGCTGATCTCAAGCTCCTAGCCTCAAGTGATCCTCCCACCTTGGCCTCCCAAAGTGCTTGTATTACAGGGATGAGCCACTGTGCTTGCTGTGACCTTAAAATTCTTTTTTTTTTTTTGAGATGGAGTCTTGCTCTCTCACCAGGCTGGAGTGCAGTGGTGCAATCTTGACTCACTGCAACCTCTGCCTCCTGGGTTCAAGCAATTCTTCCACCTCAGCCTCCCGAGTAGCTGGGACCACAGACACGTGCCACCATGCCTGGCTAATTATTTTTGTACTTTTAGTAGAAACCGAGTTTCACCGTGTTGGTCAGGATGGTCTCGCTCTCTCGACCTCGTGATTCACCCACCTCGGCTTCCCAAAGTGCTGGGATTTACAGGCGTGAGCCACCTCGCCTCACTTGGCCTTTTTTTTTTTTTTTGAAACAGAGTCTAGCTCTGTCACCGAGGCTGGAGTGCAGTGGTGCGATCTCAGCTCACTGCAACTTCCACTACCCAGGTTCTAGTGATTCTCCTGCCTCACCCTCCTGAGTAGATGGGATTACAGATGCTTGCAACCATGCCTAGCTAATTTTTGTATTTTTAGTAGAGATAGGATTTCACCATCTTGGCCAGGCTGGTCTTGAACTCCTGACCTCAAGTGATCCACGCACCTCAGTGTCCCAAAGTTTTGGGATTCCAGGTGTGAGCCATTGCGCCTAGCCATGGCCTTAAAATTCTTTTGTAGAGGTGAGGTTTCCCTATGTTACCTAGTGTTCAACTTCCAGCCTCAAGAAATTCTCCCACCTTGGCCCTTCCAAAGTGCTGGGTATTATAAGCATGAGCCATCCTGCTTAACACTTGGGTTTTGTGGCAATAACAAATTACCAGCCTTAAGGGACAAAATAAAGGGAGCTCCTCACATAGCCTCGGTCCCAGGCAGCCTTGCAGGTGTCACTAAAGCACCAGGGGAGGACACTGAGGCTTGCAAGCCCCACAGATCCACGGTGATGAAAGTCTCAGTTCTAAGAAGTGCTGAGAGTAGCATGGTGGCCAGGTAGAAAGCGGACCCACGGTGCTTCAGCAGATGTTTCCACTTCAATCTGGGCTTTAGGAAAGGTAATTAACTGAAAAAATGCTTATAGAAATTCTAGAAATGAGAGGAATTGATAAAGAGCACAGTATAATTAGCCAAAAAAATTCTGACAGAGCCTCCATTCAGAATGAATTGTCTTTCTTTTGAGACACAGTCTTGCTCTGTCACCCAGGCTGGAGTGCAATGGCACGATCTCAGCTCAGTGCATCCCCTGCCTCCCGGGTTCAAGTGATTCTCCTGTCTCAGCCTCCCAAGTAGCTGGGATTACAGGCGTGCACCACTATGCCTGGCTAATTTTTTGTATTTTTAGTAGAGACGGGGTTTCACCACGTTCCGCAGGATGGCCTCCAACCCCTGAGCCCAGGCAATCCACCCACCTTGGCCTCCCAAAGTGCAGGATAACAGGAGTGAGCCACCACACCCAGCCCAAATTGTCTTGTCTTTTCATTTTTTTTTTTTTTTTGAGATGGGGTCCCCACATTGGCCAGGCTGGTCTTGAACTCCTGAGCTCAAGGGATCTACCTGCCTAGGCCTCCCAAAGTGTGTGGGATTACAGGTGGGAGGCATTTTTTTTTAGACAGGGTCTGGCTCTGTCCCCAGGCTGGGGTGTAGTGGCATAATCATGGTTCACTGTACCCTTGACCTCCCAGGCTCAGGTGACCCTCCTACCTCTGCTTCCTGCATAGCTGTGGTTACAGGCATGCAGGACCATGCCCAGCTAATTTTTGTATTTTTAGCAGAGACTGGGTTTCACCAGGTTGGCCAGACTGGTCTTGAACTCCTAGACTCAAGGGATCTTCCTGCCTCTGCCTCCCAAACTGCTGGGATCACAGGTGTGAGCCACTGCACCCCATCCACAGTGAATTCTTTTTTTTTTGAGACGGAGTCTTGCTAGGTCACCAGGCTGGAGTGCAGTGGCACAATCTCAGCTCACTGCAACCTCTGGTTCTGGGTTCAAGTGATCCTTCTGCCTCAGCCTCCCAAGTAGCTGGGACCATAGGCGTATACCACCATGTCTGGCTAACTTTTTTGTATTTTCAGTAGAAACTGGGTTTCACCGTATTGGCCAGGATGATCTCGATCTCTTGACCTCGTGATCTGCCCACCTTGGCCTTCCAAAGTGCTGGGATTACAGGCATAAGCCACCGCCCTTGGCCTACAGTGAATTCTTATAGTGACTGGCTGCTTCTCCCAACATGCTTTTTTTTTCTTCAACTTTCTGCCACTTTCTCTCTCCAGTAGCCTTTGTCATCTTCTTTTCTGGCTGGTGGCCTGTCAATCTTTCTGGACCCTTTTCCCCCTGTGCATCACTTTTCAAACTTGCTTCACAGAACATTTGACCCTGACCAATTTCCCACAAAAGGGGACATAATAGAGTGTAAGAACCATAGGGTCCATGGGAGCGGGGAGGGAGAGCTGGACAGAAGCTGGGAGGCTCTTGCAACAGAAAGGAGACCTCAAGATAGCACAGGTAGTATCAGTGACACAGTAAAGGAACATTTTGTTGAATTTCTTTATGACTTACCCTCTGTCCCTTTACTGCCCAAGTTTGCTCTATGCCAGAATAGTGCTGTTGGCCTTAAAGGAAAAGGGATGAGGCCACATGCGGTGGCTCATGCCTGTAATCCCAGCACTTTGGGAGGCCGAGGTGGGCGGATCACGAGGTCAAGAGATCGAGACCATCCTGGCCAACATGGTGAAACCCCGTTTCTAAAAAATAAAAATAAAAAAAAGTAAGGAAAAAGGGTGAACAAATACCTGTGTGGTTTCACTTACACAGTACATAGTTTGATGCCATGTGAAATGAAGAGGTATGTGGGCCGGGCACGGTGGCTCATGCCTGTAATCCCAACACTTTGGGAGGCCGAGGCGGGCAGATCACCTGAGGTTGGGAGTTTGAGACCAGCCTGGCCAACATGGAGAAACCTCGTCTCTACTAAAAATACAAAATTAGCCAGGCATGGTGGCGCATGCCTGTAATCCCAGCTACTAAGGGGCTGAGGCAGGAGGATCGCTTGAATCTGGGAGGTGGAGGTTGCAGTGAACTGAGATCACACCATTGCACTCCAGCTCAGGCAACAGAGCAAGACTTAGTCTCAAAAAAGAAAGAAAAAAAGAGAGAAAATAGAAAAGAAATGCAAATGAAGAGGCATGTGGAACTTGGTGATACAAAAATGGAAACCAAAAACCTGATAACAATGCAAAGGAAAAAAATCAGGAAGGGCTTGAAAATAATCTGAAAATGTGGTGATTAGTTACACAGAGCTGAGTGCAGTGGCAGGTCTGCAGTCCCACCTACTCAGGATGCTGTGGCCGGAGGATACCCTGTGCCCTGGGAATTCAAGGATACAGCAAGCTATGATTGCATCTTTTTTTTTTTTTTCCCCAAAAGACGGGGTTTCACCATTTTGGCCAGGGTGGTCTCGAACTCCTGACCTCAGGTGATCCGCCTGCCTTGGCCTCCAGAAGTGCTGGGATTACAGATGTGAGCCACCGTGCCTGGCCCATGATTGCATCTTTGAATAACCACTGTACTCCAGCCTGTACAGTATAGTGAGACATCATTTGAAAACAAACACTAGGCCGAGTGCAGTGGCTCACGCCTATAATCTCAGCACTTTGAGAGGCCGAGGCCAGCAGATCACTTCAGGTGAGGAGTTCCAGACCAGCCTAACTTGGTGAAAACCCATCTCTATTAAAAATACAAAAATTAGTCAGGTGTGGCGGCAGGCTCATAATCCCAGCTACTTGGGAAGCTGAGACAGGAGAATCGCTTGAACCTGGAAGGCAGAGGCTGCAGTGAACTGAGATTGTGCCACTGCATTTCAGCCTGGGTGACAAAGCTAAACTCTGCCTCAAAAAAAAAAAAAAAAAAAAAAATTAGCCAAGCCTGGTGACCTGTGCCTGTGATCCCAACTATTTGGGAGACTGGGCCCAAAGAATAATTTAAACTCAGGAGATGGATATTGCAGTAAGCTGAGATCCTGCCTTTGCGCTCCAGCCTGGGTGTCAAAGAAAGACCACATCTCAAAAACCAAACAAACAAACAAACAAAATGCTAGGCCAGGCTCATGCCTGCAATCCCAGCATTTTGGGAGGCTGAGGCAGGTGGATCGCTTGAGGTCAGGAGTTTGAGACCACCCATGGCCAACATGGTGAAACCCCATCTCTGCTAAAAATACAAAAATTAGCTGGGCTAGTGACAGATACCTATAATCCAAGCTACTCAGGAGGCTGAGGCAGGAGAAACGCTTGAATCCAGAAGGTGGACGTTACAGTGAACCAAGATCACACCACTGCACTCCAGCCTGGGCAACAGAGTGAAACTCCATCCCAAACAAAACAAAAAACAAACCAAAAAAAAAAAAAACACCTAGATTATATATAGTAATAGCAAGGGTATTGACACTTTACAAAGTGTAATCTGCACTCAACCACAAACTTTCTTTATGATTATGAAAAACAGAGTGGGCCAGGTGCAGTGGTTCACGCCTGTAATCCCAGCACTTTGGGAGGCCAAGGCGGGTAGATCAGAAGGTCAGGAGATTGAGACCAGCCTGGCCAACATGGTAAAACCCTGTCTCTACTAAAATACAAAAACTAGCCAGGCATGGTGGAGCATGACTGTAGTCCCAGCTACTTGGGAGCCTGAGGCAAGAGAATTGCTTGAAGCCAGGAGGCAGAGGTTGCAGTAAGCTGAGATCATGCCACTGCACTCCAACCTGGTGACAGAGCAAGACTCCATCTCAAAAAAAAAGAAAGAAAGAAAAAGAGAGAGTGGGTCAGGAGCAGTGGTTCGTGCCTGTAATCTCAGCACTTTGGGAGGCCGAGGCTGGCAGATTATGAAGTCAGAAATTCAGGACAAACATGGTGAAACCCTGTCTCTACTAAAAATACAAAAATAAGCCACGTATGGTGGCATGTGCCTGTAATCCCAGCTACTCAGGAGGCTGAGGCACAAGAAAGTTTGAACCCAGGAGGCGGAGGTTTCAGTGAGCTTAGATCAGGTCACTGCACTCCAGCCTGGATGACAGAGTGAGACTCCGTCTCAAAAAAAAAAAAAGGGTCCCGGAGGTGAGGGAAGCCGAGGCGAAGCAAGGTGGTCCCTGAGCATGGCGGGGCGGGGCGGGCCTGGCCGGGCAGTCCCCGGCGGGTCCCGGGAAGGCGGAAGGCTTAGGTGGAGCCGCGTCGCCGGGGCTGAGCGGTGGCTTCCCGCTCTGACACCCCCGTGCCCGCGCCCGGCGCTATGGAGGCGGCGCTACTGGGGCTGTGCAACTGGAGCACGCTGGGCGTGTGCGCCGCGCTGAAGCTGCCGCAGATCTCCGCGGTGCTGGCGGGGCCTCAGCCTCCTGAGTTTACTTCTGGAGCTGGCGGGCCTCCTTCTTTGACACTGGGGAGTCCACACAGCCACTTCGAGGATTCAGCAAACTGACCTGTGTTCCGGGTGCCTGCCAGGCCCCGATGGCTGCATTTTGGGGCAGCCGTGTGGACCCGTGCCCTCCTCTCTCCAGGTTCCTGGTGTTTCTCCTGTACCAGTGTTACTATGGGTATCCGCCACTGACCTACCTGGAGTAGTACCCCATCCTCATCGCACAAGATGTCATCCTCCTGCTCTGTATCTTTCATTGTAACGGGAAAGTGAAGCAGGCCACGCCCTATGTCGCTGTATTGGCGTCTTCTTGGTTCGTCCTGGCCCTGCAGAAGTGGATCATAGACCTGGCCATGAATTTCTGTACTTTCATCAGTGCGGCCAGTAAGTTTATGCAGCTCCAGTGTCTGTGGAGGACGAGAGACTCGGGAGCGGTGAGTGCGCTGACTTGGAGCCTCTCCTCCTACACCTGTGCAACAAGAATAATCACAACCTTAATGACCACCAATGATTTTTACAATTCTTATACGTTTTGTGATCATGCTGGCTTTAAATATATGGGTAACAGTGACAGTACTTCACTACCGGAAGACCACCATGAAGGCTGAATGATGGACACATTATTCCTTTACACTGTGGATTCCGAGTAACTGAACCAAAGGAAAAAGAAGCTCTTTGCTAAATTAAGGTTTTTTAAAATAAATTTAGTAAATCAGTTTAGACTCTTTGAAGCCAAAGGATTTTTTAGACTTGAAAGAGCCATTTAAATACTCGTTTAAAAATACCGATTTCTGCTGGGTGCGGTGGCTCACGCCTATAATCCCAGCACTTTGGGAGGCTGAGGCGGGTAGATCACGAGGTCAAGAGATCGAGACCATCCTGGTCAACAAGGTGAAACCCCGTCTCTACTAAAATTACAAAAATTAGCTGGGCATGGTGGTGCACGCCTGCAGTCCCAGCTGCTCAGGAGGCTGAGGCAGGAGAATTGTTTGAACCCAGGAGGCGGAGGTTGCGTTTAGCTGAGATCGTGCTGTTGCACTCCAGTCTGGGTAACAACAGTGAAACTCCGTCTCCAAAAAAAAAAAAAATACCGATTTCCCTCCTCCTTCCTCACTTCATTAGGTTATAGTAGCGCCCAGCCATCTGCAGTGTTGAGAAGGCCAGTGACTGTTGGAAGTCATCCAGAAGCCCATTTCAAGGCCATTTTGACTCTTACTCTTAAAGTCATGATTAAGTTCTCTACAAAGAACTTAACTTTTGGCTTTCAGAATCTTTTAGGAAATAAATCCTCTCCATGACAACAATGAACATGAATGGAGTGGCATTTTTTCCAAGTCAGAGGTAGACACCCATAATAAATGACTAGGGTTCACTTTCTGGGACTGATGTTTAATTTTAACATAGATACAACAGGATGGCCTCGTTTTATATAATACCATATTATACCTGCATGCATTCTAGCAAGGATACCAAGGCAAGCATAAATGTAACTGGCTTGAGTTTGTGTACCAAAACAGTCCTTCGACTTCGCACTGTGCCTTAAGTAATTCCTAACAAAAGGTATTAGGACTAGCTGTCATCTCTACTGAGGAAATCCCAATTAGCTTTCTGATTCAAGTACAATGCTGCCTTTTTTTTTTTTTTTTTTTTTTTTTTGAGATAGAGTCTTGCTCTTGTCGTCCAGGTTGGAGTGCAGTGGTGTGATCTCAGCTCACTGCAGCCCCTGCCTCCTGGGTTCAAGCAATTCTCCTGCCTCAGCCTCCTGAGTAGCTGGGATTACAGGTACCTGTCACCATGCCCAGCTAATTTTTGTATTTTTAGTAGAGATGGGGTTTCAACATGTTGGTTAGACTGGTCTTGAACTCCTAACCTCATGATCCTCCTGCCTTGACCTCCCAAAGTGTTGGGATTACAGACGTGAGCCACCGCGCTCAGCCTAATGCTGCCATTTTTAAAAGGGCCACAACTATATAATTACCACTGTTGGAATTCGGTACAAAATGAGTTTTGTCTATTGAAAACATATACAGTAAAGAGTGTTGTTAGGTAGGTTCTGCCCAGTTCTTATGGATTTTACTCACATTATGGTATTTTTTTACCCTAAACATAAGATTATTATATACTGTATTTTCTTCTAAATTAACTCTAATGTTTAAAAACTCACTTTCCCCCTTTAATTGAAGACATTGTTTCGTTATATGCAGTAATGATGTTTACCAGAAATTGTTTCCTATGCAAAATAAATTTTCATATTTTGAAAAAAAAAGAGAGAGAGTGATTAGTGTTTTCTGTGGATGGTAAAGATTCGTAATGCACTACACATCTATTCCACAGACATTTATTATGATCAATTATTTGTAGGCTGCTGCAAGCAGGCAGGGAGAAAACAAGCATGGCAGCTCGAGGGGCTGTACTCAGTGGAAGAGCTGTGATTTAGTTTGAAAAAGAGGTGAAAGAGGTGAGTTGGGAGACACTGTAGTAGGCCATAGTGTTAGGGAATCCATCCCTGGAGTCTTTAAAAGCCAATAACTGATCATTGATTTTACTTATTTATTTCTTTGTTGACTGAGTCTCTCCATCACTCAGGATGAAGTGCAGTGACATGATCTTGCTCACTGTAACCTCTGCTTCCCGGGTTCAAGTGATTCTCCTGCCTCAGCCTCCTAAGTAGCTGGGATTACACCATGCCTGGCTAATTTTTGTATTTTTAGTAGAGACGGGGGTTTCACCACGTTGGCCAATGCTGATCACGAACTCCCAACCTCAGATCCACCTGCCTTGGCTTCCCAAAATATTGGGATTACAGGCATGAGCCACCACGTCCAGCCCCCAAGAATTAATCATTTAGAGGCACCAAGAGAATACTGATTTTTCTTTCTTTCTTTCTTTCTTTTTAGATGATGGAGTCTCAGTCTGTTGCCCAGGCTAGAGTACAATAGTGTGATCTCGGCTCGCTGGACCCTCCACCTCCCAGGTTCAAGCGATGCTCCTGAATCAGCCTCATGAGTAGCTGAGATTACAGGCCCCTGCCACTATACTCGGTGAATTTTTGTATTTTTAGTAGAGACAGGGTTTCACCACATTCGTCAGGCTGGTCTCAAACTCCCGACCTCAGATGATCTGCCACGCCAGCCTCCCAAAGTGCTGGGATTACAGGCATGAGCCACCATACCTGGCTGTGAATACTGATTACTTAGGTTACTGTAGACCAGCACTGCTCAATACAGTAGCCACTAACCACAGTGGTAAATTGAACTCCAACTGAGATGTTCTGTAAGTATACAATATAGAACACACAAGGTTTCAAAGACTTGTCATGAAGAAATAATTTTTTAGGCTGGGTGCGGTGGCTCAAGTCTGTAAACGCAGCACTTTGGGAGGCCGAGGCAGGTGGATCACGAGGTCAACAGATCGAGACCATCCCGGTCACCATGGTGAAACCCCGTCTCTACTAAAAATACAAAAAGTTAGCTGGGCATGGTGGCGCATGCCTGTAATCCCAGCTATTCAGGAGGCTGAGGCAGGAGAATTGCCTGAACCTGGGAGGCGGAGGTTGCGGTAAGCCAAGATCGCGCCATTGCACTCCAGCCTGAGTAACAAGAGCGAAACTCCGTCTCAAAAGAAAAAAAAGAAATAATGTTTTAGTTCATTTTATTTTTTTGTGTGTTGATTACATGTCGAAATAATAATATTTTAGATAGATTGAAATTTTTTTAATTTTTTGCTTTTTTAAGACGGAGTTTCACCATATTGTTCAAGCTGGTCTTGAACTCCCAACCTCAGGTGATCTGCCCACCTTGACCTCCAAAGTGCTTGGATTACAGGTGTGAGCCACCATGCCCAGCCAGATAGATTGAATTTAAGAATATATCCGAGAGGCAGGGCAAGGTAGCTCACACCTGTAATCCCAGCACTTCGGGAGACTGGGTAGGTGGATTACCTGAGATCAGGAGTTTGAGACCAGCCTGACCAAGATGGAGAAACCCCGTTTCTACTAAAAATACAAAGTTAGCTGGGAGTAGTGGCACATGTCTGTAATCCCAGGTACTCAGAAGGCTGAGTCAGGAGAATTGCCTGAACCTGGGAGGTGGAGGTTGCGGTGAGTCGAGATCATGCCACTGCACTCCAGCCTGGGTACCAAGAGGGAAACTCTGTCTCAAAAAAGAAAAGAAAAGAAAAGAAATATATATCCATTAATACACTCCTCTCCACACCCTTCCCTGAAAAAATCTAGCTCAGTATTTTTCTCTCCAACTCTTTTTACACCCTTAACCAATTTCTCAATTCCTTTAACAAAACAACTGTGGCCCTAGCCCCCAGGCTCATTCATGACCTTTCACAAACTGTTAGTTGTTCCTTCAGATGCCTCTTACTTTCTGTTGCCTTTTGATAACCCTGGTCTTCACCCTATGTCACGTCCTTTGCCCACTCGCTCTTTCTTTCTCTCTCTTTTTTTTTTTTCCAGAGTCTTGCTCTGTTGCCCAGGCAGGAGTGCAGTGTTGCCATGTCAGCTCACTGCAGCCTCCGCCTCACAGGTTCAAGTGTTTGTCATGCCTCAGCCTCCCAGGCAGCTGGGACTATAGGAGCACACCACTACGACTGGCTAAATTTTTGTTTTTGGGGTTTTTTTTTTTTGAGATGAAGTCTCACTCTGTTGCCCAGGCTGGAGTGCAGTGGCATGATCTTGGCTCATGGAAACCTCTGCCTCCCAGGTTCAGGCAATTCTCCTGCCTCAGCCTCCTGAGTGGCTGGGATTACAGGTGTGTGCCACCATGCCTAGCTAATTTTTGTATTTTTAGTAGAGATGAGGTTTCACCATGTTGGTCAGGCTGGTCTCAAACTGCTGACCTCGTGATCCACCCGCCTCAACCTCCCAAAGTGCTGGGATTACAGGCATGAGCCACTGCACCCGGCCTATTTTTAGTATTTTTAGTAGAGAAGAGGTTTGCCATGTTGTCCAGGCTGGTCTGGAATTCCCAGCCTCAAGTGATCCACCCACCTCGGTCTCCTGAAGTGCTGGGATTACAGGCATGGGCCACCACACCCAGCCTCTTTTAGCCATTTCTGAACTGGTTTTATTTTTCCTCTACTTTCTCTGCCATCTGTTGTATCTTGCCTAGTACTGTAAAATTTATCTGCTGAAAGCTGTGTATATCACGGTCTCACTCTCGCCCAGGCTAGAGTGCAGTGGTGTGATCTCAGCTCACTGCAGCCTCAATCTCCCAGGCTCAAGCGATCCTCCCACCTCAGCCTCCAGAATAGCTGGGACTAAAGGCACATGCCACTGCCCCTGGCTGATTTTTGTATATTTTGTAGAGATGTGGTTTGCCATGTTGCCCAGGCTGGTCTCAAACTCCTGGGCTCAAGCAATCCATGCATCTCAGTCTCCCAAAGTGCTGAGATTACAGGTGTGAGCAACTTTCTTTTAACGTGTTGAGTTTAAGATGATGGGGAAGCATCCAAGTGGTATTTGACAAAATGGCCCTGGGGCTCAGAGAGAAGCTAGGCTGAACATGTCCGTTGAGAAAGGCATGACCTACAAGGCTGTGGCAGTGGGTGAGCGGGTCCCACAAGGGTGAAAGGGTAAAGCCAGCTAAAGGAATTCAGGTCAGATCCAACCAGGCGTTCAAAGGAGGTCTGAATTCCTTATGGTTCTATGCCATCACTTACATTATCACTATACAATCAAATCAATCATTTAATTGGTGCATAATAGGGAGGATCCCCGCTAAAAGACTAATCTAGTTGATAAGAAAATACCCACTCCAATTATAGTAAGAGATTTAAGGCTGGGCATGGTAGCTTATGCCTGTAATCCCAGCACTTTTGGAGGCCAAAATGGGTGGATCACCTGAGGTCAGAAGTTTTGAGGCCAGCTCGGCCAACATGGTAAAACCCCATTTCTACCAAAACTACAAAAATTAGCCAAACACAGCAGCACATGCCTGTAATCCCAGCTGCTTGGGAGGCTGAAGCACGAGAATCGCTTGAACCTAGGAGGCAGAGGTTGCAGTGGACCGAGATCGCACCACTGCACTCCAGTGCTCGGGTGACAAAGCAAGACTTCAACTCAAAAAAAAAAAAAATGACTCAGGGAAGTGCTTGATAAGTGAATCATACAAACAGTAATTTCTTTTCTTTTTTTTTGAGATGGAGTTTCGCTGTTGTTACCCAGGCTGGAGTGCAATGGTGTGATCTCGGCTCACCACAACCTCAGCCTCCTGGGTTCAGGCAATTCTCCTGCCTCAGCCTCCTGAGTAGCTGGGATTACAGGCACGCGCCACCATGCCCAGCTAATTTTTTGTATTTTTAGTAGAGACAGGGTTTCACCATGTTGACCAGGATGGTCTCGATCTCTTGACCTCATGATCCACCCGCCTCGGCCTCCCAAAGTGCTGGGATTACAGGCTTGAGCCACCGTGCCCGGCAATTTCTTTTTTTAATATATTTTTTCTTTTTTTTAAGATGGAATTTCACCATGATGGCCAGGCTGGTCTTGAACTCCTGATCTCAGGTGATCCACCCACCTCGGCCTCCCAAAGTGCTAGGATTACAGGGGTGAGCCACCGCGCCCAGCACTAACAGTAATTTCTTGTGAAAGAGGACCTGGCAAGATACTCACAAGCGGCAGTATTTTAAGAAAGCTTTAAGAATGAAGTGAGTTTTGAGTAGGTCATGATCAGAGAGGCTGAGTTGTAGTCTTTCCAGGCAATCATTTACAGGGTGTGTTGGAAAGAGAGATGGCTGGGAGATGAGGCCAGTGAATAAACCAGTTTGACAGGAGGAAGGAGTCACTGGTGGGATGGGGTAGGGGTGGGGATGGCAGATAAGGCTGGAAAGGCAGGTTGAAGCCAAATTTGATAGGTCTTAAATAAGAATCTGTCAGTTAGAACTTAATTTTTTTTTTTTTTTTTTTTTTTGGAGACGGAGTTTCGCTCTTGTTACCCAGGCTGGAGTGCAATGGCGTGATCTCGGCTCACCGCAACCTCTGCCTCCTGGGTTCAGGCAATTCTCCTGACTCAGCTTCCCGAGTAGCTGGGACTACAGGCGCGCACCACCATGCCCTGTACAAATTTTTGTACTTTTAGTAGAGATGTGTTTTCACCATATTGACCAGGATGGTCTCGATCTCTTGACCTTGTGATCCACCCGCCTCGGCCTACCAAAGTGCTGGGATTATAGGCGTGAGCCACTGCGTCTAGCCAGAACTTAATTTTTTTTTTAAGACAGAGTCTTGCTCTGTCACCCAGGCTGGAGTGCAGTGGTGTGATCTGGGCTTGCTGCAACTTCTGCCTCCAGGGTTCAAATGATTCTTCTGCTTCAACATCCCAAGTAGGTGGGACTACAGGCACATGTCACCACACCTGGCTAATTTTTGTACTTTCAGTAGAGACAAGGTTTCACTATGTTGGCCAGGCTGGGCTTGAACTCCTGACCTCAGGTGATCTGCCCACCTTGGCTTCCCAAAGTGCTGGAATTACAGGCGTGAGCCATTGCACCCGGCCTATTTATTTTTGAGGCGGGGTCTTGCTCTGTCACTCAGGCTGGAGTGTAGTAGTATGATCTCAGTTCCCTGCAACTTCCACCTCTTAGGTTCAAGCAATCCTGCCACCTCAGCCTCTGGAGTAGCTGGGACTAAAGTGTGCACCAACATGCCTGGTTAATTTTTATATTTTTTGTAGAGATGGGGTTTCACCGTGTTGCCCAGGCTGGTCTTGAACTCCTGGACTCAAGTGATCCACCCACTGCAGCCTCTCAAAGTGTTGGGATTACAGGTGTGAACCAATATGCCCAGACTTATTTCTAAAAATTTTAAATTAGCTTGATGTATAGTTCTCTTTGGGAAGAGGAAGTTATGGAATGCAGTTCTTTTTCTTTTTCTTGAACAGATGGGGTTTCACCATGTTGGCCAGGATGGTCTTGATCTCTTGACCTTGTGATCTGCCCGCCTCGGCCTCCCAAAGTGCTAGGATTACAGGCATGAGCCACCGCGCTGGGCCACAGAATGCAGTTCTTTAACAAGAAAACCAGAGATGTTCATGAAGGGGTGTCAAGAATTTGTGTCAAGACCGTACTTGGACTTAGTTATATGCAGTTGAATAACGTACTAAGAAAATGGTTATACTACACTCTCTAGGTCCAATTTTATTCTAACACTGAAACAAGAAGTATCCAGATCAGACTGGCAAACAAAGGAAGATAAAGCACAGTTTAAATAGAAGAGAGAAGCAGCATGATTCCAAAGAGAGAAAACTGACTGAACAGTTAGATTTGGATGCTTGTCCTGCTTAGCAATGCTTATGAAGAAGCCACACGTTCCTTTGTTCATCTCTTCTAAGGTCCAATAATAATAAAGCAGGGAACATATGTTTAAATCAGTCCTTTGGAGATAACAACGTATTTCCCAAAGCAACAATGTCTTAAAAAGGTGGTTACCCCAGCCTGTAGCACCAGCTACTTGGGAGGCTGAGTCAGGAAGATGGCTCAGTAAGCTTGCAGTGAGGTATGACTGCACCACTCACTGCAGCCTGGACAACATAGGGAGACCCCATATCTAAAGAAAGAATGGCCAGGTGCGGTGGCTTGCACCTGTAATCCCAGCACTTTGGGAGGCCGAGGTGGGTGGATCATGAGGTCAAGAGATCGAGACCATCCTGGTCAACAAGGTGAAACCCCGTCTCTACTAAAAATACAAAAATTAGCTGGGCGTGATGGTGCGCGCCTGTAGTCCCAGCTGCTTGGGAGGCTGAGGCAGGAGAATTGCTTGAACCAGGGAGGCAGAGGTTGCAGTGAGTCGAGATCGCACCACTGTACTCCAGCCTGGCGCCTGGTGACAGTGAGACTCTGTCTCAAAAAAAAAAAAAAAAAAAAAGATAATTATGGAACTCTGAGTTGTGGAGAACACAAAATAATTACTTATTGCTACTTTTTGTTTGTTTTTGAGATGGAGTCTTGCCCTGTCGCCTAGGCTAGAGTGCAGTGGTGCAATCTTGGCTCACTACAACCTCTACCTCCGGGGTTCAAGTGATTCTCCTGCCTCAGCCTCCTGAGTAGCTGAGACTACAGGTGTGCACCACCGTGCCTGGCTAATTTTTGTATTTTTAGTACAGTGTTTCACTATGTTGGCCAGGTTGGTTTTGAACTCCTGACCTGCAGTGATCCACCCACCTTGGTCTCCCACAATGTTGGGATTACAGGGGTGAGCCACCGTGCCAGGCCTTTTTGTTACTTTTAATGGTATCTGAAGTTAATGACACTGGCTCACAAACAGGAAACAGCACTAATGAGAAGGGGAAAGAAAATATGAGCTGTGTAGTTTTGTTTTGTTTTGAGACAGAGTCTCGATCTGTCGCCAGGCTGGAATGCAGTGGCATGATCTCAGCTCACTGCAACCTCTACCTCTCGAGGTGAAGCCATTCTTCTGCCTCAGCCTCCGGAGTAGCTGGGACTAGGCATGCACCACGACACCCAGCTAAGTTTTGTATTTTTAGTAGAGACGGGGTTTCACCTTGTTGACCAGGATGGCCTCGATCTCTTGACCTCGGGATCCGCCCACCTCGGCCTCCTAAAGTGCTGGGATTACAGGCATGCGCCACCGCGCCCGGCCTAGATGTTTTTTTGGTTTTTTTTTTTTTTTTTTTGAGACGGAGTTTTGCTCTTGTTACCTAAGCTGGAGTGCAATGGCACAATCTCAGCTCACTGCAACCTCCGCCTCCTGGGTTGAGGCAATTCTCCTGCCTCAGCCTCCTGAGTAGCTGGGATTACAGGCACGCGCCACCATGCCCAGCTCATTTTTTGTCTCTTTAGTAGAGACGGGGTTTCACCATGTTGACCAGGATGGTCTCGATCTGTTGACCTCGTGATCCACCCGCCTCGGCCTCCCAAAGCTGTGTGTTTTTAAGAAAGATGATACAACTAGTGTTTTGAAGGTGAAAGAATGGGCCAGGCTAAGAAGTACAATAGCACTCCGAATCAAAGGGAGAAGGGAAGAAGAGTGAGTGGCCAGCCTATCGGTAGGGGGTCCCTAATCTAGATTCTAGGAGGCTAGGCTGGAAATAAGTGCAAAAAACAGGTCCGAGGCACTTAAGTCCAAGGCGAAGGGTGGCACAGATGTTCAAAGCAGGGTCAAAGACTCAGGGTATCAATGCCAACAGGGCCAGAGGAGGTCCAAACGGAAAGCTCTGGTTGGAAGCTCAAGATTCAGATTTACAGCTCATTCCAAGACACTTGAGACCCCTCAGCGCCTGGGGCCAGGATCCCTTCCAGAGGGTAATTGAGGACAGAGTAGCAAGGTGGGTGGAGGAACTAGGCAAAAAACTGTGGAGACAGCCAGAGTTAGAGAATGGTGGGAGGAAACGGGTCTAAAGTTGGCATGCTGGGCCACAGAACAGAGGAGGAACCCTCAGAAGAAAAGGGCAGCAGAGGGGAGAAGCCCCGAGACGCAGGGCGGATCTCTGAACAGCACCAGGGGGCGCCGTGTGAGAGTTCTCCGGGGGCTGCCTGAGGCCCCCAGGCCCCGCGGGCGTCCCGTCCCCGTCCCCGTCCCGTCCCCGTCGCCGTGCCGTGCCGTGCCGTCCCGCTGTCCGGGCACAGGTGCGGCCGGGGCGAGGGCGCAGGTGCGGCCGGGGCGAGGTTGTTGTGGCGCGGGAAGCCCCGCCCCCTCCTCGTGGGCGGCCTCTCCTCCCGGCTCCGCGTCCGGCCGCCCAGTCTCCAGCCCCATCTGTTTCCCCAGCGGGAATCGATTATATTGTAGGGGACTGGGGGCGGCCGCCGCCTCAGCCGCGGGATGGGGCAAGCGCGCGGACCCCGCGGGCAGCCGCAGCCACAGCCGCAGCCGCCTCAGTAGCTAGGGCCCCCGCGCTGCCGCCCCCCGCCCGGCGCCCGCCCTGGGCTCCTGCACTCGCACAGCGGCGGCAGCAGCGGGAGGAGCGCCCCGACGCCGTTGCCGAGGACCGCGCGGAGGCTGCGGCGCTGCCGCGGCTGGAGTCCCAGGCCGGCGGGCCGAGCGCGGGCAGCGAGGGGCCACCGCCAGCGCTGCGGCGAGGAGGTGTTCCTGGAGGAGGGCTGCTTGGCCGGGTTGGGCGAGCTCCGCTCCTGGTGGGAGGTCCCGGCCATCGCGCACTTCTGCTCGCTCTTTCGCACAGCCCGACTTCGAGATCGAGGTGTGTCGCTGCGCGGGCGGGAGGCGGCGCGCTGCGCACCTGCTCCCCCTGCCCCGCGCGGGGCGTTCGGGGTCGTCGCGCGGAGGGGCCGGGGCCCAAGGGACTTCGACTAGGAGTCCGGGGCCAGGCGCAGAGCGCGGAAGGGCAGGAGGGCGGGCGGGGGCCACCGGGCTCTGCCCCGGGTGCGGACTGCAGGCGTAGGGCTGGGGACCCGGGGTCCTGAGGCGGCGGAGCAGGCGGCCCGAGGGCGGGGCGGGCCCGTGCTTTTGTGGGAGAGGGAGCCGGACCCCGCGGCGCTCCCGGGACTTCTCCGGCGGGGCTTAGTGTGGGCGCGAGAGCTGTGCGCGCTCACCGCCCGGTGCCATTGAGGCGCGAGCCAGCTGCTCCGGTGGGGCCGGGCGCGGGGGGTGCGCCGCGCGAGATTAACTTGGACCCGGCGCGAGGCGGCTGCGGCCGGCAGGGAGGGCTCGCCCCGTTAGGGAGGGTGCGTGGCGGGGGCTCCCGGAGGCCCTAAACTCCCGGGAGGCGCTCCGGCCAACTTCGGGCCGGCAGGGACCGGGTCTGGGTGCGGGGCTCCGGGGAAAGTTTGGGACTCCGTTATTCTTCCATAGCACCCTTCCTCTAGGAATATTCAGCCTCTTTAGCCTCTTTATCTCGGTGCTGGGGAGCCCTAGGAGTTGAGCTTGCCACCATTATGCCCCGGGGCGAGCGCAGGGGCCAGCTGACCTTTTTGGCCGGGGCGGAGGTGCTTTCCAGCCCGGAGGTGCTTTCCAGCCCGGGGCTTTGTGTTAACTGGGCCGAAACCCGAGGGTGCTGGACGAGCAGGACGGGTGGCGGGAGCGTGCGGAGCGCAGCGCACTCCCCGGCCTGGCGGCGGCCTGCCCAGCGGCAGCCCTTTTCTCCTAATTTTGTGTTTGGAAGGGGCTGAGAAATGGTCGATTGGTCGGCAGGTTGAATTGCCTTCTCTTCTGTTGCAATACGTGTTGTGATTTTTCACCTTTCGCCTTTGGACAAAGGTGAATGGCAACGGCGTTGGTCAATGTTTGTTTTCCATTCTGCGGATGGGTTCGCCGACGCAGTCATCAAAAATAGAGCCACTCTTTTGGATGAGCAGATCGTTGTTGCCTCCCCAGCCCCACAGGAGGCTCTTACTTTGTGCCATTTTCAGGTTGATTTCAACTGGTTTATTCCTGAGCTCTTTGCCTCACCCTTATTTTTAGATTCAGTCGTGTTTGCTGAAATATCAGTTGCTTCTCCTGTGAACGGTGCGGCACCTTGCTCTCGTCGCAGTTAATGAAATCGGGAAAATAAAAAGATCAAAAGGGTTTGGAATGGGGGAAATAAGAGGAATGTGGACAGATAATCTAGGGCCACTCACTGGCTTTTGGCGATTCTGAGCTCCTTAAGCTGATTGAAACAATGTGAGCAAATCGTGGGCTTCCCCACTTTTTAGGAAGAGTAATAACTTGGACACTTTACGCAGCGCCACAGCGTTTTCAAAGTTTGAACGTGAATGTAGCAAGCATAAATTTTATTTATTTATTTATTTATTTATTTTGAGACGGAGTTTCGCTGTTGTTACCCAGGCTTGGAGTGCCATGGCGTGATCTCGGCTCACTGCAACCTCCGCCTCCTGGGTTCAGACAATTCTCCTGCCTCAGCCTCCTGAGTAGCTGGGATTACAGGCGCGCGCCACCGTGCCCAGCTAATTTTTTGTATTTTTAATAGAGACGGGGTTTCACCATGTTGACCAGAATGGTCTCGATCTCTTGACATCGTGATCCGCCCCCCCTCGGTGAAAATGTTCTTGAAACAACTGTTTATATTGACGAAAGAACAAACAACAGAGCCACGAAAGCTAAGAAAGAGTTGGGAATCCTAAAGGTCAAGGGATGTTTCTCAGTTACTCTGATGTCCTGCGTTTTCTTTCAGTTGGTACAAAATCGTTAGTAGCTTAATTGTATCCTGCAGTCAAAATGGTGGCTGTGGTGGGAGGTGCCGCCTGTGACAGGGCCATCTTGGGTATGGGGAGACTTGCACCTAACCTGTTTTCTTTCTTGCAAGGTAGTAAAGTTGAGGTGATCCTGGGATTATGAGGTCAGAGTTTAAAGACCTATCCTAAAAATATTGTTGGCAAAACTTCTACGTCTCAGAATCCATGTATTCCCATTTTGTTGATGGAAAAATAGAGGTAATTAATTTTTGCCTTAAGTACTTGCAGCATATTTAGAGTAACCTGTAAATAGCTTGTCCTCTGTTATAAGAATAAACTTGTGGTTTCTGAGAATTAGCTGCCTTAATTCCTAAAGGAAATGTAAACAGATTAAATAGGCGAATTTATATGTATAACAAATGAAAAATCACTGTAATTTACATGGTGAATAATCAAGGCTCGTTGATATGACCGACTTCTCTTTCGACTTCAGCGTTTCTTGGAAATGACAGTTTTTTGGGGCTAAAATACATGGTCTTTGAAATGCATGCAACAGAAATGAGTATTTGGCTTCCACCATGTGCAGGTTTTAAGAACTATCCACACTCGTTTTCATTAGGAGATGTTAAGTCAGTGGATAACAAGTGAAAGTGACTTTTCTTTCCTGTAGTTCTTGTCTGATCCATCTCATGTTAGGTGTGTTTTGATATAGCAAATGGAAATTTTAACTTAAGTGTTTTAGTGGTTATCAAAAATTCGAATTTTGTTGGAATAGATTATTATGTTGGATGAAAAAATTAAGATTTAAAAATGTATTTTCTTGGCTGGGCGTGGTAGCTCAGGCCTGTAATCCCAACACTTTGGGAGGCTCAGGCAGGCAAATCACTTGAGGTCAGGAGTTCGAGACCAGCCTGACCAATATGGTAAAACCTGGTTTCTACTAAAAATACAAAATTATCTCGATGCGGTGGTGGGCGCCCGTATCCCAGCGACTTGGGAGGCTGAGGCAGGAGAATCGCTTGAACCTGGGAGGCAGATGTTGCAGTGACCTGAGATCACGCCATTGCACTCCAGCCTGAGCAACAAGTGAAACTCTGTTTCAGAAACAAAAAGTGTTTTTCAGACTTCTAACACATTTAACCTGTTGACAGTACAGAACTCAAGGAAAACACTTACCAATTCTGATTCTCTAAGTGTACATAAATTATTTTTATTTTTCTAAGGTGATTTTATTTTAATCTAATAGTTTATGGTCCTGACAGTTTGAGAAACAATCCCTTGTTTAGATTTTATGATGCAGAGGAAGATCCTTATAAAAATAAAAAACGGCCGGGCACAGTGGCTCATGCCTGTAATCCCAACTCTTTGGGAGGCTGAGGCGGGTGGATCACCTGAGGTCCAGAGTTGGAGACCAGCCTGGCTAATGTGGTGAAACCCTGTTTCTACTAAAAATACAAAAAATTAGCTGGGATAATTTTTTATATACAATCTCAGCTACTTGGGAGGCTGAAATAGGAGAATCGCTTGAACCGGGGAGGCAAAGGTTGCAGTGAGCCAAGATCACGCCATTGTACTCCAGCTTGGGCAGCAAGAGTGAAACTCTGTCTCAGAAAATAAATAAATAAATAAATAAATAAATAAATAATAATAGAATAAAAATATAAATAAATTCAAATGCTGAGCCGTGCCTGTTAGGCCATGTGGAAGGGCCCTACAGTCTTAATTTACTGCAACTTTAAAAGATAAAAATGATGAATCATAGCAAGTGGTAAGAGTTGGAGATCATTTATTTCAGGAAACCAGTTTTCAGCCATGGTTATTTTTGTTGTTTAACATGGAACACTTTACAACTCCCCGTGTTGCCTCGCATAGGCCAGTTTTAGTACGAGTGCTGCTGGAGTGAACGCATAACCCTAGATTTTCGTCACCTTCAACAATGGAGCCTATCTTCCTTACCCATGGTCGTGCTTGGATTTCTGTAACATGCCAATTTTTACAATTAAAGTGGAGTTTTTTTTTAAAAGAGAAAATCTGAAACCCCCAACCAGCCTTCCATGTGTTATTGTCATCGTTAATATTAAGGTTGCAGAGGTATGTGGCAGAGTCCTTATTGTGCCGCTGCCCTGGGGAATTTGTCTGTTGGAAAGGGGCAGAGCGAAAGTGATGTTGTGAAACCTACATTCTGTGCCCAATGAGCGATAGAGATTATAATTGCTGTAATAGTTCAGAGGAAGGCAGAGATGGTAAGCGAAAGGCTTCCTGGAGAAAGAATCATGCTTCTGGGCTCATGCTGAGTAAGTCGGTATAGTTAGCTAGGTCAAAGAGCCCCTTTCTTTTTCTTTTTATTTTTTGAGACAGAGTTTCACTGTGTTACCCAGACTGGAGTGCGATGGCACGATCTCGGCTCACCACAACCTCCGCCTTCTGGGTTCAAGCAATTCTGCCTCAGCCTCCCGAGTAGCTGGGATTACAGGCGTGCACCACCATGCCCAGCTAATTTTTGTATTTTTAGTAGAGACAGGGTTTCGCCTTGCTGACCAGGATGGTCTCGATCTCTTGACCTCGTGATCCACCCGCCTTGGCCTCCCAAAGTGCTGGTATTACAGGCGTGAGCCACCGTGCCTAGCCCTGTACCTTTTTTTTTCCTATAAATATTCACAGGAAATAAATTTAGAACAATCTCAAATCCCCAAAGTCAATACATTGCTCTTTAAGTCTCATTACTCAACTAGGTTGCTATACAGGTGAATCCCAGGTTACAAGGGGGTAGTCATAAAACTAAAACAAAAGCTCCCGAGCACCCTGAAGTGATATAACTAGGGGCACTAGGACTGTGGAAAGTTTGGGAAGGGGTGAGGCTCCATACCAGCATTTGATCATTGCATTTTAATTAAAGGAACATTTAATCCTAAACTACTCTAACGACATTGATCACGTTAATGAAAACCTTTGCTTAAAATGTAAAGACGGTATTTAGGAGGTTGAAGAGAATGACAAGTGTCATAAAAAGGAAAAGACAGAACATTGGAAAATTTTACCTATTTCAATCCATGCTCCTGAAAACCGTTATCAAAAGAAGCTTCTTCCTTCCGAAGATAAGCATGTTGTGGGTCACCTTAAAAATCATTATGTTGAAGTCTTAAAACGCTCATACCTTAGAATGTGACCTTATTTGTAAATAGGGCCATTACAGATGTAATTAGTTGAGATGAGATTACACTGAACTAGGCTGGGCGCCTAATCAGATATGACTGTTATCTTTATAAAAAGGGGAAATTTGGACACAGATATACACATTCAGGGAGTACACCCTGTGAAGATGAAGGCAGAGACCAGGGAGAGGATTTTACAGAACAGGGAATGCCAAAGATTACAAGTAAACCGCAGAAGATACGGGAGAGACACGGCTTCTCTCACAGCCCTCAGAATCAGTCCTGAAAACACCTTGATCTCAGGCTTCAAGCCTCCAGAGCTGTGAGACAATACATTTCTGTTGCTTAATTCACTCAGTCTGTGGCCTTTGTTATGGCAGCCCTAGGTGACTTACATTATATCCCATTCTTGTAGTTTAAAGAATCAGAGGTAATGAGAAGGGACTAAAGGCAGTTGATACGGGTTCTTCAATACCTATTCTACTAAAGACTTGCTTGGGTTAATAATTATTTTCTTAAAATACAAATCTTTCCTTAAAAGTTTGTGATCATCAGTTATTTACACCTGATGGCAATTGTATTTTCAAGAGATGGCCACAGTGATAGCTCTTACCCCACAGTGCCCTTCCAGAACATCATCATTCTCTATTAAGAAGTAACTTCAAATTCCCTTCTCTTGAATGTAAGTGGGCTTGTAATTCACTTGTAACCAGTATCTTCTGAGGCTAGGTCACGAAAGTGGTTGCAACTGCTTCGTTGGGAGCTGAAATACTTGCACTGGAGCATTTCACTACTCCAAGGCTGCCATAGTGTGAGGAGGCTCAACTAGCTCTTATGGAGAGAGCATCTGTGAAGAGAGAGAGGCCTAGCAAGACTGCAGCTTCTTCAGCCCCTCTGCTGTCCTGGCTCCAGCCTCTCTTCTGACAACCACTTGAAGGACTCCAAACCAGAATCTCCCCACTGAGCCCTCTCTGAATGCCTGGCCCACAGAAACTGGGAGAGGTTAAAAATGACTGTTGTTAAGTCACTATGTTTTGGGTGATTTATTAGGCAGCAATAGATAATGGACACACCTTAATGCATTATTCTGATAATCAAATTTCTTGACCTTTTTTTTTTTTGGCAGAGTTTCTCTCTTGTTACCCAGTCTGGAGTGCAGTGGTGCAATCTCGGCTCACCACAGCTTCCACCTCCTGGATTCAGGCAATTCTCCTGCCTCAGCCTCCTGAGTAGCTGGGATTACAGGCACACGCCACCATGCCCAGCTAATTTTTTTTTGTATTTTTAGTAGAGACGGGGTTTCACCATGTTGACCAGGATGGTCTCAGTATGTTGACCTCGTGATCCACCCGCCTCGGCCTCCCAAAGTGCTGGGATTACAGGCTTGAGCCACCGCGCCCGGCCTTGACTTTTAAATTAACTGTTCTAGAATTTAATTTTCTCTAGGAAAGGGTGAAAAGCCCAGGAGAAAAAGATGACTTTGGTAACCTAAAAACAACTGCTTTGCAGACTTCCCCAGAGCCTCTTGGGCAATTTTGTATGGCACTAAACACTGTCAGTGTTGCTCTCCTTGGCATTCCGCCCTGTCATTAAGCAGAATGTGAATGACAAGGAAGTACCTTAAGAGTTGAAACCATTAATCTCACTAATGTTTCTGTAAATCAGTCAACTCCAGATTGGAGGGTCCTTTTTTACGCCCTATTGTCAAAGGTGTTCTTATGCAAAATTGTGTCATCAACTGCCTTTGCCAAGAACAAGATCATTATCACTTGTGCCAGTCTTGCATGTTGAATTTTTGCCAACTTCTCAAGACCTCTATTTTCAATGAGAATCTGGCACTGACTCTAATGATTCTTACTTCATTTGTGATGGGGGTGGGAGGACCCGGATAATAAAGGTGTTTGCACTTTGACTACTCCCCAACCCTCGGCGCATAGCGCTGACATAGCTCTCTCTGCTCAATTATGAAAGGCCATTTCCACCAGTCATTTCCTTCCCTGCAGAACAAGCCTGGATCCTTTTGACACTCTCAAGTTCCAAATATTCCCTATTTGCCTGCAGCTTGTTTTCTATGGTGTCTTTTATTAGGCCTTCTTCTATCAGGGCATTTGAATAAATAATCCCCCTGCCTCGCTTTTGTTAAGGGAGTTCTTGCCTGCCACTTCTGGTGACCAAGACAGCCCTCAGCCTTTCCTGCCAGAAATTAAGATGCCTTCCCCCCCACCACCACCACCCCTGCAGCCTGCAACAGAGCTGCAAACATTCATAGGTTTCACCTGAGGAGGGAGAGCTGGCTCAAGCTTGGCTTTTAGGGTGGGGGCTTCGGAGATGAGCTTTGGCTTTTGAATGCCCACCTGTGGTTGTGGGGGTCCCGGGGATCCCTGCCGCTCACTGGCTGCACGACTATCCTCACTTCCGCTTGGTTACCTTGTCCACAGGGTGAGCTGGTAAGTCGTTAACTGGAGAACAGTGGTGGGGAAGGGAAGGAAGTTTAGTTGTCTGAAGCATCTAGGAAACTTGTACCCTCTGCATTGATGCCCCATGCTCATCCCAACTGGATGTCCCGTCTAAGCCTAACCCTACCCCTACCCCTAACTAACCATCCTAACCCTGACTTCACCCTTCCCGGGTGGGTGTGCTGCTGTCTTCTGTTCATCAACCACTAGGTGGCAGCAGCACCCCACGGATCCCATCAAGCCGCCTGCGGGCGTGGACTGGATAGCGACCGCCTGGCCTGGGGGTAACTCAACACCTGGACCCTGTCCAGGATGGTTCTAGATGAAGAAAATTCCAGCTGTGGGCCTTCCTGGGGCTGGGCTGCGGAAGCCACACCTGCGCCCCTCCGTGTCCCCCAAGGATCACCTTGTAGCCCATCAGCAAACCCTTCCTGCCGAGCCTCTTGCGTGCCGGGGGCAGGGCCGGGTGGGGTTGGACCGCCCAGGTGGCTGCCCCGGCCCCTGCCCCAGGGCCATCCAGGATGTGGGAGGAAGGCCCGGGTGAGGGGGACTGGTGGTCAGGGAGGTTTCCCAGGAGGGAGGCCCAGCAGGGAGAGGGCGGGGGCATTCTCTGGGGGAGGGCTGCATCCACAGCACCAGGGACCCGAATGGTGCTGCCCACACCCAGGACCAGCCAAATAATGAGCCGGCCAAGCCCAGGTGAACCTGATGGGGAACTTCTTCACAAATGCTGAAGGATCTCAAGACAGGATGGCAGAGCACTCAGTCCAGCACGAGCCCTTTGGGCATGGCCCTGCTGGCTCCCTGCCCTCCCCTTCCTGAGCACCCCAGAGACGCTGCCCTCAAAGCCTCACTCTCCATCAGGTCAACTCCCGGCAGCCCTGCCATGGAATGGGGTGGCCTCAGCCCCATTTTACAGAGGAGGAAACAGGCTCAGGGAGGGGAAGGGACCTCCCTGGGAACCCCCATCCCTTCCATCTCCAGGCCTTCCGTCTGTTGCCATCACTGCCTAGGAGCCTGGGGTTGGCCCTCAGAGTCCCAGGCCAGTCCCTACCTGCCAGCGGTGCCTCCCTCCGTGTCTTCTCCTCTCTGTCTCTTACAAGGACACTGTCATGGGACTAAGGGGCCACCAGAAGAAAATCCAGGATGCAGTTAGATCCTGTCTCCAAATGAGGTCATGCTCACAGGTTCCGGGGTCAGGACGTGGGCAGTCCCCAGGCAGGCAGGGCAGCACCACCCAGACCCTGAAACCTGCCTCCTGGCCCTGTGCCTCTGTCCTGGGGGCCTGTCCGGTCATGGTGGAGGCCTCTGTCCCGGGTCACCGACTTCTCCGCCTGTGTTTGTCACCCACTATCAGCATCAGCAGGGGCTCCCTACCCCCACTCTGGAGGGTCTGCTGAGTGGTCTCTGCTGGCTTCCACCAGCCTGGCGTGGTGCTGAGCTGGCAGCAGGAGGCCTGTCCAGGGAACCCCAAAGAAACGGAATATCCTGAATATCACCCTCCCCTTACTACACCCTGGTTGTAACCAAGGCTCTGTACAAACCTCACCTCCTCCTGGAAGCCCTCGCAGACCACCAGGTAGGCTTGGGACTCCTCTGGGTTCCCTCTCTCCAGTCCAGCCCACTCTGTCATGATCTCAGACTGGGGGTTCACTCAGGACCCCAGGGGTCTAGCGCCCTCTGCCCCATCCCACAGCCTGGGACCACCCAGATGGCCCAGCAGGTGGTGGGAGAGCCCTCATCCCTCCCCCTACCACATGGAGAGGGCAGGTGGGGGCCCCGGCCCAGGAACTTCTCCCCAGTCGCTCACTCTCTGTCTTTGCACCGTGAAGACGGCCGAGCGGGGGCGCTCGGGCTCCACAGCCGCGGTCACTCAGCTGCGTGCTCTTCAGCCTGGGCCCTGGTGGTGTGGCTACCATCGGCTGCCCACCTTACACCAACAGCCCAACATTTGGAATGGTCGGCAGTTTCTTGAGAAGACCTCCCTCTTCCCTCTGGACTTTGCATGTGCCATTCCCACTTTCCTGCTGCCCAGCCCCCCCAACCCCTCCTTCCAGCCTTCCCTGCAAAGCGTGGGTCAGGGCACCTGATGCCCTCCACGGGTAAGACTTCATTTATGACAGCACAGCCCCACCTCTGTGCCTCTGCTCTGCCGACCCCATTTTTTTTTCTCTGTGTTCCCTTCTTCTTGTCCCCTCACTCTATTTCCATTTCCTAGGCTTTCTCATTTTTTTTTCTTTCTTTTTTATACAGAGTCTCACTCTGTCACCCAGGCTGGAGTGCAGTGGCATAATCTTGGATCACTGCAGCCTTTGCCTCCCAGGTTCAAGTGATTCTCCCACCTCAGCTTCCCAAGTAGCTGGGATTACAGGCACCTGCCACCCACCACGCCCAGCTAATTTTGTATTTTCAGTAGAGACAGGGTTTCTCCATGTTGGCCAGGCTGGTCTCCAACTCCCAACCTCAGGTGATCTGCCTGTCTTGGCCTCCCAAAGTGTTGGGGTTACAGGTGTGAGCCACTGCGCCTGGCCTCTTGTTTTTCTAATCTCAGACAAAAAAGGGCCTCCTCCAGGAAGCCTGCCCTGATTCCCTGGCTGAGCAGGCTCACTCTTTCCTTGGAACCCCACCCTGTGGAAGCTGCCCCCTTCTCATGAAGTGGAGCACTCGGGTCCTGGAGATGGGGTCGCAGATGTGCCCATCAAAGGTCTCCTGGCCCAGACACCTTTGAGCCCTTGGTTTCCGGAGGCCAGGCAGGGAGTCTCAGATCTCAGGAGCCCAGTGCCTGCCTGGGCCTTGAGCAGGAGTTCAGGGGACACTTAGTGAGTTGCCGCCAGGCACCAGGCAGTGATGTCGTGATGGAGTGAAGTCGCTGACCAGAAACCTGTTTCTGTGTGGTGCCCAGGGAGCTGGGCTGTGGAGAGCACGACCCCCTGGTTAAAATCACATCTGCCTTTAGGCCTCGTTATGCCACACGGAGAGATGATGGGAGATGCCACCGAAATGAGATGCCAGCGAGTCTTACTTTTGTTTGTATACTTTCCTGTATTGTTTGAAAATTTTTTACAATGTTATTTTTATTATCCTATAAATCAATACGTTCATTCCCAGCTTTGAAAAAGTGAAAGTGTTGAGTGATGTGGCTCCATTCTGGTTCCTGCAGACCTGAGAGGGGCTCTGCGGTCCCCTTGGGCCCACACATACCTGGCTTGTCCCCACACATGGGTTTTCTGAGACGGGGGCTCTTGGACACAGGTCTGTCCCCAGAGCCAGTCAGCAGCTCCAGAGAAGAGACAGCAGGTGCCCAGGACGATGCGGCTCAGTTGCCAGGTAACGATGGTCACCATGGCAATGGCTGCCTCCTCAGAGGCTGCAGAAGCCTTGGCACCCGCCCCCCCAGCAGGCCGGGGGTGGTGGAGGCAGTGGCGCTGGGCAGCCCCTGCCCATCTGGCCACCCACCTCTGCGGCTTTTCTTTCTCTTCCTCCTCCCACCCTTGCTTCAGGCTCAGGGTACGCTGTGGGGCGGGGGCCACCACGGCCCAGCCTGGGGTCTGCCCTGGCCCTTCCATGGATTCTCCTGTGCCCCTGCCCTTTTTGGAACCCAGTTTCCCCATCTGCCACATGTGGTGGCAGCCTTTGCTTTTCCCTCCCATTCACAAGCATCTCTGGAGTGTCGGCCCCGTGCCAGGCTCTGCATTAGCTGGGGCCCCCCTTGCTGCCTGGTGTAGCGTGGGGTGTGTGACTGGGGCCCCAGGCTTGTTTGGGTAAGTAGGCAGTCACGAGTGTGGAAGTGGAGAATCTCAGGGCTGGAGGCAGCAAAGCTGGGGTCTGGGGCCGCTCAGGGTCAGGCGCCTCACCTCTGACAGCCTGGATTCCTCATCTGTGGCTGAGGGACACCCGGTGGCCCTGTCCACAGCCCCACTCCCTGGGCACCACACACAAACAGGTTTCTGGTCAGCGACTTCACTCCATCACGCCATCACTGCCTAGTGCCTGGCACTCACTGAGTGTCCCCTGAACTCCTGCTCAAGGCCCAGGCAGGCACTGGGCTCCTGAGATCTGCAGGGGAAGCCGGCACACAGGAGGGGCCCGCCAGACCCACAGCCAAGAATCCGAAGCCATCCAGGGGCCCAGGCACCCTGGGCCACCTCGCCCCAATCCCATTTTTATTTGTGCTTCATCCTTAATCCATTCTGCTCCTGTTCATCCAGCACCTCCCGGCCTGTCGGCTTCTGGAAGGGTCTGTGAGGGCCCAGCCATTCCCAGCCCCTGTGTGGGCAGTTGTGATCCCAGGAGCAGCTGCCAAGAGGCCCGACTTTGACTGTCAGAGGGGATTGTGTTAGTGCCAGGCTTCCCTCAGCGCAGATTACTCGCCATGGCCACCTCCTAGCAGCTATGCAAACAGGTTGTGCGCAGCCGGCGTGGGTGGTTGTAGGACATGGGGACTCGCAGGGCCATCCGGGGTCACTTCAGGGAGGCTGAGGTGCGGGGCAAGGGAGCCGCCTGGCCACCCCGTGTGTATTTCATTAAGTGGCACCAGCATTGCCCAGAACACAACTCGACCCCAGCCACCTGCAGCTGGTGGGACCCCCAGCAGGTCACAGGTCTGAGGGTCACTGCAGCCTCCTCATTTCCCAGGGACGCTGCTTGCAGCGTCTGGTGACCTCGCCAGCAAGGCCAAGCCTGGTTCCTGCCACGTGGGGTTTTGGGGGCGTCGCTGAGAGAGGTCTGGGCCCCCAGCCCTGGCCTCCTCCCACCCCCATGGACACACACCCCAAACCCATAGACTCATTCTATACCTGTAGACATGCACCACCCACACTCCACAGTGCACACACCTCACACAGACACACACTGCTCACCACACACACACACTCCACAGTGCACACACCTCACAGACACACACCACTCACACACACACTCCAGTGCACACATCTCACACAGACACACCAGTCACCACACATACACACCCCACAGTGCACACACCTCACACAGACACACACTGCTCACCACACACACACTCCACAGTGCACACACCTCACACAGACACACACTGCTCACCACACACACACACACTCCACAGTGCACACACCTCACAGACACACCACTCACACACACACTCCAGTGCACACATCTCACAGACACACACCAGTCACCACACATACACACCCCACAGTGCACACACCTCACACAGACACACACTGCTCACCACACACACACACACTCCACAGTGCACACACCTCACACAGACACACACTGCTCACCACACACACACACTCCACAGTGCACACACCTCACAGACACACACCACTCACACACACTCCAGTGCACACATCTCACAGACACACACCAGTCACCACACATACACACCCCACAGTGCACACACCTCACACAGACAACACTCACCACACACACACCCCACAGTGCACACACCTCACACAGACACACCAGTCACCACACACGCACACTCCACAGTGCACACACCTCACACAGACACACACTGCTCACCACACACACACTCCACAGTGCACATACCTCACAGACACACACCACACACACTCCACAGTGCACACACCTCACAGACACACACCACTCACACACACACTTCACAGTGCACACACCTCACACAGACACACACGTCACCACACACACACCACAGTGCACACACCTCACACAGACAACACTCACCACACACAAACCCCACAGTGCACACAGCTCACACAGACACACCACACACACTCCACAGTGCACACACCTCACACAGACACACACTGCTCACCACACACACACACTCCACAGTGCACACACCTCACAGACACACACACTTCACAGTGCACACACCTCACACAGACACACACCAGTCACCACACACACCCCACAGTGCACACACCTCACACAGACAACACTCACCACACACACACACCCCACAGTGCACACACCTCACAGACACACCAGTCACCACACATACACACCCCACAGTGCACACACCTCACACAGACAACACTCACCACACACCCCACAGTGCACACACCTCACACAGACACATCAGTCACCACACACGCACACTCCACAGTGCACACACCTCAGACACACACTGCTCACCACACACACACTCCACAGTGCACACACCTCACGGACACACACCACACACACCCCACAGTGCACACCTCACACAGACACACATCAGTCACCACACACACACACCCCACAGTGCACACACCTCACACAGACACACACCACTCTCACACATACACACTCCACAGTTAGCCATGTGCTGTCCTGCTGGGGCACTGTGAGGTTGTGTGTGCTGCTGCCCCTGCTCCTGCGATTGCTTTTGCTGTGGTTTGTGACGATCAAAATGGTGGTTTCTACAGTGGCTGTCATTGTTGCATTTATTATCGCTGCGTTAATTGTTGTTTCTCTTTGGTGCTGACTCTCCCGGCCGTGTGCCAACTTCCCACGCAGCCGCGGTTCTCAGCCCAGTGATTTTGCTCCCAGGAGACACTTGACAACGTGTGGCAACATTTCTGGTTGTCACAATTGTGGGGAGGTGGGCTGCTTCGGTACTGTGTGGAGGCCGGAGGCGCTGTTGGACCCTGCTATGCACGGCCCCACCACGGGGAGTTGCCTTGTCAGAGGCACCCGGCCTCCTCATCATCCAGAGCAGCTGGACCCCTTTGCCAGGGCAGCCAGGAGCTGAAGGGGGGCAGGTTCAGATTTCTAGAGTCCTCTCTGGGAAAGCAAACACGGGGCAGTCACGATGAAAGCTCCACAAAGCAGACCTCTGGGTTCCTTCGTGGCTTCAGCATTTTCGCTGTGTAGACTTAGCTTTCCTGGGCTGCTGGAATGGAATACCGTGGACTGGGGGCTTAAACAAGGGATGTTCATCCCTCACAGTTCTGCATGCTGGAAGCCCAGCTTCGAGGGGCTGTGGATTCAGGTCCTGGCGAAGACTCTCTCCTTGGGTTTGCAGATGGCCCCTGGGTCCTCACAAGGAAGGTGGGAGGAGGGGGGCAGAGTATGAAGGGGAGGAGGAGGAAGAGGGCAGTTATGGTGTCTCTTCCTCTTCTTAGAAGGCCACTAATTCCATCGAAGGGGCCCCATCCTCATCTAACCTAATTGTATCCCAAAGGCCCCCCTTCCATATACTGCACTGTGACATTGGAGGTTAGCGCTTTTTTTTTTTTTTTTTTTTTTTGAGACAGGGTCTCACTCTGTTGCCCAGGCTGGAGTACAGTGGTGCGATCATGGCTCACTGCAGCCTCAACCTCCTGGGCTCAAGCAGTCCTCCTACCTCAGTCTGCTGAGTAGCTGGGACTGCAGGCATGCACCACCACACTGGCTAAGGTTTTTAAAAATTTTTGTACAGAAAAGGTTTGGCCATGTTGCCCAGGCTGGTCTTGAACTCCTAGATTCAAGAGCTCCTCCTGCCTTGACCTCCCAAAGTGCTGGGATTATAGGCATGAGCCACTGCATCTGGCTTCAAGGCTTCAACATATGAATTTTGGGGGGCACATTCAGTCCATAACATGTGTGATCCTTTTTTAAAGTTTATTGTTACTTTAAACATCTATACACCCTGGTGGCTGCCACCTGGCGGAGGTGTCCTCGTGTTCTTTCTCCCTCAGTACGTTTCCTGCGCCGCTGGTGCCCTGGCTTCCGGCACTGCACATAGCAGTGTCTGTTCTTGAGCTTCACGTCCCTGGAGTCATGCCGGCCAGAGCCATTTCTGTCGGAATTCTTCTGTTCGTTGTTATGCTCACAAGATAGGCCAATTAAAACAAAAGTAGGCCAGGCACAGTGGCTCACGCCTGTAATCCCAGCACTTTGGGAGGCTGAGGCGGGTGGATCACAAGGTCAAGAGATTGAGATCATCCTGGTCAATATGGTGAAACCCTGTGTCTACTAAAAATACCAAAAATTAGCTGGGCTGACTCCAGTTGGCATAGCAGCCTGAGGGTGCCCCAGCATGCAAGCTGAGCAGAGTAGGGCATGAGGGACCACCTTGGGAGTCAGGTGGCTGGAGCCTTTTGGACTCCTGCTAACTTCCTGCTTTCCTTCACTTTTGGCAACAATTTCCAACTGTCCTCTGACTCCCTAATCTCCCATTTCCTCCCACCAGTGCCCCAACCTTGAACTGCAACTTCTCCGTGGGGGTTTGTTCCAGCAGCATCTCATCACCATAGTAGACTGAGGACCCCCAGCCCAGAAGCTAAGCAGGGTTGGGCCTAACTGATGCTTGGATGGGGTACCACGTGGAATGACCAGGCTTCGAGCTTTTTGGCTTCCTGCTCTTTTCGACCTTTTCCTTCTTGTAGCAACATTTCTCAACCACACCCTGACCTTCAGACTGCTATGGTTTGCAGGGGCTGCATAGATGAAGCCCCATAGGCAGGTGCCTGGCCACGGGTGGGGGGCAGGTTAGCTGGAAAAGAAATGCCAGAGAGTTAGCGAGTGGTTGGGAAGTGTTGTGACAAGCAAAACAAACAAACAAAAAAACAAAAAAATGGGAATGGGAAGCCAAAAGCCTCTAGACCACAGTCTCCCCAAGTAGTCCCTGGTCCAAGCCCCACCAAAGCTCTACCCCGCTTAGCTTCGATGTTGGGGCACCCTCAGGCTGCTATGAAGCCCAAGGGCTGCTATCATGGTCCTCCTCAGGGACACTTCACAACACAGAGTGGGCACAGCAGTGTGTGGGAGTCAATAAGGAAAAGCCAGAGAATCACTGGGCTGTTGGAATGCTTTGTGACAAGCAGGAAAAATGGGCAAAGAGTAAGAAGCCAAAAGCAACCAGCCCCCATCTTCTTGGGCAGTCCCCAATCCTAGCCCAAGCCAGGCTTGACCCCTCTTAGCTTCAATGGAATTTGGTGCCTTCAAAGAGGAGAGATCCCAGGCAAGAGCAGGGGTGCAGGCAGTCGCAAAAGGGCTGGCCAAAGAGTTGGGGGCAGATAGAAAGAGTTTCGACAATTGGAGGAAAGCGGTAAGGAGGCAAGAAGCCACAAGTCTCCAGCCCCCTGTCCCTCCAGGTGTTCCCCCATTCAAGCCCTAGCCAAGCCTGACCCTGCTTAGCTCCCAGGCTGGGGCATTCTCAGCGTGCTTTGGTGCCTCTCTACCCATTGCATACAAACTCCCTGTTCCCTCCTCTGCCAGCCCCTGGCAACCACCATTCTACTTTCTGTCTTTACCATTTTGACTATTACTGTGTTTTTGCTTTTGTTGTGAGATGAAGTCTCGCTCTGTCGCCCAGGCCAGCACTTTGGGAGGCCAAGGCAGTGGATAGCTTGAGATCAGGAGTTCACGAATAGCCTGGCCAACAGTCGAAATCCCATCTCTACGAAAAACACAAAAATCAGCCTGGCATGGTGGTGTGCACCTGTAATCCCAGATAGTTGGGATGCTGAGGCATAAGAATGGCTTGAACCTAGGAGGCAAAGGTTGCAATGAGCCAAGATTGTGCCACTGCACTCCAGCCTGGGCAACAGAGTAAGACTCTTATCTCAAAAAAAAAAAAAAAAAAAAAAGGTTAAAAAAGGAGGAACTTGTTTTCTTGCTTCCAACTTACTCATTTTTGCCATTAATACATGAGCATGGGCAAATAAATATGGACCAAAAAAAAAGCAGAACTTATATTGGAATTATACATAAAGACTCTGGACTCATATTCTCGAGATGAAAAGCCAAAAGCTAGAATCTCAGCATGAAAGAACAGAGACACAGGAAGAACGTTTTTTCTGTCTGGGATTCATTTCTAGGCACTCCAACCTCCACCTCCTGGGTTCAAGTGATTCTCATGCCTCAGCCTCCCAAGTAGCTGGGATTACAGGCATGTGCCATCATGCCCGGCTAATTTTTGTATTTTTAGTAGAGACGTGGTTTCATCATGTTGGTCAGGCTGGTCTTGAACTCCTGACCCGGCCGGACAAGGTGGCTCACACCTGTAATCTCAGCACTTTGGGAGACCAAGATGGAAGATCACAAGGTCAGGAGTTTGAGACCAGCCTGGGCAACATGGTGAAACCCTGTCTTTATTCAAAATACAAACATTAGCCACACACGGTGGTGGGTGCCTGTAATCCCAGCTACTCGGGAAGCTGAGGCAGGAGAACTGCTTGAGCCTAGGAGGCGGAGACTGCAGTGACCCCAGATCTGCAACCTCCTCCTCGGGTTCAAGCGCTTCTGCTGCCTCAGCCCCTCCATTAGCTGGGATTACAGGCGGGCGCCACCACGCCCGGTTAATTTTTGTATTTTTAGTAGAGACGAGGTTTCAGCATGATGGCCAGGTGGCTGGGATTCCCCCGCCTCGCCCCAGATCCCTGGGAGAGGCCAGCACGGCCCTCCCGTGGGTGTCACAGAGAGAGATGCGATGCGGGTCCCTCTCCCTGGGAAGGGGTGGGCTGGGTCCAGTCCGCAGGGCCCCTCCAGGTGCTGACCTAGGATGGAGTTGAGGTGCGGCGGCGCTGGAACCCAGGACCCCTGCCTGCCTCCTGGGGAGCCGGGTGACCCAGGCAGCCCCGGTGAGGCCCCCGGGCTCCCACAGGACGGATGCGGCCGGGGAGGCCTCCCTGCTGGACTGTCCCTCCAGCCCCCAGCTTTCCGTGGTTCTAAGGGCCCCCTCTGCAGAGGGACCAGGGAGCCCGCCCTGCATCCTGAGGCGCCGCGCTTGAGGGACCCCAGAGCTCCGGCCAGGCCTCTTCCTTTGCGGATCGTGAAGCTGAGGTCCAGAGGAGGGCAGGGGCAGGTCCTGGAAGCTCCCCAGGCAAAGGGAGCAGATCTCGGGGCTGGGGTCACAGGGCGCCACTCCTGTGATCTCTAGCGCCCTAGACCCGGGAGGAGACACTGGGTGCCTTTCGTCCACCGCTGGGGCTGGGCAGAGGCTCAGCCTGTGCCGCAACGCGAAGTCGCTTCTGTGCAGTCCGAGCCCTGGCCCCTTTAAGAGGGGAGGGTGCTTCAGCCAGTCGCTAGGGTCGCTGCTGGCGTGCGCGCCTCTACGGAAGCCTAGACGGCGCTTTCCGCGGTGCCCCGGCAGAAGCCGCGGCATCGTTCAATCGAACGGAATCCTCGGCGATGTGGTCGGAGCGAGTGAAAGCGACGGCCAGAGTCTGGGGCGTAGTCCTAGTGGGCAGAAGCGAAGTTCCCCAGCGTGCGCACCCTGGCCGGGAACGGTGTGCGACCCGCGTCCAGCCTATAGGAGCGCCTAGCTCAGAGGCCGCGGTGAAGCGCGGGACCTGGGACCCTCCGAGCTCCTGGCCCTCTGAGCTGAGGTCCAGGGTTATTTTGATGTTTCAGGACCTTAAGAAAGAGACCTCGCTAGAACACAATAGAACAGGTGACATTTGTAGTGTCAATTCTTTGAGGAGTCTCCAGGTATTTAGCTGTTTTCCGTGGTGTCTCTTCTGACTTTCATTTACAGTGTATGAGTTCCCTTTTCTCCAAAACCATACTCGTGTTCCTTTTTTTTTTCCTTTGGAGGCAATCTCGTTCTGCCCCGGCCGGAGTGCAGTGGTGTCATCTGGCCTCACTGCAACCTGCGCTCCCGGGTTCAAGCAATTTTCCTGTCTCAGCCTCCTGAGTAGCTGGGACTACAGGGGCCTGCGCCCTGGTGAGCGCCCCGCCCGCCGCGAGGCCCCGCCCCGGCCTGGCCGGCTGAGGGACCTGGCGGATTCCTCGCGCGTATCAAACTACCTGATCCCATAAAACATTTATCCTCCAGGCCCTCGCCGCCGCCGCCCTTACCCTGCGCGCCTGTAGCCGGAGCCCAGCCCGAGCCGGGCGGAGCGGAGCGCGCCGAGCCTCGTCCTGCGACGGGGCCGGGGCCGGGCCGAAGCGGCGGCGCCTGGATGCGGACCCGGCTGCGGGGAGACGGGCGCCCGCCCCGAAGCGACTTTCGGTCCTCGATGCGCCCCGCCGGACCCCTGCGATGAAGAGGGCATCCGTCGGAGGTGAGTGTCCGCGCGGCGCCGGGGCCCGGCCGGCGAGGGGCGCGGAAGGGGGCGATTCACCCCCTCCCCGGAGCCTCAGGGCCCGTCCCGGGCTGCCGAGGCGGGGAAAGCGTCGCCGGGTTGCCGGGAGGGCCACCGCAGTGCCGCACCAGGCTGGGGCCGCGGGCGCCCCGGCCCCGGGAGGGCGGAGCCGGAGACAGCAGGAAAAGTTGCTGCTTCTCGGGAAAGTTGACGGCGACGGCGGGGCCGGAGGTGGCGGTCCGGGGATCCCCGACGCTGGGCCAGGTCCCGGGTGGGGGCCACGGGCTGGAAGGGTGGGGTCCAGCCTCGGAGCACCCTGGCCACGAAGGGGTTAACGATCGGGTTTTTGCAGAAACGTGGGTACCGAGGGTGGGTGGGGGTGTCGGCCGCCTCCACCCTTGCCTCTCGGACTGGGTTCAGAACCTCCCGTGTCTCTGAGGTCAGGCGGCAGTGGGATGAATGGGGGCGTTGGCGTCAGTAGAGAGCCTGGGGGACAGGGTTGTCCCAGCGCTTCCACCAGGGCGGGCGGTGAGAGGAGGCAACTTTGCCCCGCCATCCGCAGCCTGAGGGACATTGAGAGGCTTGGCTGGGGGAGTCAGGGGCGGTGGGGCAATCACCAGCCCCTCCCTGGCAGTCCTCGTGGGACTCCTCCCCTCCACCGAGTGTGAGTCCCGCAGTGGGGGCAATAAAGGGTGGGCTCCATATGAGTTGGGCATGCCCTGCCTGGAGGGTGCTCCCCAGGTGCCCACCCAGGCTGCCCTGCTGATGTCCATGGTGCCGCAGGCTGCACACACGTTTCCTTGCACGTGCACGTGTCTACACGGACTGCACACTTGCACACCGCTGGTGCACATGCATGCCAGCACTGCTCCAGTGTGCACATGCACAAACACTGGGTGCACACACGGACTCTGAGGGTGCATATCTGTGTACTCATCCTCGCCTGCACACCCACAGCCACACATGCATGCACGTGGCATCCCTGCTGTGGTCTCTACGGGTGGCACATGCTGGGGCCCCTTTCACAAACCCACTCCCGCACCCACGTGCCCATGTGTTGAGTGGGGAGGCCAGGCCCACCTGCCTGCCTCTGTGTCCTGGGATTCTCCCCCTCGGTGTCTGTGTGTGCGTGTGTGTAACTTGGTATGCGTCTGCACATGTGTCTGTGCACGTGATCATGTGTGTCTGGGGCACATAGGCATATGTCTTTGCCTCCAGGGTGTGGGTACTCCTGTGTGCCTGGGTGGGTTGTGGCCTAATCTGGAGCAGAGGTCCTGGAACTTGTGTTGGGGGCTCGATGAATGCCCGAAGCCCAGGGTGTGAGGGGCAGGGTCTCCCAGCCACTCCCCACCCACCAGGGCTGAGGCAGTGATAGGCAACGGAGGGCTGGAAACTGCCTGGGCAGGAAGGACCCATTTCAAGCCATGAGGTCAACACTGTGGCCAAGAGGCCAGACCCTGGGCACACTTGGTGGCCACTGCAGCTTGGCTGACTGGAGCACATGACCCAGCGTGACTGCAGAGAAGCCCTGCCTCTAGTGCCTCAGTTTCTCCATGGTGAGGACCTTCTTGGTGAGGGGTTCTGTGGTGGGTGAACCCCTCAGGTGTTGTGTAGGGTGCTGAGCAGGTGGACACCGTGCTGCATGATGAGCAAGGGTGGCCCACTAGCACTGTGGCAGGGGCCCTGGGCTGGGGCTCAGAGTGGCTGGCCACACCTCCTGCTCCCCTGGCCACTACCAGTGGCTCATCTGTAGAGCAGGGACCAGCAGGTCATTCTTGTAGGTTGTGTGTGGGTGAAACATACCAACAGAGGGGTGGCTGGAGCAGTGGGGCTGGCCAGTCTCTTCTTCTAAGCCTCAGTCTTCCCATTTATAAAGGGGGTATTGTTCCCCGTTCTGCTCCATTGAGGCGAGGAGGAAGCAAGCTCCATGCCAGGGGTGAGAATGGGTGGCCAGCAGCACCTCAACCCCACATGGCAGAGGGGCATGTGCAGGGCCTGCCAGGCAGAACCATGGCCTGGATTTGGGTCCTGGCTCAGCCACCTGCTGGCAGTATGACCTCTGCCTCAGTCATCCTCACCTGCCACCTGGGTTCATTTCAGGGATTATAGGGGCACTTCCAGGCTGAGGCCGGGTGGAACTGGCCCAGCTTTCCTTGTGGAGTTCTGACTGCAGTGCTTCTGCCCTCAGAATGCCCAGAACACTTCTCTACACCCCCTCACAGCAGAGTCCTCCTGAGACCTTTGCACTGCCAGCTGGGCCCCTCACCCCATCCATTTGCCGAAGGGACAATAAAAGCCCCCTAGTCAGGCAACTCAGGCCACAGGTGGGTGGAGGGGGGACAAGGCAAGGATGCTGCCCAGCTTGGGAGACACCCCCGCAGCCTCCACTCCCTCCCTGCCCTCCCCCTGTTCCTCACCTGGGGAAGCTCTGGAACCCCTGAACCTCAGTTTCCCTGTTCCAGGGTCCTTCCACTGGGACTGGCAGAAATGTAGGTTTGCATGGAGTGAGAAGCAGGAGAGAGGCTGAGGTAGGGCAGCCTGGCCCAGAGGGTCTCTGAAAGCCAGAGGGTTTGTGGAGGGTCTATGGAGGACACTCCCACAGGGGCTGGGGCCCTTGAAGGTGGGGGTAGGTCCTGCTGTCCTCGGAGGCTGGGGACTGGCCCACAGCACACGGAGGGGCTGGGATTTGTTTGCTGTTGCTGTGAGTGACAGATGGGCTGAGAAGGCCAGGGCGTGTGGGATGGTGCCCGGCCCCTCCCTCTGCCCAGGGACAGTGCAGCTGCCTAGCACTGCCCCTCCTTGTCTCTGCCCGGCCTTGAATTCATGCTTTGTGGCTCAGACAGCCATGTGCAGCTGGTGCAGCACCAGGAGGGTCCAGCTGGTGAGGCTAGGACGGGTGGGAGGCAGAGGAGCCCTCCTGCTGTCCTGGGCCTGTGGCCCAGAACATCTCCCTGGGAGACTCAGTCTTTGCACCTGGGAAATTGGTCAAGAGCAGGAAGCACGGGGAGTTCCAGGATGACCTGGAAATGAGAAAATGTGTGTGTGAGCCAGGAGCCCCTCCCGGCCCTGGCACAGGGTTAGTGAGGGCTCCCGACACTTGGTTACTGTCTGATCAATGAGGTTCATCCTGTCCCGCCCCTATTCTGGTGAGCCCTGATCTCTGACCCACATGCTGGCCTGCCTGACCCTCTGCAGCCACCCAGGGCATGGGTCTCGGGGTCCACAGGAGCTGGCCTGGCCGCCCGCTGCCTCTGCAGCTATGCAGGTGCCTTCTCAGAGCCCTCTCTGTACCCCTCAGTGGCCCTGCTCTGCCGCCTGGCTGCACCCAGGCCAAGGTCACAGGCACCCTCCTCAAAACCAAATCCCAGATGATGCATTTGCCCCAACCATCCATCCGCTTTCTCATCTGTTCATTCATTCATTTGTTCCTGGCCTGTCAGATTCTCATCTGAGCCAGGCAAATCAAGGGGTGTGATCCTTGGTGTCATGTATCTCTAGGATTAAATGCTTTAAAGGAGAGGAGGTCACAGAGTGGCCCAGGGAAGCCCAACCGGAGTGGCGGGCATGCTGTCCCACCCCGGAAATCTCCCTGCACTGTCCCTGGGGCCCAGCTGGGTCCCCCCACACCAGGTGTTCTGTGCTGCCGTTTCTTCTTTTATCACAGTATTTTAAACATTTTGCACATCGGGAACTATTCTTGTGCATCTGGGTTTACTGGTGTGTGTGAAATCCCTTCCTGAGAATGCACCATCTTTTATTTAGCCAAACCTGCACTGGCCTCCTGCACTGCCTTCTGCCACGGAGCTGGGCACCCAGATATGCAGTTCTGCACAGCCCTCCCTGCCAGGTCTGGGGGCTGGTCACGTGTCCCTCCCCTGATGCTTGGGCTGATTTCAGGGGGCTCAGCAACAGGGCCAGATCCCCCCGCTCCTAGCCCACTGAGGCCTTTGACAACCGTGGGCCAGCCGGGTGTGTGATGGCAGTGAATAGAGCCTGTTTCCGGCCATCAGCTCTCTGGATGGCCATTTGTGCAGTGGTGCCTTGGGGCGGCCTCTCCCCTGCTCTTTCACACAGCCTCTAGTCTTGCCCACTATTGCACGTGGGGCCTCTTCTTTGGAGCAGCGGGGCATGGGGTGATGCTGTCAGCGTCCCGCAGCTGTGTCCTGTCTGATAGAGACCGCCCATGGTGGCCAGACCCAGGAGGTGGAGTAGAAAGGCAGGAATGTTGGCACATCTCAAGAGTGGCTTTAGTAGGGACTGAGTGGGCACAGGCCAGGCTCCCCATGTAGGTCCACACAGGCCTGGAAGGCGGTGAGCCCCATTCAGGGCCCTGGCACATGGAGCTGGGCTGATCCGGGAGTGGGTATCAGGTGCCACCCTCACTCAGAGCGGCCTGCTCTGGGCCCCCGGGTGTCTCCTGGCTCTCCAATCGGCACCCTGGCATTCTTAGCTGTCTGTCACGGGTCACAGTCCATGGAGTTGAAGTTCTTTGGAATGTTGGTGGGTTTCATATAAAGGCTTTGTGGTCAAATATGGGACCTGCCGGATTAAATGGTGCTGATGGTGCTCCTTTCCCACAGGGCATCTTGGGCTCTGTTTTGCAGGGGCAGCGCCTTCTCTGAGAGGCACCCCTATGCAATGACCTCAGGGCCTGGTGTGCCCAGGAACCTGTTTTGGGAAACAGTGGTTGAGGTGCCTCGGAGGACCAGAGGAGGAGACCTGCAAGCCCCCAACAGGGGCCCCGGGATAGGCCCTGCCACACAACGCCAACACCCATGGGGCACCCAGTGGGTGGAGGGACCACTGCTTCTCCCAGCAGTTTGAGGTGATGTGCAAATTTAACCTTTGGATATATGACTATTTCTTTGCAGCAAATGTCATGGGAAATGTCAGGCCGAGGCTGAGGCTGGGTGAGTGGCCCGTCGAGGAAGCGGGTAGGGCTAGGCAGGCTGGAGTGTCGAGGAGGGGCTCAGGCCAGGGAGGGCTCCAGGCCCCTCACCTCCTCCTGGGAGCCTTCCTGGATTTTCCCTTGCTTGCCTGGATCCCCAGCACCGTGTCCTCTGTCCTGGCTATCATGACCTTGTTGAGATGTTGCCTTTATTTGCCTTCTGCCAGGGCTCAGATGAGGCTGGCTTGGGGACATGCCAGAAGTCCCACCTTCTCCAAGGCTGGACTGCCTTGAGATTAGCTTGTGCAGTGCCGGCTTGCTGTGTGACCTTGGGCAGCTCCACCCTTCCTGGTCACTGTAGGCCTTGTCTGCAGTCCACGGCTGGTGGCCAGAGGTGGTGTTCCCAGCTCGGTGCCCTCAAGAGTAGGAAAACAAGTAGAGTCCTCAGTGTGTGGGCTGTGGGGCTCTGGAAGAAGTGGGTGGGGGCTGAGAGCAGGGCTGGGGTTGCAGAGGGCTGGCCCTTGGTGGTCCCAGGGCCTAGAGCAGGACCTGCACACAGTAGGTGCTCAGTAAAGAGCAAAAGACAGTGTGTGGATGTGGAAGGTGGAGGTAGATTCCAGCTGGGAGTCTGCAGTCCCCAGTTACCTGCCCCCCTCCTCCGCCGCATGACAGATCTCATCATCCCAAGACCCCAGCCTGGCCTGTCACCAGCTCCGCCCTGCCACCAGCTCCGCCCTGCCTCCCAGGTCTGGGTCAGGGAATGGTGACTGTCACCTGCCACATGCCAGGCCTGTGCACCGGCACAGGGACTCAGGCTCCGCAGTGCCCCAGCAGTTCGGCATCTCTCCCACACACACGGCTTCCCCCACTGCACATCTGGGCCTCCACATCCAGCCTGTCTGCTAGTGTCATGTCCTCCGTACGCGGCATCCAAGCCCGGAGTCCCAGCCTCTTCCCTCTACCTGTTCCTAAAGGCAAAATCAGTGTCAAACCTGCACCCCATCTCCTGGTCCATCCCCTTTACTCCTTACTGAGGGCAGGCCTCAGACCGGGCCTCCATCCCCTGCCTGTGGCCACGGCCAGTCCCTGCTCCCTGCCTGCCATCTCATTCCCCACCTGGGATTCAAGTGCTTCCCTAAGACATGTTTCCAGCCAGACGCTGCCTGCCTAACCTCCCTCATGGCTGCCCCTAAATGAAACCCTGGGCCCTTCATTCTCAGGGTCTGGGCTAGAGGGTCTCATGTAGGAACCTTTTTTTCATACTCTCTGGGGAAGCCCCTGTCCCTAGATCCCAGTGCCTGGCACCTGTGCCTCCCCGTCTCCACATTGCCTGAGGAGCTCAGGCCTAGCTTGAGGGTGCAGAAAGCCATGAAGGGTGAGGCCGCACTTGGCAGGGAGGAAGGGCCCAGGTGCCGGTAAGGAGGAGCCTTTGCACCTTCGTGAGCAGTGCCTGGTGCCCATCTGTCCCTGGGTCAGCTCTGGGAGACCCCAGGGCTGGTGGCTCTTCAGGCTGGCTGTCATGCAGATCAGTTGGCCCAGATGGCTGCGCAGAGTCGCGCTATTTCCCCAGGGGAGCCACCTGCCCCCTGAGCCTCCTTTGCCTGCACGTGGCTGTTGTGAAGCTGGAGCGGTGGTCAGTGATCACTGCCCACAGGGCCTGGCCATAGTGGAAGCTTGACTGGGGCAAGCTGGAGGCTCCTGGTGGACCTGGCTCCAGGGACCCCTTGAGCACCCCCTTGTGGCATGGGCTCAACTAACTGTGGAAATCGAGACTGGTGATGGGGCTTTGGGGCCTTCTGGGCAGGGGTGGCGGGGCCTTCACCCCAGTCCTGCCCTCAGGGGGTCCAGGCTGGACCCTGGCCGGCCTGTGTGGCCAGTGAGGATGGGCATGTGGGCCCTGCTGTGCTGCCTAGAGCCAGAGCCTCTGCAGAATCCTGGGGGGTACAGAGAAGGAACTGCTGTCTGGGGCCACCCCTTCCCATCAGTCCTTCTGCCATGAGGGTCCTTGTAGGATGTCCTGAGAGACACATTAGTTCATGCCAGGGGAGCCCAAGTGACAGTGGGGCTGAGGGAGAGGAGGCCTATTCCCTGCCTGGTTCTTAGGCAGAGTCCTCAGTGGTGTCAGGGCAGGGTGGGACTGGGCAGTGGGAGGGTGGCCACCTGTCTCCAGGCACGGCCCCCACCCCAGAAGCCCCTTCCACTCACTTGGGAAACTCATTTGCCCATGCCTGGCCGGCTAGCAGCACAGCTGTGGAGGGAGGGCTAAGGAGCTGGCCCAAGGTCTAGCAGGAGGTGCCATGCTGGAGTTCCTGCCCCCACCTGCCTCCACACATGCCACCAGGAACCTGGGAATTGGCCTTGGCGCCCCCTCCTTTGGTGAACCCAGCCAAGTTCCCTCCCACACACTCTCCACTGGAGTTTCCGCTTCCTTCCTGGCTCTCCCTGGACATCCAGGCCCCATTTCAGGGAGCATGGAGCTGGCCAGTCACCGCCCTGCCCAGCCTCAGGGCCTCCCAAGGGATGAGGCTGTATGAGGTCGTACCCCATGAGCCCAGCAGGGATTGGCTGCTCAGGGTTCCCTTCGGGGCTACAGATGAGGCCCCCAGGGCCAGTGAGACAGCAGTAGGACTGCCATGGTTCCCTCAGCTGGGCACATCCCCCGCCCTACCCACTGGGGCTATGGGGGGCTGTGATGTGAGTGTGGCCTGGCAGGTGAACCCCAAGTGTCCCCTGGGGAGAGCCCTCCCCTCCTCATCCTTGGTGTGGTTTCCAGCACTGAGATGTACTCCCAGGGGACCCTGGGCCCATCCTCGATGCAGGGGAGGTCCCCAGGGTCACTTGCTTCTCCCTTCTTTCTCTTAGCAAATTCTTCCTGGCCTCACTTCCAAGACAGTCCTGTGCTGTGCAGCAGGGACCTCGAGATTCTTGAGACGCTCTATCCCGAAGAGCCCCAGATTCCAGGGAGACAGGTGGAAGCCCACAAGGTCCCTAGGAGTGTCAACAGGGTGGGGGTTGAGGACTCTGAGCCCCCCACATTAAGTGCTCATGGAGGCCACACTGGCCCCAGGTCTGAAAGAGGAGCTGAAGCTGCTGGCCTGGGGGCTGGGGGTGCTTCAGTGTCCCCTAGCGGAAGCCAAGTGGCTGCAGGACACCCCACTGCCTGTGTGAGATGGTTGGGGGGGCTCTGGTTTGGGGGAGGGTGGGTGAAGAACTTGTGGGTCTGGAGGGGAGCGGAGGAAAGGTGGAGGCTGCAGAGGTAGATGGTGGGGCGAGCCCCGCTCAGCCCCAGCGGGAGACTGCCTGCGGCTCTGGTGCTCCTGCAGCCTGACATGTGGCCCCTGCACACCCGGCTGAGTCCAGGCTGCCTTTCATCTCCCTGCCTCAGCCCCAATTTATGTCAGGCAGAGGCTGACACAGGGACAGGTGTGACAGGTGTCTGGCTTCCTATTCGAAAATTGGCAAAAGGAAAACTCTCCCCATAAAGATATTCTATCTACATACCTCCTGGATGTCACCGCAAGGACCCGTCATCGCTGAGACAGATGGTGGCCCTAATGGACTCCATTCTTCACTAGCTGCCAGAGCGAAGGCTGGTCCCCTGGGGTGGCCTGAGGCAGATGATGGGTGGCAGGTGGGGCACCAACCTCCCTGCGAGCCCTCCCCTACACCCTGGCCTGCCCCCAACCCTGACCTGCCCACCAGGGCCTCTGTAACAGCCAGGGACTCCGGGGGCAGATGACCTGGACACCTGAGGCCCCAGTGGTTTAGCGCCTCCACCCTCCTGGATGAGAAACAGTGGACGCTGGACCCCAGGCTTGGCACATGTCAGGACCGCCCCTATTCCCCCTTCCTGGCTAAGGTATCACTTCCTCCAGGAAGCCACCCCCACCACCTCACCTGAGGGTGCCGCTAGTGTCCCCTGCAGGCCGAGCACTCCAGGAGGCAGGGTACTCAGGATCCCCTGGCCCTCAGATCGCAGGGATCTTAATGGGGCAGAACGGTCTCCATCACTGCCTCTGGGTATCAAGGTGATGAGGACCCTGGGGGCCAGGGAAGTCACAGGTTACTCTCCAGTGAATTGGGAAGAGGGAGGGGCTGCTGTCATGCACAGCCCGTGTGGCTCACTTTCTGCCTGGGGATCCACTGTGTTCATCATCCCCACTTGCATGGGGCTACCCCAGGCCTAGGGTGAGGTCAAGACCCACCCAGCTTGTCACTAATAATCGCCAAGCTGGTGCCCCTCCCTGCCTGAATACTCCATGCGCAGGAGTTTATGGGCCATTACCCGGCCTGGGGGAGAAAAGGCCCCTGAGGGAGTGTGTCTGGGAATAGGGCAGGGCATTCTGGAGGGGGAGCTCCTTGAGCAAAGGCCAGTAGGGGTGTTGGCTTTGGAGCAGCAGAGTCCTGGGTGGTGCTGGCTTCAGGCCGGGGGGTCAGGGCCAGGTAGGATGCCAGCAGAGCCCTTCCTAGCTGCAACTTGGCCTTGGAGCTGGGCTTTTCTTCTCTGTGGGGTGGGGATGGTGGTCCCTCCGGGGGTGACGTGAGAAGTTCCTCCAGGGAGAGGCCAGGTGTAGGCTGCCGCATTCTGGGTGGGTGGATCAGGCACTTCCTGTGCACCCACCATAAGCCATGTGCCACCCCCGCCATGAGGTGGGCCTTGTTATCTTCATTTCCAGCTGAGGGAACCAGTTCTGAGAGGTTGGGGGGCCTGCCTGAGACCTCCCCAGGCAGAGCCAGGGCCCCAACCCCTGGCCTGTTTCCAGGACTGCCCTGCAGGGCCGATCACGATGGGCAGGGACCCCGGGACATGGAGGCTCATGGAGGGGGCTCCTACCACCTGCAAGACAGGCTCACCCTCCCTTCTACCTGTCCCAGTGTCAGCATGAGACCAAATAGACAAAAAACACCCTTGATTTTACGAGGTCATGTTTGTTGTAGAAAATCTAGAAAAATGCCCCAAAGTTTTAAGAAAGAAGTTGTATTAGTCTGATCAGGCTGCCATGACAAATACAATAGACAAGGTGTCCTAAACAGCAGAAGCATATCTTCTGAGAGTTCTGGAAGCTGTAAGTCTGAGATGGCATGGGCTGGTTCTGGTGGGGCTTCCCTTCCTGGCTTGCAGAGAGCCATCTTCACTGTGCCCTCACATGGTAGGGGAAAAAAGGGTGGAGAGACAGGAGGGCATGCATTTTCTGGGGTCTCTTTCTCTTCCAGGCCACTAATACCATGGTGAGGGCCCCAGCCTTTTGACCTCATCTAACCCTAATCATCTCCCAAAGGCCCCACTTTCTAATACCATCACACTGGGGGTTCGGGCTTCAGCACGTGAACATGGGGGAGACGCAGACATTGTAAGAGAAGTAAAGCCATCCATGGTGCTACTTAGAGACGGTGCCCTTGGCACTAGGTGCGGGAGCCATGCCCCAACCCCGGGAGCATCAGTGCTCATGGGCTGTGGGCCAAGGCTCTCTCCCAGGGCAGGACATCCTGGGGAATGCTGTCTCCAAGCTGCACAAAGTCTGCCACTTGCCCTTAGTGATGAGCATTTAGTGCATTCACATGACAAGCATTTATAGAGTACCTCCTGTACGTGGACCACCAGCCCCTGTGGAGCACAAACCCCAGGGTGCTTCAAGTGACAGAAAGTCCTGCTAAGCAGGCCAGCGAGGTGTGGAGTGGAACCTGGCAGTGGGCAGAAGGTGGAGGGGAGCGGGTCCACAGAAGCGCCTCACCCAGACCCAGCCCTCCCATTTCTCAAACAAGAAACCTAGCCAAAGGCACAGGTGGTGCTTGAGTAGGGCCATATGGCTGGGCCTGGGGATGACTGGGCCTCCAGGCCTGCTGCAGCCAAGATGGGGGTTGGAGAAGCAGCCAGTGGAGGAGTGGGCAGGGTGGGCAGGGCTTCCTGCAGGACTGGCCTGGGAGGGAGGCCCCAGCTGGCTGTGCCCCGTGGGCTGCAAGGTTTTAAATATGCATTAACAGAAGAGGTGCTGAGGCCTGGTCCAGGGGACTGCCCTGAACAGTCTGAGTCCCTGGACCCTTCCCTGTGAGGCGTGGGGAGGAAGGAAATGGGATGGGCGCAGGTCTGTTGTAAAATCATCAGGACAATTTTAGGAGAATGGTTTATGCCTTTGAAGGTTTGAGAAGGAGACCAGCTGGGTCCTGGGGTGTCCTCTGTGGGATGAAAGGTCAGGCTGCCAAATCTTTGGGGCTTCCATGGGGGGATGAGTGCAATGTGGCCTGCGCATGGCCCCCGACCCCTGATGACCCTGCATGGTCTTGGGCTTGGGACCTCTCTGTGCCCTGGGCTCAGTGGAGTGAGCCCCAGACAGACATTCTGAAGCCATGAGGCTGGACTGCCCGGCCTCCCTGAGGCACCCACCCCACCCTCTGCAGCAACAAATTTCTCTGCCTTCTGTAAAGCAGTGGCTGACATGCCCAACCCACCATGGGGCCTCCACGGAAAGCCGAGCCCTCTCCCTCCTCATAAGCAGTAAGGGCTGCTAAGAACAAACATTTCTCCCCTTTGTCACATAGAGTAATAGACTCTTCAAAAATCATATTCTGGGAGGCTCATGGCTGAATCTTATAATCTGAGACTCTCCATCAAAGAACCTCAGAGCCACCAACTAATAGAATCTTGAAGTCAGCGACTGGAGAATCCCACTATGCCGCTCTCTCTCCATCACCGACTGGACAGCAGCTGATGTCACCGAACAAGGCAGGCAGGGAAGCTGAGGGGTCCAGGAGGCAAGAAAGCCCTTGGGTACAGAGGACAGGGTGCTGTGCTGGAGGGAACCCCAGCCTGTTGTCATGTGGGAGGAAGCAGTTGGTGGGTGAAGCCTGGCTCTGTTACTCCATTACTGATGGTTTTCAATTATGTAAATCAGCCCAGGGCCTGCGCCTGACACAGGCTTGGCATTCATCTGCTGGCAACAGAATTAATCAATAAATAATCAGCTGGATAGGCCTGGGCATGAACACCCAGCCACACCCCCACCAGCTCTCCAGAGGGGTCCTTCCAGGTGGGCAGGGGAGGAGGAGTTACATGGAAGCTGCAGCTCTCGGCTGTCAGTGCAGTTACACACATGCACGCATGCACACATACACACACACGCATGCCTCAGCAGCTTGGACTCATGCATATGCCCAGGTGGACACACCTGCACATCCAGAGAGACGTGGCATACAAAGCACGCACTCTGCCCTCCTCCCCCACAGCCCAGCACACATTAGGGAATACAGCCGTAAGAGTCAAGGGCCTTGCTGCATTTCACAGCTAAGAAACCCTCTTGTTTCACAGCTCACAGCCATGCCATTCCCCTCCACAACTCGCCCTGGGAGGCTGGCTGGGCTGGGCTGGGCTGAAGCCCTCATTTTACAGATGAGGAAACTGAGACCCAGAGAAGGGACTTGTCCAGCGGTCCTTCCTCCCCACCCACCTCCACTCCAAGGTACAAAGGGGCTGCAGACCCAAGAGAACTGAGGAAGGAAAGTTGGGGGCATGTGTGCTAGGGGCCCCAAAGCTTCTGAGGCAAGGTCTCCTCCCTGAGAGCAAGGGCCCTTGGTGACCTGGCAGAGAACAGGGCAGGGCAGGTGACCCAGTGGGGGCACAGGTGGGGGCCAGGCAGGAGCAGGCAGTGGGTCTGGGTGCCAAGGCCTTCCCTGCTCTCCAGGGAACCGTGATGGATGGCCCCTCCCGGCCGGCGTGCTCACCCCCACTCCTGGGGCTGCCCCATAAATCAGCTCCCTCATCTCTGCCATGACTGTTCCTTGATCACGTATCAGCATCCAGGGAATGGGAAGTTCACCATCCCTAGCAGCAGGAGGGGGCTAGCAGAGAGGGTCATAAAATTAATAGATTTTCTTTTCCCCTTTTTGCCTTCTCTCCACCTCCAGCTTTCTGCCAAGCCCTCTCTGGCTGGGGCTCACTAAATACTGAGTGAGGAAATAGGACCTGGACGTGGATGACTCTCTGAGACATCTAGCACAGTATGTCTCTGTCACAACTTCAGCCATGGGGTTTCCTAGCAGCCCCCAAAGGCCAGGAGAGGAAGCAGGAAGGCGCCCTGCCTGGTCCCAGCAGATCTCAAGTGACCCTGGATGGAGGCCAGGAGAGGGCCTGGAGCACCAGGGACCACTTTTGGAGATCAGCCTTTTGGAGCGCCCGACACTTGGAACAGCTGATGAAGGGTGTGGGTGTCTGTGAAGGCCCTGGGAACTCGAAGCCACGCAGCGCAGCAGTCAGCAGTTCAGCCTCTGGGACCAGCCTCCCCAGTCCAAGTCCAGGCTCTGCCCCTTAGTAGCCGCTTGACCATGGGCAAGCTGCTTCCCCTCTCTGTGCCTGCATCCTAATCAATAGATACATATTCTTTAGAAGAGTCACTGGGGATTATAGACTGAAATGCTCTAAATATCATCAAGTGTCACCTTTCTTAAAGACAATGGTTCTCAGACCCGTGTGCTTTCACTGGAGGCTTTTCAAACCCTGATTGCTGCTCCCTGAGTTCCTGTCTCAGTAGACCTGGGAAAGGGCCCGAGGTTGCATTTCTAACAAGTTACCAGCTGATGCTCGGACACTGGTCCCGGGGCCACACTCTGAGAACCCGTTAGAGCCCATGTTGGTGTGACTGGTCCAGCTCAACCCCTTCACCAGTGCTCACCTGTGGGACTCCTTCCCTCTTCCCTATCTGGCTGTTTGAGCTGAAACAGTCACAGCGCTTGGACAAATAGTTCACACCTCGGGGTGCACAGGAGTCTGCTGCACACTGTGGCAGAGACTGTGGGGTACCTTTACCAAATCCTGTCTCCCACTTGCCTCAACAACCAACAGACCCTTGGATGACAATGTGCCTGGCCAAAAGGCTCTGTTTCTCAGCCTCCTTGGCAGCTAGGAGTGGCCAATGAGGCCCAAGTGTAAGTTGTCAGGTGGGACAGAAGGGAACATTGGGCCAGTGTGTGGTCACTCCCCACTGGAAGTTAGACGTGATGATGGAGGCCCAGCAGCCATCTTTGATCATGAGGTGGTGACCTTGAGGATGGGAACTGGATGCTAAGGTTGGTGGGGCTGAAAGAGAGAAGGAGCCTGGGTCCCTGAAAACACCACTGGGGCCCCCACCAACCCGGGATGCCTACCCCCTGACATGTTTTAGGTGAAAGAGAGAGAAGTCTGGATATGGTCTCAACCACTATTATTAATATTTCCAGCTGATGTTCTCAGCAATGGGAAATAAGCCCTGACTGACACACAAACCCTTTGGGAGGCCAAGGTCGATAACTGCTATGCAACCCCTGCCTCTTGCACCCCCGCTTTATAGATGCATCCCCAGCCTCCCCGCCTCCCTCTGTGATATCCACTATGCCCAAGAGACCAGCGTTCCATTCCCAGCCCTGAGACACAGTAAGTCAACCTCTGCCGGACCTGGAGCGGGCCCCACGGCTGCAATGTCAATGGCGCTCCATGCAGATGGCGGCGGCTGGAGCGCTGTTGAGAAAGCAAAGTGTTGTTGCAGACACCGTGCCCTGCTGTAGAGATCAAGGGGAAGCTGGAGAATATTTACAAACCCCGGAGAACAGACACACAAAATGAATACTAGATGGGTATAGTAAAAAGCCTCTTTGAAACCCATCCTCCTCATTCTTGGCCATGTGAAATTAACTGGTTGGCAAGATGCTCTCTGGTGACACTAAGGTTTTCGGTTCTGCCTCAGGAAACCGTGCATTGCACGCCGTGGCCACCTGTGGAGCTGCCCTGCACTGCCGGGCACAGAGGCTGGGTACTTGGCAAGGACACTAGACAGCCTGGGCTCTCATCCCTGCTCTGTTAACTGGTTACTCTCGGGACAAATTACCTCACTTCTTTGTGCCTTAGTTTCTGCCTCTGTGAAATGGGCAACAGAGGGCCGCTGATCTGGGAAGAGCTTAGACTGGGCCCTGCTACAGAGGAGGGACTGTTAAGGATCAGCGCCACTCTCGGATTCATGGTGAGAACTTAATTTCCTCATAAGGAAATTGTCTGTTTGTTACAGGAAACTGGATTTACCACCAGCATGGGAATGTTCCATCCGCCAAGTCACACTCGCTTCTCTTATCCTCGTTAACCCTGTGTAGGGGCTCGTGGCGCCGGGAGGAGCAACCTTTCTCTTGGTAAGGTTGGGTGTGAGTCAAAATAAGTGGTGATTATAAGTGATTCATTTGTCAAACACAAGGTCAAGTGTCCTAATTTGTACATGTCACTAAGGCAGCATCAAGAAGCTCCCCACATCCCAAACTGTCTCCCCTCTAACAAGACGGAAATGTCACCATCAGAGCCAGGGAACTCCGAGGAGGAGAAGCGATCTCGGAGCATGGCATCTTAGCCTAAATGCACGTATCAAGGTCAGCTGGGGGGTCGGGGGGTGGGAGAATCATGGCAAGGAAAGGGAAGGAAGGCCACGGGCAAGTGTTTGGACCCTCTCAGGGTGGCTGAGGATTCTGCAGCCGCTAAAGGCGTGTGCACACACATGCATACATGCGCACACACACACACGCTGGTAATCGCTTTACACCAGTATTAGGGGCTTAAGCCTCTATCTAGTCTAGCCTCACCCCTGCCCCCAGCTATACCAGCCACCTCTGTCCCAAGGCAGGATCCCCAGAGGTTCAGCAAGGAAACCCTGCAGGGCTGGAAGCCGAATGCAACAGAATTAGCAGCTGCCAGTGGTCACATACAACTCACACACACACACACACACACTCATGCACTCATAAACACAGACAGCACACTAGACTCAGGCGCCCACCGAGCTGTCCTCTCAAAGTTATGACAAATATAAAGAGATGTCCACAGAATTGTACTGCCCCAGAGAAAGCCACAGAAACACAGGGAGATGTGCACTGAGATGGTCGCACTGCCCCCAGATCTCTCTGCCTGGGTGCCCCCGTTCCTGCCCCTGGATAGACATTCTGTCCCCAGGGAGACAACCCCAGCCAGGGTTTCCTCTCCCCACCTCTCCTTTCCCAGGTACACAGGCCCCCAGTACGTTTTTCACCTCCCGTACTTCCTCCAAGTCTGCCCCTTCTCGCCTGGGACCAGTGAGGACCCAAGAATGAGGACAGTCTGTCATTTTCCTGCAGCCTCCCCAGCCCCTGTGGCAGGAGCCACAGACCTCCTCCTACCTTTCGCTGAGGGTTCACGCCTCATCCCAGTTCCTCGGAGAAGCTGGCGGCTCTTCTCATTTTCCAGTGAGTTCGTGAAAATACAGATTAGTCCAATTAGGGAAAAGTCATCAGAGGGCAAGGCGGGAGCCACCACCGAACCTAATCGTCAGCTCCAGCAACGCACGATGAGGCAGACTCACAAACACACAAATTCCGACGCAGGAAGGGGGTGGCTGGAGGCGGGCGGGCGAGCTGCATTTTAGATCCCCTTGTTTTTGTTTAAATGGCTCTCCTCTTTTGGCAACCCACTTCCACATCCATGCTCTCAGGAGAAGCAGATAGGGTGGGAGCGATTTTGATCCCATCTTACAGGAAGGGAAAATGAGACCCAAGGGACTAGTAAAGGACAGTTGCAGAAGTCCCGGCCCACCCGGACTGGGCTTCCTGACTGGGCTGGAGGTGAGGATGGGGGGGCCAGTCCCCAGGAGAGCCCCCATTGGCTGGAAGTCCTGCTCTCCATTCGTGCTTTTCCTCGCCCGGGGACTGTGTCCCACTCCTCTCTCTACAAAGAACCAGCAGCATTGAGTGGAGGGTGGGTTCAGGGGCAGACCACTAGTGCACTGTTTATCCAGTGGGCTTGGCATGTGCTCCATGTGAACCTTGCCCTTCAGCAAATGCCAGGATTATTTAACTGATGGCTGCTGTCCCCCAAAGGGTCATGTTTGGTAAATCTGGTAAGGAGACGTGCTGTGTGCTTTTCTTCCCCCAGAGTATTTTCTCCAAATCTGAGTGCAAGAGGCCCATTTTCATGCCCTATTATCCCATAAGGCCTCTCCCAAGCCTGGCATGGTATCCCCAGTGGCACCCCAGTCATCCTAGCCTTCCAGCCAGGGCTGCCTTGCCCTCAACCAGATGAGAAGCCAGTGGTGAGGCATGAGTGGCCCCTGCTGGTGATGTTATGCACTGTCCACTGGGACTCCAACCCTGGGTCCAGCCAGGTAGCAGCATCCCCCACACAACTCCAGGACTACCTGGCTGGGTAAAGGAAGGGGTGGGCATCTGTGTGAGGAGCACAGAGCCCTAAGAATATGTGCTGCTTAAAGGCCTAAGGAAGCTGGGAACAGCCCCATTCCTGTTCCTGCAGCAGGGGGTGTGACTCTGGGTGACAGGTACACACTGAGCATTTTCCAGCAGGGGGGCAGGCTAAGGTGCCTGTCATTGAGTATGGACTGTCAGAAAGGCTCATGATACACAGGATGGATGAAGAAAGGAATGAGTGAATGAAGGAATGAATGAGCTCATTTCCTAAAAGGTCATGTGAATAACACTAGTAAGCTATCAGGGTCATTTTAGATAATAGTGATGAACTTCAAGAGTTATGTATCTATCTTTATTGTATCCAGCCCGTCACATTCATTAATATTTAAAACAAATGTCCTTAGGTACAAAACGATCCATGTAAAGGAACACATTAGGTAAATAACATGTATGTACTCTCAGCTGCTGGCATAGGTATTCAATAAATGCTAGGAATGAATGAGTGAGTGAATGAATGAATGAATGAACATGTGCATGTATTGCTGACGAGGCAGTTTGTGGAAGATCATTATGGGCCAGTAGGTTCCACACTTAGCTGTACCTCAACATTACCTGGGGAGCTTTACAAATTATCTCTGGGCAACTCTGTGTCTCTGAATCTCAGGGGGCTTGGGAGGAAGCTGGGGCACCCTGGACAAACCCTCAAAAGAGGAGAAAATCACAGCCACCCAATTTGGGCAGCAAATCAAAAGCAGCATGGATTCACTGCCTTTTGAAATAGTGAAACTGCTGTCATTGGAGAAAGGCAAGCTGTGCTTAGGCGACCTGAGATTCCTCTGCTGGGAGAGAGGCTGAACTTGGTGAACTTGCAGGTTTCATGTGAGGAAAGAAGTAAGCTGATATCTATGTAAACCAGCTTCTAGATTGACACTGAGTATAAAGTAATGTATTTACTATAGCTTTCATCTATATTGATTAAGAATGTCGTCTGGGCGCAGTAGCTCATGCCTGTAATCGCAGGACTTTGGGAAGCCGAGATGGGTGGATTACCTGAGGTCAGGAGTTTGAGACCAGCCTGACCAACATGTAGAAACCCCCCCTGTGTCTACTAAAAATACAAAAATTAGCCGGGCATGGTGGTACACACCTGTAATTCCAGCTACTCAGGAGGCTAAGGCAGGAGAATTGCTGGAATCCGGGAGGTGGAGCTTGTGGTGTGCCGAGATCGCACCATTGGACTCCAGCCTGGGCAACAAGAGCAAAACTATCTCAAAACAAAAAAAATTTAAAAAGAATGTCTCATTTATTCACCTGCATGTCATGTTTCACTTGGCCTAAATATTACATTAGTTGTAATAATATTAGTCTAAATATTACATTAGTTGCTTACAGAGCATATGGAACTTGCTGTCCTGAGTTTATTTACAAGTTAGTGCTTCATTTATGAGACTTTTGGCCCCTTAAGAACCTCCTCCTCCTTGAAAATTGCGACTGGTTCATTATGAGCATATATTCATAAAATGGTGTTAATGTGGTTATCGTCTGTTTATCTCTTTTAATTAGGTCCTGATGTGCCCATAACAATTTCACTTACTTTCTTGATTACAGTTGGAGGAGTGTGTGGTTTGGTGTGGGCTTGGTAAAGTGCTGCTGTCTGCTTCTCTAAATCCACATATAGTATCATCTGTGCAGGTTGAGTTAATATTTGATGTGTCAGTTGTTCCCTTATCTTGTTAGATACCCTTGATAAAAGAATTCCCAGTCATGAATTTTCATGGGAAAGAATTGAGAAACATAAATGTTGTACTGTTTGGAAAGATTGACAGACATGTTGCAGCTGCGTCTGAGTGTTGATATAAGCTTAATGGTATTCAAATAGCAGCTCTTTTTTTTTCAGCTTTGAGCGGATTTTTAAAACATAAAGCATAAACAGATTTGTTATAGTGCAGGGTCAAAATTAGTTCTGTTGATGGCAAGTTCTGCAATATTAATTCTGTTTCATGAACAAATGCAATTCAGTTGCAAATCCCTTGACAGAGTGCAGTGTTAGGCCAATGTTTGTATCGGTGTGAGGAAATGGAAGATTAGCCTCCCCAAGGAAGACAAAAATCTTGGCACAATGCTGAAAACATAGTGTTTGTTTTATAGCTGTGCCTTGCTCTCTTACATGACCGGTGGGAACAAAAGTGGACACACTTACTCTCAAGGACAATGGGACAGCGTCTACCTGAATGACAAATGCACCTTCTCTTTAACCCACCAATCCTCCAATACACTCACACCTGCACGTAATAGCACGTGTATGAGAAAATTCACTGTAGCATTGTTTGAACAGCACGTGATTGGAAAACCATCCAAATGCCCATCGTAGAGGACTGGTCAATAGAATGCTGTACAACTATGATTTGGAATACTACATGACTGCCTCAACAACAACAAAACCACCTGAATAGGCCAGGTGCGGTGGCTCAAGCCTGTAATCCCAGCACTTTGGGAGGCCAAGGCGAGTGGATCACGAGGTCAAGAGATCGAGACCATCCTAGTCAACATGGTGAAACCCCGTCTCCACTAAAAATACAAAAAATTAGCTGGGCATGGTGGCGCGTGCCTGTAATCCCGGCTATTCAGGAGGCTGAGGCAGGAGAATTGCCTGAACCCAGGAGGCGGAGGTTGCGAGCCGAGTTCGAGCCATTGCACCCCAGCCTGGGTAACAACAGCGAAACTCCATCTCAGAAAAAAAAAAAAAAAAAAAACACACACACCTGAATAAAAACTGGGCAAAAGAGTTGAATAGACATTGCTCCAAAGATGCTATACAATGGGTGGCCAATAACAGCTGAAAAAACATCCAACATCCCTAATCATTAGCAGAATGCCAATCAAAACCACAATGAGAGGCCGGGCGCGGTGGCTCACACTTGTAATTCCAGCACTTTAGGAGGCTGAGGCGGGCAGATCAAGAGGTCAGGAGTTCCAGACCAGCCTGGCCAACGTGGAAAAACACTGTCTCTACTAAAAATACAAAAATTAGCTGGGTGTGATGGTGCGTGCTTGTAATCCCAGCTACTAGGGAGGCTGAGGCAGGAGAATCACTTGAACCAGGGAGTTGGAGGTTGCAGTGAAGCAAGATTGCACCACTGCACTCCAGCCTGGCAACAGAGCAAGACTCCATCTCAAAAAAAAAATAAACATAGAATTCTCATATGATCTAGCAATTCTGGGTATATGCCCTGAAAAACTTGAAAGTGGGGACTTAGACAGATATCTGTAAATCCACATTCATACCAGCATTAGCCACAATAGTCATAAGATGGAAGTAAGCCAAATGTCCACTGACAGATGAATGGGTAAGCAATCTGAAACATATTCATTTAGTGGAATAGTATGCTGCCATAAAAAAGGAACGAGATTCTGATATATGCCACAACACGGATGACCCTTGAAAACATTATGCTTAAACATTACAAAAAAGTTGTGATGATGGTCACACAACCTTGTGAACAGAATCAGTCCCACTGAATCATACACTTAAAAGAGGTGAAAGACCAAGAACAAGAGGATTGCTTTAGGAGAGGCAGGAGGATCGTTTGCTCAGCCCGCACAAAATGGCAAGATCTCACCTCTACAAAAAAGATTTAGCCGGGGTGTGTTGGTATGTGCCTACAGTCCCAGCTACTCCGGAGACTGAGGTGGGAGGATGGATTGAACCCAGGAATTCAAGGCTGCAGTGAGCTATGATTGTGCCAGCACTCCAGCCTGGGCAACAGAGTGAGAACTTGTCTCAAACAAACAAACAAACAAAAAAACAATGGTTAAAATGGCAAATTTTGTTATGATCTTTTAATGCAATTCTTAAAAATTAATAATGTCATTCTTAAAAGCGTGGCAGTCTAGGGCAGGGCACGTGGCTCGTGCCTATAATCTCAGTACTTTGGGAGGCCGAGGCAAGTGGATCACTTGAGGTCAGGAGTTCAAGACCAGCCTGGCCAACATGTTGAAACCCCTTCTCTACTAAAAATAACAAAAATATAGCCAGGCAGGTTGGCATGTACATGTTGTTTCAGCTACTCTGGAGGCTGAGGCATGAGAATCGCTTGAAACCGGTTGTGGGGGAAGGGGCGGAAGTTGTGGTGAGCCAAGATACTGCCACTGCACTCCAGCCTTGGTGATAGAGTGAGACTCTGTCTCAAAAATAAATAAATAAATAAAATAGTGGAAGTCTAAATCCCCTCCCTTCAAATATGGGCTGACCTTGGTTACTGAATTCTGTTGGCATGTTGCTGTCTGCCTTCCTAGGCCAAGTAATAAGAGGTCCTTTGACTTCTGCCTGGCTGTCTTAGCTGAGAATCCTGAGCCAACATGTAGGAGGCCAGGTACCCTGTAACAAGGTACTGGAGAGTCCTCATAGCCTTAGTGAATGATGCCGGCCCAAGAGGACTAGCTGTTCCAGCACCAGTTATCAAGGTCTGCCCTACCTGGGCCTCAGACAGGTGAGAAAGCCTCCAGATCGTCCCAGCCCCCACTTGGGACCACCTCAGCCGACACAGTACAGAGGTGGATGGAGCAGAGATGAGCTCTCCCATGGAGCCTGCCAAATTGCAGATTCATCAGCAAGATGAGTGTTGGTGCTGTTTTATGCCGTGAAGTTTTGGTGTGGTTTGTAATACAGCAGTAGATAAATGGAACATTAAACATATTACTTATGTAGTCGAATTTATTTCAATTTAATTTAAAATCATCCGATTTAAATAAAACGGATTTAAACCACATAAATATGTCTTTTGCAAACCAGTTGGTAAGTTGGATGGTTTTCATTCTCATGGTCTGCGTCTTGCCTCTATAAAGGTATTAAAGGTGCAGAATGCTTTCACCTGAATACTGAACAAGGCTTAGAGTTTTGGGGTGATCAGTGAAGTGAAGCGATGGGGAATATAGTTCTATCGGAAAGCTTTGCCTCCAGAAGGCAAGGGCGGGGAGGAGAAAGGTGGCTGGGGCTACGTACCATGAAGGGGCAGGTTTCCAATCCAGAAATTAAAGACAAACCTGGACAGTGGGTCCTTGAAATAAAATCCAGAATGTGGAGGAGTTAAGTGAGTGACTGATACCCATGAGGTGGGATTTCAGGAGGCTTGAGAAGGGAAGGAAGTTATATGGCCTAAGACCAGGACCACTGAGGAGCTAAAGGTTTATTTGTTACGCTTAGAACTTAAAAGAGCCAGGTGCAGGCTGGGTGCAGTGGCTCCAGCCTATAATCCCAGCACTTTGGGAGGCCGAGGCGGGTGGATCACGCGGTCAACAGATTGAGACCATCCTGGTCAACATGGTGTAACCTCATCTCTACTAAAAATACAAAAAACTAGCTGGGCATGGTGGCGCATGCCTGTGATCCCAGCTACTCAGGAGGCTGAGGCAGGAGAATTGCTTGAACCCAGGAGGCGGAGGTTACGGTGAGCCGAGATCACACCATTGCACTCCAGCCTGGGTAACAAGAACAAAACTCCGTCTCAAAAAAAAAAGCCGGGTGCAGTGGCTCACATGTAATCTCAGCCCTTTGGGAGGCTGAAGCGGGCGGATCATGAGGTCAGGTGTTTGAGACTAGCCTGACCAACATGATGAAATCCTGTGTCCACTAAAAATAGAAAAATTAGGTGGGTGTGGTGGTGAGCACCTGTAATCCCAGCTACTCGGGAGGTTGAGGCAGGAGAATCACTTGAATTTAGGAGGTGGAGATTGCAGTGAGCCAAGATCACACCACCACACTCCAGCCTGGTGACAGAGCAAGAGACTCAAGTCTAAAAAAAAAAAGAACTTAAAAGAAATCCATAATGTATCCTCCCCAAGGATTCTCCACTGTCCCTGTTTATTTGTTCCATCATTCCATCATCTCTGAAACTCCTGCTTGTTTGTACCTGCTTGATGTCTGTCTCTCTGTATTAGTCAGGGCAGGCTAACTGCTGCAACAAACACCCCAAAATGTAGGTCCTCAACTCAACACTGGTGTGTTTCTGTTGCTCGTAACAGTTCAGTGCCACTATTTGGTGAACAGACTTCCCCCTGCTGTCTGGGACCTGGGCCCCTCCTGTCTCCAGGCTCTGCCCTTTTCTTACCCAGAGGCTTCTCTAACCAGCCAGGGATGAAGATGAAAAGAGATCATCTCATGGGGGAGGGCTTTATGGGCCAGGCCTGCAAGTGGGGCACATCCATCAGGCAGAACTCAGTCACATGGCCACCTTCACTGCAAGTGAAGCTGGAAATGTCACCCAGCTCGGGGCCCAGGAGCAAGAGAGGAGGAGCCATGGCTGCCTTGCTCTCCCAGTCTCAGACCCCAGCATATCAGCTCTCATCCACCTTATTGTCTGTGTCTGGCACTGCACCTGGCATGTAATGGGTCACCAGCAAATGTGGAGTCTGAATAAATGAATGGTGCTCAGGCTGGTGCCAGGTGGGCACTTTCCTAGTACATGCTGAGGGGGGAGGGGAGGGGATAGAGGGAGGGATGCAGCCATTCCCATTTTTCAGATCAGGAAACTGAGGCTCTGAGAGCAACGCCACATGCACAAGGTCACATAGCTTCTCAGTGCCAGTTCTCAAATTCAGCCTCTGCCACCAAATATCTGTTCTCTCCACTTCCCTGGCTGCCTCTCTTAACACGCACACTGACCAACTCAGAGTCTGGTTATCTTCAAGGCTGCTCTCCTTTCTAACAACCAATGAACCATGTTTGACAAGCTGCAGGTTGCTTGAGGCAGCAGCTGTATCTCATGTTTACATGCCCTGTGGCTACTGGCACAGCCCTTGAACACAGTAGGTGCTCAAACCATGTTTGGGGGATTAATTTGTTCACACGGGCTTAGGCTTCATGCTTTGCTGCTTGCACAGTATGGGAGTCACTTACAACTTATAAAAGAAATCGAGGGGATATTTATTATGCGGCCCCTCCCTGGGCAGAGCCGGAGCTGTCTCTGAAACAAGACCATTGTCCTCCCTGAAACTCGCTCCCGAAGCAGGGACTGGGGCTGCGTCATGTGGGGGTCAAGACTACAGATGTCACCTGGCCCCCATCAGGGTTAGACTATGGATCCCTGCCACATACAGAGACTGACCTTCCTTGCCCCTAGCTAGTAGTCAGTCCCAGGAAAGAGAGTTGATGGAGGCGGCTGTGTGTCTCTGTCCGCGGTGCTGAACTCCCCTCTAACTCCCTCACCTTCTCTAACCCAGCAACTTGTGACCTCCTGAGGGGTCAGGTAAAAAATACAGATTCCCTGGCCCTTGCTTTAAAGAATTTGGTTCTGAGGGTCTCATATGGAGCCCTGGGATCTGTTTAAACCGAACATCGTAAGTACCTGTGACTCTATCCAGCCATTTTGAGACTGGCCTGAGTTTGAACACTGATCTCAATAATCAGTTGGTCTTCATGGAGTGCCTGCCATGTACCCAGCACCTGTGCAAGATACTGGGAGGCACAGAGCTGAATCAGGTAGAGTAATGTGGGGAGGGAAGGAGAGAGGGGACCCCTCCTGTTTTGTGGGGACACAGCACCAGGCACATACCTGGCCTTTAATCCTGAAAGATGAGATAATTAGCATGTGAGAACAGTAGTTATTATAACCATAACTAGCACCTGTATCTTTCCTTGGGGTCTCCATGGCCCTCTCTGCAAGGCAGAGTATGACACACTCTGCTCCTTCCGACCTTCTCATGGCCTAGGACCCAGACAAAACACCACTCCACACATCAATGTTCTCACACATTCTTGATTCCTGCTGCCCTGAACACCCAGAACAAAGTCCTCCCTCTCCGCACCCCATGGTTGCATTTTATCATTGTTTACATGACGTGCTATGTTTTCAGTCATGTCCCAACTGGGATTTGGATTCCCTATTGAGAGCAGGGCTTGCACCTGATTGTCCCATGTGGCATCTGACACAGGGACCCATCCCATCCCCACTTCCGCCCCCCCCCACCACCACTTCCAGTGGAGGTGAGAAATTATTGGAGGATGAGTGGGGAGAGGAATGTGCCCAGGGGAAGGGTTCCTGGTTGTAAAGCAGCTGAGACAAGGGCTCAGAACCCAGAGAAATCAGGGTGGGCCTCTGAGAAACCAGGCAACAGGCCAAGTGCAAATTAGGCAGGGGCCGGCGTTGAGTCAAGGCCTGCCTTTCCTTCTCCGGGTATTTGGGGCTAACGGGAAGTGGGGCCAGGACAGCTGTGCCTGGTGAAACAGATGTTCTCTGGGCCTGAATGTGGGGCATGGAGGAGGTGGGGAACTGGAAGGGGAGGGCCACAGCCAGAGAAATGAAATATCCACAGACCTACTTCTGTTTATTCCATTTTGCTTTTAGCAAGGAAAGTCCCAAAACCCCCACAGAAGTAAGGGACTGGTTTGAGGAAACTCCCACACACCCATCACCCAGCTCGAAGTGCCATCCTCACCTTGCAGTCCTCATTCCATTTCTCCCTCAAGCCCCTTGTCAACAAAAATGCCAGATGCCAGATCATTTCACCCATGAATATTTCAGAATGTATGTCTCACACATTAGCACATTTCTAAAAACGAGCACATCATCACTACACCTAATTAAATGAACCATTCCTTAAGATCCTCTAATAAGCAATTCATCTTCACATGTTCTCATTTTCCTGAAAAATGTCCTTTTACGGTTCATCTGTTAGAATAAAGATCTAAACAAGGTCCATACATTCCCAGGCTGGAGTGCAGTAGCATGATCTTGATCTCGGCTCACTGCAACCTTTGCCTCCTGGGTTCAAGCGATTCTCCTGCCTCAGCCTCCCAAGTAGCTGGGATTACAGGTGCCTGCCACCATGCCCAGCTAATTTTCATATTTTTAGTAGAGATGGGGTTTCACCATGTCGGCCAGGCTGCTCTCACTCCTGACTTCAAGTGATCCTCTTGCCTCGGCCTCCCGAAGTGCTGGGGTTACAGGCATGAGCCACAGTGCCTGGCCTATACATTGCATTTTGGTGCTTTATCTCTTAAATCTATTTTCATCTCTAGCAGTCCTTTCTCCCTTTTTATGCCCTTTTACTTGTTGAGGAAGCCAAGCCCTTTCTTCATGTGAGATGGTCCTTCTTGTTGATGTAGCTGACCGAACCCTCATGGTGTCATTTAACATGGGGCACTGTCCTGCTTCCTGTAGACTGGCGTTTAGGTCCAGAGGGTTGATGTGGTATAGGATCAATTATTCTGGTGAGCAAACTTCCTGGGAAGCGCTGCATCCTTCCTATGGGATCACACCTGGAGCGTACTAAGAATGCTTCCTGGGTGATACTAAGAATGCGTGGTGCGTTCTGGTGCTGCCAGCCTGATCCCTCCATTAGAAAGCCCCCATCATCTCACCTTAGTCATTTCAGTGCCTTTCATAGAATCTTAAAGCACTGACAGAGCTGGAAGAAATCTGAGAAACCCATTCATTTTTGTTTCTATTCATTCCTCAAACTTTTGTTGAGCATCTACTATGCCAGGTCATAAGCTGCAGGGAACAGAACCAAATCCCTGCAGCTCCAGATTCCTGATCATGGAGCTCACAGCCAGGTGGGAGTAGATACCTGGAAGACAGGTCTGCAGGGGTGATGGGTTACAAGTGACTGTAGGGGGAGGTGACTTATGGCCACCAGGTGTGATGGGGGTAGGGAGCCTACCTAAGAGGTGGGACATGGGAGCTTGACAAGAGCAAGCCAACTGTGCAGGGATGGGGGTTGCAATACAAGGAAAGGCAAGAACTGGTGCTGGCAGAGAACCTGGCACCTGCCAGAGCAAACAAGGAGCCAGTGAGCAATGGAGAGGGGACTACGGGAGCAGCAAGGTGGCTGCTGTGATAACAGCCTGGGTAGGAGTGGAGGTGATAGCCAGCCCACTACCCTCACCTCTTACTGCAGAGAACATGAGCTCAGAGAGGATGGAGAGGTGCTACTTACTGAGCAACCACCCCGCATCAGGAGCTTTCTATGCTGCATCTCAAAGCCTCACATCCTGCTGCATAGGAGTCATTGCCCATTTTACAGATGAGGCCAGTGAACAATGAGGCTGCCTGCCTAAGGGCATAGAGCCACAGGTGGGCAGCAGGGTGGAGCCCAGGCTGATGAGGTTCCCCAGCACTTCAAAGGCATCCCCACAGCGAGATGACCACTGCAGAACCAGGCTGCCTCCAACCTCGGCTCTGGCACCGAGAAGACCTGTGACCGGCCCAAGGACCTTCTCCCCTTCCATGCCTCAGCTTCCCAATCTGTAAAATGGGAATGATGATTGTACCTACTTCAAATAGGTGGGGATGAAATGAACTAATATATGTTAAGTACCTAGAACGGTGCCTGACCCCCAGCAAGCACTTGATGGTAGATATTTATGTTTATGGTTCCACCGGCACCGATACTTACAGAAAGGCAACGCTGAGGTGATAGGTTGCCAGCCTCCGGGGGTGGAGTCCGCCTCACTCACAGCAGGTTCGGGTGCATCCATTGAAAGGTTACCAGGCCAGGCACGGTGGTTCACACCTATAATCTCAGCACTTTGGGAGGCCAAGGCAGGCAGGTCACTTGAGGTCAGGAGTTTGAGACCAGCCTGGCTAACTTGGCAAAACCCCATCTCTACCAAAAATACAAAAATTAGCAGGGCAAGGTAGTACACGCCTGTGATCCCAACTACTCAGGAGGCTGAGACAGGAGAATCACTGCAACCCAGGAGGCAGAGGTTGCACTGAGCCAAGATCACGCCACTGCACTCCAGCCTGGGTGGCAGAGTAAGACTCTGCCTCAAAAAAAAAAAAGGTTGCTGGGAGGAGAGGAAGCTTACCTTGGGGCCCCTGCACACTCCTTGCTGGGGATAAGGCTGGCTGGGGGAGCCACAGACCCATGTAGGATATCTCCAGGCTCCTTCTAATGCCTGCCCCAGGACAGGCTCCCGTTCTGGACTCACTCTCTGTCCCCGTTATCATGGCGGCCCACCCTCAGCTACCGAGCCCAAGGATCAGTCGACCACCCATGGCCCTCAAACATCCCATCCACATGCACACTAAAATGGGCAGACAGGGCTCAGGCTGAATGTGAGGAGGCTGAGCAGCAGCTACATGCCCAAGGGGCATGGCAGGGCCAAGACTAGGTGGTCTAACCTTGCCACCCCACCCTACACTTAGTCCCTGCCTCTGGGGCCCAGATAGGTCACTTTAGCACAGGGCACAGGGATTTTCATAACTTCCCAGGCAGACACCCAAAGGGTTAAACTCAGGCTCCCTCCTTCCTCCATCCCAACTCCAATCCTTGCTGACTCTGCTCCCCCTCCCTAGCCCCAGCTATTCTGGGACAATGGAGGCAGCAGATGGCCCGAGTCCTGTTCCCTCCGCCCAACCCTCAGGATCTTGGAACAACCCGAAAATCTGCTGCCGAGTCTAAATGCAGGCCAACCAGCAGCCTTCCCTGGGTAGGTGGGGAGGACGGCGGCTGTGGATGGCACCATTCCAGCCCCACCGGGCTGCAGGGCCGGGGCTGCCCTCACTCGAGGTATCCCATAAACCCAGCCCTGGGCCAGCCTAGAAAGAAACTGGGGCTTTGGAGAAGCACAAGCAGCCGGCTACACCCAACTCACTGTGTGACCACAGCATGTGGCAGTCCCTCTCTGGACCTCTCCTCCCTGGGAAACAAGGGGCTGACTTCAGGTGCTCAGTGGTTCCAGACGTCCCCAACACAGATGTGGCCAGAACACGGTTTCTGATTCTTCAAGGCCCTGGATTCCTGGGTCAGGACCCTGTGGCCTTCAGGATCTCTCCTCCTCCTTCCCCATCCCAGAGCCCCACTGTGACCTCAACTCCCAGCATCACTGGGCATGATATGACCTTCCCTCCATAACCCTCCCTTCCCCACCTATGTGCCACCACGCCTGAAATTTCAGTATGATCACTTTCATTCAACCATCCCCCTCCTTAGGATCTGAAATTCCAAGGGCACTTGCGTTTACTTAGTGCCTGCCCCTGGCTGTCAAACAGCCCTTTGGCACCATTATCTGATACCTGAGGCTAAGTCCCTCTGCCCTGAGTCTCCATTCCACCTTCCTTGATTCTCTGAACTCCCCCCACCCAAGCCCGGGGGGGCAGAGAAAAGGAGGAACCACTCCACACCTCACAGCACACACACTATGCCACATAGCCACAAAAACAACACCATAAACACATCTTCATGCAGCATCCACTGAGCCCTTCCTTTCTCTGTGCCAGGCTCTGTAAAACAGTTTTGGCATACATCCTATCATGCCACCAAAAACGACCGCCATCTCCACTGTAATAGACAGAAAAAGACCCGACCCCTGTCAGGAACACTGTGGCTGCTTGCAACAGAAAACTGAACCAAGAGAGACTTAAACAAATAAGCATTTAATTTTTGTACAGAACCAGATGCAGGGGAATAGCTGTGGGTGATTGTCTGGGCCTTTCCTTCATGGTAGCAAGGTGGCTGCCCCAGGTCCAGCCATCATACCCATGTTCACAGCAGGAAGGTGGGGAGTGGGCTGTAAAACCTTCCCCAGAAATGTCTCTGTTGGCTTTGCTTAGTTCCCTCTGGCCAGAGCTAGCCCCATGGTAGCCCCTAACAGCCAGGGAGGCTGGGAAATGAGCAAAAGGATCGTCACGACTGGCTGGGACCCATCATGCTCCTTCATCTGGGACCGGGTATGCCAAGGTTCCAAACAAAATCTGAACAGGGGGTGGAGAGCAAGGAGCTTTGTGAGACTGGTTGGCAACAGCAGCAGCCACTGAGGACCCTGGATTCTGCCATCCTTCCACCAGTGTCCCTTCAGTGACTTGGGACCCAGTAAAGGGAGGCAGGAGTGGGCAGCTCAGTGCTTGAGCCCCAGAGGAATACCTGAGAGATATGAGCCAGAGGCAAGAGCCAGGCCCCACCCAGAAGCCATGTCACTGCCGAAAGGGTTAGGACCCCTGAGCCCCAGCCCAGTTCTAGTGCCCCCTGCCTTTTTTGCAATTCAGCCTCCTGAAAGAGTCTACGCCCTGGAGCCTCTCTGGCCATCAGCTGGTCCACCTGGTCCCCTGGGCCATCTAACTCCCCTCCCAGGGGCCTGGGATGCCTTCAGTGCCCATTGCCACCCAGATCCTGGACTTGCGACCACCAGAAAGCCCTGCCAGGAACTGCCTATCACAAGACACTTGCCAGGGGCCCTCAGAGCCACCCTGGGAGCCAAGGAACAGCCAGAAGCCTCTGTCCAAACTTTGCCCAGCAGTTCAGGATTCATCGGGCAACCAGCTGTGGACACCAGGGTGTATCTGGGTAGAAGAGACAATGGAGGGAGCGAAACCTGCAGAGAGACCAGAAAAAGACAGGACAGTCACCCCCACTTCTGCTTTCAGCCCACTCTCCTAGGGGGACGCATGCCACAGATAGTTTGCAGCGGGTTTCTCCGCTAACGCTTCGGGCTACAGAATTCTTTGCTGTGGCGATGTCTGTGTTTTGCAAAATATTTAACAGCATTCCTGGGCTCCACCCACAAGATTCCAGGAGCATCTCCCGAATCATAATGATCAAAAATGTCTCCGGACCTTGCCAGATGTCCCCCAGAAGACAAATCACCCCCACTTGAGAACCGCTAGTTTGGAGAAACTTCAAAGGCTGGAGAAGCCATCAAGAGACCTCAGCTGAGGCCAAGCATCTGACCACATGCTTCTGAATCTCTCGGTGGCTCCAGATCCATTTGGCAGTAATCTATGGCTTCTAGAATCTTCAGGCTTACAGAAAATTTAACATCAATTCCTTTGTTTTTTTTGAGACGGAGTCCTGCTCTGTCACCCAGGTTGGAGTGCGGTGGTGCAATCTTGACTATATTTGGATGCCTAGACTTGGCCCTCGTTCCTCCCATCCAAGGTTCCAGCCCCCAGACCCACCTGGAGGGGTCCTCCTCCGGGGAGAAGGGGCCCTGTAGCTTAATGAAGTTGAGTTTCCCCTCAAAGACACCGTAGCTGAGGGTGACCTGGGCAGGGAGATAAAGCAGTTAGTATTGGGGCGTCATGCTCTGGATCCCCACAAGGGAGCAGCATTCTGGCACAAATGTTTTAAGCTGCGGGGAAAGCTATGCGGGCACATGAAATTAATTCCCTGCTGGCTGTGGGAGCTCCTTACCCCAAGGCACTTTACAGCTGGATGAGCACTACCATGCCCTTGATCCCATTTGCTCCCTCGACAGCTGGGCTCCCTGAGAGGCTGGAACAATTCCCCCATCTGCAGATTTAGAAACTGAGGCTCAACAGGAAAAGGCACCTTTCCAGTAAGCTGTATGCCTGGACTAGAACAGAGGTTTTCTGAGACTCACTGGCGGGTCTCAGCACATCCCTCTTCACCCAGAGCCTCTACTCCACTAGGCAGTGAGGACGTGGATCACGACTTCAACTCAGAGGCTGTAGAGGTTTAAGACTGTGGGCTTAGGGACCACCCGCCTAGGGTTCCAGGGCCCCTCTGTCCCATACTAGCTGTGTGCCACGGTCAGTTTAGCTCACCGGGCCTCACTTTCCCCATCTGTAGAATGGGGATAACGTGAGTACTGACCTCATGTGAATATTGTTAGCAACGAGAGAGTTAAAGAAGGGTGGCCTGGTGCGGTGGCTCACGCCTGTAATCCCAGCGCTTTGGGAGGCTGAAGCGGGCAGATCACTTGAGGTCAGGAGTTTGAAACCAACCTGGCCAACATGGTGAAACCCCGTCTCTACTAAAAATACAAAACTTAGCCAGGCATGGTGGTACTGTGCCTGTAATCCTAGCTACTCAGGGGGCTGAGGCAGGAGAATCGCTTGAACCCAGGAGGTAGAGGTTGCAGTGAGCCGAGATCACGCCACTGCACTCTAGCCTGGGCAACAAGAGTAAGATTCGGTCTCAAAAAAACAAAAAACAAAAAAAGAAGGGAAGGCCCCCAGTGTGGTGCTTGGCATTGTGGGTGCTCAGGATACCCTAACCATTAGGGTGCCCTGGTTTGGGCTGCCCCAAATCGGCCTCCCTTTCCTGGCTTCAGGCCCTGCCATCCTAATGAGACCAACCTCACACCCCAGTTCCAGGTCTGGCCAATCATCACTAACTCCAGGTGCTGGTAGGAGACGGGTCATGTGACCCAAGCCCAATCAATCAGACCAATGAACACCAGCCCTGGGATCTGAAGGAAGGAGGCGCTCTCCTCCCTCCCATGGCTGGGTGGGGGAAAGCTGGGCTGCCATCTTGCCCACATGAAGGCTGAGCCTGCCTGAGGACCGGGCCAACTTGGGGGAGAGCGGATGAGAGAGGAGAGAGTCTCGGAGGCCATCTGACCTCTAGACCCCGCCATACCTAGCCTGCCAGGCCCTCAACTTCTCAGGTATGTGAGCCAAGCATTTCCTTTTCGGGTTAACCAGCCCATGTTGAGTTTCGTCGCACTGTTGGGCAGGAGATCTCAGGGACACTCTCAGCCAGGACCATCTACAGAGTCAGAGGCCAGCCTCTGCCAGGCAGAGCCAGTTGGACCTGTTACCTGCCAGGTGGTGGGATAAGGGTCCCACTCCTCTCCCAGCCTAACATCCGTTCCCCCTGAAGCCATTTCCATCCCAGTAACCTCAGGGTTGGAAGGAACAGCGCTGAGCCATGGATAGGGAAGTTTTGATGAAGGAGGGGCTCCCAACGGGTAAAAGCAGAAAGGGCCCCCTGGCTCCCCGGGAGGAATGTGGGGAGGATGGAAGATTGAGGAGTTGAGCCAGGGGTGGCGGCAGGGTGGTGGGAACCTGAAGACAACCTCATCTCACGTGTGCAGGTCTCTCTGACTGGCATTCCAGGACCAGATCAAAGAACGTCAGTTTCACAGATGCTAATCCTTGAGGGTTAGAGGTGAAGGGGTTGAGTCACTGTGTGCCCTTAGGGGGTCCTTTGCCACCCTAGACCTCAGTTTCCCCATCAATAGGGAACAGTCAAGCCCCATAATCTAGAGTTCCAGGTTTCTTTCAAACACCAGAAGGGAGAGTTGGGGAGACCTCATGTCTCACGTTCCTTTGGGGGAACCCCTCCTCTCTCCTGCTTCCCATTGCCACCTGCCCCAAGGCCAGCCCGCCTGTTCAGGGAGCTCCGCAGTCCTCAGCAGCTGCAGGGGCTCCAGGTGGGAGTGGAAGAGGGGGCTGGGCTGCAGGCGGCCGCCCAGCTTGCACTCAATGATGTAGCCCACAGTGCAGTCATCAGGCAGCCAGATGAGAGCAGACGTGTCCATGAAATGGGAGCCGCTGAGGGACAGAGCCAGACTGTAGACACTGGCCCAGGTCCTCCACATCCAGAGCCCCCACCCTGAGAAGGCCCTCTGCTGGCACAAGCTGGCAGAGCAGAGCGCCTGCCTCCCAGACACTGTATGACCTTGAGCAAGTCAAGAACCTCAGGGAGCCTCAGCCTCAGTCTCGTCTTCTGTGAAATGGGGATGCTAACGGCCCTGTCTTCACAGGGCTGTTTCGAGGATTAAACAGAGGAATAGGAAGGTGATGCCCTTTATAAATGTAGCCTTCCTTCTCTCCCTGTCTGGTCATTCATTCATTCACTCATTTATTCATGGTTGAGCTTGAGAATCTACCTGGTACCAGAGACCATGCTAGGGCTGAAGATACAGAGATAAGAAACACTTCCTGTCCTTAACAGGAGCTCCCATTCTGGAGGGAGACAGAGCAGGGAGGAGGTCTTTCAGAGTAAGAGAGTGGTGCTCAGTTCACGCTGCCTGGGGGTATAGGGAGAATGAGGCAGGCTTCCTGGAGGAGGTGGCAGCTTTTTTTGGTGTTTTGTTTTGATTTTTTTGAGACAGATTCTCCCTCTGTTGCCCAGGCTGGAGTGCAGTGGTGCAATCTCAGCTCACTGCCACCTCTGCCTCCCAGGTTCAAGTGATTCTCCCGTCTCAGCCTCCCCAGTAGCTGGGACTATAGGCATCTGCCACCATGCCCAGATAATTTTTGTATTTTTAGTAGAGACAGGGTTTCACCATGTTGGCCAGGCTGGTCTTGAACTCCTGGCCTCAAGTGATTCACCCACCTTGGCCTCCCAAAGTGCTGGGATTACAGGCGTGAGCCACTGCACCTGGCCTTCCCCCGCCACCGACCCAAGACAGTCTTGCTCTACCGCCCAGGCTGCAGTGCCTGGTGCTGATACACCACCTCTTCCTGGAAGCCTTCCCTTCTGCCCTCAACCAGAAGGCCCTTCTCCCTCCTCTGAAGGCCCTTACATTTGGCCTTCACCTCCCCTATGGCACTGACCAGTCAGAAGAGGGCTGCAAATAGCAACCACCAGGGCCAGTCTGGACATTTTCTCATTTAACCGTTACCATGTCATTGGCCATTGTATAATCAGGTCCACATGCAGATGGGGGGACGGAGGCTCTTGGAGATGACATGACTTGCCTGTGTGTGGCAGTGTGCACTCAGCAGTGCAGCCCCTGAGGGCAGGTGCAGGTGGCTTGCTCACCACTAACTGCCGCTCTGACACACCTGGATGAGGAGCAGTTTCTCCTGAGCCCACTCAAAGCCCTTCCTGCTGCAAAGGCTGCTCCTGTACCCCAGCGGCCAGCCCCTCCCCGCCTTTCTCCCCACCCCTGGGTCTCTGCTTACTTGGCCCATGGAGCCATCTTCAAAGTCGGTTTGCGATTGATGCAGAAGTCAGCACCCTCGGTGGCAAACCAGAACTGTACCAACCTCTGAGGGAGAGGAGGGCGAAGGGGCAGAGTGAGCCTGGCGGGAGTTGGCGGGGAAAGGGACACCCCAACCGGCGTGGCTCAAAACCTCTTTATTTTGACTCTCACTAGAGTGTTGCTACATCGTGGCATTATTGTGCCATTTTATAGATAAGAAAACAGAGGCCCAAAGTCACATAGCTAATTATGAGTGGTGAGGTTGCTGATGAGACCCAGGTCCAGCTGGATTCCGGTTAAAGGGCACGTGTGTTTTACTCACCCGGCCACCGTGCCCTTTCCCGAGAAAGGTTTCTACCTCACTCCATGTGGCTTGGGAGGGGCTGCCAAACACAGCACCTACCCTCCTGGGCCACAGGTGCGCCTGGGTGCGCACAGGAGAGACGAGGCCGGGAAAGGAAGGCCGGGCTGTGCCCGGTATGGATCACTGGCACTTTCTTTTTCTTTTTTTTTGAGAGAGTCAGAGTCTTGCTCTGTCACCCAGGCTGGAGTGCAATGGCACCATCTCAGCTCACTGCAGCAACCTCCACCTCCTGGGTTCAAGCGATTCTCCTGCCTCAGCTTCCCAAGTAACTACAGGCATGTACCACCATGCCCAGCTAATTTTTGTATTTTTAGTATAGATGGGATTTCTCTATATGTTGGCCAGGCTGGTCTCAAAATCCTGACCTCAGGTGATCCACCCGCCTTGGCCTCCCACAGTGCTGGGATTATAGGCCTGAGCCACCGAGTCCGGCCTCGGGTCACTAACACTTTCTAGGGTTGACTTCGTGCCAGGTCCCATTCCAAGGACTTGGATAGATGACCTCATTTAATTCTTTCTTCTATATTCACAACCACTCTATGAGTAGGAGCTGTTATTACCCATTTCAGAGATTAGGAAACTGAGGCACAGAGAGGTGAGGTGACCTCAAGAAAGGTCACAGAGCCAGGAGGTGGCAGGGCTGCCGGGTACACCCAGAGAGTCAGGCTCCAGCGTGCAGTTCTCCACCCCAGAGGCAAACTGCTTAGGCAGAGGTGAGTGGCCAGTGGTGCAGTGGTGTGGGAGCCCAGGGGACTCCCTGGCTCCCCTCCAATCGCTCACACACAGAGCCCCGAGGCCCAGAAGGATTTAATTAAGGCTGAGAGGCTGATTAGCTACTGATAATTAAGGCTTTGTATTTTCTGCTCTTGGTTTTCCTAATGAAGCAGATGGTGACCTGGGGAGGGAGGATGAGCCCTGCTGTGTGCCCAGTTCCTGCACCAGGCACGGTCTCTAGAGAGGGACCTCCCAATGGTTTCCGGAGGCCTAGGGCCTGGACCACTCTAACACCTGATACCCAGTGGGTCCTGGGGACAGGGAGAGAACCGTGCAATATTTGGGACAGACTAATACTAAAAAATTCCTCATTATTTATCTGAAAGTCAAGTTTCACTGGATGTAGTGGTTTTTCATTTATTTGTTCCTTTTTTTTTTTTTTTTTTTTGAGATGGAGTCTCACTCTGTTGCCCAGGCTAGAGTGCAATGGTGCGATTTCAGCTCACTGCAACCTCTGCCTCCTGGGTTCAAGCGATTCTCCTGCCTCAGCCTTCCGAGTTGCTGGGATTACAGGCGCACACCACCATGCCTGGCTAATTTTTGTATTTTTAGTAGAGACAGGGTTTCACCATATTGGTCAGACTGGTCTCGAAGTCCTGACCTCAGATGATCCACCCACCTCAGCCTCTCAAAGTGCTGGAATTACAGGCTGGAGCCACCGCACCTGGACATTCCAGCATTTTAACAGCCTGCACACCTACATGGTGACACCAGGTGGCTGGGAGCCCTGCTGCAGAGTCACGCAGCCTCAGCTCACCTGGATGCTCCCTGAGTGACCAGGACAAGCCGTGGCTCCTGGGGGACAGAGGCCTCACTATGTACTGTCTCTGTGCCACAACTGCATGAGCTTAGTCTCTGATTTCACAGAGGAAGAGACTGGGGGTCAAAGAGAGGAAGCCACTAGCCCAAACCCACAGACGTGGGGCCAGACCTGAAACTCAGAACCCTCTTACCTCTCTAGTACATCCTCACCTCCGGGACCAGCCCCACCCTGGGACCAGCGGGCCAAGGGGCAAAGGAGGAAGAGAGGGGCCATCAGCCACATTCACACTGCCACCAGGAGGCCGGCTCGCCCCTGTCAAGATGCCAGCCAATAGCTCACATAAAGACTTCGCCATCACTCCAGGCTGATGCTCCTTGAGGCCATCAGGAGCCTCAGGGGCGCCCCAGGCTACTGCAGCCCCTGAACCTTCAGAGACCTGGCCATGCTCCTCCCCGAGCTGCCCCCTCCTGCGCCCTCCCTGCTCCCTGTTGCAGGCTCTGCCTTGCCAGCATCTCTGTCCCACATCCCCTCCACCTTGCAGCATGGAGGTGGGAAGGCTGCATTCTCTCCAGTAAGAGAAGCAGATGTTCTCGGGATCTCTCCTCAATGTCCTTGCCCATTTGCCCGACCATCTAGAAGGACTGGGGAGGGGCTAGACAGCTGGGCCCCAGGCTCTGGCTTTGTCAGGCACTTTTCTAGCCCCTGGGGCTGAGGCCTAGAGGGCAGGCCTCCTGGTCTGGAGCCAAAGGGTAGAGTCCCTAGGGGCTCAGATAACAATAAGGAAACCAGCAGGGTGCAGGGGCTCAGGCCTGTAATCCCAGCACTTTGGGCTGAGACAGGTGGAGGGGTTCAAGGCTAACATGGCCAAACCCTGTCTCTACCAAAAATACAAAAAATTAGCCAGGTGTGGTGGCACATGCCTGTAATCCCACCACTTTGGGAGGCTGAGGTGGGTAGATTACGAGGTCAGGAGTTCAATACCAGCCTGGCCAAGATGGTGAAACCCCCATCTACACTAAAATACAAAAAAATTAGCCAGGTGTGGTGGCGGGCACCTGAGTAGTTGTAATCCCAGCTACTCAGGAGGCGGAAGCAGAGAATCGCTTGAACCTGGGAGGCGGAGGTTGCAGTGAGCCAAGATTCTGCCATTGCACACCAGCCTGGGGCAACAGAGGGAGGCTCCACCTCAAAAAAGAAAAGAAACTTAAATCCCCAGAGCTGGTGGGAGGCAAGGGCTGCTCCTCACCTGTTATTCATTCCTCCAGAACGGCCCTGGGGGTGCGCTGTTTGTTCCCATGGGGGGCCTCCTCTCCCCCTTTTCTTCTCATCCATTTCCACCTGTTTGCCCTCCTGCTGGGCAGCCAAGCCCCAGTTCCCCAGTCCTGGGGACCAAAGTATCCTCCCAGGTAAAGCCCGAGGAGGTGTCCAGTCAGGGAAGGGTAAAGGACGATAACGAAAGTACTGGTATCCTGGAGAGCCTCCGACAAGCGCACTGTGAGTGCCTCACCGCTGCCAGTCCCTGCTCCTTACAATGGAGTTTCCCGGGGCAGCTGTGATGATCAGATGAGACTATGCAGGTGGTCATGCTCAGCCTGAAGCCTGCACAGAGGGCCACTCCCATGAAGACTATTTATTATCCATGAAGGGGAAGCTGCTCAGAGAAGACCTCGTGCCCAGAGTGTGTAAGTGTCAGAGTGTGAGTGTGTGTGTGTGGTGTGTGTGAATGACTGTGTGTGTTCTGTGCGTGTGTAGTGTTTGTGTGAGACTGTGTGTGTGGCTGGGCACGGTGGCTCATGCCTATAATCCCAGCACTTTGGGGGTCCGTGGTGGGTGGATCATGAGATCAAGAGATCGAGACCATCCTGGCCAACATGGTGAAACCCATCTCTACTAAAAAATGCAAAAATTACCTGAGCATCCTCACACGCGCCTGTAGAGGCTGAGGGAGGAGAATTGCTTGAATTCAGGAGGTGGAGGTTGCAGTGAGCTGAGATCACAGTACTGCACTCCAGCCTGGCGACAGAGTGAGACTCCATCTCAAAAAAAAAGAGTGTGTATGGTTTGTGTATGGGGTGTGTGTATGTGTGTTCACCCCACAGCAGGACCCGAGGATGGTGGGGAGGGTTGGGAGGAGGGGCTTGAAGCTGGAAGGGATTAGAGCTTCTCCCCTACCCCCGGCTAAGTACACCCAGCACAGACAGCAGAGGCCCCAGCTGAGGAAGATGGAGCTGCTCTTCCCAGGAGCTGGGGTCCTGCACACTCCCTAACCGCCCAGTGAGATTCAGGAACCAATCTTTTCTCCGTCTTCCTCCATATGCCTGGGGTTGGACCCCTGCAAGCCAGGAGAAACCAGTGGCTCACATCTGTAATCCCAGCACTTTGGGAGGCCAAGGCGGGCAGATCATGAGGTCAGGAGATCGAGACCATCCTGGCCAACATGGTGAAACCCTGTCTCTAATAAAAATACAAAAAATTAGCTGGGCGTGGTGGCATGTGCCTGTAGTCCCAGGTACTCAGGAGGCTGAGGCAGGGGAAATGCTTGAACCCAGGAGGCAGAAATTGCGGTGAGCCGAGATCACACCACTGCACCTGGGCCTGGGCGACAGAACAAGACTCCATCTCAACAACAACAAAAGTTCCTGTCAATCAGTTAAGCTCTCAGCCCCAACAGGAAAGGCAGGAAAATGAGAGCTAAGGTCTGGTTTACATCAGGACTTCCACTTGACCCCGTAACAGTCCTTTTTATGTTTTCCCTATTTAGCACAGAAGGAACTGGAGGCTCACAGGAAAGTAGAGGCTGGCCTGGGCCCAGAGCTTGCCTGGGGCCAACACAGCCCTGGCCCAGACCCCATAGAATATCTGCCTGGTCCAATACAGACCAAGGCGCACGTCTGGTCCTGAACGAGCTACATCTGGGTTAGAGTCTTCCTTGGCCCCCAGTCCCACCCCACCAAAGAAAACCCTGGTCAGGGCGCACCGGTGGCTCACGCCTATAATCCCAGCACTTTGGGAGCCAAGGTGGGCGGATCGAGAGGTCAAGAGATCGACACCAGCCTGGCCAACATGGTAAAACCCCATCCCTACTAAACATACAAAAATTAGCTGGGTGTGGTGGCACGGGCCTATAGTCCCAGCTATTCGGGAGGCTGAGGCTGAGGCAGGAGAATTGCTTGAACCCAGGAGGCGGAGGTCACAGTGAGCCAAGATCGTGCCATTGCACTCCAGCCTGGCAACGGAGCGAGACTTCATCTCAAAAAACAAAAACAAAAATTAGCCAGGCATGGTGGCAAGTGCCTGTAATTCCAGCTACTCCGGAGGATGAGGCAGAGAATTGCTTGAACCTGGGACGTGGAGATTGCAGTGAGCCGAGATCACTCCACTGTACTCCAGCCTGGGTGACAGAGCAAGACTCTGTCTCAAAAAAAAATAAAAATAAAAAGAAGACGACCCTGGCATAAAGGGAGAACTCAACCCTCTATATCATTTGCTGGAAACTTTTTTCACAGTTCCAACCATCCCCTATATGGCAAGTTCCCTGATGGCAGGGACTGCAGAAACTGTATGTGTCCCCAGTCAGACACTCAGGGAGGTTCCTGGGGAAGGTTTTGGAATAAAGGAATGAGTGACCTTGACTTTGGGACTAGGACACACCTGAGTTCAAATTGGGGTTGTGTAGGACGCCTGACCCTGGCTGAAGTCAGCTTCCTCATCTGTGAAATGGGCTCATGATACATACTTGACCAGGTTAGAAGCAGAAATAATACTAACCCTGCAAATGCTTTGCAGGCAGCTGAGATGGGGCTTCCACCTGCCTCCAGGTTCCCACGGGGGCCTCCTGTCTGGAATTCTCTAACCCCTGCAGTTCCCGGCCTTACCCCCTGCAGCCACTTTGGCTGGTAGCTCCCTTCCTTCCTAGGCAAAGAGCCAGGCTAACTTCTGCTGCCACATTTCAACACTCAGACTCTTTCTTCCTCACCTTTCCTCGCTCACAGGAGTCCTCCTATCTAGAATGTCCTTAAATGAAATACATATCTGGGTCTTTTGTTTTTTTTTTCAGACAGGATCTCACTCTGCTGCCTGGGTTGGACTGCAGTGGTGCCATCTTGGCTCACTGCAGCCTCCACCTCCCGGGTTCAAGGGATTCTCCTGCCTCAGCCTCCCAAGTAGCTGGGAATACAGGTGCCTGCCACCATGCCCAGCTAATTTTTGTATTTTTAGTGGAGATGAGGTGTTGCCATGTTGGTCAGGCTGGTCTTTTTTTTTTGAGACAGTTTCCTTTTTTTTTTCTTGAGATGGAGTTTCGCTCTTGTTACCCAGACTGGAGTGCAATGGCACAATCTCGGCTCACTGCAACCTCCGCTTTCTGGGTTCAAGCAATTCTCCTGCCTCAGCCTCCTGAGTAGCTGGGACTACAGGCATGCACCACCATGCCCAGCTAATTTTTTGTATTTTTAGTAGAGATGGGGTTTCACCTTGTTGACCAGGATGGTCTCGATCTCTTGACCTCGTGATCCACCCGCCTCAGCCTCCCAAAGTGCTGGGATTATTGGCGTGAGCAATAACAGAGTTTCACCCTGTTGCCCCGGCTGGAGTGCAGTGGTACAGTCTTAGCTCACTGCAACCTCCACCTCCTGGGTTCAAATGATTCCTGTGTCTCAGCCTCCTGAGAAGCAGGGATTACAAGTGTATGCCTGGCTAATGTTTGTATTTTTAGTGAAGACGGGGTTTCACCATGTTGGCCAGGCTGTTCTAGAACTCCTGACCTCAAGTGATGCACCTGCTTTGGCCTCCCAAAGTGCTGGGATTACAGGTGTGAGCTACTGCTCCTGGCCCAACCACGCACATTTTAAATGTTGTGAGATAGTCACCAGACTGCCCTCCTAAGAGGGTGTGTCTGTGTGTATTCCAGCACAGGCTGATAAGATGGTCACTTCCTGCCTGCATGGCATGCTATCAAAGGATGAAATGCTGAGGGCACTGTTGCTGCTTTTTTTTGAGATGGAGTTTCACTCATTGCCCAGGCTGGAGTGCAAAGGTGTGATCTCTGTTCACCGCAACCTCCACCTGCTGGGTTCAAGAGATACTCCTGCCTCAGCCTCCTGAATAGCTGGGATTACAGGCATGTACTACCATGCCGGGCTAATTTTGTATTTTTAGTAGAGACAAGGTTTCTCTATGTTGGTCAGGCTGGTTTCCAACTCCCGACCTCAGGTGATCTGCCTGCCTCAGCCTCTCAAAGTGCTGGGATTTCAGGTGTGAGCCACCATGCCTGGCCCTGTTGCCGCTTTTCTGTGCATCTCTTTCATGATTCGTGAGGACACAGTAACATAAACCTTCCGGGACAAAAAGGACCAGACTACTACAGAACTTTAAGAGAAATGATTTCCCATGAGAAGGGAAAACCTCACAATGCTGTAGTCTCCTGAGTCTCAGCCCACAAGATCTTCGGGCACCATTTTGCCTATCTGGCCTCAGTTTCCTGTCTCTCAAGGTTGTTATGAAGATGAAAAGGGATGGAAAAATCCACTCATGCCAGGCGCGGTGGCTCACGCCTATAATCCCAGCACTTTGGGAGGCCAAGGCAGGCAGATCTCCTGAGGTCAGGAGTTGGAGACCAGCCTGACCAACATGGAGAATCCCTGTCTCTACTAAAGATACAAAATTAGCCGAGTGTGGTGGGGCATGCCTGTAATCCCAGCTATTTGAGAGGCTGAGGCAGAAGAATCTCTTGAATCCGGGAGGCGGAGGTTGCAGTAAGCTGAGATCATACCATTGCACTCCAGCCTGGGCAACAAGCGTGAAACTCTAAAAAAAAAAAAAAAAAAAAAAATCCACTTATTTGTGAAATAGACATCTATTGAGAGTCTACTATTTGGTGTGCAGAGGAGCAAAAATGTACACAAGTCCGTGTCCATGGGCCCTGCTGTCTTGGGGCGGGCTGATAGACCAGGGGAGGCTTGGTTAGAAGACATCCTTCCCAGCCAGGAACAGTGGCTCACTCCTGTCATCCCAGCACTTTGGGAGGCCAAGGTGGGTGGGTCACCTGAAGTCAGGAATTCAAACCATCCTGGCCAACCTGGTAAAACACCATTCTACTAAAATACATTTCTACTAAAAATACAAAAAAAATTAGCTGAATGTGGTGTCGGGCACCTGTAATCCCAGCTACTCAGGAGGCTGAGGCAGGAGAATCACTTGAACCCCGGAGGCAGAGGTTGCCCTGAGCCGAGATCCCGCCACTGCACTCCAGCCTGGCCAACAAGAACGAAACTCCATTTCAAAAAAAAAAAAAAAAAAAAGAGGTTCTTCCCAGGGTGTCCTGAGAACCGAGGTGTAGGTGGCGGCCACTGCCAACTCAAAGCTACCCCATCCTCGTCGATGGTGCAGGAGCAGCTAGGGCTGCTATTGTTTTGAAACTATCTGCCATCACTCTGATAAGCTCAACTGTCAGAAGGGATGTTATTTCTGGGCAAAAGGAGAATCCGCAGGACTGGGGCTCCTTCCTGCTTACACCATGTGGGCCTAATCCCTCCCATCAGACCCGGCTTGAGTGATAACTTGGGGCCTTGAGCCTGCTACTGGCAGGGACAGCAGTGGCCATTGCCACAGGACGTCCCCAGCCTGCTGTTCAAGGCCCCCGCAATGCTGCAGGAGCCGAGATCACTTCTTTTCTGACCCTGGATTCCTGGAATTGTCTTACAGAATGGAGGCCTGTTCTCCATCTCTCTGACAGGCCACGTGAGATTGTGATTTTGGTCACACTAGCCATTTGGGTTACTGGCCCAAACGCATGTCTGTTACATGACTATGGCACTGAGGTGAGAGCCTGGTGGGCTGAGCCTCCATAATCTGCTCTGAAGTGCACTGGTCCTATTTTCAGTGACATTATTCTTATTACCAGCAAAGCTGGCCTCTAAGATCTCACCATGGCCTTGGCTTACCAAGCACCCTGGCTGCCGTGAATCCAGATCTGGATTAAAATCCTTGATCTTGGCCGGGTGAGGTGGCTCAGGTCTGTAGTCCCAGCACTTTGGGAGGCCGAGGCAGGCGAATCACCTGAGGTCAGGAGTTAGAGACCAGCCTGGCCAACATGGTGAAATCCTGTCTCTACTAAAAATACAAAAATTAACTGAATATGGTGGTGCATGCCTGTAATTTCAGCTACTCAGGAGGCTCAGGTAGGAGAATTGCTTGAACTCAGGAGGTGGAGGTTGCAGTCAGCTGAGATTGCACCACTGTACTCCAGCCTGGATGACAGAGTGAGACTCTGTCTCAAAAAAAAAAAAAAAAATTCTTGATCTTATTTCAAGACTGATGCATTGTGATTGGCTTTGATATTATTTTTTAGTATTGAGTTTTAATTGATAAACCCCAAAGTGCACAGATCTTTTCCCTTCAGTTCAGTGTGTGTTTGCATACATACGAACCCCTGCAACCACCATCTGTGCACGTATATTCCCAGTTACTCAGGAGGCTGAGGCAGAAGTTCTGTCACATCCCTTCCCAGCCAATACCTATCCCCACCCTGGAGAGGGAGCCGCCAATCTCACCTCTAGCACGATAGATTAGTTGTGCCTCATTATGAACAGCACAGAAATGGAATTACTTATAAATTACATAGAAATGGAATTATCTTGTGTCCAGCTTCTTTTTTTTTTTTGAGATGTGGTTTCACTCTTGTTGTCCAGGCTGGAGTGCAATGGCATGATCTTGGTTCACTGCAACCTCTGCCTCCTGGGTTCCATCAATTCTTCTGCCTCAGCCTCCTGAGTAACTGGGATTATACGTGCACATCAGCGTACCCGGCTAATTTTTGTATTTTTAGTAGAGATGGGTTGGTCAGGCTGGTCTCAAACTCCTGGCCTCAGGTGATCTACCCACCTCAGCCTCCCAAAGTGCTGGGATTACAGGCATGAGCCACCGTGCCTGGCCTAGTCTGCCAATTTTTATTGAACACCTATTCTCTGTCAGGTGCTGCCCCAGGGCCAGGGATGCAGCAACAGTCGGTGGTGTCCTTGTGGGGAAGTGGAGTACACTCTCACGGAGGGAGGCCCAAGGCCACTTCCCCTCTGCCTGCCCTCAGCGACCACGAGCCTTTGACATGTTTCCCATTGGATGAAAACAGACAGCTCATCAACATTTTTTATTACATTTCTGTAATTAAGCCTCAAGGTGAAGATGATGTTATTCATTTTCCTAACCATTTGTACTTTATTACTTTCTTTAATGGTCTACTAGATGTCAGACATTGTTCCAGGCTCTCGGTATATAACAGTACAAAGAAAAAAGCAGACGCAAATCCCTGTGCTTGTGAAGCTGACATGCTAGTTGGGAGAGACAGAGGGTAAGCAGAATAAGCAGGTGTACCGTGGAGTGTGTGAGCAGGGGATACCTGCAGAGGAGGCAGGGATTGCAGTGTCACATGGGGACTGTAATATTATTATTATTATTATTTTTTTTTTTGAGACGGAGTTTCGCTCTTGTTACCCAGGCTGGAGTGCAATGGTGCGATCTCGGCTCACCACAACCTCCGCCTCCTGGGTTCAGGCAATTCTCCTGCCTCAGCCTCCTGAGCAGCTGGGATTACAGGCACGTGCCACCATGCCCAGCTAATTTTTTGTATCTTTAGTAGAGACAGGTTTCATCATGTTGACCAGGATGGTCTCGATATCTTGACTTCGTGATCCACCCGCCTCGGCCTCCCAAAGTGCTGGGATTACAGGCTTGAGCCACTGCGCCCGGCCTTGGGACTGTAATATTATTATTAGTGGTAGTATTATTTTGTGTTCTTTTTTTGTTGTGTGTTTTTTTTGAGATGGAGTCTGGCTCTGTTGCCCAGGCTGGAGTGCAGTGGCGCCATCTTGGCTCACTGCAACCTCTACCTCCTGGGTTCAAGTGATTCTCCTGCCTCAGCCTCCTGAGTAGCTGGGATTACAGGCACATGCCACCACACCCAGTTAATTTTTACATTTTTAGTAGAGAGGGGGTTTCACCATGATGGTCAGGCTGCTCTCAAACTCCTGACCTTAGGATCCACCTGCCTTGGCCTCCCAAATTACTGGAATTACAGGCGTGAGCCATGGTGCTCAGCTCATTACTATTATTATTTGGAGACAGAGTCTCATTCTGTCGTCCAGGCTGGAGTGCAGCGGCGTGATCTTGGCTTACTGCAACCTCTGCCTCCCAGGTTCAAGTGATTCTTCAGCCTCAGCCTCCTGAGTAGCTGGGATTGCAGGTGCGCACCACCAAGCCCGGCTAATTTTGTATTTTTAGTAGAGACACAGTTTCTCCATGTTGGTCAGACTGATCTCAAACTCCTGACCTTAAGTGATCCACCCACCTCAGACTCCCAAAGTGCTGGGATTATGGCATGAGCCACCTGGCCCGACCTTTAATTATTATTCCTATTTTTTTAAGAGATGGGGTTTCACCATGTTGGCCAGGCAGGTCTCCAACTCCTCACCTCAGGTGATCCATCGCCTAGGCCTCCCAAAATGCTGGGATTCCAGGTGCAAGCCACCACGCCCAGCCCCTTTAGTTATTTTTTAAAGAGACAGGTCTTCCTCTGTTGCCCCAACTGGGGTGCAAGTGGCACAATCACGGCTTACTGCAGCCTCTACCTCCTGGGCTCAAGCGATTCTCCCGCCTCAGCCTCTTGAGCAGCTGGGACTACAGGCATGCACCACCACACCCAGCTCATCTTTAAATTTATTTTTATTTTTTATAGAGATAGGGTCTCACTATGCTAGCTAGGCTGGTCTTAAACTCCTGGCCTCAAGTGATCCTCCTGCCTTGGCCTCCCAAAGTGCTGGGATTTATCTCGAACCACCACACTGGCTTGGTTTGCAGCAGCTGAAGGAGTCTCAGAGGCCAAAGGGCAGAAGGCCTGCACATCCATATCCACGGCTGTGAGGGGTTCTGGCCAGCAGCCTTGGGAGAGACTTGAGGGAATCAGAAGCCTGGGTGAGGAACCCAGCCTCTCTGGGTTTTGAAGATATTACTTAAGGCTGGTGGGGTGGCTCAAACCTGTAATCCTAGCACTTTTTTTTTTTTTTTTTTGAGACGGAGTTTCGCTCTTGTTACCCAGGCTGGAGTGCAATGGCGCGATATCAGCTCACCGCAACCTCCACCTCCTGGGTTCAGGCAATTCTCCTGCCTCAGCCTCCTGAGTAGCTGGGATTACAGGCACGAGCCACCATGCCCAGCTAATTTTTTGTATTTTTTAGTAGAGACGGGGTTTTACCATGTTGACCAGGATGGTCTCGATCTGTTGACCTCGTGATCCACCCGCCTCGGCCTCCCAAAGTGCTGGGATTACAGGCTTGAGCCACCGCGCCTGGCCAATCCTAGCACTTTCATTTGTTCTTTCTTTTCTTTCTTTTTTTTTTTAAGATGGGGTTTCATCATGTTGGTCAGGCTGGTCTTGAACTCCCGACCTCAGGTGATCCGCCCGCCTTGGCCTCCAAAGTGTTTGGATTACGGGCGTGAGCCACCACGCCCGGCCCAATCCTAGCACTTTGGAAAGCTGAGGCAGGTGGATCACCTGAGGTCAGGAGTTTGAGATCAGCCTGGCCAACATGGTGAAATCCTGTCTCTACTAAAAATGCAAAATTAGCTGGGCATGGTGGTGTATGCCTGTAATCCCAGCTCCTTGGGAGGCTGAGACAGGAGAATCGCTTGAACTTGGGAGGCGGAAGTTGGCAGTGAGCCCACATTGAGCCATTGCACTCCAGCCTGAGCAACAAGAGTGAAATCTCCAACTCAAAAAAAAAAAAAAAAAAGCTAAGTAAGCAGCTAAGAACCAGCCTTTCAAAAATAATCTTGTTGCCACTGCTTCTTGTCCTGGAAGGTCTCCCTAGGGGCCTGGAGAAGTAGCTGATGACAGCCTCTGGGTGCACAGTGACTCCACCCCATTTCCCAGCTCCAGCAGCCCCCACTGAATACTCCCCACACAGGCTGTGGCAATTGGTCCCCTCACGCGATCTTGGTCACCCCGCAGCCCCCTGGGAAAGCTCAGCGAAGCCAAGCACTGTCAACTATCACATAGCCTGGGGCTGTCAGGGCTGCATAGGTCACAGAGCCCTGTCCCAACTGTGTAGTCTGCCCACACCTGCCAGGCAGCTGCTTCAGGCAGGGCTGCCCTGACTCCCATCCCTGGATCCACTGTCCAGCAGAAACTTCACCACACAGAATGTTCAACTCCCCACCAAGACCACCACACCACTGGACTCCAAGGTGCACATACCCCCACGGTATTCCACCTCCCCCAGAACAGCTCCACAGACATGTGACAATGTACCACCCCCTCCCTGGGTTGCATATGGAGCAGCTCCTCCCCCTACCTCTTCACTTAAAGAGAGAGAGAAGGCTGGGCATGGCGGCTCAAGTCTGTAATCCTAGCACTTTGGGAGGCTGAGGCAGGCAGCTCACTTGAGATCAGGAGTTTGAGTCCAGCCTGGCCCAACATGGTGAAAACCTGTCTCAACTAAAAATACAAAAACTAGCCAGATGTGGTGGCAGGCGCCTGTAATCCCAGCTACTCAGGAGGCCAAGACAGGAGAGGTGCTTAAATCTGGGAGGCAGAGGTTACAGTGAGCTGAGATTGCGCCACTGCACTCCAGCCTGGGGAACAGAGCAAGACTGTCTCACACACACACAAAAAAAAAAAATTAGAGAGAAGCTGTGAAGCCTCGGTGAAAGCTGTTCTTAAATATTGTTCAAGGGAAGTTTATCTGGGCGGAAGAACAAAGAGAGGGAGGGAGGGAGGAAATCACCCAAAAATAGATGTGTCTCTTTAGCTCTAATGCACAACATACATGCATTTCTTCAACAGCTATTTGGCCGGGCACAGTGGCTCACGCCTGGTAATCTCAGCACTTTGGGAGGTCGAGGTGGGCAGATCACCTGAGGACAGGAGTTCAAGACCAGTTTGGCCAACATGGCAAAACCCCATTTCTACTAAAAGTACAACAATTAGCCAGGTGTGGTGGCAGCCTGGGCAACAAGAGCGAAACTCTGTCTCAAACAAACCAACCAGCTATTTACTGAGCACCTACTATATGATGAGCAGTACAAGATGAGTCTCGTTTAGACTCTAGTGGGGCTGGGCGTCAGATAATAGACAAGTGAATAAATATGTAAGAGAGCAGCAGGTACCGTGGAAGGAAGTAAACCAAGTGGGAGAAGAAGGGAAGCAGCAGCCCCACCACCCGCCTCGGAAAATAGCGATCACGCGGCATTGGGTCTGACATCCCGTCAGCATCCTTCTGAGTTGGGTATCCGTCTCAAAAAAAAAAAAAGTTTCCAGAGCTTGCACAACAGTTCTGTCCACGGAGGGCCTCACAGATTCGCAGCTGAGTCCAGGCTGGATACGAAGTATACCAGGTGATGGGCGTACTGCTGGCCAGCTGTGGGTCAGGGGGCAGCCCGGGCACTCCAATCAGTTGGACAGAGGCTGCACCACCTCTATTTAGGAGCCCTGAGCACTCTCAGAGACAATGGGCATCATTTTCCCTGCAGTACCCCCATATGGCTGCTAGATTCCAATTCCTTAACCTCGAGTTCCTTTCCAGCTCAGTGTCCTTCCAAAGCTCCCCAGTACCCACAGGGTAATGAGGCCACATTCACCTTTCTATTCTGGTTGAAATCCAGTCCCTTCTATGAATTCCCCTCAAATAGCTCCTCCTCCATGACGCTTTCCCTGATATGTGTGTGTATCCTTTCTGGGAGCCTGGCGGCTAGTTTTCCCTGGCTTGAAGTCACAGTCACTTTCTGTCTGTCTCTGCATTGCCACTGACTTGAAGGTAGGCATTTGGCATTGTCTGTGGCTTAGCTCTGGCATGAGACAAGACCAAATATAGTTTTCTTCCTCTTCTAAGAAAAAAAGAATTTTTTTCATGCCTATCTAGAAAATCCGGAAAATACACAAAAACACAAGGCAGAAAACTAAACCACAGCTGGGTGTGGTGGCTCACGCCTGTAATCCCAGCACTGTGAGAGGCTCAGTTGGGTGGATCCCTGGAGTTCCAGACCAGCCTGGCTAACATGGTGAAACCCCATCTCTACTAAAAACACAAAAATTAGCTGGGCATGGTGGTGCATGCCTATAATCCCAGCTACTCAGGTGGCTGAGGCAGGAGAATCACTTGAGCCCAGGAGGCAAAGGTTGCAGTGAGCCAAGATCTAGGCACTGCACTTCAACTTAGATGACAGTGAGAAGCTGTCTCCAAAAAAAAAAAAAACTAACAGGACTGCTCATGGTGGCTCACGCCTGGAATCCCAGCACTTTGGGAAGCCAAGGTCAGGAGTTCAAGACCAGCCTGGCCAACACGGTGAAATCCCGTTTCTACTAAAAATACAAAAAATTGTTCAGGTGAGGTGGCGCATGCCTGTAGTCCAAGCTACTGGGGAAGATGGAGCAGGAGGAGAATCTTTTTTTTTTTTTTTTTGAGACAGAATTTCACTGTTGTTACCCAGACTGGAGTGCAATGGCACGATCTCGGCTCACCGCAACCTCTGCCTTCTGGGTTCAAGCAGTTCTCCTGCCTCAGCCTCCTGAGTAGCTGGGACTACAGGCGCGCACCACCATGCCCAGCTAATTTTTGTATTTTTAGTAGAGACGGGGTTTCACTTTGTTGACCAGGATGGTCTCGATCTCTTGACCTCGTGATCCACCCGCTCGGCCTCCCAAAGTGCTGGGATTATAGGCGTGAGCCACCGCACCCGGCCAGGAGGAGAATCCTTTGAACACAGGAGGCAGAGATTGCAGTGAGCTGAGATAACACCACTGCACTGGAGCCTGGGTGACAGAGTGAGACTCCATCTCAAAAACAAAATAAGACATAAACAAACAAAAACTCAATACACTGTACTGAGTTTCACATACCGAAAAATGCACTGATCTTAAGCATTCAGCTGTTTGCATACATATGCACCCTGCAACCACCATCTGCATCACCCCAGAAAGTTCCATTATGCCCCTTCCCAGCCAATACCCATCTCCACCCTGGAGAAGGAGATGCCGGTCTCACCTCTAGCATCATTGGTTAGTTGTGCCGGGTTATGAACTTCATGACGCCCAATGATGACTTCTTTTTCCATTTTGCTGTGCTATACTTCCTTCCAGACTTTCATACATGGATTTTTAAAGAATATAAGATTTTTTTTTTTTTCTGAGATGAGAGTTTCGCTCTTGTTGCCCAGGCTGGAGTGCAATGGTGCGACCTTGGCTCACCACAACCTCCGCTTCCCAGGTTCAAGCAATTCTCTGCCTCACCCTCTCAAACAGCTGGGATTACAGGTGAGTGCCATCACACCGGCTATTTTTTTTATTTTTAGCAGAGACAGGGTTTTGCCTTGTTGGCCAGGCTGGTCTCAAACACCTGACTTCAGGTGACCCACCTGCCTTGGCCTCTCAAAGTGCTGAGATTGCAGCCACCACGCCCGGCCATCTCTTCCTCTTTTTGATCAGCATATTTATCTTTTTTTTTTGAGACGGAGTTTCGCTCTTGTTACCCAGGCTGGAGTGCAGTGGCACGATCTCGGCTCACCACAACCTCTGCCTCTTGGGTTCAAGCAATTCTGCCTCAGCCTCCCTTGTAGCTGGGACTACAGGCGCGTGCCACCATGCCCAGCTAATTTTTGTATTTTTAGTAGAGACAGGGTTTCACTTTGTTGACCAGGATGGTCTCGATCACTTGACCTTGTGATCCACCCACCTGGGCCTCCCAAAGTGCTGCGATTATAGGCGGGAGCCAGACCCGGCCTTGATCAGCATATTATCTTGTGATTTTGCAAAGTAAATAAGTACTGTATTTTCACCCACTTCGCCCTTGAATCATTCAAGGTGTCCCCAAACTGTCCTTCATTCTCCATCTGTTCTGCTACTGTTTACTGAACGTCCACATGCCTGGCCCTGTGCCTGCAGCCTCAAGACCCCTCTGCAAACATCTCACACATACAAGGTCTCTTTTGGACCCAAGAGACGCAGTGTCATTGCTTTACCTCCCTGAGTCTCAATTTCTTCATCTGCAAAATGCACTCAGAGGGAAGCCCCATAATGAAGGGTTTCCCACTCCTGACTGTAAGGCACCCTGTGGCTGTTAGCCACAGTCAGGGTGAGCTGCTTTGTAGGGCTTGGAGTTGTAGTTTGGAGGCCCTAGAAGAAAAGACTACAAAAGCAGAGAAGGTCCAAGGCCCAGCAGGAGGGCGGGACCCTGAAGACCTTACCAGGCTTTACCTCCTCTGTTCCTCCCAACAGCCCAGCTCTTGGTAGGTGCTGTTGTCCATTTCACAGATGAGAACACTGAGGGGGAAGTAATGACCCTAGAGGTAGGAAGAACAGTGGGGGTGCCCAACAGGTAGCAACGACAGAGCTGGGGGAAGGGATGGCCGGGGGAGGAGATGGTCGGGGGAGGGGAGCCCCGGCTCCTGCCCCTCCCCTGATCTCTAAGAGGATCAGGACACGGGTAAACAAGCTTTGTTATGATCAGGACAATTGTTACTTTGTTATTCCAGGAGCCTCTTCTTCTCCCACCCCCAATATGCCCCAGGGTGCAGTTAGGCACTACCCATCCCCGCGGGGCAGGCTGCCGCCCCCCACCCCTCCCGGAACCTTTCTGATTTATTTCTCCTGGGGTGGGTCTCTGGGGTCCGTCTCAGCAGGTCTGCCCGTCGGCCCCCTGCCCCCAATTCTATCCCGGTCCCTCCCCGCTCTTGCTGTCGGGAGCCCACGACCGGAGAGGGAAGGCAGTGGGTGTGTGGTGGGTGCTGCTGGAAGACTGCAGAGGGAGGGGAGTGGAGGGGCAACCCACTGGCTTCGGGTCTGGAGCACTGGCTGCTGCTGCTAACCCAAGTGTGAACCTCGGTTTTCGTATTCTTGAAATAGGCTTAAAAACACCTAAATCTCTTGGCCGTGCGCGGTGGCTTACGCCTATAATCCCAGCATTTGGAAGGCTGAGGCAGGCCGATCACCAGGTCAGGAGATGGAGACTATCCTGGCTAACGTGGTGAAACCCCATCTCTACTAAAACACAAAAAAATTAGCCAGGCGTGGTGGCGCGCGCCTGTAGTCCCAACTACTCCGGAGGTTGAGGCAAGGGAATCGCTTGAACTCGGGAGGCAGAGGTCGCGCCATTGCTCTCCAGAGTGGGTGACTGAGAGTCCGTCTCAAAGCAAAACCAAACCAAATACCTAAATCCTAGAGCTGCCTAAGGAGCACGTTTTCAAGCGTTGGCTTCACGAGGTCATTCAGCAAGTCATTTTGTCCTCTTGGAGCCTCGGTTCCCATGGGGGTAAAATCATGAAAAACAGCACCGAGCCCTTAGGAGTACTTTGAGCTCGAAGGGAAGCCATCCATGTAAAGGGCTTGGATTATACACCCAGATTCTGGGTGTGCAATGGATCTCGTGCAATGGATCGACCCCGGGTATTCATGGAAACCCCTGAGGGCGCGCCCCAGGGAAAACAGCTACGCACGAGACAAAGCAAGTTTGCAGAACAGCAGGGGGCAGAGAGGCCGTAAACAAGCCAACCGGCCGCACTTGTAGCGGTTCTGTTGCCAATGCCATTGAGACCCCAGTCCAGGATTCCGCGCTAGGGGTGCGAGAGGCAGCTCCCGGGGCGGGGCGGCGCGGGGCGGGACCCGGGCGGGGCGGGGCACCCGGGCCCATTAGGTCCCGCGCGGGTCCCCGGGCCGCAGACTCGACGCCTCCCGGCTGGGTCGCAGACGCTGCTATCATCGCCGCCGCCGCCAGGTGAGTGCCCCGACCCTGCTGCCGCCCCCCGTCCCCGGTTCCAGCCCCGCGATTAGCGCCTAGGCCGCGACCCCGGGTGCCGAGCGGCTGAAAATTTGGGGACCCCTGCCCGGTCTTTCCGCTCCGGCAAGTCGCGGGCGAGTCCCTTGCGGGGCGACGTCCCGGGACTGCGACTCCGACACGTCCTGGAGATGGTGCCAGGCGCGGCCCTCAGTCTCCGTGTCTGTGCAATGGGTGGTCCTTCTGCGTCTCGCCCCGAAGGCCGGACGCCCCATCGTCCCCCTCACCGTCCTCGAGCGCGGCTTTCGGGGACCGGGCTCCGACCTCTGTAGTCGTGCGGACCCGGCCAGAGCGCAGCGCGGCACCGCCAGCCCACGGTCGCTGTCGCACAGCCCAGGTGTCCTTAAAAGAGGGAAGATGGCGTCGGGCACCTGTTCCCGCCGGGACTAGGCTCCCCGGGGCACTGCGCACCTGAGGACGGGCCGAGGAAAGGCTTCGTAACGGGACGCCCAGAAAGTCCGGAACAGGAACGTGCAGGCGGAGCGGCGCGCAGCCGCTCGCCCGCACCTGCCCCTTGCGCCCTGCACAGGTGCGCCTCAGGCGGGGTGGGGGCGAGAGCCCGGCTGGGGAGTGGAACCTTGTCGGTAAACTGGGGGTGCGCCCCTGCGGGTGACCCGAGAGGGGTTCCTCCGCCTGCGGGGCGCTGCCGTGACAAGGATTAGGGGTTTGGAGCTGGTTGTCATCTGGGCTCTGACCTCCTAAATGCCATCACTTTCAAGCCGTTAATTGTTCTCAGTTTTGCTACAACGAGCCACTCAAGGGGCAGGACGTTGTTGTTGCTGCTGCTGCTCTTAATGTTGTAACATTTTTGTTGCTGATGCGGTGTTTACTGCGGCCGGGGAGGGTTAGTGTCAGCCTCATCTTCCCACATTAGGGTGGGCAATGGCTTCGGGAAGGTCTTAAATTCTGTCTCCCCCTGGGAGCAGGAGGCCTCATTTTCCAGGTGGAGAAACACTTCAGTTCCGGGAGGCACAGAAATGCCAGAGTTGTCCAGCTAGAATCCAAGGGCCGTTTATGGGAAGCCAAGCCAAAACCTTTTTCCACTGTCCGAGAGCCCTGTGGCCTCTGGAGGGCTACTCCATGTCTCCAAAACTGTTTGTTCTGTCCATTCTGCAGAAACGTCTCCCTGAGGTTTCTGGCTAGGGGTGAAGAAAGCCACATTCAAGTTAGTGGCCTCCCTGGAGTTGCCCCGATTTCTACTTAGGGGATACCATTGGAATAAGTTCTCAGAAAGTGGCACCGTTTGAGTGTTTAAATACTCCTGCTGGCTGGGCGCAGTGGCTCCCGCCTGTAATCCCATCACTTTGGGAGGCCGAGGCAAGTGGATCACCTGAGGTTAGGAGTTCTAGACCAGCCTGGCTAACATGGTGAAACCCCGTTTCTACTAAAAATACAAAAAATTAATCAGGTGTTGTGGCACATGCCTGTAGTCCCAGCTACTCTGGGATTACAGGCGTGAGCCTTCATGCCTGGACCTTTTTTTGTTATCTTAAGGACATTAAGACAGATTCTGACACATTTGACTAAACCCTGTAATCCTAGCACTTTGGGAGGCTGAGGCTGGAGGACTGCTTGAGCTCAGGAGTTTGAGACCAGACTGGTTGAAGCCATGTGTCTACTAGAAATACAAAAAATTAGCTGGGCACAGTGGCATGTATCTCTGGTCCCAGCTACCCAGGAGGGTGAGTTTGGAGGATTATCTAAGCTTTGGGTTGAGGCTGCAGTGAGCCATGATCACGCCAGTAAGACCCTGTCTCAAAAAAATGAAGCATCAGATTGGGTGTGGTGGCTCAGGTCTGTAATCCTAGCACTTTGGGAGGCCAAGGGAGATAGATCACCTGAGGTCAGGAGTTCCGAGACAGCCTGGGATTACAGGTTTTGCCAACGTGGCAAAACCCAGTCCCTACTAAATACAAAATTAAGCTGGGCGTGGTGGTGGTGTGCGCCTGTAATCCCAGCCACTTGGGAGGCTGAAGCAGGAGAACTGCTTGAACCTGGGAGGTTGCAACTAGATCACACCACTGCACTCCAGCCTGGGCAACAGAGCAAGACTCCATCTCAAAATAAAAGAGCATCAAATGGTATATCCCTGGTGTCTGTTACAGCTTGGGTACTCTATGGCTAGATACAGGGGCTGTATAAATTAAAATTAAAATGACATCTGGGGCTGGGTGGGGTGGCTCACGCCTATAGTCCAGCACTTTGGGAGGATCACTTGAGGTCAGGAGTTTGAGATTAACCTGTCCAACATGGTGAAACCCTGTCTCTACCAAGAAAAAGATTAGTTGGGCCTGGTGGCGTGCATGCCTGCAGTCCCATTTCCTGGGATTATAGGCCTGAGTCTCCACACCCTGCCCTTTAAAATTGTGTTAAGATGTTAAGATAGTTTGAGATTCTTGCACATTTGATTCAAGCCTATGATCCCAGCACTTTGGGAGAATTACTTGAACCCGAGAGGCGGAGATGACAGTGAGCAGAGATGGTGCCACTGTATTCCAGCCTGGGCTAACATGAGACTCCAGCTAAAAAAAACCTGACATCTGGAGTCATAGCTGCAGAGAAACCAGAGACTACTAATAATGGTGTATTTTACCCCGCTTCTGATCCCATCTCAAAGAGACGGAAGGAGGCAATGAGGAAGGGCTTGATTTGCCAGTGAGGCTTGAAACTGACACCGCTGCTGGTGGTATTTTCCCCTCTCCCTGGAAAGCGTCCTGTTTTTAGTTAATCTATTAAATGTGTAGATAGTTAATGGCTTTTTGCTTCCCTTGCTGCAGACTTGGTGGATCCCATGGGAGTTTGACGACTCTGTGTGCTCCGAACAGTTTGAGCAGTGTGGAGGAAGTCCTGGCATGAGTCTTACGGTGGGCGGTCACCAGGAAGCCAGCAGTGTATCTGAACAGGACATAGGTGGCCGCTTCCTTGCCTCTCTCTGTCCTGCCACTGGTTGGTTGGGGCCGGGCCCTGGGAGAAACAGAATGTGAACAAATCAGTCTGAGGCCCCAAGTTCCTTGTTGGCCCCGAGGCAGCCAGGAGAGGGGCGGGCACAGAGGGCAGCTGATTTTCCTAGTGTCAATATTAGGATATGACAATACAAAACACCGCTGGGCCTTGCCAGGCACTGCATAGTAAACCTGTTTTTCTGGGGTGGGAGAGAACTTGGCACCCAGTTACACAGACTGAGAAGCCGTGCAGCAAAGGGAGAAGCTTACTTGTTTGAGTGAGGGTCCCTGTCATTTTGGAAATTTAAGATCATTCCTCCCCCTCCCCACCCCCCGCAGACAGTCTTGCTCTGTCGCCCAGGCTGGGGTACAGTGGTGTGATCTCGGTTCACTGGAACGTCCGCCTCCTGGGTTCAGGTGATTCTCCTGCTTCAGCGCCTCTGAGTAGCAGGTGTGCGTCACCATGCCAGGCTAATTTAAAAAATTTTTTTTTTGAGATGGAGTCTCACTCTGTCAACCAGGCTGGAGTGTAGTGATCTCCACTAGCCGCAACCTCCACCTCCTGGATTCAAGCGATTCTCCTGCCTCAGCCTTCCGAGTAGCTGGGATTACAGGCATGCGCCACCACGCCTGGCTAATTGTTGTGTTTTTAGTAGGGGCGGTGTTTCTCCATGTTGGTCAGGCTGGTCTTGACTCCCAGCCTCGGGTGTTCCACCCGCTTTGGCCTCCCAAAGTGCTGGGATTACAGGTGTGAGCCTCTGCCCAGCTGAATTTTTGTATTTTTAATAGAGATAGGGTTTCGACATGTAGGCAAGGCTGGTCTCTGCCCACCTCAGCCTCCCAAAGTGCTGAGATTACAGGTGCGGCCAAGAGATGGCATTGTGTTAGTAGCTTGTAGATTAGAGGCTCCCTCAATGTGAGGGCAAAGAGAGCTGCCTGATTCCAGGAAGAGCTGAAATTCCCTGGTGCATCATGAAGATAAGTCTGAGTTCAGAACAGGAGGTGGTCGGCATGGGTGCGCACCTTTGTAGAGCTCCAGACTCATAGAATGAGAGCTGCCTCTACTGTGTGCCTGCCTGCAGCACTTCACCTCCTTTTCATAGAATGAGAGCTGCCTCTACTGTGTGCCTGCCTGCAGCACTTCACCTCCTTTTCATAGAATGAGAGCTGCCTCTACTGTGTGCCTGCCTGCAGCACTTCACCTCCTTTTCATAGAATGAGAGCTGCCTCTACTGTGTGCCTGCCTGCAGCACTTCACCTCCTTTTCATAGAATGAGAGCTGTCTCTACTGTATGCCTGCCTGCAGCACTTCACCTCCTTTTCATAGAATGAGAGCTGCCTCTACTGTGTGCCTGCCTACATCAGCCCCCATGGGGCTCTCCCTCCTGCCCTTTAACAAAAGGTGACACTGTCCAGTCCAGGGTCTCCCTTCCAGGAACAGCTTGCCATCCTGAGCCCAGCACCTGATTAACCCCTTCCCTCATCATCAGGATTTTGCAGTGGACCCTCGGGACTTCCTCTGGCTGTCTGCATCCTCTCACCTGCTTTCACTGGGTCCCTGCTCTGTGCTGGGGCCATACAGGTTCCCAGCTGGCTGGGGCAGACAGACAGGTAAACACTTAATGAGACCTTGATGGGCTGAGTGCCCAATCCAAGTCTGTTTACCCAAGGTGCTGGACCAACACAGATGAGGAGCAGCTAATTCTGTCCTGGGGAGGGCAGGGAGGAAGTGACTAAGCCCCAAGGAAGGAGTGAGTCCCCTGTGCCTGCCTGGGGGATGTTGGCAACAGAGGGGGGACGAAGGGGGGAGCTGGGGTGTGAAAGGGCTGGGGTGCAAGTTCACAGGGTATACCCAAACACTGAAGTGGAGCCCAGGGGCAGTGCCTGCCTCTCAAGCCTCCGGGTTGGGGCCGCGGTGAGCAGTCTTCATATTCCTCAGCCTCAGCATTTCAGGATTTGTTTTATCTTTTTTTTTTTTTTTTTGAGACAGAGCTTTGCTTTTGTTACCCAGGCTGGAGTGCAATGGCACGATCTCAGCTCACTGCAACCTCCTCCTCCTGGGTTCAGGCAATTCTCCTGTCTCAGCCTCCCAAGTAGCTGGGACTACAGGTGTGCACCACCATGCCCAGCTAATTTTTGTATTTTTTTTTTTTTGAGACGGAGTTTCGCTCTTGTTACCCAGACTGGAGTGCAATGGCGCGATCTCGGCTCATCGCAACCTCCACCTCCTGGGTTCAAGCAATTCTCCTGCCTCAGCCTCCCGAGTAGCTGGGACTACAAGCGCGCACCACCATGCCCAGCTAATTTTTGTATTTTTAGTAGAGACGGGGTTTCATCTTGTTGACCAGGATGGTCTCGATCTCTCGACCTCGTGATCCACCTGCCTCGGCCTCCCAAAGTGCTGGGATTATAGGCGTGACCCGGCCTTGTTTTATCTTTATTTATTCATTTATTTATTTATGAGGCAGAGTCTCACTCTGTCTCCAGGCGGGAGAATAGTGGAGGAATCTCTGCTCACTGCAACCTCAGCCTCCAGGGTTCAAGCAATTCTTCTGCCTCAGCCTCCCAAGTAGCTGAGATTACAGATGCACACCACCACACCCAGCTAATTTTTCCTTTAGTAGAGACTGGGTTTCACTATGTTGGCCAGGCTGGTCTCGAACTCCTGACCTGCCTACCTCAGCCTCTCCCAAGTGCTGGGATTATAGGTGTGAACCACCATGCCCTGCCTATTTTTTATTTTTTAGTCAATCTTGCTCTGTCACCCAGATTGGAGTACAGTGGTGTGATCTGGCTCACTGCAACTTCTACCTCTTGAGGTTCAAGTGATTCTCCTGCCTTAGCCTCCTGAGTAGCTGGGACTGCAGGTGCCCATCATCACGCCCAGCTAATTTTTGTATTTTTCGTAGAAACATTGTTTCACCATATTGGCCAGGCTTGCCTTGAACTCCTGACCTTAGGTAATCCATCTGCCTTGGCCTCCCAGAGTGCTGGGATTACAGGAGGGAGCCACTGTGCCCAGCCCAGAACTTGTTTTAGACATATACTTTTCAACAACTGCAGACTCAGGTGGTTGCTTGGCCTCTGCTTCCCTCATGGTGATAAGAAGGCACAGGCTTCCCCTTTTTGGGGTCATTTCAAAATCAGTCAAGAGAAGTATTAGTCTGTTACACTTCCTCTACGGTTAGGATTATTTTTATAGGTGTTTAAACAGGAAAGGGCTTAGAATAGAATCTCCCCTAATTTTTTGATACAGGGTCTCAGTCATTGCTCAGGCTGGAGTGCAGTGTTGCAATCTTGGCTCACTGCAACCTCTGCCTCCCGGGTTCAAGCGATTCTCCTGCCTCAGCCTCCCAAGTAGCTGGGATTACAGGCATGTGCCACCATGCCCAGCTAGTTTTTGTATTTTTAGTAGAGACGGGGTTTCACTGTGCTGGCCAGGATGGTCTCCATCTCCTGAACTCATGATCTGCCCGCCTCAGTCTCCCAAAGTGCTGGGATTACAGGCGTGAGTCACCGCGTCAGGGTTCTTAGAACTTTACTGTACGGATGTCCCCCAACTTAGATTTGATTTGATTGAGGATGTTTCATTGTATGGTAGAGCAAAAGTGCAACACAATCAGTCGAAACCACACTTTGAATACTCCCTGCATGTCCATTCTGCTCTCCACTTTCAGAGGTGGAGGTTGCAGTTTATTTTTAGGTAGGGGGTGTCACCGTATTGCTCAGGCTGGTCTTGAACTGGGCTTGTGCGGTCTGCCTGCCTGTCTCCTAAAGGGCTGTGATGACAGCGCAGCAGCACCTGCAGATCCGTGGCTTCATGTTTTGAGGGGTGGCAGGACCCTGCCGGGGTGTGTGGGACGTACCCCGAGAATCAAAGGTCGTGTGCATATGTGACTTATGGATGCTGAATTTCCTCCAAAGAGGCAGCACTTGTGCATCCACTGTGGCATTCTGAGCTGTGAGCGGCCTCTGATCTCTTCTGAGACTTGATTGAGTTAACCAGCTTTTATGGAGCCCCTGTGAGGTGGCGGAAAATGGACAGTAGTGTATCTTTTCATCCTCTCAGCAGCCCTGGAGGCCTGGCTGTTTCTGCAAGGCTGAGGTTAGCAGATAGATCTGCCTCACACAGCAGGGGCCAAGCAGGGAGTGGAACTGAAGTCCAGCCTGGCTGCAAGGTCAGGGCATTTCCTGCTGGGTTGCACCTGAGTTGAGCCTGCTCCAAGGGCTTTGTGTCACCCCACCCTCATGGTCCAGGACCAGGCTGTGCCAATACAGAAGACTGGACCAGGGTTTTTGTTTTGTTTTGTTTTGTTTTGAGGCAGAGTTTTGCTCTCGTTGCCCAGGCTGGAGTGCAATGGTGTCATCTTGGCTCACTGTGCCCGGCCTCCACCTCCCTGGTTCAAGCGATTCTCCTGCCTCAATCTATCATGTAGCTGGGATTACAGGCATGCACTATCATGCCCAGCTAATTTTTTGTATTTTTAGTAGAGACAGGGTTTCTCCATGTTGGTCAGGCTGGTCTCAAACTCCTGACCAAAGGTGATCCGCCTGCCTCCACCTCCCAAAGTGCTGGGATTACATGTGGGAGCCACCGTGCCCATCCTGGACTAGGGCTTTCTAGCTGGGGCAACTCAGCTGACCATCCCTGTGACCCCCAGAGTGGCCCCTGGCCCTCTTGGTTTGCCTGCCTGTGACATAGAAGTGTCAGATCCCACTTGCTTAGACTGGACTGAGTTCCTGAGAGTCTGAGGGTCCCTACTGGGAGCTCGACCCCACCCCCACAATCCTGCAGCCTCAGCCCTTGAACCACCTGCTGAGGGCTGTGCAGGATGCATCTCTACTTGCTTGGGCTTTTGAATGACCTGGGAGGGGCCTGGGAGGTAGCTGGCATTTCCTCATCTCTGAGATGAGCCCTAGGCATGCTGTTGAGTGCAGAGCTGTTCACCAAATGCAGGCTGCTCTGTTCAGAACCTGCCAACCTGCCCTCCTGCCCACTCTGAGCCCTGCAGGTGCCCTCAAGGCTGTGGGTGTGGCGCTGCTTTTGCACACATTAGATTTGCATCCTAACCTCTTAGGGTAAAACAGGGCTTCCGACTGGCCGCTGGTGTTTCCACTGGTGAGTGTGTAGGAGGCCAAGTGTGGGCTGCAGCCTGGGTGGGGACACATGGCTAGGTGTGTCTTCCTTCACCAAAGAAGGGTTTTACCTACTCATTTGCAAGTTTGCTAGAAAAAAAAAAGATAATAAAACCAGTCCAGTTTCCTGGATCTGCAGCTGCAGTGACCTCATGGTGGGTCCTCTGGGAATATTGCCTTCATGTCTTCAGTCAACAAACATGTCTGCTCTGCCAGGCCTTGGGCTGAGGAGCAGAAACTGTTGAGAGCAGCAGCTCCTCTCTCAGCAGTTAACTCTTGGGCCGGGTCATTTCATCCTCACAATGGTCTTGTGCCATAGGTGTTACTAGTACCGCCATTCTAATTTTTTTTCTCTGAGGCAGAGTTTTGCCCTATAGCACAGGCTGAAGTGCAGGGGTGCGATCTGGGCTGACTGTGACCTCCGCCTCCCAGGTTCAAGCAATTCTCCTGCCTCAGTCTCCCAAGTAGCTGGGATTACAGGCGAGCGCCACCATGCCTGGCTGATTTTGTATTTTTGGGTGGAGACAGGGTTTCACCATGTTGGCCAGGCTGGTCTCAAACTCCTGACCTCAGGTGATCCACCTGCCTCCACCTCCCAAAGTGCTTTGGGAGATGTTGGGACAGGGGATCGAGGCGAGGCTCAGTGCAGCTCACAGTGAGCTGAGTCCACTGCGGCTCTCTCTTTGCGGGGCATGGAGGTAGTCGGGTTTCCACAGGAGCACAGAACAGGAGAGGAGAAGGCCTTTTCTGTAGGGGTAGGGAATTCGGGAAAAGCAAACCAGGGCTGGAGCTGCTTTCTTAGGGAAATGGCTATTTGCATAGACACCCACGGCAGCCAGCAGTTCTGGACGAAGTTCTTTTTAATGCCACCTTAACACACATGCTGCTGGCAATCTATACGATGTTAAAGCATCTCACCTGTGAAATTTTATTTTTTTCCTTTTGAGTCAGAATCTAGCTGTGTCACCCAGGCTGGAATGCTGTTACATGATCAGAGCTCACTGTGTAGCCTCCGCCTCCCAGGTTCAAGCAATTCTCTTGCCTCAGCCTCCCAAGTAGCTGAGACTATGGGCGTGTACCACGACAGCTGGCTTTTAATTTTATTTTGAGACGAAGTTTTGCTCTTGTGCCCAGGCTGGAGTGCAATGGCGTGAGCTCACCACAACCTCCGCCTCCTGGGTTTAAGCGATTTTCCTGCCTCAGCCTTCTGAGTAGCTGGGATTAGAGGCAAGTACCATCACACCCGGCTAATTTTGTATTTTTATTTTTCTCGACAGTCTTCGAGACTGGAGTGCAATGGCACAATCTCTGCTCACTGCAACCTCCTCCTCCTCAGTTCAAGTGATTCTCCTGCCCCAGCCTCCAGAGAAGCTGGGGTTACAGGCATGTGCCACCATGCCCAGCTAATTTTTTGTATCTTTTTTAGTAGAGATGGGGTTTCACCATGTTGGCCAGGCTAATCTTGAACTCCTGACCTTGTGATCTGCCCACCTTGGCCTCCCAGGGTGCTGGGATTACAGTCATGAGCTACTGAGCCCGTCTGAATTTTGTATTTTTAGTAGAGACAGTTTCTCCATGTTAGTCCGGCTGGTCTTGAACTCCCGACCTCAGGTGATCCACCTGCCTTGGTCTCCCAAAGTGCTGGGATTACAGGTGCGACCACGCCCAGCCCATCCTCTCCTTTTAATGCTGAAAGCAAGTTATGAGAACACACTCGTGCCTAGGCCTGTGAGAGGGCTGCCCTGTGGGTCCTGCTTGCCATCAGTCCTCCCTGGCTTGGGGAATAGGGAGATTTGGAGCTCTGTCTCTTCTTGGCTCAATCATGAACTCCAAGCCTCAGTGTCCTGTTTGAACAAACAGTTCAGTGAGACAGTGGGAGGGCAGAGCGTTCTGTCAGTAGGCATGGGGAATTAAAAATTCATAACACCCAGGGCATTATAGTAAGAAAACAATGAGTTGAAGCACAAAGGTGATAATGGCTAGTGCCAGTTTCCTCCCAGTGTGCCAGGCTCTGTTAAGACTACTAAGGAGTTCCTTGTTTCGTCTTCCCAATAGCCCAGGGAGGGGTACTCAGACCATCAAACCCATTTCACAGATGAAGAAGCGGACACACTGCTGCTAACTGCCAGAGCTGGGCTTTCAACTGGGCGGTTAGATTCTCATCCCACAGTCAGCATCATCATCATTTCCGAGATTTAAGGCTGTATGGTACGCTGTGGGGTACATTATGGTGAATCGGGTCCTTTCTGCCATCATGATGAAACATTTCTTGATGTGAGAATCTGCAGTGATCATAGTTAGGAAGGCCTTTGGTGTCAAAGAACAGAAAACTCAGTGAATGGTGATGAGGACAGATTTGGGTTCATTTTTCTTAAACACAGTTGGAGGAGGCAGCTCAGCGACACCCTCAGGCCTGGGCGCTCTCTGCTTCCCATCTCTGCTATTCTTGGCCACCTACTGCAGCTCCATCTTTGGAGGAAGGAGAGCTGAGCTGCCCTGGCTATCTGTCTGCTCCCTGGCATCCAACCCCTGCCTGCAGCCTCCGAGCCCTCATTGACCAGAACTGGGTGACATGGCTGTCACCAGCTGCAAGAGATGCTGGGAACCTGGGGGAGAGGAGGGCCATGGCTGGCTTAGATGGATGAGGATGCAGGGCCACCCTGAAGAAAAGGGGGATTTGGGAGCTCACGAGTTTAGGAAAAACACCAGAAGAATTAGCGATGGTCTCTCTGGGAATAGGGATTGTGATAACATCTTTCTCATTTTGCTTCTCTCTGCCTTAAGAGAAAGCAGACATCAGAGAACAGGTATGGTCTTCTGCTAAGTGGTGCAGACTAGCCTGGCCAACATGGTGAAACTCCGTATCTACTAAAAATACAAAAAATTAGCTGGGTGTGGTGGCGTGCGTCTGTAATCCCAGCTACTTGGGAGGCTGAGGCAGGAAAATTGCTTGAACCCAGTAGGCAGAGATGTCAGTGAGCCGAGATGGTGCCACTGTGCTACAGCCTGGTGACAGCAAGAATCATTCTCAAAAAAAAAAAAAAAAGGAAGAAAGCAAGCAAGGGCCCTTATGAATCAAGTCCCGAGATGCTGGGTGACTTGCCCAGAGGCACACAGCCCGCGTGTAGCAGGATCCATGCCTGTGGGAGCTGGGGTTGGTGGATGTTGATGGTGTTAGCGATGGAGAGAGGGCGAGTAGGGCTATGCAGTCCTGGGGATCATCCTCTGAGTGAGCCCCAGATTGCTCAGTTCTGAGGGGTCCAGTTGTACTCTTTTTTGCCCCAGAGGAGAAATGTCTGAAGTAAGACCCTTCTCCAGTGACATCTTGATGGAGACCCTCCTGTGTGAGCAGTTCGTGGATCCCCTGACCATGGAGGTTATTGGTGGGAGTGACCCTGAAGAGGACCTGGATCCTGTGGAGGACCCTTTGGAATGCATGGAGAACAGGTAGGTCCCTGTGGCCTGCCTTGGGCCCCAGCTCTGCCCCAGGCCTGGTATTGACTTCATGGGTGGCATGGATGAGCAGACCTTCTGAGAGGGAGGGAGTGTCTGCAGATGCCTCCCAGGCATGGCCTCCAAGGAACATGCCCCAGATGTGGACATGGAGGCTTCTGCCCTGGGGGCAGCTTCACTTTGCTGCCCCCACCCCCACCCTGCACCCCTGACACCAGCTCAGATCCATGGACAGCCAGCATGTTCACAGTCCCAAGATGGACCTGCAGTCACTTCCCTGCGCCCCACCGTCCCAACACCAGCTCACAGAACCCTGGAGAGCAAACATGTTGACAGTCCCGGATGGACCTGGGGCCTCACTTGACAGGCCCTTCGCAACCTGCAGAGCACATCAAGGCCTCTCAAACGTGGCTCTGTTGGCAGAAGGGGGAGGGACCAGATCCAGATCGAGAGGGTTTTTAGATCAAGCAAGAAAGAATTTGGGCCGGGCTCAGTGGCTCGCACCGGTAATCCCAGCACTTTGGGAGGCTGAGGCGCTCGCACCGGTAATCCCAGCACTTTGGGAGGCTGAGGGGCTCGCACCGGTAATCCCAGCACTTTGGGAGGCTGAGGGGCTCGCACCGGTAATCCCAGCACTTTGGGAGGCTGAGGCGCTCGCACCGGTAATCCCAGCACTTTGGGAGGCTGAGGGGCTCGCACCGGTAATCCCAGCACTTTGGGAGGCTGAGGGGCAGGTCACCTGAGGTTGGGTCAAGCCATTCTCCTGCCTCAGCCTCCTGAGTAGCTGGGACTACAGGCACACACCACACCCAGCTAATTCTGTATTTTTAGTAGAGACAGGGTTTTACCATGTTGGCCAGGCTGGTCTCAGTCTGCCTGCCTCAGCCTCCTGTGGGATGACGGGCGTAGCCACTGCGCCCGGCCGTGTTTGTCTGTGTGGGAGTGGATGTGGTGAGGCGTAGGTGTGTGTGCCCCCATTCTGAGAGGGGTGGTGCCAGCAGGGCCGGTTCCAGGATTGGGAACCGGGACACAGGTCTTATATGGCCTCACCTCTCACAAAGGAAGGTAAGCAGCAGCCCACGTGGGAAGCCAGCACAGCCACTGTAGAGGGGCACAGCGCTCCCCAGACCTGCCCCAGGATTCTCCAGGGAAGCTCAGAAACCCCTGAGTTCTGCATGTTCAGTCATCTCTGGGTGCTAGGGCAGGCTGCCTTGGGAGACTCATCTGTTCACTCAGTTGCCCCAGGCACCGGTGCCCTCTCCCCCTTCCCGCCCAAGGTGGGGCTTAGCCTGTACCACAAGCCCTCTGCCCGCTGTGCTAGTGGGTAGACATGGGGCACAAGAGGGCCTAGGACAGGCACCCACTCAGGCTGCTCCCTGCTGTCTCTGGCACCCCTGTGGCCAGCACAGCAGGGATCATTTGAAATGGTTTGCACCTCTGGTATCTGGGTCCCATGGATGGGACCTCGAGGGTGTCTCTGAAGTCAAGTGGGAGCTGGAGAAGGGATGCAGGGAGGCCCACTCAACCGCCTGCCCCGAATCTGACACCATCTCTCTCTGGGCCACTCTCAGCCACACACAGTCCATTGGCTGGGTGGGTTCAGGTGTGTTTGGCCTCCATGGCACAGCCAGACCTAGACCTCTGACTCTGTGTGTGCTCCCCGCAGTGACGCACTGGCCCTGCAGCTGGCCTGCATCGCGGACCAGATGGATGTGAGCCTCAGGGCCCGGAGGCTGGCCCAGCTCTACGAGGTGGCCATGTACAGGTAACCGGCCTGTGCCCTGTTGGGGCCTCTACACCTGGGAAGAGACTCCGGGTGGTGGGTGGATGCCCTGAATGCAGCACAGGGCCCAAAGGAAGTCCTGGCGGGGATGTGCCCCTGACACTCTGGGGCTGTACTAAAATCCTTTGCTGCTGCCTGCACCTCCCTTGGGAGCCCCCAGCTCCTGGCCCTGGCCCCTGCCACCTGTGTCCCTGGCATTCCGGGCAATAGATAAAGCAGAGCCCAGGGTCCTTTTCCCTCGCAATTTCTTATCAAGCCCAGATGGTCCATTTCCGTCATGGTCTTCAAAGGAGCTGCTACATGAGCTCACATCCTAGACCCTGGGGGGCTGGGGCTCTCAGCCGGTCTGGGGGGGTGTAGAACTAGACCCTGGGGGGCTGGGGCTCTCAGCCGGTCTGGGGGGGGTAGAACTAGACCCTGGGGGGCTGGGGCTCTCAGCCGGTCTGGGGGGGGGTAGAACTAGACCCTGGGGGGCTGGGGCTCTCAGCTGGTCTGGGGGGGGTAGAACTAGACCCTGGGGGCTGGGGCTCTCAGCTGGTCTCAGGGGTAGTGACTTGCCAGGGCCCTGTAGAATGGGGGTTTATTTTCCATGTGGCCAGCTCCGGAAGACAGGGCCAGTGGGCTGGCGGGCAGCTGGGGGAGGAAGCAGGAAATCGGAATGAATTTGACCACAAACAGCCCATGCAGAGCGGCCCCTGTGGGTGGAGGCGCCCAGGGAAAAGGCCCAGGTGGCTGTGGGGGGGAGGGCGCAGGCCCCCTGCTCCCTACATCTGTGATGATGTCATCTAAGTACAGGCTGTCGTTACCTGTTCCTGTGGTATCACCTTTGCCCCCAATCCCCTTTGTCTTTAGCCCGGGTCTCGCTTTCATCCTCAACCAGACCGACATCGGGGATGTTCTTAGCGGTCTCGTGGACGTTTTTGCTAACTCCCAGGAGGACATAGTGAGGCTCTGGAGATCCCTGAGCTCCGGGTCTTGGGTAAGAGCCTTGAGATTTCTGTACCTGACTTGCGCTGTGGCCAGAGAGGGCTGTCAGAGCCGCTCCTCAGGGCACCGCAGTCCCTTCTGCTCCCTGTCATCTTTGTCCCATTTCCACATCTGCCTGGTCCCACGGGCTTTTGGGTTTGAGATTACTGGTTGCAAGTGCACAAACCAGTGCAGAGTCCTTTCTCTCTCTGCCCCAAGAGCCCTCAGCGACAGAAAGGACTTTCATCTCCCGGCCTGAGCAGGTGCCTCCCCTAGCAGCCTGGTCCCATGCTGCCCACTCTCCACCGCCCACCACCAGGGCAGCTGACCGCCCTCACCTGTGTCCACCAGGTGTCTTTGCCATTGTCATGCAGACTGGCAGCCCCAGGCCACACTGGCCTTTAGGGCGATATCCTCAGAGCCTCTTTCCCTGTCTCCTGAACTCCTTCTCTGGACCCCTCCAGCTCCTTCCCAGTCCCCACCTCCCTGGGCTTCCCCTTGGCACTCCGCTGTTGCCCCTGTTGGGCCTCATTGCTGAGGCCTGCTCCGAGCCCTGACTCTTCGGCTTTGCTCCTGCAGGTGTCCCGCAAACAGGCAGTGCTGCTGGCACTCCTGGCGCTGCTGCTGGCGATGTTCAGCGGGGGTCTGCACCTGCTGCTCAAGTGAGGCCCCTGTGGCTCAGGGCGGGGCTGGCCCTACCCCTGCGACCACTGCCCTGGAGGTGGCGGCCTACTGGTGTTGTCTTTTTAACTGTTTTCTTATGATCCCTTTTTATATTTAAACTCTGAGATAGTGCTGGAACACTGCTGAGGTTTTATACTCAGGGTTTTTTTTCCTCCAGTTTTTTAAGAGATGAATTCCTATGGCTCCGAGCTTGTTACCGGTTAACTATGGCCTGTGCCCAGGAAGCGCCATTCACTCCTGCCCCTGCCCACAGGCAGGCAGCAGGGGGAGTGCTGGTCACACCCCTGTGTGATGCAATGCCCAGAATCCACTGGAATAGATTCTGAGGAGCAGGAGTGCACAATAAAATGTTGGTTTCCAGCAGTCTCTGGTCCTCTCTAGGGGTTGGCAGCACCGGTGTGGGCTTCCTCTTGCCCCAGAGAGGGTGCACTGTGTTGGTGGGGAAGGTGGGGCCCAGTACTTCTAATCAGGCTCTTCCCTGCACCTGGGGACCACAAATGCTGTCCTGGTTTGGCCCAATGGCTTGCCTTCTCTTGTCCTGGTCTGTGGCCTGAAATCTACTATTGGGGATTTTAATTCCTTGTTAGGCGATGCCTGTCTCTCCCTGCACATACTTCCTGCTAGAGGGATGCAGGCCTGGCTCCGTTACACAGAGGGCATGGTGGGAAGACATGCCAACATGCAAGACAAGGGGCACCAGGTGCAGGAGGGCAGCCCCCTACGTCGTGGGCTTGGTATCTGCCCTGGGCCATTTCTGGACCCCACCAGGCCTCCCTCCCGGGATGTGGGCTCTGTCTGCCCTCCACCCTAAATGTCAAAGCTGGGCCAGGCCGGCTACCATCCTGCAGCCTCCAACCCTCCTGCACCCTCTGCAGCCTCATCTCCCCAGCCAGGTCCTTTCTGTTCCCTGCTATCCCCAGAGCTAGTCCAGGAGATGCAGCTGTTCCACACCCCCAGGCGGGCTGGGCAGACCCTGCATCCTGCTCCAGTGTCCTCCGGCCCTCCAGACCAAAGGGCAGCCTCACTAGTTTTCTCTTTCTCTCCCCAAGTTCTGGCCCTTGGCAGCCTTTTTTTTTAAGATCACACTGAAAGTGGTCTTGGACATTCCACCCAGCCATGGACCCTTTCCCACCCCTGATCAGCCCACTGACCAAAGGCCACCAGAAACACATGCAGTGAAAACGGTGGGCTTAGGAGCTTCTGCAGATGAGCCATGGGGCAGAGGTGTGGCCTAAGGGTGACCTTGTCACATGCTGCCTGCACTCTGGGTGCGGGGTGTTCTCTCCCCACATCTGCATCTGCTGCTTCACCCAGGTCTCCTAGACCCACACTCAGGCTTTCTACCTCCCACTTGCCCCGGAGCCCACACCACCATCTGGCAGCGCCTACTGGGTGAGCAGAGGTGCGAGAGGATCTGCTCACCTCTACACCACCCTTTCCTCACATCTGGGGTTCTCCTGACAAAGGAGAGGCTGATCAGTGGCCCATTTTATATTTTTGTACAGATGGGATTTCACTATCCTGAGGAGGAAGGGCCCTGATGCCATGCAGGCCTAGAGAAACAGGCAAGGTTCTCCTAGGACGTGAGGCCCAGAGATGTGGTGGCAGAGTCAGTTTTCACCAAGGGTTGGGCCACTGTGCTGGGACCAAAGCCATCCAGTGGCACTTCCCTAAAGGGGCAGGAACCTGCCAAGTTTCCTCCAAGGAACAAGATGTAGGACTCTGCGTGGCTCACCCCAGGACTCTGGGCTCTGACCCCGACTCCCCTTGTCTGCCCATGCCTGCCCCTCTGTAGGGATTGTCCAAAGGAGCAGGGGTAGAGTAGCGGGCACCGCTGCCTGCCCTCACCTTTCGGTTACCTATGGGGCAGCCCCCGCACTACAGATGATACTGACAGCTTTCCAGAGTCTTTGTTAAGGCAGCACCATATGCTCTTTGCTGTCCCTTCCCTCTTCCTGGTCTTGGATCTGCTAGTACCACCACAGGACACAAGGACAAGGGCAGTACCCAGAGATCAAGTGGTGAGGCCTGCTGTTCCCAACTCCTTGGAAAGCAGACTCCTTCCCTTGTTTGGGATTTTGTTCCTTAGAGCTGAACATGACCCTACAACACCATACTGCCTGCAGCATTGCCAGAGAACCTGGATGTGGAGTCTGGGTCTCCCGAGGCTGCCACTGCTTGAAGCTCTCAGGGAAAGGGCTTCAAACAGGCTCAATATTTAAAATAAGCATTTCTTTGTACAATAAAGATTTGAGACATAGTTCTTTCCAAAGAACTATCATGCTTCAAGGGACATGCATGCAGGCTGCAGTGGGAATCAGAGTGTCCGCTTTTGTGTTTTAACCCAGGGCTTCATGGAGACGGGCAGGGTGTTTGGGGGTCACAGGGTCACAATGCCTGGAAGTGCTGCTGGCATGTAATGGCCCAGCACCAGGACAGCTGGTCAACAATGGATAGTGCCAAGGCCGGGCGCGGTGGCTCAAGCCTGTAATCCCAGCACTTTGGGAGGCCAAGGCGGGTGGATCACGAGGTCAAGAGATCGAGACCATCCTGGTCAACATGGTGAAACCCCATCTCTACTAAAAATACAAAAAATTAGCTGGCCATGGTGGCACCTGTAATCCCAGCTACTCAGGAGCCTGAGGCAGGAGAATTGCCTGAACCCAGGAGGCGGAGGTTGCAGTGAGCCGAGATTGCGCCATTGCACTCCAGGCTGGGTAACGAGCGAAAAGCTCCGTCTCAAAAAAAAAAAAAGTGGATAGTGCCATAGAACGAAACAGGGTTCTGCCCAAAGGCAAGCAGGGCGCTTCGGAGAAACACCACAGAACTGAGAAACCCTGTAACTTTTGAGACAAGAGTCTTGCTCTGTTGGCCAGGCTGGAGTGCAGTGGCGTGACTTAGCTAACTGCAACCTCTGCTTCCTGGGTTCATGCAATTCCCCTACCTTACCCTCCCGAGTAGCTGGGACTACAAGTGCCTGCCACCATGCCCAACTGATTTCTATATATTTAGAAGAGATGGGGTTTCATCATATTGGCCAGGCTGGTCTCAAACTCCTGACCTTGTGATCCACCTGCCTTGTCCTCCCAAAGTGCTGGGATTACAGGCGTGAACCACTGCGCCCAGCCACAAATTGTAACATTTAAGAGTTGATTCGCAATGTTTTCCCACTATCTGAATAATGAACCACCACCCAAGCAGCTTGGAATGTCTGATATTTGATATTCATGCAGGAGCTGCTCTGTCCAAGGACGGGGCATGGAGCCGGGGGTCAGGTCCGAGGCAGGTATGTGCTGTGCTCCCTCCGGCAGCCCGCAGACCTGCAGTAACCACAGTCCTGTGATCCCACCCTAGGACCAGAGCCTCAGCTGCCCTCCCTTCCTGGCGCTCCCACACCCTGCACCTCACTCAAGAACCATTCCATCAGAACAGCCCGCTCACACTCAAGACATACATACTGAGTGCCTGCTGTGTGCCAGTCAACAAATGTGGGACTGTCTTCCAGCTGTCAAGTGAGGGGGTGGGAGGTGAACAAAACTGCCAAGGCCAGTTGGGTTCTAAAACCTTTTAGGTTTGTGACAAAGGAGCCCTGGGTGGGAGTGGAGGGGCTCCCCTGGCACTGGCCGGACATGAGTCCCCACCAGCATGTTCCCAGTACCTGCAGGGCAAGGCAGGGGCTGGCATGAGGGTGCAGCACCCTACCCGCCCCATCCTGCTGAGTTGGCACACCCACCCATGGTGCAGGGCTGGCAGCCCTGTGGCGTCCTTCCCAACATCCAAAGATTTTCTCCAAGGGGGAGAAATGGACTGGGTCATGTAAAGAAATACTCAGGGCTTTTTATGTGGCCTTCAAAGCAAGTTGCAAACAATCCCTTTCCCTTGGAAGAGGAGCCGTTAGGAAGGGAGGGTGTGGTGGGCACAGCTCATAGCCTCTTCTCAGTAGGGCACTGGGGTTCATCCATTTGAGCCCCCCATGGTCATCTTGGGGACTCCTCGGGGTCCGGGTCCACGTGTTCGAGGGTCTGCAGCACGTCCACGGGGCTGTAGGACTTCCAGGCCTGCAAGTTACAGCTCTTCAGGATGGCTCCCAGCTGCTGCCCGGGCCCCACTTCAAATGTTTTGGGGAACTCACTGCCCTTTTTCCTTTTGTATATGGCGTGCATCGTCTGCTCCCACTTCACTGGGGAGACCACCTGCTGGGCCAGCAGCTTCTGGATGTGCGTGGGACGCATGTATTTGTGCCCATGGACGTTGGAGTAGACGGAAACCAGAGGCTTCTTAACGTCGATTGCCTTTAAAACTTGCGCCAGGGGCTCCACGGCTGGCTCCATCAGGCGGGTATGGAAGGCGCCGCTCACTGGCAGCATCCTGGAGCGTCTGAAATGATACTTAGAGGAATTCTTCCGGAGAAACTGCAGTGCCTGGGGAAAGGAGGAGGTTTCAGCTGCACAAATCTTAGGGAAGAAACACAGTGGCAGAAGTCACCACTGGCACTCTCCTGGCCCTGTGTATCTAACACACTTATCCCTCACAGCTGTACTTGGATTTAATCCTGCAAATCCTGAGCGGGGACCTTAACCCACTTTTAGTTCCCGTTAAAATTACTTGTATAGCCAATGTCCCAGAAATCCGCATTTGGGGATCTGACCATTCACATGGCCAAACTGGGAAGGTGACCACAAAGAGACCCACACTGTTAAACATGGAAATGTGACCTGTCTGTCCCAGCACCATCCCCAGGCACTTCACTTAACATCCTTGAATCTCTTCTGTCCCATCCCTAAAATAAAGCACAGTTCCTCTACTTCACAACGTTGCCGGGAAGAGCAAACACCACAAGGCATGCGACAGTGTCTGATAAAGGAAAAGCACTAAGTGTTAGCGCTCAGTGAGAATTTTATCACACCTTCCAGAATGTTTGACAAGCCTGTTTGCTTTTTATTCCTTAATCTTCAAAAGAACAATTCCGAAGGTAAATTCAAGCACCCATTTCATAATGCAGGGTCTGGGTTGTTCTCACCTTCATCTGGGGTTTCTCTAGAGAAGGAAAGAGCTCTCCTGTTGATGCCAAAAACCTCCTGATGGGCATCTGAGCTCAGAAGGGGCCTCGGGCTAGCCAATAGCTCCAAACTCTTGCAGCAGTTAGCAAACAACAGAATTTGCAAAGGTCTTTAAAACAGAAGATACTCTTTTAATTTCTACTTTTTTTTTTTGAGAGCGAGCTCTGTCACCCAGGCAGGAATGCAAAGGTGCAATCTTGGCTCACTGCAACCTCTACCTCCCAGGTTCAAGCAATTCTCCTGTCTCAGTCTCCCCAGTGCCTGGGACTATAAGCATGCAGCACCACTCCCGGCTAAGTTTTAGTAGAGATGGGGTTTCACCATGTTGACAGGCTGGTCTTAAACTCCTGGCCGCAAGTGATCCACCCACTTTAGTCTGTCTGTTCCCTAGAGGCTGCTCCCATAGCTTGAGTCCTGGGCTAAAAACACTCAGCAGAACCCAGCCTGGTGAGCACAGACTGGGAATGGGACCTGCACTTCTGTGCTGTGACCTCTAAGTGTAGGCTGCTTGTCACTGCAACAAAACCTGGCTCCTGTTACCTGGCCCATGCTTCCTTTCCACCATCACCCTCGATGCAGCTCCATCCCACTGAGGGCTGCACTGCAGGAGCTGGGAGCCTTTGGTCTGGGCCTTCTGAACTCTGCAGACCAAGCCCTTCCCTCCACACCCAGACTGTCAGTGACTGGCAGGTATGGGTATGGCTACTCCGTGGCACTTCTTGGGGCCTTCCATGTAAGGTCTCTGGACTCTGGCTCAACAGCGAGACCTCTCATGTCCAAGGTTAGGGCCACAGGGGTCAAGGTCACCACTGCAAGGGCCAGCAGTCTCCACTGCAGTGGCTGTCCTTAGCCCAGGCACAGTGGCTCATGACTACAATCCCATGGTGAAACCCCATCTCTACTAAAAATACAAAAAATTAGCTGGGCGTGGTGGGGTGCATCTGTAGTTCCAGTTACTTGGGAGGCTGAGGCAGGAGAATCACTTGAACCCAGGAGGTGGAGGTTAGTGAGCCGAGATCGTGCCGCTGCACTCCAGCCTGGAAGACAAAGTAAGACCCTGTCTCAAAAAAAAAAAAAAAAAAGTACCACAAGGACAAGCTTAGCAGTTGTCACCCAGACTGGGTGCACCCATGCGGGAACCTGTTGGGGAGACTCCTGCCCTGACTGAGAGGTCCTTCCTGAGCTTCCTTCCAAGACTGCTAAAGGGAATGCGTAACCAGCTACAAGACTGAGCTGGGGCCACTGTACCTGACCTGCCCACCATCTCAGAACAGTCCCGAGAGGCTCCTGCTGGCTCTCACTGCTTCAGAGGAAGCAGACAAGGATACCTGGCATTCCGTGAGTCCTCAAGGGGGAAGAGGAGCCAGGCATGGTCAAGCGGCAGAAACAGACTCCGGAGTGAGATTCAGGATCCAGTTCTGCCTCTACCATCTCCAAGCACTCTCCACTCTCCGCCTCAGTACCCTTGTGTGGAAAATGTGAGAAGAATGCCTTCCTTGGCCAAGTGCAGTGGCTCATGCCTGTAATCCCAGCTACTCGGGAGGCTGAGGCAGAGAACTGATGGAACCCAGGAGGCGGAAGTTGCAGTGACACTGTACTCCAGCAGCCTGGGTGACAGAGCAAGACTCTTTTCTCAAAAAATAAAGAAAGAAAGAAATATCTGACCTGGCCAGCAGCCCCTCATACAGGTTCCAATCTGCACGCACTCAGCATTCCCCAAGCCAGGCACTCAGTACCCACTGCTCTTTCCCTAGGGGCTCCTGCTGCTCTGCTCAGGATGCCCCCTGCTGGCGAATTCGTGCTTATCCTCCAGCTGCTGCCTCCTTGGTTGCTCCTAGGCCCATCAGTGGTCAGCCAGACCCTCCCCTGAACCCCTCGGCCTGGAGTCATACATTCATAGGGGCTCTTCCTTTGATGGCAGGAACCCTGGCTGATCAGTCTGTGCGTCCCCAGTTCTTGATAAATGTTTGGGGAAGTAGCAAATGGAAGGAAAGACAGTGGAAAGGAAATGAACACCAGTGTAAAAACAGACACCTAAAAAAAGCAGGGCAGGCAGAATGATCCGGCAGAAAACAGCTCTTTTCTCTAAGGAAACAACCAGACCCGAGGCTCCTCAGAAGGCCAGAATGTACTACAGGGAGGCCCTGGAGATCACCTGGCCCTGCCCCTTGACTTTAGACCTGGGCTGGCTGGTTTGTTCCAGACCCCATCCTACACATGGTGGAGTGGGGCAGCATTCCGGGTCCTGCCTGCTTTGCAGCACTCGCTCTACCTCACTGCTCTGGCCCCAAAATACTTCCTAAAGACCAGGCTGGACAGAGCACGTGCCACACTGCCGGGTCTCACGGGTGTGGAGCAGTTCCAACCCTCCATACCGGACTGGGGTCTATAAAGGCGGCTCCTATCAACACCTACCTCCAGGTGTCCTGAAATCACCCTGCAATCTGGAAAGAGGTAGTTGGACACTTCACAAACAGGGTTCTCTATGCCTAAAGACTTGCAGTGTTCCCGGGCTTCCAAACAGGCGAGGTTGAACTTGGACTGAGGCTGGCCAAGGACAGACAGCATCCCACTGGGGACAGCATCTGAAGCTTCCTGCATGGCCTCAGCTCGGATTTTCACTGCATACAAACCTGTCCAGAGAGAAGCACATTTGGAAAAATGAGGGCACAGAATGAAGGCGAAAAGGCAAGGCCTGAGAAATAAAGCCCAACCTCCACTCACGATTCCATACATCTCTACCGACCACGCAAGCGTTCGCCACCAAAAGCACACTGCTGTACCTGGCACCATACAAACGAACCCAACGAGCTTCCTGCCGTAAGCTGGTTTGGTGCTCAGTGGTGTCCAGAGATGTTTTCTGGTTGTTATGACTGAAAGTGCCACTGACGTCTAGCGTGTAGAGGCCAGGGAGGATGTCCGACACACTGTAATGCACAGGACAGCCTCCTTTTCCCCCACAAAACAAATGACCTGGCCCAACAGCAACACTATTAAAAAAAAACTGTGCCACTATTGAGAAACTCTGGTGAAAGGTAAAGAGGCGCAGAGTGGGAACCATGTTGCCTTAGCCAAGTCACAACCTCCTTGAGGTTCTGTTTTGTTTTTTTTTTTTAAGATGGAGTCTCGGGGCCCAAAGTGGCTCCGGCCGGATGTCGTGGCGCTTGCGAAGGAGAGGCCAAGAGTTCAAGGCCAACCAACCTCAGCAACCTTACAAGCTCTCATTGATTGGCAAAAAAAAAAAAAAAAAAAAAAAAAAAAAAAGATGGAGTCTTGCTCTGACGCCCAGGCTGGAGTGCGGCGGCATGATCTCAGCTTACTGCAACCTCTGCCTCCTGGGTTCAAGCCATTCTCCTGCTTCAGCCTCCCGAGTAGCTGGGATTACAGGTGCCTAGTGGTGAGCTATGACTGCAGTGCAGCTGGGGTGACAGAACAAGATACTGTCTCAAAAAAAAAACCCACAAAACTGAAAATATGCTGTAATTCCACACTTTTTTCTTTCTGAGATACAGTTTGACTCTGTTGCCCAGGCTACAGTGCAGTGGCGTGATCCTGGCTCACTGCAACCTCTGCTGCCTTGCAGGTTCAAGTGATTCTTGTGCCTCAGCCTCCTCAGTAGCTAAGATTACAGGTGCCTGCCCGCCACTATGCCCGGGTAATTTTTGTATTTTTAGTAGAGATGGGGTTTCACCATGTTGGCCGGGCTGGTCTCAAACTCCTGCCTTAGGTGATCTGCCCACCTTGGCCTCCCAAAGTGCTGGGCTGGAATAACAGGCGTGAGCCACCACACCAGGCCTAATTCTGCATGTTATGCACATGTAAGATGATACATGTAATAAAATTGTTTCATAAAATGTAAAAGTATGAAACTTTCCTTAATAATAATATAATGCTTTAAAAAAAAAAGCACTGCGGTGAAATTCACTTAAATTATAATTAACCACTTTAATGTGCAGAATTCAATGGTATGTGGGATATTCATAATGTTGTGCAACTGCCAATTCTGTCTGGTTTCAAACACTCCATGTCCACTATGGAAGTACTCTCCACTCCTCCCTCTCCAGTCCCAGTAACCCAGTAACCTCATGTTTCTAAACTAGATTCCTTTTTTTTTTTTTTTTCATTTTAGACAGGGTCTCACTGTGTCACCCATGCTGCAGTGCAGTGGCACAATCTCAGCTCACTGCAGCCTCAGACTCGGGCTCAAGTGATCTTCCGACCTCAGCCTCCCGAGTAGCTGGAGTTATAGGTGCATGCCACCAGGCCCAGCTAATTTCGTGTGTGTGTGACAGGGTCTCACTCTGCTGCCCAGGCTGGAATGCAGTGGCAGGATCACAGCTCACTGCAGCCTTGAACTCCTGGGTTCAGGTAATCCTCCCACCTCATCCTCCTAAGTACTTCAGCTGGGACTACAGCTGTACACCGCTACGCCTGGCTGATTTTTCTATTTTTGGTAGAGATGGGGTTTTTACCATGTTGCCCAGGTTGGTCTCAAACTCCTGGGCTCAAGCATCCATCTGCCTCTGCCTCTGTCTCTCAAAGTGCTGAGATTACAGTTGTGAACCAATGCACCCAACCTGATTTCTGTTTTTTGTGGGGGGCAGAGATGAGGGTCTCACTATGTGGCCCAAGAAGGTGTGGAACTCCTGGCCTCAAGTGATCCTCCTGCCTTGGCCTCTCAAAGCACTGGGATTACAGACATGAGCCATGGTTCCTGGGCAGCAAAATTCTTTTTTTTTTTTTTTTGAGACGGAGTTTCACTCTTGTTACCCAGGCTGGAGTGCAATGGCGCCATCTTGGCTCACTGCAACCTCCACCTCCTGGGTTCAGGCAATTCTCCTGCCTCAGCCTCCTGAGTAGCTGGGATTACAGGCACGCGCCACCATGCCCAGCTAATTTTTTGTATCTTTAGTAGAGACGGGGTTTCACCATGTTGACCAGATGGTTTCGATCTCTTGACCTCGTGATCCACCCGCCTTGGACTCCCAAAGTGCTGGGATTACAGGCTTGAGCCACCGCGCCCGGCCCACAAAATTCTTAAGAAGTAAAACTAACATAGCTCCAGATAAAATACTTATTTACTCTTTAGTTCAGTGAAAATCTATTGAGCACGTACTATCCATGGCAGGTGCTGCAGGTAGGCGAGTGCACAGGATAGGGGGTGAGAGTCCAGCAAGCAGATTTCATGAGATTACAAAAGTAAGGGAAATCCTTAATGAATTCTTCAAGCTTAAAATGGAATCGCAGTGAAGTCCTGTCCTCATGAGCCAATGTCATCCCTATCCATGTGCTCCCTTACCAACACCCAAGTGGGTCCAGTATCATTTTTGGCAGTGTCCCTTACCCCAAAGGGCCTGAGACTGCACCACTGTACAAAACCAAATGCCTTCCTATGTACCTTCAGAAAACTCCATGGCTCCAGCAAAGACCAGGGCTGCAAATTCTCCCACACTGAATCCAGCAGCAGCAACACAGTTCTCAATCACCTGTGGTGACAGACACAGAATGTGAGGCCTCATTCTCCTGGGGAGCCCAGTTCCAGGGCTCTGCACCTGACTGCTGCCAGCATGTTCAGCATCTCAGTGAGCCAGGTTCTACAGGCTCAGTGCACCAGCCGGAAGAGGACACGCAGAAGTGACCTTGACTATCACTGAGTCCTGCCCTTTATTTAGGAGTTTCCTGGTAAGTTACAGCCCAGTCAACTCCGCCCATGGTCACACTGACACCAACCCAGGGCTCTAGATTCCTTTGCCGTGGCCCTACAGCAGGCTCTCGGGCCATATAGTTGTGCAGAAGTTAAGAGCATGACTTTTTTTTTTATTGAGACGGAGTTTTGCTTGTTGCCCAGGCTGGAGCGCAGTGGCGCCACCTCAGCTCACTGCAACCTCAGCCTCCTGGGTTCAAGCAATACTCCTGCCTCAGCATCTGGAGTAGCTGGGATTATAGGCATCCACGACCACACCTGGCTAATTTTTGTACTTTTAGTAGAGACCGGGTTTCACCATGTTGGCCAGGCTGCTCTCGAACTCCTGACCTCTAGTGATCTACCCACCTTGGCCTCCCCGAGTGCTGGGATTACAGGCGTGAGCCACCTCGCCTGGCCAAGAGCATGACTTTTGAGTCAGAGACTAGATTTCTTAGCTTGGAAGAGTTCCCTAATCCCTCTGGACATGAGGGAAGAACAGGACCTAAAGGCTGCTGAGAAAGTTATGTGAATACAATGTCTATAAAGTGCTTAGCATAGACCTGGCCCAGGGTAAGCAGTGAATGAATATTATTATGACAATTCAACAGAACCACTTAACTAATTCATTTTATTTTTTTTGAGACAGAGTCTCACACTGACACACAGCCTGGAGTGCAGTGGCATGATAGCTCACTGCAACCTCCACTTTCCTGGTTCAGGCAATTCCCCTGCCTCAGCCTCCTGAGCAGCTGGGATTCCAGGCGCACACCACCGCGCCCAGCTTTTTTGTTTTGTTTTGTTTTGAGACGGAGTTCAGCTCTTGTTACCCAGGCTGCAGTGCAACGGCACAATCTCGGCTCACCGCAACCTCCACCTCCTGGGTTCAAGCAATTCTCCTGCCTCAGCTTCCCGAGTGGCTGGGACTACAGGCACGCACCACCATGCCCAGCTAATTTTTGTATTTTTAGTAGAGACGGTGTTTCACCTTGTTGACCAGGATGGTCTTGATCTCTTGACCTCGTGATCCACCCGCCTCAGCCTCCCACAGTGCTGGGATTATAGGCATGAGCCACCACACCCGGCCTGTATTTTTAGCAGAGATGAGTTTCACTGTGTTGGCTGCTAGGCTGGTCTCGAACTCCTGCCATCAGGCAATCCACCCACCTCCCAAAGTGCTGGGATTACAGATTTGAGCCATGGTGCCTGGCCAACTAATTCTTTTTAATATCTCTAAGTCTACATTCCTCAACCATCAAATAACAGTATTAACCTCACAAGGTGGTTGTGGAGGTGAAATAGGGTAAAGGATCTCAAGCGCTAAACATTTACCGACTTACTAAATATTAATAGCAATCAATCCACCACCTTCGAGTGAAGTGACATTCTCAAGTCATCTCAATGATCCTTCATTTATGCTGGTGCAGTGACTCACACCTGTAATCCCAGCACTTTGGGAGGCTGAGGCAGATGAACCTGGGAGATGGAGGCTGCAGTGAGCCCACATCACACCACCGGACTCCAGCCTAGGCAACAAGGGCGAAACTCCATCTCAAAAAAAAAAAAAAAAAAAAGGATGACGTTAGGCTGGTGTGGTGGCTCCTGCCTGTAATTCCAGCTCCTTGGGAGGCTGAGGCGGGCAGATCACCTGAGATCAGGAGTTTGAGACCAGCCTGGGCAACATGGAGAAACCCTAGCTCTACTAAAAATACAAAATTCAGTCAGGCATGGTGGCTCACGCCTGTAATCCCAGCACTTTGGGAGGCTGAGGCAGGCAGATCACCTGAGGTCGGGAGTTCAAGAGCAGCCTGATCAACATGGTAAAACCCTGTCTCTACTAAAAATACAAAAATTAGCCAGGTGTAGTGGTGCCTGTAATCCCAGCTATTTGGGAGGCTGAGGCAAGAGAATCGCTTGAACCCAAGAGTCAGAGGTTGCAGTGAGCCAAGATTGAGCCATTGTACTCCAACCTGGGTGACAGAGTGAGACTGTCTCAAAAAAAAAAAAAAAACCTACAAAAACAAAATTCTCCAGGCATGGTGGCCCACACCTGTAAGCTCAGCTACTCAGGAGACTGAGGCACGATTATCACTTGGGCCCAGGAGGCAGAGTCTGCAGTGAGCTGAGAAGACTGTGCCACTGCACTCCAGCCTGGGTGACACAGCAAAACTCCATCTCAAAAAAAAAAAAAAGAAAAAAAAAATTAATCCTTTAAAAATCATTTCTTAATTCATTCAATGATTTAAAATCATTTAAAACCACAAACTGGCCCTCCACTCCCACATCCCATTTACCTGCTCTCTATTTCTTTCTGCAACACTTACCATCTTTTATAGAGCATCTAATGTACCTAGTTACTGCATTTAGTGTTTATTATCTGTATCCCTAAGATGTAACCTCCCCTTGGGCAGGGATCGTTGTTTTGCTGACGGCGCCTCGAACACTGCCTGGCATAAATGGGAACTCTATAAAACTCAATCGAATGAGTGAGATGTGAGAGCCTCCCGGGCTGGCAGGCGGAAGCCCCAGGCGAGTCCAACCTGGTGGTGAGGGCTCAGGCAGAGCCCACCTTCCCCCTCCTGCTACGGGAGCTCGGGCCTCACCGAGGGCTGCAGGTGATTTAGTTTCTCAACCGCGGCCAGCGATGCCACGAAGATCGCGGGCTGGCAGTGCACAGTGCGGTCCAAGTCTTCCTGCGGCCCGTGAAGGCTCAGCTCCAGCAGGTCGTAGCCCAGCACGCGGTGGGCGGCGGCGTAGAGTTCGCGGACGCGCGGGTAGCTGAGCAGACCTCGGCCCATGCCCACCACCTGGCTGCCCTGGCCCGGGAAGAGCAGCACGGAGTACTGCCCCGGCATTCGGCGCTCAGTCGCCGCCGAGGGCGCCTCCTCTTCCGCTCTTGTCGCATCTCGCAACAGCTCCGCTACACCCTGGGCGTCCGGCGGAGGCACCGGGAAGCTGGAGGCGCCGCGGCAGCAGCTGGGGCCCAAGCCCCGGGCCCACGCGGCCCGCACGAACCGGACGCTCATGGTCAGACACCAGCCCGCGCGCGTTACCGTGGCGACCGAGACCCGACTGCGCCGGCGCGGCGCGGCGTGGTCCCTGACGCATTTCTTGCCGGGGTATCCGGGGCACCGGGAGCGGAAAGAAAGGTTCCGCAGGAGTGGTTCCGCCCCGCCTCGGCTTTGGGGACCTGGAAGGACCCATGTGTTTACTTAAACATCGACAGCCAAGAACGGAGCACGATGCCACACCACAATGGGTCTTCAACATATATTTATGGAATAAATAACGCAACGCAATGTAATATTTACGCTTTCCACCTGGCACAGGAAGAGCACTTGAAACCTCCACTTTTTTTTTTTTTTCAAGACGGGGTTTCACCATGTTGGTCAGGCTGGTCTTGAACTCCTGACCTCAAGTGATCCGCCCGCCTTGGCCTCCAAAGTGCTTGGATTATAGGCGTGAGCCACCATGCCCGGACACTTTTTTTTTTTGAGACGGAGCCCCACTCTTGTCGCGCAGGCTGGAATGCAGTGGTTGCTCGGCTCACTGCAACTGCTGCCTCCGAGGTTCAAGCGATTCTCCTGGTTCAGCCTCTCCAGTAGCTGGGATTACAGGCGCCCACCACCACGACTAGCTAATTTTTGTATTTTTAGTGGAGATGGGTTTCACCATGTTGGCCAGACTGGTCTTGAACTCTTGACCTCAGGTGTTCCACCTGCCCTTGGCCTCCCAAAGTGCTGGGATTACAGGCGTGAGCCACTGTGCCTGGCCAGAAACCACATTTCTTACATATGATTCTCTGAATGTCAGGAGTTGGTATGGCCAATCGAATCATCAGTTTGCCAGTTCCCAACTATGCAAGATTACAGCTTTCTTTTATAATGTTTCCTATAAACCACACAGTGCCTGGCACATAATAAGCATCCAGTAGATCTTTATGCCATTGGACAAAGCCCTGAGTATGTTTTATTTATTTTTTTTTGAGACGGAGTTTCGCTCTTGTTACCCAGGCTGGAGTGCAATGGCACGATCTCGGCTCACCGAAACCTCCGCCTCCTGGGTTCAGGCAATTCTCCTGCCTCAGCCTCCTGAATAGCTGGGATTACAGGCACGCGCCACCACGCCCAGCTATTTTTTTGTATTTTTAGTAGAGACGGGGTTTCACCATGTTGACCAGGATGGTCTCGATCTCTTGACCTCGTGATCCACCCACCTCGGCCTCCCAAAGTGCTGGGATTACAGGCTTGAGCCACCGCGCCCAGCCTGAGTATGTTTTAAATATTAGCTTATGTAATTCCTCACAGCAACGCTGTGATGGATAGTTGCTATTATTATTCTTAATTTAGAGTGACAAAGGCTCAGAGATTGAGTGACAGGAGGGACAGAATGGGGGTTGGAAATTGAGGTTATCTAATTTTAACCTAAAAGCAACTCAAGAGACACAGGCTTGGGCAGGCGCGGTGGCTCATGGCTGTAGTTCCAGCACTTTAGAAGGCTGAGGCAGATGGATCATTTGAGGTCAGAAGTTTAAGACCAGCCTGGCCAACATGGAGAAACCCCATCTCTACTAAAAATACAAAAATTAGTTGGATGTGGTGGTGGGTGCCTATAGTCCCAGCTACTCGGGAGGCTGAGGCAGGAGAATCACTTGAACCCAGGCAGCAGAGGTTGCAGTAAGCCCAGATCATGCCACTGCACTCTAGCCTGGGCAACAGAGTGAGACTCCATCTAAAAAAATAAATAAATAAAATAAAGGCCAGGCAAGGTGGTTCACGTCTGTAATCTCAGCACTTTGGGAGGCCAAGGTGGGTGCATCATGAGGTCAGGAGTTCGAGATCAGCCTGGCCAATGTGGTGAAACCCCATCCCTACTAAAAAATACAAAAATTTGGCCAGGCGCATTGGCTCACACCTGTATTCTTAGCACTTTGGGAGGCTAAGGCAGGTGGATCACAAGGTCAGGAGTTCTAGGCCAGCCTGGCCAAGATGGTGAAACCCCGTCTCTACTAAAAATACAAAAATTATCCAGGCATGGTGGCACACGCCTGTAATCCCAGCTACTTGGGAGGCTGTGGTAGAGAATTGCTTGAACTTGGGAGGCGGAGGTGCAGTGAGCCGAGATAGCACCTTTGCACTCCAGCCTGGGCAACAGAGTGAGACTCTGTCTCAAAAAAACAAAAACAACAAACCAAAAAACCCCCACAAAAATTAGCTGGGCACAGTGGTGGGCACCTGTAATCCCAGCTACTAGGGAGGCTTAGGAGTAGAATCACTTGAACCCAGAAGGTGGAGGCTTCAGTGCTTGACCAGGAGGCAGAGGTTTCAGTGAGCCGAGACCACGCCATTGCACTCCAGCCTGGGCAACAAGAATGAAACTGTCTTAAAAAAAATTATATATATATGGAGGAGACTTTCAGGTTAAGATGCATAGAGAGAGCACTGCCTCTGGAAGCCCATAAATCCACAACAAAGAGATATTTGTAGATATAAATCCACAAGGACAGGAAGAACCAGAAAGCAGAGCCCCAGCAGCAGAATCTCTGGAAGCTGGAAAGCAGATAGGCTGGTATTACCTGATTGAGCTGATCTCAGAATGCTAAACCTCTCCCAGGACTGGGGAAGGCTGTGAGCCAATCCTTATACATATAACAGAATCCTGAAAAACTTAAGAACTGGCAGCAGCAGCTGCTGCTTCTAGATCTAAGGGTGAAAGGAGGTTAAAACAAAGAAGATTATTTGGAGGTGCCTTTGAGAAACAGATCTTTAGGTCCCCTCCTGCTCCCTAGCCACTGGGTGATGTCCCTCCCCAGCTTTGAGACCCATCTGGGGTTTCACTGGAAAGGGACAAAAGGTCTCTGGGCGTGGTGGCATGTGCCTGTAATCCCAGCTACTCAGTAGGCTGAGGCAGGAGAATCACTTGAACCCGGGAGGCAGAGTTTGCAGTGAGCTGAGATCATGCCATTGCACTCCAGCCTGGGCAACAAGAGTGAAACCCTCTTTAAAAAAAAAAAGAAAGAAAATTATTGGCTGGGCTCAGTGACTCATGCCTGTAATCCCAGCACTTTGGGAAGCTGAGGCAGGTGGATCACAAGGTCAGGTGTTCAAGACCAGCCCGGACAAATTGTTGAAACCCCATATCTACTAAAAATACAAAAGATTAGCTGGGCGTGGTGGCGCGTGCCTGTAATCCCAGCTACTTGGGAGGCTGAGGCAGAGAATCGATTGAACTCAGGAGGCATAGGCTGCAGTGAGCTGAAATTGTGCCACTGCACTCCAGCCTGGTGACAGAGTGAGACCCCATCTCAAAAAAAAAAAAAAAAAAAAGAAAGAAAGTAAATTATTGGCCACAGTGGCTCATACCTGTAATCCCAGCTACTTGGGAGGCTGAGGCAGAAGAATCATTTGAACTGGGGAGGCTGAGGTTGTAGTGAGCTGAGGTCACACCACTGCACACTCCAGCCTGGGTGACAGAGTGAGACTCCATCTCAAAAAGAAAAGAAAAGAAAGTTAGAAAACCAGCCCTAGAAGCCCTCCATTCTGAGTCACAGAAGTTCCAGAAAGGGAAGTGATTGCTACATAACACAAATTTGGAAAGAAAGAGAAGTGAGAAAATAGAGGGAAGGAAATCAAAGAAATAATCCAACTTCTGGAAAGTGAAGAATGAGCTTCTAGAGAGAAAGGGCCTCTTTTTTTTTTTTTTTGAGATGGAGCTTCGCTCTTGCTGCTCAGGCTGGAGTGCAGTGGCACCACAATCGTGGCTCAGTGCAACCTCCGCTTCCAAGGTTCAAGTGATTCTCTTGCCTCAGCCTCCCGAGTAGCTGGGATTATAGGCATGTGCCACCACACCTGTCTAATTTTGTATTTTTAGTAGAGATGTGTTTTTCTGTGTTGGTCAGGCTGGTCTCAAACTCCTGACCTCAGGTGATCCACCCACCTCGGCCTCCCAAAGTGCTGGGATTACAGGTGTGAGCCACCGCACCCAGCCAGAAAGGGCCTCTTGAGTGCTGGCACTCTGGAGGAAATCAGCCTCCCATATTCAGCTGGGTGTGTTGGAGCTCACCTGTAATCCCAGCTACTCGGGAGGCTGAGGCAGAAGAATTGCTTGAGCCTGGGAGGCAAAGGTCGAAGTGAGTCGAGATTGTACCACTGCACTCCCACCTGGGTTACAGAGTGAGACTCTGTCTCAAAAAAAGAGAAATTAGGCCCACACAGAGGAATATCAGTGTGAAATTTCAGAACTCTGGCGCCCAAAATCTTAAAAATCTTCCAGGAAGAACAAAACTGATTACATATAAAGGATCCACAGTGTGGCCAAAGCAGGATTGCTTGAGTCCAGGTCTGAGCAACACAGCGCCACCCCGTGTCTACAAAAAAACAAAATATAAATATAAACACAGGCCGGGCGCGGTGGCTCACACCTGTAATCCCAGCCCTTTGGGAGGCCGAGGCGGGCAGATCACAAGGTCAGGAGATCGAGACCATCCTGACCAACATGGTGAAACCCTGTCTCTACTAAAAAATACAAAAATTAGCTGGGCATGGTGGCGCGTGCCTGTAGTCCCAGCTACTCGGGAGGCTGAGGCAGGAGAATCACTTGAATCCAAGAGGCGGAGGTTGCAGTGAGATGAGATCGTGCCACTGCACTCCAGCCTGGCGACAGAGCAAGACTCCATCTCAAAATAAATAAATAAATAAATAAATAAATATAAATTTAAAGAAATAAAAATAAAAACAAAATCCACCAAAGGCTCCCAAAACAGAATGGCTTTAGCCTGTTTAGCCGCGGTGTGGCAGCTGGCTGACAACATGAAGGACCATGATGCTCAGCTGAGCATCACTCCTCCATGGGGTCAGACGCAAGAACTGACTAGCATTACCTTCCGGGCAGTCTTTCTCAAGGACTCCTGGAGGACAGGCTCAACACAAGCAAGGGGAGACCGTGAAGGAGGAAGATGTGAAATCCAGGAAACGAGGATCCATGCAGGAGGGGCGAGGGCATCCTCAGGGGGTGGTGAAGAAAGACCCGGGGATGATGTGTGTGCCAGGCTGTGCAGCCTGTTCAGTTGGGAGCAGCATGACTCCAGATGTGTTGAGAGCTGGCATTACCAACATCCCTGCTGCCATGCTGCTCCCTTAAGTACTGACTGCCCAGCAAGCCTGGCCCAGATTCTTGCCTGCATGTGGCTGGTCTGGATCACAGGCTGAGGAAGCCTTATTCTTGCCCTCCTGCCTGGGTCTGCTGAGGACCCACCTGACAGCCCTCACCCTGCTCCTGACGTCTGAGCACCCTCCTCCTGAGGGCACTGTGAGCTCAGAAGCAAGAGACAGAACAGCTCATGCCCCTGACCATTTCCTGCTGAATGTCCATGCCACAGCTCTGCCCAGCATCCTAACAAGGGAGCCCCACCCACAATCATGCCCTCTACCTGCCCCAGAGGGGGTTCTTGGCAGTACTCATAGAGGTTAAGCCCAGCCTGTGCCCCAGGCGCTCAGCTGACTTTAACTTCCGAGGAGACTTCTGGCCTGGCAGGGCACCCATTCTTCACCAGCCGGGGGTGTGCTGCCTCTCTGCACACAGTACTCAGGGAAACGCACCTGGGTAGGATTCATAAAACCCTAAAGGAAAGCAAGGGTCTGTTCAACCCAAGTTAAGGTAGAGGTGGCCTCTGGGGTAGGGAGGAATCACTGGGGAGGTCACCAGGGCACTCCTAGGACCCTGGTAATATTCTGGTCATAACCTGGGGAGTAGGGACACCTGGCCTTAATATTACTTTAATGTATACACATGTTTTTTTTTTGTGTGTGTGTGTGTGTGTGAGACGGAGTTTCGCTCTTGTTACTTAGGCTGGAGTGCAATGGTGCGATCTCAGCTCACCGCAACCTCCGCCTCCTGGGTTCAGGCAATTCTCCTGCCTCAGCCTCCTGAGTAGCTGGGATTACAGGCACGCGCCACCATGCCCAGCTAATTTTTTGTATTTTTAGTAGAGATGGGGTTTCACCATGTTGACCAGGATGGTCTCAATCTCCTGACCTCGGGATCCACCCATCTCGGCTTCCCAAAGTGCTGGGATTACAGGTGTGAGTCACCGTGCCTGGTCTGTTTTGTTTTTTAGACTGAGTCTCGCTCCATCACCCAAGCTGGAGTGCAGAGGTGTGATCTTGTCTTACTGCAACCTCCGCCTCCTGGATTCCCTCAATTCTCATGCCTCAGCCTCCTAAGTAGCTGGGATTACAGGTGCCTGCCACCATGCCTGGCTAATTTTTGTATTTTTAGTAAAGACAGGGTTTTATCATGTTGGTCAGGCTGGTCTCGAACTCCTGACCTCGGGTAATCCACTTGCCTCAGCCTCCCAAAATGCTGGGATTACAGACGTGAGCCACTGCACCCAGTCACATGTGTGTTTTAGATACATTTTTGTTTAGAACATTTCACAATAAAACAACATAGACATATGTTTTTTAACGTAGAAAGAGCCAAGCAGTGGCTCAAGACTGTAATCCCAGCACTTTGGGAGGCGAAGGAGAGAGGATAGCTTGAGCCTAGGAGTGCAAGACCGACCCAGGCAACATAGAGAAACCCCATCTCTACTAAAAATTTAAAAATTAGCCAGGTCTGCCCAGCGCAGTGACTCACACCTGTAATCCCAGCACTTTGGGAGGCTGAGGCAGGTGAATCACGAGATTAAGAGTTCAAGATCAGCCTGAACAACATGGTGAAACCCTGTCTTTATTTAAAAAAAATACAAAAATTAGCCGGGCAAGGTAGTGCACGCCTGTAATCCCAGCTATTCAGGAGGCTGAGGCAGGAGAATTGCTTAAACCCGGCAGGCAGAGGTTGCAGTGAGCCAACATTGCACCACTGCATTCCAGTCTGGGTGACAAAGCAAGACTCCATCTCAAAAAAAAATTAGGCACATGCCTATAGTCCCAGCTACTGGGGGACTGAGGTAGGAGAATTGCTTGAACTCAAGCTGCAGTGAGCCGTGATTGTGTCACTATACTATAATCTGGGAGACAGAATGAAACCCTGTCTCAAAAAAAAAGCCTGGACATGGTGGCTTATGCCTGTAATCCGAGCACTTTGGGAGGCCAAGGCGGGCAGATCATCTGAGGTCAGGAGTTCGAGACCAGCCTGGCCAACATGGTGAAACCCCGTTTTTACTAAAAGTACAAAAGTTAGCCAGGAGTGGTGGTGCATGCCTGTAATCCCAGCTACTTGTGAGGCTGAGGCAGGAGAACCACTTGAACCTGGGAGGCAGAGGTTGCAGTGAGCAGAGATCAAGCCACTGCACTCCAGCCTGGGTGACAGTGCAAGACTCCATCTCGAAAATTTAAAAAAAAAAGGAAAAAAAAGGCACAGAGGTAGGACTGGGTGGAACAGTCAGCTTGATTTCAGCTTGGCGGGGCCTCTAGTGTCAGGCTAAATCTTTGATCATATTTCAAGGCCATGGGAGCCACAGCGTGTCCTGAGCAGAGGAGAGGTGTGGAGCAGCAGGAAGGAACAAGACGGGAACTGGGGGCCAGCTGGGGACCAACTTGGGGCTGTGGGTGCTGCCCAGGGAAGAGACAAAGCCCCAGGCTCAGATGGGGTCCATAGGGATGGAGAAATAATGGAGAGGCTGCCAGGTACAGCAGGACAGGGTGCCCTTACCCGGATCCAGGCCTGCAGTGTGAATCACCCAGGGGGTACCTCCTTCTGACCTGCAGTGTTCTCATCTGTGAATGGGGAGTGAACTTCATCAGGGCAAAAGCCTTGTGTGTTTCTCTCAGCTCCTCCCTTTGGCCTTGGCATGCAGCTGGTATTTGGGGACAGAAAACCCTGCCCCCCAGGGTTCCCCCATGGGCCTAGAGTCCTGTGGGCAGGAGGAGCAAGGCTGGGAGGAAGCTGCTTGGCCTGCTCCCCAGGGGGCTTCTAGGGAAGGAGAGTTTGCTGCTCCAGCCACACCTGTGGCAGCTCCTTACCAGAAGCCAGGAGGGCTGGCTGCTTTCACCTCCCAGCGGGAGGCGTGGCCAGGCCCTCCTTTGGGAGTAGCAGGTGCAGTGCCTAGGGCCATAATCATCTAGGGGCAAATGAAATGGTTTCATTTCTTTTAAATCGGAGGAAATTAAACATATGGGAAAAGGCATAAAAAAATTTAAAAATGTTATGAAATTTTTTTTTTTTTTTTTTTTTTGAGACGGAGTTTCGCTCTTGTTACCCAGGCAGGAGTGCAATGGCGCGATCTCGGCTCACCACAACCTCCGCCTCCTGGGTTCAGGCAATTCTCCTGCCTCAGCCTCCTGAGTAGCTGGGATTACAGGCACGTGCCACCATGCCCAGCTAATTTTTTGTATTTTTAGTAGAGACGGGGTTTCACCGTATTGACCAGGATGGTCTCGATCTCTTGACCTCGTGATCCACCCGCCTCGGCCTCCCAAAGTGCTGGGATTACAGGCTTGAGCCACCGCGCCCGGCCATAAATGTTATGAAATTTAACAAAAAATGAGAAGCACAAAAAAAAAAGAAGGAATTTTTGTTTTTTGAGTCAGAGTCTCGCTCTTGTTGCCCTGGAGTGCAGTGGCGTGATCTCGGTCCTCTGCAACCGCTGCCTCCTGGATTCAAGTGATTCTCCTGCCTTAGTCTCCTTAGTAGCTGGGATTACAGGTGCCCACCACCATGCCCAGCTGATTTTTGTATTTTTTTTTTTAAATTCAGTCTCCGTAGAGACTGTCGAAAATTGCCAATGCTGACTATATTTCAAGTCGTCATGGTGGGGTGTTGGGAAAAGTTTACAATTAGCAATAATTGCGCCTTGGATAAACCTCACTGGCTACAATACTGCCACTGCGCAAAGCTGATTTTTGTATTTTTAGTAGAGACGGAGTTTCACCAATTTGACCAGGCTGGTCTCGAACTCCTGACCTCAGGTGATCCACCTAGCTCAGCCTCCCAAAGTGCTAGGATTGCAGGCGTGAGCCACTGCACCCTGCTAAAAAGGAATTTTAAAAAAGAAAAAAAAAAAAAAAAACCCAGAAGAAAAAGATTGATAGAACCGAGCCTGGGTTATCCTTGTCTTTAGGCCAACACAGTCAAAAATAGAGTATATGTGTTTGTTTTTTAATGGAGGAAGAGGCCCACAAAGGCAAAAACGCCAGGTCCTGGGAAAGCCATACTGCGGCCTGGCTGATCACCAAGGAGGCTCCGCCTCTGGGGAGAAGCCTCATTTCTCCCTGGCCCCTGCATGATCAGTTCGGGCCAATGTGGCTGGTGCAGGCTGAGGGGTGCTGCCAGGGTGAGTTGGCCGGAGGGGGCAGGGACAGCCTTGGGCTGCAGCAAGACAGCCACAGTGCCGAGGGCCTGGGGCTGGAAACGCCCTGCATGGGAGAGGACCTGGGCAGCTGGAGGCTACCTCTGGGCTGTGATGATGGCAGCCTCCCCTCACTGAGCGCTGAGTATCTGAGGGGTGTCTTGCCTGCATCACCGCGTTGCAGCCTCATCAGTCCCACGACTTTGTGCCCATTTTACAGATGAGGAGACGGAGGCCCAGAGAACCAGCCACAAAGTGGCCGGGCCACGACTAAGACTGCAGAGCTCTGCCTCCGTGTCCTGGGTCAACAGCTCTAGGAACTGGGGTGCTCCGGAAATGGGGCCAGGGCTGCTGGGCAGGAGGACGCTCAGGGTCTTGCCCTCAGGAGAGGTCCTTGCTCACTCGGAGATAGGTCTTGTTGCCGCATCTTAGAGATGGGAAAAGTGGGGCTAGAAGAGATGAGAAGCAACCTGCTGGCGGACACACGGCATCGTTTTAGGTGCTGGCTCTGGCCCGGGCGGCGGTCACCGGTCACCGTGGGGACAAGAAGGAGCCGAGACACTCGCTCGCGGCCCGGGGGAGGCAGAAGCGCGGCCCGCGGGAAAGGTGGCTTTGAGGAGTGAGCTCCCGGTCCCGCGGGGAAGCAAGTGGGCTCAGGGCCCGGCTGCCAGGCGGGGCCGGGCGATGGGGCGGGGCGGAGCCTGGCGGCGAAGCGGGGCCTGGTGGGCAGCGGCTGTGAAGGGCGGAGCCTTGTGGCGGTGAAGGGCGGGGCCTGGCCGCTGTGAGGGGCGGGGAGGGGAGAGGAGGGGTGGGGAGGGGCGGGGAGGGGTGGGGAGGGGAAGGGCGGGAGGGGCGGGGCGGGCCCCGGGACAGCGGCCTGGCTAACTCCTGCCCGGCAGTGCCTTTCCCGGAGCGTGCCCTCGCCGCTGGTGAGTGAGGACGGGACCCGGAGTGGGCAGCGGGAAGTGGGGCCCGCACGGGTGCGACTCCGACAGCGCCGCGGGACAGAGGGAAACTGAGGCCGGAGCCGTGGACCAGATACCCGAGGGGGCGGCCCGGGGCAGCACTTGGGGCTCGGTTACCGGGTCAGGGGCGGGAGCGGCGGGCAGCCGAGTCCGGGCCGCAGCCGGGGTTCCTGCGCGGGCGGCTTCCAGCCGGGGACTCGGGAGGGGAAACTTGGACAACCCCGCTCCGTACCGCCCCTGGCAGCGCGGCTTCTCCTGCAGGAAGCATGGTCCCAGACTGGCAGAGGCTCCCTCTCCCGCCCATTCCTCAGATGGGCAATCCCACGCGGAGCTCCCTTGAGGGTCTCAGAACGTCTAGGAGGCCTCGGGCTCCCGATCCCCAAGACATCCCGTTTCATAGAGGAGAATAGCTCAGATCGGGGAAGTTTTTTTTGCCCACGGCCGGTTAGATGCCCCCTGCCCCTGTATTCCCAGTGCGGGGCCCAGGTGCGCTGCAGCCTGGATGGAGCTTCCTCTGAGCCAGCAGCCTCTGGGACCTATCTGTTCCCCTTGGCCCTTGCAAAGAAACGAGAGCCCAGGTGGGAGAAGCGGGCACTTCCTGATGTGAACACGCTGCTCGTGGGGGCAGCTTCCAGAGGCCATGGCCTGGTGTGGGCGTGGAGCCCCTCTGGCCAATCTGCCATGGCCTGGCCATACCCAATACCAGCCATGTGCCCTGGGCTGGATGGCAGGAGAGACAGGACTTGAGGCTGTCCCAGCATGGGCTCAGGCAGGGTGAGGACATCAAGGGAGGTGGTGTACAGGAAGCAACCACTCAGCTCGCCTGGCACACAGCAGGCCCTGCCCCTAAAGGCCCGCTGCCAGAACATGGGCGAGGCCCGGCATTTGTGGAGTCAGTGGGGACTGGGACAGGGCAGCGTGGGGCAGGTTTCCACTGGCGGTGAAAGGGGCTGTGTAACAAGGGCAGGAGAGCCAGTCTCAGCCCAGCAGGGGCAGGCGGCCCCTGAGTCTCCATCTGACTGCTGGCAGCTCCACAGGGAGGCTCTTTGGGAATCCTGGGCCCCCAGGGGAGTGCTGGAAACTGGGGGAAACTGAGGTTTACCAAGCAAGTCATTGTGCAGTTACACAGCTGGCATGGTGGAGCAACGGCCTTGACCAGTGCAGTCTGATCCCAGCCTGCCTCCTTCACTGTGCCCCGAGGGCCACTTTCTTTCCTGGGAGTGTGTGTGTGTGTGTTTCCTGTCATGTATACACACCTGTGCCTGGCATGAGGCACGATGTCTGGCTGGATTTGCCAGAAACTATTGACAGTGGGTTCTCCAGGTGGGGTGAGGGGCTTGGGCTGACAGGGAGGGAACCTACTTTTCACTTTAGCTTTTTCATTCTTTCTTTTTTTTTTTTTTTTTTTTGAGACAGAGTTTTGCTCTTGTTACCCAGGCTGGAGTGCAGTGGCGTGATCTTGGCTCACCGCAACCTCTGCCTCCTGGGTTCAGGCAATTCTCCTGCCTCAGCCTCCCGAGTAGCTGGGATTACAGGCACACGCCACCATGCCCAGCTAATTTTTTGTATTTTTAGTAGAGACGGGGTTTCACCATGTTGACCAGGATGGTCTCAATCTCTTGACCTCGTGATCTACCCACCTCAGCCTCCCAAAGTGCTGGGATTACAGGCATGAGCCACCATTCCTGGCTTATTTATGTTTTCTTTACTTTCAACTGGCAAACAATGCCTGGATGTGCTCTCTTTGTTTAAAACAGTAGGCTTTTTAATTTTTTAACCACTAGACTACTAAGGAAGTCATTCTTAATTTCTCCTTTATTTTTATTCATATCTATTTTTGAGACTGTGTCTTGCTCCATTGCCCAGGCTGGAGTACAGTGGTGCCATCTGGGCTCACTGCAACCTCCGCCTCCTGAGTTGAAGTGATTCTCCTGCCTCAGCCCAGCTAATTTTTGTCTTTTTAGTAGAGATGGGGTTTCACCCTGTTGGCCAGGCTGGTTCTTTATTTTTTACTAAAAAAAACTTTAATCCCCGAACCTTGAAGGAAAGGGTAGCAGTCTTTCTTAATAGAACCAATTCCCCCTGGATGCCCCACCCTCACTCCACCCTCTCCCAGGCCCCGCTATGGCCGCGTTGGCTGTGAAGTTTTCCAGACCTGTGGGCTGTTGCACTGGTTACTTTCGTAATAAAAAATTTGCACAAAGGTTATGATGAGGACGGTTAGCCATGAGTCATTGAAAGAAAAAGTCTGAAAACACGTCCCTGGGACAGTGGTGGCTTCGCTGGAAAGACAGGGCTCAGGGGAGCTGGGTGTAGCTAGGGTAGGGGGATCAAAGAAGGGGCACATTCCTTGTTCTGTTTCTGGGTTGCCTTCTTTTTATTTTTGAGATGGAATCTCATTCTGTCACCCAGGCTGGAGTGCAGTGGTGCAATCTTGGCTCACTGCGGCTTCCGCCTCCTGGGTTCAAGCGATTCTTCTGCTTCAGCCTCCTGAGTTGCTGGGATTACAGGTGTGTGCCACCACACTGGGCTAATTTTTGTATTTTTAGTAGAGATGGAGTTTCACCATGTTGGCCAGCCTGGTCTCAAACTCCTGACCTGAGGTGATCCACTCGCCTCAGCCTCGCAAAGCACTGGGATTACGGGCAGGAGCCACCGTGCCCGGCCTCTGGGTCACCTTCTATAGGGAGGTCTCTGAGAACAGAAAGACACCTTGAAAGCCACTGGTTTGACTACCACCTCACAGATGGGGACACGGAGGCCCTGGAGATGAGATCCCTTGGGGCACTGATGGGTCTGGTCCGAAACCCCAGTGCAACCACAGGAAAACTTGGAGGGGACTGTTCTCCACAATGAATGCCCCCCCGAAGCATGCTCCAAAAGCACCAAGGTCACAACAGGCGAGGAACTATGAGGAAAACGTCGGCGCCTGCGGGAGGGGAAGGTGAAGAATCACCAAACTCCACGTGGGATCCTGAGTGGGATCCTGGGGCAGGCAGAGCTCACCAGTGGGAACCTGGTGGATTTCAGGAAAGGTCCCTAGTCCGTGTCCTGCCACTACTCACTTCCTGGTTTGGACAATCACAGTCTCAGGGGAGGCTGGGTGAAAGGCATATGGGGGCTGTGTACTACTTTTGTTACTTTTCTCCAAATCTAAAATTAGTTAAGGCCAAGTGCAGAGGCTCCCACCTGTAATTCCAACACTTTGGGATGCCTTGATGGGAGGATCTCAAGCCCAGGAGTGAAAACCCAGCCTGGACAACAGAGCGAGACCCTGTCTGTACTGTGTCCTATCAAGGGGTTCTGGATGTCCACGTGTCTCATGCTGGTGGCATTATCCTTGCTCACCTGGACAGGGACACGTGAGAGTGAGAATGGGCCGTTAGCGTGGAGCAGGTGGGCCTCAACTGGGCACGTCCTGGGAAAAGGTACATACGGGCACCCTGGCTTGGCTTGTTTCCAGTGAAGGCTGAACGTGGCTCCTTATGGTTCCCGCATAATGTCACTCAGCTGTGGATTCACGCAGACTACAGCAGAGCAGCGGTTATGTCTCGGTTGCCCAGATGAGCAGCAGGCTGAGCTGGCCTGGGCTTGCCTGGGAGGATGTAGTGGGAGGCTGAGCTGGGAGGTGCTCCCAGCGCTGCAGTCCAGAGCTCCACACCCACTTAGTGGTGGTGCAGGGCCAGTGCTCAGTGGTACCTCCCACTGTGGGGAAGGAGGGCTTTCCTGTGTGTGGTGACATCAGACCCCCACCCCCACCTCATGAGCACATGTGCCCTGGAAGCTGGAGGGCGGGGCAGGAGGGAGAGGGAGGGAGAACAGAGGAACATTTCTTGCCTGGACCTAGGTCACATGCTCAGCCCCCAAGAATGTCTATCCTTACTGCTCATCTGTACAGCGACCTTGGGGGATGGGGTAACTGTGCCCATTCAACAGGTGGGATAACTGAGGTCCAGGGAAGGGAGTGAATCATATTAAGTGGCAGCACCGGAATCTGCTGGATGCCTGACACTCTGCTCCTTTAAAATAGGTCATCCTCAGCACTTTGGGAGGATGATCATGAGGCCAAGAGTTTGAGACCAGCCTGGCCAACATGGTGAAACCCTGTCTCTACTAAAAATACAAAAATTAGCTGGGTGTGGTTGCACATGCCTGTAGTCCCAACTACTCGGAAGGCTGAGATGGGACAATCAATTGAACCCAGGAGACGGAGGTTACAGTGAGCAGAGATGGCACCATTGCACTCCAGCCTGGGCAACAGAGCAAGACTCCATCTCAAAAAAAATGCATACCTATGTTATCCATTTTTTGCCCAAATTGGGGTCATTCTGTAGTCAATGTTATATTCTGCTTCTTCATGTTATGTTGAGAACAACCTTCTCATCACTAAAAAGCCTTCAAAAGCTCGTTTGTGGGGCAGCCTCGTTTGTGGGGCAGTCTTCAATAGTCTCTGGCTGCTGGGCACTGAGGTTGCTTCTGTGCTCACACAGCTCCACAGATCCCAGGCCAGCAGCTGCTCCTTCTCCCTGGGGCTGGCTTTGCCCTTTGCCCTTTGCCCTTTGCCCCTGCTGCCCAACTTTCTGCACAGTCTCTGCTGACCCCCACCTCCTCCCAGCTCGGCTGCCTCCGTGTCCTCTGGACTGCCTGTCTCTTGTGTTCCTCTGGGGTGAAAATGCTTACTGTCCTTCCCATGGTCAGGGTGTCCCTTTCTGAGGTCCAGGCTCCCTCAGCCCTCTCAAGGTCCGTGCCCTCTCAAGGTCTCCCTGACCCTGTGCCCCCTGGGTCCTGGCCCTCGCCCCAACAGGCCTTGCTGCAAGTTGGCTGAGCTGAATCGGGTTGTGTGGCTTCTTGTCTCAGACAAGCAGACAACACCTGATTCTCCACCTAGAATCAGAGTGAGTGGGAGCTTAGCCCTTCAATTTTGATGAGGTCAGGGTGGGAGCCGCGTTGCCACCGGGGCAGTGCCCTGTGGCCCCAGGCAGGCTGCTCTGTCTCTGGTGCATGGGGAAGGGGCAGTAGTTTTAGTGGGGTCCCCTCCTTGCTGTTGTGCACTGAGCTGTGCTCAACGTAGATAAGCACTGCTATCCTGCCCTACGGAGTGGGAAACTGAGGCCCCAAGTTGGTGTGATTTGCCCGAGGTCACAGTGAGGTAGTGAGGAAAGGTATTTGAGCCAAACTCTGATAGCAGTCACCGAATGAATGAGTGAATGAATGAATGAATGATGAATGTGAAGACCTGGAATGCAAACCACTGGCTTGGCAGGGCCCCCAGGGCTGGGACTTGGTCCAGGGAGGTAGGCTGGGAAGGCTTCTTGGCAGAGGGGACCCAAACTGGCCTTGAAGGAGGCAGGAGAGAGGAGGGATCATGCCAGGAGACCCAAGGTCGAGGTAGGGTGGGCAAAGGCGAGGCCAGGCAGCTGGGGCAGGGGGCAGGGCTGGAAATTCATTCACTCAGCTATGCCTGCCCTGCATATCACTGTGCCTCCTGATCAGCTGTTTGGTTGATCTGTGGGGGACAGGCCTTTTGGGGATGCTGGAGGAGACACTGGCCTGATGCCGTGGCCTCGGGAATGTCCTCACCCAGCCCTGTCTTCTCTTTCAGAGCTCCCCGGAACAGCAGCTGCAACAGCCATGGCCCCTCCCTGGGTGCCTGCCGTGGGCTTCACACTGGCACCCAGCCTGGGGTGCTTCGTGGGCTCCCACTTTGTCCATGGCGAGGGTCTCCGCTGGTATGGCACCCTGCAGACGCCCTCATGGCACCCGCCCCACTGGATGCTGGGCCCTGTCTGGGGCACGCTTTACTCGGCCATGGGGTAGGTGGGCATGGGTGCCAGCCTGGGGATGAGCCTGGCCCTTTGCAAAGAGAGGCCTGCCCAGGACAGAGGGTCTCCTCCAGGCGGGCCCCGGGCCACAGCATGGTTTCCCCAGCCACATTTGGCAAGCCAGGGTGGGGAAGCTGCGGGCCTGTAGATTACACAACTCAACTTTCTCCTCCTGGGCCCCTGGGAGGGGCAGGTTGGATGCTCACCCCACCCGGGCATCCCTGCCATGGTCATAGCTCCAGGTGGAGGCCTGTAGTGTGTAAAGGTTGGGCGTGGGCAGTGGCATAAACGCTTTCCAAGATTAGCAATGGCAGCGACAGCCCCTGGAGCAGCTCCTTTGTTGAACTCCTGCCCAGAGCCCAGCTCCTCATTCCTACTCAATGCCCCCCATGATAAGGGCCTCCCAAGGACACAGGGCTTTCAAGTGTGGACTTCCCACAGCCCACTTCAGGCTCAGTCTGGCCTGAGGCCCTGGGACTAGACCAGGGGAATTCCATCAGGGAAGGATGTGCTGGGAGGGGTAGGGCGCCCCTTGGTGGCTGTAGCTGAGAACTGCATCCAGTAGGTGTGGTCAGCTCCCCACCCTCCTGGAATGTCCCCTGCATCCTGGTTCTGTGCCAGCCCAGTGCAGGGTGGGGAGGCAGGTGCCAGGCACCCAGGGGGTGGATAGCAGAAGCCAGGCCAGGTGCCCAGCTCTGATGGGAATAAGGCCCTGGAACCTGGGTGTCACCTGGGCCCTACCCCTCCTGGCCCAGGCCCTGCCCAGACAGGCTCCCCATACCTGCTTGGCCTTCCTACTCCACTAGCCTCTCTTGGGGGAACTTTTGGGGGCTCCCTGTGGCTCTGGATAAGGTAAACCCCTCATTAGTGGGTGAGCACCTGGGCTCTGGCCCTGGCCGTCCTGACTTTATTCACTGAGGACCTGCCAAGAGATCTCAGTCACCTCACCGCCCTGTGCCTCAGTTTCCTGTGTAAAGGGGGTGCTGACACTGCTTCCTTATGGCATTATCATGAGGATGAAATGAGTGAACGCCTGCGAAGCAGTAGGGCCGGCTGCTGTGAGTGCTGGAGGGCATTGGCTACTATTCCTGGCATTATCGTTGCCCTGTGTTAATACCTCCCATGACCAGGACTCCCCCACACCCCTGGACCTTACCCTGCAGTCACACAGACTGACTCAGGTCTCACATCTGCTTCAAAGCCTTTGCATGTCCGGTTTTCTCCCTTAGAAAACTCCTATTCATCCTCTAAGGCCTAGCCCAAATGTCCCAACTTCCGTGCAGTGCCCTGGCTAGGTTAAGAGCCTCCCCTCTACCTGCTCACACCATATGCTTCCCCTTCACAGCAGTGACAGTGATAATAACGGCAGGTATTTATTGAGTGTCCTGTATGCCGGGTACCCCATGAAGCACTGCCAATGTGCTAACTACAATCCCTAGAGCAACCCTATTAAAAATGAAGGGCCAGAGAGGTCAAGCATCTTCCCTGAGATCACACACAGCAGTCAGTGTCAGGTCACGCCGGAGCCATCACTGTGTCACTTGGATGTGGGCAAGGCTCCTGGCTTTTTTCCTAATGGTGCTCTGAACTGTGGCCTCTGTTTCAGGTATGGCTCCTACCTGGTCTGGAAAGAGCTGGGAGGCTTCACAGAGGAGGCGGTGGTTCCCCTGGGCCTTTACACTGGGCAGCTGGCCCTGAACTGGGCATGGCCCCCCATCTTCTTTGGTGCCCGACAAATGGGCTGGGTAAGTGTGGCCACAGCAGGTGTCCCTGATCCCTGGATCTGACACTTGGAGGACATGCAGCATCACACATGACACAGGGTCAGTGTCTCTAGGCGGGGCCAGGGGAGGCGAGAGGCCATGTCCCTCTAGCTCAAAGCTGCCCATGCCCTGGAGCCTCCCTTCCACTCTCCTCCAGTGAGGGACGCTATGAAGGAAGAAGGGGTTGCAGGCGTGGGTTTAGGGGCCACTGTGTAGGAAAACCCACGTGATGCCCAATACTGTGCGGGTGACCCACAGAGGCAGCAGGCTGGACACTGGCTCCTCTATATGACAGCTCTTTGTTTTTTTGAGACAGAGTCTCCACTCTGTCACCCAGGCTGGAGTGCAGTGGCAGGATCTTGGCTCACTGCAACCTCCACCTCCTAGGTTCAAGCAATTCTCCTGCCTCAGCCTCCTGAGTAGCCAGGACTATAGGTGTGCGCCACCATGCCTGGCTAATTTTTGCATTTTTATTTTTTTAGTAGAGATGGGGTTTCACCATGTTGGCCAGGCTGGTCTTGAACTCCTGTCCTCAGGTGATCCACCCGCCTTGGTCTCCCAAAGTGCTGGGATTACAAGTGTGAGCCACCTCATCCAGCCAACTGTTTCTAAGTTTTAAACTTTTTTAAGAGATGAGACTCACTATGTTGCCCAGGGCAGACTCGACCTCCTGAGCTCAAGTGATCCTCCTATCTTCACCTCTTGAGTAGCTGGGACTCCAGGCCATGCCACTGTGCCTGACAGCCTCTTTTTTTTGAGACAGAGTCTTACTTTGTTACCCAGGCTGGAGTTCAGAGGCACGATCTCGGCTCACTGAAACCTCCGCCTCCCGGGTTCAGGTGATTCTCCCGCCTCAGCCTCATGAGTAGCTGGGATTACAGGTGTGCACCACCACACCCGGCTAAGTGTATTTTTAGTGGAGACCAGGTCTCACCCTGCTGGCCAGCCTGGTCATGAACTCCTGACTTCAGGTGATTTGCCCGCCTCAGGCTCCCAAAGTGCTGGGATTACAGGTGTGAGCCACTATGCCTCACTTGGCAATTTTTTTTTTTTTTTTGAGACAGTCTCAGCTCACTGCAACCTCTGCCTCCCTGGTTCAAGTGATTCTCCTGCCTCAGCATCCTGAGTAGCTGGGATTACAGGCTTATGCCACCATGCCCGGCTAAGTTTTGTAGTTTTAGTAGAGATGGTGTTTCACTATGTTGGACAGGCTGGTCTTGAACTCCTGACCTCGTGATCTGCCCACCTCGGCCTCCCAAAGTGCTAGGATTACAACTGTGTGCCACTGCACCCGGCCTTGGCAGCCTCTTTTTAAAAGAGAGACCTACTGAGTCCGTGGCGTGGAGTTCAACCACAGGAGGTGTGGCCCCCACCATCACCTCTTAGGGACAGTACTTGATGGTTTAATTTACAGCGAGTATTTAATTTTGAGGCAGGGTCTCTCGCTCTGTCACCAAGGCTGGAGTGCAGTGGTGTGATCCCAGTTCACTGCAGCCTCAACTTCCTGGGCTCACGCAATCTTCCCACCTCAGCCTCCCAAGTAACTGGGACTATAGGCGTGCACCATGGTGCTGGACTAATTTTTAAACTTTTTGTAGAGAGACAGGGGTCTCACTTTGTTGTCCAGGCCAGTCTTGAACTCCTGGCCTCAAAGGATCCTCCCGCCTCAGCCTCCCAGAGTGCTGGGATTACAGGCGTGAGCCACCGCACCCGGCCAGTACCAAGTTTTTGTTTGGGCCCTGTAGTAGTAACACTGGGAGGCGAGGGCTGTCCTCAGTGAAGACTCTGAGCTGAGAGGGGAAGGAACGTGCACGGCCTCCTAAACCACCAGCGCACCCTTGAAGGAGCCGAGTTCACTTCAGGCATGTCATGTGCACCCCACACATGGCCTGAGTCAGGCGGGATGAGCGTTCCCGTTTTACAGATGAGGAAACTGAGGCTGAGATGAGAGAGGGGCTTGGCCGGGTCTCTCAAGGGTGGAGTGGGGGTGAGTGAGGCTGCTTACTCCCAAATCCAGTGGGGGTTGGCTGTGGGACACGCACTCAGGTGGATGTAGTGCCTCAGGCCTCCCTGTCCTTCCTCCCCCAAACTCTGCAGGCCCTGGTGGACCTCCTGCTGGTTAGTGGCGCGGCCACAGCCACCACCATGTCCTGGTACCGGGTTAGCCCACTGGCTGCCCGCCTGCTCTACCCCTACCTGGCCTGGCTGGCCTTTGCGACCACACTCAACTACTGCATATGGCGGGACAACCGCGGCCGGCGTGGGGGCCGGCAGCTGCCAGAGTGAGTGTCCAGCCCGCCAGGGACTGCAGCAGCACCAGCAGGCCCCATCAGAGGTGGTGGCCATCACGCTTTCACGACCACTGGGCCTGGTACTCTGTCCTGGCCTGGGCCCACAGGGTCAGCAGCAGCTTCAGAGGTGGCCCAGCCTCAGCCCTCACCCGGGAACAGCATCCTGCGCTTTCTGCATGCTCAGAGCATGTTTTCAGAACATGGAATTTTATAAGCCAAATAAAGTTTTAACCTCCTGTGCCATGGCCTTTTTGCTTGGGTGGGACCCTGGCCACAGGGAAGAGGAGCTGCTGGGGCTGTGCCAGAGTTTGTCTCAGCAGGACCTGCCTGCGCCCACTTCTCCAGACAGGGCTGGATCCAGCGGGGGCTGCCTCTGCCTTCCCCGGACATTCCTGGAGCCCTGCAGAAGATGAATGGAGCAGTCTTTGGTGCCATCCTGGAGCCCACACTGGCTCAGACTGAGCTGGGGCTGTGGGTTTCGGCGGAGGGAGGGGTCTTGTCTGCTTCTCATGGCTTCTGGGATGCTCACCCCAGGCCCTTGAATGGCCAGGCTCATAACCAGCATCCGATGCCTGGTCTTGCCCGGTACATGGCCCTCAGCTGGTTTTGTCCAGGACAAAGCTGGGTGTGCTGACTGCCCCATCTGCCAGGTACCCGGGCTTATGCCAGCCTCGCTGCACCAGGGGCAGCCCCACAGGCACCCAGTTGGCTCAAGGGGTATCAGAGGCAGGAAAGATTAGGTCCCAACTCAAGCAGACCGGGCCTCCTTGCTGGCCCAGAGCGGCCAGGATTGCGGGGATCACCGCCAGTCTCTCCCTCTCCCGGGCTTCCAACTGGGCAACCCATGGCCTCTCCAGGCAGCTATTTGGGGTAAATGAGTACCACACGCTCCCGACCTGCGACTGGTCAGCACACCTAGGCAGCACTCAGCAGCACAGCCTGAGGCTCCCTCCCCTCCGCCAGGCCTGACCTGCTGGGCTTTTTGTTCTTTGTTTTTGGTGGCTAAGTTCATTCAAATTAGCAAAATGTTCATAGACAGCTCATCATCACCCAGCAGCCCGAGGCTGCTGCTTCCTCTCCTTTCTCCCCCTACTCTTACGTCCTCCCCTGACCCGTATGCTCAGAGCGCCGTGGCTCACACCTGTAATCCCAGCACTTTGGGAGGCTCAGGATGGAAGATTGCTTGAGGCCAAGTGTTTGAGACCAGCCTGGGCAACACAGAGACATAGGGAGTCTCCGTCTATACCATCCACTTTGACACACACACACTCTGTCTATACTGTCCACTTTGACACACACTGTCTATATCATCCACTTTGACACACACGCACACACACAGTCTATACCGTCCACTTTGACACACACATGCACGTGTGCAAGAAAACAGCTTGGGGAAAAAGATGAGCAAAGACAGTCGACTGCATTCTTCTGCTGGAAAGGACGGCTCCCGTCCAGGGCTGGGCTGTTCCACCCTGAGCCCCAGCCTCCCACTCCCTTGACTCTGAGAGTATACTGCCAGACAGATCACACTCTGCAGGACCCAGCAGCTTCTTAACCATGGGCACTCAGCTGAGCCCTCAGCCCAAAAGGCTTTCCTGATGCTCACTGGTGTGGAGCCAGCTGGGGAGCCGCTGTGTACCCCTTTTATTAACTTACTTCCGAACTTCTCCAAAATGCTGAGTTGAATTCCTCCAAGCTATGTGCAGACATTACTGCAAGCAGTGGATGACAGAGAGGTCCTTGTTATCAAGAAATTTACAGGCCAGGCTGTCTCCTGTACCAGCATGCTGATGAGCGTGCACCATCCCCACAGGGCACGGGGTATCCTTCGAAGTTTCAAGGGACATTTGAGTGCGTGCCAGACACTTAGGGAAAAGGGCAACCCAGCCCCAGACTTCTGGGGTCTTTCCAGTGAGGCATGCGCCTGTGTTTCTCATCTCCATGACCTGTGGGGTTATTCATCTGTAGCAAATGTCCCACATAGCTCCTGCCGGCCACAAAACATGTACGGCCACAAAAATGCCCTGGAAAAATGGGCGAGAGGAGAACTCATTTAGTATTTTGTCTGCTGGCTTCCTGTTAACAGCCTGGCGACATTTCCCCTGCTCATAACAGCATTCTCCTGTTTTTTTCTGAGACGGAGCCTCGGTCTCTTGTCCAGGCTGGAGTGCAGTGGCACGATCTCTGCTCATTGCAATTTCTGCCTCCCGGGTTCAAGCAATTCACCTACCTCAGCCTCCCAAGTAGCTGAGACTACAGGTGACTGCCACCATGCCTAATTTTTGTATAGAAGAGATGGGGTTTCATCATATTGGCCAGGCTAGTCTCAAACTCCTGACCTTGTGATCTGCCAGCCTTGTCCTCCCTAAATGCTGGGATTACAGGTGTGAGCCACCCTGCCCAGCCTATTCCCCTCTTTTCTAAGATGTCATCCACTAGGGACTTAAGGCTTTGATGTTTCTGCATGGGTTTATTATTTTTTGAGACAGTCTTGCCCTGTTGACCAGATTGGGGTGCAATGGCACTCTCAGCTCACTGCAGCCTCTGCCTCCTGGGTTCAAGTGATTCTCCTGCCTCAGCCCCCCGAGTAGCTGGGATTACAGGCATGCACTACCTTGCCTGGCTAATTTTTGCATTTTTTTTTTTTTTTTTTTTTTTTTTGAGACAGAGTTTCGCTCTTGTTACCCAGGCTGGAGTGCAATGGCACGATCTCAGCTCACCGCAACCTCCGCCTCCTGGGTTCAGGCAATTCTCCTGCCTCAGCCTCGAGTAGCTGGGATTACAGACACACGCCACCACGCCCAGCTAATTTTTTGTATTTTTAATAGAGACGGAGTTTCGCCATGTTGACCAGGATGGTCTCGATCTCCTGACCTCGTGATCCAACCGCCTTGGCCTCCCAAAGTGCTGGGATTACAGGCCTGAGCCACCGCGCCCGGCATAATTTTTGCATTTTTAATAAGATGGGATTTCAACATGTTGGCCAGCCTGGTCTCGAACTCCTGACCTCAAGTGATCCAACCATCTCAGCCTCCCATAGTGCTGGGATTATAGGCATGAGCCACTGTGCCTGGTCAATTCTGGCTTTGGATGGATTCTTAATGCAGAGTGTGGGTGTGGGTGAGTACTAGGAAGAAGCATTTAGTGGGATACACATCTCCATGGCAACTGCCTCAGCTTGTGGAGCTGGCTGGTATCCCGGCTCTTGAGGCCCTGGCTGTCAGCCTTCCTTAGGGGTGTCCATTTGCAGTGAGCAGAGGTACAAGGACATGTGGGGACAGAGAACAGGCATCTGCAATCATGGAAAGCCTGGACCATGTGGTCCTGATTCTGGGGGCTGTCCCAGTGTCTCCCTGGGCGGGCGTATCTCCTGGGCAACGGGTTTTAAGTGAGCTGGGAACCAGTGAGATCACCGGCCAGTGCGCTTCAAGGTAAGAGTCCAGAGTCCGTGTGGGCATCAGTCCTGAGGCCTCCCCTCGAAGGGAGGCTCCAGGGAGAAGCAGTGGGGTCCATGTAGCCTGCCTCGGGCCACTCTGCCTTCTGCATCTTAATCTCCCTGGTCACCATGTGGTGCTGCTGCCACCCCTAATGGCATCCATTCATCTGCCCAGCAGTGGCCCACAGAGCCCTTTAGACGCCCCAGCAGCCAGGGTTTCTTACCGTCCTCCTATAGGATGAGGAGGCAGGTGCAGGGAGGCCGCTATCTTCAGGGCCACCAGGGCTCCCAGCCAGCTCGGAACTGGAACCAGCGTAGGGAATCACATTGGGGTGGAGGCCTGCGGTCTAAGGGCCATCTTCTTTCTTCTCCCTCTTTCTCAAGGTGACTTCTTGGTCTTTGGGGCTTTTCAGCGACAGTAAGGGTGACAGGCCACGCTGAGCCTGTGGCTCCAGGATCCAAAGAGCAAGGCGGGCAGGAGAGATAGACGGCCTTTACTGCAGCACGAACCAAGTGAGAGGACAGTATGTCAGCAGCTCTCCAGGAGCCACCAAGGGCGATGGGCCCACCCTGCCCCTGCAACAGGACCCCCAGGGGCTAGAGCATGGCTCCCCCCAGGAAGGGCAAGGCATGCTTGTAAATAGGGGCCCAGACAACACGGGGAGGGCACCATCATCGGGTGCAGCTTTGCTACAAGAAAGGTTGTTCTTAATTTCAGAGGAGACACTGCCATGCCTAGCCTCGCCCTCCTGTGCACTGGAAGGTTCTGGAAGCAGCTCCCACCTGCCTGGGGAGTTAGGCCCACCCACTGCCCGTGAGCTGGGCCCAGGCACATTGTAGCCAAACAAAAACGCTAGCAGCTGACTCCAAATTTCAGCAACACAATTAGAAAAGAAATGGAATTTTACATTTTTCTCTCATAGATTAAAAAACAAGAAAAAGCCAACATTTTGACTGTAGATTCTGGTAGGTGGCATCTGGTAGGTGCATCTGACTTGAACCCAATGGTCTCCTTGGAATCCTTTTCAGCCTTGTGCTCTGCTGTCCGCCATCAGCCCCAGCCCCAGGCCCCCATCGCTGGAGGATACTGGCCCATCTCAGACGAGGGCGGGACCCTGAGGAGTGCCCGGCGAGCAGGGCAACCCCTGGGAAGACAGGGACTGACCTCCCTGTTGGGGTCTGTGACCCTCACAAATGGAAAAGGAAATGGTAGCAGAAGATGGCGGCTCCTGCTGGGACCTCAGTGGGAAGTCTGCTGGTGAAGGTTCTGGGTGAGCTGGATGGGGACAAGGTGGGCCTGCTGGGCGGTGGTCTCAAGACTGTTCCTGGGCACTTGTCACGTAGAGCCCTGTGGGTGCAGTGTGAGGCCCACACCCGTCCCAGGAGCATCCTGATGCATAAGAGCAGAGACCCTGAAAGTGAAATCCACCTGCCCCGTGTGACACAGGGCTCTCAAATGCTTCCCTGTGGAACCCTGCTCCCGAGGACACCTTGTCTCGCTCCACAGAACCCTTCCCACAGCGCCCCCGGAAACGCAGCTGGGAACAAACTCTCCATGCCAGGAACGAAGGCCTTGGCTAAGCCAGAGACTCATCAGTGCAGGGATAGTGCTGAGGGGTGAGGCAGGGCCTGGGGCAGTGCTCAGCTCTGGGGACACCATCCTGTCCTGCTTTGACCCACAGGTGGGAGGAGGACGCTCTGCTCCCGGACTCTGAGGCCGGGAGCGGGGCTCAGGAGGACAGAGGCCTGGGGCTGAGGGTGTGCCCAGGGCCGGTGTGGGGGCCTTTGCAGAAGTGGCTCTGAGAACTGAGGTTGGAATCCTGCCACAAGCACGGGATGGCGAGTGTCTAGACAAGGCAGGTGACGTGGCAGCCACCGGGCTGGTCCAGAAACAAGGTGCTGAAGACGTCGTTGAAGAAGGTGGGGTGGTACCTGCAGGCTCGTTCGCAGTCAGGGTTGAAGTTTACCTCCAGGATCTGTGGCTTCATCACCCGCTTTCCTGACAACAAACAACGCGGCAGAGTGTGAAGGCTCATCAGCCTCCGCTCCTGCAAGGGCAGTGGCCTGGGGACCCAGCAAAGGCTGGGGGAGGCCGTGGACCTGAGCTCTGATTCCCAGGGGACGGGCAGGGCAGAGCTGGGCCTGGAACTGGGGAACTGGGGTCTTTAGGAGATGCCTGCTTCTCTAGGAAAGGCCAGGGCTGCCTCCAGCCCTAAGATGAGAGCCTGTCCCTTTAAGCTTAGATGTTCAGCTTAGGGAAAAAAAAAAAAAAAACAAACAGCAGAGGTGGGCCGGCCAGGGGGCTGTGGGTTGGGATGATCAGGGTGCCTTTCCCTCGGGTCTCCTGTCCTGTGAGCTCACCGTGACACAGAGGTCCAACCCGCGGCTCTTCCCCTCTGCACTCTGCGCAGCAGTTACTTCCCCTCCCTGTGGGCCGAGCTGCGGCTTTCTCCAACCCTGATTTCTGGCCTGTTTAAGCCAGAAGACAGCCTGGGGCCGGCCCCTGCTTTCTCCAGGTACATGGTTGGCTGGCAGACGGGGTGCCTGGCAGTTTGGATCAGGAGATGGGGAGCCCCTCTTACCATCCTGACTGCTGTCCCACTTCAGCATGAGGTCGACGGCATACATGGCCCGGGATGAGGGGTAGTCACAGAGGCCCAGGGGTGGTGGCTTGGCACAGGCCACCTGGAACAGCTCCGTGAAGGCCTGAAAGATCTCAGCCTGGGAATGGAGGAGGCTGAGTTATGAGGCCTGCTCACAGCAGCCTCTCAATAGAGGGGGTTTGCTGCCCCTGCCTGAGCCCCAGGCCCCACACGGCCCAAGTCGCCCCTTCCCATATCTTCATGTCTGTAGACCTCATCAAGGCCACCTCCACCCAACACCTGCCCTCTTACTTCTGGTGCCCACCTTCCGAAAATCTGCCTGTCTCCTGCCTCAGATCCCCGTTGCTCCCCACTACCCCAAGGAGCTCAATACAGCACCCAGAATGCTGCTGTCGCAAGTGGGGGCCCAGCCCACACTCCAAACACCTGGGATTTGGGGGCAGGCAGTGCTACCACCCTCTGGCTGTCCCAGGGGTACCCCACATGCCCCTCCAGGTCACTCCCTCCCTCTCAGGAGCACCCACAAAGACCCAGGATGGACAGGAAGGGAAACCACACTGTCTTGCCAGCCTCTGGAGAAGGATCAACTGCAGGGGACAAAGGACCCTCCCAGCTCATGCTAGCCGAGGAGGAGGAGGCAGCTCCTGCAGGCCCCCAGCCTGGGACCCGCCCCACCGGCCTGAGGTGGTGTGCAGGATAGGACTTACCTGGACGTCCATCCAGGGATATTCTGGGTATTGCTTCTCAAACTCGGGGATGAAGTCTTCACAGTGCACCTGCAACAGACACAGGGCCCATCACGCTCTGCCCAGGCCTCCGCTGGGCCAGGAGTGGGGAGCCTGCCACTGCCTGGACCAGGAGCTTCTGACACTGGGTAGGGGTTCTAGGAGCAAGTAGCCAGCCGCAGTCCCTCAGCATACTAACAGGAGGCAGGAGATGGAGTCTAGCTCTGGGTCTTACTGTGTGACTCTGGACAAACGGACTAACTTCTCTGAGCCTGTTTCCTCCTCTGTGAAATGGAAAAACGTGCCCTGCCCAGTAAGCTGACTTTGCCAGGCTGCTTTGAGGCTCACACCAGAAACGGAATGTCCAGGGCTCCAGAAACTGCGGGCCTTGGGGTGGCACCCACCCTTACACTCAGCTTGGTATGGCACGGAGGACGCAGAGCTCAGACTCCAATGCAGGGCCCACCTGTTCCCTGGCTCAGCGCCGGCTCAGAGTGCTCGAGGGATGCACGACATTACCCAAAACACACCCAAGGAAGGTGGCAGTTGGCTCAGGTTTCTCCCAGAAAAGGGCAAGCCAGGACAGGCCCCTATGGAAGCCTGCCATCCACGCTGTGCTGGACACACGTCCCCTGGCACAGGGCTCCAGGAGAGGACTCTCGGGATGACCCCCACAGTACTGAAGGGAGGGACTTGAGACCCTGAGGGTGACTTCCAACCACGTCTCAGGCCCTGCTGGGGGCTCTGGGTCCTAGTGAGGTGGCTTCAACACAGGTAAGGATAAGGGGGACAGAAGCAACAGGACCACTCGGCCCCCGTGCAGAATGTGAGCTGGTACTACAGCCACAACGGCACGGCAGGGCCCTGTCTCCAAGTCCTCCTAGAGGACTCCTCAGACACGGGCACGGCCCGGTGGTGCCTCCACACGTGTTCCTGTGTCATGGTTTATCATTAGGGAAGACCTCGGTTAACGGACTGCAGCCATGCTCAGCAGCAACCCTGAACCTCAAAACACGTCACTCAGCCAACAAAGCAAGATGCAGAAGGATCTGTTCCATAAGATGATATTTATGGCCGGGCACGGTGGCTCACGCCTGTAATCCCAGCACTTTGGGAGGCCGAGGCGGGTGGATCACGAGGTCAAGAGATCGCGACCATCCTGGTCCACATGGTGAAATCCCATCTCTACTAAAAATATAAAAATTAGCTGGGCATGGGGGCGCGCGCCTGTAATCCCATCTACTCGGGAGGCTGAGGCAGGAGAATGGCATGAACCCAGGAGGCGGAGGTTGTGATGAGCAGAGATTGCGCCATTGCACTCCAGTTTGGGTAACGACAGCAAAACTCCATCTCCAAAAAAAAAAAAAAAAGATGATATTTATATATTTATATAAAAACCTAAGTAGGGCCTGGCCCGTGGTTCACGCCTGTAATCCCAGCACTTTGGGAGGCTGAAGCAGGCAGATTACTTGCGTTCAGGAGTTTGAGACAAGCCTGGGCAACACGGCAAAACCTTGTCTCTACTAAAAATACAAAAAAATTAGCTGGGCGTGGAGGTGTGTGGCTGTAATTCCAGCCACTCAGGGGGCTGAGGCAGGAGGATCGCTTGAGCCCAGGAGACTGAGATGGCAGTGAACTGAGATCACACCTCTCCATTCCAGCCTGGGTGACAAAGTGAGATCCTGCTTCTCAAAAAAAAAAAAAAAACACAAAACCTAAATAAGCAAAACAGCAGCTTGAATGGTCAGGGACATACTCATGCTGAAAAGAATCAACACGGGGCTGGGATTGACAGCCACACCTTCAGGAGCAGGGGAAGGCTGGGGCTGGGCGCAGGAGGAGTCCACACGCCTGTGGGCTGGCGACAGGCAGGGTCGGGTAGGTGTTTTATGCATCTGAAACACTCATAACCTGCCAGCTCAGACAGGACTTCCGGGACTTCTTTGCTTCCTGTACCCAGAGCTGGCCTCTCGCTTCTGTGCAGGCTGTGTCTACCTGGCCCAGGTACTCTGGTTGGCCAGTTCTAGTTTCTCGCCCCCATCTTGGAAGGGCCTTTGTCCAGATGCCCCTGAGCTCCAGGTGCTCAGATGTTGCAGCCTGCATTCACTGAGTGCCGGCTGCACGGGGCAGTTTTCAGCACTGTGCATCAGGGAAGACGGGAGGCCCTGGACCCAGGAAGGGTCACAGGCCAGCAGGCAGCCGGACCAGGTGGGGCCTCTTGGCATGAATCTCTGTGCTTTTCTGCCTGCCCTGGCTGCTTTTCTGGTTGAAGCGGCGGTGAAGAGTAAGCCCGGCTGGGAATCCGCTGTCTCAGCCTGCTGCGGGACCCACCCCCACCCGCCTCCATGTCATCGCAAACACAGAGCGTCATGGGGAGGCCTACCTGAGACAACACAGAACCCAGCCCGGCTCATCATGGCAGTGCCAACAATCGCCTTCCATAGCAGGAACTCAGGAGGCAGCTCCCAGGACAAGCCCAGGGGGCCAGTCCTCCCAGGAGGCACTGTGGGCGGGGCGGGGTCTGGGTCTGCACTGGCCTCCACGTGAATCTGCCCTACAGCTTCCTCAGGCCCTACCTGCTTCAGCACCACATCTGGGTTGTAGTTCATGACCGTGAAGTGCTTCTCGTAGTCATCCAGGTCACTGAGTGCAAAGGCCCTGGAAGACAAGCACGCGGACACATGTATGGGTTCTTGAGCTGGCCTTGTCCTTGCGAGGGAGGTACTGCTCACTCAGCCTTCCCAGCTAGGGGCTCAGGGCTTGGGGCAGGAGCCTGTTCCCTCGTCTGTGCAGGTGGGGTGGAGGTGAGTGAGATGCTGTGAAGTCTCTGCAAGTCCATAAAACGGCACCTGGTTCTCACATTGGTGCCCATTTCACAAAGAATGTTCACATCCATCATTGTGGACGATGCCAGGACTCTGAGGCGGGTAGGGCAAGTCACCACCAATGACCACCAAGGGAGACGGGTTCCGAGGGCCACTCACTGGGTAAGTGATGGAGGGCGAGTGCCATCAACGCCTTCTGATTCCAAAAAGGGCCCACCGCCCACCCACTACCTCCACCCAGTCCCCCAGCTCCCGACCCCGGACGCAGCCTGCCCTCCACTCACCGGTTGGAGAAGCGCAGCCAGAACACATCATACACGAACAGCCGCAGGGGCTTCACCGAGCGCAGGAGCACGATGTAGCGGATGTCGAACTTGACCTTTCCCACATCTTCTCGAAGGAACAACACGGGACTTTCGATGTACTTGGACACAACCTGGAGGACACAGGCACAAGCTCAGCCCTCCCCTCCCCTGGGCCAGGACAGAGCCCCTTGGGGCTCCCGAGCACACAAAGTCATAGGGCACAGACATGGCTGCACATTACTCCCTTTTCAAATCTGCCTAGGTTGCCGCAAAGTCTCTTTTTGTTTTGTTTTGTTTTTGAGACAGAGTTTGGCTCCATTGTCCAGGCTGGAGTGCAGCAGCACGATCTCTGCTCACTGCAACCTCTACCTCTTGGGTTCAAACGATTTTCTTGCCTCAGGCTCCTGAGTAGCTGGGATCATGGGAGCCCACCACACCCACCCAGCTAATTTCTGTATTTTCAGTAGAGACAGGGTTTCTCCATGTTGGCCAGGCTGGTTTCAAACTCCTGATCTCAAGTGATCCGCCTGCCTCGGCCTCCCAAAGTGCTGGGATTGCAGGCGTGAGCCACCACACCCACAGCAAAGTCATTACACTCATTTTTAATGGAAATGGAATATAAATTCTCACCCATCCACCCTCATCCCACGGCCTGAACTCTGCATGACAATTGTCCTTGTGATGCATTTCCCACCAGCCTCTGACCATGTACACACCCCAAGTGGATCCCGTGTCCTACGACCCCAACACTGCCTCTGGATGTCCCCTCACTACGACTCTTTACCATGGCTTGAGAGCCTCCCTGTTCAGGCTTGGCTACCTCACCCTGCTGGGCAGCCATACCTGGCACACTAGGTGCTAGGGTCTTTGAGATCAGAAGCACCCAGGACAGTTCAAGCTCTTGCTCTGTTGCCCAGGGTGGAGTGCAGTGGCACAATCATAGCTCACTGCAGCCTCAACTTCCAGGGCTCAAGTGATCTTCCTGTCTTAGCCTCCTGAGTAGCTGGGACTACAGGGGCGTGCCAACTTGCCTGGCTAATTTAGTTTTATTTCCTCATAGAAACAAGGTCTCCCTGTGTTGCCCAGGTTGGTTTCAAACCTCTGGACTCAAGTGATCCTCCTCAGCTCCCCAAAGTGCTGAGATTACGGGTGTGAGCCACTCTGCCCAGCCTGGACCTATCTGTGAGGACGATGGCACTTGGTGCCCTTCATCCCATCTCTCACTGTCCAGCCAGGGCCCTGGGCTGCAGGACCCACCTTGGGGGTGCTCTCTCGGTGCCGGATGATGCTGTGCAGGTTCTTGGTGACGTGGGTGTCCAGGCTGCGTGCCAGGTTCCAGGGCTTGCAAATCCAGTGGTTGTCCTCACCCCTGGGGAGCAGAAGGACTGTCTCGGTGGTGCCTGGGGCCTGGGTTCAGATGGTGCCTCCCCAGGACCCAGTGGCAGAAGAGGGCAGCCCACATCTCTTCTGGAGCTGAGGGCCTGCCAGAGAGGAGCTGTTAGAGGGCAGGGCTTGGGAAATAAGGAGAGGTTTGCCAGAGCCCAGGAGGCTGTGCTGCAGTGGAGAGCTCCTGCAGTCCACGAGGCTGGCTGTGACGTTCGGGGCCCACGGCTTGGCTCCTGCACCACAGTTTCCACAGTGGGTGCTCATGGAGGAGCAGGCGGACACAGAGGATGGGCTGGGTGAAAGGGCCATGGAGCACACCCACACCGTGTTTGAGGCTTACCCCCTTTCCCGCTGCTGGAAGTAGCTGACAAACTGGGGCAGCTCAGTGCGCAGGTTGAAGGTCCGGGGCAGCCAGGGTGGGCCCTCAGGGCCACCCGCCCGGCGCGCGATGGAGGCCAGGCAGTCCTTGACGGTCAGCAGGTTCTCACAGGGGAACTGGTTCAGCAGTACGCCCGGCCTCTCCTGGCTGAGTTTCCTGCAGGGCAAAGGCAGGTGCACCAGCTTAAGGGGAGGCCAAGACTCAGAGGCTGGCAATGCCTAGAGGCCCTGACTGGGAGAGTCCCTGCGGGTGAGAGTGCCCTCACCTGTAGTCCTTGAAGTGTGAGAAGTTGAAGAGGATGTCGGCGTCTGCCTCGCTCTGGGTGAGGGTGAAGCGCGGGTGGGTGAGGCTGCTGACCACCTGTTGCATGTCCGTGTAGACTCTGCAGGGAGAGCCTGAACTGGGTGACTGTAGCCCTCACGCGTCCAAGCAGGACGGGATGGAGCACCAGCCTTGGCTCAGGGACTCCCCTCCCTGTTCTGAAGCTATTGAGACCGAGGTGAGTCACAATGTTGAACAGCGGGGTTCAGACCCCACTTCCTCCAACGTGCCAAGGGAGGGGGCAATCTGTACCCTTTCGACACCTGGCTCCTCATCTGCAGGGCTGGACCACGCAGTCGACCTCACATTTGTCGTTAAAATTAAATGGCATAATTTGGGTGTTTATTATGTGCTAGTTATTTTGCCTCAGGTGGAAAAAAAGGATGAGGCTGGGGCCATTAATCTCACACAGACACACCAAGGGCCTCGGTGAGGCCTCTGCCCCAGAGGAGGTGGAGGGACTCAGGCCCCTGTCAGGTCCCCACCAGATTCATGTCTCAGCAAGAGCCCCTGGGCTGCCCGGCTGGGGCAGAGGCCAGCAGGAAGGAAAAGCTCCTGGGCCTGGTGGAGGGGGCAGAGTGGAACAGCCTGCCTGTTTCCCTCTGGGCCAGGTTTGGGTAGCCAAGGGGAGTGTCTGGGAGCTTCGGGGAGGGGCTCCTGGGAAGGCTGAGGCGGTACCTGCTCTGCATCTCTGTGTCCTCACCTGTGACTGCTTTTGTGAGGGGTTCAACCTGAACCTGGGGGCCTGGCCTCCCTTAACTCAGCAGCCACACCTGCAGACTCCTGCCAGCCTGGCCTCCCTTAACTCAGCAGCCACACCTGCAGACTCCTGGGAGGGGGGGGGGGGGCCCTCCTGGCAGCTCAGGTGCCTGTTCTAAGTGCCCAGTATGTTCACGGCCAGCAAAGGCTCCCTCCTGGCATGCACGGGCCTGGTTGTGTGCTGGTTTCCAGGACTGAAGAGCACATCCGAAGAGGCCCCATGACATGCAGAGTTGGTAACGTGACCCCATGGTACCCAGAGGACAAGGGTGGGATGGGACCAGTGGTGACCAATGCTCCTGCCCAGGGGGCCTTTCACCCACCACCAGCATTTTCTATTTTTAACTTTCAAGGGTGATTTTATTATTTTTTTTAAAAGGAGTCTCGCTGTGTCGCCCAGGCTGGAGTGCAGTGGCCTGATGTCCCCTCACTGCAGCCTCTGCCTCCCAGATTTCAAGCGATTCTTCTGCCTCAGCCTCCTGAGTAGCTGGGATTACAGGCGCCCACCACTATAATCTTTTTGTATTTTTAGTAGAGATAGGGTTTCACCATGTTGGCCAAGCTGATGTTGACCTCTGACCTCAAGTGATTCACCCACCTTGGCCTCCTAAAATGCTGGGATTATGGGCGTGAGGCACTGCGCCTGGCTTCACAGGTGAGGCAGGAGAATGGCTTGAAACCCGGGAGGCAGAGGTTGCAGTGAGCCAAGAACATGCCACTGCACTCCAGCCTGGGTGACAGGGAGACTCCGTCTCAAAAAAAAAAAAAGATCTCCAGAAAGCCCTGCTCACTCTTACACTTCCTGCAGCATTTTCTCTGGATCCTAAGAGCTCCACTCCCTGCACTCATCCCTGCTGTGCCCAGACAGGATGCAGCTGACTTACTGGGCACCCATGTTCTGGGGCTGTGGGAACCACAGAGCCTGGGAGGCAGTGACTGAGGACAAGTCCCAGCCCAAGCAAAGGGGGCTACATACTTGAAGATGTGGTTGTCGGGGTACACCACTGGGCTGATGGCAAGTGGCAGCTTCTCCTTGTTTTCCTTCAGAATGGCCTAGAAGGAAACACACCAGAGGTAGAGATGAGCTTAAGGAAGGGAGGGACAGGCCGGCGCCGTGGCTCACACCTATAATCCCAGTACTTTGGGAGGCTAAGGCAGGTGGATTACATGATATCAGGAGTTCGAGACCAGCCTGGCCAACATGGTGAAACCCTGTCTTTACTAAGAATACAAAAATTAGCCAGGCGTGGTGGCTCATGCCCATAATCCCAGCTACTTGAGAGGCTGAGGCAGGAGAATCGCTTGAACCCGGGATGTGGAGGTTGCAGTGAGCTGAGATCACACCACTGTCCTGTAACCTGGGCGACAGTGAGACTCGTCTCCAAGAAAAAACGAAGAGAGGGAGGGGACACAAGTCTCCCTGCCCAGCGCCAAGTTCTATGGCCTCACAGGCCATCGAATGGCTGCTCCTCACTCCCAATACCCCAAAGCCTCTAACCACCCTTCACCCCGGGATTCTGGGGCTCCAGGGCCCTCAGGTGCTGAATAGTCCTAGTTTGGTGTCAAAAGAACAAGGTAAACATTGCTGCACATCTTCTCAATGCTATCTGGAAATCACTGCGGGTGAGAGGGTGCCAAAACCCTCCTGGGAGGAGCCGCTTGGTTCTAGGAGCCCTGAGATCTGTCCTGAGCTCCAGCAGTGTGATAATTTAACACATGCCCATGTGTCTGCACATGGTGGCTGAAGCCAGTAATCCCTGTACTTTGGGAATCTGAGGTGGAGGACTGCCTGAGCCAAGGAATGTAGGAAGGACCAGCGTGGGCAACATAGTGAGATCCTGTCCCTACAGAAAAATTAAATAATTAGCAGGGTTTGGTGGCAGTTGCCTAGAATCCCAGCTACTCAGGAGGCTGAGGCAGGAGGATTGCCTGAGCCCAGGAATTAGAGGCAGCAGTTAGCTATGATCGTGTCACTGCACTCTAGCCTGGGAAAAAGCAAGACCACATCTCTTTAAAACAATTAAAAAAAATGATTAAGACATGCCCTCAAAGTTTGATACCCTCTTCCAAAGGCAGAGCTGCATCCATCTCCAAGAGTGGGATGGACCTAAGGAATTGCTTCCAATTAGCAGGAAAAAGGTGGAAGAAACAGGGTTGCCTCTGTGACGAGTCCATGAAGCCCGAGGCTTCCTCTTTGCTCTTTCCCTGGGATCAGCTGCTCTGAGAGAAATCAGGTGCCACGTCCTGGGGATACCTGAGCACCCCTATGGAGAGGCCCACAAGCCGGGGAGCCCAGGCCTCCTGCCAACAGCCACCATTCACACAGCAGGCACGCACGCATGCCACGTGGAAGCAGGTCTGCAGCCCGACAGGCAGCCTGTGTGTCTTGAGGGAGACTTGAGGCCAGAGGCACGCCGCTGAGCCAGTCCTGAATTCCTGACCCACAGAAATCATGTGAGATAATAAATGTTTGCTGTTTTAAGGTGCTAAGTTTTAGAGTTACTTTTTTTTTTTTTTTGAGACGGAGTTTTGCTCGTTACCTAGGCTGGAGTGCAATGGCGCGATCTCGGCTCACTGCAACATCCGCCTCCTGGGTTCAGGCAATTCTCCTGCCTCAGTCTCCTGAGTAGCTGGGATTACAGGCACGCACCACCATGGCCAGCTAATTTTTTTTTTTTTTGTATTTTTATTAGAGACGGGTTTCACCATGTTGACCAGGATGGTCTCGATCTCTTGACCTCATGATCCACCCGCCTTGGCCTCCCAAAGTGCTGGGATTACAGGCGTGAGCCACTGCGCCTGGCCTTGGAGTTACTTTTTACCCAGCCACAGCTAATGGACATAGGCAACCTTGGGCCCAGAGCACAGACCCAACTGTGAAGGGTCAAATGGGAAAAAACGGACGCCTGGCCTTTTATCTCTTCCTCTTTATGGTCAACACAGGTTCCCAAGGAAAACCATGAACTCCGGTTCATGTTCCATTAACAAAGAACCCCAAGACCAGGACGTGTTCCTCTCTCCAGTTGCGTTCACAAAGGCATTTGCTTTTTCAGGTAAATGTGTACTAAGCACCTTCCTGGTGCAGGGGCTCCAGGAGGCTCATAAGCACCCTTTGAACCAGTAAGACTGACCTCCTTGTTTTTGGCAAGGTTGGTTCAATCGCCACTGACTTAGACTGAAAGTGCCAGGAGGCCCCCCAACAGCTCACCCCTGCAGTTGGCAGTGCCCACACAAACACACCACCACTCTGCACACCCACTGTCATGTGAGTCAACTCTAACCCTTCCCACAACCCTCTGAGGCTCTTAGTGCCTGGTGTACAAGAAAGGCAACTTCAGTCCCTGTGGGCAAGCCTGCAGCCTCAGCCCACAGGCCACCAGGTCCCCTTGGTTCTGGACTCCAGCTCTTCCACCCTTGGCAAGTGACTTAACTTCTGTGTGTCTCAATTTCCTCATCCTCAGTAAGATGAAGATAAAAACAGAACTGTAAACTTGTAAGGAACAGTAGTACATGCCCACAGGCTCCCTTGTGGGCTGGTCCAAGCCTATGGAAGCAGCAGCAGATCAGAGGGCAGGGGAAGGAGGAGAGAAGGGTCAGGGGTCAGGAACCCCCTACCCAACCCTGCCTGGTTCTGGAGGTAGCTACATTCCTCTTCCTCCCCCAGCACTAGAGGCTTGCCAACCCTCGCTCCCTAACCTGCCAGCCTCCTCGTATGGGGCCTGGATGAGCTCCAACCTCCAGCCAGGAACTTCTGAGTGGGACAGATGGGTCCCATGGGGCCCTCACCAAGACTAAAAGCACCTTTGTTATCAATAATAGTGACCAAGACAGTAACTTGCAGGCCTGCTGAGTGAGAAAGGTATGTGATGTATGAACACTGGGTGTTACTGTGCCTTTGTGAGATGAGGACACGGGGCTGAGCAGGGTTCACAGCCAAGATCAACTGCACAGCCCCCCTCCTTCCCAAGGGAGCAGCATGGACCCTCTGAAGACAGAGGCTTGTAAGTACTCTTTGGACCAATAAGACTGACCTCCTTGTTTTGGGCATAGTTGGTTCAATCACCACCCACTTAGACCAGCAACATCCTCACCAGGCATCTTGTGATCTGGAGCCCCAGCTGTGCAGCCACAGGCAGCTTGTGTTCACTCTCTGAGCCCTTCGTCTCTCAGAGGCTCCCAAAACTCTCTACACCTCCCACAGTAACTGGCTCAGGGCCTAGCACCTGGCTGGTGTTCGATAACATTTGGTGTCTGGACAGAGAACATTCTGGAAGCTACCAAGCAGGCATGCCGGGGGTGGAGGAGGGCTGCACCTGGTAGTGCTCGGCGGGCGGCTCGGGCGTGCAGGAGTTGAGGTCCAGCATGTCGGCGGGGGCCCAGGGCAGCAGCATGCACTTCCGCATCAGGGGATCTGTCTCTCCGTAGGCAAAGTCTCGGGTCACCTCCTCTGTGTCAAGACATGTGTGCCCATCAGAGAAGGATGACAGGACACCTGGCCGAGGCCTGTCCTCCAGGGTGGGAGGGAGCTGGACTTACCGCCAGTGTCTAGGTCCCTCAGGGGCCACAGCAGTGTGTAGGCCACCTGCTGGGGCATGTAGAAGAAGGGGGCCGTGGCAAAGCTGGGCACGTCTGCATGCTGGATCCTCGAGCCGAACTCATCCATGATGTACCACACCGGCATCTTCTCCTCTGCTGTCTGCAGACAGCACACACGGCACCCCTTGCCCACCCGCCCACCATGGGAACTCCCTTCTGAAACCCAGACATCGACCACCCATCAGCCCACGGCCATCTCCCTGGTCTTCAGAAAGGCCCTCTCACATGTACCCCAGGCCCTTTAGCTAAGGTGCAGGCTTTGGGACAGCAGCCCTCCCTTTGCAGACCAGACCCAGGCCTGGATAATGCAGGGTGACAACTCATGGTAAAAGGGCATCTGGAAACAAAGTACGCAGCTCAGTACCCGTAGGGGTGTGTCTGGGTTTGTGGGCATGGAGGGAGGCGGCGTACTCTTTGAGCTCAGGGAAGGCTCCCTGGAGGAGGTGACATCTAAGCTAAAATCATGAGAAACAAGCAAGTATCTTTTCCCAAACGAAGAGTGGTAAGGGGCTGGAGCACAGGGTGAGTCCGGAGAGGCCAGCAGCGGTGGGTGAGGAATAGTCGAGGGCTATTTTTTTTTTGAGACGGAGTTTCACTCTTGTTACCCAGGCTGGAGTGCAATGGCGTGATCTCGGCTCACCGCAACCTCCGCCTCCTGCGTTCAGGCAATTCTCCTGCCTCAGCCTCCCGAGTAGCTGGGATTACAGGCACACGCCACCGTGCCCAGCTAATTTTTTGTATTTTTAGTAGAGACGGGGTTTCACCATGTTGACCAGGATGGTCTTGATCTCTTGACCTCGTGATCCACCTGCCTTGGCCTCCCAAAGTGCTGGGATTACAGGTGTGAGCCACTGCGCCCAGCCAGTCAAGACCTTTTAAGAGTGATGGGATCAGAGCAGCCAGGAAAGAGGTGGCTGAGTCATCTGGGCCCTTTTAGTTTAAGAGTCAGAAGGCCACGTCCTGTGAGCTCGGAGGTCAGCTGGACCTGAGTCCCCAGCACAGTGTGCTCCTTAAGAAGCCACAGGAAAAAGTGAGTGGCTTGTTCTGACTGGCCCTCCACCTGCCCTGATGGTGCAGGGCAGCAGAGGTCTGTGTCCATGCCTGTCCTCCCTGTGCCTGGGGCCCAGCTACTCACTCACCCCATGGGCCAGCTGGTAGGTCTGGTTGAACTTCCACATCTCCTCCAGCACCAGGCCCACAGCCTCTGCGCTGGGCAGCTCGCCGTGGAACTCAACACCCATCAGGTTGGCCATGCGGTGCAGCAGCCCGGGCACCTGCAGCAGCTGCTGACGTGCATGCTCCACGCGACACGTCCAGGCGTGGTCGATGAGGAAGATGCTGTGGGCACAGGCCACCCGTGAGGCTTCTGGGTGTGCACAGTACAAAGGGAGGCAGGGACAGGAAGAGGCCTAGGGCTGTGCTGGGACCAGGACTGGAGCTTCCTGAGATTTGGTCTACCAGGTGCTAGAGTTATGCCCAGTTTTGGACTCCAGGGGGCCTGGGTCAGGGGTTGGTGCTGCTGCTCACTTCCTGTGTGATCCTGAGCAAGCACCTTCGCCTCTTCAAGCTTCTCAAACGGCAGCAGGGGTCTCTACTGCCTGTCACAGCAGCAGATGAGACCAAATATGTGGTACACCTACTGTCCACTAAGCACTCGTAATAAACACACCAGTGGTCACTAGTGTGAAGTCCTCAACTGGACCCTGGACCACTGTGGACCAGGCCCAAGCTGCCCATCTTCTTCTTTTTTTAAAGACAGTATCACTCTGTCGCCTAGGCTGGAGTGCAATGATGCGATCTCGGCTCACTGCAACCTCTGCTTTCCAGGTTCAAGTGATTTTCCTGCCTCAGTCTCCCGAGTAGCTGGGATTACAGGCACCCACCACCACGCCCGGCTTATTTTGTATTTTAGTAGAGATGGGGTTTCTTCATGTTGGCCAGGCTGGTCTTGAACTCCTGACCTCAGGTGATCCACCCGCCTCGGCCTCCCAAAGAGCTGGGATTACTGGCGTGAGCCACCACGCCTGACCATGCTGCTCATCCTGCTGCCTGCAGGACTGGCACAGTGCAGCTGCTCAACAAAAGCAAAGGCCATAGATGCTGGGGGCCAGCACAGGCAGATGGCATGGAGGCTGCCACACAGGGCTCACCCATGCAACCAGGCCTTCTGTAAGCACCAAGGACTTTTTGTGGGAGAGGCTTCCAGTCCCTGTACACTGGAGCCCTGCAGCCCAGCTCCCATGGGAAGCATGCCGGGGCTGTGGCACAGGATGAGCTATCCCTACCCTCTAGGACACGGGGCTGGCCATAATCCTCCCAGAGCCCTGCTGGACCAGGAGGCACTGAACACACAACACTCAGGTTCCTGATGGGCAAAGCAGACCCCAGCTCTGTTCCCCTTTGAAAATGAAAGGCCTGGTGCGGTGGCTCAAGCCTGTAATCCCAGCACTTTGGGAGGCCGAGGCGGGTGGATCACAAGGTCAAGACCATCCTGGTCAACATGGTGAAACCCTGTCTCTACTAAAAATACAAAAAATTAGCTGAGCATGGTGGTGCATGCCTGTAGTCCCAGCTACTCAGGAGGCTGAGGCAGGAGAATTGCCTGAACCCAGGAGGCAGAGGTTGCAGTGAGCCGAGATCGCGCCATTGCACTCCAGCCTGGGTAACAAGAGCGAAACTCCGTCTCAAAAAAAAAAGAAAAGAAAATGAAAGGGACAGCCAATGTTCCGGTTCTCAGGCTGGGGTTCAGGAGTATTTATCTTATTGTGCGTGTATTAGATTTGCTGGTTGGCCCATCCTGAGTGAGTGTGTTTACTCTTGCACTTGTGCTAGAGTGGCTGAGTATGTGATGCAGGGCCCAGGCCTTCGGGGTGACCCTGGGCAAGTGAAGCAAGGGGTGCTGTACACAGATAGGGATGGGGGTGAGGACGGAGAGCTTGTTGGGGCCTGGCAATCAGGGGGATGAGGGCCTGGAAGCAGAAAGGCTCAGAAGCAGGTAGAGCTGAAATGAACACAGCCTCCAAATCCAAGACCCTGGATCCCTGGCCGCCAGTGGGGTATGTGGCTTCAGGCCCAAGAGAAACCGGGAGCTCCCAGGGCAGCCGCTACCATCTAATGCACCTGCTCCCAGGCCTGAGTGCCACAGAACTCACTTCACTGAACTTGAAGGGGAAGGTGAACCTGAGCATGCACGGATGGAGGTGCTGGGCTGCCCATATTCGGGGTGGCTTGCTACTGCCCACTCACAGCTGGAGGAGGATGCGGGAGAAGCTCTGCAGAAGAGACCAGACCCCTATCCAAAGAGCTGTGCATGGACACAGGGGCCCAGCAAGTTTCTTGAAGGTTCCTCAAAACCTTTGGCAGAGGGGCCAGCAGTCCTGTCCTAGGGATAGCCACTCTTGGTCCCTGGGGGCAGAAAGCCTGGGGTACAGTCTCAGCTCTGCCCTAACTTCCCTGTGGCCTCGGCAAGGTGAGGCCTGCTCTGAGTCTCAGGTGCTCAGGTGTTCTGGGGTCCATCCTAGAATCCAATTCAGCAGGACCGAGGAGGAGTAAGGCTGACCTGTACCCTTAACCTGGAGGGTAACCTCGAGAAAAACTGGAACTCCTAATCCCCTGTAGTAGGACCACTGTGACAATGAGGTGGCTGGGAGGTGCTCCCAGGCTGCAGTCCACAGCAAAGCCCTGTGTTGCCATGGACATTACTCTGAAGCCCTGATGGACACACTGCTGGCCACATGTGCTCACCACAAAGCTGTCCTGGGGAAGATGTCCAGTGGTGGTGAAGGGCCCAGGAGAGTCTGCAGTTACTGCGTCCCCCACCTTTCACCAAGTGAAGGTCGTGGTGACATCCCTGGCCAGGCTCCTACCTGTTGGGGTCGGCTGCCTGGAGCCCGCTCTCCCTGGTCACGATGACCTTGCAGCACAGCTCGCTCCCAGGGTTGGGCTGCCTCTTCCGCACGTCCTGTGCTGCTTCCTCCTCCTCCTCCTCCTCCTCTTCCACTTCCTCCACTTGCATGATCCCAAACACTTCCCCGGCATCGAAAACCTGGGGGCCAGAGCTTGGGTCAGCAGGGGTGCAGGCAGGAGACCCCACCCCTAATGCCTTCACCACTGGCTGGGACTTGTGCTCCAGAAAGCCACCCAACGTGCCACACCCTGAACGTGCCACAAACATGCCTCCTTCAGAGGAGAGGGACCTGTTTAATGCAACTGCACAGTCTTATGGGCAGGGAGGCTGAAGCTCCTAGAGACGTCAGGGTCAGAACAGGTACCTAATGTACCCACCACCGCCTGAGCTGTCATCCAGAGCCCTTTGTCCCACGGGACACTACATGGAGATAGGACCGCGAGGACTCACTGGAGGTATCTCTAGTCCATTCCCCTTGAACTACAGTCAAAGAGAGGACCCAAAGATAAGAAAGGGTGGCTCCAGTCACACTGGAGGTCAATGGGAGTCAGGATCTTGGTGGCCAGGGGGGACACCCTATGTTCCCCCTCCCCACAAGAACCCTTCAACACTAGGATAGCTGAGGGAACTCACAGACAAGCCTCCTCCAATCTGGCCCCACCCAATCAAGGCCAACAGGAAGGGAAGGTCCAGGTCACGGCAGGACAGGAAGATAAGGGCCTTGGTCCTGCCTGTGTGGCTAGTCAGGCAGGCAAGTGACCTCTTCCGGTGTGTGTGGACCACAGGGGTCGCTGGCCCAGCCACACTTTGGTACTGTCTGCCATAAGCCAGCAAGGGGGGCTTCTGGGCAGATTCTGGAGCCAGGCAGTGTGGGTTCAAATCTTGGTTTCACCACTTCCTAGACAAGTGACCTTGAACAAGTTACTTAACTATCCCTTGTGTGTTTCCTCATCCACATAATGGGAATAACAGAACCTCCCTTTGAGAGCTCCTGGGAGATTAGATGACTCACACCCAGAGCTCGGAGTGGGGCTTGGCCACAACAAATGCTCTGTAAGCACGAAGTGCCATTGTTACACTTCTGAGACTCAGTTTCCTCACCTGCGAGAGGGGGTGTCATCCACCCTTCAGGACAGATGGAATGAAATCAACAGTGTACATGAAGTCCTGGCACATGGCAGAGGCTCAACAGAGATCAGTTTCTCCCTAAAACCTCGTTCCCAGTACTGGATTAAAAATGGCAGTTGAAAAGGCTGGGGTGTGGTGGCTCACGCCTGTAATCCCAGCACTTTGGGAGGCTGAGGCGGGAGGATCATGAGGTCAGGAGTTTGAGGCCAGCCTGATCAACACGGTGAAACCCTGTCTCTACTAAAAATACAAAAATTAGCTGGGTGTGTTGGTGGACGCCTGTAATCCCAGCTACTCAGGAGGCTGAGGCAGGAGAATCACTTGAACATGGGAGGTGGAGGTTGCATTGAGCCGAGATCGTGCCGCTGCACTCAAAAAAATGGCAGTTGGAAACTAACTCCTCAGGTGCAGGCACCTTTTGTGCACTGGGCAGGACCTGCCCTGTGGTGGCATGAGAATGACACTCGTGGCCTTGCCCAGGGAGCTGACAGCTGAGTAAGGTCTAGGCCACCTGAAGAGTATCAGGTAAATTGCTCTGGGGCCTGGAGGGCCTGGGAAGACTTCATGGATGAGGAACTATAATCAGAGGCCAGCTTTGAAGAAGGGGAAGATTTAAACATGAGGCTGTGTGGTGAGGATGGAAAGGAACTCCAGGCAGAGGGAAGAGCAAGAGCAAAGGCTGGAGGCAGAGAGCCCAGGGTAGAGCAAACCAGGGGTCACATGGAAGACAAGCCACCTGTGACAAGGGGCATCCGGTTCTCCTTTGTCCTCAAGGTGGGTCTGGGGAGGCTATTTTCTCGTTTGGGACTGGAGGGAGGCTAAGACCTTAGGCTTCCACCCCAGTGCTCCAAAACCCCAGGGGACAGAGTGAGGCTGAGGACTGAGAGCCTGCTTGAAGCCTGGCTTGGCTTCACCCCAGCTGTGAAATGGGGGGTAACCACAACTCCTTCATGGCAGGACTGGAAGAGCTCCCCAGGAGATAAGGGGAATGGTTTTGCAACTGGGAAGCTTGTGCAGACTGTAGAGTAGACACTTCAAAAACACCTCCTTTAGTTTCCCCATCCTTCCCAGGGCAGCTGACCTAAGGTGACACAGGAGGGCTGACGGCGAGGGGTGGAAGGGCCCACGGCGCTGGCAGGTGGTCCTGCTGGTACTCGGTCTCCCCCACACCTGGGCCAACAGCAGCAGGAGGCTTCACTCAGGAAGAGCTCCAAGTTTATGTCTGGTAAAGCAGTGACTCAGCTCCGCCCTTAATGGCTAAGGAGGGTCACAGAAAAACACTGGCTGCCCCTTAGTAGGGCAACAGCAGGCAGGGCGCCCTTGGCAGGGGGACATGACGAGGTGGCGACCACCCTGTGTACCGGGTATATTTCTCATGCCACCTCCCATCCCTCCAATACTGTGGGAGTCAGGTGCTGTCTCACTGTCCCCTTCCTGGAGAACAGGACTCAGATGGGCATGACTGGCCGAGGGAGGGTGTGCTGCTGTGGAGGCTGGCTGGGCAGGAGCTGGTCATTCCCACTGTGCTCCTTCCACGCAGCACATGGGAACCCTTTTGTCCTCATGAACAAACCAGGGTCCCTTCCACCCAGCGCAGGCTTGGGACCAGAGCGGTCCTCAGAAAGCATGGCAGAAGTGAAGAGCAGAGGAAACTGTTACACTGTAGTTTTGAGGAGGTGTCACTGCACGTTTCCAGCAGGAAGGTTCCTGGTCCAACCAGGGTTACACAGAGGGAAACCGGCTCAGGGCCCGTGGGGGCTGGCCAGCAGCCAGGTTCAGGGACTTCTAGTTCCCGGCCCGGGTCCCTGTTTTGGGCTCTGGGGCTCCACTTCATCACCTGTGCCACTTGGCTCATCTCGGTCAGGGAGGTGGCACCTGGAGGAGACGCCTGGTCCCAGCTAAAGACGCCCCCGGCCAGCCGGCCCGGGAAGGCGCTGTGGCTTCAGCCCCTGGGCACGCAATCAAAATCCAGGGTTCACCCCCAGCCAGGACAGTAAGAAACGCTTTGGAGTGGACCAGGATGGGCCATCCTCACAAAAAAGGAGAGAACCTAGAGGCTCCTAAACCTTTTCCATTTTTCTTTAGAGTTCTCCACCTCCCACAGCCTGTTTTCTTTAATCTGCAAGGAACCCGAGGCTCGAATCAAATGAAAAAACACAGAATTCTGTGAACCCAACAGTTACAGCTACACAAACTCACGGGGTTCCCGTTGTCCCTTTGAGGCAGCGGCTGAAAGAATCCCTCTGAAGGGACTCTGGGAGCCGCAGTGTTCTCATCTGTAAAGTGGGGGCGATGAATCTGACGCCCAGCAGGGCTTTGTGAGGCTCGGGTGTGTGGAGGAGCTCAAGTTTCCACCGCAGCCTTGGGCCGGCCTCGGGCCCGGGCAGGTCAGGGCCGCAGGTATCCCAGTCTCCTGCTGTCACTCCTCGGTCCCCAACTCCACGCCGCTCCAGAACTGCCCAGGACGCGGTAGGGGTGGTTCAGCGAGGCTCCCGCCGCCCTGGAGCGCCCTTTCTTGCCCTGCGCCGAGGGCTTCCGCCGCGCTCCCACCCCGGCCGCCGCACGTGCCCGCCGCCCTTCCCCGCACCTCGTGCTCCAGCTTGTGCAGGAGACCGCCCCAGTAACGCTCGGGGACCCCCGAGGCTCGCAGCGCCGGGCCGTGCAGCGCCGCGAACTCGGCCAGGGACCGCGCACCCTCCTCCGGCGTCGGGCCCGGGCTGCTTCGCTCCGTAGGCGGGCGCTCGGGGCCCCGCTCGGCCTCCATGGCGCTAGCACCCGCGCCGACTCTAGCGCCGCCGCCGCCGCCGCCCGCCTCGGCCCGCCCTCCAGAGCCACCGCCGCCCCGCCCTCCTCCCGGCCCCAGAGCAGGCACTGCGCGTCCGCGCGGCGAGTGCGTGAGCGCGCGGTTTGAGGGGCGGGGCGCGCGTCTACGGCCGCGCCCGTGATTTCGAGCTGCCACCTTGTACGCACGCGCGCGTGATGGGGGCGGAGATTTTTCTCACTCAGCCCGCGGCCACCCCGGGGAATGCCGGGAGGGCGGGGCACCTGCGTCCGGCTCTGTCAGGACCGGAAAGAGGCACCACTGACAACCCGGAAGGGGCCCTGGGGCCGGAACCCGGTGGGGAGGTGCTGCAGTGCCTGTACAAGGCACACGTTGACGCTCGCAGGCGCCCCGCCCCGGGCGAGGAAGGAACTCTTGATTCCTTTGAGTGCTTCACCAGATTTGGATGCTGCAGAATCGCGGCCCTTCTCAATTCCTTATTTTTGGATTTGGAATGCGCACCGCCATGCCTAGCTAATTTTTGTATTTTTAGTGGAGATGGGGTTTCACCATGTTGACCAGGCTGGTCTTGAACTCCTGATCTCAGCTGATCCACCCTCTTTGGCCTCCCAGAGTGCTGGGATGACAAGTGTGAGGCACTGCACTGGCCTATTTTTTGAGATGGAGCCTCGTCTCGCTCTGCGACCCAGACTGGAAGACAGTGGCACAATCTCAGTTTACAGCAACCTCCCCCTTTAGGGTTCAAGTGATCTTTCGGCTTCAGCTTCCCAAGTAGCTGACATTACAGGCATGCACCACCATACCCGGGTAATTTTTGGATTTTTAGTAGAGACAGAATTGCCCCATGTTGTCCAGGCTCGAACTCCTGGGTTCAAGTGATCCGCCCACCTCAGTCTCTCAAAGTGCTGGGATTACAGGCATGAGCCACCTCGCCCAGCCAGAAAAACTTGTTATTAATACTGTCACACTGAAGTACTTTTCTGAGGAAAAAGTAATTTGATCTAAGTGAAGTCATGATTCACAGGGTGATATGTAAATCCACTGCTGCAGACCCACATTTTGATTTCAGGTGTAGTCTTAAAATAATTACTAAGTTTTGATAGATGTCATGCTTCTGAATCGGAATTGTCATCTTGTTTGAGGTTGGTGATTTATCTTTGACCTCCATGATGGAAGGTAAAGGTTGACATTTTAAATTTTTATTTATTTATTTTAAGGTTGACATTTTATGGAAGTTTCAGTTCATAATCAACTTAGAGAAATTGAACTTCAGAACTTAATTTATAATTAAATATGGGTTTCTGGGATGTTTTTTAGTTTAGGGCTCCTGAAAAGGTTTATCGCACAGCAGGAATAAAATACTAAATATTAATATGTAAACTAGACTTATACCACATAGAAGGGGACAAAAGCACTCCAGCAAAAATGTTCAGTCTTCACACAATATAGAGCAGAACCACTGTCTCCATTTCCCACACACTTCATTTACACCTGACCTGTAATTTTCCTAAGGTTACATGTATCTTGCAGGACAAAGAACAGGCACAACTCAGGTCGTAGGTGGGCAGAGGCAGCAGGATCTCACTGTGAATATTCAGTAAATAACAATATTATATTGCAATTAGGTAAGAAATATCTTCTTCATAGACTGGATCATTGCAAAAATCCCTGGATCATGGTGAGATGTATAGTGAAAGTTGATCCTAGAATTGCGTCATTCAGCCAGGCTCCATGGCTGATGCCTGTAATCCCAGCTCTTTGGGAGGCCGAGGCAGGTGGGTCACAAGATCAGGAGTTTGAGACCAGCCTGACTCAACATGGTGAATCCTCGTCTCTACTAAAAATATAAATATATATATTGAATCAGAGTTTTCCTCTGTAACCCAGGCTAGAGTACAGTGGTGCAATCATAGCTCACTGCAGCCTTGAATGCCTAGGTTCAAGTGATCCTCCTGCCTCAGCCTCTCGAGAAGCTGGGAGCTGCACTAGATGTGTACCACTACACCCAGCTAATTAAAAATTTCGTTTTGTAGAGTTGGGGTCTTGCTTTGTTGCCCAGACTGGTCTCAAACTCCTTAAGTGATCCTCCTGTCTCAGCCTCCGAAAGTGCTGGAATTATAGGTATGAGTCAGTGTGCCCCATGCCCAGCGTTGTGATGCTATTTTACTTTATTTATCTATTTATTTATTGGGATGGTGTCTTGCCCTGTTGACCAGGTTGGAGTGCAGTGGTGTGATCTCGCCTCACTTTAGCCTCCACTTTCTGGGCTCAAGTGATTCTCCTGCCTCAGCCTCCCAAGTAGCTGTGACTACAGGTGTGTACCATCACACCTGGCTAATTTTTGTATTTTTAGTAGAAACAGGTTTTCACCATGTTGGCCAGGCTGGTCTCGAACTCCTGACCTCAGGCAATCCATCTGCCTCAGCCTCCCAAAGTGCTGGGATTACAGGCCTGAGCCACTGTACCGGCATGGCTGTATTATTTCTCCTGCATTATAGTCATGATTATATCGATAGTATATGTCATACTTACAATTATTTTATTATGAGTAACCATACAAAGCGAAACCTGTTGTCGTTGACACTTGGTGAAAGAGCTAATTGTATAAAATATTTTAAGAGGTTTATTCTGGGCCAAGACGAGTGACCGTGGCCCAGAGTACAGTCTCAAGAGGCCCTGAGGGCCAGGCATGGTGGCTCACGCCTGTAATCCAAACACTTTGGAGGCCAAGGTGGGCGGATCACCTGAGGTCAGAGTTCAAGACCAGGCTGACGAACACGGTGAAACCCTGTCTTTAAAAAAAAAATTAGCTCTCTCCCCCGCTCCCTTCCCACTCCTTCTTCATCTCCCTCCCTCTCCCCCATCCTCTTTCCTCCTTTTCTCTCTCAAACAAGAATATAGCTTCCTGTCTACAAGCCAGGAAGACAGCCCTCAGCAGAAGCCAAGCATGCTGGCACCCTGATCTCACACTTCCCGGCCTTCACACTGAGGAGAAAAAAGAAGACAACAGGAAGGAGAAGAAAGAAGAGAGGGACGGAAAAAAATAAAGAAAGGCAGGCCTGAGAATTAAAGGAAGTTTAATTTTATAGTAAAAAAAAATACTAAATGAATATATAAAAAGAGGCCCTGAGAAAGTGTGCCTGAGGCAGTCGGGCTATAGTTTGGTTTTATACATTTTAGGGAGACAGGCATTATAAGCGAAGACATAAGGCAATACCTGGAAGGTGTATGTTGCTTCTGTCTCAAAGGGTGGGATAGCTTGGGGAGGGGCTTCAGGTCACAGGTGGATTCAGAGATTTCTTGATTCGCAATTGGCTGACAGAGTTAAGCTCTGTCTAACACCTAAGTCATCAGTAGAAAGAATGCTTATGATAAAGGGTTGTGGAAGCCGAGATGAAGTTTCTTGGTTGGCAGCCCTCAGAGAGCATGCGATGTGATACCAGAGTCAGGTTGAAATTCGGTATCTTATTGCCCCAGGAGTCTGTTTTGTCAGTCTTAATGGAGCAGAAATAGCTGGGAAACAAACCTCTTGAACACCAAACTGGGAAGGTAAGCAGTGATTTGTTCGGTCAGGAGCAAGGCAACGTAGCTGCCTAACAGCTAAGCTTGAGCTCACAGAGAAAGCCCCTGCCCTTTTAAAGGCTTACAACTCTAGAAATTACATGTGAAAGGGTCTTGGGCCATGGAGTGGGCATGGGATACAGTGACTTAGGTGGGGGTTTGATCTTAAGTAAAAACAGTGCCTTCTGGAAAGATTCCTCCACTCCATGCCTGCCATCTATAGGAGGGCACGTGGTCTGCTAGCCTTTACTTCTATTGAAATGCAGTGTGGAAGTCAAGGATGGGGATGGTCTTAGATGCTTAAGGGTGATTAAGGGTCTCTTCCCTCATTGTAATTTTTATTTTTAGGTGGACAAAATGGCTTATGCCTGTAATCCCAGCGGATCTGAGAGGGCAAGGTGGGTGGATTGCCTGAGGTTAGGAGTTTGAGACCAGCCTGGCCAACATGGTGAAACCTTATAGTCTCTACTAAAAATACAAAAATAAGCTGAGCATGGTAGTGGGTACCTGTAATATTTGGGAGGCTGGTGTTAAAAAATGTGTGCTTTGAATGAAGAGACTCCCCAAACAGGCTTTATGTGAGCAAAATGGCTATTTATTCACCTGGGTGCAGGCGGGCTAAGGCCAAAAAGGGTGTTAGTGAAGGGCAGTGGGCTAGGAGTTGGTTTTATAGGTTGGGGGGAGTTGCCGAGTAAGATTTGTTACAGTGGTGGGGCTGAGGCAAGGAGTATGCATTACCGTAAGTTTAGTTACAATGGCGGGTGGGGTAAGGCATGAGAGTAGTTAAGATGGCAGGGTGGGGTGAGGAATATTCACATTATCATAAAAACAGTTAAGATGGGAGGGTGGGGTTAGAAGAGTAAAGTCCAGGGTAAGCTCCATTGGGCAATCAAGGATAATGGCGAACGCAGGTGAGGGGGCAGCGGGTGATCAGCCAAGGCAGGCAGGACTTCAGACTTTTGGGTCTGGGCTTGGACATGGAGAGACAAGCTGTCTCTCTTTGCCTGCTGCCATGCATGTAAGACGTGACTTGCTCCTTCTTGTCTTCTGCCATGATTGTGAGGGCTCCTCAGCCATATGGGACTGTAAGTCCATCAAAACTCCTTCTTTTGTTAATTGCCCAGTCTTTATCAGCAGTGAAAATGGACTAACACGGGCAGTGGAGGTTAAAGGCAAGATGGAGTAGCTTAGGCCAGATCTCCTTCACTGTCATAATTTTCTTTCAGCTTCTCTCTCCAACAGACTATCCTGTTGTGATAGTAAGACAGATGCAGTGGCTCCCGCCCAGCGCACATTCTCCTAGGTATCCGATCCTGCCGGGGAAGGCAAGCCTGACTCTTAGCTGTCTCAGGTATTGGGTAGATCATGTGAGCATTCCTTACCCAGTCTCTTGGACCAGGAGAATGTGAGGCTCTGACAGGGCAGGCCTGTTTGACATGCTTCTCCCCAAATGTAAACCCAGTTGTATTAGATCTCCACTTGAAACCGTTTGTGGCTCAACCCTTCCTGTGAGCTCCAAGCTTCGAGCCTTGCCGACCTTTCTAGCCTCTTCATTGCCCTCTTCCCCTCACACTGTGAGTCCCTACCTCTCTAGTTGTCTTCAGCTCCTGGGACGCGTTGTGCTTTGTCTTCTGCCAGAAAGCCCTTTCTCCCCATGCTCACTTTGTTAATTCTGACTCATTCTTCTCAGCTGAAATGTTACCTTCTAAAGAGGCACTTAATGTGCATTTAATCAACATTAAAATTACTTCTTTGCTCCCATTACTGCCATCCCCCTCCCCATGGAAAAGAAGAGCGAAAGAGGGAAAAAAAAAGTTGAAAATGTCCTTCCATAGCAGGGCACAGTGGCTCATGCCTGTAATCCCAGCACTTTGAGAAGCCGAGGCGGGTGGATCACCTGAGGTCAGGAGTTGGAGACCAGTCTGGTCAACATGGTGAAGCCCCGTCTCTACTAAAAATACAAAATTTAGCTGAGTGTGGTGGCAGTCACCTATAATCCCAACTACTTGGGAGGCTGAGGCAGGAGAATCGCTTGAACCTGGGGTGGGGGCAGAGGTTGTAGTGAGCTGAGATTGCGCCAATTCACTCCAGCCTGGGCAAAACAGCAAAACACCGTCTCAAAAAAAAAGGCCATTCTGAAAATCACAAGCCTAGGTTGACCCTTTGGTATCTGAAAGCTTTTTGTGCTGAGAGCTGTGCCAAAGCTGCTCATAGAAAATGGGTTTTTCTGCCAGGCGAGGTGGCTCATGCCTGTAATCCCAGCACTTTGGGAGGCCAAGGCTGGTGGATCACCTGAGGTTGGGAGTTCAAGACCAGCCTGACCAACATGGAGAAACTCCACCTCTACTAAAAATACAAAAAAATTGGCTGGATGTGGTGGTGCATGCCTGTAATCTCAGCTACTCTGGAGGCTGAGGTGGGAGAATTGCTTGAACCCGGGAGATGGAGGTTGTGGTGAGCCAAGATGGTGCCACTGCACTCCAGCCTGGGCAACAAGAGAGAAACTTCGTCACACACACAAAAAAGAAAGCAAATAGAAAAAGAAAATGTTTTTTCATACATGGAGCCTAAACCCAAGATAATGACTTTGTGAAAGTTGATCCTAAAAATTGGGTCATTTCGCTGGGCATGGTGGCTCATGCCTGTAATCCCAGCACTTTGGGAGTCCGAGGTGGGTGGATCACGATGTCAGGAGTTCAAGACCAGCCTGACCAACATGGTGAAACTCTGTCTCTTCTAAAAATACAAAAATTAGCTAGGCGTGGTGGCGCATGCCTGTAATACCAGGAGGCTGAGGCAGGAGAATTGCTTGAACCCGGGAGGCAGAAGTTGCAGAGAGCCGAGATCATGCCACTGCTCTACAGCCTGGGTGACAGAGTGAGACTCTGTCGCAAAAAAACAAACAAACAAAAAAAAACCGGGCCGGGCGCAGTGGCTCAAGCCTGTAATCCCAGCACTTTGGGAGGCTGAGGTGGGTGGATTATGAGGTCAAGAGATCGAGACCATCCTGGTCAACATGGTGAAACCCCGTCTCTACTAAAAATACAAAAAATTAACTGGGCATGGTGGCGCGTGCCTGTAATCCAGCTACTCAGGAGGCTGAGGCAGGAGAATTGCCTGAACCCGGGAGGCGGAGGTTGCGGTGAGCCAAGATCATGCCATTGCACTTCAGCCTGGGTAACAAGAGCGAAACTCCGTCTCAAAAAAAAAAAAGAATTGGGTCATTCTTATCAAACTCAACTGAAACAGAGTTGAGAAGCCAAGAGGAAAAAAAAGAAGCACTTGGAAAAAAAAAAAAAAAAAGAAAGAAAAAGCACTTGGGGTGCATTGTTCTCCAAATGTAATTCTCTGTAAGTCCAACTGCTGAAACTGCTTGTTGTAACCTAAACCCAGTTTTATTGATAGCTTCTGAGATAACGGACTGCAACTCTAGGACTAATTTTGCTTACCAGTCTCAGCTTGCTAATTCCCCAAACGCTTAGAAGTGCCAGTGAACTTCCTCAAAGAGCAATAAGTAACATTTCTTATTTTTTTTCTTTTTGAAGAAGGATCTGACTTTGTTGCCTAGGCTAGAGTGTGGTGGCCATTGGCGCAATCATAGCTCACTGCAGCCTTGAATTTCTGAGCTCATGCAATCCTCGCACCTCAGCCTCCTAAGTAGCTAGGACTACAAACATGTGCCACTATGCTTAGCTAATTTTTAAATTTTTTTTTGTGGAGATGGGGTCTCACTGTCATGCTTAGGCTGGTCTCAAACTCCTGGCCTCAAGCGATCTTCCTGCCTTAGCCCAGAGCACTGGGATTATAGGCATGAGCAACTGTGTCTGGCCCATTTCTCTGTTTTAAATAAAACCTCTAACCTTCTCTTTGTTCTTTGGACAAACTGTACATATGTTGTAAATTGCAGTTCTTTCTTCCCAAATAAAACATTACATTTTAGCCAGGCATGGTAGTTTATGCCTGTAATCCCAACACTTTGGGAGGTTAAGGTGGGCAGATTACTTTGCCCAGGAATTCGAGACCAGCCTGAGCAACATAGTGAAACCTTGTCTGTACAAAAAATACAAAAATTAGCCAGGTGTGGTGGTATGTGCCTGTAGTCCCCGCTACTTGGGAGATTGAGGTGAGAGGATTGCTGGAACCTGGAGTTTGAGGCTGCAGTGAGCCATGGCTGTGCCCCTGCACTCCAGCCTGGGCAACAAACAGAAACGAAAAACAAAAAACCAAAAGAAAAACTACACACACATTAAGTTTAAAGGTTTGTCTCTACATGTTTGATTTTAACATACATGGTGTCAGAAGTGGGACCCAGAGCTGACTCCCCTTGGAGAGAATCATACATTGGGGCCCTCTGACACCCTTCTACTTTCATGAGTCACTTCTTCTTCCACCTGGTAAGTCTCTCTTGGACCGAACTCCTGAATTTGGTTGGAGGTCTGTTTTATTTGGGAAATGGCTGGGGAGGCCTTTCCCCATCCTGGTTGGGATATCTCAGCTGTTGATCTCAGCTGTGAGTTCTGGATCTTGAGGTTTGGATAGAGGGGATTTTTTTCCCCTCAGTTGAAGATGGCTATTATTCTTCCTGGTAAGTACATACTTATATTTTCTGTCTGTGTTTCTTTGGCTTTTTTTTTTTTTTTTTTTTGAGGCAGCGTTTTGCTCGTTACCCAGACTGGAGTGCAATGGCGCGATCTCGGCTCACCGCAACCTCCGCCTCCTGGGTTCAGGCAATTCTCCTGCCTCAGCTTCCTGAGTAGCTGGGATTACAGGCACGTGCCACCATGCCCAGCTAATTTTTTGTATTTTTAGTAGAGACGGGGTTTCACCATGCTGACCAGGATGGTCTCGATCTCCTGACCTCATGATCCACCCGCCTCGGCCTCCCAAAGTGCTGGGATTACAGGCTTGAGCCACCACGCCCGGCCGGCTTTTTTTTTTTTAAAGACAAGGTTTCACCATGTTGGTCAGGCTGGTCTTGAACGCCCGACCTCAGGTGATCCGCCCGCCTTGGCCTCCAAAGTGTTGGATTACAGGTGTGAGCCACCACACCCGGCCTTCTCTGACTTTTTAATTATAGTTTTCCTAGTGGTTGTGAAGTGGTGTCTTACGGTTTTCATTTGCATTTCCCTAATGACTAATCATGTCGATCATCTTTTCATGTGCTTTTGGCCAGTTGCATATCTTTTCAGGAGATATGTTTATTCATATTCTTTGTCCTTTTTTATTGAGATGGAGTCTTGCTTTATCACCCAGGCTGGAGTGCAGTGGCACGATCTCAGCTCCATACAACCTCTGCCTCCAGGGTTCAAAGGATTCTCCTGCCCCAGCCTCCCCAGTAGCTGGGATTACAGGTGCCTGCCACTATGCCTGGGTAATTTTTGTATTTTTAGTAGAGATGGGGTTTCACCATGTTGGCCAGGCTGGTCTTGAACTCCTGACCTCAAGTGATCTGCTGGCCTTGGCCTCCCAGAATGCTGGGATTAGAGATGTGAGCTACCATGCCTGGCCCCTTTGTCCGTTCTTTGTCCATTCTTTGTTGTTGATGCAAAGACAGGGTCTTGCTTTGTGTCCAGGTCTGGAACTCCTGGCATCAAGTGATCCTCTTACCTTGGCCTCCCGAAGTGCTGGCATTACAGGCATGAACCTCTGTGCCCTTCTTTGTTCATTTTTTTGGTTTTTTTGAGACAGAGTTTTGCTTTTGTCACCCAGGTTGGAGTGCAATGGTGTGAGCTCGCCTCATGGCAACTTCCTCCTCCCAGGTTCAAGCAATTCTCCTGCCTCAGCCTCCCTGGTTGGTAGCTGGGTTTACAGGTTTGCACCACCACACCTGGGTAATTTTATTTATATTTTTAGTAGATATGGGGGTTTCATCATGTTGGCCAGGCTGATCTCAAACTTCTGACCTCAGGTGATCCACCTGCCTTGGCCTCCCAAAGTGCTGGGATTACAGGTGTGAACTACGGTGGCCAGCCTGTTCATTTTAAAATTAGGTTATATGTCTTATTGTTGAATTATAAGAGTTCTTAATATATTCTGGATACTGGAGTCTTATCAGATATAAGATTTGTAAAGGCTTCCCCCCCCCACCCCCACCGCCACCACCCCGCAATTCGGTGAGTTATCTTTTCACTTTCTTCACAGTGTCCTTTGAAGTACAAGTTTTCAATTTTGGTGAAGTTCAATTTATGTATTTTTTTCTTTGGTGGCTTATAATTTCTGTGTTACATTTAAGAAGCCATTGCCTAATTCAAGATCACAAGGATTTATTTATCTGTCTTTTTCTGAGCGTTTAATAGTTTTAGCTGTTACATTTCAGCCCTTGATCACTTTGAGTTGATTTTTTTTTGTATACGAGGTTGGGGTCCAACTTCCTTCTTTCGAATGTAAATATCCAGTTGATCTAGTACTATTTGTTGAAAAGACTATTTTTTCCCCCATTGAATGGTCTCAGCACTCTTGTTGAAAACCAACTGATGGATGATAAATTTAAGGGTTCATTTCTGGACTCTGAATTCTATTTCACTGATCTATATGTCTGTCCTTATGCCTGTACCATGCAATCTTGATTAATGTAAGCTTGTAGTTTTCAAAATGAGAAGTCGAATCCTCCAACTTTGTTCTTTTTCAAGGCTGTTTGGCTACTATGGGTCCCCTGCATTTCTCTATGAATTTTGGGACTCACATGTCAGCTCATGCATGAAGTCAGCCAGGATTTTGAGAGGGATCACGTTGAATCTGTAGATCAATTTGGGGAGTATTGTCATCTTAACAGTAGTCTTCCAACCCATGAATACAGATCTTTAATTTCTTTTCTTTTTTTGAGACAGGGTCTTACTCTGTCACTCAGGCTGGAGTGCAGTGGCTGGATCTTGGCTCATTGCAATCTCTGCCTCCTAGGCTCAAGTGATCCTCCCACCTCAGCGTCTCGAGTAGCTGGACCACAGGTGTGCGCCACCATGCCTGGCTAATTTTTTGTATTTTTGGTAGAGACAAGGTTTCACCCTGTTGCCCTGGCTGGTCTTGAACTCCTGAGCTCAGGCTCTCCACCCACCTTGGCCTCCCAAAGTGCTGGGATTACAGGTGTGAGCCACTGTGCCCAGCCTACAACTGACTTTTATATAGTGATCTTATGACCTGTAACCTTGTGAATTTCGTTAGCTCTAACAGTTATTTGTGGATTCCTTAGGTATTTTCCATATACAAGAGCAGGACATGTGCAAACATCATTTTGTTTCCTTTCCAATCCGGATGTCCTATATATTTTTTCCTGCCTAGTTTTCCTGACTAGACCTCCAGTAGAGTGGTGCGAGCACACATCTTGGCCTCTTTCCTGCACATTATGTTTTTAAGATAGATCCTTTTTGTTGCAGGATGTGAATTAATTTTCATAGCTATGTAATATTTAACTATGTGACTACGATTCTGTCTTCCACTAGGAGACTTAGGTTATCTTAAGCTTTTTGCTCTAAAAAATATGAGGCTATGAATATTTTTGTATATTTCCTGGTACACACACACGCACATATATATGAGAGATTCCCCATTTGTGTATAGTAAGTTGATCTATATCCTCTCTGATTCTATCACTTTTTTTTTTTTTTGCCAACCTAGTGCTACCATGGTATATTTTTGTTGTCTTTTGTGTGTGTGAAAGCAAGTTTATTATAGGAGTAAAGAAACAGAAACAGGGCCGGGCGTGGTGGCTCACTCCTGTAATCCCAGCACTTTGGGAGGCCGAGGCGGGTGGTTAAGAGATCGAGACCATTCTGGTCAACATGGTGAAACCCCGTCTCTACTAAAAATACAAATAATTAGCTGGGCGTGATGGCGCGTGCCTGTAATTTCAGCTACTCAGGAAGCTGAGGCAGGAGAATTGCCTGAACCCAGGAGGCGGAGGTTGCAGTGAGCTGAGATCGCGCCATTGCACTCCAGCCTGGGTAACAAGAGCGAAACTCCGTCTCAAAAAAAAAAAAGGAAAAGAAACAGAAACAAAAGCATGGCTATTCCTGGGCAGAGCAGCCTGTATTTCCATGATTATCAATGAGGTTGAGCACCTTTTCAAATGGTAATTGGCCATTCCTGTTTCTTCTTCTGTGATATGCATGTATATGTCTTTTGCTCAGTTCTTATTTTTTATTTCTCATTTTTTGTACAGATTGGGTCTCACCATGTTGCCCAGGCTGGTCTCGAACTTCTGGACACCTGCAGTCCTCCTGCCTTGGCACCCCAAAGTGCTAGGATTATAAGTGTGAGCCACTGCACCTGGACCTAGATTTATTTTAGAACCTGAGGAAGGCTGTGGGCCATATTCCTAGAGAAATAGAAATATGTACCTGTACATGTGTACACGTGTGCGCGCGCGCGCACACACACACACACACACACACACACACACACACACAGCACTGCATGGCTAATTTCGAGAAGTCATAGATTCCCTGAGGCTCACTGTGACCACGACTTTTAGGTTAAAGCCCCAGTGTAAAAGAACAACTCTCATTTTGGCATGAGTAATTCAGGGAAATGGGATTTGAAATATGGGCGTTTTGCTTTCTGCCAGTCAGGAACATGCCTGTTTCCTAAATGTGGGCGCCCCCTGCCTCTGCGTGCAGATTTCAGGCTCGCTGCTTTGCTTTCCAGAGGGTTCTCAGCTCCTTTCTTTCAGCCCTCCATAGCATTGTGAAATTTCTTCCATTATTTTTTCTTTTCTGGATTCCAGTTAGCATTTCCCCCCAACTCATGACTTCTGCTGAATAAGAGAAAAGAGCAATATTTAGGTTCATTTCCTGTTTATTATTAAAGTGATTTTCACAAATGTTTCATTACATGCATATGGGGGACATGATGGATAAAACAAAACTGAATAGTTGAGGCAACTAAAAGGAAGATGTGGTTATGCTGTCATTTGTCATTCTTGCAGGTAGTCACTGCCAAGGGTCTGGACAGTACAGCGCCCCCACAGGAGCCAGAAGTGAAGGCTGCGGGCCTCCAGTTCGGCGCCCTGGTGTCCTGTTCCCCGAGCAACGTGGCCTGGGTCTGCTTGGCTTGTTGGAGGTTCCGACCTCAGTGGAACAAGACACCCAGCATCGGTCAGCTCCCCCTTCCTCCCTCTGCTTTCTGCCACCTGTCTGCCGAGGGCACTCTCTCACTTGTATCTCTGCAGGCTATGCTGGGGCCTCACCAAGAGCAGCAGGACACTCGGCAAGGGCACTTGAGCCTCTGGCTGTGTCTGCTCATGCTGGCACGGTGAGTGTCCTGTCTGCCTGGTAGGGAAGGCAGAAGCTGTCCTTTATCTGAACGATTTCTCGTGCTTAAGGAGGGAGGGAATGTCACTGAAGTCACCCTGGCCCCAGATCCTCGCTGTTCTCTCCCCTGCCTGCAGCCTTATCTCGTCTGGACTCCACCACCCTGGCTGACCTGGCCCGGTTTCCAGTCTGTAAGCTTCAGACTGATCAATGTTTTAGAGACATGTCCTACCCTGGGAGTAGATGGACTTGCATTTGATTCCCAAATCCAGGAACTAAGAACTCTTTGCCTTGGGCGTGTCCTGCGGTCTCCTGGAGCCTTCATTTCCACATCTAAAGAATGAGCTTAACCCCACCGTCCACACAGGCTGGGAAAATGAGATGTGTGGGTATCAGAGGGTTGAGCCCAGAGCCTGGCACACAGTGGGCACTGAGTGAGCGTCAGCTTCCCCTCCTTTCCCTTCTTCCTTTTGGGGCTTGGGGCATGCAGACAATTCCAGGGGGCTCACCCAGGGGCTCTGAGTGGTGTGGTGCAGCAGGGGCTGTGAGGCCTTAAGGCCATCACAGCAGGTGCTGGGAGGGCACGTGGGCCATGCCTGTGCTGTCTGGGCTCCAAAGATGCTTTGCCCACACCTGATATCCTTTCCAAGAGCAAGGCAGGTGGGATCAGGCCAACTCCAGCTCTGCCTGCCCAGGACTTAACTCCTGGAAGGGCCAGGGATCTGTGGGTGCCGTGGGGCAGAGATAGCCATGGGAGAATAGGAGCTCCCTGCTCTCTCTCCACGTCCTCCCTCCATCCTCCATCACATCCTCTGCACTTGGCCTGAATGACATCAGCTCGGCACAGACACCTGTGCATCTTTGGTGAAGAAAAGGGACCTCAATGTCAGTTGCAGTTTGCCAGGGTGACCAGATTTTCTGAGTATGGACCAAGGAAGGTGACAATGGCTGGACTCCCTGGGTGAGAAGGAGGGTTTCTCCCTGCGGGGCATGCATTGTGCCAGGCAAGGTGAGCAGGCTGTCCGGGGTAGTCTGTCGTCTGTGCAGGGCACCAGCTCCCTGTATTTCTAGGAGCCTGGCACACAGGAGGTGCTTGCTAAATGACTCGACTTACTTCAGTGTCTTATTTTACTGCTGGGGGTGGTGGAGGCGCTGGAATAAGATTCAACTCCAAAAATGTAAATTAAGCATTGCTATGGCTTGGACAGGCCAGGGGCCTCCTGCTGTGGACAAGCCCAGGGGAGTGGCTTCACTGAGAGGCTGCCTGCAGACCGTGCATCTCTTGAGCATGCATGAAAGGGAAGCCATTCAGACACAAAAGCAAGCTAGCCAGAGGCAGGGGAAAGAGCTTCTCTCCCAGGGCTTTCAATTGTGACCTCTTGTGCCCTCCTTGTCTGGGGATGTCTTGGCCCATGTTTCCGCTCTACTTTATCTGTGTATCTGTCCCACGCCAATGCGTAGCTGGAGAGAAAGCTGCCTGAGGCCTCCACCATGGGCCCTGCTGCCTGGGCCACCATGGAGGTGGAGGAGTGGGCCACATTGTCCCCTTGGGGAGCCAGCATTTGGGAAACTGGTCACCGCCTGGACAGGATGACCTGTGTGGGGCAGGGGCACCAAGGCTGGGGAGCGTAGGCTGATTCTGCTGCCTGAGAGGCCGGTGGGGAGCCAGAGTAGGAGGAGGGAGGTTGGTGCGATGGTTAGGCTGTGGCAAGGGGAAGAACTGGGAAAGGGCGGTCTCATTCTGGGCAGTGGGTGAGGCCGCCTGGCTATGGGAGCCCTCACTCACAGAGCACCTGGCCGACCTCAAAACCCTGCTGCAGGTTACTTCTGTTTCTGTGGTTTCTGGAAAGTAGAAGCAAACTTGGGGGGATGCCAGGAATGTGGGACAGAAAGATCCTCCCACGCCTGGGTCCCACCTGACTCCTGGGAGCTGTGTGGGAGACACCCCGTTTTCCATGCCCATCTTCACAGAGGGCCTCCGGTTCCCTGGGGTGCAGTGTTTCACTAGGAGCTCACCCAAGCTCAGAGAAGCCTGGAGACTGGGCAGCTGCCTCTGTCCTGGCCAGATGGCGGAGTGGGGACTCCCGGCAGCCTGCCCCTTGCTCCTCTCCCTGGAGGACAGCGTGCAGCACTGGGGACCGATGCTCAGCTGCTCAGGCCACAGTTGAGGAGGGGCGGTGCCGGCTTCCACCCAGAGAGCATGGGGTCTCCTGCACGCTCCGCCCTCAGCTTGAGTCTTTTCTTGGGCCTTGTCATGTGGATCCGTCCTACCTGGCCCCATTCTTGTTCCCCACTTCCCTTTTCTCTACACTTCCACCTTGGACCAGGTGAAACGGCCACCTCACATCAGTCAAGCTGCCGTTGGCTTCGATGGCACGCCAACTGGAAGAAATGCATTTTGCTGTCCATGGAGCTCTTCTTGGGAGCATCCTGCTCTGTCGGCTCTAGTTGAACGGGGGGACCCCCATGTTCCCCAGCGTGAGGCCAATGTGGAGGCTCAAGGCAGTGTCCAGCCCTGGACTTCAAGTCACCCAGATGGTGTGGGAGGCCCAGAGGGGCTGCTGGCGCCCTCACACTCCTCATGGGCTCTCATGGCTGGGAGCTACAGAACAGCTTTCGACGAAAGGCAGGATGAAGGCTGGGCCGCATCTGCACCTGCCCATCCAACTCTGCCCCGGGCATGCTGGGCAGGGTCTGACCACAGTGGCGAATCGTGGAACATGGGGAGGGGGGCGGTGTGCAGTGGATCTGTGGGTGGCAAGTTTCAGAAACCACCCAAAGGAACTGCAGAAAGAGCTCAGAGAGGTGAAGAGTTCTTTCTGTTTTTGGAAAGGATTTAAAAATCCTTAAGTGTGATGGTTGCTTTCATGGTCGTCTTGGCTGGGTGAAGGGAGACCCAGCTAGCTGGGAAAACGTGAGGGCATTTCCAGAAGAGGTTAGCATCTGAGTGAAGACATCCACTCCATCCAATCTGGTGAGGGCCCAGACAGGACAGAAGGTGGAGGAAGGGAGAATCCTCTCTCTTGGAGCTGGGACAGCCATCGTCCTGGTTCTCAGGGCGCTGGATGCTGGAACTCACAGGGTGGCCCTTGGCTTCTCAGGCTTTGAATTCAGACTGAGTTAGGGTTTGGCTTCTCCTGGGCTCCAGCTGGCAGATGGCAGATCGTGGAACTTCTTGGTGTCTAGAAATTCATGAGCCAGTTCCTGAAATGTAGCCCCTCACATATCTACATCTGTGTCTTCTGGGTTCTGTTTCTTTGGAGCACACTTATGAAGAGGTGACACCCCTCCTGGCATCCCCTCAGGAGCTGTTGCTCAGGCTCATTCAGAAGGACACTCCTCTCTCATCTTGGGGATGACTGATAGCTTGACAAAGGGAGGGAGGGAGGCCTCTTTCCAGAAACCAGGGTTGGCCTGCAGACTGTGACCAGAGGAGGGGCAGTGTGGCCCCCGGCATGGCTCGTTAATGGACACTGACCTACCCACCAAGTGCAGAGGCTCCACTCTCTCCAGCTTGAGTTGGACTTCAGCAGAGAAGGCAGCTGATGGCAGCAGCAGCCAGGCTGGGGACCACGCTGCTGCGGGCACGTGTGAGTAATTCCTGAGCTCCGAGCCCTCTTTCGGGCTGTAGAACATGTGATGCCCTGCCTCCCTCATCACCAAGCCTAGAGGGACCTCACTTGCCTGCCTCCCTCTGTGCAGCGCTCAGTGTGCCACAGCCTCTCAGACGGTGCTCAGTTCTCGGCAGCCAGGCTGGGCCTGGGGTGACCAGGAGGAACCTGAGGCAACTTTGTGCTGAAGACTGGAGTTCGTTTTAAAGACTCTCCCATTACTTGGGATTTTCAGTATTTCTTAACTTGAAAAATACAGACCATTTCCCATGCAGGTCCACAGCCCGCAGGCAGATGACGAGCAGGTGAGGCCTCCTAGACCTCAGAGTTCTGTTGGCTCCATCCCAGGCACTGGCCTCCCGGCTGGGTGGGACGCAGGCACGGTCACAGCCAACTTCTCTTTCTCCTGGCATTCCCCCTGCTTGCACTTCTCTCCCCTGCCGCCTTGTGAGGAGGTTCTGGCTTCCCCTTCATCCTCTGCCATGATTGCAAGTCTCCTGAAGCCTCCCCAGCCATGTGGAACTGGGAGTCAATTAAGTCTCTTTCCTTGACATGAAAGGAAAGAGGTTTCCCTCTGAGTGGGGACAGCATGGTGTAGTGAGAGGAGGCTGCGCTGGGAGCCAGGCCTCTGACTCTGAGTCAGCTCCGCTCTCTCCCTTCCCTCACTGGCTGCTCTGAGGCCCCTTGTGGTAGCACAGCCTGTGCTCCTGTGAGCAAGGCCTTGCTTCCTGGTGACACGTGGGCACAGTACAGACCCCAAGGTCACTGCCACAGGGTCAGAGCCAAGGCCCTTTCTGTGGTTTATTGCTGGGCCCCTGCAACTCCTAGGAACGGGTCCAAGGGGACAGTGTCTTCCACCGAGTCTCGTCCGAGGGCAGTGATGTTGCTGGCAGGGGGACTGGGGCCAGGCCAAGACTCCAGCAGAGCCTCCAAGCCCAGTTCTTGAAGAATTCCCGTTCTGAAGCAAGTCCAAGGCAAGCTGTGCTCCCCCAGCCCTGGGGGTTCCCGGCCTCACAGAGACAGAAGGGCAAAGGCTGGGAGGAGTTGTTCAATCATCCAGGGAGGCTTAGAGCTGCTGGGACTCACTGGGCTCATGCAGGAAGGGATGGGGTCACGATTCATATTTACAGTAACCAAAGAGCATTTTCCTAAAGTACCCACAAATAGAAGTATATATATATTTTATATTTATATTTATATATATAGAGAGAGTACTTCATTAAATGTTCTGTCGAAGGAAAGCAGAAACCTACAGTCTCCTCCCCTAGCAGCTCTGTTCCACCCCATCACAGAATCCTGGGAGCGGTGGCCTTGCCTGTGGCTGGAGGAGTTGGCAGAGCGTGGGGCCCGAGGATGCTGGCACAGGCTCATCCACCTCCCCCGATGGCGCCTTGGCCCCCTCCTCCCTCCGCGTGGCCTCCTGTCTCGGACGACCACGCCTTCCGGATCCTCCAACGCCAGGCGGAGGGTCCTGCAATCCTGCTACTTGCAGTCGGTACGCCAGGACTCAGGAGAGGGTGCTCTTGCTGTCCTAGGAAGGAGGTGGAGGGAGGGAGGGAGGCTTCCTGAAGCAGGGTGCTCCCACTGGGGTGGCGGGTCTGAAGGGTGCCTGGGCTCAGTCTCCACGGGCTGGTCGGCTTCCCTGAAGGGGAGTGCTATGGGGTTCCCAAGGCCATGTGGAGGCCTGTGCAGCTCCCGCTGTGGAGGGCAGGTGCGCCCTCCATGGACCAGGCCAGCCCCAGGCAGGGCCACTCCCCACCGTTATTTGTAGGGCCGCAGGAACCGAGACACTTTGGAGCGCAGCAGTTTGATGAAGGACCGTGGGAACATCTCCTTGGACTCCTGGGCTGTGTACTTGAAGTAGTTCTGGGGATGGGCCAGCACGTCAAACAGGGCCTTGATCAGCTTCTTGTCCTGCAAGACAGAGTGGGCGGGAGAGGCAGGGGAGGCTTGGGCCTGCAGGGTCTGTGGGGCGTTGCCAGGCTGGGTGAGTGGGGCTGGCTGGTAGGTTTCAGGACCTCACAGAGCTTCTTCTGGTTTTAATAGCGTAACTGGTTTTTATTTATTTATTTATTTTTTGAGGCAGAATCTTGCTCTGTCACCCAGGCTGGAGTGCAGTGGGCTGGAGTGTATCTCAGCTCACCACACTCCGCCTCCTGAGTTCAAGCAATTCTTCTGCTTCAGCCTTCCGAGTAGCTGGGACTACAGGCACATGCCACCACACCTGGCTAAGTTTTATCTTTTCAGTAGAGATGGGGTTTCACCATGTTGGCTAGGTTGGTCTTGGACTCCTGACCTCAGGTGATCCACCCCTGCCTCAGCCTCCCAAAGTGCTGGGATTACAGGCGTGAGCCACCGAACCTGGCCATAACTGGTTATTATTATTATTTTTTGAGACTGAGTCTCTGTCGCCCAGGCTGGTGTACAGTGATCTTGGCTCACTGCAAACTCTGCCTCCTGGGTTCAAGTGATTCTTACAACTCAGCCTCCCAAGTAGCTGGGATTACAGGTGCCCGTCACCATGCCCAGCTAATTTTGGTATCTTTAGTAGAGATGGGGTTTCACCATGTTGGCCAGGCTGGTCTTAAACTACTGACCTCAAGTGATCTACCCGCCTCGGCCTCCTAAAGTGCTGGGATTACAGGTGTGAGCCACTACACCCGTCCCATAACTGGTTTTTAAATAGACCATTGGCATTAACTCTTGCGATTCCGATAAGATTTTATTAAAGGTCAGGTGCAGTGGCTCATGTCTGTAATCCCAGCATTTTGGGAGCCGAGGCAGGCAGATCACCTGATGTCAGGAGTTCGAGACCAGCCTGACCAACATGGTGAAACGGTCTCTACTAAAAATACAAAAATTAGCCAGGTGTGGTGGCATGCGCCTTGTAATCCCAGCTACTTGGGAGGCCGAGGCAGGAGAATCGCTTGAAACAGGGAGGCGGAGGTTGCAGTGAGCCGAGAGTAAGCCACTGCATTCCAGCCTGGGCGACAGAGTGAGACTTCTTCTCAAAAAAGAAAAAAAAAGATTTTATTAACAAAGGGTTCCAAAACAACACAACCAACGTTTGCAGACACAATCAGCCAGGAACACAGGCTTTGCAGTCGGCACATCCCAACCATCACTTCAGGCCTGCTCGCTGGCGCCTGAACCTCGGGACACTGCTCTGCGCTCTGAATTCCATTCTTCCCTGCACAGAGAGGTCATGATGCCTCTTCCTGGGGCTTCGAGGAAAATGATCTGCACTGGCGTGAGCAGAGAGTCTGTCCTCAGTGGTACAGGTTTGCCTCGGGGATCTAGGCAGCAAACGGGGGACTGTTTTCCCGCAGCCGCCTCTGGAGAGCAGACACAGTCCCTGCCCTCTCTGAGCCCCAGTGTCTCGTCTCTCTAGTGGGGCACTGGCTGCCACGCTGGGCAGAAACTACAGAGCAGAGGTAAGGTCTGATGGAGGTCTGGTTTCTGATGGAGTCCCCAGAGCCTGGCCCAGGGAAGCTTTTCAGCAAGTGGCAACTACCACCAAGGGCATGAGGGCTCCTTGTCCTGGTAACTGTGGCCGCATCTACCCTGGCACACACACATCTCTCTGCGTATACACCCACCACACCCCACACACATCTAGCACACCTCCACGTACCCCTATATACACACCATACCCACTCACCACACTCACCCCTACACACACACCCACCACACTTCCACTAACTACACATGCCTAACACACACCACACCCCTCATTACTCACCCCTACACACACCACACCCACACTTCCACTCACCACACCTAACACATACCACACCCCCTCATTACTCACCCCTACACACCACACCCATCACACCCCCTTCACCACACCCACCACACCTCCACTCACTACACACACAACACACCACACCCCCTCACCACACACCCACTCACTGCACACTCAACCCTACACACACCACATACCCCCACACACTTCACACTAAACACCCCCACACACCCCTACATGCATATCCCTATATACACCCTACACACCCCTACATACACACCACACAGCACAGACACACTCAACACCTCCAAACTTACCACAACCCCCACAAATATACCCACCACACAAATGTATCCTGAGCCCATGCCCTGGAGACAGACACTCCTGCCCTCCTCTGCTGGGCACAGTGCCAGTCCTGGAGGCAGAGTTGACTAAGAACCCCAGCAGCAACTCCCCGCCAAGCGGGGCAGGGACTAAATATTCACACAACAAACCTAAAGTGGGTACTGGTGGGTGCCAGGGAGGAGGGGCACTGGGAGCCAAGGGTCTGCGAAGGATGTGCCCAGGTCAGGGAGATCCAGGCAGACCCCACAGAGGATGACAGGATGTTCCAGCTGAAGGGAGAAGGATAAGGGGGATGTTCGCTGGGGAAAGAGTTGGGGAAGAACGTTCCCGAGAGGCCCTGGTGAGCGTGAGGAGCTGAGAGCTGCTGCGAAGGAGGACGGCTGAGGTTTGTGTCCCCAGAGCAGCCTCAGACGCTGCTCTGTTTGGGAGCACTGCTCCCAGGGTGGAGCTGGGGGAACAGGGATGGGGAGGAGGGGCGAGTCCAGGATTCGTCCCTGGTTTCTGCCTGCGCAGCCCGAGGAGGAAACGGAGCTGAGTGTGGCAGTGCGTGACTGGCAGACTATGGGGGCTCCAGTGAACCTTCCAGAGCCTGCAAACCCTCCCCAGCCCTGCCCTTGTCCTACACATCCAGGGCTTGTGGGCTGACAGTGCTGCTGCCCAGGGCTGAGCTGGGTGGGTCTCTGGGCCTCTGGCCAGTGCTCACCATGTGACATACCAGGTGGCCCGGCCTCTCCAGGCCAGAAGCAGGAAGAGGAAGGAGCCCGGTCCCAGCAGCAGGGGGGCTCCAAGTGACAGCGGCACTGGATAGATCCCACTGATTCTGAGACAGCACCCCCTGGAACACCCTCCCTCTACAGATGAGGAGAGTGAGGCTGAGAGCTGGCAAGGAGCTTGCCTGAGATCACATCACTGGGTCCTGGTCCCCAAATCCCCACCAAACAGCTTCCCTCAGGCCTCCTGGTCTGGAGGGACAGACATGCAGGACCCAGTCCCTGCCCTTAGGGCTCTGGGACCCTCAGGACTCCTGCTTCTCCCCTATCACCATCCATCCTCCCTTGCGTCTCCAGGGGCCAAAGGCCAGGGCTGAGGCAGGGCGGCCCTGGCTCATCACAGGCCCCATCCCAAGGTTACAACAATTCCCTTTCAATAAACTCACTTACTTTCAAAATCTCCTGGTGGTTCTCTGAGGCGTACAGGCGCCCATCGCGCACGATGTCCTCTATGAGTTGCTGGTAGTCCTCTGGGCAGCAGGTGAGCCGGGGGAGAGGAAGATGAGGGGCTTGAGACCCCACCGGCTCCCCTTTCATCTCCAGCCTCTGCCCTCCTCCCCTGCTCCAGCCACAGGCTCCCAGCTCTGGCGAGACGCACTCTGCCTCTGTGCCTTTCAGCCGGGGCTCCCTCTAACTGTATTGTCCTCCTTGGAGTTTTGCTAAGAATCCCCCAATTTTTTTTTTCTTTTTTGAGACAGTGTCTCACTCTGTTGCCCAGGCTGGACTACAGTGGCATGATCTCGGCTCACTGCTACTTTTGTGTCCCAGGCTCAAGAGATTCTCCTGCCTCAGCCTCCTGAGTAGCTGGGATTACAGGTGCCCACCACCACTCCTGGCTAATTTTTGTATTTTTAGTAGAGACGGGGTTTCACAGTGTTGGCCAGGCTGGTCTTGAACTTTTGACCTCAGGTGACCCACCCACCTTGGCCTCCCAAGTGCTGGAATTACAGGCGTGAGCCACTGTGCCCAGCCAAGAACTCCCAATTTAGCCTTCAAAGCCCTGCTCGGGTAGCACCTCACCCGAGGCCTGCAGATGCCACTGGCCGCTGCCTTGCCTGTACCACCCGGGACCACCCTTGGCCTGTCTGGCTCTGGCACCGAGAGTGTTCATTCTGCTTCTGGGTCTGTGCCTGCCGGGTCACAGCTCCCTGAGGGCGGGAACGTGCGACTCATCTCTGTGTCTCCCTGGCCCCTTCTAAGCTATGCACAGCAGGCCGTGAAGACAGTTGGGGCCTTACCGTCATAGGTGACATAGGGCACTTGGAAGCCTTTGCCGCTGTTGCCTTCATTGGATTTGAACTGGATCCAGAGCTTCCGGGAGCGGGAGGTGAAGGCAATGGGCCTCTCGTAGGTCTGGCAGGTCTCGTAGGTGGTGACAGATGTGGGCGAGGCTGCGGGCGAAGCACCACTGCTGAGCTGCTGCAAGTGTACAGCTCCTCCTGCCCTGGGCTTCTCACCTCCCACCCAGTCCGCCACCCAGCACCTGCACCGAACGCCTGGTGCCCCAAACACAACAGCTTAGTCTTCATGCTTGTTCCCTCTGCCTCCAAGGCCCTTCCCTGGCCCTCAATCCTGGTTCCTACTTGTCCTTCTGAGATCCATCTCTCTGCCCCCTCTTACAGGACGCCTCCCTGACTGCTCCCTTCCTCCCCTCCCAAGATCTTGCTCTGCTCTGGGGAACCTTATCGCAGGTCCCTTTATCGGGGGTCTCCATCTCCCTCTAGCTAACTGCTTCTCTGTGACAGGGCTCAGGTCTGCACTCGACGCACCACAGAGTGGAAGCTGGGGGAGGGCATGGGAGATGAACCGGCACAGACTGAGGAAGTCCCTTCTCCCTGAGAGCGAATGTGTCAACGCAGTCCCCCAAGCCCTGATCTCCTGAGGAGGAAATCAGGAGCCAAGGGCAGCAGTGTGGGCACAGCACATGACTGGCAAATGAATCTTCCCAAACTGCAAACAATCCTTTTCTCAGACATGGTGACAGCGGGAGCCTCCAGCCCTGACCAGCCTCTCCCAGCTCAGTGGCTCTTCGGGAAGGACTCACAGCTCCTTGGGGACCCTCCCAAGGAGCCCCTCATGGGGGAGAGGCTGGGCTTCACTTGAGCTCAGCCTTGTGGTGGGGGACAGAGGGAGGGGGATGCTGGAGGCAGGGGAGTGGGTAAGGGGAACAGGCAGGGAAGGTGGTCCCGGGCCGGTCCCTTGGCCCTCTCTGCACACTGCAGCTTTCGGCTGGTCAGCTGCATCAGCCATGCTGACATCTGCCGGTCAGTAGGCTGAGCAATTCCTGCGCAGGATACCGCAGCTCCTCCGGCCAGGCAGCCCCGAGCAGACCTCAGGCCCCTCCCCTCCCTGCTCCTCTGGTGGGTCTCTGTGGTTGCCGTGTACCCAGAGATGTTCTAGGCCCAGTGTTTGTGGGCATCTGGGTTCCTGCTCTTCCTCCCCTAACACTCCAGCACAGCTTGCTCCCATGAGCACCCACAGCCTGACAGCAGCGAGGTCCCCTGGCCAGGTACACTTCAGGGATTTGGCTGGCATTGGGGGGCACTCAGGGACCTCCTAGGCAATGCCTGCTGCTGTGCCATCTGGGCACACACTTGGTCCCACCCACTGCTGAGTCCAGTCCTCTCTCATGCCATTCCAGCTTTGCTCCCTGATGTCTCAAAAGAGGCCCTGACGGGGGCTGATGAGCCAGGAGTCTGGGGCTCACAGAGGGGTGGGATGGGCGCTCTGAGCTGGCACCTTGTGTGGTGCATAGGATGGCCCTGTGGTCCCCCAAACCTCAGCGGGCGGGAGGAGGCCTGTGGAGCTGCAGCCTGAGGTCCTGCCTTGAGAGGTGTGACAGAAAGCGGTGGGAAGGGGCCCTGTGGTTGGTCCCGCCACTGGGATGAGGGCCTGGCTTGCGGCCGGAGTTGAGACCAGGCCTGACCATGTCCCCACATCTACTCTCAGGGGATACCCTAAACTCTCCGGATCTTTCCACAGAACTCTGTAAAGCCAGCTCTTAAACCCAAGTGGGTTTCAACCCTGCCTCCCAGGTGGACTCTGAGGGGCTGGTCCCATCTGAGCCCTGGGTCCTCCTCTCTGTCCCATGAAGGCAGCGATCCTGCCTGGTGGAGCCACACCGAGGCGGGGCTGCAGGAGTGGCTGAGGCTGCCTCTGGTCCTTCCGCCCCACATACCGTTCTTCCTCATGACCAGAACGTCGCCACACTCATCCTCGATGGGCAGGAAGATCTCGGGGACCACGATGAGAATCCTGCGCTTCGGGGGTGGCGCGATGTGCCAGACGCATTCCGCGTTGGCCGGGTAGTCGCCAGGGTAGTTGGGGGACTCGATGTAGCCCGTGTAGTCACCAAGCTCGCCACCACAGTGCTGGTCTGTGGGCACAGCGGCCCGCGGGCCTCATCAGGCTCTGCTTAGGCAGGTGCCCTGGCCAGCCAGGTCTCTAACAGCCAGGGAGGCCCCGGGCAGGCTGGCAGGTGCTCTTGTTCCCTGCTCCACCAACCCTCGGGCCTTGAGCCCATCCTCCTTGGGGACCCTGCCTGGGCTTCCCCCAGAATCGGAGGGTAGGTCGCTTTTCCCGCCTGTGGTTCCCCGAGGCCCAGCCTGGGGGCTCCTTCTTACTGGGCTGCCTTGCTCCAAGGCCACCCAATTTCTCTGTGGCTGGGCCTTGTCAGGGGCACTGAGAGAGCCCGGAGCCCTGCCCCCTTTAGCGGCCCCATCAGTGCCCCTCTAGGCTGTCAGCTCCCCCAGCAGACCCAGAAACTAGAGCAGGGCCTGGCCCAGGGCAGAGGCTTGGGCTGTGTTGGGTGGAGTGGGAACTGATGAATGAGGGCCACCACTGCATGACTCCACAGACAGGGCCAAGCCAGGGCTGTCCCTTTGGTGCCATGCAGGGTGCCCCGGAGCAAACGTGATGGAGCAGGAGGAGTGAGCAGTGTCCTTGTGGACCTCGTGTGGGATCAGGTCTCTTCCCGCTCCCCAACCTCCCAGCTTCCCACTGCGGAGCAGCAGCACCCACTTTTGCAGTGCGTGACGTTGGTGGAGCCATCAAAGTCTGTGCTGGTGTTGCCTGGACAGGTGATGCAGTGGTTCTGGCCAAACTCTGGCTGGTAGGTGCCGACTGGGCAGCGGACGCAGCGGTGGGTGGTGGTGTTGTAGTGGTGGCCGGGGGAGCAGTGCACTGCCGGGGGACACAGTGGGGTGTGGTGGGTGTGGAGGGGTACGGGGAAAGGCCAGCGCTGGGGAGCTCTGTCCCCGGGACCTCCCATGCCCTCGACGTCTGTCTTGGCACAGAATTTAAGGCTCTTCCCATCGCCCATGACCTCCCACCACCCTTGCTCCACCACAGCCAGGAAGAGGCCATGGCGCGGGGGTCACACAGCAGATTGATGTGACGTTGGCTCCAGCCACACAGGGACCACACAGGCTACCTTGATGGGAGTTTTCAGGAAGAGCAGGGGTGATGAGGTGGCCAGAGTTGCTCAAGGGAGGCAGGAAGGAGGGGAAGCGGGCCAGCCAGGCCGAACCCTCTTTCTACAAGGTTGCTAGGGAAGGAGAGAGAGGCAGCCAGAGTCTGAAGGGTGGCGGGGTGGGGGGCTAGAGGTGGGCATTTTTTTTTTTTTTTTTTTGAGATAGAGCCTTTCTCTGACACCCAGGCTGGAGTGCAGTGGTGTCATCTCGGCTCACTGCAACTTCCACCTCCCGGGTTCAAGCAATTCTCCTGCCTCAGCCTCTCGAGTAGCTGGGATTACAGGTATGCACCACCATGCCTGGACATTCTGTATTTTTTTGTATATTTTTTAGAAGAGATGGGGTTTTGCCATGTTGGCCAGGCTGGCCTCGAATTCCTGACCTCAGGTGATCCACCCGCTTTGGCCTCCCAAAGTGCTGGGATTATAGGCGTGAGCCACCATGCCTGGCTTCAATTCTTTTCTTAAACGGGCAAATCTGGAGCGGTTTGTTTGTGCAGGGGGAGTATCTGGTGATGTGACTCGAGGGGACTGAGGGCCAGGCCACCCGTACAGATGAACAGATGCTGAGAGGGAGCATGGTGGGGAAGCAGGGTCAGCAGCTGAGAGTGGGGAGGACTTGGGGGAGTTGGTGAGTGAGGAAAGGGGGTCACACACCTGGGTGGGACCAGGTGCCCTGAATGGACAGCAGTTGAGGTGGCGTCATGATCCCGTTCCTGTTCACCCTCACAACCTCCTTTCTAGACCCTGCCCAAGGTCTCTTGTCCCTAGAGCCCTCCCCAGTGCCCCGGGGAGCTGCTGCTTACCCCCTGGAGCTCAGAAAGCTAATCCCTGTCCTAATGCAGGGCACAATAGGTCACCCATGCCCACGCCTGACAGCTCCAGGCTCCTCCTCTGAGTTGGGTGGTTTGCCATGTGCAGGAGATGAGAGGGGTTTGGGGAAGCCTCCCGAGCAGCACAGCCCTGCCCCTCGGAGTGGGCAGGCAGCGGGGGCATGCTCACCTTTAGCCTCGCAGTCCTGGAAGGAGGTAGTACCTTCGTGCTTGGTGAGCAAATCCCCTCCGCAGGGGAAGCAGCTGGTGCGCCCGGGCTCGGGCTGGTACGTGCCCATGGGGCAGGCCTGGCAGGGCTTGAAGCCGTCAGCCGAGAAGAACCCTGGAGGGCACTGGCCTGGAAGTCAGAGGTCGTGGCTCAGGTGGGCGGGAGGGTGACTCAGGGCTGAGGCTGCGGGTGATCTTGGGCCCTGTTCCTGGCCTTGCCTGGCCCTGGAAAAGGCACCAAGCACCCAAGGCCTAGGGTGGGGAAGGGGTGGGGAGAACGTAGCAGCCTGGGTGCAGGAGGCAGGGCTCCTGGTCTGGATGCTGCCAGCGGTTCCTGTGCCGCCTTGATCAAATCTGGCTTTCCTTCTCCCGGCAGCAAGAAGGCCTGGGGGTCGATCAGCAAGAGGTCTTGCTGGGGAGCTGGGAAGGGGACCCCCGGGTGGAGGGGGAGGTCACATGTTTCAAAGAGGCTCTCCCAGGGGGCAGAGTTAAGTGGGGGAGAGGGAAGGAAATGGAAAAGCTCTTTGCAAGCCTGATTATGTTTGGTAAATTGAAAAAGGGCCTTCTAAACCATCGATGGGGCACATCATAAAGTTCTTTGTGTAGAGCAAAGTTCTTGCACAAGTATAAGATACACTCTGCAAAGTGCTGCGGTCATAATGGAATGTGCCATCAACTGTAAGCTGTCTGGTCCACCGGAAGCACTTCTGCACCTCCCTTAGAAAGCGTGCATTGATTTGTAAATGCTGAAGTGCCTGCACGCTGTGAAGTCCTTTCCAAAGTGCACAATGCAATTCTGCAGGTAAAGGGAGTGCAGTGTAGGGCTGGGTACTACTATATGTGTAGTACTGGGTACTGGGTATTACTATGTACCCAGTACATATGTAATGTGTAGTACTATACTATGTGTAGTACTACTATATGTGTAGGGCTGGGTACTGGGTATTCCAAGATGCCCTGACGCTTTGGGTTCTGCAGCACACTTTGTAAGTGGTGACTACATGGACATCGTGAAAGGCTTTGGAAAGGACAAAGCACTTTGGAAAGGACCGTGCTCTCTGGCCACAGCAGGCATTCAGGCCTTTGCTTTAGAAGCTTCATCAGAGACAGGAGGAGCCCCAGTCCACTCCCCACCCCCACCCCTCATTCTAGGGTAGGTCCACACTTGCCTCCACATTCCGCCACATTGCGGGCACCAGCCAGACTAAGCCCGTCGCTGCTGGGGCATGGTGTGCAACTGAGCTGGCCTTCTCTGTCCTGGTATGTCCCTGACAAACATGGCACACACTGGCCGAGCTCACCGCTGAAGTGGGTGCCAGGCCCGCAGGCAACTGCAGAGGAAAGTGGAGAGGCTGCTGGAGGCAGAGGCGGGAGGCTGGGTGGTCTCCTGTGTGCTCAAGCCCAGCCCAGGCTCTCCTTATAGGCACAGTTCTTTTTTTTTTTTTGAGATGGAGTTTCTCTGTTGTTACCCAGACTGGAGTGCAATGGCACGATCTCGGCTCGCCGCAACCTCCGCCTCCTGGGTTCAAGCAATTCTCCTGCCTCAGCCTCCCGAGTAGCTGGGACTACAGGCACGTACCACCATGCCCAGCTAGTTTTTGTATTTTTAGTAGAATGGGGTTTCACCTTGTTGACCAGGATGGTCTCGATCTCTTGACCTCGAGATCCATCCGCCTTAGCCTCCCAAAGTGCTGGGATTATAGGCGTGAGCCACCACGTGGGGCTAGGCACAGTTCTTGTTCCCTGGGGCTCCAAGGACACAGAGGGGCCCCTGACCCATCCCAGAAGAGCCTGGGGCAGGACCCAGGGGCAGCCATCTGTGAGGGCCATGAAGCCTGGCCCCCTGGCTGCTGTACCTCAGAGTCCTCTGCAGAACCCCCCCCAATCTCCACCCCCTTGTAAAAGCCTGTGGGCCTCACTCCCCCCACCCTGTCCTCTCTCTGCTCCACACCCTGCCCTCTGGCTTTAGCAAACTGCCTCCTGGATGTCGCCACTTGGACATTCTACAGTCATATCATACCAAAGCAAGCTCCCTTGTCCTTCCGGAGTAGAGGAGTTGGCCCCTCAAGATGTGGGGCAGTGTGGAGGGACTGGGGCTGAGACAGGCATGGGCTAGTGGGGGAGGTGTGAGGGGGCACAGTTAGGAGAGGATGGGCTGATGACAGCACAGTGTGGTCCGCTGCACTGAGCAAATATGTCCACTGATGAGTTAGTCAGGAAACTGAGTAAATATGTGAATTAAGGAGAAAGGGAGCCACATTGCTCAGTGCTGGGGAAGATGCTTACAAATGTGGAGATGGTGGTGGGGGGAGGTGGTTAGAAGGGAGCCTGAGGTGTGGAACGGGAGGCATCGGCATGAACTCACGGTTTTAGAACACGCCCACAGATTCCCACGCCTACCTGTGCATATGCATATACACCTGTGCTTTCCAGTTCTGTTTGATGACAGGGCCTAGAGGCGGTGGTGCTCTGGGAGCAATGAATAGCCCAGATTTTGGTTCCTACCCATCATCTTCCTCTCAAAGGAACCCGGGTCCTTGGGGGTCTGGCTGATTCCAGGGGAGGGACAGTGTGAATTGGATCTGAAGTAGGGGAGGCTCACAGTGTGTGTGTGTTGAGGGGTGGCAGGTCAGAAAGATCCAAGAGCCAGCTTGGTGGAGTACCTCTGGCTACCCTAGGGACAGAGTGAGCGCCAAACTAAGTAACATCAGGAATGATCACAACGCAATGCAGAGGGGGATCAGAATCTACAGGGATACAGACCCAGAGGTAATGGTCATGGGCTCCTGGTTTCCTACAGGAGAACGTGACCTGTGAACATGGAAGGAATGGTAGAGGTGCTGACATGGCGGGAGCTGTGCAGAAGTTTGATGAGGAGGAGAATACTGGTCTAACCTCAGAATCTGTCCCCAGAAAACACTCATCAGCTACAGAGGGAAGACAGCAGGTAAAAGTGAAGTCAGCGGTGGGCTGGGGAATCCTGCGGTGGGCTGGGGAATCCTGCGATGGGCTGGGGAATCCTGCGGTGGGCTGGGGTATCCTGCGGTGGGCTGGGGAATCCTGCGGTGGGCTGGGGTATCCTGCGGTGGGCTGGGGTATCCTGCGGTGGGCTGCGGAATCCTGCGGTGGGCTGGGGAATCCTGCGGTGGGCTGGGGAATCCTGCGGTGGGCTGGGGAATCCTGCGGTGGGCTGGGGTATACTGCGGTGGGCTGGGGTATACTGCGGTGGGCTGGGGTATACTGCGGTGGGCTGGGGAATCCTGCGGTGGGCTGGGGTAAACTGCGGTGGGCTGGGGAATCCTGCGGTGGGCTGGGGTATACTGCGGTGGGCTGGGGAATCCTGCGGTGGGCTGGGGTATCCTGCGGTGGGCTGGGGAATCCTGCGGTGGGCTGGGGAATCCTGCGGTGGGCTGGGGTATACTGCGGTGGGCTGGGGAATCCTGCGGTGGGCTGGGGAATCCTGTGGTGGGCTGGGGTATCCTGTGATAGGCTGGGGCATCCTGTGGTGGGCTGGGGTATCCTGTGATAGGCTGGGGCATCCTGTGGTGGAATGGGATGCCCAGGATCAGGCCTTGAAGCTGAGGTTCCTGCAGGACACTGGGTCCTGAGTCAGGTCCCCAGAATAAACCGGAGGGACCTCTGAGCATCAGCCTAGAAGATGTGAGATCGGGACAAGGACAGGAGAGGCAGGGAGAAAGGGGAGAAGCAGCTCTAGACTTAAGGAACCTGAAGACACAGTGGAGGGTGACATGTCTTTCTGGATGGGAGCTGGGACCAGAAAGACAAAAGAGACATGCATCACACTCAGGCATGCATGCGCACACACACATACATACATCACACACACACATGCATCACACTCATGCATGCACACACATGCATACACACCACTCACATGCATGCATGTACACACATGCACACGCACACATGCATACACACATCACACGCACACGTACACACACATGCATACATGCATCACACTCATGCACACATGCATATGCACACATGGGAGAGAGAGGGAGCAGATGGGGTCAAATGTGCACAGCTGGGGAATTTGGGTGAAGAAAATATGAAAGTTTTCTGTTCTGCTCAACAATGTTTCTGAAAGTTTGAAATAATTTCAAAATAAGTTATTTTTTTTTTTGAGATGAAGTTTCACTCTGTTGCCTAGGCTGGAGTGTAGTGGTGAAATCTCAGTTCACTGCAACCTCCACCTCCCAGGATTCAAGTGATTCTCCTGTCTCAGCCTCCCCAGTAGGTGGGATTGCAGGCACCTACCACCATGCCCGGCTAATTTTTATATTTTTAGTAGCGACGGGGTTTCACTGTGTTGGCCAGGCTGGTCTTGAACTCCTGACGTCAGGTGATCCACCCATCTTGGCTTCCCAAAGTGCTGGGATTACAGCAACCATGCCCAGCCCAAAATAAGTTACTGCAAGTAGAAGAATGTCATTGCCAAGCCCCTTTTGCCCCATCCTTGTCAGGATGGCTGTACTCTCTCCACTATCTGAGCCAGAGTCCCAGCTTCACCCATCTGGCCCTTCCCCCGCCAACTGTCCCCCTCTTCTCCAACAGCTTCCCCTCCCCTCCCTTGTCTATGTCACCTCTTTACCAATGGTTTCCCCTGCCCCTCACCACAAGTATCACCTCTTCTCTAACGACTTCCCAGTTTACACCCCTGGCCAACCCTATTCTTTGAGGTTCCACCTGTGGCTCCAGCTGCCCATCCCACTTCTCCATGTGGATGCCGCGTGAGCGCCTCAAACTGAACATGTCCAGCCTGCACGCTCTGTCCCCTAGCCCATTCTTCCTCAAGTTTCCCCAGATCAGAAAGTGATGCCATCTCTGCTCAAGTGGCCAAACCCTTGGAGTCATCCTTGAAGTCTGTCTTTCCCTCACCTCCCTCTCCAAAGTGCCCCCTGGTTCTAGGACCCACCCTCCATCTTATGCTTGGCCTCCCCCTCTGCAGCCCACCCCACTCTACTCAGGTTTCCCACAACAGAGTGCTTGAACTGGGCGCGGTGGCTCACGCCTGTAATCCCAGCACTTTGGGAGGCAGAGGCGGGTGGATCAAGAGATTGAGACCATCCTGGTCAACATAGTGAAACCCCGTCTCTACTAAAAATACAAAAAAAACAAATTAGCTGGGCATGGTGGTGCGTGCCTGTAATCCCAGCTACTCAGGAGGCTGAGGCAGGAGAATTGCCTGAACCCAGGAGGTTGCGGTGAGCTGAGATCGCGCCATTGCACTCCAGTCTGGGTAACAAGAGCGAAACTCCGTCTCAAAAAAAAAAAAAAAACAGAGTGCTTGAGCCTGCGATCTTGCTTTAAGCACTCCTGCAGTTTCCTGCTGAACTCAGGGTGGCACCTGCTGCCAGCCAGGTCCCCATTGCCTCTGGCCTCACCGTGCCCGTGGGCATGTTCACCAGCTCACCATCCATCTTCCCCACAGGAATGTGAACTCCTCAAGAGCTAGGACTGTCTGGCTAGCTAGCTAGTGCTGCTTCTGCCTGTCCTGCCTCCAGGCTCTCCCACTTGCTTCCCTGCAGCACAAGGCTGCCCTCCTGAGCGGCCCTAGGCCTCACGACATCACTGCTCTGTCCTCCAATCCTAACTCAGCCTCCCCAGCTCCTGGACCCTGAGGTCTCAGCTCACGTGACTTCTCCTCCTCTGGGAAGCTTCCTTGAACCACATCCCAGACTGGTCCTTGCGCCCCTCGCACTCCTGGACCGTGGCCTTGCTGTCCTGTCTGCTCCTCATCCCTTGTCCTCAGCACTGATCACATGCCTGAGGCCCAGCAAAGAGCTTCGAATGACAGCAACGATGGTGAGGGCTGCAGTCCCTTCCCTGGCAACCTCTGCCTCTCTGCCCCTCTCCATATGTCTGTCTCCCCTGCGTGCCCACTGCTGTTTACCCCAGCTCATGTGCAAGGAAGGACAGAGTCAGCATCTGAGTGGCTATGGGTGAGGACTCACCGCATTTGCTGTCCTGTAGCACCTGGCCTGCACTGCACGTCCCCTGCCCCTCCAGGGCCTTGGCTGGCCTCTGGGCTACCTCGTACTCAGTGCCTGAGACCTGGACATAGAAGTGCTGCCGGCCAATGGTCTTCCGCAGGGTTTTGATGGCAGCCTGCAAGCTCTGCTCTGCTCGCTTCCGCAGGCAGTCCGCTTCACATGTGTCTGCAGGGGCAGGAGAGACGGAACAGGAATCACTGGCAGCCCTGCTAGCAGCTGCCTTCTTGGCTGAGGGCTTCCCTGCGCCAGGCCCTGTATTGGGCTTGGACCACCGCAGCACATTCTCACCACTGCCCTGGGGTGAGGGGCCACTGTCATGACCATCTGACAGATGAGGAGGCTGCGAATCTGGGAGGCATGGCCTACCTGAGGCCACACGGCAGATCTGAGTGCAATCCAGGCACCTGCCAGTGTAACACGTCACCCACCAGGGTACAACCCATGGGACAAGAACTCCTTTCTGTCACTCAAAGACCCTTGAGGACTGCCATTGTCTGCAGAATAGCATCCAGCTCACTAGCTGTGAATCCAAGGCCCTTCGAGGTCCAGCCCCATGCAGCCTTGCCAGCCTTATCCCCCTAAACTCTGACACTCCCTGTGAATTCCAATGTCTAGCCACCCCGCCCTACTCACTGTTGGCCATATCCTCCTCTCTCTGACCTCTGTGCCTTTGCTTATGCTATCCCCTCTGCCTGAATGCCATTCCTTGCCACCTCTTCCACCCAGTGAGCTTTGATTCCAAGCTCTCATTCAAATGGCGCCTCTTCTGGGAAGGCTTCCTGATATGATTTCAATATTTGTGCCTTCCAAACCTCATGTTGAAATCTGATCCCCAATCATGGAGGTGGGGCCTGGTGGGAGGCATCTGGCTCATGGGGTATGTCCCTCGTGAGTGGCCTGGTGCTATCCTCATGGTAGTGAGTTCTCGCTGGCTCTACCAGTTCCCCTGAGATGTGATTGTTGAAAAGAGGCAGGCGCCCCTTCCCTTCTCTCTTGCTCCTTTCCTCTTGCCATGTGACTCTGGCTGCTCTTCACCTTCCTCCATGAGCAGAAGCAACCTAGGCCCTCACCAGATGCAGACACTGCTGCCATGTTTCCCAACAGCCTGCAGAGCCATGAGCCAATCAACTCTCTTCCTGATAAATCATCCAGCCTCAGGTGTCCCTTTTAGCAACGCCAATAGATTAAGACATTTCCATTTTTTTTTTTTTTTTTTTTTTTTTGAGATGGAGTCTTGCTCTGTCACCCAGGCTGGAGTGCAGTGGCACAATCCCAGCTCACTGCAACTTCTGCCTCCTGGGTTCAAGCTATTCTCCTGCCTCAGTCTCCTGAGTAGCTGGGATTAAAAGTTCCTGGTACCACGCCCCACTAATTTTTCTATTTTTAGTAGAGATGGGATTTCACCATGTTAGCCATGGTCTCGAACTCCTGACCTCAATGATCCACCCATCTCAGCCTCCCAGAGTGCTGAGATTACGGGCGTGAGCCACCAAGTCTGGCCAGACTAAGACATTTCCTGAGTCTTCCCATGGGGAGAGACCTGGGCTCTATGCATTGTTTGTTCTTGTGCCCCCACCACTGAGAGTGTCACCTGGCAATGGGTGGTTTGCATGTACGTCTGCCTCTCTGGCTGAGAGTGTTACCTAGGTGGGGACTTTTCTTTCCACTGTGCCCAAGCCCACAGCCAGGCCCACACCACACACATCTGCTGACAGATCCCATCTCTTTACCATGGATGATTCACACGTTGACACTCATGTATAGCCAAGAGAAAAGTGCTGCTATGCCACCCAAGCCAGCATTAGAATCCCCCTCTGGAACTGGGAAAGACAGTCCTTGGCTTAGCCATTCTGGGGAGGCTGCACCTATTTGTCCTTCCAGGCCCCAGCAGGAGTGTAGAGTGGCAGAGAGGGGTCACATGACTTCTTTGGTCACCCAGCCCTTCCCTCTCATTGCCTTGGGCTGCCTCTTCTACCCTGGGCTGCAGGCGCTGACCCCTGCCAGCTCCCTTTGCCCGTGGGCTCAGTGCTCTCTCCAGAAGCTGGGCTCCCATCCAAACCACAGCTGTGCTCTGGTGGGAGCCGCTCATGCCTGGCAGGCCCCACCAGCACCTGCAGCCTGTCGTCCTCCTTCAGGCCTGCAGAAGCCCTGAGAGAACCCCTCACCTACCCGAGGCCTCTTCCATCCTGGTCTCAATCTCAAACTCTGCTGTGATGTGGGACAGCTCCTTGGATGGGGACTTGCGGCCACGGCGCCTCTTCTTGGAGGAGTCACACTTGAGGGTCACGAAAGTCACGTGGCAGTGGTCTGGACAAGGAAAGGACTGCCGTGGCAAAGGCAGCATGGGGCAGGGAGCAAGGTCCTACCAAGCTCTGCACACCGAGTGCCATGGGCCAGGACCCCCTGTGCCTAACAGTCTGTGGTGTAGATGGAGAAACTGAGGCTGGAGAAGGCCAGGGCTGGCTCAGGGTCTCAGGAGGGGCTGGTGGCTGAGCCAGGTCTCACGCCTGGTCCATCATGCTGCTGCAGTGGAGGCACCTCATACATATTCATGAATGAGGCTGTGCCCCCAGCTCTGGGCCTGCTGAGGGTTTGGCCAGGGCAGACTTGGCCCTGGGCAGAGAACTCTGTTTGGTTTGAGGAGGAATATTCATGGGGACAGAGGTAGTGCCTTCTTCTGGGGCCCCTTGGACCAAGTTTATCCTCTGCTTTTCCCCAGGCCTGGAATGTCCTTGGAAACCCTCATTCAGTAAAGCGCTGCCAGGTGAGAGAGGCCTCCATCCTTGGAAAGCAGACTTGCTGGACCCCGGGCCCCTGGCTCCTAGGCATGAGGACTCTCCCACAGCCCCCTTGGTGTGTGTTAGCAGCAGGGCGGCCCACTCACCCAGCAGCGGCTGCCTGGTGGTCTCCTTTGCTCGTGCCTGCCTGTGGGGCTGGAGGTGGCACTTGGCATCTCGGATCTTGAAGCGGGCCTTCTGTTTGATGGGGGTGGTGGGGGCATCTGGGGAAAGCCAAAATTCCCCCAGGTGGTGGCCTCTCCTGCAGGCAAGGCGGTGGCAGGGGAAGGGGGCTGCCAGGGGACAAGTCCACCTGGAGCTGAGGGTGGGGCCTGGTCTGAGTCCCTGTGCCCCAAAAACTCTCCTGGGGTGGGGAACTCTCTCCTGTCCCATTTCTTTCCCTGCAAGGCCTAAAACAGGGGACAGAACACATGGATGTTGGGGTCAAGCTCAAGCCCAGGGACTGTCTGCCAGAGGGACTGTCTGCCAGAGGTCTTCTGTGAAGGAAGAGAGATCCTCCCTCCTCCCCATCACCAAGCCGTGGCTGTGCTTTAGGAAAGAGCGTTGAACAGAAGACAGAGGGGAGCAGGGAAGGGAAGGGGCTTTGAAATACTACAGATTCCCAGGACTGCCGATTCCTTACAAGAGCAAATCATAGCCCTTGGACTAAAGATCCTACCACCAGAGGTGCTTAGAATCAAGTCATTTATGCATTAAATATACAGAAATGGGCCGGGCGTGGTGGTTCATGCCTGTAATCCCAACACTTTGGGAGGCCTAGGTGGGTGGATCACTTGAGGTCAGGAGTTCAAGACCAGCCTGACTAAAATGGTGAAACCCTATTTCTATCAAAAATATGAAAATTAGCCAGGTGTGGTGGTGGATGCCAGTAATCCTAGCTACTCAGGAGGCTGAAGCAGGAGAATTGCTTGAACCCGGGGAGGTGGAGGTTGCAGTGAGCTGAGATCACATCACATCACTGAACTCCAGCCTGGGTGACAGAGTGAGACTCTGTTTCAAAATAATAATAATAATAATAAAGAAACAGCCACGTGCGGTGTCTCATGTCTGTAATCCCAGAACTTTGGGAGGCTAAGGCAGGTGGATTGCCTGAGGTTAAGAATTCGAGACCAGTCTGGCCAACATGGTGAAACTCAGTCTACACAAAAAATACAAAAAAATTAGCCAGATGTGGTGGCATGTGCCTGTAATTCCAGCTACTTGGGAGGCTGAGGCAGGGGAACTGCTTGAACCAGGGAGGTGGAGTTGGAGTGAGCTGAGATCAAGCCACTGCACTCCAGCCTGAGTAACAGTGCAAGATTCCATCTCAAAAAAAAAAAAAAAAAAAGAAAAAGAAACATATAGAAATGTACCTATCAACCAAATCCAACATCTGAATAAGAAAAGCTGCTGAGGACACAAGCCCCAGCTCCTTAGCTGGCAGGAGATGAGGCTGGCTGTGCCATGCTGACCATGCCCGGTGGGGATGGTCAGGGCTGGGGCTGTGCTGTGCCTCGGGGCTTCCTGGCGTGCTCTGCTGGGGCAGCTCCGACCCGGGAGGACATAATGGCCATAGCAGATGTGGCTCGCTCCACCCAAACATTCTGAGATCTGTGCACTCCCAGCATGTTAGGGTCCCTGAACCAATATGGCTGTGACCTCAGAGCCAGAAGGGCCCTCCCATGGTCCCCTGACCCTGGGCTGGGGCTCGGCCTGCAGCCTGCTGGCTTCTAGGTCCTGGGCCTGCCTCATCGCCGGTACCCCAGGCCACACTGGGAAGGGCCAAGAGCAGGAAGGTCTTCCCTGAGCAGTGTCCCTTCCTCCCCGCCAGCATACTAGATGCAAAGTCAAGGTCACCCAGTTGCATGCAGCATGGACAGGCCGAGGGGCTACCTGAGCAGCTGGGCCCGAGGCTAGAGCTGGTGCCGTTGCGTTTCTGCAGCGCCTTGCCCTGCAGCCCTGGAATGCCACAGCTCAGGACGTAGCTGTTTTCCGAGTCTGCAGAGAGGCCAGGGATGAGATGGGCCTGGGTGCACCTCCCTCCCATGACCCTCAGATTCTTGGGGCCTCAGAGGGATTGTGGAGCGAGATGAAGATCAGGACAGACTCTTCTGCCAGTTTCTGCTACTTGACCACAGGTAAGTGGCCAGGAGGAAGGAGCCCACTGGATTTACTGAGGACAGTGAGGGCCCAGAAATCCAGACAGCTGCCTTAGGGTCACTCAGTTATCAGAGACCCTCATTTCTAAGATCGGGCTCTTTCCTGGAGGACAGCTGGGAGCAATGGTCGGACCCCAGGGAAGAAGACCCCCTACCACAGCATCCCATCCCAGGGACAGCCTGCATTACCTGGCACGAAGAGCGTGTGGGCTGGGCAGGAAAGGAAGCAGCTCTCCACACCGCCCACTTTGCTGCAGGACAGCTGGGCCCGGGGGGAGGTCTTGGCCTGAGAAAGACACCTGCCTGTCTCTGTGAATGAAGACATGAGAGAGGGGTGAGAGAGGCCAGGGTGGAAGCTTCCTGGAGCCGGGAGGGCCCCGGGCATGGACCACGGGGAGTCCCCTGACTCCTCCCTTCCATGTCTAGGTTGGCTTGGTGGGAAGGGGCCTGGAGATAGCAGGTCCAGATCCCCTTGGTCGTGTGGGAATGCTGGATCTAGAGAGCTGGCTTAGTCCCTCCCTGACTTCAGGCTCTAGTCCTGGCTGTGAGAAGGTTCATGTCCCATCCCCACACCAGGAACTCCCTGAGCTCTCCACGGCAGGCATACATTCCCGCTGGGGAAAGGAACAGCGGTAAATGAACATGGGCTTCCTGGGAGTGACCCGTGTTTGAAGGAGAAGCTCATTTTCGTGTTACTGTACTTCAGAAGTGTTCATATGCAGAACAGATCTTTTGGGCAATCCATAACAAATCCTGAGTTGGTATTGTTTATTGATGTGACTTATCTTAAAAATGAACAGATCCTGTAATTCATATGGAAATTCAAGGAAGTTCAAGAATAGTCAAATCAATCTTGTACATAAAATACAAAGTGCAATACAGTACTGGAAGTTCTAGCCAGAGCAATCAGGCAAGAAAAAGAAATAAAGGGTATTCAAATAGGAAAGGAGGAAGCCAAATTGTCTCTATTTGCAGACGACATGATAGTATATATAGAAGACCCCATCGTCTCAGCCCAAAACTCCTGAAACTGATAAGCAACTTCAGCAAAGTCTCAGGATATAATATCAATGTGCAAAAACCACAAGCATTCTTATACACCAATAACAGACTTAAAGAGAGCCAAATCAAGAATGAACTGCCATTCACAATTGCTACAAAGAGAATAAAATACCTAGGAATACAACTAACAAGGAATGTAAAGGACCTCTTCAAGGAGAACTACAAACCACTGCTCAATGAAATAAGAGAGGACGCAAACAGATGGAGAAACATTCCATGTTCACGGTTAGGAAGAATCAATATCGTGAAAATGGCCATACTGCCCAAAGTAATTTACAGATTCAATGCTATCCCCATCAAGCTACCAATGACCTTCTTCACAGAACTGGAAAAAACCACCTTAAACTTCATATGGAACCAAAAGAGAGCCCGAATAGCCAAGTCAATTCTAAGCAAAAAGAACACAGCAGGAGGCATCACACTACCAGACTTCAAACTATACTACAAGGCTACAATAATCAAAACAGCATGGTACTGGTACCAAAACAGAGATATAGACCAATGGAACAGAACAGAGGCATTGGAGGCAACACAACACATCTACAACCATACGATCTTGGATAAACCTGACAAAAACAAGCAATGGGGAAAGGATTCCTTGTTTAATAAATGTTTTTGGGGAAACTGACTAGCCATATGCAGAAAGCAGAAACTGGACCTCTTTCTGACACCTTACACTAAAATTAACTCCAGATGGATTAAAGACTTAAACATAAGACCTGGCACCATAAAAACCCTAGAAGAAAATCTAGGCAACACCATTCAGGACATAGGAGTAGGCAAGGACTTCATGACCAAAACACCAAAAGCATTGGCAACAAAAGCCAAAATAGACAAATAGGACCTAATCAAACTCCACAGCTTCTGCACGGCAAAAGAAACGGTCATTAGAGTGAATCGGCAACCAACAGAATGGGAAAAAATTTTTGCAGTTTACCCATCTGACAAAGGACTGATATCCAGAATTTACAAAGAACTAAAATAGATTTACAAGAAAAAAACAAACAAGCCCATTCAAAAATGGGCAAAGGATATGAACAGATACTTTACCAAAGAAGACATATATGAGGCCAACAAACATGAAAAAATGCTCATCATCACTGGTCATTAGAGAAATGCAAATCAAAACAACATTGAGATACCATCTCACGCCAGTTAGAATGGCAATCATTAAAAAATCTGGAGACAGCAGATGCTGGAGAGGATGTGGAGAAATAGGAACACTTTTACACTGCTGGTGGGAGTGTAAACTAGTTCAACCATGTGGAAGACAGTGTGGTGATTCCTCAAGGACCTAGAAATAGAAATTCCATTTGACCCAGCAATTCCATTACTGGGTATATATCTAAAGGACTATAAATCATTCTACTATAAGGACACATGCACACAAATATTGCAGCACTGTTTACAACAGCAAAGACCTGGAACCAACCCAAATGCCCATCGATGATAGACTGGACTGGGAAAATGTGGCACATATACACCATGGAATATTATGCAGCAATAAAAAATGATGAATTTGTGTCCTTAGTAGGGACATAGATGAATCTGGAGAACATCATTCTCAGCAAACTGACACAAGAACAGAAAATGAAATACCGCATGTTCTCATTCATAGGCGGGTGATGAACAATGAGAACACATGGACAAAGGGAGGGGAACACTACACACTGGGGTCTGTTGGGGGGAATAGGGGAGGGACAGTGGTGGGGGGAGTTGGGGAGGGATAGCATGGGGAGAAATGCCAGATGTGGGTGAAGGGGAGGAAGGCAGCAAATCACACTGCCACATGTGTACCTATGCAACTATCTTGCATGTTCTGCACATGTACCCCAAAACCTAAAATGCAATAAAAAAAAATACAAAGTGGAGAACTCACAATTTCCATTTAAGAAATTTACTAGGGAGCTACAGTAATCAAGATAGTGGGGTATTAGCATAAAGACAGACAGAATGATCAATGGAATAGAACCGAGCATTCTATTTAGAAATTAATCCACACTTCTTCAGTCAACTGACTTTGACGAGGACGTCAAGACAATTCAATGGGAAAAAAATGATCTTTTCAGCAAATGATGCTGTGACAACTGGATGGCCACATGCAAAAGAATACAGTTGGGCTCACATTTCAAGCCATATTCAGATTACCTCAAAATGGAACCAAGATCTAATGTCACAGCTAAAACTATAAAACTCTTAGAAGAAGACATAAGTATACATCTTTGGGACCTCTGACTAGGCAATGATTTATTAGAAATGATACCAAAACACAAACAACCAAGAAAAAGAACAGAGAAAATGGACTTCATGAAAATTAAAGACTTTTTGTGATTCAATGGACGCCGTAAAGAAAGCAAAAGATGCGCTGGGCGCGGTGGCTCACGCCTGTAATCCCAGCACTTTGGGAGGCCGAGGCGGGTGGATCACAAGGTCAAGAGATCAAGACCATCCTGGTCAACAAGGTGAAACCCCGTCTCTACTAAAAATACAAAAATTAGCTGGGCGTGGTGGCGCGCGCCTGTAGTCCCAGCTACTCAGGAGGCTGAGGCAGGAGAATTGTCTGAACCCAGGAGGTGGAGGTTGTGGTGAGCCAAGATCGCGCCATTGCACTCCAGCCTGGGTAACAAGAGTGAAACTCCGTCTCAAAAAAGAAAAAGCAAAAGATGCTCAGAGCAGAGGCATGAGCTGACAGTCCCAGCAACCTGGGAGGCTGAGGCGGGAGGATCCCTTGAAAAGAAAGTGAAAAGTCAACTCACAGAACAGGAGAAAAGATTTGCCAATCATGTACCTAATAAGGGACATGTATACAGAATAACCAAAGAAATCTTACAATTCTATAAAGACAACCCAGTTTTTTTTTGCTTTTTTTTTTTGAGATGGAGTCTCATTCTTTGTCCAGGCTGGAGTGTAGTGGCGCCATCTTGGCTCACTGCAACCTCTGCCTTCTGGGTTCAAGAGATTCTCCTGCCTCAGCATTCTGAGCAGCTAGGACTACAGGCATGAGTCACCATGCCCGGCTAATTTTTTGTATATTTAGTAGAGATGGGGTTTCACTGTGTTAGGATGGTCTAGACCTCCTGACCTCATGATCCACCTGCTTCGGCCTCCCAAAGTGCTGGGATTACAGGTGTGAGCCACAGTGCCCAGCCGAGACAATGCACTTTTAAAAGGGCAAAGGATCTGGATAGATATCTCCAAATAACATATATAAATGGAAAAGCAGCACGTGGAAAATATTCAACATCCCTAGCTGTCAGGGAAATAAAATAGCGAGATACCATTTCACACCCACTAGGATGGCTATAATGGAAACGTCAGTTAATAGGAAGTGGTGGTGAGGCTGGGGAGGCATCGGACGTCTGATACATCACTGGTGGGGATGGAGCAATGGGGCAGCCCCTTTGGAAAACATTCTGGCAGTTCCTGAAAAGTTAGACACAGTTACCACATGATCCCACAATTCTAACCCTACGTCTACACCCCGAAGAACTGAAAACACGCACACACACAAAGCTGTACATGTTCACAGCAGCATTATTCATAATAGCCCCAAAGTGGAATAACCCACTTGGCCACTGGTGGATGAATAAACGAAACGTGATATTATGGCCACCCAATGGACTGCAACTAGTGACAGAAAGGAGTGGGACAGAAATACCAGCTACGACATGGTGAACTGTGAAAACGTAATACCAAATGGAATCAGCCAGTCACAAAGTATCATCATATTGTGTAATCCCATTTATATAAAATCTATGATAGGCAACTCCATAGAGGTGGATTAGGGGATTAGTGGGTGCCGGGGCTGGGGGGCTTGAGGGAAAATGGGCAGTGGCTGCTGTGGACACAGGATTTCTTTCTGGAGAAATGAAAATCCTCTAAAATTTATGTGGCTGCACAACTCTGAAAAAACTCACTGAAATGGACACTTTTAAGCTGTTTTGCCCAAGACCTTGGAATAAATTCTCTTAGATGTTTGAAACTGGCAATTTCCACACCCTCTCCCTGCGTATTCATATTCTTTATTCTTCCGGTCGTGTTTTCTCACCTCAGGGACTTCAGGTTATACACTTCTGACTTAACCTATCATCTGTCTCTTACAATAACTCACCTAGATCCAGGTTTTACGAGGGATAACCACTATCCTAATTCTCTCCATCAGCTCTCCCAAGCTATTGCTAGTGCAGATAAGCTGAAATATGGTTCAAAGCATGTAACCTGAGCCTTATTCATTATGATATTCTTGGCCGGGTGTGGTGGCTCACGCCTGTTATCCCAGCACTTTGAGAGGCCGAGGCCTGGTGGATCACCTGAGGTCAGGAGTTTGAGACCAGCCTGACCAACTTGGTAAAACCCCGTCTCTACTAAAAATATAAAAATTAGCCAGGTGTGGTGGTGGGCGCCTGTAATCCCAGATACTTGGGAGGCTGAGGCAGGAGACTCACTTGAACCTGAGAGGCAGAGTTTGCAGTAAGCCAAGATGGCGCCATTGCACTCCAGCCCAGGTGACAGAACACGACTCTAACTCAAGAAAAAAAAAATAATATTCTTTTTAGAAAATGCATAAAAGCCGGGCGCGGTGGCTCATGCCTATAATCCCAGCACTTTGGGAGGCCAAGGCGGGTGGATCACGAGGTCAAAAGATGGAGACCATCCTGGTCAAAATGGTGAAACCCCGTCTCTACTAAAAATACAAAAAGTTAGCTGGGCATGGTGGCGCGCGTCTGTAGTCCCAGCTACTCGGGAGGCTGAGGTGGGAGAATTGCTTGAACTCAGGAGGCGGAGGTTGCGGTGAGCCAAGATCGCGTCATTGCACTCCAGCCTGGGTAACAAGAGCGAAACTCCATCTCAAGAAAAAAAAAGAAAATGCATAAAAAAGGAAAAGGCCCTTGTACTGGGAGAGGTGGATTCAGCTGTTCTTGCCATGTATCTTTTTATCACACCATCACCCATGTAATATACCTACAGCTCTACTAAGGTTGATCACACCTCTCTTTTTTAATTTGAGACACGGTCTGCCTGTCACCCAGGCTGGAGTGTAGTGGTGTGATTTCAGCTTACTACAACCTCCGCCTCCTGGGTTCAAGTGATTCCCCTGCCTCAGTCTCCAGAGTAGCTGGGACTACAGGCATGTGCCACCATGTCTGGCTAATTTCTGTATTTTTTAGTAGAGATGGGGTTTCGCCATGTTACCCAGGCTGGTCTCAAACTCCTGAACTCAGATGATCTGCCCACCTCGGCCTCCCAAAGTTCTGGGATTATAGGTGTGAGCCACCGCGCCCGGCCGAATGTTTCTTTCTGAGAAGCCCAATGTGTCCCTCTTTCTTCCACCACTGAGTTTCCCTGGCCTTTGGAGGCAGGTCTGCATAAAGCTGCTCACCATGGAGCTGTGACCCTAACATCCTCAGTGAGCAACGCTTTCCTGCAGAGATCTGAAGGTACCATATCCTTCCTATGCTTCTAAGACGGACATCCCCTAATGCCGCCTCTGCCACCAGAACAGCTCTAAACAAGCTTTCCCCAAACTCAACATGAGAGTGGCAGGTGACTTTGTTCAGTGAGACTCTGCAGCACAGCACAGCAATTCCTTCCATAAGCATGTGATAAACTTGGCATTTTGATTTCAGTTATTAAGTGATGGCCTGTATTTGTCAATCTGTTCATTCATCCAACATGCTTACTGTGTGTCTATGACTGTCAGGGTCTGTTCCAGGTGCTGGGGCTCCAGCAGTGAATGGGACAGGCCACGAAGACCTGCTCAGCCGTGTAAAGCTTACAATCTCATGAGGACGGACAGAGAGACAGGCAGACAGATAGACACAACCAGCACAAACCTGGAAAGTGCATGTTACTTCTGGTGGCAGAGTGTGATGGGGGAAAGAAAGCTGGAAGCAAAGCAGGCCCGGATGGGTGTGAAGTGGCTGAGGTTGCGGCTCTGGGTGGGTGATGGGGCAGGCGTCACCTACAGACCCCCACAGCAAGGGAGGAGTGAGGAGTGCTGTGGGAGAGCTCTCCAGGCCAAGAGAAGGGCACAGCCTCGGGCCAAGGGCTGGTGGAGGCCTGTGAGGTCAGTGAGGCTGGTGTGAAGTGAGCCAGGGACACAGCAGAGGGCAATCCCGCCAGGTGGCAGCAGCCTGTGGACCATTCCAAGCACTGTGGCCTTGACTGAGAGTCAAAGGAGGAGTTGGGGAGAGGGGTGGTTTCTCAGCTGAGAGGGACGTTCTAACTTAAATGTAAAAGGCTCACTTTGGCTGCCCTGGGGATGTTAGAGTGTGGCAGGGCAAGGACCTGGAGCGGAGGTTCCAGCACCCAGGCAGGGTCCCGTGTACAGGGAATCAGGGAATGCAGGGGCCCCTACAGAACTCAGCCTCGGGGTACCCAGTGCTGGGGGCTCACTTGCAGAGGGTGGACAGACCTTGGGCTTTCTAGGAGGCAGTGGCACATCCCCACAACTGTGCCCCACTGAGGCAACTGCACCCCAATAACCACTCCTCCTCCCACTCAGCTTCCTCAGCAGGACAAGGGGAAGCTTTGAGAGGAGAGGTCTCCACACCCACTCCCTCTAAGCTTCCAGCCTCACAGAGCCATCAGCAGGGTGCCTCGCCCCACGGCTGGGGCTGCTCGTGGACCCCCAGATCTCTGTACCCTCCTCTGCACTGCAGGCCCCTGTTGGCTGTGTCTCTGGCTGACACTCGCTTGCTCTGCCACCTGGGACCCTCCTCTCCTTCAAGTCCTCATTCCCATCAGGCATAGCCCAGCAGCAGAGAATCCCTGCCTGGGAACGCAGGGCCTAGAGGAAAGGGAGGGGCTGCCCGCTCACCCCCACCTTGGAAGAGCCACTGCCCCTCCCATCCAAGCCCAGGTGCAGGGGCGGAGCCAGCACAGGGCAGCCACCTACCCATGCAGTCCTTCCGGTTCCAGTGGAGCCGCCTCCCCGGGGGGCAGAAACACTCGTAGCTGCCCTTGGTATTGACACAGCCCTGGCCACAGCTCCCGTTGTCCATGCTGCACTCGTCCACATCTGGAAGCACAGTGGGCGTAAGGGCAGGGGGGCGGCTGGCAGGGGAAGGGACCACCCGGGGCAAGAGGGTCAAGCATCTCCTGACCCCACTGAGTCGGACAGCTTCACGGGATGCAGAGGAGCAGTGCACGCACCACATGTGCACACGGGTGTGGGTGGATAAAGCTCCTCACAGACCCCAGCATTCCTTTCTCCAGGAACTGAGGTTGTTTTCTGAGCTCAAGCAGTTGCCCCTAGGCTGGGAGGCAGAGACGGTGGCACACGATCAAAGTGCCAACCCAGCCAGGTTTTGTGGTGCAGGGAAGGCGCACTGCTCCAGGGACCGTGAGACTGATTTTACCCTGGGACTCGGGACAAGCCCTTTTCTAGCCCCAGGTCCCTCCGGTACAGCAGACACCAGGGTGAAATAAGCTACCGCTAAGGCTCTTCCTACCCTGACCAAAAGCTGGGAGGAATCTGGGAGAGAGGCTGGCCACATTCTGTTAGTTCTTGAGCAGCCTGCACTCGGCAGGCCCAGGGAAGGGTGCCCAGGTTTCCGAGTCTTTCCAGAAGAATCTGAAGCCCACTCCAGAAGCCCAAGCACCAGCCGTGTCCTGATCACACTCCTGCCTGACTCTGTCTGACCTTCAGACTGCCTGGCATCGTGACTGCAGCTACCCCCAGTCACAGAACAGGAAGAGACACGGGGACCATCCTTGGCTTCCCAATCTTCACCCACCATGCCCATGTAACACCAAGTCCCAGCAGCCTGCCTCTGGCTCCTAAATACATCTAGAACCTTCCTCTTTGTTCTGTCTGCCCACCCTGCCTCAGCTACAGTAGCACACGTTCCCACACCTGGAGCTGTCTTCCCACGGGTACCCTGGATTCCACTCTCCTGTCCATGTCGCCACTGGGGCATCTAGTTCCATGAACTTGAACATATCACACCCCTGCATAAACCCTCCATGGGATTCTCGTCTGACTGGGAACAAACCTCCAAGTCCCCTGTGGGCTCACAAGGCCCGCCTCGTGGGGTGGCACACCCCCCACCACCATCTGCATCTTCCTCGGAGCCCCCTCCTCCTGTGGGCTCCAGCCCTGTGGCTGCCTCTCCATCCTTCTGCCCATTGCCTTCTCATGCAGACCCCTCTGGAGTGCCTCCCCACCCCCTCCAAAAACTTCCCCTTGAGGATCCTGAATGGCCCCTGTACTCTGCCCTTCTCTGCTGTGAGCCTCTCCCCTGGAACGAGCTGTCTGCAGGATTTCCACGTATTGGCCGACCCCACTCCTGGCCCGGGTTCTCTAGTAAATGTGAGACTGTACCCATCTGGCCAAGCCCAGCACCAGCAGAGACCTGCCACCCATCTCTAGCCGTCCCCTGCTCCCCCGACCCCCATCCCTGCCCCTCTTGCCCTTGGCTGAGCCCCTCTGCCCAGCAGTCCCCATTCTTAGGCCCTGGGACCCCAGGGTTGAAGGCAGGGTTGGGATGCGGGGTGCAGTGTATGTGGCCATGTGGCCGGGCGCGTGCCTCGGGGGGGAGGTGGCCCTGGTGGACAGGCTGCAGACCTCCGCAGTGGGTCGTCCCGTAGAGGATGTAGCCGCGGTGACACAGGCACTGGAAGCTGCCCGGGGAGTTGGTGCAGACGTGGTCACAGGTCCGCTCGAAGGAGCACTCATCGATGTCTGCGTGGCCACAGGGAGACAAAGTTGGGGAAGGAGTTTGAGGGACAGGTGGGTGGGCACGGCCTGTCACTCTCAGCCACTCAAGGCACATATGTGGACACAGTCCCTGGGCCAAGGCGCAGCACAGCACCAGCCCACGGGAAACGGGAGGCTCCTTGCTGCTGCTCCGAGTTCCACTGGTCTCCACTAGCCTCCGGTTTCTGGGTTAGGAGCCACCTCACATCCTTTCTGGAGATGAGCAGGGCAGAAGCATTGTGAATGAAAGGGATGATGATCAATCTCTGCCATTTCACTATCCCACAGTCAACTCTGATCAGTAGAGGGAGAGAGCCATTTAATCCATACCTGCAGGAAACTGACTGCAGCTGGCCCCAGGGCCCCGAGGAGGCAGCTGATCTGGGACATAAACCTAGGCCTCTTGGATGCTGACCAAAGCATGTTTCCCCATCATCCCACAAGGTTTCTTGAGAAAATAAGGGAAACAGCACAAATAAAAAAAGGAGAAGAGGAGATATGCTATCCATAAAGGTTAAAAAGGGAGCTGTGACAGTATATGAAAGGTGATGATGAGCTTCCTGGCAGCCAAGGTAAAAAGGGAAAGAGGGAAGGTCACAGGGTGTTTGTTCCTAAAAAGGAAAAAATGACCCACCATATTGACTGGAGACAAAGCTGTCCTAACCATAAATTATGAGAAAAATGGCTTTTATGGGAGAGTTGATGCAGGACCCTGAAGGCAAAACAGACACCAACCTGCCCCTCCTTGGGCATAGCAGTTAAGAGTTCACTCTTTGAAAACGTTGGCTCATGTAATTTCCATAGATTTGTAATATATGCATGTTTACAAAAACACTAACAGCCGGGCACGGTGGCTCACGCCTATAATCCCAGCACTTTGGGAGGCCGAGGCAGGTGGATCACAAGGTCAGGAGATCGAGACCATCCTGGCCAACATGGTGAAACCCCGTCTCTACTAAAAATACAAAAATTAGCAAGGCGTGGTAGTTTGTGCCTGTATTCCCAGTTACATGGGGGGCTGAGGCAGGAGACTCACTTGAATCCAGGAGGGGGAGGTTGCAGTGAGCTAAGATGGTGCCACTGCACTCCAGCCTGGCAAGAGAGCCACGCTGGAGTGCAGTGCTTTTTCTGAGACTCCACCTCAGAAAAACAAAACAACAAAAGAACCCCAAAACCCTAACACAAGGAAGAAATTGTGCATGGGTGCTCAAAGTTGAGTGTGCTTCTTCCCAGAGAGGATCTGGGACCTCCTGGGGCTCGTGGCACCCAGGGTAGAATCTGAAGGATGGGACCAGCCTGGAATGAGGGAATGAGTGTGGAGGACGGGTACTCCAGGCAGCAGCTAGGAGGTGGGAGTATGGGGCACCTGGGAGGCACCCGTTCCCTTGGGCCCAGCCCCATCTGAAATCTCCTCCTCTCGTAGGAGCCTGCAGAAGCCCAGGAGGGGAAGGGGCACTGACTCCAATGGGCCCCAGGGCTGCCCGGGGCACAGCAGGGGCTCACCCTGACAGGTCTGCTTGTGTGGAGCCCAAGGGGGACTGGGGAGCTGTCTGGGGTCCCCTGAGTGCCAAGCAAAGGAGCATGGACCCCTCCCTGCTAGATCTGTGGAGCCCAGAGCCTGAGGCCTCAGAGAGATGAGCCTGGAAGGGGGTGGGAAAAGGAAGGTGGGGTGGGGCAGGTGAGGAGAGGGCCTCACAAGTGATCTCATCTCCTCCTCGACAGCCCCTGCCTCCCTCAGGGGCACTGGGGTGCAAGGTCAAAGGCTCTCCTCAGCCCTCCATAGAACTTGGCAAGGCCAATAGAGAAACAAAGTCAAAGTCAGAGGAACCCTGATGGGGCCTGGACAGACACTGTGCTCCTAACCAGCCCTCAGGCCCCAAGGAGAAGAGAGGGCCGGGGTGCCCGGCCAGGGACGAAGAGGTCAAGCCTGGAGAGGGAGTGGCTGGCCCCGGGCACACGGCGATTCTGAGGCTGGCTGGCTCTGGCCTCACTCCTGCCAGCTCCTGCTCTCACCTTCCTCAGGGGCCCTTTGGGACCACAGCCCTTGCTCCTCAGGGCCCCATGCTGCCCCATGTCAGCCCCTGAGTGGCACTGACAGGCAGAAGCACAGTCTGGTGTCCAGATAAGGCCACATGCTGCCCGCTACTGCCGGTACCCCGCAGGCACAGAACAACCTGACCGCAGCTGGGTAATCGTCAGGGAAAGAGAGCCCCTGCCTTGCCACGTGGGCACCCCCCACTCGAGCTTTCTCCCAATGTGGGTCCCACAGGGCATCCGTCTCCTTCCTCATGGCCTCATCCAGCCCTACCAAGCTCCCTGTGTTCCCTGAAACTTCCTCAGGCCACAGTGCCATCTGCTGGGTGGCTTCAGCTCCCTCCCTCCTCCTGGAAAATTCCTATGTAGCCCTCAAGCATCTCACCAACAGACCCTTGCCTGTAATCTTCCCTGACCCCGCTCTGCACTGCCCAGCCTCTGGGGTCCTGCTGCATCCTGGATCCGACTAGACTTGTCCTGGGCCGGGGTTCTTGGCTTCTGCCAAACCCTTCTTTATCACCCTTGCTCCCAGCAGGTGCCCGAACCCTGACGATTGTTCCAGAGCGCTTGCCTGCAATGTGCAGTGCCTTCCGACAGATGGCAGCATCCCACCTCTGAAGCCAGAGGGGTTTGCCATAGGGAGGCCCGTGGGCCACCTGGGAGGGGAGGGGCGGGGTGAGCTGATGAGCTCGGCCACCTGCCTGTGCTGAAACCTTCCCAGGCCTCAGGTTTCCCATCAACAAAAGGAACAGATTGGACTGATGGGCCCTAGAGTCTTAAAGGACCCCGTTCCCTGGGGCCAAGCCCCATCAGCACTCCCCATCCCGCCTAGGAGCCCAGGAGTGGAAGAGACCCGACCCTGCTGGCCCAAGGGCCGCCCAGGGCGAGGCAGGGGCTCACCCTGGCAGGTGCGTTCGTCCGTGAGCAGCTTGTAGCCCTTCTGGCAGCTGCACTCGAAGCTGCCCACCGTGTTACGGCAGAAGTGATCGCAGCCCCCGTTGTTGACCAGGCACTCGTTGATGTCTGTGGGAGCCAAGCGGGAGGGAAGGGTGAGCCAGGAGAATGAGCTTGTGTGACCAGCAGGGGGATGACACTACCCTGACTCGCCCAGTGCCCACTGCCCACTGACCAGGCTGGCTGTTGGCTCCCCAGCTGGACAGAGGAGTGGGGGCCCTACCTCGCAGGGGCTGGAGCAGGGACTGGGTTTTACTGTGAAGAGCCAGCTCCCCAAGCTTCTATGCTTCTCCTGAGACCTGGCAAGCCTGGCACACACGACACGGTGTAGAGAGGAACTGATGGCTGCTATGCCCAGCAAGAAAGCAGGGATGATGACTCTCCCATGTCCTCTCATCTGCGCGTTCAGGGAGGCCGCCTGGCCAGCAGGGAGGCTGGAGCAGGCAGGTACCACCTCTGGTGACCTCAGCAACCCCTGAACCCCTGAGCCTTGGCCTCCTGTTCGCAGAGCAAGGACAGGAAGTGCACCCACTCTGAAGGACATCATGAGGACAAGGTGAAACAACATTCCCGCAGTGACGGTGCTTGGTCAGAGCTCAAGACGCTTTTTTCAAAAAGTCTGCGTTTTTGCCTCTGTTTGAGGAGTAGCTGAGGCTTAGAGAGGGAGAGCACCTGCTTCAAGAGGCTTCAGAAGGTAAGTGGGGAGCTGGGCTGCGCAGCGGGGCGGCGCTCCCCCTTCCCAACCTGGTTCCCTGCCTCTTTGTTGGAGCTGCTGTTTTGCTTAGCAGTGAACGAGCTGTATTATGCTCTGAAGGTCGCCCCGCCCAATTCCATGTAGGGGCCTCTTCTCCAAGGGACACAGTCTCAGCTACTCCCAAACTCCTCTTGGGTCCCCACCTCCAGGCCCCCATCCCTTCTAGACCCTCTCTAGCAAAGAGTAACACAAATAAGGGGTTTCGTTTCTATACTCCAGGGTGGCTTACAAAAATCCTCAGGGCTGGCTTTCAGGACTGTGGTCTCACCCTGACTTGGAGGAGCAGAAAGGAAGCAGTGGAAGAGGCCCGTCCAGGGAGGACAAGGGGAGCAGCAGCTCCCTGTGGGTCACTAGCCCCCACTCAGCAGACCTGCCAGATGCATGTTCCAGCATCTGCAGAGCCTATCTTGGCCGTGGTTGCTGGGCCTGTGCCCGAGGGCCCCGTCCTGTGTAGCTGGCACTGCCTCGTGTGGAAGGTAAGCCTGCCCCCACTTTCCAGACGGGACATGGTGCCCTGTAGAGGCAACGTATTCCCGGCACTGCGACTCTGACCTCAGGCCAGCCCGTGTTGCTCTCACTTTTTTCCCTCAATCCAAACAGGCGGGACTCGATACCTGCCCAAAGTCCTCAAGCAGTGTTCCCAGGGAACGTTCCCCACCGATGACAACACAAGGATGTTAGAGAGCAAGTCTCTGGTCAAGGACGTTAGAGGCCAAGTCTCTGGTCAAGGACGTTAGAGGTCAAGTCTCTGGTCAAGGACGTTAGAGGCCAAGTCTCTGGTCAAGGACGTTAGAGGCCAAGTCTCTGGTCAAGGACGTTAGAGGTCAAGTCTCTGGTCAAGGACGTTAGACGAGTGTGGGGATGAGATGCCCATGTGGTTCTCGGAGCCTTGGGGAGGGACATGCCAGGCACTTTCTGGTAACATATCACGTGACCTTCAAAACAACCCAGAGAGCAGGGCTCCCATTTTACAGATGAGGACACATGCAGGAGCTGGGTCTCAGCCAGCACCATCTGAGCCCAAAGACAGGCCTTCTGCAGCCACCAGAGTAAGCGATACTAAGCCCAGCTGCGCCTGGTCCAGGGCAGACACTTGGACACCTCTCTCGCCCCCTTCCCCTCCAACCCCGGGATTACAGGCAGGTAGGGGAACTGCCAGCTAGAAGCCTCAGGTAGGAGAACAGAGGCCCACCTTGGCTCTGCCTCAGTTGGCTGTGCGATGTTGGGCAGGGAAAGGCACTTCTCTGAGTCTCGGGGTTCCATCTGCTAAGCAGGCTGCTAAATGGTGCCTCTCCTAGCATTGCCTCTCCCAGCATCCTTAGCGAATTGAAGTGAGCTGAGGCTGCTGCGCAGACAGCGACAGCACATGATCATTCTCACCACTCTGCCTCCTCAGTAGAGCCTTGGCCTTCCAGAACCCCCAGCCCCATCCCCTGCCCCATCTGTGCCTGTCTGCTAAGGGGCTGTCATAGCAACCAGACAGGCAGAGGGAGGCATGTTTGCCTGAGGCCCGGGCTGGTGTAGCTGGCTGCCTGGGGGTCAGGGTGGAGGGAAGCCCCCTCCTCACACTAGGATATAGTGAAGAGGGTGCTGGGCTCATGGGGCCCCTGGGCCTCCATTCTGATGAGACCCTGGGGAGCCACTTTTCCGCCTCCCTCCCCTTCCACTCCTCCCTGGATTCCCACCCCACTGCCCCACCAGGCAGCCAGCACTACCTTCCACACACACATCTGGCTGAGTCCCTGCCTGCAGGCCAGCATTCTGAGGCCTCTGAGTCTGCTAGGAGATGGGCCCTGGCTCTGCAGAGGCTCCCAGCATGTCCCTTCCAGCCCTGCCAGGCTGCCTTGTCTCTTATCTCCTGCCTGCTCGGCTCCTGCCCTGGCAGCCTGGACTCCAGTGACCACACATAGTACAGCCGCAGTCCCCTCTCTCCTGCTGACCTCAGTCCTGGGAAAAACGGTCTTTCCAGAACGCCTTTCCTACTGTTCTTTAAAGAGCCAGCAGCACCCTCTTCATGGGAACTGCCTTTGGGGACATGAGAGGGCCTTGGGACACAGACTTGGGGCTTCCGCTCCTGTTTGTCACTCCAGCGCCCAGCATGAGTGAGTGCCTGGGAACGCTCACTGAAGGAATGAACGGGTCAGGGTGACCCCAGACAACGGAGGGGTCTGAGGGCTGAGGGAGGGGAAGGGCCTCGGGCGGCCGAGTGGACTATTTGGGTGCAGCACCCAAGGTTGGAGCTCAAGTGTGTGTGCATGGGGCAGGGCGATGGGGTGAGTTATAGGGATGCATGGGACCCTGGTTCTGGCTTCCTCCTGACCATCTTATATAGGGGGCCACATAGGGGAGGGCTCTGGGGTGGAAGCACAGGGAGGGCACGGGGTCATGGGGTGGCACCATCCTGGAGCGCCCAGCAGGCAGGGCCAGCTGCTGGCCAGGTGGTGGGCACTTGAGGGCACCACTTGGGTAAAAGCCCTGGCTGTGGCCTGCCTGGCCCAGGGCATTGCCGAGGGAGGAAAGGAAACAGGCGGTAGGTGGGGGTTCTCCCAGACGTTCTGGAAGATGTTGGCAAGAGGGGCCGGTGTCCCTGAGGAATGTGCAGGCTCCAGCTGCACTTTTGGGCTCCCTGAGGTGGTCCTGGGGGCAGTTCTTGGCCAGTCCCTGGGTGCTTAAATATGGGCATCTATGGACATGTCTAGTCTCTGCCTTCTCCATGTCTGCTGCCAGTCCTGCCTTGGCACTGCCACCTTGAGCCTGAGTGACAGGAGCTGTGCCTGGCTGCTCTTCCAGACTCGACCATGACCCCACCATGACCAGGGATCAGTTCAAAATGCAAACCTGGCAGCAGCCTCCCCTGCCTGGTGCTGACTGGGACCTGGCCAGGCTTGTAGGGTGGCCCCCGGCCTTGCGCCATCTGGCCCGCTTCCTTTGCATCCTTCCCAGTCCCAGGTCCTTGAACCCACAGGCCTCTGGTAACAGTCACAGTGCTGGAAATGCTTCCTTGCCCCCACCATCGCTTGATAAATGCCCCTTCCCCTCAGCCCTCCCTGCCCCCATGCCCCCACCTCCTGCCACACTGAACTTCTCTATCCCACACCAAGCCATCTGTAATACTCAATGATCTTAGTGATTCTGCAAATGAAAACCTGTCTTCTGCGCTCAGTAGAGGACCCTACAAGCGGGAACCGTCTCTTTTATTCATCCGGTCTCACCAGAACCAGAAAACACACCTGTCCCGTGAGTGAGTGAGATGACCTCTGACCTCGGCCAGCGGGAGCCAGGGCCCTAGGGCTCTGAGTGCGGCCACAGGCCTAGGGCTGGGCGTCCATGGAGGGGGTTTGGCCAAAGGACCGAGTAGGGCAGTCTTGGTGAAAGGGCCCCGACTGTTTCAAGAGCAAAGGAAAGGTCGTGGGGGTGTGGTTGGGGGTGGCCTTAGGGCTGTGGACAGCACTCCTTAGCACCACCCTACCTCAGAGCCACAATTAGAGTGGCAGGAAACGAGTGTCCCTTGGGCTACCAAAGGATGGGCAGGGCAGTGGTGGCAGTCTCATGCCAGTAGCTCCCTCTTGATCCCCATGCCCGCCCAGGCCCCGCTCTGGCCCAGATAGGGTGGCTCCTGGCCTCCAGACCCCATTCCAGCAGCCCTGGCCTTGCCCAAGGAATTAAGCTCTGCCTGGCTCTCTGGCCCTCTGAAGGCAAATGCTGGCAGGCTGTGCCACTGCCAGGCTGTGAAGACGGCCAGATCTGCGCAGACCTGGGGCTTCCTCGGCCAGTCATTCCTGGCACTGAGTCACGTGGCAAGGACCCAGATGCCACCCACCTGCCCACTTGCCTGCCAGGAATGCACCAAGGCTATTAACAGGCCATGCGGCAGCCACAGGAGGGCTTTATTTTCAAATAAACAGGCAGAAGCACTGTTACTTCTGTCAATAGTCACTGGGTTCTGCCCAGAAAGTTGGCAGGAAGAAGTCATACACTGTACAAAAATACACTTATTTTTATGGGCTTTAAAAAAGCCTGCCTGGGATTGTTTTAGGTCACCCTAACTTCGACTTTCATTTCCCCGACTGGACCTTAGAAGTGCCAGTTAGCTCTCTAGGCTCTCCCTTCCTGGCAAAGAGTTGGGGGACTGCCCAGAGCTGGGGGGATTTGGAACTGGGGGTATCTGGAGCCATGCTGGGAGCATGGAGTGGCTGCCACTCACCCTTCTGCAAGGGGGGCTCTGGCACTGAGGTCTGACACCCTGCCCCAGTCCCATGGCTTCTCAGGGCTCCGTCCGACCTTTGGGGTAGCTGGACCTCCTGGGCTGCAGGGCCGGTCTATTCCTTCCTTCCCCAGTGCCTGTCTTGAGAGTGCGGCCAGCTCTCCTCTCCCAGCTCCCCAGCTTTCCTGTTTTCTGAGAGGCCCCTCAACCCAGGAGGCACTCAGGAAGTCTTCATGGGGTGGCTCAGGACGAGTGGGAAGATACACCTCTGCCGTCCCTCTCTGCCAGCTGCCGGCAGCCCAGCTCAGTCCCTCCTTCCTTCAGCCACATCACTCTATATCACTCTCAGATCCTCCCGACCCCTTTTCTAATGGCAGCAGAAGTCCTGAGTCCTTATTTTCTCAGATGGGATCCCCCAGCCTCGCTCCTCTATTAGTGACACACGGTGTCCTTATTTTTCCTGGCCTGAGTAGATCTGCATGTCCCAAATGGCCCTGCACCAGACCGTCCCCACCAACCCTGCCAGACCCACTGGAACCAAAGGTCAAGGGGTTCAGAAATGCGCCACATTCCACCTGCCTTGGGAAGCCACACTATCACTGAGGGCCCAGGACGCCCCACAGGAGAGACACTGGCTTAAATGTTTAACCCAGCGTGCAGCCACATTCTCTGACATCAGTTTCTTTTTGGCCCAGGATCTGCAGATGTGCCATGGGACCCCTGTTCTCTTGAACCCTGCTGGGGACCCCGCTGATGGCCGGCCCTCCCTCTTCCTGGCCTCTCCAACAGCAATGCAAATGATTTCTGCATGTCCTTTCCCACAGCCACACATGGCCTCCATCCAGCCCAGCCCTGGGCCCAGCTGTGCAAGCACACAGAAGCCCTTGGCCAGGCCAGTACAGGCAGGGGCACCCACATGGCTCCACATGCTGACCTTTGCACGTCTTCCCGTCCGGCTGCAGCGTGAATCCAACAGGGCAGCTACATCGCACGCCGGTGGCCGTGTCCTTGCAAGTCCGGTCGCAGCCTCCGTTATTGACCGCACATGTCTCTGCGGAGGGAAAGAGACAGAGACCTCAGTCTCCTTGGGCAGAAGCCACTGCCTTTCCCCATCCAGGGAGAGATCTTCTATGAGACAGGAGACCTGGGTTCAAGCTCTGGCTCTGATATACCCTCTGGCTGTGGGGCTCTAGGGAAGCTGCGTGGCCTCTCTGAGCCTCAAGCTCCCCATCTGTGAAATGGGTGAATGACACCATTCCTGTGGGTCATGTGATAAGGATGAGTACACTGTGCAAACGGCAGAGGCTGTGCTAATGTAGCGGCTGCTGCTAACAGGGTCAAAATTACTATCTGGGTCCAGACTGGTCTGGCTGCATTTAACTGCCCAGGGCCAGATTCCTAAAACTTTGACCTTTCTGGACTCAGACTCCAAGTCCAGGCTAGAGGTTACTTGGAGGCAACGGGGGTCCCCAAATGCATCTCAGTAGGGAGTGGCTTGTGGCCCGGGCTAGGGAGCCGAGGTGGAGGTTCTCATGGCCTGCACGCCATCCATCACTGTGATGAGGCTTTCAGCCCAACATCTGTTCTCAGTGAATGGCATCTGGTTTTTGTCCACTTGAAGCTTGCCTAGTGCTTTTTTTTTTTTTTTGCAAAATTCAAAGGGGCTAGAGTGGCTTGGGGCATAACGGAGGTCACTGAAGCCGTCGTGCCGTGAGAGTGATCCTCCCCAGGCCTGGAGAAGGGGCTGGCAGAGCTGGCGCACCAGGGTGCCAAGGGCTCGTCTAGGCCTCTGATCTCTGCCACCTGGGTTTCTTCCCGAGCATCTGGCAGGCTTTTAACTTGTGGAAACTGTGGCTGTGTGGGCTTCCCTCTCCAATGCTGCTAGGAGGTGGAGAACCAGCGGACGCATATCTCTTGGAACCTGGATTCCCCGGCCTGCCTTCGCCAGCGTCACCTGGACTCCTGGCCCTGGCGTGTCTTCTCCCTGAAGGGTGTCCCTAATGGGTTTCCTCTGTTCCTGCGCTGTGGGGTCTGCATTTCTGCAGGCTGGGGAGAATAAATGAATATATACCCTCAGCTGTCAGGACTCCCTGTGGCTAGTTACATCAAATGCATGGTGCCTTTCCTTTGAACTTCACCTTGCAGGAGTGTGCAGCGGGAGAAGGAAACCTCACGTTCTTTGTGTGTGTGTGTGTGTGAGCGAGCGTGCATCTGAGATTCTGCAGGGCTGCAGTGGTGGGCGTCCTCCTCATGCTCATGGAGCCATCGCCACCACAGGGTGAGCTGCGGCTCCCAGTGGAAGGTGGGGGGCCTTGACCCCGGCTCCTCCTTCTGTGTGTCTCCTCAAATCCTGGACCTCAGCTGGGCATGGGCGGTTTCTGTGAACCAGTCTTTTGCCCTCCCACCTCCTGCCATGGCAGTGTGCTGGTTCCAGGGCTTGGATGACTCCTTCCTGTTCATCCTTCAAGGCCTGGTTTGGAGCCCACTTCCAAAGGAGCCCCCTGAAGCCCCAGACAGGCAGTGAAGGTAGCAGGCCAGTGCATGAGTCCTGGCTCTGCCACTAACAGAGCGACCCAGGCAGCCACCCCTTGGGGCTGCACCTCAGCACTCACACCTGGAAATGACCAGCCTTCTCTTCCAAGGCAGAGGTGAGGGTCCAATCAACCCACTTACAAGTGCCTGGCTTGGGTCCTGGCACACAGTAGTTGCCCGATAGATGTTAGTTTCCTCCCTGGGCTGACAACCAGAGAGGGAACTCCTGCCTCCCACCCCTGAATCAAGGAGCCAATGGGCTCCCCCTCCCACCTTCTCAGCTTTTCCTGTGGGAGAGCCTCTCTGGAAAGGGGTCCGAGAACATGCCTGTTTTCCAGGTGGAGATAATTAAGACTCAGGCCTTGGAGAGATGGGGGAACATGGTGGGTGAGAGGGTAGGGGGAGACAGGCGCTGAAAACTCGGGGCTGGGGCGCTGGGTCTCTGTGGAGGTGGAGGTGAGGTGCAGTGCAGGCGCTGTGACTCTGAGAAACAGATCCAGCCAAACAGACTCCAAGAATCCCAGAGGTCTTTCTCTTCCCTAAAGCCCACCTCAAAGGTCACCCGATCTCTGGACCAGGCAGCTTGAGTCTTCCCGAGCTGCCTCCGTCCATGGCTGGCTCTAAACATCAGGCTTTGAACACAGGCTCTTAGTCCCTTAGGGGCTATTCTTGGGTGCTGACCATCCTGCTCCACAGCATGGGCCACATGGTCACCAGGGGCAAGGCCTGGATCCTCCTCCCACTCTCCTGCTCCCCCCAGCCCCCACTGCGGCTCCTGTGCCCTCCACTTTCCTAAAGAGGACATGGTACGGAGCATCAGGAACTGGAGGGGGCCTGCTTCTTCTGAGTCTAACCCCCTGGGCTCCTTGCGGGCAGGGACCCATCTGGCAGCTCAGGACCCAACACCAAGCACGTGCCATTGGACTCTTCATCATCCTCCCCCAGCAGCTCCTCCTCCAGTGCTCTCTGTGGGCAGGAACGCTACCCCTATCTGCACCAAGCTGAAGACAAGGAGCCCCCTCCCACTTGGACCCGGGGCCTGGGCCTGTTGCTTCCCCAGCACTTCCCAACTCTAGCCCCTGCTCCTACTGTGGCCAGGCTGCTGCTGTCCTCCTGTGACTGTCACTGCCTCCCATGGTCCCTCCTCCAGACCACTGCCTTACCCTGGACAGACAGAGAACTGTGCCCATGTTGGGCTCATGTAAGAGTGCTGGGAGCCAGCAGTCCCCAGGATGTTCTCTGCCAGGGGAGGAGGGTGGAGGCAGGGAGGGTGGAGTGGAGGAGTGGAGGGAGCAGTCTGGTCCTGGGCCTACCCTCAGCTCTTCCCGCTGTGGGGACTGGGGAAGGCTGCAGCCTCTTGCCCGAGTCTCCATCCCTCCTCTACAACACAGTGATGGCAGCTTCTGCGGTGCCCACCTCAGCCATGTTGTGAGGTTTTGAGATGTTCACTGTAAATGCAAGCCAGGTACAGGGAGCAGCCATGAAGCTGATCTAGGTGCTCTGGGCTGAAGTGGAGGCTGGGACCCAAGTCTACAGCGACAGGACACACGGGCCTGGTGGGGCCGAGCACCTCGTCCCTGGTTTCCAAGCAGAGGCTCCAGTGCAGCTGCCGAGGAGGCCCCTGCTTCCATGGCAACCAGCCTGGGTACCACCCCAGTCCCCCATCTCTGAGAGTCTCAAAAAAAGCCTCACCTCTCCTGTTCCCCAGGATCAGAGGCCACCCAGACCTGGGGTACTAGGCTGCTGCTGTCACAGAGACAGTAAGGAAGCAGGCCGCCATCACCACGGTGCAACCACTCTAAATACAAGTGGCAAACAGGGCCCGGAGGCTGTGGCAGCGGCCGCTCTGCCCAGTGGGGACATTAGGGTGGGCTCCGCATCTTCCTCCCCCTCATCCAGGGGTCTTCTCTGGGTCCCACCCTGGCCTCTGCCCCTTCCCAGGGGCTGACATTATGGCCCCATGAGGAATCTCTCCCACCCAGAAACACTTGTGGTGGGCGACTCAGGCTCTTGGGACTGGGAAGGGGAGGAGGGCACAGCGCAGCCTCCCAGAGCTCAATCCAGGGACCTGAAGACAGAATTTCCTTGTGGACCCTGGGAGCCCTCCAGTCTCTGTGTCCCTAGCCTCTAGGTGAGAGCTACAGAGCTCTTTCTAAAGGCCTTCTCTCCCCACCTGCAGAGATCATGGAATGAAACAGCCCTTCATAGTGGACAAGGCACCTGTCACCCACCAGCCTTAGCAGGCCTTAAGCAGCCCCACGCACCAGTGCAGAAGCAGACAGGCCCCTGAGGCATGGAGAAGTGACACTGCCTGTCCAGGCAGGAATCATTACATCATCTGTGGAACCCAGTGCCAAAAAAAATTGAAATGCTCTTGTTCAAAAATTCCTGAGAATTTCAAGACAGAGACGGAACATGAAACCCATCGTGGGCCCTTCTAAGGGTGGGGGCCTGGGCTACACACACGTTGCACACCCTAGAAGCTGGCAGAGCTCAGGCCACACAGCTATGGGGAGGAACCGGTATCTGAACCCAGGGCTGCAGAACCCCAGGCTGATGAGTGAGCCGGACAAGGCCAGAGAGCCTGGGCTTTGGCAGGGGATCCTGGCAGTGAGATCTGCACCCCCTGGTGCCCTGGCTTCCTCCAGCTGGTGGGGATTGCTCTCACCCCGAAGTGCAGGATGGCAAAGGAGGAGGAAGGTCAGGTGCAGGGCTGGCTGGGGCTGGAGAGTGTGGGGGAAACCTCAGACAGGTTAAAAGGTCCCACCTTTGGTCTCTCCCAGGGGAGCTCCTGCTTTGGGCCAGGCCCTGCAGGGGAGTCCGCATGCTCCACTGGAGCCCCCGTGCAGCCTGGCCAGCGCTCTGACAGAGGCAAGCAGGGGCCCAGGACAGAAGGATGCCTAGGAACAGCTGCAGCCGCTGCTGCCCTTTGGGTTGGCACTGCCTGCTTGCGCTGCCCCAGGTCTGGGGCAAGTCCTTAAAGGACAATCTGAGTCACTGTGTGGTGGACAGAAAAGACATGCGCTATGGAGTCAGAGCGACAAGTTTCCACAGGCCAGCTGTGTGACCAGGGGCAAGCCCCCCTGGATGTGTAACATGGAGATGACTGTATTTACCACATATTTCCTGCAAAACCCAGGCAGAACGGTGGGTGTGACAGCACTCTGTAAGCCACTCTGTGATTGGCTCACTCTCACTTTCGGTGCCATTTTTGGAAGCTGTGCCTATGGAGGCTCAGCACCCACAGGCAGTTGCTAATTCATTCAGTGATTATTATCTGAACTTCTCTGTCCTGCGCAGATGTGCCTGGAACACAGCCCCGGTCTCACGGGTGGGTCAATTTCACGGTGCTGGGTGGCTGGGAGAGGGGAGATGAATGTGACATATCCCAGGAGTTAACAGCTTATGGGGTGGCAGGGGGCAGCAAATAAGGCCCAGACCTTGCCTTTCTCTCCTGAGTCTGTGCCTGCCTCTTACACTGCCCACCCCCCCCCCCCCAGCCCGTGCCCTGCCACACCTGAGAATGGCTCCTCAGGGTTCTACAGGGCAACCGCCTTGGTCTTGAGGAACCAATTCCTCAGGACTCAGCAGACCTCACCTGCCTCCCTGAAGCTGTCCCAAGCCTTGCCCTGGGATTCTGCCTGCAGGGCGGCGCTGTCTGTGAGCGCTGAGGCCTCTCTCACAAACTACACGCTCTCCAGGCAGGGCAGTCAAGGTGGCCAGCATGGCAGAGATGCCTGATGAGTTGTGCTCAACAAATAATGAGCAGGGACTCTGGAGGCCCCGTGAGGAACAGAACCAAACCAGGGGACCGGGTCCCTGCCCTCCATTGGGCCTGGGAGGGAGAGTGAGCTGGCAGGTGAGGTGGAAAGAAGGGAAGGGCCCATGGGCCCCTGGTGGAGGAGTCAGTGAGGTGCTGCACTGTGCAGGGCATGAGGGCACTTTGTGGTGTACAATGGGAGGTGGGTACAGGTGCCAAGCTCAGTGCCAGCACACAGGTGGGGACGTGGGAAAGGGACTCTCCGCTCCCTAGGTCCTGGGTTTCCCGCCTGTGCTCGGCCTAAACATGCTGAGGAGCTTTTCATCAGGGCAGAGGCTCTGATCCAGTGGGCTGGCATGTCGGCCCAGTGTCCCACAGAGCCCCTGCCTTCCCTTCTTCCTCCCAGTCCCTCAGTGGCCTACCCTGATGGTGGGGGCAGCCCAGGGTCCTGGCCAGAACCTGCTGAGGCTTCAGTCAGGGCTGGCCCACCTGCCCTTCTGTCTCTAGAATCAACTGAAGCTGCGGTGAAGAGGGGTTGGCCGACCCTTCCAGCAGATCTGGGCACCTCTGACCTCTGACCCTTTTCCCCCAGCAGGCTGTTTAGCCCTCTGTGGCTCCCATCACTTTGGGATAGAAGCCATGCCACGCCCCTGGCAAGGCCCTGACGAAGTGGCCCTGGTCTTCCTGGCTGGCCTGTCCCCAGAGGGGCCCTCTGAACTCCAGGGAGGCCCTGTGGTACATCACTTGTGTTGGACCATCACTTGCTGTTGTGCAGCAGGCTATGGCCAGCACTGTGCTGGGCACCACAAATGTGGCCTCCTGCGCCTCTGTCAGCAGGGTGTGGTGGAGTGGGCTTGACCCCGTCGGCAGAGGGCCACGCCTGGTCCTGACCACACCTCCCCGCCTGCCTCTACTTCCACTGGGCAAATGGTGAATCCTGAGAGCTGTCTGCTGAGGGAGTGCCGGCTGGGTCTGCCCCAGGGCTGCCCAGGGACACGCTGGTGACAGCACAGGCAGGTGGTGGCAGGGGTGGGGAGGGGCTCCCTGTGGCTGGAGGCAGGGATACTGACAAGGAATTGGTTCCCAAGGAGAACATGGGCAGGAGGCCCCAGCAGTTCCCCCAGAGCCAGCGCTGCTCACATCTAAGGCTGTGGGGCCCCAATGCCCGTGATCGACAAGGGGCCACCCAGGCCTCTGAGGCAGTCTGGGGTCTCCTGGACTCTGCCTTTTCAGCACACGCCCAGTGACTCCAAGGCCCATTTTGGCCCTCTGCTGACCTTAGCCCGGCCCTGCTGAAATAAAAGGCCCAGAGGCCTGTGCCATCCTCAGGGCCTCCGTCTACCTGAGCATTGTGCTGCTTGGGAAATTTTGTGCCAGGCAAATTTTTGTCAGTGGCACTGGCTTCCAATCAGTGGCACTGTCTTCCAAGGCAGCAGGCGGGGTGCCGATTCCAGGATGTGCTAGAAGTGTGGCAAGCCATCCTCTCCCGTGACTGGTGGGTGCGTGTTCCTACACCTGCTCAAAAAACAGCGGCCACTGGGACAGAGGAATAGCGCCCTGCAGGGCTGCAGCGAGGTGGCTGCAGGGAGGCTGAGGGGTGGTGGCACCAGAGGCATAGAAGATGCCTACCCCGGAGCAAGACAAGCTGGCCTCAGGAGAGGTCTCCTCACTTGGTTTGAGGGGTCCCAAGTGCCCCTTGGAGGCCAGGGAGGTTTCATATTAAAGCAGGGGGTAGGAGCAGGGCCTCCAGTGGCCAGTCTCCCTGGCTCGACTCCTTCACTTCCTGCCTCTACCCTGACTCCTCAGTGGAAGATGCTTAGGGCAAACAAGGGGGCTCCCCTGCAGCATCTCACTGGGGCCCACCCACAGGAGGCATCACAGCTGTGCCCCCAGAGGCATGGGGCATTGAGGTGTGCCAAGGGGAAGGAGCGGGTGAGGGCATGCCACTGGGGAGCAGTAGGCTGGTGCTCTTCCTGGGCACCGGGAGGCTTCTCCAGCTGGGTGTGCCCAGGGAGGCTCAGGGATCTGAGCAATAGCAGCTCATGCTCACTGAGCACACGCTCATGCCAGGCCCTGTGTGAAGCATGGTGAGGCAGAGCTGTCACCTGCCTGCCCTGGATGGGGAGGGGTGTCGGCTAGAGGGAACTGGCCTAGCTGCTTTCACTTCTCTGAGCTTCGGTTTCCTTATCTGTAACACTAAACCCTACAGGTTGCTGGGAGCATTGAACATGTCTGGGTATACAGAGAGCCCAGCCTAGAGGCCGCTCCACAGAGGGAACCCTTGTTCCAGGTTTCTGCTGGCTGCCGTGGAGACCTGACAGATTCAACCATCTTGGGGAGAGGGAGGCAGTGCCCGGCATGTGAGCACAAACCTCTGTGTTTGCAGGTGGGCCTCTGGCATGGTGCACTCCCCACCTCTGTCCTTTGGTCACGTGACTTTGTGGGGATGGGGGCGGGGCAGGGAGTAGCTGGCACCTGGAGCCTGTGTCTGTGCTCTCCCCGTCCCTCTCCAGAGCTCCAGCCTGGGGGCTGTGCATGCCTGTTGGAGGGGTCCAGGTTACAGGCACCTGGGCAGCAGGACTGACAGTCTGAAAGGTGCTGTTAATCCTGCTGGGTCTCCAGGGCTCCAGTCAGCCCACCGCTATGACCTGACCAAGGCCAGGCAGGCTCCGGGCTTGTTGCCTCACTTCTGGGACCTGCCGTCAAGGTTCTGTTCCTCCCTGGCATTCGAGAGTACCCTAATGGGATGCTCATGGCCAGCAATGGTGAATAAGGAAAGGATGGAGAGTGATTGAGCACCCACTGCGGACTGCACACACAGCCATGCGCTGCCTGTCTAGTGCCTCAGCTAAGCTTCTCCAGACACTAGAAGCCATTTTTGTAAATGAGAAACTGAAGCTCAGATGTGAGCTGGCCCTGGGGTGCTGGTGGAGCTACTGACTGGGGAAGCCAGAACTAAACCTGGGTCTGACTCTAGAATTTGGCTCAGGATAACCAGAAAGAGGAGTCACCGGGTGCTTGACTGGAGCAAGCTCCAACCACCGATTTCTCTGCTCTAAGAACAAATGCACCGTCCTTGAGGCAATGCCACAGCCTGGATGAGCAACCGGAGAGCACCCACCTTCCTTGGGTTAGACCAGGAATCTCGCTTCAGGAAGCTGGGGGCTCCTGGGGCTGCCTGGTACTCCTCAGTCAAGTCAGGGCTAACCTTGGCCTGCAGCCACCACCTGGCTTGCCCTTAGCTGGGTCCAGCTAGAGACAGGCAAGTGTCCTGGATGGGGAGGGCCAGCAGGAGGAGCAGGCTGTCGCCCCCAGGTAGGGGGGGTGAGAGGGAGCCAGCAGGCAGGGTGGCAGAGGGACCTGTTTAGGTGTGCCTGTTTTTACATGCGCTCCTTCTGAGAATGCAGGTGCAGAGGGTGCCCTGCTCTCGGGCACCTTCCAATGGCAGCTTCAGTGGACATGAGTATTCCATGTCAGGGCACGCAAAGCCTGGGGGCCGGACTGGCTTCGCAAAAATAGCAGGAGATCACAGAGGGCATTGAGGTTGCATCTGGAAGGGCTTTGGGGCCCACTTAGACCAATGGCCAAGGAACCTAAGGCAGGGCTGGAGCCCGTTCAGATTTGTGCCAAAGAAAGGGGGCTCTGGCTGTGGCCTCACCCGGTGGGGCTGGGAGATGGAGAGGCTGGGCCAGGGCCCAGGACAGAGAAAGCAGGGCAGGCAGTGAGATGCGGTTTTGGGGATTTCAACATGAGATGAGAGCTGAGGACCAAAAGGAGGCTACGGGGGTCACGTGTGCTGCCCCCACTGGGATGGGGTACAGTGTGAGCAAGGCTGGTCGGGGGGGGCGTGAATGCCAGGGCCTAATGCACAAGGTGGCCTTGGGTCGGCCACGTCCCTTCTAAGCCTCAGCTGCCTGTCTGGCTCAGCCAAACAATACCCTGAGCCCTCATCTTTTCTCTAAGCCCTGCCTGGCACTGCGACTCCACCCATATTCCAGCCCTTGGCACAGCTGAGTTGCCATCACCTACCTCCTCCTACCAGCCCCAGCTGTCTGGGTGAGACAGTGAAGGACTCAGCCTGACTGGGGGCCCAGCTGACCAGACACCAGCCACGCTGGGAGCCAGTCCAGTGACTGAGGTACAGCCTGACCACCTAATCCTTCTCTAACAGGAGCTCAGTCCCTGGAGCTCAGTGGGCAGGGAGGCCACGGCTTGAAAGGGCATTGTCCCTCCTTTCCTTCCGCCAGGCCACCTGCTGAGCACTGGCTGGGGGAGCTGCTGTGTTGTCACCTCCCTCACCAGCACTCAGACCTGCCTGCCAGAGCTCCTTCCCACTTGCAAGCAGGTCCAGCCTCCAGAGCCCACCCTCTCTCTGAGCTAGATACCTGCCTGCCTGGGCACTGAGGCCCCATCCATCCCCAGCACCTCCTCCAGGAGGCCTTCATTCATGTGCTGAGCCAACCAGCCTCACCCATGCTCCTGCTCTGGGCAAGGCCCTGTGCTAGGCCCTGAGGGGGCACCAAGCTGGCAAAGACCTAACTTTTGTCCCCAGTCAGGGAGTGCTGGTGGAGGAAGGGTGAGTGGAGGGACAGGGGAGGGGAGGAAGGTCCAGTGAGGTCTGGACAAGCAAGGCAGCCTTTGCCATGTAGAACCACCCAAGATGGCACCTGGGTAGAGAGGTGAGGGTGTGACCATGGAGGCAGTGAACCCAAGACAGGCTGAGCATGCCAGGCAAGAGGAACAGGCAGAAGGTGGCTTCCAGGAGTGGGTGAATGTGTGGGGTGGGACACAGAGTGGTGAAATCAGGGACACCCAGGGCCCTGGAGATGGTAGCTGCAGAGGAGGTGTAGATGGGGTGGAGGGGAGCTGGGGGAGAAGCAGGAGTGCATATGGCCGGGTGAGAAGTGACACTGGCCAGGCCGCTTAGGGCAGCTATGTAATTAAATGAGGCTGGGGACAGTGTGGGACAATGTGTGCCCGAGCATCAGCCACCATTTCCACCATGGCCTCCCACTTCTCCAGCCTCTCTGCCTGCTTTCCTCAGGATGAGCAGCCTCTTGACCAAGCTCTGATCTGTGTGCTGGGCCCTTCCATCCTTTCTCTCACTTCCAGCTTCTGTGAGCCGGGTAGGGTGAAGCATGTCATGGCCATTTGGTAGATGGGAAACCCGGGGCTCAGAGGACCAGGCTGCAGCCCTGTGAGCTGCAGTGGGAAAGCTCCTCCCTTCTCCCCCTACCAGCAGGATAGTGGGCCCTGAGTGCAGCCCTGCGGCCCAGAGAGCTTGGCGGGGGTGGGCAGGACAGAGATGCTGGGATGGCCGGGGAGACAGGTCTAGGGGAAGACTGGCAGGGAAAAGCCAGGGGAGGCCTGAGACCCCACCGGGCCCACTGCTTGCCTGCAAATCAGTCCCTGGCGGCTTCCCTTTCTGTGCTTTGCACCTCAGTGCCCCAACTCCGTCACAGCTGATGCACAGCGAGTGCTTCCTGCATGCCTGGTGCCTCTGAGCACTTGCTAATTAGATGCTCATTTCATCCTCAGCTCGATAGGACGCACACACTGTCATGATCCCCACTTTACAGCCGAGGAAACAGGCTGAGGGAAGCTAAAAACTCTCCTGAGCAAGCCTAGCTTCCAAGAAGTGTCCAGAACGGGCACCCAGGCCTCGCGGCTCCAAGGCCAAAGCTATTCCCTCTCCTCCGGCCTCCTGCAGGTCTGGGCCCTGTCTCCCCAGAGATGCCCAGGCAGTGTCTGCTGATCAAGGGAATCACGGCTGCTGGGGCTGGTCCCAGCCTCCATCTGGCACCTGCCTGGGGAACACTTATGAAGATGGCTCTTACAGTATGGAGGGACAGAGAACCCTCAGGGGGCTTGTCCCTGCTTGAACCCAAGGTCCTCTCAGGCCAGGCACTGCTGCTTAGGCACTGTTCCTTTCTGCTCCAACCTCCATAAGCGTCGTCAAGCACCCGCTCCCAGCCAGATCCGGAGAGGAGGCAGAGAAGTTTGGGCCTACACTGGACCAGGTGGAGCGGCTCAGGGAGCCAGCAGGAGCAGCCGCAGGTGCAGGGGGAGGGGTTCCCAGCTGCCTTTCTTTGCCCCCATTTCCTCATCTCTAAAGCACTTGCACTGCTCTCAGGGTGGCTTTAAGGTTGAAGTCAACAGGGGGCAGAGTACAAGGCCCAGAGATAACGGGGGCTGAGGGTCAACTCAGATTGGGGTCCCTGGCCTGCAGCTCAGGCCCCGCTGCTGCCCTGGGCGTGGTGGGACCCCTGGAATGGGCTAGCTGTGCGTTCTGCTGATTCAGTGCCCACAGGAGGAAGATCACAGCTGGAATGGCTGCTGGGCCTGCACAGCCATGTCCCTCAGGCCTGTTCTGCTCCTAACTTGGGGACCTGGACTTGGGAGTCCACAGGGCTGGGACCTTGGCCCAGGCTTTGCCTCCCTTCTCAGGAGCTCAGGGTCTTCCTCCGTGCAGTGGGGACACTCCCTGGAGAGCTGCCGGGAAAGTCCCTTGCCAACTGTAACGGACTGAACAGTACTGGTGAGACGGAAGAGCCAGGGCAGAGGGAATAGGCTGAAGACACACCACCGAGGCTGCCTGCGGAAGGGTGGGTGTCCACAGCTGGGGCAGCCAGTGGAGCCTCCAGAAAGGGGGTGGGGTGCATCCCACACCTCAGGACTAGTTTCAGAGGAGGCTCATGGTCCTGGGGCTCAGCCAGTGAAGAGGGCATGTGTGGGCTCTGCCCTAACAGAGGTCCCTTCAGCCCAAGTGGAACCATCTGTCTGAGCAGAATGATCTGTTAAAATGCCCACCTCCTAATCCACAGAAACCATGACTCTACCTGACAGAAGGGACTGCACATGTGATGAAGGACCATGAGACTGGAAATTATCCTGGAGGGGCCCAGTGTGATCACAGGGGTCCTTTAGAATAACTGAGGTGGGTGGCAGAGGTGGGTCAGAAAGAACTGTGAGAACTGGGGCGGGTCAGGGACACCAGGCTGCTGGCTCTGAAGGTAGAGGAGGGGCCGAGGGACAAGGAACATGGGCAGCGCTAGAAACTGCAAAGGCGAGGAAGGGGATTGGCCCCTGGGGCCCTCAGAAGACAACAGCCCTGCCCACATCTTGAATTTAGCCCAGTGAGCCCCAGGTCAAATTTCTGACCTACAGAAGATAATAAACCTGTGTTGTCTTAAGCAAGGGGGATTACAGGATTGCAGGGATCTGTTAGCAGCAAGAGGAGCAGAAGGCTCTACCTAGCCCGAGTATGCTCCGGGGAGAGGGGCTTGATGGAAGACCTGGAGCCGACCCCAGTGGCACCTTGCACCCCATCAACCTTGCGACAAGCAGGGTCCCAGGGGCCTGAGGCAAGCGCTGTGCTGCACCCTTTGCTGGGTACTCAGCTGTTTCACGTAAATCTGCCAGATAATTGAAAGGTATCACTTTAACCTGCAGATCCAACCATTTTAACCAATTGTAAAGGGAGTCTACAATGGTTACACGTTTTGGGGCTTCTTTAAAGTAAACATAACCTACTCTGTTCTTCACCTGTGCTCAGGGACTGGGGTGATTATTTAAAAAAGCGAGAACCCAAGGGTGGGGCAGGGCTGGCCCAGGCCGCTCTGCTGGAGGTCTTCTCTCTCTCCGGCCACACTCTAGACTTACAACTGTGACTTCTGCCGGGAGCACCCTACTCCCTCACCGGAGCCAGAATCCCAGCTCTGTCCTGCCCAGCTGCATGGCTGAGGCCCTTAGCCCCTCTGAGCCGCAGCGTCTGCCCCTCCGTGGTTTCTAAGAGATGGCTGCGTTGGCTTGCCAGTGCTGCCAGGGGCTGGGGGTCTGAGCATCTGAGCCGCTCTCGTGGGGAGCTGGCCAGTGCCACCGTCAAGGGCACGGACTCTGGAGCCAGGTGGGCCAGGGTCTAACCTTGCTGTGAAACTCCTCAGTGTCTCACTTTTCTCATCTGCTGCTGGCTCCTGCCTGTGCCTACCCTACCCTTCTCCCCTCCCAGAACCCCAAACGGGGCTCAAGCTGCCCACAGGCCCAGGATCTACTGAGATGTACTCTCTCCCACAGCCCAAGAATCCTGCAGCATGAACAGATGAGGATGACTCAGGTCTGAGCCCTCACCAGCTAGCTTGCTCTCCCCACCTAGGGCCTAGCTCTGAGTGTGATGCCCCAGTGCACCTGACCAGCATGGGGCAGGAGGGGAATGGTCACCTCCCTTACTCTCCGTACCTTGCCTCTCTTAATACAGCATGGGAGCGGCCACAACTCATCGGGAGCTACCAGTTAGGGCCTGAAGTCCAGAAGGATCCTGTATCTTCACCCCATAGGCTGTTCTTAGAGGAGACAGTGCTAAGAACGACGAGCTGTGAGAGAGCGCCTCACCTGTGCTCTAGACTCGAGGCCCCTGGACTGACCCTTCTCAGAAGCCCGAGTCTGGTTCCTCGTTTAGGTGTGAGGCCTTGGCTATTTGCTCTCCCTTTGGTTAATGTTGGAGGGAGACTGGAGGAGGAGAAGGCTCTTCTGTCTAGGGCAGGACAAGCTCTAAGGGGTGGTATGGGGGATTGTGATAATCACAGAGGTGGGGGTGCAGGGGAGGGTCCCCACCCTGATCTGTCCCTTCAGGCTGCCCCCCAAACCCAGGCTGGGGCTTCCTGAACCCTCAGGGCCTCCCTCACCTCCCCCTGCTCCAGGTACTGGCTCTGGGCCTTTATCCATTGACTCTCATTGAATGCAAGTTAAGAGGGCCTTCTCCCCACCCCTGCATCACCCAGTTATGTGATGCCAACTCAGTGTGGCCCTCTTCCCCCACCCATCCTCTTCCTGGGAAGGTCGCGGGGTAGCTGAGGGACTACCAAGTTCCTGGTCCTGCCTGGCTTTGGAGCTCTGGCCTCAGACGATAGTGCCAACTTCTCCTAGTAAGTGAGGCCGAGGGCCCTGGGCCCTCTGAGACCTGAGAGTGGCCTCAGAACACTGACAACTCTGGGGCTCCCTCCACCTGCTTCCAGCCACCTTTCCAGAAAGTCCATAGCACTGACTCATGCCTGCCTGGAGGGCAGTGGTCATACTTGCTGGCTAGGGGTGAGGTTGGAGGCTCAAAGCTGACTCAACCTGCCATTGCCAGCTCTTCCCAAGTCAACAAAACAGACCTGCCCAGAGAATCTGCAGAACTAGATTCCAGCCTGGGCTTGCCCTGTCTGCCTGTGTGACCAGAGGTGAAAGCTCTGACCTCTCTGGCCCTTACTCTTCTCATCTGAAAGGAGGGCCGCTCCTGTCCTATATCTAGCATGGACTTAGGGCTCACAGAGCACCATCAACCAGACCCTCAAGCTCCTCGAAGCCCCTAACGAGTGTGTGGGCCTGAAGCCGTCACAGCAGCACACAGGCCATATCCCCTGTGGCCCCCGGACCCCCTCCTGCTTCCTCTCTAGATGCTTGGTCCCCCTGAGGTCCACGAGGGCCAGGAAACAAAGCTTCCTCTCTAGGACCTTCAGGCTCTGACCTCCACTTGGCCCTGCAGCCTTGATGCTTGAAACAGCTCACACGGTCAGGACCTCTGGGTAGAGCTCAGCCCTGCAGGGCAATGTATGACCTTGGGCAAGCCAGGACACTCCAGTGAGCCTCAGTCTCTCCCTCGGAGAAATGGAGACCGCACCACCTGACCCCATAGCTGCAAAAGCTGGTGTGAGCTGAGAGCCATAAAGAAGGTCGTGAGAACCCCAGGTGACCACAACTATGCTCAGGAGGTCCTGGACAGGTGGTACAACCTAGAGGCCAGCAGAGCAGTGAACTGACTGATGAAGAGAGAAGGACGAATGAATGAGGAAGTCTGCTTTCCACTGCGCACACTGAGCTCTGTCCAAAAGCAGTGATTTCTCCTCTTTCTTTTTCTCCACACACGGGTCCCTGATCAGCCCTGCCAGCAGGTCTCCCAAGACACCCTCCCTCAGCAGCATCTGAGAAGCAGGTGGCTTCTTCCCTGAGAGGTCCTGGTTGGTAGCTGCCCTCCCAGGAGAGGAGATGCATAATGACTTTACTGCCCAGACCCCTGTCTACCCAAATGCCCTCTTTTGCGGCTGAGACTGATCCTGCTGCTTTGCTGATCCTGGGGATCCTAACTGCGAACGTGGGTGTTTACAGCGAGTGGGGGAGCTTTTCAATGTGAAAAGACCTTTTCATTACGGCACTCGTCTCCTTACACACACAGGCCAGAGGATAATAGCCCTGGGTTCTTTAATACAAACACATAGACAAACAGAACAAACGTGTTTGATGGAGGGTAAACACTTTAAAAAGGAAAAAGTGAGTTCACACCTGGAGTGGAGCCCCCCACACTCATACAGCACACAGGATTGCACACACGTGGGCACACCCCGCAACAGACATATGCCCCCACACGCACACACCACACCCACACACGCCCATATCCACATGCCAGCGCACGCCCAAGACACACACGTGCACGCACGCACAAGTGCAAGAACGACAAAGGAAGTGGAAGAAAAGTGTTACCCATGAGTAGCCGCCGTTTCACCCGCTTGTCCACATCAGCTACTGACGTGGCATTGAACTGAGAGCGCTCAATTGCAGCCTCATCCTTCTCTAAAACACAAGTAAGGGACAAACACGGAGCCAGTGGTTAATGACAGCCCACTTCCCGCGGCCCAAGACAGTCAGCCTCTTGGCGTGGTGCACGCAGAGCCAACACAGCACGCCGGCCAGCTCGGCATCCTCGCCAAGGGGCTAATCCCAGGAACCTCCAAGGTGGGGGTGTTCAGGGCAAAGCAGAGAGGCGGCGGGGGTGGGGGGACGTGCAGGAAAGGAGGGATGATCACAAAGTGACCTGGGACATAGAGGGGACTCAGGGCCCACAGGCAAGCACACAGAGGAGGAGGCTGAGGTTAGGGCAGACAGGACTTGTCTGCAGAGAGCCATAGAGGCAGAAAGCACTCCGTGGTGCTTCATGGAGACACAAGCGATTATGGACCCCCGTGGCTCAGGCTGGAGAAGCAGGCATAGGACAAGGCACAGGACAAGGGGACAGGGCCACAAGGTCCGGTGATGGATGCACCCTGAGACAGCAGAGGCTCTGTCACAGGGACAGGAAGCTGTGTCAACAGTCATGCAAAATTAAGAACGAAATAGGCACACATATACACACATACACACAACGAATCCAATAGAATAGACACAGAAAAACCACAGGATCGATTTGGGCAGCGCTGGTTGCCTGCTTGTCTATAGAGGACTAGGGCTAAACATTCAAGTGCTCAACAAGGGGATGCAAAGAGGGAACACTGGTTTTAGGAGCGTGCAGGGGAGAAGCAGCCCAGGGCGGGCCGGGGAGCATCCTGGCTATGCCACGAGGCTTCCGGTGGAGGAGCAGGTGAGGTTAGCTGGGCTGACTTTCTTTGCTCAGAGGGAAACGTGTGGAGACATTGGTTCCCAAGCGGGGACATGGATGAACAGTGGGCAAAGTCAGGTGAAAGGCATCTCTTCCTGAGCAGCAGCAGCAGCAGGGGCTGGGTAAGGAAGTTGATTTCTACGGAGACGGGAGAGAAGGTGGGGCTGGGGAAGTTACTTTGGAAAGGAGATCCAAGCAGGGCCTTCACATGCAGTAGACATTGAAAAATAAAAAAGCGAAAGGATGATTCAGGTGGACAAGACAAGACGTGTTGGGTGTATCTGGCTCGGCAGCCGCTTGCACCTGCTCCAGCGGAGCTAACAAACCGTGCGGGAGACCTCTAGCAGACGAGACAGGAGGGAGGCTGAGGGGCTCGGGAGAGCCCCAGGCCGGACAGTGGAGGGAGCAGGGGAGGCCGGAGGAGAGGAGGTTCTAGACGGGATCAGGCTGCAATAGAGACACTGGTCTGAGAGCGGGTTTGGCTTTTAGTTTGGCTTTGAATTGGTTGGTTGGTTTGGTTTGGCTTTTGGCTCTGAAAATAATTAATGAACATCAGTTATCAGACAAGACAGGCAATCAGGGACCATCACCAGAAAAGCAGGAGCAATGAGATAAAAATGAAATAAAAAATGGTTGTCTGAAAGAAGAGACCACACAGAGGAAGGCAGAGCCACCGCAGGCAGCAGAACCCGTGATGACAGCCCCGGACTACAGAGGTAATAGCCTGGTGCCCGCCCGGGCCCCGCTCCCTGAGACTCGTGGGAGCAGTGTTCTGGGAGACAGGGCAGGGGCACGCCCTGGCCTCATGGGCTTCTGTTCGCTGACCAACCTTTTCCTGTCCCCTGAGACTCCATCGAGAAATATCTTCCAGACTGACAGCAAGAAATCGGGCTTAAAAAAAAATAACGAACTCGTGTTGGGTTTCTAAAGCGTGCCAACACAGGAAGGGTGGAACTCTGGGTGCCAGCTCTGAAATTCTACTCTTTCTCAGTTAAAAAATGTGCCATTGTTTTTAAGTGGGAGGAAAAAAAACCTACTAGTGATTATGACATGAAATAATCACAAATATTCAATCTTCCCCTTGGAAAGAGGGACCAGGAGGAAGGAGGTGGCAGAGACTCAGATCAAGACTCCATGTGACAGGTGAGGAGATGGCTGGGCAGCGCTGAGAAGAGCGGACTTCGGGTGGGGGAGGAAGGCCAGCAGGGGCCCAGCAGCTCGAGAGACCAGCAGTTAAAACACCATACCCACGTGGGCCCGCACTGCCTGTGGGCAGGTAACTGCCCGTCTCTCCTGGTTAGACAACGACCACTCAAAGCAAAGTTCTGAGGAAACCTCTTGGTTTTCCAGCCGTGGGCGGCTCCCATGACTACTGTGGCTGTGTGCAGTTACCTGAATCTGGCTGTCTTCCGTATAAGGGGAGGAAATGCCTGTGCTTCTGGAGCAGAAGCTCTTAGAGGTGTGTACACCTTCCTTCTCCCCGAAACCCCCTGCCTGGGGCCACCCCTCACTTCCAGGATGAGGACATGCAGGACCTCTGCTGCTAGGGAGCCTGCATCGGGCATTGCCAGGGAACATGAAGCAGAGGAGCCTGGTCCTGGGGGGCTGCAGGCCCCAGAGAAGCCTCCCCAGAAAGCTTCCCCAGGGGCGCCGGCCATCCCCACCATGGCCCCAGGCTTGCCTTTCCTTGTTTCCCTGAAGCTTCCTTTCCAGGGATCCCGGACGTGGCACGGTGCTGGCCCTGCTGATGCAGGCAGGGTGGGTGGGGTGTGCAAGGGTGCTGTGCGGCAGAGGTGCCTACTTACCGATGCACGTGCGACCGTCTGAGTGGAGGGCGTACTTCTGGTGGCAACCACACATGGGGCCCGTGTCTGTGTCCTCACAGCTGTGCTGGCAGCCTCCGTTTCCATAGTTACAGGTTACTAGTTAGGCCCAAAGTGTACACACGTGTGTATAAACAGAACAACAAAAATGATTAGTTGTCGGTGTTGGCTGTTTCCTTCAGGGTATGGGGAAACTGAGGCCTAAGGCCATCAGTGGGTAGGGTCATGAGGCTTGCGGGGCAACAGATGCCCATCTCCCTGCACTTTGGCCCCTCTAGAATCTTCTATGCAATCACTCACTCCCTGGAGCTGAACTGGGGTGGGACAGAGAATGGTCTGGGCTCTGATCAGAGCCAGCACAAAGCTGATGTGCTCAGGCAGTGGTAGATGAAGACAGCTTCATCCTTCCCAGGCTGCAGGACACTTTACAGTCACCTGTCTCGATGGGGCAAATGTCTGTCAATGCCGGGACATACTTGTCAAGCTGTCGGGGGGAGGGAGATGGCGGCCCATGGTTCCAGGTGACCCTCATTTCCTTTGTTCTTGAAGGGCTTTCTTTCCTCTGCCTGTTTTGGGGTGTGTGGATGTCTCCTTGGACGTCTGTCCTCTCAGAGCACCAGGGGCCACCTCAAACCCTCTCCCCTGAAAGCCCTAATCCTCCTGGAGCTCGACAATGTTGGAATAGACAGACTCATGCCAATTAATGTCATCTGGGGTACAGTTTTGAAAATGGCCGAAATAATAACAATGTGACATTGCTTTCAGTGCCTGTGGCCAAGATCAACAAGCTGGGTTGGTTGAAGAAGGGCAGAACAAAAAGGAGTTTGAAGGCGGAAAAATTACCAATTCAAGTTTATTTAAACACACGGCCCATTTCCAGGTTGAGAGAGATCGCTAGAGGGGAGCAGTGACTCCAGTGCTCCCCAGGGGGTATAGGGCCCCCCCCACCGCCTTGTGATGCTGGCGAGACAGCTGCAAGGCCATCACCCGAACGCAAATGTGCACCAGGGCCTCAGCACGGGCTGTGTTCCTAGATACTTAACCACCCATCTAAGCTCTACTCTTTATTTGGTAAAACCCTAATGACCAAATATGCAAAAATAAACCTCAAACCAACTATGGTTAGAGGGGACAAAAATCACCAATTCTGAGAGTTTGAATGAATTATGTTCTGTCAGGTTGACCCATGAGCACAGCCAGTGCCAAAGGGAAGTCATTCAGTGGCAACTCCCAGAGAAGGATCTCAGACATTTCAGAACTGACTTCTGCAGCTGCGCTTCTCCACACTCCTCCTTTCACAGAGAACGATGCAGCGCCTTCCTGTCCTGTGATGGTGGCACCTCAGCCTTGGATACATGCTACCTTCACAGCAAGTGAGGAGGATGTCCAGAAAACGGCTTGATGGGGACAGGTGTCAGTGCCTCAGATGCTGTGCTCTGCAGCCAGGGGCTCTAAGGGGCTGCTCCCTCTTCCACAGGGAGCTGAGGATCATCCAGAGGAGGGAGCGGACTTCTAGGGTGAAATTTCAGGGACCTGAAAAATGCTTCCAGAAACACAACTGGGTTTCAAGCACAAAGCCTTCCAGCCCCTTCTCCTCAGGAGTGACTCTTCTCCAGGGTGGAGATGGCACCCTGCATGGGAGCTTGGCTTTCATCTCTCAATAGCTCGTCTCAATGGCCAGGAGGGAACCCAGGGAAGCCAGGGGTTCTGGGAGGCTGCGGCTCTACACAGATGTCAGGCGATGGGAAGAGACCCAGGTGGAGCCCACTTTGGGCTGGATGTCGTGTGCCTTTCTAGGACCCAAGAGATTCCTGTTTCAGAATGGGCAGGGGTGCAGCTGAGGAGAAGGCAGTCCTTCTTGAGCTCCAAGCTCCTGGAGACAGGCTGTGCCCTAAAAGTGACTCTAGTGAGGACAGAGGCCTGTCTGAGGCAACTCGTGGGAGGTCCAGGCTCAGGGGCCTTGGTTTCCTACACACAGGCATTTGTGCGTCTCACAGACCCCCAAGGATTGAGCATTCAAGTACCGGAGAACCTACGGCTTTTATGCAGAAAAGTCTGAGCTCAAAGCTCTGGTGAGATGGACAGAGGGCGGAGGAAACTTCCTCTGGCCTGGCCCTGGAGCAGGTCCTGGGCTCTGGACGGATGACAGCTTGGTTCAGAGCATTGCAGTCCTTTTGAGCTACAGAGGCTGGCTGCGTAAGCCAGGCCTCAGCCCCCAACCCAGCTTGAGATCTGGAATTTCCTGGAACGCAAGTGACTTCAAGGACTAGAGTGAAAGCCTCAGAGCTAACTTCACACCAGCCTTGCCTTATTAACCTCACAGAAGCAGCCAAAGCTGGGCTGGCTGGGCATCTGCATGTGCAGGTCCTTCACGGGAGGCCTCAGGCCCCAGAAATCACATCAGGCTCTCCATACCTCAGTGACATTCAGCCACCCACGGAGAGGGTGGGACTGCAGTTTCTTAAGCCAGCACATATTCCAGGCAAGGGCGGAGCCCTTCCCTGGTGGGGGCAGCTAGGGTAAGGGTTGTGAGGGGTGTCCCAGCTGCTCACAGGACCCTGCCTAGTCCCTGACCTTTCGCACCAGGCCGGCACCCAGAAGATGCTCTCTGAGCAAAGTCCTCCTGGTAGTGCTTGTCTCAGATATACCATGGGATCAGGGAACAAGCTGGCCCCAACCAGGCTGCCTGCAGCCTCTCCCTGGCACTGAGCTCTGAGCCCGGTTCGAGCAGGCGCTCAGCCTGTCTTCTGACTGAGGGAAGGCACTGTCCTTCTGGCCAGGGCTATGCACAAGGCTGCCGACTCCATGTGTTCTTGACCTTGGCCTTTCTTGTAGGAAACTCAGGTCACACAACAGCGGGGACTGGGAAAGCTGGAGTCAGCATCTTCTGTTCTGAGGCGGCCAGGGCCAGAAGGCTTCTCTGCAGATAAAGGAGAGATGCATCTGGTGTGGAGAGAAGCCCTGGCTGGAGCCCTGGGGCTGGAGGCTGGCAGTTCCAGTGGAGACTGCTGCTGTTTCTTTCTTTCTTTTTTTTTTTTGAGACGGAGTTTCGCTCTTGTTACCCAGGCTGGAGTGCAATGGCGCGATCTCGGCTCACTGCAACCTCTGCCTCCTGGGTTCAGGCAATTCTCCTGCCTCAGCCTCCTGAGTAGCTGGGACTACAGGCACGTGCCACCGTGCCCAGCTAATTTTTTGTATTTTTAGTAGAGATGGGGTTTCACCATGTTGACCAGGATGGTCTCGATCTCTTGACCTCGTGATCCACCCGCCTCGGCCTCCCAAAGTGCTGGATTACAGGCTTGAGCCACCACGCCTGGCCTGCTGCTGTTTCATCCTGCCCTGGGTGACAATATACAGGATTATCTTGGCTACCCCACAGGAAAGAGCCACAAACACAGAGAACGGTGGTCCGCCTCTCGGACCATACCTTGGGCAGGAGTCACCTCCACTTTGGAGAACGGACGAATCACATCTGGTGCATGTGGGTCCCCGGGGCCTTGGTGACTGTTCTAGGAGGGCATGAGTCAGGAAAGGTGTGGCCAGGCAGCCGGAGGGGAGCTGATGACAATGGAGAGGATAAGGGACTGCGGGGGACGGACCAGCAAGGCTAGCTGTCCTCTCCACAGAATGATGGTGGAAGGCCATTTTGTTATGACGGCAGGCAGCCCAGTCTCTCATTTCCACAGCTGGGGTGGGGACCCCCTTCTCTACTGGGAGTTGGAACTGGACTTTGCCATAACATTTTTCTGTGTTAGAAAGTGGGCTTGAGATGAAGCACTTGTCTCCAGCCAGAGGTGGAAAGTGCTTCCAGCAGTCTTGTTTGGCTTACAACAGGGCACATGTGACATCACTTTGGGTATCCATGGTGCCCTCATTTCCCACAAGGAGAGGCCCATCCCACCGTCTCCCCACGTAGCCATGGGCAGGATGCGCTGGCTCCCAAGTTTCTGAGTTCAGCCGCTGTTCTACCTGGTTTCCTGGTTCCTACTCCTACTGGGGAATGGGTGACCCCGTGAAGAGGCTGAACTACACGTGCGCCCTGCAGGCAGACCACCAAGCAGATCCTGAAATGGCGTCTTTGGCCAGAGGCCTCCTTCAGCCCCGATCTCCTCTCCCAGGTATCACCACTGGCAGCCGGCCTTGCAGGGGTCACGCTGTGAGTTCTGATCTTTACATTTTATTTTAGAGATGGGGTCTTGCTATGTAGTCCAAGCTGGACTCAAAGTTGGGCTGGAGTGATCCCCTGGCTTCTGCCTCCCAAGCAGCTGGCACTATAGGTGTGCAGAGTTCTGCTCTTTGGTCAGCACAGCCCAGAACCGGACCGTTCAAAACCATCCTCTTTTCCTTCTTTCTACTGCTCATTACCAGGGGCTTCCCAGGCCCATCGAAAAAACTGATCTTGTAGACCTCGGTGCCACGGCCCCACCATTCCCGCTGGAGAGCTTAGGCTCAGGGGCTGACGCAGACCCAGCCCAGCTCTTGAGGCTACACTGGCAGTGTCATGCTTGCTGAGGAAAGCCCCCGAGCCTGAGGCTCACAACCCTTGTCCCTCATGCCCCCATCAGGCCCCTTCAGCAGGCCCTGCCCTTCTTTCCACCCCATGGGGCCGGGGGCCCTTCTAACCAATGTCCAGCAGGCTGGACAGACCCTCCAGAAAGCAATGGCGGGAGGCGCATGGGATGTCTGACCCATTTGTCTCCATCTACCTACGTGTGCAGTCCTTCTGGTTTTGGGCAAGGTCAAAGCCGGGCCTGCAGTCGCAGGCCACCCCACCTTTGGGCGTCTCCCGGCAGATGTGGGCACAGCCATGGTCTTTGTTCATGCAGTTCATACCCTCTGGGAAGAGAGACAGACAAGAGACGGGTTGGGGACCGGGCAGAGAGGGAGAGAGAAAATTTCATGTGAAAGAAAATAGCCAATGAAATGTAACAAGCAAATGGGCTGTCACTGCATGTATCATGCACACACGTGCATGTGGAGCAGCCAGCCACATGGATGTCCCTTAGGGAGGAACCAAGGGCAAGTTGCCTGGGTCCAGATTCAGGCAGCACTGCAAATGGCACCTCATGGCCACAGACACAAGCCTCTTCTCTAGGTCAGATTGCGGAGTGTGGTCTGGAGGACTGCTTCTGTGTCAGGGTGGTTTGGTCCCCTCTCCTGAGCCACCCATGGTTCCAGGGTTCCTCCCACCGCCCAGCAGACTGGATCTCCCCTCTCAGTCTCCTGGAGTGGCTCAGACCCCCTTCTGTTGACCTCAGTTGATGTTTATCTTCCTGGTGATTTGTGAGGCGTTTCCAGAATTTATGAGGTCAGGGGTCAAGTGAGAGGTTGTAGGTCACAAGTCCATCAAGAGGCCAAAGCAGATGAAAGGGAAGAGCCTCTGTCTGCCAAGCCACCGGCTTTGTGACCTGCCTTCCACCTCCACCCGCAAGAAGCTCAGGCAGGAGTGAAGCTGGCAGTGAAAGCTGCAGACAGTGACCGTGAACGGGCAACCTCCTACCCCCAGGACACACCAGCCTCTCGTTCCAGGGGAGGCCTGGCTCAATCCCGACCCCGTCCACTTTAAATACGGGTATGCAGCAACTCAGAATATATTTAAAAACACATAAACCCTGCTAGTTGTAATAAAGATAAAAACATCTAACATTAAAAATCTAACACACACATGGAAATGATGAAGCCTATATTTTGCCCAGCACCTAACTCCTGGTTTCACCTGATTCTGTGACCCCTATTTCCTCACCTCGATTTTCTCACTGATCAGTTGAATTGTTGGAATGACGCAGTCTAACCAAGCAATGAGTGAACACGGAAAGCGCTTTCATGCTGCAGCCCCTCACAGAAGCTGCAAGTTCACACCGGGAGGCCCTTTCCGCTGGCTCGACTCCAAAAGAGCATTGGCGCCCGAATCGCACAGACAGCGGTGTGCGGCCAACGCTTAACAACCGGTGGGGGATGGAGGCTGTTTTGCAGTGTTTACCAATTTCTGTGGGATAAATACACTAGCCATGGCTAATTTCAAGGTACCAGGGAGATGTGGCCGACGGTAGAGCTGGGGATAAACGTGCACAGTTGGCTCTCATGAGCCAAGACAAGCCAGTCATAGCACGTCACTTTCTCAGAAAGGTGGCTGTAATGTAGGCAGATATAGGTGTGCATCTGGCCTCCTGTGGCCAGATACTGGCTGTGGCCTCGGAGACAGCCACGTCACTTTTCTGAGCCTCATCTTAGAATGGGCACGAACACTCTGTCTCATGGAGGAGGTGTGTAAATTAAATACAGCTACAGACAGGAAATGGCAGGTAACAGGAGACTAGGTCTGTGTGTGGGGGCGCCGGCTTCTGAGGCCGGTGCTTCTCCTGCAGGTCTGGAGACAGTGTGGCTCCTCCCTGCAGCCTGGCTGGACCAGGCGGCCCCTCCTGAGAGGTGGCTCTCAGTAGAGGAAACTTCTCAGCCTGTGGAGACATATGCCGTCCTCATTGGGCCATATGGGAGCCTCCTGCCCTGGCAAGGGTTTGGCCAGTGGCTGGCGGTCACCAAGCCATCTCCCTGAGCATTACTGATGGCTGTTGTCAATGGGGGACTGAGCCCAGGGTCACCCCACTCACTCCCTGCTCATTTGGCTTCCACGGCTCCCTGCTGTTCCAGCTTCTCCCAGCCGCACATCCTCCACGGTTTGCCATCCCACAACACCTGCAGTGCAGCCCCCAAGGGTGCCCCATCTCCTCTTGCTGCTCCTTCCTCCTGGCCAGACACGCTCTCCTGTCTTCCATAAAGGAAATCTTAGGCCTGCCTCAAACTCATCCAGTTCCACAAAGCCTCCTGCCTCCTGCCTTCCACTCCCTGCCTCCCCCATATGCTGCCACCGATGTTAACTTCCCAGGCTGTCCTATGGCTGGCACCAGAGACAATGCTGCAAGCTGATCTGTGCTTTCTTCCTAATCTGGGAAGAGCCCAGGGGCCCTTGCTTGGCTCAGGCTTATTATATATGATGGAGAAAGGGAGACTGAATTTCCATTCCCAGCCAAAGAATCACAATTTACAAGAAGCCTGCTAATCATCACTGACCATAAATTTGTCACCGGGGAGCTGATGGATACCTGAACCCTGGGAAATGGAATATGAAGCTTTAGGGGCCATTCCGTCTTCTCCCTCATTGTGGACTTGCCATCAAGAGATCTTTCTTTTTAAGACTCTAGACTTTACCACTGAGCTGCTGTTGTTTTCTTGGCAAAGGACACTTTGGGAATGTAATCTAGCATGGCTATGGACTGCAGTAATCCACAGTCCATAAGACTGAGCACCAGAATCGCAGAGCTGCAGTCATCCACAGTCCATGAGAGGCTGAAGGGTGAGCCCCAGGCCCTGTCTGTAGTCAGCTGGGAATCGCAGAGCTGAACGCTGAGCCCCAGGCCCTGTCTGTAGTCAGCTGGTCTCAAAGGCCTCTACTTGACCTCTCAACAACTTGGGGAAGAGGTAGAGCCTCCATCTCCCACCTGAAGACCCTGAGGGGGAGCTAAGGTCCTGATTAGCCACCCCCAGTCAACACCCCATGGCAGGCCCGCTGCACGATGCCCCTCATCCAGCATCCCCAGCACCGGAGCCCCCACTGGCTCTGTGATGAAGAGCAAGGGACAGGCCAGTGATCATTAGTGGAACTGACTCAGGACCTCTATACATTCCTGTCAATTATAAAGGAGCCCAAATAGCTATGGTGGACATGCTTATGTGTTACAGCTCTCAAGATTGGCCAGGCTAGGTATTACAGAGAGAAATTTACATTTACTTTTTTTTTTTTTTAAAGGAATTGAGAAGCACTTATTTAAAAACAAGATAAAAAAAAACTTATTACATGTGGGCTGGGCGTGGCAGCTCACTCCTGTAATCCCAGAACTTTGGTAGGGCAAGGCGGGAAGATCACTTGAGGTCACGAGTTCGAGACTAGCCTGGCCAGCGTGGTGAAACCCTGTCTCTACTAAAAATACAAAAATTAGCCAGGTGTAGTGGCACATGCCTGTAATCCCAGCTACTTGGGAGGCTGAGGCAGGAGAATTGCTTGAACCCAGGAGGCAGAGGCTGCAGTGACTGAGATTGAGCCATTGCACTCTAGCCTAGGTGGCAGAGTGAGACTCTTGTCTTAAAAAAAAAAAGAAGAAAAAAAAAACCTTATTACATGTTAGCACAACTCATCTATTTTTGTTAAAAACTCAATTTTCCAGAACAGAAAGGGTTGCTGGAGATGGGCCCTTTCAGCTCTCCCAGCAGCCAGGCCCGCAGGAGCCAGGCTTACCAGCTGCATGGTGAGGCTGCGGTCAGGCTGGAGTCTGCTCAGTCTGAGTGCTGCTGGGGTGCCTCCTCCCTGAGAAAGGTGGTCATGGGAGCATCACCATCGAGTTTCAAAATGACCCTAGCAAACACTCCCAGGATGGCTGCTACTGCCTGGCCTGGGGGCTTCCTATGCTCTAATCAGCTCCTCTGTCAGCTGCATCGAGTCCACCTCCCCTCAGGGACAACACTGGCTTCTGGAGGCCATAAGTAGATAGGCTCTGCGGCTGGCGGAACCACAGAAGGTCAGGGTTGGACCCCTCCCTGTGGCCCATCTTGTTTATGTATCTTACAGGGACAGAAAGTCCCTGAGATGGGCAGTGAATGTCCCAGAACATTCAGCAGAGCCGGAACCTGAGCCACTGGGCTCCCAGCCTAGGCTCTCCTGCCTTGGGGTCACTGGGCTATACCTGTGGGACCCAGATGGCTGATAGGGAGCAAACATTTCCTGGGGGAACAGAATCAGGAACCTGGCACAGAGTGAGCGACTACCCGGTGCCTGTTACTGGCCACTGTTTCCAGACTTACAAACCCAGCAAAATCCAAGGGCAATTCAGATGCTGCTTCCCCTGTGAAGCTCTCGGAGCAGCCCCTCCACAAAGCACATAACCTGGTTCCTCTTTTGACCTTCTATGGCTGTTGCTGAAGGGCCCTGAGTGTGAGGACAGAGCCTCAGCCCCCCCTGCAGAACGGGATGTCCGTTTTCTCAGTTGTTAAGTGGGTATGTAATAATCTTTGCCCGATGATACAAGGGAGGCACAGGGAGGGTCTCGGTAAAGCACAGCTGCCAGGACAGCAGTCTGACTCCGCCCGTGCCTCATTGTGCCTTGTAGTAAATCAGAATCGTTGCTTCCGCCACACTCTTTCCTGCCAGCTGTGGGTAACTGGATGGGGAGACCTGAGCTTTATTCTTTTCAGTATCACAAGGACCCAGCATGGGGTCTGGCACAGGCTTAGGGATCTGCAAACAGTGGCTAGAAGAATGAGTGGGGAAAGAGAGGGAAGAATGGAAAAGGAGAGAGCGGGGAGTGAGGAAGGAAGAAGAGAGAAATGGAGCCCCCTATTTCGGAACAGATCAAGCCAGCTGTCTGTTATTTTAGGAGGCAAGGCTACCATTTTGGAAATGCTCTTGTGGCATTCCTAATTGTGTGTGCTATGAAACACAGCACTTTGGAACAGTCCCTTCCCCGTCATCTAACACAGCGTCCTGGACAGGAAGAGACCCCAGGACTGGCAGGGTCTAGGGATGGCCCATTCTAGCTTCCCTGACAGACAAAGCAGCAGCGGCACAGGGACCAGGGTGGCCAGCTGGGGTAGGGAGAGGGCACCGGCCCCACCCACTGGAGCACCTGTGGTATCCTCTGTGCCTCCAAACCTCAAGGGCAGAGTGGGTGGCATACCCTCCCTGCCCTCTCCCAGACAGGCCATCTGAGGGCAGTGGGCTAACGGGAAGGAATACCAACTCATCTGCTCCTGCACATGGTATTTCTGGATGTTGGCCACCAAGGGCCATAAGGGTCAAGTCAACATGTGAAGGGGAAAGGCGAACCCTGGGGCATGTGAGGTGCTTGGTTCCAAGTCCTTCTGCTCTAGGAGAATGGTCCTGGGCTTCAGAGAGAAAGGACTCTGTGGGTCTGTGATTCTACCCACTCTGCCATGAACTTGGAAGGAGCCCGTGGCCCTCCTCCAGCTCCCCTGAGCCAGCCAGGCCCATGCAGCCAGCAGCAGCTACAGGGCATGTCCACTGATGCCAGCCTGTGAGCTCTGCCAGAGCAGGGGCCAAGCCCACTCAGGCCCAACCCCAAGCCCAGAGGCCCTCCCCAGGTCCAGGCCCAGAGCAGGCTTCTGTGAGCCTGAAGACCAGAATGGCCCTGGCTCAAAGTTAATCCTCCTGTGGCCCCCTGATTTGTGTCACATCTGCTCTTGGGAGCCACAGGACAGCTCCCTTGACCTAGCTATGGAGAACTATGGAGAGGCAAGTTCAGCAGAGGGCCCTGCTGGTCTCCCTTCTTGATGGGAAGTGATATAGAATTTCAGAGTCATTCCCAGAAATTCTGGTCTTCAGAGGCCTGATGCCCGTCAGGCCAGGCGGTCCGCCAGGTCGAATCTAATCTGATCCAACCATCCAAATCCAATTATATTCTGCAAACTCAGACCAAGTGTCTCCTTGGTGCCCAAAATGGGCCAGGGAGCAAGGAGCAGACAGATGCTCTGGTGCCACCATGCCAAGTCCACATTCAGGCGGCCACTTGCTGTGTGACCCTGGGCAAGCCCTTCGCCCTGAACCTCAGTTTCCACCTGTGTAGAGCTGGTTGGTAGTAGTGCCTGCCTCCCAGCCTGTGCTACATGTGGAGCTCAGGTCTCTGGGTGAGAAAGGCTCTGGCTAATGGTGCAGGCAGGCTGTGGTGGGACGTTTTCCTGGCTAGAAGGAAGCCACAGGAGAGCTGTCAGCAGGGAAGCAACACACTAGTGTGTCAGGAAGGTCTCTGAAGGCTGCATGGAAGACGCCCTGGAGGGTCAGGACTGCAGGCTGGGAAAGTGAAGAGGCTGTTGCTATCAGCCTGAAGGGGACAAAGCCTGGTAGAGGGGCAGTGATTGTGGGGACTGGGAGGGGCCTGGATTGGACACATTTAAGAGCTGCTTCTGAGTTTTCTGGAAGACAGGATGTCTGAATTTGGGCCCTGACTATACTTTCATTCACTCAGACCCTCACAACAAACCTGAGGATCGGGCATCCCTGTGTCCACCTTCCAGACAAGCAGATGGAGGTGGGGACATTGTTGGGGGAAGACGTGCCCTGAGCCGTGTCTTCCTCTCCAAGTGCCCAAGCTTCCTCCCGATGGGCCCTCCCCCAGGTCCCCATCACCTCTGGACCCTGACAGGCCCCGTAGCCCTTCCCCACTGGGGCCTATCTTTCCCCAAGACCTTCGATCATTCTTGGGTGCTCTATTGGAGTGTTCACAGAGAGGGACGATGGCACAGTCTGCCTGGCTCCCAGCCAGCTCGCACATGGCGTCCTCTGTAATGCGAAGTTCACGGATGCAGCGCAGCCCAGTGTGTTTGTACTTAGGAGTGAGCCTTTCTCGCTGCTGTGGCTGTATAACAAAGCTGGAATGTGTGCCTCCTGAGGGTCGTTGCTATGGCGACTTCATCAATAACATCATTTTCTACATCCATGTCCCTTAAATACATGGGAAGGGACAGCAAGCTGGGAACGGCAGAGCAGGGAGAAAAAAACAATTACCTTGCTCCGCCCTTCCCCCTCAACTTGGGAGGAAGGGATTTTTCTCCCTTAACCTCATCAATAGAAAATTATGGAGCCAAGAAAGAGGCTGGAGCTTTGGGGGCAGTGCGGGGAGGAGACAGCTGCCTGCCCCAACCCGGACTCTGCAAGCTGTCTGAGCCACGCAGGGAAAAACAAACACAAGCTCCCATCGACCTCCAAGGGGGGCTGAAGGAAACATCAGGAAGGTGGTGCCAGGGCGGGGAATGGGGGGGAATGGCACAGAACAGCTGTAGAGCTGGGGCTGGTGGGAGAGACGACCTTCCGTGTTCATTGGAACTGCATGTGCGCCGCCAGGCCTGCCAGGCACTGGAGACTCCTCACCTCCCGGATTCCCTGACAAGCCCGGGAGGCAGTGCACTATGGTACAGGCTGAGCATCGGTCATCCAAAAATCTGAAATCTGAAATGCTCTAAAACCCAAAGCTTTTCAAACACACTGACATCATGCCACAAGTGGAGAATTCTACACATAACTACTTCACACAAACTTCACACATAATTTTATGCACAAAATTATTGAAACGTTGTATGAAATTGCCTTCAGGCTATGTGTACAAGGAATATGTAAAACAAATGTGTCCCATGTTTAGACTTGGGTCCATCCACAATGTACTTGATTATGTATCTGCAGAGTTCCCAAATGGAAAAAATCCAACACTGGAAACACTTCTGGTCCCAAGCACTTTGGATAAAGGCTGTTCAACTAGTATTATGTCCACTGAACAGATGAGAGCACTGAGCGCAGACGCTTGTGACGGAGGCAAGGTGACTGGGCTGAGCCCAGTCGGCAGAGCTGGAGCTGCAATACACTCTGGCCAAGGCCATCTCCAACGAGAGCTTCTCCAGGGCGCCGATTGTGATGCCATCCTGCCAGTCCCCTCAGAGCCACGGAGAGCTGCCCCCCAAAGGTCTGGGAGCATACCCTGCAAAGCCAGGGCCTGGCAGAGACAGAGAAGCCTTTACAACGTCAACCTACAAGGCGTCCAACGTAACAGAAGCTCTTCAGAGAGGTGAAGCAATTTGCCTGTGGTTGGTCACTGAGTAGGGAGACACAATAGAGTCGAAACTGGAACCCGGCTCTGTGGGACTGAAAGCCCTGCCCTTCTCCAGCTGCAGAGGGAACTTTCTAGAGCATAAATCTGACTGTGTCTTCCTACTGTAAACAAACAAAACCTCTTCAATGCACCTGTACCCAGTGCTGAGAGTTCTCAGTACGGCACTGAAGGTCCTCCCTGACTCTGCCGCCTGCCTCTCCAGTTTGCTCGTCCTTCCACCCTTGCCCCTGGGTGAGGGGCATCCTAGTGGCTGCCTTGCACCACCTGCCCTCCCTTCCCACACTGGGGCCTCTGAGAAGGTGCTTTCTTCTGCCTGGACACACTCTCGCCCTCCTCTGAATGGCAACTTCTGGCTAGTTACTTGACGTTCTGTTTGCGTGTCACCTCTTCGGGAAGCCCTCCGTGTTTCCACCCTCTCCACAGTGCTGGGCTGGACTGGGCCTTGCCTGGGGCTCCTCAGCCCCTGCCCACCCCTTGCTCATAGCACCCACCACACTCATTGGAGTGGTTACACATCGTCTCCCTCCCTCTAGATGGGGGCTTCTCAAAAAGACAGGGCTCTCACCTGAGTGGCCTCTTTGCTCTTGTCCCCTGCACAGTGCCTAGCACCCAGTGAATGGGCAGGAACCGCTGGATGAACCCAAGCTCATGGGCGAGCGGCCTGGGCTCAGCTGCTCTGGGTTTGGTCTGTGTCAGAACAGGGGCCAGCTCTCAGACAACAGCGCTCCGTTTGTCTGCAGGCTCAGGCCTGGCTGCTGGTCTTGATCTCCTAATTACATGCTAACAGCACCCACCCCGGTGTGGCACACTGAGTGGCCTCAGCTGCAGCAGAAGCGCAAGGCTTTGCCTCCCACCTTCTATCCTCCAGATTACCTTCTCTGGGGCAAATCTAGGCTGCTGAGCACCAACAGCTGGCTGCGCCAGACTAGACCCCCAGCTGACCCTGAGCCTAGCCACTCCCAGGCAGCGTCCCTATGGGCAGTCTCAGCTGGGAGATGGGAGTGGCCAAACCTGTGGGCTTCTACTTACCCAGAGCTCCCCTACCTCAGGCCCCACAATGGGCTCTTTGCAAATCTCCCTCATTGAACATCTCAATAACCAAGTGCCAGGTACAACCAGCACTCATCTGACAGGTGAGGATGCTGAGGCTTGGAGAGAGAAAGAGCCTGGCCCCAAGTCTTCCAACTTGTGTGAGGGGGTAGGGACCTGACGCCCTGGTGACCATTCCATTGGCAGCCCCAAAAGGGGTTCTAGCCTCTCCAGTAAGAGCTCACCTCACAACTCATCAGGCCTGGTCCCACTTGGCAGCTTGGTGGCCCCTCAGGGAACTCGGCTCCTCTTGTCCTCCTTCTCACTGCCCCCTCTGCTTTGGCCAATGTGCCATATTGGATGTAGAGGAAAGAGCTTATCCCCTAGAGCCTCTTACGGTCCTGGGTCCCAGCTGGGTGTGTGACCAGCAAGGAGGCTGGCCTGCTCTGCCCGGTCCCCTTCCCACCCACTCTGACACCAACTCTGGGCCTTCCTTCAGGGTTCAAAGGCTCCTACCAGGGCCCAGAAGACTAGTTGTCCTGCGTGGGCACATGCCTTGGCTCAGCACTCACCACCCAGCTGGTCCAGCCACAAGAGCCACACCTTGTATTATTTGGCTCCCAATGCCTTCCATGTTCATCTGCCCATGTGCTTATGTGCTCATTCATTCCGCAAATATTTAGGGAGTGCCTCCTTGGTTTCCAGCCCCAGGATTCCAGGCAGGTGCAGGCCTTTCTACCAACCAGCCAGCTCCTTGTCTGTGCTGCCTCCTGCTCTGCTCTCCTAGTGGCCAGGCCACAGTTAAGCCCAAACAGGTGCCCAATAAACACCTGCAGGGCAGGTGGCTGAGCTTACCGGCATGGACATGGGCACAGCTGCGAGAGAAATCATCCTGCTTTGGTTTTTACTAAAAGTAAAGAAGCTTAATGAACTCCAAACAGGATAAGCTCAGGGGCAAGCACTAAAAAATTATAATGAAGCATAGCATAAAGAAAAAATGGAATAATATAAAATGGTCAATTATAATCAGAGAAGGTTTTGCAAGCAAAAACCAGAATGGACTGGTTTTCTGGGAAGCGAGAACTGGAAGGGGCGCAGGAGAGCATCTAGGTAAAGCCTCTCCATTCCCACTGAGGAGGCTGAAGCCCACAAGATAGTGACCATCCTGGGTCACACGGCAGTGACTTGCCCCGGGCCACGCAGCTGTCAGTGCAGAGTCTGCATGCAGCCTCCCACTTTCAGTCAAGCTCATCCTCCTTCTGGCACATCAAGAGGTGGCTCACAAGGACCGCTGCCCTAATTTGGGGACCCTCCACTGACTGTTCAGCTCATGTATTTCTTCACTCCCTCAGTTGACAAACCTTTGCTAAGCACCACCTGTGTGCAGGCCCTGGGCTGAGCCTGAGGATGAAGGGTGTCCAACCCCACAGGTGCATTCTCAGTTTGAGGCCAACTCACTGCCATGTGGCTCACTGGCAGGCATGTCCTGTGTACACAGGACAGACAGAACTGGGACAGTGATTGGCCTGGGGTGCTTCTCAGAAAGCAGGATGGACACCAGCCTCCCTTCAGCACCCCCTCCCGCCCCAGGGCCTTGACCAGTGCTGGCAGTGGGAAACCCTAGAGAGCTGCCTCTGTGAAACGGGAGGCGGTTCTGTCTCTGACAGTGGGGAGGACCAAAAAACCTTTGCAGAGCCATGAAAAGCTCCATGGGCCAGGCACCACAGAGGCGGGGCAGGTTGATTTCAACAGCTCTGGTTGGCGCCCCCATCCCAGCCCTTTCTAAGGCATGCGGGTTTAGAACTTGTAGCCTAATCAAACCCTCTTATTTTCTGCTTTTTTGAGACAGGATCCCACTCTGCCGCCCCAGCTGGAGTGCAGTGGTGCAGTCGCAGCTCACTGCAGTCTTGAACTCCAGGGCTCAAGCAGTTCTCCTGACTCAGCCTCTGGAATAGCTGTGACTACAGATGTGTGCTACTATGCCTGACTAATTTTTGTATTTTTTGTCGAGATGAGGTTTCACCATATCGCCCAGTCTCTAATTCCCGGGCTCAAGCGATCCTTCCACCTCGGCCTCCCGAAGTGCTGGGATTATAGGTGTGAGCCACTAAGCCCAGTTTAAATCTGTCTTTTGTAAGAGTGTACAAGGATAGTAACAGAGATAATGGGCTCCAGCTCAGATCCCTCAAGCTGCAGGGGTGCTCTGTAAGGCTGGCCCGCTCCCCTGCACCCTGCTCCTCACCTGGAGCCCCCACCCTGCCTCGTTTCTTCCCCATTCCTCTCCCTGGATTCCTGAAATTTCCCAGGCTGGTCACTAGGTGTCACCACAATCAAGTTCTTCTGCCCCGCAGACCTGGGTCTTGCACCAGAGACAGCCTGGTCAAGAGACTCCCTCACCTCCTGAGCTTCTACTTCTACAAGGCCTGGGAGGCTGGAGGTGTCCTTCTTCCCTTCCTCATGTTGCCAGGTTTAGCAAATAAAAATAAAGGATGCCCCATTCAATCTGAATTTCAGATGAATAACTAATACTTTCTGAGTATAAGTATGTTCCAAAGTTGCATGGGACATAAAAAAATTATTTTATCTGAAATCCCAGTTTAAATGGGCACTCTGTATTTTCTCTGTCAACCCTACCCTGCCCTCCACAGGGAACCTAAAGGAAGCCACAGCGGAGGGACAGGCTGTCTAGTGTCACCCTTGGCTGTACAGCTCCTACTGCCAAAGTGCTCAGGCAGGTGCCCAGGCCATGACCTGTCAGGAATAGGGAACAGGTCTATCTTTCCTTCCCAGCAGGTGATAAGATGGAGGGAGCCCAGGCATGGGGGGCTAAGGTGGCTAAGGTGGCTAAGGTGGCAGCACCCCGAAACTGTTCCCACAGCAGCCCTGGGGACCTGGAAGGAGAAGCTGGCAAGAGCACTGTGGACGCACTAGCAGGAGAATCTTTAAAGATGCAAGCAGCGCCCCCAAGCCCCAGTCAGTGACTCTCCATCACTGCCCACCCACAAGCTGTGGAAAGGGGCTGCGGAGCCACAGCCCGGGCTGGAGTCCGGCTGCATCACAGCAGTGGTGCTCACTTCCCCTCCCTCAGCTGTGCACAAGGGGCGGAAGCAAGTACTTCCCATGACCTTTCCAAGACGAAAGGGGCTCATGGGCTCGGGGCACAGTAGGTACATTTGGATCATCAGCAGATGCAGCCACTTTGGGAACATAAGCCAATTCCTGCCATCAACTCAAACTTAAACAGGCTGCTGACTTGTCAATGTACTCAACAGACAAACATGTGAGCGCTCTGTGATGTGCCCTGTGGTACAGGAGTCGAGGTGGGCAGCGGGCGGGAGAGGTGTTCCGGAGCAGGAACCGGCTCATGCAGAGGCCTGGAGAGTGAGGTCTCTGTGCTTCTGACAGACAAACTGGGGCTGTCCTCCTGGAGAGGCCTCATGGAGAGAAGCCCACAGACCTGTGAGCTGACCGGCTGCAGAAGGGAGCCCAGGCGGGGCAGTAGTGCAGCACCCAGCAAACCACGACACGCTGGGCAGTCCTCTCCTGGGCGGTGGTGGGGCATACTGCTCTGCACCAGGGATGTGAAGGCACTTTGTGAAACTGACAACACACACGCTTCAGGCATGAGTCCCTCATGAGATGCTCTCGTCCCCTCTGCACTCCTATGTGCCATGTTTTCTCTGCACCCTGTCCTGAGTGAGGCATGAGAAAGACGAGGATGACCTAAACACATCCCTGCTCTTCTCCGTAGCTCAGGCACTGGTCCTGAACCATTTCAAACACATGAGCACAAGTCAAGAGGAAGATGCGTCTGTCTAAGAGTCAGAGACAGCTTCAGAGAGGAGGTGAAAGTGAGCGGGTTTTGGTGGATAACTAAGAGTTCTCCAGGAAGGGAGGGGAATGGGAAATGGCAGTAAAGGCAGAGGAATGACACACACCAAGTTTGTAATCAGTAAAGGGCATGTGTCTGGTAACTGGGAGAATAGCAGGCAGGTTGGGAGGGGCCAGGAGAGGGGAAGATGGAGCTGGACTGTAGGAGGCTTTGGGAGGCAGGAAGGCAGCAGTGCCTGACAAAGGGGGAACTTGAGAGAAAGCATCCCGGCTGCAGGATGCGGGAGGGAAGGGGGACGAGGCAGAGGTAGGGACACCAAGTAGCAATCACAGCCTTCAGAGAAGGCAGGGAAGGGAAGCAGGGGTGAGGAAGCTGGCTGGGTTTGGGAGGTGAGCAGGGCTCGGATGGGGATCTGGCTATACTGGGATGTGGGAGCCACGCAGGGGAGGGTCCAGGCAGCACCCCAGTGCTGGTGCTCCACTGATGGGGGACATGCTTGGGAAGCACAGGTCTGGTGGGGATGTGTTTGGTTTTGAGTAGGTAGGAATGCTGTAACTGGGGTCCCTGTCTAGGGGACAGTTGGCACTGTGGTCAGAGCTGGAGAAGTGGCCATGCTGGTCAGCAAGGAGACTCAAGAAGCTTGGGGGAGAGTTGGGAGAGGGCTGAGGCCAAGGAGGAGCCAGGGTCAGGGCAGAGGAGGAAGGGAAGAAGCCCCACGGGACATACATGCTGAGAGAGTCCCGTAAGACAATCCAACAGCCACCAGGCTGGGGGACAAAAACCCACCTGGCTGGCCTCAGCCGGGTGATGTGCCCTGGGGGTGCTGTGGCCAGGGGTGGCTGGGCAGACGTCCCACCAGGAGATCGGCTTGAGGCCACAGGCCACAGTCACAACCCAATTTCCCTAATGAGGCTAGGCAGGGCTCAGAGCCCTTCCTCATGACCCAGGATGACCTTGGCTGCTTCCCCACTCTGCCAACCAGGCATCTGCCCAGTGGTTTCTGAACCCACACTCCAGATCTGCATGGCTTCCCATGCACGGCGCCTGTGCCCACAAACCCCAGTTTGGAAGCCAGGCTGTGGGCTTCTGTGTAGGGGGTGGGCTCTTGTTTGGAGCCTAGGGGCCTGGGACAAGACCCAGCTCTGCTACCAATGTACTAGGTGACCTCCAACAGGACATATGATGTTTCCAGGGCCTCTTGCCACTTCACTCTAGAACAAGTGTGCAGGCCAGCTTCCCTCCAGGTCAGCGTGCTTTCGGTTCTCACGCACGTCAGCTCTATGATGTTGCCTCAGCTTTTCCTGACTGCCCACTCCCTACAGACCCCAGGCTGGACACTGGGGGCCAGGGGATCCTTGTGTCCAAGGGCATATCCTCACTTGGGAGAGAAAGGCCTGGGAGCAGAGACATGAGAGACAGTGCAGGGAGGCTGAGGGTGGGGCGTCAATGAGACAGAGGCAGGGATGGACGCATAGGTTCCACCTGGACAATCAGGAGGCATGCGGGGACAAGATGTAGAGTGTTCTCAGTGACTGACGGGTAGTCAGGATGAGCGGGAGTTCCAGACAGAGGGAGCTGTGTGAGTGGAGGCCAGGACGAGAAGTTCACTCTGGCTGGTTCACGACATGCCAAGCAAGGAGAGGCTGCAGAGAACCAACTTCCCCTCAGGAGCCGCGGGAAGGTCTTGAGTGGGGAGTGACACAGCCAGAGGGTTGGGTTGAGCAGTGGCTCTGGCTGCCACTAGAAAGCTCGATGGGACAGCGAGACCTGTGAGGCAGCTGCTGCCCTAACTCAGGCCAAAGATGGCAGCACAGCCCTAGGCAGAAGGCAGCATGGCAAGGCAGGGGCTCCCCGTGTCAGGGCATCTGGGCTGCACAGCACCCCGGCCCCGGCCCTGGCCCCGGCCCCCTGTCCGTTTGCTCACTGAGTGTCTGATCTTACGAGGCAGCTGCCTTTGCTACCTTTTCACTATGGACAAGTCTCTTCTCTTTTCAGCCTCCATTTGCTCACCTGCAAAATGGGGTAGCTACATGACACGAACTGTCCTCAGGATCTGATGGCGTGTGTCAAAGCCTGGGCACTAGGCTTAGCTATGATGCATATGACAGCTGCGCACAATTCTAGGGACCCCAGCACCAGGCGCTACACTAGGTGATGTCTTGTATGTAAGATCTTGTTTTAATTCTCATCAACAATTCTATAATAAAATACATTCCTGTTTGCCCAGGACTTGTGGCAGAGAAAGGGCCAGGGCTGGGCAAACTACCTCTTGGCCTAGTGCCCTCTGGGCTGCAGCTCTTCTGCCCTGCACCGGCAACTCTGGGAGACTTGAAAGGTCTGCAGCTCAGGGGAAATTTACACCACTGATGTGAAGTCAGTACTGGGGGTGCCCCTGGCGCCGGCTCGAGGCCAGGCCAGGAGAGGGGCGTGAAGCTGGGCTTACCAGCCAAAAGAATTGTTTATGGAGTGGGAGGCTCATAAAAAATAATGGGCTGGATTTATTGTCCCCGCCTCAAGGGCCATTCCGGACCGCACAGGGCCAGGACTGGCCTCCTCTGGTAGCACCATAAATCTCCCCACTAAGCAAGAGAGCTGTTTATTCTCCTATCCACCTGGTCTGCAGCAGGCAGGGGAGGGAGGAGAACCTGCAACCCCATACATCCTGCCTGGCGCCCTCGCCTGGCTGATCTTCTCCAAGGAGCGGCTGAAGAAGGCAGCTGCTGAGGTTGGGATAGGATTCAGAGGCATGGCCGCGCCATCTCCCCGCTCTTTACACAGAAAGTTCCTAGCCATGCTGCCTCGGTGCTCACAGTCGGTAATGGAAAGCCCTGGAACAGGGCAGGGAGTGTCTCTGGCCGTGCAGGAGCCACGCTAGGGACCCTCAGGTCAAGGCCTGGCCTGGATCCCATGACGTAGGAATCACATCCCGGGAGTCAACAGGAACCTGAGAGCCAGGCGCACTGATAGCATCCTAAGCCAATATGTGGCTACGGTGGCTCGGGAGGACCCGTGGGGCTCTGTCCATTGGCTTGATTCTCTGAGTCTGGAAGTGGAGGGTGCAGGCTGAAAAGAACTGGCTTTGGCCTCAGAATTCAGCCCGTGATCCTGAACCATCTGCCCGGTGGTTCCTGAACCCACACTCAAGATCTGCATGGCTTTCCACACACGGCACCTGTGCCCACAAGCCCTAGGTTGGAAGCCAGGCTGTGGGCTTCTGTGTAGGGGGTGGGCTCTGGTCTGGGGACTAGGGGCCTGGGCTAAGTCCCAGCTCTGCCACCAACATGCTAGGTGATCTCCGACAGGACACATGATGCTTCCAGGGCCCCTCTACTTCATTCCAGAACAGGCGTGCAGGCCAGCTTCCCTCTAGGCCAGCATGCTTTCCGTTCTCATGCATGTCCTGTCCCACAATGTAGCTCAGGGGAGCTCAGCTTTCCCTCCCATGATGGGGACTGCAGTACTCATCCAAAGCATGGCACAGGGTGGCTGTGAGCATCAGGCAATCCTGTGTGGAAGCCACAGCAAAGCTGTGGGAGGGTGGAGCTGGGCCTGCCGAGGACACCTATGGGCTGACAGGGTTAGGGGAAAGACAGTGTCTAGTCAGCCTGCAGGCCACAGACCAGCAGAGCAGGAGAAGCAGAGAGGAAGACAGAGTCGAGAGGAGGCTGGAGGACCAGGCTGGAGGAGGGTGGTGTGAGGATCTAGGACTACAGTCTGGGGTGGGAAAGAGGGCTCAGGACAAGGGTTTCAGATACAGGCTGCCCCAGACGCTGCTGAGGAGAATCACTTATCTCTCTGCCCTGGCTCAACCCCAGGAAACCTGCACCCTAACACTCTCAAGTAACCTTTGTCAAGGAGCCCCCAGTCCTGAGATGGCTGTGGACTTGGACCAGGGGGCTGAGGCCCCAGAGGCAAGGTGGGCTTGGTCTCCAGCAGTGCTTCTGATGGTGGCAGACTTGGGTGGGTATGCTGTGCAGGGCTTCACCTCTAGCCACTTAGGAGTCTGAGTGCCAGCAGGAAAGAGACCTTTATTTTTAAGCTCACCACACAGTAAGCATGTGCTATGGTCTGAATGACTGTGTCCCCTCCAAAATGATGTGGAAACCAAATCCCCATTGCAGCAGTGCTCACAAGACGGTGAATCTGCCAGAGTCTTGATCTTGCACCTCCCAGTGCCCAGAACTGTGAAAAGCAAATTTCTATCTTCATAAAGTACCCAGTCTCAGCTCTTTTGTTATAGAAGCAGGAATGAACTAGATGCAGTCTTTTTTGCTGACTGCTGACTGCTGGAGTGGGCAAGGGAGTGCTCTCCTGGGCTCCCACAGCCTGGTCGGGCTTCAGCCACAGCCCTGCATGCCCTGTCTGGTCGGTACCTGCCTCAGGTCGGACCCTCCTGCAGCCTGTGGGTTCCATAAAGACCTGCCCTGGCACAGGAACAGGGCTTCCAAGTACCAGCCATGGGGGTGGGATGGCGGGCCCAGGTGTGTCATCACTAAAGTGCAGCACAGATGGCAGAAGAGTCCTGCTGTCCCCAGTCCCGGAGGGAGACCTGAAACTCCACGAGTGTTCCGGGTCCCTAACCCCCAATGAAACCTTGAATCTTGAGCTTTTCCTCACTCAAGCCGGTCAAGTCCCTGCGACTGATTCAAGCCCCAGGCTGGGTCAGGCCCAAGCCAGCCAGTCAGGAGGAGGAAGGTGGGCAGCGGCCCATTGCACAAGGCTTTCCCAGACCCCATGAATCTAATGCTGAGCCAGGTGCTGGGCAGCGTTTGGCGCTGTCCGCCTCTTCCAGAGTAGAGACTGGTGGAGCCTGCCTTGAGCCACAGGCCTCCCAGATCTCCAGAGTTCCGTGCTATGAAAAGAACAAGGCTCCAGCTTGTCCAGAGCCACTGAAACTAAAATATTCCGCACCTATGTGACGTGGGTAACAGGCCTCCCTGAAGTATAAACCCGGGGCAGACACAGGGCTCTGCTGAAAGTCCGCTCGCCAAGTCTCTCACCGTCCCCTCACTCATCCTGCTGTCCCTTCCCCTCACCCATCCTGGTGTCACATTCCCCTTACCCATCCTCCTGTCCCTTCTCCTCACTCATCCTTCCCCTCCGCCACCCTCCTGTCACCTCCCCCCAACCACCCTGTTGTCACATTCCCCTCAGTCACCCTCCTGTCACCTTCTCCTCAGACACCCTCCTGTCACCTCCCCCAGTCACCTTCCTGTCACCTCCTCAGACATCTTCCTATCACCTCCCCCTCAGCCACCCTCATCACCTCCCCATCACCCTCCTGTCACCTCCCCCTCAGCCACCCTCCTGTCACCTCCCCCTCAGCCATCCTGCTGTCACATCCCCCTCAGCTACCCTGTCACCTCCCTTAGCTACCCTCCTGTCACCTCCCTCCACCACCTTCCTGTCACCTCCTCCTCAGCCATCCTCCTGTCACCTCCTCAGCCATCCTCCTGTCACCTCCCCCAGCCACCCTCCTGTCATCTCCCTCAGCCACCTTCCTGTCACTTTCCCCCAGACACCCTCCTGTCACCTCCTCCTCAGCCATCCTCCTGTCACCTCCTTCAGACACCCTCCTGTCACCTCCCTCAGCCACCTTCCTGTCGCTTACCCCCAGACACCCTCCTGTCAGCTCCCCTCCTCCTCAGCCACCCTCCTGTCACCTCCCCCTCAGCCATCCTGTTGTCACATCCCCCTCAGCCACCCTGTCACCTCCCTCAGCCACCCTCCTGTCACCTCCCTCCACCACCTTCCTGTCACCTCCTCCTCAGCCATCCTCCTATCACCTCCTGAGCCATCCTCCTGTCACCTCCCCCAGCCACCCTCCTGTCATCTCCCTCAGCCACCTTCCTGTCACTTCCCCCAGACACCCTCCTGTCACCTCTTCCTCAGCCATCCTTCTGTCACCTCCTTCAGACACCCTCCTGTCACCTCCCTCAGCCACCTTCCTGTCACCTCCCTCAGCCACCCTCCTGTCACCTCCTCCTCAGCCATCCTCCTGTTACCTCCCTCAGCCACCTTCCTGTCACCTCTCTCAGCCACTTCCTGTCACTTCCCCCTCAGACACCCTCCTGTCACCTCCTCAGCCACCCTCCGGTCACCTCCTGCTCAGCCACCCTCCTGTCACCTCCTCCTCAGCCATCCTCCTGTCACCTCCCTCAGCCACCCTCCTGTCACCTCCCTCAGCCACCTTCCTGTCACTTCCCCCTCAGATACCCTCCTGTCACCTCCCTCAGCCACCCTCCGGTCACCTCCTGCTCAGCCACCCTCCTGTCACCTCCTCCTCAGCTATCCTCCTGTCACCTCCCTCAGCCACCTTCCTGTCACTTCCCCCTCAGACACCCTCCTGTCACCTCCCCCTCAGCCACCCTCCTGTCACCTCCCTCAGCCACCCTCCTGTGACCTCCCTCAGCCACCTTCCTGTCACTTCCTCCTCAGACACCCTCCTGTCACCTCCTCAGCCACCCTCCTGTCACCTCCCCTCCCCCTCAGCCATCCTGCCCTCTCCCCTTGCTGTCCCTGCATGGGTTCTGACACTGATGGCTTCCAGTGATCTCTCTGGCCCACTCCCTGCTTCATCTGTACCACTGAGGCAACTGTGGTCTTTCTAAAATGGGATCACACTCCTTCTCCTTATGGCTCGCAGGGCACTCCTTCCCTGTCACGGCACAGTCCAAATTCCTGCTAGACAGGGTCCTGTCCCTCTGAGTTCTGCCAGCTTTGGGTCTGGTTTTAGGCTCCTGGCCCTCTCTCTCCTGTGGGTAACCATGGCTGCTGGGAGAATAACTCCTCTGGCCAACCAGAACAAGCTGGAATCTTAGGTGTCAGAGGACCCCTGGCCATGATGTGAGGACAGGCTGGCCCAAAGGAGGGACCCAGGCAGCGGGAGCAGCTGGACGGTCAACAGGGTAAAGGGAGTTGAGAAGGGAGTTGAGAGGCAGTGGCCCCGGGGTCTCAGCTAGGTGGGAAGAGAATCCAGAGCACCCACACAGGAGAGGTGTCAGGCACAGGGCAGGGGCTGAAGCACCCTCTAGTGAGGCCCAGACAGAAACAGACAGACACCAGGATGGACAGAGGCACCCATCCCAGCAGGTGCCATGGACCTGGGGCAGCCACGGAACTGCCTGGAGTCAGAAGGCACAGGCTGGTGGATGGCGTCTAAGGACTCTCTCTGTTCCAGACACCATTCCAGGAAAGTGACAAGGCAGGCCTGCACCTCTACCCAGGGTTTCTGACTCCCTGTCTTCAGAGCCCTACTTGAAGTTATTTTTCAAGGTCAGCTGCCTCTAATCCACTGCTTTCCACCAAGGTCTGGACCCAGATGACCCTGCCGGCCCCTTGCCCTTTATTTCTACCACAACCCCCTGCTGCTACCCAATCTCCCCTCAACCCTTCCAGCAGCATCCTGCCTTTGTCACTGTGGCCCCTCTGTCTGCTGACCACCCACCTTCTTCCATCAGGTTGGCCCCACCTCAGAAGCCACCTGCTCTTGCAGGCTTCTTTTTTTTTTTCCTTGTTTTTGAGATGAAGTCCTACTCTGTCACCCAGGCTAGAGTGCAGTGGCACGATTTCAGCTCACTGCAACCTCCACTTCCCTGGTTCAAGTAATGCTCCTGCCTCAGCCTCCCAAGTAGCTGTGATTACAGGAGTGCACCACCATGCCTGGGTAATTTTTGTATTTTTTGTAGAGATGGGGTTTCTCCATGTTGGTCAGGCTGGTCTCAAACTCCTGACCTCAAGTGATCCACCAACCTTAGCCTCCCAAAGTTCGGGGATTACAGGTGTGAGCCACTGCGCCTGGCCTCTTGTGGGCTTTTCTAGCCCCTTTCCACACCCTACTGGCTCCAGCCCTGAGCTCAGCTTCCTCTACCTTGAGCAGTCTGCTGGCCAAGCCCCCAGCCCTGCTCCTTATCCAGCATGTCCTGCCCAGGCACATGCAGATTTGGGCACCACAGGCTGACCAGCATATTAGGCAGGAAGGTCGCTCTTCTTAGAAACCAATTTCCACACTTGAAAAAAGAAGGGGGAAACCATAGGGGCAGTTGCGATTCCTTTAAACCCTGAGAGGCAGCCATGGGAGAGGGTTGGTGATTTGAACCCACACCACCTGGGTTCCCGTCCTGCCACTATCGGACACACTATTTGCCTCTCTGAGCTTCTGACCCACATCTGTAACAGGGGAGCAGCCAGTACGCAGCTCACAGGGTTCGAGGAATTACAATTGATAATATTAGTACCCACATGAGCATTCAAGGGATTAAATGAAGCAATATTAGGGTGATCCTACGTGACAGTCCCAGTTGGTACCCACAGCGCTGACATAATTAATAATAGTGTTTCCTTTCATTCTCACAAGCGTACTGGTTTGGATCTTATTCCATTATAATAAAATGGGAATTCTTTTTTTTTCTGAGATGGAGTTTCGCTCGTTACCCAGGCTGGAGTGCAATGGCATGATCTCGGCTCACTGCAACCTCCGCCTCCTGGGTTCCGGCAATTCTCCTGCCTCAGCCTCCTGAGTAGCTGGGACTACAGGCACATGCCAACATGCCCAGCTAATTTTTTGTATTTTTAGTAGAGAAGGGGTTTTACCATGTTGACCAGGATGGTCTCGATCTCTTGACCTCATGATCCACCCGCCTCGGCCTCCCAAAGTGCTGGGATTACAGGCGTGAGCCACTGCACCCAGTCCAAAATGGGAATTCTTGACTGTGGTGGTGGTGGTGATGTGGAACTGCATGTCATGAATGGCGCCACATTCACACACTGTACCAAGGTCCAGCTACCGGCTGATATTAAACTCTAGTGTGTGAGATGTCACCACTGGGGGAAATTGGGTGAAGGGCACCTGAGACCACTCTTTGCTATTTTTGCAGCTTCTTAATGAATCTACAATTGTTTCAAAATAAAAAGTTCTAAAAAAGCCTATTGTTTTAACTATAGTTACAGTTAGGTATTTATCCTTGCAAGCTTACAGATAAAATGAACAGACCCCCAAAATACTTCATGCATCGGTTTTATAAGCGAAATAATTTAACCAGAGGTCATGAAGCAAATACTCAGAAATGAGTGGAAATGGCTCCCATGAGGCACACGACTGCTCTAAAGCTCACGCACTTTATCTGCAAGCCTGAGTCCTTGGCCTCTCACCTGGTCTGTGGAAGGAAAACACGCTGAGATCTCAGAGCAAGCCCCACTACAGCACAGGGTACTTAACAGTTCATAACAGCAGTGTCAAAATAAAAGTGTTTACTTTTAGGCCAAAGGTCTGGGGACATTCAGCGTGGGGATAGACATCAACAATCGTTTTCTGTCTCCCTAGCTGAGCTCATCACCTACCCTCACCTGTAGGAAAGAGAGGCCAAGCCCCATAGCTGAGCTCATCTCCTAACCCTAACCTATAGGAAAGAGAGGCCAAGCCCCATAAGTGAGCTAATCACCTAACCCTAACCTGTAGGAGAGAAGAGGCCAAGTCCACTCAGGCTGTTCCCTCAGTGGGAGAAAAATGCATGACACCCTGCGGAAAACCTCTCCCGAAAGATGGCTTTTGAACTCTTGGTGCTTAAAGAGGTGTACTCGGTGCCTGGAACGGCAGGTGGTGCCAGCTGAGAAGGCATCTCTGTTGAACCTCAGGTTCTGCCCGTGTCTCATCACAACTAGGCCTATGACTGAGAGGGGGAGGTCTCAGAATCTTCCCCGTTGCTCCTCTCTTTACTACCAGGCAGTAAGGAGCCTGGGCTCTGGGGCCAGAATGGCAGACCCCCCCCAGTCCCCTGAAGCCGCAGGCAGCCTTGTGCAAGTTTCCTAACCTCTCAGTGCCTCTGTTTCTTAATCTGGAAAATGGGGCACTGCAAGAACTCAATGAATGGCAGTGCATGGAAAGTGCCTGGTAGCGGGGCCTGGCACACACAAGCGTGCATCGGATGGGGCTCTTGCTATCATCACCACCACATTTCACACAAAGGACTGACCCCGGACACCAAGCTTCCCGACTGCCGGCCCCGCCTCTGACTCTGGCTGGGGCCATCACTCTTGGTGCCAGGTCTTGAGCTCTGTGAACAGTGGGTCTGGGTCCCACGAGGAATACCTGCGGGGGAGGGCAATGTGGTTTCCTACATGTATTTATACATGTGTTTAAACAAACTCCCAACTTTAACTGGAAGGCAAAATGCACTTGGGTAAACTCATGGAGTCCTTGCGGGGAGAGCCTCAGCCTGCCCCATGGTCTGTTCCAGTGCATAAAACCCCAGCCGAGCAGCTGCACAGCAGGCTTTCTATGCATGTGGCCTGATTTCTCCCAAACAGGGGCCCTCATCCATAGAGGACCCCTATTACCCAGCCCACTGCTGGGCCCAACCACACGGTCTACCAGCCCACACTGACCAATATCCAACAGCGCGACCCGAGGGCGCTGTGAGCTGAGTGCTGTTCCGATGCTCAACATCCACACTGAGCTGTTCACCACCCTGCCTTGTTCGCAGTCCTGTCCTGGCTCCACCCATGCCCACCTTCCTTTCCTGTCCTTTCCAAAGGCCCAAGTTGGCAGCGGGACTCAGAGACGTGGGGAACACAGTCCCTGACCTCAGGGAGCTCCCAAGCTGCAGGGACACAGGCACTATGAGGCAGAAAGCCACTTTCTGGAGCTTGCCACCAGCGACAATAGGGGGCAGGGGACAGAGGGGGCCACTGGTGCACAGAAGAGGCAGAGCCCGACAATTTTCCCTGGGGGCTCAGCTCAGAATGGGCTGTCCATGGGTGGGCTGCCGTCCCTGAGGACTAAGTGTAGGAGCTGCCAGTAGATGGGGTGGGGGAGGAGCAGGGCCCTGGTGCTCCCTCTCTGTTGTGACTCCTGATTCCCTGTGTCCAGCACTCAAAGCTCTGCAGGAAGGAAGGGTGGCTGGGCAATCTGGAGGGCTGTCCTGAGGTTGGATAGGTGCAGGTGCTCAGCTGATGAATGAGGGACAATGCCTTCTTGTTGGGCCCTGGGTGTTGGCATGTACTGCCCTATTCACAGATGAACCCAGGTGCAAGGACCGTCAGTCACTAGTTCCTTGAGGACAAAGCCAGCCTCTTGCTCCTCTCCCTCCCCCTCTGCTGAATGTGCAGGATCCCAAACAGCACCTAGCACTCATCAGCAGAGCCTCTCTCTGAGAGCTCCCAGGTCCTGACTCTGCTGTTGGCTTGCTGTGGGGCCCTGGGCCAGGCCCTGTCCTCTCAGGGCCTCATTTTTCTCATCCATCACAAATACCATTAGTAAGAGCTCATGTTTATTGAAACTGTCTTTTCAACACCTTATAAACTCTATGAAGCAGGTATTATGACTATCTCCATGTTACAGGTAAGGCACAGAGAAGCTGAGTGACTTGCTCAAGGTCACGAGCTGGTCCATGGAAGAGCTGGGGTTCCAGCCTAGGCCGCTGGGCCTGAAGCCCCCATTGTGAGCCTATGTTGCTTCCTACAACAATGGGGACAATGTGACGTTTTCTCTCACTCTGGTGCCTTCTCTGGTGCCCCACAGGGGGCGTCTGGTGAGGCTTCAGAGCAGAGCCATGCACAACAGCCTCCTGCACGGAAGGCCAGGGGCATCACAAACCCAAGGCTGCTGGCAGCCAGTGCGGCCCAGTGCCAGTGCTGAGCCCTTGGAGTAGCAATACTTCACCAGGTAGAGGAGAAGACCACGTCGTGAGCGTTTCTGCTGCTCAGATGAGAAAACCAAAGCCACAGAATCCCCAGAGCGTTTCCCCTAAGCTCATGACTGTATAGCATCTCTCAGCACCCCTGCGTAGCACTTGGTCCCCTTTCCAGACTGAAAACTGCACAGGGGACCATGCCTCGGATACTAGGGACTAGCAGAGCACCTGGCACACGAATGAATGAATGAATGAGTGAGCAGATGAATACAAGTGACCTGCAATCACGTGGCTAGTAAGACAGGCCTTTCAGAGCCCTTTCTACTCCTGGATGGATTCTGGTCAGACTGAAAGAAAGAATTCTTCATTGAGAGAAAAGGAGAAAGTTCCTCTAGGAGGCCACATCTTCCTATGGCATCAATCCGTCAGAAGCTACAGATGAGAAGAGCAGTGTGGGAGAGGGAGAGAGCCTGAAGGTGTTACCTTCTGGGCATACCAGGCCCAAGACTGTGATGGGGGCAGCGGGCAGGCCCCTGCGGCTGTGGCCAGAGGCGGGACTGTAGGCACTTATCCGCTGGGCTGAGTGGGAGGTAGGCGGGGCTATCACGGGGCTAGAAGCAGTGCTAGGAAGTGCTGGGCAGAGGGAACCTGGCCAGATCCCAAGGTCTCTGCTTCCCTCCTGCCCAGTGTGGGCACAGAGGAGCAGCCTGTGTGAGTCCCGCAAATCAAGCCTGTGTTCTAAAGACCTGAAGAAGCTCCTGCATCAGTCACCACTCCTGGGACAGGTGCTGCCCTTGATAGCGACAGAGCATTTACCCGCTAATGGGGAAAATTTGAACAGCTAGGCCCATTTTACAGCTGAAAACACCCAAAGAGGCCAGAGTGACTGGCAGAGCGGTGGAGAACTGGAGCTGAGAACCTAATCCTCCCAAGCCCAGCCCGGGTCACAGCCACGCCCTGGGCCGGGGTGTGCACTGGTGCCTAGGAAGCGTGGCCCTCAGAAGGGCTGAGCCCTGTGTTTCTTCAGCCAGGAGCCTGGACTGACCTGGGCCAACCCCTCTCAAGCATCTGGTTCCATCTAATCAAAACCAGCCTGTGTGCTTTTCTCCCTGTTCAGGCGTAGGCTCCAAAGAACTGGACAGGCATTAGGCAGAGTCAGGTGATAGGAGGAATCTAATTTGCCAAATGGCTCATGATCCATCAGCTCTCCCAGGAGCTATGGGAATCAGAGGTCACTTGTGTGCAAAACAATCTCAGTCTTAGCTCCTCTGACATGCTCTCACTGCGAGCTGTAACAATCATTATTGCAGTTGACACTAATGGTGGGCAATTGTCACAACAGACTGAGGCTCCTAGAGAGGCAGACAACCTGCCTAGTCCCCAGATCCCTGTCTCCCCATGGGCATTCAGGGGCAGCTGGCCCATGTGCTGTGTGCGTGCTCTACCCTCTTTGGGTCTTCCACACAGCCGTGGAAACCCTGGGAATGCTGAAGCTTGTCCTTTGAGAGTGATCCAATAAGTTATCCATTGTTTTTTAGATAGCAGAGGCCACACAAAGACCCTAAGGAGAGAAGGTGCTTCTTTAGCCAACACGCTGGTCAATGCAGACTGGGACTGAGGCCCCCAAATCCATATTCTGGTTAAACCGGGATTCCTGGCTTCCTTAAAAATCAGAATCTGGCCACCTGGGGCATCTGGGTGGAGTGAGCCATGTGTGCCCAGGGTCCCACCCAACACCAGCCACTGCACAATTTATGTGATACCAGCCCCTGGAAGTGTCGGCGCTTCCCCAGATGCCCTCCCCCTTCCCTAAGCATCACTTCCACCTCTGTTTAATCAGCTTTCCCACAGCTGAAATCTAAACTCCTGCCACAGCCCACCAGGCCCCACGTTGTCCAGCCCCAACCCCCTCACCCTGGGCTTCTCCTGCTTGCGTGCTCTGCTTCTCCATCCTGCCCTTTGTTCTGCTTTTCATGTGCCCATTCCCACCCCGGGGCCTTTGCACACACCTGGCCTGGCACACTCCCCACAAGCCTCCTGCCTGACTTTCTCATTAGCTCTAGCACTGTCTGCTCTACCACCCATTTCTTTCCTCATGCACCTTCTCACCTCCCAAGGAGCGAGCCTCGTCGCTAGCGTGCCTGGCTTGGATCCCGGCTCTGCCTCTTCCCTAACTTGACTGGGCTTTGGCTTCCTCAGCGTCGCAATCCAGCCTTGCCAAGAGCAGTGGTGAGGGTGGAGTGAGCTGGTCTTTGGGTGGTGCTCAGGGCTGTGTCCGGCTCACACACACTCAGGGCCATGCGTGGCTCCAGCAGCAGCTGCTGTTGCTGCTCCCACATCATCCCCTCCCAAACCCTGGTCCCCAGCACAGCAGATGCTTATAGGCCAAACCTATAACGAACAGGCCGTAGCTTCAGGTGTGACCTTTCCGCCACACACCCTCCTTTCAACCAGGGGCCCTGCTGGGGAGAAAGCTGCGAGTCCAAGGAAGAGAGCACACACACCCTGGCCTGGGACTTCACAGCCTGCTCCCAGCAGTCACTCTGTGAAATCCCCTCCCTTGATGAAAGCAGGGGCTCCTCCTTGTACTTGCTCACTCTGTCCCCAGAAATCTGCTTCTTATACAACCTGTTGGGCTCAGAGTCCTGGTTTACAGGGTTTGCCTCCATTGTGGGCAGCTTGGCCCCATGGTCCACCACTGGGAGGTCTAGAAGACATAGAATGAACTCCTGATGCCTGGGAGAGTCACCTGCTGACAACGTGACAGCAGCCTTCTCTCCTTAGGGTCTTTGTGGACAACGTGACAGCAGCAAGTGCAGGAGCTACGGGGCTTGGACTTTCTGTCCTTCCAGGGACACCACAGAGCCCTGACGAGCAGGCCCGTCCTGTCTTCAAGGCAACGAACAGTAAGCCTTCTAGGCAGCCTGTTTGAGCATTTCCACTTTATTATCCTGAGGACTTTTTAAATGTTTTGCTTTCACTTTCTCAGGAACTGTTTTCTGATGAAACTCATGCCTGCGCTGGCAGAGTCGCACCTCACAGCCTCCTGCCTGCTCACCGGGAGGCTGGTACCTCATCCCAGGGGCCTGCTCCATCTCCTGCCGGGTAACACTTTGTCCCCGCTTTGTGGGCAAGGAATCTGGGAGCAGTCAGTGGGGCCGCCCAAAGGAGGGCTTCCAGCATGGGAGGGGAGGAGCTGGATTCGCACAGGGTCCAGCTGGCCCGGAATGCAGTGCGTGCCCTTTGGCTCCCCACCTCTCAGTGTGGACCTTCTCTAAGCCTTCTGCAGGGACTGCTGCGTACTAGAGAAGTTCGACCTTTCCGGGAACGCCCACAAGCCTCCGGTGCCTCCTCCTTGTCAAGGGTCAGCAATGGGGGCGTGCTCGAGCTGGGGCAGTCCTGGCCTTCTTCCTTACATCTACTCCCTTGATAGCTCATGACAGCCAGGCCCCGGGACCCTCAGCTCCTGCCTCTGGCTTCACAGCCCACTCTGCTGCAGCACCCAGCCCTCAAGATGCCTAACCTTGCATTACCTTAAGCAAGAGATGCCCTGTGCCTTTCCAAATGCTGTTCTTTGCCTGGAAGCCTCTCTCCACCAAGCACATGTGTCCTGGCTTTCTGGCCAGCTCTGCCACCACCTCACAGGCCTGCTGCCCTGAGCCCAAACTTCAGAATCTGACCACTGAGGCCCTAACACCATATGCCTTTGACTGCTGGGCTTGGCTGGTGGCCAGGATCCACTTCAGCCTGGGTCTGCCATCTAGTGCTCCAGCTGATGAGGTGTCTTCCCGGGGCCCTCTGCCCCTTCCCAGGCTGACCTGCCATCCCACCTGGCCTCCAAAAAACAGGCTCCCCACCCCAAGGACCCTCTCTGGGTGGGAAACCCAATGAACATTCTGCAGGGAGGCGCTGGTGCTGACAGGCTCACAGAGACAGAGAAGCTGGCACATAGCCTAGTAGCCTCAAGCCCCCTTTAGAGAAGGAGCCTGCGGAGAATGGTGGCCCACTCTTGCCAGCCATAGTCAGCCCCAACTCAGAAAGGAAAACAGCTCCTCCGGTCACATGTACCACTTGTGGCCCCGCACATAAACACGAGAAACACCCACAGCCCTAGCGTGGACGGCAGAGGGAAGGAGCTGGAAGGAGGCCCACGCAGAACCAATACCAGACGTGCAAAACAGCCATTCAGACTACCACCCACATCCCCTGCCTTGACCTTGAGAGCCCTGGAATTAAGATGTACAGAAGGGGACTGGGGGGCTGCCCATCTTGAGGGGAGGGGCACGCCTGCTCAGCACAGGCTGGACTTACCATTGGAGCGGTGGATGCACGTATGCTGGTTATCACTAAGGAAGAAGCCACTGTGGCACTGACACTCGTAGCTGCCCATGGTGTTGACGCAGATCTGCTGGCAGCCACCATTATTGTCCTGACACTCATCCACATCTGTGAGAAGAGGAAAACAGGGGGAACTGAGTTGGAAGCAGGGGATGATGGGGTGGTGGGACAGGGAGGCAGTGAATTTCCTCACATGCCCCTGAAGGGAGGGACTCCGGAGAGGGCCTCCCTGGTGCTGTATTATGGTGACACTGAAGTAGCCTTCACAGGCCTGCACCACGGTGGTACCCTATAGTGGGCCCCATAGCAATGCAATATGGTGGTAGTTTACAATGGGCTGCCATTGTGCTGTGCTATAGGTACAGTAGGCTGTATGGCGCTGTGCTATAGAGGTAGAGCGGGACTCTTAGGCGCTGGGCTGTAGCGGTAGAGCGGGACTCTGAGGCACTGGGCCGTAGCGGTAGAGCGAGACTGTATGGCGCTGGGTCATAGCGGTAGAGTGGGACTCTATGGTGATGCTGCACAGTGGTAGAGTGGGACTCTGCGGCACTGGGCCGCAGCGGTAGAGTGGGACTCTGCGGCGCTGGGCCGTAGAGGTAGAGCGGGACTCTATGGTGATGCTGCACAATGGTACTCCTGAAAGTTACTCATGGAAGTAGTTCAATGGCCGTGATGCTAGCTCACTCCAACTGAACAGTACTGTCTGTGTGCCCAGCACTGTTCTAAGCATCTTACCTGTGTTAATTCCTTTAATTCTCACAGTAACCCTGTAAATCAGATCCAGGTGTCAGTGCATTTTATAGATGAGGAAACTTAGGTATGGAGAGGCAGAGTCATTTGTCCAAAGTGCTACACATGGTAAGTGGCAGAGGCAGGATTCAAACCTGGTGATCTGACCCTGAAACCTTGGCTCTAAATGACATCGCCAGACCCCGCCCCCCAGGAAGACAGAGCAGCTTGCAGCAGCTGTCCCAACACAGGGAGCTTTGCCAGCTCCACCCCACGAGCCCCTCTTTTTTGACCCAGCTTAGGGTTACCAGCAGCAGCACAACATGATGGTGGGCTGGAAGGGCTGTGCCTGAGGCTCTGGGCCCTGCAACTGATTTCAAAAGCCCCGAGAATGAGGAGGTTTTTATTAAGAAAAGGCCCTGACCTCCGGCTGCTGAGACGGCTGCAGAAGGCTGCCAAGCGGTCTTTCCCAGTCTCGGGGAGAGGCTGATCTCAGGGCCAACACTCATTTCTGATCAGAGGTCGCTGGCACAAAGGGTGCTATTGGCTGAAAAGAGTCTTTATGGAGTTCTGGTCTTGAACAGAACAGCATGTTTCAATTACCAGAGTCATAACCCCCTACTCTGTCAGTTTGTTTAATGAAAGAAGGGCTTCTTAAACCTTAATGTTCCATGTCTGTATTGTCATTTTAATAGGCAAATATATAAAACCACAAAGGCAGCGTGAGCTACTGACTGCTTCTAGCCAGTCCCCGGCCCCCAACACACACACACACACACACACACACACACACACACACACACACATACACACACACACTCACTCTTTGGTGTTGAGCTTTTGATACGCTTCTTTTGGACACAGACATATTTTACTGTTGGAACCAAAAGGATGTGCAAAGGTAGAGAGTTGGTGACCTGCCCTGAACCAGGAGAGGACTCAGCTGTGGATGTGAGCTGGGTCCTATTTAGACTCATGGGCAACAGACCACTTTACCACCTAAGAGACCGCACAGCTGCCTTTGAGGCCGACAGCGAGGCCATTATTCTTTGGCAAGCTCGAATGTCAGCCGTGTGGGCAGCCGGAGGAGGCAGGCAGAGCTCTGAACTCTAAAAACCACCTGCGGTTACAGCTAACCTGGTAGTGGTGGCCCTTGCTGAGAGGAGCCATGTGATCACACCGTGATCCAACCCGACAGTGTGACTGGGGAAGCCTGGGGAGGAGGGAGAGGGACTATCCTCAGCACCTTTCTCCATTCAACAAAGCCTTGCTTAGGACTCCCTAGGGGCCCAGTGCCGATGCCACCTTTGCTGGGGGCAGCCCCAAGGTGTGGTGAGTGGTCACCTCCCTCCCCTCCACACCTCAGCCATGTCTGTCCCTGGGGTCTGTCTCCAGCCTGCCCTGGACCATGAAAAGCACCAAGCCAGGCCCTGTGTCCTACTCATCCTGTTAATAACACAAAGCAAACAGCCCTCCAGTGTTTGTGATGCGTCAGGCGCAGGCTCATGTGATCCTCGCGGCTCCCTGTGTGATAGGTCACGTTATGGATCCCGTTTTACAGATGAGGACACGGAGGCTCTGGGAGCTGAAGCAGCTGGAGTACAGTGACACAGCACATCAGAGTGAAGGCCGGACCCAGCCCTGCTGTCTAGCTGTAGAGCGCGTGCCTTTGGCCCCATGCTAAGCTGGCTGTGTCAGCGAGCGCGCTCAGACTAATGCTGAGAAGAGCCGGCTGCTCCTCACAACAGCTAGAGTCCCATGTCAGCTCGAGCACATGCAGGTCAACCCCAGATGCAGCTTGCCACAAGGAGCATCGAGAAGGGCCCAGCATTCCTGGGGTTAGTCCCATCTCCGGGCCAGTAAGACCCTGTAGAGGACTGTGCTAGCATATGCTTAACAGTGGGACCTGGACATGGGTAGTGTACCTTGGACTTAGTCCAGACCCCTCTCATGCCCCAGTCGTCGCCTTTCTTCCCATGGTTCTCAGATTCCTTGCTCTGTGCCTTGGCTTCCCCAGGCCTAGTAAAGGTTCAACTGTAAAGTAAGCAAAACAGATACAGACCCTCAAATGCTGAGTTTCTGGTGCAGAAGTGCTATCTCACCCCTGTCACGAGTAAGCTCCCTGGTGCCGCCCATCTGCAGCCGTCTGGCCTGGCCACTCCTCACCTCACTGAGAGCTTGAAGCAAAGGGCAGTTGACGTAAGGCATCTAAAAAACCCTCAGCGACCTGGCAGGGCGGCTGGGCCTTGGGCCAGGGCTGTTTATACTAGCAGGGAACAGTGACTCGCCAGTGCTGATGAATAATGGGGAACAAATGCAGAGCCATGTAAACATGTCTTGTCCCCACTCCTAAGTGATAAAGCCCTGAGATTAAGCAGGCAGGAAGCAGGGGCTGCCCCCTGCACCCCTTTCCCACCGTGGGCCAAACAGGCCTCACCCCTGGCCCCTGAAGAGGGGAGGAAATCATGGCTGCCAAATCTCTAGGGAAGGGCCTGAGGCCCCATGCATGCCCCCTGCACCCCTGTCTCCAGCACTCCAAGTGGGCCCCACGCTGAGATTGAAGAGTGTCCAGCTGCGGCAGCTGGGCCTGTGAGATGCTGCCCATGAGCCCAGGACAGACGGGGCTCACCTGAAGGCCCTGGCCAGGCCTGAGAGGGCACTGTGGGAAACAGTCCTTCCACCCTCTCCAAGGGGTGCTGTGAGCCCAGCACACGCCGCCCGTGGTCCCCAGCACTCGGCACATCCCATTATGAGAGGTTGGAGGGATCCCCTCATGGCAAGAGGGGAACCCATACCCGGGAGTCAGGCTCCCTGAGCTCTGCCCCTGTACCGAAACCCGCTTGGCTGGAGGGACCCTCACCCAGGCGGCACTGAAGGTATTGAGAAGCAGACACCCAGACAGAACAGCAAAGTGGGTCTATAGCCTTCCGAGCCGAGAGCCTCAGGGGCTGACACACTCCCGGCTGAAGGCCTCAAGCAGACGCTGACCCATGTAGCGATTCTCTCTGCACAGGCGATCATTATTAACAAACAGGTGTTGGGTCTCGTCTTATAACACAAAATATGCCAAGTAGGCAGCTGGTGCCCCCTTAGCACTGATCACAGACTAAAAATCATTCTCCATGAGAGAGCCATGGGGGCAGGGTCTTAAAGAACTGTTTTAACCTGTGTGTGATATTTACACATTGTCCTGCTTTGGAATAGTAGTTTTCTACTTGGTGGGGCGAGTTAGGTTTTCCTTGCCATCATTCTTCCTAGCAAACAATATATTGTATCATACATTCAGCATTTCTCAATATTCATAAACTTAACATTTCTCAACACCCCTATCTTGCTCTGTGTCCTGTGGGGGATGCCCAGGCCTTATCCCTGGAAAAAGCCCCCAGAGCTTCAGGGCTGCAGACTGTGTCCTCTGGAGGGGCTCCTGGAGTGCTGGTGGCGCGGGCAGCCCTCCTCCGTCTCTGCCCCATGGAACTGACTGTCAGTGCACGGATGTGTCCTGGGTGGCTGGCCCCATGTGAGAATTCTGCCCCGACCCATGCCCGCACACAGAGGGGAGCTGGGTGGGGTTAACAGCCTCACCACCGTAAATAATGGCACCTGCTTCCAGTGAGGCCCAGCTCAGGCACGATTTTAAACCACATAACGGCTCCTTGCCAGGGGCATTATTCTTATCATCCCTGATTCTCAGATGAGAAAACTGAGGCCTGGAGAGGGGGAGAGACTTCACCAAAGCTCTAAAAGAGGCACAAGGAGGATTGGAAGCCCCATAAGCCCAAAGCCCTCACTCCCCTCCTCCAGGGTTCAGCTGTGAATGAGGCCCCTTCAAGCTGTGATGGTGGTGAGACTAAGGTACCCAGATGCTGATGCTCACAAACCTCCCTGGATGCCACATGCCCACCTCTCCAAAACCCAGTGCTTAGCCTCCTCCTCTGTGGAGTCTTTCTGGTGCCCAGCATAATTCACTCCACCCCGGCTTCTGGGCCAGGCCCGCCTTCCTTCGCTAATTCCTTCCTCTGACTTGGACCAGAGGGCTTGGTGGTCCTGTCCCTGCCCTGGGGTGAGGACAGGGCCAAGTCTCCTTCATATCCCTGCTCCGAGCAGTGGAGCAGGCCAAGAGTGACTGCTTGTGTCAGGAGAGTAAACGTGAAGGCAGTTTGTGCTTGTACACGCCAGGGCAGGGGAGCTCACTACCACCAGGGGGCCGTCCCCGGGCAGAGTGCTGTCCTGGTTCCCGCTGGGCAGGAGGGGGCTCCTTGAAGGCTCTCACAGCCTGCCCACTTCTCCAGCCACTCTGCAGGAGTCCCGTGCTGCTGCTCTCGGAAGACACCCACCCATTCACCTCTGCCTGTGTGCGGATACCACGCTCCTCGTCCAGACTGAAGTTTTTCTTGCCTTTTGAATCCACCTGAAACGTCTCTGTTCATTCATTCACTCCATGAACACCAAGCACCTACTCTGTGCCACAGTACCCTGAGCTGCCAGGGACACCAAGCTCCAGTCCCCTGGGACAGAGAATAGGGATGGGAGACTTCCTGGAAGAGGTGAGGTAAGTTGCATTGAGGACAGCAGAGAGATGTGCCCTGAGCCTTGGGATCCTAGAGGCAGCGGAGGGTGTTCTGAAAGCAAAGGTATGCGGAAGGGGTGGGGCAGGGCCCAGGCGGGGAAGAGCCTGCAGCCTCTCTAACAGGAGAGTTCTGGCAGCAACCAGGGAAAGGTGGCTGACTGGGTCCTGGATGCAGGGTTAAGATGAGCAGCAGAGCCAGGCTGTGGGCATGGAGAGTGAGTGAGGCTGCTCCGAGGCCTGCACCCTGCCCTGGCGAGACCCCACACAGCGCTCAAAAGCCCCAGCCCTGTCCCGGTCCCCACACCAGTTCAGCTGGTGGGGGTGGGGGCGGGCAGTTCCCACAGAAGACATTTGTGCTGCCTGACACGCAGAGTGTCCCAAACCACTGAGGTCTTGGGCCAGGGCTGAGGCTGTGTGGAGTGAGGCCCCTGAATGTGCCTGTTTCCAGTCCGGGGTCCAGAATCCCTGGGCAGCTCCAGGAGGGGTAGGGGGAGCGTCCGGCCTGTGGGCAGCTCATGGTCCTTCATCTTTATTTATGGCCACAGCTGAGTGTTCCCAGAGGGCATGGAGCTCCTCCCACAGTGGCACAGCACGGGGACTGAGCTACAAAGCGGAGAGGAGGTCCCCTGGGTTCTGGGGCAGACTCTAGGAGGCTCCTTTCAGGAAATCCTTTCAACTGGTAGGCGAGACGGAGGAGGCAGAGTGGAGAGTGGATCCTGGCTCTGGGAGGAGCCTTTCATGGCTGCCTGGACTGGCCAGGTCGAGGCTGCAAGGCCCCGGTCCACAGCCTCCTTTGAGGTACAAAACGTATCTGTGATTGTGCCATTGGAACCGCTGGAGCCCTTCCCTCTTCCGGGCCAAGGGTGAAATGGTAGGCAAGGGAGCTAGGAGGAAGGGAAGGTGGAAGCTCGGCCTGCCCTGCCAGGGGGCTTCAGCTAGGGGTGGGGTGGGAGACACCCTCAGAAAAAGATGACTCCAGTGAGGTCTGGGATAAAAGACAGGGAACCTGAAGGTCCTTGAAGGCTGCTCCCTGTGAGCAGTGAGCTCTCATTCCTTCAGCCCACGGAGCTGGGGAAGGGGAGGGGTGGGAGGAAGGGAAGGAGACAGGTCAAGGAAGGCCAAGCGTTTAGAGCACAAAAGAGGGGCCTCACTGGTCAGGGTCTGGCTCTCACCCCACCCAGCCACCAGACCTGAGGACCCTGTTGTTCTCGAATCCCCTTTTTTCTGCCCATCTCTCAAAGGTCTGACCAAGGCCGCTAACTTTTCCTCGCCACCCTGCCCATCTGTCCCTGGCTGCCATGGCACAACCCTGGCTTGGGCCTCAGTCTCCTCTTTGGGGTAGGCTGCATACTTCTCCTGGGTCTCTCCCAGTCCCTTCTCCATGGGCAGTGGCTGCTGTGAGGACTCTGATTGGAACAGGACATGGCACAGGGTCCCACAGGGTCTCTGAAGTCATGTCCCATCACCTCACTGTACAGTGCCCGGCATGAGTACAGCTCTGGATGCTGAGTTGGTGGCAGATGGCCCTCAGCTGTGACTCTTGGCCACCTCCACCCACTGCTAGCCAATGAAGGGTCACGGGTGGGAGTGGACCCATGTGCTATGATTGAAGTGGTTTTCCAGCAAGAAGAGTTTCCAGAGCTGACACCAGCAGAACAGAGGTTGCCCTGCTTCGAAAGGCCTCTGCAGGCAGCACCAACTTCCCTGGGAGGTGTGCTTTTTGGCCCAGGATGCTGTTTGTTTTTATTAATAGCTGGCTGTTTGTTCTACTTTGGAGCAAGAGTCCAGGTTGGAAGTTATTTATAACAACTAAAAATTACTTCTGGATCCAGCCCTGGTCGCTTCATGTTTCCCACAAATGTTTCCCGATTTGACACAGAGACTCTTTTGTTCTGCTCGGACCCCACCCATGCTTTCATGGCCATTAGGAGCCTACTGTGTGTCAGGCCCTGCACAGTTCGGTGTCCCAGCTCCCACGGAGGGTGTGGAAACAGGCAGAGGTGCCCAGCCCCCGAGGAAGTGAACTCGACCTCCAGCACTGAGAGTTCCCACCTGGTCCCAGGGGGATGAGGCTCCCCCCTCCTTCGGCTCCTTTCAGAAGGGCGGCTTAGGCAGAAAAGCCTCTTGGCTATCTAGCGGCTCTTGCAAAATTGCATTTGATGAGTTAAGTGTAAATAAATGAGAACCAGATGGGTTAGATTTTGGGTAAAATATACATGGGTCTTAGAGCTTTGGGGCCTGCATTCTGCCAGATCCAGAACACTCCCTGAGCTGTCAAGAGCTGCTGGCACGGGCAGGCAGGAGGGATGCCTGGGGTCTCTAGGACCTGTCTGCTTCCTGGCTGAGGCCTTCCCTGGGGCTCCTGATTCCCCAGCAGGTTGGCTGTGTGCAGAAGACACAGGGTCGACCTCTTGGCCTGGGCCTGAGTCCAAGCTCAGGGTGGGAGATGAGGCGCATGAATGGTGAGGTCGGCTTTCCAGAAAAGCAAGCTCACTGCTCATGTCCAAACCCAGCAAGTCAGCCCAGAGGAGGCAGAGGTGTGGAGAGGCCTGCTGGCTGTTGGGGTCTGCTCACTCTGCCCTCCCCAACCTGAGTCCTGCCTTCCGGCCCCACCGCTGCCCTGCCGCCCCCTGCTGTGCATCTCTAGGGAAGGACGGGAGTCTGGCACCTAGTGCCAGTCCTCACAGTGGTCTGCACGATGCTGCCCTGTGACTACGGCCCATGGGACCTGGCTCTTGCTCCACAAGTCACACCAGATGGAGTGCAAGACTCAGGGAGTAACTTGCTCTGTGACCTTGGGAAGGTCATTTTACCATTTGGGGCCTTGGTTTCCTTCTCTATAAAACACCCAGAGGTGTTCTGGGAATCAAAGGAAGTGATGGAGGTAAGGAGCCCTGCACAGACCTGGCATGCACAGACTGCCACCGAACAAGGGTGGCACAAAGCGCTGCTCATGCCTTGGGGATCCATGGCTAGGAACGTACAGCAGAGGCCATTCCAGACTGCAAAAGCAGCAACGAACCACGTCAGAGGGGAGCACTCAGCCACGCCTCGGCCTTCTGGTCTCCACATAAAGCCGCTCAGCTCCTGACACTGCTCCCTCTTGAATAAGCTTCTGGCACACTCACCACCTCACCACCTGGGTCGCCCTTCTCTGGGGACCCCAGCTTATTGGGGAGCTCACAGTTGGCCCAGAAGTGGACAGACCTGGGCACGTACTCTGCTCAGAGGGTGTGGACGGGCCTTCAGATGCTATGTTTGTGTGACTCCGCTATTTCTCCAGACCCGTTTTTTGGTTGAGATAGATCGCGTGGAGTGCACAATTCGCCATCTTTAAGCGCACATCTTAGTGGCTTTTAGTGTATTCGTGATGTTGCACAATCATCACTACTAATTCCAGAATATTTCCATCACTCCGAAAAGAGGCCCCATGCCTATTTTTGGTTAGTCCAAATTTCCACCCGCCCCCACCCCCGCACCAACCACGTCTGCTTTCTGTCTGTGGGTTTGCCAGTTCTGCACATTTCAAATATAGAGTTACACAATATTTGTCTTCGTGTGTTTGGCTCCTTTCACTTAGCATGTTTTCAAGCTTCATTCCTTTTTATAACTGAGTAATATTCCACCGCATGGACAGACCACATTTTATTTCTCTTTTCGAGAGCAGACGGACATCTGGGTCGTGTCTGCTCTGTGGCGGTCATGAGTGGTGCTCCTGGAACACCATGTGGAAGTTTTTGTGTGGGCATACATTTCTGGCTGTCTTGGATGGTTACCTGGGAGTGGCACCATCACATCATCTGGTAACTCCATGTTTGCCTCTTTGAGGAAATGGCCAAGTGTTTCCCACAGGGCGACACCATTTAACATTCCCAACCAGCAGAGTATGAGGTTTCTAATTTCTCCATGTCCTCACCAGCACCTGTAACTTTCTGTACTTTTTCTTTTTTTTAAATAGCCATCCTAGTGGGTGTGATGTGGTTTCTCATTATGGTTTTTTTTTTTTTTGAGATGGAGTTTCACTCATTACCCAGGCTGGAGTGCAATGGCGCAATCTCGGCTCACTGCAACCTTCCCCTCCTGGATTCAGGCAATTCTCCTGCCTCAGCCTCCTGAATAGCTGGGATTACAGGCACGCGCCACCATGCCCAGCTAATTTTTTGTATTTTTAGTAGAGGCGGGGTTTCACCATGTTGACCAGGATGGTCTCGATCTCTTGACCTCGTGATCCACCCGCCTCGGCCTCCCAAAGTGCTGGGATTACAGGCATGAGTTACCTCGCCCGGCCCTCATTATGGTTTTGATTGTCATTTTTCTAACTACTGATGACATTGAACCGCTTTCCACAGGCTTAGCGGCCACGTGTATGGCCCTGGGATGCAGCGATGCTCAACACAGATGTGGTCCCTGTTCTCACAGGCTCTGTGTTCTCTAAGGTGCCAGGGGGGCGGGGCGGGGCGTCTCCATTTCTTTGGGACAAGTCTATTCGGATCCTTTGCCTGTTTTTAAACTGGGTCGTCTTGAATTGTAAGAGTTCTTCACAGTTCCTGGATACTAGATCCTGACCAGATGTATGATTGGCAAAGACTTTTTCCCGTTCTGTGGACACCACCTCCTTTAAAGCAGCCTTGGGCAGCGATAGGTACTCAGGAGCTCAGTGCAGGTGAGTGGGGCCTGGGCTCCTCTCGGGCTCTGCCCTTGCCCCCATCCCATGTGCATTCTGTTCCCGGGAGATGTCGCACTGCCCTATGGCTTCCCTGGCTACCTATGTGCCAATGTTTCCCCACACTCCTGGCCTGCCTGCTCCACCACCTTCCCACTTGGAAATCAAGAGCTGACCTGGTGCCTGCACATGGACATCCCACAGGCGGGACATGTCTATTCGGATCCTTTGCCTGTTTTTAAACTGGGTCGTCTTGAGTTGTAAGAGTTCTTCACAGATCCTGGATACTAGATCCTGACCAGATATATGATTGGCAAAGGCTTTTTCCCATTCTGTGGACACCAGGGGGCCCATGCTGAACCCCTAAGTCCCCCTCCCACAAAAGCAGAACAGAATGAGACAAAGTCCAGTCTACCCTCAGCCTTCCCCAGCTCAGCCAGTATTCGTGAACCCAAAGTGTGGCCTCAGGCAAAACACCTGGTAGTTATCCTACTTATCCCGGATGCTGCTTTCTCCTCCCCATGAGTCCTTAGCCCGTTGGCCTTCCAACTCTGCCTGTGAAATTAGCCACAAGCACCACACATTGACTCCCTTTCACAGCAGCCATGGCTGGGCCAGCCACACTCATCTTTGGCCTGGATTCTCACACTCTGCTGCCACCCTGTCCCTGTCCCATCGAGGGACCTGATGCCATCCCCCTGCCTGAAAGCCCCCAAAGGCCTCATAAACATGAACTCCCTTTCCTGGCCACCAGTCCGACAGGAACTGCTCTGCCCATGTCCCCCTGGCCTCCTCCTCACCCACCCGCCTCCAGCCAGGCTGCTGTGTCCTATTCTCCCTTGACTACCATTGTCCTGCTCCCATCTCCAGGCCTTGGCATTTGCTCCTCTGCCTGGAATGTTCTTCCCGTGTCTTGGCACGGCTGACTCCTCCTCCTCCTTCAGACCTCTCAGCTCACGTGCCACTTTCCCAGAGATGCTCTCTCTGACCACCAAGCTAAAGTGGCAGACAGGCTACTCTGCAATATGCCCATCCCCTGCTTCCTTCAGAGCATGCCCCCACCCACCTGGAATCATCTTTGTGGCTGTTTCTGTCTCCCCACAGATAACAGAGAGCCCCTGAGAGCAGGGACCGTGTGTGTCTTGAGCATTGCAGTATCCCAGGGTTTTGAACAGTGCAGGGGGTACATGGTATATGACATACATCATGTGGCCTATGGATGTCCCAGCCAGAAGTGCTGTTCCCTGCCCTCGCTGAGCACTTACAAATATGTGGGTAGGGAACAGCACTTCTGGCTGGGACATCCATAGGCCCCGGCTAAAGCCGTCCCAGTAGGGATGAGCTGCATGGCTTTCACTGCCGTATGCTGCAAAGTGTGGCTGCAGAGGGGCTGGCATGAGGGCCTGCAGCCCCAGGACCCCCTCAAGGAAGCAGCTCTAGATGAGTGACAGGAGCCTGTGCTGGCTGCCAGTGGGTCCTGGGTGGGTGGGCTGGTGGTGACATCAGGAGGTGCCAGAGAAGGCTCTCAGAGAAGAGCTGTGCTTATCTGCTGCCTTAGCCTTGCCCAAGAGTGGGGAGCTTGTGCAGCAATCGTGACGGGGAACCTGATGCCCTCACAGTCACTGCCGGCCTGTGGCTTTGGTGCCTCGGAAGAGGGGTGCAGCTCAGGGTGTCCTCCTGCTTTGCTTTACTGACATGAGGACCAAAGTCTCCCACTAAAGAAAAGTTGCTGGAGCTGAGCAGAGTTTTATGAATCAAGTGGAGAGGGAAGGGGTCTGGAGACACAGTGGGATCTGAACTACATTTCCCTGACTTTGCTAGGCCACCTATGGCAAGGCCAGCTCCTCCTTGAACCTCTACCACACAGGCAGGGCCCCTGCTCAGGGTCAGGCACTCTCGTTACAGTTATCTTGGTTCCTCAGCTCAGGGCAGTAGCTGTTTTGTAACTGGGAGCTCCAAGCAGTGTGCAGCCTGCCCATGGTCCCCAGCATGTGAGTGACAGAGCTGGGTTGGGAACGGGATGCTTTCATCCCCTCCCTCAGGCCTCCGACAGTGCAGCTGTGCATGTGAGCCTGGCTGGACATCTGTAGGAGGCACTGGAGTTTTGCAAAATTTCTTTTGATGGGGTAAGAATGGAGGACTGGAGAGAGGAAAGGAGGGAAACCAAACAAACAAATCACAGAACCAAAGCGAGAAGCTCTAAGAAAAGAAAGGGGAATCGCCCCCACAGGATGCCTAATGAAGAGCCTGCGCGCCTACCAGGGCCCAGCTGCCTGTGATTACCTCCAGGCCAGTGGATGCGGTGGCTGAGCAAGTCCCACTCCTTGTGAAAAAAACAAAACTCGCCCGAAGCAAGGAGAGGCCCCAGAGCTCCCGCAACACCCCAGGTGACACAGGTCCTCTGGCCAGTTCATCCTGCCAGACTCCAGCCAAGTCAACACTGATTGATTCCCAGCATCAATTTGCCAGCCTCGGTACTGTCAGAATTCTGAACCCTCAGGGGCCAATTCTTCCCCATGGAAGTTGGCATTTTCTTCCACCCTCCAAAGCTGTGTGAAATTGCCAGGCGGCTGTGCGGCTGCTCCTTCTCTTCCTCCTCCTTGCTGCTGCCCTCCGTGTGTACACCTGTCCCCATCTGAGAGGTCTCCTTGAGCATGAGGGTCCTCGGCACACGCCAGGCCTGTGGCCACACCCAGGTCCCAGCCACTTGGCCTCCTGCCCCCGGCCCTCATCAGCTGTCCGATTGGGCCTCCACATGTTGGCTTATTCTTTCCTGTGCTCAGCAGTCCCTCCCTGTCAGGCCCTGGGGTGGGCCAGGCAGCAACAACCAGGACTAAAGAATAGTTTCGTCTCATCAGAGTTGACACACCTGAGGAGGAGGCAGACAGCAGGTCACAGAGGGCAGTGGTGGAGGGGTCGAGGGTGGGCACCAGGAAGCTTCACAGAAAAGGGAGCCCTTGCTTGGCTGAGGCACTGGAACGCTGACAGGCCTCCCCACAGCCAACCTGTCTCTGAGTTTGCGGCCATATTCTGTCTACGGTTCTCCTCCTTGGCTCTCTATCACTTTCCAGTAAAACTGTTCTATTATCTAAGATTTTGAGCTGACAAGGAATTTGAGAAATGGTGAAAAAGCTGGATCAACACCACTATACTTGAGACACAACCACTCAGGAGCGACTATTTTGTGTCTATCCTTCTGCACAAGCTGATTTTCTCTAACTGTAATGAGTCGATCCGCACACAGCCACTGCAAGCTGAGCTAAAGCGCCCTCCATGCTGTGACTCCACCCTGCCCGCCCTTCTGATTTGCTGCTTTGTGCCGTCAGGAAGTGGGCTCCTCTTCCAGGCTCTCGTGAAGGGCACAGCTGGGCAGCCACGGCCCTTTTCATTTGAGGGATTATTGGCTTCAGAGAGCTCCCCAGAAGTGGGATTCCTGGGCCAACCACTGTGAGCTTTTGCTCCTCACGACTCCCTGCAGACCCCGTTAACCTGCACACAGTGACCGACTCCCGTCCTACATCGTTTGCACATGTGGCCTCATCTGCCACCATCTTTCCTACCGGCCACATCCACCTCCAGTGAACTTCTGGGATCAGTCACATGTATTTCTTCACTCAGCCACCTGGCAGGGGTGCAAGGCACCACACTGGTGCATGGGTAAGCCGGGAAGAAGAGGCCAAGGCTGCCCTCAGGGAGCTGTCATTCCAGGAAAGAGAGAAGTCGCGAGGACACTGGGAGACCAGTGTCTGTTACCACTGAGGAGGTCAGAGGTGTGCAGGACAAGAAGAATGTGCTGTGAGAAGCGGGAACAGACAGGCTGAACAGACGCAGCTCGGTCTCTCTAAGCCACGTGGGCACCACTGAGGAGAAAGGTGTGGTTAGTTGTGTGTGAGTGTGTGTGTGTGTGTGATTTCTGGGTCTCACACCCAGCGAGCATGTGGTATACCTGGCTCGTCTGACAGAGACTGCCTTTTCACTGCCACCACCACCTGCCCCTGAACCCACTCTGCTCCCTGGCCGAGCCCCTCCCACCTCCAGGATTTGCATACGCTGCTCTCACCTCCTGAAATATCCTCCTGTCACCCATCTTCACCCCCACCAGGGGACCCTCCACTCATTCCAGGTAGGGCGAGTCATCCACCCACACCATCCCTTTGCACATACCCCTAGTATTAATTACACGAAGGATACCAGACTAGGAGTATTTCTGCACACAGCCTGGGAGCTCCCTCAGCGCAAGAAGCTAACTGATCTCAGAAGCCCCTTGCCTGGCAGATGTGGGCACCGGGGCAGGTCCTGACAGAAGAGCATTGGGGCATTCTTGCTGTCCCAACCAGATAATCACCACTGCTGGCCCCACTGCCCCAGGCTTTGATTCCATTACCGCATCGTGGCTGCATGATTCTGCATCAACAGTGAAGCGGGTCCTGTAGAATACGGTGCAGAAGCAGCACACACCTCGATGGGTGACATCACCACATACAGTTCTGTCTGCGCCCAGACGACACTGGACACAGACATCAGGACACAAATGCTTGCTCTGTTGGAGGGGTGAGAAACGTGGGAATTATTCTGTCTTTCTCTGGATTTCTCTGAGTGTTTCTGTACAATCATTGTACGTGTGGCCGATGGATAAGTAAACAGACATTTGCAGCTTGGTCTGATTCTGGCCTGAGAGCTGGCAGGGAGGGTGAGGGAGCAGAACGCAGGGAGCAGGTCCCTCCTCCAGCGAGGCCGGGGAAGAGGTGCAGGAGGAAGAGCTGGAGCACCTGGGACAGCAGGGAGGAGGTTCTCCAGCGGGGAACGGTGTGTGCAGAGGCCCAGAGGGCATGAGGTGCCTGCGGACAGGTTTAATATTTAGTTTGCTAGGAGCACAAGGAGAGAAGGAAAGGCTAGGGTGTTAGCAGGACCAGCTTCCAGGCTGAGGAAGCCAGACCCCTGGAGTGCCAACACCAGCCCTGGGAAGGTCCCACTTGGAGTGGCCTCCACCATGGGTGGGTCCCAAATGACTCCACTGGCATCTGACCCCCCAGTGGCCAGCAGATGAGCCAGGGGAGGGCAAGCCTGTGGGAGCCTCTCCCTGTCATTACAGTAGCACCTGGGGGGTTACTAAAGACCCTAGACCAAGCAGCTGGGCTGCTGCCACAGCTGCCCACCTCCCACACATAAAGAGTGCCAGCCAGGCGTGGGGCATCTCTGCCAACGGTCTATTTCTAGCTGTATGTGGTTGGGACGAGGTGGGTGACAGGGAGGGGTGCCGGGGCAGCCTGATGCACTGGCCTGGCGAATGGCCATCATAAACAGCTCGAGCCTGTCCTGGTGGTGTGGGGGGAGGGTCCCCGCAGCATCAGTCCTGATGCAGCCAGTTCCAGCAAACGTCCAGGGTGACCCCAAACACCACCCAGGGCCCACGCTGCTCCAAGGTAAGCAAGACTATTGACAGAGGAAGTAGTGGACTGGGCTGAGGTGACTTCAATTGTTGCTAACGCCCCTTTTTAGGTCCATGGCTCCGTGTCCGGTTTGGGGGCATGTGTTTTGCTGCCAGGTATTTTTAAAGAGCCTTCACAAGACACTTTTTATTTTTATTTTTTTCAATTTTTGGGAGTACTGACCAAGCCGTTGGCACAGGGATTGCAAACAGGAGCAGACGAAGGCAAGTGTCTGCAGCGAGTGTCTGTCTTTGCTGTTTACGGACTTGGTATTCTGTGCCCTGAGACAGGGTGGGACTTCTTCCTCAAGCCGCCAAATTGAGACCTACCAAAGGTGGGGCTGGCACCAGGCACAGCGACAACAGATTTCAGTCCAGTGGAAGGAGAACAGGATCATGAACACACATTCCTACCAAGGGGAAGGTGGCCTCAAATGGGGACGCGATCCTTG